>OX376661.1:40000-10040000 GCA_947386135.1 Melanchra persicariae | reverse complement strand
TGGTGTTGTGGAAAGAGTGGTGTGGAATGCAGTTGCACAAAATATTTACAACAAACTAATAATAATAATCCTAATAATATGCACCATGCATCGAATTCTTTGTTTTATTCATACAAATTAAATCTCTGAAATTTTAGGGTAATAACCTACTTTAAAAAAAAAGTTCCAAAACATAAAAGTATGGTATAAGTATATACAATGCAAATATATATTTAAAAATCCTTAAGTCCCAACTTCGCGATTTCAGCCCACCGTGCGCCTGGCCGCGTAGTCGCGGCGTCTGCGCTGCGCATACGTTCATCGAACGCCTACGCTGGACAAACGCTAGTGTAAAAGCGTTCTAAAAACCCACCATTTGACAATTGACCCAACTTGTGGGAAATGCCTGGTAAAAAAATAATGAAACGGTAACCTGTGATTAATGGAAACAATGAGTAACTTAAATATGTAAACTGGTGTATACAAAATAAAACATTTTTAAGTCCTATTGAAAATACGTAAAATATGTATATTTAGAAATAATAATGTTGGCGGGTTTTTACATTCGTCTTGCAATTGGTGTGTTTTTACAAATAATACTCGAATTAAAACTAGGTTTCTATTTAATAATTAGGTACCTAATTTAATTTCAAATAATAAAACATTAGGCACTCCGTTCATCATCAACAGTACCACCACCAACAGTGGGTCAGCTCAGCAGCTCATTCCAGATTTTTTTTTAATCAGCCATTTTTTTTGGTTTCTATGGATTTTTTTCTGAATAAGCAGGTTGTTCTGAGAGGAGTAGGTACCTCTTATTGATTTTCAGTAAACGTGTAGTTTGCCAACCTTAGAATAATAACGCCTAGAAACCTAGTGCGAGCATCAAAAGTGAAGCTACTCAGACTACTCCATATATGGAGTACTTAGAATTATAACGCCTAGAAGGAAAGTCTCATGCAGCGTGCATGAGACTTTCCTTCTAGGCGTTATTAAAAAATGAAGCAACTTTAGTAGGTACTTAAGTGTGAGTGAGCCAAGGAAGTTGTAATATAAGTTCCTTGGAGTGAGCGGTATGTAATTACAGACGTAAAAAATGTTGCTAGGAATGAACACTTTCCCTAAAATCGGGAAAAATGTTAATGTACTTGGGACTAATCATAGATCAATATAAAAAAATGTTACGTACGTTACTTGTCGGTACGTACTTATTGTAATAGGCCATGGTTTCTGGGGTCGCTATCCGACTATACCGACTATAGGGTCAAAATCGAAATCCAAGATGGTGGCGACGAAATTTGCTAACTCTTCGTCATGGGTGTCATTTTTATGGTTTTTGGGGTCGCTAAAATCGAGTATGGGATCAAAATCGAAATCCAAGATGGCGGCGACGAAATTTGCTAACTTTTCGTCATGGGTGTAATTTTTATGGTTTCTGAGGTCGCTAAAACCGATTATGGAATCAAAATTGAAATCCAAGATGGCGCCGATGGCATTTGCTAACTTTTCTTCCTGGGTGTCATTTTCATGGTTTCTGGGGTCACTAAAATCGATTATGGTGTCATATCACTTGTCTGCTTCTTTTGTGGTCTGCAGTCTGTAAGAGATAGCAAAATTCTTATTTTAGTTTAGGTGGTAAACAAAAGAATCGGCATCATTGCTATTCGCTAGAAAAACGTGTTAGATGTTTGCTTGTTCGATGAAACTAAACCGGTTTAAAAAAATGCAGTGGCACCCGAGAGTGCGGACAGAAGTGTAAACTTGAACAATTACTTTTAAAAGCAGACTACAGACCCCCGGTGCCGATTAAATTTCGTCGGCGCCATCTTAGATTTCGATTTTGACCCCATAATCGGTTTTAGCGACCCCAGAAATCACGAAAATGACACCCATGAAAGACTAGAAGAGTATATTTATAATGTGGCGAAGGGTGTGTCCGTATGTGACATCAGTACCTATATTTTAAAGAAGACTAACGTTGATGTTTAAATTGAAAAAATGGACATGAAGTTAGCTAAGGATTACGAATCATACAAAATATTCGTACCTAAGCGATCGTTAAAATTATTCCTGAGTGATGATTTCTGGCCAAAGGGAGTGGCGTATCGTCGATTCATAAATATAATTAGACGTGATAAGGAAAGTGTCCGTGACACTAGCGAGAACATTATTAGTTCTAACTTATGAATAACATCAATTTGATAAGTTTCAACTGCAAAAATGTGATGAGATCAGTGGAATTTGTACGGAAGCTTTGTCGCTCAGCTGATGTGGTGGCGCTGCAGGAGACTTGGCTACTGCTGCATGACCTTGGGTTCCTGGCCGCGATAGATGACAACTTCGCCTGCACGGGTACCTCTGCAGTGGATACCACGGCTGGGGTAGTTCGAGGTAGGCCTTACGGTGGAGTTGCCCTATTGTGGAGAAAAGCTGCGTTTCCAACGGTAACCGTGGTAAAATGTAATAGTGTGCGTCTCGCCGCGATAAAAATCGAGCTCAGTGATCGTTCCATTTTGATATTTTCTGTGTATATGCCCACCGATTCCAGTGAAAATTTAGTGCAGTTCACAGAGTGTCTTAGTGAAATGACAGCTATAATTGATAGTCACAATGTGGAGTCAGTGTTTATGTTAGGGGACTATAATGCGCACCCAGGTGAGTCATTTGCAAATGAACTCTTAACTTTTTGTGCGGAACAAACGTGGTTTTGTGTAGACTTAGAACTAATGCCGCCGGACAGTCATACGTTTGTCAGTGATGCGCACGGCTGTTTGCGCTGGCTCGACCATTGTGTAGTAACTAGTGCCGCGCGGCACTCTGTGTCCGCGGCCTCTGTATTGTATGACACTTATTGGTCTGATCATTACCCTGTGTCTATACTATGTAATTTTAATTTAGTTAAGCCTAAAATTTGTTTACCTACTGTATGTATGAATGGAATAGTCTGGGGTGAGCGTGACTCGATTCAGATAGCGAAATATAAAAATGTGTGTCACTCTAGACTTCGTGAAATTGATTTTCCTTCAGAATTAAGAACCTGCTCAGATAAAATGTGTAGTAATCAAAGTCATAAAATTCTGCTAGATAAAATGTATGAAGATATTATTTGTATTCTGTCGGAGGCCGCTATATGTAGTTATAATGTTGCCGAAAAGCGTAGAGGTAAATACATTACTGGATGGAACAGACACGTTCGCGGCGCTCATGAGAGGGCTCGGCTATGTTTTCAGGCCTGGTTGTATGGGGGAAAGCCCGGGGCTGGCCGTCTTTATAATGATATGTGTGAAACTCGGCGCGCTTTTAAATCAAAATTAAAGTGGTGTCAGAACAATGAACAACAAATAAAAATGGACATTATAGCTGAACTGCACTCACATAAGAGATTCGGTCAGTTCTGGAAAAACACCAATAAGATGAATCATAAGCCGAGCCTTCCCATCAGCGTGGCGGGAGTGCACGAGCCTAGTGAGATTGCTACTATGTTCTCCCACCACTTCAGGGTTGACTCCCCTTTGAGGCCTGCGCGGCAGGGGCTCGATGTTGAGGAAGGTGGTGAGCGTGGGGTTCATTTTACTGCGAAGGAAGTGCGTGTGGTGATAAAAGGCATGGTGAGGGGTAAATCCCCGGGACACGACAGCCTCAGCATCGAGCACCTGCAGCATGCAGGTGTACACCTGCCTAGAGTGCTTTCTATGTTCTTTTCCCTTTGCTTAGGCCACTCCCATATGCCTGATAATCTGATGCGTACTATCGTTGTGCCAATCATCAAAAATAAAACTGGTGACGCATCAGATGTAAACAACTATAGACCGATTTCTTTGGCCACAGTAGTCGCCAAAGTACTGGACGGTCTGCTTGGTCAACACCTGGATAAACACGTCTCGCTAAGCGACGCGCAGTTCGGCTTCAGGCCTGGGCTTTCCACCGAGAGTGCTATCCTGAGCCTCAAGCAGACTGTACAGTATTACACGAGTAGGAAGACCCCAGTGTTTGCATGCTACCTTGATTTATCGAAAGCATTCGATCTTGTATCGTACGACATTCTGTGGGGTAAATTAAGGGATGAAACTTCTTTACCTAAAGAAATTGTGTCATTATTTATGCATTGGTATAATAAGCAAAGGAACTATGTAAGGTGGGCTGGCGCTCTCTCGGGGGAGTATGGGTTGGAGTGCGGGGTGAGACAGGGGGGGCTGACTTCTCCCACGCTCTTCAACCTTTACATCGACCGTCTGATCGGTGAGCTCAGCAGTACCGGTATCGGGTGTCATATAGATGGAGTGTGCGTGAACAACATCAGCTACGCTGACGATATGGTGTTGCTGAGCCCATCGATTGGTGCCTTACGAAGGCTTTTGAAAATTTGTGAGTCCTATGCGTTGGCTCATGGGCTCAAATACAACGCGAGCAAAAGTGAAATAATGATTTTCAGGCCGGACAACAAGCGATACACATTCGTTCCGAGTTTCACTTTATGTGGTGCAGCTCTAAACAAAACCGAGCAGTTTAAATATTTGGGCCACTGGGTCACCGCGGACCTAAAAGACAGTGTCGATATTGAACGGGAGCGCAGAGCGCTGTCTGTCCGATGCAACATGTTGGCTCGCAGGTTTGCACGGTGTACGGGGACTGTAAAAGTTGCGCTTTTTAAAGCATACTGTCAGTCCTTTTACGCTTGCAGCCTGTGGGTTAACTATACGCAGCGGACATACAGCGATCTGCGCGTTCAATACAATAACGCGTTCCGGGTGCTGATGGGACTGCCGCGTTACTGCAGCGCCTCCGGGATGTTCGCGGCAGCTGGCACAGACGGCTTTGCGGCCATCATGCGAAAGCGGTGCGCGTCTATCATGCGTCGCACGCGCGACATTCCCAACACCATCCTGCGCGCGCTGGCGGACCGGTGGGACTCTCCGATGCTGGCTCGCTGGATACGGCTGCATGCAGTCGTGTAGTGATTGGCAGCCAGCATTGGGAAGTCTACCTGACCCGCAACTTATTGTTAAAATTAAATTATTAAAAAAATACTAACCTAGTTGTAAGCTCGCAATTGTACTAACAAAATATGGATGTCTTTCCGAAATAAATGATTATTATTATTATTTCCTTTATTCTTTTGTACAATACATATAAATTACATTTTTAAATATTAAAATACAAAGTTATAAAAATATTTAAAAATATAAAAAATAGTAGCCCACCGGTATCGGGAACAGGGTCCAAGCTACCGGCGGTCAGGGCTCCAGCGAGAGGAACCTCCTAACAATCCGAGCCGTGTCCAGAAGTACTGCTTTCTGAATCAAGCCCTTGATCCAGCTGCCTAACGAGAGCCTCCTGAGGTGTTGGTCGAGGCTCATGGCTATTAAGCCGTTGGCTGACACGACTATCGGTACAATGATTGCCGAATTCACATCCCACATGTCGACAACCTCGCGAGCCAAGTCAAGATATTTTATTTGTTTATCTTTCTCGGCTTTCACGAGGTTCTCGTCATGCGGGACGGTTATATCTACAATCATTGCGCGCCTCTCGATTCGGTCCACCACCACTATATCAGGCTTATTTGCAAGAATAGTCCTGTCAGTGATGATGGACCGATCCCAGTACAGTGTGATACTGCCATTATCGAGAACTGGGTCGGGCACATACCTGTAGTACGGCACCTCCGATTCCACAAGACAGTATTTCAGAGCAAGTTGCTGATGGATAATCCTGGCTACAAGGTTGTGTCTATGCAAGTACTCTCCGTTAGCAAGACGAGAACAACCAGAGATAATGTGGCGAATTGATTCTCCCGGACGGTGACATGCCCGACATATGTCAACCGTGCCGTCCTTCACAATAAATCTCCGGTAGTTTTTCGTCATGATAACTTCGTCCATAATTGCACAGACAAAACCTTCGGTTTCCCCAAAGAGGTCACCAAAACGTAGCCAGGCTACGGACGCTAACTGATCCACATCGGGCCCGTGCAGGGCCCGGAAAAAGCGTCCGTGAAGTTCCTTGCTCTGCCATACCGCCCTGCGATCGTTAGTGTCAAGCACCGCAGGTTTGCGCCAGTTCTCATTTGCCAAGGAGAGCGGGGTGAGTCCCTTGTCCACCGCCACTACATCTCGATGCATACCCACGTCGACAGCTAGGAAATATTCCCTGAGACTGCATATCTCGCGATTGTGGAGAGTCTTAGCATTTAAAAAGCCTCGACCTCCACACTTTCGCGGGATATACAGTCTCATTACCGACGACCGTGGGTGATGCATTCGATGTGCAGTTAGCAGTGTACGGACCCTTCTATCCAGGGCGTCAAGTTCCGTTTGAGTCCGTTTTATTATTATTATTATTATTAAAACCGATTATGGGGTCAAAATCGTAATCAAAGATGGCGCCGACGGCATTTGCTAACTTCTCGTAATGGGTGTTATTTCCATGGTTTCTGGGGTCGCTAAAACCGATTATGGGGTCAAAATCGAAATCTAAGATGGCGCCGACGAAATTTGATCGGCACCGGGGGTCTGTACTCTGCTTTTAAAAGTAATTGTTTAAGTTTACACTTCTGTCCGCACTCCCGGAGTGCCACTGCATTTTGTTTTACCGGGTTAGTTTCATCGAACAAGCAAACATCTAACACGTTTTTCTAGCGAATAGCAATGATGCCGATTCTTTTGTTCACCGCCTACCGCCGCATATTGTTTTTTGTTCTATTTTGCTATCTCTTACTGCAGACCACGAAAGAAGCAGACAAGTGATATAACTCCATAATCGATTTTAGCGACCCCAGAAACCATCAAAATGACACCCATGACGAAAAGTTAGCAAATTTCGTCGCCGCCATCTTGGATTTCGATTTTGACCCTATAATCGGTTTTAGCGACCCCAGAAACCATGGCTTATTACAATAAGGACGTACCGACAAATTACGTACGTAACATTTTTTTATGTTGATCTATGATTAGTCCATTTTTCCCGATTTTAGGGATAGTGTTCATTCCTAGCAACATTTTTTTACGTCTGTGTGCGTGTCTGTGGCTGTAATTACATACTGCTCACTCACACATAAGTTGCTTCATTTTTTAGTAGGGAGCGTGTATGAGACTTTCCTTCTAGGCGTTATTATTCTAAGTTGCCAACCTTTTGATAAATTCACGGCATTGTACTGGTACATCTTGGAGTGTGACGAATATATTACCTACTATTAGTAAGTTAGTTTACATATTAGTAATCCGACGAACTATCATCATCCTACGCTAATATTCCCATAATCCACAGATTACTAACTAAAGCTCAAATATCACTGACGCTCAAATATTAGTTAAGTTATGAACACTAATCTAATATGGAAGTAATACGTACAATAATATTAGGTCTTAGTTAAATATCACTGATCCTCAAATATTAGTTAAGATGTTATAATATTGCTAGACTTATAATTCATATTAGCTAATACTGTAAAATATCGGTAGTACCCCATCTTTAGGTACATCACCATCAACATTGGTGAAATTAAAGTGATGTAATTTGGAGATAGAAAAATCCGCATTTTTCTGTTTAATAACAGACTTAGGCCCAACCGACGGAGGTTCTCATTTCGGTTGTATTTTTTTATGTTTGTTATTCAGTATTACGTTCCATTATTAAATTACACAAAAAACAATATGCAAACTGGCGGCAGACAAACAACGTTCGTCAGTGACATTAGATCTCTCGGTTTTGCTTAGCGGTGAGACGTATATACTGGAATAGATTTTTGGAATAGGTTTTTGACTGGACGCGTAAAGACCTATTCCGTGCGCACCACATGAACGCGTCCCGAGTATTTAATTTTAGGCGTATGGCGTTTGTTACTAAATTCTTTGGCGGATGTTGCGACTTGCAACCCGCAAGCTCGGTTAAGTTCGGTCAGTTCCGGAGACGTTCGGTTCGATAGTCGAAGTTTGTCAGTCGATTTACTTGTTTTGCGTTTCTAAACATAATGTCCATACCAATAGAATCACTTTTACTTTGGTAAGCAGCGTGCAAGCGTTGCGATAACTTTGGTAACTAAGTAGTAAGTACCTACCTATCAAGACAATATTCAGTGAAAATGTTTGGCAATATTTGATTTTTAAATCAGTGCGGTACTATACCTACGTCACAACAATATTTTTTCTATGTTTCTATTAATACAAGCTAACTAGCACTTCGCCCGCGACTTCGTCCGCGCGGATTCAGTAGGTACTCCACAAACTGCAACGCCCCCTATACCCCCTTATAAAGGTTAGTTTTGGAAAATTAAGCACAACGATTTTTAATAATTACATTTATTACTTAGCTATGGTCTACTTATTCTATGGTCTCAGGTTCACCGCAACTGTTCACTCCGTTCACCCCGTCAGGAGTTGATTATGCAAAAATTGTTAGGTACATCTGTTTCAATAATCCCATTTTTAGTTCGTTCATAGCGTTGCGACGTAAATTAAAGCAAGCAATAATGTCCTCCCCTAAAACTTGCTACAACCCCTGCTTCACCCCTTATTATGTATGTTGTTTATTTGCAAAAAATCCAAACATTTGTTATTCTTATTGTTTTATCGAAATCATTTTCAACTTCATCGGACCAAGCATTGTTATGATTCTCCCCAGTTCGCTCAAGCCGCGACATTTTTCTTACTCCGAGCATGTTTATTACCGTCGCAACTTTTGAACGAAAGGTCCGATTTGAATAATTTAAAGTGTGATTTACACGGACATAATCAACCTTAATTATCAAACCATTTAAATGGATAAGGATTAATATCGTGATACCGAAACCACCCATTTTTCATATCACCAAGGTTATGCTTGAATAATTTGAACAAAAAGCGGTCACGGCGACTTAACCAAAATAGTTAGACATATGGTATTGCGGACTTTTTTGTAGACATTGATGACTTCTATAAAACTGTAGTACATCACTTTGCTCTATTGTCAATAGATTCCGCAGCGTAAGCGATATAAGGATTTTTTTTCACACCTTGGGTTCCATTATCGATGTTTTCATGCGGATCCCTAACGTTTTTGAAAATATTCTATAACCTATGTCCATCACCGATAATGTAAGATTCTACTGGTGAAAGAATTTTTCAAATCGGTCCAGCAGTTTCGGAGCCTATTCATTTCAAACAAACAAACAAATCTTTCCTCTTCACACGTCACAAGCCTGTAAAGTATGAAGGGAAGTTTTCAAAAAGATTTAATATTAATAAGTGTTACAAAATGTAGAAAAGATACGAATACCAACGCATAGTCTTATATACGTTTAATAATCCATAAACTGAAAATACTCCATTACTCCGATTACTCGATCTCGAAATTACAAAGACTCGCTAGCTATGGAAACGTCAATAAACTTGAGACGCCTATATTATACGTAGACCTAGTTTTTGGAACAACTATTTAGGCGGACGCGTACTTCTAAGACTCATTTTACCTAGTATGTCTCACCTCTAGTTTTGCTAGAGCTTGATTGTGTGGCGTCACGTGTCTGTTGTTTATAAGTGAAGTGAATATATGCCAAATGTAGTATTTCAATGAAATCGTAACATTTGGCATCAATTCTAAATGAGAGAGAGAGTTGTACTGATGATATTAATGAAATTCAAATTTTCTCACATTTTTTGCAATTTGCAGGTCAGTATATTGTACCAGGTTGTATGTTGGTCAAAATATGATTCGCGGAATCGCGGCGGTGCGAGTATGTATTTATAGAATTATAATCATTAAAATAATCAATACAACTCCTTCAGTTAGAATTGATGCCAAATGTTATGATTTCATGAAATACTACATTTGGCATCAATTCTAACTGAGAGAGTCAAGTATACCTGCAAATTGCAAAAAAAATGTAACTAGAGGGAAACACTACAAATTGTAGGTATCTGAGGCATGCGGCCCCGACATGTGAAAATACCCAAATAAAAAATAAATCTTATGTAATTGGTATATAAATATTAAATTCGCGATTAATTCGGCGCACCCCGGGGTGTTGCCGGTGCTTGAGCGGAAAACAAGAAATCAATCAAAACCAAAACCTGCTAGGCATCATGTCAATTTCGCTTCTTATTAGAACCGAACTTCTTATTAGGAATTTTATATTACACCAAACTTCTCACTGCATTTATTCGGTTGGTCAATTTAAGCGAATTCCACTGTACCTACCTCCAAACGTACCGACCGACGTTTGGAATTAATCATAATCGGGGGTTTAAAAATAAGAGTTGGCTACACCTGCGCTATGTATGTGACTGTCAAGCAAGTGTCAAAGTAAGTACTATTGTCAAACAAAAGTCATTCTCATTCAATTCCATCAACTGATCAACTCTCATTTGATTTGATTTTTCTGTTAGCAACCGTCGTCGCGCGCGTTTTTTCTAATAAAATTCTTATTTGATACCTATTTAGCTGCGTAGACATTACTTCGATCGATCTTAGTTTTGTTATAAAAATGAGTGCGTGGCCTGAAGTAACGACTGCAAAGTCGGAAAATCGCCATGAAATCAAATTGGCGGGTGCGGCTATTTCGAAACGTATTTCGGAAAGTGGTTTAGACAAAGGTATATTTCAATTAACAAATATTAACCTTCTAAATATCAGTGATACATGTCTATCAGCTATACCGGATGATATAAGTCGTCTGGCGAACCTGCAATCCTTGCTGTTATTCGGTAACAAATTAACAGATTTCAATAAACACATAACCTCTTTGAAGAAATTGAAAGTGCTTGATTTGTCGAGAAACCAGCTGAAGAGTATTCCGGAGAGTTTGAACGACATGAAAGAATTGACTAGTATCAATTTAAGTTCTAATGAAATAGAAGAAATGCCGAAATTCATTGATTTTCCTAGTCTGTTAACTATGGATGTATCTAATAACAAATTGACAAGTTTCTTGGACCTGGAGAATGCTGTGCTGCTTCATTTGACTGATCTGAAGCTAAAGGGGAATGCTATTGAGGTGTTGCCGAGCTACATTGCCCGCAGCCTGCCATCACTGAAAAACTTCGACATTGGAGACAATCAATTGAAGACTGTTCCTGGGGAAGTAGCCACCATGGCTAAGCTGAAAGGTAAGTCTTTTGCTGTTTACCCTACAATAAAATTTTATGTGATAAGTAGGGTAGGTTACCACCTACCCTACTTATCACTTTAAATTCATTGTTCTTATTAATGTGATGAAATATTGCACCACACAGGTAAAATGCTATCCTATGATAAATGTTCATGCTGAATCACATTATTTGCATTCAACCAACAACTCATTTTGAATCTATTCCAGAAATGAACCTCAAGGGCAACAAATTCACTGACAAGAGATTCATGAAGCTTGTTGACCAGTGTCGTACCAAGCAGATACTGGACTACATCCGTGACCACTGCCCCAAGGTGGACCAGACCCAGCCGGTCAGTAAGGGTAAAGGAAAGAAGGGCAAGAAAGAAGAACCCACCCCTGAAGAAACTGAATGTGATCTTTGTCATTCCATGAATATTTTACATGTAGAAGATGACACTCAACGAGTTAAGATTATAGAGTCTCAAGTAGCGGTTGTCCGTCCATATATCCTGTGCTGCATCGTGAATGATTTGTCCTTCAATGAGGCCTCCTTTAAGAAATTCATACAGCTGCAAACGAAGTTGCATGACACTGTCTGTGATAAGAGAAATGTTGCTACTATTGCTACTCATGACTTGAATAAAATTGCACCAGGTTTGTTATGATTTTTCTAAATTTTATGAACTCATTGTAGTCCAGCAAATTCATTACCACATTTTATAACACATTTATTTTCAGCGTGTTCCGTCACAATGCAGGGCAAAGGCCTCCCTTTCTTACTTCCATTTCTCCAGGTTTTGGGCAATTACACATCTGGCAGTAGATAACTCTTCAAAACTTATTTAAATATTTATAATATTTTTAATCTTCAGGAGTGCCCGACACAGTTGCATATTAAATTACGGGGACTATATTTCTTGTCACCAAAATTTATATTTGTCATCAAGTTGCATCACCTAATAAATAGATCTATCGCCACGAAGTATTTTCGTTCTCAGATATATAAAAAGTGTCGCCAGGTATGAATTACCAAATTAATGCCAATATGTATGTAAAATAAGAGATGGATTATCAATAAAATCGTAGTTCATTCCTTGGATAAAACTTTGTTCTCAAAATAATAGGTTTATTCCTTTAACTTCGTACTCAGAAAGGTATATCTGTCACCAAATATTCGAACATAGGGCACAGGGAGCTTAGGGCACCCCGACTCGGAGAGGTTAGGTTAGAAGGGGATGGCGGGGTCAAGTGAGCGAGCGTAGCGAGCGAACAGACCCCGCCATCACCTTCGTGGTTATTTTTTTTAATCCACCCAGTAATATGGTTTACTTCCCGTTTTATAATAAATCCCAACCTATTTATTTGATACTTGATAATATATCCCGAGGATTACATGTGATTTATTATGGAATTGCTTTTTACAATTATTTGGCAACTACATTTTGGTGGCAGATCCACTATTTTGAGGACAAACCCTATTATTAAAGAAATTCAAAACTAATAAAATTGGCGATAGCTTAAATCATACCCTTAAATTACTTGTATTTTTTAAAGAAGATGGTAGGATCCATGGGACGTATTCAGTCACTGCAACCAACAAAGATCTATATAGTGACTTCTGCCTATAGGACAGCAATTTCCCAAGCAACTGACTAACTTACCCCATTCGTAACCTTCCCAGGTGACCTTGTTTACACAGCGAAAGCCCCCGCAGCTCTGAAGCTGACTCCTCTATCAAGGCTGCGACCCTACTCCGGCGAGCAGCTGTTCCAACAGCTCACGGCAGAAGCTGAGACTCTGCGTAAGGAGAAGAAGAGAAATGTCTACTCAGGAATCCACAAGTACACATTATAAAAACATTCTTATTTATCTGCATAATATCTCCTGTATGTAGGGTTGCCAGGTCTCAAAGCTGGAAAGCCAAAACTGTACTTTTAGGACAAATTTAATAAAAAGGCCGGACAACTTAACCTATTCAATATATTATATTCTTTAAAATAACATTTAGTACCATTATTATAAGTAAATCCAGGCTTTTTGACTCGTGAAAATAAAACCATTTTAACTTATAATGAAAAATAGAAAATTGGATGAATCAATCTTCTTTATTATGCAATTTTAGTGAAAATTTGTTAAAATATCAAAAGTTAAACAGAAGCCAGATAGGCCGGACATGCATCCTAAAAGCCTGACTATGTCAGGCTTTATCTGGACGCCTGAAAACCCCAGTATGTAATCACTTTATTTTACTGGTGTTGACCGAGGGTAGTATCACATGTCTTTTGCAAATGGTAAGGTTTTTAATTATGATCCATGTTTTTGAACCCCTCATCTTGCTATTATTAATTTTAAAATATATATTTTTACAGATACTTATACTTATTGGAAGGCAAGCCACTGTACCCGTGTCTGCAAGACGCCAGTGGAAAGGTCATCAGTTTCCCACCCATCACCAACTCTGAGGATACCAAGGTAGGTTTACTGAATGTTTGTGAATAAAAAAAAATGTAAATGAGTAAGTAATAATTTAGTTGACAGAAGCTTGGATTAGCTCTTTTTTAACAAGACTCATATTTTTTAAGCTTAAATGAAAACAATCCTGGGCCAAAAGTATAATATAAAACTCGTACTTAAAAATAATGTTTTTTTTTCTTTATTTGGACTCTGCCTCTCGACCTTATTATTCATCACATCATCAAGTCAATAAATTATGTATGTCTATTATGAGTCAACTTTCTTCAGATGTCTCAAGAGAGCAAGGCAATGCTGGTGGAGGTGACGTCACACACGTCGCTCGGCGCCTGCAAGACTGTGATGAACAAGCTGCTGCAGGAATGCCTGCTGCTGGGTATCGGGCCCCAGGAGCCTGACGCCGCCTTCCACACACTCACTGTGCAGCAGGTAAGGACGTGTTGTGATGGGGGCCGCTAACAATGGCGGGGCGGGGGCGCGTAATTGTATCCGAGGCCCCTGACTTATAATAGCCGTAGAAAACTAGGGAGTTTTAATCAGTAGGAGTTGGACATAAAACTCAGTTCGGGGAGAAATGAGTTGAGAGAGAATGATAGTGTATCCATGAGGATTTCCCAAAAAAAAAAGGACATGTTCTTACCTAAAAGCATGATGTGCGACATTCAACAACAAAAGTCTCAAATTATGCCATGAACACATTCCTTCCTTTCGGCGACGTAATGGCTGACCGCAATCAGCCGGTCGATTCTGTCGACATCTCACGGTGTAACCCTAGGCGGAGTGATCGACAATAAAGCTGTCATTCCATCTAATTTGTATGGTTTGACAACTCACCCGTCGTGCACCCCGCCCAAGTGTTCACTTCGACATGTTTACAGAATCACACTGCTGATCATATCAGAATCAAATCAATACTCGGGTGGATCATGACCTGGATTTAGAAAAAGTTTTTTTTTTTGTATACAAATAAACGTATTTGATTTGATTTGTTTTTTATTAGTTAAGGAAACATGTTAATAAGAATAACCTTTCCACTAAACACTGATATTTGTGTAAAAATTACAATTTTATTCTTGATGCAAACCATATTTTTATATGGCGAAATGTGGCTATCCTAATTCTGCCTACCTACCCTTTTTGGGAATACAAGTGATAAGGTTTATTTACTAACTATCAT
Organism: Melanchra persicariae; assembly: GCA_947386135.1. NCBI lineage: Eukaryota > Metazoa > Arthropoda > Insecta > Lepidoptera > Noctuidae > Melanchra > Melanchra persicariae. The sequence continues at coordinate 10,025,307 of OX376661.1, read as the reverse complement.
TATGGCGTAACCATAAATTAGCTCTATTTACCCATCATATCTGATTGACATTATCATTTCCAAGGCCCCAGATAAGCAGAAATAAATCAATGTGCTTAGTTTAATAAACCATCCCATTTTGAACACAAATTAATATTTGTATTTTTCTTTCACCAGGTGAAAGTGGTTGATCTTGAAGGAAACCTGAAGAACGTGTACCCGTCGCGAACCGACTGCGTCTTCGAAGGTACTAACATCAAGGTCGTACGGAGCAACAAGAAGTAATAATATAACTTTACTTATTCTAATGCTATTGACGAGAAAGGTTGAAACTTTGAAGGAAGATGTGAGACTCGGGGCCCATTGAATTTCGACCGGTCGTAAATGTGGTATATCGAGTCTTTGAAAGAGAAAATTACTTTCTCTCTTTCTCTTTCTCAAACTCGATATGTCATAAGAACGCCCAGCCCTCCCACTATAACGTGCCATTGCCATCATTATTCTGTTGTGAGAGAGAGACGTAGCTATGCAGGACTATTTTTTCCACAATGGGATAATTTCCACAACGGCATCATGATGGCAATATCACGTTATAGGAGGTACTGTGTACTGTGTCTTGACACCTTGCGACTGTGATATCATTATTACATAAGGAAGTGTCAAGTCCGCTCAATGGCCTTCAAACACTAGGATCTGTCCAAAAATTTAATTCCTATACTTACTATAAACTATAATCCTGTTGAATGGATCACTTTTATAATCAAAAAAGAAAAAATGTCTTTTACATTGAAATGTAGCCAAAATATTTAAATAATAAATTCTTTTTGCCCTGGACATGTATTCACTACCACAACTTATTACAAGTACTATTTTCTTATGAATCGTTTTCAAGGTATGATTGACTATGATTTTAGTGAAGGTTTAATTTTTTAAGTTAACAATTATTTTCGAATTAAAAATGTATGTTTGTCTGTCTTAACGTATCCGCTCAAATGCGTAACTTTGTGTGTCTAAAGTTTTATAAACTTTATAATTATTACGTATCTGTATCTATCAAAAAGGTTATAATCATTTAACATGTTTTGAAAACTATAATCACATGTCCCCATACTATTTCTCGGACTTAAAATGAACTACAGTATGCTTTAAGTTTAAAAATTGTCTGTGATGAATCATGCTAGTAAAGTATTGATGTAACACATCGATTGTACCGATTGAAACTTAAAAAGTAAGAGAAAGTTTTTGTTACTTAAATGTTTTCTTTTGAATACTAAGTATTTTTGTAACCTTTGTTTTGTTTTATTTTGAAGTACCCTGTTTTGTATCCTGGTCGTCAGGCGGGTTTTCTAGCAGGCAGAGTGATCAAGTTTGTGTCTGAAAATTTTCATTCTGAAGAAATGCCGTATATCTGGCACCACTTACCCGGATAAAAATGGTGCCAAGTACGCATGCTATTATTGCTGCCAACAATGCCGTAATCTATGCCATTTCTATCGTTATTTCCTCATGAAAGTCAGATGAAATTTCAAACGAAACGTTTGAAAAATAATTAGTACTCAATTGGTACTCGAACAACAAAATTGGTACCTCAGTAGTTTTCGAGAAAATTGACTTTATTTATTATGTAAAAATGAATAATATTCGACTTTTGTTGCTAACAGTACCAATAGACCGTAAAACCTAAGGCTAAGCGCGCACTACGAAAATAAATCGTTGCGAAAAAAAATCGTCAATCTGTAAACAACAGAAATGTACTACAATCCGCGCACTGCGAAAATAAATCGTGCGCGGATTGTAGTATTTTCTGTAACTTATATGGTGTACATAATAAAGAGTATTCTATTCTATTCTATTCTACATTTCTGTACCAACTCACTGGCTCATTTTGCATCATCGTCGCATGCATGGCCGCCTTTATGCTCAAAAGACTATGCGGCAGAATATTTTTTTTAGAATACAACATCTAAAGTTAAACGTCAGTGTCAATTTGTCAAAACTTCCGAATTCTTCTCATTTTCAAAACAAGTTTAAACAAGTGTGTATTGCGTTCTGTTTTGTTTAACTTTCATGTTTTAAATGGTGTAACAAAGAATTAAAATGCGGCGCAGCCTAGCGCCGAGCCAGGTCGGTTCCAGCAACAACAATGTCTTCAAAAGCCCGTTGCTAGAAACCAAACGAAACAAACGGCGGGAATGTACGAAGATACCATTGACTCAGAAATCAGCTTCTCAAGCATTAACTGCTTCTGAACACGAGAATTTAATCAAGCAGATACTTAACAAGCCTTTTAAAGTACCCATACCGAACTATGTGTCCTCCTTTTGTGGTAAAAGCTTGGGTTTGAAAAGGACGCAGGTTAGGCGAGCTTTACACGATCCAGATGAACCAAATGCGTTGGTATTGTACCGCCCGCCTTACATCCCTGAACATGAGAAGATGAAGATGAGTCCTAATGACATCAGAGTGGCTGTGGTCGTGGATCCAGTCCTAGGGAACATCTTACGACCTCACCAAAGAGAAGGTGTGAAGTTTATGTATGACTGCGTCACTGGACAGCAGATAGAGAACGCCTATGGCTGCATAATGGCCGACGAAATGGGTTTAGGAAAGACTTTACAGTGTATTACTCTCTTATGGACACTTTTGAGACAAGGACCAGATTGTAAACCCACAATATGTAAGGCAATCATTGTCTGCCCAAGTAGTTTGGTCAAGAATTGGTACAATGAGATACATAAGTGGTTAGGTCAAAGAATCAATGCCCTGGCCATGGATGGAGGCTCTAAAGCTGACATTACACTGAAGCTACAGCAATACATGAACACATTTACCACTACACGAGTTGCTACCCCAGTGTTAATCATCTCATATGAAACATTTAGAATTTACTCCAATATTCTACACTCATCTGAAGTTGGACTTGTCTTATGTGATGAAGGACACAGACTGAAGAACTCTGAGAATCAAACATACCAAGCCTTGATGGGATTGAAGGCTAAAAGAAGAATTTTGATATCAGGAACTCCAATCCAGAATGACTTGACAGAATACTTCAGTTTAGTGCATTTTGTCAATGAAGGTATCCTTGGCACAGCTCATGAATTCAAGAAGAGATATGAGAATCCTATCCTGAGGGGGCAAGATGCTTTAGCAACTGCTTCTGAAAGAGAAAAGGCACAGGAATGTCTGTCAACTCTAACCTCTATTGTCAATAAATGTATGATCCGCAGAACAAGCAGTTTACTCACAAAATACTTACCAGTTAAGTTTGAACAAGTCATTTGTGTGAAGATGACTCCCCTTCAGACACAGCTGTACAAAAACTTCATCAACTCAGATGCCATCCGGAACAAGTTCAGTGGAACTGGAGAGAAGAACACTCTCAGTGCTCTATCAAGCATCACTACTCTTAAGAAACTCTGTAACCACCCAGATTTAGTTTATGACAAGATTGTGGAAAGGTCTGAAGGTTTTGAAAAGGCCCTGAGCCTGTTACCAAGCAATTATGATATAAAAGATGTCAAGCCAGAACTTTCAGGAAAACTAATGATCTTAGATTGTATCCTGGCTAATTTGAAGACCAATACTGATGACAAAATTGTGCTTGTTTCAAATTATACACAAACTTTAGATTTATTTGAGAAATTATGTAGAAAGAGATCTTATTTATATGTTAGACTTGATGGCTCCATGACAATTAAAAAGCGAGCTAAAGTAGTTGAGAGTTTCAATAACAAGGAAAATAAAGAGTGGATATTCATGCTGAGTTCCAAAGCTGGTGGTTGTGGACTAAATCTTATTGGAGCAAACCGACTGATCATGTTTGATCCTGACTGGAACCCTGCGAATGATGACCAAGCTATGGCAAGAGTATGGAGAGATGGACAAAAGAAACCTTGCTACATATACAGGCTGCTAGCTACAGGAACCATAGAGGAAAAAATATTCCAAAGACAAGCACACAAGAAGGCTCTCAGTGACACAGTAGTTGATCAAAATGAGGAATCTCTGAGGCACTTCACTTCTGAGGACTTGAAAGATCTGTTTAGATTAGAAGAAAACACACTGTCAGATACTCACAGCAAATTCAAATGTAGAAGATGTGTCAACAATATCCAAGTTACAATTCCGCCAGAAAATTCTGACTGCACCTCAGATTTGTCCAACTGGTACCATTGTGCTGACAAGAAGAATTTGGCGGATTTGGTCCTAAAACAATGCTGGGACTTAGCAAAGTCTATTTCTTTCGTATTTCACCATAGATCTGCCAAAACTGAAGCCCAGAAGGCTATAGAAGCAGAGAAGGAGAATATTCCAGAACCAAAAAGAAGGAAGGTAGAAATTGATGAAGATTACTCTGAACCTGATGATAGTGGAGATGAAGATTATAAGTGAATAATGTAATGCTGGTCATTTGTATACCAGAGAGGAAATTATGTTAGTTGATTGTAAATAAGTTATGTCTCGTAAGTTTAAATGCCTACATTATGGAAAGAATATTATTTTAATTACAGTATTTTTTGTGTATGTTGTGTTTGATTTCTACTAACTACCTGGCTTTGGGTCAGGCTCACTAAATATAATAAGGTTTTTTAGGAATTTTTTTTCATGATTATCATAGTTGGGGTAAATTATAAGCAGAAGTATAACATAACAGCATAATATATTAGCAAATAAATTGGTACAAAAATAATAAATTATAAGTAGATACTAAATAATAAAAGACGAATCCTTACATATTATGTCAAATACATCCTTATTCTAATACCTTTTCAAGAAATTGTTTACATCACAAATAGTTTTGTCAATTTTTGATTTTCGAACCCCTACTGTGGATTCTCAAATAGCTGCACAGTAGATGAGTTTGGAGTAGACCAGTACCTAAACTATTAGATAAAATCTTATATAACTTAGATAAATTAATTTTGTTCTTTATTACGATTGTTGATCTTAATGATATGGCTAATCTAATAATAAACATAGCATTATCATCATCATATAACGCTGATATTTGCGTTGGTAGTATTTGTAATATTTAACTGGAACAGCTAAGCTTAAGTCCATAAGACCAGCTAGGTGGTTGTGCAGAATATCCTCGCTTTTCGGCTTCCTCATTCACATCAAACGGATTTTTAAAGATTTTCATCAGAAATCGCACCTGAAACAAACAAATAGATGTAAGTATCTAAATGGAAACGGGCTGATTACAGTAGCCAGAAAACAAGATAAATGGCGTGCGATTGAGGCAGTGGCCTATGTCTGGCAGTGGACTTTTGTAGACTGATGAATTCCTCTTCATCATCAGTGTCAATCAGGCAGGGGCATTATACTTCCGTAGTGTTAAATGTGTAAGATAAATAAGTCAAAACCTGAAAAAGGGACATGGTGCTTATCATTTTACCTTTTCAAAGTCATTGTTCTCAGCATCTTTGATAGCTTCCTCTAGGATCCAGTTCCTCGGTACATATACTGGATTCACTTTGACCATACGCTCGATTCGTTCTTCTTCAGACACTGTAATGATGACAAAATAATCATTTTACTTGTTCTAAGAAAAAATATTTTATGAAAAGTTTTCATCATGGAGAAATTAGTCAAATCACTTGCAATACGAAATTCGTCCTTAGAAAAAAAATAAACATTTGACGACAATCCATCAAAAAAATTGACTGGCAGACACACAAGTGATCCTTTAAAGGTTCCGTTTTGAACAGACACTTGCGGAAGGTATAATAATACAGGGTGTGTTTTTTTTTTCAAAGTCAACCGGTTCGATTCCTGGCTAAGAAAAACAATTTTTCAAAAATTCAATGATCTTGTTTTAGATTTCATCCAAATCGGGCTCGAGACTCCTTTCAGTGTTTTTCGATATTCCTAATATAGTGCGTTTCAACAAATAGTACCTATGGCGTTATGATGGCACCCCCTGTCTGTCAAAGTCATTGGCACGAGAAGACGCTCCCGCAGATTTTGTTTATCTTCATTTGATTTTCGACTGAAATTATGCCCAAAACTTTGAAAAGTGGTGAAAGAATGATGGTGTTAAAGGTGAAGAACTTTTGTGAACGTGAAAAACGTAATGATGCCCCATTAATTCCTGTAAGATGTGTTCAGGCTCGTGTTGCCGCCCTTACAGGTAAATCAAATAGGGTTACCAGTAGCAGATAATAATTTTATAACTTAAACTGCAATATTCCATTGACTTTATTGGTTTATGTATGATAGCTGTCTCCCGCGGCTTTGCTCCCGTCAACTGGCTACCTACCTATTCTCCCCCTACCCTACACCTACCCTACACCTACCCTTCACCTACCCTACACCTACCCTAACCAGCCCAAAAAAGCCCCGTTTTAGCCTGATTGTTACACAAACATACAAACATTCACACGTGTATATAATCTAAGATTAGTAGGATTGTGACAATAGAAAAATAAACCGAAATATATGTATTAGGTGTATCCGAAAAAACCGTATCTAAAATCACCAAAGAAGGTGAGGTCGCAGCTAGCACGTCGACTAAGGTTTCAACACCACGCAAAAGCGGCCCCCGGCCTAAAAGAATCGAATTGGATGACTTCGAACGGTGTGCTATAAGGCATAAAATACATGAATTTTATTCCGTAGAAAAGGAATTGCCTACACTAACAAAGTTATTGCACGAAATGCGAAGTGAGATAGATTTCAAAGGAAGTCGTACCACTTTGTGGAGAATTATGAAAGGTATGGGGTTTTATTTTAAAAAATGTACATCCAAAAGGAAAGTCTTAATGGAGAGATACGATATTGTCGCCTGGCGTTATCGATACCTGGAAGAATTGCGAAATAATCGTCTCGGAAATCAGCGCCCAGTTGTATATTTGGACGAGACATACATACACGCAACATATTCCGCCGGAAAATGTTGGCAAAACGAACAAGAAGGAGGTGTATTATCATCAGACTCCAAAGGGCCACGTTGGATTATCGTCCACGCGGGTGGTGCTATGGGTTTCATACCCAATGCTCAACTGATCTTCAGATCTCAGTCACAAGCGGCCGACTATCACGACGATATGAATAAAACGAATTTTAATAAGTGGCTTAGTGAAAAGCTTATACCGAATCTGCCTCCCCGATCAATTGTGGTGATGGATAACGCCTCCTACCACACAGTACGGCTTAACAAAGCACCAACAATGTCAAGCAGAAAGGCAGAAATGCAAAACTGGATAACAAGTAATGGTCTTTCTTACTTGCCAACTATGGTAAAAGCCCAGTTATTTCAAATAATAAATGAGCACAAACAGCCGCCCGTTTATGAAGCTGATGAAATTTTGGAAGCGCATGGGCATAAAGTGGTAAGGCTTCCACCTTACCACTGCGATTTAAACCCCATAGAGCTCATATGGAGTGTCTTAAAAAGACGTATTGCTGAAAAAAACGTGGGTCAAGAAGCATATAAAATCGTCCAAATCACAAAAGAAGCCTTTGCAACGATCACCGAAGAAGAATGGAGAAAAGAATGTGAGCACGTGAAAAAAGTGGAGGAAAAATATTACGCAGATGGTCCAGTTATTGATAGCGAGATGGACAGGTTTATCATTGAAGTGGGAGACGATAGTGACACTTCTGATGACGAGGATGATATGGAAGTTGAAGATGACGACGATCGCTCGGGTATAAGTCCGTTGGATGAGCATAACTACTCCAAACACAATTTTTTTGTCTGAGCATTATTATAATAAAAAATATTAAATTATGCATTTTATTACTGTGCTGATTTTTAATATGATAACAATAAAAAAATTAGGAAATATGTAAGAATCTAACTAAAAAACATACAAATCACCCTTACTTTGAGGTAGGTTATTATAGGTAATGTGGAAACACTGTAAAACATTGCTGCCAACATAACGCCATAGGTAATATACGGTGAAACGCACTATAGTAGCATTTGGCCATCCACGCACAATTTAAAAATTCACCATAGGTAGTTCACACGGAAATCAAAACAATAAAGGTACTTAGTTCTGAATTCAAATTAGCATTCGTTTATATTCAGAAATGCGAAGATTGCCGAGGGTTTACTTACAATTCTCGTGGTTCAGTCTAATGTTGTATTCCTGCGCCCATTTCTCCCACTTTGGTGCTTCGCTTAACTTTTTGAGAGACCACTTTGTCTCTAATACTGACTTGTCTGTTAGCTCTTGTGGCTTGACCTGTAATAAAACTAGAACTTAATAATGAACAGAAAGGCAGGAGTACCGTGTTACCCAGTTACTGGGTTGTGTAGTTTAGATATCGCTCCATGTAAATTACTGGTAGTCAGCTGAATTTGGTTAGACTGCAAGGAAGCCAACCCCAACATAGTTGGAAAACATCGGGATGCATGAGGGAGCCTCCTCGTGGGGTTACGGATTTTGTTCGAAAGAGTTACCGCGGCCCTGGAAAGCAAAGGGCACAACAAGGAGCAGGTTTTAGTCAGTAAAAGTCTGACACTCCCTCCCGGTCCATACAGAGCGGCAGGAGTAATTTGATGATTTCTGATCCATAAAAAAACAACGAGCCTCGCTCGGCGCACCCTGGCCAGTGTCTCCTAACACCTTACAAGACTGGCCAATCCTTCCCTTGCGGTGGTAGCGCCTGCTCCCCACCGGAGTCCGTCAAGCAGCCTGCTGTGTTTCGTCGACGCGTGGGAGTAAGTACCAGTGCCTCATCTTCTGGGCACGCTCGCTCCATCATAGAACTCATCTATCGCTTTCCATCAGGCGTGATCGAGGTCAAGAGCTAGTCCATTCCTCAATAAAAAAAAAGTTAGCTAGATTGACACGAGCTACGATGAAATAGCCTGGCACTCACGTTCTCAAAATATGTTGAAGCATATATCGCCATTGCGTTAGGGTGAATTTCCACTAAAGCGGAGACGAGAGGGTGTCACGACGAGAGGAGGGGAGCAGAAACGTGCAGGACTCGATCAATCACTAACGAGGCAATGTACCTACCTAACCTACTCTATGCAGATGTCTACATTTTCTTCCAACGAGAATGGTCGATTCTTGCAAGTCTCTACTCTGCTGAGCCTGTCATCTTCAGTGAAAACACAGTGTTATGGCAAATAAAGAAGACATATTTTGTCGAGAAATTTTAAATCTCAGTTTTTTTTTTAACAATATGGCTTTTTCGAGCGAGGTCTAAATCAATCATAGCTAAACGACACTGTGTTTCTACAACTCGTTATGAGTCATAATTATATTATATGACTCAGAACGAAAGTCCTGGGAGTCGAAACTTACTTCAGAAAGTTGTCTGAAAGTAGCTGTAAAGTCCGCCATTTTCAACTGCATCATTTCAAGCAAATCTTCCACGATTTTTTCGTCGCCATCTTTAATTTGTGCGAGTCCAAGCTTTAGTAGGTATGTTTTCCTGAAAAATAAGGCGAAGGAAGTGTTTAAGGCTGCCAGTCCATTGTCAGAGGAGCGGAGTTGCGGACTATGTCTGTCCATTAATGCGGAACGAGTTAGTGCGGAGCGGCGTTGTGGACTGTGCGAAGCTGGGCCGAGTTCACGCGACTAGTAATTTGAGCGGGTGACCGGTTCTTTCCGCTTCCCCCGTTCCGCTGCCTCGCTCCGCTTCCCGGTTTTGTATGAATTTTTAAACTAGTTCGCAAATCCCTGTCTACTGAAGCGGAGCGGAGATTTTATGCAATTCCATTGTTTAATATTGGCACAAGTCCGTTCTGCGTGCAAAAAATATGAATTCGTGGCGTAACACAAAATATACCCTATGGCTATCGCAATAACGTTCATATTGCGAAATAGCGCACAGTGATACTTACAATACTTTAGTTTTGACATAATTTTCGAGAGTCGCTTGGATGTCTTTGATCTCTTGCTTCTGCTGCTCGGACAGAATAGGCTCCAGAGCTTCAGCTAACTTGCCCAAATTCCACACAAGAATCTGCAAAAGAGCTCGTTTTTCAAGGGGTTTATTTTCGCGACCTCTTCAGTTTCTGAATGCCTAACTTATTTATTTAATATGATGTCACCATAAAATCTTGGTAATGGATGCCTTTTTAGTTGCAGACATAAACTGACTGAACGTATCCTTAGAAAATCTGGTCATATATCGCGAACAGTGTGGCCAGGGCCCGTTTCATATTTGTTTTCAAGTCCGGTCAAGGTGACAGTAGTAGTTGAACAGCTTTAGGTTCAAAATCGCTTGCCACCTTTTTTTTTAGACATATTGGCCATGGTAACCTCGCGAGAGAGCAATATGGCCTACTGAGGCCAACTTGCGCAAACCAGAGATATGTTTTAACCGAGTAATTTGCTAACAAAAGGTTAATTGCATTTAAAGGCAACTAACTCTTCATTATTTTTTTTTTTTTTAGGTATGACCACTAGCAAGTTAACACACTTGGGATATCAACTGCTTAACCGGACTAATACTAACTCTTCAGTTAAAATATAACTCTGGTTAGTGCAAGTTATTAAATAATACTATGATTTTATATATTTTTTCTAATAACTCACTTCAGGTTGCCTTTTAAACGCGTACCGTCCCATATCATCCGAAGTGTTGGGCACATAGTGATGGTAGTAATGGTCTATGAACCCATATGGACCGTAGTCTATGGTCAGGCCTAAAAGGCTTACATTGTCTGTGTTCAGTACGCCGTGGGTGAAGCCTAGACCTGGAAAACGAAATTGAATTAGTTTATTATAGTACGTGTAACAGAAAAAAAACGCAATACCACTTAAGGGGTCGTTGTACTCATTATTTGGGACCAACAATGAAATCGCGAAAAAATATCGACTGCCCCTTACATTTCTGTGCGCATAACTCGACAAAATGTACTGAACAGCTGAATATTTTTTCGTGATTTCGGGGTTGCAATGGTCCCATAGTAAAAATTGTTTATAATGCTGAGTACATTAACCCCGTAAAAGTTATTGCGTTTATTCTGTTACACATTGTATAGCTTCTAACAATTAAACAGTTTTTTTTTTTAATTTGAGACGATATAGCAACGTGTCTCGCCAGCCTTTTCAGATATATAATGCGTCAACACAAGCACAGTCTGAAAAGGCTCATGATACTGGGTCGGGTTGAAAGAAAACTCGCTCAAGGTAGAACACCGGGAAAATCGACAGACGCTATTAAGAAGGCTGTTGGAGGCAGCATGTACCGAGCGGTCCACACTTCAGAAGACTGCAAGACTTGGAGACACGTCGAGTGGTCAATCCTTCGCGGCGGGGAAACGACGGAGAAGAAGATAGCGACGTGCTAAATATGTTTTAAAAACTTGCTGAAATAAACACCACACATAACGACTTTTTCACAAACGACAAAGACAAAATCATGACAGGCAAAGTTGTGACTGTTGCTGTTTGCGTATTTATAGCTAGACAATTATTACAAATCTAGTTGCCTGGACATAACATTTTTTGTGAATTTTTAAGAATAGTTTATTGAGTCTGAACTTACCTTGCCAGGTCGCCACCATATCAAGATTTCTGTGCGCTACTTCTGAATACCACTTCACGTATTTGTCTTCCCCAGACTTCTCGATTTCAGGAAAATGATGCTAAAAGCAGAAGAAACGTGTATATTTCTTGTTAAGCAGCATAAATGGACATGGTGGACATCTCTCCTCATGTGCAGAAAACATTTTGGGAACACTTTGATGTGCATACAGCTAAGGAGTGGAATTCCCCAGTCTGTCTTTCCTGATAGCTACAACTTGGGAGTCTTTAATTCAAGAGTTAATAGCTTACTCGTAGACAAGCGTGGTCTATCGCCGACCACATCAGCTCTTCCCATCAGGTGAGATTGTGGTCAAACGAAAGATTAACCTACTACTAATATTATAAATGCGAAAGTAACTCTGTCTGTCTGTTACGCTTTCACTCTAAAACGGCTGTTCGGATCGTCATGAAATTTGGGAGATATATAGCCTGGGATATGGAAAAGGACATAGGCTACTGTTTTACGCGATAACCGGGCGGAGCTGCGGGCAAAAGCTAGTCAATAATAATAAAGTTGACAGAGATGGACTAAATTATTACGTACATCATTTTGAAGGACTAACCGGTGTGGAGATTTAGACTGTACCTTTATAATAAAGTCGGCTAATGTCTTCAAAGTGTGCGGCTCTTTCCTCTTGAGCAGTATCTCTAGGGAGCCGATGCGGTACCACGCGTTGGCGAGGCGCATCACTACAGCGGCGCGTTCCTGTCGCGCTCGACCGCTGTACGTTTTGTCCCGCCATACTTTATGGTCGTCGCTCACTGAGAGAGAAAGAAAATGTTGAACAGTCAGCCAGCTGGTGGGCAGTGTGAGGACAGTGGGACAATACAAGCTAACAAAAAAAAATCGGCCTAGTGCGAGTCGGACTCGCGTGTCAAGAGTTCCGAACGAATCATAACTTTAACGCTCGGCTCCATTGAAAGTCGAAAATACAGCGCGTTTGCTGCTGCCCTTGTGGTTAAGTAACAGCAACTGCATGGATCGACCTTCAAGGTTAAGTAACGCTTGCCGAGGTCGGTCTGTAGATGGGTGATCATCTTATCTTAACACACCGAGCCTCCTCCGTGCCTCGAAAGCCCATTTAGCTAGTGGTCCAGTTTGTTTGTCGAACAGCGTTGCCAACATGTTGGGGATTCCCCAAACTGCAGGGAATCTCAAGTTAGGGAATTTGACTTAGATTTTCGGGGAATGTTAGAATGTGATAAATTGGTGTTGGCGGCACTGCAAGTGTCGTTCTTAGGCAACTTCTAAATTTCGCCGCTAGAGGCGCTCGCGTAATCTTTGCATCGCCATCCAGTAGAAAAAGGGGTAATAGACAAATGATTCTCTTAACCGTTTTAATTCATTTTCCACCAATTTTCAAATACAATAATGCTACCAAAACCACTAAAATCCTCTTAACCTAAGCTCAATACAATCACAATATCAAACCAGCTTACCCACCAAAGCGGCGGCCCTGGTAGTAGGCATCCCGAGGTAGTAGCAAGCCTCGGACGCTATCATCTCTCTGATTGAAGACCGGAGTACGGCGCGACCGTCGCCGAAGCGGGAGTACGGTGTCTCACCAGAGCCTTTCAGTTGGGGTTGCCAGGATTCTCCTTTACTGTAAAAAAGGAGAGTGAATACTTCAAGCAAGCGTGCTTCAACATTATCACTTACCATAGTTGAGATAGTGGTCAAACGCTAGAGTTACCAATAATAAAAAGATCAAATAATGTTCAAGGTTTAACATTTTTTTAAGGTTTGGGGTAAAATGGAATTGATGGGCTATGGTAATTAGTAATTAAATTAGTATGAGTCATCATCATCATCAGTTCATCACATCCACTGCTGGACATTGGCCTCCCCCAAGTGCCACCACAACAACCGGTATATTAGTATGAGTACTAGTGAAGAATTAGGAATTTGGAGGGAAATCATCATTATCCTTCCCTTGCTCTTATGCAAGACAATGACAATTCTAAATGAAACACATACACCACCACTTGATAACACTTTTCTGGGTGAAACCTAAAAGTAGCCATTCTTTGGCCAGCAGACAGTGTGAAAACAATGGATAACCTGGTTCTTGTAATATAATAAGTGTCCAAATGAATCACCTGTTCACATACTCTCCAAGGATATGAGCTCTTCCATCGCCCAGTTGATCTGCCCAATGTCCAAACTGATAACCCCCATACCTAAAAGATTAAAATTTTCTTTGGAAAGTGCTTACTATAACAAAATTATATCTTTAAGAGTATTTTTAATGGTTTTTTTGCTTAAAAGTAGTCTATTGTTGTTTACTACATGTTTATTGTGATTTGAAACCACTCTTATCGGGAAGAAAAAAAGAAAAAAAAAAAAAGTAGTTTATTCCACACTAATAAAACACACAATACATAAATAAAAACACTGATAAGATCATTTAAAACAAAAGTTATTAAAAGGAAAAAACAAAAACAGTTTTGTAAAAATAATCTCCATATCATACACAACAAAGGAACTTCTCACAACTTGTTTTTCTTTTAAACTTGTGTACTTGATACAAAACATAAAAAAAAATTGCAGCAATACCTGTGTGAAACAGTCAGGCCTTCATCAGGCAGGTAGGCGCCTGCAACAAAGTTGATAAACTCCTGTGTCTCGGCCACAGATGGGTCCAAATCCAGCAGGTCCGTCAGAGCACCTTCTGATGCACATACTAAATGGAGTTTGCCAGTTAGAGGCTCTGTTGGTACCTGTAAGTAATTAAGGAGTTTGAATAATACATTCAATATGTGTAATTTTAATGAAATAACATTTTTAGGAGCATTTCATACAAACTCATTGAGACAGTGAAGGCGAAGTTTTCTCTATAAAGTGAAAAACACTCTTTTTCTGAACTATCTTTCGGAAATATTCTCAATTTTATAGATCTATCAATGTATCTTGTGTATGTGTCGCAGCCAACTAGCTTAATCAGCCGTTTCAATAAAAGCCTAGCCTTTTCATTGCATTGCACCGTTTAGCCTTTTCATTGAATTGCGCCGCTTAATCAGTGACTTAAGTGACATGGGCAAGTCACGATATTGAACAAAAGATGTCACTTAGGTCGCCGAAAAATCGGCGCATTTAAATGAAAAGGCTACGCTACCAATTAAACGGCTGATTAAGCTAATTGGCTGCGACATATGCATATAAAGATTCAATAAAATTGGTTTAATTCATTTCCACAAACACGATTTTCGAGATTGCATAAAATAACATGATACCATGATGACTAAGTACAAGTATCTTAAGTTTGATGTTGATGTGTGTGTTGTTCAACTGCACATTGACTTTTACATTGGACTGGCCTAACATAAGCAAGAGTTTTGATAAGAAAGTCTTATATCCAAAATATTCAACTAGGCCTATTCAAAAAACCTGCAGTTTCTTTCTAAAACAAGCCTTGCGCTCGGGTCAGGAGAACGGAAAATGGAACGTCTACGCTATCTAATCTTGACCAGACAGGTCAGTTTATAGGACGAGGATATAGAGCCTATGAACTGACCTCTTCGCTTCGTCTTATTTGTTGTTCCCACTGACGTGAGGCGAAGGCGACAACACAGCACGATTTTACCATGCAGGTTTACCTTAGAAAACACAGCATCCTTCACAGCCATCGGCACATTATACTCCGGATTCTCGTCAATAGGCAGAACAGCATAGTTCGGAGTATCCCTGAACTTCCACTCCTTAAAATTAGTCACTGGTTTCATTTTCCCAACTAAGCTAGGTTTCTGTTCGTTCAGAGCAGCTAGCACGCAGAAGGCTCGCTTCATCGAGCAATTTTTATAAAATAATCTTCACAAGATCCTGTTTTGTGTAATTATTACGAAATAATCGTCACTTTATTATTGTAAACATGTAATTTGCTTGAATGTATTGTACGGAATATTTAACTTTAACCTTATGGATTTAAAGTTTACTTTCTCAATGTCAAAAAAGAAAAACATTATTTATCTGTCATTTGCCAGTCATCATGACATTGACTTGACAATTCGACATTTAGTGGTAGGCAAGCAACACGAACTCACCACCAACCTGTGCACAGAGTACTTTTATATATATTGTGTCTACGCCACTAACTCGATAGTCGTCAAGCCGTCCATCTATTGCTAAAAGTCTGTGGGTCTGCATTTATTCCTAGATTCACGGCTTCATGATTCAAGATGAACGAAATCCTTACGTCGCCGCATATGTACGTTTTCTAATTAGGTTTCCCAATTAGTAATAGTCATATTCGGAATTCCGTGAGACGTTCGATTTTCCGTTAACCAGGAACCGAACATCCTTCTCGTTTCCGAAAGGAACATCAGGTTTTTTCTCAATCGGATATAAACAAACGAGTGCGCCTAGTTCAACATTTTGTGTGTAAGGCAAATCCAGGACTCCGAATCTAAATTCTTTACCAAGAAACTTAATTAGGAAACCATATGCGACCGACCTTATCGTTTATCAGTCTGTCATCATTTACTTTTTCTATGTCAATGGTAATTGCTGAAAGATTGATTGAAAGCCTGCTTTAATAAATATATTAATAAAATAAAGAAGGCTATAAAGCGTTCTCTGGAACTGTTGATCAGTACGATAAAAACGGCGCACTTTTAGAAAATTCCCAGGTTTATCAAATCAGCACCAATTTATAACTTCCACCTTCTATTAAATAGAAATTGCTACAACCTGGGAGTAGAATAGGTAACTTCTAGTCAAACGTGCTTGGTCTTCGAGCACATCGTCGCTTACTATCAGGTCAGATAGTGGTCAAGCGCGTGCCTACCAACTACCAACAGTAAAAAAAAAAAAAGTAACCGTCCGGTATTCATTAAATAGTAGGTATATCTAATAAAAAATGTGAAATTTTTAGAAAATTAATGACGTCCTTACCTACTGTCAGTCCGATGCCACTAGCACTATACTACTGTATTATTTAAGTATGTGGAAATTATATAATAAACTGAATGCAAAATAAAATAGGCCGCCTCAAGAACAAATCAATAAATATTTATTTAAGACAATAGAACATTTAACTGGAGCAGCTAATCTTAAGAGCGTACGCCCACTGCGGTGGCTGCGCGGAAAACCCGCGTTTTTCTGCCTCGGCATGAACTTCAAACGGATTCTTAAGCACGTCCAGAAGGAAACGTATCTGAAAAATAAGTTCTTATAGTTATATTATAGATGCTTACTGAAAAATGTGTGTGACAAACCAGAACCAGTTAGGAAGAGGCAAGATTTAGGGCCCAAAAACCCACAAGTCTGGGTGTTGGGTAACTGGAGCATTTAAATATAAATGCATATTCTTAAATATATGTAGTTTAAATTTCTGGAATTCCAATGTTATAAATTAAAATCTGAAACCTTCTGATAGTCATCCTGCTCAGCATCAACGATGGCCTCATGCAGCAACCAGTTCCTGGGAATATAGACGGGGTTAGCGCTCATCATGCGCCGGCGCCGCTCGTCTTCGAACAAGACCGAAGAGCTCGCGTCCACGGCGGTTACGCCACAATCACGGCTGTTCACGGGCAGAACACCTAGGCCAAAAGTGAGGTAGGATTTATTTTTTAGTTTTTCTTATTTCCGATGACGCTACGGGTTTGGGTAGTCTTTGCAAAATTACGGTGTTATATATTTTTGCACAAAACGTCTTCAATAGAGGAAACATTTTGTTCCCATTTTATGATTTGTTGTCACATAAATAAAGATCAACTGATAGTTAAATTTGTCTATGTTGCCTCACCAGCTTCCTTGTCGAGTCTCTCGCGGTACTGGTCCAGCCAGCAGCCCCATGACGCGTGAGATGACAAACGCTTCAAAGACCACTTTTCCTCCAGTTTGATCTCGCTAACCATCTCACAGGGTTCTAGCTGTATTACACAAAACCAGGATATTATTG
Organism: Melanchra persicariae; assembly: GCA_947386135.1. Lineage (NCBI taxonomy): Eukaryota > Metazoa > Arthropoda > Insecta > Lepidoptera > Noctuidae > Melanchra > Melanchra persicariae. Next base: position 10,007,918 of record OX376661.1, on the reverse strand, counting down.
ATTTTTATAGCAAGGTGATGATGAATGCCCTTGAAAGAAGTCTGTCTTGGAATACGTTGTATGAATATGGATTGACTACATCACAAACCTCGCCAAGTTGTCTAAAGGTAGCAGTGAAGTCGGCGCCTGTCTGCTGCATCATGTCCAAAAGCTTTTCGACCAGCTGCTCATCACCCCAGTGTTCTTCCTTCAAGCCTATCTTCATGAGGAATGTTTCCCTGTAGCAAACCATGTAAGATTTTATACAGGAGCGGCATTTATACATTCTGAGTTTCAAAAATCATGGTTAGGTACTAACAAAATTTTGTTTTTGCAATAAGTATCCAAGGTCTTCAAGATGTGCGACATATGGACTTGTTGCGAGGAAGATAGAAGAGGCTTCAGAGCATTTGCAAGCTGGCCTATGTTCCATACCACCACCTATAGTTTTGTAAGTTTTAATTAAAACATTCTGGCTTGTGATAATACCTAGCCCAAAAACAGTAAGAGTTAAGTCTCACGTCAGGTTGCTTAGCAAGTGCATATCTCCCTTCTCCGTCCGAGCAGTTGGAAACAAAACCACCATCATAAGAATCCACGAAGCCGAAAGGTCCAAAGTCTACAGTCAAGCCCAGAAGACTCATATTGTCCGTGTTCAGAAGCCCATGGGTGAAACCCAGACCTGCATTGTAAAGACTCACTTTATTGAAAAACAGAATACTTACAATGTTTACTGACTTCCTGATAGAAAAGGTTAGGAAGGTTTGAAAGATGGTCCAATGATTGATATAAGAATTAGTAGGAAAAGGTACGTAGCTTACCTTGCCATTTAGCAACAAGATCCAATGTCTTATGAGCAATTTCCGAGAACATTCTAATAAATCGATTCTCATCAGACAGCTGGATGTCAGGGAAATATTCCTAGAAATCATAACAAGCTTTCTTAAAAATCCTTCAAAATAGTAGATACAAATGAAGATGATACGTCGCAGTAGCTTTACACGACCTACCTTTATAATAAAATCTGAGAGCTGCCTCAACACAGCGATCTCCCCAGTCCTGGACAAGATCTCTAAGGAGCCGAAGCGGAACCAATTTGGAGACAAGCGCAGTATGACCGCCGCTCGCTCTCGACGAGGACATCCGTTGTAATAAACGTCCCTGACTATTGCTTCGTCGCTCACTGTAATTGTAGTTTTTTATTTATGTTGACGTTTTTGTTCTTAGCGAGTTCCTTGTAGCGTAAGTTATTTAGTTATAAGTTGCACCGGATACATTATTATGTCATTTGGGGAAATGAGGAAGTATGGGACATAATAAAGCGACAAATACACACAATACAACCTGACAAAAATTAAACCTAACCAGTCAAGTATATTTCACAAAATTATCTCACCGACGAGTCCCACAGCCCTCGTAGTAGGTATGCCTAGGAAGTAACAAGCTTCACTAGCGATCATCTCTCTTATAGCAGATCGTAAAACAGTGCGGCCATCGTGGACGCGAGCGTACGGCGTTTGCCCGGAACCCTTGAGCTGAATCTGCCATCTCTCGCCACGTCTAAAAAGCATTTTGTGAATTAATAACCTTTATTCTCCTTAAAAGCCTGGTGAGGCATTGACGGCTCGGGCCTTTTCTCTGACGCTGCTTCCCATCACCATTTTAGGAAGCTACGTTCTTCCGATGCTTAGTTTAGAAACTCAGCGCAGTAAATATGTTTTGCATGTAGCCTGGTGCATCTTACCTGTTAACGTACTCTCCCAGAATATGAGCTCTCCCATCACCCAGTTGTCCTACCCAAAGTCCATACTGATGTCCACCGTATCTGGAACCATGCGTCAATTAGCTAGTTGAGAATTGAAGACGTGGTGAACTCCATCAAGAAAATTTAAGGAAATAATCTACCTATGCGCAACAGGTAACGCTCCGTATGGCAGTTTTCGTCCAGCAATGAATTCAGCAAATTCCTCACGATTTACCATGTCAGGATCCATGTCCAAGATATTGGTCAAGGCATCTTGTGACGCACATACCAGCCTTATGTTTCGTTCTAATGGTCGAGGAGTTACCTGAAAAAATAGTTGATCGAATTCAATCGTCTTAAAATATTTGTCAGCATGGTAGCTTTGGATTATGCATCAGACTTAACCGAAGCTGTATGATTTTTTTTATGTTTACCTCGGAGAAGACTACGTTCTTAATATTTGATCTAATTTGGTCATGATTTTCATCAATCGGTAACAAAATATATTTCGGATATTGGCTAAATCTCCACTCGGTCAAATTTCTCTTCAATGGAGAACTTTCACCTTCCATTTTATAGCGCAAAAAATTATAATTCTACCTATTGAGAACAACTACTAAAAGAAAACATGAAAAAATACATCACGAATCTGAAAGCGATCTTGTGAAAAGATTGAATTGACCGCCATTTATTAGTCTATGGAAAAACCACAGAGTACTTTTATATCTAAAGATCTAAAGACATAGAAAGGTGATGAAGCTCATTCACCACGCAGGAATTTCCTTTTTCTTCCCGCCATGCAAGTGCAATGCAAGAATGAAGGGCATCTTAAAAAAATCTTGGCATGTATGGCGCGCTTTACAATCGCTGTAAAATTTTTCGTGGAAGACATTCTCGTATATGTGATTTTAAAAGCATTATATTCTCACATTCGTGTAAATTTATTTAAATTTCAGTTTTTCGTGTGAAAAATAATTAAAGATACAAATAAAACACTCAGGATTTTTAGGACCAACAGTTTTTGTAAACTTAACACTATTTATTTTCATCTCGTCTAGAGTGAATTAAAATAAAATTGGAAGTAAAATTAATGTTTTCGAATAATTCGAATAAGTAGTAGTGGTCAAGGTCACGGTTAAGCTACTAAATTCTATTTCCCCCATGTTACTTGAAATTTGATCGGGGAAAGGATATGATCTAATTTTGTTGGTTTACACGCATGGGAACTCGCCCGGTGTGAAATTCGTCAGTTCGGCGACCGCAATTTCACTTTCGTGAGGCGCTTTCTCGTTTTGTCACTTTCGAAAAAATTCATTACTTGTGTGAATCAAACCCGTTTCTTATTGTAGTAAATTCCGTTGAAGTGTTAAATAATTTCGTGAACCGTGCATGGTATTTGTTTCACGTTAAATGGATTTTTATCAAAAAATATGGTGTATACAGAGGGATATTTGAAGGAGAAGCTGACCAAGGATTTGGACGCCGTTCACGTCGTAAGTAATCTGTCAAAATTTTATCGAACAACCTGTGCCGCGTTGTAAAGTTTTCATGTAATTACTGAATGAAAATAAGAGTCTATATCAAATAAATAACCTATTAGACGGGTACAATGACGAGGAGAGCAGATCCGGATAAATTTACCGTGACAAAACAGGCGTTACTTCCCGGTTTATTATTTTCATTGCTTGTGAGATGGTGCGTGGCCGCTTATCCGTATTCCGGATTTAAAAAACCTCCAATGTACGGCGATTATGAAGCGCAGAGACATTGGCAAGAAATAACTGTGCACACGCCTAGCAATAAATGGTATCATAATACGACGCAAAATGATCTGCAGTACTGGGGCTTGGACTATCCCCCGCTCACTGCATACCACAGCTTGCTTATGGGGCTGGTGGCGGACTGGCTCGAGCCGGAATCGGTGCGTCTGTTTGCATCAAGAGGTTACGAAAGCGAAACCCATAAAACCTTCATGAGGTGGACTGTTTTCCTGAGTGATATTTATTTGTATGTTACTGCAGTGCTGTGCATTTGTATAGATGCCGAAAGAGTGCTGGGAAAAGAACCCAAAGAACCAAAGTGTGTTCTTAAAAGAACGGACATTTCTACTACTCTATTTTTACTGTACCCTGGCATCATATTGATAGACTATGGTCACTTTCAATACAACTGTGTGTCTCTTGGTTTCTTTTTGTGGGCTACTTTCTTTATAATAGCCATTAGGAATGACACTTTAGCTACAATATTTTTTGTTTGTGCTCTAAACTATAAACAAATGGAACTGTATCACTCCATGCCATTTTTCTTTTATTTGTTGAGAAAATGTTTCATAGGCATGCCACTGGGGAGAGGCAAGTTGTCACACTTTGTGCGCTGTTTCAACAAACTCGCTATTGCGGTTGTTGCTTGCTTTGTTATTATTTGGTATCCATTTTTGAAAGGATGGGATAATGTTTTCCAGGTTGTACACAGATTGTTTCCATTGAATCGGGGAATTTTCGAAGACAAGGTTTCAAATGTGTGGTGTATGGTAAATGTTTTTATCAAACTCAAGACAATTTACAGTAACCAAGAAATGGCAAAAACATGTATGTTGATCACAGCAATGGCTGCAGGGCCAGCTTGTGCAGATATTTTCTTCAGAATAAATGTTAAGAAGTTTGTTCCTTGCTTGATCAATGTGTCTCTGGCATTTTTCTTGTTCTCATTCCAAGTCCATGAGAAATCTATTTTGTTGGCGGCTCTACCCGTTGCTTTGCATTTCCCTGAAGATCCGTTCATGTGTTTTTGGTTCTTGCTGGTGTCCACCTTTAGTATGCTTCCATTGTTGCTGAAAGATGGTCTTCTATTACCTTTTATTGCCACCACTGTGATCTATACATCTTTCTACAGTATTTGCTTGAAGTTGTCACAGCCAAATTCTGGTTATTTCTCAATTTTCAATGCCAATCGTGTGTCAAAAATATTGCAGCCAAATAAGAAAGATTCCTCTCCATTTTTGACATTTGTGAGTCTCATCTTTGTGATATCTGTGGTTGGTATGATCCTGTTGACAGTGGGCACGGTGTTCGTGGAGCCACCTCCGCAGTTACCTGACCTGTTCTCACTACTCATAGCAGCATATTCCTGTGTACATTTTCTCTTCTTTTTCTGCTACTTCTATTACCAACAGTTTTCTCTTCCAGTGTGCTTGCCTTGTGTTGCTATTATCAAGCCAAAAAGAAAGTAGAAAGTATAATTGATTGGAACAAGTAAACTGCCTTTGAAAGGGTTTTTAATGTAATTGTTTTTAACCTACTACAATATAAGGGTTTTTATATTCTTTATTACTTTTTCATACACTTTTAGAATTTCATACTATGTTACCTACTTAATTAGTGGTATAATTGATTATAAACTTGAAATTTCTGTTTTATTGTTAAGCAAGTGATACAAAGATTAGTATAGTATCCAATACTGTAAGTAGTGCATTTATTTTAAATTTTCTAAATTGCATTCCAATAAAGATTTTGACAAATTAGTAGATTACACAAAAATGATTTTTTTTACCCTGCCCTTATCAAAGTAAATATTTTATTTAGGAGTAAAGGTTTATCCACACTTATCAGGGGTGTGGACAGATCATGGTTCTCATATAAAATGTATGAGTAGGTATGCTCCAATTGAGCTTTTGATCGATTGGGGTGCACCCACATGCAGGGTACAGCCCTGATATACGTGGATAAAACTTAAGCCTGCAAAACCAGTTTACAATATAGCTAAGGTCAGTAGATACATAATGTTTAAGGGCCGTTAGATAACTTTAGTAGGTAACTGATTGGTACCATTGGCCAAGGTGTTTGGCTTTCCAATCACTGCTGACCTACAACATGCATGACGTCATAGTACTGCAGCAGTATTAGATAATATTGGTCTATGGATTGACTACAAATTATATAGAGAAGGTAATAGCCGGCACATAGACACCAAACTATTGAAAAAAACGTACGACGCAATAATACGAAACTTTAATTTTACCAACACAGGTCATAAAATACCTATTTCGAAATTCCCCGAAACGTAGGCAGATGTCGGTCACCTACATCATGTTGCGATTCCACCAGCCAAAAATGCAGTCCTACTGAAAAGTTCGTGATGAGAAACCTAATAAAACCTTGCCCCACCTGGAAAAATAACTCAGGACTCGATCATACGGTTTTACGAATCAATATAAACAATATCAGCCAGCAACTGCTCCGCTGTAACTGACTGTAAGGCATTATTTAAATAGGTGGTTTACCTGTACCTGCTATCTAATAGTAGGTACAGGTAAATCAGCTATTTTAATCCAAGAGTTTTAAATCTGTTATCACTACTCCTCTGCATAAGAAAACAGCTTTGCCTTACAGTCAAACTCTTGGATTAAAATAGGTGGTTTACCTGTACCTACTACTTATCTAATAGTAGGCACAGGTAAATCAGCTAAGTCTGAAATCTGTTATCACTACTCCTCTGTATAACAAGACAGCTTTGCCTTACAGTGGAGCAGTTGCTGACTGATATCGTTTATCTTGATTCGTAAAACCGTATGATGGAGTCCCTCCCTATCTGTGACTGGCTGTGAGCCTTCTGCGTTTTCCTTTCTTGTCTTCTTAACTTTGTGACTACTTTGATAGCCAACGACGCCTGAAGAAATGATAGCCGGATCCTTAAACGGATAGTCACGTCACTCCATAGTACTCAGGAAACGCGTCATATACATTAATAGCGATATCTATACGTAATATCTTACAGTAGCACCTTGATCAGAGTTACTATCTACATAATTGAATACCTAGATATCCAATTCGGTGTGATTTCCTCAGTTTCGCTCACGATATTTGCCCAAGGGTACTTGCTAAGTACAGTAAGTACTATTGACAAATAGCTTGCAATCCAACTTAATCATGAAAAGCCTGTATGCTGCTTGACTTCTATAGTGTATCTACCTACGGATGTGCTAAAGGGGCAAATAAAACCCAAGCTAAGCTGGATACTTACATCTGTGACTGCTTTTAAGACATCCGCTTTGAAGAACCTAGATACCCTGTCACACAGAATCGAGTAGGACCGTCTGGTTGGCTGCCCCGTAGCGGCCGTAGCCGATAAGGCGCTCAAGTGCAACTATGGTAGGCGCCAGATAAATTTGCAATAACGGTCATTGACCCACATACATTTATTGACTTTCTTACTCAGACCAACAAAAAAAGGTAGACAGCGCACCGCGAACATCAAAAGTGAAGCCACAAAACCGTGCTCCTTCAAATAAATACACAAGCTCACACACACACCTACACTAAAACCATGCTCATCGCTCTTAGTACGTCACGAGCCGTCGTCTAGAAAACATGAATAGAAAAATATAATGATGCCTTCCCTGTGTAGTAAAAATTTGTAAAAACAATAGCTAAACACATAAAAAGTCTCACGGAATCACTTTTCACTTGTAAGTACTTGAAATAACATCGTTTTTATTATAAATTAACTACGGTTACTTGGAACAAAAACGTCAACAAACGAAAGCAGTGACATTAAGTGCGAGGGTTGCCATAATATGATTTAAAATTTCCCCATTCGATTAAGCAAATTTTAATGATTTCTTTCTTCGAGTTATATTACTATTTTCTTTTTTTTTTAATGTTACAAATATTTTAGATTTGACATTTTTCAACACATTTGCGAGAAAACAGTACAATAGGTTATGAAAAAAACTTTTTGTTTTTAGATAACAGTCGGAAAGTCGCAATAATCTTTGACGTTTCTAATATGAAAATAGCCCGAAATTGCAAACGGAACTACATCTTTCGTCTAATTTTCTCTTTAGTATTTCTATTAAAGAGAAAATGAGACGAAAGATGTTTTTTTTTGTTCATGATAAATAATAAATAATATTCATTTTGTAAGTAGGTTAAACATAACACATTTTTTATGGTGGTCTTTTTGAATTTAATAAAGTTGATTGAAAATATAATTACATATTTTATTTCAAAACAATTTACATAATTACTCATACCTACGAATATGATGTTATGACTTACGCTCCGACAACCTCGGAAAATCAAATCAATTTTTTTTTAGGAATAGCTCTTTAAAAAAATAAGTTACAATTCCATACTTAACAATATCTTAGTTGTGCTGACTTGCACAATATTAGCTAACCCATAAAATATTATTTCCCAAATTATAGGTAAAAATCATAAAAAATGGCAACCCTTCGAGACACACATAGATAAAAAGATGGCTTCATTTTGGATGTTCGCAGTGCGCTGTCTACCTTTTTTTGTTGGTCTGAGCTTTCTTAATATCAAAAACAGAAATGAAGACAAAGCTATCCTGAATCGACTTGTATCGTGATCCTTCTTTCTTTAGTACTTAATGAAAAAAGTTTCATAATTTACTGTTCGGGTATCTGCAAAGGGATATTAGGGAAAGGTAAATATACTTTATTGCAAGTTTATTTGGCGCCTACCATAGAACATGTAACTTGATTAGCTGACTAGCTGTAGGTAGGTATATATTATGTTCTACATTTTGCTGTGATTTATGACCAATCGTTTAGCTAATTATGACAAGTCATTTAGCTTAAAATGGCCCGGGTATACAACAACCGCGTGTATTCTTAAATGATAGGCGATATCACTAATGTCGAGAAATTACGTAAAACTTATCATCAAGAAGGTTAAGGTCATCATTACTATAATAATAGTGAGACAACTACTGAAAAAGCTTAGTGAATAATTTATGGTCTGCAATTAATTTTAATACTTACTGCAGGGAATATTATAACGTGTGTTGCTTCCGCGTGCAAAAAGGGTAGGTGTAAAAGTGCTCAAGTAGGTACCTAAGTGATAATGTTATTAACATTTAACCAGCGTTTCCTTGTCTTGTCACATGTAATTATAATAAACCGTAGATGGTGCGCATTAAAATGTCTTTCGTTCAAGTGAAAAGAATCGGATTTATGAATGACTAGCTTTACCCGCGGCTTCGTACGCGCATATCCCGTTTTTTCCCGTTCCCGTATGCCACATTCATAAGAATTCTTCCTCTGAATGTGGCTATCAACCACAAAAAGAATTTTCCAAATCCGAGTGATTGTTCCAGAGATTAACGCGTTCACAAACAAACTCTTCAGCTTTATTATGTTAGTATAGATTTCAGACAGCCTGCCGCTTGTTACTTTGTTACCTCATTTTCGTAGACATAACAGGGCCCGATGTTTCTAGGTATCAAGTGCTACTAGCCACATTTCTGACGAATTTCATTATTTATTAAATTTCATTGTAAAAGAGCTCCACAGAAAATCGATTCGCCTAGCCCACATTAATTGTCAAAAGCATACTTATAATTATCTACACTCGACAGTATTGTAGTATATTAGTGCTAAAACGTGCTATTAAATTGGCCGGTACAATAAGCGAGAAAGTTTGTTGAACTCATTCTGATTAGAAAATATGAAGAGGAAAAAAATAATGACCAAAAATGAGGCCAAGTTCACACAAGAGTCGTTATGTAAATAAAAATAAAAGTCTGAACGAAAGTGTAAAAGAGCAAATGAGAAAATTAGTTGCACCTCGTGATACTATGGTATAGTTTATTGTTAAACAAAGTCACGAGACTGTTACTAAACAGTTCTATTTTAAGAGCAGTGATGTGATCTGAATAGAGGAGCGAATGACCGACTTTTTATCGTCGATTCGTAGACTATTCCCAATATATCGAGACGTTGAAGTCCTCGTATGTGTTCATCTCCAACAAAAACTCAGTTAGAAATGACTGGATTAGTTCTATAGTTTTTGGCCTGAGCAGAAACAAACCCTCCTATCTAATATCCTACACACGAGACTCAACGACTGCAACTCCGACGAGCCACAGACTAACGATTCAGTTGTCTTGGATCCCTCAGCGAAGTTAATCAGAACAGTGAAGTAAGAAACTTAGTGTAGTTTATAAAGGAAAGTAAAATAAAATACAGGTCACTAGATTTTCCATTTCTACACGTAAAAGAAAAGAAAGTAAGGCAATGTGACCCAGATTATAATACAAGGCACATCGTAACTCAATCAAACAGACTTCATTCTTCCTTCACTGGTGTAGCGCAGTTCGAGCTTTTACTTAATTATTTAAACCATAATTGAATTCTCGGTCGGCCTACGATTTGGCCGGCTTTTGTCCAGTGAATACTGTCAGGGAATACTGTCACAAATCTAACCCACTAACGCTCGGTATGCGGCGTGCGTGCTGTTTTCACTGAGCGTTGCATAATTTGACGCATGATTTCACTGGGCATGCACGTGCCCGAACAGTGATGTGAATCAATTTACTTGCCCATTTGTCAATCGTTAGATAAGAAAAAAATTCTACGCGAATAGTCCGATATTATCAGGATGACAGGTTTGCCTTTGGTTCAATGGCGCCAGCGCATTCAAATTACATAATGTGTCAAGAACTGTCTGAAATATTAAACTAAACAAAACTGCGGTTGCACTAAAGATTCAATGCAAAATTTTCCTGAAATCTCATTGACAATATTACATTCACGTCCTATATCTTTTAGTTGCTCTAATAATATTTTATAAGCATGTAATACTATATCATGTATCCGATCCAAGTTTCAAAAATAAGTTGAGTGCACGAACCTTGAAAACCAAAAATGATGCAATATGAAAAGTGCCCAAATAGCGGGAAATCGTTAAAACCGGAAAATCTCATTAACGTAAAGCTAACTTTATTTCAAATTATGTGCTGTAAATAAATGTCAATAAAACTGTCTAATTCAAGGCACACCACTGAAGCTAATTCGCCTCATTACTCCGGTGTGCGTGTGAGTCTACCCGCCATAGCGATGCGCTTGCGTCGCGCCGCGTTAGCTAGGCTAATGAGGAGGGCAGCCATTATGAGTAAATTAGAGATATTAGGACTGACGCTGTGGTTGGGTTCAACCTTCGCTTCTTCATAATTATCTAGAGAAAATAACTAGTAACTGCCGGTCAGTGCTCGTAATGATCATTGCTGTTAGTAATTATCTGCAATGTTAAACATTTCGTTGTTCTTTTTCTGAAGCCGTTTTGTCTAAAAACTATAATGGTTTTCATAAGCCGTTAGCACGCATTAGGCCCGCCTAGTGGTTTCTGGCTGGTCCCTCCCACAGGAAGCCTATCCCAACAGTGGGAATGTTATAGGCTGATTACGTATATACGTCTGCGTATCTCAGTTGCACATCTATCTGGTCTGATGCCTACATCAGTATTGTTACTCACATCATTTGCAAAATCGCCGTCATCGATCTATCAGTGCAGTTTTATCTCTTAAATCGTTGATTCCACTTCAGATAACATTAAAGTGGCGCTCCCATTGTGGGAGAGGCCTATATCCGACGTCTAGAAGTGGACTGCGATTGGCTGAGTTTAAGTAGAACTTGCACTGGAAAACCAGCACTAGCTAAAACGTTAACTCGTAATAAGAGGTAAGTAACTAGGATATAAGTTCTGCTGTAGCAGTCAGTAGTCATACACTTAATTAAAATGTCACTACTGTTATCGTGAATGCTAATCTTAGTTACATTGAACTATTTCTGCACTATAAACAGATAAACTCAGCTTGACTATTTGAAGCGGTGATGTAGGGCAATGGTAATGAGAATCGGACGTAAACGTCATTGTACAAACATTTGCAGACGCATAATCGAAATTTATGGCAGGTTCAAATCAATCGAAGGAAAACAGAAAGGAAACATATATTACATAGGCTATTAATGTACCTGTGCGTGTACACACCCTAAACTACCGGTGAATTGTAGATACACAGAGCGCCAGGCATTCCACAACACCGGAAGGAAAACACAATAATATAATACCAAATACCACAACAATATTTTCGCACTGAACTGAACTACATTCTGCCAACAAGATTTTCATTTAAGTATACTCCTGAAAATAAGAGTCAGAAATAATCGGGTTCATGAATCTGGAAATTCCAAGTGCTAAGCTGCCTAATTTTACCGAGAATACTATGACTACGTGCAATTGTAAAAAAAACTTCAAATAAAAGACCAGCACTACGTGATCAACATCTTAATATCAGGGGGCCTAGACAAAACACTTTTCTGTAGCGTTAACGTCAGACGCTGACGACAAAATGTATGGGAATGACATTAGGTGTGGAAACGAAACGTCATCACCTAATGTCATTCCCATACATTTTGTCGTGAGCGTCTGACGTTAACGCTACAGAAAAGTTTTTTGTCTAGGGGGGCAGATGTGTCACTGCGTTTCTGTTTCAGTTTACAGCTAATTGTTACATCATAAGGCAAACTTTGTCACTGCTGTCCAAATTTCCCCAAAGAATTCATTGAACCGTGCCGTTATGCCGTAGTAGGTTAGGTCTGTAGGTAACACTGCCCAACTTGCGTCACCCAGTCTTACCAAGAAACAATATCATATGATGATCACGATACAATGGGAATCATTTCTGGGAGTCCCAGGAATGTTTGACTCACGATAGACGAATTGGCAACCAGAACAATGGAGCTAATTTGTGTGTACGTGTGTTGATTTAAAATAATCGCTCCATCCTCCTTTTTCGTTAGTATGTCGGCAAAAAGAGATAGACGATACATCAAATCGAGTCGATACGATACGAGTGATCCATTTATGTTTCAAACGATTAAAGTTTCGATACTTGAAATCTTTTGAAAGCAGTTTTATTGTTGCCTGTTGTTGGTCCCGTTTCATTAATCTTATTGCTCTTTTACATCTATAGAAGTGGCGGCTGCGTCAGTTAAATTGTTGTTTGTATCAGAGCTACGATTTGATTGATCCAATTTGGTCCTGTATTTTTATCGTCGATATTAATAAAGTATTTGGCTTTCTACGAAAAATCTGTGCCAATGTGTTATTAGGAACTCATTTCGTTAAGAGATCGTCAAATTTTGATCGGCATTGGTCACAGCGATCAACTGATGTGATATGGCAATACTTTCTGATCGTAATGGATTTTTATGATTATTATAAGTAACCCGGGGGTGCCCATAACAAGTTGCACCAATTTTGTTCCACTATATTTTCAACAGAACATTTAACCTTATCAAACAACAAACATGACATTCCCTTTCCCGAGATATCTTTTGAGAATATTTGACCGTCGGCCTCTTAAACCTTGAATTTCAATTCAATTTTGTTTCAATATTCGTCCATGATTTCATGAGAGGCTATTGTACAATGATTGTGCATAAATTCTTCTCGTAGGTACACGTAGGTAATTCATCGATATTTCAATTAGATGACTCATGAAAATTGGATTGATCAATATTGCAATATTCAAGATAGTCACTCGATGTTAATACAAACTTTGATGTCGAAATTGATGGTCTTGGAAAAGAACATCATATCTATAGATAGATATACCTAATTTCATCTTAATGGATATGATCCATTCGTCTAAATCATCATATCAAGTAGTACGACGACCAAGCTTTATTATTGTTGCAATGGAAACAAATATATATATACATATATGTGATGTAAAACATTCGTACAATTATACATTTTAAATCCAACATCAACTTTGCAGTATTTTCGTCCAATAACTCAGAATTCTGAAACCAGATGTTTTCGAGTAAACATCGAGCAGCATTAAGACATTAATAATAAACTGAAAAACAGATATTAATGAGGCGGTTAATGAATCATTCCTTTTAATACTTGTACCTAAACCACGATTATTTAATTTTAAATCACTCTTTTTCGCTTCCACCGCGTTGACCGCAATACGTAATGAATGTTTTAATAGCCATTTGTAATGCATTTTAAATAAATGCTGAAATCAAGTATATACCCAACACAGGATAACGTAATACCATAATACATGTATATTGATGACAATTCTAGGCTCGTACGGTTCTTGTTGCGGACTAAGGGCAGCGCCCACTGGCACGGGCGCACGGCAAAGGATTTTTGTAATACAGATGATTTTGAATCTTACTTAACACTGTTAACACTCACATTTCATTGATACGTCACAGCCTGTTTTGGTATCCTACGGCACGTTCTGGCATTCCGTGGCCTCCCGAAATGTGAAGCATGATAAAATAAGATCTCAAGTCATTTGCGCTTTCTAAAATCCCTTGACGTGCCATTCCGCCAGTGGGCGTCGGCCCTAAGTATCGATTGGCTTCAGTTTAGGTTAAGGTTTCTGCTCTTGAACCGTTGCTAGGTCCTACTCTTCATTTAGACGGATTCGGTATGATAAGCTGATAAAGGACCTTTTTATTTAGAAGGTTGTTATAAGCCTCAGAAAGTTAGATCTGCTAAGATCTAACTTTCTGATGTCTATCTGTCAGACGAGAATGGCATCTTAACACAGGCTTGATACGACTGGCTCAAACGCACTTTGACTAGACATTACAATAGGTTGTGCCAAAATATACTTGAATTTAAAAATTGCGGAAATGCTAGTTGCTGCATTTTATATGTCAAATATGTTTATGTATATTACTTATAAGTAGTCAAATGAGTTCTCAAATCTGACGTCACTAGCTGGTCTAAATTATTCACATCAGTGCCATATGCATGAGGCGTATCGATTCAGACAAGGAAAATCCTTACATGGGGTGCTAAGCACACAGCGATAAAACACACACCTACTCGTAGATAATTTAATATTATTACATGCAAAATATAGCTGCAAAAACACTAGGCTGGGACAGTATATGTTGTTCAAATAGGCACCTCTTGAATTGAACTAATAATTTGTAAGTGTGATTCTTTAGTTGAAAATGTATTCCCACATATACATACATGTACATATGCACTCCACTTCTGAAAACTCGCTGACTTCATAATCTATAGTCGTATGTATGCAGATGGGGCAATACCAAGCAATTCTGATTACTAAGATGATATAAGATAGTGAGTTCCGAGCTTCCGAGAAATCGCTGCTAATTTCATTGTTCCGTCCGATGACTACGCTCCTGAATAATTGGTATCTTGCTAATTAAAATAATCTTTAAAATTAATATTAACTTTATTTGCTTAGTACTCTGTTTTGAGAACAAATACGGCTTGTGTTTGATTTTTCTTCATTGGAATTCTGATGGTTTTGAATATTTCAAGGTCAACAAAAAACCTTCACATCTGTTATATTCTTTCAAGTATTTAATCACAGCTTAATAAATAGCAATGATTTGCCAACAGTGGTCATAGCAAGCAAGGAATCTCTTAAATGTAAGTGCGAAAAGTAGGCATATTATCAACCTGTTTGCTTGTGAAATATCGTTTAATCCCGCAAGTATTGCCAATCCAAAAAAACTGTAAAGGTTTTCTTTCGACACCATTCTTAAGTTGATTGAATAGCCGCGAAGGTCACCAGCTTAAAAGGAACTGGTCTCTTGCAAGGTGGTCTGCTCATCGGTCATTACCTTTGTGAAGAAATTCAGTGAAAATTCCAATTTCGAAATACCAACGCACTCTATAATATGCCATTTTTATTTTATTTGCGAGACCTTGTTTGGAACTTAAGTGTCTGGCTGGCGAAATGACAATACTGAAAAATACGTTTTTGCAAGGTAACAAAACCTTGCAAAAACGTATTTTTCAGTATTGTCATTTCGTAGTACCTATGATTTATCGGTACAATTTAGTATGTAAATTGTATAGAATATTATTAATATTCCTGAATATTATATTCATTAATTATGTATAATGTAAGTATTAACATTATTGGAAAAATTTCACGTGTCTTAGGTAGAATCAGCAAACGTGATTTACATGTCTGTAAATTGTTTATAAAAAGTATATATGTGAGTTAATTTCTGGCTTTCTCACAAACATACGATTTCAAAATAAACAGTAGATGGTCTGCACTTCTTTTACTCGCAGTCCATTATAAAACACGACATAGATACACGACACGACTAATGCCCGGTTTCAGAGGTATTTTATCGGTCGTTTATCTGTCCGTTTACGCCATTGGTTAGTTGGTGGTTAACAGACAGATAAACGACGGATAAAGTACCTCGGAAATCGGGCATAACACGACTTAATCTGACAAATATTTCACTTTATCTTTATCACAGCTGATTATTATGATAAATTAATTATTTAAAAAAAATTGATTATTATCATAAACTGCAGGGCGATTCTGTAAACATGTCGAAGTGAAAACTAACAAGATGGAATGACAGCTCACTTGTCGTTCACTCCACCTAAGTGTACACGGTGAGATGTCGACAGAATAGATATAGTCTATACATACATAAATAGTCGTAAGAACTGTATTACGGTACAAGAAATCCATCACAAAATGCAGACTTGATAGCCGTAAGCATCATCAAGCAACACCGGTATATTATCTGGCCTACCCCCCTAGACAAAAAACTTTTCTGTAGCGTTAACGTCAGACGCTCACGACAAAATGTATGGGAATGACATTAGGTGTGGAAAGGAAACGTCATCACCTAATGTCATTCCCATACATTTTGTCGTGAGCGTCTGACGTTAACGCTACAGAAAAGTTTTTTGTCTAGGCCCCCTAGACGACTACATACCTCATCAAGATATGCTGAATCCGCAAAGAAAACTGCTACTATAATAATATGTTGCTCTACTTAGACTAACCTTCAGCAGAATTGCACATGTGCCACATGCTTAGCACGCTTACAGTTATCCTAATGTGCACACATCGACGGCCATTACATTTTGTCCAGAGACAATGGACGTCTTGCAACAAATTACGAAACATTTTGTGGCTACCTGACGACTTATGATAAGTATTATTAATATTTTCATAACGGTTTAAATGTTTTAGACGTTTTTAAGCCGTTATATGTCAGATTTAGTCAGAGTTGCAGTTGCATCATCATCAGACAGATTTATACGATTGGCTCTCATCGCTGTTAAAAAAAAAAGTCAGTTGCAATAGCTACTCGTACGTGATGAAACTTCACTTTTTGCAAACTACACAATTAGTTAAAAGTACCTACTCTTGTTTTAATTTAATAAAAAGTGATAAACTATAGAAAGAGAGCGTCTCTGACTTTGACCTCAAAATTATAATGTAGGTTTTCGCAACCGTGCAATTAAGTTACTTAAAGAAAGTTCAACCATAAAATTTCTTCATAAAACGACCTGCAAATAACATGGTAATCAATGATTTGGTCATGCAGGATCTTGTGATTTTTGAGGTAAATGAAAATGGTGTCGATTAAAGTCAGCGACATGACGTGTGAAAAAAAAAAATTGTAAATGTTGCTGACGCAGGTGCTTCCTAACGTCATCGCGTCATTGAAAATGCACATTTTAATAAATTCAAGAATCGGTTATTTTAAAACTTAGGTATATTCATTAATATTATTTATAAAATTCATTATTTATAAAACAAGGATTTGTTAAAAACTCGTATCCTCAAACGAAATAGAAAGAGGTAATCGATGAAACCGATTGCGCAAACCGCGCATCTGATATCGATGACTGTCTATGTTTATAAAACGTAAGAAAGTGAAAACTTTCCCTTTTAATATTCGCCGATTCTTTCTTTGAACTGTGCCAAAGTTATCTCCAAGTTCATTGGCTTTGATATCTCTCTCTGGGCCAACATTATCTAGGTCATTAGCGATATCTCCAAGGTCTTACTAACTTGCGATGTTGTCTTCCGTACTAGCTTTCTTGTCTCGTTTCCCGCGCCCATCAGATTTGCTAATGGGATCCAGGCCTATCCGGTTCGTCTAGCTAGCTATGTGAACCTAACTTAGATGTCACGTTACATTCAACATTGTATTGACCATTTGCAGTCGTCTATCTAATTAGAATTCGTTCATAGTGCGCATATTAAGTGTCTAATTTAGCTAGATCAGTCTTGTCAGCCTTTGTAACTGCCTTGAATTCTAATTGGAAAATGTTGCGTTTCCTACGGTGTAGCCTGATTGAATTAGTAGCTTTGTGATTTCAATGGTTTGTATTGATTCTTTTGTATGTTGCTTTTCCTTTGTTCAATGTTTAACGGTTGGGGTCTCTGTTATTATTTGGTTAACTTGGGCATTGACCTTACTTTCATTTGACAGTTCTTGTTGAGCTATTGCCTTTTCAGCAACACAAACATTGACTGAAGTATCAGCAAATATTCAATACTTTATTTGCATTCCACAATGTGTAGACAGGTGGTAAGTTAAAAAAAATGTGATCATTATGGGCCCTGTCGGGCACAGCAAAAGAATTAAAAATTATAGTAGGAGAGAGGAAATAGTACAACGAATAACACGGTGTCATAATTATGCATTAAGCTTGCATTTGAGAGGAATTTGGTTTCTTGGTCTCAAATATCTTTTGTAAACATCGAACAATGTTTACATCTAAGCACTGAATATTGACCAAAATTTTTTGTAATTGAAACTTCGGGCCTTCATCGGCATAGCAATATTAAGTTTAGAAAAGAAAGGACAACTTATGAATATGAAATATTGTTCAAATAATCCAAATTATTTAGGAATAATTTCACATTAATACAGACAGTAAGTATTATAAGATTGACTTAAAGAATTACTACCCAGCAGCGACATTACGGATATAGTTATACAAAATGCCTTTCGCAAGTTTCCACATAGGTACTCCCAAATCTGTTAATTGATCGAGCAAACTTATTTGATGTCATTGAACGGGAAAACCAAGACGATTATCAGTTCCTAGTCAACTCTAACTCTTTATTTCGTAGTCTAAGATTAAAAGAAAGATATTGCAAGTGGTAAACATAGACTGTATAATAACTTTTCGTCTAGTGGTGGTAGATCGGTTGAATGTCATACTTACAAAAGAAGTACTTAAGCATAAATATAGAAAGCAAGATGTTTTTGCCATCTCAACTACTTCTGCGCAACGTAGACAAGTATTAAGAATTTGCCCCAAATCTCCTTTCACTGTGGAAAAAGGTGAGCGACATACCTCCTCACTTTCACATGTTTTGATCATTCTCAATACATTACAAAGTCCAGTCGTACAATCATAAATTAACGATAGACATTGTAATAAAAACAAGGTAACGTGTAATCATTTCGCCAAGGTCATAGATTGCCAAATATTCGATAGAAACTTAGCCTTTAGATTAGAACCAACATTTTTTCGTTATGAATTTATGATACTTTCAAACATTAAAGAAAGTTCTAGAAGCTTTGCTAATATTAGGTATAAATACGAATGTATGTTTATTTGTTGGTACACGTGTAGACCATGTCCCTGAATAAGAAATAAGATACCTTTCATCCCGGGAGGAGTGTGTTCCCTTGCGATGATTTTCAGCATTGACGCAGCAGGAGCCAAGGGCAGCAGCTAGTAAAGTAATATTTGAAGAGAGATATTAAGATCGATCACAAGGAAACTGCAATGTAATTGATCATCGATGGCTTTACAAGTGACAACATTTGTATCAAGTTATATTATGTAGGCCGTCATAATTCTTAAGGGTTTTTACATAGGAATTTCTTAGTAGTAGCCTGGTACATTTTTGTCTAGATGTTCGCAAATTGCATAGCCCCATTATACTTAATCATAACTGGAACATTATAGGTAATACTAAATATTATAATTTAACCACAAAATCTTGCCATTTATCATTTCAATCGTTTTGCTATGCAGTGGGATCATAACGGCCTGATTTATTATTAAATAATCAAGCTGTTTTATAAAGAACAATAGACAATGCAAATCCCTCACGGTATGCATTTAAAAGAACTGTTATCGTTGAGCCCAAGGTCTAAAATTATCTAAATAAATTCACGTATCGTCTCAGCTGGATTCGAATCAAGCTTGAATCATCATTGTCCTTAACCTTTTGTTGTCTTTGTTCTAATTTCTGCTCTTTGGTCATTCTATATATTGTATGGCTTTATGCAAAAGTTCCATTTTAAAATAATTATGATCTATGTCGTCTCCTTTAAGGTATTATTGATAGCAAAACATATTCGGTCCGGGTATACTCGTACGTCCCTGGAGTACGCCAAGTGGAGTATGCCAAGAGATGCCAAGCCTCAATACTTTTTTTTACGATTTTTTATTGACTATCATTTCATTACCTTACTTAAAATCGATATTGTCTTGCATCAGCATAGCATAAAGAAAGTAGATAATCCATTCATAAACTCTTTATCTATTTGGCCAAATTCTTGATTGGCTTGTGGTATCGGTCATAAGAACTTGGCATAACGTAACAGCTCCTTATCGTTCGACGTCAGTAGGCCTTGAACGGGGCAGTGCGGGGGTCGCGTAATAAATCGTTGTATGTAATACATATACGTGTAAATTTTCTTTTTCACGCGTCCAAAGGGCTTGGGAAGGGTTTTTGGGGGTGTTGATACCTGAATCCGTGTAGAGACATTGAAACTTGTAGAGGGATAATGGTAACTGCGTCTGCTGTGTTGTTCTCGCACATCCTGATAACAACCTAAGTTTGGACAAAGTTGCTCTTGTGTGGGAAGCATTTTTGGCTGCATGCCAAACACGTGACGGTTTCTGTCTCCATAGGAACTGTAGGATTGATCGATATGTACCTAATTCAATAACTTATGGCGAAAAATATTAATCTGCAAACAATGCCTCTCGATTTTAGTTCTATAAATAAGAAACAACTTTCTGAATAATGTTGTCGTCAACCAGTTTTTGGAATTGTAATAATGAATGTTTGTTAGCAGTCTTTTACGCAATTGTCGGACAGGTTCCGTTAGTTAGTTCATAACAAATATTTACTACAAAAACTTGAAATCGATCTATACAATTAACTAGTATCTAGGTCAAGACATTAGGAGTGCCTATCATAAGTTTAAGTGCCCTTGCAATTTCAGCTTTACTTGTGATATGGGTTTCTAAGCTTATTTTAATCGCTTAAACCGATACAGATAGAGCAATCGTAGCTGCAGTTGTAAATGGCGAATATGCTAATTAGGTTGACTGAAAGTCACGATGACACTAAAGACTCGCTATGAGTCAGGACTGCATGCATTGTGGATTCTCAAACAACACATGGCTTTCTACGAAACATCATAGAAAATAAACATATAAATGAATGATAGATCGGCACAGATGCCAATGTCACGTTTATCTGGCGTTCTAAAGCAAACAAAAGAGCAAAGTAGAAGAGTCAACATCAAGCGCATGCTAAAAGACGCGTCTTTGGGTTGCGCAATACCAACACCGGTATTGCGGCAAGGTCCCGGCAAATTATAACGTATTATGAAACCGCGCGACATCTTCCAAGTTAATGTGTTTGTTTTACAAATGAATTAGTTTTATGGTATGTGGTTTAACGACCATCAGGTAATAGATTGCGAAACTTGGTGGTGCAAGAATTACTGAAACATAATTGGTTTTATTAACGTCACCTACAATTTAGTCTAGAACGGAAGATAGTACAATTTGAATTCGCATCCGCTCCATCCAATTTGTGCCCTTGAGGATCTAATAGTACGGTTTAGTTCCCAGTAACCCTGAAATAAACTTAGCACACCTGTGTGGTGTCAAGAACAGTATTTTTAAAGATTGATTTAATTTATGTCGATACTCTGCAAAGATTGTTTTGAGAGACGTCCGTCGTTCTTAAGAGCGTAAGACTGATTCCTACATTAGCTTAAACATCATCAACGTAATTTATCAGAATCGTGTGTGGGCAAATATTGGACTTTGATGAAATAAAGTGGAGAGATAACTAGAGAAAAGAGCCACAGGCTTTATTACCGAACAGGATGGAAGAAACAATAGTTATATCAATTATTGCAATCGAAACTCAGATATCGTGTCTTAAAACGTCGGTAGTCAGCAATTTCGGATTGTCTGTGTTACTAAACAAATTAAAGTTATTAAGTAGGTATCTTAATACTAAATAATCTAATCAGTTTTCCTCCGCTCCAGAAATGAGGATGTTTGATTATTTTCCGTGCGTGCGAACACACTTTCCTGTCAATGGTTTTGTGTTGCGTGCGTGCTACTAATGTTGATTTTGGTTCTACATACGGGAAGTTAATGTACCCTTCTCAGAATCCAGGCTTTTTGTAACAAGTTTT
Organism: Melanchra persicariae; assembly: GCA_947386135.1. Lineage (NCBI taxonomy): Eukaryota > Metazoa > Arthropoda > Insecta > Lepidoptera > Noctuidae > Melanchra > Melanchra persicariae. Next base: position 9,986,139 of record OX376661.1, on the reverse strand, counting down.
TATGTCGCAAGATATATGCGTGGTTTGGCCCTTGAGCGCCGAAAGTAATAAATTGAGAACGGCACGTCCTTGTTTTCCTATTTATGTTGGCGAAAATGTCAAGGCGATACAGAAGCAGGAGCAATTCACGTGCCTATACATCTGAAGAAGAAGAATGATGTTTTCTTGAGTAGGATTTTTTATGTTTTTCTGTTAACAGTTCAATTATTATCCTCTTCAATTCATCTGCGCTGTACATAAAAATGTTGAGTAACAGACATGACAAGATTGTCAAATATGGAGTCCAGTCATCCAGTACCACGTAATAACCCAAGTGAGACCTACTCGAAAACTAGACGGCTCGTCTTCACCGAAGCTGATGATTTATGAGCCAACAAAACGCCCACAATCGCGCAGACGGTCATTCAGCCGCATCCGCGTAGAGCGCGGGAAGTCAGTCGGTGGACTTAGCGGGCCGCGGTCGGTGCACGCCACTGCACGTATCCGAACGCGTTCTAAAAAAAACAATTCGTACTATAGACAAAGTGATCTGTGATTTATGAGTGAAATTATTTTTAATAAGTGATAAGAATTAGGTACGTGTATTTTAAGATTGTTTGACGTGTCGTTGGCCTCAGGGTAATCTACACTTAATTGTTTTTTTTCTAATTTATCGCTTATTTTACGTTCAAGGTTAAATAACATTAGTAAGGTTGTGTTTAGTATTTAAATAATTGGTAATTCAAATATGATTAACGGTTAATTTAGTCAGCTATTGAGAAACTGAGTGTTAATGATAAACCAACAGTCGCGAAATCGCGTTGGAGACTGGTAATTTCATACAAATACATACCGACTTAAAAAAATAGATTTCAATTTAACAGTAGGTAATCATAAAAGCATCGATTCTTACAAATGTATATATTTCACACATTAACAATACTACAGAGAATGATAAGTTAGACAGAAACATTGTAAATAGCAATAGTTACGAATGTTGAATATGCTAAACCGGAAACCAATATTAAATAAGTAAAAGTTCAAAACTCTAACAGAGAAATTATAAATAAAGAATAATTATACAAAAAACTGGTGTTTGGTGATTTCTAAAGTCCGGCTTTCACTGCGTGTACACGATCGATGTCTGTCGTACAAACTGCTAATGCTTTAGATCTATGTTTACTTCGAAAGTTTATTTTCTAAAATGGAAACATCCGTTTGACTGGCTCAGACTTCATTTGTACAAATGTACCGAGCCTTTCACGAAGTTTAATTGCTGTATTTTATTGTATCATGACATCACATAACTTGTTAATATTGCTTACAGTGCGTTTATAGTAACTGAAACTATAACAATATGGATTGTCTTTGCGCTGAATGAGCACCGAAGCGAGTATAAAACTCAATGTAAACATTACTACGAACTGTACACCTTTTTCTTCATACACACAATGCATTGTAATCGTCATAAGCAAAGTAAGAAGGTATAGCAACAAGTTATACTTGACCAAAGAGAAAGTAAATAAACTTTATCCTCCTTGATAGAAATGAATGAAATTGTTTCTTGCGTATATTATTATCATCTTCACGTTTACAGACGGTTTGAAAGTTTACTAGGTCGACATTCGAAGCCATATAGGTTACATGTTAGTCATGTTCCTCTTCCGTAGTCGGTTGTTTCATGACAGAATCGCTACTGCTAATGCACTCGATGGATCGTCGCAATCAATCTTTGTCAGCTTTCTGGAGCACTGCGCTTGATCACATTTCATGCTGTTAAGTAGTCTCATACACATACGTTAGCATTTAGATCTGGCATATTAAAGTTTTCCGTATGGTGTCGGACGTAAAAGACCACCACACACACACACCATCCCATCACTTCCCGTGGGTGTTGTAAGAGGCAACTTAGGGACTCACGAGAGAATTGTGCAGCAGCATTCTCTGTAGGTGCATTGCTACAGCTACACCCGCCTTTTGGGGGAGGCCTATGTCCAGCAGTGGACGTCTTTCAGCTGATATGATGATGTTGATTATCTAAATTTCGCCACCACCAAATTCAAGATAAACAGTCCGCCTAATGCCTCAAGCATCCCACCTTTCTTGTTTTCTCCAGCATCCTTTTATAATGCAAGCAGTAATTGTCTGTAAAAATTATTTACGAGAACTGTGAGTTTAAAATAACGGCGTGAGCTTCACGTTTCGTCTGTACCGACGTACTAATGGGCAAATTACACGGATTTTACCTCAACTGGGACACAAGATTACGGGACGAATTTCGTGCGGGACATTGCATTTTTTTTTACATGGACGATATATTAATTTTACCGAAAAGTATTTTATAGTTCCCAAGTTATATTGAGAATGAGAACTTTTCACGTTATCGTTTAGAGAGGACTGACTCATATAGTTTTAGTTATTCTTATCTTCTTGTCGTGGATTAACATAGAAGTCATAGAACCCGTAAAGGGTTCACTATTTATCAATGTATTTTAGGAGTCGTCAATTTTTGTCAATTTCTACGGTCCACTAGTCCCCATCAGTAAAACCGTATTAAGTTAGAATGACACTAAACTATATGTAGACCAGTGCATCCACATTCCCAGAATAACTGAGTGAATTGTAAAAGTCAACATTGAGAAGAAACAGGCCACAGTAACGGTTACTGAGTAACCTGTACACTTGTTAAGCACTTAGATACATACCACAAACTGGTCCAATTTCTGGACTTTAAAAGCTAAAATAAAAACTAGCAATGCATATTGTTAGGAATCGAACGCAGGCCGACAGTTCTTCATCTAAGAAGATCATTGCATTAGTAAATTAAACACCTAAAACATTATTATTTCATTCACATTTATGCTCAACGATAATCTAAGATCCAACCTAAGCGTAACCTATAGGTCTTTGATTTTATGGACATAATTTATTTTTGTTCGAGCAGAAAACGACCAACATGGTTTGAATAATTTAGTCCTGGCTTGTTGTAATGCACTAAGCATGACTTTTTGCCTCTTTAGTCATTCATCACTTTGATCGTCTGCAGTCCCTTATTTGATCATTCTGTAAAAAATCATTAGGCTGCGAATAGCAAGAGAAAAAAAAATCAGAACAAAAAGTTTTGATATGTGGTAGCAACTCCTTTGTTTGTTCCACGAAAACTCTTCTTCTGGTATTTTTAAATCGTAAACAACATGATAAAATTTTTGTTAATTTGATTAAAACTCCAGTAATGCGTGATGCAAGTTTATTATTAATAATAATAATAATAATAATCGGATGCATCACCCACGATCGTCGGTGATGAGACTGTACATCCCGCGGAGGTGTGGAGGTCGAGGCTTTTTAAATGCTAAGACTCTCCACAACCGCGAGATGTGCAGTCTCAGAGAATATTTTCTCAAAGCCGATGTGGGTATGCACCGAGATGTGGTCGCAGTGGACAAGGGACTCACCCCGTTGTCCATGGCGAAAGAGAATTGGCGCAAACCTGTAATACTTACTACAGATGACCGCAAGGAGATATGGAAAGGCAAGGAGCTTCACGGGCGCTTCTATCGGGCTCTTTATGGGTCCGACACAGATTTCCCGGCGTCCGTGGCCTGGCTACGTTTCGGTGATCTCTTCGGAGAAACTGAAGGTTTTGTTTGTGCAATTATGGACGAAGTTATCTTGACGAACAACTACCGGAGGCATATTATGAAGGACGGGACGGTTGACGTGTGTCGGGCATGCCACCGTCCGGGTGAGTCCATCAGACATATTATCTCTGGTTGTTCTCGTCTGGCTAACGGCGAATACTTGCACAGGCATAACCAAGTGGCCAGGATTATTCACCAGCAACTTGCTTTGAAATACAAACTTGTGGATTCTGAGGTACCGTATTACAAGTATGTGCCCGACCCAGTTCTCGAAAATGACCATGTCACGTTGTACTGGGATCGGTCTATCATCACTGATAGGACTATCGTCGCTAATAAGCCCGATATAGTGGTGATAGACCGATTAGCGCGCCGCACAATGATAATCGACGTTACCATTCCACATGACGAGAACCTCGTGAAAGCTGAGAAAGAGAAACAAATCAAGTATCTTGACTTAGCGCACGAGGTTGTCGACATGTGGAATGTGGACTCGGCTGTCATTGTGCCGATCGTCGTTACGGCCAATGGCTTGATAGCCAAAAGCTTCGACGACCACCTGTCGAAGCTGGCGTTACGCAGTTGGGTAAAGGGCCTGATACAGAAGGCAGTACTCCTCGATACGGCTCGTATTGTGAGGAGGTTCCTTTCTCTGGAACCCTAACCACCGGTAGCTTGGACCCAGCTCCCGACACCGGCGGACTACTATTTTTTATATTTTTAAATGTTTTTTTTATTGCTATTTTTTGTTATTGAAATATTTAAAAATATAAAATGTATGTGTAAAAAATGAATAAAGAGAATAATAATAATAACTTTATTTCACAAAAAATACAGATTTCACAATGTAGAATAAAGACAATTTAAAAGAGCTTTGGTAGTAACACAATACAGTACAATCTAGAAACTAAAATCTGTACACAATATGGGAAACCCTGCCTCTCAAACTAGGTAACCTGTATCTTGAGAGACAGTGATTCAGCTTAACATTGATGCGATAGTATTTATATATATTCTGATTAATCCTACTAATTATACTAATAGTCTCTCCGGTTTGAAGAGTAGATTCACCATATTTGTTAAGCGAGGTTGAACACGACCTTCCCATTGGGGTCATATTAAGTTTGCATGTAAGTAATATTACTTTGCTTAATGGTTCAGATTCTAAATTCTACCTTATTTAGGTACTAGTGAGTAGTGGTTACATGTGATTCATGCAGTTATCGTTAATAATACCTAGTGAATATAAAGAACTTGTTTAAATGGACGAAATAGACCAGATATCCAACTCACTTGTTCGGATTTTAAATAGAACTTCTTGTTGTTTTTAACCGACTTCTTTCATTTCGGTTCTTGCGTAGCGATTTGTTCCGTTCCATTTGATCCAAGCTTTGCAATATTTTCATGCAACATAAGATCACGCACGCTGTGTTTACCGCAGGGCTAGGCAAAGTGGATGCAAATTTCGTAAACTATAGAAAGTGTTCCATGAGTACCTACGTGGTCATATCTAAGGGCTATGTCGGGTAGTTTCTTCGTCTTCGTTGTCGATGGCACGACAGTTGGTCAGATTTGGGTGGCCCAAAACGTTGCCACCTCCACAGCATCGTTGGTAGCCGCACACAGGTCACTCAGGCTGCATGTCTGGTAGCTGATATCATTAAGGCGAGCCTGACTTGAGCGCGTAGGCATCTAACGCTTACCCCAGGCCCCGCAAGGAGTTGCGGATTTGTTCGAAAGAGTTACCGCGGCCCTGGAACGTAAAAGGCACTAAGAGGAGCATGGGTGGGTTTTAGTCAGTAGAAGTCTGACACTCCCTGCCGCTCAACCCAGAGCGGGAGGGGTCATTTGATGATTTCCCATCCAAAAAAAAAAAAAAAAAAAAAAAAAAAAAAAAAAAAAAAAAAAAAAAAAAAAAAAAAAAAAGGCCCCGCAAGGAGTAGCAATACGTAATAAGTTACGATGCGCGGGAGACGCGCGCACCAAGCGCACCGCTCGCTCATGAGTTCACGGACTCGGGTAGGTACTAAGTTCCGTCACAGGATAAAGTAATGCAGTAGATCAACTTGAATTGATTAGTATAAGTTTATTTTGTTTTATTTTTCTATTAAGTATTTTTTAAGGTTATAGATGGATTAAGTACGTATTGTACAAACTTGAATCCAATTACTAATCATTAAAAATCAGTAATAATACTTATTTATTTTAGAGTATATGGTGGATTTAAAATCTGACTGACACGAAAATTATGAATACGAGTACGATACAAAAATACGCGTCGCGCGCTATTTGGCTTTGGTGCGATACCTTCGTAAAAATCAAGTAGTAGGTAGGCACACTTACTTTAGGAAAATTATGTTACAATTCTTGAATATTATAATTCAAGAAAGCTTTGAAGTATAAATGGTTTGGAATTTGCCTAGATGCTATTTAAAAAAAAACAAAAACGTTTTTATATTTTTTAATCAAATAGTTAATATAATAAAAGTTACCAATGCAACTGGCTAAAATTCGTTAAACTGTAGCTGTCTCGGTTTGCATGGACCTAGCTGAGTAGATTGACACGGAATATGGTCCTTGGATTTGCTTGGACCTGGCTGCACAGGCTTATCATTAACATTTTCTTTGTTTTCTTTCAATATTATGTCTCGTATTGGCATACCGCGATTTTGGCGCGGATCCACAATCTCTGGCAATATACATTTCAAATAAAAATCTATAATTTTTTTCTCCATATGCACCCGCCAAAATTCGTCATCTCTTGAAATATTTTCTACTACTAGTTTTCACCGAACCATATTCCAAAAATGCATTGGTTCCTTTCTGTTACATGAAGTTGACCCTGCACTTGGTAATACCAATTACTTTTTTTTTTTATAACCCTGGTATGTTTTATTCTATCGAATTTAAATATATGTATTTTACTTTCTTCAATAGCAGCATTTCCCTTTTCTAAATGCCGTTATTGGACATTTAATTTCAACAATGGTGTCGTTCCCAACTATACCGTCGGGGGTAACCCCAATAAATGAGTATTATTTTGGAGACAAGTCACGCCCTTCCGCATGCTCTATTGCCCTGTAACGCAAATTTTGATTTTGATTTGTTGGTAATTAACAAGTAAAATTTTAAAAACTTACAAAATATCCCTGTTCAATAAAGATAACGGAGCTACAGTGCCAAAGACAGATACACAGGCACACAGACGCACGTACACAGAAACATAGATAGCAAACCGTTATAAATAAATAGGATAGAATTGTAATATGGTGTGTGTTTAATTTCTTTATGTATTTTATGGTGTTACAATAATGATAATGAGATACTACTTTATTCAAATCTATACTAAATAATATTATAAAGTGGAAGTGCGCTAAGTGCGCTGTGGTAATAGCTAATTATACGTAAGTACCATGTACAACAAAGATATTGTTTTTCATTCGATCTAAAAAAAAGTCCGCGACGTTACACCTATATCTATCTCTTATAAATATGCCACACTAAGGCATTTTATGTCAAATAATTTATTTAAAAATTAAAGGTGGTTTTTCAGCATTAATATTAGGCAGGCATATTAATCCTTACTAGCGAAAGTTACTTCATCATCAAGATAATTTTATGAAGATAAACTTTGTCTTTTACAGCATGTTATTTGAAGTCACCGTTTAGGAGATAATGTAAAATTAAAATAATTCAACAATATTATTAAATCGAACGGGCGGTGCGCGAGACGCGGCCACCAAACGAGAACGCGTCGAGCCTGCGTGACTGCGTGCGACGCGGTGCAAGAAATTCTTTTTTGTATTATGATTATGAATTTATGATAGTTACATTCATGGGGAAGGCTGTACGGCTATACGGGAACGGGAATTCCTACGGGAATGAAGAGTTCCGTTACCTGTCTCCGAAGTTCTTCATCAGATCTTCACCAAATTGAAATGGGATCAGTCCGGGAAGATACAGTTCCAAAAAAAATAGAATCATCAAAATCGATTGACAATTGGCGAAAATATCGCTGAGCAAACATACAACAAAAAAAAACAGTCGATTTGAGAACCTCTTCTTTTTTGGAAGTCGGTTAATAATATACAATACAATAGTCAATTAAAAACAGTTTAGTGTATGTAATTTATAATTTCTATACATTTTTCCTCTTGCCAATAAACACCGATAAAGTAACGCATTGGATTGGAAAAACTATCCAAACTGACCACATAGTTTTTTGTATGTCTTGTCATAACTTGATACATTGTTAGTAATTAGTAAGAGGATGGACTCTAGTGTACAGCGCATAAATGAGCTGGTCCGGTAGCCTAAACGTTACCAAAAGTATGTTATTATAATATTTTCATAGGAAATGGTCATACTGTAACACTTTTACACTATGGCACGCGACTCACGAGTGCGCTGCGCGTATTGTTTGGCATAGACGAGACCTACACAAACGTTGCGGACACCATAAATATTATTATTTGTTGTGTTGTGGTGGCTGTGAGTAGGTACCCACCTAGCGTATAACTACACTTATATTTCTTCTCTACATGAACACCACAACATTATTGCACCGATATTCAACTCTCATGTAGGAAATACGAGCTATTATTTTTGCATTTGTTTAGGAGTAAGATAAGTGAAAACGGACATTTCTAATAAATAACAAATATTATAAGACTTATACAAACTCTCCGAAACCATCAAGACTAACGTAGCGGGGTGAACTACCTATTTGACATTTGAAAACAGTAAATCATTGTATCATGTGCGCGCGAGGTGGCTTTATGCACTCTGAAATAGGGTTCAAATTCAATTGTTTTACATACTCGATGCGGTTGGTAAATCTATTCCGCGCGAAAACTAAACCACTAAAGCGCACGTCTTTATGCGTACTGAAATAAGGTTTAAATTAAACTGTTTACACACATGTTTGCGGTGTGGAAATTTATCTGTTTCGTGTCGGTACTTACCTAGTTAGTAAAGTAAATTATGTATATACCTATATACCTTTTTGTTTATTCAGCCAAAGTTTATAAAAAAAAGTAGTCACCGCTGCAACGAAGAGCCGTGACAACTTTTTTTTCCCCCATTTTTTTTTACAAAATTATAGCTACATCTAATAAAAACTAACTATATTACAACTGTTTGAACACTAAATTGTATACAAGTATTATTATTTAACCACTCGACACGTGAAAATTCCAAAATAAAAAATAAATCTTACGTAAATAAACATAAACATTAAATTCGCGGCACACTGGTGTGCCGGCAGTGCTAGAGCGGTAATCAATTTAGGCTTAGCCAGTAACAGAACTTAGCGGGGGTGGCGGGATCGCAAAAATTTGGCACACGTCCGACCTCCAACACGTTCCGCTCGGGACTAAATGACACGGGGCGCGCTCATGAAACGACAAAATCACTTGATTTTGGAATTAGTGGGATACGTATTTTCATATTTCACATTATGACGGCCGATTTAAATCACATTTTTTACGACCTTTATTGTGGTATAAGTTTTATTACTCAAAACCTTATATAACTCAAATGAAATGATAATTACATCTTGATTTTGACTTGTCTTTGCGATTTAATTGGATGCAGTAAAGTGCAAGTAATCGTGTATCGCACGGCCGAAATCGCAAGACCGAAGTGTGAAATATGTAATATATTTTTTTCAAAATTTAAATCCGTGTTGTTTACGAATAAAACACAATTTTACACAATGCAAAACAACGTTTTTCCGGAAAACCTGGCCTTAAGGAAAAAATTGTAAATCACAAATAACGACTAAAAAGTTCCGAAGTTGGTGGGATTTACTTTAGTTCAATCACAGATTTGATCACAACTGCATCAGACTGCTTGAAAAATTATTTCTTCGGAACTTTTTAGTAGTTTTTTCTGATTGATATTTTTTCTGGAAGAGAGAGGAAAGTAGGTAATATCTATAAATTCTTACCTGAAAAATAAAAAACTGAGTATGCTTCTTGTTATATATATCTAATATTTTGATTTATGAAATAATGAGATAAGTATTTAGTCAGTTGTACAAATAGTAGTTTTATTATTCAAGTTATATTATGAGTGTTTACGCTGTACGCCATTTCATTTCATGCAAACTTTCAAGTGCTTATTTTTCGAAATGAATGTACCTACCGATTTTAATGAAACTACCTAGGTAAACTGTATCCTGCTTATACGTAGGAAGTTTGATTAAAATAGGCTTTTTAATTTCGAAAGATAAGGACTTGAAAGTTTGTATGAAATGACGTAGGTACGGCGTAAACGCTCTGAAATAATTAAAGAAATGGCGTATCTGAAAATGATTAACAGCTATACGCGTCATATTCGTGTAAGAGGCGGAAGGACAACTCCCGTGCAACATATCCGAAGGTTGCTTAAGAAAAATAAACAATCCATGTGATTGTTTATTTTTCTTAAATTGTTTCCCATGTTTTGTTCAGCCGTTCATATTCATGAAGGTTTCGAATTATCCAATTTTATACACTTTAGTAAAGATTTTAGCTAAGTCTTCTTGCATATAAAATTGCGTGATTATGTATGATCATTTCGGTCAAGAACGTATCCGTTTAATTCAAATATATCGTAATGATATGCTACTGTAATCTTTGTTCACTTAATATTGTTCAAGGTCAAATCGAAATAACGATTAACCTTAAGTGTGGTCAATATGAAATAACTTCGATCACTCCGCGGTCGTTATGAAACACCAATGTCGTGGAATGAAGGTTACATTTTGATTTAATTTGAATCTGTCAAATGTGATAACATGTCACCTTGTTCATTATAAAACACGAGTTGGGATGCATTGATGTTGTGAAGCTGTAGTTGACTTGGCTCGAACACATTCACACCGAAATTATATTATAGTAGTGATTTTTAAGGACGGGATAACAGACAAAGTTAATTTAGATAATGATCTTACATCCATTCATAATAATAGTGATTTTATAAACGATAATGGTTGAAGGTATTAATAAAATTAATCGTTCAGTAAACTATAAAATGCAACTTTATTCGATGCAGTTCATAAAACTGATTCGCTATCTAGCTACTTGGCATTATATCCCCATATATCTTAGTTGATGGTTTGCGTGGGAAGGTAGACACTATTCTGTTTTATCTTAATTCGCACGTGGGGATAGTAAACGAAATTTGTGTAAAACAAAGAAATAAATAAATTGCCGACAAGCGTGCCCGAAACGTGCCCAAATGTCATGACCTAGCCAACTACATACTGATAAAAGCTTTGCAATCTCCCTGAAGGTGGCTATCATTTTCAAAAAACTCGTACGATTGTTTAATTGCTTGAACTAGGTACATAATTATGTAAGTACCGCGTTACCCACGGAAACAAGACGCAGGAATGAGATCATTTTTGACACTGAGGCTACCTTCATTAATGGTTAAACAACCATTATGGAGATACCTTGAAAATTAAAGGTACCTAACCAGAGTGCCAGGAAGAAAACCCTTACTGAGTAGAGTGCACTGAACTCCATCAATAAATAACACTGGTAACCCTAAAGTCATCTGGCTGAGAAGCACGGGAGTTAGTAACCTCTAAAGACCGGATAAGAAAAGACAGATGGTGAGATATTACCGACCATGCGACAAGACGTAAACAAGATTGTTTTGGTGCCCGCCGGAACCAGTCTGTGTTGTTTCAACCACTTTGGGATGATGATCAATCTACGTAATTGTAAAATATTGTAATAAATAACACCTAATTAATCTGTACGTGTTAGATTCGGACGGGTAATCTTCTAATGGATCAGTTGTTTGATTAATGGGTTTTGGAAAGGATGCGTTTGCTGGCAGAATTGTTATATTTACGGATGTTAAAATTGTTTGGGAAGGTTTATTTAAAGTTATTGGCGAGTTCTTCAGGTCAATCATCTCTTTGTTTGTAGGCATGCTCCCAAATTCATACTGATTCCATCATTTCCATCCATAGTTTTCACTGTATTCATAATGCACTTTAATGCAGTCACGTTTTTTTTTAAATTAAAAGCTGCCAATAAACAGAGACCTTTCAATTATTCAATTGACACTAGGTTGAACTAAAAGTAGTACCTACTTGAAGTTCGATCTACATTTGCTCCAATTACTAGCATATCCTTGAGGAAGCGCTCTTCCAGGGCAATTGTGATCAATTCGCATCAATTTCTCTTGTCTCGACGCCAATCAATGTCAGGGCCTCCCCTAATGTATACTATGTTCTAGATTGTATCTAACTGCTATAGTCTAGTTAGTAACGGCTGTGGTGTAACACAGGTGAGTTGGTATAGTGTAAATCTGCCGATTAATTTGCTCGTCCTCTGTAGAGGGCGGGCGTGTTGTTTTTATTTTTAAACAGGTTTTGTTGAAGTAAAAAAATCTTTTGTTAAGCCTCAGAAATTGTGAGACGTTATCCTCATTAGTAACGCCATTATCAGCTTATTTTTTGTTAGAAGTCGACGACTTCGAGTGACTTCGACATACCTTTTGCGCCTACACGCAATCGCTGGTAGGTACTTTTTGAGTTTGAAAGATTGCTATAGTTACCGACAAATTATTGTGGGTGTTATAATGCATCCACAATTAAAGGAATTCTCACGTGTGGTATATGCCTGTCTACCGTTTCTGGTGAACTGACGTAGGTAAATACAACTACTTGTATTTCACAAGTATGGCGACGGGCCTAGCCCGTTTTCCCGCGCAACCTAACTCGTTCCCCACATTCGAGTTGCGTAGGAAGTTACGCCAAACAAATACTATGTAGGTGCGGTTTTATTTAGTATTCTCATATAAATATAGAAAACAGCTTAATTTACATGACTGTGAATACGACAGCTTAACCGCTTTTCTTGGACGTTATTATGAAAGGAGAGTGGAACTGTTCGTTCGTGTAAGATAGTTGTCGTATAGTGTTCAACAAAGTTGGCGCCAGCCTTGTTATACAACGAATGTTGTAAAATGACTAGGTTTTGTTTGATTTTATGACCTGATTATGCATTGTTGACACCTGCTTCCTGGTGGATAATGTAATGAAGTAAATAATATCAGATATCTATCGTCCACAACAAAAATATTGCCGATTTGTTTCCAACCAGAAACAAAATTGAAAACCCTCATGAATGAGAAAAGCAACAGACAACAGTATTTTTGCTCTAATATGAAATGGTTGTCGGATGTATGTAAATGTATGAAGGAACCCGGCACGCTAATTCCTTTCATAAAACGCCAGTCATTACCGATGATTAAATCGGGCAGTATGACTAATTAAATAATGATCTTATGAAAGAATCGTGTTTAGTCTAACGGCTCGTGACGCAACGTATTGTGTGTGACATAATGCTGACGTTCGGTCTCGTTGCCAACAGGAGGTGACGGATGACAGCGACGGCTGCGGCGCGAAGTTCTCTGCGCTCATCGTGTCTGATAAGTTCCAGGGGAAGCCGCTGCTAGCCAGACATAGGTGAGTTCTAAATGCTTATTATGATTGTAAGGGACTTTCAAATTATTGTTATTCCTAACTATCAGAACGTTTAAACGCCAAGTTTTCGTCCAATTACTTGCTAATATCCTCTTATCCTCGAGACTAGAGTCTTATAGACCCGTTGTTGAACTGTTGTTTCAATGATTGAGTGCAATCGGGATATAATTTTGTGGTAACCGACTACAAATGGCTTTAAGAGATAAGTGAAATATTTAGGACCTCCAGTCAGCCAAAAGTTGCAGTTGTCTAGTCTTTTGTGTGCTCTAAGCACGTCTCTTCGATTCATAACCGAAAAACTGTGTTCAGTCATAAATAATAGATTTAGTACTGCGCATCTAGGCCTCTTTGAACTATTATGTCTCTTTTCCAGACAACAAAACATTTGAATTAATCATTTCTGGGTACATAATGCGCATCTCAAGCTAGGCTAGTACACTACACCGATAAATAAAACTCAGATAGCGAACAGAAGCGAAAGTCACGTGTAGACGATAATTGACCCTATGAAATATCAGCACAGCATTAATAAAACAATAACATTGAAGTGCACAGACCATGAACGCGAATTAGAACTCAATGGCAGTGCACTGATTGTAACACAAACACCGGGATCAAATCAATTAAGTGATTCACTTTGTTCCCTTTCCGTAGCTGCAAAGCAATAAACATTGTGTATCGGGAATTCTGATACATGTACGTATCTGGTTCAAAATTAGCAAACAGTGTGTAATTAAACTATAATTCGTTTGCGGGTTGGCACCCGTTATCGAAGCCATCAAAAATATTTATTGGAAATCCATTTCCCCAGTGCACTCATAAAAGTTTTACAATGGGTCGGGTAGTTAATCAGCACATTAACTACCCGACCGTGATGTTCGTAACAACGAACAGTAAATATTTCTTCGCGCCAGAGGGTGCTACTTATCCTCTTGATAAAATTCCTTATCACACTCAGATAAAAGCTTGAATCGTAAATCTCAATTCAAAAAGTATACACAGGAAAAAATATCATCGTCGTTTAAAGTTATCATAGCGTGAAATGCGTTATGCATGCCCCAAATCATGATTATAAATTTTTGCTTGAATTTTCCGGGTACAATAAATTCGATAATAACACTGGCATTCCCAAGAAGCTCACTTAACAACCCGACTACGTGTTCCAAGTCATACACAATCAAACAATATCGAATAATAGTAGCATTGTCACCGATATTGAGTCGTAATGAGACCATGAGAAGGTCATTGCGCATACTACGGGCGTGCAAAAATTGCAATAAAAACCGTGGCTGAGTGCCAGTAGTTGACAAAATGGGTACAATGTATGCATGTGCGATAGAAACGGTTTATACGCAATCGTAGAGCCGCCGGTTAAAGCCGTTGATAGACTTGAGCATTCACTTGTAATGAGCATTCTAGCGAATGTTCTTTTGTTTAAATGAATGGAGCGTTTTAGCGAGCATTCTAGCCAACGACAGTAAATTCGCTTCGAGCTTTTTGCCGAGCCGATTCTGTCATTGTTGTTTGATATCTTCGTGAAGAATACATTTTTTGACGAGCGTTTACTAGAGCGTTTGCTGGAATGATCGTGAAAATTTTCGTTTCGATGTTTGGCTTTATGCTTGGCACTGTTCGTTGTTCAGTTCGACAAAATTAAAAACGGTGCATGCTCAAGTCTGTCAGCACCTTAAGGTGCTCTCCTCACTTGGAGCATTCGCCTGTAATGTAAAGTTACAGAGTCGAGCATTACATCAGTGAGGGAAGAGAACCGAGCATGACAGGGCGCAGCAAATATCACACATTGTATCATCACAATGTGTAATATTTTGATACAACTTGTAACATCAATGCGCACCACTTGTAACTAAGCGTGTCGCGGACGCAGATCCCGCTCAGTGATCAGTTTTATAATAATGTAATGTTCAAAATCGAATCTGAAATGTTACATTTCGGGTGAACGATTCAGGTGAGGGAGCACCTTTAATGCATGAGAGTTTTGTTAGAATTCTGACTGCGTCAAACTGCAACGAGCTATAACAATTAAAAATATGTATAATTAAAAAAAAAAAGCAAATGCAAAAAAAAAATTGTAATACTTTCAAACAGTAATACTTATAGGACTCTTAAACATATCTAAAGCTACACATTGCTATACGTCCACGTCCAGCCAGGCTGACAAGTGCAGTTTGAAGTAAAGAGGTGTTTTACAAATTAATGCGCTTAAATTTATTTGCAATCTTTCCAAATCATAAAACTAAACTATTTCCTGTTGTATAAATCAGTGTCGATGCATAACCACTTCCGCTCAGCTTAGACTCTAAACCTCTCGAGGAAAACCAGCGCAAAAAAGATAATCTTGCTAAATATAAATTCAAAGAGAATGCAAATAAGGACCTATCTTAGACGTTATCCGGGCGACATTTAGACAAAGAACTTGTCATAAAAATTCAGAGCACATCTTTTCAACATTTCAATAAGTTAGAACTAACAATACATAACCCCTGACCGATGACGTGCAGAAACTGGCAACTGAAACTGCACACAAAAAAACTAAGGGTTGAAAAGTCAATGAAATGCGAAAAAACCCATTCATAAAAATCTAACACCCGAACGATAAGATGACAAAGCCGTTTTGTATTCATCAAGATTGGTATCTCCAAGTAACACGTTCAAACGTCGCCATTTGAATAACAATCGACCTATTATACTTATTAAAGTATAATAATTCGCTCCACAGATTGGTGAACGCAGTGCTTCAAGAAGAACTGAAGAGCATACACGCATTCACGCAAAAGACGCTCACGGTAGAACAGTGGAACGCGCAGAAGTCTTGAAATGTAATTTGGAAATAATAATGAAGTAGAACAAAATTCTGTTGTTTTTATTGGTTCCTTTGCGTGTAAAGACTGTAATGAAAGTAAAAATGTTGAACGGAATAGAGAATTTGTACACTGTAAGTGTGTCTGCTCCGGGGAAGGTGATCCTGCATGGGGAGCACTCGGTGGTGTACGGGAAGACGGCGGTGGCCGTCAGTTTGGGACTCAGGAGCTCGATTGTTATTAAGGTACTTAATCATTTTTATTTATTCCTACTTTAGTTTATTAGATTTAATTATTATGTAAGTATATTTTTTAGATTGTATTTTTTTTTGAGTGTTTCATTTTCTTTATTTTACTATTGTTAGCTCATATGCTACTAGATGAATGTGGAGATTTCGACTTTGCAATTAAATAGGTCTGTTTATATTTAGAAAAGTTTGCATTTTCTTTTTGATGGGACTATATTTTATTTTTTGAACTCGCTATTTTGCGTCATATCTTTTCAATCTTGACAGGCAAAAAAGGCAAGGAAGTTTAAAATATATGAAAACTGCTTAACCTAACATCCGCTTGTAACGATTACTTGTCGTGTGTAAGGAGTCCCTATATAGCGGTTAAATATTACCAATGTATTGGCTCACATAGCTGTTAGGTGCATAGCCTACTTCGTTACTTAGAAAGCCGGATTTGGCAATATACGTGAGTTTGAAGACAACTTAGTTTGTAGGAAGCAACAATTTACATCATCGATAGATGGGTAAGAAAATAAATATTAAAAAGAAGTAATGGAAACAATAACTAAAAAGCAATCGATTATTATGTTTATTCATTCTTATTTTTAGTGTTTCTATTTGTACGAATGAAATAAGTATTTATAGAAATAATAATAAAAACATCAGGTTACGCATTCAACGCCTTTGGTGTTATACGTTATACAGTAATATTAATTTTCTTGTTTAATTTGTTTTTGCCTATTACAGTTTGGTTCGGTACAAAAAGATTGTTGTTACATATTTATGTCACATACATTGTATATAATGTAAACAAAGTAGGAACCAATATTGTTTAATGCAAGGTTTATTATAAAAACAAACATTAATTAGTTTGAATGAGTAATTTCCTTATTTTAAGCCTAATTCAGTTATGAATAGCTTCTAACCTACATAAACTGTTAATTTGATTGCTATAGTATATTTAATAACTTCAGAAGCTATTTATTTAATGAAAACAATTCATTTTGTATAAATTGAAGGCACTTAAATTAATGGTCATTTTACTAAATGTCCCTATAAATATTAAAATATGATGATGTACGGTAGCAAATTACCAGAGAATTATGTGTTATTATGAATATGTAAAGTGTTAGAGAAGTAATGTCCTATTCTTATGTGAAATGACGCCTTTGAAACGTGATCTTTCTTCGAGGATAAATCTTTTAGAACCACAACGCATGCCATTAAGGAAATACATAAAAATATTTCCTATGACGTACATTCTTTATATCATAAGATAAATGATAGTCACAAAACAAACTTGACGGCACGATTGGCGCAGTGGTTGAGCGATTAACTGCTGCGCTGCGTGTCGCGGGTTCGATTCCCGCAACGAACAAATATTTGGATGGCCTACAGATAGTTGTTCCGGTTCTAGCTGTTTGCTGTTTGTGTAAAATACAGGAGAAATTCCTAGTGTGTGTAATCACCCACCGATATTTTTAATTTAATTTATCGGCAAAGCTTTGTAACATAAACATGCGATTTTCTTCCTTTACAGGAAGTAAACTACCACGTGGAACCGACGATACGGATCCACCTACCATGCGTCGGACTAGAAGAAACCCTACCGCTGGAGCCCACAGTCAAGAGCCTCTTCCATCCGAAGCTGGCACCCGGCATTACAGGCAAATTCTCCTGGAGATTACCCGACAAACTGGATCACGACAACCATCTGCGAAGAGTTGACGAGTTCCTGCACCTCATCAAACCAAACTTCGACGCATTACAAAACAATCAGAAGAATTCATTACGCAGTTTCTTATATGTATATTCTGGAATATTTGGAAGCACTAACCTTCCCGTTAGGTCACTGGAGATCTCATTAGGATCCGAGCTAACTATTGGAGCAGGAACTGGTAGTTCGGCTTCGTTTGCAGTGTGTTTAGCGGGTGCCTTGATCCAACTCCTCAAATTGAAGAGTTCGACGTCGTTTGACGCGTTCTACGATCAGACCAGTGAAGACTTTAGTATGACTGAGAGGGAGATTATATCGGAATGGGCGTATAACTGCGAGAGGATAATGCACGGGTCTCCGTCAGGTGAGTTATCCTTATTACCTTAACGTGTTGTTATTAGTACAAACTATTTACTTTAATATTTCTAAAATAGAATCAAAGACAATAAACCAAGCTTTTGCCCTTGTAGTAATCGCGACGTCCATCATCGTTTTATAAATAGTATCAGCCATTTGTGACGATACTGCTCGATAAGCTCGCGAACTATCAAAGAACATACAATGTTACCTGCATTAACCTTAGACGACCTCAATTCTACATCGAACCGTCATTATAAAAGCTTCTGTTTTTATTTGCATATACTATAGTATTCCTGTAGTAAAACGTTTAAGCTGTCTAAATCCAAATGTGTTGATCGTTTAGTCTGTCTGGTAAATACAACTGGGAAATCATTGGTAAATCTTTCATCTCCGATGTTTTGGTTTTACCGGCTGTGTCGATATTAGTTTGTTCTACCGTAAACACATAGTCGTCTATGACGTCAGAGGAGCTATCGGGAACTCGTACTTTGTAAGAACGATGTATTTAATTACTCGAGTTCCTTTAGGCATTAAAATGAATGAGATATTGGTTCCGAAAGTTCAGGGGTCGATTTTGCTCCACTGATAAAGTTTTTGAAAATTATCTGTCTAATTTAGAAAAAAGTTATCGTGTTTCTACATAAATATTATTTTTGACCAATTGCGAACGTTGAACTTTTGGCCCTGAGTTCAGAAATTAATCTGTATTCTATTTCACATCATTTTATAGCAATATCATACTGAAATAGTGCACAAAAAATCACACGAGTTTTCGGTATAATTGACATGTTCAATATTTCTATTCCATCTATATAAAAATAAAACTAATAATAAAATATCAAGGATTAGTTTATTCCTTGCAGAAAATTCATTTAAAGACGCATAATCTTAGTTTTCGCTGCTGTAAAACCGTTGTCCTCGTCTTAGCAAAAATTGGATTGGCTTGGCAAGGTCTTAGCAGTCCAAACTGTCCCAATAGATTCCTAAATATATCAACGACTGCCGTAAACTTATACAATACTAAATTGCCAGTAATTGTACTAAAGTTAGAACACCTTGACCGCTTGAGATGTGCCTTGGCCATATATCCGAGATTAGGGGCCACACACTCCATCTGCATTGACCTCAAAAAAGATGTAAAGTTATTTGAGCTCCTTGAGACGATAAATGCCAAGTCCGAATTTTGAATGTTTAATTTTCTTTCTTTAAGTCTCCCCGACTAAAGGACACAAGATTTATTTTCATTTGTTTTATTTTCTTTCTATATCTGTTAGAGGCAACTCTTTCAGATCCCATTTGTTATGGTTGACTTAAACTCAATCTTTGGGATAAGGTGTTACTTGCTTGTCATTGTAGAAGATAATTTACATTTACGGTTAGTGCTTGCAAAAGTCAAATCTCCGATCGATACAATATTTTCCACTATCAATTTCTCAATACTCGAGACTGATGAGTTCAACAACGGATAGCTTCCACAAACAATCGTTTGGATCAGGTTCCGTTCAACACACAATCGGAACTTTCCTTAACGAACGTTTCTGTTTATCCAAAGTCAAGTCTTTGCCTTCAAGTCCCAATTGAAAGTCTCGTGTTTACCATTCACGGATCAACTGGATCTATTTAGTGAAGTAGGGCAAGTTCGCGCTTGGACATCATCGTACCCCTCCGTACGGCGTCGTCGGTAGAAAGCGACACAGACCTTGACACAGTTAGGGACCAGTGACCAACGAGTATTAAAGTAGACTGTTGAATCCAAAACGAAACGCGCGAGGGTTACATTACACTCGCTAGACTAGTACATCCAAAACTTTTAATGAACGTGTGGCTAGAAATACCTCACCTTATATTTCTGTGGGACTTTTTTGAGCCTTTATCAAATTCTGGAAGCGAGTTATGAGATTCGATGGACACATTGGTGCACACTATTGACCTACCTTAGTTTTTTTGGGTTTAAAGTGGTCTATTTATTACGTGCGTTCCACCACGTCTCGTAACTCCTAAGGAGAAATCTTACATCGGACTAAGCTGCTCAAGGCCTTCTTCAAATATTGATCTATTGTTTGAGGCGATCCCTACATTGTTTAATGAAGCAAGATAAACATTGCTAAGTGGTCCATCCTCAAGGCAGCCCTTGACTTGTTATCTCATTATGTCTATTATTAGCTAATGCTGGTTGCGTGTAGATCTTAAACGAGCTCTAAAATGGATTAATAGATTCTCCACGAATCTGATTCAATTGCCAAAACAAGTTTTCCTCAAATTCTTTGTCGGTAAACTTAGTTATGTGCGAATTCGGAGTAGTTGACTGTTTGGACTTGTGTTGGTATGAACATGAATGAATTTAAAAGTGTGAAAATAATTTACGTCTTCATAAATTATTTTCATTGATTTGTATAACACGGCGGCATAGCAACCTTCTAACATTGAAATTACACACATTAAATATTGGCTAACTTCAAATACATACGTTAAATAATTATAATTAAAACAAAACCAACAGCATTTTGACGCCGGATCCCTATTAATTATATTATTTTAGTTTGTGTAGTAACCACATTTTAATATTTATACAAATAAATCGCGGTTTTACAACCTACCTACGTCATTACGTGCATACATATTGGTTTATAAAATACTGTAAAACCCTATATTGAATACATAATGCATGTTTTAACATGGATATGTTAATTAAGAAGTTTCAATATTGCTTGACAAATGGCTTTAGAAGTGGGTGTGTGTAGCCGTCATAGGTGATTAAATACAATGACTTAATGTTATTATTATGATACACATACTTGATCCTAGATGACTATGTTGTTCTTTTAATGCACGTTTATGACTTAACCCCTAAACGAACGGTTAATGAGTTAAACGTTGAAAATCCAGTAGTGTGCTTTTATGGATGCATTAATAGGTATACATACAGCTACCCAACATAACTCTTCAATATGACCTTACACATCTGGAACATGTCATACAGAAAGATCCACTAATTGGGTCCCTTTCAATGCTAGGCGACATCACGGCAAACCAAGGCGAAGGTGGAGAGACGAACTCGACTCTTATCGGAAGAATTGCCCGCAATGGCAGAGTACAGACATGTGTGGAAAAGGGTGCCAGGGTTGCGGATTTTGTTCGAAAGAGTTACCGTGGTCCTGGAAAGGGCACTACAAGGAGCACAGATGGGTTTCAGTCAGTAAGAGTCTGACACTCCCTCCCGCTCCACCCAGAGCGGCAGGAATCATTTGATGATTTCACATCCATAAAAAAGGCCTTGCCCAGCAGTGGGACGTAACGGGCTAGATTAGATCAGATTCATAAGTATATTGTATATAAGTGGTCATGAAAACATCAGCTAAGTTTTTACATGTCTACAGCATAGGAAAAAACAGCCCCTCGGGTTTTCCTTTCTGTATCTGTATGTATACCTACCTATCGTTTATAAGTATAGGTTTCCGTCAAATATTTCAACACGTTTTGAGCGATATGACGTAGAACCTTCAGATTTGTTTACCCACTACACTACCATGTGTAGATTGTATACTAATTGAACGTGTACACAAAAAATCCAGATGTTTCATGAATTTCCCAGCCTGAGACTTGGTTTGTTGTTGAGTTTTTTCGTAAAATCTAAAATTAAATAATCAAAAACATTACATCTCTAGGCCGCAGCAGGCAGTATTATAATTTCCCGCCTGACTTTTTTCCCACCAATTCTCGAATCAGGAAGCTTGACTAGGATAGGACTCAGGCCTTTCTGTAAGAGGAAGCGGGCGTCCAGTTGAGGGTGTAACTGCCTTTTAACTAAACATACGCTAATCAGGGACTTGTTAAATCGCAGACATAGACAAACAACTTTTCTTTCCATCCACAGGCATCGACAACGCCACCTGCACCTTCGGCTCTCTGGTTTCCTTCAAGAAGGGCAGCAAGCCTCGTCACCTAGACATAAAGATGGACCTACGAGTCCTGCTGGTGGACTCCCGCGTGTCTAGGGAGACCAGGGCCCTGGTCGTGAAGGTCGCAGCCTTGAGGCAGAGGAACACGGCCGCAGTGGACCATATAATGGATGCATGTGATCATGTAGCTCATACAGCCACGCAGGTTGGTTTTAAGGTTTCTTATTTCGTTTATCCATGATCGCTTGTCCTGGTATAGTCATGTGAAGAGGAGGGATGAAACGCATGTAACTAAATGGGGTATGAATATAAATGTGGATGGATGGAGAGGAAGAGGGAGGCCAAAGAAAAGATGGATGGATTGTGCCTCCAAAATGTCCATTATAATATTATTATTCAGCCGAAAACCCGGTGGAAAAAGTCTTCGCCAATCATCGCCTCAGTGTGGTTGTGTGGTTCCTGCTACCATCGGATACCCGCGACCTTTCCCACGTGTAGATATACCTATTACCTACGGCAACCCTTTTCTGAAAATCTATTTGTTTCTGAATAAAACCTTAACATCATCATCATGTGTGTACATGTAATACATTGAACCAAGTTTCATTATCCTGGCTGGCTTGCAATATTACAGCCGATAAAATATGTAGAAGATAGTATACCTTGAATATAAATCGCAAATGTAATAGTAAGCAAGTGTCCAAACCGTCTATTTCTATTAGTCAAAATGACGGCGCAATTCTCAGATAAATTGATACCTGAGTATTGCATTGACAGGTGGCTAACCCCGGAGACAACCCGTTTCCTCAAGTCAGATAGCACTTGCGTAGTATTGTGAACATTGACACACTCTGGGGTATTTTAATCCCAGGACCGGCTTCGTGGGTTCTGAAGTTTACTAATAATGCGAAAGACCTTTGTGCTGCTGGGTTTAGCTGTTTTGTTTGGGTTGAACAGTATGATTATTTTATTATGGTTTTTTTTTTAAATCTAAATATTGAATATGACCACTAAGTTCGATCAGGTTTGTGTCACTGGGTTGCTAGTCACATTTATTTATAAGAATGCGATTTATGCAATAATATGCTTCCGTTCATTCTCACAAAAATAATATCTCTATTAGAACGAGATACGTAAGTCCATATGTTTTGTCCCTTATGTAACATATAGATTATTTAATTTTAATATTCTATCATTCTTCCTTTCCAGGTTTTGGAAAAACTCTCCAGTGGCAAGTGTGAAATTGACTCTGAAGCGGAATATCAGCATTTAGCAGTAAGTACCTTTTGTAAACTTTCATCGACACTTAGGGACACACAAAACCCATTTAACTTAAAACAGGAAACTCCCTCATATCTGTTGGTTGAATGGACAAATTAAAGAGAAAATTGAACTTCACAATTCCGAGGCTTTGTTATTTAACGAGCCTCATTTTAATACAAAACTTCTACTAAGTTAGTATATTTTACGAATCATGGCAATATCCCACAAATTCGTGGTGCAATCTGGGAACTTTCCAAAACGGCCGACATTTATAGGCGATAGCAAGATGACGAAAAGAAGTGTTATAGCTATTTTTACAACCTAAGCAAACTGTGACGTCAGCCGCAAACTAAATCTTTGTTGTGAAATACAGCGTGTACTATAAAAATATAATGTCGACGCATCAAAATACGCACGTATACGTATTTTTGTTGACGCACGTCAACATTTTATTACATGATATTTCTATTAAGATGTGACATTTTTAGTGCCTACATTTTGTATTTTGTAACAAGCGTGCGTAAGTGCCTAGTATGAAATATAAATAGCAGTTGTTATTTAGAAAAATGACAAATCTGTTGCTATTTTGCACAGCATGTGTCAGGATTTCTTGTTAGTTCCCTATTAGAATTAAATTTTAAATAAACTGGTGATTCATAGTCGTTACTGACAAAAAGGATTTTAAACTGTAGTAGGTACCTACACTGGTCACATAATTGTTATTATACTAGCTATCCCCCGTGGCTTCGATCCCGTCAACTGGCTACCTACCCTACTTACCCATTATTTTTGTTTTTTCTTTCGTAAGAACCTTCTCCATACAATAACAAACACAACAAAAAAAGAATTAGCGAAATTGGTTCAGCTGTTCACGCGTGATGCCGTGACCAAGGGAAATAGGGTTTCTTTTTTAGGGTTCCGTACACAAAGGGTAAAAACGGGACCCTATTACCAAGACTGCGCTATCCGTCCGTCCGTCCGTCTGTCACCAGGCTGTATCTCATGAACCGTGACAGTTAGACAGTTGAAATTTTCATAGATGATAATTTCTGTTGACGCTATAACAACAAATACTAAAAAAAACAGTAAATAAATATTTAAGGAGGCTCCCATATATCAAACGTGATTTTTTTTGCTCGATATTGATAACGGCAACAGGTAAACGCTTGAAGTATTCACAGAATATTTAGTAATTTATTTACTTTAAAAATAAATAAATTAATTAAAATACAATAAATATTTAGTGTGGGCTCCCATACAACAAACGTGATTTTTTTGACGTTTTTTTTAATAATAATGTTACAGAACCCTTCTTGCGCGAGTCCGACTCGGTCTTGGCCGGTTTTTTTTAAATGTTTTTACTAATTATTTTTAATCCAATGTTGCAGTTATACTTTTATAAAAATCAGCTGAAAACTTTTGAGTATTTTCGCTTTCAAGTTCTCCCTGGATATGAACCACTATGCTTGTTTCAGGAACTGTGGGACATGAACCACTGCCTGCTGTCGGCGCTGGGCGTGTCGCACCCCGCGCTGGAGAGCATCCGCGCCGCCGCGCGCGCCAAGGGGCTCGCCTGCAAGCTCACCGGCGCCGGCGGGGGCGGGTAAGATGTCCTGCCAGACAATACTGTTACTTGTTTAGAGCAAGCTTCTACACCAATAACAACAAATATAAACGCATGCATTCATAGTCTGAAACAGCTCGATCTAGAGTGATGATATTCAGCACAAGAGTTCCTTTACGAAGGTTACAGTTCGCGTCAAATAGCTTTGCCCCTCTGAAGTTGTGTCGAGTGGCTGCGTAGTAGTCAAAATTACGAACACACTGCAACTGCGCATGCGTAAGAGACATGGGGGCGGGGCGCGATTTTATGTCTCAGTCGCTCGTTTACGTTCGATGCATGCTTGCGTCCCGCTTGCTCCCGTGTACGTGATTGCACCTGCGCGATCTTTGCAAATGGCTAACTTCAGAGGGGCAAAGTTATTTGACGAGAACTGTACTAAGGAAGGATTTTAAAAAGTTTATTCTATGAAGGGGTTAAATAGGGATTTTTTAAGAGAATGCCATCGGGCACGCGGTTTGTATCATTATAAAATGCAACGATGGTAAACTCGGAGAGTCCAAGTCGACTTATATACCTACCTCTCTATTTGCCAAACCTTACCT
Source organism: Melanchra persicariae (assembly GCA_947386135.1). Lineage (NCBI taxonomy): Eukaryota > Metazoa > Arthropoda > Insecta > Lepidoptera > Noctuidae > Melanchra > Melanchra persicariae. The sequence continues at coordinate 9,960,572 of OX376661.1, read as the reverse complement.
CATTTCATACGGATCGCCTCCCCTCGTCATTCTTCGCTAGACATGTGAATGGTCAACTTATAGATGATTTTCTTGCTTCTTTGGCATATAATTATATTGAAGCTCACATCAGCAGAACTTTGGTCACTGCTAATGTTCATAAGAATAAATATGACTCATGACTTTTAAGGATCGTAGCACGTTGCTGTTTGTCTATCATCTAGGCGGTAGTTAATAATAGGATTGCTATCCTTGGCTAGCGATTGGACCTTCTCAAAGTACAGGGGTGACTACAATGATGTACTCGTTTATCCGAGGGTGAACGTAAACATGAATAAGTTTCACTGTGGTACAAAGACTGAAATTCCGAAAAAACCAACTTCTGTTCCCCATGTTTGGTCTCGTTTTTTTTTTAAGTTGATACCATAGGTAATGTAGTCAAATTTGTTGTGCCCGTGAATTTAAAGTCACTGGACATTATTTAGACACACGCTCTCAAGCTTTGACTATTTAATTTGAAGAGCAGCTTACATAACCAATAATATACAAGGACCCGGTACTTTTGTGAGGAGGCTACCTTACATGAACCGGACCACCGGTAGCTGAACCGTTTTCTCAGATCCGGTGTGTTCGCAGACAATGAGATAATAAGTACTTGTTTTATGTTATGAACCAATCATAATAACGATACACCCAAGTTCAATGAACTCGCGAAAGTCACTCAACCAGTTTCACACAAAACTCGAATTCTTTACATAAACAAAACATGTTAGACGCGAACATAAAATCTATGTGAGTTAATTATGAGATTTATTATTTTCTCAGACACTTATGATATATTTTATTGAGCATTTGTTTCATATTGTATTTCAAATATTTTAATAAAATCCATAAAGATTCTCAAAGTAGTTATTGTTTCGATTCGTTCAAGCTTTTTAAATATTAATGACGAACGCCTGTATACAAAACGTTCCCACATCCGAATTTCATAAGTTATTTGCAAAACCTAATTGAAGGTGATCGATCTGCGATTTTCATAGTTGTTCGTCTATCTATCTTTATTTAATCCATCTAGCAAACTGAACTTATCTTTACTGAAATATATCAAAGACCGGCTGTTGCTCGTGATCCCCTTTCGAAAACTAACATCAACTATTCATTTGACCCGTTTACAGAAGAAATCTAAAAAATCCTTTTCTAGTGCAATAAATCATTAGCGTTCTCTGAATCGTATAACTGTGTGATACGCAAACGCCTCGAAAGATATTTAAAATGATTCTTCCTTTGTTACAGATACGCAATGGTACTAATCCCGCCGACGACGCCACGCTCCATAGTCGACTCCCTCTGCGGTCAGCTCCTGGAAAACGGGTTCCGGGTGAAGGAGACGCGCCTCGGCGGCTCCGGCGTGTCCATCGAGATGTGACGCCGCGCGGCCGGCAAGCGTCCGCGCTTCGCATAGCCACGGTCACACTCTGTATGCTACATTCTCTAACAAGCAAGTGTCGCGCGACAGTTGCGCGATCTATCAACGTTTCTCGTGCGACACTTGTCTTGCTTATGGCAGCGATTAGTTATGTGGGAGTATTTAGTGTTTAGTGAGCCAGTTGTATAATCAAGTTATTGCTTATTATCAGAACTGATGGACTGTCCAGGGAAGGGGAGGGATACGGTTTGCGTCATGTACCTGGGTACGTTTACAGTGCTTGTAGTCACTACAGCTACAGTATTATTGGCAGGAGTAGGTCGGGGAGAGGGTTATAGTGTTCCAATGTGCAATGATTGAGTGACTGTTGTATTCCTCGTGAAGTAATCTCTTTTGTAGATTCAAGGGAAAAGAAAACTAACGCTTGAATCAATGAAATCGGCTATTCTAATATAGCCTTTAAAGAATTAATATTTAATTCAACACTGCGAGTTTACAAACTCAAGTTAGAGTGAATTGATAATCTGGATGTGTGTACGATTTGTGTCTTTCCAGTAAGCGTTTAATATATTGGAAAGTACATAATAATGACTAATATTGTCATTTAAATGTTGGTGTGAACCAAGCATGATATTTTCTACCTCCAAAACCTTTTTTGGGGTTTGTGCAAACATATTTCTTGTGTTGCCACAGTTGCGCAACCATCTCCATTGCGTAGATGTATGGTGAGTAAATGAATAAGAATAATTTTGCACTATTAGTCAACTGTAGCGCAACTGTTTGGCCACAAAAAAAATGTCTGCATGTGCCCTTAACATCTTGCATTTGAACTTATCACAAGTTTCAAGAAATGTCTATTGACTATAAAATATTTTTATGTTATAATTATCTATCAACAGGTTGTATTTATATAATATTTAGGTACACAGTACAATACGTAATTATTATTATAATACGTCAAAGTTGTCACTACTGAGGCTTGAATTATTATCATCGAAAATTTTTAATTACCTGTATTTCTTTATTTATGAAAATCGGCCCAGGTATTATCAATTACTTTGCTGTACGGGTTTTATCCAATCAAGATTATGTAATGAAAATGTTGTTACTCTTTTGTATACGGTATAATTATTCAAAGGTAAAAATATTATTTCATATAAATGAGGAAATAAAAATAACATGGTAAATAAAAATGTTCACGATGTAGTTTGATTCACACAAGTTACTAAAATCTAGTGAATCCTACTTATTTGTCTAGTTCGTGGCAGTTTTGACTTTACGTCAAAATACTTGGTTCCAATTATTATTAATTATGATTATAAATGATATTATTATATTTATTACAGAATAATAATTATTATTTTATTAGTTTAATTCTCTATAGTACCCACCTTTTTTCTTCGCATAATTTATTATTACGGGTGTTTATTGTAGAATGTTTGTGGACTCAAACTGCCATTTTAATCATATTTTATGACTCGTTTTAATAATTAATACACACATGACATGACATGTTTTATTTTCAAAATTATTTTTGTTTGTTTTCAATCATGTTCTTTTCATTTTTGTTTTGTTGAACTTGTGAGTCGAAAATGGCTTTTTGAATCCACAAATTAAATCGTTTTACATGTGAGTGGTCATTTCTGAATATATTGTTATTTAAATGGTGTCCTTATTACTATACTACATTCAAATAAAATGAAGATGGATTACGTGTAAATAAAAATCGAATAATAATTTAATATCATGTTTGTCGTTATTCATAGGTGACAGTAGAAAAATAGAAAAAGCTGAAAGTTTCGCGTATATTTGACCAATCCCAGTATTGTGTTAAAAGGTAAATTATTATGTTGCCATTTAATATTTTTTTCTTTGAGAATGTCGGAATTTATTTTATATACTGCTACGCGGCCAAATAATAATTTACTCAACGCCGGAAAACAGTCTGATCTACTTATAAAATTATGCACACAACGCAATAAAAATTTTAAGTTTACTATAGCTTTTAAATAATGTTTATATAAAAAATATCTCAGTGTACGCATGTGTGTCAATCGAAATTTAATTAAAACTATATCACGCGCCTGTCTTCCATGAGACTGCTTACTTATTCATTATTATTCCAGTGTTATTGTGATAAAACTTATAATAACTGATCGTATTGTCTTCTCTGACGCTTATGTAATACAATTTTTTTGATATGGGGCCAGTGTTGCTATTTGTTAAATTTAGTCTCACTATTCCTTCGTTTCTGAATTTTTGTTCGAAATTGGACGTAATAAGTTTTGCGAAAAATTACTTGGCAACACTTGAGGCATTTTGTCTCATAATAGGACATTCCTAAAATATCAAAAGATTTCAATCTTGGGTATTAGTGTTTCATAATAGTTATTATTTACATTAAGTAGGTATGTGTTTATACTGTCGCGCTCAATAATTTAGTGTTAATTGGTGCTGAATAAAATAATTAAAATGTATTTTAGAAAAGTTGAGTAAATAAAAAGTTTAGTAATTTTGGAAACAGAATAAAATGTTTGAATATTATACAATCTTTTATTTATTTGCTACTCGAGCTTTCCGTAACCCAGTGTAAAACAAACTGATTGACTGTATGGCTATCTAACACATGAACGTGAAATAAAAAGCAAGGCATGTACTTAAAAGTGCATTTATTCATAATAAATTAACACATCTTTACAACTACAGTTGCATGTCAACAAAGTGAGTTCTAAATCATCACTAAAAAGCCAGTGTTGCAAACTCATCGATTAATACTGCTAGACGAAATCAAACCTTATTTTAAAATAAGACTTCAATATGTCTTAATTACGATGGTGGAGGCACCGGATTTACTAAATTGTAATACTTTGATCAGTTTGAATCTCAAATCAATTTGGATGAAAAAGGTGAATTAAACGTAATTTTTAAATAAATGGAAGACAAGACCTTTTAAGTGGTTTAATATCACGTCTTGTTAATTAAAAAGGCTACCAAATGACGCATAAACTTTCACAAAAATATTGTAAAGAAACTGTATTTGGCGGAATACAATGGAATGAAAGATTATATAATTATGTTTTGAAAAGATAAATAAAGTCAAAATGTTCGAACATAATTATGCAAAGCGAGAAATATATTTGACTTATAAAACCCTGCATTTCCTACATTCTAATAATAGCATGTAACCAAAAAAAAAAAAAAAAAAAAAAAAAAAAAAAAAAAAATTAATAATACAGTCGACCGGCCATCTACCTACTTGTGTTGCTAGAGATGAAAACTTACGGTACTGCAACTTTTTCTACGCACAACTCTATTTTATTTGGACTTTGACAATCAATAAACATCAAGAAATCATATGATCGCAATTTATAATGTAATGATAATGACAGGACTTGCGATAGTATCTCCATCTGTTCTGTACGTAAAAACGTATTTTTACAAGGTAATATCCAAACAAGAAGGCAATGTACAAAATAAGTTCATTTGATTTTTCACACAAGAAATTCATACAAATTCTGGATCAATACGATACGACTTTGGCGAATATTACCGCTATACATTCGGGCCTTTCATTGCAGGTAAACATATACAACATGTAACAGAATAAACGCAATACTTCTTAAGGGGTCATTGTACTCATCATCATGAACAACTTTTACTATGGGACCAACCCCGAAATCGCGAAAAAAGAATCAGCTGCTCCATACATTTTTGCACGTGTAACTCGACAAATTGTACTGAACAGCTGATTTTTTTTTCTGTTACACGTTGTAAATCTACATATAATGTATTCTAAACAATTATACCTGACTCGCAATGCCTTGAAACATCCCATAAATAGCCCGCAACCGCGAGGTGGATTACGGAACGAAAATATGAATATTTTGTGTGTGGATCTCTGAATAGTTTAGATTTACAATAGGACCCCGTAGGTGGCGCTGTAATCGGGTTGTAGTTTTTTACTTACGAAAAGCCAACATTCGGGCAGGACAACGTCGGACCACTAGTACAATATAGATTACTGATATTTTCTACGGCTTCCCTCTTACGCATCCTCACCAGTGATAGATAGGCTATGTAATGCTACGAATATTTGCCAAAGTCGTATCGTTTGAGCTCATCTTAGGCGAAGTAGCAGACCTAACACTTAATCTAACATTAAACTATTAATTGTCTAGCTAACTCCGAAATTGATCATACAAGCGAAAGCACCATTAAATATCTATCATATCTCCTTCGCGTATCTCTAATTTCTAATGTGAAACAATTTATGAGCTACAACAAACATGGACCTGTTTCACCACCTCCGAATAGGCCTAATCTAGGTAGTTAAAAAAAATGCAGGCAGGTACTTAATAGATACAGCCAGTCTAATATCTTTGATAGCTCTCTTCACTTTGTTTTCACAGTGAGATGCTTACAAAACAGCCATCCTATTCTGCTAATATGTCACTGTGAAAACTTAAGTGACATTTGTCCCTAGTATGAGAAGGAATGACAGTTCACTTGAAGCTCTCATTGTTACGGTCAGATCAGCCGGTCTATTCTGCCGACATCTCACCGTGTACACATAGGTGGAGTGAACGACAAGTGAGCTGTCATTACATCTTGTTTGTATGGTTTGACGGCTCATTTTTCGTTCACTTCGCCTATGTTTACAGAATCGCACTGCTGTAAACATGTCGAAATGAAGGCTTGGGTGAAGCTGTCATTCCATTTTGATTTGGTACATGGCTTGACAGCTCACTTCGTGAGCACTTCGGCCAAGCCTTCCCTTCGACATGTTTACAAATCGCACTGTAGCACTGTCTACACTTGAAACTCCGTACTGTCCGAAGAGGTTTTAAAATCATTTGCTAAACTTGGCTGCTGGAACTTATTCGGAGGTGATACAAGCCCCAAAACAGAATTTATTTCGAACGTCCTAGTTTTGGATGACGGGGTGACGGGCAGAATAATATTCATATTTACAGAGATTTCTTATCATGTGGTATAAGAGCAAAGACACACTAGGTGGATAACGGAGAGGAGGAGACTATTGTCTTATCGTTTAAAATACTGCACACCTCATATGGAAGAAGGGCTGGATCAGAAAACTAGTTGTAAGTATATTAAATTATGTACCTTGATTGACTTAAAGACAGGGCAGACTGCACGTTTTTGTGACGCCACAAATTGGCCCGTAGGTAAGTATAAGGTATATATAAATCTTTCTATGCGAGTCGGACTAGCACTTGACCGATTTCATGTCTGCGGTGTTTCGGTATAATAATTTTAATTAAAGTGATTTGTAACATACGAATACGATAATTTTTATACACTCCTATTATATTATTAAAGAATCAAAGTGTTTTTATATCGGTAGACATTTATTATTTATACTACCTATTAATCTGAAATTCGGTTTATCTATTGTTTTACTAATACATTTTCATAACATTTTGTTTTGCGCAATCAATATAAACATTTATTTCTTGGGTATATCGAGATACAATAATACCAATTAATTGATTAATACTTAAGTTAATATTTCGATTTTACAATTATTATTTTTTTCATCTTAATTTAAATAAAAATGTTATACTTACACATCTAAAACAGAAAATCTCAAATAGTTAATACTGAGCAGCCAAAATAAAGAAAAAATCACAAATAAAAATTTGGTTAAAAGGTAAATAAAATAAATTAGGTAAAGCATATAAATAATTTGATTAATGGTCCATACTTTTAGTTATCACACTAAATGACTATTTCTCTACTTTATGTACAACATTTCAAGGTAATAAATGGGGCCCAAAGCTCAAGCGGCACTACCTGCTCTTAATAATTTTCGAATTACGAATCGTTTATTCAAAAATTACTTTTAATTTCGAAATTATTCGATATAATTCTGAAATCTTAATACCGAAACAAAATAATAATTCCGAAAAATGCAATTATTCCGAAATAATCAATGGTTATATAATAGAAAATTATAAGGTCTGGGAACGCCTTAGCTACCTTAGGTAATAGTTATGAAACAGTGTATATCTACAGTTTTATGGAAGGTATCTTACGGAATAACAATATTCAATGCAACTACTGTTTCATAATCTAATCTTGAATTGTTCTGTTCTTACATTATTGTTTAAACATAATGGCAAAATAAACAAAATGGCTTTAAACCTCTTTGGCAATAGGTACCTACTTATCTATAAATATCTAGGTACTTATAATACTGTACCTAACTACTTACTGTATAAATCATTTGATTTCTATTAACTTCGTTATTTTTACATTGCCAACATTAATAGGTACTACTTGCGTTCAAACCATAATAATCATAGAAAATAAATTATTAAAATAAACCATCATCACATTTTATAATTGATAGACTTTTCATAATTTTATGCCTTTACTGTTTGTTTTTCTGGAGCTGACCATTTTAATACATTTCTACCTAACCTACGAAGGCGATTCATTCATAATATCATTAAATTGTCGACTCCACAATTTACTATAATACCTACAAGAGATATAAAATATATAAAAATGTTAAAAATTAACATATTTTCAACATGGGTTGACAACGACTTAAATTAAATAAAGTGTACTTGCAAAATTATGCTTTTTTCATTTAATAAACGAATACAACCAAAAGTAACACAACCCGAAATAAATAACGTTTAAAAATAAACTTAAAATTCAAAATTAATCAAATCTAACGGTATTAATTTATTCGAATGGTCTGTGGTTCAGTTGTTTTTGGCCTTTCGCTCACGTTTTCTGAGAGGCGAATATATAAAGAAAAATAAAATAAAGCTGCCATCATTTTGATTGCTACAAGATATTTCACAAAGTTAAATCAATTTATATTGTACGATCTACCAGAAATACTTCTAGACTAAATGAAGAAGTTTAGTCTGTCTATTCACACAATGAACTGCCTTTGCAGTCGAATTACACCCTCATAATTAATTTCATAAAATTCTATCACAGATGTTAAACTAACTCTCAGAATATACTAATTATTAATTAATTTAGTATACATACTACTCGGTAATAATGTCCTAACTGGCAGAGTATTATTAGTAGCTGGCGGGTAAGGGATGCATTTAACTATAACAATAGGTCCGTAGTTAACATAAAAAATCCTACAAGAACATACAACAATTTGGAATACACACAAAAATATAAATCATCACTTAATCCTTGTTATCATAAATGGAATTGCTTTGGTATCCCGTTCACTTGATTCAGCTATACAAAATGCCTTTGCTTTTTCAGTTATAATTAAAAACTATAAAACTATGTAATAGTTCGTTCAGAAACATTCACAAACAAATCACTGCATTAAACGTCAAATCCAATCTGTCAATTCCATAAACAAGTCTTTTTTTTTCGAACCCCGACATTTATGTTTGTTCAGCGTCCTGTACCCTTGGTCAAGCGTGAAGCCAGCTCAGGGCCCATCCTCAGAAGGCCCATCATAAATTCTTGAGTGCATCCCAGATGAACATTAGCCTGTAGTACAGCGCTAATTGTATTATGTTCTACAATTGGTAGCCTGTTCTCACCTGGTGGTTGTTCTCACTATCAGACTGGTGGATGAGGGGCGGAGCGAGGGGGTCCTCGCTTGAGGTAATTGTCGTTGAAGGTGGGACACCTGAAATAATTTATTTCAGAGGTTAGACGATTAAATACCACTACTTGAGACTTTTTCATCACTGTTGCTCAAAATAATGTGGTTCCCTGGCATTGTCAGACTAACCTTCATTCTCATCCTCCTCTGCAAGCCACTTCTGTATGTCAGTCTGGTACATTCTCCTCTGTAGCACCTCCTTCGTACGTGGACGAGATCCGATGAACGTTACCTCCACCTGTAAAATTTAAATTCATGATAACTTGTTTTCAGATTGGCGATATCGAAGACGTATAACTGTGGGCATGTGTTCATCTTTCGGTTCAATACAGGCAACACAAAAGGCAGGTAGGTACAAGCAAATTAATCAACTCAGTCTTTCTTACCCCCGGTGGTAGATTGGGCCTTAGCTCATCAGCCAGGTCTCCATTGGCGCCCAACCTTTGTGCTTCTTCCCAGCTTGTGTGCACTTCTTCGTGTAGAAGTTTCTCCTCTGTGGACATTCGACTTTTTTTATTCTATTTTACAATGGGTGAATTGTCAAGTAAGATTGTGTATCTGTCCATACATTTCCAAAGAGTCCAATCTAAAGTTAAGTATTTCGTCAAATTAGGCTGAGAGCCAGCACTTTTTGAACGTAATTTTTTCGTAAAGACAGTCCAAGTTCGTAAACCCACAAAAGGCCCGGAATCATAGTGATTTTCAGTCGCATGACTTTCTAAATGAAAAAATTATTTTGGTACAGTAATATTCTAACCGTCTCTTTTGCTGGTGCTGCGTTTATACTGTATCCTGAATCTGAAGGCCTCCAGCACACTCGCCACGACGATCGTCAGTACCACCATAGTGAATAGATAGAATACCTGGAAAAAAGTTAATTTAATTGAGACATGATTAATAAGGACAGGAGCTTCATCCGTGTCCATAGTTTTAAGTGGTTGAGTAGTAAACATTCACGAAAGGACCCTCTTTCTGTGGCTTTAGTGCGAGTTTATTAAAGTTCCCGATCGCGTTAGCGTTACCGTCAATTTGTATTGTCACCAGACGGCTCTGGTCAGTCCCGGATCTACGATTTTTCCAAACCGGGGCAAAAACTTGATAGTGGCGCACTCCTCTCTTCCACACTTCTTCTAATATATAAAATTCTCGTGTCATGTCACAGTGTTTGTTACAAAACTCCTTCGAAACGGCTTGATCGATTCTTATGAAATTTTGTGTGTATATTCAGTAGGTTAGGTTTAGAGTAGTTTTTACACAAATATATGTAGGTAATCGATCTTCACCGGGTCATCTGCTTATTTATACATTATTATTATGAAACTTTCGATAACTATTTTAACTAGTGATCGAAATTCGACCATACGTTTTTAATAATTTATCAATTTTTTAAGCATTATTAAAAAAATATTAGCTTTCTGGACTCATTCTCCATAGACTTTATCTGTGCCTGCGTTTTTTTCGTAAAAAGAGGTACAAAGATTTTGCTTTTGTATTACTGAAGTAGGTCTATATAGATAACTCTGATCACTCTCACATTCAGTCGATTTTAGATCCTTGAAAGGGGAAAAGAAAACGTTTCCAAAGTTTGCTTAGGAGTCACTTTTACGACTTAAATGCAGAAAAATAGAGATTCAAGAGAAAGCGAAATTCAAGAGCGAATGTAGAAAGCTCAATAATTTTACCACCCACATCGAATAAGTTTTTTTTCAAACATGTGAATTTGGCGCCCCTTGAACTTGCCGCCCGGGGCATGGGCCCCGGCTTGCCCCCCCCCTAGATCCGGGGCTGGCTCTGGTGACAATAACGGAAAACCTTTTTTTTTTCATACAATTTGACATAAGCGAATGTTTACGTTATCGCAACCGAGCACGTTAATAAACTCGCACTAAGCCCTCTAAGCGATTTTATAATTATGCTCTAGATACCAACCAAGTGACTGTCAATCTCAATCTGATTGATCCTAGTCTTCCCGGATGCAGCTGAATACCGTATTTTACATGGACCTGCCTATCTGACCACCACAAAAACCCAGTAACTGGGTAACACGATACCCCTCAAGGCAGTATAACGGACAGTCCTCTATGCAGAGCAATGTGCACTCAAGGAGCACGTGCGATACCGTTTCCTCCTCCTCCATGCATGCTCAGAGCATGCATGGAGGAGGAGGAAACGGTATCGCACGTGCTCCTTGAGTGCACAGGCATTACCGAAATACGGAGGCAAACAATAGGGACACCTAATTCACTCACACACAGACTGAACAAACTGAGAGGACTGATCTACTTCAGGGATCTACTCTCTAAGCCGAAGTCCGTAGTTTCGGCTTTAGTGTTGGGCGTAATCTGTTGGCTGGTTTGAATGATGGCTGCCATGGCTCACGTACAATGGTCCACAGCAGGACTAAGTGCGAAAACCATACCCAATAGATAGATAGACTCCTCAAGGCAAGACTGGTTTCAGATTACTGGCTTCTGACAAACCACTAAAAGTTCTTTCCAAGGTACGGAGGAGTCTTGGTAGGTAAGTAATTGATGGTCGACGGCACTCGACGGAAGGACGTTGGCAGGCATTGCTTTATTATTTGGCCACGAGTGACCATTCTCAAGAATCGTAAAGTAGTTCATACTCAAGCCACAAACTTTTCAAAAAGCTCTAGTTCTACTGACCATAAAATAAATTCTGCTGAATTGCCCGGCGACGGTGGCGTACGCGTTCATGAGGATGAACCAGTTGTTGACCACGGTGAGCTCGAAGAGGGTCACTCCGCTGGTGACGATGTTCTCGAAGTTGTTCAGGTAGTAGTAGCCGAGCGCCGTCGAACTGTTCAGGGAGTATTTGTAGAAGTCTTCCACGGTTGTGTTGCTGCAAGGGAAGAAAGGAAATTAGACGCAACAAATCGGTAAACTCGTTTAAGGCGCTGTCATAGCAAAAACTCGTTTACTCTCGGACTGTATAGAAGAGAAAGAGAAGCGCGACGACACAATGCTTGCAATTTATTGCCAAATATGAAGCATTTTATTGATTTACTCAAAACTAAGTTGAGATATTAATAATCTAAAACAACAACGTTTTGCATTAACATTCGATTCATTATTTGTTATAAATTTTACCGGCATAATTAGGATAGAAATACAGGTTTTTTTTTTCAAAGATCAAAGTTAGATGTAACTTTGACGATCATTTCTATCGAAGATTTTATTTTTAAAACATGTAACGGAAACAACAGGGTTCTTGGAAATATAGTTAAATTCAACATATATTTTTTCTGCAGCTTGAAACTAATCAGATTTGGCTAAAATTTCGTTAGGAAACCAGCAATTTTTCAGTTTTTGCTGCTCACAGCGCCTTAAGATATAAAACGCATTATCGAAAAGATGTCGCTTATAGTCGACGGTTATGGCTCAAAATGTTTCAGAAGGTAAGGATATGGTTACAAGTGACAAAATCACTGCAAAGTTGACCAGAGTTAATCCAGAGGGCTTAGTGTGATTTTTTTAACGTACTCGATCGCGTTAACGTTCGGTTATGTCAAATTGTACAGAAAAAAACAGGTTGTCCGTGAGTGTCAGCAGACGGCGCTTATTCAGTTTCAATACAAATTGAAGTTTATGCTAACGTGGCCTTAGTGCGAGTTTTTTAACGAGAACGTTAAAAACTCGCACTAAGGCGACAGTTCAGTCCTTCAGGGTCATATCCGACTGTGTACCTGCACCCTGATAATTAAGGACTGATCCTAAAGTGACTCCAAAGCATACTCACACGCAGCAGTTCCTAAGATCATAACCAGCGAAGAGCTCCATCCCGATGATGGCGAAGAAGTAGTACATGACCAGCATCACGCAGCCAGCTGAAGACATGAGCGGAGACAGAAGGACCAGGGTGCCGAACACGTCACGGTAACGCTTCTTTAACTTGTAGAGGCGCATCAATCTGAAAGAGGTGATGGAAGAAGATTAGAGGAAGGTGGAGTAAAAAGAACCAAGAAAGGCTTGGTATAGATTTGAAGTTCAATTTTGTCTTTGAGCACCATCAAGCGAAGAAGTAGCTCATGAAAATTAAAATTGCTAAATTGCTTGTTCCTTATACTCAAAACAGACCATCAAAAGTGTTTGTCATGGCAGATCTCTACATATATACGAGTATATGGCTGATTCTGAAGCTCTTGTCAATTTACCAGCTGGAAAAATTACTATTGATCACGTCATTCTATTGTAGACTGGTGAAAAGAATGCTAACCACAGTAATTAGAACTAAGTATTTTTTTAATCAACCTACACAAGATCAAGTGTTTTGACTTATATTAGCGCTTATTCACTTCCAGTACGACAAAGTTACACATAGGACCAGATTTGAGAATTATTTTGAAAGAGTCGTTACATTTTTTTTTTGCTGCGTGTCGCGGGTCGATTCCCGCACGGAACAAATATTTGTATGACCTACAGATAGTTGTTCCGGGTCTGGTTTTTTGTGTTTGTGAGTTTGTATGTTTGTAAACTCACCCACGATACAGGAGAAATTCCTAGTGTGGGGCAAGGTCTTTAAAAAAAAAAAAGAGTCTTTACATACCTCAGCGGTCTAAATATAACAACAATGAAGAGTTTAGGCGCAATGCTAAGCAGCACAGCGCCCATGAGGGCCAGCAGCGTCACGCTCAGGTCGAACACGTTCCAGCCGCTCTCCAGGTACACTTGCAGACCAGACGCCATCATGCGGAGGGCTGCTTCCATGAGGAATACTGACAAGGAATTGTTTTTAAGCGTTATTGTATATATCGACGGCCTTTGGGAAAGTTTTCCGTGTTGCCATAGTAGGACGAATAAAAATGGTCATTAAATACGATATTTTTCTTAATTACTCTAAAAAACTTTATGAGCTTTTGCCCACGGCATCGCGTTAAGTAGCTGTCTCTGTACCAACGTTCATCAAAATCGGTTTGGCGATGTAGGCGTGAGAGCATATCTAACAAACACACAAATTTCCGTAGTTATATAATTATATAAGTAACCTATAACTATAACATTAGTTAGGATTTATTTATGGCATAGTAAAAACGGAAGGAAACTGGGACCTAACCCCCCACGACGATATGATACGCCTCTCGTGTCTGTAACGAGGGCGAAGTTTCTTATGTATTCATTCCTGAACTGAAAAAATGTCTTCAACCATAACTTTTTTATGGACGGAAAATCATCAGATGACACCCCCCACTCTGGGTGGAGTGGAAGGGAGTGTCAGACTCTTACTAACTAACCCCCATCCGTGTTCCTCCTAAAGCCCTTTGCGTCCCAGGGCGGTGACTCTTTCGAACAAATTCCGCAACATTTCTGAGGCTAAGGCTTAATTTAACTTACAAGTAAGGAACAGCCAGGTGTCCCAGGATGCACAGAGTAGTCGAGCGCTGTCCTGAAGATCGCCCGCAGCCTCAAACACGCGTAGTACCATCGCCACTCCATTACCGATGATTAAAGCATCTGAAATAGAACATAATATCGAATTTTAGAGCTCTCTCTCTCTGTCAGAAGGGACAAATGGTAAAACTTCAATAGAAATTATGCCATCTCATCGCGGCTTCGCCCGTGAGGATGTCGGTTATCGCGCAAAAAAAGTAACCTTTGTCCTTCTCCATACCTATCCTGCCAAATTTCACGACGATCCGTTCAGTCGTTTTAGCGTGAAAGCGTAACAGACAGACAGACAGAGTTACTTTCGCATTTATAATATTATTAGTAGTGAAGGGACATTCACATTTGACACTTGTAACGTTTGTAAGAAGGAAGTCGAAGTAAAACTCTAAAACAATAGGATATTCTACTGAAAAAAAAAAAATTGGTTCGTCAGACACGTATTTTTTCTTTTTTCACGAAAACAAAAAGTTACAAAAATACAGAGCATAGAAAACTCGCGTGATGACACTACGCAAAAAATACGTGTCCAATATCTAAATAGAACTACTTAGGTATGTTTTTTCTACCTAGTAGAATAAATACCCTATTGAAGAACTACAGAAGCCATCCGCTGCAGTTTTGAGCGGCAACCAACTAAGCTGATCTAAACTGATAGACCGCAACGTCTTTACCTGTCAATAAAAAAAGTAATTAAGGCCTTGAAAACTTACAGATTAGATACTCGAAGTAAGGCCACCGCACAGCCGCTGCCACAGCCCTGCCGATGGGTTCTAGCGGCGACTGCGAGTACCAGGGAGCCCTGGACTGCTGACCCGCCCATCGTAACGCGAACACTTCGTATAAGTTCGCAAACTCGCTGCGGGAGAGGCCGCCTGAGGATGACTGGTTCAGTTGCTTGAACATCAGGTATACGTCTAGACCAGCTGCGGAAACAGAAAAGAGCTATAATAACTCAAGCTAATTTGAAAACAGCCTACTTCTTGACACCACCAAAATGGTGTTAATAAATAGTACTGATGTTACCAATAATTTAATTAATTATCGGATCCCGAAATCGTTTTTAAAAGCCTTTAGTTTGGCTGACAACATCTGGACTTCATTTTGAAGATTCAAGTTTGTTAGTTTATTACACAGATTTTATGTAACCGCGGCCCCGACATGTGAAAATTCCCAAAAAAAAGTAAATCTTATGTAATAGGTAAATAAACATTAAATTCGCGATTAATTCGCGACACATCGGTGTGTCGCCGGGGCCGGAGCGGGTAATTCTTACAGCCAAGCAAAATAACAAAAACATTACGAGCTCAAACCGATCTGGTTGAAAATCTGCGATGTGCTAAGTAAAAAATCTCTTGATACTTACTATAATGTGGTGCATAATGCCTCATCAGCCCAGCAAAGTGCCTCAACCTGACAGCATGTGGAGCCCGCCTGGACACGAGGAGTCTGAAGGCATGCCGCGCGGCGCGGCGTCGGTGCAGCAGCAGGGCGCGACACTTCTCGCGTTCGATGCGAGTAAACGTCTCGTATACAACGGCTAACATCTAAACGAGGTAACATGTTGGGTCATCAGTCTGCTTGCAAACTGTAAATGTGTGTTGCAAAAGTTAATTTCGACCAAATATTAAAGAAGAACCCATAGTGGTGTAACAGAAAAATTTTTGGTCCTTCGAACCGGATAGACGGGAATTTTTCATTCATTTTTGTGTCTTACTTTATCTGCGGTGTAGTGTAGACTTACCAAATTCATAAGCACGTAGAGAACTGTGATGATGTACAGAATGAAGAACACGGCATACCATTTGGACTTGGCGTACGATGGCATCATGACATCAGGGAAACTGAAAATAAGCATTACAAATTACAATTGTATAACATCAACCAGTGACCTGTAGGTAAATCTATACTAATATAATAAAGCTGAAGAGTTTGTTTGTTTAAACGCGCTAATCTCTGGAACTACCAGTAAAAATAGCAACCAATCAAACATTTCAGATAAAGCTGAATGAATAAATAGGCTTTCATAAACCTCAGATATTTAATGTCTATAATATTAGGTAAGTAAGGATTTACCCAAATTAGTAGAACACACTTACTTGGCGGTAGTTAGTAAGACGAACATGCTGACGAAGGAATCGCTGATGGTCTGGAAGTGGCCATTGTCGACGTGTTCTGAGAACAGGTAGTAGCCCAGGAGCGAGTAGGTTGCCACGAAGAACATCAGTAACCCTGAAAGACGAAGGTGCAAAATTAGGATGATCTTTTATATTAGCTTTCTACGTGTTGAACAAGAGTTTTGGAAACTGAAGATTTGCGGTGTCAGTGTCAAGTAAAGCTCTTGTTCGTAGGGATAATTTTTAGTAGACATCAAGGATTTAATATTTTTGGCAACAAAGCTATGTCTAAAAATATACTTAGTGAAAATTTGGAAAACTTCGGAGCTGTTGGTCGTTGGAGGTTTTTCTTCCAAATTATTTATAGAAAACTGTTACAGCTATGCAACCTTACCTAGCATATCAATAATGGGTGGAAGCGACTGCAGTATCTGTCTGATGAACCTCCTAACTCCGCCACAATGCCTGGTATCCACCAAGAAGATGGGTCGCAGCGCCCTGGTGACGCGGAAGTGGGATGACTGCCGGCATAGCACCACCACAGC
Source organism: Melanchra persicariae (assembly GCA_947386135.1). Taxonomy (NCBI): domain Eukaryota; kingdom Metazoa; phylum Arthropoda; class Insecta; order Lepidoptera; family Noctuidae; genus Melanchra; species Melanchra persicariae. The sequence continues at coordinate 9,943,482 of OX376661.1, read as the reverse complement.
TTCCAACACCATTATTAGAAGCGTTATACCCTGAAATTAGTAGAACAGGAAATGAGATGTTGACCACAATCAATTTGAAGATAGAAGTCTCGCAACTTCGTTGGATAGGAGCTATCTAGTTCTGCCATTTCTTTTACGGTTTGCCCAGTTTCACTCTCCTGAGGCAATTTGGGTCCGCAGTTTGTCCAGCAATCATAGCTAGGTTTTTTAAAAGTCTACTCCTGCTGTTTTTACTAATTCACCTATTACATTTAGGAGAAAAACCTGTTTAATCCAGTCATAATCCATACAATAGTGTTAGAACTAGTAATGCCCTTCACGCCTTGTTAAGACTAATTAAACAAGATGGAGACAACGATCAAACAACTGTTCCTATATGCCGTCGGTAACTGCACGTACCTTTATCATCGTCCTTTTGTGTTTGAGTATGGTGCCCCATCCGATCCACTTGAGCTTCAAGTGCAGTTCAACGCCGATTACAGTCAGAGCCAGTAACTCTATCGTGCCGTGTGCCCAAACTGGTAACTGGAAGTAGGGTGTCGATTATTCAGATGAGCACGCAAAAACGAGGTACAGTAAATAGAAAAATATTTCTTTAGCTTGATGACGAATTTTACATCCGAGTACTTCTGCAGTACTTATTATCATTACTGCAGTAGTATTATCAACGACACGATAATAAAATCGATGTAAAGACAAAGACAGCCTTTGATATCTTAGAATTAGAGTTTTTTACCTCAAACGTAGGCACAGCAGGGTCTTCAGTAAAAGCTAAGAGGATGAGCACTAAGGAAGCCAGCAGGTCCAATCCATGGTACCAGGGATTGTGGACCCTCAGGTAGGCTGGTAACTCCTCGGGACTCGACGGATGCGAGTCGAACTTCTCATTGTTTAAACCTTCCTGGAAAGAGAAGAACATGATGTTATCGTCTTGCATCTACAGCTATGCGTATTGTGTCATATCTGGGTCGCGTGCTCGATAGCTGATGAGGTTTTTAGAGCTCCTGGGGTGCTTCAGGCGCTTATCATAGACGGCAATGGACAAGCAGATTTTATTGATCTTTGTAAGAGATCGCCGATGGCCTTAGTACCTATTAGTAGGTAATTGTATAGGGGCAATAGGTATCGCAATGTACTGTATACAATAATTTATTCTAAGCTAGATTTTTCAAGGTAATTACTGGTTTATTTTATATGTACTTGATCGACTGTGCTGAATCAACTGTTAAAACTCATAATCTTAATAAGCAAGGCAACGACCGCGTCTTGTAAATCATACGAACTCCATAAAATCTACGTCCTACGACAAAGTAGGTTACTTATTACCATTTCAAACAATAGTGTGAAATAGGACCATTATTTACGTGTCCTTACTTTCGCAGTTGGTCTATTGTTTCCATTTATATTTCCATTGAATTCAGAGTTATTTTATAGATGGCTGCCGCAAACTGCGTGGCTAAAAGTACTTCGTATTAATGGGTCATCATTAGCTTGCCAATTTATCAGTGTCGGTTGAATTTATGACTTTCGAGGGCTTGTCCCCAAAATTCGGATTAGACATTCGAATTTTCGGTTAAATTAACTCATAGATTTAAGTTTCTGTAGAAAATTCAGTGCGATGAACGCAATAATCTAGTTTCTCCGAAAACTTTAAGTAGGTTATTGGAATAAGGAGAACAGGAGTCTTAAAATATCTAATTGAGGAATCCTCTAACAATAGTATTAGGTATGTCATGAAAAGTTTCTAAATTCTGAAAAATCCTTGCATTACATTATTATTGCTGCACACAAGTTTGGCGAATTATGAAACAACAAGACCCAATTGCCTCCTACATTTACTTAAAACTCAGCCCGTAAAATATTTCACGTTACATAAAAGGTTTCTATTAATAAATGCTTGAAATATTTAAAAATGATTGCAAGCGTTTAGTCAACATAAGTACCTCTAGGTAAATGGCAGCCTCGTGGTAGTTCATCTCCCAATGCTCATCCTCGGACATGTTGAGGCCGGTGTGCAGTGAGGACCGGCTGCCCATATCCAGGGTGCCGGAGTCGCCGGCCCCATCTGTGCCCGTCCGGGTATCTGCACGACACATGAGTAAACTCCGTTATTCAATATCCAGTGTAAAAAAATCTGGTCCTTCGAGCCGGATCCAGCGACAAATGAAGAAAGAAAAGCCAGGCTTCCTTCAAATAGGATTTATGCTAGGTCACAACACCACGAAGGTTGGTGACCGCAGAGTCACACACGAAATCGTTAAAACAAGAGTGTTCTGATTTTTTGTAGGGTTTTTTAGCAGTAACGCGGTCCTGAGCTCACAGACAACGAATTAACGCAGTGTAAACTTGAATCTGACTTCACCGATTGTTGCATGAAACTCTGTGAGAACGGAAGCGGTGGGAGGCGGACTGGTTTCGATCGGATTAAAAATTCAGACGTTCAGACTCGCCTCAACGGCTTAGGAACTTTCGAAACGTGATTACAACTTTGTTAGCTGCACTAATATATTAATAACTTGATGAACGACCTACATTAGGTAAATCAGTTAGAAATTATCGGTTTAATGTTTTATAATACCTAATTTGTTTTTACTATTGGTCTTTCCGGTTCTCTTTGATTATTTTCACTACAGACCACGAGCGTTCACGCACTGAAAAATTAAAATTTAACAAAAGAACTTCCGTTCACGCACTATTTTTTAGCTACACACAACAAATTAAAACACAATCAACAAATTAAATCGTACCTTTCTCGATTTGTTTATCCATGAGTGGTGTACGTACCACACGCGGCACTCAGCTGGCATGGAAACGGAATGCATCGCACCACTGAACCTACTAACCGACTTACGAGACAGGGCTGTCACGAGACGACACTAACACTAACTGTAAAGGCGGCTCTGTATGATGGCGCGTGACATTTGCACGTTTTTTTTTATGGTTTTTTGTTTATTACGATGAAACAGATGCTGCAGTACAAACGCCAGCAAATCAAGTAGGTACCTACCCGAAACTGTAAAATTTTCCCAATCAACCTTGAACCTAATACTTAAGCAATCAAGTTGAAAATCCATTCTAGTTTTACAGATTGTAGTAGCTTGATGTGCTGTCTGTACATTGTTGTAGGTACGTGCCGCAATAACAACTTTAAATGAAAATGATGAAATGAACTTATCTACAAAGAAATCTGACACCAGTCTTGCCAAGGGGTAACGTGTTAACCAGTTACTGGGTTGTACAGTCAGCTAGGCCAACCCCAAAATAATTGAGAAAACGCTAGGCAGATTGATTGGTGAAATAATAAAATTATAAGTAATTATATAAGCTGTCACTGGCGCCGATGGTTAAAGGGAGAAGTAAGTACCGAAAGATAAGCTATGTAACGTCATGGTTAAGTAATACTGAACAGCCAGCCACCAATATTAAGTCTGATCATGTATGAGTTTCAATAGGTTTGTCAAGTTTACGTAACAGTCGATACTATACTAGTTTAGTGCTAAAAGCGCTCTCATGGCGCTCTATTAAAAAATCTGGTTCTACGCAGCGTGCGTGCTTTTGACTAAAGGTTTTTCATCAAAGTCCTTGTTTATAATAGAGATTGTATCGATTGTAAAAAGCCTGCCTACCTCATAAGAGCGGTTGTGAGTAGGTTTCGTGAGGCGGCTGAAAAGATTTACGCACTCCTTTTGGCAATTTGAAAGTCCTTATTTAATAAGTTTTGACCAGCATCGGTTATTATTGGTTGAGTTTTTATGCCAACCCTTGATACGCAATAAAAATATGTCCCTCCTACCATAAATTCAAAGTTTTAAAAACCAAACAACACGGTGCGGGCCACGTTAAATATTTAGGTTGTCTATGCCCGAAATGCGCGCGCAAAGGTAGATAAGGTAACATTAGCACATGGTCAACAAGTGCGGTCGTAACCCCTTTGTCTGGTCGTGTTTTACGACCAACAAGAATATAAACAAGCCAACATCGTTCTGAGGTAAGTACTTTTTTAATTAAGTAAGAGAACTTAGGTATTTATTTTCAGCAGGCACGCGTAAGGCAGAAAGGGTAGGTTGCCATTTAAGTAGGTACCTACTTATTTATTTTAGTTTTGATTTTAACGATGGAAAAAAAGACAAAAGCTTAAAAGAGTTCTGCCAGGAAATGAGCATTCCTAAAATCGCCGTACAGGCCACATATTTTCAAGGATAGGCAATCGCATTGCTGAAAATTTCCTTGCGAGCGCGAGCATGAAAAGGTGACCCCTTTTATGCTCGCGCTCGCCCAAACACGTATAGGTAGGTCTCTTAGCAAGTCTGATAAACATTTACCCAAGGACGGCAACCCTACTGCCAAGTTTAACACAAGTTACGTTGGCCTTATGTCAGTGAAAATTTTATTTAAAAACAGGAAACCGCGATGAATGAGTCCAATTCATTGTTAGGTAATGCTAAGACTCAAGGTTCTAGCAATTAAATGTTACTAGTAAGTCATGAACTCATGATAGAACATGCAGTTAGCTTCCTAGATCGTGAGTGGACGAATCGTTAATTCCGTACCTATTTAAATTATATTTTATTTTTTTATGCCTGGTTTTTACACCTGGAAGTATTATATTTATGTAGGTAGGTATTGTAAAGTTAAGTGTAATAATAACAAGTAAGTATAAACAGATTATAAAAATATTAAAGATAGGTAGGTAGACCGATACACGGACGCATCATGGTCTTTATGGCTTAGTAAACAGTCGAAACAACAATAATGCAATGAATTTATAAACATCATGCACTACCTATAAAGGAAGTCCTTTATTTATAGGTAGGTACGTATACCTACTAAAACTAGCTGTGCCCCGCGGTTTGCTCTTCTTACTTGGCTTTTTAAACTTCCTCAAAAACTGGGATATCAAATGCAAAAAGAATTTTTCAAATCCAACTAACCTTGGACCGGGCAAGTGTGTCCACCATTCAGCCAGCCCAGTCAGTAAAGACAGAAAGGGTTCCGATTTTTTTTAAGTCACTTTTAAACCTATAACATCTCTTAACGTGATTCTGTAATAAGTACCTATACCTAGTAAAATACCATAATCTGCATTATTTTTTAAACGTTGTTTTTTTATACAGACGTTCGACGACGTTCCGGATCTAAAAACAAACCTGTTATCAAGTTATCATAGATATTTCTATGCCTGTTATTGTATTAGTATTTATAGATAGACAGACAGTCCCCACTGAGTTGTCGTAAATATCTATTACGCTTGGCGGATCGATTCAATCGACCATGTCTGATCGACTATGAATAGCTCCGATAGGGTTATCTAGGACTCTATCTTCACATTTATCAGGCACCTATTGTCACAGTAATGGATGCACTTACTGACTGAAAATGTACTAGAAGTATTGAAATGAAAAATTCCAGCCCTGAAATTTTCTGGTATTTAATTATTTTTCAACACATTTGCTCAAAAAATGCATTTACGAAGCCTGTTTGCATTGTTCGAAAGTTAAAAATTATGCACCACACAATGGAGCGTGCGGCAAAGTTGGTACTCTCACCTAAGTACATATTTTACCGCAAACTCCGTTGTATAGCGCCGTGCGTATTCTTTACGGTTTTTTTTTAATTTCCATTAAAATTAATAAGAATTCCACCAAGGAGTTTCATATCACGAGAATAAATAAGCTGAATGATCGAACCTCCTTGGAAGCGCTTTTGCTGTATACGTTTGTCTCATTTTAATATTAAAAAGAAAATGAGAGAAGATAAATAAAAAAAATAAAGTATGTGGTTCTAATTTTCACCACGCGCATGTGGCGCCCTTTGCAAATTCGCGCCATTTTCATATAAGAAACGTCAAAGATTGTTGCGACTGATTTCTAGAGACAAAAAGTTTGTTTCATTACTTATTGTAATGTTTTCTCGCAAATGTGTCGAAAAACGTTGTATGACACACGTGCGGATTTGGTTTTTACAAACTCGTGACTATGGTAAGCCCTCGACTTCGTCTCGTGCTTACATTCGTCTACTCGTTTGTAAAAACCAACTTACCGCACTAATATCATAAATAACTATTTTTCAGTTCTACCTTTACCTGCAGTTTTTACTAGTTACTACTTCTACTTGTACCAGGGTGTATAATTGTTTTACCGATGAATTATAACCTAGCTGTAATTAGTGCTAGGGTTTCGTTTAATTTTTCGAGTCCTAAGGTTAGGGCTATCTATTGAGTGGCTACTAAACCTAACATGTTATGAACATCAAACCTGTAAACCTTTCTTTTTTAATTATCTAATCAAATTCATATCTGCCAGATATTTTTTAGAATTTGTCAGCAGTCAGTCAGCAGCAGCAATCATGTTAAACTGAAACTGTTCCTAAATTAAAACGGTTAGCGCAGTGGTTGAGCGATTGACTGCTGCGCTGCGTGTCGCGGGTTCGATTCCCGCATGGAACAAATACTTGTATGGCCTACAGATAGTTGTTTCGAGTCTGGCTGTTTGTGTATGTGAGTTTCTACTCGTAACTGCACCACACAGTTAAGTTTAAAGGCTTATAAAATAGGAGCCGAATTTCCATACGTTCCATAAGTTGCCACTGCGAATTTTTGAAATTCACATGGTTTGACCTTTGAATCGAACCGAGGACCACACAGTCCTCGGTTCCGTTATCATACGAGTATAGCACGCAACATAAAATCACAATAGCCAATTTACAGTTCATCATTGTCCATTACACCACTTTTTGGCAACCGTAATAATTACTAATAATGCAATTAAAATATTTGAACTACCTAGCTGTATGATTAAATTTATTATGTTTCCGGAAATTGTGAATCCGAATGTTACGTAATAGCTCTAGATACCTAGTTACTTGTATTTGTACGTTTGTATTTTTGCTTGCACGTTATAGTCGAATATAGGTAATTATTTTGTGCAATAAAAGTGTCAACGAGAGCCTTTTATTTTTTGCTATCAACACTAAACAAACTCACAGAAATGCGCATGGTCGATACTGTCCCCAGGCCACATTTTAGTCCTTTGAGCCGGATATGAACCAGTAATTGATAGCTTGAAGTGCATCAGAATGAAATGCATAGCAAGTTAAGGGCAACGTCAAAAATATCGCACATAACAGTTATAAATGCTCGTACGTAGATAATATTAATTTCAACATTCAACTTAGGTACCTATGTCACTGTTCAACATCTTTCTGTCAATACATTATTAAGTCTCTAGAATACATCTATCTGAAGCTTAAGCCTTAGTTGAAGCTAAATTCCTAGTACCTACTTAGTTTATATCCTTGCATTCACGACTTGAATGAAATCGAATTTGATTCGGATACCTATAGTTTGACTATGATTCAATTAAATTCTACACGATTCTGTACTCAAAGATGTCGACCGTTGTTTGTTGAAAAGGAACGAGTTTCTGAACTGCTGGCATACTCTCCATGCCTTCTCTATATAAAATTTCCTAAGTTCCACAATATGAGGAATTCTTTCTACTGTTGGAATCTTGGCAGAGCGTCGCGGAAAGGAAACGGAAACGCCTATAAACTTATAAGTACTTAAAGGATTATTTTATCTTTCTAGATAAACAGTGTTTTATGGTGACTATTTTATGATTTTAAGCTAAACTTGTTACAATGAATGCTGAAAATGACCGAAGCTTTGGAAAACATTGGCACAAAATCTTTACCTGCCTACGTATTTAGGGCAACAATACGCTTGCTGAATGTTAAAGGTCAAAGGGTCTTTCACTAAATACCGCGGCACAATGGACCAGCTTTTAACCAACACATTCGTACCAAAGGCTTTATGGACCTGACTACGAACGGATCATTTTTTAAATGAATTAAAAAATAATGAAATCAAAACCTTGTGGTGTCCTGTGGCCTTAGTGTGAGTTTTTTAACGTTCTCAATCGCGTTAGCGTAAACGTCAGTTTGTTTTGAAACTGAATAAGCTCCGTCTGGTAACACTCATGGACAACCTGTTTTTTTCTGTACAATTTGACATAAGCGAACGATTTTGTTAACGCGATCGAGTACGTTAAAAAATTCACACTAAGCCCTCTGAACGGCAAAAACTCCCGTATCATTTTCTACTTTTTTTTTATTCAAGGGTTCGAAGGACCACTTCTTATCGAAGGAATTTGCTCATGCCGCCATTTCTGCCTGGATCTGTAGGATCCTATGAGACTAAGAAGAGACTGAACATAGCCTGATACGGACCTATTATAGCATACCTTGTTGGTTATTAGGATCGAAAGTTTGTCTTGCTTTCACCTTATCGGTTTATGAAACGGAGGGGAGACCCAATTCATTGTCTAAGTCCCAAAGGAACTATAAAAAATAAAGCTTCTGTACCAAGGTAGATAAGATACTACAATGCAAAGACATCTTTACCGACATTCCCAGGAGACGTATAAGGAGAAGTACTTAATTAATTAGATAATTAAAAACGTTGTTAGCGTAATAGAGGCACACTTACGTCTCCTCCAAAAACACTTGAAAAATAACCAATTCCTTTTTAAATTAAAACATTAATCAAAGAAAAACAAGAGGGTGTAACAAGCCTGCAGCTGTACGGAAAAGTGTCTTTTCAAGGCGAATTAATATTTTTAAAAGGCTGACCAAAAGCTCGAATGGTCCTCGAGGGAATTACAAACCGAGACCCTCACAAAAAGATAACATTGCAAGCTTCGTGCCTATTGAGCTCCCGCAGAGTTCCTCGAGGACCTTAAGTATAGGGTAAGTACTTATTGTGCTATACGTACCTAAATCTGCTTGCAGTTACGTAATTTTAGGTCGTTATCGCTAAAGACATTACCCACCACAGTTTCGGATTTAGATTACGGTGGAGAATAGACGGAAAGTCTGACTGAAGGCAAAATATGGTTTCACAATCTACTTAGGCACCTTAGTACGATTATAGCGCGCGTAAAGGCTCCAGACAGGAATGACGCGACAACAATACGATGTCCCGTTTTTTTTATTATTCTAATATAGAAAAATCTACTTACAGATAGAACAGCACACGATAAGAATAGTTGGTCGCTGTGTTGAACGCAAGACAATGTAATTTTTATCATGTTCTTTCTCTTTATGTTAGCTTATGACATATGAGCTCATATATTTTTTTAAAATTAGACTATGTGTATGTTGCAGTCAAAACTCTTAACCAGTCAAAAGTACTTTTGACTGATTAACACCTGTGCTAAGATAGGTCGACGGAGCCCCGCTTCGCGGAGCTCCTATTTCTGAGTGGTTTAAAAAAAAATAACCACGAAGGCTAACCTATCCGAGTCGGGGTACTCTGAGTCGGGGTGTTAACCATAATGACGTTTTTAACTCTACTAGCAAAATCAGTCAAAAGTAGGTACTTTTGACTGATTTTGCTAGTCAATTGTACTTTTGACTGGTTAAGAGTTTTGACTGCGACATATAAATGTCAATCCGTCTTTAACTCATTGACTTAATTTACATATTGACTTATTCTACTCGTTACAATGTCTAATAATGATTGGTTTATCACTTGTGGTTCGAGTCACAGTTCTATCGTTAAATTCTACCAGTGCCCGTTTTTTGATGGCACAATGGAGTGTAATATTTAATTTTATGATTTCCATGTTGTTGGATATGTCGCAGCCAACTAGCTTAATCAAATCAGCCATTTAATTAAAAGTTTAGCCTTTCATCGAATTGCGCCGTTTAATCAGCGACATAAGTGACATGGGCAAGTTATTAAACGATATTGATCAAAAGATGTCACTTAGGTCGCTGAAAAATCGGCGCATTTAAATGAATAGGCTAGGTAACCAATTAAACGGCTGATTAGGCTAATTGGCAGCGACAGATACATATTTATTTTTGTTCCTGTGTCTTTAAATATTTTGCATACTATTGTATAATTCAAGTTCTTAAAACGTAACAGACAGTTGTATTGCTGGGGAGTTTGTTGCGCCACTTCTTCTTCAGCTAAAACACCAGGAAGTGGTGACGGGTGGGTGTTTTTGGGGGACTGTCATTATGTAAAATTTGACATTCAAAAAGTGTTGTTGAACAGCCTGATTTGAATAAATGACTTTTGAATGTTTAAAATCAATTTCTATGAAAATGCGTCGCATTGTCACATATACTGTCTATCTCCGTTTCTTACTAGGTTTAACTGCATAAGGTTATGACTGGAAAAAACTGACTTACCTATAAAATCATTAACAGTCAAATAAACACTACGGGAAACACTTCGAACACTGTTCACAATTCTACGAGTATCAATCTTCATTATTACATTTAATATAAATTAATTAATAGGTACAATTATTCAGAAAAATCACCGTACGCAAATCAAGCTTGATATGGACTGAAAGTACTTAATGGGCACATTGGGAGCAGTAAGTGTTTGCAAAGTATCACAAGATAATAGTGAAATGTAGGTGCTGTGTAGGGATAGCAAAGCAACTAAGCATTATTATCTATAATTTCTGAAGAAAATGGATAGGAAGAAAAACAATCAAAGGGAATGGGGAATGTAGGTCTGGTTGAAGAGAACATGAATTAAGGAACGAACATTAATGGGTTTTGGTTCAAAGACTTTGTCAGTCGTGTCGGCGGACCCGTCTATCTATCTATGCATATTTAAAAAATGAATCCCTATTTCCCTTGGTCACGGAAAAACGCGGCTGGACCAATTTCGCTAATTCTTTTTTTGTTGTATAATATAGGTAGCCAGTTGACGAGAGCGAAGCCGCGGGGGACAGCTAGTAATTAGATATAAAATACTAAAGGCCCTTTCTCATTTATCATTCTTTCTATTAATGAAAACCGTATCAAAATCCGTTGTCTGGTTTCGAAGAAGTAAGCGGATAAATAGACAGAGGCCGACGGTCCTTAAGGGTGCCCAAATATTTTCGAAAATATCGATTCGATTTCATTTTATGTAACCCTACTACAGTTGGGTAAGGAACTGTTCTGTCTCTAGATTCCATGGAAGTTTCTTTGTCATTTTCTCTCAAAGGTCAGACAAAAAGGATTCCGAAAGTTCTCATTACTCCCCGTCAACTTGCAAACTACATCCTTATCTCAGAAATAGGGTTAAGTTATTCCCTTTGCACAAAGTTTGTCTCGTAGTTAAAGACTCGCTTTTCTTGGAGTTTCAACTATTGTAAAGATTTGATGACAAGATAGGCTAAGTAGAAATTGACGAGGATTACTTTGCTATAAAGTTTATGCAGTGTAGGTAGGTACGCAATCCGGCCCAGTGGAGAGTCCCCAAACACTGCATAATTATAAAACAAAGTCTGTCTGTTCGCGATAAACTGAAAAATTGCCGAACGGATTATACATGGAGGACTTACAGCTAATAAAAACAAACAAACAAAAAAGGAAACCGTAGTCACCAGAAAGCCAATTAGGTACAAATCCTCACATAAAGACTTATAATAATTTTTGAAGTGAGCATAAAAAAATTACAAACTGCTTTTATGGTTTTGGGTTTTGCGTTAATTGACTGAAATACGACGATGATTGTTGAAAATGTCGAAAAAAAAAACATGTCGACTAGGAGCTTAACTAAGTACTCTACCCGTGCAAAGCCGGGCCGGGTTGCTCGTACAAAAAATAATTTACAAATGCCAAATCTGAATAACGTATGTGCGGGGACGGTGGAGCATCGTGAAAGGTGACGCTATCGATCCAGGCTGATGTCATTAGGTGCCGCGCAGCCATATCAGGCTTCGCACTAGTTCTAGGACGTTTCACGACCCACGACAGAAAAGTGCTTGTGTAGAGGTGTGCGTTACGCACTTAGGTGCGTCGTTTACTTTTCTACCCTTTCGTAGTTTGTAGGTAGGTATTAGGTATACGACTTTTGATTTGTTATATTGAAATTGAAATAACCTTCTTAGATTCGAATTCAACATCAACATTCGAGATAATTATGAACTTTTGGAACAGCAACTTTATGTCATACAAAGTTAAAATTCCACTTAAAAAGTTCAAATAACTCTCGTTAGTCTTTGATCGCTAGGTCTATTGCTGAGTATCGGGTCCTGGGTTCAATTCTCGGGTCGGGCTGTGTTTTTGGATTTTTCCATGTAGTATATTTCAGCAGCGACCCGGCGGAGTCTGAAGTCGAGCCCGGGTGATGGCAAATAATTTCGCGCCATTTCATGAGATGGCGGAATATGAGACTGCTATAGGTAAGAGGTACTAGCACCTCTGTCTAACCCATAGACTAATTCATATATGGCTAACCCTTCGCAGAATACACGGCAGCTAAGTTAGATCTACTTTACTTTTTATCAACAATTACCTAATCACGCTTTTATTTTCTAATCAAGCACCACCACGTAATAACAATGAACAATCATGAAAGCATTAAAATGTTACGGCTTTACTACAAAACGCGTTCTAACTTTAAACCCAGGTTTAAACCAACAAGCCATTTTTGAATTTCGAACTTTATTCCAAATGCCGTAAAGTTCTTGAATGCACATTGACAACATAGACCGGGATCTAAAATAGGTTTTTCTATTAATAACTTTAAGGTACTCGGAATATAGTTCAAAATGCAATAACGGGCTTGAAAGTTTAGGCTTGGACTAAAGTTAGAACGCGTTTTGTAGTAAAGCCGTCTATGTTTAAGGCAATGGAAAATTGCGTGCGATATTCAATTCAACATTGAATCGGCGAGTCATTGACCGGAACTCTTGTCCCGATTTGCAGAAACACAAAACAGGTATTGATTTCTTAAAAGCTTTTCAAAGCATCCCGGCAAATCTCTTTTAGAGGAGTAGGTACAGATCTGCTGAAGGTAACGGTGAATAAATAATTACAAAATATGATAGAATTGGACGTTTGCCAATTACGGCTTGTATTGAATTATCGTCATAATAATCACAAGATACTAACATTTGACTTTCTCCCCTAATTCGTTGGCCCATTTTAGTCCAAATATAAGGTTTCCAGGAGCCCATGACCTATTTATTTAAGGCTAGGTTATCCGGAAAAACGTTGTTTTGCATTGTGTAAAATTGTGTTTTATTCGTAAAGAACACGGATTTAAATTTTGAAAAATAGTTATTTATGATATTAGTGCGGTAAGTTGGTTTTTACAAACGAGTAGACGAATGTAAGCACGAGACGAAGTCGAGGGCTTACCATAGTCACGAGTTTGTAAAAACCAAATCCGCACGTGTGTCATACAACGTTTTTCGACACATTTGCGAGAAAACATTACAATAAGTAATGAAACAAACTTTTTGTCTCTAGAAATCATTCGGAAAGTCGCAACAATCTTTGACGTTTCTAATATGAAAATGGCGCGAATTTGCAAAGGGCGCCACATGCGCGTGGTGAAAATTAGAACCACATACTTTATTTTTTTTATTTATCTTCTCTCATTTTCTCTATAATATTAAAATGAGACAAACGTATACAGCAAAAGCGCTTCTAAGGAGGTTCGATCATTCAGCTTATTTGTTCTCGTGATGTGAAACTCCTTGGTGGAATTCTTATTAATTTTTATGGAAATTAAAAAAAAACCGTAAAGAATACGCACGGCGCTATACAACGGAGTTTGCGGTAAAATATGTACTTAGGTGAGAGTACCTACTTTGCCGCACGCTCCATTGTGTGGTGCATAATTTTTAACTTTCGAACAATACATACAGGCTTCGTAAATGCATTTTTTGAGCAAATGTGTTGAAAAATATATTACATATTTCACACTTCGATCTAGCTATTTCGGCCGTGCGATACACGATTACTTGCACTTTACTGCATCCAATTAAATCGCAAAGACAAGTCAAAATCAAGATGTAATTATCATTTCATTTGAGTTATATAAGGTTTTGAGTAATAAAACTTATACCACAATAAAGGTCGTAAAAAATGTGATTAAAATCGGCCGTCATAATGTGAAATATGAAAATACGTATCCCACTAATTCCAAAATCAAGTGATTTTGTCTTTTCATGCGCGCGCCCCGTGTCATTTAGTCCCGAGCGGAACGTGTTGGAGGTCGGACGTGTGCCAATTTTTGCGATGCCGCCACCCCCGCTAAGTTCTGTTACTGGCTAAGCCTAAATTGATTACCGCTCGAGCACTGCCGGCACACCGGTGTGCCGCGAATTTAATGTTTATGTTTATTTACGTAAGATTTATTTTTTATTTTGGAATTTTCACGTGTCGAGTGGTTAAATAATAATACTTGTATACAATTTAGTGTTGAAACAGTTGTAATATAGTTAGTTTTTATTTGATGTAGCTATAACTTTGTAAAAAAAAATGGGGGAATAAAAGTTGTCATCAACGGCTCTTCGTTGCAGCGGTGACTACTTTTTTTTTATAAACTTTGGCTGAATAAACAAAAAGGTATATAGGTATATTATACATAATTTACTTTACTAACTAGGTAAGTACCAACACGGAACAGATAAATTTACACATCGCGAACATGTAAACAGTTTAATTTAAACCTTATTTCAATACGCATAAAGACGTGCGCTTTAGTGGTTTAGTTTTCGCGCGAAATAGATTTACCAACCGCATCAAGTATGTAAAACAATTGAATTTGAACCCTATTTCAGAGTGCATAAAGCCACCTCGCGCGCACATGATACAATGATTTACTGTTTTCAAATGTCAAATAGGTAGTTCACCCCGCTACGTTAGTCTTGATTGTTTCGGAGAGTTTGTACAAGTCTTATAATATTTGTTATTTATTAGAAATGTCCGTTTTCACTTATCTTACTCCTAAACAAATGCCAAAATAATAGCTCGTATTTCCTACATGAGAGTTGAATATCGGTGCAATAATGTTTTGGTGTTCATGTAGAGAAGAAATATAAGTGTAGTTATACGCTAGGTGGGTACCTACTCACAGCCACTACAACACAACAAATAATAATATTTATGGTGTCTGCAACGTTTGTGTAGGTCTCGTCTATGCCAACCAATACGCGCAGCGCACTCGTGAGTCGCGTGCCATAGTGTAAAAGTGTTACAGTATGACCACTTCCTATGAAAATATTATAATAACATACTTTTGGTAACGTTTAGGCTACCGGACCAGCTCATTTATGCGCTGTACACTAGAGTCCATCCTCTTACTAATTATTAACAATGTATCAAGTTATGACAAGACATACAAAAAACTATGTGGTCAGTTTGGATAGTTTTTAATCCAATGCGTAACTTTATCGGTGTTTATTTGCAAGAGGAAAAATGCATAGAAATTATAAATTACATACACTAAACTGTTCTGACTTCCAAAAAAGAAGAGGTTCTCGATTCGACTGTTTTTTTGTTGTTGTATGTTTGCTCAGCGATATTTTCGCCAATTGTCAACCGATTTTGATGATTCTATTTTTTTTGGAACTGTATCTTCCCGGACTGATCCCATTTCAATTTGGTGAAGATCTGATGAAGAAATTCGGAGATAGGTAACGGAACTCTTCATTCCCGTAGGAATTCCCGTTCCCGTATAGCCGTACAGCCTTCCCCATGAATGTAACTATCATAAATTCATAATCATAATACAAAAAAGAATTTCTCGCACCGCGTCGCACGCAGTCACGCACGCTCGACGCGTTCTCGTTTGGTGGCCGCGTCTCGTGCACCGCCCGTTCGATTTAATAACATTGTTGAATTATTTTAATTTTACATTATCTCCTAAACGGTGAGTTCAAATAACATGCTGTAAAAGACAAAGTTTATCTTCATAAAATTATCTTGATGATGAAGTAACTTTCGCTAGTAAGGATTAATATGCCTGCCTACTATTAATGCTGAAAAACCACCTTTAATTTTTAAATAAATTATTTGACATAAAATCCTTAGTGTGGCTTATTTATAAGAGATAGATATAGGTGTAACGTCGGACTTTTTTTTAGATCGAATGAAAAACAATATCTTTGTAGTACATGGTACTTACGTATAATTAGCTATTACCACAGCGCACTTAGCGCACTTCCACTTTATAATATTATTTAGTAAAGATTTGAATAAAATAGTAAGTATCTCATTATCATTATTATAACACCATAAAAATACACAAAGAAATTAAACACACACCCCCACATAAGTACATACCTACGTAATTATTACAATTCTATCCTATTTATTTAAAACGGTTTGCTATCTATCTTTCTGTGTATGTGCGTCTGTGTGCCTGTGTATCTGTCTTTGGCACTGTAGCTTCGTTATCTTTATTGAACAGGGATATTTTGTAAGTTTTTAAAATTTTACTTGTTAATTACCAACAAATCAAAATCAAAATTTGCGTTACAGGTCAATAGAGCATACGGAAGGGCGTGACTTGTCTCCAAAATAATACTCATTTATTGGGGTTACCCCAAACGGTATAGTTGGGAACGACACCATTGTTGAAATGAAATGTCCAATAACGGCATTAAGAAAAGGGAAATGCTGCTATTGAAGAAAATAAAATACATATATTTAAATTCGATAGAATAAAACATACCAGAGTTATAAACAAAAAAAGTAATTGGTATTACCAAGTGCAGGGTCAACTTCACGTAACAGAAAGGAACCAATGCATTTTTGGAATATGGTCCGGTGAAAACTAGTAGTAGAAAATATTTCAAGAGATGACGAATTTTGGCGGGTGCACATGGAGAAAAAAGTTATAGATTTTTATTTGAAATGTATATTACCAGAGATTTTGGATCCGCGCCAAAATCGCGGTATGCCAATACGAGACATAATATTGAAAGAAAACAAAGAAAATGTTAATGATAAGCCTGTGCAGCCAGGTCCAAGCAAATCCAAGGACCATATTCCGTGTCAATCTACTCAGCTAGGTCCATGCAAACCGAGACAGCTCCAGTTCAACGAATTTTAGCCAGTTGCATTGGTAACTTTTATTATGTTAACTATTTGATTAAAAAATATAAAAACGTTTTTGTTTTTTTTTAATAGCATCTAGGCAAATTCCAAACCATTTATACTTTTAAGCTTTCTTGAATTATAATATTCAAGAATTGTAACATAATTTTCCTAAAGTAAGTGTGCCTACCTACTACTTGATTTTTACGAAGGTATCGCACCAAAGCCAAATAGCGCGCGACGCGTAGTTTTGTATCGTACTCGTATTCATAATTTTCGTGTCAGTCAATTTTAAATCCACCATATACTCTAAAATCAATAAGTATTCTTACTGATTTTTAATGATTAGTAATTGGATTCAAGTTTGTACAATACGTACTTAATCCATCTATAAACTTAAAAAATACTTAATAGAAAAATAAAACAAAATAAACTTATACTAATCAATTCAAGTTGATCTACTGCATTACTTTATCCTGTGACGGAACTTAGTACCTACCCGAGTCTGTGAACTCATGAGCGAGCGGTGCGCTTGGTGCGCGCGTCTCCCGCATCGTAACTTATTACGTATTGCTACTCCTTGCGGGGCCTGAGGTAAGCGTTAGATGCCTACGAGCTCAAGTCAGGCTCGCCGACACGACTAGACGACACGGTTGGCGCAGTTGAGCGATCGACTGCTGCGCGGCGTGTCGCGGGTTCGTTTCCCGCACATAACAAATATTTATATGGCCTACAGATAATTGTTCCGGGTCTGGCTGTTTGTGTATGTGAGTTTCTATGTTTGTAAACGCACCCACGATGCAGGATACAGGAGAAATTCCTAGTGTGGGGCAACGTTTAAAAAAAAAAAATAGTTTATTTAATGAGGCCAGAAACTACTACGGAAAGTTTCGGCCGACCTATTCTGTCAGCATCTCACCGTGTAAACAAGGTGGAGTGAGCGTCAAGTGAACTGTCATTCCATCTCGGATTGATAACTCACTTCACCTAAGCTTACACCAACACGATGTGGCGGAATACTTTTAATTTCAACGATCATCTTTTTTTTTCTGTCGGTACATCCAAAATGGCGCGAATAAATTCAGAGGTGCAGTTTACTTAAGGGGGATCCCTAAAGAGACCTCGCCATACATTTTTCAGGAGCTGTAATCTCCGTAAATAAACAGTTTCTGCAGAATAAAGCAAGTATAATGAGATTTTATAATGTATTGTGATCGCCTATCGCCCAAATTTTAGAAAAAAAACAGTCTTTCTATGAGAATTAGACCCAATAAAAAACGAAAAATCTTTACATGTGTGAGTGACCTGAATCGCGCCATCTGACAGAAATTTATAGAACCACCGAGAAAAAGTTCATTGCTGTTGTGTTACGAGTTTACGTGCGGTGAACATTTTAAGTAGATGGCGCTGTTCGAAAATTCGAACAAGCGCCAAGGTTATCGAGTGACGGACGCGGCGATGCGACGTTGCCATTCAAGACGCAATTTGGCAACAACGCGTGTTGCCAAATTGTTCCAGTCCATGCGTGATTGTGGGTCAAAATTGTGTTTCTAGCAAGTTAGCGCCGGCGCGCGGGTTTGCCCGCGGATTTTATATTTTATGATTGATGAAATGTTTTTTTTTAGGGAATGAGAAATAATGCTAGAAAGTGAAAACAATTATCTGCGATCTGCCTTTGGTTCACACAGATACAATACTAATGTTATTATTGTATTACTTATCTACTTTAAATAAATAGTGCCTACCTACCTAAAGATTTAAAAATCTTTCCACTGTATGTAAGTAGGTACTGATAAAACATTTTCTGACACGGTTAAGTACTAATTCATTGGTTTGGGTTGAATCAAATCAGAGAAAAGAAGTTCATGTAGGTATACTTAGGGTACCTATACCTAAATCAGGCGATCAGCGTAGGCAAACTTACCTATTTTTTTCCTAGCTACCTACGCAATGGTCGTCCGTCTGTCGGTCCGTATGTCTGTCTGTCCGTCTCTGTCTGTCACCAGACTGTATTTCACGGACCGTGATAGCTACACAGTTGACATTTTCACAGATGATGTATTTTTTTGCATTTGTATCGCATGATTGTAATATTATAAGTCGCGTAAGATTGTATATTTACAAGTACCTACTTACTTATTATTTCTTCTAGATAAGACAAGTATTGTAAACTATTGAATTTGGGTGTGATTCAGTGTATTCGAAATTATTTCTTCTCAACACATCATCTGCCTAGCCCTTTCCCAACTATACCTACTGGAGTTGGCTTCCAGTCAAACCGGATTCAGCTGAATACCAGTATTTTACGTGGTGCGGCTGCCTACCAGACCTCCACAATCCATTATCTGTTCTCAACATAATCATAGATTATAGTCTAAAACATAAACAACATTTATTACAATCTTACGATGTTTGGAATTATCCGGTGACACATACGAGTACTTACATAGGTAGGTACCTACTCTAACCAACTAATACCAAGATATTCTAAGCTGATAACAACCCTTTGCTTTGCCATCTAAAACCATTCCACCAAAGAACGCCAGTAATCACACTAATCACTGAATGTTACGACTGTATCACCTAAAGAAAACATTCTTAGATCGCGACGAATAATTGCATAAATATTTTTTTATTTATTTAGTACCTACACGTCACAATTTATTTACACGTTAGGTACTATTTAGGTTCAGTCACATTACAACAACCTGTGTAGGTACAATATACCTTTATTACCATTAGATACGGGACTTAGTCACAGCAAGCGGTCCTACTCAACTAAGTGATTGCCCGTAGTTGGCACTCAGTCGCGCACGGAAAATCATTGATGTGACCTTCAGAATGATTGGCCAAAATGACCGATCAGCTTAAAAATATTACTAAGATCTAATACCTATTTGCTACTATTTGATACCTTTGTTTAAATAATTGGTACCTAATTAATAACTGAGAAAATGAATTTAAAAAATGGGCAGTCATTCTGATGTCAGGATGGACTGCCGACATTTAGGATCTCCACGTAAAGGCTCAAAAATTTCAATTCGCCTTTACAAAAATTTAGTACCTATTTGATACCTAAACATACCTATATTTTTTCTAGATTTTTAAGGCAAAGAATTTTATTAGAGATTTTTTGTTTAGGTAGGTACTATGAATAAATATACTTACCTAGTTCTACCCACATGTTAGCTTTTATCAGTATCTCGGAAATTGTTATTAATTAGTAGTACTTATTACTAATTATCGTGTAAATTGAACTACCTTCACTGCATAGACTTGAAAAAAAATTGACTTCACTTGACTTTCTGTATCAAGTAGTACCTACCTAAACATAGGAAACCAAAAATCTGTAATAAAATCTTTAATCTTTGCAGCTCAACAGTGTTTTAATAATACTAGGAATAAAAATAATACACACCACTCGTAAATACAGCCAAAAATGTTAATTTGTTGAAAATAACAAAAATATTTTATCGTTTGCTTCGCCATGTTTGTGAGAGCGAGATAGATGTTAAAAACATGCGTGAGAGACACGATACGCACAATTCGCGAGTTGTTGAGAGATTTTGTAAACAACGCGCGCGGCGACTAGTACCAGACCGAGGTTGCGTAAGGTTAGCAACACAAATTTCTTCAAACATATTAATAGTTTTTTATTATTATTGTTTTACCAACCATGATTATTTAAATTCAAGTCAATTTTATTAATAATTGATAACAGTTATGTTTTACGCAACAGGTAATTATTTAAAAAAAATGTTTTATAAGACAGAGTCTAGTTTTTAGTACCTAATTGTTAGTGCAGAATCACTACTTCACTATATTTAGTTATCTTTATTACGCGACTGTGGCAAAGCAAACGGTTATGATTTCAAGGCTTCCTCGTAACTCCCAAACTGCACGTCATGTGCAGCCATATTCTTTATTTATTTTATTCAGGTTTCCTAAAGATGAATTAAGGAGACAAAAGTGGCTTGTTATTGTCCGAAAACAAAGGCAGAAGTAAAGCTTTAGTAACCTTGAGCGATCGAGCGAACAATATTTCTTTTTTTAAGTACCTCAAAATAATTAATGTTTTTTATTTTATTTGCTAACGCTACCACATGCCATGTCATTCATAATCGTAAACATTCGTCAACATTCGGCAGCTAACGCGATTTCGCTCGCACGACAGCGCCGTCTCCTATCTCTATCCTTGTCTATCGGTAACAGTAGGTTGCGACTGTGATGACACTGATCACAGATGTGTGAGTTTCGGTGCATAGTCGTACGCCGAGCCCATGTTTACTGATTGCGATGTTAGAGCGTAACATGCAATGTTTATTACCCAAAATAATTTATCTGAATCTGAATAAAAAATCCGATAGGATATCGAGCCTAGAAACAAAAATATGCATAGACCAATAATTATATTATTATTAATATTTGAAAATATTAGGTTTGGTAAGGATAAAGAAAGATAAAAAATAATTCAAAAATAAATACAACTATTGAGATTTGAACCCACACCAAGCCTAATGAAAGGCAGTCTCTAAACCGACAGTCTATTTGTACGGTTGATAATTGTTTCAAATAGCCGACCTTATTTATGTCAAGGTTTTTAGCTGCTCAGCTCCCCGAAAGTATAGCGTGATGATAATCATTGCTAAGGTTATATTAATAAGAAATAGATTGGAATATAACAATTTGGTCCTCTGGACATTTTAATTTCCAACCATTTTTGAATAAAACGACATCTAGTAGGGTCGAAAGTTACTACTATTTACTTTGCATGTGTGTGTAAAGAGTAAATTCATGCGGCTAAATCTTTATTCTGCTGTAATCTTTGTATGGTAGCAGTTAACAAGCATAGTATTATCTAAAAAAATCAAGTTAATGCCCTAGGTGTCGCCTATAATAAAGTTGTCTATTAAAACTTTCTATGTTAGGTGTAAAAATTGAAAATGTTCGAAATTGTGGATGTGTCGCCATCTAGCGACAAAATGGCAGTGAGAGCATTCATCCATTCACCTTAAAGCCTACTATGTAGTGTTATCTTAGTGTTGCAAGATAATTTATTGCGATGATAACGAGATGGAACTACTCGTAGGTGACTGTGACTAATGATAACGTGCAACAAGATTAGCCAATAAAATTCAGAATGTGTGTGTAGGAGTTGCAGGAGGTTTTTCCGTGAATATTCAAAAATAATAACAGCTAGCGATTATGTTATTGTCAGGTATGGTTTCCTGTCCATTCGGTGATACAGAAAAATGGATTGATGAATGGATTCTAAATCCAATTTGTCTAGAAAATTTTAACAAAGAATCTGCTAAACGGTACATACGTTGGTTAAGTAAATGGTCAAAAAGTTTTTATGAATGGGGCTGAATAGGGATAACTTTCTTTACATCCCCCTCCTGCAGCTTTATAACGAACACAACCCACTTAGCGATACACAAAGTATGCTGAAGCCTTTTACATTGGCAACGTGGATAACTAAAAGAATTAGGTTAGCACGACACTGGCGCGGTGTCGGGTAGGAAGCCGACTGTCTGCTGTCTACGTGACAATCACGACAACGGAACTAGATTGCGATGACGCTGAATTGCATGCTAACTTGTGCAAATTAAAAGTAAAGGGACAAGCAGAGAGGGAAACTCTGCAAAGTAAATGTGGATTCTAGACTGGACAAAACCCTGTCATAGGAGTGTTTGGTACTTTTGAATCACAGGGTGAAGACTTAATTGTGTTAACATTTTCGCATAACCGCACAAGCATATATTATTGCCCAAAGGCGGACTTAATGCCTTTATTGGGCATTTTCTAGTGCTCGTATGATCGCCATTCGCAAGCGAAAAGTGTACGTGATGCTTATGAAATTATCCACCTTGATTACTTATACGAGTACGTAGGTAGGTTACCTACGTACAAGAAGAGCATGCCTTTCAGATTGTATAGTAATTGTGTCAGCCAAGATAAACTGCCGTAACACAGCGGATGTGTGTGTGTGTCTCCCATCTTTTGGGCTTTGCTACTCATGTAATAAGTAGGTCTGTAGATGTTTAATAGTACCACTATCCACCTTCTTGTCTAACCAGTCTTAGAGCATTCTATGCTCAAAGCAACCTGCAGTTAGGTATTTATGCACATAAATGCAGATTATTCATACACCTACGTTTTATTATAGAACTCTCATACAATGCGGCTTCACGTAAGCATTGAATGGACGTGGTGACCATGACTACTCTACGTCACGTCTTCCACAAACCACCTCGTGCGAGACAGAGACAATGGGTCCACATTGTGACGAGTGTGAGGGAGAAAAGACAATGGGAAGCCGTTGAGGTGTAAATAGTTGGTTAGATGAGCACTGGCGCGACCAAATGGCCTATAAATTGGAAATCGCTGCGCGGATGTTTGAGATTCTGACAGACACGGTCAAGGTAATGTTGAAAATAAAATGAGCAATAGAGTAAACTGATATAGGTAAGTATCTAGACAATATCTAGTAGGTATAGTGTACTTCTATTGAATGAAATTATCCACCAAAACTTCGAGGAGATGGTATTATTTGGCTCTCCACGTTCTTAATGGCTTGCCTGGGTACAGATTTCATTCATCTCATTAGGTACTTAGGGGTTTAAAGAGGTTCTTGTTAAATACAATCCAATCCATTAGATGTGTTGCGCATGAAAAACTTAGGCAAACACCAACCTTCCTCTAACGGTTCTAGAAACTCCCAGGCCCGTTTGTACTGTCGCGTAGTAAGTACTCGCAATCTAATAAGTGGCTTCTTACTTATAAAACCCGTGGGAGACGTAATCGGTTGGTTTAATTGTACACAGACAATATACAACGGCACTGGGTAGGGGTACCTATTTTATGAAGTTATTTTATATAGGTACTAGATCCAGCAACCGAAGAATAATGGGGAGTGCAGTGTAATGGGGAGTTGGGGATGGGCATTCGGAAGGAAAACGCAAACACAATTCCATATGACTCATGTTTTTTACACTTCTTCTACAAGTAAGTAGACACATAAGACACGCTAGACGTATTCGATTCTACTACCTATGTAAATTGTTTCTGAAGAAAAGATATTTCAGTGAAAGCCTATAATAAGAAAGACTTACGAGGTCAAGGACTTGATATTTGGCGAGTAAGTACCTAATACTTTTACTTTAGCGCTTTCAATGGATAGAGATTATGATTATTTATTAGGCATTAGCAATATAGATGCCTAACCTACAATACCAGAGGAGGATCTTCTACTTGGAAAGTAATAGTTATTTATGATATTAGTGCGGTAAGTTGGTTTTTACAAACGAGTAGACGAATGTAAGCACGAGACGAAGTCGAGGGCTTACCATAGTCACGAGTTTGTAAAAACCAAATCCGCACGTGTATCATACAACGTTTTTCGACACATTTGCGAGAAAACATTACAATAAGTAATGAAACAAACTTTTTGTCTCTAGAAATCAGTCGGAAAGTCGCAACAATCTTTGACGTTTCTAATATGAAAATGGCGCGAATTTGCAAAGGGCGCCACATGCGCGTGGTGAAAATTAGAACCACATACTTTATTTTTTTTATTTATCTTCTCTCATTTTCTCTATAATATTAAAATGAGACAAAGTATACAGCAAAAGCGCTTCCAAGGAGGTTCGATTATTTAGCTTATTTATTCTCGTGATGTGAAACTCCTTGGTGGAATTCTTATTATTTTTTATGGAAATTAAAAAAAAACCGTAAAGAATACGCACGGCGCTATACAACGGAGTTTGCGGTAAAGTATGTACTTAGGTGAGAGTACCTACTTTGCCGCACGCTCCATTGTGTGGTGCATAATTTTTAACTTTCGAACAATGCATACAGGCTTCGTAAATGCATTTTTTGAGCAAATGTGTTGAAAAAGGCATTAACAAAATATGTAGGTAGGTACTATGATAATGTTGATGTCCTGCAGAAAGACCAAATGTTAATTTTGTGTCGAGATATGGTTTCTCTTACACATCGGACGAAATCGGAATCTCGCGGGCTACTTGAAGAACACAGCATGCACGTCAAAACTTTACCCACCTATAGATACATCTTTCGAAAGTGTTCGTGGCATATGCCATAAAAGTTCGATATTGCAACAATGCTTAGAATTCTGACAGATTCGGAAAGTTTCGAGCGCGCCTGCGGGCTAACTTTCACTGGGGTAGGTAGGTAGGTACCTACTCCACTCTATCGAATCTAGGTTTCCTTTGTTTACTCCTTAGGGAAATATAATGTGTAGTTACCTACCTACCTACTGTGTAGAAAGTTTGATCGTTTATCGGACTAAGGTAGTCAAAGCTAAGCTGGAGAAAGGAAGGCTACATAGCCTACATAACAGTTACCTATACTACATGGATGAGTTGAAAGGAGACCATCTATATCACGCAGTCCCAGCGCTCATCTGACTGAGTGTCAATAACGGCCGCTTTCTATAATATATCTCAATCCCAATCTTGATCCCGATCCTTGTCTGTAACCAATCAACGGCCGAGTTTGTGTCCTTCACCACACAATCCTCACTTTTGATTGGTTACAGACAAGGATCGGGATCAAGATTGGGATTGAGATATATTATAGAAAGCGGCCGTAAGGCACCTCGTGCACTAGACGACCACGACCAGTGGCCGCAACGACCAGATTAAATAAAGAAACGAGACGGCCACGACCACGACCAGTGGCAAAAAGCCGAATTTGACATTGGAGAGTTTTTGCCACAGAGCATTTAAATTTGGACAGCTGAGTTTCTGCTTATTTAAACTAATTCAAACAAGCATTTTACGAGCGTTTATATGTTATTGCTGTGCACCTTACACAAACTTGTGCATTGTACATGTTAAAATCTCTCTTATTTGTACTTACATCTAATTGGAACAGGAAAAGCGTCAACCAAAACAAGTAGGTAAGCAAGTTTAGAAAATGGAAATCAATACAGTAGGTAAGTACCGTATGACTAATCCGAGATAGAATAATAAATATTAATCAGGCTCAATTAGCATCTGGGCTATTCTGAGTGAAGGTCAATGTCGAGGGTTACGAGCATGGCTGACTTATTTTTACTTCACAGAATCGATGCAACGGTGCAGCGGGTTTAGGCAATCGAACACCAATAAGTTCGATTTTAAAATGTTACCTAATTGAAAAAAAAGGCTTAGAATTTGGTGTTGTGGCCATGGTTTTCTACAAGTCTCTCTTCCCTGCTAGAGGCACGGAAGAGAGACTTGTAGAAATCCATCTAATCTTTATCACCTAAAGTGGTATCAAAGACTCCTTGTGTGGTATAGATTAGATAGCTTTTTTATTTTGAAGGCATATATTATCATGTGCCTATAAGGACACTAGGTACCTACCCTATCTACTTGAAAATGATTTGCTAAAACTTAATTTACTTATATTGAGGAATAAGTATTGTTTACCTAGGTAAATAAACACTCATAAACAAATCCAGTTAAAATAAATAAGGTTGGCACATCCCTTAAAATAAAATGCCTAATCGTCCGAATTTACTAGCTAGTCAGTCTAAGCGGGGCTTAGAACAGAAACTATAAAACCACTGTTTGGCGTGGGGTAACTCCGAGGTCAGAGGTTTTCAGCCTCGACTCGATTTAATATCGCAAACTTGCTACGACTCGGAGCAATGTCGGCTAATTCTTTCACTCGGGCTAATTAAAAACGTTAGACTTGTTGTACGCTAATTGATATCAATTAGCTAAGATCTAGACTATGTTGTAATACCTATCTACCGTTGTAGTTGGATTTTAATAATAATAATTAATAATTTATTTAGCTAATTAATTTGACAACGATGCCGATGGCCCAATGGTCAATTTAAGCATTCGCAAATTCGCAATTCTATTTTTTTATTAATTTCGCCGTAGCAGCTTTGTCCAGAAATAGGTCCGAAAACGAGTGTAGCTAGCTAGCTAGCTGCTACTAGTTCATGGTTTCACTGAAATCCCAGGGAACTTACTGACTAACCCACCCGTGTTCCTCCAAATGCCCTTTGCGTTCCAGGGCCGCGGTGAGTCTTTCGAACAAATTCCGCAGCCCTGGCAGGCACTGGCCCTAGCCTAGCGGGCTCCGTCTAGGGAAGTAGGTAAGTACTACTATACTACCTCGGATAAAACGATGGTCAGTGCGCCAAACATTCTATTCGTTCAGAGGGCTTAGTGTGAGTTTTTTACGTATGTAGGAACCTAGTTGAGTCAGTTTACAAACTTTTACAAAAGTAAGGTCAGGGATATCAAATGCAGTAGGTAGGTAATATCCGCCTGAACAGATGACATCATGCGTCGGTCATCGGCCGATGCTGGTGATTCCGTCACCAACGCTTTCCAAAAAGTTATACTGAATGAAAAAAAAAAAAAGTAGTTTAGTGATTTGTGGAGCAATGAAAAGGTAGGCTAGCTAGAGAAGTTTATCGTCTTGTCTTCGTACCTAGTACCTATACGGATTCGTTTTTGGAAAATATAACTACATAGCTCCTTTTTGATCTAGCGCTCTTTAGGCAAGCATCTGATTCACTACCTAACATCATAGAGAATATAACCACCTAACAAACATCTACCTACCAAACCTTTTGTAGAAAACAGGTGAGAAGATTTAGGTACCTATAAAAAACCACTTAACCAATAAGTACAAAGTGCATATATAAAAACAGAACCACTTAGAAATACTCAGGGTAACGAAACTCTGCGTCATAAAATGCTGCTGAATGTTTTATGACCTCGTATGCAAAGAGCGGGTGGTTTTGCAGGGGGCATAGAAGTGAAATAATATCCTGTAGAATTATGAGTCATTTCACGTAGCTAGGTAGGAATCTCTCATTTCTGAGCGCAGTGACTGTGCCTCTGATTACGCACAGCAGAACATCCGGTGAATGAACCGAAAAAATATTGAAAATGAAACGAAAATTAATGTTGTAGTGGGAAGTATTTTCAGAAGACTGGTAGGTAGCCTACCTAGGTACCTCATTTCGGCTTCGCTTCTCTTAACAAATACTTATTGATTGTGTTTGCGTCCAATTAGTCTACGCTCGAGTTATTAAGACTGAAAATTTCTCTCGCTTCGTCATGGAAATATTTGTAAATATCCATTAGTAGGTAAACTTGGAAGCCACAAATATAATTTGACGTCTTGAATGAAACAAGAAACCTGCGTTTATCGGCCTGTTCCATTTCTACTGAGACATAGGTACATTAATCAATTTAAGGCAGTTAGAAACCTATCAATATGCCAACCATGGGCCATCGTGTTTAGAAGCCACAAACCAGTAATTTTATTGTGTGTCTAGGTGTGGTATGGTACAAGAAACGCATTTTTATTCCCTGAAAGCAGAGGATTAATTAAGTAAGTCTTAGTAAGTAGGTACTTACCTACTTATAGACCCAATAATTGCCCGGCCCTTGCGGGAATCTAAACAGTTCCTACCTATGCTTTTGTATGGTCCTGTAAGCATTCTAAGAGCTTAATTAGAGAACTTAAATGCTCTTTAATCTTAGAGAACCAAGTCACAGTGGTTACCTACCACTATATGCCTACTATATAATATATCACTGTTTGATGATAAAACGACTTGGATAATGAAGCTATTATATTGTTACTTGGGTAACGTACCTTCCATGTACCTACCTACTAATAAATGCAGAACTAACTAGGTAGGTACCTATGTCTGTCTGTTCGTATCTGATGACGTCATAACGGCTGAACGGATTTGGATGAAACTTTGCACACGGATAGACGTTTCGGGATAAGACCACAGAATAGGACATAGGATAGGTACTTTTTATCCCTAGAGTATGTTCCTGAGACTGAACGATACGATACGATACATTATAGGTAGTACACCCTTTTGCTTATTTAAAAGGCATTAAGCTAGCTACCAGCTTTTATATAAATTATATCTTCATATTATGCCTGGTAGGTATCGCCTAATGTTAAGTCCTTGCGGCCTTGTCGCTATTTAAGGCAAACATAGGATGTACAGTACAGAAATACAAAAAAAATGTCTGACTAAAAGCGCGCAAATCACCACGCGTCAATTTAATGAATACAGAATCTGAAACCGTGTTAAATTTTATGGATTACGATGTTCGCGCCTTTGAAATGAATTGGCATATTTAGATGGACATTGTGGGTCAATGGACTGCCTAATAGAAGGCACCGAACAACGACTTTAGCGTAGAGAATTTATTCGGAACTCCGGAAGGGCAAATGAGTCAATAACCAGAGGCAGGACTAGGTATTTTTTTTAACAAATTTGTCAGTCGATAAATAGGCAGAATGTTTAGCCCTAAAATGTATTTTTTGTGGCCAGTGGGAATCAAGTTTGCCAAGAGACTTCCTACTATTTCCTAAAAGTAGCATCGATTTTTTTGGAGACTCTACATGTGTTGCTACGCTTGTAAATATCGCAGACAGTTTGACAATCTTCGCCGACCAGTCTCCGACCCCTTGCTGGGTGGACGCCAAGAAGACATGGCCGCATGGGTACCTACGAGATGTCTCTATGTATAACTAATTGTTTGTCCTTTGTAGGTACATTCCTGCCATAAATACTTTTGGTAGATATGTTTTGATTTGTTCCAGCCTCCGGGTTCATACAAATTATAGGAATGCTCCGTACAATATCGAACGCGCGAACCATGTCTCAAAATCGAAGCGCAAACTTCCGGAACAGAAAAAAAGCCGTAATCTATAAACAGAAATACATCATCTCAGCTATCACGTTCATGAGATACAGCCTGGTGACAGACAGACGGACAGCGTAATCTTAGTAATAGGGTCCCGTTTTTACCCTTTGGACTAGGGAACCCTGAAAATGTAAAGAACCTATACCTACATATTTTTTTCTCGTAAAAATTTTGCTTGTTCTAGTGTTTGAATTAGTTCTCTAGACCTTGACCTCAAATATAGATTGTTTTCAAGTCTAGCCCAGGTAGTCTAGTTTAACTTTATAAGTAGGTACATAGTACAATGAAATTAAACTCACATGACTTCAATCTGTACCATTGATATCTGATGCTATCATACACTGTGTCAGCCACTTTTCTCACTACTTTTGACATTCTAAACACGCTACACTATTATTTAAGTATTGAAATTATAATTTATTTTACTGATTTATAAACAACAGTCATTTTTCTTCTTCCACAATTTCCCACTGAATAATGAAGTGAATAAAATAGACACTTATAACAAAGTCAGGAGTTATAAACTGTGTTGCATTTTAAGTTATCAAGGCAATTTCCTTAAGTTATTAATTTAGTAGTCAATAAAGGCCAATATAGGTTACCTAATTGAACACTGATCAAAAGCAATCAAAGATGGCTAACAGTTTTTTTTTATTGATTTTCTAGTTATACTTTTAACTTATGAGCAAGCTCACAGCACACTCTCAAACAGCCAAGTGTTGACCACCGCTGACTGATAAAAGGCTGTCAATAATGATAACATTTTTTTTTTTTTTTTTTTTTTCCGTTCTTATCTGCTATCAGTCAGCTCTGACTATGATCAGATGTGTGGAAAGATGCATCACATTTTATAGAATCAGGACCAATGTCCAATACTACTTAATCAGGCAGCACAATATCAGCTTTCTTGAGTCTCTTGGTATGATTTGGCATCAATAGTGAACGTGATAGGGGATTTGGATGGTTGGTTAATCTGTCTTTGTATTTCTCTAGATAGCGCTTCGCTTCTTCTAAGACCGTTGGGATTTCCAGGTGCTCGTGGATTTCTGAGTTGCGAGCGTACCAGGGCGCCGCTGCTAGGACCCTAAGGATGCTGTTTTGACTTCTTTGAATGCACATGATGTTTGATTTGCTTGCGGAAGACCATAATTGAATCCCATATGTCCATATTGGTTTTATGATGGAACAATAAATTCTAAGTTTGTTACTCAGGGTGAGTGAAGATTGTCTACCTAGTAGCCAGAGCAAGTTCCTGAATCGGTAGTTTATTTCTGTTCTTTTTTTCTTTAGGTGATCCTTCCACGTCAACCTACGATCCAAGTAGAATCCCAGGTACCTTACACACGGTGACTGTGGTAGGGTGTCCAGACCCAGTTTGACCGGGGCGCAATTTCCATGTCTGAGTGCAAAGGTAATGTGGTGCGATTTGGGCGCACTTGCCTTTATATGCCATTTGTTTAACCAGTCATGGGTCCTGTCAAGTTGATTTTGCAGCATGTTGCTCGCCAAGTTGGCATCCTGATCACAGGCCAGGAATGCAGCATCATCAGCGTAGGTTGCTACAAACACGTCAGGGCACTGTGGGAGATCGCTCGTAAATATATTATATAAAACTGGGCCCAGGACGGAACCCTGGGGTACCCCTGCAAGGCATCTGGTGAGAGAGGATCTAGCGTCTCGTACCTTTACTTGAAATTGCCTATCACTAAGGTATGATTTCATTAGCAAGTAAAAAGAATGGGGCAGAAGCGACTTTATCTTGCATAGTAGTCCTTTATGCCATACTCGGTCAAAGGCTTGTTGGACGTCGAGGAATGCTGCCGAGCAATATTCTTTCTTTTCCAGGCATTGTCTTATGGTGCGGTAGACTCGGTGTACCTGTTCTACGGTGGAGTGTTGCTCGCGAAATCCGAATTGGTGATCAGGTACAACTTGGTTTTCTTGTAGGTGAGGTTTCAGCCTGTTCAGGACAACCCTTTCCCATAACTTCGATAATACTGGAGTAAGGCTAATAGGGCGGTAAGATGAAACTTCATTTTCCGGCTTTCCAGGCTTATGGATCATTACGATTTGTGATATTTTCCAGAGAGCAGGGACGTGAGAGGATCTGAGAGAGGCATTAATGAGGATAGTGAGGAAGACTACTCCCTTTCTTGGCAGCTCCTTAAGAATTTTCGGAGTAATCAGATCGAATCCGGGTGCCTTTTTGGAGTCCATCGTACATATCAATCTAGACAGTTCCCGTGGGGATGTTGGTCGCAGTGGGCCACAAAGTTGCAGGTCCTGGTTGAGAATGGCATCAATTTCAGGATCGTCAGGAACTGAAGTTTCGTTCGGTTTGAAGACATTGGCAAGGTGAGAGGCGAAAGCTTCAGACTTTTCTTGATCTGTGCGAGCCCATGAATTGTCTGATCTGATTGGGGGGAAGCATTGCTGAGGTTGTGCTAGGTTCTTAGTTGCTTTCCAAAGGGAGTGAATTCCTTTAGCTTCAGGGGTCATTTTCTCTAGCCTGTGTTGTAGGGCATCATTGTTAGATTTCGCAAGAAGGTCTTTGAGTTCCTTAATGGCATGGTTAAGGCGGGTTTTGTCCCGTTCGTTATGTGATGACTGCCAGATTCTACGAAATCGTCTTTTCTCTGCGATTTTTCTTCGGACTTCGATCGGGATAGGTGTACTATGCTCAGAATGTTTTAACTCAGGGGTGCTAAGCCACGCTGCCACTTGTAAAAGATTAGTGAAGTACAAGCACGCGTCGTCTACGTCTTCAGGGGACTTTAGAGGCACGTTGAGATTAATGTTATCTTCAAGGTACTCTCTAAAGCTATCCCAATCGGTTTTGCAGTTGTAGAGCTTGTCATGATTTGGGTTACATTTTGCGGTCGTTTTACTCAATCTTAGTATGATTGGGGTGTGGTCTGAAGACCCGTCTAGGCTAGAATCTATTTGAGTAAATTTGTGGCATAAGTTTTTTGTAACAAAGAAGTCAAGGAGATCAGGTATTTTGTTAACATCCGTAGGCCAGTATGTAGGTTCACCTGTGGACAGAGTTGACATGCTATTTGCATCGATGCATTTTTTGAGTTCACGGCCCCTGGTTACGGTGAGTCTAGAACCCCAATCAGTATGTTTGGCGTTCCAGTCGCCACCTGCTATAAATCTATTACCTTGTTTCTTAAAAAACTCGGTAAACATTTCCTCATTGATTTTGTGTCTAGGAGGGCAATATACCGCCGAGATGTTAATAATGCCTGATCGATCTTCTACTCTTATAGCCGTGGATTGTAGGTATTCTGTCACAAAAGGTTCCAGTAGGCAGTGTTTGATGGTGTTTTTTATTACGATAGCACTGCCACCATGTGCTCGACCATCCGGATGAGAGGTAAGGTACACGCAGAACCCTGGGATACGTATATCACTTCTTACAGTTGTGTGTGATTCTGATATAAGGCATATGTCGATCTTATTTTCTTTTAGGAAAACTTCTAATTCGTTTGTGTTGGGTGCAATGCCATTGATGTTCCAGGCTGCTATGAATAAGCAAGTCATTTCGTAATCTTAGTGACGAGGCTGGTGATTAGACTCACTAAGGAGCCTATTTGTTGGATTAAAAGGTCCATCTTCTCACTCTGTTTGATTAGGATATGATGTAGTGACTGATTCTGTTGATGGAGTGTTTGTGGTAGGTCATGGGTTGTAGAGTTTGGTCCGGATAATGCTTCTGCATACGATTTCTCATTAATGTTCATTGGGGCTCGTATGTTGAAGGTAGATGTAGTAAGTGGAGCAGCCGAAGCGTTAGTAGTAGTTGGTAGGGTATACACCCTTTCTCGTGGAGTGCGGCTTTTGTTTCTCCGAGCTAAGATCTCTTTATAGACCTCGCAGCCTTTATAGTTGGCAGGGTGGTCACAAGAGCATAGTGCGCATTTGGCGGGTGTGGTTCTATCTTTCTTTGAGCATTCTGAAGTTTTGTGACCTTCTCCGCATTTGACACATCTATGAGGTCTCATGCAATTGTTCTTCGAGTGCCCATATTGTTGGCATCGCTGGCACTGAACAATGCTTTTAGATTTGCGGGGGTCTTCTATTTTAACTTTTTGGTTGTAAATATATTGGATGTTCTTGACCTCGCGATTGTGAATGCTTTGTTTGACATTCACAAAGAAGGTTGAGGTGGGTCTTTTGTCCGAGCCATAACGAGCGTTAATTATCTCACCTACGATTTCATTGTCGGTGGCTTCGACTGCTTCCCTTATAGCTTGATGAGGGGTAGTGTAGTGCAGGTCTTTGATTACAAAGCGGTAGCATTTTGCGTCCTTTGGTGTGAACGTATGCCCAATAAGTCCATTTTCTCTAATGATATCAATGGTTTTTTTATAGGCTTCTATTGTGTTTATCATAACACGTATGCTGTTCTTATTGACTATTCGGTATTTAAATTCAGGTGGGCTAATGACCGTCTCTATCAGATTGGTTAATTCCTTTAGATCTTCTATTCCATACAATATGATCGGTGGAGGCTTAGAATCTTGCTTGGGTTGGCGAGTTTCATCCTCTTTATGGTCGATGGGTAGGCCAGCAAACCTGTTTCCTGTCTGGGTTGAAGCAGGCGGGGGAGACAGCTCCGTGACCTTTCGTTTTTTAGATGATGGCACACGCTGCCATGCGGGGGGCTGCTTGTCTATAATTGGCATTTGGGCATCAGAAACTGTTTTGTCTGAACTGATTATTGTTGTGCCTGGATTAAGCATAATAGGCACAGTGGCTGTACTACATACTTTGGGCGTAGGCTCAGTGAGTGAGTTTGATCTCTGTCTGGTAAAGAGAGAAGGATGAAATACTTGTTGAGTCATGGCCTTTTTGCTGCTTGTGGCAACAGTTGCACGCGCTGGTTTCTTAGGTGATGCTGGTGGTAGCGATTCATCCATAATATTTATTTGACTGGGAGCCTGTTGCTCCACTCCAGTTATATTTCTACTAGTTTCGCTACTCATAGTAGATATTTAAGTTTCACAGTGGCAACATTATTCCAAATGTCAGATGACATATTGACATGACATTGACAAGATGAGTAATAGTAACTCGTTTATAATATTAGAAATGTGGGTATGTGAAGAAACTTTGAAAAGGACGATTGTCAGTTCCTAGTTTTGATCACTGTTTTCTTTTAAAATCACAAACACTTTTTGCTACTAACAATTTCACTTAATTATCACTAACAAAAGTAAATTTTTATTGCATTTCCGAACACTGGTATGCAGTTTAACACTCAAAATTACGAAAATAACCAACAGCACTTTTACGCGTGTTGACAGTTGACAGTATATATGATTAGACGACATTGAACTGTATCTGCTACAACAACAGAACGAGAGAGAGATTCATAATAATAAACATGAAGTTCTTCGTTAACTCAAAATAACTCCAGTTCTTTAATTAAATAAACAACTGATATTATTATTCTCTAAATACTATCTCCATAAATCTCTTAGGGGCTTCTACTCCTTGAAACAGAGAAATCTTTTACTTGGTTGTGTGGAACATAGCAATTAACACTTCAATTGTTAACATTATAAATCAAATAATCTTGTTGGCATAAATTCCTAGTATTAGATTTTAGCATTAGCCTGTTATCATAGTAGCAAATGTTTATTATTATTTAGATAGTGGTACAAATGGGATCAATCCACTTGTTAACCAATCAGTAGAATTGCAACTGGATGAAACTGGATAGATTATCTAGATAACTTTGCCAGGGGACTCCACAAGGAGGCCAGGCCGGCAGGCCACATAATATGCCTACATGGTAGAAACAACTTCTTTAAATCTACTTATTTGTGGATTTTATGATAATGTTATGGAAGATAAAACCGCGTAGATATAAGCAGCTTTATATCATTAAAAAAATATTAGATCTTAAATATTAGTACACATTAATCAAAAGTTATCACCATGCAAAACAAGCAACTACTTCTTACTTACTAAGTGCAGTGTTTAGAATAGACATAAAAGACAAAAGCTTTGAAATCTACGTATTTGGGGCAAGCTTATAGCATCTTACTGTTTATTTTATGCATGTTAGTGTTGTGGCTTTATGAGTCATTCTAATGCGTCATATAACAGATTTGGCATCAGCATAACTGTTAATCGATTTCACTGGACCGCATATGGATGGATATATAACAGTTAAAGCTCAAAACAAGGTGAAATAAATTAAAACAAAATGTTAAATGAAAGACAAAATGTATTGTTAATAAAACATAAGCGTACACATAATCTTGCGGCTACTGTGCATATAAAAATCATAGCTTCTCTTTTACTTGTGACGTTTGAGCCGTAATTGTTGATGCTGGTATTTGCGAAATCATCACTGAACCTTTTATAACCGTCGGACGGCGAAGACGGGCTCCTCAAAGAAGCCATTTTTCAACACTGAAATTTTGACATTTACGTACCTATGTTGACATTAATTATTGGCGCGTTCTCTGTGTGTGATTGCGTTCATTGTACGTAATATTTTTCAACCATAGACAAAATTTTAGAAAAATTTAATAACAAACTAGTATATAGTAAATATACAAGCGGAGTGAAAAGGGAGAGGAAGGAACTCATCATAGGACATCAAAAAATTCATCCACATCGTTGTCAACGGGAAAAGTGCCCAGAACAATGGCCGCACACGGTACAAGTGAAATGAAATGTTATGAACTAAAGTGTAAGTATAGGATCATCGAAGTTGAACAGAACTTATTTTATGATTTCAAGAAAATTTCATAAATAAAACGGGTAACTTGTAAGCGTCACGTCAACAGTTGAGAGTTGAGTGGTGTGTCAAGATTGTTGGGTTCAGAAACTGTTGCTGCGTGAATGTAGTTATTTTCGTTCCATCCTCCCTAAACGAAACAGAAATAAAAATATAAACAAAAACACCACCGTCCTACACAGTCGAAAAACTTCCACAGTCGTTTACACTCCCTGAGTGGCTAAAGGACCGATACTCAATCTTTACTTTGTATAGTCTGCAAGCGTCATAAACAAATTCCTCTATGACAATTTCTTTTTTTCTTGATCCCGGTTGGAATGTGAGTTGATGTTGTTTTCGATGAAAATAAATCCGAAGAAATAGATTTATACATAACTAATTTTCCCCATTCCATGTAAGAATTAAGGAAAGTATCCTGCAAACAAGTGATTGTGCGTTATATTTTTGTTTTAGTCAAACTCAACAACTTCATAATTCGCATCGAAAGTTTTGACGTTCCCAAGTGATTGTGATTTATCAGTGAACACGTAGATATTAGTGTGTAATTGTATCAGTTCTACGGTGAAAATGCTAAAAAGCCGTGTATAAATCACTTGTTTGTACGGAGATGTGCTGAAACATTTATAACCTAAAAGTTGGAAGTCAGGTGGTGAGTTTGTTGTTAAGGTTGTTTTGCTTTGTGCAGATTCTAAATGGCTCCACCACAGCCTAAGGCGGCGGCAAAGCCCGCCGCGGCGCCCGCGGGCGGCGTAACCAAGGCCAAAGTTGGCAAACCAAGGAATTACGACCTGGGAAATGGAGTAGTTCGCTTCTCCAAGTCAAAGATGTTCCACAAGAAGGTGAGTTGGTTTCCTTGACAATCATTGATCTAATCTACTCGTTGACAATGTTTACTTAGGTACATTTACAAGTAGCAAATAACATACAGTAACAACAAGTAACTGCCCATGTGTGCAGTAGAAAGAGTTGTCTTCATTGCAACCTGAGGCTGGGCTCTGCTGGGATATATTACATGTTACTATCATATTCATATTATTATCTAATGAATAGCCATAAGTATGGTTGAAGTAACCAACCTGGAACTTCACTGTTTGCCATGTTATTTCTTTGTGGTTAGGTAGCATGATGCCTCTTAAATTGAGATTTGTTTATTAAACCGTTAACCGTAACATACAGTTATACATAGTTACATTTCAGGCTCATTACTTTCCATAAACTGAAGTTTGAGTAAAACAGTTCAATTTTTTATTGTAAAACTCAAACCTGTTTCCTCCATTTCCAGGCTAAGTACAGGTTTGTGGGTAAGAAGAACCCCAAGCCCGAAAAGCCCAAGAAGCCCTCTGTGGCTGTCAAGCAGATTGGTGGTGAGAAGAATGGAGGAACCCGTACTGTGCTGCTGCGCCGCAGAAAGTCCTTCTACCCCACTCAGGACAAGTAAGTTTGTTATACGAAATGGAACTATTCATATTTTTCTAAAATATACTCATAGCAATAATTATTGTAATAATTCTTTAATTAAAACATTATTCAAAAGTTACTATTAAATAATTAAATAGTTATTTTGACCAGTTTTAACATTTAGTGATGCTCTTTGCGTGGTAATAGTTTTTAAACAATATGAAAATGTAACTGTCTAGACTAGAGAACTAATGAATTATGTGTGCCCTATACAATTACCATACTACTTGCAGCCACTCCACAATTCCATGACAGTCCAAAGTTATATTGAGACTGGCAAGGAATTATGAAGTGTTATGATTTACGCAGAATATGGTACCTGAGATGGTAGGACGACTTGGATGTCTTTCTTGGGAATTGGCAAGAAGAGGCACGGAACCAGTGTAAAGAATGGAGAGAGGTCTTTGCCCAGCAGTGGGACAGTTCAGGCAGGGTTTCTGCCAAACATGCAGAGTTAATTGCACAACATAAAGTTATTAACATAGCGTTGTATTTTTTCATAATAATAATTCATAATTCAGATTAGTACTGCAATTGAGATGCAGTCATGATTTAGTAAGTACACTAATGACTTTATTTTCTTTTTCTCCAGGATCAGCACTCGTCCCCACCACAAGACGTTCAGCAAGCACATTCGCAGGACGAGGCCCACCCTCACTCCTGGTACAGTGTGCATCCTGCTCGCTGGTCGCCACTCCGGCAAGCGTGTCGTGCTTGTGGGTGTACTGCCCAGCGGACTGCTGCTTGTCACTGGCCCCTTCGCTGTAAGTGTTTACTGTCAAGAACCAGATGGCATATTCTCACACTTATGCATAAAAATTAATGCAATAAAGTTGTGTTTTTGACCACTAACCACTCTGATCTGCATTCACATATTTAGTGAATTGTTTGCTGTTGTAAATTATAACTGCTTTCCAGTGTTTGTTTGATGATCAGAAAGTGGAATGCTTATTTTGGGAGTACTGTACTGTTTATTTTGATATTGAATGTCAATGTGCAAGATGTGTAATGCTTGTTTACAGGTTGTGAACCTAAACTAACTTAAAGGCGAATATGCAGTGTATTAGGGATGAACGAAGGCTTGGCTAGAAGAGTTAATATTGTCCAACAACATTGCCCTGAATCATTGTTCAACTGGCTCATTATGTATACAGAGACTTATATTTTGCACTATGCATCACTGGTGTCGTCGCAAACACGGCAAATATTCGTGTAATATTAAATACCTATCGCTTATATCTATCTGCCTAGCCTATTCCAAACTATGTTGGGTTCAGCCTTCAGTCTAACCAGATGCAGTATTTTACATAGAGAAACTGCTTTTCTGACCTTTATAACCCAGTTATTAACACTATAACCATGGGCTGTTATTCTACATTCAGAATATTTTCATTCAAATAAAAACAATTGAGACCTTTACTAGCCTAAAATTGGTGGTAATTTCTATTTCCAGTTTAACTCGTGCCCTTTGAGGCGCATTCCTCAGCGCTACGTCATCGGCACGTCCACCAAGCTGGACCTGGGTGACTTCAAGCTGCCCGAGCACCTCAACGACGAGTACTTCAAGAAGAACAAGAAGAGCGCCAAACGCAGCGTCAAGCGCAAGCAGGGCGAGGACATCTTTGCCTCCAAGAAAGAGGTTTGTAGTGCTTCATACTGCTGGCGATCAGCCCTGGCTCTGTACAGGTAGCTCTAATATTACCTATAGCCAGATGACTACTTTTTGTGGATGAATGATGGTCAATGTGACAATATTTACTGGCACAACCACACCAACATTTTGGAATGTTTACTATTTTGCTGCTCAACAAGGCAAGCTTGGCAGTGTGCTTACGGCCATAAAGAATGATCAAATTCGATTTGCAATTGGTGAAGATATCTCTGACAATTATATTATAATCAATAAAGTTGGCTTCGTGCTTAGGGTTTCGAATTATATTTTTTAATTAAACTATTTTAAAGTCCTAAAATAGGTAGGTTTCTTGTAATCCACAAGACTATAAACAACAAGTACTATAATCTTGTATTTTTAGTTTTTCAAAATTTTAGACATTAGTTTCATAAGTTCAAAAATAATTCTCTTTTGGGCACATTTCCAGTCGACAGCGATGCGGATGAATTTTTTGACGCCATATTTTAGGGTTAACTTAGTTAGGATATTTGATTTTTATTATTAGTGCTGTCTTCATAATAAATTAAATAATTCAGGTAAAGGTTCAAAAATAAGCACTGGGCCTAAACCACCAACTCTTATAGCAGTATTACTTTAACATTACTTCCAGTGGGAAAGAGACGGAGCTATACGTCCTGTATAGCTCCGTCTCTTTCCCACTGGAAGTAATATTG
The DNA here is from genome assembly GCA_947386135.1 of Melanchra persicariae. Classification (NCBI taxonomy): domain Eukaryota; kingdom Metazoa; phylum Arthropoda; class Insecta; order Lepidoptera; family Noctuidae; genus Melanchra; species Melanchra persicariae. Next base: position 9,903,357 of record OX376661.1, on the reverse strand, counting down.
AAGTAATACTGCTTTAAGAGTTGATGGTTAGGCCCCAGATTATTTCATATATTTTGTAATTGTCAAAAATATGTTTGAGACCCTTGCAAATGAGCTCTGTCCTTTAATTTGACACATTATGTAATTGCTTCCCAGAATTAGATCCTTATTAGCAATGCTATCAGATGGTGTAATAGTACAGTTCTCGTCAAATAACTTTGCCCCTCTGAAGTTAACCATTTGCAAAAATCGCGCAGGTGCAGTCACGTAGACGGGAGCAAGCGGGACGTAAGCATGCATCGAACCCCGCCCGCATGTCTCTTGCGCATGCGCAGTTGCAGTTTGTTCGTAATTTTGACTACTGCGCAGCCACTCGTAGCCAACTTTAGAGGGGCAAAGTTATTTGACGAGAACTGTACATGTTTGTTTTCTCCAAAATCAAGCGTTTTGGTTCGTAGATAAGAATATTAATTTAACAAAAATCCAATGATACTGTTTTAGTTTTCATTAAAATAGGGCGACTCATTGAGTAATTTTGCGCTATTCTTTAGCCAGATATAAAAATTATTGTGTGAAAATCCATTGCATAGTAAAAGACATAAAAGGACTGACGATCAATAAGCAACTTTGTTTTAACTTTTCAGAGATTTGCATGTCGAATAATGCTGGTATTGGGTGTGTGAAATCTCAGCTGTTATATTATAAATGCAAATGTAATATTAAACAAGTACTATTCCCTTTCCAGAAATACGTTCCATCTGAGCAGCGCAAGACCGACCAGAAGTCAGTGGACGAGGCCGTGGTCAAAGCGATAGGCAAGCGCGCCGACAAGAAGGTGCTCCGAGGCTACCTCAAGTCGTCGTTCGGCCTCCGCTCCAGCCAGTTCCCCCACAGGATGCGATTCTAGTTTATAAGACACAATAAACATCTGTGACTAATGCTTGACTTTCATTATGTTTTGACTATTTTCCCCAAAGGAAATTCATATCAATAGAAGTGATTTGAACCTAATGGTGGATCCACATAGCCAAGCACTGCGTCTTGACGTCTTGACCACAAGCAAAGCCCGTGAACGAACAGTTACCCCGCTGCCGGCGGCCTCGCCGGCTTTGTTGCGATTGCCGCACGTAAAACCGGCGGCCGGGCTATGTATGTATGTCCTCTGGGATGGATCACCGTGCCTCGCACGAATATTTTAGTAACGTTACAGTATCATTAACGTAAGTGAATTTTGAACTACAATCCCATAGTATTTTGGTTTATTTTTATGCGACATAAACAATTTGTAGGTACTATAGAAAATAAGAGTACCCAATTCAAAAAAACGTGCGAAAAGAGTATTTTACTAATAGTGAAATTTTATGTTATGGTAGGAGCCCTAGAAGAGATTTACTCGAGCGCGGCAGATTAGTATAAGGGAGGATACCTTACATATTGATAAGTACCTCCAACCAGTAGTACGCTCAAGTCGTCAGATTATTAATATAATATAATATAAAAAAGTCGATCATCTGAAATACTCGAGCCCGTCAGATTAAGATATGGGGGATTAATTTTACTAGCTAAGAATTGTCGTCCTAAGACGTCGTACCAAGTCGTCCTTCTAAGGCGTCGTTTTCAAGTATCGTTCTTGATAAATGATATTTATTTTGTAAGTAGGTTGTAAATATGTAACAGTTTTACACGACAATCTTTTCTTTTTAAACGAGATGAGGCCGGTGTTTCCTAGCAGACTACCCTGAGAAGAAACACCGAAACAAACTTAGATGTCAGTCTCTTTTGAAGTCCATACAATTGCACTGGTCAAATCATATGAGAACCATGTAGGTTGATGTCTGAGGTGGTATTTTGAGGAAAGTACCACACAGATTTGAGTGGACCTGTGCAGACAGTGCAAGCATTTATCAATTATCGTGTAGCTCAAACTTTAAAGTAAGTTCTAAGGCGTCGGCCCAAGGCGTCATCCTACGGCGCCGAACCAAGGCGTCGTATGGTTGGGTGACTCGCCGTCCGATCACAACCAGGCCCGAGTCGACGGCGCGGCGCATTGTGTTCCACGCGCGCCTGAAAGATATCAGTATGGAGGACAGGACCTGCTAAGGCTACTTATAGCCTGCCAGCGCTATAAGTAGCCTTAGGAGGTATAGATACTAATTAAATACCTTTTCAACACATTTGCTCAAAAAATGCATTTACGAAGCCTGTATGCATTGTTCGAAAGTTAAAAATTATGCACCACACAATGGAGCGTGCGGCAAAGTAGGTACTCTCACCTAAGTACGTATTTTACCGCAAACTCTGTTGTATAGCGCAGTGCGTATTCTTTACGGTTTTTTTTTAATTTCCATAAAAATTAATAAGAATTCCACCAAGGAGTTTCACATCACGAGAATAAATAAGCTGAATGATCGAACCTCCTTGGAAGCGCTTTTGCTGTATACGTTTGTCTCATTTTAATATTATAGAGAAAATGAGAGAAGAGAAATAAAAAAAAATAAAGTATGCGGTTCTAATTTCCACCACGCGCATGTGGCGCCCTTTGCAAATTCGCGCCATTTTCATATTAGAAACGTCAAAGATTGTTGCGACTTTCCGACTGATTTCTAGAGACAAAAAGTTTGTTTCATTACTTATTGTAATGTTTTCTCGCAAATGTGTCGAAAAACGTTGTATGACACACGTGCGGATTTGGTTTTTACAAACTCGTGACTATGGTAAGCCCTCGACTTCGTCTCGTGCTTACATTCGTCTACTCGTTTGTAAAAACCAACTTACCGCACTAATATCATAAATAACTATTGTGTGTCGTATATTATGGCTTTCATTCCAATATTTCTTTGAATTTGCGGCTGCTATAATCAAGTAAACACTAGAATGTTCTCGTGTGCTCGCTATGGTGTGTTATGATGTGTTACGTAACACACTGGATAACATTAAGACATTGTCTTTAACCGACTGCAACGGAGTCCAATAGGGGATCCTAATACTTTTGATTGCGTGTGAATAAACGTGTATAAATGCAATTATATGCGTGCCTTCCCTGTAATCCTGCCTTTACAGGGTTCCAGAGTGTTATAAAATTTCCAGTGTGTTAACGAATTTGTGTGTTACTTTTTCTAGTGCGTTATGGTACAAATTTTGTGAGCCCCACCCAAATACGCTTATTTATTTATTTAATACTTCATGCACACAAATGCAGGTACAGAGGCGGACTTAATCTTAGGCATTTTTTACCAGTCAACCTTTAGGTGATGCAGAGACAAATAGTGGTAGGTGCAATGTGGAAAAAAAACAGAAACGCAGTTAATAGGTATTTAATTACTGCAAATATATAATTTATATATTATATACCTACCTACTTACATATAATTATTTGAAACTATACATCACAAGTACAATAGGTACTGTACTATAATATGTAAGTTTAGGTACCTACTCAAATGAATAAATAAACTAATATACTTACATAAACAATATAGCAAACAATAAGGAGTAAAAAAAAAAAAAGTAACGCTGTGACGATACTACACTACTGCCAACTTCTTACGAATATAATAACTTTGAAGATGAATCGGTTGGTTGCCATCCTGATTTCTGGGGTAGCGCATTCACAGGGTACGCTACTGGTTAGTCTTTTAGGTAGGTAGGTACCTATATCTAAGGTAACAGTAAAGAATAAAACAGTGCACGAAAAATGTTAGAAATATAAGTAGTGGCCTAAACTGTAAACCATTAAATTAAATTTAGTTTCTTAACAATTTCATGACTGTTTGCATGCATATTATAAAGTAAGTAGATTGTACAAGACTTACCCATAATATTGTTAGATCTTATTTTATGTGCAATCTATGCAAATTATAATTTTACTTTACTTTCCTTAAGTGTCATGTTTTATAGGGTAGACCGGGGACAATTAAAACAGGTTATGATTACAACAACTTCTATTTCTCGAAAACCATGACCAGCCTCGACGAATTTCGCGCCAAAAAGTAAGTACTTATTCACGATTTTTTAATTTTTGTTATTTACCTATTTAAATCTTGTTGTTTAACAGTTTTTCTTATTTTGGAGTACCTACTTATTCTTTATTTTAAGACTGTTTTTATTACTGTTGATTAATGTTTACCTAAGTCAATTTAAACAAAATATTGAGTATTGAAGTAGAAGATGCGATATGGGTACGTTTCAAACAACTTGTCTGTGGACGTTTGAAACGTTTCAAACGTCCCGGGGGCATAATCCGCATCTTTACCTGCACAGAAGAAGGTTGTGTTTTCTAGAATGTAAATAATGAATAGAATATAAAAACACAGAGATTTTTTTAAAATAAATGATATACGGTGAAAAAATAACCAATTAAACCACATAACTCACAATCGCTATTATAAAATTACATCTGATAGGCAACCCAATAACTCCGACGACTCTATAATTGAGCCCGTGACATTAAGTTTAATCTATTTTTATTCATTCATCTTTTCTAGAAGATAACAAAAAGGAAATCTACTGTTTACACAGATACTCCGGAGAAAGAAAACATCAGATTACAAACCGACGAGAGGGACAGAAAAAGAAATGCCAGCAAGATAAAGAAAAATATGAATAGGGAAGAAAATGAAAAGAAGACAAACAAAACTACCAAGAATAAAAACAAATCTTCAAAAAGAAACCCAGAAAACACAGAAATGCCGCAATTTCCCGAGTCTGATGATGAATATGACGTCACAGAAGATCTTCACTTTGATTCGTCAAGTTATGAATCGTCTCGAACAGAAAATGAGGAAGAGCCTCTTCAGATAGAAGATTGGGTGATAAAGTGCCAAATATTTTAGCCAAGTTGATTGATCTTCTCTTGTCACGATCTCAATAAATAATTTAGTGGTAAGTTAAATTGTTAAAACTGATTAAAAACCTTCAGTAGTTCCTAAGATATTTTCAGTGTTTCAATTATCCCTGAGATTATAATAATGCTTATAATCAAAAATTTTAAGAAAATTAGATTCAAATAATAGTTCTCAGCTTGATTATTACCTTGCCTATTAACTCGCATCGCAATCGGAACAGAATAGTTTTTTAATTATATACTTAAAAAAATGGTTAAATCAAGCCAAGAACTATTATTTGAATACAATCTATTGCTTACAGTTCTCGTCAAATAACTTTGCCCCTCTGAAGTTGTGTCGAGTGGCTGCGTAGTAGTCAAAATTACGAACACACTGCAACTGCGCATGCGTAGGAGACATGGGGGCGGGGCGCGATTTCATGTTTCAGTCACTCGTTTACGTTCGATGCATGCTTGCGTCCCGCTTGCTCCCGTGTACGTGACTGCACCTGCGCGATCTTTGCAAATGGCTAACTTCAGAGGGGCAAAGTTATTTGACGAGAACTGCACCTAAGCTCGTTAACAGTTCATTTTTATTGATTGTCATTGTTCTCACATGGTGACTTTACCTCCAAATACACACTTTAGGGCAGGGCACCAAATTGCAAATATTCAAAGTTTGTTTAGGGGCCCTCTCCTCTACCCATTATATCCAGCTTCATCGCGAGCCGCCATTTTGAAGGCGGCGGGCGGGTAGATACCTAAGTCATCTGCCGTACAAAAATATACCAACCCCTTTGGCCTATTAGTGAATCTGTGCTTTGTGAAACAGATATCTGTTCCTATTTTCACCTAAATTATACAACTCATCTATAATAATGTACCTACCTACTAAACAGTCGCCTTACATACTTAGTTTCTTTCCAACTTGCTAATAATTATGATGGTATACGTTTTTAATTTATTTTGGATCGGATTGTAAGCTCCGTGTTCAAGTTTTGAATTTAGATCATATTAGTTTTAATAATGTCAGATGTACCTACGCCGACTTTTCAGTCATGGACGCCTTTCAGCTGAAATCATGATAATGATAATTTATTAAAATTTTTGATATCCTGACAGTCGTTAAAGTTATGCAACTGCACAATTTTAGAGGGATGTGATTTCAGTTTCTTGCGTATTTCGGATTGAATATATTTTAAGTCATTGTTACAGTGCTTAGGGAACAACTTAGAAACCACTAGATAACTGGGAATAAAATCTCTATCATTTAGCATGTATTTTAGTGTTTCTAGTACAAACAAACCGTTATTTTGAAAAGTAAATATTTGGAAAAAAAAATCGAAAGCTTCAGCAAACGGACAATATATTGTGGGACTATATAGCTCTGAGTCTTCTTTTAAACACTTCACTATTATTGGACCCAACGACGGAGATATTTCAAAATGAATATGTTTCCATACATTTTCCATAGCACTTAACATTCGACCATCTTGAAATTGTGATTCTGAAACCTTTTTACACTCGAATGCAATGGATATGCATCCCTCTTCATCTAACAATTTAACGTATTCTGCTATTAGTTTGAAACTAGTAAACAATACATAATTTTTTAAAACGGGTAAGTGCGTTTCTATTTTAGTTTTGATTTCTGTAAACAGTTTCGCGGGCATTGGTATTTTCATCAAGGTAATATATTTTCTAAAATTCCATACCAAGGATTCTAAAAATTTCTTAAAATTATCTCTAACGTAATAATGCCTCGACCGCTTCTTATCCCACTGCCGAAAGGCTTCTTCCATTGCTGGCTCGACCACTCTTCTGAATCTCTGAAGCTGATCTTCCTCAGTTTTACCACATAATATATAACATCCAAAAATCTCTAAAAATTGACTTTCATAAGAACAAAATTTAGATTCTGCTGCTGACAGCATTACATCGGCTACGAAATCTCCGTCGAGTAAATCCATAATATTTGGAACATATTTTATTAATTCCTCCACATAATGTTCGAAATTTTCGGTACGCGGCAACGCAGATATAAATTGGTAAGCTTTCTTGAAATACTGGACTCGTACGCTAATAGGAACACGTTCAGCGTGACCCAATTTAGCGCAAAATACATGATCGAAAAATAAGCTCAATAATTCCCATAGTTCCTTTTCAAGTTCCAAGTCTTTCACGCTGCACAACCGCTCATGAGTGTGCCTAAAAATAATGCCTTGGATTGATATATTATCCGTTGTTTCCCAAACATCTGAATATTTTGAAATTAGCTCTTCAGTTTTATGTTTAAAATATACAAGATGAAGTCCAAACTTCATTAAGGAGACTGGTGCATCCAGCAATTTCGACACTTGTTCACGGCTCTCGACTTCACTCATATTGTGAAAAATTGCATTTAGTGAAGGCACTGCATGTTGTAAGTAATCTCCTTTGGCGTACCACAAAATTGTATCTAAGGAAATCTGGGGTCTGGCTACGTGCAAATTCTTTGCAATATTTTTACGTATACCAATGTCTACCTGTTCGGTCTCGCCCCAGTTTATTTTGACATCGTCGGGAGCATGTTTTCTTGCAATGTCAATTACTTGATTTTGTGGAAGAAGCATGAAGAGGCCTCTAACGGCAGCTTTTTGTCCAGTGGGTTTGCTCAGATTAAGTAAGTAGGCGTCGGCCCAGTTCTGGGCCAGTGAGTGCGGCCAGTAGACGCGCAGCTTGGCGAGCAGACGTGGCAGCGAGACAGCGTCGTCAGTTCGCAACGTGTCTATTTGTTTGTCGTGGCGCGTCAGCAGCTGCGGGTTGTGCTTCAGCGCGTTCAGGCACGCTTCCTCGCTCAGACACAGCAACAACGACTCCTCAAACATGTGCTTCCGCCACGATTTCTTCATATTGTACAAATCGGAGTCTATTGTCGACAAGTTTTGTTTTTTAACATTAACCAATTCCTTAATCTTTTCGATTACAAATGGGTAGCAACTAATGTCTTTTTTCCAATCATTTAATAAAGTAAAGACATTTTTTAAATGGAGCGAATTGATATCAAAATTAGATTCATTTGCAACGTTGATAGTTCGTATATTTGTCAGTAGGTTATTTAGAAGATAAGTAAATATTTTTTCATTTTGTTCTGGATTCAGGATGATCTGATATTCTTTAAAAGTATAAAATTCCATCTTTTGTTTTACAATCTCTGGTACTGGTTCATCATGCAAAACTTTATGTAGGACTATAGATTGGAAACACTGTTGTACGTTGTTTTCTGATTCGGTGTACACTTCCATACTGTGGAACAACTGATCCAAAACGTTCCAAGTTTCAACGTCGAACTTGTGGGTAGATATTTGTGAAAAAAGATTGTTGATGAACTGAATCTTAAATTTTACCGGTTCATTAATGTGCTTGTCTTTGAAAAAATTAAGCAATATTTTAATGTTTTGATTGTTTCTATTTGCACTAGTAATTAAAACTGAGAGCATGGCACACCGTTTGGAGGGTGATTTTTCAGCACGTATTATCTTTTTTAATTCTATGAATGCGACGTTAAATGGGGCAAACTCGTACCACTGGTAAGGATTTATATTGGATCCGAGGAAGCTTTTTCCTTCCTCCGTACAGAACAATGATAAGTCAGTTTTATCTATGAATGTTTTTCTGACGAATTCAAACCGTTCTTCTTCAGGCATGTTTTCAATAAAATATTTCAAAGTATCATAACTCCACAAATTATGTAGATTGTTATTTCCTTGCTCACAAAGAAAAGCTTTGATTTCCTTCTTATTCAGATATTTTGCAACTACAGACAATTCAATTTTGAGACCATACTTATCAAATTGGTTTACAATTCTTTGTGGGCAAGTTTTTATAAGGAACTTTGTTTTCCTTTTTCCTATTTTTGGAATGTAATCCAATGTTGTGTCCTCCACTATGTTTAATACGTCAGCCGTGTGAGACTTTAACATAAATAAAATTTCCTTTTTTACGCTGTTCATGCTTTGTGATTCAACGCGCGTGTAGAATGTAAGAAAATGAGCAGATCTTCTGCACAATCGTTTAAATAGAGACAATGGTATGCGGCGTTCTTTATTTATGACATTTTCTACAAAAGGAATGGTGCAGTGTTCCAACCATTTGTAAGCACCATCAAGTTCTTTCAGATATTCATAAAAGGTTTCGACTCGAGTTTCGTCTTTCAGATTGAGTCGAATGTGAAGCAGGAGTTTGTTGAATGTTTTGGTGTTCATGCTAGGTAACAGTTGTGTGTGTAGGTACTCTGGATTGATGATGTTTGCGTACTGCTGCTCGGTGATTAGCCACGTGGATTTTTTAATAGCTGTCGCCGCGTACAGCATGTCGTTAGATTTCATTACTTCGATGATATAGTCTACATTTCTGGTTTTACAGGCGACGTCTATTTTCAGAAGGTTGTCTATGTCGCTATCATCGGCACTAATGTTACGTAATTCATAATGTTTGTTAGCAAGCGCATCTTCGACAAGCTTGTTGTAGTGTCGGCGCTTTTCACCGAGTGCGTCACCTGCTAGCGTCACCGACTGCATTGTGCTGAGCTGCAAAATAAATTGTTACATGTCATTCAAAAATTTCTTCAATTTGTTCTTCCTCAAAAAAGTTGTAGGTAGGTACTTTTAGATTTAGCTTGTTTTATAAAATAAAAATCAGCAGAACCGAGACAGAATATAAGTAGCTATATGTTTTGTAATTGCGGCGGTCTTTCGGAAAAAGCGTGCGCTTATTCCGATTCGCTCCGACTTTTGATATCTCGGTTCACTTATGTAAAATGATGGCGAAATAGATTCGACTGCTACGTACAAGTTCACATTACGGTGTACAAACGGCGTACAAACGGCGACCAGTGACGTGAACAATTTTATTTGCGGTAACTCTCGCCTTACTCTTCAACCTAAGGGGAAAATCTATACAACAATGGATAGGCAACCTTGTATACCTATCGTTAAGAGGGCGCCGACCAAACGCCGACCGCGCAGTGGCGCCCTCATCGTTTGTTTGGTTATTTCTTTTATTTTAGAATGAAAATGCAAAAAATAAGCACGTTTAGTTGTGCTCCACAAGATTATACGTTAATATTATTATAAACGGTAGTTTTAAACTGTTTAGTGATTATAATAAAACTCTTCTACCTACAAGACAGACAGTATTAAAAGTGGTATTTGGCTGCACCAAATAAGTGTGGAACAATTACAGTTGGAAAAGTATCAAATTTGACAAAATCTGATAAAATAGTTTCACATCCTACTACTAAAAGGGATATTTTTAAATGCACATCTGTATAATTTTAATGCATACCAGAAAAAATAATGCTGTGCAAAAAATCCCAATTGATTAGAAAACATCTCTTACAAAAAAAACTAAAAAAATCATCCAAAACGAGATGACCTTTTTATCGAATTCACACCAAAAATGTGGTTCATACATCGGATTTATGATTTATAAAACAAAAATACGAATTGTTTATCAAAAATACTAACTTGCACTCTAAATTGCACTTCCCTGAAATAGCAGGTGGTTATCATGGTTACAATAGTAGCCGGTCATTGGGCACCCCGACTCGGACAGGTTAGGTTAGAAGGGGATGGCGGGGTCAAGTGAGCGAGCGAAGCGAGCGAACAGACCCCGCCATCCCCTTCGTGGTTATTTTTTTTTAAACCACCCAGAAATATCATTAGCCAAATATTCGTTCAGTAAAACAGTTCTGCAAATACCATTAAACAGTATATCTAATATGATTTATTTAGTGTGCATAATTTGTGTGCAAGTCAGTATTTTTGATTTAACTTTGAAATATTTTGTTCGAAAAAAGGGAAAATACAGATATCGATTTAATTACATGCCCTACTAAAATACTTACATGACCTGTGTCATCATGATGGTTTGATGCGTTACTCGAGTGATGCGCCTGTTCTTCATCTTCACATTCTTTTTGCCTAAAATAATAGAACGGGTGTGAAAATAAGTACATAAATAAAAAAGTTAAGGAAGGTACATGGTAGGTACATCCCGTATAGATATATTTTCCAAGACGTAGATGCCATGACAACGGAAAAACTTGATTATTATTTTAAATAACCAGCTGTAACTGCCAATTTTATGATTCGAGATTGGAATACACGGTAAATTACTAGCTACTGCAATTCAAATCATTTTTTTATTTATACATACCTATAAAAATGATTTTAATTGTAGTAAGTACCTATAGGTATGTCTCGAATATACCTTCTCTGTGCTGTGGTATTCTCTGTTTTTTTTTGTCCATATACTCATAGTCTGTGTCCCTAATAAACGTTTTTTTCATTTCGGATTCGTTTTTCTTTTTAAATGAAGCATCCAAAGGACAATAATTCGAATTGTCATAGTCGCTCCCTCGTGGTCCAACGCAGTGGCGTGGCGTGGGTGGACCTAAAGTTGGGCAAATTAAATCATATGTAGGTATGATTTAAATTGCCCAACTTTAGGTACTGCACACCACAACCGAACTTTGCAGACATCAAAACGTATAAAGCCTAAAAATTCTCCTGAAGTGTATGGGATTTTTCATTAAAGCGTTACGTAGGTAACCTACGTAACACTTTAAAATATTGTAGTTTCTTTTTCCAAAGAATCACTGGAACTTTGACCTACAACATCATCTCGTACGTAACTAGAAGCTTACCACTCGTCGTTATACTCAGTTATCTATGGCACCGATTGTCGGCCTGTAAGTGTTGCAAAAAGAGAAAACGGTCTAGAGTTAAAAAAAAAATGCTACTCACCTCTTTACTTGTCTGGCTAAAGCCAACGATTCTTCGTGGTTTTCACTTTCACTTATCTTACGCTTATTTAACATTTCTAAAAAAAAAAAATCTTAGGCAGGTGGTGTAAAAACGCCCAGTGATAAAGCACCTACCTTAAAATAAAGATCTAATCATTCTATTCTTCCATACGGTTAATATAGGTAAGTATAGTATTTACAATAAATTTCAAAAACGTCAACCAAATGAATAATTTAGGTACTTATTATACTTAGGAATAACCTTCTACCATTCTGCACTCTCTTCGTTTTTGACCTCTGTTCCGGGTGTCACTCCTAAACGGGTGTCACCCGGGGCGGGCCACACCCCCTTGCTACGCTATTGTATAAAAATACGAGTAGGGTACTTTTTATCAACACATGTACCCCGCGGGCAGAAACTTGTTGTACTACTTGTTTATTATACAGTTCGACTAATCGAGCATTATTGATAAACAATAATAATAATTATTATTTATTGAACGAATGAAACAGTCACACAAATTAAAAAAATAACCGATAATTCCTATCAACAATGCTATATAAGATGTTTTTCTACATTATTTTGGTAAGTAGGCATAGCTTGTTTTTATTAATTAAATTAGATATTTTATTATTAGACAATTTAGCAATATGCATCTATGCTATGCCCAGCATGGAGAAGCAAAGGGCCAAGCGCGCACTCTTCACTGTGTGTGTACTGCGGATGACATTCACAATTATATTGAATTCAGAGACTGCAAAAATAAGTTTGTTTTTCATGGTAGGTAGAGGTACCTATTTCTCAATGAAACTGTGAAAAACGAGGTTCCTAAACTTATGATTGTATTTTTGAAACGACGATCATCAAATGTTGACAAAAATTGATTGGGTCTTCATTTTAAGATGGTTTTGAAAGAGTTAGCAATTATTGTGGGCCCATACATCAAATAAACGTTGTTATCACTTACCGAAGTATTAATTGTGCTGGGTCACGCTGCTGATAGCATGAGGTAGCGATATAAGGTGTGGCAAAGAAAGTGATAGGTACGTCCTATGGCTGGGAAGACCCGGCACTGATTGTACGTACGTAATTTGTGCGTGTGGATTTAGTATACATAAAAATAATGTTGCTAAAATCAAGCAGGTACATATATTAATCGGACCAAAATAATGTAGATTAGGTAAGTATTCAGTTATCATCATTGTTAGTGTATCATATCAAGTTATTTTGATAACTTTATCTAAACTAATATGACCGTTAAGTACATAAATCGTAGGTAAAATTGTTCGTTTATTTGTAGGAGGTCATTTCTGGAAGTACCTAGGTAGGTACTGATCGATTCTTTCACTGAGAGAAAGCTGCACTATCACTGAATAACAAGGAGTTAGGTAGATATTATTCCGAACAAGTGTCTGTTCGTGTGGCATAGGCCAGATAGATATAATTATGTAAATAGTTAAGCTACCATTGCCTCGTTGTCGTTGGTTTAGTGGTTACAAGTGCGGCTGCGCTTGGTTACAGAAGGCTCGGCAGTGGCGGACTAAACGGGAGGGCAGGTCTACCCTGGGCTCCCAAATCAAGAGTATACACACCAGCGAGAGACATGACACGCAATTAGTGTCGTCTCTGTTTATAGATAGACTTCTCCTTTCTTTATCGCGTGGGCAGTAAGGTCTAACGACACCACACACCCTAGTGTCAGAGTTCCTAAACTCTAAAGGGCCTCTGACATGGTTTATTTGACGACCGCCAACTGAGACATAATCTTAAAAATGCTCACAACTCCGCGATTTTCAATCATCTTTTTTAACTGCGTCTTGATTTAAAAAAAGAAAACAAGTTTTAATAGCCTATCATTTTATTTTTATTACCTAAGTACCTATTTGTTGTTATAGCGGCCCAACGATGTGTCGAGCGGTGTGGCCGAACCCGACTCGATCTTTGCCTGTTTCTGGGTTTCATACAATGGAAACGGGAACCTATTTATTATTAGATTACTAAGCCTCTGCTGGTCCACCCAGCCGTTTCCGTCCGTCTGTCGCAGGGTACTTTCGAAGGGTGGCTGATCTTCTTTCAGTTCACGTTATGCAAATTAAATCGATATGAAAATGTCATACATAATACACAGTAGATTGAGGTGGTTATTTCCCGCCTATTTTAAAAACATGTATGTTTATATCATTATTGAAACACCTATTCGATTTACCTATAGATAAAAGCATAAACTCATTGCGTGGGTAGGTACTTATATCGAATCACATGATTAGGTAATGAAGCTTACCTACCTGGTGATAAAATAATGATATGATTGTGTCAGCTAAACTATGGATAGAAATATAGAATATCGAACTTACTCTTGATTGTGGTATCTAAGTAACTTGTTCTAACTCCTAGCCCGCGGCTTCGTTTGCAGAGGCCAAACGGTTTATGCGATCATCGGTCGGAATCGGAAGCCAGCCCCACCGTGCGTGCTGTGACGCCGGTGCTCGAGGGGCGAGTCTTGAAGCCTAGCACAGAAACTGTGTTAGCAAGAAAGAACTGTGTTCTCTCTCTGTCTAGATTTACGTGGACATGTAGGTATGTATCTGGACAGGGAAAGAAAGTGGACAGTGAGAAAATTACGAGCTGGATTATTCTATAGGTACTTACTTACACTTAGAAAAACCGTTTGTTATTATGACTGACTATATCAACGCACAGCCAAAACCGCTTAGTCTAGAAAGCTGAAAAGAGACAGGGGCCCATTTGAAATGAGATAATTATGGTTTAATAAAACGAATCTTTCTATTACCTACTTATTTCTTTTTTTATTGAGGAATAGGCTCACTCTAGCTCCCGCCTTCCCATTCGAACCAAACCTATCCGTGTTGGGGCACCCTAAGTTCCGTCAAATCTAACCTGAACTGAGCAGGCTGAAGGGTGGTTCCTTCAGCCTGCGCATTATTATTAGCTTTTTTATCGATGTAGGCAGCGGGTTGGCGGGGTCATGAAATCGTCGGCCACATCACGAAATGGCCTGAAATGGCCATTTCTACGATGCAGCTCTACGACATAGATTAGGTACCTGGGAACCGATCACTTATTTCCGAAATGTTTTTGTTCGAATTTCATTTTAATGAAAACTATTGACCGACGTCTATTTTGCTATACTTATGCGTTATTTGACATATTGTTAGATCATCGAAGTGTCATGTATCATAGGTAGGTATTCATTTACCGAACTATATTTCGTCGATTTACAATATTTATTTATGATATTAGTGCGGTAAGTTGGTTTTTACAAACGAGTAGACGAATGTAAGCCCGAGACGAAGTCGAGTCGAACGTTGTATATCATACAACGTTTTTCAATACATTTGCGAGAAAACAGTACAATAGATAATGAAACAAACTTTTTGTTTTTAGTTATCAGTCGGAAAGTCGCAACAATCTTTGACATTTCTAATATGAAAATGGCGCGAATTTGCAAACGGCGCTACAATCGCGTGGTGAAAATAAGAACTACATCTTTCATTTGTTCATTTTATTATTCTTTTCTCATTTTCTCTTTGGTATTAAAGTGAGACAAACGTATTGAGCAAATGCGCTTCCAAGGAGGTTCGATCATTCAGCTTATTTATTCTTGGATTGTGAAACTCCTTGGTGATATTCTTATTTATTTTTTTATGGAAATTAAAAGAAAAAACCGTAAAAATAGACCTAACCGGCTATGATTTACAAATATAATAGCCGGTTAGGTAGCATTTTCAATATTAAATTAAAAAAGTGTTTTAAAAAGTCTATAATGTTGTGCTACAAAATTTAGTGACAGTTCAGAAACGAATCGTTGCAAAACCGACTTCACCAGTCTTGTCTGCCCTACCCCTAGATTGTAATTTAAGCCCGCGTAGGCGCGGAGGGGTGGGGCTGCCCAAAACCCGCAGCGCCGGAGCCGTGACAGAAACAATGCTTGCTGCTTGTTGCATGCCTGCTTGTTTGCACGCTGTATGCTTGCTTGCATGCTGCATGCCTGCTTGTATGCCGCATGCCTGCTTATAAGCTGCATGCCTGCTTGCATGCTGCATGTATAAAGAATGTCCGGAAATGTTATTTCGGCTAAGTGTAACTTCGGCAAAAAGTTTTTCGACCAAATGAAACTTCGGAGTAACAAAAAAAAATCGAATTGAAAGTAGGTCAACTGACTAGTAGGCAGACGTGACTTCGATGAAGTAAAAATTAATAACCGAAACAATAATACTTAGTTGAAAAGTTTTAGGGGAAATGAAATTCCGTCAAATATTTTTCGAACTTACGATAGGCAACCAGATTCCCTACCTACTTACTTGATAACTGTTCGACTGATTCAGAAGTCGGTTAAAAATAAGATTAATTATTGTAAAAGTTTTCTCGACATTGTCAAAGTCCTTGGCCTCGATACAATCCACAATCAGAGGGCCAATTCTACAATTTTTTAAGTAACGTTCGCATTCTCATGTCATTGGCAATCTGTCAAAAAAGCCTTAATTTCCACACATTTTTGACAGATTGCAACTGACATGAGAATGCGAACATTGCTTAAAAATTAGTAGAATTGGCCCTCATATAATAAAATTGGAATCGAGTTCGTTTTGCCGAGAATTTATTAATAAAACAAGCACTTTTATTATCTATCATATTTATTGAACTTAAAATCAAATTTTAACATATTTTGCACCGGTAATTCTAGTCTAACCAATTCGTAAGTTTAATTTTTTATAATTACTTTAGGTTTTGGCAGTAAAATCTAACATTATTAAACTAGTTTGGTTTATTTCATTATCAATAATTGTAATATATGGTATTGTACCTACTGAGTTTGAAGTGATAATTATAATGACAACAACTTAGCAAATTTTTTAAAAAGAAAAATGGAAAATACCACTTTTCCATTTTTACACGACTGCCCAAAA
The DNA here is from genome assembly GCA_947386135.1 of Melanchra persicariae. NCBI lineage: Eukaryota > Metazoa > Arthropoda > Insecta > Lepidoptera > Noctuidae > Melanchra > Melanchra persicariae. Next base: position 9,886,840 of record OX376661.1, on the reverse strand, counting down.
AAGGATTCAGGGTTTATGTATGTATACGTATATATAAGTAAGTATGTATGTATGTTAGTTTCTTTATTCCACAATAAATTTTAAACGCCTTAACCGATTTCGATGTAGGTATGTGGTATCGTTAGAAGCGTTACATTATTCCGGGTAACATAGGCTAGTGAACATTATGAAAATAATAATAGGGTAGCCATGGTTCATGAATTAAACCGGACATATTTTTTTTCATTAATATATTTAACTACGGTTACTATCATCGTCTAGACCGTGCTTTGTAAATTACAAAAATATATTACATCAGTAGTATTTATATCCACTCATTCACTTATAATTTAGTAATGTTCGTTTCAAAGCTTGCTTCCTTCTAAGTGACAAAAAATAACATAATACTGGATGGATACTGGATGAAAGGAATATTTCCTTTCCCCACCGGATTATTAGCCTATTTTAGCCCATCAGAGTGATCAGATGCATCCCGCCTCTTAGTCCAAAATGTTCATGACTTCACAAATCGAGAGGTGGGATGTATACGACATGATGCTTGTCGTATGTGACCCCCGAGGGCACCTTATCTTTAAGATCAAATCGGTTCGTTCCCTCTCTAGCGACTTCATGGAAATTCATTATGTAGGTAGGACTTTGTATTCCAGTAGGCCGCTGCAAGCACAATTTAGCCAATCAGGGTATGGAACGAATTGCACCGCGCCTCCCGGAACCTTAGCCCGCCCCTGCAGTCTCTCCTTACTTCGCCTGTGGGCGGCTGTGGGCTAGATGTGTCTGGTCACCAACCGATCTCCATCGTTTACGCCTATTACCATCAACCCTTGGCTTCGTTTCCCATGACAGACAGTACCATCGTATGACTGTTATATGAGCGGGCGATCTCAATGCCAAACATACCGCATGAAACGAACAATGCCAGAGGCAGGGTCATTATATAACCTCTGTGCAAAAAGAAAAGGAAAAGGAAAAAAGGTCATCATCTCCCTCCCTAGCTTTTTCCCAACTATATTGGGGTCAGCTCCCAGTTAAACCGGATTCTTATCACTAAAAGGTATGACATAAAAAACAAATAATTAAACAAATTAAAAAACACCGCTGCCTTGAATAAAAATGAACTAAAAATTAAAAACAAGCATTGGACCCAAAAATTTAAAACTGAAAAACAACTTTGCAGTCGGGGGACTCAAGTAAATGTTCCAGTGAATACTGTCCCCCGACTGCAATAAAAAAGTTCCTTGTGTTTCATGGATTTATGCGGTTTTGATACGAATTCATGACTTTTTTTATGAAAAGTGCGGTTTTGTTTTATGTTATTTTTGGCTGGCATATCTTGTGGAATAGTTTGATTTTGAAGAGAACTAATAAATTGACATTTTTTCTCCTATTGGAAATATTTGATTTTATCGAGTGATATTTTTACTAAATGATAAGTTTTATCATTCTGCATCAGAAAAAATATGAAAATAAATAAACCAAAATAAAAGTGAGGTTTTATTCTTTACCTCCTCATTTATCTCTCAAATCGTCTATTTATCGATCAAACTTGTCAATTGGAAAATCTTTAAAATCATTGCTATAATGGAGTTGTACCTCTTGAGATGGATGTGACTGAATTTTATTACGTATTTCTGTTACTATCCTTTTCAACGGATCTGTCACAATATAAGTCAAACCATCGGCGGTCGCTCGAGAAACTACTATGTAACTAGGCGGGAAATCGGGCTCATTTAGCATGTGTTTTAGTATTTCTAGTTTGAACTCATACTCGTGAAGAAATACTGCATTAAATGCAAAAAAAGCGTCTGTAAATAACAAACATATCGATGGAAAATATTTCTCGGTGTCTTCCTTTAAACAATTAACAACTATTGAACCTAGTTCCGGAAACATTGCGACGTGAATTTCATTCCATTTCTTTTCTTTTTTACCTGTGAACCATGCGTCTCCCATTTTATAAATGTGTTGCTCCATTAATTTTGCGTATTCTGTTACGAGGCTCCAGCTAGTGTAAAGCAGGTAGTTTTCCAGCATTTGTAAATGTTTGTCCATTTCAATTTTAATTTCTATAAACAATTTAGCGGGTGTAGTTCTTCTACTCAAAGTGAAGTCTTTGTAATTCTCAATTAAATATCGTATGAATTGACGGAAGTGTTCAATAACAGTATAATCGTCTACATTCTTATGCGATGCCGTTAAAGCTGCTTCTATTATTGGATGTACTAGCTTTCTAAATCTCTGAAGCTGATCTTCCTCGGTTTTACCCCACAATACATAATTTGCAAAGATATCAATGAATTCGTCGTTACGAAATTTTATTCCCGCTGGTGACAGCAATTTATTGATAACGAAATCATCGTCAAGAGATTCTACTAGTTTTGGTGTGTAACGTGCAATTGACTCTAACCTAATTACACACCCGTCATGCCCATCGCCTTTGACACTCTCGGGCATCGAATTTAAGAGTTCGTAACTCTTCATGTAAAATTCTGCTCGTATACTAATGGGAACTTTTTCGATACTGACTAAACATTGATAAATTTCTCTACTGTCCCGTGGATATAATTGGTCGAAATACTGACTAAGTACTCTCCATATATCTTTTTCGATGTTTGTATTTTTAACCTTACATAGATAACCGACAGTGTACCTAAAAATAACGGTCCTGATTATAGAATTCGTTGTACTATTCCAAATACTCGAGTCTAAGGATTTTAGTTCATCAGGTTTAAGATTTGCAAGCCCTAAATAATATCCTAACTTTCGTACAGAGTTGTTTTTACGGCTTTCAACCTTGCTCAGTTTAGACAAAATTGCAATTAGTGATGGCATTGCATATTTTAAGTAATCTCCTTTAGCATACCATATCACAGTTTCCAAGGGAATGAGGGGTCTGACTACGTGCAAATGTTTTGCAATATTTATCGTTATGCTAATTTTAACTTTGTCTGCCTTTTTCCAGTTTATTGTAAAATCGTTAGGAGCATATTTTTTTGCAATGGTTATAACTTGATTTTGGGGAAGAAGCATTAAGAGTCCTTTTATTACGGCTTTTTGTCCAGTGGGTTTTTTTAGATTGAGTAAGTAGGCGTCGGCCCAGCGCTGGGCGAGCGAGAGCGGCCAGTAGACGCGCAGCTTGGCGAGCAGACGTGGCAGCGAGACAGCGTCGTCAGTTCGCAATGTGTCTATTTGCTTGTCGTGGCGCGTCAGCAGCTGCGGCTTGTGCTTCAGCGCGTTCAGGCACGCTTCCTCGCTCAGACACAGGGATAACGACTCCTCAAACATGTGCTTCCGCCATGATTTCTTCAAGTTGTACAAACATGACATGTCTGTTTCCCACATGTTTTTCTGTTTTATCTTTATTACTTCCCGAATATTTTCAAGTAAACATGGGTATTCATTGATATCCTTTTTCCAATCTTTAAGTAAAGTTAAGGCGTTCTTTAATTTAATTATATTTTCAGCCAAATCGGTTTCACATGAAATGTTTTTAATTTGAAGATTTGTCAAAACGGAATTTAAGAGATAAGTAAACATTTTACGGTTCTGTTCTTGATTTAGTTTTCTTTGGATTTTGTCAAAGGTATTAAATGTCATCTTCTGTTCTACGATTTCCGGTACTGGTTCATCGTGCAAAACTTTAAAGACGACTATAGATTGAAGACATATTTGCACGTTGTTTTCTGATTCGTTGTACACCTCCATACTGTGGAACAACTGATCCAAAATGTTCCATGTCGCTACATCTAACTCGTGAGTCGATATTTGTGTAAGCAGATTATTGACGAAATTAAACTTGAATTCAAATGTTTCGTTAAAGATTTTGTCGTTGAAAAACTTTAGTAATGAATTAATATGCTGTAGATTTCTGTGAGAACCATTGATCAGAACTGAGAGCATAGCACATCGTTCAGAAGAGGAGTTCTCTGAAAGTATAAGCTTTTGTAATTCCAGCAATGCTACTTCAAATGAAGCGAACTCAAACCACTGGTAAGGGTTAATATTGTCCTCGATAATCCGTATTTCTTCATCTGAAAATAGTAAAGACATCTCAGTTTTATCGATAAACGTTTTCTTTGCGAAATCAAATCTCTCTTCTTTCGGCATGTTTTTAATAAAATTTCTTAATGTGTCAAAATCATATAAACGGGATCCCAATCTTTTTGCATACTTATAGAGAAAGGCCTTTATTTCCTTCTGGTTTAAATACTTCGCTACTACGGCCAGGTCGATTGTGTCAGCGTATTTATCAAAATTTTCTAAAATTCTTTGCGGGCAAGTTTTCATTAGTATTTCTGTTTTCTTTTTTCCTACTTCGGGAAAGTAATCGTATTGGTGGTCTTCCAGTACGTTTAAAACATCTGCAGTGTGGGACTTTAACAAAAATAAAATTTGGTTTTTTACCACGTTTATGCTACGTAATTCGACCCTTGTATAGTACGCAAGAAAATGAACGGATTTTTTGCACAAACGTTTGAATAGAGACAATGGTATGTGGCGGTCGTTTTTTATAACATTTTCTATGAAAACGATGGAGCAGTGTTCCAACCATTTGTAAGCACCATCAGATTCTTTCAGGTATTCATAAAAGGTTTCGACTCGAGTTTCGTCTTTCAGATTGAGTCGAATGTGAAGCATGAGTTTGTTGAATGTTTTGGTGTTCATGCTAGGTAACAGTTGTGTGTGTAGGTACTCTGGATTGATGATGTTTGCGTACTGCTGCTCGGTGATTAGCCACGTGGATTTTTTTATAGCTGTCGCCGCATACAGCATGTCGTTACATTTCATCACTTCGATGATATAGTCTACATTTCTGGTTTTACAGGCGACGTCTATTTTCAGAAGGTTGTCTATGTCGCTGTCATCGGCACTAATGTTACGTAATTCATAATGTTTGTCAGCAATCGCATCTTCCACAAGTTTGTTGTAGTGTTTGCGCTTTTCGCCGAGTGTGGTGCCTTGTAACTTCATGCCTGACATGGTGTTGAGCTGAAAAAAATAATAATTTTGCTACATTGATTCTACTACTAAGCAAATTATATCCCAGTCACATATTGTCATTCAGCGATAAGACAAAGGCACGACCACACCTAGCGACATTTTTAAATGTGATAAAAATTATGATAAATTATATAAATAGCCCATAGACGTCAATGGTAGGCGCCAGATAAACTTACAATAACGTACATTACCTTTCTCTAATACCCTTTCGTAGATACCCGAACAATGAATTATGAACCGTTTTGGCTTTGCGTTTTACTAGAGAACGTAAAGGATCACGATAGAGGTCGATTCAGCACAGCTTTATGTCTGTTTTTGATATAAAAATGTATAAGGGTCAATTACCGTTATTGCACATTTATATGAGGGCCAATTCTACTAATTTTTAGGCAACGTTCGCATTCTCATGTCAGTTGCAACCTGTCAAAAATGTGTGGAAATTAAGGCTTTTTTGACAGATTGCAACTGCATGCGGTTGTTAAAAATTAGTAGAAATTGGCACTCTGCAGTGCGATTCTGTAAGCATGTCGCAGTGAACACTTGGGCGGGGCGCACGACGGGTGAGTTGTCAAATCATACAAATAAGATGGAATGACAGCGCTCTTGTCGTTTACTCCGCCTAGGTGAACACCGTGAGATGTCGACAGAATCGACCGGCTGGTGTCTACCATAATGCTCGATTTGCTACACCAAAATATGTCTGTCAACTAGCTGAGGTGAGACGAGGAGTACTTTGTTTCTGATTGGCCCTTCTAAGGTCAATACTCAATACGTCTCACTAGGGATGGGAAAAGTCTAAATAAAATATGAATAGTTTAATAGTTTTTTTAAAATAATTGTACTCAATACACAATGTTTTAAATATAACAATATTGTATTTTTATTTAAAAAAAAAATGTCATAATATTATTTTAATACGTGTTTAATGTAATTTATACAGGTAGCTTATTAAAATATCAAAATTCTTTATGCAATTACATACATTATATATTTAAAAAGATAATATACAATTTTTCGGAGGAAGGTTTAGGTTACTTACATATATTTTAAATGTAGGTTTTTTGCTTTATCGATAACAGATTTTGTACTTATACTGGATAACTTTTTTTCCAGTGCGCAAACTTTGAGAACCACTTCTGCCCATGTAAATGAACAACTTTCCCCAAGAAAGCCATAGTCAATTCCTAAAAAAAAAATTCCATACAAAATTGTCATCAACTGACCACAATTTGTATGGGAGACTCAATTTTTTTTTTAGGAATTGACTATGGCTTTCTTGGGGAAAGTTGTTCATTTACATGGGCAGAAGTGGTTCTTAAAGTTTGCGCACTGGAAAAAAAATTACCCAGTATATGAAAGACATCAACGCGGGTCATATAAAATAAATCTATTTATTATTATTAAACATTAAATTATCGGTGAATATTTATAATATCTTTTCGGAAACTCAAAGTCTGGCTGTTGTTATCACACCCACGCATTGTAAAAGTGGCTATATATTATTACAATATTTATTTTCTCAATTTTTTAACGACTAACGCAGAAGTTTTTACGGCTCAAGGAACTGCCGGTCGATTTTGTCGACATCTCACGGTGTACACCTAGCCGGAGTGAACGACAACTGAGCTGTCATTCCATCTTATTTGTATGGTTTGACAACTGTCACAACCCGTCGTGCGTCCCACCCAAGTGTTCACTTCGACATGTTTACAGAATCGCACTGCAGGTCGAAACTAATTCGAAATTTTTATGTATATGACCGATATTTGCTGTTTTAAGCTATTAGGTACCTACCTGGTTAGATCTTAGTAAGTGCTCATGCTCATCATCTATAAGTAGTTTCAGTTTATTTATTAGCTGTATGTTTTTAAGCAGCGTATTAACACCCTTCGTCTGTTTAGACACTGTTTATTTAAGTGCATTGCAAACAATTTTAAAGATTTAATTCTTCCTTTTATTTAAGTATTAACAATAAGGAACTACCTGTCTACCTACTTATCACAAGGAAAATCTTATCTTGTCCAAATAATTCGATCATTCTGTAGCCAACAGAAAAAACCCGCCAAGTGCGAGACGCACTCGCGCACGAAGGGTTCCGTACCATTATCTATCAAAACGGCAAAAAAATCACGTTTGTTTATGGGAGGCCCCTAAAATATATGTTCTACTTTAATTAAATTATTTATTTTCAAAGTGAATATATAACTAAATATTCTGTGCATATTTCAAGCATCCTGTGGCCGTTATCAATATCGAGCAAAAAAATCACGTTTGTTGTAAGTATGGGAGTTAGTCTTCTTTTTTTTTGTTTTTTAGTATTTGTATTTGTGTTTATAGCGGCAACAGAAATACATTATCCGTAAAAATTTCAACTGTCTAACTGTCACGGTTCATGAGATACAGCCTGGTGACAGACGGACGGCCGGACAGCGGAGTCTTAGTAATAGGGTCCCGTTTTACCCTTTGGGTAGGTAAATTACCCTAAAAAACACAATTTAAAACTAATGATATTAGGTACTTGCTAGTTTTTTTCTGATAGGCTTGCTTGAATGATTATCGTCGTTTGATAAGATAATAAACAGAAAAAACTGTTTGGCTTTTGATGTTAAACGTCTTCACGGAATCCAAACTGTTGCCTTTCCTTCATTGATACATATGTAGTTAAACAACCGGTTTATACTGTCGACATCTCACCGTGTACACTTAGCTGGAGTGGACGACAAGTGTGCTGTCATTCCATCTTGTTTGTATGATTTGACAGCTCACTTGTCCTTCACTTCGCCTAAGTTTTCACTTCAATATCTTTACAGCAATGCAATTCTGTCGGTCGATTTTGTCGACATCTCTCGGTGTACACCTAGGCGAAGTGAACGACAATAGAGCTGTCACTCTATCTTATTTGTATGGTTTGACAACTCACCCGTCGTGCACCCCGCCCAAGTGTTCACTTCGACATGTTTACAGAATGTCTGCTGTAAACACGTCGTAGTGAACACTTGGGCGGGCCATCCAAAGGTTGTCTGTAAGAGATTGGCTTGTGCGATAAGATCTTTTGATTTGATTGTACACTGAGATGAAGATTGTTCACTTATTTTAGTCCTATGAGGTGTGAGTACAATAAAGTATACTTACGTCTAACGTCCGGGTGGAACCAATTGGTTCCAGACTTCCAGTATATCGCAAATTGATGTTTTCTTAAATTCCACGTTTCTTATGGTTTATTTTCATTCGTTTATATTTTCATAAAATTGGTTCGCCAGGACGATAGAGATACCTATAATAAGTAGAAACCGAAATTTGAACCTTTTCGATCATGCAAGAGAACCAAGGTTACTGACATTGCCCGAAGTATTGCAAAACTGAAGTGGCCGTGGGCAGGGCACATTACTCGCGGAACAGATGGTCGATGGGGCCGAAAAGTTCTGGAGTGGCGACCACGTACCGGAAGACGCAGCGCTGGAAGGCCTCCCACTAGGTGGACCGATGACCTGGTGAGGGTCGTGGGTAGCCGATGGATACGAGACGCAAAGGACCGGTTGTTGTGGCGACACTTGGGTGAGGCCTATGTCCAGCAATGGACGTCTTTCGGCAGTCATGATGATGATGACAAGTTTTATAACTCGAAAACCAACTAGTAGGTACCTATGGACCCCAAATTACCGACATCAAAATCGGTCCACATTAGCTCTAGAACATTCCATTTGAAGGAACGCACCTAATTACCAATCACCCTTTGAAATGTACGCCACCGTCACAAATAGGTATGTGACAGTGAATATGGTGGTGGTGGTTGGCGGCTTTGGTTCGCCGATACGCATGTCCTGGTGCTCATACGCATCAGTCATTCATTTTATTCATCAGTGGCAGTTATCGGGATCAAATAAATGAAATGCATTGTGAAACATATCCGCCTTAGACTCTTTATTAGTTTAAAATTAACGTGACACGTAAAAACATTTTGAATCAACGTAGTACGGAAGAACATTAAAATATTATCTTAAATATTAAAATAGGTACACTTAATTAATTATGCTTAACACTTTTAATTAGATTAAAACTCTTGACAGAATGGATCACATTTTAGTGCCTTAAAAAGTGTGGTATGTTGTAGGTACTTATGTGTTTTGTTTTGCGCTACCTAGTATTATGTGGTGTTTGTTATTTCTAATGTGCTTTGTTATTTTTACAGGACTAAATTAATTCATCTAGCGATGCTTCACAGTGGCACGGTATTGAGGTATTGATATAGCCCACGAGCTTAATCAGCCATTTCATTAAAAGCCTAGCTTTTTCATTGAACTGCGCCGTTTAATCAGCGACTTATGTGACATGGGCAAGTCATTAAACGATATTGAAACAAAGATGTCACTTAGGTCGCTGAAAAATCGGCGCTGTTAAACTAGTTGGCTGCGACATTGATTTCACAACACAATAAAAACGTAGGTAGTTACAGATTTACCAAACTGATACCTTGCAGAACGTGCTTCCTACTATAAATATTTAGTTTATGATATCAGTGATACCCGGACGAAGTCACAGGCAACATCTAGTTCATAATAAAAGTAGATACGTAATAATACTGTTTTCAGCCATGATCGATATTCAAAAACGATAAAACATAAGTAGATTGCTCAGACAACCCCTACTATGACGTGCCCATGTCATCGTGATTCTATTGTTAGAGTGAGACAGCTAGTCACAGTAGATAGTGCTGCTCGCCCTATATGGGCGAGCAGCACTATCCCTTTTTACCCGACTACGCGATGCAAGGGAGCGTAATGTAAAACACACCATATCGACGCGTATCGTCAGGGCTGCCAGATGTACGATTTTAATCGTACTCCTACGATTTTTTGGCATTTTTACTCATGTACGATCGCTAGACCAAGATCGTACGGAAAATGTACGATTTTTACATACCTGGCAACATTTCATAATGAAACGAACGTGCTCCACTGACAAGTGGCAAGTATGAGTTTCGGGGAATAAAAATAGATGACGAATGGCGCAATTTTTCCCAACATTTTAGATGAAAATTGGTTTAACTATGAATACCGACGAGTTTTGGTGCGTCATCAAAAAACGAATTTTAGTTATTTACTTACAGGTTAATAAAAATTTTGTACTTCTAGGTTGTACGATCTTTTCATTTCAAAATTTCCTTGGCATACGATTTTTTTGTAGTTGCCGTACGATCACATTTTTTTGCACCTGGCAGCCCTGCGTATCGTTATACCATTATTTTGAATCGAATCAAAGACTATTAAACCATATATTATATTCGGTCTCGGAAGCATTTTCAGTCCCGGGACCAGTCTCGAACCTCGGAAGCTAGTCCCGGGACTCCCGGGAAATTCGAGACCCACGTGTTTTTTATATTAGAATGGTTTTTTACGGATACGTTACGTTATGGATGGAGGTATTGCAGGTGTGCAAGAAAATGGTGATTTTAATATTGTTTTGGAAGGTAAACTAGACTTATTTTGGTAAAAATAAAAGAAATGGCAATGACATAGTTTGACTTAGTAAATGATAAACTATAAGAGGGTGAGGGTAGTAGTGAAACTGACTGAAGTGAGTGGTGGTGATGGTGAACTGTGAAGTAAATGATAATTACGATTGTAACTGTTTATAAATCACATTTATTACAAATTTACTCTTTGATCAATCTGAGTCAGATTGATCAAAGAGTAAAACAACGAGTCGGGTGCGCGCGCGGGGCGGGGCATAAGTTCGGGTCTCGCTCGGGCATTGTCGGGACGCATTCGGCAAGCGGCAGTGTCACTAGGCGGTACATAGTGCGCGGCGGAGAATTTATAAGTATAAAATGTACAAATAAATTCTGGTGTTAAGAATATTTTAATGTTTTTCTACCGAAACATTTGGTCTCGAAATTCCCGGGAATTTTTATTAAGTCTCGGTCTCGGTCTCGATGATAAAAGTGGCGAGACTGCCGGGATTTCGAGAATCGAGACTCCCGGGGCGAAATCCCTAATACCTACCTACTCTATGAATCGAATCTATCCGTGCCGGATGCACCAAGTTCCCTCAAACCTAACTGAAGTGAGGGCCTAGCGCGAATGTTTTGACGTATAGTAACGTTAGTAAATTTTGAATGAGTGAGTATATAAAAAACAACAACCCCATAGTAGTTTGGTTTCATTTTATGCGACATACACATTTAAACATTATGAGCGAAACGAATAATATAGTTAAAATAAAATATTACGTTACGTTATATACGCCAAAAACATTCGTGCAAGGCCCTCTGAATGTTAACGTCACTCGCCACAACATGAACTGACCAATTCTTAATTCTAAAATAGCGACGACATATAAATAACTAGATATACCTAATAATGACAAAATAGCATTCTAAAGACGTAACGTGTGTGTGGTAGTAAAAATCAATAAGAACATCCCAAAGTTTTCGATTTAACAGTGTTCAAAATCAGTCTTCCGGTACGTCGCAAAAATCATTATAATAATGCACTAGCACTGTCTCAAATTGATTTGATTCAAGTTTTTTACGTATCTCTGACCGTGTGCTTTTTAACTTGTCATCATTACAATATTTACGGGTTAAATTGGAGACAACTAAATAACTAGGAATTAAATCGTTCTCATTTAACATGTATTTTAAAGTTTCTAGTACAAACAGATTATTTTGAAAATATAAGTCATTGAACATTGCTCCGAGAGCTTCAGCAAATAGACAAAATATAGTTGGACTGTATTGATGGATATCCTCTTTTAAACAATCCACTATTCTCGGTCCCAATAAAGGAGCAATATTCAAATGAATATCTTTCCAGACGTCGCCTACTCCACTTGAACTCCATCTATCAGTAAAATCTGTTTCTGTCCACTTTTTCGACCCTAAAGCACTAATTGACGTTGGGTTTTCATGAATTATTTTAACGTATTCTGTTATAAGTTTCCAACTAGTAAACATCACGTAGTTTTCTAGTAGAGGCAAATTTTGCTCAATTTTATTTTTTATTTCAAAAAACAGTTTAGCAGGAATCGGTATTTTATTCAATGTTACTTTAATTGTGAATGACCATACTAAACGAGTTAAAAACTTATAAAAATTGTTTTTAACATAATAAGTGTCCGCTCGCATATTATCCCAATACTTAAAGGCTTGTTCCACAGCTGGACCAACTACCCTTCTGAATTTTAGAAGTTGATTTTCCTCATTTTCACCGGACAGCACGTAACATGCAAGAACCTCGATAAATTCGCTTTCATACGAACAGAGTTTGTTTCCTGCTTGGGACAGTAACTTGTTAGCAACAAAATCATCATCAAGAAATTCAACTATTTTTGGTGAATATTGAACTAATTCTTTCACATGCTTCCCGCAATTAGCGCTATCAGGCAATGAAGTTAAAAACTCGAAACTCTTCATAAAATATTCTGCTCGAATACTAATCGGTACATTTTCAGCTTTACCTAATTTCTTGTATATTTCTGCACTGTCACCTGAATTCAGCTCTTTCATAAGTGTGCCTAATAATTCCCATAGTTCTTTATCAACGGTTGGATTTTTTACCTTGCATATTCGATCAAATGTGTGCTTGAAAAGAATTGAGCGGATTGTAAGATTCTTGGTCGTATTCCAAGTTATCGAAAATACTGATTTCAGAACATCAGATTTAAGTTTGTTAAAAGCAAGATGAAGTCCAAACTTTTGTAAGGATACCGATGCTTCCAGTAATTTCGGCAAATGCACAAGACTTTCGACTTCAGTCATATTGTATAAAATTGCATTGAGTGAAGGCACTGCATGTTGTAAGTAATCTCCCTTAGCGTACCACAACACAGTATCTAAGGGAATCAGGGGCCTGGCTAGGTGCAAATTTTTTGCAATATTTTTCCTTAGGCTTATTTCCGTTTGGTCAGTTTCTCCCCACGTTATCTTAAAATTGTTGGGAGCATGTGTTTTTGCCAAATTCACTATTTGATTTTGAGATAGAAGCATGAAAATACCCTTAATAACGGCTTTTTGTCCAGTAGGTTTGTTCAGATTGAGTAAGTAGGCGTCGACCCAGCGCTGCGCGAGTGAGTGCGGCCAGTAGACGCGCAGCTTGGCGACCAGACGTGGCAGCGAGACAGCGTCGTCAGTTCGCAACGTGTCTATTTGTTTGTCGTGGCGCGTCAGCAGCTGCGGGTTGTGTTTCAGAGCGTTCAGGCACGCTTCCTCGCTCAGACACAGCGACAACGACTCCTCAAACATGTGCCTCCGCCACGATTTCTTCACGTTATACAAACACGACATGTCTGTTTTCCACATGTTTTTGTGCTTAATCTGTATTAGTTCCCGGATTTTCTCGAGTATAACTGGAAACTTGCTGATATCTTTTTTCCAATCTCTTAACAAAATAAAGGCATTCTTTATGTGAAGTAAATTTTCGTCGAAATCGGAAACATTTGCAATGGTTTCACTTAGGATTTTTTTCAATACGGAATTAATGAGGTAAGTAAACATTTTGTCGTTTTGTTCTTGATTCAATTTACTCCGAAACTTTTTGAAAGATCCAAATGACATCTTTTGTTCGACGATCTCCGGTACGGGTTCATAATGTAAAACTTTATATAAGACTATAGATTGAAGACATAATTGTACATTGTTTTCTGATTCTGTGTACACTTCCATACTGTGGAACAACTGATTCAAAACGTTCCAAGTTTCAACGTCGAACTCGTGAGTAGATACTCTTGAAAGCAGATTATTGACGAACTGAATTTTGAATTTGAACGGTTCATTAATATGTTTTTTATTAAAAAAATTCAGCAAAGTTTTAATATGCTGTGGGTTGTTTCGTGTACAGGTTACCAAAACGGAGAGCATGGCACATCTTTCAAAAGATGACCTCTCCTTACGTATAAGCGTCTGTATTTCAGACAAAGCGACATCGAATGGAGCTAATTCATACCATTGGTAAGGATTAACATAATCTTCCACAATCTTTCTTTCCCGTTCTGAAAATAGTAATGCTATTTCAGTTTTATCGATAAATGTTATCCTTGCAAATTCAAATCTCTCTTCTGCTGGCATGTTTTTGATGAAATGCCTCAATGTTTTATGATCGAATGAACGGGATCCTACCAATGTACTTGCATGCTTATAAAGAAAATCTTTTATTTCATTCTTTTTTAAATACTTTGCTAACACAGACAAGTTGATTGTGTCAACGTATTTATCAAAATTGTCCAAAACTCTTTGCATGGAATTTTTCATAAGGAACACTGTTTTATTTTTTCCTATTTCAGGGAAGTAATCAAGTTTTGTTCTGTCTTCCACTACTTGTAGCACCTCAGTCGTATGAGATTTTATCAAAAACAAAATTTCCTTTTTCACCTGGTTCATATTTCGAGATTCGACCGATCCATAGTATGAAAGAAAATGAGCAGATCTTCTGCACAAACGTTTAAATAGAGATAGTGGTATCAGAAGTCCGTTTTTCATAACATTTTCTATGAAAGGAATTGAGCAGTGTTCCAACCATTTGTAAGCACCAGCAGATTCTTTCAGGTATTCATAAAAGGTTTCGACTCGAGTTTCGTCTTTCAGATGGATTCGAATGTGAAGCATGAGTTTATTAAATGTTTTGGTGTTCATGCTAGGTAACAGTTGTGTGTGTAGGTACTCTGGATTGATGATGTTTGCGTACTGCTGCTCGGTGATTAGCCACGTGGATTTTTTTATAGCTGTCGCCGCATACAGCATGTCGTTAGATTTCATTACTTCGATGATATAATCTACGTTTCTGGTTTTACAGGCGACGTCTATTTTCAGAAGGTTGTCTATGTCGCTATCATCGGCACTAATGTTACGTAATTCATAATTTTTGTTAGAAAGCGCATCTTCGACTAGCTTGTTGTAATGTCGGTGCTTTTCGCCGAGTCTATCTCCTTGTAGCTCCAGCGGCGGCATTGTGATGAGCTGGAAACATAATTTTTATAACTTGTTGTATTCTTTACTAATATACAGAAAAATTAGAAAAAAAATAGAAAAATTTGGCGTCAAAGTGTTAGTAATGCTTAAAAATGGTCAAGTGCGAGTTGAACTCGCATACGAAGGGCTCAGTATCATTAGGAGACCTTGCTTCTTGCAAAGTTGTAATAATACCTGGCCTGTTGGTCTAGTGGTTAGTGACCCTGACTGCAAAGCCGGAGGTCGTGGGTTCGATTCCCACCCAGGACAAACTTTGTGTGATGAGCATTATTGTTTGTGCTGTGTCTGGGTGTAATTTATCTATAATATGTATGTATTTATAAATTACTAGCTGTCCCCCGCGGCTTCGCTCCCGTCAACTGGCTACCTACCTACCTACCCTAAACCTACCCTTCTCCTACCCTACACCTACCCTACACCTACCCTACACCTACCCTACACCTACCCTACACCTACCCTACACCTACCCTACACCTACCCTACACCTACCCTACACCTGCCTACACCTACCCTACACCTACCCTACACCTACCCTACACCTACCCTACACCTACCCTACACCTACCCTACACCTACCCTACACCTACCCTACACCTACCCTAAGGATTCTTAAATTTTCTAATTTTCCGCGCAATTTTTTTTTTTTTTTTTTTTCATAAGAACCTTCTCCTGACAATAACAAACACAACAAAAAAAGAATTAGTGAAATCGGTCCAGCCATTCACGCGTGATGCCGTGACCAAGGAAAACGGGTTTCATTTTTATATATATAGATATAAGTATGTATATCAGTTGTCTGGTTACCATAACACAAGCTCTGCTTAGCTTGGGATCAGATGGCCGTGTGTGAGTTGTCCCAAGATATTATTATTATTATTATTATTACCTACTTCAGTATTAGTACTATACTTATACAATGTTTGGTACATTAATGAACTTAAATGTTTTATGATAGAGCAAATAAAAAAACGCCGATTAATCACGTTTCACATCAGTTTTCTCTTTTTGTTTGTAATTAATGTGTCGATATACCGGCAATAATAAATTAATAACCTATTTTAAAAATAATGTGACCTAAACAACGTGTAGTAGAATAAAAATTAGTACCTGTAAAGGGGTCATTGTACTTATCATCATGAACACCGTTTAGAGTTGGCATTCAGGTATTGCGTTAATTTGGTACAAGTTGTACATACCGAGTATGTCAGCTAATTCAGCTATGTCATTACTTCTTCGAAATAAGTCTTCACTTCGTCATATGGGCTATCACATCTTTCACTCGGCTTTTGATTATTCGTGATCCCTTATAGGTGCTTACTACGTTTTGACTTGTAAGAGGCCCTTGAGGCGGTTTAGAAACTCTGACTCTAGTGTGTGTGGGGTCGTTAGACCTTACTGCCCACACGATAAAGACTTGTTAAAATAAAAAAAATAAAATATTCGTAATATTTTAAATACTTAATGTTTTGATTTGCCGACGATATAGTCGTCATGGGCGGAGACTATGAAGGACCTCAGTACAATGCTTGATGACCTCAGTAGAGCTTCCGAAAGAGTGGGTCTTAAAATGAATATGGATAAAATCAAGGTCATGGTAAATCCCATGTAGCACCCACTCCTATCAAGATTGCAGGCTCTACACTTGAAGTTTTAGACGAGTACGTCTACCTGGGACAAACGGTCCAGTTTGGTAGGGCTAACTTCGAGAAAGAGGTCGACCGTCGAATCCGACTCGGCTGGGCGGCGTTCGGGAAGTTGCGTGGTATCTTCTCGTCTCACATACCACAGTCTGAGTGTCTCAAGACGAAAGTCTATGACCAGTGCGTGTTGCCAGTGATGACTTATGGAACCGAAACGTGGTCACTCACAATGGGCCTCATCAGAAGGTTTAAAGTCACCCAAAGAGCAATGGAGAGGGCAATGCCCGGAGTTTCCTTGCGCGATCGAATCAGGAATGATGATATCCGCTAGAGAACCAAGGTAACCTACATAGCCCGAAGGATCGCCAAACTGTTCGATGGGGCCAAAATGGTCGATGGGGCCGAAAAGTTCTGGAGTGGCGACCGCGTACCGGAAGACGCAGTGTTGGAAGGCCTCCCACAAGATGGACCGACGAACTGGTGAGGGTCGCTGGTAGCCGATGGATGCGAGACGCACAGGACCGGTTGTTGTGGCGACACTTGGGGGAGGCCTATATCCAGCAGTGGACGTCTTTCGGCTGATATGATGATGAATCATTTGCATGATTTTGCTGCATGTAAGGTTTTGTTAAAATACAGGGAGGATTCCGAACCTGAGTGGTGACAAAAAAGTATGTATGGGGTACAAAAATTCATATGAGCGACACCCCCCGAGATGTAATAAAATGTCGATAAAACAACACCTAGGAAAACGGGCGCGCGCACAAAGGTTTATCTTATATCTTCATAGAAGTTTTCCTGTGTGGTTCCTAATCTATGCAAAAAACTTAACTAGTTAGTAATTAATAATTCCCGTTCGTTTGTATATTTTTTCCTAAACTTCCTACTCCCGACTCAAACTCGAATTAATTACCTACGGTTATCAAAAAGATGAGAGCACTACATATGGCGGCCGGCCTAAACCTTCTGTCATTTTCGTGACGGCGGCGGTGGCGATCTGAGTGACGATTCTACTATTTTTTAACCAACGGCAACGTCCGCATTCGCATCTGTCAAAAACAGGGCTCGGAAACCGGTTAATTTTCCAAACCGGTTTTGGTCATTGACCTCGAACCAGAAACGATTGCGGTTTAGGTTTCGGTTACCGATATTTTAACCGGTTAATGGAATAACCGTTTTTTCACAAATTCCGATTCTGTTGAGCGAAATTAACCGGTTAATTTGAGTTTCGACGGTATAAACGAGTTCTACCTACGACTCCATCTCTCTTACACCTACAATAACAACGCTCTCGCTCTACGGCAACGAATAGGCACTCAAAAACTTATTGTATTCGACCACGTTGCTGGCGGAGTACGTTCTATGAGACCTGTGTGTAACAAAACATTTGAATTTCATGAATTACGTTGTTATACATTGTGATTGACTTACGTAAAAAAAAAAATATTATTATAAAATGAAAGACTTGCCGGATAGTCAACCATTTTTTACAGAAGCTGAAGAGGATACAATTTCTGATTCTAATACAGAGAATGGTAGGTAAATAATCAGAATATTATGATTGCGGCTTTTCCTTTTTAATACCTACTTTCGATTCATATTCCTTACCTAAATTTAAAAGGGCCTCGCGAAGGTCTTCGCCCAGGGCCTCGCAACGGTAAAGGCCGCCGCTGTTGGAGGACACTCACTTTGTGCAATAAAACTCTTGTTCACTTGAAACTATTCACTGACTTACATAATAACGTGATGATCTGAACTGAACTGAATGCTCAAAATGTTCTAGGTCTTTAATACAATCACATGGTTGGAAGTAGCAGCAAGGCAGCAACCACAAAGATTCACAATATTCAAACTTATAACTACAGGTTATTATTTACACTAATAATAGTTCATGATTGATCATTGCAATGATGATAGGGCTGTCCTGCACATTCCTCCCGCCGTTCGACGTCCGCCGCTGACGTCGCAGTTGCAGAAGACGGTGCAGGATCGCCGCTCCCGTTGGGTAGCACTACTATCTTCTTCAATGGACGTCGCAGTATTCCTCCTTTCGTGCTCACATCCACCGTGCGCACAACTCCATCTGGGCCGGGGAAAGTAGCACAGATGCGTCCTCTGTTCCACATGTTCCATGGGAGGTTGCCGTCTACGATGAGTACTAGATCGCCGACCTTGGTTATTGCCTTTGGTGTGCGGCTCTCTGCGGTTTTGTAGTTCTGGAAGGTGTTCTTTAAGCCATCTGGGCCAAAGTATATCGACGAGTCTCTGAGCCGCGCGCCAACTGGCTCGTAGATGCAGATCGCTGTCATTGAATTCTCCTGGTGCCGCGATGTAACCTGGACCTCCCAAAATAAAGTGATTGGGTGTCAAGGCTTCAGGAACTTCAAGGTTCACAGACACGTGGGTAAGTGGACGGCTGTTCACGGTGTGTTCGGCTTAGATAAGTAACGTGTGGAGCACTTCTTCGCTCGGGAATCGCTCGTTCAAAGTGGTGGCGAGTGCTGTCTTCACGGATCTCACCATGGGTTCCCAGGCGCCTCCCATGAAAGGTGCACCTGGTGGGATGAATCACCAGTCGATCATCTTTCTCAAGGCTTCTGCAGTAACTGCGAAGATGGCGGTTCGTAGCTCCTTCTCGGCGCCGTGAAAGTTCGTTCCGTTATCGCACCACAGTTGCACTGGGCATCCTCGGCGCGCTATCATACGTCGCAATGCCATGACTGCCGAATCTGTATTGAGCGATGTCACAAGATCAAGATGAATGGCTCGCGTCGTGAGGCATGACTGTGAATAAGGCGACATATCTTTTTTGGTGACTTAGTCCCGATGTGATGGTCAACGGCTCGAAGTAATCCAAACCGCCGAAGGTGAATGGTCTCTGGTGGTGTGCTAAGCGACAGGAAGGGAGATGGGATGTCATCGGTTGTGGTGGAGTGGCTGCTTTTATACGGCATCGTATGCATCTGCTGATGATGTTCTTGACGGTCGGTCGCAGACGGAGCACCAAATGTTGCTGACAACATTCGTTGACTATCGTCTCGACGTCTGGGTGATGTAATTGGCGGAGGACATGTTCGATCCACAATCGTGCTGCAAGATGATCTCCATTCAGTACCATCGGTTTCTTTAGCCGTTCTGTGACGTCTGCCATGGCGGTTATTCTGCTCTTTAGGCGAATCTCTCCCTCTGTGAGTTCTATGCACAGGGCGTGCAGGCGACTTTTTCGTGGTATGGGTCTCTCGATCTTTAGAGCTTCCATCTCTTCTTGAAAGGCTTGCTCTTGTGAAGCTCGCAGGATTAGACTTTCGGCGCTATGCAGAAGTTCAGCGGTGAGAGGAAGGTGATTGTTCGTGTTCGTGGTTTTTTCGCCTCTCTTGTGTTTTGGTTGACAATGTCTGTTTGTTCTTTTTCCAATCAGTTCAATCTTTTTGGTTCTTTTGTAATTAATGTTCTGTCCTGATTGGCGACGGAGTTGCAGGAACTGTAGAACTCGTGCTGGTACCTTTCCCAGGGTGAGAATCTGTTTACGTCTGGTAAAGCTTCTTTGATCTGTTCGTTCTTGTCTTCTTCAATCAAGCTAAAGGTTCTCTCTTCTCCTGTGATTATGACATGATTCTTCTTGTCAGCTGGCCACGTTTCCGGGGGACCCAGAAGGAATTCTGGACCGTTGATCCTGCGATGCTCTTGACTGTAGTTCTCTGGTACCTCTCTTGTTGCGTCGTCTGCTGGGTTCAATTTGGTTGGGAGCCAGTGCCATTCGTTGGTGGAGCTATGTTGTTCGATTGCCGCTATGCGATGAGCGACATACGGTTTGTAGGATCTGGAACTGCCGGTTGATTCTGTCGACATCTCGCGGTGTTCACCTAGGCGGAGTGAACGACAATAGAGCTGTCATTCCATCTTATTTGTATGGTTTGACAACTCACCCGTCGGGCGCCCCGCCCGGGTGTTCACTTCGACATGTTTAGAGAATCGCACTGCTGTTTCTGATCCATGAAAGCGTGGTTCTGCTGTTGGTCCAGAATGCACACTGGCGTTCACTCGTGTATTTGTGTCGCGTATAGGCGTGCGCCAAGTGCTGTTCCACGTCGCCAAACTTCTTGAAGTATTTGTTTAGCCCTGATGGTTACTGGTGATACAAGTCCCAATGGATCAAATAGGGAAATTACTATTCTAAGAGCTTCTCTCTTAGGAGGCGTGTCGTTCTGTAAGCTGCTCTGGGGTATACGATAACAGATTCAAATTGAATGCAAGCGAGTCTTCCGTATATTAGACCGAGGACTCGTTCTATCTCGATGTTGTCTTCCAGCTTAATTGTGTCTTCGGTCTTAGTAACATCCCCTAGCGCTTGAAGAAGAGCGGTAGAGAGATATGACCATTTCTTGAGTTCGAAATGTGCTTCCCTGTGGATGTCCTCCCCGAACATTTCCGTAATATTGTAATCTGCCACGAAACTACGACTTGATTCACGTTAACATAACGATAGTTTCTACTCGCAAATTGATATTTTGTTATGTACCTATTCTGCCAACATACGGCGCCTGGTTACCATCACCGCACTTTACAAGTCTTTCGTATCGTAACACTAAATACATACTAAACTAGTGAAAATCACTTCAATTTGTTAAGTTAATTCTACCATACCTGCAATATTTGATAAACATTAAAACTTTCTTGATGTATTGGGTACAGCCTTCCATCAAACACTTTGATTTTTTTGTCTCCGGGTATTACAACCCAGAACATATATTTTCCAACACATTTGCTCAAAAAAACTTTAAAAAAAGTTTTTATTTAAGTGCCCTAAAAAGATCAAAATAAAATTTTAAATCACATTAACCACATTCATTTATGACTTTACAGAATTGAAATTATAATAAAAGCTTGTCGCGATAATTTCAATTTGTAATTAAAATTTTATAATTAGGTAGGCACCTACTAAACTTGTAAGCAATTCATGTTTGTAATTAAAAAAAAGTGCCGTGATATAAAATGTGGAACTTTAACCCTGAATAACTTTTTTGCACACATAGGATTTATCGGGTTTGAAATTTATTGCAGTACCTAGTTGATCTGTCAGAATGTTTCTTAATTTAAATTTCATCTGACTGAATAAGTAGAGATTTCTTCTAGGCATCGCGACAAGCTTTTATTATAATTCCAATTCTGTAAAGTCAGAAATGAATGTGGTTAATGTGATTTAAAATTTTATTTTGATCTTTTTAGGGCACTTAAATAAAAGCTTTTTTAAAAAAAAATTATTTTATTTTATATTTTTTAGTTTCAATCGATAGTTATCGATCAATTCGAAAGTCCATCTATAAAACGGAGTGTCCTTCAACAGAAAAACTTAAGGAACGGTGAAAACTATTACCCCTGGATGTGGCATCTATTTCATGGTGGGCCTACCAACTGCCTATCATAAACGAATGCGTATACAAAATGTCAAGCCCCAGTAATTGAATATTGAGGAGTTCCATAGTTCGAAGACAACCCTGGACGTGGCATCTATTTCATGGTGGGCCTATCAACTGCCTATCATAAACGAATGCGTATTCAAAATTTTAGGTCCCAGCAGTTGAATATTGAGGAGTTCCATAGTTGCAACATCATCAGGTCACGTTTATGATTAACATGCATTGTCATCGGTTCTGGACCAGCATGCAAAATTTCAGCTCAATCGGATACCGGGAAGTGGGTCAAATTAAACTTGCAAGATTTGTAAACATACATACAAGTCAAGTTAAATAAAAGCTTTTAATAATAATTAATAAAAATGCATTTACGAAGCCTGTATACATTGCTCGAAAGTTAAAATTTACACACTAAGCAATGTGCGGTAAAATATGTACTTAGGTATGTATACTTTACAGCTTTTTAATTTCCATAAAAATTAATAAGAATATCACCAAGGAGTTTCACAATCCTAGAATAAATAAGCTGAATGATCGAACCTCTTTAGAAGCGCTTTTGCTCAATACGTTTGTCTCACTTTAATACTAAAGAAAAAATGAGAGAAGAATAATAAAAATAAATAAATTAAAGATGTACTTCTAAGTTTCACCACGCAATTGTTTGCAAATTCGCGCCATTTTCATATTAAATTAGAAACGTCAAAGATTGTTGCGACTTTCCGACTGATATCTATAAAAAAAGATGGTTTCATTACCTATTGTACTTTTCTCTCGCAAATGTATTGAAAAACGTTGTACGACATACGTACAGAAATTGGTTTTTACAAACTCGTGACTATGATAAGCCCTTGACTTCGACTCGGGCTTACATTCGTCTACTCGTTTGTAAAAACCAACTTACCGCACAAATATCATAAATAACTATTACCTATTCTTCTTCTTTCTTCCCATGGTTAATGTTAGTATAATGTCTATAAAACACGAATTAAATAGCGGCCGCACGACATTTGTATCTGCGGCGATTCGGCAAACGACGAAAGAAAACAAACACGCACAAAAGTAAGCGCGCGAGAATGTGACAAACGGCAGCGGCAGGCTTGCGTCTGAGTAAAACCGGTTTATTCAAGTTAGCGTGAGTTTTCAAATTCTATTCTCTGCATTAACCGGTAACCAAAATTATTAAGGTTGTGTTGAAACCGTTTTTGTAATTAACCGGTTAATCGATAAACGGTATTATAACGGTTTTTTGAACAATATTAACCGGTATTTCTAAACCGGTTCCGAGCCCTGGTCAAAAATGTACATACAGTACCTAATTGAGGCTTTTTGACAGAAATGCGAATGCGAACGTAGCTTAAAATTTAGTAGAATTGGCACTCAGGTTGTCACTTTGTGGTGCATGCGTAAAGGCCGATTCACACATATCAGTGAAGTCACAGTTCCGGCACAGTACCAGCACCGCGTGGTAATTATTCTTTCAAACAATCTCTATGAACGCGTCCACAACTCCACACCTGTCAGTGTCAGTGTCAGTGACGACACAGTGCTCTTGAAGTGAGATTCCATATAGATTAGACATGGGCGTTTTCGTATTTAGTCGCAAACGGATATGTAACCGATATTCAGTTTTCATATCGATATCGAAAACCGTTTTCAGATATCGATATCAGTAGTACGATTTGCACAAGTAACTGTGAAACGAACGAAACGCAAACTAACGACAAACGCAAACACAGTTTTATAACTTATGGAATCTTTGTTGTAACTAAATAAATAGAAACTAGACCTTATTACTAGCGCGTTAAGATATAGATATTACGCACGCACTATTATTAACCAAATAACCAATCACTAGCCGAAGTTACGTAATATTCGCTTCATCACTTTTACGCCAGTAAAAAATTGAATGGTAAGACAGAGACAAAGCGAATAAAAACCATCGATGTCATATCGCTCGTTATTCGTAGTTCGTTCTCGTTGTTGCGTTTTGGATAAACCATAACTCGATGAAGTTTTTGTGAAAACGGTTACCGTATATATATTTAGATATCGATATGGTATGATAATAAACCCATATCCGATATAAGTTACGTTTTGATATATCGAACCCATGCCTATTATAGATTGTATGAAATAATAATTATCACGGTGCCCGTAGGTACTGTGCCGGAACTGTGACTTCACTGATATGTGTGAACCCTGAACCGGCCCTTACTCGGCACCACTTTGATATATGATACCCAAGCGCTTTATGGGCACAACGTATCGAATTAAAAAAAAACCGGCCAAGTACGAGTCGGACTCGCGTACGAAGGGCTCCGTAAAAAAATCACGTTTGTTGTATGGGAGCCCCTATATTTGTTTTAAGTATTATAATGATTTATTTTTAAAGTGAATAAGTATATGTAACTAAATATTCTGTGAATATTTGAAGCATTGCCTTTATCAATATCGAGCAAAAACAACCAAATAAATCACGATTGTTGTATAGGAGCCCCATTAAATATTTATTTTATTCTGTTTTTTAGTACCTATTTCTTGTTATAGCGGCAACAGAAATACATCATCTGTGAAAATTTCAACTGTCTAACTTGATAGTTAGACAGTTGAAATTTTCACAGATGCGATTACGATGCGATTACGTCCATCTGTCACCAGGCTGTCTGTCATGGACCGTGATCGGTCCATGACACACAGCCTGGGGGTCGAGTCTGCTATTGCAATCGTGGCTCAATGACCGGTCAGTGATCGAATATTTGACAACTTTGACAGTTTTTGTATGGGAAATGTGTCATAAGTTTGACGTTATACGTCAAAAATCGATCATTGACCGGTCATTGAGACACGATTGCAATAGCAGACTCGACCCCCTGGTGACAGATGGACGTATGGACGGACAGCTGAGTCTTATTAATAGGGTCCCGTTTTACCCTTTGGGTACTGAACCCTAAAAAGACAAAAATGACATTTATAAATTTGATCCTCCCTCCCCATAAGAGCTTCCAAGTAATTTATCGTAAATGCCTGACTGAACGAATACACTCAAATGAGTGTGGATCTTTCAAAAACAACTTCATGCACTAATCTGACACTAATCTCATAATATCATGACTAAGATTAAGTCTAGACTTTAAACAAGAGTGAGTTTGTTTCTTCTTAGCCCAATTGCAAGATGAACTTCAAATAATATCATCAATTGTTTGATCATGTCCTGCAATGTATGCAAGACATGATCAAACATTTGATCACATTATGCTTCTGTAGCTCGCAATGTAATGCAACTTGCATGTGAACTGGGTTCAGAATTTTAAAATAAATTTGAGCTAGAAGTTTTTATTTTAACCAATTAACAGAAATAAATGTAACATAAATCTACTAGGAAAATGATTATCTTATCAAAATAATAAGTAATATAAATTTGGAAATTGCTAAAGTGAAACGGGAAAATATGTATATAGGTAGCCTACCAACAATACACACAAGCATGATTTTATGTCACCTACTTATATAATTTTATTGCACTAATGATAATAATTTAGATGACTTAATATAAAAGTAAGTAGGCTTTGAATTTGTCAGCCGTTGCATTGAAAGCCTAGCCTTTACATTTACTGAGTCATTTAATCAGCAACTTAAGTGACATGGGCAAGTCATTAAACAATATTGAAACACAGATGTCATGTCGCTGATTAAACGGCGCAGTTAAATGAAAACCCTAGGCTTTTAATGAAACAGCTGATTAAGCTAATTGGCTAACATAGTCAAAATAAATGCAGAAGACAGGGAGAAGTGGATGATCAAGTTTACTATTGGTATGATTTGAATGTATTTCATACCTAAAAATCAATAATTTTTTTTTAAATTTATCAATGTTAATAATGCATGTTTGGATGTGAATAAATCAATCACGCCTAAATGGTCCAAAATAATTGGTGAAAGAGATAGATCATGAAGAGGATGACACTAAACATAACCAATATCCAGATATTACATTAGATATGTATGTGTGTAATCAGGGATACTTTTGTGAGTGAAGCAAGTACTAGTAAAACTATTTTTTTAAACTAAACAAACTCATGGGCCACAAAAATAAAACCATTCCTACTATTTAGAAGGTATAATTGCATTTATTTAACAAGATAAAAACTGAATCTTAAAATTAAGGCACCTTACTTCGTTTTATTTTTGTTTGCAACTTCCTGACATTCAATAAAAAATATGGTCTAATAAGCCGTTTTTTAAAACATCCTTTAAAACTACAGTCAAATTAATTTATTTTCTTCATTTATTAAATTGTTTTATTTAGTTTTAGTTAAGTCTTTTATTTAAATGTGTTTATAGTAATAGTCCTAATAATTATACAATAAATTTATTTAGTTATTTGGTTCCTGCTGCGGCCCTACCTTTTTTGTTGGGTGATGTATGTAAAGACCTTTTTACAAATAAAAATAAATAACTCTAAATAGAATTGAAGTGAGGACGAATAGCATGGATCTATTTTCATTTGTTTTTATTTGCATGATAAAACAGCCCAGCCATCTTTTTAGAAGAAATAAATATTTAATAACGTTAAAGTATCGTAGCCTCTTTGCATAATCATACAATAAACTTGTTATATTTTTGGCGATGATCGTGTTACTGACCTCCGGTTTGATGTACAGCTTCAGAATAAACTTCGCAGCCCGCTGCAATGAATATGTGCCTCTCAAAACTGGATAGTTACAAGGCCCCAATGAGCTCACAAAAGTTACGTGAGCTTGTGAAAATCAATGCAACAAAATGACTCAGAGGAGGCCGGTGTTTACATGTTGTCTACCACAGAACATATAATTTTATTCTATAATTCAGCGAGCGTGACACACACAAGGCAAGACTGATTCACCAATTTTTTTATCTACTGCCGATAATCGTTCTATTCTAATCCCTGTTTTAAAGTTACAATCGAAACTTTGTTTTGTTTTGTGTTGTGGTTGACATTGACGTTCACTTTCAGTTTCACTCAAGTTCCCACATCAAATTATTAATGACAATGACAGCGGACTGAACACTGCACAGATGACATAAAAATAACGATGCTCGATAACTGTTATAACGTGTTTTATAAAATCGTTACTGCGCAATGTTTTATTCTTGTTTTTGCTAGCTACCACCACAGTAGGTAACTAATAAGTCTAATAACCTAGTTTGTCATCATCTATCTATCTCGCCGGTCGTATAGGATTTCTGGCCCATCAGATTATGTGAGCGAGGCCGAGAGAAAATAGATAGAAATAGTGCACTCAAATGACAATTTAACCGGTATTGCATTTTTTCGGGCTCCGTACGTCCGAAAAATGAAACCCTGATTATAGGATCACTCGTGTGTCTATCTTTGTTTTCCACATTGAAAATAAAACATTCGTTTGATTTCAAAAATTTCCTCAGATCAGATAAGTTCGATGCCAATGCGAATGTATTACGAAACCATAAAAATAAAAAGTCAATATTTATAAAAAATAATATATTTAAAGATAATACCAATTTATTCTGTTTTGTATCTACACTACTTTACATAATTAATATCTAAAAAGGCATAAATTAACCTAAAACAAAACGTGTGAACGTGCGAATATTTTTCTGAAGTACCTAGCTACTTACCTACCTATTGCCTGTCAATGTGTGTACCTACACATTTTGTGCTACTTCGGCCACATCTAACTGTGGCCAAATAGTCAGTGTCAAAACAACTGTGAATTTGATTGACACATTAGGTGCATTACAAGTTTTTGTAGCTACAATGTAGGTACATTTTCCTCACATGAGCTCTACACAACTGTAGGTTGACTAGGTACTTCTGAGCTTTTTTTTTTTTTTTTTTTTTTTTTTTTTGGATGGGAAATCATCAAATGACCCCTCCCGCTCTGGGTTGAGCGGCAGGGAGTGTCAGACTTCTACTGACTAAAACCCACCCATGCTCCTCTTAGTGCCTTTTACGTTCCAGGGCCGCGGTAACTCTTTCGAACAAATCCGCAACAGGTACTTCTGAGCTAGGAGATACTCGCCTAGCTCAGGAGTTCACTTAGATTAGTACACATCAGCAAATCAAATCAATTCACAACACATTTTACAACGCAGCATCTTAGACGGTCCTGCAGATACCGGGGGTGAATCTTCCGGAACATTCCGAAAATCAGTAAAGTAATGCAACTGCACAGTTTTAGATGGATGTGATCTCAGTTTCTTACGTATTTCAGACTGAATACATTGTAAGTCATCGTCACTACAAATCTTTAGTTTAGGGGTCATCTTAGAAACTAATATATAACTAGGAATGAACTCATTATCATCTAGCATGTATTTCAGTGTTTGTAACACACAGTCAACATATTCAAAATATAATATATTATTAAAGACCAGTATTCGAAACATTTTTTGAAAAGCACCCGCAAACAGATCATTTATTGTTGGGCCATACCGCTCAGTGTCTTTCTTTAAAGACTCCACTATTATCGGACCCAAGAAAGGAGATGTTTTCAAATGAAAAAAATTCCAAACAATTTCCATCACATTAGACATCTGCCCATTTGGGATATCTGATTCTGAAAACTTAAAGTTCTCAAATACAAAGGGCGCTGATCCGTCTTCATCCAGTATCTTTAAATATTCAGTTAAAAGTTTGAAACTGGTTATCACTACATAGTTTTTTAACATGGGCAATTCTTTTTCCATTTTGGCATGTATTGCTAAAAACAGTTTTACAGGTACAGGTATCTTATTTAAACTAAAATATAATCTGAAATTCCAAACCAAAAATTTTATAAATTTTTCAAAGTTGATTTGAATGTAATACTTGCCTAAATGAACACAATCCCAACATTGAAAAGCTTCTCCTATTGCTGGTTCCACTACAGTTCTGAATCTCTGAAGTTGATCATCCTGATTTTTACCAACCAAAATGTAAGAAGCAAAAATCTCAATAAATGGACTTTCATACAAACAAAATTTGAACACAGCTGGTGACAGTATTTTCTCATCTATAAAATTACTGTCGAGTAAATCCATTATTTTTGGTGCATAGTCGATTAGATCATCGACATAATCCTCGAAATTAGCGTTGCCTCGCAACCTCGCAAAGCAATTGTAACTTTGCATGTAATATTCCCCTCGTACACTGATTGGGACATTTTTAACATGTCCTAATCTGCCTGAAAATAGGAAAACCATAAATGTGCTTAATAATTTACAAAGTTCCCTTTCAACAGTTGGATTTTTAACCTTACACATCCGCTGGTAGGTATGTCGAAAAATAATGGTTCGAAATGAAATATTTTCTGTGGTCTTCCAAACTTCAGAGTAAATTGATTTCAAATCATCACATTTGAATTTAAAATATACAAGATGGAGAGCGAATATCCGTAAATCGACTGGTGCATTCAATAATTTTGGCAAATATTCATGTCCCACGACTTCACTCACATTGTACACAATTGCATTTAGTGAAGGTTCTGCATATTGTAGGTAATCTCCTTTAGCGTATAACAGAACCGTATCTAAAGGAACTTGTGGTCTAGCTAGGTGTAAATTTTGTGCGATATTTTTCCGTAATCTAATATCCGCTGGGTCAGTCTCGTCGCCCCAGTTTATCTTTAAATCGTCGGGAGCATGTTTCCTTGCCATGTCAATTATTTTGTTTTGTGGAAGTAGCATGAAGAGACCTCTAATGGCAGTTTTTTGTCCTGTGGGTCTGTTTATATTGAGAAAGTAGGCGTCGGCCCAGTGCTGGGCGAGTGAGTGCGGCCAGTAGATGCGCAGCTTGGCGAGCAGACGTGGCAGCGATACAGCGTCGTCAGTTCGCAACGTGTTTATTTGTTTGTCGTAGCACATCAGCAGCTGCGGCTTGTGCTTCAGCGCGTTCAGGCACGCTTCCTCGCTCAGACACAGCGACAACGACTCCTCAAACATGTGCTTCCGCCACGACTTCTTCACGTTGTACAAACAAGACATGTCTATTTCCCACTTGTTCTCCTGTTTTATCTTTATTAGTTCTCGAATTTTTTCAAGTACAAATGGGTATTTAATAATATCCTTTTTCCAATCTTTAAGCAAAGTTAAGGCGTTCTTTAATTTAACTATATTTTCAGCCAAATCAGTTTCACTTAAAACGTTTTGTATTTGAAGTTTTGTCAAAACGGAATTTAAGAGATAGGTAAACATTTTACGGTTCTGTTCTTGATTTAGTTTCCTTTGGATTTTTTCAAAAGTATTGAATGACATCTTCTGTTCTACGATTTCTGGTACCGGCTCATCATGTAAAACTTTAAACAGGAAAATAGACTGGAAACATAGTTGTACGTTGTTTTGTGATTTGGTGTATACTCCCATATTGTGCAACAACTGATCCAAAACGTTCCTTGTCTCTACATCTAACTTGTGAGTAGAGTTTTGTGAAAGCAAATTACTGACAAACTGAGTTTTGACTTTCAATGATTTAAAAATGTGTTTATTGTTGACAAACTCCAGCAATACTTTAATATGCTGAGGTTTTCTTCTTGCACAAGTTATCAAAATATTAAGCATTGCACATTGCTCAGAAGGTAAGTTCTCTTTAGGAATTATATTTTGTATTTCTTGCAATGCAACATCAAATGGGGCGAACTCATACCACTGGTAAGGTTTTATTTTAGATTCTATAATCCGTCTTTCTTCATCCGAAAATAGTAATGCCATTTTAGTTTTGTCGATAAATGTTTTCTTCACAAATTTAAATTTCTCTTCTTTTGGCATGTTATGGATGAAATGGCCTAACGTATTGTAATCATATAAACGTGGTCCCAATCTTCTAGCTTGCTTGTAAAGAAATGCTTTTATTTTTCTCTTAGTTAAATATTTTGCTACAATGGATAGATCAATTGTGTCAGCGTAGGAATCAAAATTGTTTAAAATTCTTTGCTTGCAATTTTTCATAAGGAACTCCGTTTTCTTTTTTCCTAAATCAAGGACGTTCTTATTTCTTTTATTTTCCACCATGTCTAAAACTTCAGCTGTATGAGACTTTAGCAAAACCAAAATCTCATTTCTGAAAGCGTTTGTCGTTGGAAATTCGACCCTTGTGTAGTAGTATGCAATAAAATTAGAAGATCTTCTGCATAAACGTTTAAAAAGAGATATCGGTATATGGCGATCATCTTTAATGACATTTTCTATAAAAGTAATGGAGCAGTTTTGCAACCATTTAGTAGCACTGGCCGTTTCTTTGAAGTATTCATAAAAAGATTCGACTCGAGTTTCGTTTTTCAGATGGATTCGAATGTGAAGCATGAGTTTGTTAAATGATTTGGTGTTCATGCTAGGTAACAGTTGTGTGTGTAGGTACTCTGGATTGATGATGTTTGCGTACTGCTGCTCGGTGATTAGCCACGTGGATTTTTTAATAGCTCTCGCCGCATACAGCATGTCGTTAGATTTCATTACTTCGATGATATATTCTACATTTCTGGTTTTACAGGCGATGTCTATTTTCAGAAGGTTGTCTATATCGCTGTCATCGGCACTAATGTTACCTAATTCATAATGTTTGTTAGCAATCGCATCTTCGACAAGCTTGTTGTAGTGTTTGTGCTTTAGGCCAAGTGTGTCTCCTTCCAGCGTCACCGCCAACATTGTGTTGTGCTGGAAATTAAATTTAATTACTTAACAGTTGCTTAACTTTTACATTCCCTACTCATATTGGGTTTGCGCAAATGACCACGATTTTGAATGTCGTGTTAAGCTCAACTGGCTGCTAATTCACCTTTGGACCGATGCCGATGACAGTTAGATAGAATACAGTCAATACAGATACTTTTATTCCAAACGTTATCCAAATTCGTTCAGTTGTTGAGATGTTATTGATAACAAGCAAACGTTTATAAACCACGGACTTCACGTTTGTCACAAGCACAACCATTTTCTTCCAAATCTAAGGGACCGATTCAATTGAAACTTGGTACATATGAACTTTTGTAACCCAACTACGGATAAGTACCTAGCCCAAATAAATAAATTTTGAGTATGGAGTCTTGGGAGACAGATTAGAAATGTTTTTTTTTCTCGACCCAGTCAAATGAAAGCCTGTGAGGATCTCATATTTTTTTCCATAGTTTAATTTAAAATAAATAATATTGAACGTATTCAAGAATTTTTTTTTTATTGATTTTTATTTTCCCCCACATCTCCGAAATGACTAAAAATCAATGCAATTAATAATAAGTATTTATTTATAGGTACCCCTGTAAGAATTTCATGGTTTTTACGTAACTTATAAAATATGATTTGTTCGGAACACTGTGCGCGAGAGTTTGACTCGCACTTCATTGGCCGGTTTTTTGCTTCAAACTACCGTAGTGATTGCCAAAGATGAACAAATGACAGCTGGCACTAGTTTTTTTTTTGTAATCGGGTTAGTCAATAGGTCCTTTCTGAGATTACCTTTTATTTACAAGCAAATAAACAAAAGCTGTTCATAATATTATTCATGATAAATAAATAAAATAATTAAGAAATATACTTACTTAGGTATCAGGGAAATTACATTAAAAAAAGTTGAAAATCTAGCTTTTAACAACTATGAACATGATTTAGAGTGAGTGGCCCGTAGGAGCGGGACTTAAAATAATTTATAGGTATAATAATAATTCAACCTATAAAAACCTGACACCGGTCTGACCAAACTGCATAACCCAGTTACTGGGTTATGTAGGTCAGAAAGGCAGTTGCTCCGAGTAAAATACTGGTACTCAGTTGCATCCGGTTACGCTGGTTTGTTGAAAGTTGTATGTAGGTACTTTCGACAAAGCTTAATTGAGAAAGTAAGATATTTTATTTAATAAAATATATTATTGAATAACATAAAATATAGGTAGATAACCTGTTTATTTTTTTTAAATTTTATCTTTAACACAATCTAAAGTAAATAACTAAATATAACTTTAATATTTGGAATAAACGTTGTCAGTTGGTTGGTAGTCGTATATCGTATGAATACCGCAGTTAGACTGGTACCAACCCCAACAAAATAGTTGGCATATTTACCTACTTTAGATTTGTATGGTTTAAGAACTTTATTTCTCAAAAAGAATTACATTCACTTATATGAGAAAAAAATTGTTTCTAATTAGTATACATTAGGCGACGCGACAGTTACCTACCTACAGAACCAAAAAAAAAAACAAATAGGCTAGATTAGTAGGTACAGTACCCGAAGATAACTTAAATTTTTAAATCCCCTAAAATGTGTTTCTTTTGAAAGTATATATGGTTTTTTGAACTTTTACATAACGTGGAAATTTGTTGTAAAACTGTGCGGTCCTCATACAGAATAGTACTTCTGCCGTAGTTTGTTGTCTTTACATTTTTCAAAAGATAAAACTTTTTTTACTCTAAATCTTCTAAACTAATATTATAAAGACGAGAGATTTATTTGTTTGTTACGATTTTTCTCAATAACTACTCAACCGATTTTAAAAATTCTTTCGCCATTAGAAATAACATTATTAACTTTAAAACATAGAATGTATTTTATTTTCGAAAAAAAATAGAATTCCCTACGAAAATTGCAATAATGTAACCCAAACTAGCAAAATTTTGCCATTTACCTATAATTAAGTCCACGAAGATATATGTCTAATTATTATGTCACAATGAACTGGGGATAATCTTATGTACTTAATTTTCCAAAACTTTTAGAAGTGCCTACCTTAAGGCTTGTATTCATGCCAGTGACCTTGCGCATTTGGGCGGAGCTAACTCCCACTCCGCTACCCGCATGCACATACAAATATACATACAAACATAGGTAGGTAGGTATATTAAGAAATTGGACAAACATGTTAAGAAGCCGGTAAGTATAGACTACAATAAGTAAAAAACTGTTATTCTGACAATATTACATAAATATCGAATTTGAATCGAGGTCGGATTGATAACCTCCTGTTTTTGAAGTTGGTTAAAAATAAACTGAAAACTAACCTTTCAATGTTTGTGCTCCCGAAGATAACCACAATGAACTAATCTGAAAAGTGACTAACGAAACATTCAATAGATATTGCCCGATTTTGTGCAATAGGAAAATAACAATAGTATAAAAATAGATTCACTATCAAACTGGGTTTTTTAACAATAATAATTTCCTGTAATGTGCTACATGACGTAGGTACTATTTATTTAGAATACATTATAACCTCTGACCAACCGATGTTTATGAAATACTGTGCAGTAGATATGTTTAGCAATTTAACTCTTTATTGCCTTACAATAAAGTTATTTTCTAATCGTAGACCAAAATGTTTTTTTTTTTAATATGCTTGCCATGTTTGCAAACTTTTTCGGTGCTAGGTAATACGCGAAAAAAATAACGATACCTACTCTGTAACCGTTTTAGGTAACCGTTATTTTAACCGTTACTAACTACATAATGTGCCTTTGGAAAGGAAAGTTGTAAAAAACCTGTAGGTACCTCAAATTACATTACATTCAAGATAAGAATGCTTGGAAACATGCTGGTCCTGCTCCATAGGACAATCAAGGGTGTAGTGTAGGCAAAATCAAACTGGTTAATTTATATATATTAACTTTACAGATGTAAAAGAGTTTTTATTTTTCTGTTAACACACTCTGTTTTATTAATGGTTCCAAGATTTGTAAATATGTGAGTACCATGTATCTACTTATTAGGAAAATGGAAATGTTTACCTCTTCTGGGAATACTTTGATCCTATAAGTAGTATACTCTAGGTGCATCGACCTCACATATATTAAAATTAATTTTTGTATTCAAATATTGTAAAACATTGATTTGAAAAGAGTAAATATGGAGTTTCTTGTCCGTTCTTCTCCATAAGAATCTACCCTTGCGAACGGACAGTAGAGTCACTTTATATTATTTTTAATGTAATGATAAAATACTGACGGTCAAAAGTGCCGTTTAATGGCCTAATTGAAATAAACGTTTTGACTTTGACTTGACTTTGACTTTGAAAATTTGACGGCACGAATGGCACACTGGTTGAGAGATTGACTACTGCGTTGCGTGTCGCGGGTTCGATTCCCGCAAGAAACAAATATTTGTATGGCGAACAGATATACTTGTTCCGGGTCTGGCTGTTTGTGTATGTGAGTTAATATGTTTGTAAACGCACCCACGATCCAGGAGAAAATCTTAGAGTGGGACAACGTTTTTTAAAAAAATAAATATTTTCCGAATTTTCCGGAACGTTCGCATTGATATTTGTCAAAAACTATACCTATACCTATTTGATGTTAATAGAATAATTAAGTACCTACATTTATTGTAAACCATATTATTATGAACTAGCTTTTGCCCGCGACTTCGTACGCGCATATCCCGAATTTTCCCGCTCCTGTATAGCCTAATAATATAAACTAATATTATAAAGAGGAGATTTATTTGTTTGTTACGATTTTTCTCAAAACTACTTTTTTTTTTTTTTATTGGTGATGGGTTTGCTCTTGACTCTAGTCAATGTCAATATGACAGAGACAAAGTCTACGATGGAGCGAGCTTACCCAGAAGGAGCCTGTTCACTCTAACTTTGAAGAGATTAGGGCTGTAAGCTTTTGGAAACACAGACGCAGGCAGAGAGTTCCACTCCTTTGCTGTGCGCATTATAAAAGACGTTTGGAAACGCTTAGTGCGAATTGGTGGAATAGCTACAAGGTAGGGATGGTAAGATGCAGTGCGTCTGGATGTCCGATGGTAGAAGGGGGCCGGTGGGATGAGGTCGTGGAGTTCTTGGGCACACTCACCGAAGTACAATCTGTAGAAGACCGATAAGCAGGCAACCTTACGGCGATGAGCCAAGCTATGTAGCTTGGCATCCACTAGTTTTGCGTCACCGATGAGCCTCTTAGCTCTGCGTTCCACCGAGTCAAGCGCGGCAAGCTGATACTTAGCTGAGCCATCCCAAAGGTGGCTACAATACTCCATGCAGGATCGGACTTGTGCTTTGTAAAGGGTTAAAAGCTGGGCTAGCAATTCCAGGCCTGAAGTATCGCTTCACCTTATTTAGGATGCCCAGCTTTTTGGCCGCAATTTGGGCTTTGTACTACTAAACCGATTTAAAAAATTCTTTCGCCATTAGGAATTACATTATTAACTTAGTATGCGTATATCCCGTATTTGCCCGTTCCCGTATAGCCGTATAACCTTCCTCATAAATTGTAGCTATCTTATACAAAAATATTTTCTCGCACTGTTCGCGTCGTCGCACGCACGCTCGATTCGTTCTCGTTCGGCGGCCGCCAATCGTTCGATAAAAAATGTTGAATTACTTATTTTTATTTTACATTAGGTATCTCAAACGGTGAGTCTAAATAACATGCTGTATAAGCCAAAGTCTATCTTCATAAAATTAAATTGATAATGAAGTAACTTTCACACGGATTAATCATCAGGATTATCTAACATGCTGCTACGTCCTGCAGTGCCGACGACGCAGCTGTACGTACCACTTTACCTAGTTTGCACCACTCTACGAAGACTGGGGACATCGTAGAGTACATACGGGTGAAGACCAGCTGGACCTTGAGGGTGGAGAAGTTGGGGGCGCGCCATAACACGAATTTCAAGTCATTCGTGGTGCGCCTTCCGACTCATCATCTGGTGACCTTCCTCAAGGAAGAGTTTTGGCCGAAAATTGTGCTGTATCGGCGTTTCCGCGGCCGGCTACGCGACACCTCGCAGCGTAACATGACGCCGTCACCTCATGTGCAGTAGTTTTTAAGCTATTGTATAGCAATCCAGAAATTCCGTAACGAAAATAACCTAACACCCCCCACTCCGACCGGCACAGCGGTGATACTTTTTAGTTTTTAGTTTTGCCATCTATCGATGAATAGCAGAACTTTTAATGACTTTTTGAAATATCACGCTTGCAAATCGCCTCTAGGTGGCATTGGTTGTATATTATATAAATAAATAAATAATTATAATTATCTACATAAGTTGATAAAAAATGCTATGCAATAGCTTTACCGCGGCAGTCTCCGAGTGCCATACGTCTTTTTTTTTTGTAGGTACCTGTACTGGGTAATTTTTTTTTCCAGTGCGCAAACTTTAAGAACCACTTCTGCCCATGTAAATGAACAACTTTCCCCAAGAAAGCCATAGTCAATTCCTAAAAAAAAAATTGAGTCTCCCATACAAATTGTGGTCAGTTGATGACAATTTTGTATGGGAAGTTCAAATTTTTTTTAAGGAATTGACTATGGCTTTCTTGGGGCAAGTTGTACATTTACATGGGCAGAACTGGTTCTCAAAGTTTGCGCACTGGAAAAAAAGTTATCCAGTATAAAAAATGTATTAGCTATTGTTTTTATACCTATACATGTATTGTGTTTTTATGGGCCTTAGTTGCCTGAAATAAAGGATAAATAAATAAATAAATATGCCTACCTAATATTAAACACTTTTCATTTTTCAATAAATTATTTGTCCCAAAATGCCTATTTATAAAAGATAGATATACCTATAGTGTGGCGTACTTTTTAGATCTACTAAAAAACAATATGTTTGTAGTACATGGTACTTACCTACGTATAATTAGCCACTACTCCTGTGCACGCGGATAAAGAGTAGTTCCATAGCGCCTTTTCTTCCGACTTACTTTACAAATATCAATATTTAAGGCTAACCAAGAGCCTTAGCCTAATGCTAGAGAGCCTATAGCCTTCCTCATGAATGTGGCTATCATGTACAAAAAGAATTTTCCAAATGCGACAGGCAGTTCCAGAGATAAGCGCATTCAACAAACAAACACTTCAGCTTTATAATATTAAATAGGTATTCAGCTTTAGGAATAATATAGTAAGTATTAGTATAGATAAATAGTATAGGTACCTACATAATTGGTATGATTAATATGGAAGAATGGGCGGTCTTATCGCTAGAAGCACGAGACTTGAATTGAATTTCAAGGTTATTTATTTATTTAACAAACTTAAAAAAAGGTTCAAAGATTATTATAATATTAATTTAGGTCTGACTGCAATACTTCATGAAACACAATTTGGTTTGCAATTATCCATTCTGGCAGGTATTTCGAATTTATTGTTAGTAAAATAGGTCTGTGCCTTTCTGGTAGGCATAAACAGCCTTTAAGAATTAGAATTAATGTACCTATGTAAATGTTCATTAATTCAGGTGTTATTTTGTGTTCGGTTCCGTTTGGGCAAATTTTAATTACTTCAATAACCCTTAGCGTCAACGACTAAGGGCCAATTTCACCAATGAAACTAAACGCGATCAGTACGTCTAAACTGCGTTCAAGAGCTGTCAGCATCAATATTCCATAGAAAAATAATGTCACTGACAGCTCATAAACGTGGTTTATACGCTGATCGCGTGCAGTTTTATTGGTGAAATTGGCCCTTATACTTGATCCACCCAGTACGGCAGCAACCTATGGCCTGGCACTTGATTTCTGTGACGCGACGACGAACACATCTAATTTTATAACGTACTTTAAATAATTAGGTAGGTAATACACAATCGGTTCATGGACGTCCATTAAATAAGACAATTTTGTTTTTATAAAAAGTTTAATAATAGCTTCTTATTACTCATAATTAATTAGACGCACTAGGCACTCATTGCAATTGAGTAATTACATCTTAATATATTGTTTGATATCCTGAAAGTCGTTGTAGTACTGTGCCTCCACACTTGTTGAAGGATGTGATTTCAGTTTCTTGCGAATTTCTGATTGAATGTCCTTTAGCTCACCGTTACAGTGTTTAGGGAGCACCTTAGAAACTATCAGATAACTAGGAATAAAATCACTATCATTTAACATATATTTCAAAGTTTCTAGTACAAATAAATCGTAATTTTTAAAACCACATATTTGGAACATTTTTTCAACAGCTTCAGCAAACAAACAATGTATTGTGGGACTATATAGCTCTGTGTCTTCTTTTAAACACTTTACAATTATTGGACCGAATGACGGTGACATTTTAAAATTAATATGTTTCCATACATTTTCTATGGCACTTGTAATTCGTCCATCTCGAAACTGTGATTCTGAATCCTTTAAAAACTCAAATGCAATGGAAATGCAGTCCTCTTCGTCCAATAATTTGACGTATTCTGCTATTAGTTTGAAACTAGTAAACAATACATAGTTTTTTAGAACGGGTAGGCGTGTTTCCATTTTAGTTTTAATTTCTGCGAACAGTTTCGTGGGCATAGGTATTTTCATTAAAGTAATATATTTTCTAAAATTCCATACCAAGGATTCTAAAAATTTCTTAAAATTATCTCTAACGTAATAATGTCTCGACCGCTTCTTATCCCACTGCCGAAAGGCTTCTTCCATTGCTGGCTCGACCACTCTTCTGAATCTCTGAAGCTGATCTTCCTCAGTTTTACCACACAATATGTAACATCCAAAAATCTCTATAAATTGACTTTCATAAGAACAAAATTTAGATCCTACTGGTGACAACATTTCGTCGGCTACGAAATCTCCGTCGAGTAAATCCATTATAAATGGAGCATATTTTATTAAATCCTCCACATAATGTTCAAAATTTTCGGAACGCGGCAACGCAGATA
This sequence comes from Melanchra persicariae, assembly GCA_947386135.1. Lineage (NCBI taxonomy): Eukaryota > Metazoa > Arthropoda > Insecta > Lepidoptera > Noctuidae > Melanchra > Melanchra persicariae. The sequence continues at coordinate 9,847,231 of OX376661.1, read as the reverse complement.
TAAATCGGTAACTCTGCTTGAAATATTCTGCTCGTACACTTATAGGAACACGTTCAGCGTGACCTAATCCAGCGCAAAATATGTTGTTGAGAAATAAGCTTAATAATTCCCATAGTTCCTTTTCAACAGTTGGGTTTTTCACGCTGCACAACCGCTCATAAGTGTGTCTAAAAAGAACGCCTCGGATTGATATATTCCATGTTGTGTCCCAAACTACTGAATATGTTGAAATTAGCTCTTCAGTATTAAGTTTGAAATATACAAGATGAAGTCCGAACTTCATTAAGGAGACAGGCGCATCCAGCAATTTCGGCACTTGTTCACGACTTTCGACTTCACTCATATTGTACAAAATTGCATTTAGGGAAGGCACCGCATACTGTAAGTAGTTTCCTTTAGCGTACCACAAAACTGTATCTAAAGAAATCAGGGGTCTGGCTAAGTGCAAATTTGTTGCAATATTTTTCCGTACGATAATTTTTGCCATTTCAGCTTCTCTCCAATTTATCTTGAATTTGTAGGGGACATAATCTTTTGCCATGTCGGTTATTTTGTTCTGAGGAAGAAGCATAAAGAGTCCTTTTATAACAGCCTTTTGTCCAGTGGGTTTGTTCAGATTGAGTAAGTATGCGTCGACCCAGCGCTGCGCGAGTGAGTGCGGCCAGTAGACGCGCAGCTTGGCGAGCAGACGTGGCAGCGTGACAGCGTCGTCAGTTCGCAACGTGTTTATTTGCTTGTCGTAGCACGTCAGTAGCAGCGGCTTGTGCTTCATCGCGTTCACGCACGCTTCCTCGCTCAGACACAGCGACAACGACTCCTCAAACATGTGCTTCCGCCAAGACTTCTTCACGTTGTACAAACACGACATGTCTGTTTTAAACGTTTTCTCTCGTTTAACCTTAACAAGCTCCTGAATTTTTTTAAGTACGAATGGGAATTCGCTGATGTCCTTTTTCCAATCCTTTAATAAAGTCATGATGTTCTTTAATTGAACTACAGTCTTCCTGAAACCCGATTCTTGTGCTATGTTTTCACTTTCAATTTTTTTCAATGCGGATTCAAGAAGATAAGTAAACATTTTGGACATTTTGTTATTTTGTTCTTGCGTCAAATTTCGATGAATTTTTTTGAAAGTATTCCATTTCATATTCTGATCTATAATTTCTGGCACAGGTTCATTGCGCAATACTTTGTAAAGAGTTATAGATTCCATACACAATTGTACGTCGTTTTCAGTTTCGGTGTACACTTCCATGCTATGGAACAACTGATCCAAAAGGTCCCACGTTTCTGCGCCGAACCTGTGAGTGGGTGATTGTGATAGCAGATTATTGACGAACTGAAGTTTGAATTTAAATGGTTCATTAATGTGTTTTTCGTTGAAAAAACTAAGCAGATTTTTAATATGCCGTAGGTTATTTTGTGTGCAAGTGATCAATACTGAGAGCATGGCACATCGTTCAGATGGCGAGAGCTCTTTACGAATACGTTTTTTAATTTCTTCCAATGCAACATCAAATGGAGCGAACTCGTACCACTGGTAGGGTTTTATTTTGGATTCGATAATCCGCCTTTCTTCTTCTGAAAATAGTAACTCCATCTCAGATTTATCGATAAATGTTTTCTTAACGAATTCAAACCTTTCTTGTTGCGGCATATTTTTGATGAAATGTCTCAATGTATCATGATCGTACAAACGAGGTTCCAGTCTTCTTGCATGCTGATGAAGAAAAGCTTTGATGTTTTTTTTACGTAAATATTTTGCTACTGAGGATAGCTCGATGACGTCGGCGTAATTATCAAAATTGTTTAATATTCTTTGCGAGCACATCTTCATTAGTATCTCTGTTTTCTTTCTTCCCAATTTTGGAAAGTAATCGTATTCCTTATCTTCAAGTACTTTTAATACGTCTGCAGTGTGGGACTTCAACAAAAACAAAATTTCATTTTTCACAACGTTGATGCTACGTAATTCGACCCTTGTATAGTACGCAAGAAAATGGGAAGATCTTCTGCACAAACGTTTGAATAGAGATAGCGGTATGAGACGTTCGTTTTTTAGAACATTTTCTATAAAAGGAATGGAGCAGTGTTCCAACCATTTGTAAGCACCAGTAGATTCTTTCAGGCATTCATAAAAGGTTTCGACTCGAGTTTCGTCTTTCAGATTGAGTCGAATGTGAAGCATGAGTTTGTTAAATGTTTTGGTGTTCATGCTAGGTAACAGTTGTGTGTGTAGGTACTCTGGATTGATGATGTTTGCGTACTGCTGCTCGGTGATTAGCCACGTGGATTTTTTAATAGCTGTCGCCGCATACAGCATGTCGTTACATTTCATTACTTCGATGATATAGTCTACATTTCTGGTTTTACAGGCGATATCTATTTTCAGAAGATTGTCTATGTCGCTGTCATCAGCTGTGATGTTACATAATTCATAATGTTTGTCAGCAACCGCATCTTCGACAAGCTTGTTGAAGTGTCGGTGCTTTTCGCCGAGTGTGTCTCCTTGTAGCATCAGCGGCGGCATTGTGATGAGCTGGAAATTAAATAATAATATTTGTTTTTGAATTCATCACGAATATTCAACAGAGCCGTACGAAATATATAAGTAATTAAAATAAAGGATCACCAGAAAAGAGTAGGTAATTTTATTCATTATTTTGAACATTTACCCTACATTTTGTCGAGTTATGTATGCGACGCGCATATAGCGCCGAAACAAGGCTAACTTTGCAATAATTCTTAATTCTAATTTTTTGCCTTTAACGTGTAGAGTAGATGTGTTCGTTTTTTGTAATAAAATCATAACTCGCCAAAAGCGAGTCGGACTCGCGCACGAAGGGTTCCGTACCATCTATAAAAAACGGCAAAAAAATCACGTTTGTTGTATGGGAGCCCCACTTAAGCATTTATTTTATTCGGTTTTTGTTGTTATAGCGGCAACAGAAATACATTATGTGTAAAAATTTCAACTGTCTAGCTATCTCGGTTTGTGAGATACAGCCCGGTGACAGACAGACGGACTGCGGAGTCTTAGTAATAGGTCCCGTTTTTACCCTTTGGGTACATAACCCTAAAACAAACAATACCGTCTTACCTATGGTTCAGACGGTATTGGATCATGACCTGTCCGGCCCCGGCGACACACCGGTGTGTCGCGAATTAATCGCGAATTTAATGTTTATTTACCTATTACATAAGATTTATTTTATTTTAGGGAATTTTCACATGTTGGGCCTGAGCGGTTAATTTCATACGTAGGTACTCTTACTCAATATAAAGTTTATTTAATTTTATACATAAATTGCATATACTGCTAAAATTATAACTTTTTCGTTGCCTTGTTTATAGGGCTTTTTGAAAGTTCCATCAATATAATCTAGTCATGTCCATGTAACAGTAGAACATGATGAAAAGAAACCTATGAAATGCAAAAGCAGATTTCCATCATTGAAAGGGAGTCAGAGGTGCTTTTAGAGATAACCGTTTACAAGCATAAACATGAACAAGCAATTTTAAATGAAAAATAACGCGCCAACCATAAATAAATTAGTCTATGATGAAAACATGTAGGTAATCCGAGCCCCTTTATTTATAATTAGGGATTATAATTTTTTTTTTGTTTCGTTCGGTTTTGGGTCACAGAAGTTCATACATGTGCTAAATTTCAACAGACTCGGTCAGACAGACGAGTTGTCCTATAAGGGTTCCGTTTTTCAGAGGGTCGTTCTGATCCCTGAAAATGTATACGCGAGCGTTAATTTTAAGCGAGATGCAAGTGTTTTATTTTTGCGTCTGCTTATTTTTCAGCGTAATTTTCCTAGACGAGTTAGAATTTTAATTAATTTTTAAAACCGATTGGGGAATCCATTTTAAGATAACTCATGATCTATTCAAGAAAATTGACCATTCCCTGTCCGAAACTCCTAAGAATTTTGATAAAAAATACAGATTCAGATTTCGTTAGTCATATCTAGGTACGTACATTACAGTAAAACTTATAAGAAGACTGTGGTTTTAAAGCAAAATGTTAAAAAAAAGAATTGGTTCGGAACCCTCACGCGTGATTTCGACTCGAACTTGGCAGTTTTTTTTATCAAGATTGGTTCAGGTTTTTTTATTATTAGAAGAACTGATTTCTACAGCACGATTTAAGAAAAATCAGAGATAAGAATTATTGAAAGAAAGAAAAATGTTTATTTGGGACGCACAAGACACAGAAAAGAAACTTAAATTAAAAACTAACAGTAATACTTAATTAACATATTGCTAACAAACACCATGAATACATTAATAAGCTAATATAAATGTTCCGACCTAAACAACGACAAACGCATAGTAGCTATACTCTCATTCCGTTTATGTTGAAAAAAAAATTTTTGTCACTAACCTCCTTTCAATGATGTGCTCCCGATGTGCTCCCGATGTGCGCTCGATGTACTCCCGATGTGCTCCCGCACTGAACTACTGCTCAAAGCTGGATAGTCTCGAGGCTCCCAACGCACTAACAAATAACAAGAACATGTAAGATATGTACTGACCTATTATTATTTCATGAACTTGTGTAATGTAACCCAATGACTAATTTTGCGCAATCGAATTGGGAATTTCACAACATTCTGTAATAATAATAGTAGACGTATGTATTTATCAAGCTTTGTATGTATAACAAACAGATCCACTGAATACCTATTTATCAAGCCAGATCTTTCCTTCCTTTTCGTATTTCCTTTACAACCGTCAACTTTAATGAGTTCTATTTTGTTTTAGAACTTCACCCGCGATTTCGTCCGCTCGTATTTAGTAGGTTTAGGTAGTAGGATCATTAATTCTGGTTATTCTATGGTCTCAGGAGGCCCTAGACAATGTGCCACTCAATTAGCGAATGCGATTCTGAATCCTTTAAAAACTCAAATGCAATGGAAATGCAGTCCTTTCCGTTTCTTCCAATCATTTGACGTATTCTGCTATTAGTTTGAAACTAGTAAATAATACATAGTTTTTTAGAACGGGTAAGCGTTTTTCCATTTTAGTTTTAATTTCGTTTTATTTATAATGTCTCGACCGCTTCTTATCCCAATGCCGAAAGGCTTCTTCCATTACGGGCTCGACCACTCTTCTGAATCTCTGAAACTGATCTTCCCCAGTTTTACCACATAATATATAACATCCAAAAATCTCTATAAATTGACTTTCATAAGAACAAAATTTAGATCCTACTGGTGACAACATTTCATCGGCTACGAAATCTCCGTCGAGTACATCCATTATAAATGGAGCATATTTTATTAAAATCCTCCACATAATGTTCAAAATTTTCGGAACGCGGCAATGCAGATATAAATTGGTAGCTCTGCTTGAAATATTCTGCTCGTACACTTATAGGAACACGTTCAGCGTGACCTAATCCAGCGCAAAATATGTTGTTGAGAAATAAGCTTAATAATTCCCATAGTTCCTTTTCAACAGTTGGCATTTTCACGCTGCACAACCGCTCATAAGTGTGTCTAAAAAGAACGCCTCGGATTGATATATTCCATGTTGTGTCCCAAACTTTGGAATATGTTGAAATTAGCTCTTCAGTTTTAAGTTTGAAATATACAAGATGAAGTCCGAACTTCATTAAGGAGACAGGTGCATCCAGCAATTTCGGCACTTGTTCACGACTTTCGACCTCACTTATATTGTAAAAAATTGCATTTAGTGAAGGCACCGCATATTGTAAGTAGTTCCCTCAAGCGTACCACAAAACTGTATCTAAAGAAATCAGAAAGTGCAAATTTGTTGCAATATTTTTCCGTACGATAATTTTTGCCATTTCAGCTTCGAATGCGATAGCATCTGTCAATCCCATACATTTTGGACGTATTGACAATCGCCTTCGCCGCGCTACCGTTGACAGAATCTCACTTGTGTCTCGACACTTGTGGCTCGCCCGATCAGCGCAAATGTTCACCCCGTTCACCCCGCCAGGGGGTGATTATGCAAAAATTGTTACATCTGTTTCAGTTATTCATAGCATTCCGACGTAAATTGAAGCAAGCCTCCCCTAAAAACTTTATCACCCCTCCTTCACCCCTTACTATGTAGTTTATTTTCGAAAAATCCAAACATGTTATTCTTATTTTTTTTTCGAAATCATTTAAATGCCGTGTTTCAACTTCATCGGACTAAGCATTATGATAAGATTCTCCCCAGTTCGCTCATGTCGCGACATTTTTCATACTTAGAGTATTTTTATACCCGTCCTAACTTTTAAACGAAAGGTCCGATTTAAATAACTCAAAGTGTTATTTACACGAACATAATCAACCTTACTTATCAATCCATTTAAATGGATAAGGATTATCATGATACCAAAATCACCCTTTTTCCATTTCACCCGGGTTTTGATTGAATAATTTAAACAAAAAGCGGTTATGGTGACATAACCATAATGGTTAGAGATATGGTAACGCGGACTTTATTGTAGATATTGATGTCTTCTATAAAACTATAGTACATAACTTTGCTCTATTGTCAATAGTTTACGCAGCGTACGCAATATAATTTTCACACCTAGGGTTACATTATCGAAGTTTTCATACAGATCCCTAATTTATTTGAAAATATTATATAGCCTACGTTCATCAGGGATAATGTAGTATTTTAGTGGTGTAAGAATTTTTCAAATCCTTCCAGCAGTTTTGGAGCCTATTCAATTCAAACAAACAAACCAATCTTTCCTCTATAGAATATTAGTGTAGATTGTATAATTTCATGCTTGAACGGCAAATGTGTGAGTACTATGTACCTTAAACTCAAACTACCATTTTTGGGTATGTCTTTGATTTGAATGTACCCTGACGGTTGAGACTGTCATGCTCACTCAAGTTTCTAGTGGTGGCGCATGTGTTTTATCATTTGGCTCCGTCAGCTGCGACTGGTCATCTCTCAACTGCCACGGTTTATTTTAATTTTTTGTTCTGTTATATTTTGTGTTTTGCTCCGGACGTTTGATCGTGTGCGTCATTCTACATCGTTCTCACATATGTACCTATATGTTTAATTTTGACAAGAACAATATTTAACCACAACTTTGTTACAAACAATTATTATTGACTAGCTTCTACCAACTGCGGCTTCGCCTGCGTTAATATCGGAAATAGCAAGGTTTCCTGATTTGTATTGTACATTTTTTACTCAGGAAACACCCACCCTACACCTACCCAACACCTACCCTACACCTACCTTACCACCTACCCTACACCTACCTTACACCTACCCTACACCTACCCTAAACCTACCTTACACCTACCTTACAACTACCTTACACCTACCCTACACCTACCTTACACCTACCTTACACCTATCCTACACCTACCTAACACCTACCCTACACCTACCCTTTACCTACCCTACCTACATAATTATACCAGCCCAAAAATACTATGACGTGTTTCTGGTCTCCTGGTACTTGATGTTTCTGGTCTCCTGGTACTTGATGTTTCTGGTCTCCTGGTACTTTTGAATCTGAAGTACTAAGGCAGCAGCGGCTCTGAGTTTCCATTTCCTCCTCAGTCTTCATTAATCCACGCCACTTACCGGGATAAAAAGTAGCCTATTTTTTATTCCAGGTTATGAACTACATGTGTGCCAAATTTCATCCAAATCCCTTCAGCCGTTTTTTGCCTGATTGTTACACAAACATACAAACATACTAACATACAAACATTCACCTTTATAATATTAGTAGGATAGGATTCAAAAGAGTGTACACGGAGTTTCTTGCACGTTCTTGTCTATAGAGATACGCTTTGGAACGAGCAAATAGTTTCACCTCTTTGACTGACCGACCCTGACAATTCAAAAGTGCCTGTAAATGGTTTAATTGAAATAAATGCTTTGAGTTTTTGAGTTTTATTCTATTAAAGTACAGGTTTTGTAACATTAAAAGAAAGGAAAAAAAAAACAATAAAAGCCACAACTTATGACGTATAATTTGTTACTTATATGGTAAAAATACACCGGAAAAAATAAACAAGAGCTCAAATAATAATAGTTTAAAACATTAAATTAACATAGTTTGTACCGCCAACATTCACTAATAACCACTAAACAATTATTTATTTAAGTATTTAATATGTAGGTACTTCATGCACACAAATGAACAGAGGCGCATTTGATGGACAGAGAGATCAATTACATGAAAAGAAATCGTTATTTAAATCCGTGCTATGGCGGCCACGAAATGTGTAAATGTATGTCCTTTATATGTAAATATACAGCGACCTGTTAGTAATTTGTCTACTTTTAAAGTTACATCAGTTGAATGAAAGGTAAGTTTTGAGGAAAATAGTTTTTACGTTCAAATATGATACAGTTTTGAACAACATCGAGACTCACCATCGGGGAACTAAGAGTAAAACGTATTTCCGAAAGATTCAGCGCGTGTGGGCGCCCGCCGCTCCGCCGGCACAGCGCAGCGTCCGACGCGATCACAGAATTTCGTACGTTCGTTTTTCTAGGGCTGTCAACTTATTAATCCAAAAATACAAGTCTTCTAAATTCGTTTCATACTTTGCTGTTTGGTGATGTCCGTTACAGGATTATTCCTGATCGTCGCAACTGCTGATGCTAGTACATTCGGAGTTTACCTCAATTGGATAACGTCTGGCAAATTGTAGCCGTGGGTGTGGTGCTGAACCCGAGAATACAAACTACAGTTCGCGTCAAATCACTGTACCCCTCTGAAGTTGGCTATAAGTGGCTGCGTAGTAGTCAAAATTACGAACAAAACTGCAACTGCGCATGCGCAAGAGACATGGGGGCGGGGATTATGGCGGCGCGATTTTATGTCTCAGTCGCTCGTTTACGTTCGATGCATGCTTGCGTCCCGCTTGCTCCCTTCTACGTGATTGCACCTGCGCGATCTTTGCATATGGCTAACTTCAGAGGGGCACAGTTATTTGACGCGAACTGTACGCTTGAGAAGTCGTTCGAAGCAGAACATAACAGATGTGGATGCCGACGAACAAAACAATAAATGCGTTAAATGCTAGCTTTTTTGTGATAGTCAGCCAAATATGAAGAGTGCGGTCATTTTGCTTTGCGCCATAAGTTTTTGATTTCCACCAAATCTCCGGGTAATTTAATTTTACATTGAAATTCTTAACCGCTGCGGCCCCGACATGTGAAAATTCCCAAAAAAAAAAAAATCTTATGTAATAGGTAAATAAACATTAAATTCGCGATTAATTCGCGACACACCGGTGTGTCGCCGGGCCAGCATGATACCGAACCTTTTCTTCTCGCCATTATTTTCTTGTCAAAAGAATCTTTAAAATTAGAAAAATGTAAGCGACAACTCAAAAAACCTATAACGACACGCAAAAGGCAGTAATTTTACTTATTTGATGTTATGATGACTGCATTTTAATATTGATTGATATCTTGAAAGTCGTTATAGTAATGCATCTGCACAATTGTAGATGGATGTCCTTCCAGTTTCTTGTGTATTTCTGATTGAACACTTTTTAACACACCATTACAACAGTGTTTAGTGAGCACCTTGGAAACTACTAGATAACTAGGAATGAAATCACTATCATCTAACATGTATTTCAGAGTTTGTAGTACATTGTAATTTTTAAATTTAAATAACTGGAAAAAATATTCGAAAGCTTCAGCAAACAGACAATATATTGTGGAACTATATAGCTCTGTGTCTTCTTTTAAACACTTTACTATTATTGGACCCAACGACGGAGATATTTTATAATGGATATGATTCCATACATGTGCCATAGCACTTGAAAATCGTCCATCTCGAAGCTGTAATTCTGAATCCTTTAAAAATTCAAATGCAACGAACATGCAGCCCTTTTCGTCCAATAATTTAACATATTCTGCTATTAGTTTGAAACTAGTAAACAATACGTAGTTTTTTAGAACGGGTAATTGTGTTTCCATTTTAGTTTTAATTTCTGCGAAAAGTTTCGCGGGCATAGGTATTTTCATCAAAGTAACATATATTCTGAAAGACCGAACAAAACATACTAAAAAATTCGCAAAATTCTCTCTAACGTAATAGCGGCTCAAACGCGTCGTATCCCACTGCCGAAAGGCTTCTTCCATTGCTGGCTCGACCACTCTTCTGAATCTCTGAAGCTGATCTTCCTCAGTTTTACCACACAATATGTAACATCCAAAAATCTCTATAAATTGACTTTCATAAGAACAAAATTTAGATACTGCTGGTGACAACATTTCATCGGCTACGAAATCTCCGTCGAGTAAATTCATTATAAATGGAGCATATTTTATTAAATCCTCCTCATAATCTCCGAAATTTGCGGAACGCGGCAACTCAGATATAAATCGGTAAGTCTCTTTGAAATATTCCGCTCGCACACTAATGGGAACACGTTCAGCGTGACCTAATCTACCGCGAAACACATCACCGAGAACTAAGCTTAATAATTCCCATAGTGCCTTTTCAAAGGTTTGGTTTTTGACGGTGCACAACCGCTCATATGTGTGTGTATAAAGGACGCCTTTGATTGATGTATTTTCTGTTGCGGCACATACTTTTGAATATGTTGAAATTAGCTCTTCAGTTTGAAGTTTGAAATATATAAGATGAAGTCCGAACTTCAGTAACGAGACTGGTGCATCCAGCAATTTCGGCACTTGTTCACGGCTTTCGAGTTCACTCATATTGTACAAAATTGCGTTTAGTGAAGGCACTGCGTGTTGTAAGTAATCTCCTTTGGCGTACCACAATATTGTATCTAGAGAAATCAAAGGTCGGGCTAAGTGTAAATTTTTTGCAATATTTTTCTGTACGATAAATTCTGCTATTTCAGGTTCTATCCAATTTCGCTTGAATTTGTAGGGGACGTATTGTTTTGCCATGTCTGTTACTTGATTTTGGGGAAGAAGCATAAAGAGTCCTTTTATAACGGCTTTTTGTCCAGTGGGTCTGTGCAGATTGAGGCGGTAAGCGTCAGACCAGTACTGGGCGAGTGAGTGCGGCCAGTAGACGCGCAGCTTGGCGAGCAAACGTGGCAGCGAGACAGCGTCGTCAGTTCGCAACGTGTCTATTTGTTTGTCGTGGCGCGTCAGCAGCTGCGGCTTGTGCTTCAGCGCGTTCAGGCACGCTTCCTCGCTCAAACACAGAGACAACGACTCCTCAAACATGTGCTTCCGCCACGATTTCTTCACATTGTACAAACACGACATGTCTGTTTTAAACATTTTCTCTCGTTTAATCTTTTCGAGCTCCCTAATTTTTTCAAGTATGAATGGGAATTCGCCAATGTCCTTTTCCCAATCTCTTAACAAAGTCAAGACATTCTTTAATTGAAATACAGTCTTCCTGAAACCCGATTCTTGTGCTATGATTTCACTTTCAATTTTTTTCAATGCGGATTCAAGAAGATAAGTAAACATTTTGGACATTTTGCTATTTTGTTCTTGCTTCAACTTTCGATGAATTGTTTTGCAAGAATTCCATTTCATCTTCTGTTCTATAATTTCGGGGACCGGTTCATTGCGCAATACTTTATATAGAGTTATGGATTCCATACACATTTGTACGTCGTTTTCAGATTCGGTGTACACTTCCATGCTATGGAACAACTTATCTAAAAGGGTCCAAGTTTCAGCGCCGAATCTGTGAGTGGGTGATTGTGAAAGCAGATTATTGACAAACTGAAGCTTGAATTTGAATGGTTCATTAATGTGTTTTTCATTAAACAACTTAAGCAGTTCTTTAATATGCCATAAGTTATTTTTTGTGCAGGTGATCAAAACTGAAAGCATGGCACAACGTTCAGATGGCGAGTGCTCTTTACGAATAAGTTTTTTAATTTCTTGCAATGCAACATCAAATGGGGCGAACTCGTACCACTGGTAGGGTTTTATTTTGGATTCGATAATCCGCCTTTCTTCTTCTGAAAATAGTAACTCCAAGTCAGATTTATCGATAAATGTTTTCTTGACGAATTCAAACCTTTCTTGTTGCGGCATATTTTTGATGAAATGCCTCAATGTATTATGATCGTACAAACGAGTTCCTAATCTTGTTGCATGCTGATGAAGAAAAGCTTTGATGTTTTTATTATGTAAATATTTTGCTACTGAGTATAGGTCCATTGCGTCGGCATATGTATCAAAATTGTTCAATATTCTTTGCGGGCACGTGTTCATTAGTATCTCTGTTTTTTTTCTTCCCAATTTAGGAAGGTAGGTGGTTGGCTTGACTTCAAGTACGTTTAGGACATCTGAAGTGTGGGCCTTTAACATGAACAAAATTTCTTTTTTCACAACCTTTGTGCTACGTACTTTAACTCTTGTATAGTACGCAAGAAAATGGGAACATCTTTTGCATAAACGTCTGAATAGTGATAGCGGTATGAGCCGTTCGGTTTCTAAAACATTTTCTATGAAAGGAATGGAGCAGTGTTCCAACCACTTGTAAGCACCATCAGATTCCTTCAGGTATTCATAAAAGGTTTCGACTCGAGTTTCGTCTTTCAGATTGAGTCTAATGTGAAGCATGAGTTTGTTGAATGTTTTGGTGTTCATGCTAGGTAACAGTTGTGTGTGTAGGTACTCTGGATTGATGATGTTTGCGTACTGCTGCTCGGTGATTAGCCACGTGGATTTTTTTATAGCTGTCGCCGCATACAGCATGTCGTTAGATTTCATCACTTCGATGATATAGTCTACATTTCTGGTTTTACAGGCGATGTCTATTTTCAGAAGGTTTTCTATGTCGCTGTCCCCGGCTCTAATGTTACATAATTCGTAATTTTTGTTAGCAAGCGCATCTTCGACAAGCTTGTTGAAGTGTCGGCGCTTTTCGCCGAGTGTGTCTCCGTCTAGCGTCAGCGGCGTCATTGTGATGAGCTGGAAATTAAATACTTGTTTTTGTATTCATCACAAATATTCAATGTACTCGTACGTAGATGCAAATCACCAGAAAAGTTGTTTAACCATTTTATTCATCATTTTTTTATCACTTTAATAGGACTAAGGTGAAGGGCCCAAAGTTCGTGCTAGTATCTACGTTATTTCGTGAGTTTTCTTTTTGGCGCAAAAATAAGCAATTGAAATATTTGTTTTTTTATATTATACATAAGTAAAAATTCTCTATCATTTAATGTATTAGAAAAACCAAGAACAAATATTTTAGCGACTAAACTGAAAGTAATACGAAGCTCGAAACTGTCTGTCGGCGACAAACAGCTGTGGGGCGTGCGAGTACTCCTTCAAAGTCAAAGTCAAAGTCAAAGCATTTATTTTAAATAAACCATTTACAGGTACTTTTGAATTGTCAGAGTCAGTCAGTCAAAAACATGAAGCTATTTACACGTTCCAAAGCGTAGATCTCTATGGAGAAGAACGTGCAAGAAACTCCACGGACACTCTTTTAAACCATTTTATGATTTACAATAATCCTGGTTACATTATCTTTGTTGCTTCTATATGTGAGAACAATGTAAAGGAAGAGAAAAAAAAAAAAAAAGAATTCTAAGTATCAAATAAACTATTGAAATAAGCCAGCGACAGCTAAGAGATGACCAGTCTCCACTGATGGCGCCCGTTCACGAACATGACGCGTGCATCAGCATCATTCAGCTCAACCATTTTGAAGGGAACCGAATGATCCGATACACGCGCCACCATCAGCGAGACATTCGAGTGAGCATGACAAACCCTCAACTGCCCCTGCTCATTCATGTCAAACAAGAAAACCATCTATTAACATAAAAAGGCTCCATGGTCCTCACATTTACAGGATTCCAAAATAAAAAATGCTTCTACTTTATATAAAACTATAAATATCAATTGGTAAGAACAGAAAAGTAAAAGTGTATTCCAAACATTATAGAAATGTGGAATATTATTATTATTAAACGTAAAAAGTAAAATAAAAAAGGGTGAGCATCTCCTCCATATATAAAATCCTAACTAGTGGAACCAAGCGGCTGAGGCTGTGGAGCAGGACCGGCATTTAGCCAAGCATTTTTATCAAGGATATAATCTTCCAGTTTATAATATGCCTGTCTACATAGTGTGCGTTTAATGCATGTTTTAAATTTTCTCTCATTCAGTCCGAGAATATCATATGGTATTTTATTATAAAATTTAACACAGTACCCCATAAAAGAAGTGTGTACTTTAGCCAATCTGAATCGGGGTTGATCTAATTTGTTCTTATTTCTAGTATTAAAATTATGCCTGTCACTAATCTTACTAAAAAGATGGAGATTTTTCCGAACATACATTATATTTTCGTATATGTATTGACAAGGTACCGTCATGATGTTAATATCTTTAAACAGTTCCCTTAGGGAATCGCGCCGACCCAGATTATATATGGCTCTGATGGCTCTTTTCTGCAGAATAAATATAGATTCGATGTCTGCAGCACGTCCCCACAACAAGATACCGTAAGACATGATACTATGAAAGTAACTAAAATAGACCAGCCTCGCGGTATCTATATCAGTAAATTGACGGATTTTTCTGACAGCATATGCTGCTGAACTTAGCCGTCCCGCAAGAGATGTTAAATGAGGACCCCATTGCAGCCTTGAGTCAAGCGTGATCCCCAGGAAAACCGCGTTTTCGACGAATTCAAGTTTCTCTTTGTTCAATACAATATCGCAATTATTACTTTTGATATTCGGTAAAGCAAATCTAATACACTTAGTTTTTTTCCCATTTAATACTAAATTATTAGCAGTGAACCAATTTTGGACCTGCTGTAGGGCTTTATTTACATCGTCAAGATTTGTAGAACGTCTATCTATCTTAAAAATTAAGGACGTATCATCAGCAAATAATACCATTTGTGGTTGATTTTTTAAAAGATGGAGTAGATCATTAATATACACTAAAAAGAGGAAAGGACCCAATATTGAGCCTTGTGGTACCCCCATTTTGACTTTTAAACCCCTTGTCTCCGTAAGTTGCTCGCTCCGACTTCATAAGCATAATATAGAGTGGCAATGGTAAGTCCATTTGAACAAAACTTTTAATAGTGTTATTACGGGTTCCTAAACAATTTACGAGTATTTGACTAAGAAAAAGGTCATATGTACCTAAGTATAGAAGTCCCTTAAAACTGCATTACATCGACTCACGAAATAGCGGTAATTTTATTTTTCGTGTGTCCAAATGTTTGCTTAGTTTGTTTCGTGACACTACCGAATCAAAGAATTTTTAGTAAATTTTGGTCGTTTATGTATTTATTTAAGAAACTAAGATAATTTAAATGTGAATTATAATTCAAATATTTTATTTAATGAAGTTTCGTATGAGGTAAATTCGGAATTTGTTTTGTTCACTAGATTTCTCATAAAACGAGTTTGAATGTGACTCGAGTTTACAATTTTAAGGTAAATTCGTACATTTAGTACCAGCACAATTTTGTTTATAATTCGATTTTTTTTTTTTTTTTCTGGATGTTTATGACGTATATGATAGTTAATGGTTAATTTACATACTTTAAACATAATCTACAAAAGTAAGCACAGGAATTGCAAAAAAATCAGTGAAACGAATTAAGGGACCAGTTTTTGATACTTTTTCCCATGTTCGTGACAGATAGTGGTAGGTATAACACAGACACAGACCACTACGCAATAAATGTGAAATCGTTACATTTACTTTATTTTTATTTATTAAGTAGGTAGGAACCTTAAATTGTTATGAATTTACTCAAAGATTGGTTCCATGGGTTCTTTTTATTTTTCAGGGGCATGCAAGGTACAAAATGCCGTACAAAAATGTATACCTAGTACCGAAATTGGGACGAGTCAGCTTTTTCTTGTGCACTAAAGGCCAAGCTGTATTAGCAAGGAGAGGCCAAAAAGTATCTATTGTCGATCCGGTAATTAATGAAACAGAAAATTTGACACTTATAGGTATGATGACGAAAGAATAAAAGCTCTCCACATGTATTTTTTATGTAAATCCGTCAAATATTTGTGATTTTTAGTATGTTTAATGTATTTGTTAATTTTGGTTAATAATTAAATAATATACCTTTCTTTTTATTAAGAAATTAACATCACTTACTCTGGAAAACTTTATCCCGAAACAGGGGCCACAAATTCACGAACTTAAGAGCAGAGCCAAATATAATCACGAAATAGGAGCCAAATCAGGGGTCTACAAATAAATTCATATAAAAAAAGTACAAACTAAAATTATATAACTCATGCAGTAAATTACTGCCAAAATATCAATATCCATCACTGAAAAGCTTTCAAAGTATTATCATGTTTAAGAATATTACGAAAAAATAACGAATTCTTAAGAGCCTTAAAATGCCGAAATATGGAACATTTACCTTAACCCTGTATTCTTCACCAGGAGGCCTACCACAACCTCTTAAAACAATATTATTTTAATATTACTTTGTAATTTCTGTTGTTGCATTTTCAACTCTCGGCGCTGATCCGAGCGTTGAAAATCCAACAGAGCGGAACGCAAAGTAATATTAAAGTAATATTGTTTTAAGAGGTTGTGGTAGGCCCCCAGTTCTCTACATTTGTTTTTGTGTTTGATAGCGTTTAAATGAGTCCGTGACGTTAAAAGTGTCATTTTATATTATGTCACATTATGTAGGGTAACTACATTATTATGACGCAAAGTGCAACAGGCCAATCACTGTACGGCGATATGATTCAACCGCTCCCGCGCCTCACCTCTTACCACTAAACAGACCCAATAATTCACTTCTGGGCAGGTGAAGGTCAGCGCTCAAGATTCGTGCCGATGATGATTTTTTGTTGGAAAGGGTATACTTCCTGAATGGTCCCATTGAAATTTTATCAAAATAGGTTCAGTAGTTTGGTTTTTAAATCCAAATAGCTGGAAAAAATATGTGGAAAAATCATTCATGTGTACGAAATTGCGTATTTTTGCTTTCCTGTGACTTTCCAGTGGTGTTGTTAGGTGTGGGGGGGGGGGGGTACCACTAAAAAGTGAAAAATAAAACACAAAAGAAAGAAACCGACTTCCAAAAACACTACAAACGGTGATAAATAACGAAGAAGAAACCAAAAACATCGACTACCGAAATTAAAGTTATTTTGAACTTTGTAGTGTTTTTTGGAAGTCGGTTTCTTTTTTTTGTGAAAAAGATTTTGTCAGAGCCAATTTTCTCCAAATCTACTGACCGATCCAGTAAAACTTTGGAACATTATTATGAACTTCTCTGATCCAAATACGGACGAAAAACGTATATAAATTATTTTGATTAATTATTACAGCCAATAGTTTGTATAATTATTTTTGATTAACAAATCCAAGTGTTCCGTGTTACAAATTAAATGAAAGAGTGCGTCGTAAAAGTTTCAAAAGTATTTTGTTCATAATTTAAAATATTCAATAATGAAGTTTTTAAAGAAAATTTATGAAAATTACGCGTGTGTAAGACGAGCCGGTTTTTTTGGGCCTGTCTATAGCCGCTACTGTGGAACAAGGGAACGTAAATTCAAACATGCATGTGTACATACAAAGACTGTTAAAATTTAATTAATTCTTTTGGCGTAGCTTGTACCCATCGGGTAAAATTCTTTTTAGTACCCGATACAACATTACGTATTGAAAAAGCCATAAAAAATCAAGTCATGCTCATGTAACGGAAGAACATGTTAAACGGTGTCTAATGTTTGTTATAAGTATTTTTAATATAACAACGAATGATATAATAACGATTGATAAGATATAATTTTAATTTCGTAGCTATTATCATCTAGTGTAATAACATCGTATGATATACCTCTATAAAATATAATTATTTCATTTCATATAAGCTTCAGTGGACGTACGGTATTTCATACAAACTTTTAAGTTTTTGTTTTTCGAAATGAATGAACTGATTTTAATGAAACTTCATACGCATTAGGGCACTTTTCGGGCCTATGTTGGCTTGAAAAGTTTAATTGAGAACATTTTCGAATACAGCTAAATTCGACCGATTATAAGACATTTCGGAAAAAAAATTGAACTTCCCATACAAAATTGTCATCAACTGACCACAATTTGTATGGGAGACTCAATTTTTTTTTTAAGGAATTGACTATGGCTTTCTTGGGGAAAGTTGTTCATTTACATGGGCAGAAGTGGTTCTTAAAGTTTGCGCACTGGAAAAAAAATTACCCAGTATAATTATATTTTTTTTATAATTTTATCAAAGTCGGCTTAAATTACGGTAACCAAGGAAACTCGATGAAGCCCCGCTGCGGAGCTCCTATTTCTGTCTGGGGGTTTTTAAGGAACCTAACATGAATGGGATAACGGAAGCTATGTTCGCTCGCTTTGCCCGCTCACTCTAGCACCCATCACCCTACTCGAACCTAACCTATCCATGTCGGGGTGCCCTAAGTTTCCGAGCCGGCCCCGCCGCTCGCACTTTGTTATGTGGTTAGGTTAAATATTAGTTACACAAAATGATAATTCGACTTTAATTGTACTAATACTAACTAATAATAATAATACTCTGGGCGGAGCCTGAGTTCTGCGTTCCAGGGCTGCAGTGACTCTTTCGAACAAATTGACTAACAAACACAAACAATGACCACAAATTCCGCAACCCTGGCTGGAGATAACTGAATAAAAAGTTTCTCATCTCATCATCAGTTTTAACCAGTCCTGTAAAATCATCATATCATTAATTTGACGTGTTGGCGCGAAGAAGTTAACCCCACATGCCACATACCTATACGTTTTTATAGGTATGTATTATAGGGTTTCGATTCCGTTTCCGTTTGAAAAACGGAACCCATCGGAGGATCACTAGTATGGTTGTCTGTCTGTCCGATTGCCACAGATATAGATAGACATAGATAACGCAAGTATCACGATCTATATGAAAACCAAGCGTGCCATTTATTGACTACCTACTATGACGTCAACACAAGCACTATTAGGTGATGGGAAAATCAAAACGATTCAAAGACGTTTAGCACCTAACTGACCTTACCACATAACTGACACCTAACAGACGTCCGACTAGAGTACACCGATGCAAATTGAGTGCGAAAGTGGCGGCTTACGATTTTTGATCGTAAGCTAGGCACCGAAACGGGCACGCTCTTGCGTTATCTATGTCTATCTATATCTGTGATCACAACCAATAAGGTATCTCTAAATCTACATGACCATTCAGTTGAAAGGGGAATGCCCAGCAGCCATATAAAAAAATGCTTGAAATGAACAACAGTTAAATATGCGCCAAATTGTACTACAAATAGTAGGATGGGTATCCTACTATTTGTATTACAATTTCAATAATTATCAAAAAACTAGGAAGGAATTAAATTCAAACATTTTTCTAAAATATAGGTTAAGTCTTGGTTAAGGATTAATTTATGCAATAACAAACAAAAAAAGCATACAACACAAAAACATACCATTTAAACACAACACACAACATAACATGTAAATGCAACATATCATCTAGAAACTGTGCAGGTGAATAGATATTGGATTGGTACCGGGCCCATGCTAAGTACCATGTTACTGACATAGTATGGGCACAGATACCAACTGTTCGTCGTCCCACTAAGCAGTTATAATACAAGATGTTGTATAGCCCTCCTTCCAGATAAAGTATTGTTGACTATTTAGTAAACAAAATATACTTTTTGAGAAATATGTCTAGGTAGGTAGGTACTCTGTATTTTTCCTCACAGTAAAAAACAATTACACGGAAGAGCTAACTAAATGCTCAAACAACGCGTTATCCATTTCCCTGCATACGTCGTTATAAATATCATAGAAAAGCAATCCGTACGTAACTCAAGAGTCGCAAAACTAAGAATTAAGTGAAGAAACAAACAATCGAAAAAATGCAGTAATGTCAAACTGTCAATAAGGCAAAGGACATGTGATTCATACAGCCTACGATACGTTTTCTGTTTTGAAAATAATTTCATATTGACACGCATTTATTATTTTAATTAGACTGGTACACATAGGTCGAATTCTATTAAATTAATGATAACTGTGCACGAATTCTAAAAAATAGTTTGTTAAGGATTACTTTGACGATTCCTGTTTGGCTGAATGTCACTGTCAATGTCAAATAAACACTGACCTTCAATATAAAAATAAGATTAATTGAACGGATATCAAGTTAAATATTTTAATGATGTCTATATTTTTACCCTACTTGAACAAACTTGAAAATTATTTCATTATGTAAATTTTATTTTAACTAAAATTAAGAACTATTTGTAGTTTCTGTCTATTTCAAGCATTTTCTGGGCGTTCCCCTTTGGCACATGTACCTATGAACTTCTGACTTCTGTGACAAAAATAAGTAAAATTTTAATATAATTATTATTATGACCATGGTCACTGGGGTCACCATCATAATTACCTTAAAATTAAAAACCCAGACCCATTCATTTGGGGGACATAGGTATAAGAAAATTAAAACATTAAAAAAAATTAAAACAGTGTTGTGTGAGCATGACATATCAATTTTTTTTCCGGTCAATCTCCGTGATCTCCGCCGACTCACCGGTGTGTCGTAACGAAAATGTCACTGAGCGCCGGCGACACAGGTGTGTCGCCCGATTCACGCGTTTTGAAACTCTATTTTATTACTTTATTAAGATATTTTATATTATATTACATAAAACTACGGGCGGGGCAATGACCTGGGCTCCGTTTCATAAAGCTTACAATTGTCAGTGACAGGTGACAGGTGACAAGTCGACAACGCGACAATTGTGCGTTTCATAAATCTTTTGGTCTGATTTATTTGTAATCGGAAAATCCGACATATTTGTCAAATTGTCACGACAAGTCGACAATTTAGTGTTTCATAAAAATTTACAGGTGACAATGAAAATTCGACAAATTGTAGAGGACTTTCTGACAGTTGTCGTTTATGAAACACATAATTGTCAATAAAGAATTGTAAACTTGTCGAATTGTCGTACATTTTTGATAGGCACCCTTGGCCTGTGTCAGAATTAATGATAAGTGACAAGTCACGGAGAAAACACTACGTAGGTAAAAATGTTAAATTCTAGCAGTGATAATAGTAGTGACAGTGATGATTATTATTTAGGACAAAATATGCGAAGGAGAGAATTTAGAGAGAGAATTAACTTTTCTTTAGAAATCACCGACATTACATTCAACGAAAAATTCCGTATCAGTAAAGTGTCGGTAGAATATATTTTGACTAAAGTAGGAGGCCAATTGCAACACCTAAATAAGAGAAATCAAGCTCTTGAACCTGTGCAACAGCTGTTTAGTGCGTTACATTGGATGAGATTATAACAACTCCTGAACCTGAATGTGCTAGTACATCTCAAGTGGATACCGCAATCCACTTGAGATGTACTAGCCTACCACCTAACCTATAACCTAACGTCCAAACCTATCACCGACATTCATTTACCTGTCACCGACAATCATTTACCTGTCACCGACAGGTGTTTTATACAAGACTTGTAATGACAATTGTTATAGGAAACAAACAAGAAATAGTGACAATTTACCACTGTATTCCTGTCTACAATTATAAATATGTCAAGTTTTATGAAACGGGAATTGTCGTGACAATCCGATAAATGTCGTCATTTCTAACAAATTGTCGACTTGTCAAGCTTTATGAAATAGGCCCCTGGTTCTGTAGCTCCGCGCGCGCGATGCCTGAGTGGTTAAGGCGAGCCTGACTTGAGCGCGTAGGCATCTAACGCTTACCCTAGGCCCCGCAAGGAGTAGCAATACGTAATAAGTTACGATGCGCGGGAGACGCGCGCACCAAGCGCACCGCTCGCTCATGAGTTCACGGACTCGGGTAGGTACTAAGTTCCGTCACAGGATAAAGTAATGCAGTAGATCAACTTGAATTGATTAGTATAAGTTTATTTTGTTTTATTTTTCTATTAAGTATTTTTTAAGGTTATAGATGGATTAAGTACGTATTGTACAAACTTGAATCCAATTACTAATCATTAAAAATCAGTAATAATACTTATTTATTTTAGAGTATATGGTGGATTTAAAATCTGACTGACACGAAAATTATGAATACGAGTACGATACAAAAATACGCGTCGCGCGCTATTTGGCTTTGGTGCGATACCTTCGTAAAAATCAAGTAGTAGGTAGGCACACTTACTTTAGGAAAATTATGTTACAATTCTTGAATATTATAATTCAAGAAAGCTTAGAAGAATAAATGGTTTGGAATTTGCCTAGATGCTATTTAAAAAAAAACAAAAACGTTTTTATATTTTTTAATCAAATAGTTAACATAATAAAAGTTACCAATGCAACTGGCTAAAATTCGTTGAACTGTAGCTGTCTCGGTTTGCATGGACCTAGCTGAGTAGATTGACACGGAATATGGTCCTTGGATTTGCTTGGACCTGGCTGCACAGGCTTATCATTAACATTTTCTTTGTTTTCTTTCAATATTATGTCTCGTATTGGCATACCGCGATTTTGGCGCGGATCCACAATCTCTGGCAATATACATTTCAAATAAAAATCTATAATTTTTTTCTCCATATGCACCCGCCAAAATTCGTCATCTCTTGAAATATTTTTTTCTACTACTAGTTTTCACCGAACCATATTCCAAAAATGCATTGGTTCCTTTCTGTTACATGAAGTTGACCCTGCACTTGGTAATACCAATTACTTTTTTTGTTTATAACCCTGGTATGTTTTATTGTATCGAATTTAAATATATGTATTTTACTTTCTTCAATAGCAGCATTTCCCTTTTCTAAATGCCGTTATTGGACATTTAATTTCAACAATGGTGTCGTTCCCAACTATACCGTCGGGGGTAACCCCAATAAATGAGTATTATTTTGGAGACAAGTCACGCCCTTCCGCATGCTCTATTGCCCTGTAACGCAAATTTTGATTTTGATTTGTTGGTAATTAACAAGTAAAATTTTAAAAACTTACAAAATATCCCTGTTCAATAAAGATAACGGAGCTACAGTGCCAAAGACAGATACACAGGCACACAGACGCACGTACACAGAAACATAGATAGCAAACCGTTATAAATAAATAGGATAGAATTGTAATATGGTGTGTGTTTAATTTCTTTATGTATTTTATGGTGTTACAATAATGATAATGAGATACTACTTTATTCAAATCTATACTAAATAATATTATAAAGTGGAAGTGCGCTAAGTGCGCTGTGGTAATAGCTAATTATACGTAAGTACCATGTACAACAAAGATATTGTTTTTCATTCGATCTAAAAAAAAGTCCGCGACGTTACACCTATATCTATCTCTTATAAATATGCCACACTAAGGCATTTTATGTCAAATAATTTATTTAAAAATTAAAGGTGGTTTTTCAGCATTAATATTAGGCAGGCATATTAATCCTTACTAGCGAAAGTTACTTCATCATCAAGATAATTTTATGAAGATAAACTTTGTCTTTTACAGCATGTTATTTGAACTCACCGTTTAGGAGATAATGTAAAATTAAAATAATTCAACAATATTATTAAATCGAACGGGCGCGGGTGCGCGAGACGCGACCACCAAACGAGAACGCGTCGAGCCTGCGTGACTGCGTGCGACGCGGTGCAAGAAATTCTTTTTTGTATTATGATTATGAATTTATGATAGTTACATTCATGGGGAAGGCTGTACGGCTATACGGGAACGGGAATTCCTACGGGAATGAAGAGTTCCGTTACCTGTCTCCGAAGTTCTTCATCAGATCTTCACCAAATTGAAATGGGATCAGTCCGGGAAGATACACTTCCAAAAAAAATAGAATCATCAAAATCGATTGACAATTGGCGAAAATATCGCTGAGCAAACATACAACAAAAAAAAACAGTCGATTTGAGAACCTCTTCTTTTTTGGAAGTCGGTTAATAATATACAATACAATAGTCAATTAAAAACAGTTTAGTGTATGTAATTTATAATTTCTATACATTTTTCCTCTTGCCAATAAACACCGATAAAGTAACGCATTGGATTGGAAAAACTATCCAAACTGACCACATAGTTTTTTGTATGTCTTGTTATAACTTGATACATTGTTATTAATTAGTAAGAGGATGGACTCTAGGTGTACAGCGCATAAATGAGCTGGTCCGGTAGCCTAAACGTTACCAAAAGTATGTTATTATAATATTTTCATAGGAAATGGTCATACTGTAACACTTTTACACTATGGCACGCGACGCACGAGTGCGCTGCGCGTATTGTTTGGCATAGACGAGACCTACACAAACGTTGCGGACACCATAAATATTATTATTTGTTGTGTTGTGGTGGCTGTGAGTAGGTACCCACCTAGCGTATAACTACACTTATATTTCTTCTCTACATGAACACCACAACATTATTGCACCGATATTCAACTCTCATGTAGGAAATACGAGCTATTATTTTTGCATTTGTTTAGGAGTAAGATAAGTGAAAACGGACATTTCTAATAAATAACAAATATTATAAGACTTATACAAACTCTCCGAAACCATCAAGACTAACGTAGCGGGGTGAACTACCTATTTGACATTTGAAAACAGTAAATCATTGTATCATGTGCGCGCGAGGTGGCTTTATGCACTCTGAAATAGGGTTCAAATTCAATTGTTTTACATACTCGATGCGGTTGGTAAATCTATTCCGCGCGAAAACTAAACCACTAAAGCGCACGTCTTTATGCGTACTGAAATAAGGTTTAAATTAAACTGTTTACACACATGTTTGCGGTGTGGAAATTTATTTGTTTCGTGTCGGTACTTACCTAGTTAGTAAAGTAAATTATGTATATACCTATATACCTTTTTGTTTATTCAGCCAAAGTTTATAAAAAAAAGTAGTCACCGCTGCAACGAAGAGCCGTGACAACTTTTTTTTCCCCCATTTTTTTTTACAAAATTATAGCTACATCTAATAAAAACTAACTATATTACAACTGTTTGAACACTAAATTGTATACAAGTATTATTATTTAACCACTCGACACGTGATAATTCCAAAATAAAAAATAAATCTTACGTAAATAAACATAAACATTAAATTCGCGGCACACTGGTGTGCCGGCAGTGCTAGAGCGGTAATCAATTTAGGCTTAGCCAGTAACAGAACTTAGCGGGGGTGGCGGGATCGCAAAAATTTGGCACACGTCCGACCTCCAACACGTTCCGCTCGGGACTAAATGACACGGGGCGCGCTCATGAAACGACAAAATCACTTGATTTTGGAATTAGTGGGATACGTATTTTCATATTTCACATTATGACGGCCGATTTATATCACATTTTTTACGACCTTTATTGTGGTATAAGTTTTATTACTCAAAACCTTATATAACTCAAATGAAATGATAATTACATCTTGATTTTGACTTGTCTTTGCGATTTAATTGGATGCAGTAAAGTGCAAGTAATCGTGTATCGCACGGCCGAAATCGCAAGATCGAAGTGTGAAATATGTAATATATTTTTTTCAAAATTTAAATCCGTGTTGTTTACGAATAAAACATAATTTTACACAATGCAAAACAACGTTTTTCCGGAAAACCTGGCCTTAAGCAAAAAGTTTTTTTATTAAATGGGTTATTGTGAGGGTGTTATTTTCTTTTTCATTATTTTAAAGGACGACTATGGTTTTAAAGTAACATATTATAGAAAAAAATATTCGTTTGGAACCCTTTGGGCGCGAGTACGGCTCGCATTTGACTGGTTTTTAATACCTACCATGACGCGGTACTGGAAAATGATAATTTTTATTTTATTTTAGGAGAGCTAAAATAAAATACACAATCAATTAAAGTTAAGAATTATTGCAATTATTATAATAGCTGTTTTTTTAGGCCAAAACAAAGATAACCAACCGCATAATTGCAGAAACCGCAAACTCTCATCATTTCGTTTACATTGACCACAAAATATAATTTAACCTGTTACTAACCTCCTTAATATGATGTGATCCCGCACTGAACTACTTTTCGAAACTGGATAGTCCCGGGGCACTAACAACCATATATTTTTTTTAAATTATTAATCATGTAGGTAAATAGGTACATTAATAATAACAACACTACACAGAATTGGGAATTTCACAACATTCTGTAATATTAGTAGATGTCAAATGTATGTGTGAGTAGACGCTGCATAACAAACAGATCCTCTGAATACCTATATGTATATCAAGGCAAATCTTTCTTTTCTTTTCGTATTTCCCTAAACGATAGTCAACTTTTATATACGTCCCAAAAAATAATATAATTTTTAGAGGGAATGCGTCCACTGTTTTTTGTTTTATCAATTTGACATTTCTGAACTTTATTTTGGTGTTACCTACAATGAAAAAATAACGACACTCGGAATCCGTTATTGGTTAGTTATTAGCAGGGCTTGTTAACGTTACCAAATAACAAAATAATAACCGTTACATAACGTTAATTTCAATTGTGATACCATAGTAACGTTACAAAATTTACCGGTATTAGATAACATTATCAGTAATATAACGTTAAGTGACATTTAACGTAAAATACGAGAATTATCGTTTTAACGGTAAAATATAAAGTTTATTCGCGGGCTATTTAGCCCGCGAATTTTTTTTGCTATTTGAAGGTCAGTGTCAGGTTGTAATTTAATCAAAATGTGATGCGCAACAATAACAAATATGTATGTAGTAGACCCAAATAAAGACGCTTCGTTGCTAGGAATCTTCTTTTATTTTTTAAAACACTTCTTAACTTCGTACATTACGTCTTCCTCCTTCGTTGTAAAAAATCTCAGTCCTCTTTCCCTTTCACACACATACTCTCTCGTTCACTCATCGCTGCGTTCATACATCCATCACTCATTTATAATTTTGATGCGTTCTGAATTTAACATCCCACATATATTAACATAGATGTAACCATAAGAATCATTTACTCATCATCATGAACTTAGATTTGATGTGTGTAATAACTAGATTTCCGAAATCTAGCTAAGAGACAAAAATGTAATTATGGTAATAATTATGTACCTACTTACATATTTTTTACTGTCGTGAATCATATTTTGATCAAGATACAACCTGACACTGCACTACCTCACAGTGATAACTGTTTAGAAATAACGATAAAGTTAACGTTAAACTACAAATAACGTTGATAAAGAATAACGTGAAAATGGTGCATAAATAACGTTAAACCTATTACCGTTATTTTAATATTAACGTTAACTCCTGTCAATGCATCGTTATAATTTTTTACCGGTATTTAAAGCCCTGGTTATTAGGATGGTTATTTTTATCATAATACAGTTGTTAAGTTACGGATGACTCGTCGTCCAGGTACTGGATGTATCTGTCACCGGGGACAGATACATCCAGTACTTACACAGAGACTGCGGCATTTGACATTCCTCATCATCATAAGCATCATCATCATATCAGCCGAAAGACGTCAACGGCTGGACATAGGCCCCCCCCTAAGTGTCGCCACAACAACTGGTCCTGTGCGTCTCGTATCCATCGGTTACCAGCGACCCTCACCAAGTCATCGGTCCATCTTGTGTGAGGCCTTCCAACGCTGCGTCTTCCGAGACGCAGCGTTGGAAGGCCTCACACAAGATGGACCGATGACTTGTTGTACTGGAGTAGCGACCGCGTACCGGAATACGCGGTCGCTACTCCAGTACTTTTCGGCCCCGTCGACTATCTGTTCTGCGAGCAATGTGCCCTACCCACTGCCATTTCCGTTTGGCGATCCTTCGGGCTATGTCGGTTACTTTGGTTCTTGCGGATATCATCATTTCTGATTCGATCACGCAAGTAAACTCCTGATGATGTCCATTGTGAGACATACAATTGCATTCCTATTTATTTTTAATTATTCCTCTTGGGTCACACGTTAAATCTACTGATTTTTTTTCATAAAATCTTAGAGAGGTCATAAAATATAAAGCTACAAAGTGCCAGCTGTGGTACCTAGTTTGACAGCTATTCAGTACCTATCAACAAAACATAAATTTACCAAAAAATAATTTTCAAAACAAAACACAAGTTTTTTGAGAAGTATCAGGCGTTGTCATCGCCGCTACAATCATCGACGAGTTGATATTCTATCGAGTGAACAAATTATCAATTGGTGTGCGATTCTGCAAACATGTCGAAGTAAACACTTGGGCGGGGCGCACGTGAGTTGTCAAACCATACAATTAAGATGGAATGACAGCTCTTCCGTCGCTCACTCCGCCGAGGTGTACACCGTGAGATGTCGACAGAAGGGGGCGAAACGTCGTGAATTACACACAAACAACGCGGCGCAGCCAAACGGCGTAGCCTACCTACATTTTGTATTAAAACTTTTTGAAGCAGCATCGTGGCTTACGCCTCGCCTGCGCCACGCCTTTTCTGTATAATTCAGGCCTAAGGCCGGGGTCTGGACGATGGCGAATTAAATTAAGAACAAATAGGTTAGAAATTTTAAGTTTAAATAGTAGGTAATACAAGTTTATTACTGGGTGCAATGTACAATTGAGTCAGTCACCATTCTCAAAAATCATTAGTATCAGTGTTTTCTGGAATATTCTGAAAATCATGAAAATAATGCATCCGCACAACTTTCGATGGATGTGATTCCATTATTTTACGTATTTCTGTTCGCATAGGGTTACAATCACTCCAGAAATTATAGCCGGATGTCAACTTCGAAACTACAATATAAGCAGGAACGAAGTCATTATCATTGAGCACGAGTCGGAGAGTTTCAAGTACAACTGCATCACCATCGTAACCAGTCAAGAACGAAACAAACATTTTTTTTAATGTTTCGGTACACAGACTGTACATTAATGAGAAATTATACTGCTCGAGATCTTTTTTTAACCACTTCACAATCATGGGACTAACCGATGGTGTAATTTTACTGAACATACCTTTCCAAGCTATTTCCATGTCATAAGACATCCATCCGCATCCAAAATTGTGTGGCTCAAATGAACTGGACGCTGGTTTGTGATCATTTACAATCTTAATGCACTCTGTGATAAGTTTCCAACTAGTACACAGCACATAGTTTTCTAGCAATGGCAATTCTTTCTCCATTTTAGTTTTTATCTTTACAAACAGTTTGATGGGCACAATTTTTTCAGTACAACTTAGATAATACATTTTGAAAATCCGAACCAAGGACTGTAAAAACCTGTTGAAGTTGTCTCTAACTTGGTATTTTCCTGAACGCACGGTGTTCCATAACCGGAAGGCTTCATCTATAGCTGGATCGCCTACTCTTCTAAACCTTTGAAGCTGATCTTCCTCAGTTTTACCGCACAATATGTAACTTGCAAATACCTCTGTAACTTCGCTTCCATTCGAACAAAATTTTGTTCTTACTGGTGAAAGTATTTTGTTGGCTACGAAGTCTCTATCGAGTAATTCCATTATTTGTGGTGAAAACTCTATAAAGTCCTTTACATAGTTTTCACAGTTAGCGCTAGCAGGTAAGGAGGTAAAAAACTCGTAACCCTTCGTATAAAACTCTGCTCGTATACTGATAGGAATATTTCGAACGTTTCCAATTTTTTTATAAATTTCTACACTGGCATCTGCAGTTAAGTTATCTATAAAATAGCGTAATATTGCCCATAGTTCTTTTTCAACTTGTGCATTATTAGCGTTACATATCTCATCGTAAGTGTGCCTAAAAAGAGCTGATCGAATTGTGAGATTCTTTGAAGTTTTCCAAACATCAGAAAAAATTGATTTAAGATTTTCTGATTTTAGTTTAGATACTGCAAGATTAAGACCAAATTTTTGTAAGGAGACAGGAGCATTCAATAATTTCGGCAAATATTTATGACTTTCAGCTTCATTCAAATTAGGCAATATTGCATTCAGTGACGGAACTGTATGTTGTAAGTAATCTCCTTTGGCATACCACAAAACGACATCTAAGGGAATCGATGGTCTGCCTATATGCAAATGCTTTGCGATATTTTTTCTTATACTGATTTCGTTCTGGTCAGTATCGCCCCAGTTCACTTTTATTTCATCGGGAATATGTTTTTTTGCCATGTATATGATTTCTTTCTGGTGAAGAAGCCTGAAGAGACCCTTGATAACAGCTTTTTGTCCTGTTGGTTTGTTCAGATTGAGTAAGTAGGCGTCGACCCAGCGCTGCGCGAGTGAGTGCGGCCAGTAGACGCGCAGTTTGGCGAGCAGACGTGTTAGGGATCCAGCGTCGTCAGTTCGCAACGTGTCTATTTCTTTGTCGTGGCGCGTCAGCAGCTGCGGCTTGTGCTTAAGCGCATTCAGGCATGTTTCTTCGCTCAGAGACAGTGACAACGACTCCTCCAACATGTGCGTCCGCCACGATTTCTTCACATTGTACAAACACGACAAATCTGTTTCCCACTTGTTTTCCTGTTTTGTCTTAATCAGTTTCCGAATTTTTCCAATTACGAAAGGGTATTTACTGACATCCTTATTCCAATGTTTAAGCAAACTCAAGGCGTTCTCTAAATGAACTTTGGCGACGTTGAAATTGGATTCATTGACAACGTTTAGACTCTGAACCTTCGTCAAAACAGAATTCAAGAGATAACTAAATAGTTTATCCTTTTGTTCTTTATTTAGTTTTCTTTGAACTTTATCAAAAGTATTAAATTGCGTCTTTTGTTCTATAATTTCTGGTACCGGTTCATCATGCAAAACTTTATATAGGACTATAGATTGGAGACACAGTTGTTCGTCGTTTTCTGATTTGGTGTACACTTCCATACTAATGAACAA
The DNA here is from genome assembly GCA_947386135.1 of Melanchra persicariae. Lineage (NCBI taxonomy): Eukaryota > Metazoa > Arthropoda > Insecta > Lepidoptera > Noctuidae > Melanchra > Melanchra persicariae. The sequence continues at coordinate 9,816,460 of OX376661.1, read as the reverse complement.
CTGATCCAATACGTTCCAAGTTTCAACGTCGAACTCGTGAGTGGATATTTGTGAAAGCAGGTTATTGACAAATAGGATCTTGAATTTTAATGGTTCATTGATGTGATCGTCTTTTACAAATTCAAGCAATGTTTTAACATGATTTGGGTTTCCTCTTGCACAAGTAATTAAAACCGAAAGTATGGCACATCGTTCAGAGGATGAGTTTTCTTTACGTATAAGCTTTTTTAATTCTGGTAAAGCAACATTGAACGGGGCGAACTCATACCACTTGAAAGGCTTTACATACGAGAACTCGCCTTCATATTTTGGAAAGAATTCTGCCAGTTCAGTTTTAGTAATAAAAGTTTTCCTTACGAATTCAAACCTTTCATCTTCTGGCATATTCTTAATGAAATGACCCAATCGATCATACTCAAATAAATAATATGCACTTTCTGTAGACACTTGCTTTTTAAGAAACGTTTTTATATCTTTAGTATTTAAATATTTTGCTGCCACTGATAAGTCGATTTCCTTTACGAATTTATCAAAATTGTCAAATACTTTTTGCGAGCTGGCATTCATGAGGAACTTCGTGTTTTTCACACCAAATTTAGGACTGCGGTAAAAAAACATTCTATCGTGTTTCATTACATCCAAAACATGATCAGTATGAGACTTCACATAATACATTATTTCCTGTTTTGAGGCCCTGTAATACCCTTTTATAGCACGAAATAAATTTAGGAGATCTTCTGCAAAGACGTTTAAATAGAGATAATGGTATGAGACGTTCGTTTTGAATGACATTTTCTATAAAAGGAATGGAACAGTTTTGCAACCATTTGTAGGAATTTTCCTTTCCTTTAAGGTATTCATAAAAAGTTTCAACTCGAGCTTCGTCTTTTAGATCGAGTCGAATGTGAAGCATGAGTTTGTTGAATGTTTTGGTGTTCATGCTAGGTAACAGTTGTGTGTGTAGGTACTCTGGATTGATGATGTTTGCGTACTGCTGCTCGGTGATTAGCCACGTGGATTTTTTTATAGCTGTCGCCGCATACAGCTTGTCGTTAGATTTCATCACTTCGATGATATAGTCTACATTTCTGGTTTTACAGGCGATGTCTATTTTCAGAAGGTTGTCTATGTCGCTATCATCTGCACTAATGTTACGTAATTGATAATGTTTGTTAGCAAGTGCATCTTCGACAAGCTTGTTGAAGTGTCGGCGTTTTTCGCCGAGTGTGTCTCCTTCTAGCGTCAGCGGCGCCATTGTGATAATCTGAAAATTAAATACTGTTCGCTTAAAAAATGAGTGAGGTTACTTAAAAAACCATTATAAATTTTTCTGCACTACTTACTATAAAACCTACTAATGAAAAAAACGGTCTGAATGAAAGACGATAGATACCCTCATGGGATCAAGTTTCTGTCTGCCACATCTAATTTATTACAAATCTTCTAGACTGATTCCGTTATTTGGTAAATACGTCAACTTCTGTGACCCTAAGACGTACGGGGAGCGTAGGTAAATAAATACATTTTGAATCACTTGCATCGAAAAATTAAACAAAAAGGGTTTTCAGGTTGTGGTTTGCGAGTTGCGACTTAACAAATGTTAAGAAAATAGATGAGAACTGCCTTCCTTAAATTGAACTAGGTTCTAGTTAATTTAAGTTATGTCTTTAGATATACTATAACGTACCTATGTATAATAGCTGTATTGCGGACATACCTACACAGAGAAAGTTTCTGCTTTTATAAAATAACGATAGTCTGATCGTCGCGGGCTCTCACTCTATGAGTATGCAATAATATCTACAGTAAACCACCGTTTGAGGTAACAAAAGCAGTACTGTCTGTTCTCTCATTCTATTGAAACTCCGTACTTCTCTAGGTGGTCAGCTCAAGGCACCCCACGACTAGTGGACTACTGTACCTTCTTTAAAAATCGGTGGGTTCAATATTTTAACTATTACTTACTAGCTCCTGCCAGCGGCTTCGCCCCCGTTAAAGTTTAAAATTAAACCAAAAGCAAAACGTTTTTCATGAAATTTTCGCGACGGATTGCATGAATTTATGTGGACTAATGTGGCCGGGTGAGCGAGACGAACTACGTAAGTACTTCTGAGCCACAGACAATGGCAGATACCTATAGAACATAGTGTCGTTTTATTAACTAAGTGTTTGATCCAGCCTCCCAAGCCTGGACACACAAAAAAAAATGTAGCACACAAGAGGCTCATAATAATAATAATGATACAGTAGTACATGTCCCGTATTACAGAGCGCATCGACTTCCTGAAGCAGAAAGTTTGTGCATGGGCGAACCGTATTCGGCGGTATAAGAGGCGGGTTGATCGATACTCGCAGAATCGCATGTTCCAGAGCGACGAAAGGTGGGTATACAGAGCTTGGGAACGACCTGAACAAAGTGTGACAGACGTGTGCCGCCCGGATGATATCGCCACGAGTACATTCTGGCGAAACATTTGGTCGGTGCCCGTCTGTCATACCGAGGGTGACTAGATGTGCGATGTCGAGCGCGTGTGTGAAGCTATACCACAAATGGAAGCTATTGCCATCACACCAACAGATGTAGCCACAGCAGTCCGTCCATTACCGAACTGGAAATCTCCAGGCCCGGACGGACTGCACAACTTCTGGCTTAAGTGGTATAGCAGCTCACAAGCACTCCTGGCATCTCAATTCCAGTCATCCTTGGAGTCTGGGTCGCTACCACAGTTTTTAACAATTGGCGTTACCCACCTGCTCCATAAGACAGGTAGTCCCGCGGAACCCAAGAATTATAGACCGATTACTTGTTTGTCGACGGTCTATAAACTTCTTACATCCATTCTGAGAGTGAAAATTAATGATCACATTGAGACTAATGCAATTATGTCCGCCTCTCAGAATGGATGTAGGAAGGGGTCCCGCGGCACTAGATTACAAGAAGGCCTATGACTCTGTGCCACATACATGGCTCATGAGGGTGCTGGAGTTGTACAAAATAGATGCAACTCTATGCGCCTTCCTTGAGTCATGTATGAGGCAATGGAAAACGGTCCTTCGCTATCCAGGATGTCGACCGATTCAAGGGAATGATGAGCCTGTATGGATTAAACGGGGAATATTCCAGGGCGACAGTTTGAGTCCACTTTGGTTTTGCTTAGCTCTGAATCCTCTAAGCACACTGCTGGAGGATTCAGGCCTAGGCTATCGGTTGAGAAGAGGTGGTCAAGCCTTATCTCACCTCCTTTACATGGATGATCTGAAACTCTTTGCCCCCAACAATTTGCGACTGATGGAGCTACTGAAGGTAACTGAAACCTTTAGTAGTGCCATCAGGATGGAATTTGGTGTGGACAAATGTGCAGTCATGCATGTAAAGAAAGGGGAGATTATGGAATCTGAGGGAATTCAACTCTCGGATTCCATACAGGTTAGATCCCTTAGCTCAACCGAAACCTACAAGTATTTGGGTATGTCGGAAGCGTTGGGCATTAACGGTACTGACATGAAGCCATCGCTGAAGAAGCGCTTCTTTGGCCGCCTGAAAAAGGTTTTAAATAGCCTTTTATCGGGCGGAAATAAGGTGCGTGCCTTCAACGGTTGGGTCATGCCGGTATTAATGTACTCTTTCGGCATACTCAAATGGACTCAAACCGAACTCGACGCCCTGGATAGAAGGGTCCGTACACTGCTGACTGCAAATCGGATGCATCACCCACGATCATCGGTGATGAGACTGTACATCCCGCGGAAGTGTGGAGGTCGAGGCTTTTTAAATGCAAAGACTCTCCACAACCGCGAGATGTGCAGTCTCAGAGAATATTTTCTCAAAGCCGATGTGGGTATGCACCGAGATGTGGTCGCAGTGGACAAGGGACTCACCCCGTTGTCCATGGCTAAAGAGAACTGGCGCAAACCTGTAATACTTACTACAGATGACCGCAAGGAGGTATGGAAAGGCAAGGAGCTTCACGGGCGCTTCTATCGGGCTCTTTATGGGTCCGACGTAGATTTCCCGGCGTCCGTGGCCTGGCTACGTTTCGGTGATCTCTTCGGAGAAACTGAAGGTTTTGTTTGTGCAATTATGGACGAAGTTATCTTGACGAACAACTACCGGAGGCATATTATGAAGGACGGGACGGTTGACGTGTGTCGGGCATGTCACCGTCCGGGTGAGTCCATCAGACATATTATCTCTGGTTGTTCTCGTCTGGCTAACGGCGAGTACTTGCACAGGCATAACCAAGTGACTAAGATTATTCACCAGCAACTAGCTTTGAAATACAAACTTGTGGATTCTGAGGTACCGTATTACAAGTATGTGCCCGACCCAGTTCTCGAAAATGACCATGTCACGTTGTACTGGGATCGGTCTATCATCACTGATAGGACTATCATAGCTAACAAGCCCGATATAGTGGTGATAGACCGATTAGCGCGCCGCACAATGATAATCGATGTTACCATTCCACATGACGAGAACCTCGTGAAAGCTGAGAAAGAGAAACAAATCAAGTATCTTGACTTAGCACACGAGGTTGTCGACATGTGGAATGTGGACTCGGCTGTCATTGTGCCGATAGTCGTTACGGCCAATGGCTTGATAGCCAAAAGCTTCGACGACCACCTGTCGAAGCTGGCGTTACGCAGCTGGATCAAGGGCTTGATTCAGAAAGCAGTACTTCTGGACACGGCTCGCATTGTTAGGAGGTTCCTCTGGAGCCCTGACCGCCGGTAGCTTGGACCCTGTTCCCGATACCGGTGGGCTACTATTTTTTACATGTTTAAAGGTTTTTTTTTTTTTTTTTGTAAAAATATTTAAAAATGTAATTTATATATGTACAAATCCTACTAATATTATAAAGGCGAAAGTTTGTATGTTTGCATGGTTGTATGTTTGTATGTTTGTATGTTTGTTTGTGCGTGATCGAGGTCAAGAGTTAGCTCATCCTACTAATATTATAAAGGTGAATGTTTGTATGTTTGTATGTTTGTATGTTTGTATGTTTGTATGTTTGTATGTTTGTATGTTTGTATGTTTGTATGTTTGTATGTTTGTATGTTTGTGTAACAATCAGGCAAAAACGGCTGAAAAGATTCGGATGAAATTTGGCACACATATAGTTCATATCCTGGAATAAAAAATAGGCTACTTTTTATCCCGGTAAGTGGCATGGATTAATGGAGACTGAGGTGGAAGTGGGAAGTCACAGCCGCTGCTGCCTTAGTACTTCAGATTCACAAGTACCAGGAGACCAGAAACATCAAGTACCAGGAGACCAGAAACATGTTATAGTATTTTTGGGCTGGTATAATTATGTAGGTTGGGTAGGTGTAGGGTAGGTGTGGGGTAGGTGTAAGGTAGGTGTAGGGTAGGTGTAGGGTAGGTGTAAGGTAGGTGTAGGGTAGGTGTAGGGTAGGTGTAGGGTAGGTGTTGGGTAGGTGTAGGGTAGGTGTAAGGTAGGTGTAGGGTAGGTGTAGGGTGGGTGTTTCCTGGGTAAAAAATGTACAATACAAATCAGGAAACCTTGCTGTTTCGAGCGGGCGAAGCCGCAGCTGGTAGAAGCTAGTTTATAAATAAAACTAAAAATAAATAAATTGTGTAACAATCAGGCAAAAACGGCTGAAGGGATTTGGATGAAATTTGGCACACATGTTGTTCATATTCTGGAATAAAAAATAGGCTACTTTTTATCCCGGTAAGTGGCATGGATTAATGGAGACTGAGGACGAAGTGGAAACTCAGAGTCGCTGCTGCCTTAGTACTTCAGATTTTCAAGTACCAGGACACCAGAAACACCAAGTACCAGGAGACCAGAAACTTGTCATAGTATTTTTATTAGTGTAGGGTAGGTGTAGGGTAGGTGTAGGGTAGGTGTAGGGTAGGTGTAGGGTAGGTGTAGGGTAGGTGTAGGGTAGGTGTAGGGTAGGTGTAGGGTAGGTGTAGGGTAGGTGTAGGGTAGGTGTAGGGTAGGTGTAGGGTAGGTGTAGGGTAGGTGTAGGGTAGGTGTAGGGTAGGTGTAGGGTAGGTGTAGGGTAGGTGTAGGGTAGGTGTAGGGTAGGTGTAGGGTAGGTGTAGGGTAGGTGTAGGGTAGGTGTAGGGTAGGTGTAGGGTAGGTGTAGGGTAGGTGTAGGGTAGGTGTAGGGTAGGTGTAGGGTAGGTGTAGGGTAGGTGTAGGGTAGGTGTAGGGTAGGTGTAGGGTAGGTGTAGGGTAGGTGTAGGGTAGGTGTAGGGTAGGTGTAGGGTAGGTGTAGGGTAGGTGTAGGGTAGGTGTAGGGTAGGTGTAGGGTAGGTGTAGGGTAGGTGTAGGGTAGGTGTAGGGTAGGTGTAGGGTAGGTGTAGGGTAGGTGTAGGGTAGGTGTAGGGTAGGTGTAGGGTAGGTGTAGGGTAGGTGTAGGGTAGGTGTAGGGTAGGTGTAGGGTAGGTGTAGGGTAGGTGTAGGGTAGGTGTAGGGTAGGTGTAGGGTAGGTGTAGGGTAGGTGTAGGGTAGGTGTAGGGTAGGTGTAGGGTAGGTGTAGGGTAGGTGTAGGGTAGGTGTAGGGTAGGTGTAGGGTAGGTGTAGGGTAGGTGTAGGGTAGGTGTAGGGTAGGTGTAGGGTAGGTGTAGGGTAGGTGTAGGGTAGGTGTAGGGTAGGTGTAGGGTAGGTGTAGGGTAGGTGTAGGGTAGGTGTAGGGTAGGTGTATTGTAGGTGTAGGGTAGGTGTAGGGTAGGTGTAGGGTAGGTGTAGGGTAGGTGTAGGGTAGGTGTAGGGTAGGTGTAGGGTAGGTGTAGGGTAGGTGTAGGGTAGGTGTAGGGTAGGTGTAGGGTAGGTGTAGGGTAGGTGTAGGGTAGGTGTAGGGTAGGTGTAGGGTAGGTGTAGGGTAGGTGTAGGGTAGGTGTAGGGTAGGTGTAGGGTAGGTGTAGGGTAGGTGTAGGGTAGGTGTAGGGTAGGTGTAGGGTAGGTGTAGGGTAGGTGTAGGGTAGGTGTAGGGTAGGTGTAGGGTAGGTGTAGGGTAGGTGTAGGGTAGGGTAGTGTAAGGTAGGGTGGTGTAGGGTAGGATTGTGTAGGGTAGGGTAGGTGTTTTCTGAGTAAAAAATGTACGATACAAATCAGGAAACCTTCCTATTTCCGATATTCACGCGGGCGAAGCCGCTGCTAGAAGCTAGTAAGTGCATTATAATGGTGATGATAATGTGGAACGTCTATAAAAATCGAATAGTATTAGTCCACTCATATTAATTGTATAGTATCTGACAAAATGTAGTAAATTTTTAAAATAGTATATTATGGTACAAGACTAGGTGAAGACGTTTTAAAAGAAAATATCACCCATTTTTTTTTTGCCACTCAACTCAACAGTGAGTAACTTGGCAAGTTAATAAACAAATTCATTGTGATTAAAAGTAGCCTATGACGTCAAGCGAACACTAACTCTGATCGTGTAGACTATTGAAGCTTCTATCTCTATCAGTGAAATCATGTTTGTAATCGGATGAGTCAATACAGAGAACACCTAGCGTTTACAAAAAAAAAATACCTTGTGTAGATAATCTTTTCTAAAAATAGATTAAACTAACTTTTAACCGCGGTTCCGCCCGCGTGGATGTCGGTTATCGCGGAGAAAAGTAGCCTATGTCCTTTTCCATTTCCCAGGCTATATATCTGCCAATTCTTCAATTTTATGACAATCCGTTCAGCCGTTTTAGAGTGAAAACGTAGCAGACAGACAGACAGAATTACTTTCGGATTGATAATATAAGTAGGGATAATAGGGATTACATTGCATTTTAACACCATTTTTCAATCTACTTAGATAGGAGATAGATAGGTTCACACCATTGGTATGATGACCTTGAGGTCGTCGTAGGTAAAATTATATTAGCTTACAATATTTTTATAATGGGATACTTACCAAAAAAACAAAACTGGTCTTATGAGGAATTCTCAGAGGACTGACTGTAGTTCCTCACCTCACACATCTATACTTTCAGTACATTCTATCTACATAATAACAAAACAAACTGATGTATTCAATGTGTTAATTAAGGAGTATCTACAATAACATGACTCAGAATACGGTGCTCACGAAATACTTCTCAGATTACCAGTTTGTTCACTGATGAGTAATAAGCTATTTTATTATTATTTGTATCCCTCTATTCGAGGTTTCCCTCGTGATCTACTAATAGTATTGTCTATTTTTGGTTTTTATTTGCTTGTCAAGTCAACTTTAATCGCGGTGTACAGATAAAACATGAAACGATATCTTAGTATCGTTATTGATGGCGGTGTGTAGGTAGCCGTTATTCCTGAACTAGTTATTTTCCCTGCAGTAACTATGTACTTTATGATAAACAAGCTGTCCCAGCGAATTTCGTACCGCCTCAGTGTGTTTTGTTTCTCTCATGTATCAGAGATGGCGGTGCATACGAATTAGGGCATGCACACGGGTAAACCCGGTTCTTCCGACGTGTCGACAGAACCGGTTTTAAAAAAATCTGAAGTTACTTAATTCCGCATTAATAGCATTCAAATCAAGCGGGGGCGGGCCGTAAGTGTGTCATTAATTTATTGCTTTATAGCTTATTTGCCTAGTTCAAGCAAATAAACAACTTTTTTTAATTTTAAAGTTTATTTTTACATAGTGTTAACAACACCATCACGGTCCAGGCTGCAGTCAGGCAGGACGCAACCGGTTGCGAATGCGCCGCAGTGACGAACGAACGGTGTGATGATTTTGTAAGCAGTAAGCGTGCGATTTGATAAGTTATTGAAATAAGTACAAGTTCTTATTTAATATGAATAATGTGAGAAAGAGAAATTATAGATAGTGTGCTGTTTTTGGTTGCTTGAATTATTTAATAACGCAACTACAGATAACATTTTTAAATTGCCACTAAACTCCGAAAGTTAAGACTATAAAATAATTTTATATACCTACCTAGTATTACCTACCTAGTAGTAAATACCTGGATTAAGAAATAAATAAGTGGATAGGGTGAAAAAAGTGAGACGAGTGAACTAGGTACCTACCTATTAGCTCGCGTTAGAAAAAGCTAGTAAGTAGGTAGTTTCCTAAGATAAGCTATGATCTACTTTCATATATTATTGAACTAGCTTCTACCAGCGGCTTCGCCCGCGTGAATATCGGAAATAGGAAGGTTTCTTGATTTGTATCGTACATTTTTTACTCAGAAAACACCTACCCTACCCTACACTACCCTACCCTACACAACCCTACCCTACACTACCCTACCTTACACTACCCTACCCTACACCTACCCTACACTTACCCTACACCTACCCTACCTACATAATTTATACCAGCCCAAAAAATACTATGACATGTTTCTGGTCTCCTGGTACTTGATGTTTTTGGTCTCCTGGTACTTGTGTATCTGTAGTACAGTCCGTTGTCAACATTTTCTCACCCACCCTAAAAACAAACGTATTTAGACCCTCTACTTGTAACAATAAGGTTTATTCAATTTATACGAGCTTACCAGACAAGTGCTCGCCAACATGGTCGGAGCCACCGGCATTATATATCATTTTGTTAAGCTATTTTAATCATTAACTCGTTGACGTTAAAGTTGAAAACTTTTTAAGTTACTCTACATAATTATAACGCAATCTTTAATTTCGCGTATTTCCAACAAGTTCTTGTGGCTTTGCGGTTTGATGCTGGATTGGCGACGAACAACGTGTGGGTTCGAAACACAGTTCACACATCAGTTAGTTTTTTAATTTATTTTCATTTCTACAATGTTGCTTGTATTATTAACTAGCTTCTACCAGCGGCTTCGCCCGCGTGAAAATGAGAAATAGGGAGGTTCTTTTATTTCTATTGTAACTACACCAACCCTACACCTATCCTACACCTACCCTACCCCTACCCTACACCTACCCTACATCTACCCTACACCTATCCTACACCTACCCTGCACCTACCCTACACCTACCGTACGCCTACCCTACACCTACCCTACACCTACCGTACGCCTACCCTACACCTACCCTACATCTACCCTATACCTACCCTACCATAAAATAATGACATGTGTCTGTTCTCCTGGTATTTACTTGTAAATTTAGTGCTCACATTTCCAACTCCGGAAATACTTCAACATGTTTCTGGTCTCCTGGTACTTGATGTTTCTGGTCTCCTAGTACTTGTGAATCTGTAGTACTAAGGCAGCAGCGACTCTGAAGTTCCACTTCCTCCTCAGTCTCCATTAATCCATGCCACTTTCCGGGATAAAAAGTAGCCTATTTTTTATTCCAGGATATGAGCTACATGTGTGCCAAATTTCATCCAAATCACTTCAGTGGTTTTTGCCTGATTGTTACACAAACATACAAACATACAAACTTTCACCTTTATAATATTAGTAGGAAGAACGACCAATATGATTTAAGCCTAATAACTTTTCTTGTAAACAGGTGGGTGGGTAAATTAAAAAACTAAGTTCACAGAATTTATATTTACCAAGAATGGTTGGATACGAAGTAAAAAATACATTTGCTTCGTGAGGTAGATCATAAATTAGTGACAAAGATACGCGCGCCTAATAGCAGTGACTCGCACACACATTAATTGTAAATCGTTTCACATAACTCGTAATATCATAAGCATCATGTCGCAACTTAATGACTATACCAAACATAAAATCATATTTTTACATGAGCAGAATGTTGGAATTAGAGTGATTAGTCGTCGACTTAATATAGCAAGCAGTAAGTGTTTTTTTTATACCTATTTTATTTTATTGATTTTGATTAATGAACGCGTAGTTGGCTATTTTACCATTACATTCACTCCTTACAAATTACATACACGGTTCCAAAAATGTTTTTTTTTGTTTTAGAGAAATACGGTCAGACTATGTCTAAGACGTTATGGAGACAATGGAAATATTCAACGGATTCGTCCAGGAGCAAAAGTCATCAAGTATACTCCCGAATTCGAACGCCACCGGGCCATTGTTTCAAGCCATGTTGAAAATCCATTTTTGCCCATTCGTGTAACCGCAATAAACCACAATATTTCAGTGGAAACAGTGAGAAGGCATTTACACGCTGCTGGGATAAAGAATTATAAACCGGCAAAGAAAATTGCATTGACACCTGCTCAATCTCGCGAAGAAAGGGTCCGTTTTGCCCAGGAATATTTAAATTTTAATTGGGAAGAAAATGTTGTGATCTTCACTGATGAAAAATCATTTAAATCGGATAAAAATGGACGTAAAATCTTATGGCGAAGGAAAGGAGAACGCTACAATGAGAAGTGCTTGCTACCTTGTAGAACCAGCGGCAGAATAACCCTGGGCTACTGGGGCTGGATGTCGTCTATGGGACCTGGTGGAAGTAGGTGGTAGGTTTAATAGTAGTTTGTATTTGGAGATTCTGCGTGACGTCATGCTGCCGACTGTGCGAATTGCCTATCCAACATCACATATTTATTTCATGCACGATAACTGCTCCATCCACCGTGCAGGCATTGTGCAGGATTGGTTAGCTGCTCAAGAAGGTGTGACAGTTATTAATTGGCCATCTAAAAGTCCTGATTTGAATCCTATAGAAAATCTATGGGGTCAAATGGTTTTAAATTGGGACACAACGGAAGTGCGAAACAAACACAACTTGGCTGAGATCGTGACATCGACTTGGGAGCACATGAGAGACAAAGATTTGTGTTGGAATATGGTGCGAGGTATGCGTAGCCGCTTACAGCAAGTTATTGCAGGGGACGACGGTGCGCCACTCCGCTATTATTTTTTTTTTTTTTTAGAAAAAACGTTGCCCCACACTAGGATTTTCTCCTGTGTCGTGGGTGCGTTTACAAACATAAAAAGTCACATACACAAACAGCCAGACCCGGAGCAACTATCTGTAGGCCATACAAATATTTGTTCCGTGCGGGAATCGAACCCGCGACACGCAGCGCAGCAGCCGATCGCTCAACCACTGCGCCAACCGTGTCGTCGAAAATTAATCTAGTAGGTATTTTTAAACACACCATGTAAGTAAATGCTCAATGGATTGATTGTTAAACCATTAAAATGTTGCAGATTATGTGGTGATGTTATTGTTATAAATAGATTTTTTCTATTTAAATAACATGTTCATTCATTACATATTATAGGCAGCTATAAATCTGTAAAGCATTTCATAGATGAATAAATTTTCTCGATAACAAACTTTTAAGCATAAGCATGCCTTTTTTAATGTTAATAAATGGTTAGATTTGATTATGCCAATGTATAATAATATAAATAATAATATTCCAAATGAATATACATTTTACATATACTAATATAAAATGTATATTAATTTGGAATTATATGAGCATTTACTTACTTTCTTTCTTTTCTTTTCATTTTTCTTTTTTTTTTACTTTATCTTACCTAAGCGTTTTAATGAAATAATAAATATTTTAAACTTGCAACTGTTTAGTTTTATTTCTATACAAACTGCCCGTTTAAAAAGACAAGACCCTACGTCATCCATTAAAGAATAAAAAAAGTAATAAAATAATTAACTAAAAAAAAAACAGCTGAGCAAAAATCTATATTTAGGTTAAACTTGGTTTCGAACGCAGACAACTATGAACACCAGACTACCTTAGTGACCACAAGGCCAACTCAACTCTTACCAGGCTCATTGAAATTTGATCTTAGTTGTAATGTTAGACGCAATATTCTAAAGAATTTGAACCATATTGTATGCTTTCAAAAAGTTTATTCTTGCACAGCACAAACAGTCAACCTTCTCGTGTAAATACACTTCTGGACACATCTATTGGCCCACCTTGTATTTTCAGTTTCGTTTGGTCCTAGCTAAAATTTTATATTAGGTCGAGCAAAAAGTTTTTATGCAGTTTTGAACCTGGCAAATTCACAATTTCATTCAATAGTCTTTTTTTGAATTTCGAACACAGAATTTAAAGAAACAAAAGACAATTTGGAGCCTGTTTGTTGATATCAAACAATCGAATACTAAGAAAACTTGGTTTTATTGGTTTACTTGGATTTAATTCTTGAAAAAGTGATTGATATCTTTGGTTTTGCAACAAACATTACTTATTCTTAACATTAAGGTGAGGTTCTATCAATAATCTATGGATACTTCACCTGAAGTCGCCCCCCAAGCTGTGGCACTTATTCAGGCCGGACACAGCCAAAGAAACGTAAGTGCTCAACTTAATTTAAGTCGATCTGCGGTCCGAAATGTTTATCGGAGGTACCTAGAGACTGGCGGCTTTGTTCGTCGCCAAGGAAGGCCACGATCTCGGGTCACAACTGAAAGGCAGGATCGATTCATCGTGACGACCAGCTTGAGAAATCGTCACCTTACCTCCATTGAGATACAAAACCAACTTCGCGACTTCCACGGAGTATCTGTGAGCGCTCGAACTGTTCGGAGAAGGTTAAAAGAACGCGATATGGTACCACACAAGCCAGCTAATGGACCCAAACTAACGCGAGCCCACCGAACAGCGCGCCTTCATTTCGCACGCAGTCATTTAAATTGGACACAGCAAGATTGGAGCCGTGTACTCTTTTCTGATGAGTCTAAAATTGTGTTACATGGCAATGATGGAAGGAAGAAGGTCTACCGACGTAAGGGAGAGCGTTTCGCACAATGCTGCTTTGAAGAGAGGGTTGCTTATGGCGGTGCCTCATGGACTGTCTGGGGCGGTATATCCGCGAGCGGCAAAACTCAACTTGAGGTTGTTACAGGACCACGGCTGCCAACATTAAATGCTGAAAGGTACATTCTTGAGTGCTTAGAACCTCACGTGATACCATACGCGGACTATGTGGGCCCAAATTTCCTTTTTATGCATGATAATGCAAGAGCCCATGCGGCCGGCATCGTCAGGGAATATCTTCGGGATGTGAACATCACAGTTATGGAATGGCCAGCCAGAAGCCCAGACATGAACCCCATTGAGCACATGTGGGACGAGCTAAAAAGACGTGTTAGGGCTCGTCAGCCAGTTGCCCAGACGATGCAGGAGTTGAAAACTGCCATAGAAGAGGAATGGGAGATGATCCCTCAAAATTTCATAGAGCGGTTGATAAACTCTATGCCTAATCGTATGAGAGCTGTGGTAGATGCCCATGGAGGCAACACGCGTTATTAAATTAAACCTTTATTTGATAAAACATGTTTTTTATTCAAAAATCAATTGCCTTTAACAAGGCGCATATCCGACTTGTTAGGCGTAGCTCCATGTCGTATGGTATTCTGAATTCAAATTTAAAACAATACGATCGAAAAAGATGGTAAAATGTATCAGGTTTAAAACTGCATCAACAGTTTTTGTTCAATCTAGCAATCATATTTCGGTAGGGGCCATCGAAACCTAAACTCTAAGGTGGGCCAATAGATGTGTCCAGAAGTGTAGATTATTTTATATTTTAAATAATCACTCCATTGAGACATGTTAATAAAAAAACTACCTTTAAAATTGAAAATATAAAATTGTAAAGAGACGTTGTTATTTGTATTTGTTCGAGTCCACGAGCACTTGTCTGGTAAGCTCGTATAAATTGAATAAACCTTATTGTTACAAGTAGAGGGTCTAAATTCGTTTGTTTTTAGGGTGGGTGAGAAAATGTTGACAACGGACTGTACTAAGGCAGCAACGGCTCTGAATTTCCACTTCCTCCTCGATCTTCATTGATCCATGCCACTTACCGGGATAAAAAGTAGCATATGTCTCATTCCAAGATATGAACTACATGTGTGCCAAATTTCATCCAAATCCCTTCAGCCGTTTTTGCCTGATTGTAACACAAACATACAAATATACAAACATACAAACGTACAAACGTACAAACATACAAACGTACAAACGTACAAACATATAAACATACAAACATACAAAAATACAAAAATACAAACATACAAACATACAAACATACAAAAATACAAACATACAAACATACAAACATACAAACATACAACATACAAACACAAACATACAAACATAAAAACATACAAACATACAAACATACAAACATACAAACATACAAACATACAAACATACAAACATACAAACATACAAACATACAAACAAATTACGAAGGCTGTAGCCGGAGGATTTAAGAAAAACAAAAATTATTTAAACTTAATTTAATTATGAAAAATTACAATATTTTATTATGAGCTAAGATAGTCGACAGTTGACCGATGCTGTGCCAAAATTGACAATTTCGCGAGGATGGCGATGTCCGGTGCCGGGCTGCATCACGTTGAGCTGCGTCGGCGCCTCGTGTCTCCGTTGACGCGATGCGCGGTAATTAGGCTAACGCGCAGTCAGCGGTTCTGGTGCTATTCGAGTATGTACAGTTCTCGTCAAATAACGTTGCCCCTCTGAAGTTGTGTCGAATGGCTGCGTAGTAGTGAAAATTACGAACACACTGCAACTGCGCATGCGTAAGAGACATGGGGGCGGGGCGCGATTTTATGTCTCAGTCGCTCGTTTACGTTCGATGCATGCTTGCGTCCCGCTTGCTCCCGTGTACGTGACTGCACCTGCGCGATCTTTGCAAATGGCTAACTTCAGGGGGGCAAAGTTATTTGACGAGAACTGTAACACCTCCCCCGAAGATAAGCAACTATTTCGAAATCCTGTGTGAGAGAGGTGATGAAATGTTGCTGTGGTCGATTTTTATCTTGCTAGGATTGATTTCATGTGATTCTTGAATTTCAGTATAATTTCCTGGAGATGTAGCATCGTCGGTTTCCATTGCTTCATTTTTATGAAGGCGTTTCGCTCGATGTCGTCGATACGTCAGTGCGATAATGAGTGCACTTGCACCGGATAGTATTAGGTAGGTTGGAATCGTAATATGGTCGAGGGCTGTATCGATTGCTTCATTGAGTTTTGCTGGAGTCTGTTGCATGATCTTCGTATTTATGGAGTGCAGATTTCCTAGATCAGCAGAGTTCAGTATGATCGGTGGTTCGCTTAACGTATCTAAGTCTTCATTATTTGGTGGCAATTGCATAATTTCTAGAGCGAATCCCTTGATGTGATTGTTAGAGTTCGCTATAGTGAATTCGGTCGTTTTGATGTGGCAATTGTACGGGATGATAACTAAATAGCTCCCTTGAGTTTTATAAATTTCTTGTCTGCATGATATCTTCACTTTGGTTGGATATGGGAAACTGATGGTGGAATGCTTCTCGTCGAGTTGTTCTACAGCTTCTTTCTTCAAGGCGACTGAAGACAGCCTACAGGATGGGAGAATTTCTTGCTCGGAGATCAGATGCTGGATACAATCGGGGTTATCTTGGGCCTTGAATTTTGATTTTGCTTCGCAGAGGTACAGAGAATTTACCTTCGGGCATTCAGCCTCCATGTACATATAGAATCTTGTCCAGACATCGCAATAAAAGGTGAGGTAGGTAAAAGAATTTTGTTATTTTTGTTAGGGACGATGGACAGTTTGTAAAGGCTATAAGTTGGAGGGAAGGCAATCGGCACCTTAAATACTATAACTATCTGATTTTCTATATAAAAGTAACCTAGCTTAATTACGTCATATCATAATAGTCCCTTAATTCTAATTCAAGGATTTCATCATTTGTATATAAAATCCTTAGTTTCACTAACATATTCTTAATCTCAGCTATACTAACTAATGGTAGTTAGTATAGCTGAGATTAAGAATATGTTAATATGCTTAATGCTCGTATGAAGGCTAGTGTATACTCTAGTTTATGGAGTTCTTCGGACAAATTGTCTATGTAATCGCTTAGGATGATTAAGTGTTGAGCCATATGGGCGTAGTGGATTAGATCGAGGTTTGCCGTACTATTAATAATCCGATTTAAAACGTTTCCAATTATCTCCTGATTTTTAGTTATATTAGTTAATAAGTTCTCATTTTGTAAAACCCACGTTTTAGATAGACTAACACGCTGATTTACGGCCGCTTTCTATAATATATCTCAATCCCAATCTTGATCCCGATCCTTGTCTGTAACCAATCAAAGGTGAGGATTGTGTGGTAAAGGACACAAACTCGGCCGTTGATTGGTTACAGACAAGGATCGGGATCAAGATGGGATTGAGATATATTATAGAAAGCGGCCGTAAGTTGAGCCTGTAACCTGTACTCATATTCCTGAAGGATTTTTATAGCATTATTGTATTTAATTGCATCAGTTTGATCAAGATTGTCGGATATACTCTTGATAACGGAACCGAGGCCATCAATGAGTCCTCTTTTATGACGATTATGTTCAAACGACTCTAGCTGCGTAGATATTTTAGCTAGTTTAGATTCAAGATAAATCATGTGCGGTTCGAATAATAGGGATGTCTTATTATTTAATGTATGTCTAACGTCAGTCAATCTAATACTAACTGTATCTAACTGAGATTTTATACTATCGAGATTAACATAATTAAGAAAGGAATGATAGTGGGAAACAATGCGCGTCGTTCCTAGATTAAACGGAAGTATTCCAGGGCCGTTCCCTAAGGGATCAATCGTTACTTCTTCTCCTTGCGTCATTAGGAGTAGTAGTAGCAGTAACATCCTGTAACAATGCGGAGTCTTTAGGGCTTCTCTTTAGACGAGATTTAGCAACGAGACCTCTTTTCTTCCTGGTGTAAATAAACCTCCCTTCCTGGTGTAAACATTGATTATAAATCGCTTTACTCGTTCTTTGAGACAAATAATACCTATACTCGCTAAAGAACAATATGGTTTTCGTAAAAATAGAAATATTATCCCGGCTGTCATTTGTAAATCTTTGGCAGTCATTAGGTACAGTTTGTCCAATGGCAGAAAACCAGTTAGTGTATAAAATACTGGTATTCAGATGAATCCAGTTTAACTTGAAGCCGACCCAATTGTAGTAGGTGGTTTGAAAGAGGCTAGGCAGCTGATGTTTTGTTTTTTAAATAAGGTTTATAGCGTAGATAGACTACGTACCGACATGACTGAATAGTTAAACACTTTTTGTCTTGTATAAAAAGTCGCGACCCTATCGCCCCTGCCCGCGGGTAGCCTTTGAGACTTGCGAGTGACCCTTGGCAACTCTAAGCCCGTAAATATGTACCTATCTAATGTTGCCAAATTTCCGTGTAAAGCCGGACATAAGTTTTTTGGACCGGTCACATAAGACGGTGTCTGGCCTGACCGGACACCGTCGCTGGCTGTTGTTAGGGTTTTTGAATTTTACCTGGCACTTTGATTCTCAATAAGTATTGCGTTGTTTTTTCATTAGCTAGGTATAAGTTGTCTCATAAATCCTGGATTTACTTATAATGCTACTTCATATTAGTCAGTAACACCTGGGGCCTAACCACCAACTCTTAAAGCAGTATTACTTCAATATTACTTCCAGTGGGAAAGAGACGGAGCTATAAAGGAGGTATAGCTCCTTCTCTTTCCCACTGGAAGTAATATTAAAGTAATACTGCTTTAAGAGTTGGTGGTTAGGCCCCTGGGCGTTACTTGAGGAGCTGGGATGAATCGTATGCCATAGTTGTCTCACCCTCACACAAAATACGCACTTGGACGTGGAGTTGCAGACAGCAGCCCGATTGATAACGACAACTACGTACAGAAGCCAGCATAGCAAACTACCCGAAACTGCAGTCAACAGTAACCTTGAACCTAATGCTTCAGCAATAATGTTGAAAACTTATTAAAGAAATTTTACAGATTGTTGTAGCTCGATGGGCTGGTGTCTGTACATACTAAGTATTATTTTAAAGACCCCGGTCCGGCTTTTTTTCCAATTTATTATGGCTAAATCGGCTGGTCTCTGCGGCTTTCGTAGTTTCCAGTTTTACAACATGGCAACCCTGGAACCTTGCACTTGTGTACCGAAGGGTACACAAGTGCAAGGTTCCAGGGTGCTTGTATGCTAAGGCTTAAGAAGTTTAGCAAGTAAATGTGCATTAGCAGACATAGGCGAACGTAAGAATTCTTCAGAAAGCGACAACAAATGAAAAACGCCATCTACCGACCATAGAGTAGAACTGTCAAAATAATAGTACAGACGATAAATCGTTTTATCGTCTGTACTCAAGGAACTTTTACTACAACCTGGAATGAGCATTGTCAATTTGACATCAATGTAAAAATAAACCTTATGTTTATGAAGTTAAGTTCTATTACAGACAATCACTTGGTCAAAGAGAAATCCGGTCCGAGGGAGAAAGCGCTTGGAGAGCCCTGTGTCCCTTTCTAAAGTGTTGCCAGGAGGATTATTCCCGAATTTAGTAGGAATGGTAGGAAAAAATAATATTGTCGTGTCTTATTAAAAAAACATTAACTTTCGTTCTGATATATTTCTAATATTTTTAAATTATCTGTTAGACTGAGAACATTTTTTTAGCAATAATTTAGATACTGTATTGAAATGTAATTATAAAAGAAAAGATTATTAGTAGAATAATATTCTACTAATAATCTTTTCTTTTTTAATATGGCTGGTGGGTTACCAGTCTAACTTATGTAGTTATATATTATATAACTACATAAGTTAGACTGGTAACCCACCAGCCATATTTATTTGTTGTAAAACAATCAATTTCTTTATTCGGATGTAATAAAGATGGTTAAAAAGTGTGCGATTCAAAAGCTGTTCGGTTGCAAAAGCGAATCCTATGCAGGATGCGGTGTTTCTTTCTTCAAGTAAGTATATTGCAATTCTTGAAGTAGGGTGCCCATAATGAACGAAATTATAAGATTATTTACACAATGCAGCATATAAATAGGAGGTAGTCTTCAACGTAAGCATAATAAAACTTTATATGGAATGGTGTACCGAATACTTAAAAGACGTGATCATGAAATTTCACATTTCCCGAGGAACATTGTAGGGAAATGGCAAAAAAGTTTCAACTTCCCATATTAATCGCTGATTTAGGTGTGTCACTTCGTATATTTGAAATAAATTAAAAAAATGTAATTTCAGACTGCCTGGAGAAGAATCAGGGAGAAAAAATGGCTTGATGTCATTCCAAGTCATTCAAATATCAAAAATTATTCCGTTATTTGTAGTCTTCATTTCAGGCCCCAGGATATTATAATAAAACATAGTTTAATGCGTTTTACTTTAATCCATCCTTTAAGCATAATTATTATTAACTTATGAAATCCAATTATTGGTTAATATATTATATCCTATTATATTAGTCTCAACCTACATTATATTGGTTGGTCACCCTAATGAAAGGGACAGAGGGCTCTCGCGAAGCTATCTCCCTCGGACCGCGTATCGACAGCCTGTGCACATTCCAGGTTGTAGTAGAAGTTCCTTGTCTGTACTATTATTTTGACAGTTCATTCATTTTATCATCAGTTCAGATGATAAAATGTTTACTTTTCCTCTTTTCCTTTGCCACGTATTAAAAGTTTCACAAATATGTTTTGGTGTTATTTCCATGCTTTCATTCATGCAATATACTACTAAACTATCACCATTTTTTTCAATAGATGGCGTTACGTGTACTCGTATGTGCTCACGTTATAAAAAGTATTTTCTACTTGAACATTTTAAATACAAATATCGTTTCATAGAGTGAACCGATTACGATGAAACAAAAACTAATTAATAATCTGAATTGCGGACAATTTTAATGTGTAAAAGTGATCTACATGTACAGATAGGTATAAATTCCTTTTGGGTCACACGTTAAATCTACTGATTTTCTTTTATAAAATCTTAGTGCACATAAAATATAAAGCTACTACGTGCCAGCTGTGGTTTGACAGCTATTCAGTATCAACAAAACATGCAATTACCAGAACATAATTTTCAAAACAAAACATACGTTTATTGAGAAGTATCAGGCGTTCAAAGTGAGGATAATTGCCATCGCCGTTACAATCGACGAGTTGATATTCTATCGAATGAACAGATTAGCAAAAATATCAGCAGTTGGTTGGGCCGGATTCTGGATGATGGCGACGAAATCAAATAAAAAACAAATAGGTCAGAATTTGAAGTTTTAATAGTAGAACTTATATAACTAGGTGCAAAGTACAAATGACTCGGTCATCATTTTCATTCAAAAATCATTCATCATCATCATCCTCATTATCTCAGCCGAAAGACGTCCACTGCTGGACATAGGCCTCCAAGTGTCGCCATAACAATCGGTCCTGTGCGTCTCGCATCCATC
This sequence comes from Melanchra persicariae, assembly GCA_947386135.1. Classification (NCBI taxonomy): domain Eukaryota; kingdom Metazoa; phylum Arthropoda; class Insecta; order Lepidoptera; family Noctuidae; genus Melanchra; species Melanchra persicariae. The sequence continues at coordinate 9,795,316 of OX376661.1, read as the reverse complement.
GGCTACCCGCCACCCTCACCAGGTCATAGGTATATCTTGTGGGAGGCCTTCCAACGATGCGTCTTCCTGTACGCGGTCGTCATTAGTATCAATTTTTTCTGGAATATTCTGAAAATCATGAAAATAATGCATCCGCACAACTTTCGATGGATGTGATTCCATTATTTTACGTATTTCTGTTCGCATAGGGTTACAATCACTCCAGAAATTATAGCCGGATGTCAACTTCGAAACTACAATATAAGCAGGAACAAAGTCATTATCATTGAGCACGAGTCGGAGAGTTTCAAGTACAACTGCATCACCATGGTAACCAGTCAATAACGAATCAAACATTTTTTTTAATGTTTCGGTACACAGACTGTACGTTAATGAGAAATTATACTGCTCGAGATCTTTTTTTAACCACTTCACAATCATGGGACTAACCGACGGTGCAATTTTACTAAACATACCTTTCCAAGCTATTTCCATGTCATAACACATCCATCCACATCCAAAATTGTGTGGCTCAAATGAACTGGACGCTGGTTTGTGATCATTTACAATCTTAATGCACTCTGTGATAAGTTTCCAACTAGTACACAACACATAGTTTTCTAGCAATGGCAATTCTTTCTGCATTTTTGTTTTTATCTTTTCGAACAGTTTGATGGGCGCAGTTTTTTCAGTATAACTTAGATAATACATTTTGAAAATCCGAACCAGGGACTGTAAAAACCTGTTGAAATTGTCTCTAACGTAGTATTTTCCTAAACGCACGGTGTTCCATGACCGGAAGGCTTCATCTATAGCTGGTTCGCCTACTCTTCTAAACCTTCGAAGCTGATCTTCCGCAGTTTTACCGCACATTATGTAACTTGCAAATACGTCTAAAACTTCACTTCCATTCGAACAAAATTTTGTTCCTACTGGTGAAAGTATTTTGTTGGCTACGAAGTCTCTATCGAGTAATCCCATTACTTGTGGAGAATACTCTATTAACTCCTTTACATAGTTTTCACAGTTAGCGCTAGCAGGTAACGAGGTAAAAAACTCGTAACCCTTCGTATAAAACTCTGCTCGTATACTGATAGGAATATTTCGAACGTTTCCAATTTTTTTATAAATTTCTACACTCTCATCTGCAGTTAAGTTATCTATAAAATAGCGTAATATTGCCCATAGTTCTTTTTCAATTTTTGCGTTATTAGCCTTACATATCTCATCGTAAGTGTGCCTAAAGAGAGCTGATCGAATTGTTATATTCTTTGAAGTTTTCCAAACATCAGAAAAAATTGATTTAAGGTCTTCAGATTTTAGTTTAGATACTGCAAGATTAAGTCCAAATTTTTGTAAGGAGACAGGTGCATTCAATAATTTCGGCAAATATTTACGACTTTCAGCTTCATTCAAATTAGGCAATATTGCATTCAGTGACGGAACTGTATGTTGTATGTAATCTCCTTTGGCATACCACAAAACGACATCTAAGGGAATCGATGGTCTGCCTATATGCAAATGCTTTGCGATATTTTTTCTTATACTGATTTCGTTCTGGTCAGTATCGCCCCAGTTCACTTTAATTTCATCGGGAATATGTTTTTTTGCCATGTCTATGATTTCTTTCTGATGAAGAAGCATGAAGAGACCTTTGATAACGGCTTTTTGTCCTGTTGGTTTGTTCAGATTGAGTAAGTAAGCGTCGACCCAGCGCTGCGCGAGTGAGTGCGGCCAGTAGACGCGCAGCTTGGCGAGCAGACGTGTTAGGGATACAGCGTCGTCAGTTCGCAACGTGTCTATTTCTTTGTCGTGGCGCGTCAGCAGCTGCGGCTTGTGCTTTAGCGCATTTAGGCACGTGTTCTCGCTCAGAGACAGTGACAACGACTCCTCTGACATGTGCTTCCGCCACAATTTCTTCACATTGTACAAACACGACAAGTCTGTTTTCCACTTGTTGTCTTGTTTTGTCTTAATCAGTTTCCGAATTTTTTCAATTACGAAAGGGTATTTACTGACATCCTTATTCCAATGTTTAAGCAAACTCAAGGCGTTCTCTAAATGAACCTTAGCGACGTTGAAATTTGATTCGTTTGCAACATTTAGACTCTGAACCTTCGTCAAAACCGAATTCAAGAGATAACTAAATAGTTTATCCTTTTGTTCTTTATTTAGTTTTCTTTGAACTTTATCAAAAGTATTAAATTGCGTCTTTTGTTCAATAATTTCTGGTACCGGTTCATCATGCAAAACTTTATATAGGATTATAGATTGGAGACACAGTTGTTCGTCGTTTTCTGATTTGGTGTACACTTCTATACTAATGAACAACTGATCCAATACGTTCCAAGTTTCAACGTCGAACTCGTGAGTGGATATTTGTGAAAGCAGGTTATTGACAAATTGGATCTTGAATTTTAATGGTTCATTGATGTGGTCGTCTTTTACAAATTCAAGCAATGTTTTAACATGTTGTGGGTTTCCTCTTGCACAAATAATCAAAACCGAAAGTATAGCACATCGTTCAGAGGATGAGTTTTCTTTACGTATAAGCTTTTTTAATTCTGGTAAAGCAACATTAAACGGGGCGAACTCATACCACTTGTAAGATTTAACATACGTGAACCCGCCTTCATATTTAGGAAAGAATTCTGCCAGTTCAGTTTTAGTAATAAATGTTTTCCTTACGAATTCAAACCTTTCATCTTCTGGCATGTTCCTAATGAAATGACCCAATTGATCATACTCAAATAAATAATATGCACTTTCTATAGACGCTTGCTTTTTAAGAAACGTTTTTATTTCTTTCTTATCTAAATATTTTGCTGCCACTGATAAGTCGATTTCCTTTACGAACTTATCAAAATTGTCAAATACTTTTTGCGAGTTAGCTTTCATGAGGAACTTCGTGTTTTTCTCACCGAATTTAGGACTGCAGTAAAAATACATGGTATCGTGTTGCATTACATCCAAAACATGATCAGTATGAGACTTCACATAATACATTATTTCCTGTTTTGAGGCGTGTGTAACCCTGCCCTGTAATACCCTTTGATAACACGCAATAAACTTAGGAGATCTTCTGCAAAGACGTTTAAATAGAGATAAAGGTATGAGACGTTCGTTTTGAATGACATTTTCTATAAAAGGAATGGAGCAGTTTTGCAACCATTTGTAGGAGTTTTCCTTTCCTATAAGGTATTCATAAAAGGTTTCGACTCGAGTTTCGTCTTTCAGATGGAGTCGAATGTGAAGCATGAGTTTGTTGAATGTTTTGGTGTTCATGCTAGGTAACAGTTGTGTGTGTAGGTACTCTGGATTGATGACGTTTGCGTACTGCTGCTCGGTGATTAGCCACGTGGATTTTTTGATAGCTGTCGCCGCATACAGCATGTCGTTAGATTTCATCACTTCGATGATATAGTCTACATTTCTGGTTTTACAGGCGACGTCTATTTTCAGAAGGTTGTTTATGTCGCTGTCATCTGCACTAATGTTACGTAATTCATAATGTTTGTTAGCAAGTGCATCTTCGACTAGCTTGTTGTAGTGTCGGCGCTTTTCGCCGAGTGTGTCTCCTTCTTGCGTCAGCGGAGCCATTGTGATGAACTGAAAATTAAATACTGTTCGTTAAAAAATATTTTATTTTATGCCTCAGTATTTAACTTGACCTCACTCATCAGATCTTTATACAGAAAACCGAACTAAGAACAACTGTCAAATCGTGTTGTCATTCATTCTTAGTTCGGGTTCGGGACTAATCGTAAGTCTGTTGGTGATACGGAGTAGAAAACGCCAGACACTGAAGCCGAAACTACGGACTTCGGGCTTAGAGAGTAGACCCCCTGGTGAGATCAATCCCCGTCTTCATATCACTTGCTTGCAATGTTACCAGCCAAAGCTACCATGACCAAAACTTCATAGTTTCGAAAATCGAATATTTTTAGTCCACTCATATTAATTGTATGTTATAGACAAAATGTAGTACATTTTTAAATTCGTACATTATGGTACAATACTGGTGGAGGTGAAGACGTTTTAAAAGAAAATATTACCTACCATTTTTTTTTTGCCATTCAAACGTGCATCTTGGCAAGTTAATAAACAAATTCGTTGTGATTAAAAGTAGCCTATGACGTCAAGCGAACACTAACGCTGAGCGTGTAGACTATTGAAGCTTCTCTCTCTATCAGTGAAATATTTTTTGTAATCGGATGAGTCAATACAGAGATTACGCAGCGTTACTTTTAACCGCGGCTCCGCCCGCGTGGATGCCAATTATCGCGTAAAAAGTAGCTTATGTCCTTTTCCATTTCCCAGGCGTGTAACAGAATAAACGCAATACCTCCTAAGGTGTCATTGTACTCATAATTATGAACAACTTTTACTATGGGACCAACACCGAAATCGCGAAAAAAAAATTAGCTGTTCAGTACATTTTGTCGAGTTGTGCGCACAAAAATGTATAGGCAGTCAATGTTTTTTTCGCGATTTCAGTCTTGGTCCCATAGTGAAAGTTGTTCATAATGATGAGTACAATGACCCCTTAAGAGGTACTGCGTTTATTATGTTACACGTTGTATATCTGTCAATTTATTCTTCAATTCTACAATTTCATGACAATCCGTTCAGCCGTTTTAGACTGAAAGCGACAGACAGACAGTTGCTTTCGCATTTATAATATTTTTTTGAAAGTGGGGATAGTAGGGATTACACTGCATTAAAACATCATTCATTTAAAGTATAATGATGATTTCAATCTACTAAGATAGTACATAGATAGGTTCACACCACACTACATTGGTATGATGACCTTGACGTCGTAGGTAAATTATATTAGCTTACAATATTCTTATAATGGGATATGTATGTCACTTACCAAGATCTGGTCTTATGAGGAATTCTCAGAGGACTGACTGTAGTTCCGCACCTCACACATCCCTACTTTCAGTACATTATAGATAATACCAAAACAACTGATGTATTCAATGTGTTAACTATGGAGTATCTACAATAACATGACTCAGAATACGGTGCTCACGAAATACTTCTCAGATTAGCAGTTTAATAGTTCACTGATGAATAATAAGTTATTTTATTATTATTTGTATCCCTCTATTCGAGGTTTCAATCATGAACTACTAATAGTATTGTCTATTTTTGGTTTTTATTTGCTTGTCAAGTCAACTTTAATCGCGGTGTACAGATAAAACGTGAAACGATATCTTAGTATCGTTATTGATAACGGTGTGTATCGTTATTGATAACGGTGTGTAGGTAGCCGTTATTCCAAAACTATTTATTTTCCCTGCAGTAACTATATGTACTTTGTGATAAACTAATTGTCTCGGCGAATTTCGTACCGCCTCAGTGTTTTGTTTCTATCATATATCAGAGAATATGGCGGTGCATAAGAATTAGCCCATGCACATACAAATTGGTAATAAAATATCGTTAAGATTCCCTTTTTATAAACTACCAATAGAGGGATTAGTTTTTAAGTTTGTAGAGGTACTAAATACACGCAGACGAAACCACGCGCGAAATGCGAGTAGGGGAGAACAGGGTAATGGGAGCTTTCTAAGGGAAAGTTTTAATAAAAACCACGTAAGTCAAAATTCTTGTAATTTTTTACCACAAACTCTTACCTTCATTATAAGAGAATACTTTAATCACAGTTATAATCAACTACAGTTATGTAATAAGGTATAATCACAGTTTTACAAAAAAAGTCAGTCGCTCCTATTACCCGACAAATGCGGCTAATGAGAGCCCATTTAACGCTCATATGGGAAATGGGAGCCATTATATTCTCAATCACAATTCTACTAAATGGACTTGTTAGTAAACGAATCTAGGGATATAATAAGCATAAATACAATAAAATAAGAATATAATTTCATGCTTACCTTGATGCTGGCAATCGGCAATTTCTTGTAAGCGTGGAGCGAAAAACACACAACCGTCTCTTGTAACTAAACGAATGGCACTAACGGTTCGAGCCCGTCAGGCGAAGTTTGCCGATAGTTGACGGATGTAGCCGAGTGCTTACGATCGCGCAAATGTGACTGCATTCCGTTCAATCACTATAGCTCCCATTGCCCGACCGCTCTCATTACCCCGCGTTCCCCTACCTACCTAAGTTTATATTTTACTAGACTATGAAAAATCATAGTTTTCTGGAATATCCTGAAAATCGTTATAATAATGCATTCTCACTGATCTCGATGGGTGTGATTCCAATTTAAAACGGATTTCTGATCGTATTTTACAGTTAATCTTCAACATATCACATTTCGGGGTCAATTTTGATACGATAATGTAGCTCGGAATAAAATCATAATCATTAAGCATATGTTTTAGCGTTTCTAGTAAATACTCAACACCATCAAAACTAAATAATCCATTGAACATTTTTTCGAAAGCTTCGGTAAACAGACAATATATTGTTGAAAAATTACATTGCTCGGTGTCTTCTTTTAAACACTTCACAATTACTGGACCTAATGTAGGTGCTATTTTACTTTGAATAGCTATCCAAACATCATTCATTTCATTTGACATCCATCTATCTACAAAATCAGATTCCAAAAAATGGTTTGGTTCAAATGCACTGAACGTAGATCTGAGTTCGTCCATAACTTTAATGTATTCTGTAACAAGTTTCCAACTCGTATGCAACACATAGTTTTCCAGTATGGGCAACCCTTTTTCTATTTTAGATTTTATTTCTTCAAACAGTTTCAAAGGCAATGTATTTCCATTTAAAGTAAGATAATAAATTCTAAAATACCAAACCAAGGAGCTTAAAAACTTATTGAAGTTATCTCTAATGTAATAGTCACCTGACCGCGTGCTACCCCAGAGCTGCAAAGATTTATCTATCGCTGGTTCCACCACTCTTCTGAATCTCTGAAGCTGCTCTTCCTCAGTTTTACCGCATAATACGTAACATGCACATACTTCTATAACTTCGCTTCCATACGAACAGAATTTAGTTTCAGTTGGTAAAAGTATTTTATTTACTACAAAGTTTTCGTCGAGATTGTCCATTATTTTTGGTGCATATTGTATTAAATCCTTCACATAGTTCTCACAGTTGGCGCTAGCAGGCAAAGAGGTTAAAAACTCGTAACTCTTCATGTAAAATTTAGCTCGCACAGAAATAGGAACATTTTGAACGGTTACATTTTTTTTATAAATAAAAGAACTTTCATCCGAAGTTAAATTATCCATAAAAATGCTTAATATATTCCACAGTTCTTTCTCAACTGCTGGGTTTTTAGCCTTACATATCTGAACGTATACTTGTTTAAAAAGAGCAGATCTGATAGTAAGATTCTTGGAAGTGTTCCATATTTTCAGAAATATTTCTTTTAGGTCGTTATATTTTAATTTGGATATTGCAAGATGAAGTCCGAATTTTTGTAAAGAGGCAGGTGCGTTCAATAACTTTTGCGAATATTTACGACTTTCAGCTTCATTTAAATTTAGCATTATTGCATTTAGTGATGGCACTGTATATTGTAAATAGTCTCCTTTAGCGAACCACAAAACTACATACAAGGGTATCAGCGGCCTGGCAACGTACAAATATTTTGCAATATATTTCTGCATGAACATTTCTGTCTCATCAGTTTTCTTCCACGTTATATTAAAACTGTTAGGAGCATATTTTCTTGCCATATCAATTATTTGTTTTTGAGGAAGAAGCATGAAAAGACCTCTAACGGCAGCTTTCTGGCCAGTGGATTTGTTCAGATGGAGTAAGTAGGCGTCGACCCAGTGCTGGGCAAGTGTGTGCGGCCAGTAGACGCGCAGCTTGGCGAGCAGACGGGGCAGCGAGACAGCGTCGTCAGTTCGCAACGTGTCTATTTGTTTGTAGTGACGCGTTAGCAGTTGCGGCTTGTGCTTCAGCGCGTTCAGGCACGCTTCCTCGCTCAGACACAGCAACAACGACTCCTCAAACATGTGCTTCCGCCATGATTTCTTTACGTTGTACAAACACGATAAGTCCACTTTCCACATGTTCTCTTTTCTCATCCTAATTATCTGTCGCATTTTCTCAAGTATCAATGGATATTTGCTGATATCCTTTTTCCAATCTTTAAGCAATCTTAAGACATTCTCCAAATGAACGATTGTCTTATTGGCTTCAGATTCGTTTTCAATGTTTTCAATTTGGACCTTTGCCAATACGGAATTTAATAAATAAGTAAACATTTTGCCTTTTTGGTCCTCATTTAGCTTTCTTTGGATTTTTTCAAAAGTATCAAATGTCATCTTCTGTTCTACAATGTCAGGTACGGGTTCATCATGCAAAACTTTATACAGGACTATGGATTGGAGACAAAGTTGAACATTGCTGTCTGATTCGGTATATACTTCCATACTGTAGAACGAATTATCCAAAACGTTCCAAGTTTCAACGTCTAAGTCGTGAGTAGATATTTGTGAAAGCAGATTATTGACAAACTGAATCTTGAATTTAAATGGTTCGTTAATATGTTTCTCTTTGACAAATTTAAGTAATGATTTAACATGCTGTGGGTTTTTTCTTGCACAGGTAATTAAAATTGAAAGCATACCACATCGTATTCTGTATGAGTTCTCTGTACGTAAAAGATTTTTTAGTTCAGGCAACGCAACATTAAATGGGGTGAACTCGTACCACTGGTAAGATTGAATTTCCTGATTGATCTTGTTCTCTTCGTATCCTGGATAGAAAGCGGCCAGCTCATTTTTATAGATAAATGTTTTCATTACAAAATCAAGCCTTTCTTCTTCTGGCATATTGGCAAGAAACGGGCTCAAATTGTCATAAATGCATAAATAAAAACTAAATGAGTTTTTCTTCATTTGCTCATACAAAAAAGCTTTTATTTCTGTTTTCTTTAAATATTTTGCAACAACAGATAAATCAAGACTGCAAACGTAATTTTCAAAGTTGTCAAATACTTTTTGCGGGCATATTTTCATTAAGATCTCTGTTTTCTTTTTTCCCAATCTTGGAAACCAAAAATTGTTATTTTGTTCCAGTACTTTTAAAAGTTCAGTAGGATGTGACTTCAACAAAAATAAACTTGCCTTGAATACTCGGCATACGGTCCATGTGTCGTTGCCGTTCTGTGGCCGTGTAAACTCGTGGTATGCAATCAAATGAGCAGATCTTCTGAACAAACGTTTAAATTGAAATAGAGGTATGTAACGTTTGTTCTTTATAACATTTTCTATGAAAGCAATGGAGCAGTTTTGCAACCATTTGGAAGCACTATCGCATTGTTTCAGGTATTCATAAAAGGTTTCGACTCGAGTTTCGTCTTTCAGATTGAGTCGAATGTGAAGCATGAGTTTGTTGAATGTTTTGGTGTTCATGCTAGGTAACAGTTGTGTGTGTAGGTACTCTGGATTGATGATGTTTGCGTACTGCTGCTCGGTGATTAGCCACGTGGATTTTTTTATAGCTGTCGCCGCATACAGCATGTCGTTAGATTTCATTACTTCGATGATATAGTCTACATTTCTGGTTTTACAGGCGACGTCTATTTTCAGAAGGTTGTCTATGTCGCTGTCATCGGCACTAATGTTACGTAATTCGTAATGTTTGTTAGCAAGCGCATCTTCGACTACCTTGTTGTAATGTCGGTGTTTTTCGCCGAGTGTGTCTCCTTGTAGTGTAAGCGAAGGCATTGTGAAAAGCTGGAAATTAAAAAAAAAATAACGCTTTTAGTTACGACTGCATGCAGTATGAAATCAAGGCTTGCAATTTTCTTTCCGACATGATGCAGTAATTGTTTTAGTTATGTTACATTTATTGGACAAAAAAGAAAGGTTTCAGATGATAATTTTTGTATTCTTTATCTTTATTAATAGAAAACATTCAGTCTTGTCTTGGTAGATAAAGAAATTTTAAGCATTGATACTGTACTGTATGTACTTAATTAGCCAATTGATAAATAAGTAAATCCCTGTCTTGTACTAAATTAATATAACACTTCACTGCGTACCTAAAAGCGGTGGGGCTGCAGCTAGTTTTAGAATAAGTGTGAGGAAATACAATTTTAGAATGATGCGCTTGAACGATGGAATAAGATCAGTAGTAGCGATGGCGTTACGGTAAGCATTTGTTGAAGCTCGTACAAAATCACTTCGTGGACTTGAGTGTGAGTTTTTTAAAGTTCTCGATCACGTTAGCGTAAACGTCAATTTGTATTGAAACTGAATAAGCGCCATCTGGTGACACTCACGGACAATCTGTTTTTTTCTGACATAAGAAAAAATTCGACTGTTTTTTTTTTGTATGTTTAACAGCGGTATTGTCGCCAACTTAGAATAATAACGCCTAGAAGGAGAGTCTCATACACGCTCCCTACCAAAAAATGAAGCAACTTTCGTACTTATTTGTGAGTGAGCGGTATGTAATTACAGCCACAGACGTAAAAAAATGTTGCTAGGAATGAACACTTTCCCTAAAATCGGGAAAAATGTTAATATACTTGGGACTAATCATAGATCAATATAAAAAAAAATGTTAAGTACGTAACTTGTCGGAATGTACTTATTGTAATCGAAATCCAAGATGGCGCCGACGAAATTTGCTAACTTTTCGTCATGGGTGTCATTTCCATGGTTTCTGGGGTCGCTAAACCCGATTTTGGGGTCAAAATCGAAATCCAAGATGGCGGCGACGAATTTTGCTAACTTTTCGTCATGGGTGTCATTTTCATGGTTTCTGAGGTCGCTAAAATCGATTATGGGGTCAAAATTGAAATACAAGATGGTGCCGACGAAATTTGCTAACTTTTCGTCATGGGTGTCATTTTCATGGTTTCTGGAGTCGCTAAACCCGATTTTGGGGTCAAAATCGAAATCAAAGATGGCGCCGACGAAATTTGCAAACTTTTCGACATGACATTTTAAAGTACCTATGTGCTCCGTAAGTGTATCCGTGGCATCACAGGGCCCTATCGGAACACCAGCGCTGTGATATTTTATTATAAGTATCGCAGCATAATGCTGAGATAGGGACCTTTTTGGCCTCGCCTTGCTTGTGTACCTTTTGTTACTTCTATTATTATTACTTATTTTTTTATATTATTATTATTATTTTTTTACTTTTTGTGTCTTGTGCGAGGTACAAATAAATATTTTTCTTTCTTTCTTTCTTTCTTAAACATCAGGAGGAAAGATAGTGGTTTTTCACTTTTATAGAAAACTTCAAATCGTTCTCTCTCTCCTTCTAAACTCTTTTTAGAAAATGTTCTCAACTAACTATTTAGACCTGGTTAGATGGCGTATGCATACTAAGTTTTCGATTTTGACCCCATAATCGGTTTCAGCGACTCCAGAAACCATGAAATTGACACCCATAAGGAAAAGTTAGCAAATTTCATCGCCACCATCTTGGATTTCGATTTTGGCCCCATAATTGGTTTTAGCGACTCCAGAATCCATGAAAATGACACCCATGACGAAAAGTTAGCAAATTTCGTCAGCACCATCTTGGATTTCGATTTTGACCCCATAATTGGTTTCAGCGACTCCAGAAACCATGAAATTGACACCCATGACGAAAAGTTAGCAAATTTCGTCGCCGCCATCTTGGATTTCGATTTTGACCCCATAATCGGTTTTAGCGACCCCAAAGAACGCGAAAATGACACCCATGAAAGACTGGTCGGCACCCGCGGGGCCGACAAGGCTCCCGCCTCCCCCTGCCCCCCCCCCCCCTGGTTGGCCGCCCAGTCTGATGTTCCTTTATTTCAATTTTAAGACACGATCTCATACGCAGGTGTCGGTGTCGCCGCGTGTCGCGACTATGGTTTTTTCCCATATGAAAACTGCCCAACGCGCCTAAAGAACTTTTCACTTAAAAAAATGCGCAAATTATTTGAATCAACCGTAATTATTAGCTTTCGTTTCATACTTTCAACTTTAAACAATAAGCATCATAATACAGGTAGACTCCAACAGTTAGTGCTTACTGTATTATGGGTATTTTTTCTTTACAACTGGCAACACTACATTGTGATAAATTAGGTTATGAAAATTTTAATTTGAAGATCGATTTACGTAAAAATAATGGATTTAAGGCGAGCCTGACTTGAGCGCGTAGGCATCTAACGCTTACCTCAGGCCCCGCAAGGAGTAGCAATACGTAATAAGTTACGATGCGCGGGAGACGCGCGCACCAAGCGCACCGCTCGCTCATGAGTTCACGGACTCGGGTAGGTACTAAGTTCCGTCACAGAATAAAGTAATGCAGTAGATCAACTTGAATTGATTAGTATAAGTTTATTTTGTTTTATTTTTCTATTAAGTATTTTTTAAGGTTATAGATGGATTAAGTACGTATTGTACAAACTTGAATCCAATTACTAATCATTAAAAATCAGTAATAATACTTATTTATTTTAGAGTATATGGTGGATTTAAAATCTGACTGACACGAAAATTATGAATACGAGTACGATACAAAAATACGCGTCGCGCGCTATTTGGCTTTGGTGCGATACCTTCGTAAAAATCAAGTAGTAGGTAGGCACACTTACTTTAGGAAAATTATGTTACAATTCTTGAATATTATAATTCAAGAAAGCTTAGAAGTATAAATGGTTTGGAATTTGCCTAGATGCTATTTAAAAAAAAACAAAAACGTTTTTATATTTTTTAATCAAATAGTTAACATAATAAAAGTTACCAATGCAACTGGCTAAAATTCGTTGAACTGTAGCTGTCTCGGTTTGCATGGACCTAGCTGAGTAGATTGACACGGAATATGGTCCTTGGATTTGCTTGGACCTGGCTGCACAGGCTTATCATTAACATTTTCTTTGTTTTCTTTCAATATTATGTCTCGTATTGGCATACCGCGATTTTGGCGCGGATCCACAATCTCTGGCAATATACATTTCAAATAAAAATCTATAATTTTTTTCTCCATATGCACCCGCCAAAATTCGTCATCTCTTGAAATATTTTCTACTACTAGTTTTCACCGAACCATATTCCAAAAATGCATTGGTTCCTTTCTGTTACATGAAGTTGACCCTGCACTTGGTAATACCAATTACTTTTTTTGTTTATAACCCTGGTATGTTTTATTCTATCGAATTTAAATATATGTATTTTACTTTCTTCAATAGCAGCATTTCCCTTTTCTAAATGCAGTTATTGGACATTTAATTTCAACAATGGTGTCGTTCCCAACTATACCGTCGGGGGTAACCCCAATAAATGAGTATTATTTTGGAGACAAGTCACGCCCTTCCGCATGCTCTATTGCCCTGTACCGCAAATTTTGATTTTGATTTGTTGGTAATTAACAAGTAAAATTTTAAAAACTTACAAAATATCCCTGTTCAATAAAGATAACGGAGCTACAGTGCCAAAGACAGATACACAGGCACACAGACGCACGTACACAGAAACATAGATAGCAAACCGTTATAAATAAATAGGATAGAATTGTAATACGGTGTGTGTTTAATTTCTTTATGTATTTTATGGTGTTACAATAATGATAATGAGATACTACTTTATTCAAATCTATACTAAATAATATTATAAAGTGGAAGTGCGCTAAGTGCGCTGTGGTAATAGCTAATTATACGTAAGTACCATGTACAACAAAGATATTGTTTTTCATTCGATCTAAAAAAAAGTCCGCGACGTTACACCTATATCTATCTCTTATAAATATGCCACACTAAGGCATTTTATGTCAAATAATTTATTTAAAAATTAAAGGTGGTTTTTCAGCATTAATATTAGGCAGGCATATTAATCCTTACTAGCGAAAGTTACTTCATCATCAAGATAATTTTATGAAGATAAACTTTGTCTTTTACAGCATGTTATTTGAACTCACCGTTTAGGAGATAATGTAAAATTAAAATAATTCAACAATATTATTAAATCGAACGGGCGGTGCGCGAGACGCGGCCACCAAACGAGAACGCGTCGAGCCTGCGTGACTGCGTGCGACGCGGTGCAAGAAATTCTTTTTTGTATTATGATTATGAATTTATGATAGTTACATTCATGGGGAAGGCTGTACGGCTATACGGGAACGGGAATTCCTACGGGAATGAAGAGTTCCGTTACCTGTCTCCGAAGTTCTTCATCAGATCTTCACCAAATTGAAATGGGATCAGTCCGGGAAGATACACTTCCAAAAAAAATAGAATCATCAAAATCGATTGACAATTGGCGAAAATATCGCTGAGCAAACATACAACAAAAAAAAACAGTCGATTTGAGAACCTCTTCTTTTTTGGAAGTCGGTTAATAATATACAATACAATAGTCAATTAAAAACAGTTTAGTGTATGTAATTTATAATTTCTATACATTTTTCCTCTTGTTCTTTTGTCTTGTTGTTTTTTGTATGTCTTGTCATAACTTGATACATTGTTAGTAATTAGTAAGAGGATGGACTCTAGTGTACAGCGCATAAATGAGCTGGTCCGATAGCCTAAACGTTACCAAAAGTATGTTATTATAATATTTTCATAGGAAATGGTCATACTGTAACACTTTTACACTATGGCACGCGACTCACGAGTGCGCTGCGCGTATTGTTTGGCATAGACGAGACCTACACAAACGTTGCGGACACCATAAATATTATTATTTGTTGTGTTGTGGTGGCTGTGAGTAGGTACCCACCTAGCGTATAACTACACTTATATTTCTTCTCTACATGAACACCACAACATTATTGCACCGATATTCAACTCTCATGTAGGAAATACGAGCTATTATTTTTGCATTTGTTTAGGAGTAAGATAAGTGAAAACGGACATTTCTAATAAATAACAAATATTATAAGACTTATACAAACTCTCCGAAACCATCAAGACTAACGTAGCGGGGTGAACTACCTATTTGACATTTGAAAACAGTAAATCATTGTATCATGTGCGCGCGAGGTGGCTTTATGCACTCTGAAATAGGGTTCAAATTCAATTGTTTTACATACTCGATGCGGTTGGTAAATCTATTCCGCGCGAAAACTAAACCACTAAAGCGCACGTCTTTATGCGTACTGAAATAAGGTTTAAATTAAACTGTTTACACACATGTTTGCGGTGTGGAAATTTATCTGTTTCGTGTCGGTACTTACCTAGTTAGTAAAGTAAATTATGTATATACCTATATACCTTTTTGTTTATTCAGCCAAAGTTTATAAAAAAAAGTAGTCACCGCTGCAACGAAGAGCCGTGACAACTTTTTTTTCCCCCATTTTTTTTTACAAAATTATAGCTACATCTAATAAAAACTAACTATATTACAACTGTTTGAACACTAAATTGTATACAAGTATTATTATGTAACCACTCGACACGTGAAAATTCCAAAATAAAAAATAAATCTTACGTAAATAAACATAAACATTAAATTCGCGGCACACTGGTGTGCCGGCAGTCAAGTGCTAGAGCGGTAATCAATTTAGGCTTAGCCAGTAACAGAACTTAGCGGGGGTGGCGGGATCGCAAAAATTTGGCACACGTCCGACCTCCAACACGTTCCGCTCGGGACTAAATGACACGGGGCGCGCTCATGAAACGACAAAATCACTTGATTTTGGAATTAGTGGGAAACGTATTTTCATATTTCACATTATGACGGCCGATTTTTATCACATTTTTTACGACCTTTATTGTGGTATAAGTTTTATTACTCAAAACCTTATATAACTCAAATGAAATGATAATTACATCTTGATTTTGACTTGTCTTTGCGATTTAATTGGATGCAGTAAAGTGCAAGTAATCGTGTATCGCACGGCCGAAATCGCAAGATCGAAGTGTGAAATATGTAATATATTTTTTTCAAAATTTAAATCCGTGTTGTTTACGAATAAAACACAATTTTACACAATGCAAAACAACGTTTTTCCAGAAAACCTGGCCTTAATGTAAGTACTTACTTGTGAAACGTGATTTTATCACATTTTTTTTGTTTTCCTGGTGTGTTAGAGCATCTTTTTATGCAACAAACTGTCATTTTTAAATATTTCTCGGGAGGTGCATTCAACAGAGCGTGACCTTGAGCACTGACGGCTCGCTGCGCCGTGTACTCCGTATATGGAGTAGTCTGAGTTGCTTCACTTTTGATGCTCGTACTAGGTTTCTAGGCGTTATTATTCTAAGGTCGCCAACTATCAACTGATTGCATGGTTCTTTTTTTTTGTTTGGAAGAGTATTTTTCCAGACTGGTCTCTGATCAATTTGACGAAGATCTGATGAAGAATTTCGGATATAGGCAACGGAACTCTTCAGTAAATGATAGCAAATCTTCCGGGATTGCTGAAATCGCATGTCTGTTTATTGTTTACACCAGTTTTAACATAACTTCATACTGGGACGCTGTGAGGGTACACAGATGTGAAGAAGTCAACTATGTTTTTGGGGTTATTTAATCGGGAATAACTTTAATATTTATGAATAATAATGACTTGATGATTATTTTTGTGTTGGGTTGAGTTAAATACAATATTATGTTGAATATGCATTTGACGTTAAACTTCAATGATAAACTAGTGACCTCTTCAACTTAAAATCTTGTAGATAAAGTGAGATCTGGCTTATGTCAATCCCAAAGCAAAGTAGACTTTAACTATGAGCTGGCCTGGACTTGGACTATGAAGGCACACAAAGTGACTCCTTAATACGGAATAGCGCAACCTGCACTCATCATAGGAATGTCAATTTAGTTGTTGGGTTAGTATATCACCTGAAAAATAAAAACATTTTTAGAAAAAAAAGTAGAAACGACTTTCTAATAAAAAAACATTACAATGTATAAAATAACTATAATTTTGGAAGTCGGTGTCAAAAAACAAAGAAACAACCAAAAACACCAACTTCCGAAATTAAATTAAGGAATCGCATGTTTCCCTATTTGACGCGAACGTTTACGTTAACGCGATCGAGTAGGTACGTTAAAAAACTCGCACTAAGCTTTCGGATACTTACCTACTTTATGTGACTGACATGGAAGTTACTGAAGAAATGCACTGTACTTATACACAAACATTCCTTCATTCCTTTATAAGCACAATATAAAAAAAAACAACTAATTTGGTCGACTGACAGAGAATGTCTTGTGGCATTAAGCCCGCTTTATTTACTGCTTTGTGTGAAGTATACCTTATAACCTTGGTAACATATCTCTACAAGTTGATTAAGTATAAAGTCGCTTCTCGCTGTCTGTCCCTCTGTACGCTTAGATCTTTTAAACAACGTAACAGATTTAATGCGGTTTTCACTATCATTTAGAGAATTTCTTCCGATATACAAAAATTGAAATTTTAAGTAGTGCAGAAAAGGCAACGTTTTCCTAAGTGTACAAAAGGCGATTTTCGGGCGCACATCAGTAAATAGGATTACCCGTGCGAAGCCGGGCGGGTCGCTCGCTAAATTATATCATGTGGTGCAATAGATTGCAATAAGTACTCAATACAATAACTTGACTCAGAAGTCGGTGTTTACGAAACACTTTGAAATTCACTGCTAAGCAATTTTATTGTTTGTGTCCCTTGGTACAAATCTCTATTTGTAAAACATGTTATTTATTGTTTGTTTATCTCCATTTTTTATCCACAGGTTAGTCATACCCATTGAAGTAACCGTCTAATTATTTTCACTACTTCAGCTACGTAGAAACTAAGATAGACAAATGGTAAATTGGCCTGTAACTGACCGCCAAGTTGCAGTAGGTACCTATTGTTGATGTTGGCAAAAATTGATGTTTTTACTGTTACGTATTCACAAGAGCATACAGTATCCAATCTTTTTCCAGGCGTTTTAGACCGGGTCGAAAAACCACCACTAATCATCTCTGCGACATGACTCTTCTTGTGCTGATGGTGGGGGAAAACCGATGCTGCTCACTTTGGTTTCGCTCTACATTCCTTCCAAATTATTTGTCCAGCTATATCATTGACTGGCAATAAGTAAGAAACTAACGTGTCAGCAGTGCGATTCTTTAAACCTCGTTCCGTATAAGCTAATGTGAAGTGAACACGACGTGAGCCGTCAATCCATACAAACAAGATAGAATTACAGTTCACTTCATGGTTATTCCATTTAAGTCTTTACGGTGTTGTGTTTACGGAATAGACCGGCTTATTCATATTTCACGAGGTCCGGTGTAGGTAAGGTTTGGCTTTAGTAATCCTTCCTATGGTGAACGACCTCCCCGACAAGGACCTACGCGTGGCGCCGACATCTTTTTAGAGTTCCTCAAAAGATAAGGTTAAAGGTAAGGTAAAAGTACCTCAAAAGGAAAAAACGGATCCCTTGTACGATCACATGAATGCGTGAAGATATCGAGTTGAAATTAATATTAAATACGTAGGTCTAGGGTCCCTTAAAGCTCTACAAAGAACAAGCTTCGTAGTCAATACAATAAAAATATACGGCCATTTTTAGGCACCATTTTGGCGACAAATTTTGATACACGCAAGTAAATCAAAACCTGTGGGGTACTTTTTGGCAACATCACAAGTAAAGGAAAAAGTCTGAATTTGTAGTTTTTTGCTCTCAAAATGTTTTTTCGCGATTCCTTTATTTTTACAATTTTTCTTTTGTAAAAATAAAAAATTTGTTGCAGTTGAAGAAATGACCGAGACGTAGGTACATCGATTTATGGGAGGATATTTTTTCAACTACAAAATTAAATTTGTCCTTCAATAGTACAGACCTATATTTTCGTCAGAGTAATGAGAGTACTTTCGTTGTTTATAAACTTCAGTACTTAAGTATACTTCGAAAAAATCGAGACTGTATTCCCGTGACAGACAAACAGACTATCTATCTACCTATATACGAGTTTGTTCGGAACCCTCGGTGAGCCGCAGACTCGCACTTGTCCGGTTTTTTTTAATAAATGGTCACTGACCTCTCACTGGTCAACCTATGAATTTCTTTTCAGCTTAATTGAATTTTCCTGTTTTGTAAATTATAGCCTCCAGGCAGGGCAATCTATACTCTATACACACAGACATAAATTTTATATACATACTACACTGTAAATAAAATTGAACTGTTTGTTTGTAATATCAAACAGATTTTTACTAAATACGTATGAAAGTATAATCTCTTTCATTTTTTTTGTCTGTCTTTATAGACCTCGACTTAGGGCATATTTTTGTTTGTGGTATGCGTCATACCTGGTTAGTTTTTTTTTTCAAACTAGGTAGGCTTGGGCACAGCTGTTTAAATAACCAAGAAATTCAAACATTAAATAAAAAAAACATAATAAAACATTTATTTCTGATAAAGGTATAACCGCAATATATTAACAATGATTCTTAATTCAAATTCTCTTTCGAAACCCACGATAAAAAAAAACAGTTTATTCCAAGTCAAACTGTTAAATTATTGTAGTTAAAAGTGGCCCGTTTTATAAAACGGCAATTTTAAAGGTAAGAGACCTAATTGTATTGCAAAAATCAGCAATCTGCTCTAAATTGCCGATTTAGCTTGTAATAAATCATCTTCATCATATAAGTTATGGTCTTCTGCAAGCTTTTGGAAATCATCATAATAATGCATCCGCACTGCTTTCGAATGATGTGATTCCAATTTTTTACGTAATTCTGATCGAATTTTGTGTTTAGTCCATAAATATATATTTTTAGGTGTCGCTTTTGATACTAGGATATAACTAGGAATAAAGTCATGATCATGTAACATGTGCTGAAGGGTTTCAAGTACAAAATCTTCATCTGGAAAACATAATCCATCAAACATTTTTTGAAATGCTTTAGTGAACAGGCAGTAAATTGTTGGTATATTATATCGTTCCGTGTCTTCTTTTAAACAATTCACAATAAGTGGGCCCAGTGAGGGTGTTATTTTACAATGAATATCTTTCCAAACACATAACATGTCATTTGTCATCCACCTATAATCGTAATTCGGTTCTATAAAATTGCTTGTGTCAAATATATCACTCAACATAGTTTTGTGTTCTTCCATTAACGTAACGTATTCTGTGATAAGTTTCCAACTAGTATACAATACATAGTTTTGAAACATTGGCAACTCTTTTTCCATTTTTGTTTTTATTTCTAAAAATAGTTGGATGGGCAATGTTTTTTTAGTAATATAATAAATTCTAAAATTCCAACTCAAATAGCATAAAAATTTGTTAAAGTTTTCTCGAATGTAGTATTTGCCTGAACATGTAGCTCCCCACATCTGAAAAGCTTCATCTATAGCTGGTTCCACCACTTTCCTGAATCTCTGAAGCTGCTCTTCCTCACTTTTACCGCACAATGCGTAACATGCAAATATTTCTAAAACTTCGCTTCCATATGAGCAGAATTTAGATCCAGCTGGTGAAAGTATTTTACTGACTACGAAGTTTTGATCGAGATTATCCACTATTTTTGGGGCATATTGTATTAAATCTTTTATATAGGTTTCACAGTTGGCGCTAGCAGGCAAAGATATTAAAAACTGGTAACTTTTCATGTAAAATTCAGCTCGTATACTGATAGGAACATTCTGAATGTTACCAAATTTTTTGTAGATTTCTGCACTCTCCTGTGCAGTTAAATTATCTATAAATGAGCTTAGTATTTCCCATAGTTCTTTTTCAACTGTTGCATTATTAGCATTACGAATTTGATCGTACGTGTGCTTAAAAAGGGCTGACCGAATTGTAAGATTCTTTGAAGTTTTCCAAATTTTGGAAAACATTGATTTGAGATCAGATTTTAGTTTGGATACTGCAAGATTAAGTCCAAATTTTTGTAAGGAGACAGGTGCATCCAATAGTTTTGGTAAATATTTACGACTTTCAGACTCACTTAAAGTTGGCAAAATTGCATTCAGTGATGGTACTGTATGTTGTAAATAATCTCCTTTAGCGTACCACAAAACCACATCTAAGGGAATCTGTGGTCTAGCTTCGTGTAAATGCTTTGCGATATTTTTCCTTATACTGATTTCGATCTCGTCAGTTTCACCCCAATTCACCTTAATTTCATCGGGCTTATATTTTTTTGCCATGTCTATGATTGTATGTTGGTGAAGAAGCGCAAAGAGTCCTTTAATGACAGCTTTGTGTCCAGTTGGTTTGTTCATATTGAGTAAGTAGGCGTCGATCCAGTGCTGCGCGAGTGAGTGTGGCCAGTAGACGCGCAGCTTGGCAAGCAGACGTGGTAGCGAGACAGCGTCGTCAGTTCGCAACGTGTCTATTTGTTTGTCGTGGCGCGTCAGCAGCTGTGGTTTGTGCTTCAGCGCGTTCAGGCACGCTTCCTCGTTCAGACACAGGGACAACGACTCCTCAAACATATGCTTCCGCCACGACTTCTTCACATTGTACAAACACGAAATGTCTGTTTTCCACATGTTTTCTTGTCTAATCTTAATCAATTGTTGGATTTTCTGAAGTATGTTTGGGTACTTACTGAAATTCCTTTTCCAATCTTTAAGCAAAGTCAAAACATTCTTTAATCGAATCATAGTCCCACTGAAATCCGTCTCATTTGAAGTGTTTTCAATTTGAACCTTTAGCAATACGAAATTTAATAGATAAGAAAACAATTTGTCGTTTTGGTCTTGATTGAGCTCTCTTTGGATTTTTTCAAAAGTATTAAATGTCATCTTTTGTTCCACGATCTCCGGAACGGGTTCTTCGTGTAAAACTTTGTATAGAACTATAGATTGGAGACACAGTTGTACATCGCTATCTGATTCGGTGTACACTTCCATACTGTAGAACAACTGATCCAAAACGTTCCAAGTTTCAACGTCAAACTCGTGGGTAGATATTTGTGAAAGCAGATTATTGACGAACTGAATCTTGAATTTGATCGGTTCATTAATGTGACGTTCTTTAAAAAAAAGAAGCAATGTTTTACAATGCTGGAGGTTTTTTCTTGCACAAGTGATCAAAACTGAGAGCATGGCGCATCGCTCATAGGATGAGTCCTCTTTGCGTATAAGCTTTTTCAATTCTGTGAATGCTTCGTCGAATGGGGCGAATTCATACCATTGGTAAGGTTTTATATGTGAGTTTAGTCTGCCATTTTTGCATTCTGGATAGAATGCGGCCAATTCAGATTTGTCGATGAAAATTTTCTTTATAAATTTAAACCTCTCTTCTTCTGGCATGTTTTTAACGAAGTGTTCCAACTTTTCATAGGAGCATATGTAATGTGCAAAGTTTTTTTGGGCTTGCTCATAGATAAAAGATTTGATTTCTTTCTTTTTTAAATATTTAGCTACAACGGCCAGGTCAAGCGCGTAAACGTATTTTTCAAAATCGTTAACTACTTTTTGCGGGAACTTTTTCATTAGTATTTCTGTTTTCTTTTTCCCCAATTGAGGGCAGTAATAACTGATATCCTGTTCTAGTACTTTCATAACTTCTTCAGTATTAGACTTCAACAAAAATAATATTTCTTGTTTTGCAGCATATATTCCGCCGGGTGCGCACCGTGTATAGTATGCAATAAAATGAGCAGACCTTCTGCACAAACGTTTAAATAGGGATAATGGTATGAGACGTTCGTTCTTTATAACATTTTCTATGAAAGGAATGGAGCAATTTTGCAACCATTTGTAAGAAGATTCCTTTTCTTTAAGGTATTCATAAAATGTTTCTACTCGACTTTCATCTTTCAGATGGAGTCTAATGTGAAGCAAGAGTTTGTTGAATGTTTTGGTGTTCATGCTAGGTAACAGTTGTGTGTGTAGGTACTCTGGATTGATGATGTTTGCGTACTGCTGCTCGGTGATTAGCCACGTGGATTTTTTTATAGCTCTCGCCGCATACAGCATGTCGTTAGATTTCAATACTTCGATGACATAGTCTACATTTCTGGTTTTACAGGCGACGTCTATTTTCAGAAGGTTGTCTATGTCGCTGTCATCTGCACTAATTTTACGTAATTGATAATGTTTGTTAGCAAGCGCATCTTCGACAAGCTTGTTGTAGTGTCGGCGCTTTTCGCCGAGTGTTTCTCCTTCCAGCGTCAGCGGCGTCATTCTGATGAGCTGGAAATTAAATATTTGCAGAGTTAAAGAAGGAAATAAGTACCTACGTGAAGCTTTTATTAAGGGATTTGATAAACGCTCCGGGCGCGCGGCCCGGGCGCTGTGACGAAAATGTATGGCGTCTGGCTGCGCGCCCGCGACGCTAAATATATTTCATTCCTTTGACGCAATCGATTTCATTTTGTCGCCCCGTCCTGTCGGCTTTGTGTAAGAGCCCAAGGGTGCACAAGTTTACGACAAGATTGATCGGCGGACACATTGCGTGGAAACGAGTTAAAATAGCTGAAAAACTTGTCGTGGGAAGTGATTTTATCAATTAGGTTCTTTGCTTTTGTTTGGAAATATTTATCAGTCTACTCATACGACTATTTTTATACCTACCAAAATGTAAAAATCTTACGTTTGGACATTTGTTTATCCGACACGTTTGGTTATAGAATTTCGATCATTGCCGATGATAGTTATCGACTTTCACGCTAGCAAAGCTGCTGGCATAAACATATACGAAAAAACATAAAGAGAACACATTCAGCAAAACCGAGCCGCCGATGAAATGACGCAGGACTCAAATAATAACGTGACTGAACGCCACAATTCTAGTTGAGGAAAAACTTTTCAATAGATTAAATTATTGTTAAATTTCGACAGCCGCAGATAACAGCTGATATAATAAAACAAATACTCGTACCTTTTTGACTGAGTCACTGTAAGAAATGCTTTTCTTGAACAATACATAGTCTTGTTGTATCAGATATTAAGCGGTAACGATTACCGAATTGATAGCTATTTTTAATCAGCTGATTATCTAGCTACAAAAGTAAAAAAAAACCCGGCTTCAAAACTATAATAATTTATTTAATTAATAACTAAAGGGAGAAAAAAGGTTTATCTTAAAAAATAAAAGTATAATATTATGCCAAAATTTTTTTGAGGTCGGTGCCTGGCGTATTATTTGGAATAAACGTTGTTACTTGATAGTCGTACTCTTATAGCGTATACTGCGTATATCGGTATAGCCCGCCTACTGCCGGTCGATTCTGTCGACATCTCACGGTGTTCACCAAGGCGGAGTGAACGACAATAGAGCTGTCATTTCATCTTATTTGTATGGTTTGACAACTCACCCGTCGTGCACCCCGCCCGGGTGTTCACTTCGACATGTTTACAGCCGGTCGATTCTGTCGACATCTCACGGTGTTCACCTAGGCGGAGTGAACGACAATAGAGCTGTCATTCCATCTTATTTGTATGGTTTGACAACTCACCCGTCGTGCGCCCCGCCCGGGTGTTCACTTCGACATGTTTACAGAATTGCACAATCGCACTGCTGTCCTTATTCTGTCTATCTCTCCTAAACAATGCGAATTAAGTGTTTATCTTTTTATTCGTTATTTGCTATTTAGTTCTTAAACCTCTTGGTCCAAATGAAAGAGGATCTTAACAATACCTACCTACATTAATTGCGCTCAGTAAAGACACAGTCAAGACTTAGTTTCTTAACCACCGGTATTATATTGTTTACTACATTAACATCATATGATTAATCTTTAGCTTTTTCTAATTCACAATTACCTATGTAGTAGGTATTAACTATGTAGTAGGGATTATTGCAATCCTACATAGTATTATTATTATTGACATAATTACCTCTTTTCACAGTGACCTTGACTTAGTAGGAAGATAAATAAACTGCTCTTGTGTTTTGCTCACTGCTAATTAACTAAAGTGTTAATACATAACTGTGGCTTACTTACGCTTTTATGATGAGTTCCACAAAAAATACAGCACTAACTACCTACTTCTTAAAACATTACTTTCAGCGTACCATCAATAATTACACAAACTGATGAAACACTCACTAGGAAATGTCATGAGCTCATGACTCACAAGCCGGTGTTTCCCTATTAAATTAGGTATAGTTCACTGTTTAGCAATTTTAGTATTTGCTGCCCTTGAAATAAGGTTTCATCGAAAACAAAAACTTTGACAAGCACAGATTAGCGATGCTTTTTGCAGTGAACAGATAAAATAAATAACAGTTAGTTCGCCAATAACCGTTATAGCCGTTTATTATTTTTGTAGCGACAGTTATTTATATTATACAGACCGATTGAAAGAGGGCTAGGATGACATTTATTTTCAATAAAATGTTATTATTCCGTTTATTCATTCTTACCTCGTATCTTCCAAACGGCTGGATGGATTTTGCCAATTAAGGTGTCTGTCGTCCCAAAAACCCAAATGTCTTTAGATAGGTAGGTGTTTAAAAAAAATTAAATGGTGCTAAATTGTGTCGTTAATAATTTTTTTTACCAAACCTATCAAGGAGGGTAAGTATCAAAATGAAGGAAATTAAAAGCAGATTACAAAAATATGAATTTGTCATAGGTTTTTTATTAATAATAAATTGGCATCCAAATGTTTTATAATTTTAATAGAGTAAGGCCTTGCGCGCACTGCCTTGCGGTGGAACGCGGTGCGTTTTTTCTACCGTGCGGTAGAATAAACGCATTCACGGGGCCGCGCACTGCGGTGACAAAAACGCACGTTTTTAACCGACTTCAAAAAAGGAGGTTCTCAATTCTCAATTCTCAATTCTTTATTGCGTACCATAATGTTTACATAGATGTTAGGGTTATTTTATTTTAGTCACAATTATGGACCCTGTCGGGTACAGCATACATTAAAACTAGGAGAGAGGAGGAAGGATACAGAGTGTTTGTTACAATATTTAATTACAATTATTTAAAAATACCGAGCGTATGTTTTTTTTAGTGTTTGTTACCTCATGTCTCCGTCATAATATATGAACCGATTTAAAAAAATATTGTTTTATGTGAAAGGATATCCTACTTTTCGATTAATACTTTGGAGGTAGTGGAACAGAGAGTAAAGTCCCGCATACCTCCGTTGAAAAGGGAGGATCATCCGACCAGACTGTTGAGTCTGGTGGGCAACTGCTCGACAGTTGATATTCGGGCTTTGCATATTATGTTCTAATCGCACGGTAAACTCTGATATCGCGATTCAGGATTTTGTCAAGTTAGTTCGAGATAGATGGCGCTGCGAGTCTCATTTGTTGTGATGTTGACTCTGCTACGTTGCGTTTTAGTTGCGGCATTAATTGCCGCTACAATACAATTGAAATTTTATCAAAATCAATTCACCAGTTTGGTTTTTAAATCCAAATAGTTGGAAAAATATGTGGAAAAATCATCCATTTTTACGAATTGCGTATTCTGCTTTCTTGTGACTTAAAGATGTTTTAATACCGATATTTTTCAGTAAATTAGTTCATATATTCATATTCAAAAAATACTACCGAGATACAGTATAATGAATACTAGTCTAATACGGAAGTGATACGTAATATTAGAGTCTTAGTTAAATGTCACTGATGCCCAAATATTAGTTAAGTTATAAACACTAATCTAATATGGAAGTGATACGTAATATTAGGTCTTAGTTAAATATCACTGATCTTCAAATATTAGTTAAGATATTTTAATATTGCTCGACAAATATATAATATTCATATTAGCTAATACTGAAAAATATCGGTATTAACCCATCTTTATGAGTGTGTCTCAGTGCTAATGTTGTCAACTGCTACCTTTAGTCAGAACTCTAGATAGTTTGCAAAAAAATGCTACATAGCCAGATTTTTTGACCCAAAAAAGTTGCTAAAAGTAGCTGATCGCTACTTAGTACTTACTACATAGTAGAAAGGGAGGTAGCAATTATGTTGTCAATTTATAATCACATTTTGCATATTAAGTCAAACACAGGAGTAAAACAGTCAGTACTTATAATTATTTTTATTTTTAAAATAAATGTAGCAGGTAATTCAAATTAATGTAATAATAACAATGCCGTTAATCAATTACTGTAACTCAAGAGGAAGATGTCGATGGCTGAGGTTCATTATCGATCTATGAGTTGGAGTATTTCTGAATGACAAATTTAATTAATCATAATTTTGGAATTATTATTTTAGATTATTTTAATTTAATTAATTTCGACGACTGTAATATTGCTGACATTGTTTTAACTTTCTGTACTATTTTATTTAACTTGACAATTTTTATTTGTTCACAATGTGAGTTTGAGTGATTTTCAATTAATTTAATTTTGATCATAGCATCACTATTTTGTATGCCTGTCGACGAAACATAGGTTGGACCAAACACTATATATACATAAGATCATTATACCCTGTGTTCACAAAATAAATGAATTTTGAATTTTTGAGTATTATTCTCCAGAAAATGAGTAGGTACCTACCGTACCTACCCATTTTCTCAAGTATTTATTTTGGAAAAACGCAATTAAGTATAGCAACATTTATCACTTTTCAAAAGTATTCAATGTAATAAAAAGTTTCTAAAAATTGTAGCTAAAAAAATGTTGCTATAAGTTTTATTAAATAGTAGCGCCTGATACCGAAAAATAGCCAGATCTAGCTATGACGTAGACATCACTGCTTTTTTTTCACCGCTGTGCGCGGCGCTTCATGGATCTCTATGCGATACAAAAATTGCGAATGCGATTCACCACAAATTTGCAGCGAGAGGACAACGGTGACTGTACCGCATGCGTTTTTTTCACCGCACTGCGTGTACTTCTATGACACTCCATACTTCACAGATTGTGCGTTATAAAAACGCAAGGCAGTGCGCGCTAGGCCTAAAAGTCAGCCAAGTGTGTTAGACATCGTAATACGTAAGCATAAATTTTATAAGTATTAAAAGTTTTCATTCACAAAAGTGTGCCGGGACTCTAAAAAGTCTAAAATAAAATATTTTCTTATGTTATGTTGTTTATAATTTGAAAATGGGTGCCACCTGCTACCAAAAATGCGGGTATTTATTTAGAGCCTTTTAGTTCATATACTGGATAACTTTTTTTCCAGTGCGCAAACTTTGAGAACCACTTCTGTCCATGTAAATGAACAACTTGCCCCAAGAAAGCCATAGTCAATTCCTAAAAAAATTTGAACTTCCCATACAAAATTGTCATCAACTGACCACAATTTGTATGGAAGACTCAATTTTTTTTTAGGAATTGACTATGGCTTTCTTGGGGAAAGTTGTTCATTTACATGGGCAGAAGTGGTTCTTAAAGATTGCGCACTGGAAAAAAAATTACCCAGTATAATTAAGTCTGTTAAATCGGAGTAGAGTTTACTTTGTTTTTTGTTTTCCTATTTTAAATTTTGTTTCGGTCATTTTAGTGCATTGCTTATAAGTTGTCTTTTTGCAGTCAAGTTTTCTGTTCATTACTTCTTTAAATGGATTGACTTATTTTGAAAAGCCATCCTATGTTACCATGTTTTGAATAAGGTCAATCATAATTAATTATACCCAAACAAAAACGTAAGGCATCTGTCAAGCTCCTCTTTATTTTGAATTTAAACTGGTAGCTACAAAGTTTAAATATGACACATTAACAAACACCATATTTTTCAATCTTCATATCTTGGAACATTCCGAAAATCATGACAATAGTGCAGGTGCACAGCTTCAGATGGATGTGCTTCCAATTTCGCACGAATTTGTACTCGTATTTCACATAGTCTTTTTATTGTGCTTTCAAAATAACATGTAGGGGTGACCCTTGAAACAAGAAAATAACTAGGATCAAACTTATCATCGAGCATGTGTAATAACGTTTCAAGCTCAGATTCATCATCATCTTGGGAGAATTCTTTAAACATTTTATCGAAGGCTTCGCCAAACACAAAGTAAATTGTTGGTAAATTATATTTCTCGGTGTCTTCTTTTAAAGCCTTCACTATAACTGGTCCCAAGGACGGTGATACTTCTTTATGAATATCTTTCCAAACACTGTCCATTTCTTTTGACATCCATTTGTATTCAAAATCTGATTCATAAAAATTAGTTGATTCAATAATCTCACTCAATGTAGCTTTGTGCTCGTCCATTATCATAACGTAGTCTGTTATAAGCTTCCAACTAGTATATAGCACGTAATTGTCTAACAATGGCAACTCTTTCTCTATTTTATGTTTGATCTCTACAAACAGTTGAACTGGTAAAGTTTCTTTTTTGGTAAGAAAATAAATTCTAAAATTCCAAATCAAATAGTTTAAAAATTTGTTAAAGTTATCTTTAACGTAATAACAGCCGGAATGTGTGCTATCCCACAGCTTAAACGCTTCTTCCATTGCTGGCTCGACCACTTTTTTGTATCTCTGAAGCTGATCTTCCTCACTTTTACCGCACAATACGTAACATGCAAATACTTCTAAAACTTTGCTTTCATACGAACAAAATTTAAATCCTGCTGGCGAAAGTATTTTGTTGGCAACAAAGTCTTTGTCGAGGTAGTCCATTATTTTCGGTGCATATTGTATCAAATCCTTCAAATATTTTTCACAGTTGGCGGTAGCGGGTAGAGCGGTTAAACAGTCGTAACTCTTCATAAACAGTTCATCTCGAATTGCGATAGGAACATTTTGAATTTTGCCAAATATTTTGAAGATTTCTGCACTCTCTTCTGTAGTGAAGTTATCTATAAAAGAACTTAATATTTCCCAGAGTTCTCTTTGAACAGCTGGATTATGAGCCATAAGTGATATCTGAGAAAATACGCGTTTAAAAAGAGCTGATCGAATTGAAAACTTGTTTGAATTCTTCCAAATGTTCAAAAAAATTGATTTTTGGTCATCATGTTTGAGTTTGTTTGCAGCGAGATGTAATCCAAATTTTTGTAAAGAGACTGGTGAATCCAACAATTTCGGAAAATTCTCAAGACTTTCGACTTCACTCATATTGGACAAAATTGCATTTAGTGAAGACACTGCATTTTGTAAGTAATCTTCTTTAGCGTACCACAACACAGTATCTAAGGGAATCAGCGGCCTGGCTAAGTGTAAATATTTTGCAATGTTTCTCTTTATGCTGATTTCGTTCTGGTCAGTATCACCTCTATTCAACTTATTGTCATCAGGCATATGTTTTTTTGCCATGTCTATGATTTGCTTTTGGTGAAGAAGCGCAAAGAGACCTTTAATTACTGCTTTTGTCCAGTGGGTTTGTTCAGATTGAGATGGTAGGCGTCAGCCCAGTGCTGAGCGAGTGAGTGCGGCCAGTAGACGCGCAGCTTTGCGAGCAGACGTGGCAGCGACACAGCGTCGTCAGTTCGCAACGTGTCTATTTCGTTGTCGTAGCGCGTCAGCAGCTGCGGCTTGTGCTTCAGCGCGTTCAGACATACTTCCTCGCTCAGACACAGCGACAACGACTCCTCAAACATGTGCCTCCGCCACGATTTCTTCACGTTGTACAAACACGACATGTCTGTTTTCCACATGTTCTCTTGTCTAATCTTAATTAATTGCTGGATTTTCTCAAGTATGAGTGGATATTTAATAATATCTTTATTCCAATCTTTGAGCAAAGTCAAGGCATTATATAATTGAGCTATAGTTTCTACTAAGTTTGACACATTTTCTATATTTTGGATGTGTATCTTATTCAGCACGGAATTTAATAGATATGTAAACATTGTGTTCCTTTGTTCTGGATTTAGTTTCCTTTGGATTTTTGCAAAAGTATTAAAAGTCATTTTTTGTTCCACAATTTTCGGGACCAATTCATGATTTAAAACTTTATAAAGCATTATAGATTCGAGACACAGTTGGACGTTGTTGTTTGATTCAGTATAGACTTCCATACTATGAAACAACTGATCCAAAACGTTCCAAGTTTCAACGTCGAACTCGTGAGGAGATAATTGTGAAAGCAGATTATTGACAAACTGAATCTTGAATTTGAAAGGTTCATTAATGTGACAGTCTTTGAAAAATTGAAGTAAAGTTTTAACATTCTGTGGGTTTCTTCTTGCACAAGTGATCAAAATTGAAAACATGGAATGTCGTTCAGAGGGTGAGTTCTCTTTGAGTATAAGCTTTTTTAATTCCGTAAATGCAATATTAAATGGTGCGAATTCATACCACTGGTACGGTTTTATGTGCCAGTTGATTGAGTAGGCGCTGTATTCAGGACAGAATGCAGTTAACTCAGTCTTATCGACAAAAGTTTTCTTCACGAATTGAAATCTCTCCTCTTCTGGCATGTTTCTAAAAAAATGTCCCAAAGTCTCGTAATGACATAAACTATGAAGTCCATTACTTTTTTTCACCTGTTCACAGAGGAAAGTTTGTGTTTCTTTCTTACTAACATAACGCATAACTGTGGGAATGTCGACTCTGGTTCCGTACTTTGATAAATTGTCTAATACTTTTTGTGAATAAGTTTTCATCAGAATTTCTGTTTTCTTTTTGCCCAGCGTTGGAAAGGAATGAAGAAAATCATGCTCTAATAAATTTAAAACGTTAGCAGTATTAGATTTTAACAAAAATAATATTGCTTGTTTTACAGCGTACGTTTCGCCGACTACCCGTGTATGGTATACAATGAAATGGGCAGATTTTCTGCACAAACGTTTAAATACAGATATTGGTATAAGGCGTTTGTTTTTTAACACATCTTCAATGAAAGGAATGGAGCATTTTTCCAACCATTTATGAGCACTTTCCACTACTGACAGGTATTCATAAAACGTTTCGACTCGAGTTTCGTCTTTCAGATTGAGTCGAATGTGAAGCATGAGTTTGTTGAATGTTTTGGTGTTCATGCTAGGTAACAGTTGTGTGTGTAGGTACTCTGGATTGATGATGTTTGCGTACTGCTGCTCGGTGATTAGCCACGTGGATTTTTTTATAGCTGTCGCCGCATACAGCATGTCGTTAGATTTCATCACTTCGATGATATAGTCTACATTTCTGGTTTTACAGGCGACGTCTATTTTCAGAAGATTGTCTATGTCACTGTCCTCAGTTCTAATGTTACGTAATTCATAATGTTTGTCAACGATCGCATCTTCGACAAGCTTGTTGAAGTGTCGGCGCTTTTCCCCGAGTGTGTCTCCTTCTAGTGTCAGCGGCGGCATTGTGTTGAACTGGAAAATAAAGCAACTATTTTAATGTGTGACTTGACTGGTTAATATCCCATGATCCCAACTAATTTTGAAATAATGAGTCCAGGAGCGAGCAAAGTGGGCAAGTGAAATTAAATCACCTGATACGGAAAGGTTAGGTTCGAAGGGGATGACAGGAGATAGTGTGTGAGCTGAAATATGGGAAGTACAAAAAATAAATGCGAATTTTTTAAAGGAAAAACGTTTGATGATGAAACATTTATCGCTAAACCAGGTAATGACAGTACCTACTTGATAAAAATAACCTATCTGCACAATACCTTCAGCATTGATTCCCAGATTTTAAGTTCAAGATTTTAAACTTACCTACACAAGATTAATTATTCCAGTAAGAAAAAAATATAGGTACCTATAGGCTCAAGACAAGTCAAATTCTGTCAGCGGTAGCGCGGCGAATTGGCGGCGGCGATTGCCAAATCGTCAAAAATGTATATGGGATTGATAATACGGATGTTTCCTGAGTAAAAAAAAATATGAATCAGTTGGATTATCGAAAAATATTTGATAGGTACGTATTTTTAGGACAAAGATAAAACGCATCTTTTAATGCGTTTGATCTTCGTCAGGAATGGGGAACTGTGACGTCACTTTCCGGTAAAAAGTGAATCGGTCCGTGACGTCACACGAGTTTGCAACGCACTTTATCGTTTACATATAAAAGAAGATAAAATACGTGCCCAAAATTTTTTTGGGAATCTAAATTCATATATATTGAATTTAGTCTCTTGTTAATAACTTCATTGTTAGCTTGTTTCAAGTATATTTTATAAAGTAAAATATATTTGTAAATGAAGGTGAATGACTCATATCTATGGGTCATACACCTTCATTTACAAATATCTTCCCTCATTGTTTGTTTTGTGACCTTCATCAAGTCTTACACCAATATTAAATGGTTTGACGAAATTCATTTTTTGTATTTGGCAGCATAACCTCGTTTGTTGCCACTTTTTTAACACTAAAAATAGCCCAGATATACCTAAAGAAGATCTTTATATATAAATCACGTAAGTAAAATATAGAAAATACCTACTATATAAATCGTCTCAGACTTACCCTGTATAGTCTTGTGATGGAGTTTTTAATTTCTTGTTATTTTCGCGCACCTCCTTTCAACGCACTATCAACAATAACATGTCGGTCAATAATACGATAATATAAATAACTCGAGTCCGGGTTTTCAATACTTTGTAGCTCAGTTTTAGCAATTTTATTATTTATTACCCTTGTATTAAAGTTTCAATCGTAAACAACACAATTGTATTTAGGCTTTTTATCTGATTGTCAAGTTGACAAGTGAACAGATAGTATAAAGATAACGATATGTGAATGAATAACTACTCGTTTCGTTATAACGTGTTATAACCGTTTTTTTTCCACTTTCCAGCGGTTTTCCACAACTTTTTGTTAGCCCTTTTGGAATTTTGGAAACTTCTTAAATGTCGTGTTGTTCTTTTTAATAGTTTTTTCCTGGTTGCTAAGACCTTTTAGCCTGGGCTGCAAAATTTGCTCGAGAGATTCACCGCGGCCCTGGAACGTGTTTGCGTTCCAGGGCTGCTGTGAATCTTTGGCATTCTTTGGCGGCATTTAGAGGAACTATGGATGGGGTTTTAGTTAGTAAGAGCCTGACATTCCTTTCTGCTCCACTCAGAGCGGAAGTAGTCATTTGATGATTTCCCATCCTTAAAAAAATACCTTTTAGCCAGAAAGTCGTGTAGTGCATTACTATGGCCACAGATAATAAATAACGTGTAACAGAAAAGGCAATACCTCTTAAGGGTCATTGTACTCGTTATTATGAACAACTTTAACGATGGGATCAACACCGAAATCGCGAAAAAAAGCACTGCTCCATTACATTTCTGTGCGCATAACTCGACAAAATGTAGATACTGAACAGATTATATTTTTTCGCGATTTCGAGTTGTCCATAATGATTAGTACAATGACCCCTTATGAGGTATTGCGTTTATTCTGTTACACGTTGTATAAATGTACCTATAATACTAGCGTACTATGGCTCACAAGGTGAGTCTTTTAAGAAAGTGTATAGCAATACGTTCACTGAATGCGTCTTGTAGCTATGACATTATCGATTATTTTCCATATAGGCGCTTTCTTAGCGTTCCTGCTTATATTCGTTTTCGACAAACTGTTTTATTTGAAAAACATCTTTTTTTCTACCTGAAAATAAAGACCCTGTTCTGTGTTTTTGTCACTAAGACATTTTCAAGTAACTTTTAACGATCCGCATGTTCAGCTTGATCATCAAAAAATATTTATATGGAGTTGATTTGCGGTATTGCTCAGATGAAAACATTGAGTGATTTTAGAAACATACATAGTTACATAACTATTCTTAGTTTATTAAATCTGCATAGATATTCACAAAATTCGTTTCGGGATAGAATCAAATGGTTGTGAATAGCTATGCTGGAATAGGTTGGCAGGCCTTTTTGGTGCGTGGTACGATAATAATCCCAACAGTCATTGGTCACTCCATTCCATACGTGTTACCTACGTATTGTTATATATTTATCACCCTATTCCAATTCATAATAAATACCAACGTAATAAACGACCAATTACCTTCAATAGTGCAGTCCAGAATAATTCATTTTAATTGAAAATTACCTAGAAATCAATATTTTATTGCAAATTATAAATTAGCATAGTGTCAGAGACATTTGTCGCAGAATTTATGTGTTATAATTATGGCTTAAATATTCTGGCATTTGTAACTATTTGCGTAAAACGTAGCTAGGCAGCTATACAAGATGATTATTAATTCATAAACTATCTTTCAGGGGTGAAAACCCATGAATATTAACAATTTGACTGGGGACCAACTGTGACAATTAATTTAATTTTTCATTTTCCTTTTGTCAAGCTATCATATCTTACTTTCTACTGTAGTTAGTCTTACTATCATAACCCAGTGTATTATTACAAAAGTAAAAGTTTGTTTCATCGATGAATGGATGGATGTATGTACGTTTGTTGCTCTTTAACGCAAAAAATACAGAACAGATTTTGACAAAACTTTGAGTAATACAGCTTTTACATCTTGATAACACAAAGGTTTAGTTTTATAAAGTGGGAGTACTTACAAGCGGGCGGAGCCGCGAACGGCAGCTCGTAATATAAAACGAACTGCGGGATGTATCTGAATACTTATATTTTACGTGGAGCGACTGGTTTTCTGACCTCCACCACCTCAATATTTTAATCGCTGTTGGATTCTCGTCACCATTGATTGAAACTCCTTTTTGGGTATAAGCCTCTTCCAGCTTGTTCGAGGCCTCTCTGTCCATCTTCTTCTAGGACGCCTTCTTCTCCTTTTTCCTGTTGGTCCTTCCCACGTTGTCTCTATGTCCATCTTTTGTCTGTGCATCTTGCTATACGTCCTGTCCAACGCCATTTCTCTTTTAGAGCATAATGTAAGGTATCTATAACTTTCGTTTTTCAACTTATCTGTTCGCTTTTTACTTTTGTATTCTACTCGCTCCTTTCCATTGTTTTCTGGCATGCTACTAGTTTAGATTTTATTTTCTGTGAGGGTAGGTAGCACACAGGTATCTAAGACGGTTTTCTTTTAAGTGGAGAGGAAATTCCCCTTTCATGATTTCCTTCAGGGACCAAAACTTTTCCAGCTTATGTTAATGCGGTGTTCGACTTGTTCATATAAAATATACACACCGATACTTTTATGACCTCCAGACGGACCACGGCCCGGTCCGCATGTATATTATATTATGTATGGATTCCATAAATCATTGCTAGACTGATCGTCAGGCTTTCAGGCTTCTGACTTCCCGTAACAATTGACACCATTAGCTTCACGAGTCTTCCGAGGCACAGAGGGGTCTCGGTATAAGTTATGGATAGACACCCATTCACTGACACACCTCGGCAAGCGTAGCTTAACTTGAAGATCGAAGATCGTGCTACTGTTAGGGTACAAACGGGATAGATTGCACACTTTTTTAAATAATTTTATATTTCCCAGTACAAACAATAAAATATTTTATTTGCAACATTGGCAAGTATTAATTGGTTTTTTATCTATAAATTAGCGATTTTTGCGGACCTCTACATTTTGGGACATCTATCCCATATACTTATGGGATAGTTGCCTACTCCATATAAATCACGTTTAGGATAGACGACCCGATGAAACAGGGCATCTATCCCGAAAAAACTTTGATCGCACTTTGCCTTCCCATGCAATCACAGAGACATGAGATACGGTCCACTTAGTGATAGTTGGAAAGTCTCTCGATAGATAAATAATGAAGCACGCGATTCATCCGCAAAACTAGAGAAATTGGAATTGGGGCACCTATACCACTGGGGCATCTATCTCGGCTTAACCCTATACTTATTAGGTACTTAGCCACCTACAATAAACAATAAGTATAATATTGAGATATATTAAAAAGATTAGAAAATTCTGTATGGTCGTGCTTCGTAGTTTAGTAAATGGCTTGCACACCAATTGCCAATGGTTAATAGGGTGTGGTGCAAAAGGTCAAAATGTGGGTCAATCTCGTTTAAAGGCCGAGTGCCCAGAATTATAGCTTATTGAATGAATACCTACCTGTTGGGCTGAGCCGCTGAAGAATGAAGTGCCTTTCGTTTCTAGTGATGTTGATCAATGTTTTGAATACCTTTCAAAAGCATTCGAAAGGAATAGCATTCATAGTTGAAAATCGTTGGGTATTGAGGTATTCGCTCCTATCCTACTTACTTAACGACTCCAGCCCCGACATGTGAAAATTCCCAATAAAAAAAAAATCTTATGTAATTGGTAAATAAACACTAAATTTGCGATTAATTCGGCGCACACCGGTGTGTTGCCGGTGCTTGAGCGGTAGTAAATAATAATAATAATAATAATAATCTGTGGCCCGGCTGTCAACTTGGTTGACGTAAATTTTTCTCACTCCTTATTTTTGCTCAATTTTATTAAAAATAACATATAACAAAATGTATTTCATCAAGAATCCACCAAAAAAAAAGAAATAGAATTTTATAGAAAGTCAACCTATACGAAAACATGTTTGAAAATACTATTTGGCGACTCTGAAACGGACAAATGAAATGCTAACAAGAAGCCGGGCACGAAAACTAAACACACATCCAACATCTTCGGGTTCGTCGCTCAGCTCCGCCTCGCAGCCGCCGGGACCTGCGCCAGCCGTGAGTCCTGAGATTCCGGTTGCTGCAGTTGCGTCGAGCTCGAGCGACGAATACTTCTCGCCGCCGACGACACCACCACCTGCGCGTCGGCGCGGACGAGGCCGACCACCGACCAGCTTGGGACTTCGAGGCCCGCCGGCCTCTGACAGGGTCCCCGCTGCCGGTGGAAGTGTGCAGCGCATGCGATGGACACAATCCATAAACGAAAATGTCATGCGCTCATACTTTGGGGCTACAGAGGGGGGAACTAACCTGACTGCGTACCGTGGTCGGATGCTCTCTCTGTTTCAGGTACTTGAGCCAGGTGTCAACGTTTCAGCCCAACGATTATCGGATCAGGTGCGGGTCATTCAGCGTAACCGTATGTTGGATGACGCCGTACTTGATAGACTGCGTCTGGTATCACGGAGTAGCCGTGTCTCGCTTGCTTCGCCACCGGCCGCGGTGCAAATACAACCAAGTGTTTCACCGCGACCCGACCACGTTGGTGAAGATGATGATGACGTGGCTATATCCGTGAGTACCCAATGCAATGAGGGGTGCGTTGGAGGATGCTTTCCGAGAGTATCGCTCCACACCGCCTGAGCTTAGACCCCGTCTACCTCGTTTGCCCATGCATAAGAAAAATAGGGCGCTGGTGTGTGCTCTAGATTCGCAGCTTTCAAATTATTTTGATAGCAGCGAAGACCTCACCGATACCCACTCGATCTTGTACTGTGCGGCTGCAGCGGCATGTCGTGTAGCTCATGTAAAATTTCCTAACACTGACAGAGCTACACGACCAGCTGTACCAGCTTGGCAGTGCAGGATCGAGCGTCGTATCGGTGAGGCTAGAGCACTCATCGGCAAACTAATCTGCTTCAGGGAGGGCAACACTCGCCGTAGAGTGATGCGCTTTGTAAGGCGGGCGTTCTCGGGGACTGATACTAGTCCTCGTGATTACCCGACCCGCGTCACAGAGCGTATCGACTTCCTGAAGCAGAAAATCTATGCATGGGCAAACCGTATACGTCGGTACAAGCGGCGAGTGGAGCGATACACTCTGAATCGCACATTCCAAAACAACGAAAGGTGGGTTTATAGGGCTTGGGAGCGACCGGACCAAGGTGTGACTGATGCGCGCCTACCGGATGATGACGCCATGCTTTCATTTTGGCGCAGCATCTGGTCGGTGCCTGTCAGTCACACCGAGGGTGATTGGACTCGGGAGGTCGAGCGTGCGTGTGATCCTATACCACAGATGGGGGCAATTACCATCAGCCCCCAAGATATAGCTCGTGCAGTCCGTCCGTTACCTAACTGAAAATCTCCAGGGCCGGACGGGCTGCACAATTTCTGGATTAAGTGGTTTCAAAGATCGCACGCTCGCTTGGCATCTCAATTCCAGTCTGCCTTAGAGTCCGGATCGCTGCCACAGTTCCTAACTACAGGAATAACCCACCTGCTCCATAAATCAGGTAGTACTGCGGAACCTAAAAATTATAGACCGATCACGTGTTTACCGACGGTCTATAAAGTTCTTACATCCATTTTGAGAGCAAAGATTAACGAACATATTGAGAGCAATTCAATAATGTCTGCCTCTCAAAATGGATGTAGGAACGGGTCCCGCGGTACTAAGGAGCTGCTCCTCATCGATGTTGCCATTAGCCAACAGGTACGCCGTTCTAGAAAGGATCTGTCAACATGTTGGATAGATTATAAGAAGGCCTATGACTCAGTGCCACATACATGGCTCATGAGGGTGCTGGAGTTGTATAAAGTTGATGCAGTTCTGCGCACCTTCCTGATGTCATGTATGGGGCAGTGGAGGACGGTCGTTCGTTATCCAGTATGTCGACAGATCCAGGCGAACAGCGAACCGATAAGGATAGAGCGTGGTATATTTCAGGGCGACAGTCTGAGTCCACTGTGGTTTTGTCTGGCCCTCAACCCTCTCAGTATACTGCTGGAGGATTCGGGCCAAGGCTACCGGTTGAGAAGAGGTGGTCAGGTCATATCGCACCTCCTTTACATGGATGACTTAAAACTCTTTGCTCCTAACAATTTGCAACTGATGAAACTACTGAAGGTAACAGAAACCTTCAGTAGCGCCATCAGGATGGAATTTGGTATGGACAAATGTGCGGTCATGCATGTAAAGCGAGGGGAGATTATGGAATCCGTGGGAACCCAACTCTCGGATTCCATACACCTTAGATCCCTCTCCTCAACCGAAACCTACAAGTATTTGGGTATGTCGGAAGCGTTAGGCATCAATGCTGCTGACATGAAACAATCGTTGAAGGAGCGCTTCTTTGGCCGCCTGAACAAAGTACTTAACAGTCTTTTATCAGGCGGAAACAAGGTGCGCGCCTTTAACGGTTGGGTCATGCCGGTATTGATGTACTCTTTCGGCATACTCAAATGGACTCAGACGGAGCTTGACGCCCTGGATAGGAGGGTACGCTCACTGCTTACCGCAAATCGGATGCATCACCCACGGTCATCGGTGATGAGGCTGTATATCCCGCGGAAGTGCGGGGGTCGTGGATTCTTAAATGCTAAGACCCTACACAACCGCGAGGTATGCAGCCTTAGGGACTATTTCCTAGAGGCCGACGTGGGTATGCATCAGGACGTGGTAGCGGTGGACAAAGGCCTTACCGTGCTCTCCTTGGCTAACGAGAACTGGCGCAAACCTGTGGTATTAGATACTAATGACCGCATGGAGGTATGGCAGAGCAAGGAGCTTCATGGGCGTTTTTATCGGGTCCTACATGGGCCCGATGTAGACTTTTTAGCGTCCGTAGCCTGGCTGCGTTTTGGTGACCTCTTCGGGGAAACCGAAGGTTTTGTCTGTGCGATTATGGACGAAGTTATGATGACGAACAACTACCGGAAATACATTGTGAAGGACGGTACGGTTGACATATGTCGGGCATGTCACCGGCTAATCTAATAATCTATCCGCCACATTATTTCCGGTTGTTCTAGTCTGGCTAACGGAGACTATTTGCACAGGCACAACCTTGTAGCCAGGATTATCCATCAGCAACTTGCTCTTCAATACAATCTTGTGGAATCGGAAGTACCGTACTACAGGTATGTGCCCGACCCAGTTCTCGAAAATGGCAATTGCACATTGTATTGGGATCGGTCTATCATCAGTGACAGGACTATTTTGGCTAATAAGCCTGATATAGTGGTGATAGACCGACTAGAGCGTCGCGCAATGATTGTTGATATAGCAGTCCCTCATGACGAGAACCTCGTGAAGTCTGAGAAAGATAAACAAACAAAGTATCTTGACTTGGCTCGCGAGGTTGTCGACATGTGGGATGTGAACACAGCAGTCATTGTGCCGATAATCGTCACGGCCAATGGCGTAATTGCCAAGAGCCTCGACCAACATCTCAAGAGGCTCTCGTTGGGCAGCTGGATCAAGGGCTTGATCCAGAAAGCAGTACTCTTGGACACGGCGCGTATCGTTAGGAGGTTCCTCTCTCAAGAGCCCTGACCACCGGTAGCTTGGATTCTGTTCCCGATACCGGTGGGCTACTGTTTTTTATATTTTTAAATGTTTTTTTTTATATTTTTATAGAAATATTTAAAAATGTAAATTATATGTATATTAAGTGAATAAAGAGAATAATAATAATATTTATTTAATTAATTTGACAACAATGGTCCAATGGTTAGTACAACAATCACTTATCAACTAAGGGTTAGTAATAAACTTAATTTTATTCAACCCTGCCGCACGAGCAACCGGACAGAGCGCTTTAAAATTGGTGCATCGTGTTTCTCGGCTAGGGTTTTCAGAATGCTGTGGGTGCTTGCCCTAATTCTGCTTATAAGGGATGCGGTCTTTTTCCTCATAATGGCATAGAAGTCGTCGGTTCGCGCTACAGCAAACATACCAGATGCGCTGCAGAACCGGGGCAACCCCAACAGCACTCTGAAACCATTATTATATTGCACACGCAGGGCATTCAGTGCCCTCCGCGTGCAGTTGACCCACAAACTGCCCGTGTAGAACGCTTGACAATAAGCTTTAAACAAAGTTATTTTGACCCCGCTACTACAACGTGTGAATCTGTGAGCCAACATGTTGCATCTGGCTGCTAGTGCCCTGCGCTCACGTTCAATGTCTACCTGATCCTTGAGGTCCTCGGTGACATAGTGCCCCAAGTACTTAAATTGGGTGACCCTCTTAAGTGGTCCTCCATTGAGGGATATTGAGGGCTCGTAACTTAAATATTTCCCGGGAGCAACAAAGATCAGGTACTCACTTTTTATTTCATTATATATCAGGCCGTGAGTTGTCGCATACCTTTCACAGACGTTCAACATCTCCCTGATTGAGCCAGCCGTTGGACCCAGCAGCACCATGTCGTCAGCGTAGCTTAAATTATTGATGCTAGTGCCATCTATTTTACACCCAACTGGTCTGCTGCTGAGTTCAACGATCAACTCATTCACATACAGGTTGAAGAGCTTAGGCGAGGTCAACCCCCCCTGTCTCACCCCACACTCCAACCTGTACGCTTCTGACAGAACGTCTCCCCAACGAACTTGGTTTAACTGGTGAGAGTACCAGTACTGGAACAAACCCGTTAACTCAGATGGCACCCCTGCTCCCCTGAGCTTATCCCAAAGGACATCATATGACACAAGGTCAAATGCCTTTGAGAGATCAAGGAAGCAGGCATACACTGGAGTATTCCTCTCCTTATAGTCCGAGAGAGACCGTCTGCTTTAGACAGAGGATAGCACTCTCAGTGGAGAGTCCAGGCCGAAAACCAAACTGAGCGTCATGTAAGTTTATCCATTTGTCAAGTTCCTTGTCAAACAGACCGTCCAACACCTTGGCAATTACAGTGGCTAAGGATATTGGTCTGTAATTCGCCTTGTCCGACATATCTCCAGTTTTATTTTTCACGATTGGTACCACTATTGTTTTCAGCATATCGGGCGGAAGGTATGAGTGGCTAACGCATAGCGTGAAAAACAGCGCCAGCACTCTAGGTAGATGTACCCTTTTTGATTCTTGAGGTGCTCGATGCTGAGACCGTCGTGACCTGGCGATTTCCCCTTAGCCATTTTTTTAATTAATTCAGCTACATGCTTGGCAGTGAAACGGATCGGTTCATAATCACGACTGGTCGCATCATCGATCCCCCCTTGAGCCGGCCCAAGTGGAGATGATACCATGAATCGATCTTTGAACATCTGAGCTATGTCCTCCGGCGAACCACATTCCCCTATACTCACAGGGCGGGGCAGGGCGTAAAAATCCATCCCCTTGATTCTAAGTCATTTCCTCCACTTGACTCAATCTCGCTTTTTGCTCGTCATTTTTTACATTACCGAGATGTTCCGTTGTCATGGCGACTGAATCCACTAGAGTGGAGGATGTTTCCTACAAAAGGACATGTGTTAAGAGGGTAGATGTATGTATGGATGTTTCGCAGTCAGAGGGCCAATTTTACTAATTTCACAGTCGCATGTCAGTAGCAAACTGTCAAAAATGTATGAAAATTTGACAGTTTGC
Organism: Melanchra persicariae; assembly: GCA_947386135.1. Taxonomy (NCBI): domain Eukaryota; kingdom Metazoa; phylum Arthropoda; class Insecta; order Lepidoptera; family Noctuidae; genus Melanchra; species Melanchra persicariae. The sequence goes on along the minus strand of OX376661.1, from coordinate 9,752,557 downwards.
GACTGACATGCGAACGTTGTTAAAAAGTTAGGAGGGACTCCTCTCTTTCTCTGAAACTTTGGATGAAATTTGGAACATGGCCTTTTTTATGGATGGGATCCACTGATGACTCCTTCCGTTCTGGGTGGAGCGAGAGGGAGTTTCAGACTCTTACTGACCAAAAACCATCCGTGCTCCTAGTTCTTCCCTTTGCTTTTCAGGGCCGCGGTAACTCTTTCTTTTCAGTGACTTAAGTGGTATGATACTAAAACATCAAATTTTGAAGTTGGGTAGGTTTGAAGTGAGGTACCTAAACAAGTATCGTCGTACGATTATTTTTTTTGTATTTCGAAAAACAGAGTTTGAGGAGAAGATTCCAAAGACGCTAGTTAGTAAAATGTAGGCGTTTTCTACTAAGTAGGTATCTCGCTAATTGAGTACAAAATAACTAACGTCAATACCTCAATTCCGGTGTTTAATAAAGCTATCAAGTAACTAATACATACCTGCTAAAGAATTAAAAGTATGCCACATAATGTTTTAATTACCTTTTTATAGGGATAACTACAATCAGGATATAAATCAACTTGAATATTTGCACAAAATGTACGTAACTATATAAATTATGTCATGCATTAAAGATTTTAACAACATAGTGATTGAAAATCTGATTTGCCTCTTTAAATACCGGAGCCTACCTACTCGTATAACGTTTCCAAGGGACACACGGGCCTCCGCTCAGTGAGGTTGAATGGGCTGTGATTCAACACGCGGGCTCAATGGGTAGATGGCTTGGTCTTCGAATTTTTGATGTTAAGACATGTCATTTTCCTTACGAATTTTTGCTTTGCCGTATTCAGAGCAGTGGTGATGAAACTTTACACAAAGTAAAGCGCCAGCAGTCAGAGTTCGAACTCTCGACCTATAATACAATACAACCCGTAAGTCGGAGTTGAGATCACTGAGCCACTTGGGTTAGTACAAGTAGGTACCTAAATAAATCCTGTACAGGTTTTTGATTAGGCCTCCGAGACAGAGGCCTCCAATCAGTCACCCTGCCCTTTTTCCAACAATTTTGGGGTCGTATTTTACAGGTCCGCGCTTAACGACTATTTCACCTGATAGTAGAGATGTTGTGACCAGTGTGTCATCATCATCATCATCATACCAGCCGAAAGACGTCCATTGCTGGACATAGCCTCCCCCAAATGGGAGGGGTTTGCCATAATCGCCACGCTTGGCAGGCGGGTTGGATATCGCAGTGTAGCTGTTGTACAGAGAATGCTGCTGCCCATTCTCTGGTCCCCTTAGTCGCCAGTGACCAACAGTGTGTAGAAGTAACTAATGTACTCTTGACATAAAGACCACCAGGCTTTATCTATACAAACTTCAGCAGGGAATTCCACTCGCAAGCTGTAGGTACGGACAATGAAAGAATTTCCAACATGTTTTGTGCTTTGAGTGGGTTTCCAGCATGGACCTTTGTTAACGCATCGCTGCGCGCCGTAACTCTTGGGATGATACTGTGATCATCCTCTCTCATTGCTTCTGTAAGTTCATACACCACCTGTGTCATAGAAATGTGCTAAGAAGCAACGCCGGGGCTACTAGGTATAAGACGAGGCTTAACAGCTGCACGAGTTAATGATATATATTGGGACAAATTGCTTCAACACAACTATCAGTGGGCAACAGTGGAGTTAATAACAGCGCTGGTGTACATTGCTGCTTTAAACTTATACCTAATAGGAAATGAGTGCCTTGATCTATTAGCGATAACAATCGGATGAGTAGTGTATGCATATATAAATAATCAATTAATAATTAATCTGTCTATTCATTTTTGTAAACGTATCTATGTCATTTTTAAAAATTAAAAAAAAAACATTAAAAATAAAAAAAATAGTAGCCTACCGGTAACGGGAACAGGGTCCAAGCTACCGGCGGTCAGGGCTCCAGAGAGAGGAACCTCCTAGCAAAGCGAGCCGTGTCCAGAAGTAGGTACTGCTTTCTCAATCAAGCCCTTGATTCAGCTGCCTAACGAGAGCCTCCTGAGGTGTTGGTCGAGGCTCGTTTGCTGACACGACTATCGGTACAATGATTGCTGAGTTATGGCTGTTTATAATTATATTTACTGTCTTCTTCGGTTATGTACTGCGCGGGCTTCACTGACGTGGGGTCTGCTGGTATGACAGCTGTCAGGGAGTGAAGACGTGGTGCATGAACTAGTGAGCCGATATTGTGTTATTAATTATGTATATTTCATTATCCTCCTGTTGTGTACATCAGTACACAACAGGATGTGTGTATGCGTCGTGCGCTGCCTGCATGTCACTTGTCCAATTTTAGCTTTAGTATCGTTTAGCCTTAGTTTCATTTAGCCGATTTAGATTAAATTTAGATTTTGCTTAAACATTTATAACTTTAGTAGGCATGGCTTCGTGCGAGGTCCACGTGAACTTACTGCCGACAAACTGCTTCGCAGTTTGGCAGATGTTATTTTAAGATTTAAAAAAAAAGTCTTTGCTGACAGTCGGTAAAGCTGACAGAATGTCAATGTCACTTTGTCTAGAGCCCAATGTGGTAATGATTTTCAAGAATGGTTATTTCATTTATGTATAACAACACTTTATGAGGTCTTCTTACTGTACAATCAAACTATTTGATTCAGGATCCATTCAGCTGATAATTCATTTGGAAAAGTTTAAGCTAAAGGTTTCTTGTTCATGGTGCTCTCAGGACATGACATGTGTCATAGGCTTAGATTATATAAATCTAAGGTCATAGGCTATCATCTGAAAAAATATATGGTATGTTAAATCAAAGTCTAGTCAAAGTCAAAGCATTTATTTCAAATAAACCATTTTACAGGTTCTTTTAAATAGTCAGAGTCAGTCAGTCAAAAACGTGAAGCTATTTGCACGTTCCAAAGCGAAAGATCTCTATGGAGAAGAACGTGCAAGAAAGTCCACGGACACTCTTATAAACCATTTTATGATTTACAATAATCCTGGTTTCATTATCTTTGTTGCTTCTACATGTGATAACAATGTAAAGACAGAGAAAAAAAATAATTCTAAGTATCAAATAAGTACTTATAAAATATTGAAATAAGCTAGTGACAGCTAAGAGATGACCAGTCTCCACCGATGGCGCCTGTTCACGAACATGACGCGTGCATCAGCACCATTCAGCTCAACCATTTTGAAGGGAACTGAACGATCCGATACGTTAAGAGGAAGTTAAGAACGAATCAACAAAACAAATGTAGCGGCATTGATGCCGCCACAAAAAATCGGCGTAGCAGAATCAACATCACAACAAATGAGACTCGCAGCGCCATCTATCTCGACAGCTGCGAACTAACTTGAGAAAATCCTAAATATCGATATAATAAATACGACATCTTCGAAGAAGGTTAATTTCAAAATAAGTGTCAATCCAGACAAAATCGACCTGTCTTTTGTTAAAGACGCAATGTACGCGCACCAACCTCACGTTACCGCATGGCCGGCTCACAGTAGCAGGTCCCACGCCCAAACAGCGCGTGCTTGGCCCAATATCTATCGGATAGTCTTGACCGGCGGGTTGCCAGCAAGGGGGCTATTTGGTAATTTATCGTGGGGTAACACGCACTAACAAGTGTGTCTACTGCCGGTATCGAGATCTGACGGAATTTATTTCATTTTGAGAATTTAACGTTATTATAACACTGTTTGTTAATACTGCTGCTGTAGTATTGTTGTTAATATAATGATTGTCATTAAAATTCTTTTGTTAAAAACATAACTATCAAGATTTCTGTGATTGGCTTAATGTTCTACTTTCAACCGTAAACTATCCTAGATACCAGAGGCAATTCTCGTATTCAAACTCACAAAAACACTTTCCTATTTAATTTTCCTACATTTTGACAAGCTTTAGACATGGTTGTCATTGAGATGATAATGATATTGGCACTTTAATTTGAACGTTTATAAGTACGAGAATTGATTTTTTGAGGATTCAAGCTTGGGCCAAAGCAATGCATAGACTTTTGCCAGTACCAGTTTTATTCTACTGATCAAAGGCAGCGATTAATACTAAAGTAGAATATCTACTACCTATGTTGTCTAAACTAATATAGGGTGGCCAAACCCGATGCATACAAGTTTTAATTGCGATATTTTTTTAGTTATTCAAGGATGTATTATATTAATTATAGGCTTTGCGATTTTGTGTGTCATCTGCCAAATCTTCATTTTTTTGCTGCCTAAAAATGCTGTACCTTTTAGTCGTGTTCTTCATCAAATTTTCGCATTTTTTCAGGTATCCCAGTAACATTATAATAATTATTCTGCTTTTATTGTTTAAAATACACCACAATCCAAATCCTTTTAGATAACTCCATGGAAAAAATCAGGGTCTGTCCAATGTGTTTAATTTAGAGGTCAATTAACGCTTTTGATTAATTGACTAGAAAAAGTTCGTCCCAAACTTCCACTTGTGTTTCATGATACATGGCCACAGCCTACTCTTCAGAGCCTGTATGGAGTACGATGAGACAGCAGCACATATGCTTCTAACGGCACCCTCTGTGAGATGGTTGGTAACACCAAGGAGTTGTTGGCCTTCCTTGGGGAGCTGGGGTAGATCGAATGAAACATTTGTCCCACCTGCACGCAAAATACGCGCTTAGTCGTGGAGTTGCGGAAACCAGCCCGATTTACATACATACATGATACATGGCTTGTGGTGCCGATGCCGTTTCATTAGAACCAGTGCTTTTCTTAGTTCTACAGATTAATTTGGTGGACTCTTTAAAGAAGAACCATGAACCTAGTTAGTCAGTGGAAGTGGATTAAGGCATCTTGCGTGGATGTAAATCTCATTTTGTATAGGTATCGAAATAAGACAAGATAAACAAAAATCGGTAGTTTTTCAATGTGATTATGTTTCGGATTAAATTACTAAAGTTAGTACACGTCTTTTTTTATGGATGGGAATTCATCAAATGACTCTTGCCGCTCTGGGTGGAGCTCCCGGGAGTGTCAGACTCTTACTGACTAAAACCCATCCGTGCTCCTCGTAGTGCCTGTTGCCCTGTTGGTTTCCAGGGCCGCGGTAACTCTTTCGAACAAAATCCGCAACAGTTGGTACTTCGGTACTTAGGTCTTGGCTTTGAAACTGTCCAAAACAACATCGCGACTCTTTAACTAAAATAAAGAAAACCAAAAATCTGCAAAATTTGGACGTTATAACGGGGGCGAAACATAGTTGTAGACATCCGATTTGGCCACCCTTTACTTATATTATACTGAGTGTAGCGTTATACGCTACAAGCTTATTGGTATAACCTTATATTTAACCACTCCGGCCCAACATGTGAAAATTCCCTAATATAAAGTAAATCTTATGTATATGTAAATACACATTAAACTCGCGATTAATTCGCGACACACCGGTGTGTCGCCGGGGCCGAGTTGCCAGACTGGCCAATTGAATAAAATCGATTTTTTTAAGAACGAATAACAATAAAAAGTTAAAGACATTTCGGACGCGAGTAGGTATGTCATTTCACAAAAATTATGTCAGAATATATTGTAATTGAATTTATTGTATTGAAATAATACCTCAAAATTATCTGTGATTATATGAAATCAACTGATGATGGTGCGCTGTGTATAGTGTGTTTTTGTGAAGAGGATCATACATTATTTTTTGGTATACTCTAGAATTCTCTCTATTTTCTTTGGAGTTCCGTTTCTCTTGGTTTTTTCAGACTCTATTTGTGAAGTGAAGATTAAATTTCTTTGTATGTAGAAACCACTATCCGGTTTCCCCCGTAGTACGGGACGATCATCAGACCACTCGGTTTCCGGGGATGTAAGTTACGAAGGCTTCTGATATTGCCTGCTGAGTCAAAGAGTCGCGGGAGTCGCTATTCGCTACGCTCTGGATCTGCGGGTATCCCACTGCCCGTAGTTCTGCACGGAAGTTGGTGGTATTTACGGAAGGCGGACTCTTTCTTCCGGACGCGGATCGTCGAAGAATAGCTCACGTAGCTGGTCCTAGTTGTTTTAAATTCTGATCTATTTAACCTGTTAATTGTGTAGTCTTAGTAGCAGGAAATTTTCGTGGTCATAAACTTAGATCCACATTATTATGAATTATTTACCTACCCAAACGCTTTATCTAAACTGGTTGCAACCGTGTTATAGACAAGTGTTTTTATGCGGTAGTATAATTTAAAAAAATAACGTCGAAGTTATTGTGCGTGAAAGGCAGGAAATCTGACACCAGGTTTGCCAATGGGTAGCATGTTACCCAGTTACTGGGTTGTAGAGGTTAAATAGGCACTACTATACTATTGGCTCTCTCAGCTGCGTCCGTTTAGACTGGAAGCTGACTCCAACATAGTTGGGAAAATGTAAGCAGGTAGATTTACAGTCTATAAACATACGGCGGCGAACGTTTGCTTACTGTCGTCGTTATGTATAAAGATGACATATTTAAAAAGCCATATACGACCTTCGAAAAATGCAAAAGTTTGTTCTTATAATTTTCTAGAGCAAATTAAAATAAAACTTCCCCCTAATAAGTGTCATCTAAAAGAAACTACTACTGTAACAGCATATTAAAGTATACAATATTAATTTCACTATGAATAGAACGTTGTAATATAAATATTTATTTGTATAGCAGTGAAATTGTATCAGCGGAGAATGAAAGTGGAGCTACCTTGCGTACGTTACATAACCCTTATCAGGCGGCTCTGGCGGCCACCAGCCGACTTACAGCAACGCTTTGTGTTTGATAGCGACCCGGGTACAACGACCACGAAAGTGTCTATGGAATTTTGAGAAATCGGCAGTTTTCCTTCCTTTCGTTTATCTGCATATGCTTATTATTCTACATGGTGATTGATCATATTGGCACCATGAAATTGCCAAGACACAAGAAATAATACATTTTAATATCCAAGGAATATAGCTTAGTGTAATTACGAGCTGTGACTGATGAGCTAAGTAACGGCAATAAATTCGGCAGTCTAGAAATAAAGAATAATCCACGATCAATTTTTCTTAATCACGTAAGTGTTTAACACTCGATAAATACTAAAAATGTTAATGAACGTATCTGCTTAATTAACGAACAATACGTAATTTTAATTACAGAGATTGCAGCCTGGTGTTTGAAGTAAATTGAATTAGTCAATTCTCAAACAAGGTGTGAATATGCACATATTTAATATTGGGACTGTCAATTAAGCTACCACCGGGTGCATATACAAGCAACAACATAATTCAAAAGCTGTCAATTTGGTCGCGCGGAATATTTGTGTATTGTAGAACACTTTCGCCCACGACTGTACGCACGCAGCGAGCGCGGTGGGCGCGGCAACATCGAAGAATTGAGCACTTACACTTATTTATACTAATGTCCGTTTACTATGTTGTAATGTTCCAGCAAGTTGTTGCAATGCAACTCTTTTGTCTGATTCATTAACTTTTTAATAAGTAAGTATTGATGACTAATTGATTAAGTTGGATTTGTAAATGTAGGTACCTATATTCTAATATTTATACGAATAACCGTTATTTTAAACTCGGTAACCTTTTCGGTATGGGGACACTTAGCACCATTTTATTGTGTGTGTTATGTTATTGTTTTCATTTTTTTAACATGTGGTTGTTGCTGTTTTGTTGTGTTGTTTCTGTGTCGAATATAAATGTTTTTTTATTCTATTCTATTGAATATTTTCCCTTGCCAGAATCGGGCGCAATTTGATGGACTTATCTAACCCACTTCATCTTTTTTGAGCGTATTCTTACTCTATCATATCTATAAGTACAATTTTCTTCAGATCGTAAACCTCCATGATTATTGTCCGCACTAAAAATAACCCCAAGACGTTGTGAAGATAAATCAAACGAAACGATGAAAGCATGCTACTCAGAACGATTGGCTGCAGTTAGTTTGCATGAGTGCAATCAATAAAGATGTGCAGACGCAATTACTGCGATGCGATACAGATAAGGTGTCTATCGTAATCGGAACTCCGTAAAGCAATACTGAGGAGGAAACTGCTGATTAATTTTGAATAAGTATAATGATTTAATCCAATTATCGCAATTCCGAGCTTGCGCGGTGGAGCGCGGCGCACGCGACGCATGCCAACTTAACAACTTATTTGTTCACTATCTAAATATCGGAAGACGGGGCGTGCCTGCCGTGATGTGGTCGCAAGGGAAAAGCACTAAGTTGTGGAACTCAAACTGATTTGAATTCAACCTTTTGGACTGGTATTTTTGTGTTGTCAAGGGATCGGTCAACCCCACCAACCGTGTCTCCACGTTGTCGTCGTGGTGGGGCTTGCGTGTCTCAATGATCTTGGGGGCTTTCCCGGTAGAGCCACTCATGCCGGAAGGTCCCAAGTGAGAGACCAGACCAAGAGAGACACAAGAGGGGCACACCGTTCGGAGACTTGAGCAGTGTTCGGGTCCTCGGACGGTGTGCGTCTCATCGGCTTGCTCGCTGCTCTCTGGTACGCGTCTGATCATCAGACGTGACTGTGAGGGCAGCGAGCAAGCAGTGAGAGAGAGGGAGAGAGGAGGGGAGATAGGGACCGCACCCTTTAAAAGGACAACAATGGACAGTTCTGCTAAACAGATACTACCCCAGGGCGGTACGGACTGCACAGCGGTCCGAGAATCCGCCACGCCTCGTGCGTCAAGCCCCTCGTATTCTGGGGGGGGCAACAGGGCTGTCCACCAACCGTTTGCCGATGGCAACAAGGGCCGAGGAGGCCCCCGATCCGAACCATCCGAGGAGGACCCGATCGGTTTTAGTTTTGGCTCGCCCGACAGAGTGTCGGTCGGGCGGAGCGCGGCAAAAGGCGCGCTATATTGGAGGAGGGGCTCGCTTGAGCGTCACCCGGGTGCAGAGTCGGAGTCCGAGTTGGACTCCGACGACCTGGTGACTATTAGCTCGGCGAGCTCTGGACCCGAGGGGGCGGGGGCTGCTGCGGAGGACTCCAGGTCCTTCCGCAAGCGGCCCAGAACTGAGGAAGACCGGGGGTCGTCCGGCAGCGAGGAGGTTGCCTCGGCTCGAAAGATCCCCACCAGCAGGCGGGGCAAGGGCCGAGAGGGAGGCAAGGGGAGATTGCCCGCCTCCAAGGTGGCTGGTCAGCGAGCCGGGGAGCTCGTCGCTGACGGACGACCCCCCGTAGAGGGCGGTCGCAGGGCTCCTGGTTCGGAGTCCTCCGGCGGTGAGCCGTATGACTCCGGACAGGAGCGGGTCCGGAGGGCCGGGTTTGCGGAGGTAGTGGAGGCCGCGCTTCGCGATGTGGCCTTGAAGAGGAAATTGTCCTCTAAGAACAAGGCCATAAGCGAGGCGATGGCCTCCATTCTGGCGGCAGCGGAGGCTACCAAAGGTGGGCCTCCGCCGGACGAGATGTCCGAGCTGCGGGCGGAGGTCGCCCGCTTGGCTGCCGCCACGGAGCGTCTCCGTAAGGAGAACGAGGGGCTCCGCGCAGACCTGGCCAGGCTCCGGGGAGCCGGCCCACAGGGGGCGCCGCAAGGGGGGCGCAAGGAGGACGGCCGGCCCGTGCCGCAGGAGGGCCAGATGCTGGACCTGGTGCGGCAGGAGTTGGCTGCCTTCCAGGCGCGGTTCTCCGTCCTGGAGGGCATCGTCCTGCGCCCCCCGCTAGTGAGTGCGGCGAGTGGGAAGGCCCCCCCAGGCCAGAAAAAGGCGGCGTCTTATGCGGCCGCCGCGGCTGCCACACCGGGGTCGTCCGGCCTGGACAAAGGGTCCGGGCCGGCACCCGCGAAGCCGGTGCCGGGGAAACCGGACCCGGCCCCGGGAAAGAAGAGGAGGGATGGGGTTGCTGCGCGGACGGCGAAGGCTCCTGCGCCGTCTGAGCAGCAGCTCCCCCCGGCTTCCTCGCCTTCAGCTCCTCCCCCGGCTCAAGCCGAATGGCAAGTGGCCGGGGAGAAGAAGAAGGCGGGAAAGGCAGCCAGGGCGGCCAAGAGGCGGGAGAGGAAGCGGCGGCAGAAGGCGCGAAGCGTCGCGGCTGCGCTGCGCCCCCCGAAAACCGCGGCTGTAGTTCTGACGCTGCAGCCGGACGCGGCGAAGAGGGGCGTGACGTATGCGGACGTGCTCACCAAGGCGAAGGAGGCAGTGAACCTTGGTGAGCTGGGCATCGTGGGGGGCCTTCGGCTCCGGGTCACCATGACTGGGGCCCGGATGCTGGAGATCCCCGGGGCAGCCAGCGGCCCAACCGCGGACGCTCTAGCCGAAAGGCTCAGGGCGTCCCTAAGCGCGGACGATGCCCGAGTGTCCAGGCCCACCAAGCGCATCGACATGCGCATCTTGGGCCTGGACGACTCCGTCACGGAGGCGGAGGTGGTGGCCGCCGTCGTTAGGACGGGGGGGTGCTCAGCAGAGGAGGTGAAGGCGGGCACCCTACGTCCTGACAACACGGGCATGCGCACCATTGTGGTGAGCTGTCCCGTGTCGGCGGCCAAGACCATCTCGGAGGGCCGTAGGTTTTTGGTGGGTTGGGTTTCCGCGCAGGTCAAACTGCTGGAACCCCGACCTCTGAGGTGCTTCCGGTGCCAGGTGGGCCACCATGTAGGAGCACAATGCACCTCGGAGGTGGACCGCAGCGGTCTATGTTTCCGCTGCGGTCAGCCCGGTCACAGGGCCGGCTCCTGCGACGCCGCGCCGCACTGCGCAGTCTGTGCGGCAGCTGGCAAGTCGGCCGACCACTGGGCTGGGGGTAGGGCCTGCGCCCCACCCGCCAAAGCCGGAAATCGGAGAAAGCCCTCCGCCACCGCCGTCTCTGCCGCGACCGCCGCCACCGCCGCCGCTTCCTCCGCCGCCAAAGCCGGTTCCACTGCGGCTGCTGCTACTGCAGCAGCCGCAGTAGAGCCCCTACAACGGGCTCCGGAGGGGGCTGAAATGGAGTGCCAGTAATGGCCCCATTTCACCCCCTCCTGTTGAACGTCAGCCACTGCGCCGCCCAGGAACTGATGCTCCTGAGCACGGCGCAGTGACTGATGCCTGTGGACGGCGAGCAATGGGTAGCTCGCCGTCCAATCAGAACAGGCCCGGGTTGACGGCGCGCTGTGTTCTACGCGCGCCAAGCCAGCAGTCGTCAGCATGGGTCGGGGCTCGTTAAGGCCAGAGCCTACCAGGGTTGCGGATTTGTTCGAAAGAGTTACCGTGGCCCTGGAACGTAAAGGCACTAAGAGGAGCATGGGTGGGTTTTAGTCAGTAGAAGTCTGACACTCCCTGCCGCTCCACCCAGAGCGGGAGGGGTCATTTGATGATTTCCCATCCAATAAAAAAAAAAAAAAAAAAAAAAAAAAAAAGGGATCGGTCAAACATTAAGGAAGTTGGAGCTATTTGCCCGTTATGAAACGTATCAACAAAGATATCAACGAAACAAGAGCTGTTATTTAGACTATTAAAATTAGGAAAGAGGAGAACTTTCTAATACATCGGGCAAAATTCGTTGTTTCGTCTATGCTCCAATAAGCCCAATCACATCACCAACAAGGAGTTGACAATTGCAGGATGGAAGTGATGGATCATGGCGTAATTAGATACTTATTCCAAATTCGGCAGCATGAGAACGCGGGGATGTCATTTTCAAGAGCTTGCTCGTACGTTCTGTATCAGTTTTAAATAGATTGAGTACTATGAGGAATTTACCAAAATTCCAAATGTTTCTTCAAAGCAGGCGTGATGTTACTTATCCCCAATTAGAGTTTCCCTGACGTTCGAACATTTCGTAGTCGGTCGCGTGATGTGCATTCACTAACTTTCTCTGCCTGAATTTTGGATGTTCGATAGAAACATCTCTATAATAAAAGGCAATCTTAAACAGTTATCTACTCAGTTTATCGTAGTCCACTGTTGGACTTAAGATTCATCTTACTTCATGAGATTCTCAGCCTCACAAAATCAAATCATTTATTAGCAAACATGGGTAAACAAAATACCCAGAATTCATCCAACCTGGCAGTTTTGGTTGACTCCACGATTTGATATATTACAATGATTGAACCGAGATTTGATTGTGAAATGTAAGGGATTCATGATCGCAATAGGATGACATGTCGAGGTGGTTTATCAAAAGTGGTTGGTTGCAGTTATCAAATTGTTAAATATTGTGCTGGGTTACCAGCGCAATATTTGCTTTGCAAACAAACTTGTTAAAGTTTGTTTGTCAGAAACCATAAAGCAAAGTTTTTTTATTATTGATAGGCATGCGCTTGAGCAGTATCTCACCTGATGGTAAGCGCTGATGTGATGCGGTTTCGAAGCGGATACTTCTTTCCTAACTATTAGATACAAGTGTAATTGCTACGGTTTAGAGATTTCTAAACGCTTCGTTAATTTTTACCACCTAGCCAACAATTAATTTAACAATAAACCGCTGAAGGTATATCCATAGTGGTTTATAGAAACCGAATAACTTTATTGTTAAGGAAACACTGGATTTAATTCTTATGTCACACCTCTATCTATAAACCAATCTTTCAGTATTAGACAGCTTTTGAATATTCAACAGTTGGTTATTGACTAATCGGGTTAGCGTTATTTTGTCACAGTTCTAGAAACATTTCTATTCAGATTAACCTTTACTAAGACTTGTGGTTTTAACGGAGGCGTAGCCATTGGAACTTGAGCGAAGTATGCGGAAGCAGTTAGTTCAGAAACACGTAACTGAATGAGTTATAATAGTGATACGCTGTAAGTTAATTTATCTCTTTAATGAGTGTTTTATACAAATGGTGGTAATCTATTTGTGAGTCAAATGTTAAGGGTGATTTGAAGGGCAGAGAGATAAAAAGGTGATGGTTAAAGTGGGGTAAAGTCATCGAGAGCATTTGCGATCAGATTACGTTGGTGACAGAAGTCATAGTGCAGCAGTCAAGTTGAGGCCGTTCTCAATTCGACTGAATTTTCTTTTTTGTTCAGCGATACTTTCGCCAATTGACAACCGATATTGATGATTCTTTTTTTGTTTGGAAGAGTATCTTCCCGGACTGGCCCCATTTCAATTTGGTAAAAGATCTGATGAAGAACCTCGGAGATAGGTTACGGAACTCTTCAATAAATGATAGCAAACCTGCCGGGATTTCACAAAAAAATACAACCGACTTCGAAACAAAAAACACTACAAAGTATGAAAAAACTATATTTTCGGAAGTCGGTGTCAAAAAACGAAGAAACAACCAAAAACACCGACTTCCGAAATTATAGTTATTTCATACTTTTTAGTGTTTTTTGTTTCGAAGTCGTGTGTTTTGTAGTGTTTTTTTATCCGCTTCTTCTTTTTCTGCGTTTCTTGTCGATTCTAAGTATATATCAAATCATCTCTAAACATTACCATTTCCATGGGATCCTTGTTAGGTAGTTCGCTTCAGCTGCAGATTTTGAGACACAGAGGACAAGAAAGTACTTAGATGGAAAATAGTCTGCAAGTGGTTCCATATTAACACATTTTCTGTTTAATTTCGTTTGCAGGATCCCCGACTGTTGATGCGTTTTTTTTTTTTTTTTTTAATAAAAAACGTTGCCCCTAACTAGGAATTTCTCCTGTATCGTGGGTGCGTTCACAAACATATAAACTCACATACACAAACAGCCAGACTCGGAACAACTATCTGTAGGCCATACAAATATTTGTTCCGTGCGGGAATCGAACCCGTGACACGCAGCGCAGCAGTCGACCGCTCAACCACTGCGCCAACCGTGTCGTTTATCTGAGACTCACGGATTTTCATTGCTTCTGAGCATTTCTATTGGTTACCACTGTTGATTCTGGCTTTCAGGACTATCAGTAGTTTTGACGATTTTTGGCATTCATCACGTTTTCATTCTCTCGTTTTGCTTCTATTATGACCATGAACAGAATCATGGCGCGAAGGATGGCGCATAGTTCACCAAGTCTGCGGAAGAAGCATGACTGCCTTGTTGGTCTCGCGGTCGCAGAACGTCTGCTGAGTTTCTGAAACTATTGTCCTCGATTCGATCTCAGGTTCGAAAGTGTAACTGGGTTTTCCCCTTAGAAAATTCTCAGTAACAAACCGGAATATGCATTTGTGTCCGGTTAGTTGCCATAGGCTCGATAAAAGATTACATAATAGATGGATAAAAAAGCCGAAAATACTGGTCGTAGAAAGCGACTTGGCGTGTATGTTCCTCGGGCACGGGAAAAAAGGGGAATATGCGCGTACGAAGTCGCGGGCAAAACTTAGTGCTATTAAATAAATTACAATTATATTTTGCCTGTTTATTTGGGTATTTGTTAGTCAATCATGTTTGAATGTCTGAACGGATTTAGATATAACAAGACACACGTATAGACAATGACCTGGATTAGGACCTAGCGTCGGTGATACCTACTGCAATTCCACGAAATTACACTTTGCTATAAGGTCTAATTTTCGATGTTATTTAAAGTTAGGCCTTAAAGCAAAGTGTGTTTCGCAGTATTGAAAATTAGACCTTATAGCAAAGTGTAGTTTTGCGGTATAGCAGTAGGTACTAAATATAAAGAACTCCCTTTGGAAATAGATTCGAAAAGCCATATTACCTTATTTAAAAATTTTGAGTTTCAATAATTTAATAGCAGTCCACCACGTACTACTGTTCTTTCAGTCCATCCAAAGGTTTTCTGGTAAATATCGATGTCAGCAATAAGACCGCCACTTGAGTTTGTGTTACTATTTATGGTGTAAATTGAATATTTTATAGGGTCCTAGTAAAAGCCAGCCTGAAGATTCTCAAAAACTGTAATGTGAATATAAAATGTCCTATCGGCAGTGATAGGCAAGTACATCTTACCAAGAATACGAAGAAATCCCTTCGGAAATCAAACTGCTCAAGCATCAGTTCGGTAGAAAACTCGCAGGTGCTTCTAGCATGACAGTTGATAATTACTTTTACTTTTTATAACAGTAAGAGATGCGTGCGTGGAAGCACATAATAACTGCGATACGGTAAATAGAGAAAAACAAAATTGCAACAATCAGCTGGTTTTATATTCAACAATGTTACATCTACCTGCGCCTAGACAAACTTAACATGCTTCGAAGAATATAGGGTAGACCAAAGAGTAATAAAATATATATCGATGGGGTTTGTGAACTGTGTTGGCAAGAGTCACCGCGGCCTTGGAACGCATAGGGCATTAAGAGGAACACGGATGGGTTTTAGTCAGTAAGTCTGACACTCCCTTCCGCTCCGCCCAGAGTGGAAGGAGTCATTTTGATGATTTCCCAAACTTATAAAAAAGCCCTGGGGTAGACCTAACCTCTTAAAGTAAAAAGGTTATAATCAGATACAATAAATGGCTGAATTTCACGAAAAACTTAAATGAAAATCAAAAAAATATTAGAAAAGAAAACATTTGATGGCATCTCAGTTGATTCTGATGGGAATCAAATCAAATCAAATCAAATCGTTTATTGCAATCCATAATGTACAAATACAGGTGGCAAATATAAAATGGAAACAATTATGGACCCTGTCGGGCACAGCAAATTTTTAAATAAGTAGAGAGAGGAAGAGCGCTTTCATAAAATAAAATAAAAAACTTATTTACTTACTATATTTGTATTATTTTGTATCAATTAATTTTTTTTTTTTAAATACAACATTCATTCATTCATATTAATTATTTATTTAATTATATTAGTTATTTAATATTATCTAGGTATGTATTAATAATTATTTATTTGTGAATTCACTTAAAGATTTTTCATTACTATTAGTATAGTTTAACTTTATAATATTAAATGTAATTGTAATGTAATTAGGTACTCAATATAATTATTTACTTACTAAGATGTGGCCTGTAATAATTTGATACCTAATAACTAAAAAGTTTTGCTTCTGTTTAACTACTGTTGTGTGGCCAAAATCGGAACTAATCCGCCGCCATCTCCTTTTTCCCTTCCTTTTTCCAATACAATTTCACAGATAATTTAAAAATATTTACTAAAAATCCTGAAAATGTCACTTAAGAGCGTTTACGCGGTACGGCTTTTCATACAAACTTTCAAATCCTTATTCTTCAAAATGAATGAACCGATTTTAATGAAACTTGATATGCAAACGCTAGATATCCAAGTGTAAATAGTTATCAAAAAACTTTTTTGAAAAAGATTTCAGAGGGAGAGTGAGAGCGATTTTAAGTTTTCTATAGAAAGTGAAAAATCGCTATATTCTTCCCCCTGAACTCTTTTCCAAAAATGTTTTTTGATAACTATTTAGACCTGGATATCTAGCGTATGCATACCAAGTTTCGTTAAAATCGGTTAATTCATTTTGAAGAATAAGGACTTGAAAGTTTGTATGAAATGACGTACGACGTACACGCTCTTAAACCTCTAAGATGAAGATTTAAAAGCGCTTAATAAATTTTCCTGATGACGATGGCGGATATAAAACGACCAATGCACGCCTGCTAAACTTCAAATATCTAATATTAAAAGATTTATGACATGTGGACAAGTCCATCACCTTGGATTTCGTGTCGACCACGCCTCACCACCATTAGTAACAATAATTGCCAGTATCAATCTCATATCGTAAAAATAACTTCGTAGTACACGTATGATTAGAACTGTGAAAAATTATACGTTTTACAGTCATTATGAGTTAAGAGTGATTCGAATTACATGTATAGATTGAACTTGATAATTGTTAGTTTGTTAAATATTTGCTGCACCCAAATTCCTTGCGTATCTGTTTCTTCATTATGTGGTAACACTGGTAACGTTAGATAGGTGAAATATAATCAATGCATTTTTATGGTAGATAATAAATCATAATTTATTAGGTATTGGGAGCAGTTAATTAAGTATAATTTAATTTATTTTCTGTATGGCATAATTTTTTTTAACGTAACATGTCCTCAACGCTTTCCTTTTTAAATGGTTTTATTTCGTAGAAAAATATCATGATATATTATCTACTTATTTTATTAATTTTCTTTAAAATAGACAATCAGACTTTTTGGTGTCTTATATTTTAATTGTTTACATTTTAACTGGCTGTTCCATGTCAAAATATTAGCAGATGCCACTAACGTTTTCTTTTTATTTATTTTTTTCTGTAAAGTTAACAGCTTTTGTTTAATTTTTCGCGCAAATCAGCTGGTACTTTTTATTTATCGTAGTGCGACCTTTTTTAATAACATCTACTTATTTTTGTCAGATATCATGTATGTATCTCAAACCTCATTAGTTTTGATCTTTTTGCGTGTTGAAATATTTCATACGGGTTTCTTGATTCCAGCAATATAGTTTAGGGCACTGATTTAAAGCGGCAGTTGATATAGTAGTTTTCATAAGTTAAAAATTACAAAATACATATTTATTAACAAGTTCGGCAGTTGAAACTTAGCAGTAAAGTAATCAAAAATTGACAATCGGAATTAGAGATCTCACATAAATAATGAGGTGGTAAAATGTATTCCTCGTATATTCAGTGTGTAACGTAAAAAATGCGCCAAGTGCGAGTTGGTGTTGCACACGGAGGGTTCCGGAGTTGACTGCATATAGCCGCAAATATGATTTTGATTAAGAGATTGCTGCATGAAGCAAGCATGCAACAAGCATGCAGCATGCAAGCGAAAGTGCAACATGCAGCAGGCATGGTTTCTGTCACTGTCATGGCTCCGGCGCTGCGGGGCTCCGGCGGTCCCGGAACTCCGGCGGGCGGTAAAGTCATCTGCTCCTCAGCTCGCGGCCCGCCTTGCCCCGCTCGCGCCTTCGTGGGCTTAAATTACACTCTAGGGGTAGGACAGGGCTCAAGCCGAATGGCAAGTGGCCGGGGAGAAGAAGAAGGCGGGCAAGGCAGCCAGGGCGGCCAAGAGGCGAGAGAGGAAGCGGCGGCAGAAGGCGCGAAGCGTCGCGGCTGCGCTCCGCCCCCCGAAAACGCGGCTGTAGTACTCACACTGCAGCCGGACGCGGCGAAGAGGGGCGTGACGTACGCGGACGTGCTCACCAAGGCGAAGGAGGCGGTGAACCTTGGTGAGCTAGGCATCGTGGGGGGCCTTCGGCTCCGGGTCACCATGACTGGGGCCCGGATGCTGGAGATCCCCGGGGCAGCCAGCGGCCCAACCGCGGACGCTCTAGCCGAAAGGCTTAGGGCGTCCCTAAGCGCGGACGATGCCCGAGTGTCCAGGCCCACCAAGCGCATCGACATGCGCATCTTGGGCCTGGACGACTCCGTCACGGAGGCGGAGGTGGTGGCCGCCGTCGTTAGGACGGGGGGGTGCTCAGCAGAGGAGGTGAAGGCGGGCACCCTACGTCCTGACAACACGGGCACGCGCACCATTGTGGTGAGCTGCCCCGTGTCGGCGGCCAAGACCATCACGGAGGGCCGAAGGTTTTTGGTGGGTTGGGTTTCCGCGCAGGTCAAACTGCTGGAACCCCGACCTCTGAGGTGCTTCCGGTGCCAAGTGGGCCACCATGTGGGAGCACAATGCACCTCGGAGGTGGACCGCAGCGGTCTTTGTTTCCGCTGCGGTCAGCCCGGTCACAGGGCCGGCTCTTGCGTCGCCGCGCCGCACTGCGTAGTCTGTGCGGCAGCTGGCAAGCCGGCCGACCACTGGGCTGGGGGTAGGGCCTGCGCCCCACCCACCAAAGCCGGAAACAGGAGGAAGCCCTCCGCCACCGCCGTCTCTGCCGCGACCGCCGCCGCTGCCGCCGCTTCTTCTACCGCCAATGCCGGTTCCACTGCGGCTGCTGCTACTGCAGCAGCCGCAGTAGAGCCCCTACAAAGGGCTCCGGAAGGGGCTGAAATGGAGTGCCAGTAATGGCCCCATTTCACCCCCTCCTGTTGAACGTCAGCCACTGCGCCGCCCAGGAACTGATGCTCCTGAGCATGGCGCAGTGACTGATGCCTGTGGACGGCGAGCAATGGGTAGCTCGCCGTCCGATCAGAACAGGCCCGGGTTGACGGCGCGCTGTGTTCTACGCGCGCCAAACCAGCAGACGTCAGCATGTGTCGGAGCCCAATAGGGCCAGAGCCTACCAGGGTTGCGGATTTGTTCGAAAGAGTTACCGCGGCCCTGGGAAGAAAGGCACTAGGAGGACTAAAGAAAAGAAAAGAAGGGGTAGGACAGACAAGACTACGTGGAGTCGGTTTTGCAGCGATTCGTTTCTGTCACTAATATCCCAAATTAATGAATTCGAGACGTCGTCACGCGGCCAAATCATTTGATTGGTCGCTTCCGCGTCGCGCGCTTTAAGTTCCACCCCTTCTAACGATAATCTACATCTCTTTTCAATCGGTTCGGGTTCGGATGTCTCCACTCCCTGTGAACTGCCGAACTATTTATCTAACTGCCCATTTCATAATTTTTACCTTTTTTTGGCATTTATTTATTAGTCTGTTTACGAATTTTTAGTACTGACATTGAAAGACGAAATAACCGGCCAATTGTTTTTTTATTAAGTACTGTCCTCTGGACTATCGCGAAACCTAATTACCGCATGTCTGATGCGATGACAGTTTACAATGTATATTTTACTGTCGCACAAATTTAACAAACGCCAAAAATAAATCTGCCCATTATTTCTTTCAACTGATCATAATAACCTATCGAATGTTTAAATAACAGTTCAAAACATTAGTTCCCTTAAAAATAAATGGTTAATTTATGTGTTACAATTCGGTATTGATGCACGAAAAAAAATGCATGTAAACACAACTAAGACAACCAAGACAACCTAAGATGAATTAAACCTTAAAATGTAATTTAATTCTGAAGTCCACGCTGACGAAGTTACGGACCGAGAATAGTAATCGATTAATTAAAAAGTCAGGTTTATAAGAGCTTTGGATATCAAACGATATTAACAAAAGATACGCTATTGTTAATATACATATGAATAACAATAATTTTCAGCCGCATCTCATAATATTAACTGTGAAACATGTACATTAACGATACTTCTGGTACTCAAATAGGCTATCGAGGTATATAAACATGGGCTATAATATATGGCTGTATATAGATTACAGCCCATATTTATAGGTGTATAAGTATGTGCTATAAAGGTGGTATTATCACCTGGGTAGAGCTGCTGTTAACGAGTGTTCCGCGTTACTCTGATAAAATAACAATCGTAATGTGTGTATTGTACGTACACACCTTTATCCAGGGCTGCCAGTAATGGTTTTAAAGCTTTTATCTGTTTCATTTTTTAAATTATTTTTTCTGTTCTATTACTTGTGGTTGTTGTCATTGTTTTATATGCGTGCGGAGAAAAGTAAAGAAACTTGTCTTTTTTCTCATTTAGGTATCTAGTTTTTTTTGCAATAATGGTGATTAAAATCGTTAAAAATTATTTTTCCAATGAACCATGTATAGGTACTGTATCATTTTCACGCTGAAAACAACACAAAAAGAAAATAAGAAAAGTTTCAGAAGTTTTCGCTTTTTATTTATTTTTCTATAAATATGGAAAAAATCAACATCCCGATATTAGACATGGCTCTATCTATGGGTCGATAGATAATCACATGTTATGGATATTTTTTTAAATGCCTCTATCACAAGTTCAAAGGTAGCAGCCCTACTGTCAAGCTATTCGATATTCGCACAGTTGTATTATGCGCATCCGGGAATCGATCCGGCGACCTCGACGGTCATGACGAGTTTCTTTCATGCGCTACTGGACTCAGGTATGTTGAGATGGACTTATTAATCTTTTTTGCACAAGTGGAATCATTGTATCTAATTACCATTCAAGGTATTTTGTTATCAAACTAGGTCAGAGATTATTAATGTAGAAATCATCTGGAAATTGAAGGTCTGGTAGGTAGAACTATCTAAATGGAAATTACTGTTTTAGTTGACTGCAGTGGATTAGCGGTAGGTGATGTTTTTGTTGTAATCTGTGGTAAATGTGATAATCTTGATTTATAATATGGCAACATCACCACAGAAAATATAAGCTAATACTTTTGTACTGTCATGGCGTCGCTTGCTTTTAATCCATAACTCGTTTGTATAGTTTGTAAGATGAAAAATACTGTTAAAGTTATTTGGAAGTAATAAACATCATACTTGATATGACTACTGGCCTAACTTATTATTATCCACCACTCAAAAAGTTTTGAAAATACATATATTTATTATTTATCTATACTAATATTATAAAGAGGTAAACTTTGTAAGTTTGTGAGGTTGTAAGGGGTAATCTCTGGATCTACTGAATTTGAAAATTCTAAAGATTTTTTTTTGAAAATTTCGTTTTTTATATGATAGCCACATTCATGAGGAAGGCTATTGTATAGCCTTGCTCATGAATGTGGCTGAACCGGGAAACAACGGGATGTACGCGTACGAAGTCGCAGGTAAAAGCTACTTATTTAATATGTCGGGAATACTTCCGTCATTGTGAGTTGAGCCAGCCGGACTCTGTGTTTCCTTATACCATAACCAGGGGTAATCAAGACCTTGCGGTGGTGTTTTACAGTTGCTTCGAGATAGGAATGCTCTACTGCAGCTTCAACAAGTCTTCAAATCTAAGTTCTCATTAGTGGTGGTAGGTGTTTCGGAATTTTTCGAATGAATTCCCGCGGCCCTGGATCGCAAAGGGATCTGGAGCACGGATGGGTTTTAGTCAGTAAGAGTCTGACACTCCGCATGTCTTCCGCTCCATCATCAACTGACTTCTCATTTGATGTTTTCCAATCCAAAAAAAGGGTGTAGGTATTCTATCTAGCCCAAATATTACTTACATTTTTTTTTTAGTTTAAAATGTTTGTACTTACCTCCTAGACTGATAACACCCATTATCCTTATCAGTGAATCTACACTTGTTATGTAGTACACAATTACACATGCAATAATTAGTTGTTGAAACATTTCGTCTACAATAGATAGAAATCACGAGGTCAATTTTAATTGAGGAGTAATTACCAAAAAATCATAAAAAAATATTGCTAGAAGTTTTTTTAGTCATCCGACACTGCTCCAGTACCTACTGGGAAAAAGTACTGGAACAGTTCTTCCACTTCTTCTTCCAGGTTTGCCTTATTTTACTTTTAACTAGAAACCAAGATTCCTCCGTGTCTCTTAAAACACCTTAAGCGGTAGGCGGGTTGTTTTATAAAAATAAACATAAAGTGTTGTTTTTAGTTTCACAATTATTGTACGAGTAGTGTTGAGTGAGAACTTAGATAGCTTTTTCAGGCTTAACGTATTTGTTTACATTCTATTAATATATGTATAGGTACCTACTTATAATAAAGCTGAAGAGTTTGTTTGTTTGAACGCGCTAATCTCTGGAACTCGGATTTGGAAAATTCTTTTTGTATATTATGATAACCACATTCATGAGAAAGGCCTTCCAGAAGAATTTCCCGTTCTAGTATAGAACTAGTATCTAGAGCTAGTATCTAATAAAACCCCTCCTGATGTTCAAAATAAATTCTCAGAACGTAAATATAAATCACGCATATTTTTTTTCCATAAAAACACGTCGACATTTACCGTAATTGATAGTACAGGAATGTTAGATCAAGTTTAATTGTTAGCCGGCGGCCAAATCGGTATTAATGAGCCTCTTAAAACTTTAAATTATGATATTGCCGTTTTATGCGAGCTGCAAGTACATAGATTAATCGCAAGGAGTATTTATACTCTCGTTAATAGTTGCCGACTCGTTAATTCCAAACATCTACTTATTATGTATGTAATTGTAGTGATCTTAATATTGATTTGATAAGATTGCTCTAGTTTTTATTGCAATGACAAAGATTGCTTTTAATCTATTTGATTGAGTTACATTTGCGTTTAAATCTGTATGAAATGCGTGTTTCTAACCCAGTGGCGTCCAAGGTCTGGAAGTATGAACGTCTGTCGCTTTGCTGCTAGATGGACACATAGAACGACTACTTTTTGTAGTAAAAAAATAATTTAAAAAAATAAAAACTTTTTGTTTCAGATTTACGGAATCCATAGATAGACACACAAAAAAAAACAATACAAAAAAAAAAAAAACAAAACAACTACAACAATAATACACATAAAAATACTAATTAGGAGTTCAAGAGTTGAGATGACTTATCCTTAAAAGTCATTGGAATTGACACAGCTCAATTAGCGCTTAGAACCTGGATTAGAGTGGCACTGCACAGGATTTCGGAGACCTTCCGGAGGACAGACATACCAAAAAGAGGCTAATGAATTCAACATTTTTCACTTTTCGACAGATTCTGCACTAGTAAAGTGAGTATTATACAGGACCAGCTTTTACCCGCGACTTCGTACGCGTATATCCCGTTGTTTCTCGTTCCCGTATAGCCTTCCTCATGAATGTGGCTATCATATACAAAAAGAATTTTCAAAATCGGGTCAGTTGATCCAGGGATGACCCCCTCCAACCTCACAAACTCACAAGCTGCCGCTGTTTTTAAGGTATGACCACTAGCAAGTTAACACACTTGGGATATCAACTGCTTAACCGGACTCTTTATAATCTTAGTATATGCTATGTAAAGTTGCTGTGGAGATGGAGAGTCAAAGAAACACATGGAGATCTGATCTGCACGTACTTATTAGGGATTGATCAAAACAAGCAGAGGCAAGACTTTTTGCCTAAAGAGCTTTCGACTTTTTTTTTTTTTTTTTTTTTTTCTTTGGCTTCGCACGGTTTGTGCATTTAGCCAATGTCACGTTTTCGATTTGCATTGAAGAAAATAAAGGTAGGGAAACGGAATAGGAATAACTAATTTAATTTGAACGGAATTTGGGGTAGGATAGAATAAATAGGATCAGTATTTTTTTTTTTTGAAATGAGTGAAATTACAATGATAAATTTACAACTTAATATTATGAATGGTGGTGAATGAGACTATACATTTATATACAGGAAAACTATTTGTACAAAGTAAAGAGAGTATTGAGGAAGGAAAAGGAATACCAAGAGATAAGAGGTTACTGAAAAAGGAAGAACGGTCGTATAAGGGACAGGAGAAAAAAATGTGATTTAAGTCGCCTACATCTGTGCCACACAAGCAAATGGGGTCGTCAATTATATGAAATTTGGCAAGATGGGCTGGGGAACAAACATGACCCATTCTCATCCGTATTAAAACGGAGGTCTCCTTTTTGCCAAATTTTGCCCTGCCAAACCATGGTTTATCCGGAATTTCAGGTTGAATAAGAGAAAAATAATGTCCCTTCGTTCTGTTACTGATATCCCAAGCTACCTTCCAGGTGTCCCGAAGAAATCCCTTGGGCAACGTTACTAGGTCATGAGTAAAATTTTTATATGGGACTAAATCCCCACAATGTACCGCATCACCGGCCAGAGCGTCAGCCACTTCATTGCCATGTATTCCAGCGTGAGCCGGAATCCATGCAAATTGCAGTGAGTTACCCTCAGTGATCATTCTGAACGCAAATTCTCTTATTGAATAAATTATAGCAATCTGAAACTTGCTTTCGTAAGGGGATTTATTGATGGCTAGAAGAGCGCTTCGAGAATCAGAAAAAATTATAGCTTTTTTAAGCTTTAAAACACGAATATATTCTATTGCTTTCAAAATGCCGAAGCATTCCCCTGTAAAAACCGAAGTCTCCGGAGGTAGTTTTATTTTTTGTGCGATGTTGTATTGAGAATGGTAAGTACCTATCCCAACACAACCCGTCTGGGTACGTTTAGCAGCATCGGTAAAAATGTGGTGGTAATCTAAATGTTCAGTCAGAAAATGGTTAAAATTTAAATGGCAATCGGGATCTGATTTACTCGCACAGTCAAATGTTATGATGGGACTGAATTGTAAACTCTCATAACTACTGCTGAACATGGGGAGTTTAGTGGAACTGTGAATAGGAGAAGAAAGAGAAAGGAATTTTTTATAGCTGACAACTAAACAAGGAGCACGTTTATGGGACCAGTAATCTGATGATTCTATCTGTAACATTAAAGAGTTCAGTTTAGGAATGAGAGGATGAGTTGAGAACTGAAGAATGCGGAACAAGTATTTGTCAGATAGGTATTGTCTTCTAAGATATAAGGGAGCATCCCCGCATTCGACTTGGAGTGCATTAATGGGACTTGACTTCATAGCACCCGAAATGATGCGTAAAGCTTTAGACTGGATGCGATCCAATTTTTTAAAAGCCATGACACTGCCAGGTTCTAGAACGAACAATCCATAATCCAAAGTGCTTCTGATGATTGCGTTATAAATAAGTTTCAAAGAATAGGGATGAGCGCCCCACCACACACCAGAAAGGCATCGAAGCATGTTTAAGTGATTTTCACATTTGTTAACAATGTAGTCACAATGGGGAACACTGCTTAATTTAGAGTCAAATATTACACCTAGATATCTGAATTTATCTTTTACTGGAACAGGTATTCCTCTATACATCAGATGTACTAAAGGTATATTTTTCTTCCGGGTGAATAAAACAGCCGCACTTTTAGACGTAGATAAATCCAAGCCATTTAAATGTAACCATGACTCCAGAGTAGACAAAGCAGAATTAACATTAAAGCTAGCTTGCTCAACAGAGTGACTTGACGAATACAGTAACAAATCGTCGGCGTATTGAAGAACCTTAACATGTTTAGTTAAGGACGAGTCCATATCAAAAGTGTAAATGTTGTATAGAAGGGGACTGAGCACAGATCCCTGTGGGAGACCTCTCCATACAAGACGAGATACTTCATGATCTCCTATTTGCATATTAACAGAGCGTGCAGTCAGGATATTTATAATGAAATTTGACAAATTCGATGGAACCTGCAAGGCTTTTAATTTATTTTGTAAAATTGATAATACAACATTATCATAAGCCGCATTAATATCAAGAAAAGCTGCTACGGTGGAATGGTTATTAGAGAAGGATAATCGAATATCTGATGTTAAAATACTTAAACAATCAGTGGTACTTTTACCTTTTCTGAAGCCATATTGAGATTCTGCCAAAAGGCCCTTACTTTCAACATACCATTCTAGACGATTTTTTATTAAGTGTTCCGCTATTTTCATTAGAATTGAAGATAAAACTATGGGGCGATACGAAGAAGCATCAGATGGTGTTTTATTTGGTTTAAGGAATGGCAACACCATTTGACGTTTCCATTCATCAGGGATGTGTCCAGTAGTCATAACAGAATTAACAAGATTTAAATAATAAATGAGGACGTCGTCATTTAGATTAGCAAAAAAGGAATACGGAATTCCGTCAATGCCCGGTGCGGAGTCCTTAGTTTTATGAATAACAGCCTTTAATTCAATGAGGGTGAATGGTAGCTCCAACGTTACAAAAGCATCATGATTACTGGATACAAGAGGCAAATTAAGTTCAATAGCCTCAGGCACCCAAGGAGGAGCCAATTTATTTAAAAAGTCACTGGCTAAAGAATCGGGAATAGAAGCAGGGTTATTATAAATGGACCTAAATCTGCGAATATTACGCCAGACGATTGTAGGGTGTGTATTCGGTGAAATTGACGTGCAAAAGTTACGCCAAGATTCAAATTTTTTCTTCTTGAACAGTTTACTAGTTTTGTTAATTAGGTTAGTAACGAGTTCAAAATTATCATCAGACATATCCAAGTTATAATTGTATTCAGCCTCTTTACGTTTGTTAATCAATTCTGTGCACTCTGAGTCCCACCATGGAGGCGAAGGAATTGAATTCATATTTTTATTTTTTAGAGGAAAAACTTCATCTGCCGCCGCAATTAATATGTGTGCTAAAGCTGCTGCACAAATATTTTCATTGCTATCAGATAAGACAGGCAAGGAGCAAAGCTTTATGTCAACAGTTTCCCTAAATTTGGCCCAGTCCTCATTATTTCTAATTGGTAATTTATGTTTTAAATTAGATCTCCTTATTGGTGCATTTGGTTTGGAAAGAGGATATGTAATAACTATGGGAAAATGGTCACTACCATAAGTAGTGGTTAGTGTATGCCAAGTTAATGATGAGGCTAAGCTTGGAGAACAGATGGAAAGGTCAATTGCACTTTGGTTTTGGTGGGGAGCACACCGACGTGTGGCTTCTCCTGAGTTCAATATGCATAGGTTGTGAAAGTCAATTATATCTAGTAATTCATCCCCATAACTGTTAGATGTAGAACAGCCCCATGATTGGTGATGGCAGTTAAAGTCCCCCAATACCAAGAATGGCTTTGGTATCAAAGAAAAAAGATTATTCACCTCTTGAAGAACAGAAGAAGAAGGGTGAGGAATGTAAATGGAAACAAGACAAGTATGATACACTTTAATTGCAACAATTGAAATTTCCTCACTGTGAGGAGGTAATGCAATAGAAGAAAAAGGGATAGAATTCTTGATAAGTATAGCTACTCCACCATACCCATCAGATCTATCCTCTCTAATGGTTGAATAACCATTAATTTTAAAAATATGATATGATTTGAGCCAAGTCTCTGCTAAAGCAAAGACAAATGGTTCATATTTGTTTAATAGATGTATGACATCACTCTTTTTGTTTATTAGACTGCGACAGTTCCACTGGATGATTTTGGATGGGTCCATTATTAATTGATTGAGGTAAATTGAAAGATTGGGCAACGTTGGACGGTGACATGCTGAACTGGGAGAGAAGATTATGTAAAGCAGAAAGAAGATCGTTTATGGAAAAATTTGTGTCTTTATTATTAGTGATAGCACAGCCATTTGAAGATTGAGGTATGACAAAATCTCTAACAATAGCATTGTGGGCTTCTTTATTATATCCATGCACTTGTTTTGGAGGTGAACGTGGTTTCAGGAAGACAGTTTTCTTATAACTATTTGAACGATTAGGGGATGAAATTAGTGGGGTATCTGCAAATTTTTGGGAAGGAGAGGATAAAAGAGTGTCAGCATATGTTTTAGTCACTGGGGGATGTACTTTAGCCGCTTCAGCATAGGAAACTGAACTTTGTGCCATATGTTTTTTAATAGACTTTTGCCTAGAGAATTCTGGGCAAGATTTATTTATTGCAAAGTGATATCCAGAACAAAGACAGCAAGATGCTGTATCTTGATCTTTTTCACAACTGTCCCCAGAATGGC
The DNA here is from genome assembly GCA_947386135.1 of Melanchra persicariae. Classification (NCBI taxonomy): domain Eukaryota; kingdom Metazoa; phylum Arthropoda; class Insecta; order Lepidoptera; family Noctuidae; genus Melanchra; species Melanchra persicariae. The sequence goes on along the minus strand of OX376661.1, from coordinate 9,724,507 downwards.
CTTGGCCGCATTTATAACAGCGAGGTTTGGACCTGCACTGAATTTTGGTGTGACCAAACCGGCAGCAATTGAAACATTGTATGGTAGGGAATATATATAGATCCACAGGTAATGCATTATAACACATAAATATTCTTTTAGGTAAAACCTGTCCATCAAAAGTAACAACTATGGATTGGGATGGTTTCCAGATGGTTGTTCCATCAACAGTGGTTTTAAAATTTAAACGTCTGATTTTTAATATGGGACCGCAGCCAATTGGAACTGTTACATTATCTATAACTTCCTCAGGAGACCATTCCGCAGGAACACCACGAACTAAACCCATTCTTGTGACATTAAAAGTAGGAATAAAAGCTTTGTAGTTAGATTTTGTAAGGCTCTCATGTACAATAAAAGAATTTGCGTCAACGTGATTAGAGAAGGAAAGTGCTATTTTATTTCGTCCAATTTTTTTGACGCTTCCGTTTATAATGTTTTTGAAATTATTAAACTTTAAGAATTTACCAAACGTGATAGGGTGCAATGTCGTGCCTTCGTCTGGAGCAGTAAACGATTTTTGAACATGGATCAAAAAAGGCGCGCTGTCAGTATTTTCATAAGTATTTCTGCCAATCTGGGTGGCGGGAACCAAAGAAGGAGCAGGAATAACAGGGGTTATATGGGTAGGCATTATTTCAAGGCATTGAGGCACCGATTCAGCAACTTTGGAATCCAAGCAGTTACAACCTGAAGTTTCAGAACCATGGTTTTTACGGGTACGGCGACGTTTATTACAGTGCTTGCAGACATGTAAACGACTCCTTTTTAGATTTCGAGCCGAAGATGAGCCATCGGTATCCATACCCGACTCATTGGAATTAATTATTGTCACAAAAACGCCTGCCGGGGGAACGATGTCCCCCGGGTCTGGCGGGTCGTTCATTCTTAGAAACTATTAAAAAGATAGAATTAACTTACCACTACCGGAGAAGATACACTAAACTAAAGTTAAAAATAAAAGAATATACAATGCTAAAACTACTGCTACTGATCCTATAATATACAATTTAAAAATTTAAAAACTCCAATTAAAAAAAATCCGCGTCCGCCAAGTTGGAAGTTTCCCGCGCTTTTTTCAGCTTTCGACTTTAAGTAATGCAATGTCATTTATCTCAACCTCGACGTTTCTTCAACTAGCCTTCAACATTAAGAGACCCGCCTCCAGCCTACCTTAAAATCTCAGTAAACAATCGTAATCTCCAACTAATCTGCAGCTTAGACATTTTTCGCACTGTTGAGCACCGAGACAGATAAATAATGATAATACCTAATCAATAGTGTCGGACTGGCATTTGAGGTATTTACCGCCCGACAGTTGCATTTCCAATGCCGATTATGGGTCTGTATTGTGAAATCGTTAGTAATAATTTGTATTTTGTCCCGCTAAATGACTGTAATCTCGTCCTTTATTTTATTAATACCTACAGCACAATACAGTTACTTGTATACAGGACGAATTTTTCAAGTAGGCGAAATGGCCATTTCCGAAATTATTACCGATCATACTCAAACGAATCTTGAGTCCTAACCTGCGTAAATCAAAGCATAATTATACAAAATGACGGTCGCAATCTGTCAAAAATGTATCTAGGAAATTGAGCCTTTTTTGACAGTTTGTGAATGAGTTGCGAATTTCATGCGAAGGTTAGGTACTTAAAAGTAGAAAAAAAAATGCCTGACGAGGAATCCTCGAATTGATTTGGTTTGACAACATCCGGGAAGACTTATTTAGACTCAGCACTAAAAATACCTATAGTAGAACCATTTAAAATAAAAATTACCAAAATTGTCTAGCCGTTTTCAAATGATACGCTTGCCAACAAACAGCCTTAAGTATATTTTTATTTAAGAGTTTACTAATATCAAAATATACTTTAATACATAGAAAAAATAAAAACAATCTTACTTTTATAGTTCTAGAAAAAGCTCCGATTCAAAAGCACAAATTAAAACAGTTATTAATACCGTTCTGTCAGTCATGCAATTGGTAAAAATAAATCAATAAACATTTGTCAAAATCAATCAGATAGGTAATTAATGGCGGCAAGGCAGTCCATACATCATTCAGTTCACACATTCAGACAGTTACTATAATTATGTTCCGGATGGCGAGTTTCCGGCTTGTTGCTGTAATTTTGTTTATTTGAAATTAGATTTAAATAGCTTGTTTCAAAGTTTTATGTCCTTTGTAAAAATAACAGTCGTGTAGAATATGTTTTACAAAATGAGCTAGAGAATGTTTTGCGAATATATATTCTAAAACAGCATCCACTTCAGAACGAGATAATAAAAGATAATATAACTTGTAATTCATCAATCATCATGGAAAGTGATTGAACTTGCCTCCCTACGAGAAGTTACGCAAATCGTAAAAAGGCTATTAAAATAGAATTTCTAGTAGACCATGGTCTTAACTCTTCAGCTTCCAAGCAGCCCGACTCTTTCCCGATTTTAAGTGTAGGTAGGCATAAAAGGGATCAGATCTAATCATAAAGTTCAAAGTTTTTAGGATTCCGTACCCGTAGTCTAACCACTGGAACCCTATTACCAAGCTTCAGCTTCCATACGCCTGTCTGTCAGCGGGCTGTATCTCTTGAACCGTAATAGGAAGACAGTTGAAATTTTCACAGAATTGTGTATTTCTATTGAAGCTATAAAAAAAACACCTGATTTTTCGGTTTTTGGTACGAAACCAGACGCTACTAAAATAAACCTGTTTTTTCGATTTCAGGAACGAAACCCTTCGTGTGTGTGTGAAACCAACTCGCACTTGACCGGTTCTGTATAAGGCAGCATATCACCAAATACCTTCATATCGTTATAAAAAAAAACACGAAAAATTATTTCGGGCCTTTTCAAGTTTGTGTGTCACTTTCCTAACCTGCAAATAGTGTGTACTTAGAATAATAACGCCTAGAAACCTAGTACGAGCATCAAAAGTGAAGCAACTCAGACTACTCCATATACGGAGTACTCGGCGCAGCGAGCCGTCAGTGCTCAAGGTCACGCTCTGTTGAATGCACCTCCCGAGAAATATTTAAAAATGACAGTTTGTTGCATAAAAAGATGCTCTAACACACCAGAAAAACAAAAAAAATGAGATAAAATCACGTTGCACAAGTAAGTACTTACATTAAATCCATTATTTTTACGTAAATCGATCTTCAAATTAAAATTTTCATAACCTAATTTATCACAATGTAGTGTTGCCAGTTGTAAAGAAAAATTACCCATAATACAGTAAGCACTAACTGTTGGAGTCTACCTGTATTATCATGCTTATTGTTTAAAGTTGTAAGTATGAAACGAAAGCTAATAATTACGGTTGATTCAAATAATTTGCGCATTTTTTTAAGTGAAAAGTTCTTTAGGCGCGTTGGGCAGTTTTCATATGGGAAAAAACCATAGTCGCGACACGCGGCGACACCGACACCTGTGTATGAGATCGTGTCTTAAAATTGAAATAAAGGAACATCAGACTGGGCGGCCAACCAGGGGGGGGGGGGGGGCAGGGGGAGGCGGGAGCCTTGTCGGCCCCGCGGGTGCCGACCAGTCTTTCATGGGTGTCATTTTCACGATCTTTGGGGTCGCTAAAACCGATTATGGGGGCAAAATCGAAATCCAAGATGGCGGCGACGAAATTTGCTAACTTTTCGTCATGGGTGTCAATTTCATGGTTTCTGGAGTCGCTGAAACCGATTATGGGGTCAAAATCGAAATCCAAGATGGCGCCGACGAAATTTGCTAACTTTTCGACATGACATTTTAAACATCAGGAGGAAAGATAGATTCTTGAGACATCTTGGATTTCAATTTTGACCCCATAATCGATTTTAGCGACCTTAGAAACCATGAAAATGACACCCATGACGAAAAGTTAGCAAATATCGTCGGCGCCATCTTGGATTTCAATTTTAACCCCATAATCAGTTTTAGCGACCCCAGAAACCATGGAAATGACACCCATGACGAAAAGTTAGCAAATTTCGTCGGCGCCATCTTGGATTTCGATTACAATAAGTACATACCGACAAGTTACGTACTTAACATTTTTTTTTATATTGATCTATGATTAGTCCCAAGTATATTAACATTTTTCCCGATTTTAGGGAAAGTGTTCATTCCTAGCAACATTTTTTTACGTCTGTGGCTGTAATTACATACCGCTCACTCACACATAAGTACGAAAGTTGCTTCATTTTTTGGTAGGACGCGTGTATGAGACTCTCCTTCTAGGCGTTATTATTCTAAGGATCTACATAATAGGTTTTATTCCAAAAAAATTTAATAACGCAATAAAATCATACTTATGTACAAAGACATAGATAAGCGGGATTAAATGTAATTTTTTTTATCGTTTCTATCGTCATTTATTGCATATACACTAAAACCAAATCTATCGTTTTCAATAATCGTTTTACCCCTAATGGATTTCCGTCTTGTTGACATTTAATTGGCAAGTAATATACCTACCTACTTTTTAATTATTTTTTTACCTTCCCCTGTCATTTTTGACTTTTTAACCGTAAAATGATGAAAAAGCAGTAAGTGAAAAATTGCAAAATATTCGTATAAAATGTTCATAAATTGATATCATCACGTGCACACTCGAATCCAGACATGTGACAACATTTCAAATTAAAAATAAGTCTAAGAAAAGCCAGAAAATTGTTAAAATATTTAATAAAGTGTGTTCATAAATACGTTAACTAAACAAGAAGTCACCTCGTTTCGTGAATGTGACTCTAATTTATCACCACTAAAAGGTTACGACGCCATGCCAAGACACCCACTAAATGTATAAATTTCAAATATCGCGTCGAAATAAAAGTGAAAGCTTAACGGGATTATGTGTGTAGAATTTTAAGTTTTAATAAATTCAAAATGTAATGATTGTATGTACTTAACAGTTTAAATTGAAGTTATCAATTTAACAACATACTTTGAAGAAACTTGTAGGCCGGTAACAAAAGGCTGTTTATAGTCTTTTAAAAATCCAGATTTTACTTAAAACATATATATATATATTCCACACAACATCAAACTCGATATTAGAGTCAGTGTCGATGGATTCAAATTATTTCCAATCCAACGTGTAACAAAATAAACGCAATACCTCTTAAGGCTTATTGTACTCATCATTATGAAAAACTTTCACTATGGGATCAACTCCGAAAGCGCTGAAAAAAACAGCTGTTCAGTACATTTTATCGGGTTATGCTCACAGAAATGTATGGGCAGTTGATTTTTATTTTTCGTGGTTTCAGTGTTGGTCCCATAGTGAAAGTTGTTCATAATGATGAGTACAATGACCCCTTAAGAGGAATTGCGTTTATTCTATTTACACGTTGTATAATAGGAGGTAAGTACTGGCGCCAACTTGTTCGAAACTATCCTTAAATCTAAAAACATTAACCTCATTCTGACGCAGTCGGGTAAAAATGAACAATAACATAAACTCATGCAAGAAAGCATGGATAAGTTTTTGTTAAATGAGCTTTCTAATAGGAATATAAAAAGAACAGACAGCATGGCAGACTTGGTATGCAAAAATCAGCAGTGAAAAAGTAGTTTTTTTTTTTTTAATAAATTGTAAATCGGTCATTTGTTGTAGTTGTTCGCTTTTCAACTTTTCAATTATAAATCTAGATTGACGTTTCTCAAAAATCTAGCTCAAGCACGTCACTTAAAGACAGATCTTTGAAAGGTTGCCCGGTTTTTTTGTGCTTCACTGATGCACTTTTTTCGGGAGTTCTGTTCTGATTAAGGGTTAAGCATAGATTCCCACTCCACCTATTTCGCAATGAAATTCAGTATAGCATTTATTCTTTACTTTAGATTAAAGTCACTAAGGGCCAGTTCAAAATGAAAATTATCACAAATGAACTATGACAAATTGTCAAACACGCATTAGAGGGCCAATTATAATAATATTTAATCAATGTTCATAGTCGCATGTCAGTGGCTGTCAAAAAAGCCTCAATTTCCATAAATTTTTGACAGCTTGCGAATAGAATAGAATAGACATCCGAATACGAACGTTGCTTAATAGTAGTTTATGCAACGACCATATAAAAAGGGTTATTAAAACACGAGTGTGGGTTTATCACACGAGGCGTAGCCGAGTGTGATAATAGCATCACACGAGTGTTTTAATACCTAATTATATGCCGTTGCATACACTATTTTATCTTCACTCATACAGTTGAAATAAAATAAGTGGAAAAATAGTTAATTCCAATATGGCGGATATTCTCATTGCGTATTCGAATGACTGCTTCGCGCTCAAACATAGACAAAGATAAAAGCTGGCTCATTGACTTAAGTCAATGAGCCCGCGCCAAAAATTAAAAAGAAAAAGTGTGCTATAAAAATTAAAAAGTTATTTTATGATGCAGTTGTTTAAAAATCGAAGGAAAATGTTGAACTGTAATGGCTTAGAATAATAACGCCTAGAAACCTAGTACGAGCATCAAAAGTGAAGCAACTCAGACTACTCCATATACGGAGTACTCGGCGCAGCGAGCCGTCAGTGCTCAAGGTCACGCTCTGTTGAATGCACCTCCCGAGAAATATTTAAAAATGACAGTTTGTTGCATAAAAAGATGCTATAAAACACCAGGAAAACAAAAAAAATGTGATAAAATCACGTTTCACAAGTAAGTACTTACATTAAATCCATTATTTTTACATAAATCGATCTTCAAATTAAAATTTTCATAACCTAATTTATCACAATGTAGTGTTGCCAGTTGTAAAGAAACAATACCCATAATACAGTAAGCACTAACTGTTGGAGTCTACCTGTATTATGATGCTTATTGTTTAAAGTTGTAAGTATGAAACGAAAGCTAATAATTACGGTTGATTCAAATAATTTGCGCATTTTTTTAAGTGAAAAGTTCTTTAGGCGCGTTGGGCAGTTTTCATATGGGAAAAAACCATAGTCGCGACACGCGGCGACACCGACACCTGTGTATGAGATCGTGTCTTAAAATTGAAATAAAGGAACATCAGACTGGGCGGCCAACCAGGGGGGGGGGGGGGCAGGGGGAGGCGGGAGCCTTGTCGGCCCCGCGGGTGCCGACCAGTCTTTCATGGGTGTCATTTTCGCGATCTTTGGGGTCGCTAAAACCGATTATGGGGTCAAAATCGAAATCCAAGATGGCGGCAACGAAATTTGCTAACTTTTCGTCATGGGTGTCAATTTCATGGTTTCTGGAGTCGCTGAAACCAATTATGGGGTCAAAATCGAAATCCAAGATCGCGCTGACGAAATTTGCCAACTTTTCGTCATGGGTGTCATTTTCATGGTTTCTGGAGTCGCTAAAACCAATTATGGGGCCAAAATCGAAATCCAAGATGGTGGCGATGAAATTTGCTAACTTTTCCTTATGGGTGTCAATTTCATGGTTTCTGGAGTCGCTGAAACCGATTATGGGGTCAAAATCGATAACTTAGTATGCATACGCCATCTAACCAGGTCTAAATAGTTAGTTGAGAACATTTTCTAAAAAGAGTTTAGAAGGAGAGAGAGAACGATTTGAAGTTTTCTATAAAAGTGAAAAACCACTATCTTTCCTCCTGATGTTTAAAATGTCATGTCGAAAAGTTAGCAAATTTCGTCGGCGCCATCTTGGATTTCGATTTTGACCCCATAATCGATTTTAGCGACCTCAGAAACCATGAAAATGACACCCATGACGAAAAGTTAGCAAATTTCGTCGCCTCCATCTTGGATTTCGATTTTGACCCCAAAATCGGGTTTAGCGACTCCAGAAACCATGAAAATTACACCCACGACGAAAAGTTAGCAAATTTCGTCGGCACCATCTTGGATTTCAATTTTGACCCCATAATCGATTTTAGCGACCTTAGAAACCATGAAAATGACACCCATGACGAAAAGTTAGCAAATTTCGTCGGCGCCATCTTGGATTTCGATTACAATAAGTACATACCGACAAGTTACGTACTTAACATTTTTTTTTATATTGATCTATGATTAGTCCCAAGTATATTAACATTTTTCCCGATTTTAGGGAAAGTGTTCATTCCTAGCAACATTTTTTTACGTCTGTGGCTGTAATTACATACCGCTCACTCACACATAAGTACGAAAGTTGCTTCATTTTTTGGTAGGGAGCGTGTATGAGACTCTCCTTCTAGGCGTTATTATTCTAAGAGTGTGTATGTGTGTAATAAATAATAAAACAGTTGCTTTGACGAAATAATACAGGATTTTCCATCGGTGAGGAGTTAAGGAACTCTCATCAAGCTTTAGAGGGTTTAGGTACTCCCACAATCTTGCAAATCTTTATTTTTGAAAATGAATGAACATATTGAAGAGCGATATGAAAGAAAAGGGAGTTAGTGATAGTGTGACGGCTGATAGGACAGAATGGAAGAAAAAACGTGTTGCGCCGACCCCAAGTGACATGGGATAGGTAAGGGCAAGAAGATGATGATGATGAATGAACATATTTGTTTGAAACTTAATACACATACTGAAGCCTCAAAAGTAAATTAAGAACTTTTTCTAAAAACAATTAAAGGAGAAGGAGTTTTCTATAAAAAATAAAAATCACTCTCTCTTTTGTTTATGTCTCATTAAAATCAAGAATACGGACTTGCGACGTACTATGAAATACCGTGAGGAGTAAACGCTTTTAAGGTCCTGGGATTTTTCCAAAGAATCAGAGCAAAGGTATTTTTGTAATGCCTTGTTTAGACGAGCCTCGGCACGTTAGTCGGTGACCTAGCACTTGCAGCACCTTGTAGGTAACTGGGATGAGGTTAAGTACATTTTTGCTTGGGCGGGGTTAGAAGCTATGCGAGCTTCGAACTTCGATCTAGATATTTGTTTTTGCTTTTGACTGATGTTGGTTTTGAAATTTTAACTTATATAGTGGAACACAACTTCGGAAGGCCAATTCTGGTACTTTAAAAACTTTTAAAGTCAAGTTGCATTATCATATCAGCGAAAATCAATGCTAAAAACTTGTCAAACTGAATAGAAATTAGGTGAATAGAAGTAGGTGCCAGATAAAGCAATGAAGTAGGTACATTGCCTTTTCCTTAATTTCTCTGCGTAGGTACCCAAAATCATTTATGAATCGTTTTACATTAGAATCACGATAGATGTGAATTAGGACAGCTTTATGTCATTATTCCTGTTTTCGGAATTATGTACGTAATTATGTCAATAAATTTTGGTGGGTCAATGACCGTTATTGCTAATGTTAATTTATCTGGTACTGTGTATCTATCTGGCAATACGAATGCGAAAATGCGAGTATTGCCTCTCAAGTCTGTGTCTGCCAGAGCTTCGAACAGAGGTGATATAAGGTGTAATAGAAATAACTGAAAACAAATATCATTGTATTAATGGTTATACTCGTTAGGTAATACGACACAAACAGTGAGCATTATTTCATAACAAGAAAACTGCAATCTACACTAATATTATAAAGAGGAAAAATTTGTTTGTTTGTTTGTTTGAAATGAATAGGCTCCGAAACTACTGGACCGATTTGAAAAATTCTTTCACCAGTAGAATTGTACATTATCGATGATGGATATAGGCTATAGAATATTTTCAAAAAAGTTAGGGATCCGTATGAAAACTTCGATAATGCAACCCAAGGTGTGAGAAAAAATCCTTATATCGCGTACGCTGCGGAATCTATTGACAATAGAGCAAAGTGATGTACTACAGTTTTATAGAGGTCATCAATGTCTACAAAAAAGTCCGCGATACCATATGTCTAATTATTATGGTTAAGTCACCATGACCGCTTTTTGTTCAAATTATTCAAGCAAATCCTTGGTGATTTGAAAAAATGGTGATTTCGGTATCATGATATCAATCCTTATCCATTTAAATGGTTTGATAATTAAGGTTGATCATTTCCGTGTAAATTACACTTTAAATTATTCAAATCGGACCTTTCGTTCAAAAGTTACGACGGTAATAAACATGCTCGGAGTAAGAAAAATGTCGCGGCTTGAGCGAACTGGGAAGAATCATATCAATGCTTGGTCCGATGAAGTTGAAAATGATTTCGATAAAACAATAAGAATAACAAATGTTTGGATTTTTCGCAAATAAACTACATACCTACATAATAAGGGGTGAAGCAGGGGTGATTAAGATTTTAGGGGAGGACATTATTGCTTGCTTTAATTTACGTCGGGATGCTATGAACAAACTAAAAATGGGATTATTGAAACAGATGTACCTAACAATTTTTGCATAATCAACTCCTGATGGGGTGAACGGGGTGAACAGTTGCGCTGAACCTGAGACCATAGAATAAGTAGAAATGGCTAAGTAATAAATGTAAATTAATGAAAATCGTTGTGCTTAATTTTCCAAAACTAACCTTTATAAGGGGGTATAGGGGGCGTTGAAGTTTGTGGAGTACCTACTAAATCCGCGCGGACGAAGTCGCGGGCGAAGTGCTAGTAAGTAATAAAATTGAATCAATCAATCGCACCAAATCGAAAAATATGCAGTTACAAAAGTATTTGGCAAGACACCAACAAAAATGGCTCGCTCAATAACAGTAATAGAATTTTAACGTTCTTCTAGCATTGTGCCCTGAAGGTGTGCCCAGCCCCGTTCGAAATATCCGCCATGTTTCTTTATTACAATTAGTTATGACTTAACGAGGTGGCAGTCATTATTACAAACATGTCAAAACGGACACTTGCAAAATATATTAAATATTTGATATCAAACAATCTATTTAAATGAATTAGACTGGCACTTGTCACACATGCTGCGATGTTAATCAAACCAGTAGTTCGAGCATGTCATGGAAGAAAGCGCTTCTCGCTAGAGCTACTTGAAGCTTGAGTTAAATGGCCGACAGGATTATCAATTTACTTTCAGTTCTCAGTGTCGCTATCTGTCTCAACTATTTTCAATCCCAACTACATACATAGGTAAAAGTTGGTTTCCTGTCTAGCTGCATGCAGCAGAATACTACAGAATAAAGAATAATTTTACAGCTTCGCAAGAATTATTTCGCAGCTGTTTGTCTAGTGTAGGTACATGCGCATTTAGCTACGTGTAAAATTACACAATTATCACCACGGCTAACACCGATGCAACAGACGACTGCTTTAGGCATCCTAAAGCAGTCGTCTGTTGCATCGGTGTTTTTAAAAATCCAGCCAAGTGCGAGTCGGACTCGCTCACAAAGGGTTCCCAACCATTACCTATTTATAAAAAAACGGCAAAATAATCACGTTTATTGTACGGGAAATTACACTGAAATATTTATTTTATTCTTTTTTTAATATTTGTTGTTATAGTGGCAACAGAAATACATCATCTGTGAAAATTTCAACTGTCTAGCTATCACGGTTCATAAGCGCCTGATGACAGACAGACAGATGGACAGCGGAGTCTTAGTAATAGGGTCCCGTTTTTTACCCTTTGGGTACGGAACCTTAAAAATCGCAACATCGAACAATCCTTTATAAGTGCCTTCTGTTGACGTTGGTATGATTTGGACCTAAGGCTATCAATACAAGACAAAGGAAATTCAAAGAGAATGGTATGGACAAGTAGGTAAAACAATATCACGACAATCCCCAAAGGGTTAGCCGGGAGTAACTAATACACGCACATCGCTTCAGATATTATGTTAGTAAGTCCCAGGGGGGTGAGCTTATTGCTGTCAATAGATCCATACTCCAAGCTGCTACTGTTGCGCAGTAGGTACCTAAGTTAAATTAAGTTCTAATATAACCCAGACAAAACAAATCCGAAGGCACATCGATTTGTCACAAAAGTTCGCGACTTCAGTGTCAACTAACTACCTCGACACGTATCAAGTAAAGACAGGCGCTAAGATATCACTCAGAGATAACCAAATTGATTATAACCATTAGCCGGAGGCTGGCACAGTCGGTGATCGATTATTATGATTGATAACGAGCCTTTACACACAGTTATTAACTCACTGATAATGTATCTGGGGTAACTATTTGAGAAATTTATTGTCCCTATACTACGTTGTTGATAACAAATTGTTTTAACTTAGAACTCATAAATTGTATTACGTTTTGTTCTCCCCAAATGGGTAGGCCAAGGGTATTTAAGGTATTTCTCTCGCGTTCGGCCTCAGTCAAATCCATGGTCCAGAGTGAGAGGGATGGAAAGCAGTTTCCTCCTTCTGCTAAGCAGTAATGAAAGCGAAGGAGGAGGTGGGACGTGTGAGGAAGAGGCAATCCTCATGTCCCAGTCGCCGCAAGAGATGTCCTGGGCGTCACGAGTCACAGAGCGATTCCCGACCACCGTAGGCGCATGCCTGCGGTCGGCGAGCGGTGAGTAGCTCATCGTCCGATAAGAACCAGATGGAATTGACGGAGCTCACCAGGGCCAGTGCCTGCAAGAGTTGTGAAACTGTTCGAGAGAGAGTGAGAAGAGTTACCGCGTCTCAGGAAAGCAAAGGGCATTTAAAGGAACACGGGTGGGTTTTAGTCAGACTCTCCTTCCTTCTCCGCCCAAAGCGAAAGATTTGATGATTTCCCATCCATACTCGACCAAAGGATATAAGAATACAAAAAATAGCCCATGTTGTGCCAGCTGATAAGTTTATAGTTCATGTAAAAATTATAGTGGGTTAATTTTAATGCCTACTAATTTGCAATTTGTCTTCTAATCCTGGCGATGTTTTGCTTTGCCATAAACTATTTAAAACTTACTCAAAATAATTGACATCACCTCCAAACACCTAATTAAATCAGATCTACTTCGATTTTATTACACCCCAATAGTCATACTTCAAGGATCTACCATAAGTCCTTCTAGGTACAAAACTTCATAATCAAACATAATGGATCGCTAACATTAATAGTACAACTGTAATATTCATTGAACAATCTCATTGTTCTTGGTACGAATCAGATTTGTAATAAACTATAACCTCAGGCTATTTCGTATTCTCTATACTTTGATTGCGGTCAAGCAAATTAGGGCATTTTAAACGTAATACAAGATTATCGGCGAGGACCTTTTGTATCGCATACCGTCTGAGTGTCTTGCAAGTAGCGGGCGAGTCAATAGGGCGTTTGAACGTAGCACGGTTGGATCGACGGCTGCGCTGTGTTGGATAGACGTAGGCTGTCGCACGCATAGCCGAGATGATGTTTATAGATGCTGATACGGGAACGAGACGATAGCGAATCGAATTAATAACTGTATCAGTCTTAGGCCCGTACTGTACGACGATGCCCGACCATGAATCTGAATTTGCAACAGCTCAGCAGCAGTACAAATCTCCATTCAAATCTTAGTTTAGTCGAGATTTATGTTTGAATATCGTATGCTTAACTTAATATGAGGGGTAATTCTTATATTTTAAGAAACGCTTGTAAACGCATCGCACTCGCAAACTGCCTAAACACCTCGAATTCCCTACATTTTGACAAAGCCTGACAAACAGTGACATTCGATGAGATGATATAATAGTTTTGACTTGATTTAAAACGGTTTTACAGTACGAAAATTGACTTTCTGGGAATGCAACAAAGTGACGACTAAGTAAGTACAAGCTTCACTAAAGTGCAAGTAAATGATATAATTGAATTAACTACTTTGACAAGAGTGTTTCACTAAATCCAAATTTAGGGACCAACTAAATTGCACTGCATTTTGTAGAGCCACATAAAGCCTACAAGTAACTGTGGGAAGACCCAGTTACCTGTCCGACTTCCTTGAAACAATGACGGAGCACTTGTCAAATGTTGAGCGAGCAACATACCATAGTGCAGTTAGCCTACTTATGTGTTAGCTAATACATTTTATTGCTAGTCCGATGAAATAGCGACGTATTGTTATGTTTAATTAGATTGTAGGTAATTGTTTCTTGGGTTCGACCTGGTTAGGTGAGCAAATGCCACAAATAGGGTTCTGCTAGGTAGGTAATATTAAATGTAGACCTCTTGGACGACGAGTATCGGGATTAAAAAAACCAACCCCAAATAACGGGAACCCATCCATGTTCCTCCAAATGCCCTTTGCGTTCCAAGGCCGCGGTGACTCTTTCGAACAAATTTGGTAACCCTGGCAGGCTCTGTCCGACTACTATGCTGACAGCTCTTTGAGGCGCGAGGAACATAAAGCGCCGTCGACCAGGGCCTGGTTCTGATCGGACGGCGAGCTACCCAACGCTCACCGTCCTCAGGCCCGCGCATACGGTGGCCGGCAATCGCCCTGCGACTCCCGACGCCCGGGGCGTCTTCTCCTGTTACGGCGGCTGGGGCGTAAGGTTTGCCTCTCCCTCACGCGGCCCGCCTCCTCCTTCGCTAGCATTACTGCTTCGCAGAAAGAGGTGACGGCTTTCTATGCCTCCTCGCTCTGGACCATGGATTGAACCAGGGCCGGACGTGAGAGGTCGCCGCCGCTGATCGCTTCGATGAGGAAACGCGAATATTTTTACTGTGGGCAAAGCAAAGGAATTGAATAATTGATAAGTTCTTCGTGACCTTTACGTACGTGAACATACTATAACATTATTGATCGTCATTTATTTGCGCTTACCCCAATTTACTTGAAGTCGGCGCAGCATTTCTTCTGCTTCCATACTTTTCTATTGGGCTGCGTTTCCACCAGAGATGTGCGAGGACACGTAGCGAGAGATGTGCTTGCTAAGAACCAATAGAATCGCTTCATTTACCTAGCCTTGCTCAGTGCAAGCGATGCTTTTGGTTCTGTACAAACACATCCCTTGCTACGCATCCTCGCACATCTCTGGTGGATACGCTGACTTAGTTCTTTTCTCAGTAGTCAACCCCTTTCAAGCCATACCATGTTTCATACAGTACATCTATCATCTCTTTGGTGATGTAACAGTAGTGAAGTGACCACTGCGGCCTCATCTAGTTTAAATTGACGAAACTTGACGTCAAAAAGTGTTAATTATAACCAATTTGCAAAATAAAGATCTTTGATCACTAAGTTTTAGAGAAACCAACTACTATAAGTCAAATGTGTCAGTCTCATACTCTCTGCCGTGCTCACTGCTTACCCCTCCGTTAGTTACAGCCATGACGGTCATAATAAATGTAAGTAAAGCATAATTAATTAGTTGTTATGATAAAGGGCATGCTCCGATTGTTCGTGTTGAAACGTCGGAGGAAAGTGACGAAACGGAAGTATTTATCATTAACAATACGAAATAGGAAATAAGTTATATCAAGATTCAATGGAATATGTGTTACGAAATATGTAGGTAGATATTCGTTGAACCGGTGTGGCCGATATAGCTTGGGGTTGGTGGGCCATATTTGTTAAAGGACCATGAGTTGGCGAGTTCAGGAGTGGAGACTACGTAATGGTCAATGCCGGGTGGCACTCCAACTAGGTGGACCGACTATTATAAGGTAAGGTAAGCTATGACAAACTAGATGCAGAAGTCGGAAGACCAGGTGTTGTGGCGAGGCTTGGGATGGGTCTGTGTTCAGCAGTAGACTCCTGATCTTAGAGTTGAATACAGTATAGCCACTGACTTAACTGTTCATTAAGACAGGAGAAAAGGAATGACTAAGACTAGAGTAAAATTACTTTGTTTTCGGTTTTATCAATGCGACAATTTCAGTTCGGGAATTTGGGGTTCTGCGACACGGGCAGATTAGGTTCGATAAAGTTGATATTATTTACCATAAGAGCAGTTACGCACTGCATCCGATCCGAATTCGTGAAAATACGGGTACCGAAAACACGGACCAAATTCGGATATTGCTTTTCACACAGCAGCCAATTCGAATCCGTAAAAATACTGATCTAGAGTTTAAAAAACTTGCATCGAATTCGGATATTGCTTATCCGATCTCCGATTCAAATCCACCCCACGTCCCGCTCCGCTTTCGACCCACGCGGATATGTCCCATTTGAATCCGAGGTAATGCGAAAGTGTTCATACACAGAGTTCTACGGCTACTTCGGCCCGTCTTAGCGGAGTAGCAAAGATATTAATGCTTCATTAGTATCTGTAATGCGATATACAGCGTGTCAAGAATCTGTGTCGTTACCGCAAAGACAGTCCGTTTTCGAGGTTCTTATTTGTGGTAAAAGGTGTGACTAATAAACAAAGAAGACATCAAGAATATAATTGTACCTAAGTACTCATTCACATTATTGCTATATTTTTCAACCATGTTGTGGCAGTTTCCAATTTAATGGGATGCAACTGATTTTTTGTATTTTCTCGTTTTGTAATAGGTGGGTAGGGCATTTTATTGAAATAATTAGATTTAATTATTCCGTCCGATAGATTTTCAAAAAATATTGGACACGTATTTTTTCTTTTTTCACGGAAATAAAAAAATAATAGGCGTGAGCGTGACGTGACGTCCCTGGTAAAAAATGTACCACCATAGCGTCGTCACGCGTGTTTTCAACGCACTGTATCGTCTTCATTTTATGTTCACGTAAAAAAAGAAAAAATACGTGTCCGATGTTTCTTTGGAATCTATCTGACGGACTAATTTGATTTTTTCAGAAATATACGCTAATATGTGTACCTACTGCAGCCTCTTGCAGCCAGGCTGATCTTACCTGCTTTAGAAGTGTCCGGTAGGAATGAGATGAGAGGATTTTCAGATATGATTTGTACCTTCGAGCCATGGAGTTCCAATACAATTCTCTTATAGTTAAAATATGAGTTTTATTTATATTATTTAATAAGTCACTCACAGGACAGTAGGTCAATGTGATCTTTAATCCTTTGGTTTATCGCTTTTGTTTTAATTCGTAGGTATGACTTCAAACGAAAGCGTCACTATGGAATTAGTCACTCTTCATTGATGTTCACGACTGACTGTTAAAGCAACCATCATAACACCCTCTACAAAGACTAATTAGCTTTATAACCTGCAAGTATTACTTTTCGAAATATGTAATATTTTCTAAAATATTTAATGAGGTCGATATTTGCTTAAATAAACCACAAATAACTAGGTAGTGTTTCGTTTTACATTTTGTAACAAATGTAGCCTCTAGGCAGAACTAATAGTAGTGCCTTATTGCATGTCGTTATACAAATCCTAACATTGGAAGGTAACGCCTATTTAACTTTTATTGATTGACATTTCCAAATAATTATTATCTGTGTTCAAGAAATAACGAATGATATCTGAGGGCTAATTCTACTAATTCTTATGCAAAATTCGTATGTCAGTTGCTAACTGTCAAAAATTTTTGAAAATTCAGGCTTTTTTTGACAGATTGCAACTGACACGCGAATGCGAACGTTACTTGAAAATTAGTAGAATTGGCCCTCTGGTAGGTACTTGTTGACGCGCCCTTTTGACAGTCAGCCCTACTTCCAACTCAGTTGATTAGATAATTTTGTTCTATGTGAGCTATTGCATTTAGGTATTGTCATTTTTGTTTACAACAGTTTGTTGTTATAAATACTTACTATGGTCTTACCTGGTCTTGTTGGGTACGCAGATGACAGTACGGTTTCAGAGAGATACTTGTCCAGCGCAACAACTGGCGGGGATGAAGTCCGTTCCTTGACAGAGGCCATGGAGCGCGGACAAATTTGACCTTAAGCGTTGTCTCCCAGTGGGGTGATGACAATCTGGTCAATTTTTCAAAGTCAAAGTCAAAGCATTTATTTCAATTAAACCATTTACAGGCACTTTTGAATTGTCAAGGTCGGTCGGTCAAAAAGATGAAGCTATTTGCACGTTCCAAGGCGTAGATCTCTATGGAGAAGAACGTGCAAGAAACTCCACGGACACTCTTTAAAAAAAAAAAATATTTTATTACAAAGTTATGGTTACATCATTCATATTAAAATAATACATATGTGAGAACAATGTAAAAGACGTGCAGGATAAAAGAGTCCGGAGTAAAAAGAAACAGTTCAAAGAAATAATTAAAATAAACCATGGCAGCCAAGGGATGACCAGTCTCAGCTGACGGCGCCCGTTCACGAACATGACGCATACGCTAGCACCATTCGGCTCAACCATTTTTAAGGGAGCCAAATGATCCAACGCACGCGCCACCATCAGACAGACTTTTGAGTGAGCATGACATTCTCAATCGCCAGGGTACATTCAAGTCAAAGACCTACTCAAAATGATCATTATAGTTTAAATTTAAGGTACATATAGTACTCACAAATGTGCCGTTAATGCATGAAATTATACAATGCTAAATAAATTGAGTCTATACAATGAAAAACATTGCATTCTTACAATCTTCATCCGGTCCAACAATATTTCCAAATGCTAACAGATTACTTTGTGTGCCCTAGTGGCTGTGGAGCAGGACCAGCACTGAGCCAAGCATTTTTATCTTCAATATACTCCCCTAACTTATAATATGCTTGCCTGCATAGTGTGCGTTTAATGCAAGATTTAAATTTTGTCTCATTTAGTTCTAATATATGGAGAGGTATTTTATTATAACATTTTAAACAGTACCCCATAAAAGATGAGGATACTTTAGCCAGTCTGAAACCTGGTTGAACTAATAGGTCCCTATTTCGAGTAGCATAATTATGTTTGTCGCCTCTTTTACTAAAAAGGTGTAAATTCTTTCTAACATACATAATGTTTTCGTAAATGTATTGACAAGGTACCGTCATGATGTTAATATTCTTAAACAGTTCCCTTAGAGAATCGCGTCGTCCGAGTTTGTATATGGCTTTAATGGCTCTTTTCTGCAGAATAAAAATAGACTCGATGTCTGCAGCCCGTCCCCATAGTAAAATACCGTAAGACATGATACTGTGAAAGTAACTAAAATAAACCAGTCTCGCGGTATCAACGTCCGTAAATTGGCGGATTTTCCTAACAGCATATGCTGCTGAACTTAGCCGTCCTGCAAGAGATGTTAAATGAGGACCCCATTGTAGCCTTGAGTCAAGCGTAATTCCCAGGAAAACCGTTTTATCGACGAATTCAAGTTTTTCCCCGTTCAATACTATGTCACAATCACTGCCTTTGACATTTGGTAAGGCAAATCTTATGCATTTCGTTTTCTTTTCATTTAGAACTAGATTATTGGCAGTAAACCAATTTTGGACTTGCATTAGGGCGTTATTTATGACGTCAAGATTATTTGTCCGTCTATTTATCTTAAAAATTAAAGAGGTGTCGTCGGCAAACAACACCATATTAAGTTTTTGTTGCAATAAATGGGGCAAATCATTTATATATACTAAAAACAAAAAAGGACCTAAAATTGAGCCCTGGGGTACCCCCATTTTCACGTTTAAACCCAACGAATTGACACCGTTTACTTGAACTAACTGCTGTCTATCATTTAAATAAGATTTAACAAGACTTAAAGCTGTTTTGCTTAGCCCGTAATGCCCAAGTTTCAGAAGTTTTAACGCCACCAAAACACAGGCGT
This sequence comes from Melanchra persicariae, assembly GCA_947386135.1. NCBI lineage: Eukaryota > Metazoa > Arthropoda > Insecta > Lepidoptera > Noctuidae > Melanchra > Melanchra persicariae. The sequence goes on along the minus strand of OX376661.1, from coordinate 9,705,075 downwards.
GTCTTTTTACCGCAAAAAGTAGTCGCTTTGACCAAACTCCTACTTATCGGGGTGCATCTGTTCCTGTTACTGATCAGCTCGAGCTCCTAGGCATGGAGTTGACATCTAGTCTCAACTTCGGCGCCACCATCGAGTACAAAGCCCAAATTGCGGCCAAAAAGCTTGGCATTCTAAGTAGGGTGAAGCGATACTTCAGGCCTGGACAGCTTTTAACCCTTTACAAAGCACAAGTCCGATCCTGCATGGAGTATTGTAGTAGTAGTAGCCAAGCTACATAGCTTGGTTCATCGCCGTAACGTTGCCTGCTTATCGGTCTTCTACAGATTGTACTTCGCTGAGTGTGCCCAAGAACTCCACGACCTCATCCCATCGGCCCCCTTCTACCATCGGACATCCAGACGCACTGTATCTTACCATCCCTACCTTGTAGCTATTCCACCAATTCGCACTAAGCATTTCCAAACATCTTTTATAATGCGCACAGCAAAGAAGTGGAACTCTCTGCCTGCGTCTGTATTTCCAAAAGCTTACAACCCTAATCTCTTCAAAGTTAGAGTGAACAGGCTCCTTCTGGGTAAGCTCGCTCCATCCTAGACTTTGTCTGTCATCTCTGACATTGACTAGAGTCAAGAGCAAACCCATCACTAATAAAAAAAAAAAGCTATAATTGAAATAACAAAATTCTGAAACTTTTCATAACGTCTGAGGGCCAATTCTACTAATTTTAAAGTAACGTTCGCGTTCGCATCTCAGTGTCGCTGTCTGTCTGTCAAAAAAGCCTCAACTTCTCTACATTTTTGACAGTTGACGACTGACAACATAAAAATTGTAGAATTGGCCCTCAGAGGGGAAAATCCGGTTATTTTTAAGAATTCGCAAACTGCCAAAAATTCTTCTTTTTTCCATAAATTTTGGCAATTTGAGATTGATTGATACTAAAATGATACTGCGACTACACTTTGAACGTGTTTTACGAGAATTGGCCTTCTGTTTGAAAAGGAACCCAATGCAGATTGCAAATCGTGGTCCTAATCCTTTAAATGCGACCGATACATTTCCCGCGCGTCTGCACGTACCTACTGTCATAAAATTTTACCACAAAGGTGTTAACTAATCTGCGTCATATTTTAATCAAATTATAATGCAAGTTATCTAAAGATCGTTGTGGGGCAATATTTTAATGACTCGCTAATTTATTTTATTATCGTATAAGTGGTGGCCGCCATTTATGAAAATCTCAAGTTGTAACGGCATCGTAAATGGTTGTCAAGCACAGAGATTAAGATGAAATGTCCATGTGTACCTGTAACTACACAAGTATCTATACGCACCTGAATACTAACTTTTATTCACAGCAAAATTATACTAAAATGCTGTATTGTAACTAAGTTACTGCTGTAATCTAAGACGAGGGCCCAGTACAGGTTGGACGTCACGTGTCATGGATTTTTGCAATTAGGGCCGTGTCGGTTATTTCTGGATATTTTTCTCCACTGTTTAAGACCAGTGGTAATGAAAATTTCATTACCACTGGTCTCAAACAGTGGAGAAAAATACCCAGACACAGGCAATCTACTTTTTGTACATTATTAAATAATGTACAAAAAGTAGATTGCCTGTGTCTGGGTTTGGATCACCACCTACAACAGTAACTATGGTTTGTACCCACTGCGTTAGGGTGAGGTTACAAGTTCGCCAGATATTTTAAAAAAATCCCACACGTCATCCAAAAACCGAAAAAGGTATGTTTCTTCTATCGCGGCAATAGGAATATACAGATACAGCCTGCTAACAGACAGTCGGAGGCACACCTGAAGCTTAATAGTAATAGGATTCCGGTGGTTACCCTTCAAGTACGGAATCCTAACAGTCAGTCTACGAATTTAAAAAAATCTCTCCCTAATTATATTTAATAGAAAACACTCTGTAGACCTAGATCATTAGCTCATATTAGTCAAAGCCCGGCACACAACAGTTACAGATGTTATTATTGCCACACCCACGAGCCCACTAGGCCGCTCTTAGGTAAATATCATAATTACACACCATTACACTGACTCAGAAGGTTACTGTACTACGCTATAACCTTACTTCTGTACCGTATCTATGTCATACTTCCCTGCATGCAGTTTATCGTGTGCACAAAGAAAAGAAGGGATTTGGACTAGACTTAATTGAACTTTTGAAGTGACAACGTCTAATAAATCGATGAACGCCGGCTGCACGCACGAAAAAGGATGACTCATTGTCCCGTTATGCTCATTGTAACGTTACGCGCATTGTGACGTTACACTCATTGTAATGTTGTATGCAATCATTTCATCAATATTTTGTTATGACGTTGTCACATTTAACTATCGTCCGTAAACTGACTTTACAGACAACCAATTTTTTTTTGAAGTTCAAAAGTCAAATCGATGTACCTTTGCGTGCATTGACAGCTACATTGAATTAGGGATTGTAATTGAATGTGGAAGTTTTCCAACATTTCTCCAAAAAGATATTATTTTAGATATTATTTTTATTTGTGGAATTTGAAGTGCTTTTATGTCAATTCTGTTACATGGAACTATGAATAAAATAAGGAGGGAGGAAAGGTTCGCGTTTAAACCTCAAGGGATAATTTTGTGTATAAGAGCGTTTACGCACTGCATCCGGTCCGAATCCATGAAAATAAGGATTTAAAAAACTAGCACCGAATTCTGCTTCTGGCACTACATCCGATTCGAATTCGTAAAAATACTGTTACGAGCTTAGGGTTCGTGACAATAAAAACAGCCGATAAAATAACCAAAATGACACTTTAATTAATCACCACTAATTACAACTTAAACTCACTAATTATAAACCACAATTGCACTACTGATCACTTTAATTCGCAGTCGAAGTTCGCTCTCGAAGTTGTCGCTTGTATCGCAAATTCAATACTGGCTCGGTCGCAGGCTATGCGGTCCTTATATAGGTCGGCAGATAATTCCAGAACCTTCTAGTATAGAAACATCTAGAAAGTTCGAGTACATACCGGCCCCGATTAATCAGATAACGAAAACTCTAGAATGTTCTAGCATCGAAATGTCTAGAAGGTTCTTGACTCTACTAGTTCTGCTACTCGATACTAGATGGCGCTAGTAGTAACTTTCATCGTCATGTACCCGGCATTAATTCTGGCGCGTAACACTGCCCCCTCCTAAGACATGCTCGTCCCGAGCATTATCGGTCCCATAATAACGCGCCAGTCGATCCACATAGACGATATTAGGAGTACTTCTTGTACCTTTCTGTATGCGGTAGGTTACGTCATTGATTTTCGTCACAATCCGGTACGGCCCGTCCCATTTAGCTTGAAGCTTAGGAGATTTCCCTTTGCTGCGAACTGGATTGTGCAACCATACTAGTGAACCTTCGTCGAATCCTTTATTGTTCATTTTGCGGTCATAACGGGTTTTCATCTTTTCAGACTTTTGCTGACCCGATTGTCTGACGTGCTCATAGATGTCATTCATTTTGTTCCGCAAGTCATTCGCATAATCGGTTATACTGCGTGGGGCGTCAGGTGGTATTCCGGTAATCAGGTCTGCAGGCAGCCGTAATTCTCTATTAAAGTTTGCGAAAGCTGGTGTCACTGATGTGCTTTCGTGAACAGCACTTCGGTATGGCAGCAAAAACGTTTGTATATGCTTATCCCAATCCCGTTGCCGGTTCTCCACCACTTTTGCCAGGTATCTCTCCAATGTCTGATTAAATCGTTCCACCATTCCATCCGATTGTGGGTGGTAAGAAGTTGTTCTCGTTTTATGAGTACCCATAACTCGACAAGTTTCCTGGAATATTTGGGACTCAAAATTCCTTCCTTGGTCGCTGTGAATCTCCAAGGGCACTCCAAAACGACAGAAGACTTCATGAACTAGTTTATCTGCAACTGTTGAAGCTTCTTGGTTTGGAATGGCGAAGACTTCCGGCCACTTAGTGAAGTAATCCATTACAACCATGAAATACTTGTTACCACTTTCACTTTCCGGAAACGGTCCCGCAACGTCTAGGGCTATCCTTTCCCATGGTGCACCAACATTGTACAACTTCAATGGACCTCTACTACGAGTCTGTGGTCCTTTTACAGCCGCACAAGTTGTACATTTACGACACCAGTACTCGACATCGTCACGACAGTGGACCCAGTAAAACCGTTCCCGTATCTTTAGTAGAGTCCGTTTAACTCCCATATGGCCTCCTGAACAACCATTATGGTACAACTCTAGAACATCCGGTACTTTAGCTTTAGGGACAACCATTTGCAAATGACAGCTGTCTCCCCGAGCATTTTCCCATTTACGGCACAGGACTCCATCCTGAATCACTAAGCTGTCCCATTGGGCCCAATAGCTTTTTGTGATCGAACTCATCGCTGAGACGTCGCTCCACATTGGCTTAGGAGCACTGGCCTTCATCCACTCCAGAATCGCTTTATGTCCGAATCTTCCTGCTGTGCAAGTTGTAGGCTTTCCTTCCACTCGTTGCTGAGATCTGTCTTGAGCATTCTCACAGGTAGGACTTCTTTAGCCTCTTGCCTAGTACAATGCTTGCAGTCTTCAGGGCAAGGTCTTCTTGACAATTTAACTGCGTTGCCTTGAGATCTACAGCTGCGATGTTCGACTACCAAGTCGTGCTCCTGCAGCCGCTTGGGGCTGCTGTTAGCCGCCCTACCTCCGAGGGATCGGCTATCATTCCTTTCTGCAGTTCGCTTAGGGCAACTAGATCGAAGGTGGCCCTTTTCACCACAGCCGTAGCACCTAGGGCTATACCCTTTAAAACGATCACGAACTGCAGTTTCTGTAACCTCCTTGCCACGGTGGGAACGACTATCCTGCCACACAGCTTCTCTTTCTACAGTTCGCTTAGGGCAACTGGATCGAAGGTGGCCCCTTTCACCGCAGCCATAGCACCTAGGGCTGTATCCATTAGAACGGTCGTGAACCGTAGCCGCTGCAACCTCTCTGACGCGATAGGAACGGTGATCCTGCCGCACAGCTTCCACTTCCAGTGCATGGGCCAAGGCGTCCTTAAGGGTCCCGTGGTGCCCGAGCCTCACAGCAGCTCTTACTTCAAGGTCGCGAATACCGTCGATGAAAACCTGCACCAGGTTCCCATCAATGAGCGCAGGCACAGACCGGTATGCTTTTCGAACCAGCTTCTCCACTTCAAGGGCCCACTGCTGCAGGTTTTCACTGCTACGTTGCACGCGATCCTTAAGCTGCGCACGAAACACGTGTTCCAGATGAGCGTCACCATATCTGGCTTCCAGCGCCTCAAGGAGCTGCTCGTAAGTTACTTCCTTACCGAGAGCTTCCAGGACAGTTAAGGCCTGGTCGCGCAGGCCTAGGGTGAGGGCAGTCATGGCCTGATTTTTATTCCAGCCGTTCGCCTTCATAACAGCCTCAAACTGTATTTTGTACGCCGACCAGGAAGATGTCCCATCGAAAGGCGGCACTTTGAATCCCGCGTAGCGAAGGTGTAGTAGCTACGGGAGTTGCAATTCCATCCCCTACTTTAAGGTTGTCCATTGCTTTTTTCATTTCAGCAATCTGGGTTTCAGCTTCTATCAGGCGGTTCTCGTGCTGAACCACCTTCTCTTTTACCACCTTTATTTCTATGCCGAAAGTGGCATGCAGATCCTTCATGAGGACCATCTGTTCTTCCTGGCGACGCGCCTGCTCCTCCTTATCACGCTGGAGCTGTTCTTCCAACCGGCGGGCCTGTTCCTCCTGCCGGCGGGCCTGTTCCTCCTTGTCACGCTGGAGCTGTTCCTCCAACCGACGGGCCTGTTCCTCCTGTCGGCGGGCCTGTTCCTCCTGTCGGCGGGCCTGTTCCTCCTTATCATGCTGGAGCTGTTCTTCCAACCAGCGAGCCTGTTCCTCCTGCCGGCGAGCCTGTTCCTGCAGCATCATCATCAGAGCTCCAAAGTCTGGTGCTGCAGATGCTGGAGCTGCTTTGGATGGGCCGGGCTCCATGGTCGGCAACTGGCCCTCCAACGTCTGCGGCGTTGCACCTCCAAAACGCCTCTGGTCCGTCTCCTGCTGGCGTTGACTTCGGGTACGGATACCCTTCATGTCGTCCTTTGGTAGAATCGGCATAGTTTAAATATCCACTCTTCTGACACCAATTGTTACGAGCTTAGGGTTCGTGACAATAAAAACAGCCGATAAAATAACCAAAATGACACTTTAATTAATCAACACTAATTACAACTTAAACTCACTAATTATAAACCACAATTGCACTACTGATCACTTTAATTCGCAGTCGAAGTTCGCTCTCGAAGTTGTCGCTTGTATCGCAAATTCAATACTGGCTCGGTCGCAGGCTATGCGGTCCTTATATAGGTCGGCAGATAATTCCAGAACCTTCTAGTATAGAAACATCTAGAAAGTTCGAGTACATACCGGCCCCGATTAATCAGATAACGAAAACTCTAGAATGTTCTAGCATCGAAATGTCTAGAAGGTTCTTGACTCTACTAGTTCTGCTACTCGATACTAGATGGCGCTAGTAGTAACTTTCATCGTCATATACCCGGCATTAATTCTGGCGCGTAACAATACGGATCAAGAGTCTAAAAAACTCGGACCGAACTCGGATATTGGTTACACAGTTACACACTAATCCGATTTCTGATCCAAATTCATGGCATCTTTGGATATGTCCGATTTGAATCCGTGGTAATACGGAAGCGTTCATACAAACAGTACTAGGGCTATCTCGGTCCGTCAATATTTCTACCGAATTGGAGACTCACGGATGAAGGAGAGAAATCGGATGACGGGAGTCGGATCTAGTGCGTAAACTACCATAAAACTAGTTCTATGACTACTTCGGATCGGATGCAGTGCGTAACCGCTCTAAGGCTTGGTTATTTTGGAACGAAAATCATATCAAAATGAAACAATTGACAAACGCGTTACCTTTTATATTCATTTGAATGAATTTTATGGCCTTACAATTAATTTGAGTCGTGTCTATTATTTTTTTAATAAACTAAGGTGCGAATGACACAATATTATATCGAAGACGAGAAGAGTCAGAACCTATTTCCTCAAAGACGAAACGTCGTGTAAAAGCCATTAAACTAGTCTCACATTACTGGTAAGCAAAGAACTAGTATACACTTTGCATATTACTCGGTATTTCATAATTACATAGGTATCTGCATAATCGCTCCTATAAGGATACGTTGAGATCCGGTAAAATTGAATTAAAGTGAGACCTGGGTGCTATGGCGCAACGTGGGAGACACTTGTGTGCCGCAGTGGATTGCAGAAGGCTCACTGTTCTCAAACTTAGTTTAGTGGGATGCATGAAGGAGCCTCCTCGTGTAGCGCAATTAGCTCCATCAGGCACTCAACTGAACCGAGCGCCTCGCGCATCCTGGACAGTCTTACCTTATTACCTTATGAGACTGGCCAATCCTTCCCTTGCGGTGGTTCCTTCGCGACCGGTTCCCACTGTGTTTCGTCGACGCGTGATAGTACCAGCCTATTGTCTTTAAGGCATTTTCAGGGCACGCTCGCTCCATCATATACATCATTCGTCGCTTTCCATCAATTGTGATCGACGTCAAGAGCTAGCCCATTACGCAATTATAAAAAGCTTAAAGAACCTCCTGTAGACTCAGTTGCCATGAATACGGAAAAACCCTTGTTCAAAGTCAATGCATAACAAACTATACTGTCAATTTGATTATTTGAGGCGGATTACATGATTGGAATATAAGGGAAAGTGACCTTCTTTCAGCGCAAATAACTGACAAAAGTCAGCGATGTATGAGATTGACAAGCGCTACGGACAGTGCACGTGTTCAATCCCAAACTTATTGAACTTTTGAGAATCGTTAACGATCTGTTAAGATGTCAGCCCAAAACCCCATCTACTTATTAAATCTCCACCTATTTTTTTTGTTAATGTACAAGGTAAGTACAGCGTCATTAACTAGTTACCCCTTATTCTTAGTTATTTTAATGCGTGAGTGGTTACCAAAGGACGACACTGACTGTACAGTACCTGACTGACCCAAGTAGATAGGCTGTTCAATTCTTCAAAATTAAGCGTGGTATGTCAACATCCTATGACCTTGTACTGTGGTGAATAAGGTCTGACCTGACCTACATGTTTTTTCCATCTTATTATTTTACAAAGTTCTTCGTCTGTCGAAACAAGGGTCTAGTAAGCCGACAATTTCCATTATTTCTACTTCTTCGATCAATTATATTTGTGGTCTAGTTGGCAAAATTGGCTAATTACTGACGATTATTGAAACAGATAAGCTATTCGTACGTAATTATCACCAGCGGTTTAAGTAAGTGCTCTGTAATTGCTGTTCTGTTCTGCTAAGTGTTTTTAGTTTGTGTATTTGTTATTTCGTGATTGGCGGTTCCGGCATTTAATAATGACAACAGACTATATGTCCTGTAATTTATTTTCTACTTTGAATATTCTGTTGATCGCTGATTCCCAAGACAAAGGCAAAGTTCTTAAAGACTTGGACACTTTAAAAAATTTTAAGTCTACATATCTATGATTCAACCATCGTTCTCAGCATACATAATGTGATTTTTAAGATAGCTATGGCAATTAGTCAGATCATTCTGCGAATGAATATGTGTCTTACAAGATTCGCATAAGATATTAAAGAAGCTTAATTCATGATTAATGGTTTTAAAAATTAATAGCGATGGCAAAATATTGATTTCAAACCAGTGCAAGTTAATTTGAAAAGAAAGAAGGAAATCGGAAGCCAGCTTCACTTTCATTCAATCACATATGAACATATCTATTTGCAAAACGTAACAAAATAAAAACCGGCCAAGCGCGAGTCGGTCTTGCGCACGAAGGTTTCCGTACCATTATCTATAAAAAAAACACGTTTATTGTATGCGAGCCCCCTTAAATATTAATTTTATTCTGTTTTTTAGTATTTGTTGTTACAGCGGCAACATAAAATTGTATAGTCCGGTTAAGCAGTTGATAGTCCTTGCGTGTTAACTTGCTAGTGGTCATTCCTAAAAAAAAAAGGCAACAGAAATACATAATCTGAAAATTTCAACTGTCTAACTATAACGCTTCATGAGATACAGCCTGGTGACAGACGGACGGACGGACAGCGGAGTCTTAGTAATAGTTCCCATTTTTACCCTTTGGATACGGAACACTAAAAAAAACTGTTGTAACGCTTAAAACTGATTAATAGCTCTTTGATAAATGGAGCGAGAAATCAAAGAGTGCTCACACGCATACAACGGATTGGTACGGCTAGACCGAGATGCAAACTTAACATGCAGGTGACCCCACTCTTAACACTAGCAGTAAAGGTTGAAAATCCTATGTTTGGTAAGTGAATGGCTTGGTAAATAGATTTGTGACGTATGACGGACGCAATGCCACAGTTGCCAAAGTGCATGTAGGTACGTTGTGTGCAACAGTGGCCTATGGATACAATTATCGTTCCTTTATAATTAAGATTTTTTAACTACAACCGATTAGACGTGTGGCTATTGGAATTTCAGTTTCGTAATAGGTGATATTTTTCAGGGTTGATTGGAAGAAAGGCGTGTATGCAGGCTATTTCAGCGATCGTGCTGTGAAAAATTTGGCTGACTATCAAGGCTTGATCAAATCTTAGTTTGTTTTGGATGAACTTTGAGTCTTTTGAGCACAGAACTAAAGTAATTTTGTATTCCTAAGCATAACAATAAATTAAGATCTTACAAACACCTACCTTCAGGTAATGTCAAAAATCATCAAATACGTATAGTCAAGCCAGGTAGCTATCAGGAAGCCAACTTTCGTAAGAAAGAAAGAAATTAAAGGCACAGTTACATTGCAGTCGCAAACTATCAATAACATTGATAGTTTGCGACTGCAATGTAACTGTGTACGCCCCTTAAAATACGACAATTATTGCCCCTCAGACCTATTTTGAAGTTACTTAGTTACTATTTTGAAGTGACCTAGTTTACTTATCGATAGTTTTCTTTCATCTTTATTCTATCTCATGGTAGTTTGTGAGTTTGTGAAGTTGTAGGGGTAATCTCTAGATCTGCTGAACCGATTTCGAAAATTCTTTTTAACCGACTTCTAAAAAGGAGGAGTTTCTCAATTCGGATGTTTGTATTTTTTTATGTTTGTTCGCGCATAACTCCGTCGCTTGCCAACCGATTTGAAAAATTCTTTTTTGTTGAAAGGGTATACTTCCCAAATGGTCCCATGAAAATTTTATCAAAATCGGTTCAGTGGTTTGGTATTTAAATCCAAATAGCTGGAAAAAAATATGGAAATTTTAATTTCGGAAGTCGGTGTCAAATAACGAAGAAGCATCCAAAACCACCGACTACCGAAATTAAAGTTATTTTTTACTTTGTAGTGTTTTTTTGGAAGTCGGTTTTTTTTTTAATTTTTTTATTGTTTATGATATCCACATTCATGAGCAAGGCTATACGGGGAGGAGAAATTCCGACCGGAACGGGAAACAATGGGATATACGCGTATTTTATACTTCTGTTTGTCGTTGTGCATTAGTATCGGTACAAACTATGTATTTATCTCCCCGCTTACTTAACTTACATCGCATTTTCTGCTCTACAAAGCCTATAGGTATCTATTTTATCTCACATGCGTCACCGGTTGCATAAAAACCGATGCAATGGAGTAAACGCCACGGTTTTTAGCGTACACACTATGAATGAGTACTTCCTCTCAGTAATGGGACATTGTGTGACGTAACGCTGTTATTACGTACACTATCAGACTGATATCCGTGTTGCTTAGCTGCCGAGATCAGTCGTGGGAGCTGGTCTTTAGAAATTAGCTGTCTGGTTTGGAGGCGAGACTTTAGGGCTCTAGTAAGTAATGAATGGAAAACAGAAATTATTTGCAAGTTAGATTTTGTTCAAGCTTCCTACAAGGCTCAACGAACTGGCAGACGATGACAGTTCCGGCCTCTCGCTCTGTAAAGAAATGCTCAGCGGACGCAATTTCAAGGTGCTTCTCAAATTAATAAAATCTTACAACACTGCCCACCGCAAACCTTCAGACCTCCAGTCCCAATTCTTAAAGACCCATACCTCGCTTTTAGGCTGTTACGTGCTCACGAATCGTTTAACAACATTGATCTCCGTCATCGGTGGATTGGTGTTGCAGCTTTGGTACTCAACACTCAGTCGACTTCAACTGATCCATTCTACCTACCATTGATACCCTTTCGCACCCGTTAATTGTCCATCATCATCATCATATCAGCCAAAAGACGTCCACTGCTGGACATAGGCCTCCCCCAAATGGGCGGGTTTGCCATAATCGCCACGCTTGGCAGGCTGGTTGGCGATCGCAGTGTAGCTGTTGCAATGTTCCTACAGAGAATGCTGCTGCCCATTCTCTGGTGAGTCCCTTAGTCGCCTCTTACGACACCCACGGTAAGTGATAAGATGGTGCTATTCTTTTACGTCCGACACCATAGGTACGGAACAATTTTAGCAGCTGTGGACTGAATTCGTAGGTGACCTAGACAGGTAAGGAGGCGTAAGCGCTTATTAAATTAATTGAGAGAGTAATAAGATGAGCACGATAAAAAATTACAACTTAATTCGAAACATTAATTTAATTCGACGGTAAGTTGATAAAGTGTGAGGAATTAATATAACTGCGGGGTATCAACAATCTTTTCGTATATATGATTTATGGAGACACTACTTGCAGACGTGGTCATTTGGTCCATCCTTATTTGGATACTACAGCGTCGTTAATAATGACCTAGCTTTACCTGTGGCTTTGGACGGAGTTTACTCCACTTCACTTTTTGTTGTAAACACAAATCACTCAACTTCACTTCTCTACACTTCACTTTCACTTTACTTCAGTTCACTTCACTTCACGTCACTTCACTTCACTTCACTTTCATTTCACTTCATAGTACAAAGTCTTCGTACCACAAAAGAGTACCTAAACTCCAAAACAAATGGTTCGGTCTTGAAAGTAAAGCAAGGCTTGTCGAGGACAGTCCGTGGATGGCTGACCATCCACATGTCGAGGACTCTCAGTGCTTCAGAAACCACGTTGCCGTTGGTTCTTTGACAGTGATTACGGATGGTCAGAAGCCAGAAAACCTGATACCAGTCTTGCCGAGGGATTCTGAATTGCTCTGTAACCGGATTTTGCAAGTTAGACGGGCAGGCGCTTCTTGTAAAATACTGGTATTCAGCTACATTTGGTGAGACCGTAAGACGACGAATTGGAACAGCAGATGGTAAAGTTAGGCAGAATGCTTGTTTTTGCAATTAATATTCTTCAGACATAGAGTTATCTTTCTTCACTCTCTTCTGAAGTGGGTTGACATAAATTGTATTGGGCTAAGTGTGAAGGCAACGTAGCAAAAATCTACATCGCAACAAAAAGACCCGCAACGCCATCTATCCCGACAGCTGCAAACTAACAACTAAATCCTGAATCGCGCTATCAGAGTTTACCGTGCAATTTGAACAGATACAACAGCCCGAATATCAACTATCGGGCAGTTGCCCACCAGACACAACAACCGTCCGGTCGGAGGACCCTCCCTTTTTAACTGAGGTATACGGGACTTTACTCTCTGTACCGCATACCCTCCATACCCTGAATAGTCGGTAAAAGTCTGACACTCCCTTCCGATCCGCCCAGAGTGGAAGGAGTCATTTGATAATTTTCCATCCCTAAATAAACATGTGTGCTTGTCCTATAAAGTTTCATTTCACCACAAGGTGGAGCTGATCTCATGGTTTGCTTGAAATTACATGAAATTAAAAACAATTGCAGACAGCACAGATGTACCTACTCTGCGGTAATTGTAGCCGATTCCCATAGTGCGTCGTTTAATTGTAAAAACGTTGATTAATGCTATTGGTAAATGCTACTGCTGACCATGAGGTCCTGGATTCGATTCCTGATCGGACAAAATGTAATACAATATGTAGAATGTATAACTGATGAATAAATAACTAATTACACTTGAATAATTATTTTCAGCGGCATCCGTGCTTTAATACGAACGATTCATATTTTATTTCTTTTCTTATTGCTCTTTAAGTAATAAAATGCGGCATAAAACGACCAGAGAATACATATTGAACTGTTATTAAGATAAGCATATGTTCAGGGCTCTGTATAATAGTGACATTATTTCGGTAAGCCGTCTGACCTTTTTTAATATTATTTAAGGCACTTGATCACATGCTCCCCGATCGACTATAGAGCACGCTGGAGAGACGTCCAGGTTGTAGCTATCGGACAATATAGGCTCCGACATGAAAATCCACTTCTTAGTTGTCGGCATAATGTAATTACGATCCTCTGTATATAATAGAATGTATTATTTTATTATAATTATGTATTTAGGTAAATTTATTTATGTATATTTGTTTGTATGTTTATTGTAGTTTGATTTATATTTATTAATATAATAATAATTTTTGTTTTAGTTAAGTTACTATAGTTTATTGTAAGTTTCCTTCTACACTGTGTCTACGTTTCTAAACAGAATTTTCTGTCGCAGTTCTGCTGGAAGAAATTTCTTCTTAAATAAGCACTACATTTGTGCTCTTTTCTCTATATACAATTTTCGTTTTTTAAGTTTATTGTGTGTACATAAATAAATAAATATTCCTAAAACGTTTTTTGCGTGGGTTGGAATGACCGCCATGTAATTGGTGGTGCATCGGTGCATCCAATTAATACCAATTATTATAGAACTGTAGCTCAATCATTAGGGTCTGGTAAGTCAAAACGAAGATACAAAGCCTAGATTATGTAATTTCACTAATCTTTGTAATATTATGACTGTTTGCCTTTATGGGATAGGTAGAAGTGTGTCGATGTTACCGTTACCCAATTTTCGTTAGTTATACCTATTTAAGCCCCATATAATAGGGGCGATCAACCGGGCACAAATGCCCGAAGACTGCTGCTGAGGAGTTCCAGATGGAAACATACAATAAAATTTAAAGCGACCCGGAACACGAGCTCTAGACCTCTAAAGTATATTTTATTAAACAGCACAAATTCAAAAGTTTGTGCTGTTTATTATAATACACTTTTCAAGTTATAACAATCTGTCAAATTTCTTTAATAGATTTTCAACTTTATCGCTGAACCATTAGGTTCAAGGTTGATTGGGAAAATTTGACAGTTTCGGGTGGCTTGATATGCTGGCGTCTGTACAACTAGATTATGTTAAGGCGCCTACTACTAACCTATGGGTGCCTATGGCAAACATATGTAAATTATGCAGTTGATTGTTAGTCGTGTGATCGAGATTGAGAACAAAGAGATAAGGATGTGACTTATTGACAAGTAAGCGATTGGCAGAATAAAGATACTTAGATATTATTTTGCGTGGCTCAGTTACTAGCCCTAAAAGTATTTTTAACCAATTAGCGCCTGCCATACTCAAACAGGGATACCCTTAGATCTTAACTGATTTGACAATGACTCGATATTTTCTATATATATCCCTTTTTGGGCTCGGCTGGCGCAAATGGAGACATTTTCTGACCGGTGAGGAACTACATTTAAGTTATTACGTCTCGAATTGCGCCCATCCACTCCATGTAACGATTCTCTGCAACAACTGCTTTTTGTGCCATTCTAAAATTGCCCAGCTACTACTAAATTTTACAAAAACATTAATTATATTTCCTGTTACCATTATAGACTGCTCTACTAACTTGTACCTACTCATAATTTCCAGGTATTATTCGAACCAGTCACTTCAATCGACATCGCCCCGACCAAGTGTCAAGGGTCGGTACCATTTCAGTTTGTCCCACGATGGGCAGGTGCTCTGAATGTCAACAGTCATGGCACCAACGCAGGCGCATTCTCCCGGCCGAAGGCGAAACTCACTGGTCAATTGTTTTGCCGACCATATCCTTTATCTGAAATAAATAAATGGTGATTTAAATAAAGATCTTTGTTGCTGTCCGTATTGATCGTTATCGAGATTCTTTTCTTACTATTAATATTAAGTATTAATTTGATTGTCTGTACAGGATGTTCCAGAATTGTATGGTCATAATTAACGGTAGGTAGTACATTCTGTAGCTAAGTACTATACCTACAGTGAGAAACAATTTCAAAATAAAATAAAAAATACTTTTTTGAAAAAATCTAAGCAATTTTCAAGGTCGTGTTTTTTTTCAAAAAGTCATTTTTTCTTATGATATTGTTTTTTACTGTATAGCAGCTACAGAACACCAGCCTTAAATATGAGTACGCACTTCTGGAACAGCCTGTATATTTGGACTAGCGATGTTTAATGAATCACGCTTCAATTGCTCAACGACATTAATTTATCTTTTAATTTACCAAAAAATGTTTTATTTTTGCCAAAAACATTGGCCATAATCATCTCCCATCTATCGGGTCCCATCTATCTCTATACCAAAAATCATCAAAATCGGTTCAGCGATAGCGGATTTCACCAATGAAACTGAACGCGATCAGTACATCTAAACTGCGTTCAAGAGCTGTCAGCGTCAATATTCCATAGAAAAATAGTGACACTGACAGCTCATAAACGTGGTTTATACGCTGATCGCGATCAGTTTGGCTTGATGAAAACGAGTCGTCAAAGCGAAACAAATGATCAAAAAAATCCACTTTCGCATTTATAATATTAAATAAAAAATTAGGGTTACAATAAGATAGTAATAATTAGATTTGGATAAAATTTGGAGCTGCAGGTAGATTAGGAGCTATAGGACACAGGATATTTTCATCTAAATAGGATAGTATTGTATATTCATATACAGGGTTATTTGTAAAACACCAACAACCTTTCAGGGGCTGAAAGTATTCAACATTATAAATTACTTTTGCTATGAGACCAACCCTGAAAAATCGATAAAAATATCTGCTATTTCATACATTTTCATCGGGTGACTATTGCATTTTGTATGAATCAGCTGATTTAATTTTTGATATTTCAGAGTTGGTCCCATAGTAAAAATTGTTTATAATGATGAGTACTTTCAACCCCTGAAAGGTTGCTGGTGTTTTACAAATAACCCTGTATATGAATATACAATACTATGGGATAATTTTCGACTTACACTCGAGCAAAACCGGAGGCAAAAGTTACATTGTATATAAAGATGTTAATATTTTTTTCCTGCATTTTTGTCGTCTTTTGTTTCTGTTAATATGCATTGCAGTAAGACGTATAATTTTATTGCTTCTTGATGCATACGCATACTATTCAATAAACTTTTTGTGGAATAAAATCTCGAAAATTTGTTTAATGCTAAAGATCCGAGCCTAAAAGGCCTCGGATCTTTTAGTTCATTGAATAGTTTTAAACAAACTTTATTGTTGTTTACACGATCGATCGATCAACAAAAACTGTCAATTTGTCTCCATTGAAACACTTTATAGGAATTAGTCAAACGAGTAGCAGCCATTATAATCGATCACTCAGCTGACAAAACCAATTCACTGGACCAGCTATCAAAAAAGAAACGTAAAGTGAGCAAATTATTATAGTCTAGCAAGAAAATAACATAATAACAATTCTTATTTTATTTTTTAAAAACCCTGGTTTAGATAACAATCGCAAAAATCTCTTACGTCTATTAATAATGTTCTGTATTTTTGTAGTAACTCATAATTTTGTTGAGTAATTTCTGACATGGTTTAGATTTCAACAAGATTAATAATAAAAAAAAGTCTGGACGATACAGCAATTCCACAGAATTGAGCGTCTGAGATATCTGCCTCTCCGGTCTTTCCTTTGCCACTGACCGACTAGTAATGTGTGTTTCATTATTTTAAGCAGCATGAATGTTTAATTACTTTTGAACTATAGATACATGTAAACATTGCATTATAACAGACATATTAATAATTTTAGACATTACAAAAACTTATTACTCACATACTTTTGCAACTTAGAATTAAGCGTTAATTTCAACAACGCGTAAAATTAGGTAATAATCTAATTATTCAAGTTTAGACGTGTGCTTTTGTTAAAAAAACTAGCTAGTGGCTACTAGATAAGTTAGATTATCGCTGTTAGACAATCAGGTGCACAGCAGTCACGATTTGTGAGAAAACGTTTGACATTTGGAAGCCATTTTGCGGAGATCTAGAACGTTCGTATGTAGATGCAATAGAAAAATCAAGGGCGTGTTCGATTTAGAGCAGTCGTGTTTAATGGCCCGCGGGCTTGTTAGTATTGTTGTTTAATTATTTGATTGATTTTTTGTGTTGGATTGAGGAATGCCAATGTATTGTGTGGTCTCTAGACATCGTGTATTATTCTTTCGATTTGTTTGTTAAGCGTAAGGTTAACATGATTCTAATTGGTTCCACGTCGATCGTTGATACATGTTCTTAATGACACTTTTATGGAAATCATTAGGCCGGTAGATTAATAAGGTACTTAAGGCTTTATTTCTGTAATACAGCCTTCTGCGAGCCCTCATACATATGAATAGTTGAAAAAGGATATCGGTACCTTATAACTCTATAACGGAATCAGGACAATTTGAACTTTGTTTTAACTGTGCTTGTTGTAGAACACACCCTCTACGTTCTTGCCAAGAAATTAGTTCAGGACCAGGATTTTAGATTAGAACTGTTTAGAATAAATGCGACATCTTTTTGTTGTTTGCAGCACGAGCAAGCAGACCATGTAAAAGAAAGTTGCATTTTTTTTACTGTTTTATAAACTGTATGACTTTGACCACCTAATTCCCTGGATAAATATCATTTATTACAATTTTTTCAAACTGTCGAGAAATCAATTAAATGATGACTATGGAGATTCCCAATGATCATGATTTGCGCAGTTATGACAATGATGCCACTGATAAAGTCCTTAGACTGTCGCCGCAGGGCCGAGTCGCAATAAAACGTAAATAATTACTTTTGCAATAAAAAATATTATCAGTAATACAAGTCATAATGTGAATTATATGATAATATTTATCATTTGACATTTGAATTGCGAGGAGTGTCAAATAAAACAGGTTTTCCTTTTAATTGCGAATACTTGACAGCGATATTTCCTGTTGTCTTCCGAGTGGCGATCTAATTACCGAAGTTCATCGAAAAAGAAGGAGCTGTTACTTTTTTGTGGAATGTCTGCAATGCATTTTGTGTACAGCCGGAAAGGTCATTTGATTTCGTGTTCAAGAACTTGAATTACTGGCCAGATAAATTCAGAAAGGACGATATATAGTACCCAGCAGCTACATCAATGTAGTACAGATCTTTTGTAAATGAACTATATATTTTCCAAGGACCCTGACAATTTTGTATTATCGATATGACTATGTCACTGGCACGACAATGTCATGACAGTGTCACAGTTTTGAGTGGCCTAAAACAATGCCACTTCTACGGCATTGTTGGCGTGTGCATGTAACAGGTGAATAGCTCTTAAATGTTTTACGTGCTCTCATCACTGCTTCACGAAAATAAAATATCACTCATGGATCTAAAACACTGTAACTAGTTACAAAATACATAGCCAATTTTGAAGTCAATTGTTTGTAGGAGGCAATCCCTGAGGGCCAATCTACCAATTTCTAAACAACTTTCGCATTCGCAAGCGAGTCGCAAACTGTCAAAGAAGCTTTAATATTCATGCATTTTTGACAGTTTAAGATTGAGATTCGAATTGCTTGAAAATTAGTAAAATTGGCACTTGTTAGAAAGAGTCACCGCGGTCCTGGAACGCAGAGTGCATTTAGAGGAACGCGGATGGGTTTTAGTCAGTAAGAGTCTGACACTCCTTTCCGCTCCGCCGCGCCGCGGTAGGAGTCCATTCGAGGATTTCCCATCCTTAAAAAAAGGAGGCAAACCCTCTCTCTCTCTCGCTACCTACTGATCCCAATTATGTCTTTGTATCGATCGATTATATCTTGATAATATAGTATGTTATAGCACCCAGGGGCAGTATGTACCACCTCTGAGTGCAATAGACAATCTTTTATTACGAAGATACGCATGGCAGCTTGAAAATGAAGATGCTGGGAAAATAAACTAGTACTAACTTAATCTAAATAAGGTGGTTTATCTGACCCAATTTTAACAGAAAAGAAATATAGGTACCTTTTCCATAAACAACAGCCTCTGATCATCAAGAAAAAAACAATGGAAGAAAAATCAATTAAACCTGCCATGTCTGCTGACCTTACCTCACCGCTTGCCCCAGTGTCAGCCACACTTGACCTACGAAAACAGCACTTACTGCCTCGAAATAAAGGCCCCGTCAAAATAGCAACCATAGAGTATAATATTGGACGTGGGTGGATCAAGGCCGGGGAGCGTAAGGGTGTGGCCATCTGTCAGGCACTCCGATTGAAATAGTCGGAAGAGCGATAAATGCTTTTAATTTCTGACTGGTCCTAAAATAGATTCAGATTGTTTTGGCGCGTTTTATCGGGTGGTTTGATTTATTTACTGAATGGATTATTTACAGCTTTAAATTCAGTCTCCATGTTGAAGTTTCTTCCTTGTTTTTTGCATGCGGAACGAAGCATTGGGTATGTAGAACAATGCTCAACTTTTCTTCGCTTTAATCATCTTGACAAATCTCTAATCATCTCTCCCTCTCTCTCTCTCTCTCTCTCAGTAAAGGATTTTTTTCATGATAAATACTAAAGACTTGCATAACAACTTGAGTAACTTGGACCAGTTTGGCTGATAATTTTCTGCAAGATTTCATCTTGTGATAATCAAATTAAATACTATGTACTCAACCATGTAAACTCACAATGTTAACCCAAATATCTCTCAAACATCATACCCAATAAATAACTCGTCTCGATGACGAGAGCATACCGACTCGATAGATCCTGCGTCACTCAATCCCGCGCACAATGGAGCGGAATACCTGCGCACTCGCAGGACAATTAGACTAAATATTTGGGGCCACCCACTCTTGATCAGAATCGTGGTCGCACTGTCGCTTGACTGTGAAGGGTACGGGAGGGGCGTGGTCGCCGCTCGTGTCGTCATCCAGGATAGTTTGGACTAAGGCACCTTGCGCACTATACGGCCACGACCGCGACCAGTGGCCGCAACGACCAGATTAACTGAAGAAACGAGACTGCCACTGGTCGTGGTCGTGACCGTCTAGAGCGCAAGGAGCCTTAGTCGGTGATCGTTTTAAAGAGAAGTTTGATGAATCACTTTTGCAGCAAGATTTTGTTGTATTTAGCTTACATTAATAGGGGTCCTCAGGGGAGAAATCAAATGTGAATGAAGAACTATTTAATATAATAAAAGAATTACTAAGACTAGAAGTGGACAAAGAATAAGTACCTACTAATATTTTTTTTAATTGCCAGTTCTTTCTATTGAGACATAAAAAACTCTAATGCAAGTTTACAAGTGATTAGCTTTTTAATTGTTTTGTTATTATATTGAATTAAAATTGGCATTATGAACTTGATTTGATGTTACGTCACTCATAATATGATTGCATGCAGTATTTATGTTATTTTTTTTAAGCAAGTAATAAAAGACTATTCTTTATTTTATATTTATATTTTATAATTGGGGTCATCGTGGCTAATTAAAATCTGACACGAGCCTTTCAAATGAGTATCTTATCGCCCAGCTACTGGGTTGTGGAGGGCAGACAGGAAGTGGCTCCATGTAAATTACTGGTACCCAGCTGCATCCGGTTAGAATGATAACCGACCCTATTCATCATCATCATCTGCCTAGCCTTTTCCAAACTATATTGCGGTCGGCGTCCAGTCAAACCGGATTTAGCTGAATACCAGTATTTTACGTGGAGCGGCTGCCTACCAGACCTCCACAACCCATAAACTGGGTAACACGGTATTTCTTGGCAAGACTGGAGTCGATTTCCTGGCTTCTGACAATCCGTAACGACTGCCAAAAATCTACAAATAACAGCCGGGACCTACGGCTTAATGAGCAATTTTAAAAAGATGGTTAAATTAATTAAGAATAAACAAAGATATATTCGCGCACCGGGAGTTTGTGTGTGAGTGTTTGTGTGTTTGTTTTAAGTACGATGCGAGGACATGCACCTGAATACACAAGGCACATCCGAGGACATTTTCAATCCGAGGACCTTTTCGTACGTCCTCGGATTGACCCGACCAATTCATCGTATTCTCCATTCGATTTTGAGCCTTTCTATATACTTAATAAGGGAAACTTGATGTCGACCTAGGTGGACCTCGGTTTGATCGCGGAAATTCATGTTCACATTCCGAACGTGTGTGAGCTCTCATTAATTTTTAACACACTACATTAACACTTCAGTCATATTTTAAGTACCTTGCGGGGACTTCACACATATGTCCTCGGATGGAAGTTTTTCCACGCAGTGTGTTTAAAAGTCCTCATATTGATAGCTTTTCCGAACATGTGTATTCAGGTCCCCATTTGGATAGATTTCCATGTGTATTGGCTTTGAATTGTTTCAAAATAGTCTGATTTTATAACATTACTTCCTTCTCGAGTAATCAAAATCAAATCAATCTCTACAGAGGCCTTAAACTACGTTACAATGAAATTTGGTAATTTTTCCATTGTAACAGAACTCTCGTCCTATGATGGTGAAATTGGGGATGACCATTTGCATGGAAGTACGTCATATTCACCGTACGAGACAAAAAGCTTTTGAAACTCTAGAACCATACCCATTTTTCTTTGGATGTGAAATCATCAAATGACTTCTCCAGCTCTGGGCGGAGCTTGAGGGCGACTGCTGACGCACAGGGCGTCTCCTACGGCGGCTGCAACGTGAAGATTGCCTCTTCCTCACCCATCTCGCCTCCTCCTTCGCTTGCATTTCTGTTTTGCAGAAGGAGGTGACTGTACCCTATGCCCTCTCACTCCGGACCATGGATTGGATCAGGGCCGAATGCGAGAGGTCACCACCGCTGATCGCCGCTACAAGGACAGACCTCCATCGCATGCATTACCGTGTCCTTATTACGATACACACAATGGTGACAATTGGGTGTCGTACCGTGTCCAGTGAGGACCTGCGTCAAGTGGAATACGAGGACGTCGTGGCGCCTCTCTAACCACTCCTCAAAGAGTTGACTTTCTCGCCACGATTGTGGCGGGCCCAGCGCTGGGTTGCGATTGCGACAGTCGCTTATTCCATACCACTATGAGATTGCGCCGGAGTTTGCTCCACCGTTCTGTTATTTTAGTTAAGTGTGTACGTAGTTTTTTTTATGGTTAAATCTCCCTTTAGCATTTTAGGTTGTAAATTGAAGCGAAGATAACATTGAAAACAAGCAATATTTTTTTTAACTGCCCCCAACCTGGCTGTACAGCTGTTATCAATGACAATCACTGTTGCAACACTACAGCATTTATTCAACCATCATTCTTATGGCTGGCCTGAAACAACAGGGCTCGGTCCTAGAGCTACCGCTGTGGATCATTGAACTAGATATGACTGGGCACTGCACTCCTCGACGGTGTCGATGAGATATGTTACGCTGATGATACGCAGGTGACGGCCCGTGGGCAATGACATTGGCAAGCGGTAATACTGGCCACGGCAGGGGATTACAGGTCGTCGAAAGAATCCGTCGTTTGGGTCTCGAAGTGGCATTGCATTAGCCTTTGCAAAGTCCTCTGTTTCCCCATGGAAACCTAGGAACAAGCCACCTCGGGATTCACATACAGTGGTCGGTGGCGTTCGCATCAGTATCGTGCTGATGACGAAGTACCTAGGATTCAGACTCGATAGCTGATGTGACTTTGAGCCGCACATTCAGCGGCTGGTCCCCAGGTTGATGTGCATTGTAGCTGCTTTTGCGTGGCTTGTACCCAATTTAGCAGGGCCGAACGCTTCCTGCAGGACACTATATGTGGGGATCGTGCGGTTCATTGCCCGCCCGCCTGCCATTTATGGGGCGCCCGTGTGGGCGATAAACCTAATAGCCCGAAAAGCCGTGGCACTGCGAAAACCGCAGAAAAGGATGGTCATTAGGTTCATGAGTGACTGGATAGGCAACATGGCGTCCTCAGTTTCCAGCTGACTCAGGTGCTTACTGGGTACGGATGCTTTGGAAAGTACCTGCGTCACATGAGTCAGAAGCGGATGCCCGTTTGATACCAATACGTGGACTGTCCGGAGGACACCGTGCAGCATATGCTGGAGGAACGTTCAGCGAGGACGCTGGGGTTGGTCGGGTGGTCTATCGCTTCCGTCTTCGTGGAATGCCGTCAAAGATTCATTCAAAGGAGACGTCGTTGAAGGAAAGAGAGCATAACTCTCACTCCACCTGCACCAGAAAGGCAGCCGTGCGTCAACGGGAGCTCAACTATCTCCGGGCACCATGAGGAGGGGATACCATGAGGAAAGGGGCGTCGAACTTTGGGCGAGGTCGTTGCCTGACCAGTGAGGGCTAAAGAGCCATTGAGCAATATGTTACGTGTATGCCTTTTATGGGAGTACATATGTGCTGCTGCGGTCGTTGGATCAGCCACATTAGGTGATGGTGTGCGACGATGATAGCTTGAACAATATTGTCTTTCGAGCTCCAGAATTATGGTAGCAGTAGTTCTCCCCTCCGTTTGAGCAGCAGTTACATAACATCACCATGTCAATGTATTGCTATGAAATATCAACAAAAAGCACACAGAGTTTCAAGACGCTAGAAGTAACCGATGAAGAGTTGTCTTCAACAAATAGCACACAAAGTTTCAAGACGATACAAATAACCATTGAAGAGACAATTCCAGCGACAGCTTTATAAAATCACCATGATTATAATATTGTTATATCACACTTACATTTTGAACGTTTGTCAGTTAAAATCAAATTAGGTCCTCGGATGGTACTTAAATCAAGAAATTTACGTGTGTGAATAGAATTGCCTACATAAAGATAATTCAAATATTATTACGGTGAAATTATAAGTGTGTAAAAAGTTTGTATTGGAAATTTTCAAAAGGTCCTCGCTTTGTACACCGTCTACTCGGAAAAACGTCCTCGTACTGTACATGAAAAGTCTAATACTGCGTCCTCACATTGTACAAGAAATGAGAAAAAGTGTGTTAAATTAGGTCCTCGCATTGGTGTCCCTGGTCAGATGGTTAAGTCCTCGTTTGGCTCACACACAGGTCCTCGGATGGTACTTCCCAGGCGGGTTTTCGAATGTATTTAGGTCCTCGCATTGTTCATAGGAAGTCATACCAAAAAAATATTGAGATAACACTATACGAATAGGCTCATCAACCTAAGTATTGTTTTCTCTTTCTTTCTGTCTTGTTAATAAAGTCGTAAGTCGTCGTTAACCTGGTTTTCTAGAAGGTCCTCGGATGGTGACTTACAGCTATAGTCCTCGTATGGGTGTCTGTACAAGTAATGGTGTGTCAGTTTTTGTGTGTGAGTGTTTGTGTGTGATGGTTTTTGTGTGCTTGTGTCTATGCATGGTTCTAATTATGTGCACGTATGTAGGATAGATTCAATTTCGTCGTAACTTTTGTTTGCCAGCCATTGAATGAGTGTTTTTTTGCAGTCACGGTATGTCACAGAATACATGTTATTTTCTTTATTAATAATATTGTATATGTGTGATGATTGCATTAATTGGTTAGATAGGAGGTCTTTGAACACTTCACTGACTCCGTTTAGAACGACAGTGGTCTTAGAGGGTCATCACACTACCGGTATCAGTCACCTGCTGAACATTCCGAATCATACAGCTATGTAACTTATTACATAGCTGTATGATGGGAATTCGGTTGCAGCAAGAAATAGGTTATAGTCGACCGTGAGTATCACAATACTGACAAATGGGTTTGATATGGTCAACCCCCCCTAGCCAAGTTGCAAACGATAAACGTGAACGCTTAGTAATCTCCAATAGATTTTCAACTTTATACCTAAGTGCATGAAATTGAAAATCTATTAAAGACTACTGAGCGTTAGCGACCGGAACGAACAAAAACGCTATGTAATCTTCAATAGATTTTCAACTTTATATCCAACTACATAAAGTTGAAAATCTATTAAAGACTACTGAGAGTTTACTTTTATCGTTTGTGACTTGGCTAGGGGGGCAGGTGTTATGAGAACACGCTAGTTCTCCAGTGTGCTTGAGCTAACGTCTAGCAGTTTTCTTGGAATAGTGGAGGGACGTCGGTCGATCAAACTATCCATCTTTCAGACTTAATTTTAACCTTCCGACTTAATTTCAATCATGGGGGCCAAACTCAACGGAGTTTAGCTCCAAGTAAGTACTCAGTAGATATTAATTAATCTAGTGCAGAAGTGTGCTCGCAAATACAGATGCACTCTCAGCTGTCCTTAACTCTCATAGCCCGATGGGATGGCAATTCGACACGACCGGAGAGAGATCGTTTCGACTTTAAATGTTTTCCGAGATTTTCAAGGATTTGGAAGTTGGGAATCCAGAATGCTTCCTTGAACTTTAAAAGCAGTCAAGTACCAGTTAATCACCAGTATGATATGAGTAAAGACATAATTATCTATTTCCTTCACCTCAATATACAGACTCCATTTTTCTCTAATTGCCATACTAACACGTAATGATATGCAATGTATTCACATCGCAAGCTCCATTCATCATTACAGCATGAATTATTCATATTTTTGTAAAATTTTGTATCAAGCGGTAGTACTGAATTATACGAGTATTATCTTGTGATACTATATTAGTTTTCATGGGACTTTAACGTAGATGTCATGTGCGTATATTTTAATATAAGTACAGCTCTTTCTAACTCTTCGGTGAATACAGAATACAGAAGTGATGTAAACCTGTACATGATGTGATACACAAAACATTTTGGGTATTCTTTCATTATGCCTACAGCTAAAGTGTGTGTCAGTTCCGTATGGTATCGGATGTAAAAGATTAACACCATCTCATCACTTTCCGTGGGTGTCGTAAGAGGCGAGAGTCCCCCAGAGAATGGACAGTAGCATTCTCTGTAGGTACATTGTTACAGCTACACTGCGATCGCCAACCCGCCTGCCAAGCATGGTGATTATGGCAACCCCCCCCCTCATTTGGGAGAGGCCTATGTCCAACAGTGGACGTCTTTCGGCTGATAGATATTATTATGATGATGATGATGATGATGACAGCTAAAAGTGTCCTTTCCGGAGCCTGTGTTTCTTGATAGCTACACCCGCGGAGTCTTTAAGACAAGAGTGAATAGGTAACTTCTAGGCAAGCGTGCTCCATCGTCTATCATCGCTTCCCATTAGGTGAGATTGAGGCCAAACGATAACAACAAAAAAGAACACTTGATGCAATTAAAATTTTAATTAATAGTTTATAAGTAATGTAGTTTTGCTTCAAACCTGTAAATATCAGCCCTTTAGTTTTGTGATTTCAGGAAGTGTAATGCTTGAAGAAGGTTACTTTTAAATGGTTTCTTCTTATACACTATCATCATCTTAGTAGAAGGAGGAAGAGAGGAGAAGACAACGTGTCATTGCAGGATTCAGTCAGGTGGATCCATAGAGTAACATCAACACCGCAAGAATGTAACTTTAAGTTCGATGCAGGCATTGTCCAACATGGACCTCTATTGATGGAAACATAAAACGTGCCTTTTGAAATGATTTTTTAACAAAATCAAAATTAAAAACAATGTGCCTATATTTTAAACGATAAATATCAGCGAAAAGCACCAATTTCAATTAAAAAAATGAAACCGTTTAATTAAAAATAAATTGATTGCCAATGCAACCGGCCGGCTAGTTATAAACTGTACCAAAGACAATAACAGCTGACGATTAAAAAGAGTTCGTTATCTAATAATTATTAGAAAGTATTAATGAGTAAAGTACATGCAATGTTAAGAATGTTTAGCACACGATCTTGTGCTAAGCAATGCGAAATTAATTTACGTAGGATATTAAAGCTATCTTCATTCATAAAATATCACAGCAGTTTTGCCATATTTTACACTAGCAGCACGCCGCAGTTTCACCCGCGTAGTTCCCGTTCCCGTGGGAATACGTGGATAAAATATAGCCTATGTTACTCCCTAATAATGTAGCTTTTCATTGGTGAAAGAATTTTTGAAATCGGCCCAGTAGTTTTTGAGTTTATTCATTACAAACAAACACACACACAAAAATACAAATCTTTCCTCTTTATAATATTAGTATAGATTGAGCGTTGCCTATCAGATCTCCCTTATCTCTTGGCAAGACTGTGCCCAATAGCTCTTGAATTTCTGACTGTCGAATGTAAGCTTCAGCTCAGGAATAGAGGGGATCGCAATCGAAAACCAAAAACATCGTCAAAAATACAAACATATAATATTTAATTCCTTTTCCACAATATTTGAAACACACCGAAATAATAAATCACTTCAAATAATAGGTCCTGTACTTACTTGCTAATTTAAATTAGGCATATCACATCACAATCACACTGATGTTGTGGACGTGTTTGCTGCTGGGCGTCTCGATCAAGAATGCCACAGAGTACATTACATTACATACTGAAGAATGCCGACCGTCACTTAAATCTCATAAACCTAATTGATCTGTGATCTCATAGTAGAAAATGACATCAAAAGTCATGACTGATGAACGAACTAAACAAGCTGTCATACGTGTTACGGCCGCTTTCTATAATATATCTCAATCCCAATCTTGATCCCGATCCTTGTCTGTAACCAATCAACGGCCGAGTTTGTGTCCTTCACCACACAATCCTCACCTTTGATTGGTTACAGACAAGGATCGTGATCAAGATTGGGATTGAGATATATTATAGAAAGCGGCCGTTAGTCGATCATAATATAGTTTGCGGTTACCAGAGTGCCAATTTTACTAATTTTCAAGCAACGATTGCAAACTGACAAAAATGTACGAAAATTAAGGTGTTTAATTGGCCCATAAATACAATGATATTCAAATGACAGCCAGGACAAACTTTACAAGCTTTCCGTGGCACGAAGAAGGCTCTGTATGTAATAGAAGTCATCCATCTGCAGGCTGATCCTGGCCAGCATCGCTTAACCTCTAGATCGAGTATAGTTTAGCCACGAGCTCCTCAATACATTCGTATACGTATATTGATATGCGTAAGGTAACTGCTATAGTAACTGGCCACTCATAACAAAAGAGGTAGAAACAAGGTAATGGAAGCAAGCCCATGAATGTTAAGGACAGAAAATATTCCTGTATAAGATACTGCAATATTTTTTGTGAATTACCTCTTTTGTTATGAGTGGCCAGTTACTATAGCATAGCCAATTACTATAGCAGTTACCCTACGTAGATTTTTATTATTTATTTTTTTCTCAGAAAGGCACGCGCTTGACCACTATCTCACCTGATGGTAAGCGATGATGTGGTAGATTTTAGTAACAGATGACAGGACTCAATGAAGATGATAAGTATAATGTGTTGTATTTGACCCAAGTAACATGGGAAAAGGGTGGGATTATGATGATTGATTATCATAATTATCATAATTCCAGGTTTTCTCAGCGTATTTTTCTTCACCGATGTCAGTGATGTTTAAGATAAACTTAGAACTAGACTAGTTTTACTTTTCTTCTCTCTTGTTTGGTAAGTAAATTAGCCATAATAAATAACTTGAAAGGCTGCACCTATTCTCTTCCTGTGGGTGGTAAATTGCTACAATTCCTTGGTTTACGAGAACTAGTAAAATTGCAAGTTATTTGATTGTCTACTGTTATTTCCAATAATCAAGTATAGGGTCAATAATACTGTTATAACCAATTAGGGCTTTATATTTGTAGACCCTTCAGAAATCTGTAATGGATAAAGACAAGGGTTCAGGCAGCAGTAGGAATCGGAGAAGCGTGAGAAACTACGCAAGTACTCCAGCACCTCGGCCAAAGGTAGTTGCAGAACAGCATGTGGTTTTAGTCACTAAGAGTCTGACATCTTCCTCCGACCCCAGGGTGGAGGACGTATATGATGATTTCCATACCCTAAAAAACTCCACAACCTTTATTTGTACGGTTAAAATGCCGAACATATCGAAACCCGTAGATCTTAAAAACTTATGTAAGCTACCTATATTCTTGCAAATAAATATCTTTTATTCTTTACTACCAGAATTTTGAGAAAAATAACCAAGCACATTTATAATATTAAATAACATATTATTAACAAATAAATAAGTCACACCTGTATTCCAGGCCAAGACCTCACGCTCAATAGAAGCCAAACAACCACAACACTAGCCCGAAGGATCGCCAAATTGAAGTGGCAGTGGGCAGGGCACATTGCTCGCAGAACAGATGGTCGATGGGGCCCAAAAGTTTTGGAGTGGCGACCGCGTACCGGAAGACGCAGCGTTGGAAGGCCTCCCACAAGGTGGACCGATGACCTGGTGAGGGTCGCGGGTAACCGATGGATGCGAGACGCACAGGACCGGTTGTTGTGGCGACACTTGGGGGAGGCCTATGTCCAACAGTGGACGTCTTTCGGCTGATATGATGATGATGAACCACAACACTAACGAGGCAGCCGTTTCATTTTAATTAGAGTAGTGATAGTCACTTTCCCTTTAAAAAAAATATTAATTGAGCGACTCGCTACTGCCTATTTTATATATTTATTCATTTGTTCTCGTCCTCATCACAAATTTTACAACTTAATTTTATCAGGGGTGTTTTAACCCTGAGGGGCAATTCTACAATTTTTTAAGCAGCTTCCGCACTCGCATGTCAGTCGCAAACTGTCAAAAATTTATGGTAATTAAGGTATTTTGACAGATTGCGATGGTGATACGAATATGAACGTTGCTTAAAAATATGTAGGATCGGCACTCTGATTCTCGGCCTTCTGCATCAAGTCTTCCCGGCCAGATTTTCATGGTCTTAGGTTAATTTATGTCCCATTTTGCGTTTCCTCCTCACTGTATTTTGTGCGAGCTCGTCGAATAAGCCCATTTAAATTAAACTTGATACGCATTCGATACCTAGATCTTATAGTAAGTTAGGAACTTTCATGAAAAAGAGTTGTCATGAGTGAATTGGTTACTTCTAGGCAATCTTCTAGGGAAATGACAAATCAATCTCTCTTTTTCTAAAGCTGTTTCGAAGATACCTTCTCAGAGCGATCTCAATATTCACTATATTGAGATCCCTCTAAAAAAAATACATTTCCAGTCATAATTATTATCTTTCAGACAGGCCATCCATCGCTGCTCCACTCTACTACTTACTCCTTCGACACTAAATTATGATGGTCAGAGAGCACCAGAACTGAATGGATTGTATTCTAGGCAAGTGCTCACAGCCACCCACTCTCTACTAATGATGGTATCGAACTTCATTGTAATAGTGGGCGAGCCTATCACCTATCTATAGGGCATAATACTATTCTGGATTGCAATTAACAATAATCTTTTAAAACTAATTTTTATTACAGGTATAATTAAAAAGTTTATTAACCTCTTAGCAAAGAATATAATCTCTTTGGAATTCTCGGCGTGAATCTGAAGTTGTATATTTTTGGAATAAAAAGTAGTATAATTCTAAGACTTTTTCTAAACGAATAATAAACTAAAAGTTTTTCTCCTAAAGCAAAACATATAAACAAGCAATTTCAGCACTTTATTAATAATTATTAATTTAATTGGCATCCGTCACCATATTTCATCAATTTTAAAACATATGTTTTAAAAGTAGAGCGAAGCAAGTATTTCTGTTAAATATTTTTACATAAGTAGCAGCAAGTACCCATTATATCATGCTTTCCTCTATATTATGTAGTTATTATACATAGCTCTCGTAGTGCGAGACTTATTTGCAACTGGCCGATTTTATTAGAAATTGACGTCTTTCAGTTTAAATGACCGTAACAATTACACTCTTTAATACGTAAATATGACACGCGACACGCCCAGGCGAAGATCGAGACTTCTCCTTATATTCCGTAGAAAAAGATAATAGATAGTCGATGGTGTCGCAAGGTTACGGAGTGGCGCCCGCGCACCCGCAGACGAAGCGTTGGAAGCCTATAGGCCGCAGGAATCTGCTGGATGCGAGACGCCAAGGACCGGTCGATGTGGTGATTCTTGGGGGAGGGCTATGACCAGTAACAAGTGACTTCCGACTGAAATATTGATGATGCTGTAGGAAGGCCATTTGTTTGCCCATCAATGGGGAAAGAAAAGACTCATGAAATAGATATAAATAAGTGATGGCTAGCCTTGTTTCAAAAGGCAACTGTATTGATTTTTCAGGACTCCCTAAAATATTGTTAAATCCACTCGTTTTGGCAATAGCTGACGAATTTTTATCAACGTGACATGGTGAAAATTCAATTGTTACATCTTCATAGTAAAGACATCAACGCGTGACCTCGAATATGTGTGTTTCTGTATTTTTATACTCAATCGTACTTTTATAAATTTAAATGTTCTTATTTATACATTTAAATTTATAAATAAGAACAGAACAATTGTATACTACCATTATGCTTATTTTACCCCAAAAGAGTAGTCATAGATGTAAGCACACTCTCATTTCGCTTATTGCAATATATTATATTATACTCAAATTTGAACATGGTTTCTGACAAAGAATTTCTTGCAAAACATAATCAAACAGCTGTAATGCTAGTATGTAACAATATAATTAAATACGTCTAATAAGTTTTTTCTTAGAAGTACATATTATGATCTACGTTCTAAATACCATGACATGTATCACAATACATAAGCGTAATTGGCTGAAAATTCATGTTTAAGGACACCATACGGATCTTAGAATGTTTTCCGGTTCATTTTGAAAACAAGATATAATACCACCGAATAATATACACCAATATAACCCAATACTTTCGAAGGTCCAATACACCAATTTAATAGCAGGACTAACGCCCTATTTCTGAATGAATTTGAAAATCCGAACATACTTTGACCTTAGTGAGGCAGTAAAGTTTGACGCATTCTTCATTCTAAATACCCACTTCAGAAGCCGGCCCATAGTAAGTATTTATGAACTTTTCTGACCTAATTTCTCGTTCATAACATTACTAATAGATAAACACTAGACTGAAATGTTAGCCGTTAATTTAAGGTATGTGGCGATTACAGTCTACATTGTTACCGCGTTTACCTTGCCTTACCTAGCTAAATAACCTAATGCCGATAAATTCCACTGATAATTTCCTTAAATAGAACTTACGATACCATGATAACAAAAGCAAAATTTCACAATTATTTTTATATTTTTCACCAAACTTACGAAAGTTATAAAATTATTTCTGTCTATAAGAAATATAGGCCAATACTTAATGTACAATATTGGTTTTAACTACATTTCCTAACCACAAAACGTATCTAGTTGTGTGTAGCAACAACACAAACAAGTAACAAATGGCAATATAATAGGGGACTCCCATTATCTTACTCAACGGGTGCTTAAGCCATCCTTTATCTCCATTATATACTTTATTGACAGAACAAATGTATCGAAATAGCAGCTTTACAAACACCAATGTTTGGAACCAACATTTGATCAAAAGAGGAGGAGCCTACGCCACCGCATCACCCTTCGATCAATTTCTTTTCAACGCGTTCCACCGGAAAAACGTATGCCCATCTTACAATTAAAAATTACAGCATTGCACTTGCTCGCAACTTAATTGTTTCCAATTACGAACCGCCAAAGCGGGGTGCTCCATATATAAAGGGGCAGCCTGTGCCCAATCGTCATTCCGACTCGGAAGGTGGTTGCATTCACACGTCGCTTACTTAGGCGAAAATTTCTAGGCGAGTTCTGTCCAACAGTAGCGCTTAAGTTAGTTCGTTTGAGATCTCTGAAACCTTAGTAATACACACAGTAATCATGCAGTCTATGGTGAGTGTTCCGTTTTTTTTTACTTTATTCCCTGGTCCAATTTTCATTTTTGTCGGTTTTAGAAAATATTTTTTTGTTAGTTGTAGGGTAGTTTAACAATTTCTTGTTTCTTCTTCTAACCTTTTTGTAAATTAACTCTTCGATCCTTAAAAAAAAATCATTATCAGCCCCTTGGGTAACTCAATATCATATTAACTAATAAATTCCACTATTTTTCCAAATCCCTTAGTTCTGTTAATATAACGAAAAACTTTAATTTAATATTTAATTTAAATCCTATATAACCTTAACCAACGATCTAATTTCTATTCCTCATTAATTATTCAATATTCAATCCCATTTCTTATCCATAACTCAAGCCACCATAATAAATCTAAAACAAACAAACTAATAAATACATTCAAGGAAACTATGTTTCACCCACTTTCACCCCTACAGCATTTAAATATCCCTTCGATACGACTTCCCTTCGTGACATAATAACATTTATTAACTTTATTACTTAGAACAATACTCCGGTACCGCTGACATTTCCTTGTACACAGTAATCAATTGACGAAAGTTTAAAATTAACGGAAAATCAATCGGTTCTACGCTGAATTGTCTATGGTGTTAATAGTTCCGCGTTTCGAAGGCCCAATCATAGGAGAAAGACTATTGTTTAAAACGAACTTGGGTACTATTTATTAAAAATTCTATAGTAATACTAGAAACAAATAATTGACAGTGTACATGAAATTGTAGAAATCACAACTGAAAATAAACAAGAAAGAAGTTTGAACGTGAAAAAGAACTTGCTTTATGACAGAAATGCACTAAAAAAAAAAGTGCACTTAAATCATCTATTGAGTAGTTGAAAGCACTTTTTGCGGCTATTACCTGAAAATAGTGCAACTGCTTTGTGATATTTAACAGGCAAAAAATTAACGAAATTCATTCTTCAAAAAGTCACAGTGAAAAAGGAAATAGTTACTTATTTGTAACAAGCATAACACGCTCATCAAAAAGCAATCAAAGACTGCTTACCTTAGAATATAAAACCTCTTTCATTTCTCGTTCAAATAAAAACAAAAAAGCAACTGAAATTTTCGCAGCTTGTCAAACAATCTCCACCTTCTATTTATATGCAAATATCAAGAGTACAAATTAATTAAGTTATGCAGTACATTAACACAATGGATTTAGCTCTGCCCACAATATGTCTGATTCATCCTTGGCTTATTAATAACACAGACAAACATAGCACTGTGACCCTCAAAATTGCTATGAGATCTTCTTGCGGAAGAAACGCAAAACAAGCCAGTTGGTTCCTATTAACGCTTCCTTAGCAGACATATCATTGTTCCTAATTGACCTGTGAGACTATGGTGACATTGTCACTGTCGTATTCAATGCATAATGATTATTTTGGTCCTTATATCATTTTGAGGTCCTCAAAAAATTTATCTGTGTAGTCTTTTCCCAGTAAGTTGGGATCGGTTTCCAGTCTACTAGTATGCAGCTGATTACTTGAGTTTTTCATGAAGCGGCTGCCTATATGTTTTCTAAAAACTGGAAACCTTTTATCCATAATAATTTAAAAGCGAAACCCTTTCTGCATTTACCCCTTATAAACAAACATCACACTAAATTATTTGACCAATTTGAAAATCGATCTAAGAATATTCTCCGTACCTTAGAATCGGTACCAAAGAGTAGTTTGAAATAGTTTTAATTATGTCAAGGACCATGTAAGACAATGTAAGTGATGATTAATACATGTATCCGTTTTCTAAACTCGCCTACGTCAAATATTTGAATGTTATTTAGTTGTTCACGGCTTCATTACCTAATCTTGTGGTACAATCGGTTCACGCATACAAGTAATAAGTGTAAAATTTTATGTAAAAGCGTAATTGATTACTTATGTTAACACAATATGCGGTTTTGATTTATAAGACGAATAGAAAACGTTGTAATAAACACGAAAATATTCGCAACTAAAAAAAAACACTGACCAGAAACAATACAGTCCTCAAAAAAAGCAGCGCATCTTTTGACATAAGTAATAGTTTTCGCGCCCAAACAAACGTCAAAGAGAAGCGCATGGGCACTGGGCGGGCGAGCATCTCCATCCGTTTTACTAATGAGTGGGCGGAATTCACGTCTGGGTTACGACTACCGGTAATTGCACAGTATCGGTATATTGACTGACACAGCCATTCCGATTTGTCCCTCGTTTAAAAAATCTACTTTCTATGTTACGTAGCCTAACAAAAAGCCATAATAGCTATGTTTATAACATTTCATAACTCCATACAGTTTAGCGCAAAAAGTTCGTGTCAAACACGCGTAACCGCAACAAAAAGTTGTGCGATATCGTTAGCTACTCGAGCGCAACAAATTTCTACTTTCAATGTCCCTTTTTTCTATGACCTTCGACCACCAATGCCGCATGGGCACCATAACACTTCTTAACGCCCTCGGCTTCCTCTTGCAACATCTAAATCGCAATAGCTGGTTGTGCACCAGTTCGCCGAATGATAATTCCGATCTATTGCAAAATGGCGCCTTTTGCAACAGAATGCAAAGGCGAGTCGATATGAGACCCACGCCCACAAATTACGGCCGCGCTCGCTTTGTCTGATGTCCTTAAATTTTCTTTAATAACAGAATCTGAGAGACTGTCCGTAAACTAGTTCAGCTATTGCCTGGTGTTATTTTACCTTTGTCTGTTCCGACAAATCCAATGCTATATAATTAAGGCCCTTTGCCTTGAAAAGAAAAACACAAAACTCTTTAACTCATTTTTGAATCCCGAACTTCAGATTCGAAAAAAAAATGCGGTGACAATAAATCACTCTGCCAAAACATTCCCAATTCAAATGACGACATGGCTACAAATGGACGCATATCTAAATAATAATAGTTGTTAATCTAGACCTTTCAGCCCTCGTGCGGGCCAGCGTTGCGCAAGAGTCGATTGTTTATCAAACAGTCGTAGCTAAACACTGCCGATCACTTGTCCGACTATTGGGTCGCGAACAAGTGCTGAATTATGAGCACATACATATTTATCTCGGGTTTGGTTCGATCGAATTTATTATTGTCATAGTTGAATGTTGATTCATTGGTATTCGCACAAATGCTTGGTCATGGTCAACCTACCCCGAA
The DNA here is from genome assembly GCA_947386135.1 of Melanchra persicariae. NCBI lineage: Eukaryota > Metazoa > Arthropoda > Insecta > Lepidoptera > Noctuidae > Melanchra > Melanchra persicariae. The sequence goes on along the minus strand of OX376661.1, from coordinate 9,669,051 downwards.
TAAACAAAAACATTGCTATTCAATTCAACTATTATGCCATTTATTTTTCATCTCGGTAAGCTCTTAATAAAGTCAATTAAATGATTAATTTTCGATTTAACTTTGCGCCTTTAACTTTATTACATGCATAATTAGCAGCAAGGTCGCTAATTAAAATATGAATTGCAATTTTATGCGTTTAGTACTTAGGAAATTGCACTTGAAATTGAAGTATTAAAATTTATAATCCGTTCAAGTATGTGGGGAATATGAACTTAAATTCAAAATGCCGTGTACTTATATAAGAAAGTGTTTTAAAACTGGCTAAACAGGGCGTGGCATTACGCTAAACACTATTTCAAATTATAATAATTATATTTCATAAGTACCTACTTCGCATTAATAATTTCTACCTTAGATAATGCAATTAAATTCAAGCCGTTTGCATAAACATTTAAAATTAGAATGTCCATAGGCTCTAAAGCGAAGAAAAAAAATAGCTATTGTTTTTTGATAACGCACGCACTGGCTGCTTCACAATTTTGTTTTAAAAATGTGTTTTTGGACGTAACAAGTCATTATAGCGGTCTGAGGTTTCATATTCGATATCAATATATTGGATTACGTACGTACCTTGTATTATTATCGGTAGAAACGCGATACAGATATGTAAGAACCGAGTAAACCACAGTCGATCGCGTTTCGGGTTGCGGTTAGAAAATTAAAAACTTTGCAATAATATGTTAACGTACAATTTTATAGAATTTTATTTGCAAGTAACGTTCGGATTTCAAAATTCGATATTTACGAGTCCATTTTACGAAGCTAAAGTATCTCTCTGTTCAGCCTTCTGACTGGATTATAGAGCGTGTAGATTTTGATATTTAAATGTTAATGTATTAAATCCAATAATTCTATACTTCACATTTATATGCAGAACAAACCTCGTTATCTAGATTATATTGATCTCAGCCAGTTTAAATTTTGATCTACTTATTTCTCCACATTTGCCTTTACATGGACTTGTGTCCCATAAAAGGTCTTTCATTTCCAGATTATAGGTACAACAATGGCCTAATTTTATGTTTTATTATTGTAGTGTCTAAATAAGCAAAGGGAAGAAGGAAATTGTCAGCTGTACCTTATGTAAATTAATAAATATAGACGCGGTGCAATAATTCCTTTGCATATTACGTTTCTTATATGTCATGTTCGACAAATGATCACTTCAGCCGTGGGACTAATTGAACAAGAGTTTTCATTAAAATTCCGCACATAGTCGGACAAAATAGATCACAACTAATGATCACAGCTCTAGACTGTTAAAGATTCAAGAATCATTATGAGAACCTTTTTTCTGTCCTCATCAAAGTATCATTGCCTTTAAAAGCATAAATAAAAAAAATATAACGCACTGGCTGTCTAATCATAAAGTACATGTTCGATTTTTGAAAAACGAGAACAGCTAGCGCGCGGCCCTTTGTAATGTAATCTATGGTGTTCGATAGCTATCTGTTTTGTACAGCACTATTTATCGCTTGTCCGTTTTATTTAGCGCTGTTGTTGTTTATCTGTCATCTGCAATGGGGGCCATAGTCGGTGCGTGCCACGCCTTCAACAGTTCGCGTAACTTGTTAGCTGCAAGCAATAGTTTTGCAAAACACCCTGGTTTCTGTAGGCTACTTTATAGCGCGCGCCATTAATGTTAGTCACGAATTATAAAATTAAATGGAGGCTATGTTAGAGCTTTGGAATCTAATTGGGAATCGATTGAAATTCTTTAGTTGAGTTAAAGGCTCTGAAGATTTCGGGAGTGAGTACTGGAAAGTTATTTTCATGTTTAACCATTATAAAAAGTATCTACTAAGGTTGAAATAAAGACATTGGTGTTTATGTTTCGTCGATAAAAGTGCATCGCGTCAATACATCATTGTTTCATAGCAAACAAGTCCAAGAAAAATCTATGCATCGATTTGAAACCGATTCTCCATCGATATCTTGTCTCTGACTCCGAATTTCTCATCCTTATATTTAAAATGTAAATCCATTATTCTACTTCTAACTAGTATTGCTAAAACACTACATAAGTAACGCAATAAACAAATTCACACGCATGAATTGGGCATCCATTTTGAAATGAGGTTCACCATGCAACATTATGATGTCTTGACACTTTAGTGACTGATATGAAGCTCGTGGGAATATATTAAGACAATACTGGAATTAATTTGATACGACTAAAATTTTGATGAAATCGTGCTTGGTAATTACCCTGGTATTAAAGTAAATATCTTGATGTAAACTAGGCGAGATAATTTTGTGATTATGATGGATTTTGAATGTTTATCTTGTTGCGGTTTGAAATTATTCATAGTTTTAATCTCACGCTTTGTATCTAATAATTAATTTCTTAGAACTTAGCTGTAAATTAATGGCTGTCAAAGCTTTCCTAGTAAAGATTCCGAATTCGAAGTACATCGCTTTCCCTGTCATGAAATGGAAATATTTATGAAAGACATTATGATATGTCAACTTAGTCAATCTTTACTTTACAGCAAGCCAGATAATTCTAAATTCGAAACACGAAGGAATCTCTTCTATAGACAATGTAGATTGAATTTGCATTTCTTTTATCCTTGCCGGCCAGACTTATTCCTCAATGTTTTTGATCGACTGTTTACTTCAAATACATGTCTATATTAGAAACTAGTGTAATATCCTTTGGCAACATTACGATAGCCGTCGCTCGTCCGTGTAATGGACATAATAACGACATGTCCAAACTGACTGTTGAGTGTTGCCACTTTTTGCGCCGCGCCCAGTCAAGCGTCAACTGTAATGGGTCAGCCTGTATGCAATTTATGCCCCGGAACTGTATCAGACGTGTTTTGACATATACTTCCAGTGTATTCGATCTTTACTTCGGTTTGATGAGTTGATAGTGCAGTATTTGAGTTTCAGCAACGTTGATATTTTGGACATTTTTGGACTGTGTTTTGGTGTTGGAACTGGCCATAGAAGACCTAGACCTTTTTGGAACATCGCTTTCTGGGCAGATAAAATAATAGGTACCTACCTATAAAGGCCTTCTATCCAACTGTTGAGTGATAGGAATAAAACCCATCATCATCATCAGCCGAAAGACGTCCACTGCTGGACATAGGCCTCCCCCAAGTGTCACCACAGCAACCGGTCCCGTGCGTCTCGCATCCATCGGCTACCAGCGACCCTCACCAGGTCATCGGTCCATCTTGTGGGAGGCCTTCCAACGCTGCGTCTTTCGGTACGCGGTCGCCACTCCAGCACTTTCCAGCCCCATGAAACCCTTGCTTCCTATAAAATATCAAAACCTCTTTTTGATAAAACTTTTCTGTGATCAAACCATAGTTACGGTCTTTCTATCACCCAATAATCCGATAGTGTAGCAACCGTGAGTGAGCTGTCGTAAGCTGTCTAATTAAGTTCACGTGTGAGTGAGTCCGTGCAGGTGGCTCGTGGCTTGTGGCTCATGCCTCGTGGCTGCGTAAGTGTTTAGGTTTCGGAACGACCGCGTGAAACCACGAAACTCTTGGTTACGCTCCGATAAATATCAACCGACAATGTCAGGCGAAAACTGATCAATTATAAACATATTAAAACGCACTTGTGTTGTTGTTTTTATAGTGAGTACTTAGCGCTGTTTTATACGACAAGTACTCACGACACTTAGTCCGTGAACTCATCTGCGCTGATTTAGTAGGTACAAGAGATTTTACCCCATTCAAGAAGTTCCCAAAAATTCCATCTTAGTGCTCACCTCCATCATTCAAATCATACTGTGATAAGTAGGTAGGTACAAAATAACCAAAGACATTTTGTCATGGTTTATTTCATTTGTCAACTATTTCAGTGTTTATCATAGTTATTATATTTTATGACATTCCAAGTTGAATGCTCCAATTGCTAAATTCCTCAATTGGTCGTTAATTTTATACACCAATTATTCAAGAACCATAATTCCCCGACCAGGTAAACCACACCTTCAATCAACTCTTAAATTATATTTCATAAACCTAATATTTGAAAAACAGGTTGAGGTTTTACATAGACTCTTACATCCTTCTTTACTAACTAGAGTTAAAAAAAGGAAAGCGATTACATCCAGCTTTCCTTTTTTAATCGACTTCAAAAAGGAGGATGCATAGAACATAATATCCTTTATATTATTTACAGGTTCATCTGTTTATTGTTTCTGAAAAACCTTTAACCTCTCTCTCCTTTCTTTCCAGATTATCCTCGCAGCCACCCTCTGCCTGGCTCAGGCTTCGTACTATGCGGGCCCACCAGCGCACGTCCAGCTTAGCCCCGACGGCAAGTTCCTGCTGGACACGCCCGAGGTGGCGCACGCAAAGGCCGCCCACGCCGCGGCGCACGCGCAGGCCTCCACGTCGCACGGCGCGTGGGCGCCCGCTGGTGGATACATTGCCGGACCCGCTTACGGTGCCGGCGCGCATTACGGCGCTCCTGCCGCTGGTAAAAATAACATGATTCTAGAAATTGTAAAATAGTGTGATTCGTCAATAGTTTTGTAGATGATTGAAATAAAAGAATACTGATAATATTCGAATCAATATGAAGAGTATCCTCAATGCCACAGGAAAGATTTTGATCACCACCACCAAGATCACCAATAAAAAATCTGAACATCTCCACGTAGACTCTTATCTAAGATCCTTAATTGACCCAACTCTCTCTCACCAGGTCTTCTGAAATACGGCCCCGCCCCCCTGGCGCACGACGGTCGCGTGGTAGACACCCCCGAGGTAGCCCACCTGAAGGCCGCCCACATCGCGGCCCACAGCGCGGCCCACGCTAGCGCAGCCCATGGCGGATACGGCCTCGGTGGCCTGGCCCATGGAGCGGCCCTCGCCCCCCTCGCTTATGGAGGTCTTGGACACGGAGCAGGTTACGCTGCTGGTTACGGCAAATGGACTGGTCCTCAGGTAATTATTATAACTTGGTTGGAGTTATGTAGTAGTGTGTATTATGACTAGTATGAGTATAGTAGCATCGGTGAAGGTGAAGTTGATCATGATCATGATGGATGACGAAGGAGGTGTACATCAGAAACTTAGCCTTAGATAAATTTTCCCATTGTCCCATTTTTGTGATGGTCCGTCTTATGGTCAAGGCTGATGATGGTGATCCTATTTCAAATTACCATCTTCACCATCAGCAATTCGAACATTTGTCTACTTCTGCTTTCTTCTAGCTATAACCAGCTCAAACTAATCACAATCGGTTTGACCCCAGGCCCACATCCAGCTGACTCACGACGGGCAATACGTGGTAGACACCCCTGAGGTCCAGCACGCGCGCGCCGTGCACCTCTCCCAGTACGCGCACGCCGCCCACGCTGCCGCCGCCGCCCCTGAAGAGCCCTGGGGCCACCACGGCGGCTGGCACTAGACCCTACCTCCGATCCAAGCTCAACACTGCCTGACACACTATTTTTTATACAAAACGACCAGAAAAAGCCAAAAAAAAATGTTAAACTGTATAAAGTTGAATGTGAACTGTGTATTATAATGCAAACTCTTGTAGAACGAACTTGAAAATGTATTAATAAAAAAAATCTAATAATTTTATCTTGTGCTTTTATTCCTGAATCTCCTATCCCACTGCAGGGGAAATGCCTTACTTTCTGCTTCAGCAACAGGATAATGTATTTGATTCATCTTCTTGCTCTTCATCGTCTGTTGATCAGCTGTTTAGTACATTTTGTCGAGTTATCCGCACATAAATGTATGGGGCGATTTCAGTGTTGGTCCCATAGTAAAAATTGTTCATAATGATTAGTACAATGCCATTATTTTGTTCCACGTTGTATATTATGTCGCAGCCAACTAGCTTCATCAGCTGTTTCATTAAAAGCCTAGCCTTTTCATTGAACTGCGCCGTTTATTCAGCGACAAAAGTGATATTATGGGCAAGTCATCAATAATCGGCGCATTTAAATGAAAAGGCTAGGTCATCAATTAAACAGCTGATTAAGCCGTCTGCAGGCCCGCGCCTACGATGGCCGGGAATCGCCCTGCGACTCCCAACACCCGGGGCGTCTCCGTATGTTGCGGCGGCTGGGGCGTGAGGGTTCTCTCTCCCTCACGTAGCCCGCCTCCTCCTTCACTAGCATTACTGCTTCGCAGAAGGAGGTGGCGGCTTCCCATGCCTCTTCGCTCCGGACTATGGATTGAACCAGGGCCGGACGCGACAGGTCGCCGCCGTCGATCGCTTCGACGAGGACACTGCGGTGCTCCGCCCAAGCAGGGCAGGCATCCACCGTATGCTCCACTGTGTCCTTGATCGTCACAGTGTGAACACCCGGACGTGTCCTCCCACGGAATCCGAAATAGGTACCTCCCGAAACAACCATGTCCTGTGAGTACTGCGTCAGGCGGAAGGGAGGCACCTCTCCAGCCACTCCTCAAACAGAGGACTTACCGCCGCAATAGTGGAGTGCCCAAAACTTACAGTCCCTACGACGTTGGCGCGGCCTCCCACAAGGTGGAAAGATACCTGGTGAAGACCACTAGAATCCGCTGGATGCAAGACGCAAAGGACAAGTCGATGTAGCGACACTTGGGGGCGACCTATGTCCAGCTGTAGACATTAGAAAAAATATCAGAAATGGCATACGCCTTAGCACATTGTGCAGTGGGAAGATGGGTGGATTATCAATACAACAACATTTAAAACAAAAATTCGAAGTAAAACAATATCAAGAATTAAAACCCAATAGATACTGATTAGAATAATATGGTCCAACAATTTTGTTTAAAACTGCACAACCGTACATTTTGTACTACAAGCCCAGTAACACCTCAACGTCGGTTCCGATAAACTTTACAATGTAATGCATAGCTAATGAGAAGTTAAGCGGATCTTATTTTATTAGATCAATCCGTGCTAGGCAATAAATAACTAGATTTAGTGCTAAGAGACTTAAAATGGCATAATGGTTCCCACCACGGTAGACTGTAGAATGGTTTGTTTGATGTACTTTTGCTTGAAAGTTCACATGTTTAACTGCCTTGTTCGTTTAGTGGTCAGAAGTGCGATTGCTGAGCGTCGGCTCGTGGGTTCAAGTCCCAAGGTCAAGCAAAATAATATCAAGTAAATAGCTTTTGCCCGCGACTTCGTACACAATTAAGTATGAAATACTTTACAACTTAAGTATTCTCAATTCTCATACCTACCAAATATACATAAATAAATTCATAAAATCGGTCGATCCGTTTTGTTTTAGGGTTCCGTACCCAAAGGGTAAAACGGGACCCTATTACTAAGACTCCGCTGTCCGTCCGTCCGTCTGTCATCAGGCTGTATTTCATGAACCGTGATAGCTAGACAGTTGAAATTTTCACAGATGATGTATTCCTGTTGCCGGTTTAACAACAAATATTTAACAACAAAACTAAAAACAGAATAAATACAACAAACGTGATTTTTTTGCCATTTTTTATAGATAAATGTACGGAACCATCCGTGCGCGAGTCTGACTCGCACTTGGCCGGTTTTTTATACCATTGATTTCATGTAAAATGGACTTATGGCATAGACAAAGACTAACGTTCAAAATAAGACAGTTCAGCAGCACTACACTTCTCTAGATTCGACTTTATCGTTTTCTAGGATGTCGAGGTCAATCAGCCAGATCAACCAGTCGCTCCGTGTTGAAGATACTCAGCTGCATGCAGTTGACACACACTGACAGCCGACCCCAATAGTGTTTGAGAGACAGGTAGCAATTCGGTACCTGCATTACGAGCGACTTCAGCTCGACTCCAGTAACTGCACGATGCTGACCGCTTTAGAAGTGCAGTGCATACAGCAGATACACACCGTATTCGGCTTTGCGGCATGTAGATTCACGCTGGGCTTCATTGGAGTTTGTCGAAGCTGTTCTTGTTACTTCGCTGTCAGCCTCTACCAACAAAGGCTTAAAAAAAGGACCGCCAGGGCCACTCGTGACACTATCTATCTATCTATATATCTATCTATGAAGTATGGTTTCTGCACTTAGTCCTGCTGTGGACCATTGTGCGTGAGCCATGTCGGCCGTCATTCAGACCAGCCAACCTCTCTCCAGAAGCAGATCAGCCCACTCAGTGTGTTCAGGATGTCTGTGAGTGAATTAGGTGTCCCTATTGTTTGCCTTCGTATTTTGGTAACGCCTGTGCACTCAAGGAGCACGTGCAATACCGTTTCCTCCTCCTCCATGCAGGCTCTGCACAAAGGACTGTCCGTCATACTTATCGTGTGGTAGTGTTCGTTCAGCGAGCAGTGTCCGGTGATGGTCCCCGCCACCATTCGTAGGCTGCCTCTATCCAGTTGCAGAAGGCGCCTGGTAAGTTTCCTATTTAGGGATGGCATAACCTCCTTGGACTGCCTACAGCCTGGTGCCAAGGCCCACCATCGTTCTGCCTGTGTGTGGGTGCGTTCTTGTAGCCACGTGCGCAGCTGGGTAAAAGGGAGTGGTACAATGGGTTCGGGTCCAACAGCCATCGCAACAGATCCCCTTCTGGCCAGCTCATTGGCTGCGTTATTTCCTAGTGATCCGCTGTGTCTTTTGATCCACTGCAACGTCACAGTGTTGCGGTTGGTCACTATGACGCGTTCTAGTGCATTGTGGCATTCTTGTATGAGTTTCGAGGTAGCGTAGTTTTTTTCCAGGGATTGGAGAACGGAGGCGCTGTCGGAGAGTACGCGAATATGCGTATCCGTGACTCTCCTGGCTTCTAGGGCATGGGCCGCTTGGATAATGCCCACGCATTCCGCCTGATAGATGGTGTTTAGCATTCCTAGCGGCCTGGATATTTTTATGTTGAGGTTACTGGAGTAGACTCCAACTCCAGTTCCAGTGTTTGTCTTAGATCCGTCAGTGTATATTCTGAACTCTTTGGGACCTGAGTAGTCATCCAGTTCCTGTGTTAGCACTATGTTATAGTGCCTCTGGAAATGGTATGTCTTTTGAGCTTTGTCATTGGGTGATATCATCATGGGTTGTCGCTTGACAGCGTTCTCCATGATGCGTGTGTGCTTGATTCTGGAGTCTGTACGTAAAGTTCCCGATGTGCTGAGCCTGAAAGCCGCTAGGGCTGCCTCCTCTCGTACTATAAGATGTAGTGGTGGCAGTCCCAACATTGCCATGCCATTTTGACCCCAGATTGGACAAAGGAGTGTTCATCTCTGAGAAAGAAATAGTAACCCACTTTTATTCTCAGTAGTAGGTAGCCCGAAATTTTGATTCGTACCCGTTGATGACACGACTCGGCCTCTATTACTCGGGTAAACATTTACTATATTTCGGCGAACTTTGGTAACAAACCGTTGAACAACTATTCGGGGAACACAGTCTTGATGATAATGTTATTAAATGCACAAGTAGATAGTTTTAAGTTATCGAACAGCTACAGTAGGTCAGATCTAGGCAGCCAAACTATAGAAAATACTAAGACGTACGTAGCCACGTAAGTTGGACTGGAAGCCTTACACCGTTGAAGAAAGGTAAATTGAATCTGTACTAATATAATAAACCTGAAGAGTTCGTTTGTATGTTTGAACGCGCTAATTTTTGGAACTACCAATCGAATTTGAAAAATTCTTTTTGTATACACATGATAGCCACATTCATGAGGAAGGCTATATGGGAACGGTAAATTCCTACGGGAACGGGAAAAACGGGATATGCGCATACGCAGTCACGGGCAAAAGCTAGTTAGAGATATAAGGAGATGAAGCGAGAGAAAACAAAGCACCCTGGATTGGCTGTTATTCTTAAATTCAACGATTCTATTACATATTAAGTTCGAGATTATGATTCTAAACTAGCCTTCAGCGGGTAAATAGTCGCATAGAACATTACCCAATTGTTTTACATAACAAGACAAGCAGCTAACACGTCACTTTAAAGTTACCAGATTATCTATAAGATATTATTTGCTATGCAGTATGTTTTCCCTCATAGCTGGTTATCAGATAGTTACGTTTAGTGTCTGGTTTTACGTAACTTTGAATAGCTTTCCGAAAGGGCGTGGCAGTGAAGCTGTTTTAGCTATGTGCCTACTGAACCAGATACTTGACGTAAGTACTAGGTATAATATTGTTGAAAGAACCCCTGTAGTTTGATTAACGATTGCTTTAGAGCGGCAAAACATTGCTAAGCAGTTAAAACTCGGCGCTGGCTTAAGCGCCTGCAAAAATAGTATTTCCAGTTTTAGCTATGCGACACATAATTTATTTGTAATAAAAAAAAGCGGGGGTTGCATTTTCAACGAAGTTCAAAGTGCAATCATTTTTAGGCTTAGTGTGTCCCTGTGTTAACAGAAAACAACCATAGTTTTAAGTAACGCTAGGTTGAATGAACCTACTGTAATCCTTTGGAACACTGACAATTCGTGTTAGAACTCACCTGTATAACTCAGAATTATGTTTGTATTTACTTTCTTTTAATTTTGTGTTATTTTTTTCGTCATTACTGGCGTCATTTATGTGAAACGTACATGGCTTTGGACAGGACATTTAGCAAGGCGTGGTGATGCCAAGTGAGGAGCATCGGAACAAAGAACGATATATCCAAGTTACCGTATTTTACACAAATTAGAAAAAAGTATTTTACACAACTAGAAACTGAACCTCCTTAGATATGTATGTGTCGGGTTTTGATTGGACCACTGTTTTGTGATATTTTTTTAAAGCTGGAAATGTCTGTTTTTGAATAGATTTCTTTCCTGAAGGGTATGTAATACAACATTTTGCAACGGAAAAAAAAAAAAAAAAAAAAATGGCATAAATGCGACATATCGGTTTTTGTTCCGACGCTCCTCAAGTGGAGTGGGCAGTGTCTGAGAGGTGTCCCAGGACTATGGTAGGGGCCAGATAAATGCGTTATAACGGCCATTGACCCACATACTTACATTTATTAACTTTCGTAATAGGTACCTATATATTATTATCAGAAACAGAAGTAAAGACATAGGTACATTAAATTAATACATTGAATTGAATTCAATGTACCTTGTTGCAAGTTTTCTGGCGCCTGCCATAGAAAGGAATTTTTATAGTCCGGCAGCGAGATAGGCCTGAATCTGGAAAGTGGCAGGAAATTGACACATCAATTAGAGAAGCCTATGCCCAGTGGACGAAGTCGGGTGGGTGATGATTACAATCAATTCACATTAGGTATTGTAATCTTGTCTAAAACATCTTGCAAACTATCAACATTATTGTATTTTGGTTTGTTTTGCGAGCGCCTCCCATCAGTCATGATTTAAATGTGTAAGCGCAAATAAAGAGCACTATTATAAGGTAGGCACTTGCTATATCTACGAAAACATTTTACAGAAACTTGGTTCTTTCTTTAACTGTTCTGCCTTGTTCTGCCTCCGTGGTCGAGTGGTTTAGGCTTTTGCCTTGTGACCCGGTGGTCGTGGGTTCGATTCCCAGGCGTAGCATACTTTGTAAAGTTGTTTCCAGTTTGGCAAGGACATTGCTTGAATCACCTGATTGTCTGATAAAAAGATGATTCCGTGCTTCGGAAGGCACGTATAAACCGGTGGTCCCGGCACACTAGGGTGTGGGGTCGTTAGACCTTACTGCTCACACGATAAGTAGGTAAGTAAGGTTCTTTCCTTAAGAAAAGCTCTAATTAGTTTCGAAATTTGCAAGAAAACTCTCAATGCATTGATTTTACTTTTCAAACCTAGGTATACAGGGGATAATATTAAGCTTTGAAATTAAGTATATGTGAGTGGGTAATAAATCATTTCTACTTGTGCTTAACTTCCAATTAAAAAAACAGATAGTTTCACTGCCATGTTGTTTCTGAGGATTTGTAGAATCCATTCTCTCTGAGATAGATAAGAATCGCTGTTTACCAGATTTAAAAATTGTCTCGGCAAACATTCCTGTTTTCACTTTCAAGATGGAATTCTTAAACTGGATGCGGTAGATGTCAGTGAAATAAAATTACCCCTTATCCAAAATATAAGTAGATGTTCAGTTACGTTACGTGGCCTTGTTTGGGTCACAAAAGCTTATAATGTTTACCAAAATTCAACAGTCCAGTAGATGAACAGGTCCAGTAGATTCGGAGTAAAAAGGCTGTGGCATACGGGCAGACAGAAAAGAATAGAATCGAATAGACAACATTTATTCGACACAGAAACAACAGCAACAAAAACATGTTTAAAAAAAAGAGAATAATAACATAACATACACAATAAAATGGTGCTGAGTGTGCCCATACCGAGAGTGACAGCTCACAGACAAGAGTGATTGTACAATCTGTAACAGCAATTTACACGCAATTTACCTCTTAAAGGGTCATTGTAGTCATAAATTACATCTTAGCAAGGGTGCTAGAGTCTCCAAACATATTAATGTATAACGTCTCCATCTGTTTGTTTGTAACCTAATGTTGTTTAAATGTATACCTTTTTATTGCAAATAAATTATTATTAATTATGAACAACTTTTACAATGGGACCAACCCCGAAATCGCGAAAAAATCATCAGCTGTTCAGTACATTTTGTCGAGTTACGCGCACATAAATGTATGGGCAGTTGATTTTCTTTTTCGCGATTTCAGTGTTGGTCTCATTGTGAAAGTTGTTCATAATGATGAGTACAATAGGAATGATTACTACTGGTTAAAAAAAATAAATGATTCTATTTAGTCCGTCAGTTAGATTATCGAAAAATATTGGACTCATATTTTTTGCTTTATTAACTACGAAGACAAAACGCATCAAAGATCAGGGGGCCTACCACAACCTCTTAAAACAATATTATTTTAATATTACTTTGTAATTTCTGTTGTTGCATTTTCAACTCTCGGCGCTGATCCGAGCGTTGAAAATCCAACAGAGCGGAACGCAAAGTAATATTAAAGTAATATTGTTTTAAGAGGTTGTGGTAGGCCCCCAGGAGTGGGGGCTCGTGACGTCACTTGTAAGTTAAAAATGTACTTACAAGTGACGTCACTCGAGTTTTCAATGCACCGTATCGTTTTCATTTTTGGTTTACGTGAAAAAAGAAAAAATACGTGTCTTATACTTTTTGGAAATCGATCTGACGGACTAAGTTCCATTTTTTTACTCATCTACTCTATGACTCCTTATGAGGTATTGCGTTTATTCTGTTACACGTTGTATAGAGATTAAGTTTTTTCATATGGACGTTTTAAATCTTCTGCCCTACTACCTGCGAGGGTTGCGGATTTGTTCGAAAGTCACCGCGGCCCTGGAACACAAAGGGCATTTCCAAGGAACACGGGTGGGTTTTAGTCAGTAAGAGTCTTACACTCCACCCCGTTTCACACAGACCCGGAGAAGTCATCTGAACATTTCTCATCCATAAAAAAGGGGCTTGCTCTACTTATTTACTCGTAAAACCAAATTATCATAAAATAAGGTGAAGAGTACAGAAAATGACCTGATTGCAATGAATGCACTTTCTTTTTGTTTCTAAATAAGTATGTTGAATGCTTATCAACTGGTTTGTTTCCGACGGATATCCTTTATAGGTAACATGTCATATTGCATGAATTAACATTGGTAGATACCTAATTTTTACCTTAAGTACATAAATAATCAAGTTGGGTAGATAAGTTTGTATATTAATAACATGACAGGACACCTAGACAGTCTCACCTAACACCTTATAAGACTGGCTAATCCTTCCTTTGCGGTGGTAGGGCTAACGCCCGCCTGGTTCGCGACCACCCTCCCACCGGAGTTCGGCGTCAAGCAGCCTGCTGTGTTTCGTCGACGCGTGGGACTACCAGTGCCTCAAGGCATCTTCTGGGCACGCTCGCTTCATCATGGACCTCATCTATCGCTTTCCATCAGGCGTGATCGAGGTCAAGAGCTAGCTCATTCATAAATAAAAAAAAAAAAAAAACATGAGATATTGTGGTAGATAATATAGAACCGTGTATTAGCTAGGAAAATAACAGACTGTAAGATAAGACATTTTAGACATGAGCCATAGCATGCTAAGTACGGTAACCACGGTCATGACGGCTGGCAAGCTTCAGCGGCTTCTTTTTAACCGACTTCAAAAAAGGAGGAGGTTCTAAATTCGGTTGTATTTTTTTATGTTTGTTACCTCATATCTCCGTCATTTATAAACCGATTTGAAAAATTGATGTTTTCATGTGAAAGGATATACTTCTCGATGTCATCAAAATCGGTTCGGTAATTTGGTTTTTAAATCAAAATTGCTTGGAAAATATGCCGTCTATGTATACGAAATTGCGTGTTTTTGCTTTCCTAGCTGTGACTTTCCAGTGGTGTTGTTAGGTGTGGGGTACCAGTAAAAACTGAATTTTATGTATGTTTAAAACATATTTCAAAAATGAAGAAGTTGTGCACCCTCCAAAATACTGGTGGTCTTAAGTTGAAGATGAAGTTTCGTTATTTATACCTCGTAAATAAACAATGCCCAATCAGCCTTTTGAATAGAACATCAATCAAGGTGGCGATCAGCTCGTCGAATAAATGATATAATTACCAATTAGGTTTTAAAATACCATGAAATTATTTTACAATATTACCTTTGTACTAATAATTATAATGTTATGATATCTGTATTGTTTCTCGGCGTGTACATAAATTTTAAAATAATTGAATATTCTGTAACAACATTAGATAGGAAATCAGCAGTAATATTTAAAGAAAACTGGGAATGTTTTACGTAACTTTAGCTCCTGGAAATTGGCCGTGGACCGAAGCAAGGTACATACTCACTACCTCTGGCCCAAAAATTTTGTTACTGAGAAACTGAGAAATGTTTGGAGGCTCTGGTATTTGGGGTCCCAAAAATTTAAAATACTGGTATTCAGCTGCATCCGGGAGAGTGGAAGCCGACCCTAACATGGTTGGGAAAAGTCTAGGCGGATTGGTTATTCAGCAACCATGCTCCATTTGTCTAGTGCCTAAGGACACGAAGACGATACATTAGGTACTTTACCATGATTCCTCTAAGTTGCAGATAAAGCGGCATTTTTCATGATTCATATTTGTATTTGCCCTAATAACACACTTGCCCGCATAATTAGAGCGAACTGACACTAAGGCCACATCCATCCGTCTTTCTAGCCTAAATACCAGTAATATTGGAAAACAATATCTACCGTATTAACCACAGACCTACCTACCGTGACGCCTTGGTGACCATTGTTAAAATCTCCATTATTCTTTCCATGGAATGCAAGCGTGTCTGTGAGTGCTTAGGCTCCTACACTTGCGGAAAAGTGTCTCGCTCAACCATCGTGGAAGCGCCCGATGGTCGCCGGTCGGCCCACACAAAATAGTGAGACCCTCGAAATAAAAATTTGCGAGCCATTTCTGAGGAAGAAATTGTTTTGTTTTTTTTTAGATTTTGAAAGAAGTACGACGTTTGCTACATGTATGAAAAGGTTCTATAGCAATGGCGTCTCTAGTCGCTGCCAGGCGTGTCGATCTATGCTCTGTGGTACAGCCAAGTGTTAGGTGTCGGTTACACTGCCACCATTCCCACTCGCGGTGTCACCCACATGTCAACTAGGTCGCTGGTGTAGACTACACCTGAGATACAGTAGCTAATCTAAATTAATTTATTATTAAGGTTGGTACATAAACTTGTTTTCTGAAAGTTTAATTAAAATTTAATTGGCTAGGATACTGTCATAATAAAATTGTCTGTCGAAATAACAGCTTGTCGGGTTAGGTACTTGACATGAAATTGTGAGCATAGTTAATTTGTGTGTTGATTAATGATTAGTATTTCAAAAACCGAGTAGGTACTTATAATGCAACGTAAAATCTAGATCAAAAAGCAAATACTTAGGTACCAAGGAAAATGGTATGAAAATTGTTACCAAGTCTTACATAATACGTATGTAAATAAAGAATATAACACTACCTGCACGAGTTGACTATTTTCACACTATAAAACTAGGTTGATAGATATATCAATCTATATAATTTTATTAAGTTATTGAAATACCTATCTACTTGCACTAATCTCGACACAGTAGATACCATAATGAACGAAATGATAAATTAATTATGAATGTAATAAATAAGAAATTAAACTCGCTTTGATAAATTAAGATCACCATTTACTGAATCTAAATGTTAGAAATTAAATGATAATTATTATGCGACTGGTGGGCAAAAGCCCCTACACAATGGGTACCCGAAAATGGACGGTGCCGTCGAGACGGGTTCAGAAAGAGGTGGCGAGATGACTTGGACGCGTACTGCGAGGGCTGGTTTGAGGAAGTATAGGAGAAGGGGCCTTTGCCCACAGTGGCAAGACAATGCTCATTCATGACGAAGCCATTGGTTCTGACTATCATTGATAGATCATAGGGCCAAAAGCAACGTTCGCATTCGCATGTCAGTTGCAATCTGTCAAAAAAGCCTTAATTTTCATACATTTTTGACAGATTGCAACTGTCATGCGAATGCGAACGCCGCGTTGCTTAAAAATTAGTAGAATTGGCACTCTGATAACCAATCTTAACGTAGCTGGGAAAATGCTAGGCAGAGCCTTAAGTACAGTACAAATAGCTACAGTTAAATCTATAGATATGTCACTGGAAAAAACAATTTTTTGTTAATAGGACACAAAAGATTATACCTATTGAAACTACTGAATTTGGATGGACTTTATTGTATACAAAACGGTTTTATTTTATTTTTTATTTTATTTATTTGGGAAAACAAACAATTGTACAATATGTATTACAATAGAGTATGGTATAACATATGGGTAAATGTACAATCCACAACGTTTCCACAGATTACTTGTGTACATTATTGATTACGTAGGTAAGTACAATTACACTTAAATAATAATAGGTACTATCTTAAACATTTAGAACATTGAACACAAACATTGAACAGTTAAAAGCAAAACAAAATCTAATCAGTACCTAAACGTCGCTCAAAACATCAATAATTTTTTTCTTGAAATTGTTTTGAGACAGAAAGAAGATATCCAAATGATAAAAGTGATTATTATAAATTTTTACTAATCGACGGAGTGGAGCTCGCTCACCAGCATTGGTTCGGCTAATAGTCGTTGCAAAAAGCGAGTAAGCACGTACCTCCCGCCTTACAACAGTTCTAGGCACAACATAAGAAATACTATTTATTAGTTCGATACAGTTAAACTTGTTATGAACCAATCCGTGAAGCATCATGGTTTGAAGTAGTAGGCGTCTTGATTGCAAAGTGAGCAACTTAAACTTTTTTAGAGACTCCCCGTAAGACAGGCATATGAGATGACATTTATACTGCATAACTCGTATATATTTACGTTGAACACTTTCAATCGCTTTAACATATTTGTCGTAGTAGGGGTCCCATATTATACA
Organism: Melanchra persicariae; assembly: GCA_947386135.1. NCBI lineage: Eukaryota > Metazoa > Arthropoda > Insecta > Lepidoptera > Noctuidae > Melanchra > Melanchra persicariae. The sequence goes on along the minus strand of OX376661.1, from coordinate 9,651,665 downwards.
ACCGTATTCTAGCTGCGGACGAACCAAGGACTTTAACAGATGCAAGTACGTGGCCGGGCGTTTAAAATCAGTAGAAGCTCTCATGACAAGGCTGTACATTTGGTATGCTTTTGAGATAATCTTATCTGTGTGTAAGTTTAAATGTAATTTACAATCCAAAAGTATTCCTAAGTCACATATTTGAGTTTCATTTGTAAGATTTTCTGTACATAGACTATAATTAAATTGAATTACCTTTTTATTTTTCGTGAAGTTTAAGTATTTACATTTAGATATATTTAATGCAAGTTTATTAATATCGCAATATTCAGTCAATCTATTCAAATCCTCTTGTAGCAAGGCACAATCGTCAAAGGTCTTAATAGATTTAAAAATTTTTAGGTCATCAGCATATAATAAGAAATTACTATTATGGAAACAGTGACCAATGTCATTAATATAGATAATAAATAACAGAGGCCCAAGAATTGATCCCTGTGGTACGCCAGAGGTGGCGATAAATGTATCCGAGTGATATCCATGGGTTACTACTGTTTGAATACGGTTGTTTATATAAGAGTGAAACCAGCGCAATAAATTACCTCTAATCCCGTTGAAAGCTATTTTATTTAATAATATTTCATGGTCCACCCTATCAAACGCCTTTTTAAAGTCCGTGTAAATTGCATCCGTTTGTGTCTGTTTATCCATGTTATTAAATAAAAAGTTAGTAAAAATCAGGAGATTCGTAATGGTTGATTTTCGTTTAACGAAGCCATGTTGTTCTGATATTAAATTTTGTTGAATGAAAGGGTAAAGCTTGAGGTGAATAAGTTTTTCAAAGAGTTTAGCAATGGCACATAGTATTGAGATTGGGCGATAATTCTCTACTTTCTGCCTGGAGCCATTCTTATAAATTGGTATTATGTTAGCCTTCTTCCAGATTGTGGGAAATATACCTGCGCTAATACTCTTGTTGAAAATTAAGTGAAGTGGCACGCATATTGTCTCAGCTGTATTCTTAAGAAAGCTAGGAGGTATACCGTCTGGACCCGGTCCTTTAGTACTATCCAATAACTTTAATTGGTTGAGGACTAATGAGAGGCTGAAGTATATACTATCCAAGGAAACATTATTGTTATGAATTTGATCAGGTGCAGGACACCAGTCATCAGTTAGTGTCGAGGTTTCGTACACTGATTGAAAGAATGATGAAAAAAAATTGCATATTTTATGTGGATCGTTAGAAGACTGATAACTATGATACATTTGGGATGGAATACCAGACTTGCCTTGTCGATTAGCTATATAAGCCCAAAAATATTTAATATTTTTGTTTGTTTTATCATAATATATCGAAAAATTATAATCTATTAAAGATTTACTACAATGTTGCAGAGTCTGCAATTTTCTGGTGGCATATATAAAACATAAAAATTGTTTCCACTAAAGTCCGTTATAGAATTTGAAACTATATAACCGATGTGCCCCAAAGCGGTTTCATCAGAAAGGCAATAATTCGAAGATCGTTTTAGAACACTAAGTTCAGACCAATTAGTTCTAAATAAGACCTTTACTTTTTATACCTTGCCTCAAAATGCCTTCAAGATGATTTAATTTTCTGGACAAACCTCCACGTAAAGTGGCTAATACCTTTAGGTAGGATCGTATCTAATCTGGGCTAACAGTGATGTATAGGTCTCCGGCGATGCACTTAAGTGCATTCTAAGATACCCATTGAAATGTCAGAACAGATCAGCGAGCGATTTGCAATTAGTTTTTTGCGAGAATTAGTGATTTAAATATCATATCAGAGGTGTTGGAGGTGATTCATTCTGCATTGTACCAGAACAAAAATAATTAAGTATTATAAACCATTCTATAGAACCTGCATTTAAATAGACAGTAACGAAAGTCAGGCTCTTCCTGGCCATTCGGGCCTTTCTTGTAACAGAACGATCAATGTGTATACTTCCTACAAATCCTACTTCTCATCCTACTTCCTACCAATTTTTTTTTCTGGGAAATCTGTGCCTTTAGATGTTTTTAGTCAATCACGCTTCAATTGCTGTTTAAATGAAATTGAACCCCAGGTTACTAATGACCTAAATAAGACAAATTACGGTTTATCTAGGAAGGACATTACATGTGGAATGCTATAAAAGTATTGAGTATTACATAAGTAGGGGATAACTTTAGATTTTAAGAGGGCGATGCAGCTGACCAGACATAGTTTTTAGGGATCCGAACGCCTGTATGTAAAAACGGATTCCCTATAGGATCACTCGTGCGTCTGTTTGTCAATCTGTCATAGCATAGCCCATTTAAGTATCCCACTATTAACTTGTACTCAGAATGTGATGTGTTGACAGTTCGGTAGCTATTCATTAAAGAAATTATAATGGCCCAACATAGTAAACTTAATTATAATAAAGAAATAATGAATAATAGACGTTTAGGCAGAGTATGTTCTACAATTCCGTATAAAACATCCTTTATAAATAAATTCCAGTGTTATTTAGGACCAATGCTATACAACAAATTGAATAAAATTATCAAATTCTACCAGTTAAGTAAACATTCGTGCAAAAAGCTTTTAATAACCTAGCTAAAATCGCAAACATATGTAGAAATTGAAAAATTACTTATTAATCTACAATAGGAAGCTCAGAATAAATAAATAAACAATAATAATAAAAAAACAATATAAAAATAATAATTAAAACAGTCGCTACAACAATGAAATCAATCTAAGTAAAATAACATAATCACAATAGAAAAACAAAAAAAATAAATGTCGCAAGTTCATACATTCAGTGGTCAAACTATTTGTTTTTTTAAGTTGACGGTATTTGGAAAATTTTTACAATGAATATGTCAACAAATTAGTTATAATATTTCTATTACATTTTACCCGCAGTAAGAGTACCCGCAGTTTAATCTGTATTTTATTAAATTAGTTAGTATTGTTAGTCGAATTAGCAAAAAGATTGGACTTAATTCGTGTAGTTCTAATTTTTTATGGAATCATTAGAAAACATGAATATAAGTCTCCTCTGAGTTTGCACCATTTCTGTTATGTACGGAACATCGTTTAATGTTAGGTATTAACATTAAAGTCTCATTATTTTGAATTTTAATTAATAACTAACTGTTTTATGTTTATATATATGTAGATACCCCTTTGTTGTATAATTACTTTTCACCAAAAAAGGTGTGAGGTGTATGAAACACTAATAAATTTAAAAAAATCATTTGCGGCTCAAGGGAAATTCAGTCTGTTGGTGCAAACTCAAAATAAGCTTTTTAGAGCATCATTAACACCCAGTTATTTTAGCACCCTTTTGCACCCCTTGGAAACCAGCATTTTACAATATTTACAAATTGTACTTCGGGGGAAATTAGTGTAGTCATGATTTTTTTAATATATAATGTATTCTACATATACTACATTTGCATCTAATAAAAATAAGAAATATACCTCGGGAAGTTTATACAGAGAGCGTGGTTATATCGTAGCGTTCGCAAGGCGAACGAGTGGTTGAAGCAGGACGCGGGGCGGGCGCGGGAGCAAAGCGTAGAGTTTGAACTATCATAGTTGTGGCAAGAAGCGATCCGTGCGTTACGCAAATTTATTATTTGTCATTTCCTTTTATATTATTTCACTAACTGTGTTTGTTCAATAAATGTGAAAAATGGATTATGCGAGAGCTGTTGATTGAGTGGATGATGTAGAAGAGATCGCAGTGAGGAGAACTGGAACCTGTACAAGGTGGCTAGAAACCGCTGTAACCAGATGGTAAAAGCTTATAAACGCCGATACATTTGTGAAAATGTCTTTAACTCTTCACCGGCTGATATATGGAAGTTTCTCAAATCTCTCGGCATAACAAAGTCCTTCCCCAAATGTCATTTCTTCTAACGTGTCCTTGAGTGATTAGAATAAGCATTTTTCATCGTCGGATATTCTTGTAGATGCCGTTAAAAACAAAACTCTTCTTGAGATTACTTCCACGCCAATCTTACTTCCCGATTCTTTCTCTTTTTCCCCAGTGACTGACCCTGAAGTCCTCAAAACCTTCAATGCAATTAAGTCCAAGGCTGTTGGCTGTGATGGTGTCAGCAGAACTATGATATCCCTCATAATTAAAAGTATTCTCCCTATTGTTACACACATTATCAATGCCTCCCTATAAACTGGAGTATTTCCCACAATCTGGCGTAAGGCCATCATAATCCCTCTTCCTAAAATATCCAACCCCAGTTTATTTAATCACTACAGACCAATCTCCCTTCTCCCTTTCCTATCTAAGATCCTGGAAGCAGTTGCTCTTAAACAAATATCTACTTTTGTGTTTAGGTATAATCTGTTATCCCCTTTCCAATCAGGTTTTCGGCCTGGCCACAGCACAGCCACAGCTTTGCTTGAGGTTACAGAAGACGTTAGGAATGGCCTGGAGAACTCAAGATTAACGGTGTTAGTTTTAATAGATTTTTCCAATGCTTTTAACACCGTTGATCACGACATCCTCCTGGCTATTCTCTCTCAAATTGGGGTTTCTTCGTCGGCACGGGATTGGTTTTCATCATATCTTCGTGGTCGCCAGCAAGCGGTCCGTGCTAATCAGAAATTTTCTGAGTGGTGCGCCCAGAAAACTGGCGTTCCACAAGGCGGTATACTCTCTCTACTTTTATTTTCTCTTTTCATAAACTCTATTACCACTATTCTCAAATGCTCCTACAATCTGTACGCTGATGATCTACATGTCTACGCGCAAACTGACACTGACAACCTGGACAAATTCATCTCATTGCTGAATGCTGACCTTCTAGCTTCTAGCTATCAGTGATTGGTTGAAGCAGATTTGGGGTTACAGTCAATGTCAGTTAAAGCCAGGCTATCCTGATTGGCAGAACTTATTTTTTACGTAACTTGGACACCAGTCAACTACTGCCGCTTACTTTCAACAATGCCGTCATCCCTCTCCAGCCACACGTTAAAGACTTAGGCCTAAACATTGATGATAGGTTAAGTTGGAATAAGCTTTCTCAGGTTAGCCAGAATGTAACTTACTCACTGCGATCTCTCTATAGATTCAAGCATTTTCTTCCTTCCAGCACTAAAACCACTTTGGTTCAATTACTTGTGCTTCCTATAATTGATTATGCTGATGTTTGCTACTCTGATCTATCCCAAGAACTTCTTAACAAACTGGATCGACTACTTAACAACTGTATTCGTTTCATTTTTGCCCTTCGTAAATATGATCACATTTCTTCATTTCGTTCTCAGCTTAAAGGGCTGCCTATCCGTCAAAGGAGATCCCTCAGATCCCTCTGCATGCTCTTCACTATTATGAATGATCCTTGTGCTCCTGATTATTTAAAACAATATTTTAAAGTGTTGGGCAGTTCTCACAGTCTTAACCTTCGAGCATCCAAAAACTTACTCCTTCATATTCCTTCTCACCGCACCGGGTTTATGTCTAATTCCTACGCTATTCCAACCATTAAACTCTGGAATCCCCTTGACATCAAGAAGGCTGAGTCCAAATTTTCCTTTAAGCGTAAAATCCGAAGACACTACTTAAAAGCCTGTCATTCTTAGTTTGTCTTCGTCATAATAATTATGAGTTCAGATCAGAAATTTTAGTATATTAAATCATATTTATTACTTTATTATTTTAGCTTGTATATGTATTTTATTAGTCCCTATTATGTTACTAGCTGGGGTTTCGCCCGCGTGAATATCGGAAATAGCAAGGTTTCCTGATTTTTATTGTATTTTTTTAATCAGGAAACACCCACCCTACACCTACCTTACACCTACCCTACACCTACCCTACACCTTCCCTACACCTACCCTACCTACATAATTATACCAGCCCAAAAATACAATGACATGTTCCTGGTCCCCTGGTACTTGATGTTTCTGGTCTCCTGGTACTTGTGAATCTGAAGTACTAAGGCAGCAGCGCGTAACAGCTCGTTTTTTAAGTGTGTTCATGGCGGTCTGGAAATCAACTAAACATTCTGATCGTAAGTAACCGCCCGTCTTGTGATACTCGCCCGCCAAGTTTGCGGGCGAAAATCCAACGGCAGCTGCTGTGGAACCGCACAAAACTGCGGTCTCGTGAGTTCTTAGCCTTATTCCTACGTTACTTGATGACGTAGGATAATCAGCGCTGTCACAGGGTCTATAACTCGAAAGACAAATAATTAATTTGAAAGAAATAAAGGACATGCTTGCCTGCTGTTTTATTTTTCGATTAAAAACAAGCTGCTTTTGCATTAAAAAAATCTTTGGATTTGTATACTATTACTTACAAACAGAGCATTCACAATCAGAAAGTACTCCTTCCTCGTAAAACACATCCCGCAACACAACTACGCGCTTATGCACGTGGCGACGGCGCTTCTTGTCAGTTTATTATTCCGTGTCGCGCGCTTGTCTCTTCCATAGCGTAGTTGCTCAATGGCAATGACTACAATACACGAAAAATGTATGTTCCATATAAAAATGCAAATTTTTTATTTGGTGCAAATACAAATTTCCAAAAAGGAAACCAAATTATATGATTGTGATGATTTTCAAAACAACCAAAATTTCCCCCGAAGTACAGCGGCAGAAAAACGTGAAAAACTAATTTCCGTATGTCGCATCAGGGTGCAAAATCAATCATGTATTTAGGCAAAAATGACTAACCCTTTTCTGAGTTTACAGAACTACACGATTTTCCCCTAAGCCGCAATGGCCAAAAATCATGTTTACAGATATTTTTTTTTTTTCTAACGCTGCGTTGGTCTGATTAAAATAAATAAAATGTAATAATGTAGATTGAGGTGTAATAAAGCGTATAAAAAATTACGATGAGTACAACTGTATGCTCTGCTTAGTTATGAACAATAAACAGATTTCACAGTTTTTCACCCCCTTCCGTAGGGGTGCTAAATGCAATTTGTTTTTTACACTCAATTTTTCACTCATACAAAACCATTAGAAACGTTTTTGCCTCTCCGGAGAATTTATTCCAATCTTTATTAAAAAATGGCCTAATTTGACTATACTATAGGTTTAATGTGCAAAAGTAGTTTACAGTATACTATTAGATCTTAAAGTACACGTCTGTAGATAGTTACCTGGGAAGGATCTAACGCCTAAGGTACAGGCTCGGCCTAGTTTAGGTGTTAGTGGTCATGCGAATTGTGTTCAATTGCAGAATTGTACCTACTGTTTACCAAAATCAACTTGTAAATATTTTTTGTATCAATAAAGCTTTCTTTTTTATTATTTAGCCACGAATCTACTGGACTGTGTCAGTTGAAAACACACAAGTTTATAATTTTTCTAGACTGCCGTTGTTAAGAAAAATTATAAACATGTCTCACCTAGCCAAACATCAAACTATAACTCAAGAAGAAACATCGCAAACCACAAACCAAATACAGCAAAGCCAAAAGGAATGGATAAACATATAAATCAAGAATAAACACAGGTGCAATAGGTATTCGTACAAATCTTTCAATAACGAAGATCAAGGAAACAGTAAGCGCAGACCTGTTTCAGAATGAAAACAGGTTGATTTCACTTTCGCCACTGAACTCCGAAAGTGTAATCGATTTAAATTGCAACGGTATGATAATTTGCAATCAAAAAGAGTCCCTACTACAAAAATGTGTTTATAAAAGTTAAACAATATTTATTAGATCCATAAGTAGGTATCTATAACTACAATAGAAAATAAATTTAAACCATTTTTAGGCACTTTTGAATTGTCAAGACCGGTCAATCAAAGAAATGAAGCTAATTAGTACTTCCTTAAGTGTGGATCTCAATGGAAAATAATGTGAAAGAAACTCCATGCAGTGATACTAGTGCTTTTTTATTAAATAAAAGTAGCCTGGCTCAGCAATAGTCTAGCATTCTATCAAAAAAAAAAAATCGAATAAGTACATAAGTACTTATAGGGTTTCCCTGCATTAAATATACAACTACATACAATAATATTAGTAATACATACAATTTATTTACATTTAACGAACTAAGTATATTAAATAGTAAATAGTAGTAGGTTAAAAATTAAGCTAAAGAAACTACTAAATACTATTTATTTAACTATTTACGTAGGTACCCAAAAAATCCTAACTAAATTAAACCATATGGCGTCAAAAAATTCATCCGCATTGCTGTCGACTGGAAGTGTGCCCAAAACACAGGCGGCATTGCCACATTGTATAGCAATACTTATCCTTTGTCCAAGGTAAAAGCCAGCCCTTGGGTTACGCGAAGTGTCAACTAAACGTCTTGGAAAACTATATACTTAAACAACAAGACTAATAATTTGTGAAATCACGTACACGCTAATAAAAACAAAATAAATTCAACGCGGCAATGCTGCCTGTATTCTGGGCACTTAATTGCCATTGACAGCGATAAGGATGATTTTTTTTATACCCAGTGATTGATTTTGTTTTTAATCGCGTTTGTATACATAGATTACAGTAACAGGTTTTGATATCAGACATTTAGGTACAACTCCCAGAAAAAAAGGATCAAAAAAATATTTATAAGACGTCATTTTAATGAGTGGTACAATATCGATGGCTGATAACAATGTGTTAGTAACACACCACTTAAAGCTACTCCTCACTTTGATCGCGATGACACTACACATTTTTCCTCGTGAGTGATGTTTGAGAGCGTGTCACGTTGAGCCGCGTTGGATATTCCAACGAAAGAGAAAACCTGGTTTTCCCAGCTTTTTGCACCAGTGTGTGGGTTCGAACCAACTGGCGGTTTGATGAAGTCATTGTAGATTAGAATATTAGATTTATTGTTTCTTTGCGGAAAATGTTCGCAAATAATGATAAAACTGATGGTTTTTAACCGATTCAAAAAAAAAGAAGAGGTTCTCAATTCGATTGTATTAAAAAAAACAAAAATTAAAGTGGCAGTGGGTAGGGCACATTGCTCGCAGAATAGATGGTCGATGGGGCCGAAAAGTTTTGGAGTGGCAACCGCGTACCGGAAGACGCAGCGTTGAATGCCTCCCACAAGGTGGACCGATGACCTGGTGAGGGTCGCGGGCCGATGGATGCGAGACGCACAGGACCGGTTGTTGCGGCGACACTTGGGGGAGGCCTATGTCCAGCAGTGGACGTCTTTCGGCTGATATGATGATGATGATGATGTTTATTGTTTTACATTAAATATCCTCGAAAATAAAACCTACAAATATTCTTTCATCCATCGGCTACCCGCGACCCTCACCAGGTCATCGGTCCATCTTGTGGGAGGCCTTCCAACGCTGCGTCTTCCGGTACGCGGTCGCCACTCCAAAACTTTTCGGCCCCATCGACCATCTGTTCTGCGAGCAATGTGCCCTGCCCACTGCCACTTCAATTTGGCGATAAACATCCTTGAAAATAAAACCTACTTTACCTCAAAATAGGTCGAGGAAGTTGCGGTTTTACGAGGAACAAATTGCATCTAGTTCTGGTTAAGTATCTTAAAGACTAATGATTTCTACCTACACTTTAGAATCTAGTGGTCTGCATCTCGAGTAGGGTTACCACTTAACGAGACCAATCGTGATATTTTTGGAAATACTGTTTTTGCCAGCGGTAGTAATTGATTTAGAAAGCAGTTCCGCCTATCTCTTTGGGAAAAAGACGTGAGTTTATGTATATGTGTGATATTATTAATTAATTACTACTCTCTAGTGAGTAAAGAGTGCGTTGACCCGCTGGATGTGGGCAGTACAGGCTCTGCCTAGTTTGGGATCAGATGGCGGTGTGTTGGTTGTCCCAAGATATTATTATTATTATTAATTCATATGGCAATCCTTTCAGAAGGTCATTTTCAGCCGTGGTAAAATGCTACCTGCCTAACCGAAGGCAATGTCTCTCATGTACATGCGATAGAGTCTCCCTCTATAGCGAAGCGGAAATTATATTTATTTTTCTTACCAGCCGCTATTTCTTTCATTTTAATTTCGTTGCTGTTTCTCCAAGATTTGCCGAGATCGATTGCCGTTACGCTTTTCTGGTTGTCGCTACTGTTGATTCTGGCTTTCATGAGTTGCAGTGATTCAGAAAAGTTTGGGCCCGCTTTACCCGCAACGCCAAGCCAAGTAGGTAGGTACATATATTATGTTCTCTTTAGTAGATGCAATAGACGTGGTTACAAATATTTTATCACAGTTTTTGTCCAAACTTCCGTGCAATTTGAATAAAAAATAGAGGCATGTTCGTTAAGTGTCATAACGTTAGTTAATAAGTCTTTGTTAAATTGTGAATGAATTAGGCGGATTAGATCAGTGGCTTGGTTTCCATAAAAAAACAAAAAAAACTATAAGTAGGTATGTTTTACATCCGTAAACAGATAGGACAGACAATCCTAGAACAGCTGATTACTATTTGTATACACTCAGATTTTATAATTTTTTTCGGCAATACTATACCTACGCACTAAGAACAACAACTGTCAAATCGTGTTGTCGTTCGTTCAATCGGGTTCGGGACTAATCGTAAGCCGAAACTGCGGACTTCGGGCTAAGAGAGTAGACCTCCTGTTTCTACCAGTGGACCTAAAGGTGGGTACATGGTATGTGTATAAATAACTGAAAAAAGAACAATCAATAATACATAATCTATTTTATCTACACTCACATCGTAATGTTCCAAATATGAGTTCAAAAACGAATGCATAAACACGTACTTTTTTTTCGTGGATAGGTAAAATTTACAAAAAAAACCATTACAGTTCAACATTTTCCTTCGATTTTTAAACAACTGCATCATAAAATAACTTTTTCAACACATTTGCTCAAAAAATGCATTTACGAAGCCTGTATGCATTGTTCGAAAGTTAAAAATTATGCACCACACAATGGAGCGTGCGGCAAAGTAGGTACTCTCACCTAAGTACATATTTTACCGCAAACTCCGTTGTATAGCGCCGTGCGTATTCTTTACGGTTTTTTTTTTAATTTCCATAAAAATTAATAAGAAATCCACCAAGGAGTTTCACATCACGAGAATAAATAAGCTGAATGATCGAACCTCCTTGGAAGCGCTTTTGCTGTATACGTTTGTCTCATTTTAATATTATAGAGAAAATGAGAGAAGATAAATAAAAAAAATAAAGTAGGTATGTGGTTCTAATTTTCACCACGCGCATGTGGCGCCCTTTGCAAATTCGCGCCATTTTCATATTAGAAACGTCAAAGATTGTTGCGACTTTCCGACTGATTGCTAGAGACAAAAAGTTTGTTTCATTACTTATTGTAATGTTTTCTCGCAAATGTGTCGAAAAACGTTGTATGACACACGTGCGGATTTGGTTTTTACAAACTCGTGACTATGGTAAGCCCTCGACTTCGTCTCGTGCTTACATTCGTCTACTCGTTTGTAAAAACCAACTTACCGCACTAATATCATAAATAACTATTAAATTTTTATAGCACATTTTTTCTTTTTAATTAGCCAGCTTTTATCTTTGTCTGTGGATGCACGCGCTGCGCTGTCATTCGAATACGCAATGAGAATATCCGCCATATTGGAATAAACTATTTTTCCACTTATTTTACCAGCCAAGGCTGCGGTAGACCCAAGTCAAATCAGCATTATATTTAGATTTAGTAAAAAACATTAGAATACCGCGTATTAGTGGTTACCATTTACATACATAACTTAGTTAATAATGATTTAACTTTGTTAGGGTTAGCTATGATTTACTTTAAAATCGAGCAGAAAATATTGAATTGAACGTAGTACACTTGGGACGGGTCTCAAAAACACGAACGTCCGCGAGCTTGGCGATACAGTGGCCCGGTAATTAAGACATTTAGGGGTACCCAATAATCCCAAAATATAAAATTCTTCCGTTAGTGACTGAGATACTGATAAACAACGCACAGTGTATAGCTCCATCTCTCCTTCTCGCTCGAACTACTCACGCTTTAACACGTCATGGTAGGGCCGCCGGTCGTTGAAAGATGAAATTTGGCATGTAGGTTTCTTGGGGAGCCAGGGTTGCGGAATTTGTTCGAAAGAGTCACCGCGGCCCTGAAACGCAGAGGGCATTTGGAGAAACACGGATGGGTTTAAGTCAGTAAGAGTCTGACACTCCCTCTCACTCCGCCCAGACTTAAAAAAAGGGTTCCTTGGAGTTCCGAGGAGGGGAGCACTAAGATAGGATTTCCCAAAATTCGAAAAATGTAAAAAAAGGTATATGCGCGTACGAAATCGTGGAGAATTTGCTAGTCACGTATAAATGAGTTCGCGGTACTTATACTCAGTCAATTCTGATACCTGTTCTGTTCTGTTCTGTTCTGTTCTGCTCTGATCTGTTCCGTTCTGTTCTGTTTTAATCTGATCTGATCTGTTCTGTTCTGTTCTGTTGTATTCTACTCTTTTCTATTGGGTATGGTTTCCGCACTTAATCCTGCTGTGGACCATTGCGCGTGAGCCATGGCGGCCGTCATTCCAAGCAGCCAACCTCACTCTAGAAGCAGATCAGTGTGTGTGATATCTGTGAGTGAATTCGGTGTCCCTAATTTTTGCCTCCGTACTTCGGTGACGCCTGTGCTCTCAACTCCTCCTCCGCCATGCATGCTCGAGTGATCTTAAAAGGGTTTCATTTGTCATACGGTTTGGGAACCTAAAAAACAAATTGAAATTGCTCATGAGTTTTTAATGGGACAACAATAAAATAATTTCACTGCATTTTACGACAATTTTTTAAGCTCTGGTCTTGATAATATAGGTACAGCAGAAATAAAACTTTCTCCTAAGCCTCAGCTTCAAGATGTAAAATGTTGTGTTGTTTTGTGTTGTGTTGTGTTGTAATGTGTTGTGCAGTGTTGTGTTGTGTTGTGCTGTGTTGTGATTTGTTGTGTTGTGATGTGTTGTGTTGTGTTGTGTTGTGTTGTGTTGTGTTGTGTTGTGTTGTGTTGTGTTGTGTTGTGTTGTGTTGTGTTGTGGTGTGGTGTGGTGTGGTGTGGTGTGGTGTGTTGTGTCGTGTCGTGTAGTGTCGTGTCGTGTCGTGTCGTGTCGTATCGTGTCGTGTCGTGTCGTATCGTGTTGTGTTCTGTTCTGCTCTGAACTGTTCCGTTCTGTTCTGTTTTAATCTGATCTGATCTGTTCTGTTCTGTTCTATTCTACTCTTTTCTATTGGGTATGGTTTCCGCACTTAGTCCTGCTGTGGACCATTGCGCGTGAGCCATGGCGGCCGTCATTCCAACCAGCCAACCTCACTCTAGAAGCAGATCAGTGTGTGTGATATCTGTGAGTGAATTCGGTGTCCCTAATTTTTGCCTTCGTACTTCGGTGACGCCTGTGCTCTCAACTCCTCCTCCGCCATGCATGCTCGAGTGATCTTAAAAGGGTTTCATTTGTCATACGGTTTGGGAACCTAAAAAACAAATTGATATTGCTCATGAGTTTTTAATGGGACAAGAATAAAATAATTTCACTGCATTTTACGACAATTTTTTAAGCTCTGGTCTTGATAATATACAGCAGAAATAAAACTTTCTCCCAAGCCTTGGCTTCAAGATGTAAACTGTTCTGTTCTGTTCTGTTCTGTTCCGTTCTGTTCTAATCTGTTCTGCTCTGCTCTGATCTGTTCCGTTCTGTTCTGTTCTGTTCTGTTCTGTTCTTCTCTGCTCTGCTCAGTTCCGTTCCGTTCTTCTCTGCTCTGCTCAGTTCCGTTCCGTTCCGTTCCGTTCCGTTCCGTTCTGTTCTGTTCTGTTCTGTTCTGTTCTGTTCTGTTCTGTTCTGTTCTGTTCTGTTCTGTTCTGTTCTGTTCTGTTCTGTTCTGTTCTGTTCTATTCTATTCTGTTCTGGTCTGTTCTGTTCTGTTCTGTTCTGTTCTGTTCTGTTCTGTTCTGTTCTGTTCTGTTCTGTTCTGTTCTGTTCTGGTCTGTTCAGTTCTGTTCTGTTCTGTTCTGTTCTGTTCTGTTCTGTTCTGTTCTGTTCTGTTCTGTTCTGTTCTGTTCTGTTCTGTTCTGTTCTGTTCTGTTCTGTTCTGTTCTGTTCTGTTCTGTTCTGTTCTGTTCTGTTCTGTTCTGTTCTGTTCTGTTTTGTTCTGTTCTGTTCTGTTCCGTTCTGTTCTGTTCTGTTTTAATCTGATCTGATCTGTTCTGTTCTGTTCTGTTCTGTTCTGCTCTGCTCTGCTCTGCTCTTCTGCTCTTCTGCTCTTCTGTTCTGCTCTGTTCTGTTCTGTTCTGTCCTGTTCTGTTCTGTTCTGTTGTAATCTCTTTTAATCTGATCTGATCTGTTCTGTTCTCTTCTGTTGTATTCTACTCTTTTCTATTGGGTATGGTTTCCGCACTTAGTCCTGCTGTGGACCACTGCGCGTGAGCCAAGGCGGCCGTCATTCCAACCAGCCAACCTCACTCTAGAAGCAGATCAGTGTGTGATATCTGTGAGTAAATTCGGTGTCCCTAATTTTTGCCTCCGTACTTCGGTGACGCCTGTGCTCCCAACTCCTCCTCCGCCATGCATGCTCGAGTGTTCTTAAAAGGGATTCATTTGTCATACGGTTTGGGAACCTAAAAAACAAATTGATATTGCTCATGAGTTTTTAATGGGACAACAATAAAATAATTTCACTGCATTTTACGACAACTTTTTAAGCTCTGGTCTTGATAATACACAGCAGAAATAAAACTTTCTCCCAAGCCTTGGCTTCAAGATGTAAAATGTTCTGTTCCGTTCTGTTCTGTTCTGTTCTGTGCTGTTCTGTTCTGTTCTGCTCTGTTCTGTTCTGTTCTGTTCTGTTCTGTTCTGTTTTAATCTGTTTTAATCTGATCTGTTCTGTTCTGTTCTGTTCTGTTCTGCTCTGCTCTGCTCTGCTCTTCTACTCTTCTGTTCTGTTCTGTTCTGTTCTGTTCTGTTCTTTTCTGTTCTGTGCTGTGCTGTGCTGTTCTGTTCTGTTCTGTTCTGCTCTGCTCTGCTCTGCTCTGCTCTGTTCTGTTCTGTTCTATTCGGTTCCGTTTCGTTCCGTTCCGTTCCGTTCCGTTTTGTTCCGTTCCGTTCCGTTCCGTTCTGTTCTGTTCTGTTCATTCTGTTCTGTGATAAACTGTAATAAAATAAAAATTACAGTAATTAATAGTAATTTTCTCACACGTATTCTTATTTATTAGCCCCAGCCAAGGCTGCGGTAGACACAAGTCAAAGCAGCATTATATTTAGATTTAGTTAAAAACATTAGAATACCGCGTATTAGTGGTAACCATTTACATACATAACTTATTTAATAATGATTTAACTTTGTTAGGATTAGCTATGATTTACTTTAAAATCGAGCAAAAAATATTGAATTGAACGTAGTACACTTGGGACGGGTCTCAAAAACACGAACGTCCGCGAGCTAGGCGATACAGTGGCTCGGGAATTAAGACATTTAGGGGTACCCAATAATCCCAAAATACAAAATTCTTCCGTTAGTGACTGAGATATTGATAAACAACGCACAGCCGAAGCGAATTCGAGCGAGAAGGAGGGATGGAGCTATTAATTTGATTATATATAATATTAATTTGTTCGAAAGAGTCACCGCGGCCCTGGAACGCAGAGGGCATTTGGAGGAACACGGATGGGTTTTATTCAGTAAGAGTCTGACACTCCCTCTCACTCCGCCCAGACTTAAAAAAAGGGTTCCTTGGAGTTCCAAGTAGGGGAGCACTAAGATAGGATTTCCCAAAATTCGAGAACGGTAAAAAAAGGGATATGCGCGTACGAACACGTGGAGAAATTGCTAGTCACGTATAAATGAGTTCGCGGTACTTATACTCAGTCAATTGTGATACCTGTTCTGTTCTGTTCTGTTGCGTTCCGTTCAGTTCCGTTCCGTTCCGTTCTGTTCTGTTCTGTTCTGTTCTATTCTGTTCTGTTCTGTTCTTTTCTGTTCTGTTCTGTTCTGTTCTGCTCTGATCTGTTCCGTTCTGTTCTATTTTAATCTGATCTGTTCTGTTCTGTTCTGTTCTATTCTACTCTTTTCTATTTGGTATGGTTTCCGCACTTAGTCTTGCTGTGGACCATTAAGCGTGAGCCATGGCGGCCGTCATTCCAACCAGCCAACCTCGCTCTAGAAGCAGATCAGTGTGTGTGATATCTGTGAGTGAATTCGGTGTCCCTAATATTTGCCTCCGTACTTCGGTGACGCCTGTGCTCTCAACTCCTCCTCCGCCATGCATGCTCGAGTGATCTTAAAAGGGTTTCATTTGTCATACGGTTTGGGAACCTTAAAAACAAATTAATATTGCTTATGAGTTTTAATGGGACAACAATAAAATAATTTCACTGCATTTTACGACAATTTTTAAAGCTCTGGGCTTGATTATATACAGCAGAAATAAAACTTTCTCCCAAGCCTTGGCTTCAAGATGTAAAATGTATTATTTTACGTGCGGCGTCCCACAAGGCATGTACCGTTACAGCTCGCGACACTCGACAGGAATTCTTTTGCTTCGAGTGACATGTTACCGTAACACCGCGGTGGAGTTCGGAGACATTGACTTTCAAGTTACTTACTAGGGTTTCTCGAAAGAACAAAATAGGAAATGCTTCGATTTATTTTTTATAGTTGAGCCAGCAGGGTCTTGTTTAGTACCTTTAACTGACAATGTGACGTATTGTTTGTCAAAATATGACACAATCGTCATATTTTTGTAAAAAGTGCTGTTTAAAATATTAGAAAATGCACGACATTCAATTTTATTATTGCAAGATTGTCACATGTCCCTACTATGTTAAATAGACCCAAGCTGGCGGCAAGCGTGGTTTTGTTTTATTTTTTTTTAATGAGTTTCGACACATAAAGTTGCTATTTTGAAAAGTATAGCAGTTTTTATTTTCGTTTGTATTCAAAATTGAAATTCCTTACGATCGAAAACCAATAGTAGAGCCGTAAAATAATTAGGAAAACATTCGAATGCAAATCGATTCGTGTCACGTCTCCTTTGTGTATTGAGCATCCAGTTTTTACGAACACAAATACACGCAGAATCGATATTTAAAAATCATCAATGCGTTTTTTCTCGACTTTTTTGTATGTTATTATTATACACTGCTCTTGAACTTGACAGTTATAAGTTTGCATCAGCGGCGGTTCAAGGTTCTATTACGTATGAATGTTGAATAATTTGCATACGTAATTATTCGCATCTCGACGCGGTGTTAATTTTGAGCAAAACCGCTGTAACATCGTTAGTTTATTGTTTCCCGTATGATTCATGTTGTTGAAGTGAATATGATGATTTTATTAACAGGATATCTGTCACTTTACGAAGCGTGACAAGATGACGTCATCAATATCATCAGCCAAATTTAGCATCGGTTCACCGTACTTGATAGAGACAAATAAGTGGGTTTTGATGGCTAGTTACAGACATATTTTTGTCATAGGCTACCTGCATGGAGGAGAGTAGAGTAGAGACTCCATTTTCCGCCCTTAGACTGCCATTCGGTCCGTTGTGCGTAGGTGTCTTGGCTAAGTTCCCAGCTTAGCTCCGCCCAGAAGCACAGAACTTTCCTGGGAGCTTCACAGGCTTCGCGGAGCGACTGAGGATTTTTTCGCGTTGGGTAGCCACTAGCTAGGAACCACATGGAGGATAGAAGAGCAGAAGTACAGACTGCGCAAAGAATAAATTATGAAACTTAAACTCTGTATTCCTTTTAGGTAAGTATAGAAATAGAGGCTAAGCTGGCAGGAGGAAACTGCTTCCATAATAGCAGTGTACTGACTGCTTAACATTTTATTCCAAAATACATTTTGCACTTGCCTACATTCATACAACAATAAACAGGCAAATCAATGAACCTGACCCATGAAAATTTCAATAAACTCCCATGACATGAAAATCAATTGCAAAATGTAAAAATGACACAGCATGTTGAGCCACACTTGTATTCTAAACCAGGCGAGGTGATCCGCTGTGATATCCGGAAAAGCCATTAGTAATGGTTTTGTATTGTCAAACTATTTATTTCTGTGGGATGTCTAGCTTCCGCGTTTGTACAAAAGTATGGCGGAAATTAAATGGAGTTGTTCCGTGTGATTCTCTGAATATTTTGCAGTTTTCTCGCTTGTGTTTCTGTCCTCAGCTTATCTCCTAAAACTTATATTATAAAAAGGTAAAATCGTTTATTTAAAAAGGTAACCTAAGACAAGTGACATTCTGTCAGCGGTAGCGTGGCGGAGGCGATTGTCTAAACGTCAAAATATTGTATGGGATTGATTGACGCTATCCAAATGATACGAGATCAATCCAACAACCGGTCCTGTGCGTCTCGAATCCATCTTGTGGGAGGCCTTCCAACGCTGCGTCTGATAGTCCCTTCATGTAAAATAGCCTGGTACTCAGCTGCATCTGGTGTGACTGGAAACCGACTCCATCGTAGTTGGGAAAAGGCTAGGCAGATTCATTTATAGAAGTTAACTTTTTCCAAAGAGTTGGGCACTCCGGGAACACCGACTCTGATTACGAAAACTTTAACTGATAAATAGCAACACTATAATATCTAAGTGATAGAGCTTTGGCAACTTTATATTCAGGAAAAAGCAGTTTTCTTGAGATGGGCTACGGTAGTCATCATATCAGCCGAAAGACGTCCACTGCTGGACATAGGCCTCCCCCAAGCGTCGCCACAACAACCGGTCCTGTGCGTCTCGCACCAGGTCATCGGTCCACCTTATGGGAGGCCTTCCAACGCTGCGTCTTCCGGTACGCGGTCGCCACTCCAAAACTTTTCGGCCCCATCGACCATCTGTTCTGCGAGCAATGTGCCCTGCCCACTGCCACTTCAATTTGGCGATCCTTCGGGCTATGTCGGTAACCTTGGTTCTCTTGCGGATATCATCATTCCTGATTCGATCACGCAAGGAAACTCCGAGCATTGCCCTCTCCATTGCCCTTTGGGTGACTTTAAGCCTTCTGATGAGGCCCATTGTGAGCGACCACGTTTCGAGTCCATAGGTCATCACTGGCAACACGCACTGGTCATAGACTTTCGTCTTGAGACACTGTGGTATGTGAGACGAGAAGATACCGCGCAACTTCCCGAACGCCGCCCAGCCGAGTTGGATTCGACGGTTGACCTCCTTCTCGAAGTTAGCCCTACCTAGCTGGATCGTTTGTCCCAGGTAGACGTACTCATCAACAACTTCGAGTGCAGAGCCTCCAATCTTGATAGGAGTGGGTGCTACATGGGTATTTACCATGACCTTGGTTTTGTCCATGTTCATTTTAAGACCCACTCTTTCGGAAGCTCTACTGAGGTCATCGAGCATTGTACAGAGGTCCTCCGTGGTCTCAGCCATGACGACTATATCGTCGGCAAATCGAAGATGAGTGATGTACTCGCCATTTACATTGATGCCTAGCCTTTTCCAGTCCAAAACCTTGAAGACGTCCTCCATTGCGGCCGTGAACAGTTTCGGAGAAATTACGTCTCCCTGCCTCACACCCCGCTGCAGGAGGATAGGTTCTGATGTCTGATCCTGAAGTCGGACTGACATGGTGGCGTTTTCATACAAACACTTCAGCACCTCGATGTACCGATAGTCGATCTGGCACCGTTGGAGAGACTGCAGCACAGCCCAAGTCTCGATCGAGTCGAAGGCTTTCTCGTAGTCCACAAACGCTAAGCAGAGGGGCAGATTATACTCTTCGGTCTTCTGTATAACCTGCCGCAGCGTGTGTATGTGGTCTACGGTGTTGAAGCCTTTTCGGAATCCGGCTTGTTCGGGAGGCTGGAAGTCGTCAAACCTGCGTGCGAGACGGTTTGTGATGACTCTGGAAAACAGCTTGTAGACATGACTCAGAAGTGAGATGGGCCTGTAGTTCTTAAGCAGAGCATTGTCGCCCTTTTTAAAGAAGAGTACCACCACACCTCTGCTCCACGCTTGTGGCGTTTTCCCCTCGAGGATGACGGAATCGAACAGTTTCTGAAGGGCCTTAAGGACTGGTTTTCCACCCGCCTTCAGGAGTTCGGCCGTAATTCCGTCCTCACCCGACGCCTTGTTGTTCTTAAGCTGCTTCAGAGCCATCCTAATCTCATACAGGCTGACGTCCGGGATGTCTTCGGTATAATGCCGGGTCAATCTAGCTCTTGGGTCGTTCGCTAGATTTGCTGCGGGTTTGGTCATTGACGTATATAACTGTCCATAGAATGTCTCGATCTCCCTCAGAAGCTCCGATTTGGCGGATATGGTTCTGCCATCGTCGGTCTTCAGTTTTGTGAGCTGGCTCTGCCCAATAGACAAATCTCTTGCAAAGACCTTGGAACCCTTATTCCGCTCTATCGCGTCTTTAATCGTTTCAGTATTAAAGCGGCGGAGGTCGCTTTTCAAGGACTTGGAGATCCGTCTATTGAGCTGCCGGTACTTGCACGCATCGTCTGAAGACTGCAGAATCATCTCCCGCCTCTCCTTCATGAGCTTGAGAGTTGGATCAGAGAGCCTCTTGGTCTTATCTGTACGGCGAGTCTTGAAGAACTTAGACCCGACCGTATGAACAGTTTCCACGAACCCATCGTTGTATTCGTCCACGGAGCTCCCTAGGCACTCGAAACGATTTTGAAGTTCGAGCTGAAAGCTTTCGGAGTTTTGGATCTGGATCTGTGCTGGACGGAGCGTAGACTTCATCAGTCGAGACCTTTCCAGCTTGATATTTAGATTCAATGTGCCTCTTACCATGCGGTGATCACTTCCGGTTTTCACCGCGTTGATCACGGAGCCATCATTGAATATCTGCTTCTTCGTCGACATGATGAAGTCAATCTCATTTTTAGTTGCACCGTCGGGGCTCTGCCAGGTCCACTTCCTGTGCTCACGTTTTCTGAAGAAGGAGTTCATCATATAGAGTACCACGGTAGTAAGTCTGCAGAAAAAAATCTAGTCGAATAAAAAAATATTACAAAAATCTTGTAGCTCTTGGTTCACTCAATCACAGTTAAGGAAAACAGATGCTTTGCTTTGTAATCGCTTTGTGTTTTTATCAGAAAATATTGTGTTTTTATTAGTGAACTAATCCATCTTTATTAGGATAATACCCGCTGGAAATTGGTAGTTACATGTACAATAATTGCTTCCTCAGGTCCGATGAATCGTAAAAACTATAAAATACCCATGGCGTATGATATAAAATTTTAAATGAGGAACAAATTAATCTTAAGGAAAAACATAAAAACGGATTTTGATTTAAGAACGATTTGTCAATAATTGGGAAATATGATTAATGTGATGAGGCAATGTCCACTTAAGCCAGTCATTTGAAACATTTTAGGTCGCAATACATTTCACTGTCCTAATTTTTTGTGCTGTTGTTGGGATATAATTATGCCAGTAGAGTACACCCAATATTTCAACTTCAGGGGCCTAATCACCAACTCTTAAAGCAGTATTACTTCAATATTACTTCCAGTGGGAAAGAGACGGAGCTATACAGGACTTAGCTATAGATCCGTCTCTTTCCCACTGGAAGTAATGTAAAAGTAATACTGCTTTAAGAGTTGGTGGTTTAGGCCCTGAAGACGTTTGCTAACTTCGTGGTGCTCGGAAAACAGCAAAATTTTCGTAAATTTAGTTTTTTTTTTCGTCTTAATTCTTTGAGTAGCAGAAACCTAAACGCTGATTGACAGAGATTGCCTTGGGGCTTAGTCAATCTCTACTATCAATGGATTCTCAATTACATCAAAATGTCTTTAGAGAAATTAAATTAAGAGCATATTGTCCGCGACTTCGTACGCGCATATCCCGTTTTTTCCCCTTCCCCTTATATTTTGGGACATTCTCTCTTAGTGCTCCCCTACACTCTCCAAGGAACCAAAAAAAATAAAAAAAAAACCCAAAATCATCATCAAAATGAATGAATCATCAAATGACTCCTTCCGTTCTGGGCGGAGCGGGAGGGAGTGTCAGACTCTTACTGACTAAAACCCATCCGTGTTCCTCCAAATGCCCTCTGCGTTCCAGGGCCGCTGTGACTCTTTCGAACAAATTCCGCAATCCTGGCTCCCCAAGAAACCTACATGCCAAATTTCATCTTTCAACGACCAGCGGCCCTACCATGACGTGTTAAAGCGTGAGTAGGTAGTTCGAGCGAGAAGGAGGGATGGAGCTATACACCCTATATAGCTCCATCCCTCCTTCTCGCTCGAATTCGCTTCGGCTGTGCGTTGTTTATCAGTATCTCAGTCACTAACGGAAGAATTTTGTATTTTGGGATTATTGGGTACCCCTAAATATCTTAATTCCCGGGCCACTGTATCGCCGAGCTCGCGGACGTTCGTGTTTTTGAGACCCGTCCCAAGTGTACTACGTTTAATTCAATATTTTCTGTTCGATTTTAAAGTAAATCATACCTAACCCTAACAAAGTTAAATCATTATTAACTAAGTTATACTGTAAATGGTTACCACTAATACGCGGTATTCTAATGTTTTTTACTAAATCTAAATATAATGCTGATTTGACTTGGGTCTACCGCAGCCTTGGCTGGGGCTAATAAATAAAAATACGTGTGAGAAAATTACTAAATTAACCACTGTAATTTTTAGTTTATTACAGTAGAAAATCATGTTTTCTAAGATTCATCTAGCAAGTCTCGTTGCGAGTCTGACTGGCTAACATCCTTATACAGAAGTACTTAATTTCTAAAACACAATGTGTTTCTATCAGTCACTTTGTTTATGCGTAATAGATACAAAGATAGACAGATAAGATATTTTTTGGTTCAAGAATAGAAAACACAACACAAAAAAGCACATTTACATTAATATTAAAACCAAAATAAAAAAATCTAGAAAATACGAATCTAATAATAAAACCCATTAAAAAAATATAGGTAAATGAAAATATAGGCAATATGTTTATGGCACATTTATGCAGTCTATGGTATAAGTGCTCATGGCGAAATTATAACAACCGCACGGGTCGATCTTCAAGATTAAGCAAGTAGCCGTGGTCAGTTTGTGGATGGGTGACGATCTTAACATATCGAGACTCCTCCGTGCCTCGGAAAGCAGGTTCAGGGTTTTAGTCCCGGCTGTCATTTGGAGATCTTTAGCAGTTGTTACCTACGGATTGTCAGAAGCCAGAAAAGTGTTACCCAGTTAATGGGTTTCGAAGGTCTGGTAGGCACGCGCTCCACGTTAAATGCTGTTAAGTATTCAGCTGAATCCGGTTTGACTGGGAGCTTCCAGTATATTTGGGTTATAATAATATACAAGTGATGATAGTGCAAATGAGAGTGCAGCTCAGCATGTGCCAGGCATGTATACCTGACGCTGATATTCTGCTGGATCCCAGTAGTGACATATCTACATTTATTATTACCTATCATAAAAATATTTATTATACTAGAGGTGGTTTATTGACCCCGTGCGATTATTCCAGTCTATAGCTATAAAAGAGCTAGGTACTATAACTTCC
This sequence comes from Melanchra persicariae, assembly GCA_947386135.1. NCBI lineage: Eukaryota > Metazoa > Arthropoda > Insecta > Lepidoptera > Noctuidae > Melanchra > Melanchra persicariae. The sequence continues at coordinate 9,628,243 of OX376661.1, read as the reverse complement.
TACATAAAAACCTAATACTGGGTCTTATGGACTGACGTTGATCTAAAGGTGTTCCAGGAGTTCGTGGTCATATTTGTGGGTGATATTGGATAGCTGATACATAAAGAGGGCGCCGACCGCGCAGTGGCGCCCTCATCGTTTGTTTGGTTATTTATTTTATTTTAGAATGAAAATGCAGAAAATAAGCAAGTTAAGTTGTGCTCCACAAGATTATACGTTAATATTATTATAAAAGGTATTTTTAAATTGTTTAGTTTTATTATAATATTAATAACGGAAAATAGTGGCGCGCCACTGCGCGCTCGGCGCCCTCTGAAGGAAAAAATAGTGAAACAAAATAAAATATGTTCTTTTTTTTAAATTCGACCAGAATAAGCGACAAAAAGTTCCGAAGAAATGACTTTTCAAGCAATTTGTAACTGTTGGTATTGGCATTTAGGTACATTCGCGTGGTATCTTCTTGTCTCATGTGTCTCAAGACGAAAGTATAGGTATGACGTGCGTGTTGCCAGTGATGACCAGCTAATATGGACTCGAAACGTGATCGCTCACAATGACATCAGAAAGCTTAAAGTCACCCAAAGGGCAATGGAGAGGGCAAAGCTCGGAGTATCCTTGCGTGATCGAATCTGGAATGATTATATCCGCAAGAGAACCAAGGTTACCGCCAAAGCCCGAAGGATCGCCAAACTGAAGTGGCAGCCAAAGTAAGTAAGTAAGAAGCCGAAGCAGCAGAAGTGATGGGGCCGAAAAGTTATGGAGTGGCGACCGCGTACCGAGATGCAGCTTTGGAAGGCCCCCACTAGGTGGACTGTTGACCTGGTGAGGGTCGTGGGTAGCCGATGGATGCGAGACACACAGGACAGGTTGTTGTGGCGACACTTAGGGGAGGCCTATGTCCAGCAGTGGACGTCTTCCGACTGATATGATGATGATGATGATGATGAGGAACGAACCTGAAACAGTTTTTCATGTGTTTATAGTTTTTTGCCAGAACCCCTAATTTTTTTTTCTGCTAAACAACTTAGCTAGGAAGGTACTGCTAATAAAATCAGTCAATCATATGCACTGTGAAAGTCCCGCAAAAATCAGAAAATGTTTCGGAGATTAGCTGGAACAAACATACAGATAGCGAATTTTTTTTTTAAATTGTGTCTTTGTAATAAGTTTTAACGTAGGTACTATTCTCAAATATAAAACTCCAAATACAACTGTGATGAGACGGCCTCGACGGACGCATTTTCAAATAAAATACGTTGCTAGGTTCTATAATTATTATTGTACTATAGTCTGATGTGAATACCAAGTAATTACGCGCTCTGTTTGCTTTTTTATTTGAAAATCGCTTCAGGTCATTCATTATTTAACGTTGTAATGATGATACTTATAGATACACATAGGAATTCTTTGTTAGCGTACCTTTTTTATGGATGGGAAATCATCAAATTACTTTTTCCGCTCTGGTTGGAGGGTTCGAATGAGTCACCGCGGCCCTGGAACGCAAAGGGCTTGGGGATGAACACGGATGACACTCCCTTGAGCGGAAGCAGTCATTTGATGATAACCCATCCATTAAAAAAAGGTTCGAAACTATGCCCTACAACTTTTATCTATCCGTTAACCACTAACCAACGGCGTAATGGCGAATAGCGTTCACGGATACATAAACGACCGATTAAAATCTCAGAAACCGGGCATAAGTGAGTCGGGATCGTTACCACGGAGCCACCACCTAGTAGGTACCTAATTACGCAAATATAAACATGATCTCTACTTACCTACCTTCCAGTTGAGTTCAGTGGTTCTTAAGACGTACAAACACACATTACCTATGTGTTTGATGCACAGACAAACATGCAAACAGCCGCAGTTTTCGGAAATTCTGACGTTTGTTCAAAAACATTGCAATTCGTGGAATATTTTGAAATCTGGGAAAACCCAACGTTGCCAAGTCATGCTGTGTTATCAGATGAATTTTAATAAGTCAGAAGAAGACGCCAGTGTCATCCTTATCGGGAAAAGTTTGGGTCATACGCGCAAGGTGAGCGGTGACTCATTGTAGGCTGAGCAGAACTTTATCAGACTATAGCTTCTCCGAACCACGGCTTTGCCCACGCGAAAAATTTGCACGAAATCCGAATCTTTTTTCATAAATAAAAGTAGCTGGTGTTACTCTTTATAACATGAGCTATCTGCCAGTGAAAGTCCCGTTAAAATCGGTCCAGCATTTTTGGAGATTACAGAGAACAAACAGTCAGGCAAAAAAATGTATAGGTAATAATATATAATATTTGTATCGAAAACTTTCATAAGCATTTATCAGACACTTAAATTTTAATTATTTTATAGATCATGTTGTAGGTGTGCATATACATATAGTTGAATGAGTAAACAATTAAATTAACGTTTGTGGTGAGGATACTCACGATAGTCCGTCATCCGTCATCACTTGCTTAGATAAACAACTGTTGCTGATTTCGTGCAGCATGATTTTTGTACCTACTTGATCATAGAATAGATATAACTTCTGCAGTATGGGTGACTTGTATATAATATTATTATTTGATTCTCGTTCGAAACAGTGATTAACTTACCTTCTTATAAAGGCACCGACAATATTAAAAACGAGAGTGCTAGAAATTATCATGGGATAAGTATAAAAAATCATTAGGCTGACAAAGCGTCCCCAACTAGGTGTTCTAATGAATGCTACAACAATTTATAATTAGGTATAAATTGATAGAGCATTACCCGACCATCATCAGGGCTTTAACAGAATTTACCGCTGTAGGGTTTTAGGCTTATGAGATTTGACGAATGGTCGATTTGACGAATATGTACGTACGTAATATGGTTTAAAAGAGTGTCCATGGAGTTTCTTGCACGTTCTTCTCCATTGAGATCTACGCTTTGGAACATGCAAATAGCTTTTGACTGACTTTGACAATTCAAAAGTATCTGTGAATGGTTTATTTGAAATAAATGCTTTGAGTTTGACTTTGACTTATGAGACTTGACCAATATCAGACAACATCTTGCTTGCCATCAGCACTTTAGTCAGATACCTATAACCACTATCTCGTCCTAATCACCAGTAAGTTCTTGACAAGACTGGAGTAAGATTTTCTGGCTCCTGACAATCCGTAACGACTGCCAAAGATCTAGGTACAAATGACACCCGGGACCAGCGGCTTAACTTTCTTTCAAGATGGTCACCCATCCACAGACCGACCCCGCCAAACGTTGCTTAACCTTGAAGACCGACCCGTACGGCTATTTTATGAATATGTGGATAAACTATGCAAAATATGAACTTTATCTGTCATGTGTAATGCGGGAAATCTTCTGTTATCATAAGTATGTAGAATGCAACAAGGCTTGACTTATGGGGGCTGATGAATCCAAGGTGTTGTTCTAAAGAGTGATTCACAATAGAGATGCCTATTGATGTTCCTCTCTAAGCGCTATAGGGGTTCCTTGAATGTCCAATGTATTATTTATGTGTCTGAAAATACAAAAGTGGTGCTTAAATATGTACTTACCCTATGAGTAGGAGGTGAAAAGTATACACCCGTTTTATTATAATGCAAAATTTGGCCTAGTAGGTTTGATTTTTGAGGAGCTCGTGTAAATAATGTGCGATCTTCTGGCAGAGGTCGGTCCATGGAGCATCTGTTTATAGAGACTCCTCCTTGTCTTAATTACAAACTAAAGACAAGCCCTTGTTTTTTCTTCATTTCGGAACAATGGTTAATACGGATACAGACCAAGAGTCAAGCTATGTTAGTTAATTTTAGTTAAGTTGGCCCAGTTGAGCTACCTCAACTGGGCCAACTCAAAAATAAAAAAAATAGTTCAGACCTCATTAGATACCTACGTATCTAATGAGGTCTGAACTAGTTTTTTATTTTTATTTATTAAGGACAAAAAACAGTAACATATTAGAGCGTACAATAAAAGTCCTTAAAACTAAATTAACAAACATGTCCACAACTAAGATCATTAAAATTAAAATTAAAATAAATCGTAATATTTTAATTAAAAAAATGATAATATTATTTGACTAAATTCTTAATAGGTATTATAGGCTGGCTGTTATTTTTAAAGTACCTACTTAGTTCTTAAATTGCTCTAATAGATCGTTGAAAACCTATAGTTTTGACCACTGACCTTTCGTGAGCTGACCAAAATATAAACACCATGATTAATAGCCACTGCAACTTCTGAAAGCCAGAATCAACATTGGCGACCACCAGAAAAAAAAACGCCGAGTCAATGAAGCTCGACGAATCCCCCATCCCATCCCCAAATGATTCAACTGTCTTGGATCCCGCAACGAAATTAATCAGAAAATAACAGCGGAGGAGTAGGAAAAAAAAAGAAATATAATTCCTTCAATCATCATTCACTTTTATATGTACCTGCTTAAATGGTTTTTAGGGTCCTAATAAATCTTGTCAGAAAACTTCCACCCTTCAGGCCTTACCCAGTTGTATAACGCCGGTTCTCATCGACGTATGAGCAGTGTGCAGCAGCCCTCAGGCCAATCGACTCCTCTCCATATAAACAAACTGTGCGCGTCAGTGCGCGTTGTCGAGCGCGCATCATCCCACGCGCGCATCTATACGCGGCACTATTTATTTATTTCAAATATTCGTGAATTTAGTGATTGTGTTACTTGTGATATTTAGTGATAGGAGTATATAAGGTGAATATTAATTTTTTGAATAATTATTTTATACTTAATTTTTCCCATAAAATACGGACTACCCTGCGCACTTTCATCCCGTATTTAATCGATTTAAGGAATAAATGTTAAATGTCTGTCCTTACTTATTGGTCACCTTCGAATAAAGTAGAATCTTGTAAAAATAAAAACATTTTGAGACAGAACGGTTCAGGCTGTGCCTTGTCTATCAGAGAATCGTGTATTTCAGAGTTTAATTCAGTATAACTAGTAGTTAGTCTAGCAGTGGGTCAATAAGTATATCGCTGCTTTGAAAGAATACTTTATTAGTGTTCACTAGAATCACTAGTTTAGGGCTTAGGGTTTAAAGTTAAACAACCAAATTCAGTAAGTATACATACTCAATGGTGACACAACCAGCCGCCACTTGCTGTAGCACGATTATGAATGTGTCAACACTTAGCTGAGCCATACATTTATTTGTGTATACCACATCTCTTCCTTTTTATAATTTTAATTAGTAATATAACAAAATATAACATATTTTTTTACTTACATTTGTGTTTTACCATTGTGCGTCTTTAGAGGCGAAACCACGTTTTCATCTTTGTTTTTCTTTAATTTTTACCAAGAAAAGTGCAATCGGTCAAAAGTTATAACGGTTAAAAATAATGTAATAGTAAACTTCAATCAGCTCTCCAAAAGATGGGTATCTTTTGGAGAGCTGATTGAAGTTTACTATTACATTAGTTTTTATTTGCACCAGTATTCTTTCAAAGCAGCGTTATGTACATAGATAGATATTGAACAAAAAAAAAACACAATTCAGTAGGTACGTAATTTTAAATCGATGATGGTGATATGATTTAAATATAACGGACAGTCCTCTATGCAGTGCATGAAACGAGGAAACGATATCGCATGTGCTCCTTGAGAGCACAGGCGTTACCGAAATACGGAGGCAAACAATAGGGACACCCAATTCACTCACAGACATCCTGAACACACTGAGTAGACTGATCTGCTTCTGGAGGGTGGTTGACTGGTAAGAATGACGGCCGACATGGCTCACGTACAATGGTCAACAGCAGGACTAAGTGCGGAAACGATACCCAATAGATAGATAGATAGATATGATTTAAATTCAAATTTAAAGATGTTTGGGATTTTATGCTTATGTAGACTAGACAAGAGAGTTTATGCTTATGTAGACTATAACTATATTTATACCAGCCTACTAATCTTCAATCAATTCTATGCTACCACATATAAATGCAAATGTGTACATGGTCAAATTTTAGTTGTTTTTATCCTCTTAAGGGGTCATTGTACTCATAATTATGAACCACTTTTACTATAGGACCAACCCCGAAATCGTAAAAACAAATCAGCTGTTCAGTACCTACATTTTGTCGAGTTGCGTGCACAAAAATGTATGGGGCAGTAATTTTTTTTTTTCGTGATTTTAGTATTGGTTACATACCTAGTAAAAGTTTGTTCATAATGATGAGTAAAATGACCCCTTAAGAGGATTAAAACGATTAAAATTTTACCATGTATAGTCCGTTACAAAACGAAGTAGGTACTACGACAAGACCATGAATAATATGTATTTACATAGGTAGGTACAAAAATAAAGAAAACGTGGAAAGTGTCACCCGAGCTGAATCGTAAAAGTGGAATGAGCGAAAGTTACTTCGTATTGTATTGCGTTGCACATAATGCAAATGTCGGGCCAGTACGAGTAATAAGCAGATAACTATTGAAAAGAAACGGTTTAAACTCACAAGTCCAATTTTACAAACATAACATCACGTACACAAGGGGTAGGCAGGGCCTGCCAGGGTTGCGGATTTTGTTCGAAAGAGTTACCGCTGCCCCGGAACGCAAATAACATAAGGAGGAACACGAATGGATTTTAGGCAGTAAGGGTCTGACACTGCCTTCCGCCCCCACCCAAAACGGAAAAAATCATTTGATGAATTCCCATACATTAAAAAGGGTAGTATTTAAACGAGTGACTGTAAATTAAAGTTTTAAGTGACAAAAATAATTAATTTACGTTATAGTATTACTAAGTGAGCGACTGACTGCGAGTGACGAGAAATCAACAGAACAGCAACTTACAAACATTACTAGATGAGAAGCTTTATAATATTTGAGCGACCTAATATTTGTTTGTGTCAACGTTACGTCCTGCATTTTTTTAAATATTTGGCAAATGATATTTCTGGGTGGTTTAAAAAAAAATAACCACGAAGGGGACTAACCTAACCTGTCCGAGTCGGGGTGCCCTAAATCCCGAGCTGGTATCACTCGCTCTTGCGCACCAAATAAAACACCAAAATGTTAAAACCTCAATTGGAAAAATCATCTCTATCTCAATATTGAAGTTGCCCTCTCTGTATTTCTAGTCGCTCACTTAGTCATTTAGCCGCACGATTAGAATTTTAATATCTGAAATGGATTAATTACAACCCACTTTTTGTAAGCTCGTTTTTGATTTTATTATTAATCAATATTCGTCGTTAGTTTAGTTAATTTTTCGCTTTTTCAAATTCATACCGCTCAAGTTATTAAAACAGTATCTCATCATCAGTCGCTAAGTTATTTTTTTATTCGATGGTTTTATAATTTCCCCATTAAAAATAAGAAAAAGAAAAAAAGGGTCTTCGTGTTCATATTTTTATGCCATATAACTACTACATATTGATCTGCACTAGGTCAAATATCCATCTGCTTATTTATTTACTTAAATATCTGCTTATACCATTTAACTTTAATTTAATAGATGTTACAGTTATCGTTGTAAATAAACATTTAGGTACCGTTTTCTTGGATTCCAACTTGACATATTTAATACATATTTCTCTACATTATTAACAGTTTCTAAGCAATAATCTGAGACCTGTTTCCGTAATGTTACTCGTTCTGACTTATGTAGAACAACCCCATAATTTGACGTTCTATGTAAAAACAGGTTATTTTTAACTGTAGTAAAATATGCTACATAACAAAAATATTCGAATACCCATGTCAGTGTTGTAGTATGTCTTTTATGTGTTTATATCAATTTAAATATTAGGTGAGTTATACCAGCATTATTAAGGGGACAATGAACCATAGAATAGGTATCGGTATGATAAATTATGTCAACATCCTTATAATATTAAATTATGCTTAAATAACATAGTTTAATTTTTGCGGTAAAATATCGATGGACTGGGTCGTGTTCCTGTGGTCGCCGGCGCGACTTCTGATCGTGCGGTCTGGGTTTGAGTCCTAGGTTAGGTAATTTACCATCAGGAATTTCTACCTTATAGCCCACGGGACAGGGGCTTTAACATAGGCTACAAAGTAGATATTCACATGGTTATGACATGGAAATGGCAAAGAGTGATCCGCGCTCCTTGGCCAATATCCAGATTCCGAGACTTTTCCCCAGTAACGGAGGATTACCCCCTGACATCGAACTTAGGCCTGAATTATACAGAAAAGGCGTCGTGAAGACGCAGCGCAGGCTAGGCGTAAGGCACGATGCCGCTTCAAAAAGTTTAAATACAAAATGTAGGTCGTCGTGAATTATACACAAACGACGCGGCGTAGGTGAGCGGCGTGCCTGCGCCGCGCCGTTTGTGATAATTCAGGCCTTACATATTATAAGTATATCACTAGTGGAGTATGGGTTTTGTACTGAACACTTTTCTATTTGGCTCCACACCACATATGATACGAGTAAATACTGTTTGGCAAACCTTCATCGTGTAATTCAGTCATCATTGTTTGCACAAATCTTCAAATTGTTACTAACTCGTGACGTGCACATCATAAAACAGTACCTTATAAATAAAATTGAAATTACGCAACGTTAGAATAAATATAGGAAATACTTGTAAGTACTTGCCAATTGGCTTTACAGTGTTTACCAATTTTTGAACATTTGCTAATTTGTGAATGAATCTATCAACATAATGACGACCCGCATCATTTATTCTCAATACCAAATCAGACTCAAAGCATCACTGTCATTTGAATTCGGAAAGCACTGCCATGGTGGACAAAAAATAAATGTCAACCCTATTTAGGATTGGTTTATTAGTTACGTTTTGTTTCTATACATAAATTATACGTTTTTGAACGTTATATGCCAGATAAATGTGCAAAAACGGTAATAATAGACCCACATACATTTATTGACGTTCTTAGTAGCAAAAACAGAAATATAGACATCGGTAAAGCTGTCCTGAATCAACTTCAATCGTGATCCTTTACGTTCTCTAATATTTTATGAAAAATGGTTCATAATTTATTAACCGGGAAGGGATGTTAGGGAAAGGTCTGGTTCTTATTTGCAAGTCTATTTGACGCCTACCATAGGCTATTCAAGACTATCGTTAAATTTGTACCACTGATTAAAGAATATGAAACTGAGTAAACTTGTGGGCCTGTCACTTTCTTTCCACGGATATGAATCTTCGCGTAGCAGAAGTTGTTTGAATCGTAACGTTGTTACAAACTGGAATGGGTCAGCCAAACATGTGAAACTTAGTCGATGAACGGTCCAATATGTCTACAAAAGGTATCTGGATACCGGTGGCAAAGTACTTATTATAAAAGTCTTCCAGCATCGACAACCTTTTAGCAACCGGTTTAGCTCTATTTGGTAGGTAGTCAAATCATTTATTTCAAGCTTATTCATCTCTATGGAGAATACTAGGCAAGAAACTGCATGGCCACTCTTTGAAATTAAAATGCGGACGAATTTTTGACGCCATGTTTTACTAAGGAGTTTTTATTTTTATTAAAGTATATTATAGTTAAATTAGTAAAATATAAAATGTACAAATTATATAAAACAAAATTGATACCTACATTTTAAGTAGAAATAATGAATAGCTTCTGTTTAGTTTCTTCTATTCTTTCTGCAAAAGAAATGTTGAATCTGTAATGAACCAAAATGGTGGTCAAGCAAGCTAACATCACACCATACCGGTCCATACCAGTGATCCTTATATTATACATAAGTAGGTAGAGTTATTCTACCAACCATGGCTAACGGCAGCACCGTTACTGCTCAAAGAAAACTCACGCATCTTGACGACACGGGCAGACCCCATTGTGGGGAAACCATAGACGATTTAGATACGCAATCCGTTAGTTTATGCTTAATTATGAGATTTGAATATAACCAGAAAAGTGTAATTTCTGGTTATATTTGAAGATTCATAGTCAGGTCGACCACACAGAACTTCGTATGGCTATAGTTTGTGACCATCATCAATCTATTGCAAGTTATCTATATCATCCACAGCACGACTTCGCTCACCGCTGGGTGAGTATTCGCCCCTTTATTTTTTAGCCACCCTCTTCGTGGTCATCCAGATACTATCGGCGATGGCAACGTCGTCTGCCCATCTTGCTGCCAGACGACTGACATTTCTTCCAGTCCGCGGAAGTCACGCGGACCGGCCCAGACATTTCGCTATTTTATACCGCTGTTGTCCCTCAATATGTTTGCCCTTCGTGGGGCAAAAAAGGTCATAGTGCTAGTCATATTCCATTGACAAACACCCTCCTTGTCCCTTCAATGTCAAAAGTAATAGAAACAGTTCGAAATCACGATCTCATTTGCCGAGATGCCAAATCTTTAACTTTAGACTATTTGAGTTTAAGAAGGGCTACCACACCTACGTAGTGTAGCGTTACGATGAAACCCTCTTTACGCTTGGTACACGTAAAATTTTGTAAAATAAAAAAAACTTAATTTAATGATTACAAACAGCAAAATTGGTATATAAAAGTACAAAAAAAAAAAATTGGATGTTGACATAACCGATAATTTGATAAAACAAAGATCTAATTTACTGCACGAAAATCCTTACATATTTTAATTTGAGATGGTAATCAATTTTTTCTGACCGAATATAGCTGTTTTAAAAAATACGGTTGCAACACGTTTTATTTAAAGCCGGTAGGCCGATTCCTAAAGGATAAGTAAATCGTAATGATTGGTTCGCTCACAAGAAAAAAAAGGAAACCTTATTACTTGAAAGTTTTAAAGAATACGTTAAGAGTCTTTACACGCACGAACTGGAGACGACCGACGTTAACCCAAAATAGGTACCGTAAAGGGAATGAAATTTATAGGTGAATATTCTAAAGAAAACCTTCTCGTCGTCCTCCTGGCGACGGCTATAGGGCGTCCCTCCCGCAGTACTCTCTGGGGATATTGTCCGAGGAACCTCACTGCTACACGCTTCTCGGGTGGCAGCCTCAGAACCTCGCCCGCTTACTTGTGATTTATATCGCCAGACCATGAAACCGGTGATCCGGTTTCAAAAGTTAGTAGATATATTGCATGGAAATATGCACCATAGCTTAAGCTTAACTGGCTTAGTTTTACACCATAATTTTTATCAATTAATCTTCCGAATAAAAATCGTCACATTCTCTGGCCATTGTCAACACACAATTCACAAACAAAAATCCATATTTTTTTCATGTCAAATATATCGAATGACTATCAAAAGTCTTCTGTGATATGAAAAAAATCATCAAGGAGATTCGCGTTTCAAACAGAAAAAATAACAAGCCATTTAAAACCTCCACCTATTTCTTGGAGTGATTTGAGGAATTATGTAGTGACCACACTGCAGTAGGTTTATGTACCATAATCATGTGATTATCGTAGTCAATCATCCGGAAAAACACAATTTTCCATGTTGTAAAATTAGGTAAATAAGACAACCAAGTGAGTTTTCATAAAAAATAATTACATATAATTTATTTTGTTTCAGTGCATTGCAAATACGACAGCAACATGATAAGAGATCCGGAGGTGAGTTGAAAAACATAATATTTTCTATACTTAAAAAAAAAATAGAAAACAATTACATTTATTCAGTATCGCAAATACCAACTTTGTATATGTCTACGTAATAGAGGCGTTTATATATATGTTTTTAAACTGCCTCGTAGGTTTCGTGGCTGCAAGCGCGACTGCCAAGCCGGGGCCATTGGTTCGATTCCCAGGTCGGGCCAAAAGTCTTACTGGGATGTTTCATTTGGCATTTCGAAGTAGCAGTTTGGATATTGATACTTGGTGGATAGGTATAGCTTAAATAATGTAGAATGAGGTAATAATGGAATTGCAAAGTCCGTGCATTTTCTTGACACGCACGTTTACCTCTTATTCTCATACGTCTAATGTCAGTTTCTTAACGTAACGACTTTATTTCCTCACTATACCTACTACCTTCTGGGAAAACGATGTGCAAATCCTAGAATTCAAATTCATGACGATGTTAGTGATAAAAAGCGAATTTAGTATCTTCTAAGTGATTTGGACACACATCACATAGAAGATACTAATGACACACACCACGTGTGTAATTATAAAATCATTATGATGGGAACCTGTGGTATCAACCGATCATCATCACGATTTTCACGAGAAACCGCAGTTGCTTACATTTCGACACGGAAAGTGATTCATCAGTGATTGAACTAATTGATTAAGCTAGGAGGTCCGGGGATTTGCTCATTTATCTACTTCTTAATAGGTACATAAGTATATTTACCTAATGCTACTTACAGTATTTAATCCATTCTTGCATTAGAATCTCCATTCTTGCGCCACCTTGAGCCAGGGGGTCTACTCTTTAAGTCCGAAGTCCGTAGATTGGGCCTTAGTGTCGGGCGTTTTCTACTCCGTATCACTACGGACTTACGTTTAGTCCCGAACTAAGAACAACTGTCAAATCGTGTTGTTATTCATTCTTAGTACGGGTTCGGGACTAATCGTAAGTCCGTAAGTGATACGGAGAAACGCCCGACACTAAGGCCGAAACTACGGACTTCGGGCTTAGAGAGTAGACCCCCAGGGTTGGTGGTGCGCGTCCAGGTCATCCTGCCACCCCTTAACGGGCTGGCCTACACGACGCCGTCCATCCTCTTTTACCCATTGGGGGGAAACTTATTTTTTTATGATTACTTAGAAGTATTATATTTTATTGACCAGGTAAAGAAAAAGAATGCGGAAAACCTTTCACTCCTTTTCTGTCTAGCTTGAGTTCTATCTCTCTCTCCGTTTTGATAACACTTTGCTTTTGAAAAAAGAAAAAAAGTCAAAATCTGGCTTCATGGAGAACATCCTCCTCTGTCGTTAAAAACAATTTTATTTAGATTGAAGCTCTATACTTTGTGCCAGATAAACTTGCAATAAGGGATATTATTGAAGGGATATTAGGGAAAGGTCAATGTACTTTACATTGACCTTTCCCTAATATCCCTTCGTAGATACCCGAACAATACATTATGAACCATTTTACATTACTAGAGAACATAAAGGATCACGATAGAAGTAGATTCAGGACTGCTCTAAGTCTTTATTTCTGTCAATGACCGTTATTGCACATTTATCTGGAATCTACTATAGGTTCAAGATAATTCCTTCACCTAAACCTACAATGTACCAAGATGCCGACGTTTTTACTGTTATATTCAATCATACAATAATTGCCTTCTTGTGTTAGGTAGGTACTTGGTGGTAATCTTCGTTTACCAGTCAATCAGTGGATGTCATTATAAACAATTAACTCTTTGTTTTCATTGCGATAGTAAATTCTACCGTTGCGTGAGTATTTGTTTCCTCGTTTGTACACAGATTTCCGTATTTTGATCAAGGGTCAAGATCATGCATGTCTTATGTAGACGTGGGAAAACCCTGGTTTTGAGACCTCCCAAAAAAGAACTGGTCAGGTGCGAGTTGAACTCCCACGCGAAGGGTTCTGTACTCTTTGTTTGTTGTTATAGCGGCAATCGGAAATACGCGCTCTGTTATATAATTTCAACTGTGTGTTCAAAATGTGTATGGCCCTTACTAAGCCGCCTCTGTTCTTGGCCTTGTTCATTTTAACAGCTAGACCTAAAAATAATGCAAAAACTGCTATTAAAGGAGTCGGTTTACTAAAATTCGATAGATGTAATTATTTTCGTGTATCGATAAATAGGTAGATGTTGAACACTGTTCCCTCTTGGCATAACTCCCTATTGAGTACTAGTTCCGCTCACTAGGAAAGGAAAAGTTTCTAACGTTGTTCATTTTCCACAGGCATGCGGCTGCCCCATACGGGAAGTGGGTCCCTCAATGGTCTCGTCCTGTCCAAACCAGTTCATCCTGTTCATGACAATCCTGGAGGCCTACATCAACGGACGCTGCGACTTGGCGGACCCCTGCAACCGGGTGACCAGCCGAGACCAGCCTGATGACAACTACGACTTCGTGGTGGTTGGTGGAGGAACGGCGGGGGCTGTCATGGCTGGGAGGCTGTCGGAGAATCCTCAGTGGAAGGTATGTGCTGCGGGCTTTAGACTTCTGTTATATCCCGATGCATTCTATCCAGCAGTAGGCACAATGGTATATACCTATATACCTTTTCATGAGTCTTACTCTGGTGCTTCGGAGTATACAGTAACTACAACAGTAGTAACCAGTACCTGCAAGCCTACCTATGTCTAATTTCACCGCAAACGCTCGAAAAAAACGAACGCCTATTATTTAATTGTTATTATTACCTATTATTATTTTTTTTATAGCACGTTGCCCTACACTAGGAATTTCTCCTGTATTGTAGGTGCGTTAACAAACATATAAACTCACATACACAAACAGTCAAACCCGGAACAACTATCTGTAGTCCACTCAATATTTGTTCCGTGCGGAATTCGAACCCGCGACCCGCAGCGCAGCAGTCAATCGCTCAACCACTGCACCAAACGTGTAAATTGCCTATGGAAATGCATGTTGAACTGGAAACCTTGGGGTTGTGGATTAAAGTCAGCATGCCATTCATTTCGAGTTCCCTCCATAGTTACCAATTTGCCATGGAAATACAAAATGCATTTAACCTATGACCTAGGTACCACAGGCTACTATGTCTATACTCATTGTCTCTATAAACATGCTTTAAAATCTGTGAATCATTCGTCTGCACCAAATCGTGTTTCTAGGCCTTTAGGACGTAACAATGGACAGACATTCGCGTCGATTTCACGCTACAGCCCATGACTTGCCACCATGCATTGTTGTTAGTACCTACCGACCGCAGACTATCAATGCAAGGTCGCAGATCTTTGTCTAAAACTGATGTCTTCCTCGATTACCATGATTTAATGGGGTGAAGCCTTCGATTCGGATGTCCGAGTAATTTGTTTATTAAGGACTCCGTCTACTACGATTTCCACCAACTTAAGAGGAGTTCCGCTCCTTAGTTCTTACTTATCCACAATGATTGAACTTTTTTCTTAAGAACGGGACATAATCAATTGACTTCTTCCGCTCTGGGCGGAGCAGAGGGAGTGACAGACTCTTTACTGACTGCTACAGCCAAAAAATGCCCTTTGCGTTTCAGGGCCGCAGGGACTCTTTCGAATAAATTCGGCAACCCCGACAGACACCGGCCTTAACGGGCCCGTCCACTATAGGTACTGACATCTCTTTGAAACGCGCGTGGAACACAACGCGCCGTCGACCCGAGCATGGTACTTATCGGACGATGAGCCACAAAACGCTCGCCGTCCGCAGGCCCTCGACTACGGTGGCCGGGAATCGCCCTGTGACTCCCGACGCCTGGGGCGTCTTCTTCTGTTGCGGCGGCTGGGGCGTGAGGTTTGCTTCTCTCTCACGCATCCCCCCTTCTCCTACACTTTACTATCTAAAACGTAAAATATTATTATTCAAACCACAACTGCCGGGTGTTTCACCATCTTCAATGAAGATGCTTCAATACCTGTTGAACAGAAAAAAAGGAGCAAAAACTTTATCAGCTTTTGTATGGGCAATTACACATGGTGGGCGGAGATACATAATTACCTAAGATACATAGCAAACAAAATATAGCAGAAGGATTAGGGGTTTTCACATCCACATTTCCTTTGAAAAAGAGTCTAGCGAGACGACGAAGACAGCAAGCTCTCTCTCTCTCTCTCTTTCACAACCAACTCTTTTTCAAAAAATTGTCAACTAACATTTGAGACTTGGGCACCCTGCGGTTTGATTAGGATCGGGAGGATCGGTTCATTAATTTCCAAGATTAAGGCTTTGCTATTTTGTTTGCAATACCGTAAGGAATCATCATCATCATATTCTGCTTAGCCTTTTCCCAACTATATTTGGGTCGCCTTTCATTCAAACCGGATTTATCTGAATACCTACCAGTATTTTACGTGGAGCGGCTGCCTACCAGACCACAACCCAACAACTGGGTAACACAGTACTTCTTGATCAGATTTTATCATTGCGATCCCACGTGCCCCGCGCGTGTCCTACGGGTGCCCGTCGCCGCCACCCGCTTATCGCAGTTTCAGCCCTAACGAAGGAAACACATGATTGTATGGAGAATCGGAGATATTATTGTGCCTATTACTCTAATGTTTATTCAATGCCATATTTTCGTTCTCAACTTCTGAACATTGTATACTAGTTGGGTTCTTACACGATAGCTTTGCGATCATCAAAATGACGTCATTATATTTATGAGGGTAACCAAAATATAAGTCATTATTACAAATTACTACAAACTCAATGTATTACATAATAACTTGTTTTACATAAGTACCTACCTACGTTAACGAAACAATTTTAGTTTTTTAAGTTTATTAAAGTTTTAATTGAGCGTGAAATAATTAATTAAACTTTTTTGAGTTCTTAGAGCAGGTTAGGTATACTGGTTAGTTAAATGTTGGAAGCTTTGGTCAGCAAACCGAAGGAATATGTGTCAAATTAGGAAGGTAGGTAGGTAAGTAGGTACTGGATGTGCTCGTCGAACATGTTCCAAACAATTATTTTTTCAATTAAAACCACTAGGTTTTAGCGTGGATTAGTTCTCGCTAAAAACTTTTTATGAACGTTGTTATAAACGATTTTACATTAATATAAGAAATAAGCTAATTAGGTTCTAGACCAGGCTAAAGAAATATCACAATTATTTTATTTTTATTTTATTTTTTACAATTATGTGTAACAGGGTATAAACTAAGTAGATGTGTGCCGAAATTCATCCAATTCCGTTAAGTAGTTTTAGGGTGAAAGAGCAACCAACACGCCTCCACCCATCCTCACACAAATCCACATTTATAAAGAAGCAAGGTAAAGTAGGTAGGATAGGATAGGATTATAAGTATAACTAACAATAGTTAACAGATATTTTTTTAATGAGACTGAAAAAAAACTAGAAGATCCGTAGTCCCTACAGATTATCTGACTTCAACGAACGTCTTTTCAAATCGATACCTAAAAACAAACATCGTATCTTTATCTCCAGGTGCTCCTCCTAGAAGCAGGAGGCGACGAGCCTACGCAGTCAGGGGTGCCCTCCTGGGTGACAGCGTACTGGTCGCGAGATGACACGGACTGGCAGTACCACACCGAGAAGCAAGAGCGAGCCTGTCTGGATGAGGGAGGGAAGTGCTACTGGCCTAGGGCGAAGATGTTGGGTAAGCCAGTTTTTAACCTGTTCAGTCGTCTAATTTTTGTGGTTCATTGTGTTTGCTAAGAAGACAGTGAACCTGCTTAGTTTTGCTAACATATCTCATAAGATTTGATTTGTCGATAAAATTCACAACCACCCATCTTCAAACCTGCCTAAAATGGCATCAATCAGCAGTTAACTGCAAAAGCTTCTATATTCGCTTGATCTTGATCCTCGGTTATCCTCTCTCTAGTTACCTTACCCCGCACATACACATAGTCTGCCTAGCCTCGCTCTATATCTTTAAAAAAAAACCAAAGCAGTCTGATGCAGTTCAATCACAGATCTGAGGCCACAAACTGCATCAGACTGAAAGCGACTTGTTTGGAACTTTTTAGTCGTTTTTAGCGGTCGGGTCTTTTGAAAGTCATTTTTTTTATTTCCTACGTTTTAGTGAGTTTTTTTTTCATTTGCGGGCGCCATCGTATGTCAAAATCCGTCCAGCCGATTGGGCTGTAGGGCGTACCAAAGAAATGGACATACATACAAACATACACATATACATACCCTCGAAAAACATTACCCTCCTTATGACGTAGTTGGGTAATAAGGCTCAATGTAGGTAGGTACTGATTACTGAAACAGGTACTTATACCTTAGAGACTAGAAAAGAGCGTTACACAGTAGGCTGACAGTTGACTTTTCTGCTGGAGACAAGGATTTTCATCAATAGTGTACTAAGTATTAAGCATAACGATCAAACCGTTCAATCCTTCATCATGTCTAGACTCTTATAATTTTCTACATTCATCCGCAGCCAGACTTCGCCCACTGCTGAGCATAGGCCTGAATTTCCTTGTGCTAATCCCTATGCTCCTGTACTGTATCTCGCCGACACGCTTCTACAAAACACTAACTTCTTCCCCAGGTGGATGTTCAGTCATCAATGGCATGATGTACATGCGTGGCCAGCCCTCGGACTACGACGGCTGGGCAGTGAACGGCGCCACAGGCTGGTCCTGGTACGAAGTGCTGCCGTACTTCTTGAGGAGTGAGGACAACAAGGAGATCGGGAACGGAGTGTCAGCGCAATACCATAGTCGGGGAGGACCACTGCCCGTGCAGAAAGTAAGAATTTAACAAAGATCAGCGGCCCTACCCTGACGACACGTGTTAAAGCGTGAGTAGTTCGAGCGAGGAGGGATGGAGCTATACACCCTATATAGTTCCATCCCTCCTTCATGGTAGGGCCGCAGAGGGCCAATTGTACTCATTAAGCAATGTTCTCATTCGCTTTTTGTCGCAATATGTCAAAAACACCTGAAACTTCCCTACATTTCGATAGATTGACGACTGAGATACGAATGTAAATATTCTTAATTAATTATTATTAGTAGAATTAGTCCTCCGGTAATTATAAAGTCTTTGTGTCGTTTCTTGGTTCCACTACCTTAGGATCTCACTCATTGGTCTGTCGATAGTAGGTAGTATACTGCTGAGCATGAGGTCCCGGAAGTGTTCTTACGTTTACCATCAGGAATCTCTCAGAAATAGTTCGGAGTTTAGATTAAATGCGTCGAGTTGATGGCTGTAGGCTCGCCCACTATCTCATGGTAGTGAAACAAAACTGGTGAAATGTGGGTAGGTATCAACTCTAACTCTTCAGGAAAAGCAGGCGATAAGCTGTGTGTAGTCACATACCCTAGAAAGTTTCAAGGATCATTTGTCTAATGGGGGCTACCGTTTTCATGCTCATCAGTTAGCGCCACTGGGGAGTAAGGTCATTTATCATAGCATCAAAGTTGTTATTACGCGCCGGCAACACACCGGTGTGCGCCGAATTAATCGCGAATTTAATGTTTATTACCAATTACATAAGGTTTAATTTTTTTTGGGAATTTCCACATGTCGGGGCTGGAGCGGTTAAGTTAGAAGGAAAATAATTTATAATGCCGTAAACGTGCGATTAAATATAAAAGAGGTAGATATCAAACGAACGAACCGAACTCATCATACTTAATCGAGAAAAAAGAATAGGACATAAGTTAGTAAAGAAGTTTAATGCAGTGGTCGGTAAACCGCAAATTAATCTGATAGGTAGTGAAATTTGACAAGCGCCTCATATTTTATTACGACCATTTACACTAGGATCCAATTTATCATTTATATTACCTACTGTGAGAAATTTTGCATGATTTGAAGGTAATAAATTAAATAGGTAGGTATTAAATATTCATCCTTCGAAGATCGAAATAAACCGCCCATTTACCTATTGCACTAAACAATTGAATCGTCAATTTGGATAATCAATAATTAAGGTAGAATTAAGTTATTATAACACTAAGTAGGTAGAACATTCCAGGGAGTAAGTAGTCTATCAGTTTGGTCCCCCCATCTTGATATATCATGATGGAGGGACCAAGCAAGAGGTAGCTAAAATTATAGACCAACTATTTTTTATGTGTATGACAGACATTGGCAACTTGGTCCCTTCATTTTGACGGTCACTCTAGCGGCGAATTTAAACGCGATTCATTGCTTTTTTGTTTCAGTTCCGTCACGCGCCTCAGTTTGCTCACGACGTAGTGTCAGGAGCTATCGAGCTGGGATACCCTCCCACCAGCGATCTGAACGGAGAGACCAACACCGGCTTCACTATCGCTCAGACTTTGAATGAGTAAGTACCTACAGTTGATATACTGTTCAATCAAGTCAAAAGGTACCTTTGTACCAACGAGAATAACCAAGGCGTGCTAAAAAATCTATGAGTGGATGGGTCAAATATTCCAGGGTGTGCCTGAATATACCTGCAAGACTATAATCACACTATAAGGGCTAGTTCAGACATGCGGGAACCGCGCGTTCACGAATCGCGTGGTTTCAAACCGCAAAATTGTGATGCTATTCAGACACCGGCGATTATTATGCGATATTCGTGCAGGAATAACGTCAGTTTGAAAATGGAGGTCGACGAAGAAGTGTGTTTACTGTGGTTGCTCCTTAAAAAAAAGAAAAGAAAAAGGCGGTATTGGGTGCATCCAATATTATGTGACCGACTGGTACATGGTCAGTTCGTAACGTTATATCCCAATTTAAGAATGTATGATAAAAACATTTTTGACTATTTGAGAATGTCAATAAAATCTTTTGATGAACTAATTGAACTGATCAGGCAAGATATTTCAAGCTCTGAAACTCATATGAGGCGTGCATGGTGGCGAACTCACGAGCTGTGACGTGCTAACCGCGCGGTATCCGCAACGCAACTAAACGCGAAGTAAAGACTCCATAGTAACAGAAACGCGCGGGAGTAGCGCGATTCTATTTTCTGGCGGTTGGGTTGCCGTAACCGCGCGGCTTGATTAACCGCGCGGTTATGTCTGAACGATTACTTAATAACTCATACAAATAAGACTCGCGCGATTTCCATGCGATTCTGAAATCGCGCGGTTCCCGCCGTGTCTGAACTAGCTCTAATATCGTCTTGTGTTTGTTATTATAAGCGAAATAAATCTCCAGAAAGATGGAGTAGTTAATAATGTGCTAAAGGAGACTTGCGTTGGTAATGATTATGGAGGTCTCACTTTGAAGATTGAACCAAGCTATAAGTAGAGTGGTGTCCCAGACACTGGCATGACCACTATCAGGTATTTTAAATAAGTTAGTCGCTAATTAGTCGAAATAAGTCGCCAAATATCGGAATTACTCGGTCACTGTTCAAAAGTTATAATCGGTTCAAGGTGGCCGACCTAGGGAGAATCTCCCCGGCTTGATTACATTTGTGATTATTTAATGTGGCCAAATTAGAGATTCTCCCTTATAACTTTTGAACCAGTGGCCTATTGAATTCTGATATTTGGCGACTAATTTCGGCTAATTAGCGACGAATTTTTTGTTGTCAAAATTAAAATCTCTGATGGTGGCTATGCCAGTGTCAGGGATACTGTGTGGTCTAATGCGTGGAATCTGGCCATTGCATGCAGTCTATCTGCTGAAACAGCAAGTATTACCTATATACATACATCACCCATGTATCTACCAATTTCTAAATAAGTATAAACCATTTTTAACCATCTTCCTCTCCGCAGAGGTGGTACCCGCTACTCGACAGCCCGCGCCTACCTGCGGCCCGCCTCAAGACGCGCCAACCTGCACGTGATGCTCAACGCGCTCGGGTCCCGCGTCATTGTGGACCCGGTCACCAAGAAGGTCACCGCCGTTGAGTACGTCAAGGATGGAGTAAAGAAGACCGTGGGAGTCAATAAAGAGGTTCTTAACTTTTTGTTCTAGATTTAATTGTTGAATATGATGATTACATATGTACCTACCTACCTACTTAGTATTGGATATAGGTTAGGCTATAAATTTCAAGTTCTTGTAGGCCTTCGCTTGTCATACCTACATGTGACCCAGGCTGCAGGCCACGATGGAGAAGACAAAGAGGCTGCTCCTGAGGGATTGAGCAACAACAGCAAACAGCCTTGGGGAGTAGAATGAGTGGAGCTAGGCGTTTGCCTAGCGGTGGAACATTAAAATGAAAGAAATGAATAGATCACAGCTTAGGTTAATGTTTAGTTTGAATTGAGTAGATAATGAAGTCCTTTGTATGATAATAACAGCCGCCTGTCGGGGTCGGTCCGCGGATGGGTGACAATTCCATACAGACTCTTGGTTGGTCAACAAATCTGACACCAGTCTTGCAAAGAGGTACCTACCTATCGTATTATCCAGTTACTTGGGTTGTGGAGGTCAGACGGCAGTCGCGCCAGGGTAGGTACCTACTCAGCCGCATGCTATTATACTGGAAGCCGACTCCAACATAAGAAGAAGAAGGCTAGGCATATTGAAATCATTGGTCTTCTTTACTGTTTCTGATAAATAAGTTTCTATTTTCCAGGCGATCCTCACTGCAGGCACACTGAACACTCCTCAAATCCTGCTTCTCTCCGGTATTGGACCCAAAGAGACCCTGGACAAGTTCAATATCCCCACCATCAAGGACCTGCCGGGCGTGGGTCAGAACCTCCAGAACCACGTGGGAGTAACCCTGGAGTTCACGCTGACTAAGGAACCCAACGTCCCAGACCTTAACTGGGATGTTGCTACTGAATACTTGCTGAGCAGAACCGGTCCTCTGTCTAGTACTGGCATGTCTCAGGTAAGATAAGAATACGTTTTCTTTTCATATGGAATTAAATGATACCCATACTTTCAAAGAAACACTGACTCTTGACTGAGTATAACTATGAATGCCTATTGCTGATAGTTGCCCCCTATAAAATTATAGGGGGCAACTATTCTAGATCGGATCTCATCTCTAGAATTGAGGTAGGTAGATAGGTGTACTTTTTGAAATCCTGCAAACAATGAGCATTTCAATTTCAATCAATCTAAATACTTAATTTTTTTGTCTCGCCTATAGGCAAAATATTGGTTAAAAGCAAATTAATACATATTTTTTAATCGTTTTCTCTCCGGGTCAATTACTTACCCTTACGACCTTCCTGTGACCAATACCTACCTAAGAATCCTAACTATAATAACATATTGATCTTTCAGTTGACAGGCAAGGTGAACTCCCGGCTGGCATCAGCCGGAGGTCGTCAGCCGGACGTGCAGTTTTTCTTCGGCGGTTACTACGCGTCGTGCGGCGACGGAGTCATTGTCGAACCACGGACGTTAGATGACACCGCCGAACACAGGCACATTACGTGAGTTTTTTCATTTTTAATTTCGTCTGTTGACAAGGGATTTTTTCTGCCATTCTGCTTTCATACAGCTAGGCTAGGTGGATAGGCTGACTAGGTGATAGAATGATTGTCGCTCATTAGGACATGCTACCCCACGACTCAGGAAAATAGACTACTTAATTACGAAGGTAAGGAGGTACCTTGTAAGTTGCGGAATTTGTTTGCAAGTCACCGCGGACCTGGAACGCAAAGGGCATTATTGGAGAAACATGAATTCGTTTTAGTCAGTAAGTCTGACACTCCCTTTCGCTCCCCCCAGAGTACCAGGAGTCATTTGATATAAAAAGGTACCATCTATACTTAGATATTGTCAGATCTGACCTCCTATGGAAGTCCTTCTCACACCAAGCCCTTTCTACAATAGTCTTCAATTTCCCATATTAATGACCTAGGAGCAGAACGTCTATCTTCAACTTGCCAGTTCCATCACGTCTAACCAAGTTTCCTTCCTACCCAGGATCTCAGCGATAGCCCTGCAGCCGCGCAGCCGAGGTTTCGTCTCCATCCGCTCAGTGGACCCGACGCAGCCGCCAGTGATGCAACCCAACTACTTCTACGAGGAGCATGAACTCAACGTCCTTGTGGACGCCGCGAGAATCGCTTACAGGCTGGCCAATACTACCGTAAGATTTACTTGAATTATTTTCTTGGGATAGATAGATACGTCACCGGATAATTGTAAACTCCGTAACATTATTATTTCTATCAATTATATATTTCAATAAATTCAATAGTTTCCAATATATCCGTGTCCTATTGAGAAATATGAGTTAACAATTCACGCGATATTTTACAATCTTACGGCGTCTACAATTATTATCCGGTGACGGATAATGTAAAACTGGTTAGACTGCGAGCCGATCCCAACATATTATGTAGGTACTTAGTTAGGAAAAGGCTAGGCAGATTTTTTTATTTTCTTGGGATAGATCCACTTTTCCAAGAAATTGATCATGGTCATCTAGATAGATGCTGGATGCCTTACTGTTACCATTTCTAGATTTCTGTACCCAAAGAGTGCTATTGCTATTGACCCTTCGCTGCCATTTTACCACAGGGTTGTAACTTTTTAATCATACCTAGGTATTTTTTTAAAGTCCAGACAAGCCACAGTACGCTATCTCTCCGCCATCCTTGGTTGACTGGCAGAGAATGCGTAGGTAAGGCATTAGATCCGTCGTCAAAGGTAGAAAGGCGGACTACTAACACAAGGTACATTAGGTTTTAATAAATAAATAAAACCAATGATAAATTGTTTCCTACGCATGTAAATTGACCTCTTCTGTTAATCCAAATTCCCATTAATTTTTTTTCATTATATCTGCGACCGCAGATCCTCCGCGAGAAATACGGCATGATACCCACAGTGGGGTACGGCGACGAGTGTGAGGGCGGAGGCCGAGATCCCACGGATGAGTTCTTCAAGTGCCTCGCGCAGCATCACACGGCGCCCGAGAACCACCAGGTGGGCACCGCCAAAATGGGGCCAGAATCAGACCCCATGGCGGTCGTGGATATGCAGCTTAAGGTGCACGGGATTCAAGGTAATTTTGTCATTTTATTGTGAAAATAATATGACTAGGACTACTTAGGTCTGTACTGCGTGCGTATCTATGTGTACCTACACTAAGAACAGTTGCAGGGGTGCCATGGTTCATTAGAAACACCGAAATCCACGAGGAATTAAAAATGAACACAATAATGGAAGAAATCTGGTATGCCATTCCATCATACAAAAAAGGCTCGCTACTCATCCAAATAAACTTGCAAATAAGTTAATTACAACAAGCTCCACAAAGCGCCTCAAGCGAAAAAATATCCTTGAGTTTAACCTGGATCACGGGTTCTAAGCCTGTCTTCTGAATATGGTGGCGATCTTCACTGGAAGATGTGCACCTCAAGAGAATTTGCACGCACCACATCCGCTCATAGTTTGCGACTGCTCGCGGATAAAGTCAAAAAAAAAATTTTTGAGCTAAAATAACGGGTGAAAGTTCTGCACTTTAGAATACCTACAGGCACAAATGGAACATTGCAAAATTATACTTTCCAGTTTATAGGAAGTAACGGCAAACAAACATCGATACTCCTTACTGCTCTGCCTATTTTTTTCGAAACAAATCTTTTTAAAACAAATTCCAGTGATAATCCTTAGTGTTGCACATTAAATACTATGGCAAGTTTTTTTTCTATTTTTGATCTAACCTTTTTTTTTTTTTGCAGGTCTCCGTGTCGCAGATGGCTCTATAATGCCAACGTTGCCTTCTGGTGAGTGTCTAACACTATTTCGTACTTTTACCTCATTATTTTGCTAACACCGTACTATCTATACCTTATATATACTATGTAGTTGGTCTCGTATTTTGTTAGGTTGAATTTTGGTTATCCATTTTTTAAGCACTGACATCCGATTAAGATAAAACTTGGCATTATTATGTAACTAGAGTACAATGCAATAATATGGTAACATGGAGCTGTTCTGATGAAGGAGCCGGAAGGTGGCTAAACGAACTCCTCAACCAAAAGAGATAGCACCATCGTGTTTGGGCTCATTAGATATGTATTGGCAGTATAATTAGATTAACTTATTTTTAATCAATTAAAAGGTTTTTACTTATAGTCATTATTTCTCACTATAGGTAACACGATGGCCCCCATAATAATGATAGCGGAACGCGGCGCAGAGTTCATAGTGACCCGTCACCAGCTGTCGAAGAAGTCTCCCGGTCAGCTAGGCAACCGGTTCGGACAAGACTCGCAGAACTCTGAAGATGTCAGCGGAAACTATGCCAGCCATGAGGCGCCGGACGGTCAGGGACAGGGCAACCATGAGTGAGTGTTGCGTTATTATTTTGTTTGCATTTGGTGTTTGTATTTTATCTAGAACCGTAATACGCAACGGTTCTGGATAAAGTACATAGTGGTTCATAAGTGTGTGGTCAATACAGTTTAGAAGCAATATAAGAATATTGTTTTTAATTTTTTTCAAAACCCCTCGAAAAACCGACTCAGAGACGTTCAAAATAAGTCTGATTTATTAGCGGTATTGATCTTAGTTCATGATCACAGGTTTGATGCAACCAACTTTAGACAAAACTAAAATAAAATTGTTTCCCAGTTACCCATGTCAGTTTTTTTTTTG
The DNA here is from genome assembly GCA_947386135.1 of Melanchra persicariae. Classification (NCBI taxonomy): domain Eukaryota; kingdom Metazoa; phylum Arthropoda; class Insecta; order Lepidoptera; family Noctuidae; genus Melanchra; species Melanchra persicariae. The sequence continues at coordinate 9,602,194 of OX376661.1, read as the reverse complement.
GTATGGTCTTGCAGATGTGAACGCTAGGGCTATCAACTGGTCGCGGATTTTGTTCGCAAGAGTTACCGCGGCCCTGGAACGTAAAAGGCACTAGGAGGAGCATGGATGGGTTTTAGTCAGTAAAAGTCTGACACTCCCTGCCGCTCCACCCAGAGCGGAAGGGGTCATTTGATGATTTCCCATCCCTAAAAAAAGGGCTATCAACTGCATAACCGGACTATCCTGTGGTGGCCTCTAATGAATTAAAGTTATTCTAATGACCGCTTGCTAAGGGCACCCTCTGTGGGGTACGGACCTCGGTTTAGCGGCGTCATTTCGGTGGGGGGCAGTAAGGGACAGGCTGGCTCATATTATTATTTGGGGGATTTAAAGCTAATGGTTTAGCGACGCGGGCTGACTCGTAGGCAATAGTCGAGCAGTAAATTTTATCTGTGCGAAGCCGGGGCGAGTCGCTAGCCTGTAATAAAACCTGATTAATTGTTCAAAAGGTGGAGCCGCGCCGGATGCAGATGCGATGCCCAAGCATTAACTGCAGGGAGCAGAAGGTCTTAAGATGTATTAAACGCTTTGTACAAATGCACCGCACGCTTTATAGCACTGCATTTGTGACAGATATTTCACATTGTTTTTCTACATTAAGTCTTTCTGCTCGCTGCACGCACGGCATCTTTATTCAGTGTTGCCTTGCCTTTTTAAACTGCAGCATTATTTGGAACAGCTACTTTATTCCAATATTTTAGACGCTGACTGCATGAAACGAAAAACAAAACACGTGAAACATTTTACACAGTCCGAAATCTTTTACAAACAAAAAGTAGTAACCATGCTCTTTCCCACTCAGTTGGCACCACGGCGATCACGTCGGGTACAACGGCTACCCCGGCTACCAGGGCCCCACACCGAAGCAGCCAGAGAACCAAACCAACAAGAACTACCGCTGGGAACATCGGTGGAAACCTTGGGACAAGAACTGGCATCCAGAGTGGCAGAGCAAGAACCAGGACTGGCATAAAAACTGGCAGAATGAGAAGCACCAATCGCGGTAGTTTAAATTTAGAAATAAACGATTTAAGTTAAGAAAAATAAGTTGTTTATTTTGCTAATCATTAATTATTTCAAGGTAATTTACAATTAATTTATTCTAGGTTATTTCTTCTTGCCATTTCGTTTGCCTTTCTTCGGTACTTCTGGTTCGGGTTCGGACCTGTAATAGAGGGTAGTGTTATATTCATCTGACCTTAGTAATTACTTGCAATTTTTGAGGATTTTATTGAGGTACTAGCACTTCGCCCGCGACTTCGTCCGCGCGGATTTAGTAGGTACTCCACAAACTTCAACGCCCCTATAAAAGGTTAGTTTTGGAAAATTAAGCACTTTTCATTAATTATACGCAACGCCACCGTTGACAGAATCTCACTTGTCTCTCGCCCAGGTTCAGCGCAACTGTTCACCCCGTTCAACCCGTCAGGGTTTGATAATGCAAAAATTGTTATTGAGGTATGGGCTAGCTCTTGACCTCGATCACGCCTGATGGAAAGCGATGGATGAGGTCTATGATGGAGAGAGCGTGCCCAGAAGATGCCTTGAGGCACTGGTACTCCCACGCGTCGACGAAACACAGGAGGCTGCTTGACGCCGGACTCCGGTGGGAGGGTGGTCGCGAAGCAGGCGCTACCACCGCAAGGGAAGGATTGGCCAGTCTTAGGTGAGACTGGTACGATGCGCCGAGCGAGAGGTTCAGTTGTGTCTGATGGAACAAATTGCGCTACACGAGGAGGCTCCTTCATGTATCCCAAAGTATTTGGAGACCATTGATAATGGGGACGCTAATCATTCTTTCTCACTTGCACATTCAGGATAGAAATGATAAGCGAGCGAAACGGCGAAAGAAACGCTATTGTTTGGGCGCTATTTCCATTTTTTGTATTTATTGGCACTGGTTACATACATCCCTAGTTAATAGGGTATTTGACTGGATTTTTTAAGTTATATTTGTCAAGAAAAATGACAAGATGCAATTAGAAGAAAAAAAAGCTCAGAAAACTGCAGAGTTGAAGGCATTTCAATGATAAACAGAGAAATTGTACATACGCATTGTAAACAGAGAAATAGTGGCAACTGCATGTGACATCACTCACAAGTGAAGATAGTGAATTTGCGCCATTCAGTATAAATACACAATTCATTAATTCACTTGAATTTTAGTTCATTTTACGTGTCTGGCATAGAAGAACGACGGCAAAAGCGTTTAACTTATCTACTTTTCCACCGATACATCATTTTTGAAATAAGTACTCACTCATGTAGTATTTGATAGTAGTCTATTAATTACCCTATTCCCAAAATATTTGAAGTTAGAAAAAAAGGACTCACTCTTCGCTAGCATCAGGTGTCTCAGGAATGGTGACGTTAGCTTTAGAATCGCGCCGGGTTTCCGTTAGATCAGCCGAGTCGTTCAATACTGATTGTACCTGGAATTAAAACCGTATTTATAAATATTTCTTAGGAATGTAGTAGAAGTGGTCCCCGTACAATAGGCGGATTATCCATTTGATCACAATGATTGATATGATTAAAACAAGAAATCAAAACAAGAGAGGAATACACAGGCTGAAAAAAATCCGCGTGTCGCGAGTTAGGTTGTGGGCTGAGGCGAAAGGCTTTTTAAAAAGGAACTACAGGTCCGTTTCGCTTGAAGAGCAGTTTAAGACTAACTTTATTTTCATAATCAACCTTACAAGCTAAGTACAAAGAACAAGAGAATATTATATTATAATGCTTCCTGTTATCGCAGTACCAGGAAGCTATACATAAGTAATCTTTATTACTTAATTATAATGAAGGCTATTGTGCAATAGCCTTGTTACACTTATATAACTCCTCCCCCCTTAAGATGGAGGCGCGCCGAAGGCTGCGACTGAAGTTGAAGTTCTTCAGCTTCAGGTTCCTGCAAGGCTGAGGTATGCGCCGACCTGGGTATCCACCAGAGTTTGTAGACTGCCACTCCCGTTCCTGTTGCACGTATTATGATGTACAGGAGTACTGATGACCAACTAGGTGTGCTTGAGATAATTACAGGATCTATTATTGATGACTCGACCTCTTCCGACTGCTGTATGGCTTTCTTCAGATTGTCTAGTTCAATGTTTTCTAGCTTTATCTTGATAGGTAGTACTTTAGGTGTTTGGTGCGCACGTGGTAATGGTATGGTTTCTTTTATGTTGATGAATCGTTGATGTGTTGTTAATGTTCTATCCATAACTTGGACTTTGCAATTATTGTCTGTTGAAATTAGAAAAACGCCTTTGTTACGTTGGTATTGGATGTCATTGCCGCAGATGGTTTTGATGACCTCTTCTTGCTTCATGATGACTATCCAGCTATTGTCCTTGATTTGCTGGATGATGTTGTTTTCGAACGTTGCAGTTGCATAAGTGCAATTGTGTGGTTCTTGATGTTGGATGAGCTGGGCTATGCAATCATCTGAGTGCAGTAATGTGTTCCATTCTAGATGCTTGCAGATGACTTCATTTTCTACTATGCTGGTGCATGGCTCGTGGGGATAGGCGAATTCGTTATTTCCCAAGATTAGGAAAGGATTTTTGGGTATAAGGATCGTATTATTGTTATTAGGGATGGAGTATAGGTGTAATAGGTTATATGGTTGTTCTGCAACTATTGGTATGTCCAGTATAAAGTTAATTGTTTCGTTAGTACTATATGCTTTTACTATGATAGCTTTTTCCCATAATTGAATGTTATTTAGGTTAGGGGCAAAAGCTAAGTTTCCGCTGATTTCGTTCTGGATGATATTCAATTCTTCAATTAGATAAGACGGGTCGATTATACTAGGGTGCATTCTTTCAAGATGTGCGAATGTTAATGCATTTTCTAGCGTGTCTAATCTGTCGTAAAGTTGTTGAAGCGAGTTTCCAATACTATTAAAGATTCTAGTTGTGAGGTAGTTAGTTTCAAGTCCTGTTTCTTTACTAGAATATCTATCTATTGCCCTGTATATTTCTTGTTGGTTATTTTTGATGTTTCTTAAGTTGTTTTCGTATTCTTTCATAAATTCCTGCATAATATTTATTGTTTTCTTTTGATTGACTCTATTATTACTTAGTGCTGATTGCATTGATCTAATTTCGTTTTCGAACTTATTAGCATCGTTCTGGTCTAAATTACCTGTGATGGCTTTTACTACAGTGCCTAAGCCATCTATAAGGCCACGTTTATATCTATATTTTAATCTAAAACCTATGGTTTCTAATCCTAAATAGAGTAACTTACTTTCTATCGTGTCTATACGATAGTCTATTTCCTTAGTAATATCTGTGATGTCTTCGGAACTATTTTGTTTTAGTTTGATGGTGTAATAGTTACTACAAATTTCTAGGAATACCTCTTTTAATTTAGTTGTGTTGTAAATCACTGCTAGGTGGTATGTATCTACTTGATATTGGGCTTTGGCTTCTGTTAATACCAAAATTCCATTATGGTTATCTATTGGCTGTATGATTGCTGTGGTAGCGACGAGCTGGAGCACTGCGAGGCAGGCGATGGCGTTCCTGAAACATTTTCAGGGCGCCTTAGTAAGCGGAAGTGAACTCTGATTGTTTTGGCGTTCACGTGTTTGCCTACTATTTCGGCTATTTGTTCTGGATGTAAGCGAACTATTGTGTATGGGCCTATGTATTTAGGTTCCAGCTTGTTATTTCTAGCCGTCTTTGCTACCTGTTTGTACACGCTATCCCCTACTTTAAATTGTGCCGTTTCTTTGTTTTTGTTGAATCTTTCTATTACTTGCTGCTTTTCATTTGCTAGTTTATTATTAATTAGTTTTTGTGTACTTTCCATTATTTGTTTATGTTTAACTACGTATTCCTGGTAAAATTCTTTAGGACAGTGTAGTTCTAGAGGGTTTCTACTATCAGTGTGTCCATAAAGTAATTCAAAGGGTGTGAATCCCGTCGAGGAGTGAATTGTATTGTTGTAAGCTATCATGGCGTATTTCATTAGATTTGTAGGGTCGTCTTTATCAGTTATTCTCTGTACTCTAATGATTTCTGCTAAAGTTGAGTGCAATCTTTCTATTGGAGAGTTTGAATTAGGATTATATGGTGTTGTAAAATGTATGTGTATGTTGTGTATTGCACATATTTCAGTGATTACTTCGTTATCGAATTTCGTATCTGAGTCTGTTGTGATTTTCTTAGGTACTCCAACTATTGAAAATAAGCTCAGTAGGGCTTCTGCAATATGTATGCTAGTTGAAGCGTTGAGTGGTATTGCTTGCGCGTACTTTGTAAAGTTATCGATAATGGTTAAGAAAGTTATACCTCCACTACTGTAAAGATCCATGAACATGTGTTCCATTGGTCTATTTGGTGTATCTGTTAATGCTAGAGGTAATTTTAAAGGATTGCGTTCATATTTACTTTTGAGGCAACTATCACATTTGTTAATGAATTTTTGTATTGATGCTAACATATTAGGCCAGTGGTAATTTCTATGTATGTGTTTGTAAGTTTCTTGTATGCCTCTGTGTATTGTTTTACCTTCATGATATTTCCTTATTATGTCTGTTTGTTCGGAGATATTTTCTATGAGTGTAACTCTATTCATACACCGAATTAGTTTTGGTCCACGATTGCTGAATATTGATTTAAATACTTCGCAAAATAGTGGATAGTATTCGTTGTGATGGAAAAAACAATGAAAAATTCTGTCTGGGATTGTGTGTTCTTTTAAAAATTGAATTATTTGTTCTTTTGTGTTGTTGATTGGAATCCAAACGTCTTTTATTATTATTTTACCTTTGGACCTATCCTCTATTCTGTAAGTGTCTCCAGGTGTTTTCCTAATGTGAAATTGTTTTAACTGTCTATCGATAGCATCATCTATCTCTGGTATTTTATCCGTTACTGTTTCTATTTGGTTACTGTCTGTGATTGTGTCTGTTTCTGTTCTTGATTGCGTATTGTCCAAAACCGTTGGTATTTGTGTTGGCTGTTCCTGATTATCCTGTGGTTGGTTTACGGTATCTGGAGTAATAGGTATGCCTAATAGTGTTCGAATATCTATGTCTGTCAGGTCAACGTTGTCATTTGATGTACTAGGTTGAGGGTTTTCACTAATTTCGTTATGGTGTATTATTTGAACTCTTGAGAGTGCATCTGCATTTGTATTGGCTTTTCCTTTTTTATATTGTACATCATAATTGTACTCTGCTAATCTTAGGCGCCATCGTGTGAGTTTAGAATTTGGGTCTTTAATGGACATAATCCAAGTGAGTGGACGATGATCTGTGTAAATAGTAAATCGTTTACCATATAGGTAAGGGCGGAAGTATTTTATAGCCCAAACGATACTTAATAATTCCTTTTCTATAGTGGAATATCTTTGCTCTGTGTCCGATAGTGTTCGTGAGGCGTACGCTACTGGTTTATCTGAGCCTATTTGTCCTTGAGATAATACTGCGCCTATTGCTACGTCTGATGCGTCTGTAGTGAGAATAAAAGGTTTTTCAAAATCTGGATATTGAAGTATGGGTGCATTGATAAGTACTTCTTTGCATTTTTCAACTGCTTGTGTGTATTCCGGTGTTAATTCTATTTTACTAACTTTTTTTAGACATTTTGTTAAGGGTGTTGTTAACTTTGCGAAGTCTTGGATGAATTTCCTATAATAACCTACTAATCCTAAGAAGGACTTGATTTCTTTTTGTGTTTTGGGTAAAGGGAACTTTTTTACTGCTATAATTTTGTCTTCGTTTGGCTGAAGGCCTTTGTCTGTCAACGTGTGTCCTAAAAACTTGACTTGTTTTTGTAAAAACTCAGATTTATTCAATTGAATCTTAAGATTGTGTGTTCTGAATCTGTCGAATACCTGTTTACATTTCTCCAAGTGTTCCTGTAAGGATGTAGAATATATAATTACGTCGTCTAAATATGTTAGAACATTATCTAGACCTCGTAGTACTGAATCCATTAATCTCTGAAATGTGCTTGGTGCGTTTTTTAGACCGAATGGCATTCTGAGAAATTCATAATGTCCACGATCTATAGAAAATGCAGTTTTCTCTACGTCGTCCGGGTGCATTTCCACTTGATGGTAACCTGATGCTAAATCTAGTGTGGTAAAGTATTGTGCCCTTCCTAGCTTATCTAGAATATCGTCTATGTTAGGTAAAGGATACTTATCTTCTATTGTTTTATCATTTAACTTCCTATAATCTATAACTAACCTATATTTTTGTTCTCCTGATGCGTCTACTTTCTTTGGCACTATGTGTACTGGGCATGACCAAGGGGAATTACTTTCCTTTATGATATTATTTTCCAATAGTTGATTAATCTGTTTTTTAATTTCCTCTTTTTGCTTTGGTGCCTGTCTATAGTTACGTACAAAAATAGGTTTACTGTCTGTTAATCTTAGTTGGTGTTTAATTTCGTGTGTAAATGTTAATGGAATTTCCTCGCAGTGAAAAATGTCTCTATAATTGTAACATAATTTTTTAATTTCACGATTTTCTTCCGGATTCATGTGACTGGTTCGTAATCTCTCTAAGTTTTGTTTTTGCAATTTATCTATTGAACTTTCTAGCTCTTTGTTATTATTTCCTGGTTTCAGTTGTGAATTTTTATTTTTATATTTAACCTTTGAAAGTTTAAGAGACAGCTGTTTTTCAGGTTTATGGTTTTATTAGATGTGTTTATTACCGTCATTAATGCATTTCCCTTTTTTACTGTGACTAATGCTGCTGGGAAGATTAATCCACTTTTCGTTGTTTTTTTTTTCTGAAAAGTATTCTCCTTCCCTATAGTTACATAATAGGTTTACTACTTTTTCGCATTTGGGTTCTATTTTACTGTGTGATTTTATGTCGTCTCTAATTGGTATTACGGCTTTGTCTGTGCGAAGTACCATATTTTTAATATCTATTTTGCATTTAAGTGGGACTAATAAATCTAGACCTAGTAGTCCGACAAAATCTGAGTCAAAGTTAAAGATTAGAAACTTATGTGTTATGTTTTCTTTAAATAATTTTTCCGGGAGTTTAATGTATGCCACCTGTTTATGTTTGGAGGTCGCATGAGCTGTTTTAATGAAGTGTGTTTCATTTTTTATCGATATATCTATATTTTTTGAATCTTTTAGAATTCGCGGGTTGATTAGAGATTGTGAAGCGCCTGTATCTAATAAAAATCTGCCACCTAATTCACTAATGTAAATATAAGGAAGACGGTTGTAATTTTGTATGTTATTCATAAAGACTATATTACCAGTTGTTTTTCTAGGTCCTTTAGAAAATTTTCGTCTTCTACTACCTCAGAGACTTCCTCCGTTTCCTGTTCCGTGATTTCATTGCCTTCCTCACTTTCGTCAGCTTCGTTTTGAAAATGAATTTTCTTTGATTGTTCCGTATTGTTAGGGGTTTTATTTTGGAATTTCTTTTGGAATGAACCCGGTTTGTTTGATTTATTGTTAGTTGCTTTATAAGTGTTTGGTTTATTTTGATCATTACGCCTGGCTCGTAGTTTAACTTCTTCTTGTTTAGCTACTGTAATTGCCTGGTCTAGATTCTGTACATATTTGAGTTTAATTAAAATAGCTGTTATGGGGTTAAGTTTATCTAAAAATGTTTCTAGAGCCATTTGCTCGTAGTAATCGCGCTTTTCAGGGTTTTATTTTATTTTATTTTTATTTTATTTGTTAGGGACAAAAAACAGTTACATGCCAAGCTTAACTAGAGATTCTTAAATTAGCACAATACTAGAACTATTTATACACAATAATATTCCATATTTATGTTATTACACACGTAACCCACAACATTGTCCACAAATTCACAAAAAAAAAAAGTTAAAAGAAAACAGACAAATAAGTGTGCATCGTAAAAGACTAGTAAGAAGAAAGAGAAAAATAAATATGTATACTTAAGAATTTAGTAACTCTATTGCTTTTGCCTTGAAACGATGTTTGGAAAGAGTAAATATGTCAAGCTCCATAAAGTTAAAAAAAAGTTTAAAGCACGTACCCCACGAAGCATGACAGATCTAGGTACTATGTAATGTAGACTATTTGTTAAAGGAATGCAGTCGAAGGGTTAGCTGAAATCAGTGTACACATCAGTGATCTAATTTTGTCACCAAATGCGTCTATGCTATTATTATCTCTTTTGATTAACATTAATTCTTGAACTAGTTGAATTTCTGTTCTGAATTCTCCGAATTTTTTCTGAAGAACATTTTTGATGTCTTCCCAGGACTTAGTGCCTGGATTCTCGGATAGCGCTTCAACTGCTTTACCCGTTAGTTTATTTCTAATTAGACATGCTATGCATTCGTCGTCCTTATTAGTTATTAACCCGAGGGCATTTTCTACACCTTCGATATAGAATGCCAATGTTCTCCTGTTCCCATCGTAGCAGGGTAACAGTTTTGAGAACGTTGAGTAGTCGGTGGGAATCGACTTCTCTTCAATGGTTGGTTTTTCATCAAGTGCTTTCCTATCATTAGCCATTTTAATCTAAATGAATCAGATAACCACTCAGAATGAATAAACAGCGAAAAGAAAAAGTGTATTAATTAAAATACTAATACCTCAACACTAGAAACACAAAAAGTTGCTTATAATCTGTGCTAGGAATGGATAGAGAGGAATCTCGGGAATAATCAAATTTGATGCTTACCCCACGAGCATAGCCGATGAGAGGCTATTTCGATGTTCAGATGAATCTTCACTGCCTTCGCGCTGCTGCTACTGTTCTGCTGCCTGACGCTTCTGCTAGTTGCCCACGGTAGGTTCTTTGATCACGCCACGGAATCTAGTTTTACGGAATTTTCCACTGGAACCGATAGAACGCGACGTACCGACTGCGCCAGTTAGGTTGTGGGCTGAGGCGAAAGGCTTTTTAAAAAGGAACTACAGGTCCGTTTCGCTTGAAGAGCAGTTTAAGACTAACTTTATTTTCATAATCAACCTTACAAGCTAAGTACAAAGAACAAGAGAATATTATATTATAATGCTTCCTGTTATCGCAGTACCAGGAAGCTATACATAAGTAATCTTTATTACTTAATTATAATGAAGGCTATTGTGCAATAGCCTTGTTACACTTATATAACTCGCGGCTCGCGGATTTTTTTTTTCAGCCGCCGTTAAGTTTGAATCTACCTGTACTGTTTGCCTCGTTGTAGCAAGCGCGATAGTACAGCTTTGCTGGGTTGTTTGGTTTTCCCAAGTTACAATTTTAAAAGTCGTAGTATAATAACGCTCGCCCACTACAAATGCATTTCTAAAAAACCCGCGAGCGCCAACACGCGGATTTTTTTTCAGCGGAACAGCGGGGTGAGCGGTAGAGTACTGCGCAGCAAAACGCACACTTTGCAGCCGTCATTAAGTTTGAATCGACCAATACAAGGAACAATAGGAATCAAAGTAATATACTCACAAATTCCTGGTCATAAACGATTGTGTGTAGCATGGTGTCGTCAGAGTCATCCAGCACGGACCGAGACGAGCCGGCGCTGCTGCGGCGCGAGCCGGCTGACGAGCGCGTGGAGCGCGTGGAGCGCGTGGAGCCACCTGACTGGGCTGGCTTGCTGGTTTCTGACAAATTATACTACCCGTTATAACTCATCTCTTTTGCGGTCAACTATACGTCTTACTAGATTACAGTACAAATTATTTTCAACCACAAATATAACATAATATTTCCACATTAAACCTAACTGCAAACTAACATTCATCATCATCATATCAACCGAAAGACGTCCACTGTTGGGACACAGGCCTCCCCCAAATGGAGGGGTTGCCATAATCGCCATGTAGCAATGTATCTACAGAGAATGCTGCTGCCCATTCTCTGGTGAGTCCCTTAGTTGCCTCTTACGACACCCACGGGAAATGATGGGAAAACAAACTAACATTAACATTTGAAAAAAACTAAATCAAAACCGGTTCATCTGTTTAGGAGATACGTGAAACTTATAACACGCCTATTTTTGCTGGGGGTTAAAAATACTGGTATTCAGCTGCACTTGGTTAGACTGGAAGCCAAACCCAACATACTTGGGAAAGGGGAAACCGATTGATTATGATTTTGCTAGGAGGTTATTAACACAGTGGAAGTAAACTAACCTGGCTTCTCCTGCACCGGGGCCTTCTTACTCTTCCCCTTTCCTTTCGTGGAGCCATTCGATTCCGAGCTGGAGCCAGTCTGCAGACTCCTCGTGGACCTCCTCACCGTTACGTTGGACACGTCCAGGTCTGAAGGGGGGGATGACAACTCTTCCAAAGAAGCTGGCTTCGTTGGTGACTGGCTGGCTAGCTTCGTTGGTGATTGGCTGGCTGGCTTCGTTGGTGACTGGCTGGATGGCTTCTTTGGTAATTGGCTGACTGGTTTCTTGGGTTTGGTTTCTGTGGTTTTTTCTTTTGAGGCCTTTTCTTTGGCGGCTTTTTCTTCGGCATTGGCTTTCGCTGAAGAGATAAAAAGTATTATTGAATTTATGAAACGCTTAACAAACGATTATAGCTAAGCTTTTCGAGGTGTAAACTTACGTCTATGTATCATACTTTAAAAAAAAAAGCAAAAGTTTAAATAAGAGTGAGGTAAGGTAGTTTTTTAGCTGTTTGTCATGTGCTCCAGCACATGACAAACAGCTAAAAAACTACATTCAACTATTTTTGTTTCAAAGATTTTTAGACGAAATATGAGCGTACACGTCTCCACCTACACTACGTCTACACTACACAACATAGGGACGGATATTACGTTACTTACTGTGAGTTAATCTTACCTCTCTCAACGTCGACTAAGGAGCGCTGTGATCTGCTTCGCTTCACGCCCTTCTCACTTTCTTCTTTAGCTTCTTTCTTACTTCTGCCAGTCTTCTCTTTAGCTGGCTTGCTAGAGTCTGAGCCACTGGTCTGTCGCGTTATTGATAGTTTCTTCTTTTTGCCTGTAAATTAATACGTATCTAATAATAAACAATATGCCAAGTAGTGCGAAATCGTGGGCGGTATATCAACAGGGGTGATTTTAAAACATTGGCGACCTACATCGCAGTGATGCGTAGTGTCGTTGAACATTAACAACTTCTCACACCAACAATGTTATGAAAGACCCAAACCGCGACCGACATTGATGAAGCCGATCGTGTGGGTACTGACAATCTGACAGACAACTTTAGTCAACACTATTTTTAAATAAAACATGCTAGAAGAATAAAAACACATACCTTTAGTAACCTTGGCTTTCTTGACTGGGGACACTCCGCTGCTGGAGTCGGATGGGATGTCAGACGGTTCTGCAGTGGGGCCTGTGTCGGGATCTGAGGACTCTCTCACTGCTCGACTACTTTCTGCTTGAGGTTGTGCTGTTGAGTCAAACATTTAAAACTATTTACTGGATTGACGAGATCTTGACTGAGTTTGTAAAATAGTAAACATTCAGAGGTCTCCAAGTAATTTCTTACGTTAGTATTCCGAGGTAATCTGAAGCCAAATGATTTCTTTAGCCGTTATTATTGACGTTTATCAATCTTAATAGCTTAGATAAGATGAAAAATCTGCAAATGAGAGATTTACGACACGACTTAGTTCTTTATTATCTATGTGAGATTTCGACAAAGTCCTTTATCATCTCAACTTAAGTGATAACAATCATACCGTCAATCAACCGAAGCTTTCGCTTCGACAAACGAGATTAGGCAACTCTTTAGGCAACATGTCCAAGAAAAATCAGCTTTGACCGAGGCGGTATAGGTTAAAAATGAGTAATGTTTTACTTCTTACCTTCTGAGATCCTTGATATACCGTCATTGGGGGAAGTTTCGTCTATTTCCGGTTCCTCTTCCACTGTTTCATTGACGACTACGTGTGTGCTTCGTGCTATTGGCTGAGCTGAAAATGAATATTGTCACTTTTCAGACTGTCGAAGCAAAAAGGTAGGCCAAGGGAGAAAATTCGCGGATAAAGCTAGTATTATATATATATTAGTCAAGATGTTATTATATCTTCCGTATGTCTACAACTCCACACAAATAAATTAAATGTAAGTGTCTGTTTGTAATATCAAAATAACACCTTTTTACGACACTTACAACCTTGTTGTGTCCGTAATTGTCAGGGCAAGGTTTGTATGAAAGAAAATTTAATACATCCGGGCGAAACCAGGACGGGCCACTAGTATAAAATATTTGTCTGTCTGTGTGTCTGTTCCAGCTAATCTCTATAACTGGTTAATATGAAAAGGCGTAACTTGGGGTTTTATTTTAGAGAAAGAAGTCGCGGGCTACAACTACTGTTATAAAATAAGTGTACTTACGCAAAGACGACGTAGTTCTTCCTAGTGGCGCCAGTGAGTCTTCTTGCATAGTTACACCTTCAGTTATACCTGGACCAAAAAAATAGAATTGATTATTGGTCAATGAAAATGTCCAAAATTGCTATGCTGTTGTAATAATAATAATAATAATTTATTGATCCAATAACTTCAAATTACACACAAGAGCTAAACAATCTAGTATTATAGGTAGGTACAATAGATATAATAAACAAGGAAGGCGCACATAGTAAATCTTAGATCAAAATCTTGTGTACAAAAAATTGTTGTGGTTTTTTTAATCTATTGGTAAATATTTAGTTGAGACCTTGGAACCCCAAACTAGGCAAGAAATGCCTGTATTTTGGGAGTCCATTGATTCCTCCTAAATAGCAATGTTTACTCACACTAATTTACAACAATATGGTATGCTATTACAAGTTGGATCTTAAAATTCGTACTAAACTTATCTTAAATTTACAGCAATACAGCGATAAAGCTACTTGATAATGGTAAGAAGATCTTCAGTCTCTTCATATGTTAACTGCTGTAACCACTTACTAATTTTAGTTTTTAAATGGAACTTGGTAAAGGTGTAAATATCTAACTTTGTTCTAACGTTGTAAACTAATCGTTTATTTTCGTTTGGCAATATAAGACGAAATCGTATTAGTAATCGTAGTATTCTTCATATTAGTCAGACCTGTCTGCGACATTTTGTTGAGGCTGGCTCGCTCGGCCGCTTCCAAAGCTCCTAAGTACCGCGTCAGGTTACGGCATGACTGCTTGTCGGGGAGTTTCTGAAAAAACGTGATAAAATTAGATACTGACACTTAAACTACGTGTGACAGAATACAAGCAATACCTCATTGTACTCATCACTATGAACCACTTTCACTATGGGACCATCTCCGAAATCGCGAAAAAAAATCAGCTGATCAGTACATTTTGTTGAGTTTATTCTGTTACATTGTGTACTGGCACAGCACTACACGTACTCACCAGACACAGATCCCTCAGCATGTGCGCCAGTTCGTGCGCCAGGTGCGCGTCCCTGGGACAGGACAGCAGCGCCAGCACGCGACACGCCAGCCCCACCTCGGGAGCGCTGGGGCGCCGCACTATGTACTGGCACAGCACTACACGTACTCACCAGACACAGATCCCTCAGCATGTGCGCCAGTTCGTGCGCCAGGTGCGCGTCCCTGGGACAGGACAGCAGCGCCAGCACGCGACACGCCAGCCCCACCTCGGGAGCGCTGGGGCGCCGCACTATGTACTGGCACAGCACTACACGTACTCACCAGACACAGATCCCTCAGCATGTGCGCCAGTTCGTGCGCCAGGTGCGCGTCCCTGGGACAGGACAGCAGCGCCAGCACGCGACACGCCAGCCCCACCTCGGGAGCGCTGGGGCGCCGCACTATGTACTGGCACAGCACTACACGTACTCACCAGACACAGATCCCTCAGCATGTGCGCCAGTTCGTGCGCCAGGTGCGCGTCCCTGGGACAGGACAGCAGCGCCAGCACGCGACACGCCAGCCCCACCTCGGGAGCGCTGGGGCGCCGCACTATGTACTGGCACAGCACTACACGTACTCACCAGACACAGATCCCTCAGCATGTGCGCCAGTTCGTGCGCCAGGTGCGCGTCCCTGGGACAGGACAGCAGCGCCAGCACGCGACACGCCAGCCCCACCTCGGGAGCGCTGGGGCGCCGCACTATGTACTGGCACAGCACTACACGTACTCACCAGACACAGATCCCTCAGCATGTGCGCCAGTTCGTGCGCCAGGTGCGCGTCCCTGGGACAGGACAGCAGCGCCAGCACGCGACACGCCAGCCCCACCTCGGGAGCGCTGGGGCGCCGCACTATGTACTGGCACAGCACTACACGTACTCACCAGACACAGATCCCTCAGCATGTGCGCCAGTTCGTGCGCCAGGTGCGCGTCCCTGGGACAGGACAGCAGCGCCAGCACGCGACACGCCAGCCCCACCTCGGGAGCGCTGGGGCGCCGCACTATGTACTGGCACAGCACTACACGTACTCACCAGACACAGATCCCTCAGCATGTGCGCCAGTTCGTGCGCCAGGTGCGCGTCCCTGGGACAGGACAGCAGCGCCAGCACGCGACACGCCAGCCCCACCTCGGGAGCGCTGGGGCGCCGCACTATGTACTGGCACAGCACTACACGTACTCACCAGACACAGATCCCTCAGCATGTGCGCCAGTTCGTGCGCCAGGTGCGCGTCCCTGGGACAGGACAGCAGCGCCAGCACGCGACACGCCAGCCCCACCTCGGGAGCGCTGGGGCGCCGCACTATGTACTGGCACAGTACGAGGGCCATGCCGCCTTGACTGTCGGAGAGCTGGGGGTGGAAAATTTTATTTTTTGAGCGTGTACAACTGGCCAACACATGCTCAGGTTTTAACTATATTGTTCCAAAACTTAAAAACGCCTTAGGCGTCGTCCTAATAAAGTTAGTCCTAGCATAGTATCATAGCGCGAATACGCGATCGTCGCTTTCATTTGTACGTTTGCCCTACAAAATTACAAATGAAAGCGACGATCGCGTATTCGCGTATCGGCTCGCCTTAGCATTGTCGTGCCGACAGAAGGCGCCTCCTGGTTTTAGACGACGCCTTATCTATTCAAACCTTCTGCACAGTAATAGGAACGGCACTATGTATCAGTACGAATGGCAGAACACAGGATATAAGTGTCCTCACAAAAAGAATTCGGGATAGACCCGAATTCTTTTTGTAACCACTGTGATTTTACCACTTACATCCTTATATATTTTCAGGCGTGTATTTTATAAGGCTAATAGAACATACCTCATGGTTGACCCTGGTGAGTGATACAATGAATCTGACAACTGCCTCTTGATCGATCTCAGCAAGCGGCGAACTAGACGGAGCATTAGCGAGCGCGCGAAGTGTTGGCAACGTCGCTTTCTGTAAACAAGGTGTATTTTTAGCTAAAAAGAACTTAGGTTGCTTGCTAATATTTAGGACTTCATTCAGATAGCATAAAAACTGTTTTTTTTTATTAGAAGACTAGCACTTCGCCCGCGACTTCGTCCGCGCGGATTTAGTAGGTACTTCACAAACTTCAACGGTTAAAAGGTTAGTTTTGGAAAATTAAGCACAACGATTTTCATTAATTTACTTAGCCATTTCTACTTATTCTATGGTCTCAGGAGGCCGTCGACAATGTACCATTTAATTAGCGAATGCGACTGTCGAAATGCCAAAATGTAGGAATTTGGTCACGTGACATTTCGAAACCTATACATTTTTGACGTATTGACAATCGCGTACGCCACACCACCGTTGACAGAATCTCACTTGTCTCTCGCCCAGGTTCAGCGCATCTGTTCACCCCGTTCAACCCGTCAGGGTTTGATTATGCAAAAATTGTTAGGTACCTACTTACATCTGTTTCAATTATCCCGCTTTTAGTTTGTTCATAGTATTCCGACGTAAATTGATGCAAGCAATTATGTCCTCCCCTAAAATCTTAATCACCCCTGCTTCACTCCTTATTATGTATGTAGTTATTTTCGAAAAATCCAAACATTTGTTATTCTTATTGTTTTATCGAAAACATTTAAATGCCGTGGTGTTTCAACTTCATCGGACCAAGCATTGATACGATTCTCCCCAGTTCGCTCAAGCCGCGACATTTTTCTTACTCCGAACATATTCATTACCGTTGTAACTTTTGGACGAAAGGTCCGATTTGAATAATTTAAATTGTAATTTACACGTACATAATCAAACTTAATTATCAAACCATTTAAAAGGATAAGGATTAATATCATGATACTAAAATCATCATTTTTATTTCATCATTGGATTGGATTTGCTTGAATAATATGAACAAAAAGCGGTCATGGTGACTTATCCATAATAGTTAGACATATGGTATCGCGGACTTTTTTGTAGATATTAATGACCTCCATAACACTGTACTACATCACGTTGCTCTATTGTCAATAGATTCCGCAGCGTACGCGATATAAGGATTTTTGCTCACACCTTGGGTTACATTATCGAAGTTTTAATACGGATCCCTAACTTTTTCGAAAATATTCTATAGCCTATGTCCATCAGCGATAATGTACGATTCTACTGGTGAAAGAATTTTTCAAATCGGTCCAGTAGTTTCGGAGCCTATTCATTTCAAACAAACAAACAAACAAATCTTTCCTCTTTATAATATTAGTGTAGATTAGCACATCGCCCGTGACTTTATCTGCGCAGATTTAGTACAAACGATTTTCCCCCTTAGCACCCCAATAAAGAGTCGCTCCCAAGCTTACGCACACTAAGACAATGTGCACGTACATTGTCTTAGTGTGCGTACCTACACAACTATGTCTCGCCCGCACTCGTGAGATAAAACAACCATAGACAAATCTTGGTTACGGATATTGCATACTTTTTATCGCCGGAGCAAATTCGTTTTACGCCAGCGAAGCGACTAACAGAAGCTATTACATAAAACATTTATTCTACAGTTCGCGTCAAATAACTGTGCCCCTCTGAAGTTGGCTACGAGTGGCTGCGTAGTAGTCAAAATTACGAACAAACTGCAACTGCGCATGCGCAAGAGACATGGGGACGGACATTATGGCGGCGCGATTTTATGTCTCAGTCTTACGTTTACGTTCGATGCATGCTTGCATCCCGCTTGCTCCTGTCTACGTGACTGCACCTGCGCGATCTTTGCAAATGGCTAACTTCAGAGGGGCACAGTGTTATTTGACGCGAACTGTACATTTACATTCCAGATGCTTTCCATTTAACAATTGAAAGCATCTGTGAAACGTACCTGTATCTGTTCTTGTGCGCCATCCACGGTTGTAGGGAACGTTTGAAAGAACACGCCAATAGTTTGTCTCAGCATGTCTTCATCAACTGTATGGATAAAAAACATTGATTAAACCACATACGAGTCAAAGCATTTTAAACTTTGGTTCCTTTGACATAAAGTTCAATTTTCATTTATTTTCTGCGCTTAGTGTACATATAAGTTATCTCAGCCCTATTTTTAATTTAAACAGTTTAATTTAGCGTACCTGTAGCTGGATTGAACCAAAGAAGCAGTAGTCTACTGAGTATGGCAGGAGATTCCAGGTGCCCTAAGTGTAGGAGGCGACAAAGACCTTCCACTATGATCAGTCTATATGCTGCACACTAGAAATAAAGTGAAAAAGCTATAATAAGGCTAAATCAGGGAAGTCCGCCATCTTTAGGAGCAATATTGTATTTAGAATGATGTTGCTATGGATATGGTAGACACTAGATAAATGTGCAATAACAGTCAATGACCCACATACTTTTATTGAATTTCTTAATATCGCAAACAGAAATAAAGGCAAAGCTGTTCTGAATCGACTTCTATCGTGATCCTTTACGTTCTCTGGTAATGAAAAACTGTTCATATTTATTATTCAGGCATATTAGAGAAAGGTCAATGTAGTTTATTGCAACTTTATCTGACGCCTACTATATAAAAACAATTTGAGGCCTAATGAGATCCCAACTATAGATTTTTATTGGCTTTTAAAAAAGAATACGAACGACATAATTATGTTGGTTACACGCAAAATAAAGAAGATTACTTACAGTGCTATCCATAATCTTTAGGAGCAATTCGATGACCGTGCTATGAGCCGGCGACATTGATATAGCTGACTCCGATATACTACCTGTTAGAAAAACGTGAAAACTTTATTCACGTGACCACAAGCTTCGGTCCACGCAGACGCAACACCAAGAATTTCACGTGGCTGCATTTCCGTTTTTTCCCCAAACAAGTGCATGCGCAACAGTCAGTTGCCATCTTCCACCTTATATTTCTACCCACATATATAATTATATATATATTTTGTTCATTTATTTCGTTTTACTTTATAAACTGCTCCGATCGACGTCATTCTTTCAACGCCGACTGTCTCTGAAAACCAGCGCTGTGGCTCTGTCTTGCACATGAGTTCCAGCATTATGCTGAGCGATGGCCGTTTTGCGCGAATGTGACGCATATCTTCCTAACTTGCGTAACTATTGTAATGTTGTTTATTTTTGGTATGCGTCATGCTTGGCGCAAATAAAGTCTTTTTCTTTCTTTCTATCGTTCAACGATCGGTAGTTTTACATAGCCACGAATCCCAAAGTACCCAGACGAAAATGAGGCAAATTGTACTTTAGAAAAAAAAACTTCTGCATTGTCTAAGTCACATAATATATTCCTGTCTCTTTGTGAAACTTTTGGTGCCATATAAAAGCCAGAAGGACTTAGCTCGAGCTTTTATATGGCACACAAAACTGCGCTTAAATGATGATCTGTCACTATGAGATTGGTTCTCATAGTGACAGATCTCACGGTTCAAGTTTTACTGTTTTTACTACTGACATGCTTTAGTTTGACCTTACTATGCGAATTCTACCGACCGAACTTGGATCACGGTGGGCGATCTCAATGGAGAGGTTAGCCAAGTATGCAGGAGATCATATTATAGTGCACAATGTGTAAGCAAACACGGATGATCTCTGTTCCTTCACTTTTATAGTTCGATGGGACGGCCATCCAACATGAGCGGAGAGAGATCAGGCACACGACCATCATCGGCTTTACGTGCATTCCTAGACACGTGGGAGTAACGCCACCAACTTCTAAACTGTGTTTCAGAGAAATCCGTCACGGAAAAGCAATACCACTTTTGCCCGACCTTTTTATCCCTCCATACGGACCAAAACACACCCCACCAGTGTTCCTTCAAATGCCCTTTGCGTTCCAAGGCTGCGGTAACTCTTTCAAACAATTCCGCGACCCTGGCACATTTGCCCGACCTGGGCATCGAGGAATCTAGGAATTCTATCTAATTCTGCTTACCATCATCATCAATAACGCTATGGAACGTGCTCTGTTTCTTCGTGGTGTTGACTGTGGTGTCCTCCTGGTTGTTCTCGTCTTCAAAGAGCCGCGCGCCGTGCACGCAGAGCAGGTCCACGATACAGCGCAGCACGGTGGATACTGTGCGCTCGTTTGATGTGTCGATTAGCTGGGGAAAGGTAAAATTATGATTCTCTTTCTGTTTAGATAAAACGTTGATTATGCTCATAACATAGTCAGTGAATCATGAAGTACTTGTTTAAGCCTTTAATTTCTTAAACTGAAAGTTTTTCAGTAGCTTAACGGGTTCACCGTTCACACAGCCGACGATAGTCAATCAGCAAAGACGACATGTGGTTCACTGGAATGTGAACTGAGGGCCTAGCACGGTTTTGACGTACCTATTGGCGATTTAAAGATTACGCGCGCGTCTCTAGTGGCGAAATTTAGAACTAACCTAAGAACGACACTAGATGCGTTGCCAACACCAATTTATCAAATTCCCCGAAAATATAAGTCAAAATCCCTAACTTGAGATTCCGTGTGGCTTGGGGAATTCCCCACACGTTGGCAACGTTTTACGAAAACTGTCAAATTGTCGTTCTTAGACAGCTTCACAATTTTGATACTAGCGGCGCTAGTTAGAATCTTTGCATCGCCAATAGTAACGTATAGTAAAAATTTACTATGACAATAATACTCGTTTCGCACATAATATTTATTTGAATTGGATACTATATTCATATTCTTGTATGATACAAATTGTGTATGTCGCACAAAATTAAACCAAAATACTATGGGGTTGTGGTTTTTTAATTATGTATATTCAAAATTCACTTACGGTAACGATACTGTAACGTCGTACTATTTAATACGTAAAAATAATCGTGCTAGGCTCTCTTGTTTAATAAAAGCCTTCAATCAGGAGTCAATACACTAAATAGTTTTGTAGTTCTGTTGTCAGGATATTTTTTTTTTTAAATGTTGCCCCACACTAAGAATTTCTCCCGTATCGTGGGTGCGTTTACAAACATATAAATTCACGTACACAAACAGCCAGACCCGGAGTAGAGTAGAGTAGGGACTCCCGTATCCGCACTTAAGACTCTCATTTGGTCCGTTGTGCGTACCTAAGCCAGACGCAACTATCTGTAGGCCATACAAATATTTGTTCCGTGTGGGAATCGAACCCGCGACACGCAGCGCAGCAGTCACTCGCTCAACCACTGCGCTAACCGTGTCGTCAATTATTGATTACTAGCTCCTGCCAGTGGCTTGCCTGCAAAAAATATCCCAAGGGAACATATATCCAGGAAAAAAATACTGAAATCAACTTACATATATATTAAAAAGTAACACTTGCTAAACAAGTTTAGTACTCACATTAGCGAAGAAGAAGGCCTTGTTTTCTTTAGCAAACTCCTTGTCCAACATTCCAAATAGGGCCACAGTTTCGAGGGCTGTTTCAATTATTTCCGGGTTTTGGAATATGTCCACCTGAAAGCAAACTACCATTCACTACACGACTTTTGCTGTTACGCAGGATAAAAAAGGACATCTCAAATGTTCATAAAAGTTCAATTACAACGTTCGCATTCGGCAACATATTTGCTAACCGGTAAAAATACCTCTTATTTAGTCTACGTTTGGACTAATTGCGACTGCGATGCGAATGTTGTGTAAGTAGAATTTTCCCATAGGCTTTCAGTACCTGTTTACTGCAGTAAAAGCAACATACCGTACCTCTAACTCATTAAATATCGTTAGCATCATTGGAGTAACAGTCTTCAGCTGTGGCGTGTCCAACGCACTGTTCAGTATCGTCAAACATTTTGTGAGGGTCGCAGCGTCCGATAACTTCTCTTTTACTGTCTAGAAAACAAAGGAGCTCAATTAAAAACGGTTCATAAATTTGGAAGCTACGATGTCACAGACATTCATCAAGGGTTAAAAAAGGATGTTTCTTTTATAATGGGTGAGTTTGGTTTTGCACTTAGTCCTTATGTTGGACTGTTGGTTGGTGCGTCGTTTTGTATTTTTTGATGTAGGTTCAAATGCATGGAAGCTCTTGTAGTCACTACCTTTTTAACTGGGGCAGCCGATAATATAATAAATAAAAGTAAAAACTTACAGGAATAGGTGCAGGCGCAGGAGCTGGTGCCGCCGGTTGAATAGGCAACTCGTCTAGCTTTTTCTGAATGTCTGCCACCTAAATAAAACACATCACATTTTTTTTAAAAGTAAAGTTCATAAGTATAAATCTTGAGTTCTCCGTAAAGGCGATCGTAGCACATGGTCATATTCAAAATAAATACAGTTAACCTATATTTGCTATAATACTATTAACTCATTTCAGTGTTGCATTTTAGTGAAATGTTTTTGGCAAAAGAGATCTTTTCGTTTTACTTATGTATGATAGATCAATGTTGACTTCTGTATTTACCTTAGCCTTGCATTCAGCCGCTAGAGCATAGTTCTGTTCTCTGACGGCTTCCTCCTGCGCTTCAATGGCGACGTTCAGTGATACGCGCAGTCGGGCTCTCTGTGAAATAATAACACAACTTTTTAACAACCCGCTGATTTGTCTGCAACTTCTGTCTACAGAAAATGAATTTACATAATAATAAAATCACTCTCACAATACTCGCATTTCCCACCAACACTATTGGTAGGAAATGTATTTTTTCATGTAATCGACATATTTTCGACTTCATACATACAGTTTCCTGATTCGGTTTTCAGATCAGGAATTCAGATTCGGAATTCCGTGAGACAATCGATTTTCCGTTCTTTGTATTCGGAAAATAAACAAACGTGTGCGCGTAGTTGAACACTATGTGTGTAAGAAAAGCATTCTGGTCTCCTAATCTGAATTTTATTCCTTATCAGGAAACCGTACGTATGCGGCAGGCCTAACTTTGAGGTGCAAATAAAACTAAAAACTAATGTCTCGAGATTTACTTATTTGCGGCCCGTATACGACTGCGAGTCTAACTTAGTAACGCTTTCAAGGTAATGTTGGGGCTGTCGCGGTTTTTAGTGCATCGGGGATGTTCACAGAGTCAGGCGTGACTGATGCGGACTCTTATAGCCTCCCTGATCTACTTACCTGCAGCTTTGCCTCAGTACAATCCACCTGCACGGGCGGCGGCGGCGGCGGCAGCTCGGGCTCGGGCGGGTCGCGCAGCGCCTGCAGCACGCCGCTGATGACCTCCATGCGGCACCACTAGCTCCAGAGCTACATATACTGGGAGCCTTACCTGCAGCTTTGCCTCAGTACAGTCCACCTGCACGGGCGGCGGCGGCGGCGGCAGCTCGGGCTCGGGCGGGTCGCGCAGCGCCTGCAGCACGCCGCTGATGACCTCCATGCGGCACCACTAGCTCCAGAGCTACATATACTGGGAGCCTTACCTGCAGCTTTGCCTCAGTACAGTCCACCTGCACGGGCGGCGGCGGCGGCGGCAGCTCGGGCTCGGGCGGGTCGCGCAGCGCCTGCAGCACGCCGCTGATGACCTCCATGCGGCACCACTAGCTCCAGAGCTACATATACTGGGAGCCTTACCTGCAGCTTTGCCTCAGTACAGTCCACCTGCACGGGCGGCGGCGGCGGCGGCAGCTCGGGCTCGGGCGGGTCGCGCAGCGCCTGCAGCACGCCGCTGATGACCTCCATGCGGCACCACTAGCTCCAGAGCTACATATACTGGGAGCCTTACCTGCAGCTTTGCCTCAGTACAGTCCACCTGCACGGGCGGCGGCGGCGGCGGCAGCTCGGGCTCGGGCGGGTCGCGCAGCGCCTGCAGCACGCCGCTGATGACCTCCATGCGGCACCACTAGCTCCAGAGCTACATATACTGGGAGCCTTACCTGCAGCTTTGCCTCAGTACAGTCCACCTGCACGGGCGGCGGCGGCGGCGGCAGCTCGGGCTCGGGCGGGTCGCGCAGCGCCTGCAGCACGCCGCTGATGACCTCCATGCGGCACCACTAGCTCCAGAGCTACATATACTGGGAGCCTTACCTGCAGCTTTGCCTCAGTACAGTCCACCTGCACGGGCGGCGGCGGCGGCGGCAGCTCGGGCTCGGGCGGGTCGCGCAGCGCCTGCAGCACGCCGCTGATGACCTCCATGCGGCACCACTAGCTCCAGAGCTACATATACTGGGAGCCTTACCTGCAGCTTTGCCTCAGTACAGTCCACCTGCACGGGCGGCGGCGGCGGCGGCAGCTCGGGCTCGGGCGGGTCGCGCAGCGCCTGCAGCACGCCGCTGATGACCTCCATGCGGCACCACTAGCTCCAGAGCTACATATACTGGGAGCCTTACCTGCAGCTTTGCCTCAGTACAGTCCACCTGCACGGGCGGCGGCGGCGGCGGCAGCTCGGGCTCGGGCGGGTCGCGCAGCGCCTGCAGCACGCCGCTGATGACCTCCATGCGGCACCACTAGCTCCAGAGCTACATATACTGGGAGCCTTACCTGCAGCTTTGCCTCAGTACAGTCCACCTGCACGGGCGGCGGCGGCGGCGGCAGCTCGGGCTCGGGCGGGTCGCGCAGCGCCTGCAGCACGCCGCTGATGACCTCCATGCGGCACCACTAGCTCCAGAGCTACATATACTGGGAGCCTTACCTGCAGCTTTGAATCAGTACAGTCCACCTGCACGGGCGGCGGCGGCGGCGGCAGCTCGGGCTCGGGCGGGTCGCGCAGCGCCTGCAGCACGCCGCTGATGACCTCCATGCGGCCCGACACCTCGGGCACCACTAGTTCCAGAGCTGACACGAAGGCGCGCAGCACTTCGGCGCTTAGGAGCCCGTAGTCACCTCATAAAAGAACGTCAACATTTTATTTACGTTTTTAATCGGCACAAAACGTTGAAGAGGATTTTTACGTTATTTAAATCTTGTTTGCATTTGCGGTCTCCAATTTTATTGAATTGATATAAATAATAATAATAATAATAATAATTTATTCAGCCAATAAATAGAATGTTATCATAAAAATCATAAAATCTTAGTTAGTAGATTACATTTTAAAGTAACAAAACCAGGTAGGTGTTGCAACCAGCACCCTTGCTAAGTTATTAAAATAACTTGTATTAAGGGTAGTGGTACAAGCCCATACATAATAAATTTTTACATAATAATTAATTGCAGGTAGAGCAAGTGTTTATTAAAATAAAGTTAAGATAAGCCTTGCTTGCAAAATACCTCATCAAAATTACAATTCATCATTTTTTTTTTTAATGTAATTATATATGTATTATTTGTGTGTGTATTGATGATACTGTGTGTATTGATGATGGTATGTGATATGTGCTGTGTTAAGTTTGAGTGAACATTTTATTAGGGGTTATTATCATAAAAAAGTAGACGTTCTGTATCGAAATAATTCTGGGTAAGCAGAAAATTTGTCAAAGCATTTTTAAGAGACGAGGTTGAAAGCGAGTAAAATTTCAATTTCCTATTTAGTTTATTGTACAATAGAGGACCTTGGAAGCAAATAAACCTTTTGGTAAAAGAAAACCCACATCTATAGTGCTGACAAATTTGATCCTTCCGTCTTTTGGTAATTTCAGTGTAGGGGGTAACTTTGTGTTGTAATACGACTGTACTAAGAATAAAAAGTTGTCTGACAGAATGTACCTTACAGCATTGATATAGTTCCCCCGTTGGGAAGAGTATCGGACGAAAAGTGCTCACCTTTAACACGGCTCTTTGAGCTCTTTCCAATTTTAACAAAATGGTCTTAGGGGCACCACCCCAAGCCGAAACACAATATGACAAGAGTGATTGGCAAAGAGCGAGGTAGACCCTTTTGACAATCTGTGCTTCCGCCACGTGTCGGAGAGTCTTAAATACGAATATTAGTTTTCTTACCCTTGCTGTTAGAAGATCTATGTGGGCTGAGAAGCTCAGATTGTCATCAAGAGTTACCCCGAGGTATTTGATTGTGGGGGTACGTGTAAGTTTGGGGCAAGAGCAAGTGGCGTTGTTATGACAGTCGATTGAGTGAGCGATTAGGGAATATGAGTTCGGAGGCTGTGTAGATTGGCGTAAGGTAAAGCAGATAAACTTTGTTTTATCCGTGTTAAGGGTAAGATGGTTATCATTAAGCCATTTTAGAACCTGATCTAGACCCCTTTGCGCCGCGTCAAAGGCTTCGCGCCAGGTAACGCCAGTAAAAGTGAGTGCAGTGTCGTCAGCAAACGCTGTGATTTTTCCATTTTGCAGAAGAATGTTACACAGTTGGTTAACATAAACCAAGAAGAGTGTGGGACCAATTACACTTCCTTGAGGAACGCCAAAAGTGACAGGGAGTTCGCTACTCAGGTAATTATTAATTTTTACGCACTGAGTCCGCTCGTTGAGGTAGTCCGTAAATATTTTTAGAGGGAGACCCCGGATTCCCAGTTCTTCCAGCTTCAAAACTAGGTTGGGAATAGAAACTGTGTCGAAAGCTTTTTTCAGGTCTAAGAAAACTGTCACTACCTTCTTTTTTGCATCAATTTGCTTGACAATGTGAGTCGTCAGCTCCAGAACAGCATCATTCGTCGACTTGTTTCGTCGGAAGCCAAATTGGTTGGGAGATAAAAGCATTTTTTCCTCAAGGTAACTAATGAGCCTCTTGTTTATGATGCGTTCTAAGAGTTTAGATATTGAGGGTAGGACAGCAATGGGTCTGTAGTTGTTGACACAGTTTCTATCCCCTGCCTTGTGTATAGGATGTACTATGGCTTTTTTCAAGTAGACGGGGAATACACCGGTGCTGAGACAAAGGTTAAACAAGTATGTCAGTGGAGGGACAAGCACACTCTTATAGCGCTTAAGAAACTTGGTAGATATGTTATCCCATCCAATGGCAGCTTCAGTTTTTAGTGACATCAGCAGCGCTTCAACCTCATCTTCATCAGTGTCGACCATTAAAAACGAGTGTAGCGGCGCAGCTATGGAATCAGTGAGATGTGGTGGGCCCACAATATGACGTTGATGTGTAAATATATTTGCAAGATTTTTGCCAATGTCAACGAAGAACTCATTAATAGCGTTAACTGACTGTTGCGGAGAAGCAGAAGAAACAAGTAAGTCAGCTGTTGGACTTTTTGGGGCTGCGGTGTTCGTAACTCTCTTAATAATTTGCCAGATCTTTTTGTTATCATTGCCAGCCCTACTTAATTCCGCCCTATCGAAGTTCCTCCTAAGTTTTTTTATAATTTTAGTGCAGTAGTTCCTATATCTATTATATGTTAGCTTTAGTATCGCATTGTCCGATGATACCTTCAATTTTTTGTGCATTGCATCTCTGTTACGCAAGCAGCGAAGCATGCCAGTTGTCATCCATGGCTTGAGCAGACGTTTGTGATTTGGGAGTCTAATGATAGTTGTGTGAGAGCGCAATGTCTCGACAATAGTGTTGATAAAATAATAAGTAGCCTCATTAGCATCTGTATGTTCATAAACCGGAATGAAATTCATACTGTTCATTTCAGAGTCCAGAGAGTTGTAATTGACTTTCGAAATAGTTTTGACACCAGTATTTACTTGTTTACTTTGTGTCAGACAAAGCAGAACAGAGTTATGGTCTGTCACACTAGAATCAATCACTATGGTGAGCGCTAATGAGTTGGTCTTGAGCATGACATGATCCAGACAAGCAGACTCACGAGTAGAGTAAGTATGGGCAGGAAGAAGACCATGAAAAGCCATCAAATTGAGGTAGTCGGAAATATTATTGGAGTTTGAGTTACCGTTAATGTCAAGGTTTATATCTCCAAGAATAGCTATATTTTTAAAGGATGAGAGATCAGTTAGAAGAGAGTTCAGAGATTGTAAAAACCTAGTTATATCTAGAGTAGAGGGTGAGCGGTAAATACATATGATGGCTTTATCAGTGCCCATTGTCAGCACAAGGCAGCTTGCGTCCATAAAGTCAGGTTCTGCGACAGAGTAGTTGCTGACATTTTTTACATATAAGATGACTCCATCATTCTGGTTTTTAAGTTGCGTAGTATAGTAGTGCGAATAGTTTTCAATTGCCGGTAGTGTACGTTACCCCAACAAGAAAGTGTCTCCTAGAGTTATATGAGTAGAACGTATTATTGGTGCCTTATCTGTTGTAAATGTGCCCCCACATAAAAAATGTGTGCCCCCTGTCGTTTTGGAAAAAAACGGAAAAAACGATTCTTGCTGGGGTAACGTTTTTCTAGCAGGAAAATTCTAAACGAATGATCGGAGAGAGAAAAATTGTTCATAGCCAGAGAGCTTATATGTGTGCCAAAATGTGCCCCCAAAAATAAAATCTGTGCCCCTTCAGGTTTTCGAGATATTGCATTTCCTGCTGGAGTAACGTTTTGATGAATCGTATATCTCTAAAACCATTGCATGTGCCCCTGTAGAATAAACATACACGAGTAGCTCTTAATGTGTGCCCCTTTGTGCCCCAATTAGATTTAAGAAAATATTTATAGTTTTCAAGTTATCGCGGTTTTATAAAAACCCGAAAAAACAACGCAGCGCCTAAACGAGACAAGGCATAACTTCGCTGAAAACTGTATTCGGTTCTTCTTGACGCTAATAATAACCATACAAAGTTTCAAAACCGTTCATGCATGCGTTTTTGAATAATCATGCTAAAAGTAAAAACGATGGTGTCATAACTTTGACGGCAAAATACAAGGAACTGGCACAATCCCAGATGTGTAGGTGTAAACCAAAATCTTGTGCCTTTAGTCAAAAATATATGGTGAAAATATTGAGCTTCAAATGTTACGCATTAAGTAAATATAAACAAAAAACCAAAATATGTAAACAACGGCTGGTTATCCGACCAAATCTGAATGACTACTAAAAAGCGACGGATTCATACATATCGATGACCTTCTTTACTTTACTCACCAACCGGTTCACACGTGTTGTGCCTGAGTACACTGAAGTAGAAAAGTAATATCTAATAAAATAAAGTTGTTATTGGATTATATTTTAATAGCTGTTTCTATGACCTTACACATGATTAAGTACATTTATAAGAGCCATTTTCAAATAAAATGTACATGTGACTAACATGCTCAAAATCGTGACCAAACTGTTTTGTGACATACCTGTATCTTTATACTAATGTAAGTCACATTTATTGTAAAGCAGTAACTATGTCCTACTGCTCAAATTGAGCAGGGTCCGGCAGGGAGCTAAAATGCAGCTTTAATGATCAAATTCAGCATTTACTCGAAACCTCCAAATTATTATTTTTAAAAATTACACTAAAACTCTTTTATATCTATTTTCCGTAAATGTCAGATTTATTTATTAGTGAAACGTTTTGTATGGAGATAACACCGGACGCCGCCGGCATATAATTTGTTAATATTTTCAGCCGCAGTGTAAACATGTTTTAACTTTACACGTAGATGTGAGTTACGTCATATGAGTGACGAAATGTGACTCATATGTGTAGCATTTTCGTGAGAAACAACCTCAATTAGCCACAATATCAGAATAACTTGTAATATATAGATAAAGACGATACATACATGAATTGTATTGATAGGCTAATGCTATGAAAATAATACTCGCTTCTTTATTTGGAAATGCACTGTTATTCACACGTATTTTTTTTTGTACAAATTGCAGCGACGTTTCGTGACAACAAATAAACTGACACTAAATACACTTCTGGACACATCTATTGGCCCACCTTGTATTTTCAGTTTCGTTTGGTTCTAGCTAAAATTTTATATTAGGTCGAGCAAAAAGCTTTTATGCAGTTTTGAACCTGGCACATTCATAATTTCATTCAATAGTCTTTTTTTGAATTTCGAACACAGAATTAAAAGAAACAAAAGACAATTTGGAGCCTGTTTGTTGATATCAAACAATCGAATACTAAGAAAACTTGGTTTTATTGGTTTACTTGGATTTAATTCTTGAAAAAGTGATTGATATCTTTGGTTTGGCAACAAACATTACTTATTCTTAACATTAAGATGAGGTTCTATCAATAATCTATGGATACTTCACCTGAAGTCGCCGCCCAAGCTGTGGCACTTATTCAGGCCGGACACAGCCAAAGAAACGTGAGTGCTCAACTTAATTTAAGTCGATCTGCGGTCCGAAATGTTTATCGGAGGTACCTAGAGACTGGCGGCTTTGTTCGTCGCCAAGGAAGGCCACGATCTCGGGTCACAACTGAAAGGCAGGATCGATTCATCGTGACGACCAGCTTGAGAAATCGTCACCTTACCTCCATTAAGATACAAAACCAACTTCGCGGCTTCCACGGAGTATCTGTGAGCGCTCGAACTGGTCGGAGAAGGTTAAAAGAACGCGATATGGTACCACACAAGCCAGCTAATGGGCCCAAACTAACGCGAGCCCACCGAACAGCGCGCCTTCATTTCGCACGCAGTCATTTAAATTGGACACAGCAAGATTGGACCCGTGTACTCTTTTCTGATGAGTCTAAAATTGTGTTACATGGCAATGATGGAAGGAAGAAGGTCTACCGACGTAAGGGAGAGCGTTTCGCACAATGCTGCTTTGAAGAGAGGGTTGCTTATGGCGGTGGCTCATGGACTGTCTGGGGCGGTATATCCGCGAGCGGCAAAACTCAACTTGAGGTTGTTACAGGACCACGGCTGCCAACATTAAATGCTGAAAGGTACATTCGTGAGTGCTTAGAACCTCACGTGATACCATACGCGGACTATGTGAGCCCAAATTTCCTTTTTATGCATGATAATGCAAGAGCCCATGCGGCCGGCATCGTCAGGGAATATCTTCGGGATGTGAACATCACAGTTATGGACTGGCCAGCCAGAAGCCCAGACATGAACCCCATTGAGCACATGTGGGACGAGCTAAAAAGACGTGTTAGGGCTCGTCAGCCAGTTGCCCGATTGACGATGCAGGAGTTGAAAACTGCCATAGAAGAGGAATGGGAGATGATCCCTCAAAATTTCATAGAGCGGTTGATAAACTCTATGCCTAATCGTATGAGAGCTGTGGTAGATGCCCATGGAGGCAACACGCGTTATTAAATTAAACCTTTTTTTGATAAAACATGTTTTTTATTCAAAAATCAATTGCCTTTAACAAGGCGCATATCCGACTTGTTAGGCGTAGCTCCATGTCGTATGGTATTCTGAATTCAAATTTAAAACAATACGATCGAAAAAGATGGTAAAATGTATCAGGTTTAAAACTGCATCAACAGTTTTTGTTCAATCTAGCAATCATATTTCGGTAGGGGCCATCGAAACCTAAACTCTAAGGTGGGCCAATAGATGTGTCCAGAAGTGTATGTTCGTACTAAATAAAGGCGTAGGAAAAAAGAAAAAACAGAAAAACTCATTCCTACATCTTTATGAACTTAGAGCATTGTATTGATATATATATGAATAATATAATATATTATATATATATATATATATAATATATTATTATATATATATATATAATATATATATAATATTGATTGATATATGATCTGTGATGCAACAACGTGTTTCCATTTTGTATGTTGTTACGTTTATGAAATAAATATGTTTATTTATAGCCAAATACCATCAGTTAATTTGTGCACATTCGATGTTTACAGTTATATCTTTATGCGGTTTACTATACTAACACACTTTATCTGAATCTATGTATATGCAAGTTACTTGTAAGAATATTATTTGTCTGTAATTTCAAATTTTATATTTTTTTACACAATATTATTCTTATACTTAATATTGATCTGTGATTTTTTGTGATGCAAATTTACTAATTATAATTATGTTAGACTATGAAAAACTGATCTGTGATTTAAATAATAATGACTACACAACGTGCAAATAATTTCTAATATTTATAGGTAGGAAATTTGATCTGTGATTTGATGCAATAATTACTTTAAGAATTAAAATTAAGGGAATAAAAATAATAATTTCCACATCAACAAGCTGTTTCATTTATATAGTCACAAAGTGCATTTAATATATTTTTTAATTAGCCCTCAAAACTTTTGAACGCGACTGTACGGACAACAGCTTAGGTATAATACGTCCAATAAAGAAGGTCATCGATATGTATGAATCCGTCGCTTTTTAGTAGTCATTCAGATTTGGTCGGATAACCAGCCGTTGTTTACATATTTTGGTTTTTTGTTTATATTTACTTAATGCGTAACATATCGAAGCTCAATATTTTCACCATATATTTTTGACTAAAGGCACAAGATTTTGGTTTACACCTACACATCTGGGATTGTGCCAGTTCCTTGTATTTTGCCGTCAAAGTTATGACACCATCGTTTTTACTTTTAGCTTGATTATTCAAAAACGCTTGCATGAACAGTTTTGAAACTTTGTATGGTTATTATTAGCGTCAAGAAGAACCGAAAACAGTTTTCAGCGAAGTTATGCCTTGTCTCATTTAGGCGCTGCGATGTTTTTTCGGGTTTTCATAAGACCGCGATAACTTGAAAACTATAAATATTTTCTTAAATCTAATTGGGGCACAAAGGGGCACACATTAAGAGCTACTCGTGTATGTTTATTCTACAGGGGCACATGCAATGGTTTTAGAGATATACGATTCATCAAAACGTTACTCCAGCAGGAAATGCAATATCTCGAAAACCTGAAGGGGCACAGATTTTATTTTTGGGGGCACATTTTGGCACACATATAAGCTCTCTGGCTATGAACAATTTTTCTCTCTCCGATCATTCGTTTAGAATTTTCCTGCTAGAAAAACGTTACCCCAGCAAGAATCGTTTTTTCCGTTTTTTTCCAAAACGACAGGGGGCACACATTTTTTATGTGGGGGCACATTTACAACAGATAAGGCACCAATAATACGTTCTACTCATATAACTCTAGGAGACACTTTCTTGTTGGGGTAACGTACACTTGCCGGTAGGGCATAATTTGATTTCAGCCAACACTCTGTCAACACAATAACGTCACAATCAAGGTTAATTCTACAGAGGAGTGTCAGAAATGAATCAAAGTTTGCGTATATTGACCGGATATTCTGGGTTATAATCTTAAACTGCTTATTAGGGTTATCAACATGAGAGGAACATTCTTCGGGCACACAGCGCAGTGATTCCGACACTGACAACTGATCGATATGATCGATAATATCGCGTATGTTATCCACTAGAGTCATTAAACAATGGAAAGTCACTAATGAGGGGTCCAGGTAGAGTTTTTCGAAGGTATGCTACTAGGCTCACTATGTTTCCGTGTGCTTTAAATTCAGTCTTAGGAGTGTTATTTTCAAAATTATTTTTACTAAGGTAGGTATTAGTGTATGTTAATATATTTTTAGGAATTTGAATTAATGATTTCACTGAGACAGTGTTGTAAGTTGTAAGTGTTTTTGTGCATGTTACGTGTGATAAATTTGCTAAGTATCTAGATAGGTATTTAGGCAATAATTTATAGGAACTAATGATGACAACAAAAAATAAATAAACAATAAAGCATGCATTAATTGAAAATAATTCCGTACATATGGAATAACAATATAAGGTACGGTAAGGCAAGGTACTTAAAGATAGTCAGTCTCCAATTTTGATATTCTTCAAATCCAGTTCGCTATTTATGGCATAAGCTGGGGTGCCCTCTTTCCTGCGGATTAATACCTTTCCGTTCGCAGTCCAACAAAATTTGAAATTATTCGTCTTCGAAAAGTCCCGAGCGAGATAATGCAGTCGTTTTATTTTAAGGGTTAGACTTTCCGATAGGTAAATTGGTTTGGCAGGGCCGCCTATTTGTAAATTTGCTGTAGAAAATTTATTGTTCTGGTTTGATTTATTATAGGATTTCAAAGATTGAATTATCTTTTCTCTTATAATTGTTGTCGTGAGGTTAATTAGAATAGGTTTGTTTGTTTCTGACTTTGTCTTTAAGCGATACACATCTCGAATGTCAGAACTATTTAGAGCAATATTTAGAGCTTTGCCAGTATCAATAACTACTTGTATAAGATCTTGTTTAGTCTCATGGGTTGAACGTGGCACGTTTCTAAGCTCCAAACAAGTGGCTTTTTGATATCTTTCGAGATGTTCTACCTTTTCCTCCAGGACTTGAATGTATGCCAGGTTTTCGTTACGTTCAGCTGTTAACTTGTTGAGTTCTAATATGAGATCATCGTACTTTTTTGAGACAAAGTCAGCAGATTCTTTTAAGGCCGCGTTAAGGACCTTTATTTCATCCACAGTGGCCTGGAGAGACGCATGTTTCTCACTCTGCTTCTTTTCAAAATTCGAGAATAAGGTTCTCATTTCAATCATAAACATGTTAATGTCATCCACCTGGTCGAATTTCCGCTTTCGTAGTGTTACATTAGGATCCTCTAGTTCAATCGGCTGTGTATGAAACTCTGGTTCTGAGTCAGAACGCACTGCTGGCGATGACGGGGGTGGCGTACGCTTTAATGGCATAATGTAAGAAAAGTGTGGTCACTTTAAATGAATGTCACAAAAAAGTGAATGCCACAAAAAGTGAAAGACACAAAAAGTGAATTCCGTAGCTGGGTTTGAACTTGGGCTCTCCGGGTGTAACTAACCCAAGCGCTTACCAATTGAGCCACTCAGACAATAGTGAAAACTTTGAAAAAGTGGATCAGTGTAGGGTCATAAATATCCTCCACTGTCTCTGTAGTCCTAGTACTTTTTTTCCGGTGTATCTGTCAAAAAAACTGTATAATTCTATCTTGCTCACTCACAGTTGTTGTGACTTCAGTGTGAATCAGTCCGTATCCGTAGCGTCTATGGTTTCCTGGTAGATAGTAGCCGTTCGCGTTTGCTCCTGCGGCGTCCAGAGAGGTCCAGAGTGAGTGACGTCGGGATTCACTTCTCTCTTTCTTCGAATCAAGATAGGGCTCCAAGGTCCACACAAAATAAAAGAATTATTAATTTAAACGAATTTAAATTACAAGTTAGGACTTCACAAATAAAGTAAATAAAAAATAAAGTAAAGTTGCTTTCTAAAACAAACAATATTATGATATCGTAGCGGCATTGATGCCGCCACAAAAAGATCGGCGTAGCAGAATCAACATCACAATAAATGAGACTCGCAGCGCCATCTATCTCGACAGCTGCGAACTAACTTGACAAAATCCTAAATCGCGATATCAGAGTTTACCGTGCGAATAGAACATATATGCACAGCCCGTCGAGAAGTTGCCCACCAGACACAAACAACCGTCTGGTCGGAGGATCCTCCCTTTTCAACGGAGGTATGCGGGACTTTACTCTCAGTAACGCTACTTCCAAACTGGTGACCCTCGACATTGAACGTTAGCGCAGCTTTCGTGCAGCACTTCATCATGACATCATCATGAAAAACCTTGTCAAAGTGAAAAACCTTTGACAAGTAACAAAAAAAAAGCAGTAAGTGACTTACCAGTAAGTACATCAGTAATGAGTGCCTGTAGTGCACTTCTGCCTGCGGGGTCAGTAGCGTCGTACACTCGCAGCATAGTGCCTAGTTCGTGAAGAACATACTGACGCGTACTGAAGCCTACTGGGTCTTCAGTCTCTGATGGACAAGGTGACTCTACGATCCTGAGAAATTGAGTAATAGAAGGAATCAAACAGTGGATTAGTCGCAAACAAGACAATAGCTTTGCTGGAGAAAAGAAGATTGGTGCTTTTTCCATTTTTAGTAGTGGACATTTCTATGATTATTTCTGTATGATTTTTATAATGATGCCCCTCTGAAGTTGTGTCGAGTGGCTGCCAAGTAGTCAAAATTACGAACGCACTGCAACTGCGCATACGTAAGAGACATGGGGGCGGGGCGCGATTTTATGTCTCAGTCGCTCGTTTACGTTCGATACATGCTTGTGTCCCGCTTGCTCCCGTGTACGCGACTGCACCTGCGCGATCTTTGCAAATGGCTAACTTCAGAGGGGCAAAGTTATTTGACGAGAACTGTAGTTGGGAAAAGGCCAGGCAGATGATGAATTTAAAAAAAAAACATTTTACCATTTCTAGGAGTCGGACTAAAACGGAAAAGGGTGGAGTCAGCGTGGCAGCGGGGCGGCCTGACGGCTCTGCCCGAAACGAAAACAAATGCATGTCACGTGAGCGCCCGCAATCGCTATACATAAAGCGCACGTCATGTCCGTCTATGCGTACGTATTCTTTCGTTTGTTGCATGAAATCGACCTCTAGACCATAAACAATTGAACCAACGTTGAGTATATTTTAAAAATGAAGTAGGTAGTCAAACTCACGCTCTAATATATCCAGTAAGAACAACCAGGTCCGGCAGTATAGTCTCGAGCGTCTCATCGTCGTCGATCTTCTGCAGATGCTCCGTCAGATGGCGCCAGTACCACGCCGTCTCCTTGTTGAGCTTCTCGGCAGGAATGAGGCGCAGCGTGCGGTCCGTGGGCAGCCATTCTAGCAGCTCCGAGATTGGGAGGCGTCTGGGATTTACATTATTGAGAACTTAATATTTTCATTATGCCATTAAAATCTTCTCTCACAACGAAAGGAATAAAAGAGAGGATGTTCTCTGAAAAGATAGATGAGACGCTGGTCTCCTTGCCTTAATTGTCAAAACCATTTAAGGCATCAGTTTATAGTCTTGCGACTGATAACCGAAACAAAACGGCAAAAAACTTTCATTGTACTTATAGCTAGGGAGTGGATTTCCCTGCCGGAGTCTGAGTTTCGTAATAGCTAAATTCTGGGGGTCTTTATCTTTAAGTTAAGAGTGAATATGTTGCTTCTAGGTGAGCGTGCTCTATTATCAACCACACTATTACTTTCCATCAGGTGAAATTGTATTCAA
This sequence comes from Melanchra persicariae, assembly GCA_947386135.1. NCBI lineage: Eukaryota > Metazoa > Arthropoda > Insecta > Lepidoptera > Noctuidae > Melanchra > Melanchra persicariae. The sequence continues at coordinate 9,565,169 of OX376661.1, read as the reverse complement.
ACGCAAGCCTATTACTTATAATAATAAAAAATGTGTTTGAAAGTCAAATGTCATTTATTCAAATTAAAAATTAAAGGCTGAGTGCCAGCACTTTTTGAACGTGAAAGTTCTACAAATGACAGTCCCACAAAAACGCCCGCCCGTCACCACTTCCTAGTGTTTTAGCTGGGAAGAAGTGGCGCGAAAACTTGAATTTATACAGTAATTTCCAAAGCATTTTACAATAATGACACAGAAAAATAATATATCCAATAAGTAAATCAAATTAACTGACACTTGATAGCTATCACACTAAATTATGCCATCAAAAAAAAGACATGAATGTAAGGGATTACTATATTGAAATGAAACGATTTAAAAAGGTAGCTTTTTGATGTTACTATTCAACCACTTCTGATTACGTTGGACGCTGACTGCAAATAGTTAAAAAAAAAAAATAGAATGGTGGGTAGTAAAGGCCGCAGGAATCCACAAGAAGAGAAACGCACAGAACCAAGAGATAAATAATATTTAGATGTGGCGACACATGGGGGCGCCCTATGAAAGTCTCTCGGCTGAAATGATGATATAGATACAAAAGGACTCACTTAAACAGCGACTCCAAGAGTTTCCCGGCGACATACTGCGAATCCTTAGCATCATGCGCGTTGTCCAGACGTATGGCCTTCAGCAGGTCCACGATGTTGCCCTGGAACGTGCTCAGCCAGCCGGGGATCAGGATCTCTTCTACCACGCGTCGCACGCGGAGACTGCGCTCTGTTAGACCCACCTGGGGAGGAAGGGATAGTGTTTAAACCAAAAACAAATACAATGGGCGGCCTTATCACATTATATCTCTTCCAGATACCCTTGGATGGACAGTATTTGCCTGGACATGAAATTGGGGCTACCTATAATTTAATTTTTGTCACACCAATGTGTGACAAAAATTTAATTAAATTATGATACAATGTCTAGAATAAATGCAATACTTTCTAAGGGGGCATGCATTGTACTCATCATTAAGAACAAATTTTAATAGGGACCAACCCCCAAATCGCGAAATAAAAGTCAGCTATCCAGTAAATTCTGTCAAGTTACGTGCACAGAAATGTATAGATCAGTCGATTTTTTTTCGCGATTTCAGTGTTGGTCCCATAGTAAAAGTTGTTCATAATGATGAGTACAACGACCCCTTAAGAGGTATTGCATTAATTCTGTTACGCGGTGTATAAAATTATAGATACATACATAACGCAAAATACGCGCTTAGTCGTGGAGTTGCGGAAACCAGCCCGATTTACAATACAATACATACATAACACGCTATATTACAGTAGATACATAATATACATACAAATACAATAATAAGTCATAGGTACTTATACGTTTTAAATAATGAATTACTCTCTTTGCCTATCTTTATTAGGCTTGATTTGATGTATTAGATATTGTAGTTTTCGACACATAAAATATATAATTATTTCAGATAACCTGCAGCCTTTGATACATAAAGTTTTTACAAAATACCTAAGATGATCCCTGTCCTATGTTTTGAGAGATATTTAACTATTGACATCACTATTCTCACTACAAATAAGGGTCAGTTTACCTTGAGCGTGAGCACTCTCTGGCGCACGCGCACCTGGGTGACGTTAATGTACAGGAACACTGTCGCTAGCTATTGTCAGCACTATGTCACTAGTGATTGGGGGTCAGTTTACCTTGAGCGTTAGCACTCTCTGGCGCACACGCAGCTGGGTGACGTTGATGGCGGCGATGTACAGGAAGGCGGCCCGACGCACTGCCTCGTCCACGTCGCACAGTCGCTCCAACACGAATGGCACGTTACGGCTGCATTTGGCGATTGACATCACTATGGCTCTGTGAATAAAGGTCATTTTTTATTGAAAAACTACTATATTTAATACTTGGACAGACAAGGCATCATTACTGCTAGTCTAGCAAGTTCTGGTTGTGCTTTGACTATGTCAAACACACAACATGCCACTGCAACTTCTGAGACCTAGATTGAACAGTGGCGACCGCCAGAAAAATGCGGTGTCAATGAAACAACACTTCTAAAAACTAATAATTTATAAAGTTGAATAACAAAACAACCAAAAGTGAGCCATGACTAAAAAAACTGGGCCATTTGGTATTAGATATATAAAAATGTATCCCTGTTTCCCTTGGTCACGTACTTAACTTGAGAATAACTTTACCGATTTCATTCATCTTTTTGCATTTGATAGCCCAGTTCTTGAGGAAGGTTTTAGGGTATTTAGAAGCCAAGCATCGGGTAAAATCGCAAATAAATGTGCTTCTATCTGCTATGGAGAAAAGGTTCAATATTCGTCGCAAGACCAACTAAAACTGCCAGAATGTTGAATGGCCATTACTTAATCTCGACTGATTGATTAATCAGTAAAACTAATACTCAATCTTCATCCAGTTCTTACCTCCTGACAGAAGAGCTAGGATCACAGCTCATATGAAAGCGGTAAGCTCTGGTAACTTCGTCATCTTGTTCCATCGGGTTCTGCAGTCGCTGCAGAGCGAGGGCGGCGCGGCAACGTACCGCACCGCGAGTATCTTGTAGTCTTTGCATCTGTTGATGGAAAGAGAAATGGTGAAATGTAATTTAATAATAATGGCACTCCTGATCGATTTCGGGCACGGCGGCGGCGGCCAATTTTAACGGAGACTAGCCATCGGCGCAGGATATAATTATATCGCGTGCGCAAACACAGATCCACTCCCTCTTATATCGCTCTCATAGCCCGATGGCCGATGGAACGCTAATCCGACACGACCGGAAAGAGATCTGGTGATTTCCGAGGCACAGGGTCGTCACTGGTATTCAGCTGGATCCGGTTTGACTGGGAGCCAATCCCAATATAGTTGGGAAAAGGCTAGGCAGATGTTGAGGGTCGTCACACCACCAAGGTCCAAAATGTGAGCTGTCACAGAGAAATGCCCGACCTGTGAGTCAAACCCAGGACCCACGCTCAGCAGTCGCGCTTGCGACCGCGAAATAAAAATAAAAATGTTAGTTCCTTGTCCCTTGCGCCACTCATAACCGGACAATTACAAGTAATAGCACGATACTAAACAATCAACAAACAATGCATAGGTGGCTAACTGCCAATGAATATTCCCAGCCAATTAAAGAATAATACTCCTACCAACTAAATATTGAGAATTAAATATACTAATTGAGGTAAAAACTGAAAGTAAACATAATACCAGATTCCTCTGAAGGTTTAGGTGCAAGCTTATTAATTTACTACATCCACATTTTGCCGATTTATATATGTGTAGGGCAAGTATAAGTATATGAGGCAAGCCTACATAAGTTAAGATCAAAGATTTAAATCAGTTTTCTGTAGCAATAGACTTAAGAATTCTATCAAATGGTGGAAACACATATCTGATTTTGTTTATTAAGGACCTCCTAATATTACAAGTTTTGAAGTCATACAGTTTTAGCTTAGTGCAAAAAAGTAAAGTTTTATCTTACCTGTGATGCAAGCAACTTGTCACAGAGATCATCGTCCAAAGAGGCATCATCACCCAGAGCAGACAGTACAGCGGCCAGCAGCTGACTGGCTCGGTACCTAACTGACTGACCGGATACACATTGACACTGTAAATTAACACAGAGGACCACATTATTGAGAGAAGATTTGAGTTAAGTGTTCTTTTGTCTTCTTAATGTTGCTGGCACAACAGTAAACTATGTTTGAGTGGCCAAAAACGTTGCACCTCCATGGCATTGTTGGTGGCACTGCATAGGTCACTTATGCAAAACCAGCCCAATTTACAATACAGTAGTAGCTCACTGCTGCATGTTATAATACAATAGTAGGTCACTGCTGTATGTGCAAGGCAGGATTGGAGGTGGAGCATAGTTTGTATTGTATTTGCATTGATAATAGAAAGAATTTAAAAACTAAACTAATGATAAAGAATAGGTTGTTGGGGAAATAGTATGTTATTCACAAAACCAGATGGTTGATTTATATGATGCTATTATTGCATTGTACACAAGGTATACTCATTTATTTCTTTTATTTATCTCATTTTTTTCTGCTGACCAATAGTTATCAGCAAGTGTTTATTTGCTGTTCTGCTTATTTTAATATTATACAATCAGGATAGCTATAATGGCTCTAATATAGTAAGTAGCATTAAGCAAGAAGATAGACTATCATACACTCTGTTACATAAAATCTTTGTTTATTTGTTACTAAAGCTTTATAAAGAAAGAAAAAGTGTTTATTATTATTACATTACAATAAACAGGTTCGGAAAAGATACTCACATCAAAAATAATATCAAATATGAACAGCAAGAACTCTTCCTCATCATCTAGCGAGGTGCAGAAAGTGGCTACAAATTGTACAACACGGTCCACATTAGCACTGGTGTCTCCGAACGTGAATAAGTAGTGTAGAGCATTCTTGAAACTCTCACGAAAGCTGTCCTCATCAAGCTGTGAACGGAAAACAATATTGGAGATAAAACTGTACTAATTTTTATGATGAAGCAATTTCATCAGCTGCCTGGCCTGCTACGAGATATTTTTTTGAATTGGCTGAATGTAATCCAATACAGATAAATTAAGTTAAAAGATTAATTTGAGTAACATTTATACCTGTAGAATCCAGTCGACTCATCCAATACCTAGGTACTATTTTATCTTCTGTTTAAAAGTTATGAGTAAGATAAGTACTTAGCGTTTGTATGAAAACTTTCATATATTCTCAATTTAAAGGAAAAGTTACTGCTAGGCCCTTAATATGCGAAACATAAGTACTTATACCAGTTTTGTAATTCCGACTTGTTTGATAAAACAAACTTGTTTGATAACTTTTGTCTGAAGGTAAACAGCCTGGTATCTAGAGATTTAGTGATTTAGAGTTGGCAGACTTACCTTTTTATACAACTTAATCATTTCCTTCACATATTTCTTGTGTTGAACCACATTGTATTGTACGTTTTGAAATATTTTGAACATCGTTGGATTGTTCCGAGGGTTTGGCTTGACCGTAGTCACTGGCTGCGGCACTTCGGCATCCGTTGGAGGCATTTTAGCAACGAAATTACCATAAGCACTGTTACAAAATGAATAATAATTAAATAGGAGGCGTTTTATGTAATTTTCACGAAGAATAAACAATAAAATATCCTATAACGTAGGTACACTTCGCGCTAACTTCCATAATATAAATAAAAGTACTCTGTGGCGCTAACAACGGTTTTGTTTTTAAATATTTGGCAACAGCAGTTTCCAGTTTGACAACTTCGTGCAAGTTCTCGATGTTGCCAGTTGTAATCATAACGACTAAATAAAAATGATATAACTCGTTATTTATTCGGTTATTCCGAGTTATCTACGGTTTTCAGAAAATAACTGTTATCAAAAATAGACATAGCCTGTCAAAAACTATATTACCTACCGTAAAACCTGATAACTTTGCCACAGATTTTAGTGCGCAGTACACGTTGGCCGAGTCTGTTGGCCTAGCGCACGCGACCAACGTTTATAGGGCCCTTTTGCGTATATTTTCCATTTGCGACTATCGCTCGCCGACGGTCCCTCGAGTGTCGGTTTTTCGTGCACGAGTCAAACTAAGGGAATTTGGCTCGGCCCGCAAACAGCGATCACACTTTGGAAAACTAATGAATAAATAAAAAAAAACTTTAAAAAAAACCGACTTCCAAAAAAACACTACAAAGTACAAAATAACTTTAATTTCGGAAGTCGGTGTTTTTAGCTGCTTCTTCGTTATTTGACACCGACTTCCGAAATTAAAGTTATTTTGTACATTGTAGTGTTTATTTTGGAAGTCGGTTTTTTTTTCACTTTTTAGTGGTAGGTACCCCACACCACTGGAAAGTCAAAGTCGAAAGCAAAAATATGCAATTTCGTATGATTTTTCCGCATATTTTTTCCAGCTTTTTGGATTAAAAAAAAACTTTTTCACAAAAAAAAACCGACTTCCAAAAAATACAAAATAACTTTAATTTCGGTAGTCGGTGTTTGGTTGTTTCTTAGTTATTTGACACCGATGTCACCGGTGTCAAATAACTAAGAAACAACCAAACACCGACTTTATTTTTTAAATCCAAATAGCTGGAAAAAGTATGCGGAAAAAACATACGAAATTGCATATTTTTGCTTTCGACTTTGACTTTGACTTTTTTTTTTCTCTTTTTATTGGTCCTACACCTAACAACACCACAGGAAAGCAAAAATACGCAATTTCGTGTACATGGATGATTTTTCCACATATATTTTACAGTTATTTGGATTTCAAAACCAAATTCGAGAAATATATCCTTTCACATAAAACAAGAATTTTTCAAATCGGTTCATAATGACGGAGATATGAGGTAACAAACACAAAAAAAAACAGTCGAATTGAGAACCTCCTCCTTTTTTTGAAGTGGATAAAAATGAAACTAGCAAGGCCGCGCTGCCATATTTAGTTCGTCTGCACTGTATAGCAAGTTCGCACTGCCATATGAATCAGGTAATTCAGAAACCCCATGAATGTTGTGTTTTTTTTAAGCACTGATAAACAATAAAAGCTTTCTTTTTTGCAAAAACTCATTGTAGGTAATATCACTGCGATTACTGCATCTGCACCGAATAGCAAGTCCGCGCTGCTGTACTTAATGCATCTGTACCAAATAGCAAGACCGCGCTGCAATATTTATTGCGTCTGCACCGAATAGCAAGTCCTCGCTGCTATACTTAGTGCGTCTGTACTCTGTACCGAATAGCAAGTCCTTGTTGCTATACTTAGTGCGTCTGTACTCTGTACCGAATAGCAAGTAGGTACGCACTGCTATACTAAGTGCGTCTGTACTCTTTTTTTTTTTTTCATAATAATCATAATCATAATCATTTATTTGCTAATATGGGTAATTACACAAAGTTGTTAAAAATATAGCACAGTCCAACCATATTACACCTTGAGGTATGCAAATCACATGCTCTATTATAAAATTACTTGCTAAATAATTTATATCTAAAAACACAATTAAAATAACAATGAAACTCAATAAACAAAACTAATAATAATGTCACTGGAAGAATTAAAATTAAATGTCATCAAAATGTCATAAAAATGAGAATGTTAAGATATATTATTTGCAAATAAATGTCAAAGTAAATGTCAAAGTAATGTTAATAATAATTAAATAAGTGCACTAGTCACATCAACAATATGTCCTTACATCCTCTTTTAAGTAATCCTGAATACTATAATAACATTTACATAGCAAGAATCGTTTTAATTTCTTTTTGAATTCATCGATGGATGATGTTTCTAGTATGGTCTTTGGCAAATGATTGTATACACGCGGCGCCATACTGAAAATGCTTTTAGAATATAAGGCTGGCTTGTAAGATTTGCAACAAATTTTATCACTATGCCGCCTACTTCTGTACTTATCAAAAAGATGTTTGTTAGTTCTTGCAAAGCTAGCAATCTCATAAATGTAGACAGATGGCAATGTTAATATATTATGCTTGATAAAATATGGTCTGCAGCTATCAGTCTGGTTGATATTAAACATACCCCTAATGCACCGCTTTTGCGCCTTGAATGCCATCTCCTTATTGGTGGAATGACCCCAGAATATAATACCATACTTTATCAAAGATCCTACGTAGCCATGGTATGCTGCAAGTAGAGCAGAGGTGTTTACCGTTTTTGCCAGCATATGTAAGGCGTATGATTGCTTATTTATTTTTTTATTTAAAATATCAACATGTGTCTTCCAATTTAAATTATAATCAATTGACATGCCCAAGAATTTTGTAGTTGCTATCTCATTTATTTTGTTCCCTGTATAATGTACATTAATGTCAGTAAATTGGGCTTTACGATTGCGAAATATCATAATTTTAGTTTTGTCAAAGTTCATTTTCAAATTGTTATTAGTTAGCCATTTTATAATGTCATTTAGAGTGCTATTTATGTCGTGTTCTAGGGATACCTTATCTTTACTTGTAAAGATGACAGTACTATCATCAGCAAAAAGTATAGAGGGATGATTGGTTACTTTTGGAAGGTCATTTATATAAATTATGAATAGCAAAGGGCCCAAAACACTTCCTTGTGGGACGCCTTGTTTGATTTCTCTGTAGTCCGATGTGTAGTTAATTTCTTTTCTAGTTTTGGTGCATACTCGAGTAACTAATGTGGACTGCTTTCTGTTGGTAAGGTAAGAAGCTATCAGTTTTAATGAAGTACCCCGAATTCCATAGCTGTATAGTTTATTTAAGAGAATTTGATGATCCACATAATCAAACGCTTTACTCAGATCCATATACAATGCACACGCCGGAATTTTATTGTCTAAGCTACTCATAATTGTGCTCAGAAAATCATAGACAGCCATATCAATGGTTTTATTTTTCCTAAAACCTATCTGCTCTTTAGCAAATAAATTAAAATTTTCAAAATAGTCGTTTATCCTGACATAAATAACTCTTTCATAGACTTTAGAAAGCACTGGTACTAATGCTATGGGCCTATAACAATTCATATTGTAGGAATCATCTTTCTTGAAAAGAGGTTTAACATTGTTAATTTAAGCCTATCAGGAAAGTGACCATTTAGGATCGACAGGTTAATGACATGACTTAATATGTTAGATATTTTAACTGGCGCTTGTTTTAAAATTTTAGTAGATATATTATCATATCCAGTGCTATTGGTATTTTTTAAGTTTAAAATTATTTTGTGTATTTCTTGGGGTGTAGTTGGATACATAAATAATGTTTTCGAGTGATTAGGTAAGGCCTTTGTTTTATTAGCACAGCTTGTATTCCCTTTTAATTGGTCTATAAAAAAAATATTAAAACTGTCTGCAATGGTCTGCGGATCATCCGTACAATGTTTACCGTCTATGTGAATTTGATTGATTTGGCTTTTTGGCACATTACACATTGTATTACTAATAACGTTCCAAGTAGCCCTGCATTTGTTTTGAGCTGTATGGATAAAGTAATTATTCTGAGACTTTTTTGTTAATTTTATAACACGTTGTAATCTACTTGCAAAATTTTTTAAATTCGTTTTATTTATGTCATTTCGATTCTTACGGTACTTCCATAATAATTGCTGTTTACGCATGCAGCATTTTCTTATTCCTTTAGTCATCCATCGGGCTCGTATTTGTGAATATATTTTAATTCGAATATATGGAAAACATAGATTATAAAATAAGGTAAATAAGTCATAAAAAATGTCAAAAGATTCCTGCGGGTCATTATTTTCAAATACGTCACTAAACGAAATTGAATTTATGCAATTATTAAATTTCTTAATGTTATCTTTACTGTAATCTCGTCTTTTTACATACCAATATTTTAGAGAGCAGCTACGTTTTACAGGACAAGTTAGAAATTGTGCCGTGTGATCTGATAGGGCAAATTCCATAGTTTTACATTTACATCCACGAATGTTAAACATGAAATTATCTATGCATGCTCCACTAATAGTCCTTGTTGGTTCAAATAATCCTAACTGTAGATTGTGACAAGCTAGTGTTTCCATGAACATTGAAGTCGTTTTGTTTTTATTTAATACATTTATGTTAAAGTCGCCACAAACTATTATTTTCTTTTTACTGTAGCAGTACTTCCCAAGTAGTCGATTTAGAGTGTCGAAAAATGTGTTTAAGTCATCTGTTTTTGACCTTGGTGGTCGGTATATACAGAGTATTATGATATTATGACTTAGAAGTTCGATGCCTGAGCACTCCAGAATACCTTCAATGCAATACTGTTTAAGTGTAGTAATTGGTTTAAACGCATGAGTATTACGTACTAAGATACATGAACCCCCTCGACGATTATTCCTTGAGAAGAAGGATCCCTGAATAAAGTTGGGAATACTGATTAAATCCGTATCAGTATTCAGCATATTATGCTCTGTGAGACATACGACATCTACTGGATTTTTTGCATCTTGGAGTGACGTCAGAGATAAAGATAACAAATCCATTTTCCTAGCAAGTCCATTTATGTTTTGATGAAGGATGTTTATATTTTTATACACGAAAAAAATCTGATTTCTTTGGGGTATTTTGAATACCAGGATTCGTTTCAGTTTCAGGAATTATATGATGTGCAATGTCAGAGTCCATAATTTGATACTTCAAATTGTCAAAAATTGTTCTCATTCCGCAATTGTTCAATCTACCAGTGTTACTTGAAAACATAGTAAAATCATATAATAAGTTTAAATTAGAGTCAAATATTACAGCATAGTCATAAATTAGCATGTCATGATATAGTAAGCTACAGAACATTTCAATTCTCCGGTTGAACATACTAGAATAATCATTGCACCTATATGTAGGCAGACATAGGATTATATTAGTGTGAGATAACAATAAAAGGTTTTCCCTAATGTTGGAAATTAGATCTGAATAGTTTTTTGTTGAAATAAAATCTTCACTACCTATAAGAATTACACAATAGTCTTGCATAGTATAATTGGTTAGTTTTGAGTCTAGATTACTAACAAGCGTACTTATTCCACAGTTAGTTGTGATATAATGGCATATCTGATGGTTCGGAAAGGAGTTCTGTGCTATGGACAATATTCTGTTAGTTTTATTACTACTTATTATACACAATTTGTTTTTCTTGGCTTGCAGTTGAGACGAATCGTTATCATTCCTCTGATGACTTCCAACAGTTTCTTTAGCAAACTTCAATGCAGTTGCTACTCTATTCGATGTAGATCCTCGTTTGTAACCTTCTTGTACGGTATTTCGTCTTAGATCCAAGTGAGTTGTAGAATGTTGTTCTTTGTAGGGAGTAGACAGTCTCACATTATTTTTAGGAGTTCCAATTTCACTGGTTAATTTCCTTGTTGCATTCTTCACTAGTTGGTATTTGTTATTTATGGTATTAATGGTCTGTTTTAACTCACTATTTTCTATTGACAAATTGTTTATCTCGTCATGGGCTGCCAAGAGTTGTGACTTTAGTTCCCCTATTTGCCGCTGTAAGTCTTGTACTTTATCGGTCTCCTCGTCATCCGATATGTTTGGCATACTGTTGGTGGTGCCATCTAGTGTTGTGTTGTTACAACTAACGTCGTTAGTACTTATGTCGTTAACTGTGGTCTCTGACAATGATTTCGTTCGGTTTCTTCGCAGAGTAATATTCTCGAAGAAATTCATTTTGTTGTAATTTTAAATAACTTACTAAAGCAAATAATTTTAAAAAGATTCTTCGCAGAAAAGGTTTCTTCGCAGAGTAATATTCTCGAAGAAATTCATTTTGTTGTAATTTTAAATAACTTACTAAAGCAAATAATTTTAAAAAGATAATTGTAAGAAGCGGGGTTCAAACGCAGTGCTTACAGGCGCACGAGTTAAAAGCGCAAGCCACAGCCGCTAGGCCAAACGATCATTAGAAATGGTAGATGAAATAGGGAAGCATTAGCCACTAGATACTTGTTGCGTCAAATAAACATAGATGTAGGTAAAGTGGCAATTGGGCTCAAAGTCCAATTTCTTTGTTTATTGCGGTGTACGAGACGGTTTAAATTTGAATTGTCTTTGTGTTTGCAGTCACAGTTTTTATCACTTTTTGTTTATGTTTGTTACACAATATGCAGTTTATCACTGATTTAGGTATAATGTTTACAAAACATGCACTTTATAAGAAGATTTCAATTGTTTTGAAAAAAGTTTAACACTGTTCATGCACACAATTTGTTTTATTTTGTTAACACAGCTGATTGTTTATAGTTTCACTTGATAACAATGTCTCTGCTGTATCAATGTGTCCTCTCACAAATACACTTAGTTTTAACATTAAACTATAACTTTAACTATTTTTAAATAATTTTGAAATTCGGACTCGATGTTGACGTGACTACTAGCGCCACCTTTACCGAATAGCAAGTCCGCGCTGCTATACTTAGTGCGTTTGTACTCTGTACCGAATAGCAAGAACTCGCTGCTATACTTAGTGCGTCTGTACTTTGTACCGAATGGCAAGTCCGCGCTGCTATACTTAGTGCGTCTGTATTCTGTACCGAATAGCAAGTCCGCGCTGCTATACTTAGTGCGTCTGTACTCTGCACCGAATAGCAAGTCCGCACTGCTATACTTAGTGCGTCTATACCGAATAGCAAGTCCGCGCTGCTATACTAAGTGCGTCTGTACTCTGTACCGAATAGCAAGTCCTCGCTGCTATACTTAGTGCGTCTGTACTCTGTACCGAACAGCAAGTCCTCGCTGCTATACTTAGTGCGTCTGTACTCTTTACCGAATAGCAAGTCCTCGCTGCTATACTTAGTGCGTCTGTACTCTGTACCGAATAGCGAGTCCTCGCTGCTATACTAAGTGCGTCTGTACTCTGTACCGAATAGCAAGTCCGCACTGCTATACTTAGTGTGTCTATACCGAATAGCAAGTCCGCGCTGCTATACTTAGTGCGTCTGTACTCTGTACCGAATAGCAAGAACTCGCTGCTATACTTAGTGCGTCTGTACTTTGTACCGAATAGCAAGTCCGCGCTGCTATACTTAGTGCGTCTGTACTTTGTACCGAATAGCAAGTCCGCGCTGCTATACTTAGTGCGTCTGTACTCTGTACCGAATAGCAAGTCCGCGCTGCTATACTTAGTGCGTCTGTACTCTGTATCGAATAGCAAGTCCGCACTGCTATACTTAGTGCGTCTATACCGAATAGCAAGTCCGCGCTGCTATACTTAGTGCGTCTGTACTCTGTACGGAATAGCAAATCCTCGCTGCTATACTTAGTGCTTCTGTACTCTGTACCGAATAGCAATTACGCACTGCTATACTAAGTGCGTCTGTACTCTGTACCGAATAGCAAGTCCTCGCTGCTATACTTAGTGCGTCTGTACTCTGTACCGAATAGCAAGTCCTCGCTGCTATACTTAGTGCGTCTGTACTCTGTACCGAATAGCAAGTCCTCGCTGCTATACTTAGTGCGTCTGTACTCTGTACCGAATAGCAAGTCCTCGCTGCTATACTTAGTGCGTCTGTACTCTGTACCGAATAGCAAGTACGCACTGCTATACTAAGTGCGTCTGTACTCTGTACCGAATAGCAAGTCCTCGCTGCTATACTTAGTGCGTCTGTACTCTGTACCGAATAGAAAGTCCTCGCTGCTATACTTAGTGCGTCTGTACTCTGTACCGAATAGCAAGTCCGCGCTGCTATACTTAGTGCGTCTGTACTCTGTACCGAATAGCGAGTCCTCGCTGCTATACTTAGTGCGTCTGTACTCTGTACCGAATAGCAAGTCCTCGCTGCTATACTTAGTGCGTCTTTACTCTGTACCGAATGGCAAGTACGCACTGCTATACTAAGTGCGTCTGTACTCTGTACCGAATAGCAAGTCCTCGCTGCTATACTTAGTGCGTCTGTACTCTGTACCGAATAGAAAGTCCTCGCTGCTATACTTAGTGCGTCTGTACTCTGTACCGAATAGCAAGTCCGCGCTGCTATACTTAGTGCGTCTGTACTCTGTACCGAATAGCGAGTCCTCGCTGCTATACTTAGTGCGTCTGTACTCTGTACCGAATAGCAAGTCCGCGCTGCTATACTTAGTGCGTCTGTACTCTGTACCGAATATCAAGAACTCGCTGCTATTCTTAGTGCGTCTGTACTCTGTACCGAATAGAAAGTCCGCGCTGCTATACTTAGTGCGTCTGTACTCTGTACCGAATGGCAAGTACGCACTGCTATACTAAGTGCGTCTGTACTCTGTACCGAATAGCAAGTCCGCGCTGCTATACTTAGTGCGTTTGTACTCTGTACCGAATAGCAAGAACTCGCTGCTATACTTAGTGCGTCTGTACTTTGTACCGAATGGCAAGTCCGCGCTGCTATACTTAGTGCGTCTGTATTCTGTACCGAATAGCAAGTCCGCGCTGCTATACTTAGTGCGTCTGTACTCTGCACCGAATAGCAAGTCCGCACTGCTATACTTAGTGCGTCTATACCGAATAGCAAGTCCGCGCTGCTATACTAAGTGCGTCTGTACTCTGTACCGAATAGCAAGTCCTCGCTGCTATACTTAGTGCGTCTGTACTCTGTACCGAACAGCAAGTCCTCGCTGCTATACTTAGTGCGTCTGTACTCTGTACCGAATAGCAAGTCCTCGCTGCTATACTTAGTGCGTCTGTACTCTGTACCGAATAGCAAGTCCTCGCTGCTATACTAAGTGCGTCTGTACTCTGTACCGAATAGCAAGTCCGCACTGCTATACTTAGTGTGTCTATACCGAATAGCAAGTCCGCGCTGCTATACTTAGTGCGTCTGTACTCTGTACCGAATAGCAAGAACTCGCTGCTATACTTAGTGCGTCTGTACTTTGTACCGAATAGCAAGTCCGCGCTGCTATACTTAGTGCGTCTGTACTTTGTACCGAATAGCAAGTCCGCGCTGCTATACTTAGTGCGTCTGTACTCTGTACCGAATAGCAAGTCCGCGCTGCTATACTTAGTGCGTCTGTACTCTGTATCGAATAGCAAGTCCGCACTGCTATACTTAGTGCGTCTATACCGAATAGCAAGTCCGCGCTGCTATACTTAGTGCGTCTGTACTCTGTACGGAATAGCAAATCCTCGCTGCTATACTTAGTGCTTCTGTACTCTGTACCGAATAGCAATTACGCACTGCTATACTAAGTGCGTCTGTACTCTGTACCGAATAGCAAGTCCTCGCTGCTATACTTAGTGCGTCTGTACTCTGTACCGAATAGCAAGTCCTCGCTGCTATACTTAGTGCGTCTGTACTCTGTACCGAATAGCAAGTCCTCGCTGCTATACTTAGTGCGTCTGTACTCTGTACCGAATAGCAAGTCCTCGCTGCTATACTTAGTGCGTCTGTACTCTGTACCGAATAGCAAGTACGCACTGCTATACTAAGTGCGTCTGTACTCTGTACCGAATAGCAAGTCCTCGCTGCTATACTTAGTGCGTCTGTACTCTGTACCGAATAGAAAGTCCTCGCTGCTATACTTAGTGCGTCTGTACTCTGTACCGAATAGCAAGTCCGCGCTGCTATACTTAGTGCGTCTGTACTCTGTACCGAATAGCGAGTCCTCGCTGCTATACTTAGTGCGTCTGTACTCTGTACCGAATAGCAAGTCCTCGCTGCTATACTTAGTGCGTCTTTACTCTGTACCGAATGGCAAGTACGCACTGCTATACTAAGTGCGTCTGTACTCTGTACCGAATAGCAAGTCCGCGCTGCTATACTTAGTGCGTCTGTACTCTGTACCGAATAGCAAGAACTCGCTGCTATTCTTAGTGCGTCTGTACTCTGTACCGAATAGAAAGTCCGCGCTGCTATACTTAGTGCGTCTGTACTCTGTACCGAATAGCAAGAACTCGCTGCTATTCTTAGTGCGTCTGTACTCTGTACCGAATAGCAAGTCCGCACTGCTATACTTAGTGCGTCTATACCGAATAGCAAGTCCGCGCTGCTATACTTAGTGCGTCTGTACTCTGTACGGAATAGCAAATCCTCGCTGCTATACTTAGTGCGTCTGTACTCTGTACCGAATAGCAAGTCCTCGCTGCTATACTTAGTGCGTCTGTACTCTGTACCGAATAGTAAGTACGCACTGCTATACTAAGTGCGTCTGTAATCTGTACCGAATAGCAAGTCCTCGCTGCTATACTTAGTGCGTCTGTACTCTGTACCGAATAGCAAGTCCTCGCTGCTATACTTAGTGCGTCTTTACTCTGTACCGAATGGCAAGTACGCACTGCTATACTAAGTGCGTCTGTACTCTGTACCGAATAGCAAGTCCTCGCTGCTATACTTAGTGCGTCTGTACTCTGTACCGAATAGAAAGTCCTCGCTGCTATACTTAGTGCGTCTGTACTCTGTACCGAATAGCAAGTCCGCGCTGCTATACTTAGTGCGTCTGTACTCTGTACCGAATAGCGAGTCCTCGCTGCTATACTTAGTGCGTCTGTACTCTGTACCGAATAGCAAGTCCTCGCTGCTATACTTAGTGCGTCTTTACTCTGTACCGAATGGCAAGTACGCACTGCTATACTAAGTGCGTCTGTACTCTGTACCGAATAGCAAGTCCGCGCTGCTATACTTAGTGCGTCTGTACTCTGTACCGAATAGCAAGAACTCGCTGCTATTCTTAGTGCGTCTGTACTCTGTACCGAATAGAAAGTCCGCGCTGCTATACTTAGTGCGTCTGTACTCTGTACCGAATAGCAAGAACTCGCTGCTATTCTTAGTGCGTCTGTACTCTGTACCGAATAGCAAGTCCGCACTGCTATACTTAGTGCGTCTATACCGAATAGCAAGTCCGCGCTGCTATACTTAGTGCGTCTGTACTCTGTACGGAATAGCAAATCCTCGCTGCTATACTTAGTGCGTCTGTACTCTGTACCGAATAGCAAGTCCTCGCTGCTATACTTAGTGCGTCTGTACTCTGTACCGAATAGTAAGTACGCACTGCTATACTAAGTGCGTCTGTAATCTGTACCGAATAGCAAGTCCTCGCTGCTATACTTAGTGCGTCTGTACTCTGTACCGAATAGCAAGTCCTCGCTGCTATACTTAGTGCGTCTTTACTCTGTACCGAATGGCAAGTACGCACTGCTATACTAAGTGCGTCTGTACTCTGTACCGAATAGCAAGTCCACGCTGCTATACTTAGTGCGTCTGTACTCTGTACCGAATAGCAAGTCCGCACTGCTATACTTAGTGCGTCTTTACTCTGTACCGAATGGCAAGTACGCACTGCTATACTAAGTGCGTCTGTACTCTGTACCGAATAGCAAGTCCACGCTGCTATACTAAGTGCGTCTGTACTCTGTACCGAATAGCAAGTCCGCACTGCTATACTTAGTGTGTCTATACCGAATAGCAAGTCCGCGCTGCTATACTTAGTGCGTCTGTACTCTGTACCGAATAGCAAGAACTCGCTGCTATACTTAGTGCGTCTGTACTTTGTACCGAATAGCAAGTCCGCGCTGCTATACTTAGTGCGTCTGTACTCTGTACGGAATAGCAAATCCTCGCTGCTATACTTAGTGCGTCTGTACTCTGTACCGAATAGCAAGTCCTCGCTGCTATACTTAGTGCGTCTGTACTCTGTACCGAATAGTAAGTACGCACTGCTATACTAAGTGCGTCTGTAATCTGTACCGAATAGAGTGTTTAGTAAACGCTCCGCGTATAAAATTGTTTTAAAGTGAACTTTTGGAAATTAACTTCGTCTCCTTTACCTTACACGAGTTATAAAGACAGTGATTAAAAAACGAGTGTAAATTACTACACATAAACTAAAGATATAGTGCCAAAAAAGCGAAAAACTAATCAAAACTCAACGTGTTTAAATGTGCAAAAGTGATTGTCATTGTCTCGAACACGGTCAAAGTACAAAGCAAGGTCATACTGTTCGCGCTTTTGCGGCGTCATACAATACACCTGAGCTTTTCGACCGCAATTGGCGTGTAGCTTTGGTCGAGTGGCCGTACGTCCAACTACGCTGTCGTCGCCGCGCTCGAGTGGCGGTTCGAATCTGAGCCCAAGAGATTCTTTTTGGATTTTAATATATTTAAGTTTAGAGATTCTTTACAACAAGTTTCTCACACTTTTCGACTGGTTTTGGCTTTTCGTCGTACTCCAGCATCAACATGCCTATTAATAGATCTCCACCACAAACACCTACGCCAAGCTCCATGCTGTCTGCAGCGCCTTTACTCAACACGCTGCAACATAGCTCATCGGAGCCAAACATTAACGCCGAGGAACCCGGAAGGCTTGTTGAGAAAGAATACCTACACGTTACACAACGAAGTAAACGCAAGTGTTTGGAATCAGGGGCTTCTCAGGAGAATCAAATTTCAATTTTCATGTCGGAAATTAAAACCATGTTTACCGAATTTAAAGAGCAACAAAATAAAAACATTGAGAAAATTTATGAATCCATTGAAGAGATTAAAACCCAGAACATCAACATTCAATCTACAGTAGCTTTTCTTTCGCAAGATTATGACGCTTTGAGGGCCCAAATAAGTCAATTAGAAATGCAACTAGAATCTGAGAGGAATAAAAATTCAATGGTCATAAAAAACTTGGAAGAGAAAATGGAAAAACTGGAAAGAGGCTCTAGATCTGCTTGTATAGAAATAAAAAATATACCAGTTAATACCCAGGAGTCAAAAGAAAAATTGTTGGATATCGTTATCAAGACCGGTTCTGTAATCAATGTACCGATTCAACGCCATGAGATTAAAGATGCCTTTCGCATAGGTTCCACCGAAAAAAATAACAGACCTGTGATAATAGAATTTACTACCAACATTTTAAAAGAACAATTTCTTAGAATGTACAGAAAATTCAATAAAGACACAAAGAACAGGCTGTCGACAGAACATCTGAAAATAAGCGGTCCAGCTAATCCTTTATTTCTATCAGAATATTTAACACCGAACATGAGAAGACTGTTCTTTTTGGCCAGAGACTTTGCAAGCAGTAACGAATACCAGTACTGTTGGGTCACAAATGGTAAAATATACCTACGCGCTAAACAAGGATCACCACATATCTTAATTAAGAATGAATTAGATTTCCCCAAAAAATGACTAGAATATTCTGCTTCTTACCCCTTTATATGCATGTTGTTTAGTTTAGTTATATTTGAAACAAAGGTAAATGCTATAAATTTGTATACTTCTAAAATTAACAAAAGCAATACCTACAAATCATACAATTATTTGTTGCTATGTAAAATGTTAATGTTCCTGTACACGAAAACTTCATTATTTTCATTCAAACTCAACCCCATAACACACAACACTGAACACTTACCCTTACCCGTACACATCTATTACAACTCTACATTATATAATACTATGAGGGGAAACGGTTATTCAGCAAAATTATCGTCTTCTATAATGGCGCGCTAGAATGCAATGTATTCAACATAAAAACCACGTTCATTGATACCAATCGCTGTCATTCCATGGAAATTAACTTATTAAATTATCTCTTTTCTCCATATAACCAACATAATGGGTGACACATCGCATATAGTAGCTGATCTGGAAGAAATTAATGTTTCAGATTCCTATTCCTGCTCTCCGGAACAATGTAATACATACATAAAAACTACAAAAACTGGGTTAAATATTTTTCATGTAAATATTCGTAGCATAGGTAACATTAGTAATTTTAATAACCTTATAATATTATTAGACAGAACTAAATTGCATTTCCATGTGATTGTTTTGACTGAGTGCTGGTTACAAAAATGTCCATATCTTCCTACTATACCGGGTTTTGAGTCATATGCGTCCAATCATAATAATAAGAGTGATGGCGTGGTCGTATACATAAGGTTAGATATAAAATTCACCTTAGAAAAACCAATATTCGACGACGCAAACTGCCTTATTGTTAAATTTTCTACAGACCTAGCGTTGATCGCGATATATCGTTCTCCTTCTTTCCGGAATATAAAAAACTTTATTACCAGTTTAGATACTACCTTGGACTCGCTCAACTCCCATAAAAGTATTATTCTATTGGGTGATATTAATATCAACTTATCTCCTAGTAATAATGATGACATGCATTCTCACCTTTACCTTGATACACTTGCATCACATGGGATGCTACCGGCCCATTTGTTTCCAACTCGCTGCGATAGCTGCTTGGATCACGCAATCATCAAATCAAAAACGAGAGTGATCACCTTGATTCTAGACTCGTTTATTACTGACCACGCCCCTTTGATAGTGTCTTACGACCCCCGAATTAAAGTGCCAAAATCCATAACATTAACTCGTCGGGTGGACTTTGCAGCATGCGTTGAAGCACTTGAGAAAGCAGATTTTTCACCGGTCCTACAATGTTACGACGCATCACAAGCTGCTGGTGCACTAGTTAATATAATATCTAATGTTGTTAGTAATAATACACGCAATGATCGTATCTCAAGTAAGAAACGTATACTTAAGCCCTGGATCACTCCCGGGATTCTAAGATGCATACGTAACCGGGATAAACTACATCAAAAAACAAAAAAAGACCCGAACAATGAAATTTTCCGGGTGACCTACATGCGTTATAAAAATTTCTGCAACAATTTATTAAAAAAAATTAAACGCGAATATGAGCGAGCTGAATTCAAAAAATATAGTAAAAACCCGAAGGCAACATGGAACCTCATAAAAACAATTGCAAATCTTCACACAACCAAAACTAGTCCTAGTGAACTGCTGTCTTTGATGGATGACCCCGCACGTGCTGTTGACGCTGTTAATGACTTCTTTGTAAATGTAGGCAAGAATCTAGCATCTAAAATTGATTCTAATCATAATGGCTCTGCAAATGTCTTGGGCTCTCATGCAATAAGTACCTATCCAAATTCAATGGCTGTTTTCGAAACTGATAACGAAGAAATTGAAAACATTATTCTTAGTCTGAATTCTGCGAGTGCGGTTGGGTGCGATAGTATTTCGACCATACTTGTGAAAAATGCAAGACATACTCTTATCCCAATTATGTCCCATATCTTCAATCTGGTTTTCGCTACAGGGGTTTTTCCCTCGGTGTTTAAGACGGGTTTGGTTCATCCTATACATAAGAGTGGAGCTAGAGACCGTATCGATAACTATAGGCCAATTTCTGTACTAACTACTTTATCCAAAATATTGGAAAAAATCATTAACAGTAGGCTCCTCAGTTACTTAAAAGCCCAAAATATTATTGCTGAGAACCAATATGGTTTCAGATCCGGTAAAAGTACTGAAGATGCAGTTTTGGAATTAACTAATACTATTGCTAAAAACCTAAACAATAAGTTAAAAACACTGGCTATATTCCTAGACCTCTCTAAAGCCTTTGATACGGTCTCCATCCCACTCTTACTAAACAAATTAGAACGACTTGGAATTAGAGGTTTGCCCCTAAATATTTTCGCAAGTTACCTAACAGGTCGTTCGCAGACTACTAGAATAGGAAATTACACAAGTGGACCCAAATATATCAGTCACGGTGTACCACAAGGTAGCGTACTTGGACCCACTTTATTTTTGATTTATTTAAATGACCTCTGCAACTTACCTTTACTAAACTGTAAAATTATAACATACGCAGACGATACTGCAATAGTAGTACATGGTAATGATTGGTCCGATACGCTCTTTCATGCTGAATCTGCTCTACAGACTACTATGACCTGGCTAAGTGACAATCTGCTGACCCTCAACTTAGATAAAACTAAATTTATGACCTTTTCCCCACGTAGAACATCACAGCCGACCTCTGCCTACACACTAACAGCTCACAAATGTAACCCTAGCACAAACCAGGACTGTAATTGTACTCAAGTTGTCCGTACTCATTGTATGAAGTATCTTGGTGTTTATATCGATAGTACTCTGTCATGGAATGAACATATAAAGTCACTGGTGGGTCGAGTCCGGAAATTAATATATGTGTTTAAGAACTTGAGGGCTTCTGCTGACTTCCCTACATTAAAAACGGTATACTATGCTCTGGCTCACTCAATCATAACCTATTGTATAACAGCCTGGGGCAGTTCCGGTAAATCCTCATTACTGCGAGTGGAAAGGGCGCAGAGGGCAGTTCTAAAAGTTATGGCCCACAAGCCAATCCGCTTCCCCACAAATGAACTCTACGCACTATGTGAGGTACCGAGAGTGAGACATTCATTTGCACTTAGCACCGTACTACGCAAGCACTCCGAGCTGACTTTCGATGCCGACCTCATTAAGCACAGACGAAGGTCTATTAGAGTCTGTATAATCGAGCCAGTCGGCACCGAAGTAGTTAGACGACAATATAGATACCTAAGCTCTATTTTGTACAATCGAGTAAATACAGTATGCAAGATATATTCACTCAATCTAAGAGACTGTCGAATCACCGTTGATAAATGGCTTCATTCTCTTACTTATGATGAACTTGAAACCTTAGTTAAAACTTAACATATATGTAAACACGCATTCACATACAGAAGCATACCATCACACACACAACACAACACATCACAAGCACACTCACGTACAACACTCCGCACGCACAACACACCACACCACACACATGCACAACACATCACACACACGCTTCCCTATTTTGGATTTTGATTAGCATACCTTATTCTCTTTTATATTATTTTCTTTTATACTTTTTTTTTTTTTTTTTTTAAATATTATTTTCGATTGTAATTTTCCTTAATAATATTAATTTCTCTACGCTGGAGCAATGACGCATAAACTTTTTTTTTGGTATGGGCGTTAATGGCTGCGACACAGTTTACAACTAATGCAGTCATTATCGTACATAATTTTATTGTAATTTGTGTTTTGAGTTCCAATAAATATTATTATTATTATTATTATTATTAATAGCAAGTCCTCGCTGCTATACTTAGTGCGTCTGTACTCTGTACCGAATAGCAAGTCCTCGCTGCTATACTTAGTGCGTCTTTACTCTGTACCGAATGGCAAGTACGCACTGCTATACTAAGTGCGTCTGTACTCTGTACCGAATAGCAAGTCCACGCTGCTATACTTAGTGCGTCTGTACTCTGTACCGAATAGCAAGAACTCGCTGCTATTCTTAGTGCGTCTGTACTCTGTACCGAATAGAAAGTCCGCGCTGCTATACTTAGTGCGTCTGTACTCTGTACCGAATAGCAAGAACTCGCTGCTATTCTTAGTGCGTCTGTACTCTGTACCGAATAGCAAGTCCGCACTGCTATACTTAGTGCGTCTATACCGAATAGCAAGTCCGCGCTGCTATACTTAGTGTGTCTATACCGAATAGCAAGTCCGCGCTGCTATACTTAGTGTCAGTCTAGGCTACCTTTTGGTGACACAAACGTTGCAGTTTTAGTCTCCTCATTAGATTTTGGTACTGTTATTTACTTTTCCGGACCTGCTGATGAAGTGCTTTGCTAAGCGTTCTCCAATTCGGCTACGACATTTATTTATTCTGTTATTGGAACATCTTGCAGCAATTACACTAATGGAGCGCACAAATCGAGTAGGTACCTACCTACCTATCTGCTGTTTTAAAACATCCTGGGTGCGGTGGACTGTTGTGCATCGAATGGACGGAGCACATGGATACCCATGTTATACCGAGAAACTCGAGGCATTGTGTCCGAGCCAAACAGTCGGCACAAACTTTTCGAGGTTAATCGGCCAACATAGAACATGCAGTAGGTACGTTTATTGTGAATGCGATGTCGTCTTCCAGCTGTAATTTCGACTGATTCACTAGAATTAAATCGTATTAGTAGACCACGCACCTGCTAATGTGACTCCTCAGGAACTCCGCCATCCAATAAAAGAAAAGAAAAGAAAGAATAACACTTCCTGGGTCCCGACGAAAGACCGAACGGCAAACAGGTATGGGCTGAAGTAGTTGGTGCTGATGCGAGTCCTGATGATGGTTTACATAGCTCCAAGTAAACTGAAATTGCCTGAGACAGCCACAGCCACCTTGACATTCGAGAGAGTCATTCGCGACCCTTGTTTTTAGTGGAAGCCCGCGACGTTTTGCCCTTGAGGTTTCTTTCACCTCGATGATTGCTTGTTCTGTTTCTGTTTTGTTGTGAAGCATTTAAGGTATATTTTTGTTGTTTTTTTTTTTAATCTTTATTTATTTAGGGGCATTTGTCTCCATGGACATGAGAGCCCCAACGTAGCCTAAACTAGATTACAATCATCCTTAATTTATAAAAGAAAAGGAAAGGGCGACAGTCACTGTTGCAAAATTATATTTTCAACAATTGATTTTGCTGCGTCAGATGTTGGTATATTATATTTTTGTTGTTGAAACAAGCAGATATGCATGTTTACTTTCGCATTTATAATATAAGTATGGACCCACTGCGAGGTTAGTTGGTCCAGATCCTAGTCTAATGTCCTAACAGGTCATTGCGCTATCTGCTAAACAATGAATAAGATCATTTAGCAGAAAGCTTTCTACTAGACAATAAACTTAGACCACTTCCAAAGATTCAAACGTTTAGTTTTGTTACCAACATAAATAATGTGATATAGTACCTAACAATTAAAATGGCTAAGTTGCTAAATTAATTAATCTGTGGCTAAGGTCTTTTATTACCTATAATACCTACCTAATCATAGAGGAAAGTAAACATGCCTATATTATTCTTCCTTGATTTAGTCTGATAGATAATAAAACCATCATGCTACCGAATAACGATGGCGATGATGCGCCCACTTGTACCTGTGTTTGGACAAACACTTGTGCACTACTGTTCTCGTCAAATAACTTTGCCCCTCTGAAGTTGTATCGAGTGGCTGCGTAGTTGCGTAGTAGTCATAATTACGAACACACTGCAACTGCGCATGCGTACACGTATGCATGGGGGCGGGGCGCGATTTTATGTCTCAGTCGCTCGTTTACGTTCGATGCATGCTTGCGTCCCGCTTGCTCCCGTGTACGTGACTGCATCTGCGCGATCTTTGCAAATGGCTAACTTCAGAGGGGCGAAGTTATTTGACGAGAACTGTAAGTAGTTATGTACTAACATCTCCCGCGTTGGTAGCTGAAAGTTTCCACTGGGATTGGCCTGTACCTACGCCAGGACAGAAATTAGGACAGAACCTAATTATGTTACAAATAAATTATAATTATCTACCACAAAATTGCCCCCACAAATAAATAATCCAGGTTCGTTACTAATAAAAAACTCGAAGTTTATTATTGTGTAAAAGTTTATTGTGTCGTTTGGTAATACAATAGTATACTTTATAAATAATAATTAACTTAAAAATATTATGTACAAATCACATGATAGCAAAAATGAGTGGATAGTTATTATCTCCAGGTGGTAAATTATAATTTAAATTATTCATAAATAAAAACATTAATTAAATAAAGGATAGAGAGCATTTAGGCGCAAAGGTTAACAATTTTGATTCAATAAAAATATTTTGGCCGAAGAAACATCAGCAGTCATTATTTTGCGTAGGTATATTAAATTATTAATAAAAAGCCTTAGTTTAATGATTATAAAATAATGAAAAGGAATCATCAATATAGATATTTAACTTCGACTATCTACATAAATAATTATGAAAGTTATATTTATTGAACTATCTAGTAATACCTACTGATGTACTCGTAGGTACCGTCGCCAGTTTTCCTGTATTTTAAATCATTAACTTATCGTTCAAGATCAAGGTAGGTATGCAAGATTCGAAAGTAATCAGAAACCAAGTGTTTTTCAGGTTAATCGACACTATCTACGATTAGGTAGGTACTTATCGCAGGTACTTGCTGGACACTGTCGATTCAATTTGACAATCATATCGAATCAATAACAAATTACGAATGATAGATAACACATAACCAGCGACAACGTTGACCTACGATAATTTGATGATTTGATTATAATAATGACTTATAAAAACGAATCGTTTTTGATCGATAGATGGGAATTTCGACAGTCTAAAGAAAAGGCCTTAGTTTCGACAGTCTATAACTCTATAGGCACTATAGACTGGCTAAAGACTCTATACACCACTAATTTTTAATTACTTAGTACAAATACTTAAAGGACTTATTAGAGAAGGTCTTGTTATTGTATAATTAGATATGTAAAATCTCAATAAATAATATTCTTAAACAGAAAAGTTATTAGCGTTTGTTTGTATCCCATAACTGTTACTCAATTTATGGAAATATTGTACAGGCTATTCATTGCCGAGCCCTATGAATGGAGACCGAAATGGAAAAGCACTGCGCGTAGTATTTTCTTGTAAAAATTGTTATGAATGATTGATTCAGGAATTTACCAATTATGACAAATTTTCGTGGTCAATTTTGGGATTTCGTTTTTTTGACTTTTGACTACACAAATAATATGATCAGTAACGGGTACGGATAGAGACCCATTTTTTATACTAATTAAAAAATAGTGGTGTAGAATAGGCGATCTTAGCGAAACTTTAAAAAGGAAATTTTACCATTGCCAAATCCACCTTACGCATCGTCAAAAATAGCATATAAGGTAAGTCAGAATGATTTCCTGCAGTACACTAAGGGATAAAATGATGGTTATGATGGTCAACCCAACGACCATTGATCATTGTCCAAACAGTCAAGTACCTTCTGTAATATTAAAGTTGTTTCTGAGGTACAGTACACTGTTCTTGCCGTTCTATTGTCAAAAAAGAAGAAAGATTCATAGCCTCATTACTAACTAAAGATAAAAATGTTAGGAAAATAGCATGTAAGTGTCTAGCTAGAGCATTTAATCACTCAAGATCATCGATAAGGGAGTCAAGTTCTTTCTGCAGGGTGACGGATTCCTCTCTCTGTTTTAGTACGTCGTCTTTCAAACGGTCTACATTTGCCATGAGAAGTGCGTTGCCCTTCTTCAGTGCGTGGACCCTGGTCTCGTGTCTCTTCATCCTCTTCGTGAGGTTCTCCTTTTTGTTGGTTATAGGTGCGTCCTGAAAATTGTTTAGAAGTTTATTTTAACACAATATGTGTTTGAAGTAACAAACAGACAGACAGACAGACAGACATTTGGCATATTCGTTTGGATTCAACACCTGGCCCTAGTAAGTCTAAGGTCAATCCTACATAATCAGTTATCAACTAACTCCATCCTAATAAGCGGTTTTACAGATGAACAGAGCCGTACCAAGTCTAGAAGATGGGATCAGCGAGAGATGTCGTGCGGATTTCCACAAGGAACAGTTTTAGAGCCGCTAATATATAAGAGCACAAGAGTTACACACGCACAGTTATTTTTGCAAGAATTTAGACTTCTGACTGAAATCATTGCCCATTTAAAATTACCTGTTTTATTCGTCTCGGCAAATATTTAAATACTTTTTCAACACATTTGCTCAAAAAATGCATTTACGAAGCCTGTATGCATTGTTCGAAAGTTAAAAATTATGCACCACACAATGGAACGTGCGGTAAAGTAGGTACTCTCACCTAAGTACATATTTTACCGCATACTCCGTTGTATAGCGCCGTGCGTATTCTTTACGGTCTTTTTTTTAATTTCCATTAAAAATTAATAAGAATTCCACCAAGGAGTTTCATCACGAGAATAAATAAGCTGAATGATCGAACCTCCTTGGAAGCGCTTTTGCTGTAAACGTTTGTTCATTTTAATACTAAAGAGAAAATGAGAGAAGATAAATAAAAATAAATGAAAGATGTGGTTCTAATTTTCACCACGCGCATGTGGCGCCCTTTGCAAATTCGCGCCATTTTCATATTAGAAACGTCAAAGATTGTTGCGACTTTCCGACTGATTTCTAAAGACAAAAAGTTTATTTCATTACTTATTGTACTGTTTTCTCGCAAATGTGTCGAAAAACGTTGTATGACACACGTGCGGATTTGGTTTTTACAAATTCGTGACTATGGTAAGCCCTCGACTTCGTCTCGTGCTTACATTCGTCTACTCGTTTGTAAAAACCAACTTACCGCACTAATATCATAAATAACTATTGTTTTCAACTTGAATAACAAACATAACGTCGGATTTGTGCATTTTTATTACTATCATTATCATTATGTACGAGCAGATAATCCTCTGCATTGCAGCTGTTTTGCATTCAAATTATTTATTTCAAATAAACCCCAGGCACTTTTGAATTGTCAAGGTCGGTTAGTCACAAAGATGAAGCTATTTGCACGTTCCAAATCGTAGATCTCTATGGAGAAGAACGTGCAAGAAACTCCACGGACACTCTTTTAAATCATTTTTCTTTACATTTTTATGGTTATATCATTCCTGTTGAAATTATACATTAATGTGTTTTGCTTTTTCCCAATTTAGAGAACAAGCGTGAATTTTTAGTAACTTACATTCTGTTCTAAAATATGATTGCTAGGGAGTCTGTTCCGCCACTTCTTCTTACTAGTTGAAACACTAGGAAGTGGTGACGGGCGTTTGGGGGACTGTCTTAATGTAAACAAAAACTTTGATGTTTAAAAAGCACTGGCTCTCAGTCTAATTTGAATATTGCTTGCATTGATAGTTCCTACACCGCTGGACAGGATATTCGTTCTATTTGCTAGGTACTTGTACTGTTTCCGCAATACATAAGAGGATCATCCCTTTCCTATACAGTTACGTGTTTTAACTGACCTCTGGTTCACTTTCACTCTCCGTCTCACTCTCTGTGTCCTGTTCTGTTTCAGTCTCAGATTCTTCTTCCGTCTCTGATTTCTTCTCCTCTTCAGATTCCTCTTCTTCCTCGTCGTCTTCGTCATCTGATCCGCATTCCTTCATCATGGCTGCCATCTTGTCCACTTCGCGTTTTAGCTCCTTGTATTTTCTTTTCTCCTCCCTGAAATTCATAAGGTTAGGTTCCACATTTTATTTTTTTGTTAATATTTTTTATAAGAGAAGAAAACCAAGACGCAAGAGAACCAAGGTAACCGACATAGCCCGAAGCATCGCCAAACTGAAGTGGCCGTGGGCAGGGCACATTGCTCGCAGAACAGATGGTCGATGGGGCTGAAAAGTTCAGCCGGTCGATTCTGTCGACATCTCACGGTGTTCACCTAGGCGGAGTGAACGACAATAGAGCTGTCATTCCATCTTATTTGTATGGTTTGACAACTCACCTGTCATGCGCCCCGCCCGGGTGTTCACTTCAACATGTTTACAGAATCGCACTGCTGGAGTGGCGACCGCGTACTGGAAGACGCAGCGTTAGAAGGCCTCCCACAAGATGGACCGATGATCTGGTGAGGGTCTCTGGTAGCCGATGGATGCGAGATGCACAGGACTGGTTGTTGTGGCGACACTTGGAGGTGGCCTATGGTCAGCAGTTGACGTTTTGTCGGCTGATATGATGATGATGATGATGATAAGAGTAGATATTGAGGTAACAAAGAAGATTTTGTTTTGCGTAAGTCGCTTATGTATGAGTAACCGGTGTCTCATTAGATGTAGGCTTTTGTAGACTGACTTCTACCATACACGCGGCTCTATGCAGTTGAAATGCTTCTCTGCCAGCGTTATTGATATCATTTAAAAATGTACTGGATTGCAGGCACAGGCGCAGCACTGAAATGTCACGTGGTTAATCTTAATTTTGGAGTTTGGGCAATCATTAGGTATCGCCAATAGAGAAGCACTTTGTCGACAGCCCGGAGATTCAACTCAGAGGTCAGGGAACTGTGGTTAGAATATAATATGAGCCTTTGCATGACAATCAAAGTAGGTATGAACCTAACTTGTTATTTCTTAGTCAATCTAATCAAGATAACAAATTAAAGGAAGAAAGAAAAACAAAACAACCAATTAGCAGTAACTGGCTATCTATCATTTATAAAAGGGATTGATAACTGTTAGATAATCTTCGAGATTGAAGTATTCAAACACGGAGATAAAGGATTGTTGAAACTTTAAGTAGGTACCGACAGTAACCGACGCGTTTCTCAAGAAATGTTTGTACCGCTAGATATTGTAAATGATTGATGGTTGATTTTAGCTAATACACATGCAGTTATCATCCATGGTCATTGTACTTACACATGTAACGAATTAATTACTTCAAGGCCTGTTTACATTAACGGACATAATTATAATCTATTAAGTGTTCATCCAGCTGGAAGGATATTGTTATAACCAAAGAGAAATAGAATAAGATGGGGGAAGTTTTTTGCCCTCAGGGGACCACACAGCTCAAAGGACTACATATCAATGTTTAAAAAAAAAAGTTGAGTTGGAGAATAACAAAAGTCAACTTTGACATCATCTCGCTGATGCTGGTTGCAAGCATGTCTGCAAAATTGGGATTTTCCGTTACGAAAATTTTCATTAGTAGCCTAGCCCAGTTTATGCCAAGATGACGCCTCCCCCTTATAAATAACTAGGTATTAATATGTCCTATCCTTTCGGGGAATGTTATATATTTGTATGTACTATGTTACAAATGAAAGTATGAAAGTAACTGACTTGAGAGCAGCCTGTTGGTTTTTCAGCGACATTTTGAAACCCATGCGCTCGCGTTTCATGTGGTCTTGCTTCTCCTTCAGGTACCGGATCTTGTTCCTCATGTTGCGGACCTCCTTCTCCATTCGCTTCTGCTTTTTTTCTTCGCTTTCCTCCTTTATTAAAATATTCAATAATTTGTTTCAAATATGACTATTTTTCAAACCGATTGAAATGTGTTAGTCGCGCGTTTCCTACCTATTATGAATCAATCGCAGTACAAAGATACAATTTTTACTTATTTCAAAATTATTATTTAAGGTCACATTGCTGGGTAACGAGTTTTTCCCAACTTTACCTTCTCACGGTTGCTTTCTCATAATAATAAATGTTTATTAGCATTGAAACCTATTCTTGGTACTGCTGGAAATAAAAACAAGCTCTCTCTTTAAAAATAAGTAGCGAACCCTATAACACGTCAGCAAATACAAAATCGGCTGTTGTAGAGTTAGCTCACAGAAATGAATGGGCTGTCGAATTTTTTTGCGATTTCGGGTTTGGCCCCATTTAGTAAACGCGAACAGCGTTTACCATTTAGTAAACGCTGTTCGCGTCAGTCAGGTTTAATAATGATGAGTACAATGACCCCTTAAGAGTTATTGCGTTTATTCTATTACATGTTGTTTAATGAACATCTTGCTTATATATATGATCTCCTCACCTCTTCATCATCAGATTCCTCTTCCTCTTCGAAGCTGTCGTCCTTGGTGACGGAGAGCTGCTTGATGGCGTGGCTCGAGCGTCGCGAACCCATGCTCGTTGGCATGATGCCCTGTAATGTTTATGTACGGTGTTATGTTGGTTACATAGTATATTTGAGTCATACATTAAAATAGGGTAGGTACGGAACAATGCACGTAATTAAGTAGATGAAAAAGGATGATGAATGATGTAGTTGATTGAAGTTAAAATATTATAGGCATGCCACTAGGCGAGATAATGAAGTCAAGACAAGTTGAAATTGGAAATGTTTCCGTTTATTTTGAAAGAGGAAAAGAGAAAGTTGGTGATAATGAAAAGGTGAGATGACGATAAAATGAGAACATGATCAATGTCATATTCTCAGTTCTCCATTCATCACACGTTTAATTAGAACTATTACCATGCATGATACAATTTATACAAGCAGAATTTTAATGCACTTTGCATAAATTTCACTGTTCACAAAATATACACAAATTGTATAATTATCGCTTATGATTGTGATTACGAGGAGGGAAATTAGAAAAGTAAAGAGTGCTATGTAGCTATATTATTTAAAAAAGCCATACCTCATCAGCAGGTACGTTAGTATTAGAAGCGTCATTCGTATTAGCGTCATTAGTTTTAGCATCGTTAGTCTTAGCGTCAGTAGTTTGAACCTCATTAGTAGTAGCGTCATTAGTTTTAGCTTCCTTGGCTTTAGCCTCGTTAGCTCTAGCAAGATTACTGTTAGCGTCAATCTTCTCTTTCCTCAACTTGTCGGCTTCGGGCGAGTTTACTTCAATATTCAACAACCTGCATTCCTTAGCAAAATCAAGCTGACGCTTTTGGTAAAATGACAAAGGCTCCTGATCCTCTTCTTCATCCTGCAAATTGTTAGTGAAGCAGTTATCAAGCAAAGCTTTGAATAATGTTACAGTCGTAGTGCCAAACAAAATCATATTTTATAAATTAAAATGCAGCCCAAGCAGTAATTGATCGTGCCAGCAAATTAGTTTGAAACTAATATAGAAGCCATTTAAAAATATTGTTTAATTTTGATACTTATTAGTTATTTTTAAGATGATTACTTGCCGACATAGCCTGTTCCAATTTCTTCTCTAACTCTGTATTCCTTCTTTTTACTTCTTCCAACTCTGTGAGTGCAGTGTCCCTATCTTCTGCAGCATCTAAGTACTGTTTCTCCAAATGGTCGGCGTTTTGCTTAGTCTTCTCTACCTCCATTTTAAGGCTGTTCACTAGCCTTTCGTCATAAGCGTCAGTGACGGATATGACAGTCTTGTGCTGTTCTTGCTTGATGAAGGCCCTCTCTCTTGCTAACTCGGCTTCTAGGTTCGCTATCCTTGTCAGAAGTCGTTTGTTTTCTCTCTCTTGCGCTTCTTTGTTTCTGTAATAAATACATATGGTTGCATTAATCTAGGGTTATACCATGGTGGTATCTTTTTTAGATTGACGTAAAAAAAATGTACACCAAAAACTGACTTTTCTTATGAGCAATACAAATTAGGTTTGGTCTATCTACGTCTCATCTTTTGTAATTTAATCTTTTGATGTTT
This sequence comes from Melanchra persicariae, assembly GCA_947386135.1. Classification (NCBI taxonomy): domain Eukaryota; kingdom Metazoa; phylum Arthropoda; class Insecta; order Lepidoptera; family Noctuidae; genus Melanchra; species Melanchra persicariae. The sequence goes on along the minus strand of OX376661.1, from coordinate 9,532,884 downwards.
CCGGGTAATTGTTCTAAATAATTTCTTTGAGGAAAAGATATGTTCTGATTCATAACATTATTTTCAAAAAAATCTTGATTGTTCGACACTAATCGAAACCTACCGTATGGATAAAAGTAATCTGATCATGACCATGCAAATCTTATCTAAGTGGACAAAGTAAAATTAACTGAAATTAATCGGTTATAAGCTGCAATGCGGATTGCGATAAGTCGAGTTAGTTAGGTAGATGTAACTATGTCAAAAGTATGAGATAAAACGAGATTCTGACAGGTCCTCTGACATTTATTTTCCAATTCGGTAACCACATAATTAGACTACACTCCACCATGTTATTATTTCCTTATTTTGCAAGTTTCATAACTTCATTCTTCTTTTTTCCTTCTCTTGTCCCGTTATTTGAGTCTCCTCTCCTCGCGGTGCCGAGTTGGTCTATGTTACTTTGTCGTTATTGGCAATTCGGCTGGCTTGAGGTCTCTCATGATGGTTGAGGGGTGCGGCAGAACTTCATTCGATTTTATTATTCGTCATCCACATCCTCGCTTACAATTTATAAACATATGTGAGATAGAATAGTTGTCGTTGTTAGCTTACCTAAGTTCAATAGCCAGTAACTGCTTAGTAGACTGCAGATCATCTCTGACCTTGTCAATGTCGTCCATCTCGTCGATTTCCTCTTCTTCGGGAGGTATGGCGCCAGGTATCTGAAATATTTCAGCAAATTCTTTTAAGAAGAAATAATTTTATTTGACTTGTGAAGAGCAAAACGGTGATTTTCATGTGTTCGGTTGATTGGGATGAATCATTTTCTTCGATGAGAAGTAGCGTCATGTTTGGTCTTTGTACTTAATTGCTAACATTAATGTCATTTCGCCTTCGTTTGCAGGTGTACGAGACGAGAGTGTGCAGAATAAAAAAGAGCGTTTATGCGAAACCATAACTATTGCACAACTAATATTCTTTCTGAAATCTCTTAACTTTAATATGAATGCAAATAAGTACATGTAGTGTGGTACATACATGTGAACTGCTAGCCTCTGCAGACGCCAGGCCGACTCCTGAGGGCGACGCCGCCAAGTTCGCCTGCGACATGCTCTTTTGTACTTGCTCCTCAATGGTCATCTGTCTCCTGAACTTCCTCAAACCTTCCAGGTTCGGTTTACTCCTATCATTAGTCTTCGTCTTCTTCAGCCTGATACCTTTGTTGATCTCCTTCAGCAACGCGTTGTGCGAGTTTGGCTTTTCTGATTCAAAGATGAACTGTCCCTTGTTCTTGACTACAGCTGATGTTGTTATGATAGGGCTTGACCTGAAATTGCACAGTTTTTGTGTAATTATTTTGTGACGACAAGTAAAATTTTCTTATCAGGTCTATTTTATGAAACTAAAAATATTGATCCTCAATTATCAAATATTATGGCTGCACCAGAGTACCAGCATAGAATCGCTATGTTTACTACCAATATAATTCATTAGTACTCTTGTACTTTCTGGACAAGCTTTGGTAGTTCCAGTGTTTCAGGTTCCTACAGATTCGCCAAAACATTACGAGGTGGCGTCCGTAACAAATCAACTAAGTGCTAGTTGATTTGTTACGAACGCCAGCTCGTTCTTATATATAATGTAATACACACACATTATCTACAACTCCATACTAAAACCTACCTGTCATTACAAACAACATGTTTCAGCTTCTTGCCTTCCTCCACCTCCTTCATCATGTCCGTCCAGTCTGGTCGCCTCCTGGGTCGGCTCCGGAGCTGTTCCAGCCTCTTCAGCTTCGCTGGGTCCACCGGCACCTTCTTAAATTCAGGGGGTGGCGGCATCTTTGGCGGTAGAGGCGGAGGCATTGGCGGAGGTGTGGGTTTCAGCAAACCTAGGTTAGGAGAGGTTCATGACTCTGTATAGATTATTGCTTATTACTAATTGCCTTAGCCAATTATGGCGCACCATGCTTAGTTAATGTATCGTTCAGTTTCTCCTCATCATGGTAATTTTGATATTACCCTTTGAAAATGTAATGGTTTAAAGTGTAAAACAGGAGTTCAAGAACTCCTACGATAACTAGTTCCTATGAGCTCTAGATAGAAAGAAGTGAAACCAGAAGGCCTTTGCTCTGCAGTGGGATACTATTGACTTTTAATAGTAAATAATTAAGAGAAGAACTTATTATTAAGCATGGGCTGTGATAAGCTGAGTTAATTAATTGAAGCATTCATTGTCAAAGAAATATTAATTAATTAGTAACTTTATCTATTGTGTCCAATTATAGTTCAGAATAGTCACTGATTTCTATTAAATGATAGGTCGATAAAGATTTCTTTTGATAAATCATCAACAAAATAGAGACAAACTTCAACGACTGTTAATGGATTTTTCTAGTAATTAATCAATTTCTAGATAAAAACTGGAATGTATGGATTTTTAATAACAGTGACTAAACAAATTCGAAACTCGATCAGCAAAGACATCAAATAATCTTCTTGACCACGCAATGATCATTAGCCTTCACGCGTCATTTAAAATGAAAATATGCAACAAATTGTGTAATGCAAAGCTAATCAGTAGATACCTGGATCATCTTCTGAGTCAGCCATTATTATCAACAAAATCACTAATCACTTGTTTAAAAAAATCACTAGATCAAATCGCCTTAAAAATATCACAATTTTCCTCAACACAGTTCACAATATGTCTGAATAATTCTGAATAGACTTGTACCGCAGTGAGTTTGCATGTTAACTGAAGTATGGGTGCATTTACACCTGATCTGTGCCCGCGACGCATGCGGAACTGCACGGTACTATTTTGGGTCGCATTGAGACCACAAACTAGTCTGGCGCACAAGAGATCAAAAGGTAACGATGTTGTTAGAAGCAACACTTGAAAGGGACATATTGATGGGGGTTTTAATAAGTGGGGAGATTGAGACAGGATCGTTAGAGGCTGTTATAATTACTCGTAAGTTGATGATAAGGTAGATAAACATACTGTACAAATTCAAAAGAAATTTTAGCTCAATTGTCACTTAGTATCTACATCATTCATGAACTTACTTATTTGGACAAGTAGCTGTAGCCAATAATAAAGCTTTTGAAGAGTCCAGAAGAAGAGAAAAGACGAGAACATCGTGTTTTTAAACCTCTGACTGTTGTTGTTGCGTACAATAATATATTCAGAAATTGTGAAATCGATCTGAATGTTAACATGATAAGGATGATTGTGAATTAGTTTTTGTTTTATACTAAAAAATTCAGTGATATATAATCATAGATGGAACTGTAAAAAGTACAATATACGCTATTGTATTTTTTATCGAATGAAATGAATTGAAGATAGTTAAAGAAAGAACTACAGTCTGAATTAACAAATTTCAGAATGAACCGGTCTGCGGTTTTATAACTGAAAGCCTCAGAGAACCAAAAATATATCAATAACAACAATATTAATGGTAATTCACAGCGCCAATAATGATAAAATATAGACCGGTGAGTTTGTTGTTTTTGAAAAGGGACGCAATAAAATAATCCTACAGACTATTAAAACGATATCTGAAAACAATAATCTCATTAGTATCAGACAGTACGCATTGCCAAAATCGATATAGATTGATGTCACCGCGCTTGCGATCGAACGCGATCCAACTCTCTATTAATACGCAAGAAAGTGCCACTATGTCAATGTTGATGTCACAACTAGTAGAATAGAAAGCTCTTGGTCTATTCTATTCTTGATTTAATTGACTCATGAACACTTATCATCTATTTTTAGTATAGTGTAGTAAGTCTCTAATAATTACTGACGCTTGAGCTAAAATGGACGGAAATTCGGAATTCCTATTACTGAGACACGATTGACCGATAAGGTTGTTTGCTGGCCTAATTAAGAGTAATCTTTCGATAAGTAAATTCTAGTATGTACATTTATCTCATGATCTATTGATTGCTATCGGTGGTGATTTCGTTCGTGTTTGATGTCCACCAAAATGCCAGCTTATTTAATAAACTATAAAGTTGACAATTCTTCGTCTGAAGTGCTTTAGCCTTACCAACATGATTGTGTTAGTAAACACGGTAGTTTTAAACATACTCACTTCTCAAGCTCTCATTTTTAGTCAGCGTGTGACCCTTAGGCACTTCATTCAGGGTCTTGTCAATGTTCTCCTTGACACGCTCATGCAGGGGGTCACGCCATTTCTTGACGGGCACGTCATCCTTTGACGGTTGCTTTTGTATCGATGGTTTACGCGGTGGGAGCTGAAAATTATACCATGTTATATGTTATCAATATCATAAAGGTAAATCTATTATAGCAAACGAAACTCAACAACATCTTAATAAATTAGGAAAGGTAGATTAAAGGTTAGTTAGATTATTAGAATATGTGGTACCTTTGCAGAAGGTGGTTTCGTAGCCATTTCTGTGCTTTCTGATTTCTCTACTGCTTTCTCAGTTGCAGCGGGTTTAGCTTCAGCTTTAGTAACAGCTGGCTTTGCTTCTACTTTCGTCGGTGCTGGTTTAGTTTCAACCTTTTCTATAGGTTTTATGACTACCTTTTCAGGAGCCTTGGGTGCCGGTTTCTCGGCTGCAGTCTTAGACGCAGGTTTATCGTTAACTACTTTCGTCGCGGGCTTAGTATCTTTACTTGGTATTATATTTTTATTGTCAGGTTTGTCATTTACCGTGCTATTTGCTTTGGTTGGACCATTTTTCTCGGGTCTCTTGTCTACTATTGTTACTGACTTTTCTTTGGCTTTATCGTCGATAGTTCTGACACTTCTTAGTGGAGGCCTGTCTACTTTACCATTGCCTTTATCTTCAGATTTTAAGGCACTTTTTAGTGCAGATTTAGTGAATCTTGGTTTTTCTTCTGCGGGCTTTATAGCTTGGTCAGCCTGCTTTGCTGCTGAAGGCTTGACTAGTTTTTCTTCTACAGGTGTTGAAACTCCGTTTTCGGCTTTATCTTTGATGGTTGACTGCTTCTTCAGTGCCGCTGGAATATGTTAATAATATATTTTAACAAGGTTCCTATTTACAACTTACAGTATTATATTTTAATGGCTAGTTTTTTGAAATTGCAGATATCTCAATGCTAGGATATTTTTTTAAACTTCTATGTACTTATGAAAATTACTTGACAACTAGATACGATTGTAGCCCCCTATTAGTTTAAGTAGTCGCCAGAGAGCGTGATTCTATCGGATAAAACAGAAGATTAATAGTTCTGTGACTGAAAACTAAACATTTAAAAGCTGAAAAACTGAAACATGAAGTAAGAACAGTGAAATTGATTGTAGCACGTGTTTCGGCCCCGACGCGGTGCAGTTTGATGGCATTCGCGGACGTAAATAAACACAGCGTTTGCCAAGATGGCGGCCTTCGCTATTTTAGCGCGATTACATGTCAAATTCCCCTATTAGATGGCCAAGCAAATACGGAAAATTTATCGTAGCCACAACATTTAGTTAAATACTTTAAATCCTGGATATATCACCTGCTTCATTGTTAATTTCAGCTGCCAACTTTGTGTTGGCGCCAACTAGGTAACAGATCTAGCTTATCGTTAATCGTAACGTTTACGGTTTACAATCTTTCAGATTGTCTTTGTTAGAGGTACCAACATTTGGTGCCAAGCTTTTTCAGGGAAACCTAGAAAAAGTGCAACTAATCATCAGAGATTCAGAGCTTTTAAATATTCTATAGGTTGATGCACTCCCGTGTCATCATTTCATAATAAGTACTCTCATAAGGTTTAACATCACGTTCTTATAACCGCAGTGTTCTTATAAATCAGCGGCTAACCCCAACACATCGTTTATTTTGTAAAAAGTCTCTCCTCTCTAAAAATATCGCGGATGGCGGCGCGTGCGCTCGAAATATCTCCTAAACATCGTCGACGTTGAACACGTCACGACAAAGGACCGCACAAGCTTTTTCAATTCCATTTTTATTTAAACTCATGTGATTAATTGTTTTGTTTTTAAATACAGTTACTTTATTTTGTAGAATAAAGTCAAAACTTCCCGTAAGCTTTGTAAAGCTTTTCAATTTCGTCATTGTCATTGTGCATTCTACAAATGTTTCGATTGTATACTATTTTCATTAACAATAAGCAGATCACACAAAAGGTCTATTTTCAATATCGATTGTTTATAATATGACGTTGTCTAGTCACGTTTCTTTAACTCGAAGCTTGGCAGGAAATATTTGGATCATTAAAACGTCATTCCCGATTTTATAGCTCTGTCCAATACTGATTTCTTTTTTATTTTCAATGGCACGAAGTTTATTGCACGGTCATGTAAACATGTGAAAAATTAGTATAGAAGAAGCTAAATGAAAGTTTAAATTTACCGTAGGAGCAGCACTAGGGAGTAAAAGATGCGATAGAACACTTTTCAAACACAGTTTTCACGATTCATACACTAGTAATATTCGGGCAAAATTCGGAATTATACTGTAGTGAAGCGCGTGCTTTTCGAACGATCACGTCATTCGGTTCCGAACTCCAGACTAACAAACTTGTGAACGGTTTCGGAGAGTCAATTATTCAGAACCCGTGTCTCCTGCCAAAGTTTCGGTCAGGTGCTGACGTCACCATATACTTACACATATGTAGCCTACCCACAAATAAACAGTCACAAAATATTATGCACTGTGAAATATTGCTTTCTTGCTGTAGCGTCAGAAAAAACGGTAGAGAGGAAATCTTTAAAGATCGGAATCTAAGTGTGACGATTAAAGTTGACGATGCTGATCAGTGTTTCCTGTCAGGAAGTTCAAGTGTACACGAATAACGTCATCCCGGACGTAAAGTTTTTATTTAAAGATCAGTATATGATGCACTGTTAGTCACACACATTTCGTTTTATGTTGCACTCTTTGACCTGAATTCAAAGACGTGTTCTGTTGATCACCGGTAGTTCATATTTTGTTTGAGGTTATTGAAATCTTTTAGTCTCATATCATTTTCATCTTCATACCCTTGTCCCATACATATAACTTGGCTTCGGTTGTGTTGAAGCCAAGTAATAAGTATGGGATAACGTTTTCCTCTTCCATTCTCCCCTGTCAACTGTAATGCTCTCTTAACTACCTTTTCATTCATACAGTCCATCCATGAAATCGGTCAGGTTTATTTTTTTTACAGATAACTAGTTAGTTACGGTACTGCAAGAAAATTAACATCGATGTAAAAAAAAACCAACCAGATAAACCAGAAATTGCGGAAACGATCAGTTGTTTCATGATTCTGATTGAACATACACCTTTGTTTCTATCCATCTGCAACACCTTGAATTTAGTAAAATAAACAGAATCAGCTGCTACAATCCAGAAAAAGAAACAAAATAAATACAAATCTTCTAGCCTACATTATTTTGTTTGCAGACGCTACCTCATCCACACACACACACGAGATGTGACGATACGTAGGGCGGCAAATAAAGATTCTGACAGAAAAGAAACGGAAGAGACTTTCCATGTTTTCGAGACGTGAAACATGAAAATAATGTTATTTGTAAAATTATTATAATATTTTGTTTACCAGATATTTTAATTTTTACGTAAGATCCGAGAATAGCAATAACGTGACGGTAGACAAGAAAGAATGAAAGAAGAAAACGTATAGCGCCAACCCCAAGTAATATGGGGCAAGGTCAAAATGATGATGGCGTAAGAGAAGAGTTTGGGCGTAAAATTCAAGAATCGATTCATCAAATTTTGTAAGTCATGTGAAGGTTTTCTTGTGAGTAAAAATAGTTGGGATTATAACCTAAACAGCATCAACTATCGTGCAACATAAATAGTCCTGTCAGAATAGACGATTCTTTAAACACTTCGCTTTGATGGAAGACTGCTTAGCATCCGTAAAAACACAGAGCTGCTTCCGTGACCACCTGTTCAAGACGTCACTGTGAATAGCTTACATGCAAATGATAAAAACAATGTCAACGTTTAGTTATCTCACTACGACAGAGATGACGTATATGAACTGACGGCTTTGAAAGGCGCAAAATAGCAGGAGCTGTAACTTCAACTCACGTTCGATGCCACAAATTTTCTAGTTACTGGAGGCATGTTATTTTCTTGTTTTGTGCTTTTGTATGTAAAGTTTTAAATATTGCATTCTCTAGCAGTATCCGCCGTGTCTTAAAGCTCTGTGGTACTTTTGAAGATTTCTACGGTACAAAATAAATGTAAGAAAAACTGAACAGAATAAAGTCACAAAAACAAGTGACATTCGGGACGTTGCCCGATTGTTTGTCTGGGCAAGAAGTCGATCGTTCAAAGTCCCGACCCTGACTGTAATTTGTAGGTTGTGACTGTTGTAATATGTCTCTATCATATTCCGAGTGCAAAGTTAGGAGGAGTTCAGACAGACGACATGTCGCAACGATGTCCACACACGATGTGTGCTGCTCTATTGATACAATTCTGCTGATTTGGGATCTCATCATCATCATTAACTAAGCAAGAAGACCTCTGCCACTGGACATCGGTGTATTCTAGGTAAATAAGCGAGCGTAGTGTGAGTGGACCTCTACCAGAACCGACCGGCCTTAAAAGGGTGACCAGACTATACATGGGTCTTGTAGTATTAAGTACCTACTCAAGGGAGGCTATGACCGACTGTAGTCTAAAATCACTATTTACATTAAGCCTGAGGAAGCTAGTGGTATTGGTTAATAAGCACTGACACCAGCTTTCACTAGACCTACTCATTGGATTGATAATATAATCTATAATCTAAGCCTTTACCTATCTATATTGGGGTCGGCTTCCAGTCAAACCGGATTCAGCTGAATAACAGTATTTTACGTGGAGCCACTGCCTATCAGAGCTCCACAATAACCCAGTTTGCGCTTTTCGAGGCACGGAGGATTCTCGGTACCTATGTTGAGCTGGTCACCCATCCACAGGCCGACCTCAGCAAACTTTGCCTAACCTGGAAGATCGACCCGTGTGGTAGGTAGTTTTTTTTTGTTTTAACCCATAGTACATGACCTATATTTGTGTCTCATTTTGACAAAACTTCAAAAATAGTTTACCCAGTCGGTGCGCGCGATCGCTCCATCTGAACCAGCTCTTAGTCTTAATTTGTTCCGCTGCTAGTACCAAGTGTAGCGTGTCCACACATCGCGACCAATCTGTTTGGAACTTTGCCTACGTTCACTACAGTGTAGGCAAGTGTGCTACAGATCCACTAGGAAAAGAGCTTTTGAGACAAATATACCTATGACATGAATATTTCTTTCTCTGTCGTTGTATTTTTGGGAATTTTGTTTATATTGTACGTTCATAACGTACACTTTACACACATTTTTGTAATTGAAGAGGATGACTCAAATGGAGATTGGACATCACGACGAATGAGCGGAAAACTATTTCTAAAATTACCTATATGATTAAGTATTTTATCACAAGGAAGCTTTGGAGGATACACTATGTATTATCTAGATTTAAACGTAAAAAAAGAATGAACAGTTGCGCCCGACCGTAGCTAGACAAACCGACGATTCTCAGCCAAAACAATTGTCAACCAATAATTTGTCATTTCAAAATCCAAATAACAACTTTGAAGAGTTTGTTTGTTTGAACGCGCTAATGTCTGGAACTACCGGTCGGATTTGGAAAATTGTTTTTATAAGTGATAGCCACATTCATGAGGAAGGCTATAGGCTATACGGAAACGGGAAAAAAACGGGAAATGCGCGTACGAAGTCGCGGGCAAAAGCTACTTTTTCATATTCCGTTAGTGCAATGTTAATTCCATACCTTTTAGATTTTTCGATAAATTTAATACGCCGATAGAACGTCAGTTTGACTAGGCCCTTTGGTGAAGGTCGCGGAAATTAGTTGGATATGAGATCGAAGCTTGGGGCCGATGAATGCACAAGGGGGCAATAGTTGAAATGTCCAGCAGAGGACGTATTTCGGTTGCATAATGATGAATACAGATTCTAATACTTAAAAATTATTCTACATCCTTTCCAATTCACAATAAATCAAGAAACAAGTTTGAAAGAACAAAGAAAATTATGACAGAGTCACGGGATGTAGGCAATTATGATGCTATTATTACTGATAATATCTTCATCGCTGCGTGGGTGATACATTTACGTAGTTTTCAGTGTATTTTTCACTCGAAAACGTCATCCATGGAAGGAACTGGAGTATTAATAAAATCTACGAAGTTTGGAGGTTATTGTAAGGTCTGGCAGAGACGTGAATTAGCTAAATTCGGTGCGTTTGTGGTTGAGTGGGTGGATTGAGGATCTGACGCATGTCTAGCGTAAGGAAAGTACCATTCAGTAGTGCTTTTCTGTTGAAATCTCACGATAACGATCTTAGCTTAGCTTTTAGTGAAATGATGGCTCACTTCAGCGAAATGTACATCGTAAGATTTTTACAGACAGCCAACTAAACTTGTTGGTTAGCATTTGCTTAATATTCAATAGTTAATTTTAAAACGTCATTGAAATTTACCTCATATTCATGAAACTAGTATGAAAAAAATATATTTTAAAAAGTTTCTGATGCTATATAATAATTAAGTTTAAAAGAAAACTTGAAGAAAATGGTAAAACTTTTCAGTTATAAAGGTTTGTTTAATTTTTATTTTTAAGATTTTTTTTTTATTATGTGAACTTGGGAACTTTGTAACCTCCGTAGACTCATAGTTACTAGACTCATATATTAGTTTCTTCTACAATCCACGTTTTTGAAATTTAGTATGTTGCCGTGTCTACGCTTTCCTTTCTTACCAATACCATAAGTAAACATTGCTAAAATCAATCTATTTTTAGAAGGGTAACCGTGGAGTTTACTGTCGGTTCTTCTTCATACGAAACGACAAATTCGATCAATGCACTAACTTCTGACGTGTTATAAGAGCCCATGAAGGCCTATGTGAAGTTGCGGATTTTGTTCGAAACAGTTACCGCGGCCCTGGAAAGCAAAGGGCACTAGGAGGAACACGGATGGGTTTTAGTCAGTTCTGACACTCCCTTCCGCTCCGCCGAGAGCGGAAGGAGTCATTTGATGATTTTCCATCCATAAAAAAGGCCTTTGTGTACAGAAAATATTCTGAATACTTATTTTGAATTTACATTGTAGGCATATAATTTTCTATTTTCGCTCATATAATGCGTGAACTCATTTGCTGACGACTATAAAAAGAAACTGCATTAAATAAATCTGACAGATAAGTGACAGGAACTATTATCATAATATGTTACGCCTCCACTAAAAGTTTACTGCGTTACGCTCGTTTTGCAGTTAGACTTGGCATGAACAAGAAGTTAACGTCACATAGACCGATAATGAGAGTCGTTAACATTTAATGAAATAACATTTCACCCAGATAAAATGAAAAGAGGATAGATATACAGGGTGATTCAAAAGTGCGTGATCACATTTGAGGGTGACGTTTTGTATGTGATGTGTAGGGAAACAATAGCAAAAATAAAAAACTTTAAAAAAAAAAACCGACTTCCAAAAAAAACACTACAAAGTACAAAATAACTTTAATTTCGGAAGTCGGTGTTTTTGGTTGCTTCTTCGTTATTTGACACCGACCTAAAAACACCACTGGAAAGTCGCAGGAAAGCAAAAATATGCAATTTCGTATGATTTTTCCACATATTTTTTCCAGCTATTTCTATTTAAAAACCAAACTGCGTGACCGATTTTGATAAAAATTAAATGGAACCAATCGAGAAGTATATCCTTTCACATAAAACAAGAATTTTTCAAATCGGTTCATAATGACGGAGATATGAGGTAACAAAAAAAAAAAAATACAGTTGAATTGAGTCGTGTCGTGTCGTGTTGTGTTGTGTTGTGTTGTGTTGTGTTGTTCAGTTGATTGTTGTTGTTGTTGTTGTTGATTGTTTCTTTTTGGGAAGTCGGTTAAAAAATAACTGCAAATACCTATGGGAGAAAACTTCACAAAACAAGGTCGATATTTTTATTTTTGCTATTGTTTATTGACTTGCGCGTAGTAGAATTTGTAGGTCAGGTGTATTTTGTAGCTTGTCTAAGGCTGCATAGTTGCCGCTACATTATTCGTTTAGATTAAGATGTTATATTTTCGATAGATTTTCCTCAAACATTCATAGCTTGTTCTGACTACTTCACAATGTCATGACAACCGAATTACCTACTCACTACTTCTCTGGCCAACGGTATCTCTATTATTAGACTTCCTCTTATATATTGTAGTAATTTTTAGATTTTATCCATTTGCGATTGCGTTAACCTACAGAACACAGAAGGTTTAACATGTAGCTAAGAGGTGAATTCTAAGAGGGATTCTCTTAACATTCACCTCTCAGCTTCATTTAAACCTTTTGTGGCCTAACTGAAGCCCAATTTCTTGTTCTTAGAAACGTCTAAATTCTAATGCTACCTACCAGTTTTCTGGCCACGGCAAAAAAAATACACTCAGTGTATTTTTTTAACGTAGTTAGGTTTTAAATAATAATGACACATTTACACCAAAACACCACACATTACAGTCATCAAAATATTCGCAATCACATCTCGGCGACAATCAATGAATCAATGTTAAAACTTGTCAAAATGTGGGAAAATTAGCACGAAGGTGTTTGTAATATGTTCAGACAGATAAAAATCCGAACTTTCTTCAAAAATACGGGAATTGCGTCTCTGTTTAGCCTAAATGAAGTACTAAATAAACCACATGCAACTCACGCTTCAAGGGCTTCGCAGGCGTCACGACAGCTGCCGGTTCATCGACGGACATCGTCTTGGTGGTACTCTCCACCGGCTTCAACTTCTTCTGCATCCAAGAGGGCGGCGCCTCCACGTCCTTGTCCTTCACCCACGGGGGCCGGAAGGACTCGCGCCGGGGCCCGCTGTCTTTGCTGACGTTACCGATTGGCATTGTGATCTGGAAGGAATGGTGAAGGTTAGATACGAGGATTTCGCCCTGTGCAGTGTGACTTGTGAGTGTGTTTTGTTGTGATGTATCTTTATAGAAGAAATTCCTAACATGATTAAACTTTCGAACTCTCTCTAAACTCTACTGTTTTCTGCGACTGTCTTTTTTATTTTTTCGCTATGAGCCTGCTCTTCCTGTCGCTCTCTCCTGGTGGTAAGCGATGAATGAGGTATATGATGGACGAAAACTATTTGGAGGTTGCTAAAATTCCTTATTCTCAATCCAAACTTTTTGAATGTCTGATTTGGCTTATTATCACTGAACCTTTTTTCAGAATTTAATTCAGATAATAATTAGTAGGTATAGGGTTTCTAGCAAAATGTTAGTAGGTAGGTACTTTACTATTAAATAAGTCCAGTAGTTACGACAACTTATAGATCGACGATCAAAATTTGAATTTTTGTTGGCTTGCGCATACGCATTGGTGCTATCCGTAAGTATAGTAAGTAATTTTACCTAAAAAAACACTTGGTTGTAGTTTTTTTTTGTTTTTTGCTAAAAACTTGAAGCAGAGTTGTGAAGAAGAGAGAGCGGCTCTTGCCTAACAGTGGGACAGTATACCCAGGTTACACAGATTAGTAGAAATAAAAACGACCTGAATCTGTAGACAAGGTGCCATTCTAACAACGAATGCGAACAGCGAATGTCAAAATATACGGTATATTGATCACGTGACATTTCGACAGCGTTTGTCAATCCCTTACATTTTTGAAGTCAATACGTCAAAAATATATGGGATTGACAGATGCCATCGAAATGTCACGTGATCAAATTCCTACATTTTTTCATTTCGACAGTCGCATTCGCTAATTGAATGGCACATTGTCTAGGGCTTCTTATTCGGGAACATGCAGGAACAGTTGGCAGCACAGAAGTGTCATTCATCATCTGCCTAGCCTCAGTATTTTACGTGGAGTGGCTGCCTACCAGACCTCCACGACCCATTAGTGGGTAACACGGTAGCACAGTGTCATTGTGAAGTACATTTTGCTCATAAGTTTCTAATATGCAACACTAGATGGCATAGTCAACGCACGAATATATTTTTTTAGTTTGGTAGGTATATGATTAGTAGGCACTAGCCATCTGAAGTAATAATTACACCTACCGTAAGATAAAATTATAATGCACCAATTACAGAATGAGACAGACAGATCTGAAGTAAAGATTTGTAATAAGGTGATTACTTTAATTAATCAATATTGACGTAAATATGGAAGATAAGGGACTTCACATGGGCAAGCTTAATGAAATACGTAGAAAACTTTGATTGTTGTTCTCGAAAGATTTCCATCGGAACTGTTAGATAACGTAGTGGAATATCACGGCTCCGTCTGCATTTCAAGAATAGGACATGCTGTAGGTATCGTACGGAGCAATTTTTGATAGTAACGATGTGATTGGTACTCCTGCTTATCCACTGCCTTTTCCGGTTGTGCTCGACAAAAACTAAATGTCCTCAGCTTATGAGAAAAAGAAATAAAAGACTTTATCTACACTTTAATGTAGAAATAGTACATCGGAATAGTTTCAAATTAGAAACATATTTGATTAGAAAAAAATTGGGACCTGACATCTATTCAGGACCTGAACATTAACGAGGAAATGATGGTCAAGAGATGTGAGTATTATAAAGTGCAAATTAGGCCATGTACTTGTATAAGACAAGTCCATAGAGGTAATCCGGCCCGAAGGCCCAATGCCAAAATTTTTATCCTGACTAATGGCTGATTTGAACAAAAAACACAGTGTTTCAACCGGGTATCGAACCCAGCCGCTGCCCATCTATATCCATACCAACGAGGTAAATTCGATAGACAACGAGTAGTTTCTATTACATTCATTATTATTTTGGATAAATAGAGATCCAAATTGACGGACCGCGTTAGAAACACATTGTGCTGGGCTCCAAAACACAAATCGCTGACGTCACCCAAAAAGCAGCAAAGCTTAAATGGGACTGGGCCGGACACGTCTGCCGCATGTCAAACGATTCATGGGCTAAAGCATCCACAACGTGGGCCCCAGAAAATGTCCGGCGGCATCGCGGCAGACCCAGACGAAGATGGCAGGATGAGCTTGACGCAGATCGACAAGTTTGGTCAATACTAGCCCAGAGCCGGCAAGAATGAAAGTAAGAAAGAGAGGTCTTTGCCCTGTAGTGGGACAGAATAGGTTAAAAATAAAAATAATAGAATAAATTATTACTTATTTTATAAATAAAGAAGTCACAATGAGAAATCATTGACACTTTCTTTATTCATAATGACTATAATCTTCCTACGTGCAAATACTCAACGAATTTTTATCTCACATAGGTAAGTAGGTACCTATGGTAATACTTTCTGATTGAGAGATTAAAACTTATTTTTAGATTTAAATACACTATAACTGATTACTTTTTATCTAAACAAATAAAAAACTGGTGGCGTAAATATTAAAAAATAACATGAATAAAAATTGTGAAAGGAATTGACGCCCTTCATTGATTAAGAGGGTGCCGACCAAACGTCGACCGCGCAGTGGCGCCCTCATCGTTTGTTTGGTTATTTCTTTTATTTTAGAATGAAAATGCAGAAAATATGCCATTTAAGTTGTGCTCCACAAGATTATACGTTAATATTATTATGTTATAATCACTAAACGAGCAACGAGCTAACGAGCATGACCAAACGATTACAGACTTATCTTTACAAAATTATGTCTATGATACACGTCCTTTACCTTCAAGATAAGTGCTCTTATAAATAGGAATCGTCCGCAACTCTTATAATATTTCCGAGACCTGCGGCCCTACCATGACGTGTTAAAGCGTGAGTCGTTCTAGCGAGAAGGAGGGATGGAGCCATGCACCCTATATAGCTCCATCCCTCCTTCTCGCTCGAACGACTCACGCTTTAACATGTCATGGTAGGGCCGCAGGTATGGCGAACCATTGAGAACGCGTGCTATGGATAGCACGCGACTGAATTCTGGGCACGATATTGATCTGCCTAGCCTTTTTCCAACTATATTCGGGTCGGTTATCTCAGTCAAATCGTCTGCAAATGAATACCCTGGAGCGAGTTCCTATCTGACTCCCACAACCCAGTAACTGGGTAATACGGCAACACTCGGTAAGATTGGTATCAGATTTTCTGGCTTCCGATAATCCCTAACGACTGTCAACAATCTATAAATACATGACATCGATTTCGGAAAGTATTGCTTAATTTAAACTTTGACCCGGGCAGCTGTTATTAATTAGCCACAGTGTTATGTTGTGATTGCTCACAATGGGCCTCATCAGAAGGCTTAAAGTCACCCAAAGGGCAATGGAGAGGGCAATGCTCGGAGTTTCCTTGCGTGATCGAATCAGGAATGATGATATCCGCAAGAGAACCAAGGTTACCGACATAGCCCGAAGGATCGCCAAATTGAAGTGGCAGTGGGCAGACATTGCTCGCAGAACAGATGGTCGATGGGGCCGAAAAGTTTTGGAGTGGCGACCGCGTACCGGAAGACGCAGCGTTGGAAGGCCTCCCACAAGGTGGACCGATGATCTGGTGAGGGTCGCGGGTAACCGATGGATGCGAGACGCACAGGACCGGTTGTTGTGGCGACACTTGGGGGAGGCTTATGTCCAGCAGTGGACGTCTTTCGGCTGATATGATGATGATGATGATGAGTATTATGTAGATTGTAGCAATGCACCCTAGATTTTGGTATATAGTATATTTGGTATGTTTTAAAAATGTCTCGCCAAAAAGATCCTCCATCCCATTCCTAGACGATTCATCTCACAAAATATCATCGCTGTATTTAGAGTGTCACCGTAGATCACTTTCCATAAGCGGCCAACTCCTAGCTTGCCAAGTTGACGTCTTTCCTGGATGCTTATATACCCTATAGTCATCGGGTTTATAAGCATCCAGGAAAATATCAACTTAGCAGTGTAATATAGGAATATGAGGAGTGTGTAGTTGAAATTTAGCGTGATTAGATGCTTTGAAACACTGCCAGAGAACTCTTTTAGAATAAATTGCAGCATGGAAGACTTTACGATTAGGCGCAGGAAATAAATTAATACTTTCGTGCTTCCTACTAATATTACAGTAGGTAGCTGTACTAGGAAAATGTATTCTTACTCATGTCAACTCATGTTATTATATTTATTTGATTTTATTGTTTGGGCTTGTAGGCATTTGAAACCTTCATTGTGAGGATCGCCCGGAGGACACGGTGAAGCATACGGTGGAGTGACCTGAGAGTGCCCTGCTTCGGCGGAGCACCACCGTGTCCTCGTCGAAGCGATCGGCGGCGGCGACCTCTCGCGTCCGACCCTGGTTCAATCCATGGTCCGGAGCGAGGAGGCATGGGAAGCCGAAACCTCCTTCTGCGAAGCAGTAATACTAGTAAAGGAGGAGGCGGTGAGGCCGCGTGAGGGAGAGACAACCCTCATGCCCCAGCCGCCGCAACATAGGGAGACGCCCGGGCGTCGGGAGTCGCAGGGCGATTCCCGGCCACCGTAGGCGCGGGTCTGCGGACGCCGAGCGTAGGGTTGTGCCAGACCCGGGTCGACGGTGCGTTGTGTTCCACGCGAGCCTGAGAGAGATGTCAGCATAGTAGGCGGGGCCCGTTAGGGCCAGAGCCTGCCAGGATTGCGGATTTTGTTCGAAAGAGTTACCGCGGCCCTGGAAAGCAAAGGGCACGAGAAGCACGGATGGGTTTGAATCAGTAAGAGTCTGACACTCCGTCCTGCTCCACCCAGAGCGGCAGGAGTCATTTGATGATTTCCCATCTATAAAAAAGGAATTTGAATCCTGACCTCCACTTCCGCACTACTTACCCTAAAAATAAACATGTAACTGTGGCATTCATTTTTGTCTGGCCTTTATTTTCAACTACTTTTTTTATCATGTAACATTAGGATAATTCGCCTTTAAGTAGCGACATTACTTTCGGTCTTCTATATGAAGGTCGACTATACATAATTATAAGTGTGGCTGTATATTAGGATGTCTAGATAGTAGGAAGTTAATAAATCTGTCACACAGCATGGGCTGAGCGGATTTAGATGAATTGTGGTCTCAAACCCTATGCTGATGCATGAAGGCAGTTATATGTGGGCAAAGAGAATGGATGGTAAAATTCTTACTTTCAACTAACCCTTCGTTCAATTGACCAAAAGATCTCCACAAACCATAAACATGCAGCTATTGTTTCATTAAATAAATCGTATAATACATCGGCGATAGCTACGAGTACAACACACGCTAGCAGCTGCTGAAACGAGCCAAACATCGCATCCATTCATTCAGCAAGACTAGATATTTTTAACGCGCCCGTCATAAGCTGTAGTGGACTTAGGGCTTGGGTAGACGAACCACTTCAGTAGAATACCACACAATTTATTCAACATAATTTAAATGCTTGACAATTAAGGTTTTTTGGATAACAAATTGCGAATATTAAAAAGTGTTCTACCGTCAAGAAAGCATAGTTGAAATGTTGTTAGGCAGCTTAGCAAGGTTATAAACTGACCAAAATTGATGTGGATGGATAAGGGGAGACCTTTGCCCAACAGTGGAACAATATAGGTCAGATAAAGAAAAAAGTGATGTTTAGATGTAGATAACTTTTATATCAGTATAAAATTAATTTGACTTTGGAAATTTGCCATCAGCGCCAGTCACGCGAATTATATTCACTGAAGTATCGACCTCAGTCACAGGGCTATAATCTAAAGACAAAGAAACTGTCCAGTTTGATAACTGGGTGCTACGATTACGACGTAACAGGGTGTGACCAAACCGGCGGTATGCGAAGGTGTGTATCTACACCGTCGTCTATCTCACGCACCAATGGCGACACTTCACTCTTTGAGATAGCCATCCAAGTTGATAAAAGTGACCCGTGCAATTGAAACCATGCTAAATCATGTTAAAATTATCAGATAAGTTCAATTTATTGATATAAATCAATAAATAGTGCACGTCCACGAGTATTACAATCTGATGTGCACCTTGAACGGTCACTCCTTTGGCTAATCTTATGACCATGATTCTGGTAGATTTTGCCTTGCCTATCTATCACAACCTACTTAAGCGGTCATGAATGTAATATTTTTGACGACTAATAAATATCAATTTAATAAAACCAAAGACCTTACCAACCTTTTCTATACCTCAGACTATCTATTTATTATATTAATTTCAACTTAAATGCCTTCACGTGTTCTGGAACGCAAAAAATTTGATAGACAGCATGACAGACAAACGGACAACTAAATGATTTAAAGGTTCTTTTTCCTATTTAGGGACCATAAAAATAATGGAATAAGCAAACTTCCTTCCTAGCTTGGAAAAAAAATAAGAGCTGACACATGGTTTTTGGCTCGGGCATTAAAGCCAGTGATTAAAGACAGTTTTCTCTAGAAAATCCAGAAAAAATTCAAAACAAATCGCAGGATAAGACTTTTTCTGAAGTAAGATATATGGAGGTTTTTTTCTTTTACCCTGTATTTAGTAAAAAGTTAGTTAAAACTGAGTTAGTTAAAAGTGGTTCGTCTAATCAGACACTTATAGGAACACTTGTTAATATTAAATCTACATTGTTATTGTTTCTGTTATTATTTTATACGTTGGTTTATGTGGATGCCTCGACTACTGAGTCATTGGGCTCTATTTCGGGAATTTGTTTAGATTATTAGCTAAACAGAAGCTAGTTGAGTGATATCTAGTATTTGGCGGACATCGTATAAGAGGCCTCTTGTGGCCTCTTATACAGAGAGTCCGCTTTTGTTTGAATAAAAATGTTGTCCAACAGACTCTCATCAGGGACTCTATTAATAGTGTTGTTTTTATATAAAAAGCAAGTCTAATTGATAAGGTGTCAACAGAACATGATCAATTGTTTTCAATTTTCAACGCTGCGGATTTCAAGATTACAGATTCACAGCTGTTCAAAACATATATACCTAGGTACGATATATATACCTACGCATATCATTCTATTTTTATTTTTTTTTTGAGGATGGGAAATCATCAAATGACCCCTCCCGCTCTGGGTGGAGCGACAGGGAGTGTCAGACTTTTACTGACTAAAACCCACCCTTAGTCCTCCTAGTGCCTTTCTTTCCAGGGCCGCGGTAACTCTTTCGAACATATTCCGCAACCCTGGTATCATTCTACTTTGAAACCGTATTTAAAATGAGTGTCACATATTTAATAGTGATACTATCTGTCAAGATACTGTCGGCTTTCTCTGGACATCCTACATATGCCCTTTTTAAAGGATAACCATCCTTAAAAAAAAATACTTGACTAGCAATTTGCCCGCGACTTCGTACGCGCTTATCTCGTTATTTCCCGTTTATGTAGGAATTTCGGGAAATCCTCTCTTAGTGCTCCCCTACACTCTCCAAGGAACCTTTTTTTTTGAGGATGGTGATTCCTGAAAAAAGTGCAACAGTGAAGCACAAAAAAACCGGGCAACCTTTCAAAGATCTGGCTTTAAGTCACGTGCTTGTGCTAGATTTTTGACAAACGTCAATCTAGATTTATAATTGAAAAGTTGAAAAGCGAACAACTACAACAAATGACCGATTTACAATTTATTTAAAAAAAAAACTACTTTTTCACTGCTGATTTTTGCATACCAAGT
Source organism: Melanchra persicariae (assembly GCA_947386135.1). Lineage (NCBI taxonomy): Eukaryota > Metazoa > Arthropoda > Insecta > Lepidoptera > Noctuidae > Melanchra > Melanchra persicariae. The sequence goes on along the minus strand of OX376661.1, from coordinate 9,512,274 downwards.
CTGCCATGCTGTCTGTTCTTTTTATATTCCTATTAGAAAGCTCATTTAACAAAAACTTATCCATGCTTTCTTGCATGAGTTTATGTTATTGTTCATTATTACCCGACTGCGTCAGAAAGAGGGTCATGTTTTTAGATCTAAGGATAGTTTCGAACAAGTTGGCGCCAGTACTTACCTCCTATTATACAACGTGTAAACAGAATAAACGCAATTCCTCTTAAGGGGTCATTGTACTCATCATTATGAACAACTTTCACTATGGGACCAACACTGAAACCACGAAAAATAAAAATCAACTGCCCATACATTTCTGTGAGCATAACTCGACAAAATGTACTGAACAGCTGTTTTTTTCAGCGCTTTCGGAGTTGATCCCATACTGAAAGTTTTTCATAATGATGAGTACAATGAGCCCTTAAGAGGTATTGCGTTTATTTTGTTACACGTTGGATTGGAAATAATTTGAATCCATCGACACTGACTCTAATATCGAGTTTGATGTTGTGTGGAATATATACCGTATATATATATTTTAAGTAAAATCTGGATTTTTAAAAGACTATAAACAGCCTTTTGTTACCGGCCTACAAGTTTCTTCAAAGTATGTTGTTAAATTGATAACTTCAATTTAAACTGTTAAGTACATACAATCGTTACATTTTGAATTTATTAAAACTTAAAATTCTACACACATAATCCCGTTAAGCTTTCACTTTTATTTCGACGCGATATTTGAAATTTATACATTTAGTGGGTGTCTTGGCATGGCGTCGTAACCTTTTAGTGGTGATAAATTAGAGTCACATTCACGAAACGAGGTGACTTCTTGTTTAGTTAACGTATTTATGAACACACTTTATTAAATATTTTAACAATTTTCTGGCTTTTCTTAGACTTATTTTTAATTTGAAATGTTGTCACATGTCTGGATTCGAGTGTGCACGTGATGATATCAATTTATGAACATTTTATACGAATATTTTGCAATTGTTCACTTACTGCTTTTTCATCATTTTACGGTTAAAAAGTCAAAAATGACAGGGGAAGGTAAAAAAATAATTAAAAAGTAGGTATATTACTTGCCAATTAAATGTCAACAAGACGGAAATCCATTAGGGGTAAAACGATTATTGAAAACGATAGATTTGGTTTTAGTGTCTATGCAATAAATGACGTTAGAAACGATAAGAAAAAATTACATTTAATCCCGCTTATCTATGTCTTTGTACATAAGTATGATTTTATTGCGTTATTAAATTTTTTTGGAATAAAACCTTTTATGTAGATCATTGTAGGCCAAGAGTCTATCTACATCTACACTAATATTATAAAGAGGAAAGATTTGTTTGTTTGTTTGTTTGTTTGTTTGTTTGTTTGAAATGAATAGGCTCCGAAACTACTGCACCGATTTGAAAAATTCTTTCACCAGTAGAATCCTACATTATCAGAGATGGACATAGGCTATAGAATATTTTCAAAAAAGTTAGGGATCCGTATGAAAACTTCGATAATGTGACCCAAGGTGTGAGAAAAAATCCTTATATCGCGTACGCTGCGGAATCTATTGACAATAGAGCAAAGTGATGTACTACAGTTTTATAGAGGTCATCAATATCTACAAAAAAGTCCGCGATACCATATGTCTAACTATTATGGATAAGTCACCATGACCGCTTTTTGTTAATATTAGTCAAGCAAATCTCATGGTGAAATAAAAAATGGTGATTATAGTACCATGATATTAATCCTTATCCATTTAAATGGTTTGATAATTAAGGTTGATTATGTCCGTGTAAATTACACTTTAAATCATTCAAATCGGACCTTTCGTTCAAAAGTTACGACGGTAATAAACATGCTCGGAGTAAGAAAAATGTCGCGGCTTGAGCGAACTGGGGAGAATCGTATCAATGCTTGGTCCGATGACGTTGAAACACCACGGCATTTAAATTTTTTCGATAAAACAATAAGAATATCAAATGTTTGGACATTTCGAAAATCAACTAGGTACATACATAATAAGGGGTGAAGCAGGGGTGAATAAGTTTTTAGGGGAGGAAATTATAGCTTGCTTCAATTTACGTCGGAATTCTATGAATAAACTAAAAGTGGGATAATTGCAACAGATCATGTACCTAACAATTTTTGCATAATCAACCTCTGACGGGCTGAATGGGGTGAACAGTTGCGCTGAACCAATAATGAGAATCGTTGTGCTTAATTTTCCAAAACTAACCTTTATAAGGGGATATGTATAGGGGCGTTGCAGTTTGTGGAGTACCTACTATCCCCACGCGGACGAAGTCGCGGGCGAAGTGCTAGTATATTATAATTATCAATCAAGCATTACGATTCGGTTGGTATACTGCAAGCTTATCACTGTACTCAGTACCTACACCGGACATGTGAATTCCCTGAATGTACCTACGTCATTAGAAATATACCTTCAATGACAATATGAATATCTAGTACTTACTTATGTTTTTCTTTACAGCAAATTCGTCAAAGCTGACATGAAACGAAAAAATCAAAAGAGAAGAAGTATGTTGTAGATATGAGAAGATACATCTAATAATCTCCTTTTTTAAAGACGGTTAAAAAATCATAAGAAAGAAGTTCTAAGCTTTACAATTTTGGATTGAGACTTATGTATGGTGGTAACATAAACTTAGAAATATGAATTAAAACTAAAAATTATGCAAGCAGCAAGCCTTAACAACCCAACAGAGCTTTATCACTTCTATTCTAGTTATCTACGCAAATCCCTATTTCAATCTGTTCTTCAAATAGAATAGATTAATAATACTTTCACCAAAACCATCATTTTGTCTTACATTATAAAAGAAACTCCGTGTGTATGTGTTGTGTTACTCAAATCACAAATATACGCACTTTAAATTCAAACACCGAACACTCAATCAACTGATCATATTTTTTAATGAATACAGTGTGCCTCGGATATTTCGGGGACGCGAAACCGGGAGCGCGTATAGCCCGCGACTAGCATCGGAATTTCATCTGTGAACAATTCCTCTGGAACTTATAAATAGGTGCGTCGAAGCGACGTGTACCATGAGTTTTAGTTAACGTACACCGCTGTCTTAGATGTGTGGAGCCACGCGAATTTTGAAACGCGCCATTGATTCGCGGGAAAATCAACCAACCAGACTTTTTGGTTGTCTTTTTGTTCTCTTCAAATGTTGTTGGTGGCCAGTGCGGATGTTCTGCACGATGGGCTAATTACATCTAATGATGATTGTTTTTTTTTCATGTCGGTTCGTTGAATGCTGATTATTTTTTGGCAGCATTTTAGCTCTTAGACAAGGCGTTGAAATTGGTGAAATATTATTGTAGTGTGCACTACTAAGTGGAAACCTAATTTACTTAAGTTAAATGTTTTTGCCATCGCAATGAAGTCTGGCAAATCATACCTGCCTAAAGGTTTCTGAAATTCAGGAAAGAAATGTTAATTTATTGGCCGTTTAATTATGTAAACCGTTGCTTGACCTTAGATTTCGGGTTCCTCGTTGCTTTCTAACAACTTATAAGGAAGCTGCCGCAGCCAGTAGATATAATTACTCTGTTGTCACTTGTCGCTCGTACGGAGATTACGAGTTCCGAGGGCTTAGTGTGAGTTAACGCGCGTTAACGTAAACGTTCGCTTATGTCAAATTGTATAGAAAAAAACAGGTTGTCCGTAAGTGTCACCAGGCGGCGCTTATTCAGTTATAATACAAATTGACTTTTACGCTAACGAGATCGAGAACGTTAAAAAACTCACACTAAGGCCACCGGTACCTAGGTCTGGAGCAGGTCTGACGATAGCGATGTCCATCGCCCCCATTCATTCGGACCCGAGGTGGCGGCGCGTGGTGTTCTCGTGCGCCCCTCTGACGTCGCGGGCGGAGTCAAACACCTCACTCTCCCCGCTTACGAGAGGTGGCCCGCAGAGGCGGGCCGGCACCGGCGGGTGATTACGGAAGTCGCGTACGTCCCGCGATCCCCAGCGTAGGTGAGAAATGGAACACCGGGGTGGTTTTAGTCGGTAAGAGTCTGACAGACCCCTTCGCCCGCCCCAGGGCGGAGGACATCCATGAGGATTTCCCCCGAGTAAAAAACAAAAAAAAGTCTGACAGGCTTGCTGAAGTACCTACCTAACTGCCATCCTGAAATCATGCATGTTTCTATTTACCTACATGTTCCTTTTTGGAGATGTTAGAAAGATAGAGTGCTCTCTTTAATTCATTTCCTCTAATTCCAATTTGCTTATGGTACCCAACAATCACTTTATTGTTGATAGCCAACATAAAGCTTGACATAAAGTTGGAAACATTTTCATTAATTTGGGTCGTTTGTAAGTCAAACCTGTACACCAAAACCGGAACACAACACCACCGCTTAGCTGCAGAAATAGGTATTGTGGTAGTGCTTCCCCGGCCGAAGAACGAGCCCAAAGATATGAATTGATTAATTAATTAGGTAAGAACCTTTCTCGGGTTCTCTAATGTAATCTTAAGCCATTGGTATCCCCCTGAGACATTCGGTCGATCAGAACCACCAGATTCTTATCACCGTCGCATCAATCATATCAGATTGTATCGCACCCCGGCGCCGGCCGGTACCTATACAAATACTCATTCACAAACATAATTAATGAATTATTTAATTGAACAATCAACTCATTAATTTGAGATCGGTACAATGAGTAAATAGATTTTTCTTTTTTCGGCTTTCTCCCTGATCAATCATAATGAAAAATGTGACAGTGACAGTTACGGACGTGATTACGTATGGTTTCCTGACTGATAAGCTTCAGAGCAAACGTAGTAATTAATTTGAACTGCTCCGTTGGTCTACAGGTCCCAAAGCGAGTGCCAAGCTTGAGCTCTTGGTTTCGATTCCCAGGTCGGGCAAAAAGTGTTACCTATTGGATTTTTCCATGCGGAATTTGTCAGTTGCAACCAGCAGTTTCGAAGTTGGTGCTGTAACACCACCTGCCACGGAAAGCACGTTAAGCCGTTGAACCTGTGCCTGATATCTTTCCGGTCGTGCCAGATGGCCGTCCCATCGGACTGAGAGTGATAGAAGAGGAAGTGCATCTGCGTTTGTGCACCCACTTGTGCCTATACGGCAGATCCACCTCTTATTTCGCCTATTTTATGGCTGTGTTACCACGGAGGATCACTGACTCCTAAGTCACAGGCACATATACTTACCTAGTTTAGGAGTTAGGGTATTTTCAAATGTTTGTTTTTAAGTCTTTAATGTTTTTAGCCCTAATGAGAACTTTTGTAATTTTTGGTTAAAATAAATTATTATCTATTTACTTCGTGAAAGCCGAGAAATTAAACTTTCAATGCAGCTTTTACGTTACCTACGTCATATAAATAAGAAATCGTGGTTGAAATAGTCAAGCCCCAATTACTCGCTATTAGTGTAAAGAGTACTAATTATCTACTTAAGTCAAGGTAGCCTAGGTTCTTACTAGTAACTAAAACAATACCCACCCAACATTAACAGCTCCCATATTACGTTTACACGCTCTGCAACAGTCACACTCAAAAACGTTCGACAAGCTTCACGAAACTCATTCAACTGTCCCCAAACCCTCCCGAAATTAATCAAACCAAAAAACAATGTACATACCTACTTATCAAAGTCAATAAATAAAAAAACTGCCAAATTGTTTATGGGTAATATATCGCTCTATATTTGAATATAAGAATAAATTAATGCGCAAGAGTGTATTCCTGACAATGGCCGGCGCCTGCCTTCCGGGCGACGCGCCTGGGTTGCGTCAGTGCCGCGCCCAGATGTTTGGTCAAGTGTGAAATTATTATATGTTACCTACAAGGACGTCAGTGGACCGGGAAGGAGGCGCCGAGCTGACTCCAAGATGACATCGTTCTGAGAAAAAAAAAGACAGGTCGATATAAATATAGGTGAATCTATGCCCTTTTGTATGTTAAATTGTGTGGAATGAATAAAGCTTTATTACTTACCTATTTAATATTAATATGTGCCCCTTACGATTACCTATATCAATGAAAAGTCAACGGTCGTCGGGCTGAAAGCGTCAAAGCTGTAGATGCATGGGTTTAGTTAAGTTATAGCTGTGACTTGGCTATCGAACTCGAAAACAAAAAACTTTTAATTTCGGAAGTCGGTGTTTTTGGTTGCTTCTTCCTTATTTGACACCGACTTCCGAAATTAAAGTTATTTTGTACTTTGTAGTGTTTTTTTTATTGGAAGTCGGTTTTTTTTTTTTGTGAAAAAGTTTTTTATTTTTCACTTTTTAGTGGTACCCCACACCTAACAACACCACTGAAAAGTCACAGGAAAGCAAAAATATGCAATTTCGTATGATTTTTGTACATATTTTTTCCAGCTATTTGGCTTTAAAAACCAAACTGCTGAACCGATTTTGATAAAATTTAAATGGGACCAATCGAGAAGTATATCCTTTCACATAAAACAAGATTTTTTCAAATCGGTTCATAAATGACGGAGATATGAGGTAACAAACACAAAAAAAAAAAAAATACAATCGAATTGAGAACCTCCTCCTTTTTGGGAAGTCGGTTAAAAAAGAGAAAAGGAAAGATGTTTTGGGACACCCGGTTGCAATGAAATCAATTTTGCTATAGATACCTGTACCTGTATCATGTATTTAATAGGCACAATGAAATACTTAAACCGGAAAAACCAGCATTGTTGAACGAAAGAGAATAATAATATCATCCATCAGTCTATCGAGATCCCTTCAAACCACACTGGCCACCTGTAAAAAAATTGTATTCGAAATTTCAAATAACACATTAGGTAGGCACACGAGAACTGCCGTGATTGGCAAAAGAAGTCTCACACTTTTCTTAGCGTACCTAGCTGATTGATTCTCACTTGTAAAGTGTCTGCTATATAACGTGTTATGAGGAACTTCGTACCAAAAAAGAAGCTGTTGTTAATATTTCTATTTCATTCCCCAAAGCCTGTAAGATAGCTAGTAAGTACACTTACGGCCGCTTTCTATAACATATCTCAATCCCAATCTTGATCCCGATCCTTGTCTGTAACCAATCAACGGCCGAGTTTGTGTCCTTCACCACACAATCCTCAACTTTGATTGGTTACAGACAAGGATCGGGATCAAGATTGGGATTGAGATATATTATAGAAAGCGGCCGTTAAAGGGTAACGAAGATATTTTTTTTTTAACGACTAGCTCTTACCCGCGACTTCGTATGAGTATATCCCGTTGTTTCCCGTTCCCGTAGCCTGTAGCCTTCCTCATGAATGTGGTTATCATAAACAAAAAGAATTTTCAAAATTGGTGCAGTAGATCCAGAGATTACCTCTACAACCTCACAAACTATATTTATTATTAGTAATTATACTATTATTAGTAATAAGAATAGATTAATTATATCTGCATAAAGTAAGCAGCCCCACAGGACCACTTTCTTAATTATTTGTTTGTTGGTATTGCATGTTTCTGTTTATTATTTCCGAAATCGCAGGGACTTTACAAAATTAAGATTGGCATCTTAATTACACAGATACGGGTACTTTTTAAAATTAAACTTTTATCATTACGTCATCGATAAAAAGTATCCAAGGGTAGCAAGAGACTGTTCATTATTAAACGATTTTGGATGGACGAGCTTATCTTTACTTATTGTAGATAATAGCAACAAAAATATAAACATGTGAAGAACTTTACATATTATTATGCTAATTTCATTGTATACAACAAAGATTAGCAATTGAATACGTCATTGGCGGTGTTTTCGTTCGCGACGATTTCTTTTAGGAAATCTCTACTCAATCAACTGAAAACATTATTATGTTACTTCAATAACATCGGCGAAATATTTGTTAAAAAAAAATTGATATTTGTCATTTCCAATTCTCTAGGCTCTAAGCAAGCGGTCGGTCCACAAGCGTGGCGATACTTACATAAATACCTATATCAAAAAGTAAAAATGTATGGAATTGCGCTATCGAAGTGTCACTTAATCATTTCCATACATATGTTTTGTCATTTCAACAATCGATATCACTCACATTATAACGTATCTTTGTCTAGAGCCTATGGTCGTAAGTCTCCGCGAAGTCCAAACAATATCCAACGACCTGACCTACCGCCGCATTATATGGATTGTCCAGCAACCAGAAGCCCCTGCAAACAAAGTGATTCTACAGTTTCTATCAGCAATATCCGGTCTGTCAACCAATGGTTACCGTATGGTGTCGGACGTAAAACAATAGCACCATCCCATCACTACCCGTGGGTGTCGTAAGAGGCGACTAAGATCAGAGAATGGGTAGCAGCATTCTCTGTAGATACATTGCTACAGCTACACTGCGATCGCCAACCCGTCTGCCAAGCGTAGCGATTATGGCAACCCCCCCTTTTGGGGGAGGCCTATGTCCAACAGTGGACGTCTATCAGCTGATATGATGATGATGAACCAATTGTTTGTCTTTCGAAAAACCACGACTAATTCGATTGCGCATATCAATCCCGTGCATTTGGACTTTCGGTATTTTTATCATAAAAGACCCTTTGTTTAGGGACTCTGGTCATTATACAGGGGGTTTATTCAAAGTCAAAGCATTTATTTCAAATAAACCATTTACAGATACTTTTGAATTGTCAGTGTCAGTCAGTCAAAAACATAAAGCTATTTGCACGTTAGAAAGCGTAGATCTCTATGGAGAAGAACGTGCAAGAAACTCCACGGACACTTTTTTAAACCATTTTATGATTTTTAAAAATCCTGGTTACATTCAACAGTTAATAACACATCTTGTAAGCAAGTTCAATGTATGATGTTGGCACAAATAGTTTAATTCACGTATTAGTTGAATGGCACAAGATAAATCATCACCTATTTCATTGAATGTTATGACTTGTCACAAATAAGTCCCTTATTCAATGAACCAATTAGTGTCAGGTCGTGACACTGCTGTAAGTCCCCTAACTAACCATTGTTTATGTTATTGACTATTGCAATAACGTGACATTATTCTAAGAAGTAGGTTATCAGTTGGTACTGTAGGTTCTGATGTGAGGATCTAAGGCAGTTACAGAATAAATAAACTATCAAAAACATAGGTAAATGTGAAAATGGGGGCCAAGAATATATATATGCGTGATTGTTGACTTCAGCGAGTTGAAATCTAAATGGGTGCCAAGATCTGTAGATAATCCTGAAATAAGATACATTAAGGCTCAAGATTCGACTTGGCTAGTTTTCACGTATATTATGTTATCTTACATTTGGCTTAACTTATCATCTTTATTATATAGGTGGTTACCTACGCGCGTTACAGTTTTTATATTGAAAGGTCAACACATCTTACTCTTCTAAAAATTTGTTTTGCTGGTACAATCTGTCCAATCTGGCCTTAATTAAATTACACAACCTGACATTACTGCAACACATAAATCGCATATTTTTCACAATCAATAGGAATTATAGATCCATTGCTTCTTAAGTTTTAAAATTCATCAGATCGACCACAGTCAACACGCAATGAATACTGTTGATATGTCAAAATAAAAGAATAATTTTATTATGCGGTCGAACGCAAACATTTGTGAATTAAGTACGCAATTGGGGCTGCCGAGCACGTTGTGGAGGATTGATTGGCAATTTTAGTACCCCGGTGTGTCAGCTCTGATAGGTTAAACTTTATTTTGATCATATTTAGTACGAATGGCCTAATTAGCTTAGCTAAATACTCGTATATTTCTCAAGTTGAAAAGTTCAATGTTTGAACTGGTTTTTTCCACTCCCGAACACTGTCGTCAGGGGCGGGGCGCCCTGCTACGATTTGTAATAAATTTTCTATGTCAATCTTTGATGACGCAACGCTATGGCCCCAATTTCGTTCATATACTATGTGCACGTAAAAATGGCCTAAATATGCTTAACCTTTCATTCTTCAACCGAATGTCTGCCTGTATAGCCTTTTCCCAACTAAATTGAGGTCCTTCCAGTCAAACCGGATTCAGCTGAATACCAGTATTTTACGTGGAGCCACTGCCTACCAGACTTTCACAAGTTCACTACCCAATTAACTGGGTAACACGGTACAGTTCTCGTCAAATAACTTTGCCCCTCTGAAGTTGGCTACGAGTGGCTGCGTAGTAGTCAAAATTACGAACAAACTGCAACTGCGCATGCGCGGGGCGGGGATTATGGCAGTGCGATTTTCTGTCTCAGTCGCTCGTTTACGTTCGATGCATGCTTGCGTCTCGCTTGCTCCCGTCTACGTGACTGCACCTGCGCGATTTTTGCAAATGGCTAACGTCAGAGGGGCAATCTGATTTTTATTTGACGAGAACTGTAGTTCTTGGTAAGACTGGAGTCAGATTTATTCATTCTTCAACTGAATGTGCTACTTTCTGATTTTTAACTTTACTCATGAAGGGTTAATTGTACCCTTAATTGATAGCATTGAGTATCCATATCATGTTAATTATCAGAACAGCTCGTGGCTAAACAATAACAGCCGCACGGTACGATTTGCGAGGTTAAGCAGCGCTTACCGAAGTCGTTCCGTGGATGGGTGACCTGCATCCATTACAAACTGTAATTCCTCTGTGCAAGAATGCACGTTAAGCTTTTTTTTATTGAGGAATGGGTTTGCTCTTGACCTCGATCACGCCTGATGAAAAGCGACAGCAGATGAGGTCAATGATGGAGCGAGCGAGCCGAGAAGATGCCTGTTCACTCTTGCTTTGAAGACAAACGGGTTATATATGGAAGGGAACACAGATGCTGGCAGAGAGTTCCACACTTTGGCTGTGCGCATAATAAATGTGGAGCGCTGAGTACGACTATTCGGGATATCGACCAAGTGCGGATGGTACCCAGCAGTACGTCTGGTATTCCGGTGATAAAAGGGTAATGGTGAGATCAGGTTGTGGAGTTCCTGCGCACGCTCTCCGAAGTACAGTCTGTAGAAGACTGATGATACTGATGATGATTCTTCGTTACAGAAGCCAGAAAACCTGACATCAGTCTTACAAGGGGCACCTGAGTTGTGGAGGTCAGCCAGGCAGTCACTCGATGTAAAACGGTGGTACTCAACTCTGGTTAGACAAGAAAAGCCAAAGCCAACAAGAAGGGAAAAGACTAGGCAGAATTATGGATCGTTTTAATTTGCAAAGTAACTGCCCCCGTGGTTGAGTGGTTTAGGTGTTTGCCTTGTGACCCGGTGGTCGTGGGTTCGATTCCCACGGAAAAGTATACTTTGAAAAGTTGTTTTCCAGTTGGCTAGGACATTGCAGGGTTGAATCACCTGATTGTCTGATAAAAAGATGATTCCGTGCTTCGGAAGGCACGTATAAGCCGGTGGTCCCGGCCGCCAAATGGCGGTCGTCAAATAAAACATGTCAGAGGCCCTTGGGGCGGTTTAGAAACTCTGCCACTAGGGTGTGTGGGGTTGTTAGACCTTACTGTCCACACGATAAAGAAAGAAAGATTTTGCAAAAGCATATGGTGTGAAATAAAGCCTAATTCTAATCGCCTATCTATTGAGATGGTTAGTCCGTATAAGAAGATTTTATTTGGAGATAAGTTGCTATCATAAAATACCAATAATCTACATCTAGAAACGTCGGCTACTCATAATCTTCAACAACCTGTTATTAATATTCACAAAGGTTAATACCCGGGCTTAAGTCCAGCATACTAATAATAAACAACATATATAATATGTATATTATTACGTGACAAGTGACAAACAAATCACAGTTGATAACACTGAGTATCACCGAATTAGGCACTTATCTTGTATGACTCTGTGATAATCAACAACACATCAACATAGTATTTATATATATATTATGTACTATGTCATATAAATACTACAGTGTTTCATTGACAGATCACAGTCGTTAATCGTTTTGTTCAAATTATTTTTGTGTTTATTGTTTATTGATTTTCTAAGGTGAGTTTGTTCATGTGATTGTTTGTTTTGAAAAACAAATAGGCGTTTTTTTGTAATCTTCTACTTTAAATCTGATTTTAATGTCTTATGTTAAGTAAAGATGTATGGGAGTAGGTAAGTAGGTATAATATATTCGAAAGTTCTAAATAATATAATTCCGAGACAAGACCAAGACGATGAGTTTCAAACCTGTTTTTATTTAATTATTTTTTTAATAGTAGTACTTATTATGGATGATTTTTTATTGGTACAATAATAATGTCAACATCGTACTTACACCTGTCCGGCCCCGGCGACACACCGGTGTGTCGCGAATTAATCGCGAATTTAATGTTTATTTACATAAACATAAGATTTACTTTATATTAGGGAATTTTCACATGTTGGGCCGGAGTGGTTAAGTTTTATTTGTAGACATACTTACTCAGCTTTAAGTATTTTAAAAAAAAAATCTCTAACTATACCTATTATTAATTTATTAGTTTAAATACAGTGATGGGTAAAAAAAGTCTAGGGGAGTACTCTAGAATTCTTTTACCAATCAACTTATGGTTTAATTAAAATTTTTAATGGAGAATTTGATCTAAGAATTTGCTAATTAGTACCTGTTTAAAGTCATAACATAATGTATATGGTTACTTTATTTTTTTAAATACAGTCTACTCTCACCTACTTCTCTGAAACTGCTATGAAAACTAAGTTCGGATACAGTTTAATGGCAGTGCAACCACAAACTAAAATGTCAGAAGATTATTATGCCCACAAAAAGTTGTACTTACAATGCAAATAATTAATGAGCTATTAATAAAAACGTTAGTTATTTTTAAGGTGCATTTAAATTGTTAATTGTTTACCTATTAGATAAAACACTAACTGAAAACCACAAATACAAATGTCAGACGAATTAATAATCCGTCTGACATTAATTATTCGTTAGGCGGATGAGTTTGTTTGTTTGAACGCGCTAATCTCTGAAACTACCAATCGGATATTGGAAAATTATTTTTGTGTATGACAGCCGCATTCTTGAGGAAGGCTATAGGCTAAACGGAACGGGATAAAAGGGATATGAGCGTACAAAGTCGCGGGCGAAGTACTAGTAATTGATAAGATTTTTATGAAAACGTTAGTAAACGATGGATGCGAGACGCACAGGACCGGTTGTTGTGGCGACACTTGGGGGAGGCCTATGTATTTTTAAGATGCATTTAAATTGTTCATTGTTTATTAGTCCAAAAACTAATAGGTACCTCACTATTTAAACTGTTAGTCGTAGATGCGAACGCATTATTCCAAGTACCTAATCAGCTTAATTATGATTTGTAAACTATTTTCAAAATGTCGTAGGTACATTACTCATAGGTAAAAATGGGTAAATCATCTTGCTAATCCCAATAAAATAATTTTCACTTATCATTATCGATAATGCAACATAAGAATCAGAAAAATTGTGTCAAAAAACCTACATAAAGTGTGTAGCGGCAAAAGCTCTACGAGAAGAATCTTTTTAAATCATGCATTTCGAGTTTGCTAGCATCATTATCTGCCTAGCCTTTTCCCAACTATATTGCGGTCCGCTTCCAGTCAAACCGGATTCACCAGTAATTTACGTGGAGCCGCTACCTACCCGACCTCCACAACCCATTAACTGGGTAACACGGTACTTCTTGGCAAGACTGGAGTCAGATTTACCTACTGGCTTCTGACAATCCGTAACGACTACCAAAGACCTACAAATGACTGCCGGGACCAACGGTTTCACCTTCCGAGGCACGGAGGAAACTCGGTATGTTATATGGTCACCCATCCACAGACCAACCTTGGCAAGCGTTACTTTACCTTGAAGGTCGACACATGCGGCTGCAGTTATTCTTTAGCCATGAGTTTGCCGGCATGAAAGTAGAAAATTATACCTCGTGGGACTAACTGGGATAACTCCTAAATATCCTATCTATACTGTATCATATTAGTACAATAGGACTTACTTTGCTTTACCTAATTAGATTCCATATAATGTAGGTATAGCCCGCATATAAGTCATACCTGCGTGCCAGCCAAAAACCGGCTAAAAGTCAACGAATTCCATTGACATATTATTATATTGTGTAACAAACGTAACACATTGGAAAAATACCCGATACCCGTTACACAGGGGAACGGTCTCTTCTTTTACGCATTCACGCATTTTGACTCATCCTGTACTTAGGCTTAGATTTTCCTCCCTCTTCAATTTTACAAATTTTCTAATATTAGATTAGATAGCTGGGTACTACTTGAGAATATTTATGTTATAGATATGTTATCTACCTATTCGTTCTAAGGTTATACTTGGCACGTGGCCACAAGTGTGCTTGATTCAATGACAATGACAATATAGTCTAATAATATCAAACTCATAACTTAATTAAAGTTTTCTGCCGGTACTCGTATGCATGTTTTCTAGTCTTATGTACCAAAGCAAAATGTTAAATAAGTACATAACTACAGAAGTAGGTATGTAGATTGTATATAGTACTTAGTGGAAGGTACTATCAAACAGTTTGCTTAAAACTGTAATCATACATCCTACAGTCAAGGAATCAAAATTTTAAGCGCCATAATATTGATTTACACGTTACATGACATGCATAGGTACCTATGCTCTAAAGGGATGTGTTGCGACTTGATTGATTAAATAGACGCGTCCGGCGCCCCGTACGCAAAATATAGGTAGATCTACTGTTCGTAAACCTCTGCCCATCCCTTCAGGCATGCTTATGTCATAATTTCATGAAGTAAGGCAGACCTTACTTCATGAAATTATGACATAAGCATTATGCCTGAAGGGATGGGCAGAGACACCTTCAACTCAAGTAGACCATCTGTCACTTCGATTACTAGAGTACCTACTCAAATAAAGATGGCTTCGTTTCGTACAACGTGATGGTAATTTACTCTCATGCAGCGGCACGTGCCAATCAATTTCATTTGTTATACATTCACCCCACATTTGGAAACAAAAATGTAAAATCATCAATCAATATTATTTATAAGTCTTGCGTTACTGACTGACTGAATGACTGAGTGATTAAGTGACTGAAGGACTGACAGACAACGCACAGCCGAAACTACTGGTCGTAGAAAGCTCAAATTTGGCATGTAGGTTCCTTGGGGAGAGTAGGGGAGCACTAAGAGAGGACTTCCCGAAATTCTTACAGGAATGGGAAAAAGTAGAAGGATGTATAATCCAGTAAAATGCTGGTAAGAATCTACTTCTGGGATTATAGTCCTGATAGCCGTGGTATACCTCTCCACTCCTCTAGCACCTCAGGCAGGATATGTGGCCCCCTTGGCGCTACGTCACTTTGTGCTAGCGACCGTTTTCGAGGGCCCATTTATTGAGTATCCAAGTCACCCCTTGCCATTTATACACATGCATATAGTTACGGTAAAATAATCGAATTATTTAATGTTTTAACCTGAGTACTAATGCGTGATTTCATACAGTCCTTTATGCTCATAGTATAGCAGAACAGCAAAACTCCTAAGCAGTCATAAATAATAATTTAAGTTCGGGGAATTTGTGAGGTTAACCGTGTATATAAACTTGAACATTCAATCTTGGCTTCATTGAACTGCTTGAATCCCCACCGATATAAACACAAAAGTCTTGGTTCGAAACCGTACACAACTTGTGAGGTCCTAATAGTTCTTAATTCGAATCAATCCTAAACGAAAACCTGATTTTAAAAATCAAAACCTTTACATTTTTTGTTTGATTCGGATACGTTTTTTTTTCCTTTATTTATTTAAATTAAGAAGGTTAACTGACTGGCCGTAATCAACGTCACGGTACAGGTTTTTTATTAATTTATTTTAAACAATTTTAATGAATTACTTTGAGCTTTTATTTTGGTCACTTGGTCGAATCACCATCACTACTTCTAACCTATTCTTTCTTTTTGTTTGCAGAAACCATGGCCCGTTTATTCTACATTGTGTTTGCCTGCTTGCTTGCCAGTGTTGCGGCTCTTCCATCATCCCGCAAAACAAGGAATTCCTACAGTAAGTGCCAACCGCATCTTTTGAAAGTCAATACAAACTACGAACGTTAGTTTTATTGAATTGTGAATTTTTCAAAGTAACGAGTACTCTACCGCCGCTGAAAGCCTGCCCTACTATGATGTGTCATTGCCATCATGACTCCTTTGTGAAAAGGGATAGTCCTGTATAGCTCTGCCCCTCTTTGACTCAAGCCTGTTCTGTCATTGAACAGAGTTTGTTGAGGCTGATCGAATCTATCATCTGTCAAATCCAGGCGCCTAATGTACAAAATGAACATGGCTTTCTTAGTTAAAAAATCATTAGCCTAAAAGGCAAATATTCATTGCGTAAAATGTTTATGTTGCTTGACATTATTTTATAAATTATCCCCGAAGGCTATTAGTTAACGAACTTGAGTGCTCGATTCGTACTTATAAGTGGTGGACTTCCCACTCGTTGAAGACTCGTTGCGTTCGCTTTCGAGTTCTCCACTCAAAAGCGAACGTAACGAGTCCTAACGAGTCTCATTTTCGCTTCCACCACAAGGGAGAACACATTCGAGTGTGGAATTAAAACACAACTTTATTATGGAGCGAACTGAAGAAAGCAACGTGAAGTTCCTGCGAACCGGAGGTGGACGGAACATATATTATAGTTGATCGCTACTACAGTATTGCAGTGTCATTTTATCTAGAGCCTCTCTTACCTTAATGGTGGCGACAAAGGGAAGTACAGCGCGGTATACACACCCGTAAGGGCCAAACGCACTGTGCACTTAAAAAACCCCCAAAGTGTAACCATCATTTTCAAACAGTTTATTAACAAACTAAAATTTCAACAGGCTACCCCTTCACCTTCGTGGCTCGAGAAACGTGGGGTGCTCGTCCCCCGAACGGATTCACAAGTCTGAACCTGCCCGTCCCGTACGTGGTTGTGCACCACAGCTACATCCCCCCCGACTGCGAGACCAAGGACGCCTGCAAGAGGAACATGCGCCTCATGCAAGACATGCATCAGCTGCACAACGGCTGGCAGGATATTGGATACAAGTGAGTTGAATTGCAGTACCTTACAGATACAGTAATTCTTAAACAGTGCCAATGAGAATTGACTTTGCACTAGTTTTAATACTCAATTTTTTATTTGAAGTATGACTATTTGTCATGTTTTATTCGTCAAGATAGGGCTATGTTTATTTAAAAATCGTCCCTAAAACGACTTACTTAGTTAATGTAATACAATAAAAGTTTGAAACTTTACGGTCGATGAGAGTCGGAGTATCCCACTTTCACTATATATCTTATTTTAGATACTTTAAAAATCAATAGGTAAATAGGTTGGGAAATAAATCAGTGCCAGTTGCGTGAGTCTTATATGTGGGTGTGTTATATATCGTGAGCATACCTGTGCACTAATTATATCGTACTACTAATCACAGCTCTAGCCAAATAATGACTAAGGTGAAGACTATGAAAGTGCATCTGCACACATGCCGTACACAGCATATAATATGTATAGATTAGCCGTACGAACGTCAACACGTAGTACTACTTATTAAACAGTCAACAATACTTTATGCAGCTTTAAATTCTAATGCTCGCTTTGAATAACACTCTGCATCTAAACGAATGTTGCATATCAGGTGCTATTATGATTAGATATGTTTTTTTTTTTATTTATTTGAGCTGGGTTTGCTCTTGACTCTAGTCTAGGTCAGAGGTGACAGAGACAAAGTCGACGAGTTCTACTCTCAAAAAATCAACAGCGCAAAAAAATAAAATGAATCAACAGATCCGTTTAGGTCGCATGTGTACTAGAAAAACTTTTATAAAATTAAAATGGCCATTCTCCACAGACTAATTATTAACAAAAGCCTTTTGCAAGAATTCTGTCAAGTCGGGTTTCAACAACCAACTCAGTCAGAAACGTTTAGAGCCAGTAAATAAAAGTTATCCCGTAGGTGGAAACCTCAGAGGTCGAAAGTTTAAAACCGGTATATTCTGTGAGTCTGTCAATGCAAGATCTAACCGTGTTAATATAGCTGGAGTGAGCATGAACTGAAATCTTGGCTAAAGAATAACAGCCACACGGGTCGATCTTCAATGTTAAGCAACCCTTGCCAAGGTTGGTCTGTGGATGGGTGACCATCGTAACATACCGAGTTTCCTCCGGAAAGCACGTTAAGCCGTTGATCCCGGCTGTCATTTGTAGATCTTTGGCAGTCATTACGGATTGTCTGAAGCCAGTAAATTTGACTCCAGTCATACCAAGAACTATCGTGCCGTGTTACCCTCTGGGGGCTGTGAAGGTCTGGTAGGCAGCCGCTTCATGTAAAATACTGGTATTCAGCTGAATCCCGTGTGACTGGAAGCGTATCCCAATCATTAGGAAAAGGCTATGGCAGATGATGATGAGCATGAAGTGAACTGTCATTCCATCTTCCACCACGTTCACATCACCTAAGCTTACACTGTGACTGGTTCACAGGATCGCACTGCTGATCATCACCACTCAACGATAATAGTTCTTGCCTTATTGCGGATATACAATCAATGTTCTTATCACAAGCCTTAGATGATACCATTCTATAATACCAATTACCTATCATTTTGTGTACTACTAGTGGCTATTCAAGTCAATTGCTAGGACGTACTTCAAACGACATGACTAGAAATTGTCATGTTTTTCACCGCATGCACTGTGCGCGTGAGTTTCTAGTACGATAGTTTCAAGAGGCACTGATATAAAATATTCGTATATTTTTTCATTCTATTCAATTTAGATATTTATTCCAACTAGTGGCGTGTCAGCTAAAATTAAACTACATAAATTTAAAAACTTTTTTGGCTAATTAAACGTTGCAGGAAATATTGATCATCCTGAACTATCAAACGAATGCTTAAACTAGCAAAATCTTCTTTGATTCCATCATTGTTCAAAAGATCTTCCTCAACTTTGACCCACCACCTCACAAACCTTCATTAGTTTACCTACACCAGTGGCGGTTTTACAAATTGGTAGCTATTCGTTTATGGACTCTCACTCGTCCAATTGGCCTGCAGTGCGAATATGTGAACATGTCGAAGTGAAGGCTTGGGTGAAGTGATCACGAAGTGAGCTGTCAATCCATGTAAACAAGATGGAATGACAGGTCTCTTCGTGATCACTTCACCCAAGCCTCAACTTCGACATTTTAGGTTCTAACCTACCCTGAGCTGTTAAAATTTTAGTTTTTCCTAAAAAATTATATTAGTGTTGATGTTCCCTTCTACTTAGATAGAATATTTATGTTTCTTTGTTGTTCCAGTTTCG
Organism: Melanchra persicariae; assembly: GCA_947386135.1. Taxonomy (NCBI): domain Eukaryota; kingdom Metazoa; phylum Arthropoda; class Insecta; order Lepidoptera; family Noctuidae; genus Melanchra; species Melanchra persicariae. Next base: position 9,492,975 of record OX376661.1, on the reverse strand, counting down.
CAGTAGGCGGCGAAGGCTCTGTGTATGAAGGCAGGGGTTGGGACGTCGTCGGCGCCCACGCAGTGTCATATAACGTCAGGAGCATCGGCATTTGTATGATTGGTGACTTTGTCGGTGAGTGTCTTTTGTTTCTGTCACATTTTCGCTTACCACCATCGCATCGGAGCAATTCTTGTATTTTCGTGTATGAGCGTGCGCAGTTCGCGGTCTCAAACTGTCAAGAATACCACATATTTCCCTACATTTTCATATTAATTGGAACGCTTTTTCCCATCATGTGAGATAGTGTTAAATGCGACCCTAACAGTATTTAAAACAAATGTACTCATTTGTAGTAGTGTCCTTCATGTACCCACATTTTGTCAACTTGCTCTTTTCTGAGGATAATTTAATCGTAACGCAGGTTTTAGGGGAAAACATTTACTGATTTATTGAATCTAATTAACATTGAACTAGATAAGAATAAAGTCCCAATGCATTGCCTAATTTTATGAATTGACAAGTTTATATATAACCAATAACCTTGCGTGGTTACCTAAATAAGATCAAAACAATTAACTTTCCAACCGTTATCGAAATAAACCCCCGGAAATAAGTCCTCGAGCATAAATGTGACTCATTAAGGTTAAAAAGGTAAGTTTCACACTACAGCGAGGTCTTTACAAAAACAAAAGCTTTCTTCCATTGTTTGTCTTTTATTCTTTTTCGGCCGGGAACGGCTACTAGGTCGTGCCAATACCATCCTATTTCGCCATTCGTTTTGAGAAAGTGTGACGCAGCTATACAGTACGAATAACACTATCCCTTTTTTGCAATGGAATTAAGATGGCATTGACACTTCATAAGGCAGTGCTACGTTAGTTGACATCTTCAAAACCTAAACATATTTTTTTCCAGAAAACCTTCCCCCAGCGACTCAAATTCAGTCCCTCAAGGAGCTGATAGCCTCTGGAGTGGAACTAGGCTACATCAGTCCCGACTACAAACTGATCGGCCATCGCCAGGCCACCGCAACGGAATGTCCTGGCCAAGCACTCTTCGATGAAATCTCCACCTGGGACCATTTTCCCCTTCATAAGGAGGCAATTTGAACCAGTAATTACGACTAAATCTTTACCAAAATTATGATTGAGGACCACCGAACTTTGTAAATATTAGTTTCGGACCAACACGTACAAAATACTGTGATTTTTATTATTTTAGTAAATGACTGTTGTTGTTATTATTTTGATGATTTTTAATTATTTTTTCCATCCCTTCGCATGTTTACAAAACGTTTACAAAGTGTATAGGTACACGTTTGCAGTGTATACATATAGGTACATACCATAATTTCATACAATAATTCACGTTTATTTCCCATGGATGTAGGCAGACACTACTACCGGGGCGGGAGGTCTCGAATAAACTTTACATCCGGGCCCGGTCGACGAAGCCAGCGGGGCTCCTATTTCTGGGTGATTTTAAAAAAATAACCTCGAAGGTTCGCAGAACAGATGGTCGATGGGGCCGAAAAGTTTTGGAGTGGCGACCGCGTACCGGAAGACGCAGCGTTGGAAGGCCTCCCACAAGGTGGACCGATGACCTGGTGAGGGTCGCGGGTAACCGATGGATGCGAGACGCACAGGACCGGTTGTTGTGGCGACGCTTGGGGGCGGCCTATGTCCAGCAGTGGACGTCTTTCGGCTGATATGATGATGATGAACCTCGAAGGGGCTGATCCCCTTCTAATCTAACCTGTCTGAGTCGGGGTGCCCCAAGACTCGAGTTCGTAAACTTCGTTATTTTAATTTTTGGTTTTATATGGTCGTTTGATATTTAAGTTGTCGATAATTTGAACATCAACATTTTTTAACCGTAGGTATTTTAATTTTCGCTGTTCAAAATGTACCCTTAAATTTACTATAATTTAATTTATGAACATCACGTTACACAATTGCAGATGACTATCATTTTGATGAAGGTAATCTATTTCTTTGACCCGCCTTATAGATTAAATGGCTGGCTAGATTTTAAGAAATAAGGTATCATTACATTCGTCGTGGTGGCATAGATAATATGAATTTTGAAAATGAAACAAGATGGCGGCTGTCGTTAGCTGTGAAGTTGTATACTTTCGCGTCATCGTCATGTGAAGTATAAAAATAAAGAGTCTGGGCCTGGACTGGTCACAAGGATAAAAGTAGAGATGTATGGAAAATACAGACGTGCTACGTCGACCACAAACAAATGGATTAAGGGCAGAAAAAATATTTGAATGATGCGTATAAGGATAAAAGAGAAACCCTCATTTTATATATTGGCAATTATGTATAATTATTCGCAATTCGGAGGCATAATACTTACACGAAATTTTACAAACAATATAATCTAGTCATTAATTCATCATATTTATACATGTTATAGAATAGAGGTAAACAATTTTATATTACGATTATTTGATTCATCATAGTTGGCTACCATTACAAATCACATAAAAAGATTAGTGTGAGTTGTGATTTCCGCAATAGGTACTCATGCACAGCAATTTGAGTGAAGTGGTAAATAAATATCACTGGCACAGATCAATAACAAAAAATAAATAAGTACTTGATTTAAAGTAGGTACTAAATCTAGATAGAAAGTACCTAAGCCAATTTCCTCTGTGTAGTTTACTTGTTACCTTGTAGGCACGAGCTAAATGAAAACGTGCCATATCAAAACGTGAAGAGATAGCATGTGCCAGCGTCTACAGCTACCTACTCGAGTATTGTAATCCACTTATGTTTAGTAAGTAGAAAATAATGTTCACATACCTAGGTTAGTAGCTGGAGGAGCTCGTGGCTAAATAATAAGAGCCGCATGATGCGCTCTTCAAGGTAAGGCAACGTTTGCAGAGATTGTTCCGTCGATGGGTGACAATCTTAAGGGTCTATGGTAGGCGCCAGATAAATTTGGAATAAAGTACATTGATCTTTCCTTAATTTATCTTAGTAGGTGCCCCCGGACAGTAAATTATGAATCGGATGTCGATTCAGGACAGCATTATGTCATTATTTCTGTTTTTGAAATTAAGTGTGTCAATAAATGTAGGTGGGTCAATGACCGTTATTCTTCATTTATCGGGCGCGTTTCCTTGCGTGATCGAATCAGGAATGATGATATCCGCAAGAGAACCAAGGTTACCGACATAGCCCGAAGGATCGCCAAATTGAAGTGGCAGTGGGCAGGGCACATTGCTCGCAGAACAGATGGTCGATGGGGCCGAAAAGTTTTGGAGTGGCGACCGCGTACCGGAAGACGCAGTGTTGGAAGACCTCCCATAAGGTGGACATCGGTCCATCGGTCCTCACCAGGTCATCGGACCTGGTGAGGGTCGCGGGTAACCGATGGATGCGAGACGCACAGGACCGGTTATTGTGGCGACACTTGGGGGAGGCCTATGTCTAGCAGTGGACGTCTTTCGGCTGATATGATGATGATGATGATGATCGGGCGCCTACTATAGTTCATAATATCGTCAGTCGTATAATAGTGACTGTCGATATTATGAACTAGTCCCTTTATTAGTAATAACAGAATAATTATGATTTTTAACTATCTACTATGGTTATTCTATGTACTTTATAGATGTGAACTTATTAATTTTTGTTTTAAGTTTTTTTTTTTAATTAATACTATCAATATTGTAATAACAACTAAGGGTAAGTACTGAATACGAATTTATGATTTTTCAAACAACTCTAAACAAATTGTGATTAAAAACTTTAAAAGCTTATGGTTTTTATTTAAATCAAGCTTGGGTCGGGCAGTCGACGTAGCGTACCATCGATATGGTGTACTGTCGATACTATTATCGATATGGTGTACTGTCGATAAAACGTACCATCGATTTGGGGTACTGTCGATTCATTAACCCGTCGATGGAACGTTTTTGATACAGCGACCGTCTATGTAGTGACTATCGACATTATGAACTAGACCACCATCTTAACATACCAATCCTCCGTGCACGTTAAGCACGTTAAGCCGTGGTCCCGGCTACCATTTTTAGATCTTTGACAGCCGTTATGAGTAGTCAAAAGCCAAGAAATCTCGCCGGTTGTGGAGGTCAGATAGGCAGTCATAGCAGCAAACATAGTTAGGAAAAGGCTAGGTCCTGCATTAGATTCTCCTATCTTTTTTCCAATGCTTTTGGGGACTATTTCGCTATGGGCCTGGCTGGCATCTTGTGATTTACGGCACAACCCCACTTATAAAGAGACTCACAGATCACAGCTGTAGTCTCTTCAAAATGTTGTTTTAATTCACCCCTGCATGTCTAATTACCCCAAGGAAGCTGATCTTTTACGAATAATACGGTCAAGCTTATGTTGTTAAATTCTAAATCAAATACACAAGTAAATACGTAATTGGTCTCTTTATACATTTTTATCTAAGAAAGTGTTAAACTGGGCCAAGAAGTATAAAATAAAAGGTCCCTATGACCATCATTGAACTATGAACAAATAAAATAACTATTTATGATCTACTACTACAAGTAGCTATAAATTATGTAAGGTGTCGTAATTCACATGGCTATTTTACACCTCTATAATTAGTCTACTGTATACAAGACTGACAGTTATTCAAATAATAGACATATTAGGTAAAGTCAGAGGAATACATTGTTCGCTACTTTTCAACTGTCCACCTATTACGGTTCATGAGATAAAGCCCGCTGACAGACAGGCGGACGGACAGTGGAATCTTGGTGATTGCGTTTCTGTTTATTGCCCTTGGGATACAGAACCCTTACCCCCTTGCCACATATATGAAATATGTTCACCTGAAAAGGGTTCAACCGATTTGGCTGTTTTATTTGTTGTATTCATAATTTATTATTGTCAGATCAAGGTTTCTATGACTTTTTTTTAATCCGAAAAAAATAGAAATAGTATACCCCGTTTAAAGCCAAGACGGGTCGCTAGTTTTTAATTAAAAACTTATAAAATATACTTGTCACCTTGTGGTTTTATGACGTTCAAGGGACATTAAACTTTAAGGTGATACACCATTAAAATCTTTGACTGTACCTACATGAAATCTCTGACTGACTTACTGCGAATCAAACACGCTGTAAGTAGGTAATGCATCGTACGAGTGATACAGTCATGTGTGGGTATTAATCTCGGCCACGGCTGTAATTGCCATGTTCTTCCCCAGCACATGCGCATGTGCGTTTAATTTTTTGTACCATGCACTTGAGCTTCAGAAATGAGTTTTACTGCGACCACGTGTATATTGCTATCCAATTAGTTATTTGATGGTACAATATACGAGTTAGGTATTTTACACTAAGGAGCAGTATTAAGCCTCGTTTCCACTAGGCAACATTTGACGCGCAACGCGTGACGCCCAACATGTTCAGCAACGTTGCACCACAACGCGCGACGTTGTAAGCAGGCGCGCAACAGTGACAATGTTACTAAATAAAAGTTGCTCGTTGACGTTAAACATGAAGCGCAACATGTTGTGCATCATGTCACGCGTCAATTGTTGCCTAGTGGATACGCGGCTTTAATCAGCATAATAGCCGACAAACTGAAAAAGCACCAGTCGATTCAGCGACGTATGCAGGAGGCCTATGTCGTATAAGGATCTTTGTAGTCACATAGGCTTCTAGGCCAGGCCAGCACTGCAGTGGATATCTCATAAATGAATGATGGTTGATTAAAACCATTATATTGTAACAGTTATTATTCCTGAACAATCCTAAAAATATCTTTGTGGAACTGATAGTTTCATATCATGTGAGATCGTGGTCAGATGCGAACCTATCAGTGTAATAATGTACTCATTCTGTCAGTGGTGTCCTTTGTGTCCTCATTTTGGAACCTTTTTTTTTGTAAACGGTGACTAACACATATTAAAAAAAACTTGTTCTTTTCTGAAGATAATTTTAACGTACGTTTTAGGGGGAAACTCCTTTACTGATTAATTATTGAATCTAATAAATATTGAAGTAGATAAGAATAAAGTCCCAATGAATTGCCTAATATAATGAATTACCAAGGGACGCCAGGTTATCTAAATAAATCAAAACAATAAACTTTCCAACTGTTATCACAATAAACCCCCGGAAATAAGTCCCCGAGCATAAATGTGACTCATTAAGGTTAAAAAAGAAAGTTTCACACTAAATGCGTGACAGAGAAGTCTTTAAAAAACAAAAGCTTTCTTCCTTTGTTTGTCTTTTATTCTTTTTCGACCAGAAACGGCTACTATACTATCACGCCATCGTTTTAAGAGTTTGACGCAGCTACACGGTACGAATTACACTATCCCTTTTTTACAATGGAATCATGATGGTATTGACACTTCTTATGGCAGTGTAAGTTAGTTGACATCTTCAAAAACTAAATCTCTTTATAGTTTGTTTCCGAAAACCTTCCCCTAGCGTCTCAAATTCAGTACCTTATGGAGCTGATAGCCTCTGGAGTGGAAATAGGCTACATCAGTCCAAACTACAAACTAATCGGCCATCGCCAGGTGACCGCTACAGCCAAGGCCAAGAACTCTTCATAAAAATCTGCACTTGAGACCATTTTGCCCCCGCATAAGGAGGCAATTTGGACCAGTGATTACGACTAAATCTTTACCAAAATTATGATTGAGGACCACCGAACTTTGTAAATATTAATTTCGGACCAACACGTACAAAATACTGTGATTTTTATTATTTTAGTAAATTACTGTTGTTCTTATTATTGATTTTTATTTATTTTTTCCATCCTAATAGCATGTTTACAAAACGTTAAAACTAGGCAAAGATTACAGGATACCACTTGCTACAATAATTAAATACTCCTTTACTACGAATTTAATCATTATTACGAATCCTCCTTACTCCTTTATTACGAATTAGTAACATTTTTTTATAATTTCATTAAACATTTAACAAATCGATCCAGTTACCATCACAGATCCAGAACTCAGCAATACTTTAATTTTACTATAAATTTATTTGTGATCATCACGTTACACAATCGTAGTTGACTATCATATTGATGACGGTGATCTATTTTTTGAGATTTTAATAAAATGAGGTATCATTCGTCGAAGTGGCATAGGCTATATATGAATTTATTAAGAGATGTTTGGAAAATACGGACATGCTGCGCCGGCAGAAGAATGATTTGAATGATGCGTATAAGGGTAGGAAGAAAAGCCCTTATTTTTAGTACTAAACTTTTCACAATCTAAGAAGCCCGATTTGACAGCTTCGTACAGAGAAAGCGTGTGCCAAACCTACTCGCGTCATAGTTTCACCACTAATAGATGATAGTAAGTAGTAAATATGGTTAATTTAACTAATTATGCTATTGGGGACTAATTCGTATTCGTTCTAGGCGCGTGGTGAATTACGGCCCACTTCCTCTCATATCCTATGCCCCAGCTGGCGGAATAAACCAAAATCCCAGATCCCTCAGAATAAAAATCAGACTCAGAAAATCAGAATTTTTTAAAAGTCAGTATTGTTTTTACCCGACTGCGTCAGAAGGAGGGTAATGTTTTACGAGCGTATTTATGTATGTATGTATGTATGTTTGTCCATTTCTTTGGCATGCCCTACAGCCCAAACAGCTGGAAGATTTTGACATAAGGTGTCGTTGAATTCGTTAGAATTGTGGTAGTGACATAGGCTGTAAAAATTTTCAAAACTCACAAAAAGTTAGGAAATAAAAAAAAATACAAAACAAGTCGCTTTTCAAGCAGTCTGATGCAGTTTGTGGCCTCAGATCTGTGATTGAACTGCATCAGACTGCTTGAAAAGCGACTTGTTTGGAACTTTTTAGTCGTTTTAGCGGTTAGGTTTTTTGACAAAGTCATTTTTTTATGTAACTTTAGCAGCTGGCACTTGTAAATTGGCCGTCGTCAACGCAAGCTACAAAGTATGCGTTCGTCCAAAGTGCATAATGTCACTAATCAAATTCAAATGTTTTTTACTCAGAAAATAAGTAACGTCTGGGGGCTCTGGGATCTTGTCATTATAGGATTAAGTGCTAATGCGTTATTCCTCATGCATAATAATAGCATATCGACGAATATGCTAACCATAAGGGGTGAAAACCATCGTTAAAGTTAAACGTGATTCTGGATTCTGTCTAAACATGCATATCGAGCTCGTCCAACCGTCGGATCCGACAGTGTAATATTTTTTTAAATAGAAATAGTCAGACAGATGAATGGTATCCGATCTTCAAAACTACGACGCCGACAAGCACACTGTCGATTAGAGCTGATATTTAGGCAGAAATATTCATATAAGCAAGTCACAACTGGCAGGATTTTGGATAATGGATATAACGGGGTGAATAGACCCCCTTGTTTCAAATTACCTCTGCATGTCTATTTACTTCATTTTACGGTCTGAAAAAAAAGGTCTTTTGAAAAGAATCCGGTCAAGTAATTAGTCAGTATTGCAATTTTCTGAATAAAATGCGCAAATATGAACGTAATTGGTCTCCCTTTACATTATTATCTCAGAACGTGTTAAACTGGGCCTAGAAGTATAAAATAATTTATTTCTGACACAGTCATTGAACTATGAAAACATAAAAAACACTATTTATGATCTACAACGGACTATGAAGTCATGTATGTAAGGTGTCATCAGTCAGATGCCTATTAAGCACCTCTGTAATAAGTCCATATACGAGTAATATAGAGTTAGTAGCTTTTGCCCGCGACTTGGTACGCGCGTATCTCTTTTTATCCCTTAGTGCTCTACTACGCTCCCAAACCAAATGTCAGCTTTCTACGGCCGGTAGCTTCAGTTGTGCGTTGTCTGTTGTTACTCAGTCAGTCATTCATTAATAACAGAAGAATTTGACATATTAGGATAATTCAAGTAATAGACGAGATATCGTCGATTTAATCGATGACGATCGATTTCGGGAGACCACTTGGAAGGACCTCCCACAGATTTGACGTTTTGCCCAAAATGGCCGCCACAGTTGAGCGGATACTACTTAAGTAAAGTCAGGGGAATAAACTGTTCACCACTTTTCAACTGTCTGCCTGTTACGGTTCATGAGATAAAAGCCCACTGACAGGCTGACGGATGAACAGCGGTGGCTTTGCCGTTGGGTTACCTTTCAGATTTGGAACCCAAAAAACAATTGCCACATCTATGAAAGATTATCACTTGAGAACGATTCGCTTGAGCTTTTTTGTTTTGTTAGTAATTATTGTCATTTTTTTGGTAAGTATTATATTATATTACATTAAAATTACTTGCACTATTCTTTTTAGAAAATCCATTGGTAAATTCACCCCCGTCCGAAACTGCTTAGCGGACCGCTACTTTGTAACAAACAGAAGCTTGCCACAGGCCACAGGCCACTTGCCACTGGCCACAGGGCGAATTCTATTAAAAATAAAAGCCTTGATCAGAGGGGCAATTCTACTAATTTTATACAACGTTCGTATTTGCATGTCAGTAGCATACTGTCAAAAAAGCCTTAACTTTCATACATTTTTGACAGTTTGCGATTGAGATGCGGATGCGATTGTTGCTTGAAAATTAGCAGAATCGGCACTCAGGTTACTACTGTCTAACTGTCATCTTGACGCTTTTTTAACTTTCAAGGTATTTGTAATAATATCCATGATTGTACAGTGTAGTAGGTAATGCATCGCACTGGATGTACAGTCATGTGTGGATATGAATCGGGGCCACGGCTGTTATGCTATGTTCTTCCCCAGCGTATACGCAGTGCGTTCTTTTTGTACCGTACACAAAGAGGTACACAAATGTGGTTTACCGGACCACATGTTTACTGCCGCTTAATTACACATTTTTAAGTACAATATACGATTCAGGTTTCGAATGCTAAGGAGCAGTATTAATCATCATTTTAGCCGAAAAAAAAACTCAAAAAGTCCCGACGATGCCACATTTCGGGGAGGCCTATGTCTAACATTCAATTGAAATAAGGAACTGTTTTGTATTTAAATAATTAATAAAGGGTTGCAAATGCTTTTGAAAAGCCTCTGTCCAGCAGCGGATGTCCCATTAATGAATGATGATTGAGTGAAATCAGCATGGAATCATTTAAGTTGATACTCAGAGCTATTTTAGCTGCACAATCGGTATTTTATACTTACTAAAACTGAAAGTCAAATTAAATAATGTAGGGGAAAATAACCAACGAAAGTTTTTCTTAGCGAGGACAACTAGTTATATATTATATCAAGTTGCTGTATAAAGTGGACTAATAAGTAAATAAATCAATTAAAATACTACGAGTACAACGTATGTCAAGTAAAAAAATTAACGGCAAAATAATATGTTAGCAAACGACAAAAGAACACGCGCATCAGCAAACTGCAAAGAGCGCGAACGCCTTAATAATAAATCACATATGTATAGCACTGGTTGTGGAATTGTTCGAATTCACGCAGTCCTGGAACGCAAATGGGCATTTGGAAGAACACGGATGGGTTCGTTTTAGTTGGTCAGTAAGAGTTCTCCTTTCCGCTCCGCCCAGAGCGACTCAGCAGCTTAGGCATCAGACTAATGATTGCAAAAAAAAATAAAAAAAACTGAAGGAGATAGAGTCACGATGACTCTTACTTTAATCATTATTATTATCTAAAAGAGACTTATGAAATCATCACAACCTTATGTTTTTCCTTCGACTCATTCTCCTAATTGCTATATTTCTAAACTAGCGACCCGTCCCGGTTTTGCACGGTTGCAAATTATAGCGGTACACAAGGGTACACGAATATTCCTCGTTTATCGCTCTTTCTACGAGTTTTCGTGAAAACTTTATCAAAATCCGTTGCGTGGTTTAGAAGAAGTTAGTGGAGAAACAGAGAGAAGCGGGATGAGTCTTTGTTTCGTACATACTATTTAAAGAAGTATAAAAAAATAATCAGTACAGGTACCCACCAATTTACCTCTTTCCAAAGCGTATAAAAATTAGTCAGTAACTCAAGAGTACCCACTCTTGACAGATTTGAGATGGCAAAATTACTGTTTATTTACGTGCCTACTATGTTTATTATTAGGTACCTACCTCTTTCCCAAAACCATAAACCAAAACAAGGAAGTGACCGACTAACCGACTCTAACTAATTCTCATTTTCCTCATTCTACTAACGCCTGATTCAGCCTTCCCCAGAAGACCGACTCACATTGTTGACAAATAAACAACTGGATTGGAGTCTCTAATTCTTGAAAGTGTCAAGTGCGCTTCTAATTTCTGACAAATACGTCCTTGTCAAGTATAACTCTCGTAAGCTCTTATCGGTGAACCGTTGGGAAAGTACCGCGGGATCGAGACGACGATATAAAGAACGGGGTTCGAGTCTGCAGCTCATTGGCCCATCAGCCTAGCTCGATAATACATAACACATCAAAAATTAATTGATTAAATTAAATCGTACAATATGACGTCAGTCAAAGTGTTGCTGTCTTTTGTTTTAATGAGTTTGGTATCAGCGCACGCGTCGCCGAGATTTGCGTTGAAAAGTGAGTCTTTATATTAATTGTTTCGGAAGGATAAGGTCGGTTTGATGATAGGGTTTTTAATCAGGGTTTAAGTTTTCCTGATTTTTTATTATTAAAAACATACATATTTAAAAAAATACTTAACTAACTAAAACAGAGGATACACTATAGATACAACGTGCACCAGAATAAACTAAATACTCCTAACGAACATTTCACAACTAAACTTAACTCTTTTTAATTAGTTAAAATACTTCCTAACGTTAATTCCTAGTGTTTGCAAATAATTTAATTTTTTAAATATATTTGTATTGCTATGAAAAAACTTACTTTCTCTGTCTTCAACTTCACGTATAAGCATTGCATTCATTTATTATTCATTGATTAACTAATATTTTAAAATTATATTGTGTTAATTATTGCAAATAAACTTCATACTGAATCGATAAGAAAGCACGCTTAAACCTACTTTTTTATTCCAGGCAAAAACTTCCCATTCTACAGCAAATCCGACTGGCTGGGCGCGCCAGCCCAAAGAGTCCAGCCCCTTCATCTACCAGTGCCGTACGTGGTCATCCACCACACTTACATCCCGGCAGCATGCTACACTGTCGAGGACTGTTCAGCCAAGATGAGGTCTATGCAGAGATACCATAACAGCCTCGGCTGGGGCGATATTGGTTACCAGTAAGTATATTTTAAGCTTTACATTTTTATGGATAGAATTACACTACCACACAATGTTGTGTTCTGTGGTGATACATTATCTAAGGGTGGTGGAGTCGCATTAAATGCTCGTAAATTAATTAGACCACGATCTGTGAACGATATGTACCAATTTGAAGAGTTTTAGACCAATCGTTTTGGCTTTCTTGTGGCAATGCCAATTAAAAATGTGAGTGGGTACTTTATCTGTCTGGGAATATTTGGAACAATTTGAGAAAAAAATGGATCAATCGTAAATTTTATTTAAGAGAAATAAATAATTAAAATTAGTGCTACTCCGGCTGGTTGAATGTATGTTTATACAAATATATCTACATTGAAATAGCTGGAGAACGTCACAGTGTCCGACGATATAGACGCTAGTGTCCTAAAGTTACACGTGCCTTGACATGCCCGTCAATAGACTGATTAGTCTTATCAGTTAGATAGCTCACCATATCACACAGTTCACCACCCGGATTTTATTTAACATCATCAGTTTTGATTTATTGTTATTTGAATATTCACTGTTTTGTTAAGCAGCTTTTGGCGCCAGATTTAATGCAAAAATCATCAACAGCCTATTTGACTAACCACCCGAACTCTTCTGAAGTTTTAGGCCCATCTTCTTGACATATAAAATTCTGTCTGAATGACTGACTCAAGATCAATGCACAGTCTAAACCGCTTATCGTAGAGACCTGAAACTTGGAGGGTGGGTTCTTTGTATGACGTAGGATCTGATATTAAGTTATCTGATAATAAGAAAGGATTTTCCGAAATTCTTTCCCTATGAGGGTGTTCGTTTGTCTCGCTAAAACTCGAGATGGCTGGACCGATTTGAATAATTCTGTTTTGTTTGGTTCGCCAGAATATAGGGAAAGTTTAAAAAAAAATTTGGTTGGTAGGGTAGGTGTGGGGTAGGTGTAAGGTAGGTGGAGGATAGGTGTAGGGTAGGTAGGTCGGTAGCCAGTTCATGGGAGCGAACTGGCTGAATATTTTATGTAAGAAATACGCTGTCATTTGTCTTATAATTATATGCTCCTGTGCGCGATATATCTAGAATATTGCGCACAGGGACTACAGGGAGTCGGCTATTAGGTTGTAAGACCAACCATACAATCAGCAATGGTGTTTTACAAATAACCCTGTGTATAGTTAGATTAGTGTTTAAAATATAAAATGTAACTACGTGCTTCTAGTAACATATTATGAATTATTTAGGTACCTAGTTCTTTCCGATATGAAACAGGAAGCCTGAACGTCATCACGTATGAATCGACTTTGGCATTTACTATTGTTGTGGTCCACCTAACAATGTAATATGACGAATAGCTTCTAATATACGGTGCGTCCCCGTAGTAATTTGATATAACAACCTACCATGTCAAAGTCAAAGTATTCAGTATTGATTATTTCATTTAGTTTATCATTCTCTGTAGCTAAGTAGTGTAAATACCTAAGTGATTTGTCAAGCTATTTGCCATGTCTTGTTAATAGGCAATTTATCAACTGTATAGCGTATTAAAAGGTAGGTAGGTAGTTATAAAATTATGCTCATAACGTACAGTCATAAGTAATTGTTAAGGTGTGACCATACCAATCGAGCGACTGTCAATCGATGACATTGATCGACTTTGGTCCATCGATGTAAATAGATGGTTCCCAAAGTCATACGACCCAGCCTGTTCCTTGCGTCCCGCCCGAACTGACGCCGCTAAGCCGAGGTCCGTATCCTACGGGGATGCATTTCATTTCATTTTTTCAAAAAACAACTTACGTTGTGTCTGAATGTTACAAAAAAAAGTAGTAAAAAAAAACAGTAAAATCACAATAGCAATAATTTTCTAGTTGTCAAAAATCAAATAAAAAAAACCTAAAAATACATTAAAATACATTAAAATATTAAAACATGTCAGGTACCAAAAATTAAAATACTTAATAAATAATCCACAATGTCCAATAATATATAAAAAATAATAATAATAATCTGTTGTCACGAATCACTTTCATTGAATAATAAAAAAGAATTGAATTTGAATTGAATTGTCATTTTAAATAAAAATATCATTATTAATAAGTAAGTATAAAAAATATCCAATGTCAAAAATAAAAAAATCATTATACATAAAATCCATTAAAAATTATGTCAAAGAAAAAGAAACAATTTATGTCATTACATGAATAAAACAAACACAAACTTGAAAAAACAATTTAGGACAACGAAAAAATCACCATTTCACTAATGTCGAGTCATGAATTCATCGACGGAATAAAAACATTTTTCCAGTAAGAAGCCTTTTAGTTTATTTTTAAATAAGGTGGTTTTATAAAGCAGTTGTTTAATGTCTTTAGGCAAGCAATTAAATAATTTTACTGCTTGGTACTGTACACAATGTGCTACAATATTTAATTTGGTGTTCACTTTATGTCCTTAGCGAGCGGTCAGTAATTTAGAATGTAGCATTTTTTTTACCCTTGGCTGGGGGCATAAATAATAATTTGAGGTCACCACAGGATAGTCCGGTTTAGCAGTTGATAGCCCTAGCGAGCTAAATCTGCCAGTGGACATACCGAAAAAAAAAGGTTCCCAAAGTTGACAGCACCGCGACCCAATTACCAAACACTAAAAAAATCGGGACTCATCTCTCGATAGTCACGAAGAAAAATTGGGCATAGTTCTTACCCACATGAATGACGACATGAATGATAATGATGAGGGGTCATGTTTTTTTGCATGCATTGTTATTAACTATTTAATTAAATAAAAGGAGTGTTAATGCAATGATGCCTACGTATGTATTTTTTGTCATTAAAATAAGGAAATCGTGGTGTGGAGTATTTGGAAGGAACCATCAATTTATCTATTCTACCATATTTATTTCTTTCTTTTTTAATAAAAAAGAAAGAAATAAACACACAGCACACTAGGCATAGATCGATGGCATTGATTGAAAATCCGTCGATTGGTGTGTTAACATCCTTAGAATGTCGATACGATAGGTTTACACCGCAGGCACATTATTTAGAGTTTAGTTTATCCTTATAGCTAAAAAAAATGAACTAATCTACGTATTTTTTATGATGACAGTTTTTATTAAGGTCTGTAATTAACCTGCTCATGTGCGCATTATTTTGCATAACTTTTACCTTGTATTTCAAAGACTTCAAGATTGAAAAAGAGGAAAAAGTATCAATTTTCCTACATGTATTTACGAGGCCGAATGTGAGGAGTTATCCTCCCTCATTCATGTGAGTAGATAAACATACACTTCTGGACACATCTATTGGCCCACCTTAGAGTTTAGGTTTCGATGGCCCCTACCGAAATATGATTGCTAGATTGAACAAAAACTGTTGATGCAGTTTTAAACCTGATACATTTTACCATCTTTTTCGATCGTATTGTTTTAAATTTGAATTCAGAATACCATACGACATGGAGCTACTCCTAACAAGTCGGATATGCGCCTTGTTAAAGGCAATTGATTTTTGAATAAAAAACATGTTTTATCAAATAAAGGTTCAATTTAATAACGCGTGTTGCCTCCATGGGCATCTACCACAGCTCTCATACGATTAGGCATAGAGTTTATCAACCGCTCTATGAAATTTTGAGGGATCATCTCCCATTCCTCTTCTATGGCAGTTTTCAACTCCTGCATCGTCTGGGCAACTGGCTGACGAGCCCTAACACGTCTTTTTAGCTCGTCCCACATGTGCTCAATGGGGTTCATGTCTGGGCTTCTGGTTGGCCAGTCCATAACTGTGATGTTCACATCCCGAAGATATTCCCTGACGATGCCGGCCGCATGGGCTCTTGCATTATCATGCATAAAAAGGAAATTTGGGCCCACATAGTCCGCGTATAGTATTACGTGAGGTTCTAAGCACTCACGAATGTACCTTTCAGCATTTAATGTTGGCAGCCGTGGTCCTGTAACAACCTCAAGTTGAGTTTTGCCGCTCGCGGATATACCGCCCCAGACAGTCCATGAACCACCGCCATAAGCAACCTTCTCTTCAAAGCAGCATTGTGCGAAACGCTCTCCCTTACGTCGGTAGACCTTCTTCCTTCCATCATTGCCATGTAACACAATTTTAGACTCATCAGAAAAGAGTTCACTGCTCCAATCTTGCTGTGTCCAATTTAAATGACTGCGTGCGAAATGAAGGCGCGCTGTTCGGTGGGCTCGCGTTAGTTTGGGCCCATTAGCTGGCTTGTGTGGTATCATATCGCGTTCTTTTAACCTTCTCCGAACAGTTCGAGCGCTCACAGATACTCCGTGGAAGTCGCGAAGTTGGTTTTGTATCTCAATGGAGGTAAGGTGACGATTTCTCAAGCTGGTCGTCACGATGAATCGATCCTGCCTTTCAGTTGTGACCCGAGATCGTGGCCTTCCTTGGCGACGAACAAAGCCGCCAGTCTCTAGGTACCTCCGATAAACATTTCGGACCGCAGATCGACTTAAATTAAGTTGAGCACTCACGTTTCTTTGGCTGTGTCCGGCCTGAATAAGTGCCACAGCTTGGGCGGCGACTTCAGGTGAAGTATCCATAGATTATTGATAGAACCTCACCTTAATGTTAAGAATAAGTAATGTTTGTTGCAAAACCAAAGATATCAATCACTTTTTCAAGAATTAAATCCAAGTAAACCAATAAAACCAAGCTTTCTTAGTATTCGATTGTTTGATATCAACAAACAGGCTCCAAATTGTCTTTTGTTTCTTTAAATTTTGTGTTCGAAATTCAAAAAAAGACTATTGAATGAAATTGTGAATGTGCCAGGTTCAAAACTGCATAAAAACTTTTTGCTCGACCTAATATAAAATTTTAGCTAGGACCAAACGAAACTGAAAATACAAGGTGGGCCAATAGATGTGTCCAGAAGTGTATAATAAAAGTCCCGGCTTATACCTACATACACACCGCAAAATAGTTAAGTATCATGCATACAAATGTCAATCATTTGTGCAATACCTACCTACAGTAGGAAATGCAATGAGTACTTACTAACAGTTTTTATTATAATTTGTCGTTTTCAAATTTCGAACAGAAACGCCGAAAACTATTTAAAGTCAACGTTCCTTAGTTTGTGCATTTAAGACAGCACTATTATGGCGCTACCAGTCAATATTTGGTTTTAAAACTGTTATAAAGAAGTACTCCTTATCGCAGATTGTTATGTTACATTTTACTATTAAGTGTACAGATTTTGCCACATGATCATGCTATTCCTGCACATTAACCTCTTGCGCACAGTACTCGTAAATCAAAGGTCACAACTACAACTGAACTTGGCACTACGTAATCTGCTCTTGTGAGTGAATTAAACGATTTGTTTGTAAAACTGTTATCTTCAGCTATCAGAGGTCAGGCTAGGGAACCACCGCAGCTATTGAGAACTGCTTGAGTACTAACTCAATACAATAACAATGAGTCACCTTAGAGCATCGTGGAACTCCCGCGCAGATTAATTGATTTATATCAGGGGTACCCAAGCCGTCGACCGCGACCGGCCTATTTCGGAAAACGAAAGAAAACGATTGTAATGGTTTTTTACTCACTCACTATTCTTATTTGAAGTAAGAATATTTACCGAGGCAGATTAATTTAACCGATATTTAAAACTGGCCATTCTGTGTGAGAGGGTTCATGTGATTTTGAGGTTTTAATCGTTTTCCTTTCGTAGTAGAAAGTTGGCAGTCGATTGGTTGATATGAGGTCGATGGACGACACTATATTTAAGTTTGAGCACCTTTGAAAAATATTATGCGATAAAGTAGACAACCAGGTGGATCGTCTTTACCTGGGGGTGCAAAAAACCTGTGCACGGCGGACACATTTGGGACGCAAGCCAACTGCTATAAATTTGAATAGGTACCAACTAGTACAATAATTCAACCAACTCGCGAGCAGAGAGCCGTGGGTACAAATAGTGTGAAATAGATAACATTTCGTAAATTTAATAAAAGCCGGAGCTCAGACTGACTTTGAAAACATGTGCTTAAGACTATTGACGTATTATACAACGTGTAACAGAATAAACGAAATACCTTAAAAGGGGTCATTGTACTCATCATTATAAACAACTTTTACTATGGGACCAAACCTGAAATCGCGAAACACCGACTTCGAAAATTAAAGTTATTTGTAGTGGTTTTTATTTGGCAGTCGGTTGTATTTTTTTGTAAAAATGTTTTTTTTAATCTATTTTTATTAATTAGATGGCCCTGACCGTGACCGGGATCAAGTTTTGGCCGTCCCGCGGTTATTAACATAATTTAGGATCACCTTTACTGAGGTATTCGAGATTACGTAAAGCAGCTTGACTCATCCTTAAGCCGTGACCGTGCGTGACGTCGATAAAATTAAAATCGTTTTGTGTATTTCCAAATCCGTCTTTATTTATCAGTTTTATTTTTCAAAATCAGCATGACGCATTCTTCTCTGCATTTTTCTGCATAAAGATATATTCTTTCAGAGGGCCAATTTAATTCTACTAATTTGTAAGCAACGTTCGCATTCTCATGTCAGTTGCAATCTGTCAAAAAAGCCTTAATTTCCATAAATTTTTGACAGATTGCAACATGCGAATGCAACATAGAATTGGCAGTCAGGTTATTTTAAAGCAATTAAAGTTCTCGTCAAATAACTTTGCCCCTCTGAAGTTAGCCATTTGCAAAGATCGCGTAGGTGCAGTCACGTACACGGGAGCAAGCAGGACGCAAGCATGCATCGAACGTAAACGAGCGACTGAGACATAAAATCGCGCCCCGCCCCCATATCTCTTACGCATGCGCAGTTGCAGTGTGTTCGTAATTTTGACTACTACGCAGCCACTCGACACAACTTCAGAGGGGCAAAGTTATTTGACGAGAACTGTACAGTATGTGTTCCTTTGTTTCTAAGCAACATTTCACATCATTGTGGATGAAGCATTTATCAAACTTATGCCTTCCTAAAACAAAAATTACCCCAGAATGATTGTGTCAAATTGTAAAACACGCGTGAACCGATCTGATTAATTCGATGCAGCCTGTTTTCATGCGCTTTACAAATTGTCACTTCTAGAAACTGAAGACTACTGTTACTGCAGTTTAATTGTTCCGTATCATACTGACTTATTCTCCGTATTTCGTTTCGTATTCATAGAAATCGTTAATAGCTAAGTCATGCTAAGTACGTATAGAAAGATCAGTGAACTTGGTACATAGGTAGTCACCATGACTACATAACTTCGGGGCCATTTTTTCACTGAACAGCAATTACGTATGCTTGTCATATTCTATTTGTAAATGGTTATGAGCAACCAATGAGGAGTGAATATTGAGCATAAAATATGACGTCAACGCGGAAAACCACGCCCCGCCGAGTCCTGTAGGTATTTCTGATAAGTTCTAGAGACCATACCTACTGCACGTAGGTACATGATATCTACCTATGCTAGCTTTGGAAGCGGTTTTGCCCGCCTGTAAGTCTAAAATTACCCCACGGGAATGTTTTAAGTAGTGGGATGAAAAGTATCCGATCCTAAACCAGGAAAGAGTAACTATGGAGTTTCTTCTCCGTTCTTCTCCTTTGCTTTTGCAAAGCATAGGCACTAGAGTCACTTTATTATTTTTATATATTTCTTAAATAGTAAATGTTGACGTCCAAAAGTCCGTTTAATGTTCACTTGGACTTTGACGTCAGGCTATGTCCTAGACTGATGCAACACTTGGCATTGGCACACGAGTCAAATCCAGATATTGAGATGTGATTGATTGTGAAACATTTAAACAACATACCTACTTATTTCACATGTTCTAATAAGTAATTATTAATAGGAAGGAAAGGATATATCTACAATAAATGCGTAGGTAAATTTACAAAAGGGGAACCGGGAAATACATAGTGCAGTGCATAATGTATGTAAGTAATGCGCGAGGCAGCTAGTTTATCCGTAGACCGTACAAAAGGAATACCTATGCATGAAAAAAATATTTGTTATTTACACAGTTTATCTCAAAATATACAAAAATAACAGTGAAAATAGAATCAAAATTGATCGAAAAACCAACGAGATATAACTATTTTAAACAAATGCATCTGTCCCCCTCGCGAAAACTTTGTTTTGTATGGCAGCTGTATTGCCGTAATGGACTTTGACGTCAAAGTCCATATCGGACTTCCCTTTCTAATTGTAAACTTTGAAGCTTTATAACTTCATCGCCGATGAAGTTATTAAAAAAAATCATAAGTGCTTTCTAAAGCTAATAAGTATTTTATTTTGTAAATAAAAAAATACATGCATAGGTATTCCCCATTGAGAAAACTAATCCTTATCATCGTTTCTGCCCACAGACGTCCAATGTTGGACATGGCCTATGTCCAACATTGGACGTCTTTCTTTCTCCCCCATGCGTCGCTACATCGACCGCTACTTAGCTTTTTGCAGCCAGCGCATTCCCACGGTCTCTTCAAAATAGCTCATGTCACAGTTAAAATACATATTATCCAGCCAACAATGTGGTTGCAAGTAGCAGGGTATGGTTGCCCAGAGAAATCAAGACCGCCGACCGTGGTCAGTCCTCAGTTGTCTCAATAACCATCAAGGTTGACCACCGACAACTACTATATAGGCGGTCCTTTCTCCTCCCACAAAGTATTCAAAAGGCCCTTTGTGGGTCCGATATTCCGATGACTCTACTCGACACTACACTCCAGAAATAGCTAGGACTATGTAGATATAATTATAAGACTTACTAGAGGGTAGAATTGGATCCAGTGGAAAGTCTGATACAAATTAATTAGACGTAGGATCCCGTGGTTTCTCGCAAGAACCGATCCATGTGCAAAGCTTGGGGAGGCTGATGACTACCAATCAGCAGCAGTCTAGCAGTCTTTCAGCGTCGGTTGGTGATTTGTCTCACTGTATTTATTACAAGCTTTTATTTCTTGTTCTTTTTTCCTTTTTCTCTCTTTCGACATGTTTTAATTAATTTTTTTATTGAGGAATGGGCTAGCTCTTGACCTCGATCACGCTAGATGGAAAGCGATGGATGAGGTTTATGAAGGAGCGAGCGTGCCCAGAAGCTGCCTTAAGTTACTGGTACGCTCACGCGTCGACTAAAAAAAGCAGGCTTCTCCGGTGGGAGAGTGGTCGTGAACCAGGCGGGCGATAGCTCTACCACCGCAAGGGAAGGATTGGCCAGTCTTATAAGGTGTAAGGTGAGACTGTCCAGGATGCGCCGAGCGCACAGTTCAGTTGAGTGTCTGATGGAACAAATTAACACGAGGAGGCTCCTCCATGCATCCCAAAAACATAACGGAAATTATTGTAAATGATTCATTTCGAACTATGCACCTGTATCAAACCCACGTGTAGATCATTAGCTAAATGCACATAAATTATTATTACACACATAGGTAGACCATTAAAATTTCAAGTACTTGCAAAAACTATTAAAGTACGGAGGGGAACTACCGCCAATGCTGCAGCTATTTATATCAAAGACTTAGAGTTAAAAAAAACATTATCATGTTAAATCCGGTTCCTCCGTAAAAAATCGGTTAATGACTTTAGCCATGTTATGCTCAGTCAATTTAGTTATATTTTTAGATTCTTGTAGACGAAAAAAGTTAGGTGATTTGCGTATGCGCAAGTGTTAGTTAAATTCAAATCTATATTTAAAAGTGTGATGTCATAATAATATCTGATTACTGTGTTAGCCTAAGAGTACATTATAATAGTGAGCTTTGGAAGAAAACTTAACATCTTTTGTCCATGGAAGTACCCAATAAAAAAGGGGTGTTACTATAAAAAATATCATGAATTAGTTAATAATTACTGTACTTGATTGTGAAAACAATTACTAAAATCGATGGAAAAATAGAAAAGTTACTGGCTGTTATCACAATGAAGTAACGTCACACGCAATTAGTGCTGTCTCTGTTTATGATAGGGGTAGATTTTAAAACTCTCACAACACTATTTTTAAACTACACCTTAAAAAAAAAACCAGTCAAAGACTATTTTTATTTTTTTTTCTAATCGTTGCTTCACACTAGGAATTTCTCCTGTATCGCGGGTGCGTTTACAAATATACAATCTCACATACACAAACAGCCAGACCCGGAACTATCGGTAGGCCATACAAACACACGACTATACCATCACGTACTACGATCCTTCCTTATCAATAAGAACTTGACCATGGTCACATGGCCAAACCCAAGCATTATGAACTTTTGACAATCTTTAAGTTTTTAAAATATAAATTTTAGTGTTTGTTGTTAGATATCCTTTTAATAACCTCAGTATAATCTTTGAATACATTACCTCGATCATTTGACAAACTTGTTTTACTGATCGTTTCCTTGCGATAAATCAAAAAGGTTATAAGAACAGACCATAGCCAACTAAACTAAATTAACTACTTATAGGGAAAACGTGACTAGCCTTAGTTTTCTGATAAACTGACCAAATCCTCTATACCTATTTTAGCAATTGAATCGCAACCTTTAGGACTTGTATCATCACTGGTAAAATACAACGTGTACCGAACAGAAGCCAAAAAAAATGTACTGAACAGCTGATTTTTTTTTCGCTATTTCGGGGTTGGGGACCAACCCCGATTTCGGGGTTGGTCCCATAGTAAAAGCTGTTGATAAAGATGAGTACAATGACCCCGTAAGAGGTATTGCGTTTATTCTGTTACACGTTGTATAGACTTATCATAATATCTTACTACCTACGTAGTGTTTGTCAATCAATATGAGGACGGCTTCCAGTCTAACCAGATGCATCTGGGTACCAGTATTTTACAAGGAGCGACTGCCTACCTGACTTCACAACCCAGTAACTGGGTACAAGATAACTCTTGGCAAGACTGGTATCAGATTTCTTAACTAACCCGAAAAAAATGTTCTTGAACGACAGCCGAGACCAACAGCTTAACGCTCTGCTAAGATGGCATGTAAGAAAAATACGTATTCGTATGCTGTTATCTAACACAGCAATTCTCTTTGTCCTCAGTTTCTGCGTGGGCAGCGAGGGAGGAGCGTACGAGGGTCGCGGCTGGGACACCCAGGGCATACACGCCACCATCGCCAACAGACACAGCGTCGGCATCTGCCTTATTGGAGACTGGAGAGGTAAGGAAATGCATTGACATCACTCGACTACTCTGTATACATGAAAGAACTAAAAGAAAGCCCAGAAGTAGGGGTGTCTGCTAAGATAACAATTTAAGGTCTTAATTATATGGACAGAAAAATAGCTCAAAGCTAAACACAGCTAGGTACTCATAATTTTATACAGTCTGAGCCATGAAGATCAGATGTCACATTGTGAGGAAAATTATAGTGGAGAAGGTAGGAGGACAGAAAAACTGTAACCAAATACAAGATGATAGATAAGGACTACTTGTAAGGATAACACCTAGTCTGCCCTCCCAAATTCAAAGTTCAGTAAAAACAAAAACACTAAAGTTTACACATTATAGGCTTTTTTTGAGTTTAAACTTTTCGTGTTTTTGCTGTCTATAATCTTACAGCCCTAGACTTATCATCAAGCAGACTAAACCATCAAAAATTTTACCTGATCATGTCCCGTTTTTTTCTAGTTGAAACACCAACTCCACAACAGTTAGAAACGACCAAAGCCCTCATCGCGGAAGGAGTGAAGCTAGGAAAGATCAGTCCCGATTACAAGCTCATCGGTCACAACCAGGTCAGCGCTACCGAGTGCCCTGGAGGAGCCCTGACCGCTGCGTTCTCCACCTGGGACCACTACGCTCCTGGGACACCGCACTTCCCTGATCGTGTGCCCGTTCCCGTTGTACCGACTGCAGAAATCTTAGTAGACTAAAAATGTATTAACTCAGTAGTATCTAGTCAAGAGCAATGCTTGGTTTGGATCTCGATTCAAATGTGACTAATTTCATGATGATCTTAGATTTATGATTGACCTGTGCTTCAAAACATGGCCCCTGATAGGTGCTCTACAAAACTGCTTATGTGTAGTGCGCTAAACAAAAAATTGATATTTTTTTTATTTAATGTGTTTAGTTGTGCAATATTTAGTTTAATTAGGTAATGATTTTTGGTTACATTTGTTTACCTTTTTCATAAAGAAATACAAAACTAAATACCTAGTGATGTTGTTTGATTTTATCTCAGACTGTGGTTAACCGCAAACCTCAAAATGAATATGCACAGCTAAGTAGATACCGATTTTTATTCGATTTGATGTACTTGCATCAAAATCGAATAAAAATCGGTTTTCCAGATAAGCTGTAGGTACTCTGACCTCATAATTTCTATGATTTAGAACGAAATTATGCCTAACCTAAAATTTTCGATGCTAATTACCTATGTACATATTACTAAGTATTCTGGATTTGTAGAGCAGTAACTTTGTGGTTTGTGGCACAGTGTAACGGCCCAGACTCACGTGTCCTATGACATAGGTTCAAACCCAGGCCCAAACAATTTACTTTGTCAAAGGATACGGTACAAAATTAACCCAGTTCTAAGGAAAACTAGTAATAGAACCACTATCTCCATCGGGTGGCTTACTATTTTTTCGCCCGAAGAAGTTTGTTAGGCGTTCTTCACAATAAAAACAACGACGCTTTATCCGTCATCTTATTTTGTTTTTCAAAATCCTTATAGCCTGTGTCACTCAGTGTGTCACGATGACTCAAATAATTCCACATTTGTTCAAAAACCAAAAATTCGTTTAGGCTACAGGATTTGGCAAAGAAACCCTTATACGTACCAAATATCGGCAATTTTTTTTACAACGTGTAACAGAATAAACACAATATCTCTTATGGGGTCATTGTGGGCCTGCTGAAAGCGAGCGTTGGGTGGCCCACCGTCCGATCAAAGCCAGGCCCGGATCGACGGCACGTTGTGTTCCACGCGCGCCTCAATAGGAGCCCGTTAGGGCCAGAGCCTACCAGGGTTGCAGATTTTGTTCGAAAGAGTTACCGCGGCCCTGGAAACCAAAGGGCACTAGGAGGAGCACGGATGGGTTTTAGTCAGGGATACTCCCTTCCGCTCCGCCCAGAGCGGAAGGAGTCATTTGATGATTTCCCATCCATAAAAAAGGGGTCATTGTACTTATCATTAGGAACAACTTTTACTATGGGACTAATACTGAACTGGCGAAAAAAAATCGATTACTCTATATATTTCTGTGCTCATAACTCGACAAAATGTACTGAACAGCTGTTTTTTTTTGCTATTTCGGGGTTGGTTTTTGTACCATCTTATGGAAAAGTTAAGCTATGTTTATATAACTGTGTCGGAGTGTGACGTGCCGCGGGATACACCAATAAAACGATACTATTCAAGCCTATGTCGCATCACAACGAGTTTTGCTATAGGTATTATACTAATTCCTACTTGCCAACCTGGCTTTTAACCCCGTGTGCTGCCAGAGTTACGGGATTGTTCAAAAGAGTTACCGCGGCCCTGGAGCGCAAAGATAAGGTTAAGTTAGTAAGAGTCCCACAGCGGGAGGAATAAATTGATGATTTCCCATCCTCAAAAAAAATAGCCCCATGAACTCGCTATGTTTGCAATTAGATGACGCATGTGTGTGAAATGCATCACCATCATAGTCATTAACTATAAAGACTAAAACGTTTCCGGCCAGTCGTTTCAATAGCCACGTGCACGGAAAGGAAATTAAACTAAATGATTAGGTGGTTTATGAAAATTGTGTTGAGAATGTTTGAGTTTTTAAATTCAGACCAGTATTTTCCCAACTATGTCTCTGGACTCACGAACATGACGCCTGCGATAGTACCATTCTGCTCAACTACTTTGAAGGGTACCAAATGATCCAACACATGCGCCACCATCAGCTAGACTTTATTAAGAAAGAAGGCGCCTATTGAGCCGCCCATTGTGTCTTCTACCTTTGCTGTTACTTATTTGGTGTACTATAGAGTATATACTCTATTCCGCTATTATTATTTTATTATGCTATGTTATATCATGTCGGTGCCATAGTATAATTCGTAGGTTAAAAAGGATGTCATATGTACTACTTTGTCCTCTTCTTTCCGAGTTCGATGGCTACGTTAATTGCAGCTTCGGTGGCATTCACTAAATCTTCCAAAGTACAGGTGAATGGGCACTTGGGGCACACTGACATTGGGTATCCGACGGATCTTTAAAACCCCATTTTGCCAAGTTGTGCTTGCAGCGGCCTACCTGGGTGCGCAGACGAATCAGCACTTTCCAAATAGGCCATTGCAATTCACGACCTGGGGGCAAACGCTTTTTGGGTTTTATAAAGTCGTGAGATTGTGGCTTCTCTTCCTACAGTTTGCTTCTCCCTTTAGGTAACGACTTTGTTACAAAACTTTATAAATAGTTGATATACCACAAATCACTATCTCTCTCAAGCCATGTATAATTAAAACAGGACTTTGCCCCGTTGAGATCTGCAAGAGATCAAAGTCCTATTTTAATCGTCACGGTAAATGTGGTTTGATATATTATCATAGGTATTATCTATTATTTTTAAAATGGTTTGTTTGATTGAATTTCCGGTGACGAGTTTTGGACCTTAGACTTTGGTATTATAATAATTAATTTATAAACCAGCTAGCCCCATATAACCAGTCAATGGTCATGCAGTCCTAACTGCCATTAATTGGGATTGAAGTTCTAAGTTTAAAAGAAACTCCAGTGCACAGCTCAATGAGCCAGGAACCTGTACTATGACGTGTTAAAGTTATCATGGTTCATGTGTGAGAGAGAGAGAATGTTATACGAACCGAGTGATACAATCCCGTTTTCACAACGGATTCATGGTGACATTGACACGTCATGGTAGGTACGGCCTCTGCAGTGCAATTCTTTTAACATCTCGCCGTATAAATTTAGGTGAAGGGAACCGTAAGCTGTTAATCTCTCGCGTCATTTTTTTTTAATAGATTTTACCACTAGCAAGTTAACACGCAAGGGCTATCAACTGCTTAACCGGACTATCCTGTGGTGGCCTCAAATGAATTTAAGGCCCCCAGCCAAGGCAAAAAAGCTAGCTATAAGCTAAAACTACTGACCGCTCGCTAAGGGCATTCCCTGTGGAATACGACCTCGGCTTAGCGGCGTCAGTTCGGGACAGCAAGGGACAATCAGGCTGGGTCGTTTCATTAATTAGGGGTTATTAAAACTAAAGGCTCAGCGACGCGGGCTCGCGTCAATTGAAATGACAGCTAACCTTATACTCACTTCACATAAGTTTATACGGTGAGTTTTGTGCAGAATCGACCGGCTGTTAACGTCTCACCGTGTGAAGTGATAATGAAGTGAGCTGTCAATCCATAAATACAATGATGGAATGATAGGTCACTACATACTGGCCCCACCTTAGTTTACACGGGGAGATGAAGACAGAATTGACCGGCTGATCGTGGTGCAACACGGCGAGAGACCCGCGGAAGGTGCGACGTGACAATTGGACAACAATGAGACGACGCATTTTCATGGAAATATATACTATGTAATATCTGTATAACTACAAATTAGCTATCATAATCAGCTATGACCATTTACTGCTGAAACATGCGCAAACAACACCTTTCTTTATAATCACTACAAGTTATAATTTTAGGTCCAATAATAACATGCGACCAAATTACCCCAGACTAGCAAAATAATAATATTTTTTCTAAATTATCCTTAGTTTTATGGTTGGTTTTTCCAGGAAAAGCTCGTGACTATGGTAAATGATTAGCCATGGGACTGAATATACAATTCCCTATTGATTCCTGAGTACTAAAAAAATAAGATTCTACTTAGTCCGTCAGTCTGATTATCGAAAAATATTGGACGTATTTTTGTACGGCATTTCATACAAACTTCAAAGTCCTTATTTTACGAAATGAATGAACCGATTTTAATGAAACTTGGTATACATACGCCATCTAACCTGCGGCCCTTACATAACGTGTTAAAGCGTGAGTCGTTCGAGCGAGAAGGAGGGATGGAGCTATACACCCTATATAGCTCCATCCCTCTTTCTCGTTCGAGCGACTCAAGTTTTAGCACGTCATGGTACGGCCCCAGGTCTAAAAAGTTAGTAGAGAACATTTTCGAAAAAGAGTTTAGAGGGAGAGAGAGAGAGAGAGAGATATTAAGTTTTCTATAGAAAGTGAAAAATCACTATCTTTCCTCCTGTTTAGGAGTCTGGATATTTAAAATTATAAACACCTTTTTTTAAAGCCTTTAATGTTTTTAGCCCTATAACTGAGAATTTAGGCAATTTTCGAGAAAAATAAATATAAAATTACATACTTTCTAGTAATTTGAGAGGAGCCCTTTTTTCATTGAACCGAAAGCAATCCAGCTAAACTGAGACTAATAACACATTGCTCGACCCGGGAATAGAGTCAAGTCTCAAGTTCATAGAGTAATAATGAACAATCCCCCTAACGCCTGTTCTCGATGACAAAATCCCAGGCTTACGCCTGCTGGCTTGTGTCTGGAGCATTAGATCTTGATTTCCCAATCAGGAAACTTATCGCATCAACACCTTAATTTCCAACAGATGTGTCTCATCGCCCTTATCCTTACTTGGGGTCGGTGCAACACGATTTTTTCTTCCATTCTGCCCTGTCAGCCGTCACGCTCTCACTAACTCCCTCTTCATTAATTTCACTCCTTACACAATCCATCTATCTTCTCTTTGGCCTCCCTCTCCCTCGCCATCCATCCACATTTACATTCATACTCCTTCTTTCTAATGCGTTTCATCCCTCCTCTTCAAATGACCATACTAAGACAAGCGGTTCCCTTTCAACTATTCCGTCACTGGCGCAACTTTTAAACTACCTCTAATGTAGGTACTCATTTCTCACTTTATCCATTCTCGTCTACTCCACACATACATCTCAATATTCTCACCTCCGCTACGTGCAATCTATTTTCATCCGTCTTTTTCACAGTCCTACATTCTGATCCATACAGTACGGCAGGTTTTATCACGGACTAATAGATTTTCCCCTTTAACTTGAGGGGCATCCGAGGATCGCAAATTGTTCCTGTGACCTGTCATCATTTCATGCATCCTGAGTTGATCCGGTGCGTTATGTCTCGGTCAAAAAATCAGACGTACGTTGGAAAATAATGTAAATAGGTTTAATTATTCGTCTTGAGCTTATCCGGTCGAAGCTTCAAGTAGTCTCAGGGAATAACCTTATCTAACAAAATCCAATAATACCTTCTTTATCATAATTAAATAATTCATTAAAATACTGTAATTACAGATTACATCGTTAGGTAACTTCGGAGTTGAATGATAATAAGTACCTACATATTTATAGGAAGGTAATGCCCTCTTGTCTGATCTGATAATAATTAAATGCAATTAAGTACAACTCATTCTTGAAAGTGCAATCATTCATGACATTTTTATTGATAATGAAATTCGAACAAATTCCGCAGCCCTGGCAGGCTCTGGCCCTAGTCTTCTATGCTGACATCTCTTTCAGGCGCGCGTGGAACACAATGGAGTCTGACACTCCGCACAGAGCGGAAGGGGTCATTTGATGATTTACCATTCTTAAAAATATATGTACTCGTATATACTACCGAGTGAGTGACCCCAGTAAGAACAAAGTTAATTAGCACGTAAAGGTCTTATCGCTCAGGATATTACCTATTAGTGAATCAATTTATTTATCATCTATGACTATGACTATACAATATGACGTCGACACTTATATTATTTAATCTTAAATTAATGAAGCAGATCATTTGCAAAAAAAAACTCCCTGGGAATCCGGTATGATAACATTGGAGCTTTTTCTCGTATCCTTGATCTTGTTGTGATAAGCGACTGCTTGACAGCTTGCGAGGTAGTGTTAGATTTAGGTAAAAAATAAAAGGAACTAAGGCAAGGGAAAATCCTTGCTGATCAAATTATTTCTGTGTTTTTGGACTAACAATTGACTTCATGCCTTAAAACATAAGCATTCTATTCGACCATTATTTCCAATAGTTTTGTAGACTAGGCATATTGGTTATAAATAACACTTTTAAGCGGGCCATACACGTTCAAGTAATTTGATCAAAATTGGCATGAATATCTGAGGGAAAATTTGATCAAACATTTGTTGTCAAATGGCATATTTTCGTAGTTTATATTTGATAAAACAGTTTGAACCAGCTTGTTTGATCAAATTACATGAACGTGTATGTATGGCGTGCATAGATCACGTAAATTTTAATCGACTAACTATGAGGCCGGACCTATGTTGTCGCTGTTTAGTGGATTTTAATACTATCTAATACCGCATATACTAAAAATATTTCCTAAGGTAGGAAATAACTATTTAAAGGCATTTTGCCTATTTCACTTTAAAAGCGGAGCTAATGGACATGAGGACTCCCCATTTTAACATATGGTACACAAACATGGTCTTTGACTAACATCCGTCCAAACTCAAGGTTTGCCAACGTGCTATGGAGCGCAGTATACTTGGTGTTATATTTTTAAAAACATATCGCGTTAGAAACACTACGCGCTCCTAAAAATAGATCGTTGACGTGGCTCAGAAGGCTGCCCAGCTTAAATAGGACGGGGCTGGTCTGGGTTCGGCATTTCTGCCGATGCAAATCGAGAGGTGAGCGCACAAAACACAAAATTGTTGCCCTGAAATTCCGGACAACTTGGATGTCTTCCTCAAGAATAGACAAGAAGAGCCACAGAACCGGGAACCGTGGATAGAATGGAGGAAAGCCTTTGCCTAGCAGACCGTTCGAGCTAGATATAATAATATAACAGGTACCTATTCACTGTTAGTAATGGAAGTTCATTGTAGCAAAACATCTTCATAATATCAGAATTCTAGGCCCATTTCGTGCTCTAAGCAGTTGAAACACTGCCTTCTATTATTGTCACCCAAAACAGCGCCTGGAAGGGAAAAGAGTTTAAATAAGTAATTATTATTTTCAGCCTGTTCTATCTCACTGCAGGGCGAAAGCCACCCTGCCCCCTTTACATTGCTCAGTAAAAAAAGGATTACTAGGGAAGCTGGGGTCCATGAAACTACCTAAATCTCATATGAGTTTTTGTGACCAAATCATTTACCGAAATGTCAAAAGCCAGTGTGTTGGATTCGACAAGGGACATTGGATTTGACAGCAAATTAATTTGAACATTCAGAATCCGAGCCAATGTAAACTAATCAATTAATTTTTAATTGGGCAGCACAAAATAATTGATTAATGTTACAAAACCAGTTTGTTCCTCCAAGTTATTATTACACCCGAATTTGTTTTGCTGGTGTTATGTACTTACAACTTTTTTAGAATTCCGTAGGAACAATTTCAACGACACCAACGTGTTATTTTACTAACATATGAGTAGGGTAATTCTTTTCTGTTAAATATTTTTTCTAATAAGTATTAAAAAATAAATAATCAAGCATGTCATAAATTTGGAATTCAATATTGTACAATTTTTATTTTTTTTTTATTTTTATTTTTTTTATTTATGAGTAAGGCTAACTATTTTCAAATAGGTATCTAGTTACAGTAGTTACAGATTGTCATTAGAAGTGGTTATTACTTACACTATAGATATCTGTGACCAAGTTTAAGGGAAAATATTTTACCTATTTACGTAACCCCTATACGTACAAGCATTAAAAGGCCCTGCGAAGAGTGCGCGTGACCCCTATGGTAGGTAACTTCTTTTTAACTTACTACCTATAGCATTGAACACTCAGAAAGGCAGGAGTGGGTTTTAGCCGGAAAGAGTCCGGTACTGCCCAAACCGTCGCATTGCGTGGCGGTCGGGGCATCCATGAAGATTTCCTACACTTGCCAAAAAAAAAACCCTTTTACAAATATAAACTTACCTTCATTCTCTTTCCTCCATCCGTTTTTATGGTTCACCAGCAGGATAGTTTGGAACTTTTTCTATCAATGCTATTCCACAGCTGCCAGCAGTAGCAGTTTTGAATGATTGATTAAGTAACTTCTTAATAGCTTTGACATGTGACCTTCGCTATAAATGACTGGGAAATACCCTATGCCCTAATATGCACAAGTCCGGTTATCAAACTTTCATGTTTTTGATTTTTGAGCCAGGGACTTTCCAAAACTTATTATGATTTGTTCTTTTATTTTTTTTTAAACGAGGAATTGGGCCAAAGATAGTTCTCAACTTTATTAAGCCTTTTTTATGAGTGTCCCCCCTGCAGGTCGTCCAATCAACCTATGAGGTGGTCTTGGTCAGTCTTGGTCATTGGGTCGTTTTAAGGCCTTGAATTAAAACCATAAGCCAGGGCAACAAAAAAAAAAATTCTCAAAATGAGGGATGTTTAAATCTTAAGACAAAAAAAAAAACCTAAGTTTTTTATAACACACGTTTTTGTTTTTTTTTAACGGCCAAAAACATTAAAACAACAGCAAGAGCTTATACACAGTGATAAAACATCACAAAGGAGAAAATGACAGGTGATGGAAACTACATACACGGGTAATTTAACATAATGAGGTGCTAAACTATGTAAGTACGTCTATTTATATTCAAATGGAACAACCACGACAATTTATTTAACGATAGCGCATCAAACCAGATCACCATTCAAACTATTTATCGCCTAATATAAGCAAAACAAAAAAAAAAGAACAAAAAAAATAGAATGTTCTTCTAAAATACACTTTTGGACAAAACAAGCGGAACCACGCAATAAACTTGACCGCTGTTTCTCAATCAGCGCGCCGAGGGGATTCACCTTCGTCTGCGTAAGGAAATGGCTATATAAAACAGTGTAGGGTGAATTATACATTTATACAGCGCTGTAACGTTGTGTGGTGAACTTATGAATACTCGTGCCTTATTAAAAAAACTAGTTTTACTATAAGGATAATTTGTGGTAATATTAAGTGGTAATTGCTTCGTCGTCTGTGTTACAGTTGAATTGGAAAAGGTGAGTCAATGATTTTTTTTAGATGTCTAATTTCGAATGTTACGGTTGTTAAAAGTGTTTTGGAATGTATGGGGAGAATTCTGCTTTTATATTTAAGAATAAAATATTTTAATGTAGAGTGGGGGAAGACCTTTCAATTGAACTAAGGTAGGCAAGGTAAGGCCTATGAAATAGCCATAAACGGTTTTCTCCAAACTCTTTTTCTATAAAGTTCTCAACTAACTTTTTAGAACTAGGTACAATAGACAGTTTAAATACCGTGAGTTAAAAACGCTCTTACATTGCATCTTCACTAACATTCTAAATCAAAACTTGGCAAATCTCACTATGAACTACAAGCTAAATATAGCAACAAAGACATAATCAATATAAGTATCATATAAAAATGAAACCCTATTTCTCTTGGTCACGCCATGACTTTACCGATTTCATTCATCTTTTTGCGTTTTTATCCCAGTTCTTGAGGAAAGTTTTATTTACTTATTTATTTAAACTTTATGTAAAATTGTTGAAGGTAGGTACATGGGTGGGCTTAGGGTATTTAACATCACGCTACGACCCTTAGAAGCAGCGGGGAAAACCGCAGGGCAATAGACACAGCTAGTTATGAAATAAAAGTGGTGAGGTTATGATTATGATCAATTAATTTCCCCGACTGGACTCATTCACATATTTACCTTCATGTAATAGTGGACAATGTACGGTATGCACATTACTATTCGCTTATCTATCGGAACTTCATAGGTATATAGAAATTTTGGATGGCTCAGCTAAGTATCAGCTTGCCGCGCTTGACTCGGTGGAACGCAGAGCTAAGAGGCTCATCGGTGACGCAAAACTGGTGGATGCCAAGCTACATAGCTTGGCTCATCGCCGTAAGGTTGCCTGCTTATCGGTCTTCTACAGATTGTACTTCGGTGAGTGTGCCCAAGAACTCCACGACCTCATCCCACCGGCCCCCTTCTACCATCGGACATCCAGACGCACTGCATCTTACCATCCCTACCTTGTAGCTATTCCAATAATTCGCACTAAACGTTTCCAAACATCTTTTATAATGCGCACAGCAAAGGAGTGGAACTCTCTGCCTGCGTCTGTGTTTCCAAAAGCTTACAGCCCTAATCTCTTCAAAGTTAGAGTGAACAGGCTCCTTCTGGGTAAGCTCGCTCCATCGTAGACTTTGTCTCTGTCCTATCTGACATTGACTAGAATCAAGAGCAAACCCATCACTAATAAAAAAAAAATGCGATTGACTATATTATATGAGGTACCTGCGTCATTGATTCCTCACACGAAGCGACAGCAGGTACAAAAATGGCATTTGTTCTAACTATCCTGTTGGATCAAAATGTTTCTATAGGATACTTGTCTTTGCCTATGGTTTAATACCATTGATTTATTTATTAAGGCCAGGTTTTCCGGAAAAACGTTGTTTTGCATTGTGTAAAATTGTGTTTTATTCGTAAACAACACGGATTTAAATTTTGAAAAAAATATATTCCATATTTCACACTTCGATCTTGCGATTTCGGCCGTGCGATACACGATTACTTGCACTTTACTGCATCCAATTAAATCGCAAAGACAAGTCAAAATCAAGATGTAATTATCATTTCATTTGAGTTATATAAGGTTTTGAGTAATAAAACTTATACCACAATAAAGGTCGTAAAAAATGTGATATAAATCGGCCGTCATAATGTGAAATATGAAAATACGTATCCCACTAATTCCAAAATCAAGTGATTTTGTCGTTTCATGAGCGCGCCCCGTGTCATTTAGTCCCGAGCGGAACGTGTTGGAGGTCGGACGTGTGCCAAATTTTTGCGATCCCGCCACCCCCGCTAAGTTCTGTTACTGGCTAAGCCTAAATTGATTACCGCTCTAGCACTGCCGGCACACCAGTGTGCCGCGAATTTAATGTTTATGTTTATTTACGTAAATTTATTTTTTATTTTGGAATTTTCACGTGTCGAGTGGTTAAATAATAATACTTGTATACAATTTAGTGTTCAAACAGTTGTAATATAGTTAGTTTTTATTAGATGTAGCTATAATTTTGTAAAAAAAAATGGGGGAAAAAAAAATGTCACGGCTCTTCGTTGCAGCGGTGACTACTTTTTTTTATAAACTTTGGCTGAATAAACAAAAAGGTATATAGGTATATACATAATTTACTTTACTAACTAGGTAAGTACCGACACGAAACAGATAAATTTCCACACCGCAAACATGTGTGTAAACAGTTTAATTTAGCGCGGAATAGATTTACCAACCGCATCGAGTATGTAAAACAATTGAATTTGAACCCTATTTCAGAGTGCATAAAGCCACCTCGCGCGCACATGATACAATGATTTACTGTTTTCAAATGTCAAATAGGTAGTTCACCCCGCTACGTTAGTCTTGATGGTTTCGGAGAGTTTGTATAAGTCTTATAATATTTGTTATTTATTAGAAATGTCCGTTTTCACTTATCTTACTCCTAAACAAATGCAAAAATAATAGCTCGTATTTCTTACATGAGAGTTGAATATCGGTGCAATAATGTTGTGGTGTTCATGTAGAGAAGAAATATAAGTGTAGTTATACGCTAGGTGGGTACCTACTCACAGCCACCACAACACAACAAATAATAATATTTATGGTGTCCGCAACGTTTGTGTAGGTCTCGTCTATGCCAAACAATACGCGCAGCGCACTCGTGAGTCGCGTGCCATAGTGTAAAAGTGTTACAGTATGACCATTTCCTATGAAAATATTATAATAACATACTTTTGTAACGTTTAGGCTACCGGACCAGCTCATTTATGCGCTGTACACTAGAGTCCATCCTCTTACTAATTACTAACGATGTATCAAGTTATGACAAGACATACAAAAAACTATGTGGTCAGTTTGGATAGTTTTTCCAATCCAATGCGTTACTTTATCGGTGTTTATTGGCAAGAGGAAAAATGTATAGAAATTATAAATTACATACACTAAACTGTTTTTAATTGACTATTGTATTGTATATTATTAACCGACTTCCAAAAAAGAAGAGGTTCTCAAATCGACTGTTTTTTTTTGTTGTATGTTTGCTCAGCGATATTTTCGCCAATTGTCAATCGATTTTGATGATTCTATTTTTTTTGGAAGTGTATCTTCCCGGACTGATCCCATTTCAATTTGGTGAAGATCTGATGAAGAACTTCGGAGACAGGTAACGGAACTCTTCATTCCCGTAGGAATTCCCGTTCCCGTATAGCCGTACAGCCTTCCCCATGAATGTAACTATCATAAAGTCATAATCATAATACAAAAAAGAATTTCTTGCACCGCGTCGCACGCAGTCACGCAGGCTCGACGCGTTCTCGTTTGGTGGCCGCGTCTCGCGCACCGCCCGTTCGATTTAATAATATTGTTGAATTATTTTAATTTTACATTATCTCCTAAACGGTGAGTTCAAATAACATGCTGTAAAAGACAAAGTTTATCTTCATAAAATTATCTTGATGATGAAGTAACTTTCGCTAGTAAGGATTAATATGCCTGCCTAATATTAATGCTGAAAAACCACCTTTAATTTTTAAATAAATTATTTGACATAAAATGCCTTAGTGTGGCATATTTATAAGAGATAGATATAGGTGTAACGTCGCGGACTTTTTTTTAGATCGAATGAAAAACAATATCTTTGTTGTACATGGTACTTACGTATAATTAGCTATTACCACAGCGCACTTAGCGCACTTCCACTTTATAATATTATTTAGTATAGATTTGAATAAAGTAGTATCTCATTATCATTATTGTAACACCATAAAATACATAAAGAAATTAAACACACACCATATTACAATTCTATCCTATTTATTTATAACGGTTTGCTATCTATGTTTCTGTGTACGTGCGTCTGTGTGCCTGTGTATCTGTCTTTGGCACTGTAGCTCCGTTATCTTTATTGAACAGGGATATTTTGTAAGTTTTTAAAATTTTACTTGTTAATTACCAACAAATCAAAATCAAAATTTGCGTTACAGGGCAATAGAGCATGCGGAAGGGCGTGACTTGTCTCCAAAATAATACTCATTTATTGGGGTTACCCCCGACGGTATAGTTGGGAACGACACCATTGTTGAAATTAAATGTCCAATAACGGCATTTAGAAAAGGGAAATGCTGCTATTGAAGAAAGTAAAATACATATATTTAAATTCGATAGAATAAAACATACCAGGGTTATAAACAAAAAAAGTAATTGGTATTACCAAGTGCAGGGTCAACTTCATGTAACAGAAAGGAACCAATGCATTTTTGGAATATGGTTCGGTGAAAACTAGTAGTAGAAAATATTTCAAGAGATGACGAATTTTGGCGGGTGCATATGGAGAAAAAAATTATAGATTTTTATTTGAAATGTATATTGCCAGAGATTGTGGATCCGCGCCAAAATCGCGGTATGCCAATACGAGACATAATATTGAAAGAAAACAAAGAAAATGTTAATGATAAGCCTGTGCAGCCAGGTCCAAGCAAATCCAAGGACCATATTCCGTGTCAATCTACTCAGCTAGGTCCATGCAAACCGAGACAGCTACAGTTCAACGAATTTTAGCCAGTTGCATTGGTAACTTTTATTATGTTAACTATTTGATTAAAAAATATAAAAACGTTTTTGTTTTTTTTTAAATAGCATCTAGGCAAATTCCAAACCATGTATACTTCTAAGCTTTCTTGAATTATAATATTCAAGAATTGTAACATAATTTTCCTAAAGTAAGTGTGCCTACCTACTACTTGATTTTTACGAAGGTATCGCACCAAAGCCAAATAGCGCGCGACGCGTATTTTTGTATCGTACTCGTATTCATAATTTTCGTGTCAGTCAGATTTTAAATCCACCATATACTCTAAAATAAATAAGTATTATTACTGATTTTTAATGATTAGTAATTGGATTCAAGTTTGTACAATACGTACTTAATCCATCTATAACCTTAAAAAATACTTAATAGAAAAATAAAACAAAGTAAACTTATACTAATCAATTCAAGTTGATCTACTGCATTACTTTATCCTGTGACGGAACTTAGTACCTACCCGAGTCCGTGAACTCATGAGCGAGCGGTGTGCTTGGTGCGCGCGTCTCCCGCGCATCGTAACTTATTACGTATTGCTACTCCTTGCGGGGCCTGGGGTAAGCGTTAGATGCCTACGCGCTCAAGTCAGGCTCGCCTTAAGGATAGGACACTTTTTTGCCGACTAAAATTGGCCCGTAGATGGCCCGTCTGCCGAGGTGGGAATCACAGGGGTAGCCATAGCTTTCCCAAGGGGGGGGGGGGGCTTATCTAAAATTGCAGGAATTTTGCGGCACGAATTATCCTTATCCGTGTACTTTTTTTTTTGAGTGGGCCATCCACACACAAAAAAAAAGGAGATAGGTGCTTTGCGCTCTTATTAGAAGAACATTATTGAAAGAGCGAGCGAAGCAAATTGGAAAAATTTCAGTACCCGTCTCGAAAAGGTTAGGTAGGTACTTTTAATTATGAACTAGATAAGTAACAAAAGACGAAAATTTGGTGCAAGAGCCGAGGCGAACTCGGAAATGATTGCTCTCCATCTCGCAGGTTTTGAGTTTTAGGTTTCTTTTAGACATTTACAAAACCATATACCTACCTAGTTTTAGTTTGAGTACCTACGTAGAAAAACACGCGAAGCGAGCTTAAAAAATTTAACACCCCGCCTCGGAGGTACCTATTATGTAAGATTTTCCTTTCACCATTGAAACAGATACAGCACATACATTATGAAATCAAGAAAAAAAATATACGGAGTTAGGTATGAAGGTCGCCAGGGCGAGCGAAGCAAGGTCGAAAATTTAAGTAGCTTCCAAATACAAACTTAAAAGGGTTTTGGGTTTTTTTTTATTAGTGATGGGTTTGCTCTTGACTCTAGTCAATGTCAGATATGACAGAGACAAAGTTTACGATGGAGCGAGCTTACCCAGAAGGAACCTGTTCACTCTAACTTTGAAGAGATTAGGGCTGTAAGCTTTTGGAAACACAGACGCAGGCAGAGAGTTCCACTCCTTTGCTGTGCGCGTTACAAAAGACTTTTTTTTTTTTAAAGGATTTTGATGAGATAAAGCAAAAATACTTTTATATTGTAAGAGTGCATAGCTGTTTTCGTATTTCTTGTTAAAAATAAAATATCGATCAAAGCAGTTACAGATTAAGGAAGTAAGTGCAACATTAGGATATTTGGCGTCCCGATCAAGTCTGAATACGTCAAATAATCGGCGATTTTTATGTCCGTCGTCTGCATGAACATTTTTGAAAAAGAGTAGAGGGAGAGAGAGCGATTTTAAGTTTTCTATAGAACGTAAATCTTTCCCCCTGAACCCTTTTTCGAAAATGTTCTCTACTAACTATTTAGACCTGGATATCTTGCGTTTGCTTATTAAGTTTCATGAAAATCGGTTCAATCATTTCGAAAAACAAGGACGAAAGTTTGTATGAAAAGCCGTTCCGCGTAAATGCTCTTCACTCAAAATTAAGTAAATTCTGTATATCATCCCACAGAACCAAAAAAAGCGATTGCGCTTTTTTTTGGTTCTGTGGGATGTTAGCGTGTCTGTGGGTGTAGCGTGGTGTGTGGTAGTGGGTGATTCGTTGGTGGAACGATAATGGCAGAATATTTGCGGTTAATAATTGTATTAACCGCAAATATTCTGCCATTATCGTTTTCCATTCATCAGTAAATAAATCAAGCAATTTTCATTTCCATTGAATTCCACTCATTCATCTTTATGAAATGAATGAGTTCACCCTAATTGATAAACATTTACTCGTATTCTAACGTAGTGTCGTTTGCTTACGGTAACTCCCCGCACGTTGACCGATTACGTGTCACTAGCTAGGTCAATCAATTTTAAATCTGAATGATTCTTGATTGGTGTGTCAATATTGAATGAAAAACTACTTCCAGTGGGAAAGCGACGGAGCTATACAGGACGTATAGCTCCGTCTCTTTCCCACTGGAAGTAATATTAAAGTAATACTGCTTTAAGAGTTGGTGGTTTAGGCCCAGATCATTAATGAATTTTCTAAAAAAGTAAGAAAAATACCTTACAGTAGTTTTATAAAATACTGTAAGTAAATTTTTTTTTAATAAAAATTCAACTTTTCTAGGTACCTACCTATTTTGGCCTGACCCTTTGTCATTTCTTTAAGTGAAAACCGTTACAGAAAAAAAAATAGATAAACGCCAATAACAGGTACCTACAGTAAGACGCAAATCGCTGGTAACACTTTACTGACCTTTAGCTAGCCTAACGAACTACGGAGATTTAAGGAGAGATCAGCTAATGCTGGTTTAGTTAGGTACTTTTAACGGGCGGCCTACCGTTTACCACCTTTATGACTTTTGACAGCGACTAAACCCAAAAGGCGGGTATTATCAATTTCGGAAATTAAGAACGGGAAAATCACCTCTTGGTAAATATACATTGTCCTTCTCTGAACATAGCAGTAGAGATGATGACCTCTGCGCCTGCTAATGACCCTTAAACGTCAGCTTGATGATAAATAATAACGTAGCTTCTGATAATAATTGATCTTCGTGTGTATGACGTACACGGCACGTAATCACGACGCATAAGCGCATGCGTACCACTTATTAATTTTAATTACTACCAACGCGCGCGGCT
The DNA here is from genome assembly GCA_947386135.1 of Melanchra persicariae. Taxonomy (NCBI): domain Eukaryota; kingdom Metazoa; phylum Arthropoda; class Insecta; order Lepidoptera; family Noctuidae; genus Melanchra; species Melanchra persicariae. The sequence goes on along the minus strand of OX376661.1, from coordinate 9,452,142 downwards.
TTGTTTGCGTTGATGGTAAATTGGTTAGCATTTATTTTGATGCCTGTAATTTAGAATATCACTGTTCTTAAAAACCATGTTTTGTTTATTTACATTATACAGGGTGTATTTTTACAGTGTGCGTGAATGTCCAAATCCGAAACTGTGAGGATTAGCCAAAACACTGAAAGGAGTCTCGGGGAAAATTCACCCTGTATAATGTAAACAGTCGTGAAGGAGCTCGTGGCTAAATAATTAGGTACAGTCCCACGGATCGGACTTCAAGATACAGCAATGCTTGCCGAGGTCAATTTGTGGATGGGTAACCATTCATTACATACCGGTACACAAAGACTACAATAGCCGCCGGTACACCTCCGTGCCACGGAAGCACGGTAGGCCGTTTGTCCCGGCTGTCATTTGTTGATCTTTTATTATCGATACGGATTGTCAAATCCAGAAAATCAGACACTAAAATAGTCTTGCCAAAGAGTACTGTTATCACTCAGTTACCAGGCTGTAGAGGTTAGATAGGCAGTCATCATCTACCTAGCCTTTTCCCAACTATATGGGCAGGGTAGGGTAGGCTCCCAGTCAAACCGTATTCCGCTAAATACTATATTTTACGTGGAGCGGATGCCTACCAGACCTACACAACCCATTAACTGTGTAACACGGTTATACTCCTTGGCAGACTGGTGTCAGATTTTTTGACTTCTGACAGTCCGAAAATACTGCCAAAGATCTACAATTGACTGCCGCTGAGGCACGGAGGAATCTCGATATCTCTCACCCACAAACCAACCTCAGTTGGTCTAGAACAATAGTACCTACTAGTATATCCAAAAATCCGGTTTAGAAGATCGCTGATACCGTTCTCAATTTCTCCTCGTACAAACAAACACACATTCTCTTCATAATTAAGTATATAGATACGACACGCTTTAGATATGGAAGCATTTGTGTAGGTATTAGGAAAACAACCTCTGATCAACATAGTACCTATATGTTAAAGTATATAAACAAGATAAGCAAGTGACCGCGTGTTTGTTTCAGTGCGCTGTCGGATGGCAGGAGTGTCCGGTACATAAGCTGATGATGATTTTTTCTGTGCTAGTGCTAAGCTGTGTATTTGCTAGTGTTGTAGCCATGCCGGGAGTTTACAATACAGGTGAGGAAATATTTATTTGTATTATTTTTTGTCAGGTCAATAAGTAAAAACTGTATTTCGCTTGTTTGATTCAACGATAGGTCTAAAAACGTTATTTTAATTAAACAAATTTATGGAACCACATACTTAATATTAAAAAGTCTATTTTTTGGGTTCCGTACCCAAAGGGTAAAACGGGACCCTATTACTAAGACTCCGCTGTCCGTCTGTCACCAGGCTGTATCTCATGCACCGTGATAGCTGGACAGTTGAAATTTTCACAGATGATGTGTTTCTGTTGCCGTTATAAGAACAAATACTAAAAACAGAATAAAATAAATATTTAAGTGGGGCACCCATACAACAAACGTGATTTTTTTGCCGTTTTTATAGATAGTGGTACGGAACCCTCCGTACTAATGATATCTCAAACACTGTGATAAAATCTGAGTATAGTAGAGGACGATACTATAAATTGTCGATTAAATCTTTCTTTACCTATACGAGTATTTCACAATGTATGTAATTCAGAACAACAGCAAAAAAAGTCTTTCTATTTCATAATACATTCTTTTTCCAAAAATTTTCAAATACCATCATTTCCTTTTCAGTCGCGTCCGTAGAGAATGAAGTCCACACCTACAACTTTCCATTCGTAAGCCGTGAACAATGGCAGGCCAGGACCCCAAAGAAGACGACCCCACTCGCGACCCCCGTGCCGTTCGTGGTCATCCACCACTCGTACATACCAGCTGCCTGCTATGACAAGGAGAAGTGCTGTGGTGCCATGAGACATATGCAAGACTTCCATATGGATGACCGCGGCTGGTGGGATATTGGATACCAGTGAGTGTTATTTTACTTGGGACATTTGGCTAGAGTATTTCACAAAAAAACTTGGAATTGATACATATTTCATTGTCTTTCCAAATATAAGGGTCAGTCAGAAGTCAGCCATCGACGTGTGTGGTATTATAAACCAATTTAAACTAAACCACAGAGGGCCATTCTACTAATTTTTAAACAACGTATGCATTCACATGTCAGTCGCTTACTGTCAAAAAATCATACATTTTTGACAGTTTGCTATTGAGATGCAAATGTGATCGTTGCTTGAATATTAGTAGAATTGGCGCTCAGGTTATTATAGTGTACCTACCTACATGTAGCGACACTTTGTCAATATTCTACATTTTATTATTCCAATGTTTTTAGCTACTGAATTTTACTGGTATTCAGTATATTACTACTGTTACTGAAATCTGTATGACAAAAAGGCACGGCCATTTAACGTGCTTTCCGAGGCAAGGCAAAATGACAATAGTTCCCCAAACATTTTCATTTATTAGACCGTTGACTGAAGTACTTAGTTCAACATCTCATTAGATGTCCACTAGTAAAAATACGCTTTTATTAAACGGTGTAGTCAGTCTTATCATGTTTGCACAACCTTGTCAATATCAGTGGTCAATCGATAAATATTTATAGGACTGTTGACTTAGACACGTGACGATAATCCTACGTTTAATCTGCCTAGCCCTTTTGCCAACTAACTAAACGCTAAAAGCCATGGAGTGAGACTCTCTGCTGAAGTCTGTATTTCCTGATAGCCAAAACGTGTGGGTCTTAAAGAACCCCATGTTTTGGATAATCAAGAGTGAGGTTCTACCTATCAGGTGAGATTGTGATCAAACGCGAGAGAGACCAATAATTAAAAAATGACTATGTTAGGGTCGGATTCCAGTCTACCGGATGTTGCTGAATACCATGTAAATACACGGAGTAACATAACCCCACTCTAAATCTAAATATAGCATCATGTAGGATTTAAAAAACCCTGTCTTATATTTCGAAAGAGGTTTAACCGCTAACAGTCATTGCAAACGATGAGAAGTGGTCTGTGGATTAAATGAATTAAATTATTATATTAAAAATAACTAACACTTCAAAAGGTGTACCTTAGCACCATATGCTCCTCGCAAGCTTCCACGCGGAAAGTACCAGAATCGAATATAAGCGACCCCCGTCAAGTAATTCAAACCACTTATTAACAAAAACTATCTTAGCTCTTCAAGATCTCAATGTGTTCACAATAGCTTAAATGCTTATTGAAGCCATTGTATTAATACCGCGAATCTCCCATCAGTTTCGGCGTGGGCAGTGATGGAGCAGCTTACGAGGGTCGTGGCTGGGAGACCCTGGGAGCACACTCGCTGCACTTCAACTCTGTCAGCATCGGCATCTGCCTCATTGGTGATTGGAGATGTGAGTATTGAGAACTTTTCATTTAATTGTATTAATTTTCTTGTCCACATTTTTAGAGCAGATTTTTTAGTAGTCACATACCTTGTTTGGTGAATAAATATAGCTGTACAGACATATTTTAGAAACATGATCATACAAGAAACAGACATATTTTACAAAAGCCGCCATTTTTAAACCTCTATAAAACGCCATACGACTGTTGATAAATCGGACCTAAATGAAATTACTTATCTTTATAATTAATAACGCAAAAAAGGGCAATTTAAGAGCACACTGGAAAAGTATGGTGGAAATTTCCACATGAAACCTACAATCAAGGCTTACATGATATCATAACAATTTGATTACTGGGGCTCCGCCCTTTCGATTAAATCTCTCCACACATAAACTTATCGATAAAAAGGCTCAACAAAATTCGCAATTAAAAATTAAAACGTTCTAATAACAACCTATTAGGACCCTAACACAATTAGTGCTTTGTGGAAAAACTCACTCACTGAGTGACGCTATAGCCTGACTATGAGACTCACTAGTCCTAGCGCTCGTCTCTACTTGAAATTTTAATGAAACTTTGTATACATACGCTAGATATCCAGGTCTAAATAGTTAGTAGAGAACATTTTCGAAAAAGAGTTTAGAGGGAGAGAGAGAGAGAGAGAGCGTTTTTAGTTTTCGTTAGAAATCTTTTCCCCTGAACTTTTTCGAAAATGTTCTCTGCTAACTATTCAAAACTGGATATCTAGAGCATCTATATACAATGTTTCATTAAAATCGGTTCATTCATTTCGAAAAATAAAGTCTTGTAAGTTTGTATACGAAATGCGCTTTCCGGAATCTCTCTGCGCCACTAAAAATCCCTCTTCGTTTGCAGTTGAATTACCACCAGCAGAACAGAGAAAAACAGCAATGGCGTTGATAGCAGCTGGCGTAGAACTTGGCTACATAAAATCAGACTACAAACTCGTTGGCCACCGCCAAGTGAGGGCCACGGAGTGTCCTGGAGATGCCCTCTTCAATGAAATCAAAACCTGGGACCATTACTCTCCCTATCCTAACTCGCATCTTGATCTGTTAGATGTGGAAGAATTACCGGATTTCGTGAAGGATATTATAAGAGGGAATGGTACAGTGTCTGCCTAGTGGAACAGTAGTGATATTCTGTGACAATCTCACCATTATAACTTAAGTGAAGTGAGCTCTATGTGAGCTGTCAATATTTAGCATCAATTATTGGAATGACATCTCACTTCATACGTCACGTCTCTTAGCCGTTCACGGTGAGTTTTTTTTTCTAGAATCGACCGGCGGGTGTTATTCGTGTAGTATTGTGTATCGATAGAACTACCTCATGATGCAAACATTACGCTTCTCTCGATAGACATTTTTCATTACAAGGTTAGCACGTTGATATATCGCGGATTTGGTAGGTATAGTGCACAGAGATATCATCTAGAAATTATTATATAAATGGCACGATAGTACAAAAAAATAGTGATATAATAGAAGGTAGTACCTTTGTGTAGTGTTTTAGTTTTCTAAGACTAATTGTAGAAAATTATGCTAAAGGAATGAAATAACCGGATGGAAAGTATGTTTTAATCTCACGTGCGTCTACCCGTGTGCCAAGTTTCATTCAAATCCGTTTAGCCGTTAAGGCGTGAGTCAATATCAGGAGGCCTACCACAACCTCTTAAAACAATATTATTTTAATATTACTTTGTAATTTCTGTTGTTGCATTTTCAACTCTCGGCGCTGATCCGAGCGTTGAAAATCCAACAGAGCGGAACGCAAAGTTATATTAAAGTAATATTGTTTTAAGAGGTTGTGGTAGGCCCCCAGGACATCCAGACTTTGACAGTTTTAATATTAAGTAGAACAATGAAATGAAATGCAGTTTTTCCGTGTTTAATAAGAAACTCAATAGAAAGGATGTTTTTCCACACTTTCAAGTTCCTTTTTAAATATATTTTATATTTAAGATGATTGTATACAGGTTTTAAACTGCCAAAAACAGAGACAAATCATTTAACAAAATAATTATAAGTTAGTTGTAATTTACACAAAAACTTTGTAGATAATAATAATTATACCTGTGTGGAAGATTAATGGTTTCTCATAAAAGTTAATTGATTTAAACGATTATTTTATTGTTTTTTTATTGCAACTTCTTATAAATTTTAATTAAAATAAGGAATAACTTTATAAACGAATTGTTGCAAAACCATGATTTATTGTTTTAGATTACATATACTTACATTCAATTCTTATTTTAATTAAGGTACATTAGAAACTACATAATACCTATTATGTACCTACCTATCTGTTAGGGCTGTGATTATAATATTTTTCCTAATTATGACTTTACACTTGAGTAATTTAGTATAGATTCATATATATTATAATTATAATTATGATAATTTGTGGCAATAAAGTTACCAACGTGATTATTTACAGATTCTTTGTTCTTTTTTTATCCAATCAAACATTTCTTTTTTTTTTAATACTTTAATATAACTGATTGTATACGCTTATGTAATAATTGTAAATAAAAAATTTGTTAACATATTTTTTGTTTTTAATTATCATCTACTAACAGCTGAAACATTAATCCAGGACATTAGCTATAAACTGTGGCCTGTGAAACGATCGTTTGACGTAGATCATATAGATCCGCATCCAATAATGAAAGACTTTTTAACAAACGGATGTTCTTTTGAGGTATCGGAACAGAGAGAGTAAAGTCCCGCATACCTCCGTTGAAAAGTAAGGATCCTCCGACCAGACGGATGTTATGTCTGGTGGGCAACTGCCCGACAGTTGATATTCGGGCTTTGTATACAGGGTTATTTTTTAATGACTGGCCAAATGTTCACAGGGTGTTCTACCCATGAATATGAACAACTTTCACTATGGGACCGACTCTGAAATCACGAAAAAAAAATCAGCTGTTTCATACATTTTAGTCGAGTAGGTCTTGAACTTTTGTATGAAACAGCTGATTTTCAAAATTTGGCCGGTCATTAAAAAATAACCTCGTATGTTCTAATCGCATGGTAAACTCTGATATCGCGATTTAGGATTTTGTCAAGTTAGTTCTAACTTACTTGACAAAATCCTAAATCGCACCGCCTTCTATCTCAACAGTCGAGATAGATGGCGGTGCGAGTCTCATTTGTTGTGAGGTTGATTCTGCTGCGCTGATTTTTTGTGGCAGCATCAATGCCGCTACAGTTCTTTTCATTAAGTACTTATTTTTAAAGTCTAGAGACCCGGAGCCCACAGATGTCGCCTATTTTTTCAGTAAAAAAAGTATATTTTGTTTTTGTTGTAAAGATTTTATTTTTCGTGAAAATTTTGATTTAAAAACCAAACTAGTGAACCGATTTTGATGAAATTTCAATGGGACCAATAAGAAAGTATATCCATTCACATTTCAAATCGGTTCTTAGATGAAAGAGATATGAGGTAACAAACATAAAAAAATACAACCGAAATGAGAACTTCCTCCTTTTTACGAAGTCGGATAAAAAAAAGCAGAAATTAGTTATTTACTTAGAGGTTACAGGAAAACCTTTAAAAATTTACATGCTAAAATAACGACGATTCGTACAGAATCCTGTGTGAGGTAATCCGAATCGCACTTTGCACTTCTGTGTCCTGAAGTATGTCAGTATATACCTATTAGGTATCTACTCAACATGGTGTTCCATGCCCTATTTACTGTGTTTACCGAACTGTGTTGATAGTACGGTCCTTGAATGATTGGAAAATTTCAACATACTTAGTAATTAGATAACCCATTGTTTACAATAACAAGGATTTCACAATATAAAAATAAAACAAGGCGTGGAGAGATTAATTTCGTAGTACATTACGAAATAACATAATCCTAAAAACATTAGGTAAATATAACAATAACAACTTCTTTTTTTTATTTGAATTTTTGGGTACCCCAAAGTTACAAAACATTTTTCTAACCTAACTCTAAGGCTAAGAACTCACGGAGCGATTTTCACCCGCGGCCGCCGCGGTGGTAAAACTGCGGTTTTATTTCTAAACTCACGACACCGGTTATTTGCGCGACGCAGCCGTCGTGGTTGCAATCATCGCCCGCAGATTTTTGTACCCCCCGCCCTCCGCCGGCCACCGCAGTCGCCCGCCAACCGATCGCAGAGCGCGCGGGCGCCACCCGCCGATGCTGCGGGCGACCGCGGCCCGCGCGATTCTACTAGTTGCCCGCTTGTACAGCGGGAACCGCAGACAACCGCGCACACCGCGGGCGTAACACGCGTCGTGAGTTTTGCTTTAATTTTTTACATATATATCTGCATTCTACAGAAGCTGCGGGCCCGCAACCGCAGCGGACGCGGGCGAAAACCGCTCCGTGAGTTCGTAGCCTTAAGGAAGGCAAGGGGATTTTCCCATCAAGGCTTCTTTTTTAATTTAAATTTTTACGTGACAGACATAATTTGGCAAGGGGAATTAATAGCCCACATCTTAAAAGATATATTTTTGTTTAATCAGTGATATCAGTATACCCAAAATTCACCTTAAATTTTGTAGGTACTTACTTTACACAGGCTTGCGCCTTCTATCAACTTAATTAACTATCGATTTTAAGTATTTGGAGACATTTTTGGGAACACTAGCAAATTAAGGCTTGCGATAGGATAACTTGTATGCCAGTCCGTCTGTCACAGCCAAATTGTATAAAATTTAAAAAGAAGTATAGACAATAGTTGTTTTTACTCGTCGATTGTAGAAAATTTTAAAGGCGTTTATGCTTTGAAAGTAACATTAAAAAAAACGTTTTCACAAAAAAACCGACTTTAAAAAAACACTACAAAGTCCAAAATAACTTTAATTTCGGTAGTCGGTGTTTCTGGTTAATTCTTCGTTATTTGACACCGAGTTCCGAAATAAAATGTATTTTTAATATATTTTTTGCAGCTATTTGGATTTAAAAAAACCAAACTACTGAACCCATTTTGATAAAATTTCAATGGGACCAATCGAGAAGTATATCCTTTCACATGAAATAAGAATTTTTCAAATCGGTTCGTAAATGACGGAGATATGAGGTAACAAACACAAAAAAAAATACAAACATCTGAGTTGAGAACCTCCTCCTTTTTAGAAGTGTTTGAAAAAAAGTTGATTCGGTCTTTGCACCTGAATCCCATTCGTACTTGGCCGGTTTCTAAGCTTCCACTACCCAATTGTTTGTCAGCGGGCTCAATCTCTTGAATCGTAATAGATAGACACTTTAAATATTCACAAAGTGTGTACTTTGGCCGCTGTTAAAACACATACGGATTAAAAATAAAATTTATAATTTTAAGGGGTTGGAAGCCCCCTTAAATTTTTTCATAAGAAGAAACGTTATTTTTCAATTTATGGTTATAATATAATGGTTCTGATAAATTATGTACTCGTAGAACTTAAAATGGTAATAGATAACGGAATCAACAAAGATAACGGATCTCTTTACTGCCAAAATCCAAATTGAAATAAATACTATGTACAGACGTACCCAATAATTTAAAACTTCCGTAATGAAACTTAAACCTATTGCAGTACTGTTAAAGTTGAAAATCTATTAAAGAAATTTGACGTATTGTTGTAGACTGTACAAATTGATAGAAATTTTGATAAAAAAAAGTATTCAGCAGACCAATGTTTTGGATAGGTATTGGAAATATCAGATTTATTATAAAAATAACACATAATTTACTAGTTTTTCATACATCATTACATGTACCTACACACAGTAATTCTAAAACCGGAGCATAGTTTTATTAGTCAAAATAGCTTTGTCTAATCCATGAAACGTAACAAATTCAAAATGCATGTAGTCATTACGCTGTAAACAATAGAAGGCAAGTACAAATTCAAACATTTATTTCATTTAGGTATATTGTTGTCCACAAGCAACGTCTGAAGTTCCGGAGTAAATATAGCGCACATTTATTTTGCTTTAATATGGTGAATTACAGATTAATTTTACTCCTCCTTGCTTTTATTGCGAACCAAACAAATTCTTACAGTCAAAACCCTGACGAGCAGACAAACTATGGCTTCCCATTCATCAAACGAGAAGAATGGCACGCGAGAAGCCCCATGGACGTGACTCCTCTGGTCACACCAGTGCCGTTTGTGGTCATCCATCACACTTCGACAGTACCCAGGTGCTATGACAGGCAAGCGTGCTGTGGCGTGATGAGACAGATCCAGGATTATCACATGGATGACAAGAACTGGTGGGATATTGGGTAGTAAGAAAATATTTTTATTTCTAAGCAGAATTGATGTGGCTCGAAAGGCTGCCCAACTTAAATGGGACTGGGGGGACATGTCTGCCGCACGACAGTCCGCCGGACAATCTGTGGGCCCGTAAAGTACAGGATTGGTGCCCTGAAACAGCGAGACGAGGCCGCGGTAGACCACAAAGGAGATGGCGGTATGACCTGGATGTCTTCCTTACGATTGGAATGATGAAGCACAACACTGTGAGCATTGGAAGGAATGGAGGGAGGCCTTTGCCCAGCAGTGGGGCAGTACGGGCTGGTAATAAATAATAATAAAATAAAAAGCAGACAGCTATTGCCGAAGCACAGAAATGTTCTTAGAATTCCTTTCTCTGAGTGATATCCGATAAACAAGCATTGCAGTGCTGATCCACAAAAAAAGACTGACCATCATAAGACCAGGGACATTTTTATATTTTATAGACTCCGCAGATGCCAACCACTCTTAACATCTTTCGTCGCCCCCCTTCCTTGGAAAGAGTTATGACTGGTTTTATTTTAGTAAAATGTCGTCGCGTCGGCGATGCGTGGGAGTACCAGCCTCAAGGCATCTTTTAGGGACGCTCGCTTCATCATAGACTTAATTCATCGCTTTCCATCAGGCGTGATCGAGGTCAAGAGCTAGCCCAATCCTCAAAAAATAAAATCAAATGTAATCTATAAGTACTTACCATAACGGTTAATTCGGCGTGTATGTACACACCCTACACGACTACTTAACGTGATAATTTAAGTACCTACATAGTGACTAGAACCTTCGCTTCTTTGCGAAACTCTGTCTATGTTAATGTAGAGTGAAACGCAGGTATCAATTAATCTTAAGTAACTTTATTTAGTCTGATATAGATGACATCCTACGAAAACAAAATCAGTCCGAATTCTCTCCGTGCTTTCAAATAACATAGCACAACTTCATACAGCACTGGTCCAAATCGCTCATTTTCTTTAAAATAATTATAATTATTTGAAACAACAATGGATCATTAATGGGATCTGTGTCAGTTTTGGTGTCGGCAGCGACGGTGCAGTTTACGAAGGTCGCGGCTGGGACACCCTCGGTGCACAATCACTGCATTTTAATGAAGTCAGCATCGGTATCACTTGCATTGGAAATTGGTCCCGTAAGTATGATAAATTATACTGTATAACTTTTTTTCCAGTGCGCAAACTTTGAGAACCACTTCTGCCCATGTAAATGAACAACTTTCCCCAAGAAAGCCATAGTCAATTCCTAAAAAAAAATTTGAACTTCCCATACAAAATTGTCATCAACTGACCACAATTTGTATATTGTGTAATATTTTTTTAGGAATTGACTATGGCTTTCTTGGGGAAAGTTGTTCATTTACATGGGCAGAAGTGGTTCTTAAAGTTTGCGCACTGGAAAAAAAATTACCCAGTATAACTTTACAGAGGTGCTAGAAAAGTGACATCCTGTCAGAGGTAGCGCGGCGAAGGCGATTGTCGAAACATGAAAAATGTATGGGATTGACAGAGTCGAAATCACGTGATCAACACATTATATTTTGACATAATCATAATATCGACGATTGCATTCGCTGATACAATTTGTCAAGAGCCTCAGGAGGATTTAACTCGCAATAGGTACGGTTGAGCGAGTGCCAGTGCTCATGCCGGTACCAATGATCTGAATCTACCTATACTAACACGTACCTACTAGTGTGGATTTAAACCAGGGTTGCGAAATTTGTTCGAAAGAGTCAGAGCCTGGAACGCAAAGGGCATTTGGAGGAACATGGATACGTCACTAAGAGTCTGACACACCCAGCTCCACCCAAAGCGGAAGGAGACATTTGACGATTTCCCATGCATAAAAAAGTATGGATTTAAAGGTAAAAATTAGAGGTTATAGAAATAAGCAATCACAAAAAAACAAACACAATAAAGGGTACTCACGAAACGTCTTTAGCTTGCAGCATGTCCCCAATACTTATGTGCTGCGACCCTGCACCACACAAACTTTCCTTAGCAAAACTATTATCTGTGACACCAACGGTGGTGATCGCATGAGGCCTCAAGAGTCACTGAACACTATCCTATAAATTGCCCATGGGTTATCGTAATCGAAAACTTCTTGACAAAAGGCAACCCATGGCGCGGGCGCAGTAACCAATAAGATTACAACCGTCAGTGCAGTACACCGCCCAACTTGACAAATGACACTGATAAACAGTCATCTGAGTTTTTTAACGATTCTTCTACCAACTCCCCTAACAACTTCATGCTTAGTTTTGTTCGATCATTCTTATTTTATACGAAATTTTGTTCGTATTTTTTTCGAAAATGAAAGACGCAAAATATGAAGAGCTGATGATGGCATACAGGATTTGGAATGTAATATACTGGTTATATGTATATTACACTTTGAAATGGTGCCAAGGCAAATGGAGCCCAAAAATATAAGATATCCACTGATATACACATAAAGTTCGTTGAGCTCCTTTTGGTTCTAAGTTGAGCTACTCGACTACTGACCAAAGCTTGCACTGACTGGACGGGTCCACTCTAATCTGTGTGGTTCTTTCCTCAAAAGACCATTTCAGACACTGATCTGCATGATCCTCATATCTTATTGTGAATGTGGGGACCATGCAGATCGCTATGATAGGGGTTCATTTCATGTTAGTCAACAATGTCTGGCAGTTTGAGATTGTTTTTATGCGGCCTACCCAAATGTCCTTACTTTGGTATTGTTCGTCAAATCGTTGAGCTCCTTAAAGTTCTAAGTTTGAGCTCCATAATAACTGACAAATGCTTGCACTGTCTGGACAGCTCCACTCAAATCTGTGTGGCACTTTCCTCAAAAGGCCACCTCAGACATTAACCTACATGGTTCTCGTATGATTTGACCAGTACAATTTTATTTGTATGGACTTCAAAAGAGACTGTGACCTCTGAGTTTGTTTCGGTGTTTCTTCTCAGGGTAGTCAGCTAGGAAACACCGGCCTCATCTAGCTTAAAATGACCAAAAAATATTGACGTGTAAAAGTGTTATGTTTAACCTACTTACAAAATAAATATCATTTATCATTTAAAAGATCTATCTAATGCTAATGCTCGAAATTCCTTAGAAGTATTTATTTCAAATTGACACGAATTTTCTTCTTTGGAAACAATGTTTTATTTAAAATACTATGTACATTTTGATACGTTTGTGTTTCAGCTCCAGTGATAAGTACTCACGTCAGTATGTCCGTCTGTCTGTCTGTCACCAAGCTATATCTCATGAACCGATATAGCTAGACAGTTCAATTTTTGAAATGTATTTCTGTTGCCGCTATAACAACAAATAATAAAAACAGAATAAAATAAATATTTAAGAGGCTCCCATTCAACAAATCGTCGGGGATACTGTAATACCGCGAAACTACACTTTGCCATAAGATCTAATTTCCGATATTATTTTATTCAAAGTTAGGCATTATAGCAAAGTGTGTTTCGCGGTATTGAAGTATGGAAAATTCGACCATATAGAAATGTGTAGTTTCACGGTGTTGCAGCATAGGTCTAATTTTCGCTGTTATTTTATTCAAAGTTAGGCATTATAGCAAAGTATGTTTCGCGATATTGCAGTATTGAAAATTAGACCTTATAGCAAAGTGTTAGTTACGCGGTATTGCAGTATCCCCGACGAAATGTGATTTTTTTGGCGTTTTTTATAGATAATGGTACGGAAGTGCGCGAGTCCGACTTGCAATTGGTCGGTTTCTTAACACATTTATGAAGAAAAATTAAATAGACATAATTTAAAGTAAAATGGTCCAGACGCCAAAGTGTTCTCTTAAGATGCCTAAATTCTGATTGATAAAACACATAATATATTGAACGAAATGCTATATTATTCCAGTTGAAGTGCCTCCAGAAAGACAGCTGAGCACCGTGAAGGCTCTTCTTCAAGCTGGCGTGGACCTCGGCTATGTGGTGCCAGACTACGCACTCTTCGGCCACAGAGACGTGAGGGACACTCAGTGTCCTGGTGACGCGTTATATGAAGAGATACAGACTTGGCCCCATTATTGGCTTAATAAGACCCCATAGGTAATGTCTAAAGCAAGGATTTCACTTACAGTTTTTCCAGTGGGCAGGGGCGGATCCAGAGAGTACCTTCCTGCCCCAGATAATTCAATTAAAATAAGAATCTGAGTACCTAATCTTTCGTTTACTTTTGCGTACATAAGGAAGTCCACAAAATATTCAACAGTTAGATTATTGCAAGCGTTTGATAGGTAAATAAAATTAATTCCAAAAACGAATCGCATGTTTTAGGAATTAATTTTATTCCTTATGGTGTCAATACTTACTTTTGTAGCCATTTTGCCCCCACCAGTAATAAACCCTGGATATGCCCGTCCGGGCCGGTACCGCCGCACCGCTATGTCCCTGCATTTAAAATCTGTAATATCTTCGGAAACATTCATTTAAATTAAATGCTGTAAAGGGCCATGTTGATCTATATTAAATGGACAATGTATTTAAGGTACTTAATTGGGTGAGGATTAATGCTGTATTCCTTAAAATCACTTCGTAAATAAGCTATTTGTTCCCGTAAAATGTAAAGGATAAAAAGTGGTTAGTGTGGGTTATCCTTAAGAGATAGACATATACCATCGCAGACTTTTTTTTTTAAGCTTTTAAAGGTGTACAATACTGTAGTACATTATTTTGATTAATCTCGTGGGGTTCAGCCAGCGTTTGCAATGTAAGCGCAAAAAAATGTGTTTATTTACGACATGACATTAGAAACCTCTAAATTTATTAGTGTTTCTCTACAATATTGTTGTTGATGTCACCGGCGCCATCTATGAGCGGCCAACCACACTAACCGACGTGACGTCAACAACAGGACGGTGGAGGGTGGCTCGAACGACGCGACACCAGCGCGCGCGCGGCGGTTACTTCATCTTGATCCTTGTGACGCGACGACGAAAACCAATATTTTTTATATAACGGACGGAAACCACAAATTGTAACAAGTAAACTGAATTACACATCATCACGAACAGCCTTGGGTCTCATTTCATATCCACGACGAAGACCTGACACAGAAAACCCAAACATATTTGGACCTTCGAGCCGAACGTTCATCCGGAGCAGCACCTTCTGGGACAACCTTCTGGAGCAACGGTCAGGCCAATCCACCCATTTTACTTCCCAAGCCCTACAGGCTCAGTTCAGTTTGTGCTAATATCGTTCTTTTTCACAAAATTCCAGTGTTTTACGGTGCAAATTGTGCGTCCACCTACCTACATCGCAAACGCGCGCACGCCTGTTTACTGTAAGTACTTGATCCTTCTCTTTTGCAAACCACCAATATGATCAGCAATAAAAGACATTCTGTAGTAGAAATCGAAAGCAGTGAAGATATAATTCGCAACTTAGTAAAAAAAAGGGGAATCGTTAAAAGAAAATTAACTTTGTTTTCAAAATATGCTCTGTCATTAGATGATTCGCAAGTAACGGGCGCTCAGAAAGCGGAGTTAGACGAACGGTTTCAACATTTTAAACCATTAATTGATCAATTTGCTTTAATTCAAGATGAACTAGACTCCTATGTCTCAGATAGTGATCTAGACGGGGAATTGCTAGAGAGAGAAACGTTTCAAAATCAGTATTATGCTATTGTGGGCAAGACTAAATGTATTTTAAAGGATAATACCACTCAAAATTCCGGAGGTCAAAGTCGAAATCCTAATTATATGAAGCTACCCACAATTTCATTGCCGAAATTCGACGGTTCATATGACCAATGGCTCGAGTTTCGCGACACTTACTTATCAATGATACACAACAGTGACAATCTAGATAATGTTCAGAAGTTCCACTACTTACGGTCAGTTCTTACAGGTGACGCACTACAAGTAGTTAAGGCGCTGGAGTTTTCCTCCGACAATTACTTAGTTGCTTGGAGTCTCTTAGAGAATAGATTTAATAATGACAATTTGCTAGTTAGTAATCACGTCAAAGCTTTATTCTATGCTCAATCAATGAATAAAGAATCAGCTGCTCAAATTCGTAGGTTAATAGATACAGTTTTGAGAAATATTCGGGCGTTAAAAACCTTAGAAGAACCTACAGATACCTGGGATACCTTAATTATCCACATAGTAACTTCAAAGTTAGATTCTTCAACCGATCGCGAGTGGGAAAGTCACAAAAGTACCCTCCCGAAAGTAGGGAAATTAAAGCTGTCCGAATTAATAAAATTCCTCACGGATCGTGCTGATTTTTTGGAATCGATTAAGCCTCAAAGCAAACAATCCTCAGACACACACACAAAGAAACAGTCGGTCACAAAATCACACAGCCATGTTATAACACGCAAAGATAACAATAACAAAAAAACATCTAATCCCCGTTACAAATGCGCTCAGTGCGGTTCCAACCACCCAGTGTATTCCTGTGAAGATTTTCTTAATCTATCTCTTAAAGATAAGCTAAACTTCATTGAGGAGAAAAGGTTATGTCGTAATTGTTTACGGTCAGATCACGCTATTAACGAGTGTTGGTATGGGCCGTGTAGGCATTGTAACAAAAAACATAACACACTAATTCACATCGATAATGTTGTAGACACTCGTACATCATCAGCTGTTGCTCAAATCACGCAAATAGTGCCACAGTCTGAATCATGTGATGCGAATGCTTCACACACGCAAATGCCGCTTACCACTTCTAACAAATCACACACAATTTACCAGGAAGATAATAATATCAAGGCGCACTTTCTAAATCCAGTATTATTGTCGACCGCATTAGTGGAAATAGCGGACTCGGATAATAAGTATCACACAACGCGAGCTCTCCTCGATAACGGCAGCCAACATTGCTTCATATCCGAATCGCTTTGTAAAACACTTAACCTTCCATTGATACAGTCCACTGTTCAAGTTATAGGGGTAGGTAACACTATCTCTCAATCCACGCAATCATGTCGTATCCACATGCGATCCAAAACGAACACGTATAACACGCGCTTTAATTGTTTAGTTTTGCCTCGTATAACAGCACAATTACCTTCACTAGCTGGTAATCATAACATAGAAATACCAGGCAATGTTCAACTTGCCGATCCCGAATTCCAACTGTCTAGTGACATTAATTTATTGTTAGGTGCAGATAGGTTCTGGGACCTTCTTAGTGATGGTCTGATACGGTTGCCGAATGGTCCATATCTACAAAACACACAACTTGGTTGGGTCATATCGGGAACAGTATATAATAAAAAGGTTTCACGCGTTAACCTAACTCATTGTAATTTCACGCAAACTTTACATTCAGAACTCAAACGATTTTGGGAACTGGAAGAAATACCTTTAACACACAACACTCTCACTAAAGATGAAAGTGCATGCGAAAATTTATTCAGAGATACGACTTTACGCGACGATAAGGGCCGTTTCTCTGTGCGCATTCCACTCAGTCAATCAGCTGATGAGTTACATGACACATTTTCTATGGCAAAAAACAGGTTTCTTGCACTCGAACGCAAACTAATTAAGAGCGCACCTAGCTATAGACAAATGTATCAAGATTTTATGCGTGAATATTTACATCTAAGTCACATGAGTCGCATAACTGAATACTCTTCACCTTGCTATTTTTTACCACATCATGGTGTTTATAGGGAACACAGTTCAACAACCAAACTTAGAGTTGTCTTTGACGCTAGTGCAAAGTCCACATCGGGCAAATCATTAAACGACATACAACACATTGGGCCTACGTTACAAAATGATTTGTTTTCAATTTTACTCCGTTTTAGGCAATTTAAATATGTTGCATGTGCCGACATTGAAAAAATGTATAGGCAAATATTAGTTCAGCCTGATCAGAGAAATCTACAACTAATACTTTGGAGGGAAGATCCATCTAAGCCGCTTGGTGTTTTTCAACTTAATACCGTCACTTACGGGACGGCGTCCGCACCTTATCTCAGTATTAGATGTTTAAAACAACTTGCGTTTGAATGTAAGGATGACGTCATCGCACAGGTAATTAATGACGACTTCTACGTTGATGATCTAATAACGGGACATCAGGATCAACAAAGGTTATTAGAAATATGCAAAGATGTTTCTGAAGTATTGGAATCAGCTTGTTTTTCCCTTAGAAAGTGGGTATTTAATTCATCAATCCCACAAACCGAATCATTGTCCGCGTCTAAGGAATTTGCACTAGGTGACAACTGTCATACCAAAACACTAGGCATGGGATGGTATCATTCATCTGATGAATTGTATTTCAGTACAAAATGCGATCATGACATAACTCACGCTACTAAACGCAATATTCTCTCAGTTATCGCACAGATTTATGACCCGTTAGGGTTACTTACACCAACCATAATTATAGCTAAAATCATATTACAAAAGATGTGGTTATGTAAGATAGGATGGGATGACGCAGTTCCAAAACACTTACTTTTGGATTGGCAAAATTTTATTAATAAATTGTCCAATTTAAAAAACATACGCATTCCACGTTATGTCATTGGAGAAAACACACGGATTATTGAGTTACATATTTTTTGTGACGCCTCGCAAGACGCATACGGCGCTTGCGCATATATACGCAGCTATACAGATGCGCAGCTGATAACAGTGAAGTTGTTGTGTGCGAAAAGTAAGGTCGCACCGGTCAAACCAGTCAGCGTGCCGCGCTTAGAACTATGTGGCGCGGTAGTAGCTGCAAAGTTGTTTACAAAAATAACAAACTCATTAAGATTAACTTTTAATAACGTATACTTCTGGTCAGACTCAACAATAGTCTTAGGATGGCTTAAAATGTCGCCTAACTTATTGAAAACATTTGTGCAGAACCGTGTTGTACAAATTAATGAACTCACAGGTGATAAGCTTTGGCTTCACGTAGCCGGTAAACACAATCCAGCAGATTTGTTATCGCGCGGTGTGCATCTAGATACACTTAAAACATATGAAATGTGGTGGCACGGGCCATCATTTTTACACATTCCTAACACACAATGGGAACATGATATTAATTCTAGTAATGTTAATCACAATGAATTACCTGAATTAAAATCCATTAAAACGTCATTACTTGTTCAAGTAAATTCAAATTCTTTTCTATTCGATAGGTACTCATGTTTAAAACGCTTGCGTCGCGTAGTAGCGTATATAATGCGTTTTGTCAATAACAGCCGTATAAAACAAAAAACACAACGTCTTACAGGTTTCCTATCCATAGATGAACTTAATATTGCTATTAGAATTTTAACTCGAATTGCACAACAACAATCGTTCTTGGATGTTTATGAAACTTTAAAACATAATCGTCAAGTAAAGAGCCCACGTAGTATTTCTAGTTTAAACGTATTCCTAGATGAACACGATTTAATCAGAGTAGGTGGCAGATTATCATACTCAGACACGTTTTCTTATGATAAAAAACACCCTTTATTGTTGTGCGGTAAACACACATTAACTCGACTTATATTTGAGCATCAGCATAAAGAATTGTTACACGCAGGGGCTCAGTTATTACTGGCCACAGTTCGAGATACTTGGTGGCCAACTCGAGGGCGTAACTTGGCTAAACAAGTGGTTCACACCTGTATGAAGTGTAAGCGTATGCGAGCTAAACCATTAAACATACAGATGGGTAACTTACCTACTGAACGATTAGAGCCAGGGTACCCATTCATTCGTTGCGGTGTGGACTACGCTGGGCCGTTGTTCATGTTGAACCGCGAAGGAAGGGGAGCAAAGCTAACGAAATGTTACATCTGTCTTTTTGTATGTTTTACTACGCGCGCAATACATTTAGAATTGGTCACAAGTCTTACTACTAAAGCATACTTGCTGGCGTTGAAACGTTTCATTTCTCGACGCGGCAAACCAATGCAGATTTTCTCCGACAATGGTACGACATTTGTAGGAGCCTTAAAAGAAATTTCAAAATTTTTAAATACGTCACAATCCGACATTATAGATTTCACAACTGAAAATGCTATAGAATTCACATTTATTCCTCCGTACTCGCCTCATTTTGGTGGTTTGTGGGAGGCAGGGGTCAAGTCCTGCAAGTTTCATTTATGTCGCATTGTAGGCAATGCACATTTTACATACGAGGAGTTGAGTACGATATTGGCACAAATTGAGGCTGTCCTCAACTCCCGACCTATGTACCCAATGTCCACAGACCCGAACGACCTGCTTCCTTTAAGTCCTGCTCATTTCCTGATTGGCCGACCGCTCACTGCACCAGCCAGCCGGGACCTCACCGCAACAGCTACACAGCGTCTACCACGATACGATCGCGTGGAACAGATGAGACAGAACTTCTGGCATCGCTGGTCAACCGAGTATATCTCAGAACTCCAGAAGAGAACGAAGTGGCAGCTTAACCAGGACACACTTACCCCTGACACTCTCGTCGTAATCAAAGATGACAACTTACCGCCCCTGAAGTGGCGCCTCGGACGAGTGCTGCAAGTATTCACCGGCAAGGATGGCATTTCACGCGTGGCCACCATCAAAACAGCGACGGGCGTTATACGGCGATCATTCCCAAAAATCTGCCCACTCCTGCATCGGGATGACGATCGAACAAGCAGCAGCTCAGCCTCATTGGAACCTGGTGCTCCCAAGGCCGGGGGCATGTTGATGTCACCGGCGCCATCTATGAGCGGCCAACCACACTAACCGACGTGACGTCAACAACAGGACGGTGGAGGGTGGCTCGAACGACGCGACACCAGCGCGCGCGCGGCGGTTACTTCATCTTGATCCTTGTGACGCGACGACGAAAACCAATATTTTTTATATAACGTACGGAAACCACAAATTGTAACAAGTAAACTGAATTACACATCATCACGAACAGCCTTGGGTCTCATTTCATATCCACGACGAAGACCTGACACAGAAAACCCAAACAATTGTTAAAGCCTCTTTGGCATGTTTCAGCTGCAGTGACATGAGTTTTGGATGTGTTTTCTTTTTTACTGAGACGTTAAGCTGTCACTGTTCAATTGTCGTCTAATATACATTTTCTGTAATTATATTTTCTATTATTCTCATTACAATCCTTAAAGTTTCGCATGAGACGCTTCACCGCATAGTCAGCACTCTGCTACAAATATTATGCATGTATTAGACATATAAACCTTCCTCTTGAATCACTCTATCTATTTAAAAAAACCGCTTCAAAATCCGTTTCGGAGTTTTACAGATTTAAGCATACATAGGGACGGACAGACAGCGGCAGCGACTTTGTTTTATACTATGTAGTGATGATAAGGTACTGAAAGGAGAGAAGGTCCAGAATCTTAGATCAAGTTGGATGAAATCTGAATTATGATTTGCAATAAAAGAACTGTGATTTTGTTTTCCTGAATCACTATCTCTACATGTACGGAGATGTGACAAATCCCGATGAGTCACAAAATCACGTTATAACATAAATATTTATGCTCGTTGCGATACACTAGTAGATGTAAAAAAAAGGTATCGTACAGGTCATGTCCGATAAAAAATATCAACGGGTACAAAAACCTGGAATAGGTCAACATATAAACTGTTGGGCTTGTTAACATCCATAGATAAAAAAGTCTACGTAAACATACACACATCAAAAGTAATTTGGAGCCTTAATATCAATAATTGAATAAAAAATAGAACGAGCGTCTTTTTATCGTGAAGTGATCTGCAAACATACCTAGATAGATTAAAAATAAATTGCGGCAGGTCATGTTTGACTTGACTTGAAAGAATTTTTTATATCACTCATCAGTGACTTAAAAAGTCTTTCAAGTAGGCATTAGCAGAATTCAACAACCCGTCGAAAAACACGTAGCGTTTCTACCATAAAACGACATAATCTCATTTTTTTTTATTCATTTTTGTGACATTTGTATATACTTTGGGAAAATGTCAACCTACGGTTCTTGAGATACAGCGCTCTAACAGACAGACGGACGGACAAAGGAGGCTAAGTGATAGGGTTCCGTTGGTTCCGGACTGACGTGACCAGCTTCTGTAACTTTCCAAAGACATTCAACTCCTGGAGGATCCAGCGTCATGTACTCGTAGGCTACTGAATTCATGGTTATGACAGTTTTCAAGCTTAGTAGATTTATCATTGAGGACGTCGAGCGGAGAAAAATATGTTTTAAAATGTAATTAGAAAGGGTTCATTTTCGTGACGTCGAACATTGTACGAGTACTTACCTACCAACGTAAAGTGGAGTTCTGTACCTACATAATATGAGAAGTTTTATCAGAAAATATTTATTTGGAATAAACACTCTTCTTCTTAATATATCGGTCGCAAAATCTTGATTTTCAGGTGCAAAGAAAAAATTGTTGAGTGTGCCTGGAGTGTTGATTAAGATAGGGATTCTTTTTTATCACATAGAACGTCTTGTTAACTTCAAGAGTAGACAACAATGGATCCGTTGGGCCGCGCCTAGTAGGTCGAAACTCGAAAGTCGTTGACTGATAAACATTAAAGTGATAGTTATCTGTATTTTTAGTTCGGTAGCCAAGTTCCTGGTGATAAGGCAATGCAGGCAAATAATTAGTTCATTCAACTTTCAACTCGGGAGGACACGGCGAGGCATAGGTACGCCTGGTAGAGTGTGCCGCTTGGGAGGAGCCGCGCCGTACCCTAGTCTCTGTAGTAGGCAGTGACCTCTCGCTGCCGGCCGTAGTACGTTCTATGGTCGGCGGCGAGAAGTCCTGGGACGCGGTGGTCTTCTTCTGCGAAACGGTTATCACGCAGAAGGAGGCTGCGGAAAGGGAGAGGGAGATGTCGAGTGCTCTAACGGAGCAGCAGGCGCACCGGGCGTCGGAGGAGGGAAAACGCTGCCCGCATTCGGCCCGCCCAACTGGGTCTAGAGGCGGCAGACTTGGGGACGTCCGTCGCCCCCCA
The DNA here is from genome assembly GCA_947386135.1 of Melanchra persicariae. Lineage (NCBI taxonomy): Eukaryota > Metazoa > Arthropoda > Insecta > Lepidoptera > Noctuidae > Melanchra > Melanchra persicariae. The sequence continues at coordinate 9,429,524 of OX376661.1, read as the reverse complement.
TTCATCCGGACCCGAGGTGGCGGCGCGTGGTGTTCCCGTGCGCCCCTCTGACGTCGCGGGGGGAGTCAAACACCTCACTCCCCTCGCTTACGAGAGGTGGCCCCCGCGATCTCTGGTGTTGGTGAGAGATGCAACACCGGGGTGGTTTTACTCAGTAAGAGACCCCCGCCCGCCCCAGGGCGCAGGACATCCATGAGGATTTCCCCAAGTACGTGTTATTTGGTTTTTTAATCTGGAATTTCTCAAAACCAGAGTGAACAGGTATATTCTATAACAGACCTCATCCATCGTTTTCTATCACGCGAGATTGAGGTCAAGAGCAGGCTTTACTGAGAGTCACCGTGGCCTTGGAACGCAAAGGGCATTAGGAGGAACATGGATGGGTTTTAGTCAGTAAGCGTCAGACACTTCCTCCCGCTCCACTCGGAGCGGTAGGAGTCATTTGATGATTTCCATACTTAAAACCAAAAAACAAACACATCACGTCATGTCATGTTTTTACTTTATGTAAAAAAGTAAAAAACTAGGTTACATAAAAAATAACCTTAGACGTAATAATTCAAAATAATATGTCGCGCGGTCATCGTATCTGACTCATAGCAAGCAAGATAACGTTGTTTTTATTTATCCCACTCTCCGGGGAAAAACAATAGAACGATAGCAATTCATTGATACAAAACCGCTGGCTATTTGTTGATAAGATCATTAATTTGCCTATAGTTTTATCCGATTATGTGACCCATTAGATAAAGACTTATTTTTAAATGCACATCACAAAACTTATCAAACGTCAATTTATTTACTTACCTACATGAAAAAAATATTTTTACATCAAAATAATTATTTTAGTGCAACAAACCAAATCTTTAACAAACCTAGTACGAAAAATAATCCAAAAATATGCATTAATACTAGGTATATTATATTTGTTCCTCTAATGCGCGAGAAAAAAGTTATCCAATCTACGAAAATATTATTTTCAACACATTTGCTCAAAAAGTGCATTTACGAAGCCTGTATGCATTGTTCGAAAGTTAAAAATTATGCACCACACAATGGAGCGTGCGGCAAAGTAGGTACTCTCACCTAAGTACATATTTTACCGCAAACTCCGTTGTATAGCGCCGTGCGTATTCTTTACGGTTTTTTTTTAATTTCCATAAAAATTAATAAGAAATCCACCAAGGAGTTTCACATCACGAGAATAAATAAGCTGAATGATCGAACCTCCTTGGAAGCGCTTTTGCTGTATACGTTTGTCTCATTTTAATATTATAGAGAAAATGAGAGGAGATAAATAAAAAAAATAAAGTAGGTATGTGGTTCTAATTTTCACCACGCGCATGTGGCGCCCTTTGCAAATTCGCGCCATTTTCATATTAGAAACGTCAAAGATTGTTGCGACTTTCCGACTGATTGCTAGAGACAAAAAGTTTGTTTCATTACTTATTGTAATGTTTTCTCGCAAATGTGTCGAAAAACGTTGTATGACACACGTGCGGATTTGGTTTTTACAAACTCGTAACTATGGTAAGCCCTCGACTTCGTCTCGTGCTTACATTCGTCTACTCGTTTGTAAAAACCAACTTACCGCACTAATATCATAAATAACTATTTCATATCATATTTGATATGAAAATAATATTTATTATATATTCTACTGATTGCACGAATTCGTACAAACGTAATACTTACTCACAAATATAACAAAATTATGTCGTGGCCATATCATAGAATTGATCACTTCACGATATCCGACCATTTCCTAATAATGATAAATAATTAGTAAGTCTCTTTGGCCTACAAAATAAATACACTAAATATATCTAAATTCCCTTGAAACTGGTCTTGGACCAAGCTGCGCCGCGATACCCAATCCTCCGCTTTCCACATCCATTATTTCTCAGATACCTTTTAAAACGAATCCGTCCATCTAATTGGAGACCCCCACACTAATAATAACTATTTTTTTAAACCATATCTCAACTCTTTACGTTTGGGCCCATTAGTTTCCGTCTCCTTTACTCACTCATACTACATTGGCTCTTCGTCTATGGGCTTCATTAACCATTCATTAACACACCAAATAATCAATTGACTAAAATACTGCATTAGGTACTGATGCCACGCTGTCACTGCACATAGATTTTTTTGTCAATGCAGGTTATTAGTAACTAAATTATTCCTGTAGTTTCGTTTTCATGGCCTATCACTGGAACCATGCCATTTACGGGATCAATAGTAGCCCATGGCATCAAGCGATAGTGCAGTCCCTTTTACAATCGTATCACTAAACAATGTTTACCTCTTAAAAATACCAATAATTTAGATTGACTCTGCCTTTTCAGGTCTCATTAACTTATTACTTATTCATCATCTGCCTAGCCTTTTTCGAACTATTTTGGAGTCCGGTTTCCAGTCAAACCGGATTCAGCTGAATACCAATATTTTACGTGGAGCAGCTGCCTACCAGACCTCCACAACCCGTTAACTGGGTAACACGGTACTTCTTGGCAAGACTGGAGCCAGATTTTCATTAAGTTATTATTGTCATTCATCAAATAATCAATGGACTAAAATACTGAATAACAGATACCACGATATCAGCAACTGGTTCATTAATTTTTATTGTTCGCACACGTGTTTACTTAGTCAATGGCAAGAGATGATCATTACACATTATGTACTTTTCATTATCGATATTCTCCGAACTGTCATAAATAATTATTTGGTATGCGATCATAACATGACGCTTTTGCTGTGAATACCCTAATCTGTCATCTGAGACCATTATATCTAAACCTAAATTAAAATATCTAAATTAGTTCAATGACTAATACTGAGAGATCAGGCTCAGCCAAGGGCTCTTATTACAACATCTCGTCTGCAGGCTGCAACTAGTGATTTTTTAAGGATGGGAAATGTTCATATGACTGACTTCTCTAGCTTTGCGGAAGGGAGTGTCAGACACTTAGGTTCTGACTAAAACCCATCCGTGTTCCTCCTAATGCCCTTTGCGTTCCAGGGCCGCGGTGACACTTTGGAACTAATTCTGCAAGTTGCGATTGTGATCCGGCTACGAATAAGTACTCCGAAAAATACGAATATTAAAAGAAAAAAAAAGGTGCTGCTGTCAGCCGCACTTATGTATTTACAGACCATCATGGTCGTTCCGTCTGGTCGTTAGGGGGTCACGGTCAGAGATGAGCGGTCTATTATTGACGCGATATAGATATTAGACATACAAATGAAGGAGGCTGTTTTGTAAAATTGTTGGCAACAAAACAGAAAATCCGGCCAAGTGCGAGTCGGGCTCGCGCATGAGGGGTTCCGTACCATCGTATTTTTATTATTCGTTGATATAGCGGCAACAGCAATACGCACTCTGTGAAAATTTCAACAGCCTACCTATTCTATAGCTGTATCTCATGAGATAAAGCCCACTGACAGACGAACGGACAGCGGATGCTTATTAATAGGTCCCGTTGGCCTTTGGATACGGAACCCTAAAAAAACTTTTTCACAAAAAATAAACAGACTTTAAAAAAAAACACTACAAAGTACAAAATAACTTTAATTTTGGAAGTCAGTGTTTTGGTTGTGTTAGCTTAATAATATTTAGTCGAGTTATTTCTCACATTGGTATCATTTAAATCGATTGTGTTTGACGCGATTGTCACTTTTGATGTCCGTGGACATCAATGTGACAACTGTCAAACTTACCAGCCATTTTGAAATGAGTTATTTTTGCATTCGATACTCAACGGTCGAACTGTACCGATTAAATCCAAATATTTCTGAGCAATCCGTATTTTATTTGAGTGAACCTGCACTGATCCTTCATCTCAGAAGTGGGATTGGACAGGCTAGCTCTATATTTCTAGCAAAACGCCCACAACTCAGAGTTTTGCTATACGTGCGTTTTCGATTGTTCTAACGCAACACAATGGAGGACGGAAATGTGACACCTACCGAGACTTTGGATCGTCGCAAATCTTCTTCAAGGAAAAGGAAACGACTCGATCGCAAAGACAAAAGAAAACGACGCAGACGCAGATCAAAAACTGAAGATGAATCAGCAACGGACTCGAGCATTTCTATGCGAAGAAGCCGTTCTCGGGAGCGTCGTGAGCATCGTCGTCAGCGACGTAAGACAGTCAGCAGCCATAGCAGTGACCGTGATCCTCACAGACGCCGTCAGGAAAACAGCAGCAGCAGGCGAAGCAATCGCGCCGTGAGCGTCATGAGCGGCGCCGTAGGAGTGGAAGCAGTCGCCGTAGCCGCCGGCAGGTCAGCAGAAATGCGGGTGCGCGCGGCAGCAGCAGTGGCTCGAGATCTTCGTATCTTGACAGGCGCTCATCTTCCCCGGTAAGACGTTCCAATAATAGTACTGACAATGTGACAAATTTATTGTTGACTAAATTAGTGAACACCTTGGCAAATACTCGTCCTGAAGGTAATAAATTTCCAATGTTAGGAAACGTCATACCTGACTTTGATCCGATGGTTAAGGGGCAAACTATACAAGTGTGGCTCAGTAAAGTCGACGAGTGTGCGAAATTATATAGATGGGCCGATGATCAAGTCATACATTATGCATTACCTAAATTAGTTGGCGTTGCAAAAACGTGGTACCAAGCGCTGCCCACTATGTCATTTTCGTGGCCTGAATGGAAACGAAAATTATTAGAATCATTCCCTAGTAGTGATGATTATGCCGAGTTACTTACAGAAATGTTATCTAAACGCGTAAAATATAATGAGTCACTAGAATTATATTATTTTGAAAAAATCAATTTGTTGAACCGGTGTAATATCATAGGTAAAAGGGCAGTCGACTGTTTATTGTACGGAATCGAAGATCGTTCATTAAGATTAGGCGCGAAGGCCTTGAAGTGTCAGGAACCGGAACAAGTATTAGAATATTTTCAGTCTATCAAACAACAGCCGCGTGAAACAGATAGGTCGCGTCCTTATGGGGATAAGAGGCCTAACGCTTTATCGAACGCAAAACCCACCAGCAATGACACAAAGGCTAAAAGTAGTAGTAATTCTATTGTTTGTTACAACTGTAACGAACCAGGACATTTCAGTTTTAAATGTACAAAAAAAATACTTAAGTGCAATATATGTAATAAACTTGGACATTCTACATTAAATTGTCCAAAACTACCCTCCGATAATACTGATACTGATAAAGTGGGTCAAAAGAATATTTTACGCATAGACGCCGAGAGCACCGCCAGAAACGATTGTAAATACACTATGCAGTTGATGATTAACGGACAATCGATCATAGGTTATGTAGATCTAGGAAGTCAATGTACTTTAATTCGTTGTAGTGATGCTAGAAAACTAGGAATTAGTTGGTCAAATAACCCAGATCTTCCTACGATGAGAGGTATTGGTAACAACATAGTGTTACCTTTGGGGCTCGCTACTGTCACTATACAGATATAAGATGTCATGGAAAAAGTAGATGCCTTGGTGGTGGACGACAACATTATTAAATACCCTGTATTAATTGGACACAGTTTTACGGAAAGGCCTGGTATTATCATAACGAAAACTTACGATTCTTTGATATTTAAGCGGGAAATTACAAACAAATTACATCTTGAATTAGTTTCGGACACATCATTGCGGGCTAAGGAAATGTGCTTAGTTGAAGTTAGTTGCACCGGCGATTATTCAGGAACTGTGTATGTGCGCGGTTCACTTCGTGGAAAGTCTGAATATGAGTTTTACCTTCTGCCAGGAGAGTATGAACTAGATAATGGTCGTGGTCGTTTATTGATTCAAAATATATCGCACAAGGTAGTTTTACTTAAAAAAGAGTCATTAACCCAACTAGCAATTTTCTCTTGTAGATGTGCTGATTTAAGAACTAAGGTGTTACAACTGACTTACATGTGTCTTGACTATGACAGAACATCTTATTAAAGCATGATTCAAGACGTTTTGTACTTAAAGAGTACTAACACTTAGTACGTGCTCTTATAGATGTATATAAAGAATCGTTGTAACACATCTATCAGTACAGTTGTCTTACAAGCGCATTTTTACAGAGCAATTGCTCTTGAATATTATTTACACTTAAAAAAGCATCTTAAAAGTACATTCTTTCTTAGTAGAGTCTGCATTGAGTGGTTTATAACACTTATGATCTTAATAAACTTTTGCATAAAACTACTATGAAACCAACTCGTTCTAAGTGTAAATTGTCTTCTCTGAGTCAAATTAAAGAGAAAGCGAATAATAGTAGAGCTCTATCAGACTATTTGGTCTTATGGAAGACTTGTGAACACTTTATTAAGAATGTCGGCCATTATATTCATGTAAACAACGCTAAGTGTTTGTAACACTAACAGTTAACTATGGAGTTTGAAAAATGGAAAAATATCATATAATATACTGATGCATATTTGTCTCATCTAATATTACACCTACCACAAAATGGTAATTTGTAAGCCATGGTTTTAAAAGGAACCCTAAATTTATTAAATGGCTGCAAGTAGTTCTTTTATGTAAGAGCTCAATAAGTTCATAAGGCTTAAAATTAACTTAAGTAGTGTGAAATAAGACATTTTAGTATTAAAGTTATCTTAGAGAAGAGTAATTGGTCTTATAAATCTCTAATGGCGTCAGTTTTTATTTTTATAATAAGTTAATATGTTTTTACTAATATTCTAAATACATAATTAAGTGGGCCTGTGAGAAAATTCTACTTTATTCCACAAAACATTCGAAGAAATGTACACCGCAAGTCATTTAAGTTCATAGACACATAATTATCAAGCAAATGAACTAAATGGTTACAAGAAATAAAAATACTACTAATACAAATAATACAAGTTGACAGTTAAACTTGTTTTTATTTTATTTCAACAGCACTCGCGCACACACTTTCGGTTGTTGTGATAAATATTCCGTTATTGAGCTTCCAGAGAGCAATATAAGGGGAATTACACTTGCAAGTGCAGTCCTAAGAGTGCTCTAAGTCTATTTTCCCTCAAACCATGCTGTTATAAGACCATCATAAGTTATTTTGGTCTTACAACAGCAGTAACAAGATTATTGTTAGTGTAAAGTAATCTTCAATAAGAGCGTTATTAGTTGACTGTAAGTGAGAATTCTCTTATAAAGTGCGCCTAAATCGACACTTACAGTTGTCTGTAAGTATGCTAAAAGAGTAAAAATTATTGGTCTTAGGACACTTGTAAGTTAAAATTTTGCTAGTTGGGTAATAACTCGCGCTTTTAGAACTGACGGTTATTTTGATGTAAATCTTTTGAATATCAATGCTAGTAATTTTTGCTCAGAATTCAATTACGACTCGAATTTAACTAGTAATCAAGTAGATCAGTTAAAAAGCTTATTAAATAAATACAAGGAGTGTTTTTCGAATAATTTGAATGATTTGGGATTTACTAACATAGTAAAGATGGAGATTGAATTAACTGATACTAAACCAGTCGTATATCGTCCGTACAGACTTTCATACCCTGAGCGTGAGCTGGTACGATCAATGGTCCAGGAAATGATAGACGCTGATATTGTTTGCGAATCTAATTCTCAGTACGCCAGCCCTATACTGCTTGTAAAGAAAAAAACTGGCGAAAAAAGACTATGCGTGGATTATCGCGCTCTTAATAATAAAACAAAGAAAGAACATTACCCTTTACCATTGATCGACGACCAGCTGGATATGCTAGCTGGCCATTCACTCTTTATCACACTTGATTGTGCATCAGGCTATTATCAATTGCCTATTGTAGAAAGCTCCCAGGACAAGACGGCGTTTGTCACACCGGACGGCCAATATCAATTTAAACGGATGCCGTTCGGTTTGGCAAATGCTCCATCAGTATTCCAAAGGGCTATGAATAAGATACTGGTAAAGTCAAAAGTTGACTTTGCCATTATATTCATGGATGACGTTTTAATTCCTGCTAGATCATTCGAAGAGGGTCTTGAACGGTTAGAGATAGTACTTAAACTACTCCATGAGGCCGGGTTAACATTAAAACATAAGAAATGTAACTTCTTCTATAGAGAAATAGACTTTTTGGGATTTCAAGTTAGTGGTCAAGGTATAAGACCGGGGTCACGTAAGACGTTAGCTGTTTCAAGTTTCCCCGTACCCAAGAACGTACATGACGTCAGACGTTTCATTGGACTCGCCAGTTTCTTCCGGCGTTTCATGAAAGATTTTGCTCTGATCGCGCGCCCCCTAACTGATCTCCTCAGGTCCAATTTCACATGGAAATGGAACGAGGAACATTCGAAAGCCTTTAATACGCTGAAACAAAAACTTGTTGAACGTCCTATTTTGGCCTTGTACGATTCGAGACTTGAAACGGAATTACACACCGATGCATCTAAGTTAGGGATTGCTGGTATTTTAATGCAAAGACATAGCGACGGAATGTTTAGACCCGTGGCGTATTACAGTCGGAAAACAACTCAAGATGAACAAAATCTACATTCGTTTGAACTGGAAACGTTAGCAGTGATAGCCTCACTGAAACGTTTTCGTGTTTACTTGCTGGGATTAAAATTAAAGATCATAACCGACTGCAATGCGCTACGCACGACACTTACCAAACGTGATCTTATACCGAGGATATCTCGGTGGTGGGTGCAGTTCCAGGAGTACGACTGTGATCTACACTAAAATTATAAAGAGGAAAGATTTGTTTGTTTGTTTGTTTGTTTGTTTGTTTGAAATGAATAGGCTCCGAAACTACTGGACCGATTTGAAAAATTCTTTCACCAGTAGAATCCTACATTATCGATGATGGACATAGGCTATAGAATATTTTCAAAAAAGTTAGGGATCCGTATGAAAACTTCGATAATGTAACCCAAGGTATGAGAAAAAATCCTTATATCGCGTACGCTGCGGAATCTATTGACAATAGAGCAAAGTGATGTACCACAGTTTTATAGAAGTCATCAATATCTACAAAAAAGTCCGCGATACCATATGTCTAACTATTATGGATAAGTCACTATGACCGCTTTTTGTTCATATTATTCAAGCAAATCCCATGGTGAAATAAAAAATGGTGATTTTAGTATCATGATATTAATCCTTATCCATTTAAATGGTTTGATAATTTAGGTTGATTATGTCCGTGTAAACTACACTTTAAATTATTCAAATCAGACCTTTCATTCAAAAGTTACGACGGTAGTAAACATGCTCGGAGTAAGAAAAATGTCGCGGCTTGAGCGAACTGGGGAGAATCGTATCAATGCATGGGGGTATAGGGGGCGTTGAAGTTTGTGGAGTACCTACTAAATCCACGCGGACGAAGTCGCGGGCGAAGTGCTAGTATTGAATATAGGCCGGGACCTCGTATGGCACATGTAGATGCTCTCAGTCGTGCACCTGTGACTGAACCCGTAATGAGTGATGATGAGACACACGTACTCGATGTTTTAAATATAGACATTAAAGACTGGATTTCCACAGTACAAAGTAATGACGAGGAAATTGGTAGAATAAGGGACATTTTACGTGACAAAAATACGAATTATATAGCAGATGTGTATAAAAATTATCAATTAAAAGGTGATCATGTGTACAGAATTGTTGGTGACAAAATAAAATGGGTAGTTCCTAGAGCAGTCAGGTGGCAAGTTTTAAGAATGAACCACGACAATGTAGGCCATTTTGGCTATGAGAAAACTCTTAGTCGACTACGCGAAACATTTTGGTTCTCTAAGATGCGACGTTTTACCAAAAAGTACGTTTCAGCGTGTCTTGAATGTGCACATCATAAAGCTCCGGGTGGTCGTAGGGAAGGGATGCTTCATCCAATACCAAAAGCAGATATTCCCTTTCATACGATTCACGCCGATCATTTAGGCCCGTTCATTCGCTCTAGGAGGGGCAACACTTATTTATTCTTGCGATTATTGACTCTTTTACAAAATTTATAAGCATAAGTGCTGTACGGGATACAAAAAGTACCACAGCCATTAGAATTTTTAGAGACCATTTTAGCATTTTTGGCACTCCAACACGTCTTATCACTGATCGGGGTACTTGTTTTACCAAATCAAAATTTAAATCTTTCATGGAGAGTACAAATGTTAAACATATACTTAATGCAGTGGCTACTCCAAGGGCGAACGGACAAATAGAACGTTATAATAGAACCATATTAGACGCTTTGAGCACGAAATGCCACGATAAAGGTGATAACACCTGGGATGAACACGTCGGTGACATCCAGCTAGGTATAAATACGACAATGAATAAAGCAACGGGGAAAAGCCCATCAGAACTGCTATTTGGTTTTAAAGTCTTAAATTCATCAGGAAATATAATAAATGAGGTTTTAAATGAAGTTATATGTCGTGTTAGTGATAATGAGTTAATAAGGATAAGGACAGAAGCTACGTCTAGAATAGAAAAACAGCAGTCTGATTCAAAGAAGACATTTGATAAGCATAGAAAAAGGGTGACGTTATATAATGTCGGTGATTTGGTTAGGGTTGAAAGAACAATAATAGATAAAGAACATGTAGGTAAATCAAAGAAGCTTATATCCAAGTTTCATGGCCCATATAGGATAACAAAAATTCTAGAAAATGACAGGTTCTTGATAGAGGACACTCCTCTTACTAGGAGAGGCAATAAAAAGTATGAAAATGTTGTAGCAGTGGATAAGATACACCCCTGGCTAAATTATACAAACATATCCAGTCACGGTAGTGAAATTGATAATAGTGGCGATGAATAAAACTGATAAGTTACTAGTTCAGATTAGGATCAACGCCTTGTATATGATTACTATAACTTAAAATTGATAAAAAAAGGGTATTAATGATTGGAAATTAATAATAATATGAGTAAATTATTAAATACATATGAGTCATTGTTAATGAGAGTATTTGATTAGTAAAGAACGATGAGATTTGCTAAGTTGTTGACTTAAAATATGGACTTGACAAGAGACTTGACGACGCGATGCTTAGGCTATGAGCAAACAGTGCAGAAAGTGATTGATATCGGAGACCGATATTGCACAGATGATTGTAGATTATAGCAGACTGAAATGTAGGCATAGGCTATGAGCTTCCAGTGCAGAATACGAAAGGTGATGAAAATCATCGCACAGATGGTCGCAGATCATAGCAGACTATGCAACTAGATGACGTAGACATAGAGCATGGGTTGTGAGCGGTCAGTGCAGATTGCGAATGGTGTCATGCAATTGACATCGTACAGATGACCGTAGATCACAACAGACTGTGCAGATTGATGATGCTAATGACATGAACTGAATTAGAATGGAACCAATTAGTACGTAACAATATGAAATGTGTTATGGATAAAGTTATAATGATTTTGTGTAGTCTAACTAAACAATGTATTTTTTTTCTGTTGTTATTTATATGTTTACTGATCAAGTGAGAGGACTCACTTCAAAAGGATGGCCGAGTTGTTAGCTTAATAATATTTAGTCGAGTTATTTCTCACATTGGTATCATTTAAATCGATTGTGTTTGACGCGATTGTCACTTTTGATGTCTGTGGACATCAATGTGACAACTGTCAAACTTACCAGCCATTTTGAAATGAGTTATTTTTGCATTCGATACTCAACGGTCGAACTGTACGGATTAAATCCAAATATTTCTAAGCAATCCGTATTTTATTTGAGTGAACCTGCACTGATCCTTCAGTTGCTTCTTCGTTATTTGACACCGACTTCCAAAATTAAAGTTATTTTGTATTTTGTAGTGTTTTTTTTGGAAGTCGGTTTATTTTTTGTGAAAAAGTTTTTTATTTTTCACTTTTTAGTGGTACCTCACACCTAAAGACACCACTGGAAAGTCACAGGAAAGCAAAAATATGCAATTTCGTATGATTTTTCCACATATTTTTTCCAGCTATTCGGATTTAAAAACCAAACTACTAAACCGATTTTGATAAAATTTAAATTGGACCAATCGAGAAGTATATCCTTTCACATAAAACAGAATTTTTCGAATCGGTTCATAAATTACGGAGATATGAGGTAACAAACACAAAAAAAAAAAAAAAATACAGTCGAATTGAGAACCTCCTCCTTATTGGGAAGTCGGTTAAAAAGCAATGGTATCTGATCTACTGAAAAATATAACAATTTTATAACGCTGATGAAAATTTGGTAAACACTGATGTGATGACATTATTATAAATTACTAACTAATGATAAGCAATCTTTATTCTGAAATAATATAAAAAATCTATAGTAAACCGATAACAATTATTCATAGTTCCTTCAATTAACAGTTTCCTTCATAACTAATGGATTAGGGGACTAACTTTAGATATCATTTTCATAGGAAAACCTTAGGAGGTACATAAATAAATCACTCACAAAATTAAAAATAAATTGACTTCACTTCGAGTAGTTTAGTCAAACCACAGACCATTTAATATAATTCTTTACAACTATTTATGGGCAGAGTTCGCTACTTATAGTTTTTTAGGGTTCCGTACCCAAAGGGTAAAACGGGACGCTATCTGTCTGTCCGTCCGTCACCAGGCTGTATCTCATGAACAGTGAGACAGCTAGACAGTTGAAATTTTCACAGATGATGTATTTCTGTTACCGCTATAACAAAAAATACTAAAAATAAAATAAAATAAATATTTAAGTCGGGCTCCCATGCAACAAACGTGATTTTTTTGCCGTTTTTTATAGATAATGGTACGGAACCCTCCGTGCGCGAGTCCGAGTCGCACTTTGTTATTTTTTTAAACTTATTAATTTGTCACTTTTCCTTAACTTAGCCATCATTTCCATGTTATTTCGCGCAGGGACTTAACCGTAAAAAAAACAAGAAAACAACATTATAAAATGGAAACACATTTTAATGGCAAAGATGACTTTCACAAAAATAATTGTTTACTATAAATCGTTCTTAACTACGTTTTAATGATTAGGTATTCATTTTATTATTTTATTGATAGAATACATTTATAATTTATTACACATTTAGATTTTAAACTGTGGTTTCTCTTACCGTAGCAGGATAATGAATTCTATTATGATTATTTTGAAATGTCAAATGAATTAGTTTTTCAAAAAAGTCAGTTAAAAATCAAAGAACAATATTTAGCTATTTTTTTTTGTAGGTAGTTTTCATGACGTACATTCACAAGATGGTGCTAAATACGCATTTGATTTTTTTTTTTAATTTTAGCATTTAAGTTTCCTTACATTAGTTTTACAATGAAGATGAAAACGATTAGGTACATTTAAAGTTAAAACTCCTTACGAATTTTCTCTAAATGCTACACGACTGTACATTGAATATTTTGGTAAATAAAACTTTCATTTACATACAAAGTATTAAAAATGGTCATTACATAGATTCGTACAAACATTTAATGGATAACTTACACTTAGAACATAAGGAGAATTTTTCATTGCCTCTTCTATAAAACAAGTAGTGCAGTAAATTCCAACAATTAAACACGAATAGAATCAATCAATTGGAAGTTAATTCAAATAGAATTATGCATACTATTATGATGCAGTGCAGTAAAAAAATCCTCCTTAAGTCCCCAGTTAAAATGTGTAGACATAATTTAATATTCTACTAGGTACATTTGACACTAAAGTGTTCATAACACAGATCTGAATGTAAAGCTTGGCTTAGTTTGGACTTAGGCCTGTAATATAGTACCTCTAGGTTTGTGTGTACTATGTTCACACCAAGACAAATCTTGTCATGTTTGCCATGCGCAAACAAAGTTTTGCAAGGTTATGTGGCAGATTTTCTTGCCACTGTAATTTTTTTTGGAAAAAAATCACTCTGTATCTACAGGCTGATTTTTTCAAGTGGATACTTATCAACAAAATCAATGAGTTCGAGTCCTGGTTAGGCAAATTGATTTTTCAAACCTCGAATGATGCAGTTTTAGTTTTCATCAAAATCGGGCCCGAGACAGTCAGGCCCGAGACTCCGTTGAGTATTTATCGCTATTCCTCATAGTTTTGGATATGGCCATCCACACACACTTGAAAAAAATCAACCTAAGTGTATGGTAGGTACATAATTATGGCTTTTTTCTGAGTGTTTCATAAAAATAAATATATTGTTTTTTTTTGTCCCTGGTGTGAACCATGAAAGGATATATTAAGCGTATGATAATCACAATAATTTGATTTGATAGACATCGATATTAATAACAGCACAAAACATCTAAGAAGCCTTAACGGTAAAATTACAGTATACATAGAAATTTATTTATAAAGACAATATCAGAATATAGTAGCTACACCCAATAGAAACATTAAATAAATACGCTTTGTTCTCACTTACATTAGGGTTAATAATTTAAAAAACATTCTTAGAATTCTTAACAAATTATTTAATAGATCACTCGACGGTAATAGAAAACGTGCCTTTTTATAGTTTTCGTAGAGTAGTCTATTAAATATGACTTAACAATAAACCAACTTTTGGAAGCGCTAACTATAATATACCTAACGATTAAACCATAATATACCTAACGGTTAAATTAATGTGTAGGTATTGTTTTTTTTTGGTGAGCTTGTACCTGTAACACGGACGAAATACAAAAAGCGCAGACACAATAAATATTAGCTTAGAGTAACAAATAATTTATTACTAATATAATCTTTATTGTAGTCTTTGACTATCTAATGTGTTCTTCCAATAGTTTTAATTCAAACCTATTTTTCCGTTACATTCGGTCATAAATTTACTTCTTCCCTTTTTTGGATTTTTCATTAAATTGTTTCTTTTATTATCACCCGTTAAATTTTTGAATTTTGCGTAATCTTCGTTTGAAGTCAAGTCCAGTTGTTGTAAATTACAATTAAATAATGATTCATTATTGAATCGCAATTGTTCCAAAAATAATTAACTATGGATACATATATTTATATTCAACTGGTTCTTAGAGTTTCTAATCTTCCCAGATTTCTTTACTACATAAGTTCGTTTTCGTCACAATTGATACGTATTTGATTTAGGTTTTAAAATCTCCTGCATTCTTAAAACATTTGAAATTTAATTAAAATTTTAAGAATTTCCAAAATTATAATTATTGGTTGATATAATAAAGGAAATATAAGATTATTTTTATTTCTTAAATCAAACGACAAGACGTACATGCATATGAATATATTAAAAAAGTTATTTCTTAAATCTATGCGTACAAGTAAGTCGTTTGCTAAAATGCACTTGCTGTCCTAAAAATAGAATTCAATTAATGGTACCATTAATTAAGTAAAAAACAAAAGCAAAAAACTACAAATAAAATGTCCGCATTTCCGGCTTAATCCATCGATAAGACATTCTTCATTATACCCCTATAATGAAGAATGTCTTATCGATGGATTAAGCCGGAAATGCGGACATTTTAGGTACATAGAAAACAAAAGATTTCGGACAGATACGACGTCAGTGCGATAAGGGACTTCCCTCACCAGCCGCACGGCGGACATTGTCCAGGGGATTGCGCAAGGAAAGCCAATAATACCTACCTAAAAATGCTTACGTAATGACAATAACTTTCGGCCAATCTTGATTGTCCAGTCACTAATGTAGGCTTAGCTTGCTATCTATAGATTGGTGGGTAAAGTAGGTATTACCCATTTTTTATACAGTCGATATCAGTTGGATAATAGCTAATAATTTGCGTGTAATAGATACTGACGAGCAATTTCCGTACTACAACCGTATCCAGTGGAAAACTTTTGTCAAGCCCACGGGTATTTTGAATATTCCCATTAAAACTCAAATTTCATGTTAGGTACCTACCGTCTATTCCTTTATTGAAATATTAATAATAAGTAGGTATAATAATATAATGCCCTCTTGCACCACACATCTCAAGTGCATTTAGCGCTTACCGAATTGAATAGCGTTCTATTTCTATCAAATGGGACAGAATGATGTTATAAATGCATTTGGTCTGTTGTGGAAGTTTCTGTTTTAATTTTAATGATTTATTTTTTAGGTACCTGTACCTACATTATGTCATTTTAATTATAGCAATTATACACCTCGGTGTGGCTCTAACTTTGTACTGTGTAATAGTCACAAAGTCGGTTTTCGTGTCTGTCTGTGTTTCCGCTTAGTTTTTCCTAAGTGCGAAATGGATTTTGATGCGATTAACACCATTTTGTTGAGTGAAATTTCTGGAGTTTTTTATGAAGGCATGTTTACGCCTGTTTGTCGACTAGGGTTATCGTATTTTTGCTGTTTTATTTCAATAATCTTTTATTTCCTTGGTTACTCAGTGTGTTCGTTATCTTGTTAAGGCTGGATTTATCAATCAACACATACTAGGTAACTAAGTCCCCCTGGCGCGTTTGTCTGTCTGTACGAATGTAGAAAGAGATTTTGATGGGGATGTCACTACTTATGAGGCAGATTGGTTCTTCTACATAGTATACGTACTCGGAAATTGCAGTTTTAAACGTTTGACTAAGACATGCCTTGTCTGGCTCCCACGTTTATAACCGTCAGACATTCACGAGATTAGACTGAGTTCTTGATTTGAAAAAAAGGAACTCGAGTTTATTCCCCTTATATAAATATGTACAATTAATATGTATGTTTAGACAGATATAACTAATTTAATGGGTTAATAAATAATTTGGTTACGAATTAGAAAGCAACATTTATGGTTCTGTCTGATATGAAAAAGGCACACGAGGAAGTGAAGGTATACATCGTGACATTTTAGTCGTCTTACAAAGCTGGGACCACTCAATGTATCTGACGAAAAATACATCTAGGCGCGATTACAAAAATTAAAACCATTAATACATAGGTTCCTACAGACTGAGAATATTGAGATCGCAAAAAAGAAACACATTTTTTTGCTGGGGTGACTGAACTCTGGCATATAATAATTAATAACATTTTCATTTTTTAAATCATTTAATATATTTTTGATATTATATGAATGTTTAGTAGTAATTGAATACATGAAGTGGTTTGCCATTGTAAGGTGATTAAAATGGCATATATTGAGGGTAAATTTAAAAACAAGAGACACAGGTAAATATAGAGTTATTTTCAATATAAATATTTTAGAAATAGCTTTATATGAAAGTATGCAAATAATATTATGGGTAGTAAATAGGTTACTCTCATTTGATTTTAAAAAACCATGTATTATGTTTTTTATAGATATAATAACACAAATCATTTGCCTAGAAAATGAGCAGACATGCCAGCTCTGCTTAATTCAACTTTGCGAATTTTAGGCAATAGAGAGTTGTCCATTAAAAATACATTTTTAAGTAAATGTATGTGTATCTTTTATAGTAGGTAGATAGTGTTCCAATAATTAAGGTTCTTTAAATAATGTAAAGTGATATGGTATATTGGCCAAGTATTTTGCTTGGAGCAAATGATCATCGGGCTCGTTCAATATAATTTGAATGTCACGTCAAGTGCTTTTCTAGGGGCAGATTTTTCAGAGGCAATAAAAGTTATGTCCAAAGAATGATCATGATGTGATAACATATATTATGATGTCAAACTGCTACTTTTATTCCTCGGATGAAAGTTATCTGAATATTGAAAAACCGAGTCCAAAAGGAAGGGCCTTTTTTTTGGGTGGGAAATCATCAAATGACTCCTCCCGCTCTGGGTGGAGTGGGAGGGAGTGTCATACTCTTACTGCGACTAAAACCCATCCGTGCTCCTCGTAGTGCCCTTTGCTTTCCAGGGCCGCGGGAACTCTTTCGAACATAATCCGCAACCCTGGCAAGCTCTGGTTCTAACGGGCCCCGTCAACTATGCTGACATCTCTTTGAGGCGCGCGTGGAACACAACGCGCCCTCGACACGGGCCTGGCTTTGATCGGACGGCGAGCCACCCAACGTGAGCCGTCCGGAAAAGGAAGAACCTGTGTCGTATTTTTGATTAGCAATGTAAAGATGACATTGTTAAGTTTTATTTTTATTTAAAGTTGTTATGGTTTAATGAGATTATCCAGCTAAGTTTTTGACATAATTTGTGACCACATTTAAAATGAGTACCTTTTAATTAAATGTTGGCATCTCATTGTGTAGGTAGGTATTTTTGTCGGCAAGAATTATAATTATCTAAGTATTAATAACATCGATAAAATGATTTAAAATGTTTTTTTTTTGTTAAAGCCTCAATGATTATATTTTTGATATTTATTATTCTGGAACGATTTAAAACATGAGACAGATCTAATAAAATTTATTAAAACTTTGAATCACATTAATAAATTTTGTTTCAATTTGATTTAAATTCTTTCGGGTCTATTTAGACAATAGGTATTGATACTATTTATCCTAATATATAGCCAATATTAAATATTTTATCTACTTTATAAATTTAAAAATATTTTTTTCTATTACACTACTTATGCCTATATTTTTGATAGACGCTCGAAGTACTATCGACTGGTTATCTGATAGTTTATGCAAGACCACTAACTAAATGATGTAATTTCGTTATTTTAAGCATCCTGTGGTTCAAGGCTTTTTGTGGTTGCAACAATTCCTATAAATTTTTTTTTGGAGTCTTGCATAATTTACCAATGAACAGTGACCGAGAATTTCATAGTCCACATAGATATATTGTTCTAAAGTGATAATTATTTGTTCTCTATTAGAGTCTGAACTTGCAGAACGAGATCCCTCGCGAGGGATAACACTGCTGATGCGTCATGTCGCTCTGCCATTTCTGTGAAAAGAAAATTAATATTTCAGAGCCCGCGTTTTTAATAATTGACCGGCTTGCCTTTGACCATAATCTCTCCCACTCTCACAATCACTCCAAAGTAATGATGTAGTCGGCGATGGAGCACGCATGACAAGGCAAGTAACCTATTCATTCCTCGCTTAAACCCCCCCAACCCCCCTCCCCAGGTTGTACGCTATTTATGGTATGGTATGGTTCGACGCAAACTTTTTAAATCCACAAAATACAAAAAAAAAATGTAAAATAAATCACGTTGGCAAACAACAACCAACGATAGGTCGGCATTTTCTACAGCCAAAAATTCGAAAACACATACACGTTTGCGGTCAGAAAAATCGGACACTTGTATTTGTCATTTGCCAACCTGTACTCACTTAATGATTAAACTATTAGGAGACATTCCAGCAGTTGCTGACTCTACTTCTAGCAAAATTGTCTTCTATAACCTATCAATTTCCAAAGAGCCCAATCACGATGGTCCACCTTGTTTGGTCGAGGAGCTCTTGAGGCAACTTCCCAACTCTATTGTACCTGTTATTATTGCATTACGCCCAAAGTGACATATGTAATACATAATTATGTCACTTTGGGCGTAATGCAATAATAACATGATAGCTATAACTTTGGCATACATATTATGTATGCCAAAGTTATAGCTATCATGTAAGCTTAATCTCATGTTAGAAAGTGCTTGAAACATGGGTTGCTAAAATCCAACCGGACGCACATACAAAAGCAAGTTAATATAAAGCTTGTAAACTGACCGTTGAAGAACTTGATGATATCGGTGAAGTCCATGGTGTTGGCTAGGATGACGTCGCGGTAGGTCTCCAGCAGCGCCAGCGCTATGAACAGCACCATGTGCTCCGACGCCACGTGCCGCGCCGCCCAGATCAGCTCCCACGCCGAGAACACCTGCAAAAAAGATATTACATCAAAATCGATGTGTCTTTTTTGTTATTCTTGACGAGACCGCTCTTAAGGTCGATCTCCACTAATGTAATAATTAATAAAATAATATGATGCAAACTAGAAATTGTTCCTGATAACTTTAAAAACGGGACCATGTTCGACCTCTATCCAAAAGGGCGTTTTACCAAAAGACCTGCCTAAATGTATGCAGGCACCAGCTGTAGCAGAAGTAGAAGTGCGTGTAGTCACCTTGAGCCATATATTGTCGTTAAGTGACGTTGGTATAGTATCAAAAGTAGCCCGGAATTTTCGTGGAACTCACAACAGGATATACTCACGTCCTGATAGAGCAGCTCCCTCTTGAAGTCGAGCAAGAACCAGCGGTAGCAGAAGTAGAAGTGCGTGTAGTCACCGTGAGCGTGCATTAGTTCGTATAGCTCGCAGTCTAAGATCTGGATCAGCGACCTGTCACGACAAATAGAACGTTGAAGTGGGATAGTTTATGTTGACGATATGATGGGTAGGTACTTAAGAAACTTATTATGTCAGGGATTATGGGCCACTGTCTTAGGACATTTGCAATACCAGAGGCATTATAGGAGAGCTAGTAAAAAGATGTGAGATTAGACAAAGATTTTTTTTTTGTGGTGGCTGCTTCGTTTTAAATAGAAATGCATATACAGGTGGAAACTTTCAGCGGGGCAGTAAGGGAAAGTACCTTATCCGTTGCAGCTACATGAAAATGGTCTTAGGAGACTATCCATAATTTTTTATGCAATTTTGATCACCATTCACAGATTTAAAAAAAAATGTACAGTTAGCAAGAAAATAGCCATTTTACACAAAAACATTTTTTGATGTCAATCGATCCTGTTTCTAATACTGATCAAAAACTTTAAAGGACCAACCATCGTTGGAGTACTCAAAAAGTCACAAATTGCAAAAAACTTTTCCCGTACATTTTGTATGAAAAAAATTTTATGCAAAAGCTTTTTTAGTGACGGTTGAGATCTTTTTGTTGACTGAATAAAAAGATAAGTTTAAAAACAATTCAAATTCCAAACTCGTCATTATTAAATAAAAAACAATCTTGACAGTTTGTTGCGTCAGAAAAGCTCTGACTGTGTGTTGTGAATTTTACATTAAGTGCATAATTGGACAGCTATGGATAAGAGAAAAAAGACCTCCAATTTAGAACGTTTAGGCTTGCTAGAAGCATATTATGTAAATAATAAAAATACACTTTTGCATAAAATTTTCATACAAAATGTAAGGGAAAAGTTTTTTGCAATTTGTGACTTTTTGAGTACTCCAACGATGTGGTCTCATAGAAGTTTTTGATCAGTATTAGAAACAGGATCGATTGGCATCAAAAAATGTTTTTGTGTAAAATGGCTGTTGTCTTGCGAACTGTACATTTTTTTGAAAATCTGTGAATGGGCATCAAAATTCCATAAAAAAATATGGATGTCTCCTAAGACCATTTTAAACCTAACCTAACAGTAGTTTACCATAAGGAGCATTATTAAAAAATATGGATGTCTCCTAAGACCATTTTAAACCTAACCTAACAGTAGTTTACCATAAGGAGCATTATTAAAAAATATGGATGTCTCCTAAGACCATTTTAAACCTAACCTAACAGTAGTTTACCATAAGGAGCATTATTAAAAAAACTTCGCCATTTCCTTTCCCCTTGAAAGGAAATGGCGAAGTTTTTTTAGTACCCGAAGGGTAACTAACGGAACCCTATTACAAAACCAGCACTGTCCGTCCGTCTGTTTGTCAGAAAGCTGTATCGCATGAACTGTACTATGTTGACAGTTTAAATTTTCAGTGTGTATTTCTATTGCAAATTAAAATTAAAGGGAAAGAAAAAATCACGTTTATTGTAGAGAAAAAAAACAAGCTTTTAGTGGGGCCGCCTATAATAAGTAAAACGTGATTACTTTGCACTCTCTATGTTACTTGTATCTCACCTCATATCCGCAAAGTGCGCGTCCATGGCCTGCCCCGAGGGGAAGTTGTCGGTGGCGCGGCGCATGAGGCTGTTGAACAGCGCGTGCGCGGATGCCTCCTCGCGCATCATCACCAAGAGTGGAGCCGCCAGGTCGCACATGCCTTGCATGTAGCCCGTATCGAGATGCTCCCATACGTACCTGGAATATTTTATGATATTAATCACATTGCATTCATATAATGTTAGATTTTTCAAAATCATATTCAGACGCTTGAAATTTGAGATTGAGTTTATGTCTTAAAGCTAGACCCCAGAGCCCTTAGACATTACTTGTAGGTATGGGAATGAAAAAGAAGAGAAAATGTATGGGACAGAGTAGTGTTTGTATGTACCTAATTTAGAGAAAATAAGTTACGTCTGAGGCGCTGGGATCTTGGACTATCAGATCAAGAAAGTCAATTTCATATAGCTCGAAACAAAAGAATGCTCATCTCTTCGTTTACCAAAAGGGCTGGAGCTAGTCATTTTCATCTAACGTGGCAGTCTTTTGAGCCCTACTAGTCAACGGCGACATGGAGAAATATTTCAGTGCTATGTTTTAGTTTTGGAATAATTTAATTGCATTTTTTATGATTGTGAAGAGTATATTTTGTAAACGGTTAAAAAATTACTTACGTGCACATAATATTTCTCAGTTTGTCCAGATTCTCGTCCGTGAAGAAGGGGTAGTTCCTATCGCATCGCTGAACATCCTTTTCAATGCGATGCAGATTTAAAGCGAAAGATTCCACCAGTTCATTCTGAAATGTCAAAGAATTTAATTGATAAGCTTTAATAGATCTTCTTCATTTTATATTTTTCCTGAATGTAAATCATAGAGTAAATATGAATTAGGAGGCCAATTCTTGTATATAAAGCGTTCAAATTCAATTCGCAAATTATCTCAGCCACAGTCAATGTCAAAAATGTGGAGGGTGAACAGGCTCCTTCTGGGTAGGCTCGCTCCATCGTAGACTTTATCTCTGTCATATCTGACATTGACTAGAGTCAAGAGCAAGCCCATCACTAATAAATAAATAATAATAGACATATGCTGCAACTGCCCTTTATGACTTTATGATGTAAACAGATTAAATGGATAGTTTCATTGCTTGAGTTCATGCAGAAAACCAATGCCGACTAGTAACGAAATCCTAATTATTGATTAGAGATTAGATAGAGGAATAATCACTCTACTTTAAATAAACTTGCTAACAAAGCTCAGCTGACTTGAGACATGTTGTTTCAAATTAAAAGATCTAAAAACGTAAATAAACTCACAGAATAAACGCCACCATTAGAGCTGGCCGGAGATACACAATTGGAGCGGTTATCGGGCGCGTTCCTGTCCGCCGGCTCCAGCGTGTCGAAGCTGGCGCCGGCCGACTGCGACTCTTCGCGTACCACGCCGAGGGGGCTCCGGGCTGGACTCACTTGTGCTGAGGCAAATATCGGTTAATCCATCAATAAAAGAGCAGATTAGTGTTCTTCTTTTCTGTTTGTTATATTATAAAATATTTGATTCATTTAACAATTTATGTACGCCCGTACATAAATTGTTAAATAAATCAAATGTTTTAATCACTCAAGTTTACAGTGTGAATTTTTAAAATGTGCGTGGATGGTTAAATCTGAATATGAGGATTAGCGAAAAACACTGAAAGGCGAGCGAACCACCCTACGCTCGCCGCCCGCAGGCCCGCGCCTTCGGTTGCCGAGAATCGCCCTGCGACTCCCGACGACCGGGGCGTCTTCTTCTGTTGCGGCGGCTGGGGCGTGAGGTTTGCCTCTCCCTCACGCGGCCCTCTCCCTCCTTCACTAGCATTACTGCTTCACAGAAGGGGGAGACTGCTTCCCATGCCTACTCGCTCTGGAATTGTATGGGTACAATGGCGGTCTTATAGCTGACAGCGTTATGTGCCAAAAAACCTTTAGATGGACTGAAGGAACTTTATTAAAAATAGAGGTAGGTAGTGGTGTACGTACTATAGTTTGCTTGATATCGTATTACAGGCTTATTCATAAAAAAAATTAACCATAAAGTACTTAGTTAAAATACTTTTTAAGATATTCTAAATTCAAATTCTTCATAGAAAATTTTGAATAAAGAACAGATTCTTTATTTAAAAATTTCTCTGGAGAATTATCAGTATTTCACCTAAGTAATGGTTATAAAGTTTTAAGAATACTCCTGTAATCTCTATTCAAAAGTTCAATACTTATGCAATCAAAATTATGAAATACTAGCACTTCGCCCGCGACTTCGTCCGCGTGGGGATAGTAGGTACTCCACAAACTGCAACGCCCCTATACATATCCCCTTATAAAGGTTAGTTTTGGAAAATTAAGTACAACGATTCTCATTATTGGTTCAGCGCAACTGTTCACCCCGTTCAGCCCGTCAGAGGTTGATTATGCAAAAATTGTTAGGTACATGATCTGTTGCAATTATCCCACTTTTAGTTTATTCATAGAATTCCAACGTAAATTGAAGCAAGCTATAATTTCCTCCCCTAAAAACTTATTCACCCCTGCTTCACCCCTTATTATGTATGTACCTAGTTGATTTTCGAAAAATCCAAACATTTGATATTCTTATTGTTTTATCGAAAACATTTAAATGCCGTGGTGTTTCAACGTCATCGGACCAAGCATTGATACGATTCTCCCCAGTTCGCTCAAGCCGCGACATTTTTCTTACTCCGAGCATGTTTATTACCGTCGTAACTTTTGAACGAAAGGTCCGATTTGAATGATTTAAAGTGTAATTTACACGGACATAATCAACCTTAATTATCAAACCATTTAAATGGATAAGGATTAATATCATGGTACTATAATCACCATTTTTTATTTCACCATGGGATTTGCTTGACTAATATTAACAAAAAGCGTACATGGTGACTTATCCATAATAGTTAGACATATGGTATCGCGGACTTTTTTGTAGATATTGATGACTTCTATAAAACTGTAGTACATTACTTTGCTCTATTGTCAATAGATTCCGCAGCGTACGCGATATAAGGATTTTTTCTCACACCTTGGGTCACATTATCGAAGTTTTCATACGGATCCCTAACTTTTTTGAAAATATTCTATAGCCTATGTCCATCTCTGATAATGTAGGATTCTACTGGTGAAAGAATTTTTCAAATCGGTCCAGTAGTTTCGGAGCCTATTCATTTCAAACAAACAAACAAACAAACAAACAAACAAATCTTTCCTCTTTATAATATTAGTGTAGAAGTGTAGATTATGCTGAACTATTTTAACACTGGGGACGCTCCTAGCGATCCATGTACTAAATCCATATGTTCATCATGTTTAGCATTAGAGGTCTCAGTTTTTCAATATTAGTTATTAAATTATAAAAACAAAAATCATGTGCAATACTAAACTCACCAGTAGTCCCACCAGAGACAGGAGACCCGCCAGCCGCCAAATCAACAGACGGATTTGTGATGATAACACTAGTATGCTGCTGATGTGGACTAGGCTGGCTCTCATCTATCGACGACCTGAACTCGCTGCCATTCAGCTGAGCACTATCCACACTACATAACAGGCCTCGACCATCGCCTTTTTGTACTATCTCTTCAGCTAGCCTCTTGATTTCCGCTATGCTTTCTCTACGCATGTCAGGGTTTTCGACAACGCTCTTTAAGTGTACATCCTCATCTTCTAAGTCTTTCAGACTGTCTACATCTACGTCCCTAGTATCACCGTTGTCAGTCTCGCCGTTTTGTTTGTCTCTCTCGGAGTCCAGCTCGATGTTGTCGACCTCGTCTATGCTGGGCGCTCGCGATAGGACAGGCTTGTCTAGTCGCTTCTGTTCGGTTTCGCTCGGTTCGGGGGATACTATTGGTGGGTTATCCGATATTACGCTGCAGTCGTCTTCGAACACCTGTGAAAATTAAAGAACTTATTTTTGAATTGGTTAATATAAATCAATGTTCTCTGTAGTTTGCTGTCAAACATATTTTATTTTGTGTGACAAATTGGCTGAAAAAGGTTCACTGAAAAATTAACGATAGGAACCTTTGCATTGATCACCCAACGTGTGATCTTTATAAAAAATGGGAAGTACTTACGGTACGACAGCTTTTTATCCTAAATACTGTAAGTAAACAACATTCTCTGATGAAATATGAACCTGATAAATAAAAAAATCAGCGACGTAAGGATGGAGTTTGCACAACAACAAGGAATACTGTGTATCTGCCCATTAGTTTTAGACGTCAAATAGCGAGGCTATTAGCTTTTAATATTAACTCAGACATAATTAGTATGTCGAAGTACTCAGGTTTTAGCACCACAGTTAGTAGTAGTACTAATGCCTTGGTTGCTGGCTCAAACGATTTAAACTAGGCAATAAGACAACAGATGGTACCACATGCAATTTAGCTCAACTTATCAACAAGGTATCTTCTAGCACTAATAAAAATGGAGCTAATCAGAAATCCTTTTCTTTATACCTTCAAAACATACAA
Source organism: Melanchra persicariae (assembly GCA_947386135.1). Classification (NCBI taxonomy): domain Eukaryota; kingdom Metazoa; phylum Arthropoda; class Insecta; order Lepidoptera; family Noctuidae; genus Melanchra; species Melanchra persicariae. Next base: position 9,403,382 of record OX376661.1, on the reverse strand, counting down.
GGCTTTTCTTCGAAGCAATTGGAATTTGAATTATTTTTAGAAAAATCAATGTTTGACATTGTTTGTATTAATGAGCATTGGTTAAAGGATTCTGAAATGTTAATTAATTATGATAATTACAGTTTGGGCAGTTGTTTTAACCGAAAATCAATGCTGCGTGGGGGTTCACTTATCTTAATTAAACGGTCTATAAAATTTAAAACTCGAAAAGATATAGTTGAACTGTCGGTTGAACATAACATTGAACTGTCCTGTGTTGAGCTAGATAAGCATGTCATAGTGTGCGTTTACAGACCCCCTAATTATCAAAACTATTCTGTTTTTGAGTCAGTGATGGAAGATGTTTTGGCAAAACTTGCAACTGGTAATAAACTTTTGATTATCTGTGGAGATTTCAATATAAATATTTTAGAAAGTAATTCAGATAGCAGTCGCTTTTTAAATCTCTTTAAGTCTTTCAACTTATCAAATATGTTCATAGAACCAACCCGATCAACGGCAACGACTGCTACATGCATTGATAATGTTTTTTGTTGCTGCAACTATTTGTAAAAAGCTATTATAAATTGTATCCCTTCTGATCATAGTGGGCTAACGGTAACTTTTGAGTCTACCATACCATTACAAAGAGTGCAGATACAATCAAGACCAATAACAGCCGGTAAATTAAATAAATTTAACAGCACTTTAGGCAGCAAGTTGAGTAGTCAGGGCTTCACAATGAACAATGGTAATATTTTATATAAAGAATTTTTTTCTGTTGTCCAAACTGAGTTCAATAACACTTTTAAAAAGATAACTAAAACTATTTGCCCTAAGTTTTTATTTAGTGACTGGGCGACTAAAGGACTCAGAAAAAGTCGAGATAGACTTTATGAACTATATGGCCTTAAGCCTTATATTAACACTGAAACTTTTAATAAGTATGTAGCTACCTTCTCAAAAATTTATAAAAATACTTGTAAGGTAGCTAAGGCTTTTTACATAAGCAATAAGGTGAAAACAGCAGACAATAAAATAAAGACTGTTTGGAAAATTATAAATAATTAAACAAACAGGAACAAAAAATATAACACTGATTACACATTGGAGACTACTCAGGGTCTTATTAGTGAAAACCAACAAGTTGCTCAAGAATTTGTAAATTTCTTTACCAGTATTCCAATTAAAACTACTGAAGCCTTGAATTCGTCTCCTTCGCTTGCTTTTGATTTGTTACAGGCAAACGTTTCAGCCTGCCCGACTGAATTTAATTTCAAGCATATAAACCCCATAACAGTAATGAAAGCTTTCAAACAAATCAAGGTTAAATTGACCGAGGATTTATGGGGATTGTCTATCAAAGTTTGTACCTCAATTATTGAGACTATAGCGCCTTACTTAGCTTTAATATTTAATTTGTGTGTGGATCAAGGTGTCTTTCCGGACTTAATGAAATTCAGTAAGGTGATACCACTTTTCAAATCCGGGGACAGTAAAGACACAAACAATTATAGACCAGTATCCGTGTTGCCAGTGTTCAGCAAGGTATTTGAAAAAGTGATGCTTAATCAGATGCTTTATCATTTTAACACCAATAACATCTTGCATGATAAACAGTATGGTTTCACCAGAGGACGTTGTACGACTGACGCTGGTGTTACCTTATTGAAGCACATCTTTAATGCGTGGGAAGAGGCACAGGATGCCATAGGCATCTTTTGTGACCTATCTAAGGCGTTTGATTGTGTAAATCACGAAACATTACTTCTGAAACTTGGGCATTACGGGCTAAGCAAAACAGCTTTAAGTCTTGTTAAATCTTATTTAAATGATAGACAGCAGTTAGTTCAAGTAAACGGTGTCAATTCGTCGGGTTTAATCGTGAAAATGGGGGTACCCCAGGGCTCAATTTTAGGTCCTTTTTTGTTTTTAGTATATATAAATGATTTGCCCCATTTATTGCAACAAAAACTTAATATGGTGTTGTTTGCCGACGACACCTCTTTAATTTTTAAGATAAATAGACGGACAAATAATCTTGACGTCATAAATAACGCCCTAATGCAAGTCCAAAATTGGTTTACTGCCAATAATCTAGTTCTAAATGAAAAGAAAACGAAATGCATAAGATTTGCCTTACCAAATGTCAAAGGCAGTGATTGTGACATAGTATTGAACGGGGAAAAACTTGAATTCGTCGATAAAACGGTTTTCCTGGGAATTACGCTTGACTCAAGGCTACAATGGGGTCCTCATTTAACATCTCTTGCAGGACGGCTAAGTTCAGCAGCATATGCTGTTAGGAAAATCCGCCAATTTACGGACGTTGATACCGCGAGACTGGTTTATTTTAGTTACTTTCACAGTATCATGTCTTACGGTATTCTACTATGGGGACGGGCTGCAGACATCGAGTCTATTTTTATTCTGCAGAAAAGAGCCATTAAAGCCATATACAAACTCGGACGACGCGATTCTCTAAGGGAACTGTTTAAGAATATTAACATCATGACGGTACCTTGTCAATATATTTACGAAAACATTATGTATGTTAGAAAGAATTTACACCTTTTTAGTAAAAGAGGCGACAAACATAATTATGCTACTCGAAATAGGGACCAATTAGTTCAACCAGGTTTCAGACTGGCTAAAGTATCCTCATCTTTTATGGGGTACTGTTTAAAATGTTATAATAAAATACCTCTCCATATATTAGAACTAAATGAGACAAAATTTAAATCTTGCATTAAACGCACACTATGCAGGCAAGCATATTATAAGTTAGGGGAGTATATTGAAGATAAAAATGCTTGGCTCAGTACTGGTCCTGCTCCACAGCCACTAGGGCACACAAAGTAATCTGTTAGCATTTGGAAATATTGTTGGACCGGATGAAGATTGTAAGAATGCAATATTTTTCATTGTATAGACTCAATTTATTTAGCATTGTATAATTTCATGCATTAACGGCACATTTGTGAGTACTATGTACCTTAAATTTAAACTATAATGATCATTTTGAGTAGGTCTTTGACTTGAATGTACCCTGGCGATTGGGAATGTCATGCTCACTCAAAAGTCTGTCTGATGGTGGCGCGTGCGTTGGATCATTTGGCTCCCTTAAAAATGGTTGAGCCGAATGGTGCTAGCGTATGCGTCATGTTCGTGAACGGGCGCCGTCAGCTGAGACTGGTCATCTCTCGGCTGCCATGGTTTATTTTAATTATTTCTTTGAACTGTTTCTTTTTACTCCGGACTCTTTTAGCTTGCACGTCTTTTACATTGTTCTCACATATGTATTATTTTAATATGAATGATGTAACCATAATTTTGTAACAAAATATTATTTTTTTTAAAAGAGTGTCCGTGGAGTTTCTTGCACGTTCTTCTCCATAGAGATCTACGCCTTGGAACGTGCAAATAGCTTCATCTTTTTGACCGACCGACCTTGACAATTCAAAAGTGCCTGTAAATGGTTTAATTGAAATAAATGCTTTGACTTTGACTTTGACTTTGACTGCGTTCAAAACTAGGTTTGCACATAATTTTTTCTGTTACCAGGGTTCTAACTTATATAATAAGGTAAATCGAATTCTATAAATATATTCACTACCAAAAACTAAATGCAAATATTTGGCTATGGAGTGGTTGAAAAAGTTAGACTACAACCTAACAGAAAACCTACTTCATCAATAAATATTGACTATCTACCTCAAAGATATATTAACAAAAAGACATAGGTAAGAAACACTCATACAAACACACACGTCCACACACACAGACAACCACTCACTTATACACTAAACCATCTAACACAACACAACACATTCCATCACACTTAAATATATACATACACACGCTGAGGCGATTGTTTTGGTTTTTATATTTAGTTAAAAGGCTAATAATTTAACTATCTACCCCTGTTTCTCCTATTATAATATTATATAATTGCTCCTTACATCAAAAATGCCAAAATGTCAGTTCCACTCAAATACAATTTTATTGGTCTTGTCCCTTCCGTGGGTGGGGACCTGGTGATCTGTAATACAGGTATTTTCATGCCTACCTCAGACACCAGCTCCTCACATATTCTAGACTATGCACATACCTGTATTTAAATAGATTTAAGTAACATTGTAATTATGTAAGGTCTGTTTTTGTGAGGAGAAATAAACATTACATTATACATTATTGACAACATTGCTGCTAGCACCAGCAGAGATTATAACCATTTACCTACATATGGCACACAACTTAAGCATCATTAGTGGAAGAATTCACTTACATCAGAAATACTGGTCTTCTTACCGAGTTCTGGAGTAAGAGGTTTGCCCTTTATGAGCTTTTTATTTAATTAACTCGTAGTTTACCATACTTTACTCGTGTCGTTATTGTCAGTCGGCTTGAGCTTGCCCGACGCCTCGCTGAGCCTGGCGATGGACGCGGCCGTGGCCTCTCGGTCACGTAGTCGCACGATACCTCCACACACAGCCACTCCGACATAGTCGCCTCGTATGCTACTACATACCTCACTGGTATCGTTATTGTCAGTCGGCTTGAGCTTGCCCGACGCCTCGCTGAGCCTGGCGATGGACGCGGCCGTGGCCTCTCGGTCACGTTGTCGCACGATAGCCTCCACACACAGCCACTCCGACATGGTCGCCTCGTATGCTACTACATACCTCACTGGTATCGTTATTGTCAGTCGGCTCGAGCTTGCCCAACGCCTCGCTGAGCCTGGCGATGGACGCGGCCGTGGCCTCTCGGTCACGTTGTCGCACGATAGCCTCCACACACAGCCACTCCGATATGGTCGCCTCGTATGCTACTACATACCTCACTGGTATCGTTATTGTCAGTCGGCTTGAGCTTGCCCGACGCCTCGCTGAGCCTGGCGATGGACGCGGCCGTGGCCTCTCGGTCACGTTGTCGCACGATAACCTCCACACACAGCCACTCCGACATGGTCGCCTCGTATGCTACTACATACCTCACTGGTATCGTTATTGTCAGTCGGCTCGAGCTTGCCCGACGCCTCGCTGAGCCTGGCGATGGACGCGGCCGTGGCCTCTCGGTCACGTTGTCGCACGATAGCCTCCACACACAGCCACTCCGACATGGTCGCCTCGTATGCTACTACATACCTCACTGGTATCGTTATTGTCAGTCGGCTTGAGCTTGCCCGACGCCTCGCTGAGCCTGGCGATGGACGCGGCTGTGGCCTCTCGGTCACGTTGTCGCACGATAGCCTCCACACACAGCCACTCCGACATGGTCGCCTCGTATGCTACTACATACCTCACTAGTATCGTTATTGTCAGTCGGCTTGAGCTTGCCCGACGCCTCGCTGAGCCTGGCGATGGACGCGGCCGTGGCCTCTCGGTCACGTTGTCGCACGATAGCCTCCACACACAGCCACTCCGACATGGTCGCCTCGTATGCTACTACATACCTCACTGGTATCGTTATTGTCAGTCGGCTTGAGCTTGCCCGACGCCTCGCTGAGCCTGGCGATGGACGCGGCCGTGGCCTCTCGGTCACGTTGTCGCACGATAGCCTCCACACACAGCCACTCCGACATGGTCGTTTCGTACTGACGACGACATGCCGTATCTTGTTCCGCTCGTTCTTCTGCTGTGGAACCGAATCTGTGAAATAAACATAATGATATTTTAAAATGTTCCCGAAAATGTTAAGAGATGGTGGGAACTTTATAGTGTTCCAAACGGTTTTAATGGTTGATGGCAAACGTCCGTATGCAAAACGGATCCCTTCAATACTCACTCATGTGTCTCTCTGTTTTTCTTTTGGTGTTCCTTATTGTTTTCTCGATTAGTGTTTGAAAATAGTTAAATGCTTATGCATTATCAAATATTTACTAGTGTTGAATTCACCACGGCGTTCCAAAAAAGTAGACACAGTTTTGCTTTTATTTTTAAGCGACTACGGCAAAGCGAAAAAATAGGGTTATTATGACTTAGCTGTCTTTGTGTGTATATTTGTATTTTTAGTTCAATTGATTTGTGCCGTAATAGTGATTAAGAGTCTACTCACTCATAGTATCCGAGTAAGTACGGCCACACGTGTCTTCTAATGTCATGTTGAACTCCTCCGTAGTACACAAGACGGTATACTTCGTCTTTATCGTGAACCGCACCCTTTTCGTCTGTCATTGCGAGCCATCGTTCATCCGTGAGACCACCGTCTGCATTCTCTGCGAAAATAGGAGAAATTATTATATTTTTTCGGTTAATTGCCAAACATTTGGTAAATAATGATTTGGAGCAAAAAAATATACGACAATCACATTTTTGAGGTGCTTTTTTGTTTTTAGTTCAGGTTATTGTTTTGATCTTTTTTTTCTTTCCTTCTCTGTTTATCTTTCCATTAAGTAGTGCCTGTCACGTTCTGTCTCTGCACCACCCTAGTTTACTGGTACCCAAAGGCTAAAAACGGGACCCTATTACTTAGACTCCGCTGTCCGTCTCTGTCTGTCCGTCTGTCTGTCACCAATCTGTATCTCATGAACCGTGATAGCTAGACAGTTGAAATGTTCACATATGATTTATTTTTCTTGCCGCCATAATTAACAACAAGTACTAAAAACCGAATAAAATAAATATTTAGGTGGGGGTCCCATACAACAAGTGTAATTTTTTTGCCGTTTTTATATATAATGGTACGGAACCCTTCGTGCGCGAGTCCAACTCGCGCTTGGCCGGTTTTTAGTAATGCATGCAGTTTTAATACAATCATAAACAAATAGTGTAACTAAATGTTAATCTATCTTACCTCTAGGAATGATATTAGGATGTACGAGGCCACTGAGATGCGTCCGCACTGTAGACAAGTGCCGACAGTACGCCAGCCAGCCGTAAAATGCACGCGATATGATCTGGCGACGCATTGTGCTGCACACTAACTCGATTGAAGCAGCCTGAAACGCAACGATTCATGGGTCCCGTGCTGGGTGCTTCTAATATAATTACTGGGTGCAAAAAATGTTGACAAGTGTTGGCGCCCTATTGGGATTCTAAATATTTGACAAGTCCCAGGTGGGCGCCATTCCTCTTTTTTTACTTAGCAGCATTTGAGCTAATGTTTTAATAATAAATTAATCACTGAAAATTTTTATTGCTACCTATTAAATATTAGGTAAGTAAAAAACAGGTACGGTACCCTCACACAGGCGGGATGAAATTTTATATTTTGCTCCACTTTGGGCGCCAATTCACATTAACGACTCACTTTACCGAACCCAAACAAAGTTTTTTTTTGTCTAATACATAAAATTTACTCAAAAAAATAACATAATTATCTTAGTACCTGTTCAACAGGCTGATGTGGAATTGGCGTCAAAGGCGGTGGCGGGAGTCCGTTGATTCCGGCTGAAGGTGGGCAGTCCACTGACATAGTCGAAGAGTCCGATGACGTCGTGGATGTGGACGCTAGCGGGCGACGTGGTGTGCGCGGGGGTGACTGCACTGCACGTTCTAATAGTGAATGCCGCATCGCTGGAAACATTCAACAAAACTTATGAAGGTAGTTTTTGTTTTCTTTTTATCATTAACTAGCTGATGCAAACCACTTCGTTCGCGTAGATGTCGGCTTTAAAGAACGAAGATTTTCATAAAAGTCCCCACACCTTAAAGTTAAAATTTTCAAAAATCCTTTCTTAGCGGATGTTTACGATTATTAGGAGAAACCATTTTTTTTAGTAGATATAGATAATCCATTTTCCTATTACAATCACATTTTTCAGTAAATTGGTTAGTTATACAGTAAGACCTTTTGTAGGTAGTACGTAGGCTTGGTTAATTCCACGCCGAAGCCTTGCCTGTGCATTGGTCTAGACTAGAAAAGAAAAAATAATATTATTATTGGGGACGAACACATGAATCTAAAAATGAAAGTAGGTACCAGCCGGTGTATTCTGCCCACATCTCACCAGGTAAACTTAGGTGGAGTGAGCGGCGTGAAGTGATATATCATTCCATCTTTTTGTATGGATTGTCAGCTCCCTTCATGTTCACCTTAAGAGCACTATTGTACTCTTGACGACACTTTCGTATTCGGGTACGATCTCAAAGATCTCCTTTGTCGGCTATCGATGACTCAAGAACTGTTTAAAATTAGAACCTACCTTTTCCATCAGCTATAGCGTTATGGACGATCCGGAACACATAGTTTCCAGAGGTTTCCTCCCATTTGAGCTCTTCAGTTTCCACACTCTCGCACAGACTTGGTGGCGGCCACTTTCTCGCTTTACCACGTCGACTGTCGATAACTCAAAACTGTTTAAACAAGTACCTTCTCTATCAGCTATAGCGTTGTTGACGATCCGGAATACGTAGTCTCCAGCAGTCTCCTCCCACTCCGGTTCTTCAGTTTCCCCGCTCTCGCACAGGCTTGGTAGCGGCCGCCTTCTCGCTTTACCACGACCAAATACCTGCACGAAAATGAGTCACAGTCACTCCATTTAAAATGTACGCACCAGAACTGCTTATTAGACTTACACAACCCAGTAGCTGAGATAGACCCTTAACGATTTTTAAAGATGTACAAAAAGACAGCCGGGACGTTGGTCCCGGCTGTCTTTTGTACATCGGAAAGCACGTTGAGCTGTTGAGCTCAACGTGCTTTCCGACGCACTGAGGAATCTCGGTTTGATGGTCACCCAAACACGACACATATGGCTGTTCTTATTTAGCACCAAGCTCCTGGAGACGAGTATATATATTATATTTATAAATAATGAAGGTCATTGTTGTAAGAGCTGCCGGTATCTCAACAGTGGAAACCCTAAAAGCCAAATCTTTGTTTCCTTTTGCCATTAATAAACAAGCTGTTCTAATTCCAGCACGATGTACAAAATAAAAACACATACCTTTCCTGTGCCCCTTTGCGACCACAGTGGTGGGTCCAACTGACCGTGTGGTAGTAGTCCCGTTTCTAAGTTGCTCAGGAAAGATAGCAGATGACCTCCTAAAACAATCAAGAAAACGTTTTAAGCTACATCAGTAGTGCTATTTTGTATCAATTTCACTATGATAACTTAAGTGAAGGGACATCAAAGTGAGCTGTTAAAGTAGCCGGATCCCTTGCATCAATTGGAATGACAGCATTGACAGCAGTGCGATTCTGTAAACACGTCGAAGTGAAGTGATCACGAAGTGAGCTGTCAGTCCATCTTGATCACATGGAATGACAGCTCACCTCGTGATCACTTGCATGCCTTCACTTCGACATGTTTACAGAATCGACAGGCAGCTCACTATTGCTCACTTCACCAAATCTTTCAAGGTGTTTTTTCAAGAATCGACCGACTGAATCTAAAACGAACTTTAGCAAAATACTCCTCCATTGAATTGATCTAGTTTGGAAATAACAGCCACCCTTGAACTCGAAAATACGCACATAATTAAGAAAAGTTCCAACCCACTTAAGCCGTCATTTATTATTCTTAGAACTCAAGCGCGAATAATTCATAATTTATTTCCAAACTTTCATTTTAATGCTTCTAAATTAAAACCCAACTTGGCCATTTCAAAAGTAATTTTGATTGATATTAAAGCCGGTTAGTTCTATTATACTTTTAAAGGCCTATCCAGATGGGAACGGGATAATAGATTACAACTTTATGAATACTTCGAATATTGGATAAGTTTCAAAGTATTAACATTGTGTTGATAAAAGTTCGATTTACCTTACCTTGCGGGGGACGGATTATAATTGTTCTATGTTCTAGCCGGGTTGTGAGTAATATACTACGGCATAATTAAATTACTAGACTGCACACTTTTTTTAGACGGATCTTCAGTTTCTATTTTCTGGAAAACTTACCAAGGCGCCAAAAAAAACTGTTATATTAAATACTTATTCTAGATCATAATCTCAGCAATTTTGTACAAATCTTGGCATAACTAGATCAACTACGTGAATCTGCCTAGTTTCTATTCCTTCCTTCAACCATCGAACCTAATGATCGAAGATTCCTTTAGTTTTTCTTTTGATTTTAGCTAATTTTTTTATCTTATTTTTCTTTACTAACAAAGTTGAAGTACCTACTACTAATACCTACCATCGACAAGGATTTTTAATTAAAGTTCATAAATTGTACTCAGTGTCGGTACTCACTGTGTCAGTTAATACTTCTTCTTTCGTTCTTTCATAATTAAGTAGGTGCTACAAAATGTAAGATATTGAGAATGTTCTACCTGGATGAAAGACTACTTACCTTTAGGAAAATGAACAGGTGTTCTCTCCACTCCATTTTGGCCGACCAGGGCCTTAACAACCAACTCTTAAAGCAGTATTACTTTAATATTACTTCCAGTGGGAAAGAGACGGAGCTAGACGTCCTATATAGCTCCGTCTCTTTCCCAATGGAAGTTATATTGAAGTAATACTTCTTTAAGAGTTGGTGGTTATGCCCCAGTATGAGAACATCGCTGGCCTGCGATCGATGGACGTGCACGTACACCACCTCCCAGACGCAAACTTGTAAGGACATTGCCCATTACATACTGAAATATAGTTGGGTGAGAGACGGCTTACCTTTGGGAAAATGTATGGGTGGTCTCTGCACTCCATCTTGGCCTACAAGTATGAGGGCGTCGCTGGCCTGTGAGCGATGTACGTGGACGTACACCACCTCCCAGACGCATACTTGTAGCGACATCGCCCAGTACACACTGGAATAGGACAGATTTGCTTGAAAGAACAACAATTTTATAGTTTTCTACCTAACAAAGTTTTTTAATTACTAGCTGTGTTAGTATTTCAAGAATTGTGTTGTCATTTACTTTTTTGGATAGAGGTAATAACCTACTACTCATGTTATATAGACAAGGCATTTATTTTCCAATTCTACGATGTTTCAGCTAAAAGCATTTTAAGGGTCAATCCAATTTTCTTCATAAAGATAGTCTTTGATTGAAAAAAACAAAACCCTGAAGACCTAGAACTGTTCAATACGGGCATCGTTTTATGATATTCTAAGAAATATCACTGATTGGCTAGTACGACTGAGTTCTATCAATTAATTAGAACGTTACTAGCATCCCATCGTCATCTAACAATGTCACACGTACTTCTTCAAGCATTTTTGTAAATTATGTGCCAAATCTCATCATCATTATTACGATTGGCAAGAGAGGCAAATGGTGCTACAGTCAGATACTGCACTGTCAATTTTTACGACAGCCACAAGTGCAAAGCTGACACTATTAAAACAGGAACAAATAGTGGTCATAAAATAAATAAGTTAAAAGCTAAGCAAGCACATACAAGCACCAAGTAAACACAAACACAAAGTACACATACCAATCAATGCACAGAGGGCCGGCACAGCGGCGCCGGTAGACTGTGCAGGTCGGCGCCAGGCTGCACAGAACATACGTGTGTTGGCACGCGGACGCATGCACTAGGTGGCAGCGGAGAGCACTACACATACACTACATTGATAACACAAGTCTACGAAGCGATATACAAATTGATAAAGGTGCAAGCCAATGTGTAGCACGAATAGTTTTGACGATAAGTATTATAAACACGTTTTTTTATTATTGATAGCCACGCGCTTGACCTCTATGAAAAATCAAATTGGAAGTAAGTGATTACCTACGTTACAGTTTTATCGAATTTTGATTACGACACTACATTTGCTTTACAAACATTATGTATAAATAATGAACCAAATGTAATGAACCAAGGCAACATTGTATTCGCGCTAACGATTGTCGAAAATTAAGAAAATAATGGTTTCGTAGGTCCTTCTTTTGGCTTTCGAAATGTCACGTGGTCAATACTAAACGTTTTGACTTTTCCACAAACACTATTGCCGATCGAATGATACTTTCGGGCTTTCGGAGCAAAGTGTTTAATAATTCGTCAAACTAATTCAGTAGTCAAAATAATTCGTACAACATTATAACATCTATGAGACATACAATACAAAACAAGGTGCAAACAGTTTAGGTTAAGTTCTAGAGAAAGAAAAATTAAAAACATAAAATACTATTCAGGAAAATACTGAAAAAAAACTACGACTTCCACGTAGCACCGGAAGGTATTCTAATTCCTTTCGCGAAAACAAACTTCAATAAAAGCTCTCAGAGCAAACTCAAAGGGCGACTGCATTATATTGAAGAAAACAGACAAGTTCAGCAAACGCTGGAGCTGTTTCAACTAAAGTTAAAGAAAAATACTTTGTAACTTTAAAACAAACCTATTATAACGTACCTACAATGAAAGTATAAATAAAGTTAGAGAAGTATCACTTGGGCGATAAAACCGCTACAATAAACTTTTACTCGGTACGTACACATAACTTTGTGAACATTTACTTGAGAAGGCTTATTTTAAGAGGTTACGCGTCTTCGGTAATAATGGGTGGAGTAACGAGTTCTGTTACCGTGAAAGTACTCGTTGAGATGAAAACAAACGAGTGACTTTGTTCTCAATTCAAATTAAGTATAGCTTTTCTCTTTATGAGTGTTATTGTAACCAATCGCGGTAGGCTGATGTGATGCATAATTCAATTTGTATCACTATAGTTGTCAAAAAATAAAAGGCCCGTTTTGGCAGCAGGATACAACAAAGAGATTTATTTCATGTATCTTTCATTCTAGTACATAATGCTGTATACTGATGTCAAAACGGGTCTTTTATTTTTGACAACTTTAAATAGTATTATAAATAGCCTCTATTTTTTTCTGTCTGCATGTGTGCTTATTTATTCATAACCACTCAGTCGAATTTAATACTCTATCATTTAGATCATTTATTACGGAAGATTAATGAAACAGGCAGGATGCCGTGGAACAAGGCTAGTTTTGATATTTTTCATTAAAACTTTCATCAGCCTTCTTAACCTGTAATCCTGTCTGGTGACCTTTCTACATTTATATTTAAAACACTACGAACAACAACAAAATGAAGATTATCGGCTAAGCTAGCTTTTTATAGCGTAGTTGCATCAAATCTAGTTTACCTTTTGTCAATTCCCTCACTCTCCGCGTATCCATTCATCAGCTGGTTGGGTGTCCATTTAATGACCAGCCCCGCAGCCGTCTGGTGAAGGCTCAAGTACCCGGGCATAGGCTCCTCAACGTCCTTCTACAAAAAGTCAATCAAATTATTCCCCAGTTTCTACTGAAATAATCATTTCAAATTCCACTTTAATCTTTGAGAAAATTTTATTAATACTTCATTGAATATCAATTATGTCTGACTAAATTAAATTAAAGTTTCAGACATTTATCAGAGGTGGCTCGGCTGTAAAATAATACCGAATTATTAAGATGACAAATAATAGGCTTAAAAGGCAGACAATTTAACTTTGGAAGTGTCCTTGGAAATATAACACCGTAAAAATGTAGTCAATTTATTAAATATCTACGCATTTTTCTGTTAGAACCAACAAGAATGTGGTTATTCTACCAGTTAAATCAAGCTCCAAGAATTCGTACAACGAAACTACGTCGGAAAATATTTACACAAATTGAATAAACTACATAGGTACCCAAAATCCAGAACATTCGAGTAATTCCGAGTACCCGCTCGTATGATTGGTACTTTCCCAAAGGACCAGCGGATCCGATCCGTTTCCCAAATTTAATAAAACTCAACACACATCATAAACAAGAGCAAATAAATCTGTAGAAAAAATGTTTTCTCACCGGCTGAACCCTGACATTGTTTTTTCCGTACAAAAGCGTGGCTGTTGAGTTCTGGTGTAAGCTTTCAACGTAGTCTTTGGCGCTAGAACCAGCCGCTTTGCCTGCACCTAAAGTAAAAGTTTCACTTTGTAAGCTTGTCTTGAAAGAAAAGTGGATTAAAAATGTAGCGACGTGTTTCGCAGGAAACTTTGATGGTTTCTAAGTGAAGATCTAGGTTTGTATATTAATGCATCAAAGTAAGTTTTACAAGCAGCAAAGTTGCTGAAGGAACTTTGTATTAAAAGTAGATAGTTTACCTGGATTATTCGAGCTGCCATCATCGGAGGAAGCGTTCAAACTTCTCTTGAAGTTCAATATTGGCCTTCGAACAGAAGGCGGCGTTGTGGTGCCCGCAGACATTCTGTGTCGTTGCACCTGTTATTTTGATAACACATCATTATTTTCAATTTATATAAATCTAACGACAGCAAAATCAATTAACTTTTTCGGTTGACAAGATATTTGGCAAACTAAAAGGTACTCACAAGTTCGTCAGCAGGGGGATCTGTCCAGAAACAAGCTGGTGGCTTAGCCTTGGAGTACTCCAGGGCACAAGGACCAACCAACAGAGAGCTCAGGATGCTACCGTAATCAGGGTCGGCCACCAAGGCGTCCCGTTCGTAGTAGCGGTTCGCGTTGCTGACTAAGTGCTCGATGATCTTCGCCAGCTGACGCTCGAATAGGGCTATGCGGATCCAGAGGTATCTGTGGACAAATCATAAACTCATTAATGATTAATTTCGAAATCGGCATTTGTTGCCATAACGTTCAGCCTTAAATAGAGATAGGTATCTCAGGTAGGAGAATGCTGATTCAGATCACTCGTCTCTGTTTTAACAAAGCAGTACTAAAGCATGATTTTACGTGGTGGTAAAGACACAGTTACTGCTTAAAACCTTCATATTCACGTTAAATATATGGCATCTAAATGTGAACCAACTTATATGTAAATGGTAATTTCTTTGTATTACATAACAACTTTTCCGAAATTTAACTTACACCGCGTAATTTACACCGACATGTCAAACTTTAAAATCCTGCAATATACCTTGCCATAGTAATAAAGGATTTTTAAAACGCGTGAATCGGGTGGCACACCGGTGTGCCAGCGGCGCTTGACCGGTTAAAACCAATATACAGAATATGAGCAACGCTGCTAAGTATTGGAATTTTAGACAAAGCGGGATTACGTAGTTACAACACCCGTCAACCGTCGTTACCCTGAATTCCAAGTACGTATAATATATTATGTATTAAGTAAACGAACAAGGGCAGAACACATAAATCATGTGACATATTCCTAAGCGTAAACTCTTGGAGAGAAATGGTAATACATTTCTTTTGCGACGGAAAAATCAAAGAAATATGAGAGAAAAATGAAAGCTTTTAGTGTCCGTTTCAAGCCTCAGGAGGCAGCCATTAATAAAGATCGCTGGGAAACAAAGAGTCATCAATATTTTTTGCTTTGAATACCGTAAGGTACCTAGTCGTTTATTTATCTTTGAGGAGTCTTAAATGAGCCACCTGTGTTATAATGAGGCAAGATTTTTCTCGAAAAGTACATACCTAGTAGCAGGGAGAGTGGTTTTTCACTTAGGAAACGCAAAATTGCTATCACTGTTTCTCTCAACTCTTTTTTGAAAAAGTTCTAGTGAATGCGTATCAACTCTCATTAAAATCGTTTCATACATTTAAAAGAATAAGGACTCGAGTTTGTGTACTGCAACACCGTGATGATTAAACGATTTTAAGGGTTAAGGATTCATGGATTATTTGATACAGCTATGCAGAAAGTGAGATAATCTGTTTTTGGAAGAAATTGCAGCAGCATGATGATTGGTTATCTACATAATTATCCACCTTTAAGCGAATGTATCGATTTGAGTAGCACAGTTATGTAGTAGACCTACGTACGGAAGTACCTCATGTTTTATGTAAGACTCTCTATGCTTTAAATTCTTTTTCTTTTCTAGTCGATACCTAACTTTTAGATGGTTGTACGTGAATGCAAATGGATGCCTTTACCAGTTTTCTTGATAACACAGCTGCGCATAGTTTTTACGACGATCGTTCAATTTCTTTTCTATTAGTAGTTTTACGATTGAATGCCTCAAAAAGGTGCTTGCAACTTTGTTGAAGAGTTTAAACTAAAATGGTTTTAGAAATCGGTTTTCTTCTGATCTTAACATAACATTAAGTCATGCCTCTCTTGGTAGGTACCTAATGTACCACCAACATCGATAGAATCGAATACGGGTCCATCAAATCGCACATTGATCAGGCGTTCTAAGTCGCTGGTCACACAGACAAGACGTAAGACGAGGACGGGGCGCGGACAGGGCACAGACGGCGCGCCGTCGCGACTTTTTAAAACATATAGAAAAGACGAGGCACGAACGTGACTCTGGGTGTCGCTAGAATTCCGAAGATGAAGATAAAGAATTGTGGTGGTGTAATTGTGTGTGACAGCGACGCGACGCGCAAGTCCCAGCACCCGCCCGCACCTCCGTTCTCGCCAGTCCCTCGCCCGCTCGCGTCCGTGCCCCGTCCTTTCTGTATGTTTTACAAAAAGGCGCAGACGGGTAAGTGTCGTGTCTGCGCCCTATCCTTTCCATATGTTTTGCGTCGCGACGCTTCTATACATTCTGTATGAAAAGGACGCGGAAGACACAGAGACAAACATATTTCCGCGCCCCGTCCTTGTCTTACGTCTTTTCTGTGTCCAGCGCCTTACTCCTTTCTTTTCTTTTTTCTTATAAGAAAATCTGAATTGGATTTTATAATGGGAATTGTATTTTTAGATAATTTCGATAGTCGGTGTTTTTGGTTGTTTCTTCGTTTTTTGACACCGACTTCCGAAATTAAAGTTATTTTATATTTGGTAATGTATTTTTTTTTCGAAGTCGGTTCCTTATATTTTTTTTTTGTAGAAAAGTATTTTTTTTATTTTTCACTGTTTAGTGGTGGTTAGCTTTAACTTAACCCAAAGCAAGAAGAATGATCAAGATCGGGTCATAAACAATAAAGTTATACCCCAATAGATAACCCTAAAACCATGGTAGACCTGTACACAGTGACATCTGCGTACCCCTTCACAGCGTACTGGCGTGATGTTATTTTATGATCTGGAGTAAACAATAAACAGACATGCGATTTCAGCAATCCCGGGAGATTTGCTGTCATTTATTGAAGAGTTCCGTTACCTAAATGGGACCAATTTCAATTTGGTGAAGATCTGATGAAGAACTAAATATCCGGGAAAAAACTCTACCAAAAATAACATCAAATTCGGTTGACAATTGGTGAAAATATGGCTGAACAAACATATAAAAATAAAATAAAATAAATAAAAAATTCAGTCGAATTGAGAACCTCCTCTTTTTTTTGAACTCTATTAAAAACTAACAATGTTTCGTAGTTTTTATCACTTTTAATTTCCTATGGTCTGCTAGAGACTAGGCTACCAGTATATCCTACCTTTGTTGATTTAGGTACGAACACTATGAACGACCCGAGCCCATTATTATTTATCGAGGGAAATTACGACGACGTTTCTGGAAAAACATTCGAGAATTTCGTAACAGAAAAACAGAACCCCACTTAAGGGATAAGGATCTCCCGCCAGGGTTGCGGATTTTGTTCGAAAAAGTTACCGCGGCCCTGGAAAGCAAAAGGTACTACGAGGAGCATGGATGGGTTTTAGTCAGTAAGAGTCTGACACTCCCTCCCGCTTCACCCAGAGCGGCAGGATTCATAGATGATTTCCCATCCATAAAAAAGGGATAAGGCCATAGTGTACCTAGAGGAAATATTGCTCCTAATCAAACGATAGTACTCAAAAATGCAATAAAAATGCTCATTATTATCTCAGTTACGAGCCAACATAAACCTAACTTTTACGACAATGAAAAAGCCACTTTATCACCCCGATATAAGACTTAAAGGTACAACGTAATAATTATGTACATCTATATAAGACGACGTCATAAACCAGGAACAATATCGTAAAAAACGAACACTGTGAAGGTACACAGTTTTTATAACGTTACAAATAAAATTTGCCCTTCAGAAGGTTATTCAAGTGCTTATTCAAAGTTATGAGGTTGTTTTTCAACCAACTGGGGCTGTTATGAAGCTGAAAAACAAAGGTATGATATTAATTATGCTACATTCAGAGTCTGGTCTTTTTATTAAGTTAACGTGTTAATAAATCAGTGTTATACCCGAACATTGTACAACGGATGTATGTTTTCTACATTTAAGTACCTAATTCTTTTTTCAGGCAGCGTCGTTATTTATTTAGAACTGATAAAATTAATAGTAGTTTATGCAACGACCATATAAAAAGGGTTATTAAAACACGAGTGTGGGTTTATCACGCGAGGCGTAGCCGAGTGTGATAATAGCATCACACGAGTGTTTTAATACCTAATTATATGCCGTTGCATACACTATTTTATCTTCACTCATACAGTTGAAATAAAATAAGTGGAAAAATAGTTAATTCCAATATGGCGGATATTCTCATTGCGTATTCGAATGACTGCGCAGCGCGCTCAAACATAGCCAAAGATAAAAGCTGGCTCATTGACTTAAGTCAATGAGCCCGCGCCAAAAATTAAAAAGAAAAAGTGTGCTATAAAAATTAAAAAGTTATTTTATGATGCAGTTGTTTAAAAATCGAAGGAAAATGTTGAACTGTAATGGTTTTTTTTTTAAATTTTACCTATCCACGAAAAAAAAGTATCTATTTATGCATTCGTTTTTGAACTCATATTTGGAACATTACGTTGTGAGTGTAGATAAAATTTATTTTGCTTGAGATAACTATTTCACTGTGTTATTGCAAGTGCAAAACACTAAAAACACACAAATTTACAAAAGCACCGACTTACACGTGTCTAGGGTTAAAACATCACGACCTATGTAAATCCTAAGCAAATAATCCTTGGAACAATCTGCAAGCTAACAAAAGCGTCAGAACCACGAACGAAAGCCTAAACTACCAATTCTGAACATCGCCATTGACAAAAAACACGACAATTTTTAACCGACTTCAAAGGAGGAGGTTCTCAATCCGACTGATTTTTTTTTTTTGTATGTTTGTTCAGCGATATTTTCGCCAATTCTCAACCGATTTTGATGATTCTTTTTTTTATTTGGAAGAGTATCTTCCCGGACTGGTCCCATTTCAATTTGGTGAAGATCTGATGAAGAACTTCGGAGATAGGTAACGGAACTCTTCAATAAATGATAGCAAACCTGTCGGAATTGCTGAAATCGCATGTCTGTTTATTGCTTATACCAGTTCATAACATATCATCACGCCGGTACGCTTTGAAGGGGTACGCAGATGTGTACAATTCAACCATGGTTTTGGGGTTGTCTATTCAGGAATAACTTTATTGTTTATGAACCGATCTTGATGATTCTTTTTGCGTTGGGTTTAGTTAAAGCTAACCACTAAAAAGTGAAAAAAAAACTTTTTTCCAAAAAAAACAACCGACAAAAAACACTACAAAGTATAAAATAACTATAATTTCGGAAGTCGGTTTCAAAAAACGAAGAAACAACAAAAAACACCGTCTTCTGAAATTTAGTTATTTTATACTTTGTAGTGTTTTTTGTTTTGAAGCCGGTTGTTTTTTTTTTGTAAAAAGTTTTTTTTGTCCAATTCTAAAGTTAGACTTCGTCGTAGGTAATCTGTCGTCACACATCGCACTTATTTAAAGCTGTAAGTGTTTCTAAAGCTAATAGGTGTTTTATTTTGTAAATGCAATAAAAAAAAATGCATGCATAATATTAGTGAATTACTAGGTACGACCTACATACTTTTAATCAGAATCTAGATCAAAATCTCGAATGACAAAGAAAACTCGAAGAATCCTTTAACGACCATTAGATCAAAATTATTTACCTGGTTAGTTACAGAATAGTAAAGTGCCTGTTACTGAACATTCTTTTTTAAAAACTTCTTTTGTTTTATTCAGATACGCCCGAGTACCTCTACACCAAAATGTCTGGCAACATACAAAAGGGTCCACAAAGTTTTAGGTACGAATAAATTCCGGGCACGTATCCCAGTGTTTCGCATGGTAAATTTCCAGACTGTTTTGAAGTTAAACAGTGTTGAGCCGTAACATGAAATACGATAAATTCAATTTTACGCCCGCTTAGTTCAATGATCACGCTTCTCAAGTGGTTTCATCTTGGAGTGAAGAGCTTATTGGCTTTATATCCATATTGACAACAGAAATCACATTACTTTTGATACACAACTTTTGTAATCTACTTAATAATCTTCGCAACTGATTTTTCGAACATTTTCTTAACAGGTCGAACGGGGAAGGAATTGAATTGGCAACTAACGTGATTTGGGCGGTTCGTTTATATTTTAAAGCCAGATTTTGACCTCGATCACGCCTTCTGGAAAGCGATGGATGTGGTCTACGAAGTAACGAGTGAGACCAGAAGATTACTCTTGATTTGTAAGCTGACGGAATATAGGATAAACACAGATGCTGGCAGAGAGTGGCTGATATACCACTTACAATTTGGACCTTTGTTTTTAATGTTAATCCCTCACGATGTTGTACCTATTGGCAGGCTTAAGCACCACCTGTTGTTCACTCCGAAATAGCTGCCAGCATTGAGAAGACGAAACAGGAACGAGACAGCCGCCACCCCCTCCATGGCCACCAACTAACCCCTGCACGCCGTAAGAGTCGTAAAAGTTTACAATAGTTTTATGAGATGTACGACCTCATCGGTGGACAGTGCTGCAGACGAAAGGTGTGCATTGTGGAGGCACAAACACCCTACCCCTTCACACTTCATCACCCTGGCAGAACATCTACCCTCTGGATGTGAACCGCAGTGGCCAATCTGGAAATCTCTTAACCGATTGCCAACCCGCGTTGGTCGATGTAAAAGTAGTTTGGCCAAATATCCATCCCAAACGCAATGTCATGTGTGGATCACCATCACGGGACATGCGTCACCTTAGTTGCCCGTTGTGCACAACCTGCACCATCCATGATCTAAACGAAGCCAATGATAGAGCTGTACAGGTTGCTCGATACTGGTCGGACTAAATTTAATACGAGTAAATCGACACGAAAATAAGAAGAATACATGAAATATTCAATGCCATTCCAAATATTATCGTATGGTGTAGAAAATTGGTCAACAAAGCAAACGCAATATTAACTCAACCATTAATTACTTCACGTTTCGGGCCTAACACAAAGGCTGCGACCCGCCACAGAAAGGCGGGATTCCTGTATAAACCGAGTCTGTAATGAGTTCATCATGTGAGGACCCCCCACTGTTCAAACATCGTTAAAAGACCTTTGATATATTTACTTTTGTGATCAAAGAGTACGAAAAACCACAGATGGCTTGTCAAATGCCGGTTGTAATAGAATTCACATCACGATGTATTCCTGCAAAGGGTAAATCAGTGGTTTAAAACGCTTTTTAAGCTGACTATGTTTAAGGCCCATGGTAATTTAATAGTGTTGTACCTAGTATGTTGAGAAATTACTCGTTACTGTTTTTCTTATAGTGTATCTACAATACAATAGACGAAAGTCTATAACGAGTGCGTGTTGCCAGTGATGACTTATGGAACCGAAACGTGGTCGCTCACAAATGGGCCTCATCAGAAGGCTTAAAGTCACCCATAGGGCAATGGAGAGGGCAATGCCCGGAGTATCCCTGCGTGTTCGAATCAGAAATGATGATATCCGCAAGAGAACCAAGGTAACCGACATAGCCCGAAGCATCGCCAAACTGAAGTGGCAGTGGGAAGGGCACATTGCTCGCAGAACAGATGGTCGATGGGGCCGAAAAGTTCTGGAGTGGCGACTGCATACCGGAAGACGCAGTGTTGGAAGGCCCCCCACTAGGTGGACCGATGACCTGGTGAGGGTCGCGAGTAGCCGATGGATGCGGGACGCACAAGACCGGTTGTTGTGGCGACACTTGGGGGAGGCCTATGTCCAGCAGTGGACGTCTTTCGGCTGATATGATGATGATGACCTACAATAAATAGTCTGTAATCTATGTGAAAAGTGAAAAACCCAATAAAAAATAATAAAATGTAGTACTTAATAGAATTCATGACCCATAAAGTCGTCTGCTCGATATAGTTTTTCCTCAGTAATGACATCTAAAGTTACCTTGTTGGTATAATTGGGCTTACCTTCATAGGTGTAAGCCCAATACCGCCTAGACCGTAGGTTGAGGTCGGTTCCCTGTTACCAGTCACCTCATAAGGGCACCTAATTATAACTCGATACTACTAACAACGTATTAATCAATCGATGTTGGACGGCTTATTTGAGCTAGGTATGTTGCGTCGATTTTAATTTTAAAGGTAACGCCACCCGCGTTTTCAAAAATTGTTGATTACAAGAAACTACTATCACAAATGGGCCTCATCAGAAGGCTATAGTTAAGAAAATCAATGAGACCCTTAAGCCAGGGTAGGCTTAAGGGTCCCTTTCTTAGTGGATGATAACGTTAATGTATGACCTCTCACGAAATTGGTGTAAAGTTGTAATAGCCGAAAAAGCCACGGAACATAATATTATGAAGAGAGGCAAAAGCCGTAAAACATAATTAATTTAAGATAAGGGACTCATGTGTACCATTTAAACGTTAATAATAAAATACATAAGTATTTTTATACGTGGCATTTTTGCAAGGAAAATATTTCTTCATATTTTTCCTGCGAAGTTTTTCAAGAATTAGATTATACTATATTCGATTTACTCGTATTGTATATATTACTATGAAATCGTTTTGAAAAGCTGAGAAAATGGTTTCAATACAACAGATCCAAAAGAAAGAAAAATGGTAGCTTCTTTTTATCCAGTGAAAGTGATTTTCCATATTCCGACCCAAAACTTCTGTTTTGGGTCGGAATATGGAAATCCCGTATTTTCATAAGTAGATAAAACACTGCCATTACATAATCATACTAGTTTCAGTTACTAGGAATTTGTCTACCACATAAAACCGATTTCGTATGATGTCTTCATTCTAAGATTTGATTGAAGGTCTGACTTTAAGCATTGATAAAAACACTTGCATAAACAGTCTACGTTAGTAAGGTCTATACTCTGTAAGGCCACGTTTCCATCTACAACCAACTTGCATACAAGGGGCATTACATTGCAGGTTAACGAGGTACCTATAATGCGATCGATCGCGCATGCTCCGCAATGTATTTAAACTTGCATGAGAGTCGCCTGAAGATAGAAATGCCGGCCGGGCTTAGCAGTGGACTGTACTGTCCAGCACGCGGGCTCAGTGACTGTACGTGTTGGTGGATGTAACAATTATGATTTTTGTAATTAAAACTCTCATATAAATCTCTCAATATTTTTTCCCGCGGCTTCGCTCGCGTGAATGTAAATAGATTTTACAAAAAATACGGTTATAGCCGTCTCCAGGGTCCCATCTATCTCCATACATTTATTGATTAATTTATCTTCGAAGTTGGATCTTTTTTTATTGAAGAATGGGAAAGCTCTTGACCTCGATCACGCTTGATGGAAAGCGATGGATGAGGTCTATGATGGAGCGAGCGTGTCCAAAAGATGCCTTGAGGCACTGGTACGCCACGCGTCGACGAAACACAGCTGGCTGTTTGACGCCGGACTCCGGTGGGAGCGATCGCGAACTAGGCAGTCTTGTAAGGTGTTAGGTGAGACTGTCCAGGATGCGCCGAGCACTTGGTTCAGTTGAGTGCCTGATGGAACACATTGCGCTACACGAGGAGGCTTCTTCATACATCCTAAAATACCTTCTCTCTTCTGGTTTTGTCCGTTTCTTTACGATATTTTCCTTCGCCGTTTTGAGTAAAAGTCTGACTTTCAACACTGATCAATCAACAGTAAATGCTATTAAAATGCAAATCTTCATTATAACACACAATCCTATTGTTACGTAATCGCATTACTGCTGGATTACGGTCTACCTTCCGATTAACGGAACAATACTTTACGATTAATCGAATAATAGTAGATACAATTTCGAGTGGAACCTGTTGGGAATCCAGATATTTGGTATCTGAGGTATTGGCTTAAATTCAGAATTTGCCTTAAATATGTCCTTGTATTCATCATCTGCCTAGCCTTTTCACAACTATAGGGTAAAACCGGGATAACAGTCACACTTTCTGAAATTATTTTATATCTTATAAGCAAGTACTTTGGTTTTTTGGCATCTGTCCCGAAAAAACTTAGATACGCACTTTTTGCCTTCCCATGCAATCGCACAGAGACCACCACTCACTCACTTCACTTCGGCAGTTGGAAAGTCCCTCGATAGGTACTCGTAAATAAAAAAGCACACGGTTCATCCGTGAAACTAGAGAAATTACAATTGGGGCAGGTGCCCCAGTAGAACCTACGGTTTACTACTGGGGCATCAATCTCGGTTTTACCCTATTGGGGTCGGCTCCCAGTTAAACCAGTTTCAGCTGAATACAAGTGTTTTACGTGGAGCGGCTGCCTACCAGATCCCTACATTATATATAAGTCCTTGTAATGTAAATTAATCGAGACTCGTGTTCGTTTATGATTATCGATTACGAATTTTAGTCAATGGTTTCACCAGTACGACAAGAATCCGTTAAGAACGTAGTTGGGGATAAACAGAACTCTAAGTTCGGAGAGATGTGTTCCCAGGGAATAGCCTAACCATGTGCAAAATTTTGTAAAAATCCGTTCGAACGTTGGACTCTCATACGCAGAAAAAAGACGTGGCAATGATTATCTACTTATTCTTAATTGGAGATATGTCGCATCCAACTAGTTTAATCAGCCGTTTAATTAGCGGCCTAGCCTCTTCTATTAAACGGCGAGCTTAACTCAAAGTCTAGTTTTACTGAGGTTTGCAAGCAAACTGCTACTTTTTCTTTTCCTGTCGAAGCAGGTATCCATTTGCAGTTGTATTAGTATCATTCCCAAGTAATGGAAATCATCTTTTTGAAATCAAGCAGCTACGCTGAAGTTTCGTTTCTGGACACAAGGCTGTTAAATAGTCCCTTCTGGGCTGCTCACGCTACATTGCCTTGGTTCTCGGCGCTTTTCTGGTCGTCATCATTCTGATTTTCACGAGTTTTTGTTAGTTTGAAAACTGAAATTATAAAACTTCTAACATAATCTAACCTAACCACACCAATTTCATTTATTAACTTCTAAACTATTTGGTACTCGCAGTAAACGTTGATAAATTTCTTTAAAAAAAACGTTGGGGTCGCAGCTGAGCAAGTCCTCGTACCGCGGAGGCGGAGTATCGTGACCAGACGACGGCGGAGGTAGAGAAGACGAAGACGAGGACGACTGGACCTCATCGAAGATTATTACGGGACCACCAACAGGATCGCCAAACGCCTTTGTTCGGGAGTCGCAAGAAATTAAAGAGATCGGAAAACATCAGAAATAAAATAAAACACATAATACGGGATGTAAGGTGGACCGATGACCTGGTGAGGGTCGCGGGTAACCGATGGATTCGAGACGCACAGGACCGGTTGTTGTGGCGACACTTGGGGAAGGCCTATGTCCAGCAGTGGACGTCTTTCGGCTGATATGATGATGATGATGAATACGGGATGTTTCAATTATACAGGATGTATAAAAAAGAGAGCTCGACTTAAACTCAATCAGTGATGGCGAAGCAGCTGTACGTGTACCACATCAACACGACAAATGATTTTACATCAAAACTAAGTAGTCTTCAACCATATCCGTTAGTACATCGTCGAAATGAAGCGTGCGAGACAAAATGTCGCCAGAGAAATTCAGGAGAAGAAGGCGAAGGGCGATCAGGAAATGCTGATAGTGAATAGCCAGAAAAATTGACACTGACAGCTCATAAACGCGGTTTATTCGCTGATCGCGTTCAGTTTCATTGGTGAAATTGGCCCTAAGTAGTAATTACTCACTTATTCAATTGTTTGTTACATGTTTATTTGACAAGACAAACATCCCCGCACGTCTCTAGAATGTTTGTGTACAAAATAGACAGACACATCAATACAGCCCGCAGTTGTGCTAACAATTATGTAAAAACCGGCTAGAGTTCGAACGAGCTTACTACTGACTGGTTCAGTTTCAAGATGAAAACTTTTTAACCGAACCGTTCTTTAAAATTTACTGAGAGTTGTGCAGCCCCAGGCCCAACGATGACGAACGGCAGGCTTCTATGGTTGCTGATTACTACGAGGAATTGCGCGCTCAACGGATCTATTGGGTGAAGATTTGCGTTTCTATTTATACGCCGCGATCTAACTTTTTCCATCTGTGTCGCAACTGCTGTAGGTACTTCTTTCTTGGTATTCTTTTTATTCTCATACTTATTATGATTATGTATCTTTTCAGAAAGATTGTTTTGAATCTGGTTATTATTGTTCATTTTGTTGTGCTAAATTATATGCGATTGTAAATTGAATGTTGTTTTTTTTATAATTTTCCAAGTCTTGCGTCTTTCTTAAATAACGTTAATTAGACAATTTAAATTGTTTTTTTCTGATGTTGTTAAAAATTTCAAGCTAAGTACCCAGTTCCACATGCCTGTTTTATAACTGATCTGATTTTAACTTAATCTAAATGTAACCTAACTATTTTTTTTATTCTTGTGTTTTTTTTTTTGTTTAAGTACCTATTTATTTTTATTCTTTTTTTTACTTTTTTCCTTTTTACTACTTAGATAATATTAAATGCTTACACAATTAATTCATATTCTCCCCACAATTTTTCCCAAATATGTTGACTAATTTGTATGTACCAAGGACACCTCTCTTTTAATTCGTATCTCGTCGAGGGAGTTTTTACTGCTTCTTGTGCCATTGGTATATTGCAATACATTTCTATTGGATAATTGCTACATGTATATAAAACTACATCTGATATATCACATCTGCCCTTATATTTAAGAGCGTTTACGCGGTACGGCTTTTCATACAAACTTTCAAATCCTTATTCTTCAAAATGAATGAACCGATTTTAACGAAACATGCATATGCTAGATATCCAGGTCTAAATAGTTATCAGAAAATATTTTTGAAAAAGATTTCAGAGGGTTAGAGAGAGCGATTTTAAGTTTTCTATAGAAAGTGGAAAATCACTATATCCTTCCCCCTGAACTCTCCTATTTCTCTCCTATTTCTGGGTGGTTTAAAAAAAAGAGTCGGGGTACTCTGAGTCAGGGTGTTAACCATAATGACGTTTTTAACTCTACTAGCAAAATCAGTCAAAAGTAGTTTTGACTGGTTAAGAGTTTTGACTGCAACATCCATAACTTCGACGAACTGGGCCAATGGTATTTTGTTGATCTGCAGTATTTCTTTAAATTTCATTTTTATTTCGTCCTAAATGGCGTCGTTCATCAATTTCTCGTTTTCACTTACAAATTTTATTTGGCTCTTTCGAATCTCTGCTTTATCGATTCCGAAAATACCAAAACTCGGGCGATGTGCTGGTAGGTCCGGATTTTTTCGGCGTACTGTTTTGTGTAGTTAAAGTTAATCCCTTCAGTTGACTTTGCAATCAGTCCTATAGCTTCTGCTTCCGTGAAAGCAACTGCTTTGCATAGAACTCCCTCGCAGTAAAAAAATAAAAAAACTGGAAAATGTGATACATAAAGGAAGTAACCAAGAATCAGGGCCCCAAGTCTGCTATTTTTATAAACTCGTCATTCCAACACGATCCCATTGTCATTTTGCTATAAGTTCGTAATCTGCTAAATTCATAATGTTCGATCATTGGTCGGTCAATGGTCTCGTAATAGAATCGTGGTTCTAAATATTCAATGTCTTTGAAAAGCAATGACTGCACAAGGACGTTCTAATGGTAGGTCACTGATCAAAGGAACTGTCAAAATTTTAGCAGATTACCGAATACGTCTGTCATTCATTTGTCATTATGTACGAGATTACCATTCTATGACATTTCTTTCAATGGAGGGTCAGTGGTTGAACATTGGAAAGTCATAATGACGCTTTTATATTAGTAGATTATCAAACTTGTCAAAATCAACAATTATGAAATCAATGATTCAGAGAGAGTTGATTGAGAATGATTGAGACCATTCTGACACTATTGTAATAGCAGACTTGAGGCCCTAATTTTCAGAGTATAATTTTGTATCGATGTATTATTTAACTTAGCCTTCTAAAACAAAACTTTTAGTTTAATATTCTTAAGATGTTATAACTTATAACCCTTAGTGGAACAATCCTGAAGCAATATAAATTCTTAGAATCAACCCCCAATAATCGGATAACCTGTTTATGTAAATCCATAAGAAGCAAACAGAAGTTTTCTCTTGTTAAAAGTTCAGCAAGTCAATAATCACAAAAGACGAAAGTTGCTTACATCGTTGAATTTATCTTTAAACTGTCCGTGTAATTGGAAGCTCAATGAGTGGTTTATTCAAGGATTAAAAGATATTCCATCAGGATTTTCTCTAAAACAGTTTTTTATTATGGATGGGTTAATCATCAAATGACTTCCTCCGCTCTGGGTGGAGCGGAAGGGAGCGTCCGACTCTTACTGACTAAAACCCATCCGTGTTCCGGACTTCTAATGCGTTCCAGGGGGTCTACTCTCTAAGCCCGAAGTCCGTAGTTTCGGCCTGAACAACTGTCAAATCGTGTTGCCAAGAATGAATGACAACACGATTTGACAGTTGTTCTTTGTTCGGGTTCGGGAATAATCGTAAGTCCGTAGGTGATACGGAGTAGATAACGCGCGACACTAAGGCCAAAACTACGGACTTCGGGCTTTGATAGTAGACCCCCAGGGCCGCGGTGACTCTTTCGAACAAAGTCCGGAACCCTGGCAGGGTCTAAAACAGTTTAGATGCCATATTTTTGTGCTGGATTAATCATAGTAGGTTCAGCCCCATATCATGTAGACGTACTTAATAGCTGGTGTGATGTTACGTATTTGCTGTCACATCAAAATAATTGTTTTATAAAATAAACTGCTTTGAAAACAGTATTGTACCTTTATTTTTGCTATCGGGGGGGAAACCTTCAAACAGCGCCTCGTCTTTTAGAAAGTTCCACGGCTGCGCGTTTATTACCACTAAAACCTTCCCGGCACATGGAAGTGCCTTTTAAAAGACCACTCCCGAACCCCCTCGGTGCAAAGCCTGTTAGATCACATCCCTGAAGAGACTGTAAATGGGTTCTCACCTGAACCTCGCTACACGTATACTCACACTGCATTAATACAGTACCTCATCATCATCATCATCATCATCATCATCATCATCATCATCATCATCATCATCATCATCATCATCATCATCATCATCATCATCATCATCATCATCATCATCATCATCATCATCATCATCATCATCATCATCATCATCATCATCATCATCATCATCATCATCATATTAGCCAATTGCCGTCCACTGCTGAACGTAAGCCCCCAAAGAGCGCCAACCATCCGGGTCTTGAGCAGTCCGCATCCAGTCGCTGCCAGCCACCTACTTCAAATCATCGATCCATCGTGCCGCAGGGCGTTCCACACTACGTTTACCCATATGCAGTCTCCACTCTAACACATGTCTGCTCCATCGACGGCTGTCCGTCTACAGACATGGCCGGCCCACTTCCACTTCAGAATGCTGATTCTTTGCGCAATGTCTGTGACTTTAGTTCTCAGGCGAATATAGTACCTACTTAAACCTCATAAGAAACTCCAAAGAAAGGCTCACCATTTGAGGAAAACTTTCCGTCTTCCCAAGTATTTACTTCTAAACATCGCGAAGTAAATTACGAACGAAGTAGCATAATACCTGGGGATGAAAGAACTTTCAAGTTTTTCTTGCAAAGTTATAAATCATTGTCATAGAATATTATGCACTGCAAAATGGAAGTTTCTTTCGTCGAGATTTACAGGGTGTTAAAATGGATTTTCGAGATGTTTTGCTTTGATGATGTTTCGGCTGTACTCATTCATAATTATACCTTATTAAATATATGACGGCGCGCAGCTAAATTAAAAGTAAATCCAAGATTTAAGATGAGAGACTGATTGTGTTATTTGGTTGAATAGTAATTATTGTTAAATTCAAAATTAAAATGGTGATTTATTTCAATTGGTCGAATATGTAATGACGATTTATAAAATATGAGCGGGTAACCCCGAATAGGGTAGCAAGTTTGCGTCTACGCCGTGACAGCTGGCATTCTTTTGACAGACAGCGTACGAAGTGCATGCGTGCTAACCTATTGGCTCGTAATCTAGTTTCATCTTGTGTTTGCCCGTATATTTTGTTTACAAATGTAATCGAATGAAACGAGGGACTGTTAAGAATCACAAACGTGCTATTATTTCAACGTTTCTTCTACAACAGCCCATGATGGATGACTATCACAAAGATCGCTCCGCTGCCCATTCTGATATTCCGTCATATATATCTACAATACATAAATGCCTCAGATACCTGTGCTACTGGTAGTCCGAGATCTCCCAGACGTTAATTATTTTCTCACAAAATAATTATATGGTAATTAGGGTAGTGTTGTTATGTTTGAACGTCGCATACTTACTAGCTTGTGACGTATAATGACCTATCAACACACTCTATTCCGCACATTTCGTGACTAAGAAAATAAGTACTTACAATTAAGGAGTAAGTAGTGTAAACTGTACGGTATTTATGCTAGATTAAAACTTAAAGGTGTCCCTAGCTACAAGTACTTGAGGTATAAGTAGACTAAGATGGATAGTACGCTGGATGGAATTAATAAGATTTCCCAGATAGTAACAGGAACTGTCCGAGTCCCCGCGGCGTTCGGAACGAGATAAGAATCACCGCCAACCAGTTGGGTAATGTTCAAAATGATGTAAATAATCTACAAAATGAGAAAAAGATATGAAACCCACCTCGTAATCTCAAACTGGCTAACTGATGGGATTGGAAAGCTTAATCGTTTACTGCTCACGATATTTCATACAAACTTGCAAGTTCTTGGCAAAAAACGAACCAATTTTATTGAAACGAAAAATCGTGACAATAATTTTCAGTTTTATACAGAAAATGAAAAATCACTCTCTCTTTTTCTATAAACAATCTTTCGAAAAAGTTCTAACTATCTAACGTTAACGACTTAGATATCTTGCGAATGGTGTAGTTTCCTTAAAATCAGTTGATTCATTTCCAACAACGAGGCATGCGAGTTTTTAAAAAATAACGTTCAAGAAGCTTTCTAAGCTTACCGCCAATTCATCATCTTTTTTACTCTTTAAGGGTCAATATTTATCTTAAAAACATTTATAGTGTCATCGGACTTTCACAACCCTACGCAATTCTTATATATCACACATATTTGGTTTCCTGACTGTGTGTACCGCCTGATCTATTTTCAAAATGTCAGTCAGCCGGGATGACATGAGGTTTGTCAACATGCTCTATAGCTGAAACGAATGCACACAAAAATATATCCTACTGTGGAACACAAATGATAGAATGAGTTGAATTCAAAATTTTTGAGAAGTTATCAAATGGAACAACAAACATGACAAAGTTCAAATTCCATTGCATTGCAACCCCACTTTTTAGGGCCACTTTTAGTCACTTTAAAATCAATCTAAATTACACTTAGTTAAAGTCTATACTTATGTACCTACCTATCACTATTTTTTGTCACGGTCAGACATAATATTGTAGTCGAGCGATGCCTCCACTATACTCATAAAACTACAATATGACGGCAACTCGTGTACAAATGACTTCTATTGTTTCCAATGTGAGCTGTCTATTGTACTATAAGCTTCATTGTGATCCTGTGTCCCCCTTTTAATGAAAAACTTTTACTTTCATTATGCATCCACGTGCAACCTTGAGATTTTCTAATCTTGATGAGGTTTTTTTTTTTTTTATTGGTGATGGGTTTGCTCTTGACTCTAGTCAATGTCAGATATGACAGAGACAAAGTCTACGATGAAGCGAGCTTACCCAGAAGGAGCCTGTTCACTCTAACTTTGAAGAGATTAGGGCTGTAAGCTTTAAGGTTATTGTATGATAAAGTGAATTGACTCATTAAAACCAGATTGCTCCGACTAAATGATCCCCATGCTTGGAATATGTATTGGTGATAATAATTGATTATGTCCAAGATGGTATCGAGCCTATTCATGAAAAAACATTATCAGCGACAACTTACACCTTCTATTCATACTACTACAGATCTATTAGACACGTGCCTATATTTTAAGAAAGAAGCACCATTTCCTGTAAATAAATTATTTAACCTGAAAAGACACGATATGGTATGGGTGTAAAAGTAGTGGTTACTGAGTTAACGACTAATAGGGAAGTATAGAACAAGAAGAAAACGTGTAGTGGCGATCCAATAAATGGTGATAGGACTTACTCACAAATTCCAGAACATCCAATCCACCAAATTAAATCCCTCAAATGTGAGAGTTAACCCTCTCATGCCATTACGAACAGGACATAACCGAGTTGCCACAAATTGACAGATCAGTAGTACCCGCGCCCGCGTCTGTAACTAAGTTAACTGCTTACTCGATAACCTGATAACTTCGTACTGGCCAGTTGAGCAATAATTGCCTTCACCTCGATCGAGGTATTTTGTGGTACAAATTAAATTACATAAGCAACTCTACTACCACAAATGCGAATACTGAGCTTGGGATTCTATACACGGGGTATAAAAACTTGTACCTAATGTTTCAAAAGCAAACACCGATCTGAATTTGTACCCTCTTTATGACGATAAGCTACTTCTTCATTACATGGCTTTCATCCTATACCTCAGACTTGGGGAAGGTCATTGGATACTTTTTATCAACATACCACTCGGGCGATACCACGGGCAGAAATTCATTATGATCAGACTATAACTTTCACACTTCTGGGACACAGTCTACAAATTGGGTATTAGTGCTACCCTGTCCATGTTTAATCCTTTCTTCCCTACAGAAAACGTCGTCAGATTAATTAATGACGAGCACGCACTAACAGGGACCAACCCTCTAAAGCTTATCTATTTTTAGCACCATAAGACGGTACTAACCATTCCTACAATATTTACATACCTACTCAAACCCACAAAAAGATCCTTACCTAACACATTTCTTTTAATCAGCTACAGTAACAACATCAAATAAACATGGTTGGAAGATACTCAGCAGTTAATATCCCCTAATTTATCCTCGGACGTTGGAATGGACTGCTATAAAGAAACAAGCGTACCGTGGAGGCAACACATTAGTTGGTCATAAAGAATTCAGGACGTGTGGCTGCACCGCTCCGAATGTCAGAACGAAGTGACATTTGGAGTGTGTTGCAGTGAGCTGCTATACGTTTATGTGCTCCTAGTACTTTGAGTAGCGTTTTTGAGTTTTAAGATTTTTTTAAACTGTAGTTTTCTTTATTCTGTGCACCTGATGGTGTTTCTCAGTAGCACAAAAGACGATCTTACATGCACAATTTGAGCCCCCTATTTAACGCTTTTAAAGGATGGCTTGCAGAAATCCTCAATAATCACCTTTGTTATAAGGAACCTTTTCTCATGAATATATTCAAGATTATTTTCATGTAAACAATCTATTTATGATTGGGATGAAAATACTTTGTAATTCATGAGGGAGAAATTACACTGAGAACCCAATGATTAAGCAAATCTAAGTACCTAGGATCACAAGCTAAGAAGTCACACTTGCAAAAGTGTATACAGAAATATAATCCATTTTTATGATACCTCCGCACAATTGTTGCAAAATATTGCCAACGAATGAATAAATGGAGGACTATCATTCATTTAAATTAATGCCATTAGCAAAGCGCGTTGCGTTGCGGCAGATAGCTCGGGAGCGTAGGGTTGACACATAACTGAGGAACAAATCGTGATAAACCAAACTGAGAGATTTGCATATTTTATAGAAACATTTACCCGTATTTATGCTCTATTAACATTAAGGTTCGTCTAGACAACGAGTGAATAATTCAATTATTGTTGGATTTACAGAAATAATTAAAAAATAATTACAAATTAACAAAACAAGGGTGCGTAACAATTTAAAATGTTTCGCCATTGAGAAAAGCCCCTACTTACATTATTTTTACACAACTTGCAACCTGACCAGGTTTGCAAGTACAGTCAGCGTCAATAATATCGGGATGAACAGAAACAACTATAAAAATTAAATATTAAGTCAATGACACAAGGAATGTTTCATAATGAAGATAGTAACTACACAACAATTGTCATTCTGTCAAGAACTGGATATAGTTTAATTTTCTTATTACGAGTATAGTTGTTGAGATCATTTTGAACAGTCTGTTCGTCCCGATATTTTTGAGGCTGACTGTACCATACGAGTACGTTTTGCTTAAATTGTACCTAAAAGTGTTTTTTATAAGTTTTTTACTTTCTGCCAGCCCTAATTGTAAGTCAGGAAATATAATCGCGACGGATTTTTCCGAGCGCCATAGCTCGGCCTCTTGGCGACAATTTAATTCTCCTTAATTCGTCCTGATCTGCTACGAACGCCGAAAATAAGCGAATAAACATATTATAATATTAAACATGGAAGAATATTGTTTGTTTTGGACCCTTCAGTCCTGTTGTTTATTATAACTTGACAGGTGCAGTGATTGTTTTGGGCAAAACCGAGGCTGTATTTTTTCCGTTAATGTGGTAAACAATAATTTGGGAAATTGGAATTTTTGAAGTAAATTTGAGGTAGAGATATTATAAACAAGAATGTTTTTGGGAGAAGATACGAGAAATACGCTGATATTCCCGCTGTGAATACGTTCAAAATTGCTCTAATTAATAAACTGTAGGAACGTGTGATTCTTTTGAATGGATTCAAATCTTGACTGATGGATTTCTGTGGTTTTTACGTCGCGCAATCATAATCAAAAAATAAACGCCAAAAGCTTTTGAATGAAATAATTCTACATCTCATACAAAACATTTCTACATAGTATAAAACAAAGTCGCTTCCCGCCGTCTGACCCTCAGAAACTGTATCAGCCGCATATCCTTGACGCATTCAAGCAACCTCAATCAAGATATGGTGCACCTGCAACCGATCTTCCTACTAGAAGAGCACAACCAAGTCATAAAATATACCAAGACTTATCATAATATCATTTGCCATGGCTCGTGTAAAAATCTTATATCTACATAATATTATGTAGTGCAAACTCGTGGAATTTATAATGTAATTAGCTAATAGTAGTGACGAAGTAAAAACTTTAATCCATTGTTCATGAATATGATTACAATTCCCCAAGGAATAAGCAAAGTTGCTAACTGTTTGAACAACGCCCAATTAAAAACATGTCTAGGTTATCTTTGGTGTTCATTTGCATTAAGTTTGCTTGATAACTACAGTATGAGTTTTACAAGTCTAATGGATGATCTCAAGGAGATGGGCAGTTGTGTTCTTTATCCAAAAACTGTGATAAACACCTATCCATTATTGATATACAAAGCGCTCCGGACGCGACACGACGAAAATGTTATAATTATGGAGTTTGACCGCGCGCCCGATTTCGTTTCTTTGGCGCCATACATTTATCTTGTCAGCGCCCTGTCCGCGCGCTTGTTCACTTTGTATATAAGTCCCTAACGATCGAAGTTGTTAGTTTAAAGAAAATCGACTTATTCATATTCTTGAATTCATTCATTAACTGACAGTCGACTCCCTGTGAGTTGACTGACAGTCTTAGCCGTTGAGTCCAAAAGGTATTTCCCAAATAAATAAAATAATCGCTGAAATACGGAACATGGAAATGTTTACTAAGGGACTAGGTAAACACAGAGTTTGTAGAGAAACCTAGCAAGTCATCGTTCAAATTGAGAATTCCTAAAGTCAAATTAATGTAGGCAGACAAATATTCCGGTTTGTCAATTTTTGTAAGTGTGTACTGTTTTAGATTTCTCCAAGTTTTTACATTCACGCCATTTTCCTTCCACAATCACGCCAGCGGCAGCGGCAGCGTGAAGCAATCTCTATACGAAGTGTAAAAATTACTTCGAGCAACATTCTGTGTAAAACGTTCACAGACAAACTTTTCAATCTAGAGCAGAAAACTAACCACGTTAGAACTTCGCGCGTCCAACTCGTTCAGGTAATGTGGGTGTAGAGTACTAGGGGTACTTGGAACACAGAAGTTTGTGGTTAGTATGCGTAAACACAGACAGACAGGCTTTATGAAGAGAAATGTGTAGGTATGATCAACGTCTCCGTTGATCACATACCTGAGAGGCAACTTCTGCAACTGGATAGGGGCCTACGAATCGTGGCGGGGACCTTCACCGGACACTGCTTACTGAACGAACATTTCCACACGATAGGTTTTATGGATTGTCCTCTATGCAGAACATGCATGAAGTAGGAGGAAATGGTATAGCAAATGCTCCTCGAGTGCACAGGCGTTACCAGAATACGGAGACAAACAATAGGGACACCTAATTCACTCACAGACATCGTGAATACACTGAGAGGACTTATCTGCTTCTGGAGGGAGGTTGGCTGGTTTGAATGCCGGCCGACATGGCTCACGTACAATGAATGGTCCACAATAGGACTAAGTGCGGAAACTATTCCCAAAAAAAGAATGAAATTTCTTCAAATTTTTTAAATGGTAGCCAATAAAATGATGCCTACAATTTTATGTTTTGAAGTTTGTACTCACTTATGTTAACTTAGGTCTATATTTGATTTAAATATAATTTAAAATATTTTGGCACATTTGAAATGTAATATTTAATGTTTGTATGCCACCTACTGCGGCAGGACACAGAGACCCATTAACCTTGTAATTGTTCCACCTTTTTCACCTGTGTACACAAATAAACGTATTTGATTTGAAAGAAAAAAGAGGCAACCGCCTCGACGCCTGAAACGCTGAAACCCCGCCTGCGTCATTTAAAGCAGATGGGACTCCGGGGTCTCAAGCACTCAGAGCCGGGATTCTTCCCGCCAACCATGTGATCTCTCAGGAAAGACGTCCGCACAGTGATCACGTGCTGCCAACGAGGCTTAGGGGAGACCCCTTTACAATCTCCCTAGGGATGGGCCCTAAGAATCGACCGGGATGCAGTACTTATGAAGTGAGGTGAAAACCTCACACTCCCTGGTATTTTCCCCAAAAGTCCAGGCGCTTTTTTAAAGGTTTCCCCCCGAAATAGGAATGTACAATGACATTATATTACATTATGTCTCCTAAACGTCGTTCCAGAAATGTAGATATACTTGCTACAAGTACCAGGAGTACAGAAGTTTCCGGCAGTGTACGCAAACACAAATAAACACAAGCTTTATGAAGACAAGTGTGTAGGTTTGTCTACGAATTGCTACGCCGTAGCCTCTCGTTAGTGAAGACGCTACGAAGCTACGAGTGTTGTTGATGTAATAGCTACGCGGTTGTAACTTTGGCTTTCCAAGGCACAGTATTTTCTGTGGATTTTAATGAGATTAGAAAATCGTTCTGGCTGGTTTTGTCTACGAAATGGTATGCATTTTGTTAGTGAGCTACGAGGCTGCGAATTTCGTGTATAATGGATGTGTACTTTTGCTTTAAAAGCCGATCCTAGAATTTTCTTTGGAATTTGTTTACTCTGTAACGTGAAACAACAAACCCCAAATTACTTTGGTTAATATTTTTATTACCGTGTTTTCTTTAAGGCGTAAGTTGTACCTATACAGTCTGCAGTGATATCACCACATGATTCTTTGCCGACTCCAAAAAGGAGGAGGTTCTTAATGTGGTTGTATTTTTCTGTTTTATTTGAAACCTTTTTTGTGAGAGAATCTGTTTGGTTAAATTATTTAAGTTATTATTGGTTAAATTATTTAATTTAAGTTAAGTTAAATTATTTTTTCGGCGTGCTCATTTTTGAGGTTCGATCGAAAAATGTTGACGCGTAAAAATGTAATATTTTTTCTTGTCAACGTCAGCGGATACCTAAGCTGAATTTTTTTAACCAGGAATCATAATATCCCTATTAAGTTCTGAGTTGAGTTAACGAAAACTGACAAATGCTTGCACGTGTTTAGACAGGTCAACTCAAAGCAGTGGCTTTCCTCAAAAGCTCACCTCAGTCTAACCTTTTTTTTTATGGATGGGAAATCATTAAATGACTTATTTTTTTGGAGCAGAAAATCTGAATTACCTCGTGAAGAATAGCAATAGTCAGTTTCAAAATTTTATCAGTTAATTTGTGTGCGTTTTCTCAATAATCCTTAGAAACCGGTTCGCCGGTTTCCCGGGTGTAAAATCTCCGTCTACCCACTTCGCAGACCAGATCGACAGCTTATGCGACGAGTTAGTATGGTATCTGCAGCTGCAGTTTTATCACAGCGAAGCGAGCAGCAGTAAGTCTCAGCGACCGTAATACGGATGTTGGTGATGTTGGAACAGCAAGAAGACTCACTAGCCACGGTTCGGTCCCAGAGGTTGGTGGTGAAATAGAGGAGGTTCGTTCCCTCGCAAGGCGGGTTGTCGTGGATCTCGTGTACGTCAAGACATCGTTAATTAGATTTTGTAAAATTTCACTATTTTCCTTGTAGGCAAATAAACTATACGATTTTCGTTAAATAAACCGACTGTTCAGTTTTAAAAGACGTGTTGCAACCGTGTTCTAAATCTGCATAAAATGGTCATGTCAAAATTATCGAACTAATTCAATTTTAATTCAATTCAATTCAATTGTGTGATTGCGTTCTTAATTTTCTGGTATGTTAATCGTAGTAAAATAGTGTCATTTCCGATACAAATGCTATTAAAACATGGTGTTGGGACATAGAATTTCATATAGTCCTAAAAGTCTTATAGATACATGATTTTTTAAATTGTAATTAAGAAAAATGACGAAAAAAATTATCAAGAAAATATTTCACTAAAAACTAGTCTACTTTTGTACTAAAGATTCCATCTTCACAGTATCCACCCATCTGTAAAACCGATATAACCCAATCATCACTTACCTGGACGTGGGCGGAGAGCCAGACAGCAAGGATCCTGACCCCCTCTTGCACAGCGGAGGCCTGGGGGCCGAGGGTCTGCGCTCTACTCCGGACGCGGAGCGAGTGGCTGGGGCACCTTCAGCGGCTAGCACCCTCGCAGACACCAGGGCGGCTTCGGGGCAGTGCTGCAATGAGAGCATAAGATAAGTAATCAATCATACTCGGCAGTAGAAGCAAAATATCTAACAAAATTATACGGGGTTATTTTTCGAATTATTGAAAGCCCTATTTGAAAAAAAAATGCACAATATTACTAACAGTAATGCAAGCAAAGGAGGAGGCGGACGCGTGAGGGAGAGGCAAACCTAACGCCCCAGCTGCCGCAATAGAAGAAGACGCCCCGGGCGTCGGGAGTCGCAGGGCATTCCGCGGCCACCGTAGGCACGGGTCTGTGGACGGCGAGCGTTGGTTGGTTCGCCGTCCGATAAGGACAAGGCCCGAATCGTCGGCTCGTTGTGTTCCACGCGCGCCTAAAAAAGATGTCACCGTATTGAACGGGGCCCGCTACGGCCAGGGCCTGCCAGGGTTGCGGATTTGTTCGAAAGAGTTACCGCGGCCCTGGAACGTAAAGGACATTTTGAGGAACACGGGTGGGTTTAAGTCAGTAAGAGTCCGACACTCCCTTACGCTCCTTCCAAAGTGTAAGGAGTCATTTGATGATTTCCGACCCAAAAAAAAGGAGCAAACACCAAATATTCCGTAGTCAAGGATATACTCGTATTATTCCGTATTTGTGTGTGTCAGTGTGTTGCTAGACAGCAGCTAGACCCTTTTCAAAACCAGAGTGAATAACTATATCTCTAACAATAAACAAGTAACTGCTCACTGTAGTAGTTGATTTGAAGTCTGTGACAGGACACTGAACATTTACGATCTCTGAGTAATGGAATTACAAAACAAACAGCCCAGTACACGCTCCAATCAATATGCCGTACAAACACTCACAGAAACGATTGCTTTCGGGGTTGTCAAATAAATAATAGGCAGGTGGAAAGTAATTAAAATGTCAGTCATTTATAACATGTTGACTGTAGGATTATAAATGCCCTGTCTTATTTACTTACATAAATAAAACTTAGGTATCACTGATAAACGGTAGGTATTCAACCTTCAAAGTGACAGATTTAATAATCAGTGGGGTTAATCCAAGCCCCAGACTCCTTAATGGAGACGTGTTTATGCACCGTCTGGAATTAACAAAGAGTATTTCTCAGCTACAAGCTGAGATCAGACATTTCTATTCTACAATATTGCGTCTCAACCAGATACACTTATAATTAAATCCAGAGAGAAAGCAGTGCTTGTAGAATTTGTAATAACAAAGTTACAAGACCCTGGTTCAGATTGCCATATATATTTGGTTCAAGGTAATCAATATACGCTCCTTAAAATATTATGTAAAGCAATTCAACAACAAATGCTATTTATCAAACTGTAATTCCGCCAACTCGAAATGTTCTTACAAACTTTACAAAATGTTCACGATACGGCGCCGAGCGAAATAGCATAAAGGAATCTCTTTTTTCAACATTTTATGTAATTTTAATGATCGCGTAAAAAAAACTTTTCTTTGTAAGGACATTTTTATTCAAACTTTTCATTGCCAAGAATAAAATTAATTCATAACTTTCGTAATTTGGAGTTCTCCAAATTGTAACTGATCTAATTCAGTCACTATTGACAAGTTTGTAATTAAAACTTTTTCATTCTTGTCTCGTTTATTTCTGTGAAACACGTTTGAGAACGATTAATCAACCAACCGTTTTAATCTATCAAGACCTTCACGAAGCATTAGGTAAAATCATTAAAATATCGTCTTGTGACAACAATCAATTATCAACCAGCAAAGTCCTAATCACTGCCTTTGAATTTTGCATTTATAAAATAAACTGAAACTTTTACCAGCCTTAACCTTTCAGAATTAAATACAGCGCTTTGTTCACTAGACCTTTAATTCCTTTGTTTGAAACAATAGAATTCAAATAAAATATAAGTAATACATAAATAAATAAAAATACCTACCTAGGCTTGTGTCTACTGTCAAGCTAGGCGGCTTTGTCAACTAAAAACGACTGAAATAAAGGTAAACATAAGCTAGTAATTTCGATACTAGGTACTAGATTCGACCTCGCCTTATAGAAATGAACAAGAACTAAATTCTATATAATTTATTGTACGCCATTTTCCCGCGACCTCGCTCCTTTGTGACAGTACATGAGTGGCATCAAAATCGGGACCACGTTCTTTTGTTGTTGACAAAGTGGGCAAATGAGAAATAAAGGTAAATGATTTATATACTACGTCATTCTAATCTAATACCTTTATCGATCTAGCTAGGTTACATTTTTAGAAAACGTCGTTTTATCCGTGTTTCAAAAAAAAAACCGACGATCTTACGTTTTTGAAGCAACGCGGATTATTCGCCATACCAATCACTGGCAAACGTAAACTAAGGGTTCCGTTTTTTTTTTCATTTGGACGTACGGAACCCAAAAAAGTGTTTTGACCTTGAAAAAATACCCGATTGTCCTCATTATGTCTAGTTTCGTCGTTAACACATGTATGGAAATTAGGTTCAAAGCATTTTTAACAATACTTGAATCGTCAAGTCGGTCAATTAATTAGAAATATTTTCCCAAGTCGTAAGGGTACCTAAGTAGATTCATATGTAAAATCTCGCTGCAGAACCTTTATGGTTCAACGAGCATATTATTATGAACTATTCTCGAGTTGAG
This sequence comes from Melanchra persicariae, assembly GCA_947386135.1. Taxonomy (NCBI): domain Eukaryota; kingdom Metazoa; phylum Arthropoda; class Insecta; order Lepidoptera; family Noctuidae; genus Melanchra; species Melanchra persicariae. Next base: position 9,361,892 of record OX376661.1, on the reverse strand, counting down.
ACAAATAGACGTAATTGTGCTCATAGGTACATTAAATAAATACAACGATTGTCAGATATTTATCCCAAAATTTGAGAAAAACAAAGCTAGAGTAATTAACAGTGATCGGAGTAGGTAGATTGATTTTTGGTACTTGTATCATAAATGCACACAGAAAGAATAACATGGATAAGCCATTTTCCCGGAAAGTAATTCCGGTATTTCCGGATTCAATTAAATATTGTTAATGTTGGTAGTGATATTATTCCTACTCAATTCAAAATTTAAAGGAAGGTATCAAAACTAAATTAATTCATTATTTATCTGTTGAATAATAAAAACAATCGAAGGTTTTTTTTTAATAATCCACCAATTCCGGAGGAATGTCCATATTAATATATACGTTTCGGATCAATGACCCCATTTCAATCTACCTACTCCGATCACTGGTAATTAATGATCAAGCAAAGACACAAAAGTCAAATCCGAGTGCGTAGTTAAGTATCGATTCAACTCAATTGTTTGTGTCAATACACTTGGGCTTTATAGAGACACAAACGATTCAATACAAACTGTTTACGTTAACAATGCGTTTTGGCAGTAGAATTGATATATATTTTAACTAGCACTTCGCCCGCGACTTCGTCCGCGTGGATTTAGTAGGTACTCCACAAACTTCAACGCCCCCTCCTTATAAAGGTAAGCTTTGGAAATGGAAACGTGACATTTCGATAGCATCTGTCAATCCTATACATTTTTGACGTATTGACAATCGCGTACGCCACGCCACCGTTGACAGAATCTCACTTGTCTCGAGCCCAGGTTCAGCGCAACTGTTCACCCCGTTCAACCCGTCAGGGTTTGATTCTGCAAAAATTGTTGGGTACATCTGTTTCAATTATCCCGCTTTTAGTTTGTTCAACGCATTCCGACGTAAATTGAAGCAAGCAATTATGTCCTCCCCTAAAATCTTAATCACCCCTGCTTCACTCCTTAGTATGTATGTAGTTTATTTTCGAAAAATCCAAAAATTTGTTATTCTTATTGTTTTATCGAAAACATTTAAATGCCGTGGTGTTTCAACTTCATCGGACCAAACATTGATACGATTCTCCCCAGTTCGCTCAAGCCGCGACATTTTTCTTACTCCGAGCATGTTTATTACCGTCGTAACTTTTGAACGAAAGGTCCGATTTGAATAATTTAAAGTGTAATTTACACGGACGTAATCAACCTTAATTATCAAACCATTTAAATGGATAAGGATTAATATCACGATACTAAAATCACCATTTTTTATTTCACCATGGGATTTGCTTGAATAATTTGAACAAAAAGCGGTCATGGTGACTTATCCATAATAGTTAGACATATGGTATCGCGGACTTTTTTGTAGATATTGATGACCTCTATAAAACTGTAGTACATTACTTTGCTCTATTGTCAATAGATTCCGCAGCGTACGCGATATAAGGATTTCTTCTCACACCTGGGGTTACATTATTGAAGTTTTCATACGGAACCCTAACTTTTTTGAAAATATTCTATAGCCTATGTCCATCACCGATAATGTAGGATTCTAATGGTGAAAGAATTTTTCAAATCGGTCCATTAGTTTCAGAGCCTATTCATTTCAAACAAACAAACAAACAAACAAACAAATCTTTCCTCTTTATAATATTAGTGTAGATGAGAATTAAATGTAACTTAGGCATGAAACTAAATTTTTAATTATTTCTAAGCTCTGAAAACTGAGGAAGAGGTGAAAGCAATGGCGGACTAACAAGTGTCATTTTAGGTACCTATTGTTCCAGAGAGCCAATCTAGGACAAAGTGACATTCTATCAACAATAACTTGACATTTTGGTATCGCACGTCAATCTTGAATTTTTGTCAGTTTTGAATTTCATGCACAACCCTTATCAATCCCTCAATAGAATTGTTATTTCCTCTAGAGCCCAGGTTTGTCCAGCTGCCCTGAAGACCCGAATCACAAACAAGACATGATGTGAGTGTTCTCCATGAATAACACGGGTGCTCACGACCTGCCTTTCATTGAAACCTTAACAATTCTCATTAACCTTCAGATTTAATTAAAATAAATTGGTATTCACACAATATCACGAAATAAATATTGAAAGGTCATCGGTCAGCTTTCGAGCTTTACTTCAATTAAGACCATGTTAATTGGCATCTGTTGCAGCCAACGTTTACAATCGGTGTACCATGCCAACCAATCTCGGAGCTCAGATTGGATATTATAATATGCAAGACAACGGGAGTACAAATTACTACGAATAACATAACATCACGCCTGTTAGGGACTTGATATACAAAGCGGACAGGGCGCGCGGACAGGACGCTGACAGGATAAAATGTATGGCGTCAAAAGAACGAAATACACTTAGCATCGCGGGCACGCGGCCAATCTCAATACATTTTCGTCGCCGCGCGCCCGGAGCACTTTGTTTATCAAGTCCCTTATGGATATAAGCAAAAGTGTTATAATAATCCTCTCGAACAAATTTCGGCCACAGTGGCCAATCTTAACTTAGTTTAGCCAAGAAAAGGACGCATGATAAGTTTATGGTGCACAAATTGTGTGCGCAAACACAGGCGCACTCTCTATTCCTTATCTCTCATAGTCAATTCGATAATACAACCGGCAAGAAATCAGGGAGCCTACTCTCTAAGCCCGAAGTCCGTAGTTTCGGCCCGAGTGTCGCGCGTTTTCTACTCCGTATCACCTACGGACTTGCGATTAGACCCGAACCTGAACTAAGAACAATCAAATCGCGTTGTCATTCATTCTTAGTTCGGGTTCGGGACTAATCGTAGAGTTCGGGAGTAGAAAACGCCCGACACTAAGGCCGCACAACTACGGACTTCGGGCTTAGAGAGAAGACCCCCAGGCACAGGAGCAACGCAAACAGAGGTGACACTACAACCTTCCCTACTCCGAGCTGCTAACAAAAAAATCCTTATGGAAAATTCCGATAACACTTCTTAACAGGAGTTTCTAAAATTAAAATAAAAATCTTCATAATTTCATTCGAAAGAAGTCGACTGCTGACTTCCTCGAACGGTCCTGTGCTTCTAGATTAACTATTTTTACCAACGACTATAAAAGCTACGTCTGGCAACACTATACAAGATTAAAACAAACAATTCACTGAACTGCAACACAGACTGTTTGTCGAGCGTCTGGTAAAAGCGAAATCCTCCGCATAGCCAGCCAGGTAAATCCCTGGAGATTTAAAGTGAACTTGTTTGGATGTAACGTGAAAATACTCCTAGAACACTTGGTGGCAGATGCGGGGATCCCTCTTTGTAGAATTAGAGAGTCAACGGACCAGCTAAGGTCATATGGATGAGTGAATATTGTGCAAAGAAGATTTTACAGTGGTTTAGACTCTTTAGACATGTAGGAAAATAAAAATGAAGGAGTAAAGTCGTGCTTGACTAGCGCCTATCCGTCAGTTAGTAACCGTCCCCTCTCTGCCTTGCCGTCTTCTGTCTCCTGCTTGGTATGGAGGGAAGTAGAAATTATTTTATAGAACTCCTTTGCTTTTCTGAACAATATCGTAGCGGGATCCAAGACAGTTGGTTCATTTCTCTGGAAATCGTGAAGCTTTGCTTAGATGATTTTGTGATGGTAGCCATTAATTTATATAATCCAAACATGTGTCATCAATAGTACCTAATCCTTATTTCAATATTTTTATCGATATCAAATTCAGTCTCGTGTCCACGTTACTTCATAATAAATTCATTCTACATAACTTAAGTTCATTGGAAACTCCCCTTTTCTCGTAAATATGTAGATCATTTGAAACGTATGCAAACTCATTTTATTCGTACTGTATCAAGAGAGCTGTAACTACTAAATCATATGCAAATTGATTTATTTACTAACTAACTATATACACTATTGAAAGATCTATCCAAACGCCTAGCTGACACTACGAGTGGCACAAGAGCTGGCTTTTACTTTGGACAACAACGTGACTATGCTATGGAAAAGAGTTTGGAGGGAGAGAGAGCGATTTTTAGTTTTCTATAGAATGTGAAAAATCACTCTACCTTTCACCGTGAATTCTTTTTCGAAAATGTTCTCGACTAACTATGTAGACCTGGATATCTAACGTATGCATACCAAGCTTAATTAAAATCGGTTCATTCATTTAAAAAAAAGGACTTGTAAGTTTGTGTATGAAATGCCGTGCGGCGTAAACGCTCTTTAATATTTAAAAGAAGAAAAATGTGGGACTTTAAAAATTAAAAGTCTATACTAACTATCGTCAGAAGCTTTACCCATGTTAAAACCAACAATTATCCCACGAGGACGTACTATCTGAATTAAAAGTAGGTATCCTTAGTCCTAGGACACTATCACTTAATGTCCTAGGACACACTAAGAAGACACTTCTCACCGTGTTCCAAATTCGTACACCCCTACAACCTTTGAGCCGTTATGTGAGTAATTAATAAACATATAATCATACAAATAGGTACCTACTAACATTTGTGACACGAATGATTTATAATGATTATGTTTCTTTCTTACAATGACTGTGAATTTAGTTGTGTCAAGTTATGCATTTCAGTACCTGATACCGATTCCGACATGGTACCGACCAATAATATTATGCTTTTACTTTTTCTCAATATTTCTATACAAACTCAATGTTTGTTAAACATATTGTAGAACACAACGTACCTTGTAAATTTTGTATTTAAAACAACGCAAGCTTGAAAAAGCTTATAAAACAAATTATACAACAAAGAGGTCTTATTACGCTTACAAAATCCTACTTACATAAAAAGATTGGATATGAAAATGAAGAAGAAAACAATTTAAAACACCGTGCGTGTCGAAAACCTCCAAATACTCAATTAATATTCCTATTTCAAGAGTTATTAATCCTGTCTGATCCTTGCAAATGAAATCACAGCACACTCGCTTGGAAACTAATATGAAATTCGATATCAAGTGGAATTTTCACGCTGCTGACGTGTATAATTTAATCTTTTAATAAACTTATTTTGCTCTGATGATTTTCCGCTAAATTAATGTAACCCGAAATTTTCCCTATGCAAAATATACAAGGAATTATTCTGGTAGAGGAAAATTTTGCATAATAGGTTGCTAAACATTCTACTTGAGATACAGGACTTTATAACAAACAAAAACTGTTTCCCGCAGCTTCACTCGCATCTTAGCAAAACTTACACGGATAAAAGTATTTTATATCTTAATCTAAACCATATTTATCTTGACTGTCAACCTAAACCCATTCAGCCATTAACACGGGATGCAGTAACAAGCCTACAGACTTCCAAAAGCATACACAAACTGATAAACTTTCCGATTTACAATATTTATTGGGTATTATCAGTCACCTCCTTGACCAGAGAACGTTCCATAAACTTGCATTCCTTATATGATGGAGAACTGCACTTTGATAAAGTTCAAAGTTTAGAAATTGTCAATCACCCGGGTCCTAAAGTTTTTATAAGAAATCAATAAAAAAGTTATATCTGAAATCAACACGGAAATGTCGCTAGCAAACTCTCGATGAGATACTTTTCACTTCTCTCACAACAGCTACAGAATACATAAACACTTAGGCATAGTATTGCTTGCTTATTCTCTTTCTAAGGTGGTTTCCACAGGTGCATGTCCAAAGTCTGAAAGCAACATAAAAGGACTTATTTCTTACTACCAGTAAATTCTTCCTTCCATCAAAAAATCATATACAAACTCTTTGAAAGCGTAGTACCTAAATAATTTCCTTTTTACTTAAGAATCAAAACGAACTTTCGCGAACGAAGAGGCACTTTAAAGGCTTAAGTCTATAAAAACAGATAGCTGAACAAAAACGTGTGACCTTCAAATGACACCGGTAGGTGTAGGTAGATAGGTACACTCGATAACATAGAGGAACGACCTACAAGAGATTGCTGGCAATAATTTATCAAGGGACCGAAAGGTTCCTTTTGGTGGGAGTGGTAACAAAGAACTGCCACGTAGTGCTACGATCATAATAAAAGGTTGGTGACTACTATCCTATTTTTTCTGATGCCAATTTTCACGGATATTGTATATTGCCTTTGGTTTTTGGTGCCAATGGTACCACTTTCAGATATAATTTTCTTAAATTAAAGCTACTTTATTTGTAGCTAGTCATTAGGTGATAATTAATATATTTTGATTTGAAGAAGTTTATTTCAGTATTACAGAAACAATATTTTATAAATGCAAGAACCATGCAAAAAAGTTCACCTAGATTACTAATAATAGAGTCTAGTAGACACTAATGTTTATCTGAAAAATATTATTACTAAGTACATACACGATACAACATTTTAAAATAAAACTTTATCAAAATCAATTTCGATAACGATAGCTTTCAAAATATAAATCTATAAAACCCAAATCAAATATAATAACATCCATACGGTCCTAAACATACACCAAAATATTAAAAAGAGTAATGGGTATTGCTTGTCCCTCCAAAATTGTATTAAATAAACACTTTGTACTAATATTTTATTTTATACAAATCCCAAAATAATTCTCGTGCAAATATTATTTATTTTATGAAAAGTATTATAGATAAACTTTGCTAACTTGGATATAAAAAAGATGAAAGGCTTTTCAGATGGCTGCTACGTCAATATTTTCATAACATTGGCATGAGCCCGCGGTGACACGGCGCGGTCAAGGGCTTTGTGATCTGCGTTTAGAATTTAATATTCTTGTATATTAAGCGGGATGTTTTTTTAATAATTTTCTACACTCATGTATCTACAAATATTTTTGTGAGTCTAGCAGTTTTTCATTAGTCTGAAATTGAAACATGACATATCCATACTAATATTATAAATGCGAGAGTAACTCTGTCTGTCTGTTTTGGTGTCACGCTAAAACGACTGAACGGATCGTCATGAAATTTGGCAGATTTATACAAGATTATTTGTAAAACACCAAAAACCTTACAGTGGGTGAAAGTACTCTTGATTATAAACAACTTTGACTATAGGACCAACTCTGAAATATCAAAAAATAAATCTACTGTTTAAACGTATGAAACATTTTCATCGAGTGAATATTGCATTTTGTATGAAACATCCGATTTATTTTTTGATATTTTAGAGTTGGTTCTTTTTTTTAGAGTAAAAGTTGTTTATAATGATGAGTACTTTCACCCGCTGAAAGGTTGCTGGTGTTTTACAAATAACCCTGTATAGCCTGGGACATGAAGAAAGACATAGGCTACTTTTTTACGTGATAACCGTCATCCAAACGGGTGTAACCGCGGGCAAAAGCTAGTAAAATAATAACGCTTCCTTGGCGGTCGGGAAAAAACAATCATGAATTACTTCTATCTCCGGCCATCCATATTATGATATTAAATAATGTACAAAATTACCTCTCCACGTCGTAACTTCTGAACGGATTTGGATAAAACTTGACACACGGGTAGACCTTATTCCAGATCCTGGAATAGGTAATAATATGATGCTTTATCCCGCGAAAATGTTCCCTTGGGATAATTTTCGAATAAAACGCGGGCGAAGCCGCTGGCAGACCCTAGTTCTGTATAAACCGGTAAACCAATCTCTTTTCACCTTCAGAATATCGAATAACCACCACAAATCCTGGACGCAGATAAAATATATAGAAAATATCGCTTAGTGTTAACATAAGCGAAAATCGAAGTTTCGCATTACGGATCGGCCGGCATTTGAAGCAACCCTCAAGGTTCTCTCGATACCCGAGGATCTCCGACCATTTGGCCGGTCTCGGTATCCGCCCGATACCTAATAGTTACACAGAAAAATAACGAAAATGGGAGACCTTGAAATGTGTACGTGCGTATTGGAAAAAGCTATTTGAGCACGTAACAAAACGTGTTTCCCAACAAAAACGGTTTCCTATAATTAATTTCTGATAAGGGTTTCTTTATGTTAGTAGCTTTTCCTCGTCGATCTTTGCGGCTAAGCAACAATTGCCGCGGTCGATCTGTGGATGGGTGACCCGGATCATCCTTTACAAATTAGTAAAATATATAAAAAATTTCGTTTTGAAATCTTTGTTTGTATTTCTATTTTGATTTAATTTGCTTTAACAAATGAAACCTTAGACTTACGTTTCATATGTGGCCTAAAATATACAGTAATTAGTTTCTTTGGTGTTGTTATGACGTCGCTAAGGTATCCTGTCCTGATAAAAGAGCTTTAGAAAATATAAATTTACTCATTTTTTTAAAATATAATTACAAGCGTCTAGTTCCATTCGTAACTGCCTACATCAAGAGTTGACTGCCTAAAACAAATTCACAAAACATTGAATTTCAAATTCCATTTCGTATTTTAATTAAAAAGCTTCTTCATTTTCATACGAAACCGGTATGAATTCATGCCTCACTCATATCGTCGAGTACTCGGACATGAGCGTATAAAACTGAATTCAAATAGGTACATCTATTTTATGTATTTTAAATGAGCTTTCTCTCGTTTTCATGTATATATGGAAGATGGAAATAAAATTGTTTATTTGATAGGTACTTCTACTATTCGAACGACCTTATTATCCTTCATAATATATATAAGCCTCTTCGTCCGTCCGTCTATCTGTAAGGAAGCTGTATCTCATGAACCTTAAGAGCGTGTACGCCGTATGTCATTTCATACAAACTTTCAAGTCCTTATTCTTCAAAATGAATGAACCGATTTTAACGAAACCTGGTATGCATACGCTAGATATCCAGGTCTAAATAGTTATCAGAAAACATTTTTGAAAAAGATTTTAAAGGGAGAGATAGAGTGATTTTAAGTTTTCTATAGAAAGTGAAAAATCACTATATCCTTCCCTCTGAACTCTTTTTCGAAATTGTTTTCTGATAACTATTTAGACCTAGATATCCAGCGTACGCATACCAAGTTTTATTAAAATCGGTTCATTAATTTCGAAAAATAAGGATTTGAAAGTTTGTATGAAAAGCCGTACCGCGTAAACGCTCTTAATAGGTAGACAGTTATTTTCAGAGTGAGTACTTCTATTACCGCTAAAACAACAAAAAACGTGTTAACAAGAAACGTGACAGTAACGTAACCCTTCATTGGCGCGTCCTACTTGCACTTGGCCAGATTTTAAAAGAGTCAACCATGTTACCGTTGGCAATAAAACAATCGAGCATCTTCAGCGACCTCATTTCCTGCTACATTTCTTTCTTTCACTGTTTGCACCGCATCCGATTGCTTGGTAAACCTGTTAATTGTTTTGTCACAAGGGTAACCCTACAAATAATGACAAGAAAGCGGAAGGGGCTTACGAGTAAAAATACTTTTGCGTTTGCCTTATAATGGTGCAGCCACACTGCTGTTCATGTCTGTAAAGCAACTTTTGTTCCATGTTTGGGCAACGTTTGATTACAAAAAGTTATGTAACTATTGTGAGTTTTATTTCAGATTAAGTAGAAACGTTGCTCGACTTCAAACAAAACAAGGTATCATTTAAAGCTTTTATTTTTTAAGTACTGCAAGTTACGGGACAGTAGTAGTACAGTACTTCCTCAAGAGCACGACAGCACAACAACATTCAATGATTAAAGAAATTTTTCAAAAGTTTTGACGGAAAGATGCAGTTAAAAACAGCAACAAAGAGACTTAAATAAAGTGAGATTTTATCTGCGCTAACGACTGTCGACGAACCAAAAAATATGGGAGTGACAAGGTTTGCTAAAATGTCAAGCATTGCATTGACATTTTAGCAAACCTTTTGAAAACGATTCGTGTTAATCATTGTCAAGAACTCAAGTTCTAAACACATTTTACTACATTAAAAGAAGCTTATTATGTTCCTAAACAGATCACCCTAAAAAACCGTGCGGTGTGGATACACCTTTACATAAGCAAAGAAAGCCTCCCGTCGTTTATTAAGTAGACCGTTGCTTATAGTAGCATTCAAGATTGTATGCAGCTTTGAAATATGACCCGCAGCTAGATTACATTATTGCTGCAAGAATTTTGCAGATAACAGGGGGCCCTAGAAGTGCGTGGTCGTTATTTAAAGGTGATGTTACCATAAAAGCACAATCCATAAAGACAAAAACGAAAATGCATGTGGTATTAACGAAGTATTTTCTGCGACAGAGACATTGTAACAGTAATTTAACTAAACTCAGTTATCAACATAAGTAAGCTCATAATGCTTTAAATTAACGAGGAATTCTCAGTTTACAACGTTCCACATAATCTATGCATACAACAAAGTGTACAACAAACATTATAACATGAGGTACGCGGAGTTTATGTTGGTGGATCAACAAGCCTGTTTGTGCTTACTTTCAAAAATAAACGTAGATCTGTATCGAGTATCGAGTAGGTGCGTACTCCACTCAGTCAATAGCAATCAACTGATCAAAATTAGTTTGTTCCAAAGTACCTAATGGATTGATCACCGCTGGGCGGCCATTTTCGAACCAGAGTGCTTTATAGAACTGACTGACTGTCACTAGTCTAAAATTGATTGCTAAAGTTCTAATTTATATTGTTTACTCTTTTGAGGCCCACTCGCACAACAAATCACTAATGAGCGCTCAACGAATTTTAGCCATCATTTATTTATACCAATTAATTGTTGTGAAAGACGCAGTGAGGTGCGGAAGACGCAGCGTTGGAACGCCTCCCACAAGGTGGACCGATGACCTGGTGAGGGTCGCGGGTAACCGATGGATGCGAGACGCACAGGACCGGTTGTTGTGGCGACACTTGGGGGAGGCCTATGTCCCGCAGTGGACGTCTTTCGGCTGATATGATGATGATGATGATGATATGATGAATTGTTGTGATGATAACAGTGTACCAATTCTACTAATTTTTAAGCAACGTTCGCATTGGTATGTCCGTCGTAATCTGTCAAAAAAGCCTCAATATCCATACATTTTTCAGATATAATTATACTTTAAAGACGTTTAACGGTAAATGCAGTTATGGGCCAATTGCATCAATGATACTGACCGCGATCAGCAAATGTAACGTTCAACACCTGTTAGTATTATCAATTATAGAGAATATAACTGACAACTTTTGATGCTGACATATTTTGAACGCAGTTTTGTACTTCATCGCGTTCAGTTTTATTGAGTTAGTCATTTGTTTTGGTTTAAATATTTTGAGCCATGGTAGGCATTTTATTATTTGTTAGCCCGAAAATCCCATAAACTGTTATTTTAATCGCCAACTGTATTTTTTATTCTAGTAACAAACAAACAAAACAAAACACTAGTTTAATTTCGTGTATTCACTCTACTAAACCCCACCGACCAAATATATTATTACCCAAACAAATTCTACTAGTGTTGCTTTAGCAAACACTTGATAAGTCTTTATAAACTGCTTACACTGCATTTAAAACTTTTAAAACTTATCAAAAGTCACTATTAGTGACTTCAGCGGTCAAAGTTAAAATTAAGAAAATATTAAGCAAGAAAACTTAACTCATTAACAGAGTTACACTTAGCATTTAATCTTTACACTAACTTGCTACAGTGCATTTAACAGCTTTATAACTTTATATTACGTACTTAAATATAATCTCCTAATTTCACTTTCTTAAAAAGAGTTTTCCAACAGAAAATACATTTTTCTTCACTATGTATCAAGATCGAGTAAAAAATGAAGTTACAATGTGCACTTAGGTGCCGTATAGCATTTATTTTATTAGTACGGCATGCAGCCACTTTCCGTGATAAAAACCTCCATGTTAAGTGCTCCTGTAGGGTTGCAACCGCATAAAAATAGCAAAAAATATTATATTCCTGTACAAGTGACTCTTTGAATAAAATTTAAAGGCGACTTAGTTAAAACTAGTTTTCTTGTACGGATTCACTCCTTGGTAGATAAAAATTAGTATTTAGCACTCAGGGATAATGCTTTTTATCAATCAAATAATTTCACATAAATTCCATTTCCTTATATTTTTAGTATTTTTGATAATCTGTTAAATATTTCTGTACTTCCATTGTATTTGTGAACGAACGATATTTAACATGTCGATTAATCATTAAGTTCTCTGATAATGCTGTGCACTTCTGTAAGTGACGAATTCACTATACCTAAAACTGTTTGTGAATTTTTGTTTGTGTATGTTTTAGTGAGTAAGTCGTTGAAGTGTTGTATCAATACCTAAATTAATTAATTCGTACTTCCAGAGATTACCTCCACACACACTACAAACATAGAGAGGCAGCTTTACCTCTTAAATACAAGTTTTTTAGATTATTTATCTACATATTAATACTCGGATGTCACAGTTCCTATTAATCCGTTACTATCACCATCTCATACAGTCGATCGTGTTCATTCCTATATATGTATAAGTACGTAAATCGAAGTCTGTATATATACCTACGTTATGAAGCCTTTTGTTCCAGACTTCGCAATGAAAATGGGTATCTCACAACGTATTTATGAATTTTATTATTTGCGACAGACGTGCTTTGTTTTTCTTATTGATTTTCGCGACCTTTTGTGTCACTTTTATAAGAGAACGAGGTATGCATTATATTCGGGGATATTATTGAATTTCCATACGTTTACATACATATTAACACTAAGGTCTGGGGCTGTCAGGGTTGCCGATTTTGTTCGAAAGAGTTACCCTGGAACGCAAAGGGCAATAGGAGGAGCACGGATGGGTTTTAGTCAGTAAGAGTCTGACACTCCCTGCCGCTCCTCCCAGAGAAAGGGTCATTTGACGTTTTCCCAGCCATGAAAAAAGAGGCCTGGGGCTCATTAAGACACACGTTTGCCTTGAAGTAGCCAATTAGGTTACTTACTAGGTACTAGACAAACGTGCTTCATCGGCACGGTCGTCCATATAATCCGTTAGCATCAGGTAGATAGTGATAGTGGTCAAACTCAATAGTAAAAAATCAATTACTGCTGAGCACATCAAATTATTAAGTTTTTTAAATTCTCTTTTACTGGAACCTACAGACATCTCTTTTCTATAATTTATATGGTGTAGGTACATAATAATGAGTTTTTATTTCATTCTATTCAAGAATAATTAATACAAAACAAGTTTGAATCTTTCCAAATATATAGTGGTAAGCTATATTTACACTACTATATGTATGTATGTATGTGAGTTACTTTATTCCACCTTATCTCCTAAACGCCTAAAACGATTTCGATGTTTACAAGTGGTATCGTTAGAAGCGTTGCGTTACCCCGGGTAACATAGGCTGGTGAACGAAAATTTAAAGAAATGATTACAATATTGTGTATTGTACATTGTATTGTCACCAGAATTAGAGGTTTATGAAAATTTTCAGCTCAAGCGGATACCAACAAATTGTCGAAAAATGGTTTGTATATTTTGACGGACAACTTATAAACATACGAACAGTGCAAAAATAAAAGCTTGTGAAAACAAAAAAATTGAAAAAAAAAAGTAAAAAGCACGCCTGCCATGTCTAAAAGTAAATTAAAAAATAATAATTAATAACAAGCAATACGCTCAAAATTTTTCTGTAAGTGAAATATTAATTCATGTAAGTACTCGAATATGAAATATTTTAGCATACAGAGATTAACCAATTCCTTATCCTCCACACTGCTATACTGTTGTAATTAGTCGCAGTCCGTAATCCCTTAAAGCTTGTTAGAGATTAACTCACTTGGACCCGTTTGTCACTTGTGATTTAAGATAATCCTAACCGGACTGGTCAACACCTACGAAGAAAATGCTTCGGATTAGGACTGGAAATTCAAACAACTTAAATCATCACTCGGTTCTGAAAAATGTAATGATTATTACCTAATAATATAATTTTATAATAGGTAATTTTCTTTCTAGGACAGTTCCTAGAACAAAATCGCGGATTTTAAACAATTTAATTTGTGAGCCGTAGGCAACTGCCTACGGCTCAAAATTAAAATTAATCAACATACTTCTAGCACTCATTAGGCTTCTTCTCTTTGCGCAGAAAATAGGCCGTAATTAAAGGTTAGGTAATTATTATTCCTATTAAATTTTATAAGGCAGATATTCACGGTAGCTATTAATTTCCATCTAAATCTGATTTTCATAAACTAATTCAGCCTTTTAGCTAGAATATGGCCCTCTAAGCAATAAGCGAGTTTATAGTATCATACACATATTGCCATTTGCCATAATCACGGAGCGTGCCAGCTGGATTGGCAATCGCCAGTATTACCCACTCACAGAGCAATAAAAACTCTTTATGTTTATGGCTGACAATCTTTTAACCAAACCAAGCTTCTAAAACGATGAAGGGATAACAATTTCTATGAAAAATAGTCATCGCGTCAGTTTAGCATTGTTGCGTCGGGCCTGTCTTTGGGAGCCTTTAACAAAATAGATACAGAATCAAAAACACAATTCTTTTACTTTCTCTATAAGTATTTAAAAGTGGCAAAATTAAACACACAACAACATTTTCTTGTATTTTAAACAATTTAATTGAAAACTCCACCCTACGATAAACAAATAATATGTTTATTTATTCTTTGTCATTGTACTCACAGACTGCAGACAGACGTCTTTTGTCTACCCCGCTCGTGTCCATTTTGAATATAGAATAGAGTGTTCTGTCAACTGCTATGTTTTTCTTTCTCAGTCCGATTTTTATAACGGTTTTCCTTTGAGAGCTTTTGTGTTTCAAAAAGAGACTCGTTTGTTTTATGAAAATAAAATTCAATGTTTTATTTTCATAGCAATATCGAGCACTTTAGAATTCATAACGTTTTTCTAGGGTAAAAAAATAACTGCATTTTCATCATACGTTTGTGTAGTACCTAACAGCATCAAATACAAACATCGAATGAAATTCGGGTTTAGGTGATGTTAAAGTTCGACGCTTAGTCGATTAATTTAAAAGATAGGAATCGTAATCTTAAAAACTATACAAACGAAAACCAAACCTCCTCCTTTGTGAAGTCGGTTAAAAATAATGTAAGTATGGAAAGCGCGCCCTAAAAACTGCCCAGCCTTAATTTTCGCACCGTCACCAACAGGAAATTGGTTTATTCAGAACAATAGTTTTTGTCAAGCTGACCTTTAACACTATACTGTTGAAAATGAAGACAAAAAAAAAACAATATCAAAAATAATTTTCCCCTGTCAGCAACATGCTGCGAAAATTTCTCGAAACAAAAATGGCATCAAATCCAATTACTTACGCGTGAAAGCATTTTTCGACACCTGATATTCTGCACAAAGGCCTAGGACACAACAAAGGCGCCCAAAAACGGTTTAAGCGCCACATAGAATAAAAAACACAAAAGTTTTGAAAAGATTTTCACGGTTTTCATGTCAAATCGGAGCTAACGAGATAACGGAATTCACAAACAATGGAAACGTAGTCTATTGTTCGACGCGACAGAGGGGCATTTAAACATGCGAGATATATCTTTGTATAATACCCCCTAAATGACGAAGTTTAGTGTCTACTTTCCATTTTTATAACAAATTTTGGGAAAGAAGACTCTTGTATATTATTCTGTCATGTCTTCATGTGCACCTTCTTAAATGTAGGCATTCATACATCGTGTCTGAGCTAAGAATTTTAAGTAAAAACTCATAAAACTTTGGCATTAAAGTAGAGTTTGATAAGATCAACAACATAAATAAGAAAACGCTTAACATTTTTCAACCTACATTTTATGAGCCATTAAAGGAAAAACTTACAAGAATCTTAAACTTTACTTTCATAAACCTCTTAACCACAATTTTTCTTTTTCTAAATAACTTTGCACACAACACAGGGGAGCGTCAAAGGAAATCGATAAGAAAAAGGGGTCGCATTTTATCTAGTGACACTTCTCAACCCTGGCAACTGGCCGCCATTGCGTTCACACAGAAAGGCTGTCACACACCGGCGAACGGCGCAAAGAGACAAAGGAATAATAAAAAAGAAAAAATTTGAAACAGAAGAGAGCCGTGCATATAAATGAGAGATTAAGATATGCAGAGGGATATTTATCAATATTTTAGTGTACGGAAAGACTTCGATAACACATTGATGTTTATTTAAGATGCCGTCTTACCGTCCGCCGGTGTGCGCAGGCCCTAATTCAGTAAAGTTACCGTCTGATACAAGGAACTGCCATGTGATCGCATTGACTTATGCCGAACATTTCGATATTACCTTTTCCTTTACGGCTTAGTAAGTAGGTTAGTGGGAACTCCTTTATCTTTCAACTTCGTCATGTCCTTAGAAGTGTATTCGCAATATTATATTGTGTTGGTATTTTTTCTGTAGATATATTTGCTATGCAGACTTAAGCCATATTGAAAGTTATGTAGTTTCATGCGATTTAGAAACAGACGGTTATCAATAGACATTCCAATACGCAGCTGTGCTACCAAGTACACTCCATCTGCCCTCTGTGACCCCAAAAATGCAACCAAAGTGATCTCTACTGTGTCACCGATGACGATTCGACTAACGACGGGGAGAAACGCTGTGAAGCCAGCGACAGGAAGAAGAATATTCAATTTCTCTAGGTGCTTTAATTTCTAGTCGTGTTTTTTAGGATTCTGTACCCAAAGGGTAAAAACGGGACCCTATTACTAAAACTCCGCTGTCCGTCTATCTGTCTGTCTATCATCAGGCTGTATCTCATAAACCGTGATAGCTAGGCAGTTGAAATTTTCACAGATGATGAATAAAATAAATACAGGGTGTAAGGCCAGCCCTCCGCAGACTGATAGGGTGCATTAAGCACCTTATTTTGAATCATATTCCACCGGAATTTTTTTCAGGATTTTTTTTTATATTTTCAGTTACTTTTCCTTTCTTTCAATGTAAAATTACATTCTTTGAACGCAACACTCCATTTTTATAAATAATACAGCTAAAATAAAAAACCAGCAATGGATGTTGAAATACTCGTAACGATCGACGCATAAAATCAGCTGTTCGGAAGGCGTAGCGGGACGGCAGCTGAAAGCTAGCTGCGCTTGCCGATCGCTATGCGATTGCCACGGTCACGATACATTGCGTATGAGGTTTAAAAACAAATCAGTTTTATTGGATTCCCATAACGTTCCTGAAACAATTTCATTTACCAGTCTTCTTAGTATGGTATACTGAACTCACCCCATCACTTTGCGGAGGTCTGTCCCTTACACTCTGTATTTACGAGTAAGTGGCTCCCATACAACAATCGTGATTTTTTGACGTTTTTTTATAGATAATGGTACGGAACCCTTCATGCACGACTCCGACTCGCACAGAATCCTGGAAACGGTTACAGGCTACTTTAACGAGTGAATCCTCGGACAAAAGCATTTCTATTCATTTGTGAATTATTTATCACTGCTCTTCTTCAAAAAACTTCTTAATAAAATCGGAAGCCGTAACATCTCGTTAAGTGGTTTTCGTGATTAACTGGAACGAACACTATGCTCCCTGAAATTGTTGACTGGTTGTTGATAAGCTTAGTTTTCTCTAAGTACTCGTAGGTACAATGACCACTTAAAACGCGTTGAAACAGTATAAATATTGTGCAGGATTAAGTAAAAATTAATCAAAAAAAAATTCGAAAAATTTTCGACTCGTTTACCGCGAGACCGACTGGACAGTTCTGACAATATTCATTAAACAGCTGGATATCCCATGCTCCGTTGTGGCTCAGTCCATTCCCCTATGTCTATAGTAGTTACATAAAATGACGTCATCGCTGAACTGAGTGACTCGTAATGAGGATTCATCGTGAAATGTCAGTGCACTCCGAAAAAAATGTGCCGGTCGATGACACTGTTTACATAGGGGAGTTGTTATACTTACACACGATACGCATTTATCATACCTATGTATACTTCATGAGAGTTTTGTTCACTATACAGGGTGTTCAGCGAGTGGTCATATTTAAGGGTGATGTTGGGTAGCTGACAAGTAAACGTGACTGATAAGTAAACGAGAAATAGCAAAACAAAAAAACACTTTTTTTCAAAAAAATCGACCAGTACAAATGACTAATTTCTGAAAAAAATGACTTTTCAAGCAGTTCGTTACAAAACTGCTTGAAAGATCATTTCTTCGGTTCTTTTAAGTAATTTTTGTGTTCTTTTTTTAAATTCACATTTTTATGTTATGCTATTTTTCCTTAACATCACCTTTAAATATGATCAATTTACACCTAATCCTTCATGAATCACTCCGTCCATTTGTGTAAAAACTGTATGAAAATCCGTTCGGTAGTTTTTGAGTTTATCGCGTACTGACAGACAGACGGGGCGGTGGGACTTTGTTTTAAAACGTGTAACGATTTAAACCTCGAAATCCTTTTTGCTAATTTACTTTTTACTTGCGTGAGTACAACAAATAAGAACAAAATTCTAAGATTTAGTTGTAACTAAGTTACTCTTAGGCAGCTCCTTAAACTTAGATGTAACTTACTCCCGTTTGTAACAAATATAACCCAAGTATTATTAAACTGCCTACATTAAATTACACCCCAAATCATATAGGAATTCATAAGTTATGTTCGTTGAAAGTTACCCACAAAGGAAAGTTCCGCGCGAAGTAGAGTGGAACAGAGGCGGCTTGCGAAGCCTTGCGATCCGAATGTGAAGCCTGTTGTCTTATGAACAAGAGACATTTTGGGACTGATCTTGGAATGAAAATGATCGCAAAATTCATATGAAACTTGGTCAAACGTGTCAGTGCTGTGATTGGCTAGATGAAATTTCCACAGGCAATCACATCACTAAACTTGCCGTGCGTTTAATTTGTTACGCGTCGAAAATTTCTTTGCAGAAACGAAGGGACTGCGCAGTGCCAGGGGATGAATACCCAACAGTGGTCATAAACAAATAATTATATCATCCACTGCGGCCCTACCATGACGTGTTAAAGCGTGAGTCATTCGAGCGAGAAGGAGGGATGGAGCTATACACCCTATATAGCTCCATCCCTCCTTCTCGCTCGAACGACTCACGCTTTAACACGTCATGGTAGGGCCTCTGATCGTATCAGCCGAAAGATGTCTACTGCTGGTCATATCCACTGATGCGCTTCTTATATTTTTGGGACAAGCCCGCCATACATTCCCAAACCACTGCAACTCCTGAAAGCCAGAATCAACAGTGGCGACCAGTGAGTCAATGAAGAAACGATTCAACTGAGCTTCTAATATTACGAGTAATAGACGAAAATCCTGGAAGCTTACTTTATTTAGATTTGCTTGATAAACGATTGTGAAAGGAAATGAGATGAAAACATCCCACGTCAGCTCTACTATATTTATACAGAACGAAAGCCGATAACCTTTTTACTTATCAGCTGGTTAACTGGACTGTCTAATGGTGCTTTAATAATATGTTTAGAGTTTCCAACCAGAAAGATCATTAGATTAGGCTATTGGCATGCACCACTTTTTATGCGATTAACACGTGGATAACACTGCTAATACATGGGTAATAGTGAAATAACTTTTCATTGAATACAAACAGTTTTAAAATAAAAATCAATTTTATTATAATCTTTCACTCTAACAAATACGCATTACATTGTAGCTTTAATAAAGTCAAAGTCAAAGCATTTATTTTAATTAGACCATTTACAGGCACTTTCAGATCATCATCAGACCATTACAGATCTCTATGGAGAAGAACGTGCAAGAAACTCCACGGACACTCTTTTAAAAAATAATATTTTGTTACAAAATTATGGTTACATCATTCATATTGAATTAATACATATGTGAGAACAATGTAAAAGACGTGCAGGATAAAAGAGTCCGGAGTAAAAAGAAACAGTTCAAAGAAATAATTAAAATAAACTATGGCAGCCGAGAGATGACCAGCCTCAGCTGACGGCGCCCGTTCACGAACATGACGCATATGCGACCAACCAACAATACAAACAACAATACCAACTCAACATCTGCCTAGCCTTTTCCCAACTACACTGGGGTCGGCTCCCAGTCTAACCAGATTCAGCTGAATACCAATATTTTACCTGGAGCGGCTACCTACCAGACCTCCACAACCCATTAACTGGGTGACACGGTACTTCTTGGTAAGACTGGTGTCAGATTTTTTTTCGGCTTCTCACAATCCGTAACGACTGCCAAAGATCTCCAAATGACAGCCGGAACCAACGGCTTAACGTGC
This sequence comes from Melanchra persicariae, assembly GCA_947386135.1. Classification (NCBI taxonomy): domain Eukaryota; kingdom Metazoa; phylum Arthropoda; class Insecta; order Lepidoptera; family Noctuidae; genus Melanchra; species Melanchra persicariae. The sequence goes on along the minus strand of OX376661.1, from coordinate 9,341,752 downwards.
TTTCCGAGGCACAGAGGAGTCTCGGTATGTCATGATGGTCACCCATCCACAGACCAACCTCGCCAAGCGTTGCTTAACGTTAAAGATCGACCCGTGCGGCTGTTATAATTTAGCCACGAGCTTTAATACCAACTGTGAACCAGTAAAACAACTCCTAACTCACTATACATTCCTCGGCGCTGCTTAAAATTCTAATAGTAACACTGTAATACGAATATTTTCCGAGCAGCCATATCGGTAGCCCGCAGCGAAAACATTCTGCATAGCGACACTTCACAGTGTGATATCGAAAAATTCTCGCACTTTAAGCTTTTACACACGAGCGGATTCATCGCAGCGACAATATGAAGATTGAACGACACATATTTCATGCCTCTCAATTTTATTTTGCATGATCGATGAACGTTTTTACTTACGTGCCGGTTTCAGTTTTATCCATTAAAATCCATCGATCACTACGAAAACCCTTCAGTGTAACATATTATCGTGGTTGCTAATAAAAAGCTTCGATTGTGCTGTTGCGAAAAAATCGATCTCATGTAGCCTTTGCCATCGTCAGTAAAGAATTTTATTAAGACTATAAAATAGGTACATAAAAACATTCTAAAGTACAATAATATTGTTACCCTTGACATTGCGCTGCGAGCGAGCGCATACGATTGATTCGATGGCTTGTTAAAACGTCGGAATAACGGAGTAAATAAATTGCCAATCCTTTTGAATCTAGTAAGGTGCTGGTATATTGCCAAGTAGGTAGCAAGTTTACCTAAAGAATATTTTATGCTGTAAATCACCTTAAAGCGTATTCGTCCTCGCTCAGATATCAATATGGAGAATCAAACCTTGAGTACCATCAGGCCTGACTCTTAAGGCTCCCACAAAAACGCACGAATGCAGCATGCACAACAATCTCTATGATTTCTGTCGCAAATCGCGTCAGAGCTGGCTTCGAGGCCTAAAGTTGGGTAACACACCAGAACTCCCCTATAATATTGGAGTCAAGAAAAACGATTTGTTTTCCCCAAACAAGAATACCACATAAACAAAATAAACAAAAAAAGACGAGCCACAACCTGAAAAATAGGTAGTATAAAACACGATAGGTAACAATAAACTGCAAAGCAAACTCCGGGCCAGCCAACTAACCTATATCATGACATGACATACCCGTGGGTGGAGGGAGTAGGCAGCTCGTAACCGATACCGACCATTTGTATCTGCATATTTTATCAAATGGAATCTTTTATACTAAAGAACAACGTATCGTTTAAACCTATTGTGAATATGAGAAACCACACACTAGACAAACAGTCTACATTCTTCTTCTACCAAAAGGTTAAAGAAGAAGGTAGAGGAAGAGGAGGAGGAAGGATGAGAAATCATCAAATGACTCCTTCCGCTCTGGGTGGAGCGGGAGAGAGTGTCAGACTGTTATTGATTAAAACCCATCCGTGTTCCTCCTGATGCCCTTTGCGTTCCAGAGGCGCGGAGACTCTTTAGAACAAACTCCGTAACAAACAGTCTACCAAGCCTATTCCCAATCATGTTGGGGTCGGCTTCCAGTCCACACGGATGAAGCTGAGTACCAGTATTTTACAAGAAGTGACTTATCTGACGTCCACTACCCAGTAACTCGGTCTTTACCAAAATAAACCTCTCACTGCCGTGCTATGACAAAACACTCTAACTCGAGTTACAGTGTTTTGTGATAACACCGGTACATTGAAAAACTTCATTGGAATTTACACTGTAGCTCTTAAAACCTAGGGTCCTGATTCGATAAAGCGATTTCTGAAAAATAGGTGTGTTTTAGATACAGTGTTTTGTCATGGCACGGCAGCACACTACTCCCGGGTCTTTAATATTTGTCATCAGAATTCGAGATGGTTAAAAAAATTTGGAATAGCTAACTCTATCATAGATTCCAAAGTACTAATTCCATTGGAACTCATACATTTTACAGGACGTTTTAATGCCAATTCCGGTCAATCCCAAACGTACAATGTTACTTAATCACTTTGCCTGAAAATGCGTTAGTCTCTTATACATATATGTTTAACCGCTGCGGCCCCGACATGTGAAAATTCCCAAAAAAAAAAAATCTTATGTAATAGGTAAATAAACATTAAATTCGCGATTAATTCGCGACACACCGGTGTGTCGCCGGGGCCGGAGCGGTTAAACCATCACACATAGTAGAGACCCAGAAAGTTTGCAAAAAAAAGTAGGTAATTACAGTAAAATAATATTAAGCACAAGACTTGCTTTTATTTTCGAGTTGTAAGGGACGATTATCTCCGATCTCTCAAAGGTGCACCATTGAAAGGTTGGATAACCTCTAAAAGGAATTTCTAAAGCTCCTATTTACAAATTATGAAGCAGAAAATGTAATTTAATAATAACTTAACTAGCTTATAAACAAAAACGCTACAGAGTCGGCAATATAGGATCAACCTGTTGCTATAAACGGCTAAGTCTTGAACTTGTGCCATGAAAACAACTCGTTATGTATTGAATAGCCTTGGAAATATCTTTGATACTCTTTTGTGTTAGGGATAGGATTCTGTTTTCAATAGCTTTAGGGAGAATGAAGACAGTGAATGGTTATTGATTCGAATATTATAGCCACAACCATACTAATCCCTACTATATTATATTACTTAATATTATAAATGCGATAGTAACTCTTTCTGTCTGTCTGTTACGCTTTCACTCTAAAACGTCTGAACGGATCGTCATGAAATTTGGCAGATGTATGGAGCGATAACCGACATCCACGCGGGTGGAGCCGCGGGCAATAGCTAGTATTATAAATCCGAAAGTAACTCCGTCAGTCTGGTGACAGTTTGAAGACGTGATGAGGTAACATCTCTTCACGTTTTAACGACTGAACTGATTTGGTGGAAGTTGGTAGATGGTTTGGCTGGTAGATGGTTTGGTTGGTAGATGCTTTGGTTGGTAGATGGTTTGGTTAGTAGATGGTTTGGTTGGTAGATCGTTTGGTTGGTTGGTGGGTGGTTGGTAGTTAGTGATAGACCATGTCATGCCATCCTTGTTTAGGATATAGGATACTTTTTGTCCCATTTTTGTTTGTTTGTGTGATGTTAGGTTATTTTCGCCTCTCACGCGGGCGAAGTCGATAACAGAAGCTAGTAGGTAAGTTTATAAAATCGTAAAGTTTTAACTCGGTTCAAAACGAATAAGAGCCGATAAACAAAAGGAATTTAAGTATAAGGGTAATTCGAAACACCTGGACGCTAGCTAGCTGCTAGCTAGAAGGACATTCCCACACCGACGATATTGATTGTGTCCTTGAAAAAGGTCAGCCGCGAAGTTCTACACACAAACCGCGCGTTTGAACGACATCGATGGAAATGGTCTTTTCAGATTAAACTCACCTGAAAAGGCATAGGTAATGTAGATACATACCTATTTAATTAAACATTAACCACCTACCACAGTAGGTAATCTCAAAAAGAACCCTCAACAAGTCAACTTAAAGTCCCTTTTCAAACGTCACAGCCAGCCGCTCTAACAGCCAAACGCATGTCGTACAGAATTTAATTAAACTCCGGCCGAGTGTCGATGGTACAAAAGGAACAAGTAACACTTTCAACGTACTCGTAGTGCACGTCACCCGCACGCCGTGTGTTACTAACAAAATCGATACGCTACGATACTGGGTAGCGCAGACACAGAAGTACTGTGAATAATGTGCTTCACAAAGTTTACGGATAATAGGGAACGTTTTTAAAGGAAAGTAACAAAAAATTGTTTAGAATGCCAATTCTACTGTTTTTTAACCGATTTCTAAAAAAGGAGGAGGTTCTCAATTCGATAGTATTTTTTTTGTGTTTGTTACCACATATCTCCGTCATTTATGAACCGATTTGAAAAATTCTTGTTTGATGTGAAAGGATATACTTCTCGATTGGTCCCATTTAAATTTTATCAAAATCGGTTAAGCAGTTTGGTTTTTAAATCCAAATAGCTGGAGAAATATGTGGAAAAATCATCCAAGTATACGAAATTGCGTATTTTTGCTTTCCTGTGACTTTCCAGTGGTGTTGTTAGGTGTGGGGTACCACTAAAAAGTGAAAAATAAAAAAACTTTTTCACAAAAAAAACCGACTTCAAAAAAAACACTACATAGTACAAAATAACTTTAGTTTCGGAAGTCGGTGTCAATTAACTAAGAAGCAACCAAACACCGACTACCGAAATTAAAGTTATTTTGTACTTTGTAGTGTTTTTTTGAAGTCGGTTTTTTTTTTTGTGAAAAATTTTTTAAGCAACGACGTTCGCGCATGTCAGCCGCAATCAAAATTGAATGGAAATTGAGGCCTTTTTGATAGATTGCGTATGGGATACAAATGCGAACGTTGCTTAAAAATTGGTAGAATTGGCTTCTGGTTTGCGTTAAAGTTTTCAAGGAATAATTCTGTTTGTAAAGACACAGAAAAAAGGGAAAAGTATTTCGTCAGCAATCGTAAAAGTTTAACTTTATTAAACTGGTAATTTTGTATGTTGGTGCAGACAAAGTTACCTCCTTCGGTCAGCTGCTATATCCATGAATATTCCGCTTCGTGGAGTAGCAATATTCTACATATCAGCCAGTCAAGTTTAACTGTACTTTTCTCCTTGATTTAGCCTATACCAATCTAGATTTTTTTTTGTAGCAGAGAATGTAACATTGGTTAGTAGCAACATCACATTTTAAGCCCACAGCTACTTATACTTACTAGTGTGTTTTCAGAATTTATAATTTGTTTTAATAATTGTGTGTGTATCAATTATAGCTACGTTGACATTCATTCGTAGCTCATGGCATTCGTAACATACACACAGGGTACACGCATTTTGTGACATGAACTACTGATATGTCATGTCTACATACGTTGAATAGGAATTTAGGTAAGTATATGTCGCAGACAACTAGCTTAATCAGCTGTTTCATTAAAAGCCTAGCCTTTTCATTGAACTGCGCCGTTTAATTAGAGACATAAGTGACATGAGCAAGTCATTAAACGATATTTAACAAAAGATGTCACTAGGTCGCTGAAAAATCAACTTATTTAAATGCATAGGCTAGGCCGCCAATTAAACGGCTGATTATGCTAATTGGCTGCGACATATACACATAAACAGTCCGGAATAAATTCTCAAGATTATGTTGTAAACCTTATCAAAATCTGTTGGGTAGTTTGAAAAACAAACATGAAAACCGACTTTATTTTGAAATAAGTTTCTATTTAGTAGGTATAGTCTTATATTACAAAATACTCAAGTATTCCTCGATATTAGTCTTCTAGCTCAACTCTTCGCGCAACCATAAGCACTACGAGTTGGTATTCTGCAGTGACACTCTGCTAGTTGCTTGTTAGCACTTTGTTATTCCATCTATTGTTGCAATGTCGGGCTCAATGTGAGATAGCAGTTAGTACTTGTTACTCTCTAGGTATAGTTAGAGAACAGTTCTCTAAGCTCCAACAACTGTACTAGTAGATGTTTGTACCAGCACAGTAAGTTAAATGTTGGAAGACGTATTTTGTTAAGTAGAATTGGAAATGTTAAGGGTGAAATAATTTTAAGGTTGGTTTGGTTAGACACATGGAAATAATTATATAACTCTGAACGTATTTTTCGAATAATCAAGTCAATTTCAGAATCTTTTCTTATGACAACTCACACACAAAGGCGAACTGAACCCAGAATTGGGTTCTCTAACCAATAACCAGTCAATCTTTGCTCGTTTTTTTTTTTGGAAACACGGATAAAACGACGTTTTCTAAAAATTACAGGTACCTAGCTAGATCGATTTATCGTCCCCGAAACCCTCTGCATACTTAATTTCATGAAAATATTTAAATTATATATGTACCTACATTATATACCTACAAGAATTGCTCGTTTATAGGTATTAGAAATAGCAATCTATCTTTTAAAATAATATGACACTCACACTGGATTGTCTGAATGTATTTATAATAAACATTTATTAGCAAAAATTACTAATAAATGTACCAACACAAAATTTTTGCGTTGGCCCCAATCTAAAATTTAACACAGACATGTCTAAATTCAAACTAAATTCGTCAACTCACAGTCATAAACATCCCAGATTTTTCTAATCTCAAAAAGCCCGACTACGTTCCGCTCCACGTTAATTATCACGCCGGTTGTGGTTACAGTCAAAGCTAGACACAAACATGACAGCGAGTGGTAATGAGACCACATTAAATTAATGTTAATTCTCTTTACCGCAGACCGCGAGTACCTACGTTGATAATACTATGCTAGCTGAGCCCGTGGCTAACGAGTAATCAAGGGATTTTGTTGGGACTCCGGGATGAAAATAAAACTGTAAAATCTGGTAGTAAAAATTCTATCAAATTCTACCAGTATGAAGTCTTGGTAAGTAATACCTGGTTAGGGTCGCTGGTAGCCGATGGATGCGAGAGGCACAGCAGGCCTAGACAAAAAACTTTTCTGAAGCGTTAACGTCAGACGCTCACGACAACATGTATGGGAATGACATTAGGTGATGACGTTTCCTTTCCATACCCAATGTCAATTTTCTTTCTTTCTTTCTTTTATTCCCATACATTTTGTCGTCAGCGTCTGACGTTAATGCTACAGAAAAGTCTTTTGTCTAGGCCCCCTGGACCGGTTGTTGTGGCGACACTTGGAGGCGGCCGATGTCCAGCTGTGGACGTCTTTCGGCTGAGATGAAGATGATGATGATGAAGTTATACAGTTATCTATTTCAGACATCAAGCAATGTAACTGTTTTAGTTTAAAGTTTACAAAGCTTCCATTACTTAATTAGGCTCACGAGATAAATTCAACAGTGTTTCTTGAATTTCAACTATCATCAGATGGGCTGTTATCTGCTGTGCTTTATCATTATTATTTCCGCCACAACACGTTTACTGTTAGACATAGGCCTCTACCAAGGGTCGCTATATCGACCGGTCTCGCGGCCTTCACCACTTCATCGGTCATCCTAGGAGATCGTGAAATCATTCGGTAAACGGACGCTACGTTAGCTTGTTCGCCATAAATCAACACTAAAGAAAATTACTCCTATTCAGTAGTACACATATGTGTAAGTACAAGATCGGAAGTAACTCGCACGTCCTTGCCTATTAAAAGTTTCCATCCTTATTAACTCGCCTCCAACTTTCATAGTGAGGACTTCTGAAACTTTGACTCGTCTTTATAAAACTACCGGGTTCTTTGACAACTACCAATCGTACTGGAAGTTTGAAAGAAAATTCCTATCTGTAGAACTTAATGGAAATTATTATGTGCTCCACGGAAACCACAACTTTTAGAGAGCAATATTATATTTAAAATGGCCATAGGTTTAGAAATATAAAGCTTAAATTCACTGCTGTATTAACGGCTAGGCCTGGTAGCCTACCTGTTTTGTTTTGTTTTTGTTTTGTTTTGTTTTGCCTACAGAAAATACTATCGCGCTGCTTGTATCAACAGAGGTCACACCTAAATCACAATGTTGTTCTTAAATCGATCCGGAATCGTTGTCGAATTGAAATCCATTAATCGAAAAATCAGATGACGGATATTTTATACATTCTCACAATCATAGTTTAAAATATAATTACAAACATTATTTTTATTTCTCCAAAACCGCTTACTTTAATACCAAACCGCTTTCCCAGCACGCAATTACCCTGAAAGCTGTAAACCCATTTTCTCCATCCTTATTTATTTTCCCCGTTCCCTCTCAGACCTCATTTCATCGCGTACCTGTGCAAATACCGCAGGTTACCTCCTCTGTGTACCTTTGACGTTACGCTGTTTGTGTATCGACTTCGGTGTTGAACCGTATTGATTAGCTGGTAATCTAGAGAGCTCCGCTTCTTAGGTTCAGGTATTAGTTAGTGCATCTATAACATAATCAAAATACGATCTGCGAAATATATCGCGTAGATAACATTTCGCAGGTTTGGGTAAGCCCATCAATTATAAATATAAGAACATAGGTACATCTACATTCTACATTACCAATAATGACATACCTATGAAAAATTACTGATCGAAATCCGTGTACATTTTAAACAGTCACCCAGAAGTCCCACAGCCCATTGCGGTACGCCAAACTTAAATACGGGGAGTAACAATACCAATTAATAATTCTATCTGATCGTTCGAAAATTGTTCAAACATTATCGTCGACGTAAGCCCGCCTAGGGTCAGCTCACAGTGCGCCGCAGTGGTGTTTTTGTGTCTGGTTTGGAAAGCGTGTGATTTTAATTTGTTACTTTATTTATCTATATTTTTTATTAACATATTTTAAAATAATCGCTGGTGTTATCTGATGTAGTACCTACACAAAATGACAACGGAAAAAAAATAACTGTAAAGTAAACAGGCTAACAGATGTCGTGCCAAGTATGTTACGGGTCAGTTAATCTTACGATTAGTGCTACTTAATTGTCGTGAAATTCGCACATGAGGTTACATGTGACTTTAACTGACGGTTAGCCTACTCGACACTTTATTTGAGGGTGGTAAAAGAGGCCCTAGCGATATTTTAAGAAAGGTTTTTTTATAGTCTACAACTTATACAATGGTTGCCCCATTAGTGGAGAATCACTAGGGAAATAAAGTTGCCGCCTAGTAAAACAGCGCAACTTGAAACAACTACCAACTTGGTCGTATCCCGTCATGTCACGTACCTACGGGCGTACTTAATTAACAACAACATATTTTCTGCTGTAATTTTGATAAACCTGTATGAAATCGGAATATTAATGAATATTGCAGAATTATTGTACTTGCCTAGCAATGTAAAATGAAAGCTTTTAAAACTATTGTAATGTCTAATAATAACTTTCAAATAAAATCAACAAAAACGTTACCTACTATGAAGTTTTATTTTATTTAGCCATGATTTTTTTTCCACAGCGATTCGATACTTTCCGTCATAATAGTTATAAAATATTAAAAAACCATTCCAACGACTTATCGCTTCACGTTATTGGTCATATAGGCTAAAATGCCGATCCTCCTTAAAGCGAAGATCGCGCAATGATCGCTTTGTTTGTATTAGGAAGACGCCTTAGCGGCTGCGACTGCCGGCGAAGCATCACTGAGTTGCGACTCGCGTTACACCACGAGCCGTACCTATTCCAATTCCCTTACTGAATGTGTACCATTTTGTGTAATACCTACATATAGTTCTACCGCGTATTGCTATCTTAAAAGTACGCGCAGCGTCGCTCATGTCGCGTGGCGCCTCGGTGTGCGCTAACCCTTCCGCTAAAACTTCGCACGATCAATTTCCCGTACTTTATTAAATATCTATGGAAGATAGAACAACTTTGTTCGCAGTAATAATCGGTTGGTCTCAACTATAATCCTGAGTTACTCGGAATTCAATATCGGGTCGAAAATCCACTCTGAAACTACTTTAGTAGAAACTATGTTAAAGTATATCGATATTGAACTCGATTTAACGTAGGTACTAAAGAATAGTTTACGAATGTATACCGAGTGTTTCTTTTATGATTATTTTCTCATATGTTTGCGTTGTATGTTCTTGTACATTCCTGTTGTAAAAGTTTAGTATAGATGAACTGGGTACTTATTTCTACACTGATTAAAAACCATACAGAATAATAACAGATTTACGACTTCCATATTATGAAATAGGTAATATTACGTCTATTATCTCTATAAGCAGCTTTGATATAACCATGAGATTTCACTGATGATATAATCATAATCCCTCGCCGATGCGTACCCACGAAACTAATCTGATTTGATGAACAAATTGATAATCGAAGCTATATGTACTGCTAATAATAGTACGACTAGGTATATATATATTATGTTAAGTATAATAACGCCTTATCACAGAACGAAGAGTTTTCTTCGTTACACCAAGTTGTGGGAAGAAGTCACGTACCACCACCCTACTATTTGGAACCCTAGGAACACCTGCCTAGACGTGAACACGACGTGCACTCAATCAATTGAAAGGAAATAAAGAAATATGAGTCACCTTGGAAAGCCCCAAGTGCACAAACACCTGCACTTTGGGGGACTTAATGAATGCCACCGATGCGGCTTTTAAAGTAGCCACGTACGAGGCCCAAACAAACGAAGGAGTTTACCACAGACTCGTTAAAAAAAGAAGATTACGTTTTAAAAATAACGATTTTAATAAAGATGAGAAACATTTGAAATAATGGAGGCCAATGCTAGCTCTGTCAGTGGATGACTGAACATAGCATAGGCCTCCCCAAGGCGGACTTCCGAAAACAATAAATTTAAATAAAATTTCTTCCGTTACTGAGTGACTGAGTGATTCAGTGACTGACAGTAGACAACGCACAACCGAAACTATTGGTCGTAGAAAGCTGAATTTGGCATGTTGGTTCCTGTACGGAAGCACTAAGAGATTTCCAGAAACTTCTACGGCAACGGGAAAGAAGTCGCGGGCAAAAGCTAGTTTAGTTAAGTCATTTATTCAGCATAAATCTCACGTTACAGGTTATACATTAGTTATTTGTTTCTATCAACTGCTCAGCCAAACATGCCAATACACTGGAACTTCAAATCGCTCTATCTCAGTTAATATTTCATATCCACGGAGACTAAGACGAAGCCAACTGAACCGGGTTTACCGCAGAACGCTCATTGGTTTAAACTGGAATATTGTGAAACTACGTGCAAATAATATTGTGCAGCCAACACTCCATTTTCAATTTTATTTCGACTTCACTAAACAGAAGTGCGATACACAATGCGGCATGACGTGGTCTGGAGGAACCCTTTGATTTCAAAGGCCTCACAATACACTCCCTCTCGTATTAGTAAGATTCGCCGTCCTCGGCATACACTCGTCGAGTCCGATGACGAGATCACAAAGATTCAGGAAAGCTGTAGGGAAACCAGCACTCTTAGAAAAAACAAACACAGACCGCGTTCCGTATACCGACCTCGCCGCCGAGGTCCGTCGCGACGCCCCATTCAAAACCCTCCCCGACTTTTGCCAACGAGCCAGCCCGCGCCGCTGAGCGTTTAGCTTTAATAACCCCTAAATAATAAAACGACCCAGCCTGTTGTCCCTTGCTGTCCCTAACTGACGCCGCTAAGCCGAGGTCGTATTCCACAGGGAATGCCCTTAGCGAGCGGTCAGTAGTTTTAGCTTGTAGCTAGCTTTGTTGCCTTGGCTGGGGGCCTTAAATTCATTTGAGGCCACCACAGGATAGTCCGGTTAAGCAGTTGATAGCCCCTGCGTGTTAACTTGCTAGTGGTCATACCGAAAAAAAAAAAAAAAACGTGGTCTGGAGGCGCTAGACAAAGTGCTATTCTATAGGGGAACCTGACCGTCGGAATGCCGAAATAGTTAGTCTAGGCTAACTAGATAATTTGTTTATTTTTGCGAAAGTTGCCATATGAGTGCCAATTTTAATTTTTTTTGCAACGTTCGCATTCAGCCGCAATCTGACAAATAATTTATGGAAATTGAGGCTTTTGCTGATGGATTACGACTGATATGTGAATGTAAACGTTGCTTAAATATTAGTAGAATTGGCCCTCAGAGATTGATCACGTAATATTTCAAGATATTACCTTAGCTCTTGTTCTAAAACCGGATTTTTGTTTCTACTTGGAATAACGGTTTCAGGGCCTAGGTACATTTATAAACTTACTTTTCAAAAACATTCGTCCAGTCCATTACGTAGCAACAGCACACAGAAAAATCTCCATTATCCTTTGTAACATTATCTATAACATTATACTCCTGCAACACACCATGTGGTTAACTGACTTAATGTAATATGACATTTCCTAAATGTACATTTATTCGCACATTACTGGTACCAGAGCTGGGCAAAATACATGCTTTGCTTTAATTTAATCAAATACCAATGACAAAATACTATCTCAATGTATTTTAAAACACGAAATACAAAATACGTAAGTCGTGTATTGAAATATAAAACACAAAATACAGTATTTTAAATATTTCTATTTGAAATAAAAATACTAATTACAAAGTACAGTCAGGTGTTAGGTTAGCTTAGCCTTTTTACTTATGAAACCTATCGCGCGGTTTTCTGCAGAACGCACCCATTTATAAGTTTGCTAAATGTATTCGTGTTCAATTGTATTTTGAAATACTAACTACAATATACCTCAGCGTCAGGTATTTGAAATACCAATTACAAATCACATTTTTAAGAAGTAATCGAAATACAAATATCAAATACGTATTTGTATTTCAATTACCTACGTATTTTAATGACAAGTAATTCAAATACTGCCCAACTCTGACTGGTACCAACAAACATTGTCCAATTTGCTCCCAGTGAGCACGGTATTAAATTAATTTAAAAGGTCCGGCTGTGTGGCGCTTTCAGCGGGTTTCAGCGACATTGTCGGGCTTTTAGCTAGGGTCAGCTCACAACGCGTCGAGAAGAGACGAGACGAGTAGGTACATCGAAAAGCGATTTAATAAACCAATCTGCTTATCCTATTCCAACTACATTGGGTCGGCTTCCATTCTAACCGGAGATAGCTAAATACCAGTGTTTTATGTACATGAAGACACTGCCCTGCGGCCCTACCATGACGTGTTAAAGCGTGAGTTGTTCGAGCGAGAAGGAGGGATGGAGCTATACACCCTATATAGCTCCATCCCTCCTTCTCGCTCGAACGACTCACGCTTTAACACGTCATGGTAGGGCCGCTGACTTCTACAACCTATGGTAGGCGCCAGATAAACTGTTAAAAAAGTATAATAAAGGTTTACCTTTTAAGGTAACCTTTCCCTAATATCCCTAGATGTACGCATCCGAACAATAAATTATGAACCGTTATTCATTACGAAAGAACGTTAAGGATCACGATAGAAGTCGATTCAGGACAGCTTTTTCTTTATTTCTGTTTTTGATATTTAAGAAAGTCAATAATAAAGCATGAGGGTCAATGATCGTTATTATAGTAAGTATAGCATAGTAACTGGGTATTACGGTAAACCTTGGCAACTGGTGTCACATTTTATGCCTTCTGTCTGACTGTAAGATCTACAAATGACTAATGCGACAAACAGCTTAACTTGCTTTCCGAGGCACGGAAGAGCGAAACACGATACACTACAGAACAATATTTATGTCGCAGCCAACTAGCTGAATCAGCCGTTTCATTAAAAGTCTAGCCTTTTCATTGAACTGCGCTGTTTAATCAGCGACATAATAGTGACATGGGTAAGTCATTAAATGATATTGAACAAAAGATTACACTTAGGTCGCTGCAAAATCGGCGCATTACGAGGCTAGGCAACCAATTAAACGGCTGATTAAGCTAATTGGCTGCGACATTTACACCACAAAAATTGTATACATGTCAGTGAGAGGAAACGAATAAGTCCCGCGTATCTATTTATTTATTTATTTAGGAGAGTACTACCTGTGATGTGATAGTACTCATGACACATACATATAACATTAAAAATATTACAGAAATTACAAAAAGTGGTCTGATGCACGTGACAATAACGGTGTACATAACATTCACCATTCATCGGCTCGGTGATATATAACACAATTATTTAAAAAAAATACAAAGCAATGAAAATTTAAATTGAAATTTAACAATGAATGTCGTAATTTATTATAAATGTCAAATAAATTTTAATAGAAATGTCCAATAAGATATTTTATAATAGAAATGTCAAATTAATTTTAATAGAAATTTCCAATAAGATATAATAAAAAATTTAAATTATTAATAGCAATAATAGTAGTTTATGCAACGACCATATAAAAAGGGTTATTAAAACACGAGTGTGATAATAGCATCACATACACTATTTTATCTTCACTCATACAGTTGAAATAAAATAAGTTGAAAAATAGTTTAGTCCAATATGGCGGATATTCTCATAGCGTATTCGAATTACTGCGCAGCGCGCTCATCCATAGACAAAGATAAAAGCTGGCTCATTGACTTAAGTCAATGAGCCCGTGCCTAAAATTAAAAAGAAAAAGTGTGCTATAAAAATTAAAAAGTTATTTTATGATGCAGTTGTTTAAAAATCGAAGGAAAATGTTGAACTGTAATGGATTTTTTTTTTAATTTTACCTATCCACGAAAAAAAAGTAAGTGTTTATGCATTCGTTTTTGAACTCATATTTGGAACATTACGTTGTGAGTGTAGATAAAATACATTAAAATATAAATGATGAAACAACAATTTCGAATCTACATTAGGGTACACTTTTAATTTTGTTTTTAATTATACGCAGCTTATCGTGGAACACGTCAAGATCAGGCAATATCGCAATAAGGTAGTGGTACTCATCAATTATTCTACGGAGTCCCCTCCGTAGAATAATTGATGAGTTTTTACCTTATTGCTTCTCGTCCCAAATTAGTCCTTACGTATCGCAACGTCTAAGCTCGCGGATTCGAATATACACTTTAATAGTGGGTCTACACTTTTTTTCTGCATAGACTTTGAAGTCTGAATAAAAAAATTACATCACACCGACTTTGCACAAATAAAATTCCATAGAAGTTTATGAAAGTCTGTATCGAGTGGACGGTCCATCAGAGGTGCCGCGCTGCGCATCGTGATAAAACTCACTCTCGTTGTGTTCCGGTGTGAGCTAACCCTTAGATCTGCCATCCTCTTCATTATATTCTAGAGAATAGACTGAAATGTCTGGTTAAACATAATAGGATTAAGTGTGTGGATTATATGTGGAATTATGTTCGGATGTTCTAATGAATTTAGAAACGCGTCCGTATTGAAACTTTATATATTTTCTAGCAAGGCTAAGTGAAGTTGAGACGAACGAGAAGATGGCGTGCTAAGATTTTGTTGAAATAATTGGTTAGGACAACATAAATTTAAAGAAAAAAAACTTCTTTAAAAACAAGCTTTTATTAAATAATAAAATAAACTTTTCCTTTGAAACCTTTTAGTATCAACTTATAACGTCATTAAACAATTTATATGATACTAGCACTTCGCCCGCGACTTCGTCCGCGCGGATTTAGTAGGTACTCCACAAACTTCAACGCCCCCTATACCCCTTTATAAAGGTTAGTTTTGGAAAATTAAGCACAACGATTTTCAATAATTACATTTATTACTTAGCCATTTCCACTTATTCTATGGTCTCAGGTTCACCACAACTGTTCACTTCGTTCACCCCGTCAGGAGTTGTTTATGCAAAAATTGTTAGGTACATCTGTTTCAATAATTCCATTTTTAGTTCGTTCATAGCATTGCGACGTAAATTAAAGCAAGCAATAATGTCCTCCCCTAAAAACTTGCTGCAACCCCTGCTTCACCCCTTATTATGTATGTAGTTTATTTGCGAAAAATCCAAACATTTGTTATTCTTACTTTATTGTTTTATCGAAATCATTTTCAACTTCATCGGACCAAGCATTGTTATGATTCTCCCCAGTTCGCTCAAGCCGCGACATTTTTCTTACTCCGAGCATGTTTATTACCGTCGTAACTTTTGAACGAAAGGTCCGATTTGAATAATTTAAAGTGTGATTTATACGGGCATAATCAACCTTAATTATCAAACACACATTTAAATGTTAATTATCAAACACACATTTAAATCAACAAACATTTAAATGGATAAGGATTAATATCATGATACCGAAATCACCCTTTTTTCATATCACCAAGGATTTGCTAGAATAATTTGAACAAAAAGCGGTCACGGTGACTTAACCATAATAGTTAGACATATGGTATCGCGGACTTTTTTGTAGACATTGATGACTTCTATAAAACTGTAGTACATCACTTTGCTCTATTGTCAATAGATTCCGCAGCGTACGCGATATAAGGATTTTTTCTCACACCTTGGGTTACATTATCGAAGTTTTCATACGGATCCCTAACTTTTTTGAAAATATTCTATAGCCTATGTCCATCATCGATAATGTACGATTCTACTGGTGAAAGAATTTTTCAAATCTATCCAGTAGTTTCGGAGCCTATTCATTTCAAACAAACAAACAAACAAACAAATCTTTCCTCTTTATAATATTAGTATAGATAATATTAGTATAGATAAAAGCATGTCTACAATTTAGGATAACGTCGCACAGCAGCTAACCATGCATTGTCATTCAAACTAAACGTGTGTACAAAATTTCAGCTCAATCGGTTGAAGATATCTGCTTCAAAATTGAGTTATAAGAATCCACCGAACAAACATTGCAACATAAATAAAAGCTTTTTTAAAAGGGTCGAACTTCAAGCTGTACCTGCCGTGGTCAGTCAGTTGATGGGTGATCGAGTTTCCTCCGTGTCTCACAAAGAAGAAGATGAACGGAAAGCACGTTTAGCAATTGGTCCCGGCTTTCTTTAACATCCTTGATAGCGGTCACGGGCTGTCAAAAGCCAGAAGATCTGTCACCAGTCTCGCCAAGGGGTATTTGTTACCCAGTTACTGGTTATGGAGGTTAGATATTTAGTAGCTCCATAAACATTTACCGTATTCAGCTGCATTCGGTTAGATAGTGTAACCTCCTTGGCTGCAACCTCTGGCAGCCAAGTTAAACATTGCTACTTTGGAAGCATCCAGTAAAAGAATAATAGTTTATCTATATTTTAAATTAAGAAATAAGGTTAGAACGTGTTTGTTTTCGATTGACTGATGTACCTACTGTCTAGCTTCGGAGCCGCATGGCTCCAATGCTCCAATATAATTTTTTTTAAAGTTCAATTTGAGTTTTATTTAAAATAGGTATTCCATAAGTAGCACACAAGCCGTAGCCCTGGGCCTCAAGTCTGCTATTACAATAGTGTCAGAATGGTCTATCATTGATTTCATAATTGTTGATTTTGACAAGTTTGGTAATCTACTAATATAAAAGCGTCATTATGACTTTCCAATGGTCAACCACAGACACTCCATTAAAAGAAGTGGCATAGAATGGTAATCTCGTACATAATGAATGATAAATGAATTACAGACGTATGCGGTAATCTGCTAAAATTTTGACAGTTCCTTCGATCAGTGACCTACCATTAGAACGTCATTGTGCAGTCATTTTTTTTCAAAGACATTGAATATTTAGAACCACGATTCTATTACGAGACCATCGACCGACCAATGATCGACCATTATGAATTAAGCAGATTACGAACTTATATCAAAATGACAATGGGATTGTGTTGGAATGACGAATTTTTAAAAATAGCAGACTTAGAGCCTAGTGCTGCAATAGTATTAGTTGAACCCAATATTTTTAAAAAAAGCTTACCTAGCCTTTTTTCAACAAGATTGGGGTCAACTGATTGAAATAGTTAGGATTTTTTAAATGATTTTTGTTGCGATGTAAATGTGGAAGAATCTCACACTTGCAACTTCTTTGAAAGTCAAAACCTAAGTATAATACACTAGTCTGTTGGTTTATAAGTTATGTAACAATACTATAGCGGTATACGATAATGCCTCTTCAACAATGCTAAACAATGATGCGACAATCTCTAGAAAAATCTGTAAGAGAAATCGAGTAGATAAGTGACCTTAGTTCCAGTACGTCTCTTTTCCTTTTAATTTAACTTTATTAATACCTATACCGATAAAGGTAAATTGTATAATAAATTATACTTAATTCTGAGGAGTTCTCAACATTTATTATCAAGGTTACGACTTTGATGTTGCTGCTACGATTTTCCACGAATTTCTTCGAGTTTCCAAACGATTCTGAAGATGTTATTAACCAGGAGTATTGTACTTGACATTTAAGTGGTAATATCGAAGTATCAAGTAGCCCATTCAATTCTCGTAAATATTACTTGTGTTTAGGAATAATTTATTAACTTTGAAGTGCTAAAACCATGAAAATTATTGCCCTATCACTTTTAAAACCAAATCCTAAAATAGAAAGCATTATAATTAAGTGAAGAGAACTACAATAAATTAACAGAGGTTATCCTATCTATCACAAGGCGATTCGTTTATAACCTTCTCTTCAAACAATCGCCATTTCATTTGATCCTCGGTCAGTCACCTCACGAAGAACGTCACTTATTTAAACAAAAGAAAAGGACATAAGTCAAGGTTTGATTAAAATCTTTTTCATCACTAACAACAGCTGGCAACATCGTTGTACGTCACAGTCCCTCGGTTTTTATTTTAATAAAGTTTTCTTATAATCCAGTGCTGAGTTAATACCCTACCCGAGGGACTAGGCTAGTTGGATTTGTTTCTGTCGGGGGACATGCCCCGCTGGCCGCAGATTGAAGTTCAGACGTAGTAGTTCTAAACATTTGTTTCTATTTGGTCTAGGGATGGGTGATTTTGTGGCAGTGGATTGTAGATAAGGATTTTAAAATAGATGAAAGTTATAATGAAACAGGTTTGCGTCATTCAGACACATAGTCCAAGTTCTAAAGCTATGTGTGTCTCACTGCACTGTTAGTGCACCGGGGTTTATTTCAGCTAGAGTATCATGATGCCTCTAGTCTATAAAACAGTCCAAAGAAGGAATGTCAGAGGGCTAGGAATGAACAGCACAAAGGAAATTTTACAGAAGGATTACTAAAGGATGTCAATTGTAGATGAATTCCAACCACCTACGGATTTTAGTAGAAATAAAGATCTTACACAACCCTAGCTTGAGCCTTCCAGCCATTAAAAACTAGGTAATTAAACTGTCTACTTCGGCTAGTTTATCTCATTTCAAAGTCTTTGATTTCGTTTAGGCTTCCCGTCCTTTGATTTCATTCCCGTTTCTGTTTGTAATGCCAATTTGGAAGAGGAATTCGTAATTGGCTGAAACAAATTAGGCTCGAAACGGCCTTGGACTGATTTATTTAGTAAAGGGAAAACGTTTCGTTCTCTCGTTTTTACTTTTCCATGTACTTATATCTATATGTAACCATATACCGTATATTTCGGTTGAGAATAAATTCATGTGGGACGCAAGAAGAATGTTTTTTTGCTTCTTCTTCTGGAGAACCTTTTTTTTGTTAGCGGGGTAAACTTCAATAGGTGCCTGGGTTTTTGGAGAAACAACCAGGAAGTGTGAGATTTTAACTTCACTAAAACCACCCCGGCGAACGGCAAACCAAACCATCATCATCAGCAGCAAGGGGCTTCGTTACCTTCTTCTGGAATACTTACCTTGTTATTTTTACACCAAGCAACTGTTCTGCTGTCGGATATAGGTAACTGTAGAACATCCATCATCAGGCCTAATCCGGGTGTATTTGGGGTTAACGCTGCATGCTCTCTGTAGTCACCTTCTTTCGAGTAAAAACCTCTTTAACACAATTTATTTAATGTTTCTTTGGTTGTAGCGGCACATAACACATGAACTAAGTACAAAAAAACCTGACGTCACACAAATTCTACATTGTGCAATCAAAGTTATCTGCGCTATTAGAGCATAATAAAACAGACCAACAACAACCATACTATACTCGTCTGGTTGGAGGATCCTCTCGATTTAATATTCGGGGTGCATGAAGGAGCCCCCTCGTGTAGCGCAATTTTTTCCATCCCGCACTCAACTGAACCTCTCGCTCGGCGCATCCTGGATAGTCTCACCTAATACCTTATGAGACTGTTTGACTGTTTTAGTCAGTAAAGAGTCTGACACTCCCTTCATTTGATGATTTCCCATCCATAAAAAAGGGCTAACGCCCGCCTGGTTCGTGACCCTCCCACCGGAGTCCGACGTCAAGCAGCCTGCTGTGTTTCGTCGACGCGTGGGAGTACCAGTGCCTTAAGGATGCCTTAAGGCACTGAGACAGACACTTTCTGGGCTCGCTCGCTCCATCATAGACCTCATCCATCGCTTTCCATCAAGCATGATCGAGGTCAAGAGCTAGCCCATTCCTCAATAAAAAAAATATAAAGGAGACTACACCTTGTTCCGCATACCTCTGTAAAGTCTTCTCTTTTCAATGTTCACAACATTCACCTAAAACTTCGTTATGATAAAATGATTGTTCCTCGTTCCGCAACGTTGCTCGCCCATACCTTGACAAACAGTTTATCCTCCCGACCCAGACCTTGAAATAACCTGTAAATCCATTTTCAAAAATAGCTTCACCTAATATTTCCTCACATAACACGGTTTGGGTGCGAGATGGATATTTAAATAGCCCTCAACTTCATACAAACTCGTTTAGAGGTTGCTGGCATTTAGTTTCGTTATTTCTTTTTTAATGCGAGTAAAACTAGCTTTTAAAATGGAATACTGGTTTTGATAACTTTGGTACGTAATGTTTTTAATGCGAGTTCATTCCCGCATTTTTAATACAAGGTGAATTTTTCAAATGGCGTTTGGTTATCCGACGTGGATGGCCAAACGCCTCTTGAAAAGTAAAACTTGAGGAAATAAAAGTAAAAAACACTGAAAGGAGTATAGCCCGATGTTCATGAAAACTTAAACCTGAATCATTTAATTTTGAAAATCGGTATTTCTAGTCAGGAATCGAACCACACCGAAAAAAAACTCACTCTGTATACATTGAAACACCATCCAATTTACTCTGTACACATTGATGCTCTCATTGGGATGTTCAAGAGTAGGCAATATGTATAGAGTAGGTAATGATGAGGATTATGCTGCAATGATTTATGTAAAAAGTTTTGCCTTTGCATTCTGTAATACCAGCTTAAATATCGATCTCGCCTGATGGAAAGCGATAGATGAAGTCTACAATGGACCGAGTGAGAATAATGCTCACTGTCACTGACAGAGTTCCATAGATATCTGTTTACATTTTAACTGCTCAATAATTCCTTGTTTCTTGATGTAGAGTGAACATCAAATTAAGTTTATGTGAATTTCATTCACAAAAATATGTGTATCATCGAATCGTTTATAGTCACGCAACAATGGTCAGGTGTTAAATATTTAATAACCAAAACATAAGGTGTTTCTCACGCACTGTGAAGCTTATTTTAGACTCAAGTGGCAACATTATTGATCAATCTGGTTTTCTATGATTGGCTGACAACTCTTAGCACTTTACTGACTTACTGGCCACATTATAAGGCTTAAAATCACCCAAATAGCAATGGAGAGGGCAATGCTTGGAGTTTCATTGTGTGATCGAATCAGAAATTATGATATCCGCAAGAGAACCAAGGTAACCGACATAGTCCGAAGGATCGACAAACTGAAGTGGCAGTGGGAAGGGAACATTGCTCGCAGAATAAATGGTCGATGGAGTCGAAAAGTTCTGGAGTGGCGACCGCGTACCGGAAAACGCAGCATTGGAAGGCCTCCCACAAGATGGACCGATGGTTCACTGGTAGCCGATGGATGCGAGACGTACAAGACCGGTTGTTGTGGCGACACTTGGGGGAGGCCTATGTCCAGCAGTGGACGTCTTTCGGCTGATATGATGATGACTTCTATTAGAAATGCGAAAATTTGGACAGATGATATATGATTGTT
The DNA here is from genome assembly GCA_947386135.1 of Melanchra persicariae. Taxonomy (NCBI): domain Eukaryota; kingdom Metazoa; phylum Arthropoda; class Insecta; order Lepidoptera; family Noctuidae; genus Melanchra; species Melanchra persicariae. Next base: position 9,320,308 of record OX376661.1, on the reverse strand, counting down.
ACTTAATCTTGTCAGAACGGCTGAAGGATCTGATACATTATAGCCTGGAATAGAACAGAGGCTTCTTTATATCCCTGAATAATGTTCCCTTGAAATAATTTCTGACAAACACGCAGGCGAAGCCGCTGGCAGACGCTAATAGGTAATAACACAGGTAACAGGGATATTTGTCTCTGTTTTTCCGTAATAAGTTAACCTGATTTTTGGAACCCGAAAAGATCTGGAGTGAATGTAATAAGAGTCATATTGATATGATCTCTTGTTCCTGAGCATACTGTCGTGTTAGGTACCTATTGTTGGCAGGTTGATGGCAGCAAGCTTCATCTCAGCTTACCCTTTCCGTGTATTTTGGCGAGAAGTTAAATTATCACCACATTTAGTACTCGTATATACGATAGTCTGTTCCAGTTCCACTATCCGCCATTACGTAGTCTTCCGTTTTAGTCCGTTATCAATAGTTTCAATGTCATGCATACTTATGTGAGTCAAGCGAGTTTTTCGGATCAAGGACACATCGGTTCACCGGGAGTGAGTGATTCTCGTGAAATTTTTAACTGTAGTGTTGTGGGATGGTCTTGGGGATGTAGATTTCGTAGTATCTACTTATATATAGTTCATAGAGTAAAGTAGGCGGCGCTTCTTTAATATCTCTTCGTAGGGTACCCGGGCAGTAAATTATGAATCGTTTTTCATTACTGGCAAAGGAAGGATCACGATAGATGTCGATTCAGGACAGCTTTATGTCGTTATTTCTGTTTTTGAAATTAAGTGTGTCAATAAATGTAGGTGGGTATCTGGCGCCTACCATAGAAAGCGTTTAAAACCGATACTAATAATGCAAGTCATGCGAGTAGTACCTGCCTACGTCATACGAGGGTAACGTTTTATGCCATCGTCATGTTCGTACTTATCTCTCATTATCTCTAAACACCTGTTTGTTAACTTTTATTTGTTAACTTTTCAAAGAACTTCATCATCATCTGCCTAGCCTTTACCTAACTATATTGGGGTTGGCTCCCAGTCAAACCGGATTCAGCTGAATACCAGTATTTTACGTGGAGCGGCTGCCTACCAGTACTTATTGGCAAGACTGGTGTCAGATTTTCTGGCTTCTGACAATCCGTAACGACTGAAAGAACTTCACTTGTGTCATTATTCCGTGATATTCGTAGGTTACGTTCAGTCGGGATATGAGAAGGTAAATCAACTTTTAAAACTATTCATCTATAGGTACTAACATTATAAAGAAGTAAAGTTTGTGAGTTTGTGAGATTGCGAAGCAAAGGGCAGTAGGAGGAGCACGGGTTTTATTCAGTAAGAGTCTGACACTCCCTTCTGTTCCGCCCAGAGCGGAAGGAGTCATTTGATGATTTTCCATCCATAAAAAACGGGGTAATCTCTGGATCTACTGCACCGATTTTGAAAATTATTTTTGTATATGATAGCCACATTCACGAGAAATATGAGAACGGGAAACAACGGAATATACGCGTACGAAGTCGCGGGTAAAAGCTAGTTTCTCATAAAGTTATAATGTTTTTTAGATTCATAATGTTGGAGTTAGATAATTCGCATGCACTTTAAGATTAACCACGTGCTGAACCATCATTAATCTCGACTGAACAGTACTTACTCTACCTACGCACAAAACATACGGGTTTGGAACACAGTCGTTTGCAGACAAATAACGATTGTTTGCTCGGGAATAATGTTTGCGTCTATTATTACAGTTGTAAAACGTACGTTTTGTAAAACGAAGGTAAAACCACGTCGCTTGTCTAGCTTTGGAAGCCATTTTATATATGGGTATTGCATGATAAAATCATAGTATCTTTTGTAGATTATAATCGATTATAATTGTTTATAGTGAACGTCTTCAAACCAACTTTAGTTAAGAAGGCCATCCGATGATTCTACGTAATAAATAATAAAAGAGACACATTTGACACTCACGAAACAATATCGCATGTCTGTCCATCACCGCCAAATAACGATGACAGTTTATCTGAGAAACACACGGAAACTTGTCGAAGCACTCTTAGAGGGTCCTTCACGTTTTTCCTCTGCGTTAGGTACGTCCATTTTCCCAATGGTCCACTTAGCGAAATAGGTAGAATGTACGACAACAGACGGCATTATTCTCCATTTTAGTCGAAACCAACGGAATTAAGGGCCAAGCACGTATAGTCACAAGCATAAATACTTAATGTACTACCCGTACGCGTTAACTTAGCACCTGGCTCGACACATTTCAAATGACTTTTGAGGTTTTAGTTTAAATTGAACAATTCGATTTCGATGAACACAATATGAACGTGTTAGCATCACTGATTATTTTTATGGAAATCTACTTGTTCAATTTAAATTAAAACGTCAAAACGTAATTCGAGCCAGATGCCAAGTTAACGCGTACGGGTAGTATGAAGGTAACTACTGAAAAGTTAAAAAGCTATTCTCTTCTAACGTAGTGATGTAATTCTTACGTATCTATTGATATATAAAGTATGCTGAGGCTAGCTGGGAAATGTTGTTTTTATTATTCTGTTATTGTAATGTGATAATCTCTAAAACATCACTGGCTGTAACGGTGTGGAGAACATGTGAATTTGCGGTGGTAAAAAAGAAATCCACGATGCAGGACAAGATTACACCATTCATGTTGAAGGGATTCGTCTTGTGTGAAACATAACACACAGAATCAGTTGCAAAATCGAGGCTGGACCGGACCCAAAAGAAAAATTAGTCTGAGAAACAGCAATTTTTAACGTCAAAATTAAGTTTTTAATTACTTATGACAGTCCTCGAGACCCGCCCATCACTACCTACTTTCTATTGTTTTACCAGGAAAGCAGAAGACCCGATTATGTCTCTACTATTTTAACTTATAAAGCCTTAGCATACTAGCTATCGTCCGTTGATCCTGCGCCAGAACTCACTCCAGGGGGTCTACTCTCTAAGCCCGAAGTCCGTAGTTTCGACCTTAGTGTCGGGCGTTTTCTCCTCCGTATCATTTACGGACTTACGATTAGTCCCGAACCCGAACTAAGAATGAATGACAAGACGATTTGACAGTTGTCCTTAGTTCGAGTTCGGGACTAATCGTAAGTCCGTAGGTATACTGAGTAGAAAACGTCCGACACTAAGGCCGAAACTACAGACTTCGGGCTTAGATAGTAGACCCCCAGTCGTGATTGATTGCCGTTCCATCAGGCTGTAAGAGTGATGGAAGAGGGAGTGCACCTGTGATTTCGCACGTACTTAAGCACAATAATAGTTGTGTCCACCGCTGATGGCTAATCTCCGATAAGATTGGATGTCATGGCCTAAATCGGTCACGAGGACAATTATTATTTGATCTTATATTCAAATTAAACTATACACTTACCTTAGCAATCTTATGCAGCAGGGCAGTAGTGGAGCTTGTCTTGAAGAGGCCTAGGGCCCTGCGCCTCAGGCCTTGTCCGAGGCACGCCTCGACTGCGCCGCAAAGAGCTGTCACTCCACCGCTTTCTTCATGCACGAACTTTCGGGTTACAGCCTGGATAAAAGTTATCAAGTATAAAGAACAATACACAAAGCGGACAGGGCGCTGACAAGCTATGGTAGATTCCAGATAAATGTGCAATAACGGTCATTGACCCACATACATTTATTGACTTTCTTAAAATCAAAAACAGAAATAAAGACTTAGAGCAGTCCTGAATCTACTTCTATCGTGATCCTTTATGTTCTCTAGTAATGTAAAATGGTTCATAATGTATTGTTCGGGTATCTACGAAGGAATATTAGGGAAAAGTCAATGTATTTTATTGCAAGTTTATCTGGCACCTACCATAAAATGTATGGCGTCAAAGGAACGAAATAGGTACCTATACTTAGCGTCGCGGGCGCGCGGCCATACTCCATACATCATCGTCTACGCGCGCAGCCGCACGCTCGGAGCGCTTTGTGTATCAAGTCCCTTACGTGTTGAAGATATGCATACATAAGTACTCTTTGGAAGGCTATGAATGAAGTACAGTGTTTGACTGTAGGTACTTGTATCAAAACAACGACGGTACACTATCAATTTGCTCAGTCTTTACCCAGCTAAACAATGGCTTAATGTGCTTTTCGGGGCATGGAGGGGACTCCGTATGCAATAAATGGTCAACCATCTGAGAACAGAGAAAAGACTTTGGCAAGAGTTGCTTCATCTCGAAAATCGAGGCGTGCGGCTGGTAACCTCTCGGATATAGTTCAAGTACCTATGTAGGACTTATCCGATGATATAATCTATAGACCCGAACCGATCTGAGAACAATCTAACCACGAAACTACAAGCTAGAGTAAGTATATCTCATGAAATATAATTCCCGCACAAATCCACAAATAGATAATAGTCGCTATAGGTAGGTACCAAGAAATGATCAACAGATTCTACGAGCATCAAACACATGTCCAGCAAATTGTTTGTAACAGTAGCCGCTATTTCAGCTCCAATAATTTAATATTTGAATAGCCGAGCTCAGTTCGAAGAACCAATAACAGGGATTAGCAAGTTTCAGAGCAAATCTATTTACTTCAGACTGTTTTCGATAATATAAAGATCTTCATCGGCAGTATTAATAGGGAGAGAAGTCTCCTCTTTCATATCTCGCTAAATGACTGAGCTTTTTATAATGAGCAGAATAAAGGAGAAAAAACTGACACAAGTCCGATCAGAAAAGATTAATGTCTCACAAATTAAAGCCGATATCAGAGCTTAGAGAGAAAATCCTTTTGAGATTGAAAAGTAATTTTCAGCTGATTTTATCTGAAAGTGGAGTGAAAAGATTTTTTCAAGCTCACCTATCATGAGTCATTTATTACGTTGTAATTGATTATTAATTAATTATTTTGTGGTTATAGTGAAGGGACACCTTCAACATTAATAGGAATATAGTTTTATAGTTAAAACTGACCGAGTTTCAAAATAGCTACTTGTAATTACCTATATCAATTAGAGCTATTTTGACGGTCACTTCGCTCAAATATTTTAACTGATGTCGTTATGAATACAATAAATATCTCGTAGGTATCTACATAAATATAGTGATAGTTTAGTCATTATCAAGTTAGGGAAATTGAGATTTTAAACCTAATAAAAGCCGGGCTCAAAACGAGATCACCATCCTTGGTTTTTACTAATAACTCAACAGCTGTCACTAAGGCCTATGTATTTAGCGAAGTACGTGAGAGCACTTATTAACGCCCTAAAATTACTTAATTTAAGTCTGAATAGAACAATTTAGACTGTTTAAATGAATTTAATTGTCTAGCTAGCCAATGAAGAGACGTGAAATTAGTTTAAATTAGCGTTTGAAAATGTAGGTCTGTAGGTTAGACCTCAGCAGAATATATTAATATTCTGTTTTACTCCCAAATTGTATGAGGCTTGAATTAATAAGTAAAACAAAAGGGTTTTAGTTACCGTTTAATAAACTCATACTAAAGAAACATTATCTTTAGAACACTGAAATTATTTTCGAATAAAAATAAAAAAATTATTTTCATCGAGGCTGCGGGAAATTATTTTGTTAAGTAAACCTGTAACTTAATGCTGCTTACATAATTCTTTGTAAGTGGCCTCGACCTTCATTAGTGTCAGGTCTGTCTACAATGATGTCATCCTTCCTACACAATTTATTTAAAGCCTAATTTTTGACACCGATAGTAGGATAGCTAAAAAACTGTTTCAACAGTGCGTTGAAATGAAACGAGCATAAACTAATATATCCATACCTTCAAATTTCCAGGTTTGTTTTGTTGCTTGACCGACCTAAGGAAATCAACATCAGTTAGAAGGATACCGTAACGGCCATAGTACTCGTAGTAGAAGATTGCACATCTTACCCAAAAACACGAAAGTGTTGGAAAAACTCATTACCTAATATGTCTACGGCTAAAGAGTGGAATTCCCTGCTGGAGCCTGCGTTCCTTGATAGCTACAACCTGTGGCTGCGTGCCCACCAACTAAGCGTGCTCCATGGTCGACCACATCTTCACTTTCTATCAGGTGAGATTGTGGTCAAATGCGATCGTATCAATAATAATAAAAAAATAAAATGAAGATCACTCTAACTCACGATACCCTCAGCCAAATGGTCTTAACTTCTCAGTTGCAATCGGTTTTTCACGAGATCATTGCCCGCGACTTTACAAGTTATAAAATAAATGTTAAGTTCGTTACCTCTTCCATCAACTGCTTGACCTCTTTCTTGACGGCCGCGATGAGCCGCTCCTTGTGCTCGGCGCTGGGGTCCGCCGCCGCGGCCGCCGGCATCTCCTGCGCGTCCCCCTCGCCTACAACAACAGTACTATTGCTTTTATTAATACCAACTACATTACTCGACAAACACAGGACAAACATAGGTATAATGGGGTCCTTTCCCAAAAAGTCGCTATTTTAAACCGGGATTGAGCCGGACATGTCTGCCGCATGACAAACGAGAAATGGGAAAAAGGACAACCAAATGATCAAGCAAGATCAAGGCGAAGATGGCGGGACGAGATCGGCAAGGAGTCGACCTCATCCCGAAAAGACTGTCCCGAACTCGCAGGAGGACAAAGTTGAGTGGAAAAGGGAGAGGGAGGCCTTTGTCCTGCAGTGGGACAAAATAGGCTATATGGTTAGATTGAATGGGGTCCTCTTGTCATAAAGGGCCAATACGAGGACGCAAGTTTACTTGTACGCAAGGCCCCCGAGTCATGGTAGCGGTAGAAACCGGTGGGTTTTAGTCGATAGGAGGCCGACAAAACTCTTCTTTCTCCCTATAAGAAGGTTTTCCCAAAACCAAAAAGGACACTAATAGGCTGTTATGATTAGACTATGGAATTTTTGCCCAATTTAAAATTGGAAAATAAAATGAAATTTAAATTGTAAAATGTCGATCAGAAAGCTGGACTAGATTAGATGCCTTTCAAAGTATACATTCATAAGAAGAAGAACGTGTAAGAAACTTTATAGTTGCTCTGTTATAACAAGTTCAGGGTTGACTTTGCTAAATACAGAAACTAGCGATCCGACGACAACAGAATGTATCGAATTTGAAATATCGAGCTGGATGCTCGGCATTCAATGCAGCACCAATCGCTTCTAGTTTCAGATAGCTACAAAGCAACCATGAAATACATATGTATGTATGTATTACCAATAACGGATAGAAGAAAGACGCACTCATCTCGTTTACATATACTAAAGAATATCAACTTTATAACACTGAGGTTTTTGCTCAAGTTATGAACAACAAACAATATGGTCCCCGAAAGAGAGCTATTTTATAATAAAGCTTTCTTTCAAAACCTATATAAATGTAGACAAACCCGTTTCTAAAGGACGTCAGTTTTCATGTGCTCTGGAATTCTCACATAGCGTTGATATAATTTTCCAGTCAAGGACCTTTCGAGGGGTATGGAATATGGCCTCGGGAATATTTTCTACCTAAAGCTCCAAAGGTATGTTTTATACAAGAAATTCTTGGAATTCTCGAGAGGGATCCATACATTTTTAACCGACTTCAAAAAGGAGGAGGTTCTATGTTCGACTGTATTTTTTTTTCAGGAACAACATGTGGTTTATTCTTTATTGTAGTAATTAAAATGTTTTTTTTTAAACTTGTAGGTATGTAGGTACCGTGTTAAATATGTAAATATAACTCATCTAGTTTTGAAATGAGAATGATAGCAGACAGCTAAAAAAATGAAAAAAAAATGGCCAAGTGCGAGTTGGACTCGCGTGCAAAGGGTTTAAGCGCAATATTTCCGGAGGTAAGGGGGGAGGAATAGTCATTTTTCATCTAATTTTTTAAGTAAATTTAAATCATTTAATTCAAAACAATGAAAAAATAAACATAGGGATATAAGTTTATCATAATAAGCCCTTTCATTGGATATGCCTCATTCGTTATTAAACGGATCGTCGAAATTTCGCTCAAACCAACTCACGGGTCAGGGTCACTCTTTTATTGTCCAGACATTTCTCAAGAGTCAATAAAATGTGAGAGGCCGATTGTTGACTTATACATATTGAAGTACACCCTTATACAGTCGTAAACATTCGTGAGTACAGTCCTTTAATATCAAGTGAACCATCCAAGTGCGAGTCGAACTTATTCACAAGGGTCCTATAAATCGAAAAAAATCCGTACCCTAAACGTTTGTTGTGTGGGGGCTCCCTTTAATTTGACTTCAATACTGTTAATTATTTGTTGTTATAGCGGCCACATGCCACTGACAGACGGGTGAACGTGAACGGCGCAGACGATCTTTCATTTAAAAGTAATGAAAGGTTGTACATTAAAGTATATTTTTAAGGATTGGAAATTATCAAATGACTACTTCCGCCCCGGGTGGAGCGGAAGGGAGTATCAGATTCTTACAGACTAAAACCCATCCGTGTTCCTCCGATACCCTTTACGTACCAGGGCCGCGGTGAAACCCAACCTCAACCAAAGTACATCCTTACCCATTACCCAATCGTAAGGATTCGTGAGTACCCACAGAGCCTATTCGTATTAAGTATACTATTTCTATACAGACTGACTAAAATATTTCGTCATAATATTTCTTTTTGCTCATTCGTTCCTTTTATGAGAACTTGCCTATTCATCTTCATTTGGCGGAGATATTATTATTGCGGAATTCCGAAGATAAATATTGGACGGATAGATTAATTAATATTAGTACGATTATGATAAATTGGATAAGAATTTTCCATTTGTATTTGTACAATAGCTTCTACCAGCGACTCCGCTCGCGTGAAAGTCGAAATATATCCCAAGGGAAAATGCTCCCGGTATGAAAAGTATCTAGGGTCGACGCCAGATTTCGGTACGAACGGTCATTGCCCTTTCATACGCATATATAGAATACTCTTTTTAGGTAAGTACCTTTTTATTTTTATTTTTTATGGAAGGGAAATTATCAAATGACCCTTTCCTCTGGGCGGAGCGGGAGAGAGTATCAGACTCTTACTGACTAAAACCCATACGTGCTCCTCCTAATGCCCTTTGTTTTCCAGGGCTGCGGTAACTCTTTCGAACAAAATCCGCTACGCTAGCAGGTTCTGGCCCTAACGGACCCCGTCTACTATGCTGACATCTCTCTTCGTAGGTACGTGCACAATAAATTATGAATCGTTTTTCATTACTAGAAAATGTAAGGGGAAGATTTCTGTTTTCGGAATTAAGTATGTCAATAAATGTAGGTGGGTCAATTACCATTATTGCATATTTATCTGGCGTCGACCATAAAATAATGACCTATTGTTTTATTATTATTATTATCTTAATGGTCTACCCGTGTGCTAATGTGTTTCATCCAGGTCCGTGACGTGAGGTAAGAAACAGACAGTCAGAGTTAGGTACTGTAGAGCCTCCTTAGCTGCAGCCTCTTGTAGATAATCTGTTCATACCTTATAATCTTTGAAAGTGTCCGGTAGGAATGAATTATTATTTCAATTATGAATTAGGTCTATGATAATCCATAAGTAAGAGTATCGAGAATATATTATTTCCTAGAGCGTTGTAAGACCGCCAATTTAGCTAACAGGTGAGGCCCGGCTGTGCCCTCGGCCAATAATGACTTACTTTAGATTAGGTTTGCATGACATATAATTTGACGTTTTCGATCAGGTGGTGTGAAAAACCGTTATGATATGACCTTTCGTATGTTATAATTTTTTTGTAGTTCGTAAAAAAACGTAAGTTCTTGTGTAATAATAATGGGTAGTGACAATGAACACAATAAAACAGCACAGTGAATGGATATCGCTCATTATAACCTGTTACGGAATTTGACCACCTACTTATTAATAAATTATATGTATATAGATATGCCAAAAAAACAATTTAACCAAAAAAACTTACATGTAAGCTTTCGAATAATTATTCCTTCTTAAAACCATCTACAGACGACCTTGAAATTGTTGAACAAGCCAGTTCAATATAAGGATCGAGTCTCGGGTCTTGGTACCCCGCCAGACTTTTTATCTTTGAATAGAAGTCCAAGGTCACACCTGACTTCCTTTTAATATCTACCCACGCGTACTTTACACACAGGTTAGTCAGAGTAAACCTTGTCTAGCCGTAACTACCTATTAATTGATTGTCTGATCCCCATACAACGTGTAACTGGGCAATACCAAAAAAAATCTGCTGTTAAGTACATTTTGTCGAGTTATGCGCACATAAATGTATGGAGCAGTCGATGTTTTTTTTTGGTCCCATAGTAAAAGTTGTTCCTAATGACGAGTACAATGACCCCTTAAGAATTATTGCGTTTATTCTGTTACACGTTAAATTGCCAGAATAAACGTTGTTAGTTGGTAGCCGTATATCGGTATAACCGCCTAAAGCAGTTTGGCTGGCACCGACCTCAAAAAAATAGTGGGCTAAATAATGACATTATATCATTGGAGCTAAATTAATTACTTTACATTTTTTTTAATTCTTTTTTTACTTTTATTTCTCTCTTTTCTAGGCAAAAAAGGCAGTTTTATTTGTGGTAGCTTGCTTCTTACCTATAAACTCATCTAGTTACAGATAGGTACTTATATACACTAATATTATAAAGATTTGTTTGTTTGTTTGTTTGTTTGAAATGAATAGGCTCCAAAACTAAAGGACCGATTTGAAAAATTCTTCACACCAATAGAATCCTACATTATCCGTGATGGTCATAGGCTATAGAATATTTTCAAAAAAGTAAGGGATCCCTATGAAAACTTCGATAATGTAACCATGTATGTGAGAAATATTACAAAGAAAATCCTTATATCGCGTACGCTGCGGAATCAATTGACAATAGAGCAAAGTGATGTACTACAGTTTTCTAGAAGTCATCAATGTCTACAAAAAAGTCCTCGATACCAAATGTCTAACTATTATGGTTAAGTCACCATGACCGCTTTTTGTTCAAATTATTCAAGCAAATCCCTGGTGATATGAAAAAATGGTGATTTCGGTGTCATGATATTAATCCTTATCCATTTAAATGGTTTGGTAATTAAGGTTGATTATGTCCGTGTAAATAACACTTTAAATTATTCAAATCGGACCTTTCGTTCAAAAGTTACGACGGTAATAAACATGCTCAAAGCAAGAAAAATGTCGCGGCCTGAGCTAACTGGGGAGAATCGTATCAATGCTTGGTCCGATGAAGTTGAATCGGCATTTAAATGATTTCGATATAATACCTAATAAGAATAAAAAATGTTTGGATTTTTCGAAAATAAACTACATACATACCTAATAAGGGGTGAATTAAGTTTTTAGGGGAGGACATTATTGCTTGCTTCAATTTACGTCGGAATGCTATGAACAAACTAAAAGTGGGATAATTGAAACAGATATGCACCTAACAATTTTTGCATAAGCAACCCCTGACGGGCTGAACGGGGTGAACAGTTGCGCTGGACCTGGGCTCGAGACAAGTGAGATTCTATCAACTATGGCGTGGCGTAGGCGATTGTCAATACGTAAATGGTATATTGTCTAGGGTCTCCTGAGACCATTGAATAAGTAGAAATGGCTAATTAATGAAAATCGTTGTGCTTAATTTTCCAAAACTAACCTTTATAAGGGGTATAGGGGGCGTTGAAGTTTGTGGAATACCTACTAAATCCACGCGGACGAAGTCGCGGGCGCAGTGCTAGTCTTATATAATGACAAGCAGAATAGTCAACTTTTTCCACATTTAACCTTGGATGAAGTTCAGCCCTCTTAACTATTTGGGGTTCAGTCTTAATTGCAAAATCCGCACGATTATGATACACGATATTCAGCTGAACACAAAAGCAATTTTTAATGCAAACAAAATAGTTCTTTGAATGAAGATGCGGAATGTTATTTTAATAAGGGTGTTTAATTCATCATATTTATGTTATCCCTAATAAATAAATGAATAGATAAATACATAAATACACTTCTGGACACATCTATTGGCCCACCTTGTATTTTCAGTTTCGTTTGGTCCTAGCTAAAATTTTATATTAGGTCGAGCAAAAAGTTTTTATGCAGTTTTGAACCTGGCACATTCACAATTTCATTCAATAGTCTTTTTTTGAATTTCGAACACAGAATTTAAAGAAACAAAAGACAATTTGGAGCCTGTTTGTTGATATCAAACAATCGAATACTAAGAAAACTTGGTTTTATTGGTTTACTTGGATTTAATTCTTGAAAAAGTGATTGATATCTTTGGTTTTGCAACAAACATTACTTATTCTTAACATTAAGGTGAGGTTCTATCAATAATCTATGGATACTTCACCTGAAGTCGCCGCCCAAGCTGTGGCACTTATTGAGGCCGGACACAGCCAAAGAAACGTGAGTGCTCAACTTAATTTAAGTCGATCTGCGGTCCGAAATGTTTATCGGAGGTACCTAGAGACTGGCGTCTTTGTTCGTCGCCAAGGAAGGCCACGATCTCGGGTCACAACTGAAAGGCAGGATCGATTCATCGTGACGACCAGCTTGAGAAATCGTCACCTTACCTCCATTGAGATACAAAACCAACTTCGCGACTTCCACGGAGTATCTGTGAGCGCTAGAACTGTTCAGAGAAGGTTAAAAGAACGCGATATGGTACCACACAAGCCAGCTAATGGGCCCAAACTAACGCGAGCCCACCGAACAGCGCGCCTTCATTTCGCACGCATTCATTTAAATTGGACACAGCAAGATTGGAGCCGTGTACTCTTTTCTGATGAGTATAAAATTGTGTTACATGGCAATGATGCAAGGAAGAAGGTCTACCGACGTAAGGGAGAGCGTTTCGCACAATGCTGCTTTGAAGAGAGGGTTGCTTATGGCGGTGGCTCATGGACTGTCTGGGGCGGTATATCCGCGAGCGGCAAAACTCAACTTGAGGTTGTTACAGGACCACGGCTGCTAACATTAAATGCTGAAGGGTACATTCGTGAGTGCTTAGAACCTCACGTGATACCATACGCGGACTATGTGGGCCCAAATTTCCTTTTTATGCATGATAATGCAAGAGCCCATGCGGCCGGCATCGTCAGGGAATATCTTCGGGATGTGAACATCACAGTTATGGACTGGCCAGCCAGAAGCCCAGACATGAACCCCATTGAGCACATGTGGGACGAGCTAAAAAGACGTGTTAGGGCTCGTCAGCCAGTTGCCCAGACGATGCAGGAGTTGAAAACTGCCATAGAAGAGGAATGGGAGATGATCCCTCAAAATTTCATAGAGCGGTTGATAAACTCTATGCCTAATCGTATGAGAGCTGTGGTAGATGCCCATGGAGGCAACACGCGTTATTAAATTAAACCTTTATTTGATAAAACATGTTTTTTATTCAAAAATCAATTGCCTTTAACAAGGCGCATATCCGACTTGTTAGGCGTAGCTCCATGTCGTATGGTATTCTGAATTCAAATTTAAAACAATACGATCGAAAAAGATGGTAAAATGTATCAGGTTTAAAACTGCATCAACAGTTTTTGTTCAATCTAGCAATCATATTTCGGTAGGGGCCATCGAAACCTAAACTCTAAGGTGGGCCAATAGATGTGTCCAGAAGTGTATTTACGTTAAAAATACCTACTAGTTAAAATAACGAACAAATTTTGATATACGAGTACGTAGTATGAATGGAAAAAATTTAGATAGATTAGTTATGCTATTGATTTATTAATTATTATTCTTATCTTATCTAGTATTTTCTACAGTTGATTTTTGACTTATGTATATTCAATAAAGAGAAGGATTTTTTTGTAATATTTTCTGCCGCATGCTCCGTCTGTATCTAGAAGTGCAAGTGACACTAGTGACGCGTATTTTGGACTCTGTTGAGCCGCATGCTCCATCCATATATATCTAGTACTGCGAGTGTTAAGTGACGCGTGTTTTGAACACATCTCAACTTAGTAAATAGGTAGGTACAGAGAACTTAGGAGGCAAGAGCGAGCGAAGCGAGCTCGGGTCTTGGGGCACCCTGACTTAGACAGGTTTGGTTAGGAGTTTTTTTTTAAACTTTCTACTAGGGGCATGGGGTGTGGCATAGGCAAGGGGGATTTTATATAATATGGGACGTAGGTTATCTAACCATTCGACAATATAAACTTTCGTTTTTTTTAATTTTCGGTTTTATGTTCGTTCGACATTTAAGTTTTCGATGTTTTGAACATTGACATTTTTACTCGAATGTATTTTAATTTTCGACGTTCAAACAATACGAGTATGTACCCTACCCTTAATAAGACATGATTATTTCACTAATAGGTTTTCGACCACAATCTCGACCATTAGTTAGCGTGGTTCGACAAAGCGACTCAACTTTTAATCTTTTATTATGTACAGAACCTTCGTCACCTTAACCTAGTCCAAGGCCTTTATGTAAATGACTGCGTCGGAAACTTAACGTACTTAAATATGGTTTATTGCAAATAGTGATCACTCATTATTGCTCAGTTGTTCAGAATGAATGTGGCTGTGTTTTCCGTTCTGATCGCGTCAGTGTACTGTGTGGTTGGGATCGGTGAGATCCCAGGATCCAAGCCCAAACTTGTTCTAAGTTTTCCTTATATACCCATCGAAAATGAAGCTCAATGTGTCGGTGAGGACTGTGTGTGTTTCTATGAAGACAATGGTGTTACAGTTCCTGCTATGATGGAAGCAGTGACTATGCCCAACACTGGTGGTCAAGGAACTGGTGTGCCCGAGGCAGGTCAAAATGTTACTACAGAAGTACCGGGAGTTATAATTTCAGGAAATTCGTGTCCTAATGGAGATAGGTTAGAAAATGGCACGTGTCAGATGTTCGATGATTAATAAATGTTTAGTTTTGATTACGAAATTTTGTGTGTTTATTGTACCTTTCCTTGGTGCTGTCGTGAGTAGTGGGAACTACCTATAATCCTGCACGGTTGGCGCGGTGGTTGAGCGATCGGTGCTGCGCTGTGTGTCGCGGGTTCGATTCCCACACGGAACAAATATTTGTATGGCCTACAGATAGTTATTCCGGGTCTGGCTGTTTGTGTATGTGAGTTTGTATGTTTGTAAACGCACCCACGATACAGGAGTAATTCCTAGTGTGGGGCAACATTTAAAAAAAAAAAAAAAAACAAAACAAAAACTTCGAAGTGAAAATGTGAATTAAACTGAAGGTGAGGATAGTTTACAAGAAATTGTAGGCAGTCATTTACTTTTTTGGTTCTGACAACGATAGTACCTTAATGAGCTTTAGAACTATCATAAAAGACTGTCTTGAAACCGAAATTCGAAAAATACCTATAATAGCATGTGAAAACACTTTTCGTATTCAGTTGTGCACATTCTTGAGCCTGGTTATGGGTGATACTGACACTGAGACCGGCCCAAGAAAAGTTGGCTTGACAAACATACAGTGTAATTTTTTTAAGTGTGCGTCAAATCTGTTTGAGGAATGTCGAAAAACACTGAACTGAGTCTCGATCTAGATTTTGATGAAAACTAAGACTGCGTCATTGGTTTTTTGAAAAATCGGTATTCCCAGCCAGGAATAAAACGGTTGATATTGAAAAAAAACACAACCTTCCAGTCGATTCTGTCGACATTTCACCGTGTACACCTAGGTAGAGTGAACGACAATAGAGCTGTCACTCCATCTTATTTGTATGGTTTGACAACTCACCCGTCCGTGCGCCCCGCCCGGGTGTTCACTTTGACATGTTTACAGAATCGCACTGCTGTATTCTTACACCATCCGAAAGTGTCGCTAGTAAAGAACAAATTCTGGGAAGTAATAAAATAACACATGGCAATCTAAAAGAAAGCTCCCATTTTTAACAAATTAGTTCTTAAATATTTCAAAATAAAAAAAATTCAACCGATATTTTTTCAAAAATCTATGTTTCAGTTTTAGTTTCATCGGACCCGAGAATCTAAACTGCATCTTTGGATTTTTGAGAAAAAAACATCATTTACGGTACTAAGTAGGTAGGTTTACCAAGATTCATTAAAATCGGTTCGTTCGTTTCGAAAAATACTTGATAAGTTAGTATGAAATTCCGCACGGCGTAAATGCTCTTAATTAGCTTTCAAACAGTAACCTTTAATTTGAACTACGATATACAGGGTGATTTTTAATTCTAAGTACATACTTGCTTATTTTAAACTATAAAACCAAATCAATTAAATGAATAAAAACCGGCCAAGTGCGAGGCGGGCTCGCGCATAAAGGGTTCCGTACCATCGTACAAAATCGGTAACAGAAATACACACTCTGTGAAATTAAAAAAAGAATCAACTGTCTACATATGACTTCGCGTACCCAAAGGCCAACGCTTCCCGTTGGCCTTTGGGTAGGGAACCCTAAAAAAGCAAGCATAAAAATAGAACTTAATGAGCCTGTTACCTGCAACTAGTTTGAGCAAAACGAGATCCTTGAAATGTCACGCCTTCAAAAAAAGGAGCAGGGTCTCAACTCAACTGCTTTTTTTTTTTGTATGTTTGTTCAGCGATATTTTCGCCAATTATCAACCAATTTGGATGATTAATTTTTTGTTTGGAAGAATATTTTTTCGGAATGGTCCCATTTCAATTTAGTGAAGATTTAATGTCGAACTTCGGAGATAGACAACGGAACTCTTCAATGGAAAACAGCAAATCTTCCGGGATTGCTGAAATGGTCTGTCTGTTTGTTGTTTATACCAGTACATAACATAACATTACGCTGGTACGCTGTGAAGAGGTACGCAGATGTGTAAGTCAAACATGTTTTTGGGGTTATCTATTCGGGCATTTTGTTTATGAACCGGTCTTAATGATTCTTTTTGCGGTGGGTTTAGTTATTTATACTGATTATATATATATGTCGCAGCCAATTAGTTTACTCAGCCATTTAATTGGTTGCCTAGCCTTTTCATTTAAATGTGCATTTTTTACAGCGACCTAAGCGACATCTTTTGTTCAATATAGTTTAATGACTAGCCCATGTCACTTACGTCGCTGATTAAACGGCACAATTCAATGAAAAGGCTAGACTTTTAATGAAAAGGCGGATTCAGCTAGTTGGCTGCGACTAGGGCTTGCATTATCCGTCAAATTTTAGTATCCGGATAATTCGAATAGTAGGAAGTCTTACTATCCGGATATCCGGATATTTCGGATAATTCGGATAATTTTGAAAGGCACTAAAATTAAAACTAGAATATGAAAAACAATGCCCTCCCTGTAGCACCCAGGCAATTGAAACAAGGGAATTTATTCAAAGTATCAGTATTTATTAACAACTAAACAGTTCTTCATCTAAAATCAACAAACCAACAATTTTGTTATGATTTATGTTATGAGGCAATAATCAAATAAAACCAAACAAAGGGTAAACAATTAACTATTATAATTTCTAATGTAATCATCATAAACTCTTCTTGAATAATCCAACTACCCAGCTATTCTTATTCTTTATTGCACAAATTTCACTCAAATAAAAAAACAAATATGCATAAGTATAAATCAAATACAAAAAACATAACAAACAACAAATCTAAATACTTATTTTCTCCATAAATCAACTTTTATTTTTGTCTCAATCTCAAGCATTTTTTTGAATTTTTATTTTGGTAGTGAGATCTTAAAAAGCTCAAGCAATCCAGAGAGTCATCTTTCATGGCTGTACGTAAATGGTTACATAGATAGCCAGAGGCAGAAAATACTCTTTCTGCCTCTACACTAGTGGGTGGAATTGCCAGCAAAACACTGTACGCTCTCTCTAAGTTCTTGCTCCTTTGGCCTCCCTGATCATAAAGCGCCATTTCTACCCGTATTGTAGTAAGCAAATCGCTTTGACGGGAAGAATATGGTTGCGCATATTGCTCTCGCGAAAGTTCTGAAGATGAGGGTTTCATTATTTTATTTATCTCTTCTTGTAATTGTTCTTTTATTGAACCTTTTACGATGTGAGCAACTTCAGTAACGTGAGGCTCGTTATGGATATTTTCAGGTTCTTGTGCTCCAAAATAAGTAGAAATAATTTGGACGATCGTCCGTTGAATGTATGCATTTGAAGGATTCCCAAAAGGGTAAACAGATGTGTCGAGTTCTGCTTCATCATAAAAGCTTTTCGGGTCGTGAAGATGTTTAATTGTCCCACTAAGTTCTGGTACGCGACGCTTTATATTGGATATCGCTTGCAGACATAACCTATAACAAAATAAAATAATTCAATCAATACTAAAAATTGCAAGATGCTAACATTTTTTTTTATATTTGGCGCGTGGCGTGACGTCGACGTAAAACTGGTTAGAGACCACAGTAACCCTCAAATATTCTATGAGAGTTTCAATTAGTACCTACGTTTTACAGATAACGTTTAAATTTTAAGCTGGTACATTCATTAACATTTCACATTAGCTTACTCGAGCCCATCTGCCCCTAAGTACCTGCACTACCTGCTCACACCCAATTGTCCAAAGTAGAAATAAAACATTAAAAAAAACAATAGAAAACTTGTTAAATATCTCTAAGTAGGGAATAAAACGTGCGCGCGACGTTGCCGCTCTTATTACGTGCAAGATGCAATGCAGACAACCTACTCCATTATTACAAGAAATGAACTTCATAGAAGCGTATTTACTTGCATTAAGTAGATTATGAAACAAAATATAACATATTAATGAATAAATATTGAATATTTTTGTAGGTACTTACTCAGTAAACTGGAATTTCTTTCAATGAGCCGCCACCGACAGGAACCACACCACGTCGTCTACACGTTCGCGATTTTGTTGTAATTCGACCTAATGTGTTCGCAGCGAGCGTGCGACTAGTCAGATAATGCGGAGTGCGGAGTGCGTGGCGCTGAGAACTAGATATCGTTAGTGTTGCCAACTTTGATTTTAAAAATCACGTAGATCAGAAATAATCAGAATAGAAAATTACGTAGATTCAATCAAAATTTAAATTTGTAGTAAGTAGATAATGTCTGTAGAGTAAATACATGGGTTTACTTGTACTACACACAATGCAAAATGTATTATTAGGCTTTATATACATAGAACACACGAAAAAATCGACTATCCGAAAAATCCGTATTATCCGGATACAGTTGCATTCATTATCCGAATATGAAAATTGGGCGGATATCCGGATAATTCGGATATCCGGATATCCGGATTGCAAGCCCTAGCTGCGACATATACATATAGAAGTATCTGCATTGAACGTTGGACTTCAAAGATAAACCAGCGACCTCCTCAACTTAAAATCAATAAAATCGAGTGAGTGAGATATTGTTAGGTTTTATGTCAATCCCAAAGCAAAGTAGATATAACTACGAGCTGGTCTGGACTTGGACTACGAAGGCACACAAACTCCTTAATGGGAAACTGCGCAACCACATTCATTCGTTCATTCATCATGGGAATAATGTCAACTTACTTGTGGAGTATCACCACTACAAAGTGAAAAATAGAAAACTTTTAATAAAAGACTACAAACGACTTTGAAAGTATAAAATACTTAACTTTAATTTCGGAAGTCAGTGTTTTTGATTGTTTCTTCGTTTTTTGACACCGACTTCCGAATTAGTTACTTTATACTTTGTAGTGTTTTTTATTTGGAAATTGGTTGTGTTTTTTGTAAAAAAGTTTATGTTTTCATAATTGGCTGTGATACCCTTGAAGAAAGTTGTTCACCTACAGGGAGAGCAGTTCTTTAAATATGACTACACCTTTTCGTAACACCCCTTTAGAGCAAAAAATTCTAATATATTTTGGTAATCTCATGTTTCTAGACCCAATAGTTTTCGGCTGTGCGTGGTCTGCCAGCAAACAAATCAACATTGGAAATTTGAATTTGAATCGTCGGCACCGGCGTTGAAAATCTTATAGTATTTGAATGTCACTTCGACATATTTTGACCGCTGCGCCCGTCAACATCTTCGTAGCAGCGTAGCGCTACGGCGTAGCAGTGCTACAGGTTTAATGGTAACATCAAATTGGAAGCATGCAGCAAAATCTTTATGTATTCTGGTTTCGCTTTTGTATTGTTATACTTATGCAAATGAATATTATCTATACTAATATTAAAAAGCTGAAGAGTTTGTTTGTTTGTTTGTTTGAACGCATTAATCTCTGGAACAACCAGTCGGATTTGGAAAATTCTTTTTGTATATGACAGCCACATTCATGAGGAAGGCTAAAGGCTATATAACATTACGTTAAAAGTCTTGGTTACCCTTAAATATTGATATTTGTAAAGTACGTCGGAAGAAAAAGCGCTATCGAACTACTTTATCCGCGTGCGCTGAGGTACGTAAATACCACGTACTACAAAGATATTGGTTTTTAGTCCACGACACTATATATCTCTTTTAATTAGGCCAGATTAAGGCATTTTATGTCAAATAATTTATTTAAAAATTAAAGGTGATTTTTTAGCATTAATATTAAGCAGGCATGTTAATCCTTACGAGGGAAATATACTTCATCATCAAGACAATTTTATGAAGATAAACTTTGCCTAGCAACAGCATGTTATTTGGACTCACCGTGTAGGAGATAATGTAAAATTAAAATAATTCAACAATATTATTAAATCGAACGGGTGGTGCGCGAGACGCGGCCGCTGAACGAGAACGCGTGGAGCGTGCGTGCGACGTGGCGCGAGAAATTCTTTTTGTATACGATAGCTAAATTCATGGGGAAGGCTGTACGGCTATACGGGATATGGGAATTCATAGGGGAAGGGGGAAAAACGGGATATGCGCGTACGAAGTCGCGGGCAACACCTAGTTTTGAGATAAAATTGTTAGTTTTGTTATCTCTTCTCTAAATATGTAGTATAAAACCAAGTCACTGTCTGTCTCTGTCTGCTTCACGCATTATTAGAAATTTGCACCCGATTTGTATATAAAAATCCCTTGGTCACACCATAGGTTAAAAAGAAAATAATGAATAGAAAGCTACACTGCCGCTGAGTGAGTCATTAGCTAATTTTATCGAAAAGTTACATAGTTCCTGCTGGATAGGCCACGACAGTGAAAGCTTAGGGAAAAGTTACATAGTTCCTGCTGGATAGGCCAAGACAGTGAAAGCTTGGGGAAAAGTTACATAGTTCCTGCTGGATAGGCCAAGACAGTGAAAGCTTAGGGAAAAGTTACATAGTTCCTGCTGGATAGGCCAAGACAATGAAAGCTTAGGGAAAAGTTACATAGTTCCTGCTGGATAGGCCAAGACAGTGAAAGCTTAGGGAAAAGTTACATAGTTCCTGCTGGATAGGCCAAGACAGTGAAAGCTTGGGGAAAAGTTACATAGTTCCTGCTGGATAGGCCACGACAGTGAAAGCTTAGGGAAAAGTTACATAGTTCCTGCTGGATAGGCCAAGACAGTGAAAGCTTGGGGAAAAGTTACATAGTTCCTGCTGGATAGGCCAAGACAGTGAAAGCTTGGGGAAAAGTTACATAGTTCCTGCTGGATAGGCCAAGACAGTGAAAGCTTGGGGAAAAGTTACATAGTTCCTGCTGGATAGGCCACGACAATGAAACCTTAGGGAAAAGCTAGTAGAAATATTTATTTCCTATGGTAGGCGCCAGATAAACTCGCAATAAAGAACATTGACCTTTCCTTTATATACCTTCGCAGATACCCGAACAATAAATTATAACCGTTTTTCATTACTAGAGAACGTAAAGGATCACGATAGAACTCGATTCAGGACAGCCTATGTCTTTATTTATATTTTTGATGAAATTCGATAATGTATATGGGTCAATGACCGTTATTGCACATTTTTCTGGTGTCTACCATAAAACTAAAAATAATCAGATGGAAAATAATATGTTAATTTATTCTACTTCGTTTTAATCAAAATTTTGAGTCTTTTATCAGATTAGTAATTAACCGACGTCAAAGAGGAGTTTCTGTTCGTTTGCATGTATTTGTTAACGATAACATTATTACCGTTGAACTATCGAGAAAATCCGAAGCATTAGAATAACAACCTCTAATAGAACTAACTACAATCATTACCCATACAATTCTATCAATAGGTAACCATGACGACATAACCTTGACCTCTATCAAATAAAATCAATCCAAGAAAATATCCCTTATTACTACGGCTTTCTTTCAAACGTTAAAACAGTCGCAATTTCCTTCAGAAACACCCTTACTACAATGCTTATTCATTAACACAAAAGCTTGTAAGTAATTTTCTCATTAATTTTTGAGAACAATACTCGTCACCCCGAACAACAGAAGTTTAATGGCTAATTTCATTTCATTTGTTTTTGTTGTTCACGTCAATCAGGGCTTTGTGAGAACTTTTCTAATAAGAAGCACTTCGTTTTGCGAAGACTCAAAAGTGTGTCGTGTCGATAAATAAATTAATGGAACTTTTAACGGTTTGCGGATGATATTGTTGTGCATCGCGGGTAGAACCTGGATGACTTTGGCACAGAATGGAATAGAATACTCTTTATTATGTTAACCGAAATACAGAAAAAATAGATAAAGAAAACATTACATAGGGTGAGACAATGGGCGACTTTATCGCTAAAAGCAATCTTTAAAAGACAACTTTTGGATAGATTTTGAAGAGAGAAAAGACAGTACAGTAGGTAGTCTTAGGTGTACCATTTAAATATACAATAAATACATTAATCACAGTTCTATCGCAAAATTCTACCATTGCCCGTTTTTTTTTAATGGAGTGTGGACTCCATTATACTCGTATAATGGAGTGTGCTAGCTAACATGTTGTAAATAATATTTAATTTAATGATCTCCATGTTGTTGGATACATATTTATTTTTTGTTCGTGTCTTAAAATACTTTGCGTACTATTGTTTAATTGAAGTTCTTAAAAGGTAACAGACAGATGTGTTGCTGGGGAGTTTGTTGCGCAACTTCTTCTTCCCAGCTGAAACACTAGGAAGTGGTGACGGGTGGGCGTTTTGGGGGACTGTCTTTATGTAAAATTTGACGTTCAAAAAGTGCTGGCTTTCAGCCTAATTTGAAAAAATGACTTTTGATTTTGATTATAAAGCAGAGAACCCAAGTAAAGACGATTAAGAACCATAACCGCACCGCTTAAATTGTAAAAGATTTGTCTTAGAAGCTGGTGGAATGCATCGGCATCGGCATCTCAAGTCTCAAGTTTTCCGATGACGATGGTCCAAGAACAAGAGAAGCCTATGGCCCAGGGGGTCTACTCTTATTCAACGAAAAACGAAGTTTCGATCGAAACTTCGCGTGTTTCCTACTACAGTTCCCTTCGTTCCCGAAGTTTCATTCGAACGAAAACTGTTTGACATTTACGTTCTCCAAACCTATTCTAATTCATAAATGTTGCGAACGAAAATTTGAATTTGACAGATGATTGTTCGGAATATTAAACTCAAACTGACGAAACCAAAAGTGTTACCTTTTGGTTTTCGTTTGCCATTCTTTAGTGTGGATTTTGTTATTAATTTGGTTGAAATGGCTGCAAGAATGCTCTTAATCGAGGCTGCTCTACGTGAAGAACGTTTAGAGCGTAGAAGGAACCGACGTCGCCTGCGCAATCAACTAAATATTAAGGAAATTCCCGACTTAGAGTTTGTAGGGAATTACAGACTCAGTCGGCAATTATTCGAGGAGTTGTGCCAGGAAATAGTGCCTTTATTACCACCAAACGCAAGGTGTCATGGAAAAGAGCTGATATGTTTCGGACGGCAGGGACACGACCAGTGTCCGCACTGTCGACCTGGAACAATCTCCCACGTAGTTCGACGTACGCCCCTTGAATTCCCTTGCGCTGGTTACGTACGCCGCCACGCACCCCTGAATGCGTATGTGCTTCTACTTGAACTCTTGGGACCTCGGGAGACTGAGACGGACAGCCGGGAGGAGGTGAAATAAAAAAAAATGCTTCTTCCTGGGGTTTCTTGATCCGCAGGTTTCGGCTCCCTTTCTTGATGTTGCCTCTTCAACGGCTGCTCGAAAACTGCGATTGAGCCATTTTTTTTTTAGGTATGACCACTAGCAAGTTAACACACTTGGGATATCAACTGCTTAACCGGACTACCCTGTGGTGGCCTCAAATGAATATGAGGCCCCCAGCCAAGGCAACAAAACTAGCTACAAGCTAAAAACTACTGACCGCTCGCTAAGTTCATTCCCTGTGGAATACGACCTCGGCTTAGCGGCGTCAGTTAGAGACAGCGAGGGACAATCAGGCTGGGTCGTTTCATTAATTAGGGGTTATTAAAGCTAAAGGCTTAGCGGCGCGGACTGGCTCGTTGGCAAAAGTCGGGGAGGGTTTTGAATGGGTCGTCGCGACGGACCTCGGCGGCGAGGTCGGTATACGGAACGCGGTCTATATTTGTTTATTCTAAGGGTGCTGGTTTCCCTACAGCTTTCCTGAATCTTTGTGATCTCGTCGTCGGACTCGACGAGTGTATGCCGAGGACGGCGAATCTTACTAATCCGAGAGGGAGTGTACTGGGTTGCCTTTGAAATCAAAGGGTTTTGGTGCTTTTCAGCGGATTCGAAGAAACGCTTTGTAAGGCGCTTCATAAACTGTTTTAAGGTAGGGATTTTAAGGTCGACATGAAGTCGTTCATCCCGTACATACTACGGGGCGCCCGTGGCTTTTCGGAGAAATCTGTTTTGGATTACTTGCATCCTGTGGATTTGCTTTGGCTTTGAGTGTGCGAATACAGCACACGCATAAGTCATTATCGGTCGAATGCACGTAGTGTAGATGCGCAGTTTACATTTAAAGGATAGCTTGCTGCGTGCATTCAGCATAGAGTGGAGTCTACCCAGAGCGAATGCAGCACGCGAACGTACCGCACTAATGTGCTCAGCAAAGGTGAGTCTATGGTTGCGATTGAGCCAAAATTCGGCTCTACGTGATTTTTAGACTCATTTTGCTTGTTATTTTTACTTTGAGCCGAAACCTTTGGAGCCTTTATTTATTGTTTTTATGTAAAAAAACCCTTACAATATATATATATTTAGATTCGTTAGACCTTACCCTATAACCTACAATACAAATTTTATTGCTAACTTTACACAATAAAAAGTTTCTAGAACAAAAACTGCAAAATTTACATCATAACAAACTTTCACTATACATTTTCCTTAATATCTATAAAACTACAAGTCCTATCGACTTAATTCTTTTTGTAAAATAGGTTTTGGGTCGAGACCTTTATTTTGACACCAATTTCAAAACGATATCTCTACAAACAAAAAACCTCATTTTCAACTTACGTAATTTTTTCGTAACGTCAAAAATTCTACTTAAAAATTTCCTTACAAAATCTAAAAATACCATCATATTGGAGTCTTATTGGATCTAGCATGCACAAATAATACTTATAAAACTAATTAGACAATAATTAAACCTAAACTGCTATTTAAAATCTAGCAAATTCTAATGAGTTTCTTTCAAACTTTAAGACAACATTTCCCTATTCACATGGTCGCCCCTACCACTACTTGCGCCTAGGGACGTGGATGGGGTCTCGTCGCCGACAGTACCTATATTTTAAGATATTTACTTACAATTTTTTAAATCCAAAATAAAACTTGTGGAGACCCAAAATGCAGACTGCGACACAATACGACTTGAAACTTTCTGGCGGAATGTGTACCTATTGCGATTGAGAAAGTACTTGAGAAACAAACTGAAAACTAAGTAGTGATTTTCAAATATTTTAAAAAAATATTTCGACGCGGCTCCGGCAGCTGAAATTGCATGGGGGCGCTTGAGATAAGCCCCTTTGACCCCCCCACAGTGGCAGATTCCTCAAATTCAGAGGACTCGATTCTAAACCCAACCCAAACTAAAAACTTTTTAAAGAATTCAAACAAAAAATCGTAAGTTGACATGTGATTAGATTGAGTGTGAATATACATACAATTTTGGTTGTCATATATTAAATCCATTTGGTGGTAAGAAATAGTACTCTTTAATTTAGTCTGTTAACAATGACCGTGAAAGGGTGTTTTATAGTGTCCCGGTTAATTTCACCAAAAATATAAAAATAAACTATTTAATTATTCTTTCTGCATCAATATTACAAGAAATATTTATTAAACCACATTATAAATGTAAAATTTCAAAATAGTTTATAAATTTAAAGTTGAAGTAAAAACCGGAATTTACTTTAAATGACATCATAAAAGACCCACACAATATTTTTCATGTCATTCGTTCACGAAAATAGTCTATGGATCCGAACTTCGTCTGCGTGTCCGAAAACAAAACAGAGTAGGGTCACAAACGAAACTTCGTTTATATTTCGTTCGTTTACGAAGTTTCGTTTCAGAGAAAGAGAGTAGACCCCCAGCTGTGTGATTACTGCTTCTTTCGTCTATGTAGTGGTTGGAAATACTGTGCATAGTTTGATTTCCAAGTCAAGCGAATTGATATTCTTTTTTTTTATTAGAAATGGGTTTGCTCTTGACTCTAGTCAATGTCAGAGATGAAAGATCGATCAGATCGATTTGAGAGATTCGAATTTTTATTAGAACTTGTATAGTAACAGCCTAATCCGCAGTTGCTGATTAAGGAAGTTTAAATCGAGAACTTGTCGAATTCTATTTAGCAAGAACTTTAACATAACATAAAGCAGAGTGATACACACGTTTCTCAATTTAGAAACTGGGTGTATATGTGAATTTGTGTTCGGTTGATAAGTGCAGTAGGTAGGTACATCTCTCAACGCTCGCTACGCACTAAACAGAACTGTCGAAATGATTTAGGTTTAAATTCCCTATCCACCTCTTTGTACATTACAGTCGTGACGGTATGCGAGGTTTATTTATATAAATTCTTGAGTTTGGTGCAGTTTACAAGCAAACGTTTAAACGTCAAGCTGAGCACTTGTGCAGCGCCCTCGACCTGCAATTCAATATGAAAAGCGCCGTGTAGAAGAAAACATGGCTGTTTATGGAAAGTTTTGCTAATTTAGTATCTACTATTCTTGCATCTTGTTTTCTAGTGTAAAATATTAGTATTCGGTTAGAGAAAGGCACGACTCCAACATAGTTGGGAAAAAAAAACTTGTAATCGTGTCCCCAGATTATGTCTAAACTAATATAAAAACCTACTAATGCAACAATACCGCTGAGTGGCATAGGCTTTCCCAGAAAAATGAACAGTCCCTTTTTTTTGTCTATAGATGGGAAATCATCTTCAGAAAATGATTTCTTCCGCTCTGGGTGGAGCGGAAGAGAGTGTCAGGCTCTTACTGACTAAAGCCCATCCGTGTTCCTCCTCATGCCCTTTGCGTTCCAGGGCCGCGGTGACTCTTTTGAACAAATTCTGCAAATGCACAGTCCCTGCCGGTGGGATAAGCCACGGGAACGAAGCTGCGTGCAAAGTTAGTAATTTATTAAATCTTTGTGAATCCTGCCCAAGCAAATAAAATAAAATAAAATGAGGTAGGTATATCATATCGACCCTGTCACTTTTTAACCGACTTCCAAAAAAGGAGGAGGTTCTCAATTCGACTGAATTTTTTTTTTGTGTTTGTATTTCATATCTCCGTCATTTATGAACCGATTTGAAAAAAAACTTGTTTTATGCGAAAGGTTTCTCGATTGGTCCCATTTAAATTTTCGGTCAAGCAATTTGGTTTTTAAATCCAAATAGCTGGAAAAAATATGTGGAAAAATCATCCATGTATACCAATTGCGTATATTTGCTTTCCTGTGACTTTCCAGTGGTGTTGTTAGGTGTGGGGTACCACTAAAAAGTGAAAACTAAAAAACATTTTCACAAAAAAAAACCGACTTCCAAAAAAACCGATTATATTAACTTACTTACTATTAGTACTTACTTACTTATTATTAGATTAACCTCATCATAGCGGAGAGCTTAAAAAATAATAATTTCAATAACCTAGAATGTAAAACTAATCGTACAATCTTATATGACGGACTGAGTAGAGAGTCCACAGCACGTTTCAATCCCCTCCGGATCAAATATTTGTATGGCCGACAGATATTAGTACCTACGCAGTGTGGGTGTCGGTGAGTTTTGTATGTGTAACACCTTCATTCTAGTACGTCGTATGATGTTATAGCGCAGCGGTTATTAACCTTTTTCTTATCTTAAACTTAATCCCCACTATCCCTACTAATATTATACACGCGAAAGTAACTGTCTGTCTGTCTGTTACGCTTTCATGCTAAAACGGCTGAACGGATCGTCATGAAATTTGGCAGATATATATAGCCTGGGATAGGCAGAAGGACATAGGCTACTTTTTTACGCAATAACCGAAAGCCACGCGGACGAAGCCGTGGGCAGAAGCTACTAACATTATGAAAAAGAAAGTGAGTTTGCTTGTTTATTACAATACATTTTTTGAATCATCTTTTAATCGGACAATCAGGTGATTCAAGCCTGCAATGTCCTAGCCAAAGTGGAAACAACTTTACAAAGTATGCTTCCCGTGGGAATCAAACCCACGACCACCGGGTCACAAGGCAAACGCCTAGACCACTCGACCACGGAGGCAGTTTCATCATTATTATCATTTTATGTTATCAAACTTTACTATCAAGAGTGCTTATTTCTTAATACTGTTTAACAAACAGAGGCAAGCTATCAAGGAATTTTTAAAAAGTTGATACGTCGGTTTTGGTTTAAAGAAAGATGTCAGCAAAGTTAGCAATTTGTAGATTAAAATTAAAAAAAAAACTAGGTAAGCATGTACATTTTCTTCCAGCATTTTATTGAGTTATAAACTTGCAGGCTGTACCCACTTCTAAATAATAAAAAGAAAATTTCTGTATAATGAAAGGAAATTCTCCGTATTGACTACGGTTTATCAACTTTTACTTTTTCATAATTTTCAGAAAGGTGAACTGTGAAAAGAAAATACATATACGTACTGAAAAATGAGTGAAGTAAAATGTTGATATTTTTGTGAAACATGTTTATAGAACAGTTGCGTATAAAACTTTGAGATGTTTATGAAAAGTATTTAGTTTACTTTAAATTAAAATACCTAAAAATAAACTAAATCAGTATTAATTCAATTAAATTTTTATGTAGGTATGAAATAAAAGTATTTCTAGCTTTTGGTAAAATTTTGAGAATTCACATTTTTTACAGAACTCTATTCCGTCTCCAATAACTAAAAATGAGTACGTAAAGAAAACACGTAACTTAAAATAAACTTGAACCTTACGTGTACTGAGGTGCAATAAACCTTTTTGCTTTAGCAGGGCAGGAATCGCAGCAAAACCTGAAAATTTTCCTCCATGGTAATACTTGAGCTTAGGGCAGAAAAACTATTAAGTACCTGTTCTCTGTGTATGAGACATCTAGAGGTAGATGTCTAACAAAGTACCTATAGCTGAACTAATCTTATAAGATTTTTTTGTTTGTAGCAGATAATACCTGAAGTTACTGGTCCTATTACAAAAAAATATTTACCTACTGAGGGAAAATGGGTAGTTCTTCAGAGACAAAATTTTCGATGTCTGTGGGTATATTTCTGTAACCAACTAACAAAACGGCATGTTATATTTTTTTTTAAAGAAATTAGCTTTAGTTCTAACTGGGACAAATTATATTTTTATAATAATTGCTGTCTAGATACAAAATTAAAATATTTGAAGTTTGTTCTCCTGATTCATATAGGGCGTCCGTTTGCCATTTTCCGGAACAAAATGGTCGATGTCGCATTTTCCCTTTGATTCATCAATATAAATTAAAGTTATATCGAAAGGCAATGAATTGACCTCTTACAAAAAAAATATGTATTAGTTATAACCACGTTAGTGTGATTACAATTAAGTGAAAAAGAAGTGTCCGTCGTATAATACTGATTAATGTGGAGTAAGCTGCGCTTGACCGTAATTGGTCGAGTAATAACAATGAGAGTCTGGGATCCCGTGCGGGGGGAAGCCAGTCGTGCAATCGACAAGCTGGAAGGCGGACGTGCGGCTGGTTGGCTTAGATCCCGGTGTAACGAAGGTAAATACCTGATTCATCTGTGCTTGGTTCAGGTAGCTTCCTGATTACAATGCCTACATTATAAAATTTATTTTGTTGTTTTAAAACTTCAATCTGAGTTTTGTGTGATGCTTTTGGGTTATAGATTCGTGTAGAAAAATGACAATACTGAAGTCTATATGTGTGATGAGTTATGCATGATTTTAGGCAAAATCATGATTCATCTGTGCCTGATTGATATGTTCAAAACCCCTTATGAATCAGAAAATAAATTAGTTTTTCCCTTTTCCAGCAAGAAAGGAGCACTTTTGTTGCGTAATTTTCCTTATCCATGTCAGTAGAGTGTATGTCAGTGCTTTTAACTGAGCACAAGTCAGTAGTTCTAGTCTTATTTGTTATATATTTACTTAGCAATGTAAATAACCATTTAAATAACTCAAAAATCACAGGAGTTTACTTGTTCTACATAATATTTTTGATATTTCTTAATTACAATCATTAACTAACAGTGTATTTATTACTAACAATAAAGTAGGTAATAAAATTGATCCAGTACTAAATAAATAGCAATTTTGATATTGCAGGTAACACAATATGCCACTATCAACAGAAGAAAAAGAGACTCACAGAACGAAGAAGGATGGAAAACTATTAATACACTAACGTGGTTGATAATTCCAATTAACTAATAATTAAGACTGCTTAACTAAGACTGATGTTAAAAGTGCCATTATTATTATCACTTCTGTGATTTTAATAAGTAGGTTATAGTAAGGCAATAAGTATAATAAATAGGATCAGTGAGTTGTACACACGGCTACACGTCAAGCTATACAAAACCAGTTTGTCTTGGCCTCACTTTGTATGATATTTTCTCACAATGAACGGTCAGCCAATACTGGTTTGGCATAGCTTGATTTGTAGCCGTGTGTACACAAAAGTAAACAGAGAGAATATTATAATATTATGATTATTTTGTTAATACAGAGCCCATTTACATTCAAAGTTTTTCATTTTTATTTCTGTTTCTGATTCATCTGTAACAAATTCTGATTCATCTGGACACAAAATATTTAAATGTCGACATCTTGAAAACTACTTTTTAAAAACGAGTCCCTCATCCAAATATATGTTATTTGGCATACCTATTTTCATATGAACATGTGTTACTGAGCTGAAAGTGAAATTAAATTTTGGCCATATGAATCAGTCAAAGAATCAAATTTCGAAGAACTACCCAAATATATGATGGGTGTGAAGTTGGAGGAAAAACTCAGTTCTCTATATTTAGATACATTATTTTACTAACTGGATCTCATAATACGGTCCGTAAAATTGGACTAGGCTGAAAGAATCGCACCTGCGCCCAGGGATATCCTTTTTATGACGTTAATGAGGGTTGCCAATCCTCCAAAGGACGAGCCTCATGGAATTTATTCATACGTAAGTAGGTCAAAACATACTCTGACATATTATGTATTCATACGGAATTCACATTTAAAACTCTGATTTGCTAAGACAGCGTCAATATCTTATTTTATTATTACGACGTTGTTATTTGTACCAAGTTCATCAAATCATCACTTACATCCCTTAATTTTTCAGAGTGCCAATAAGATATTGACGCTGTCTATAGCAAAAACACACGACACGACACGAATACATACACGCACCCATGATACAGGAGATATTCCTAGTGCGGGGCAACGTTTAAAAAAAAATTGAAAAGAAAGATGTCATACCTATCCAACTTTTTCAGTACCTACCTCGACGTTAATAACGTAACACAAAATGCTTAAAACAATCAAACAGATAGATACCTACCTAAGTCAGTTATAAATTCCAAAATGCTCTGTCATCCACCCGCACTTAAAGAACTAATCGATTTCGCTTAATTCTCCGCGCTGAAAGAACGCCCCGAGGAATAACTTAGTAGAAAGTACAGCCAAGTAGATAATTATTTATTGGCGAACTGCCTAACAGAAAGTAAATAATTGCTGTACCTACCTCCAATCTCATCAAGCAATTTAATTACGACGAAATTCGATCAAGTTAAATAAAAATCAGAGATGTCATTCTCAAAGAAGATTTAATTTGACACTATATTCGAACCCAGCGTATTTCTGCTGATTTTCTTTTTTATTTACGAAGGCAAAAGCTTTTAATTTTTCAACGAAGCTGAAACCGTTTATTTATTTTCAGTTACGTGATTTCAATATTTATTGTGACTGAGATGTTTCTGTTTACATTCCTGGGGGAGCCCAATGTAAATTCTAGCTAAGTGGAATATTCCTAGAAATGCTTTGTGTCACGCTCAAAGGACTGGATAAACCGACTACGGAGACACAGTAATATGAGGCTTCGTGCATATTTCCCTGCTTTCGAGAAGTCAACGCGACAGGAGTCTGCCTAGACCAAGTTAGTTTGAATAGGTACCTATACAGTCTACTTCCTATTAAAGGATATTAAACTTAGCACGCGATGGTTTTATGTACTTAGTACCTCTATCTACGCTGTATACCTACCTTGTTTACTTTAAACGTTTGTTTCGTCAACATTTTCTTTACAGATTAAACTTGAAACCGGCTGTGAAGGTCGCGCGTATTGAGAGGGATGAACATGGAAAATTCGAAAATGTTCAGCAGGTTATTTTTTTATGATAAAATAATATTTTTGTTCACTGGCCGACTTTCGTGTTTGGGTAGGTGCAAAATAAGTATTCGACGTCTGAATCCTTTTTGCGGCTACAGAAATACTCTCGCGACAGTTTGACATTTGAAAAGCCCTAGCTCTACGACTGGGAACGATTTGTCCTAGCTGACATTGAGAAGGTACTCTCCTTTACTTCCAGACGAGTAGCTAGCAAAAAAACAAGCTTACGTTTAAAACCATTGGTAGGGTGAGTACAACAGTAACGAAAGAGGCAAGATTAATTGTCTCAAACTGGCGGGCGACAGGCTACCACGAAATTTTGTGCCGCATTTTGCAGAAAGCCTACCAAATTGCCTGAAGACATCAATCATGTTGCTTACCCTATATATTTATGTCATGGGCCTTTCGAAGGCTAACGGAGCAATGAGTTCGAAAGAAGAAAAATTTGCATCGTAGTTGTAATTGGAAAGGATTCGGCGCCATTTTTGAGGTCTGAAAATATTTTTGGGATCCCAAAAATATTTTCAACGAAACCAGATCACTAAGCCTCCGTTGTCCGACCGTCTGGCTGTAAGCAGACTGCATCTCATGAACCAACATGAATGACAGTCGACAGTTTAGTAACAAATAAGTACAGGAACAAAAATCACTAATCTTGAATAGAGATAACAGATTTTTTCGATATGTGGTACGGAACCTTTCGTGTGCGAATCCGATTCGCACTTCGTCGGCTTTTTTGAGTATTTATCATTAAAACTATTTATTTAAACAAGCTCACAGAAATAAATATAATTTAAATATTGTTATATATTTTATACTTTGTCAGCAAACAGTAGACACCTAGTATTTAAATTGTTGAAAAATCGAAGCGCAAACGCCGTACCTAATGGAAGCTTTCCTGTGCTCTACATTTTCAAAGAGCGCATTAGCGGCAGTGCAATAGGCAAACATTACCGGCACTATTATTGCATTTTAATGTTTTACTTTTTTTTTTATCTTTGTCAACATACATTAATTGTGCCGAGTATTTGAAAAGTAGGTATAATAGCCATAGCATAGCATTCTTAGGCCAAAGTATTTATTTATCCAAGCGTTATAAAAATATGTAGCTGGATGAAAATCCACAAAGTTTTTCCGAAGGATTTTTTCAAGTTAGAATATTGATATTAATTATTTTCATGTTAGGTAGACTCGCGTTGGAATAGGTACTGCTTATGTCACGATAGTATGTGATGTGGACGACGATGGAGCAAGCTTGTCAGGAACCGACGTGTTTTTTTTACCCGACTACGGCAAGGAGCATTAGGTCATCATTAAGAGTTCATCAATAAGGTTGACGAGAGTTAAAATGCTCCTAACCTTTTTGTAAGTAACTGAAATCACTATTAGGGGTAACTTATACGACTTTATAAATATGATTTTAAATTTACAAATGATATAATTCTTAGAAAAAAAAATGTAGTACTTGATCAATTCCTTAATTATTTAATACTTACATTAATATTTAAGATTATAATACCTATTCGTTTTGCGGGCATAAAAACTACAAAATTAAATAACGCCAAAACCATCGGCTATATTTTTATGAAATGTTACCATCTAAAAGACAATTCGATTATCTATTTTTATATTACGGCTTTTTATTATGAAGTTAAAGAATAAATTGGAAATTTGTTTTTCGACTAAATTTGAGCGTGAAGCGCGAGTCCGTTTTACTGCCTCAATGTCGTTGTTGGCTGTAGATATTATTATTCTCAGGGCAACTAAGGTAAAACATTTAAAAACACCGAAACGAATTATCATCGATCCTTCTACCTGATTTTTACTTCTACCTATGCACTTACCTACCTACCCTATTATTTATTTTGTTCGGATCTGCCTCCGCTCTTCAATGAAAACATCAAGATAAGTCTCTATCATCAAAGCCCGAGCTACGACTGTATAGATAGGTACTATGTGTAGGTAGGTAGTATAATAAAACATTGATTGGACTTTCACGGTCACCCACAGAGCAAAGCGGCAACGTGACAGAATAGGCACAATCTATTCCTACTAATTAAATACCTATATATTATCTATGTGTAGGTACCAACGTTAATAGGTTTAAATGTACATATACCTATTTTATGAACAGCAGAACTATTATTCACATGATTCATTGTACCTATATGATAAATAAAAATAATTTAGAAAATCGGTCCACAATTGGCGGAGAAACCGGTGAACATATTTACATAAAAAATATACATAGGTACCTATAGTCGGACCTAAACCGCCTCCTTTTTGAAGTCGGTTAATTAGAGTAGCTATGCGATTGAAACCTTACTATTTGATGATTGTGTTTTTCGTGATAATTTTATAGGTCCGTAACGAGCTCTATTGAAGCTAATTATTTGAAGTCATGTTATAAATAAAACAATTAATTAGATCTAACGAACAATTTTCTTAATTTTTATTAATGTTTTCCATAAAAATGTTCAACTCCAACATTGTACGGGAAATCTCCCACGATAATTTTCCCTAGATCAACCAAACAGGTTGTATGTAGTTATACGTACTTATTTATGAATACCTACAGATTCGACCCTGAAACTTTGAAACCCGCCCTTATCTCCACCCGCTATAAAAACAAGATTGCAAACAGCACTCACATGGCTGGCAATCGCCTACGCTTCATGCTATCGTAACTAACGTCAAAACGACAATACCAATCAGTTCCAAGTCGAAATAAATATATTAACAAGCTAAATCACTTAAGTCAACTGCTCAAAAGTATCCACAACATTAAAAATTTAATTAAATAAAAGACACGTATTTATTTTATATTTCGGCAAAATCTGCGTGAAACATGCCTACCTTTATTTTGGGCGGCCATTGTAGTTTTCTGCCCACGGGGAGTGGCGCATTATTTTCCTTGAAAACTTTCACATTTCACTATGATAATAATTCGTATGATCACGTCAGCGAGCGTCACTTGTTTATGAAACGTGTTTACAATACAACTGATGGTTGGAAATGGCTTGTGTTGTGGAAAAATCGATGCGACGCCGCGCGCAGTGAGCCGCTACACACGAATGATAAGAAGCTAGCGCCGTACCAGCAACAGCCTCGTAGCTATCCTGTCCTGTCTACATAAGTACATACAGTTTTTAATTTATAGCTATGTACCTACTCCTCGAAGTTTCGTTTTAGTTACCAGCTGATTCGCGAGAGTTATAAGGAAAACTCTGCGCGTATTCATCGAGAATTCGTGAAAATAGTGGGTTTTTTTAATACGCTCTTTTGAAGGTAGGGTAGGTATCTGCTTAGAATTTTTCATAATAAATAATTTAGGTACACCTTAGAATTAGCCTACCAACAGAAATTAATATGAAAACTGTAATAATTTCTTTGTCATTGTCATGTCATTAATGTCGTAGCCAATTAGCTTAATCAGCCGTTTAATTGGTGGCCTAGCCTTTTCATTTAAATGCGCCGATTTTTCAGCGACCTAAGTGACATTTTTTGTTCAATATCGTTTGATGACATACCCATGTCACTCACCTGTATCGCGAATTAAACGGCGCAGTCCAGTGAATATACTAGGCTTTTAATGAAACGGCTGATTAAGCTAGTTGGCTGCGACATTGACATGGTACATAAACTTTTGCTTAGGTAGGCACCTATGTAGGTACACTACCTATGGCAGGCACCAGATAAACGTACAATGACAATCTTTGACCCACATACATTTCCGTTTATTTTCATGATCCTTTACGTTCTCTAGTGTTGAAAAACGGTTAATAATTTATTGTTCGGTTAAGTAACTACGAAGGGCATATTGGGGAAATGCCAATGTACATTATTGCAAGTTTATCTGGCGCTAACCATACCTACTTTGATCAGACAAAAACTTGATTTAAAAAAAGAATAACTTTAATATTCATTATTAGCAATAAACAATATAAATAAATAATAACTAGCGGTAAAAAACGTGGTTGTGGATTTCAAATCTTGCCGCAATTTTATTGTCATGTACGTATGTGTTGCCCTTTTTATGTACCTACCTACATATTATTCGTTTTTTTTTAGATATTTTTTTCTTTAACTTTATCTATAATTTCTAAAAAGGGATGAAATTATTTAACCTAGTCCACCCCCAGAAATATAAGGATCTGGAAATTATCCGCAATTCATTCAAATCCAACTCTGTCGAGAGGCTGTTACATGTAGTTTATCTTGCCATACCAACCCAACTGCAGTTAAAAAAAAACTGTGCGTTCCTTAGCCCTTAGTTTTACACAGTTCCCTTTCTCTGCCTGACTAAAAATAAAAAGCTTTAAATGTTTCTCAAACATGTTAAAGATTCAATTTTTAGTCAAAAAAACTAAACGTCTTGTTTGACGTTGACAGTATGACAAATGAGGTGTAATCTTGACACTGACAGTTGATAGAAAAATAACAACAAAGTTGTCTGTTCGTTTGTGATTCAGAAGAAAACTAAAGAAAAATACAGCAAAATGCGTGAAACAAAGATGAGTACGCATTTGTCTGGTGGAAGACTAAATGTAGCGTCAGTCCAAGAGTCAATGAGGACTGAGTTACTGAATCTACTACAGCTTTACAAAGGTCCAAAAGTACGTATCCTAATATTGATTCCAGTCATACATTATCAAGCTTTGGTTTTCCTCATGATAAAGCCAATTTAAATTAGATTATAAACCAATTCACCCTACCGTCTCGCCTGTATTTTGAGGCTTTTGCGGAATTTACATAATGTTTCATATTTGTTTGTGTTGATGTAATAACTCTTGAAACCCATTAAATAAGTCTCAACATGCATAGCCACTGCTGTCAATTCTTATTAATTATAAAAATAATATTACATAAAAAAATACATAAACACCAACACCTACTAAAATAATTTAATAAAAAACTTAAGTAACAAGTTTCAAACCAAAAATATAAAAACAATATTATCAAACCTTATTTCATCAATAGGTAACAATTTGGGACGAATGGCTCGCTGGTCCAGTGGGGCTAGTGGCTCAGTACTCTCTGCTCAAAGATCATGGAGTGACGGAGATGTTCCCGCTGAAGCCTGGCACCCTGCCGACCATCTCGGTGAAACACATTGTGTTTATTGCAAGACCTAAGATAGCATTGATGGACTTGGTAGTCGATTATATTTTATCATACAGGTGAGTGAAGCTGACCACTGTAGTTCTTACTTTATTAGTAAAAAGATAGAATATACTTTATTGTATAGTCACATTAACAATAATAATGTTAGTCACCGTAAAGACTGCTTTGTTTTGCTTGGTTCAGAGTAGAATCTGCTTTGTTGGCTACACACACTCAATAATGCAATATTGTCAAAACTTTAATGTCAGAATGGCAGTCAGTTACTAAAATTGTGACACTGACAAGTAAACAAAACAATTTTGATTTATTGCCCCTAAAGTGGCCAGTCCTTAAAAAGATTTTAGTTTTGTAAGAAGTCATTACAATAAAGCTTTTTAGACAGTAGCCTGAGCAGTTTTGTATCTTAACTTTGTCCCGACTTGATATAGTATTTTTTATACTGATGTAGATTTAGACATCTCAACTGTTTGGTATGTATGTCACAGCCAATTAGCTTAATCAGCCGTTTAATTGGTGGCCTAGGCTTTTCATTTAAATGTGCCAATTTTTCAGCGACCTAATTGACCTCTTTAGTTCAATGTAATTGACTTGCCCATGTCACTATGTCGCTGGTTGAATGGCGCAGTCCATTGAAAAGGCTAGGCATTTAATGAAACGGCTAATTAAGCTAGTTGGCTGCGACATGTATACAAGTATAACATGAGCTGCCTTATATTTTGCTGTACAGTTGAGTTACAACAATATTGCCAATACCTTAAATGTCAAACCTACCATTTCTTTCTTTAGAATGAAGAAAGTTAAATAAATAGGTTGTATACTTCGTTTTCTATATGTTGCTTGTTCTTTTAATGTACATATAATACAATAACACATATAAAAAATTTAAAACAAGAAAATCCCTACTTCTTCTTATCAAGTGGGCAGTAAGGTCTAACAACCCCACACACCCTAGTGTCAGAGTTTCTAAACCGCCTCAAGGGCCTCTGACATGGTTTATTTGACGACCGCCATTTTGACGACCGTCATTTTGGCGACCGGGACCACGGACTTATACATGCCTTCCGAAGTTCCGAAGCACTTAATCCCTACTAATATTATTGCAAAAGTAACTCAGTCTGCGTAAAGCGTAACAGACAGACAGCTGTCTCTTACGCTTTCACGTTAAAACCTCTGAACGGATCGTCATGAAAGGTAGATATACATATAGCCTGGGATATGGAAGAAGGACATAATACTACTTTTTTACGCGAAAACCGACATCCACGCGGATGGAGCCGCGGGCAAAGCTAGTATCGTATAAATTCTAAATTCTCAGACAAGACATTTTCTCAGTTTAGCCTAAGCTTACACACTCAGGCAGTGTATTATGACAGTCAGAATTCTGTATGCTAGACTAGTAATTAACATCCCAAATAAACCCAGAGTAACTGCATTTTGTTACATTTTTAGGGTTCCGCACCCAAAGGGTAAAAACGGGACCCTATTACTAAGACTCCGCTGTCCGTCTGTCTGTCACCAGGCTGTATCTCATGAACCGTGATAGCTAAACTGTTGAAATTTTCACAGATGATGTATCAACTAAATAATATAAAAACAGAATAAAATAAATATTTAAGTGGGGCTCCCAAACATACAAAAAACGTGATTTTTTGCCGTTTTTATAGATAATGGTATAAAGTGTCACTTTGCCGAGACATTTGGAGGTAAAGTCGCCATGTGCGAACAATGACTATCATTAAACAATAATTAATTTCGTGCTTATATGCATCAGGATATTATATTCGACACTAAAATCGCGAAAAATAATCGACTGCTCCATACATTTCTGTGAGCATAATTCGACAAGAAGTCGGTTAAAATGTAACTACTGAGCTGATTTTTTAGACCGAAATCTGTCATGTGGACTATTATTATTATTTGACATTGAATAAACCTTAATCCTGAATTCACCAACAGATCCAAGCAGACGACCCCGGTGGAGTTCCACCTGTTCTTCGTGCCTCGTAAGAGCGAGCTCTGTAAGATCCACCTCACCAACAAGGGCGTGATGGCCAACCTGACCATCCAGGAGTTCAAGTGCGACATCTTTCCCTTCGAGAGTGACGTCATGTCATTGGAACTGCAGAATGATTTCAGGTAAACACTTTTGTTTTAGGCTTTTTAGTATAATGCGCCTATCAGCCAATAAACTTCCTTACCTTACTTATTTAAATATTTTTATATTAAATACCTAGCGGTATATTGTGTTAATAGTATTGCCAATGAGAATTGCTAACACTTTTTAGAATAAAATATTTATTTCTGATTTTAGAAAGGTTAAATTAAGAGTACTTTTTGCGAAAAAATTCCACAGTGCTCCTCGTAAAATACTGGTATTCAGCATCCGGTTTATTAATTTCCAAGATTTTTATCTTAAAATTTTGTAGAAGGACATAAAAGCATTTAATCACTAGGGTATTTCACCCTAGTGATTAAATGCTCAAATGTCCTTTGGAATGGAAGCTAAGCTATGTACTTATTACCATTATAAGCTTATATCAAATTGAAGTGATCTCAATACATATTTTATTATGCACTTTAATATTATCGAACCTAATTTGACTTATCAATACTAATGTAGTTGTGGGCGTAGTAAACATAGATTAGGTTCGATTATCTACATTATGACGTAGTTTCATACATAAATTATAATGACCTGACCGATTTCGGTCATGGCGGCCAATCACAACGGAGACTAGCCATCGGCGCAGGACATTTATAGTGCACAAGTATGTGCGCAAACACAGGTGCACTCTCTCTTCGATCACTCTCGTAGTCCAATGGGTCGGCCATCTGGCAGGACCGGAGAGAAATCGGAAGACCAACGCCTTATGGTGCTTTGAACAAATCGTTAGAATTGCATGCTTGAGTAGTTTTTTTGAAGTGAAAACTTCTTTAGGCGCGTTAAGCACTTTTGGGTGAACAGAAATCATGGAACTCGTGTCATCGTCACTGAACGCTTTTCCCTTTTTGGGTGAACAAAAAGCGAGAAACTCCCGTCATCGTCACCGTACGCTTCCCATGCACAGACAATACAATATAACTTAGTTTTCACTTCTATGGGCAGTCCTCAAAGACTGAATTTTTTTTTTTTGTACAAGCCTGTTCCCTACCACTGCAACTCCTGAAATGGATGAGTAGTTATTGCTAGCGGATCTACCCGCGTGAAAGTCAAAAATAAAAGTATCCTATGGTAGTGTTTACCCCTCTCCTACTGGGATAAAAAAGTATTCTATGTCCAACCCAGGCCGTGCTATACTACAACCATACGTCCTATAGCCACATTCATGATAAAAGGCGGGATATGCGCGTACGAAGTAACGGGCAAAAGCTAATAAAAGATAAACTTAGAGGAATTCGTTTTCTGAACCCGCCGCGGCTCCGTTTGAAAAAGGCGTGGAAGAGATCCCTAAACAAGAGTGGGCCCACTGCTTCAGTCAATGATTCCATCGTACGTACAACTTTCCAAAAAAGAGTATGATGTGGTGACAAGTGGAACAAAATATTTTACTAAATGGGAACCTATGATATAGACACTACTTGGCCGACAAGTGTTAGATTTTGAGTAACGTTTATTGTTCCACATATAATTTTAACGATTTGATTAAATTCTCTTACTGATTTCCCATATTATTATGGTACGTTAAGTGGATAGTGGCGCCCTCATTTTTTCCAAACTCTTTTTTGCCAAGCTGTATATGCAACGGTGCCTAGAAAGGAACGGAGACTAATTCGAAAAGCAATAAAAATATTAACAGGCTTCTACATCATTCCGTTTTTTATTTTCTAAAAACTTTCAGTGTGACCCTGTAGTCTGTAGTCCCCTGTAGTCTACCCTGTAGTACCACCAACTGTCGCACACATTCGACTAAACCTTTTTGGTTTAGTCGAATGTGTGTGACAGTTGGTGGACACTTCAATCGGTCTAGACTTACACTACACACTATGTTGTTTGGCATCAAGTATGACCAGATACAGCTGAATAACAGTATAGTTTACGTATTTTACAGGGAATGATTGCCTATCTGACTGAAAAGAGCAGACATATTTGACATTATAAATTGCTTATACGCTTCAAATTATCTGATGACAAGGAGTCAGGCCGGTTCCTTTTCAGCACCGGGTTACGTAGTAACTACAGATCTCTATGATCTTTAAACAAAGAGGCTATTTATTATTGCAGAGAAAACTACCTAGAAGGCGACCCGACGTGCGTGTATAACGCGGCGCAGGCGCTGCGGACTATACAGCAACTGTACGGGATCATACCGAGGGTGTTCGGCAAGGGAGTCGCTGCTAAACAGGTAGTGAATGGCACTGTGATTACAGTCCACATTCAAGATGTAAGTTCGATTAGAATCACATAGATAACATTCATTTTAACATTGATTGAGAAATATACAATACTAACTGCTTCCACCCGAATCCTAAGGAAACCATGTTCATGCGGACAGAAAAAGAATATTCTTTAATATAATCTAGCGCATACCTCTACCTGCGTGTCGAATTTCATCCAAATCCGTTCTGCCGTTACAGTGGACTGACAAACACACAACTTAGTTGCGATGATATGATCATAAATTCTGTTGAAACCAGAAGCCGTCGACTGTAATAGTCGATGCCGGAAACCTGATCTTAACCAGGAG
This sequence comes from Melanchra persicariae, assembly GCA_947386135.1. Lineage (NCBI taxonomy): Eukaryota > Metazoa > Arthropoda > Insecta > Lepidoptera > Noctuidae > Melanchra > Melanchra persicariae. The sequence goes on along the minus strand of OX376661.1, from coordinate 9,277,917 downwards.
GTGTTAAGATCAGGTTTCTATTTTTCTTATATATTATCGATCCCCTCAGGTGTGGGACCTCCTCTGCCGCCTGAACAAAGAGGAACAGGGCCAAGGTGTGAAGGGCGTCGCCACGTCATGCATAGACCAGCTGCTACTGCTGGATAGGGCGGTAGACTTCACCAGCGTCATGGCGACGCAGCTCACCTACGAAGGGCTCATCGGTAAGTGAGGGGTGGGACCTCCCCTGAGGACGTTGCCACGTCGTGCATAGACCAGCTGTTACTGCTGGATAGGGCGGTAGACTTCACCAGCGTCATGGCGACGCAGCTCACCTACGAGGGGTTCATCGGTAAGTGGGGGATGGGACCTCTCCTGAGGACGTCTCCACGTCGCGGTCGTGCATAGACCAGCTGCTGCTGCTGGACAGAACGGTGGACTTCATCAGCGTCATAGCGACGCAGCTCACCTACGAGGGGCTCATCGGTAAGTGGGGGATGGGACCTCTCCTGAGGACGTCGCCACGTCGTGCATAGACCAGCTACTGCTGCTGGACAGAACGGTGGACTTCACCAGCGTCATAGCGACGCAGCTCTCCTACGAGGGGCTCATCGGTAAGTGAGGGATGGGACCTCTCCTGAGGACGTTGCCACGTCGTGCATAGACCAGCTGCTGCTGCTGGACAGAAGGGTGGACTTCACCAGCGTCATAGCGACGCAGCTCACCTACGAGGGGCTCATCGGTAAGTGGGGGATGGGACCTCTCCTTAGGACGTCGCCACGTCGTGCATAGACCAGCTGCTGCTGCTGGACAGAACGGTGGACTTCACCAGCGTCATAGCGACGCAGCTCACCTACGAGGGGCTCATCGGTAAGTGAGGGATGGGACCTCTCCTGAGGACGTTGCCACGTCGTGCATAGACCAGCTGCTGCTGCTGGACAGAACGGTGGACTTCACCAGCGTCATGGCGACGCAGCTCATCTACGAGGGGCTCATCGATAATTTCAAGACGTAGAAAAAACTTCAATAGTACTTAAATTATATTTTTAACAGCTGTACTTATAGTGATCAAATAACCAATCACTCTGCCCATGAACAAATTGCGCTATGAATTTCCAGTTGGTCCATTAAACTGTCATCAATGTAAAGCAATCAAAGAAGAGTCTCTGCAAACACATACCCATCCAGTTTGAGAAAATACAACTACAGTGTACTGTACTGTCACTTATACCAGTGTAACCAATGAAAAATATACCACAGATGCATTCAATTCAGGCAACTGCCGCAATCCTATACCCCGCGCGAGAACACGTAGCTAACTTGCTGTTGCTACCGATTATTCCTGATTGTGCTTTCTAGAACTGTACTGTTGGTGCATGACGCGTCTGTATATAATACGTAATTGAGGGTCAGGGTCTTCCAAACGTTTGATATTACCCCTAACATTGCAGACGAAATCTACGGCATCAAAAACTCGACGGCCACATTCCCGGGCCACAAGTTTGTGAGCCCTGACGACGCCAGCCCCGAAGTGACGGCGCGCGAGAAGAAGCGCATCATCCTCAACTCCAGCGAGGAGCTGTTCGCAGAGATCAGGGATTGCAGCTTTACTGCGGTGAGTGACAACAGAGTCACCTAGCGGTGGGCGCGCGAGAAGAGGCGCATCATCCTCAACTCCAGCGAGGAGCTGTTCGCAGAGATCAGGGATTGCAGCTTTACTGCGGTGAGTGACAACAGAGTCACCTAGCGGTGGGCGCGCGAGAAGAGGCGCATCATCCTCAACTCCAGCGAGGAGCTGTTCGCAGAGATCAGGGATTGCAGCTTTACTGCGGTGAGTGACAACAGAGTCACCTAGCGGTGGGCGCGCGAGAAGAGGCGCATCATCCTCAACTCCAGCGAGGAGCTGTTCGCAGAGATCAGGGATTGCAGCTTTACTGCGGTGAGTGACAACAGAGTGACCTAGCGGTGACCTCGACGTGACGGCGCGTGAGTAGAAGCGCATCATCCTCAACTCCAGCGAGGAGCTGTTCGCGGAGATCAGGGATTGCAGCTTTACTGCGGTGAGTGACAACAGAGTGACCTAGCGGTGACCTCGACGTGACGGTGCGTGAGAAGAAGCGCATCATCCTCAACTCCAGCGAGGAGCTGTTCGCGGAGATCAGGGATTGCAGCTTTACTGCGGTGAGTGACAACAGAGTGACCTAGCGGTGACCTCGACGTGACGGCGCGTGAGAAGAAGCGCATCATCCTCAACTCCAGCGAGGAGCTGTTCGCGGAGATCAGGGATTGCAGCTTTACTGCGGTGAGTGACAACAGAGTGACCTAGCGGTGACCTCGACGTGACGGCGCGTGAGAAGAAGCGCATCATCCTCAACTCCAGCGAGGAGCTGTTCGCGGAGATCAGGGATTGCAGCTTTACTGCGGTGAGTGACAACAGAGTGACCTAGCGGTGACCTCGACGTGACGGTGCGTGAGAAGAAGCGCATCATCCTCAACTCCAGCGAGGAGCTGTTCGCGGAGATCAGGGATTGCAGCTTTACTGCGGTGAGTGACAACAGAGTGACCTAGCGGTGACCTCGACGTGACGGCGCGTGAGAAGAAGCGCATCATCCTCAACTCCAGCAAGCAACTGATCGCGGAGATCAGGGACTGCAGTTTTGAACAACTTTTACTATGGAACCAACCCCGAAATCGGTAAAAAACAAACACCTGACGGTATTTTGTAATTAGTATTTATTGTATTTTATATTTAAAATACACGACTTAAAAGTATTTCGTATTAATTCATGCTAGGTAGCATTTTGTAATTTGTATTTTAATTAAAGCAAAGCATGTATTTGGCCCGGCTCTATCTGTTGCCAATCCTACCCATTTGATCGAGTAATATTATTATTATTTATCCTCTAACAAACATACCTAAAAGTCATAAGGAAAATAATATTATACATCGTATCAAGGTCGTCTTTACCCGACCTGAGTGCAGGGTCCTGAGGTGTGTAAACCGACACTGACTCACCCTATACTCCACGCAACAATATAGCATGACGAAGCAAGTCCTGTTTCTGCATGAATGGTAAAAAATCTAACGAAAAGTAATAAAAAGTGGGGTGCAGGCTTATCGTCGCCCCCCTTTTTATTGTGGACTAGCTGCCGGCCGCGGCTCCGCTCGCGTGAATGTCGATAATTATCCTAAGGGAACATACTCTCGGGATAAAAAGTATCCTATGTGTTATTCCAGACTATAATCTACCTCTGTGCCAAATTTCATCAAGATCCAGTCAGTAGTTTTTGCGTGAAAGAGTAACAAACATCCATACATACAAACTTTCGCGTTTATAATATTGTTAAGTATGGGAAATCATCAAATGACTTCACCCGCTCTGGGTGGAGTGGGAGAGAGCGTCAGACTCTTACTGACTAAAACCCGCCCGTGTTCCTCCAAATAACCTCTGCGTTCTAAGGCCGCGCTAACTCTTTTTTTTTTTTTTTTTTTTATTGGTTATGGGTTTGCTCTTGACTCTAGTCAATGTCAGATATGACAGAGACAAAGTCTACGATGGAGCGAGCTTACCCAGAAGGAGCCTGTTCACTCTAACTATGAAGAGATTAGGATCTTTCGAACAATCCCGCAACCTTGGCGTGACGTACGTAACAAACTGTTCTCCAGAATAAGTACCTATAGTCATGTCTTCAATGGTAACATTCCCTTACAATTGTCAGGTCGGAGCAGCCCTGTCAAAGAAAGCGCGCGTGATCAAGACGCAGCTGGACGAGCGACACCGCGACAAGTCGGTGCAGGAGATCAAGCAGTTCGTGTCGCGCCTGCCGCAGATGTTGGCCAACAAGCAGTCGCTGGCGACGCACACCGGCATCGCCGAGTATATTAAAGAGGTACCTACTACCATCTTTGCTTCTAAGCTACCTTTAGAAGCTTATATTATGTTACGTGATTATTACCTTTTCTTTTAAGAATGGGAAATCATCAAATGACTTCTTAAGGGAGTTTCAGACTCTTACTGACTAAAACTCATCCGTGTTCCTCCAAATGTCCTTTGCGTTCCAGGGCCGCGGTGACTCTTTCGAACAGACTCAAACAATGTTAACACGATATTTTTCACCTGAAATTGAGTAACTAATCGGCTCAAAAACATGACGAAACTGGATAAGCTGGATTTTGCTAGCCTTTGTAACTATGAACCAGTGTGTAAACAAAACGCATTCCAAATTTTGTTTTTTTTTTTTCATGAAAATCGTATTTAAAGTTGGTCGTTGGTCTCGCGGTGGTGTCTTGGGTTCGATTCTCAAGTCGGGCAAATTTTTTATTAGATTTTTATCCATTAGGCATTTCTCAGTGACAGCCCGAAGCTTGAAAGTTGGTGGTTGGTGTTGTGGTCTTGCGCCAGATCTCCGGAAGCATGGATTGCCGACCCATCGGGCTATGAGAGTGATGGAAGAGAGGAAGTGCACCTGTGTTTGCTACATGTTTTTTTTTTTTTGCACAATACAACGTGTAACAGAATAAACGTAATACCTCTTAAGGGGTCATTGTACTCATCATTATGAACAACTTTCACTATGGGACCAACACTGAAATCGCGAAAAAAAAATCGACTGCTCCATACATTTCTGTGAGCATAACTCGACAAAATGTACTGAACAGCTGATTTTTTTTTCGCGATTTGGGGGTGGCCCCATAGTAAAAGTTGTTCATAATTATGAGTACAATGACCCCTTAAGAGGTATTGCGTTAATTCTGTTACATGTATAATACCTCCCGCGCCGATGGTTAGTCTGCGTTCAGAGTGGCCGCTATTGTTATAATATTATTGTATGGTTCTCGTATGATTTGACCAGTACAATTTGTATGGACTTCAAAAGAGACTGTGACCTCTGAGTTTGTTTCGGTGTTTCTTCTCAGGGTAGTCAGCTAGGAAACACCGGCCTCATCTAGCTTAAAATGACCAAAAAATATTGACGTGTAAAAGTGTTATGTTTAACCTACTTACAAAATAAATATCATTTATCATTTATCATTGCCGGAATCAGTCAAGAACACTAGTAGAATAGCGGGTGAAAAGCTCTCCGACTAATAAGTCTTAGTCAGCCTTAGAGCTTTATGATATAATAACTAACTTTTACCCGCGACTTCGTACGCGTATATCCCGTTGTTTCCCGTTCCTGTCTATAGCCTTCCTCATGAATTTGGCTATCATAATATACAAAATGAATTTTCAAAATTGATTCTGTAGATCCAGAGATTACCCCCTACAACCTCACAAACTTCACCTCTTTATAATATTAGTTTTTTTTTTTATTAATGATAGGCACGCGCTTGACCACTATCTCACCTGATGGTAAGCGATGATGTGGTCGAAGATGACACGAGCGATGATGGTGAAATATGACTAAATATTCTTTGTTTTAGACAACAGACAATTTCGAGTTCCACGACATGATCCAGTGCGAGGAGGACTTCCTGAACTGTGTGGACAATGAGAAGGCGTGTCCCTACATAGAAGATCTCATCGCGCAGAAAGAACCACTAACCAAGGTCTGAGGTCCTAGACAATGTGCCATTCAATTAGCGAATGCGACTGTCGAAATGCCAAAATGTAGGAATTTGATCACGTGACATTTCGATAGCATCTGTCAATCCCATACATTTTTGACGTATTGACAATCGCCTTCGCCACGCTACCGCTGACAGAATGTCACTTGTCTAGAGCCCCTGTTTTTTTAAATAAGTAGCACGGTAGAATGAAGCTACGTTATTGATTTGTCGCATTCATCACTACTTTTTTGTATGCATCGATTATAATAATTATGATGAATACTAAAGATATTGAGTTAAACCTACACTAAAAATATCAAGCTGTATGAGAACCATGTGTATGCATGGCTGTTTGTGTATGTGAGTTTGTATGTTTGTACACGCACCCACGATACAGAAGAAATTCCTAGTGTGTGGAAACGTATTTTAAAAAAAAAAAAACGTAATTTAATGTCTGAGGTAGTCTTTTGAGGAAGGAGCCACACAGATTTGAGTGGACCTGTCCAGCGTGCAGCTCAACTTAGACTCCGACGAAATATACCAAAATAAGACATTTGGGTAGGCCGCATAGTGTTCTCAAACTGCCAGACTCATGAAATCTCGTACCTATTCCTCCTAAAATAAATACTTTTCTCTTTCAGGTTCTCCGTCTAATCTGCCTCCAGTGCGTCACCGGCTCAGGTCTGAAGCCCAAAGTCTTGGAATACTACAAGAGAGAGCTAGTTCAGGTGTACGGCCTGAACACATGGCTGACTCTCTGTAACCTGGAGAAGTGTGGCTTGCTGAAGCCGCAGCAGGGGACCCGCCAATATGCTGTGCTTAGAAAGGTCAGATGTACCTTTTAAACATTACTGTACATCATCATCATCATCATCATCATTTCAGCCGAAAGACGTCCATGCTCAAAAAAGGGCCGGCGCTCACTGACGGCACGGCATACCATGGTGCAGCACGGCACGCTTCGCTATACCGATCTTGTACCACGTCGAAACGAAAGCACATTCTGGCATTAACTCGTTCAGTTCAGTACTGGGCTAATGTAAACTTGCTTGAGTATTTGTTTAAAATGATTGATTGGGACTTAAGGCCTACGCAGACCGGGACGGCATGGCAAGGGATTTGGCCGTGAGTCACACACTGCGCACCCTGGCCGCTTAGATACCGCGGCATTCCAGCACTGCCACGGCATGCCGCTTCTCTACCCCCGCCGCCGCACCCCGCAGTGTATCACTACGAGCGCCGGAGTCCGTGGCATGCCGTTGCCTACCGCAGTATGCCATGGCATCCCGCCACGGGAGCCTGTGGCGCGTCTTTAAATGCCGTGCGATAAAATCCCTTTCAATGCCACGGCATCATTTTAAAGCATAGCAATTTATGTCGTATTTCTGTAACAGTACGGTTGAATGTCCATTAGTAAAAATTAAAATCCCTTGCCATGCCGTCCCGGTCTGCGTAGGCCCTTAGTGGCATCTTGTGGAATGTTACGACGTGCCGTTGTATCCCGGGGTTCCCGTTGTATGCCGTTGTATACCTACTAAATATTGCCACAGCCTCAGCCGCTTGGTTCCACTAGTTAAGATTTTTTATTTGGAGGAGATGCTCACCCTTTTTTATTTTATTTTTTACGTTTAATAATTATAATATTCCACATTTCTATAATGTTTGGAATACACTTTTATTTTTCTGTTCTTACCAATTGTTATTTATAGTTTTATATAAAGTAGAAGCATTTTTTATTTTGGAATCCTGTAAATGTGAGGACCATGGAGCCTTTTATGTTAATAGATGGTTTCCTTGTTTGACATGAATGAGCAGGGGCAGTTGAGGATTTGTCATGCTCACTCGAATGTCTCGCTGATGGTGGCGCGTGTATCGGATCATTCAGTTCCCTTCAAAATGGTTGAGCTTAATGGTGCTGATGCACGCGTCATGTTCGTGAACGGGCGCCATCAGTGGAGACTGGTCATCTCTTAGCTGTCGCTGGCTTGATTTCAATATCTAGTTTATTTGGTACTTATAATTCTTTTTTTTTCTCTTTCTTTACATTGTTCTCACATGTAGAAGCAACAAAGATAATGTAACCAGGATTATTGTAAATCATAAAATGGTTTAAAAGAGTGTCCGTGGAGTTTCTTGCACGTTCTTCTCAGAGATCTACGCTTTGGAACGTGCAAATAGCTTCATGTTTTTGACTGACTGACTCTGACAATTCAAAAGTACCTGTAAATGGTTTATTTGAAATAAATGCTTTGACTTTGACTTCATTCACCATCCTTCTTACACGTTTTATGACTATGACTGCCATTTGATTTAGCGTTTAGTATTGCAAACCATGACCCAGCCATTCTCTTACCAGCAAGAGTGGACAGGCACGCTGTGCATCTTCTGTGCACGCTCTTTACATCGTAGACCTCTTGTATCTCTTTCCATCAGCCGAAACCAAAAACCTAAATCTGAGGGAGGCCTATTGTAAAGTAAAAATAGTAATTAAAATGCTTATCCACAGACGCTGCACCTCACTATGGACGACACGGAAATGAACGCGAAGGAGAAGAGCTACCTGTGCAACAAGTACACCCCGCTAACTGTGAGGCTCAGCGAACACATCGCTAAGAACAAAGGATGGACGGGTGAGATACTTACTTTATAGACACCACAGCACATGAAGCTATCCGAAACTTTCAAATTTTCCCAATCAACCTTGAACCTAATGCATTAGCGATAAAGTTGAAAATCTATGTGAGGACAGATTGTTGTAGCTTGATATGCTGACGTTTGTACCTAAGGCCCACTTACGCAAACCAGAGTTATCTTTTATCAGAGTGAGTTGTTTTTGGGATGCATGAAGGAGACTCCTCGTGTAGCGCAATTTGTTCCATCAGACACAATCTCTCGGCGCATCCTGGACAGTCTCACCTAGCACCTTAAGACTGGCCAATCCTTCCCTTGCGGTGGTAGCGCCTGCCTCGCGACCACCCTCTCACCGGAGACCGACATCAAGCAGGCTGCTGTGTTTTGTCGACGCGTGGGAGTACCAGTGCCTCAAGGCATCGTCTGGCCATGCTCGCTCCTATTAATAATATAGGTGCTCGCTCATGATAGACCTTATCCATCGCGTTCCATCTGGCGTGATCGAGGTCAAGAGCTAGCCCATTCCTCAATAAAAAAAATAAAAAAAAAGAGTTGCTAACCCGAGGTTAAATTTTAATAACAAATTCATACTAACAACCCAGGTGAGCGACTAACTCGGAGTTAATAGATACAACGGGTTTGTGCAAGTGGGCCTAAATATGATAGTGGTTTGTTCCTACATATTATTCTGATAAACATTAACATCAGAAGTTATTTTACCGGAACTCCTTGCTTTGATCAATTTTGAACTTACCATTAAAAAAAACGTTTAATTTTCCTACTATCAAAATCTCTTTTTCAGCATATTAGTTTATCAAATAAGACTAGTAATGAAATTATACTACAAGCTTATTCCATGGTTATATGCTGCTGTATGTTTGAACCTAGGATTGCTAAAAAAAGCTATAATTTTAAGTACATTCTGAGCTACCCTTTCAAAATATGTACAAACGGAAATTCAAAACTTAATGTTTTTCTACTCATCTGTTGACCATTTCTCTGAAATAAAATTATTCATTTCTATTTTTTGTGAAAATGGGAATAGACATGATACCTCTGCCTAATAAATAGGTAGGGTAGGTATTAACCCCCAATATGACTCACTAGTTGTCCCCCGCGGCTTCGCTCCCGTCAACTGGCTACCTACCTACCTACCTACCTACCCTACACCTACCCTACACCTACCCTACACCTACCCTACACCTACCCTACACCTACCGTACACCTACCCTACACCTACCCTACCCCTACATGCATGCAAATAATTCTATTTTATTGAGGTATTTCTCTCCGACTTGCTAGATGAAAGTTGTGATAGCTCGGTTAATATACATTTTATAAAAATAATTTATAGCCTATAGCACTCAGGAGTAATGTAGCTTTCTACCAGTGAAAAAATTTTTAGAATTAGATCATTAGTTCCAGAGATTACCCCCTACATACAAACTTACAAATTTTACCTCTTTATAATATTAGTATAGATGCATCACTACATTAAATTTACGGCTATCTAGTCCAAGTGTTAGTCCGAATTTTAAAACAATACGTTCGGCCCATTAAAATACCTACCACAAGTCATATTATCAAAAAACACACTCCCATGTCAGAATGAATCATTTCGAGATAACACAAATACATTTATTTATCAGGCAGGCTACACGTTACGTATGCTAATAATGTAGATACCGACCTCCTATATTAACACTCCGCCATTGAGCCAATTACTGGCCTACCGCTGACCTAATCAACTTCCTTAGTTTGCTATTTTTGGCCCAACAATACTACACTACATTTCAGATAGATTTTACAGTAATAAATGAATGATTGCCGTGTCGAATGCTCTCCGTTCGCATGATTTGCGAATAAAATACGAGATTCTAATCGATTTTATAGAAATTTGGGCGAATATTAATTTCATTTTAGAAATTTTGTATGCTGCTCTATTAATTGTATTTCATCTAGAGATAAAATGTTAAAACCATGTTTCAAAAGTTTGCATATTAAATCACTTGTTTGTTTTAGTATATATTTTCGCTATCTCCTTAGGACTGTTTCATTGTAAATGATTTATTAGTATTTAGGATACTCACAGCCTGAAAAATACCTACATCAATCAAAGATTTTAGAGCAGGCCTTGCTAACATTATGTTCCAAATAAATAATCCTCAAAACTAATCAAAGACAGACATTCGAAAGCTAATTGTGTCAGTTCGCCTGCGCCAATCGCATTAACACCTTTAGATAACTCAATTGTAATCAAACAAATTGTCCACCTTTTCCAGGTATCCAAGATGTCCTAGGGCTTCTCCCAGGGCCCACAGTGGACGAGCTACAGACGTTACAACCACGCATGGCACGTCGTAACTCCATATCGAGCGAGAATTCATCCTCCATGGAGAACCCCCGCGTTATACTTGTGTTCTTTATCGGAGGATGCACGTACCAGGAGATATCGGCACTCAGGACCATCAGTCAGCAAGAAGACTCAAATGTAGAATTTGTTATATTGACCACTAAGCTGATCAATGGAACGACTTTCATTGAATCTTTGATGGAAAACGAATAAATCAATCTAGTTCTGAATTGTGTATATCTCAATAAATTATATTCCTTGTATTATGTTAGTTTGAGTGTAACTTTGTATATTATTGTATTTAAATAAAGCAAAATAATAGTTTAAATAATCTTTTAATTCTCATGACTCCACACATTTCATGAATACGGAATAAAATTAAACATGAACCATAAATCTTGGTTTATTAAAATTTCATATTCATAACTTGCATATAATATAAACTTCAATTTGATCAGTTTTTTCATTAAATAAACTTACAAAATCCTGCATGCTTACCATCTATATATTACAATTTTAAAGCTTTCAGCATAATTAAAATAATTTCGTACACCAACATACAAACAAGTGTAATCTAATGACTATTCTCATAAATATTCATTACTTGTGTATTTTGTGATGTTGGATTTCTTTGGTGGTGCTATGTAGACACCAAACTTTTTGGCTAGACTCACCAGCTTCTCGTTGTCGTAGCCCACTTCCTCCTTGTAACATCTGAGCATTAAAGGCATCACTGTGTCTAAAATAAACTTAAAGTTCTTCTGCGCATAACTAGAGTCATTGCCTAAGGAGAGCATAAGACGTGAGTTGAATACAGCATGGATGCACTCGTCTAGGACGTCCATCATGTCCTTGGTTACCAGTTTCAATCCCACCTTCTGAATTGTAATGACAGACTGCGCAAACCATATTGTACTACTTGATAAGTCCACCCATGTTTCATTTATTATGTACTTAGCTAAGATAAGGCCCAAATTTTCCATCTGTATTAAGAATTTGTTGACTCCAGCTTTAGTGTGCATGTTCACAGGGGTCCACTTGTCTTCTGACACTTTACTCTTCATAGAATCCATAATCTTCTCCCTGTACTCTCTCAGAGCTTTTACTATGGGTGCTCTTAAACAGCTGTTCATCTGAAATCTCAAATCAAGGCCGAAATCACAGAATAGAGTACACTGATCCCTCAAACTCTGCACACAGTCTAACACTGAGTCTAACGCACACTGTGGAGTGAACACTTGCTTAATAATTTGACTCATTAGCATTCTAAGTTGCATGCTAGCCCACACTACAAAAGCACTAACTTTATTCTTAGGAAATAATGTAATGAACTCTGTTAAGGCATCACTGAGTGAGCAGAAGAACACCTCCCCCACTTGCTTTACATAACTATTGATGGAGCCTTCCAGTTGCACCCCCTTCACGTGAACCTTTACTGTATGACTGCATATTGCTAGAAATAACTCACATGCTTGACTGGTCATGTTAAACTTATTCAGTATGTGCACCGGCTGTCTAGAAGACTGCAGTCCACCCCTCGGGCTCCAATTATGAGTAACATCAAGTTCCTTCAACAATATTTCAATTAACACTTTCTGTTTCTGTTCTATTCTTTTCAATAAATCAGTTCTCTGTGGATGGCTTTTATTTTCTTCAGTGTCTAGTGCCTTCTGCGCAGACACCATGAGTTCAAAAGTTTTTTGAAAATGTCTTTCAACAATGAGCACATCTAACTCCTCTGTAACATCAGCGAGCCACTCTGGCAGGGGTGCTATTTGTGGGGAAGGTAGTTCTTCAACAGAGAGACTGGGGGACTCCAGTAACTCTGGTTTAGGCTTATCTAGACCATCTTTTTTCTTTTGCTTTGAATTCTCTTTTTCAATGTAGAATTTTTTTGCAACATCAAACTTATCCAGCCAATCTTTCTTGATGGCAAAACTATTACACTGAAACACTCTGGTATCCGGGAAGGCTAACACTTTGAAGGCTTGTTTCACACTTCCCAAGTCTCTTACGTTCACTACGGCTAGAGTACTGATAGGATAGCTAGCTTGAAACTTATATCTATTAGGACCTCTACGGTTTGTTATCCAAGATGTCAACATAAGGCAGTCATTGAACAAATATACATGCATTCTCTGCAGGGCAGTGTTCTCCTCGGCGTCTATCTCGAGTAGGTCGCCTTCGTGAAGCAAAGTTCGATCTGGAACGTCTAATAAATTCATGCAACCTTCTACTTTCTCAGATATAAGGTTGAGCTTATTCTTGCGTTGTTCCTCGGCCCGCTCTGCTTCGACGTCGTGATTGTCGAGTGATTCGCGGGATATAGCGTTTTCGTTACCTAGAACTGACGCATGGGAGAGAGTCGTGAGCACAGTGCGCTGTTCACTCAGCAGGTGCGACAGCTTGTACATCTCGGCCTCCAGGTGGGATATCTCCGTCGCCGTCTCGATGAACTGCATGTAGTTCTCGTACACATTCTTTTTGAGGGCACTGGCAGTCTCCTCCGCTAAAGACTGTATTTTATCCTTCTGTTGTTGGAGCTCCTCCCCTCCGACACAGGACTTGGCCAGCTCCTTCACGTAACGCTCGGGCACAAAGTCTGGCACTGCGAACTTCTCCATGTTGATGTCGGACATCGTTATAATATAATATTTACAGTTTCTACTCGTAATTAATAGTTAAAAACACTGGCTCACTCATCATTCGATAATCGAACGACAGGACGTATCAACCCATCAAATTCAAATGTCAGATTTGCGTTCCGTTACTTCTGTAGTATTTGGTAGGCGTTTACATAATTAAACGTTTAGTTTAGCACACGTTAGTGATGGGAAAATACAACAGCCAGATTACTCAAACTAACAATAAATGAAATGGTTTCATACGATTTTAGACTATAATTTGAATCACTATGTTCAGTAACACTACGTAAACCAAATATTATAATTAACGTGACGATGAAGCTCAATAATCACTTTATTACTACAGACTATTTTGAGTTCATTATTATACCCGACTGCCCCAGAAGGAGGGGAATTGTTACAATTTAAACATGATTATGTACCTAGCTATTGTAAGTAATACAACAATAGTCTGTAAATACCTTTAATGATTGCTGTGGGCGTTAGAGAATGCTAAGTGGGCAACTAATATCACGGAAGTTGAATCTTTCCAACTACTGCTTCATATTTTTAACAATTTTTATTAAAAATAATGTTTTCATTTGCGTCATCATTGGTCACAAAAGTTCTCTGTAAACATTTCTTATCGTACCCCGTTGGTCCTACCACCACTGTATTCTATCGTGAACCGTACGGCCAGCCATCATCATACACTGCAAATTGTTTAGGGAGTATAGGTAATTAGAAGTACAACTTACTGTGTAAATTACGTTTAATAAGTTTACTTTGTGTTTTTCAGTCCAGAGAATATTATAATGATCTCGGATGCGAAATAGTCGTTTGCTCATTTTGTATACCTACTTACCTCCTAAAACTTGCATAACTACGTGTCTTGGTGTTCCTTGTTACCTTGTCATCTGTTCTAGCATAAACTTTCGAATTCAGGCAAGCCCGAGTAGGTATAGACCCTGGAGGTCGTGGAAGTACCAACTCCTTAATTTTATGAAATAGCATTTCGGAAATTAATTTAAAAACGATTTGCATATTCTATAGCTCTTGGAAAATAGGAGTAGCAACTAGCAAGTGATCGGTAGAAAATCGTCTAGAGGAAAGGGTAATCCTAGCTAATATATTATTATAAATTCGTTCGTGAATTTGTTTTTACGCTTTCTCGCCTAAATCACTGAACTGATTTTGATGAATTTTGGTATAGACAAAAACACAAATTAACATGTGTTTTTGTGATAGTATGAAGTATCAAAAAGGACACCTGAGACAACTCATTGATGGGGAAATAAGAGATAGCATAAATAATAGCGACAATTTATTGGAATTGGCAGTATTTACTTATTAATTAGTAACCATAATTAACCAACTACATAACAGCTTTTTCATCTTTATCGATTGGATTTCGACTAAAAACAAAGAGAGAGCATTATTGTTTAACAGTCGGAGTTAACTGGTAAAACATTAGAAAGCCTAGTTCAAACTTTCAATTCAATACAGGCACAAAATTGTTGCCTCTTCTTTTTGTTTCAATAAACGATAGAAAAAGAGAGCACTGTGCCTCTTTCTTGTTTCTTCCGTTTATTTGTGTACTTTTTTATAAAACATTTAAATACTTATAGAAATAAGCTTATATTTATTTTTAACAAGTTTTACACTATCAAATTGAAAGTTTAAATTAATAATTTCGAATAATACATTCATTTATTTTCACAATTTTCACAGTGAAAGCGCGGGCGATAACTTTTAACTTAATTCCATGGCACTAAGAGTCATAACTTCCTGTCAATATGACATAAGTGATGTACGCGATCAGTCCGCGCTTTTACTGTGAATTTTTTTAGTCGATTGTTCGGTTTTTTATTCTTTCTTCTCCTCAGGTTTCGCTTCAGTGGTAGCTTCCTTGAGCTCTGTAATGACGACGGCGGGAGCTTCGGGATTTTTAGGTGTTTCTGGTTCAGGCTGGCTGGAGTAGTTGCCGTCCCGTTTGAATCTGTAGTAACGTCCAGTTGCTACAACTGACTGAGAGTCGTAGCAGTTCACTAGAGCATCACCGTTGCGACCTGCGAAAACATAAAAGTGTAAAAGTAATTCACATTTTGTTTTGAATTTAGTTGGTTATATCAGCACAATTTTCAAAAACGCTGGTATTAGTAAGTAAAATTAGAGAGGAAGATTTAAATTCCTTACCATTTTGGCAGGTGCAGACAGCAATATGTCTGCGCGCCATGCAAACGGCTCCTGATCCACACTGAGTGTTGCCGAGGCAGGGGTCCACGCAGCGGTAGCCGACGCAAGCCAGGTTGTCGGAGCACTGGGAGTCCAGCTCGCATTCACCCTGCGTTATACAAACATTATGAATTATAATGAGCTATAAAAGTACACCAAGAAGCTAGAATTTCAATAGTAAACTCTTTGAAGACCACACAACGTAGGAAGAAAAGTCGAAAACCTACAAAAAAAACTGCTTTCATATTCATCATACGTAAAAATAAAAACTACTTTGCTATAATGAATTGAACTTCTCAAAGCAGTAATAACTTACACGTTCGCAAGACACGAGAGCGTTGCCGATGTAACCAGTGGGGCAGGTGCAGACGGGACGCTCAGCACCAGTGCGGTCGTGTCCGGGAGTGCACTTAGCGTTGGCACCGCAAGGGTTAGGCTCGCAAAGGTCACCTGAAGATAACATGTCATAAATGTATGTCGAATATTATGAGACCAAGTATGGTACCTTGAGGAACACCATTCAAGTTTTTAAAAGTTTTACACATTGTTTTATTCAAAAGAAAACATCATCATCTGCCTAGCCTTTTCCCAACTATATTGGGGTCGGCTCCCATCGTCTGTTTTAAATTAAATCTGAATAAAATGATGACAAATTCAATATTTCTATAAAATATTTTTGACAATTCCAGACAAACTACTTACGGGCTTCGAAAGGTCTGCAGTAAGAGAAGGGATCTCCGGTCATGTTCCTGGGGCAAGAGCAGACGGGTGTGAGTCCACGGAGGTGGCACTCGGCATTGGTTCCACAGGCGTTGATGCAAGGGTCGATGCAGGCGTTATAAACGCAGGCAGGCTTGTAGCTGGGGCACTCGCCGTCTGATGTGCATTCGGCGGAGCAGATCCTGTAGGGATCGCCGTGGTAACCCTGTTGAAATAAAATGACGAATTAGTTTAGTATGTTCGTTTTGTAGGTACTTCACAGCTTTATCAAAAAAGAAATGCAACAATGGGTACTTACTCTTGGGCACTTGCAGATGGCGCGATGAGCAGCAACAGTCTCACAATCAGCGTTGACTCCGCAGTCTCCACAAGGGCTGATGCACTTAAATTCCCGACACGACTGTTGGACACCGCATTCGCCGTCAGACTCGCACTCGTGGTGACAGCCGCTCAGAGGACTACCCTGTGGGACAAAAAAGTGTACACGCTTTAAATTATGATGGATGGGAAGTCGCTAATATGACTTGATCGGGGTGACTGCAGAAATGATGACTTCAAATAAATTAGGATAAGAGCAATGTTGACGTAATCATCTTGATTCTTATGTGTTGGCCACCGGGATCAAACCGTTGTTTCATTGATTACTTAGGTACAGCTAGAGGTGTCTATAAAAAATCCATAGAGCAGCAATACAGCAATTGTCAATAATAATTAATCTTACTTGGCAAATAAATCGTAGAGATTAACACATACCCTGTATCCTGGTAGACAAGTACAAATAGCTTGGCTGTTGGCGACGTGGCACTTAGTGTTGGCACCGCAGGGAGATGGGTGGCAAGCCTCCTCTGTGAACAAAAATAAACAACAATGAAGATAGCTGTTTATCAATATAAGACGATAGTGAACATTGTTGTAGTGAAAATACCTGGATCAGCGATCCTGCAGGAGCTGAAAGGACTGCCAGTGTAGCCTGGTGGACAAGAGCAGACTGGGATGTGGTTACGGACCTGTTAGCAAAAAAAAACAATGAAATAAACCCTCTACATAACATTATTACCTACATAATCATTATCGTAACTAAACCTAAGAAAAACTGGAAAACTTAATTTTCGAGTTACTTATTTGCTTTCTCGTTATTAAGAAGTACAAAATAATAGTTTTGAAAATATCCGTACGAGACCTTGCGATGATATGTAGGTACTTACACCTATTTTTTCTAAATTGTGTGAGAATATAATCGGATGAGACTGGCACAGGAACGTGAGGATTGTCACAAGAAAAGAGAGCTACTTAGCAGTGGGCGACATCGGGCTGTGGATGATGATGATGAAATTGTGTACAAACTTACTTCGCAGTTTGCGTTGACGCCACATGCCCCGGCGCAGGGGTCGATACAGTGCTGGTTCACACAGCTCTGGTGGCTGCGGCACTCGCTGTTGTCTATGGAGTACAGGATTGATTAGATATTACTGTTAAATGGAGTTTCATCTGAAATATTTAGTGAAACAGATAGGGCCGAGTCTTTGGAAGATGAATTCCCACCTTCACTAGTAATCTCGAGAATCTAAGAAGATAAAATGGTAGGTAGTTACTGCATATGATGGACGATACAGCGAAAGAAAAATCAAAGTTATTAACCAATGCATTCGATCTTGACGCACTGTGTCAGCGCATCTCCGGAGTAGCCAGGCAGGCAAGCGCAGACGGGCCGCACACTGCCGTGGATGCAGTGGGCCCCCACGCCACAGGTGTGGGGCCCGCAGGTCACCAGGTTGTCGGAGATCGAGCGCCCGTGCTCGTACAGGTCGCGCCCCAAGTAGTTGCGGGCATAGTAGTTGTGATAACGTTGACCTGGAAGGAATAAGACAGATCATTATACGGATTAGGATTAAATGTAAATATAGGACAAAAGGACCAAGATCGCTTCAAGGAAGAGAGTGTCCTACGTAAAACACTTTACGTACGTACGTACAGCGACCGATGCCATTTTTGGCATTAAAAAGGTGATACACCTTCGAATAAATCGAAACTCTTTTATGATCAATACCTACCTACCGATGAACTAGTTTCAAAACAACAACAACAATGAAGAACCAGAAAAGGTAAATGACGTAATTTGCCCGAATCAAAAACCTATTCATGTCAAACCACACATCGATAGAATGATAAATGTTTAAATTATGCGAAAATTACTCATTAATAAGGAAGTAGTCTCACAAATAGATCACAGAATTAACAATAACATGATTAAGAAACAAAACAAACATGGAGCAAAAAGTATTTAAACCCCACGCGTAATCAATTTGCATCATGCTGGCAATCAAGCAAAAACATCATTAGGAGGAATAAAAAAAACATAGACTGGGCCTTGGCAACGATCCATATGTGTGGAAGGCTTCGCCCACACGAGACCTATCGTCCTTGCTAACTCGCAATGACGGATATTATATTCAATTAGGTACCTACATTGTTAAATACTGAGACCTAACTCATGTTATGAATGCTAAAGTACCCGTCCATTTGTTCGTCACTGTAAGAATTGGATTCTGCAATTTCGCACGCATTGTATTTTAGACAGGCGTGGAAAATTGTCTTTATTAACTGGTAGGATCAGATTATATGCATTGCACTAAAAATGCATGTATTCCTAACTTATTTTGAACTACACTACATAATTATGCTGAATTTAAGTAGGAATATATTATGTACCTCTGTCGTCAATAGTAAAGTCCGTACCAAAAGACCGTCATTTTGTGATTGACGATTGACCAATAATAACTGTAGGTAGTCTGTACCTCACTGTGAAACATGCTATCAATACCCAATAACATCTAAAGAATACCGATGTACGCGACCAACGGTTTGTAGTACCGGTGTGTGTGATGTTCGATCAATAGGTATACGTTATATATTTTGTAAGTTAGGAATATAATAATTTATCCCTAACTAACAAAATATATAACGTACCATAATACGTTAGAAGATCTACCTATCCTTCATATCCCTGCCTGCAACGAAAGAGTTGAAAGTCATAGGCGAGGTTATTGCTCTTCAGTGAGATGAAGGCTGAATAACCACTACATTTAAGAGCCTTGACGCGGTACGGCTATTCATACAAAATTTCAAATCCTTATTTTTCGAAATTAATGAACTGATTCGCTAGATATCCAGGTCTAAATAGTAGTTAGAAAAATAAGGATTTGAAAGTTTGTATGAAAAACCGTACCGCGTTAAGGCTGGGTCACGACTTAGGCCCGGTTTCCACCAAAGCGGAGAGGGGGGATGTGTTGAATAAACCAATCAGATTTCGTTATTTCCACATCTCTTCTCCGCTGAGCTTATGGGATTGGTTTATTCAACACATCTCCTCTCCTCTCCGCTTTAGTGGAAACCGGGCCTAAGTCACATTGCGAGCAGAACCGAAGGCTTCACCTACTAATGTCATGCACGTTGAAGAGGGCTGTGGGTGTATTCCGCGTGGTCAGACAGTCTCGTGCTGCCTAACCTTCATGGACTCGATGACATAACAATGGATTTATTATAGTACTTAATTTTTTTTTTTATAAGTTACGACTGCGCTTTATTAGTCATCGCTTCTCTAATTTATTTTGGACACCGTCCGAGTTTGGAGACTAGACGCTTGCAACTTTAAAATTTTTACAATCTAGTTCATATTTTTTTATCATTATCCTCATCATATTCATTACCTACTTACTTAAAAATGTTAAAAAAAATGTAAATGCCAAAAAATTTCGTTATAGTTCCTTGATCTTTTTACCTCATACTGGGAAAAAACCACTCGCAAATATCAAGTTTCATGAATATCTTCCGAGAAGACCTTGCTTTAACTAATTTCCAAAACTTAACATTTTCCATTACATTCTACGCACGTTCGAAACCATATCAGCCCGAACTCAGAAGGATCAAGACGAAGCCAATAAGATGAAGAAGCCAGGAAGAAGAAGAAGCCAGGAAGAAGAAGAAGCCGGGGAAAGAGGTTTCCGAAAATAGAAGGGAAAGTTATTATATTATCGAACGATACATTATCGTCTGCAACAATAACTAGTTATTTTCCACCAACTGTACCTAAGCAAACTTACCATTAATAACTAACAAGATACATCTTAAGCGACTGGTAGGTACTCGTAATCAAAGGTCACATAAAGTAAGACTTAAGAGCTCGTTGTGAATGACACAATGTCCAGATTACAACACACAAGGCTCCCTCCTAACCGAACATTCGCTATATTATTCAGTTGAATCCAGTTTGACTGGGAGCCGACCCTAATATATTTTGGAAAACGCTAGGCAGATGAATGGTATTTTATTTACTATAGGCACGGGGTCCCGCAGGGACCTGCGATAGGCTGAGTTGAACCATAGTGTAATTAACTACTTTCTGTCAGCGGCTTCACCCACGTGAAATTCGGAAAACTCCCAAGGCAACACATTCCGGGATATCTTAAACATCCACAAAAAAGATGGTTGTATGGGTGGATGTCGCGGAATTGTTCGATTTCTGACTGAACTAGGTGTCTGTTAATTATTATGGCTGTACGACAACTTACCCTCAACGCTTCCTAAGATAAGGAGCACCAGCGGCGCCAACAGCAACACCTTCACTCCCATCTACAATAATTACAGGATCACATTATCTCCATTCCGTCACTGTTGTTACCATCTCGTTTGGTACACGAGCACCTTCCTCACTATTAATTTAGTATTATTTAACAAACACAGCATTTTACTTCTACATGTCATGTATTTGACAAAAATACATAGGTACAGAAATTGCAATGCGAACTTTTAACCGCACTGATTAAATTCTCTTTGTCGAATTTGGGAATGCGACCGTTTTGATTTTAATTTGTACCTAGTCGCATTCTTCAATAGTCATTAGAATAAGGTTATGGGCAGTATTAGATATATTGGCAGTTGTTATGCATTATATTAAACTTATAACTAAGCTGTAAATACCAACCTAAACATGAGTTTTATAAAGTTTATTTAAATAGTGTTAAGTAATCTTACGTTTTCTCTACCTTTCGCTGGTTAGAGGATAGCCAAATCATTAAGTATGCTGTTTAAATGCATCACAAAGCTTCCTCATCGTACTTATTACCTATATCATCGTTGGCGGGAACAATGAATGGCTTACAACCTCATTGAAGGCTGTGTGCTTCAATGAGTCATAATGTTTAAATACGAATGACCCCCACATTTCTTCTATATAAGGCATAATGACGAACTGACGATTTACAATATTTACCTTGTGCAATATTACTTTAGTACTTCATTCAACAATATAAGGAAACCGACTTAAAATTGACTCTACTTTTAACGCCTAGAGAATTTCTGGAGTAACATACCTAGTACTTGCCTAAAATTAATTTTGATTAGAACTTTAAGTGCTATAGGTATGTATTTAGATCTGTACAGTTTAATTGTTTTTTCGAATGATTAGTTCAATAAGATTTCAGCAGACTATTTATAAGTAGTTAGTTACTGTAGTCAGCTATACCGATCCTTATAATTATTTAGAATAGTCAGTAGATATCTGAATTTAATTTAATGGAGTTGAATCTAGATCGAAAAACTTAAATAAATAAATACACAAAATTTAAGTACAACAAACTAATTAAAATATAATTAGCATTTAATATAATTAGATTAATGAATCTTCAAATCACTAGGTACCATTCTTTTATTCTTACCTTGAATGAAGATACCAAAGCACATGCTGCCTAAATTAAATTTAAAAGCCAATAAATAGAGCCGATGGTGGAGCTCAATTGCAAACAAGCAAAACTTATAATTCAGGAATAAATACCCGTTAATGTTGACATTACACCTATTTACAATCAAGTTTACTTCCACCACCAAATTGTTAGTATCCAGCATTGATTAAACAATCCAGTATCACTCACTGCACTGTCGATATTAATATTAAATATATTATATTTATTAAACTCTTTTCACTATTATTTTTTTATAAAGACTCTTCACAGGTGACACTTACGTCTGTTTCGTGTATTTTCTCGCGGTGAGATAACAGTCCGAAGCGCGTGTTGACTGACCTTATACTATTGGAAGCGCCTACGCCGTCGCCCGTAGATACGTACTTTTTATACTGATGTAAAATTATGCATAATACTTTGGAGGTGTGACTATAGATAGCCGTTGAACCCGGAGATTGGGAGAATTTGGTCCTGCAGGCTTAGCAGAAACTCTAGTTGTGGAAAAGCGCATTTATTCTGGACCCTTTCGTAAAATATATTTACTTTAATTGCTGGGATTCTAACGTCTAGACTCTAGAGGATTGACCTTCACCAGCGGCCCCACCATGACGTCCACCAGGTTGAGAATCGGGAGTAAGTTTCCTCATAAGCTCAGCGAAAGAAAAAATCTTCATTATCATTCAGCTGAAAGCCGTCGACTGTCTCTCTAAGAGTTTCCTGAATGTTCGGATTTATGGCTTTCGCACCGAAAGGATCGACCTTCAACAGGTTATCCACCATGTTGGAGGCCTTGAATAAGCCACCTTATAAGTTGGTACTTATAGCAAAAATCTGCGCACTTCCGGACAGCCTACTGCATGTCAAAATGTGACGAGTTCGCGCATTCCGCAAACTACATCCGAAGATCCTAAAAATACATTGAACAATCGTTTCCAAACCATTCATTCATAGATTTAGTTTCACCACTACCACTGCACTATCTGGGAAAATATTTACCTAACACCCAGTCCGGGCTGGCCGAAAAACAGTCCCCTAAATCGCCTGCCCGACACCCCTTCCTGGAGGCGAGACTGGTTATACATAGCTTGGAGGAAGCAGTGGCGTAACAAACTCCCCAGCAAAATCGTCAACATTCATCAGTGTGAGGAGAAGTAAAGCCATGCCGTGGGTACCGATGAAGAGAAGAACCTGGCAGAATACTTAAATTCATGCTACTTTTATGCCAGTTCCAGAATGTATACCTTGTGACGCCTCAGTGTCATGGGCATGCAGTCTAATAAAAACATTCTGGAAACTATTTAAGTATCTTTGTTATCACTACTTATTGTAATGATGACGTAAGCAGCGATTAATGGGAAGTATCGATTAATATCTACCTACGGAAATCTATGTACGGAAGGCTCTACTGTTTATTTGTTGTTACAGTTTACACAGCTGAACTGAGAATAGACTACATTACTACAGCTACCTACTGAAAGTAGGAGACCAACCTAGGTAGAGGAAACTATTTTTAAAATACGTGGTAGGTAACTTTGCAGCATTATTCTAAGACGACAAAAATGGCGAACTCTTAATGCTTACCTAAGGATTGTAAATAGAAGGTATAATTGCTCAGTTCAATCCTATAATTTCTGTATCTACCTTTCTGATTTCATGAAATGCATGAAAATCGAGAAGCAGCATTCTAGGTACCAACTATGGTACCAACCAAGTACCTATGTCTAAAATAAACGCAATAGCTCTTAAGGGGTCATTGTAAGTAGGTACTCATCATTATGAACAACTTTCACTATGTAGGTATGGGACCAACACTGAAATCGCGAAAAAAAACGACTGCCCCATACGTTTATGTGCGGATAACTCGCCAAAATGTACTGAACAGTTGATTATTTTACCGCGATTTCGAGGTTGGTCCCATAGTACCTAAAAGTTGTTCATAATGATGAGTACAATGACCCCTTAAGAGGTATTACATTTAGACGTGTGTTTCACGTTGTATAATATATTCTCTTAATATTTTGAATGCAGAAGTTGGAAAATAATTGCTCCCATTCCCAGTGAAATAACCCACAATAGGTAGGTAGGTACTCAGGTCGGTTCCCTATTAGTGGACAGTTTTGGGCTGTTATGAAAGAATCAATCGGAGCATATCGTTCCATGTTTTGTACACAAACTCCGCACCCTTTTTCACAGTGAAAGAGCCCGATCCAGATTCAATTGATAAAACTATTAACCTATTATATACATCAAGCGGAACGTGCAACAAAATCAAGTAAAATCAGTTGTTTCCAACGACTTTTCTTTCGCGCCATATTTGGTTCGCGCGAACTTTGACGGTCATGATCGTGAGTGAGTGATACAAATCAGAATCACGAGGAGAGCAATGATGTCATTTCCCTACTAAGTATTTAGTCTTTAGCTGAATCAGGAAAAATATTTGTACAATATGGGACCATATTCCTCCTAAGTTAGTCCTAAGGTATTATATTTTAATCCTTCGGTATTAAAAAAAATAAATTTAAGAAGGTAGGTATTTCAGGCTTCTACAACGCCCATAGAAATCAGTCAATACAAAAAATAAAGCATACTTAACAATAGATTTACATTTTATACAACAGATAGATATTATGAATTTAAATAGATTAAATTGCAATAAAATAAATCAAATTATGAAACAATTGATTTCATTAATAATAATTAAATAGGTACCTAGTTTACTCAATTCTAACATCACAATCCATAAATTCAATATTAGGTAGGTACACTAAATTACTAATTTAATATTAATTAGGACCTCCAAAGTGACTATGAGATCCTGTCCACTACAATCTTCAAGATTTTGTTCCGGCTGCCACGCATTTTGCAGGTCAGGGATACCTATTTTTTGCGAATCATGAAAGCCATCAGTGCGATAAAGGTTTTCCTTTCCTCTTTTGTAACTAATTTCAGAAATACCTAGGTAGGTACCTACCTACATTATTTCTTCTAAAAAAAGTTGGCAACCCTGTACCTAACGCTTTTAAATGACGTCAGAGTCTCTTAATTTGACGTCATTTAAAGCATACCTACTTGTTTGATCACACTCGTTAAATTATTTCAAAGAAAATGATCTTTGGATTTCCCATATTTAAGATTCCTCTCAATAATTCATGATAGGAATCGGCTCAAGTTTTGCTTTTCAAAGGTCCAATCATCAAAAATACCATAGAACCAAAAAAATGGGCAAATAAGTAGTTCAGTTTTCCTTGTGTCGATTCCGACAGTTAAAATTGTTATTTTTATGAAACCCATAACAAAACCAAATCAATCTTTCAATCAAGTCAAAGTCAAACCTACGTAAAGACGCCTAGTAACAAAATAAGAATATTAAGTTCCAATAATGGCGAACGATAACAAACATAATATAATAAAATCTTCTCAATTATCATCTATATCCTGAAGATTCGGAAAACATAATAAGATTTAAATACCAACTTTAGCATACGTTTTTGGCTACAGTCTAAACCGTCGGTAACTGAGTCAGATCCAGCCCACACGATGATATAACGCTTCTTATACACCTGATTCAATGGGTTTTTTTATCGGACGACAGTCTTGATAAGTACGGTAATAGAATATTTGGTAATGCCTGTACCTAAAGCTATTTGAGGTCAATTTTGTCACATGTAGGGTAAAGTTTTAGTAGCAAGTATTTGCATCGCTCGGATGGATGAGCTCTACAATTTTACAACAGAGCGCAACTTTTCTTTTAGGGTTCCGTACCCAATGGGTAAAAAACTTTTTCACAAAAAAAAACCCACTTCCAAAAAAACACTACAAAGTACAAAATAACTTTAATTTCGGTAGTCGGTGTTTGGTTAGTAGTGGTAGTGGTGTTTTTTTTGGAAGTCGGGTTTTTTTTGTGAAAAAGTTTTTTATATTTCACGTTTGTGTGGTACCCACACCTAACAACACCACTGGAAAGTCACAGAAAAGCAAAAATACGCAATTTCGTATACATGAATGATTTTTCCACATATATTTTCCAGCTATTTGGATTTAAAAACCAAATTGCTTGACCGATTTTGATAAAATTTAAATGGGACCAATCGAGAAGTATATCCTTTCACATAAAACAAGAATTTTTCAAATCGGTTCATAAATGACGGAGATATACTTCATATCTCCGTCAAAAAAAAATACAGTTGAATTGAGAACCACCTCGTCGGTTAAAAAAACGGGACCCTATTACTAAGACTCCGCTGTCCGTCTGTCTGTCACCAGGCTGTATCTCATGAACCGTGATAGTTAGACAGTTGAAATTTTCACAGATGATGTATTATTTCTGTTGCCGCTATAACAACAAATACTAAAAAACCGGCCAAGTGCGAGTTGGACTCGCGCACTGAGGGTTCCGCACCATTATCTATAAAAAATGACAAAAAAAATCACGTTTGTTAGTGGGGCTCCCACTTAAATATTTGTTTTATTTTAATTATTTATTTTTAAAGTGAATATATAAAACTAAATGTTCTGTGAATATTTCAAGCGTCTACCTGTTCCGCTATCAATATCGAACAAAATATTAAATATTTAGCCCCCTTATATATTACGGTTTTTTAGTATTTGTTGAACATTTCAATTGTCTAATATTATTTAGGCTATAATATGTATATTTCTGACTACATAATATTCCGTAAAATGTTGTTTCGGTGCGGTGTGGTGAAAATACGGCAAATGAAAAAAGTTATATTGTAAATCGGCGAAATATAATAAGGTAAAATAATACCTATGGCACATGATACTTCGATGATCTAAAACTATGTCAAATAATTATACATAGCAAAAAAAAACGTCGGTCAAATAGTTTTCGGTAAAATGAAATTCGAACAAAAAAAAATCGGAAAGTATCTTTCCAAAAAAAAAGAATTATCAAAATTGGAGTACTCTGCAAAAAGTTATGCCTAACATAAAAAAAAATGTAAGTACGCATCCACTTGAGAACCTCCTCCGTTTTTTCGTCGGTAAGAAATCCGCAACCCTGACAGGAGCGCACCTTGACTGCGGAAGATATCTGTTAGGTTAACTCATAAGTAATTTAGAGGTGGCTCCGGCAAGTTTTTTTTTGTGTAAGTGCCTATGGTAGGCGCCAGACAAACTTGGAATAAAGTCCATTGACCTTTCCCTAATAACCCTTCCTAGATACCCGAACGATAAATTATGACCGGTTTTTCATTACCTTCTGTAGATAGGTAACGTAAAGGATCACGATAGAAGTCGATTCAGGACAGCTTTATGTATTTATTTCTGTTTTTGATAAGTATTAAGAAAGTCATAAATGTACAGTTCGCGTCAAATAACTGTGCCCCTCTAAAGTTGGCTACGTGTGGCTGCGTAGTAGTTAAAATTACGAACAAACTGCAACTGCGCATGCGCGGGGCGGGGATTATGGCGGCGCTATTTTATGTCTCAGTCGCCCGTCTACGTGACTGCACCTGCGTGATCTTTGCAAATGGCTAACTTCAGAGGGGCACAGTTATTTGACGCGAACTGTATGTGGGTCAATGACCGTTATTGCACATTTATCTGGTGTCTAGCATAGTTTTTTTTTGTGCAAGTGCCTAAATTTTGGCTGCGGCTTCGCCCGCATTAAAGTAGCCGATAATCGTCGCCAGGGTCCCCTATATATGTATACCTGTCTGTACCAAAATGCATTTTTATTTCGCATTTATATGGACCAGGATTTATGGATCAAACAAGGTCAGGATTGCGCTTTTGTTATTTCCGTCATACGGCGAAGGCCGTGCGTAGAATCAATGGGCTCTGGGCGCAAAGTCTCGACATAGTTACCGATCGCCTTCCGACCGAATTCGGTCGATTAGTCCTAAGGCCACCCGTTCATAGTCAATCGTACGATCAAAAAAACCGACTTCCAAAAAAAACACTACTAAGTACAAAATAACTTTAATTTCGGAAGTTGGTGTCAAATAACGAAGAAGCAACCAAAAACACCGACTTCCGAAATTAAAGTTATTTTGTACTTTGTAGTGTTTTTTTTGGAAGTCGGTTTTATTTTTCACTTTTTAGTGGTACCCCACACCTAAAACACCACTGAAAAGTCACAGGAAAGCAAAAATATGCAATTTCGTATGATTTTTCCACATATTTTTTCCAGCAATTTGGATTTAAAAACCATACTGCTGAACCGATTTTAATCAAATTTAAATGGGACCCATCGAGAAGTATATCCTTTAACATGAAACAAGAATTTTTCAAATCGGTTCATAAATGACGGAGATATGAGGTAACAAACACAAAAAAAAAAAAATACAGTCGAATTGAGAACCTCCTCCTTTTTGGGAAGTCGGTTAAAAATAACGCTCAGTGCGATTCTGTAAACATGTCGAAGTGAACACCCGGGTGGGGCGCACGACAGGTGAGTTGTCAAACCATACAAATAAGATGGAATGACAGCTCTATTGTCGTTCACTCCGCCTAGGTGAACACCGTGAGATGTCGACAGAATCGACCGGCTGATCTGTGGATCGCGTTCCAAATTGATTCTGTACGGGCGGCCTCAGGACTTATCGACCGAACTCGGTCGGTAGGCGATCGCTGCCTATGTCGAGACTGCAGAGCAGACCCTGGTGTAGGATTTCTATCCTATATCTTTGCGCATAGTGAACGTTGGCAAATGGTAGGTAGTGAAAAAACGTATCCAATACTCATATCATACTCTCCTTAATTATGATATGAGGCTCTCCGCGTTTTTCATAATTGTTTGTATCAGCCTTTGTCCTACCTACTCTACCACCACTTTTTTACAAACACATTAGACTTGATCAAGTGGACCTGTAGGTAGCAACCGAAACAAGTAAAATTATTAATAAAACATTTTAAGCACTTTAAACATAGTCCAAGGACATCTTCCAATTCCTCCTTTATTATTCTGATAAACGATCTTCAAATAAATAAATATAATAAACGACTTCACGTTACCATATAAAAAGAAATGATTCTCATTAACACGGACCATCTCGGATTGTATCCTCCTACGTTAAAATTAACATATAAAATGCCTAATCTATTAGATCTGTAAAATGGGAGCACTCCTTTTTTGGAGACCATATTACATCTATTGATTGTCATTTATAAAGTCCTTTTGTTCATTCAAGCACTTGCTTGTTATCCGTATTTAATTATCATAATTATGTATGTGGGACTACGTCTCATTAGGTAGTTAGTTTTCATTAAGTATGCGGTATTATCACGACATATCCGTATTAGCCATCCACATTAGGTGTAGGTACCTACATATTATGTTGATACACATTGGAGAAGGACGTCACTCTGTAGGGCGGGCGTGTGGCGTGTCACCGACCAAGAGAATCAAACCGCCACATCATCTCTAGTAAGTTGTTCTTGTTTAACTAGCGGATAGTAGCATATGAGCACAACCTTGTAGCGTTAATCACCAGATTGTCCATCAGCAACACCCTTTGTAAGTGCCTAATACATTCTTGTGGAATCGCCAGTGCCCATGTTCTCGTTTATGGTCCATGGTCCATCATCGTCGATCGAATCGAGAGGCGTGCAGTGATTGTTGACAACAAATCACATTATTCGCGAATATTAATCATAACCAAAGGTTTCTTTATTAGTTTTTTCTTTCTTCTGAATTCAGAAATATTTCAAAAGTTGTGAATGTTGCGGTCGCATTTTGTGTTCGTCGGACGATTGTAGTCTTTGGTCGGACGTCTCACTCACATTATATGGAACGCAGCTTCTCGTGCTAGTTTTACCGAACCAGTCAAAAAAAAGATTTGGCAGAATTTTCCTAAAACAGAGATTCACGTTATACTTTTTACAATTCAACTACTTTTTAGAAGTAATGTTCTCTACACGCCCTAGCTTCGTTATTGGCGTTATTGCAGCTATATTTGGCAACATGGCAACTTTTTGATGGTCCTGCGCATTGCGCGTTTAAACCATGAAACTAACACGACTGTACCTGTCAAATCTGTCAATGTGACAGCAAACAGCTGACCATCCTGAAAAAAACCTTGTTGACATTTCTCAGTCTCAGTCATTCCCAACCAAAATGTATTGACAACGGTTATTCGTAACAGAGAAATCAAAAACGATTTCATAAATTAAAGTTGTCAGTGAAATAGGCCATAACCGTCCGGGGCACGAAACATGTCAGCTAGTAGGTTAGATGCAGTGTACAGAAGTATACTTCTAACCAAGTTCTTTACTAAAGGATGGGGGAAACCAGAGAACTTGCGAAGGTCAGATTCATGATATTACATGTGGTGAAGCTGTTGTGTAACAAGTTTGTCGCCGAGCTCTACAGTGGTGTGGTTATTGTGATGATTTGTGTTTGCATACAAACTGTTTCAATGTTATGTTTTAAGGTTATTCGAGTTCAGGAAAGTGGTGTCGAACCGGGATGAATGCTTCAAATTAGTGGAAAGAGACTATCCTGTTACGATTACCAAGGTAAATAGTAATTTAACATTTTTTATCTTGGTTTTGGTCATTTTGAGTCATAAAATTGCAGCATGAGTCATAACCTTACTTTAAATTTGTTATTGTCTCTGCAAGAAAATAACATTGTGATGGTGAAGAAAAAAAAAGGTTAAGTATACAATGGAATGTTTTTACTGTAAAAAAATATTTAAGTATTTTACTTTTTTATTTGTTAAGTAATGTTTTTGCCATTGTTTTGGTCATGAAGAGTTTTAGCAAATAACCCATTAAATTTGCGCAGAAGTACTATACACGAAATTTTGACTATTTTTAGTACATAACAATATATTAAAATTATTATTCTTCTGTTAATGGACATAATTTTGAATACCATCTCATTATTTCATGTAACTTCACATTACTATTGATGTAATTATTGCAGCAACAAACGCTATCAGACTGCAAGCTCTACGAAGGCTACTTCGTAACACCTCTGGAGCGGTACTTACCAGGAATAGTGCCTAAGATAGCACAGAAGGCTCATTTCCAAGCATTGCTACCGCTCCACTGGCCCGAGAAGAACTGCAAGCCTGTGTGTTTACATCTTGCCGGTACTGGAGACCATGTGAGTAAAATTAAATTTATTTTAGATTTGATACTGGAGTAATACTTAGTAGAATTTTAAAAAAGATTTATGAGTAGGTGCGGTGACCTATATAAATCCCTTTCCCTACTACTATTATAAATGCGGAAGTAACCCTGTCTGTCTATTACGCTTTCACGCTAAAACGGCTGTAAGGATCGTCATGAAAGGCAGATAATATTATGGAGAAGGTATAGGCTACTTTTTTACGCGATAACCGACATCCACGTGGGCGGAGCCGCGGGAAAAAGCTAGTGAAAGCATAAAGTACATTCGCAATGTCATAAAAGATATAAATAATCCACTCTCTCTAGGTATTTCAAAACGGAAGATAAAGTCCTATGACATCAGAGATTACTATTCATAATTGAACATGATAAATTATATTTATCTAGCTTACGATGTAAACAAAAACAAGTGCCTGTTCTGAAGGCGTTGGCACGTTACCGATGTGAGCGTCATGTGTTTGCGATGCCAATGAACCAATGACGTGAACTGCCGATCAAAGATTATCGATAGACGAGATCGCCAAGTCGAAATCTCCAGGGATTAGAAATTCGATCTCGGCGAGATCTCGGCATTTCCAAGATCTCGAATGGTTTTAAAAAAGTATTGTTTTACTTAGACAAGTGAAACAATTGAAACTGCTGAGTTGTGATTATGATGCGAGTAAGATACAACATTAATTATTGAAAAAAAAAAGTCTTTATTTTTATAATTATTTACTCTTAAGAGCGTTTACGCCGTACGGCATTTCATACAAACTTTCAAGTTCTTATTTTTCGAAATGAATGATGAACCGATTTTAATGAAACTTGGTATGCATGCGCCATCCAACCAGGTCTAAAACGTGAGTTGGGAACATTTTCGAAAAAGAGTTTAGAGGGAGAGAGAGAGCGATTTTAAGATTTCTATAGAAAATGAAAAATCACTCTATCTTACCTCCTGAACTCTTTTTCGAAAGTAATCTCAACTAACTTTTTAGACCTGTTTGGATGGTGTATGCATACTAAGTTTCAATAAAATCGGTTCATTCATTTCGAAAAATAAGGACTTCAAAGTTTGTATGAAAAGCCGTACGGCGTAAACGCTCTTAATGAACACACAAATCACAATTCAGACCCGAAAAAAATCTCTTATTAAAAAGTACGTATTTTAACAAAAATAATAAAAGTAAGACAAACAAGAAACAAATGGCTTTAGGAGTGGTTTTGGAAATAGCTCTTTAAAAAACAAATAGTGCTTAAAGTGCTGTCGAATAAACGGCATCTTATGTCAGTCGCTATATGTAGCCAGCGGCTGAAAATGCCCTCTCAGATTCAACACTAGTTGGTACCAGCGTGAGCAAGCTGTTGTAAGTAAATTTCATTTTTTTTGATGTAACAAAAGTTACGAATCGTTGGTCTAATGGCGCGGCTGTTCCTGGGTTTAATTCCCAGTCCGATTACTATACAGTGTTTGGAAATGAATTGTTTCACCGGAAATTTCTCAGTGTCAGCCTATACTCTGTCTGGATTTGCACCTGGTGCAAGGCAAGCTCACGCCCTAATACAGGGTGGGACATAAATTTATTAAGACAACTGTCGAAATATGGGTAAACTATACGTCTAAAACAGAGGTGTAGCTAGCTCTGCCACTCCCTTGGGTGAGTTACAAGGCGTCATTTTATAGTAAACAAGGTTATCGCGCGAATTCTAATGCAGTCGCTACGGGTCAAAACCAAAAAGACCTACAACCAGTTTAATCTTGCTCAGTAAATAACTGCATTGTACTTAGAGGTCAGGGTACTACAGCAACGTGCTTATAAAAATACATTATTTAGCTACAAGCTTAAACCGGAAAGCAGAATTCGACCGCAACATAGTTGCCACGTCTAGGTCTAGACAAGACAGTAGGCAATGTTGAACGCAGTCAGCAGCCCTAAATTCTAATAACTGTCGCCTTATCGCTTCCTTATCTAGCCTGTTGGAAATTAACAAGGTTTTGTTCTGTTCAAACAAACATCTATACTAGGCAACGAAACGCTTTTCCACAACTCTGGAGGGGGCAAATGGGTGAAATGGGCCGGAAGCATCGTGGAAACGGGGCCGCCGCGCAGCGCTGCAGTTGCGTAACAACTGCGCCGCATTCGCCTCTGCAAAAACAAAATATTTATAAACAAATATATCAAGACGTGACGCATTAACACAACTTTGTAAGTAGGTACATGATAATTAAAGTAATTAAGTACTTAATTGTTTTACTATAAACTAGCGTAACTAAACGCCGATTTATTTTTCTTTTGTTTGCACAGTCATAGTCTATACAAAATGCCTCGCTTATCAACTTTGTTTTATCTTATCATTGTATCAGAACACGTAAAGCCGAGATATCCCAACGATAGATGACCACCAATATCGACATTCTTATCAATGAGAACCGGTTAATGACCTACTAATTTCATCAACGATGCAGACGAAAACTAAAAGACTTCAAAATCCATCATGAATGTATTCGTTCTGGCTTGGCGCCAACAAACAACACAACACAAGCCTTGCTTGAGACTTGTTAAATGACTTATAAGTTTTTGTGTGGGGTTAACATTTTGGAAATGTGCCAAAAGATAATTTATTGAGACAGGGGCCTACGAGTCCTACGACTGTTCATTGGGACTTAATCTATTAAAGGATGATGTATGCTAGACTTATCGAAGCTGATGCTCAGATACAAGAACGCTTTGCTCAATATATTAAGAACGATGTCTCGCTGCATTCTGTAGCTCCCACTTCGCTATGAATGGACATTCATTTATACAAATGGCTTGCACTTGACTCGCCCTTGCTTCGACTTAGCTATTCATTCCCAACAATGATTTGTACCGACTATAGAAACACACAAGTAGGTACCTAAACAAATTGATCGGTTATGCAGGCTAACTGCTAGGGTGAACTATGCAACCGGCTTAAGTCCCATGTAACAGGGGGATGGGGGGAGCCAATACTTGGCACAAATCGCGCTTTCAACCACTCGTCATTATAATACCGGTCATAGTCGATAATATTATTAGAATACTAAGCGTGGGAATTGATTCATCTGCACCGGTGTTCAAGGGCCAGTAAAATTGTTTGTGGGACGTGCTTATAAAAGTTTTTATAAGTAGGTTAGAACTTAATAACACACTTTTATTTTGAAACAAATGAACGCGATTTGTCGCGCCGACAGAGGCCTTTCGGTGTTGCCGAATAATTAAACGCGATGTTTGTGAATTCGCGCGATGTTCGCGGTTTAACCAGAGGGGCAATTCTACAAATTTGTAAGTAACGTTCGAATTCGCATGTCAGTTGCAATCTGTCAAAAAAGCCTTATTTTCCATACATTTTTGACAGATTGCAACTGACATGTGAATACGAACGTTGCTTATCAATTAGTAGAATTGGAACTCTGATATGTACCGAGGTACTATAGCCCTCTTTTATTTGCTTTATCTATAAGGGTATTCATAGGTATTGTTTGTCTCCAGTTTTTCTGGCGACGGCGGAACCTCATGGTGAAACCGCTGCTGAAGGAAGCCGGCATCGGCGGCATCATTCTGGAGAACCCATTCTACGGACTACGCAAGCCGACTGATCAAGTGTAGGTACCTACTTTTTTATTATTATTGATAGGCTCGCGTCTATATCGACAATAGAACATGCTTGCCTAGAAGTACCCTATTCACTCTTGACTTAAAGTAATTGACAATGCAAAAACCTCCAGGTTATAGTTATCAGGAAACACAGACTCTGGCAGAGAATCGGAATTCTTTAGCTGTACGTAACCACACACAAAGCTGTAACCGATGCTCTCTTTACGATTTTTAAGAACATTCTAATCACAGTTGCAGTCTGTTGCAAAATACCGCGAATAGGGAAGATGCAAAAACATTCCGCGGTAACTCTTTCAAACATATTTGGCAAACCTGGCAGTGTTGCCAAATATGTTCGAAAGAGTTACCGCGGCCCTGGAACGCAAGGGCAATGGAAGGAATACGGATGGGTTTTAGTCAGTAAGAGTCTGACACTCCCTTCCGCTCCACCCAGAGTGGAAGAAGTCATTTGATGATTACCCATCCTTAAAAAAATAAAAAAATATGAAATAATCTCATCACGGAAAAGTGGTATCAGCAATCATTGTATGTCCCTCTCATCAATCACAGTATCGGGCTTACGTAAGCTGGAGCGCGCAGATGACCCAAATACAATGTTTCGACACAACTTGTACCTACACGTTATTATATCTAAACCGTCTTCATTACCGATAGAGCTAGATTACTTATATCCAAGCTAGAAGGATCTGTGCCGATAAAACTAATTAATGATTGCTGAAACGGGCTAAGGTGCTTGTTGGCGACAGATCTAGCAATCCCGTTGCTAGGGGCTTGTTGGTGTTCGTTGGTTAGCAACGGGGCGGCTTACGTGTTTTTTTACTAATTTTTAATATTCTCTTGTGAGCTAATTAATACACCCGATTGCACCTTAACCGTGTTTCATTTGGTGCCTAACAGTGCTCAAGCCCCCAAGTAGAAGACCGAGATACCTCTACAACCTCCGTACGCATGCCATATGCGTTTCATACAAACTTTCAAGTCCTTAGTTTTCGAAATGAATGAACCGATTTTGATTATGGTATACATACGCTAGATATCCAGGTCTAAATAGTTAGTAGAGAACATTTTCGAAAAAGAGTTCGGGGGAAAGATTTGTCGCTTTCTATAGAAAAGTTAAAATCGCTCTTTCTCTCCCTCTAAACTCTTTTCGAAACTGTGTAGACCTGGATATCTAGTGTAGCTATGTATGCATATATCAAGTTTAATTAAAATCGGTTCATTCATTTCGAAAAATAAGGACTTCAAAGTTTGTATGAGCATTTCATACAAACTTTCAAGTCTTTTTTTTTCGAAATGTACGGCGTAAACGGGAATTTACAAAAACTAATCCAAGGAGGCTTGTTATGCGTTACAGATAATAAAATATTAAGTATGTGCTTTTTTAGTGTTTTCTTTGCTAAAACTTAGCTTCAGCGGGGTCAAGCCCCCACCCCAAAACCAGAATCCTAGATCCGGCACTGTATGTGTATATTAAAATAACCTAACATTTTTGTTCCTCTTCTGTACACTTCTTCTATGCGAATTAAAGAAAACTCCTTAGATTGTTTGAGCCCAGTAAGTGGTTACGTTAATTGCGGCATCGGTGGCATTTAGTAAGTTCCCCACAATGCATCTGTATGGGCACTTAGAGGGCAGTCCCACGTGTGGCTCGTGTTTTGATCGAGACACCGCACTCACATTGGGTATTCGATGCATGTATAAAACCCCACCAAGTCGTCTTTGCAGCGGCAGTACACTTACTTAAAATCACTCGTAGGACCCTTTTTCAAAAATCCGTGTGTAGAAGAGTAGGGACTTCGTTATTCGCACTTGAGAGTCCCATTCGGTCCGATGTGCGTGAGGCATTTATCATTTTAGTTTCGTTGAATCCGTATGTATTGAAATAGTTAAATAGGTGTTCGATATACCAACCTAAGTACTGATTATTGTTTTACCAGTCGTTCGTCCCTGCACAACGTGTCGGATATCTTCGTGATGGGCGGGTGCCTGATCCTGGAGTCGCTGGTGCTGTTCCACTGGTGCGAGCGCAACGGTCTGGGCCCGCTCGGTGTCACCGGCCTCTCTATGGGCGGACATGTTAGTATACACCGCTCTTTCTCGCCTAAAACTTATATAAGTTTCGTTTGCTTACCATAGTGTAGGCTTCTTAACCCAAACGTTGACTGGTAGAGAATGCGTTGTGGCATTAAGTCCGCCTATGTACAGTCAGTGACAATAATCGACTGATACATTCGTTTTTAGGGTCTGTACCCAAAGGGTAAAAACGGGACCCTATTACTAAGACTCCGCTGTCCGTCTGTCTGTCACCAGGCTGTATCTCATGAACCGTGATAGCTAGAAAGTTGAAATCACGGATGATGTAAGTACCTATGTCTGTTTTGCCGCTATAAAAACAAATACTAAAAACAGAATAAAATAAATATTTAAGTCTTTGTATTTTTAAAAAAACGTTGCCCCACACTATGAATTTCTCCCGTATCGTGGGTGCGTTTACAAACATACAAACTCACATACACAAACAGCCAAGTGGGGCTCCCATACGACAAACGTCGCTTTTTGGCCATTTTTTTTTAAATATAGATAATGGTACGGAACCCTTCGTGCGCGAGTCCGACTCGCACTTGGCCGGTTTTATTTTAAACTATATTTTGTGCATGTGCTCCGTGAGTGTATCCGTGGCATCACAGCAGGGCCTATCAAAATACTAGCGCTGTGTTATTTATTTTTAAATATCGCAGCATATGCTGAGATAGGGACCTTTTTGACCTCGCACAGATCAAATCCATATTGTTAGCATTTATTAATTAGTCGTTAGGTACCTTTTTTAAATTTATTTTAGATACTTTTTGTCTGATTTGTGCGAGTCCCAAATAAACATTTTTATTTATTTGTTTTTCAAAATATTGGGTTAAATTAAAGTAACATTAAAAAATAATATTTAAATCATTGTCAATCATTTTGTGCCAATTTAGACGATAATTATGTAAAAGTAGCAGTGTTTATCGATTTTTGTCGCTGACCATACCAATAGAAAACGGGCCATTTAAAATATTGCTTTGGTTACTTCAAGTCAAGGCATTTATTTAATTGAAACCACTTACAGCTACGATCAGTAACGAAAGTGGATCACTATGACATTGAGAATAGAAATCCATTATCACACAATGTCATTTATGTGTTCTCAATCATAAATATTGCAAGGTAATGTGTTGATTGTACAAGTGTCCGACAGATGGCGTCGCTGGCAGCTACAAACTGGCCGAAGCCTCTAGTTCTAGTCCCGTGCCTCTCCTGGTCAACGGCCTCTGCGGTTTTTTTACAGGTAAGTGTCTAAAAAGCAAAAGTTATTTATTCAAATTAGGCTGAGAGCCACTAGCCAGCACTTTGTGGACATCAGATTTACATAAAGACCCTCCCGTCACCCTTTCCTAGTGTTTTAGCTGGGAAGATGTGGCGTAACAAACTCTCTGTCTGTCAGTACTTTAAAGCAACAGTTTTGAACTCTATTTCTGTCAGTTTAAGGTTGAATATCTAATGGTTTTGATTACTTTTGATACTATAAGTTAGCAAGGACTAGTTAAAAACCATATGGGACAACTATATTATTGCTATAAGCAAAGCAATAGGGTAAAAATTTATCAGTACTACAATTAAAATTGTGATATCAATTTTGAGCTCTATGTGGGTACTTTAAGGTTCAATCTCGAATGGTTTTTATCCTAAAATGTGCCTTTAATTTTCAGGGCGTAATGTCGCATTCAATAAACTGGGACTTGCTAGAGGACCAGTACCTATCTGACGGCGAGTACAGAGAGAAACTGTCCAAAATGGTGACCATAGTGGACGAAGCCTTCCTCGCCGGTAAGAAGTTCGCACGCACATACTCACAGAATATGGAGATACCAACTAACGACAAAACAATAGAGCAACAGAAAAACAGTGAAACGAAAAAAAATTTAGACATAACGTACAAAGAAAGTGGCGACGACAACCCACAAAACATAATCGATGTCAATAGAAACATATTAGAGTTAAAGAACGAAGTGCCTAAAAATGTCGTGAAGTCTGAAACTTTAGCTCAGATCGAGAGTTTACACGAAGATCTGAAAAGGTTGTTAGACGAGAAAAAAATAAGTGCCGAGTTGTATAATAAGCTGACGTCGAACGTGAAGTTTGTGCTGGAGCCGGCAGACATCGACAATATCAACCAGCTGACTGAGCCGAAGATCAAGGAAGTGTTGCTAAAATGTAAAGTTGGTGAGTCTACATTTGTCTTTGATAATGTTGGGTGTCAAACTAGAGGAGAACGCAAACGACACCTTCGTTAAAACTATGAGGATATAAATACTGCATTAAATAGTAATGCAGTCACAAAAAACCCTTCTATAAAAAGATGATGAAAAATCCGTCTTCGATTAAAACCGTTCTTTTGCGTTCTCACTGAAAATTCGCGCATCTACAACTGTGTCGTGCCAATAAAGCAGATAAACGTGAATATGGTATTTGACTAGGTACTTACTATCAAAAATATACAAGAATGAATACCTACTTATTTGAAAGACGGACTAAAATAGAATGATTTGTGAAAAAAATAATAAAACCGGTAGGAAAATAGAAAAGCTACAAGACTTTTGAAAAATATTATATTTACTGCTGGATGGCTTGACTTGCGAGTGACTAGTGTTGTCCTTGTTAATCATACATTTTATGTCCTTGTTTATCATACATTTTAAAACGTTCACAGCTCCGGTTTTTCTTTTTTGGAGATTTTTAAACAATTTTCTTACTGCGTTTGCTCTTTCTCAAGTCTCTAAAGAAATAGAATACTAAAAAAACAGTAAATTACCTTATGGCAAATACCACATCAGCATTTAGAGTGTCAAGAAATGCTTTATTACTTATATCAGCAGTGCGATTCTGTAAACATGTCGAAGTGAACACTTGGGCGGGATGCACGACGGGTGAGTTGTCAAACCATACAAATAAGACGGAATGACAGCTCTATTGTCGTTCACTCCGCCTAGGTGTACACGGTGAGATGTCGACAGAATCGACCGGCAGTTGTATATGCGTGAACGCAACATCCACCGTTACAGGTAAGTTAACAGACAACACTTGAATCTTCATCTGGCAAAATTTTGGTGAGTCTACAAGTCGGACAATGTTAATTTTCTTTGCTGGGTCAATCTTATCACCTTCTCCTTGATGAACCAAGGCTGGTAGATGGTTTCTATTACTAACTTTAGAAACTGGACCAAAATGTCCTTGAGGGTTAGACCTAGTCTTCGTGAAGTTTCCGCACCTTTTCTACTTTGCAAGTAAAGGCTCATAAAACTTCCACTTTATGTATGATAACGAGAAGGAATAAAACGTAGGGCCCGTCTTAAATGAACGTGACCTACGATGTTTTGCAGGCGTTGGTTTTAATTTATTTCAGGTGACCTTTATATCTAAGTATGTAAACTTCATATATATAAATTGGGTACTTGACGGGGTAAATGTATAATGCCACAAGGCATTCTCTACCAGCCTCCCTTGTAATTAAAAAGTTATTAGGACACATCGAACAATAAAACTACCTACTGTTCCTTACATTTTGTTGAGATTGGCGTATGTTGCTTATCTCGTTAAAATTTAGTTTATTTTTCCTATTTTGGGATTAACGCATGGTAAAAGTTGTGCATGATGTTGAGAACCCCTTTTAAGTTAATTAAGTATTTCAATCGTCTCTTGTATACATGAAATTAAAATCGCAAACCCTTCGCTCACGTTTTAACTCTTTTAAACGAAGCTTTTAAAACAATTATAGTCACAGAAAATATTAATGATTGATGTCTTCAAAGCTATTCATAAACTAACACATTTAACAACCATATCAAAATACACATTCTTTCTTCCAGCCGACCTACAAGACTTATTACTAACGATACAGAAACAGGCTGAAGATAAATCTACAAAAAAACACTCAGAACAACATGCCAACGACAATACTATCGTACTAGAAAGGCCGTATAAACCTAACATAGAAAGTACAAAAGTTAACAAAGAGCTTCTAAAAATCGTAGAAGCGCCAAAGAAAGAAATCATAAAAAAACCCGAGAAATCATGGAACATATCAGAGTTTACATCTGACCTATGGGAAAACCTGCCGTTCTTGAGAACGAGCACGAAAAGTGGGAAAAAAATAGATATAACTAAAATACACTGGAGGGACAGAGAGACCCTACAGTTTATGAGAGGGATCATGGATGAATGCACGCATCTTAGTAATTTCTCGATGCCGTTTGACACATCTTTGATTATTGGTAAGTTTTTATTTGAGGCTTTCAAATTCAAAATAGTTTTTTTTTAAGAAACCTAAGATGTCACCTAATGAGTTTAGTATTGTACACATATAGTCAACTCTGCTTGTCCTATACTAAAATAAAAGTTTTTGATACGCGAGGCTTCCCAAAATACTTAATACTTTTCCAAGAAGACTAACTTTAGTATGAAGTAAAAAATTTTTCCTAGATGTAGAAATCCCTACTAATATTATAAATGCGGAAGCAACTGTCTGTCTGTCTGTTACGCTTTCACGCTAAAACGACTAAACGGATCGTCATGAAGTTTAGCAGATTTATAGCCTGGTATATGGAGAAGGACATGGGCTACTTTTTAACGCGATAACCGACATCCACACGGGCGGAGCCGCAGGCAAATGTAGTCCGACATAATTGAGTCGGCAAATGTTGGCACCTGCGGCGTTAGTCTTATTACACGTGCAAATGCACGTGTAAACTTTCGACCCTACATAATATTATTATTTACGAGTATATGGTACAGTAGGTATAATAATAAAATACATTAGTCATACCTGCAAATATACAGATTGTGATCGAAATCATTGGCATCCCTCCAATGATTCCAATTGAGGTGAAAATATTCGTAAGTGTAAGCAACTTTTTCTATTGGACCGACTCTGATATATTGAAACAATTTAGATTCATACATTTTAGGGATGTTAGGCACTGCATGTATTAATGAAAGCCACCTACAACTGTTTTCTGCAATATTTCAGAAGGTTGTGACCTTCATAAATTGGTTTTGCTGTAGTCGGTTAATCAGGATTTCCCGTCATTTTATCATGTATTCTAAATTAATCGCAGAAACCTATTTCGTAAACACTTATACATGCCCTTCTAAGTTATATTCATCTAAGACATATTTTGGCAACTAGCTCTCGTTCTTAGCATTGTGATTGAATGTATCGTATGACGAATCTGTCAAATGAGATTACCACCACCGATGGGCAGAAATTGCCGATTATGGTAAATTTAAGCTCACTACAGCTCCCGTCATCCCCCTAAGCTCCCTGACAAACCCGACCTCGGCCACATCATGAAATAGCCAATTAGACCAACATTTAAACGAAGCTCATTTACAAAAGCAATTATTATATAATATGTCCGTGACTGCTCAGTCGTTTTACATAACGGAGCCGTTTTGTAAAATCGCTAGCGTTGATGTAAAATAGCTGATTATAAAATGCATCTGCGATAGAGGCATTATTGTCGTATACTTCGGGCTGCGATTATGAAATTCCATTATGCAAATTTCTCAGTGTAGCCGTAGAAATGTCGCTACAATCATACCAAAGTAACATGCCTTGTATTCAACAGCGGTATGCGCGAAGCACGACGCGTACGTGCCGCGCGACGACGTGGGCACGCTCGAGGAGATCTGGCCGGGCGCGGAGGTGCGCTACGTGGACGCAGGTCACGTGTCCGCCTACATACTGCACCAGTCACTGTTCAGGTAGTGGCACACTCTATTTGAAGTTCGTATTTAGCGCTCTAGATGGCACCAGTCATATGTCTTCTTAGTTCCTTAGTAAAAATGTATGGTCGAAACACGTTTGCATGTATATTTTAACTGGAAATATATTACATAATGCTGAGTTTCCTTATTTGATGAAACTGCTTTCCCAGTTAACGTTAGCGCAATTTTTATTTCACAAGATAAAAATTTCTAATCTATATTTGTTTTCCACAGAGCCTGCATCAAAGAAGCATTCGAGCGGTCAAAGAAGCGGTGGCAGGACGGCGCTCATATTTACTGACAATAGCTTTTATTGTAGCACTAGTACGGCGTTCCTTTACATGTAAGATACTCAGTATAAGTTCAACGGTTGAAACACGGCTGTCTCTGGAAGACAAGCTTCAGCTCAGGTGGTTAAGCAAACTTTAAACCCAGGTCATATTGACCTGGGATATTTTAAAGGGGCTCATCCAATGTGCCAATCCCCTTAGACCCACTTTGTTGTTTTGTCATGCTTTACCCAAAGTATACACAAACTTGTGCAATAAACGAATACGTATTTTAGCGTATCGTATTTGTTATTCCTCTTTTTTAATAAAAACATAAATTAAAAAATTGCCATTTTCCAAAAATGACAGTGCCATTAGTGTATGTATTTAGCACAAATTTTACAAAAAGGAGCTAACCATTGGAAATTCTCGACACTTCTGAACTTTTATTTGAAGTAGAAGTTGTAGTCATAAATCTTCGAACATTCAAAACATTTGGGTAACGAACGAGTAATAATATGTGATACCTGCATAATATTATGAAGTTTATATGCCTTATTGAGTATTCGCAAGCGCAACTGTGGGGCGTTATATCAAGGACTGGATTCCTAGGGTACACAGGCAGTTTGTTTGGTTTTTGAAAGCCATTTATGACTGTAACTCAAACGAAGAAAAGCTTTAAAAATATAGTTACACGAAAACATCAAATCATTTTCTTGTTGTAACTAGGCCTTTCGTTGACACTGCGGTGTTCAAAAGTTAGGCTTACTTTGATTAATGGCAAACTGGGAATGTATGTCCGGTGCCTTCAATTCGCAGTGGCATTTAAGGCACCAAGTTAAACATAATATATCAGCCTTGTAATCTATGTTAAACAAAAAGTACAAAGTTAATTTCGAGTTCGTATTTGTTTAGAGTATAATTTCCAGTTATGCACTGCTTTTAGAGTTATTTATTGTAGACGATTCTCGATGTATATAAGAAGAAATTATATATTTCTCTATTGAGATTGTAAAGTGTACATTTTATTTTTTATAAATAAATGTCTTTTTTATTATAAAAGTTTTGTTTTCTTTCGTCTATTTTTTTTTAAATATTTTATGTATAACAAAGGAAGTTTGAATCGAAGTGATTGCTGGTTGCAGGAGATATCGACTGTTTATAAAAATAGCTAATTTGTAACATTTTACTTTTGTGTTAAATCTTAATCAGGGTTGGATCTAGTATCGTTTGACAGGAGTCGCGAGGTAAAAAGGGTTAAATCTGGTAGGGGTTGGGTCCCCGATTATAACGAGTAGCATACGGAATTTCGACGCACAAAATATCGATAAATGCTAATACGATGCTACAAAATTGCGAAGCACGTTACTGCGAAAGACCGTCTCTGCGAAGCCACTACACTACTACACACAACTACTTATTTGTATTTACCGAAAAA
This sequence comes from Melanchra persicariae, assembly GCA_947386135.1. Lineage (NCBI taxonomy): Eukaryota > Metazoa > Arthropoda > Insecta > Lepidoptera > Noctuidae > Melanchra > Melanchra persicariae. The sequence goes on along the minus strand of OX376661.1, from coordinate 9,233,860 downwards.
CTTTCGCACGGTCGGACATCAGGGCCACGACTTTGAATATTTATTCAAAGTTTGAGGAGCTTTTCGCTTAACGTATAACCCGACCAAATTAAGTTGTTAATGGTGTTGAGCTGTTTAGATTTGTACACTTAACGTTATGAACACAGTTGGTATAAAAAATATTGAAATATTGAACTGTTGTTATAACTATTCCGACATCCATAAAATATGCACGAGTGTACATCTCCTAAACAGCTCAATTGATATAGATGTACTTAGTACATTTTTAATAGTTTCGCCTGTCCGTCCGTCCGCAGTTTTATTCTGAAATATTAATGCTACGATACGAAGTTGTAATTTGGTATCATCATATCAGCCAATTACCGTCCACTGCTGAACGTAAGCCTCAAAGAGCGCTAACCATCCCGGTCTTGAGCAGTCCGCATCCATCCGCTGCCAGCCACCTTCTTCAAATCATCGATTCATGCCGCAGGGCGTCCAACACTACGTTTGCCCATACGCGGTCTCCACTCTAACACATGTCTGCTCCATCGACCGTCTGTACGTCTATTGACATGGCCGGCCCACTTCCACTTCAGCATGCTGATTCTTCGCGCAATGTCGGTGACTTTAGTTCTCTGTCGAATGATGAATGGTATATTAGATGTTAATCACGACGACAGTTGTAAAATAAAACCTGGAAAATATTTTTTTAAGGTGCCATCCATTTTTTATATGCTGTTCCATCGTCTCGTTGTTGTTCGTCGTATCGTTGTCTTTCAAATCAGTGGTCCGTTTACAAAAGTTAAGCTACTTTTCTTTAAGTATTTTTGTTAGTCATGTGTCTTAACTAACTAAAAGACTAACTGCATTTGTAACTTTGTAATTTTATAGTAAATTTGATACTTATTTTTTGTCATGATTTACGGAACGGGTAACTACGGAACCCTTCACTGTGGGTGGCCCGACACGCACTTGGCCGGTTTTTAGATTTTCGCCTGACTTTGCGTCGATATGCCTTGATGCTCATATATTTAGTGGCTGTAAGTATGTGGAAATTATCGTTTACAAATGAATGTAGAGAAAATTCTTACTTAGTAAGGAGCGATTTTTGTAAACTTTGATACCAATAAAACAACTGAATTATACAACAAAACGCATTTATTCTGAATCATTCTTCGTCCGCAATCACACTGCAACGTAAAACTCCGAATACAAAACAATTCAGTTTAATAAAAACAAAAAATAATTAGATGTTACGGTGTCACAGGTGCCTGAGTAAATATCGCTACAAACGTCGTTGATACATCATTTACATAAAGTGAAGTGGACTATATACTATATTATTATGAAATTGTGACTATGATTGAATCACATATCATCACTAGTTCGCATTAAACGACTATGGAATGAAAGCATGTTGGTAAACACGAAATAAAACAATCCGGTTTAAGATATCACTAAAACAGTTACTTATAAAAATCAGATTGGCAAATTATTAAAAAAGTACGAATTTTAAAAATCAATGGTAGAGGTCTGAAATTGACGTGCCTTTACAATATTAATAAATTCGGATGATTTCAGTACCCTGCTTCCAAACATCGACAAATCAATGATCATCCGTATTTCGCTCATTTCCTACAAGGTCGATAGATCTCAATTTGAAATTTTTTTAGTTATTGATACAGTAGCGTTGAAAAAATTGCGCTCCATGTACTGCGAAACCGCCATTTCTCTAAGCTCTATAGTAAGCGAGACAGATATTCACCGAGAAATTACGCATTTACAGGTATCGGACCGCAATTTTTTTTCAACACAACTGTATTATTTACAGAGGTCGGAATTAGGTAGAGTTATTTAAGTACTTACTCTGATTTCATACAGCGAAAGAATAAAGCGGATATGCCTGAAATCCCGAGATTAAATTTGAAAGAGCAGAAAAATCCCGTGATTTATTAAATAAAAAAAAGTCATTTACTTTTACACAATTTAAAGCACTGCACGCGCGACGTTGCCAAATTTACATCAACGACATCGGATGTCCGAAGTCGCAAAATACTAATAAAAATTGTATGTTAATTATCTTTGTTTTATTTTTCGTATCTATCTCTGGTTTGGGTATGGGTTTGGGTATCTGGGTTTTTATCATTATTTATTTGTAATACTGTTGACCACACGGGACTGTCTATTAGATATCCCGGGAAGATCCATATTAATATCAACATTTCGATGCAAGTACATAAATAACTCTACCTAATTACGACCTCTGATTATTTACTAAATAAAACATACATTTTGAGATATATCGACCTTGTAGCAAATGAGAGATTTCTAAATCATATATCCAGCAGATAGCTCCAGGAAAATCACTGGAGGAACTATCAGATTAAGATTTTATATTTTTATAAAACACTCCAGCAAACGTATTTTCTTCCATAGGCATCAAATGTTGTAGACACGTCAATTCACAATAGATACTCCAGACACAGATCGAAATAATAATTTAAAAACAAAACTGTAATTTTAATTTGTACAATAAAAATACTCTAACAGTCTAACAGAACAATGAAAAAAGAAGCTTGGTGATTATATTTATTATTATTTAATGTGATATTTTCTCACTAATACGTACCATTGTCGGTCTCAAGATCCCTTTTCTAATATACTCGGGTATCATACAATGTTAAACATATTATTATGTAAGTATATAATAAGGCTCGTTGCCATGAAATATATAAGGGTACCTTACTACCAGCGTGCATCGCCTTAAGACTACTGAGGCCACCATACATAGGATGATTATTTTTGATCTGGATAATACCATAGACTAGCTCTGGGTAATAAATTCATCCTTCTGGCAATTTTATTTGAAGGATAATGCGTCATAAATGGTATGGATTTCCATCTAGTAAGACTATCCTAAGACAGAGTCATATTATATGGCGGCTTTTAAAGATGTACCGGCTTCTTCTATTCGATATACCGAGTACGTTGTTAGAAAGTCAATGGTCATTTTATCAGTTATACGTATGAGGAAGAAACGTATCAGGAACTTTTCCGATTACTCATCGACCGCCGAAAATACTGATAGAAAATGCCCATAGCTTTCATTCAGGCGGTACACCTCTAAAGCAAAAAGTATCGATACTAATGAGTTTGAAATTCCACTGTAACCTACGCGCGACTTTCGACTTTATTTACAAAGACTAACTTGGCTTGACAATCTATTTTTTGAGCAGGAGGCTTCGGAAGTCGCTGTTGCTGAGTGGTCGCTTGTCGTTGCCGTTGCTGTGGGCGCCGTTGGGCTGGCTGCTGGCTGAGGACCCGTTTGCGTTGCTGGTGGTAGCTCGCGCTGCGCTCGTCGAAGCCTTCTGAAGGACGCTTGGGATGAAAGTGCTGAGCTGTGTTCGTCGCCTGAAAGGGTAAAAGAAAGAGTACTCTTCAAATATACTGAAAGTACAAAGATTTTGACTGCTGCTTGCCAGACGAGAGCTAAGGATAATTTGGTTCGTCAGAACCTCATAACTAAACCAAATGCCCCAACCAATACACTGATTGGGGCTTTGGTACATACATACATACATACTCGTGCTACTAGGTATCTTTTTGTTTTATATTTAACCCAGAGTCAAAGCTGTAGTATGCACATCACCAGTTTGGCCTTTTGATTAAAAGGAAAAAAAAAGGGGTTGTTCTCATAGTAAAAGTTCTTCATAACTAGCTTCCCCCAGCGACTTCACCCGCGTGAAAGTTGAAAATCATACCAAGTGACAATACTCCCGGGATGATAAGTATCCTATGAGTTAAGACTTGAGTAGGAAACAAACAAACTCACTTTCGCATGTAATATTTTATATTATATTTACAAGTTAGGGCTATGACCAACAGTGGACGTCTTGCGGCTGATATGATGATGATGAGTACAATTTATTTTTTCAGGTTTTTCGTAATTTCTGTTACACCCTGTAGATACACTAATTGGTAGGAGAAATAGGAATGTTGCTGGTATCGAGGTCATTATAACGAAGCTCTACTATTTAAATATATGATGATGATCTATTAGTGGTGTGTATATTACTAGTAGTGGTGTCAGTACTGTGGACGTAAGACAGGTAGTTGCTCCACGTAAAATACTGGTAATCAGCTGTTTCCGAAGTCGACTCTAACATAGTTGGGGAAAGGTTAGGCTATCTGAAGAAGGTTTTCTTTTGTAAAAGTAACTAATTAAGCTAATTTAAAACTACTATTACACGTAAAACAAAAGAGAAGTAAATCGATATCCAAATAAATAAAATTCAAGAGTCTGTTTATAATAATTAAAAAAATAACAGCTTTTACTAAATGCACATGAAAGTATACAGAGTTAATTATTAAAGTGTGCGTGGATGATCAAATCCGAAACTATGAAGAATATCGGAAACACTGAAAGGAGTCTCGAGCCCGATGTTGATGAAAACTAAAACTGCATCATTGTATTTTTGAAAAGGCTTGTGTTTAAACGCCTACCAGAAACTGCTATTTTACTACAAATAAATTGGAAATGCGGGGCTCAAGGGTTTAAAAAAATATAACAACAAAGAGAATGCCGAGGTCTGAGTTCGCTCGCTTCGCTCGCTCACTAAACACCGCCATCCCCTTCTAACCTAACCAGTCCGAGTCGGGGTGCCGCAAGTCCTGAGCTCGCTTCGCTCGGTCTTGCATGCTTAGTTCTCCTAGTACAGTATTTGATGAGTATTTATCCGCTTCATTGGAGTTTTGAATAAATATCAGTTAGGGGTTAAGTCGGTGGGTTTTGTCAGAAATTTAGTTTTCGCGGCGCGGCGCGCTAAGCGCCACGTCCAGTACATGCCCCCCCGTGTCTCTCTTAGCGAGCCCCAGCGCGGGCAGCTCGAGCGCGCCGGCCTGCCTGGGCGGCGGCGCACTCAAGGCGACGTCCAGCTTGCGCTCCCCGAGCAGCATGCCGTGGTACTTACATGCCCCCCCCGTGTCTCTCTTAGCGAGCCCCAGCGCGGGCAGCTCGAGCGCGCCGGCCTGCCTGGGCGGCGGCGCACTCAAGGCGACGTCCAGCTTGCGCTCCCCGAGCAGCATGCCGTGGTACTTACATGCCGCCCCCCGTGTCTCTCTTAGCGAGCCCCAGCGCGGGCAGCTCGAGCGCGCCGGCCTGCCTGGGCGGCGGCGCACTCAAGGCGACGTCCAGCTTGCGCTCCCCGAGCAGCATGCCGTGGTACTTACATGCCGCCCCCCGTGTCTCTCTTAGCGAGCCCCAGCGCGGGCAGCTCGAGCGCGCCGGCCTGCCTGGGCGGCGGCGCACTCAAGGCGACGTCCAGCTTGCGCTCCCCGAGCAGCATGCCGTGGTACTTACATGCCGCCCCCCGTGTCTCTCTTAGCGAGCCCCAGCGCGGGCAGCTCGAGCGCGCCGGCCTGCCTGGGCGGCGGCGCACTCAAGGCGACGTCCAGCTTGCGCTCCCCGAGCAGCATGCCGTGGTACTGTACTTACATGCCGCCCCCCGTGTCTCTCTTAGCGAGCCCCAGCGCGGGCAGCTCGAGCGCGCCGGCCTGCCTGGGCGGCGGCGCACTCAAGGCGACGTCCAGCTTGCGCTCCCCGAGCAGCATGCCGTGGTACTTACATGCCGCCCCCCGTGTCTCTCTTAGCGAGCCCCAGCGCGGGCAGCTCGAGCGCGCCGGCCTGCCTGGGCGGCGGCGCACTCAAGGCGACGTCCAGCTTGCGCTCCCCGAGCAGCATGCCGTGGTACTTACATGCCGCCCCCCGTGTCTCTCTTAGCGAGCCCCAGCGCGGGCAGCTCGAGCGCGCCGGCCTGCCTGGGCGGCGGCGCACTCAAGGCGACGTCCAGCTTGCGCTCCCCGAGCAGCATGCCGTGGTACTTACATGCCGCCCCCCGTGTCTCTCTTAGCGAGCCCCAGCGCGGGCAGCTCGAGCGCGCCGGCCTGCCTGGGCGGCGGCGCACTCAAGGCGACGTCCAGCTTGCGCTCCCCGAGCAGCATGCCGTGGTACTTACATGCCGCCCCCCGTGTCTCTCTTAGCGAGCCCCAGCGCGGGCAGCTCGAGCGCGCCGGCCTGCCTGGGCGGCGGCGCACTCAAGGCGACGTCCAGCTTGCGCTCCCCGAGCAGCATGCCGTGGTACTTACATGCCGCCCCCCGTGTCTCTCTTAGCGAGCCCCAGCGCGGGCAGCTCGAGCGCGCCGGCCTGCCTGGGCGGCGGCGCACTCAAGGCGACGTCCAGCTTGCGCTCCCCGAGCAGCATGCCGTGGTACTTACATGCCGCCCCCCGTGTCTCTCTTAGCGAGCCCCAGCGCGGGCAGCTCGAGCGCGCCGGCCTGCCTGGGCGGCGGCGCACTCAAGGCGACGTCCAGCTTGCGCTCCCCGAGCAGCATGCCGTGGTACTGTACTTACATGCCGCCCCCCGTGTCTCTCTTAGCGAGCCCCAGCGCGGGCAGCTCGAGCGCGCCGGCCTGCCTGGGCGGCGGCGCACTCAAGGCGACGTCCAGCTTGCGCTCCCCGAGCAGCATGCCGTGGTACTTACATGCCGCCCCCCGTGTCTCTCTTAGCGAGCCCCAGCGCGGGCAGCTCGAGCGCGCCGGCCTGCCTGGGCGGCGGCGCACTCAAGGCGACGTCCAGCTTGCGCTCCCCGAGCAGCATGCCGTGGTACTTACATGCCGCCCCCCGTGTCTCTCTTAGCGAGCCCCAGCGCGGGCAGCTCGAGCGCGCCGGCCTGCCTGGGCGGCGGCGCACTCAAGGCGACGTCCAGCTTGCGCTCCCCGAGCAGCATGCCGTGGTACTTACATGCCGCCCCCCGTGTCTCTCTTAGCGAGCCCCAGCGCGGGCAGCTCGAGCGCGCCGGCCTGCCTGGGCGGCGGCGCACTCAAGGCGACGTCCAGCTTGCGCTCCCCGAGCAGCATGCCGTGGTACTGTACTTACATGCCGCCCCCCGTGTCTCTCTTAGCGAGCCCCAGCGCGGGCAGCTCGAGCGCGCCGGCCTGCCTGGGCGGCGGCGCACTCAAGGCGACGTCCAGCTTGCGCTCCCCGAGCAGCATGCCGTGGTACTTACATGCCGCCCCCCGTGTCTCTCTTAGCGAGCCCCAGCGCGGGCAGCTCGAGCGCGCCGGCCTGCCTGGGCGGCGGCGCACTCAAGGCGACGTCCAGCTTGCGCTCCCCGAGCAGCATGCCGTGGTACTTACATGCCGCCCCCCGTGTCTCTCTTAGCGAGCCCCAGCGCGGGCAGCTCGAGCGCGCCGGCCTGCCTGGGCGGCGGCGCACTCAAGGCGACGTCCAGCTTGCGCTCCCCGAGCAGCATGCCGTGGTACTTACATGCCGCCCCCCGTGTCTCTCTTAGCGAGCCCCAGCGCGGGCAGCTCGAGCGCGCCGGCCTGCCTGGGCGGCGGCGCACTCAAGGCGACGTCCAGCTTGCGCTCCCCGAGCAGCATGCCGTGGTACTTACATGCCGCCCCCCGTGTCTCTCTTAGCGAGCCCCAGCGCGGGCAGCTCGAGCGCGCCGGCCTGCCTGGGCGGCGGCGCACTCAAGGCGACGTCCAGCTTGCGCTCCCCGAGCAGCATGCCGTGGTACTTACATGCCGCCCCCCGTGTCTCTCTTAGCGAGCCCCAGCGCGGGCAGCTCGAGCGCGCCGGCCTGCCTGGGCGGCGGCGCACTCAAGGCGACGTCCAGCTTGCGCTCCCCGAGCAGCATGCCGTGGTACTTACATGCCGCCCCCCGTGTCTCTCTTAGCGAGCCCCAGCGCGGGCAGCTCGAGCGCGCCGGCCTGCCTGGGCGGCGGCGCACTCAAGGCGACGTCCAGCTTGCGCTCCCCGAGCAGCATGCCGTGGTACTTACATGCCGCCCCCCGTGTCTCTCTTAGCGAGCCCCAGCGCGGGCAGCTCGAGCGCGCCGGCCTGCCTGGGCGGCGGCGCACTCAAGGCGACGTCCAGCTTGCGCTCCCCGAGCAGCATGCCGTGGTACTTACATGCCCCCCCCGTGTCTCTCTTAGCGAGCCCCAGCGCGGGCAGCTCGAGCGCGCCGGCCTGCCTGGGCGGCGGCGCACTCAAGGCGACGTCCAGCTTGCGCTCCCCGAGCAGCATGCCGTGGTACTTACATGCCCCCCCCGTGTCTCTCTTAGCGAGCCCCAGCGCGGGCAGCTCGAGCGCGCCGGCCTGCCTGGGCGGCGGCGCACTCAAGGCGACGTCCAGCTTGCGCTCCCCGAGCAGCATGCCGTGGTACTTACATGCCGCCCCCCGTGTCTCTCTTAGCGAGCCCCAGCGCGGGCAGCTCGAGCGCGCCGGCCTGCCTGGGCGGCGGCGCACTCAAGGCGACGTCCAGCTTGCGCTCCCCGAGCAGCATGCCGTGGTACTTACATGCCGCCCCCCGTGTCTCTCTTAGCGAGCCCCAGCGCGGGCAGCTCGAGCGCGCCGGCCTGCCTGGGCGGCGGCGCACTCAAGGCGACGTCCAGCTTGCGCTCCCCGAGCAGCATGCCGTGGTACTTACATGCCGCCCCCCGTGTCTCTCTTAGCGAGCCCCAGCGCGGGCAGCTCGAGCGCGCCGGCCTGCCTGGGCGGCGGCGCACTCAAGGCGACGTCCAGCTTGCGCTCCCCGAGCAGCATGCCGTGGTACTTACATGCCGCCCCCCGTGTCTCTCTTAGCGAGCCCCAGCGCGGGCAGCTCGAGCGCGCCGGCCTGCCTGGGCGGCGGCGCACTCAAGGCGACGTCCAGCTTGCGCTCCCCGAGCAGCATGCCGTGGTACTTACATGCCGCCCCCCGTGTCTCTCTTAGCGAGCCCCAGCGCGGGCAGCTCGAGCGCGCCGGCCTGCCTGGGCGGCGGCGCACTCAAGGCGACGTCCAGCTTGCGCTCCCCGAGCAGCATGCCGTGGTACTTACATGCCCCCCCCGTGTCTCTCTTAGCGAGCCCCAGCGCGGGCAGCTCGAGCGCGCCGGCCTGCCTGGGCGGCGGCGCACTCAAGGCGACGTCCAGCTTGCGCTCCCCGAGCAGCATGCCGTGGTACTTACATGCCCCCCCCGTGTCTCTCTTAGCGAGCCCCAGCGCGGGCAGCTCGAGCGCGCCGGCCTGCCTGGGCGGCGGCGCACTCAAGGCGACGTCCAGCTTGCGCTCCCCGAGCAGCATGCCGTGGTACTTACATGCCGCCCCCCGTGTCTCTCTTAGCGAGCCCCAGCGCGGGCAGCTCGAGCGCGCCGGCCTGCCTGGGCGGCGGCGCACTCAAGGCGACGTCCAGCTTGCGCTCCCCGAGCAGCATGCCGTGGTACTTACATGCCGCCCCCCGTGTCTCTCTTAGCGAGCCCCAGCGCGGGCAGCTCGAGCGCGCCGGCCTGCCTGGGCGGCGGCGCACTCAAGGCGACGTCCAGCTTGCGCTCCCCGAGCAGCATGCCGTGGTACTGTACTTACATGCCGCCCCCCGTGTCTCTCTTAGCGAGCCCCAGCGCGGGCAGCTCGAGCGCGCCGGCCTGCCTGGGCGGCGGCGCACTCAAGGCGACGTCCAGCTTGCGCTCCCCGAGCAGCATGCCGTGGTACTTACATGCCGCCCCCCGTGTCTCTCTTAGCGAGCCCCAGCGCGGGCAGCTCGAGCGCGCCGGCCTGCCTGGGCGGCGGCGCACTCAAGGCGACGTCCAGCTTGCGCTCCCCGAGCAGCATGCCGTGGCACGCCGCCACCGCCTGCGACGCCGCAGACTCGTTCTCGTACTCTATGTACGCCAGGCCTTTTGGTTTGCCGTCTCTGTGGAGGGAAGACAGGTAGGTCAGTTGTGCAGCAGTAAGGCTCACTTGCACAAACCAGAGTAATTTTTCAACTCCGAGTTAGTTTTTACCCGGGGTCATTCAGTATTTTTTTTAACGTGGTCAAGAGCAAGCCCATTCGCTTGCTCTTGACCGCTTCCGCCGCCTCCTCCTTCACTAGCATTACTGCTTCGCAGGAGGTGACGGCTTCCCATGCTTCCTCGTTCCGGACCATGGATTGAACCAGGGTATTCCATGATTGAAAGTAAAATATTTTTAAGATAAGTAATACTGCGCCTGAAAGAGTATTTGGGGCAATTTCTAAGTATGATGGCCAGTAAGGATGACAATCGGAGGTATGCAATTTTTGCAGCTGTCGGATGTGGGGTAATTTTCTATAGAAGTTGCAACTTCTCCTTTGGAATGTGATAAAAAAAATCCTGTTTAATTAGTTGCTGATCACCAATTTTTTATTTCCAACTGCATTAACCCTTTGACCGCTTGTGTCGCATATATGCGATAAATATTTCCGTGTCCCCACCGCTCGTGTCGTATTTCTGCGACAGAGAAAATGCATGTTTTTTTCGTTCTATTTTCGTCCTCTTAACTGCGTGGTACAACTTAAACTATTATTTAATAGAGCTATTATTTACAACAATTACTTAAAATTATGTATCATAACTCTAAGCATTGAAAAAACTTAAACAAAAATAAGTAATTGGCAGCTTGGACTTTTCTTCGGCGTCTATCGCGCGCGTCGCATAAATATGACCATAGGGATGGGATACAATGCAATGCGCATTTTAAAAACGACATAACAAACAGTTAAATAATCAGGTGTAATGCATCATTGAGCATAAAATAAACGGTGTCATAAGAAATAAAGTTAAATTTAACATATTGTCTTGTGTTATTAATTCTTTTCCTTATTATTCATAAGAAAAATATCCCTCAGGATCTTTGTATAATGCCAACATTTGACGTTAGTTCCCATCCCTAGATGCTTAAGCTTGCAACATATTACTCTAGTTAGTCCAGCGCGGCTGTCACATTAATACGACCACTGCCTACGTCACAAGCGGATCAAACGAATGGAAAGTTCCATTAATGTTGTTCGTGGGTATTTGTGCATTGTCGATAAAATAGTCACATTTCAATAATACTACTGAGGAATAAAACTACTGAGGAATTAATAAGAATATTAGAAGGTGACGACGGAGTGGAATTATTCGAATCTATAGAAGAATTTAGAAGTGATGGAGAGGTAAGTACCGTTTCAATTTCTTCTTATGTTAGTTGCACATTATTCAGTAGGTATAGGTATAAATAAGACTTCCGTTGGGTTTAGGTAACTCCTTGATGAATCGAAATAGTATTTTAAATATTGTGATGTAATTCTGTTAGTACCTATATTACCTATTTAACTACATATCCTGTTGATTGTTCAAATTTGGAACCGTGTTGGGCACTCGCACTCGCGTTTGTCTCTTTTTCCCTCTCTCTCTTTCATAAATCATTATTCGAGTTTGGGTGTAGGTGTTTTGTGTCCGTGACTTGTGTGTTTGTAAAGTCCCAAGCTACACAGGAATTATTCATAATGCAGGAGTTATCTTAAAAAAAAAAGATAACTTTAACTAGGTTCCTTTTTGTTAAAGTTATATACCTACCTACCTACCATTTGATATGAAATGTAATTTTGACCTTATGAATGTAAAAAATAATATCAGTAATAAATTTTAATTTGTCATTTCAGGATCATGAGGACAATGAAGGCATTAATTGGACGCTAGACATAACTGTACCTGATATAGAACAATTTTACGAATTTATTTCGGGGGTATCACTTTCAGTACCTTTGAGCAGCGACTCCTCGGAACTGGATATTTTTGAATATTTTTGTGGCAATGATTTAGTAGACGCGACGCGACACAAAGACATGAGCGGTTTCTTTTTGAAGCGCCTGTTTGTAGGAGCCATAAGGCTGATTTAAAATAAAAACAAAAAACTTTTTGACTTTTTTATCGATACAACGATTGCTCCTCCTTATTTATTGTAGGTATTATTTTGTCGATTTGTAGCCGCGCGCTAGGGGCACGACAATTGATATTTAGCCAAGCGCTTAAAAGGTTAAGCATGAAAACAGGTCGAATGCCAACGTTGGCGAGTGTACCTGTGCATGTAGCAATTTCTTCAGGATACTAGAGAAACCGCGAGAAACAGCTATTGTATTATACTGTAAATCGGGCTGATTTCCGCAACTCCATGTCCAAACGCGTATTTTGCGTACAGATGGGATAAATGTCATTCGATTCACCCTAGCTCCTCAAAGAAGGCCAGCAACGCCTTGGTGTTACTATCCCACAGAGGGTACCTGGGTTTCCGAAGTACTTTGCCCTGTAATCGAGCAACTTCGAAGCAGATGTGTGAACAGCTATCCAAATCAATCACTTACTTGTGCGTAACAACTCGAACATCCTTGAGCTTGCCGTACTTGTCGAAGACATCGGCCAGCGCGTCCTTGGTGCAGTGAGCGAACGGAAGGTTCTTCACGAACAGCTTGTTCTTCTCCGCCTCCGTCGAGTACTTGAACGTGGGCTTGGACTTCTTCGCCGAGTAGCGTGAGAGGAACATCGGCCGTCCGTCTAGAGGCATCCTGTCGTGTTTGATGGCTTCGTCTACCGCTTCCTGTGTTATTGTTTACGTTGTTTTAAGTTATAGTTCAAAGTGAGTTTGCTTTTTTGGCCAGAGAGGGCTCCCTTCGGTCGCTAAGCTCGTGAAAAGTCTGGATTAGCTTGTTCGGTTAGAGGTGTCTCGATTGCTGTTTTGGCTCGAGACGGCGGAATGAATACTTACTTACTCATCATCATTTACCTGGCCTTTTCCCAACTATATTGGGTATTGGTGTTTCAAGATGGTCCACCCATCCACAGACCGACCTTGGCAAGCTTTGCTTAACCATTAAGATCGACCCGTGCGGCTATTATTATTTACCCACGAGCTCCACGATAACTTACTTACTATTTTTGGTGTAAAATAAAGTATATTCTATCCACCTAGCTATCTTTCTTTAGGCATGCAGGTTAGTGGTCTTCAAGTCACTCTTTCGTACACTCTATTCTAATACAGTTTTTACTAAAAAGGCTACGCCGATTACTTACAGGAGTCTTATACTGGCAATAGCAGATTGATCCCCCGAACGCTTTGATCCCCTTGCGAACCCGCAGCGAGATAATATCTCCGTACTGTGACAACTTGTCACGAAGACTCTGTTCGTCCACTCTGGAAAAATAGAAAGAACATTGTAGTTTAGGAAACACAGGCTGTGAGAAAATTAAAACACTGTTCAGATGCGGTACTGGGCGTATTTGAACACCCTGCAACTTTAGCGCAGCGCAGTTTTGAACGCGTTCATGTGATCTTAATAAAAATTCAATCGTTTTATATTAATTATAACACTTTGTTTCTACAAAGTATTCTATCATTTTCTATGAATACACGCGTATGTTGTGATCAAAAACATTTATTTCGTTTTGCCCAACGATTGACAGATTTAATATAATGAGCTCACCCAAGTTACATATTGTAAATGGATTTTTATAGTGAGAATGTGTCGATTTGGACTTGCTCCTGACAAATAAGCCGGGGAACGAAGTTAGCTGGAAAAACATGACCTTTGCCCAGCATTGGGACAATACAGAATACTAAAAAAACTAAGTAAATAATAAGTTGGTTAGGACCATGCTCACTTGAACTCTAGATTGCTGATGAAGAGCGTGCAGGCATCCCGCGTGCCGAGTCGATGTGGACTAGTGCTGTCTGTGCGCTGGCGCTTGCTCTCGCCAACTGAAACATACATTATATTTTCACTCCACCTGCACATAAAACGACAAATTATATATGTCGTGCAAGCCTAACGTAAAGTAGGTAAGTCATAATTGTCCGGCGGGTTATAATGAAATTCATCATGCCCTTCATTTCAGTAGAACATTATTGCCCGCGCGTCAATAATGTGATGTTTTTTTCTTGTTATTTCTGCGTTCAGTGACGAGCAAAACTTTTGGGAGCGCGTTATGGATTTGAATTTGAAACCATCCCAAAACATTCAAACCGCGCGACTTGCACCTAGCAGCAATGGCCAGCCACCATTCCTCGTGGCTTGCTTTCAATTATTTCACATTGATGCTATAAGTAGACTATTCTACTCAGGGAAATCTTTCATTGCGCTCGTGATTCAATATGACGCCCGTGATATAAGACAGTATCCACTCAGAGCATAATCTACTAGTGTCTTGAATATTAAGGCCCATATTAACTGGACAACAAAGCTGCACAACATTAATTCAGCATATTTTTGTGGCGTAATAAAATTGTTTCCATAAAAATACTATTATATTATTAGCAAATATTTATCTACTTAACTGACAAACAACGACAGTTCAAAAGTGCACTACATTGTAGTTTTGTAATAAGGTAAAAACTTTTATGTCACTGATTTGATTGATTTACTTTATTATTATGTGGATAAATAGCTACCGCCTGCGTGAATGTCGAAAATTATCCCAAGGGAACATACTCCCGGGATAAAAACCCTATGTGTTATTCCAGACTAAAATCTACCTCTGTGCCAAATTTCATCAAGATCCATTCAGTAGTTTTTGCGTGAAAGAGTAACAAACATCCATACATACAAACTGTCGCCTTTATTTTTTTTTTCGTAACGATGTTGCGGACTGCCATTTTGTTATATTATCTAATACTAGCACTTTGCCCGCGACTTCGTCCGCGCGGATTTAGTAGGTACTCCACAAACTTCAACGCCCCCTGTACCCTCTTTTAAAGGTTAGTTTTGGAAAATTAAGCACAACGATTTTCATTAATTATCTAGCTATATCTGCTTATTCTTTGGTCTCAGGAGGCCCTAGACAATGCACCATTCAATTAGCGATTGCGATAGCATCTGTCAATCCCATACATTTTTGACGCCTTCGCCACGCTACCGTTGACAAGCAATAATGTCCTCCCCTAAAAACTTTATCATCTCTCCTTCATCCCTTACTATGTAGTTTATTTTCGAAAAGTACAATCATTTGTTGACGATCGTAGTGAACGGACGTATCGAACAATATTAATATAAATAAATAATCACTTGCGAAATTGTGACCTAGTTTTTGTAAATAGCCGGTAGTAACGCAAACTGACTCATCCTTTTGTTTTATGTATTGTGGTTTTACGAAGATGATCAGTGATTAACAAGCGAATCATCTGTTACACAATGGAGGATAGTCCCTTCAGCCCGAGAAGTAGGTGTGCTCGCTCCCCGCCGCCTACACCCGCACGCACAGCCGCACCCGCTCCTGCCCCTCAAGCACAGAGCCAAAGGCACGATGGTTTGGAAGGAATATCGACACCAGAAATCCAGAACTGGATGACGACCATTGATCAGAGCCTTCACGAGGTATGTGCTATTGCAGCAGAAGGTAAACTGAACTCGGACCAAAAAATGCGCATCAATGCCTTATGCCGGAAGGTTGGACATGGAACATCGCAGATGGCCGTACAGTACCAGTCCATCAAATCTAAAGCCCTTCAATCTCACAATGCCGTGAAAGCTCTTGAAAGCCAACTCGACCTTTCGCAGCAACTTAAGGAGCTCAAGATGAAAGTCGGAGACTCATTAAAGCCTGCCCTGGGAACTTCCTTTTCTGATATGGTGAAAAAAGGTGCCAATAATTATATCCAGCCGTCAAACGTAAGTTCTGTGGCCATTTATCCGCAAGATAAATTGAGGACCAGTGATGAGACAAAGTCTCTCGTCCAAAAAATCATCTGCCCAGAACAGATGAAGCTTCATGTTAGAGGCCTGCGCAAGACCAAAAATGGTGGTGTTATTATCAGCACCGAGACGAAAGACGATATCGAGAAGCTGAGAAAATCGGAGCAGCTAACAAAGTCAGGCCTAACTGTCGACGAGCCTTATAAAAGGAAGCCAAGAGTTGTAATCATAGGAGTGCCGTCATCCATGTCAGAAAATGAGGTTTTCGCGTGTTTGTACCACCAAAATCTTGCCGAGAAGCTACAGGACTGCAGCCTTGAAACGTTCTTGACCTCAATTAGGTTAAGTCATAAATCAGGTAAGAAAGACGCTGAGAACTGCAACTACGTAGTGGAAGTATCGGCAGTCATACGCAAAGCCCTGATGTCAAAAGAACGTGTATTTGTGAATTGGTCATCATGCCCTGTGAGAGACTTTACATTGGTCACACGATGCTATAAGTGTCAGCAGTATGGTCATGCTGCCAAGTTTTGTCGGCAGACGTCCTATTCCTGCGGTCACTGTGGCGAACAAGGTCACTCAATCAAAGAATGTCCTAAGCAGGCAGATGAGCCAAAATGCGCTACTTGCTTTCATTTCAAAAAGCCAGACAAGCACAACACAGGCGCTGCTGACTGCCCGGCGAAAATAATGGCCGAAAAGAGATACATAAATTCCATCGATTATGCTGGCGCCTGAGAGCGCCGTTAATAAGCTACTAATTTAGACCAATTAAGTTTTTGTTTTTCAATTTTTATATTTGTATTTTAGTACCATAGTATGATAAACACCATACTTAACGAATTAGATGATTTCTCTGTATCTGAGTCAAAAGTTTGTGAAGCTGAAAATTGCAAACCATATCTTTCCGGATACAAAACTCCTTTGACTGTACTAACTCAAAATATTCGCAGTATTTTTAAGAATTTTGATAGTTTTTGCACCTTTCAACAACGGTTAAACATAAATTGTGACGTTATTGTTTTAATAATATAATCGTGTGCACTGCGCTCTGAGGCGGACGTTGCAACACGGTTCATAATATTATTATTATCGTATAGCGCGGCGCAAGCCGACGCTCGTAATTTTGTTGCCATGAGTGATAAACTTGTGTCAAATGAGCTGCTGGCGTTCCTGCAGCAGAAACTGGACGTGATGGACGAGGTGTCCGCCATCCAGATCTGTGCATCGAACTTCAGTGAGGACGACATTGCTGCTGCGAAGCTGCTGCTGTTCCGGTCGCTTAATAAAGTCGATCAGATGGTGTCTCGCCGGCGTGACGGGACAAGGAAAAGTGTGCAAGATATCATCACGCTTCTGAAGGCTACCGACCCTGACGACGTGCCGACGTTTGTGGCGAGAGATCTGAACAAGTTACCTCCAGTCACATTCGACCACGTCGACGTCACGAGCCTGTTGAAAGACATTGTGTCTTTGAAGGCTAGTCTAGCGGATGTGCAGAGGAAGTTGGAGACATCCCAGATCACCGTCGCAGACCTACGCACAGAACTCGATGAGTTGCGCAACTCTGTGGCGTTAACTGGGTCACCGGCGGCGCGTGTAAGCAATGTTAATACGCGCCAAGGTGTTAGCTGCCTAGACACATCGGTCACGAGTTTTGCGTCAGCAGTTTTGTCGCCGGCGCCGATTGCTGAATCTGCGTTACGCGCCGCAAGCGTGCCTCGTAGCCCCGCTCCCGTCCCCGCAGCTCCTCCCCGCAGCGCTGCCCGACCGACGCGTCCATCTGACCCATTGGTCACTGTGAGCACCCCCACTGCTCCCCCCGCAAAGCCCGTGTCTAAATCGGAAACGGACCGGGCTGATGATGACGGCTTCGTGACGGTGCAAAGGAGGAAGCGCCGGCAGAGTAGCTGTAAGAACCGCTGCGGCAAGGCTCCTGCGGAGCCAAACGAAAAACTGCGTGCTGCAAAGCCGAATACCCCGGTGTATATTTCCCGTCTCCACTACACCACTGATGAGGAAGACATCGTGAAGTACGTGCGCCAGAGGCTGAAGTACGCGCCGAGAGTGCAGCTGCTGGAGTCGCATCGCAACGTCAACTTTAAGGCGTTTGTGGTGCGCATACCAACATGCTACCTGCATCAGGTGATGGAGGAAAGCTTTTGGCCACAGGATGTGGTATTCCGCCGCTTTCGCGGACAAGTGCCACCGGAACGCATAAAGACTTAGTGCAACCAAGTGATACTAACATAGTTTTAAGTTATTATATACTAACACAATTGTTATTATATGTATAGCAGGTTAAGGTATTTATCTATGGGTCTTTGTAACCTGAAAATAAATGGTTTATTATTATTATTATTATTAGTATTTAACCGAATGCTGGCTTGCCAAGCAATATAACATACCACTAATGCCGGGTTATAATATGTACAAAAGTAATAGGAATTACAATCAAAATGATGGGGTGATAGTTTATGTAGGGAATCATCTGAAGGTTTCTGTTGAGGAACCTAATATGCAAGACTGCAACAGTTTGGTAGTGAAGATTGGATCAAACTTTGCAATATTAGCATTATATCGACCTCCCTCCTTTAAAAGTATTAGTAATTTTACTGAATCACTGAATGATGTCTTGCAGGATCTGTCATCCATCAAAAACACGATTGTAATTGGAGATATTAATATCAATATTCTCCCGGGAAGTACTGATACATCAGCTCAGGACTACCTCAACCTATTTGCATATCATGGCCTACTTCCCGCACACAGCTTTCCTACACATCATAGTGGCTCCTGCTTGGATCATGTCATGTTAAAATCAAATTACCCCTCACTTGCACTTGTTGTTAACTCGACAATAACCGATCACAATGCTGCCCTACTAACCCTAGATTGTAATATGCCTAAGCAAAACACTCGCACAATTACTAAATTGAATATAAATAAACTTGAAGAAGATTTGCGCGTCATCAACTTTGACCCAGTCTATAATTCCGCTGACCCGCAGTTTTGTATGTTGTATGTAATAGAAAATGTACGACATGCAATTCAGAAAAATACGGTTACATCGCATTTGAGCAATAAAAATTGCAACATAAAACCTTGGATCACGACAGGTCTTATCCGCTGTATGAAGCATAGAGATAAACTGCACATGAAAGCTAAATCTCACCCTGATAATGTTATGTTGCAACTGTCATACAAAAGATATCGTAATTTTTGTAATGATCTACTCAAAAAACTTAAGAGCAACTATGATAAAACTGCTTTAGAAAAGGCTGGAAGAAATAGTAAAAAGATCTGGAAATGTATTAAAAATATAACTTATGCCTCGAAACAAAATGAGTCATCTTCAGGTTTATTATTACAAGCGCACTCGTCACAGCTGAAATCTGCTAACATAGCTAATAATTTCTTTGTAAATGTTGGAAAGTGTTTGGCAGAAAGAAATCGGGGTCAATCGCCCTATCTAACGAGCAGTCCTATTATGGGCAGCTCCACTTTATCATCCTTTACACGGCTAGATACTGACGAGTCTGAAGTAGAAAGTATAATCATGACTTTGAAAGACGACTGTGCAGTTGGTTGGGATAACATATCAAATAAAATTATTAAACAGTTCAGGAATATTTTAGTACCACCACTGGTTTATATATTTCGCATGTGTCTATCTTTGGGTATTTTTCCGGAGTGCCTCAAAAAAGCAGTTGTTGTCCCTATTTATAAATCAGGCAATAAAGATCAAGTAACCAATTACAGACCTATTTCTTTACTGCCTTCTATATCTAAAATATTGGAAAAAATTATAAACAAAAGGTTGTTCAAATATCTGGAGGACAAATCTATTTTGTCAGAACGACAATTTGGTTTTAGATCTAAACTTTCAACTGCCGACGCCGTCCATCATCTGACTGACTATCTGGCTCAAGAACTTGATAAGGGTAACCATACAGTAGGAATTTTCCTGGACCTCGCTAAAGCTTTTGACACAGTTTCCATTCCTATTCTGTTGCGCAAACTTGAGACAGTGGGCATAAGAGGCATTCAGCTAAAACTCTTCAAAAGCTACTTAGAAGACCGTACCCAGTGCGTGAAGATTGGCAGTGTCCTCAGCGCAGACCAAAAAAACACGTCTTTTGGTGTTCCCCAAGGAAGTATTTTAGGGCCCACTTTATTTCTGATTTACATAAATGACCTTTGTAATCTAAAGCTAAAGTATGGCACAATAATATCTTACGCCGATGACACTGCTCTTCTTTTTTCGGCTGAATCGGAACATGAAGTCTACAAGCTAGCGCAAGAAGGCTTCAGTATTGTAAATAAATGGCTTCAGCATAACTCACTAACGCTAAATTCACTTAAGACTCATTATATAAAGTTTTCGATGCGCAAACAAACTTCTTATATTCCTTCAACGTTGTATGCTCATTGTTGTACAGTCCCTGCAGATTGCCCGTTTGTGTGTCCCAATATTAATAAGACTAACAAAATAAAATACTTGGGTGTAATAATTGATGAAACACTAACCTTCAAACCACATATGGAAGCATTAAATAACAGAATTCGTAAGCTGATATTCGTGTTCAAAAAGCTACGATATATTGCCGACCCAATTATAATTAGGCAAGTATACTTTGCTCTTTGTCAGTCAATTTTGACGTACTGCATTACCTCGTGGGGTGGAGCAGGTAAAACTTTATTACTACCTATCGAAAGAGCTCAAAGAGCGATTCTCAAGGTGTCTACTTGCCGCCCTTTCCTCTTTCCCACTAACCAGCTATATAAATCTTGTGAAGTACTAACAGTTCGACAGTTATTCATAATGAGCATTGTACTAAAACAACACGCAGCTCTTCGCTACAGCACTGAACTTACAAAAAAGAGACGAAAAGACATAGTTTGCCCCACAAAAAGTACAAAACATGCTTTCACAGCCAAATTTTACGTTTTCCTTGGACCACTACTCTATAACAGATTAAATGCAAAAGCAAGCATCTATTCGCTAAGTTTTAGAAATTGTAAGAAAACTCTCAAGGTCGCTCTTCAAAGTTTATCTTATGAAGATACAGAGAAGTTGTTAGCTGTATTGAAATAAAGATAGTACCTACCTAGTGTTATACTTATTTTTAATTAAATAGCTAAGTTACTATACTAAGATTTTAGAAGTATGTTTAGAATTTATTTTTATTTTTTTTACCATTTACACCATTTTTTCACATACCTTTATAATGACTATTTTATTTTTATTTTTTACCGTGATTATTTTTCGTAATGTTTACCTCATCTCGCCTGAAACACAGGATCTCCTAGTTCAGGCACATTGTCACTTGTGAACTTGACATAGATTTAAGCAAAAATGTATTTACTGTTTTACCACATAACTTGAATAAATATTTATTATTATTATTATTATTATTTGTTATTCTCATTATTTTTCGAAATCATTTAAATGCCATGTTTCAACTTCATTAAACTAAGCATATGATAAGATTCTGCCCAGTTCGCTCTAGCCGCGACATTTTTCTTACTTAGAGCATGTTTATAACCGTCGTAACTTTTAAAGGATTTGAATAATTTAAAGTTTAATTTACACGGACATAATCAAATTTAATTATCAAACTATTTAAATGCATAAGGATTAATATCATAATATAAAAATCTGCAATCTGCAGCGTACGCACTATAAGGTTTTTTTTTGGATTTTTTTTCACACCTTGGGTTAAATTATCGAAGTTTTCATACGGATACCTAACTTTTTTGAAAACACCCCATTGCCTATGTTACTCAGTGATAATGTAGTTTTCTAACAGCAAAAGAATTTTTGAAATTGGTCTAGTTTTTAACCTGTTTATTGGTTACATAAAAAAATACAAATCTTTCCTCTTTATAATTATTATTAGTGTAGATGTTAAAACTTACGTTTATAAAACTTACGTATTATTTTAGCTGTTTTTATTTAGCGAAATAAATACAAGATGTCGCGTAAGCAATGTTGAGTGTGAAAGGTGGGTGGTGGTGGTGGTGGGTTCAAAATATTGTTTCTTTAGCTTAAAACTGAAAGGAACGGATAATTGGATTCTCGTCAACGCACCACTGTCAACCCCACTACCCAGTTTGCTCCTTACTAATATCACAGATTTTGAATATGAGCGATTTTCTTATTATGTACTTAGTGTTATATAGAAGTCAAGACTGCACTTGTTATTTCTTCACCACTCTGGTATTAAGTCCGTCTTTGTATTTTTGTGTTGCAACCATTGCAGCGCACAACGGTGTGCCACCCGATTCACGCGTTTTAAAAGTCTATTATTACTACGGAAAGGTATTTTATAGGATGTTGACGTTTGACAGTTCGGTCCCGCACCGGTTAAGTTTTAATAAATGAAATCTCCAACATACCATCATCCTCATCATCATGAGACCTCTTGACCCCTCCCGCATTGTCCTCATCTTTCGGATCGACTTCCATCTCGACTTCCTTCTTCCGCTTCCCTTTCGAGCCCTCGTCGCCTCCATCCGACTTCCGCTTGCCTTTGCTCTTGTCTTTGGCGTCCTCTTTAGTCTTTTTCTTGTCGAATTTGGATTTCTTGTCCTGTTTGACTTTCTGTTTCTTGTTACCGATCATTTTGTCTTTCATTGCTTGGTAGCTTTCGCGCCATTCTTTTGTTTTTGCCTGAAAATGAAGGGCAAATATTACTAATAATATGTCATTTTAGTAGCCAAGGTCGATTTAGAAAATAATTTCTTTACATTTGTGTCACAAAGAAGCTTCCAAAATACTAAGCTTCAAGACTCGTAAAAGTTGCGAACATTTCTAAAATTGTGTATTGAATAAGGTGATGTTGTGATCTCGCTGTCGCGTTTCATTACCACTTTTTTTGGTAAGGAAATCATCATATGACTTCTCCCACTCTGGCAAGCGGGATTTGTAGCTATCAGGAAACACAGACTGGCTGGGAATTCCATTCCTTAGCTGTACGCACAATGAATGTATTCCCAAAACGCTTTGTGCGTGTGGGTGGGATGTTAACCATGTACCGGTGGCGCATCGCCGTTCGTCTTGTGGTCCGATGATGGAATGGGCTTGGCGGAATCAAACTATGCAATTCCGTTACACAGTCTCCAAAATGCAACCGATAGAAAACCGACAGGCTAGCAACTCGGCGTCGATGCTCGAGACTTTGGAGCTTCGACGAGCCTATCATTGCCGATTATCCTCTTGGCTCGTTTCTCAATTGACTCAAGGGCATTAAGCTGGTATCTGGCAGATCCGTCCCAGAGATGCGAGCAGTACTCCATACACGATAGAACTTGCGCTTGATAAAGTTTGAGCAGCTGTTCCGGCGTGAGTACCGTCGCATCTTTGCTAGGATTCCCAACTTTTTGGCAGCCACTTGAGCCTTTGCCTCTATGAATGTGCCAAAATTGAGGGTAGATGTCAACGTAACACCAAGAAGGTCAAGTTGGTCGGTTATCGGCACGGTTACACCTCGGAAAGATGGAGCTGGGTGGAATTGGCTCCTGTTAGCGGAAAAAAGACACGCCTGGGTCTTAGCAGCATTGAACTTGACCAGATTGGCATCGCCCCACTCAGAGACAGCCTGTAAGGACAAGTTCAAGCGCTCAACCATAGCCTCTCGGAGAGACCGGATCTGCGACCCACCAGCTCGTGCGTTGGACACGTATCTCTCAGCAACAGTACTGTCGTCTGCATACCCAAAGGTACCGGGATTTAGCAGATCATTAATATGCAGCAAGAACAATGTTGCAGAGAGTACCGACCCCTGTGGAACCCCGGCATTAATATCCAGCAGTCCAGACGAGCTGCCATCTATGACCACTCGGATAGACCGAACCCTCAGGAAGTCTGCAATCCAATCACACAATCCGGCGGGTAGACCGAAGGAAGGAAGCTTACCAATAAGGTTTTCGTGCTAGACCCTATCGAAGGCTTTCGAGATGTCAAGAGAGACGGCAAGTGCTTCCCCGTGTTTCTCGATGGCCTCACTCCAGATGTGAATGGCATACGCTAGAAGGTCCGCAGTGGACCGATTTCGGCGGAAGCCGTATTGTCGGTCACTAAGGATAT
This sequence comes from Melanchra persicariae, assembly GCA_947386135.1. NCBI lineage: Eukaryota > Metazoa > Arthropoda > Insecta > Lepidoptera > Noctuidae > Melanchra > Melanchra persicariae. The sequence goes on along the minus strand of OX376661.1, from coordinate 9,210,281 downwards.
CGTTAGCTTCTAGGTATGCCAGGAGCTTACCATTCAGCACGTGTTCCATACTCTTACAGAGTATGGAACACGTAGTTTGCGCGTACGAGCGTCGACCCATGCTAGACACGCCGCATGTTTAAGCGCATCAGCGCGATTGCACTCGGCACCAAACCATGGACGAGTCACGCCAGATATTGTTACGTCAGAAAACGGAATGAAGTACCCCCATCCCCTGCCGCAACACACGTCACGGCGTTCGCACACGACGAAGCGTCGGTCGAAGAAAAGCAAGTAGGCTGCCAAGGATAACATGCGAAGAAATATCGCATGCCATCCCAATCTGCTGACCTGTATCGCCATACCCGCCGGGTGCCTCTAGGGCTAGGATCGGGCGGGGAGTAGACGGACACAGACTTCACCAGACAGTGGTCGGAACTACCTAGTGGTGAAGAAATCGACACCGAGTAGCGGTCTGGATCTGTTGTCAGTAGAAGGTCCAAGCAATTGGTTGTGTGCGAATCGTAATCGGATGGGGGAGTATCAGACTCTTACTGACTAAAGCCTACCTCTGTTCCTTCAAAATGCCCTTTGCGTTCCAGGGCCGCGGTAACTCATTCGAACAATTCCAAACAAGGCGCGCGCGATGGCGGGAGGGTAGTCCTGCATTATTATAGTGTATAGCTTAGCTCTTCATACAGTACCTCACAGGCGTCCACGCACTCCCGCAGCGTGCTGAGCTGTCCGTGGTCGCGCTCGTAGTCAGTCCAGGCGCGCGCGATGGCGGGAGGGTAGTCCTGCACGGACCGCAACGCTCGACGCATCAGATCTCGCAGTTTGTTCTCAGAAGGTCGCGGAGAACGGTTGCTTTCCAACGTAATGAGAGCTTCCCAGTATTTTGACATGGTTTTGTTGTCGCCGTACTCTGTAGGAAATAAAAAAGTAAGAATCTAAACTAGTGAAAATGAATGAAGAGGAATAATGGATGTAGGTAAAAAGGCTGCCAGGCTCAAATGGGATTGTGCGGGTCACGTGAGCCGCATGCACTGTGACCGTTGGGCGAAACCCTCCACACAATGGGTGCCCAAAGATGGACGGCGGCGCCGAGCCAGAAAGAGAAAGAGAAGCCTAGAAAGAGCTGGCGAGACGACCTGGACGCGTACTATGAGGGCTGGTACGAGGTGGCGCGTGAAAAGAATTCTTGGAAGAACTTGGGGGAGGCCTTTGCCCAGCACTTGGACATTTTATATGTATTTTTTTGAGGTTGGTGCCAGCCTAACTGCGATAGGCGGAGTATACTGATATATGACATATTATACGTACGTCTACCAACTGACGACGTTTATTCCAAATATTAAGCCCGCTTTAATAGAAAAAAAGTAACCATAACTTACTGAAGATTTCCTCGAAGATCATTTTGCCTTGCTTGGGGTCGTTCAACACCTTGTATTCTAGACGAGCCCAGTACAGCGGTACTTCGCAGTCGTTCGCCTCATCGCCCCATGCCTGTAACAACGTTATAAGAAAGTTTAATTATAGGGGTCGCTCATCGACAAAAACTGAAGCATTCGAATGTAAAAAATTTATATCTTGTTGCATAAAGCGGGAAACCATTTGGTGCGTCACAGACACATCCACTCGTCAACTAATGTCATTTAATTTGAAAATGTTATTTTACAGGGCAAGATAGAGAAATTTTTGAGATTGTGAGGCCTCACATTCTCAAAAATTTCTCACTTCATATAGGTTCGATTTTCTTTTAGACATTCATAGATATACGAGTACATATTATAGAAGTGACTTCTTGACTCACACAGGATTGGTCAAACACTGAGAGACTAGAATTCAAGAGCGAGCGAAGCGAGTTCGATATTTTTTGCTCTCTTTCTCAGATATGTTTTATTTTCTTTTAACCATTGACACTTAAATTGAAAAAACTATTTACAAGTAACGCAGGATAGCTGTAGACTTGAGAAGTGTAGAATGCCAGAGCGAGCGAAGCAAGCTCGAAAATTTTAAATCGTGGATGAATTACTGTCTTCTACTTTAGGTATGGCCGCCAAAGCCCCGCAAGTCAGGACCGTGGGGGCCCATGTCCTTTATAATTTGCACCAGACCATACTGGGGTGGAGACGTTTTCATTTTCTCATCATTGGTACATGTCAGAAACAAAACACGGCTAAAGAATATTGAGGATTTTCAGGAAAATTCAAGCGACCGTTGGCATTTATTACATTTTTTTTTTTTACATAGGCGAGGGGTCTTCTTTGAAAACGTAACTTTGACATGAATATGACGTTGACGTAAATTTAACTAAAGTCGGAAAACGTAAGAATTTTGATAGGTGCCTGGACCTGCGCCTCAGTGGTGCCCCCTGCAGTGCGATTCTGTAAACATGTCGAAGTGAACACCCGGGCGGGGCGCACGACGGGTGAGTTGTCAAACCATACAAATAAGATGGAATGACAGCTCTATTGTCGTTCACTCCGCCTAAGTGAACACCGTGAGATGTCGACAGAATCGACCGGCTGGTGTACATCATTTCAGAAAACCATCATTCTGAGGCGCTGCGAATTTCGCGCGGGACCGCCAGCATTGTAATGTCTCTTACCTCGGCAAGTGAATCCCAGGCGAGTCTAAAAGTGCGGCGGAGCTTCTCCACTTCATCCTCGTTGTCCAATTGGGTGCGTCGTCGAGAGTACTCGAGGTAGCCCATCCAGAGGGCTTCGTTGTGTTTGTACGACTCCATACCTTTGGACAGCGCAGTCTCGAATATTGATTTCACCTGAAATTTTTAAATAAATTGAGTACTTGATAAAATAATATTCTTTTCTTATTTTATTTCATTCTGTCTCTTTTAATTATATTTAACTACCTACCCACCCCGGCTTCGGGTGCAAATTATGTACACAAACATTCCTCGTTTGTTTCATTACGTGGTTTAGAGGAAGCAGGCCTTACAGGTGATGCAGTGCGGTCGTATGGTATTATAGGGCGGAACTGGGTGGAAAGTGCCACATCCTACATTAAAAAAAAAGAAAGATAAATCTGAACAGGCGGGTGATGCGTCTGGGCAGTTGCCGAATAGTTGATATAGGTTTTTGAATTCGTGACGAAGGATTTGTGTGACGTTAAAGCTGTTTTATAGTACGACCATTCGACTACTGTATATAGTAATACATACCTCCTCAAACTTGCTGCCCTCGTGCTCCGCCCGCTGCATGCTCAGCACCCAGAAGTCGGCGCGCCTAGGACAGCGGCGTGCGCACGCGTCCAGCACGCGCGCATGCGTGCTGCGCGACGAGTGCGCCTGCGAGTGACGTGCAAACGCGGCCAGTAAGACGTACGAGGCCTCGCAGGTGATGCAGTCAGTTGTTGCGCGGTCGTACAGTACCTGCGGGAGAGAATTCGATCTTCAATTATCCGTAGCGAGAATAAGTAAAAGTTTTGAGAATTTGCATCTCCATCTTTCTGGGTGCATCCGTGCCACGTGGCCAGCACACTCCCACCTCAGCATTTACAACATTTTGGGGAGGGTTCTGTATTTATGTTTTTGCGTTTGCACAACGACATGCTTTTCTGGCTTGGTAGTGTAGATACAGGCCTACCTCCTCCCTCAGAGGCGGTAGAGTTTTTTTATGGATGGGATATCATCAAATGACTTCTTTCGCTCTGGGTGGAGCGAAAGGGAGCGGCCTCCGCAACCCTGGCAAGCTCTGGCCCTAACGGGCCCCGTCTACTATGCTGACATCTCTTTGAGGCGCGCGTGGAACACAAAGCGCCCTCGACACGGGCCTGGCTTTGATCGGACGGCGAGCCACCCAACGTGAGCCGTCCGCAGACCCGCACAGTAGGTGGTCGGGAATCGCCCCGCGACTCCCGACGCCCGGGGGGGGCGTCTCCCTCGCGCGGCCCGCCTCCTCCTTCACTGGCATTACTGCTTCGTAGAAGGAGGTGACGGCTTCCCATGCATCCTCGCTCTGTACCATGGATTGAAGCAGGGCCGGACGCGTGAGGTCGCCCCCGTCGATCACCTCAAAGAGAACACGGCGGTGCTCCGCCCAAGTAGGGCAGACCTCAACCGTGTCCTCCGGGCGATCCTCACAGTAAAAAGACCCGGACGTTTCCTCCCGCCGAATTCGAAACCGGTACCTCCCGAAACAACCGTGTCCAGTGAGTAACTGCGTCAGGCGGAAGGTGAGGACGCCGTGGCACCTCTCCAGCCACTACTCAAAGAGGGGACTGACCGCTGCAATAGTGGCGTGCCCAGCGCTGGGTTGCGACAGTCGCTGTCTCCATACCGCCATGGTCTCTTGCCGGAGCTCCGTCCGCCAGGCAACAACTTGCCGCGGAAGCGGAGTCTCGCCCTGTCGTAGCGCCTCCACGCGCCACGCATAAACGTGCGCGAGGGCTCTCGCTTCCAGATCCCATGGCGGCAATCCGGCAAGGAGGCTCGCCGCCTCGCCGGAGACCGTGCGGTATCCCCGGGTCAGCTGGATGGCCCTTTGGGACGCGTTCAGTTGTCGGGCTGGCCGCTTCTTCAGCGTGAGCGCCCACACCGGGGCCCCATTAAGGGCCATGGACCGCCCGATCCCCGCATAAAGCCTCTGGCAGGAGGCGTTTGGACTCCTTAGATTGGGCAGAAGCCAATTGCCGGATTCTCTCAACGACTATCGCAACCCCGAATGTCATTAGGTCAGCCGCCGCCTGGTGCGACCCCCCCTGAGCCAGGACCAGCGTGTCGTCAGTGTAACAGATTACGCTAACGCCGCTAGGGAGGGCGGCGCGCAGTACCCAGTCGTAGCCGTCCCACAGACACGGCCCCAGAACCGAACCCTGTGGAACACCGCACATCTCCCGCCGAATCTAATTTCCCCCGTGACCAGGGTAGACGACGGCCCTATCCGTCAGATAGGCCTCGACCACGAGACGGAGGCAGGTAGGCATCCGGTGATACCGGAGTGCCTCCCTAATGTAACTCCAGGGCAGGGTGTTCTTGACATCGCCAAGACGACCCTGCCTTGGGAAAATGGAGTCCCTACTCCACTCTTCAGGGCAAAATTTGACCGGTGTGTAAGATGGTGTTACCCAAACTTTATAAAACTTCCGTCTGGCCCTGGATTTTTATTGTATTTCATCTAGCAAAGATTTCATTGAACCTCATAGGGACTGATGGGATGAACAGCGTCTGGACAGAAATTGTCTGAACTGTTTATGTTGATCCTGATGAAATATCAATAATTTTACTAGAACCACTTCATTTCGTGCCGTGTTCATGTAATATGTGATTAAAGGTTTGAACATTTGCTTAAAGACTTACCCTCAATATTCCATTACCATCGCACTCAGCATACTTTTCTTCTTGACACAGATCCTTCACCAGATCTATGTACTCCTGGTACACTTGACATTTATCAACGGAATTCCTGAACACGAAAAAAACATTTTTAGTTTATTTCTAGAATGTCGAAAGAAACAGTAAGTAACGAATCCAAGTAGGAACTACAGTGGTGATTAAAAATAACTATTGTCAGCCCTGGTTATAGATACATTTTGGAGCTTGTCTTTTTTACTTGCCTAGTTTTTACCCAACTGCATTAGCAGTATCAAGTTTGTGATGCAGTTAGTGGCGTTTGAACTAAATAAATGCTCCACTAACTTTTTTATTGTGTAATGGAGTTGCTCTTGACCTCGATCACACCTGATGGAGATTGGAGAGCGATAGATGAGGTCTATGATGGAGCGAGCGTGCCGAATGCAACCAGAACTGCCCCTAACTGCATCAATTGCTTGAAAAGTGACTAGTTAGGATTTTTTTTAGTTGTTTCTGCAGTCGGGTTTTTAGGTCAAGGTTTCCGTAAGCCGACTGAATAAAATAAATTATTAATTTTACTTACTCTAAGGTCAGCAACTTGTCCTCAAACGGTGTAATTTTGTGTAAGAAATCTGCTGCCGATTCGTGTTGCTTTTTCACCTAAAACAATAATAAAGTTTCTTCAGTAAGCCAAAGCAATTCGCCGGTCAAAATGAATACGAACAAAACAGAATTGCGTCTCACTTTATAAATATCATGTTCTATCCTGAAAAAATAGTATAAAACTACGTCTAAGACTAGAGCAAGAAAAGACCATCATAATTTTACTGAAAGCATTTACAGTATTAGGAAACAACATACTGGAGTGGTTCTATCACAAAGCACCTTAATAAAAACGCCTTAACGGGGAGAGGGACGCCTTTGCCCAGCACTGGAAGTCGCCAGATAAATGTGGAATAAAGTACGTTGACCTTTCCTTATTTTTTCTTCCTACGGACAGTAAATTATGAATCGTTTTTCATTACTGGAAAATGGAAGGAATAAAAAAAAAATCTCGTCAAGATTTTTTTTATTAGAGATGGGTTTGCTCTTGACTCTAGTCAATGACAGAGAGAACAGAGACAAAGTCTACGATGGAGCGAGCTTACCCAGAAGGAGCTTGTGCACTGTGCTTCGCCGTGTCTCTCGATGGCTTCGCCCCAGCAGTGCGTGACATACACAAGAAGATCGCCAGTTGACCGTCCTCGGCGAAAGCCATATTGACGGTCACTGAGGAGATCATTGTCTTCAAGGTAGGTCAGCAGCTTACTGTTCAGAACCCTTTCCACGGTAATGTGCAGGGTCAGCACGGTCTCCCTTTTTGGGCACCGGTTGCACATTCGCAAGCCTCCATGATTTTGGCACCGTTCTTTTTTCAAGAGAGGCGGTACAGGCGTGTCAACACAGGAGACAGTTCAGGTGCACATTGCCTCAACACTTTCGCTGGAATGCCGTCAGGTCCGCTGGCCTTATTTACGTCTAGACTGCACAATACTCTTCTGACCTCTTTAAAGTGAACTGCGATCTCCGGCATCGAAGTCACAACGAGGTAAAGTTGGTGGTTGCTTGGAGTCAGCGTCCAGACGCGAGTTGCTTGCAAAGAGAGTTGCAAATAAATTTGCTTTTTCGCATTGGAGGCAAAGTGGGTCGACAGAAATTCGATTCAACCGCTTTCGACAGGGACCAAAACTGCTTACTACCCGGAGGGTGCGATGCTAGTTTGGCTCCGACACGTCCGAAATGGTCAAAACGTGCCCTACGTAAAACCCGCTTGCAGAACTTGGCGGCAGAATTGAAGGCTCTTTTCCTCGCGCGAACCCTACGTGCTTTAGCCTTTCGGTCGCGGGTATTGATGCAGGCTTGGTAAGCAGACTCTTTACGGGCCTCAGCGTGGGCGCATTCTGCTTATACCAAGGCCGTGACTTGTGACCGAGCGGGATGTCGGAGAATGGAATAAAATACTCCATCCCCTACCGAGTCACGTCCATAATCACATCAGCACAGCACGAGGGGTCACCCGAGGAGAAGCACACTTGCCGCCAAGGACAAGACGCAAAAAAGTGCCGCATCTCATCCCAATCTGCTGACTCGTATCGCTATACTCGTATCGCTATACTCGTATCGCCATACTCGTATCGCCATACTCGTATCGCCATACTCGTATCGCCATACTCGTCTCGTGCCTCTAGGACTCTTATCTGAAGGAGAGCAGGTCAACACGGATTTCACCAGGCAGTGGTCAGACATTCCCAGCGGGGCTGAGACCGATACTGAATGACTGCCCGGATCAGTTGTCAGCAGAAGGTCCAAGCAATTGGGTGTATGGGCGTCAACATCCGGTACCCGCGTTGCCACATTCACCAGCTGGGTTAGATCTAGCGTTACAGCAAACTTGCGCGCCTCTAACCCGGTTGGTCCGTTTTCTGGTACGGGAACAACCACTATTTATGGTGGGCATTAAAGTCCCCCAGAAAAATGAGCTTCGCTGTTGGGTACCGTTGCTGGGCTACGTTCGTCGACTCCACGAGGGAATTAAACAGCGCAGATGTCGATTCAGGACAGCTTTATGTCATAATTTCTGTTTTTTAAATTAAGTGTGTCAATAAATGACCTACATTTATTGACACACATCATTTAAAAAACAATCAATCCGGTCAATGACCGTTATTCCACATTTATTTGGTGCCTACCGTAGGTTAACTAACAGGTTCTTTTAGAAGTACCGTGTTATCTAGTTAATGGGTTGTGGATGTCTGGTAGGCAGCCGCTCCACGTAAAATATTGGTATTCAGCTGATTCCGGTCTGACTGGAAGCCGACCTCAATATAGTTGGGAAATGGTCAGGCATATGATGAGTTTTTGAACTACCAAGAAGTCGACTAGCTAATAAAAAAATCCAATCTTATACTTAGTTTTTTTTGGGACCCAATTCGTACTAAGCGTTTCCAAACGTCTTTTATAATGCGCACAGCAAAGGAGTGGAACTCTCCACTTGCATCTGTGTGTCCGAACGCATTCAACTCCTCAAAGTTAGAGAGAACAGGTTTCTTCTGGGTAAGCTCTGGGTAAGTATCTGTCACCTCTGACCTAGGCTAGAGTCAAGAGCAAACCCATCTCAAATAAAAAAAGCTCTCCACACTGTTTCCAACCACTGCAATTTGTGAGAGCCAGAATCAGCAGTGGCGACCACCAGAAAAGTGCCGAATCAATGAAGCTCGACGAGCCCCGGAGAAACGATTCGAATGTCTTGGATTGCACAACGAAATTAATTGAGGACAAAGGAGGAGTAAGATAATCATAATTTCCACTTCTCTCCCTATCAAGCAAGAGATAGAAATGTTACAGGCGATGCAAAGATTCTAACTATCGCCGCTAGTGTCAAAATTGTGAAGCTCTGTCTAAGAATGACACTTTGACAGTTGGCGAATTCCGAAAATTGCAGAGGATCTCAAGTTAGGGTAAGTCCCTAACTTGAGATCCTCTGCAATTTTTGGGGGGACTTAGATTTTCGGGGAATGTGAAATTGGTTGGCAACACTGCAAGTGTCGTTCTTAGGCAACTTCTAAATTTTGCCGCTAGAGGCGCGCAGGTAGTCTTTGCATCGCCAATAGTTGTAAAGAGGTTGTCTACCTTATCCACATACTCCTGGTCATGCAGCGCGAGTGCCAGTTCCTCCATCTGCTGCAACGCTTCCTCTCCCCTCAGTAGTGGCCGTGACACGGTCTCCTCCAGACACCAAAGAACGCGTTCTTTTTGCGCCTTGTATTCTTCCGTATCTTCCTCCCTGTTGATTAAGTTATTATTTAAATATATATAGTATGTTATATTTGTTCTATCTGTCTCTCTCAGACAAAGATGGCAGGACGAGTTTGACACGTACACAGACCTGGTCTACACTTTTCCAAAGCCGGGAAAAATGGAAGCAAGAAAGGGAGGCCTGGACGAAGACAACTCATGCTAAACATAATATTTTAATTTACTAGCTTTTGCCCGCGACTTCGTACGCGCATATCCCGTTTTTTCCCATTCCCGTAGGAATTTAGGGAAATCCACTCTTAGTGCTCCCCTATACTAACCAAGGAAAATGCCAAATTACAGCTTTCTACAACCAGTTCGGCTGAGCTTTGTCTGCCAGTCACTCAGTAACGGCAAAGTTTTATATACAGGCTGTTCTAGAAGTGCGTGGTCATATTTAAGGGTGGTATTGAGGAGGTTGAGTTTAAAAAAAAAACCCGACCACAAAAAGAGGGTAAAAAGTTAAAAGAATAACACAACACTATTTTAGTTAAATCACAGATTCAATGCCGCCGATTGCATCAACTGTTTTTTTTTTTACTTTTTAATAGATTTTCGAGGTCGGTTTTTTTTAAGTCAATATATTTTTATTTTGATATTGTTTCTCAACTCTATAGCAGCTACAGAACACTACCGTTAAATATGACCACGCACTTCTGGAACACCCTGTATATTGATTGATTGATGTAATAATAATAATATTTGTTTGTTTATTGTCTCGGGCATTGTAAAATGCAGGAAAGTTCTTAGTTGTGATCTAGAAAATTTAGCTTAAAATTATCTAGGCCAACGAAATAACCCCAAAAAGAAATTACTAGTCACCTTTGTTTCAAAAGTGCCAGCTATTAGAGCAATACAAAAACTACAGATCGAAAATTAATAGAGGGCTAAATAACAAAAATACATACACTTTTTTAAGACCTTATTGTATAAAACATAGCCACTCGATAACTGACAAATGCTTGCACTGCCTGGACAGGTCCACTCAAATCTGTGTGGTACTTTCCTCAAAAGACCACCTCAGACGTCAACCTACATGGTTCTCATATGATTTGACCAGTACAATTGTATGGACTTCAAAAGAGACTTTGACCTCTGACTTTGTTTCAATGTTTCTTCTGAGGGTAGTCAGCTAGGAAACACCGGCCTGAACTGGTTTAAAAGACGCCCAAAAAAATTTACGTGTAAAAGTGTTATTTACAACCTACTTACAAAATAAATACCATTTTATCACAGCTTATCCGAAAATATGGAAAGCGTCGGAAATCATCATGATCCCAAAGCCAGGAAAATCCTTGTGTCTTCATACAGGCCAATAAGCCTACTGCCTGTTATGTCTAAACTTTTTGAGAAAGTCGTTGCACGTAGGCTCAACGTACTTATAGACGGCAACATTATCCGACTACTTCAGTTTGGATTCAGAATAGGGCATTCAACTGTAGAGCATGTGCATAGAGTGGTGAATAATATACGAGAGGGACTGGAACGAAAGGAGTACTGTTCGGCTGTATTCTTAGACGTACAGCAAGCGTTCGACAAGGTCTAGCACCAGAGCCTGTTGTTTAAAATAAAGAAACAGCTGCCAGATAACCTGTACGTGCTACTAAAGTCCTACCTAGAAGACAGAATTTGCCAGGTAAAATTTAAAGACTCCTACTCGGAATTCTACAACATATAGGCTGGCGTACCCCAGGGCTCCGTATTAGGTCCAACCCTTTACCTTATAAACACAGCAGACTTAGCAACTTCAGAGGGAATTCTCTCTGCCACCTTTGCTGATGACACAGCTGCTTTGTGTTATAACAAAGACCCTAACATTGCCTCACTCGCACTACAAAATCACCTCGACAAAGTCTCTAAGTGGATGAGAGAATGGAAGATAAAAGCTAGCGCTAACAAATCGACATATGTGACATTTACTCTTAGAAAAGACAACTGCCCACCTGTTAAGCTCGGAGGTGACACACTTCCACACGGGACAACAGCTAAGTACCTCGGCCTACATCTCGACAGGAAACAAACGTGGAGATACCACATAGAAAAAAAACGGGACGAGCTAAACATCCTGTTCCGAAAACTGAACTGGCTCTTAGGAAGATCATCACACGTGTCACTGGAGAACAAAGTACTCATTTACAAGGCAGTACTAAAGCCTGTCTGGACATATGGCGTCGAGCTGTGGGGCTCTGCGAGAGACTCAAATGTGATGTGTGGAGATTTTCCAGCGATTTCAAAACAAGGCTCTCAAAATGATATCAAATGCTCCATGGTTTATGAAGATCTCAGTAATACATGAGCATCTACAAACAAAAAACAATAAAAGAGGAAATAGAACACAAAATACAGACATACAAGCAACAAATAACGTCATATACCAACACCTTAGCCATAGCCCTAAGCGAACCAATTACCATGAAAAGGCTCAAACGCCACCACATATGGGACTTTATTAAATAAAGTGAGAAACAATTTTGAGAGGCAGATTCTTCGCTGGAAGAATAAACCTCAGCAGTCAACGTCCACACAATAAATCTTCTAAAGGTTGATAACCGATTGCAAGACAAACAAGGGAAAAAAATTTATCACAGCTTGTGGAGGGGAGGTAAGTAGTCGGTACATGTATGAAAAATATTAGTATGTATGTATAGTTGCATTCGAACTGGAAGCCGACCGCAACATAGTTCTAAAAAGACAAGGTAGATTGATTCACATACTAGTAGCTAGTAAAGTGAACTAGGCCATGTTCAAATAGATAGATAGAAAATAATTTATTTTACTTCAAAAATAGTTACACAACTCTTTGCTACATACCTCATAGTCTCTAGATGCGCCTTCTCCAGCTCGTACTTGGCGTCCCAGAATATCTTGCCAGAAAATGGGTCTGCCCCAGCCCGACGAAGAACTTCATCCAGTTGTGCGCGCGCCTTGTCGGCCTCGCCCATCGTCAGGGAGAACGAACACCACTCGCTCAGGATCGGGATGGCTGGCGAATAAATACATATTCATGTATTGATGATGTAGTACTCCCATATTTCGCCAATTATGTCTAAGTGGAATAGAGAGCGAGACACTATTGCCTTCAACCAGATGGAAACTGTTGAGAAATTCCAGATGGAAAACCCAATCACACTGCTCAACCTGGCAATGAAACCCCAGTTTTTATAATTATGACTTAAAAAACTCCTTTATGCCAAATATGCGCTTAGTCGTGAAATTGTGGAAACCAGCCTGATTTACATCATCATCATATCAGTCGAAAGACGTCCACTGCTGGATAGGCCTCCCCCAAGTTTCGCCACAACAACCGGTCCTGTGCGTCTCGCATCCATCGGCTACTAGCGACCCTCAACAGGTCATCGGTCCATCTTGTGGGAGGCCTTCCAACGCTTGCGTCTTCCGGTAAGCGGTCACCACTCCAGAAATTTTCGGCCCCATCGACCATCTGTTCTGCGAGCAATGTGCCCTGCCCACTGCCACTTCAGTTTGGCAATCCTTCGGACTATGTCGGTTACCTTGGTTCTCTTGCGGATATCATCATTCCTGATTCGATCACGCAAGGAAATTCCGAGCATTGCCCTCTCCATTACCCTTCGGGTGACTTTAAGCCTTCTGATGAGGCCCATTGTGAGCGACCACGTTTTGGTTTCATAAGTCATCACTGGCAACATGCACTGGTCATAGATATACCATAGTAAAAACCTACTTACAGTAACAATCGAGTGCAGCCGTCTGGAAGAGCTTCGCGACTCGTTCACGGGAGAGTTCCGTATGCGCCAGGGACACTTCAGTTTGTAGACGTAGAAGCCAGTGCTCTGCCCGCAGCGACGACAGCTGCTGTAGGCGCTCGAAGGCGGAGCGCCAGCGCTCCAGTGAGGACAGGCCCCTGTAATATCACGTTGAGGTTCGCTCTGTACGTTACACTTGGTCGATTTCGAAAAATATTGGTATAAATGGTGAAATGTGTTGAATTATGTATTGTAAAATCTGAAATCCACCAAAATTGTTAATACACATATAGTGCCCATCAATAACACAAGGAAAAACATAAATAAATGAAAACCTAAATATTGTTGCAGTAGTCAGCATAAAAATTCAAATGTGCGCATTTATTTACGACTGGCTTATGTGAAAACGCGCTTTATTGTTTTACAAAGCAAAAGCAAGACTTACCACAGAGCTTGTATGAGGTCAACATGTTCATCATAGTTGTATGGATCTTCTGTGATACGTCGCTCCAGTTCAGTCACTTTCCTCTCCAAGATCATATCTTCATCCTCATCCTGATGACGAAGAATGTTCTTTAAATCATTTCTAAATAGTATTAAAGAAAGTACGTACGGAACCCTAAAAAGTTTATGCGAAGGTTGTCCTGTGCGAGAAAATTGTTCTTTGTTTTAGAAATGTTTCTCCTGTACTTATTATGAGGTGTACAATAAAGTACCTATAAATATAGTTGTCAAAAAATAAAAGGCCCGTTTTGACGGCAGGATACAACACCTGAGATCTGATGCTGATTCTGAGACCCCAGAATCAGCATCAGAATTGGCTGGATAATTAATGAAAATCGTGCTTAATTTTCCAAAACTAATCTTTTAATGGCGTTGAAGTTTGTGAAGTACCTACTAAATCCGTGAGGACGAAGTCGCGGGCGAAGTGCTAGTTATTCATATAGACTTAAGAAAACAGAAAAAAACAGACCTAGTGTGTGTCGGGCTACGCACAGTGTAAGACATAGTGTTCCGAAGTTTTCTTTCTCGTAATTGTGACGGAAAATTAAATATATTCGCGACATAGTGGCCGAAATACGCCCCGTCACACCTTTTAGGGTTCCGTAACACAAAAGGCAAAAACGGAACGCTTATAGGATCATTTCGTTGTCCGTCTGTTAGTCTGCCACGACCTTTTTCTCAGGAAGGCGAGGACGTATCGTGTTGAAATTTTAAAAAAATACTTTCGTATGTGACCCCTTGAACCTCTAAAAAAAAACTAGCTTCTAAGTCAATGCAATAAAAAAAATAAGGCTATTAAAATTTGTGCATCATTTTTGCGACATAGTTTGATAATCGCAAGTAAATCGTAACCTACAGGGTACTTCCCGTTGAACCAGAATCATATAATTTGGCAAGAAGTAAGGTCTTACAGCACCAGTAAGTCTAAAAACTGTTTTAGTTTATAGTTTTATCACATAAAATATTTATTTTGCAATTACAATCTTACATTTGCAGTTGAGCAATTGACCGTGACATATCTCAATTTCTGGGAGAACATTTTTTTCAACGAGAAAGTTAAGTTTGTCCATCAGTCCAATTTATCTTTTCGTTAGAGTCTTGTTCAATTGTCCAATCCCTACTAATATTTATAAATGCGAAAGTAACTCTGTCTGTCTCTGTTATGCTTTCCCGCTAAAACTGCTGAAGGAATCATGAAATTTGGAAGATATATAGCCTGGGATATGGAGAAAGACATAGGCTACTGTTTTACGCGATAACCGACATCCACGCGGGCAGAAGCTAGTGCTTTCATAATTGTAGTTGGTAGGTCATTTTCATTCCCAAGCCGGGAACAACAGACTACACACAACCCAAAGCGTACAGACCAATAAGCCTAACATCCTTCCTACTGAAAACCCTGGAGAGGCTCTATGATAGGTACATACGGGATGGACCCCTGCGCCAACACCCACTCCACAGACAACAACACGCCTACTCCGCAGGGAAATCAACAGACTCTGCTCTGCACAGCGTGGTCTCAAAGATCGAATGCGCTATACACCAAAAATGCTCCTCACTGGCTGTCTTCATTGACATCGAGGGTGCCTTTGACAAAACCATGTTTCAGAGTATCAGCACAGCACTTGGTAAGCATGGCGTGGACACTACCCTGAGTGGCTGGATCACAAACATGCTCAAGCACAGAGCTATACAAGTTACCATGAACAACACAACAAGGGCCATTGTGGCGAAGGGGTGCCCAAGGGGGCGTTCTCTCGCCGCTACTATGGAACCTGGACGCAGATAACCTAGTTAAAAGACTCAACGATAAAGGATACTTTACCGTTGGCTACGCTGATGACATAACCATAATAATAAACGGCACACATGAAAACACGGTATGCAACCTCATGCGCCAAGCCTTGAAAATAGTAGAGGACTGGTGCAAAGAATTTCAGCTAGCAGTGAACCCTACCAAAACTGAACTTGTCCTCTTTACCAAGAAGAGGAAGTTGCCAGCACTAGAATTACCACGGTTCTTCGGAACCACCCTAAGACTTTCAACTGAAACCAAATACCTGGGCATCTATTTGGATAAGCAGCTGAATTGGGCAAAGCACACGGAATACACCACCAGGAAAGCCAGCATATGCATGTGGCAATGCAAACGCATGCTGGGTAGGAACTGGGGCATTAGTCCCAATACGACCCACTGGCTATACACCACAGTCATCCAGACCAATAGTCACATACCGCTCTCTAGTCTGGTGGCCCAGGACCGACGGACTAGAACGTGTCACGGTGACCAACCGCAACACCGTGACACTGCAGTGGATAATGGGACACAGTGGATCACTAGGAAATGACGCGGCCGATGAGCTGGCTAGGAGGGGATCTGGTGATGTGGTTGTTGGACCCGAACCCATAGTACCACTCCCTTTCACCCAGCTGCGAACGTGGCTACAAGAACACACACAAGCAGAACGCTGGTGGGCCTTGGCACCAGGCTGCAGGCAGTCCAAGGAGGCTATGCCATCCCTAGACAGGAGACTTACCAGGCGCCTCCTGCGACTGGATAGGGGCAGCCTGCGAATGGTGGCAGGGACCATCACCAGACACTGCTCACTGAACAAACACTTCCACACGAAAGGTATAACAGACAGTCCTCTATGCAGAGCATGCATGGAGGAGGAGGAAACGGTATCGCATGTGCTCCTTGAGTGCACAGGCGTAACTAAAATACGGAGGCAAACAATAGGGACACCTAATTTACTCACAGACACCCTGAATACACTGAGTAGACTGATCTGCTTCTGGAGGGAGGTTGGCTGGTTGGAATAACGGCCGACATGGCTCACGTACAATGGTCCACAGCAGGACTAAGTGCGGAAACCATACCCGATAGATAGATAGATTGTAGTAGGTAATGTGCAGCTCATAACGAAAATTCACTTGAAATTGTTCAATTTTCTGTCATGGTTTATAGAAAGAAACCTTCGGAACCTTAAATTGTGTGTGGCCGTACATGCCCTTGGCCTGTTTGTTTTTCTGTTTACTATGTATATATGAATAATATGCTGCTTTCATTTTGATATTGGTGTATTTATTTTGATTCCAATAAGAAATGTGTCTTTAACTAGCTTTTTTCACATCTTCACTCCCGGAGCCTAACCTACTGGAAAGGACATTTTTCTAGATATAATTGTGGCACTCAGGGATAGTTTAGCTTTACCACAGTGAAAGTATTTTAAAGCATTAGTAAACAAACAATTTTAGCTTTTGATATGTTAGTTACGAGCACAGAAACAAAAGGTATAATAGACTAACATTTTATTTTTATAATGTATTATATTATGTTGTAACTCCCTTGTGGGGAAAGACAAAGGAGTTTGTCTTAATCCAATGTTTACAATAGGATTAACTCAATAATCATAAGTCCGTCGTCACTTAGACAAGTAAATAAGAATGGACAAGAATAGGTATATTACCACCGTCACAAATGAATGATTTTTCGTTGCTATGGTGTTACATCGAGTTTAGTTAAATAGTGTATTTATAAATTTACAGAATCGGTAAATATATAGTACACTATATATTCGCAACATGCCATCTTGGAATAAACAACAGTATATTGTTTACAATAATTACTTTTGTCTGTTCCTAAGACTTAAGTAGGTAACTTTGATGTAACTCAAACACAAAAGGCATTTACTAAGCAAAATATAACGAAACAAAATCGAAGGTTGAAATAAGTCAGCCAAATAAGAAAAGAAATTTGCTACAAAGGCTTCCTAATACTAATGCATCAAATTGACTCATAAAGTGATGTCGTACGACTATCTTATTAGAATGAGCTTATCCCACCGCCAGTAAACAGTGAATTCTCAACGAATTCTGAATATTTTTTATAAAATAGAGTAAGTAATTATTATTGTGCCAAATATTGGATCGTACGGGCGTGCATACATCAGAATCGTCAGTATCTTCCGGTACATCAGGCTCGTCTTCTTCCACTACCACCTCTATTTCGTTTTCTTCTTCCGATTCATTTCTAACTTCGTCCTCCACAATAGCCATTATTCACTACAAAACTATAGACACTTGGGTTCGGTTCGCCTGCTGTTTGATAACAAATTTCGCAAACGACTATGGCGGACGAAAAGCATTTGTGCCAGTTACCTGTCAAACTTTTTAGTGATGTCATGCAAGTGATGGTCAATCAATTTTCGGATAATTCTCAATTCTCAATGTTCTGTATTGATAAATCGCCTAAATGAAATTAAAATAAATATGCATGGACGTGAAATATTAGCAAATAAGATTTGTAAATAAGACTTCGTTCAGGACATATGCCTCTCAATAAATTCGGTTAAATGATGAAAAAATTAACATCACCTGTTTGCAGTATGTGTAAAGAAGATGAGGACACGTATCATATTTTGATGAGATGTGTCCGGAATCAATCGCTCAGAACACAAATTGGAGTGCATAACATAAACCTATCCAACCCGCTATCGGACGATATAATTCCTGTAATAAATATGGTTAAGTTCGCTTTGAAGAACATACCCAGAACCTAGCAGTAAGATGTTAGTAAATCAATGTTCTGTATACCTATAGAGCGTCATATTCGCAATAGCGAAAAAGCTCTCTAAATAAAGATTAGAAAAAAAAAAGATTATAATGAGTAGTGAACTACAAACTGCGGTACGGAACTATTCTTGTGTACTTTGCGAACGAACTAGTTCGTAAGAGCGAAAATAGATACCTACGTTACAAAAAAACACCTCAGCTCACTAGCACAGTCAGCTCATCAGCTCCCGTTATGACTCCCGTCGCGATCCGAGCGAACTAATTCGCCAAGGAGCCGCGAACTAAAATGAGCACTCCCGTTCGCGAACTACTATGCGCAAGCTTAGAGCATTTAACTTATGCTCTAAGTGCGCAAGTCCAGCCTACAGGCAGTGCCTGTAGGCCTAGTGGCCCATTAAATTGTTTGACCACTTAACGATGACCACTTTTTTTATTTGTGACCAAAGTTACAGCGGAAAGCCGGTGACAGCATAAATAGCAGATATGATTAGTAATCATACCTGCTATCTAGGCTGTCATCGGCTTACCAGTTTCTGCGCTAGGTAACGTTATAGCAGGGATGATAATTATATGGATGGAAGGTTGCTCGTACCTCTCGACACATGGTTCTGGAATATCATGTTACCAGGATTAAGTTAACTTCCATTATCCATTTATAATATGTCCTTGCGTTCTTGTTTAGGTAATAGGATGTTTTGATACGGAAGCATTTTCGGGGTCCCATACAACAGTTCGCATTTTAATCTCAGTTACAAACCGGAGGCATACGCAAGATCAACAGTCATAATATCAACAGTTAAAACATCAACACCGTAAGACCAACGATTCAAAATCTCAACACTTCAGAATCTCAACAGCTTAGTAAGTCAACAGTTCAGAAGATCAAAGTTTAAAATCCCAACTTTGAAAGTACCTATTAGGTCAATACTAATTAATGTTATACATGGTTTACTATAAGTAAACATCATGGGGCACCCCGACTCGGACAGGTTAGGTTAGAAGGGGATGGCGGGGTCTAGTGAGCGAGCGAAGCGAGCGAACTGACCCCGCCATACCCTTCGTGGTTATTTTTTTTCAAACCCTTGAGCCCCGCGAAGCGGGGCTCCGACTTGCTAGTATTGACCTAATAGGTACCTACTTTCAAAGTTGGGATTTTAAACTTTGATCTTCTGAACTGTTGACTTACTAAGCTGTTGAGATTCTGAAGTGTTGAGATTTTGAATCGTTGGTCTTACGGTGTTGATATTTTAACTGTTGATATTATGACTGTTGATCTTGCGTATGTATCCCGTTAGTGTGTGTATTCCCAGCGGAAAAAGGTCGATTTTCTTAATTTCAGTTAAGCAGATATTTAGTGTATGACGTCGTGTAAATGTGTATGGTAACTGGTAAGTACGAATTTGTGCATCCAACCATTGGGGAGTTATTCAACAAAAACTGTTTCCGCTGGAACTACGTCATCCCAGCGGCACTTTTT
Source organism: Melanchra persicariae (assembly GCA_947386135.1). Classification (NCBI taxonomy): domain Eukaryota; kingdom Metazoa; phylum Arthropoda; class Insecta; order Lepidoptera; family Noctuidae; genus Melanchra; species Melanchra persicariae. The sequence goes on along the minus strand of OX376661.1, from coordinate 9,190,873 downwards.
TTTTCCTATGGACGTACAAGAAAAAAAATACATGCAATAATTAGTGTGTGACGAGAGGTAAATGTGTATGTTTAAATGAAATTTGTGTGTCTTAAAACTTCGAAGATATTCAAGTTTCCGCCAGGGCTTTAAATACCGGTAAAAATTTATAACGTTACCTTGCATTGACAGGAGTTAACGTTAATATTAAAATAACGGTAATAGGTTTAACGTTATTTAAGCACCATTTTAACGTTATTCTTTATTAACGTTATTTGTAGTTTAACGTTAATTTTATCGTTATTTTTAAACGGTTATCTCTGTGAGGTGGTGCAGTGTCAGGTTGTATCTTGATCAAAATATGATTCACGACAGTAAAAAATATGTAAGTAGGTACATAATTATAACCATATTTACATTTCTTTTCTCTTAGCTAGATTTCGCAAATCTGGTTATTATACACATCAAATCTAAGTTCATGATGATGAGTAAATGATTCTTATGGTTACATCCATGTAAATACATAATTGTTATTGTTGCGCATCACATTTTGATTAAATTACAACCTGACACTGACCTTCAAATAGCAAAAAATACAAGAAAGTTCGCGGGCTATTATAACACTAATTATTTTACCGTTAAAACGATAATTCTCGTATTTTACGTTAAATGTTACTTAACGTTATATTACTGGTATTGTTATCAAATACCGGTAAATTTTATAACGTTACTATGGTATCACAATTGAAATTAACGTTATGTAACGGTTATTATTTTGTTATTTGGTAACGTTAACAAGCCCTGGTTTCCGCTGCGCTGACGTTTGGCTATTTGATGGAAATAATATAAATCGGTTTAGTGAGAGTTGTTATGAATTTGTGTATAATGTTTGTGAAAACAGATTTTGAAAAAAGCATACCGTTTAGGTGTATATCCTCCACCTTTACGTGTATATCTACACGTAAAGGAGAAATATGGTTATTAGGTCTTAGTACTTAAAATAGGAACTTTAGAGCTTAACTTTTAACGTTTATTTGTATATTTTATGGGTCGACAACGTCTTGCCAAGTTTCATTTATGTGCGCTTAGTAATTAATGAGCAATGGCATAATTTACTACGAATGGACCACTATATTTTATGACATCCGATTGTAGGACTTTTTAATGGAAAAGCAAAATAAAACATATTCCACTATTTAGTGTATTAATTCAACTATTCATATGTAAAATTTCAGCTCATTACGCTCAATTATTAAAGAGATATAATAAAAATACCAAAACAACCGAATTACATGGATAAACCGACCAAGTGTGAATGGCTACAAAAAAGCGGCCGTGCAGTACATAGAGCTGACGTTCTAGAATTTCCAGTATAGTATCGTTATCGTGTTTAATAGATTCGTACAGGCGCGTACACAATCGTTTCGCAGAAAATAAAACAACTGCATTAACTTTGTACTCTTAAAATTATTTATTAGTTACTGACAATTAAAATTAAAAAACATTATTAACAAAGTAATAATAACATCAAATAAAATCAAATTATTGTTACATTTATTGTGCCGCTAACAACGCCACCACACATTGATTTAAAGAATCAGTCTTTTATAAATAAGAAATACGTTGCCTACTGTAAAAGCTCAAATACTTATGTATAGGTAAATCTTAGGTATTAAGTACCTGGTCTTCTCGTTCGAGCTTTTACAGCAACAAATAAGTATGTCTTACAATCACAGAATCACAGATCAGTACTAAGTAATTGACTCAATTTGAAGGTAGGTTTATAGTGTAGTGCAGTACCACCGACCTACTTACCTACGTTCTAGCGCATATTCTTACGGGAACGTGAATACCTACGGGAACGGGAATTCCACCGGGAAAAAACGGGATATGCGCGTACGAAGTCGCGGGCAACAGCTTGTATTACGATGCTGCATGCTCTGTAGTTATTCGCCTGTATTCTTAGGTGGTTACGAACCAATTTTGATTATCATTTTTATTTCATTTTTAATTTGAGAATTGATCTTCGGATGAAAAGGTAGGTTGTCTGCTCGTACGGCAATGGCACGGCAGGCAGGTTGCGCTACGGCATCGCGCGGAATTTCAATCTCCGCGCAACGACCGGACCACATTAACCGAAATGACCGCTGCGCAAGTTTCAACCATATTTCAATTAACTTAGCAATCATAATTCCTCGACACAAAGTGACCCATTAAGTAAGTCTCGCGGGATGCAATGGCGCGCCGCGGCATCCCGTGGAATGAAACGGCATGACAAGTCATGCCGCGGCGTCCCGTCATGCCACAGCATGGTGGTATCGAGATAAAGTATCATTCTAATCTCATTGAAATAAGATTCAAAATAACTTGATTCGTTATAAAATCCTTTGCCATGACACGCCGTGCCGTGCCGTGAGCCGGCGGCCCTAAGAAACTATTTAGGTCACTATTTCAATAGAAAATGGAAAAATATATGTCATTTGTGGATCACTTGAAAAGGCAAGGTGCATGGTGAATCAGCTGGCTTGCCATTCTAATATATCTTCTGAAAATGACGCAAGTTGCAGGGTAATGAAATAAACACAGGATGGTATGATTCGTTTATATTTACTATAAAAATATGATTACATAGAAGTTTCTTTGACATAAAAATTACATGGGTACCTAAATAATAACTCACAATCAAACATTCAGAAACTACTTATTACTTTTTAGATTAATGAATTTTAAAATAATATTTCAAAACTTTGGCACCAATTAACTTCTAGGATTTATATTCGATTCATCAATAATAGTTTACAATAATGGGTAGTTATCAATATCATTAGAGTACAAAATAAATGCACCAACATGGGAATAAAATCTAAATATTCGAGATACTAAGACTTTTAAGTACCTACTAAAGTTATAATTTGATAGTTCAATTCAATAATTAGACTTTCCAAAAAGCATTTTCAGCCTTCTATTCGATACAATCATTCCAATAATTCCTTAAAAATAATAATATATTTTCATGCAACTATCTAGTAGGACACTATGCTAATCTCCTAATATTAAAGAGTAAATTGACAATACAAAAAATGGAATACTCAAATAAAATAATTATAATGTCAGTCATCAAAGTAAAAATAATACTTTTTGTCATGAATGAGAAATGCATGGGCAGTATCAGCTTCGTAGGAAAATATCGCAAACAAAATCTCTCTTATTTTTTAGAAAAACTTTTAATGTAACATTACTGGTATTGCATCACTGAAACTATAGTTTAGTTAATACACAAAAGTCTTCTACACTTCATAGTCTGTAATTCTTGGTAAGAACGAAATGGCACAGAGCAATAAAAATAAATGCATGTCAGATTGGTATCATGAGGCCATTGTTGACAACCTATCGTTACATATTTGACGTGGATCATTAGTATCATCATCATATACCAAAATCTAGCTAAGTCTGCGTAACAATCACTAAAGGCCGATTTTTCAATCTTTTAATAACCTAGAGTAGACTGACTTAAAAATATGACGACGTGACATATTTTCTCAAAATATTTTCAACCATATTAATATTTATTAGGTAAGTACCTAGAAAAAAGTTATCTCACTAAACAAATCAGCCCTTAATCGACTTAATACATGTCATAGTGTGCATTTTATAATGGATCACTTCTTAGTTTTAATTATCTTGGAGTTCTTAGGTATATAACCTAACCACATAGACATAGTGAGATTCTGCAAAGCGTTCCTTATTCACTTTTAAGCGTCAAACAACTACCATTTCAATAATTCCGTAGACAATATAAACTGGTAAATTACAAAAACTCGACCAATATTACTTTTATAATTCAGTTAATGTGCTCTTGCTTAAATATAAACATGGAATATCCCTACACTGTGTATATCAGTAAATATTGCATTTATCTTAACACTACTATAGAGAGATAAAACATTCTATTGTCTATAGATATGGATATACCTTTTTAATAAAATCGTCCTATAAAATAATAATATATGAAAGGAAAATAAGATTTGAGTAATAAGAATAATACTTACATCTGTAATGTTCATAAAAATACATGGCTACGAATTTTTTATGAGTATTGCACCAGAGTTGGGCAAATTGTAATCAGATTAATGATTAAGGATTACGATTACATTTTGTAATCATCAATCAAGATTACAGATTACGGAAATTAATCAAGAAAGTAATCATATCGGTGATTAATGATTATTAGTTTGTAATCGTTATTTTGATTACTTTTTTGATTGATGCATACTAACTACATTTAGGAATCGAAAAAAAGAACTTGACGCCATTTTACAATAAATACTGATTTTACAATAATAATGTTTAAACACCAAAACACATAGGCCAATACGTCACGGTTTAGACTCGTGAATCAATTTAAGTTTTTTTTTTATTATTTTATTTTTTATTTTATTTTTTTTTTTAGGTATGACCACTAGCAAGTTAACACACTTGGCGTTTTTAGAAAAACGCAGACATACAAGATACATACTGATTGAATATAAAACCGCATTTATTAAAAATATGCTTAAAAAATTAATCAAATCTACCCATGTAATTAAGATTACTGACTATTGTAATCAAAACTAATGATTACAAATGTAGTCATGATTGAAAGTAATCAAGATTAAAAGTAATCATGATTGATGTATTCATGATTACTTTCAATCAGATTATTAATCCGATTACAAAAGTAGTTGATTACGCCCAACTCTGTATTGCACGTAACTATTGTATTACTAAATTTAAACTATAACTGACGGAATTTCTAGGAGACCTCACATGGTTTTTTTAACCTAAGGGTGTTTGCACTAAAGTTCGACCAGCCTCACGTTATTCAAATGACGAAGTTGGCAGACTGCTAGTGGGAAAACACCCTAATAGTTTACATGGCAACACTCATGTCTAGTGATGGGAACAGCTACTACGACTAAACTATGTCTATTTAGGCGATTTATAACAACAATGTCAATACATCTAATACCATTTTACGAGTTTAATTTTTAAATCTTATCTGGGAGCGATATATTTGTATGAACGTTACAGGACGTACGACGGTTAGATCAGTTACATCTAGTTGGAAGTAACGCAGTAGGGGATGGCGCGAAGTATCGAGTTGACGAAGTCACAAGTCGCCGGCAGTTGGACAGCCGTACTAATGCCCAACTGAGGGATGAAAACACAGTATGTTAATGCTACAATACAAGAGGACAAATAAAAAATTTATCACTTATCGCTTTGGACATTGACACACTGTTAACAAATTAGTGTAATCACTCAAAAGAGAAGATATGAGAATGAGGCAACATCTTTAGGAAGCCTCATACTCTAAAATACAAATCACAAAACCCGCAAGTCGACGTAAAAGGGCCACAACACAGACACTGTATTATGATGGTTTTCGTTACCTGTGCGGTGCGCGTGCACTATGCGGTGGTGGTGGTGCCGGCGCCTCCGGCGGCCTGCAGGTTCATCTGACGCTGCATCTGTTCCAGCATCTCTTGCATGCGACGCAGCTCAGCCTCCTGCAAGTTCACACTTATGTTTTACGACCGAGTCCAGTAACGAGGACGTCAGTAGATTTGCTTACTAGAAATAGGCTTTTGTCATTATGTCCATGTTGCAGCCGCAAGCTTAATCAGCTGTTTCATTAAAAGCCTAGTCTTGAACCATGGCGTTTAATCAGCGACATAAGCGACATGGACAAGTCATTAAAGGATATATTGAACAAAAGATGTCACTTATGTCGCTGAAAAATCGGCGCATTTAAATGAAAAGGCTAGGCCACCAATTAAACGGCTAATTAAGCTAATAGGCTGCGACATCCATAAAAGTTATGTCAAAATTGTTAAATGTTTTTAACAGACTTGTGTTATTTCACTTTTTACCACAGAGGCTCTGCACTCTCATCCCCTTCATTATCTCTGCGAAGCGTCCTTTTAGATCTCTTACTTTTTGCATTGTAATGTGTCACGTATTTTTATAGTATACTATATTATTGACAGCATGTTCTTATAAATCAAAAATTGCACCACGTAATTTCTATAAAATCGTATCGTTAGCAAGCAAATCTACTGATAGATGTGTTATTGAATTCGGTCGCCAGGCAATACTGATCTGATAAATACAGACTGCCTCGTTGGTCTGGTGGTCTCGCGACGATTGCCTAGGAAACCTAAACTTGTGGGTGCGGAGATGAGTTGTTTGGAGTTTTGGTATCTAGATAAGAACAGAAAGGACTTCAGCGTCAATATTTGACCGACTTTGGCAAGAGTTTCTTAACCTTGAATATCGACCCGAGCGGCCCTTATTTGGCCACGAGTTCCTCTTTAACAACGGAACCGTACTCATTTGACAGCGAGACCACTCTGAAATGAACTCGATGTGATTTGTGACAGTACCTTCTCACGGAGCACGCGTTCGCGGTCGCCCGTGTCTTCGGATCCGTTCGTCATTCCATTAGAATCAGCCTCGCTCAGGCCGCTTTCAGTAGACCTGTGGAACGTTAGAATATGAATGGAACAAACGTGTTCTCTGATAGCTATAACCCGTGGCTTAATTGTGTAACGCGTTTCGGCAAAGTCAAACACATTTGGGATGCATTATACAATTCGGAAGTAACCTTTTGAACGGCAAAGCATAACCGCCAAATCAAGCCTCAAGTTCAACGTGTTTTGTCACATAAACACTAGCGTACAGGGTAAGCCTTCGTTCTTCATAATATTATGTGATTATGGCAATGGCGTTCAAAAGGATAGCACAAAAGGGAATAAGTTACTTCTGGGCAAGCGTGAAATCGTCGACCACATTATCGCAACAGAGTCAACAGACAATAGTAAATAAATAAATAAATATAGAGTAGAACAAAAGGTATTTCTTATGTATAACTAATGGATGGGATGGAATGTATTTATAATAATCAATCAACTGTTCTCAGCCATAGAAAACTGTAAATAAATGGTAATAATAGAAATCGTATACGGGATAAAAGGGTTATGTCACTTGGCGATAGGCGTATCGCGCCTATCGCCAAGTGACATAATCCTTTTGCGTGGCTTTTCTATCAATAAACGATTAAAATTAGATCAGTAATTCAAGAGATTGCCTTTATAAACATAAACTTATAAACAATTTCATATAGTTGTTATGATATTGATTAAGGTGAAAACGCCAGGGTAGCCCGAGAACTTCAAATTTTCTTACGTTTTTTGCAATTTACAGGTCAGTATCAGGTTGTATGGTGGTCAAAATATTATTCGCGGCCGTAGCAAGTACGTATTTACAGAACTGTAATCATTAAAATCATACATACAACCTGCAAATTGCAAAAAACGTAAGAAAATTTTAATTTCGCGGGCTACCCTGGCGCTTCCACCGTACTTAAGATGACGCCACATAACGTTTTCTAAATAAAAAATGAGTTCCGATTTAATTTTTATAACTATTACTAGGCGGCTTTATTGAACAAATGGTTTTAATTCATTTTTTTATATTTCACACTGTTTGGGGTAAAGACAACTTGACGCAGAGTCGAAGCGAGAATGTTAAATAGCATATTGACGTCTATCTCCAGAACGTAAGACACACATTTCTATCGAAATAAAAAAGAAAGGCATCATTCGATCTTCGAGTTTTTGAATGCGCCAATTTGCCTTGCTACTTTGGCCAGACAGAAACTTTACACCGTCACCTTGGCACCAATTCAACGCAATTAGTAAAATGAATGCAATAAGAGAATAACAACGTGTACTCAAGACAATGACGTGTTATACATTATGTCAACTGAACATTTGGAATTTGTGGAAGAGCAAATAATGAAACGTTAAGTATGTACAATTTCAACATTCTAACCTCGTCGACGGACGAAGTTTTTCAGTCTGCAGGGTTTAGGGGAACCTAACATGAACGGGATGACGGGAGCTAGAGTTAGCGAGCGAACTTCATATCATTCGAACCTAATGTACACCTAATCTATCTGTGTCGGGGAGCCCTAAGCTCCTTGTGCCCTATGTTACGCTACTGTGCTAAGCAACAATTTCCGATAAATTGTACAACCGTACACTGATTGGTCGTCAACATGTCGCCAGTTTATGTCGGTTCACAATTTCTCGGAATGGCTTCAAGAGATTATGCGTAAAAACGTATTCCAAATGTTCGGTTCACAAGTTATCGAGAGTTTAGAATCTCTCAAGATATTTTATAATCTTACAGAGCGCGCGCGCGGGGTATAGGGTCGCGGCAGTTGCCTCATTGCCTTTGGGGGCATTATGTCCAATTCGCAAAATGTCCAGAGGGCTCAAAATGTCCAATTCTCACAACGTCCAATTCGCAATTTGTCCAAATCGCAAATTGTCTAATTAGCAAATGGTCCAGTTCGCAAATTGACTAATTCAAATTACTTACAGTCGTTAATTAGGTATAGATATCCTTTTAAGGTAGGTATTTTAATTCTCGTAAGTCTCTTTCATACACAGAGGTTATTTCTACTGAACCTCATCGCAGTATGACAATGACGCCCCCTAATTGCGAATTGGACTAATTGCGAACTAGACCAATTGCGAACTGGACCAATTGCGAACAGGACCAATTACGAACTGGACCAATTACGAACTGGACCAATTGCGAACTGGACCTATTGAGAATTGGACAGTTGGACATTTTGCGAATTGGACATAATGCACCCAAAGGCTTATTGTTTGTTGCCATTTTAGAGTGCGGGTAACGCATCTATACTTTACGAGTACCTATGTTTAATTGACTCAAGTAGGTACATACAATGTACTCAAATTCCAAGCAATAGTGATTCAATTGCATCGTTTACGCGATCGCTCAGTTTACTTTCTCTAAATAGCATTCATTTTTCAACCACATGCATGAATGATTTGAGTTAAATCATTCATGCATGTGTCAGGCATCTGAATAAAAAAACCGGTGAAGTAGTAAAGATAAACACTTTTTAGATGGGTTCGAGATGCGAACCCATCTAAAAAGTGTTTATCTTTACTACTTCACCGGTTTTTTTATTCAGATGCATTTAATATCTGTGTCTCTTTCTTGAAGTATAGCAATCCTAACAAAAACATTTCATATAACTTGGTTGCCAAGACTCTGCTTCATTGTTAATAAGTTTTCAGATCTAGAGTAGAGCCAAGACCTATAACTCTAGAAACCCTATATCTCGGTAAGAAGTATTGTTTGGCCGTTTTTAATGTTGGTGGCCTATTGCATGTCTCATTATTTAAAACCAGTGTCTTTATTTCTTACCATAAGTCCATGGGAGTGACTGCAAATTCTCAAGCTACTGCGGGAGGGATGGAGCTATATAGGGTGTATAGCTCCATCCCTCCTTCTCGCTCGAACTCCTCACGCTTTAACACGTCATGGCAGGGCCCCTGGTGCTGTGTCAAACATTAGCTTCACAAACATTTAACAGCCAACCTATACTTTTGTGCACGCTTGCCCTGACGTAATCTGTTCACTTTACGACTCTCAATGATGTTATAGCTGGTGCAGAATAACAAGAAAATCTTTTTTTTTCAATTACACCACGATTTTAAGACATGGAAAGAGATCCATCCAGTCTGTATGTCAAAATAATAAAGTAAAGTAAACTCACGTGTGTCTCTTGGGCACCTGGCCGCTGCGCGCGAGTCGCTCGGACCTGTAGTTCTCGTAGTGCACCTCTTGCGTCACTTCCTGTAGGTCTTGCATGTGAGTGCTGCGAACAGTTTGCGGGTTTTAAATGTAAATATACCGGTCCATGCATTACGGAACAGAGTTTTTACTAAATTATGCAACATTCACATTCGCTTCTTAGTCGCAATCTGTCAAAGAAATTGAGGTATTTTTAATAGATTGCTATCAAAAATACCTCAATATATATTTCTGAGTTGTTCCTCAGAAATATCGATAGCTGAAATAAGTAGCTGTTAAAGACAGTCCGCAAAATGCTGTCATTATGGTTTATTTGTGTGGATATGACGCTTAAACCTGAGAAACACACTATCAAAAGGTAGTGAGTGATCACGAGGCCGCTCTACAGGTAATTTTTTTTCTAAATCTCGATACATATATTTAAATACGTGAGCTTTAGAATCGAGTTCTAGAAAGTCTTTGCTACGATTCTAAAATTCGATACGTCGTTTTAACTACTACTGTTTTTGCATAAATAATGTCTTTGATTGATACATACTTAATGCCTAATTAGGTAACAATCAAAGATAAAAAACTCGTGAATTTTAAAAAGAAAATTACAGCTGTTCTCTCCATTTTGTCGAAATATGAAAAAAATATATTGAACTGATGTTTTACTTTTTCTTTTTAGTAGGTATAATAAAAATATGTAGTAGTATAATAAAGTTAAAGAGTGTAGAAGCTCCCAATCCAAAAATGTTAAATTTTTATTTAACGACAAGCTTTTATTATAATTTCAATTCTGTAAAGTCATAAATGAATGTGGTTTATGTGATTTAAAATTTTATTTTGATATTTTTAGGGCACTTAAATAAAAGCTTTTTTTAAAAGTTTTTTTTATTGCTTATATTCCACTTGTAGAAGCGTTTGTCCCAATAACCAATCAATTATAATCAAAATGGTTTTTACGCTAAAAATAGCAATTACGGCGGTAATCATTTGGCATAGGAAATCTGAAAATAAACTCACTGCAAACACGTATTTTATACACGTCTCAAGTCCAAGGAGGCGCGTTATTTCGCTATTTCCCGTTAGTCTCAACTTCATTGTTTGCTAGCACTTACAACGTGCAGTGAATCACAATACCAATACGTTAAAAGTAGTTAACTTATCTGTACACACACTGTCCAAACAGTGGTTAGTCTTTGTACTGAACTTATCTTGACGTTAGGCATAATTAGGATAAATTCATCACGACATTCCTTATGATACCGAATTTAAATAGAGGAAAAGTGTACTTAAATTAAGATCGTTTTGTCACTCAGGGCCACTATTTCGAACATGAACCACAGAGTACCTACCCCAAGTGCTCATACACCTGCATTTTCGGGCGTTAATGAATGCCACCCATTGGGTCCATATTAGATTGTTTGGGCCCATTGGTGGCGGTTAACGATCGTACGAGTTAACGATTCGATTTCGTCGCACGACAAGCTTAAACACACACATTTCTATAGAGCGTCCTACTTGAAGCTTGTAAATCATCGCATAGGATCATTTTCATCGCGCGACGAAATCGCATCGTTAACTCATACGATCGTTAGCCAATTAGGACGACGTAATAAGCCCAAACAAGATTGTTTGGGCTCACTCAGTTTTAATGAAACTCTCCTAACATGTGAATTTTTATTCTACAGTTACTTGGCAAAATTCGTGTCATTCAAGTCATTAATTCATCATCTGCCTTGCCTTTTGGCAAATAGGTCGGCTTGGAGCCTAACCGGAGGTAGCTTCGTACCAGTTTCTTCTTACCCTATAAGCCCAGTTACAGGGTAATACGCTACTTCTTGATATGACTTGGCTGTCTGGGTCAGATAGGCTCACTCCATGGAAAATACTGATACTCTGCTGCAACCGGTTGGACTGTAATCCGACCACAATATAGCTGGGAAAAGGCTAGGCATGAACATCTATCACGTCAGCCGAGTTAATTATTCATAAATACAACATGTAACAATAAAAACGCAATACCTGAAAAGGGGTCATTGTACTCATAGTTATGAACATCTCCATACGTTTATGTGCGCGTAACTCGGAAAAAATGTACTGAACAGCCGATTTTTTTTCGATTTCGGGGTTTGGTCCGTTATTAAAAGTTGTTAGTTCATATTTATGAGAACAATGACCCCTTTTCAGGTATTGCGTTTATTCTGTTGCACGTTGTTTATAGTTTACTATAAACCAATATTAAATTTCGCTGGCTATTTGTTTTGAAGTGTAGAATGCTAAAATGAAGAAAATAATAAATAAGACAGTAATTGCAACTCACATGAGCATAGTCCGGAGCTTGATAAAGTCGCAGTGCTCGGGGTTCTCGACCTCCACGACCCCCCAGGGGTACAGGCGACCTCGAACCCTGCGCCCGCGCACCTCCAGCTGCTGTCCTGCACCGCACACCGCGAATGGAACAGCTGCTTTCAATTGACGGACCTAGACGAAAGGAAATAAGGAGAATCGTTCTTCATTGACATTGTTACTGAGCCTTTATTCATAAATCGTGGGTTCGATTCCCAGGTCAAACTAAAATGGCATAGCACGACCTCTTGTACACCTGTTTACCAAGTTTCATCTAAATTCGTTTTGCCGTAAGTGTTTAATTATTTTCTTTTCTTGCTTTTTTTTTCTCAAAAAAACGTTGCCCGGGTGCTTTTACAAACATATAAACTCACATACACAAACAGCCAGACCCGGAACAACTATCTGTAGGCCATACACATATTTGTTCCGTGTGGGAATCGAACCCGCGACACGCAGCGCAGCAGTCAATCGCGCAACCACTGCGTCAACCATGCCGTCATTAAAAAAACATGTTATTTTGTAGGATGTTGACCAAATTGTTACCACATGTGTAAGTAGATGGTGAGTCAACTCAGTGATCAACATCTGCTTATCACTGCTTAGCGAGTGAGCTCATTCAGGATGAATGAGAAAAAGATAGGGTATATTGAGTCATACATTTATTATTGCATACTTTCAGAGAGCCAGTCGCAGTTTTAACGAAATTTGTTGAGAAAGAGGCATTGACCTTTTCTGCACCAATGCAAGCATGCTAAGGGGGCTCCTAGCAAAGCTATTTTTTGTGCAAGAGGCACCTGCCTACACTTGAACCGTTTGCTGTCCAGATAAGCTTAAAAAATTTAACAAATTAGCATAAAATTAAACGAAATTAACCAACTTTGAGGGAATAACTAAATTGAATAGAATGTATAAGATTAAGATATGTAACTTGGACTATAAAGGAGTAATAATTTTGTTTTTATCTGTGCAGGCTTGTAATTAGCAATTAAGTTTTATATTATGGTCATTACAATGATATTAGTCTGTCTTCCGAAAAAAAAATAACTAGCTTTTTCCCGCGTATTCGCTCCCGAGGCGTAACCCACAGAAACTAATTCCGATAAGTGTAGCTTCCTACCAGTGAAAGACTACTAGTCTACCACTACGATTTTAGTACTATACTAATAGGTACAATTGTCAAGGCTGTCTAGTTTAAGTTCATAATTTGCATGCATTTTGTCTTCCTATATTTCACAATACTTGCAGTGCTTACCTGCTATAAGGTAACAATAATTTGAACTGTAGTTTCAAGTTGGAAGATGTAATGTGTGTGTGGTTTTATAAGCTATAAATTAAATAACTTTGCTTGTATCATACAAGAATTTGGACCGGACACACATAAAAGGTTGTATGTGTCCGTTACAAATTAGAAATCCATTTTGCAGGCACTTCCTGGCATTTGATTATGCTTAAACTTGAGATACTTTCATTACATTGACAACAATACAATTATATCGATCCGTGAAGTTGGTCTGATGATGGAGCCCAAAGGTGGTATATGGCTATGACCGCCTTTGGGCTGCTTTGCTATTAAACCAAACAAAATGAACAATCATATTACATAAAATAGTATTTTTTTTTATTAATTAAAAAGTTGTCCTAAAACACTTTACCTACCTAATAATTAGTTATTTATGCTGTTTACTATTTAAAGTGCTGTTTTTTACCTGAATATGCTTTAGAACTGTTTCTTTGTTTTATATTAGACTAGCTTTCACCCGCGACTTCGTACGCGCATATCCCGTTTGTTCCCGTTCACGTATAGCCTATAGCCTTCCTCATGAATGTGACTGTCATATACAAAAATAATTTTCAAAATCGGTTCAGCAGACCTTGCCTTGTGCGATAAGACCGCCCATTGTACACTTATTTTTATAAATGTTTGTCCTACAAACATTTATCAATACAGTATAAAATAAATAATAATAAATAAACTTTGTCTCTTTATAATATTATCTATATAATATATAAAAATCAATTGCTGTTCGTTAGTCTCGCTAAAACTCGAGAACGGCTGAACGGATTTATCTTATCTTGGTCTTGAAATGTTCGTGGAGGCCTAGGGGAGGTTTAAAAGGTAGTGGTGTAGGGTAGGTAGGTAGCCAGTTGACGGGAGCGAAGCCGCGCGGGACAGCTAGTATGTTATAGATTCTGATATTTGGATTTACAAACCTGTTCCTTATAATCTTCATCTTCGTCGCTGTCACAGTCAGGAAGAGGGTAGATCTTGATGCCTTCGCGCTCGATTTCTTCCATAACCTTTTGAAAGAAATTAATCATAGAATCTAAAGAAAAAAAACAAAACAAAGCCACATCGCGTGCTGTTTGTCCGCTTAGTTCTTAACTACAAAAAAATATGAAAAACACTGAAAGTAGTCTCAAACCCGATTTTGATGAAAACTAAAACTGCATCATTAAAATGAAAAATATTAGTTACGATTTAGGTAGGTTAAGTCAGAAATTTGAAAACTAATTTGATTTGGCCATCCACGCACACTTTTAAAATTCATTCACTCTGAATAACTAATTTCAGTTACAGTTTATTTTGTATCTAAGTATGTATTTAAGTTCGGCGATACTTTGTCTTTCTTTCTTGTTTTGGTTCCAAGACCACAGCTTTACAACAAGGGAGCTGTTCCACTTACCCTGGTCTTCAACCTCTGCACTTCCTTCTTAGTGAGACAGTCGGCTTTAGCGATGACTGGCACAATATTCACTTTGTTGTGCAGCTGCTTCATAAACTCGATGTCCAGAGGTTTCAACCTGGTCAGGTGGATGAAACATAATGTAAAACTTATTTACGCCATTATAAAAAGAAAATGGAATCATCAGGAGGTACAAGAAGGACATAATACAGATCTTATTGGTGATGTTCTTCAGAACGGCCAAGTGCTTGGTACTCGCAACCGTCGTGCGTGTATGACCAGCCAGCCGGTCTATTCTGTCGACATCTCACGGTGTACACCTAGGCGCAGTGAACGACAAGTGAGCTGTCATTCCATCTTGTTTGTATGGTTTCACAGCTCACCTTGTCCCTCACTTCGTCTAAGTTTTCACTTCGACATGTTTACAGAATCCCTCTGCAGATCTATCAACGTAAACGAAGTAAATGAAGTATGTAATGGACCGTCCACACGATACAGACTTCCATAAACTTCTATGTAAAGAATTGTCGGTGTAAAAAAGCAATGCAGACAAAATGTCGGTGTGATATAATTTTTCTATCATTGCTACAGTTTAACTTCTTTGCCATTCAACTCAATCTTGAGCTTAAAGGAGCAATGTTATCTGCGAGCGAAAAATAGTGAATAGCAAATAATTAGCACAACCAGCCTATAATGATCCCAACTGCTAGAACAATTCCTTCCGGGTTTAATCCACAACACGGGTCTCTGCATGCTGGTGGATGTCACTGTGCCACAAGCCTACGAATTACTAGAGTCAAACTAGGTCATGCGACATTCCAGCCAGCTCCCTTACCGACTGGCTAAATCCTATTAATCCTAGTATATAATAATATTATAAATGCGAAAGTTTGTGAGAATGGATGGATGTATGTTTGTACGCAAAAACTACTGAATATATCTTGATGAAATTTGGCACAGAGGTATAGTCTGGAATAACACATAGGATACTTTTTATCCCGGAAATATGTTCCCTTGGTATAATTATCGACATTCACGCGGGCGGAGCCGCGGGCGGCAGCTAGTAAAATATAAGTAGGTACTGGCTTTTTCCGCGGCTGTACTCCCGTGACCTATCCAGCAAGAATCGTCCATTTTCCGGGATAAAAAGTAGCCTAGTACTAATAAGTAGCCTAGTACCAATAAGTAGCCTAGTATCAATAAGTAGCCTAGTACCAATAGTGTAGCTGTCTGTCAGTGAAATTATTTTCGTAATCGGAATAAAGTTTTTTTTTCAAGAACAAACGTAACAAACAATTCTACCTCTTTATTTTTAACAAGCTTTTTTTCCTGCGGTTTCGCTCGCATTCATGTAAGTAGGAACCGTCTGTTGTCAACATTATCTGACCCACCCTAAAAACAAACGAATTTGGACCCTCTACGTGTTACATTAAGGTTTATTCGAGGGATAAAATATCGCTTTACCACTAAGTGCGAAAGGGACTTATTTCATGTCTATTTCATACTTACTAGTAAAGCAATGGTGTATCTTGTTGCCAAATCCGAATTCTTAGATTATCACGAATATACCTAGTCTATAACCGCCTCGAGGGTCCTATCTATCTCCGTACCAAAATTCATAAAAATCGGTTCGACAATTTGGGCGTAAAAGCGTAACAAACTATAATAAACACGACTAGATATATATTACTTAATTAGGGAACCGTACTCAAAGAGTAGAAACGGGACCCTATTACTAAGACTCAACTGTCCGTCTGTCCGTGACAGCTAGAGAGTAGAAAATTTTCACAGATGATGTTTTTCTGTTGCCGCTATAACCACAAATACTAATAAAAACAGAATAAAATAAATATTTAAGTGGAGCTCCCATTCAAGAAACGTGATTTTTTGCCGTTTTTCATAGATAATGGTACGGAACCCTTCGTGCGCGAGTCCGACTCGCACTTGGCCGGTTTTTTACTTACCCATGTCCAAACGGCGATATGAAGTAGAAACAGCAGTGTATGCGATTATCCACGATATTGCGTCGGTTGAGCCCACTCTCGTCTCGCAGGAACCGCTCGAATTGTTCGTCGATGTATTGAATTATCGACTGTAAACAAACAAACGTTTTTCACATTTTTTCGCCGATTATTACGCAAATATTTTCTACGTATGAGAAGAATGACACTTTTTAAAGAGAATTTCTCAACACAATAGCTGAAAGTGTGATGTTTTTCAGCGGAATTATGAGCGAATTTATTTACTGTTTATTTAGTCATCAAAATTTCTCGAATCGTGTAAAAAACCTAAACAACAAAATAAAAGCTTCATGTACGAAAAGATTATCTCATGAAATTATAAATTGGATGTGCTTTAATACAGTATTACCTCAACATAGAAGGAAAAGGGCTAGGCAGATTAATTGATTGGCTGTTCATAAGGACAGTTCAGTAGGACCACCCTTTAAGGATTTTGCAGGTGAATCAACAACTAGTATATTCTTATTTGTTCCCACGTTGTTCTGCATAGTTCCCATATTCCAGTCTAAAGGCCTATTCAAACCTAAGCGGTATTCGCTACCGTCTGCGGTAGAGAAAACCGAGTGGGTATGCGGTAATATAACTGTTCACACCAAAGCGGATTTCGCTATCCTTGTGGGTAGAATACCGAGTTCGAGTTTCGCCCAGTAAGCGAAACAATACCTATGCGGTATTATGGCACCAGCTTTTCCGCTCTAGCCGCAGAACTTGATACTAAATACTTAAGCGAAACCAGTGCGGTATGTACCTCTACCCACACCGGCAGCGAATACCGCTTAGGTCGCTCTAGCCGCGGAACTTGATACTAAATACCTGAGCGAAACCCGCGCGGTATGTACCTATACCAAAAGCGGCAGCGAATACCGCTTAGGTTTGAATAGACCTTAAGCGCGGCAATGTATCTTTGACCTTAGACTGAAAGTGGCGCGCGGTACCTCCGCTGCGCCATACAATACGTTATTTGGATCGAGCGCAGTACGTCAAAGAATGCACCTGATACAATCGTTCTAGTTGTTTTTACCGTAGTGTTGGTGCATAGTACGTGTACATTATTATTGATTTATTAAACAAACATCTTTGGTCCACAATCTTATCTTACTACTATTATCATGGGCGTACACAAGGGGGTGTTTAAGGGGTCCAGCCACCCTTTAGCATACAACGAAAATTAATATCGCTAATATGTATATGTCGCAGCCAATTAGCTAAATCAGCCGTTTCATTAAAGGCCTAGCCTTTTCATTTAAATTCGCTCCGATTTTTCAGCGACCTAAGTGACATCTTTGGTTCAAAGTCGTTAAGTGACTTGCCCATGTCACTTATGTCGCTGATTAAACGGCGCAGTTCCATGAAAAGGCTAGGCTTTTAATTCTGTCTTTGTTGCTTGAAGCCTGGGCAAGAACTAGCAATCTTTGCACATTTTTGGACGCACATACGCCCGGGACTTTATTATACACACTTTATTATATACACGGATCTGGATGAGAGATAGATTGTAGTCTGGAATAGCACGTAGGCTGCTGTTAGTCCCAGAAGTATGTTCCTTTGGAATAATTTCCGACATTCACGCGGAAACTAGTGTAATATAAACCCTTGAAACGGTGTTACTTAGTCCTAAATAGAAAAAATAACAGGGTTTACCAGTGTAAACCCTGATTTTCTGATGTATCAGCACACATCCCCAGAACAAAATCCATAAGTACTAACACAGTTACGGGAACGGGGGTACGGGGATCCAGTGTTCGGACATAGAACACTCTTATCCCGGGAGTGTGTTACCTTAGAGGCTGATTTCAGACTTTCACGAGGGAAAAGCCGCTGGCAAAAGTTAGTAGATAAAAAATGGAAAGTTACCCGGAAGCAGTCGGTGTTATCAATGGCGTCTCCGTAGCCAGGAGTGTCGACCACGGTGAGGCGCAACTTCACGCCGCGCTCCTCGATCTCCACCGTCGACGCGTCTAGCTTCACCGTCTGATTGGTCTTCTCTGTAAACGTATTTGTGCTTTAGCTCTAAACTCGAGCATGCGCACCGGGAAGGGGTATGTTGGGGTTCAATTGCACCCCCCGGCTTTCAATATAATAATATACAAAATTATATTACTTACAGCATTCCATACTGTTAGACGTTACATGAAGGCATGAAGGGCGTTTATGTGTATGTAGATATGTTATGCCCAAAGATGGAAAACGCGAAAAAAGTGATCGTGATCGTTTTCTGTCTTTGACCATAACAGATACCTATAATCGTTTTTGCTCCATATCCTCAGTTCTGGTGAAGGATTCCTAGAGGCGCGGTGTGTACCGTGTGTAGCATAAGCCGACGAAGTAACTTGTCTGCGACTTGTCTACCAGTTACTGCCGGGTAAATTGTTGTTTTGTTTTGGAATATTGCAACAAACCTTCACCATTTAAAACCTCCTTGAATAGCATAGGTAAGTGATGTGGAGTTGAAGATGACCCCCTCAAAATCATGAGTTTGCAAACGCCCCTGGTCCTACGCGGGTCTGTTATTCTAACAAACCATTTAGTGGTTACGATTCTAGTAGTGTTGAAACCACTGTCGCCTTGATTGACAACTCTACTACACACTATAATGTTATACAGTTAATATTATAAGAGGTAAAATGAACATTATTAACAAGTTCAGTACAAGTATTTCCTTGTAAATTAACCTATTATTAAACCGACTTAAAAAGGAGGTTATTTCATGTAATATTAATAAAGGGCCAATGTAAAATAATGTGACATTAAAAAAAGCATCCACCACTAAC
Source organism: Melanchra persicariae (assembly GCA_947386135.1). Taxonomy (NCBI): domain Eukaryota; kingdom Metazoa; phylum Arthropoda; class Insecta; order Lepidoptera; family Noctuidae; genus Melanchra; species Melanchra persicariae. The sequence continues at coordinate 9,171,403 of OX376661.1, read as the reverse complement.
ATTGAATTATTAAAAGGTTCTCAGATTTAAAAACGCCATTGTGTTTGACGCTTTCCTCTTTTGATATTTAAATGACAGATGCTCTCCCACCAAGGGTTTAAGGGTTTGATAATTTTATGCTATTTTATTTACCTTGTTGTATTTTCTACCTTAAATGATAAACAGAGAGCGTGTTTTATGAGTTTTTTACATGTGCAGGATAATCTCTGGGACCACTGCATCTGTGCCTTAATACAGTGACTTAGTTTCCCTAATCATAAACTGGTAGCTTAATGATCATGTTGCCGAATTTTTCGAAAGAGTTGTCCGCGGCCCTCGAACGCAAAGGGCAGAGGAACATGGGAGGTTTTTAGTCAGTAAGAGACTGACAGTCCCTTTCGCTCCACCCAGAGTGGAAGGAGTCACTTTATGATTTCCCATCCAAAAAAAAAGCTCAATGATCATAGAGTAACTATTTAAAATAATGTTACACTTACCAATTGCATCAGGTATGACACGTTCAGGGTATAAGTCAGTCAGGAACAATGAATTGACAAGAGTGGACTTGCCCAGCCCACTCTCACCAACCACCATAAGAGTGAATTCAAAGCCCTTCTTCACTGATTTACGATGCACCTGGTTGGGTAGGTTGGCAAAACCAACATAGCCTGGAGTTTCCAGGTTGGAAAACTGAAACAAATGAGAAGATGATAGTGACAGTCTGATGTACTGACACTATGCTTTGATTAAGCAGTATTGTATTTAAGTAGCACAGTTTTTATTGAAAACCAGTAAATTAATATCTATGCTTGTTTTCCCTGGTCCACACTCCACTCCATCCTCCATCACAGAATGTTGTTGCACATCACACACAATATACCTAGGTATAGTGTGTGATGTGCAATAACATTCTTACTTATAACCCAAAGTTTGACAGGTGGAGAATCCCTTATTGCCTATCGGCTGCTTTCTATAATATAACTCAATCCCAATCTTGATCCCGATCGTTGTCTGTAACCAATCAACTTCCGAGTTTGTGTCCTTGACCACACAATCCTCACCTTTGATTGGTTACAGACAAGGATCAGGATCAAGATTGGGATTGAGATATATTATAGAAAGCGGCCATATATAAAACTGCTGTACATACAATTTTAAATGAATAAATAACATAATCAGCCTATAAAATTGCCACCGCTGGGATACAGACTTTCTCAGTGCAAGTGAGTGAGCCCTAAATCATCATGCTCTGTTGAAGAACATTTCCGAAAAATTGTTCAGGGGGAAAGACAGTGATTTTTCACTTAGGTACTGTAGAAAACTTAAAATCACTCTCTCTCTCCTTCTAAACTCTCTTTCGAAAATGTTCTCTACTAACTATTTAGACTTAGATATCTAGCGTATGCATAACAAGTTTCCTTAAAATTGGTTCATTCATATTGAAAAATAAGTACTTGAAAGTTTGTATGCCAATTTATGGATGACATCGCTACAAAAACTGACCAACAGTCGTTGAACAAAAACCATAATGAACCATTATCCATCTCGTACCTTAACATTGGCATAATCATCGAATGTTCGCCGATGGAGCCATAACCATAAAAATTTAGTTGAATTGAAGTTTGTATGGAATGCTGTAGGCCGTAAACACTTAAGCTAAATATCCAGGTAAATCATAAAATTGTTGTGATAAATTTGCAAAAACTACTCTTTAGAGGGGGTAGGCCAGCGATGAAGTTCATAAAGTACGTAACTTACTAAAACCACACAGAAAATGTCGCTGACTGCTAGAATGGTGTGATGAATATTAATTCATAAATATTTTAAATTATATATATGATTGAGAAATTTAAAATGTATATTCTGTGCTTGATGGATGGAGAGGGTGACGAAAGCCAAAGAAAACACTGTTGGATTGTGTGAGGAATGATGTGAAAGAAAAAAGTAATTGAGGTGGGACAGAATAGAATCGAAAAAGCAAAGGTTTTGCTGCAACCCTAAGTAAAGGTAAGAGCAGGAAAATGGTAGAGTCCTTCTAAATGCTTAACTTGAAGTCTAAGACTAAAACACAAGTAACTAAAATAGCTTTGATTATCCATAACTATAAAAAAAACAGTACCATACTTCTAGGGCAGTCAGGGAAAACCACAAAGACTCACTGAGGATGAAAAGTAATTAACATAGCAGATATTCTGTATGTTCTAGTATTCCACAATTTTCATTTCAATTATTTCTACACACTGAAGTCACACAGTATATTATTATTACAGATACTTTTTTAGAATTTGTCAACTTCTTTTTTCTAAACCATGTATGAGCACCAACTTAATTTCTATTCTTTATACATATAAGCACCATACCAACATGTTTCCTAATCACAGGACTTGATAAGCGAGGAACGCCGCTCAAACATCAGCATTGGTTGTACCACGACCAGACTCAGAAATCCTCTGTGACACATTCATATCCAATTCACAAGTTTAATATATTCAGTTCGCATTCTCACCGACACACTTTCACGACACAAATACCAACTGCTTTAAGATTACATGAAAATCTACACAAACACAGGATATTATTGCAAATACAGGAAAAATTGATACAAGTTCGTTGTCTTCAAAGAAACTCATTAGAGTTCGCTTTTATCGTGATTGTATGAAAATTATTACTTACATTCTTGTTAGCTGTATCACTAGACATTTTACTGCTTTCTGTTTGAGAAAGGATTTCCCTGGAGTGTTCGGTTAGCTTAACTTTGTAAGTTTATACATAGGCAGGCTAGGCGTTTATGTAGGTTTTGTCTATTTTTTTTACCACGACAGGAAACCAAAATCAGGGTTGACAATCTTAGTAGTTGCTGACGGGAAATCGTACTTCTATAAATACACAAAATAGGGTTGGACAGCAAAAGTACTGCGAACCCTTAAAAGAGACTGACATTTTAATTTAGTTTCATTATATTGTCTTTCTTCTATGAAACACCATACAAGATGGCAGTATTTTGCGGTTTTTGACTACGTAGTTCTACTATAATACGTAAGATGGCGTGAAAACAGTCATGCATGCAAAGCCCTCGCTCAATTTCCACAAGTAGTTTCCTCAATTTCCACCTAATTCATTATTTAATAAAAACAATACAATTTATACAATGATATAAAACGAAATAAAAAGTCATAAAAACAAAGACATATTGATAAATTTATTTTTGTATGCAACACTTCAACATGTCAAGATAAGATTGTCAAGTTTAAAAAACAATTGGCTGCCGGTTTGCGTATTTTCGGTCTTGCTTGTTTTTATCTCTTTTTCTGGATTTTAATCGTCTTTAAAGTGCTTTTTCCACCTAAGTCCGTTGAGTAGAGCCTCTACTCCTCCGGCCGTGTTGATTTTGTGGTTGTGTTGATTGTTAAAATCTAAGTATTGAGACAGGACTATGACTACCCCCGCTTGGTGCTAGCTTTTGTGTTTGTGACATTGAGAACTACTTATAATCATGTCTAACAAAAAGTGTTGCGTCCCCGGATGTTTAAATAGCTTAGGTAAGTGTTTTATTCATAAAAGGTCGCTGGGCCAATGCTTCGTTTTTAGGGGGGCTGATACAAAGTAAGCAGTTCAGCACTTTTGACTTTCAACTCCAGTAATTATTTACTCGATTATTTCAGATACCAATGCGAATTTGCATAAATTCCCTAACCCAGCTAAGGATAAGTAGCTATTTAATACATGGGTCTATTCCATTGGTGGTGAAATATTGCAACTTCAAAATGAACGTATTTTCAAATACCGCCGTGTATGTCGTGTACACCTCGAAGAAAAATATTGGTGCCAGAATAATCGACTCAGCAAAGACGCTGTACCAATAACAAACATGCCAGGTTAGTTATAATTATATATGGAATAAACACTTAAAGAAAACAGATTTAGGATAACAACAGCATCTGACTTTTTAAACTAATATGAAAATATATTGGCAGACGGTGTTAATAGATTCTTAATTTATAAATGTGAAAGTATATTTACTGGTTTCTCCTTTTTTGATGCAACCACATTGTTATACTTAGAGATCAGATACCTAGTTCCTGGGCCCAAGTGTACCAAATAAACAAGCTGTTTATAATTCCATCTGTTGCCCTATTCCTGTAATTAAAATTATATTTATCAACCCATTTATGAGTAAATTGTTGAGAAAATCAAATTAGTTTGAACAAGTCCTGACAACTAAAGTTAAGTTAGTAATTTTTCTTATGGAGTTTTATTGTTATTACAGGATTATCCGTCTTAAAATTTAACTTGGAAAGCAGAGTGTTTAGACCTCTTCAGATATCAGAAGTATCTACATCAAAAGGTAAATTAACATTCTTTTATCAAAATACTAAATTTCCCATCATGATTCATGAGCTCATAAAATCATCACATCAGCCGAAAGACGTCCACTGTTGGACATAGGCCTCCCAAAATGTAGAGGGGGGGGTGGGGGGTTTGGTTGCCTTAATCGCCACGCTTGGCAGGCAGGTTGACGATCACAGTGTAGCTGTAGCAATGTACCTACAGAGAATGCTGCTGCCCATTCTCTGGTTAGTGAGTCCCTTAGTCGCCTCTTACGACACCAACGAGAAGTGATAGGATTGTGCTATTCTTTTACGTCTGACACCAAAGCGAACTATAAAATACCCAATAATTAATTGCCTCAAGTTGGGAATGGAACCTTATGCCTCAAACCCAGTGCTTGCAGTTCACACTTAACCGGTCAAGTGGCGCTAATAAAATTAATTTGTCATTCCAGAACCTGTTACTTCACATTTAAGACTCTGTGGATATGCAGCCATACACCGGAAGTGCTGTGGTTGATGTACAAATAAAAGAAAATCTTGGTAAGTGAAAATACAGGATGTCCCGAAACTCAACGTCAAGCGGGTACGGGGCGATAGATAGGCTAAGTTATAACAGTTCAGGCGAAAATAAAAAATAAATTCGATGTTATTAGGTTAAGTGATAATAGGAATACTTTTGAACATGTGGAAAATCAATACCCTAGATCACACATTTAGGTACTATCCATGATCACAATTTTCCCAATTTTATAGTTTTAATGTAATCCTAAATAACTATGCTATTGATTGCACTCACAAATGCAACAATTAATATGGGCAGTTTAGTAAAAAAAAAAAAACCGGCCAAGTGCGAGTCGGACTCGCGCACGAAGGGTTCCGTACATATACATCTATACTAATATTATAAAGAGATAAAGTTTGTAAGTTTGTATGTAGGGGGTAATCTCTGGAACTAATGATCCAATTCTAAAATTTTTTTCACGGGTAGAAAGCTACATTATTCCTGAGTGCTATAGGCTATAAATTATTTTTATAACATGTATATTAACCGAGCTATCACAACTTTTGTCTAGCAAGTCGGAAAGAAATACCTCAATAAAATAGAATTATTTGCATGCATGTAGGTGTAGGGTAGGTGTAAGGTAGGTAGGTAGGTAGGTAGGTAGCCAGTTGACGGGAGCGAAGCCGCGGGGGACAGCTAGTTATCTATAAAAACGGCAAAAAAACACGTTTTTTGTATGGGAGCCCCCCCCTAAATATTTGTTTTATTTTAATTTAATTATTTATTTTTTAAGTGAATAAATGACTATATATTCTGTGTATATTTCAAGCATCTACCTGTTGCCGTTATCAATATCGAGCAAAAACGAGCAAAAATATCACGTTTGTTGTATGGAAGCCCCTTTAAATATTTATTTTATTCTGTTTTTTTAGTATTTGTTGTTATAGCGGCAATAGAAATACATTATCTGTGAATATTTCAACTGTCTAACTATCACGGTTCATAAGATACAGCCTGGTGACAGACGGACGAATGGACGGACGGACAGCGAAGTCTTAGTTATAGGGTCCCGTTTTACTCTTTGGGTACGGATCCCTAATAAAGTTTTATTGAGTCATGTTTAAAAAACATTTTGTTAGATAACTGTGAGACTTCATCTTTCAAAAAAAATGTACTACGCAAGTTATTTAAAAAACTGGCCCATTTAATCAAGATTTCAAAATGGTCCAACACCTAGTTATCTTTTCAATAACTACCTATATTATTGCTTATTTACTTGCAAAAGGACCTTATTTCAAAAAACGAGCGGTTAGTCACTGCATCCGATACGAATCCGAGAAAATACGTTCGAAGTAGTCATAGAACTATTTGTATGGTAGTTTACGCACTAGATCCGACTTCCGTCATCCGATTTTTCTCCGTCATTCGTGATTCTCCAGAGTATTCAAATCGGACATATGTGTCCGTCTTCTATACTTCTATACTAATAATATAATATTATAAAGAGGAAAGACTTGTTTGTTTGTTTGTTTGTTTGAAATGAATAGGCTCCGAAACTACTGGACCGATTTGAAAAATTCTTTCACCAGTAGAATCGTACATTATCGATGATGGACACAGGCTATAGAATATTTTCAAAAAAGTTAGGGATCCGTATGAAAACTTCGATAATGTAACCCAAGGTGTGAGAAAAAATCCTTATATCGCGTACGCTGCGGAATCTATTGACAATAGAGCAAAGTGATGTACTACAGTTTTATAGAGGTCATCAATGTTTACAAAAAAATCCGTGATACCATATGTCTAACTATTATGGTTAAGTCACCATGACCGCTTTTTGTTAAAATTATTCAAGCAAATCCTTGGTGATATGAAAAAATGGAGATTTCGGTATCATGATATTAATCCTTATACATTTAAATGGTTTGATAATTAAGGTTGATTATGTCCGTGTAAATCAAGCTTTAAATTATTCAAATCGGACCTTTCGTTCAAAAGTTACGACAGTAATAAACATGCTCGGAGTAAGAAAAATGTCGCGGCTTGAGCGAACTGGGAAGAATCATAACAATGCTTGGTCCGATGAAGTTGAAAATGATTTCGATAAAACAATAAGAATAACAAATGTTTGGATTTTTCGCAAATAAACTACATACATAATAAGGGGTGAAGCAGGGGTTGCAGCAAGTTTTTAGGGGAGGACATTATTGCTTGCTTTAATTTACGTCGGAATGCTATGAACGAACTAAAAATGGGATTATTTAAACAGATGTACCTAACAATTTTTGCATAATCAACTCCTGACGGGGTGAACGGGGTGAACAGTTGCGCTGAACCTGAGACCATAGAATAAGTAGAAATGGCTAAGTAATAAATGTGCTTAATTTTCCAAAACTGACCTTTATAAGGGGGTGTAGGGGGTTGAAGTTTGTGGAGTACCTACTAAATCCGCGCGGATGAAATCGCGGGCGAAGTGCTAGTCGTACATACAATCGATCGATAGTCGATAGATACAACCAATAGCATAATTATTTAGAATTACATAAAAAAAAAACTACGAAATTGAGAAAATCGTGATCTCAGTACCTAAATGTGTGATCTAGTCTAGGGTATAGATTTTCCAGTTTCAAAACTATTCCTATTATCACTTACTTAACCAAGTAAATTTTATTTTTGCCTGAACTGGTATATCGCCCTATAATACCCGATTGACGTTGAGTTTCGGGACATCCTGTGTAATCATAACACCATTTTCTAATAAGACAATCATTTTACCTACTTTTCATGAGATTCAAACCACCTAAATAATAACCAAGATAATTAATTGTCATTCCAGAACCTATTACTTCACACAGATGTACACGAAGACAATACACGAAGATACTGTGCCTATGCATCTGAATGCTACAATTGCTGTGGAAGATGTACAACTTAAGAAAAATCTAGATAAGTAAAGATAATTTCATCTTAAGTGTATTTTTTCCTTACTCTTCTTATTTAGTAAACCATCTTGACTCGTGATTTTATAAATTAATAAAGATCATTCCATTTTAGTCATCAAAACAACCTAATTGTATTCCAAATAATTTTCTGTAATATAAATTTTACTTCATTACAGAGCATCGCACATCGCAAAAAGAACGAAATATCAAACTCAAGGCGGGTGCGACATGTTGCTGTTACTAAATCTGAGCAAGCTTTATACTGAAAACTTGTGCTAGTTGTAGTAAAACTAAGCAAGTGCCGCAACAAGCTCAAACATCACGCAAAAAAGATCAAGGCACTGCAAAACCTTACAACAAATCCACAGTTTTTGGAAACACTGAATGAATTACCTAGCACATCAAAAGTGTTGACTTTATTACAGTTCAGAGAGCATAAGCAAGGTAGCAAAGGCCGCCGTTTTACTTTAAAGTAAAAAAATATTGCTTTGTCCTTCCTCAAACAGAGCCCAAAAGGGTACAGATTTCTTAGAAAAATATTTATCTTGCCATCCCACCAAACTCTCTTGAAGTTGCTTAATATGGCAGATATAAATCCAGGAATCAACAAAAATATGAAGCAGCAAATAAAGAAAGCTACTGAAAAAATGAAGTTAGAACATAAAATATGTGTTGTTCTGTTTGACGAAATGTCACTAAAACCCAATGTGACATACAATGAACGAAAGGACAAAGTGTGTGGGTTTGTGACAAATGGCCTAGAAATACAACCCGATTATGCAGATCATGCGCAGGTGTTTATGGTAAGAGGTTTAATTAAAAACTATAAGCAATACCTGTTGCATACACTTTTTCACAAGCTGCTAGCAACAGTGTGCGACCAAGGCACAAATAATGTGAATTGCATAAAATATCTTTTGCAAGAGACAAGGGGTAACCTGTTGAGAAAGGGAGAAGAGCTCCGAGATAACATTTTTATGATAAATGACCAAGAAATCATACCACTATATGACCCACCCCATCTGATTAAATGCATACGAAGAATTTAAACAAAATGGGTTCATATCATGGGCGCCTTACACCGAGAAAACCCAGGGTACAAAGGAATCCGATTGGTGCCCAAATTGACAGATGCCCACTGTGACCCCAGCAAAATCCAAGGTCAAAATTGCTACTCAAGTTTTAGTCAAACTGTGGCATCGAATATGAGCTATCTAGCAGGTAAATGTCACCAGTACCTAAGTTGTCTTTACTTTTCTATTGCTAGTTCATCATCATCTGCCTAGCCTTTTCCCAACTATATGAATGAATACCAGTATTTTACGTGGAGCGGCTGCCTGCCAGACCTCCACAACCCATTAACTGGGCAACACGGTACTTCTTGGCAAGATTGTGGATTTTCTGGCTTCTGACAATCCGTAACGACTGCCAAAGATCTACAAATGACAGCCGGGACTAACGGCTTAACGTGCTTTCCGAGGCACGGAGGAGTCTCGGTATATTAATATGGCCACCCATCCACAGACCAACCTCGGCAAGCGTTGCTTAACCTTACAAGATTGGCCCGTTCGGCTGTTATAATTTAGCCACGAGCTCCTCCTCCATTTTATTGCTAGTTCTTTTCTTATTATAAGTTTTGCATTACACAGATTAGACATAAAACATTATTTAACAAACTATTTTTTCACAGATAAGGGAAGAGAAGCCAAAGACACTGCAGACATCCTGCTATTCTTCGACAAGCTTTTCGATTCCCTAAACGGAAGCTCTGGCAAAAGGAAAAATCATGGCAAACCTCTTCTAGGACCTGCAACGCCTACTTCTATCCATCACAAAACCTGAAAGGAGTGTAAAGTTCGTATGAAAGATATAAAATTTATAAATCCCAAAACATCAAACTATGAACATGTTCCCACATTGAACAATTGGGTATGGACACTAGAAGGCATAGAATTATTATTAAAAAAATTGCAAACAAAATATGGTGTAACATCAGTTTGGTTGCATCTAAATCAAGGCCCGATTGAAAACTTTTTTGGGTCTATAAGGAGCCACGGATGGACCCAAAAAAGTTTTCAATCGGGCCTTGATTGATGACACCAGAAAGATTTGAAGCAGCATTTGCGACATTACTGGTAAACAGCATGTCTAGTGTCCACGCCCCTGGAGCTAACTGTGAAACAGACAATTGTGAAACTTTACATGAAGTACTCATCACAGGCGGGGGCAGCAAAGAGCAAACAAATTGTGAACTTGGAAATATTCCCGATATAACTTTCACTCCCCTTGAAGAAAAAAATGACCCACGTGTAATCGGGGGCCTACAGTAAGTACGTAAGTGAATATTTTATAAAAAGCGCCAAGAAAAAGGTCTTCAAGGGGTGTGTTGAATGTACAACAGATTAAATATCAAACAGTGAACACGAATATTTAAGATATCGGGAATACGCAAATAAAAAATGGCTTTGCTGTCCCAGTGATTCCCTTTTAAACTGCATCTCAAATATACAGAATATAAATTATACTATAGTAAAAGAAAATTTAGCAAAACAAAATTTAAGGGAATTAATAACAACTATGATTTTTTTAGCTGTAGACTTCTCATTTATAAAATGCTCAAAACATAAAGAAAAATTAATAGATTTTCTAATAAAAATATCCTGCAGATTTTTTATTTACAACTAAAGATATTGTAGTAAAGATATTAATAACATATTATTAAATAAAAGGGAATGTGATGATGATACGGATTTGCTAAAAACTTAATAAGAAGTGTTTGCTATAAAACTATAAAACTTAATAAAAAGTGTTTGTATAAAAAGCTATAAAACTTAATAAGAAGTGTTTGAAAAGAAAAAAATAAAGCATAAAATCGAAGTAACATTGTTTTATTGTTTAGTAATGTGAATTATATTACTTTTCGCTTTTCAACATAGATGCAAGTGAATTTGTAATTCACATTTACCCAAAAAATATCAAAAATAAGTAGTAGGCAAAAAGAACTAAGTATACGGGTAGTAGTAGGCGAGGTACGTATGTGTGCTAGCTACACACATACGCACGTATAAACGTATTAATGTTGGCATTAGTTCCAAAACCAGAGTCCAGATGGCGACACTTGACGTTTCTCACTTTGGTTGCAGAGTTGGACCTCTATTCCATATATATAAAAGTACTCTGTGACCAAAATGTCCAGAATAGAATCAAATCAAATGTCAAACCACAGATCACATATACTTGGGAGCTGTCAAACATAAGTAATTTTTTTTCACTTAATTCATGACCGTAGATACGAGTCTTTCAGTTTTTACTTACAAAACTAGTCTTTTATAATAAACTACAAGTTTGACTCATTGACAGATTTTACCGTTCATACGAGCTAGATAATTCATAAACAAACCATTATATGAACAAAATGAAAATGGTGCGTGTCAGTTCCGAGGCAATAAGTACTGAAGTTTACGCACGATTGTCTAAATATACAAGCAAAGGAAGTAAAGGTACTTACTCTTATTTATTTGATAAAATATATTAATTAAAGTGAATTTAATGTAAAATTACAAACATGAAAAACAAAATCCATGAATGCATAGCTTAGCAAATTGTTACATGAAAATATCGATTACTTAAGTAGGTACTTTCCACATATTTAGTTCAGTGTTGAAATTGTTACTTTACGTTACGCTCTGGGTGACAAAATTTTCGAGCTCACTTTGCTCGTTCTTACATTCTCCCCTTTCTTAGTTTTTGAACTTCGACCTTGCGTCAGTCAACAAAGTTAATATTTTATTTGAGTTTGGATAAAAACGAAAAGGAAATCAAAACTATCCGAGGCGAGCCGCACAAATTTTAGAGATTTTGTTTGTAAGTGTGATGTAAGAACATTCCTGGACAAAGAACCTGCAACACAAATGGAACACGGGGCTCAAAAAATAGCGTGCGACTGCCGTCACCTGAACGAAATTTATTTTCATTTGTGGGGTGACACCACATTATCCGCCCCGGGTGTCACCCTTGATACCTACGCCACTGCCGCACAGTCTGTTATTTTGCCTTAGTTGCGGCCATCCTTATTTTTTGAGGCTTTTAGAAAGACATTAACCGAACAAAACTTCTATTAAAACCCCCGTGGTTTTATTTGTCCTGTTTTCAAAATATTTCGAAAACCGAGAAAAATCCATAGAAACCATAGAAACGTGTTTTAGGCTAGCTCATAGTGGACATTTTACAATGAATATTTCATGGCACGCTAGCCATTAACTTAATGCATGATTACATCTATTTAAACTTTAAAAAATGCGTTCTCCAAGGCGTCAATTTTATTTTTTCTATGGTCATTCCTATGTATGTCGCATTATATTGTCTGTTATGGTCGCATTTTATTTTCGTGTGTAAATGTTTAGTACAATACTAAGTATTACCACAAAAAAAATAAGAAGCAACGAACACAAGAACTCGGAGATATTCCTTTTTTTAGTTTTAATTTAGGGTTGTCAACTAATGTAGGCGCCTTTAACAAACGACCAATTTCGCTCGGAATAAATTGGCTTCTTCGTGTGTGTATTCCCAGCGGAAAAGTGTCGTTTTTCTTAATTTCAGTTAAGCAGATATTTAGTGTATGACGTCGTGTAAATGTGTATGGTAAGTACGAATTTGTGCATCCAACCATTGGGGAGTTATTCCACAAAAACTGTTTCCGCTGGAACTAGGTCATCCCAGCGGCACTTTTTTTTTCCTATGGACGTACAAGAAAAAAAATACATGCAATAATTAGTGTGTGACGAGAGGTAAATGTGTATGTTTAAATTAAATTTGTGTGTCTTAAAACTTCGAAGATATTCAAGTTTCCGCTGCGCTGACGTTTGGTTAATTGATGGAAATCATATAAATCGGTTTAGTGCAGAGTTGATTTTTTTTACGCACGTTGCTATGAATTTGTGTATAATGTTTGTGAAAACAGATTTTGAAAAAAGCATACCTTTTAGGAGATATACACGTAAAGGTGAAATATGGTTATTAGGTCCAAGAACTTAAAATAGGAACTTTAGAGCCTAACTTTTAACGTTTATTTGTATCTTGTAAGGGTCTACAACGTCTTGCCAAGTTTCATTTATGTGCGCTTAGAAATTAATGAGCAATGGCATAATTTACTACGAATGGACCACTATATTTTGTGACATCCGATTGTAGGACTTTTTAATGGAAAAGCAAAATAAAACATATTCCAATATTTAGTGTATTAATTCAACTATTCATATGTAAAATTTCAGCTCATTACGCTACATAATTAAAGAGATATAATAAAAATACCAAAACAACCGAATTACATGGATAAACCGACCAAGTTTGAATGGCTACAAAAAAGCGGCCGTGCAGTACATAGAGCTAACGTTCTAGAATTTCCAGTATAGTATCATTATCGTGTTTAATAGATTCGTACAGGCGCGTACACAATCGTTTCGCATAAAATAAAACAACTCCATTAACTTTGTACTCTTAAAAAGTATTTATTAGTTACTGACTATTAAAATTAAAAAACATTATTAACAAAGTAATAATAACATCAAATAAAATCAAATTATTGTTAGATTTATTGTGCCGCTAACAACGCCACCACACATTGATATAAAGAATCTGTCTTTTATAAATAAGAAATACGTTGCCTACTGTAAAAGCTCAAATACTTATGTATAGGTAAATCTTAGGTATTAAATACCTACTAGTAAATTTTCGGAAGTTGGTCTTCTCGTTCGAACTTTTACAGCAACAAATAAGTACCTACGTCTTACAATCACAGAATCACAGATCAGTACTAAGTAATTGACTCAAATTGAAGGTAGGTTTATAGTGTAGTGCAGTACCGACCTACTTACCTACGTTCTAGCGCATATTCTTACGGGAACGTGAATACCTACGGGAACGGGAATTCCAACGGGAAAAAACGGGATATGCGCGTACGAAGTCGCGGGCAACAGCTTGTATTATATAAAAATGCGGGTGGGGCTTGACTGTTGTTCTGCGTTTCGCGCTCGCGATGCCTGACATGTTAACAATAAGTAGGTACCTAAGTAATATAATTGCGGGATTATTATACCTATTAATTGTGGTTTGAATAAATGCAAACAACCGCAGCCGCGGAAAAGTACCTATAAATTTTTTTATGTGCCGGGATCCAAAACAAACCTCGGACACTTCGCCGTTTTGCCAAGGCTCTGTAGGCAGTATAACGAAGTATCGAAGCATAACGAGCTGGATATTACAAGTAAATTAATCAAGTTTAAAAAAGACATAAAAGTCCTAGTATCCAGGACAATATAGTATTTTGTTTTATTTTATTTGGTGTTTATTATTGTCTTGGTGTTTTATGTGTGTTCTCAGATGAATTTGTTTAAAATTATTTGTTCGTGTTTTATATTTTTTTTATTATTATTATTTTGTGTTTTTTAAGTAGGTAATTATTTTGCATTCATCCCATTTTGTTTTCCATTTAATTTTTGTTATGTATTTTTGTTTATTTTAATGTTCTCGTCCTTGTCAAACTTTATGTACCTACCTAGATGTGAATGATGTGGTCGCCTGTAATTGGAAGCGCACTCTTGTATCTGTCCCTATCTATATTATAAAGCATGTGATTGTGTAGCCTCTGTTGGCGATCCTATAAATAAATAAATAAAAATAAATAAATAAACAAGAACAAACGAAATTCTCGTCTCACACTTCAAAGTACCTACCTAGAAAATAAAAGGTACCTACCTACACATATTATAATTCGAAACAAGTTCGAATAAGAGACTGCAACTTTTGAACAGCTGAACCAACTTTCATCAAATAACTATAGGTATTTACATGGCTGTCATAAACACTGTATGGACTGGAATCTGTACATAGCAGATACCTATAGACAACTTTTAGGCTTTCGGCGTTGTCGAGATGTAAGTAACAAAATACAGTTGTCACTTGAACCTATATACCTAACCTACCTACCTTCCAACAGATAACATTTTCATGAGGTATTTTATTAGGAAGTACCTACTTACCTTATTTATCTTTTAATCATTCTCACTACTGGCTCAATAAGTATGTCACAGTCACCTACACTATGTCAATAACCGAGTCCAATAGGTACATAATATTACGTTGCGGCAAAATAAACAGCGCGTACGCACATTGTCCTTGGGTGCACATTTGTGACTGATAAAGCGCGCTAAGAAGACATAACTACTACCCGTACGCGTTAACTTGGCACCTGGCTCGACACATTTCGAATGACGTTTTAATTAAAATTGAACAATTCAATTTCGATGTACCTAAATAATATAATCGCAATGGTAACAGTGATGCCAAGTAAAGCGTTTCGGAACATATCGAGCCAGGTCAAGAATTGTGTGCCGACCTGTACTAGTCCAATAATGGTAAAACACTGGAAATTCTAGAACGTTAGCTCTATGTACTGCACGGCCACTTTTTTGTAGCCATTCAAACTTGGTTGTTATTCGGTTGTAAAAAAGTGCCGCTGGGATGACCTAGTTCCAGCGGAAACAGTTTTTGTGGAATAACTCCCCAATGGTTGGATGCACAAATTCGTACTTACCATACACATTTACACGACGTCATACACTAAATATCTGCTTAACTGAAATTAAGAAAAACGACACTTTTCCGCTGGGAATACACACACGAAGAAGCCAATTTATTCCGAGCGAAATTGGTCGTATAATGAATCGAATCGTAATGCAAAACTTTGTTGTTTTAGATTTTTAACAGATCAATTTAGTTTTGAGGAAATCGATAAAATGCTTCATATTTAGCAATAAACTGCAAGCATTTAGTCGTCGCGCTTCTCTTTCTTTTCTATACAGTTCGAGAGTGACCGAGCTTTTGCTGATCACAGCGCCTTAAAATACAATCCTACTAATATTATAAAGGTGAAAGTTTGTATGTTTGTGTAACAATCAGGCAAAAACGGCTGAAGGGATTTGGATGAAATTTGGCACACATGTAGTTCATATCCTGGAATAAAAAATAGGCTACTTTTTATCCCGGTAAGTGGCATGGATTAATGGAGATTGAGGAGGAAGTGGAAACTCAGAGCCGCTGCTGCCTTAGTACTTCAGATTCACAAGTACCAGGAGACCAGAAACATCAAGTACCAGGAGACCAGAAACATGTCATAGTATCTGTTGGGCTGGTTAGGGTAGGTGTAGGGTAGGTATAGGGTAGGTATAGGGTAGGTGTACGGTAGGTGGGTGTAGGGAAAGGGTAGGTGTAGGGTAGGTGCAGGGTAGGTGTAGGCTAGGTGTAGGGTAAGTGTTAGGGTGGGTGTAGGGTAGGTGTAGGGTAGGTATAGGGTAGGTGTAGGGTAGGTGTGGGGTAGGGTAGTGTAGGGTATGGTAGGGTAGGGACTACCCTGCACCTATCCTACACCTACCCTACACTAGTAGGGTAGGTGTAAGGTAGGTGTAGGATAGGTGCAGGGTGGATGTTTCCTGGGTAAAAAATTTACAATACAAATCAGGAAACCTTGCTATTTCCGATATTCACGCGGGCGAAGCCGCAGCTGGTGGAAGCTAGTCTATACTAATATTATAAAGAGGAAAGATTTGTTTGTTTGTTTGAAATGAATAGGCTCCGAAACTACTGAACCGATTTGAAAAACTCTTTCACCAGTAGAATCGTACATTATCGATGATGGACATAGGCTATAGAATATTTTTAAAAAGTTAGGGATCCGTATGAAAACTTCGATAATGTAACCCAAGGTGTGAGAAAAAATCCTTATATCGCGTACGCTGCGGAGTCTATTGACAATAGAGCAAAGTGATGTACTACAATTTTATAGAGGTCATCAATGTCTACAAAAAAGTCCGCGATACCATATGCCTAATTATTATGGTTAAGTCACCATGACCGCTTTTTGTTAAAAATATACAAGCAAATCCTTGGTGATATGAAAAAATGGTGATTTCGGTATCATGATATTAATCCTTATCCATTTAAATGCTTTGATAATTATGTCCGTGTAAATCACGCTTTAAATTATTCAAATTGGACCTTTCTTTCAAAAGTTACGACGGTAATAAACATGCTCGGAGTAAGAAAAATGTCGCGGCTTGAGCGAACTGGGGAGAATCATAACAATGCTTGGTCCGATGAAGATGAAAATGATTTCGATAAAACAATAAGAGTAACAAATGTTTGGATTTTTCGCAAATAAACTACATACATAATAAGGGGTGAAGCAGGGGTTGCAGCAAGTTTTTAGGGGAGGACATTATTGCTTGCTTTAATTTACGTCGGAATGCTATGAACGAACTAAAAATGGGATTATTGAAACAAATGTACCTAACAATTTTTGCATAATCAACTCCTGACGGGGTGAACGGGGTGAACAGTTGCGCTGAACCTGAGACCATAGAATAAGTAGAAATGGCTAAGTAGTAAATGTAATTAATGAAAATCGTTGTGCTTAATTTTCCAAAACTAACGTTTATAAGGGGGTATAGGGGGCGTTGACGTTTGTGGAGTACCTACTAAATCCACGCGGACGAAGTCGCGGGCGAAGTGCTAGTATCTAATAAAATAGGTGAAAAGTTTTCTGTAAACAATAAGCCATGGTCACCCTATCGTCATTTTAAAGTCGTAGGTATTTAAGATTCCGTTCTACAGCTCCTGAAATGTAAATGGGTTTTTTTGTGCATTTTTATCTGTTTTGACAAATTCAGATCTAGATTTTATAAAAAACTTCAGACCTCTGCGATGCTTTTTCAGCGAGATATCGGCGATTACGTATTTTTTCACCGTTTCAATGGCGCGGCCATGGCGTATTAGTCTTATAGCTCCTGAGAAATATAAACCTAGGATTTTTTGTTTTATTTTTACTAGTTATGACAAATTCAAATCTCGGTTTTACAAAATACTTCAGACGTCTGTGTTGCTTTTTCAGCGAGATATCGGCGAAAATGTGTTTTTCACCGTTTCAATGGCGCGGCCATGGCGTATTAGTCTTATAGCTCCTGAAATATAAACCTAGGATTTTTTGATTTATTTTTACTAGTTTTGACAAATTCAAATCTCGGTTTTACAAAATATTTCAGACGTCTGCGTTGATTTTTCAGCGAGATATCGGCGAAAATGTGTTTTTCACCGTTTTAATGGCGCGGCCATGGCGTATTAGTCTCACAGCTCCTAAAATATAAGCCCAGGATTTTTTTCTATATTTTTACAAATTTTTTACAAATTCAATCTGTTACTTACCAAAATTTCAGGTCTCTGCAATGTTTACTTTTAAAGATCTCCGTGGCCGCGCGGTTCGGAGCGTTTCAATGGCGCGGCCACGTTCTAACCCTTATAACTTTTTAACCATAGCTTTGACAAATTTATGGTTTTGGGAGTCTACTTTTACAATTTTTTACAAAATCGTGGCATAATTTAAAAAAAAAAAAATGTCGTGGCCGCGCCATCGAAACGGACACGGCTAAGGGCGGTGAACTTTATTTCATGTAATTTGGCAAACCGTCAATAGCCGTTGCTTGCACTTTTTTTAAAAAAAATATTATTGATAGGCACGCGCTTGACCACTATCTCACTTGATGGTAAGCGATGATGTGGTCGAAGATGGAGCACGCTTGCCTAGAAGTAACCTATTCACTCTTGACTTAAAGACTCCCAGGTTGTAGCTATCAGGAAACACAGACTCTGGCAGGGAATTCCACTCCTCTGTACGCACAATGAATGTGTTCCCAAAACGCTTTGTGCCGGTGCGTGTGGGTGGGATGTCCACCATGTGCCGGTGGCGCTTAAGGCCTGAATTAAACAGAAAAGGCGTGGTGTAGACGCGGCGCGTAGGTGAGGCGTAAGGCACGATGTGTGCCTTATGCCTCGCCTGCGCCACGTCTTCCGCCGTAGCAAGTACGTATTTACTATAGAACTGTAATCATTAGACTCATCAATACAACTCTCTCAGTTAGAATTGATGCCAAATGTTTCATGAAATGGCATCAATTCTAACTGAGAGAGTTGTATTGATGAGTCTAATGATTACAGTTCTATAGTAAATACGTACTTGCTACGGCCGCAATTCCGCGAATCATATTATGACCAGGATACAACCTGACACTGACCTGCAAATTGAAAAAAAACTTAAGAAAATTTGAATTTCGAGGGCTACCCTGGCGCTTCCACCTTAATGCAGCCGGTCGCCTTGCCAACCCCTGGCTACGACTACGAGACGACTACGGGAGGGTTAGATTTTCAGGTAAAACACATCATTTTAAAATACTTTATTATTTTCGTTTTACAAGCATTAACATATACATAATCGTCACCCGTGTAGGGGTGGCACCACACTAGACAAGTTTTTGCAACTAGGAAAGGATTAATTTTCTTTTGATCATTTATTTTTTTTTTGTTTATTTTCTCCACAATATTACTCTTAATTGCTAGCCTTAGAATAATAACGCCTAGAAGGAGAGTCTCATACACGCTCCCTACCAAAAAATGAAGCAACACTCGTACTTATGTGTGAGTGAGCGGTATGTAATTACAGCAACAGACGTAAAAAAATGTTGCTAGGAATGAACACTTTCCCTAAAATCGGGAAAAATGTTAATATACTTGGGACAAATCATAGATCAATATAAAAAAAATGTTAAGTACGTAACTTGTCGGTATGTACTTATTGTACCTAATCGAAATCCAAGATGGCGCCGACGAAATTTGCTAACTTTTCGTCATGGGTGTCATTTCCATGGTTTCTGGGGTCGCTAAAACCGATTATGGGGTTAAAATTGAAATCCAAGATGGCGCCGACGATATTTGCTAACTTTTCGTCATGGGTGTCATTTTCATGGTTTCTAAGGTCGCTAAAATCGATTATGGGGTCAAAATTGAAATCCAAGATGGTGCCGACGAAATTTGCTAACTTTTCGTCATGGGTGTAATAATTTTCATGGTTTCTGGAGTCGCTAAAACCAATTATGGGGTCTAAATCGAAATCCAAGATGGCGGCGACGAAATTTGCTAACTTTTCGTCATGGGTGTCATTTTCAAGGTTTCTGAGGTCGCTAAAATCGATTATGGGGTCAAAATTGAAATCCAAGATGGTGCCGACGAAATTTGCTAACTTTTCGTCATGGGTGTCATTTTCATGGTTTCTGGAGTCGCTAAACCCGATTTTGGGATCAAAATCGAAATCCAAGATGGCGCCGACGAAATTTGCTAACTTTTCGACATGACATTTTAAACATCAGGAGGACAGATAGTGGTTTTTCACTTTTATAGAAAACTTCAAATCGTTCTCTCTCTCCTTCTAAACTCTTTTTGGAAAATGTTCTCAACTAACTATTTAGACCTGGTTAGATGGCGTATGCATACTAAGTTTTCGATTTTCCCCATAATCGGTTTCAGCGACTCCAGAAACCATGAAATTGACACCCATAAGGAAAAGTAAGCAAATTTCATCGCCACCATCTTGGATTTCGATTTTGACCCCATAATCGGTTTTAGCGACCCCAAAGATCGCGAAAATGACACCCATGAAAGACTGGTCGGCACCCGCGGGGCCGACAAGGCTCCCGCCTCCCCCGGCCCCCCCCCTGGTTGGCCGCCCAGTCTGATGTTCCTTTATTTCAATTTTAAGACACGATCTCATACACAGGTGTCGGTGTCGCAGCGTGTCGCGACTATGGTTTTTTCCCATATGAAAACTGCCCAACGCGCCTAAAGAACTTTTCACTTAAAAAAATGCGCAAATTATTTGAATCAACCGTAATTATTAGCTTTCGTTTCATACTTACAACTTTAAACAATAAGCATCATAATACAGGTAGACTCAGGGCTTTAAATACCGGTAAAAATTTATAACGTTACCTTGCATTGACAGGAGTTAACGTTAATATTAAAATAACGGTAATAGGTTTAACGTTATTCAAGCACCATTTTAACGTTATTCTTTATTAACGTTATTTCTAGTTTAACGTTAATTTTATCGTTATTTTTAAACGTTTATCTCTGTGAGGTGGTGAAGTGTCAGGTTGTATCTTGATCAAAATATGATTCACGACAGTAAAAAATATGTAAGTAGGTACCTACATAATTATAACCATAATTACATTTCTTTTCTCTTAGCTAGATTCAGGAAATCTGGTTATTAAACACATCAAATCTAAGTTCATGATGATGAGTAAATAATTCTTATGGTTAAATCTATGTAAATACATAATTGTTATTGCTGCGCATCACATTTTGATTAAATTACAACCTGACACTGACCTTCAAATAGCAAAAAATACAAGAAAGTTCGCGGGCTATTATAACACTAATTATTTTACCGTTAAAACGATAATTCTCGTATTTTACGTTAAATGTTACTTAACGTTATATTACTGGTATTGTTATCAAATACCGGTAAATTTTATAACGTTACTATGGTATCACAATTGAAATTAACGTTATGTAACGGTTATTATTTTGTTATTTGGTAACGTTAACAAGCCCTGGGTAGACTCCAACAGTTAGTGCTTACTGTATTATGGGTAATTTTTCTTTACAACTGGCAACACTACATTGTGATAAATTAGGTTATGAAAATTTTAATTTGAAGATCGATTTACGTAAAAATAATGGATTTAATGTAAGTACTTACTTGTGAAACGTGATTTTATCACATTTTTTTTGTTTTCCTGGTGTGTTAGAGCATCTTTTTATGCAACAAACTGTCATTTTTAAATATTTCTCGGGAGGTGCATTCAACAGAGCGTGACCTTGAGCACTGACGGCTCGCTGCGCCGAGTACTCCGTATATGGAGTAGTCTGAGTTGCTTCACTTTTGATGCTCGTACTAGGTTTCTAGGCGTTATTATTCTAAGTTGCTAGCCTTATTTCTACAGTAACCTATTAGGTGGGGCATTATATTGTGGGAGACTGGTGCCTAAACTAGGCTCAAGGCCTGTATTTCGGGTCACCAGGACTCCTCCATTTATATTTAATAAATCATGTTAAGTACTCGTACAGATATTTGGTATGCAATTAAGAAATATTAACATTTAGGCATAAAGATTTTATTAAGTTTTTTTTTTTTCCTTTTTTAACAATACTAACTGTATTGTTAGTATCAGGATGGGAGTACGGTTGAGTGTGAGTGTGTAGTTTGTGTAGTTAGAGAAGTGTGTGCAGTGGTTGTGTGTGTGGGGAGGTTGTGTCTTTTTTTTTTTGTACGTAGTATAGGTATTTGCATCTAGTGATGTTTATGTTAAAACGGTTAATAAGTTCTCAGTGTCATCGTAATTGATTTCCTGAAGCCAACTATACAGGGTTACTGGTAATTCGACGTATATCCGTCAGGGGCTGATAAGGGGGCCAAAATGCAACAAATTGAACCCATATGTATGGCCGAAATTCAATAGTTTTCGAGATATTTGAATTTTAAGGGTTTTTCGAAATTTACCCAAAATTTGACATTTAATTCCAAATAAAAAAACCTACATACCCATTCAAAGGTACCATTAAAAATGATGTTGTAGCTGGCACTTCAATTAAGCTATGGACATCATTAAAACTACTTAATTTAACAAAATAATTAAAATAATGAGCGATATATAAGAATAATATCTTACCAACATTTTCATTTCACGCTTCAAAAATGTTGTCTCGTCAAAAAAAATTCTATGACATTAATTGCACAAATAACTAAAACAACTTTCCTATTCTGTAAATTTTCCAAAAAGGTATAAAAGTCAATTTTAAAATACATAATTCGTGGCATGGTATGTGTGTGAACCGGCGCGGGGAGAGAAATCATCTGTGTTCTTAGTTTATCATCCTCGCTAAAACAACCGATTTTTACTGGCGAAATTCTTCGTGATGGGGCGTGGTGTGCGGGTGGGGGAGTACATGGCGTCTGCTGCGCTCGCGTCGCCTTCCTTAGCAGCAGTTGCAGTTTGTTCATAATTTTGACTACTACGCAGCCACTCGTAGCCAACTTCAGAGGGGCACAGTTATTGCGCAACTGCGCATGCGCGGGGCGGGGATTATGACGGCGCGATTTTATGTCTCAGTCGCTCGTTTACGTTCAATGCATGCTTGCGTCCCGCTTGCTCCCGTCTACGTGACTGCACCTACGCGATCTTTGCAAATGGCTAACTTCAGAGCATAGTTATTTGACGCGAACGGTACTAAGGAAGGCGACGCGAGCGCAGCGAGTGAAGTAATATATTGCTCATCTTCATTATTGAAAGTTGTCATTTTTAGATATTCACACAAGTACCGTAAAATGTGGCGACTTTACCGAACCCTTGGTAACATTACCATACTATAGGTAATCGGTATAAACTCATTTATCTCAAAAATCTACCTAATAGAAATCTATTTCGTAATAGTAGTATTTTTTAGACATTAAAAGGCAACATGTATCTTATTTTGCGTAGAGGCAACACCGCTGTTATGTCAGTAATGACAGTTACAGTGTACTGTGTGAAAACGTGCTGAGAGTAAATTCTTTCTAAATTGTGCTCACAGAGCCCTAACTATTTGTCACAGGTAAGTGAAATTTTGATATTGTATGTATATTACGGTTGGGATTACTGTTGTATAGTGAGCTATTGCATTTTCTTTAATTTATTTAAAAAATACTGCTTTGGTAATGTTGGTTGAGGTTAGGTAAAGTTACCACTGACTGCCATGTGGCAACTTTGCCGGCAGCTAGGGTTGGCACTAAATCAAGCATGAGTGCTTATTTCTTGTTTGTGTGTATGTAACCATTTTCGAATACCTAAATTTCACAGCATAATAGTGAATACCCTGGATGATAATTATATTGGGTTTGCGCGCATGTGAGCTTTAGTTTTATTTAATACCTTTTGTTTCAGAGCCAAAATGGCTCCCAAAAAACGAAACCGCAGAAAACTCGGAGCTAGACAATATAAAAATTATACGGAAGAGATGTTAACATTGGCTATAGAGATGGTGAAGTCAAAAAAAATTACATCTTACGAGGCCGAAAGAAATTTTGGTATACCACGGAGGACAATCGAAAAAAACTAAAAAAATCTCTGCTTTGTAATCCGTGCCATTTTAATTTTATGCCAAAAATTAGTTTAAAGGTAATATAGGCAGTATTAGTTTAAGGTTATAATTGTAAGCTATTTCATTTTTATTATTGTAAGGTTAATTAGATTTTATAAAATATATAATTCATAAAAAACACTTTCTATTTTTTGACAACCCTGAGCGTTACAAATTATTTGTATGTAGATTACAATGAACCTCATGGCATCTTTACCTACTGTCTGTGTTGTCGTTATCTTTATTGATTTCCTCATATTCTTTTCATTTTTATAAGTAGTAATCGTAGTTTAGGCCGTCTTTACCTCAGCTACTCTTTATTATGCAATAGATGATGAATACGGTGCGTAGGTAAAGTTGCCAAAAAATTTTCATTTTTGCCCAAGTAGTTTATTCTTTTCTACAGGTTAAAATAACTGTTTTTATAGAATGACAATTTCGGTAAAGTGAGCCAAATGTATTATAATTATAAACAAATAGTTTTAGTTTCTATGCGTGTTATGGTTCAAAAAATTATTGTTTTTTTGTTATGAAATATGGTCAAGTTGCCACGTTTTACGGTACCTACAAAGAAAAGAAAATTTGAGAAAAATGGCGTGAGGATTATTTTCTGCCGTGGCTGCGTGAAAATGTTGGCAAAGACGCTAGAGCATGCAGCCAAGTTTTTAAATTACCGAATAAACTGTTTTTTTTATTTTAAATAAAGTCAATCTGTGAATGCACAATGTTGCTTTCCCGCCATTTTAACAGCGCGCTGCCTACTGACGCCGCGCGGCGATTAGTTCGAAATTTGAATAGCAACAGCGCTCTGCTCACTAGCTGGAGTCGTGCTGCGGCGATCAGTTCCATATTTGAAATGGCAAATAATACTGTTATGGAATTTGTATGGACTATAACTTAACTATTTGCTTTGGTAACACACGCGTTTTTTATGACCCGCTTTACATGCTTAAAACCGGTGGAATTACATCAGCTTTACGAGCAAGGGTGTTAAAAAATATATTTTATGTAATGTTATGAGTTATGATGGGGCTGACATGGTTATGTGAGATAACCAAAAGCCTCTAAATAAATAAAGATAAAAAAAGAAGGAATACGCCACCCTGCGCTTTAGCTTTTTCCTCAACTTAAATGCAAATATATAATCGAATCATTGGTTAGCACCCTTTGGGTCCTGTCCAACAGCTTCGCTACAAGAATGCTCTCTCGGGCAGCCCATATGTGCATTATTATTTATTTTTTATTTATTTTCTTTATTTAGGTAACCAACAGCGATACTTAAAATGTATTACAGATTATTCGTATTACAATTTTAATATGGCGAATAATAGGTTTCCCTGTGTAACTAGGATTCAATATACGAACGGACTAATAGGATATAATTAAATGACAATACCGATATTACCTAAAGTGAAGTTAATAATTAAATTTTGAAAAAGTGATACAAACAAGAAAGAGAGATTGAAAGATTGGTTGTCATTTGCCTTCGTTTATAGTTTCTATTATTTGTTTCTTGAATAATGCTTTATTACAGTTAAATATATCAACTTGAGAGAAGTCTGCGTTGTAAATTCGAGCAATGCGTGTCATTACACAATTTCTGGCATAGTTAGTAGAATGCCTAGGCACGTGCAACAGTGACGTATGGCGAGTGCGCCGTAGGGGAGTATTAAAAGTTACCAGTGCAACCAACTCCGAGCAATCCAGGCGTCCATTGAGAATATCGTAAAGCAAACACATGTCCATTACTTTACGCCTTTCGTCGAGTGTTAGGAGACCATATGTTCGACAGCTATCTTCGTAGTACATCGGAGGTTTTCGGAGACGATAGTTGAGATGATTAACGAATTTTTTTTGAATCTGTTCTATTTGGTTCTTATAAATTATGTATTGAGGGGACCAAATAGGGCACGCATATTCTAAAACACTGCGCACGTATGCAAAATATACCGATTTAAGAGCCCCAATATTTTTAAATAATTTACATGACCTAAGAACAAATCCTAGGTTCTTATAAGCTTTTCTTTTTTTATCTCATAAAAACGAATGAAACCAACTGTGACTATGATGTGAATGTATGCATACCTCTTTAAAGATTATAGTCGCACGCATTTGAAGTGCCACTCTAAACACTCGAGTTACTTTCCAGCTGGAGTAACGTACTCGTACATTTAACTTATTGCTGTAGTGTTAGTATGGTTTATTATCTTCCTGTGATGTGAATCCCGTTTGGGTGAAGGCTTCTCTTTCTCCTTCCATAATGATAGAGCATCTGGCGAGGGTCATCCATGAAATGACAAAAAGCAAGCATAATGCGAATATTCGGTTGCATTTTTACCTAAAGTTTGTTTTGGCTAAGATACTATAAAACTGTTAAACTATGGAGGCGACTTGTAAACTTTTTAATTTTGCTTAAAATTAATCCCCGGATGCCAGGAAATTCGGTAAGGGCTGTAGCTGCGTTAAGCGAGTGGCCGCGACGGGTGCCACGGGCCACGTGCACGGGTGCGTCCCCGCGGCGGCGGTCCCCGTCGCGGAGACCGGATTATTTTATTTACGAAATTTATACGTGTTACTACTAACGGTTGTTAACGTCATCGGTTGATGGCTCAGATTCATGGCCGTAGGCTTTACCAGCTTGGCAGACGATGCAAACGGCTTCGCTAGAGGATTACAATCTGACGTCCACGACCTACAAACAACGGAAAAGGTCTTGCAAACTGCATACAATTAAAATAGCGGAACACTGTAAGCTCGTTTTTGTATACACTAGAACATTATCCCACGTTTTCTTTGGTTCTGATGGGTGTAACCGTTAACGTTGTCCGTACGTGTAACCGCTGTCGGACGCCCGCGTCCGTTGCACTCATTTGCCGCGACGGAGCACTTTTGTATGTGACCGCGCGGACGCTCGCTTAACGCAGTTTCAGCCCTAAGCCGTCTTCCTAAAATAATACTACCTAACTACTAAATGTGAAAGTCAGTTTTTTAAGTACCTGTCCATGTCTTAGCAGCTGAATGGATTTGGAAATGTTCCCTTATGAAAATTTGCGACAACGCTGATGGAGCCGCGGGTGGCAGCTAGTTCATATTAATAAAAAAACATAACCCTTCAATGGCGTCGGGTAATACTGTATACCTAGGTGTACCTACCAACATGCTCTGCCATGTTCGGAACACAGAAGCTCATAACGTCGGTGGTACTACAATACCGCGAAACTACACTTTGCTATAAGGTCTAATTTTAAATACTGAAATAACGCGAAACTACACTTTGCTATAAGGTTTGCTTTGGTATAACCTTTTGAAGGTCTAATTTTCAATATTATTTCATTTAAATTTAGGCTTTATAGCAGTCTATAAAGCCTAAATTTGAATGAAATAATATTGAAAATTAGACCTTATAGTAAAGTGTAGTTTCGCGGTATTGTAGCATTACCGACGATAAGGTATTTCAACGGAGCCGGTCCTGTAAATTTGGTGCAAATAGGCTGTGGCAGACAGATAGACACACGAGTGATCCTACTAGTGTTTCGTTTTTACATTAGGACATACGGAACCCTAATAAAAACACTATGCCGATTCCAGAATTGCGCGAGTTTTACCATTGCCCATAAGGGCTATCTATATGGGAATATTAATTGAACACTGACACTTGAATGTAAGTTATAGTTACGTCAGATTCATAATCAGATCACGGGATTTTTCGATACAAAAGAGCATTCCATAATAGCCAACAATTTTAGGTAAAAAATGCATCCGATTTCTGTTGATGACCTATCTTTTTATTTAGGCAAACCACTTGAGAGTAGATCTCCTAAATAAAAGCAGTCCTGCAAAAATTAAGCACGGAAGGCCGATGACCAATAGGGCGACACCAAAACCATATTGTGTTGATTTAACGTACTCTTGAACCGAACTAATAATAATTTTCCGTCGGCCATCGTAGCGCGATGGCGGGTATCCTGCAACAATGGGAAAAATAAGATGCATTATAACAAAAATATACACGTAAGTATAGGTTTACTATTACCTACAGAAATCAAAATTAAGTTTATTCATAAAAAAATAACCACATACGTTGAAAGGAAGTACTTGTTCATACTGCTATAACCCACAGATCATGCTACTCAGGAAATAAGTAAGGTCGTCGGGCCGGGGGGCTCTGGGATCTTGGACTATCTCTATAGAAAAAAATAAAGACTGGGCAGTATTTATTTCCTGTCAAATGAAAAATAATAACCTACATTGCCCAAGTATAAGAACGTAAACTGGTGTCCATAATATATATTTATTTATTTGAACTTTGTGCACAGTAGGTATATGTATAACATTGTGATACCCATATTGTAGGAGTGCATTAAAAATAACTAGTCCGCCATGTTGGATTTAGGATAACGTCACACACTCTAACCATGCATTGTCATCCAAACGTGTAGGTATACAAAATTTCAGCTCAATCCATTTAATATATCTGCTTCAAAATTGAGTTGTAATAATCCACCCGAACAAACATAGTTACATACATGATACATTGCAAGTAAATTAAAATATTGTTAATTAAAACACACTCAATAATGAAACTCGAGGGCAACTAGTTATAACTAATTTGCCCTTGAGTTTTTCAATTGAGAGTGAATATTGTATTTAAAGTAGAAGATAGCGCACGCTCTGCAGTAGGTAGTACTTAGTTGACCTATTAATTAATCTATATCTATACATTTAATTAAATCGTAGACTTGCCGTGGCTGTACATTTAATATTTTTGCATAAAAATAACTGAGAAACGTTAGCAAACGACATAGAAGGCAAACAAGCGGTTTTTGAAATCTTTGTCTGTTTGTCTGCATGTTTGTGAGCGCATCGCGCAAAAACCACTGATTGGATTCAAAATCTAGGTTCTTAAAACTATTAAGTGTTATCCTGACTAACATTTAACGTTTCTCATAATTTAGACCCACAAAATTAAAAGATATTGAATTTTTAAGTTTAGTCAGAAACTTCATAGAGCGCTAAGCGATAAACTGATTGGCATCAACATCTGAGGAATCGATTCACAAAAATAACTTTTCACACTACCTGATCGAAAACGTCAAATTATATGTCATGCCAACTTAACCTAAAGTGAGTCATTTTTGGCCGGTGGCACAGCCGGGTAATAATGTTGTACTGGATTTCATTATAACCCGCCGGTCAATAATGTAACTTCAATTTGGAACCTCATCTGTCTGCTAAATTGGCGGTATATGAGGTACTTACAACGCCCTCTGTCTTTGTCTCTCTCTTTCTGTTCCAGAAAAAGTAAAGATATTCTCGATACTCTTACTACTTAGGGATGATATTCTCAAATTTCTACAGAATCATAAGGATTGACCAGGATTGAAGACAATATTATAAGAATAATTGGTTATGTACGGATTATTGTATAAAAGAATAAGAATAACACTTAAAACCCATTTATAGTCGATTTATTAATTTAAAACTATTTTTTCGAGCATCTCCTATGACGTTCTAAATTCAAATTGCATACAGCTAAGCGTCCGAACCCGTTCTACCAGCTGCAGTTGATTCTGCAAACATGTCTATGTGAACACTAGGAAAATCGAGTTCGTCGTGGCCGCTATGTGGTAGGTATACCGAGTGGAACGCAAAAAAGGCGCGAATATTGCAAATCCGTATGGTATTAAACTAACCTTTTTTAAGTATGTATGTAGTATAGTTCTAAATACATATCTCTACTTAGTGTTTGTAAATTTAAAATACTTTGTTTTTCGTATTATGTACTTATTTTCTCTCAGGAGGTGTGAAAAGTAGAGTATCCTCCTCGGGGATAAAGGTGTCTTTGCCTTGGGTTAGCTTGAATCCCTCGCTGCATTCAGGATTCTTGTATTAACTCCCTCGCTTCGCTCGTGAGTTAAACTCTAAACTACCTCGCTACGCTCGCCTTCATTGCGTTCGAGATTCAATATGACGCCCGTGACACAAGACACTGCTTTATCCCCTGGGTGCATAATCTACTATTATTTTTTATTTGCTTTTCCGAGTTTACTTTGAAAAGTTGTTTAGTGCGTTACATTAATAAGTTTACGGTCACGGTAACACGGCACAGTTTACAAACATAATTAATATCCACAAGGGAGAGGCGAAGGAAACTACGAGTATAAAGTACCCATCTCACGATTTTTTGAGTACCTAATTAAGTGTTAAACTAACAATAATTCTTAAAATGCTTTATGGGCACAATAAGGATAACTTTAACCTTGGACAATTGCCACACAACGTGGCAATGCTGCCAGTCTTTTGGGCACACTTCCAGTCGACAGCGATGTGGATGAATTTTTTGACGCCATATTTTAACATTAAATTTTTATTTTTAGTGCGTAAAGTTAGATTAGTATTTACCTTATTATTGAAAAATAAATGTACAGGCAGTAAAAAAATAAGGATAATAAAACAAAAAATTAAAATTCTTCTTTTTTAGAGTAAAGATTCACTGGATCAATTGAGTAAGTAATAAATACCGAAAAAAAAAAACGACTTTTCTTGCCAAAAATATCAATTAAGTATTCGATTAATCGATCTCAGATAGCCATCCATTTTTTGTGGTTGTGAAACCATCAAATAAGAGAGAAAAAGAAAGAAAAGTAAAAGAAAGAAAAAGCGTTTATTCCGCCAGAAAAGAACTCTATTGACTAAAACCTACCCCTGCTCCTTCAAATGCCCTTTGAGTTCCCGCTGACGCTTAATTTCTACCGTCTATTTATTAGTAGCAAATTAGAATAAGAAAAATGTTTTTGTTTTTAATTAAAAAGTTACACGAAAGCGTAACATGTAGTTTTAAGGAAACTGAAGCCGTTTTCCCCAATGGTTGTTACTTTGTTAAGTTATTTTTAGTGGTCAACTGCTGACAACTGACTATGGGTACCTAATAATAAGTTTAAATTTTATCCGGTTAATAATAATTTGAATGAATATCCTACTAAAACAACGAAGATTTATAAATATCATCAATAAAACGGTCTTATGTTCATACTTATTACCCAATTGAAAGAATATTTCAATAAATGACATTGGAGGGTTGGTCCTTAATTAGAGGAGTTTAAGAATTTATTAAAAAAAAGACGTGTGGCACTCGGAGACTCAAGATACTAATGACAAAGTAACATATTTAAAAAAGTTAATAAGTAGGTATATACAGCGTCTAAGGGACATCGACGCACATACGGATACCATGAGTTCAGGACATGATTCTGGACCCCCCCGCGTTGGAATTTTTCGTCGACTTTTTCCTCATTTTTCAAATTTTTTCAGCTGTTTTTTTTACTTTAGACTGTTCATAATCGTTACTCTTACCTAACCCAACGTGATTTTAATTAAAAAACAATTAACTCACTACTTTCACTAAAAAGAGCAATGTAAATAAAACTAATTACGCATCTGCTCAGCTGTTTTGTAAAAAAGGTCAACGCATCTTGGCTAGTTGTAACTAGGGGTTGCAATCGAATATTCGAATTATTCGAATCTCCATTTGAAATTCATGTTCGAATAGTAAATTATAAAATATTCGAACTTTCGAAGGTCACAACATTATTTTCTTTATTACGAACGCGACGTCTAAGGCGTGGTACTCAAATCTCGGAATTTTGGAATAGATCGGCACTGCTCCGATTGACGGTCATTTGACCAATCAACAGCCTCCATTCCTCTACTTGGCGCTTGCCGCCATTTTGAGTTTACTTCCCAATCACAAGTTCACAAGACAACAGTCGCTTAGTTTTTACAACAGAGCCTTGCATTTTGTTATTTTGTAAAGAGATTTTGGGCTGGTGGTTTATACATTACTAGCTGTCCCACGCGGCTTCGCTCCAGTCAACTGACTACCTGCCGTAGGTACCTATCTACGCTACCTACCCTACCCTACGAAACCCAGGAACATTTTGGGAAAGGAGACAAATCTAACAAATTTAAAACCATTATAATCGGTCCAGCAGTTCAGTCTTGTAACAAACCCGACTTTGTTTTATTATTAAGATTACTTGTATTATTTAGCTTCAATAACTTTCAATGGAAGATAAAAGGACTTGTTGCATTGTTTTAGCCAATAACATAAACCTTTAAGTTTTGATTGACCATTTGAGTTTTTTTTTCATGTTTGTTTAACTTTATTTCTAAAATTTTGATTTTCCGGTTAAGGTCGAAGATTATTTTTTTTATTGAGGTATGGGCTTGCTCTTGGTCTCGATCACGCCTGATGGAAAGCAATAGATGAGGTCTATGATGGAGCGAGCGTGCCCAGAAGATGCTTGTTCACTCTTGCCTTGAAGGCAGACTGTTCCCTTCCACATATGACCCATATGTGGAAGGGAATACAGACGCTGGTAGAGAGTTCCACATTTGGCTGTGCGCATAATAAATGTGGAGGAGAAGCGCTGAATACGACTAGTCGGGATATCGACCAAGTGCGAATGGTACCCAGCAGTACGTCTGGTATTCGGGTGGTAAAAGGGCGATGGTGGGATGAGGTCGTGGAGTTCCTGCGCACACTCTCCGAAGTACAGTCTATAGAAGACCGACAGGCAAGCAACATTACGCCGATGAGCCAGGCTGTCAAGGTTAGCCACCAACGTCTCGTCTAAAATAAGCCTTTTTGCTCTGCGTCTCACCGAGACCAATATAGCAAGCACGTATTTTGCTGAGCCATCCCATAAGTGGCTGCAATACTCCATACAGGAACGGACTTGGGCTTTGTACAGACTCAGAAGCTGTCCAGATGTGAAGTATCTTCTAACTCTATTTAGGATGCTCAGCTTCTTGGCTGCAGTCTGTGCTTTTGACTCGATAATAATAATAATAATATCTTGGGACAACTCACACACGGCCATCTGATCCCAAGCTAAGCCAGAGCTTGTGTTATGGTAACCAGACAACTGATATACATACTTATATAATTTATAAATACATACATATTATAGATAAATTACACCCAGACACAGAACAAACAATAATGCTCATCACACAAAGTTTGTCCTGGGTGGGAATCGAACCCACGACCTCGGCTTTGCAGTCAGGGTCACTAACCACTAGACCAACAGGCCAGTCAATGGTTGAGCCGAAGTTGAGATTAAACGTCAGCTCCATGCCTAAAAGCTTCAGGCGATCAGTAACAGGTACAATTTGGAAAGTAGGAGGCAACTGAAACGGACTCCTTTTGACAGTGAAAAGACAAGCCTGTGTTTTCAGAGCATTTAATTTGATCAAATTTTCGTCGCCCCAGCCCCACTGTAAACGAGATTTAAAGTCGCTGTTTCCTCTCTGCTGGCACCTGCACTGGATAGGTGTCTTTCTGAGACTGCTGTCATCGGCATAACCGATTGCACCTAGTTGCAGCAGGTCGTTGATGTGCAGCAGAAATATAATCGCAGAACAAACAGACCCCTGAGGAACACTGGCATCAATAGGCATTTGATTCGACTTTAATCGATTGCTCACTGAGGAAGTCGGAAGTCCAATTGCAAAAGTCAGCAGGGATGCCGTACGCGGGAACCTTACCCAACAGACTAGCATGCCAGGCCTTGTCAAAGATATCATATTACTTCTAATTTTATTAAGAATTTGTTAATTGTTTTATTTGATTAAAAGTTTGATTTTTAAAAGTTGGCTCTGATTGGAAGGTTACGCTTACTTACATGAAAATATGTTACCTACTTGTTTGTAAGGCACTAAAAATGGGACAAATTATACAAAAAACTCTTTTTTTAAATATTCGAATATTATTCGAATAATTCGAATAGAGCTGAAAAAACCTTCGAATATTCGAATACCAAAAATTATCGAATATTTGCAATCCCTATGTAACACACTATCCCGAGTGCATGTGTGTAGCGTCAAACATACCGTCTAGATAACACTTATATGAAAAAAGTACGTATCTGCACAAAGCGGGGTAACCGATTTCCGACATTAACTAAACAACTTAATATATAATAACCACCCTTTTTGTTTGGGAGCAGTTCGTAGCGCGGCGTCCTTTTGAACACAATGCCGCCAAAAGTCGGCGAAGTCAAAGGAATGTTTAAAAATACACTTCTTATACATTTCTTTTACATTTAGCCGATTTTAATGGATTTTTATGTCAGTTTCTTGAAGACCTTGATAGCGAACGAGTGTGTTATTTTTGCAAAATTCGGGAATTCAGGACGTGACGTGACGTGAGACAATAAGTTTTCGTTTGATATCTACCTAGCAAAACTAATTCTGTGTTTGTGTCTGTTATTGTTTGTTTTTGTGAGTGTGTTTTAAAAATGTAATCTGGAGTTAACGATTACTACAGTGCCCAAGAATACGGTAATATGCTAATGTGTTATGTATGGCGAAACACGAGCAAGCAGGCGGCAGGCGGCCAGTTTGAATCCTACCTGTTTAGGGGTGAGTTAGCTAGTTCATTAGTTTATACCTACATCATTACCGGATCTCAATGTACATACTCTTTTTTTATCAATCCTTATCGGAATCGTGATTTAAAGAGACTAAGCTTAAGGCTCCTCCATTTCTCTTAACTTCTGCATAAACAAGTTCCTACCATCAGTAGGTTAGGTATTTCTGAGTGATTAAAATGAGTTTACGTGATATTATTGCAATTGGCGATATTCGTACCTGCATTCAAAGTGGGTTTTAGTAGTTCATTAGATAATACCTACGTTACCGGATCTCAATGTACCTACTTCTAAGCTTATCGAAATCCTTATCGGAATTGTGATTATAGGAGACTGAGCTTATGGCTCCTTTTTTTCTCTGAACTTCTCTTTAAACTTGTTCCTACCATCAGTCGGTAGGTATTTCTGAGTGATTAAAATGATTTTATGCGATATTATTGTTTTCGGCAATACGCGATATGCGTAGGTATCTACATCAAATCGCAGCCGATCTGTAACCGATCATTAGCGAGATTAATGACTTCTACAATTTGGTTAATGGCATTAAGTGTAGCCTTTTCGTGAAGTTTGCGTTACGATGTCCCAAACACCCTGTATACACTTACCATACATAACACGGAGAGTGTAATTTCCCACTGGAAGGCCATGTTCATATTTTCCCTCATGCTTGACGCGCCAAGCAGGCTTTCGTTTCAAATCCGTCTTCATCCAAATAATAAACGCCTCGTTCTGTAACAGCATTAATTTAATTTAAATATTTTCAATTTCTGTTTTATTGTATTTTCTGTTTTATTGTATTTTCTGCCTCGTGCGTCGTCTATACAACGTGTTTCGGGATTGCAATCGAATATTAGAATTTTCGAATTATTCGAATATCCATTTGAAATTCATATTCGAATAGTAAATTATAAAATATTCGAACATTCGAATATTACCACAACAATTAAGGTCACAACATTATTTTCTTTATTACGAACGCGACGTCTAACGCGTGGTCCTCAAATCTCGGAATAGATCGGCACTACTACGATTGACGGTCATTCGACCAATCAACGACCTCCATTCCTCTGCTGACTACAACTTGCTCGCCGGGCGCTTTCCGCCGAGTTCACAAGACAACAGTCGCGTAGTTTTTACAACAGAGCCGTGCATTTTGTTATTTTGTAAAGAGATTTTGGACTTTACTAGCTGTCCCCCGCGGCTTCGCTCCCGTCAACTGTCTACTTACCGTACCTATCTACCCTTCCCTACGAAACCCAGGAACATTTTGGGAAAGGTGGAGCCAAATCCAACAAATTTAAAACCATTAAAATTGGTCCAGCAGTTCTCGAGGTTTAAGTCTTGTAACAAACCCGACTTTGTTTTATGTATTAAGATTACTTGTATTATTTAGCTTCAATAACTTTCAATGGAAGGTAAAAGGATAAACTTGTTGCATTGTTTTAGCTAATAACATAAAACTTTAAGTTTTGGTTGACCATTTGATGGTTTTTTTTTTGTTTGTTTTATTTCTAAAATTTTGATTTTCTGGTTAAGGTCGAAGATCATTTTTTTTTATTGAGGTATGGGCTTGCTCTTGGCCTCGATCACGTCTGATGGAAAGCGATACATGAGGTCTATGATGGAGCGAGCGTGCCCAAAAGATGCCTGTTCACTCTTGCCTTGAAGGCAGACGGGTTATATGTGGAAGGGAACACAGACGCTGGTAGAGAGTTCTACACTTTGGCTGTGCGCATAATAAATGTGGAGGAAAAGCCTTTACGACTAGTCGGAATATCGACCAAGTGCGGATGGTACCCAGCAGAACGTCTGGTATTCCGGTGGTAAAAGGGCATTGGTGGAATGAGGTCGTGGAGTTCCTGCGCACACTCTCCGAAGTACAGTCTGTAGAAGACCGACAGGCAAGCAACATTACGTCGATGAGCCAGGCTGTGAAGCTTAGCCACCAGCGTTTCGTCGCCTAAAATAAGTGTTTTTGCTCTGCGTTCCATCGAGTCCAATATAGCAAGCACGTATTTTGCTGAGCCATCCCATAAGTGGCTGCAATACTCCATACAGGAACGAACTTGGGCTTTGTACAGACTCAGAAACTGTCCAGATGTGAAGTTTCGTCTAATTCTATTTAGGATGCTCAGCTTCTTGGCTGCAGTCTGTGCTTTTGACTCGATGGTTGAGCCGAAGTTGAGATAAGACGTCAGCTCCATGCCTAATAGCTCCAGGCGATCAGTAACAGGTACAACTCGGAAAGTAGGAGATAACTGAAACGGACTCCTTTTGACAGTGAAAAGACACGCCTGTGTTCAGAGCATTGAATTTGATCAGATTTGAAATGAGATTTAAAGTCAAATTCATTCGCTCTACCATGGCCTCTCTAAGAGTAGCCGATTCCTCTCTGCTGGCACCTGCACTAGATAGGTATCTTTCTGAGACTGTGCTGTCATCGGCATAACCAATTGCACCTATTTGCACCAGGTCGTTGATGTCCAGCAGAAATAGAATCGCAGAACGATCAGACCCCTGAGGAACACCGGCATCAATGCCATATGATCCGACTTTAATCGATTGCTCACTGAGGAAGTCGAAAATCCAATTGCAAAAGTCAACAGGGATACCGTACGCGGGACCCTTACCCAACAGACTAGCATGCCAGACATTGTCAAAGGCCTTTGAGATATCATATAAGTTCTAACTTTATTAAGAATTTGTTAAATTATATTTGATTAAAAGTTTGATGTTTAAAAATTGGTTCTGATTGGGATGTTACGCCTAATTACATGAAAATAAGTTACCTACTTGTTTGTAAGGCACTAAAAATGGGACACATTATACAAAAACTCTTATTTTTCTGAATTATTCGAATAATATTCGAATAATTCAGAAAAATAAGAGTTTTTAGAGTGTATTTATTATTATTATATTTCTTTTTATTGAGTGTATCCGAATAGAGCTGAAAAAACATTCGAATATTCGAATACCAAAAATTATCGAATATTTGCAACCCCTAAACGTGTTACATAATAAACGCAATACTTTAAATGGGGTAATTGTACTCGTCATTATGAACAACCTTTACTATGGGACCAACACTGAAAAGGCGAAAAAAAAATAACTCGACACAATGTGTAGCGCTATCAATGCCACCACAAAAAAACAAAGTAGCAAATCTCCATCGCAACATTAAGAAACCGCAACGCAACTTATCCCGCCAGCTACGAACTAACTGAACGAAATCCTGCATCGCGGTATCAGAGTTTTCCGTACGATTTGAACACGTACAACAGCCCGAATATCAACTATAGGGCAGTTGCCCACCAGACACAACAACCGTCTGGTCGGAGGATCCTCCCTTTTCTATGTAGGTTTGCGGAACTTTACTCTCTGTACCGCATATCTCTATACATGTACTGAACAGCTGATTTTTATTCGCGATTTCGGGGTTGATCCTATAGTAAAAGTTGTTCATTATGATGAGTACAATGACCCCTTTAAAGCGTTTATTCTGTTCCTTACACATTGTTTAAAAAAAAGTAAAAGGGAAAAGTCTAAATAAACAAACAAACAAACATTTCTGCATACCAGAGTAGGGTAAATACCTTATTCTGGTATGAAGTATTGACGCCCCGGGCCTCCGTCAGGCTTAGACCGCATTAACAACATACCTGAAATCCGTTATTGTCAGGATTAGTAGTATCCAACTCCCACACATTCTTCCTCCAATTCATTGGCTTCGAGAATTCTTTAAATGCTGAAATAATATAATTTGAACATTATACAGGTGCCATATTAGTTATTATGTTGGTTCTCGTGAAGTCAACTCGAGCTTTAGACTGTACTGTGCCCATAGTTGCCTTCCTAGTAGGGTAATTATCGCGAACCCCAATTCGTGTGTTAGGCATTCCAGTCCCCGCCACAAATAAACCTTGAGCCGAGGGAAGAGAAATGCATCTTGTAGTCAGTTTTTGGAGGAAAACACTGCGGACATGGTTGTCAATTTTTATCAATTTTATAAGTATGAACTTTTATTGTTGTTGATTGAATTTTATTTCTATGGTATTTGTCTATAATGTTTTATGTTGTTTTTTTATAATTATTGCAGTTCCTCCATGACTAGGTATTTCCTGTTGGGTGATTTGTTGTATAAACTTGAGTATAATTCTTTATTGTAAAGTGAGATTTTGCAGTGAATCTTGTCTCGGGCTATATATATTTTTTTTCATTTTGAGGAATTTTTGAATCTCTTGACGACGTTCCGTATGTTCATTGGCATTCCAAGTGACAATTCTGAGTGTTTGACAATATGCACGTTGCATTTGGATCTGCTGTTTTGGTGCAAATCGAAAAAGAATGGTTGTTACCGCATTTTACACACCGAAATGGCCTAAAAGACTGATTTTTAGTGTGTCCAATCCTTTGACATATTTTGTATTGCATTTTTTTTTTGGGGCCTTCAAATGTCCCTTTCATTCGGCCTAATTATCTTAATTTAAATATATCCTTGTTGTTTTGTTTGTGGGGTCCTTACTCCACGAAGAACAGAGGTAGTGCTTCTTTAGTAGATCTTTGTTTACCATGTACTATCTGCCTGACCCAATGTCCTTGTTTTTTCAATTCGAGTAGAGTGTATTCCTCGAATTAACACTCTAATCCTTCGCACTTCAGTTGATAAGTATAATGTGCTATATTGTTTGCTATTAACAGATATTTTAGTGCTTTGTAGGTCTGTAAGTCGTTTGGCATTGGCATTAGTTTGATGATATGGCCATCTTAATGTTGTCATTTTATATAAGTTGATGTCCACAATTTTGTATATTGCCATATTTTTATTACTGTGGCATTCATGAAAGCTTTCACGAAGATGGGCTCGGGCTTGGGTATGTATTCAATAACTGGCTCATCTATTTCTATATTGTTTAGAATCTCGGTTTGTTTGTGCGTTGAGACTGTAAATGTGGTTGTATTTTATTGAGAACTGGGCTAGCTCTTGAACTCGATCACGCTTGATGGAAAGCGATGGATGAGGTCTAGGATGGAGCCAGCGTGCCCAGAAGACGCCTTAAGGCACTGTTACTCCCACGTGTCGACGAAACACAGCAGGTTGCTTGACGCCGGAATCCGGTGGAAGGTTGGTCGCGAACCAGGCGGGCGTTAGCCCTACCAACGCAAGGGAAGGATTGACCAGTCTTATAAGATGATAGCTGAGACTGTCCAGGATGCGCCGAGCATTCGGTTCAGTTTCAGGATTGTTTGGTATTTAATTGTTTTCATTCATTCAGCTTCCACGAGTCAGGACGAAATAATTTGTCACTTGAGGGGTGACGCCTATTCCTACAAAAAAGGCACTTTACTATAACGATAACCGGGCCCGTTGAGGTTGGCGCGGCTTGCTGCCTGCGAACAGCCTCTTGGAGTCTGGCGCATTTCCCACTTAAGGACTAGGGTGAATGTTTACGAGGCTTTCTACCTCATGACATGTGCGGTAAAATCAATGCCCCCGTTTTCATAATCGTCCCCGGAGTTGCGGGTTGTGGAAGTCATTTCCTACCACCAGCTAGAATCTGCTGAGTCGGTTTTTTTTGTATATTGCCGCCGCCCGGGGGAGACGTGTAGGATAGGGTGGCTCTAGGATATGATGGTATATTCTACTAATGGTAAAAAAAACTGCTACATGTCGTTTGGTTGTTTTACCAACATAACGGTGCTGTTTGTACAACAGCTAGCGGTAATGTAAAATAGCTAGTTTTAGTTATTTATTAATCTGCAACAAATAGATGAACAATAGGTACCAACCTTGTGAGAGGTTTTCAGCCGGATCTGGATTGCGAAACTGTTTTTTGTCTTCTTTTGGTATTAAGCCAGTGCGGGAATACAACACATATTTGTTTTCAGTGTGTATAGTAAATGTATCTGTAACAAAACAATGGACATTGTATTAATTGTTCGAGTTTGTTTCGGTGTTTCTTCTCAGAGTAGTCAGCTAAGAAACACCGGCCTCATATATAGTAGGCGCCAGATAAATAAAGAATAACGGTCATTGACCTTTCCTTAATATCTCTTCGTAGGTACCCCGGACAGTAAATTATGAATGAAATGAAGAAGAAATAGAAGAAGAAAAAAGAAGTAGAGGAATATTCCTTCTAAAGAACTTAAGAGTATAGACGAAAGTGCAGAGTTAATGAGGTCTAATAACAATAATACAAGTACCAATACAACAGAGCCTACAAAACAGTGACATTTTCAGTAGACAATATTTCATAGCTAGCTTTATCCTCGACATTGTTAGCATGATTTCGGAATTACCAATTTCAATACCTACACAAAGTTAAATGAAATTGATTTACTCTCGAGAAGGTATCGATTTATTCCGAGAATAAGATGTATTCCAGTTTGGTCGAAGCCGCCCTTAGTCTCATGAGAACGGATAAAAACCATTGACGATACGGTATGTCGTAAATAATAATCGAATCCTAGGATTTTGAGTAAGTATTTATGAATCAGGTTAATTTGTTTTTAGAAACCGTTGAGTATTTTTTGTTTCCTAGTTTCCGATCATGGACGGTTTGTGTTATTTCAAGAATTGCCGTGGTCTTCGGCAAAGTTAAGTTCACGTTTCACATGTCGATTTGAAAGATTTAGGCGCCCAAAATTATTTTAGAGTGTAGGTAGTTTGACTAAACATCCTACTTATTTATTTTTGTAAAGTATTGATCTTACCCATACTGTGTTATTTTTAGGGTTCCGTACCCAAAGGGTAAAGCGGGGACCCTATTACTAAGACTCCGCTGTCCGTCCGTCTGTCAACAGGCTGTATCTCATGAACCAACCGTGATAGTTAGACAGTTGTTTTTGTTGCCGCTTTATCAAAAAATACTAAAAAACAGAATAAAATAAATATTTAAGAGGGCTCCCATAAAACAAACGTGATTTTTTGCTCGTTTTAGCTCGATATTGATA
Source organism: Melanchra persicariae (assembly GCA_947386135.1). NCBI lineage: Eukaryota > Metazoa > Arthropoda > Insecta > Lepidoptera > Noctuidae > Melanchra > Melanchra persicariae. Next base: position 9,130,206 of record OX376661.1, on the reverse strand, counting down.
ACGGCAACAGGTAGACGCTTGAAATATTCGCAGAATATTATGGTTTATGGTTTAAGAACTTTATTTCTCAAAAAGAATTACATTCACTTATATGAGAAAAAACTTATTTCTAATTGGTATACATTAGGCGACGCGACAGTTACACAACCAAAAAAAAAAAACAACAAATAAGCCAGATCAGTGGGTACAGTACCCGAAGATAACTTAAATTTTTAAATCCCCTAAAATGTGTTTCTTAACATATTTTTTAAAAGTGTATATGGATTTTTGATCTTTTACATTACGAGGCAATTTGTTGTAAAGCTGTGCTCCCTCATACAGAATAGTACTCCTGCCGTAGTTTGTTCTAGGCGCCCGTAACGCTATGTCATTAGCCTGTCTGGTTCTGTATCTGTTTTTTATTTGTGATTGTTTTGTAAGAGTTATTTGTGTGTGTATGTTTTTGTTTAGGATTTTAAATACAAGTATACAAGTATTATACCTATATATCTGTAAAATATTCATAAGCTTTGTGTCATTGTAGACTTTTATTGTAGGTGTTCGGTAGTTGAATTTAAAAAGAACTTTAATAATTTTATTTTGAGCTGTTTGCAAGATTTGCAGGTTTGATTTATAAGTACAGCCATACACTTCAATTAGGTAGTCCAAATGAGGTTTCACCATGGAATTATAAATCATATAGCAAACTTGTGGCGGAAGACAACGAACAATGCTCCGCAGTGCACCAGTTAAGGCAGAGAGCTTATTTTTTATTTTCTCGATATGTGCTTTCCACGATAAGTTGCTGTCCAAAATAAGTCCCAGATATTTTTCTGCTTTAGATTTTTCTAGAATTTTACCATTTATGTTAAGAGTGTGTTGTGTTTGTATTTTTTTATTTTTAGCAGCAAATATTGTGTACTTAGTTTTATTTGTATTAACTGTCAGCAGATTGCACTGGAACCAATTAAATAATCGATGTAAGTCATCTTGTGCCTGTTCCATAAGAATATCAATTCTATTACCAAAATAGAACAAACTCGTGTCATCAGCATAGAGGGACACATCACCTCGTAGTCCTATATCTGTAATATTATTTATATATATTAAGAACAGCAATGGACCCAGAATAGAGCCTTGGGGAACTCCACATGTGATCAGTTGGGGGCTACTTTGATAATCATCAATTTTTACCACTTGATATCTCTCCATAAGGTATGATTTAAAAATTTTGTATGCTGCTCCAGTAACACCAATGGCGTTCAGTTTTTTTAGAAGCAGTTCATGACTTACTGTGTCGAAGGCTTTTTTTAGATCTATAAACAGACCCAAGGCCAGTTGTTTCCGATCCATGCTAGTTTTAATTTTGGTGACGAGATCGACTGTAGCTGATAAGGTGTTCGATTTTGGTCGAAAACCATACTGTTTGTCGGTAAGGAAATTTATAGAGGCTAAGTATTTATGTAATCGGATATATAAAACTTTTTCAAAGACTTTCGAGATAATAGGGAGTACAGAAATAGGACGATAGTTTTCAACATTTGATTTACTGCCACTTTTATGTATCGGTGTAACTTTTGCAATTTTCAGACTATTAGGAAAAGTTCCATTCAGTAAACAAGAATTTATGCATTTACTTAAATTATTCTTAATAAGGTTTTTAACACATTTTATCGTCTTTGCATTAAGTCCGTCTAAACCACTACTGGTGTTGACTTCAAGATCATCTATAATTTTTTCTACTTCACTGTCGGTAGTCGGTGTAAGTTCTACTAATTGACTATGACTCTGATTCTGAGGGAGTGTGTTAGTTAAATTATTATGATATTTACTGGGGATATCATTTGCCAATTTAGAGCCTATTGTCGAAAAGTAAGTGTTGAAATGTTCACATACTTGTATTTTGTTCATTGCAAGGCCATCAAGTATTTCCGGAGCACAGCTAACCTTTGTTTTATTACAGGTGAGGTTATTTATAAGTTCCCACATTTTTAGGGGATTTTTAGAACAGTTACTAAACTCTTTTAGGTAAAATTTTTTCTTAGTAGTTTGAATTTTCTCGGACACTTTGTTTCGAATACGAATAAAAGATTCTTTAATTTTATCATCCTTAGGATTTTCTTTCATCTTTTTCCATTGTTCATTTCTTTTGTTTATATCCAGTAGTAGATCTTTATTAATCCAGTCTGTTTTTTTTGCATTTAAAATTTTAGTTTTAGTTGTTTTATTTTTGTTTATATTCGATTCTAAATATTTCTCAAATGTAGTGTAGTCATTGTTTTCATTTTCATAGTTTGCTTCTTCTAAAGTTTTATATAATTGTGTATAGTTGACTGCTTCGTACTGAATTTGCTTTGGAGGCTCGGGCTCGCATCTTTTTATTTCAAATACAATTTGTTTGTGGTCTGACATTGCAGATTCTACAATGGCCAGCCGGAAATCATTTGTTTTGTCCTTCACATTTGTAGATACATGATCCAGTATTGTTTTGCTAGTAATTGCTTCTCGAGTACAATATTTTTCGTGGATTTTATTCAAAATACTATAGCCTTCTTCTTTTAATACATTTAAGTACTCCTTTGTATTCTTATCTCTTTTTAAGACATTGAAATTAAAGTCACCAAAAGTTATACAACGTTTTTTATTTCGTAGGTAGGAAGAGTAGTCTTCAAGAAATTTGGTAATGTTCGATCTTTCTGGCTTATATATGGCTCCTATATTCAAGGAAAATTTTTTCACATAGACCCAGACAAAATGGTTGTCGTCATCACACTTTTCTTCAATAAAGTTGTGCTTTAGATTATTGTGGACAAATATAGAAACGCCCCCACCTCTGGACTTAGACCTGTAGCTGTAATAATGAGAGTAGTTCGGTAGTTGTACTCTTAGTGCTTCATCATTTGACTTGATCCATGTTTCTGTGAGAATGATTATATGTACTGTATGTTGCAGGGATTCGATGACACATTTTAGCTCATCTAGTTTTCCAGGCTTTATTATGCTGCGGACATTTGCATAGAAAAATTTCAGTGATTTTGTGCTTGAGAATAAGTTATTGTAATTGTCTGTAATTTGGTACGTAATATTGCCACATGTCTCAATTGTATCGCCATGGCGGGAATGGTTTATTGTTGAGAGTTTTTTGATTGAGTTTTCATTATCTTCGGAATCCCTTTAATATATTTTATGCTTAAATCAGATTCGCCGTTCGTTACACGGGTTTGTAGTTCTTCCTTGAGGCTTTTCATATAGTTTTGTTGTTGCACGGTCTGATCTGAGTAGATTTTTATTTCGGTTGTTTCTAGTTTAGCTTTGTTTCGTAGCAAGGTTTTAGTTGCACTTTCTGATGAAAAGTAAGCTTTTATCGGGCGATTTTTATTTGAAACGTATTTTCCTAATCTTATTGTTTTGATAGGTCCAGGGCAATCTTCTGAAAGCGTGTTTACTACTTTTGTCACCTCGTTTATGTCGTAATTACGTCTTTCATCAGAGTTTGACGTTTGTAGCTCGGGGATACCAACAATTATTATGTTTTTTTCTCTTATTCGCCGTTCTTGGATTTCAGTTACAATATTTTCATAGATAGAATTCATTGGTGTTGTATCAGGGGTATGGTTTACAGTAGTTTTTAGTTGTTGTAACTCCGTCTCCAATAATTTTATTTTGTTGTCATTCGTATTATTTGAGTCCTTTAAAAAAGCAATTTCCGACCACATTTCGGCTTGCTGTAGCACTAAATATTCATTTGTAGTTTTAATTTCAGTAATTTGTTCCTTAATGCACGATATTTCTTGAAATATTTTTTCTGTAGTTTCTTTTTGGGTCGTAGTAAACTCTTTCAGCATCGCCATTATCTCATTCTGCGATTTGCAATATTCAGAGGGGAGCTCGGGGGAACTCGGCTGTCTTCTTTTATTGCTACGTTGCGTTACGTAGTGTTGGCCAGCATCATAGGTCTTTGGTAAGTCCGGCAGTGAACCGCCTTTTGCATCGATACTACTGCCAGCTGCAGAAGGTGATCGCATCAGACTCATATTCAATTTATGACAACAATAATTCACGTCCAAATAGGCAGTGCAGTATTAAATTACAGTGTTAGCGATATAAATCACAACTCCAGTTTATGGCCGCCTCTGTAGCTCGGTTAAAATCCACGAATCCAAACTAGTGCCGCCCTTGTCGCTGCTCTCGGTACAACATTCACAATTGCTTTGTTAAGTTAGCGATATAAATCACAACTCCAGTTTATGGCCGCCTCTGTAGCTCGGTTAAAATCCACGAATCCAAACTAGTGCCGCCCTTGTCACTGCTCTCAGTACAACATTCACAATTGTTTTGTTAAGTTAGCGATATAAATCAAAACTCCAGTTTATGGCCGCCTCTGTAGCTCGGTTAAAATCCACGAATCCAAACTAGTGCCGCCCTTGGCGCTGCTCTCAGTACAACGTTCACAATTGTTTTGTTAAGTTAGCGATATAAATCACAACTCCAGTTTATGGCCGCCTCTGAAGCTCGGTTAAAATCCACGAATCCAAACTAGTGCCGCCCTTGGCGCTGCTCTCAGTACAACATTCACAATTGTTTTGTTAAGTTAGCGATATAAATCAAAACTCCAGTTTATGGCCGCCTCTGTAGCTCGGTTAAAATCCACGAATCCAAACTAGTGCCGCCCTTGGCGCTGCTCTCAGTACAACGTTCACAATTGTTTTGTTAAGTTAGCGATATAAATCACAACTCCAGTTTATGGCCGCCTCTGTAGCTCGGTTAAAATCCACGAATCCAAACTAGTGCCGCCCTTGGCGCTGCTCTCAGTACAACATTCACAATTGTTTTGTTAAGTTAGCGATATAAATCAAAACTCCAGTTTATGGCCGCCTCTGTAGCTCGGTTAAAATCCACGAATCCAAACTAGTGCCGCCCTTGGCGCTGCTCTCAGTACAACATTCACAATTGTTTTGTTAAGTTAGCGATATAAACCACAACTCCAGTTTATGGCCGCCTCTGTAGCTTGGTTAAAATCCACGAATCCAAACTAGTGCCGCCCTTGTCGCTGCTCTCAATACAACATTGACATAGGTCAGAGTTTTGTTAATTATGACAGTGGGTAGTATGATTTTCACTCGCGTTAATTTTAAGTTTTACACTGATTTTAATGGTTCTATACCACTGAATTAAAGTATTTATTTTAGTAGTATTGACCACAAGACACTTAGTTATTCGGTTAAACACTATTCACAATGTTTCTCAATATTTTTCCGTCGTAAACGAATTTATCTCCAGGAGCAAAATTTATACGTGTGTAACTTGACACCGCGTTACCCGCGTTTTTCCCATATTTAGTTAAATATTCATTTTACAAATAAATAATTAAATTAAAACAAAACAAATATTTAAGGGGGGTTCCCAGACAACAGACATGATTTTTTTTTTATAAATAATGGTACGGAACCCTTCGTTCGCGAGTCTGACTCACAGTTGGACACACACACTCACAAACATATTCTACACCCAGTGCGCTCTCATACTATCTAATAATTATTATTATATGAATTATAAAATGTTGATTAGTCTTAAATAATTCTTTTTGCTTATTTCTCACGCATCTGTAGAATTATTGTAAACTGGAGGAGCGGAACCACCTAATACAAGCAAATCTTTGCTTAAAAGGTGACTCCAAACCTAACATAGTTATATCCTTAAGTGAAGAAATAAACATTTTTATTTATTTATTTAGTTGGCCGGTTTTTTTTTTAATCCAAGATGTTCCATCCCAGGCAACCGTGGACCCCTAGGTTAGATCGTCCGGATCAGACTTATTAGATGAATTTAGACAACTAGCTAGAAAGTAGCGCTCACCAAGAGAAATGCGCATGTATTTAAGCCTTGCGTATTTCCAGAATTTGACGGGAACAGAAATTGTCCTTACTAGATTATTTTATTAAGCTATATGTGTATCAGTTATATCAAGCTTATATGTCAAATGAACCAGGGCAGGTTTTTAACAAACTTGGCGCTTTTAAATGACCTGGCCTACAACTCTGTTGATTAATTAATACAAATGGTGTTCCGCAAAAACTGGGAAGGTATATATGCAGTTAATTACTTTTCTGATCAACGCTATGAGACCTCGCTCTATAACGACTTTGCTTCCACACAACAAGAATATTACGTAATGTCAAACTTTATTTGCCACCATTATGACAAAGTTGCTGATTTGACTATTATCTATTAGGCTAAGCGCGCACAGGTGACATTTTGTCTGCGTGACAGTACATCTTTCTTTTTCGCACTTTTGAAGTACAAGCGAGGGAGAGATATGTCACACTGACAAGTCTCTAGTGCGCGCCTAGCCTTATAGTACTACTGAGGTAGTGGTAAACGCCGTGACGTCAGTTGTTAGTTGTATGTAAAGGCGGCACGTGGACACTGTGCCGAGACACCAACCAGGACACTCCTCCAGATTAAAACTATCGGTTTACCTATTTTAATTGTACCTACTCTATGATCACAGTTATTCAAGTAAGTTTGATACTGCATTGAAAATTATTATTCTACAATGAATCCGATACTACCGAACCCAAGCAATGACGGCGCTATCGCTCAGTCGTCGCTGACGCTGTCAAATATTATTTATTATTAATTAACAATTTATGCAAAAAACTTATGAACTAAGCCCCACAAAACCGTAGTAATGGTTTGACTGTGGGAACTACTATTCTTACATAAACATAGCAGGTAGCACTTTAATACATTTCTAAATAGTGTCTTTTTAATTTCTTTTTATTAATTTATTATCGCTTAAATGGTTTCACTCATGGCATGGCAGAGCGTTGGGATTTGTTGGGAACAATCTCTTACACTTTACACGACACCGTCAACTTTCAACCCTCGTGGCGCACTGATAAAAATTCAGGAATGCGAATTTCAAATTATGATAACTGGGACCTTCCTACGTATTTGTGATTTTTTTGGTATTTTTAAAGTTACTTCTGAAAATTGACTTTTGACCACCTTTAGGTACTCTTATCCTGCATTTTAAAACTCGATATTTTTGATAATATCCGAACAGTTAAAAAGAGAGGCCCTAAGATCTCCAGAATATGTAAATTATTTAATTTCCGGGTGCACACACCAAGTGCTGCAAAGCGGTGTTAAGTGCTTTTGTGAGACCTAGAGAGGTCTTAAAGGCGTACGGTAGGTAACTGTACCGTTGAACATGGCGTCAGCGAGCCGACCGCATGGCGCTATCGGCTTTCTGCCCGTTGCCGTGCAGGCGAACGTGTGTGCTCCACAGCTATCAGATGGCTCCACGGATAGATGGCCCGCCAGCTGATTGTCGTCCCTGTTGACATACATTTTGGTATCGATAAGTAGGTAACAATCATTTATACTTTTTAGAAAAGATCACGGTTTATCTCATCGAAGCAATCGCGTATACCTGATTGAAACACTGACTTATCAATTTATTGTCTCACTGCAGGGTAAAAGCCTCTTATTAACCGACTCCAAAAAAGGACAAGGTTCCTGAGAACCACCTCCTCCTTACTAAAACAATACCGAATTGATTCGGTTGTTTATTTCAACTCATTTGGATAAGTAGTAAGGCTTTACGAGAGTTTAATACTCGTACTTCGCGTGTACCTACACGCGGGCGGAAGTGTATTTGCGCAGATTGCAGAAAGTTCATTGTATCATGTTTTTTGGTGCAATTACCCCTTTATAGGTATTTCTTCAAGTAGGTTAGGTAAGTAAGTTCCACCGTGCGAAATCGGGGTCGACCCACCCCGATTTCTATATTCGCTATACCAAAATACAATTTATCAATATCATCGCAGATACATCCAAACGCCTACGCAAAACTTCATAGCAATGTCGTTTGTTTGAAGTTTTTTGGATACGTATTGACGTAGGAGTAACACGATTTTATTTTCAGGATCGCATAGATTTATACAGTTCCTGAAACTTTTTTTAAACGACATACTAACAATCAGCTATTCAGCATTACATATTGCTAGGTACCATGTTTATACATTGCTAAGGCATTCGTCCATACTCCATTTAGCCATCTCCTTTAAGAAAAACCTGTTTTATTTCAAAATCGAACCCGTATCTCTGAAACGAATCCCTGTTACTACTAATAAGTCAAACAAAGTTAGAGTGAACTGGCTCCTTCTGGGTAAGCTCGCTCCATCGTAGACTTTGTCTCTGTCATAGACTAGAGTCAAGAGCAGACCCATCACTAATAAAAAAAAACCAATAAATTATCGATATCAATATTTTTTTAATTCGTTTTTTGGAATCCCTAGAGAATCAGATGTTTATAATTCGTCACCCAATCACAGCGGGCGAAGCTTATACCTCTCGCCCCGCCGTTGATTAGTGACTTCAATTTAGAACAAAAATTTGCCGATGCTTCCTCTACTGGTTACGTGCTCCGTGATGTCATCCAAGTAAACGAATGTGCGTAGATATTTTGCTTTCCAGTGGTGCGGCAGTTTTTCAGTACTGTTGTCAGTTGTACACACCTAACTCCCAAAAAAAAAACACTACAAAGTATAAAATATCTTTAATTTCGGAAGTCGGTGTTAAAATACAAAGAAACAATAAAACAGCGACTTCCGAAAATAAATTTATTTTATACGATGCGATGTAGTGTTTTTTTTAAACTTTTATAAAGTATTGTCACTATTAGTTTTCAGAACAACCCCCAAAAGATGAGTTAGGAGGAAATATTTGTATGGAAGAATCTTATTCGTTGGTTTATAAAATAAATGCGAAAGTAACTCTGTCTGTCTGTTTCTCTGTTACGTTTTCACGCTAAAACGGTTGAACGGATCGTCATGAAATTCGGCAGTTAAATAGCCTGGGATATGTAAAAGAACATAGTAGGCTACTTTTTTACGCTATACATCCACGACTATACATACTGACATCCACGCGGGCGAAGCCGCGGGCAAAAGCTAGTAAATTATAAATAAGTAACGTCATAATTAGTTTTTCTTATCTACCTACCCCAAATAATAGCGGTTTAAGGACTGTTAAAGGTAGTTTGGAAGAATTTTAACGCTTGGTCCGGTGAAGTTGTAACTCAGCATTAATGACATTGAAAAAAAATTGCATGTAAAATCTAAGTAGGTACATATTTCAATTTGTCTAAAATCAACCCCTATGAGTGAAAAGGGGCGATGATGATGATGGACAGAATTTTACTGTTTCCTTCAATAACGAGTACCTAATACTAATAATACGAGTAGGTAATCCTACTAATATTATAAAGGTGAAAGTTTGTATGTTTGTATGTTTGTGTAACAATCAGGCAAAAACGGCTGAAGGGATTTGGATGAAATTTGTCACACATGTAGTTCATATCCTGGAATAAAATATAGGATACTTTTTATCCCGGAAAGTGGCATGGAATAATGGAGACTGAGGAGGAAGTGGAAACTCAGAGCTGCCTTAGTACTTCAAATTCACAAGTACCAGGAGACCAGAAACATGTCATAGTATTTTTGGGCTGGTATAATTATGTAAGTAGGGTAGGTGTAGGGAAGGAGTAGGGTAGGTGTAAGGTAAGTGTAGGGTAGGTGTAAGGTAGGTGTAGGGTAGGTGTAGGGTAGGTATAGGGTAGGTGTAGGGTGGGTGTTTCCTTAGTAAAAAATTTACAATACAAATCAGGAAACCTTGCTATTTCCGATATTCACGCGGGCGAAGCCGCAGCTGGTAGAAGCTAGTAGTAATATACACTTCTGGACACATCTATTGGCCCACCTTGTATTTTCAGTTTCGTTTGGTCCTAGCTAAAATTTTATATTAGGTCGAGCAAAAAGTTTTTATGCAGTTTTGAACCTGGCACATTCACAATTTCATTCAATAGTCTTTTTTTAAATTTCGAACACAGAATTTAAAGAAACAAAAGACAATTTGGAGCCTGTTTGTTGATATCAAACAATCGAATACTAAGAAAACTTGGTTTTATTGGTTTACTTGGATTTAATTCTTGAAAAAGTGATTGATATCTTTGGTTTTGCAACAAACATTACTTATTCTTAACATTAAGGTGAGGTTCTATCAATAATCTATGGATACTTCACCTGAAGTCGCCGCCCAAGCTGTGGCACTTATTCAGGCCGGACACAGCCAAAGAAACGTGAGTGCTCAACTTAATTTAAGTCGATCTGCGGTCCGAAATGTTTACCGGAGGTACCTAGAGACTGGCGGCTTTGTTCGTCGCCACGGAAGGCCAAGATCTCGGGTCACAACTGAAAGGCAGGATCGATTCATCGTGACGACCAGCTTGAGAAATCGTCACCTTACCTCCATTGAGATACAAAACCAACTTCGCGACTTCCACGGAGTATCTGTGAGCGCTCGAACTGTTCGGAGAAGGTTAAAAGAACGCGATATGGTACCACACAAGCCAGCTAATGGGCCCAAACTAACGCGAGCCCACCGAACAGCGCGCCTTCATTTCGCACGCAGTCATTTAAATTGGACACAGCAAGATTGGAGCCGTGTACTCTTTTCTGATGAGTCTAAAATTGTGTTACATGGCAATGATGGAAGGAAGAAGGTCTACCGACGTAAGGGAGAGCGTTTCGCACAATGCTGCTTTGAAGAGAGGGTTGCTTATGGCGGTGGCTCATGGACTGTCTGGGGCGGTATATCCGCGAGCGGCAAAACTCAACTTGAGGTTGTTACAGGACCACGGCTGCCAACATTAAATGCTGAAAGGTACATTCGTTAGTGCTTACAACCTCACGTGATACCATACGCGGACTATGTGGGCCCAAATTTCCTTTTTATGCATGATAATGCAAGAGCCCATGCGGCCGGCATCGTCAGGGAATATCTTCGGGATGTGAACATCACAGTTATGGACTGGCCAGCCAGAAGCCCAGACATGAACCCCATTGAGCACATGTGGGACGAGCTAAAAAGACGTGTTAGGGCTCGTCAGCCAGTTGCCCAGACGATGCAGGAGTTGAAAACTGCCATAGAAGAGGAATGGGAGATGATCCCTCAAAATTTCATAGAGCGGTTGATAAACTCTATGCGTAATCGTATGAGAGTTGTGGTAGATGCCCATGGAGGCAACACGCGTTATTAAATTAAACCTTTATTTGATAAAACATGTTTTTTATTCAAAAATCAATTGCCTTTAACAAGGCGCATATCCGACTTGTTAGGCGTAGCTCCATGTCGTATGGTATTCTGAATTCAAATTTAAAACAATACGATCGAAAAAGATGGTAAAATGTATCAGGTTTAAAACTGCATCAACAGTTTTTGTTCAATCTAGCAATCATATTTCGGTAGGGGCCATCGAAACCTAAACTCTAAAGTGGGCCAATAGATGTGTCCAGAAGTGTATATATAACTCGAAAATAAAAGTCATATCTATCAACAAACTAAAAGTGTAATAATGGAAACGTAGCATACGATTTCTTTATAATTAACCTCCATCAAGGTGAAAAGGGAGAAACGGTGTCTATGAAAAATGTCATTCCATCCATTTAGAAGGGTGGAGAGCCGAACTTGTATGAAATCCGGCTTCATTAAAAAAAAAAATTTTTCCTCAATTAAGAAGTAGCAATTAGTAAGTGGCATACTATAATATTAATAGTCACAGGACTTGAAAGATTATCACAGGGTGTCGCTTTTTGAGATTTATTTTGAATCCATAAAACTTGAAAAGTACATGACCAAGATTTTTTTAAATATTTTCTCCTGTCACGGCATATTGCCCATTTTAGGCTTGACGTTGATTTGTGGGACATGTTGTATTAGAGTTTAGAGAGGGATCGGAGGGGTATTTAAGTGAAGTGTGAAACAGATTCAAGGTGAAACCAAAAATAAAACAGGAAAGCATGGTTTGGATGAGGACAAAATATACACTTAAATATGTAGGTTTTTTTCCCCGGTAATATGTTATCGCGGCACGATAAAAAAACAGAACTTAGTAATCCTTACCTTGATTGAGAATACTTATTGATAATCTGATCATAAGCCTCCAATTCGTAGTAGACCGCCACAGGCGCTTTCATTGGCTCTGTTATCATGATTAACATGTAACAAGAGCATTCTACCCCGGTCGCGTTCAAATCGTCCTTACATTTAATTTGATTAGTTTCTTTCTCGAAGCGTGCGCAGTCCGTGTAGTCTTTAACAATTTCATAGCCGTCAATCTAAAAAACAAGAACATGAATTGTAATACTTACGAGGGAAACGGTCACATTTACAAAAGATCGTTCGTTCTTTCCCCTTGACCCTGGTTCACCAGGGTCGGACGCAAGAGGACGCCGCTGCCGATCGCCTCGACGAGGACACGTCGGCGGTGCTCCGCCCAAGCAGGGCAGACCTCTACCGTATGCGCCATCGTGCCCTCCGGCCGAATCTCACAGTGATGTCACCGGGGCTTGTCCTCCCGCCGAATCCAAAAATTCCTGCGTCAGGCGGAAGGTGAAGACGCCTGTGGCGCCTCTCTACCCACTCTTTAAAGAGGGGACTTCAATAGTGGCGTGCCCAAACTATGGTATATCTGTGCTATGATTTATGAACAACTAACCTTCAAAAAAACAATAATTATGATTATAATTAAACACCTAAAATAAACAGTGCTTATACCGTAATATAAGTGCAGAGCAATATTATCCCCACTATACTGGATATCACTCCAAATACTGTTGTACCCAGCAATATAGCGTTTGTCTGATTCTCTCTTTTATCTGAAAAATAAAAATCTTGTAGCAAACGTAGAATTCATCAAACAAAAATCGAATTACAAAATTTTTCATCCAGATTTCAAACCCGAAGCTGTGCCAAATCGTTACAAACAAATATTAGACAATATCAGTGATGAGCATTTAGATGCTAATCTAAACGCACAATGTCTAGTTTCCACCCTCAAAACACCGTTCCGAACGAAAACAACGTTAGACGATTCACGAAAAGTCTATTGGAAGGTTGAGTTTTATGATAAAACCACTGAATAAATCCATTACAAATAAAGTTTATTGAACTCTTCTACAATTGAGGTTTGTCGGTACGGACATTGTTTTTAAGATTTTACACTTCTTTTATTACTTACTTACGCCCGAAGTTGCGTTAAAATTGGCAAAAAAAACGAATCTTTGTTGGCTTATAACTTTTTAATGGCTTCTTATTTTACTATTCTGTTTCCGTACAGACAAAATTAATAATGAGATAAAACGATATTATGCTTAACTTTCAATTTATAATGTCAAACAGTGGAGTAATACCCCCCGAAATTTGTATGGACAAAATATCGAAGAGTGTAACCTTAATATCGTGTTTTGTTTGTGTTTTCGTATTTTATCGTATAATCCGTGTTGTAATCGTATACTGTTATTATTTTAAAATAAATGTGTTTTGTGACGGCCTAAGCATCAGCTAAGCCCATAGAGTTAAATCGTCTTTGGCTAAGCCCTTTCATTCAATGTTGTATTAGAAAAGTTGGCTGATGTCATTTAGGCAGCTAGTTAACGGCGCCGTTGAAAGAAACGACTAGGCAGCCAACTAAATGGCTGGCCAACTAGTTGGCTACGACATCGATATAATTGTTCCTTTAATTGCCTTTTTGAGTTGTAGAGCCGCGGTAACTCTTTCGAATAATCCTGCAACCCCGGTAGAGTCAATTTACCATCCCAGACATTATGATACAATTACATGTAACAATTGAAATTTTTAAATATTATAGAGAATGGATCAATGGTCAGTCTGTTGACGTCTGCCGGTCGATTCTGTCGACATTTCACGGTGTTCACCAAGGCGGAGTGAACGACAATAGAGCTGTCATTCCATCTTATTTGTATGGTTTGACAACTCACCCGTCGTGCGCCCCGCCCGGGTGTTCACTTCGACATGTTTACAGAAGTTACTTACCTTCGTGCGGAGGCATTATTACTTCGGCCAAGTGACAGCAAAATTATTCCAAATGAATAGCTGAAATCGATAACACAGTGTAAGTTAGGAGATTCTGAAACATTACTCCGAAATTCGTTTCGCCGTTGATCGTGTAGTGACACAGTACCAGCCACAGTTACCAGAGAACCACAAACCGCCGTACCGTACTACCTTACCACCACACAGTTACCAATACCTCAGAACCAATTACCGATGTAGTGACACAGTACCTGTCACAGTTACCAGAGAACCACAAACCGCCGTACCGTACTACCTTACCACCACCTCAGACCAACAAAAAAGGTAGACAGCGCACCGCGAACATCAAAAGTGAAGCCACAAAACCGTGCTCCTTCAAGTAAATACACAAGCTCACCCACACACCTACACTAAAACCATGCTCATCGCTCTTAGTACTTCACGAGCCGTCGTCTAGAAAACATTAATAGAAAAATATAATTATGCCTTCCTGTTTAGTAAAAATTTGTAAAAACAATAGCAAATCACATAAAAAGTCTCACGGAATCACTTTTCACTTGTAAGTACTTAAAATAACATCGTTTTTATTATAAATTAACTATGAATTTTAGGTTACTTGGAACAAAAACGTCAACAAACGAAAGCAGTGACATTAAGTGTGAGGGTTGCCATAATACGATTTAATATTTTCCCATTCAAATATATATGATTTCTTTCTTCGAGTTAAATTCCTATTTTCTTTTTTTTAATATATGAAATATTTTAGATTTGAAGTTTTTCAACACATTTGCGAGAAAACAGTACAATAGGTAATGAAAAAAACTTTTAGTTTTTAGATAGTCAGAAAGTCGCAACAATCTTTGACGTTTGTAGTATAGCGCGAATTTGCAAATAGAACTACATCTTTCGTCTCATTTTCTCTTTAGTATTAAATTGAGACAAATGTATTGAGCAAAAGCGCTTCCAAGTAGGTTCAATCATTCAGCTTAATATTTTATTCTCGTACTTATTTATACTCCTATAAGAAAATTAAAAAAAAACTGTAAAGGATACGTAAGGCGCTATTCAACGGAGTATGCGGTAAAATATGTACTAAAGTGAGATTACCTATTTTACCGCACGTTCCATTGTGTGGTGCGTCATATTTAACTTTCGAATAATATATACAGTCTTCGTAAATGCATTTTTTTGAGCAAATGTGCTGAAAAAGACTATTTGTTCATGATAAATAATATTTATTTTGTAAGCATGTTAAACATAACATTTACACGTTATTGTTTCGTTTGATATGTTTTATCTTGATATTACCTACTTTTTCTTTAGTCAGTGATTTTGTGATGGTGGTCTTTTTCAATTTATTAAAGTTGATTAAAAATGTAATTACCTTTTTTATTTTAAAACAATTTACATAATGACTTACGCTTGTTACGCTTCGACAACCTCTTAAAACTTAACCAGTTTACATAATTGAATGTAGGTAAGTATGTGTGATGTAAAAATTTGTTTTTTAGGTATAGATCTTTCTAAAAAACTAAGTTACAATACCATACTCAACAATATCTTACTTGTGCTGACTTGCACAATATTAGCTTACCCATAAAATATTATTTCCCAAGTTATAGGGAAAAAAAATAAAAAATGGCAACCCTTCGAGACACACATAGATAAAAAGATGGCTTCATCTTTGATATTCGCAGTGCGCCGTCTACCTTTTTTTGTTGGTCTGAGACCACCACACAGTTACCAATACCAATTACCAATTTACGTTTTGACGAGTCTGTTAAGAAATAGTGAAGCAGTACGTTTGTGACAAATTCTATTCAAAGAATAGGATAAGCTTGTAGGCGCAAAGGGCTCGCTAAGGGCATTCCCTGTGGAATACGACCTCGGCTTAGCGGCGTCAGTTAGGGACAGCAAGGGACAATCAGGCTGGGTCGTTTCATGAATTAGGGGTTATTAAAGCTAAAGGCTCAGCGGCGCGGGCTGGCTCGTTGGTAAAAGTCGGGGAAGGTTTTGAATGGGGACCGCGCTCTGCGCGCTACTCCTATTTAAGCCGGATTTACATTACGAAACTAGTTTCATGCATGATGAAATTAATTTCATAACACTACTTTCAGTACCTGTGAAACTAGTTTCATTAAAAATAATAGTGTCGTGAAACCCACAGTTGTATGTCTGTGTTCATGGCTCCGCCAACATCAAAGTTTTATTTTGCATTGCAAAATGTTGTCATACAAATGTTATAGTAAAAACTTAAAAAAAGTTGCCTCGAAAGAAAAGATGTTGGTGGATTCGAGGCTGGCTAGCAAGAAACCAAGCACGACTAATAAACACACGTCCTATCAGCGCAGGCGCTTTCGCGACACTAGTTTCGCGTCGCGTTTATACGATGACATTAGTTGCATGTCCAACATGCAACTAATACTACAAAGTGTTTTATCCAAAAATCGCGCGCATCACGAAACTGTTTCAGTGTCGTGAAATCGATGCATGCATTGTAAAACTTGACGTTTACACGTGAAATTGTTGGTGAAATTAATGTCACGAAACTACTTTCATGCCACTAGTTTCGTAATGTAAATCCGGCTTTATAGACTCGCGACAAAATAGTGCCGTGTGCAAAAACAGCGCCCCGCGCCCCGCGCGCGTCTTGCCCTAAGCGCGTCGCTATTATAACGTAGTGTAGTAAGAATGATGTTTGTATATAAGTAGGGGTTTTTGGCAATAAAAATTACCCTTAGCGAGCGGTCAGTAGTTTTTAGCTTGTAGCTAGTTTTGTTGCCTTGGCTGGGGGGGGCCTTAAATTCATTTGAGGCCACCACAGGTTACTCCGGTTAAGCAGTTGATATTCCAAGTGTGTTAACTTGCTAGTGGTCATACCTAAAGAAAAAAAAAAAAGAAACAATAAAAATTAGAGTTTACCAGACCTTCATATTGTTCGTTTTACTTAAGTCAACGACGAGAACCCCAGGTTCAGTTAGCTAGTCAACGCTAAAATTGCCGCTCGCCGGTGAAAGGTGCTGTCGATGTAATTCTCAAAAGTGAATCGTTCTGTCGGCGAAACGTTCGTCATTGAAAAGTTCTGTCGGAGAAAAAATGAAAAGTGAATCTTTCTGTCTGTGAACCGATCAACGGCGAAACGAATGTTGGAGAAATGTTTCAGAATCAAGTTATTATATGTCAAAAAAGCTCGAGGATAAATCGACCTTGTTAAAGGGGCTAAATTAGCTTGTTATTTTATCCATGGCTCACGTGAATCTAACAAGGAAAACTAGTAAGGTAATCAATGCTGAGCTAGGAAAAATACGGACTTTATTATACCAAATTAATGACGTCAACGTGTGCACAAATAAATTTATAGATATTGTCGGATCAGTCCACACAGTTTATAATTCCCAGGCAAAAAATAATATATAACAATAAGCTCCTGATAACCTTAACGATACTACGGAACACACAAAAACACTACATCCAGTCCCAAAGTACCATTAAAATTTAAATAAATATTGAATAATACTTAGTAGAGCAACTTTCCGGCCGTGTCAAATTTTGTTTTAAATTTTACGCTAGGTAGGATGAATGCGGGGGACTGCGGGGAGCCCGGGTGCAGACGCTCGGCGGCTAAACTTTCATTTATGGGCCGTCGCTTTGGAAGTTCATTTTTTTTTTTGTGGATAGTAATCATAAATAGAAAGCTTTTTACAAATTTTCAACACTCGGAGACTCACGGTTATCGAGTTAAAAATCTTTGAAGTTTCCATACAAATTGGAAAATAATACGCCATTTGTACATTTTTAGGTGAGATAAATTGTCATAGTAGACGTCAAAGTTGACATTTCACGTTCCGTTTATGGTAGAGGTGTATTTTATTCAATTTAATGTCATGGTTTTTACATTTTATATAATTTTATTTTCACCTATTCACATATTAAATTTGGTGGGTAAATAATGTGCTGAATAACCGGGCTGTATCATGCAAATACATTGACTTTTTCAAACAAGAAATAACATTTTTTTTTTTACACTGTGGAACGGAACGTGAAGCGACGCCATTTTGCTATAGCTGTGTTTCGATCTGTCAGTCGTGACTGTCAGTCAGGACATGGGGCACCCCGACTCGGACAGGTTAGGTTAGAAGGGGATGGCGGGGTCTAGTGAGCGAGCGAAGCGAGCGAACTGACCCCGCCATACCCTTCGTGGTTTTTTATTTTTCAAACCCTTGAGCCCCGCGAAGCGGGGCTCCGACTTGCTATTAAGAGGACTAAGGATGCAAGAGGATTAATGGCTTCAAAAAATGTTTTGTTTGGAAACGGTTAGTTACCTTTTCATGATAGTGGTGCCAGGGAGGAGGGGGGGCACCCTCACCCCCTCCCACCTGCCTCTTTCTGCTACTGGATACGAAATTTTAAGCAAAATTTTTATCCTAACCTATAAACTTTAACCATGGATATCTCCATAACCATGGGGCTCCGGGTGGTGGGAGTGGTAGAGGGGGGTAGCCCCCCTCCCCCCCTCCCCCTCCCCCCCTCCAACACCCCAAAATCAGCGGCCCGTAAAGGAAAGTTTAACCCGCTCGGCGCGTGGACTCGCCGCACGCGATTCTTATATTGTGCACTAGAAGACTAAGCCCTTAAGTGTCGTATTTGTGTCATGCTCGTATTTATTTATGTCTGTACAGTGGACCAGCTGTACTCTATACAAACCCTAGGAATTGTATACATTACCTAGGTAAAGTATGTAATGGACAATAATATTCATAATATTTCATACATTGCCTGGATGCTCCAGGTATTCTATACAATGCCTAGGTATTGCATAGAATACCTGAATTATACAGATTGCCGGTGACATATACATAACCTAGGTAAAGTATTAATGGAGAATAATATTCATAATATAATATTTCATACATTGCCTGGATGCCCCAGGTATTCTATACATTGCCTAGGTAATTGTATAGAATACCTGAATTATACAGATTGCTGGTGGGTGACATATACTTAACATGGGTACTTGTCAAATCAATGTAACAATAATATTTACTAAGTACCTAGTGGGTAGGCGAGTTTTTCTCAGTTATGTTTTGTACTGTATTTGCTACTTAGCACAATAAACATATTTACTAAAATACAGTGGACATAAAAATTTGATCTCTCTCATTTATCTCCAAACCAGTCACACACCACGCATACACATGATACACTTTACTCTTCACACTCACTGATGTAGAATGTTAATGTGATTGATTATTTGTTTTATTTTTTAATTTAAATTCTATTTATTTTCATATTTTATTTAATCAATTAAGTATTATTTAACATCTATCGTCTGGGTGGAACCAATTGGTTCAAGTAAACCACGAATTGATATGACCATATTAAATTACAACTAAGTGGGATTTAAAGGTACTTATGTCCCCTTAAAAAGGCACTTTATATGGATATATATTACTATATGGGGATCGAAGTAATTAAGTTTTTATGGTATCTTTGTCATTAAACTTAAAACTAAGTAAGTATGCAATTAGCATTTGGATCTATAGGCACAAAAAAACTTAAAAAATATATGCTATCCCTAATCTATAATTACCCGAAAATTGGGGTTAATGGGGACAAAAATAAGAACCATAGAGAAATAAACCAGTGCTGGCACTTGTATAATAAATAATAATTTCTAGCTAAGTGCCTGTTCAATTTTGTTTTATCGAAATATTTAATTTATAAACACATTGCATGCATCATACTAGTTTCTAATTACTATGCAATATCTAAAAATATACATTATGCAACATGTAACCGAATAAACGCAATACCAACCCCAAGGTGTATAACCAAATTATTATAAAAAAAATAACTTAACATTCCTAAGTGTACTTTGGAATATTAAGTATTTTTTTTTTAAATAACTAAGTGTATGGTGGTGGTGGTGTATGGTACTTTGTTAATGATAGGTACATTGTTAATGTTAGATAAAATTACTTAACTCAAAATTAACATTTTGAGTCGGATTTGAGGCATCAGCGCCTATACAGCTTAGTGACAACCCTTTAAGCTGTACCTATTTGTACCCTATTCATCTCAGTCACATCCCGTTTAATACCGCTTTCGTTGTGATTCATAACTGAAACATTGAGGACTTCTCAGGTACCTACCTAAGACCCTGTGACATATTCACCCTGATTATGACATACTAGCTTTTGACTGCGACTTCGTACGCGCATATCACGTTTTTTCCCGTACTCGTAGGAATTTCCCGTTCCCGTATCGTAGCCTTTAGCCGTCTTCATGAATGTGGGTGTGACTATCATACACAAAAAGAATTTTCTAAATCCAACTTTTAGTTCCAGAGATTAGCGCGTTCAATCAAACAGCTTTATTACATAAATTTAGATTCAGACCCAAAACAACCGATTTCTCATGACTTCTATCAAAACAATCTCAATTGTTATCTGAAACTTACCTTTAGTTACTTTTTATGTACATTTATGACGGCCGAACACAACAATAACACCGGAAACACTAAATAACGTATTAAACACTTATATTGTCATAATATTACAAAATTAATTGTACGTAACGCAGTTTGTTACAGTTAGCGGCGTTTTGTTTATGTTGTTTTCAAAATTTCATATTTAATGACGTTTAAATTGTCAGTTTGCAGCTTATTCAGTGTTGCAAATAAAAAAAATACAAAGATCTATTATTATCGCACGAAAAATGGTAAGAGTTATGTATGTAGGTACAAAGTACAAGAGTTATGTAGGAATAGAAATTGCGAAAATAGTGTAGGTTTGTTTGTACCTAAAAGTAGAAAATAAAAAATGCTTTAATAGAGCAATAAAATAGTTTTATTGGTCTATAATGTCATATTCTAGAGCTCCCTGACGACTGGAAGAAAGGTCTTATCATAACTAGTCCTAAGAAAGGTGATCTTAGCCAGTGCGATAACTGGAGAGGTATTTCATTTCTCTCGATTCCCTCTAAGGCGTTCTGCAAGATCATCCTGGATAGACTGTCTAAGGCCGTGGATCCTCTTCTTCGCAGGGAACTGGCTGGTTTCCGCTCGAACCTCTCATGTACGGACCAGATCAACACTCCCCGTATCATACTGGAACAGTCATCTGAATGGCAGAGCGAGATTTATCAAACCTTTGTCAACTTCGAAAAGGCCTTTGATAGTGGTCTAGCATCTGGTCCCGCTTACTGGAAATTGGAGTGCCGCCGAAAATCGTCCGTTTGTTGGAGAGTATCTACAAGAAGTATTCTTGTACGGTAACCCATGACGGCCCCATTTCGGATGACGTAGCAGTATATGCGGGGGTCCACCAAGGCTACCTCCTGTCGCCGCTTCTCTTCTTAGTCGTTCTTGACGGAATTATGTAATTTGCATCTTTGAAAACAGGCGCCGCGGACAGAAGCGGCGTGCATCGGAATGTCGTGGAGCGAGGTGAAGCGTGAAGCGCAAGACCGATCGCGGTGGCGGATATCTGTGGACCCTCTGCCCCATCTAGGGGACATAGGACATTAAGTCAAAGTCAAGATTATCATATTACTGCTGTGTTGAAGTAGGCTTCGACGGGCCATGAGTGCCTTAGCTTTATTGGAAATAATTGATCTTTTGTTTCTAGGTCCTTGCTCTGATGATCTTGATAAACACTGTTTGATGATTTTCTCTAATTTAATATAGTAGGAGAAAACATTTTCTTTTTCTTTGATGTCAAGCTCGGGTAAGTAATGTTCCAGATTTGTTTTGTATCGGCTTACGTCATTTTCTGTTTTAGTTGGTTTAGTGGAGAACTAAAAGACTTCCTGCTTTTCTATTCCTTTAATAATTTTAAGGAACCCCTTATAAGTCTGTGGTCTAATCTGAGTGAAACGAAAGATTCAGAACTTCGAAGTTTGTAAATAGTCGAGGATTACTTGTTAATATTATGTACCTAATCAATTTCATTTTTACATTTCTTGTCAGGCGAAATCCAAGTTCACTTGTTTATACTGTTTTTCTTAAATATTATGTTCATTATCAAGTTTCGTGTGCGTACTGCAGCAGTCTAACGCCTCTGGAATTTCTTTTGCCGTATCCATATTGGCTGGTGACCAAGGATTCATCTTTTCTGGATAGGCCTATTTTGGCGTTGAAATCTCCCATGCAGATCATTATGGAACTCGTAGCAAAGTCTTAAGCTTTTTGTAAGTCTGAGTAAAAAGACTCGATCTCGCTATCAGGTCGCTACATATAATTTAATTTCCTAGTTAAATATCTTGTACAGTAAACGTCTAGAAGTCCACTTACACCGCTATGACCATTATCGCCTGCGCTATACGGGCTGCGGTGCCTATACACATACGCATATAATCCGTGTGAGTGATGTTCCAAGTTCCAACAAATTAACATGTCGTGTTATCGTGTAGCATCGCTACGATAGATGTGGTCAATGTTAGACAAGGATGACAATATCAGTAACTTGTTTTTTTATCGCAGTCTGATTATTTTTTTCAAGTGATGCAAAATTTCGACCTGTCAACAGAACATTTAACATTAGCTGGATCGGTAACGACGCTGCACTCGCTAATGTGATCGGTATAGATGTGAGTCCGAATCCGTGCTGGGCCAGTTTTTTTTTTAAGTTTTATATAATATTTTATAATTATTATTATTTGTATGTTTTAGTAATTTATTTTAGTAAATTACTTTTTATTTTATTTTATTTATAAATAAAACAAATTTTGGTATGGTAACATTGTAATATTTTTTATATAAAAGAAATCCTTTACACTTACTTATGTTATTTTTATAGTATTGAATGTTAAAAAACACATTTTAGGATATAGATATTGTAAAAATTCTGATATCATTTAAGAGATTATAGCTTAATTATTCATTTTCTCAATGAAAAGAGGATTGAACCTAACCTCAATATAACAATAATATAAATACTAATTTGTTAAAGTAACGGCCACTATGTCCCCTGACACAAAATTACACTACCTGTTCAGCATATATATATTTTGTTTTTAATATTTCGTGTGACCTCCGTTAGCCTCGATACAGCTAATGAGACGTCGACGCATAGACGCCACAATATTTGCACAGATATTTGTGCCGTGTCGGAGCTTCCCATCTTTGCGCCATTAAACCCCATATATATTTTCTATGGGGTTTAAGTCAGGGGACCGAGCTGGCCAAGGAATAACTTTAATTTCCGGATGATTGCTAAACCATTCGCGAACAATGCTGGCACGGTGAATAGGACAATTTGTCTTGCACAAAACTTATCTCGTTTAAATCTTCTGTGGGGTAGATATTACGTACCGTAGGTAACATTATATCGTTCAACACTTCCACATAGTTGACACTGTTGGCTCGCGTCGATATAAAACTTAATTCACCGGGCCTTTGAGCACTTATCCACCCCCACATATTCACACTGATTCTGCCTGACTCCGTATTTGGTCTGACATTACCTTCAGACCAACGCGTGTTATTTTTACGCCACAAATGCAGCCTTCCTTTTTGACACGATTTAAAAGATTTTTCGTCGGTGAATATTGTCGTCTCCCAATCAAAGTCCAAATATTCCCGGGCAAAACTTAACCTCTCCTCTTTATGCCGTTGCGTTAAAAACGGTTTTTAGCAGGCGTTCGGTGATGAAGACCTTCGGCATGGAGTATGCAGCGAACGGTGCGTACTGATGTGCCGAACTCATCGGCAAAACGCCTTGTTGGGATGAAACCATTCGTCTCATATTCAGCTACCATATAACGTCGCTGAGGCTGGTTAGTAAGAGGTGGTCTTCCGCTCCACTCACGACTCTTCAGCCTACCTTCTTCCTCAAATCCTACACCCAACGCCTAACAGTTTCTCTCTAAAAAAAAATCTATATTACACACTTGCAACAAGCGATTAATCTACCATTATATTTTGTAGGTAGGTATAGGTAATCACATCAAATTAAAAAATAAACTTACGCATAAGCCGGTTTCATTCGATCTTTGAGATATATTAAGGCCATTCGAATATAGGGCCACAATATTTGCCTTGGCTTCAATACTAATATAAGCCTGCATATTGAATTCAGAAGAATACTAAAATAGCAACAACAAGATAACACAAACGCTCGTAACTATGTTCACCAACCAAAAACTGAACAACAAAAAAAATGTGAACTAGTAAAGTAGTTAAAATATCAGGGTAGATTTAAAACAAAGTGATCACTTGGTTTCAAATCTACCCTCATATTTTAATAACGACGCTAAGATTGAAAATAATAGTAAGCCGAAAGAATCCTACGTTGTGGAATATTTAACATATTTGTTAGCAATTCATTCTTATTTCACGTGTAATACTTAAAAAATATTTTACAAATTTGATGTGAGAATCGAACCCGAACGTTCGCCATGCGAGGCACAGTGCTAACCACTTTGGCCACCGTAACGCTTACGAAACATTTTGAAATTTGTCATAACAATCATAAGCGGGCAACAAGTTGCCATTGTGTAGTGTTGTCAAACGTTTTTATAGAAGAAGGTCCTAAGTACAACTAATATTAATATACCACAGTTTTGTGAGATTGCTAGTCGACTTCTGACCGTTGACTGTACCTGTAATTAATATAATTTAGCCATACACTAGTTTTAATTTAGCTGTTACTAATTAAACCATCCGCTTTCTCTGTCGGGGCATACTTAAGCCTGTATGAGCGTCATATTCTTACAAGTTCTGAATTTTAGTTGAAATGTAATACCCGACCGGAAATGCCTTGAAGTGATTCATGTTCGACTGAGTTTTTATTTACCAGAAAACTTACTCCGTGTTGGCCAATGGATTCTCCTGAGTAGCATAGAATGTGGTCATCGTCATCAATAATATTAATGCCCAATCTGCGTACTTCAAACAAGCCGATGACATCGTACTTAATATCTTTTATGTTCCATTAAGCTACAAAATGGCCAATCAAGCTTTTATGTAGTGTAATCCCGATTTAGGGTAAGTTTTGAATAGCACACAAATTACACACATCATAGGGCTAAGCACGAATCTCTGCGTAATTGCATCGACAACGTAAACGTATCGCCTTCGACAAATTTTGTATGCAATATTGATCAGCGCCGTGTGTGCGTATTTGGAACTAACTAATCGGTAGCACGAAACATTGCCAACCACCTTCGTATAGTTTTTACGCATTAACGTTACGTAAATGAACCAAATGTATGGAAATCGATAGCAATTGGTAGCACGAACTGTGTTGTTTCGACTTTCTCACTAGCTGGGACCAAAGAGATTTAAAGATACAATAGAGCGGCTATCAGAAGAAATGTCATCAAAAAACTGTGATCCCATGCCTCAGTGACACCATCTGACTTTGAATAGCAAACATACGAATTAAATTTATAAATTCAGCTATCACTCGGTAGATGGCCAGTCAGTTATAGGGATGTCAACAGCCATTTAGGTATTAGGTATCGACTACCGATAATAAAAGCTGTCAATTTTTCTTCACATTGGAAAATATTGAAGCTAATGCCAAAAAAAAAAATGCAGCAGTTTCAGTGCGTATTATTTATTGGCAATTTATTTTCTTCATTTAAATTACCTACCTACTACATCATGAAAAATTACTAGCTTTTGCCCACGACTTCGTACGCGCAATCCCGTTGTTTACCCGTTCGCCCATCCGCATATAGCCTTTCTCATGACTGGCTATTATATACAAAATATTTTTTTGACTAAAAGGTGTGATGAAGTTTTTAGGGGAGGACATTATTGCTTGCTTCAATTTACGTGGAAATAAAAGTGGGATAGGTAATGGCAACAGATCTAACAATTTTTGCATAATCAACTCCAGACGGGGTGAACGGGGTGAACAGTTGCGCTGATTCTGAGACCACAGAATCAGCAGAAGAAATGACTGGGTAATTAATGAAAATCGTTGTGCTGAATTTTCCAAAACTAACCTATAAAAGAGGGTAGAGGTGATGTTTGTGGAGTATCTACTAAATCCGCGCGGACGAAGTGCTATTATTATATTGTTAGGTTAATTTTTGCGATTTGTCGTAAACAAGTCGCCTGACAACCTGTAGGTATACAAGCGGTTGCGCCCGCGCGCTATTCCCTTACACGGGCGTGCTTTGCTATTCGTTTTCGAGTAGCCGCGCGCCCGACGAAGCTCCGCTCACTAGGAGCCTAGGAGCAACCAAATAACGGGCCCGTTGTTACGGGCCGAGGGGTGCCCCGCGGGCAGGGAGCTACGCTGCGGGGACGTAGCGACTGCCAACAAGGCTCTGCCCTTTTCTTTGCCGGATCTCGTTGAGTAAGGTTGTCTAAGTGGTGATCGGCGCTGTTTGCAATAAGTTGTAATTATTCCTTGAATATTTTTTTAAATAGAATCCTCCTTCTGGCTCTAAAAATATTATTTTTAAATTTCATCGATAAAAAAATCGATAAACAACATTAAGTAGGTACATCTCTTACAAAGCAAGGTTAAGCTATTCGTCAAAAGAGGGCGTATCTTACAAAATTAGCAAATGTTCTAGAACTTATTATGAAAATAATTGAATTTTAATTAATTACCGAGTAAATACAAAAAATACCAACGAAAATAAACCAAAATTAGGTCCAGTCGTTTTACCCTATCTGGATTTGCAATATCGTAATACGCAACTCGGCATGTTTTCTCAGTAAATTAATTTTCTTTTGGTGGATTGAGTGGACATAAATACGAGGTGTCATGCAGGGGTGTCACACTAGACTGAGCGACTTTTAACCACTAGGACATAAGTATCGGATAACGATTTTGTTCGCTATGTCCTGTCTATTACTAGTATAAATTTAATGTCTTTGGCTGGGACGCTGTCACGTAAAAAAAATTCTCACTGACATTTTCTTGGTGAGACAGTTCACGTCAAACAATGTTCCGTATTTATTTTGGAACTAATGCAAGAATATGCAATTTATTCATGAAAACAAGAGGAAGGCATGCTGCCTATTTATCATCCGGTCTCCTGGATACATAAAGAGGCTAGGAGAAGATGTGAAACGAGGTAGGAAACATTTTCATTTTCTTTGTAAAGACACGAAATAGTTTCTCATCAAAAAACATTTTTATCTACACACACTCCCAACGTAATGTTCCAAATATGAGTTCAAAAACGAATGCATAAACACGAACTTTTTTTTGTGGATAAAATTAAAAAAAAAACCATTACAGTTCAACATTTCCCTTCGATTTTTAAACAACTGCATCATAATAGTAGTTTATGCAACGACCATATAAAAAGGGTTATTAAAACACGAGTGTGGGTTTATCACACGAGGCGTAGCCGAGTGTGATAATAGCATCGCACGAGTGTTTTAATACCTAATTATATGCCGTTGCATACACTATTTTATCTTCACTCATACAGTTGAAATAAAATAAGTGGAAAAATAGTTAATTCCAATATGGCGGATATTCTCATTGCGTATTCGAATGACTGCGCAGCGCGCTCAATCATAGACAAAGATAAAAGCTGGCTCATTGACTTAAGTCAATGAGCCCGCGCCAAAAATTAAAAAGAAAAAGTGTGCTATAAAAATTAAAAAGTTATTTTATGATGCAGTTGTTTAAAAATCGAAGGAAAATGTTGAATCGTAATGGTTTTTTTTTTAAATTTTACCTATCCACGAAAAAAAAGTATGTATTTATGCATTCGCTTTTGAACTCATATTTGGAACATTACGTTGTGAGTGTAGATAAAATAGCTTTTTAATTTTTATAGCACACTTTTACTTCTTATATTTCTGGTGCGGGCTCATTGACTTAAGTCAATGAGCCAGCTTTTATCTTTGTCTATGGATGAGCGCGCTGCGCAGTCATTCGAATACGCAAAAGTAACGAGCGAGTGATGTTTGGTTACGTTTTACACAAAACTACGACAGATTTATAACATTTAAAAAAATATCACTACCATCATTGTATTGTCAACAATCAGATGCGTTGAAAACATTATTGACTTCAATAGAAAATATGGCAGAAAAAAAGTGTAGAAAAAACGGAATTCTTGGAAAACATCTATACAAATAAATATTTTTTTCTATACCTTAGAATTAAAAACACTTTTAAGAAAATTTAAAAATTGCACAATAATCTTAAGTTAACCTTTTAATAGAATCTAAAATTTATTTTATAAATTAAATAAACAATAACTTCATTTCGTAAATTACAAGCAAATTGAGCTATATTAGTGAGCGCGCAAACTCGATCGCGTCAGTACCATGCTATGGCAACTTAAAACAAAAATTAAAATTCCATTTTTTTTATTGAAAACAGCGCCATCTAGTTTTTAGTTAAGGGAAACAAATTGCGGTGTTGCTACGGTTAAATATATAATTTTCTTTCTGGGAGTTACTTTATAACATTAATCAAGAAAAATAATATAATTTCATGATCTTCTTATATCAAAATAATAGAATATATGAATTAGTACATAATTAAGTTTTTATTATGAGCTTAAATAGTGAAGAAGTTATATTTTGGTATTTAAACGTGCAAAAGTTTGTTTTTGAATGGCCACACTTAAATTGCAAATGGCTGCGTGAGAGTAACTACTCGTGCGCATTTATTTTCCTTTTGCAATAGAGTTTTTGTTGTTTCGCTAGTGCTTCTGCAGGTTGAGTTGAGCTTTCGTTTGTCCATGTTGTTGAGCCGCGTTACAATTCGTTCGTACGTTCGTGTTGTGTTGTGTTGTGTGTGTTGTTGTTGTAAACAACTTGTGCAAAGATATCAATAATGTTCTCACTGGCCAAATAACCTTTTGGAATATTAACGATTCAATGAAAGAAAAGGTTTATCGGCACTGCCTTAATCATAAGGGACGAAAAAGGCGAACTTAACATTTTATTGTAAAATGTGTGATGTTTTTCTAATTAAAATGGTTTAATATTCAATAATGTGGTTTTTTTTCCTTTATGTAGTACGTATGTTTGTAGTATATATAGCGGATATACTCATCTCTCTACCTAATATAATATCATAAAGGATCAGACAGCAGCTATACACCTACCAACCTATACATTTACTTATATAAATTAGTTCCCTTAACTAAAAACTAGATGGCGCTGAGTTCGACCACTTCCTAGTATTAAAAAATAATGTAGAGTTGCCTGTCTATAGCCAGTATACTATTGTAGTCTTTGGTCAGTACCGATCGGGCTCTCCCAGCGTCAGCAGGTACCTACTGCTTTGTTTTGCAGCCGCTCGATTGTTTTACGTAAATACATTTACAAAATTGTACGCCGACTACCACATTTTGAGTAAGTATTATTTTTTAAATTTTGTTTGTTTATTAGGACTGATTATATTTTTTTCACCTTTATAATAATTAGAGGTAACGGTTGTATGTTTGTATGTAAAAGTAAATCTGCGGAATTACTCTACTACTACTATTAAATTAAAATACTTTCTCTAATGGCATCTACAATGGTTAAGTGCAGCTATATTATCATCCACAGAATGTTGGTTACTTATACCGCAATATAAATATGGACAGTAGGGAAACTGCCTACAAACGCTTGAAACGGCACACTCACACAAACATGCACACCGACGGTCTCGTCAAGTCGTCAAGAGTCTTCCTAAGGTGACTTCGCGGGACTAGCAGTAGCGAGTGCCGCGTCAAGACGAGTGGTCACGTTTAACTTTATCTCCGCGATCGTTTTGAAAATGCCAGGAAAGTATTGCATAGTACCTATACGGCTGTTTGAACTCGGCTTTATCAAAACCGGAGCTATCGTATTTTAAACTTCCTGCTGATATTGTTATTTAATTGTTTTCGAATTACGTATAAGTCCGTGTGATCGATCATAATGAATTCGTGAACTTACTTGTAAATCATTAATGCGGCGGTTTTGAGGGTATTTTAAGCTGATAGTGCAATAGTGATAGTGGTAATAATAAGTACATCCAAGATGGCGACTGCAATAGGTATTCTATATCAATGTTTTCGTCATGGGTGTCGTTTTCATGGAAGTCGATTCGAAATAAACACATGTGAGAGTAAAAAAACGAATTAGACGTTAACCATAGCGTAGTTTCGGGTATTATTAGTATCGGTTGTGGTCGGGCCAACTTGAACGAGCTAGCAGCATCCATTAATTTGCCACTTATTAGCAAATCGACCTACCAGAAATGTCACGACAACTTGTATGACTGGTGGAAGACTATGGCTGAATCATGTATGATTGCTGCCGGTAAAGAAGAAACTTCTATGGCTATGGAAAAAGGTAGTGTGAGTCCGTCCGTCCGTCACAATACTTGTCTTCTACCAGAAATAGTAGATCCGAGAAAAACTCGCTCCATGCCACTGAGGGACACAACATTTTAAGATTTTTTTAGGTTTTGGTTTAGGTACTCTTTGGATTGTGGATGAAGTAATGATGATGATTAACTTCTGGAGATTACTTGCATAGACACAACCTTGTAGCCAGGACTATTTTCCCTCAATTTGCTCTAAATTAGAGCCTTGTGGGATCGGAAGTGCCATATTGTAGGTATGTGCCCGATCTAGTTCTCCACGTGCCTTTGTCCGTTGGATCATACTGGTTTTGATGTACTCTATGGATTATGGATGACCTTATGATGATAACTAACTACCGGAGATTACTTGCATAGACACAACCTTGTAGCCAGGATTATATACCAGTAATTTGCTCTAGATACAGCCGTGTGGGATTGGAAGTGCCATATTATAGGTATTTGCCCGATCTAGTTCTCCAAAATGGTAATATCACATTGTACTACAGTCAACCCATCATCACTGACAGGTCTATTGTAGCCAATAAACCTGATATAGTGATGGTGAATAGCTGGACTCTTGTTCAATTTCGTTTTTTAAAATATGGCGTACTGAGGTCGTGTAGAATTAAATGAAATAACTGTGATATAACAGCGTGCTGGATACGATTTTTTTTCTTTTTAATTATGCGATTTCCGCGTACTAATTTTGCCGCAATTGATTAAATTGCTAAACATGGTTTTGTATACTTAGGTACGTATCACTTTTATTTAATTTAGAATCCTTAAGATATAATTTCTAGTAAAATAGTTGAAAAGTTTTCTGTAAACAATAAGCCATGGTCACCCTATCGTCATATTCAAGACGTATTTAAGATTCCGTTCTACAGCTCCTGAAATGTAAATGAGTTTTTTTGTGCATTTTTACCTGTTTTGACAAATTCAGATCTAGGTTTTACAAAATACTTCAGACCACTGCGATGCTTTTTCAGCGAGATATCGGCGAAAATGTGTTTTCACCGTTTCAATGGCGCGGCCATGGCGTATGAGTCTACTTTTACAAATTTTTACAAAATCGTGGCATAATATTTAAAAAAAAAAACGTGGCCGCGCCATCGAAACGGACACGGGAAATTTTGGTTAGTAATAATATAGGTAGTATTCCATTACTATGTCCAAAGGAATTAGGTACTTATTTAAGGTGAGGAAAAGTTAAGGTGTGAGCGTGCTGCAAGCGCTTTTATCAATTTTTAAGTTGGCATATCGCAAGAACTTCATAGCTACACGCGTTTGCATCAGTGTGCTAACGGTTTTATATTTTTGTAATTCTGTTTATTCAGGTTTTCTTAATGTATTACATTAATAGTCGGATCCAAAATAGAAATTGATTTAACAAACAAGCCTTTCATTTATTACAAAAGGTAGCGGTACGTAAGCCTTGCATGCGGGATGATTTGATCTAGGATTTGATAAACTATTTTCGAAGGAGTCTCTCACAGTGCGCTAGCAGTACGGTGTAGGTACCGACAGTAGATAAGACGCCGGTTACGATGGCAGGTCTTTTCAATAAACCAATCGTCACGCTGCGACGGTGTTCTATTTCATATTCGTCCTGCTTAATTCTCCCTTGGTAAGCACGGGTCTCTAGCCATCATCGATAGACTTGTAGAATGCGGCTTATTGTATAGTTCTTGCCATTTGAATAGGTGCTGCAACCATTTTCACAAACCTGCTGAAGAAGATGTTATAGGTACATTAAGAAATGTTAAATCTTATATTGTCGAGAATAAGGTAGTAGTAGCTACGGTTGCCTAGTACCTACATCATTTGCTCACTGAGGTTTGTTGCAAGTTCTATTACATTCCAATTTTGCGTTGGTATGGACCCGTTGAAACAAACTACATACGAGTACAAACACGTGCATTGTATTAGGTACCTATAGCAGGATCAGTGGGTCGTCTTAGGGGCAGTATTTGTAACACCTATCACGATGCTGCGTGGTTATAACATAAATTAGTTTGAGCACCAAAAAACAACGCGGAGTTGCGGCGAATTACGCACAGAAACGAACTTCACCAAGGCGCGCGGGTGGCGCAGGGAGCTGTAGTGTGATTTGCATGAATAACACTTATAAAAATGTTTTTTGATGAGAAACTATTACGTGTGTTTACCAAGAAAATGGAAATGTTTCCTACCTCGTTTCACATCTTCTCCTAGCCTCTTTATGTATCCAGGAGACCGGATGAAAAATAGGCAGCATGCCTTCCTCTTGTTTTCATGAATAAATTGCATATTCTTGCATTAGTTCCAAAATAAATACGGAATATTTTTTGACGTAAACTGTCTCACCAAGAAAATGTCAGTGAGATTTTTTTTTACGTGACAGCGTCCCAGCTAGCGAGAAAGTCGAAACGACACAATTCGTGCTACCGATTGCTATCGATTTCTATACATTTGGTTCATTTACGTAACGTTAATGCATAAAAACTATACGAAGGTGGTTGTCAATGTTTCGTGCTACCGATTAGTTAGTTCCAAATACGCACACACGGCGCTGATCAATTTTGCATACAAAACTTGTCGAAGGCGATACGTTTACGCTGTCGATGCAATTACGCAGAAATTCGTGCTTAGCCCTCGGTAGAAGCTAGTTTATAATATTAGTAGGATGTGAATGTTTGTATGTTTGTGTTTCAATCAGGCAAAAACGGCTGAAGGGATTTGGATGAAATTTGGCACACATGTAGTTTATATCCTGGAATGTGACATATGCTACTTTTTATCCCGGTAAGTGGCATGGATCAATGAAGACTGAGGAGGAAGTGGAAATTCAGAGCCGCTCCTGCCTTAGTACTACAGATTTACAAGTACCAGGAGACCAAAAACATCAAGTACCAGGAAACAAGAAACATGTCATAGTATTTTTTGGGCTGGTTAGGATAGGTGTAGGGTAGGTGTAGGGTAGGTGTAGGGTAGGTGTAGGGTAGGTGTAGGGTAGGTGTAGCGTAGGTGTAGGGTAGGTGTAGGGTAGGTGTAGGGTAGGTGTAGGGTAGGTTTAGGGTAGGTGTAGGGTAGGTGTAGGGTAGGTGTAGGGTAGGTGTAGGGTAGGTGTAGGGTAGGTGTAGAGTAGGTGTAGGTAGGTGTAGAGTAGGTGTAATTACAATACAAATCAAGAAACCTCCCTATTTCCGATTTTCACGCGGGCGAAGCCGTTGGTAGAAGCTAGTCCTACTAATATTATAAACTAGCTTCTACCAGCGGCTTCGCCCGCGTGAAAATCGGAAATAAGGAGGTTTCTTGATTTGTATTGTAACTACACCTACTCTACACCTTCCTACTCCTACTCTACACCTACTCTACACCTACTCTACACCTACCCTACACTTACCCTACACCTACCCTATACCTACGCTACACCTACACTACACCTACCCTACACCTACCCTGCACCTACCCTACACCTACCCTACACCTATCCTAACCAGCCCAAAAAATACTAGACGACACTCTTTTCATTAGTACAAACCGAATTCAATGTCACTTTTAAGCAGCGGTCTAGAACTATCTGTCCTCAGTTTTTATTTAGTGACTGGGCAACTAAAGGAGTCAGGAAAAGTAGAGAAAAGCTTTACGAGCTGTATGGCCTTAAGCCCTTTATTAACACGGAAACTTTTAATAAGTATGTTGCATGTTACTCAAAAATTTTTAAGAATACTTGTAAGGCAGCAAAGGCCTTATACATTAGCAACAAGGTTAAATCGGCAGATAACAAAATTAAAACGGTTTGGAAAATTATCAATAATGAAACAAACAGGAACAAAAAACATAATAATGATTATACACTGCGGACTTCACGTGGACTCATAAGCGATAGTAAAGAAGTCGCTGAAGAATTTGTAAATTTCTTTACTACTATCCCAATCAAAACTACTGAAACCTTAAACTCCTCGCCCTCGCTTTCTATTGAATTATTAAAGGCGAACGTTTCAGCTTGTCCGATTGAATTTAACTTTAAGCACATAAC
This sequence comes from Melanchra persicariae, assembly GCA_947386135.1. Lineage (NCBI taxonomy): Eukaryota > Metazoa > Arthropoda > Insecta > Lepidoptera > Noctuidae > Melanchra > Melanchra persicariae. Next base: position 9,096,030 of record OX376661.1, on the reverse strand, counting down.
TCCCATTGCAATAATAAAAGCATTTAAGCAAATCAAGATCAAATTGACCGAAGATCTTTGGGGTATGTCTGTAAAGGTTTGTACCTCCATTATTGACACTATCGCGCCGTATTTAGCTTTTATATTCAATCTGTGTGTGGATCAAGGGGTTTTCCCGGACCTTATGAAATACAGTAAAGTAATTCCTTTATTCAAATTCGGGGTCAGTAAAGATACCAATAACTATAGACTACGGGTCTATAGTTATTGGTATCCTACTAATATTATAAAGGTGAATGTTTGTATGTTTGTGTTTCAATCAGGCAAAAACGGCTAAAAACGGGCAAATTTCATCCAAATCCCTTCGGATTTGGATGAAATTTGGCACACATGTAGTTCATATCCTGGAATGAGACATATGCTACTTTTTATTCCGGTAAGTGGCATGGATCAATGAAGACTGAGGAGAAAGTGGAAATTCAGAGCCGCTGCTGCCTTAGTACTACAGATTCACAAGTACCAGGAGACCAAAAACATCAAGTACCAGGAAACCAGAAACATGTCATAGTATTTTTTGGGCTGGTTAGGATGGGTGTAGGGTAGGTGCAGGGTAGGTGTAGGGTAGGTGTAGCGTAGGTGTAGGGTAGGTGTAGGGAAGGTGTAGGGTAGGTGTAGGGTAGGTGAAGGGTAGGGTAGGTGTAGGGTAGGTGTAGGGTAGGTGTAGGGTAGGTGTAGGGTAGGTGTAGGGTAGGTGTAGGGTAGGTGTAGGGTAGGGTAGGTGTAGGTAGGTGCAGGTAGGTGTAGAGTAGGTGTAGTTACAATACAAATCAAGAAACCTCCCTATTTCCGATTTTCACGCGGGCGAAGCCGCTGGTAGAAGCTAGTTTATAATATTAGTAGGATGTGAATGTTTGTATGTTGGTGTTTCAATCAGGCAAAAACGGCTGAAGGGATTTGGATGAAATTTGGCACACATGTAGTTCATATCCTGGAATGAGACATATGCTACTTTTTATCCCGGTAAGTGGCATGGATCAATGAAGACTGAGGAGGAAGTGGAAATTCAGAGCCGCTGCTGCCTTAGTACTACAGATTTACAAGTACCAGGAGACCAAAAACATCAAGTACCAGGAAACCAGAAACATGTCATAGTATTTTTGGGCTGGTTAGGATTGGTGTAGGGTAGGTGTAGGGTAGGTGCAGGGTAGGTGTAGGGTAGGTGTAGTGTAGGTGTAGCGTAGTTGTAGGGTAGGTGTAGGGTAGGGTAGGGTAGGTGTAGTGTAGGTGTAGCGTAGTTGTAGGGTAGGTGTAGGGTAGGGTTAGGGTAGGGTAGGTGTAGGGTAGGTGTAGGGTAGGTGTGGGGTAGGTGTAGAGTAGGCGTAGGTACGTGTAGAGTAGGTGTAGTTACAATACAAATCAAGAAACCTCCCTATTTCCGATTTTCACGCGGGCGAAGCCGCTGGTAGAAGCTATCCTACTAATATTATAAACTAGCTTCTACCAGCTGCGGCTTCGCCCGCGTTAATATCGGAAATAGCAAGGTTTCCTGATTTGTACTGTACATTTTTTACTCAGGAAACGCCCACCCTACACCTACCCAACACCTACCTTACACCTACCCTACACCTACCTTACACCTACCCAGCACCTACCCAACACCTACCCAACACCTACCCTACACCTACCCTAAACCTACCTTACACCTACCTTACATCTACCTTACACCTACCCTACACCTACCTTACCCCTACCTTACACCTACCCTACACCTACCTAACACCTACCCTTCACCTACCCTACCTACATAATTATACCAGCCCAAAAATACTATGACATGTTTCTGGTCTCCTGGTACTTGATGTTTCTGGTCTCCTGGTCCTTGTGAATCTGAAGTACTAAGGCAGCAGCGGCTCTGAGTTTCCACTTCTTCCTCAGTCTTCATTAATCCACGCCACTTACCGGGATAAAAAGTAGCCTATTTTTTATTCCAGGTTATGAACTACATGTGTGCCAAATTTCATCCAAATCCCTTCAGTCGTTTTTGCCTGATTGTTACACAAACATACAAACATACAAACATACAAACATACAAACATACAAACATACAAACATACACCTTTATAATATTAGTAGGATGTGAATGTTTGTATGTTTGTATGTTTGTGTTTCAATCAGGCAAAAACGGCTGAAGGGATTTGGATGAAATTTGGCACACATGTAGTTCATATCCTGGAATGAGACATATGCTACTTTTTATCCCGGTAAGTGACTGAGGAGGAAGTGGAAATTCAGAGCCGCTGCTGCCTTAGTACTACAGATTTGCAAGTACCAGGAGACCAAAAACATCAAGTACCAGGAAACAAGAAACATGTCATAGTATTTTTTGGGCTGGTTAGGATAGGTGTAGGGTAGGTGCAGGATAGGTGTAGGGTAGGTGTAGTGTAGGTGTAGCGTAGGTGTAGGGTAGGTGTAGGGTAGGTGGAGGGTAGGTGTAGCGTAGGTATAGGGTAGGTGTAGAGTAGGTGTAGGTAGGTGTAGGTAGGTGTAGAGTAGGTGTAGTTACAATACAAATCGAGAAACCTCCCTATTTCCGGTTTTCACGCGGGCGAAGCCGCTGGTAGAAGCTAGTCCTACTAATATTATAAATGTGAATGTTTGTATGTTTGTATGTTTGTATGTTTGTATGTTTGTATGTTTGTATGTTTGTGTTTCAATCAGGCAAAAACGGCTGAAGGGATTTGGATGAAATTTGGCACACATGTAGTTCATATCCTGGAATGAGACATATGCTACTTTTTATCCCGGTAAGTGGCATGGATCAATGAAGACTGAGGAGGAAGTGGAAATTCAGAGCCGCTGCTGCCTTAGTACTACAGATTTACAAGTACCAGGAGACCAAAAACATCAAGTACCAGGAAACCAGAAACATGTCATAGTATTTTTTGGGCTGGTTAGGGTACGTGTAGGGTAGGTGTAGGGTAGGTGTAGGGTAGGTGTAGGGTAGGTGTAGGGTAGGTGTAGGGTAAGTGTAGGGTAGGTGTAGGGTAGGTGTATGGCAGGTGTAGGGTAGGTATAGGGTAAGTGCAGGGTATGTGTAGGGTAGGTGTAGGGTAGGTGTGGGGTAGATGTAGGGTAGGTGTAGGTAGGTGTAGGGTAGGTGTAGTTACAATACAAATAAAAAAACCGTCCTATTTCCGATTTTCACGCGGGCGAAGCCGCTGGTAGAAGCTAGTTTATAATATTAGTAGGAAGTAGGATGTGAATGTTTGTATCTTTTTATGTTTGTATGTTTGTGTTTCAATCAGGCAAAAACGGCTGAAGGGATTTGGATGAAATTTGGCACACATGTAGTTCATATCCTGGAATGAGACATATGCTACTTTTTATCCCGGTAAGTGGCCGGTAAGTGGTAAGTGGACCAATGAAGACTGAGGAGGAAGTGGAAATTCAGAGCCGCTGCTGCCTTAGTACTATAGATTTACAAGTACCAGGAGACCAAAAACATCAAGTACCAGGAAACCAGAAACATGTCATAGTATTTTTTGGCCTGGTTAGGATAGGTATAGGATAGGTGTAGGGTAGGTGCAGGGTAGGTGCAGGGTAGGTGTAGGGTAGGTGTAGGGTAGGTGTAGTGTAGGTGTAGCGTAGGTGTAGGGTAGGTGTAGGGTAGGTGTAGGGTAGGTGTAGGGTAGGTGTAGGGTAGGTGTAGAGTAGGTGTAGGGTAGGTGTAGGGTAGGTGTAGAGTAGGTGTAGGTAGGTGTAGGTAGGTGTAGGTAGGTGTAGAGTAGGTGTAGTTACAATACAAATCAAGAAACCTCCCTATTTCCGATTTTCACGCGGGCGAAGCCGCTGGTAGAAGCTAGTCCTACTAATATTATAAACTAGCTTCTACCAGCTGCGGCTTCGCCCGCTTTAATATCGGAAATAGCTAGGTTTCCTGATTTGTATTGTACACCTACCTTACACCTACCCTACACCTACCTTACACCTACCCTACACCTACCCTAAACCTACCTTACACCTACCTTACAACTACCTTACACCTACCCTACACCTACCTAACACCTACCCTACACCTACCCTTCACCTACCCTACCTACATAATTATACCAGCCCAAAAATACTATGACGTGTTTATAGTCTCCTGGTACTTGATGTTTCTGGTCTCCTGGTACATGTGAATCTGAAGTACTAAGGCAGCAGCGGCTCTGAGTTTCCACTTCCTCCTCAGTCTTCATTAATCCACGCCACTTACCGGGATAAAAAGTAGTCTATTTTTTATTCCAGGTTATGAACTACATGTGTGCCAAATTTCATCCAAATCCCTTTAGCCGTTTTTGCCTGATTGTTACACAAACATACAAACATACAAACGTTCACCTTTATAATATTAGTAGGATGTGAATGTTTGTATGTTTGTATGTTTGTATGTTTGTATGTTTGTATGTTTGTGTTTCAATCAGGCAAAAACGGCTGAAGGGATTTGGATGAAATTTGGCACACATGTAGTTCATATCCTGGAATGAGACATATGCTACTTTTTATCCCGGTAAGTGGCATGGATCAATGAAGACTGAGAAGGAAGTGGAAATTCAGAGCCGCCGCTGCCTTAGTACTACAGATTTACAAGTACCAGGAGACCAAAAACATCAAGTACCAGGAAACTAGAAACATGTCATAGTATTTTTGGGCTGGTTAGGATAGGTGTAGGGTAGGTGTAGGTAGGTGTAGTGTAGGTGTAGCGTAGGTGTAGGGTAGGTGTAGGGTAGGTGTAGGGTAGGTGTAGGGTAGGTGTAGGGTAGGTGTAGGGTAGGTGTAGGGTAGGTGTAGGGTAGGTGTAGGGTAGGTGTAGGGTAGGTGTAGGGTAGGTGTAGGGTAGGTGTAGGGTAGGTGTAGGGAAGGTGTAGGTAGGTGTAGGTAGGCGTAGAGTAGGTGTAGTTACAATACAAATCAAGAAACCTCCCTATTTCCGATTTTCACGCGGGCGAAGCCGCTGGTAGAAGCTAGTCCTACTAATATTATAAAGGTTAAAGTTTGTATGTTTGTATGTTTGTATGTTTGTGTGTTTGTATGTTTGTATGTTTGTGTAACAATCAGGCAAAAAAGGCTGAAGGGATTTGGATGAAATTTGGCACACATGTAGTTCATATTCTGGAATAAAAAATAGGCTAATTTTTATCCCGGTAAGTGGCATGAATTAATGGAGACGGAGGAGGAAGTGGAAACTCAGAGCCGCTGCTGCCTTAGTACTTCAGATTTTCAAGTACCTGTAGACCAGAAACATCAAGTACCAGGAGACCAGAAACATGTCATAGTATTTTTAGGCTGGTATAATTATGTAGGTAGGGTAGGTGTAGGGATGGTGTAGGGTAGGTGTAAAGTAGGTGTAGGTTAGGTGTAGGGTAGGTGTTGGGTAGGTGTTGGGTAGGTGTAGGGTAGATGTAGGGTAGGTGTAGGGTAGGTTTAGGGTAGTTGTAGGGTAGATGTAGGTTCGATGTAGGGTAGGTGTAGAGTGAGTGTAGGGTAGGTGTAGGGTAGGTGTAGGGTTGGTGAAGGGTAGATGTAGGGTAGCAGTATGGTAGGTGTTTCCTGAGAAAAAAAAATTACAGTATAAATTAGGAAACCAGAAACATGTCATAGTATTTTTTGGGCTGGTTAGGATAGGTGTAGGATAGGTGTAGGGTAGGTGTAGGGTAGGTGTAGAGTAGGTGTAGGTAGGTGTAGGTAGGTGTAGAGTAGGTGTAGTTACAATACAAATCAAGAAACCTCCCTATTTCACGCGGGCGAAGCCGCTGGTAGAAGCTAGTATATTATATGTGAGAACGATGTAAAATACGTACAGGATAAAAGAGTGCGGAGTAAAAAAGAAACAATTCAAATAAATAATTAAAATAGACCATGACCAGTCTCAGCCGACGGCGCCCGTTCACGAACATGACGCATACGCTAGCACCATTCGGCTCAACCATTTTTAAGGGAGCCAAATGATCCAACGCATACGCCACCATCAGCCAGACTTTTGAGTGAGCATGACATCCCCAATCGCCAGGGTACATTCAAGTCAAAGACCTACCCAAAATGATCATTATAGTTTAAATTTGAGGTACATAGTAGGTACTCACACATGTGCCGTTAATGCATGAAATTATACAATGCTAAATAAATTGAGTCTATACAATGAAAAATATTGCATTCTTACAATCTTCATCCGGTCCAACAATATTTCCAAATGCTAACAGATTACTTTGTGCGCCCTAGTGCCTGTGGAGCAGGGCCAACATTGAGCCAAGCATTTTTATCTTCAATATACTCCCCTAACTTATAATATGCTTGCCTGCATAGTGTGCGTTTAATACAAGATTTAAATTTTGTCTCATTTAGTTCTAACTAGCTTCTACCAGCGGCTTCGCCCACGTGAAAATCGGAAATAGGGAGGTTTCTTGATTTGTATTGTAACTACACCTACTCTACACCTACCTACACCTACCTACACCTACTCTACACCTACCCTACACCTACCCTACACCTACCCTACACCTACCCTAAACCTACCCTACACCTACGCTACACCTACACTACACCTACCCTACACCTACCCTGCACCTACCCTACACCTATCCTAACCAGCCCAAAAAATACTATGACATGTTTCTTGTTTCCTGGTACTTGATGTTTTTGGTCTTCTGGTACTTGTAAATCTGTAGTACTAAGGCAGCAGCGGCTCTGAATTTCCACTTCCTCCTCAGTCTTCATTGATCCATGCCACTTACAGGGATAAAAAGTAGCATATGTCTCATTCCAGGATATGAACTACATGTGTGCCAAATTTCATCCAAATCCCTTCAGCCGTTTTTGCCTGATTGAAACACAAACATACAAACATTCACATCCTACTAATATTATAAAGGTGAATGTTTGTATGTTTGTATGTTTGTATGTTTGATATGTTTGTATGTTTGTATGTTTGTATGTTTGTATGTTTGTATGTTTATATGTTTGTATGTTTGTATGTTTGTATGTTTGTATGTTTGTGTAACAATCAGGCAAAAACGGCTGAAAGTGTAGCGGCATTCATGCCGCCACAAAAACCAACGTAGCAGAATCAACATCACAACAAATGAGACTCGCAGCGCCATCTATCTCGACAGCTGTGAACTAACTGACAAAATCCTAAATCGCGATATCAGAGTTTACCGTGCGATTAGAACATATTATGCAAAGCCCGAATATCAACTCTCGGGCAGTTGACCAGACAAACCAACCGTCTGCTCGGAGGATCCTCTCTTTTCAATGGAGGTATGCTGGACTTTACTCTCTGTTCCGCTACCTCCAAAAAGGGATTTGGATGAAATTTGGCACACATGTAGTTCATATCCTGGAATAAAAAATAGACTACTTTTTATCCCGGTAAGTGGCATGGATTAATGGAGACTGAGGAGGAAGTGGAAACTCAGAGCTGCTGCTGCCTTAGTACTTCAGATTCACAAGTACCAGGAGACCAGAAACATGTCATAGTATTTTTGGGCTGGTATAATTATATAGGCAGGGTAGGTGTAGGGTAGGTGTAGGGTAGGTAGGTGTAAGGTGGGTGTAGGGTAGGTGTGGGGTAGGTGTAGGGTAGGTATAGGGTAGGTGTAAGGTAGGTGTAGGGTAGGTGTAAGGTAGGTGTAGGGTAGGTGTTGGGTAGGTGTAGGGTGGGTGTTTCCTGAGTAAAAAATGTACAATACAAATCAGGAAACCTTGCTATTTCCGATATTAATGCGGGCGAAGCCGAAACTGGTAGTAGCTAGTTTATAATATTAGTAGGATATATGGGGAGGTATTTTATTATAACATTTTAAACAGTACCCCATAAAAGATGAGGCTACTTTAGGCAGTCTGAAACCTGGTTGAACTAATTGGTCCCTATTTCGAGTACCATAATTATGTCTGTCGCCTCTTTTACTAAAAAGATGTAAATTCTTTCTATACTTTGTGCCAGATAAACTTGCAATAAAGTACATTGACCTTTCCCTAATATCCCTTTGTAGATACCCGAACAATACATTATGAACCATTTTACATTACTAGAGAACATAAAGGATCACGATAGAAGTAGATTCAGGACTGCTCTAAGTCTTTATTTCTGTTTTTGATTTTAAGAAAGTCAATAAATGTATGTGGGTCAATGACCGTTATTGCACATTTATCTGGAATCTACTATAACATACATGATGTTTTCGTAAATGTATTGACAAGGTACCGTCATAATGTTAATATTCTTAAACAGTTCCCTTAGAGAATCGCGCCGGCCGAGTTTGTATATGGCTTTAATGGCTCTTTTCTGCAGAATAAAAATAGACTCGATGTCTGCAGCCCATCCCCATAGCAAAATACCGTAAGACATGATACTGTGAAAGTAACTAAAATAGACACTGGTCTATTTTAGTTACTTTCACAGTATCATGTCTTACGCGGTATCAACATCCGTAAATTGGCGGATTTTCCTAACAGCATTATTATGCTGCTGAACTTAGCCGTCCTGCAAGAGATGTTAAATGATGACCCCATTGTAGCCTTGAGTCAAGCGTAATTCCCAGGAAAACTGTTTTATCGACGAATTCAAGTTTTTCCCCGTTCAATACGAGTACTATGTCACAATCACTGCCTTTGACATTTGGTAAGGCAAATCTTATGCATTTCGTTTTCTTTTCATTTAGAACTAGATTATTGGCAGTACCTAAACCAATTTTGAAGTTGCATTAGGGCATTATTTATGACGTCAAGATTATTGGTCCGTCTATTTATCTTAAAAATCAAAGAGGTATCGTCGGCAAAGGCAAGGTACCTATTATCGTATTTTGTTTCTGTTTTCGTATTTTATCGTATAATCCGTGTTGTAATCGTATCTAAGTACCTACTGTTATTATTTTAAAATAAATGTGTTTTGTGACGGCCTTAGGATCTGCTAAGCCCTTTCATTAAATTATGTAGTTAGCTGGATGTCATTTAGGCAGCTAGTTAAACGGCGCCGTTCATTGAAACGGCTAGGCAGCCAACTAAACAGCTGATTAAGCTATTTGGCTGCGACACATATAACACAAATGCTTATAAATGTGCATTTTTTCACAAATTTTCTGTTCCACTTTCACTTTCAGTAGTCAGGAATCGAAGCATTTTTTTTCCACTTTACCTTTAAAGTACCTACCTACTTTAAAAGATTTCATAAAAAAAATTGAATGTGCAAAATCTATCTGAATTATTGAATTGAGTAATGTGTGCACTTTTGGCTTCCATTTTTTTTATTAACTAACATGTTTGCAATTAAAGTAAAAAATAAAATATTTTTTAAATTAATGAGGATCTTTATTGACGTAAATGTACTGTGCTGCCATGAGAACTGCCAGAAACGCGTTTCTTAAGATAGCGTCATCTTTTGCTTCACTCGTGGACTATCGTGCTTACGACGCGATGTGGGGAGTTATATACTTACGTAGTAACTATTCAGTAATCTGTGGTTATACTCTGTGGTATAAAATCTACCTACTGAAAAAACTTAGTAAACCTTTTACAATAATTTCAATGTTAAGCAATGTTGTAAAATCGTATGAATTATAAAATGGCGTATTTAAAAATAAATAAACGGGAAATTTTTTGATTCCCAATGATTTATTTTGTTTTTATACACGTTTGTACATAATTTGGTAATTTTTAGTCTAGTTTGTATATAGTTAGGTTTCTCGTTTTATTCGTTCTGAATGTTCTGATCCAGAGCCAGATGATCACATGGACATATGATGATCACTAGATGAACGTCCGAAACAGAATAGTTCGTTCTCGGTCACCTATAAGTATTGCGTCATAATAGTACATAGTACCTACCTACATGTACTACACAAGCCTAATGTAATGTACTTACATAAATAAAAGATGAGTAAGTAGACAGAGTAGGTACAGAGGTACACGTAATAGTATAATAAACATTAAAATCGCGAAAATCTCGCGGCACACCGATGTGCCGAGTGCTCGAGCGGTTAAAAACTTTTACTGTGCCGAATTTCATAGGTACCGGAGGAGTATGAAATTCAGCAAAATTTTCGTAAAATCTTTGTACCCCAGGTTTTTGCTAATAAAACAGATTAATTTTGGCACTTACCCGTCTACTTTTGCCTCTCAATAGTATTTGCGTCACTCATCTGGCTTGTTACTAATGCTATTTTCGCTTGGAAAACATCACCGGCCAACACGTAATCAAGGGGCCAGGGTAGGTTAACCACAGGTTAGCGATCGGTTTGTGAATTGTATGGGTAAACCAAGAAAATATGGTGGCTAATTTAGTACTCAGGAAATACGTTTATGTTGGCGCTACTGTCTATGCCACGTTATTTTTAGCCTTCCCTTTTCTTCTTGATTGTCAAACCTGGACTGCCAAGTATTAATCTGAGGTAATTTTATTATTCAGGCCTAGCGCGCACTGCCTTGCGTTTTTTAAACGCACAAACTGTGAAGTATGGAGTGTCATAGAACTGCGCGCACTGCGGTGAAAAAACGCATGCGGTAGAGTCACCGTTGTCCTCTCGCTGCAAATTTGCGGTGAATCTACCGGAAATATTTTTGTATCGCATAGAGATCTATGAAGCCCCGCACACTGCGGTGAACAAAACGCAGTGATGCCTACTTCATAGCTAGATCTGCCTATTTTTCGGTATCAGGCGCTACTATTTAATAAGACTTGTAGCTAAATTTTTAGCAAAAATTTCTAGAAACTATTTAAATTACATTGAATGCCTTTGAAAAGTGATAAATGTTGCTATACTGAATTGCGTTTTGCCTAAATAAATACTTAAGAAAATGGGTACCTATGTACCTACTGTAGAAAAATACTCCAACTCAAAGATCGATAATGAACCTCTGCCATCGACATCTTCCTCTTCAGTTAAAACATTAATTGATTAACGGCATTGTTATTATTAGATTTATTTTAATTACCTACTGGTTCCCTATCCATTTGCATAAAATTTTAAGACCTAATATAACTTAGCATAATTTTGTTTGGCATAATTATATTTTCGCATAGTGTAATTACGCATAACAGGTTACGCATAATTTTTTAAGCATAATTTCTCTAACCATAATAATGATTAAGCATAATATTCTAAAGCATAAATTTATTAAGCATAAAGTTCTAAAGCATAACTTTTATAAGCATAATATCCTAAAGCACAAATTTATTTACGCATAATGATATTAAAACATATTTTTATAGGTATAACAATTTATTTCGACGATTGGAAAAAAGCCATATCTCCTGAATCAGGTAATATATAGGTAACATATTAATATAATATAACATATTGAACAATTTTGTAGGTTTTTTTTCGCTGTAGGAAGTATGAAGCAAGCAAGCATACAGCATGCAAGCAAGCGTGCAAGCAAGCATGCAGCATTCAAGCGAGCATGCAACATGCAGCAGGCAGGGTTTCTGTCACGGCTCCGGCGCCCTCCGGCGGCCCCACGCGTGCTAATTGTCGCAGACGGCTTTCGCTCACCACGGCTCGCTCGCATCCGCCTGCTCCTCAGCCCGCGGGCCGCCTCGCCCCTACGCGCCTACGCGATTTTAAATTACACTCTAGGGGCAGGACAAACAAGACTACGTGGAGTCGGTTTTGCAGCAATTCGGTTCTGTCACTAACTTTTGTTGCACAACATATTAAATTCAGTCGATATTAAATTCATTAGGCCTACTAACGTTATGCTAATAGTAATTAAGCCCACTAACGTTATGCTAATAGTCATTAGGCCTACTAACGTTATGCGAATCAAATTTATGCCAAAACAAATTAGTCTTTAAGATGATTATGCCAACATAAAATGTATGCCTAAAAAAATTATGCCGAAGTATTATTATGCCAAAACAAATTGTGCCACCTTACTCCGATATTCACGCGGGCGAAGCCGCTGGTAGTAGCTAGTATGATTATATGAACTAACTAGCTTCTACCAGCTGCGGCTTCGCCCGCGTGAATATCGGAAATAGCAAGGTTTCCTGATTTGTATTGTAAATTTTTTACTCAGAAAACACCCACCCTACACCTACCTTACACCTACCATACACCTACCATACACCTACCCTACACCTACCCTACACCTACCCTACACCTACCCTACACCTACCCTACACCTACCCTACACCTACCCTACACCTACCCTACACCTACCCTACACCTACCCTACACCTACCCTACACCTACCCTACACCTACCCTACACCTACCCTACACCTACCCTACACCTACCCTACACCTACCCTACACCTACCCTACACCTACCCTACACCTACCCTACACCTACCCTACACCTAACCTACACCTACCCTACACCTACCCTACATCTACCCTACACCTACCCTACACCTACCCTACACCTACCGTACACCTACCCTACACCTACCTTACACCTACCCTACACCTACCCTACACCTACCCTACACCTACCTTACACCTACCCCTACACCTACCCTACACCTTCCCTACACAAACCCTACACATACCCTACACCTACCCTACCTACATAATTATACCAGCCCAAAAATACTATGACATGTTTCTGGTCTCCTGGTACTTGATGTTTCTGGTCTCCTGGTACTTGTGAATCTGAAGTACTAAGGCAGCAGCGGCTCTGAGTTTCCACTTCCTCCTCAACCTCCATTAATCCATGCCACTTACCGGGATAAAAAGTAGCCTATTTTTTATTCCAGGATATGAGCTACATGTGTGCCAAATTTCATCCAAATCCCTTCAGCCGTTTTTGCCTGATTGTTACACAAACATACAAACATACAAACATACAAACATACAAAAATACATACATACAAACATACAAACTTTCACCTTTATAATATTAGTAGGATACTGAAAATTATCGGAATTAACACATCTATAAGTCACAGGAAAGCAGAATACGCAATTTCGTATAAATGGACAATTTTTTCACATATTTTTCCAACTATTTGAATTTAAAAACCAAACTGCTGAACTGATTTTGATAAAATTTCAATTGTATTAATCGAAAAGTGGGATATCCTTTCACATAAAACAATATTTTTTTAAATCGGTTCATATATTATGACGGAGATATGAGGTAACAAACACAAAAAAAAAAATATGCCCGAAATGAGAACCTCCTCCTTTTTGAAGTCTGTTAAAAACATGCGTTTTTTTCACCGCAGTGCGCGGCCCCGGGAATGCGTTTATTCTACCGCACGGTAGAAAACGGATGTACTTACTTGATTCACGAAGATTTGTAGGACTGCATCGAAGAGTCTGCGCCAGGTGTTCCCAAGGTCAGTGGCGATCGCAAACAACTAGGTACGGGCACTTGCAAAGATATGTTTGATGCCGTCGTCGTTTTCTCATGTACGAAATGCAACCACTGGGTTTGCAGCTTGGAACAAACTAAAAACAGCCTATGAATGAAGACAGAGAGAGGGCTGCTTAGACGTCTCGGATTTTTACGTACCTACCTACATTATTTGATTTTTAAAAAATTGAAATTTTGAACTACCTATTTAGTGTGAAGCGTCTTGAAGATCACGGACCTAGATCAACAATAAGGAGACATAAACGCTCCATTGGACGATACACGACGATACGACTTAGGTACCTACACGTTGTATAATAATGTTGTTTATTGTTGTTGTTGTTGTTGTTCTGTCTTTTTTGTTTTCGAATGTTTTGAAGTGTGTAAATGCGGAAACTTGATTTACAAGTTTCCGCATTTACGTAGTAGTAGCCTTCAAATTCGTATGTTTGGGAACATTGCTTATATTAGCTGTAAGTTTCCCAAACAGCATAAAATAAAATAAAATAAAATAAATAAATTATTTTTAAGAGTAATAAGTATATATTTTTTGTTCTTTTCTAAATCTTATTCCGATCGATTTTTTCTGTTTCACGTTTTCTTTAATAAAATTGTGTTTCGAGACTTGGAGTCATTTTTTGTTACTAAATTCACTTTTATCTTGGGACTTTTTCAAAGCAGTCCAGCGACCTACACTTATAAAAAAATATTTTTTCTAATAATTCAATGTGGAAACACTGGGTCCAATCCAATCACCTATTACGAAACTCGAAACAAAATTAGGATTCAGGAAAACGTCAAATTGACCAACATTACACTACGAACCATAGACATATAAATTCTATCTCAATGCTACGAACTTACGAAGGTTACCTACATCATAGATAATACACTATATACGTACGAGTATACAAGGGTTACATTACCTAAACATACTCATTGTTTTTTCTATTTCAATGTCATTGGCACATGATTGGCACAGACTCTCATTGGTCAACATGGCTGCCTTCGCGTTTTGTTTGTGTTGTGATATTTCTGTTTGTTTCTTCCTTTTTCTGTATGATTTCGGAATATAACTAATTACGTTCGGCTGCGGTCGAGGATACAAATAAAACCGATATAATTTACTTAATGAATATAAAATGCAATTATTACAATTAGATCGGTAAATCTAAGATGCGCGACGATTGTTCGATGTAGAGTAGAGTAGAGTAGAGTAGGGACTCCCGTATCCGCACTTAGACTCTCACTCGGTCCGTTGTGCGTAGATGTCCTGGCTAAGTTAGCCAGCCTAGCTCCGCCCAGAAGCACAAAAGTTTCCTGGGAGCTTCACAGGCTTCGCGGAGCGACCTCACCGTTCCTAGGATTTGTTCACGTTGGGTAGCCACGGCCTCGCATTCCGGGACGTGGGCGGCTGATTCTTCGGCACCAAAACAGCCCCTGCAGAGTGGGCTGTCTGTGGCGCCTATGTTATAAAGATGTTTGATTAGGGGGCAATGGCCCGTAATTGTCCCTATTATTGTTCTGAGGTCATTTCTACTCAGGTTTAGTAGTCGTTTTGTTAATCGCGGATGTAGACTTGGCATTGCCATTTTTGACTGCCTACAGTCAGTGGTCCGTGACCATTTCTTGTTATGGAGTTCAGTTGATCTCTGGCGAATCCATGTACGAAACTGCGAGAAAGGTAGGGGAAGGAGTGGGTAAGGGCCTAGAACTACCATCTCGGAACCTCTCTTCGCAAGTTCGTCTGCGACATCATTGCCCAGGGATCCACTGTGTCCCTTGATCCACTGGAGGGTGATCCTGTTAGACAGCGATATACTCTCCAGGGCGAGGTGACACTCAAAAATTAGTTTACTGTTGGTTTGTTTGTTCTTTAGGTGTTGTGATGTATTCAGTTCAGCGTAGTAGATGTGAGCCTATTTAGTAATAGCTAGGTATACCTATGTCATATAAAAATATTTAAGAAGCATGTAAAACGAATAACTACTCGCTCAATACACTTACAGTGGAACACACGTCTTTTCATTCAAAAATCCCATACAAAGTAAAGTGAACCTTATTAAATTCAACATATTATTATGGTCGTATTCGAGCCGAATACAGCAACTACGGAGCGATTAACATTGGGTCGCTTGGACAAAAGAACCGCATTCCACAGCGATAAGGATTCGTAGAAAAAAACACCTCGTTCTAATGAATGGATTGCTATGAATATGTTTTTGCAACTAAGTTATTAGTGCTTCGACGGAACATTAACAAGTTTACGAACATTTTTGATTGAAGATTTAAGTTTAAAGTGAAACAACAATAATGAGTACTAACAAAGATCAACAGCAATATCTTGCTGTCTTGGAAGATGGTGCTAATTTACTACGAAAAACGCAAACAAACTTAAAAAAGTGTCCAAAAACCAGACTGACAAAAGGTTACATAGAAGCACGTGTGAAAATTATTGATGAGTATTGGATGTTATTCAAGAACGCTCATGACGGGTTAGTTAAGATAACACCCAAAGAACAAAAAGGAATTTTGCCATACTTTTTGAACGAAGAATTCTTTGTTTATGAAGAATTATACAGCTCATTACAAGGTGATTTGAAAGATATGCTTATTTCGTTGACGGAATCGTCACCGATGGATTCCAGAAACTCGAGTATGAACGTAACATATGCATCACAAAATATAGTGCATTTACCAAAAATTGAATTACCCAAGTTTAATGGAAATTATGAAGGATGGCCCACTTTCAAAGATTTGCTTATTTCTTTGGTGCACGAAAATAATAACCTCAGTGATGTACAGAAATTACATTATTTCAAAACAAGTTTGAGTGGAGAAGCTGAGGCGTTATTGACTCATATAAAAGTGACATCCAGTAATTACCCCACTGCATGTTGAATAAGAGGTATGGTAACAGACGCGTCATATTAAACTGCATCATGAAAAGATTATTTTTCCAGAGGAAGATGACTTCGCAATCAGCCTCTCAATAAAAAAAAATGTTGGATACAACAACAGAATGCCTAAACAATTTGGAAAAATTAAAAATAACAACAGGCTCTTGGGATCAAATAATAATATTTCTGCTAGTTCAGAAATTTGACTCAGAGACACACAGAGGATGGGAAGAACACGCCTATAAGGAGGACAGCGAAGCATTACCTACTTTTAGTGAATTAAAAAACTTCATGGAGTCCAAGTTCCGCACCTTGGAGTTGGTTACCGGCGTCACAACTAACAACAATACAAGAGAGAAACAAGTCAAAGAACGTTCTTATCATGTTGCCACACCAAGTTCAGAAAAGACATGCATCATGTGCAAAGAAAACCACACGCTGTGTCACTGCAAGAAATTTATTGATATGAAATTAGAAGAGCGAACCGAATATGTGAAGAACAAACATTTATGTTTTAACTGTCTAGCACTTGGACACTCAGTAAAGAGATGTAAACTACCAGTGTCTTGTCAGAAATGTCATCGACGTCATCATTCTTTACTACATGAGACTAAAAACACAGAACCAGCGACTACACCGAGCACCTCACAACCGTTGGCTTCACAGCATGTAGCTGAAGAGAAAGAGGCAGTTCAAGTGAACACAGTGATCGCGTCGCATCATACATCTAGACAAGGCATAGCACTGTTAGCGACTGCTGTAGTAGAAGCAACAAATGAGCAAGGTCATATCATTTCACTACGCGCGCTAATAGACCAGGGTTCTCAAGCTACATTCATAAGCGAGAAAGCGACTCAACTATTGAAACTGAAGCGACAACCATTCAAGGGAAGTGTTGTAGGTGTGGGATCTTCGAGAACAGAAATCAAACACGTGGTACAGCTTAACATAAGATCACAGTGGGACCATAACTATAGTTTACCGATCCAAGCCTACGTGATGTCGAAACAACTGACCACTAAGATCCCTACCAAAACAATTGTGAATCAATCATGGCCTCACATCATCGGGCTTAACTTGGCTGATCCAACTTACTTAACACCTGGTTCTGTAGATCTGCTATTAGGAGTCAAGGAATACGCACAGATTGTACAGCCAGATTTAATAAAGGGTCCACCAGGTACTCCAACTGCTCAAAAAACAAACCTGGGTTGGATTATTTTCGAAGATATCTGTGAAAAACCACGAAATGATACCTACCTTGTGATGCATCACCAAGTTGACGTAGACGAAATGTTGAAATCAATATGGGAAATAGAGCCTGACAAGGACAGACATTTAACAACAGAAGATAAGATTTGTGAAGATATCTACGAGAAAACAACAACAAGAAATGAGGTAGGAAGGTACATAGTCAAATTACCTTTCAAAACATACAGTCCACTATTAAATGAAACGAGTACAACGTTACAAACACCTGAAGGAAACACAAAGGAGATAGCAAAACAAAGATTCTTGCAACTTGAGCGGAAGTTTAAAAAGTCACCGGACCTGAAAAAGGAATACAAAAAAGTCATAAATGATTACATAGAACAAGGACACATGGAGAAAATACCTGAAAGAGAAAAAGAAAAAGGTCAGTTTACTTACCTCATCATGCCGTAGTTCGTACTGATAAGGAGCCCTCTCGGTCTCGTGTTGTCTTCGATGCGTCGTGCAAGGGTACAAACAACATGTCACTAAATGAAGAATTGTTGGTAGGTCCGCAGCTGCAAGATGATTTGAGATACCTTATTATGAAATGGAGAATGAAGTGTGTTTGCTTCATGGCCGATATCAAACAAATGTATCGCCAAATATTGGTGACTCCTGAGGACGCAGATTTCCAGCGAGTTATCTGGAGACCAGATGAGGATAATGATTTCCACGAATACCGTTTGATGAGGGTCACATTCGGTACAGCATCTGCACCGTATTTAGCTGTTAGAACACTTCACCAAACAGCTGATGATGAAGGAAAGGATCAACCACTTGCTGTACAATCCATCAAGAGTAATTTTTACATGGATGACTGGCTTGATGGTGCTGATGATGCCGAAACTGCTACTTCTCTGGCGAAATCTGTCGCCAACATACTGCAAAAAGGCGGTTTTCAACTCACGAAGTGGTCATCAAACGATATTAATTTCATGAAGTCTATAGATGAAGAAAAAAGATCAACCAACGCACATATAGACTTAAATCTCGATGGAACAATAAAGGCATTGGGGATTGTGTGGAACCCGAAAACAGACACATTCCAATACAACCTGAATTTACCAACATCTGAAAGTACTTGTGTTACGAAACAAACAATTTTATCTGACATACAAAGACTTTTTGATCCACTTGGTTGGATTGCACCGAGTACAGTAATGGCAAAAATACTGATGCAGAAACTGTGGTTAGAAAAGGTAAATTGGGATCAAAACGTAAGTGGAACATTACGTGAAGAGTGGAATCAGATAAGATCAGATTTTATTAGTGTGAACGATGTACAAGTGTACAGATGGCTTGGTACAACAGAAACAAACAAAACAAACATACAAATTCACGGTTTCTGTGATGCTTCGATACGAGCTTACGCTGGTGCAGTATATATAAGAACAGAAACTAATGACAAGATTGAAGTAAATCTCATTGCTGCTAAAACAAGAGTAGTACCCCTGAAAACAATATCCTTACCAAGATTAGAGTTGTGTGGTGCATTACTTCTCTCCAAGCTTATGAGACAAATTGGGTTAGCAATGAAAATTCCAACTTCCGATATGTATGCATGGACAGATTCCTCTATAGTAATAGCGTGGCTACGTGGCGATCCTAATCGATGGAAAACGTTTGTTGCCAACCGCGTCGTCGAAATCATAGAAAACCTAAATAATGCGCGCTGGTATCAAGTACAGTCGAGTGATAATCCCGCAGACGTCGCCTCTCGAGGAATGTTGCTGTCCGAACTGAAGAAATGTGACTTGTGGTGGAGAGGCCCAGGTTGGTTATCTCTTGATGATCATCTTTGCCCTAGCGGCCGAACGTTCAAGTTCACGTATGTTTTTGCTCTTTGCTAAAATACTAAAATAATTTAAATCTGGACTCATTTCGCAAACAAAAGTGCACAAAGTGATTGACTATTCTACTTACAAGTGTAATTTTGTCTAAAACTTGTAATAAGTGTTAATTTGGAACAATTTTTTTGGTGTGAACCTGTGCGAACCGTTTGAAAGTTTAAATCTGGACAGGTCACACGGTGAGTGAGTGACAAGACATTTTACGAGCAGTGCATGCGACTATTACGGTTACGTGGACCGCGTAAGTGTCATATCTGCGCGCGGCTACGCTCAGTGACGTATGCGAGCGCTCGCACCAAAGACTAAGTAACGAAGACGGCGCATTACTTCCTACCTAATTCACACTGCCTCTGAGAGGACGACCTTCTTTTCCTCTATTTTTGCCGGCTTTTGCATAATTAATCTTTTGTTCTGTACAACCTAAATTGCCCCCGCTCACTTGATTCACGCGTGACTTGGATATGCCCAAGATGCATCGTACACCGCCTACATCCCCGAAAATGGGGGGACCAGGACAATCGCAATCTGTTCCTGACATAGCATCGGCTTCTAGTTGCAAGGAGCCTGATGATAATGTTACATTCAGGGGCAAGCGGCCACGCATCGACGACTCACCCAACAACCCCGCTTTACACAACTCTTGTGCATGTCGTGAATTGAAGAGTGAAATACTGGAAATGGTGGCTTCCTGGAAGGCCGACTTCGATCTTAAGTGGTCGGCATGGAAAATTGAGCAAGACAAAATGCTATCCGCCTTGGTTAAAGATGTCTCTGAAATTAAAAACCAATGTGCGACAATCCGAAAAACCACAACGGAGCTCGAGGCTAAAACTAACATAGCTACTCCCCAAGTGAAAGCGAGTGGGAAAGATACGATAAAGCATGGGCAACAGAAATATCCCCGCTCGTACACTGAAATTACTCAACGTCGTGCTGCCACACCAAAAGTAAGCGGAAAGGTCACCGATCCCTTGGAGATCGCGTCTAAAGGGACGGAAGATGTTGATCGGGAAAATCCCGAGACAAGTCGGCGGGATTCTACGAAACCCCATGTCGTCGTGCCGGTGGCTGCCGCTGTTGTTGACATCTCGATGGGCGACACAGAAAAAGATGGTTGGACGGAAGTTCGACACAGACGTTCCCAACGTTCACTCAGTAATGTGTTGCGTGGAACAGCAGCGCCTGGCACCACCAATCTGGAGGCCTCTGAAAGATGGAGGTACCTGCACCTCTTCTACGTTAAGCAGGGCACATCTGATAGTCAGGTACGTGATCACCTAATTACCATTTGCGGAACAGATGTTTGCACGGTAGAAGTCCTCAAATCCCGTGGTAAATACGCATCCTTCAAACTGGGTGTGCCCACAAAATTGGCTGATCAAGTTGTGGCTCCTGAAAATTGGGCAGAGGATATTTGCGTCAAACCATGGCGCCGTAATTTTCGTGCCCGAAGCGATGAGACCCAATAAGCCCTATTGCGTACTTGCCGCTCCCGACTCTCGTGGTTGTATTGATCGCAACGTCTATCTGCGCTTACTGTACCAGAATGTGCGCGGGCTCAAAACGAAGCTACCCATATGGAGGTCAAGCTTATTACTGTCTGAGCATGATTTGATAGCCGTGACCGAGACAAACTTGGACAATTCAGTTGAGGACTCAGAAATATCGGCTGGAGATTGGCGTACTCTTCGACGAGACAGAGTGACCACGGGTGGTGGTGTGCTGCTTGCTGCGCGGCCTGGGGTCACCGTGAATAGGCTACATGAACTTGAGACGGCCAACGGCGAAGATTTGTGGGCTAAGATCACAACTTATGGCCTGAATATATATGTGTGTGTTGTTTACATCAAACCTAGTGCAACTGACGATGATTACCTGGCGTGGTTTTGTAAGGTCGAGGACATAATTCACAGTTTGAAGGGAACTATTATTATTTTAGGCGACCTTAATCTAAAAAGTGCGTCAGTAAATGTTAATAATTATTACTGTTATTTTCTAAGCTTTTGTAGTCTGTTAGAGATGAATGAGGTGATGAATATGCGTGGCAGTAAGTTAGATGTAGTGTTGGCTCGGGAGGGCGCTGCTGTAAACTGTGAGTATGTCGAGGGTACAGAACTGGTTCCGATTGATCTGTATCACCCTCCGTTAGATATTGCTGTTACCATCCCAAGGCATAAGGTACATGAAAAACTTGACCCTAGTAATATTGACCGTAGTAAGGATTGGAACTTTTGTAAAGGTGACTACACATTATTGTTCGACCTTGTTCGCTCTGCTCCATGGCAAGACGTTTTTCGCCACAATGACGCGTCCACCGCCGCTTGTAAGTTTTATGATATAATGTACGATATATTTGATTCCTCTATTCCAAAGAAGACGAGAAGGACCTCTGGTAATAGGCGGTACCCGGTCTGGTTTACTAGAGATATCGTAAGCGACACTCGACGTAAATCAAAACTTCATAATAAATGGAAACAATCCCGATGTGATGCTACATATGCTCAGTTTAGCGTACTGCGGTCGGAATTAAGAGTGAGAACCAAGGAGGCATATAGACTGCATTGTTCTAATGTGGAAAACAGCCTAGGCAAAAATCCAAAACTGTTCTGGCAGCACATTTCTAGCCTGAGATCTAAGGGTGGGTTTGAGCCGAACGTTGTGCTTGATGGCAAGGTCTATTCAGGTGTCAAAGCTGCTGAGGCATTTGCTGAGTATTTTTCCAGCGTATTTCTGCCGGACACACCAGAATTGGATCCGAATTCAAACACGGTGAATAGTGAGGGAGGTAATTTTCCCCTACCCGTTTTAGTCCCTCCGGACGTGGTTAGGGGTATTTCCAAACTCAAACCCTGCAGTTCGGTTGGCCCAGATAACATCCCTGCGTATATCGTTAAGGGATGTAGCAGTATATTAGCAGCCCCTCTATGTCATGTTTTTAATCTAGCTCTTCAGTCAGGCGTGTACCCGGGGCTGTGGAAGACTTCACGTGTTACTCCCATCCCTAAAACCAGTGACAAGACCTCTGTCGAGGAACACAGACCCATCGCTATTTTATCTACCATTGCAAAGGTCTTTGAACATATACTTCACACTGTTATCTGTAAACAAACCAATATGTATCTTTCTGATGCTCAACATGGTTTTCGAACTGGTCGCTCCGTGAACTCAAACCTAATGATTCATGTTGACTTCATATCCAGTAACCTGGAATCCGGTAAGCAGGTCGACACTCTGTATTTTGATTTCCGGAAGGCGTTCGACAAAGTGGACAACGATGTGCTTTTGGCAAAGTTAGGGGCTACGGGCTTCTCATCCGGCCTTCTTAACTTCTTCGCCGACTACCTACGGGATCGCAAACAGTTCGTCCGGCATGGCTGCTTTGAGTCGAAGTCTTATTACACTCGCTCGGGCGTGAGTCAGGGATCCGTGTTGGGGCCGCCTCTGTTTCTGATCATGATCAATGACCTAATTTGTAAGATTCGATTCGCAAAATGTCTACTATATGCCGATGATCTAAAACTAGCTGCGCAGATCAAAACAGAGGCGGATTGCGAACTCCTACAAAAAGATATCAATACCGTCTATGAGTGGAGCATTGCGAACAAATTGTTGTTTAATATTAGTAAATGCAGCGTTATGACTTATGGTCGAGGGTTGAGACCAATCAAATACGATTACAATTTGGGGGGTACAGTGATCACTCGTGTCACCAGCGTTAAAGACTTAGGAGTGACTTTCGACCGCAGTCTGACATTTAGAGACCACGTGTTTGCCCTTGCAAAGGAATCCTTCAGGCGTCTGGGATTTGTCTTGAGGAACTGTCGTGACTTTCGCAATCCCAGGATTATTAAACTTCTGTACACCACTTTGGTTCGGAGTAAACTCGAGTCCAGCGCCTGTGTCTGGCATCCACATACTGCGTCTCAGACACTGATGCTTGAGAAAGTTCAGAAAACCTTCCTGAGATTCTTGTATCAAAGGCTGTACCATTTCTTTCCATTCATGTACCCAACCAATTATCTTCTAGGGGTATTGGGCTTCAATTCGTTGGAGGTAAGAAGAGGCTTTGATCAGCTCACGATGGCCTGTAAAACCCTAAGCGGTCGTATTGACTGCCCGGAGCTCCACGGACTTTTCTGCCGCCTACTTGTGCCCGACAAATACCTTGGCCACCGTCAAAGCCGCCGTCATAATCTGTTCGCACTACCGCCATCTAGATCTGTTGCTAGAGCTGAATCCCCAGTATGTCGAACCCTAAGGATGCTAAACGCCCTCCTGACTGCCAACCCTGAATGTGATGTGTTTGCTGATGAATGGATGAAAATAATGCGTGCTTGTCTGGTGTTCTGTGAGAGGCAATATGCGAGGGTGTCCACTGTTACATGCTAGTTTATGTTACTTTGTGATGTATTTAATTTATTTAACCATTTACTCAAATAATTGTTAATAATTTTATCCAAGAATTGAATATCTTTGAATTTAATTTTGTACCGTATGTTATTGGAATGCTTATTTAATTTTAATTTTTATAATTCTATGTTAATTAATGTAATTGGACCTGTGCCGTTTTAATTAACTATAAATAAATAAATAAATAAAATAAAAATAAATAAATCTGAAAAGGAAATAAAGATTAGTAAACAAGAAGTTATGACAACAGACATGGAAAATAAAATAAAGAAAGTCAGTACTCACCTCAGCACAGAAGACCAAGAGAAATCCATAACTACACAATTTGAGGAATTTAACAACTTACCAGAATTACTCAAGGTTGTTTGTTACTGCAAAAAATTCTTGAACTATAAAGTCAATATGATCATTACTAAACAAATAACTACGCAAGAATTAGAAGATGCACTGACAATTTGCATAAAAAGAGTTCAAGACGAGGAATACGCTGAAGAAATAGAAAGATTCAGGGATCTAGACCATTCTTGAATAGTGGTGTAGATTTCGCGGGGCCCTTTCAGATTTTATTATCTAAAGGCCGAGGAAACAAAACATCAAAGGCCTACATTTCTATATTTATCTGTATGTCCACGAAGGCAATCCATATTGAACTTGTAAGCGATCTTACTTCGGAAGCATTTATCGGCGCTTTTAGACGTTTTGTTGCCAGGAGAGGCAAATGTAATCACTTGTGGAGTGATCAAGGGCGTAACTTCGTGGGGGCTGACAAAGAGCTCCAAGATGCCTGGAACGAAGCAAGCTTACAATTTACTGGAGAAATTACAGAAACACTAGCCACAGAGGGTATTCAATGGCATTTCATTCCCGCTTATAGTCCCTCTTTTGGTGGATTATGGGAGGCAGGTGTCAAATCTATAAAATACCACCTGTAAAGAATTATAACAACTCACTTGACATACGAAGAGATGACGACGATACTCTGCCAAGTTGAGGCCTAAGCAGGCCTCAACTTGGATTCCCGTCCGTTATGAACCATGAACGACACTGATCCAGACAATATGAACCCGCTAACGCCAGGACATTTTTTGATTGGAGAGGTACCTATTGTTGTCCTCTTATGTCTATCCTTCCTTCTTATTTAATTTTTTTTTTAATTTAATCTTTTATTTCAGGCATCTAGGGCCCATAAAATAAAATACATGAACATAAAACAATAACTACACTTCTGGACACATCTATTGGCCCACCTTGTATTTTCAGTTTCGTTTGGTCCTAGCTAAAATTTTATATTAGGTCGAGCAAAAAGTTTTTATGCAGTTTTGAACCTGGCACATTCACAATTTCATTCAATAGTCTTTTTTTGAATTTCGAACACAGAATTTAAAGAAACAAAAGACAATTTGGAGCCTGTTTGTTGATATCAAACAATCGAATACTAAGAAAACTTGGTTTTATTGGTTTGCTTGGATTTAATTCTTGAAAAAGTGATTGATATCTTTGGTTTTGCAACAAACATTACTTATTCTTAACATTAAGGTGAGGTTCTATCAATAATCTATGGATACTTCACCTGAAGTCGCTGCCCAAGCTGTGGCACTTATTCAGGCCGGACACAGCCAAAGAAACGTAAGTGCTCAACTTAATTTAAGTCGATCTGCGGTCCGAAATGTTTATCGGAGGTACCTAGAGACTGGCGGCTTTGTTCGTCGCCAAGGAAGGCCACGATCTCGGGTCACAACTGAAAGGCAGGATCGATTCATCGTGACGACCAGCTTGAGAAATCGTCACCTTACCTCCATTGAGATACAAAACCAACTTCGCGACTTCCACGGAGTATCTGTGAGCGCTCGAACTGTTCGGAGAAGGTTAAAAGAACGCGATATGGTACCACACAAGCCAGCTAATGGGCCCAAACTAACGCGAGCCCACCGAACAGCGCGCCTTCATTTCGCACGCAGTCATTTAAATTGGACACAGCAAGATTGGAGCCGTGTACTCTTTTCTGATGAGTCTAAAATTGTGTTACATGGCAATGATGGAAGGAAGAAGGTCTACCGACGTAAGGGAGAGCGTTTCGCACAATGCTGCTTTGAAGAGAGGGTTGCTTATGGCGGTGGCTCATGGACTGTCTGAGGCGGTATATCCGCGAGCGGCAAAACTCAACTTGAGGTTGTTACAGGACCACGGCTGCCAACATTAAATGCTGAAAGGTACATTCGTGAGTGCTTAGAACCTCACGTGATACCATACGCGGACTATGTGGGTCCAAATTTCCTTTTTATGCATGATAATGCAAGAGCCCATGCGGCCGGCATCGTCAGGGAATATTTTCGGGATGTGAACATCACAGTTATGGACTGGCCAGCCAGAAGCCCAGACATGAACTCCATTAAGCACATGTGGGACAAGCTAAAAAGACGTGTTAGGGCTCGTCAGCCAGTTGCCCAGACAATGCAGGAGTTGAAAACTGCCGTAGAAGAGGAATGGGAGATGATCCCTCAAAATTTCATAGAGCGTTTGATAAACTCTATGCCTAATCGTATGAGAGCTGTGGTAGATGCCCATGGAGGCAACACGCGTTATTAAATTAATATTATAAACCTTTATTTGATAAAACATGTTTTTTATTCAAAAATCAATTGCCTTTAACAAGGCGCATATCCGACTTGTTAGGCGTAGCTCCATGTCGTATGGTATTCTGAATTCAAATTTAAAACAATACGATCGAAAAAGATGGTAAAATGTATCAGGTTTAAAACTGCATCAACAATTTTTGTTCAATCTAGCAATCATATTTCGGTAGAGGCCATCGAAACCTAAACTCTAAGGTGGGCCAATAGATGTGTCCAGAAGTGTATAAATAAAATAATACATATTACGATCCATTTAAACTACAAACTACTGCACACGAAATGACGGCGTCGTGTTTCGCTGACTGGTGTCGTGCAGCTGGCCGCGGAAACGTCGATACACGACACCCTTCGGCCAAAACTCTGC
This sequence comes from Melanchra persicariae, assembly GCA_947386135.1. Taxonomy (NCBI): domain Eukaryota; kingdom Metazoa; phylum Arthropoda; class Insecta; order Lepidoptera; family Noctuidae; genus Melanchra; species Melanchra persicariae. The sequence goes on along the minus strand of OX376661.1, from coordinate 9,069,303 downwards.
TTTGAGGAACATCTCGAGCTGATGAGTTGGTACCCCGCACCACAAACGACTTGAAGTTTGTGTTGTGGCGCGACTCCAACCTCTCGACCCTCAATGTCCAGCTGGTCTTCACTCTCATGTACTCCACGATCTCCTCAACCTTCGTGGAGTGATGTAGCCGGGACACGTACAGCTGCGTCGTAGGTGTTGCTGGACGCAGCAGCATGTTTGGTCCTGCCAGCGCGGTGCCGCACTGGTTCCGACAAGTAGGCTTCTTCTTCTTTTTCTTCTCCACCTTGATGAAACCATCCTTGTCACACGTCTCCTTGTCCGGATGCCGCTGTTTCGAACCCGCGTTGGATGTAAACCGGCTCTGTTTACCCCCCTTTGTTTCGATCGCCTGAACTGCCTGTGACTTTTGCAACTCAGCAGGTTTGCAAGCGGTGACGATGTCTGCGCAAGCACGTTGAGGGTTCGACGTACCTACACGAGTCGATTGCTCTACCGGCAATGTATTCGGTGCTACCGGTGACGAGGTAGAGACGGTGGCGGCGGCGGAACACGATGCAACGCAAGCAATTTTGACAGCTGGTGACGCAGTTGAGCTCGCCGACTCAAAACTGCCGATAGCAGGGTTTTGCGCTCCACGCCGCGTGTTCACTTTAGAGGCGTCAGGTGACCTATTTACCGAAACAACACTGCGCAACAACACTACCTCGGCACGTAGTTCACCTATGGTGTTATTCGACACCTCCAACTTTGACTGCACTTCGGCCAGGCTCGCTTTCAGGGAAGTGATGTCCTTCAGCAACCTGGTGACGTCGACGTGATCGAATGTGACGGGAGGCAGCTTATGCAGATCCTTCACCACAAAATCTGGCACGTCGTCTGGATCGGTCGACTTCATCAGAGTGACGATGTCTTGTACACTCTTTTCTGTCCCATCCCTTCGGCGGGACGGCATTTGGTCTTCTTTGCCGAGCGTTCGGAAAAACAGCAACTTGGCAGTTCTAACCTCATCCTCCTTGTAGGCGGACTTGCAGATCTGCAGGATGCTAACTTCGTCCATGTAATCGATGGCATGCTTGATGAATGCCAACAACTCGTTGGCTATGAGCGGTTGTGAACTCATAGCGGTACGAAAAACGGGCAGCGGCTACAGCCGCGCGATTCACGAATTAAATATTCAGACAGAGCAGCGCAAGCACGACCATACTAGACCGCGCATTGCACTGCACTAATTATGTCCACCTATTGTGTCTCGCTGGCAACACACACAGAAACTTGTTCACGACTTCTGGCGGCGATGGCAGGATGAATATCTATCCAGACTGCAACAGCGTCCTAAGTGGCATAAGAAAGAAGCAGAATTTAATATTGGAGATGTCGTTTTGATAAAAACTGATAACTTGCCACCCGGAAAATGGTCCCTGGGACGAATTGTCAACAAGCATCCTGGTCCGGACGGTCTTACGAGGGTGTATAGTGTCAAAAGTGGTAGTTCTATAACAAAAAGAACTGTTACTCAATTATGTCCATTGCCTCTAAATGAAACTTGATATATTTTAATGTTTTTGAAACTTAATTAACATGATTATGTTTGTTGTTAAATTAATTATGCTCTTTGGAAATGCGCTAATCATGTTGATAGTAATGTTTATGCATGTAAAGGATTAATATCACAGAACCCCACCTATAGATTTATATACCTATAGTTATCTTCTAGTAATCTCACATTATGTAAAAAAATTTAAGTCATTGTTTCTTAAAAGACCTACAGGCCTTTTGGTGGGCGGTATGTTGTGATGTATTCAGTTCAGCGTAGTAGATGTGAGCCTATTTAGTAATAGCTAGGTATATGTCATATAAAAATATTTAAGAAGCATGTTGTAAAACGAATAACTAGTCGCTCAATACACTTACAGTGGAACACACGTCTTTTCATTCAAAAATCCCATACAAAGTAAAGTGAACCTTATTACATTCAACACTAGGGCTTTGAGCACAGCCAGGCTATCAGACACGAATCTGATTGCGTAGCTGTGTATCCCTAGACGCTTTACGACTGATGCGGCTTGTGTTAGGGCGACACACTCGCATTGGAATATCGAGCTGTGTTCGCCTAGTGGTAAGTGAAAGTTAATATTGAGGTCTAGGGAGTGTACGTCAGCCCCTGAACCCTGTGGAGTTTTTGAGCCATCCGTGTAAACGTGTACTTCATTGACTCCTGACTAGTCCTGACTGATCCCTCTCTTCCTCTGTTGTTTGTATGCTATAGCTTTTGTTAAACATGTGTTTATTCGGTGTCCTATCACACGGGGCAGCGATGAGAGGTTGATACTCGATCGCCCGGTCCAGGATGCCAACGTGAGGACTGATATGGTTCTTGCCCCATATGCCTAAGTGCATAAGCCTGATGGCTGCTAGTGCTGTCTCCTGCTATATGTACATGTCGAGGGGAGTTAGATGTAGCGCTATAGTTGGGGTTGTCCTCATGCAGCCTGTGATAGCGGAACAGGCTAACCTTTGGAACCGCTGGAGCCTAGAGACGGTGGTCGAGAGTTCAGTCCTCGTCCACCAAACCAAGGCACCGTAGGTCAGCATTGGTCTGATTACAGCTGTGTAGAGCCACAGCGTGATCTTTGGAGAGAGCCCCCACGTTTTTCCTAGCATTTTTTTGCATTGGTAAAGTACGATTGTGCTTTTGTTTAATTTGTAGTCAAGATGTTTGTTCCAGAGTAGTTTGCTATCAAGGATCACTCCTAAGTACTTTCGAGTTTTGTGCACCAATTCTCGATTACTTTGAAAGCTTTCCTCATGAGGTCACACAAGACGCCTTCAAATTTCCCCGTGTTAGAATTGCTATATCATCTGCGTAACCCACCGAGTACAGACTGCTAGCGTTAAGCTCTGTGATGAGCTCATTAACAACTAAATTCCACAGTAGTGGTGACAGCACCCCACCCTGTGGGCAGTCTCTACTCTCTCCTCGTGTGGTGGTGTTTACAGTAAATTGAATAGCGCGGTGTTTAGCATGTTGTGAAGCCATTGTATAAGCGTTGGCGCCACACCGTGCACGGCTAGTACCTGGCCGATGCTGGCGAAATTTGTTTTGTCAAAGGCTCCGTCTATGTCAATGAAGGCGCCCAGTGTTTGGTTTTTGGTTTTGAGAGCATTTCGTATGCGTGTTACTACGCAGTGGAGTGCGGACTCGGTTGATTTGCCTGCACAGTAGGCGTGTTGGTTTGGGTGTAAAAGTTTCAGTAGCGAAATTTGGTTCCTGATCTCTCGATCCCCAAGCCTTTCCAGCGTCTTCAAGAAAAACGAGGTGAGGCTGATGGGTCTGAAGGATTCCGGCTGAGTGTAGTCGCTACGACCTGGTTTCGGAATAAAGATTATTTTTACTTCTCGCCATATCAAGGGGATGAGCGGTGGGCCAGACAGGCGCGGAATATTTTGACAAGATATTCAGCTAGCGAGTCACCGCTCCATCTGAGCAGAGCCGGAAAGATACCATCCAACCCTGCTGCTTCGAAAGGTAAGAAGGTGTTGATTGCCCAAATTATTTTATCTTTGTCTATTACTTCTGAAGCCACTTCCCTGTCCAGGCTGCTCGTGGCCCTTTCCCTATGCGGTTCCCAACTCTGCTGGGTCGCAATTCGGCAGCCTGGAGAGTGGGTGGTGAGAAGTAATTCGCTGGTTTCCGCATCGTTAGTTGTGTACGTGTTGTCTGGTTTTTTGAGGCATCCTATTGAAAGTTCTGTCTCGGTGGCGAGACAAGTATTGACCTTCATTACTTGGTTGCTATTCTCAATGTTGGTACAGAAACGCCTCCACCCGTTTTTACCCCTGAGGCGTATTAGTTTTTTATAAGTTTTGCGGGTTGTTGTATATCGGTCCCAGTCTCCTGGCGACCTAGTGTTCATGGCTCTGTTGAGCAGCCTTCTCAGCCTGCGATGGTGTCTCTCTAATACTGGACCCCACCAGGGTTGCCTTGCTCCCTGCCTAGGTACAGTGAGTGGGCATGACTGCTCAAAGCTAGTTAAAAGGATTGCACTGTCAAATTGTTTACATGTTCGTCTAAGTTTGTAATGGGAATTTCAGCTGGTAGGGCGGGCAGTTTACTAAACTCTGCCTTGACTAGCCTGATGAACTTGGGTTGGTCTGTGTTACGAGGTATTCTACTCGGTTGTGGCTCGGGTAGGTTGTAATTGATGGTATAACGGATTCATCTGTGGTCCGAACATGATAGTTCACTGGACACATGCCAGTCCAGGATGGAGTTGGAGATACCTATGGTTGCTAAAGTTAGGTCTATCACTGTTTGTGATCGTGCGTTTATGAAAGTTGGTTCTGAGCCTTTGTTGAGTAATACAAGATTATTGCTAAGAATAAAGCCAAGCATTGCCTCACCTTGGTTGTTGGTTTTGGTATTACCCCATAGAGTGTGATGCGCGTTGGAGTCAGTTGCTATGATCAGTTCCAGTTTCTCCCTTTCACAGTACTCCACCAGCGAGGCGAGCTCTGTTAGGGGCATGTCGGGGAGATCCTGTTCTGTTCTGGAAAGCCTTGTTGCTGTCAGGTCTCTTGAACAGAATTCGTTGATTAATAGGTTAGGTACATGTTTAGGAATATAGATGCAGGTTCGTGGATTACTTACGGAGGTGTCTAGCAGCAACTTACCTCCGATATTTGCTAGGCCACATATTCTGCCACCCCTAATCCACGGCTCTTGGATAAGGGCAATGGTCTTTTGATGTTGGTTGTCCAGCACTCTGCGCAAGGTAGCCGACGCAGTTTGGCTGTGCTGCAGATTAGTCTGCAGGATCCTTGTTTCCCCGCATGGGAGAAGAGCAGAGGCTGCTGCCATCATCCTCACTCTCCTCCCCCGCCGGAAAGCAGTCCTCGTCCGAAGTTAGTCCGGGCGAAGGTGGATCCAGTGTTGGTTCCTCGTTGGCTACCTCCATCACAACCGGGGAAGAAGCCCGCTCCTCCACCTCCTCGACGGTCTCGATCCAGGAGCGATGGGGGATGGTATGGTTCGAGGCGCAGTACTCTCCTCACTGGCAACACCCTCCTCCAGGAACCGGATGTAGATGCTGCCCATGAGGTAGTACACGCGCCTGCTCTGGTCTTTGATAATTTTTACCATGGGCTTTGGCACACGAAAGAAGAAACAGGTACCCGGGGGCTCCTGTCTGGCCCTCTCATGTGTCAAGGTCCAGGTGTTAATTAATAAGTTGGGATTCTGGCGGGTAAGGAGCTTGACCAGTGCCGGAGTGTCCTCGGTGTTCTCCGGCACGAACAGCATACACAACGCCTTTTTTGGTATTTCGGCTTGTGGCCGAACGGTTAAAATGGTCCCTGGAATCGGGGACTGCATGGTTGTTGCGATCCGCTTGAGCCAGGCCAGTGTGAAGTAGGACACGGCGCGGCATACGCTGGCAGAGTGTGCCGCTTGGGAGGAGCCGCGCCGTGCCCTCGACTCTGTGGTAGGCAGTGACCTCTCGCTGCCGGCTGTAGTCCGTTCTATGGTCGGCGGTGAGGAGTCCTGGGACGCGGTGGTCTCCTTCTGCATAACTGTCATCGCGAAGGAGGCTGCGGAAAGGGAGAGGGAGATGTCGAGTGCTCTCCCGGCCCGCAGCAGGCGCACCGGGCGTCGGAGGAGGGCGTACGCTGCCCTCCTTTGGCCAGTTAGGGGAATTGGGTCCAGGGGCGGCGGACTTGTAGATGTCCGTTGCCCCCCATTCATCCGGACCCGAGTTGGCGGTGCGTGGTGTTCCCGTGCGCCCCTCTGACGTCGCGGGGGGAGTTAAACACCTCACTCCCCCCGCTTACGAGATGTGGCCCGCGGGGCCAGACCAGCCGGGGATTACGGAAGTCGCATGTGTTCCCGCGATCCCCGGCGTAGGTGGAAGATGGAACACCGGCGTGATTTTAGTCAGTAAGAGTCTGACAGACCTAGGAGGACATCCATGAGGATTTCCCCCCGCAAAAAAGAAAAAAAAAAAAAAAAAGACCAGTGTGAAGTCATCCTCGCACCAAGTCTTGAGGACTCCTTCAGCGAAGTGGGCCTTGCCTCGGAAGTGAATCGCCGTGTTTTCCGTTGGGTTGGACGGGTCAGGGTCTGCCATAAGCAGCGCCCGCAGTTCCTTTTCGATCTTTAGACGGATCCCCTCTGCCTGTTCTTGCGTCATATCCTCGAAAGGTTCCGTCATGACGGCGACGCACAGCTCGTTGCTCCTGTACGACGCGGCGGCTTCGGCGTAGCTCACCAAAGAACCGTCTACCATGTGGGAGCGAGCAGGCTTGCTCTTCTTGCCTATCCTAGTCGGTGTGACGGAATCCTCGGGTCGCTCACGCTTCTGCGCCCTGGCAGGAAGTTCCCCGTCGTTAGTTGGGTGTTTTTTATGTTGTCCCTTGGTCTCAAGCTGCGCTTTCGCTTGATCGCCGTGGTTGCCGCACCTGCTGGTGTCGATGTTGTTTCCAACACTTCGGCGGGGGCCGCCACAACGTCTTGCTGCGCAGTCTTGACCAGTGCAGACAAACGCCTCTTGGAGGACGATGTCTTGCGGGAGACGGTGGTCCAGGTTTGTTTGACCGGAGATTGAATGGCGTCTCTAAGAGACGACATGTCGATCCCGGTCGTGTTGGTTGTCCCTGCCGGTAGGGCTTCGGTCAGACTCGTTAGGTCCCTCTCTGAGGTCGCCGACGCCGACGCAGCCCTAGTGAGCGCATCCACGCCAGCAGCAGCCGTAGGTGGTCGGTTGGTTGTTTTGTTTGGCGCATTAGAGGACGCAGCCTGAGTGTTGGTTTTGTTTTTGGTCTCTATATCCATGGGTTTGGATTAAAAATCTTCACCGTCGGAGCTCTCCACCCGCCACGGAGCCCTCAAGTCGGAGACGCCACTCACTCCGCGAGTGGACGCCAGAGCTACTCCTTCGGCATAGGACCAGCTTATGGAGAAGTAGACGAGCCCGCACGCAACGGAGGATCGCAAGACTGTAAACGCCACGAGACTATGCCGCCACTCATCCCGCAACCCCACGCCGCGCCGGCTGCCAAATAAACCGCCCCCCCCCCCCCCCATAAACCGGCCCTCACTTGACACCCCGCTTATGGGACGCCACAGCCGATTGATTGTGGGTAGCTACCACACAACCTCCCGTGTGAGAGGAATTCCAGACCAAAGTGATGTGTTGTTGCAACCTGCTCCACTCAATCACCAGGATTCCTTCATCCCTCCGTACGGGTCCCCGCGTACGGCACAAACACGCGGGAGGTCATTGCTATCCATCATCTGCTCTTGTTCGATGATGGACACCCAGGGGCATGACCTCGCCACCCCTGTGATATTTCGCCCGGTGGTTTCAGTTGCGTCTAGTTCTGAGGGAATTAGACCAAAAACGGGGCGGCAACCTCGGGAAGGTACACCACCAGACTTGCCTTTTTTTTTTTTAGAGGATGGGAAATCATCAAATGACCCCTCCCGCTCTGGGTGGAGCGGCAGGGAGTGTCAGACTTTTACTGACTAAAACCCACCCTTAGTCCTCCTAGTGCCTTTCTTCCCAGGGCCGCGGTAACTCTTTCGAACATATTCCGGAACCCTGGCAGGCCTTGGCCCTGGCGGGCCCCGTCTCCGTTGCTGACTGCTCGTTGCTGACGGCGCGTTTGGAGTGAAACGCGCCGTCGACTCTGGCCTGACCTGATCGGACAGCGAGCTACCCATTGCTCGCTGTCCGCAGGCGTCAGTCACTGCGCCTTGCCCAGGAGCGTCAGTTCCTGAGAGGCGCAGCGACTAACGTACGTCTGGAGGAGGCGGAATGGGACCATTACTGGTACTCCATTTCAGCCCCCTCCCGAGCAGTGGCAGCGGCGACGACGGTGGCGCCGGCTGCGGCGGAAGCGACGGCGGCGGCGGCGGCGGTGGAGGAGGGTTTTCTCCTCATCCCGGCCTTGGCGGGTGGACCGCAGGCTTTGCCCCCAGCCCAGTGATCGGCTGGCTTGCCAGCTGCCGCACATGCGAAGCAGTGCGGCGCGGCGTTGCACGAGCCGGCCCTGTGACCGGGCTGACCACAGCGGAAGCAGTGGTCACTGCGGTCCACCTCTGAGGTGCAGAGTGCTCCGACGTGGTTGCCAACTTGGCAACGGAAGCACCTCAGAAGTCTGGGCTCCAGCAGTTTCACCTGCGCGGAGACCCAGCCCACCAAGAGCCTTCGGCCCTCCGAGATTTTCCTGGCCGCCGACACGGGGCAGCTCACCACTACGGTTCGCATGCCCGTGTTGTCAGGACGGATGGTGCCCACCTTCACCTCCTCTGTAGAGCACCCCCCCGTCCTGACGACGGCGGCCAAGACCTCCTCCTCCGTGACGGAGTCGTCCAGGCCCAAAATGCGCATGTCTATGCACTTCGTGGGCCTGGACACTCGGACGTCATCCGCGCCCAAGGACGCCCTAAGCCTTTCGGCTAGAGCGTCCGCGGCCGGACCGCTGTCTGCTCCAGGGATCTCCAGCATCCTGGCCCCGGTCATGGTGACCCTGAGCCGGAGACCCCCGACGATGCCAAGCTCACCGAGGTTGATGGCCTCCTTGGCCTTGGTGAGCGTGTTGGCATACGTCACGCCCCTCTTCACCGCGTCCGGCTGCAGCGTTATCACTACAGCCGCGGTCTTCGGGGCGTGGAGCGCAGCCGCGACGCCTCGCGCTCTCTGCCGCCGCCTTCTCTCCCGCCTCTTTGCCGCCCTGGCTGCCTTTCCCGCCTTCTTCTTCTCCCCGGCCACTTGCACTTCGGCTTGAGCCGGGGGAGGTTCAGAAGGCGAGGAAACCGGGGGGGGCTGCTGCACGCCTGGCGCAGGAGCCTTCGCCGTCCGTGCAGCCACCCCACCCTTCCTCTTCCTTCCTGTTCTCCCTGCGCCCCCCTTTAGGCGCCCCCTGTGGGCCGGCTCCCTGACCAGGCCTGAGCCTGGGCAGGTCTGCTCGGAGCCCCGCGTTCTCCCTCTGGAGACGCTCGGTGGCGGCGGCCAAGCGGGCGACCTCCGCCCGCAGCTTGGACAGCTCGTCCGCTGGAGGCCCACCTAGCCTCCGCTGCCGCCAGGATGGAGGCCAGCGCCGCGCTTATGGCCTTGTTTTTAGAGGAAAGTTTCCTCTTCAAGGCCACATCGCGGATCGCGGCCTCCACCACCTCCGCAAACCCGGCCCTCCGAACCCGCTCCTGTCCGGAGTCATCCGGCTCACCGCCGGAGGACTCCGAACCAGAGGGTCGTCCAGCATCGGCAAGCTCCTCGGCCCGCTGGCCAGCCTGCTTGGGGGCAGGAACTCTGCTCTTGCCTCCCTCTCGGCCCTTACCCCGCCGGCTGGTGGGGATTTTACGGGCCGAGGCCACCTCCTCGCTGCCGGACGACCCCCGGTCCTCCTCTACCAGACTTGCCTTGAGGATCTACACGACCGATGCGCTCTCCCTCAAAACCACGCCACCCCACCGCCTCTGAGGGAGGAGGTAGAGTAGGCCTGTATCTACACTACCAAGCCAGCAAAGCATGTCGTTGTGCAACCGCAAAAGCATAAATACAGAGCCCTCCCCTAACAGAATAGGTAATTATTAAGCAAATTCACCTTGATTATTTTGATCTCGTAAATCCGAGTAGGTAGGTACCGTAATGAGTTGAGTATTGCTTCTATCTCTCTCTCTTCTACATCTATAATATAAAAATGAATCGCAAAATGTGTTGGTAAGCGCATTACTCAACAACGCCTATACCAATTTCCCGGCAACTGGCTACCTACCCTTCACCTACCCTACACCTACCCTACACCTACCCTACACCTACCCTACACCTACCCTACACCTACCCTACACCTACCCTACACCTACCCTACACCTACCCTACACCTACCCTACACCTACCCTACACCTACCCTACACCTACCCTACACCTACCCTACACCTACCCTACACCTACCCTACACCTACCCTACACCTACCCTACACCTACCCTACACCTACCCTACACCTACCCTACACCTACCCTACACCTACCCTACACCTACCCTACACCTACCCTACACCTACCCTACACCTACCCTACACCTACCCTACACCTACCCTACACCTACCCTACACCTACCCTACACCTACCCTACACTCTACCCTACACCTTTGAGTAATAGAGAGAGATCACAAAAGATATGTAGTTAATGTGCGCTGGATCCTACCCGATCCAGCGCACATTACTACATATTTTAAAATAAATATACTTAGATACATAACTATAAATATACATAGTACACATACATTTACATATAGGAATATTATGTCAAAATCTAAAGGAAATGCTCTTTAACTTTCCTTTTGAAGACATCAAGAGAAGGGCTGTTGCGTGGGAAATGTGGGAACAAGTTCCAGAGATGCATTGCAGTAACAGAGAAGGAGCCACCATAACGACTGGAAGTGTGATGCAGAGTACAAAGGAGAAGAGAAGTGGCTGTGCTCACGTTTATTTAAGAGTACCTCAGAAGCGTCTAGAAAATAGATATCGGTATAGTCTATAAGTGGTAGAAGGAGAGATTGAGCAAGACTGACCTTAGTGTGAAATGGTAAGTAATACCATAATAATAAATGCTCAAGACAGCCTATGGGAGTAAATAAAATATGTGCTATACCGCGAGAAATTGCCACTTTCATAAAACTGGAAGAGCCTCAGCTATACACGGGTCACTGCTTTCGGAGAACTTCGGCAACGCTTTTGACTGATTCCGGAGCCGATCATACCACTTTAAAACGTCACGGCGGGTGGAAGCCCAATACGGTTGCAGAAGGCTATATTGTAGGCTCAATAGAAAATACGTCGAAAATCTGTAAGCGTATAGTGGAAACAATAAGTCTGAATTCGACCTCGGATCCTTGGTCTCACCCACGCCCATCCACTTCCAACGACGCACAGTGTACTTATACCATTGAGATAGAAAAAATATATGTCATTGACTTATACAGAAAACCGATCAGAGTCATCAACGTTCACCGTTGTTCCTTCCCAATCCGCCACCGAAACAGAAACCTTAACCCCAGATAATCAAACTCAACTCAATGCAACTATAACGTTGCCAAATAATAATTATTAGCACTATTACTATATATGTTGCAGTCAAAACTCTTAACCAGTCAAAAGTACTTTTGACTGATTAACACTTGTGCTCAGATAGGTTGACGGAGCCCCGCTCCGCGGGGCTCCTATTTCTGGGTGGTTTAAAAAAAATAACCACGAAGGCTAACCTATCCGAGTCGGGGTACTCTGAGTCGGGGTGTTAACCATAATAACGTTTTTAACTCTACTAGCAAAATCAGTCAAAAGTACTTTTGACTGATTTTGCTAGTCAATAGTACTTTTGACTGGTTAAGAGTTTTGACTGCAACATATACACATGTCGCGTCATGGGTGGCCGAGACGCGAAGCTCCGGGACTTCTTCACAATCCAATATAGTTTTGGATGTGGACACTGTTGCAGGTACTCGAACGAACGATAATTTAAATTAAAATAACTTTATTCAGACCAACAGTTTAGACAGGAAACAGACAACGTGCGTGGTTGGGCACTCAGCCGAGACTGCCTGAGCGCTAGAGCGACCACCTCTAGCCCCACCCGTACTCGCTGTCCCCTCTACCGACGATCGTGTCCAAGCGGTAGGCGCGTTTGCGTTTCCGATCACGTGATTATAAGGTTTCGAAACAATTTGATAGATGGCGCTGTCCGTAGTCCCACAGTAGCGCCATCATTCTACGACACACACTTAAATAAAAGACTCCTACTAAAACTAAAAATAATCTAAAACACGACATCAAAAAATTCCTCCGCATCGCAGGCCACTGGTAATGTACTCAAAAGGCTGGCAGCATTGCCACGTTGTATGGCAATGCTTATCCTTTGTCCGAGGTAAAAGCCAGCCCAAGGGTCACGCGAAGTGTCAACTAAGCGTCTTGACAGATCTTTAAACAAGTAATGAGCACCCGGACCCCACGACCCGAGAGTTTCAACCCCAAACGGCTCGAAAATATAACTACCAACAAGGTTATTATATTTCCGCCGCTTGAGGTTCTCCGCAGCCACAGTGGCAGCGCCAGCAAAGCACGAAGAGCTAGGAAGATGGGTTGGCGCAAGAGTATCGACACAAGTAGCGTCCCACACTAATGGCCTACCCATCTTCCATGGAAATAACGACATGCCGTCCGGTCTCTTGCCATCGTCGCGTGCCAGGTCATTGGGTTCTAATACAGCCGGAACGCCGACGGTGACAAGAACTCGTCGGATGATGTCGTTAATATTCGCGTGCCGCGCTATGCAACCCGCGCTACGGCTGCATGACAGGCCGTGGTATCCGAGGCTGTTGACAGCGTCGCCACAGTGGCAGCGATGAGGAGAACAACAAGGAGCGCCAAGACGCAGGGAAGCAGCGAGGCGGAAAGTAGTATCGTCGAATAAGGTGCCTGGCCTATGTTCGACGACGGTAGTGCGTGAAGCCAGAGTCCCGACTCCCATTAACCCACAGCCAGCAGGCGACCACGCTCTGCAGCAGTACCAGATGTGGCCAAAAGGTTATTCTGAACCTCTCTGCAGAGTGGCTCGTCCCACCGTCTCGTGATGAGTATAGTCGGGTGGATTTAGATTTGGGCAAGCGAGTCTCCAGGCATCCATAGCCTCAGTGAAGCAAGGCACATCAAAACTAGTCAGTGAGGAAGGTAGGATATTCCTGACTAATTTCTCAGTGCCATGAACCGAAGATATGAAAGCCGGCCACGCTTGACTCGGTGGAACGCAGAGCTAAGAGACTTATCGGTGACGTAAAACTGGTGGATGCCAAACTACATAGCTTGGCTCATCGCCGTAAGGTTGCCTGCTTATCGGTCTTCTACAGATTGTACTTCGGTGAGTGTGCCCAAGAACTCCACGACCTCATTCCACCGGCCCCCTTCTACCATCGGACATCCAGATGCACTGCATCTTACCATCCCTACCTTGTAGCTATTCCACCAATTCGCACTAAGCGTTTCCAAACGTCTTTTATAACGCGCACAGCAAAAGAGTGGAACTCTCTGCCTGCGTCTGTGTTTCCAAATGCTTACAACCCTAATCTCTTCAAAGTTAGAGTGAACAGGCTCCTTCTGGGTAAGCTCGCTCCATCGTAGACTTTGTCTCTGTCCTCTCTGACATTGACTAGAGTCAAGAGCAAACCAATCTCTAAAAAAAAAAAAAAAAGCCGATAAACTGATACTAGTAATTTTGCGGACGCCGAGGCCTCCCATACGGATGGGAAGAGTAGCTTGTGCCCAAGCTCGGTCGTCCATGACCACATTTAAAAGTGAAGTAAGTGTATGACGGATGATTTGGTCCATTTTTTCCAAAAGGTGAGGGTGCTTCCATAAATGGGCAGCACGAAGAAAGTAAGTTAATTTAGGTCCGAAACAGCAGTAACGAATTAAGGTGATTGCCAAATGCATGTTAATTTTGAGTAATCTTTCCGAAATGTCATTAAAATTTTGTATTTTCTCCTCAACAAAATTGGGACAGGATTGCTCAAAAATGGGAGACCCAAGGAGGCGAAGAGAGCTTTTTTCAATAACTTTGATTTCTGGAGCTATAGCGTTGAATTTTGGAAGTGTCAGTTGTCGGTCGGTACTGTCAGATAAGAATAATTCACACTTCGAAAGATTGATTTTTTTATTAAAACTTGTAAATCATCTGAAACTGTGTCAACAGCACCTCCGAGGGTTCCATCATACATCTATCAGATACCAAACATTAAATTTGGAATTTAGCTGTCGAATGATTGGGTGAATGGCTAAGCTAAAGGTTACTGGCCCGAGGGGATCACCTTGTTGACAGCCAACAGCGGATTCCAGAAGGCTGTCCTGATATAGTAATTTAGATAGATGTCTATAACATTTCCAAAGAAAACTAAAAATTTGTGGTACTTCGGTTACTTTTAATTTGCAGAATTGTAGTTATTTTACTTTTAACTTTTAAAATGTTCCAATTTTATTGAATTGGTACCTCTATCCACAATGTTAATTATTTTGATTCACTATAAATAGTTATTTCAATCTACTCCTGTTTATTATTTTATCTCCTAAAGTGTTCTCGCTGCTGAAGTGAAAAGTTATATCAAGTTATGTCAAGTATGTTACACGAGAGCAAAGTTTTTTGCATCTCGTGCCTTTGAATCCCTCGCCACACTCAGGATTCAAAATCAGCACTCGCAGCAAAAAACGACTTTGTTCTCTTGTTGCACAAATAACTATTTCCACTTTTTTTTCAACTGTATGAGTGAAGATAAAATAGTGTATGTGTTGCAGTCAAAACTCTTAACCAGTCAAAAGTACTTTTGACTGATTAACACCTGTGCTAAGATTGGTCGACGGTATTTCTGGGTGGTTTAAAAAAAAATAACCACGAAGGCTAAGGCGGGAGCGAAGCGGAGCGGAGCTCCCGCCTTAGCCTTCTGACCTAACCTATCCGAGTCGGGGTACTCTGAGTCGGGGTGTTAATGACGTTTTTAACTCTACTGGCAAAATCAGTCAAAAGTACCTACTTTTGAATGATCTTGCTAGTCAATAGTACTTTTGACTGGTTAAGAGTTTTGACTGCAACATATGCAACGGCATATACTTATTTAATAACCCCTTATGATCGTTGCATAAACTACTATTGCAAGAGAGAGATAGTTCAAACAGTACAAAGGATGGAATGGAGATAAAGCTAGATACCTGGGTAGTTCTTCAGAGACAAAATTTTCGATGTCTGTGGGTATATTTCTGCAACCAACTAACAAAACGGCAGGTTATATTTTTTTTAATAGAAATCAGCTTTAGTTCTAACTGGGATAAATTATATTTTTTTAATAATTGCTGTCTAGATACAAAATTAAAATACTTGAAGTTTGTTCTCCTGATTCATATAGGGCGTCCGTTTGCCATTTTCCGGAACAAAATGGTTGATGTCGCATTTTCCCTTTGATTCATCAATATAAATTAAAGTTATATCGAAAGGCAATGAATTGACCTCTTACAAAAAAAATATGTATTAGTTATAACCACGTTAGTGTGTTTACAATTAAGTAAAAAAGAAGTGTCCGTCGTATAATACTGATTAATGTGGAGTAAGCTGCGCTTGACCGTAATTGGTCGAGAAATAACAATGAGAGTCTGGGATCCCGCGCGGGGGAAGCCAGTCGTGCAACCGATGAGCTGGAAGGCGGACGTGCGGCTGGTTGGCTTAGATCCCGGTGTAACGAAGGTAAATACCTGATTCATCTGTGCTTGGTTCAGGTAGCTTCCTGATTACAATGCCTACATTATAAAATCTATTTTGTTGTTTCAAAACTTCAATCTGAGTTTTGTGTGATGCTTTTGGGTTATAGATTCGTGTAGAAAAATGACAATACTGAAGTCTGTATGTGTGATGAGTTATGCATGATTTTAGGCAAAATCATGATTCATCTGTGCCTGATTGATGTGTTCAAAAACCCTTATGAATCAGAATTTTCCTTATCCATGTCAGTAGAGTGTATGTCAGTGCTTATAACTGGGCACAAGTCAGTAGTTCTAGTCTTATTTGTTATATATTTACTTAGCAATGTAAATAACCATTTAAATAACTCAAAAATCACAAGAGTTTACTTGTTCTACATAATATTTTTGATATTTCTTAAATACAATCATTAACTAACAGTGTATTTATTACTAATAATAAAGTAGGTAATAAAATTGATCCAGTACCACATAAATAACAATTTTGATATTGCAGGTAACAACAATATGCCACTATCAACAGAAGAAAAGAAGAAGAAAAAGAGACTCACAGAACGAAGAAGGATGGAAAACTATTAATACACTAACGTGGTTGATAATTCCAATTAACTAATAATTAAGACTGCTTAACTGAGACTGATGTTAAAAGTGCCATTATTATTATTACTTCTGTGATTTTAATTAGTAGGTTATAGTAAGTCAATAAGTTTAATAAATAGGATCAGTGAGTTGTACACACAGCTACACGTCAAGCTATACAAAACCAGTTTGTCTTGGCCTCACTTTGTATGATATTTTCTCACAATGAACGGTCAGCTAATACTGGTTTTGCATAGCTTGATTTGTAGCCGTGTGTACACAAAAGTAAACAGAGAGAATATTATAATATTATGATTATTTTGTTAATACAGAGCTCATTTACATTCAAAGTTTTTCATTTTTATTTCTGTTTCTGATTCATCTGTAACAAATTCTGATTCATCTGGACACAAAATATTTAAATGTCGACATCTTGAAAACTACTTTTTAAAAACGAGTCCCTCATCCAAATACATGTTATTTGGCATACCTATTTTCATATGAACATGTGTTACTGAGCTGAAAGTGAAATTAAATTTTGGCCATATGAATTAGTCAAAGAATCAAATTTCGAAGAACTACCCACCTAAGGTTTTAAAAATACTGGGGTTGACATGGCATAGGATGGATGATACATTTAAATTCACAATTAACTTACCTGAAGTTCGATGTAACGAAGATATCAGCTATTATGTCTGATGTAGCAAGGCATTTTTATGGGTGTCACCAGTGATCATCAACGCTAAGGTTTTTATACAAAAACTGTGAGCTATACAACATGGGATGGGATGACGAGCTGCCGTCACAGTTGATAGATGAGTGGATGAGATATAGAGAAGAATTAAAACACCTTCAAAACATCACAATACCACGCAGGTTTAAAACTGCACCTATTATACAAACATTGAATTGCATGGTTTTGCAGATGCATCTACGCACGCATATGCTGCTGTTATTTACCTTAAGATTATTGAAGAAGACAGTACCAATCATCGCATCTCGAACAAAAATTGGAATTATGCGCCGCTGCATTACTAGCAGAATTAATTAATGATCTGGTAGACCTGTTGAAAATACCTAAAAACAAAACCAGCGTGGACTGATTCAATTCATTGTTGCAATCTCAACGAAGTCGTTGGCGTACATAAGTTGCGAACCAAGTGGCAGACATAACACGTATACTAGACAATGACCGATGGAGACACGTTCAGTCTACCGATAACCCAGCCGATATCGCTACAAGAGGCGTAAAAGCAAGCGACCTGGCTTCTTTTGACTTATGGTGGACTGGGCCTGTATGGTTAAAACATCAAAATCTTGATCTACAAATATATGAAATCCCTCAAACTGAATTAAAATTGAAGGGTTCATCATTTCAGGACACGGTGGAACGTACGTGGGGGTCTGCCTTGCTTGGGCGGTGCACCGCCATGTCCTCGTCGAGGCGATCGGCGGCGGCAATCTCTCGCGTCCGGCCCTGGTTCAATCCATGGTCCGGAGCGAGGAGGCATGGGAAGCCGTCACCTCCTTCTGCGAAGCAGTAATGCTAGTGAAGGAGGAGGTGGGTCGCGTGAAGGAGAGACAACCCTCACGCCCTAGCCGCCGCAACACAGGGAGACGCCCCGGTCGTCAGGAGTCACAGAGCGATTGCCGGCCACCGTAGGCGGACGGCGAGCCAGGCCCGGGTCGACGGCGCGTTGTGTTCCATGCGCGCCTCAAAGAGATGTCAGCAAAGTAGACGGGGCCCGTTACGGCCAGAGCCAGCCAGAGTTGCGGATTCTGTTCGAAAGAGTTACCGCGGCCCTGGAAAGCAAAGGGCACTACGAGGAGCACGGTCCATAGGTTTTAGTCAGTAAGAGTCTGACACTCCCTTCCACTCCGCCCAGAGCGGGAGAAGTCATTTGATGATTTCCCATCAATGAAAAAAAGGGTTCATCATTTCACACAAATTTAGAAGTCCAACCAATCTGGTAACATTTTTCTTCAATTTTGAGAATAAAAAGAATATTAGCTTACTGCAGAAGATTTACACGAAGAGAAAAGATAACAAAGGAAATAGTTTATTATTTTATTTTTTCTTTAGGTAAATCCATCAGTACTATAAGGTGAATTGCAATAGAAGGACATAGAAACAGAGGAGTTTTTTCCACTCAAGGAAAACATAGAGCAGGGCGACCTAAAAAAGAATTGGACAATTTTGACTTGTGTGCAATCAGACAAAAAGTTCAATTCTTTTATAAATACTGTAAAAAAGATTGTAAGTAGTAGAACTTACTGTCTTCTCTTTTATTTCAATATGTTTTTTAGTTTTTATCAAGTACACTGAGAGACATTTAGGGCTATTACGCACTGTCGACTAGTCGCCGGCGACTCAGTCCCTCGGCGACCGAAACATGGGAAACTAGGGCCGGCGACCGAGCCGAGCGACAGTATTCCAAGTACATTCGTGCAGAATGGACGTTGAAGAACTTGCAATAGTAGCGGCGCTACTAATTATAAAAAGAAAGAAAAATAAAAAAAAATCAAAAGAGTATTGGGTGCATCCTTTGTTAGAAGAACGGAGGTCAAAGGGAATGTTTAAAATATTTTATGAAGACGTTAGAAAATATCCTCGTAAATTTTTTAATTATGCAAGAATGTCTGTGAGTTCGTTTGATGACTTATTGTGTCTTCTAAAACCACATATAACTGGCATAGATACAAATATGCGACCATGTATTTCTCCGGAAGAAAAACTTTTTATAACACTAAGGTAAGTGACAATTCAAATAAAATTCATTCCTAACATTTATTTTTTACGGGATTAACACAATTTACATTACATTCCCTGACACATCTATCGGCCAAACCATCATCTTCATGTAGGCCAATTCTATTCACACACGTCAATTTCTTGATTTAAGTACCATCAGAGGACCTTATTTGATTTTAACTGACAAACGTTCAAAATGTAAGTGTGATATAACAATATTATAATCATGGTGATTTTATGAAGCTTTCGCTGGAATTGTCTCCTCAACGGTTACTAGTAACGTCTTGGAACTTTATGTGCTATTTGTTGATATTACATTTCATAGTGATACATCTGTTATGGTGATGTTATGTAGCTGCTGCTGGAATTGTCTCCATGTGAGGCAACTCTTCAACGGTTACTTGTAGCGTCTTGAAACTCTGTGTGCTTTTTATTGATATTTCATAGCAATACATTGTCATGGTGATGTTATGTAGCTGCTGCTCAAACGGAGAGGAGAACTACTGCTACCATAATACTGGAGCTCGAAAGACAATATTGTTCAATCGTCGCACACCATCACCGACTGATCCAACGACCGCAGCAGCACATACTCCCATAAAAGGCATACACGTAACATATTGCTCAATGGCTCTTTAGGCCTCACTGGTCAGGCAACACCGCCCAAAGTTCGAGGCCCCTTTCCTCATGGTATCCCCATGAGGACATGGTGCCCGGAGATCGTTGAGCTGAGAGACGTACGGCTGCCTTTCTGGTGCAGGTGGAGTGAGAGGTATGCTCTTTTTCCCTCTCCGACGTCTCCTTTGAATTAATCTTTGACGGCATTCCACGAAGACGGAAGCGATAGACCACCCAACCACCCCCAGCGTCCTCGCTGAACGTTCCTCCAGCGTATGCTGCACGGTGTCCTCCGGACAGTCCACGTATTGGTGACCAACGGGCATCCGCTTCCGACTCATGCGATGCAGGTACTTCCCAAAGCATCCATACCCAGTAAGCACCTGAGTCAGCTGGAAACTGAGGGCGCCATGTCACCTATCCAGTCACTCATGAATCTAATAACCATCGCTTTCTGCGGTCTTCGCAGTGCCACGGCTTTTCGGGCTATTAGGTTTATCGCCCACACGGGCGCCCCATAAATTTCAGGCGGGCGGGCAATGGACCGCACGATCCCCACATATAGTCTCCTGCAGGAAGCGTTCGGCCCTGCTAAATTGGGTACAAGCCACGCAAGAGCAGCTACAATGCACATCAACCTGGGGACCAGCCGCTGAATGTGCGGCTCAAAGTCACATCGGTTATCGAGGCTGAATCCTAGGAACTTCGTCATCAGCTCGATATTGATGCGAACGCCACCGATCACTGTATGTGAATCCCTGTGGTGGCTTGTTCCTAGGTTTCCATGGGGAAACAGAGGGCTTCGCAAAGGCTTATGCAATGCCACTTCGAGACCCAAACGCCGGATTCTTCCGACGACCTGCATAACCCCCCCCCCTGCTGTGGCCAGTATTACCGCTTGCCAATGTCATTGCCCACGGGCCGTCACCAGGGTATCATCAGCGTAACATATCTCATCGACACCGTCGAGGAGTGCAGTGCCCAATCATATCTTCAATGATCCACAGCGGTAGCTCTAGAACCGAGCCCTGTTGTTTCTGGCTAGCCATAAGGATGATGGTTGAATAAATGCAGTAGTGTTGCAACAGTGATTGTCATTGATGACTGCTGTACAGCCAGGTTGGGGGCAGTTAAAAAAAAATATTGCTTGTTTTCAGTGTTATCTTTGCTTCAATTTACAACCTAAAATGCTAAAGGGAGTTCTATAGATTTAACCATAAAAAAAAATTACATACACACTTAACTAAAATAACAGAACGGTGGAGCAAACTCCGGCGCGATCGCATAGGGGTATGGAATAAGCGACTGTCGCAATCGCAACCCAGCGCTGGGCCCGCCACAATCGTGGCGAGAAAGTCAACTCTTTGAGGAGTGGTTAGAGAGGCGCCACGACGTCCTCGTGTTCCACCTGACGCAGGTCCTCACCGGACACGGTACGACACCCAATTGTCACCATTGTGTGGATCGTAATTAGGACACGGTAATGCATGCGATGGAGGTCTGTCCTTGTAGCGGCGATCGGCGGTGGTGACCTCTCGCATTCGGCCCTGGTCCAATCCATGCTCCGCAGTGAGAGGGCTTGGGAAACAGTCACCTCCTTCTGAAAAACAGAAATGCAAGCGAAGGAGGAGGCGAGATGGGTGAGGAAGAGGCAATCTTCACGTCCCAGCCGCCGAAGGAGACGCCCTGTGCGTCAGCAGTCGCCCTCAAGCTCCGTCCAGAGCGGGAGAAGTCATTTGATGATTTCACATCCTAAGAAAAATGAGTATGGTTCTCGTACTGTGAATATGACGTACTTCCATGCAAATGGTCATCCCCAATTTCACCATCATAGTACGAGAGTTCTGTTACAATGGAAAAATTACCCAATTTAATTACGTAGTTTAAGGCCTCTAGATTGATTTGATTTTGATCACTCGAGAAGGAAGTGATTTTATAAAATCAGACTATTTTGAAACAATTAAAAGCCAATATACACATGGAAATCTATCCAAATGGGGACCTGAATACACATGTTCGGAAAAGCTATCAATATGAGGACTTTTAAACACACTGCGTGGAAAAACTTCTATCCGAGGACATATATGTGAAGAATAACGCTTATAGTCCCCGCAAGGTACTTAAAATATGACTGAAGTGTAGTGTGTTAAAAATTTATGGGAGCTCACACACGTTCGGAATGTGAACATTAATTTCCGCGATCAAACCGAGGTCCACCCAGGTCGACATCAAGTTTCCCTTATTAAGTATATAGAAAGGATCAAAATCGAAAGGAATACGATGAATTGGTCGGGTCAATCCGAGGACGTACGAAAAGGTCCTCGGATTGAAAATGTCCTCGGATGTGCCTTGTGTATTCAGGTGCATGTCCTCGCATGGTTCTTAAAACAAACACACACCACACACATCACACACATCACACACACCACACACACCACACACACACACACACTTTTTTGTCTTCATTATTTTAGCTTACTCACCTATTGTTTGACAATCTATACGCGCCATTGCACATTTGTTTGCTAGTTTTATAATTAATGCGATATGAGGTGGAGGCCTGGTGTCCTGTAATACAGGTGTTATTTACCTACCACAGGCACCAGCGATCCGGGGTGCATGCAGAAAACCTCCTCGTGTGCCTAACGGCTGCTGGTTCCTTACGAATCCGTTCGGGGGAAAGAGCAGTTGACGGGCCGGTGCACCCTGGGCACGGGCAATAGTCTCTCCATGTCGGAGGGGCTATTGTCTGTGGCAAATTTCTGCGAGATGGGGTCGCTCCTGTCCGATCGACAGTCGTCGATTGGCAAAGGATGCGACCAATGCCGCTGCGGTGCAGGCGCACCAACGCGGCAGCTGCTCTCTCCTCACGGAGCAATCCTGAGGAGAGAGCTTTCGGCGGGTCCGCTGAGTCGGGTTGGCCGGACAGCGGACGGAGGCATGTCTAATGCCGCCGTCGGGGGCTTGGCTTTACCGCCTGGCCCAGAGGAAGGACACCTCTAAGATAAAAAACCCCCAATCCTAAGTTCTGAAGCGCGGCGATAGGATGAATGGCTGGTGGGGTTACCAGTCGTTAGCGCTTCCCCTGTAGGGTACCTGCCGACCCCCTGCAGTATGTAGGCTTACCGAGTATCTAGGCTCTGCTCGGTGGACATTTGATACCTATATCTACTCGTGGGAATCATATGGATACAACACAACAACAAAAAAAAAACGATGATGGGCCAGTTTTGGCGGAGATTGAAGAGCCGCCTGCCGGAAGCGGCAGCAAGAGCCGAGGAGGCTCACACGCCACCTCAAAATTTTGGGGGAAGCGTTCGCGCGGGGAGGCTTTAAATCCCTCCTCAAGCGAAGAGGATCTGTCGGCCGCAAAGGTGCCGACATCAAAAAGAGGTGGTCGCGCAGTAGTGGGTGCAACATCCGCTCGGCTGCCGCAGCGCGACCAAAGGGGTCGATTCTTGCGGCCCGCTACGCCGATTCCAGGGGTCAGTTCAGACCGAGCCCAGGAAGAAGCGGTGAGCGACGAGACCACGCTCGCTGACCTGAGCGGAGATTCCGCTGCGTCCCCGCTATTGCTAGATAGCAACAAAGCGGAGGTTAACGCTGCAAAGCGGGCGCAGCGGAAAGCGGCCGCGGCTGATGAGGTTGGCGAGATGGCTCGACAGGCTCGAGAACGGCGGGCCGCTCAGGCGGCTTCTGGGCAGGGCTTAACGGCGGCGGCACTCAGTCGCCAGGTTCTGGACGGCGTGGACGTTGTCCTGAAAGTTGCCACAAAATCGGGCAGCTTAAAGGGCACGTTCACGCGCGCCCTTAAAGAGGCGGCTGAGGGCATCAAGGAGGCGGTTGAGGTCCTCCTTGACCGAACAACCTCGGAGGAGACGGCGAAGCTGTGGGAGGAGAACAGCCGTCTCCAAGCTGAGCTGGAGGACCTCAAACGGGAGGTTGCCGCACAAAGGGTAGCTCCCGGCTCCCCGGTGGTTGCGGCCCCTCCGTCGGCCCCTGCCCCTGCAACTGCGCGAGATACGGACATCGAGAAGATCGTCTGCATCTGCATGCAGCAGTGTGGGGGCATGATGAATGCCCGCCTGGAGGCCTTAGAGTCAAAGCTACTCCCGGCCCAGAACCTCCGGCCACCGCTAGCGGCGGACAAACGGAGGATGGAGGAAGCCGCAAGGCCAGGGCCGTCGACCGAGGCGGCCAAAGCTGGAAAGAGGGGTAAAAAGCCCGCGGAGGGGCCCAAGAAGCCCGCGGAGGGTGCGTCAACACCCCCTCCCAGCTCAAATGCGACCCCAGCGACCGCGTCCGACCCCACCACAGAGGCTTGGACGACGGTCGTCAAAAAGAGCCGCAAAAAGAAGACGGCGCCGCCGGCACCCGCTCAGCCTAAGCCCGCGCATAAAAAAAAGCGGAGGTCTAGAAAGAGCAGGGCCCTACGCTCCGCGGCTGTGGTACTCACACTGCAGCCCGGAGCCATCGAGAGGGGCCTTACCTACAAGGAGGTCCTCACGCAGGCGAAGGCGAAGGTCGCGTTCCCCGACCTCGGCACACCGACCGGCTTCAAAATGAGGTCGGCGGTTAAGGGGGCGCGGCTGTTCGAGGTTTCCGGACCCTCGGGCAGCGAGAAGGCGGACATCCTGGCCGCCAAATTGAGAGAGGTCCTCCACGAAGAGGACGTTCGAGTTTCCAGACCCGTGAAGACCGCTGAACTGCGCGTCGATGGCCTGGACGACTCGACGACCCCGGAGGAGGTCGTGGCGGCCGTCGCCCGAAGCAGTGGATGTCCGTCGGGTGACGTGCGGGTGGGCGAGATTCGCGCCGACGCTGCCGGGCTCGGCACCATTTGGGTGAAGTGCCCGGTGGCGGCGGCGAAGAAGATCGCCGACAGCGGGCGGCTTTTGGTGGGGTGGGTTGCAGCACGGGTGAAGCTTTTTTTTTTTTTTTTTTTTTTACGGGGGGAAATCCTCATGGATGTCCTCCGCCCTGGGGCGGGCGGAGGGGTCTGTCAGACTCTTACTGACTAAAACCACCCCGGTGTTCCATCTTCCACCTACGCCGAGCACGGGTGAAGCTGCTGCAACCCAGGGCTATGCGGCGGAAAGGCCTGTGGCGCACCCGCCCCCAAGAAGGGGAAGAAAAAGAACCGGGCTGCCGGGGGCTCTTTACACCCCCCTCAGCCTGGTTGCTCTTCGGCCGACTCCCGGCCTAGGAATGGTGCCGAGGGAATGGATTGTGGATAATGCTACAATTCCATTTCCTCCAGGGCAATCTCAACCACTCTGCCAGGGCTCAGGACCTCGTACTCCAGAGCATGGCAGAGTGGTCGATTCATGTGGCTGTGGTCGCCGAGCCGTACTACGTCCCCCCCCGAGATAATTGGGTGGGTGACCTGGACGGCTTGGTGGCCATCATTGGCGGGGCTCTTACCGACCCGTCCCGAGGTCACGGCTGGGTGGCCGCCCTCGCGGACGGCATTATCACTGTTGGGGCGTATTTCTCCCCCAACAAGAGCCTCGCCGACTTCGAGAGCTTCCTTGTCGAGTTGGGTGCCGTCGTGAACCGGTACCACCCTCGCCCGGTGCTGTTACTCGGGGATCTCAACGCCAAGTCTGCGGCGTGGGGATCTCCAGTCACCGATGCCAAGGGCGAGGCGTTGGAGGAGTGGGCGGTCACGACCGGCTTGACCGTTCTGAATCGGGGCTCGGTCTACACGTGCGTGCGGCAGCGGGGCGGCTCTATAGTGGACGTCTCGTTCGCTAGCCCCGCTGTCGCGAGCCGTGTCCGCGAATGGCGTGTCGCCGTGGAGGTGGAGACGTTATCGGATCACCGATACATCCGTTTCGACGTCTCCTCCCAGACCGCGGGCGGCCGCAGCCCATCGGCCCCGCGAACGGACGGTCCGCGCTGGGCGCGCAAGCGCCTCGACAGGGAGCTACTCGAGGAGGCCGCCATATTGCAGGCCTGGATTCGGGAGTCGGCGACGACCGGACCCGTCGATGTCGAAGAGGAGGCGCAGTGGTTTCACGGGGCGATGACGCAAATCTGCGACGCGTCCATGCCCCGGGTCCACACTCAACCCAGAAGGCGCCAGGTGTACTGGTGGTCCGCCGAGATCGCACAGTTCCGCGTCTCTTGCGTGCGAGTGCGGCGCCAGTACACCCGATACCGGAGAAGACGTCGTCGGGTCCCTGACGAAGAAGCCGCGCTGTATGAGGTGTACCGCGCGGCTAAGGAGGCTCTGTGGCTGGCCATCGGCGAGGCGAAGACGCGATCCAGGGAGGAGATGTTGGCGACTCTCAACGGGGATCCGTGGGGGCGTCCCTATCGCTCGGTCCGAGGGAAACTCGGACCATGGGCGCCCCCGCTTACGGAGAGTCTCCAACCAGAGCTGCTGGAGGACGTAGTGGCAGCCCTCTTCCCGGCACGAGCGGAGCGTACTCCGCCGCCGATGGCTTTGCCCACAGCCGCAGAGCCTGAAGAGAACGCCAGCGTCCCAGAGGTGACACAAGCAGAGTTGAGGGCGGCCGTAATGCGGCTCCGGGCGAAGAACACTGCCCCGGGGCCCGATGGGATTCACGGTTGCGTGTTAGCCCTCGCTCTGAAGGAGCTAGAGCCCCAACTGAGAGGACTCTACACAGCGTGCCTGGAGCAGGGCCAGTTTCCCGTTCAGTGGAAATCTGGACGTCTGGTTCTGCTCAGGAAGGTGGGGCGCCCTGCGGACTCGCCGTCCGCGTGCCGGCCCATAGTGCTGCTGGACGAGGTGGGAAAGCTGTTCGAGCGGATAATCGCAGCCCGCCTCGTCAGCCACTTGTGCGGAGAGGGGCCGGACCTAGCCGAATGCCAGTTCGGGTTCCGGCACGGGCGCTCCACTATCACGGCGATATCGCGTGTGAGAGTCCTGGCGGTGGAAGCGGTGTCCCGGGGTGGGGTGATGTTGGCGGTGTCCTTGGACATTTCCAACGCCTTCAACACTCTGCCCTGGAGTTGTATTCGGGAGGCACTACGCTATCATCGAGTGCCTCCCTACCTCCGCCGCGTTATGGGGGCTTATTTGGCGGAGAGGTGTGTCACCTATCTGGGACGTGACGGCATACACCAGCACCCCATGTCGTGCGGTGTTCCGCAGGGTTCGGTCTTGGGCCCGCCCCTGTGGAACATCGGGTACGACTGGGTGCTGAGAGGCGAGCTCCAGCCGGGAGTGGACCTGACGTGTTACGCTGACGACACGCTGGTCACTGCCCGGGGGAGCTCGTACAGGGAGGCAGCGTTGCTGGCGACGGCCGCGGTCTCACAGGTGGTGAGCCGCATACGGCGCCTTGGCCTGGAGGTGGCCCTCAACAAGTCGGAGGCCATAGTTTTTCATGGCCCCCGGCGGGCGCCGCCGGCGGGAACACACATCGTGGTCGATGGG
Source organism: Melanchra persicariae (assembly GCA_947386135.1). Lineage (NCBI taxonomy): Eukaryota > Metazoa > Arthropoda > Insecta > Lepidoptera > Noctuidae > Melanchra > Melanchra persicariae. The sequence goes on along the minus strand of OX376661.1, from coordinate 9,042,668 downwards.
GCCCGTATCGCTGTCGAGTCCACCATGAAATACCTGGGATTGGTGCTCGACAGCCGGTGGGATTTCGGACCCCACTTCCGACGGCTGGCGCCCAAGTTGTTGGGCGCGGCTGGGGCGCTGTCAACGCTGCTTCCCAATCTGGGGGACCCGAGCACCGTCTGCAGGCGGTTGTACGTGGGGATCGTGCGATCGATGGCCCTGTATGGGGCCCCGATCTGGGCGGCTGACCTGACGGCCGGCACCATCTCTGTTCTGCGGAAGCCGCAGAGGGTGATGGCCGTCAGAGTCATCAGGGGTTATCGCACGATCTCCTACGAGGCGGTCGCGTCGGTCGCAGCTGCGCGAGGTCCTGGTGGCGGAATGGCGGAACAGGCTTTCACGCCCTACCGCCGGCCTCGTCACTATCGAGGCCATCCGGCCAGTGCTCGACATGTGGCTCGGGAGAAGGCACGGCTCCCTGTCGTTTCGTGTGACACAGGTCCTCACGGGGCATGGTTGCTTCGGGAGGTTCCTGTGTCGCATAGGCAGAGAGCCGGACGCTCGGTGTCACCACTGCGTCGACTGTCGGGAGGACACGGCGCGGCATACGCTGGCAGAGTGTGCCGCCTGGGAGGAGCCGCGCCGTGCCCTCGTCTCTGTGGTAGGCAGTGACCTCTCGCTGCCGGCTGTAGTCCGTTCTATGGTCGGCGGTGAGGAGTCCTGGGACGCGGTGGTCTCCTTCTGCGAAACTGTCATCTTGCAGAAGGAGGCTGCGGAAAGGGAGAGGGAGATGTCGAGTGCTCACCCGGCCCGCAGCAGGCGCACCGGGCGTCGGAGGAGGGCATACGCTGCCCTCCTTCTGCCCCCCTAACTGGGTCCAGGGGCGGCGGACTTGGGGATGTCCGTTGCCCCCCATTCATCCGGACCCGAGGTGGCGGCGCGTGGTGTTCCCGTGCGCCCCTCTGACGTCGCGGGGGGAGTTAAACACCTCACTCCCCCCGCTTACGAGATGTGGCCCGCAGAGGCGGGCCGGCACCAGCCGGGGATTACGGAAGTCGCATACGTTCCCGCGATCCCCGGCGTAGGTGGAAGATGGAACACCGGGGTGGTTTTAGTCAGTAAGAGTCTGACAGACCCCTCCGCCCGCCCCAGGGCGGAGGACATCCATGAGGATTTCCACCCATAAAAAAAAAAAAAAAAAAAAAAGGCACCAGCGATCCACAACCTAAGTTGTTACTTATTAGCATATATTTATCATTTATTTTTGTTCTTTACTTGGTTTGTGGTAAGAAATAAACGATTTAATATTATTATTATTTCCTTTATTCACTTTTACACATATATTTTACATTTTTAAATATTTCTATAAAAACAATGAAAAAAAACATTTAAAAATATAAAAAATAGTAGTCCGCCGGTGTCGGGAGCTGGGTCCAAGCTACCGGTGGTTAGGGCTCCAGAGAAAGGAACCTCCTCACAATACGAGCCGTATCGAGGAGAACTGCCTTCTGTATCAGGCCCTTTACCCAACTGCGTAACGCCAGCTTCGACAGGTGGTCGTCGAAGCTTTTGGCTATCAAGCCATTGGCCGTAACGACTATCGGCACAATGACAGCCGAGTCCACATTCCACATGTCGACAACCTCGTGTGCTAAGTCAAGATACTTGATTTGTTTCTCTTTCTCAGCTTTTACGAGGTTCTCGTCATGTGGAATGGTAACATCGATTATCATTGTGCGGCGCGCTAATCGGTCTATCACCACTATATCGGGCTTGTTAGCTATGATAGTCCTATCAGTGATGATAGACCGATCCCAGTACAACGTGACATGGTCATTTTCGAGAACTGGGTCGGGCACATACTTGTAATACGGTACCTCAGAATCCACAAGTTTGTATTTCAAAGCAAGTTGCTGGTGAATAATCCTAGCCACTTGGTTATGCCTGTGCAAGTACTCGCCGTTAGCCAGACGAGAACAACCAGAGATAATATGTCTGATGGACTCACCCGGACGGTGACATGCCCGACACACATCAACCGTCCCGTCCTTCATAATATGCCTCCGGTAGTTGTTCGTCAAGATAACTTCGTCCATAATTGCACAAACAAAACCTTCAGTTTCTCCGAAGAGATCACCGAAACGTAGCCAGGCCACGGACGCCGGGAAATCTACGTCGGACCCATAAAGAGCCCGATAGAAGCGCCCGTGAAGCTCCTTGCCTTTCCATACCTCCTTGCGGTCATCTGTAGTAAGTATTACAGGTTTGCGCCAGTTCTCTTTAGCCATGGACAACGGGGTGAGTCCCTTGTCCGCTGCGACCACATCTCGGTGCATACCCACATCGGCTTTGAGAAAATATTCTCTGAGACTGCACATCTCGTGGTTGTGGAGAGTCTTAGCATTTAAAAAGCCTCGACCTCCACACTTCCGCGGGATGTACAGTCTCATCACCGACGATCGTGGGCGATGCATCCGATTTGCAGTCAGCAGTGTACGGACCCTTCTATCCAAGGCGTCGAGTTCGGTTTGAGTCCATTTGAGTATGCCGAAAGAGTACATTAATACCGGCATGACCCAACCGTTGAAGGCACGCACCTTATTTCCGCCCGACAAAAGGCTGTTTAAAACCTTTTTCAGGCGGCCAAAGAAGCGCTCCTACAGCGATTGCTTCATGTCAGTACCGTTAATGCCCAACGCTTCCGACATACCCAAATACTTGTAGGTTTCGGTTGAGCTAAGGGATCTAACCTGTATGGAATCCGAGAGTTGAATTCCCTCAGATTCCATAATCTCCCCTTTCTTTACATGCATGACTGCACATTTGTCCACACCAAATTCCATCCTGATGGCACTACTGAAGTATTATTATTATTTATTATTATTGTTAGATGAATAAGACAAATTTTACTAAATGGGTTATGGAGAAACTAATACCGAATTTGTCTAAGCCTTCAATTATAGTCATGGATAACGCCCCGTAGCATTCAGTGATTCGTAAAAAGGCACCTACCTCTGCATCAAGAATTGGCGAAAGCTGTGGTTGTCTGCGAACAGTGTGCCTTTTGATGACTCGGCAAGGAAGCCGAAACCTACTCATGCTTGTTAAACAACACAAACAGATGCCCATCTATGAAATAGATGAACTCTAGTGAGCATGGTCACACAGTGGTAGGGCTCCCACCTTATCACTGTGATCTAAACCCCATTGAACTGATCTGCCGGTCGATTCTGTCGACATCTTACGGTATACACATATATATAAAAGTACTCTGTGGTATACACTTATGCGGAGTGAATGACAATAGAGCTGTCATTCCATCTCATTTGTATGGTTTGACAAGTCACCTGTCGTGCACCCCGCCCAAGTGTTCACTTCGACATGTTTACAGAATCGCACTGCTGGGGTATTGTAAAACATAAAATTGCCTCACATAATGTAGGATCAGTTGACATCAAGGAATTTTGAAGTCATTATTTTATTTTAATTCATTATAAGTAATTGTAAATGTTTATTTGTTTTTATTTTATTTTTCTAGGCAGTTGCTAAGCAAGCTTTTCAGAGCATTTCTATTGACGACTGGAAAATATGTCAACATGTTATGAAAATAGAAAAAGATTATTATCGAAGGGGGCAAACTCTCTATTATGATATTGAAAAAATAGTCATTATTGGATAAAACTAGTGTCATGCAACTAATGTCATCGTATATTGCTTTCTTGCTAGCCAGCCTCGAATCCACCAACATCTTTTCTTTCGAGATAACCTTTTCTTAATTTTATCCAATAACATTTGTATGACAACATTTTGTAACGCAAAATAAAGCTTTGATGTTGGCGGAGCCATGGACACAGACATACTGTGGGTTCCACGACACTATTATTTTAATGAAACTAGTTTCACAGGTACTGAAAGTAGTGTTATGAAATTAATTTAATCATGCATGAAACTTGTTTCGTAATGTAAATTCGGCTTTATATATACGATGACATTAGTTGTATGACACTAGTTTTATCCGAAAATCGCGCGCAACACGAAACTGCTTCAGTGTCGTGAAATCGATGCATGCATTGTAAAACTTGACGTTTACACGTGAAATTGTTGATGAAATTAATGTCACGGAACTACTTTCATGCCAGTAGTTTCGTAATGTAAATCCGGCTTAACTTGCAAGATGATAGCAGCAGTAGTGATACATCTAAAGATAGCCAGCAGTATTTTGTTGAAGGCTCAAACCAAGACATGGATGAAGACTTTTCGGGAGTTGAATTCTTAGACGAAAACATTTTTGATGATGATTAAAATTTTTGATTCTGATTAGGTATTTTCTTAGTTTTTATTTAGAACACTATGAGACTTTTCTTTTTTCATAAAACCCGCCAATACACACGTTAAAAAAAAACGAAGTATCAAAACCGTTTTTGTCGTAATATATAGGGTTACAACATGCACGATAGTGGCGCCACCATTAATTTCACGACTTTTTGGCCAAGCTGTAGGCATGTGTCAGCAAAGTTCTCGAGTCCAGCCCGAGTACTTGCCTGAATGAGCAGCAAGCCATCGTCCGCATAACCGGTTAATGAACAGCCGCGTTGGAGCAGAAGCGCGAGGAAATCATCAAAACCAAAATTCCATACATATGGACCGATAACTCAGTAGGATTAGTAGGAAGTAGGATAGAAGTAGGATTTAATTTAAATATTATAGTATAGATAGAGTATAGGTACCTAAACAATTTATCCAGCTCAGATGTCGCCACCCTATCGTAATGTAGATTTAAATATTGTCATATGGTTAAACTATCCATTATTACTTAGTACCTAGTTAGTGTTTAGGATTTTATTGTTTGAGTTTGAGTTTGTAGGTGGTACACTCTTGAGATCCGCAGGGATGATCACACGGTTTTTAAAACATTTACACGCCACGCAAGTCAGTGTAAAATTTAAATCGTCCTTATGCGGGCAATCTTTTGTTTCATGTGCGATACTCTAATATACATAAATATCGAATAACGTTATAATCGTGATTACAAATATCGACTATATTTACCAATAATATTGTATGGAAAAATATTGATAATTAAATATATTGATATTTTTTGCCCACAGCCCATAGCCTATAATGTGGTGTGGTCTACTGTCCGTATATTATTGTATGTAAGTAAGTACTCTGTGGTCATGTGGACCACTACCACTATAACATTAGTAACCATTTAAATTAGTCTATGGTCATGTGGTGTCTGTGTCTACAGCAAGGAACTTCTACTACAACCTGGAATGTGCACAGGCTGTCGATACGTGGTCCGAGGGAGATAGCTTCGCGAGAGCCCTCTGTCCCTTTCATTACGGTGACCAACCAATATAATGTAGGTTGAGACTAATATAATAAGATATAATATATTAACCAATAATTTGATTTCATAAGTTAATAATAATTATGCTTTAAGGATGGATTAAAGTAAAACGCATTAAACTATGTTTTATTATATCCTGGGGCCTGAAATGAAACTGCAAATAACGGAATAATTTTTGATATTTGAATGACTTGGAATGACATCAAGCCATTTTTTCTCCCTGATTCTTCTCCAGGCAGTCTGAAATTATATTTTTTAAATTTATTTCAAATATACGAAGTAACACACCTAAATCAGCGATTAATATGGGAAGTTGAAACTTTTTTGCCATTTCCCTACAATGTTCCTCGGGAAATGTGAAATTTCATGATCACGTCTTTTAAGTATTCGGTACACCGGTATACGGTACATATAAAGTTTTATTATGCTTACATTGAAGACTACCTCCTATTTATATGCTGCATTGTGTAAATAATCTTATAATTTCGTTATTTTGGGCACCCTACTTCAAGAATTGCAATATACTTACTTGATGAAAGAAACACCGCATCCTGCATAGGATTCGCTTTTGCAACCGAACAGCTTTTGAATCGCACACTTTATTACCATCTTTATTACATCCGAATAAAGAAATTGATTGTTTTACAACAAATAAATATGGCTGGTGGGTTACCAGTCTAACTTATATAATTATATATTCTACTAATAATCTTTCCTTTTTAATTACATTTCAATACAGTATCTAAATTATTGCTAAAAAAATGTTCTCAGTCTAACAGATAATTTAAAAATATTAGAAATATATCAGAACGAAAGTTAATGTTTTTTTAGTAAGACACGACAATATTATTTTTTCCTACCATTCCTACTAAATTCGGGAATAATCCTCCTGGCAACACTTTAGAAAGGGACACAGGGCTCTCCAAGCGCTTTCTCCCTCGGACCGGATTTCTCTTTGACCAAGTGATTGTCTGTAATAGAACTTAACTTCATATACATAAGGTTTATTTTTATATTGGTGTCAAATTGACAATGCTCATTCCAGGTTGTAGTAGAAGTTCCTTGGTCTACAGTCCCTCTCTAATTATCTAATAAGCACAGAGTACATTATACTATATTGAAAAATATAAGTGTTCTGTGGTTCGAGAGGGTCGTAAAGGTAAAACTCGATATCTGTTATCACTGTTACTGTTACTCAAAAATAACAGTTCCAAATATCTGTTATCAAATAACAGCCTGTTATTTTTATACGGACGATAAATATGTATTTTATATCTCAATCGAATATCTTCTTTATTATTTTCTGTTTAAAGTCAAAAATCGTACCCGAACTATTGACTAAGAAGGTCGAGATTACATCATAAATATAGAAGAACTAAGTTTATTTATATTGTTGTCATCCGGTTACTAGAAAGAAACAGACTCCAACATAATGTAAAAGAAGAGGTAGAATAAATTATTGAACACTAAACACTAGTAGGTACGCCGTAAACACCTTAGAAATATTTCTGATTTTTTTTAAATCAGAATTCTCTCTCAAACTTTCATTCTCTTTAGCGGAAAAATTCAGAATTTAAAAATTTCAACAAAGAAAACCATTCAATTGAATATCACCGTTATTCTTTTTAGCATAAAGTCATACAACATTTGCAAGGAACACTTTGCAACCAATCCCGTCAAACCAAAGACCCAAAGACAATAAAGGAGTACTGACACGATCACAGTAATTGTTTTTGGTTGCATCGCAAACCTTGAAAAAATATTATTAAAAAGCACTCTAAATGACTACACTAACCAACAAACCAGGTTAACAGTTTAACAGCTTTAGCAAGAGTGAGAAGTAAACAGTATAAAAATAATAGGTGTTTCTCTTTTTAGCAAGGATCATTCTTTAGTGAGGAAAAGAGAGATGTGATGCCGTGTTAACTATTAACGTGGTAACAGTCTGTATGTGTGGGGACTGTTAAAAAGAAATAATAGTAACAGCCGCGGTAACAGTGTTTGAGGGTCTGTTATTAAAGTAACAGATAAAATAAATTGTTAGGAACAATATTGTTATTTGTTATTTTTACATATCTGTTATTTTTATCTGTTACGATAAATACGCCTCACTCCTATATTATACACAGAGTACACTCTATTTATGTATGTCCTGTGTGATGTGATTGTGAACTGATGTGTATAAAATTCTCAATTTTGACTTGGATTACATTACAAAAATCTTGAAATTGGAAACGATGGCGACGTCCAGCGAAGCGTCAGATCAGAATGTAAAATCCAGGCGTCCTGCTGGTAAGGGTATTTTGGCACACCTGTAATAATGGCCTTGTGATATCGATTGGGGAATTTGACTGACTCAATTACTGTTTTGATTGTAGAGTCTGCGTTCAAACAGCAGCGCCTGCCTGCTTGGCAGCCAATCCTGACTGCGGGGACGGTCCTGCCGACATTCTTCGTCATTGGCCTTGCGTTCATACCTGTCGGTGTAGGCCTACTTTACTTCTCTGATGAGGTGCGCCCATATGACCACTAATGTCAAATTAATATAGTAATTACATGACAAATTAGTTGTCTAAGAAATAGTAATTTACCATTGTAATATATAACTAGCAAGTCTAAAGCAATGACATTATATTACTGATGGTTGTTATTCATGTTCTTCCCACTCACCTACTGGCTAAAAATATTTGTAGCTTTCTTAATTTTATCCTCATCTCTTATGCGGCGTCACACTAAAAGGGGGAGGTTTTTTGGATTGTGAATGATTTATAATTGTACCTTTCTTTTAGGTCAAAGAACATGTAATAGACTACACAAACTGCATGAAAGAGGGTGAAAACATCACTTGTGCGGACTACATTAAACAGAACTCCATGGATCAATGCACTTGCCGTCTGTCCTTCAACTTGACTGAGGATTTCAAAGAAGATGTGTACTTCTACTATGGACTCAGCAACTACTACCAGAATCATCGACGATATGTCAAGTCTAGGTAATAACTAATGACAAAATCATAATACAGCCTTGGTCTTCTAAGTATTAGGCCTCCTACTTTGCATGTGCTCATTAACTACAGCAGAAAATAAAAATGATTGTTTGTTTAACTATTTGTCCATTTAAAACCTTTTTCAAACCGACAAATAGAATAATAATATCTTAAAAACTATAATTGTAAAAAACTGATATGTTCTTGTTCAGAGGTTTTCTGCTGTAACTGGTTCACATAATAATAATAAACCCAGAACGGGTTGCAAACACATCACCGGAGTTGCTGAGAGAGTTGTTAAAAACTTGGAAAACAACTTCTACAGACCTCACTGCCCAGTTTTCAGCAGAAATTCAAAAATATCTGCTCAAACCATGCACACATGATTCAGGAACTTGATCTGAATTGAAAAAAAAAATGCATGTATGAGCTGGCTCAGTCATACCAAAGTCCAATATTGTGTGGTCAGATAAATTAAACTTTGCAGTAAGCTGGTTGATTTAATACTCTAACAATGTTTAACCATATTTTTTAAAACAATCTCTACTCTAATCAGAATATTTAACACTGGCCTGACCTTTATTTGTTGCTGAGTAAGCGAAGGTGTTGGTGAAGAGTTGTGTATGTGTGAGAGTCCAGTGGACTCTACAAAGTACAGAAACATACTGTCTGCATTTTGAGTTGTTGAGCTCCTTTTGGTTCTAAGTTCAGCTACTCAACTACTGGCAAAGGCTTGCCGTGTGATTCTTTTGTCAAAAGGCCATCTCAGACAATAATTTGCAGGGTTCTCAAATGACGGATTGTGATTACGGGATATTACAGGTAGATAATATGATTGTCTAGTAGATTGAGTAATTTATGTGGCCAACCCAAATGTCCTTACTTTGGTAATGTTAGTCTTTATAAAGTGTTTGAGCTCCTTATACTTCTAAGTCGATTTGCTTGCACTGTTTGGAGAGGTCCACTCAAAAAGATATACAGGTTGAATTTTTTAAGTGTGCCTGGATGGCCAAATCTGTGAAACTATGAGGAATATCGAAAAACACTGAACGGACTGCCCAATTTTGATGAAAACTAAAACTGCATTGCATTGGATTTATGAAAAAACCATTTTTGAAAAAATCAACGGGTTTGATTCTTCACAGAATTTGATCCTTAAGCAACACTTGGATGGTGTGATAATACTGGATGTGTTTTTTTTTCAAAGTCAACTGGTTTGATTCCTGGCTAGGAAAACCAATTTAAAAAAAAAATCTAATGATGTAGTTGTAGTGGCCATCCACACACTTAATTCACCCTGTATATACATATATACAGTACACATATATCGAGATATGAGGGGTGCCTAATACTTTTGACCGAGAAGGTATATTTGCTAATCATAATACTCTTGCAATAAAAAATATCATCTGTAAATTTATATTTGTTTTTAGGGATGACTCTCAGCTTCTTGGCCGTTTGTCATCATCACCTTCAAGCGACTGCTTGCCATTTGCTTACGCAATCGAAGATGGGAAGAAAAAACCTGTGGCGCCGTGCGGAGCCATTGCTAACTCTTTATTCAATGGTATGAGCCTCTGTTACAGTATGTCTGTGGTGCTGTCACAAGATACAGTGAGGAAGACCGTTTTAAAAGTCGACTATTTTCATTGAGTCATTTAAGGAAAAAGGTTTATTTAAGTTTACTTCAAACCTTGTATGAATATGAGGAAAAGCCAAGATTCCCTCTTAATATATAAATGTTGGACAATTGGAAAAACGGTTATTGATCTGCAAAAGCTAAAACTGATACTGCAAAGACCCTGATTGGCTAAGTTAAGAACCAGTTCATTACTTCTTCCATCATATTCTCGTAGGTCAGAACTAGCCTGGAATATAATATCTGTTAACCAGCCAGCGCAGCGCTAAATACGATTTTCCAATGTACAAAACTTTCAGTTTGTAGTGTTGGGTTTGTTTTTTTTTGTATTTTTTACTGGTAATAGGTAAACCCACAACTAAATTGACATTATTCTGTGGTTGCGCTATTTGCGGTTAAGGAGTTACTTTGTGAGCCTTCGTAGTACATGTCCAGACCAACTCATAATTAAATGATGTGCTTTGCTTTTATATTGACATAAACCTTCAGTACAATATGTCACTTTACTATATTTTATTGATTTTAATTTGAGGAGGTCACTTTGAAGTTCAACGTCCAATGCAAATTCAATATAGTAATAACTAAACCCAACTAAAAAAGAATAATCAAGATTGGTTAATCAATCAATATAATATATTGATTGGCATATAGGTTCCCTGGGGAGTGATCCCCCTTCACTCCCCAGGGAACCTATTTTCAGCTGCACTAAGAGAGGATTTACCGGCATTCTTACGGGAACAGGACCGCGCAATACGTGCGTACGAAGTCGCGGTCAAAATTTAGTAAACAATTAAGTTATGCCCAAATGCTCCAAAAGAATAATGGAAATTGAGGTTGTCTTGTATGCACGTGCGTTTTTTATGAACTGTTGTAAACTAAACAATAAACACATGCGATTTCAGCAATCCCGGGAGATTTGTTATCATTTATTGAAGAGTTCCGTTGCCTACCTTCGAAGTTCTTCATCAGATTTTCTCCAAATTTAAATGGAACCAGTCCAGGAAAATACTCTTTTAAACAAAAAAGAATCATCCAAAGTGGTTGACGATTGGTGAAAATATCGCTGAACAAACATTTTTCCTGGGATCCCGTCATCAGGTCGGATCGGTTCTTGAGCTGATGTTAGAAGGTATAACCTTCCATCAGCTCAGCAACATGAGATGATGATTACCAGGCACAAATATCTGAATTGCGTTAGACTTAGAAAGCATATGAAAAAATTGCATGAACCTATAAAATTTGAGCTTTCGAATAAAAAACGAAATTAAAAAATCGGTCGACATACATAAAAAAAACATGCAATCGAACATTGAACCTCCTTCCTCCTTTTTGAAGTCAGTAATAAAATCAAAATTTCAATATTATTATTCTGAAAACACCCTACTGTTATTTGTTTCATTGAAATATTATAGAATGTTTAAAAAGATAATAATAATTGATATCCATTTCTGTCACCAGATACATTGATAGTACGCTCTCAAGATATGAACAAGGATGTGCCCGTGCTACGCACGGGTATCGCATGGGATTCAGACAAGTCTATCAAGTTTAGAAATCCATCCGGAAATCTCACGGAAGGTATGTATTGTCTGTGTTAGTATAAAGAAGTGCACAACAAACATGATAAAACTAAAGCCAAATAATAATTATAAAAAAATATATAAAGCAAAAAAGATTTCCAAAAAATATTTAATATTTTTATTTTTATATATTTTTTTTTTGGAAATCTATCTGATGGACTAATTAGATTTTCTCAGTTATACACCCTATTCAAATAAATCCATTAAGTTAGTTTTCCTTTATTTTGCAACATGGGTTTGGGCACACGGTCACTTTAACTATAGGATCAACTCTAAAATGTACACAAAAATCAGCTGTAGTCAATCTGCTGAACATTTACCCAACTATGTTGAGGTTGGCTTCCATGGAGCGAAAGCTTATCTGACCTTTATACCTTTTAAATGTGCTAATAAATTAAACAACGCTTTTGTTCAAGCAATGCTTTACAAAAAGAAAATTTTCTCATTGACACTCAACATATAATTTCAGCATTCGCAAACTTCACGAAACCCGAGAACTGGCGACTCCATGTTTGGGAGTTGGATCTCAACAACCCAGAAAACAATGGCTTTCAGGTACTTAACTAATCATTAGTAAACATAAAGCCTGCAGAATGGCCTACAACATATTTGTACTCTTTATATTTTTCTTAACTTATCAATCCCTACTATATTGTATATTTATTTATATATATATATATATTTAAATACATATATTATTTAAAATATTATATTTTTATATAATACTAGCTGTCCCCCGCGGCTTCGCTCCCGTCAACTGGCTACTTACTGTAACTCTTTATGTGTGTTTTAATGCAATAATGTAAATGAATGTGTTCTCCCAAAAAGAAAATTAAATATTAATAGGTACGTCGGGCGCCAGGGAGATTCACACGGTACAAATACAATAAAGGTTTCCAGAAACTTTTAATCTGCCGGTGGGAGGCTAAACAAAGAAAATTAAAACAACTATTTTGTCTTTTCTCCATTTAATGGCCCGTAGCTTCACATAAATTTTAACCATTAATCTGAAATAATATTGCTTACGTATATTACTTACGTTTACTTAAAAGACTAGAGTCAAGAGCAAACCCATCACTAATAAAAAAAAAAGAGATGTTAACCTAACTAAATTCCAAAAAAGTTAGGGATCCGTATGAAAACTTCGATAATGTAACCCAAGTTGTCAGAAAAATCCTTATATCGCGTACGCTGCGGAATCAATTGACAATCCCAACATTTGTTATTGTTTTATCGAAATCATTTAAATGCCGTGGTGTTTCAACTTCACCGGACCAAGCATAGATACTGTTACGAGCTTAGGGTTCGTGACAATAAAAACAGCCGATAAAATAACCAAAATGACACTTTAATTAATCAACACTAATTACAACTTAAACTCACTAATTATAAATCACAATATTGCACTACTGATCACTTTAATTCGCAGTCGAAGTTCGCTCTCGAAGTTATCGCTTGTATCGCAGATTAAATACTATACGGTCACAGTCCGGCAGATAATTCCAGAACCTTCTAGTATAGAATCATCTAGGAAGTTCGAGTACGTACCGGTCCCGACTAACCAGATATCGAAAACTCTAGAATGTTCTAGCATCGAAATGTCTAGAAGGATCTTGACTCTACTAGTTCTGCTACTCGATACTAGATGGCGCTAGTAGTATACTATACTTTTAACGTTATGTACCCGGCATTCATTCTGGCGCGTAACAATACGATTCTCCCCAGTTCGCCTCAAGCTGCAACATTTTTCTTACTCCGGGCATGTTTATTACCGTCGTAACTTTTGAACGAAAGGTCTGATTTGAATTATTTAAAGTGAAATTTATACGGACATAATCAACCTTAATTATCAAACCATTTAAATGGATAAGGATTAATATCATCATACTAAAATCACCATTTTTTATTTCACCAGGGATTTGCTTAAATAATATGAACAAAAAGCGGTCATGGTGACTTATCCATAATAGTTAGACATATGGTATCGCTGACTTTTTTGTAGAAATTGATGACCTCTATAAAACTGTAGTACATCACTTTGCTCTATTGTCAATTGATTCGGCAGCGTACGCGATATAAGGATTTTTTTTTATTTTTTCTCACACCTTGGGTAACATTATCGAAGTTTTCATATGAATCCCTAACTTTTTTGAAAATATTCACTAGCCTATGTCCATCATCGATAATGTAGTATTCTACTGGTGAAAGAATTTTTCAAACGTCCAGTAGTTTCGGAGCCTATAATAACAAACAAACAAATCTTTCCTCTTTATAATATTAGTGTAGATAATTTAATCTTTACTTTACCAAAACCAAAAAAAAATCTTTTATACCTCAACCTGTGGAGACACATCGGATATTAACATCGCTCAATTCGTAATACGCTAATACCGGCTCATACGAAGATGCAAGAAACTGGTTCGATCTTATACGGAACGTACAGGACCTATGGGTGGCAGCACAGAAGTGTCACTGTCAAGTGTAGTTTACCTAAGTTTCGGAATTGATACGCTAGATGGGACAGTCTACTTCGCGCATATTCCCCTAAACGGAGGATTATTGCTATTTATTTAGGCTTGCCATATTTATGCAGGTATACGGTTAACGGCCGCTTTCTATAATGTATCTCAATCCCAATCTTGATCTCGATCCTTGTCTGTAACCAATCAACGGCCGAATTTGTGTCCTTCACCACACAATCCTCACCTTTGATTGGTTACAGACAAAGATTGGGATTGAGATATATTATAGAAAGCGGCCGTTAGACATATCGCCGGAACTCACAGTAGGTTCAATTATTTTCGGAGGCTCTCGAGCCTCAACTAAGGGCCATCATTTACCCCGGTCACTGGGGAGAGTGGAACCGGCGAGAGATGTAGTGTGGTGTTCCACAACCGCGGGTTTGGATCTAGGGCCGCTCCTGTGGGACATCGGCTACGACTGGGTTCTGCGCGCTGACCCCCTAGCGGCGTCAGCGTGGTCTGCTACGCTGACGACACGCTGGTCCTGGCGCAGGAGAGTCGTTGAGAGTATCCGGCAATTGGATCGTCTCGAGGTGACCCTGCATAAGTCCGAAGCTATGTGCTTTCATGGTTTTCGGAGGTCACTATCGGGATCCCAAATAACGGTAAGAGGGGTTCACATCGGCGTCGGCTCGACGACCTGGGACTCGTTCTCGACAGCCGTTGGAACTTCGTCGAGCACTTCCGACATTGGGCTCCCAGACTGGGGCGGGCCGGGGCTGCTTTCATGAGGCTTCTGCCCAATCTAGGAATACCTCCTGCCGGAGGTTCTATGTGGGTTCGTGCGGTCCATGGCCCTTTTTGGGGCCCCGGTGTGGAAATAAAATGATTTTTAATTAATATATTTTTTTTGCTATAAAATAAATCGATTTTGCAACTAATACGGGTATTGAGACTTTTTTTGGATCCTTATAAATATATTTCCAATCATTCCTTGACTGTTAGAGGGTGGGGACGGGGTCCATACAAAATCCCCCATAGTCCTTTGGCAGATATGTAGCCTGGGATATGGAGAAGTCCTTCTCCATAGGCTAGTTTTTTACGCGATAACCGAGATCCATGCGGATGAAGCTGCATGATGTGATCCGACCGGTTTCGGCCAAGGTGATTGCTTCAGCTCCGCTGTAGTTGTCGTTCGTGAGCCCGCATGTGGCTTAAGTAACCAATCTTCTTTGTGAAGATCCTCGCACATTGCGGGCACGTGAGCTCACCATCTATATAATTATATTTAATTGCCGCAGGTGGTCGGGCTTTCAATTGGTCACGCTTGGCATCAAGCTCAAGGCGCCTTTTTACCTCAAAATCATGAACATTGGTTTTAACCAAAGTCCTTCACTCAAGTCTTTGAGCGGCTTGCTGCTCCCACCGAGACGGCTCCAAGTCGCACTTTTTGAAGTGACGCCTTAGCACATCTTTATACTTGAGGAGCTGCCCGCCATGCTTGCGCTTGCCCTCCTCAAGTTCACAATAAAAGATCGCTGCTCCGTCATCCGTGACACATGTCCGCACCACCGAAGCTGACGCCGCATGAGATAAGACTCAATGCCACCAACGTTAGCTTTGCGTAACACTTCGGTGTTCCGCATGCGTTCAGGCCATCGGATCTTCAAAATTCTCCTAAGACATCGAAGGTGGAACCGGTCCAGCATGCGGACGTGCCGGCGGTACACGGTCCAGGTTTCAGCTGAGTATAAAATGTGGGGTAACACGGCCGCCATGTATACTGAGACCTTGGTAGCTAGTTTCAGGTCATGCGTCCTGAAGACCTTAGCATCCAGCTTACATAACGCTGCAGCTGCAGCGCCAATCCTGCTGTTGATCTCTGCATCAAGGCCACACTTTGATGTCAACGTGCTACCCAGATAACGGAACTTGTCGACCTGCTTCAGCAGATGAAGCTAGTAATATTATAAATGCGAAAGTTTGTATGTTTGGACGAATGGATGTTTGTTACTAAATCACGTCAGAATGGATCTTGATGAAATTGGGCACAGAGGTAGATTATAGTCTAGAATACCAGAAAGGATACTTTTTTTCCCGAGAGTTTGTGAGTTCCCTTGAGATAATTTAATCACTGTATATGTGTCACCTGTAAATCGCAGATTCCGTTACATTGTAATAAATCATAATTCGATTATAATTTCTCGATATATTATGAAAAATCGTTTTGTATACAATAAATCCCATCCAAATTCAATTGTTTCCAATACATCCGTGTCTTATTAAAGAAATAGTTTACAATTCCACGCGATATTTTACAATCTTACGGATACAGAATAGTTCCCATAACTAGAACCCATAACTATTATTATACGTGGAGTTTGTTTGTTACACTTTCTTCATGTACAATAGCCCGTATATCAACTATCGGGCAGTTACCCACCAGACACTACAACCGTCCGAGCGGAGGATCCTCCCTTTTCAACGCAGGTATGCGGGACTTTACTCTCTGTACCGCTTCCTCCAAAACAAAATTCGTAAGTATGAGGAATATCGAAAAACATTGAAATGAGTCACGTGGCAGAGCGCTTTTTCAACAAAATACTACTTCCCAGAATTTGATCCTTATTAGCGACACTTTCGAATGGTGTAATGATAAAGAATGTGTTATTTTTTTCAAAATCAATTGGTTCGATTCCTGGCTAGGAATACAGTCTTCTCAAAAATCCAATGATGCATTTTAGTTTTCATCAAAATCGGGCTCGAGATTCCTCTCAGTGTTTTTCGATATTCCTCATCGTAACAGATTTGGCCCTCCACGCAGTTACAAAATTAACTCTGTATATATCTGTATATACTTTATTTTTGGCGAAAATCTGTTTATTTATTTATTACAATAGGGAAAACAAACAGCAGTATAGCATAGGTTACATTGTTTTCATAATTCAAGGATTACCAACTACTTATTCCACAGATTACTCAACAAAATAACTAACTGCGCAGACATTATGTTGTTGTTTACGGCTGTGTTTATTATTCGTCAAATAAGGAAAAAATGAAAAAGAGAGCATAGAATCTAAAAAACAAAAACTACAAGTAAACTAAATTTCTTACAAGCATGCCTGATGTATGTATATCTTTTACAACTAAAAATTACAAACGTGTGGAACCTTTGGAGACTATTGCCAATTGTTTAAAGTTTTAATTACATTGTTTTTAAATGTATTCTTATTGAGGAATAGTCAATGTCATTAAATTGCTTGTTGGACGTATCCACTTAGCGATGTAAAGGAGAGCGAATACGTAAACGTTATATGACACTTATGTAGGCTAAGTTATAGCTTGTTGGAAAAATTATAGTTGGTAAGACGGTCAAGATCTATGCCATGCCTTATGAAAACGGTCAAAGTTGCACTAGTCGATATTTTGTCCAGACAAATTTCGGGGGGTATTACTCCACTGTTTGACATTATACATTCAAAGTTAAGCATGATATCGTTTTATCTCATTATTAATTTTGTCTGTACGGAAACAGAATAGTAAAATAAAAAGCCATTAAAAAGTTATAAGCCAAAAAAGATTTTTTTTTTCTTTGATGATTTTTTTGATTTCGTGTTTCTTGCTAATTTAACGCAACTTTGGGCGTAAATAAGTAATAAAAAGAAGTGTAAAATCTCATAAACAAAGTCGGCACCGACAAACCTCAATTATAGAAGAGTTCAGCAAACTTTATTTGTAATTGATTTACGCAGTGGTTTTTTCATAAAACTCAACCTTCCAATAGACTTTTCGTGCAGCGTCTAACGTTGTTTCCGTTCGGAACGGTGTTTTGTGCGTGGGAACTAGATATTGTGCGTGTAGACTAGTGTCTAACTGCTCATCACTGATACTGTCTCTGTCGGGCACGATGCCCGGTGAGACAGCGTGCTTTTTGGCCATGCTTACCAGTGAGTTCGAGCCCGCAACTAGTTCAACCTTATTATGCAGAATTGTATTATACTGTAGGTTATTGCGGCCCATCATGACAATAGTAGAAGCGCAATGTGGCCCAGAGAGAAAAAAGGTTGAGTACGGCTGCCCTAGACTATCGGCTATCACACAAATGGCGGCAAATCCAAATCTTGCGTAAAATTTGGGACACTCATTAGTAAAATCAGCATTAAAAAGTCTCTTGCTTGCACTTTCAGAACGAAGACCTCATAGTATGGATGCGCACAGCCGCCCTGCCCACGTTCCGTAAGCTGTACCGCCGCGTAGACCACAAGCAGGTCGGCTTCAGCAACGGGCTCGTCAAGGGACCCTACGTGCTCACCGTGCACTATAGTGAGTGTTACAAGGACTAGTTCAATAATACGACAGACAGTTTTGTTCTGCAAGCTGTACCGCCACGTGAACCAGACGCAGGTCGGCTTCAACACCGGACTTGTCAAGGGGCCCTACGTGCTCACCGTGCACTATAGTGAGTGTTACAGTGACTTAATCCCCCAAACTTTGGTATTGCACAAATAAAAAACCGGCCAAGTGCGATTAAGACTCGCGTGAAAAGGGTTCCGAACGGATCTGATTTTTGTAACGTTACTTTAAAACTATAGACTTCTTATAGGTTTTCCTGTAAGTATAAAGAACTATTCTCTGCATTTTTGTATAGTATTTCCTGCATTGTTTTCCAAAGCACCAATTTAAAATACAAAACTATTTCCCCAGACTACCCGGTAACTGAATTCGACGGTACCAAGTCCTTCGTGATATCGACGACATCACTGCTGGGTGGCAAGAACCCATTCTTAGGAGTGGCCTACGTGGTGGTCGGTACTCTGTGCCTCTTGCTGGGGATCGTGCTGCTTGTCATACATTTGAAGTGCTCAAAGAGGTATGCATAGCTTTTGGAAACCCTTTTTAATACCCACCCATTTGTATCCCCGGTTTCTGATTTACGAATTTGAAATTCACAACCTGTCAACAACGCAAAAACCTACCAAACTTGCACAGGCTGTGACAATCTCTAGTTAGACACGTTCGTAAGAGCGTTTACGCCCTACAGCATTTAATACAAACTTTCAAGTCCTTATTTTTCGAAAGTAATGTACCGATTTTTGTGAAACTTGGTATCAAATCGAATGGTGTTATACTTTAACACGCATATTGTAAGTTTAAGAGTCATAAGAAAACATTTTGATCAGTATTTAAAAGACGAGGCTGGATGTGCTTTCCGTATATGAGAAGAGGCCTTAGCCCTGCAGTGTTGCAGTTACAGATACAGTACCCGGCCGTGAGAACTGCACGTAAAGTATGGCGCTGTAGAGTGTTGTCTCTGGCAACCGTACTTGAGAGACATAGTCCCCTTCTCACCTTCATATTCTTTATTTTGAACCTACATACTAGGTCCAATGGTAAGTTAATAAACAACTTATATTTGAATTCAGAATTCGAGATAATTATCCAAATTTGGAACAACAAACGCTATGTTATAGAATACAAAGTTCAAATTCCATTGCAATTGCCCATATTTTTTAGGGTCACTTGGTCATTTAAAAATTTATTTTAAACACACAACGCTGAAGTCGATACTTAAGTTGATGGTTATGGATTCAAATTATCTCGGATAATAAATAATTCAAGTATAGAAAGACTACTGTTGGAAATGTTTTACATGTTTTGGTACAATATAAATCGATTCTCCGTGCTCAGAGTCGCATAAGCTAAAACTCACTAGGTTGTGACGACCGGGTACTGTACTCAATATTATAGTATTAAGATTAAGATCAAAGCTCAACAACACAGATTGTCCGATGACAACCGTAACCTGTTACGGCTCGCGCACAACTAATCCTTTGGATTTTCAACGCTCGACTCTGGACCGAAAGTTTAAAATCCAACAGAGCAATCTATGTCCTTTAAAACATTTCACGTTTTCGTGTCGATATGTTTGGTTCCTTTGGCGATGTCGGGTTAGATTTACGAGCCGTAACAACTGTTTAACATTATCCAACGAATCAATAAATACAGCTGCGACTACAGTCGTTTCATGTTGGCTATGGTAAGCACCAGATAAATGTGCAATAATGGTCATTGACCCTGTTTTTGATAATAAGAAAGTCAATAAATGTATGTCGTTTACTAACTTTTTTATTATAAAAAACAGAAATAAAGACTTAAAGCTGTCCTGAATCGACGTCTATCGTAATTTTTACGTTCTAGCAATGAAAAAACGGTTCATAATTTATTGTTCGGGTATCTACGAATGGATATTAGGGAAAGGTCAATGTACTTTATTGCAAGCTTATCTGGCCACCACAGGTTCCATAATACGCTTGATGCGTTCAAGGATTAAATACTAAACTGATTTTGACCTTTTCGTTCCCAGACTGCACATATTAAAATGTCTAATAATCGCATAATAACAGTAATTACGCGTTAATATGGCACGCGTTTTAGAAAAATACTATCAATGGGCATGGCCTCAGTGCGAGTATGAAGCGTACTCCATCGCGTTTAATAAACTGTTAATTTGTACTAACTAAATTAGCCCCATCTAGTGACAATGATTATAATACCAATGTTTTTATTATATAGGCTGTTTTAGAATTGCGCTGGTCATATTTATGATTATGTTCTTTATCCGATATACACTTCAAAACTGTGATTGAACTAAATTAAACGCCACCAACTGCACCACGCTGCATGAAAAGTTGCTGTTGTTTTTTTTTTTTGTATTTATATTTTTGCAATTGTTTCTGTACTGAATATCAGACACAGACCATCATCCTTAAATATAACCACGCGTTTCTGAAACACCATGTATCCGTTTTGACATAAGCGATAGTTTACGTTAAAGCGATTGAGTACGTTAAAAAACTAGCACCAGAGGGCTTAGTGTGAGTTTTTTAACGTACTCGACCGCGTTAAACGTAAACGTTCGCTTATGTCAAATTGTATATAAAAAACAGGTTTTCCGTGAGTGTCACCAGACGGCGCTTATTCAGTTTCAATACAAATTGACGTTTACGCTAACGCCATCGAGAACGTTACAAAACTCGCACTAAGGCCACAGGTCCTCAGAATCACGCAGGTATGAGTGAGAGTTAGAGGCTACGTTTGGCCGGCCGCTCTGTTTCTCGAGCTCGACGTGTCTTATTAACGCGCGTACTGTACCTACTTGCATGTGACATCAGACTCACCCCTCCTACCCAAACCTACTTCCTATCCGAGCAGCCCGCGACACAAGCGGCCACCCCGTAAGTCTTTACTCAACGTTATTTTCTTTTAATCTTAATAAGTAGGATTTTATATCACTGAGATATCATGGCGAGCTAGGTAGCCCAAATAGATTTGTCGCCATGACTAATTACATTACATTGCACATGCTCGAAAAAACACAAAATTAAGAGCATATATCTTTCTTTTCCACGAAAATTAAAATGTGCTGCCAACTGCAATAATATAATTATAACCCTCTCCCCGAAATATTCAAGCAGCCAAAACTAGAACATTTCATAATACATAGGAGCTTTCAAATCAACGGTTAACGTAAAATCGAAGTTATCCGTGGTAGGGTGCAACCGAGCTCGGTACGCTCTCTTGCATTCTGCCGCCATAATAAAAAAGGACGTATCTAAGCAAAACGAAGTAATCGATTTCCGACCTTAACATATTTTCTTAAGGTTGAATTAGTCGCGGGCTCGAACTCACTGGTAAGCGTGGCCAAAAAGCACGCTGTCTCACCGGGCATCGTGCCCGACAGAGACAGTATCAGTGATGAGCAGTTAGACACTAGTCTACACGCACAATGTCTAGTTCCCACGCACAAAACACCGTTCCGGACGGAAACAACGTCCGACGATGCACGAAAAGTCTATTGGAAAGTTGAGTCTTATTAAAAAACCACTGCATAAATCAATTTCAAATAAAATTTATTGAACTCTTCTATATTGAGGTTTGTCGGTACCGAACTTGTTTTTGAAATTTTACACTTGTTTTATTACTTATTTACGCCCGAAGTTGCGTTAAAATTAGCAAGTAAAACGAATCTTTGTTGGCTTATAACTTTTTAATAGCTTTTTATTTTACTAATATGTTTCTGTACAGACAAAATTAATAATGAGATAAAACGATATCATGCTTAACTTTGAATGTATAATGTCAAACAGTGGAGTAATACCCCCCGAAATTTGTATGGACAAAATATCGACTAGTGCAACTTTGACCGTTTTCATAAGGCATGGCATAGATCTTGACCGTCTTACCAACTATCATTTTTCCAACAAGCTATAACTTAGCCTACCTAAGTGTCATAGTATAACGTTTAACCTTAATGTCGGAAATCGGTTACTTCCTTGTGTAGATTAGATACGTCCTTTTTTCTTATGACGGCAGCACTTAGGTATGTTATCTTGATCCTTCAGCTCTTTTACACAAGTTATCAAAGTTATTTCTATTTCTATATAAATGTTAAAAATTACATTTCCGAATATACGTATTATTCATATGTAAAAGCAAAGCCATAGGAGTGTCTGAATATCACAGGTAAATTATTTGGAGATGAATTCTCCATCACTAGGTCCGTATAATGACGCGTTGAAGCCGTCATAGTTTCGGAGAGAGATAGAGCTGCACACGACGTATAGCGCTATCCCTTTTTCGCAAGCGAACAGTTATGGCTTTAGGGTTCTTAGTACTTTTGATCCCTGTTTGGGTAAAAATGAGAGTTGCTAGCCCGGTCGTATTGAGTACTAGTGTAGTGCAGTACACTTGAAATTGAACTTGTTGTAGCGACCGGTGGAAACAGCATACCGAACAGACCGCGGTTGGTAGCTCGAAAAAAGAACGAAAGAAAAAACGCGGGAAAAACGTACGTCTTTATGGTCTTAAGTTAAGAAGTAGATTTTGTTTTTACATTACAGTCTAGGGCTCTCCGTTGTTCGATCCATAAACAAAGAGAACTGCCCCTCTACTATGATATGCCAATACTTAATGAATTCTTTATGAAAAAATTTAAAAATTCCCCCCGACACAAAAAATTATCTCTAAACACTAACAAATAATATTTTAAACCTATTGTAATTATTATCGTCACATATATTATGTAAGTTCAAATATTTTTATTTTCTAAGCGTCGTCGTCGCGTCGGGGTACCGCTAAAGTTTATAAAGTATTTTTCCAACAACAGCTAATTAATTATTACGAATTACATTTAGGTACGAGCGATCTTAAAGTCGAACTAGTCGCGGGCTCGAACTCACTGTTACCAGTGAGTTCGAGCCCGCGACTAGTTCAACCTTGACAGACAGCGACAGCGTGCCAACGTGCAGCGTGCCACGGTTACCCGTGGCCAAAAAGCACGCTGTCTCACCGGGCATCGTGCCCGAGAGAGCCAATATCAGTAATGAGCAGTTAGACGCTAGTCTGCACGCACAATGTCTAGTTCTCACCCACGAAACATCGTTCCGAACGGAAACAACGTTAGAAGATGCATGAAAAGTCTATTGGAAAGTTGAGTTTTATGAAAAAACCACTGCATAAATCAATTACAAGTACTACTAATATGTTTCCGTACAGACAAAATTAATTATGAGATAAAACGATATCATGCTTAACTTTGAATGAATAATCAAACAGTGGAGTAATACCCCCCGAAAAGAGATTGCTCAGTTTTTTTCTGGCCGTGGTTGCGCATCAAAACATTTTGTATGATAGCATAAATTGGATACAAAAGAGGGGTGATGTCGTACTTTCAAAGGAAATAAAAATTATCCATTTATTTTGTGGGGTTTTTGTTGCTTTTTGATTTTCTGTTCAGTTTTGAGGTTAGTTTTGTAACAAACTTTTCTCCAAAAAAACAGTTCTTTACAACAATGTGATTTGAATTCAGATAAGACTACAGAGCGCAGTTTCAAGAAACCAATTAATGATCCCAAATAAATAATATTTCATAGGTAGGGCATGCTAAATGTAGGTTTGTATATAAAATAAAGCAAGTAGAAAATAAAAAATGCTTGAATAGAGCATAGTTTTATTGATCAATAAAACATGTCTAAAAACGGAGCCGGCGGATCAACCGACCTAAATTGAGCCCAACTTAGATACCGCAAAATGGTAACATAACGTGAGCACAGCATCCTACTGTTCGATTTTCACAGTACAATCACAATGGTCTTCAAAAGTGCTTCTGAAGACTCGACTGGACACGGTCTCACCGCAATGACTCAGATTGAATAATAGTTCGCAATGATAAGTTACTTATTAGCACAACAAACTCAACTACTATCAAGTTCGCTGCGAGTGCCGACAAGATGCTTTGTTTGATAGACATATTGACAGTAGGGATGTGCAAAAAATATCGATATTTTAAAATATCGTTATTTTTTCATTCAATTATCGATATTTTTAATCGCGATTTATCGATATTTACTTTAGAGTATCGAATCGTATCAATTTCGATATATTTTTAACTAAACTCTGGTTTCGAGTTTAATGTTACAAGATAGGTACTCCTTGCATGCAGGCTCCTCGAGCATCGTCAACTTAAAAAAAAACCCGTCAGAATCTACATGAAATGCATTATAATAACAGTAAGACTCTTGGCTGCGTGCACAAAAATACTATCTAATACTATTATGCCATCCAGTGTGAGACGTATATGACTCTGAAGTTAACAGGTAATTAACAATAAATTGTCGGATTTTTTTCAACAAATCAATTACAAAAAAGAAAGTAAACTAAAAATAAGCACATGTAGAAATTAAAAAAAAAACAGTTGTTTTAAATATATTTTTTCTATGTACGAATAATCATGCCAAAACTGACGATATATTGATATATCGATATTTTTCACTCGATAATAATTTACCGATAGTGTTTAAAAATGTTAAACGATACAAAAAATATCGATATATTTTTTCACTTGCCCATCCCTAGTTTGATAGACATATATTGACAGTAGGTGACACTTTTGAAAGTTCATCTTTCACATTGGCCGTGATAATGTTATCAACAGCTAATCTAAATCACCCCTGATCGTAACTGATTTGTCAACTCAAGAAAGATTCAACTAGTAAAGTAATACTATTTAAAGATGTGAATTAAAAATAAACTATTTTCATTATTAACATAATTAATAGAAATATTAATAAGGAGGAAAAATGTTACAGTTCAAATTATTTTTGAAACTCGTAGTCTGTCCGTTAAAACCGATTCTGGGGAGGTTTTTAAAATTGGCCACATTGCTATGACAAATATACGCCATTTAAACAAATATGCAATAAAATCCAATAAATGACTAATTAAATACAAATATTAAACCCCACATACGATTTCTACCAAATGAACTAAGAGAGGCTATGAAATTATTTTATAACTTATGCGTATAATTTTAAGACTCTTCTTCTTTAAAGTGATATTGTTGGTGGTCAATGTCCTTTGTATGGACAAAATATCGACTAGTGCAACCTTAATATTCATGCATAGTCTACGTAACTCTACGTAATGCCGCGCGCGGCGAGCTCGGTGTGCGGTATGGGGCGGGGGGGGGGTGTCACCAAGTGCGGCGACCCGAGCGGGCAGACACGTGAGCGCAGACGTCGTTGACGGTTGTGTCGATTTTGCGAATTTTCGAAGTAAATTCTTTTGTTGCAATCTGCGACTATACCTGTTTTTCTCACTTAGCGGTCCCCCGACGCGACGACGCTTAGAAAATATAAATATTTGAACTTACATATTATATGTGACGATAATAATTTAGTAGGTTTAAAATATTATTTGTTGGTTTTTAGAGTTTATTTTAGTGCCGAGGGGTTTTTTAAATTTTAAATTTGTCTTTTATTTTGTGCTTTTTAAAGTAGGTAAGTATAAATATTAGGAAGGTATTTATAGTGATTAGTTAGTTGAGTTAGTAACTTAGTTAGGTATACTAGGTATCATATTAGTTTTAATTTACTAGATTAAGTTTTAACTACCTACTCTATGGTTAGGTTAAATATTAGGTAGGTATTTGTGATTAGTTAAAGCAATTTAGGTAGGTATTAGTTTCATTATTTTTAATTTGCTAGATTAAGTTTCAACTACCTACTATTAGGTTATTTTTTATAGTATTATAGCTGCACAAATAAATAATCCGTAGCAATAAAATGGGTTTTGGGCGTAAAGTCAAAAATGCTCGAAACGAAGCCAAAAGGCGCAGATTGACGCAGCCTGAGAAGAACAGCCCAGAAAGGGAAGAGTTTTTATTATTACAAGCAACTCGGAAAGCTGAATTACGCAGCCAAGAAAACTCCCAAGACAGGCAACGTCGTCTTGAAAAAGATGCGGCGTGCGCGGAATGCGCAGTGCACTTATGAGCCTCGTTTGAATGAGACTCCAGAACAACGGTCCTCTAGGCTTTCCAGAGATGCACAGGCTACTGCTCAGTCGCGTATAAATGAGACTCCAGAACAACGTTCCTCTCGCCGTGCCCGAGATGCTTACTCTACGGCTCAATCTAGAGCTAAACTCAGGGGAGATTTTCAAAGTTCCATTCACACGTTAGCTGATACAGTTTGTTTGATATGTAAAAAACTTTGTTACCGTAAACAAGTAGAGTCAGTTAGAGTAAACAATTTACAGGAAGATTTACTACCAAATGTGGTACTGACTCAATATGCTGTTATCACTATGTGTCACCGATGCGCTACTACACTTCGCAGCATACCTACGCAAGCTTACTGGAATGGTATGTTATTAAGTAGATGAAATTCCCCTGGAAATAAAGACATTATCCGATGTGGAAATACGTTTATTACGCAGGATAATTCCATTTGTAAAAATGGTTAAACTTAGTGGTCGTTTTGGACAACATGGTTTCCAGCGTCAAGCAGTTCTTTTCGATCAAGATGTTGAAGAAATAGCCGACCAGCTTCCATTCTTTTTTTTTAAATGTTGCCCCACACTAGGAATTTCTCCTGTATCGTGGGTGCGTTTACAAACATAGAAACTCACATACACAAACAGCCAGACCCGGAACAACTATCTGTAGGCCATACAAATATTTGTTCCGTGCGGGAATCGAACCCACGACACGCAGCGCAGCAGTCAATCGCTCAACCACTGCGCTAACCGTGTCGTCATTTCAAATGAATAGTGCTGGTCTAGTGATTGTGTGTGAGGAACTGGAGTCAGTACAAAGATTACACAGATATTCGGAACAGATTCCAAAGCTGCGAGCTGCATTAGATTGGCTTATTAGCAATAATCCTTTATATGCAAATGTGACAGTAAACTTTTGTGATACTTACTTATAATGTCAACAAAATCTGCCGTGTAATGCTAAACAACACCGACGCGACGTTATGCCTGCTTCTGTTAACACAGACAATACTATCAATTGTTTCCAAGATATTGGTAATAATCGACGAATATTGAGAGGCTCATTTCATCAAAGTCACAGTCAATTTCGCGATTTTTCTCGTGGTAAGCAATGTACTGCAAACCGCCGTAGCTATTGCCGTAGATTTGTGGCCATCTGAGCATAAATAATCAAGACATTGGATTCCCAGATTTAAAGAATGGCTTAGCGGAGTTCTTTGAAGATTCTGGCGTTGATCAGGGAGGTATTGTAACATGTAATATAATAATAAACCATTTATTTTCAGGTTACAAAGAGCCATAGATAAATACCTTAACCTAAGTATACATACACATAATAACAATTGTGTTAGTAAATAAAAACTATGTTAGTATCACTTAATTGCACTAAGTCTTTGTGCGTTCCGGTGGCACTTGTCCGCGAAAGCGGCGGAATACCACATCCTGTGGCCAAGAGTTTTCCTCCATCACCTGATGCAGGTAGCATGTTGGCATCTGACGGCCGGCACCATCTCTGTTCTGCGGAAGCCGCAGAGGGTGATGGCCGTCAGAGTCATCAGGGGTTATCGCACGATCTCCTACGAGGCGGCTTGCGCACTGGCCGGATCTCCGCCCTGGGACCTGGAGGCAAAAGTCCTCGCGTCAATGCATCGGTGGCGCGAGGTCCTGGTGGCGGAATGGCGGAACAGGCTTTCACGCCCTATCGCCGGACTCGTCACTATCGAGGCCATCCGGCCAGTACTCGACCTGTGGCTCGGGAGAAGGCACGGCTCCCTGTCGTTTCGTGCGACACAGGTCCTCACGGGGCATGGCTGCTTCGGGAGATTCCTGTGTCGCATAGGCAGGGAGCCGGACGCTCGGTGTCACCACTGCGTCGACTGTCGGGAGGACACAGCGCGGCATACGCTGTCAGAGTGTGCCGCTTGGGAGGAGCCGCACCGTGCCCTCGTCTCTGTGGTAGGCAGTGACCTCTCGCTGCCGGCTGTAGTACGTTCTATGGTCGGCGGTGAGGAGTCCTGGGATGCGGTGGTCTCCTTCTGCGAAACTATCATCGCGAAGAAGGAGGCTGCGGAAAGGGAGAGGGAGATGTCGAGTGCTCTCCCGGCCCGCAGCAGGCGCACCGGGCGTCGGAGGAGGGCGAGGACGCTGCCCTCCTTCTGCCCCCCTAACTGGGTCCAGGGGCGGCGGACTTGGGGATGTCCGTTGCCCCCCATTCATCCGGACCCGAGGCGGCGGCGTGGTGTTCCCGTGCGCCCCTCTGACGTCGCGAGGGGAGTTAAACACCTCACTCCCCTCGCGTACGAGATGTGGCCCGCAGAGGCGGACCGGCACCAGCCGGGGATTACGGAAGTCGCATATGTTCCCGCGATCCCCGGCGTAGGTGGAAGATGGAACACCGGGGTGGTTTGAGTCAGTAAGAGTCTGACAGACCCCTCCCCGCCCCGGGGCGGAGGACATCCATGAGGATTTCCCCCCGTAAAAAAAAAAAAGGTAGCATATTGGCATGCGCACCACAAATGCCTTAAAGTTGACGGTGCGACGCGACTCCAACATCTGCACTCTCGGCGCGTACTTCAGCCTCTGGCGCACGTACTCCACGATGTCTTCCTCATCACTGGTGTAGTGGAGACGGGAAATATACACCGGGATATTCGGCTTTGGACACGGTACCAAATTTCGAATCGATAGGACATAATTATGGAAGGTAGTCAGATCCCTTCATCTACTATTAAAGAGCTAATGATCTTCAAACGGCCGATGAGGTCATGGCTACTTTACTTTCAATATCATTGAAGTAACACGGTACCAAATTAGTCAGATCCCCTCATCAACTAGAAAAGAGCTGATGATCTTCAAACGGCTGAACAGATTTTCATGAAACATGGCTAAGAACACTCGGGATAAAATTATCTATGACACAAAAAAAATAAACGAAAATCGGTTCATCCGTTTGGGAGCTACAATACCACAGACAGAAACACAGACAGACACGTTAAACTTTAACACCCCTCTCTTTTTGCGTCGGGGGTTAAAAAGGGGTGGTGCTATTTATTGTGTATAGCTTCGTCTCTCTTTCTCTCAAAGGAATCATGATTGAATTAAGTCCGACCATGTACCACTATTCTACTAAAGTATAAATAAATAAATTGCATTGGCACGTATCATGACGGGATTGTACTGGGACTGTACTGATACTCTAATGAAATTTAATAATCTGTAAAAGTCAAAACGAATGTACAGCCAATTACACTTGTCAGTTTTCAGTAGTTCGTAGTGACGAAGGTGACACTGACGGCCTGTAACCAATCAAAATTTAGATTGCTTTGTCTCTCTCATACTTTTAGTATGGCATTCACTTGACACCCAGCCAGGGTACGCTTAGTCCAGTTGGCTCAGTGCGAGATTTTTTTAACGTGATCTTTGGCGTTAACTGCTATTTGTACTTAAGAGCGCTGTTACAAATGGGTAGTCAAATCATTACATTACATTTTAGATAGGTACAGTTTCTCAATAAATGTACCGAAGTAAAAAAAATCATTTCGGTACATTTATTGAGAAACAGTACCTATCTAAAATTATATTTATAGTTCAGAATCGTACCATGCACTTCTATCAACAAAACGCTCAGAAAACTTTTTAAGATTGCAAAGCATTTTATTTCATAAACATACTTTTGTGTTAAAGAGTAATGATTTGACTACCCATTTGTAACAGCGCTCTTAACAGCGTTTACAACGTAGGGCATTTCATACAAAGTTGCAAGAAGAGAACATTTTCGAAAAAGAGTTCAGGGGGAGAGACGAGAGCCATTTTAAGTTTTCTATAGCACGTGAAAAGTCACTATCTTCAATATACTAACTATTTAGACTTGGATATCTAGCGTATGCTATCTATATACGCTCATAGGCTAAGGCCTTATTAATGCAAGTTTTTAAACCTACTCGATCGCGAAAACGTAACCGTTCACATACGCCAATTTGTTAAAAAAAGGTTTTTTGTTAAGCTTAAACTCGCACTATGCCTGCAGTGATATTCTGATAATATCTCACCATGAAAATGTATGTGATATGCGTTTGACGTACCTGTCAATCCATTTCTTTAGTTGAAATTTCATTACATTTCAAGTTCACTGCATTAGGTGCAGTGAACTTGAAATGTAATGAAATTGGCCAGGGTGAAGTGATCACGAAGTGCGCTGTCATTACATCTTGTTTGTGTGGTTTGATAGCTCACTTGTCGTTCACTTCGCCTAAGTTTTCACTTCGACATGTTTGCAGAATCGACCGTCTGTTGCGAAGGAGTGATCACCTACTTCAAGATCACTTCACTTTAGTTTTTAACCGACTTCCCAAAAAGGAGGAGGTTCTCAATGTGTTTGTTACCTCATATCTCCGTCATTTATGAACCGATTTGAAAAATTCTTAATATTCTTAAAATAATACTTCTCGATTGGTCCCATTTAAATTTTATCAAAATCGGTTCAGCAGTTTGGTTTTTAAATCCAAATAGCTGGAAAAAATATGTGCAAAATTCATACAAAATTGCATATTTTTGCTTTCCTGTGACTTTTCAGTGGTGTTTTAGGTGTATGGTACCACTAAAAAGTGAAAAATAATAAACTTTTTCACAAAAAAAACCGACTTCCAAAAAAAACACTACAAAGTACAAAATAACTAATTTCGGAAGTCGGTGTCAAATAACGAAGAAGCAACCAAAAACACCGACTTCCGAAATTAAAGTTATTTCTTCAGCTAAGAGCTGTCAATCCTAAACTGCAGTTGTTTAGTATTGACAGCTCACTTCAGTGTTCACGGTGAGGATTTTACAGAATCGACCATCAGAATAGATTGACTGTTGTTTACGTCGTTCACCTAAAGTCGCTGGAACCAGAATATGTTCCAATGTACTTATACCGATTTATTGTTAAGGCGGTCAATATTTGTCGGTCGACTACAGAATTTAGTTGCTCGAAATTGTATTTCAGTTCTAGTGTACTTAACCACTCTGTATTATTGTTAGTGAATGATAATGTTTTGTGTTATATTTCAGCACCACTGAGATGATCAACGTCAACCCTCGCACGCCCTACTCTTAGGCGAATATGTCACCCCCAGGTGAATACGCCACTTCTAGTTATGAGATTACTTATGTTTATGATATTTTATTTTCTATGTTTAAATAATTAGCAAGAAGAAGAAATGATTTTAATTTAGTTAAAGAGAACAGATTATGTGTTTTTGTATTTCTGCAGATTTTGTAGTTCTGCGCTTATTCCAATCAGAAATGTCGATCCTCAGTAGCGTAGGACTGCTTATAGGAGCGGTTGCGCAGTAGATCCGATCTCCGTCAGTCCGAATTCAGTATACAACGTGTAACAGAATAAACTCGATTTCAGTGTTAGTCCCGCTGTAAAAGTTGTTCATAAATTCATAATGATGAGTACAATGTACCTACACTTTTCAGGTATTGCGTTTATTCTGTTACAAGTTGTATTTCGGAAATATAACGGAACTGATGTCATAAATCGGAACCATAAAATAAGAAAACTTAAGTAACGTAGGGATTACTTAACGTATTTTTATTTTTAGGGTACCGCCAAATGGCAAAACGAAACATTTATATTTTTTTATTCATCCTTAATTTATTTGTCGAACATAGAAGATTTAAAACGCAAATGGCTTGAAATGTATTCGAATCAAAAATTAATATAACTTGCCTAAATCGAGTCTATGTAGAATGTGGTAGAATAATTTTGATTGTGATAAAATATTGTTATTATTCCGTTATATATTTTATTTTATACAAACGTTATTAATTTTCATCTTTGTTAGCAGTGTAGTAAATAATAAGTTAACACGCTTTGTAGAGGTAGATTAAACTACCTTTGAATAATTTCTAAATGAAGTATTGACTTTGAACAACTAGACATAAACTCTTCATTTCTATACAACTAACTAAACTACAATTTTACAAAGTATTACTAAACATAAAATGTCGTGGTTTTGATAATCGTTTTTCACATCAATAACAAAAAGATTGGTCTTTTGTTACACAAAAAAATACTACAAATTCACTTATTTCATGTATTGTAGTTTGCAATGACGAAAACATCATTCTATTAAAAAAATATGTATTTATCACACCTCTATAATTACAAATTCATTTGTTGTTGTTATCTTTCATCATCCATAAATCAAGTTGCTATCAGAGGTTTTCCAACGGAATTGATAGACACTTTAATGATAGCGAATCATAAATGATTATCTTAATTAACAAATTTAAAAGTTTTTGAGCTGGCATGAATAGGCCAACAAGTAAATATGATACTTACAGAAAAGAATTTTCATTCAAATAGGGAACGGTTTTCGAAATTACATAAATACTTTACATGTTAATGATTTTTAATCATGTACCACTTATTAAGGACACGAGAATATACATATGTTTAGGTTTTATTCCACGAAATCTGACACGTTACTATGATGCCTATGTTTTCTATTTTCTCCTACTAAAGCAACGCCAAATAAAACCTACGGATGCCTCAATCTTGAGGCTATACCTGTGCCAACTTCTAAAAAAACAATAGAGGCCGAATTTTAATTTTGTACGCCAAATATACTGTCAGTGTCATGGGCTCTAGAGAAGATCGTCTTTAAACTCAGCATGACTTTGTCTGCCAATGGATTGTTGGAAAATGGACGTTAATCTGTGTGTCAATAAGGATATTTTTCGAAAATCAATTGCCAACGCATGGTCACCGCGGCTATCATTTTATATTTTTTTCACTATACAACGTGTAACAAAATAAACGCAATACCTCTTAAGGGGTCATTGTACTTACTCATCATTATGAACAACTTTCACTATGGGATCAACCCCGAAATCGCGAAAAAAAATTCAGCTGTTCAGTACATTTTGTCGAGTTACGCTCACAGAAATGTATGGGGCCGTCGATATTTTTTCGCGATTTCAGTGTTGGTCCCATAGTGAAAGTTGTTCATATTTATGAGTACAATGACCCCTTCCGCTCTGGGTGGAGCGGGAGGGAGTGTCAGACTCTTACTGACTAAAACCCATCCATGCTCCTCCTAGTGCCTTTTGCGTTCCAGGGCCGCGGTGACTCTTTCGAACAAAATCCGCAGCCCTGGAAGGCTCTGGCCCTTACGGCCCCATCTTCCATGCTGACTTCTCCTTTCGGCGCGCGTAGAACACAGCAGGCCGTCGACCCGGGCCTGTTCGGATCGGACGGCGAGCAATGGGTAGCTCGCTGTCCGTAGGCATCAATCACTGCGCCATGTTCAGGAGCATGAGCTCCTGAGCGGCGCAGTGGCTGACGTTTGTCTGGAGGAGGCAAAATAGGGCAGTTATTGGCACTCCATTTCAGCCCCCTCCTGAGACCCCACAGAGACCCCTTAAGAGGTATTGCCTTTATTCTGTTACACCGTGTATTTATTTCACAGATTAGGTCCATTCTTCAATACACTACTGAAGGGCTGGTCTGTAAATCGACGAAGACAAAGACCTAGTTGCAGGTTTAACCTATAACTTTTAACATTTATAATGTTGGTAATGGTATTCTAAAGAATGTAGTAACTGATAGTTTTATTAAAAAAGTGCCTTTATACTATTTAATTAGACGCTACTAGTACTGTATCTCGTTGTCGCTACTTTAAAGTATTTAATATTATCTCACTTAAAAGTATTATGCTATTTATTATTGTATAAGGAAGTGTTTTCGTTACGTGAATGTTGTGTTGTTATAAATGATATAAAGACGACGAGATCGAGATTATGGCTGTTTTCATAAACTTGTGAGGCGACACCTAAATGAGGTAGGTACTTACCCAAATAGAAGAGCACTATTTTTTTACACTGCGCAATAGTGTAAAATTGTTTCAAACATGAAAAAAAGCAACCGAATCAACTTACAATACACAACGCTAAAGTCTATACTTTAATTGGTGGTAATGCATTGAAATCATAAGGATCACATTTAGGTGTTGGTCGCCTAGTTTTAGTGAAAAGAGCATAATAAAAATTGTAAGTCACCCCAACGGTGATTTCATACATTTCTTTTGTGAAAGGAATAAATTTAATGTCTAATGACTGTGTTTTGTAAACAACGCAACATTTGCGTAGCCGCTATTATATTTTTAATATTCACACATTCGGATTATTTAATTTTAGTTATAGCGGAAGCCACTGCAACTATTTCAAGAGAACATTTTGTCTAAAATGACAATAAGTTTGGGTATTAACATCAAAAGTGACATAAGGTGGCCTAATAGCCTGGTCACACGGTGCGAGTTGACTTGACAGTATGCAGTAACTGCAGTAGCTCGACTCGCCCCGATCATTCACACGCAGAGAGTAGCTGCACTAGCATGTAGCTACTGCCCAGAGACAAGAGCCTTGTTTCGTAGCTGAAGAAGAGTGGTGAGTAAATAATAAACGTTTTAGTAACTAGGACGCGAGCTAGCGTACACCTAGTCAGTCAGTTACAGAAGTACTCGCACGACGTGTGATCTCATCATGCCAGATACTGTCTCATTGGAGATGGTCATAATTCTATCGCATCCGAGTTACTACCACATTTTGTATTTTCTCGCATTTTCCAGGCACGCCACAAGACAGCTGCAAGTATTAGTAGATAGTTATTGCATGCCAGTGTCCAGCTACTCTCATCGTGTGACCAAGCCGAGTCGAGTCGAGTGACTGCCTGTCAGTCAGCAGCTCGGTCTATGTAAACAGGTCTTCAGGTTTTTAGCGGCATCACAGAATAATGGCTCTCGAACCGCTGCTAAGGTACCGTTGCGGTTAGCGACTTGTACATCATCTTTTATTATAGCTATAAAACTTGACAATGCCCACAAAAGTTTGATTATATGTACTTACTTGAATTTAAAAAATAATGTGTAGTAGGCGTTGCACTATACCATCTTATGCTTGTATATTAACATTGCATTTAACAGTCTTGTCTATCTATATTCGCTTATTTTATAAGTAGGTACCTACATTTAGACTAGGTCATCCTTTTTAAGGAAAGCACGAAATTTTTAAATGTGAACAGTAGTTTAAATAAATGTTTAAAAATAATTGATTGTTTAATTACGTTAATCACCCTTATTGTTTCCTTAATACCCAATCTTTGTTAATTCGACAGTTAATAGGATTAGCCGAAATTGGCGAAAGATAATATTTATCGTAAATTATTGAAAATATGTTTCGTGTTATCGTTATCCTTATCGATTCACGCGCTTAAACATCAATATTGTAATCCTAGCGTGTTAACCTACCCATACACCGAATGTAAATTCTACGTGTGATATTATACGCTCCTGACGATTTTTATCAAGATTTGGTGTAAAATTCAACGATAAAGATAATCAAAATAAGAGATTTGAATCTGTTGAATTTCCCATTTTTTTGTGTATTTACAATAACATAATGTGCAAGTGTCCAACCCATAGATAAACGTACTTTCTTTAATTTTTTGAGCAGACCTTCAAATGTAATTTTGCACCAGGTGGCAAGCCGAAGAAGACCTAGTTATGATAATGGTCTGATCCCTTTTTTAATTTTTTTTTGATACTGCTGTCTATACTTCATTGCCCATAGATAATAAACAGGTACCCATCTATTAGGACAACTGTTGTTTATACATATTAGAGACAGGCAAAGTGTAGGCAAAATCGTTTGGTCATTACTAGTCATAAGTATCGAGAGCGGTTGCGGCCGAGTGGGTTGGTAGGTACTGATAACTCATAAAGCAATTGAAGCACTTGGTCAATCAGTGTGTAACTTGCTTTGTGCCAGTAAGTACGATACATATTATCCAAGGTGTTCATTCTAAAAAAGATTGTAGAGGCTCGTTTAAGTTAATGTTTACGTTGCATGAATAGGAATTATTTTTATTAAACACCCTGTTAATGCACTAGTTATGTGTATTTCTTTTGAAATACGCAGAACCATTGTGCTATGCTAAGTATCTGTATTTGTTATTTTCTCTATTAGTGTAGTAATCACAAAAAAAGAGTAAGGAGTTTCAACCAATTAAATTTCAACAAACGCGAACTCGCGAATCATCATTAGACAATCTTAGGCGTTAAGATAATGTAATCAATAAATACTGGGATTATTTGATATGATATTAGCGTGATAGCCGCCCGGCCCGCTGGTGGAGCGCGCTGTTGCTGGACCAACATGATGCAGGTTGGACGAGGTAGCTGGACCAGCATGTCGCAACGTCTGTGGGTGTTGGTGTTGCTAGCCGGCGCAGTGCTGGCCCAGGACAGTGACTTGTACGACCTTAACATTGTGCACTACAATGACTTCCACGCTCAGTAAGTACATACTTTATTAAGAAATATACAAGTGCATATATTATCCAATTTGGACCAGATTCTTGAGATGATTATTGCTAGACCGGTTAATTTCTAAACCTACCTATAGTTTGTTTTTGGTTTACTATATACTACTAGCCTACAGGTTGTTTTAATTTCTGTCATGAAAAGGTCTTAGTTAGGTCTAAGTAGCTAGCTGTTCTGTTCCATGAAGAAAATTCTATTTGAAGTAAGGTCAATTAGAAGAATTTGTGTTTTCGGTTATGAGGGTTTACAGCATTTCATACAAAGACCTAGCGTATGCATACCAAGTTTCATTAAAATTGGTTCATACATTTCGAAAAATAAGGACTTAAATTAGTTTGTATGAAATACCGTAGGGCGTAAACGCTCTTAAGTGTTTGGGATTGCAAAAGAAAAACACAAAATATCATGATTAACCTCTCGCTTCCGGTCGTGGTCTTCCAAAGTCGGGAGCGAATGCACGTGGGACTCCTTCTACGGCGAAGTGATCGCAAAGGAAACCGAGAGAATAAGGAGCGGGACGACACAATAGCTGTCTTAATCCATAGCTGACGCACTTAGCGTCGTAGGGTGCGCCATGATCTCTAGTCGCTGGTTGATGTGGCCAGCGGATGACAGACTTGGGGAGTCGGTCACCTGAACAAACACAGGGCCCAGACTCGCGTAGTTCCACCACGGCCAAAGATAGTTGAAGTAAGAGTCTGACAGAACCCTCAATCCTGGGATGGACAACGATCCATCACTCACTATGAAGCATTTCGAAGGGCAAACAAAGTAGAAGGTTATGTTTGATGTGCTAACAATGCGAATGTACTCGTAACAATCAGATAATCCACTATTACTGATATCATTAAGCTTGTTTTATGACTTTTGATTAGTACATAGTTACCTAAGTCTAATCTTGACATTGAAGGTCGTAGCACTCCGTAGCAGTAGAATCTGTGAATTTTCAGAGAAAATATCAATGCTCAAGACCATTCTACGTAATTACTGCGGCTATCGTATAGGCGACAAATAACCCTAAGCAGTGCATTCGCTACTCTATTTCTGCAAGTCTTATAATTCCTCTTTACGTCGCGCGTCGTCAAACAATCAAACTGTCTTAACTCTTTCCTTCCTGCTCTGCATGTTCTGTTTGCCGCCGAGACAGTCTGATCGTCCACAATCCTGGATTTCATGCCCGCTGCGTGATCCTTAAACCGCTTAAGGCACGCCTGCGATCGACTCGTTGCCGCGGACTTCTCGTGGTCTCTGACCGTTATACCCAACCGCTTCCGTCACGTGGTTCACCGCTATAAGACTTAACTGTACCTAGTGAACTATCGCGACAAGCGTGCGGGAACTGAGGAGAAGTGCTGCTAATCAAGAGAGAACAAGCTCGAGAAACCCACCTCTGGTGGTTAGTTACCTATGTCGTAGACATCGTAGTATGAGTTCAGTGCAGCCTCTTTAGCTTTCCCAACCTCCATAATATCCTAGGTAGGTTTAGAGCAGTCACTGTGCAATGCAGTTCACTGTTAGTCCTTTA
The DNA here is from genome assembly GCA_947386135.1 of Melanchra persicariae. Taxonomy (NCBI): domain Eukaryota; kingdom Metazoa; phylum Arthropoda; class Insecta; order Lepidoptera; family Noctuidae; genus Melanchra; species Melanchra persicariae. The sequence goes on along the minus strand of OX376661.1, from coordinate 9,004,438 downwards.
ATCAACTGCTACCCAGCCATCCACACTCACTGGAGACAAAACAGGGTGTCAACGTGTTCTGTTCAAATCGCTTGACTGCCGAGACACAAACCTTGGACTAAAGGGTGCTAGCTCAGAAAATTACTAACTTATTTATATTACCCAAGTTTTGACGAGGTGAGTCCACAAGGCACAGTATGCGTCCCCGAAGAGAATCCATGCATCGGGGGCTTCGCCCGCCTGTACACGGCCATACAACAAGCCTACGAGGCGGAGCCCGAGTCAATCCTGCTGAACGGCGGGGACACCTTTCAGGGCACCATCTGGTACAACTTCTTGAGGTGGAACGTCAGCCAGCACTTCATGAATATGCTGCCGCACGATGCTCATGTAAGTCACTTCATATTAATTTCTAATTTAATGTTAATTTGGCTTCCAATACCTTCATAAAGTAAAACATTAGGCCCACTTGCACATGCATATGTCAGAGTTATTTTTAAACTCCGAGTTAGTTCTAAACCGGGGCCATTAAGTATGAAATATTATTTAACCTCGTGTTAGCAACTAAACTCGGATTAAAAAGATATCTCTGGTTTGTGCAAGCGGGCCTTATCTATCAGCAACAAAGCATGCAGAACTGCTTCCGCAAGCAATTCTTACTTTGGAAAATCGTTAGTTCACAAAGATAGAAGTGAATGTTCCACGGGGCTTCACTTGCTTCCGTGGTCCCGTGGCATATCCCGTAGCGTATCTATCTGTGAAAGAATTTTTGTAATCGGAACCACTTCTCTAGATTACCTTAAACATGCTTAAACCTGTTAACCGGTTTAAATAATATTATTTTAGATGAAGTAGGGATTTTTGAATATAAGTACACTTTAAGATCATTATCAATTGGAATAAACGTCAGTTGGTAGTCGTATATCGTGCCTATCGATAGGTACCTACATCCCGCCTACCGCAGTTATGCTGGCACGCGACCTCAAAAAAATTGTTGCCTATTAGGTTCTTTAAATTTTTTTAAATATAAAACTTTAATTTCTATCTTTTTAGTTATTAAATTACAGTTTTGAAGTCGGTACCTATTTTTTAAATTAAGTACCTAGGTACTAATTTATTCGTAGTTTTTGACTACCTATCCTTGCATTATCTACCTACTTGTCCACCCTAGGTGCTCGGTAACCACGAATTCGACCACGACGTGGAAGGCCTGGTGCCATACCTGACTCGGTTGGAGTCCCCCATGCTGGGTGCCAACGTCAACACGACCTTCGAGCCTACCATGACGCCCTACATCAAGAACCACACCATCGTCACGCGGAAAGACAGGAGGATCGGGATCATTGGCGTGCTGCTTAGGACGGTGGGTATACCTGTGAAAGTTCCCGGTCGACCACTTTACAACGTTGATGCTAAGGTCGAAAATTGATCGGGAATTTTGACAATAGTATTTATAAGGTAGTAAAGACGAAGACGAAGGATCGGTTGCGATTTCAGCTAGTTTCTACCTAAAAATCTAGTTTCTGCCACAGATTCGATTTCGGAAAAAAATTGACCGAACTTTCAGCTCCGCCGAAACTTAATTGTTTTTAACACGTTTATTATTATTATTCGTGAGTAACAAATAAATTATTATTTATGTTAAAAATGTTATAGAAAAGTTAATTGTGATTGTAGGTACCTTGTATAAATAGATAGCATGCAGTTAAATAAATTGAAACATGCTTTATATGAAAAAATATAATTTAAGTATAAGTTTCGGTTTAGACCGAAACTGAGATCAGAAACGAAGGTTCGGTTCCGGTTGAAAATCCTGTTTCGGTTGGACAATATTATAAATGTTAGGACTTAACTACTTACATAATATTTTTTGTTAAAATCGTACGTAGATACCTTACTCATCACTGCCTCATTGGTTTAGTGGGCGCAATCGCAAGTGTGACTGCGTAGCCCAGGGTTCGATTCTCAGAATTTCTCAGTTGCGTTGTCTAGATTTATGCCTGGTTTATGGCAATAGGCTTGCCCCTCACTACAAGGGATGGGGTTCAAACAGAACTAGCTGAATGTAGTACGGTATAGTACACTTCTGCTAACCCCTTTGGATAAGAGAGGTGTTGTTATGTTACTTTAATTCCATAATTAAAATAAAAGTAATGCTGTTCTGTAAACTGCTCACATAGCAATATTTTTTCAATTCAAGGTTGGGGCCCTCAAAACTTACGCACATTGAAAACTTACTGAAAAGTAAACTCGACAAAATGTACTGAACAGATGATTTTTTTAGGAATTAATGCACTCAATTCCTAAAAAAATCATCTGTTCAGTACATTTTGTCGAGTTATGCGCAAAGAAATGTATGGGGCATTCGATTTTATTTTTTTGCAATTTCAGTGTTGGTCTCATAGTAAAAGTTGTTCATAATGATGAGGACAATGACCCCTTAAGAGATATTGCGTTTATTCTGTTACACGTTGTATATTGGGGTCGTCTTCCAGCAAACCGGATTCAGCTGAATAACAGTATTTTACGTGGAGCGGCTGCCTACCAGACCTCCACAACCCATTATCTGGGTAACGTTACATCTTGGCAAGACTGGTGTCAGATTTTCTGGCTTCTGACAATTCGTAACGACTGCCAGAGATCTCCAAATGTCAACCGGGATTCGTGCTTTCCATGACACAGAGGAGTCTCAGTATGTTAAGATGGTCACTCATCCACATACCAACCTCGGGAAGCGTTTAAGCTATTATAATTTAGACACGAGCCCATAAGAGAATATAATACCTACGTGAAAAGGGGTTATTGTGCTCATCATTATGAACAAACAAGTCAACCCACATTCATCGTATCCGTGACCTTTTCCCAACTTATTTAGAGTCGGCCAACGGTTGCCAGAGCAGCTGCTGTTTCCAGCCTTTTACTATAGGACCAACCCAAATGAAATCATCAATGTTATCTATCGTAAAAAGTACCTAAGTAGTATTTATGTGATGATTTCCCATCATATAAAAAAAAAAATCGAGCGAACAGACCCCGCCATCACCTTCGTGGTTATTTTTTTTAATCCACCCAGTAATATGGTTTACTTCCCGTTTTATAATAAATCCCAACCTATTTATTTGATACTTGATAATATATCCCGAGGATTACATGTGATTTATTATGGAATTGCTTTTTACAATTATTTGGCAACTACATTTTGGTGACAGATCCACTATTTTGAGGACAAACCCTATTATTAAAGAAATTCAAAACGAATAAAATTGGCGATAGCTTAAATCATACCCAAAAAAAAAGTGGTATTTGTGTCATCCATAGCAAAAGTTATTAATAATGATGAGTAAGTATTATGACCTCTTTTCAGTTATTGCGTTTATTGTGTTACACGTATTACAGAGTAGACCGACTGTTGCAGTTCTCAGCGCCGATCGGGCGAGTGATAATGGAAGACGAGTTGGAGGCAGTGAACCGCGAGGCGGCGTTGCTGACGTCTATGGGCGTCGACATCATCATAGTGCTGTCCCACATCGGGTACGCCAGCGACTTGTGAGTATTGTGTTGCAATATTACATAGGTACATAAATTTGTTTATTTGAACATTAAAGAATAAGGGGAGAAAATCAAAAGTTGTTTAAATTAATCAAATTGGCTGAGAGCCAGCACTTTTAGTGCTACATAAAGACAGTCGCCAAAAGGCCCGCCCGCCAGAAGGCGATGACTACCTTGAGGGCCTTGCGTTCAAGTGTGGCTGCGTCCTTTGTCTACTGCTATTTTATAACTCTGGCTAACCGTTCAAGGAATACAGCCGTGATTATGATTTTAAGGTTTGTTCTGTAGTTCGATTTGAACATTTTCGCTCGCCACACGAATTTTGCAATTTTTTTTGTGCCATTCCTCATACATATCCTCCACCTCATGAGACACTTACTGACTAAAACCACATGGTGTTCTGCAGCTACATTTAGCCGGGTCGCTGGAGGCTTCCGCATTTCGTCACACTCCCTCAGGCTAGGCATTGGCCCACAATTATTCATGTGATTGTACCTAAATATTGTTGTTTTCAGACTACTAGCAGAGCGCGTATCCTCAACCGTGGACATAATAGTGGGCGCCCACTCTCACACCCTGCTGTTCAACGGAGAGACTCCCAACGGGGACAATGCGCTCGGGGAGTACCCCACCGTCGTCTCACGCACGGATGGACACAGGGTAACACTAGTCTTGAACTAAATATAAAATCCTTCATAAAAGACTGTTTAGAAAAACTGAAAGGTTCACTGTCCACACAGCAGACACAATAGTTAAACAATCAGCGAAGACCACATGTGGTTCATGGAACTGGACTGTGAACCGGTAAAGAATTATCAACTTTTCTCTTTATTTTCTCGGCCAGTAGACAGTCTCGGACACACAAACATACTTGCAGGTTGAAAACATAGCCTCCCTTTCTAAAAAAATTAAACAGTTTATAGGGAATAGTATTGTGAATTGGTCCACCAGCTAATTTGATCACCCTCACATATTGGGTATTAAAAATAATCAGTATTTTCAATAAAAAGTGGTCAAACTCCAAAGTAGCTGACAGTTCAATTTGCCATACTTGCCCTTAGCATTGAATAGTACCTATGCGTAATAAATAAATAAATCGGCAGATCCCGGTAGTGCAAGCGTCGTGCTACACGCGGTACCTCGGTAACATCAAGTTCTACTTCGACGACCGAGGCGTGGTGCAGAGCTGGAGAGGAGAACCCGTCTTCTTGGGCACTTCAATAGTGCAAGGTAAAAAGAAGAAAACAATAAGTCTAAAGTTCTAACTCTCGTTCTTTCTCGATGAAGATAGTTCACGCGCTTTCATTCGACCAATCAGAAACTCCTTAGGTCAATTATTTGTCCCCATACGTCTTTTTTTTTTAATATGCACTGTTAGAACTTCACTTACGATATTTTATTATATTTATTTGGGCTTGTCTAGTATTGGTTGTAGGGTAGAAGAAGTCCAAACAATAGATGGACGAATTGTGTAAATGATGATATGACTAGAAAGAAAGTGCTTATTGATGGCGAATAGAGATGTATGGAAGAAAAAGACTAAACAAATTGAGACATAGGCGGGAGTATCATGATATGAGCTCGTCTAGCAGGGAATGGCTTTTACAATCGTACATCTTAGACCGTAGAGAGACTTCGTAGAATGCGAGGGCATCAAAAGACTTCTTTGAGATAAGAAGATCCCACTTACCAACCTAGTGGATATTAACGTGACTGTAAAGCACTTATGATAACCTCCCTTTTTGAAGTCGGTTAATAACAATAAAAATCGGCAAAAGCAGATTGACTTACGACCAGTTTAACGTCTTTAGGACTAATGAAACGAGGTGTATACTACATTTCCTACCATCCCTTTTTATATGCGTCATATTTGGCGCAAAGAAGCTATTTTTCTTAGTTTAATTAAACCCTACTCGTGTTTTTCAGACCCCAAAATAATGGCCCTTCTGGAGCCGTGGCGCGACCAGGTGGACGCCGAGGGCAAGGAGGTGCTGGGCGTGTCGCGCGTCACGCTCAACCGCTCGTGGTGCTCGCGCGGGGAGTGCAACCTCGGCAGCTGGGCCTGCGACGGCTTCCTCGACGAGGTCACCAATGGCGCACTATTACCTTACATGATACATATTATAATTTACTAGCTCCTGCCACCGGCTTCGCCCGCGTCAATATCTGAAATCAGCCAATGTGCTATTCCAGACTGCAATCTGTCTCTGTGCTGGTGCTATGCCATGCTATCGTTCTACGAACAACCGCTCCAGCCCTGACATGTGAAAATTCCCAAATAAAAAATAAATCTTACGTAATAGGTAAATAAACATTAAATTCGCGACACACCGGTGTGTCGCCGGTGCTTGAGCGGCAACAGGCAAGCCATGTTTTTTATTAAGGTTTGTAGAGTTAGACTAAAAGAAAAGGGAGAGGGAGGCCTTTGCCCAGCAGTGGGACATAACGGGCTAGATCTAATCTAGCCCGTTATGTCATTTGTTATGTAGTTTAGAGTTAGACTTGGATCGACTCAATATCTGATAAATTTTTAACAGCAAAAACGAATCCTTGACGACTGACGTCGAATTTAATAATTATATAATTTATGAAATGTAGGTATGTGGTGGGGTGACTTTATTTCAATCAGTCGTACTCGGTGTCTCTAAGCACGTGTCATTTTGACGGCCGGGTACTATGGTTGCATGTTGCAGATGGTGCCTCTAGCGAAGAGTCCGGCCTGGAACCACGCGCAAGTGTGTCTCATCAACACCGGGGGACTGCGAGTGCAGATCAACCCTGGAGGTGAGCTTACTTCTGTTGTGTTGTAGTGTGCTGAAATACGCTAATATTTTAAGAACTGTGGCTGAACTAAAAGTCAATACTACCTACATACAAAGTAGGTACCTACACAAAACGCCCCGTATTTTTAATGACATTTGGGTTACGTCTCGTGCAGTGTAGTGCAGAAAATATATAATATGACTTAAGTATATTTGTTGTTATCAGCGACGAGCGTCCCTGGGAGATACAAATACACCGCGGGTGAAGCGCGACCAAAAGCTAGTTATAATTGGAGTTCTATATTTCTATTTACTTCTTCACTTAAATCTATCATAACAGGTTAATTAATTATTTATGACATAATATAATATAATAATATTAATAAATACCACAGTCCGAAAATGTGTTCTTGTATATCTGCGTCTGTCTCCCTCTCTGTTGCTCTAAAAACATGATGGCATTGAAACGTAACGTTGACCGCAAACATAAGATTCCCTCTCTTCTGTATTGCAGAAGTGACAACGGAGGCGCTTCTGATGGCGATGCCGTTCGAGAACTACGTGCAGGTGTACGAGCTGGCGGGGCAGTACCTGCTGGAGGCGCTGGAGTTCTCCGTCGGCGTGTCCTGGACGGACACCTTCTCCAGCGGACGGATGCTGCAGATCGGAGGTACGATATAGTGTCTAGACTTTACCCAACTATATCGGAATAGTATTCCAGTTCAACCATGGAGCTGTCTGTCTATCCTGCATAATGCAGTAACTGTACCACACGATGTCCCTTTTCTCCGGGCTTCTGTCCCGTAACAACTGTCAAAGTTATAGAGATGACAGCCGGATTTTACTGGATTTTACCCATGGTGTAACGTGTTTTCCGAGACAGAAATATAACTAAAGTACCTAATAGAAATTGATACAGAACCTATATTTATAAAGATAGTCAAATATTTTTTGCTGTTAAATAATTCCACAGTTACAATGAATATTATTGTTTTGTATATTATTTTGGAATAGGTACTGCAAATAATATGTAGAATAGAACCCGTAACTGTAGTTACCGCAAATCAGACCCAATGATGATGCAGCAGTGCGTTTCATTTCAAGTAATTATTTAAATGTTCCCTATTATGATAACATAGAACAGATATGTAAAGAGTTAGGTAGGTACTTTACTTTATAAGATAAAGTAAAGGAACTGCTGTTCTAATGATTAGTGTTCATGAGGACCATTTTGCCCTCGGGTGTTTTCACTGTGAAGATCGGCCGGAGGACACGGTAGAGCATATGGTGGAGGTTTGCCCTGCTTGGGCGGAGCACCGCCGTGTCCTCGTCGAGACGGTCGGCGGCGGCGACCTCTCGCGTCCGGCCCTGGTTCACTCCATGTTCCGGAGCGAGGAGGCATGGGAAGCCGTCACCTCCTTCTGCGAAGCAGAATGTTAGTAAAGGAGGAGGCGGGCCGCGTGAGGGAGAGACAACCCCCCCCCCCCCCACAGCCGCCGCAACATAGGGAGAGGCCCCGGGCGTCAGGAGTCGGAGGACGATTCCCGGCCACCTACTGCGCGGGCCTGCGGCTGGCGAGCGTTGGGTGGCTCGCCGTCCGATCAAAGCCAGGCCCGGATCGAGGGCGCGTTGTGTTCAAAGAGATGCCAGCATAGTAGACGGGATCCGTCAGAACCAGAGCCTGCCAGGGTTGCGGATTTTGTTCGAAAGAGTTACCGCGGCCCTGGAAAGCAAAGGGCACTAGGAGGAGCATGGATGGGTTTTAGTCAGTAAGAGTCTGACACCCCGCTAGCCCAGAGCGGGAGGAGTCATTTGATGATTTCCCATCCAAAAAAAAGGACCATTTTGCCTGATCCTCCTTTCTGAAGGGCAATTATTCTCGTACTTAAAGAATTTAAATTCAACTCGAAATATCTCAACGAAAATCTTGGAAAAAAAAAATCTCCGAAAATTTGACTAAGTCCTCTGCCCCTAAAAATACTCTAGCTGAACCAACGACCGACACTTGGAAAATTTTTAATGTTTTTTTTTCCAAGATTTTTGCTAATTTTTTTACATGACCTCATGGCTTTTGAGTAGAGCAACAATTTCTTTCCCGAAAACAATCTCATCCGAGTTACCATTTTGGAAATATAAATCGTTTTATATAAAATAAAAAAAAACGTGAAAGGCTCATAACTCGGAAACGGTGCGTCGTAGGGCCATGCTTCTCAAACCCAAAATGGTTGCTACAGAGAAGGTCAACCCGATACTGCAAAAAAATCGGAAAGTTTCCAAAAAAAAAAAACGAAAATTTTTCTAAGTCCTCGCGCCATAGCGCCCCTAAGGCTACACTCCAACCCAAAGTCTAAAAGGCGCATATTGCTCAGCTGTAGTGGACAAACGTTATAAGAATTAAAAAAAGTTGTTTTTTGACACTATGGGTAAGGTATTTTATATCGATTAATGTGTAAAAGGCGTGTAAGAGGAGCTCGTGGCTTAATAATTTCAGTCGCACGGGTCGATCTTCAAGGTTAAGCAACGCTTGCCGGGGTCGGTCTGTGGATGGGTGACCATCTTAACATATCATCTGTGATAAAGAATGACTGCCTGTCTGACTTCCATGACCCAATTACTGGGTAATATGATGCCCCTTGGTGAGACTGGTTGTCAGACTTTCAGACAACGACGCGAGAAAATGTGGTAAATAATACCTGTCGAAGCTGTCGTGAAATAGTAGGAGGCACTTATTCAAACCAGTTAACCATTCCGATAAAATAACAATAACATCAGGGGGTAATGATGATATTACATACCGTCTGATGCGTTCTCTAATTGTGATACCACATTTAACACACTCTTGTTTAAGGTCCATTTTCCATAAGTATGTATTACTTACACAGTTAACAATAAATGATTAGTGGAGCACTCGCATGGGGCTACGACACTATAAAATATAAACGTGCGAAAACATAAACACAATTCAAATCAAACGAATACCCTCCGAATACCAAAAGAAAACCGGCGCAAACGTCGAAGAGGGAATATGGTATTGACAGTAGTAACTTGAAATAATCCTACCTCCTACTGATTTTTAGATAAGAAAACATACTAAAATAATTAGGTAAGTATACGAATAATTTAATAATTTTAGGCCGCTTATAAACACAAAACTCATCACGGCGTTTTGTTTTTGGCTATTATGTTTACCTGTTTTAATCTTTGTTAATATTATATGGCAACATTAATGGGTATTTTAGAACAAAATTCAATAGAAAAACTTTTAAGAAGATTATTTTTCCTCTGTTATTAGGCATAAAAAGCTATTCAAAATTCTTTATTTTTTTATTCAAATGAACTGCAATTAATGCATGTTTGTACTCTGTGAGGCAAATTTTGTCCATCCCTTTTGTGTTTTTAACCGACTTCTAAAAAAGGAGGAGGTTCTCAATTCGGATGTTTGTATTTTTTTGACAGATTATTCTATGAGAGTAATCTGTCAAATTGTTAAGGAGCGATCGCAATTCGCTCCATAAAAAAATGAGAATGAAATTGTCTTTCTGAGTCCCAATTCTACTAGTTTCTAGCAGTGATCACATTCGCATTTCAATCGCAATCTGTCAAATATGTATGGCTTTTTTGACAGATTGCGACTGAGATGCGGAGCCAAAGACATTAAAATACTAGCAATGCGGAGCGAACGTTGCTTACAAAATAGGTAGTAGAATTGGCACTTCGAATTTGACATGTTGTGTCCGCTCTGGGCAGGGCTGCGCGTGACGTACAACGCGTCGCAGCCGGTGGGCTCGCGCGTGGCGGCGGCGGTGCGCTGCGTGCGCTGCGACGTGCCGCGCTACGAGCCGCTCGACGTCGCCGCCAGCTACCGCGTGCTGTCGCAGAACTACATCGGGGACGGCGGCGGAGGGTACTCGGTATGTCTGCTTATATTGTATCTCATTCATCTATACATATAATAAAACTGTAGAAGAGGTAAATTCTGTACATTGAATATAAACTAAAAAAAATACTCCAGGGGGACTTTATACAAACAGTAGAAGCCAAAAATATTTTTTTTTCTTTTTTTGTCTGTCTGTCTGTTGTTCGTCTTTCACGCAAAAACCACTGGACGGATTTTAATGAAACTTTTTTTGTTGTATAGCTATTAGTCCTCGCCAACATATAGGCTATAATTTATTTTGAAGATCTGAATACAAGACGTGGAACCTTAGCAGCCCGGCTAATCTATAAGAGATATTAATATACCGCTTAAGGAATAGTTGGTCAACATGATGAGTACTGTCTGTCGACATAAAAAAAATGAAGGTCTAGAGCACCTGATGTGGAACTCTTTCAGGGAGCTAAGCTATCGGCTATTTTAATCAATTGACAACAGATCTCATAGCTCGAAAGACTAGGTGTGGGTTCAAATCCCACAAATTTTGTAATTATTTTTATCTTATTTATTTCCTTATTTTTTTATTCCTACCAAACCTAATAATTTCAAATATTAATAATATGTTATTGCTGTATTTTGCATATCTTTTTAGAAAGACAAGCTGAACCTATTTTCTGTTTTAAATATGTATTCTGTTTCGTTTGCATCGAGATAAAAAATACAAAACTAATGTAGAAAACATTCACATAAACCTGATAGGACTATGGCAATCTAGAAGAAATAAACTTATTATCTACATGCATAGTAAGTAGGGGTAAGTATCTTTAATGACACTTGCAATGCCATCTATTGAGCGAAACTGTACTTACCATCAACAGCACGAGAATTACACCAAAAAGTATTTTTTAGTTAAAGATTCTTTTGATACTTACCCAGGCGTTACGCATTTGATGCAAAAAAAAAAATGCTCCACTGATTTTTTTTTTACTTTTGATAGGAACGCGTTTGACCACTATCTCACCTGATGGCAAACGATGATGTGATCGAAGATGGAGCACGCTTGCCTATAAGTAACCTATTCACTCTTGATAAGACTCCCAGGCTGTAACTATCCGGAAACACGGACTCAGTCAGGGAATTCCACGCCATGTGTTTCCAAAACATTTTGTTCATGTGGGTGTGAGGTCCACCGTGTACCGGTGGCGTACCGCCGTACGTCTTGTGGTCCGATGATGGAACGAGCTTGGCGGAATTAAACTATGCAATTCCGTCGCTCACTCCCCAAAATGCAACCGATACAAAACCGACAGGCTAAAAACTCGGCTTCGATGCTCAAGACTTTGGAGCTTCGACTCGGTGAGCCTTTCACCTCTTGAATTTCTTTCCCAGGATCTCCCTCATTCCTAATTATTTTCTGTTTATTTTGAAACAAAACTGTTCAATTCCCAGTCAGCTGGTGATTCGTCGTGACCAGCCTAGGGCCAGAAATTACCAGTAGCGGGTTTCACACTCCAGAGCTTCAAGGGAAACTGTGGATCCCTGGGCAATGACGCCACAGAAGAACTCGCGGCGATAGGTTTCGAGATGGTAGTGCTGGACCCGTACCCGCTCCTCCTTCTTTCTTTCTTTCTCACAGTTTCGTGCATGAATTTGCCAGAGAACAACTGAACTTCATGACAACAAATGGTGAAAAAAGTGAAAAATGGCAATGACAATTCTATAAACGTGACTAAGTAATTGACTTCTCAGCTTAAGTAAAAATTACCTCCGTAATAATAGGGATTATTATTACGGATCATTGCCCTTAAATTTTTTTAACTTATGCACTACAGACAGCCCAATTTGCGGAGGTTGTTTCGATTTCGACGCCGGCTACGTCATCCCGGCCATGACTTTCCGACGTGAAAAAATCCTCGGAACGGTGAGATGTAGGTTTCAAATCAAATCGTTTATTGCAATCCATAATGTACATATACAGGTGGTAAATATAGGTTTGTGAGTGCTAAGTGATTGAGCTGACTTTTATCTCAGATTATCACTCCCTTGCGGCTTGAGTATTATCGGTCGTCTCTCCGCTCAACCTGTGAAGCACACTGGTGGCTTTTGTACATTTGGGCGGAGCTAGGCTTGCAAACTTAGCCAGGACAACGGAGTCTCTACTCTACTCTATCCGTTGTGGGTTTTTTTATGGATGGGAAAACATCAAATGACTTCTTCTGCTCTGCGTGGAGCGGAAGAGAGTGTCAAACTCTTACTGACTAAAACACGTCCGTATTCCTCCTTATGCCTTTAACGTTCCAGGGCCGTGGTGACTTTTCGAACAAATTCCGCAACAGTAGTTAGTGTTCGGACAGTGAGCCAACCTACGCTCGCCATCTGCGGGCCCGCGCTTAGGGTGGCTGGGAATTGCCTTGCGACTTCCGACGCAACGCCTGGGTTGTCTTTTTCTGTTGCGGCGGCTGAGGGGGGTCTACTCTCTTAAGCCCGAAGTCTGTAGTTTCGGCCTTAGTGTTTGGCGTTTTCTACTCCGTATCACCTACGGACTTACGATTGGTCCCGAACTAGGAATAACTATCAAATCGTGCTGTCATTCATTCTTATATTCTTTTCCGGACCATGGAGTAAACCAGGACGCCGCAGCCGATCGCCTCGACGAGGACACGGTGATGCTCCGCCCAAGCAGGGCAGACCTCCACCGTATACTGCACCATGTCCTCTGCGGAGACTTATCTTCTGATAGTTTCGGCATGACCATTAATCAAGCTCAGGGACAAACTATTGGTCGTGTTGGTGTGGATCTGCGGTAGTCCTGTATCTAGCACGGTCAGGCTGTATGTCGCTTTGTCGCAAGTAAGCAGCGCGCAAAGCCTGTTTATACGTACTGATGAATATCACATAACAAGTAATATTGTTTACGAAGAAATGTTTTTAGAGTTAATATTCGTTCGTTCTTCGTAATTTTGTAAGTCATGTCATAATCACGATGAGTACCTATATACATTTAGTGAGTTTGTGTACTTAATATCTTCCTAAATACGAAAAGCACGCGCGAACGAAGTCGCGGGCACAGCTAGTAATATCTATATCACTTGGCGTACAGTTCTCGTCAAATAACTTTGCCCCTCTGAAGCTAGCCATTTGCAAAATTCGCGCAGGTGCAGTCACGTAGACGGGAGCAAGCGGGACGCAAGCATGCATCGAACGTAAACGAGCGACTGAGACATAAAATTAATCCCCACCCCCATGTCTCTTACGCATGCGCAGTTGCAGTTTGTTCATAATTTTGACTACTACGCAGCCACTCGTAGCCAACTTCAGAGGGGCAAAGTTATTTGACGAGAACTTGTAGGATTTGTCGAAATATTCGTTTTTAACAGAAAATATATTTCTAAATCATCGAGATATATTTCGTTTCTTAACAAATAAGTAAGGCGAATATTTGCGCGAATAAGTCAAGTGAAGTGCCCGCATTACTTACATATTTTAACAAAAGTAAATGTGCTTGAGCCATAGAATTCAAGTTTTGAATTACTTATACAACGTGTAACTGAATAAACGCAATACCTCTTAAGGGGTCAAAAAAAATCGACTGCTCCATACATTTAATAGCTTGGGATCAGATGGCCGTGTGTGAGTTGTCCCAAGATATTATTATTATTATTATTATTATTATTATTTCTGCGAGCACAACTCCACAAAATGTACTGAATAGCTGATTTTTTTTTCGCGATTTCGGGGTTGGTCCCATAGTAAAAGTTGTTCATAATTATGAGTACAATGACCCCTTAAGAGGTATTGCGTTTATTCTGTAACACGTTGTAGACCCTTGCTCAGTAGCATACCTTTTGGCCAGAGTTCTAGGGCCACACACTTCTAATAGGATCGGGACACACTGACGCAAGGACGACGCGCATTGAAGCATCAATCTAAAAATGTACATAGCTATAAATTAGACATACACATTTCTATCGAGATAAATAGTATTTTTCCTATATAGAAAAAATACGACGAGCGCATTTAAAGACTGCATCATCGTGCTTCAATCCATAGGCATCGTCCTACAAAGCGATCATCGCACAAACTCGAGACCGACGCGATGACCGACGCGATCATTTGTTCGGCAAACCTTTAGGGACTTGACATAGGTACAAAGCGCTCCGGGCGCGCGGCCAGAGCGCTGACAAGATAAAATATATGGCGCAAGCGTAGGTAACGAAATATACCTAGTAAGCGTCGCAGGCGCGCGGACATACTCCATACATTTTCGTCACCGCGCGCCCGGAGCGCTTTGTATTTCAAGTCCCTTAGACAAGTGACATTCCGTCCGCAAGAGCGCAATAGCGCGCGAAAGCGATTGCCAAAAATGTATGAGAATTGACAAACGCTGTCGAAATGTCACGTGACCAATATCTTATATTTCGACAATCGCATTCACTAACAGGATGGCACTTAGTCTAGCACCTCAGAAGACGCCTTCTGTCGGCGCGCCGACGAATTCGGGTTTGCCGAAAAAATTGTCGCGTATTCGCGCAATCATCTTTGTATCAGGACGATGCCTTAATTTCCTTTAATATTCTGTACTATGCAGTCTGTCATTAGTATTTATATAATCCGTGGTGCTTGGCAACTGGACTTAACCCAGTTGTATATGTCCCTGGGTGCCTATTTGGCCTAGTTCTGTTCTGTCTCCTGCTTAATAAGGAGGGAAGTAGAAATTATACTTTTCTCCTACTCCTCCGCTGTTATTTTCTGATTAATTTCGTTGCGGGATCCAAGATAGTTGAATCGTTTCTCCGGGACTCGTCGAGCTTCATTGACTCGGCGTTTTCCTGGTGGTCGCCACTGTTGATTCTGGCTTTCAGGAGTTGCAGTGGTTTGGGAATGTGTGGCGGGCTTGTCCCAAAAAAAATACAGTCTGTCAGTAACTGCGCTTCAGGTATAGTCACTATATTTGCCAACTATTTTCAGATGATATCAAACAACAGACAGAACGTGGAAAACTTCCAAGTCGACTACGTGATGCTGCAGAATTACTTGCGGAGGCAGCAGATCATCACCAAGGATCTCGACGGAAGGATACAAATAGTTTACTGAGCCCAACTATTGTTATTAATAAAACGTATACAGCATACTTGTCTTTTTTATAAAAGAGCAGTTATTGATTGACCGCGCGGGCTCGTGAAAGATGGAAGGAGTGGAGGCGGGCTT
The DNA here is from genome assembly GCA_947386135.1 of Melanchra persicariae. Lineage (NCBI taxonomy): Eukaryota > Metazoa > Arthropoda > Insecta > Lepidoptera > Noctuidae > Melanchra > Melanchra persicariae. The sequence continues at coordinate 8,989,066 of OX376661.1, read as the reverse complement.
TGCACACGAGTAGGTTAGACAGCTCTCATAATTATAACGATCTTGTTTAAATAAGGAATATGCATATTTTAATTTGCAAAATAAAATACTTATTGGCTCTAGTAAACAATTATGAAATACCTTTATCAGCGATGAATTTATAAAGATAAGTCCTATACAAACTCTGACGTCAAATACTATGACGCCTAAACGGCTGCCATAGAAAACGGCGGCGTTTTCGCGAGAGGGACAGATATATTTGTTTATAGGTATAACTCGTTTGTTTTTCGGACAATTTTGATTCTACTTTCACTGTTAGTATTATATTTTTGTATATTTTAAGATAAACTCATTAGATACTATTTTTTTTTTTTTCATATGTACCAGTTGCAACGTTTTTATATTAGTTGATATTGATTTATAAGAATAATTAAGAATTAAAATAACGTGAAAAGGGACGTATTAAAATTTAATTTATTTACACAGCGCTTGGTGACGTCACTGCTGTTACGGACATCGAAAACAAGACCTTAAATCTTTGAGTTAAGACAGTTCAGGACCACACAGAGCACAGGAGTGAGTCATGGTCCATTTTCGCGCGAAAATTTAAATTATCAGTTTAAAACCGCAATTTTGGCAATATTGCGTTAGTATTGGCGTTTTATTTTTGTGATTTATGTTTGGTTTATTTTACGTGGAATTCTTTAAAATGAAAATATTGCATGATCCCCCCTATTTGAGCGCCCCGTATATTTGTAGAAAAAAAAAATCACTTCGACAGCTTCGATTGAAAAAGTTCCGAACTCAGGTAGACCATAGTATATAAATACAACCTAAGGACACAGGATACTTTTCATCTCGGCACGACAAACCTCGGGCGACCGCGCAGTCTCACGCAGGTACATGCGGGTAGACCGAGAGGGTTGAAAATAACCAACAACTGTAATTCTTGATTGGTTAAAAAAATGGCTATCCAATACCTTTTCACACGCCTGTGAGACAATCAGTAATCCCTAAAAATAATCTATCATATACTGAAAAATCAGAAACGGTAAAAGCCATTAATAAACTAAAGTCATTAGGGGCTATCTCAGAGTGTAATATGATGTTCCGTGAAGTAGTTTTCGACACGGGCCTCGGCAAGAGCTAGTTTTAAATAAAAGTAATGTCTATGTCACCATACCTTACAATATAAATAAAAGTAATGTCTATGTCACCATACCTTACAATATAAATAAAAGTAATGTCTATGTCACCATACCTTACAATATCAATTGTAAAAGAATTCGCAGTTATGAAAATTCACTATGAAATCAGCGATGTCACAAAAAAGTTCGAGACTGTGAACACAAATTAAGAGCCATTTCACAAAATGTAAGCGCTCGAGTTTAGGTAAAATACCGCAGCATCGTGTATGTGTGCGTAACTACGCACACGTACACAACGCAAACAGTGTAGCGCAAGTGTCGAGACGGACTAAACAATCTTGAGGCGTTATAATCGTAATGCACCTGGGTTTGAGATTTATGCCGAAGGATAATTTATTTATTCAGTCTATTAGGTAATCTAGTAAAGCTTTCTAGACTAATATGAAAACCACAAATATATGTTATGTAAAGTATATAATAGAAATAACACAAACAAGGAAACAATTACATATTATTCTCAAGAAATAATGACTATCATTTAAGTGGTCGTTAAATGAATATTTGTCGTAAAGGCATTGATCTTGCCTTTCTAGGGTCTATGATTTCTGGCAATACACAATCTTGATAAAATCGAATCAATTTCGGAAGCATCTTTTCCTGCCAAAAAACGTCATCTTTTACTACCCTTATTACTTTCAATGGAAAATCAGGACCGGTCCATACAGCAAAAAAACATACGTTTTTTTTCGCTATCTGCAACTGGCCTTGTATTTGGTAGTACCAGTCATGATAAGGGTTCATTTCAACTTGATGATGACTGTTCAATTTAAAACATTTTAGTTTTTTTGCTAGTATAGCGGTATCAGGATCCATACCAAAAAGTGAGCTAGGACATTTCACTTCCACTAATCCTTCACTGCACAATCCATCCGGTGTCGCACCTAAATAAAAATGTTCCTAGCCTATAATAAGTAGTCTAAAGTAAGTCTAAAAATATTTACGATCGAGTCTAAAAGTTCCATTGATTCGTCAAGTCCAAGGTCTAATGCAACAGGTTCTTTTTCCTATAAAATTAAAGAAATAATAAGATAGTACCTATACCTACTACTGCATAAACTTCTGTTTAAAACATAAAATTGTTACTAAAACATACAATTTCTGTTGTCAAATCTGACTTTTCACTTGTACCCGGCACGGCGTCTCTTCTAAAGGTACTATCTTCCTCTACTCGATTCACGCGATTTCTCATTCTGAAATGAAAACAAAATAGCTGTCAAATTTCGAACCCACAAATAAATGAATTTTTACTCAATCATCATAACTAAATGATTATTAAAATCATCAATACAACAAGCTCATTTAATACCATTGAATGAGTTTTTGAAGAAATATTCATTGAACGGGGTAAGGCTGGTGCGGCATAGAAAATTTGAATTTCGCGGGCTACCCTGGTGCTTCCACCATCGATAACTGTGTATATGAATTGCAAATAAAAAGAATATCTACCTCGCTTCTGTTGCTTTCTTTATGGCTGCAGAATTATGATTTTTCCTTTTTTTGACACATTTGTATACACAACCCTTACGCCCCATTGCTAAAACTAATAAAACAAAAATATAATAATTATTCTACAAACTACTAAAATCATACTTTACTTGATATTAAACGAAAATCTTACCTTATAAATACCATATAATTAAAAATACAAAAAGGATCAAAAGGTTGTAGTCGTAGTTTAACAATGCGTTTACGATTGATGCGCTCGAAAATCGGGACGCGGAAAAAAATGGCACAGGTCCTGCTTCGATGACCGCTCGGGCCGTACTAATCGGTGCCCGCGTTTGCATTGTAATTTATTCTAATATATAGTGATGTTAAAAATGATATTACGTCTGATTAAATGAATTGATTTTAATAAAACTTTGGAATTAGTTTGGTAAAAGAACAAGGTTTATTTGTATATATTTTTTTAAATGTAATTACGCTTAATTCAAACCAAAAAATCACGATAAACTTGCGATATAAAACGTAAAAGTTGACCTAAGACTTTGTTTTTTTACTAATTAATGGTAATAATTATCGATATTATTGTACATTAAAAGTCAACAAAAGTATATGTCTGAAACTTTATGTATTTTTTGTAGTTAAATTTATTAACATTTATGATAGATTTAGGAGTCCGAAATTGACTCTGCGATGATTTTTCAGTAAACTAGTTGTGGGAGATTAATCACTACATCATTTACAAATAAGTTTTTGTAAATGTGTTACATTATGAATCAATACGAAAGACTAGTCTATTTTTTACATGTATTCAAAAATTCCAGAGTGTTATCTAAGATGGTAAATTAGGCGACCAAAGTCTTAGGTATTTGCGCAAAAACGTGAAATGGCTCTTAAGGAATATTGTAACATGACAAGTAAAACACAAGCGTTTTGTCCTATTTAGACTATTTATTAAGCTATAATTAAAATTACAGTCATTCTTTTTTCATAAATATTCTACGAAATCCAAGATATTGTGGTTTAACTTCCGCGGTGGTAGGCAGATGTTTAAGTACAATATTTACAATCAGTTACATATTCAATATGCTTTGCTATATTTATGTTTTCATTACGTATCTATTTCTTTTTTTATATACAGTATAGGTACTACCTACCTAACGCCTTAAAAACACTTTTATTTTAAATACAATAAAGAAACCTATATAAAGAGTCGGATTAATATTTAAAGTATACCATAATATTCTGTACATAGCTTCGGTGGAGTAAAAAGCAAAGCATGCCAATAAAAATTGGCAATATTATTATGCGATCTGTGTTGTCGTATTTCGCGTGTTGTTGATCTGGTGCCTGGGCACAGCTGGTCTTGCGAAACCTTTCGTGTCTAATATACGACTAGTTTTACAATGTAGTCACGTCTAAAGGACGTTGTCAAATAAATTGTACCCGCTCGACGCATATAGTCCTATAATTGTCATGTCAATATCACTGTGGGAGTCACACTCTCATTTGTTGAAAACACAATATTTATTTTATAAAATCTAAATTCAAGCTTGTGAGCGAAATGAGGTAAAATGGTGAACTTTTTAGCGAAAAGATAGAGTAATGTCCAATGATAGCAGTTGAGAAAATCGAGACGATTGGACGGAATGAATTTAGAAAAAAGAAAATAATAACATTTTAAACATCGACATACGTCAAGCGGTTGTATGTGAACCTAGCTAACAATGTATGTAATAAAAAAACTACAAAGCCTCAATGTAACACATACAAAAGTAAATGCCAATCAGACATGAGATTTATGATGTGTCGGTTCCGATCGACCAATGAGAGATTTTCACTTTCCTACTTGAAAAAGCGGCGACTGTGATTGGTCGAATAAAAACGGGATGTGATCATATGGATAAATTGAAAAGTATAAACTTTTCGCGAACAAATTGAACTCGTCAATGGTCTTATCTGACCCAATCAAGCGTAGGTTTGGGCAAGTCAGTACAACTTAGGGACTTGACATACGGCGCGCTCCGGGCGCTGTGACTACAATGTATGTCGTCTGTCCGCGCGCCCGCGACGCTAACTATATTTTGTTCCTTTGACGCCATACATTTTATCTTGTCAGCGCCCTGTCCGCTTTGTATATCAAGTCCCTTACACTGTATGGATTTTCCCACACCTCCGTGGTCAAAAAACACCCGGTTTTTAAAAAGCTTTTCATAATGACTACCATTCGTGGCATAGATGTCGCGGTCATAAAACACAGCTGAATATTCAGCCGTTCTACTCGCACGTTGAATGCATTTAGTCCAGTTCAAATAAATCTATTCATTGTTATCGCTGTTGTAATTGGCGAAGTGAAGAGCCAGTCAATTGGATATCTTTCTAGATAGGAAAATAATAATTCTATGTAGTCCGTCTGTTAGAATTTTCAAAAAATATTGGACCCTTATTTCAAATCGATTTGAAATCGCGTCAAAGTTCAAGAGTGGGGCTGTAATGTTGACGTCACGCGTTTTAGTAAAAGCATACTTGAAATATGACGTTACGCGAGCTTTCAATGCACTATATCGTCTTCAGTTTTTGTTTAAGTACGTAAAAAAGAAAACAATAAGTTTCCAAAACTTTTTGGAAATCTATCTGACGGACGAATTAGATTGTTTCAGGACAATACCCAATTGAACGCGACAACATATTAAATAGTCGCTCTTCGAAACCGGGTTTTGCGTCCTCAGCATTGTCCCAGATTGACTTTAGGAACGTGTATGAAAGGCAGATCGGTCTTGAAAGTGCTGATGTTGAGTATGAAGTCAGCGTCGTTCTCGATCGTGTCCCCGATTGGGTGCTTCGCGTCCAAGTACGTTAGTTCGTAGTGTTTCTTCGCGATGGTCTCTGAAGAGCTCACGTTGGTTGTCTTGTGGCCCATTATCTGTGGAAAAGAATTTGAAAAAACTGTTTTACAATGATTCGTATTCCTGTTGTTACGTTGGAGAGTGTGAAAGTCGGTTTCCAAAGTTCATCAAATAACGGAGCAAATACATATTGTTATGTAACAACCAGCCACTCAGTCTTCATCTGTGTGAAGTGACTGGTCCATGAATCGCAACCGTGACCAGACCAACGCGGTATTCAGTACCCAGAGCGGTAAAGAAAGCCGAGAGGATATGCGGTAAGCCTACTATTCAAACCTAAGCCGATATCGCTACTACTATGGGTAGCGAAACTTATGTACTTGGAACTATTTAGCCGAAAATATACCGTCTCGACTCCAGTCGCTGAACTCCATACAAAATATGCGCCGGGATACCGCGCAAAACCACGAAGCCAGCTACAGACGCGTGTCACGGATTTCGCGCCGCCAGTATAGAGCTGGCTTGCCAGTCACTTAAGCTCAATGTGTTAAAGGAGGACCGGTAATTCAGCCTATATGAACAATAACGTTAAGCGATTTTTTTATTTTTATTTTCAAGGGTTTTAAAAATAACCACGAAGAGGATGGCGGGGTCTTTCAGAGTCCGCCATCCCCTTCCTAACATAACCTGTCCGAGTCGGGGTGCCTAATGACCGGTCGCTGTCTCACGCACTCGCGCCAACAAGTTCTAACCGAAGATGTGTAGGATACATCTAGGTAGGTTCAACCGTATGTGGCCGGCTGCACCTAGTTGTAACCGGCTAAAACTACGTGTAGCCGCACTTCGGCTATTAGCCGTAACATATACACAGATAAAAAAAAAGCGACAATCCTTAAAATAAAAAAAAAAAATACGCTGGCTCACGACTGCACCGAAAAGGTTCATTTTAGCTATGTTGCCAGATAGATGTTGTCTGATGCTGGTAATCTGAATGAAGATCGTCGATGAAGCAAACAATATAACATATATTATATGTATATAAAAAACCGGCCAAGTGCGAGTCGGATTCTAACACGAAGGGTTCCGCGCCATAAACCAAAAAAACACGTTTATTGTATGGGAGCCCCTTTTAATTTTTATTATTTGTTGTTATAGCGGCAATAGAACTACACACTTAAAATTTTAACTGTCTACCTATTACGGTTCTTGAGACACAGCCTGCTGACCGACAGACGGACAGTGGTGGCTTAGTAATAGGGTTCTGTTGGTTATCCTTCGGGTACGCAACCCTAAAAATGTACTGAGATATAAGCAAACCTTTCCAACGACATATCACTAACGTTATTGCTCAAATAGGCTGGGTTCCATACATTTTTGCCGATCCTTCTTTGCACGCAGGTACTACACACACACAAAAATAGCAAGACAGTAAGTACCTGTATAGACAGTTTCCTGAACTTGGACTTGTTGCCGGTGGGGAAGTGGTCGTCGACCCAGCTCTTGACGTCCGTCAGCCGGATCTTCTCGATCGCGGCAGCCTACAAACGATATCACTATTAATATCGTATTTCATAACATAACACAACAAAATAATCCTTCGTTTTAAATAATTCAAAACAATTATTTAAACAAATATTTGATTTTGTAAATACAATTTACACATAGTTTACGCTAGAGCTCAAACATTTTTTTAATGACTTTTCTAAATGTACTACTTATTCTGAGATCACTCAAAAAAAAAATTGTTTTAGCGGAAATCTATTCGAAACACGGATTAGAAAATAGAAGTCTCCGTTAGCAATTTTTTTTTTCAAAGACAAAGCAATTGATTAACCAATAAACAAAACGCGTTATTTGTAAGAAAAATATAATATGTCATCGTACCTCCAAGAACAGTCGCTGGAACAAGTATTCCCTGCTTATAATTTCTCGCCAGTTCCTCTCAACCTGAAATATATTTTAATTAGAATTTTGCTTACAGTAATATTTTTAAAGTCCATAATTAAGGTATGTATTACAAATAACTTGAAACTAGTGTTAGTGCAGCTTACAACTAGCAGAAACACAGCATTATTATTCCTCCCTGCCTATGCGACACAGGAACCTCCCGAAGCATCAATGCCCCGAGAGGACCTGTGTCGCACGAAACGACAGGGAGCCGTGCCTTCTCCCGAGCCAGAGGTGCTCGCACTGGCCGGATGGCCTCGATAGTGACGAGGCCGGCGGTAGGGCGTGAGAGCCTGTCCCGCCATTCCGCCACCAGGACCTCGCGCAGCTGCGACCGACGCGACGCAGCTCGAAATGTCGCTGCGTCAGTCGCTCCCCGCGCGCCACCGATGCATTGACGCGAGGACTTTTGCTTCCAGGTCCCAGGGCGGAGATCCGGCCAGAGCGCAAGTCGCCTCGTAGGGGATCGTGCGATAACCCCTGATGACTCTGACGGCCATCACACTCTGCGGCTTCCGCAGAACATAAATGGTGCTGGCCATCAGGTCAACCGCCCACATCGGGGCCCCATACAGGGCGCAGGGTTAACCCTGGTATAATTTAGGTCCAAACTTGGGGTCTTTAATTCAAGAGTGAACCGTTACTTCTACTTCTAGGCAAGCGTGCTCCATCGTCGACAGTAAAGAAAAATCAATAGGAACACGGTAAACATGGCGATGTGTTCCAATTGGTTAAAAAAGTTCCTAAGTACCCCGACTTTACGCAGACAATGTAATGTCAGATTACAAAATGTGGCACTTTCGAGTTTATTTATTTTTATTGTGGTGGACAGCGTCTTCTCCGTGAGCCGTCGGATGTCGCGCAAGAACTTCTTCAGGAACTCCTCCACGTACGATACACTGCGAACATTACACTCACCTCCTCCTTGAGCTCGTAGTCAGTGGTGTGCTTGAGCTGCACGAGGGAGTGCTTGGTGGCGGACAGCGTCTTCTCCGTGAGCCGTCGGATGTCGCGCAAGAACTTCTTCAGGAACTCCTCCACGTACGATACACTGCGAACATTACACTCACCTCCTCCTTGAGCTCGTAGTCAGTGGTGTGCTTGAGCTGCACGAGGGAGTGCTTGGTGGCGGACAGCGTCTTCTCCGTGAGCCGTCGGATGTCACGCGAGAACTTCTTCAGGAACTCCTCCACGCGCGCGTCCACGTACGATACGCTGGGGGTCAGATAGTGGGCGAACGCGAGGCTCGTATACATAAAAAATCTAAGAAGATCTGACCAATACATTCATTTGTATCGGTGATTCTTCATAGAGTAATATAAACTATGAAACATTGGCTTCATCTACTTTAAACTGATCAAAAAACATTAGATGTATGACATAAAAGTGTCTTTTTAAACTATTTACAAAATAAATATAATTTATCAGGGACTTGATATACGGCGCGCTCCGGGCGCTGTGACTACAATGTATGTCGTCTGTCCGCGCGCCCGCGACGCTAACTATATTTTGTTCCTTTGACGCCATACATTTTATCTTGTCAGCGCCCAGTCCGCTTTGTATTTCAAGTCCCTCATAATCTGTTGGCTCGGCTGTCATTTGCAGATTTTTGACTGTCATTATAGTCTAGAAGGAAGCCGTCATAACTGAGAAGTCTTGCTAAGAAGTATCGTGTTTCTCGGTTGAGGTAGTCATGTAAGGCAGAAAGTGACTATACCTGAACTTGTCGACCTGTGTGTTGACGGACACGGAGAAGCCGAGCACTCCGAAGGTGTAGCGCATCATGCTGAACACACTGTAGCCCAACTGCTCCTTAGTGCGCAGGTTGTCGAATACCGGCTCTTCCATCAGCAACTGGGAAATAAATTGTCGAGAATTGACGTAGTGTAGTGAAACAGTAATTTTTAAGTTCCAAAGTACTCGTCTAATAAGACGAGCATGGGCGTAGCGAGGTACGAGCAAGGATGGGCAGCTGACCCCCCCTTAACCCCGGGGTTCCGACACGGTCAAGCGGCTTGACGGCAAGCACGAAGATTTTCGCTTGCAGTCAAGCCGCTTGACCGTGTCGGAACCCCTTTAGAAGAGCGGTCGTTCGCTGGTAAACTGCTATTCTGACGAGCTTCATAGCTTGCGACGCTTCTTATAAGACCTAAGAAACTAACAGGCTTGAAGGCTGGTTCGTGAAATTCAACAATACGGGATGTGATCTCTAATATATTTTTTTTTTACATCATTTTTTACTTTAAAAAATGCCACATACCGTTAAACGGTATATGTATGCTAAGCGCTCACCGGAAAATTGTTAAAGTAAAAGAAGGTGACATTGTACGAGAAGTTTTGAAAAGATTTTGTGAAGAGCCTCGTAGATTGATTGTCAAGTAATAAACAGAGGTCGGAATTAGGTAGAGTTATTTCTGTACTTGCATCGAAATGTTGATATTAATATGGATCGTCCCGGGATTTCTAATAGACAATCCCGTGTGGCCAACAATATTACAAATTTTGTTGTTACAACAAGCTATGTTGTGCGAACAACAAATGTGGCAACATCGCGCGTGTACGCATTGGAATTTTGCAATTTCGGACATCCGATGTCGTTGATGTAAATTTGGCAACGTCGCGCAGTGGTTTGCAGTGGTTTCAATTGTGTAAAAGTAAGAAACTTTTTTATTTAATAAATCACGGGATTTTTCTGCTCTTTAAAATTTATCGCGGGATTTAAGGTATGTCCACTTTATTCTTTCGCTGTATGAAATCAGTGTAAGTACATAAATAGCTCTACCTAATTCCGACCTCTGGTAATAAAGCTATTTCTGATTTTTTTAATTACCTCCACATTCCTGCTCATGTGAAACTCATATGTTAAAAACAACGATCAAAGAATATAATCTAGGATTTTGTCTTTGTCTGCCCTCCCTATATACAATCCTAGCTACTGCCTTGAAGACGAGTACTTTGGAAGAACTCGCATATAACGACCGGTCTAATAAGACCGGACGCAACGGTTGGTGTCTGCGAGTTCTTCTTAGTCGAAAAGTATATATTATAAGCACTGGTACGTGGCGCGGATCGTCAGTCAACTGTTACTCGTTTCAATTGTCAATTTATCGCCCTGTAAGGGTGAGATCTGAATGATCGTCAATTTAGACCAACTTGGCTAATACGTTCAAATGGCTGCGTTTTGGAAATAAGCCGGAACACACAGACAGACAAACGTTTTAAAATTGTTCTTTGTAGTGCTATACTGGGTAATTTTTTTTCCAGTGCGCAAACTTTAAGAACCACTTCTGCCCATGTAAATGCTCAACTTTCCCCAAGAAAGCCATATTCAATTCCTAAAAAAAAATTGAGTCTCCCATACAAATTGTGGTCAGTTGATGACAATTTTGTATGGGAAGTTCAAATTTTTTTCACTGGAAAAAAAATTATCCAGTATAAGTTTCTCTGTAGGTTTCTTACATATTTGTATATGCATTTAGTCAAAGCTGTTATTTTGATATTTAAACAGGCACTTCAATGTTATTAGAGTTATTACATTTTAAAGTGTATATGTCGCAGCCAATTAGCTTAATCAGCCATTTAATTGGTTGCCTAGCCTCTTCATTTAGATGTGCCGATTTTTCAGCGTCCTAAGCGACATCTTTTGTTCAATATCGTTTGATTACTTGACCGTGTCACTTATGTCGCTGATTAAACGGCACAGTTCAATGAAAAGGCTAGACTTTTAATGAAACGGCTGATTCAGCTTGATGGCTGCGACATATATATACTATTTGTGTAAGACTATAAAACGTATCGATATAGATTTCCTTACCATGAGCACCTCGAGCGTGGCGGTGTCCTTGGGCGTGGTGGCCTCTCCCTGGTAGTAGTTGGTGATGATGCTGTTGGTGGACGCCTCGTTGAGGCTCAGCACGCGGATCTTGCGCTCGCCCAGCGGCAGCTGGTGGACCTTCACCTGCGTATCGCATGGCATTTGTCAGAGGCTGAGTGAGAGCAACGGTGCAGTAACGAAATCAGAGAAAAGTCGGTTCAAACCACCAGATCCGAACTACGTTGCTTATTTTTTCAGGACTAGGAATGCAAATTCGGACTCGAATCTGATGCAATCCGGAATCACTCTTAAAATGTTTTGATAAAATAATAATTTTCTTTTACAAAGCAAGGTACTTTTTAAATAAGGTGATAAAAAATCAAATGATCGGTGTCATCTAAACAAAGTATATATCTTTAGATTTACTTTTTTTATCGCTGTTATTTCGCGCCGGGCGGCAGCGGTTTACGCGGAGTGAACATAATCAATAAATTTGAGCGTAGTGAAAATATTGCATATCTTTGAAACGAAATACATAATTATAAAAAAAGTTTTCGTGATTCATTCTTAATTATTTATTGTACACCATAACAACTTATAAATTTTACATTTAAGAAAGTTCATGTACAAAGGCGAGCTTAACTCAAAGTTGAGTTTTCTACCAGCAAACCTTTGAGTGATAGAGAGAGATCACAATAGAGGGTAGGATCCAGTGTACATTAAAATACTTATTACATATTTTATAAAACATAAATATACCTACATACATAAGAATACATTATATACACACATATATACGTATATTATGTCAAAACCGAGAGGAAATGCTCTTTAATTCTCCTCTTGAAGACATCAAGAGAAGGGCTGTCGCGTAGAGAGTGTGGAAGAGAGTTCCAGAGCCGCACTGCAGTAACTGAGAAGGAGCCATCATAGCGGCTCGAAGTGTGACGCGGAGTACGAAGGAAAAGAGAAGTGGCAGTGCGACATGGTTTACCCCTTGGGATTCAAATTTGTTTATTCTAAACAACTCCTTAAAAATTAAGTTGATTTTTGAACGCCTTTTAAATTAATGTACATAAATATACTCTTATAAAAGTCCGTTTGAGTCTATGAATGTGTGGTGTTAGTATGCAAGTGTCCAGTGATTCAAAGACCGAAACGGTTTTCGAAGAATCATCACAAAAGGCTTTGTCCCAGAGATGCCCTGACATTCCAGATGTATTTGCTGGGCTTTTTTACCTGTCCATAGCATAAAATCTAAAAAAGTGGTATAAACATAATGTTACCTCAAAGGACAGTTAGAAACAAGAATAACTTACATCAGGAAACTCGTCTTCAGTGAGCGCATCCCACTTGAGCGTAGCGTGCACGTTCTCCGCTATCTTGATAGCCCGGTGCCATGGCAGGTTGCCTTGCATCAGGATCTGATAAGAGAAACGAACGTTAGAATATTGTTTACATGTTAGAGCCAATCCGAGACAGCCAATCAATCTGCCTAGCCTTTTCCCCAGCTATGTTGGCACAGTATACATATCTGCCAGTATTGACTCGGCCCTGTCCTTGAAATAATTACCTACAGTCGCGCGGTACGTAAACACGCGATAGGGCTGCACGCCTACAGTATTTTGATTTCATCTACCTACTTGAGTTTCCTTCTAGTTTTTTGCTTACAAATATTAAAAAAAATAAATTAGTTGTGAATGAAATAAGAAGTATTCAATAAAAATAAATGTTGTGTTTTTAGATTAGTAGATTTAATAAAAAAACACCCTTATAAATTTCAGACTGAAAAATACACTTCTGGACACATCTATTGGCCCACCTTGTATTTTCAGTTTCGTTTGGTCCTAGCTAAAATTTTATATTAGGTCGAGCAAAAAGTTTTTATGCAGTTTTGAACCTGGCACATTCACAATTTCATTCAATAGTCTTTTTTTGAATTTCGAACACAGAATTTAAAGAAACAAAAGACAATTTGGAGCCTGTTTGTTGATATCAAACAATCGAATACTAAGATAACTTGGTTTTATTGGTTTACTTGGATTTAATTCTTGAAAAAGTGATTGATATCTTTGGTTTTGCAACAAACATTACTTATTCTTAACATTAAGGTGAGGTTCTATCAATAATCTATGGATACTTCACCTGAAGTCGCCGCCCAAGCTGTGGCACTTATTCAGGCCGGACACAGCCAAAGAAACGTGAGTGCTCAACTTAATTTAAGTCGATCTGCGGTCCGAAATGTTTATCGGAGGTACCTAGAGACCGGCGGCTTTGTTCGTCGCCAAGGAAGGCCACGTCGTGACGACCAGCTTGAGAAATCGTCACCTTACCTCCATTGAGATACAAAACCAACTTCGCGACTTCCACGGAGTATCTGTGAGCGCTCGAACTGTTCGGAGAAGGTTAAAAGAAGGCGATATGGTACCACACAAGCCAGCTAATGGGCCCAAACTAACGCGAGCCCACCGAACAGCGCGCCTTCATTTCGCACGCAGTCATTTAAATTGGACACAGCAAGATTGGAGCCGTGTACTCTTTTCTGATGAGTCTAAAATTGTGTTACATGGCAATGATGGAAGGAAGAAGGTCTACCGACGTAAGGGAGAGCGTTTCGCACAATGCTGCTTTGAAGAGAGGGTTGCTTATGGCGGTGGCTCATGGACTGTCTGGGGCGGTATATCCGCGAGCGGCAAAACTCAACTTGAGGTTGTTACAGGACCACGGCTGCCAACATTAAATGCTGAAAGGTACATTCGTGAGTGCTTAGAACCTCACGTGATACCATACGCGGACTATGCGGGCCCAAATTTCCTTTTTATGCATGATAATGCAAGAGCCCATGCGGCCGGCATCGTCAGGGAATATCTTCGGGATGTGAACATCACAGTTATGGACTGGCCAGCCAGAAGCCCAGATATGAACCCCATTGAGCACATGTGGGACGAGCTAAAAAGACGTGTTAGGGCTCGTCAGCCAGTTGCCCAGACGATGCAGGAGTTGAAAACTGCCATAAAAGAGGAATGGGAGATGATCCCTCAAAATTTCATAGAGCGGTTGATAAACTCTATGCCTAATCGTATGAGAGCTGTGGTAGATGCCCATGGAGGCAACACGCGTTATTAAATTAAACCTTTATTTGATAAAACATGTTTTTTATTCAAAAATCAATTGCCTTTAACAAGGCGCATATCCGACTTGTTAGGCGTAGCTCCATGTCGTATGGTATTCTGAATTCAAATTTAAAACAATACGATCGAAAAAGATGGTAAAATGTATCAGGTTTAAAACTGCATCAACAGTTTTTGTTCAATCTAGAAATCATATTTCGGTAGGGGCCATTGAAACCTAAACTCTAAGGTGGGCCAATAGGTGTGTCCAGAAGTGTATTTGTGCCTCCACTGAGACGTACGAAAAGCTTTATTGTTATGAATGACCGGCCAGGACCAACGGCTTAGTGCGTGCATAGGAACCTCGGTATGTAATGGATGACTCATCCATCCGCAGACCAACCTCGGCAAGTGATGTTTAACCTCCAAGATGTCTCCGTGCGGCTGGTATGCCTCGAGGTCCTACAGAGCAACTGCCTTGCAAGGCTTACATAGTAGGTTCGATCCTCGACTAGATCTGTAAGGCATCAGTAGAGACTTACCTGGCAGTACATTTTGCTGAGCAGCCGCTCGCTGAACTGCAGCAGCTCCGACAACGTGATCTCGTGGATGATGGCCGCCTTCTCGCGGGGAGACACGTATGGCATCAGCAGGATGTTCATGCGGACGTCCCTGTCAAGGGTTATGGAATGAATGATGTTAATGTATTGTAATTAGGATGCTTATAATAAAGTTGTATTGCAGTCAAGCTGTTTCATCACTGATATTCAAGGATGCCAAGGCCTGGCGCGCGTACTGAATCATAATAACTTAGACGTACGGCGAATAAAATTCCTCGCGATTTTTGTCTGTTTCTCGCCAATTATCCGCCGAGCCGCGCATACATAAATGGACAGCAGAACCAAAATCTTAGTTTTCCTTTTATAACGGCATAAAATGTCGAAAGATGTCACCAATACTCGATTCACTCTATAAATTACGATCTTAAAATAAATCGCGCCGTGACGCGGTGGATTCTGTGGCAAAACATATTTTTCGTTACGGCATTATTATTGCGCAATTTTTATTTAGCAAGTGCTTTGGTACAGCTCCATACAATTGGTGATGTCGCAGAATTCTGCGGGATAAATCACGCATGTAAAATTCGCTATGCTTGGCCTAATGAAACCACAAACTGAATTTCAAAAAGGGCTAAGCCAGACCTATTTTCTCGAAGAGTTAAAAATTTTGTTTGCAAACCCCCGAGCTTTTCGGCATCAGCAGGACTACTCTGCTACCGCTTCTTTCTCACTTTATTTAGGTTTAAGTTTCTAAGCGATAGAAAGGGATACATTTCATCTCAATCAGGCCCATAGTCTGACAAGAATTTTATGTCACCTTATAGCGGCTACCGCCACAAAAATCAACGTAGCAGAATCAACAAATGAGACTCTTCTCATCTATCTCGACAGCTGAGAACTAACTTGACAAAATCCTAAATCGCGATATCAGAGTTTACCGTGCGATTAGAACATGTACAACAGCCCGAATATCAACTGTCGGGCAGTTGCCCACCAGACTCAATAACCGTCTGGTCGCAGGATCCTCCCTTTTCAACGGAGGTATGCGGGACTTTACTCTCTGTTCCGCATACCCTCCAAAACCTAGCGTTCAATAAAAACGAAAAATTACACCTTAAAATGCATAAAACGTCTTTTAACGTTAATATAGACGGGCTGCATTGAGACTGTAAACCGACTGCGCAATCCGCTTGTTGGAACTGCTTGCTGTTACGAATCTAAACTTCAGTTAGTAGTTCAATTGCAGCCCATCTGTTCTTCTTCCTATCGTGTGGGCAGTAAGATCTAACGACCCCACACACCCTAGTGTCAGTTTCTAAACCGCGTCAAGGGCCTCTGATATGGTTTATTTGACCGACCGCCATTTGCATTTTGTTTATTTGAGCCCATCTGTTTGTTTAGTCTGAACCAAATTGGACATGTATGGTTAAATACACTTATTTTGCCACATTGTGTGGATAGATGAAGACGTGTACATTCATAAGTTGTTTCTGCCACTCAATACCAGTGTCTCCCTAGCCCGATGATATTGACGCTGCCGTCACTACTTACTTGGAGAGTTTGTGCGGCTTAATGAGCACGTTGTGGTAGCTGCGCGCGCGCACCTCGCGCACCGCCTCGAACATGGCGCGCGTGAGGTTGCGCGTCGATGACCTCATCTCCCGGGTGATGAGCTCCACTAGTAACTGTGGCAATAAATATACTGTTGGACTACATGACATCATCAAAAAAGATTTTCAGGCAACACAAAAATTTAAATGGACAAATAAAAATAGAAAACAAAATCGTATGAGCCGAGAGAGTTCTTTATTTAAGTACAGGAATTTCTGTCATTTGATATTTCAGAGTTGGTCTCATAGTAAAAGTTGTTTGGACATGAGTCAGAGACACACGACATTATGGCCTAAACCACACTTGACATCCTTCTGAGTGTCGATTCCACTCATTTTTAAGCAACGTTCGCATTCACATCTCAGTCGAAATCTGTCAAAAAAGCCTAAATTTCCATGCATTCATTGTGCGTACAGCTAAGGAGTGGAATTCCTTGCCAGAGTCTGTGTTTCCTGATAGCTACAACCTGAGAGTCTTTAAGTCAAGAATAGGTTACTCCTAGGCAAGCGTGCTCCATCTTCGACCACATCATCGCTTACCATCAGGTAAGATAGTGGTCAAGCGCGTGCCTATCAATAATAATAATAAAAAAAAAAACATTTTTGACAGATTGAGACTGACATGGGAACACGAATTTTGCTTAAAAATAAGTAGAATTGGTACTCTGATATTTTACATATGCATAGCTCATACGTTATGCAGGCTCTTTCAGCTTTTCGAATATTTTAAATGTCTTTTGTTAGACCTCATTTACTAGATAAATGTACTCACGTGTATATTCTGACTGTAGCCGGTCACTTTCATGGTGATTCCCCTGTCGCCAACATACAGGGAGTGAGACAGGTCTGCCATATTAGCTGGGTACGTTTCTTCCTATAACGAGGATTTTTTATTTTATAATTTATTCTAACTTCCACTAAGTTCATATTTCTTTGAGCTTTTTTGATCGACCAGTACCTTTAGTCCCTGTTGTAACACATCCGTCCATAGATCAAGAAGACAGGAACTGTGAACAAGGTCATTTGTTTTCAAACATTTTCTTTTTATTTTTCTATTTACTTCCCTAAGTAACAGGTATAATACCCGACCGTAAGGGTTAGTTTCCCTTGAAGACGAGACAAACGGAGCGAAGGGGAGAAGAATGAAAACGTGAAAGAAACGACCAAAGACATTGTTTGAAATATTTTTCGTGTCGTATGAGATTGGTTGACAGCCTGCACGTCTGCGCAGTATAAACATAGGCAAGTAACTTGAAAGGAAACTTGACTTTAACTTATATACAGGGTGTCCCAGAAGTGCGTGGTCATATTTAGGGGCGATGATGGATAGCTGATATAAAGCAAAAAAAAACTGTTTTTTTTTCAAAAAATTCGACCGATTTCTTCATTAATTCCAAACAAATCACTTTTCAAGCAGTCTGACGCAGGTTGGTGACATCCAATCTGTGATTGAACCAAAGCCAATGCCAGCAACTGTAACAGTTTGTTTTGCATTTTTTTCTTAATGTATGTATTTCAGCTACCCAACATCACCCTTAGATATTACCACGCACTTCTGGGACACCCTGTAAATGCAAGTGACTATGTCTGCGTTTACGTCTATATCGCAGAACCTATTTTTAGCACAGAGATAGATGGGACCCTGGAAATGGTTATAGGCTACTTTAACTCGAACGAAGCCGTGGGAAAAAGCTAGAATGTCACCTAACGTCCAGGTAAGTACTAAGGTCAGCATACTCACTCTCTAGGCGACTTGAGACTGAGCGGCGAGATAAAGTAGAAATACAGCAGCGCGGTGGGGAAGCGGAACTTGAAGTCCGGCTTGTACCACAGCTCCATGTGGCGGTTCTTACGGAGCAGGTTGGGCTGATCCAGTCTGACGGACCAATAGGATTGATTAGATACAACTTATTAACATTTATTGCACTAGTATTTCCAAGGGTTACACGGATGTCAAAAAATACCCAGTTAATATGGGTCTACGGGTCTTTGTTACCTAAAACTAAATGGTTTATTATTAATTACTTACAGGACAGACAAAAATTTACATTCCTTGTTAGCCTCTTCCTTTTTCTATGTATATTTTTAGGAGATACCTAAGGTTTACGCCCAGTGCATGGGTAGTGTCTATGTATTCCAGTTGGTATAAAAGGTCTCAATCTGCAGCGCCTTTTCCAAAATATGTCGGAGGAAAGGGTTTCCAGTTTTACCGGACGCAGCTGAATACTAGTATTTTAAATAAGAAACTATCTATCAGCCCCTCACAACCATTAACTGGGTAACATGGCACTTCTTGGCAAGACTAGGGTCAGATTCTGCAGTCTGAATAACAGATTGACAGTGAAAGGTCTACAAATGACAGCCGGGACCATCGGCTTAACGTGCTACCCCAGGCACCGATGCATGGTTGACATAAAAGGGCACTACTAAATACAGACAAAAACGTACCTAAAATGATTCACAGTAGCAACAAGGTCACCATGGCTCAATATCTTCGTAGTATCGTTGTTGGCAGCTTCAACTCTCTTGTGTATATCCTTAGGAGAGCCCTTCAGGTCTATGCCCAGTTCGAGCGCAGTGTCTATGTATGCTGGCTCCGGTTGGACCAGGCTGAAGTCGGTCGTGATGTAGATATTCTTCTCAGGGAGGAAGAAGTTTTCGTATGGCTTTACGGTCAGCCAACGGTTGAGCCATTTGCCGGGGATATCTGTTGGAGTGGAAACGATGATGATGAAAAAATGTAAAACCAATCGACTCAACGTTGAGCATTGAAATGTGAGCTTTATATTGTACATACAATAACATTTTCATTAATTTAGAGAGTACGATGATACATCTATAACTTTATTTTGGAAAAGTGACGGTTCTTCAGACGAAATAAAGCTCATTTTTCATGTTTATTTTTAATTGACCAAGTCGAAAAGCAATGATCATAATCATGATAATACTTGCCCCAATTGATGTCGAAAATTTCTAAAGACAAAGAAAAATAACATTTTAAATTTATTATATTTAATATTAGTTCCAAAGAATTAACGACAAAACTAACATCAAATATAGATAAGCATTGTACACTTACTGTAAAAGTAACTGAAATAAATGACGATAATATTCAACCCTATCACTTACTCCATATGGTGTACTTTCTCTTGGTGTATTATCACCTACCCATTTTCTAGTCATGAACCTTATCCTCCAGTTTTAAGGTTTATTTCAGTAAACTCACCCATTTTCTTGTACTCAGTACCGAACCACTTTTCCTTGGAGTCGTAGTTGATCGGCGTGGAATGCTTGTTGGAAAGAATCATGATGTTCACTGTATCGGCGCGCATGCAGTCCAGAAGCTCTGTGATACCCTGCGGGGAAAATGAAGAAGAAAACATTAAAATGTACCTAATAATACTGGCTTGGAGAAGCAAGGGCCTCAAGCCAAGTTCTTCCAAGATTTCCCAGCAGTGGGAAAATACGGGCGAACAAAAAAATAATAAGACTGAACTCCAAATAAATTGAACAACATATTTACAGCTCAAATAGAAAACCGCCTTGTGTAAACAAAGTAACTGAGCTAAATAGTTACGGCTATTTATATTAAAAATGACGAGACACATGGCTCTACTTTATGTATTGCCTTTGGTATACAAATCTCTACGGGGGCTGTTACAAATTGGGGTGACACTGACGGCCTGTCAAAAGCTCACTTGAGTTTTGATGCTGGGTTTGTGACGAGGACAACGAAACTATAAAAGTTTTTTTTCTATGTTTGCCATCATTGAAGGGGATGCCTTCGCAAGATGACGGCAAAACGTAACAATATGTTTTGCAAACCTTGCACACATTCTCAAATGCACGTGCCTGTAGGCCGACATTTCGGAGATAGGTTAAATTAGAAAAACAAATTGAGTTAGGTTAGTTTAGACAATTTGTTTGTCAAACCCTACTTTATTTCCAAATATGTTGTCAGGTTTTCAGGCTTAAGTAGTGTAGACAGAGACACAACTTCAAATTCAAATGACTGCTCCCGTTCTGGGCGGAGCGGAAGGGAGTGTCGGACTCTTACTGACTAAAACGCAACGCAAAGGGCATTTGGAGGAGCACGGATGGGCCGTGCTCCTCCAAATGCCCTTTGCGTTCCAGGGCCGCGGTGAAGAATTCCGCAACCTTGGTTCAAAATTACCTTAGGATCATACTTGAAGTAGAGCCGGTCGCCTGTGATGTAGTGTAGTGGCGGGTAGAAGTGCATGTTCTCCGACAGCGCCTCGACATACTCCGCCGGCTGCGACTCTTCCTCGAAGCGGAAGCTGGTCTCTTCTATTGTCTGTTGACAGAAACAAAGTTAAAAATAAAATAAAGTAGAATAATAGGTACATTCATTTTGGGCCAAATAGCCTTTCCAGGACGGGAAGTCTCGACATAGTTATCGATCGCCTACCAACCGAATTCGGTCGATAAGTTCTAAGGCCCGTACATAGTCAATCGTACGATCAAAATCAATGATCTGATCTGTGGATCGCGTTCCAGATTGATTGTGTGTCTTGTGGCCTTAGGACTTGCAATCGCTATCTATGTCGAGACTGCAGGCCCAGGCAAAGCAAGCGTCGCACACAATATGCTTGAAGAGCTACTGTTCATGAAAGAACAATTTTATTTATTTATTTTTTTATTACCAGCGACCCGATCGCTCCGGCTTCACACGGGTGCAATTTAGAGTTGTAATTCTATCGTGAAACCGCTGCCACTGTATTTTTATAAAGCGTTTTTAACTTTATAAATTGTAATTACAAACTAATTAAACTTTTCCTAGTCTAAAAAATAAAAAGTGTAGGTACGAGTAGAGCTGTTCGCTCACACTGCGGCATTTTTCTTACCTTTAGCATTTTTATGCCCGTCGTAACTTTAAACGAAAGGTCCGATTAGAGTTCATAATAACCCCACCATTAGTGAAACCCGCATGAGAATCCGTTCTGTAGTTTTGAGTTTCTCACGAAAAGACAGAGACGCGGCGGCAAACTTTGTTTAATAATATGTAGTGATATACAACGTAGGTATATCATAATAAACGCAATATATGAAAAGTGGTCTTTGTACTCTTTTTTCTACCCATCATTGGGATATTTTTTTCTTTAAGACCATTGGTGTATCAACATTGTGCTACAAAAATGAATTCTAAGTGTTATTATTTGTACTAAACTTTCTTCCAAAAAAACATTATCAAAATGTTCGATGTTTTTAACAAATTACGCATTTGAAGCTCCAAAAACGCAATAAACATCAAACGACGCCGCCCACGCGCCCCCAACCAGACACATCCTATAGGCACAGTCGGTTGCATGCATTATGCATTACATTGTGTGGTACAAGAAACATTGTTATTTTTCCCTAAAAATAAAATTTGATAATATTATTATAATTTAGTTTGATGTACGTAGATTCGGCTGTGATGGGTCTTTTTACACCCCGTATTTATGAAAACTTCATGCACTAGTAAAAGCACTGTACAAAGGCGGAATTTCAGGCATGTTCCACAAGTCTGCAACCAGGCAAGCGCAACTTCAAGAAAAACAAACAAAAGAAAAACGAAAATACGTAGGGTACACACTACATAAGTTTTTCATAATATTTCATCAACTGAAACTTATGTAGCAACCCACGTACAAATATACAAACAAACAATGTTATTATGAAAAAAAAAAACGAAGCCAAATAATCAACGCTGTGATGATTCTACCAATGCCTCGCGAATGTGTGGACGTGCCTTTACCTTCAAGCCGAACCGAGTGATTCGCCTCCCGAGGTACGGACGGAACACCGTCCAATGGGAAATTGCCTGGACAAAGAACGAGGAGTAGATAAACCCAGAGCGGTGTGAGGGATATCGTACAACACGATTATTGGTAGCACCAACATTTTAGACCCAAGGAATTGAATTTTTGAAGTCAGATACGAAGTTTATCGAAAAAAGGAAATAGAGTAGTCAAGGCCCTCAACACTCTGATCTGACTAATGGGTAACCATTTTGAAACTGATCGATGAGTAGAGAAATCGAATGCAGTCAAGTTTATTGAAGAGATCTGCATTCAGGTTATAGTAACACACGTCGCCATAGTCAATATTGGGAAAGATTAGGAACTGTACAAGCATTGCACTGCGACTATTATAGAGGACTTTGTCTATGTCAATTAAGCGTAAGATAATGGACATGTGTATTCTCCCCATTTTAACCTATGGTGCACGCATCAAGGTTTGCCAATGTGGTATGGAGCGCAATATACTTGGTGTTAAATTAACTGCGCAGAACACGCAGGAGATGGCGGGACGACTTGAATGTCTTCCTTAGCAATTGGCACAGCACAGAAAAATAGAAGGAACGGAAGAGAGCCTTTGGCCAGCAGTGGGACAATTTAGGCTAGATGCATATTATCATACTAGCTTTTGCCCGGGACATTGTTCGCGCATATCCCGTTTTTTTCCCGTTCTCGTCGGAATTTCCCGATCCCGTATAGCCTTCCTCATGAACGCGCTAATCTGGTAGTTCCAGAGAGAAGCGCGTTCAAAGAAACATATATATGTATAAGATGGACTGTTGATTAGGCACATTCTATATTAGAGAATGATGAGTGAATGAATGAATTAATTCAAAAGCTTAAGGAGTCATAACAACATTCAGGTTTTTAAAACCTTTGCTAGCCAGTTACTTTCAAATTGGTAGCTACTTGGGAGCGTTCTAAAGATTATAAAAGAGTGGTTAGTGTCACAACAGTCAATGCATTAAAAATAATATTAAAAAACATACCTTAATTTCATCAAATATTCTTTCCGAAGGTCCAATTTGTTTGAGCATGTTTATGTATGAGAAAATTGCTTCTAGCACCTGAAAACAAACAAATATAGTGTATTATCATTTTCAATCCTCGAAAAGAAATTAAGGCCCAGTTTTTCGAACAAAAAATATTGTGACAAATTGTCAAATGCGCGTTATCTAGCTGTAATTGGTTGAATGAGTACCCAATCACATCACTTAAGAGCGCCTTCACACTAGCGCTTGTCCAGCGTAGGCGTTCGATGAACGTTTGCGCAGCGCAGACGCCGCGACTACGCGGCGCAGGCGTCAGTGCAAGGGTAAATGAATACGCTGTGTTATCGCCGCAGGTGCGCGACGCATGCGCCGCGTTACTGCGGAGTCATGTACAATCCTACTAATGGGTTCTCACATATCCTTTTATTTTTATTTTCACGTTTTTGCTATTGCAAAAACGTGAAAATAAAAATTTTCTAAAAAAAATTTAAAATTTTCTTTTTTAAAAAGAAAATTATTGCAAAAACGTGAAAATCAAAGAAAAGCAAAGCCAACAACAGAGTTTCCTCGTCAGAATCCATTTTGTTAATGATATTTCCGAAACGGCAACGCAATTGTGTGACATCTGCGCCGCATTAGCGCAGCGTTCTATTGACTCCAGAGGAAACGCCGCAACAACGCGACGCTTGCGCTGCGTTGTTGTCTCAACTTTTTTTTAATTCTTTTTTTTTCATCACTCTCTTTAACGTCTAAACGGGTTCGGATAAAACTAGGCACACAGATAAACCATTTCATGTGATTTTTTGGCGGCTCGTAATACGAGGTGAGTCGCTCTACACAGTCGCAAATTCACATGACGGCGGAGTCGAGGCCTCGAGGGGTAAGGTACTGTAGCGGAAAGCACTCTTCACAGCCGCCATTAAGTCTATCCAATGAATTCAAGCAGTTTCCCTTGTATGTGTCACTGAATTATTACACAAAAAAATTGATTTATTTTTTATTTATGAATGGGCTAGCTCTTGACCTCGATCACGCCTGATGGAAAGCGATAGATGAGGTCCATGATGAAGCGAGCGTGCCCAGAAAATGCCTCGAGGCACTGGTACTCCCACGCGTCGACGAAACACAGCAGGCTGCTTGACGTCGGACTCCAGTGGGAGGGTGGTCGCGAAGCAGGCGCTACCACCGCAAGGGAAGGATTGGCCAGTCTTGTAAGGTGTTAGGTGAGACTGTCCAGGATGCGCCGAGCGAGAGGTTCAGTTGAGTGTCTGATGGAACAAATTGCGCTACACGAGGAGGCCCCTTCATGCATCCCATTTAATCTTAATTAGGTTTAAACTCTCCCTATATTGTGAACAGATAATTTCGAAACCAATAAATCACCCAAAATAGATAGTTGATACCTGATTTTGATGAAAACCAAAACCGAGTCATTGTTTTTTGTTTTTGTAAAAAAAATAAACAATTCGAAATCCCAGCTAAATTCGATATATCCGTGTCTTAACAACAAGAAAGAGTTTACAATCTTACACGATTTAACTTACGGTAGAACTTTGAACTATGGTAGGCGCCAGATAAATGTGCAATAACGGTCATTGACCCACATACATTTATTCATAATCATTTCATTTCAAGGGTTCATAATTTAATGTTTGGGTACGAAGGGATATTAGGGAAAGGTCTATGTACTTTATTGCAAGTTTATCTGGTGCTTAACATAACGGTGTTTGCAGTCTGTAGTCCGATAACGTTTACAAGTACAAATGTAAACTAACTCACCTCATCAATATGGTCGAGTCCCTTCTTGGTAAGCACAACTTGCGTGGAGAACAGACTGTACATGGAAGTGTAGTCGATACCGCTTTCTGAGTTGCCCGTGTAGATACCGAGGGCCCACACCCTGTACGTCAATATAACAAAAAATTGTTATTTAAAAAAAAATGACTCAAAAAAACCGACCGCCAAAAACGACTAAAAAGTTCCAAACAAGTGGCTTTTCAAGCAGTCTGATGCAGTTTTGTGGCCTCAGATCTGTGATTGAATTGCATCAGATTGCTTGAAAAGCGACTGTACAGCGACAGTATTTAGTCATTAAAAAAAAAACATTACCCTCCTTCTGACGCAGTCGGGTAAAAAGACATTAATGTAAAATGTTATGGCTCAAAAAACGACTGACAAAGACTTCTAGACAAGCGTGCTCCAACGTCGACCACATCATCAATCTATATTAATACAAAGCTAATGGTTTTGTTTGTTTGTTTGTCTCTCTGGAACCACCAGTGGGTTTTTTTATTGTATATGATAGCCACATTCACGAGGAAGGCTATACGGGAACGGGAAATTCCTACGGGATATGCGCGTACGAAGTCGTGGGCAGTTATAATAATAAAAAAAACACTGAAAATTTATTTGTTCTTAAGAGCGTTTACGCCCTACAAGCATTTCATACAAACTTTCAAGTCCTTATTTTTGGAAATGAATGAACTGATTTTAATGAAACTTGGTATGCATACGCTGGATATCCAAGTAGAAATAGTTAGTAGAGAACATTTTCGAGAAACTGTTCTGTGTCGAAAGCAGTGATCGGAAAAGGTAATACCTAAAGTTCAAAGAACAGAGCAAAAAAAGTCGAGACTTCCTTACGACTAAAATTTTTTTTCGGAATATTTGTTCCGAGTTTCGGGACATCGCTTAAGTACATTTAATGTTATCGATACAGTAAACTAGTTGAATTAATTTTTCTTTTTAACCGACTTCAAGAACAAGGAGAACGTTCTCGAAAAACCAGTATATCTATGCGTTTTTTGTTTTTAGTTCGGGTAAAAAAACTGGGTCCGCCTCATGTTTTCGTTTCCCAGAATAGCCAAAACTTGTTGTCTCTTTCTAGCTTTTGTTTGTCACTGGTAAACATGGTAAGTGATGATGAGGTCGAAGATGGAGCATGCTTGCCTAGAAGTAACCTATTCACTGTCATGTGACCTTACAGTTTAATGTTAACTAGAATAATACTAACTTTTTCCTTAGATACGAGAGCAGACTGCCTTTGCCCTCGTGCCCGAGTAGGTACGAGATGTACTGATGCGGCTTGGACTCGTATTCAGACAGCAGCGACCGCATACACCAAGTTAGATGTACCTGTAGAATAGAAAAGAATGTTAAGGTTTATCTAATGTGGTTTGGAGATTACCTGTTGAGCATTTTGTTTTTAAAGTCACCGACCGGTACTACGATTGAAGGTTAGGGCTATCACAAAATTGGGATTGTATAAATGTGGTACAACTTTACGCGTATGTATTTTAGATAATCAGGCTTATTCATAAAAAAATCTAGCCATATGATTAATTTAAATATTGCTTGGGCGATTCTAAATTCACGGGATGAATTTCTTTAAGTTCAAGCTTTCCCTCTATCGGGATTAACAGTTTGGGTTACTATTTTAACCACTATTTTCCGTTATAGTGATTATAATAAAACTAAACAATTTAAAACTACCGTTTATAATAATATTAACGTATAATCTTGTGGAGCACAACTTAACGTGCTTATTTTCTGCATTTTCATTCTAAAATAAAAGAAATTACCAAACAAACGATGAGGGCGCCACTGCGCGCTCGGCGCCCTCTTAAGTCCGCCCATGTACCACTATTGTACATCAAGTTTAAATAAATAAATAAAAGCTATTAAACTAATAAAATGGTACCAACCTCAGTGGTATCGCCCACAGGCTTGACGTAATACATGCTCCTGAAGTCCGGAGTGACGGTATCTGCCGTGAAGCTGAACTGACTAAAGTCATCCGCAGGCAGTTTGTTGGTGGGAATGTGGCCGAAGGTGTTCACGACGTATTCTTCTAGAGCGGGCAGGTCCATACGTGCCTGGAAACAAAGACTGCGTAAGACAAACGAACAAGGTTAGGAACTAAAATCAGACTATGAAAAAAAAATTTGAAGTAGGAATGTAAAGTTTGCACCACAGATATAGATAAACATAGATAACGCAAGAACAACTAATTAGCGTGCCGGTTTCGGTGCCCAGCTTACGATCAAAAATCGTAAACCGCCAATTTCGCGCTCAATTTTCATCGGTGTACGCTAGTCGGACGTCAGTTAGGTGTCAGTTATGTGGTTAGGTCAGTTTGGTCACAATATAAATATGGACAGTAGGGAAACTGCCTACAAACGCTCGAAACGGCACACACAAACATGCACACCGACGAGACTCCTAAGGTGACTTCGCGGGACTCGCAGTAAGTAGCAAGTGCCGCGTCAAGACGAGTGGTCACGTTTAACTTTTTATTTTTGAAAATGACAGGAAAGTATTGCGTAGTATACGGCTGTTTGAACTCGGCTTCATCAAAACCGGAGCTATTTTATTTTAAACTTCCTGCTGATATTGAAAGGTAAGAATGATTTCTAGTTATTGTTATTTAATCGTTATCGAATTACGTATAAGTCCGTGTGATCGATCATAATGAATTCGTGAACTTACTTCTAAATCATGAATGCGGCGGTTTTGAGGGTATTTAAAGCTGATAGTGCAATAGTGATAGTGGTAACAAAAAGTACATCCAAGATGGCGACTGCAATAGGTATTCTATATCAATATTTTCGTCATGGGTGTCGTTTTCATGGTTTTCGAGGGTGTTGAAACCGATAGTGCTGACAAAATGTGAATCCAAGATGGCGGCTGCAATTGGTATCAATTTTTTCGTCATGGGTGTCGTTTTCATGGTTTTTGAGGGTGTTGAAGCCGATAGTGCTGTCAAAATGTGAATCCAAGATGGCGGCTGCAATTGGTTTCAATTTTTTCGTCATGGGTGTCGTTTTCATGGTTTTCGAGGGTGTTGAAGCCGATAGTGCTGTCAAAACGTGAATCCAAGATGGCGGCTGCAAAAGGTACCTATCAATTTTTTTGTCATGGGTGTGTGTATTTTTATGTAATGGGTTTTTTAATTACTAGATATCACACGCATTTTCGGATTGAAACGCGGTACGGTTCGTAGCCACTCACTCGCCCAGCCCGCGCGCCACCTGCGCTGCGGCGTCTACCGCGCGCCCACTCCGACGAGCGCCCGAAACCTTTTCGTCCAACCGCGGCTCGCGTACGCTCCCGCTAAAACTTGTAAAAGGTTCCGCCGTAATGACAAAGTTAAAGATCTTTAGTTCTACAAGTTGTTGTGTGTTAATATTAAATTGATTTTCGTGTTTAAACTATCGTCTTTTGCTGAGGTTAACCGACGCCTTGAGATTACCTATTTAAATTATGTTTGTTTGCTTTTTATTCAAATTCGATTGATTGGTCACTACAGAAAAAAAATGTAAAAAAAATATATCAAAAACATTAAAAGTGACAACCCTATTGCTTCAATGGAGCCTAGGTAATTATGTTCTCAACTAGGCTTACTTTCCCTACTGTCCATATTTATACTGTGGTTTGGTGCTACACATGGCGGCGTCTTTGAATCGTTTTGATTTTCCCAGTGCTAGTGTTGACGTCATAGTCATCATCATCATCATCATCATATCAGCCGAAAGACGTCAACTGCTGGACATAGGCCTCCCCCAAGTGTCGCCACAGCAACCGGTCCTGTGCGTCTCGCATCCATCGGTTACCCGCGACCCTCACCAGGTCATCGGTCCACGTTGTGGGAGGCCTTCCAACGCTGCGTCTTCCGGTACGCGGTCGCCACTCCAAAACTTTTCGGCCCCATCGACCATCTGTTCTGCGAGCAATGTGCCCTGCCCACTGCCACTTCAGTTTGGCGATCCTTCGGGCTATGTCGGTAACCTTGGTTCTCTTGCGGATATCATCATTCCGACGTCATAGTAGGTAGTCAAAAATTGGCATGCTTGGTTTTCATATACAGATCGTGATACTTGCGTTATCTATGTCTATCTATTTGTGGTTTGCACCTTCATTGTGATACCAAACAAATATAATATATCTAGTTTGTTTATTGAACTGAGAGTTTTTTTTTTACGTTGGGTATCCGATGGATAAGTACATAACGTAAAAAAAACTTTACTTTATTCTTTTTGGTGTTGGGTTTTGTGTTTCTAAGCTTTAGATTCTATTAGATTTAAATGTGATATTGGTGGAAAGAGATTGAATGAATTAAATAAAACTCTTAGTAAAAACATTCCCATACATGAAAATGAGCCAAAGATTTCCGGCCCTTTGAACCCTCATTCAGGCTTGACTGCAAATAATTATGTATTTGCAGTGTAACCACAATACTTGGGATTTCAAGGGACCAAGGATTTGTCAAATAGCCAGATTAAGTGATGTTGTCTCATTTACTCTCGTTACTGAGATTTTCAGTAACAGAGGTATATATTTAAAAGCAAAAGTAACGAGACCTCATTGTTGTTATCGCTAGTACTTATTGTTGTTTTATCTCACGAGTGCGGGCGAGCCATAGTTGTGTAGGTAAATGTACGTGCACATTGTCTTAATGTGCGTAAGCTTGGTAGCGACTGACACAAGCTTACTGGTACCGGCACGGATCTTGAGCGCTCGGCGGTAGAGTGGGGATCGCTTTGCGCATCGTACACTGGCGGCTATGACGCGACGCACAACGGGCCAGTCACTGTCCGGCGATATGATTCCACCGCTCCCGCGCCTCACCTCATACCAATAAAGTGACCCACTATAATTCACTTCTGCGCAGGTGAAGGTCAGCGCTCAAGATTCGTGCCGATGATTGTACGCACACTAATACAATTGACAACTGAAAGATAAAAAAAAACAATTGTAGTTTTTCTCACATAATATATCCAGGGCCTTAATCAAGTTTCATTACATGTGTATTAATTTTATTTACGTTTGTAAAGACTGCTACCTGTTCCTTCTTCATTGTTCAGTCGTATTGTTTGACCTGCAGGTCGCGCCTTAGTAAACATTTCAACAATATTTTTGTTTGATACCACAGTGATCTAACGGATGTAATTGTTTTTTTATCTCTGAACTATAAACAGTCAGAATTTTGTTATGAACAACTGCAGGGAATTGAGGAATTGAGAATGCAAACTTAAGGTTAGCGCACAACGGGGCAATAGGGCAGAGCATTCAATTGTTAAATTCTTTTAACCGCTCAAGCACCGGCAACACACCGGTGTGCGCCGAATTAATCGCGAATTTAATGTTTATTTACCAATTACATAAGTTTTATTTTTATTTGGGAATTTTCACATGTTAGGGCTGGAGCGGTATTCATGTCTCTAGTAACAAGAAACAGATTCCTATGGTAGGCGGAGGCGCTAGATAAACTTCCAATAAAGTACATTGACTTTTCCCTAATATCCCTTCGTAGATACCCGAACAATAAATGATGAACCGTTTTACATACGTAGAGGATCACGATAGAAGTCGATTCAGGACAGCTTCAATGTCTTTATTACTGTTTTTGATATTAAGAATGTCAATAAATAAGTCAATTACCGTTATTGCACATTTGTCTGGCGCCTACCATATGTTCGGAACACGACCCCAAGACATCAAACGGGATTTCCCTTCGCGGCATTGAAGACCGCGCTTGACGATCCCACGGCGGGATGCTTCTTCTTTTGTTGCGAGTCGATGGACTCTTTAGATTGTTTGGGTCGAGTAGGCAGCTACGTTAAATGCAGCGTCGATGGCATTCGACACGGCGGTATGCAACGGCACATTGCAACGACATGCTTAGGGACGCGAAGCCATGCTGAGAGTCCGCTAACATACAATCGCGAGGAGAGGCAGGTGTGTAGTCTATATACAATAGTTTTATAAGCATGCGAGAATGCACAAAATAATTCTGTTAGTTTGCTAAAAACCTTAATAAAACTCAATGAAACACTCGGTTCGATTGTAGGTACCTACTTCTCCAAAGACAAAACATATTTAATAAGCAAACCAACCTGCACAGCAACTGTCATCCTGTGCGCACTATAATGCCTCTTCCTAAAGGTATGTGCGGCGAGATGGAGCTTCTCATCGTCATCTATGTCGTCCTTCAGACTGCGCAGGTTGCCCCACGTGAACGTGCGCGCCGGGTGGCCGTCAGGGAACAAGCTAGACAGCAGCTGGTCCTTTCGGTTTGAGTCGGAGGGGGAGGCTATCGCGAATTCTGTGAACCGAAAGATATATTGTTGTTAAAAATCTGATTTTGTACATCAGAATGAATATTTAATTGAATATTTAGGTCCAATGGGTTATTGCGAATTCTGCGAACGGAAAGATAAATTCGTTAATATTGATGGCTGTCCAGATTTTATTGGCGCAATAGATTTATGTGATTGGGTTCTCTTCTACCATATTTAGAAGAGCGGCTAATGCAAATCTGTAATTCATTCAGATTGAAATTGATTATTATTGAAATTCTGACTTCCTAAAGTTAAATTAAATTTTATGTGATCATATTTATCAGGAGAGCAGTAGAGAAATGCAGTGGTAAATATAATCAAGTCACTATATTCCCACTCAGGGCTATTTTTGAGAGAGAAGGAATGCGCTGTAATCTACCACGAAGCCCTAGTTCTGGTTGTTTCATTTCACATCTTGGTAGCTAGGTGGCTAGTTATCTGGTGAAAATATATTTAGCTACAACCACAAGAAACGATCGGTTGATTACTCACTCATTATCATTGTTAAAGCGTTTGTCAAAGACAGGCATATAAGGGCTCTTTCAATTTAGACGTTTCGTGACGGACTGCTGCGGCACCGCAGCGGTGCGTTTGTCGTACTGCGTACGTCCGGTTGATTCCTGCCATACAATTTATACACCAAGAGTGTAGTGCGGCGCCGGTGCCGAGCACGCACGACAGCAGGACGAGTATTTGTGTGCATAAATTGTACGGAAAAATCAACCGGACGTAGGCAGTACGACAAACGCACCGCTGCGGTGTCGTAGCAGTTCGACAAGAAACGTCTAAATTGAAAGAGCCCTAAGGCTTTGAAAAACGCAGTTACGTGTTGAGTATACAAATTAAAGGAGACTATGATTGTATGGGCGCTTATTAACCTACATCTAAAAATTATATTCTGTATTCAACCTGTTAAAAAGCCAATCGAATTTAAACTATCCCAAATTATAAAATTCTTCTGTTATTGACTGAGTGACTGACAGACAACGCACAGTCGAAACTGCTGGCCGTGGAAAGCTGAAATTTGGCATATAGGTTCCTTGGGGAGTATAGGCGAGCACTTAAGAGAGGATTTCCCGAAAATCCCACAGGAACGGGAAAAAACGGGATATGCGCGTACGAAGTCGAACCTAATAATAGTATAAAGAGAACGGAAGAGCTGAGTCGATTACAATTAATCTTTTATTGTTTAAGCTACATGATAATACTGAGTGATACTCGAGTTTTTATCCGAAAAAAACACAATTCCTGTGAAACAAGTCACGTGCGTGAAGCCAAAGTAAAAGTTAGAACTAAAACAAAGAAAAACGAAAGTTCCCCCTAACAAACCGTAACATTACGAAAGTTCAGCAATATTAATTACTTTATACAATGACTTCAGTAACACACAACATTTGTTAGGCTTCGTCATTCTTTCGTAATGAAATCGACAAGGAAAACTACAAGCCTGATCAGCTGTTACCTTATCTGAATCAAAACAGAAATGTTACCTAATAGGTAACTACACTGCATATCATGTTCCACTGCACAACTTATTAAAAGAAACGTTACCGCTACTTTAAAAAATATAAAAACAATAATCTTTTTTCGTTGGCGTCGGTGAAGGACAATTCAATTCTTTTTTAGGGTTCCGTACCTACCTCAAAAGGTAAAAAAGGTACCCTTATAAGATCACTCTCTTGTCCGTTTGTCCGTGTCACCATCGATTTTCTCAGGAACGGGTGGCACTAGCATGTTGAAATTTATACCAGATATTGAGGTTTATAGTCCCTATTAGATATAAAAACCAAGGTCCTGAGTCAACACGATAAAAAGATAAGGGCAAATCTAGATTTTCGCGAAAACTTGTAAGTACTTACCACAAAATTGTCAATTCTAGGTCAACCGGAAGTATCCTATAGACGAGTCCGAATCGCACTTGGCCGGTTTTTTTTTTAATTACTTACAAAAGTTTTTTATGACGCTGTAAATTATTCAGGCAACAATGTAACAAAATCTCTCTTGCAAGGATATTTTATTGCACCAGCCAAAACATTTTCGGAGTTTGGAGGTCCTGCACAGACGCCGATGATATTGGAATTCTTTTTACGAATCATTTTCAATCCCTCGGGGTCAATCCCTAGATACTACCTTGTGATAATTTCTGACATGCCGCTGGCAAAACTGCGGGATAAGCTGGTATTAAAATACGTGTAACAGAATAAACGCAATACCTCTTAAGGGGTCATTGTACTCATCATTATGAACAACTTTTAATATGGGACAAACACTGAAATCGCGAAAAAAAAAACGACTGCTCCATTCATTTCTGTGCGCATAACTCGACAAAATGATGTAATTCTGTTACACATTGTATAAAGTTAACCCTAAAGTCAGCAGTTTCCGGTAATTGAGCTGATATAAGACCAATTGCGTATCGAATAAGTCCTTTCACATGGCTATTGGATTATATAATAACTTATAAGTTTTCCTTAGAACATAATCAGCGCAACCATTCAAGTGCGAATCACATTCTATACATACAGAAAATAAGTAATAAAACAGAGATTGTGTACTCTCAATTTATAGTGTACTAGCTTTTCCCCGGTTTGGCTCCTGTATCCTATCCTTTGCCACAGGAGTGTTTTCAGGCTCTAGGAACCTGGGTAGTCTACAACGTGTTCCTTTTGATATCCCATTATTTTGTTTTTTTTTTAGAGTTCCATACCCAAAGGGTAAAACGGGACCCTATTACTAAGCCTCCGCTGTCCGTTCGTCCGTCCGTCTGTCACCAGGCTGTATCTCATGAACCATGATAGCTAGACAGTTGAAATTTTCACAGATGATGTGTTTCTGTTGCCGCTATAACAACAAATACTAAAAACAGTTAAATAAATATTTAAGTGGGGCTTCCATATACAACAAACGTGATTTTTTTTGCCGTTTTTTATTGATAATGGTACGGAACCCGTCGTGCGTCGAACCCACTTGGCCGGTTGTTTTGTATTTCATCTCTCCTACAAAATTATTCGACAAAGCTGCGACTGTCCATGCAAAGCGACCTTACCTGAAAAAGGACGACGTCGTATTTTTTACCTTAATTTAGTGGATGACTGACCTTACTTACCAATGACATTTAAGTAAGTACTTAAATACTTGTTATACTGGTGACAATTTTTGAATTATCCTATGGTTGGCGCCAAATAAACTGCACTAGCGGTCATTGATCCACCTATATTTTTTGAAATCCTAAGGGACTTGCTATACAAAGCGGACAGGGCGCGCGGCTAGGGCGCTACCAAGATAAAATGTATGGCGTCAAAGGAACGAAATATAGTTAGAGTCGCGGGCGCGCGGACAGACGCCATACATTGTAGTCACAGCGCGCGGATCGCTTTGTATATCAAGTCCCTTCATTCCAAAATCGGAATCAAAGACAAAAAGCTGTCCTGAATCTACACCTTTCGAGATCCTTTACATTTTCTAGTAATGAACAACCATTCACAATTTAATTCCAGTGGTGTATAGTTTACATAATTAAATATAATATAATATACCTTTACAGTAAGTAATTATATATAATAATAATAATAATAATGTTACCATTCCACATGACGAGAACCTCGTGAAAGCTGAGAAAGAGAAACAAATCAAGTATCTTGACTTAGCACACGAGGTTGTCGACATGTGGAATATGGACTCGGCTGTCATTGTGCCGATGGTCGTTACGGCCAATGGCCTGATGGCCAAAAGCTTCGACGACCATCTGTCGAAGCTGGCGTTGCGCAGTTGGATAAAGGGCCTGATACAGAAGGCAGTACTCCTCGATACGGCTCGTATTGTGAGGAGGTTCCTTTCTCTGAAGCCCTAACCACCGGTAGCTTGGACCTCGCTCCCGACACCGGCGGACTACTATTTTTTATATTTTTAAATGTTTTTTTATGTATTGTTTTTATAGAAATATTTAAAAATGTAAAATATATGTATAAAAATGAATAAAGAGAATAATAATAATAATAATAAATTTATTGTGCTCCAAGTTATTACAATTACATATAAAATTGAGGCAGTCCCAGTAAGTAATTAACAATACTTGTGTTGGGACTGACTCGCTCTTTCCCTCAATACAACAATTTCGAGTAAAATAAAATAAAAAAAATAAAAAATAATGTGAAACAAAAAATAATTAAAAGAGATAAACTGAACAATTCCTATATAAAAATCGACACCACAACTTTGCTAATAGTACCTAATCTCTCCGTGTGTCTCCCTACTGTGAGTGTGTGTTGTGTGAGTGAATGTGTGTTTCGTATGTGAGTAATGGTGTGTGCGGGAGTGAGTGTTGCGTATGTGAGTATAGTTGTGTGTGAGAGTGTGTTGCATTTACTTGTGCATGATCAGAAAGTGTTTATTTATGTTTAAATAACACATTTGTGTTTTAATGTTTTTTTTTTTTTTTTGTTTTTTTCTTTAACTAACTCTAACCAGGATGTGCTCTGTTTCCGCATATGTTAGTGATTTTAGCCACTCAGTTATAACTTGTTTGCCTTTTCGCAGTACCTCAGGATGAAAGTTTACCTTTGCATTTATCCTATTATAAATGTAGGCAGATTGAGTTGCATACTGCCGCCTTGCAAAACCTGTGCGGACCCTTGGGGAGTGAGCCACGATGTCGTTCCGTCTTTTTTCCTGATGGGCTTGGTTAAATGGAATAGATTTATGAAGATATAAGGTCATATTTAAAAAGTACAACTTTCTCACTGATAATAAACCACTACACTCGTATAAATTATCTGTGGGAAATCTATATGGCTTA
This sequence comes from Melanchra persicariae, assembly GCA_947386135.1. Taxonomy (NCBI): domain Eukaryota; kingdom Metazoa; phylum Arthropoda; class Insecta; order Lepidoptera; family Noctuidae; genus Melanchra; species Melanchra persicariae. The sequence continues at coordinate 8,952,841 of OX376661.1, read as the reverse complement.
AAATACATCACTTTTATCAGTGACCTTTGTGCTCTTTCCAGCTCAAGTAACTTCGTTTTAGTGGCACCTCCCCAGACTGCTAAGCAGTATGTTATAACTGATTGTGCCAGCGCAATGTAAATGTTATTGAGGATCTTCGGAGACATCACATAGCGCAGTGTTTTAAATATCCAAATCAACTTTCTAACTCGCGACATAACAACCTCAATATGCGGGTGCCAGGATAAGCTCCCGTCAATAATAACGCCTAAGTATCTTGTTGAAGTAACCTGTTGGATAACTTGACAATTACATTTTTGATTCGGAAGGTTTGCACACTCATGAATTCTAATTCCAAAATTAGGACCGGGTTGCGATCTCCGACTTGGGGAGAAAGAAATGTAATTTGTCTTGGATATGTTAAGGGTCAGGAGATTGGCTTTTAACCAGCTGTCTATGACGGTTAAACCTAGTTCGGCATTACGACGCACGGAATCCCAAGTATCCCCGGAGAAAACCACAGCCGTGTCGTCCGCGTAGGAAAAAATCCTCCCACCGATGATCTTCTGGTTACAGAGTTCATTAATATATACCAAGAACAACGGTGGACCGAGAACGCTTCCCTGCGGAACTCCGAAAACAACATTTTCCTCATCACTGCACGAATTTGCTATTTTGACCTGCTGTCTTCTACCCCGGAGATAGCTATCGAAGAGCGAAAGAGCCGTACCTCTAATTCCAACAGCCTCAAGCCTCTGCACAAGGATAGGAACAGAAACTGTGTCAAAAGCCTTTTTAAGGTCTAAAAATACTGTAATGCATTTGAAGCCCTTGTCAACCTTATCTGTGATTTCAGTCGTCAATGCTGTAACGGCATCCTGTGTTGAGATCCCTCGCCTGAAGCCATATTGATTATTAGAAAGAATTTTATATTTGTTCAGGTAGTTTGTAAGTCTTTTATTTAATAGTTTTTCCATTATTTTAGACAGCGATGGTAAGACAGATATCGGTCGATAGTTATTGACATCATCCATGTCTCCCCCCTTGTGCACAGGCGTGATCATGGAACGTTTAAGAGCGTTGGGAAAGATTCCTGATTCGAAACTAAGATTAGTTAACTGACATATAAAGGGAACCAGAAAGTCACGAGATAACTTTAAAAATTTTATGGGTATGCCATCCCATCCAGTAGCACTGCCCGAATCAAGTGCCGAGAGAATACCATCCACTTCTTCTGGGTCAGTCCCCAGCAACACGAATGACGTGGCCTGAGACTGGACACCAGCCTTTACTATAGGGTAAGTCCCCTGCCCAGTCTTGGACATGATTTCTTCTGCTAATTTCATTCCTATAGTAACGAAGAATAGATTCACTCGGTTCAACGAGTCGAGAGGATTTGGTGTAATTTGTAGTAGTTGTGAATTAGATATTTTAGGTTTTTTGTAATGAGTTATGTTATTTATATTACGCCAAAGTATTTTGGGTTGTTTTAAAGAACGAGCTATTTGTTGTTTATGATATTGTCTTTTAAGTTTTTTTATCAAGTTGGCACAGAACGTACGAAAACGCCTATAAGTTATTTTTATTATAATATTATAAGGGTCCTTTCTCGACTGCAGCTGCATTTTATTTCTGAGCCTAATACATCTCAGGGCACCCATAGTTATCCAGGGTTTCAAAGTACGTTTAGAGCTGGGGACCGAAACAGTTTTAGTGTTTTGAAGGAGGGATGTCCTGATCACGTCTATCAATGTGTAAGCAAAAATATTAGGGTCTCTACATGCACCAAGGATTGACATGTCTGTATTCACGAGGTGTTGATAGGCGTTTTCAAAATTAATAATAGTTTTAGATTTAGTACACGATTTAGTTTGATAAGTGTGGGATACGTTTAACAGAACCGTCAAGTGATCAGTAATAGATGTGTTCAATACTGCAACAGAGGCCGAGTTTTTAGATCCATCCAGCTTTAAGAGCACGTGATCAAGGCAGCTCCCCTCCCTGGTAGGCAAACAATGTCCCGGGAGAAAACCATGTGTGGCCAACATATTCAAGTAAGCCAACCTATTCCTCCTTAATTGTGATGTATCCGAAGGTCCCTCAATCAGGTTTATGTTTATATCCCCTGTAATAATAATGTTTTTATGTGTTTCAATAGTTTGGAGATATTGGTCCAATGAGTTAATAAAATCATCGGCTGACATATTTGATGGGGACCGGTAAGTGCCAATTATAGTGTAGTTTGAGGTGGTTATTTGCAGAGCAGAAGCATGCATCAAGTTTATTTCAATTGTTTGGGATAAATGACAATTTTTAATATACGCTACTACGCCATCATTTTGATTTAACTGTCTAGACGTTGTAAATGAAGTGTAGTTGTTAAGCACGGGTACTGGTTTGTTAGAGTGTAATCTGCACTCAGTTAGGATTATTACGTCCACCTCAACTGCCATTTGAGTCAATGTTACCTGAAAGTCGTCAAAATTACTATAAATACTCCTTATATTTTGTGTTAAAACAGTTATGTTATTATTTTCGTGTTGGAGGTAGTTGGAGATTTGTTCGACTTCAAGACTAGCAGAACTAGCAGTTTCGGCGACATCCAATTCTTGAAAATTACTTAAGTTGCTATCCATTTACAGTTAAGGTAATAAAAAAGGTGTTTCTTAAGTTTTGAACCTGTGGGTATTCGTATTTTAATTATTTGTAAACAACACATAACGTGCGGAACTAATACGCTAGGCACTAAGTCAAAGACTACAATAGTATACTGGTTAAAGTGCACTGAACAAAGTGAATGTGATTGTATTTGTGTTACGCGAATGAATAGTGTGATGGAGATTGTGTACAACGTGTGAAAGATATAGTTTATGTGTGTAATGGCGAGGCGATTACTATTAGAGTTGTAGTATTTTACAAAAAATGTAAGTTGCAAAATTAAAATGTACAAAACATAAATAGGAATTAATAATATAAGTGACAAAATTATCAGAACTAAAAGTAAAATAATAAAAGTTAGAATATGCAATAGTCATGCATCTTGCATCAACTGGTGTACCTGCGCCTCGCTGTTTATGACAATTGCCCGGGAGTACTCATCCTTTTTTACCAAGACACGGCCGTAAGTGGTCCAACAAAACTTGTATTTCTTGTTTTTAACCAGATCTCGGGCCAAGAAAAATAGACGAGCGCTCTTAGGTGTCAACTGTTCCGATATAAATACTGGGACCTCAGTATTGTTCTTCAGTCCGAGGTGTTTTGCTTGGAGTTTGGCATTGTTTTTAATGTTATAAGACTTCGCCTTCTTTAGTAGGTTTGTTTTCAACATAGTAGACCCCAGTTCCACGATTATGGGAGAACTCGTTACCCCCTCTTTCCTATTAGGTAGACGATAAATATCCTTGAGGTCACGTCGATCCATCTCGAGACTTAAATGTTTTGATAGACTCTCAACCATAATAATTAAGTCTTCGCTGCTTTCCTTAGGCATCCTAGGGACATTCTTTAGCTCAATGGAGGTTTTCCTGGAGCTCCTTTGTTGGTCTTCAAGCTTGTCCTCTAACACAGCTATGTAGTCACGGTCCTTTTTTCCTTGTAGCTCAAGCAAATCTATTTTCTTACGATACTCTTCATTTTGGCTTGATAAATTGACAATAGAGGTTTCTATATTAATACTTGTTTGTTGAATGTCCTTGAGACTTGAAATAATTGCCTTCAATTCGCTTTCTTGGGTTGTCTTGAAAGAGTTAAACTGCTCTATCATTTCATCCCTAAATTTGAAAAATTCTTCAGGTAGATCTTCTTCCCTGATTCTTTTACTACGAGAGGTGACAAAATTCGGGGGGGTGCGGTCATTAATTTGACTCTCATTTGTTTCTGTGAAAGATGCGTCCATCTTACTGCTGTTGAGTTACCAGGGTGTGATGTGAACAAAGAGCTATATAGTAAATTAATACCAATCACTATTGGGAGGCGGCGCGAGCGCAGTTCAAACCATCAATGACGATTGCGTGGGCCGGTGCCTGTCCTTGCAGAAGGCGTTGCTTGTACTTAAGTGGTTGTCGTCCTCGGAAAGGCGGCGCTCATTAACTAACGAGTACCCTCATTAACTAATCAGGGGCGTGACTCGATGAGTGAATGAGCGGTGATTAGTTGTTGTAGTCTTCGGTACCAGGTTGACAGAGTTATGTGGGTAATACCTTATACGGTACTCACGCGTCGCGCACTTCAGCCGGACACCTCTTGTGAATTCTGCAGTCCTATTATTTCACTGAATTTAATTTACTCAATTTTGGCTTAAATTATTTTAAAATATTTTTGTAATGGGTCTTATGCACGTCTACACCGTGTGGCGATCCGAGGGGAGAGGGGTTGTATTTTTTTTTTCTACTAAAAGGAGACAAAATCTGCAAGTTGCATTTCAGAGTCTGGATCTATCATGCTCGGTTAGTATCAATAGACTGTCCCATCGCGAAGTATACTTTACTTAAACCTGGCTTACTCATTGGGAAGTATAAGCACGATGTGGTTTTGTAAACCGGTCTTCTAATAGTTAAGCCAGTTTAGCCAAACCTACCATACACTTATAGTAGGCTAATTAATAACTGGCGATGCGTCTATAATTTGGGCACTTAGTGTAAGTGGATTACTATCGTCTGATCACGTAATCCGTATGTAAGCCAGCTGTGTTCATCGTCGTATTGGTTTATAAGTAAATCGGTAAATTGAGGAATAAGTTACAGACGGTCTTATAGATAGATATTATTCAAGGCAATTTAGCAGATGTAATTTGTAGACAATGGGATATCTATAGAACTTTAAATATAAAATACTCGTAGAGTCAAATAGACCGGGGCGTGAGGTTTGCAAATGGTAGATACTAGCTTTCGCTGAGTATCACAGGATTCTTTTTGTCCAGTAAAATGAAAGTTTCTTGCGGGAAGGCTACGGCAGTGAGCACACTATAATTATGTCAGTCGCGGCCACACATAATGTCAGTGTCACGGAATGTGCGTGTGAATGTTGTAACCGCGACAGTAACGTCGTAACTATAATGTCCGTTCCTGACATGGGCCTGCCCGTGTCAGGGGCCTCATTCAAAGAGTTATTTTTCTATTTTATTTGTTTTATTTGAAACTTAGCTTTTGCCCGCGACGTCGTACGCGCATATCCCGTTTCTTCCCGTTGCTGTAGGAATTTCGGGAAATCCTCTCTTAGTGCTACTACACAATATTGTGCTTCAAATTATTACGATAACATATAAGAGCACCAGTAAGTAATTAACTATACTTGTGTTGGGCCTGACTCGCTCCTTCCCTTATAATCTTGGCAACAATTTTATTTTGAGGTAAAAACAACACAAAATGTGACACAAAAAATAAACCTATTTTCTGTCCTCGCAGAAATTACTTAGGTCTAAAATTGTTACAAGCTTGAGAGTTAAATCTTTTCAAATTCATTTCGGACCCTCATCTCGGTGGTAATCATTGCCAAAACCTTGTCATGTGTAGGAGAAAATTATAGATTTTTGTTTAAACAGATTATGGGATCGTTCCTGAATTGAGTATCTGGTAGGAGTTAAGTACGTGTTAACGTTACTTCAATGCCAATGTTTGACAGGTCTCAAGCTAAAGTAGAGTTTGATAAACACTCAATTTAAAAATTTTGTTTTTAATTCAGAAATCGCAGAAGATATAGAGAACAGTTCTTTTAAAAATACCAGAGTTGCTCCTCTAGTCTATGTTGCGAAAATCCGCCGGAAGCAAGATGCACAGGCCCTATCAATAGGTCCAGTGCTGTGTGACATAACTTGGGAAGCGGCTAAAAACACTGACCTGACTCAATAGCCTCTCGTTCCCGTTGCATGGCCTCCTTATTCATGAGGGGGCTGACGAAGAACTGGCTGAACATGTCCATGGCTTTGGGCAGATACTTCTCCTGGATCTCGAAGTAGAAGGTCGTCAACTCGCAGTCCGTTGACGCGTTGTCTGAACCCCCTTTTTTCTGGACAAGAATATTTGAAGATTTTAAGTTTGTACCAAGTTGGGGGAGTTTTTTAGGACAACACACTATTTCTAATCACTGGAGCCTTTAGGCTTCCAGGCGCTGCAGTGGTTGGGATTAAAAACGTCGAGACAATGAAGCTCGACGAGTTCCAGAGAAAAGATTCTTATTAGTATATATTTATCAGAAAACACATGATCCTAAATTTTGGTTGGCTGGATAAGGCCCATACGTATACGGCAAGCAGACTCTTAAACGTATCCCGTCGCTAGGATTAAGATCTGCAGACATGTCGAACCAACTCTTAAGCTGAAGGTGAGGTCCTCCGGGCCCTTAACCCTCCTAAGACGACCTGTTTAAAGATGGGTGATAGCGGCCCATAGCGTCTAACAAGAGTGTAGTTTAATTATTTCAGTATGCAGCCCCTCTTTCTTTCTTCTTTCTTTATCGTGTGGGCAGTAAGGTCTAATGACCCCACACACCCTAGTGTCAGAGTTTCTAAACCGCCTCAAGGGCCTCTGACGTGGTTTGGCGACCGCCGTTTGGCGGCCGGGACCACCGGCTTATACACCGCCTTCCGAAGCACGGAATCATCTTTTTATCAGACAATCAGGTGATTCAAGCCTGCATTGTCCTAGCCAAACTGGAAACAACTTTACAAAGTATGCTTCCCGTGGGAATCGAACCCACGACCACCGGGTCACAAGGCAAACGCCTAAACCACTCGACCACGGAGGCAGTTATATAGTATGCAGCCCCTGTTTAATTATGACTGAGCCAGACTTTTCCGAAATGATTTTTACTCGCTCACTGACATCCTTCTCTTATAAAAGGACATAGGAACGGGAAGAGAAGTTGTAAATCCGGGTATCTGTTTAGGTAGGTTCACTGTTAGCAGAGAGTAAAACTGAAGTAACGTACATAACAGACTAAGGACGAGAAGTCACAACAAGTTGCTTTGTTTGTTTTTACTTTCAAATAATGCATACTCTAGCGTCTAATATTTACAGCGACACGACATGCTACATTATTATTATTTATTACACAAACAAACGCCTGTTTGTGCCGATCCACTAATAAAACAATACCATGCTGAAAATAGCTTCAGGTGAAAACGAGAAGTTTTTTATGTAAAATAACCATACATCGAGCTCATTAGAATACCGCTCAAATGTGATGCTTTCACCTCTAGAAAAAGTTATGTTACTGTTGACATCGATATCGAGTAGATTATGAAACTGTTTTATATTTCATAATCGTAACTGGACCGGATAATACTGGTCGTGTAGACCGGTATTATTTTACTTTATTTATGAAGTTGTTGAATGAAAAAATCGTCTCATCGTCTTAGATATTGATATCTACTCATCACGCACGTCTACAGAGTTTCGCTAGCTAAATTAGCCTGGCCCTGTATATTGTCTTGTCATCATACCTGTCCTGTCCTGTAGTGTTGTATCTTCGACCCCGTATATTGTCATCATCATCATCATATCAGCCGAAAGACCTCCACAGCTGGACACAGGCCTGTGTCGCCACAACAACCGGTCCTGGGGGTCTACTCTCTAAGCCCGAAGTCGGAGTAGAAAACGCCCGTAACTAAAGGCTGAAACTACGGACTTCGGGCTTAGAGAGTAGACCCCCAGTACGTTTCGCATCCATCGGCTACCCGGGACCCTCACCAGGTCAACGGTCCACCTTGTGAGAGGTCTTCCAATGCTGCGTCTTCCGGTACGCGGTCAGAAATTTTCGGCCCCATCGATCATCTGTTCTGCGAGGAATGTGCCCTGCCCACTGCCACTTCAGTTTGGCGATCCTTCGGGCTATGTCGGTAACCTTGGTTCTCTTGCGGATATCGTCATTCCTGATTCGATCACGCGAGGTAACTTCGAGCATTGCTCTCTCCATTGCCCTTTGGGTGACTTTAAGCCTTCTGATGAGGCACATTGTCATCGAGCCTGTATATTGTGACATTGCAAGCGCTAACTGCAACATCACGTTTACCAACATTCTTCAACTTACCTTGATAAAAGAATCAAATTCATTCTCCTTGGGGTACTTCTCGCTCCCCATGAAGACCATGTGCTCGACGAAGTGCGCCAGCCCCTGTATATCTGCGGGGTCGCTGTAGCTGCCCACGCCGACGCTAAGTGCGCATGCTGCCTGTGACAAGGAAATAAGAAGGGTCAATGCAAAGGAGAGTTTGATCCAAGCCTGTGGAAGATCTAAGCACGGGCGAAAACGAGATGAAATATTTAATCAAGGATTATTTTTTTTCATTCGTTAAAAATAATACATATTTGACGTATTGCCATGCTCGACCATAAATTCGCTGCTTATTACCATGGGGAGTTAAGCAGAAAGTACAGTTAAAGTACCTCTGTCTGTCTGTTTGTTTGCGTGTTACCTTTTTACGGTACTCATTTATTTTAAATCGGCTAACGCAGAAGGACGGTAATGTTTTTCTACGAATATCGATGCCAGAAGTATCAATGAAAGTAAGGGACATTTCTGCATTATTGGTGTTATTGGTGTATTTTGGCATTTTGGGTAAATGTTCCTTACGTGAACTGATACTTCAGGGGCCTAACCACCAACTCTTAAAGCAGTATTACTTTAATATTACTTCCAGTGGGAAAGAGACGGAGCTATACCTATAGGACGTATAGCTCCGTCTTTAAGTAATACTGCTTTAAGAGGTGGTGGTTAAGCTCCAGGTAGTCTATGTTGGGGTTGGCTTCCAGTCTTACTGGCTACAGCTGAATACTAGTGCATGAAGCGGCTGTCTATTTGACCTCTTCAGTAATGGGTAATAGGATATCCCTTGCCAAACTTTCGGGCATACTAACATGATTTCATGATGCAAAAAAATGCAACTTTTGTTCTATAGGTATCAATATCGACAATGTATGTTTAAAGTCGTCGAAGATAAATGATGAAATTATATTTCTATGAAATCGATATTGGCATTGAACTTGACTATTTCAATAATAATGTATCATTCATGTCAGGTAACAAAGACCCATACATAACATATACATAGTATATAGGTACGTAACAGACGTAACACAAGTATTTATGAAAACCACAAAAATATCAATAAACTATTGTACACGAGGTGACGGCGTCGTGCTGCGCTGCGTGGTGTCACGTAGCCTTCCGCGGAATCGCCGTACACAACACTCGAAAATCGTGGGTACTTTCACCTTTCTCCCGAACAAGGATCTTACAAGGAATGGTAACCATAACAGTCTCAATCAAGTTATTTATAAATAGTAAGTATTACAAGTGACAAAACCGGTTTTGTCACATGTACTACTAAATATTTATATATAAACATGATAGGTAATTTAATTACATAAGTAGAATTTCATCTATATTTATGTAAAAATTAATGTTCGCGCATAACTTGAGAACGGCTTTACCGATTTGAATAATTCTTTTTTTGTTTGGTTCGCCAGAATACAGGGAAGGTTTTTTAAGAGTAACAAAATGTATTTTTGTAGATCTCATAATATATCTAATCTATTTTATAGTAGCACCATTTCATTGGTGCCGTAATTATAACTAAATAGAAGCCATAGTGGCGCGATTATGTCTGTCTGTCTAGCCGTCTATAGCTTACTACGAATACATCTACATTTTCTTTATGGACGGGAAATCATCAAATGACTTTTCTTCTACTAAAACCTATCCGTGCCCTTTGCGTGCCAGGGGGTCTACTCTCTAAGCCCGAAGTCCGTAGTTTCGGCCCGAACTAAGAATGAATGACAACGCGATTAAACAGTTGTTCTTAGTTCGGGTTCGGGACTAATCGTAAGTCTGTATGTAATACGGAGTAGAAAACGCCCGACACTAAGGCTGTAGACCCTCAGGGCTGCGGTGACTCTTTCGAAGAAATTCCTCAACCCTGGCAGGCTCTGGTCCTAACGGGCCCCGTCTCCTTTCCTTACATCTCTTTTACGCGCCGTCGACTATTACATCTACTTAAGTTACAATAAATTAATATTTTTTTATTTCAGTTCCATAGCACACTGGGAAAGAACAAAGAATCAGACAAATGTGGCTTGTGTCTAGCCAGTCCAAAAAGAAATATACTTAACTGTTCTTTTAAATAAAACTTGTAAGTTGTACCAATTTCAAGTGCTCCAGTCACTATTATAATTTCTTACGAAGAAAGTTGGCACAATAATTACGGTTCTTAATTAAAAAAGTTGTCCTCACGTATAGAATGTGGGGTTTATGTTTATTTTAGCACAGATAAGTGATACTACAATGATATTTTTGTCAAACTGTACAAAGAGAAAGTACAAACACATAAAAGATTTCATAAAAATCTGCTTTCACAATAATTGTAAAACTTTCACAATAAAAACTTGCTGCAAGCAAACATTTCCGGACACGGACCTACATGAAATAACAAATTAAATAAAAATACTGCTATGGACTGTTTTTGAAAATAAACCGCCTTATTGTAATTTTTGAATGCAAGTTAAGTGTGTTTGTGCATAATTTGTATTGCTAATTATTATCTTATCTTATCTCATTATTGCTAACGGTCCTTTGTATTTTAACCCACTTCAAAAAAAGGAGGAGGTTCTCAATTCGGTTTAATATTTTTTAAATTGTTTTTATCTTGTTATAATTATGTTTGTTAATTTTATTTCTAACTCTACACGTGTTAGTGTATAACTATGACAAAGAGTCATCGCTTCATATTATAAAACAAAGCCCCCTCCTCACCCGCCCGGATTTCAGTGACGCACTCGTGAATTCCAAATACCAAATAACTAGGAACAAAATTCTGGCTACACTGAGATGACCTCTAAGGATCCTGGAAATCCTAGACTAGACGGTCTTGTCCCAAAACAACATCCGCACGGGTAGGATTCAAGGGGTACTTGCTGAGGACGTTCAGATTTTTGTTCCCTGCTGTCATTTGTAGATCTATGTCTGACAACCAGGCGTACCAAGGCGTAACGTGTTTCCCTCTCATATTCCGATGGGACGGCAACCCCACACGACCGGAGGGAATCTGGAGCAGGGGATCAACGGCTTCACCGAGGCTCGGGGGTGCCACACCACCAACTTCCAAACTCTGGGCTGTGACAGAGAAATTCCTAATGGAAAAACCCAATAAAACTTTTTGCCAGACCTGAGAATCGAACCCGGGACTCCACGCTCGGCAGTCGCACTTGCTACCGCGAGACAAACGGAGCAGTTACCGGTCTTACGCATTTGGGAAAAGGCAAGGTAGATGATGATGCGTTCTAAAACTACATAACTGTAAATTCAACAAACAAAACGGCAACTGTCCATAATTTTAACGCTCAACTTTACATGTATGTATCTATTTCGTCTTTTACTGTTAGACGTACTCCTGGACTAAAGGATACCTGACTCATCCCATATACTGGATCTGGTATTCTACCAGCCTAACTACTCAATACTGGTCCTGGTCCTACCAACTAGTCGAAAGCGATTATTCAAAGATACTATTTTATAGGCTCTAGACAAAATTACATTCTAACAGCGATAATCGAAATGTCAAAATGTAGTATTGTCAACATGACATTTCGGTAGCGCATGTCAACCCCATAGACTGTCAGAAATAGCGTGGCGAAGGCGATTGTCAAAACGTCAAAAATGTATAGGATTGACAAACGCTGTCGAAATGTCACGTACAATGTACCTTATATTTTGGCAATTCGACACTCGCATTCGCTGATAGAATGGCATTTTGTTTAGAGCTCTTCTGCAGGCAAATCGTACCGTGTCGAGTGTCAGGCCACTCATAAAGAACTTGCATCTCTTTCTTAAAGATATTCTGTCGTACGCGTTCTTCAACATTCTAATCAAATTCCGTTTGGTGTGACCGATGTCCTGTCGAAAGCATATTGCATTAGTAGGTTTTTTTTTATAGCTTGAAGGGTTAGCAAATGGAAGTAGCACTGGGACGGCCATGTTAGTCAAAGACTGATAACTGGTGGAGGAAATGTTAGCGGGTGACTCCCCCAGCGTAGAAGACTGGCGACCTTAAAGAGGTGGCTGGGACAGCCTGGATATGGAAGACGGAGGACCGACTCTTTATGACGCAGCTTAGGATAGGCTCATGTCCAGCAGTAGAATGACGATGATATTTTCGTTCAAAAGTCCGAAATATCTTCAGCTATAGTGAACTTCGGAACAAGAAGATTAAGTTTTCGGGGAAGATGATGTCTTTATCGCCATCCACGGTCAGTAAAGGCACCTCTTTCTAAGGCGAAAAGTAAATAGAATCCCATAATTTCATAGTATCGCAGAGATTTACGTTTTGGAACGTGCAAACCTTCAACTTGTCTGAGTAACTGACTCCTTATCTTCCTTCTGAACAATATCAGTGGGTTACTTACATGCCAATAACAGTTATTTTATGAACCTCTTGGATGGAAATTGATTTACCAAATATGCTATCTACTGATCACAATCTCCTAACACTTTAATTTTATTTATAAACGTGACAAACGATATCATTGACTGATAGCGCAAGTCAGAAGTTTAGTCACAGACGGAGATTTGTCACGTCTTCATCGACCCAAGGCAAGTAATAATCTCACCGATGTAATATGAAATGATCATAAAAAAAATGACTGTCAAAAAGCCCGACCGCTAAAAACGACTAAAAAGTTCCAAACAAGTAGCTTTTCAAGCAGTCTGATGCAGTTCAATCACAGATCTGAGGCTACAAACTGCATCAGACTGCTTGAAAAGCGACTTGTAATATTTTTTTTATTTCCTACATTTTAGTGAGCTACATTTTATTTTAATTTGCGGGCGCCGTTTTGAAAATTTATATAGTCTATGTACTCTGTCGCTACCACAATTCTGACGAACACCTCATATGTCAAAATCCGTCCAGCCGTTTGGCTGTAGTGCGTGCCAAATAAATGGACATCCATACAAACATACGCACACATACGCTCGAAAAACCTTACTCTCCTTCTGACGCAGTCGGGTAAAAAGGCATACTTTACCGTTTTCATATACCCATTTCTGAAAAGTGTCCAGTAATTAACAGACAAGGGGAAGCTTGGGACAAAGGTCGTAAAGGAAATCGTATATTGTTACCTAGACAACAAGATCAGGAGAAGACCAAAGAAACGAAGGATGGATTGAGTGAAAGATGTCCTGGCTAGAAAGAATGTGAATGCTGAAATCACGACTAACAGAGAACTATGGAAGAAGACCAGTTGAACCGACTCCAAGTACATTAGACGAATTATGATGTTCGTCTGTATTTTCGACGCTGATTATCCGGTTTTTAAAAGCAGTCTTTCAGAAAACTTCACGAATGCATAACGAATAGGTGACTGGTGATGGCTTCGAGTATTAAATAATAGTATCGTTATACATCGTAAACAGACTGTGAAATACTAAAAAACTATTCAAGTGTCGGATCGTGAATATATTTCGACAGCCTGACGCAACTGTGACTGGATGCAACACATAATTATTCTGCTACCACTGTTATTTGAGCGCAGATTCGCTTGCATTTCGAGGTCGTCTGAAAGTATTTGTTTGTTTTGCAGTTTGACTAGGCTACGCTATATTTATGCATTTTAAAGTGAGGAAGGTCTTTCTTTTTAGATTTTGACTAGCTTTTACCCGCGACTTCGTACGTGTATATCCCGTTTGTTCCCGTTCACGTATAGCCTATATATAGCCTTCCTCATGAATGTGGCTATCACATACAAAAAGAATTTTCAAAATCGGTGCAGTAGATCCAGAGATTCTTACCCCCTACAACCTCACATACTTTACCCTTTTATAATATTAGTAAGTATAGATGACTGAACTGCGACGATTCCTAAGTTACAATATTGTCGATCTTTGTGGCAATATTTTAAATGCTTTTCTTGATGTAGACTTCAGAGTCCAACTCCAATGAAATGGGACACACAGTTTCAGAGGAAGAACCACAGATTAAATGTCTCTTAGTTGTAGGCGTATGAAGTTTTTCGACATTGCATATTTAAATCTTTAATCCGAATTATTAAATCTTATTAAGGCAAGTCAATCGTCAACAAAACGTTAAAGTACACGCGTTTCCAAGGTCTGTATACTTCTGATAAATGCAAAGCTATTGTCATGATTTCAAAGCAGTCAGGGATAATTTGATGCACGTCTGTTTATTGTTGAATAACCTTGGCAATGGTTTCTGTATTACATTGGTAGTTTGGTACCTTAAATGCTCCCTCAAACACGCGCGCGACAATGCGACAAGGATACATCCAACTTTTTCAAAGATTTTTACTACGGATTTACCAAATAGAAAGCTATAAATCATCAAATCGTAGAACGTTACCTAGTCATAATAAATTAGATTCTTTTTTTGTAGGAACAGGTCTAACCTATTAGAAACGGTAACTCATTATGTTACCGTTGCCAATATTTTAGTGCCTCGGTAAGTAACACTAAATGTAAACGTTTGATAAATCAATATTGCTGTAAGTTACAATTTAACTACTGACTGTATTCACATAATACAAAAATTAAAAATATTACGTCTAGATCGTAATGCCTAGATTCTAGTCTTTATTCCCTAAAAGGTTGGGTAGAGTTTCGTTCGCTAGTTATGTTTCATCACATCATATAATAGGGGGAAAGCTTATTACCATATACCTAGATATTTTTCATGCGATTTAACCAGTTATCAGGCGATAACTAATAGCATTAGCGGAAGGATTTTATAAGGAAATTGTGAGGTCCTGTCTATTTATACTCTCGACTTTGATAGTCGTTACGAGTAGTCTATACAATATCTCAACCAGTCAAAACCGAACCCGAATTAAGAACTGTCAAATCGTGTTGTCATTCATTCTTAGGTCGGATTCGGGACTAATCGTAAGACCGTAGGTGATACGGAGTAGAAAACGCACGATACTAGGCCGAAACTACGGACTTCGGACTTAGAGAGTAGACTCCCAGAGGTCAGACTTTCGGGTTTCTGATTACCAGTAACTTATTTTTTTTTTTTTAATCGTTGCCACACTAGGAATTTCTCCTGTATCATGGGTGCGTTTACAAACATACAAAGTCACATACACAAACAGCCAGACCCGGAACAACTATCTGTAGGCCTTACAAATATTTGTTCCGTGCGGGAATCGAACCCGCGACACGCAGCGCAGCAGCCGATCGCTCAACCACTGCGCTAACCGTGTCGTCAAACTGGGTTGAGGAGCTCAGATAGCCATTCGCTCCATGTAATATGTTTTGATATTCAGCTGCATTCGGTTAGAACGGATCGGCTAAGCAGAATAGGTTCATCATCTTCCTGCCCTTATTCCATGTTACATGAGGTCGGCGCAACACGTTATTTTCTTCCATTATTTTCAGTCAACTGCTATCCAACTTTGGGGCTGTACTAAACAAAGCAACATCAAAATAATCCAACAATTCCAAAATAAAGTACTCAGGGATGCTGTCAATGCACCCTGGTACATAAGAAATGACGACCTTCACCGTGACCTTAAAATAGAATTCGTCACCAACATTATTCAAAAATTTGCTGAAGCCCACACAGACTTCACCGACACGTGAATGTTGAGGCAATTCAGCTTCTAGATAACACAGACTTAGTGCGTAGGCTAAAAAGAACTAAACCTTTTGAATTAGTTTAGTGTACAAAGTGAATTAATAATAGTAACAATGATGTACTATACACATAACACATGAAATTAGTGTTTTTATAAATTTATCAGACTCTAAGAAAGTGCTACGGACTTGTGTAAAAGTGCAAATGGACACTATTCTTAGTTTTAAAATAATCTATCACGTAACATAATAATATTAAGTTAGAGTTAAATTGCTTATTAGTCTTTTAGGCTAGATCGTAATTAATTATCAAGAATTTTGTTCTTACTGATAAAGCACAAAAAAAAACCGGTATGCTATCACTGAATTTCTTTTTTTTCATATCACTCCTCAAACAATCCATATAAGATAATGCTAAGCCGAATAGGCTAAATAGATAAAAAAACGAATTTTTGAGACAAAATAGTAGTTTATGCAACGACCATATAAAAAGGGTTATTTAAACACGAGTGTGATAATAGCATCACACGAGTGTTTTAATACCCAATTATATGCCGTTGCATACACTATTTTATCTTCACTCATACAGTTGAAATAAAATAAGTGGAAAAATAGTTTAGTCCAATATGGCGGATATTCTCATTGCGTATTCGAATGACTGCGCAGCGCGCTCATCCATAGACAAAGATAAAAGCTGGCTCAATGAGCGTCAATGAGCCCGCGCCAAAAATTAAAAAGAAAAAGTGTGCTATAAAAATTAAAAAGTTATTTTATGATGCAGTTGTTTAAAAATTGAAGGAAAATGTTGAACTCTAATGGTTTTTTTTTTAATTTTACCTATCCACGAAAAAAAAGTACGTGTTTATGCATTCGTTTTTGAATTCATATTTGGAACATTACGTTGTGAGTGTAGATAAAGTAAAATATTTAGCTAAGCCTACAGAGTATTGATTACATGTTTTGGTTCCAGTCAATGGCCTCAATATGTTCAATAGACCATACAATTTACTCAAAACTTGTAAAGGACGTAGCGTGTACAATTGTACAAATATATGCACTTCACGGTTACCTACCTAATTATGCTTTGTATTCACCTTCAATCATAAATGGGCCTCTTTATCACATACAAAACATTATTCTATGTTGCACAATAGTACCGTATCGTGATTCTTTTGCATGGAAAACGTAACTACCTAAGCCATGCCAATCACATCAAAATCAATCGATGTTTGAAATATTTATTTAAAACGCGATGGTTCAGAAAAATAAAACTGTTTTCAGTTGTAAGCAGTTTGTACTGTGGATAATGGTTATTAGGTATGGTAATTTAATTACTGTACCAGCGGTTAACATAATTATAACTTTCTTTGCAACACAAAACAAAGTTTAACATGTTTATAATATGTTAAACTTTGTTTTGTGTTGTTAAGAAAGTTATCGTTGTCGTAACTGTGCTTGACTGTAGTTGAATTCAATATTTTTCAACCGAAAGTAATGTTACAATAAACAGGTTATGTTGTTTGTTCGTAGTCTCTGAAAGAGATGATTCGATAACCGACAGTATTAAAATATTTTACTGATAGAAAGCACTGTCGTTAGTGAATGCCAAAGGCTCCTTTCTATCTCAGAAAAATGCCCGATTCCTGTGGGATAGGATTAGACTAGTGACTAGTTATAACTCTGACACTATACTTCTAAATATTTACTCACTAGTATTAATCTTGTCTTAAGATTTACTCTGTAATGCTACTGCCACATCTGGGTTAGCGTTAACGTTAATGGCAATGGCCAACTACTCGTTAATAAAGGCATTAAAAATTCGCGTTGGCTACATTTAGGTTACAATGCCGTTAAGAGTTAATTCTTCAAGAAGTCACACGTTAACACACAATTTTTTTCCCGAAAATTCGTTAGTCCGGGTCAGCGGTTAAAGACACAATGGAGCTTGAAGCAGCTACACTCTAATTGCAGCTTTGAATTCCAAAGGCACGGCTCTAATTGAAACATCTAAAAACTCTAAAGCTTTCTCATTCGATCACTCCATTGTCGTTCTTGAATGCAGTTCCCGCCTAAGACCGTCCTCGCTGTGCGCGCGCGTCCCGCGGAATGAGACGAGTAGCCAACGTCGCGGTCGCTTAGCGCGATAAACTACGCGCTAAAACCCTTTGATGTGTCAAAAAACCGACAACCGAGCTATCGCTTAACGTTTAATGCCATTACTATTAGTAATGCCGTTTGTAATTTCAAACATTAAAACGTTGGCCACATCTACGTAACGCCTAAATTAACGTGCTAATTTACGCAGGTGGAGCTGTAGCATAACAGACCTCTCACCGCTAAACTTCTGCATAGCGCCGAAAGTCTAATCCTGCGAGCTTCACAAGAGCAAGCCTTTCAAGAAGAGATGGAAGCTCTAAAGAACGAGAGACCCATACCGTAGACCAGAGATCTCAAGCGACCTTCGATTCTTTTCAACGTTTACTATGAGGCTGGATATCTTTACCCGTATTAGTTCTATTAGTTCATCTACATATCTATCTGTCTGCCTAGCCTTTTCCAACTATGTGAAGGTCGGCTATACATAGTAATAGTTCATCTCCTGGCCTATTTTCATTGCTAGGTTATGTAGGTCACGGCTGATAGCCGGTGTCGCTGACCATTAAACCGGTTAACAGTTTTAACTCTTCAAGTTTGCCACAGGTGCAGGCATCGTTTCCTGATTAGGTGTATTAATAAGTCGTGATGAGATGTTTGGGAACGGCCAGACAGTCCTCTTCCATCTTTTAGGAACAGTAGACTTTTTTCCTTACCTAATACTTGAACTTTTGGAAGCCGATAAAACAGGCAGTGTATCTGTTTTTTTATGGCTGGGAAATCATCAAATTATTTCTTCCGCTCCGGCTGGAGCAAAAGGGAGTGTCAGACTCTTACTGATTAAAACCCATCCGTGCTCCTCCTTATGCCCTTTGCGTTCCAGGGCCGCGGTGACTCTTTCGAACAAATTCGGGTCAGTGGATACGAAACGGAGCACTATGGAAAAAAGACTTAGAAAAATTTCGCGACCAATTTCGAGGCAGCGCTCACCGGCCGCTGCCGCGGCACCGCTCGCTTCGCTCGCTCGGCTCGCGCGTAGTTGGTCACAGTTCTAACCTATGGATATCTTCGACATCGTTTTTAAGACCAACGGTTAGTCGGAGACAAAAATCACCGAGATGCTTTTCGCCTTATTTTTAGGTGTTCTATACGATAGAATCGAGAAAATAAACAATTTACCAAAAAAAAAAAATATTGCAAAAGTTTTGTCTTTTTCCTCAGTGCCCCATTACGTATACTCCAACCCAAATTCGGAAACCAGTGTTTCCGTACTACCCATATCACAATTTCTTTGAAAAAGAGGTTGTCACATTGTCACGATGCGCCTGCGACGCTGACGCTGCTCTGTCTTCTAATCTTTTAGTTTTTCACTCGATCCTCTTTACCGTGAAAGAGTAAGGTTAAGTGAGGCTGAGAGGGTCATGCCTGGAAGGTAATGGCAATGCCTTTCTTTTTGATATTCAACACCAATCATTGCGTCCGCTCGACGATGTTGTAGTATTCCAACCGACGAATTTATCAATTACTAGCTGTCCCCCGCGGCTTCGCTCCCGTCAACTGGCTTCCTACCTACCTAACCTACACCTACCCTACACACACCCTACACCTACCCTACACCTACATGCATGCAAATAATTCTATTTTATTAAGGTATTTCTTTCCGACTTGCTAGAGAAAAGTTGTGATAGCTCGGTTAATATACATGTTATAAAAATAATTTATAGCCTGTAGCACTCAGGAATAATGTAGCTTTCTACCAGTGAAAAATTTTTAGAATTGGATCATTCGTTCCAGAGATTACCCCCTACATACAAACTTACAAATTTTATCTCTTTATAATATTAGTATAGATGCAATGTATTAAGAATTCCCTTCAATATCCTTGGGAGTGTGATAAAAAGTTTTTCGGATTCTTAGGAAAGTGTCACGCAATAGGGTGCTGAGTTGAACAAACTTGCAGTGCAGCTAAATTACAGCATAGTTAGGTACAGGTAGGTACAGGTGGCACTCAGAAAGTGCCAGTGAAAGTATGCAGTAATTTAGTAGTCAATATTTTGTCGTTCTTTCTTGTTAATTAATAACAAGAAAGAACGCAATTGACTTGTTGACGGCCCGCTCAGCCGTAAACCGTGCGATTTCCTACCGCGCGACTCGCGAGTAATGACATCCTCTACTCAAGTAAATACGTTGTGTATAGGTATCATTATTTGTTAGTGTCGGAGCTGTGAAATAGTTCGTATTGTAAACTGCGTCGTAGTGAGTGACAGGCAGATTGTATGTTAGGGCAGGAAAACTATAGGTTCCCATTTATTCAGAAGTTGTATGGCTCGATCAAAAGCCAGAGGATTTGAGAATACAAGAGGTATCTGGCCAATAAAAGGACTGTTTGATGATCATAGACCTCATGCATACAAAGATTTCATTAAAAAAATATGCCCAATCGTGAACCTGCTGCTGAACGCAAACAGAAGTGGTGAAAATGTAGTAATCAATTATTATGTTACTACGTTCTCTAGAGAAAAAAAAGGAGATGATGTATGATGATGAAAGAAAAGACGATGTAAGATCCTAACGAGGTTTTCACAAATGCGGCTAGGTCCTTAGGCAACCCACGTACACTCCTAGATAACGTCAACAGAATTTAGTGCTTCTAAGCGTTTCTTCAGGATAGTGATTCATCGAATAAACTCATTTCCTACCCACTAGCACAATACATGCTAGCGCCACAGATGATATGGCTAGAAAGGAGGTGAATATTGAGTTGACGGCAAATAGAGATGTGCGGAAGAAGACATTTTGCCCCAAATACGCGCTCAGGCGTAGAACTGAGGATCAATCAATCTGCGCAGTTCCAGTCTAAGCCGGATGCCAGCTGAATACCAGTATTTGATATGGAGCGACCACAACCCAGTAGCTGGGTAATATGATACGCCTTGGCAAGACTGGTATCAGACTGTCGACTGTCAAAGATGTTCAAATGACAACCGGGATTAACGGATTATCGTGCTCCCGGAGGCATGTAGGAGTAATAAATGGTCACTCATCCACTGACCTCAAACTTCGACCCGTGCGGCTGTTATCAGGTACTTGGCTACGAGCTCCTAGGGATATCACCCCGTTATTTTTCAATACCAAGGCCCTACTGAGAGAATGACAACTATAGCGTAGATAATAACTTCTATTTGGCTATTCATAGCCTGCATTACGCAAAAGACCTATGCGATTTGACCACGTCGTTTAAACCGATTGCAGAACTTATAGCGTTTCAATGCAATTACCAATTTACTTTGCACTTGACACAGAATAAATTGAACGAGTCGTGACAAGGTTCACAGAAATACATGTTGTGGGATGGACTGATGCAAGGAGGCTGATAAACTATCTCTGTGATCTTTTCCTTATGGGGTTGGAAGTGGTTTGAAGTTGAGTAAGAGATGCGTAGGTGGGGGCAAGAGGCTACGAGATAGATGAATAGAATATCTGCTCTTTGTTGTAATTACGGATGACGGAAATATTACGAGAAGTGGGTAAGTGGTTGCAAGATGTCTATCTGAATGCTATTGAGGAAGATGGGCGGAAAATGGAGATCAATCCACCACTCATTTTTACGAAGAGATTATTGAACATTTTCTTATATTTAATCAAATAAGAATGCTAATTTTTGCCTGCAACTTTGCTCCCTTGAAATACCATAGCCCACAGGGACCAAGCATAATTATTGCATGATAAAAATAATCTTTATTTCAGTGAAAGAATATTCATGTTCAGGTCATGACTTCCTAAGATTACTTTAAAGAAACACATACTAAATCATTTTACTTCTTTGTACTATAAGTACCATATTATCTAAAATTAATAATAATATAATTTTTACTATTAGCTTCGACTTAGACTGTGTGACTTTAATGAAGTTAATTATTCTTCAGCGGCGATAGCTGGGATGAGGTCTTTGATGTTGCCCAACAGGGCATTAGCAGTATTAGCGCAGTTAGCGAGTGTTTCCATCAAAACCTATTGACACTAAACGTCTCAAAAACTCAATAAATAACGATTGCACATAGAGCTAACCTTCCTCTTCCGTCATCTCTCACTATTACGCGCACACGTTTGACACTGCAAACACAGAGAATACTTGTCCCTCGAAAGGCCTGATCTGATAATATAAAATACCTTGGGATTATCATTGACTCCCATCTTACTTTTAAATCTCATTGATGCGCTCGCGCCGAGGCACCGTAAACTTTTCTACATTTTTAAAACCATAAGACACACTAGATCGAAAGACTATTAAAATTATATACTTTGCTATAAGCCAGTCATTAATTGAGTATTGCATCACAACATGGGGAGGTGCCACCAAAACCCACCTTATTGATGTCGATGGGGCGCAGTGCGATATACTCAAGGTTGGTGCTGGTCTCCCTTTCCGTTTCCCCACTGTCGACCTATAACATACAAAGAATGGGACAAAAATCCTGCTTACTGTAGCTAAAAACAATCCCAGCTAAAGTTTGACTCAATCTCACCATAAACAAACGCCGTAAGGGAAGAATATGCATCACACTTCAAGTCGGCACTCCCTAAGAGAGTCTTTTGCTTCTTTGGTCAGTTTTTATACAACAAACTAAAAGTCACCCTTAATATATCCTAAAACAAAATAAAATTATAACAAAGCTTTCAAAACCTTCAAAATCCTTGACCTTGAAAAAACTGAGAATCATTTGACAGTTCTCAAACAAACTGTCCCCACCCTCATCTCCCATACTGATCCTCACCCCATACTCGCTCTCGTACACTCTTTCATTCCAACGTCGCTTATGTCAACGCATAATCACAACAAATACTAAAAGCAAAATAAAATAAATATTTAAGTGGGGCTCCCATTCAACAAACGTAATTTTTGCCGTTTTTTAGAGATAATGGTACGGAACCCTTGGTGCGCGAGTCCGACTCGCACTTGGCCGGTTTTTTTTAATTCTCTAACTTTCTTTTAATGATGCATGTTCTAAGTCGCTTATGGTGTCTTTAAAATGTTAAAATATTTTTCAATGCTGTGGGTACCCTGGTGACCTGTACCTACTGTATCACATTTTTTTTCTAAAAAACTTGTTTCAGGCACCGGTCCCTTACAATGGTGGAATATAGTTAGAAGTATCAGTAGTCTCAAACAAAGTAAACTTTAAGGGAATGTGACGAGAAAATAAATGAATTTGAATTGAATTTATTTCTTACTGTAGATCCTCAAAAGTGCTATGAAAGACTGATAAGTAAAAATACAGCATTCAACCTAGTACTATTATTTTTGTTTTATACACAACTAGCTTCTACCGTATCCTGGAAATTCAAAGAAACATAATTCCTGGATAAAAAGTATCCATTCCAGACTATAGCCGTTTGCATAATGCTTGTGTAACAAACATACATCCATCCAAAATTCTACATTTATAAAAGTAGTATGATTGAAAATAAATCAATAACAACCTATCTTAAGTGAAACTTTCTAGCTTTCTACTTAAAAAAGCAAACAATACAAAGGCCACACACTATGCTAATACAATTGATCTGACTCAAGGCCAAACATTACGTTGTAGTGTGAGGCAAGTCTACAACACAAGGCTCAACGCCACGGTCATTTTTTATTACTTAACTTTTTTTTTTAAAAATACCAAAACCAAAACAATACTGGAAATGCAGTTTTTTTGTAGTATTTTCGGTTTTGGTCTGGTTTAAATTTTCCTGTAGTTGTTTGTAATTAAGCAGTTCAAAAACAAACAACATCCAAATTATGAAATATGTTTTACAAGCCATAGTGTGTAGTTAAGGTGAAAGCGCCAGGGTAGCCCGCGAAATTCAAATTTTCTTATGTTTCTTGCAATTTGCAGGTCAGTATCTGGTTGTATGTTGGTCAAAATATGCATCGCGGCCGTAGCAAGTACGTAATTACAGAACTGTAATCATTAAAATCATCAATACAACTCTCTCAGTTAGAATTGATGTCAAATGTAGTATTTCATGAAATACTATCAAAGAGAACCTCCTCCTTTATTTAAAGTCGGTTAAAAATTGTGGAACCCTAACTGATTAGTTTGCCTGATAGAGTCATGTAACCCATTTCATACATAACTGCATGAATTTTATTCTTACCTAACTTAAATGCAAGTATATACTTTTCACATATACTTATATTTGATATTAAAAAATAACACTCTTATTAGTATTTTGCGCTTTCTAGGGACAGTTGCAGTTTAAATAGAAAAAGAGACCTAATCTGGAATGATGTGGAATTTTGAATAATCATACTGAATGGGTTGCTACATGTATTAATAATATGTACATAGTATTAAACTATAATTTAGTCCATTGTACCTCCTATATATTTTTGAAAAATAATTGATTACGAAAAATCTTTGAATGGTAATTAAAATTTTGAGAAGTATGGTCTATTTTTAATAAAATCCCTTATTAGGCCAAATTAAGTTAATAAGACACAGTTTAGCTTGGAGCCAAAACGTTTGAGATCTCTGTGCTTGCTCTAGCATCCTAGTCTTGTTTCTCAAAATTTTCTGCATGAGTTCTCAATTTGAATCCTATTTCTAAATGACAAAAAAAAATGTAACTAACTACACTTTGCTTGCTCTAACCTCGCACTCAACGTTTGTTAATATTGTACCATAAAAATAAAACTTTGTATCTGACGCTGACTATGGATCTCGCACACCTCCCAAACAAAATAAAGTGTATGAAAAATAAATCCCTAAAAAAATAAATGTGTGCTATTTCTATTTCTGAATTTTCCAAAAGTACTATAATATTCTGCTTTGATTTCTTAAAAATACTATTTTTCTCCCAAAAAAAAATTGCCAGTCCTACATACTGACCAGTTTCTCCTCGTCGTATTCGCTGCGTCTCTTGGTGCCATGGTGGTCACTAGCCGCCGAATGTCCTGACCGGCCACTCTCACTATCAGGGTCTGTGGTTTCGTCGGACCCGGTGGTTACCTCCTCCTCACTGGAGCTAGTCTCATTACCCGCCGCTGCACGGCTCGGGTCTGATATCAGAAGCGCTGTTAGACCATTCTGCAAGCGTATAGTCCTGCAGCAACATTCCAGTGTTTTAATTGGTTATCAGTTTTTCAATACATAAACTTATCTCTTATTTATTTATATCTCACCGCCTATATTTAAAATACTGTGTTTTAATTAGATAAATATCCTACTCACTTGTAAAGCTTTTTGTCAGCATCTGATATGATTGGTTCAGCTAACACCTCAACTTTCTCCTGTCGTAGCGCCATATACATCGTTGATCTGGATTTACTATTGACCACCTTCACTTCGGGCTTAAACTTAGGAGCTTTATGGAAACTACTTCTTTTAGACATCGCAAGTAATACGTGATTTGTGCCCAGAGAACTAGATGTTTTTTGAATAAAAATGGACAAGAATTTTGACATTTATTGGCGCATGTGCTGGTGTTACAACTTACAAGATATATTTTTTACTCTTTGATTAAATTGCTACCAAATCCCGTCCACTTGCTTGGTAGAAACTTTATAAGTGTTGGGGTACATTGCAGTTGCACACTGCATAATTATGATAAAGAGATATATCATATCACAAGATTTTTGAGAAAGTTTAGTGTTACAATTATATTTTTTTATAAAATAAGATAAAATTATCACTAGAATAGTCAGTTTCTATGTTTCATTATCTGCGAAATTGCGAACTTCGGCCAACTTCATGTTGGTTGCTTCCGATTGGTAGGTAGTTTGTTTTGTAAATTACTAGCTGTCAAAATTGTCAACTTTCAAAAACTTTGTGACGCTGAGTGTTTTCGTTATTTCTTTCTTTTGTATACAATGCGTTTGGAACAAATATGTTAACAAAGAAATGATAATGGATGAAACATACTCGGAAAGTGATGTGTCGCTCTCTCCTTCACAAATATTGGAACGTTTGCAAGTGTTGAGACAACTTCAGTTACTGCAGCGCGGGAAGCTACAAAAACAACGATTGGAATATAAAGAAACCTCTGAAACTTCGTCAAGCATCACTGAAATAGTGAGCCATTTCAGTAACAGCACCAGTTATAACACATTTCGTAGTTTGCTGCAGTCATCAAATGATATTTCAAATGAGGGTACACCGCGAAATAACACCAGCGATCTATCTCATAAAGTGCATGAAAGAGACTTAATAGATGGTGTTTCAGTGCTTAACCTTTCTCAAGAGTCGGAGTTTATTGTCAGTTCTCCTTTGTCGAGCCGAAGCAGAGCATCAGCTCCATCCAGGAGCCAAGTAATTATTCAAGAAGTTGATGAAGCACCTCCATCTGAACCATCACATAATTCAAGTAACAAAGCTTCTGTAAACTCTTCTCTAAACAAAAATTCATTAATTAAAAAACAAATATCAATTGATGAGATGCCTATTTTGTCTCCTAGAAAAGATTTTGAAGCATTGCTATTAGAAAAATTACAGAATGAAAAGAATGTACCCAAACCGAAAAGCCCAGAGTGCAATAATTCTATCAAAGCTCATAACAAAAGACCTTTTTTAAGACGAGGTGAAGGAATAGCCCGTTTTGGACTTAAGAAAAATGACTTTGTTATACAAAACACTAAATCACTACCATGGAAAAGAAAATCTTTACAGAACAAAATTGAATCACCTTTGAAATTAAATCTAAAAAAACTTAAGAAACAAAAGGATGTGCAGGTCAAATCAAATTATGTTCAGAAGGAAAATACCAAACATTTCCAAAATACTGTTTCTAATTGCACAAATAATAATGTGCAAAAGATAAATACTGATATGCAGATGTCAGAACCTTCACTTATAACAACAGATATAAGGCATGCAAAATTAACCAGGAAGAGTCAACCTACACACAGGGTTTCAGATCACTATGATGAACCATCAGAAACTATCAGTAATCATACAGATAAACAAAAGACATTAGATTCCATAAGCACAAGCACTAGTAATATTCAAAATGTAAATAAACCAGCACCAAAAGCCCAATTCCTGAAAAATAAACACCCACTAGTAGCTAACAAAGGCAAATCATGGGCTGCAGTATTAACTAAAGAACAGAATGACTTCCTCAGCCAACTGAAACAGAGTGACTATTACAAAAACTTTGCTTCACCTACAAAAAGTGTAGTTTCAGACGTCAGTTGTGATGAGACAATGACGAGATTGAAGTATGAAAGAGAAACAGCAGAACAAAACATGTTCGAGCTGCTAGAAAACAAAGTCACTCATGAGAGCTTCAATTTAGAGAACTCATTTTTCAACCGCTTCTTACGAAATAACTTAGAATGTTCTGGAGAAAGCACTCCGTTAGTATTACAAAAATGTCTGTCCCAAAATCCTGAACTGAGGCATATTTTCACTGAATTTAATGGTAAAAGAAGGAATGAAAATTCCCACAGTGATGCTGAAACTTATTGCAGTAATTATACTGACTGCTGCAGTGATGTATGCTCTTCAATGTCTTGCTGTTCTTGCAAAACTGTTGAACACACTATGGACTCACCACAAAATCGCAATGATCATAAAGAGAAGAAAAGAACGAGTATTGATTCAAAGAGTAAAGTAGTCAAAATAAATCAAAAGGAGGTTGATAACAAAGAATGTCATGATGACACAATGACAGAAACTAATGCCATGAAAGCAAATATTGCAGAAATGAATGCCAAGCTAATTTCAACAAGTGAACTGTTAAAAGATAGATTGTGTGAGTTAGAAGACGAAATAGAAACATTTAGGAAGGAAAATGCAAGTTTGGCTAAATTACGCGAAGAAGTTGATCAAGACAGACAGAAGTTTTATGAAGAAAAGGCAGCTTTCGAACAGAAGTTCAATGAAGAAAAAGTCCTATCAGAATACTATCTAGCAGAAGAAAAAGAGAAACTGAGTAAGCAGAAGCAAATGTATGAAAGATATGTGAGGGAAATGAGAGGCAGACTGAATAAGAAAGATAAGGATGAAGTTGTTAACTTGAAGAAGGAAATCAATGATCTCAAAGATGAGATCAGACTCAAAGATGCCAAGTCCACCTCCACAATAGCTAGGCTTCGGAACCAAATCAAAATTATGGAAAAAGAGAAGAAAGACTTGCAAGAGGAGGTAGAGAAACTAAAGAAGCAAAACAGACGAATTCAACATAGCAATGAAGTTACAAGAAGATTGACTAATATAAAATATCTCGAAGAAATAAACAAAAAGTTAACAAATATGTCCAATAGAGACTCACAACCGGAGGTAAGCTTAGATCGGGACGTGAAATATAAAGCTTATGAGATTGAGAGGCAGAGCAGAAGCAGAAGAGTTGAACCTGTTGCTAAAGGCACCATAAGACCTCGAGCTAAAAGTGTTCCTAATCTAAATGTTACGTCTAGGTATGCTAAATATTTCAGCCAGAGAGACACAATCAGCCAAATGGAACAATTACAGAACAAAATCCCAAACATTGCCAGATTTGATCATTCTGATGAAGAGAACTTGGGCGCTGACAATGACACTATTTCAAATGAATCCCTCATTGATGAAGATGACAGAAATGAAGATAACAATAATTTAGAAAAGATTTACATTGAAAGATTTAGAACATCACCCAACCCATCAAGCAACAGATCTAGCAGGTCTAGTGGTTCAAGCTTTAACTTCGAACTTAATTTGAATGATAAACCAAAAATAAACGAGAATGCTAAAGGCTTCTTCATTCAAAAATCAAGCTCAGGATCGTCAAGAAATTCTAAATCCCCGAAAAGAACAATATCGCCTTATTTCGGAAATAATGACGCTAATAACAGATCCAAGTCTCCAGTTTCTATACTTACGAACAGATCAAATAGCAACAAATCCCCTCCTTCGCGAAACTCTGTTGAGTACATATCCAACCATTCTGGCTCAAACATCTCACAGAACAGATCTAAGTCACCAACATCTGCCTTCAACCATTCCTCTCTAAAATCCGTCACTGTCATCCACAATGAACAGTACAGAGATAAGCTGCTGACTTTGAGTCCAGAGCCTTCTATTAGTAAGACGAGTTTTAGTAGAACCAGTCTGAACCCAACAGAAGTCAAGAAGACAGACGGTTCTAGGGAATTGAGGTTTCCTAATGGAAATGTTAAGTACATATCATCAGATGGAAAGTATAGCAAGTTTGTGTACTACAATGGAGATATAAAAGAGAACTTTTATAGTGAAGGTAGAATAAAGTATTTCTATGCTGAGACTAAAACGTACCACACTACTCATGCTGATGGATTGGAAGTTTTGGAGTTTCCTGAGTGAGTATCTTGTTGCAAGCAACTTCTGCTCCATTTCATGTTTACTTTTCTTTGTTTGCACCTATCATACTGGGGCTTGATACAGCAAAATAAAATCTGAAGATTAGCCTACACACTACACGTTATATTGCTTAGCAACCACTTAGGGTTACCTGGAAATATGTGTGCTCTATACATTCATAAACTCACACCTCCCCAAGTCAGAAACTACATAAAGACGACTAGGTACTATATTACTGCATTCTTATACCTATAGAGGATCAAAATATGTAAATAAGCAGAACTTTTTTTGCGAGTTTTGTTTATTTATTTAGATGTCTCCAGAGACGTGATAGATATCCAATGTATCCAATGACGACAAATGTACGGAAAATCTAAAACAATAATTTAAAGTGGCTACAGCTGACGATGTCAATGGCCTCTTAAAATTATTGTTTTATATTTTCCGTACATTTGTCGTCATTGGATACATTGGATATCTTAAAATTATGACCTTAAATAGTTTCTTTTTGGCAAACAGCTATATTCACAACATAACTATAATGTTTCAGTGGTCAAGTAGAAAAACGCTACAAAGACGGTTCATCTGAGATCCGGCTGCCAAACGGTAGCGTGCGGTACTTCGACCCTAAGAACGAACACGTTCGTGAAGAGTGGCGGTTCCCCGACGGCGCCGCGCTCACCGTGGCTGCCAGCGGCGAACAGCGCATCGTGTTCAGTAACGGACAAGTTGAAGTTCATGCTAAGGATCATAAGGTGAATATTCTGTTTTATTTAATTTCACATGACAACTGTATCCCCAAGGCTTGGGGTAGGCAGAGGTGTATCAGGTGACAATTTCATATAAAAGAGGAGGCGAGCCTATTGCCAAAAACCAGACACAAATTGATTGTAACTGAGAAAATATTGATGGAGACACACTGACATTTACCCCGTCTCGTTAGTTTCGTGGTCGCAAGGGCTGCTGCTGAGAATAAGGGGCTCGAATCCTAGGTAAGGCAGTGATACTGAGTTTTTTCATCTGGAATTTCTGAGAAGCAGCCTGAAATCTCGACTTGTGCCAAGTTGATGGCAATAAGTTTGTCCCCTTTTACATGAAACTTTAGCGTAACTCGCGAAACGTGGCCGCACCGTAGATTAAACCTCTCCCTAGCACTTCAGGGAAAACAGTAATATTAGCAGTAGTTTTATGTTAGAAACCTCTAGGAATCGAACCCAAGACTAGCAGTCGTGCTGGCATAACAAAGTAGTAGCTAAAAGTGTTAAGTCTATTCATACTATCTTATCCTACAATGAAAAGCTTCCCCCATTTTTCCAGCGTCGCGAGTTCCCGGACGGCACAGTGAAGCTAGTCTATAACGACGGCACATCTGAAACTCGGTACGCATCAGGACGCGTGCGCATCAAAGACAAGCATGGCAACCTCATCATGGACTCGTCCAACGGATGAAGTTAGTCGAATTTGCACCTTATAAACTGTTGATTAATGTTGATATTGTAATGGAGTGCCTTGAATACTTTGTCATTGTTGAACTGTGGAATGGATTGAATGTTTCTATTAATTTGATGTGAAATTTAAGTCACAATTCTAGAGACTGTCTTTACTCTTTTCTAGTAAATTAACTCTTTATTTTAATTGTATTGTACTCTTAAGATTAGCTGTTCTTTAACTTATTCTTTAGTCAGTCTTCACTCTATACTGTGCATGTGACATTTTTAACAGTTTAATTGTGATAAATAGCTACAACTTGTTTATATATGTGATTTCTTTTAATGATCAGTGTTGAATATTGTTTATAGGAAATTTTTATTTAAGTTGTAAATGTTTGTAATCATAACTTTTGTAAGGAAAATGTCGGATTTAATAAAGATTGTTATATTTTACGTATCTGTCTTGTTTCATAGCTTATCTGTTGATTTCGGAAAGGTGTTGCTTGACTATTTGTATTCCATTGAATTTAGACGTTTTTATTTAAAATATTGACAGACTCGTCTATTTGCGGAAACCAAATATGAGCTGCTTTCTACCAGGTACCAGTCCCGGATCTACGATTTTTCCAAACCGGGGCAAAAACTTGATAGTGGCGCCCTCCTCTCTTCCACACTTCTTCTAATATATAAAATTCTCGTGTCATGTCACAGTGTTTGTTACAAAACTCCTTCGAAACGGCTTGATCGATTCTTATGAAATTTTGTGTGTATATTCAGTAGGTTAGGTTTAGAGTAGTTTTTACACAAATATATGTAGGTAATCGATCTTCACCGGGTCATCTGCTTATTTATACATTATTATTATGAAACTTTCGATAACTATTTTAACTAGTGATCGAAATTCGACCATACATTTTTAATAATTTATCAATATCAATTTTTTAAGCATTATAAAAAAAATATTAGCTTTCTGGACTCATTCTCCATAGACTTTATCTGTGCCTGCGTTTTTTTCGTAAAAAGAGGTACAAAGATTTTGCTTTTGTATTACTGAAGTAGGTCTATATAGATAACTCTGATCACTCTCACATTCAGTCGATTTTAGATCCTTGAAAGGGGAAAAGAAAACGTTTCCAAAGTTTGCTTAGGAGTCACTTTTACGACTTAAATGCAGAAAAATAGAGATTCAAGAGAATGCGAAATTCAAGAGCGAATGTAGAAAGCTCAATAATTTTACCACCCACATCGAATAAGTTTTTTTCAAACATGTGAGTTTGGCGCCCCTTGAACTTGCCGCCCGGGGCATGGGCCCCGGCTTGCCCCCCCCTAGATCCGGGGCTGCCAGGTACTTCTCAAAGAACGAAACAATCAAACTAAATAATAATATAACTTTAATCCTAATCTACATTACAATAAAATTTTAATTCAACTGGCAGATATCTGGTAGCGCGTTTGCGAAGTGGGCTTGGGAATACCCTCTAGTTTGAAGTTGATTGGTCTCATGGTGTCTTCAGTACCGAAGATCTTCTTGAGTGCTTCCCTTGCGGCCATCTCTTTAGCGATCGCTACCTTTTCGCCGAACCCTGGAATTTTAACATTTTTGGTTACGAAATAGTTAAGCAGCCTGTTTTCATTGACAAAAAAAGACTACTTGATTAGTTTTAAAAATCGGGGTATACAAGATGATTTTTTCTAGTGAGCGTGGATGGCCAAATCCGAAGCAATGAAGAATAGTAACTGTAAGGAGTCTCAAGCCCGATTTTGATGAAAACTAAAATTGCTTCGTTGGATTTTTAAAAAATCTTTTCCTAGCCAAAAATCGAACCAGTTGATATTGAAAAAAAAACATTATTATTACGCAATCCGAAAGTGTCGCTTATATGGATTAAATTCTGAAAGAAATAAAAGTGCTTGAGTTGGCAATCGAAAACCCACTTGAAAAATGCACTCT
The DNA here is from genome assembly GCA_947386135.1 of Melanchra persicariae. NCBI lineage: Eukaryota > Metazoa > Arthropoda > Insecta > Lepidoptera > Noctuidae > Melanchra > Melanchra persicariae. The sequence goes on along the minus strand of OX376661.1, from coordinate 8,920,505 downwards.
GTATTATATCTTTGGTAAGAGCTAACAATGTAAAATTATCTTTATGATAATACCAGCCTGTAGTCTTACTACAAAGCTTCTTCATAGGTAGAGAAGGTAAAAGCATTAACTAAAAAAATGAAATTCATGCACCTATGTTATTACAAAATCAATCAATTAATCTGCAGCTGAATACACGCAACAAAAAAAAACAGCCCACATTTCTATGCTACGAAAATAATAATATCTCACCTGAAGACACCATTTTCTTGTCTACATATAGACCAACTCTGTAGCAAGCCAGCAAGGTGTTTCTTCCAGTTTCGCCAATTAGCCGGGGTTCTATTTGCATGCCATCCTTCTTTACTATGGATGTCAGCATTGACCAAGGATCTTCTATTGGCAGGTACTCATTGACATCTTGACCTGAAACATTGCATCAAAGAATGAATATTATTGACTAATCAATCACAGGAATTATGCATTTTTCGAAGTTGAAAGAAGTCTATGGTAGGGATGGTTAGGTGTTTATCATTCTGATCAGTACTCCTGTAGATTACCTCCTACAGACAGGAAATTTAGTTGAGATTATTGATTTTACTAGTCTCTAGAGTCTAGATGCATGTTTGTTAGTCTTATCTCACATAGACATATCATAATCTGATCAAGGTTTTTTGTATTGCTTGCTTTCTATCTTAAAATCGATTGTTAGGTTTTTGATAAAAAAAAAAACAGAAATCTTTAATAATAAAATTTGTATTGAGGACGAAGAAGACTAGTTCCTTCGTTAAACATAAATAAGCTTTAGGAGCGTGATTACAGGTGTCTGAAGATAGACGCGTCGCCGAGGCCGGCCTAGGAAGAGGTGATGAGCTAGACATCTACTTCAAGGGCTAGTTTGAGGTGGCTCAGGACAAGAATACTTCGCAGAATTTGGGCAAGGCCTTGGCCAAATAGTGGGACTGTATTATAAACTGAATAAAAATACATATAACTTTGATTAGACAACAAACCTTGTAACTGTGTGATGACAAAATCTCTAACAAAGTGCGCAGCCCTTTCTTCTCCCGAGGAGTCCAGTAATGCACCGACCACAGCCTTAAATGTGTTTGCTAGAATGAAGTTGTCTACTGGATATTCCTGAAAACAAAAAAAAATGATTAAACAAGAAGATTAAAAAGTTGAATGAAGGATCAGATGAGTGAAGGAAGAAGTATTAAAGAGATTATTAGTTACAACTATCTAATAAATTTAACCAGATGAGGCTAGTGGACACAATCTGGGGCCATATAAAACTATTTTTTTGGTCCAATGAATGGTGCAACATTTTCTTGACGACTCAAGTATCTTGACTATTGGAAGCAATAGCAATATTTTGTTAGAAGAAAAAATAGTTAGATGGATACATTAGCATAAAACAACCAGTGATTTCGACTATATTTATAGAAGATCAGTCTTTTGATTTACCTATTAACATCCCCATGCCCTGATGAAAAAGACTGTTACACCCTCAAATTAATTGAAATTATTCAATTAATTTGAGGGTGTAAGTCTTTTTTAGTCTTCAGCCATCCTCTACAAGTGAATTCCCTTTCTGTCTTTTAAACTGATAACTAATACTCACAGCAGCTAGGATAATATCTTTGGTGCCTAAATGCAGGGATACATTTGCTAGTGTTGCCTCACTGGTAAGGAACTTTTGGACTCCCTTCACTCCTTCTATGGGGAATTTTGGCAGCACAACCTCTAGATAGTTCTGAATGTAAGCATTTATGAACTGGTCTCCTGGAAATCAAAACAAACTTATTTGAAAAAGGAACATGGTATTATTTCAGTCAGTAACATTACAAATACAAAAGTCATAGTAAGCGGCTGATGTTGACATTGATAGTTCATCTTACATCCTACTAATATTATAAAGGTGAAAGTTTGTATGTTTGTGTAACAAACAGGCAAAAACGGCTGAAGGGATTTGGATGAAATTTGGCACACATGTTGTTCATATTCTGGAATAAAAAATAGGCTACTTTTTATCCCGGTTAGTGGCATGGATTAATGGAGACTGAGGAGGAAGTGGAAACTCAGAGCCGCTGCTGCCTTAGTACTTCAGATTTTCAAGTACCAGGAGACCAGAAACATCAAGTACCAGTAGACCAGAAACTTGTCATAGTAGGTGTAGGGTAGGTGTAAGGTAGGTGTAGGGTGGGTGTTTACTGAGTAAAAAATTTACAATACAAATCAGGAAACCTTGCTATTTCCGATATTCACGCGGGCAAAGCCGCAGCAGGTAGAAGCTAGTGTCTAATAAGTGAACCAACCATCAGCTGCTGTTTTTTTACCACTTCTGTAACCTTCCAACAATACACCACTGTGGGTGCGTCAGCTGACGCGCGGTTCACTTATTAGACATATAAGATCTTTTGTAAAAGATTGATTGTCATAAAACACTACTTATATAAAATGCAGTGGACTATTGGTAATGTTGATTATTGCTATAAATAAGGAACTTTCTTGAGTATCTCTTGAGATTTGCAATATTATGTCTTCTGTGGTACACAAACTGAAAGGTTGGCAATAGTGGTCTATGATTACCCTGTCTATATTTATTGGTATCCTTGATTTCATTCTCATTTCTAAACAACAACATTTTATAACCCTTATTATTACTTATATTCCGGTCCCTTTGAAGGGATATTAGGCAAATAACTGCACTTTTTCTGCCATCTACCAAAGACTGTGTTTCTGTTAATGATATAGTTATTATTCTATTACCTATCTCTACTAGCTCTCTGTTGTCCTTCATTTTTATATCAAACTCCATTTCTTTTTGTTTCATCTCCTCCTTTATAACATAGGATCTGTCTGTGAATGCTTGTAGCAGCAAATCTGAGTCGAATTCTTCATTCAGACGCTGTGCAAACGCGTATAGTTCAGCTTCTAAGTTCCATTCAAGAAAAGTATTTCTCGGGTTGATTACTTTCCCACCAACCCTCTTTTCGCGACGTTTGAGCTCCATAAGTGTTGGAGCCACCCATCGATGTATCGTTTGGGCTAAAAGACAACAATTTGTCATGATAAAACTTTAACAAATAAAAGTGTAAGTAACACGTGTAGTAACACGAACCTCGATGTAAAACAAAACTTACCTTGCGTAGTAACGGGATGAATTTTAACCACTTTCGCAAAAAGCGGCACGCAACGTCTTATTAGAGCCATATTTATTTCAAACGAATTATCACTTTATCTCAATATATTTCAAATCAAAACATCGCAAGCAAAGCAAGATTCACAAAACAAACGTCAGAATTTGAGGTTAAGTTTTTGTCTGTGGTTTTTGTTTTTTTTTAATTGGGTAGCTACCAAGGAACTTCTATTACAACCTGGAATGTGCACAGGCTGTCATTACGCGGTCCGAGGGAGATAGCTTCGCGAGAGCTCTGTGCCTTTCATTAGGGTGACCAACCAATATAATGTAGGTTGAGACTAATATAATAGGAATTAAAATTCAAATTCAAATGCAAAATATTTATTTGTCACACTCACACATAGGTAAAATGTTGAACATTGGTGGATCAATTTATAATTAAGTGTTTCACTATGTGCTGCCTTGCTGGGCATACAAATATTGTACAAACAAGAAGCAACAAGTTAAATCTTAACAAATAAAATGTAACTTAAAGAACGAAAAAAAAAAACATAAAATAACAGTGGATTACACAGGTAAAGTTATAATTATCAGAGGTACAAGTGAAATAGGTTTCACTTTTCTTCTAAATATTCATTAATGCTATAATATGCTTTGTGCACCAGGAACTTGTGGAGTGTTTGCTTGAACGAGTTTAGGTCTTTTGAAGATTTTATGATTTTAGGCAGTTGATTGTATATTTTTGGTGCCATTCCTAGAAAACTTTTTGAAAAAAGGTTAGTTTGATGGGTTATGGATTTAAGTGTACCTTGGTGGCGTTTGGTGGATAAGGTTTCGAATCCGTTTTTGTTAATTTTTATGAACATGACAACTTCATAAATATATAAAGACGGAAGTGTTAATATTTTCAAATTAATAAAGAAGGGTTTACAGCTATCAGTGTTTTATTAGTATGCATGATCATACTGCACGGAGACACTTTTTTTGGGCTTTGAAGGCAATTTCTCTGTCCGAAGAATTACCCCAGAATATTACGCCGTATCGCAGTGTGATGGAGACGTATGCATGATAAGCGATAAGAACAGTACTACGATTGGCGACCTTGGTGAGATTATGTAACGCATAGCAATATACTGATTGAGCTTTTTAATTACATGATCAACGTGTGTCTTCCATGTCATGTGTTGATCTAACCAAAGGCCTAAAAATTTCGTGCTGTCGATTTTAGAGATCGTGTTTTCTTCAAATAACTTTTGGATTAATAGTATTCGTTCGTTGATTAAAGTTCATAATATGGGTTTTTTCAATATTAATTTTTAAATTGTTGTCGTTTAGCCATCGAATTATTAGTCCTAAACTATTATTTATTTTATTTTCGAATGATTCTAAATTACTTCCTCTAAATAATGTAGTACAGTCATCAGCGAATAGAGTCATCGGATGTTCTATGGTTTTGGGGATGTCGTTTATGTAACAAAGGAATAATAACGGACCCAGAACACTCCCTTGTGGTACGCCGTAAAGTATAAGTCTTTGTTTGGATAGGTAGGTTAGTTCAGTTTTAGTTTTAGGACAGACATTTTTAATTTTTGTTACTTGTTTTCGATTGACTAAGTACGACTTAATTAGTTCTAGGACATTACCTCTAATTCCAAGCTTATTTAATTTTGTGAGAAGGACTCTGTGATCTACGAAATCAAACGCCTTCGTCATGTCCATGAATAATGCTGTAACTGGTGTTTTTTTGTCCATATTTGAAATAATTTCATTTACTAATTCATAGATTGCCATATTAATATTTTTATGCTTTCTGAAACCATATTGTTCTTTGGTTAGAATATTGTTTTTTTCAAGGAAGGAGTACAGGCTATTATAAATAACTTTTTCAATTATTTTAGAGAAAACTGAGACAAGCGCTATAGGCCTGTAATTTTTCATATTTTGTTTATCGTCCTTTTTATGCAGAGGTGTTATAATAGACAGTTTTAAATCTTCAGGAAATGTTCCTCTATCTATACACAGGTTTACAACATAACTTAAAACTTGTGATATTTCAAAAGTTACGTTTCTAATCACATGTGTAACAATATCATCATAACCGGAACTATTCGTATTTTTTAAAGCACTAATAATTTTATGAATGTCGTGTGGAGTAGTGGGTGCTAAAAATATCGAATTAGGGTTAGAGTTTATTAATGTGGCTTTGTAATCCGTGGTGTGATTATGTTTATTTGTTGGTTGAACTTGATCAATGAAATAGTTATTATAGTCCGGTCAAATTACGCCGAAAATAAGGCAAACTTAGCATTAATTCTTAACTCCGATTTTTTGCCATTAATGTGTAGAGTATAAGCAGAGAAGTATGTTTAAATGTATCCCGCGAAAAGTTAACCCCCGGATGTTCGTTTTTTTTAGCAAAACATTTAATTTCATAATAACTCGTTGGGAAAAAATATTAACTGGCATGTTAGTTTGGGACATTTGTAGAACAGATTGAGCTGTACAAGTAGGTAAGAAAATTAAACGTTTTTCATCAACGGAACTATACTTTTTTTTGAAGAATGTTACTTTTTGACTTTGTACTTCAAGCAAAAATATTAACTTGACAAAAACAATGCTAAATGGATTTTAATTAACATGTTTATTTATATTGAGAAAATTAAAACAATACCACCTCGGGGTTCCGAGATGTAAGAAATTGTCACATAAGTTTTCAGGCAAAAATGTAACTCTCCTGAAAGTTGTTTAATAATGGAAAATGTACAAACACAAACCATAATTTATCAAAATTAAACAAATCAGACTTTATTTGTTACCTATATCTTTAATTGTTAATAAAGTGGCATCTTTTTGCCGCACTCAGTAGTTCAACTATTAGAATTGGCTCATCCGTGTTTTGTTTCTTTCATGTGTCAGAATCAGTCAGAGTACAAAATGCGTGAGAAAATGAATTTTGCTCATAACTTGTATTTCGTGAAGTCTTCCAATTTAAAAAAATATTTATTCTGCTATTCAGGGTGAAGGAAAATAAAAAACAGATCATTCTTGAATTACAAATGGTGCAACTAACCCATTTTTTTATTTATAGATAAAATCATGCAATAATGTGCTGCTCTTGAAATGATTGCAGCAAATCGGTATTTTTCACAAAATCGTCTTATTTCAGCAAAGACGAAAGAGCTGCATTGATGTTTTATTAGTATTTTATGAAACTGTTACATACTTACCTGAAATTGAAAATACATTTTGAAACTTTGTTATGCAGTTTCACAAACTACTCTGTCGTCTAAACTCATGCTCTTTATCAAAACACATCAAATTGCATCATCATCATCATCTCACCCGAAAGACGTCCACTGCTGGACATAGGCCTCCCCCAAGTGTCGCTACAAAAACCGGTCCTATGCGTCTCGCATCCATCGGCCACCAGCGACCCTCACCGGGTCATCGGTTTATCTTGTGGGAGGCCTTCCAACGCTGCGTCTTCCGGTACGCGGTCGCCACTCCCTTTTCGGCCCCATCGACCATCAGTTCTGCGAGCAATGCCCACTGCCACTTCAGCTTGGCGATCCTTCGGGCTATGTCGGTTAACTTGGTTCTCTTGTGGATTTCATCATTCCTGATTTGATCACGCAAGGAAACCCCAAACATTGCCCTCTACATTGCACTTTGGGTGACTTTAAGCTTTCTGATTAGACCCATTGTGAGCGACCACGTTTCAGTTCCATAAGTCATCACTGGCAACAGGCACTGGTCATAGACTTTCGTCTTGAGACACTGTGGTATGTGAGACGAGAAGATATCACGCAACTTCCCAAACACCGCCCAGCCGAGTCGGATTCAACGGTTGACCTCTTTCTGGAAGTTAGCCCTACCTAACTGGACCGTTTGTCCCAGGTAGATGTACTCATCAACAACTTCGATTGCAGAGCCTCCGATCTTGATAGGAGTGGGTGCTACATATCCCATGACCTTGGTTTTGTCCATGTTCATTTTAAGACCCACTCTTTCGGAAGCTCTACTGAGGTCATCGAGCATTGTACTGAGGTCCTCCATGGTCTCAGCCATGACGACTATAACGTGAGCAAATCGAAACATACAAACATACAAACATACAAACTCACATACACAAATAGCCAGACCCGGAACAGCTATCTGTAGGCCATACAAATATTTGTTCCGTGCGGGAATCGAACCCGCGACACGCAGCGCGGCAGCCGATCGCTCGTCTACCACGCGACGAACCACCGCGCCAACCGTGTCGTCGTGTGAGCCATTAATGATGCTTACACTAACGTTTCCCGGTCTTTTCTCACATTTATTCTTTAAGCATGGTCGTATGTGCGGATAGTATTTGCGTGACCTTGTTATTTCCGTGACGAAATGCAAACAATTGATCCTAGCAAAACCAGTGCCCTGATTAAAATAGTATCGATCTACTGATTTTGTTTTATATTTACAATAAGTGGGTATGTAGGTTATTTACAACAAAAAGTTAAATATGTCCAAGATTTATGATAATAATTGGTTACTATTTTTATTTAAAATAAGAAGCGTGCAAATAACTCAATTATCTTGTTATTTAAATGAAAGTTCTTACTCAATAATAATAATTAACAATAATTTACTGTTTGCATTACAACACATTTAAAATAATTTCGTACTATCCAGGCATGGCCCTTTGTTTTGTTGTAAACAACACTCACTGCATGGCCTTTGTAACATTTACGCTTATCAGTTGTTTACCTCAATCGAAGCAGAATTGTTATTTTTCGTTACTTAATCCTACAAAACTGAGGCAACAAAGTAATCATTACCTGTAAACATCTACCTTGGTAACGATTTATTTACGTGTAGGTAGGTGGGTACAGCGTGACTACGTTCTGTTTTCACTTCAGTATCCAAACTGCTAACGATCCTTATCAGATCGAAATATAGTCGCTTAATTGATCGTAAACAACTTTCAACGTGCATTATTTTTCAGCGTGCATTCTTACACTTTTTTTGGTAGGTAAATGTTTTGTAAGCTTACTTTTATCCTCGTCGCCACTTGTAATGTCTCAGGAGCCAATAAAACACACTTATAAGCACTCAGGTGGATATAGGGTATGCAAGATACAGAACACGTGTGCTCCCGGCTACGGCTGGTGAATGAATTACGCGCCACCACAATCGTGCATACACTACACAATCTTTAATAGTTTAAAAAAATCGTTACGATTTGCTTGGATGTGTTTAATTTTCTTATAATTAAGTGAGACATGGTCCATAAATTAAAGTTAACCTAAATTTATTTGAGTTACATTTTTGCCTGAGCCGCTATTTCAAAAAAACAGGTATTAATATCTTCCGTTAACAGAAATTGTTTAATTTTGTTGCATAGAGTACTAAGGTATTTAATTGAATAATTTTATGAAAAAAAATCGGAGTTAATATTTTTGCCTGAAGTACAATTCAAAAATTTAGTTTTTTTTTATTTTTTCAAAAATTCCGAGGGTGAAAATGTTTAATTTTGAAGAAAATTATTTGCTTTACCTATTCTCGACATATTGTAACTAACATTTTCGAGTTAATATTTTTTTCCGAGTTTTTATTAAAATAAACGCATTTTTGTTTTTTTTACCGTGATCCGGTTCTGGAAAATGTTTAATTTTTTGTTACTATTAGAAGAGCTAAGGTCAAATACACGATTCAAGAAAAAAATCAGAGTTAGGAATTTTTGCAAGGTTCAAAGCTAATTTGACTGGACTATTAAATAATTCGGCGATCTCATTTGGTTCGGTGGTACATTTGTTATTATCTGTGAGTATTGGCGAAGGGCTTTCTTTTGGGTAATTGGTTTTGTTTGAGTTTATAATAATAAATATTAACCAATTATTTGATTTCATAAGTTAATAATAATTATGCTTTAAGGATGGATTAAAGTAAAACGCATTAAACTATGTTTTATTATATCCTGGGGCCTGAAATGAAGACTGCAAATAACGGAATATTTTTTGATATTTGAATGACTTGGAATGACATCAAGCCATTTTTTCTCCCTGATTCTTCTCCAGGCAGTCTGAAATTATATTTTTTAAATTTATTTAAAATATACGAAGTGACACACCTAAATCAGCGATTAATATGGGAAGTTGAAACTTTTTTGCCATTTCCCTACAATGTTCCTCGGGAAATGTGAAATTTCATGATTAGGTACGTTTTTTAAGTATTCGGTACACCATTCCATATAAAGTTTTATTATGCTCACGTTGAAGACTACCTCCTATTTATATGTTGCATTGTGTAAATAATCTTATAATTTCGTTCATTATGGGCACCCTACTTCAAGAATTGCAATATACTTACTTGAAGAAAGAAACACCGCATCCTGCATAGGATTCGTTTTTGCAACCGAACAGCTTTTGAATCGCACACTTTTTAACCATCTTTATTACATCCGAATAAAGAAATTGATTGTTTTACAACAAATAAATATGGCTGGTGGGTTACCAGTCTAACTTATATAATTATATATTCTACTAATAATCTTTTCTTTTTTAATTACATTTCAATATACATAGTATCTAAATTATTGCTAAAAAAATGTTCTCATTCTAACAGATAATTTAAAAATATTAAAAATATATCAGAACGAAAGTTAAGTTTTTTTTATAAGACACGACAAAATTATTTTTTCCTACCATTCCTACTAAATTCGGGAATAATCCTCCTGGCAACACTTTAGAAAGGGACACAGGGCTCTCCAAGCGCTTTCTCCCTTGGACCGGATTTCTCTTTGACCAAGTGATTGTCTGTAATAGAACTTAACTTCATAAACATAAGGTTTATTTTTACATTGGTGTCAAATTGACAATGCTCATTCCAGGTTGTAATAGAAGTTCCTTGGTTGCTACTCGCATTCAATTTGATATTTCGTAGAAAAACGTACCGATACCGATACGCCTATTTTGTTTTATTTGGGTTGGGGAGATGGGGCTATATATTTTTTCTATCACAATGGGCTATACCCGTTAAAAACCCAGAATTTGGGTGAATACCAATTTATACCTACCCATTTTTCATTCATACCGGGTAAAAATTAAAATCAGTATTTAAATTAATTATTGTATTTTTTAATAAATACTTTGATATTTGTAGAATTTACTCGGCAGGAGAAACAGGCTCACCCTCAGGAGGAACAGGCCCGTGAAGAAAGAGTTGGTGAGTCGATTTAAAAGATATTTAATTTCGTTTTATTTAAATCAATATTTTATCTTCAATGGTCAATGTTAAAATTAATATGGTAGATCGCAGTATTGTTGACGAAGCCAATTTAATAATATAAAGACAGTATTCATTTCATGACGAAGCCATTTAAATAATATAAGTACTGATTTTTACCCGGTATTTTTTTTAAATACCCGACAAAAAGGGTATTTTTTTACGCGATTCTAACTGATTAATTACGATAGACTATCGAAACCACCCAGAAATAGGAGCCCCGCGCAGCGAGGCTCCGTCAACTACACTTTAGTATTACTTCGGTGGAGGGAGGACACATCGCCACCCCCTGCCTCCCTATTAAGGCGATTTTTCTCAGTAATTATTAAATAAAAAATTTAAACTTCAATAATTAATATAAAAAACCAAGCACCTCCGGCGCGCCAGAGGTGCTTGGTTTTTTATATTAATTGAAAAGGTGGGGGACTAACCCCCTAAGGGGACTCAATTCTAAACTTAAACCTTTTTAATTTCCAATAAGCATATGACAAAGTAACCACAGACGATATAATAAATAATCCTTTTTTTATGGTTAACACTAGTGATAGTTGTTTTTTCTTTATTAAACTCCGCATTCTTAGTCACAAGGAATTATTCTAAAATTGATTACGTGTCGCTAGGTTAATACATTAAACTTATAAATATACCACATATTTACCCCTAAAATTTGGGAGAAAATCCCTAAGTTGGGAACCCTGCGGTTGGTCGACGCAATTACGACAGTTCCGACTACAGCGCGCCAAGTTTCAGAAAACGGAACTAAATTACAGCCAAATCATATGCCTAGCCGTTCAATTAAATGCCGGGATGGCATTTAGGCCGCTAACTAAATTACGCCGTTTAATGAAATCGCTAGGCAGCCAATTAAACGGCTGATTTAACCAGTTGGCTGCGACATATATAATAACTAGATGACCCGGTGAAGATCGTATTACCTACATATTATATATTTGTGTAAAACCTACCTGTAGGGTAGGCTTTACACAAATATATAATATGTAACCTAACCTACTGAATATACCTACACGCAAAATTTCATAAGAATCGGTCAAGCCGTTTCGAAGAAGTTTTGTAACAAACACTGTGACACGAGAATTTTATATATTAGAAGAAGTGTGGAAGAGAGGAGGGTGCCACAAGTTTTTGCCCCGGTTTGGAAAAATCGTAGATCTGGGGCTGCTGGAAGCTTGGAACGAAGATGTTAAATTTTATTCTGGGTATGTGAAAAGGTAACCCACGAACCGTCGTAGATACCTTCGTACATCGAGGGCGTATAATTTAGAATACATACTTCCAAAAATGGTATAAACTTAATTTAAGTCAAAGAAAACAATAGCAAGTCTTTAAATATTGTTGTCATCAAAAAACGGTAGACAATCACATTGAAGAAACAAGTTCATTCATTGTGTGACGAAGTATAAAAATAAAAACTCATCAAAAAATATAATAACAGCATCAACTTCTCCGGTTGGTGAGGAATCCTCTTACTGAGCTGAAGAAACCTCTTTTTATTTTGTTGTTTATTGGAAAGATTGTGTGGTTACTGTAGAAGGACGCCGACGTGTCGTAGATCGATGAGCTTACTTCCACTGCCTAAAAGGAACAAATGGTTTAAAGGGTTAGGTATATACTTAATGAGACTTATTGGGCAAGTTCCAAGCGTCCATAGTAAATGAAGTAATGTTTGTTAGAAAGAACCTACATCTTTTTAGTAAACGAGGTGACAGACATAACTATGTCACTAGAAATAGGAACCAATTAGTTCAACCAGGTTTCAGACTTGCTAAAGTAGCAACTTCTTTCATGGGGTACTGTTTAAAATGTTACAATAAAATACCTCCCCATATATTGGAATTAACTGAGACAAAATTTAAATCTTGTATTAAACGCATACTATGCAGGCAAGCATATTATAAGTTAGGGGAGTATAATGAAGATAAAAATGCTTGGCTCAAGGCTGGTCCTGCTCCACAACGCCACTAGGTAGCCACTAAGGGGCTCAAAGTAATCTGTTAGCATTTCGTAATATTGTTGGACCGGCTGAAGATTGTAAGAATACAATATTTTTCATTGTATAGACTCAACTTATTTAACATTGTATAATTTCATGCACATGTGTGAGTACTGTGTACCTTTAAACTATAATGATAATTTGGGTAGGTCTTTGACTTGAATGTACCGTGGCGATTGGGAATGTCATGCTCACTCAAGTCTGGCTGATGGTGGAGCATGCGTTGGATCATTTGGCACCCTTAAAAATGGTTGAGACGAATGGTGCTAGCGTTTGCGTCATGTTCGTGCACGGGCGCCGTCAGCCTGAGACTGGTCATCTCTCGGCTGCCATGGTTTATTTTAATTATTTCTTTGAATTGTTTTTTGTTTTTACTCCGGACTCTTTTATCCTGCACGTCTTTTACATCGTTTTCACATATATGTATAATTTCAATATGAGTGATGTAACCATAATTTTGTAACAAAATATTATTTTTAAAAGAGTGTCCGTGGAGTTTCTTGCACGTTATTCTCCATAGAGATCTACGCTTTGGAACGTGCAAATAGCTTCATCTTTTTGACCGACCGACCTTGACATTTCAAAAGTGCCTGAAACCTTTGACTTTTTGACCGCTATTAGTCGGACGCATAGCCGTTGGTGGTTGTGGATATGCAAAATTAGCTGCAAGGCTGGATAAAAGTCTGACGATAAAAATGTCCTGCTGGTGCAGATAATCCGTGGACGTGGGCAGATGGCACGGATAATCCGTGTTCCAAAATATAATATCCAACTCTACGAATAAGATTGGCGCTCAGAGTTTTGTTTTTTCTGCCCGGGCGAAATTTTTTGTGATCTTTGTACATTTTTGAACCCGTGGAGGACGTGAAAGCTAGGTATAGCTGCGCCCATGTTATTTTATAGTAGCTGTTAACAAAATACTCACACCAAGTGAAGTACTGATGTGATATGAATCAATAGAACTATTGACGCTTGGCAGGTCAGGCGGGGGTCCAATCGGAAGCTTGAGTTGTGAGTCTCTGTTCGATCTCATAACTAAACAAGACATGAGTCTCCTCAAAAACGGCTTCTTGGGTTTCGAGTCTTGCGGCTCCAGCTTTGTACATTTATTTTCTGAGTGGTAACCTTCTTCTGAATATAACGAGTAGGCTGAAGTTCCTAAATTAGGGGTAGCGCATCTTCGGTGTCCTGAAAACAAGACCTTTATATCATATTTTGATAGGTTACTGTATGGCGTACCTATAGGATACGCGTTCCACGCATTAGCTAGGTATTAAAGATAAAATTTGAATAACAGGTTAGGTACTTCAAGGTTTGATTCGAGTGAAAACGAACGTTGACATAACATTCACCGAACACCTATAAGGTATTTTCAGCCTCACCTTAGGGGCCCCTACGAGGGGCCTCCAGAGCACAAAGAAAAAGTTCTTGGTGAAATTCAGCTGGATTGTGAGCCATCATAGCGTCATCAATCAAAAAGTTTACGAAGCAGGAACTAATTAGAGCTATAAATAACGTAAAATCTAAAAAAGCCCCGGGCTATGATTTTATAACTGGTTTGATTCTGCGACAACTTCCAGATTCTGGACTGACATTCTTGTTATCTATCTACAACGCTATGTCAAGACTTCACTTTGTTCCCCCTCAAAGACTAGCAAAACAGCTAAAATCCTAATGGTTCCGAAACCACGAAAGCTTGAAGATCCAAAGTCATACCGACCTATTAGCCTACTCCCAACAGCTTCAAAAAATGTTGTATCGCTCCTTCCATTACGATTACTACCAATAATTTCAAAGAAAAACTTTTAATACCCGATCAATTGGAGTTATGTATCCCCCCTCAGCTGCCGCAGCTATTTTCTGCGCTTTTGGCGTATCCGCTGAGTACATCTCTGACATTGACTAGAGTCAAGAGCAAACCCATATCTAATAAAAAATAAATAAAAAAAAGTAGGTACTTTAAATACGAGCTAATACATTACACGTTAGTGAATCTCCATTCCATTCCCCAGAAACATGCTTAGACACGCAGAACAAAGCTGATGGTGTGTAACGTTAGGAGGGCCTTTGTCCAAATGCAGAATTTTGAATACACACCTCTGAATAAAGTTTGAAATGAGTTCAAATGACCTATACTCGTGTTGGACACTGCTCCGACATCCGTCGAAGAATATGCCACTTGCTTCGTGAACGCAACACTCGCGTAACGTATCTCCACCGACGACATTGTTCTTCTAGTGCGGGCATCCTCTGCTTCTTTAGCGTCTTTATTGTCTCTGGTAGCATTATACAATACATATGTGGTAAGTTCAGTTTCTTTCCGCTCCTCGTCATCGCATATACAGCATACGGAACAGCCTTTCTCTGGTTTTAATCCTTCTGTGCGCTTCGCCGCCCCGTCTCGTACTCCTACTCCGACGTCTCGCTCTACGATAATTCTTGGACGTGGTTTAAAAATAGTTTTTACTTCTCTGCCTTTTGTTTTCTTATCTTTTTTTGTTTTCTTTACCTTTACCTCGTCACTATCGGAGCATTCGTCTGAGGAGTAGTCACCTTTCATGTCATTTTTTGTTGTTTGTTTACGTGTTTTTCCTTTCTGCTTAGATTTATGCAAATGTTTACAATTTTCTTTAGTACATGACATGGCATCAGTTTGTGCAGCTACTTCATGTACTGATTCCTGGGTTGTTTCTGTTGATGTTGGACTGCATTCCTCGACCTGTTTTTGAGGTGGCTTAGGATCCTTAGCCCTTTTTTCAAGTGGCTCCGTGTCCTTAGTCTTTTTCTTAAGCGGCACGATGTCCTTGACTTTCTTGGTTCTTACTTCCCCGATAGATATTTCACTGCTCTCACGCTTTGACAGCAATGGTTTTCGTTTACCTTGACTATTTTTCTTCGAAGATATGGTCTTTTGGATTGTTTTTTTGACTTTGTCGTATTGTTGCCGAGAAAGGACGATAGGCTTATGCTTCGAGAACTGTTCCACTTGCAGGAATACTTGAATGTTTCGGTTGAGTATTAATTGTTGGTAGATAGCAGATGTTTTATCATCTTTCTTTGTATTTCCTTCTGCTGAATAATTGACATAACATAGATCTGGGCAATTCTCCGGGGTTTTTTTATTAGCGAGACGTTTACAAGTTCCTTGCCGACACTGCACAGACACAGTTGCTTTTTTTTTAGCATGAGGTGGTTTGAAACAAGGGCATATTTTATGAAACTCATAATTAATTTCTGTGACTTGGCTTTCCTGGCTAAAAAAGAGTTTTAGTTAATATAATTATTGGACAAACAAAAACATTGAAAATAATAAAGAAAGGTTAAAACCATTTTTGGTGGTAGATACACTGATACGGAATTCCGGCATCGTTTTCACAAAAACGGCCCTAAAAACAAAAAACAAAAAAGTCATTGTAGGAGATGACTTAAAAATTAAAACTTGGTCGAAATAAAAACACGTGCTTATCAAGCTCACAACAGTAAGACAACGCAAGCACACATACCTAATACACATGTAACATATTACTCAATTCAGTTTGATTTTTTTACGCCATACTCTATAGCCCTTGTTTATTTCTGTGAAAGATTTAAACAAACACCATCTAATAAAAATCTAATTTTAACTAACCTGACTTGTTTTAGAGTAATTGGATTTGACTTTATCCACGCCAAGGAGTTCCCGGATCTGTCTGTCCCTCTCAACAGGATCAGATAAGGAACAGTCATCACCATTGAAGTGCTTCATTGGTGCTGCAAAATAATTAAACTGTTTCGCATCAGATGGCTCACAACTCAGAAGTGAATGAGAAATTTACAAGACTTCTTTCAAGCAGGCATGCCGACACACCGGTGTGCCGCGAGTTTTCCGCGATTTACTATTACCAAGCCCTCCCCCCCCTCCCCCAAAGGACAATCCTGGGTCCTGTATGGCTTGTATTATGTTTGTGGACTTCATTGGTTTTCTGTCGAATCGTCTCGTTTAGATACGATCTTTGTGGGAACTTTCAGTCGTATAGCCTGATTCAAGCAAACACTAATTTAGCTACGTTTCATAAAAAAATTAACGACCCCATCAACTCGTTGCACTGTTACTTATGCTGCAAGAGGATGCGTCTCGCAACGAACGCGTTGCCTGTAGCCGAAATATAATCGACGCGAGTTTGCTGCGCTTGTGAGCGTGGCGCCTTAAAGAGCATTCTGTCTATACTCAGTAAATTATTTTCAACGTATCCACTGCTGGACCTTCAAGTCATACATAATGAATGCTCCTTCTTATATTTTATTTATTTATTTAAACTCTATGTACAATAGTGGTACGTTTCCAATGTTTTCTATCGCCTTCCCTATCAGCTAGCAGCAGTATTGATAGAAGTTATATTCATAATTAAATACCACCTAAGATTGCCGTTTCTTCTGGGACTTCATCAGCAAGTTGAGTGGTAAAACAAGTTTGTGTGTAATTAAGATTATGATTACTTTTATCTTCACGCCTGAAAATAAAAAGATTGGACTTAGACAATATGTAAGTTATAATAGCTACTTGGCTAGCTATCTATATGTCGATTTGACTAATGGTTAGCTTAGTCAGAAGAACACGCGAAACTATAAAAAGCAATAAAAAATAAATCTACCTGTGAGAAATCTCTAGACTATCTCGTATGGTAATTCTTGAAACATGTCTCATTAACTCCTCCTCTGAGGGCTGAAACCAAAAAGGGAGAGTTTTGGCAAAGCTTTTCTAAAATTTAAATGATGATTATTATTTTATGTTCGGTACGAATACACACTGATTATTATAATAGCTAAGCGGAACGATAACGCATCCTTACGACAATCACCTTCTATTTTATGAAAACTTACGTTATTGCCAAGCGTAATTGATGGGCTCCTTGTTTGCGGTTTACAATTTCCAGAATTAATCCCCCCTCTTTTTACTGTGCAATCAGGCAAAGTCTGCCTGATTGCGTTTGATTTGCTTGGAAAACACAATAAACTTCCCAACGATGCTTCATTGATAAACTTTTGGGAATCCATATCTTTCAATGTCTTTCGAACTCTCAAGTCAGTTGTCATTGTATCTTGATTAAACATTACATCGTAATACTCTCTATCGCCGTCTATATTTACTCGGACCTTGGAATTGTCAAACCTGGCAGGAAGATACTCTTTCGGAATCATTTGCTCAGTCAGCTTCTTTGTATAAGTTTCTACTAAGGCTTTTTTTGTTTGAGCATGATCAGTATTAGTTCCCGATTCGACCTTTGATTTTGGAGTAAATCTCGAGGTTTGTTCGCTTTTGAAACTTTGGTTTGGTTTATTAGTTGATGTTTCTTGGTTTTTAGCCTTCCGCGGTGCAATAACTTTAAGATTATCTTTTGAGACCTGTGTCGCACAAGAAATCGTTAAAGGATCATCATTATATACTTGTGTTGATTGAGTCGAATGTAATTGTTTTGGTACCTGTGTTGCATTAGACACCTGAGTCTTCAGGTGTCTAACAGGCGAATACTTAGGTTGTGGAAATCTTTTAGGTGATGTCGCGTCATTAATCGAATGTTTAATAGGAGCAATATCCTGCAGACTATCAAGAGTATCGTCGCATTGTGCAGATGCTGTAAAACTTTCCGCCTCATTAGAATATTGAGTGCCACTGGACGCGGTATAGTTTGTTATTCTTTTGGCAGATACCTGTGTTCCATTGGACGTATTGGGATTTTGATAATTTTCGATCGACATTTGTGTTGCTTGAGAAGAAGTAATAAGTCTTTGATTTTTCTTCGACACTTGTGTTGCATTTGATACAGTTAGATTCTGATGGTTTTTAGAAACCTGTGTTGCATTAGTCGTATTTAATTTTAATGGTAGTTTTCGAGAACTAGCGTCCTGTTTCAACTTATCTTTCTCTCGTATCTTTTCTTTTATAGCTCTTAGAGCTTTTTGACGATCAGGACTTTTTTTTTCGATGACTGGTCCCTTAACCGAGTTGTCGGGCACTTTTGGTCTCGATGCCTTTCTTGCAGGTGATGGCGAACGACTCATTCGGGGACTTTTAATGTTTCTTCTAATATCAGTTTTAGTTGGAGATTTCTCTGTTTTTAAAACGTGGTTACTCGTAAACGTTTTTATTCCCGTCGGTGACGGACTTTGTGCGCTTGCGACAGGAACAGATTTCATAACATCTTCCGGGCTTAGTTTAGGGTACACAGATATTATGACCATAGGGCTTTGACAATCTTTAAGCGTATTCTGGTCCGACCTGTTGCCACAACAACTGCACTGGATCTTTTTGTCCAAAAATGTTGCGGCCCTCGCTTTGGCCGCAACAACATCGACATTAAAGTTTACTTGAGTTCCTTGTGATTCCTTGCTGAAATGAAAAGCTATTTTGACATAACTTCATCAATACTCAAAATAAGTTCTTTTAAACTTAGTGATTATATTTTTACCTTACTGTATCCATCACTGGCAGTTTTTCTTTGTTGAAACTGTAGCTATATTCACCTTGTGGACCTGAGTTTTGTTGTTGCCTGTAAAAAATACAAACAAATGAGTTCACAGCCGAGGTCAAGCAAATTAGGCAGGTATTAAGTGACAAAAACGCTTGCACCCGTCAACCGAACGCGTTGCATGTAAGCAATATTTCAACCAAGCCGCCTTCGGCACGCCGCGGCCGTCGAACTAGTCTGCTGTAGGTATGGCAGGCGTGAGGCAACCCAGTGTACATGAGCACACGAAGGTGACGCTACAGAAATGTTTTTTATCTAGGCCTGCTGCACGTCAAAATGTCAACGTCAGACGCTCACGACAAAATGTATGGGAATGACATTAGGTGATGACGTTTCATTTCCACACTAAATGTCATTCCCATACATTTTGTCGTGAGCGTCTGACTTTCACACTACAGAAAAGTTTTTTTCTAGGCCCCCTGTTTGTCCGACCATTACAAGAGTCAGTATCAGTATCGCTTGGTGCCGAAACTGGTCGTTTATGTCTGCGAACTGAATCGTCAGAGGACTAGGCTGTCAGCTAACCGACTAGACTACCATTCCGTCGACCTTGTCTGCGTGAGCCTTCATCGGACCCAATTTGTTTATTGGAACCGACTTGAACGTCTCCAAAGTATTATATATCCTACTAATATTATAAATGTGAATGTTTGTAAGTTTGTATGTTTGTATGTTTGTATGTTTGTATGTTTGTATGTTTGTATGTTTGTGTTTCAATCAGGCAAAAACGGCTGAATGGATTTGGATGAAATTTGGCACACATGTAGTTCATAGCCTGGAATGAGACATATGCTACTTTTTATCCCGGTAAGTGGCATGGATCAATGGAGACTGAGGAGGAAGTGGAAACTCAGAGCCGCTGCTGCCTTAGTACTTCAGATTCACAAGTACCAGGAGACCAGAAAAATCAAGTACCAAGAGCACAGAAACATGTCATAGTATATTTGGGCTGGTATAATTATGTAGGTGTAGGGTAGGTGTAGGGTAGGTGTAGGGTAGGTGTAGGGTAGGTGTAGGGTAGGTGTAGGGTAGGTGTAGGGTAGGTGTAGGGTAGGTGTAGGGTAGGTGTAGGGTAGGTGTACAGTAGGTGTAGGTAGGTGTAGAGTAGGTGTAGTTACAATACAAATCAAGAAACCTCCCCCCTATTTCCGATTTTTACGCGGGCGAAGCCGCTGGTAGAAGCTAGTAAATAATATATAAGTACTTATAGTCAAATCTTACGGTGACTGTTCTTCAGTAGTGTCATACGAAGCGTCTGGCAAAATAGGCGAAAAGTCGCGAGTTAACTGAGCGACATCTGACAACACTGTAAGAATAAAAAGACGCGGTTTTAACTGAAGCATGAATGATTGAGCATAGCGTGAAAGTCAGGAGTTGGGTAGAAATTACGATCTTACTTACAAAAATATCCTGAGGCATTCCAGGCCTAGCCGAATTATTGGTTGTGAGATGACACGCTCGATTTTAACTGTTAATAATTAAATATTCGGCATGCCCACCAATGTTTTTACATAGATAAGTACATAAATCATAATATAGGTATAAACCTTCCGTTACGTTAGTAAGTGTTGATCCAAGTTCGTTACTGAGTGACTGACAGACAACGTACCTGACAGCCAAAAGTACTGATCGTAGAAAGCTGAAATTTGGCATGTAGGTTCCTTGGGGGAGTGTTAGGGAGCACTAAGAGAGGATTTCCTGAAATTCCCACAAGAACCGGGTAATACTCGTATGTGCGTCCGAAGTCGCGGACAAAAGCTATTTTATTATAATATCGTTCGGCTTTACCTGTTTTATCGTCAACCGTAGCTCCATATCTCAGAACATATTTGTCTTCTTCAGAGATTCCGAACTGACCGAATATTCGCACACGACTTTTCTTAGGCGCCTGGCGGTCCCTTGGGTCATTCACACAGATGCAGTTGTTACATTTTTGGAAGTTGTTCCACTCTACGGTAGGCGGCGCCTCGGACGTGTCCGCGACTACCGGTGGCTTCTTTTCTTTCTTCTTCTTCCTATCCATGTTCAGAGAACGGATCAGATGTTTGAAATTTGTCAGTTCCTCTATTGGTGTGTCTTCATTTTTCGAGTAACTGTCGTGGTCGGTGGAGAGCTTAGCGCTGCCCGTGGTCTTGATCTCATACACTTTCTCTCTTCTTCGTCCAGCTACTATTAAATAAACGTTCTTCGTCTGTATAGAATTCTCGTGATTCGATGTGGTACTCTGAACTCTTTTTGGTATATATCTGCGTCTTCTAAGTAGTTTTGCTGCTTGTACTTGATCCGTTTTCGGTATGACTGTAACTTTTATGAGTGGTTTCTCGGAAGGCTTATTTTCTGATTTTATTAGGGTAGAAATTTCTTTCACAGGTTTATGTAAGCTCGCGAAACTTACAAATGAGTACTGCTGTCCTAGGATCTGTCGAACATGAAAATGTATCCTTAAATGTAATCAAATAATGTAGTTATATCTGATAATATGAACGTAACCCTAAATTGAAGTCTGACCTGTCCCTGTGATGTTTTCTTCAGTACCAACGATGTGGAAGATTCAGAATTTTTGACAGCTTTTGTATTTTTACTGAAGCCAGGTGCTCGACTAGCGAACTTATTGCGGAGGCCCCTGAACAAGTGAACGTCGTTCCCATCCGTGTTGTAGGCACTACCAAACGCCTGCCTGCTACTGCCGATCCTTCTCACTGGCGGACTTAAAAAGTCCAGCGATTCTACACAAACAAAAAATAAAAATAAAAATTCACTAACAAAAAACAATAATAATAATAATTTTGAATACTATAAAATTAAAATCAAATCAGACCGATAAACTCAGACTCTACGCTGTAACAGTCCATAATGAATTTCGAGGCTGCATTAATTAATATTAAAATTAAATAAAAATATCGCTACGAAACAACATTTTTCGGGTATAAAATTTTGACAATGATCGTATTTTGACAGAAAAACTGACGTTAGTTGTTCTCGTTTTTGACAATATCTCGGTTGGTAATTGGCGAAAAAGAAGGTCGTAATGAATGTTCAAAGGTTTTGTGATAATAGAAATACTTATCAATACTTAGTACCATAGAGGAAAGTAATATTATCAACTGTACTTAACTCGTTTACTGTCATGGATTGACATTTTACCATCAATGTCGTGCAAATAATATATTACTCAATAAATTACTCTTTGATGTGTGACCGTGTGATGTAGATCACCCGAACATGCTACTTCAATCTTTATAATTTTATCAACTCTTCAGTTTATTTAAAACCATCCGTGTTCAAATCAAATGAGTGTCTTGGCAATAAAGTTGTTACCACCTAACAAACTTCATGAAATCGAGACTTTACTGTTAGAAATTTTAAGTGGAATCCAATAATTAGAGTAAAATGCCTGAGGAAATCAACGAGAAGACACTGACGACGTCTCTGAAGCTGCCGGAGAGGGTGCGAACAGCTATGATCATCCCGACGTCCAAGGAAACGTACTTCAACACCCAGTGGAAGTCCAAGACCGCTCCCCTGTGTGCCTACGACATGCTGTACCACCCTCCTGATTACAATCCTAAAGCTGCACGCTCTGATCGACAAGAACCGCAGATCATACGAAAGAATATTTGGGACCAAGTAATCATAACTAACCTATTGTAAAAGCCTAGCTTTTCCTGCCGCTTTGCTTCCAAAGTTCCAACAGTTCCTACGGGATTGCCTGTTTACTCCCCTCCCGTAAACAGGCAACCCCGCAGGAACTATTAATTATTCGTGGTAAAAAATTGCCTATCTGTCCGTCTGCTAAAAAAAATCGCGTACAGTTTAGATGTAGGTAATTAACATTTTATACGCTAATGCAATGATATTATAAGTAAAAAGGTGTAGATAGGTTACATAAACAACATTCGATCTTCAAGAGCGGCACAATGTCACACTGTTAGATGACACGTAGAAGTAGGACGGCATGTCGTAATTATCGGAAGCGGAAAAGAGACAAGACGAGAAAAATGTGGCTAATTAGCCACATTTTGACGTGCAGCTTGCTGAGCGCTTAAAACCTATCTACACCTTTTACTTAAAATATCATTGCGCTAATGATATAATTGTATATAGGTAGGTACATTTCGTCTGATAAGTCTCTAGGATAGCAAGGGATCTGCAATGCCTCTGCTGGTCTTAATGGCGGCGGTGATCAGAAATAAATTGTGTTTAATAGACCTTGGTTCTACCTGCAACCAGCTCGCATGCACACATTGCTGATGCAGATTGTGATCAATCACTCAATATTGCCCGACAAAATAATTAAACTATTTGTTCGAAATAGTCACCGCGGTCCTGGGGGTCTACTCTCTAAGCCCAAAGTCCGTAGTTTCGGCCTTAGTTACGGGCGTTGCCTTGGTATCACCTACGGACTTACGATTAGTCTCGAGCCCGAACTAAGAACAATTGTCAAATCGTGTTGTCATCCATATCGTAAGTACCTATACGGAGTATTACGGAGTAGAAAACGCCCGTTACTTAGGCCGAATCTACGGACTTCGGGCTTAGAAAGTTGACCCCCTGGACCGCAAAGGGCATTTGGAGGAACACAGATGGGTTTTAGTCAGTAAGAGTCGGACACTCCCTTCCGCTCCACCCAGCGCGGAAGGAGTCAAGATGATTTTCCATCCATTACAAATATAAAAAAATGCGAAAAGGTGGGAACGCGACGGCCCGGCCCGGATCCATTTCTGTACATCAGTCATTAAAATCGATTCGGCGATTTGGTGTGAAATCGTAAAAAATGTCAAACTTCCAAAGAAATGAATTTTCAAGTAGTCATCAGAATTTGGTGACATCAAATCTGTGATTGAATTAAAGTACCTAAATTCTTCCACCAACTGTTACAAACTGCTTGAAAAATCATTCCTTCATATTTTTTGTGTCCTTTTTAATAGTCGAATTAAAAAAAGAATATTTTTTTTTATGTTTTGACATTTTTTCCTTAATCACTACCTGATGCTACCCAACATCATCCTTAAATATGACCACACCTTTCTGAAACACCCTGTATAGATAGATAGGTATAGATATAAAGTGAAAGTCAAAGTCTTCTTATTGCCTCTTGTTACAGGAATTTCACAAGGATATACCAGCAACGACTCACTTCACTCTCGGGAGACCCACGAGACCCATCGCTGATCGGCCTACTAAGCAGTTCGTTAGAGTTGTCGGTAAGAAAAAACAACCAATTAATAAACACAGTACCTACCTACCTCTGTTATTTGATGCTTTGATGACAGATAGAATAAGATTCCTGGTTATAATCGGGACCACGTTTTCACGTTTGAGGCGAGCTGATTCTCTGATTCTGTATGGTTATAGTCCGGAACATTATTCCGAGCTTCCGATATTCTTGACAGCCAAAACTGATCATATTTTAAGGCAACGTGATGCTCATAGAATGACGCAGTTTTTACCGTTTTCAACTCCGCCCTCTATGAAGACGAATGAACTAGTAAAGGTATCAGAATTCATTTAGGATCGTGCATCACTGGATGCAGGACCAGAGTTTTTGAGTACGCTTAAGGAAGGCCAATGCCCACTAGTGGTATTCCAGCAGCTCATATTATGCTGGGGACACAGACTTTCTTTCTGTAGGAGGGACTGGGCTCTATTTCAATAGCTAGCAGGCTCAGTGCGGGTGGAGGGTGTCACATCTTCGAGTTTGTATGTGCTCAAGTGTTTTTCTTGATTCAATCTCAAATTCTTACGTGTTAGGTACATCTGTATGTTCGCCAATTTTGACCAGCTTGGTGAGTACTGGCTTCCCTCGAGCCGACTCACCCCCAAGTTTTCTCTCCAAGTTCTAGCACATGCAAGTTTCCTCTCGATATTGTCATTACCCTTCACCGTTTTAGGGGCTGTACTGAAATACTATGATGATATTGATTGAATTGTTTATTTTCCAGTTAAAAACGAGAATCCTCATATGCGTTTATACCATGTCCTGGAATGGGCTGCGCTGTCGAGCGAGGGGATGATGAGTTTCTGCTACAGCTAAGTAGATCCTTTAAGACTCGTAGAAGGCAACTACATCGACTAACAGCAAGCTGTCAAGGCCCTGAAGAACTAATAACTAACATTTGAAAGCCTCAATAATATATACTTACCTATTTTTAAATAAATTATTTGTGTATCGACTTTTTGTTTAATTTAGGTACCACAGACATTTTACAGCAGTCTGTAAACTATTATGGCATACCTATAGGTACGCTTTATTTTATATTGCATAGAACAACAAGCATTAGGTTTTACAAGATTTAGTCGAAAATTTAAACCAAAACCATTTGGTAAGAAAGTTTTAAATGTTTACCGATGCTGATATATTTTCTCAAGAACAGGCCGATATGCTACTGCCCCAAAATCACTGACAGTTATGTGTAGTTCTTAGGGGCATCATTTTCTCTGTAATTCCATATTTTTGGTACTTTCAGAACCATTCAGAACTTATCATAGACGTTTAGCTATGCTATCAACGATTGTGTTGGTGTCAGTGTTCACTGTTAGTAGCTAATTATTGTAACGGAAACCAATTAGCAATATGTCAGCTTTACAGCCATGTTACTGATGAGCCGTGGCACTGATAATATTGCATAAGTACACGCTATGCAATGCTTAATTGTTAATTGCATGCATTATTATTTAAGCTTTGTTAAAACTACGATGATTTTTGTTATGGGACAAGCTCGCCAAACTATTCCCAACCTCTGCAACTCTTGAAAGCCAGAATCAACGGTGGCGACAACCAGAAAAGCGCCGATGAGATGAATCTCGGAGAAACGATTCAACTGTCTTTGCTACTGGATGCGACAAAGGAGCAAATGATATACTGCAACTGACACCAATCTGCCTTTTCGCAACTATATAGTCGAGGTCGTTTCAAGTCAAGCCTGACGCACTGAGTACTCAACAGTATTTTACATGGAGCGACTGCCTTATCTGACATCCACAACCAAATAACTGGGCAGCATAACATGGTAAAACTGGTGTCTGATTTCTTGGCTTCTTACCATCCGTAAAGACCGTCAAAGATCTACAAATGACAGCCGGGATCGGCTGCTTAACGCGTTCTGCGAGGCACGGAGGAATCTCGGTATATTAAGGTTACCGACCTCGGTAAGCGATGCGTAATCCTAAAGATCGACCCGAACGGCGGCGGTTATTATTTAGCTACGAGCTCCTTAAAACTGTTTAACATATGCTCACGTATTCGCATATTCTTTGGGAATATAACCATATTCCCAAAGGGATAGGCAGGGTTCAGGATTTGCACATTTTGTGGATTTTTAAGTTCTAAAGTATAATTTATTCATTTGTCCGTGAAAGAGTTTTGTCTACTAAGTATCTGCCTTTATCAGGAAAGTCATTCCATCAAAATAATGATTGTTGTATCCGTTTAGTAGCGAAACTAGCGAAGTGAAAAAACGTTCTAGAATAACGGAACCGGCCGCATTGTGTCAATATATGAATAGCAAATGGCCAGCCAGTCGATTCTGCAGTGCGATTCTGTAAACATGTCGAAGTGAAGGCTTGGGTGAATTGATCACGAAGTGAGCTGTCAATCAGCCAAGCCTTCACTTCGACTTCGACTGAATCGCACTGCTGTTAGAAGATGTTAATCACTAAGCTGTAGGCGCTACGCAAGCTGCTTATCAGTGTAGATATAGCCTAATACGAACGTGGGTAGTTATCGAGTCCGACAGCAGGAGTCCTCGGTCCTCCATAAATATGACCCAAAATGCTTACGAATAACGCTTATTAACTTTATCGCTAAAAGATACGCAAACACAGTTCCAAACAGGCATTTACATGTTCGAAAAACTCGAGCTTGTCGAACAAGGAAAAATTATCTAAAGCCAGCATAATTAATGTCACTAGATGGGTGGATAATTTACGCGTTTAGGCCCTTTTAAGTCTCGAAGGCACAGTGCGTAAGACTCACAAATTGCGAAAGTGTGTTCTTGTTTTAACTTGGGGGCTCAGAAGAATTATTATTAATGTGAGTATTATTTTCGGTTTTATTATTTTAAGGAAAATTATTTACCGGGCGTATTAAAATTTTATGTGCGACTATTAATGAGATACTTTTATTACTAAACCGAGCGGCGTTGATTAGTTTTAAGAAAAAGCAAGCAAAGCAATAATAATTATGTATTACTTAAAACAAGTGAAATGAGCTGCTTAAAGTGGGGAATAATTAATCTAAACTTGCAATTAAAATTTCAAGTAACCTAATAAAATACTAAAGTGGGCGAGAAATATACAGCCGGTCGACTCTGTCGACATCTCACGGTGTTCACCTAGGCGGAGTGAACGACAATAGAGCTGTCATTCCATCTTATTTGTATAGTTTGACAACTCACCTGTCGTGCACCCCGCCCAAGTGTTCACTTCGTCATGTTTACAGAATCGCATTGCTGTATGGTCGACTAAACACTTGACGACACGGTTGGCGCAGTGGTTGAGCGATCGGCTGCTGCACTGCGTGTCGCGGGTTCGATTCCCGCACGGAACAAATATTTGTATGGCCTACAGATAGTTGTTCCGGGTCTGGCTGTTTGTGTATGTGAATTTATATGTTTGTAAACGCACCCACGATACAGGAGAAATTCCTAGTGTGGGGCAACGTTTAATTAAAAAGAAAAAAAAAAGAAAAAACAAAGTTTACGAGCTCGGGACTTCTTTTGGAATAGGCTCCATCGACGCACGAATGAAAAGTATGATATAGATATTTCTATATATAGATATTTCTATATATAGATATTTCTGATATTTCAGATATTTTAAGCTTAGGTATAAAAACTTTCGATTACTTAAATGAGGATATAATGTAGCACTCTTGAATTTAAATATAAGTCAAATGTTAAATAAAAGCTAAGATATAAAATTGTCACTAAAATAGAAAAAAGATAGCTCAACAATTATTATACTGATCGTATTGAATAACTTGTACTTAACTATTTTTTTTATTTTCAAGTCGCTCTTGTAAATATTTGTAATATTCGCCCATTGTTTGTAGCCCACTTAGTATTTCAGGATTTTTTGACACCTTTAATTTTAATTTATTTTCGCTCGTTTCTTTTTTATTGTGCACTTATTATTATTACCACCACGAGATTAGTATACATAACATATTCCTTAATCAAACAATTTCCAAACCTTGGAGAGCTTTCTTTTTTTTAGTTTCTTTCTAGCAAACGAACTCTAGATAGCCAGTCTATTGCGTAGAAAAGCGTAGCCTTGAACGGCGGGCGTAGCAAGTCGTGGAGCAGCGGGTAGCATTTTGAACAGCATGCCACGTCGTAGCAGCACATCGAGGCCTTGAACAGCGTAGCGCGTCGGAGCACATCTCAGCCTTGAATAGCGTAGCGCGTCGTAGCACATCGTGGCCTTAAACATCGTAGCGCGTCGTAGCACATCGTGACCTTAAACAGCGTAGCGCGTCGTAGCACATCTCAGCCTTGAACAGCGTAGCACAGTGTAGACAGCTCTACAGCAGGGATTTATGGCAATGAAGTTTCAAACTCAAATTATTTATTTTAATTAAACCATTAACAGTCACTTTTGTACTGTCAAGGCCGGTCAGTCAAAGAGCTAATTGGACGTTACAAAGCGTAGATCTCTATGAAGAAGAACGTGCAAGAAATTCCGTGGCCTGTAATGTCAAATTGACATAACTTCTTATGGTCTAAGATCTTAGTAACAATATGTGTGGTATATACTGGGTACCTATAGAGTAGTGTTAGTATGATAAATGCGTAGACGAAATGCTAAGTACCTACTTTATTGTTACTTACAAGAAGTACGAGTAGTATCACCTATAAATCAAGTATTTTGCACTATGCGATTCTATGAAACGGGCAGTTAACTTATTACTTATGGAGATGGAATATGTGTTCATAAAAGTAAACTGCCTGCCATATTATAAACTGAGTCACAAAAATGTGATAGCTGTTTCGTATCAGACATTCATTAAGATCCCCGATAGTGCAGCAGTGCGATTCTGTAAACATGTCGAAGTGAACACCCGGGCGGGGCGCACGACGGGTGAGTTGTCAAACCATACAAATAAGATGGAATGACAGCTCTATTGTCGTTCACTCCGCCTAGGTGAACACCGTGACATGTCGACAGAATCGACCGGCAGAATTAACTAGGTCTTTTACCGATTTTATAAAAGTTGAAACATTAATAAATGCGTTTTGAACATTAATTTTTGGTGATAAATAAAATAGGACAATGTTATAAAAATCATAGACTTGTGTGTTATTGGCGCGTCTCTGGAACTAACCAAATAGTTAACCCGAGCTTACTAGCCTGTACAAATCTCGGCTATCTAGATAGTCGGCAAGTTAGTTAGTTTATATTTGCGCAAGCCGCCTTAAAAAAGTTGCCATGGTAGTTGACAGTGCCAACTACTCGTACCTGTCAAGACCATTATGCAAATTTATTTATATATATTATTTCGGATTGGGGTGGGCCCACTTGCGCTGCTCCGCTTAGCACTGGAATAACGGTCTATTCCATTTAACTTTATACAGGATAATGTTCAGCCGGTCGATTCTGCCGGCATCTCACGGTGTTCACCTAGGCGGAGTGAACGACAAGAGCGCTGTCATTCCATCTCATTTGTATGGTTTGACAAGTCACCTGTCGCGCACCCCGCCCGGGTGTTCACTTCGACATGTTTTCAGAATCGCACTGCAGAATCGCCCTCTGCAACAAAGTATCGGACAAACATACACGATAATTAATTGTCTATTTTTATTATATTAGTTGCAAGTACATACACAACATTATATAGTATTTTACGCTGAACTGAAAAACAAACTGCAATGCAACAGACAGCTTGGAAAGTGATTTTTATAACTTCTAAGACGTATTTTGCGGACGGGTTTTTTAACAGTCAATATTTTTTTATTTCGAAATTGTCTCTTTACTCTATGGCAGACACAGAACAACACCCTTAAATATGACCACACACTTCTGGAACACCCTGTATATTTAAAATGAAAATCCGTGACGTAGTTTTGAAGACCCACGCGTCCACACAAAATGCGACTATAATATTTACTCCCTAAAAATAATGTTATTTAATCATTTCTGTAGATATATAAATAGGCTAGTCCTTTAGATATCTACAGACATGTTGCATTTATGTATACAATTATTACAATTATTTTATTCCTCGTTTTATTTATGTATCTACGTAATAGGAAAGATAAAACCACATATGCATTATATGGGCATTTAACCTAAAATACTAGGTAATGAGATGCTTGGTAGTTAGCCACATTGTTTTGAAGCAAAGTTGAGCATTAACGGTGACTTATAAAAGATAAGTAAGTACACTTGTATTAGTACGCTAATTAAAATTAGAAACAAATTATTTTAATAATTAGCATGCGGCACTGCACACACTGCATTGGAATTCCGACGCCTTCAGGGTTTCGTACCTTGGCTTCTAGTCTACGCGGATGCAGCTGACCAGCATTTTACATGGAGTGACTGCTTATCTGACCTCCACAAACCAGTAACAACCTTGGCACCACATTTTGGCAATACTGGTTGGCAAACTTAAGGTACGAAAGTTTGCCAACCAGTATTGCCAAAATGTGGTGCCAAGGTTGTTAGTGGTAGTTAGAGTCATCATTGCCTCTAACTGCACCATCTGTAGTTATTGACATATCAAGGTGTAAATGTGATTGCTATGGAATCAATAAAAATTGAGCTTTAAAAAATCTAGAACAAGCCAAGATAAAGTGTATTTAGCACTGTGACTATATAACTACTATTGTGGCAAAGTAACATTATTAATTTGGTTAATCAATCAAAGTCATCAGTGTAAGCGCGTTGATTAAAATGAAAAATTCGTGTTTCACGTGTTGTTTTTGGGTTCTGTTGTTGTTATTAGGCCAAATTTTAGAAGTAGCCTGGATTGATACTACTGGCTTGTTTTTTTTTGAAATTTTCAACTTTCGTGATGACTAATATCTACCCTGAGAACGTGATAGTAGGACAGTTGGTACATAACTATTATTCGTAATTGCAAAAAAACGATATTGCAGGTAGGTACACTGTATTCAAAAGTACCTGGTAAAAAAAACACTCGTTTATTTTATCCCAGCACTCAAATTATATGCTAAAGTTTTCATAAATCTTAATTAAATGATGGGTCATTTGTTTTTTTTTGCTAAAATTCTACGGATGCACGTTTTGGCAGTTCATAAAATAGTTATTTATGATATTAGTGCGGTAAGTTGGTTTTTACAAACGAGTAGACGAATGTAAGCACGAGACGAAGTCGAGGGCTTACCATAGTCACGAGTTTGTAAAAACCAAATCCGCACGTGTGTCATACAACGTTTTTCGACACATTTGCGAGAAAACATTACAATAAGTAATGAAACTAACTTTTTGTCTCTAGAAATCAGTCGGAAAGTCGCAACAATCTTTGACGTTTCTAATATGAAAATGGCGCGAATTTGCAAAGGGCGCCACATGCGCGTGGCGAAATTAGAACCACATACCTACTTTATTTTTTTTATTTATCTTCTCTCATTTTCTCTATAATATTAAAATGAGACAAACGTATACAGCAAAAGCGCTTCCAAGGAGGTTCGATTATTTAGCTTATTTATTCTCGTGATGTGAAACTCCTTGGTGGAATTCTTATTAATTTTTATGGAAATTAAAAAAAAACCGTAAAGAATACGCACGGCGCTATACAACGGAGTTTGCGGTAAAATATGTACTTAGGTGAGAGTACCTACTTTGCCGCACGCTCCATTGTGTGGTGCATAATTTTTAACTTTCGAACAATGCATACAGGCTTCGTAAATGCATTTTTTGAGCAAATGTGTTGAAAAAATATAATTATCTTACTGCAAATCTACTCTATTATTATACAGGGTTATTTGTAAAACACCAACAACCTTTCAGTGGGTGAAAGTACTCATGATTATAAACAACTTTTGTTACGAGACTAACCCTGAAAAATCGAAAAAAAAATCGGTACCACTAAAAAGTGAAAAATAAAAACTTTTTCACAAAAAAAAGAAACCGACTTCCAAAAAACTCTACAAAGTTCAAAATAACTTATAATTTCGGTAGTCGGTGTCGGTTTTTGGTTGCTTCTTCGTTATTTTTGTATGAAACAGCCGATTATTTTTTTTTATTTCAGAGTTGGTCCCATTAAAAGTTGTTTATAATCATGAGTACTGTGACCCACTGAAAGGTTGTTGATGTTTTACAAATAACCCTGTATATTACGGCAAAAATGTTTAAGTTTAGAAGTGGGAGGTAATCTCCAAAACCACACCTTCGATTTAAAAATATGTCGCTGATAGAAAGGAAGACTATCGTTGAGTTGTTGTTTGATTTCTGAATAAAGTATTTGAAGTTGAGTATTTTTCAAATTCTAATCTGTAAAAAGTACGGTTTGACACGGTCCTAATTCAATAAAAATACTCAATTCAGAAACCCCTAACGCAACGGTCTCTGTTGGATAAGCCGCGGGATCGAAGCCGAGGAAAAAGCATCAATCAATATATAGGTACTTAGGTAAAACTCTTCCGTTACTGAGTGATTCAGTGACTGGCAGACAACGCACAGCCGAAACTTCTTGGCATGTAGGTTCATGCAGGTTGTAGCGGAGCACTAAGAGAGGATTTCCCGAAATATCTACGGGAACGGGAAAAACGGGTTATAAGACGCTTGCAAAAGCTAATCATAGACAAACCTCATTCATTTCGACTATTTTTCTCACAAAAACTTTTCAAAGAAGTGAGGAACCATAAAAACTTTAATTCCACACACATTCGTTATTCTGATTATGAATGGTCAAGCGATTCGCACCGTGTTCGAGGTGGATAATTATGTTTCAGTACGTTCTCACAGAAGTTAAGTTTTGTATCTGTGCATTCGGCAGCTCTTGTGTCTGTCCTTGCTTGATTATGTGCCATACAAGTATTAAAATAAAATAGTGCTATGTTAAACGGATTAAGGGAATGTTTACGTTAATGTTAGGTATGTATTAAACCTAAATATTTTGGAAAGCAACGTTTTAATCATCCAGGTGGGATACCTCTTCAAACCTACATTAGTCAATTGAATTTATTTATAATGTGTAGGTATTAATATTTTATTTATGGTGCTAAACATTACCGTCTCTAGGATTTTTTGGATTGCGTCAAAGATGTTCACATATACAAACAGTTAGATCCAAAACCAGTGGCTGTAGTCCATTCATCCAATGGTTTTATTCCGTGCGGAGATCGAACCCGCAACATGCAGAGGGCAATGGCCAATCGTTCAACCACTGCACATGTGTGAGTACTATGTACCTTAAATTTAAACTATAATGATCATTTTGGGTAGGTCTTTGACTTGAATGTACCCGGCGATTGGGGTGTCATGCTCACTCAAAAGTCTGGCTGATGGTGGCGCATGCGTCGAATCATTTGGCTCCCTTAAAAATGGTTGAGCCGAATGGTGCTAGCGTATGCGTCATGTTCGTGAACGGGCGCCGTCAGCTGAGACTGGCCATCTCTCGGCTGCCATGGTTTATTTTAATTATTTCTTTGAATTGTTTCCGGACTCTTTTATCCTGCACGTCTTTTACATCGTTCTCACATATAATATATGTATAACTTCAATATGAATGATGTAACCATAATTTTGTAACAAAATATTATTTTCAAAAGAGTGTCCGTGGACTTTCTTGCACGTTCTTCTCCATAGAGATCTACGCTTTGGAACGTGCAAATAGCTTCATCTTTTTGACCGACCGACCTTGACAATTCAAAAGTGCCTGTAAATGGTCTAATTGAAATAAATACTTTGACTTTGACTTTGACTGCTCCTCCTGTACCATTAGCCTTCATCTCCCTAGACATTCCCGACTGTGTTGGGGTCGGCTTCCAGTCTAACCGGAAGCTAGTATTTTACGTGGAATAAGACTGGGTTTGCCACTATTGTGGCGATAAGTCCTCTCTTTGAGGCCACACCTCCTGCCTGACGGAGGTACTCACTGGACACGGTTGTTTCGTGAGGAGGCGGGCCGCGTGAGGGAAAGTCAACCCTCACGCCCCAGCCGCAGCAACAGAAGAAGACGCCCCCTGGTACAGTATTTTATCGTGCCCCCAGCTACGGGAGTCGCAGGGTGATTTCCGCGGCCACCGAAGACGCGGTCCTGCGGACGGCGACCGAAGGGTGGCTCACGAGTCTTAAAGAGATTGTAGCGGCATTCATGCGGCCACAAAAACCAACGTAGCAGAATCAACATCACAACAAATGAGACTCGCAGCGCCATCTATCTCGACAGCTGCGAACTAACTGACAAAATCCTAAATCGCGATATCAGAGTTTACCGTGCGATTAGAACATATAATAATAATAATAATAAGTGTCAGCCAACGGCTTAATAGCCACGAGCCTCGACCAACATCTTAGGAGGCTCTCGTTAGGCAGCTGGATCAAGGGCTTGATTCAGAGAGCAGTACTTCTGGACACGGCTCGCATCGTTAGGAGGTTCCTCTCTCTGGAGCCCTGACCGCCGGTAGCTTGGACCCTGTTCCCGATACCGGTGGGCTACTATTTTTTACATTTTTAAATAATTTGATATCTTTGTATTTTAATATTTAAAAATGTATTTTATATGTATGTACCTTAAATAAAGAAAATAATAATAATAAAGCCGTTTATTCCATAACCCTTAGTTTTACATTTCAAATTTTTGTTAGTATTTTATAGATGTAGGTACCTATTAGCTAGTGTTAGTTTAAGATAATTAAATTAAATAAATTAAATCTAATTAGTGCAGGATATGGACCCCATTTTGGGTATAGGCCTCCCCCAACTTTTTCCACCTTTCTCTATCCTTGCCCTGGTCAATCCAATCTCTCCCCACCGCCTGTACTATGTCGTCATTAGAACATATGCAAAGCCCGAATATGTGGGACTTTACTCTCTGTTCCGCTACCTCCAAACTGGTGACCCTCGACATGGACGTCAGCGCAGCCTTCGTGCAGCTACTTCATCATGACGTCATCATCACTTCTCCTCATCGTGACCTCAAGTTTTCGAGCAGCGAGTCATACAGCCAGCCAGAACCTTCGTCTTCTACGGGTATCCTGACCACCAGCATGCAGCGGACGCGCATTCCTGGTCAGCATA
Organism: Melanchra persicariae; assembly: GCA_947386135.1. NCBI lineage: Eukaryota > Metazoa > Arthropoda > Insecta > Lepidoptera > Noctuidae > Melanchra > Melanchra persicariae. Next base: position 8,885,392 of record OX376661.1, on the reverse strand, counting down.
CTCAGCTTCTATCATCAACCTCATCAGCGACTTTGGCAAGCACACTGCACTTTCAGCCAGTCACATGAAGAGCCTTGAAAAACCTCTCCTGGTCGACGCCAGCAGTCACGTCAGCACGTCGCACAGCTCCGACCCACCTTGGCAAGCACACTGCACCTTCGGCCAGTTACATGAAGAGCCTTGAAGAACCTCTCCTGGTCGACGCCAGCAGTCACGCCAGCAGCAGCATCGGGGCACCGCAGACAGTTCCGACTCACCGTGAACTCTGCGACGCAGACAGTTCCGACTCACCGAGAACTCTGCGACTTCCGGTTCCGACTCACTGGAACCAACCTTCCACTGGCCTGGCAAGCATCTCAAGATGTATGGACGACTCATCCACTATCGACCTCCGGTCTCCGAAGGGGAGTGATGCAGCGGCATTCATGCCGCCACAAAAACCAACGTAGCAGAATCAACATCACAACAAATGAGACTCGCAGCGCCATCTATCTCGACAGCTGCGAACTAACTGACAAAATCCTAAATCGCGATATCAGAGTTTACCGTGTGATTAGAACATATGCAAAGCCCGAATATCAACTCTCGGGCAGTTGCCCACAAGACTCAAACAACCGTCTGGTCGGAGGATCCTCTCTTTCCAGTGGAGGTATGTGGGACTTTACTCTCTGTTCCGCTACCTCCAAAAGATGTCAGCCTAAGTGACGGGGCCCGCTAAGGTCAGTGCCAGGAACACGGGTGCAGGATTTTAGTCGGAATGATCCATTTGATGATTTCCCACCCTAAAAAAGGGTGGTGATGGTGAAGACATTACATGGCAGTTGCATTGTCTAAGTTGGAAAAAACAAAAAATAATAATAAAAACCGTTATCCCCCCCCCCCCCTTGGTTCAATCACAATCATCAAACTTACAAAGTGTTTACCTACTTACTTTCAAATGTCATCATTTAGGTACCATTCATTATCATCTTGTGACTACAGTAGAAATCTCACTAATTATCAAAAATGTGATGTCTACAAAAAGGTAGATAAGTACCGTTTGTTTTTAGTTATCTACGGTACGTCAAGTAAGCCAGGCCAGGCCTCCAATACTGTTGCTACGGCTGCCACAGACTTATCTTGACTCTTGGCATTTTGGCATGGTTGTTCCTTCTGAATAGTTCATTGTGCGTAACCTCTCCCAAATATATTGGGGTCGGCTTCCAGTCTAACTGGATGCAGCTGCCTTAACATACCGATTTTCCGCCGTTGGTCCCGGCTGTAATTTGTAGATCTTTAGCAGTCGTTACGGATTGTCAGAAGCCAGAAAAACTGACACCAGTCTTGCCAAGAAGCACCGTTGTGGAGGTCTGGTAGGCAGCCGCTCTACGTAAAATACTGGTATTCAGCTGAATCCGGTTTGGCTGGGAGCCGACCCCAATAAACTTGGGAAAAGGCTAGGCAGATGATGACTGCCTATCGGACCTCCATATCCCAATAACGGTTGCCATCCTGTTGTCCAGTTATTGGCCAGACTAGTGTCAGATTTGCTTCGATTTGACTGCCAGTAACAAGTGTTAAAGGTCGTGTACAAAGGACAGCCTAGACTTCAGCTTAGCTTAGCTTTCCGAGACACGGAGGAGTCTCGGTATAAGTATGAGGGATGGTCACCCATCAACAGATCGACCCCAGCAGGCGTTGCTCAACCATGAAGAACGACTTGTTTATTTAATTCAGCCACGAGCTCTTTTCATAGAGCATTAATGCGTCATTTACCCAGGCATTGTGTGAAAATGCGTTTACAAGAAATTTTGCTGAAACTCCCTGTAACCTCTTGTCTGGTAAATGGCAATCGCGATTTGATTTACAAATTACCATCTTTATGAAAACAAATATTTTTTGAATGTAAAATACAATGGCTAAAACAAAAGATGTTGATGGATAAAGGTGTGCACTGTCTAGGGACATAGAATGTGATATTTAAGTATCCGAAAGTCGATCCCAAGCGTTATTGATACGTTGGATGATTGGTTTGTTTTCACAGTGGACTACTGTTTTTAGGGTTCCGTACTTAACGAAATGGTAAACAATTGGGAAATGATTTTTCTTAAAGTCAAAGTCAAAGTCAAAGCATTTATTTCAAATAAACCAATCACAGGTACTTTTGAATTGTCAAAGTCAGTCAGTCAAAAACATGAAGCTATTTGCACGTTCCAAAGCGTAGATCTCTATGGAGAAGAACGTACAAGAAACTCCATGGACACTCTTTTAAACCATTTTATGTTTTACAAAAATCCTGGTTACATCATTACTTGTTGCATCTATATGTGAGAACAATGCAAAGAAAGGAAAAAAATAAAAGTATTCCAAGTATCCAATAAGTATTAAATATAGAAATAAGCCAGTGACAGCTAAGATATGACCAGTTTCCACTGACGGCGCCCGTTCACGAACATGACGCGTGCATCAGCACCATTCAGCTCAACCATTTTGAAGGGAACCGAATGATCAAATACACGCGCCACCATCAGCGAGACATTCTAGCGAGCATGACACACCCTCAACTGCCCCTGCTCACTCATGTCAAACAAGGAAACCATCTATATTATTAACAGTATAGGCTCCATGGTCCTCACATTTACAGGATTTTAAAATAAAAAATGCTTCTACTTTATATAAAACTATGTATATCAATTTTCAAAAACGGAAAAAGAAAAGTAGTATTTAAAACATAACATAAGAAATGTGGAAATTTTTATTAGTCTACACAAAGAAGGGTGAGCATCTCTTCCAAATATCTTAACTAGAGGAACCAAGCGGCTGAGACTGTGGAGCAGGACCGGCATTTAGCCAAGCATTTTTATCAAGTAATTAATGTACTCACCGGTCTTAGTCATACAGCCGAGTTATTTCCAAAAGTGCGTCGCCATATTTAAGGGTGGTGTTCAGTGTTCAGTATCTGCTAGATTATTAGGAAAAATGACTAAATAAAAAATATTGTAGTCACAGTGGTCACTTTATTTTTTTTTATACATAAATAGGTAGTATTTTAATGTAAATGATGACGGTCAAAATGCCATTTACTGGCCTAATTGAAATAAACGTTTTGACTTTGACTGACTGATTTTTTTTTCAAAAAACCCGATTGCTAAAAACGACTAAAAAGTTAAGAAACAATCACATTTAAAGCTGTCTGACGCATTTATTACTGTTTAATTCAATAACAGATTCGATGCTACCGACTCGACAGCATCACACTGCTTGAAAAGTGTTTTTTTTTTTTTTTTTTTTGTCTATTTTGGAAGTGCTTTGATATTGTTTCTTTACTCAGCTCTGTGGTAGCAACAGAACACCACCCTTAAATATGACCATGCACTTCTGAAACACCCTGTATTAACAAGTGCCGTTTTCAACCTAAGTAGGCAGTATACTTACTTAGGTTCAGTGTGTGCATACCGTAAGATCTTACAATTATGAATTTGTTCCCAGGCCTTGTCTTTGAGCATTGGCACGTCGAATAACGTATATTTTTGTACAATTCTTAATTGCCTGTAAACTTGTTTCTATCCGTGGCTTCGCCTGCGTAAATAGTATTTTCATGGGTTTTAATTTTTTGTACGGAACCCAAATTCTACTGTGAAAATCGGTTCAGCTATTCCCGAAAAAAAAGAAAGACAAAAAATATAATAATTGCGTTTTTGCTTAGGTAGGTTTAAAGGTATAGTATAAACTTTCATAATTTTCATAGTTGCATATAAAAAGTTGTTATTTTTATATTACAAACAAACACTTCAATTTTTTTTTTCTTATGTAGGTACCTACCTATGTATAGAAGATTGTATAGATGTTAATATACGGTTTGGAGGATTCAGTAAGGCTATATGGCATTGCATAGGTGGAATAAAGTCTAAACGGACACAATAACCTGCTTACTCACATTAAGTTGTGTTTTAATTGTTTTTTCCTCCGTGATGTGGTGACTGGTAACTCAATTTAAAGTTTAAAAATTACGTTAAAGTACAAGTGACGCTGTTTTTGTAAATAATCTTGTCGAAAGTACTGCCAACATAGTTATAACTGAGGCCATTACAGCATTATCGTGTCAAAGGCGTTTCACTAGGATGGCAACACATGTGAGAAACCTCTGGTAGGCTTTTTATACTCTATACTAATTTATAAAGATGAAGAGTTTGTTTGTTTGTTTGTTTGTTTGGTTGAACGCCGGAACGCCGTCGGTTGTATTTTTTCGTAAAAAAGTTTTTTATTTTTCACTTTTTAGTGGTTAGCTTTAACTAAACTCAACGCAAAAAGAATCGTCAAGATCGATCCGGGAAAATACTCTTCTAAACAAAAAAAGAATCATTAAAATCGGTTGATAATTGGCGAAAATATCGCTGAACAAACATACAATAAAAAATAAATAAAAAAATCAGTCGAATTAAAAACCTCCTCCTTTTTTGGAAGTCGGTTAAAAATGTGACGCAGACGAAGTTGCGTGGGTCAGCTCTGTCTTTAATAAACTGAAACACAATGCAGAGATAATGTAACTAGGTACGTAACGGAAAATAATGAGCGGTAGGTAGTTTAGTTTTTTATCAGTGAAATAATTTTCGTAATCGCTCCAGCACTTCTAGACCTTTCCAACCCTTATCTACCTTACCTTTAACAAACAAACCTCTTAATAATCGTTTAGATTAATGCGCCCACTCCATTTCAGCCATTCATAGTCCCCGTTCTATCAGTCTCGGTAACAATAGTTGCACAATTTTTACACACATCCACGCCCACATTTGCGCTAGGTACATTTTCTGCGTGCAAAACAATTAAGTATTACGTGGAAACAAAAGTAATTTAGTCCGTAAATAAACATGTGGTGGTGTACTAGTTAATATTATCATAATTCAGACATTATTGAAGATAACGAAGCTTTACAGGCAAGTACTTAAATATGATGAGATTGTAAAAAAATAGACTACCATAACAAGACAATAAATTGTTTTTGATTGTCTAAATGGATTTTTTTATTTAAGTACTTACTTAAATTGTGTTCATATGTTGTTATTCTGATTTTGTATTTGATATCGTCGACCACTATATAATTGAGCCCAAAAGATACACACGATGCATCTGGTGCATATCTATCAACGCTAAAATGTTACGGTTGACAGAGATCCGATCAAGTGGCAAAAGGCTATTTAGGTAATTATTTTTAAAACATTAAAATACTCCCCATCGGTGGCCACCATTATGGTAAACAGTGCCCCGATCCCCGACCACTCTCTCCCCTCTCCCGGCGTAGCAGATGCCCTTATGGCACTGTGCGCCGCCCTTTGTTCAAAGTACAAAGACGACCCCGATGTAGCGTTGTTCAACGCTGCAAAACCATTCCCCCCCCCGCCACCACAAAAGTGCCCCCCCCCCACGACGCTCGGTCGTAGTTCTTCCCCCGCACCCGTTCGGTGCCCCCCTCCCCCCCCCACCCCTGCCCCATCAATGTCTGACATCGCCCAATTCAGCGATGCCTTGGACAGCCAGCTCACTCCCGAGCTGAGCGCCCCCGCCCCCGCCCCCGTCCCCTCCAACACAATGGAGTATGAGTCTGGCTCCGAGTCAGACTCGGATGGACACCACTCCTCGAGCTCCTCGGACAGCTTCATAGTTGTCCAGGGCAAGAGGAAGAAGAGGTCAAATGCTGCCCAGTCAGCACCCAAGGCGAAGAAGCCGACCCAAAAGGCCCCCTCAGGCCAATCTTCCCCTCTCCCCTCCCCAGCCCCCTCTCGCCCCGCTTCACGCGCTGGTACCTCCCAGCAACGAAGCCGCTCCCACAGCCCCATGGCCATTGCCACCCCGGCACCCATCGCCCCCCCTAAGATGAAATCCCCACCCCCATTCTTCGTCCACGAAAAAACCAAGTGGACCGAAATCTCTGCGGCGTGCGATGCACGCCACATAAAATTCACTCGTGCCCAGACTGTCAATCTGGGCATAAAAGTAACAGTCCCCACGGCCACTGATTACAGAGGCCTACATAAACTCCTCCGGGAAAGGAACATTCAGTTCCATTCCTACTCTTTCGAGGAGGAAAAACAAATACATGTGGTCGTACGTAATGTCCCACACGAAATATCCGTCCAGGATATTCTCAGCGACCTTAAGTCGCAAAAAATTCCGGTGGCTGAGGTCCACCGAATGCACCGTCGTGGGGGTAAACCCTACGACATGATCCTGGTCGTTTGCGACCCAGTTGAGGGGTATCACCCCATTTTCAAACTCAGCCAAGTCTGTAGGCTCTCGGGCATTAAAACCGAGAACCCAAATAGGAGTGGCATAGTTGGGCAGTGTCATCGCTGCCAACTCTACGGCCACACTCAGCGTAATTGCTACGCTAAGCCAAGATGCGTCAAGTGCCTGGGTGACCACGGCACCGCTGACTGCACACGCCCTAAGGACCGATCCCAATGTGTCGAGCCTCCCAGCTGCGTGCTGTGTGGTGAGACCGGGCACCCGGCAAATTACCGGGGCTGCCCCAGGGCACCAAAGTCTTCTTCTCCCTCACTGGCAAAGCGCGGTAACGTCCGCCAGTTTAGGGAGCGCCCCACCCAAGCCACCAACACCCCAATGGCTCAAAACCATCAGCGCCCTAATCCCTGGAGGGCAGCAAATCACAAGGCCCACTTCCCGGCCTTGAGGACCACTACCCCTCAGGCTTCACAGGCCCCTCAGGCCTCCCCTAACGCCTCACCTTCTAAGGCCATCCCCGCCCTTATGGATGTAGCCATCCCCCCATTCTCCCCGCCAACGGCTTCTCGCGCGGCTCTCGCAAAGACGAGGCCCCCCGCACGCCTATCACCACCCTCCCCTCCCCCACCAAAGGCTACTCCCGCAGCTGATCCAGCTGTTTTAGTCGAGTCAGTCGAAAATGTTGATGAGAATCTGTCTCTCATCACTTTCTTGGCCTTTTATTCTGATAGGGCCCTCGCCTTAAACGCGGCACTCAAATCCAGCGGAGGCAACCATGCCTCAATCTATAAGAACTTCAGTGATGTAACTCACTATATTTACAAATTCCACTCCATAGTTAATGGATAAGTCCACTAACCGTAGGCTCAAACCGAAGGCCCTCCGGATAGGGCTCTTCAATGCCAATGGCCTTCTGAGCCAGCGTGACGAAATCGCCACATTCCTCCGCGATCATCAAATTGATGTACTTCTGGTCCAAGAGACCTTTCTCAAGCCCCAACATCGAGACCCTAAAATTGCAAACTACCGTTTAGTTCGCAACGATAGGACCCGATGTCACAGGGGAGGTACCCTTATCTACTATAAAAACTCACTCTACTGCATCCCTGTGGATCCTCCCACTCTTGCACAAATAGAGGTCTCTGTCTGTCGGCTAGGTATGACAGGCCATCAGCCCATCACGGTCATCTCCTCTTACATCCCTCCTCCTAGCGCCAGCAACACGGCGGCTAACACCTCGGAGATAAAAGATGACCTCATAAAACTTCTCGGTTTGAGTGATTCCGTCATTCTGGCGGGTGACCTCAATGCCAAACACCCCTCGTGGAATAGCCTCACGGCCAACCCCAGGGGGAGAGTCGTTTTCGAACTCTCTGGCCCCCTCAACTTTGATGTCATCGCTCCGATGCATCCCACTCACTACCCTCATGACCCCAACTTTCGTCCTGATGTGCTCGACATTGCCCTCTTAAAGAATGTTAGCCTAAGGCTGCATTCTGTGGAGACAATTGACGAGCTAAATTCGGACCACAGGTCCGTTATTCTGGAGCTTGCCCCCAGATCGGGAACCATGGACCCCACTCAACCCCCTCCTTCCCGAGTGATCACTGACTGGAGAAAAGTAAGCGAAAAGCTGAAAATCACCACGTCACCTCACTTGGATAAGATCCCAGATCTCATCGAGTCTGCCGCCGATACGACGGCTGCGGTCGACTCCTTCACGGAACATGTGCGATCCGTCCTGAGCGAATGCTCAAAGGAGGTCCCGGCGATGAGCGATCATCGCTGGAAACTCCCGGACGAGGTGCGTGCTCTGCTGACGGAGAAGAACGCGGCGGTCCGTGCCTACTCATCCTTTCCCTGCCACAGTAACAAAGTTCACATGCGCTACTTACAGCGTAAAGTAAGTCGCGCCATAGCTGAACTGCGTAGCAGTCGCTGGGAAAAGATGCTTGGCGACCTCGAACCCAATCACCAGGCCTTCTGGGAACTCCAGAGGAAGTTACGCGCCTCTGAGGTTACAACTATGCCTCCCCTCACTCGCCCTGACAATACCATCGCATTTGAAGACGATGAGAAAGCAGAATGCCTGGCCGACAGCCTAGAGTCCCAGTGCTCTCCTAGCTCCTACCCGGTTGACCCAGTTCACCTCGCCAAGGTGGACGCTGAGGTCGAACGTAGGACTTCTCTCCCCCCCGTCGAAGACCCCGAGGACCCCCTCCCCCCCATCACTCCAGATGAGGTGAAGGATATAATCGGGAAACTCAAACCCAGGAAAGCCCCTGGGTCAGACGGTATCACCAACAAGGTGTTCCGTTTTTTCCCAGCTTCCCTTATCATGTTGATGACTGCCATTTTCAACGGCGCTCTGTCCAACAACATGTTCCCACAATCGTGGAAAGAGGCGACCGTTATCGGTATTCCAAAACCGGGAAAGCCAAAGTCCTCCCCTAATAGCTATCGCCCCATCAGTCTGCTCAAGGTCTTAGGTAAAATCTACGAGCGCCTTATTTATAAGCGACTCAGGGACTATGCCGAAGCCAAGGGCCTCCTCCCAAATGAACAGTTTGGCTTTCAAGCTCATGTGTCCAACAGGTTTACCGTATCGTGGAACATATCAGCGACCGCACTCAACGCGGTTTAAAAACGGGAGCCGTGTTCTTTGATATAGCGAAAGCTTTCGACAAAGTCTGGCACAATGGCTTAATTTATAAGCTATACAAACTCGGCGTGCCTGACCGTCTCGTGCTCATCATACGAGACTATTTGTCGAATCGCACCTTTCGGTATCGTATCGAAGGTGCGCTTTCCTCCCCCCACCCTATCCGAGCCGGCGTCCCTCAAGGCGGTGTGCTCTCACCCTTATTTTTCACGCTGTTCACAAGCGACATTCCCAGAAATGACAAGACGCAGTTAGCTCTTTTTGCCGATGACACGGCCATCTATTGCTCAGGCAGTAGTGAAAAGTCAATAGCCAAAAATCTCCAGAAGGCGGCCATCGACCTAGGCGATTGGTTTAAATTCTGGAGATTTGAAGTTAATCCCGAGAAAAGCCAGGCGGTCTTGTTTTACAAGCAGCGGGCTAGACTCGTTCCCAAACCACCGAGTCCGATCACCATGTTTGGTAAGCAGATCCCGTGGGAAAAGCAAGCCAAATATCTAGGTGTGATACTAGACCACAGACTCACTTTTGCTGAGCACATAAAAACGGTACGTTCGCGCGCCGCTTTTGCTCTAGGTAGACTCCACTCCATGCTGAATGCACGCAGCAAGCTGTCCCTTAAATGTAAACTGCGTATTTACACAACGTGCATTCGCCCGATTATGACTTATGCGTGTGCCACATTCGCACACACAAAGTCAAAGCAAATCCACAGGATGCAAGTAGTCCAAAACCGGTTTCTCCGAAAAGCCACGGGCGCCCCGTGGTTTATTAGGAATGAACGACTTCATGTCGACCTCAAAATCCCGACAATAAAACAATTCATGAAACGTCTTACAAAGCGTTTTATTGAATCAGCTGAGAAACACAGCAACCCTTTGATTTCAAAGGCCTCACAATACACTCCCTCTCGTATTAGCAAGATTCGCCGTCCTCGGCATACACTCGTCGAGTCAGATGACGAGATCACAACGATTCAGGAAAGCTGTAGGGAAACCAGCACTCTTAGAAAAAACAAACACAGACCGCGTTCCGTATTCCGACCTCGCCGCCGAGGTCCGTCGCGACGCCCCATTCAAAACCCTCCCCGACTTTTGCAAACGAGCCAGCCCGCGCCGCTGAGCCTTTAGCTTTAATAACCCCTAAATAATAAAACGACCCAGCCTGATTGTCCCTTGCTGTCCCAAACTGACGCCGCTAAGCCGAGGTCGTATTCCATAGGGAATGCCCTTAGCGAGCGGTCAGTAGTTTTAGCTTGTAGCTAGATTTGTTGCCTTGGCTGGGGGCCTTAAATTCTTTTGAGGCCACCACAGGTTAGTCCGGTTAAGCAGTTGCTAGCCCTTGCGTGTTAACTTGCTAGTGGTCATACCGAAAACAAAAAACATTAAAATACTTTCAGGTGAAAGTGCTCATGATTAGAAATAACTTTTACTATGGAACCAACTCGAAATAAGTATCAAAAAATAAATCAGCGGTTTTATACAAAATGCAATATTCACCAGATGAAAATGTATGAAACAGCAGATTTTTGTAGTTGGTTTCACAGCAAAGTTGCTTATAATAGGTAATGAGTACCTTCACCTGCTAAAAGGTTGTTAGATTTTTCCAAATAACCCAATAAAGAGATCCCCAATCTTAACAAATTTGATATCACCCAGCGTATCACAGAACGCATTAATTTTCTCCCAACTAACCCTCGACCATCGACATTATCAAGGGAGTCAACTCAGTTAATTCTCTATTCAGAAGATTCGAACAAAGGACCCTCAAACCTGGAACTACGTGTAACTGCCAGAAAACAACATCTCGTTGAATATCCAGAATTGTAGATCCATTTATTTTTAATAAATTAAACTATTTCTCGCAATCGTAAGTAAAAGTACAGTTACACACGGCTTTTAATGGCTATCGATAATGAGATTTATGCCTAAAGATAAATCTGACTTACTTACAAAATTAAGAGTTTTCTATGTAGGTATGATAGATAAATGAGTGTATGCAAGAAACAATTTTCTGCGAAATGAAGTTTATGCTATCCGTTGATATGCAAAATAATAAGAAGTTTTGCTATAAAAAGTACCTAGACCCAAACACAAAGGAGTCTCGAGCCCGATTTTGATGATAACTAAAACTACATCATTGGATTTTTAAAAAATCGGCATTTATTCCAGGCCCGGAATCGAACCGGTTGATTTATCCGTAAATGTCCGGAGTCGAACCTTAAACGTATTACCTATTACACTGTCCGAAAGTGTCCCTAGTAAGGATCAAATTCTCGGACATGTTCTGAATAGGTTGGTAACATAAGAAAATTAAAAGTGTATTTTGTTGAAAAGAGCTCTTTCCTTCAGTTTCTCACGTGTTTTACTCCCCAGAATTTAATCCTTTTATGGGACACTTTCGGATGGTGTAATAATACAGCGTGTTTTTTTTTCAAAATCTACCGGTTCGTTTTCTGGCTAGGAATACCAATTATTCAAAAATCAAATCCAATCCAATGATGCAGTTTTAGTATTCGTAAAAATTGGGCTCGAGACTCCTTCCAGTATTTTTTGCTATTCCTTAGTTCCGGTGTGGCCATCCACGCACACTTGAAAAATTCACTCTGTATTTTGTCATTTTATCCCCTTGTATAACAATCAACTATTCGAGTATCTTCAGTGTTTCTGTACATGCGTACTTGAACAGCCGGTCTATTCTGTCAACGTCTCACCGTCTAAACTTAGGTGGAGCGAGCATGAAGTGAACTGTCATTTCATCTTTGTATGAATTGACTGAGCTCGCTTCACGTTCACTTTACCTAAGCTTACAGAATCACACTGCTGAACTATTCCAATAGATTCGGAGTAAATTGGTTGAGACACACGAGTGAACCCTAAAAATGGTAATATGGCATTATCATCATATTATGTTAAATCTAGATGACATCATCTGTTTGTAGGAAGTCTGTGGCGTAGATAGGTACAATAGTTTTAATACCGCATTTACACATTCGTGCGAATCGCGAGGCGAATAGCGAGGCGAATAACGAACACGCATATGTAAACAGTGCGCTCGCTATGCGCCTCGTGTTTCGCCTCGCGATTCGCGAGTTCGCGTTGGGAGCGGTTTTTCGGACGCGAATCAAAGGGCACGAATAGCGAAAACGAACTTACTGTTTACACATTCGCCTGCATCAGTGTTGCCAACTGCACCGTAATTACGGTAAAAACACCGTAATCAGCATAGATCTACCACCTACCGTAGGATTATAATTACGGTAGCAAAAAGCACCGTAATACCATTGAAATAATTTTAGCGAGTTCGAAAGTTTATTTTCTTTACGTTATGGTAAGTACACTTCTGGACACATCTATTGGCCCACCTTGTATTTTCAGTTTCGTTTGCTCCTAGCTAAAATTTTATATTAGGTCGAGCAAAAAGTTTTTATGCAGTTTTGAACCTGGCACATTCACAATTTCATTCAATAGTCTTTTTTTGAATTTCGAACACAGAATTTAAAGAAACAAAAGACAATTTGGAGCCTGTTTGTTGATATCAAACAATCGAATACTAAGAAAACTTGGTTTTATTGGTTTACTTGGATTTAATTTTTGAAAAAGTGATTGATATCTTTGGTTTTGCAACAAACATTACTTATTCTTAACATTAAGGTGAGGTTCTATCAATAATCTATGGATACTTCACCTGAAGTCGCCGCCCAAGCTGTGGCACTTATTCAGGCCGGACACAGCCAGAGAAACGTGAGTGCTCAACTTAATTTAAGTCGATCTGCGGTCCGAAATGTTTATCGGAGGTACCTAGAGACTGGCGGCTTTGTTCGTCGCCAAGGAAGGCCACGATCTCGGGTCACAACTGAAAGGCAGGATTGATTCATCGTGACGACCAGCTTGAGAAATCGTCACCTTACCTCCATTGAGATACAAAACCAACTTCGCGACTTCCACGGAGTATCTTTGAGCGCTCGAACTGTTCGGAGAAGGTTAAAAGAACGCGATATGGTACCACACAAGCCAGCTAATGGGCCCAAACTAACGCGAGCCCACCGAACAGCGCGCCTTCATTTCGCACGCAGTCATTTAAATTGGACACAGCAAGATTGGAGCCGTGTACTCTTTTCTGATGAGTCTAAAATTGTGTTACATGGCAATGATGGAAGGAAGAAGGTCTACCGACGTAAGGGAGAGCGTTTCGCACAATGCTGCTTTGAAGAGAGGGTTGCTTATGGCGGTGGCTCATGGACTGTCTGGGGCGGTATATCCGCGAGCGGCAAAACTCAACTTGAGGTTGTTACAGGACCACGGCTGCCAACATTAAATGCTGAAAGGTACATTCGTGAGTGCTTAGAACCTCACGTGATACCATACGCGGACTATGTGGGCCCAAATTTCCTTTTTATGCATGATAATGCAAGAGCCCATGCGGCCGGCATCGTCAGGGAATATCTTCGGGATGTGAACATCACAGTTATGGACTGGCCAGCCAGAAGCCCAGACATGAACCCCATTGAGCACATGTGGGACGAGCTAAAAAGACGTGTTAGGGCTCGTCAGCCAGTTGCCCAGACGATGCAGGAGTTGAAAACTGCCATAGAAGAGGAATGGGAGATGATCCCTCAAAATTTCATAGAGCGGTTGATAAACTCTATGCCTAATCGTATGAGAGCTGTGGTAGATGCCCATTTTTTTTTTTTTTTTTTTATTGGTGATGGGTTTGCTCTTGACTCTAGTCAATGTCAGATATGACAGAGACAAAGTCTACGATGGAGCGAGCTTACCCAGAAGGAGCCTGTTCACTCTAACTTTGAAGAGATTAGGGCTGTAAGCTTTTGGAAACACAGACGCAGGCAGAGAGTTCCACTCCTTTGCTGTGCGCATTATAAAAGACGTTTGGAAACGCTTAGTGCGAATTGGTGGAATATCTACAAGGTAGGGATGGTAAGATGCAGTGCGTCTGGATGTCCGATGGTAGAAGGGGGCCGGTGGGATGAGGTCGTGGAGTTCTTGGGCACACTCACCGAAGTACAATCTGTAGAAGACCGATAAGCAGGCAACCTTACGGCGATGAGCCAAGCTATGTAGCTTGGCATCCACCAGTTTTGCGTCACCGATGAACCTCTTAGCTCTGCGTTCCACCGAGTCAAGCGCGGCCCATGGAGGCAACTCGCGTTATTAAATTAAACCTTTATTTGATAAAACATGTTTTTTATTCAAAAATCAATTGCCTTTAACAAGGCGCATATCCGACTTGTTAGGCGTAGCTCCATGTCGTATGGTATTCTGAATTCAAATTTAAAACAATACGATCGAAAAAGATGGTAAAATGTATCAGGTTTAAAACTGCATCAACAGTTTTTGTTCAATCTAGCAATCATATTTCGGTAGGGGCCATCAAAACCTAAACTCTAAGGTGGGCCAATAGATGTGTCCAGAAGTGTATTTTACAAACAACACTGTTTTATGCGTCGTGAAATCCCCCAATAGCGTGGTACCAGCTTGGAAATATTACGCGAATGAATTTGGTGGTGCTATATATGTTATATTTGCATTTCGATGAATACATAAAACTTTTTAATTTACCAAGTTTATTTGTTTCATAATCGACTAATAGTTCATTCATGCGTATCATTAAGTAAGAGTTTCTTGTGTTGTGTTGTGTTTGTGTGTGATCTGAGTTTTTATATATTTGGAGAGTGATAGCGGCATCGAAATTATCGCATAATGCGAGTACCGGCTAAGTGAAAGCGTTCTTACCAAAAGTCGGAAAAAACGGTGTTGATTTTTATCCCACGGACGCTATGATTAAAAAACACAATATCGATATGACTGTATAAAAATATTGAAAAAATATAAGTACCTACTGTCTGATTCTGATTAAAAATATGTTTTTTTTTCAACTCTAACCCATACCATGCAACTAAATAAACAAAGTAATTCTACCGTATTTAAAATTAAAATAACAACATTATCAGCTGCCTAGCCTTTTCCCAACTGTATTGGGGTCGAATCCCAGTCAAACCGGATTCAACTGAATACCAGTATTTTACGTGGAGCGGCTGCCTACCAGACCTCCACAACCCATTAACTGGGTAACACGGTACTTCTTGGCAAGACTGGTGTCAGATTTTCTGGCTTCTGACAATCCGTACCTAATGACTGAAAAAAAGATCTACAAATGACAGCCGGGACCAACGGCTTAACGTGCTTTCCGAGGCACGGAGGAGTCTCGGTATGTTAATATGGTTACCCATCCACAGACCAACCTCGGCAAGCGTTGCTTAACCTTGAAGATTGGTCCGTGCGCCTGTTATAATTTAGCTACGAGCTCCTCGTATAATAAAAATTACAACATAATTTCGGAAAATCTACCGTATTTTTAGAAGAATTCTACCATCCGCTATAATTCAGAGTTGGCAACACTGGCCTGCATTCAGTTGACAGCTAGCGCCCGACCCAATAGGACGTATAGACAAAATGGAGTGGAGTAAAGTGCGAATTTTAGAATTCCTAGAACTTTATCAAAAGGAAGAGTTCATTTGGAACCCAAAACATTGAAACGATGCATGGAACCGTATATCAACTGATACGGGATTGCCCCTTTATTCCCGTTGTCCCCGTATACCATATCCCCGTCACGGGGACAGCGGGACGTGATTAAATTTATTTCCCGTTCAAATTCAAATTCAAATTATTTATTTCAAATAAACCATTCACAGGCACTTTTGAATTGTCAAGGTCGGTCAGTCAAAAAGATGAAGCTATTTGTTAGTGACTATCTAGCTATGTGCTAGTTGTCCCCATAACGTACATTACGAAACGTATTTCTGGGTGGTTTAAAAAAACCCGAGTCGGGGTGCTCCAAGTCCCGAGCTCGTTTACCAACATAATTTGAAAAGTATATTTAATTCTTACAATAAATTAACGGGACAACGGGAAGTAATTTTAATTATTTAAATTCCCTTTGTCCCCTTTAACGGGGACATGGCCTACGGGGACAACGGGAGTATACTGGATTGCCAGTCAGCAATTTAAAATTAGAAGAATTAATTAATGGCCTGTTTCCGTACACATCTTCGAAATTAGAAATAGGTATCTATCATCAACCATCGTCTGCGTCGACGGTTCTTTTTTTACTTTTTTGGGCAGGATATCTAAATAATTGTATAAACTCATTAAATGAAGCGCGCATGCCGCCATAATTTTCACGTCCTCCATGTTCGTGTGCGAATGTCAAAATAATTCACCTCGCGAATGTGTGAACAGTAGTTCGCGACAGCATTCGTATACGAATGTTTCGTCGAAATGTTCGTCGAGTGACGAGGCGAATGGCGAACTCGAATGTGTAAATGCGGCATGAAGTATGTACGACTCAGGTTGCTAAGTACTTAGTAATAATTCTAACCCTTTCCGTAACTTAAGGGAGAGAAATACTGTTTGACTGTAGGTTGTACAATATCTGGTTTATTTTGATTGGGGTTTCAATCCCGAGGACTTCCTGACTGGGGGAAGTCCTCCGTTGTCTAAGGTTGGAGAGTGTCAAGATTGGGTCTTATTACAAAGAACATTTATTCTGTGGGTCTCTTGCCACGGTAGCGGATTTTATTCGTAAGAGTCACCGCGTCCCTGGAACGCAAAGGGCATAAGCGGATGGGTTTTAATCTGACACCCCCTACGCTCCACCCAGAGCGGAAGAAGTCATTTGATGATCTCTCATCGATAAAAAAAGGTCTAGGCTATCTGCATTTTTGTTGCATATGTCTGTTACTGTTACGCTCAAAGACCGAAAACGCTCACTCCATCGAGTGAGCGAGTGAGGAATACGGGACTGATCGATGTGTCAACGCCTGGTGGAGGTCTGTATCTAGCACGAAATGGTGGTGATCTAAGGAGAGGTCCAAAAGTTTTCAGCTTGAACTATATAATTAAGGGTTGGTCTCTTCCTAAACAAAATCGCTCCGACTATTATGTTACGGTGGAATACGAAGAGGAAGAATGCCGTACGTTAAATTGGCGTGAATCAAACGTTGTTTGATTTACGCCAATATCTTCCTCTCTTCTGTTAATAGTGTTTTCCAGTTCTGAGCAAAATTGTAGTGCTCATATTGATTTTTCATTTATTGACATTCTGCCTTTTCTTATTGAGGAATGAGCTTGCTCTTGACCTCGATCACGCCTGATGGAAAGCGATAGGCTATATCTTAGTATTTTTTTACCAATTTATCTTTTTTTTTGATGAACGAAGATTCTATAGTTCAATGACATAAAAGTTTCGTATCTCCGATTAATTTAAAATAGGTAGGCCGGAGACTTTTAGACCATAGGTATATGATGCTGAATGATCGAAATTATAACATCCATGGCCTGCTGATAATCAGTAATTGGGCGCTATTTTTATCCCTAAAAAAATGAAATAAAAACTCCACTCTAAACATTTACAAGGTTTAACAGACATAGCAGGCCTTTTGATACCTACGTCAGACTCCGATCTGCGATAGATATACCTAAAGATAAGAAGAGGAAATGAAAAATAGATTAGTCATGCTTTCCATTCATACGAACCTACGATCCAACAGTTCGAAAATAAATACAGCTGTCATGTGAATTAGTTGAATGAGTCACTTTCCCGATCTAGTGAATTTTGTGTTCCGAATAAAAAATGGCAGTACAATGAAGTTTTGAATTAAGAATGTTTTAACAGCTATTACCCAAATTGGATCCAACTGTGCATATAAAACTGTCACCGGAAAATAGCAAACACCGTAAGATAATTCCCAACGCAACAAAATAAAATAAAAATCAATTAATAAATTGATTATTAATTAATTGTTGTATGTTTTGAATATGGACTCTTGGTCTGAATTAAATTTTATTATTATTATTATTATTAAAAAAAAGACTGAAACGAGACCGCGACTCCTTACAGTGTTTTTCGCTATTTTTCATAGTTTCGGATTTGGCTATCCACGCACACTTTAAAAATTCACCCTGTAGATAGTAAGTCTGTAAGACTCTGACAATCCCTTCCGCTCCACCTAGAGCGGCAGAAGTCATTTGATGATTCCCCATCCTCCTTCTGACGCAGTCGGGTAAGAACTCAACTAAGTCAGAACATAATTGCGGATCGATCACTTCGGGAGAAATTAATGCATTGGATGGGCAACTTCTAACTTCTAATACTGATGATGATAACGAACTTTTTGTAGTCTATATACTGGATGAGTTTTTTTCCAGTGCGCAAAAAAAAATTTGAACTTCCCATACAAAATTGTCATCAACTGTTCACAATTTGTATGGGAGACTCAATTTTTTTTTTAGTAATTGACTATGACTTTCTTCAGGAAAGTTGTTCATTTACATGGGCAGAAGTGGTTCTTAAAGTTTGCGCACTGAAAAAAAACTCACCCAGTATTATAATAATTATGTCTATGTTTTAGTATTGTTCTCAAGTAAGTATTGGGAATAAAGTTTTTTAAAACCGAAATGCAATTTAACATAAGTAGTGGTGACAGCAGCCCACCCTGTGGGCAGCCTCTACTATATTCACAAGCTTGAAGAATTATCGTAAAATAAATATCTAAAACAATAGTAATAAAAAGACCTTGAGTTATTTGAGAATTATTATTTTCTATAATAGAATGATGAGCTCAAGTAACAGATACTCCCGATCTGATTTAAATAATTGTATTTAGTAATGGAATTTCAAATGGATTATAGGGAATAATTTTAGTAGGAGGTCAAATAGCTCCAATTTCAATAAGGGGCGAGTCTTCTGTGAAAAAATGCTCAAAAAAATGAAACGAAAAAAAATATTCAGAAACAATAAATAAAAAAAATGCCTCATGTGGTGGTTCACAGTTTTAATAGCGCGGTGTTTTATGTTTCATGTTGTGAAACCATTTTGACGACACGGTTAGCGCAGTGGTTGAGCGGTTGACTGCTGCGCTGCATGTCGCGGGTTCGATTCCTGCACGGAACAAATATTTGTATGGCCTACAGATAGTAAGTTGTTCCGGGTCTGGCTGTTTGTGTATGTGAGTTTCTATGTTTGTAAACGCACCCACGATACAGGAGAAATTCCAAGTGTGGGTAGGCAACGTTTAAAAAAAAAAAAGGAAATTGTATTAGAGTAGACAGCCTAGGATTCTTGTATTAACCCTCGCTTTGCTCGTGAGTTTTTTAACTAAAACTCTCGAGTATAATTGCGTTCGGGATTCAATATGATGCCTTTGACAGAAGGCACTACTTTATCCCCTCGGTGCATAATCTACTGTACCGTATAGGTACGTAATAGATATTAATGCAATCAATGATTATTAAATCATACTATAAAATATTATCATTGTTTGTTGGTGCCAATTTATTTACAATAACAATGAAAACAAAATTAATAATAGTTAGATTTAAACGACACATGAGTTAGGTATGTTAAGATATACCACTTGTTTCTTAGAATTTTGAATAAATGGTACTCAGGGAAAAGCAATACATTAATTATAATGAGGAAGAAATACTTATACTTTTTCAACGCACTTACCTAAAAAGTTGTCTTATTACCCCTACCGTTAGGTTCAGAATCCATTATACAGGGTTTTTCAGAAGCTCATGGTCATATTTAAGGGTGATGTTCTGTTGTGATAGAAACATCTAAAATAAACGGCACCAACTGCATCAGACTGTTTGAAAAATTATTTGTTGACCAACCCCTAATAGTTTTGAAAGACCTATCTATTTGTCGACACGGTTGACGCAGTCACTCAGTGATCGGCTGCTGCGCTGCGTGTCGCGGGTTCGATTCCCGCTCTGGCTCTGGCTCTGGCTCGCGCGTTCCGGGTCTGGCTATTTGTGTTTGTGACAAATATGTTTGTCAAGTAAAAAGCACAGGAGAAATTCCTAGTGTTGGGCAACGTTTTTTTTTAAAGTAAGAAAGAAAAGAGGGATTCTACACCGCGACTTAAAAAAAATCCAGATTTTATTTTACAATATAATTAGTAGTCTTGAATAATATCTAACCGCTGCAGCCGCTGATAAGTAGGTAGTCTCAATGACGTTTGCTGTAAGTTTGGTCTTACAATATACCTAGTACCTAAATTTTATCACTGCGCCTACTTGTGGCCAGCTAGCTAGACCCGGCCCGCTCGCATTAACTACATAATGCGAGCGGGCCGGGTTGACAATTTTGTAAACTAATAATTTTCTTCAACTAGGAAGATTTATATTTTAATAGCCAAATTTTTGTCCCACCGCTTGGCAGAGCTCTCGGTCTTACACGATCTCTGGCCAAGCTTGACCCGCAACTAGACATAAGTCATACGATATTGAAACAGATGTCAAGTCGCTGAGAAATTGGCGCAGTGAAATGAAAAGGCTAGGCTTATAACGAAACGGCTGATTAAGCTAATCGGCTGCGACATATACATTTTGTTTACTGGCTACTGAAATTATGTACGAGTATGTTGCAGTTGTTTTGTGTGGTATTTGCAGGGCTCGGAAACGTCTTTATAATTTTTCAAACAGTTCTTTGTGGCGGTCAAACGGTTTGAAAAAATGATGTACAATTTGTATTGAACATCATTTTTTCAAACCGTTTGACCGCCTCAATCCAAAAACCAGCGGTTTAGGCTATGCGTTGTCTATCAGTGAGTATTAATTATGATTAATTTCAGATTTAACTTTGATCGATGAATTAAGAAAATTAGCACGACAATGGAACTTTTTCTTTTTTCTGAATGACAAATCTCTTATCTCAGAGACCACTCGAAACTCGTGGATGACGTAACGTCTCGACTGTGAGGATTGCCTACTGATAACAGTAGGCAATCACTGTCGAGACGTACCGAACTCGACACTTCCATGTATGAATATGATTAGCAAGTCATTATGAAAAATCGTGTGTTCTTTTATTGATGATTACTTGCTTTACTTACCTACCTTACGACTGTTTTGAAAAGATATGCCTTGTGGCTTACACAATACTTATCAAAATCAACCCATCTTATCGTTTTACTACTAGGTATCATTTTATTATGATTAGGTATTCGCAATTATTTTCCAAGTCACTTTCCTTACCTTAAGTTTGTATTTAAGAGCAGAACTTGGAAGATTAGTTTCAGTCCGAGTACGAACGGTGTCCCCGGGCTACCATCACTATTAAAAAGTTTTTAAAGTGGAAATTGAGTTCCAACATTCATATATTTAAAGGACAAGGTGATTTGATATTTTATTTCAAAGTTATAGTAGGTAAACTAACTTTAGACCGCGGCTTCACTCGGGTTACCTTTTAACAGTCTCCAGGGGTCCATCTACCTGCCATGGTTGCGAATTTTGTTCGATAGAGTTACCGCGGCCCTGGAACGCAAAAGGCACTAGGAGGAGCATGGATGGGTTTTAGTCAGTAAGAGTCTGACACTCCCTCCCGCTCCACCTAGAGCGGAAGGGGTCATTTCCCAACCTTAAAAAAAAGGGTCCAACTATCTCTATAGGTACCTGGTCTACTTAAATTAATCAAAATCAGTTCAGGGATTAAGCCGTGAAAGTGCAGGTAACAAACAAACTTACTTTGGATTTATAATTTAATTTAGAATTTTGAATAATTCTGATAATTACATAGGTATAAATAATGAAAAAAACTGTGCAATCCTATACTAATACGGGTCGAATTCATGACTTTATTTTTTTGAAGTCGGTTAAAAAGACAAAATATCACTTTTGACGTCAATAAAGTTTTTCAACTGCGGCCAAATTGCATCCACAAAATGACTTCATTGTTCAACATATTATATATTTACATTTGTCTGATCTTATGGTTATTCAAGTGCAAATGACAATACATTTTCGTACCTAAATCAATAAGGAAAGAATATAAAAAATAGTATCTTATGTTGCAGTTCAGTTGATAAATCCGACAGTTTAAGAAACAAATTTTTTTTTCAGTTTATTACGAGAATCTAAATAAAAGAAAACCCCCATGCGCCATAGTACCTCTGAATAACGAACTGTAGGTGTACCTTTAAATAAATAATGTGCATAGTGATGTTACTGTAAAGATCTCAGCGTGATAACTAAGGTGAAGCGAACATGAAAGGTAGAAGACAGTTCACTTCATCAAGCTCACTTCACGAAAGTTTCTGGTTTTCCGTTACGGTGAAGTGCTCACAGAATGGACCGGCAGTATAGCTTGCGATGTTTCACCAAGACGGAGAGCGAAAAATACAATTTTAGAAACTAATCCGCGGTTTCTAAATTTAGTATTTTTTAAGTTAGGTAAGAACCTGTCAAATACTTCCTATAGATATCCTTTAATTCCACAGTTTGACAAGTTCTCAATGCTCAATTTAGAAACCGGGGTTGATAAAACAAATTGCGTAAACAAATACCTAACAGCAATCACAACAATAATAGCAGACAAAGAAAATTAAAGACTAACAAATAGTTTCCTTCGATCGAAGTCGGTATTCGGTATCATATCCGAGGTACTTACAATAATTCTCGTATTTTCAAAAACGATCACATTCTCCGTTACAAGTAAGAGCTTTTCATTGCATTGGTGATGGATGAGATAAAGATGCGTTCCACACGGCCAATGACAATTGATCAAATATAAGCAATACTGGTCGATTGGGACGTCACATGTTTTGCAATGACAATATTGAGTGATATGATGAAGAGACTTCTCGAAATTAGGAAAACCTATGAGAAGTCTATGTATGGTGCTAAAATAACATTTTATAAACATGAGATTCGTTCGGAAGAAGAAAATTCAAATTCAGTTTAGTATTTTTAAGTTAGAGAATTTTCTTACAGTTATCAAAGCAGACTAACAGCTAAGTTAACTTATACTTACTTACTTAGTACCAGGGCAAAATAAATTTACATAACATTAAAATTAGCTTAGCTTAGCTGCTGATTTACTACAGGCTTTACAATCAGGTAGAATTTTCTGGTTATTTCACGATTTGCCTATTTTAAATACGAACCTGTGGCTTGGATAAATAAGCAAATAGTAACAGAGGATGGTAATTATTATAAAAAAGGGCGATCTGTTTTTTATTCTTAGTTCTTTGCAGTAGAACTGTAGCAGTGGAATATATTTTTAATTATTAAACTTTATTTTGTAGGTTTGCTGGAGCGGCTATTAGTTAAATACCAACATGGTTTTAGCCCCCCAGGTGAGTGAAGTTTTACTAACTTTTTGTTTTTCTTCTAATTTGATATATATGCGCCTATTTAATTAAAGATCTAATAAGAAACGCAAACGCATCCTTCGTCGTGCTGTAGTTACGAGTAAAAGGGGGTTCGAATCAAGTTTCGATTCAAGTTATACCAAGGGACTTGATATACGCGCGGCCAGGGCGGGGAGTCTCGATATAGTTACCGATCTCCTACCGACTAAATACGGTCCTAAAGATTACTCCTAAAGCCGCCCGTACACTGTCAATTTTGAACGCGATCCACAGATCAGTCATTGATTTTGATCGTGGATCGCGTTTTAGATTGCCTGTGTACGGGCGGGCGGCCTTAGGACTTATCGACTGAATTCGGTCGTTATGCGATCGTTAATTATGTCGAGACTTCCCGCCAAGGGCGCTGACAAAATAAAAGTTATGGCGTCAAAGGAACGATATATACCTAATATACGCCGCGCGCCCGGAAAGCTTTTTATATCGAGTCCATAAGAATCGGCACTTTTTGAACGAGTCAGCATAAGTACTTAGTTTATAGTTTTGATCCGTAGTCACCTCAACCAATGGTTAAAATTGTAAAAAAATCGTTAAAATGCGTTTTTCGATCAGTTGTTAGTTATGAACAAAGTTTCTAACTAATAGTAATTTATTGGACCATTGGTCAAGCGAAATATTGAAAATTAGATGCCCATTATTTTTAACCATTGGTTAACTATTGATAAGAAAAACTCGACCTTTGTCAGAGTAAAGCTGTTAACAAGAATTCCCATTTTGCACAACACTCTGGCAATAAAAACATTTAATTTCGTATCCGGTAGCTCATTTACGACTTCAAAATCTAGCCTTCTTAATCAACAAATTACCTGATACTTATAGTGACGTTATTCCCCCAGGATTGTGGGTGCCCCATCGTGGAAGTAGGGCCTTCTCTAGTCGACTCACCAGTATGCAGTGGTAACTTCCTGTTCATGGTGCTGCTGCAAGGCTACCTGTGGGGAAGATGCAACATCTCCACGCCCTGCCAGAGGATCCCGTCAGTAGATGAAACACATGAGGCTTACGACTTCATTGTTGTGGGCGCTGGGTCAGCGGGCTCCATTGTAGCAGGGAGATTGAGTGAAGTTTCTAATTATAGTGTAAGTTTATCAAACTTTATGTCGAAAATTATACCAAGAGAACATGCTCCCGGGATAAAAAGTATCCTATGTGTTATTCCAGACTATAATCTACGTCTATACCAAGTTTTATCAAGATCCAATTAGTAGTTTTTGCGTGAATGAGGAACAAACATTCATACATAAAGTTTCTCTTTCGTTTATAATATTAGTAAGGATATTATAAACGAAAGAGAAACTTTATGTATGAATGTTAATGTTGCTTTAGGTATCAAGTTAAACATGTAGGTTTAAAACCCAAATAAAACAGCTTCACCCGGAAAAACTAATTCTGTTCCGTAGAATTGGGAATAGCATAGCAAGCATGCATCGAACGTAAACGAGCGACTGTTGGGCGAAGGCCACTGCGGGCCAGGCCTTCCGATAAGAGTCACGTCGTCTCTCCACGTTCGCCTTGTAATTGAATTATTACAATCAGCTATTACAATTTAATACTCGCGCATAATGCAGCCAGCCATGGCAGCCTGTGGGCTAGATATACTCAAAAATCGTACATACTACGTGTACCTATACGTAAAAATCGTAACAACGCGTTCAGGGTGCTGTTGAGGCTGTATCTGTCTCTAAATTCGAGCAGGCTGGACTGTCCGTACGTGAATAGTGCTGCCGCGGTTAAGTGTTGGACATTTTAGGATGTAAATGAAATTATCTTAATTACTAGAATAGGATAAGTTATTTACTACCAAATGATTCACCATGAATCATTTGGTAGTAAAAAACTTATCCTATTCTTGAATAAATAAATTGAATTGATTGATTGAAAATTAGTTTTGGTACTTAGTTAGCAGACGGCCCAGAATGCCATGGTAAGTGGCATCTACCTTTTGCGGTGAACAAAATACATCACATCATTCCTTACAGGTGTTGCTATTAGAAGCTGGTGGTCATGAGCCAATAGGTGGGCGAATCCCATCCTTCTACAGGGCGTTTTGGGGCAACGAGGAAGTGGACTGGAGAGCGCGCACCGTGCCTGATAACTACTGCCTCGATCAAAACGGACAAGGATGCCAATGGCCGCTTGGAAAAGGATTTGGTACTTACCTATTTTTAATCGTTTGACTAGGGAATTCAGATTTTCTTTTGTATTTAAAACCTGTGCGTCGATATCACGAGAAAGTTCGGGAGAAATGCTATGTTAGGAATCGGCATGCTATTAACTAGAGTGATTTCTAATGGCTAGTTTACACAATGCGAGCTAGTATGCATGTCAGCCTACCGAGTAGCTACAGTGCAAATAACTCGCATCGTATGGAGGTATCTTACGAGTTACTGCCACGTGCGGGGATAGTAGCTCCCATCTGAATTACTTAAATATTTTTGTTTTCACTGTCTGCTGCTCGCCTTACAGTAACTCGCACATGGCAGCAGCTCGGCTATCACTTTTGGACACGTTCGGCAGTAGCTCGGCAGTATCAGCCACAACCTGTATTTCTTGGGTGCTGCACCTTGCAAGAGACTGGGCAGACACTGTCACAGCTAAGGTGAACCGAGCTGCTGGCTGGCATACGAGCAGACGATCCGAGTAACTGGCTAGTCAGCAGCTCGCACTACCTATGTAAACTAGCCATTATAGGCAAACCTTTAGCTTTGTCGGCGATATATTTTCTATAAAGGTACTTACTTGATGGTGTTTTGTGTCTATATTTCTGTCTCTTTCGCTGTCCTTTTCTAACTAATTTCATTGCGTGATAAAAGACAGTTGAATCGTTTCTGCGGGACTAGATGAGCTTCATTGTCTCGGAATTTATCGGCTGGAAGTTGCAAAAGAGGTCACTGACGTCCTGCCTGACGAAAGAACCTGTTTTTCTACCAAGAAGTACTTTCCTATTAATTATTAAGTAGTTTACCTACAGTATGCCTCCACTTTCTATTCTGTTAAACATAAAAAAATCACGATTAACACAAATAGAAACTACAAACTGGCTGCCAAAAGAATGGTTGTAACCCGTCTTAATACCAACTCCCCTCTTTTTCGCTTTTAGGAGGAACAAGTCAACTAAATGGCATGATGTACCACAAAGGCCACGCCGCCGATTATGATGCTTGGGTAGCAGCGGGAGCCACAGACTGGTCCTGGAAAGATATTCAACCCTTTATGGACATGGCGGAAGGCAACAAGGAGGTTGGGACCCTCGTCAGTGGGGATCACCACTCGTCAACTGGAAAAATGCCTATTCAACAGGTACGTAGTAGTATCAGGTGTTTCAAACATTTCAGCCTGTGAATGACTTGTGGCCTCTCAATGGGAAAAATGGCTGGAAATAGATGTCCATCATGTTAAGGGACTTCATATACAAAGCGCTACGGGAGCGCGGTGGGCGCGCGGCGGCGCGCTACGACGTAAATGTGGAGTTTGTCCTCGCGCCCGCAACGCTTAGGCCACAATTCGGAGAAAAAAAATTGTTTCACTCTTTTGTTTTTACTTCCTGATACACTTTGAACGCGATCGAGTACGTTAAAAAACATGAAATTATGGTTTTCAAATAAAATTTCTGTCACAAAACTTGCTAAAAGTAGAGTCGTCAGAGTTCAACAGACAACGTATCCTTTCCTCCCCAGTTTAACTACCAGCCTCCAGAGCTACATCATCTGATGAAAGCCATCAACCAGTCGGGATTCCCAATCATCACAGACATGAACGACCCGGCCACTCCCAATGGATTCTGCATAGCGCAAGCTTTCAATCAGTGAGTATTTCTATGTCATGGGTGATTTACTGATTTACATCTATAGGGTGTAACACAGCGAAAGTCATTTGTTCTTTCACTGCACCATGACTGGGAACCCTTTGGTTTCAGAGATAAAACAAGTTCCAGCTCCCACGAGCCCTGTAACGTTGGTTGCATGCAAACTGCACGCACTAAAAGCGTTACATTGCAGGCTACAGATAAATAAGACAAGTTCCGTGAGAGCTACAGTAAACAGTGATATAACTACTTATACAAATTATTTTTTGGACAGAATGCGTAGTAGATGACGGCGTTATCACGAATCTTTTTAGACCTATGTCCATTGGAATCCATCCATGTGGATCTGCTAATCTACATTGCAGGCAATTGACCTTTTACCCAGGTATCTATCAGTGTGGTTATGTTTGTAACAGGCAGCAAGAATTTTGCCAATGAAAAACCGGATATAAAGTGTCACGTTTTCCACCACATGAATACTCTTTTTGATACCAATAAGAGCCAGTGACACATCGTCAGTAAGGTGCAAATCTTAATTACTCATGTCTACAATAATTAATAAGTATCATAAAAAGACCACACATAATCACTGCAAGAATTAACTATGATAATTACGTAATCCGTAATAACACGCATGTAGAGCTTCAGAAAACAATAATAAATTATACTTTAATACCCTACGTGCTAGAAAAAATAAGGAAATAAAACTGTAGAGATTTTTATCTGATTCCTTATCAATGTATCATTGTTACAATTATATTTGTTGTTTATCTTATTTTCACAAAGCTACGGAATATTTAGAGCTGTTTTTACACGCTGGTTGTCGTCACTTGTTTTGGACGGTTATTCTATTAACCCTGGCTGGGGGCCTTAAATTCATTGAGGTCACCAATAAACTACTGACCGCTCGCTAACAGCATGCCCTGTGGGACACGGACCTCGGCTTAGCGGCGTCAGTTCGGGGCAGCAAGGGACAGGCTGGGTCATTTCATTATTTGGAGGATTTCAGACTAATGGCGGCTCAGCGACGCGGGCTGGCTTGTAAGGCAAAAGTCGGGGAGGGGTTTGAGAAGGTCGTCACGAGGGGCTACGACGGCGAGGCCGGAAAACGGAACGCGGTCTGTTTTTGTATTTTCTAAGGGGGCTGGTTTTCCTACAGCTTTCCTGAATCTTAGTTATCTCCTCGTAGGGTTCGACGTCGTATGCCGAGGACGGCGAATCTTGCTAATTTGAGAAGGAGTGTATTGGGTAGCCTTTGAAATCAAGGGTTACGGTGCTTTTCTGCAGATTCAATGAAGCGCTTGGTAAGGCGTTTCATGAACTGCTTGATGGTCGGGATTTTAAGGTCGAAATGGAGTCGTTCATTCCTTACAAAACACGGGGCGCCCGTAGCCTTCCGGAGAAATCGGTTTTTGCAAAAATACAAGATAGTCCGGTTAAGCAGTAGATAGCCCTAGCGTGCTAGACCTGCAAGTGCCCATATGAAAAAAAAAAATCTATTGTTGTCTCAACTCTCGTCACATTCACCACTCCACAGAAGTTTGTTTCTCAAAGTCAATTTAATTTATTTCAACTAGACCTTTTTGAATGTCAGTTTACAGTTTGAAAATAAAATATTATAGTGACTCTAGTAGGTAAGTTGTCCACATAGGTAGTTGTTGTTACATAGGTAGGTACCTAGGTACCTATCTATCTTTTATGTAGAGACCTTATTGATATTTTAAACTCCGTAGTTATACTAAAACAAAACAAACTAGTTCATTACCTAGCCTATACTTATGATGCCACCGGATAATTGCAAACTCCGTAAGATTGTAAAAAATCTTTTTTAGATTATAATTTTTCGATATAACGAGAGCATATCATTTTGAATACAAAAAATACCATCAAAATTCAATAGTTTCCAATACCTATATCCGGGCCTTATTGAGAAAAATGAGTTTACAATTATTTCACGCGATATTTTACAATCTTACGGCATCTGCAATATTCCGGCGACATAGGTGCCTAAGTAACCCAAAACGCTAATCGAAAGTAAAAAAGCTGGCAGGTATATAAAAGCTTCGAGTTACACGTTGGTCGTGGGTTCGAACCCAGGCAGGTATCTCTACTGCCGTGAAACGTTAAGTATAGGCTGATCACTGAAATCGTCAAACTGAATAAATACCAATTACCTACCTGTTTTAGAACTGGGGGCCGACCCCAGTTGGGAAAAGGCTAGGCAGATGATTGATGATTGATGATGACCTATTTTAGAATTTAATTACTTTCATCTGCGACTGATTACAGTGGAGTGGATTTCCCTACCGGAGTCTGTGTTTCCAAGTCAAGAGTGAATAGGTGATTATTTTTAGACTAGAGCAAGCGTGCTCCATCGTCAGCTCCATCGTCGCCTACCATCAGATAAGATAGTGGTCAAACTCGAGCCATCAACATTTTTTCTTAATCCTCATTAATATACCTTATATCTTCTGCTTTCAGTAATGGCCAGCGCTACACCACAGCGCGCGCCTACCTAGAACCTAAGTCAAACCTTGACGTGAAGCTACACTCCTTCGTCACCAAGGTGCTCTTCGACGGCACCAGAGCCTACGGAGTCGAGTACGTCGACGCTAAAGGCAACAAAAAGACTGTTAATGCTACTAAAGAGGTAGGAGTTTTTCTTTTCGAAGAAGGGCCAGACCAAGGTCTTTATGAGTACAATGACCCCTTAAGAGGTATAATTGAGGACCCCTTGAGGCTGGCAACTAAATCGGAGTTAAAAATTTTCGCTGGTTTGTGAAAGTAGGCCTAAATACTTAGATTAGCCTCTGACTGAATGAGAGCACATGCAAAAGATCTATGCAGTGTTACAATAATTCTTACCTAATTCTGTCATTCGCAGGTAATCCTCAGCGCAGGAACTTTAACTAGCCCCAAAATCCTGATGCATTCTGGAGTGGGACCGAAAGAAGTTCTGGAACCCTTGGGGATCCCTGTTCTAGCCGACCTGCCTGTCGGCAAAACCCTCAAGAACCACTGCGGAGCCACGCTGTACTTCCTACTGACCGCAGTGAATAACACTGAAACACTGGACTGGAATGTCTTGACGAAGTTCCTACTCAAGAATGAAGGACCTATGTCTTCTACTGGACTTACTCAGGTAGGTAACGCTTTTCAACGTACTTGTGGATGATAGAGGAGGCATAAAGTCAGATGGTGAACTAGTATATCCAATAATCCAACCCAGCCCGTCCCTTGCTGAGATCCCACCACCGACGTCTCAAGCTGACGCCCGTATAAAAAAGAATGTGCACTGTGCACTTAGCGTGTAGTCGCTAAGTTAATTCGTTTTTTTCACTAGTAATCTTATTTTATTATTGCACCACAAGCAGTGGCGGATTATCCTTAAGGCAAACTACAAGGCACATGCCTAGGTCGCGAGATTACAAAGGGGTGCTCGCGGAAGTTATAAAAAACTTTTTCACAAAAAAAAACCGACTTCCAAAAAAAACACTACAAAGTACAAAATAACTTTATTTAGGTGTCCGAGCCTTCGCTTGACCCACTTGTGAGAGAACATAATGGATTTTACGTGTGGCAACACTGTTTTACACCGATAAGCGCCCTCTATGTCTTGTTGAGGAAGGCTACCGTCGCCTTCCCCTCCCTAGCCGCGCGTACGTCGCAGCGCCGGGCGCTTTCCAGGCAACACCTGTCTTCACTGCGCTTAAACTAAATGGACATTTGGCAACAGTTTCACCTCAGTGGCAACTGGTCTCAGTCCTGGAAAAAATGGACCAGTGTTTAGGAGCTATAACCCACGGTTTGTTGCAACAGCGTAAGGAGTTTATAGATTCCTGTACAAACGCGCCTCCAGAAGTAAAAGCGTACCTCACAAAAAACCTGGCCATGAAGGACAAAGCTCCATTCCGAAAAGTTTCGGATGCTCTCCTCCAATATACTTGTGGGAAAAGGGCAGAGGTTCTGGAGCAAAGAAGAGCCCTCTTTAAACCTCAGAATAAAACCATAAGCGACTTATTACATGCCATCCCACCTTCAACAACCCACCTGTTTGCGGAACCACAGTTGTCCGATTTGATCTAAGAACAAGGAGGACTATCAAAGGTGTTTCCAGGAAAGTTCAAAAAACCCACACAATTTGTGTCAAAATCCAAACCCAAACAGGATTTCAAAGAAAAGCGGCCGTTTCGTAAATCGAACTTTCGTAACTCCGATAGAGGGACCACACGTACCTCAAATCAGCGTCCAGCGCCGAAAATTAAAAGGAAAATTGATGGCAAAAAATAGTAAATTTCAAGCCGGACAGGTCAGTATTCAATATCAAGAGTGGGAAAGCCTAGGTGCCCCACGCTGTATCCTGTCAACAATATCTGGTTATCGCATCCCATTCATAAAACGTCCGCCATCTTACCGACTTGACAAGGACACTTGCGCCCGATACAAAATCAGGGTTTCGACAGACATGTCGAAAGAAATCGGAAATTTAAAACAAATGGGGGCAATAAGCGAGTGTCAGTCCGAAACAGGCTTCTTGTCCAACATATTCCTTCGACTTAATTTATATTTACGACCTCCTAAATTCCGTCTCATAAATCATCACAGAATTCCAGAATGCCTTAATGCCACAGATTATATGATCAAAATTGATTTATCACAAGCGTATTTTCATATTCCGATTGCTAAAGGCCATCAGAGATTCTTAGCCTTCTCTTACGCTGGCATTACCTACGAAATGACCTGTCTGCCTTTCGGACTAGCAACGGCCCCTTGTACGTTTGCTAATATATCTAACTGGTTGGCAAATTGTTTCAGGAAACAAGCTATCCGAACGATCGTCTACTTGGACGACTTTATGCTGATGCATACGGACCCTTATACTCTCGAGAAACAAACTCATCATGTCACGGAACAATTGACCAAGCTAGGTTGGTGCATCAATCGAGAAAAGTCTGTGTTGACCCCTACGAAATGTCTGGAGTACCTAGGACTGGTATGGAATACGCACAACAACACCAAAGCCTCACGCACTGCAAAATAACCAGAAACTATACTTTGCTAGAAGAGGCGCTACAAAGGAGCTGGTGGACGTGGCAAACAGCAAAAGTCTTATTAGGCAACATCAACTTCGCCTCCTGCGTAGTACCATGTCTTCATTGCAGAATGCTCCAGATAGAAGCGTACAAACTCCCAGAGGAAAACCGCAACAAACGACACGTGCTGCCAACATCCGTGAAAGAAGAGCTCTGTTGGTGGAAAAAGAATATAGCGCGAAAATCGCCAATACATCACCAAGATCCTACCATATTCGTAAGCACGGACGCAGCCGAATTGGGTTGGGGAGCGACAGTCAACGGAGTCAAGTTAAGTGGTATCTGGAACAAAACTCAGCGCTAATGGCACAGCAACCAGAAGGAGTTATGGGCACTGACAGAAGTTCTGGAGATAATGGGTCCCAAACTCTTAAATCAAACAGTGATGGTACAAACAGACAACAAAACCGTGGTAGCTTATATAACAAAAGAGGGAGGTACAAAGTCTTTAAGACTCCTCCAAACGACATTCAAGATCTTCCACCTGACAGAGTTGTACAGCATAAATCTGATTGCCCGGTATCTGCCTAGTCGATACAACCTGATTGCGGACAGCCTATCCAGAGAAAACGAATTGCCCGAATGGACTCTGACGGCAGACATCTTAAAAGTGATCTTTCGGCGATTTGGATCTCCTTCAATAGACCTCTTTGCGAGCGAAAGATCTGCGGTTGTGAGCAATTATGTCAGCGAGAACGCGCACGACAAGAACTGCGTGTATGTGGATGCGTTCAGTCGGACGTGGAATTACGAACTAGGCTGGATATTCCCTCCACCTGCGCTAGTACCTCGCGTCCTACGACACTTGCAGAAGAGCACAGGAGCGTATCTACTAGTGGTACCCAAATGGGAGAAGACCTTCTGGAAGGCCGACCTGAGGCAACGAGCTTTGTGTCCACCTCTAACAATTTAGCACACCCGCAAACACCTAGTAGATCTTGTAACCAAGAAACCCCCTGTGGCAGCGAACAAACTGTCTTTGCAGGTCTGGAAGGTTCAGGCTGGTCCAGTCTAATCGGTTCTTGACCCGAAGAAAACAAAAAGTTGCTCGAGTCTTCTTGGCGAAAATCAACACTAAAAACTTATAAACCTGCTTGGGAAAGATGGCGAAAGTGGTCCCAGACTCAGAATAACTGTAATACTCAAAACCCGGCGCCGAATGATCTGGCTAAGTTCATTTGTCACTTACATATGAAAATAGGACTGGCATCTAGTACTATAGCCGTCCATAAATCAGTAGTTGCTACATTCGCCAATCCTATGAATGCAAACGAGCTCAACAAACACCCTTTGGTCCGTCAAACCCTGAAGGCCATAGCCCTAAGTAAACCTCCTCCTCAGAAGACCCTAACTTGGGAACTCGGGGAATTAATTGAATATCTTCAACATTACTCTGTGAATGTCGACAGTTTATTCCAGGTGTCTCGGCACGTGGCAGTTTTGCTACTTCTGGCAACAGGACGAAGGGTCCACGACCTGACTCTCTTAGATATCAGCGCAGTTTCTTTCGAAAGGGTTGACGATTATCTAATCTTCTGGCCCAAATTTGGATCGAAGACAGACTGTGCGACTTATCGCCAATCAGGTTGGAAGTTGTCGCCTAATAATGAGATTCTCATGTTGAATCTAGTTTTCTGGATTGAAACGCTTATAACCGTATCAGAACTCCGCAGGTCAAGTCGAAATAATCTTACAAGCCTGTTCATTACTACGCGAGGGAGAGTTGGCCCTGCTTCCCGCACTGTTATAGCCGGATGAATAAAGATAAAAAAGAAAGAAAAAGAGTTTATTTACGCCAAGCATGACGCACACCATAAAAATAAATGAGTATATTATATAAAAGCAAAAAGGGATTTTGAGGAAGATATGCGTCACATCGGCGCAAAACGGCCATCGCTCAGCATAATGCTAAGAACAATCTTTAAGGATGCTCATATTCAGGACTCTCCTGGGAGCCTTCGCTCAGCTGTTAATAGTGCCAACTGGAAGAATAATTACATGGACCTAGATGAAATTCTGAAACGAGGCAACTGGCAAAGTAAGGATACATCTCAGACATTATTTTAAAGATACTACGAATCGACACGAAACCAATCAATCCAGGGTTGGCATTGCTGATTATTTTTCACCATTATAGCCAAATACTCTTACTAAAAACTAATAGACCTAACTTTTAATTGTACCTATTCTGATTATTACGTGATACATCATAATAAATACTGTTCTAAGACTACTAAGTGGATTATTCGGAGTTAAAGTTCTGGCTTCGGAGCTATTTTCAGAAATCTCCGTCGCTCATTCAATTATTATAACTGTTGCTCATTCTAAGTCTCTTACCTATTTTGTACTTGCTGTTCAATTGCTACATTAAAAACTAAGTAGCGTTCTTAATGTGTTTCATTTTTGGGATGTTCGCCACAGCTAACACCCAGCTCTAAGATCACAGTACGTAAAGATCGCAGCGCCAGCAGAAAATAAACACTTCTCACAAGTGGGTCAAGCGAAGGCTCGGACACCTAAATATTCGTTTTCTACCCTTCGGGGGGAAAACGGTGTTAATTTCGGAAGTCGGTGTTTT
Source organism: Melanchra persicariae (assembly GCA_947386135.1). NCBI lineage: Eukaryota > Metazoa > Arthropoda > Insecta > Lepidoptera > Noctuidae > Melanchra > Melanchra persicariae. The sequence goes on along the minus strand of OX376661.1, from coordinate 8,850,799 downwards.
TGGTTGCTTCTTCGTTATTTGACACCGACTTCCGAAATTAAAGTTATTTTGTACTTTGTAGTGTTTTTTTTGGAAGTCGGTTTTTTTTTTGTGAAAAAGTTTTTTATTTTTCACTTTTTAGTGGTACCCCACACCTAAAAATACCCCTGAAAAGTCACAGGAAAGCAAAAATATGCATTTTCGTATGATTTTTGCACATATTTTTTCCAGCTTTTTGGATTTAAAAACCGAACTGCTGAACCGATTTTGATAAAATTTAAATGGGACCAATCGAGAAGTATATCCTTTCACATAAAATAAGAATTTTTCAAATCGGTTCATAAATGACGGAGATATAAGGTAACAAACACAAAAAAAAAAAACTCAGTCGAATTGAGAACCTCCTCCTTTTTGGGAAGTCGGTTAAAAATGATAAGAAATTCAAGTACCTACCTCCTTACTTAAATGTTTACTTATTACATAAATACATGGCACATGAAAATCGGTTCATTAATTTTCAATAATAAGGACTGGCCGTAAGGTAAAATGTGGCTGATCTTATGTTTCTGTGAAAGTTATCTTATGTTGTACCTACATTTGGAGCAAATAAAGTTCTGATTCTGATTCTGAATTATCCTTTTCCATATGTGAAATATGAGTAGGTACACTATTTTTTGTCTTCCCCAGCTCACAGGTCTCCTGTACTCTAGCTACGCCAATAAGAGTGCGGGACAACCAGACCTGCAGTTCTTCTTCAACGGTCTCTATGCTGAATGCTCCAAGACTGGTGTCATCGGGGAACCCGCTGCGGACTGCCCTAACTCAGGACTCAATATATCGTGAGTAGACTTTGATAGAAATTGTCGTAAATAAGCCAAATTTTGTAACACAATTAATTGAAAGTAAATAATAAAAAACATCACAACACACACTTAAAAATTGCGTTGTGAAATTATTGAAAATACTTGAAAAAAACAGCAAAGATAGTTACGGGGGCACGAGTCTTAGTTCATAGCAGCAGGAATCAAAAGGACAGTACGTACATGATGTCTACTCTGTATCACGAAAGCCAAACAGTCGAAAATCTACCTCAATGAATATTATTTTGTTTGAAAGATGTTACGGAAATATGTAGTTTGTACTATTGTCAGTAAAATCTATGATAATTATGTTTACCTATCCTAGATTTTAAAACGCTCACAACTCCGTCATTTTGTAGGGGTTCCGTACCCGAAGTTACCCTTCGGGTACGGAACCCTATTACTAAGCCTCTGCTGTCCGTTAGTCCGTCGGTCCGTCTGTCAGCGGGCTGTATCTCAAGAACAGTAAATAATAAAAATTAAATTAAAAATTAAAGGAGGCTTCCTTATATTAATACACGTGTTATTACGATTTATGGTACGGAACTCTTCGTGTGAGTGTCCGACTCTTTGATTTGATTACTGACTTTTGTCTGTTCTGTAGGTTTCAAGAAATGTAATTAAAACAATCCAGACAAATTCCTTATTCTGTTCACAGCGCCAACGCAGTGTCCCTACTCCCACGCAGCACTGGCTGGATGACGATCAACTCGACGGACCCCTTCCAGCAAGCACTCTTCTACCCCAACTTCTTCTCACACCCAGATGACATGAAGATGATCAAGGAAGGACTCCAGTACTTGCACAAGATATTTAACAGTGAGGTAGGCAAAACCACCTGTTAAGATGCTGTTTATGTCAAATTGTTACCCCGTAAGTGCGGTGTAGTGTAATGGAGACCGTGAGGGTCCTCTGGGTGTAAAGGCCGTAACACATGCCTGCAAGTAGCTTGCATGCCATTCTACCATAACAAGTTCTGATTGGTTAATGTCACAAATGGCATTTCATACACATACGTTTGTGAAAGTTACAGGCATGTGAATCGACCTACATCATCGTCACACGTAACTTGCGTAATTTATTTTAAATCCCATCGACATTTTGGCATCGGAAAATCCTTTTTCAGTCGACTTCTACAGCTTTTGTGCCCATTTTAATTTTCGTGCAACATCCAAATGACGACCTATCTGATTTCAATGTCAGCTAGTGTTAGTTAAAACTTTCTGACTAGCCCCCCTAGACAAAAAACTTTTCTGTAGCGTTAACGTCAGACGCTGACGACAAAATGTATGGGAATGACATTAGGTGTGGAAAGGAAACGTCATCACCTAATGTCATTCCCATACATTTTGTCGTGAGCGTCTGACGTTAACGCTACAGAAAAGTTTTTTGTCTAGGCCCCTAGGCTGTCCATCGACCTGATCCTACCATCGCCCTTTTACTACCGGAATACCAGACGTAGGTACTACTGGGTACCATCCGCACTTGGTCGATATCCCGACTAGTCGTACTCTGCGCCTCTCATCCACATTTATTATGCGCACAGCTAAAGTGAGGAACTCTCTGCTAGCGTATAACCCGTCTACCTTCAATCAAACGCACGCTCGCTCCATCATGGACAAAAAAATCTCAGACCTTTTCCAAATTAACAAAAAAAAGTTTATTTACCCAATATTATGTCTTTCTATAACAGATTCTACAAAACAAATACAAAGTGGAGTTAGACCCCGCATACACGGAGGAATGCGACGAGAAGGCCGAGACTTGGTCTGACAAGTGGATGGAGTGCATGATTCGATTGCACACTGACCCACAGAACCATCAGCTGGGCACCTGCGCCATGGGTAGCGTCATTGACCCGAAGCTTAGGGTGTACGATCTTAAGGGTAAGTTTAAAACAAGACTATTCCTTGTGGAGGCTTGTTTGGTGCATGGTGGCGGTGGTACGTTGACACAGCGCAACTCGTCCAGTCTTGACACACAACATGACGTCAATAGGAATTCCTTGAAGGGGTATCAAGAAGTGTTATCCCTCTCGACTTAATAAATGTTAATATTATTACTTCAGTTTGTATATCGAGATACAAACTTAAGTAATTCGAAAAGTCATGCATGATACACAGGCAACTTAACCTCATTACTTGAATTAAAAAATCGAGATAATTATCAACTTTGAAACAACAAACTCTATGTTATACACTTCGATCAAGAATTCACTAGGAGCAAAATTACGTCTCGAAAGGGTCCACGTTTGCACACATATGTATGTAGGATCAACTATATTTGACACTATGAAATATACAACAGGTTAACTACCTAAATTTATTATAAACCTTTAAACTCGAACATTAAATTTAATTTCGATTACAATATATTTGTATTTCTTGGCTACGGTTGGACGTTCAAGACCACACTTATTTGTGGTCTTATTTCTCTGGCCGTTTTTCAAGTGCTAATCGGACGTCGCGTGTATTCTTGATCGAAGGTATTACAATACAAGTCAAAATTCGAACTCCATTACAACCCAAAAAGATAAAGTTTTTTTTAATACAAACGGTCACTTAGGTACTCGAGTTGGTGGCGATATGGATTGAAATTATCTCGAATTATAAGTTCGAGTTAAAAGCAAGAATAAGTTGGATTTAAAAGCTAAGAAATAACTTTTCTTTCAACAATTGGCTGCTACTCTGCCAACTGATCACGCAGCTTACATAACCATCTACTTATCTGTATATTTCTTTCTTTCTTCTAGGTATAAGAGTATGTGACGCTGGGGCCATGCCTTCCCAGCCGACCGGCAACCCTCAAGGTGCTATCATGGCGGTCGCCGAAAGATGCGCATACTTCATCAAAGAAACGTGGAAGTAAACCGGTTTACCCAACTTTATACCGACCATAGATAGATATATTTCTATGTTACTGACACTGCAACTATCTCAATAAATAAAACGTACAAAAACAATTGTACATTATTGTTACATCTTACTTTGTGAATAAAATGATGAATACTTATTCATGATTTTTTTTTGATTTTTCATTTGTTGAGACTTCCTTCTACACTAATAGGAAAAATTTGTTTGTTTGTTTGAAATGAATAGGTTCCGATACTACTGGACCGATTTGAAAAATTCTTTCACCAGTAGAATCCTACATTATCCGTGATGTATAGAATATTTTAAAAAAAGTTAGGGATCCGTATGTAAACTCAAAAAATTCCGCGATACCATAAGTCTGTGTAACTATTATGGTTAAGTCACCATGACCGCTTTTTGTTCCAATTATTCAAGCAAATCCGAAATGAAAAAACGGTAATTTTGGTATCATGATATTATTAATCCTTATCCATTTAAATGGTTTGATAATCAAGTTTGATTATGTCCGTGTAAATTACACTTTAAATTATTCAAATCGGACCTTTCGTTTAAAACTTACGACGGTTATAAACATGCTATAGGTAAGAAAAATGTCGCAGCTTGAGCGAACTGGGGAAAATCTTATCATATGCTTAGTCCGATGAAGCTGAAACACGGCATTTAATTGATTTCGATAAGAATACCAAATGTTTGTATTTTTCTAAAATAAACTACATAGTAAGGAATGAAGGAGTGATGATAAAGTTTTTAGGGGAGGGGATTATTGCTTGCTTCAATTTACGTCGGAATGCTATGAACAAACTAAAAGTGGGATAATTGAAACAGATGTAAGTAACAATTTTAGCATAATCAACCCCTGACGAGGTGAACGAGGTGAAAAGTTGCGCTGAACCTGGGCTCGAGACAAGTGAGATTCTGTCAACGGTAGCGTGGCGAAGGCGATTGTCAACACGTCAAAAATGTATGGGATTGACAGAGCTATCGAAATGTCACGTGATCAAATTCTTACATTTTAGCATTTCGACAGTCACATTCGCTAATTAAATGGTACATTTTCTAGGGCCTCCTGAGATCATAGAATAAGTAGAAATGGCTGAGGCCGCTTTCACATTAGGACGTTAGCAGCGCGACAGTAGCGCGGCATTATAGTGGGAAAGAGATGGAGCTATACGTTCTGTATAGCTCCGTCTCTTTCCCACTGGAATGCCGCGCTGCTGCCGCACTACTTGCGACGTAATGTGAAGGCGCTCTAAGTAATTAATGAAAATCGTTATGCTTAATTTTCCAAAACTAACCTTTTTAAGGGGGTATGGGAGGCGTTGAAGTTTGTGGAGTACCTAATAAATCCGCGCGGACGAAGTCGCGGGCGAAGTGCTAGTTTTCTATAAATCTAGATTGAGTGGGACATCTCAAGCAAAAAAGCAGGCGATTGACCAATCGTGAAAAAAGTGGTGGTTGCTAGTAACCACTTTTTAATACTTACTTCTAACATTCAAGGGTTTGCCAATTTAAGGTATGGAATATTAAATAAAAACTACAAAATGAGAGATTATAAAAATTTATAATGTAAATAAATGAAAACAAATACATACATACATGATTACACAACTTTTACACACATTATGTTAATACTTTAAGTTAATTTTATTGAAACCTAAGACTAAAAAATTCATAATTTAAAAACAAATAGTTTTGTCATTTAAACTTAAAAAAACTTCATTTTTGAAAGAAGAAGTGTTAGTACCTAATTCAAGGAATGATATATTAATACTTCGCCAATTTTAGATTTGAATCAAATGGCAACACTGACTGATAAGGATAAGGACTGGTCTATACTGTAACAATACACAAAACTTTTATGAACAATTATTATTATTTTCTTTTAGTCTATGTATCTATTAATTGTTATATTTCAACACAAAGATAAAGAATAACAGTTTAAACACATTCAATAAATGCTAACATGTAATAATATTGCACTCAAGAGCCTTCTGTATTTAATACCTAATTCACTTTAATGAATCAATCTATTAATACAATATTTGCACAGCAGAATGCATTCATTTTAGAGTTGACAATAACAGTGTTGCCAGCATTACTAACAATTTTAAAACTAAATTCTGAATACATGAATAAAATAATTATAAGAAAAATAAACACGAGCCAAACTTAAACATACAATGGTCCAATAATATGGAATTACAATTTTCGTTATAAAATGCGAGATTGGAAATGCAAAATTCGTAAGAACTAGGGTATATATAGCACCTCAGTATCTTTAAGAGATTATTCTGAAATCCATATGAATCTAACTTATAAATCTACTGATTCCATCTTACCAATTTTTTAGTTTGGCAATATAATATAATATAAAATGGCGTCTTGTAAGGCGGGTCCTACTTCAGTCAGAGGATAAGGATTATTATTATTTTCCCAATCACTAAATTATAAGTCCTATTTTCATACACTACACCTCTGACTGACTACATTAGAGAAAATCTTTGAATAATGTAGTGTCAAAAAATTGGGGCGTTTAAGTACATACGAGAGTGTAGTCTGTTCTGAAAATATTGTCATCCAGTCACTAAAATCCTATATGTTTATTCTACATTATTGCCTGAATAATTAGATACTTAGTTCTTTGTTCTAAACATAGCTAACATTCGCTACACTTCTTAAAAAAGTATACCAATGGCTACAGAAGTACAACTGGAGGCCAATTAAACAGACTTAATAGGATGATAATGATTTCGTTGATCCAATACTTGCTACATAAAAACCTCTAATGCAACCCACCTTTTTTTGTTAAATTCTTACTGCTCATCCTTGTCCTTGGCTCCGTGTTTGAGAATGCGTGTGAACTCCACGTAGTCAAAAAGTCCATCGCGGATGGGTGCCTCGCGCAGCATTTCGTCGACGTCGTCGTCTGTGAACCGGTCGCCCATTGTGGTTAGGAGCTCACGCAGACGTTCCTCGTTGATCACACCCTGGTTTTCTTCGTCGAAACATCTGGTGGTTCAAGTTTGTGATTTAGTGTTGTGTGTTTAAAAGCTCAAGCTTAGAAATTTTCATTTTCTTCTTCATTCTTCATTGGTTGCAATGGAATTTGATTTCATCAGAGATTCTGAATTTAAATCTATCGAAGTAACGCAAGCATCCGATGAATTAAATCGCGAGAATAAAGAACAAAGTTAGAATAAAATTCCAAGTTCACGCAACAAACATACGTCAGCACGAGTCAACGCGCGAACTGTGTAAATTGAAAGACTTGACCTTTTTAGGGTTCCGTACTTAAAGGGTAAAAATGGGACCCGTGATAGGGTCCCATTTTTACCCTTTAAGACTCCGCTGCCCGTCTGTCTGTCACCAGGCTGTATCTCATAAACCGTGATAGCTAGACAGTTGAAATTTTCACAGATGATGTATTTATGTTGCCGCTATCATCATCTGCCTAGCCTTTTCCCAACCAAATTGGGGTCGGTTCCCAGTCAAACCAGATTCAGCTGAATACCAGTATTTTACGTGGAGCGGCTGCCTACCAGACCTCCACAACCCATTATCTGGATAACACAGTACTTCTTGGCAAGACTGGTCTCAGATTTTCTGGCTTCTGAAAATCCGTAACGACTGCCAAAGATCTACAAATGACAGCCCGGACCAACGGCTTAACGTGCTTTCCAAGGCAAAGAGGAGTCTCGGTATATTAATATGGTCACCCATCCACAGACCAACCTCGGCCAGCGTTGCTTAACCTTGAAGATTGGTCCGTGCGGCTGTTATAATTAAATGCTATAACAACAAATATTAAAAACGGAATAAAATAAATATTTAAGTGGGGCTCCCATACAACAAACTTGATTTTTTTGCCGTTTTTTTTATAGATAATAGTACGGAACCCTTCGTGCACGAGTCTGACTCGCACTTGGCCAGTTTTGTCTATACGTGCGTCGAATCACGAATATATGCACTGATATGAGAGTGAGAGGAAACGGAAAAACTTGACACAAACAAATGATAAATTTGTATAATGACAGTTGCGGTGTAAAACTAGTGGCCAAGTGCTAGTATGACTTCAAAAAAAAAAATTTTAGGATATTTATTTGGGCATAACTTTTTGTTTATGAACCGGTCTTGATGATTCTTTTTGTGTTGGGTTTAGTTAAAAATATTTTACATTGGGTGTTTAAACTTCAAAGATAAGTTGGTTATTGACCTCCACACACAAAAAATCAATAAAATCTAGTAAAGTGACATATTGTTAGGTTTATTATGTCAATCCCATAACAAAGTAGATATTTAACAATGAGCTGGTCTGGACTTGGACTACCAAGGCACAGAAAGTAACTCCTTAACGGAATAGCGCAACCACTCATTATAGGAATAATATCAATTTAGTTGTACCCCACAACTAAATTGACATTCACCACACACCACACATTTTGTAGTGTTTATATTTTGAAATTGGTTGTATTTTTTGTAAAAAGTTTTTTTTTTTTTTCAATACTTCAGGCACAAAAGTTTTTGTGATAAAGGGGAGGCAATGGTCAATTTTCATTTCTTAAATATCTTTCTACCCCTAAATTGAGCCCAAAGCAAGCGAACGCAAGTATATAATAAATAATTTTGTTCCTGAGTAAATAAGTAAGGTCTGGGCTGAAATAGGCTGAACTAATGATAATGTTGATGACTTCCATTCCTATACTACTGTGTTGAAATTTAAATAAGAATTTAACATGGATTATTGCAAATTTGCAACAGGGTGTGTTGAATAAATAAATACTTCAGTACAGCACTAGCTAAACCATTGTTATCTACCCAACAAGGACAAAAAAATAAATTACCATACATTATGTTTGTCATGGCTTCAAGTATTTTGTCTAGTTGATAGAATAATAGACACATTCCATGACACTTTTATAACACTACTAGCTGTTGCCAACAGATTCAACCACAGTAAAGTTGCAAATTATCCCACAAGAGCATACTATGGGGATAAAACTTATCCTTGTATTTCCTAAAACAGGTCAAATTCTACCCATGTCTGAAATAATGTCAAAATCCATTCAGCTGTGCTGTGATTGATTAGAAAACAGACTTTCATATTTATAATATTGGAAGGACTATAAAACACTCAGTAGTTATTTATGTTACAGTGAAACCAAACCAATGGCACTATTAATCACTAGTGCCATTAACTCTATATAATTATACTCTAGATAAACTCTATTTAAAATACCTCTGAAACTGGGTGTAAGTTAAAACAATGATCACCAATATAAACATACCCGAAGGCATTCTTGATGACATCTTCAGGGTCCGTTCCTTGCAGACGCTCTCCGAAGAGAGTAAGGAACATAGTGAAGTTGATAGGACCAGGGGCTTCATTCATCATACCCTCCAAGTAGTCCTCCGTTGGGTTCTTGCCTGAAGCAATAAAAGTAATAAGTGGATCTAAACGAAAGACTATTTAAATATTGTATATTTCACCAGAGTTTTGCTCAGACAAGTCAAATCAACAATTGTACACATATGTATAGTTATTGATCAAGTTTTATGATCAAAACTGAGAAAAAGACTTGTCATTCATATTTTGATAGTATGCTTGACAAACATAACCAGAGATTGGAATAGGTAGACTACATTTACCTAAAGTTCAAAGAAGTAAGCAACATAGAGTTGATAATTAATATCTTCTCTAAAGTCACGGAAATCATAAACATGACAATTAAAACCAGAGATTATGAAAACATGAACTGGCCTTGAGTGTAGTTGCAAAAATTTTATTTGAAGAATCATATTCCAATTTTATAGGTATGTAAAACAAAGCTCTTTATTTTAACAGTTTGAGAACGGAACTTTAAAAACATAATAAGATTCTTCAATATAATAATTTAGTTCAAATTTCTTAAATCCCAGAATTCAATGGTAATGTTTATGAGTTTATGATTCCGCGATTTTAGAGGAGGTATTATCAAGTCTGTTACTTACTTCTTCGAAATTTAGGTAAATATAGTCTACCTATTCCGGTCTCTGTCCATAATACATAACAGGATAACTGCAAATATTTTATTTTGAGCAGTTTACAATATGTCTGGATTGTCTTTATTTAATACACTTAAGTGTAAATACTTGTGTGCTTACCCAAGGAAGCTAGCATATCATGAAGATCATCTTTGTCCACGAAGCCATCTCTGTTCTGATCGATCATGTTAAAGGCCTCCTTGAACTCCGCAATCTGAGCCTGGTCAAACATAGCAAAGACATTGGAAGTGGCACGTTGAGCACGCTTCTTGTTGGTGCCACGGCGACCAGCTGTCTTGCGGGACGACATTTTGATATCTAAAAATGTTAACTAAAGTAAGTAAATAAGGTAGCAGATGGTCAAACTTTTATTGGATTGAGCATGACTCACAGTTTTTCGACTTCATAGGGACAAAAATAAATTCACAACAAAGAATTTTAGAAAACCCAATATGTTATACCTATTTAGATACGAGAATAAACTTCCTTCTGCAACGAAAACGCTGATAAGCCAGGTAGCGAACGTTCGACTGCGACGACTTTTCGTGCACCAATTAATAAGTTTAATAATAAAATTTTAATGAAGTAGAGGTGTCACTCAGCTTCGTCAATTCGTCAGTTTCATGCGCTAACGAGAAAGTGACTCATTGCCAAAACCGCCTTCCAGTATTAGTAACGAAGTTTATCTAGGGCACACGGTGTCAACACCAGAGGCAAGGACTTCCATAAATGGACATGCATTTTCCACCTAACACCTGCTAGAAAATAGGCAATAATAAGAGCTGCTATAGTTTCAAATAAAACTTACCTGTATTTTTAAACTAAACACAACAGGAAACAACAGTTTGTAACTGAATTAATAAGATTTTAGCTTATTTTACTCGGTGACTAATAAAATTTATTTGACGTCAGAAGCGTGCGTTCAAAATCTTGCTACAGTACAAATCGGTTTTTCGCAGTTCGCACGAACACAGTTTCAGGCTCCGTTGCAAATTACTGCAAAATCTAATAAGTTTATTTATGAGTTTGAATACACATAATTAAACTAAATTCATACATTTACGGTATTCGTGCAGAAATGTGTTTACGTATTTTAAAAGAATGGTTTAAAGTTTAAAAAGAAAAGTTTCTGCGTTCAGCTGGTTTGTTTTGGTAGTATGTTTGGAACCCTCTTGGAACGCCTAATAATAGTGTTGCCACTAAAAATACACATCTAGGCAGGAGTAGATACATTTTTAGTAATCTGTCTGTATTACAAAATAATGATAATGTACAAATTAAAAATATTTATAAATAATAAAAATTTTAAGATTATTAGTATAACAATTGAGTTTTTTGTGAACAGATTACATAATTTTTAACCTTACTAAACTGTTGTTGTTGTGTTGACATTTTTGACGGCAGATTTTTATGGTTCATTTCTGTCAAAAACATTTCTGGATTTCAAATTAGAAATATAGTTTTTCCCCATTTCTATTTTATTTTACCTCAAGGTGCATTCCAAGGTTTTCCTAAAATCAATGTTAGCTGAGCCAGTAAGTAAATGACGTGGAGTAATTTATTGTAGGGGTACTTGACGGTAGGCATTACATCAGTGCATATCTACTTTTGTTTATGAATGCATTAATATTGCATTTTTAGATGCTCCTCAAAACCTCATCGAGACTGATGTGCGGCCTAGTGCGGACGCTCAGTACTTCATCGTTTCGATGCGGCTCCAGCCACTATGACGTACTTGGAATCACTCCTAAAGCAACACAAGGCGATATCAAATCTGCTTATTACAAATTATCAAAAATTTACCATCCGGATAAATCGAATAACGTAAGCTCTCAATCCTCACATAGGATCGATTGTACTTTCTTACACTACTTCCACATAAGCCTGCTACTTGTATAAAATTAAAACCGATTCCTTGTATCATTCAAAACTGCTTTTTCAGGATGAAGAAGCAGCAAAGAAGTTTAGAGCCATTTCCGAAGCATACGAAGTATTAGGAAATTTACAATTAAAAAAGATGTATGATAAAGGTTGGTTTCTTTTAATAGGAACTTAGTAATTGGTTAATACATTAGGACAAACATGGATAGTAAAATGTAATTATATTTTTCAGTTATAATTATTATTGTAATTATTAAACTATTAATGAAGTGAATAGTTGCCCTTGAATCGATAATAGAATGAAACATTTCTGTACTAGACTGCCTTCCTGTGACAAATATCTAAATCAAGTGATTGCCAAAAAGTGGTTACATAACTATATGGGAAATAAAGCTGGTTTGTAATATAACTATACTCATCCATAACTATTCCAGGGTTGTTAGGCGGAGGGCTTACTAAGTCAAGAGTAGAATATCAGCCAGACCCTGAGCCAACTGATCCTACCCTAAAGTTCTACAAGTCTCGGATACACCGCAAGGTTGTGCCAACCATGGATGGCAGACAACCTATATACGACTTTGACACATGGTATGTTTTGTGTCCAAATCTACCCCTATCAGCCCCAATCATTTGTTTATTGACAAGTCACATTTCACAGTAATTTTTTCACTAAATGAACAACAAAAGGTAAAAGAGGTAGATGTATTCAACTGAAATTGTGTAATTTATACTCTTTTACTTTAAGCATTCCAAAAAATGACCACTGAAAACTTTTTATTTACTTTTGGGCATTACAATAATATTATAAAATATACTTAATGTTTTAGGTCTAAAAGCCACTATGGAGATTTATTTCAAAAGTCAAGATATGACAAAGAATTTCTGAGGAAAAAGCAAACAAAGAAAATGGAAGCGGATCACTCAACAAGACAAGAAATTTTCCTCTATGTTATGTTTGCTATAGGGGGCCTGTTTCTATTCTTGGTAGGTCAAGGCACCACTAATTATGATCTAGATAAAACGGCACAGAAACATCAACACACAAACACTACAACAGAACTAGAGAAATAACGTTAAAACAGTTTTGTCTGTCAGAAAACTGCAGTCACGATCAGAAAACTGCTCGTAATTTAGTAGCAAATTTTTAGTTGAAATAAGAAAATTACTTGTTGTGGCAATTGTTCATAATATTCAGCTGTATAATTTTTCATAATGTCTTGTAAATACTGTACATAAATAATTTATGCAAGAACCTCAGTAGGTTGTAGATAAAATGTAATAACAGATTAAAAATATACTACAATCAAATCTATTCTATTATTTCTTGTTATTTAAGTATATTAGCAAAAATCTGCCTAACCTTTTCCTGCCTGCTATCAGTCTAGTCTGGATGTAGCTAAGTACAGGCAGAACCAAACCTAACGGCGGCTCGGGACACTCCGCCACGCGCCAGTCGCTGCGCACAGCCAGTAGCAAATTCATGTGACAGCAGAAGTGAGGGTTGGAGTGGAGTACTGGGCAGCGAGAAACCTCACAGATGACATTAATTTTGAGTCGACCATACCAACATTTAAATGGAGTGACAGCCTATCGCCTATATGAGCTGCATTACCCAGTATCAATACAATATCTTTTACCGAACATTAAATTGAGTTTTTGGTACCATTAATTATTTATGTAAACTTACTATCTGTTACACGAGTAGATAAAACAAAGTAGTTTCCTGAGAAAGCATATTTCGTAATAACCTTGAAAAACTATATGAAATTGATCTTTTAGCATTAATTTCAAAACTATGTTAGCATTTTTTTTTGAGTTTTGACTCCTTACCGAAGTTAGTTTTTACCTATGCAGTTGTTCCATGTTGTGTTCCTCAAAATGCCCTTTGCGTTCCACGGCCGCGATATGTAAGTCTTTCAAATGATTCCGCAATCGTGTAGCCCTTTTTTTATGATGGGAAATCATCAAATTACTCCTTCCGCTCTGGGCGGAGCGGAAGGGAGTGTCAGACTCTTACTGACTAAATCCCATTCATGTTCCTCCTATTGCCCTTTGCGTTCCAGGGCCACGGTGACTCTTTCAAACAAATTCCGCAGCCCTGGCACAGGAACTAACTCTAGCGGGCCCCGTCCTTTTTGCAGACTTCTCCTCCGGCACGCTTGGAACAAAACGTGCCGTCGACTCGGGCCTGTTCTGATCGGACGGCGAGCTAGGTACCCATTGCTCACCGTCCGCAGGCATCAATCACTCAAAAATAGACCCCGATAAAAATTTGTTTTCTATTTCTAGTGCTAGGTGCCTGTGTCCATATTACCCCATATTTTAATCTGTGCCCGTGTCTACGGCAGGCCGGCAGCAATATTAATAATCTGTGAATAAAAGCCATTAAATTCATAGACAAAGAAGAGGCATTGTCAATTTTATTTTCCTTGATTGTCTTCGAATTTATTTCACTTCTGTAGCCAAATCAGATTTTTACTTTGTTTTTATTGCTGTGATTGGGCTTGGACAATTGATTAACTCAACAGAAAGTGCTACAATTAACAAAAAAATAGCCATGGATTGTCTTGTTGGTTACGGTAGCGAAGATGAAAATGAATCGGAGCGCTATGGAAGCCAACAACCATCGGTAAGTTTTGGCGTCCTTGAAAATATATTTTCAACAGATGAAATTTTTCTTATGCGTGTTTGAGTGTTTTTTAGTATGTGTTGATGCAATTTATATGAGAATCATGGATATTAACCTGCGTTCTCTGCTTGACAATAGAATGGTATTATAGGTGGGAGCGGGTGCCGCTGGAGGCCGCCGCCGCGACGACGATACCAACTACGATGACGTCAACATGGACATGAGCGAGGTAACTGTCCCATATGTTCGCCACCACCATCACATATGCTAGCACAGGGAGAGTCCCGGTCAGCTCACTTGGTAACTGACCACCTGATGGGGCATTTCACTGTGATACTCTCCTTATTCATGTGATGAAGCTAAACAGTAGAAATATTGATAACTAAGTAGTCTATTCTTCATCTATATTCAGGCATACTGCCAATATCCTTCACAGCATTCAAAGTAGTCTTAATTCTCATAATAGTTACTAAATAATTATCATATTACTTATAGTACACTTTTTATAAATATAGTCAAATTAAAAAAGCAACTTTGCAATAAGCTGTTTTCAACGATGATATTAACACTTTTATTATTTTATATGTTACCCATTTGTAAATTGACACAAAACAAAAGTCAAATACCCCTTGAGTACGTGCCGAGGCTTCAAGATGACCGACCGAGTCCATGCACACTGCGACCCTTTAACTTCAGGCTCACGTGAGTACATAGCTATAAGATAACCCAAACTATTTGGCATCATGATTTTACTCATATCCACATTTATTTTTTGCTATAGAACAGTGTTAAATTAATAAAAGCAGTATTTGATACAACTACTTATGAAATTTTTCATAAATATCCATGTATCATATTTATTTTAATCAAACAATTTTTAAATGTCATAATTATTATAAAATACACAATAGGTTCTCTTCTTTCCTATCTTCGCATTTTATAAATAAATTTATTTAAAGCAAATTAATAATCATCAGGATTATTACTTTCCTCCATAAATTTTACCCTCTAATAATTTAAAAAAAAAAAAGAATTTGTGTTTTAACTATGACAATTTTTATGTTGAAAGCTTACTTTGAAGTTATTCCTAAGTATTCTTTTATCTTGTCTTGTAATTAATACTTATTGCTTTATAGCCTACATTCAGGATTAAAATGGCCAACACAAGCCAACAAAGAACTGTTTAATGTAAATGACCTGCAGCATAATAAAATGCTGCAGTACTGGTTTGGTTTTCAGATTCATACAATTTACAAGTTTCAAAACATGTCATGTTTTAGCTATGGTTTTGAAGGAGGCCAACTGTTTTGCAGCAGGAGGGTATGCAACAAAACACAGAGTGGGGCAGCATGCACTATGAACTTAGAAACTGTGCTTGTTGAGTTTATTGCTGGTTGCATTGCCCAGCAGTCCTGAAGTCTGATGTAAATCCGTTTTGACTGGCATTTCAAAATACTGCTAAGGAAAAACTTAAATCCCTAATGCCCGCTTGGGCAAACCAGTTATTATTTAAATCAGAGTTAGCTGCTAACATGAGGTTATTAATTAACAAATATCCATACATATTGATGAGTTGTAATTGGGAGGATTAAAAATAACTCTGGTTTTGTGCAAGTGGACCTAAGGCAATAAAACACCAGTTTCCTTATCTTTTATTCGGAACGAAAAGTCATTATACTTCAAAGAAATAAACATGCCTGTTTCAATTTCTCGACAACAAATTGAAATCACATTTTGCGATACCATTGTTTGGTGCGAAATACTACGACTCTATAATAGTTAATGTAGTGTAAGCGTTGTGTTTCTTGTCGCAGGATTCGCAGGCCGAGTCGGAGCCCGAATTGCCGCCGGTGGAGCCTACGCCGCCGCCACATCCTTCACGGGATGACCGCAGATCTAGTACGTTAATTTTTATGACAGGACTATTTACGCGAGAGTGAGACGTGACATAAGTTTTTGATTTTCTAATCTAGATAAGGTTTGTCTGTGTTCCAAAGGACATTGACCACCAACAGTATCGCTTTAAAGTAGAAGAGTATGACCTTAAAAATATATACATAAATTATAAAATAATTTTTTAACCTCTCGTAGTTCACTTCGTAGAAATCGTATGTGGGGTTTAATAATTGTATTTAATTAGTCATTTATTGGATTTCATTGCATACTTTATAAATGGCGTATATTTGGCATAGCAATGTGGCCAATTACAAAAACCTCCCCATAATCGGTTTTAAAGGACAGACTACGAGTTTCAAAAATAATTTGAACTGTAACATTTTTCCTCCTTATTAACATTTCTATTAATTAATGTTAATAATGAAAATAGTATATTTTTAATTAACATCTTTAAACAGTATTACTTTACTAGTTGAATCTTTCTTGAGTTGACAAATCAGTTACGATCAGGGGGTGATTTAGATTAGCTGTTGATAACATTATCACGGCCAATGTGAAAGGTGAACTGTCAAAAGTGTCAATTTGTCTAACAAACTAGGGATGGGCAAGTGAAAAAATACATCGATATTTATTGTATCGTTTAACATTTTTAAATACTAATATCGAAATATCAATATATCGTCAGCTTTGGCATGATTATTCATACATAAAAAAAAAAATTAAAAAAAAGTTTTTTTTTTTTCAATTTCTGCATGTGCGTATTTTACGTTTTCTTTCTTTTTTGTTAATGATTTGTTGAAAAAAAAACCGAAAATTGTTATACCTGTTAACTTCAGGGTCATATACGTCTCACACTGGATGGCATAATAGTATTAGATAGTATTTTTGTGCACTCAGCCAATAGTGTTACTGTTATTATAAAGCATTTCATATAGATTCTGGCGGGATTTTTTTTAAAGTTGACAATGCGCGAGGAGTCTGCATGCAAGGAGTATCTTGTAACATTAAACACGAAACCAGAGTTTAGTTAAAAATATATCGAAATTGATACGATTCGATACTCTAAAATAAATATCGAATATCGATATATCGCGATTAAAAATATCGACGAAAAATATCGATAATTGGATGAAAAAATAACAGTATTTAAATATGTCGATATTTTTTGCTCATCCCTACTGTCAATATATGTCTATTAAACAAAGCATCTTGTCGGCACTGGGCAGCGAACTTTTTGTTTTATTTTTTAGTGGTATAGGTAGTAATTGTGTTTGTTGTGCTAATAAGTAACATAACATTGCGAACTGTTATTTAATCTGTGTCATTGCGTTGAGACCGTGTCCAGTTGAGTCTTCAGAAGCTCTTTTGAAGACCATTGTGATTGTACTGTGAAAATCGAACAGAAGAATGCTGTGCTCGCGCTATGTGACCATTTTGCGGTATCTAAGTTGGGCTCAATTTAGGTCTGTTGATCCGCCGGCTCCGTTTTTAAACGACATATTTTATGAATATGATAATATAGACCAATAAAACTATTTCGTTGCTCTATTCAAGCATTTTTTATTTTCTACTTCCTTTATTTTATGTACAAACCTACATTTAGCATGCCCTACCTATGAAATATTATTTATTTGGAATCATTCATTGGTTTCTTGAAACTGTGTTCTGTAGTCTTATGTGAATTCAAATCACATTGTTGTAACAACTTTTTTTGGTGAAAAGTTTGTTACAAAACTAACCTCAAAACTGAACAGAAAGTCAAAAAACTACAAAAACCCCACAAAATAAATGGATAATTTTTATTTCCTTTGAAAGTACGACACCACCTCTCTTTTATATCCAATTTATGCTATCATACAAAATGTTTTGATGCGCAACCACGGCCAGAAGAAAACTGATGCAATCTCTTTTCATCCAAATCCTTTCAGGCGTAGAGTGTATCAACAAACGTAAATACTTTCATATTTACAATATGGAAGGGATAAGATTTGTAATTCGAAGGAAAACAAACCAAGGGCACATAATATGCTACACAAACATACAAACTTTCACATCCTGCTAATATTATAAGTGTGAAAATTTGTATGTTTGTGTAACAATCAGGCAAAAACGGCTGAAGAAACCTGACGAAGTATATTATATAGGTGTAGGGTAGGTGGAGAGGGCAGGTAGGTAGCCAGTTGACGGAAGCGAAGCCGCGGGAGACAGCTAGTTTATAATATTAGTAGGATTAGTGCCTTGCAATGCAAATTGTAAATTTATTGGCCTATAATTATTTTACGATGGTATATCTATTCCGCTAGTTCGTACCGATACGAAATAAACTTCCGAGGCGAACCACTCGAATCAGAATCTCGAGATAATGTTTCATTCCATGTTCTAATCGCTTAGACACAAGTCATCGTAATTAATCTGAATTCATCACACTTGAATGCATTAATTTGTAAACGAGTCGTAAAATGTTGCATGTTGAATCGAGATTAATGATTTTTAACCGATTTCAAAAAAAGGAGGATCTCGTTTTTTTTTTTAATCTTTATTTAAGGGGACTCAGTCAACAATGACGATGTCGCCCCATAATTCTAATTGTAGGTAATAGGTATAACTTTTAGGGTTAACATTTTAACTCTCTTAAATCTTATCTATAGTAAACTATGGAGTGGAAGCAGAGCCCAGCTGATGCTGGGCGTTGTTTCCACTCCGCAAATGGTACATGTATAATGCACACAACTTCCCGGCCTCTACCGAAAAAGGGAAGGCTAAGAAGCTGCTACAAATCCCTACATTGTACTGCGTATCTCCAAGTGCCTGGCGCCGCTGGGCCTCATTCCGGGCAAATTCGAGCAAAATATGATGAACATCCTAGAGGAGGTTCTCAATTCGGTTGTATTTTTTGTGTACCCTCCGTACGCAGTTGCTGTGAGAATTCCGTAAATCATGTGTTTTTTATTAGGGCAATTTTATTTGTAAATGATTAGGTTTGTAATAAAAAAAGTAACTTTCCTGGTTAGTACAAAAAATAATAGTACTTTTACCCATCCTTTAAAATCAATCCAAAGGTTTTCATTCTATTGATAAGCCAATGTGTCACACAACGAAAAGGGTGTATGAAACTTTACAAGTCGTACATTTTAGAGTATTCTATGAAATTATTCCTTCATTCTTTAAATTGGCTGTTGACACAGAAAAAAACATATTTCAAAACGTTAATTCATTCACAGATGACAGTCGTGAACGTGACCGAGAGCGGGAACGTGACCGCGGCGACCGCGAGTTCGACCGGCGCGACAAACGCCGCGAGTCGCCCGCGCGTGCCCGCAGTGATCGAGAGCGCTCCGACAGGCGGTCGCCGCGCAGGGATGATCGATACAGGTACTGATGATATTCTTATTACCTTATCACCATCTAAAATGGCATTAAATAAATCCAAAAGTAGTAAAATGAGTAAAAAGGTGAATTTTAATAAAAAAATAGACAGTTTTAAACTAAGTTGAAATAAAGGAGGGCTTGCAACTCACTTGTTGGTTATCCACCTCGTGAGCTATCTAGCTTATCGGTTCCCGATAAGCTTTCTAAGTAAATGTGTTGCTGTTCGTTAGTCTCGCTAAAACTCGAGAACGGCTGGACCGATTTGGATAATTTTGGTTTTGAAATATTTGTCAAAATTAGTTAGAATTATTAAACAAGCCGTGTACTAGGTGCTCAGCATAATAACTGCGGGCTAACTTGATTTGATACGTTCAATAACAACAACAAAATAAGCTCATCTGCTGTAAGATTTGGGAAATCAAAAAAACCGGCCAAGTGCGAGTTGTACTCGCGCACGTAAATATTTAAGTGGGCTCCCATACAACAATGGTACGGAGCCCTTCGTGCGCGAGTCCGACTCGCACTTGGCCGGTTTTTTATATATGTCGCAGCCAATTAGCTTAATTAGCCATTTAATTGGGTGCCTAGCCTTTTCATTTAAATGTGCCGATTTTTCAGCGACTTATGTGAAATCTTTTGTTCAATGTCGTATGACTTGCGACGGCACAATTCAGTGAAAAGGCTAGACTTTTAATGAAATGGCGGATTCAGCTAGTTGGCTGCGACATATTGTACGTTATGGTATGGAACTCTTCGTGCGCGAGTTCGACTCGCACTTGTTTTTTTTACTATGCTGTATGTTTGATATATCATAATTTGATAAAAAAATCACCATCTTTTCTCCTGAACCCTTTTTCGAAAATGTTCTCTACTAAAATTTAGACCTGGATACCTAGCGTATGCATACCAAGTTTCACTAAATCGGTTTATTCATTTCGAAAAATAAGGACTGGAAAGTTTGTATGAAATGCCGTACCGCGTAAACGCTCTTAACAGAATTAAATACATTGTTTTCAAAAGATAAATTTAATTTATAATTAACAAATAAAATAAACAAAGTAACTAAAAACTAAAATATAGCATCAAAAACTTCGTCCTCAACACTGTCAGCTGGTAATGTGCCCAAGAGACTGGCGGCATTGCCACGTTGTATGGCAATGTTTAGTCTGCCCAAAGTAAAAGCCAGCTCTTGGGTCACGAGAAGTGTCAACCAGCCTTTTCGAAACTTCTTTGAAAAGGCTGTGAGTATAAGAGCCACCCCAGGGTTTCAACCCCAAACGGCTCGAAAATTAAGTTATACCAATTAAAGCCGAATTTACATTTTTGGCATGAAAGTAGTTCCGTGACATTAGTTTCACCAACAATTTCACGTGTAAACGTCAAGTTGTACGATGCATGCATCTATTTCACGACACTGAAACATTTCGTGTTGCGCGCGGTTTTTGGATAAAACTAGTGTCATGCAACTAAATGTCATCGTATAAACGCGACGCCAAACTAGTGTCGTAGGACGTGTTTTTTAGTCGTGCTTGCTTTCTTGCTAACCAGCCTCGAATCCAAAAACATCTTTTCTTTCTAGACAACCTTTTCTTAATTTTATACAATAACATCTGTATGACAACATTTTGTAATGCAAAATAAAGCTTTTATGTAAATTTTACGACACAATTATTTTTAATGAAACTAGTTTCACAGGTACTGAAACATCATGCATGAGACTTGTTTCGTAATGTAAATTTGGCTTTAACCTTTTTCGTCTCTGTTGACCGACATCATATTAAAAACTTTTTTGTGGACTGGCCAATAATTAAATACAAATCAACATCTGTTTTATATAATTGTCAGTGTCACTTTTTTCATTAGCAACTGAGTCATTCTACGAAGATGACGTTACGAAAATACTGAGTCTTTATAGCTGTAAAGCAGCCTTTATCGTGAACTGAATGAATATAAACATCTAGGGCAAACCTACTTTTAAAGTGAATTCATGAGTGGTTACAAGACGTTTTATATGGACATCAGCAAAATCAGAGGCATCGCAGACACTGTGCTATACATCTGCCTAACTATTGGAAAATACGTGCGTAACATGGTTTTCCACCTTAGATCGGACCGTGACCGCGACCGCGGGCGGGCGCACGAGGGCGTTCGCCGCGGGTTGCTAGGCGACCGGCCCGACGACCGCGAGAAAGTGCCCGCGCTCATGGACCTGAAGCCGTTCGGCAGCGAGGCGCCCCTACCGGCTGATAAGAGGTCCCAGGATGCTAGGGATGCTGTTTCGCCCAGGTACCACCACAACCACTTATAAGGCTGGTTTTATTGTTACGCGTTTCGGGAGCGCCGTTGGAGCTTGCGTGTTCGGAAATGTATGGGGTTGTAGTTGCGTTTCAAAGTTGCGCGCTCGAGCAGCGCCGTTCAGTAAACTCGCGCTATTTGCCGGCGCTGCCGAAGCGCGCGCCTCTCGTGCGCTTCTACGGCCAGTATGTGTTTTAGTGTGACGCCGTTGAGACGCGCCGTAACCGCATTAACGTTCATATTGTACACAACTGTCTCACAGCAGCGGAACGCGCGGTACTAATCTCGTTCCACAGTGCACCGCTGTTCAATCGCGCGCTTTTAACAGCGCGCTGCCCAGCGGCGCGTCTAGCGGCGTGACTATAAAACCAGCCTAAAACATTAAAAGAATGACCATAAGGGAACGCTTCCACTGAATTGTGTAGCATTCTGTCACATACTGACTCGTGAAGGAAAAAAGTTGCAAATATCTCAATTTGCTCATATGTTTTATCACTGCGCCGCCGCTCAGTACTTGTTGCTCCAGAGCATGGCTCAGTGGTTGATAAACATCGCCATCAAAGACTTCTATATTGTATTTGCTAAACAGGCAATATAGAATTGTGTCCTGCCTCTCGCTGTCACCTACTGTCATTTCACTAAACGCTGTCTGGCTATTGTCGCCATCACCTTTATATCAGCCTGTTTAGGCTAGTCAAATTAGTTTTGAACCTTGCAAAATTTCGTAACTCGATTTTTTTCTTGAATAGTGTATTTGATAGATCAAATACACTATTCAAGAAAAAAATCTAAATATTATTAGAAGAGCTACTTAGAAGTAGCTCTTCTAATAATATAAAAAATTAAACATACAGTAATTCTGAAAAAAACTGAAACTCGTTTATTTCAATAAAAGCTAGGAAAAGCAAGTTATCTGTAATTTTTTTTTTCAATACGTAGAAAATTGGTCAAATTAATTAATTTTGTCAGAATTAAACATTTTCGCCATAAGGAAAGTCGTTAAAAATACATATAAAACGGAAATTTGAAAAATTGATCTGACATGTTTATTTTTTTATATTAAGTCAGACATGACCTATAAGTTAAAATTAAACCCAATTTAATTCAGTTACATTTTTGGTGAATCGCTATCGCAAAAAAAAACTGATACTAATAACTTGCGCTAACAATATAATATATTATTATATTATATCAATTTTTTTAGTTAGGGAATTAATATATTTAATTATAAATGAAAAGAAAATAGTCAATCTTAGCTTGAAGTACAAAATGAAAAAATAACATTCTTTAATAAAATAAGATTATTGGAATAAAAATATTTAATTTACTGCCCTACTTGTAAAACTACGATCGAAACGATCTCTTCTACAAATGCTCCAAACAAACATGCCAGTTAATATTTTTTTCAACACATTTGCTCAAAAAATGCATTTACGAAACCTGTATGCATTGTTCGAAAGTTAAAAATTATGCACCACACAATGGAGCGTGCGGCAAAGTAGGTACTCTCACCTAAGTACAGCCGTGCGTATTCTTTACGGTTTTTTTTTATATTTCCATAAAAATTAATAAGAATTCCACCAAGGAGTTTCACATCACGAGAATAAATAAGCTAAATAATCGAACCTCCTTGGAAGCGCTTTTGCGTATGAATGTACGCGCACGTGCGTGTGTATACGTTTGTCTCATTTTAATATTATAGAGGAAGTGAGAGAGAGATAAATAAAAAAAATAAAGTATGTGGTTCTAATTTTCACCACGCGCATGTGGCGCCCTTTGCAAATTCGCGCCATTTTCATATTAGAAACGTCAAAGATTGTTGCGACTTTCCGACTGATTTCTAGAGACAAAAAGTTTGTTTCATTACTTATTGTAATGTTTTCTCGCAAATGTGTCGAAAAACGTTGTATGACACACGTGCGGATTTGGTTTTTACTAACTCGTGACTATGGTAAGCCCTCGACTTCGTCTCGTGCTTACATTCGTCTACTCGTTTGTAAAAACCAACTTACCGCACTAATATCATAAATAACTATTCCCATCAAGTTATTATTGATATTTAATGTTTTACTAAAAAAAAACGAACATCCGGGAGCTAACTTTTCGCTGCCTACATTTTATTTTAACATACTTCTCTGCTCAGACAATACACGATAACGGCAAATATTCGGAGTTAAGAATTACATTGAGACGATTGAAATGGGCTATTGTATTTATTATCAGCTTTCACTAAAATAGTATGCTTGTCCATGTAATTTATTAAAAAATCTTAATTTTGTTATAGATTCATCGACCGCGAGCGTCGCGATAAAGAAAGAGACAGAGAACGCGAGCGTGACAGAGACCGCCATGGCCGACGCTCGGAGGAGAGACGGTTAGCAGAACTTACCATCCACATACTATTAATATATTAAAGTTTATTTGACAATGCTTTAAAAACGTGTAGCAAGAACTACGTATATTGTTTTATTTTCAAGCATATTTTGATTCGTTCAACATAAGTTTACTTCACCCATGCGGCTCATTTTGCATCGAATTTGTTTCTAAATGAAAATAATACAATGTAATCACATCACCATCACATCAGCCGAAAGACTGATGGATATAGGCCTCCCCCAAATGGTTGGTTTTCCATAATCGCCACGCTTGGCAGGCGGGTTGGCGATCGCAGTGTAGCTGTAGCAATGTACCTAGTGCGATTGACTCCAAGGATCCATGAAGACCAAGAAGTCTAAGGTCTGCATTATTTTTGTGAATGTCTGACACACTATGCAGCATTTCACAAAAGCCTATCGCCTCTTCTGCTTTCTTTAAGCATATAAGGTACATGGAGAGAACTTCGTTATGTTGTAGACTTTTTCGACTGCTTCCATTTCTGCCGGTTAGACACGTTGCATTGGACCATGCTGGACTCAGTAGCTGTTTGAATCAGGTCAGTCCAGCAGCCAATCCCACTTGGAACATAATCTGTATCTTCTGTTACTTTAGGTCGTCAAGCCACCGCCACGAGCGCCGCGAGCGCTCGCGCTCCAAGTCCCGCGGGGCGCAGTACCCGGCCTCGTCGTCGGAGCGCCGGGGCTCACCGCCCAGCGGCGACTACAGGCCTTCTTCGTACAAGGTCAACAAGAAACTCGAGGTTATGGAAAAGATGGGTTAGTAAAATATTTGTAATTTTAAGTTTTAGACCGCTTAAACCTACGAAATCCAATCTTGGACGACACGGTGGAGCATACGGTAGAGGTCAGCCGGGCTTGGGCGGAGCACCGCCGTGTTTTCGTCGAGGCGATCGGCGGCGGCGACCTCTCGCTTCCGACTCTCGTCGGGAGTCGTGCGGCGATTCCCGAGCACCGTAGGGTCGACGGCGCGTTGTGTTCCACGCGCGTCTCTAAGAGATGTCAGCGGAGTAGACGGGTTCCTGCCGTTTTTGAAGAGCAAATCAAACATCTAGTGTATTCTTGATTGAAGGTCAGGACAAAAATTAGTTTTACTAAAAATCCCTTTAAATTCATGCCTGTCTTTACTCGCAGGTCTTCAGATCAAGACTCCAGATGGTTCGATGGCCACAGCGCAGCAACTTCGCGCGGCCGCCTGCGAAGTGCCGCCTCCGGGTTCGCATCTACCTTCATACTACAACCCCACTACTGTCAATGCTAACAAGATTATGGACCAGGTGCGTTATTAACTAATAGATTAATATAATCTATACTAGGTATATAATATAGGTAGTATAAATCTAATATATACTAGGTATTCTTGAGGAAAGTAATGGCCTATTTGACATCACGCTACGACCCTTATAGGGTACGCCACATACGTACGACCCGTCTCCAAGCTATGTGTTAGCTAGTGTAAAATCCTACTAATATTATAAACTAGCTGTCTCCCGCGGCTTCGCTCCCGTCAACTGGCTACCTATATCCTCCACCTACTTCCAGCTACCCTAAACCTAACCTAACCAGCCCAAAAAATACTATGACATGTTTCTGGTTTCCTGTTACTTGATGTTTTTGGTCTCCCGGTACTTGTGAATCTGTAGTGCTAAGGCAGCAGCGGCTCTAAATTTCCACTTCCTCCTCAGTCTTCATTGATCCATGCCACTTACCGGGATAAAAAGAAGCATGTCTCATTCCAGGATATGAAATGAACTACATGTGTGCCAAATTTCATCCAAATACCTTCAGCCGTTTTTGCCTGATTGTTGCACAAACATACAAACATTCACATTTATAATATTAGTAGGGAAGGGATTTGGATGAAATTTGGCACACATGTTCATATCCTGGAATAAAAAAAGGCTACTTTTTATCTTGGTAAGTGGCATGGATTAATGGAGACTGAGGAGGAAGTGGAAATTTAAAACCGCTGCTGCCTTAGTACTACAGATTCTTAAGTACCAGGAGACCAGAAACATCAAGTACCAGGAGGCTGGAATTGTGAGCAGTTAGGATTCACAAAAAAATCAAAATCATAAATTATTTATTTGCGCAAATAAGGTACATAAAATTCATAATCATAAGTATAAGCTTCTCTTATTCTGCCTCTAATTTAGGCGTGCAAAAATGGCGTACAGAATCTAAACATGCTTTCATCAAAACAAAATGTCACAAATAAAATACCAAATGTCACAAAATAAAATACCAAGAATGTCGTAAAATAAAATACCAAGAAATGTCTTAAAATAAAATGTTTACAAATTGTCATAAAATATGTCAGAAGTTATATTCTATTAAATGTCATAAAATTATTGAAATTAGAAAAAATTACACACAATGTCATAAAATATTTACCCATTATTAAATTTTAAAAAATTACACACGCAGTCAGTAAAAAAAAAATAATAAAAAAAGAAACATGTCATAGTATTTTTTGGGCCTGTTTAATTACGTAGGTAGGGTAGGGTAGCGGTAGGGTAGATGTTTCCTGAGTAAAAAAAATAACAATACAAATCAGAAAACCTTCCTATTTCCGATATTCACGCGGGCGAACCCGCTGGTAGAAGCTAGTGAACATATAAATCTCTCCAAGACATGAATGTCGATTGTAATATAATAAACACATCACCCTCCTCCGCAGTTGGGATGTTTGGCATCTTGAATTATGATAAATAAAACCCTACGCAAATCTTTAGTTTAGGGCCAACCATTCTTAGTAACACTCAACACGGTTGACAGGTGCAGAAGCGCAAGTTGCTGTGGTCCAACAAGAACAAGTCGGAAGCTGAGGAGGCCGCCAAGTGGAGCGGCACGCGCTTCGCTCAGGACTCCGACGGCAAGCAGGTGTCCAAGTTCATGAGACTTATGGGCATCAAGGAGCCAGGTGAATATAACTTAATTATTAATTAATGATCTGTTTATTTGTTGGAATGTAGTTATTACATAGTGGTCGGAATTTCTTTAAAGTCGCACATTTGACTTTCCAGTCTCTATAATATTAGTAATAATAGCATTACACTGGGTATTCTGTCATGAAGGCCTTGGTTCAAGGCAGTAGTGTACCTCCTCATCACTTTTGACTGGGGTGTGGGTTCTCGTTCGCATTCACCGCAATCACCCCAGAGTGACAGTTTGCCCTTGCAAACCCCATCTCTGATAAGGGGAGGAGTGAGCTTTTCCTGACCCTTTTATAATTTGTGAGCGGCGCGCGGAAACACCACGCGACACCAACTCGGGCTTGCGTTCTTGGACAACGGACTTGTAGGACAAATCACTAACTCAGCCTCTAGAGATTGTTGCCATAACAGGAAATCAGTCATGTCAATGTAAGTTAGTCAATAAATTCCTGTTTAAATCCAACAATGCACTCTATTCCCACAGCCGCAGTCAAGACCGAGCCTCCAGAAAAAGCAGTAGACCCCATCAAAAAGCAAGAGGAACTCTTTCAAGCAATGCAAGCACAATACGAAGTTGCCAGAGCGACTACACACACCATGCGTGGCGTAGGACTGGGCTTTCAAAGGGGACAGTACTAGAGTCCAGTACTGCCTTAGAACTAACTTCATAGTGATAGTGCCTAGTGTTGTGACGTCTATGTGCGACCTGAGTGTGCCTAGTGCGACAAAAAGAGGAAGGAACAGTGCAGTTGTGTTATAGTGAACTGGAGTTTTGTCATAGATTATGATGATTCTCTTCTTATATGTTGATTTTCTTCTTTTCAATAAGCAATTTATGTGTGCTTTGTTTTCTACATGTGTGTTATTTGTGACATGCATTTGTAATAGAACTGGTTTTTCGTTTCAACAGCTATATAAGACTAATGTTGAAAAATTGTGTCAATGAAACCATAGTGCCTATTAATGTTTCTTTACCACAAGTAAAATTATGTTACTGCCTGGTACATGCCTTAGCTATGTTTATTTAGAGACCTCAACAACCCTGTTGACTTATGCAAATAATCTTATGAATGTAATACTTACTTATTTATGTATGTTTGTATTTCATACTATGGATGTTTGACTAGAGGAATCAGAAATCAGAAAAGAGTATGTATGTAAATTTTTGTAGTTTGTAAAATATTAGGGTACTGGAATGCACTAGCTAAAGATTAGATAGGCTACTGCAAGTAGTTTAGATTCTATAATCCATGTAGAATTGGATTGGGATCAATCAAATGTATTGAGTAGCAAAAAGGACTCTGAATGAAAGAGCTACAAAAAATATCATATTTTTACCATAGCTTTAATACATAATATGCAAAACAAATGTAAATTATATTGACGAAAACAAAAGAAATGTCCCTAAAATAAACTAAATATTATATAGCTAATCTGGCGTTGGAATTATCTAGATAAATAAATGAATTAAAATTTGTAAATAGCCATGACATGGTATTGTGAGTAAGATGTCTCAAATTATAAAACTTGCTAAGAGTATCATGTAGTGAGATGAATTATATTTTCAAAGTAAATTTGGATTCGCGTCATGCAAATCGCGTGGGTTTCGTGAGTGGGAGCGAATTACAAAATGTAATGTGAAGTTCTATAGCTACTTGTGAAACCATATCAAGAATATTGTACAGTACAATTATTTTCTTAATGTTCCTCGGTAATCATTGCATTTCCGAATACCAACAAATACTAATTTCCATATCCATCAATTATTTGATTTATCGTGTATAATTTGAATTCAGAACTAAATACTATAATGTTGTTTGCATTTATTTGTATTCGGAAATGCGATGATTGTTAAATGTTATATAGAATTATTAAATGTAAAGAAAAGGCTATCGAGGTAATCAGGCCGCCACTTCATTTGATATGATAAAGGATTGATAATATGATTGTAACAGGGTTTTAGGTAAATACCCATTTTAAATGCAATTTAATCTTTTGGCAATTCAATACTGGAACTATTGGTTCCATATTACGTAGTACCCAAAGTGCCATAATGTACCAGCCTACATGAGATTTGACCTAAAACCCTGGAAGAAACATTCTCAAGATGGTTGCAATGAGCTATGGAACCCAAAAGAACCTTATAATTATTAAGTTCTAGATTTACTGCTATGTGTGATATAATGTTATTCGATTAACTAGTTATAATGAAAATAATGATCAATGTATGGATAACATTTTATCCATTGAGATCTTCCTGTATGTTCCTAAGTTTAATTGAAATAAATTGCAAGTAAGTAGATTAGTGTTCTTTTGTAGTAAATTATCCATGCAATGTTTATTATTTTTGTTGTTGTTTAAGAAAATAAAAGATTACTAAAATATTGAATTTTTA
Source organism: Melanchra persicariae (assembly GCA_947386135.1). Classification (NCBI taxonomy): domain Eukaryota; kingdom Metazoa; phylum Arthropoda; class Insecta; order Lepidoptera; family Noctuidae; genus Melanchra; species Melanchra persicariae. Next base: position 8,821,272 of record OX376661.1, on the reverse strand, counting down.
TTTTATTGGATATTCCTTTAGTTTTTTAGTTGCATGCAGCCCATAGTCTGGATTTGTGTGCATAAATGGTAAAAGGCAAACAATAGTCTTTTGCCACTAAAGTACTAAGGACGGACGTGTATATGGGGTTATTTTTTAATGTGTATCTGCATATGCACACAACGATGTGCATATTATTTATTGTGCACCTCCACCTACCTATCTGAGGGCTTTGCTTGATCTTGTGTTGTATAGCTGTGTGTGTTTTGTTACTTAGACATGGCTAACTTCATGTCCTAGATGGAATAAAAAAAAATAACACTTAGTAAGGGGCTTGCCATACTAACTGGCGACTCGTTCATCATGAATTATTCATAATGAGTCTGTCCCAAACAATAAGTATTTCTAGAAGCATCAATTCACTATAACACGACCAGCATAAACCGGTCTTAAAAATATGAAGACCACAATAGCGGATGATGAACAAAAAAATAGCACATTTAAGAATGACGATAATAGTAGTCATAAATAGTACTTTTTGATGAAAGTGGGCAAACTTAATAATAGCAGTCGAGGCGGAAAAGGCACGTGCAAGCCATAGATTAATATACAGGGTGCAAGCGGCAAGCGAGGTAGTCATGGAGCCGATATCATCATATCAGCCGAAAGACGTCCACTGCTGGACATAGGCCTCCCCCAAGTGTCGCCACAACCACCGGTCCTGTGCGTCTCGCATCCATCGGTTACCCGCGACCCTCACCAGGTCATCGGTCCACCTTGTGGGAGGCCTTCCAACACTGCGTCTGATATACTGCAAACAAAAACATCACAAACAATATTAGTAACAAAATTATTGGCAAAGGGCTCTCGGATTTTTTTTCGTCGGCCTGGTTTGATTTGCGTGGTGATTTACGAAATTCATTTCATTGCGTGCCTAAAAGTGGTGGGGTAGTAGGGACCTGGGGGTCTACTCTCTAAGCCCGAAGTTCGAAGTTTCGGCCTTAGTGTCGGGCGTTTTCTACTCCGTATCACCGACGGACTTACGATTAGTCAATATTAGTCCCGAACCCGAACTAAGAATGAATGACAAAATGACAACACGATTTGACAGTTTTTCGGGTTCGGGACTAATCGTACCTAAATTCCTATGTGATACGGAGTAGAAAACGGCCGACACTAAGGCCGAAACTACGGACTTCGGGCTTAGAGAGTAGACTCACCATCTTCGAGTAAGTGTGTTGGAAAACAAGTGATCTATCTCAAAGGTCTGATAGCTGTAAATAAACATGAATGGTAGAACAGTAAATCAGTCTCCAGCCCCACACAAGTTACACTAAATTAGACTAGTTTCTCTAAAAGTGAGGGAAAGCTAGCCAGTATACTAGTCTTTGGAGAAAGCTAATTGTAGCAGCTAATCATCGTGAAATAAAAATATAGAGTGATGAAAATTGTAAATGGTCTCTGACATGCCAATTAAATCGCAAGATTGTTTGGGAACCGTGTGGGAGAGACTTTATAGCGGTATCGATTTTTCACCAGCAATATGATTGTACATCACTACACTACTCACTCACTAACAGTTTATCATCTGTCTCTGTCAGTCCTACTGTCAAAGACACGAGTGAAGTTGTCTGCGCTCGCTAATATTGAAATAGTAATAGTCTGTGGTTATGGGATTCACCGTAAAGTGTTCACAAAAAATGTTTTTATTTCAAATCAGTAGATAAGGTCGCATAATAAATTATCTAACATTCAACAGTTGACGCCCAACTACCGCCGTAAAAGCGCGAAATAAAAACATATCGTCGGTAAATTGTGAAATAGGTTAAAATTGCAATTTGTAACAGTGCGTATGTGAGTCTAAATAAAGATAAAAATAAAGGATGAATCGCGAAATGGAAGACGTCGAAACGAAACTGTGTGAGAATTGGTAAGTTTAATGTGCAATATGCGTGTTATGTTGTCAATTATTAGTTCTATTTTAGAGTACACACGTTAGCCGGCTATTTTTAGATTATTTGGAGCATTGCGAACATCGCAGCTGTCCCGAGATCGCTTGTTGTTTACCTTACATTGGAATTATTGTTATGAAAAACTTCCTAACACTCATTGTTTATTTGTTTAGCCTCTGGGGAGATCTTGTGGACATAGAATTGAGTGCGAAAAATATAAATTCTTTTGTTATTGTTGCTATTCTATTGTCTTATACGTATATATTTCTTTTTACCTTTGTAGCTAGGGGTCGATGATCTCTCGTCTCTTTATGACCTATTTTTCCCCGGACGCCCTATATTGCAGGCTACAAAATCAATTTATGCACTAGGCGGGGGATGAATTCCAGGAAATGGCTGAGGCCGGGCTGTGCCGGGTCTGCGCGCTGCGAGACTTTATTGGTTACACAAGCTTCTACAATAATTTGTAACTACCTATGTTTGTTAGGGTTTATTTTTGACTGGCCAAATAAATAAATCTGAGATGTAAGGTATCCTAATAATTAAGCATTTACGTGGGTTACCTTCCCGCCTAAATACTTTTTTTTCCTCTATGCATTTGACATATTTATTGAAAAAAAAAAACGTTTCAGAAATCCGCTAGCGAAATACATTATAAGTATGATTAAAACCTTCTCATAGTTTACTCGAATGCTAATTACGAAACTTACTTACCTATCCACACATGACATAACAAACACCTTACCTTGTGCAAGTACCTACCTACTCTTGAATATAATAGAAATACATAATTGAGTTACCTACCCAAATAAGTAGGTACCTAAGTACTTAATAGAAAGAGATTATTTAGAGATATTTTTTTCCAATTGTTTTGGTTAAAATGCTAATGTAATTGCCTACACCGTATTTTCATATTGTTTTCACGATTAATTATTATTGTCTGTGCCTTCGATACGTCATTTTCGCTACATCATTCATTCATCAAATCATCATGACAAACAAACACGAAAATATGTCAGCTAGGTTGATCTTCGGACGAAATCGTACCATTTTCTATCATCCTATTCTTCGTGTTGAGGATCGCGACCACATACGACGCGTCTCCAAGTCGTGCGGTCGTCAGTGTCATCCCATAAGTCTAATCTATCTATCTTATTTTCCTAATATGTCCCACCAGTCCCACTACCGGGCAAATTTCCTGTTTTCCACACAATCATGTCTGACCTCTGCCATTGCGGGGTAGCCTAGTCCTTCCAGTAGGAGTGACGTTCGATCCTCCATATCTACGTCATACTAATATTATAAATAAAGAAGTCTGTAGGATGGGAGACGCTTATGACGTGTGGGACGCTTTTTTTTTTTTTTTTTTTTTTTTTTTTTTGGATGGGAAATCATCAAATGACCCCTCCCGCTCTGGGTTGAGCGGCAGGGAGTGTCAGACTTCTACTGACTAAAACCCACCCATGCTCCTCTTAGTGCCTTTTACGTTCCAGGGCCGCGGTAACTCTTTCGAACAAATCCGCAACCCTGGTAGGCACTGGCCCTAACGGGCCCCTACTCCTATGCTGACATCTCTTTGAGGCGCGCGTGGAACACAACGCGCCGTCGGCTTGGGTCTGGCTTTAATCGGACAGCGAGCCACCCAACGCTCGCCGTCCGCAGACCCGCACCTACGGTGGCCGGGAATCGCCCAGCGACTCCCGACGCCCGGTGCGTCTCCCTATGCCGCGGCGGCTGGGGCGTGAGGGTTGTCTCTCCCTCACGCGGCCCGCCTCCTCCTTCACTAGCATTACTGCTTCGCAGAAGGAGGTGACGGCTTCCCATGCCTCCTCGCTCCGGACCATGGATTGAACCAGGGCCGGACGCGAGAGGTCGCCGCCGCCGAACGTGTGGGACGCTGCACTATGGGACCAAACCGTATTTTCCATCTCGAAAATGGTTTTGGTGAAAGTCGTATATTCATAGATTTTTTTAGGGTTTAATACTCTTAAAGGATGGAACTTACGAATAAATCTCAAAAAAAAAAAAAAACTTAGTTTTACGTTTATAAACTGAACCTCAAACATTGGGTATAAATATTTTCGTGCCAATTAAATTAGCGTTAAGGAAGTTCAACACAAAATTATTCGGAAGTTTTCCTAGGAAGTATGTTAGTGTTATACATCATAAGAAAGCTTAGAATGTACACTTTCCAACCACGTTCGGTTTTTGTACAAAAATATTTTCGTTTTATTTTATTTTATTTTTTTTAGTGAAGTAAATAAAATTTCGTTTTTGTTTATTTCAATTGGAGTTTTCATTGTTGCCGAAAGCTGCCGGTGTCAAGTTAATCACTCTAGTAGATACCTTACCTATTCAGTAATATGAGGATTGAATAAAAACTTGCGCGTTTTTTGCGCAAGGGTGATTTAGAAGCAATAATGTCAATCAGGGGAAAATAAAAAAATCTCCGAAAATTACGTTCTTCTTTTTTATTATGAAATATTATATTTAATTGTTATATTTTGATGTCTATCTTGTTTTTTTTTATTTATGTTATAGAAGCATATATTTACAAATTAATAGACTACTATTATATTTGAAAGAATCTTCCCATGGCACTTTTGTTTTCGGTGGTCACCTTAACCACAAGTATGATAAACTATATTGCTACGGAAGTTCTATTTATCTGTTGTGGTAATTATTTACAATCAGTACTGATTACACTATTTCGATGAGAACTGTCATAATCAATTGTCCCATGGTTTTTGCACAAGGCACTAAATTGTTGGTCTTTTATATACCCGTGTTTTCAGCATACTATTCATTCGTGTTCATATACTTTTTTCAACGTAGTTCTTTTTAACAGACAAAAACATTATATTATCTAACAATGGGTGAATTCGTTTGTGTTCGACGCGATCTTTGTGATCAAATAATTCGGCCAGTATACATTGATTACCGCGCAATTATATGTAAGCAAATATAACTGGTACTACATGCCATCTTCGGTCCATAAAGTACTTATACATGGTGCTAAAATAATAGAGCATTATGCAGTTTTGCCTATAGGACAATTATCCGAAGATGCCCAGGAAGCCCGAAATAAAGATTACAAGAAATATAGGTTACATCACGCTAGGAAGTGTTCCAGATCAGCAACAAACGAAGACGTTCTGCATATTTTATTATATACATCTGATCCTTATATATCTAGCTTGAATAAACCAAGTTTTCTAATATCCAAAGAATTGTTTGACGAAGTTAAAGAATTGTTAGAAATAAAAGGTGATGAATAGTATAAGCGCTAAAATTTTTAATTTTTTTATCATGTAATGTTTGTTTAATAATAATAATTAAGTTTTAGACTTATTTTAAGCAAAAGTGTAACTTTTACTGCTATTTTAATGTTACTGTATAATTTTTTGCATGAAATTTCGTATAACTGTAACTTTGTAATTTTTTTACTAAAAATATATAATTTTTAAAATGTTGATGTTTAATTTCTTTTATTGCCTAGATATTCAGAAATACGCAAAAAAAAATTCAAGGAGAAAAATCACAAAACAACAGAGTTATCGATTTTTGAGATGGAAAACACCGATTGGTCCCATAGTGCGCTGGAGCGACCTTCCTAGAGGAAGACAGGGTGAAAGGCTAATCAACCTAAGCAATTCTCTAAGTAAAAGACTGTCCAACTAACTTCGAATGTTGTTATTATTATCGGCAAATTACAGTAGTTATCACGAGTATGTTTGACAGTATTCGGTAGCTACTAAGGATGATTCCTGGTTAAAAAATATATGATTCTATTTAGTCCGTCAGTTAGATAAAATATTGGACACGTATTTTTTGCTTTAGAAACCGGCAAAATGCGAGTCGGACTCGCGAACGAAGGGTTACGTTTCCGTAAGTATAATTCTCATCTATATAAAACAGCAAAAAAATCACTTTTGTTGTATAGGAGCCCCACTTATATATTTATTTAATTCTGTTTTTAGTATTTGTTGTTATAGCGGCAACAGAAATACATCATCTGCGAAAATTTCAACTGTCTAGCTATCACGGTTCATGAGATACAGCCTGGTGACAGACAGACAGACGGACAGCGAAGTCTTAGTAATAGGGTCCCGTTTTTTACTCTTTGGGTACGGAACCCTAAAAAGACGAAGATAAGACGCATCAAAGATCAGGAGTGGGGGCTTGTGATGTCACATGTAGGTAAAAAGTGTACTTACACGTGACGTCACACGAAGTTTCAACGCACTGTCGTTTTCAGTTTTTGTTTAAGACAACTTGTTTTGGAAAATTGACGGAATAATTATTTTTTAGTCATCAACCCTATTGTTTTGTTGATTAGACTTTCATAATAATCACGCGTGTCAATCTTCAGCTGTGCTTTTGTTTTTGACAAAATACCTCTAGGTCAGCATTAGCTATTCACAACGTTTTTCGATTCCATGCCGAAGCGAATGATTTTGGTTCTGTAAGGTTGTGTAGGGAGAACGCTGAAAAATGGTAATAATTCCAATAGAAAACATGTTTTACTTCGACAGGCTTGCTTTCATGTATCGAGAACGTACTCACGCATCCTCTCTAAACAAACCTTACAAAACCACAATCATTCGTTTCGGGATGGAATCTAGTGGTTGTGGATAGCTATGCTCTCTGCCCTCTTGATTTGACACGTGGCCGTCAGGACACGTGACCTAATCGAAAATTCGTAAGACGTTGAAGTGAAAACTTCTTTAGTGGCGTTGTGCACTTTTTGGGATGGGTAAAAAATTTTAAACTTGCGTCAGGACACGTGACCGTCAGGACACGTGACCGTCAGGACACGTGACCTGATCGTAAATTCGTAAGAGGGATAATGTTAGCACTTTTTGGGATGGTTAAAAAATGTTAAACTCGCGTCACCGCGGCCCTGGAACGCAAAGGACATTAGGAGGAACACGGATGGGTTTTAGTCAGTAAGGGTATGCGCGCACTACGAAAATAAATCGTTGCGACATTTAAAGTGCGAAATAAAATTGCATACGACAATAATTCCTACGCGCACTACGATTTATTATCGCCTGCGAAATAGCAGAGCCAAAAGCAGGGCCAAGACAGTCACTGTGCCTAACACAGATAACTAAACGTTACTGGGTCCATCCTTTGACAGCAGTAAGACATTCTAAAGGATTTTTTTACGTACGGTTTATCGATCTTAAAATTTACCGCTGCGCTTGCGATTTTTTCCGCAATGTACGAAGCTTGTGCCGCTTCATAGGGTACATACAAAATATACGTATAATTTCGCATCTGCGAAAATAAATCGCAAATGATTTATTTTCGCAGTGCGCGGATTGTAGTACATTTCTGTTGTTCACAGATTGACGAATTTTCTTCGCAACGATTAATTTTCGTAGTGCGCGCTCACCCTAAGAGTCTGACACTCCCTTCCGCTCCGCCCAGAGCAGAAGGAGTCATTTGATGACTTCCCATCAATAAAAACGAATCCCCTACCCTCTATCTACTTCGTTTACCGGCTCTCGATCTTCAATTTCCCACTCGAGTAGGTATGTTGGTCTCTGCAGAATCTTGCTTTGCGCCATATTTTTGTCAATTAGTGTCCCCAGTCGTCAGGGTTAAATAAATCTAGGCACGAGCAAACTACCTGCGCTTCGAACATTTTTGTATAATAGAATTACCTAGCTAGCGTGTGCGGACAGCCCGGATGAGCAAATTGTACGAAAGGCGCCCGTTACACGGTAGGTTTTGCTGCCAGTTTAACCTTAGTCTTGGCTGTGATTGACTGATAGATAACCTATCGTCTAATGCAGTGACTGATTTATTTATTTTATTTATTTATTTTTAGCCTATTTCGTCCCACTGCAGGGCAAAGGCCTCCCTTTCTTCCTTCCATTCTTCCCGGCTCTGGGCTAGTGTTGACCAATCCTGTCGATAGGCGTCAAGCTCGTCCCGCCATCTTCGCCTGGGTCTGCCGCGATGCCGCCGGACATTTTCTGGGACCCACATTCTGATGGTTGCATGAAAATCTAGATATTTATTAGTCACGACTTTTAAGTGAATGGTTCTGTTTTTTTGTTTATGGAATGGGTCCTTGTCCTTTTTCGAATCCCGTATAATCAGCCAATAATATATCGTGGCCTTATTTAAGAATATTTTAAGTTTAAGGTAATGACGATTGAATTCCATCACTCACTGCATCTATCATGCGTCATTCATGCATGACTTTTGGAATTGATTGACGTTTGCATGAGCGTGTAACGGACGCCTAATATTATGTATCTGCTACTCGGTTTGGTCTTTCATGAATGATAGTTTTAAAGAGCCAGTCACCTGGGGACAGAAAATATAGGATGTTTATCGATCTGATGACGTTTGCGTGTCAAAATTGGCCAGAGATCGTTCAGGATAGAGAGATATGGATCTATGGATAGAATTAATTCGGTTAAAAAGGAGAGACCTTCGTCTTGCAGTAGGACACAAACTAAGCTAGCAAAAATATTATATACGAAGATGGTAAGAAGATATTACCTCGGGCCACGGTCAATCGTTCTATTAGGATAATAGAAGAAATAAGTTCGTCATGAAAATCGAAGGATGATTGATGATGATGATGACCCTTGAAATACCGGTACCTTGCATAATGATGAAGATCTATCTAAAATTTAAAAACTCCCTTAGTCATCTTAAAAAAATATTTTAATTATCCTAAACCTGTGAGAAATCTAAAGGATTTCGATACACTACATCGTTAACCTGTAGTTTAGTGAAATTATAATTAACATTATCCGTTCCGTGTCAGGGACAGCGACGGGCCGTGACCGTTGAAATTTACTAAAGCTCCGGAGCCAATACTGACAAGGACGTTTCTGAAAGATGACATTAAAATTGGAGGCTTGGATACAGTTCTGCGCACAACCGCCTCTGCTGGATTCCGTCATTGAGGCTGATAGCCGGAAAACAGATTCCGGCTTTAGGTACCAAACCTTAATAAATTAGTATCTGTGCGAATGATTCTAGATGATTGGCTATTGTCCCTGTTTCGGTGGTTCATATAGGTTAAGGGTCAAATGACTGAAAATACTGTATTTAATCAGTACTTATAGGAAGGACCAGGCGCGGTCGCAGTCATGAACTTTGGGGAAGGGTTAGATCTGGTTAGATCACATGATTGGTACCTAAACTAAGTTGAGATTTTTTTTTGCACAAAAAAAAAGGAATTAAAATTACAAACTTATAAAACAAATGGGAGAGATTGTAAGGCGGGGCCAGCCTTAAAAAAGTGGTTTTCATTTCACGGCTACCCGAAAATTACGGGCTCTCTTACGGTCAGTATCTCATTACATTCATACAAAAGAGACGTTTACAGAATTTGTGGCGTCCCGGCCAACAATACCTTTAAGTTCTGGCAGACAAAACCGTGGGGTTAAATTGAAACAAAAATTGAAAGCACCTCGGATGGGTTACCTACGTTAGCTGAAAGAGAATCTAGAATGTATGAGCGAGCAAGGCGAGCTTTAAAATTTTGTTACATAATGTTCATACTGGATAACTAAAGATGCTGGTGCGAGCGAAGCGGGCCCGGAAAATGTTTAGTTCATTGTCTCGGATACGCTTTATTTTCTTTACATTACATCATACAAACGGATATTTATTAGACGACGTAGCGTAAGCTGGAAAAATAATCATGTTACAGCGAGTGAAGTGAGCTCAAAAATTGTAGCACCAGACCTCGGAATGACGGTGTAAATATGTTTTCTTGTTGTTGGTTGTAGTTACATTTCTAGGGTTCCGTAGCCAAATGGCAAAAAACGGAACCCTTATGGATTGGTCTGTCTGTCCGTCCGTATGTCACAGCCACTTTTTTTCCGAAACTATAAGAACACTGTTGAAACTTGGTAAGGAGAAGTATTCTGTCCGCCACACAAAAATGGAAAAAACCATTAAATTTTTGGGGTTCCCCATAAATCCCATACGTCTTCAAAAATGATATTGAGGTTTCTAATATCATTTTTTTCTAAACTGAATAGTTTGAGCGAGAGACACTTCCAAAGTGGTAAAATGTGCCCTGTAACTTCTAAAATAAGAGAATGATAAAACTAAAAATAATATATGATGTACATTACCATATTAAACTTTCACCGAAAATTGGTTTGAACGAGATCTAGTAAGTAGTTTTTTTTAACCTGTCCGGCCCCGGCGACACACCGGTGTGTCGCGAATTAATCGCGAATTTAATGTTTATTTACATATACATAAGATTTACTTTATATTAGGGAATTTTCACATGTTGGGCCCGAGTGATCGTAAACCACAATTTACCTTTCATTCAATCAACACAAATATAATTTTCACAGATGATGTATTTCTGTTGCCGTTATAACAAAAATGACTAAAAACAGTATAAAATAAATATTTAAGTGGGGTAAAAAAAACGGCAAAAAAATCACGTTTGTTGTACGGGAACAACAAACGTGATTTTTTTGCCGTGTTTTTATAGATAATGGTAAGGAAGCCTCCGTGCGCGAGTCCGACTCGCACTTGGCCAGTTTTTTTTATAGATAATGGTACGGAACCCTCCGTGCGCGAGTTCGACTCGCACTTGGCCGGTTTTTTTTATAGATAATGGTACGGAACCCTCCGTGCGCGAGTTCGACTCGCACTTGGCCGGTTTTTTTTTTATAGATAATGGTACGGAACCCTCCGTGCGCGAGTTTGACTCGCACTTGGCCGGTTTTTTTTATAGATAATGGTACGGAACTCTCCGTGCGCGAGTTCGACTCGCACTTGGCCGGTTTTTTTTGGTTCTTTGGTTACCATACATAGTGTCATAGAAGTAACTTAGTCGTTTTAAAGATAAAACTAAACATTAATTATACAATAATACAAGTTTTACTTATATTTATTTATTCGAAAGCGAGCTAGAAATGTTCTCGGATACGTAAGATTCTCTTTTAAATATCGATAACACATAACAGTAATGTTTTCGACTTATGTACAAAACAGTTAAGAATACTTAGAAGAGCTCGCGAGCGAAGCAAGCTCGAAATTTTTAGGATCCGGCCACGGCTAATAATGTATTAATTTGTGATTTGTCTACTTTTACAAGGTTTGTCCAATTTGACGTGTATGATTTTGGGGGGTGTCAAGCCCCCCCCCGTCGGACCGCGCCTAGCTAGGACAAAAGCTGCTCACCGCGCTAACCGCAAGTCTACCCCACAACCACACAACATTGGTGCATAGCGACAGACATGCTGCATGTTGGTTACTCAAGGGACAAAGGTTTCACACGAACGAACAAGAATACTTAATTTAAGTTGACAATAATTATTTAGTACTTAGTTAAATGGTCGGAAACTTCTCGTTGGGTCTGCTGGTTATTCGTAGGTGCTCTCAACAACAATAGTAAAAGTCTGGCGGGTATCCTGCCTATCCCATAAAGATCATCGAAGTCTCTTCGCTTTGTTTGATGGGCCGTGCATCAAAGCGGTAATGATTGTAATAAACGGCCTGGCAGAGGTCAATCAATTCACGAACCTTTGGCTGCCGGCATGTCGTCTGCAATCAACGCTCTCAATTCCTGAGTTCTAGTTCTCCTTTCTATAGGCAATCTATTTGCATCCGATACTGTTCTGCTCAACGTCTGACCTAAAACTTACATAACATGGCTGACATTCGACCTTATCGGAAGTTCAATATGTTTTATTTCGGTACTAGACTGATTTCTGCGAAGTAGAGCGCGCTGTCGCCTAGGCGACAGTGGAGGTCAATAAGTCAGAAGTATATTTAGCAGGTATTGGCTTTCTGAGAGAATTTCACGAATTATGTTACTGTCTACGACAACTTTTCATGAAGAGCTTTACCTCCCTCGTTTAACATCCTACGAGTCTGTTTCCAAAAAAATTCATAATCCCCAATTTGCTTCGCCGTAGTCGGGTAAAAATGGGTCGTGAACTCGGGATATCTTTGTAGTCAGCATTAGTCAGTGCATATTATTATTAGCTAACCCACCACCCAACTAATCACAAAAAAAAAAATATTACATGACAATGACACCCACAAAACCGAAATGGGTCCGCGTGGAATACGTTACGGCCTACTCATATTAAATCATTAGGAACTTTATAGGCTGATGATAATGCTATGCCGTGCTATGCTATTATAAAATAATGTACCTAAGCTTTGCAATCATTGACTAGCAGACAGCCCGGCGGACCGCGCTTGTTTCTGACAATGATTGGACCGGACAAATTATGTAGGTCCGAAGTATACTCGCCACGCGGTCTGCTATCTTCGAGAGCGGTCGTGTGACGTGTGTACGATGAATGCGTATAAGCAAATGTTCGGACGATAAAGCCCTATCCTATAATCTATGTTTGCAACGGATATCTATGATGTTTGTAATTATGATTAACTTTTTATGGTGATTCCGAAACAGTTCTTGGACAGAAATCTATCGTAGAAACACCCATTAGATGTCGGAGAATGGTTTCAGAAACATTTGACTGTACTCCTTATGTTTTGTGAGTGCAGCAAACGCGAGATCCCGACGGTGAACTTCACGATCCACAGCGTGCACTGCGCGCGCAACATTCGCGTGTGTCCCGTCTGCAAGGAGCCCGTGCTGTACGCGGAGCTCAAGGAACATCACGAGAAGTTCCACAAACTGCGTGAGTACCATCCCATTATCAGTATACTTCGATTTTATCCCATCCCTCACCTTCGCTGTCACACGCGAGCGACTGGCCTCGTGTTTCGAACTGCCATTACAAGCGGCTACTGAGGTGTCTCCGTGCTGTGATCAGTATCTATGAGATACTGATCACAGCATGCAGGACCATAGTCGACCTTTTTTATGGATGGGAAATCATCAAATGGCTTTGTCAGTAGATGAGATGAGCATGAGAATGAGTCATAAACTTTGGGGAAGGGTCATTTTAATAGCCCAATTAAAATTACCCTTCCCCAAAGTTTTACTTATATGAATAGTAAAATAAGTCTTGAAAATTAACGATTGTTTGCCCACAAAAAAATAAAATTAACCGGTCAAGCGCCGCTGGCACACCGGTGGTGTGCCACCCGATTTACTGGTCTATTGAAAACTTGCTTCATGGAATTATTTTTTTCACATCACCGAAAAGAAGTTACACATAAAAAGTACAAAAATGGAAAAGGAAAGAATTTAAAAACTCCGGCCCTGATATGTAAATAAAACCACGAAGTCACGAGCTATTTCCTGTAATCTAAGATTACAACGCAAAATTACATTTGTACCTACTGATAGGACGTCGCGGTCGCCGCGCCGTCGCAGTAGCACGGATGCACCGCACCGCGCCGTAATGCAACGTTATCCATGTGTCACCCACCGATGATTATATCCGGGCGATGTATGGTTCGTGTTCTCGTTATACACTTGCTAAAAACTCGTTTATTCAACATGTGACTTGGGGTGTTGAACATAAAAATCATCAAGCTCCTTGAGCTACACGGTAACTGACAAAATAATGTTTGCACTGTTTGGACACTGTTTTCCACTCGAATCTGTCTGGCTTTCCTCAAAAGACCACCTTAGAAATTAACTTACGTGCTTCTCTTCCCTTAGGAGCCGAACAGTATGGATTGTATGGATATGTTCTAAGAGACTTTGATCTTTGATTGTTTCTTCTCAGAGTAGTCTGCTAGGGATACAGGTATAGCCATAACTTTCGCGTTCTGGGGGTCCATAAATTGTATAAAGGTAGTTTGTCGCAGTACGGTTACACTTATGTGTCTCAATAAGCGTTGCTAGATCCAGTGTGTCGAATTACAAGGCTGTACAGCTGCAACTACCCCAAAAATACAGGTTTTTGAATCACCATTTCTTTAGATCGCAAGGTCAGTTTAACAAAACATCTAGGTATGAGATTTTTTTTTTAACTCATTGCATTTGAAACGAAAAGTCGTTCAGTTTTTCTGTTGAGTTGGACATTCACATAGAAAACGGAAAAATTTGGAGAGCGAGCGAAGCGAGCTCGAAAATTTTAGCACCCAGGGTCGGATACCTAAGTATCCTGCGTAAGGTTTTCTTTTCACCATTGATACTATTTGATACTTTTGTAAACAGGATGAGTAATAGTTATTTAAGAAGCGAGGGAACGAGGGAGCTAGAAAATTTAAGTAGCTTCCAAAGACAAACTTAAAAGTAGGAATTTGTCTGGGTCCGATTATGATTAGAAATTATGATAAAGAAAACAAAAATGTTTTTATACAGTAAGCTGTATTCTGCCAGGGTTGCGGATTTTGTTCAAAAGAGTCACCGCGGCCCTGGAAAGCAAACGGCACTATTAGGAGGAGTACGGATGGGTTTTAGTCAGTATGAGTCTGACACTCCCTCCCGCTCCACTCAGAGTAGAAAGAGTCAGTTGATGATTTCCCATCCATAAAAAAAAACCTGTATTCGTTTTCTGGTAAAAAATTTGATCAAGCTGCAGACTAAAGAACCGGATCGTCGTGTGCTAAGGGGAGTCCGGACCCCCTAAACACCCTCCTTATTATACGCCCATGGCTAGGGGAACACTGGCCTCGTGTAGTTCAAAATGACCAACAACGATTGACGTGTAAACGTGTTTAACAAGCTTTTTTTTAACATAATTCGAAAAGAAATATCATTTGCTTACTAGCCAATCTTCTTCGGGCAAAACAGGTGTGAGTGTTTAACACAAATGTATAACTGCCCGTCAACGTGACGTCTAATAAATAATTAAATAGTACCTACCTAATCGAAACAGATTATAATTAATGAAGAAATTTATTATTTAATGAGAACGCTCATGAATCCATCACTCGTTTGGCAACACGACGGACGGAGCTATTTGCGGCTTCTAGAACAAAAGATTTCAGTGGCTTTTAATCTTGGGATCAGGCCTGACCAGGCCTGACCGACCCCATGCAAGACATAAAAGACAGCTTTCATCTGTTTTTGGACCTAAACGGAGAACAGATTGTTGACTGATGGGGCTGCGCCCTTTACGTCTGCCAGGGTTGCGTAATTGTTTGAAAGAGTTTCCGCGTCCCTGGAACGCAAAAGGTATTTGAAGGAACCTGGGTGGGTTTTAGTCAGTAATAGACTGACGCTCCTTCCCGGTTTACCCAGGGCGGGAGCGAGTCATTTAATTACTTCCCATACAAAAAAATGTCCTTAACGTAATCCCCGATATTTTGGCTGTTATTAGTAATAATTATAATAAACCATTTATTTTCAGGTTACAAAGACCCATAGATAAATACCTAACCTAAGTATACATATAATAACAATTGTGTTAGAATATAAAAAGTGATCGATGGCTCTGAATTACAATAGAGATGTTCACTCTTATTCTATCTTCTATCTAGCCTATTTTGTCCCTGCTGGGCAAAGGCCTCCCTCTCCCTTTTCCACTCAACTCTGTCATTTGCTATGTCTGTATGTATTGGTAAAAGTAATATAGTACGAGTACGTAGTGCCTTTAAGAAAATCACAGTTTAGTGTGATTTTTCATTGCCTGTTATGTATATAACGGAGTATTAGGATGGGCAGCGGAGCGGTCTTTGTGATAGTCATCCATCATGGGCGTGTTATAGAAGAAACGTTGAAATTATAGCACGTTTGTGATTCATAACAGTCACTCGTTTTATTCGATTACTGTTGTAAACAAAATATACGGTAAAACACAAGATGAAACTAGATTACGAGCCAATAGGTTAGCACGCGTGCACCTCGTATACTGTCAGTCAAAAGAATGCCAGCTGTCACGGCGTAGACACAAACTTGCTACCCTATTCGGAGTTACCCGCTCATATTTTATAAATCACCATATATTTTCGACCAATTGAAATAAATCCCTATTTTTAATATTGAATTTAACAATAATTACTGTTCAACAAAATAACACAATCCGTCTCTCATCTTAAATCTTGGCTTAACTTTTAATCCAATTAAACTGAACGCGATCAGTACATCTAAACTGCGTTCAAGAACTGTCAGCGTCAATATTCCATAGAAAACTCAACAGCTCATAAACATGGTTTAAACGCTGATCGCGATCAGTTTGGCTTGGTGAAAATGGCCCTAAGTATGATACGTTGATCTGCTTAGCTATTCACAAACGTTCAATTCCATCCTGAAAGAATGCTTGTGAATTTTTAAGGTTCGTTTAGGGAGTATGCTACATTCCCGTTTAACGATAGCAAGTTTATTTGAAGTAGCATTTTGCGGCATTCTACCAACACAAACCTTTTAGAACGACATCCATTCGTTTTGGGAAAGAATCGAATGGTTGTGGTAGCTATAACAACACAACACTGCTTTTGATTTTCAGTGACCGAGCAGCAGCTCGGTTACTGAAAATCAAAAGCAGTGTTGTGTATCGTAGTCAGAGTTTGTCTGAGGTGTGGAGATTAGTGTGTTTGTTTGTCATCAGAACCATGCAAGAAATGCGGGGAGAGCGTGTGCGGCACCGATTTGGAGGATCACATCCGGGACTCCTGCGCACATACTATCAAGACATGCAGGTAAAGTGTCTTGTCCTTTTTATTTTACGACGAACCCACTGACTGATTTTCCTAATCTTCGGGAGGGGTTCACAGAGTATTAAGATATTTTTCATCAGTTGTTGCAAGTTGCAATCAACATCGTTTAATGTGCAAACGTTAAAAATTATTAAAATATTACTCCATCCATTACTCAACCATTACTCCTCAGCAAATTCTGAAATGTATGATCTTGGCGGTATCGCAGTAGAAGCTCAAATCTCCTGATGAATAAATTAAAGAACGATTTTCATTTAAGGTGGAAGCGCCAGGGTAGCCCGCAAAATTCAAATTTTCTTACGTTTTTGCAATTTGCAGGTCAGTGTCAGTGAAGTATTTCATGAAATCATAACATTTGGCATCAATTCTAACTGAAGGAGTTGTATTGATGATTTTAATGATTATAATTCTATAGATACATACTTGCTACGGCCGCGAGTCACATTTTGACCAAGATACAACCTGACACTGACCTGTAAATTGCAAAAAACAAGAAAATTAGAATTTCGCGGGCTACCCTGGCGCTTCCACCTTAATAGTTGAGATTCTAAATGTAACTGTATGCTGATCCATGCTTTGCCATATCCTGTTCCGTACGGCTAGTTCATAATGAGTTCATGTAAATTCGTGGTGTCGAAATGACGACCGTCATTGCAAGATTGTGTACCGAGTGGTTGCTATCAGGATTATACGGATACGTATAACAGTATGTTGTTGTTAAAATATAACAGTAAGCTGTTATTTTTTAACATCAACTGTTAATTGTATTCTTCAAAGTGTGGCCATATGTGTGTGTGGAATTATCGAGTTCTTTACGCGCCTTAGCGTTCCTGTTTATTTTTTTATGTGTTTAATTATTCCATCGCTTTAATACAACTCAACTATGTATGTTTAAAAATATTAGATACCTTCTCTGCAAGATGACCGGATACGTAGGTACTAAATATCTTTCAATAGGTACTTAAATGAAAAAGAATTCGCATAAAAATAATCACCAGATAAGTTAATCGTAACTTATCAGGAAGTGGTTGAGGCCATCAGACTTTTTTGTTTCTTATCCCTATTATATTACCACGCCAAGGACAAAAATATGTACATAACTAACTACTCATGAAATATTGTATGCTAACATTAGGTGGCGTGCATTTGCAAGCATCTTCATATACCTACTTACAGTTTTTTTTTTTTTGTAAAATGTGTCTTATTTCCCTTTTATTAAAAAAAAAAACTACGAGAAACTCGCTTTTAGATTTCGAAATAGCTAAGAAACACTTTTCCAGCGATGTATACATATGTCCCTATTCCAAGGAACTTTCGAAAAATCACCGTATTCCTTGTCCCAACCCCAAAAGAAACCTCTGAAAACAAAAATCTGACTTTCTAAGTTCAAGGGCTCAAGCTAGACGTTGACTAGTCAGTCAGTGATTGTTTCAGGGCTTTGTTTTTAAGGTTCCGTAACCAAAGGGTAAAAACGGGACCCTATTACTAAGACTCAGCTGTCCGTCTGTCTGTCACCAGGCTGTATCTCATGAACCGTGATAACAACAAATACAGATTAAAATAAAAATATTTAAGTAGGGCTCCCACACAAAACACGTGATTTTTTTGCTGTTTTTTATAGATGAATGGTACGGAACCCTTCGTGCGCGAGTCCGACTCGCACTTGGCCGGTTTTTTATTCATCATCACTGCTGGACATCCAGACCATCCCCAAATGTCGCATCGACCAGTCCTGTGGGTCTCACAGCCAGCAGTTTAATTAAATGTATTGGAATGTCGCCAGTAGCTGACTTCCCTTGTTTACGAAGGTTCTGCGAGCTGGAACTCCCGCGTCGCGATCTGCCGGCGCACGAGAACTACTGCGGCGTGCGCACGGAGCAATGCCCCGACTGCCGGGAGTGGGTCATGATCAAGTACCGCCAGCTGCACGTCGACTCCAACCACGGATTCATTCGCCTCGACGACGGTAAGCAAGCAAAGTGAAGAGACCGTACAAATGTAAATAAACTACATCTTCTTTCTTATATCTATAGACGAGACCGACGTAGTAAACCCGTAGTGGTATTTCTATACAACGTGTAACAGAATAAACGCAATACCTCTTAAGGGGTCATTGTACTAAAAAAAATCAGTTGTTCAGTACATTTTGTCGAGTTGCGCGCACAAAAATGTATGGGGCAGTCAATTTTTTTTTCGCGATTTCAGTGTTGGTTCCATAGTGAAAGATGTTCATAATGATGAGTACAATGAACCCTTAAGAGGTATTGCGTTTATTCTGTTACGCGTGTATAGAAATCTTCGTTTTGGGTCGACTCTTGGCAGTTACAAAGTTAAATGCTTTAACACACTGCTGCAGATGATGGCGTGTGCCTATATGTTGTCATAAAGCCCTTGTAGGTATGTAGCTTAAAGTTCGATTTTTCAAGCTGTATGTAATTTAATAGGCGTTGATCTAGCAATCAAACCTTTATTGCTGAACACAGTACGTGTATATAAGTAACACAGTACATACGAATACATCTCTAGGTGTTAGTGAATAGCAAGCCGGCCGATCACTGGGCTGGGGGCAAAGCCTGCGGTCCACCCGCCAGGGCCGGGTCGAGGAGAAAACCCTCCTCCACCGCCGCCGCCGCCGCCGTCGCTTCCGCCGCAGCCGCCGCCACCGTCGCCGCCGCTGCCACTGCTCGGGAGGGGGCCGAAATGGAGTGCCAGTAATGGCCCCATTTCGCCTCCTCCAGACGAACGTCGGTCGCTGCGCCTCTCAGGAACTGACGCTCCTGGGCAAGGCGCAGTGACTGACGCCTGCGGACAGCGAGCAGCCAGGGCCAGAGCCTGCCAGGGTTGCGGAATTGTTCGAAAGAGTTACCGCGGCCCTGGGAAGAAAGGCACTAGGAGGACTAAGGGTGGGTTTTAGTCAGTAAAAGTCTGACACTCCCTGCCGCTCCACCCAGAGCGGGAGGGGTCATTTGATGATTTCCCATCCAATATAAAAAAAAAAAAAAAAAAAAAAAAAAAAAAAAAAAAAAAAAAAAGGTGTTAGTGAAATGCGCAGTTTATTGAGTTCTACCAGTTTAGAGGCATGCAAAAATAAATATCACAATTTATAAATTATGCTCTGGTAAACGGGCAATGCCATGTACTGGCTGCTCCGAGGTAGAAGTTTTGTAAATGCACCATACGAATACCTATCTATTTATTAATTGTTCAGATCCCACCCCCTCACCGAAGAAGGAGCTCCCAAAGAGCCCAGCAAAGCCGCTGGTCAGCAAGATGACAAACACCAACTCTGTCGCCGGGAATACCAACGTGCCATCCACTAGCAACAACGGTTACTCACGCCCGACCACGTCCGGCTTTAACAACGGGTTCTCCCGCCCAACCACGTCCAACAACGGGTTGTCCCGCCCAACCACGTCCGGCTTTAACAACGGGTTTTCCCGCCCAACCACGTCCAACAACGGGTTGTCCCGCCCAACCACGTCTAACAACGGGTTCTCCCGCCCAACCACGTCCAACAACGGGTTGTCCCGACCAACCACGTCTTATATAAATACTAGACCTAACGGCTTGAAGAATATCAACTTGCCTAGGCAGGAGGTGCCTACGACTGGAACAGTTAATACAAGGTAATTTACATTAGAATTGTGTATTTTCTTTATTTGCATGAAGCCCATAAATCGGTGGTCATGGGATGGGGTGATGCGCAGGAACGAGAAAAATATCTTGAGCTAAGTTTTGAGTGCGATATTACCTGAAAAGGGGTACCTTTTCAGGTAATAATAATGATATGAACTACTTCGACCACACCATTCGCTATCGCTTACTATCAGGTGAGATAGTGGTCAAGCGCGTGCCTAACAATAGTAAAAAAAAACTACCGACTTTTACTATGGGATAAACCAAGAAACCGCGAAAAATAGCTGTTCAGTACAGACCTACATTTCGTCGAGTTATAAAAACATAAATGTATAATATGGAGTGCTTGTTTTTTTTTTCCACCTCTGAGTTTGTTTCGGTGTGTCTTCTCAGGGCACTCAACTGGCATACACCGGCCTAATCTAGGTTATTTTGACATCAAAGATTGACGTGTAAAAGACTTAAACCTACCTAATACTACCAATACAAGAACTAATTCTCAATTTAAAGCTACATCAGCAGCGGTTCCAGCTCATCTTCGTCGTCGCCGGCCGGCGAGGGCTCGTCCACTGACTGGAGGACGGTCCAGGCTAATCTGGGCAACGGCTCCAAGAAGAGGACCAACGACCAGCCGCAGATAAACACCAATGTGGAGGCTACTACTAACAAAGTGGAGAAGGATTTGTGAGTACATATGATATTGTTATATGATTCAGACATCAAAAGCCTCAGGATAATTGTACGATCAGTTTCAGCTTTTTGATTATTCACTTGACAATGTGCGAAAATGTGCCTTAATCTGGAATTTTAGGAGAATTGGAACCGGGCATATTATCTAACGGTGTTACTGATACCGATATATCGGCGATATTTATAGCGCGAAATATAAAATGTAACCCACGATGGGTTACATTTTATATTTCGCGCTATAAATAAAATCCATCGTGCGCTTACTTCGTTCATGTAAACGCGGCACAATTTGTTTACGCTCGGGGGATCCCCGCGTTTTACAAATTCATTCCGCTAGTTGCTTGTTTTTTATTGTTGCATTCGACGTAATAATATAAATAATTTACAAGTAACGTCGCCTGTTTCTTATTATCTCTAAACCCACAGCTATATTACACCTTTTTTTTTTTTATTGGTGATGGGTTTGCTCTTGACTCTAGTCAATGTCAGATATGACAGAGACAAAGTCTACGATGGAGCGAGCTTACCCAGAAGGAGCCTGTTCACTCTAACTTAGAAGAGATTAGGGCTGTAAGCTTTTAGAAACACAGACGCAGGCAGAGAGTTCCGAAGAGGTGGCCTCGGCCCGTAAAATCCCCACCAGCAGGCGGGGTACGGGCCGCGAGGGAGGCAAGGGCAGAGTCCTTGCCTCCAAGGATGCTGGACGACCCCCCGAAGATGGCGGACGTGCGGCTCTTGGCTCGGAGTCCTCCGGCGGTGAGCCGGATGACTCCGGACAGGAGCGGGTTCGGAGGGCCGGGTTTGCGGAGGTGGTGGAGGCCGCGATCCGCGATGTGGCCTTGAAAAGGAAATTATCTTCCAAAAACAAGGCCATAAGCGCGGCGCTGGCCTCCATCCTGGCGGCAGCGGAGGCTAACCGAGGTGGGCCTCCAGCGGACGAGCTGTCCAAGCTGCGGGCGGAGGTCGCCCGCTTGGCTGCCGCCACCGAGCGTCTCCAGAGGGAGAACGCGGGGCTCCGAGCAGACCTGGCCAGGCTCCAGGGAGCCGGCCCACAGGGGGCGCCTAAAGGGGGGCGCAAGGAGGACAGCCAGCCCGTGCCGCAGGAGGGCCAGGTGCTGGACCTTGTGCGGCAGGAGATGGCTGCCTTCCAGGCGCGGTTCTCCGTCCTGGAGGGCATCGTCCTGCGCCCCCCGTTAGCGGCGAGTGGGAAGGCTCCAGGCCGCAAGGCGGCGTCGTACGCGGCCGCCGTGGCTGCCACACCGGGGTCGTCCGGCCAGGACAAAGGGTCCGGGCCGGCACCCGCGAAGCCGGTGTCGGGAAAACCGGACCCGGCCCCGGGAAGGAAGAGGAAGGGTGGGGCGGCTGCGCGGACGGCGAAGGCTCCTGCGCCAGCCGTGCAGCAGCTCCCCCCGGCTTCCTCGCCTTCTGAATCTCCCCCGGCTCAAGCCGAATGGCAAGTGGCCGGGGAGAAGAAGAAGGCGGGAAAGGCAGCCAGGGCGGCAAAGAGGCGGGATAGAAGGCGGCGGCAGCGAGCGCGAGGCGTCGCGGCTGCGCTCCGCGCCCCGAAGACCGCGGCTGTAGTTTTAACGCTGCAGCCGGACGCGGTGAAGAGGGGCGTGACGTATGCCAACACGCTCACCAAGGCCAAGGAGGCCATCAACCTCGGTGAGCTTGGCATCGTCGGGGGTCTCCGGCTCAGGGTCACCATGACCGGGGCCAGGATGCTCGAGATCCCTGGAGCAGGCAGCGGTCCGGCCGCGGACGCTCTAGCCGAAAGGCTTAGGGCGTCCTTGGGCGCGGATGACGTCCGAGTGTCCAGGCCCACGAAGTGCATAGATATGCGCATCTTGGGCCTGGACGACTCCGTCACGGAGGAGGAGGTGTTGGCCGCCGTCGTCAGGACGGGGGGGTGCTCTGCAGAGGAGGTGAAGGCGGGCACCATCCGTCCTGACAACACGGGCATGCGAACCGTAGTGGTGAGCTGCCCCGTGTCGGCGGCCAAGAAAGTCTCGGAGGGCCGAAGGCTTTTGGTGGGCTGGGTCTCCGCGCAGGTAAAACTGCTGGAGCCCAGACCTCTGAGGTGCTTCCGTTGCCAAGTTGGCAACCACGTGGGAGCACGCTGCACCTCGGAGGTGGACCGCAGTGACCACTGCTTCCGCTGTGGTCAGCCCGGTCACAGGGCCGGCTCGTGCGACGCCGCGCCGCACTGCTTCGCATGTGCGGCAGCTGGCAAGCCGGCCGATCACTGGGCTGGGGGCAAAGCCTGCGGTCCACCCGCCAGGGCCGGGACGAGGAAGAAACCCTCCTCCACCGCCGCCGCCGCCGCCGTCGCTTCCGCCGCAGCCGCCGCCACCGTCGCCGCCGCTGCAACTGCTCGGGAGGGGGCTAGAATGGAGTGCCAGTAATGGCCCCATCTCGCCCCCTCCAGACGTACGTTAGTCGCTGCGCCTCTCAGGAACTGACGCTCCTGGGCAAGGCGCAGTGACTGACGCCTGCGGACAGCGAGCAATGGGTAGCTCGCTGTCCGATCAGGTCAGGCCAGAGTCGACGGCGCGTTTCACTCCAAACGCGCCGTCAGCAACGAGCAGTCAGCAACGGAGACGGGGCCCGCCAGGGCCAGAGCCTGCCAGGGTTGCGGAATATGTTCGAAAGAGTTACCGCGGCCCTGGGAAGAAAGGCACTAGGAGGACTAAAGGGTGGGTTTTAGTCAGTTTAGAGCGGGAGGGGTCATTTGATGATTTCCCATCCTTTTTAAAAAAAAAAAAAAAAAAAAAAAAAAAAAAAAAAAAAAAAAAAAAAAAAAAAAAAAAAAAAAAAAAAAAAAAAAGGCAGAGAGTTCCACTCCTTTGCTGTGCGCATTATAAAAGACGTTTGGAAACGCTTAGTGCGAATTGGTGGAATAGCTACAAGGTAGGGATGGTAAGATGCAGTGCGTCTGGATGTCCGATGGTAGAAGGGGGCCGGTGGGATGAGGTCGTGGAGTTCTTGGGCACACTCACCGAAGTACAATCTGTAGAAGACCGATAAGCAGGCAACCTTACGGCGATGAGCCAAGCTATGTAGCTTGGCATCCACCAGTTTTGCGTCACCGATGAGCCTCTTAGCTCTGCGTTCCACCGAGTCAAGCGCGGCAAGCTGATACTTAGCTGAGCCATCCCAAAGGTGGCTACAATACTCCATGCAGGATCGGACTTGTGCTTTGTAAAGGGTTAAAAGCTGTCCAGGCCTGAAGTATCGCTTCACCTTATTTAGGATGCCCAGCTTTTTGGCCGCAATTTGGGCTTTGTACTCGATGGTGGCGCCGAAGTTGAGACTGGATGTCAACTCCATGCCTAGGAGCTCGAGCCGATCAGAAACGGGAACAGATGCACCCCGAAAAGTAGGAGTTTGGTCAAAGCGACTCCTTTTTGCGGTAAAAAGACACGCCTGTGTTTTGGTGGCGTTAAAAGTGACCAGATTGTCATCACCCCACTGGGAGACAACGCTTAAGGTCAAATTTGTCCGTCTACCATGGCCTCTCTCAAGGAACGGACTTCATCCCCGCCGGTTGTTGCGCTGGACAAGTATCTCTCTGAAACCGTACTGTCATCTGCGTACCCAACAAGACCAGGCTGAAGTAAGTCATTGATGTGTAGCAGGAAAAGAGTTTCAGAGAGAACAGACCCCTGAGGAACTCAACAGCCATGAGGTCAGAGGAGCAGCCGTCAACGACTACTCGGATCGACCGTTCATTTAGGAAGTCTGATATCCAGTTACAAAAACCAGCTGGGATGCCATAAGCAGGAAGCTTGTTGAGTAGACCTGCGTGCCAGACCCTGTCAAAAGCCTTCGAGATATCGAGCGACACAGCAAGTGCTTCGCCGTGTCTCTCGATGGCTTCGCCCCAGCAGTGCGTGACATACACAAGAAGATCACCAGTTGACCGTCCCTGGCGAAAGCCATATTGACGGTCACTGAGGAGATCATTGTCTTCAAGGTAGGTCAGCAGCTTACTGTTCAGAACCCTTTCCATAACCTTGCATAGGATGGAGGTAATGGCGATTGGACGGTAATGTGCAGGGTCAGCACGGTCTCCCTTTTTGGGCACCGGTTGCACATTCGCAAGCTTCCATGATTTCGGCACCGTTCTTTTTTCAAGAGAGAGGCGGTACAGGCGTGTCAACACAGGAGACAGTTCAGGTGCACATTGCCTCAACACTCTCGCTGGAATGCCGTCAGGTCCGCTGGCCTTATTCACGTCTAGACTGCACAATACTCTTCGGACCTCTTTAATATGAACTGCGATCTCCGGCATCGAAGAGTCACAACGAGGTAAAGTTGGTGGTTGCTTGGAGCCAACGTCCAGAGGTGAATTGCTTGCAAAGAGAGTGGCAAATCAATTTGCTTTCTCTCTTGCAGAGTTTATATGTCAATAGGTACAAAGTTTATAGAACTTTTACATAAATGCCCCACAAAACCGTTTTAAACAGTTTGTCCGTGAGAACGAAACAAACAGGGCTTTAGCACTGTCCGTATTGGTATCGTTGTTATACTTTTTAGGCTTACGAACATCCGTAAAAAACGGATCCTTATAGGGTCACTCGGTTTTCTGGCTGGCTGTCTGTCTGTTTGTCCGTCTGTCACTGCTAATTTTCTCCGAATCTAGGTACTGGATCGATTCTGTTGTTTGGTACACATATGTACTTTTGCGACCACAACACGAAGGCGTTACGTAAATAAATACATTTTGAGCATGGGGGTCACTTTTGGGGGACAAACTAGAAAAATAAAAAAAATCAAATGAAATGGCTATAGTTTTGAAGCTTTTCAAGAAATTAGATGAAAAATTACCATTCTCCCTATATCTCCCAAACTACTGAGCAAAAAAAAAAAAAAATGCAGTTCTTTACCTTATAGAGTACAGAAAAACCTTTAAGAAGTCTATCGTCTTATAGTAACAATAACGTTACAAAAATGAGATTCATTCGGAACCCTTTGCACACGATTCCAACTCGCACTTGGCTAGTTTTTATTCTTCTGTGGCATCGTAGCTCCTAAACGGGTGACCCGATTTTGGTAGTTCTTTTGTCCAACATAATCTTCAAGGCACCTTACACTTCAAAATACCCTTACTCTTCAGGAGCATCTCCCGTGGCGCTGTGAAGAAGCGTCCAGCGCCCAAGCCGCCGAGCCGCGCGTCGCCGCCTCTGTCCGAGCGGTCCCAGCAGCGCGACCTGCCCTACTACAGCGCGCTGCAGCGCCAGCAGCGCGAGGAGCGGGCCCGCCAGGAGCAGACCGCCCACAACCTGTCCGTGGGTGAGTCACACACAACACACACGACACACTACACTACACTCATCACTAACATTTACAAAATCATTTTGGCCGGTCGCCCAACCAAGTGCGAACCAAGTTCGCAAACGTATCCACTATGTGGAGCAGTTGCAGGAGCGCGGAGCGCAAGAGGTTCGCGAATATAGTGGATATCCACCTTTACGTACGGTTCCCTGATAAGGTTATCCGATCTCGATTTTCAATTCTTTTGACCTAAACACACGGCTTGTTATCGAAAAAATCGTCAGCTGTTTTTACAATTCGGAAAATATATAAACGTGTGCGTCTAGTTGAACATTTTATATGAAAGGCAAGCATTCAGATCTCCGAAGGAAACCGTTTCCGTTCTCGTCTCAAGTTGGGAATCGTGGGGCGGGATTGTCCCAAAGAATTACTTTTTTTTAGTACCTATAAACAAAACCTGAACAAGTGAACATAATTCTTCATAGCGTGTCGTGCAAATACAGTTTTATTAAATTTGATGTTCTGCCCATTATTCTGCAACGGTAACACGTCTGCAAGGTCCTCACATGTACAGGTGACGGCAAGAGCCGCAGGACGCAAGGTGGGCCATGGACTGCAGAGAGAAGCCACATAAACACTGAAGCCATCCGAGAACTGAGGAGGTTGTCTTTACTGCGGTCGATCTGAGTGCGGAGTCGATTTCGAGTTTCCAGGGCGGGGGAAGTCTCAACATAGTTAGCGATATCTTACCGGTACCGACCGAAGTTGGTCGCTAAGTCCTAAGACTGCCCGTACACAGTCAAACTCGATAGCGATCCACGGATCAGATCATTGATTTTGATCGTGGCTCGCGTTCCAGATTAACCACGCAAAGAATCATCAAAATCGATTGAATTATTATTGGTGAAAATATCGGTGAACAAACAAAATATAATTCTGTCGAATTGAGAACTTCCTCCATTTTTTGAAGTTGATTAAAAATAAATGACACGTGTTTCAGATTTTGTGTATATGTACCAAAAACAATGTTGTTTATAGCAAACTTAAAATTTCAACTGTCTAGCTATCACGGTTTATGAGATACAGCCTGGTGACAGACGGACGGACGGACGGACAACGGAGCCTTAGTAATAGGGTCCCGAAAAAAGCAGGACTAAGTGCGGAAACCAAACCCCGATAGATAGATAGATAGGGTCCCGTTTTACCCTTTGGGTACGGAACCCTAAAAAAAAACAAAATAATGGGATATCAAAAGGAACACGTTGTAGACTACCCAGGTTCCTAGAGCCTGAAAACACTCCTGTGGCAAAGGATGGGATACAGGAGCCAAACCGGGGAACAGCTAGTACACTATAAATTGAGGCTACACAATCTCTGTTTTATTACTTATTTTCTGTATGTGATTCGCACTTGAATGGTTGCGCTGATTATGTTCTAGAAGGAAAACTTATAAGTTATTATACACTTCTGGACACATCTATTGGCCCACCTTGTATTTTCAGTTTCGTTTGGTCCTAGCTAAAATTTTATATTAGGTCGAGCAAAAAGTTTTTATGCAGTTTTGAACCTGGCAAATTCACAATTTCATTCAATAGTCTTTTTTTGAATTTCGAACACAGAATTTAAAGAAACAAAAGACAATTTGGAGCCTGTTTGTTGATATCAAACAA
This sequence comes from Melanchra persicariae, assembly GCA_947386135.1. Lineage (NCBI taxonomy): Eukaryota > Metazoa > Arthropoda > Insecta > Lepidoptera > Noctuidae > Melanchra > Melanchra persicariae. Next base: position 8,793,530 of record OX376661.1, on the reverse strand, counting down.
TCGAATACTAAGAAAACTTGGTTTTATTGGTTTACTTGGATTTAATTCTTGAAAAAGTGATTGATATCTTTGGTTTTGCAACAAACATTACTTATTCTTAACATTAAAGTGAGGTTCTATCAATAATCTATGGATACTTCACCTGAAGTCGCCGCCCAAGCTGTGGCACTTATTCAGGCCGGACACAGCCAAAGAAACGTGAGTGCTCAACTTAATTTAAGTCGATCTGCGGTCCGAAATGTTTATCGGAGGTACCTAGAGACTGGCGGCTTTGTTCGTCGCCAAGGAAGGCCACGATCTCGGGTCACAACTGAAAGGCAGGATCGATTCATCGTGACGACCAGCTTGAGAAATCGTCACCTTACCTCCATTGAGATACAAAACCAACTTCGCGACTTCCACGGAGTATCTGTGAGCGCTCGAACTGTTCGGAGAAGGTTAAAAGAACGCGATATGGTACCACACAAGCCAGCTAATGGACCCAAACTAACGCGAGCCCACCGAACAGCGCGCCTTCATTTCGCACGCAGTCATTTAAATTGGACACAGCAAGATTGGAGCCGTGTACTCTTTTCTGATGAGTCTAAAATTGTGTTACATGGCAATGATGGAAGGAAGAAGGTCTACCGACGTAAGGGAGAGCGTTTCGCACAATGCTGCTTTGAAGAGAGGGTTGCTTATGGCGGTGGCTCATGGACTGTCTGGGGCGGTATATCCGCGAGCGGCAAAACTCAACTTGAGGTTGTTACAGGACCACGGCTGCCAACATTAAATGCTGAAAGGTACATTCTTGAGTGCTTAGAACCTCACGTGATACCATACGCGGACTATGTGGGCCCAAATTTCCTTTTTATGCATGATAATGCAAGAGCCCATGCGGCCGGCATCGTCAGGGAATATCTTCGGGATGTGAACATCACAGTTATGGAATGGCCAGCCAGAAGCCCAGACATGAACCCCATTGAGCACATGTGGGACGAGCTAAAAAGACGTGTTAGGGCTCGTCAGCCAGTTGCCCAGACGATGCATGAGTTGAAAACTGCCATAGAAGAGGAATGGGAGATGATCCCTCAAAATTTCATAGAGCGGTTGATAAACTCTATGCCTAATCGTATGAGAGCTGTGGTACATGCCCATGGAGGCAACACGCGTTATTAAATTAAACCTTTATTTGATAAAACATGTTTTTTATTCAAAAATCAATTGCCTTTAACAAGGCGCATATCCGACTTGTTAGGCGTAGCTCCATGTCGTATGGTATTCTGAATTCAAATTTAAAACAATACGATCGAAAAAGATGGTAAAATGTATCAGGTTTAAAACTGCATCAACAGTTTTTGTTCAATCTAGCAATCATATTTCGGTAGGGGCCATCGAAACCTAAACTCTAAGGTGGGCCAATAGATGTGTCCAGAAGTGTATTATATAATATTTTATTCGACACGCGATTACTCTTATAATATTAGCTCAATTGCCGGAAACTGCTGAACTTATGGTTAACTCTATACAACGTGTAACAGAATTTATCATTTTGTCGAGCACAGAAATGTATGGAGCAGTCGATTTTTATTTCGCGATTTCAGTGTTGGTCCCATCGTAAAAGTTGTTCATAATGTTGAGTACAATGACCCCTTAAGAGGTATTGCGTTTATTTTTAAAAGTAGCGGTTACATTTCTTTGAATAAGTTGTGCAGTGGAACATGATATGCAGTGTAGTTACCTATTAGGTAACATTTCTGTTTTGATTCAGATAAGGTAACAGCTGATCAGGGCCTAAACCACCAACTCTTAAAGCAGTATTACTTTAATATTACTTCCAGTGGGAAAGAGACGGAGCTATACGTCCTGTATAGCTCCGTCTCTTTCCCACTGGAAGTAATCCGCTCAAGCCCCGGCAACACACCTGTGTGCGCCGAATTAATCGCGAAATTAGTGTTTATTTACCAATTACATAAGATTTATTTTTTATTTGGGGCTGGAGTCGATACTGCTTTAAGAGTTGATGGTTAGACCCCAGGCTTGTAGTTTTCCTTGTCGATTTCATTACGAAAGAATGACGAAGCCTAACAAATGTTGTGTGTTACTGAAGTCATTGTATAAAGTAATTAATATTGCTGAACTTTCGTAATGTTACGGTTTGTTAGGGGGAACTTTCGTTTTTCTTTGTTTTAGTTCTAACTTTTACTTTGGCTTCACGCACGTGACTTGTTTCAAAGGAATCGTGTGTTATTTTCGGATAAAAACTCGAGTACCACTCAGTATTATCATGTAGCTTAAAGAATAAAACATTAATTGTTATCGAATAAGCTCTTCCGTTCTCTTTATACTATTATTAGGTTTTGCCCGCGACTTCGTACGCGCATATCCCGTTTTTTCCCGTTCCTGTGGGATTTTTGGGAAATCCTCTCTTAAGTGCTCTGCCCTATACACCCCAAGGAACCTACATGCCAAATTTCAGTTTTCCAAGACCAGCAGTTTCGACTGTGCGTTGTCTGTCAGTCACTCAGTCAATAACAGAAGAATTTTATAAATTGGGATAGTTTAAATTAGATTGGCTTTTTACAGGTTGAATACAGAATATAATTTTTAGATGTAGGTTAATAAGCGCCCATACAAACATAGTCTTCTTTAATTAGTATACTCAACACGTAACTGCGTTTTTTAAAGCCTTATATGCCTGTCTTTGAAAAATATCCCGTTATCTTTGAAAAATGCTTTAACAATGATAATGAGTGAGTAATCAACCGATCGTTTCTTGTGGTTGCAGCTAAATATATTTTCACCAGATAACTTCCTGTCTGTAGTATAATACTTCCGTTCGCAGTTATTCGCATTAGCTCCTCCATTGGACATTCATTTTCATTGTTGCATTCGATGTAATAAAATATAGTAGTTTATGCAACGACCATATAAAAAGGGTTATTAAAACACGAGTGTGATAATAGCATCACACGAGTGTTTTAATACCTAATTATATGCCGTTGCATACACTATTTTATCTTCACTCATACAGTTGAAATAAAATAATTGGAAAAATAGTAAATTCCAATATGGCGGATATTCTCATTGCGTATTCGAATGACTGCGCAGCGCGCTCAAACATAGACAAAGATAAAAGCTGGCTCATTGACTTAAGCCCGCGCCAAAAATTAAAAGAAAAAGTGTGCTATAAAAATTAAAAAGTTATTTTATGATGCAGTTGTTTAAAAATCGAAGGAAAATGTTGAACTGTAATGGTTTTTTTTTTTAAATTTTACCTATCCACGAAAAAAAAGTATGCATTTATGCATTCGTTTTTGAACTCATATTTGGAACATTACGTTGTGAGTGTAGATAAAATAATTTACAAGTAACGTCGTCTGTTTCTTATTATCTCTAAACCCACAGCTATATTACACATTTTTTTAAAATTTATTTTTCAATACAAAGTTTATAGAACTTTTACATAGATGCCCTACAAAACCGTTTTAAACGGTTTGTCCGTGGGAACGGAACAAACAGTAATGCGTAATATAAGGGCTTTAGCACTGTCCGTATTATATCTATCGTTGTCGTTCTTTTTAGGCTTACGAACATTCGTAAAAAACGAATCCTTATAGGGTCACTCGGTTGTCTGGCTGGCTGTCTGTCTGTTTGTCCGTCTGTCACTGACAATTTTCGCCGAATCTGGGTACTGGATAGATTCTGTTGAAATTTGGTACATTTTGAGCATGGGGGTCACTTTTGGGGGACATACTAGAAAAATTAAAAAATCCAATGAAATGGCTTATTGTGAGGGTTGTTTATAGCAAACTTAAACTTTATTATAGATTTTTTATTTATTGAACTTTGGGCCACAAAACTGTGTAGTGCCTTCTGTCGTGGTTTATCGGTTAAAAATGTCGTTGTGATATGACGTAGCGCGCAGGTCTCAACAGATTCATTTGTTTAGTGTATCTCGTACCACAACAGTGATGTGGACCTAGCTTATTTATTCCGTGTTACCACAGGTCTACCACCAGTCTTAAGTGCTGCAGCGAAGGTCGAGAAGCTGCGCAAGATGGACGCACTCCAGAATCCTGAATCTCATGCCGACTACCAGAACCGTATGCGAGGCCGTATGAGCCGAAGCCCAGAGGAACCCTTGGTCCAGCCTGGTCATGTCCTAGGATCTGCGGCTAATGAAGACCCGGAGAGGCGGCGACAGGAGTTCAGGAACTTGAAGCCGATGACTCCTCAGGAGTTCCTGGAGAGGTAATGAAAACAAAAGACCTTCCCCTGTGTATGTTTTACTTGTTTTATCCCGATGCTTCGCTCCCGTAGTCATTTCCTCGGGAATTGCGCATTTATTTTGGGATAATCGTGGTCTATTACACTTACAATTTTAACTCAATTACCCAAGAGGTATTACAGAAATATTTTTACAAGCTTTAATTTAGGTTTTTCTTTAATAATTGGCTATGTTTGAAACCGACCTCTTCAAGTGTCAATCTTCAAGATAAAGCAACCCTTGTCGAGGTCAGTCTGTGGATGGGTGACCATCCTATTATAGCGGACTCCTTTGTGAACGCACGTTAAGCCGTTGGTCCCGGCTGCCATATGTAAATCTTTGGCAGTCGTTACGGATTGACAGAAGCCAGAGAAATTGACACCAGTCTTGCCAAGAATTACCGTGTTACCCAGTTGCTGGGTTGTGGAGGTCAGATAGGGAGTCGCTCCTTGTAAAATACTGGTATTCAACTGAATCAGGTTTGACTGGAAGTCGACCCCAATGTAGTTGGAAAAAAGACGACTCAGATGATGTTTGTACAAGGTACCGGCACAGATCTTGAGCGCTCGGCGGTAGAGTGGGGATCGCTTTGCGCATCGTACACTGGCGGCTATGACGCGACGCACGACGGGCCAGTCACTGTCCGGCGATATGATTCAACCGCTCCCGCGCCTCACCTCACACCAATAAAGAGACCCAATAATTCACTTCTGCGCAGGTGAAGGTCAGCGCTCAAGATTTTTGCCGATGATTGTAACAAAGGACAATTGGTGTTCTACTGCAGGTTCAGTGAGATGCAGCTGAGGAAGGATGAAGAGATTCGGCGTAACAGCGGGCAGGGGGAGGTGCGCAGGAAGAGCGGCGATCGCTTCAGTGAGATCAAGTCCTCGCTGCGGGAGCTGCGCAGGGGGCTCAATGAGGTGATGTGGTCAAGTGTTTACAGTTACTCAACTGAACCAAAGTAACCGAAGTACTCGCTCGAGAAAATATACGAATGTTTACTTCAGTATAGGAAAGGTCTCTAAGACCTTTGCTTAGGTGCAGCGTAGACGACAGATTATCCGTGACGCACTTTTTAATCTGTGAATATAGAACCAAAATATGCAGTAGCGCATACGACGCGCAAAAAGTGCGTTTGCTTCAATGCGCACTAACGCAGACGGTGCACACTTTTAGTATGCAATCTGCACACGTTAGTGGGGGTCGTACATAAATACAAAACAGACCAGCAATTTATGATACTTCTAAGGCAGTTCAGTTATCTCTCCGAAAGTTTAGGATGTACCCGAAATTTTCTATTTCTTCTCCTTTTTCTGTAGGTACTTCAAGTATAAAATTCCAGCCCAAACCCCAACACCAACCAAGTCCCCTTCTGACCCCACCAACCGTGTCTCCACGTTGCCGTCGTGGTGGGGCTTGCGTGTCTCAGTGATCTTGGGGGCTTTGCCGGTAGAGCCACTCATGCCGGAAGGTCCCAAGTGAGAGACCAGACCAAGAGAGACACAAGAGGGGCACACCGTTCGGAGACTTGAGCAGTGTTCGGGTCCTCGGACGGTGTGCGTTTCATTGGCTTGCTCGCTGCTCTCTGGTACGCGTCTGATCATCAGACGTGACTGTGAGGGCAGCGAGCAAGCAGTGAGAGAGAGGGAGAGAGGAGGGGAGATAGGGACCGCACCCTCAAAAAGGAAATTATGGATAGTAGCAAAAAAGAGATATTACCCCAGGGCGGTACGGACTGCACAGCAGTCCGGGAATCCGCCACGCTTTATGCGTCAAGCCCCTCGTATTCTGGGGGGGGCAACGCTGCTATCCACCATCCGCTTGCCAAGGGCAACAGTGGCCGAGGAGGCCCCCGATCCAAGCCGTCCTTCGAGGACTTGATCGGGTTTGGTTTTAACTCGCCCGACAAAGCGTCGGTCGGGCAGAGCGCGAGAAGAGGCGCGTCATGTTTTAGAGAGGGCTTGCCTGAGAGTCACGCGGGTGCAGAGTCGGAGTCCGAGTTGGACTCCGACGACCTGGTGACCGTGAGCTCGGCAAGCTCTGGACCCGAGGGGGCGGGGACAGGTGCGGAGGACTCTAGGTCCTTCCGCAAGCGGCCTAGACCGGAGGAAGACCGGGGGTCGTCTGGCAGCGAGGAGGTGGCCTCTGCTCGCAAGATCCCCACCAGCAGGCGGGGCAAGGGCCGAGAGGGAGGCAAGGGGCGATTGCCCGCCTCCAAGGTGGCTGGTCAGCGAGCCGAGGAGCTCGCCGCTGACGGACGACCCCCCGTAGAGGGCGGTCGCAGGGCTCCTGGTTCGGAGTCCTCCGGCGGTGAGCCGGATGACTCCGGACAGGAGCGTGTTCGGAGGGCCGGGTTTGCGGAGGTTGTAGAGGCCGCGCTTCGCGATGTGGCCTTGAAGAGGAAGTTGTCCTCCAAGAACAAGGCCATAAGCGAGGCGATGGCCTCCATTCTGGCGGCAGCGGAGGGTAACCCAGGGGGGCCTCCGCGGGACGAGATGTCCAAGCTGCGGGCGGAGGTCGCCCGCTTGGCTGCCGCCACGGAGCGCCTCCAGAGGGAGAATGCGGGGCTCCGAGCAGACCTGGCCAGGCTCCAGGGAGCCGGCCCACAGGGGGCGCCTGAAGGGGGGCGCAGGGAGAACAGCCAGCCCGTGCCGCAAGAGGGCCAGGTGCTGGACCTGGTGCGGCAGGAGATGGCTGCCTTCCAGGCGCGGTTTTCCGTCCTGGAGGGCATCGTCCTGCGCCCCCCGTTAGCGGCGAGTGGGAAGGCTCCAGGCAAGAAGGCGGCGTCGTACGCGGCCGCCGTGGCTGCCACACCGGGGTCGTCCGGCCAGGACAAAGGGTCCGGGCCGGCACCCGCGAAGCCGGTGCCGGGAAAACCGGACCCGGCCCCGGGAAGGAAGAGGAAGGGTGGGGTTGCTGCGCGGACGGCGAAGGCTCCTGCGCCGTCTGTGCAGCAGCTCCCCCCGGCTTCCTCCACTTCTGCTCCTCCCCCGGCTCAAGCCGAATGGCAAGTGGCCGGGGAGAAGAGGAAGGCGGGAAAGGCAGCCAGGGCGGCCAAGAGGCGGGAGAGGAAGCGGCGGCAGAAGGCGCGAAGCGTCGCGGCTGCGCTGCGCCCCCCGAAAACCGCGGCTGTAGTGCTTACACTGCAGCCGGACGCGGCGAAGAGGGGCGTGACGTACGCGGACGTGCTCACCAAGGCGAAGGAGTCAGTGAACCTTGGTGAGCTAGGCATCGTGGGGGGCCTTCGGCTCCGGGTCACCATGACTGGGGCCCGGATGCTGGAGATCCCCGGGGCAGCCAGCGGCCCAACCGCGGACGCTCTAGCCGAAAGGCTCAGGGCGTCCCTAAGCGCGGACGATGCCCGAGTGTCCAGGCCCACCAAGCGCATCGACATGCGCATCTTGGGCCTGGACGACTCCGTCACGGAGGCGGAGGTGGTGGCCGCCGTCGTTAGGACGGGGGGGTGCTCAGCAGAGGAGGTGAAGGCGGGCACCCTACGTCCTGACAACACGGGCATGCGCACCATTGTGGTGAGCTGCCCCGTGTCGGCGGCCAAAACCATATCGGAGGGCCGAAGGTTTTTGGTGGGTTGGGTTTCCGCGCAGGTCAAACTGCTGGAACCCCGACCTCTGAGGTGCTTCCGGTGCCAAGTGGGCCACCATGTGGGAGCTCAATGCACCTCGGAGGTGGACCGCAGCGGTCTTTGTTTCCGCTGCGGTCAGCCTGGTCACAGGGCCGGCTCTTGCGTCGCCGCGCCGCACTGCGTAGTCTGTGCGGCAGCTGGCAAGCCGGCCGACCACTGGGCTGGGGGTAGGGCCTGCGCCCCACCCGCCAAAGCCGGAAATCGGAGAAAGCCCTCCGCCACCGCCGTCTCCGCCGCGACCGCCGCCACCGCCGCCGCTTCCTCCGCCGCCAAAGCCGGTTCCACTGCGGCTGCTGCTACTGCAACAGCCGCAGTAGAGCCCCTACAACGGGCTCCGGAGGGGGCTGAAATGGAGTGCCAGTAATGGCCCCATTTCACCCCCTCCTGTTGAACGTCAGCCACTGCGCCGCCCAGGAACTGATGCTCCTGGGCATGGCGCAGTGACTGATGCCTGTGGACGGCGAGCAATGGGTAGCTCGCCGTCCGATCAGAACAGGCCCGGGTTGACGGCGCGCTGTGTTCTACGCGCGCCAAGCCAGCAGTCGTCAGCATGGGTCGGGGCCCGTTAAGGCCAGAGCCTACCAGGGTTGCGGATTTGTTCGAAAGAGTTACCGTGGCCCTGGGAAGAAAGGCACTAGGAGGACTAAAGGGTGGGTTTTAGTCAGTAAAAGTCTGACACTCCCTGCCGCTCCACCCAGAGCGGGAGGGGTCATTTGATGATTTCCCATCCTGGAAAAAAAAAAAAAAAAAAAAAAAAAAAAAAAAAAAAGTCCCCTTCTGAAACCCAATCTCCCAATGCCTCTCAAGCTCCCACATCACGCCCTATCCAGTGCCAGACGTCGCTCACTGTGGTGAGATCTGATCTTTAGCAAGGAATTCAACGGATCAGGTTTTAAAGAATACATCGCAATCTCTGCATTTCCCTAGCGTCTTCGTCCCTGCTGTTCTGCCGACAGAATGATCGAAGATGAGCGTCGTGTGCATTGAGTCAGCGTAAAATCCGCGACGGACTTTTTGCATGCCATGTAGCAGTTTGTGCGCCACAGACTCGATCGCACAAAAAGTGTGTCGTCTGCGCTGCACCTTAGTCTCGCTGATAAGGGGAAGGGTAATATTTGAACGGTGTATTTGCCAGAGAGATAGACAGAAGTTCAATTCAAAAGTCTCAATCATTATAGATATTTTTCTAATAATTCTTATCATGTTTGTCTTTCAGGTGACTGCTCCATACCACTCGAATCCGAACATTACCGCCAACCCAAACAACAACAACAACAATAATAACAATGGGTAAGTGTGTTTTGTACAGATTCTCAGCTGCACTTCCACTTACTCACACAGAAAAGTACAGAAGCGGACCTTAGTCCATGGGGCCAGGGCACGCTACATACGTGTTCTTAGCTCCATTTTTAGGGTTCCGTACCCAAAGGGTAAAAACGGCACCCTATTACTAAGACTCCGCTGTCCGTCTGTCTGTATGTCTGTCACCAGGCTCTATCTCGTAAACCGTGATAGCTAGACAGTTGAAATTTTCACAGATGATGTATTTCTATTGCCGCTATAGCTTTCACTCCATCTTGATTACATGGATTGACAGCTCACTTCGTGACCACTTCACCCGAGACTTCACTTCGACATGTTTACAGAATCGCATTGCATAGTTACTGTGTATTTTCTTGTCGGTTTTTTTTACAAAGGAAATATGTACCTTCGCCGTTATAAGTGAGATCTACTACCGTTATAATCAGTGATCAGGAAAAGGTGAGCCAAAATAGTTATTTTACTTTATTAATTTTATTCGTACTTAAGTAATATCCCGAAACCCGGGACAAATACTCCGAAAAAAAAAATAGTCGTAATGAAGTCTCCACTTTTTTTCTTCTGTTCTTTGAACTTTAGGTATATTAGCTCTACGTATTCCGATCACTGGTTACACACTGGTTATAATAGACTGCGATTACGTATGCAGAAGCTTTGACGGAGACAAAAGAAGAAGAAAGAGTTGTTTGTTTCTTGGATACTCCGTAATACATTTATGTGTCCTTGAGCGGAGACCGCGATCAGTAATCGTAAAGTGGGACGCTGTTTTCGGATTTTTGTCGAAAGAGTCACCGCGGCCCTGGAACACAAAGGGCATGTGGAGGAACACGGATATGCCCAGCTGTTGACTGCTGCAGGCTGATGCTGCTTTATAGTTACGCTCATGATGACGACATGTTTTAAACAAAGTATTATTTCAGGAACGAGCGCGGTGGGCGCGCTTCCCCCGCTAACGAGGACGTGCGGCTGCCGTGCGAGTTCTGCAACTCGCTCATACCGGCGCACAACCTGGTGCAGCATCAGGTTATATTATATTTATAGCTTAATTGATTTGAATAAATTAAATATGGGTATACGTTTTAACCGCCTTAAAAAAAAGAGGAAGTTCTCAATTCGGTTGTATTTTTTTATGTTTGACCAAGCAGTGGACTTTCGACCTTATTCACTAGTCCCGCTAGGCTGAATATTCCTTTGTCTCCCCCACAGACGGGCTGCCGGCCCGACCTGGCGCAGCTGCGCCCGCGCAGCACGTCGCCGGACGGTGCGGCTGCCCTGCCGCGCGACAACCTGGAAGCTGTCATACCGTGCGAGTTCTGCGCGCAGTCGCTGCCCGTCTACCTCATCAGCGAGCACCAGGTACCCTGAATACAACTGAATATGGAAAACAGACAATTTTATGCAAACCTGAGCCCGCAGATGACACTTCACAGGACACACATTAAAGGAAGCAAAATCTGGTGTTCTCCTTAAAAATGCATTTCTTCGAAAGATACTGAGCATAATTGTTTGTTCTGTGTCTGGGTGTAATTTATCTATAATATGTATGTATTTATAAATTATATAAGTATGTACCTATATCAGTTGTCTGGTTACCATAACACAAGCTCTGCTTAGCTTGGGATCAGATGGCCGTGTGTGAGTTGTCCCAAGATATTTATTTATTTATTTATTTATTTATTTATTTATTTATTTATTTATTTATTTATTTATTTATTTATTTATTTATTTATTTATTTATTTATTTATTTATTTATTTATTTATTTATTTATTATTTATACTACATTTAAAATAAATGTTTGATTTATGGTGTTGTGAAAAACTGGGATATGGGCAAGCAACAATGATGTTACACAAGAAAATACTAGCTCTAAGCTCATTATTTAGAGAGCAAACATATGGAGAAGCTAGATCTTTTTCTTAATTATATGTTTTGATGAATACCAAACAAAGAAACGTAAAATGATTCCACTTAAAAACCGGGATCGCACAGCATAATGCTGTGATACGACATTACTTTTGTTTTGCGCCACTATTTGTGAACCTGTATAATTATATGTGACCACGTTATTTTGCAATGCATCTATCTATTCTCTCTCTTTTCCTGGGATGTCTATCTTTCGACAGTCTAGAGTTCTAGGCAACATAATGTAGATTAGTCCCCTCTTTGAGGAGTGGCTAGAGAAGCGCCACAGCGTACTCACCGGGCACGGTAAGATTTCCCATCCTTTAAAAATAGGAGAACATATAATACTCCTAGTAAAATCCTGCTTGTTTTTCACAATAAACTTGGTTTGTTTCAGGAGCGCTGCGGCCGCGACGCCAATCTGCTGTACCCCGACTGAACTAGTCTTCCTAAAGTATTTACCGATTTTATAACTTAGCTATACTCACGTTTAGTTCATTCTTATGACAATTTTATTAAATTGTCTTTCTATGGCCAATGTTCTACTATGAGTTGCACTTTATAACTGATATGTTTTCTTAGCAGCCAAAGTTTGAACCAATTATTTTGTCTTTGTACAGAAAAAGCCAGTATTTCCATATCTTAATTTATTCCTAATTCGATTCAAAAACTGCATTCCCATTGGCTTCGTCGCGAGCCAATCAAAACGCATGAGCGTTTGCGCAACTTATGATCTAAGAGTTTTCTTCTATTTTTCAAAATTGGCTTTTCCTTTTCAAAGACAATTTGATCTCTTAAAAAATATTTGAAGGAATCGAGGTAGTTAGAATAGGAACTAAACAATTGGACGTCCTATAGATAAGAATAAAGAAAGAATGATAAGAATGATAAGAATGATTAGATAGACTTGAAGGAAGTGACTTATTAAAATGCTCTTAAAAATGGCTAGGTATACGACCCCGGTGGTTTTAAACGAATTTCAATGCTGAGCATAATTCAACGTGTAACAGAATAAACGCAATACCTCTGAAGGGGTCATTGCGAACAACTTACTATGGGACCAACACTGAAATCGCGAAAAAAATATCGACTGCTTCATACATTTCTGTGAGCATAACTCAACAAAATATACTGAACGCGATTACGGGGTCGGTCCCGTAGTAAAAGTTGTTCATAATGATGAGTACAATGACCCCTTAAGAGGTTATACGTTTATTCTGTTACACGTTGTATAACTGAGGATAAGGGGAAATCTGAAAGATGTGTTTAATTTTTTCGGTAGAGATAACGAGCTTAATGCCAAAAACTTAGTAAATAACTTCAACCCTAACTAAAATGTAGCAAGGAGGACGTTGGCGAAAGGTTCCAGTCGGCCATTTTTCTACCTTATTGCTAAAGGAGTAAGGGTGAAAATGGTTGACCGAGATATTGCGGTAAAGTAATGATAAATTATTGCTTTGGTAACTGTGATCGGCAGCTTGTTGCATTTCAGTAGCAGTTAGCTCAAAGCCACGCATTTAAAGGTATTTAAAAATACATGTTTTAGTATGTTATCAGCACACTAAGAAACAAAAAATTTGCTAATGCTGAGATCTGCGGCCCTACCATGACGTGTTAAAACGTCAGTCGTTCGAGCGAGAAAGAGGGATAGAGCAATCTAGGGTGTATAGCTCCATCCCTCTTTCTCGCTCGAACAATTGACGCTTTAACACGTCATGTTACGGCCACTGACTGATATAAAATGCCTAAGGCATTAAGTCCGCCGTAATATCTTTGTCTTGCATGAAATTTTAATAAATTTATAAATAAATAAATCTATTAAGGGCCGATTTTTCAATGGTCAGGTAACTATTTTTTTAAATAATTCTATTGGTTGTTTGACAGGATTTGTATTGTAAAAATGTCAAACCGCCATATTTATTCTTCAAATTAAAGTTATTATTAGTATTGAAAAATTGGCCCTAAGAGAACTAAACAAGTATGGACGAAATTGGTATGAAAGCGTCACATAATTCCTATAAGTTAGTGCAGTCAAGTGTTTCACACGAACATGAACATTAATGTCAAAAGTTTTAGGGTTTATTTTTGCTTCTCTCTCTATCTCAGTTCGCTTTAAGATTATGATGTTGGTGCCAAAATGCTGATCACAGGTGATATGTAAGACAGAAGTCGTTTTTAATTTTTCCTTAGGAGTTGATAGTATTATTAAGTTTGACAATAAAAGCAAAGCTCAATTTTAGAACTATTACTGTTTTTTTCGCTACAATTTTTATTTAATAAAAACTATATCAAATCGACCTTGTATTGAGAGCTAAAAAATCCCGCAAAATGTTTGTTGTTTAATAAACCAATTCCCGGTTTCACAACACCTAATGAATGCCTGCACTTTTGGCATCCCTTAGGTGTAAAAAATAAGACAATTATTCGATTTTTTGCCAATCAATAGGCTGTTTGATACTAAGTGACACTTGAATTCATAATTCGAGATAATTTCCATTCATCAGCATTTTTATTAATAAAGTGCCAACCAAGTTCCGACACTTTTTAGTGCTTTTTAAATTGAGTTTTAAGTAACCACTTGGTTTAAAAAATCCGTATATAGTACTTATGGGTTGCAATGGAATTTGAATTTTGTCACGTATGACATAGAATTGGTTGTTCCAAGATTTGATAGGTGATTATCCGGAATACTGAATTTAAATATACATGTATTATGTATGTAGATGTTTTAAATGCGCCTGCACAAAAGATCGACTTGTAAAAGTAAACTGCTGCGTATTTGGTAAAGCAGTATAATTGATCGTTTGCGCAAGCCCAATAGGTGCCACTTTTTAATATATTTTTTTTGTCTTTTGGCCATGCGACCGCAAACATTTTTTTACGGTAAATCTTGGAGCTCACGCGAGTTTTGCTAAATTAACAAATACTGTTTATTGCTATTTACAGATATCGATTATGTTGCTATATTCTTTAGATACCAATATGCATCGCGTCTGAAAAGTTTATTTAATTAGTATAGTCGCACTAACAGCAAATCCTAAAAAACGATACAACAGTAACTTTGAAGTGGCACCTTCTATGTTAAATGTGTAGGTAGCTTTATAAATACTTTTTATACATGTATATCTTATTGTCTGAACGTTAGTTGTAAGATTAAGTGACTTTCAAAGCTATGAGCGATCAAGCATTTAAAATTATTTTCGAAAAAAATCATGTAATACTCCGACTATGTAAAAAATGAGTTGTAATTATTGTATTTTTTGTTAAAGTTCGAATCTCATACTATTTCCTATTTTTTTACTGTTTATAAACTCTGAAATTTTATTTATTATAATATTTTACCTGTCACACAAAATAAATAAAATAATCAAATGTTTACATTCTCAATGTTTGTAGAAATATCGATGTGATAAATATATATCAAATATCAAGAAAATAGAATAGTATAAAGTTTGTTCTCTAAGAGTTGGTAAATATTATGATAGCGTCTCAGAATAGCGACTGACGCTTAATTATGGCTATCTGTATGACGGGCGTCGCTTAAAGTCGCGATCGCTGAGTTTTGTGGTACGCACGCAGGGGTTGTCAAACGCGGTGACGAGTAAGCGGACGCGGCAGTTTATTTATCTATTCGTTATAAATAAGTAGCGGACTGCAAATTCTTAATGACTTAGGGACTTGATATGCGCGCTCCGGGCGCTGTGACTGCACTGTATGTCGTCTGTCCGCGCGCCCGAAACGCTAAGTATATTTCGTTCCTTTGACGCCATACATTTTTATCTTCAGTGCGCACTGGCCGCGCGCCCGGACTTTGTATATCAAGTCCCTTAAGAATCCAGTGTTTTTTGTATATCAAGACCCTTAACAATCCAGTGTTTTTTGTATATCAAGTCCGTTAAGAATCCAGTGTTATTTGTATATATATCAAGTCCCATATGAATCCAGTGTTTTATATCAAGTCCCTTAAGAATCCAGTGTTTTTTGTATTTCAAGTCCGTTAAGAATCCACTGTTTTTTGTATATCAAGACCCTTAAGAATCCAGTGTTTTTTGTATTTCAAGTCCGTTAAGAATCCAGTGTTATTTGTATATCAAGTCCGTTAAGAATCCAGTGTTATTTGTATATCAAGTCCGTTAAGAATCCAGTGTTATTTGTATATCAGGTCTCATATGAATCTAGTGTTTTTTATCAACTCTCAGCGAACAGACTGTAGGTATTATTGTATGTGTTAGCCTAAACCGAAGGGTACCGGATGTTTAAATTTTGCCATTTATTACTCTTAGCAATGATTTACTTGAGCCCGAAGCCACCAAATGAAGACATAAGTGAAACCATACATTACTAGACAATATTCATAGGTCGTAACTTTGCTAAGTTAGTGTTTCATACGAATATGAACGTTATTCTTTAGTAGTTAAAATTTATATTGGTCTTACACTTGCTCTTAACCATTCAAATAAACATGAACCTTATTTGTCCAAAGTAAAGGTTTATATTCCTATGAAACTCTAACATAGCTAAGTTAAAGTGCGATCTATGTATTTTAGCCTAAGTAAGCAAAGCTTCTGATGCGTAAATTGTACGTATACCGAATTCAGCGAAAGCGTTGCGTCGATAAAATGGCACATTCTACACAAAAGTTAATCTATTAATCCTTAAATAGCTGAGAAAAATCTTCAGTAAAAACCTACTTTTTTTCTCGAAGGAAGTCTCTCATTCCCCACTTCTACTTGTACCGTGTGAAAATACTTATTTATTATATTTCCGAATTATATTGATTCTACTATTTCGTTAGGCGTTGTAGCTAATCCGGTACTTGACAACGAAAATAAATAGTTCAGTAAAATTTCAGTGTGTATAAAAATATTTTAAATATAAAATGTAGTTTTAAGATGAATTACTTCGTTCATTTTATGATGTTGTGACTCAGACGTTTTTTTAAGCTTTTTTAGATTATAATTAACTGACTTCTAAAAAAGGGGTTGGTTCTGTATTTTTAATTATATTGGACGTTGATAGCTCACATAGAAGTGACGCGACTCGACTCTCTAATATTAGTGTTGTTTTGTTTAGCAAGTGTCCACGAAACTGGACAATAAAACATTGAAACAGGCGTGATCTTGGTAAAGTGGAGCTCAGAATTTAATTGTAGTATTAACTACCTTAGCTAAGCTTACTGAAAAAGCTGACTCGATTTGCTGAGAAATACTCGTCACAAACATTAGAATCAGGGGCGGATCCAGGATTGTCGTTTGGGGGGGGGGGGTTGACCCCAATAAGGGTGGGTTTGAGCAAAGTAAACAATAAAAATAGCACATAACAATTTATTTTGCTAAACGCATAACAAGCCTACTTGGATTACTTTTCGTAACTACCAAAGAATTCTGGGCCTTTTAGGCGGGGCTTGAGTCCCTTAGTAATACAAACTAGACTAAAAATTGCCAAATTATGTACAAACGTGTATAGAAACAAAATAAATCATTGGGCATCAAAAATTCATCCACATCGCTGTCAATGACAAAAGTGCCCAGAACACTGGCAGCATTGCCGCGTTGAATGGCAAAACTGATTCTTTGGCCAAACAAAAGCCCAGCCCTCTGGTCACGTGAACAGTCGACAAGTTGTTTACTGATGTCCCAAAGACTCAGTGAGCATTCGGACCCCATGGGCCTAAAGTTTCAACCCCAAACGGCTCAAATTGGAAACTATATTCATATTTTTGTATAATGCAAATTGTGTATGTCGCATAAAATTGAACCAAAATTCTTTGGGGTTGTAATTATTCAGATTCATAATTCACTGACGTTAACGATACGATACTGTAACGTTACTATACGTCGAAAACATTCGTGCTAATTGCGAGGACCTCTGCAGTGCGATTCTGTAAACATGTCGTAGTGAAAACTTGGACGCTGCGCACGACGGGTGAGTTGTCAAATCATACAAATAAGATGGAATGACAGCGCTCTTGTCGTTCACTCCGCCTAGGTGAACACCGTGAGATGTCGACAGAATCGACCGGCTGTTCTGTAGTAAATGAAGTTCCATATTGTATTGATTTTAAACAGTGCGTGATAACTCGGTGCGGGCCCTTTATAACTCATTTACATCGAGTGTTACCGTCGTTCATACTGCGAGCTTTTAAACGTAGGTACTCGATTGCGTTAACGTAAACGTTTACTTAATATGTAAATTTTTATTAAAATAAAGAAGTTACCAATACACTCGAAAACTGGCTCCTACCGGATTTAGGCACGCAATAAAGCGTCTTTCGCACTGTTGAGGAAAAGTCGCGGGACAGCCCCGACTTGTTGAATTTTTTGTGTCTATTATATTAAGCTGCTCGACGGACAGCCTCCACGAAAATTAACCTCGCCGCACAAAAAATACGCTAGCCATTTCTCACAGTAGGTAATTTTATATTACATAATTTTCAGACTTTTTATTAATGTTTTTCGAGTGTGTTTAAAAACCCTCTGGACTGTCGCACACCTAATTTAACTATAACGCCATTGTTTTACTTATTGTATCTGATGCGTTACAGTTGACAATGTATCTCGCCTTTGGCTCGGGTTTCTATTTTACCTCGGCTGCAATGACGCAGTTTACCCACTTGCATCAAATCTCCGTTGTTGTCACCAGACGGCGCTTATCCAGTTTCAATATAAATTGATATTTAATGTTTGTATGCCACCTACTGTGGCAGGACACAGAGACCCATTAATCTTGTAATTCTTCCACCTTTTTCACCTGTGTACACAAATAAACGTATTTGATTTGACGTTTGCGTTAACGCCATCGAGTACGTACAAAAACTCACACTGAGACCACTGTCCGATTCTAAGATGTTTCATTTTAAAATGAACGAAGTAAATCTACAAGCATGCTTAGTTGATAGTGGATGTTTATATTCTTCTAGGACGATGACTGTTTACGTAACGTTGTATATTTTTGTGATAACTCTTAATTCTATATACTATGACGAAATAAATTGTGTAAATTCTGAGTATGCTTTGCTCATTTACCTCTTTTTTATCCGACGATGCAAAAAGGAGGGTTATGAATTTGACCGGTATGTATGTTCATCTGTTCTCTCATAACTTCTAAACCATTTATCATAATTTGACAAATAGAAGCGTCTAAATTGTCCGCTGGTTATAGGCTAGGTTATGTTGCAATAAATAGTATGGGGCGCCCTCTATGGCGCATTAAGGCATGAACTATTTTTTTTTTATTAATCTGGTCGTGTTGGGTATCAAAGTAAAGGGCTTAATTAGCACATTTCAAATATATATTATGAAAAATTACGAAATTTGAACCCAAAACAATTTAAATAAAAAAGAAGTTCAAAAACTAAAACCCGAGTACAGAAAATTCACGTTCTAAAAAGTATGAACTAAGAAAACATAGCCGTGGTGGTATGCCACTTTGCCCTAAACTTTAGTGCTAAAGTTTGATGTTACCTTACTATAAACATGCTGTTTTACCAGAATAGGTGGCATACGACAATTGTTTTCTGGTTTCATACTTTTTAGAACGTGTATTTTCTGTAGTCGGGTTTTAGTTTTCTATATATCTGTCTATCGAGCTCATTTTGTCCCACTGCTGGGCAAAGGACTCCCTCTCCCTTTTCCACACAACTTACTCTGTCCTGTGGTTGTTCGGGCCAGGCTTTTTCCGCAGGAGTCGAGCTCGTCCCGCCATCTTTGCCTTGCCAGCTTTGCCGCGATGTCTTCTAGACCTCTCTCTTTATCGACGAAAAGACAGAATTCACTATTACTCTAAATATTGATGTGACCAATTTTTATTGAGCGGAAACACTGACTTAAGACATTGAAAATGGCTTGCCTAAATTGGAATTTAACGGCGAGATTGAACATATTTAGGTAACTTTTCCATGTCTATGTGTTTGAACAAGCGTAATTTCGGTAGCGAAAAATAAGTTTCAAATGAAAATTATAAAATTCAGAGACGTCTAATGAAACAAACGACACATTAAATATAAACTTATTTATTGCACTCGTAAAACACAGGAAACATTGTTTTTAACGTGACTCGTACTTATCTAGAAATAACCAAGCAGGAACAAGCTATCAGGCATACAGACAGAAATATTCGTTCATCTTTGCATAACACTACAAATAAGTATTCTGATAGGTATCTACTAATTGTGTGCGCAAGATCTTAGGGCTACTTTTAAGATAATATATTCACCCTTATGGTGGTTAACCAGAGGGTAGACACAGATATTGATGTAAAAGAATAGGGTAGATGAGTAAAATATCGATTTAGTCAGTTAAGAGCGTTTACGCGGTACGGCTTTTCATACAAACTTTCAATCCTTATTTTTCGAAATTAATGAACCGATTTTAATAAAACTTGGTATGCGTACGCTAGATATCTAGGTCTAAATAGTTATCCGATTTTTTTTTCGAAATAAAGTTCAGGGGGAAGGATATAGTGATTTTTCACTTTCTATAGAAAACTTAAAATCGCTCTCTCTCTCCGTCTAAAATCTTTTTCAAAAATATTTTCTGATAACTATTTAAACCTGGATATCTAGCGTATGCATACCAAGTTTCGTTAAAATCGGTTCATTCATTTTGAAGAATAAGGACTTGAAAGTTTGTATGAAATGACATACAGCGTACACGCTCTTAGATGAACAAAAAATAGTAGACAATTTTCTTTTGTCACGTGAACAAAAAAATAACGTGATACAGTGCGATGAAATTTCGAGCAACATCATGCCTTGGTACACTTTTTAGCTAAACGTGACGTCAGAAGATTTTTTTTGTGTCCGCAATTTATGTAAAATCACAAATTCACAATGGCAGGTTTACAGGGTTTAACAGATACGCAAAACCTTAAAAGAGACCATTATACTCATCATTATGAACAACTTTTACTAAGGGACCAACCCTGAAATCCTGAAACAAAAATCAACCGTCCCATACCTTTTGTTTGTCAACAAAATGTAGGGACCTACTGAACAACAAATTTTTTTTCGCGATTTCTTTTGGTTCTATTGTAAAAGTTGTATAAGATGCCAATAATGATGATGTAAATACAATAGTCAATGACCCTTTTCCAGGTAGTTACACCATGTAGGTACTATATTAATTTATTCTACAACTAGGGGACTCGAACGCATGCATTTGTGTTTATCTAAAAATGAAATGCATAAAATATGTAGATCTCTCATCATCTGTCTCAACAACTTCTCAATCATCATCAAACAAATCGAATGTAGGTATTATATAAGGTGATTAAACGAACTTAGTACTATTATTATAGTACGATTCAAACTTAATATCAGCTCAGAACGAGGCAAGTAGTTGCGCAGTAGCAAGTTCTGTGATTGCGGGGGTGAGGGGTGGCCGGTGGGGCACTGCGCAGCGTGAAGCACTTCACAGCCGCCGTTAAGTTGAATCGTAGTATTAAATACACTGGGCTAACTATATCCAACAACTTTAAATAAGTTATTATTAATTTGTTTTAAAAGAAAGCTTACAGAATACTAACGACTTTTATTAAAGTTGTCAAAAAATAAAAGGCCCGTTGTGACAGCAGGTTACAACGGGCCTTTGGGTACCTACCTAGGTTACAACTTTAGGTACCTACTCTACTAGCAATTAAAGTATGAAAGACACATGAAATAAATCTGTTGTATTCTGCTGTCAAAACGGGCCTTTTATTTTTTGACAACTATAACTTGCATAATTTTATTAATACATGAGTAGGTACATACAATCTTACATTTATTTAGTTACAAATGATACGTAACAATCGAAGACGCTGTTAGCAAAATAAAATATGAAAAAAAAAATGTCTAAGTAGACAATTTAAATCGAATTGTGTAATATAAGGTACCTATCCAGGTACTAAGATTTAATAATTTAAATCTTATAACTTACCTATGTCATAAGTTACAAACAATGCTATCAATTTTAACTTGACACACCATGGTTAACCTATGGCATGCCAGTATAGGCAACAACGGAATTATTATTTTAAAATAGTTCCTATTTTGTATTTATTTTTCTGTTACCTACGTATTTTAAATATACCTACTGGCATTATTTATATTATTTCATTAGGCACCAATCGCTTAATTTATATTCACTACACACTGCGTTCGGTTTTTTTCTGATTGTACATACCTTTTAGCAAATAGTGCTATTAAGTTCGGTGGGTTTATCACTAAATCAGTTCCAAAATGTTGGATTTTCACACTTGTTTCTAATATCTACGAACAACACATGAAATACTCCTCTGGACATCTTGGTACACTTATCTGAAGTTTCGCACAGTTCCATATCTTTTCGCACCGACAGCGGGACCTGAACCTCCTCTTTCCAGGGTTGGCGATTATATTTTGAGAGAAAGACCCGACGGTAGACTTTCCAAAATAGCTTAGTTTTGGTAGTTGTCTTGCGATTGGCGCTTTCGTGGTCTCCTCATTGACTACGGTAGTCTCTGTCGTGTCTTCCTCGTATTTTTCCGTCACAAACTCGTCACTCTGCGTGGCTTCAGCTTCAGAGTTAAGCCCTGTGTTATCATTAGCAGCGACTCTATCATTGACTATGCTTTCTGCGGGCACAATGTCTGAATTATTCGTTTCAGAGTTCTCCCTGTCGATATTCTTATCGCTTTCAGTTTCTTGAAGTTCGCCGTCTGTTATATTCTTCTCTGTGGTGGTAGTGGTTTTAGGTCTGGTCTTGATAGAATATATTCTGTCAGAGTAGTTGTAAGTAGGTTCTTTGCTGGCAATCTGCTCAGTCTTTATAATTTCTGTGTTTTCAGTGGGTTGTTTGTCGAATTTGGCTGGTATAGTGAGCGGTACCTTTTCTATTCTCGATTCCCTCTGTGGGGGATTCAGTTCGGGTTGCAAGTTTTCCAGGTCAGGTTGCTGCTTGACGTACGTAATGTTACTGTTCTGCTGAGGCGCGGGCATCACACCGCTTGCGCACAGGACCAATGGAATCAATGTTCTGAAAGGGGAAAATATTTTTCATGAATTTATTAGGTAATTAATTTTTGTTTTTGGGCAGTACGCACTTGAACGTTAATTAAAAGTTTGTGTCCTATATGAGCCTAAGATTATACTTGTATGTACCTCGCTTATTTCTTTAACAATACACATAACAAACAGAGAGGTACAAAAGTGATCTGGTTTTAGTGGAGCACCATTAAAAATGTCAATTTATTGAGTGAAATACATATCTGAACCTCCAAGAAATCATTAGCACGACTTGAGTGAGAGCATTAACCATTTAGATGACCATTTCGATTTAAATGGTGCATTATAAATTTATAATGAATACATCAGTTAATAACTTATCTAGTGACTTGCGGTTGGTTGACCAGCTAATGTATTCAAACAACTGGTTGTCTTTCTGTTTCCCATTAAGTATCGATAAAAAATATACATAAATAAGAAATAATGCTAATGTCATTCATATTCACAATATTTCATTAAAGGATTTGTTTTGCTTTTGGGACTCATAAATCCATAATGTAGCAGAGCTAGCCCATCCCGCAATAAAAATAAATAAATAGTCTAATTTAGGAAATTATCCACGAGCATGATGGAGATTTACTCGAGCATCGTGGGGACCATCGGATTTTGAAGATAAGATAATAGAAAGAAAAACAGGATGTATGATGGGGCGCCCACATAGAAGTTTTTGGGTTTTAGTCAAGCGTGACAGATTAACATATTATAAGCTTCCTTTTTTTTTTAAAGATGGGGTGGAACGGGAGGGAGTGTTAGACTCTTACTGACTAAAACCCATCCGTGCTCCTAGTGCCTTTTGCGTTTCAGGGCCGCGGTAACTCTTTCGAACAAAATCCGTAACCCTGGCAGGCTCTGGCCCTAACGGTCATCTTCTATGCTGAATGCTCCTTCCGGCGCGCGTGAAACACAGCACGCCGTTGACCCGAGCCTGTGTTGATTGAACGGCGAGCTGTCCATGCTCGCCGTTCGCAGGATTAATCACTGCGCCATGCTCAGGAGCATCAGTTCCTGAGCGGCACAGTGGCTGACGTTCGTCTTGAGCCCTGTTGACGATCCCCTGCATCTAGTGGTTTATTAAGCGTTGGTTATGTCGCTTTACGGAAAAGAAACATCGACGTACATAACTGCTTCTTGCCAAATTTTACAGGAGAACAATTCAAAGTGCGTTATTTAGGAATTTAACGTAAGTGCCCCAAGGACCTTAGCGCCGCCTACCGTTAAGACTGAAATTTATTTATGTCTTTGTTTCTCTTGATGCACACACAGTTTCTAAGTACATACCTTTTTTGTAATAGCTTAGGTACCTACTCATTTTACACATTAACGTCGATATACTAGTGTGAGTGTGCATCTATTACTCCAAATGAGTGATGTGTCATCGCGCTTCTATGAATTCATTGCAACCTGAGGCCCATATTCCAGAACATTTATTCCAATTCGGAGCATCCAGAGCGCTAAAATCAATCCCCTACCTGTTGCTAGTTTATTTGTTTTCAAAACGACGCAGTGACCAATCAGACGTCCCTTAAAACTGTTTTAAGTAACAGAAAATGGTTATCTTGATTAAATTAGTAATTAATTGTAAGTGGTTATTAAGATTTAGGTAATAAATTTTTCATAGCTTTGTAGACTTTGTTAAATAGCACATAGGCATTAAAATATAGAAATATGAGACGACGCAAGAGGGCCGAAAAAAATATTCTAATTTTACTGTTGGGTAAGAAAAACAATTACTTATTATTCTTTTAATAATTTGGTTTTGGTATCTACCCCGTTCAAATTCAAGTAGGTATCGGGCTACAACACTACTACTTGCTTTGTAAAAAGGTGCACAAAACTGGTATTTTTTTTAATTTTGGCCTTGATTTTTTTAGCACACGTGTTCGATGGGGACTTTTGGCGGCTTCGCTTGCGTTTATGTAATTTTTTGCAAAATAGTACCTAGCTTATAATTTAGCCGTCTCTTGGGTTCCATCTATCCCTGTACGATCAAAATCGGTACTTTAGGCATGAAAGTGTTACAAACTAATTTATTTTCGCATTTATAATACATAGGTACCTAGGTATTATAAGTTAGGATAGTGTATCAAAGACTTCTACAAATATTCGGCTTTAAGGAAAAAAAAACAATTTTAAGTACCTATTAGGTTAAACAGCCCAATTGAAAATACTAAACTCTAGTTTAAATTGACACTTTTGTGTTATTTTTAACCAACCTATAAGAAGACTAGCTTTTCCCCGCGACTTCGTACGCGCATATATCCCGTTTTTTCCTGTTCCCGAATAGCCTATACCTAGGTAGCCTTCCTTATAAATGTGCCTATCATATTATTATATGTAGGTACAAGACGATTTTTTCAAATCCGACTGATAGTTCCAGAGATTAGCGCGTACTTAAAAACAAATAAACTCTTCAGCTTTATTAAATTAGTAAAGATGGTATAAATTTTAATGCTTCTTATTATTCGAAATCTGTCCATTTTTCGATAGGTATGGAAAAAAATATCGCAGTTCCTATTGGCTGATTAATATTTTAATCTATACAGTTCTCTTATTTGTTTTTAACAGTCGCATTTATACTAAGTATAGACTTTGCCGATGCAATAAAAGGCAAATGGAAACCCGGGAATGAAAATGAAAGAAGATTTCCCATCGACAGGACATTGCTAAATGACAGGAGAAATTCAACTGACAAAACAACACAAAACTCTAGAAGAATTCAAAATGCCGGAAAAATACAAACTGTCAGAAGATTTCCCAACGACAGAACACTGCAAAATTACAGAAGATTTTCTAACGACCAGACATTACAAAATTTTAGAAGAAATCCAATCGAGAGAACATTGGAAAACGGAAAAAGATTTCCCATTGACAGAACATTGCAGAATGTCAGAGGATTTCCTAACGATAGATCATTGCGAAAGGTCAAAGGCGTTCCCTACGATAGAACATTGCAAAATGTCGGAGGATTTCCCAACGATAGATCATTGCAAAATGTCAGAGGATTTCCCATCGACAGAAAATTGCAAAATGTCAGAGGATTTCCCAACGAAAGAACATTACAAAATGCCAGAAGATTTCCCATGGACACAACATTGCAAAATGCCAGAAGATTTCCCATCGACAGATTATTGCAAACTGTCAAAGGATATCCCAATGAAAGAACATTGCAAAATGTTAGAGGATTTCTTAACGAAAAATCATTTCAAAATGTCAGAGAAATTTCTATCGATAGAACATTGCCAGATTACAGAATAATTTCAACTCTAAAAACAATACAAACTGCCAGAAGAATACAAATTGACGACAAAATGCAGAATAACAGAAGAATTTCCGTTGACAGAAGGTTTCCAAATGACAGAAGAATGGAATATAACAAAAAGCTACATAGTCCCAGATTAAATGTAACTGATGGAATTATGCAGAATGATAAAAGAATAAATGTAAACAGATTATTGGAACATAACCGAAGAAGTCAAAATGAGTTAAAAAATAAAATTGACAGTTTAATGCAAAACAAAAATATACAAATATATGAGAGGGAACAAGATGGCAGAAGTGTTCTAAATGCCAGAAGAATTCAGAATGATAGACAATCACAGAGAAATTTAAAAGAGCAAAACAGAAGAACTTTAGATGAGCATGATCAGAAAACAAGTCAAAACGACAAATTATTGGCCGCTACCCCCCACCGCGAGCACCGCATACATAAAAATCGGGAAAAAATGATGGATGAAGATAAGGCCAGTGATGAATTTAACTCCACTGAATTTTCTGGTAAGTTGGTTGAATATTATTTTCGAGCTCAAACGTTGCTTTACGACAGAAAAACAACACTGGATTGAAATTCAATAAGTATGGACGACTGTATCAGTTTTGGAAGCTATTTACCAATGAATCGTTTTATAAATATAACCTGTAATAGAATAAACACAATACCTGAGAAAGGGTTGCAGCAGCCAACCGGTTTAATCAGCGATTTAATTGGCTGCCTAGCCTTTTCATTGAGCAGCGCCGTTTAATCAGCGGCCTAAATGTCATTCAGCCAACCCGTCTATACAACATTTAATTTTGAACGGATTGGCAAGATGCTTAGGCCGTTCGTTCATAGAATAGGGCAACCGTGTGACGAAAACATATGAAATATTAAATTTTGGGAATCCTAAATTCGAACAACTTGATTGTTGTTTGAGAATTTGGAATTTAACCTCGGTCATTCAACATTCTAACATACTTGGCTAGGCAAGTCATTAAACGATATTGATGCAATTCATTTGCCTAGCGCCGTGATTTAAAGGCTAGGCCGCCATTTAAACGGCTGATTAAGCTAGTTGGCTGCGACTGGTGCGATGCTGATGCTGGTGCGATTCTATAGGGAAACTGTTTAAAGAAATTAACATCAAGACATTGTCAATATATCTATGAAAATATCATGTACGTTAGAAAGAATCTACATCTTTTTAGTAAACGAGGTGACAGACAATAACTATGTCACTAGAAATAGGAACCAGTTAGTTCAACCAGGTTTCAGACTGGCTAAAGTAGCAACATCTTTCATGGGGCACTGTTTAAAATGTTATATAAAATACCTCCCCATTTAATAGAACTAAATGAGACAAAATTTAAAGCGTGTATTAAACGCACACTATGCAGGCAAGCATATTATAAGTTAGGGGAGTATATTGAAGATAAAAATGCTTGGCTCAATGCTGGTCCTGCTCCACAGCCACTAGGGCGCTCAAAGTAATTTGTTAGCATATGGAAATATTGTTGGACCGACTGAAGATTGTAAGAATGCAATTTTTTTCATTGTATAGACTCAATTTATTTAGCATTGTGTAATTTCATCCATTAGCAGCGGCACATGTGTGAAACTGATGATCATTTTGGGTAGGTTTTTGACTTGAATGTACTCTGGCGATTGGGGATGTCATGCTCACTCAAAAGTCTAGCTGATGGTGGCGCATGCGTTAGATCATTTGGCTCCCCTAAAAATGGTTGAGCTGAATGATGCTAGCGTATGCGTCAAGTTCGTAAACGGGCGCCGTCAGACTGGTCATCTCTAAGCTGCCATGGTTTATTTTAATTATTTTATTTGAATTGTGTTTTTTTTATCCCGGACGCTTTTATCCTGCACGTCTTTTACATCGTTCTCACATATACCTATGTATAATTTCAACATGAATGATGATGATGATTTCATCATTTATCACTTTTAAAAATAATATTATTATTTTTAAAAGAGTACCGTGGAGTTTCTTTCACGTTCTTCTCCATAGAGATCTACGCTTTGGAACGTGCAAATAGCTTCATCTCTTTGACCGACCGACCTTGACAATTCAAAAGTGCCTGTACGTGGTCTAATTGAAATAAATGCTTTGACTTTACTGGGTAATTGTGAACAACTTTGACTGAGGAATCAACACTGTGGGGTGCATGAAGGAGCCTCCTCGTGTTGCGCAATTCGTTCCATCAAGCACTCCTGATGAACCGAGCGCTCCGCGCATCCTGGACAGTCTCACCTAACACCTTATGAGCCTGGCCAATCCTTCTCTTGCGGTGGTAGGGCTAAAGCCCGCCTGGTTCGCGACCACCCTCCCACCGGAGTCCGGCGTCAAGTAGCCTACTGTGTTTCGTCAACGCGTGCTGGGAGTGCCAGTGCCTTAAGGAACTTGAGAGTTGTCAGTTGCGTTATCCGAGTTGGTTTCAGCCTAGGAATGAACCTCGCCACGGCAACTCACTCTGGAGGGCAGCGGGATCCGAAGCACGCTCTTGCCGTTGGCCGACCGTAGGAAGTTGGGGGCCCAACTAGCATGCCAGCCACGTGTGAAAGGCTGCCCCGCCACCTCGCAAAAAATCCCGAAATTTTCCGCTGTGCCAGTCGGCGACTGGAAGGGAGAAGAGAGACCCGGCCATCTCCATCCATCCATCCGGCCATCGGGGGGTTCGGACATCCCCGCAGTCTCCAGGTGAGTTTCCATAACGGCGAATTAAGCTCGTGGGAGCTGCTTAGCCAATTGGTCTCTCCTCGTTTTCTCTCTAAGTTCTTTAAAAAACTTTTAAAACTTCATGAAGCGCAAAAATATAATAGGAATCAGTTCAAGCAACGGCGGCACTTCACCAACATCCACGGATTGCACTCAAATATCAATCCGGTCCATCACCAGCTGACCGACAAGCCGCACTTGTTCTTTTTGACGGAGTCAAAGATAGGGCCTAAATCTGGAGGAGAACAGGAAGATACGGATTTCACCAGACAGTGGTCAGATGATCCGAGCGGAGCCCAGACCGATCCAGAGTGCCATTTCGGGTCTGCTGTCAACAGAAGGTCTAAGCAGTTGGGTGTGTGGCCTTATACATCCGGAACGCGGGCTTGGCCAACCAGTTGGTGGAGATCTGGCGATATCGCAAACTTGGGTGCCTCTCTTCCAGCATGGTCAGTTTTCTGGTATGGGAACAGCCATTCCTTATGATGGGCATTAAAATCCCCAAGAAAAACAAGCTCCGCTGTCGGATATTTTTCCACATATATTATGCGCACAGCCAAAGTTTGGAACTCTCTGCCAGCGTACCTAACACAGACGCTGGCAGAGAGTTTCACACTTTGGCTGTGCGCCCTTCCACATATAACCCGTCTACCTTCAAAGAAAGAGTAAACAGGCATCTTCTGGGCACGCTTGCTCCATCATAGACTTCACCTATCGCTTTCCATCAGGCGTGATCGAGGTCAAGAGCAAGCCCATTCCTTAATAAAAAAAATGGACTGCCCCATACATTTATGTGCGCATAACTCGACAATATTAAAAAAATATTGAACAGCAGATTTTTTGGTCCCGTAGTAAAAGTGGTTCACAGTGATCCCTTTTTAGGTATTACGTTTATTCTGTTCCACGTTGTACCCTATATAATATTTCGTGGCTACATCATACATAGAATTGGCCATTTCATGATGTGGCCAAAACTTTCATGAAATGCTTGATCACATCATGGAATGACAACTTCAAATCAAACTTAGGCGACGGCGGCTCTTATTTGTGTCTGCAGAGTTTAAAGCACAAGGAACCTAACTTGAATCCTATTGACGTGAGCTAAGTGCACTCGCTTCGGAGCTAACTTCGCTCTCATTCTAGCTCCCGAGCTACATAGAGTGAGAGCGAAGTTAGGTTCAAATGAGATGGCGGGTCATCCTATTCGAACCTAACCTATCCGTGTCGGGATGCCCCAAGTTCCCTCGACCTAATCTGAACTAACCCCAGCCACATCATGAAAAGGGCTTTTTTTATTCAGCTGGCGCATTATTATTAGCTTTCGAACGATATCAGCACCCCTTACGATGGATAATGTAACTATTTTACGGTATGATCATTAATGTTTCACCGTATCATGAAGTAACCGTGTGTAACTGTTGATATCGTCAAACGCTGAGTTCCTTAAATCTGACCAGAATCAGACGTATCATCATTTGGGCAGCGCGTATTTCCATTTCGAGAAATTCAACCATTTCATGGAATGGTCGGCCACATCATGAAGTGATCAATTCTATGATATGGCCACGACATATTATAGATTTTGTTAAGATCGTCGATCATACAAAAAATAAAGGTTTTAGCCACGCGCGCCGGTTTCAAGAGCCACTCTGTCGGAAGCTTTTTGGAGGTATACGGAACAGAGAGTAAAGCCAACCGTCTGGTCGGAGGATCCTCCCGCGTATGCGGACGCGGGAGGATCCTCCGACCAGACGGTTGTTGTGTCCGGTGGGCAACTGCCCGATAGTTGACATTCGGGCTGTTGTATCTATTTCATGTTCCCTATTAGGCATCAAAATCTCTTACAATCGATTTGCCTACGATACAGTTGTCATGTCTGAGACTGTCGAGGACCTCAGTACAATGAGAAAGAAAGAAGAAAGAAAAATAATTTATTTGCGCCTAGCACGACGCATACTAAAAAAAATACCGGCCAAGGGCGAGTCGGACCTGAGGTGCTTCCGTTGCCAAGTTGGCAACCACGTCGGAGCACTCTGCACCTCGGAGGTGGACCGCAGTGACCACTGCTTCCGCTGTGGTCAGCCCGGTCACAGGGCCGGGTCGTGCAACGCCGCGCCGCACTGCCTCGCATGTGCGGCAGCTGGCAAGCCGGCCGATCACTGGGCTGGGGGCAAAGCCTGCGGTCCACCCGCCAGGGCCGGGTCGAGGAGAAAACCCTCCTCCACCGCCGCCGCCGCCGCCGTCGCTTCCGCCGCAGCCGCCGCCACCGTCGCCGCCGCTGCCACTGCTCGGGAGGGGGCTGAAATGGAGTGCCAGTAATGGCCCCATTTCGCCTCCTCCAGACGAACGTTAGTCACTGCGCCTCTCAGGAACTGACCCTCCTGTGCAAGGCGCAGTGACTGACGCCTGCGGACAGCGAGCAATGGGTAGCTCGCTAGTTGCTGTCCGATCAGGTCAGGCCAGAGTCGACGGCGCGTTTCACTCCAAACGCTCCAGAAAGAGCAGTCAGCAACGGAGACGGGGCCCGCCAGGGCCAGAGCCTGCCAGGGTTGCGGAATATGTTCAAAAGAGTTACCGCGGCCCTGGAAAGAAAGTCACTAGGAGGATTATGGGTGGGTTTTAGTCAGTAAAAGTCTGACACTCCCTGCCGCTCCACCCAGAGCGGGAGGGGTCATTTGATGATTTCCCATCCTCAAAAAAAAAAAGGGCGAGTCGGACTCGCTCACGGAGGGTTCCGTTTCCGTACCATTATCTATACATCTATATCTTCTATCTATACATATAATAAAATCGTAGACTTGCCATGTCTGTACATTGAATATTTTTGCATAAAAATAACTGAGAAATGTTAGGAAACGGTATAAAACGCAAAAACGCCATTTTTGAAATTTTTGTCTGTTTGTCGGTTTGTCTGTTTGTCCATATGTTTGAGACAGCATCACGCAATAACCACTGATTGGATTCGAAAGCTTAGTTCTTAAAAATATTAAGTGTTACCCCGAGTAACATTTAGCGTTTATTTCATCAAAATCGATCCACAAAATCAAAAGATATTGAATTTTTAATTTTAGTAAGAAACTCCATACAGCGCTTAGCGTTGGTGACTGACTCTTAGGCGCCATCTATTGAAATTATAAATGCATGTAAGAATGAAAATAACATCAAAACAAATCGTTCGAGTTATTTGTGAAACTTTTAAGGACGCGTTTACAAAACCCATTTGTAAACGCGTCCTTAAAAGTTTCACAAATAACTATTTCTGAGTCAAATCATTACTTTTTTACACAAAAGTATGTTTATTAAATAAAATGCTTTGCATTCTTAAAATGTTTTTTCCATGAATTGTTGATAGATGTACATGATACGATTCTGAACTATAAATATAATTTTAGATAGGTACAGTTTCTCAATAAATGTACCGAAGTGATTTTTTTACTTCGGTACATTTATTGAGAAAATGTCCAATGACCATGCACATCTATCAACAATTCATGGGAAAAACATTTATCAACTCTGTTGCCGATGTCTGCCGATGCTGGGCGACCCCCCGGAGATGGCGGTCGCGGGTCTCCTGGTTCGGAGTCCTCCGGCGGTGAGCCAGATGACTCCGTACAGGAGCGGGTTCGGAGGGCCGGGTTTGCGGAGGTGGTGGAGGTCGCGATCCGCGATGTGGCCTTGAAGAGGAAACTTTCCTTTAAAAACAAGTCCATAAGCGCGGCGCTGGCCTCCATCCTGGCGGCAGCGGAGGCTAATCGAGGTGGGCCTCCGGCGGACGAGCTGTCCAAGCTGCGGGCGGAGGTCGCCCGCTTGGCTGCCGCCACCGAGCGTCTCCAGAGGGAGAACCCGGGGCTCCGAGCAGACCTGGCCAGGCTCCAGGGAGCCGGCCCACAGGGGGCGCCTAAAGGGGGACGCAGGGAGGACAGCCAGCCCGTGCCGCAGGAGGGCCAGGTGCTGGACCTGGTGCGGCAGGAGATGGCTGCCTTCCGGTTCTCCGTCCTGGAGGGCATCGTCCTGCGCCCCCCGTTAGCGGCGAGTGGGAAGGCCCCAGCCCAAAAAAAGGTGGCCTCGTACGCGGCCGCCGTGGCTGCCAAACCGGGGTCGTCCGGCCAGGACAAAGGGTCCGGGCCGGCACCCGCGAACCCGGTGTCGGGAAAACCGGACCCGGCCCCGGGAAGGAAGAGGAAGGGTGGGGTGGCTGCACGGACGGCGAAGGCTCCTGTGCAGCACCTCCCCCCGGCTTCCTCGCCTTCTGAACCTCCCCCGGCTCAAGCCGAATGGCAAGTGGCCGGGGAGAAGAAGAAGGCGGGCAAGGCAGCCAGGGCGGCCAAGAGGCGGGAGAGAAGGCGGCAGCAGAGAGCGCGAGGCGTCGCGGCTGCGCTCCGTGCCCCGAAGACCGCGGCTGTAGTGGTAACGCTGCAGCCGGACGCGGTGAAGAGGGGCGTGTCGTATGCCAATATACTCACTAAGGCGAAAGAGGCCGTCAACCTCAGTGAGATTGGCATCGTCGGGGGTCTCCGGCTCAGGGTCACCATGACCGGGGCCAGGATGCTGGAGATCCCTGGAGCAGACAGCGGTCCGGCCGCGGACGCTCTAGCCGAAAGGCTTAGGGCGTCCTTGGGCGCGGATGACGTCCGAGTGTCCAGGCCCACGAAGTGCATAGACATGCGCATTTTGGGCCTGGACGACTCCGTCACGGAGGAGGAGGTGTTGGCCGCCGTCGTCAGGACGGGGGGGTGCTCTACAGAGGAGGTGAAGGAGGGCACCATCCGTCCTGACAACACGGGCATGCGAACCGTAGTGGTGAGCTGCCCCGTGTCGGCGGCCAAGAAAATCTCGGAGGGCCGAAGGCTCTTGGTGGGCTGGGTCTCCGCGCAGGTGAAACTGCTGGAGCCCAGACCTCTGAGGTGCTTCCGTTGCCAAGTTGGCAACCACGTCGGAGCACTCTGCACCTCGGAGGTGGACCGCAGTGACCACTGCTTCCGCTGTGGTCAGCCCGGTCACAGGGCCGGCTCGTGCGACGCTGCGCCGCACTGCTTCGCATGTGCGGCAGCTGGCAAGCCGGCCGATCACTGGGCTGGGGGCAAAGCCTGCGGTCCACCCGCCAGGGCCGGGTCGAGGAGAAAACCCTCCTCCACCGCCGCCGCCGCCGCCGTCGCTTCCGCCGCAGCCGCCGCCACCGTCGCCGCCGCTGCCACTGCTCGGTATGGGGCTGAATTGGAGTGCCAGTAGTGGCCCCATTTCGCCTCCTCCAGACGAACGTTAGTCGCTGCGCCTCAGGAACTGACGCTCCTGAGCAAGGCGCAGTGACTGACGCCTGCGGACAGCGAGCAATGGGTAGCTCGCTGTCCGATCAGGTCAGGCTAGAGTCGACGGCGCGTTTCACTCCAAACGCGCCGGAAAGAGCAGTCAGCAACGGAGACGGGGCCCGCCAGGGCCAGAGTCTGCCAGGGTTGCGGAATATGTTCGAAAGAGTTACCGCGGCCCTGGGAAGAAAGGCACTAGGAGGACTAAGGGTGGGTTTTAGTCAGTAAAAGTCTGACACTCCCTGCCGCTCCACCCAGAGCGGGAGGGGTCATTTGATGATTTCCCATCCTCAAAAAAAAAAAGGGTTCCTTATTTAACGTGTTCTTCTGCCAAATATTTTGTTTGTTTACTACGTGGTCAAATAGATAGCGTTGCGCTGATGACGCGTTTTTCTGAATCGCGGTGTTAAGATTTTCTCTCGCACGATTTTTGACTTTGTTGTTCGTTAGGAATTTAACCGTGGATTTAACGTTCGGTCTCAATAAAACTCTTTCAAGTCTCTGATAGGGTTTCGAGTCGTCAAATTCGTAAAAAAAACTCTAATTTGTTCAGGTTCATTAATTAGGGTTCCCACTACCGTCCGTCCGTCACCAGTCTGTATCTCATGAACCGTGATAGCTAGACGGTTGAAATTTTCAATGATGATGTATTTCTGTTGCTGCTTTAAAAACAAATACTAAAAACAGAATAAAAAAATATTTAAGTGGGGCTCCCATACAACAAACGTGATTTTTTTGCCGTTTTTTATAGATAATGGTAAGGAACCCTCCCCGTGCGCACGAGTCCGACTTGCACTTGGCCGGTTTTTTTTTATAAATAATGGTACAGAACCCTTTGTGCGCGAGACCGACTCGCACTTAGCCGGTTTTTGGTTGTCGATTTTGAACAATTCTGGTTCTTGCGTATGTAGGGTTCCGGACCAAACGAACCTATCTAAGATAAGAAGACTAACGAATACACTCTAATAAAATTGTTGAGTTATTTGTGGAAAAAGAGAAAAGTGAAACTTGTAATATCTTTTTGTTATTTATCATTATATTATGTGTAGACTTCTTTGTCAAAACGAATATTTTAACAGTTCAACTTTATTCTCAAATATATGGTGGTGTTCATTTGATGTAGGTAATTTATTGAATCGCGCGAAAGAAATACGTTCTCCTATTATTTGTTTGCTTAGCTCGACTTTTAATTGTATGCAGTAACTTGATTGACAATTCAAAAGACAATTTTTAATAGTGTTTATCGTTTTCTTAAGACAGTTATATATATATGTATATATATATATATACATATATATATATATATAAAGTTTCATAAAAGTGTACTTACTACTTTATCTAAGTTCATTAAATTTCGCTCATTCCTACATCAGCTAACTTTTTGTTTTGGCATAGATACTTCAACTGTGCACGATTATTTAGCAATACCTTAAAAATCAAAACAAAACTTACAAGTTTTAGGTACGTGAAGCGACTTCCTGTTTGACCTTCACAACCTAAGTAATAACTGGGATACACGTTAGGTACCTCTTGGCGAGACTGGTGTCAGATTTTCTGGCTTCTGGCAATTCGTAACATCTGCCAAAGACAAATGACAGCCGGACCAACGACTTAACATGTTATCCGAGGCACGAAGGAATCTCGGTATGTTTTTTGGAATTTTCCTCTGCTTTTTGTCAACCGGAACTACCATATTCGACCCAAAACCTATAGGGTACTTCCGATTGACCTAGAATTGACAATTTTGGTTAAAAGCAAGGTCGTACAGCAGAAGTAAAGGGAAAATTCCGAAAAATAAAAAAAGTTGAAAATTAAGGTAAGTAAATGGTGCTTACAAGTTTTCGCAAAAATCTCGGACAAAGCTAGCTTTGCCCGTCTGTCTGTCAAAAGAGCCACTTTGTCGGAAGCGTTTTGGAGGTATACGGAAAAGAGAGTAAAGCCCCGCATACCTCCGTTGAAAAGAGAGGATCCTCCGATCAGGTTGCTGTTCTGTCCGGTGGGCAACTACCCGATAGTTGACATTCGGGCTGTTGTATCTGTTCAAATCGCACGGTAAACTGATATCGCGATTCAGGATTTTGTTATGTTAGTTCGCAGCTGTCGGGATAGATGGCGTTGCGGGCCTTATTGTTGCGATGTAGATTCTGCTACGTTGATTTTTGTGGCGGCATTAATTCCACTACAGCTTCTCTGATGAAGGTCATCGACCATTTTTTGTGTTGCTGATTTGGGTACCTACTTATTCACACATTGGCTACAAGAACATACCCACACACAAGCAGAACGCTGGTGGGCCTTGGCATCAGGCTGTAGGCAGTCCAAGGAGGCCATGCCATCCCTAAACAGGAGACTTACCAGGCGCCTTCTGCGACTGGATAGGGGCAGCCTACGAATGGTGGCGGGGACCATCACCGGACACTGCTCACTGAACAAACATTACCACACGATAGGTATAACAGACAGTCCTTTATACAGAACGGGTGTCATCCTGAATTTCGACAGTTAATTATTTCGACACGGTCCCAATTTCGAAAAACAGTAGTTCGACTACTCATTGCTTCGACAGAACATATATTCGACAAGCATTAGTCCGACAGAACATACTTCGACAACACGTGTGTCAAAGACTCAAAGCTCAGTGCGATAGGTGTTGCTCCAGGCCTCCTACGGCTTCTTGCAGACTATTTGCGGGACCGACAACAATTTGTCAGATTAGGTTTATACGAGTCACTCCCATACCACACTCGCTCGGGTGTGAGTCAGGGTTCGGTAGTCGGGCCTCTCCTCTTCATTTTGATGATAAATGACCTCCCTGATGTGGTTGTGAATGCCAGATGCCTCTTATATGCTGATGACTTAAAACTATTTTATGAAATAAAGTCTGAACTCGATTGCCAAGCTCTGCAATCAGACATTGATTCAGTATATAAGTGGAGTTTAGAAAATAAAATGGAATTTAATAAATCCAAATGCTACGTAATGTCTTTCGGTCGAATGCAGCGCCCAGTCAACTTTCAATACACACTGAATGGGGATACAATAGCAAGAACTGATGCCATGAAAGACCTGGGAGTCGTATTCGAGCGTAAGCTTACTTTTCACGACCACATCAATTCTACTGCGAAGGAGTCCTTCAGGCGCCTCGGCTTTGTTTTAAGGAACTGTCGTGACTTCCATAACCCTCACGTAATTAAGCATGTTTTTGGGGCATTGGTCCGCAGCAAGCTTGAGTCTAGTGCGTGCGTATGGAATCCTTTTGAAAAGCAGTATGCGCTAGCTCTAGAAAAAGTCCAAAAAGCATTCCTAAGATACCTTTACAAGCACTTGTATGGGTATTATCCATTCCTGTATCCGACTAAATTCCTGTTGGGTTGCTTGTCTTTCAATTCGTTGGAAGTGAGGCGGTCGCGTGATCAGATGACTGTGATATTTAGGATTCTCAGGGGAATTATTGATGCACCTGATCTGCATAATGAGGTCTGCAATCTATTTGTCCCAGACAATTACTGTGGTCATAGGAAACACCGCCTATTGGCTGTTCCAACTCGCCGTACAGTTGCACACTCCAAGTCGCCTATTCCTCGAACTCTAGCCGCTATTAACGCTCTCTTGGACTCAAACACAGATTTGGATATGTTTGCGGATGAATGGAAGATAATACTGTCAGAATGTTTGAATTTTTGTGAGAAGAATGCATGAATGTGTTAAATAAATGATACTTAATTGTGTTATATTAATTAAATAGTGTAACTGGTTTCGGCCGTTCTATTTAAATAAATAAATAAATAAATAAACACACACGTTCGAAAAACACTACTTCGACAGAACCCTTCTTCGATAAAATATGCACTTGTTCGGCGGATCTTTATTTCGATGGAACATATCTTCGACATAATATCTACTGCTCTGAAATGTGACAATAATAATTGAATTTCGCTTTATGGTTTTAGGTACAGAATAAAAACAAAAAATAATCAATTATGTTTTTAATTATAACCAGTAACAAACCTTGAACACTTTAATCATTTCTTCAGATAATTTAAATCGTAACATAATATTAAAATAAGTTTTCTTGATTATTTATTAGACATGTGAGTAACGTATGCTATTCCGCTTAGGAACGAAATTGTATCCATTTAATTTTTCAGTAGCAAATGATTTTGCAGCCTTTCGTTCTGCGGTAATTGTTTTTTTCTTTTTGTTTTTTCGATTTGAGCCAAAATTCTCTATATTTCATTCTGTGTGCTTTTTACTTGTTTTTTCACTTCGGCCAAAGTTTTAAAAATGTTATTTTTTTTTCTATTGAGTAGAGTATTCCACCTCATAAGCCAGCTTTCGATTGAATTTTGAGTTGAAGGAAATCCAATCCACATTCAATGGAATCTGCAACCGACAACATTTATTAACGTTTTTTTTTTTTTTTTTTTTATTTAGGCCTAATGTTAACTATTTTGTGTATCTGCGTCACTTTCACGTAAATAAACAGTTTTTCTTTCTTTCTTTCTTTTCTTTAATAGGATGGTGGTAATTTTGAAGCTGTAACTTTAAGTGGACTTGTCTTTTATTCTAATTTTTTAATAAAATTTCAAAAACCAGTCGCTAATTTGTTGCGAAAAACTGCGGAGATTTCAGAGGCTGGTAAAGCTGAAATATGTTTTATATTACAAAAAAACCTTTTTCTGTAGCAAAATCATTTTAGTACTGAAAAATTAAATTGATACAATTTCGTTCCTAAGCGGAATAGCATACGTTACTCACATGTCTAATAATTAATCAAGAAAACTTATTTTATTATTATGTTACGATTCAAATTATCTGAAGGAATTATTAAAGTGTACAAAGATTTGTTACTGGTTATAATTAAAAACATAAGGCGATTTTCACACGGCACGGATTTCATAGCGGTGCCCCGCACGGTAAGGCGGTTTACGTGTGTTAGGCATCAACGGATTTGTTAGAGACCAATGCGACATGAGATCCGCTTCACCGCCTACCGCGGCGGTGCGCGGTGCCGTGTGTTAATCGCCTAATTGATTATTTTTTATGTTTTTATTCTGTACCTAAAACCATAAAGCGAAATTGAATTATTATTGTCACATTTCAAGATATTATCAAGATATTATTATCAAGATATTTCAGAGCAGTAGATATTATGTCGAGGATATGTTCCATCGAAATAAAGATCCGCCGAACAAGTGCATATCGAAGAAGGGTTCTGTCGAAGTAGTGTTTTTCGAACGTGTGTGTTGTCGAAGTATGTTCTGTCGGACTAATGCTTGTCGAATATATGTTCTGTCGAAGCAATGAGTAGTCGAACTACTGTTTTTCGAAATTGGGACCGTGTCGAAATAATTAACTGTCGAAATTCAGGATGACACCCATACAGAACATGCATGGAGGAGGAAGAAACGGTATCGCTTGTGCTCCTTGAGTGCACAAGCGTTACTGAAATACGGAGGCAAAGAATAGGGACACCTAAATCACTCACAGACATCCTGAACACACTGAGTAGACTGATCGGCTTCTGGAGGGAGGTTGGCTGGTTGGAATGACGACCGCCATGGCTCACGTACAATGGTCCACAGCAGGACTAAGTGCGGAAACCATACCCGATAGATAGATAGATGGGTACTCATTTGAGAAACAACTCACAAATAACACTTTATCCAATAACACATAACAAAAACATGTTACGTGGATTGCGCAAGGCAAGAATTTCATTGCATAATTGTGTCAAGACACATTCCCTCTGTAGCCATTGTGGATGTGCGCATGGAATTTAGTTTCTAGTTTTTAATAGATTCGTCATGTCTGTCTGTCCGTCCGTATGTCACAGCCATTTTTTTCCGAAACTTTAGGAACTGTACTGTTGAAACTTGGTAAGTAGATGTATTCTGTGAACCGCATTAAGATTTTCACACAAAAATAGAAAAAAGGCAATAAATATTGGGGGTTCCCCATACTTAGAACTGAAACTCAAAATTATTTTTTTTCATCAATCCCATACGTTATACCTACGTGGATAGATCTTCAAAAATGATATTGAGGTTTCCTATATCTTTTTATTTTCTAAACTGAATAGTTTGTGCGAGAGACACTTCCAAAGTGGTAAAATGTGTGTCCCCCCCTGTAACTTCTGAAATAAGAGAATGATAAAACTAAAAAAAATATTTGATGTACATTACCATGTAAACTTCCACCGGAAATTGGTTTGAACAAGATCTAGTAGTAGTTTTTTTAATACGTCATAAATCGTAAACCGCAATTTACCTTTCATTCAATCAACTCAAATATAATTTTCACAGATGATGTATTTTTGTTGCCGTTATAACAAGAAATACTAAAAACAGAATAAATTAAATATTTACGTGGGGCTCCCATACAAAAAACGGAACCCTCCGTGCGCGAGTCCGACTCGTATTTGGCCGGTTTTTTCTGTTTTTTGTGTACAGATAACAGTAATTTTTAGAATTGTGCGCGCTACTATTTGTCGGCCACGTTCCCAGCATTATGCTCCGCGATGGCCGTTTGCGCGAATGTGACGCATATCTTCCCAACTTGCCTAACTATCCTTATTTATCGGGTAGTTGCCCACCGGACACAACTACCGTCTGGTCGGAGGATCCTCCCTTTTCAACGGAGGTATGCGGGGCATTACTATCTGTTCCGTATACCTCCAAAAAGCTTCCAACAGAGTGGCTCTTTTGACAGACAGACGGGCAAAGGTAACGAAACTATGATGATCTAGGGATCATCATAGTTTCGTTAGCTTTGCCCGTCTGTTACTTGAATGAAGCCGTCGCCCGTGGATAAAACCTTTATTTTTTGTATGATCTACGACCTTAACAAAATCTATAATATGTCGTGGCCATTATCATAGAATTGATCACTTCATGATGTAGCCGACCATTCCATGAAATGGTTGAATTTAATGAAATGGAAATACGCGCTGCCCAAATTATGATACGGTCTGGTTCTGAAATGTTTTCATCCTGCTTTCATTTTAAATAATTCCAAGCAAAATAAACCAAACATACATAAATATTATTATATGAATATTTCAGATACATTGAATATGCCAAAAGACGAAGAGCAAAGTAGCGGTTGGTCTGGCTTCTGGAAAAACATGGCGTTGATGATGGAAAACCTTCGAGGCCTCACACCACCTGGCGGCAATTTACTGACAATCAGGGCATGCTATTCTATTGCAACTACTTATATAACCGCGTGAGTCTTACTTGACATCCACGAAGTTGCTTTTTAGGGTTCTGTATCCGAAGGGTATCCAATTACTAAGACTTGGCTGCCCGACGGGTCGTCTGTCAGCGGGATGTTTCTCGTAAACCGTAAAAGGTTTAATAGACAGTTAAAATTTTCACAGTGTGTATTTCTTTTTTTGCTATAAAATCGAGGTTCTACAGCTAATGTCTATTAAAATAATGCTATTGCCTAATAATATCACAAATACCTAGGTCGTTAAACCATGTCAGAGGCCCTTGAGGCGGTTTAGAAACTCTTGACACTAGGGTGTGTGGGGTCATTAGTCCTTACTACCCACACGAAGAAGAAGAAGAATAATTTCATATTACGCATCGAGGAGATAAATATCTGTCTTATGTCGCGGGGGCCATAATTCCATGTTAAATCCCGAGTGTAATGAAGGATTCCAGAGTTGACTCACGAGCCTAGCAAGGGAGTTACCTAATTTAATAGGTACTAGAATCCTGAATGCAGCGAGTGGAGGATTCAATTCGAGACAATTGGAAGTAGTAGGTACTACAAGAAACGAAGTACCTACTTAATTTTTAATTTCAGCAATCTAAGTCTGCTAAGATTGCTAAACTGCATCAGGTGAGGCAGTCCTCACCTGATGGTAAGAGAAGATCGACGAGCACGCTTGACTATAAGTAACATAATTATTACCTCTTCACTAAAAGAGGGTTGCTGCTATCAAGAAGCACTGACTCCTAGTACGCTTTTGAAACTTAAATAACGTGGCAATGCTGCCAGCCTTTTGGGTACATTACCAGTGGCCTGCGATGCGGAGGAATTTTTCGACGCCATGTTTTAGTTTAGTTTTAGTTGAGTCTTTTTTTAAGTGTGTGTATATAGTTATAGTTGCAATTATTAATTGAAAGTAGGAAAAATAGTAATAATAAACTTAAATAAATAAATGTTGAATGGTCACCATTGGGGGAGGGGAAAAACAAAGATTCAAAATGTGCTGTTTTATAAGACCGATGTGCGGGGATGTAAAACGACGCGTTATAAAACACCCCTCGTAACGATAGCTTACCTAAAATCAAACCACCTATAAAATATACCCTGTAGGTTTTATTATGACCGCCCTTTATTTTGCAGAATGGGAGATATAAAAAAATATTACATGATGCGAACCTTTTATGAAAATAATATCCAGTTCGAAGTCGGATATTTAGCAGCCGAAATAATATCGAAATATCAAAGAATGTTAGAAATATTCCATATGACAACAGAATATTTTTTCGAAAATCAACCCAAACAATTTGCTGCTAGCACCTATGTATTTTATTTATACACAAATGTGTTGGAAATGGGAACGGTCATAGCACATTTGTGTAATATGCTCACTGAGTTGGAAGATAAGTATAGGTTTATTCCTGTCCCTCAGTCAGGCTTTTCGGATTACCATCTAATTAAAGGTGAGTTGGTAATAGTACATTAATTTTGTGATTGGGCACTGTCATTGCAGCCGAGGGGGAACAGACACCCGAACCGAATGCGAGGCCGAAATGGAGCCGAAAGACTGCAATGACAAATGCCCACGTGTATTCAACTATTAGGTATGTGTGTTGAAAACGTCTTTAAAAATATATCTTTAAAACAATATTTTGGTACAAAATATTTGCAAGAAATGATTCGCAGTTTTTATTTCGTGCGTCGTTTCCAAAATGGAAATTGGACCACAGTGGACATAGTTTAAAGGTATCTGTGCCAAAATAAACCTCTTGTTACGATATGAAATACACTGCATCCTGAACATAAACGCAGTGGAATAAGAGCTAGTTTTCGAGGAGACGTGGAAAAAAGGAATATTCGTTTGTGCTATAGGTACCTATTTATTAAGCCGGAGATCTATATTAGTAATTTAAAAACGAAAGTAACTGTCTGTCTGTTTGTAAAATTTGACGTCTTAACGGCTGATCGGATTTGGATGAAATTTTGGACGGTGGACCATATCTTGAAATAGGTCATAAGACACTTTTTAAACCCGGAAGTACCTACGTTCTTTTAGGATAATTTTCGTATTTCACGCGGGCAAAGTTGCTGGCAGGACCTTATTAATGTTAGCTTAAGGATTTGCTAAAAGGAATACGAAAAGGCTTGTCTAAAGATTTTGGCAGTAATAAAACTTTATTATTTTTAGTGATGGACGACAAAGAGACAGTTAGCATGGCAACAGAAGTACTGGCATACGAGAAGAAGATGGCCAAGCTCAGGAGGGAGAAGATGAGAGAACGAAAGAAGATGCGGGACAAGACTTTGCATATTGGCATGGCTATAACCACTCCGTCCAGGCTTCCCAAATACAAGTGAGGGGGGGGGGGCTCGGGTTTTTTACGCTTTAGTCTAGGTACAAAGGTATAGGTCAACCGCTTCGTCGCATCCTGGGAATTAACTGGCCCGAGACCTCAGAGTCGCGACAGCCCGATCGACCGCGTGGCATCACAAGTGGACATTGATTGGCCACACGCTCTGAATAGATCCCGATGACATTTTCAAGCAATTTAAGCGTTGGATTGTGATCCCCAAGAGGAAATACACCGCGGCCGTCACGTAGTGCACGTCATTTCATGAAAAGCTTCACCGTTTTGCGGATAAGAAGAACAGCGTTAAGGTTGTGTATACACTTTCTTGTTTTGTTCACAGGTCTTGGCCCCTGGACTATGGCTGGTCGATCGAAGGCACCTGGTGACACACAGTTATTATTTCGATGCATGGCAAATGGAAATGATGATGAAGCACAAATAAAAGATAGCAGCTGATATCTAAAGTGTTTATTATTTTTTAAGGTTCCGTACCCAAACGGTAGGTCACCAACGGAACGCTTTCAATAAGCCTCCGCTGTGGCGCTGTCCGTTCGAATGTCCGTCAGGGGGCTGTATCTTATGAACGATAATAGGCAGACAGTTGATCATAGAGTGCATATTTCTAAAATATTGCTGCAATAAAAATATATAGAGATATGCGGAACAGGTTGTAAAGTCCCGCAAACCTCTTTTGAAAAGGGAGGATCCTCAGACCAGACGGTTGTGGTGTCTGGTGGGCAACTGCCCGATAAACTCTTATATCGCGATGCAGGATGTCGTTAGTAGTTCGCTGTTGGCGGGATAGATGGCGTTGCGGTTCTTTTTGTTACCGTACAAATTTATTGACAAATTTCGCTTCGTTAGTTTTTCTTGTGGCGGCATTGATGCCGTTAAACAACGTTACCTACGTTGTTTTAGCGTATCTACTCGTAAAACAACACAAATCTTAAATTTAAGGGGAGCACTTTTAAAAAGATGTGATTTTTAGGGTTCCGTACCCAAAGAGTAAAACGGGACCCTATTACTAAGACTCCGCTGTCCGTCCGTCCGTCTGACACCTGTATCTCATGAAACGTGATAGTTAGACAGTTGAAATTTTCACAGATGATTTATTTCTGTTGCCGCTATAACAACAAATACTAAAAAACAATAAAATAAATATTAAAGGGGGCTTTCCATACAAGAAACGTGATTTTTTTACTCGTTTTTGCTCGATATTGATAACGGCAACAGGTAGAAGACTCTTGAAATATTCACAGAATATTTAGTTATTATATTCACTTTAAAATAAATAATTAAATTTAAATAAAACAATTTATAACATGTAATATTAATAATGATAGATGGACAACAAACCTGTTTTTTTGCCGT
Source organism: Melanchra persicariae (assembly GCA_947386135.1). NCBI lineage: Eukaryota > Metazoa > Arthropoda > Insecta > Lepidoptera > Noctuidae > Melanchra > Melanchra persicariae. Next base: position 8,749,164 of record OX376661.1, on the reverse strand, counting down.
TTTTATAGATAGTGGTACGGAACCCTTCGTGCACGAGTCCGACTCGCACTTGGCCGGTTTTTTTTCTACATAATAATACTGGAGAAAGATGGACCAGTGGCATTACTGTCTTTATATGAACAGCAAATATTGGCATTCCTTGACTGGGTACACTGTACAAGTATGACCTACTCGTGTGTTGACGAATACAACACACCGCTAAATAACCTACTTGGCAGATTGTTATGTAATTTTGGTGAAAATGTAATTTTGGTGAAAATGTAATTTTAGGCCCACTTCCATAAATATACGCAAACTGATTCAATAGAATACTGCCCTCATACTAAGACTTGCCATTGCCATCATGATTCTGTTGGGAATAAGGAATACCTAGTGTGATTTGTCCTGACATCTCCGTCTCCATTTCACAGTGGAATCACGATGGTATTGGCATATCATCAACATAATTGACGTCAAAATGGACCCTCAATGTCAACACAAAACTCAAACATGGAGACGGAGCTATCAGGATGAGTAACACTATTCCATATTATACTACTTCCTAAATTCCTACCTAAACTAATAACAATGTTTTACACCATCACCCAACACTAATATAGCCCAATGTCTTTATTTTTCCATATCCTACAACAGCTCCACACTAATCGGGGCTTGTCCTTGAGTAACCTATAGCACGTACGAGGACAGTCGTCATTGCTGACTCATTTCATAAAAAGTGCCAACGGGGTTTCTGCGACAGCGCCAGCCCCTCGTATGCCTTCAAAAGTTCTGGGACCCAAGGCCTCGAGCAAAGACTATATTATACTCTATGGCCTCGAGAAATCAAAAGAGATTCATAATTTGTATGACACGCTATCTTTACTTACCTCCCTCGTACCTTTGCTTACATCCAGAGCTGGGCAAAATATATGATTTGCTTTAATTAAAATACTAATTACAAAATACTATCTCACATGTATTTAAAATACGAGATACAAAGTACTTTTAAGTCGTGTATTTGAAATATATAAACAGATACAGTACATTATTTTATTTTTTTAAATAAAATACAAAATGCAGATGGTAGGTTAGATTAGCCTTTTTCTAGCGCTGTTGTCTGCAGAGCGCACCCATTAAAAAGTTAGCTAAATGTTCAAATGTATTTAGAAGCCATATGTATTTGAAATACTAACAACAAAATACCTCACCGTCTGGTATATGGCATACAAATTACAAATTACATTTTTTTGAAGTAATTGAAATACACATACCAAATACGTAGGCATTTGTATTTCAGTTACGTATTTTAATTACCTACAAGTAATTCAAATACTGCCCAGCCCTGCTTACATCTGCACTTGCCTCGTACCAAAGTTAAAGTGCGATCTGTGACTCTGAAATCTCACTTAGAATTCTCGTAAGTATGTATTCAAGTAAAGATGACCATGATACAGGTCACACATCTGTTAACACACATCTTTTAGGTATCAAGACCAATATTTGATTTACACCTGTTTATTAAAGGTTATGTAAAATATTGTTGTTTTTCCTAAGGGTCAGCTCACACCGAGACGCTATGCGACGTGACGCTTAGATTACTTTTAAAGACAGAGATCCATTATCAATAGAATTTATTTACTATGTAAAGCGGTATTAATATCTCAGAGAATTCGAATCACTGACGCAACAATTTGGTCTGACATAGAGTCATACCAAACGGTCGCCATGCAGTCGGTTATCTTTATGAGGGGGATGTAGTGTGCGCGAGACGTTAAAATTGCCGTGTTTTTTGTGGTTTGGTGACGGCCGTATCTTTACCAAATCTATGATTCGAATTTCGAATACGGGCGTAGTATTTTAACATTTAATAATTCGAAAACTCCCACTGACTCCAATGTGTATCTTTTTTGTTTAGTAAAAATAGGTTTAAGTATATATAGGTACTGTTTAGTAAATCAATTCTAAGTTTTAGGTATGTACTCGTAACTTAGATGCGCGCGCCACGCCGTGTCGTCGGTTGTGTCGCGTCAGTTTGAGCTCACCTTTAGTTTATAATTTATGTAACTTGTTGACGACTAGTTTCAGCGTTGCGAAACTTCAGTGACATTGAGATGAAACATCTAGATGATTATAATCTATACATATTATAATCTAAACAGTAACGAAAGAAAAACTGTACATTGAGAATTTTCGAGAAAAAATAAGTGGCTTTTGTTAGAAAAACGTAACTGATGACAAAAAGTGACTTTTTAGAATTTTTGTCTGTTTGTCTGTTTGTATGTGTGTATGGTACCTACGGCTTCACGCCAAAACTACTGAATAGATTGAATTGAAATTCAGCAACAATGTTCTTTATAAACCAAGGAAGACTTTAGGCTACATATTATCACGCTGTATGTTATGGGAGGTAAGCAATATTGATTTTAAAAGGTGGTAATTATTTTGTGCATTCAATTACGAACAAAAATGTTCGTAATTGAATGCACAAAATAATTGAATGCACTAAATGACATGTTAGTTAGTTACAAAACCATTAAGATATTTTTTACACATAAACCTGATAGGAATTGTAGCAATCAAGAAGAAATCAACTTATTATCTACATAATTCAGATACCCGTAATGCCATCTGTTGACCGAAAAAAGTACCTACTAACTATCATAAGCATGAGAATTACACCAAAATATATTTTTCAACACATTTGCTCAAAAAATGCATTTACGAAGCCTGTATGCATTGTTCGAAAGTTAAAAATTATGCACCACACAATGGAGCGTGCGGCAAAGTAGGTACTCTCACCTAAGTACATATTTTACCGCAAACTCCGTTGTATAGCGCCGTGCGTATTCTTTACGGTTTTTTTTTAATTTCCATAAAAAATAATAAGAATTCCACCAAGGATTTTCACATCACGAGAATAAATAAGCTGAATGATCGAACCTCCTTGGAAGCGCTTTTGCTGTATACGTTTTCTCATTTTAATATTATAGAGAAAATGAGAGAAGATAAATAAAAAAAATAAAGTATGTGGTTCTGATTTTCACCACGCGCATGTGGCGCCCTTTGCAAATTCGCGCCATTTTCATATTAGAAACGTCAAAGATTGTTGCGACTTTCCGACTGATTTCTAGAGACAAAAAGTTTGTTTCATTACCTACTTATTGTAATGTTTTCTCGCAAATGTGTCGAAAAACGTTGTATGACACACGTGCGGATTTGGTTTTTACAAACTCGTGACTATGGTAAGCCCTCGACTTCGTCTCGTGCTTACATTCGTCTACTCGTTTGTAAAAACCAACTTACCGCACTAATATCATAAATAACTATTTTTGTTACCAATGGTACTTTTAAAACGTCATAAACAGTGATTCTTTTGATACAAAACTTACCGTTGTGCATTTGATGCATAGCATAAAAAAAAGATTTGGTCTGATTGCTCCACTGACGTTATTTTAATTTTTTTTTGAACGGTTAATTCTCTCCACTCAACCTGTAAAGCACCCTGGTTGCTTCTGTACACTTGGACGGAGCTAGGCTGGAAAACTTAGCCAGGACACCTACGCACAACGGAGTCCATACTCTACTCTATCCGTTGGGGGGTTTTTTGTTATGGATGAGAAATCATCAAAATGACTTCTTCCGCTCTGGGTAGACTGGAAGGGAGTGTCAGACTCTTACTGACTAAAACCCATCTGTGTTTCTACTTATGATCTTTGCGTTCCAGGGTCACGGTGACTCTTTCGAACAAATTCGGTGGCCGAGAATCGCTGTTTCGGCGGCTAAGGCGTGACGTTTGCCTCTCCTTCACGCGGCCCGCCCCTTCCTTGTAAAGCATTACTGTTTCGCAAAAGGAGGTGACGGCTTCCCACGCCTCCGCGCTCTGGACCATGGAGTGAACCAGAGCCGGTAGCGAGAGGTCGCCGTCGCTGATCGCCTCGACGAGGACACGGCGGTGCTCCGCCCAAGCAGGGCAGACCTTCACCGTATGCTCCGCCGTGTCCTCTGCGGGGGCTGACTTCTCTTCTGGTTAGTTTTCCCATGGACAACTTTATGTAGCTCTATCGCGTGTTAACAAACTTAGCAAGTTTCATCAACATCGTGTATCATCATCATTATCCACAGTCCAACTTCGCTCACTGCTGAGCATAGGCCTCTCTTTTCGTGTGCCAATCCTCACGTTCTTGTGCCAGCTTCATCCAGGTTCTACCCACGATGGCAACAAATATCGTCCGCCCATCTCGCCGCCGGTCGACCAATACTTTTTCTTCCAGTCCTCGGACGCCAGTCAGTCACTGCCTTACTCCACCTATCATCACCGCGCCTTGCCAAGTGTCCTGCCCAGCTCCACTTTAGTTCTACAATTCGTTTTCCGATGTTGAAAACCTTCGTACGTCTTCGTATCTCGACGACGTACCTCTACCAAGCATGGAACGCTCCATGGCTCTCTGTGCAACTATCAGTCTGTAAACAGCCTCCTGCGTGAGCGTCCATGTAAGTAAGTACCTAAGTCATGGTGGGAAAAGCACACTGGTTATAAAGGCGGGAATTCAGACATTTGCGGAATTTTGGCAGGCTTCAGAATGTCGTCCATTTTGATAAAAGCGGCCCATCCAAGGTGTGTTCCTCTCGATACCTCCGTTTGTTGATTTTCTTTGCCAATTGAAAATCATCTCCAACAATTAATTTCCAGATTTGAATCGCTGAAGGTGTTTGCCATAACCTTCGTCTTGATCATATTCACCCCAAGAATCCTGTTGCTGCCCAAACCTGCTTCAAAATTAGAAGCATCTTAAAGATTTTGAAGCATTTTCTGGGGGTCATTGAAGTTCTCAGTGAAAACCACAAAGTCATCTGCAAATCTTAAGTGAGACAGTTGGGCCGAATATTGACGTTAATACCGCTATAGTCCCAATCTATACCCACATTTTTAACGACATCTTCTAGGACTGCTGTGAATAGTTTCGATGAAATGAAAGAAGCATTATCATTACAACGTTTCTCACGAAAAATTATTTCAGAAGAGGTGATACTCGACGGCGCGTTGTGTTCCACGCGCGTCACAAAACGATGTCAACATAAAGACGAGGCCCGCTAGGGCCAGTGCCTGCTAGGGTTGCGGAATTTGTTCGAAAGAGTCACCGCGGCCCTGGAACGCAAAGGGCATTAGGAGGAACACAGATGGGTTTTAGTCAGTAAGAGTCTGACACTCCCTTCCATTCCGCCCAGAGCGAAAGGAGTCATTTGATGTTTTCCCAAACATAAAAAAAGGCAAGCAATGATAGATATTGACTGTTCGTATTAGATATACGAACACATTGATCTTACCTAGCTACATCATTTTACAATACATACACGCGAACGAAGTCGCGGGCAACAGCTAGTATAATAATAACAGAAGTTTCGTGTGAATTACAATCCGAACAGGTAGCCGGCACCGGGTTAGAATAGACAAAACGAAAATACTTTGAAGTTATTATAAGTTATTTGCATACAATGTAGGTAAGTACAACCGGGAAAGTATGAACTTTGTTTCACAATGATTAAACAGTTAGGTTACTTATGGTACTTATGTTTTTAAGAAGTGTCTCTGAGACTGGGACTAACCGAATAGCTAACCCGGGCTAACAAAACAGCGCTGTGGAAAACAAGTGTCTCAATCAAATTAATATGTTAGTTTTGCCCAAACTAACAAATCTAGGCTAACTAGATAATTTGCTTATATTTGCGCAAGTCGCCCTTAGTGGCCTACGTACGTGTACGTGCTACGACTCAGAGAGGAGGCCCGAGTTGTACAACACATCGGAACTTTGTTGCCCGATTAGGTATGTAGAGCCCTCTGAAGAGAATGTTCCGGTCCGAGGACCATTTCCTACGCTTCTTGCACAATCTACCTATACCAAAAGATTTTAATGAATGACATCTCAGTTCTTGTTTACATTGAGAAATGACCTGTTATAGGTAAGTAGGTATCACCTGAAACAATGGCTGTCGGACTCGCTTCAACGACTGCAGATGGACTAGATTGATGAAAGCCTTCTGCGAATGAGTCCATAGTAGTGTCCAGCTTGATCCCTATTGTGCATAGTAGTGTAAAGCTTCTTGCTAGGATGCGACGCACAACTCGAATTTATATGCTTTATATTCACGATTATTCGTATTTTTTGTAAATTGTCAATTTTTAACATGTTTGTTTTGCTATTACCTATGTTGTTGTTTTGCTATTATGTTGTTTTTTGTTGTCAGTTGTCACTGTCAATCGAGATCGACAGTCGGCCGGACGTCATGCCATAGACAACTGTTTTGCTTCGTCTATGGCGTGACCAGAGACTCGTGGTAGTTAAGTCCGGTCCTGACATAGATTGGCAGTGAAACAGTTTTTATTGTTTTAGTTAGTTAATTTTGTTTTTATTGTTTGTGCGTCATTTCTGGCGGAATAAAAGGATTTTCTTTCTTTCTTCTTTCTTTCTTTCTAAAGCTTGATCCATATTGTGCATAGGTCGTGGTTAATGGATTTTCAATGTAGAAAGTAGTAAGTATATGGCACGTTTTGCAGGTAGGTACCTATTTTATGATACGTTTTGTGTAGAACCTTGAGGATTCGTTTTGCTGAAACCGTCTGGAGCAAAATTGTTTTATGAAAGCTTGAATTTCTTAGCAGCAATTAAAGCGGAACTAAGTACAGTTCTAAAGACAATCAGGGTTATTCATAAAAAATAATTCTAACCAAATGCTTAGTTTACATAGTTTGACGACACGGTTGGCGCAGTGGTTGGGCTATTAGCTGCTGCGCTGTGTGTCGCGGGTTCGATTCCCGCACGGAACAAATATTTATATGACCTACATTCTACCTAGTTGTTCCGGGTCTGGCTGTTTGTGTGTGTGAGTTTGTATGTTTGTAAACGTACCCACGACACGGAGAAATTCCTAGTGTCTGGCAAAGTTATATAAAATAAAAAACTTTTTCACAAAAAAAGAAACCGACTTCCAAAAAACACTACAAAGTGCAAAATAACTTTAATTTCGGAAGTCGGTGTTTTTGGTTGCTTCTTCTTTATTTGACACCGACTTCCGAAATTAAAGTTATTTTGCACTTTGTAGTGTTTTTTGGAAGTCGGTTTCTTTTTTTTGTGAAAAAGTTTTTTTTTTTTCATTTTTCAGTGGTACTCCACACCTAACAACACCACTGGAAAGTCACAGGAAAGCAATTTCGTATACATGGATGATTTTTTCACAATTTTTTCCAGCTATTTGGATTTAATAACCAAACAACTGAACCGATTTTGATAAAATTCAATGGGACCATTTCGAAAGTATACCCCTTCCAACAAAAAAAGAATTTTTCAAACCGGTTGGCAAGCGACGGAGTTATGCCCGAACAAACATAAAACCTCCTTTTTTAGAAGTCGGTTAAAAAGAAAAAAATGATTAGCAGAATCTACTTTTTTTCTGTACTTTTATCAAAGAATAAATAATCTGCTAATCATTATTTAAACTAATCATTGGTTATTTTTTATGAATAAACCTGAAAGTGTCAAGTCATGTAGATGGAAAAAACAAGATGGCCTTAAAATCCTCATCCTGAGTTATAAAGTCCTTATCTATGATTTATTTATTTTTGAACGATTACCTAGTGTATGTTGGCACACAAACATGACAAAGCTAACATAGTTTTATGTAATATTTAATAGCAATTGAGGCTACAGCAGTCTTATATCATTTTTAACTATTAACCTTGCATTGTTCACAAAATGTGCAGCATACTTGAGACGTGATCGTAACAGATTATACAATAGTTCAAGAAAATGCTCAATGAAGTTCATTACGTACATACTTATATAATTAAGTAGGTAAGTACGTACTTATATTTTTTTTACTAGGGTATTTATGGTTATAGATTTCGAGAATGTTTTGATAAGAAGGTACCTACCTAATTTATTTTATTATTATTACTTTATTTATTTATTTAATTTCAATCACGCTCTGCACTAACAGTAAGTACCAACAGGTATAGAGAGTCAAAAATCTTAGTAGGTCTGTACCTACCTATAAAGCATTAAGTTGGATACACTGAATATTATAAAATGTTAGTTATTTAACGACAATATTGAGAACTTTTCAGCTAAATAAAATATTGAATTTAAAAAAAGATATCCCAGTTAACTGCAGAGAAAAGTTGATTCGAGATATGGACTAATCTGGCAGTACCTTCTTATCAACGGTAGAGAATTATTCTATTTAGTAAAGCTGAAGTGTTTGTTTGTTTGAACGGGCTAATATCTGGAACTGACAGTCGGATTTGGAAACTTAAAATAATTTTTGTAAGTATATGATAGCCACATTCATGAGTAGAGGTAAAGTTATATTAGGCTATACGGGAACGGGAAAAAACGAGATATGCGCGTACGAAGTCGCGGGCAAATGCTAGTAAAAAATACATACCGTAATTTTTTAATATGACGTTTTTTTATTATGCCGTAATTGTGTTATATTTTAGTTATAGTGATAATGATGAGTGTTATTTATTAAATTACGTTAACAATCTGCGGACAACCCGGAACATACACATTTCCTGTTAATTGGAACCAAAATAAATACTTGTCTCTAGCTCTACCACCCAGAGCCGCTTGAACCATGAAGTAGTATCTAAAAATCAGTAAGTTAATCATTCTGTCTGTATGTAATTGCCGCATAATGCCATTCCCCTTGTATTGTCTGAATAACAATGAATACTTTTTTACTAATACAATCATGTTGCGTTTTATTGCTTCTAAGCTGTGAATGCGTGTTTTTAATTGTACTGCACGAATGTACGGACAGCACAACTGATTAGGTGACAGGTAAAATTAGGCAGTACTTTTATAGGGTGCAGCATATACAGGGTCTAATTAAATAATTACAAATGTCTACGGGGTCAACGGCCACTGCTAGTTTAGTCAGTTCAAAATGTTATGTTTTTTTTATAGTCTTTCGATGCATTGATATAATACTTATGAAGTTTCGCTTGATGCTCTATAGTGGCCAAAATGATTTCAGTCCGTTTGATTGGTAGTTAGTGCAAGATATTTTCCGAAGTTTGGTTATTGTTTGTGAAATAATTAGCGGTTTGTGTTATTTGCAATTTGCAAACATGTTGACTGTTTGCCTACCTACATACTAAACTGTTTTGCAGTGTGTACCTTGTCTGCTAATGACAATGAATGACCGCAATATGTACTATGATCGGATATAAATTACACTTGACTCGCACTTCCTGGGAAGTAGTTTTTAAAAGACAATAGGATATGAATAAGGTGTAGTCACATAAACATAATGTACACAACATAGTGACAAATACACACGAGTGAAGATTTCAAACAGACTATCGCCTATTCTGTTTGAAACACGGTGAACAGTAAGACGATTATTAGGTACCTATACGAAATAATACACAATAATAATTAAGTGTGATTCAAGCTACCGTACCCAGTCATTTGAAGTAAGATTAGATCATTTTAATTACGAATAGCTTAGATAATGAACTTAGTACAATGCAGAGGTAGGTACTTTAAATATTACATTTTCAGAATTCTAATGAAGAGTAAATAAAGTACGCAATTACTTATGTTAATCGGTGTTCATTATAATTCACAACAACCTTATTTAGTCATTTGCATTATTATTAATTTAAAGGAAACTGGTTGGGGATTGTCATGGGTGTACCATTTTACCGCATCATTTATTAATAGATATTTGATAGAAGCCCATACAAGAAACTAATAAAATCATAACACGATTGTAAACGTACTAATTTATGAATTAAGTAAATGATTTTTGATTTTTTAAGAATGGCTTAGCACGAATGTTTTGACGTAGGTACCTATAGTAACGTTAACGTAAGTAAATATTGGACATAAAAACGACAATCCCATAGTATTTTGGTTTAATTTTATGCGATATAGGTACACAATTTGTATCATACAAAAATATGAATAGGAATAGTATCAAATTCAAATAAATATTATGTGTGAAACGAGTACCTAAGTATTATAGATAAGTCCCTACTTAAAGTATTTTTTTACGTTACGTTACTATACTTACGTCAAAACATTCGTGCTGGGCCTAGCACGAATGGTTTTGACATTTTTTTTGGTCAATTCTCTTAGGTAGGTACTTAATAAGCGTTCAAAATCAAGACGCAATATTTTCAGCGACAATCAATGTAAAAAAACTTGTCAATTTAAGGACGAACGAGAAAGCCCCAGAAAGGAACACAAACAACTGCCACTGATCAATCACTAAACAGCCTTGAACTTGAACTCAATCGATAAATAATCGAAGAATCACTGAATGTATTTATAAAATAAATTTAAAAAATGTGCACTAACCGGTACATATTCTCGGACTTCGGACAACAACGATACTCCCGACTCTCGTGCGATTCTCCGTAAACAACGAGTAAAGATGCGGCACACACCTTATAAACAACCTATTTATACAAAACGACACTGTAAAACACCCAATGTGCTGACCACGGAGTGCGTATGTTTTTTTCGCGCCAAACGGTAAACGACTGAAGGCAGTCGGCCATACAGCCTCTGCGAGAAAAATGGTAAGGCGTGGGAGGATGGAATATTATCTATCAATTATAAGTTCATTTTAGAGTTCAAGCTTAACTAAAATTAATAAGCTCCTATCCGATTTATGTTTTTTTCCGGCTTTGATATTGTTTTAATTTTTTAATGTCAGAGGAATCAAAACGTGATTAGTAATAAATAATTGAAATACGTAAGTAATTAAAAGAAGTAATAATTAAGACATTCGACTACTTAAGTCCACAAAACAACGCAAGATTCCTGAGAGTCTCGTTCTAAAAGATAAATTGAGTTTGAGAAAGTTTTTAAAATTGTTAATGGAATAGAATAAAAGTTGCAGTTGTTATGGACCGCTAACCTGTGCAAAGTCAAATACTTAGCGAGTTAACGCCAATAGAAATGACTTTGAATTTTGGTTTTGCACTAACCGTACTAATTTAATTTTTGGTTAGTTAGGTAGGTACCTGCTGAACAAATCAGTAGTAGTGTATGTAGGTAATTCCAAAGTTATATTAGGTGTTCTTAAAGAATACATAAGGTTTTTTTTAACTCAATTTCATTTTCCTATTTTACATACGAGGCAATGACTAGACGCTACGACAAAGCTACGAGTTTGCTACGACGTCGCTACTAGAGTGATTTATAGCGACGACGTCGACGTCGCGTCGTCGCGTCGTTACGATGCCGCTACGAAGCCGCTACGAACCCTCTACGACATAGCTACGAACCCTATACGAAGACGCTACGAAAACACGTCTATTATGGCTGCAGTGTACGTATAAGGTTGTTTTAATGGAATATTAATGAGTTAAAGTTAATTACATAAACATTACGCAGACTGGGCGTGAAATTGAGACATCCGAGATTGACAAATAACGTGGTGCCATCCAACGCGAAAACGAAGGTAAAGGCTAAGTGGAAGGTCACGAAAAATAAATGTTTATGATGATAACTTAGTGAGACTAGTATTTAATGACAAATATTTTCAAATAGCATCAGCAGGAAGGTAAGTACCTACGGGAGGTAGGTTTAGTTTACTTAGTTACCGAACCATACAGTGTAACGGATAGACCGCTGTAGTCACATTGGTTTTAAAAACAGCTTCTGCCCTTGTAGGTCATCAACTTTTAGAGGTTTGCGGTACAGAGAAAAGGGAGGATCCTCCGACCGGACGGTTGTTGTGTCCGGTGGGCAACTGCCCAATATTTGATATTCGGACGAATCGCACGGTAAACTCTGATACCGCGATGCAGGATTTCGTTCAGTTAGTTCGCAGCTAGCGGGATAGATGGCGTTGCGGTTCTATTTGTTGCGATGTAGATTCGGATACGTTGGTTTTTTGTGGCGGCATTGATGCCGCTACAAACTTTCTTCAAGGAAGTTATAGTTAAATCTAAAAAAAATGGATTTTCTACACAAAGTTCATCAGCTAGTATTGGAGGTACATATTACACAATTGTTTTATTTTTACTATCTACCTTGTAGAAAGTTGCTCGTCTACATTGGCCGAAGCAGTTTTTAAATATGACTATGTACCTTTCCGTTACACCCTGTCCTTATCGGTACATTTATCCCTGAAGCCTTCAACTTGGCCTGCTCTCCAACGAAGGCGAGGGTTATATAAAAAAAAAATCAGCCAAATTTAGAACCTCCTCCTTTTTTGGAAGTCGGTTAAAAATAAATCACAGTGATTCAAATGGCTTATTCAGCCGGTCGATTCTGTCGACATCTCATGGTGTTCACCTAGGCGGAGTGAACGACAAGAGTGCTGTCATTTCATCTTGTTTGTATGATTTGACAACTCACACGTCGTGCGCTCCGCCCAAGTGTTCACTTCGACATGCTTACAGAATCGCACTGCAGTTATGTAGGAGACCACTTTAGTCAACAATGTATTAGATTTGTTTTACCTAAATAATCTAGAAATCGTTGTTTAAAATAAAAGAATTAAGTGCGGAACCCAAGCTACTTAAACTTGTCATTGTATTTTTTTTATTAATGCACGAACTTGAGATAACTTCCTAGCACTGGGAAATATGAATATGTTAAAGATACCGATAAGTAGGTAGGTATTATATGTGATGTATATCAACATAGCTTCCTGGCCCGGCCCGTAGTGAATATAGTGTTAGGTACCATTTTTTAAAGTACACCAAACAGCCCATAATAATTATCACTGGGGGGTCAGCCCACACGAAAATCAAAGGTCACGCAAGGAAAATGTGTTGATTTTATCAGAAAAGAGTTGCAGTGCCCAAGAATAGTGTGAGTCCTTCATAAATGAGGACGTTAATAAAAATATCTCTGTTCTTGACAAGACATTTTTTTTTCCATTGAAAAGATTGTAGCGAACAATCTGTAAAATGTGGTATATAATAAGTCAATAACATTGCACGGCATAATTAGAGAATAATTGTCGGCTCGTAGGTAGATTACGCAACTCCCGCTCTTCAAATGTCTGGAATCTGGTGGAGATTCTCTTATATACGCATTCTTTCGATGTCTGGCGCCGTTTTTCTTACACCTCGCTGATTTTTCTTAATTAATTTCGTAGCAGGATCAAAGACATTACCCGGGACTTTCTTAGAACTTTACTGTCTCGGCGCTTTTCTTGTAGTGTCCGCTGTTGATTCTAGCTTTTAGGAGTTGTGGTAGCTGGGAATAATAAAGCGGAATATTAACCAAATATAAAACACAAGAGCCTTACAAGATATATGACGTACTGGAAGTACTTGATAAAAAAGGAAAATGGTGACATTGTAATCGATTTTTTCTGGTTTTGGAATCTCATTTGCACACTAAATATATTAACCGCTCAGGCCCAACATGTGAAAATTCCCTAATATAAAGTAAATCTTATGTAATAGGTAAATAAACATTAAATTCGCGATTAATTCGCGACACATAAAAGTTTCACTAGGTAGGTACCTCTCTCCCGGCCCGCAGCAGGCGCATTGGGCGTCGGACTAGGAGATGTCCGTCGCCCCCCATTCATCCGGACCCGAGGCGAGTCGTAAGACGAGGACAGGGTGCAGACATTGTCTCTTCCGCGTCCTTTTCATACAAAATGTATAGAAGCGTCGCAACGCAAAACATTAGAAAGGACAGGGCGCGGACTCGACGCTTACTCGTCTGCGACCTATTGTAAAACACAGCGACCGGACGAGGGACGGGCGAGAAAGTGGGTGCATGCGTCACTGTCACACACAATTACACTACCACAATTAACCACGTCACGTCAGTGCCTCGTCTTTTCTATATGTTTTAAAAAGTCGCGACGGCCCGTCTGTGCCCTGTCCGCGCCCCGTCCTCGTCGTGGTGTTCCCGTGCCCCCCTTTGATGTCGCGGGGAGAGTCAAACACCTCATTCCCCCCGCTGACCATAGGTGGCCCGCAAAAGCATACCAGCCCGGGGATAACGGCACTCGCGTACGGTCTGACAAACAACTCCGTCCGCCCCAGGGCAGAGGACAATCTATGAGGATTTCCCTTTGAGTGGTCATGTTCGGTGGGTGTCAGTTTTAGAGTACCTACTAAGTAGGCCTAGGTAAGTAAACTCTGAAGGATCACAATAAATGCTTATACTAATGTAGAAAGTGTAGTACAACAGTTATAATTTGGACGTGGTCCAGTGGAACGGAACTGCGAGGCACAACTGATGGAGTTGGCACCCGAATGTAACGGACCCTTAGATTGATGGCTCCACGATGTATCTAGGCTGGCCTAGCGTTGGACAAGAATAAATTGGTGAATAATCAGTTAGGCCGGAAGAATTGATTCAGCAGATTAGCATAACTTCTTCGTTTCCCCGAAGGATACAAGGTATAAGATCTCTTGCCAGGGTTGCAGGATTCTTCGAAAGCGTTACCGCGGCCGCAAATGAAAAAGGCAAAAATTGAAAGAACACGGAGTTTTCATCAGTAAGAGTCTGGACACTCCCTCCCGCGCTCCGCCCAGAGCGGGAGGAATCATTCGTTATTAATGTTTATTATTTCGCTTTAGTGTGCCGGGCGCTGGAAGCACGACAACTGATATGAAGTCGGGCGGTTAAAAGGTTTAAAAGCCGGTCAGAGTACCCAGGTATCTCAAAGCTATGTGCTATAACATTTAAAACAATCGTTTCTTCCAGATCCAGACCAGTTATTATATTCATCATAAATAAGTTGATTTCTAGGTTTACCATAGCGATACTTACTTCATGTTTGTAATTATGTATTTACACGGTCACGACGCAAGGCCATAGGGAGGAACAATATCGTATGGTCAATGGCCATCGTAAATAAAATTGCCAACGGGCAATATGTGCCCATAATCAGTGGGGTGATAGTGAGGCGAGCCAACACTTCGGATATAAGTGACATAACTAGGTAAGGGACGTACGTCGGCTTTAATCGCCGGCTAAATTGGACCTTCACATTTTATTAAATACAAGCCTTTGCCCGCGACTCCGCCCGCGTATGGAGCCTGGCCTGCCGTTTTAGCGCGAAAGCGTGACAGACAGACATAGTTACTTTCGCATGTATAATATTTAGAATTAGGAAAGTAGGGATTTTCGAAAACTTGTTACAAGGCAACATTAAGCTATATGAAAACGACTCATCGATGAAATCCATTGTGATCAATAAAGTATACTATAAAGAATTACAAAAGAAAATAATGCCGGTAAAATATACATGCATGATGCACGCATGTATGGTTAAAGAGTAGACCATTGACCTACCCATATCACATTTGCTCACAACACCAACAAATGAGGTACCTACCATGTAAGTACCTTTAAATATAGACTGTTCTGGACAGAATAAAATCTGTGACACTGTGACCGAGTGAGACACACGTCAAAATTTGAAATGTCAAAATAAACCCAAAGGAAGCACGTTTTCTCTAAAATTACCTTTACTATTGGACAGACCGCTAAAAAACTAAACGATAAGTAACAGATCATGAATACCAAAACAGCGCTAATGGAAATCATGTGGAAGATGTAAAGTTGGTTTTTCATGGGCCAAGCAGTAGAAAATACAAAAAATGCCTCTGAAACTTCCTGCACCAAAGCTCAAATATTTATATAAAATCGGGTCCAAAGCCACATCAAAACTTTCCGTTCAAACCAAAACTGTCTTGAAAAAGACTTTAAAGTTTGTTACTTTCGTTTTTGATTTACTGAAAGTCAAAGATATTTTTTATTTATCTCTGCTCTCGATTCTGGAAAACAGAGATTTGAAGTTGTAGGAAATCCTCATCACGCAAAACGCGCTGCCAACGACGCAATGGGCGCTCCTCACATCGCCAATGGCGGTCCTTACATCGCAGCAAGCGTCACAGAGGCCACCTACAGCGCCGTACGCTCGACCTCATCATGGAAGACCGATTTGAAGACTTTGAGTTTGGCAACAGAGGTTTTTGCGTTGGGACTAGGCATACTAACCTTTTTCATTTGGTACCTGCTCAAACATTCTCCCTGGAGACGAAATCGCTGTGAACAGTAGAGGCTCGGGTTCAAATCCGAGCAACCTAGCACCTACCTACCAATGCGATTATTTCAAATCATAATTATGTTCTTACTAAGATTGTTTGGACGACACTCACGACGACGTAGGATAACGTCGTGAGGAAACCCGTACAGCTGATCAATAAATTATATTTATATTATTGTTTTTTTTAATCATGAACCGATTGAAATAAAACAAACACTAAGTGAAGCTTACCACAATAATATTAGTGAAAACCGCATCCAAATCCGTTACGCCACTTTTGAGATTACCGCACACAAATGCACAGACAAACTGATAAACAGACAAAAGTTATAAAAATCGTTGTTTTGGATTCTATTGCGTTAATAGACACCCCCAATAAAAGTTTTTCTCAAAAATCTTCCATGTACAGACATCGATCGATAATAGTAGATTATGCACCCAGGGGATAAAGCAGTGTCTTGTGTCACGGGCGTCATATTGAATCTCGAACGCAATGAAGGATTCGAGAGTTAACTCCCGAGCGTAGCGAGGGAGTTTAGAGTTTAACTCACGAGCGAAGCGAGGGAGTTAATACAAGAATCCTGAATGCAGCGAGGGATTCAAGCTAGCCCAAGGCAAAGACACCTTTATCCCCGAGGAGGATACTCTACTTTTCACACCTCCTGTGAGAAAATAAGAAGCCATAATACGAAAATCAAAGTATTTTAAATTTACAAACACTAAGTAGAGATATGTATTTAGAACTATACTGTATAATACCTACTTAAAAAAGGTTAGTTTAAAACCATACGGATTTGCAATATCCGCGCCTTTTTTGCGTTCCACTCGGTATACCTACCACATTGCGGCCACGACCAACTCGATTTTCGTTTTTTTTTACTTTTCTGTGGGTAAGTAAATATGTGCAGGCCTATTATTGTTATCAACCTAATGCAATTAATGTGTACACAAAGCTTTATACAGAGCTTTATAACAGCTGGTAGAATGGGTTCGGACGCTTGGCTGCAATTTGAATTTAGAACGTCATAGGAGATGCTCGAGAAAATAGTTTTTAAATTAATAAATCGACTATAAATGGGTTTTAAGTGTTATTCTTATCCTTTTATACAATAATCCGTACATAACCAATTATTCTTATAATATTGTCTTCAATCCTGGACCCTGGTCAATCCTTATGATTTTGTACACATTCGAGAATATCATCCCTAAGTAGTAAGAGTATCGAGAATATCTATCCTCTTTCTGGAACAGAAAGAGAGAGACAGAGACAGAAGGCGTTGTAAGTACCTAATATACCGCCAATTGAGCAGACAGATGAAGTTCCAAATTTAAATCACATTATTGACCAGCGGGTTATAATGAAATCCAGTACAATATTATTGCCCGGCTGTGCCACCGGCCAAAAATTACTCACTTTAGGTTAGGTTGACATGACATATAATTTGACGTTTTCGATCAGGTGGTGCGAAAACAGTTTTATTATGTTTCGTTTATTTACATCACAATATTTATTATATTTAAAAAAAAATATTTCTTCATAAAATCGTAAGTTCATAGTTTGCTAAGCCTTTGCCCAACTACTCGTTCTTTGGGGTTGGCTTCCAGTCAAATTGGATTCAGCTGGATCCAATATTAAATTATAAAATTGTCCGCCGGTGTCGGGACCAGGGTCCAAGCTACCAGTGGTTACGGTGGTTAGGGCAAGAGACAGTGAACCTCCTTACCATGATAGCCGTATCCAGGAGTACTTCTTTCTGAATCAGACCCTGTAAACCCATCGCGCAACGACAGGTGACGACAGCTTCGACGATGGTAACTGACTATACTTATGCTTACGCTTTATACTTGACTAACTGCCGCAGTGCCGCCTGCGTGAATTATTCCTTCCCCCTTTGTCTTTGTCTAGCCCTTTAGCCTTTATCTAGCCTATGCTATGTAGAGTTCTAAAGTATCTGTCGCAGCCAATTAGCTTAATTTCAATGCGCTGATTTCAGTGACATAAAGGTGACATATTTTGCTCAGTATCGTTTAATGACTAACCAAGTCACTTATGCCGTTGATTAAACGACGCAGTTCAATGAAAAGGCTAGGGTTTTAATGAAACGGCTCATTAAGCTAGTTCGCTGCAACATATCTAAATGTAAACTAATATTATAAAGACGAAATATTTATTTATTTCTTTGTTACGATTTGGCTCAAAAATACTGAACCGATTTTAAAAATTCTTTCAGCACGCATAAAAAACATTACTAACTTAAAGAATCTATTTAGTTTTCGAAAAAATAGAGATCTCCACGAAAATTGCAATAATGTAACCCAAAGTAGCATAATGTCAGCAACAGTCAGCAAAAAGACGGGGCCCGTTAGGGCCAGAGCCTGCCAGGGTGCCAAAGAGTTACCGCGGCCGCAAAAGGCACTAGCAGCATGGATGGGTTTTAGTCAGTAAGAGTCTGACACTTCCTCCCGCTCCAACCAGAGCGGAATGGGTCATTTGATGATTTCCCATCCATAAAAAAAGCAAAATATTGCCTAATAAATTCATTGTTTGACGTGCACTGAGAAACCTATATTGATGAATTGTTGATACATAAAATAATGTACTAAGTAGGTACATGATTAAAGCACCTATAAATAATCCGTAGTATGGTTAACTAAAATGACCGCTTTCTGTTCAAATTATTCAATCAAAACCCGGGTGGAAAAATATTGCTTGCTTCAGGTAAAAACTTCATCATTTACGTGGAAATTGGTAGATATGAATAAACTCAAAGTGCGATAATTGAAACAGATCTAACCTTTGCATAATCAACCCCAGACGGGGTGAACAGAACAGTTGCCTTGATCCTGAGACACAGAATCAGCAGCAGAAATGGCTGGGTAATTAATGAAAATCGTTGTGCTTAATTTTCAAAACTAAAGCCGGCTTTTGACTATGGGATGTAATATATATTATATCTTGAGCTATATATTACATCCCGCGATTGCTATTCACACTGTAAGATATATATTTCGGAACATCCCAAAATTCAAAACACGTGAGTTGACACGTCTGCACACGAACATCAAACTGAGGGCGAGGCAGGGGGAGGCGCGGTGTCCGGGGACGTGAGGTAAAATATACACCTTCAAATGACCTCTAAATATCGCTCAGTCGGTCGAAAAAATATTTATAGTTTGGGATGTAATATATATTATAGCACAGTGTGAACGGTCAACATGTATGACGAGCGATACAATATTATATCTCAAGATGTAATATAATAGTAGATTATGCACCCAGGGGATAAAGCAGTGTCTTGTGTCACGGGCGTCATATTGAATCTCGAACGCAATGAAGGATTCGGGAGTTAACTCCCGAGCGCAGCGAGGGAGTTTAGAGTTTAACTCACGAGCGAAGCGAGGGAGTTAATACAAGAATCCTGAATGCAGCGAGGGATTCAAGCTAGCCCAAGGCAAAGACACCTTTATCCCCGAGGAGGATACTCTACTTTTCACACCTCCTGTGAGAAAATAAGAAGCCATAATACGAAAAACAAAGTATTTTAAATTTACAAACACTAAGTAGAGATATGTATTAAGAACTATACTGTATATAACTACTTAAATAAAGTTAGTTTAATACCATACGGATTTACAATATCCGCGCCTTTTTTTGCGTTCCACTCGGTGTACCTACCACATAGCGGCCACGACCAACTCGATTTTCGAATTTTTTTTACTTCTCTGTGGGTAAGTAAATATGTGTAGGCCTATTGTTAGCAACCTAATACAATTTATGTGTACACAAAGCTTTATATCAGCTGGTAGAATGGGTTCGGACGCTTGGCTGTAGGTATGCAATTTGAATTTAGAACGTCATAGGAGATGCTCGAGAAAATAGTTTTAAATTAATAAATCGACTATAAATGGGTTTTAAGTGTTATTCTTATCCTTTTATACAATAATCCGTACATAACCAATTATTCTTATAATATTGTCTTCAATCCTGGACCCTGGTCAATCTCTATGATTTTGTAGAAATTCAAGAATATCATCCCTAAGTAGTAAGAGTATCGAGAATATCTTTCCTCTTTCTGGAACAGAAAGAGAGAGACAGAGACAGAAGGCGTTGTAAGTACCTAATATACCGCCAATTGAGCGGACAGATGAGTTTCCATATTTAAATCACATTATTGACCAGCGGGTTATAATGAAATCCAGTACAATATTATTGCCCGGCTGTGCCACCGGCCAAAAATGACTCACTTTAGGTTAGGTTGGCATGACATATAATTTGACGTTTTCGATCAGGTGGTGTGAAAATTATATTATATCCCATAGTCAAAAGCTGGCTTAACATTTAAAAGCAGTAGAGGAGGCGTTGAAGTTTGTGGAGGACCTACTAGTTCCGCGCGGACGAAGTCACGGGCGAAGTGCTAGTATTCTATAAAGATAACAAATAACCACATCGCACACCTAGATCTAAAGGGAGCTAACTCAAAAATTTTGATATTTGAGTTATGCACTCCGTCGAATTCTGTATCTCAATACCTATCCGACAAACAAAACAGATTTAATATTTGTTACGGCTAATAGCCGAAGTGCGGCTACACCTAGTTTTAGCCGGCTAAAACTAGTTCTAACCTAACCTCAAAACACTTTAAAGTTCCTATTTCTGTGTGGTTTAAAAAAAAATAACCACGAAGGGGATGGCGGGGTCTGTGTTCGCTCGCTTCGCTCGCTAACCCTGCTGCTCGCTGCCCAATGACCAGCTAAACTTAGGTTTATGTTCACACCCACCTTTAGCCGTAACATATACACTACTCAACGCTAGGTGGCAAAATTCACCAACACGGGCTCAACTCAAAATAATGAAACAAATATTCAAACATTGCTAAGCAATACGGAAATAATTACAAAAATCCAGCATCCAAATAAAAAAATAAAAAATCATGGCCCCAAAACATAATTAAAACACAAGATTCCTACAATATCTTTCTTCTGCAGCATAAAAGTATATATCTATACTGAATGTTCCAGAAAGGTGTGGTCATGTTTAAGGGTACCTATGCACTATGCGGTTCGCCGGAATGCGGTCAGCCGTCCGGCAATCAAAAATGTGTACATTAGTCCCAAATTAATAACGCGCATGCAGATCTTTGCTAATTGTCGTATTCCCGGAAACTAAAATAATATATTAAAAAAAATAACATGATTTCTTTTTTTTCCTACTCCTCCGCTGTTATTTTCTGATTAATTTCGTTGCGGGATCCAAGACAGTTGAATCATTTCTCTGGGACTCGTCGAGCTTCATTGACTCGGCGTTTTTTCTGATGATCGCCAATGTTGATTCTGGCTTTCAGAAGTTGCAGTGGCTTGGGAATGTGGTGTGGTGGGCTTGTCCCAAAAAAACTAATAATAACTAAAATAATTCTACTAAATTATGCATGAAATCGTCTTCCGACGCTCGGGGAATACGACCGTTGCCGAACAGTGACGAAGATTTCTATGCGCGAGAATGTAGTTTTACCCGTTTTTATTGATGACAACAGAAAATTAATTGTAATATTAGGGTGCACTCAGTACCTTTTTCTTTGTTTCTTTTTCTGGAAAAAATCAAATCACAAACAAATCAAACACATCAAATCTGAGATTGAACTTAAGTAAATGCCACCAACTGTAACACTGCTTGAAAAATCATTTCTTTGTAACTTTTTAGTCGTTTATAAAGGTCTAATTTTTTAACATTTTTTATGTTTTGACAACATCACCCTTAAACTCCTGCAGTGCACAGGGACACAGAAAACAATTTTTCGCCTTTTCTGAAAAACGTGATTTTTTTAGTTAAACCTGATTAGATCAAAGTGTGCGATCATGTCAAAAACGGATATGTCAAACGTCAAAGTGGTCACGCCGTAAAATTACTGAATAAAATTACTTAAAATTATGAAAATACCGTTTATTAAAAGCCAACCAATGTAAGTAACAGACAATGAATACCAAAACAGCACTCGTGGAAACGCTGTGGAAGATGTAAAGTCGGTTCGTCATGGGTTAAGCTGTAGAAAATACGAAAAATGCCCAAATTTACTAAACATTGGCTTAGAGCCAAAACAAAAATCTCGTTTCACACCAAAACCCTTTTGAAAAAGACTTTAGTCAGAGAGAAAAAATATATAATATCCGCTCTGCAGAATGCCATAGGCAATCCTCAATACGCAATAGGCGATGCTTACGACTCAAAGGGCGCTTTCCACAACATCAAAGGCGCTTCTCCAAATGTTAAAGGTGCTGCCGATGTCACCCCTGACGCCTTTCGCCCAACTTCATCATGGAGAAGGATGATAGGCGAGCCCGGCGGCTTGAAGACGCATAGCTTGGCAACTGAGACTTATGCATTGGTAATAGGCATATTGACCTTAGTTATTTGGTACCTGTTCAAATATTCTGCCTGGAGACGCGATCGCTGTGAACAATATGGACGCCACTATTAAAATAGTTATCGGCGCTTAATGAGTGCCAAATATTCTCACATAGCTAATATAAAATAAGTATAATGTAATAAAATATTCCTAGGAGACAATAAATAACGGTGACTGCTAACAGTATTTTTTAATTTATAGGGTTGTATGGATGGATATAATGTAACCGGTCGTATAAGTGCGGGTCCCATGGTCGACACCAGATAAATGTAGAATATCGGTCATTGACCCACATACATGTTTTGACTTTCTTATTATCATAAACAAATAAAGACATACCTACCTAGGTTAAGTCCTGAATCGACTTCTATTGTGATCCTTAACATTCTCTAGGACCTAATGTAAAGCGGTTCATAATTTATTAATTGTTCGATTATAGAAGTCGATTCAGGACAGCTTTGTCTTTATTTCAGTTTTTAATATTAATAAAATCAATAAATGCATGTGGGGTCAATGACCGTTATTGCACATTTATCTGTAGTCTACCATACTTAGGTAGCCTTCAGAGGTTTCCAGCACCCGATTCCCTAATTATATGATGAATAGAATACTTCATGGGGCTAACTTGGCCAGAGATCGCCCAATGCAGACAGGTTTGAAGGATACACGGGAGGATAAAGTCAAAGTCAAAGTCAATATAATGATAACTTTTTTTGTTTGGGTATCTACGAAGAGATTAGGGAAAGGGTACTGCTTTGCAAGTTTATCTGGCGTCTACCATATAACATTCGTAGCATAGAACCTCATAGAACCAAATAATCTGGTAAACCATAGACTTACTGAAATTTTTTGGGGGGGACCACAGATACAAAACAAACAAGAAGGCAAATAATGTAAACAAGGCGAAAATGTCATAACAACTGTGTGTGTGTCTGTCGTAACAATGAACTGGCCCATAAAAACATTTATAGTTTATTTCAAATAGAAAGACCACAACAACACACGTACCGATGTAAAATTAAAAAATACCATTATAGACAGTCTTGAAAATGGTGTAAAAGATAGAGAAAATAGTACTTAAATTCGTCATGGGTTAGCAACAGGCGTTAACCATGCCTTTTAGAAAATCTGCCAAAACAGAGACAAAGAATAAGCTATCAGTGGACGTCCTTGCAAATGGATCCATGCAGTGTCCGACATTCATAGCTCTCTTTGCATTACTGGTACTTTTGCTTATGGTTTTGTTTAAAAGAAGGATGGCTCCCGGGGGACATTTTGGCTCTTCTCCCACTCCGGTACTCCCACAACCTAGTAGCCAAACATCTAGTAAAAGACCGAAAACACGAAGCTATTCGCCGAAAGATGCCGTCGGCTAGTGCCGCGGCGGTAGAGAGAGTAGACCCGCCAACCATATAACTAGTAAAAGTAAGTCATGTGCTGGTCCACGCTATACCATTTATTTGTCCATATCTAGAGGTAATCTAATGTAAATTAGCCCATTATGTATGTCCCACTGCTAAGGGAGGAAATACCCCAAATCCTACCAGGTGTTACCTATTACCCCAAATCCTTCCAGGTGTTATTTTCCCAAGCTTCCTCGAACGAAGCCTTGCAGCAAGCGACTAGGTCGTCTCGCCACCTCTTCCTCAGACACTCTACTTTGTGGAGATTATTGCCCACCAGCAGTCACTGCATGCGGCTGTCGTGTCCCATCCCATTTTAGCCTGGCAGCCGCATTTTAACATAGTACTAATTAAAATAAATTGCATTTCAGAAAATAAGATGCGTGAAATCATGAAAAGAAAATTCGAGACGAGAACTTTTAATATTCCGGGTACCTTTTATTATACCAAAGAAAACATCGAAAACTATGTTCAAAGATAATTTAGTGTGTGTTAATTGTAGAATTACATTCCCCCCTATCGTATTATTCTATCGTCATAAAAAGTCGCGTTCTCTGTAGGTACATTGCAACAGCTACACTGCGATCGCCAACCCACCTGCCAAGCGTGGCGATTATGGCAAACCCCCCCATTTGGGGGAGGCCTTTGTCCAGCAGTGGACGTCTTTCGGCTGATATGATGATGATGATGTCGATGGTAACGGCGCCTGAAGGTTGATCTGGCGATGGCGTAGCGTGGTATGGAGTTTCAATAGAACAGAGGCCAGTACTCTTATACTGGTTTTGTTACAAACTTGCGTTCCCACTAAAATACGTGCGGCATCCTGTATAACTTAACATAGGTTACTGTATACATAGTTGCTGTAACAGCAAGCAGCACAGTTCTTACTTTGAAGAAACGGACGCATTAGACGAATAAACGTACATAGATGTACGATAAACGATAAAGAAAGCTTTTGGGAGACGAAGTTCAATGTTCTATCCACAGGTTTTAGGTACCTACCTTGTAACCGGTAGGAAACAGACTTTTTGATCTTTTTGCATTATAAATAAGCTTTCGAGATGCGCTCGCCTTTTGTACTAGTAAGTAATTACATTGGAGTTTTCCATTTGTGTCGACATGTGGACCATGTGGTCGCTATATCGATTTAAAATCGACACTTGACTGTGCTACGGAGTCATTATTACCTACAATGGCAGAACTTCATATAATTCAAAAACAAAAAACGATGTTTCTTGGAGAACAGCCAGTCGATTCTGTCGACATCTCACGGTGTTCACCTTGGCGGAGTGAACGACAATAGAGCTATCATTCCATCTTATTTGTATGGTTTGACAACGCACCTGTCGTGCGCCCCGCCCGGGTGTTCACTTCGACATGTTTACAGAATCGCACTGCGGGAACTATTACAAAGTCAAATAAGTCTGTAGTGCCTGCCTACCCCTGTAGGTAAAAGGCGTGAGTGTATGTAGTATGTATTAGACAGGCCAATCCAGTAAATAATATATGTAATAGATAGGAAGAACAATATTAGACCAAGGGTCAGGACTGGTGGACGATAACGGTGAAATTATTCGCGAGGAAGGCCATGGATGCGACTCACCCAGACTAGGGAACCATGTCGTCAAAGAGAGGGAACTGGGCCTAAACCACAGTATTATTTTGATATTACTTCCAGTGGGAAAGAGACGGAGCTATACGTCCTGCATAGCTCCGTCTCTTTCCCTCTGGAAGTAATATTGAAGTAATACTTACTGCTTTAAGAGTTGGTGGTTAGACCCCTGTACTTAGCAGAGGGTGGAAAACTAGCGACGATGATGATGGTCATAATTTGGATAAATCTGCGTAATGCGTATGTTTGTGTGTTAAAGTTGTGTAAGTTATCTTTTTTTTATTCAGCCCATTGTGTCCTACTGCTGGGCAAAGACCTCCCGTCATTTTAAACTAGGCCAATCTTTTTGCAGGCCGTATTGTGTTTAGTACAGTAGGTAAATCCATTAATTTCTGTTGCGTAGTGGAGAACCGCCCCGACGCGTATTTAACGTCCCTGTTGTCCTTGCTGGTGAACTTGGCTGGCATTGAGCCGGGTGCTCGTTTACAATGCACAGGTTATGACAAGACGTCTCGCCTTGAACTTGCTAGCCAATGTTTCGAATATATTACTGACTGACTGGTCGATATGAAAACGGAGACCGGTCATAGTGCTGTATACGTTTTGGCAAGACAATAGCGGTTATTGTCTGTTTCCGTAATCTAGTGGTCAGGTAGTGGTCGAAATTCGACCATTATTTTTTATTAATTTAATATCTTTTTGATTAGCTTGATCAGAATTCAGAAGTAAAGTATTTTGAAACGAGGCTTGTCGGTCAAGTAGGTAAAACTAAATGGTCATGTATGTAGATATTGTACCTACATAGTGGCAAACACTGAAGTTTTCAGGAAAATAGAGTAGGTAAGTAGGTATCGGTCACTAGACCCTTGGGCAATGTGACATATGGACTAACGGACGCATGAGCGAGAGCTTATGGGCTTCATTTGGATCCTTTGGGTACGAAACCCAAAAACGGGCTCAGAACCAAACCTTCGCATCCCAGCACCGAATATGCTTAAGAGGGCGCCGAGCGCGCAATAGCGCCCTCATCGTTTGTTTGGTTATTTCTTTTATTTTAGAATGAAAATGCAATGAACGGAAAAAAGTGGCCACTATTTACCGTTATTACTATTATCATCATCATCATCATATCAGCCGAAATACGTCCACTGCTGGACATAGGCCTCCCCCAAGTGTCGCGACAACAACCGGTCCTGTGCGTCTCGCATTCATCGGTTACCCGCGAGTCCGCGACCCTCACCAGGGCATCGGTCCACCTTGTGGGAAGCCTTCCAACGCTGCGTCTTCCGGTACGCGGTCGCCACTCCAAAACTTTTCGGCCCCATCGACCATCTGTTCTGCGAGCAATGTGCCCTGCCACTTCAATTTGGCGATCCTTCGGGCTATGTCGGTAACCTTGGTTCTCTTGCGGATATCATCATTCCTGATTCGATCACGCAAGGAATCTCCGAGCATTGCCCTCTCCATTGCCCTCTGGGTGACTTTAAGCCTTCTGATGAGGCCCATTTACTATTATAATAAAACTAAAACAATTTAAAACTACCGTTTATAATAATATTAACGTATAATCTTGATTATCTGCATTTTCATTCTAAAATAAAAGAAATAACCAAACAAACGATGAGGGTGCCACTGCGCGCTCGGCGCCCTCTTAAAAAGGCCCTGTAGTTACTACCTTAAGGTAATGAAATGTTTCGATGTAGGTACGACTCCATTTTGTTCAATAGGTGTCTACTTTATTTTTAGATTACATATTAAAACAGTGTCAACAGGATAACTACGCAAAAAATAAATAAGTCGCATAAATTCACAACAAGTGTTTTATGAACCTGGTACAATTCGGACACCAGTTGTATTGGAACACGATTGTTTCCATGATTGATTACTACTAACGAGCATTGGCGACTAGAATGAACTTCCAAAAATTATACAATATAACCAGTTTACTTAAAATATTTTATGTAATACGGAATTTAAAGACAACTGTGATGTCATCTGATGTATTTTTTAACTGTTTCGCATATTTAGAGGTCAATAACTTGTTTTAAAGTCTAGATATTCTATGTTTTTAAAGCTATTAATACATAAAAATAACGGTACTATTCTAGTTATTGATGTGAATGAACTATTGTCAGCAAAATAAGTATCAGTTGCTCTCCTATCATTCAGTGTGTAACGCAGAGCAAACTGATCAATATTATTTGTTCTTATTCATTTACGCATATTGTCAATGTTTAACTTTTTAAAATTACCTTACAAGTTTCCTAACAGACTAAACAAAGTATATCAGGAACGGACCTAAAATGGACCCTTGTGGCATACCCGGCTGCTCCCGTTATACGGAAAATTGTGCAGAGTTATTATCTCAAAAATACGATCATCCACCGACACCAATGAGAATGTCATACTTTATGCCGTACCAACCACAATATTGGGCTAGATTCTGAGTGATCGTAGTGGTGGATCACATCAGAAGCTTCAGACATATAATCTCTGACCGATGACAACGTGGATTGCTAATAATGACATTCTATAAATTCCTTTTATTCATTAATAACCGACTTCCAAAAAAGGAGGAGGTTCTCAATTCGACTGTTTTTTTTTTACATAAGTATAAATTTACATTTTTAAATGTTTCTTTAAAAAAACATATAAAAATAGTAGTCCGCCCGGTGTCGGGAGCAATGTCAAAGCTACCGGTGGTGAGGGCTCCAGAGAAAGGAACCTCCTTACTATACGAGCCGTATCAAGAAGTACAAATTCTTGCAACGCCAGCTTCGACGGATGGTCGTCGAAGCTTTTGGCCATCAGGCCATTGGCCATAACAACAATCGGCACAATGACAATCAAGTCCACATTCCACATGTCGACAACCTCGTGTGCCAAATCGAGATACTTGATTTGTTTCTCTTTTTCAGCATTCACGAGATTCTCGTTATGCAGGATGGTAACATCATTGGTCGGTGCACTATTCGGTCTATCATCACTGTCAGGCTTATTATCAAAAATAGTCCTAGTACAACGGAACATGGTCATTTCGAGAACTGCGTCGGGCACATTCTATAAATTATGTTAACATATGGATATTATACTAATAGGGTATTTGGTATTTTCTGTTTCTATGGATATGTCATTGGAAAATTGCAAACGCCGTAAGATTGTAAAATATCGCGTGAAATCTTAAAAAAAAATGTCTTAATAAGACACGGTTTGGAAACTGTTGAATTTGAATAGGATTTATTCATAATATATCGTGAAATTATAATCAAATAAAGATTTATTACAATGTAACGGAGTCTGAAATTTTCCTGTGACATATAGATCCAAATTAATGGTTTTTTTGTTTAGCATTGGACCAGCATACAGTCTGTTATCGGGCATTAGGTATTTTACCACTAATACTATGCTGAAAAAAACGCACTTTTTGTAACAGTTTAAAACTTATCGGTAGCTCGGTGCAGCCGTTCTGATAACGTCATATTATTATCGTTCACGTCATTTCGTACTACACTCGTTAAAATGAAACGAGCGCCATGGTAAGTTGATAACAAGTAATTTACACTGAAATATTAATTCTGGGTAAGGTAGGCAGATGAGTTTCACAGCTTATGTTAATGACTCTTTATTTTAGATAAAACCACACAGGTTAAATGGACATCAGTCAATTAGGATTCGCAATAACAGGGCCCCAGTATCTATAAAAAAAATTAGGGAGGTATAAGGTCAGTTGATCAACCTGTACTTAAACGTAGACAAAACTTCAAAGACTACCATAATTAGCTAACTACATAATGAAAATATTACCTATCGACTTATGTCGCTGACTAATGCATGACGTCTTAATTAACTTTTAATAAAACGATGCTTTACAAATTAATAATTTTAATTACTGGCAAAACTCTATTAACTTACAGAATATTTTAACACTAGGGCTAAACTAAATAAGTATTTAGGTATATCTGAATGAAAACCTGACCAAGGACTACGCTGCTAGTTATCACGAATCATGAACTGAAGGCGTGGCTGTGTGCCGATGTTCCTTCTAAGCTCTTTAGCTGGGTGGGTATCTACTCAGACTTATGCTATCGGCGATCGACCACAAAATATTTAGGTATCAAGCTATCGATATTCAACCAACGAAAATCATGAGCGTAGGGACCAACCTTGAACGGAAAAGCGATTGCCAAAAATTCTAAATTACATAACCACGGCAAAATAGAATCACTAATTTTGAATGTGATTGCAATTCGCATAAATACTCTAACGTAGGTAAGACATAGTGAAATAATAGTAGATACGTTACGCTAATCATTTTTGAACTTGATCGATTTTTAGATTCTATAGGAACTTTTTGAGTATCATCCGTATTGACTCGGAAAGCTCTCGTTATCAACCATCATATCATCGCGAACGACACATCGGCTTTATGGATGAATTATATTAGACCGGGCCGTGCCCGGGGCGTAACGGTGTACGTTGCCCGGACGGGCACGGATTTGAAACGTTACAAACTTTGTATGAAGCTGTTTATATTACACAATGGATGATCCGTGTCCCGCCTGGCCCGGACGACCCTCGTTGTTGCTCGATCTCTATAGTAATAAATATAATCGTGCAACACGGACGGGCTCCGCTCCGGCCCTCCCGGCCCGGGCACGGCCCGGTCATACATTCATCCCTTAATCGTTAACTTAACTGAACGGACCAAACGTGTTTTGACGCCACAAATTAACCCGCAATTGGTCCGTCTAGCTAGGCCAAAGTGAACTCGCCACGCGGTCGGCTATTTTCGGGAGCGGTCGTGAGTCGTGAGCGCGAAATATTTATTAAGCTGTGTTTTGTTTCTTAACGACTAGCGAACGATCGGACTGGTCTATCTTTACTATTTAAATCTAAATTAAAAACTAAACACCATAATTTAAGAAAAGTAGCATAAATTCCGATTCTTCATTGTTCTTCTTGTATCTGCTGTCGACGAACCGTTGATCAACTCAGTAATTTGTTGCCCTTCGCTAGGCAGCTGGCAATAATACACAGCAAACTGCCATACGATGAGCCGCAACTGACAAGAGTTTTGACGAGATCTTCTTGTTTCTTCACAAGTTTGACGAGAATTTCTTGTTGCTTCACAGGTCTGACGAGATTTTTTGTTACTTCAATAGTGTGACGATGTGTTAGTTATACCTATATCACATGTATACAACAATAGAGATAGGTACAGAACGTATAGTCACGAAACTTGGTTGATGTAACTCACATACAACTCACACGAAACTTGTAACTCATTTTCATACACATACGACTGACTTAGAATGACAGTTGAGATTTTAACTTACGGACTTTTCAGCTCATACTGGTAGTCAATTTGCAAGACAAGCACGTTTCCTGACTTTACGTAAAGAGTGAGACACATACAAGACTTACAATAGAGTTTCAAGAAAATATAGAATAGAACACGGATCACATTAAGTAATGCGAGTAAATTAAGAAACCCAGAAGAACATTCTAATCAATATTCCAGCTAAGTCACGAACTCTCGATCGTTATTTAAATTTCAAAGCATCCAGATGTGTTTGACCGTATATTTATGACAAGGACCAAACTTAACGTTCCACGAAAAAAAAATGTTTCGATGCTTTAAAACGTAATTAACAAACCTAATCAATTAGTTATTATTTTGTTAGTTGCTTATGATAAAACACAAAACATATTTACAAAATTAAATAAAGTAGAAGATACACAATTTTCATGGACGATTTAAACTAAAATAGTTTAAAACGGTCAGTTTAACTTACCCGTGACATGCAGGAGTCAGACGACACTGCTGATCAAAACAATGGATCACTAATAATTATTTTTCCCGGGAACCGTTGTTAATAAACTAAATTTTATCTACAAGGAAAGCCGCGTGTTTATTATAGCGAGCCAATTAACGTATTTCATGACCGCTACTGCTGACGGACAAGTGACTAACATAAAACAAAAATGGTGGCCGTAGTGATGTGGAGACGATCCCGTGGAACAGTCCGGGATTTTAAATAGGTACCTACTATCAAAATATTGTGGAGTTAGGTTAGGTTTAAACATTACTTGTGACGTTAATGGGATGACAGTTTGAGAATAAGTAATGAAGCATTCTTGCTAGATATTTTTGTCGGTACCTACAGAGTAACGTTGAGGTGAGATTCCATTTTTTGTAATTAAACAAAAAATGGAATCTCACCTCAACGTTACTCCACACTAGGAATTACCACAAAAAAATTGCCCCACACTACGAATTTCTCCTGTATTGTGGGTGCTTTTACAAACATACAAACTCACATACACAATCAGCTAGACCCGGAACAACTATCTGTAGGCCATACAAATATTTGTTCCGTGCGGGAATCGAACCCGCGACACGCAGCACTGCAGCCAATCGCTCAACCACTGCGCCAACCGTGTCGTCAAGACTGAATTTTAAGTGTCAATTGAAAAAAGATTGTCTTATTAATTACCTACTTAATACATTTTTAGAGGCTGCGGTGATCCAAGCAGTCAATAAAACTGCACTACAATAAAGTTCCTTAAATGTTATCATATACGAACTAGTGGCTAAAGTACGGTCTATAGGTTTAGTACCTAATAAAAAGAATACGAAACTCGTATAAGTAAATCTTCTAGTAAAATATCAGCAAGGTTACAATCCCGTTTTTTCCCCTCACTAATTCAGCAACGAACACAATTCGTTATCGAAAGCACAGGAAATGTGACAGGAAGACTGGAGCGACGCCGATATAGAATGGCTCCCTAACACAATACAAATTATCGAGTTTTACACTAATCTAACTGTAATAAACTCTGACATAGTAACCAGGGTAATTTACATTTGGGCTCTTCCAAAAAGCCCTTTAGCGAAGTGCCCCGGGAAAACCATATATCAGGGTTAGGTATATGGTTTTCCTTGAATCTTTCTGTGTAAAGCAATATCTATAAAGGATGATATAAGGAAACAGGAACACATACTTAGGTACTTACTTATTTATTTTAAAATTAATGTAGGTACACACATTTCATGCAGAAGGAACATAAAAATAGGTACCTATTTACAAAAGTGATGCGTACATTTCTAAAGAAATCTCTTACAGCATCCCTGCGAAGGGAGAGTCGAAAAAAGTTATTTATTTATTACCTATTTATTTATAAGTGAAACATTATTATTATTTCTTAAGATGGTGATTATGTTGTGATCCGATCCGACCGATTTCGACCAAGGCGATTGCTTCAGCCGGTCGATTCTGTCGACATCTCACGGTGTTCACCTTGGCGGAGCGAACGACAATAGAGCTGTCATTCCATCTTATTTGTATGGTTTGACAACTCACCTGTCGTGCGCCCCGCCCGGGTGTTCACTTCGACATGTTTACAGAATCGCACTGCTGCTCCGCTGTAGTTGTCGTTCGTGAGCTCGGATGTGGCTTATGTACCTAACCAATCTTCGTATAAGTACATACCTACAGTTTATTCCTATTTTAGGGATTTTAACTAAGTCTAATTAAAAACAATTGTACATTACATCACGGCTGTAGGTATCATCGATCTATTTTTAATCATTAACATTCAAAAGTGTGTAGGAAAAAAACGTGGTTGCAGAATTTCTTTGAAAGAGTTGAGTTTGGATGCAGCTGAATACCAGTATTTTATGTGGAGCGTCTGCCTACTAGACCTCCACAACCCAATAACTGGGTAACACGGTACCTACTTCTTGACAAGGCTGGTGTCAGTTTTTCTGGCTTCTGACAATCCGTAACGACTGCTAAAGATCTCCAAATGACAGCCTTAAGCGTTGCTTAACCTTGAAGATCGGCCCGTGCGGCTGTTATACATGACACAAGTTAAATAGGTACTTATAATGACGGTACTTTTATTGCACTATCAAAGCAGTAAGTAGGTAATGATGCTGCGCAAACCTCACGGTTTTCATGTTTCCTACATCTGCCCATTCCTATTAGATGTTAAATCTAACATCTAATAGATCTGCCTAGCCCTTTCCAAACTATGCTGGGGTCGGCTTTTCATTCCTTGACTTTACCAACCTATTGAAAGTGTCCAATTTAGGTCATACAATACAATATCTAGCAGTAAACGTGAATAAAATTAAACCTCTTAATATCATTAAAATAATGGGTCACTGGACTCACTGGTCAGTTCCTTAACCAAGATTAGGTGCATAACAAAATAAAAGCCACGTCACCCCATGATAAGTAGGTACCTATTTCATAAATACTGACATAATTTCCTATAAATACCAGTTAAATAATTATAATAATATATTAATAAAGCTATCCATATTTATTATTATTAATTTTGTGCTCCACAATAATAAATAATGAGTTCGAAGGCCATAGTTTAATTTATCATCTCGTAGGTAAGGAAAACCACAATTTGAAACTATTGTTACATGTTTTGGGAAATCCCATCGGAGGAAAAATTTTGTTGTAATATAATTACAAGCTGTGTTAACATATTTTAGTTTTAATTAATACCTTACCTACCTAGAATAGGCATTTTCAGACGCATAAAAGGCATCTGTAAGCCAAAAGAATAAGCATTTGCTCGAGATTCTTACAAGCCTATGTTTATTTGTAGCATCTACGCCGTAGATGTTACAGCCGTAGATTCTACGACTTATCTCGTTGATAGACAAAGAGCCGTACGTAGAGCAGTCTTACCATGCTCATGCGCTGAGAGACAGGGACGCTTATGTAGACCAATTTTCTAGAATTAATATTATCACAAAATTGATCAGATGAATTTTCAAATTGTCAAAAGCGCGTGTGAGCTTGTGATTGGTTGAAATAATATTATTAAAAGCACTTGACTTGCGTTTAAGTCGCGACGCGTTAAAATAAATTACCCTAGGCTGATATCTAGCGACGCTTCCCGGCTTCGCTCGGGTGTTGACGAGTGATGAAGACCCTATCAGATTCCGATGCGTGGTTTAGAAGAAATAGGTAGCAGACAGGCAGACAGCGACTTTGTTTTATTCTATTTAGAGATAGCTATAACAGGAGGAGCTCGTGGCTAAATTATAACAGCCGCACAGGCCAATCTTCAAGGTCAAGCAACGCCGTTGAGGTTGGTCTGTGGATGGGTGACCATCTTAACATAAAGAGACTCCTCCGTGCCTCAAAAGCACGTTAAGCTGTCAAGGCTGTAATTTTGAGATCTTTAGCAGTCGTTACGGATTGTCAGAAGAAAGAAAATCTGACACCAGTCTTGCCAAGAAGTACCGTGTTACCCAGTTCCGATCTGGTAGGCAGCCACTCCACGTAAAATACTGGTATTTAGCTGAATCCGATTTGACTGGGGGCTCCCAGTCAAACCGGATTCAGTTGAATACCAGTATTTTGACCCCAATGTAGTTGGGAAAAGGCTACTAGGCCTGATGTTAGGTTCCTCCTAACATCAGGTTTAGTATGAGGGTCGGCTTCAGCTAAGCTAACTGACTATTGTACCAACGTCTAAGCCTTGTAGATTTGGTGAGATTCGGGAGTTTATTCCGAATTTCCAACTCCTGTGTCCTGCAGACTAGGCACTTTGTGACGAGCAGACTTATTATACGAAAAAGTTTTCCAAGTGAATGTATTTATTCCACATTCATACAGAACTATTTGGCTCCTTGTAAATTCCTTTAGTAGGTAATTAGGTGGCCAGTGTACCTAGGTACAGACAGGAACAAAAATCTATGGGTAGTCAAATCATTACTTTTTTACACAAAAGTATGTTTATTAAATAAAATGCTAAGCATTCTGAAAATGTTTTTCCCATGAATTGTTGATTGACATTTATTGAGAAAATGTACCTATCTAAAATTATATTTATAGTTCAGAATCGTACCATGTACACTATCAACAATTCATGGGAAAAACATTTTTTTTAAACATACTTTTGTGTAAAAAAGTAATGATTTGACTACCCATTTGGAAACGCATCCTTAACATACATTTTTGTATCGCAAATTACCTTTAGGTACTTACAACGTTTTCAAAATGATTTTAAAGCTACTAACGTTTTAAAATTATCTACCTCAAATAAGTTCATCATCATCATATCAGCCGAAAGACGTTCACTGCTGGACATATATATATAAGTGTCGCCACAACAACCGGTCCTGTGCGTCTCGCATCCATTGGCCATCCAAATAAGTTCGGTTTCAATTAAATGGTCTGCATTTATTGTTCCTTCTTTATTAGTAGAAGTTGTTTCAGTAAAAATTATTATGTAATACCGTATAATCGAGCAATTCCTGGCTCGATTGTACGCCGGTATTACTACCAATACCAATATCGCTATCGCTTAATTATTACTTACTTCTCAAAATCTCGGTCAAGGTCACTTTTCATCCGGATCGCAGTAGATTCCCTCTTACTCCTTACTTTATGGACTTTATTTCCCAAAAGTCAGATATTGCAAACACTCAAGCTTTTTAAAAATAAAACTCACGGAACTTGGGTGCTTTAATTATGTTAGCCTTTTGTTTTGATATCAAGGTTTTTTGTTTATAAAATGAAGGATGCTGGGATAACTGTGGGTCACTGGGTGGATGTCAAGTTCTAGGTGAAGGCCAGTTCATGACTTGCGCAGTGAGGATCGGGGAAATGTTGCCATTGCCAATTTTCGCGGAAAGCGCCTGAATTGTATGTTTAGCAATGTGTTGAGGTGCTAAGGGCTTTATAAAGCATGTGGGATATTCTAGGCGTTATAAATGGTTTGTTTTTTTATGGTGGTACGAGTATCTTAATTAATTTAATTTGCCTACTATTTTGTTTCAGACTGATGTTTATATACTCGTACAATACATTTCATATCATAGGTATATTTTTGATATCAGTCAATCGGGGTGGCGAATGGACAGTAGTGTTTTATGTCTGAACGAGCTTGTTTTGTAAGCGACTTAGTTATGTTACATTACAAATGAAATAATAATTCCTAGAAGAGGTTAACAGAACACCCACATTCCTCCGGTCATAATTATGTACTCGTATATAATAATATGTCCCATGACAGGCCAGGTACCTACAGCTTCCTAGCATAGTTAACTCTTGGTGGTTACTGCCACTAACCACCTATTTAGATATATTTCTAAATGTTTAAACGGAAATTTGTGGAATAGTCGATTTAATAGGCATTTTTTTCTTCCCACCATTTTTTTGGAAAGCCTTACCCAAAAAAAAAAATTAAAATGTATATTTTAACAATCTACTAACCATAACTGTTACCACTATGAACAAACTTTAATGATTTTCTTATCTATGTAAAAGTGTGACTGAAAGAGTGCTTTCTACTCTACTATATGTACTTGATCAATGTTGTGCCCGACAGGGTCCATAATTGTGACAAAGATAATTATTTTTCTACCAACTGTATACATTATGGCACGCAATAATGAATTGAGTTCAAAACTCTTGAGTCACATCCGGGAATCGAACTCATGACCATGATCAGCCGGTCTATCAACATCACACGTGTAAACTTGTGTGGAGTGAGCGTGAACTGTCATTCCATCTTGTTTGTATGGATGACAGCTAACTTGATGTGCACTACACCTAAGCTTACACGTTGAGACGGTGTCCCTGACACTGGAACGTGCAAATAGCTTCATCTTTTTTGACCGACCGACCTTGACAATTCAAAAGTGCCTGTAAATGGTCTAATTGAAATAAATGCTTTGAATTTGAATGGCATGGCCACCATGGGGATTTTCATTTTAATAGCTCCAAAAATTTAACGCTAGTGTCAAGGTTGATTCACACAGCCGGACCGTGGTCTGTCCGGAGCTCAAAAAAATATAATTGCATACATTTTGTATGAACTCGATCACACGTCCGTGTCCGGGCAGGCGCCGGAGCTTCCGTGCCCGGGGCGATGCACGGATGTGCAGACACGGATGCACGGCCACCGCCCTGACACTGCCCGGCTATGTGTGAATCAACCATTAATCGCATATCAGAATTAGTCAGTCACTGGTTCAAAAGTACCTAATATGGGTTTATACATAGATGGCCGATCTGGAGTCTCTCCAGCTTGGCCCAAATTCAGTCTCAAAAACTCGGGCACCTAGCGTAGATCTGTTTGCTCCCAAATTTAGTCGCTAACTAGACGGAATCAGTCGCTGACTAGACGGAATCAGTCGCTAACTAGACGGAATCAGTCGCTAACTAGACGGAATCAGTCGCTAACTAGACGGAATCAGTCGCTAACTAGACGGAATCAGTCGTTAACTAATGAGTTCAATTTATTTAAGGTAAAGTCCTCGATCGACGTTAAAAAAATCAAACTGCAGCTTGCAATCACTACACCAGTCAGAAACTAGGCAGTCAACTTTATCGTTTTATAAATAGACATTTATTATGTCATGCACCATTATGTAAGGTTTATTTAATTATGTAAGTAAATAAAACACTATTCGTAAATATATAATGTATAATGCTATAATAGTCTAAGTAAAATAACGTAGTAATAAAATCAAATAGTACATAAATGGAGGTCACAAAAACAAAAATAAATCAATTAAAGTATTTTACACGGGGCGGATTACACCACACTAAACTATCGCTTAACGTAGGTTTAACTCGGTGGCTAAAAGTTTACACTTTATTCACGTAGCAGCAATATCCATTACATTTTTAAGACCCCAAGATAAGCAAATAAAATTAAAACAACCTGCGTGGGAACTTAAATCAATCTTAACAGTAGTAAGTTGCAGGGCCTATCCCCTATATTCTGAGTCATTCACTCTAGTCGACTCAATCTGCCTCAATGAAATTGACAGTTAGGTACAGCTTGTTATTTATTGACTTTTATTGTGGTTGCCATGTGCATGCCAGTCGAGTGGGGTGGAGAAAGATACCTCCAAAAGGACTAAGAACATAGGTGTATGTCGCAGATATCCAATTCCTTCGTCTGTGTTAACATATTGGTTGAACAGCTTAAAATATTGCATGAACATTGATATTTACAAAGCATATAAATACATCGTTAGTAAGCTAACGGTTACCATCTCGTTAATTTAACTGTATACCTGCGACGTCCACTAACTTATGAAATAAATAAACATTTATACTCTGCTAACTAGTTCAACTCTGGCATGGTGCAATCCGCCTATACTAGCGATCAGCTGCCCTTTAACATAGTCACGGTGAGCGATTCTTGTAACGTTACTTTTATTTAGAATAAAAATAAATAATACTCTTCATACACAACACTTGGCAGATTCAATCAGTATAGCTCCGTCTCTTTCCCACTGGAAGTAATATTAAAGTAATACTGCTTTAAGAGTTGGTGGTTAGGCCCCAGGAATCTTTTTCCCGAGGCCAAGGACGCAA
This sequence comes from Melanchra persicariae, assembly GCA_947386135.1. Lineage (NCBI taxonomy): Eukaryota > Metazoa > Arthropoda > Insecta > Lepidoptera > Noctuidae > Melanchra > Melanchra persicariae. The sequence goes on along the minus strand of OX376661.1, from coordinate 8,710,355 downwards.
TTGGTCGGGAAGACATTTTTTCCTAATTAAGAACAGGATCGGGTAGTATCGAAAAGTTTTTGTAAATTTCCCATTTTCTTGGTTTTTCAAAATCTGTGAATGCAGTTAGCTATTATTATTATTAAGAACAATCCCCTAAAAACGTTTTCATTTAGCTACAATGGTACAATTTATTACGAGTCAGTAATGATATTTGATGAAATTGGATCAGCTACAGACAAGGAAATGTGGAAAAAGACGGAGGAGGCTTGCTGATACCCTTAGAACCACTGATGTGGGAAAAAGCTATAATAATAATTTTTGATACGACTCAGTATGTGACTTGTATCAAAAATCCATCCAACTTAGTGAAGTGCCTATGGGGTGGATGGATGGCCTTTAGTAGTGTTGTGTACGAAAAGAGTAATGTTACAATATCGTTCGCATCACCAAGTACTTATTAAACTAAATCCATTAGGCCGCTATATAGCAAAACAAGTAATATGGCGTGTTGGTAGCCAACTATAAAATCTAGGGAGCGGCTATGCGGTGTCTGATACTAAACTATGAAACACGAACTTTGAAAAAAAAAAACTTTTTGGTAAGTACTTTTTAGTTTGTGTTGAGAAGTTATTTAACCTATCGGTTTATTTGCTATTATTTTATAATTAAGCACTTTTTATCTTTACTGGGGAAACGAAATCTGTCTTTCTGTACAAAGGGCGAATCGGATATTAGATCTCGAAATGGCATGAAACCTTCATGAAACACATCAAGCATGTACTATCGCTAGTAACATCTCAAACACAATATCAATATGGTAAATATCTTAGCCCAAATCGTGAACTGCAAAAGTACGGTCTACATTGCTAAGCTAAAAACAATTTTAAGTTCTGGCACAATTTAATAAGCTTTATCACACAAATTTTAGCTGGTATCCTAAACCCTCGTGTTTCATACTAAAGCATAAGACGCAAAAGCATAGGGAACCACATACCCTGATCACACAGTCGGCTTGACATTCTCACTTTACATATATTGAATCATCGACTTCACGAAAACATCGAAAATTGTATACAAGCTTCTGATAATGTCAACATGGTCGATCACATCGTCACGGAAAAGAAGTCGATAGATACCTACTACAAGAGATAATTTCTCTCAAAAATTCTCATACAATCCTAGCCTAAAATGGTCGTAGCTCCGTGTATTACAAAACAACAAACGCCTTTTTTTTTGTATTTTATCACCATTTTCTACATCACAGCATGTCGATACGAACGTCATTTGATATTTGTATTATATTTCGTACTAGCAGGCCACGTGATTGATAAATATGCAGCATTTTGTGGCAAAGCTTGATCCAGACACCTAGCTTCATAAAACCTTGCGCGGTTTTATGTGATACTAAAATACTCTCATATACATAGACGTCGTTCCGCAACTGCCAAAATCAACAGACTACCGCCCAGGTCATCTGTCCGACTTCCCGGCGTTATGTAAATGATTGGGGGCGTCCGCGAATGCGAACTTCAGCCTATAAGCCTCAGCTACCAACAAACTTATATTCGAATCGGTCCAGTTCTGAGTGGGCACGTTTTGTAAGAGTATCATGAGGCCTTGGAAGTCTCTTTCTAGCATGAGTCTTTCTCGCCAGTGCAGGAGGAAGGCGGCGCAGACGTATAGTTGGAAGGTGGCGAAGCCGTCGGACTCTGCGAGGTAAGTGTCCCACAGGCGGATGGTGCAGGGGAGGGGTATCTCTCTGGTGAGCAGGTTGTTCATCCATCGGAACGAGAACTGTAGGTAGTCGACACCGTGACTCTGAAGGTGCTCGTGGAGCGGAAGGTCTATGCGACGAATAAGCTCCTTCAGCTGATTCACCTGCGAGAAAAAGGCAGACTTTCAAATTGGTTTAGACATGAAACAATACAAGAAAAATTATACCTACACGATAATTTCACGTTTCGAATCAGAAATAAAATATAATACATTATTATTACAATTAGATCCCATTATTTTATTAATATTGATTAGGTCCTAGGTTTTACAAATAAATAATTTGAATTGATTCATTTCCAAAAACATGTTTCTAATGAGGATTTTCAGGTCAATTAAAACATGGAATCTCGCCTAACAGAACAGACTTCCTTGCAGTAATATTCTGAGTTATCCTCAAAACTGTACTAAAGTAATGCAGTAGGGAGGTTTTCATAGGAGGCATAGAATCAAATTTAAAAATAGGCTTAGACCACAGCTTAGAAGGTCGATCGAGTGTGCGCCTTGATTTTTAAAATTTGTTACAATTTTTACTGATTTTAAAAGATCTTAAAAATTTGTTTTCAATAGGTATCTGTGTAGAAAATCAATGATTTAATTGGTGGTTAAATGTCCAAATAAATAGTTAATAAGAAACTAAGCCTTTTTATTAAATATCTCATTAATTACATTTTGGCACGTTGCTTCGCCCAGAGGTAAATAATATATGCCTCAATTCCAGTCAACGAATTTGTAACGTGCCAGAATAAACAAGATTGTATCTATAAAATGTATATATGTCGCAGGGATATGATAAAAACAGGGATTTGGCCAAATCTCTAAGGGATTTGATCAAATCACGGAGGATGTTAAAATAACAACACGATTTCATCATTTCCCTGAGCAAAACTGGTGATTTGACAAATCCCACTAAAGAAATCTAGTGATTTGAACAAATCCCAAAATTGATTTAGTGAAATGACAAAAATAACTTTTCTGTGGGTGGTATTTTAAAGGTTTATTTTGTAAGATTACATAATTATAATAATCAGGTGTAGTACAATACAATATTGGTCTCAAAAATCACCACTAGAACATAATTATTTGAAAATAATGAACAAAAATTTCTTAAAAAATTTAAAAACGTAACGTATGATATGCCTATTTGTAATATTCATTTATTAAAACACGTAGCAGATTTCGGACAACGTGAATTACACAGAACATTATTTTTCTTACAGGCACATTTATTCGTTTTGCATCGTACTTTGGACTCTTGGCAAGAACACTGTTTGAATCCTTGACCTCCAAATAAAGATAATTTTCCTGCAATTTGACGCAAACTCAGCTTAGTCGATGGAACTGAATCGGTTAAAGTAACTGTAGATAATTGAAGAGCGTTTCTAGGAAGCCAATCTCTTATGATGCCAACTGAAGTACCGATTTGAACTAAATTGTTTTTCGTATCTAATACAATCCCTCTAATACTATTTGCATCTAGTGGACCTCTGTCTACTTTTGGTACATCAACCAAAACGGTGGAACCAACTAATACATCCTTGAATTTCTTCGAACAAGTTTATCTTTTTAAATTTTGTGAAGGATCTTCCCTTTGCTTTTTAATGTTCTCTTCTTTTTGGTATAATAAGCATAGAACTCCCGACCCATATCCTTCTTCGCTTGTCAGAATGCCACATATTGCATTCACGGAATTTCCGCAAATGTTACATGAATGTGCTCCTGTAGATTCTTGTCCACAAACAATACAAATCATTTCTGGACATGTTTTATTATCATTTAACTGAATCAATTTAAGGATTTGTTCAAATCACTAGATTTGTTTAGGGAAATGATAAAATCGTGTTGTTATTTTAACATCCTCCGTGATTTGATCAAATCCCTTAGGGAGTTGACCAAATCCCTGTTTTTATCATATCCCTGCGACATATACATCCTTTGTGTTATTATTAAAGTCAACCGAGCGACCGATACCATAACCTATTAAAATTCCATAAGTATACAATGCATTATTAGGTACCTATTACACGCCACATTTACCTGTTTGGCATGTCTATTTTCGGTGCAATCATTTTCCTGAGTTCGGAGAGCTAATTGTTTTTATCGAAACAAATGGCGCATAATATTCAGGGTGACTGGCTGAACAACAAACTGTTTGTGGTCAGTGATAGGGGCCAATTAGAGCCGTATGTGGTAGGGTAAAGATTATTATTAATGTGTCTGTTTCCTTGTAGGGTCAACACGTGGTTGGGCGCTGGATGATGTTCGGTGCAAGTGCACTTGATGATATCGAATGGATGGATGTTCGAGAATGTTGTGATACGTTTTATTTTTTAGTTCTCAGAATAAACGCAATAGCTCTTATAGGGTCCATGTACTCATAATTATGAACAACTTTCACTATGGGACCAACACTGATTTCGCAAAAAAAATCGACTGCCCCATACATTTAGGCGGGCCCGTTACTTCCCTTAGGGCTAAAGCCTGCCAGGGTTGCGGAATTTGCTCGCAAGAATTACCGCGGCCCTGGAACGCAAAGGGCATTTGGAGGAAGATGGATGGGTTTAGCCAGTAATAGTCTGACACTCTTTTCCGCTCCACCAAGAGCGATAGAAGTAATTTGATAATTTCCCACCCTAAAAAAAACACAGAAGAATCACCAGAGAATGGGCAGCAGCATTCTCTGTAGGTACATTACAGCTACACTGCGATCGCCAACCCGCCTGCCAAGCGTGGGGATTATGGCAAATCCCCACCCCATTTGGGGGAGGCCTATGTCCAACAGTGGACGTCTATCGGCTGATATGATGATGAAAAAAAAACGGTTTCAAAACTTGTTCTAGGACATGCCAGTGTCCTCACGACTACCTCCTACACCGTTTTGAGGGATTGCTCTCAAAAAGGTGAAGTAGTCATCATCAAGGAGAGTCATGAAATAAAATTAAAAAAGTAAAGCGCCACCCTGGGTTCGAGATCACGACCGCTAACAATGGCCCGTTACTTTGACAGCTGGATAGCGTATCACTGTTGGTATGCAAACCTATTTATCAGTTACAATAGTGGCTGATGGCCAGTCACGTCTGGTTGACTCAGATCAGTTACCTCTTTGTTTTAAATAACATTGCCGTGCGAGCTTCTTACCTACGTCATAATAACTATTGTTGGGTTTATTAAATAGCTATTTTTAATTTAAAAGAAGTCTATTTTATACAGAGATCGTCTTAGCGATAAAACCGCCCATTGTACTATTTTTCACAACAATGTATAGTAATTATTGTGTCTGCATTATAATTTGATTGTATTTAGAATTAAGTAAGAATATTGTTATTCTTACCGCGTGACTAAAATAAATCTCTCGAGCACGAAAACTTCAATTTATGACAAGCTCCGATGGAGAGATTTATTTTACCTGAGCCAGCGCGTTTACGCTGTTAACGCATTTGCTTGCTCACCTCTAGAGTACAAAACGTCAATTTGACAAGCATTCATTGACGTTTTCGTGCTCATGTTAGGAGTTGCGACGTTTTGGAATATAGGCCTAACTCCTAAGTGTTTATTTTGAGCACTGCCTTCAATTATCGGTGAACAATACAAGAAGCTAAACACAAAAAGATATTTCGGAATGATGTATTTAAGTACCTACATAAGTACGTTTATGTTGATAGGTTTGCATTCACTTTTTTTACTGATATTAATATCCGGGTTCCGTATGGTGTCGGACGTAAAAGAATAGCACCGTCCCATCTCTTCCCGTGGGTGTCGTAAGAGGCGATTAAGGGACTCACCAGAGAATGGGCAGCAGCATTCTCTGTAGGCACATTGCTACAGCTACTCTGCGATCGCCAACCCGCATGCCAAGCGTGGCGATTATGGCAAACCCTCTCCCCATTTGGGGAAGCTTATGTCCAGCAGTGGACGTCTTTCGGCTGATATGATGAGGTATTAATATTGTCTAAGTTTTTCCTTTTTATTTCTTCTTTCGCACGCTAGTTCGAAGAAATTTCTTAAGAAATCAGCAGTTCATTTGTAGTCAATTGCTATGTTTACATATATCTCTATGTGTTGTGTGTAAGTACAAACATTTTAAAATTAATCTAATTAAAAAGAGGGGCAGAAAAAATGCCACATCGTACCAGCCCTCATTCAGCAAGGAGTTTAGCAAATTCATACCTGCTAATATTATAAATTCGAAACTAACTCTGTCTGTCTGTCTGTTACGCTTTCACGCTAAAACGGCTGACCGTATCATCATGAAATTTTGCAGAAATATAGAGAAGGACATAGGCTTTTTTTACGCAATAACCGACATTTATTCGGGCGGAGCCGCGGCGTAAGCTAGTCTCCCATAAGAGGGATCAAGTTTGCACGGAAGTTCGTCATCTTTAAGAAAACCAGTCTCGTAAGGTCAAATCAATCCCGCTTTTCCTAACATCATTATCACAAGAAATATTATGACGTCATTTTACGTTGCGATCACATTTACTTGAGGTAACCCAGTAACAATACCTAGCTAGAGTGTAAACCTACATTACGGAAATCAATTTACTGAGCTCGTAATCAATCAGTCGTGTTGCGTTGCTACGGCCACATTTTTAACCACTTCGACGAAACCTAATCGTTGGACCTAACGGAATGTTTGCTCGGTTTTCCTTTAAAATGAGGTCTATTTGAATTTTAAATTATTTTTTCCTTAAGAAGAATCTAGGTTGATTTGAATAAGTTTACAATGTTTAACTTATTGTAGCTCAAAAATATGAGTATGGTCAGAGTAATAGGCATGCTGTCACTTCTTTGGTAGCATGATTGTTAAACAAAGCCTTTCCCCAACTCTGTTGTGTTGGGCACTCGTGGGGATGTTTCCTGAAAAACTCTAATTAGTCCATCAGATATATTTCCAAACAATATTGGACACGTATTTGCGTTACCTAATGAATATTAATTGGACTTTTATGACCAACGGTTTCTCGAACGAAATCATAATTTCGACGTGTCACAGATTTAAACACAAGTCAGGGTAATGTCTGCAATTGGCTGCAGTGTATAATTCATTCGGACGACCAAATTGATTTTTTTTTTTTCGATTATGGTATTTTTAACCGACTTCTAAAAAAGGAGGAGGTTCTCAATTCGGATGTTTGTATTTTTTTTTATGTTTGTTCGCGCATAACTCCGTCGCTTGCCAACCGATTTGAGTTTGGTTTTTAAATACAAATAGCTGGAAAAAATATGTGGAAAAATCATCCATGTATACGAAATTGCGTATTTTTGCTTTCCTGTGACTTTCCAGTGGTGTTGTTAGGTGTGGGGTACCACTGAAAAGTGAAAAATAAAAAACTTTTTCACAAAAAGAAACCGACTTCCAAAAACACTACAAAGTTCAAAATAACTTTAATTTCGGAAGTCGGTGTCAAATAACGAAGAAGCAACCAAAAACACCGACTACCGAAATTAAAGTTATTTTGAACTTTGTAGTGTTTTTAGTCATTGAAACTGGACAAACGTCTCTGTTTCATTGCTCTAAACCTTGCCAATCAACTCAACAACTATATTGGGAATTTATATTTCAGCCGTTTGGGGTTGAAACACTAGGGCGATTGGCCAACGAATCAGCAGTGCGATTCTGTAAACATGTCGAAGTGAACACCCGGGCGGGGTGCACGACGGGTGAGTTTTCAAACCATACAAATAAGATGGAATGACAGCTCAGTTGTCGTTCACTCCGCCAAGGTGAACACCGTGAGATGTCGACAGAATCAACCGGCAGCATTGCCATTCAACGTGGCAATGCGGCCAGTGTTCTGGATACTTTTCCCGTTGACAGCGATATGGACGAATTTAACGATGCCCTGTGAATTCTTCCCCTCCCCCCTTCTTACTCCGCTTGTATATTTATAAGTACATATTTTCTACTAGCTTGTATATTTAGTATACTTATAATAAGTTTTTATGTAATTATTTATTTCAATTAACAAAGTAGTTTTATATAACACGAGTAAAACACATTACACGATGAATTTTCACGTCACTAAAGTTAATAAACAGATATTAATAAGCGAGTGCGGCAGTGTATGTGTCAAAACTCACACTGTTGTGATTGGCTGTCTGAATCAAAAATAGCCAATAGAAACAAGCAACGTCGACCGTCGGATTTCCTTATGAAAATGGTTGGGACAGCCAGCTGTATGAGGCAACTCGGGAGAGGCCGGTGTCCGCTGACAAGCTAAGTAAACTAGGCATGCAACGCGGGTTAGTAGCAATAACACCCTAAACACAGTGAAAGAGAGTCCTTACTCCTCTATCCTGAGGCACTTTGTGGAGTATGGTCAGGTAGGAAGCTTATTCCTTGTTTTATCGTTCTCTGCACAACCTGCCTCAGACACCTCTTCATTGTTTGTTTTTATACTTGTTATGTATTACGATTACCTACTAACACCAGTTAACAAGGCATTTTTAATAAATAATATAATTTCTGTGAGCATAATTTGACAAAATGTACTGAAAAGCTTGTCTTCGGGGTTGGTCCCATAGTAAAAGTTGTTCATAAGGATGAGTACGATGACCCCTTAAGAGGTATTGCGTTTATTCTGTTTTGTATTGTTACCATGAGATAGATGGGACCATGTAGACAGGTATAGGCTACTGTAACGCGAGCGAAGCCGCAGGTAACAGCTAGTATTAAATACTTAAATGAAATGCAGTTGTTTTAATTTATATTAAATTCATTCTAATCAAAACACCCGATCCAAATAGGTTAATAAGCACTCCAAAATGTGGTACTTGACTAATCCCTATGGTAGGCGCCTGATAAACTTGAAATAAAGTACATTGACCTTCCCCTAATATCCCTTCGTAGATAACCAAACAATTAATTATGAACCGTTTTTAATAACTAGAGAACGTAAAGGATTACGATATAGGTCGATTCAGGACAACTTTATGTCTTTATTTCTGTTTTTGATATTAAGAAAGTCGATAATGTATGTGGGTGAATGACCGATATTGCAGATTTATCTGGTGCCTACCATAACTTTATTCAAAGACCTGAAGACTTAAAAATATCACGTAATACGCAGTCATAGTAATTAGTATCATTTATAGTTAGGATATAATCAGTGCTTATCATTTATTTGATTAGCTGCCGCTGACACAGATACCTGCATTTTTATGATAATTTCAAGTGGTTACACTTATACATTAATTATTATTATAATAGATACTATCGCCGATTTCAAGTTGCCTCACATTAGAATTTCTCCTATAACGCAGTTTACAAAAAATAATCTCACGGAGATGGGTATACCATAATCTGAAACCTACAGTCATCTTAAATATGATTATTTTTAGTGTGCTTTGATTTTTTAATGTTAAGCATAACGAATCAGTTGACGTTGAGGTTCAATTCCCATAGTATTATTTTACAAACAAATTGTAGTAGGAACCAGATTTGTTCTGTCTGCAAGTCTACATAGAAATGATACCAACTATTACCACAGAAACATTAACAAATCAGCAAGCTCTTCACCAAAGTATAATATTCTAAAGACACAAATAGCACTTACCTTATATTGAATACCAAGTTGAGCAAATATATAATTATCCTGGATGCTGTCAAGGAACTTGGAAAGGCACCAGAATGAGTCAGCTTCGATGATGTCTCTCTGTTCCTCGGTCAGATTGTCCAGCGGGAAGTTGTCCAACTCCTGCCCAGGAGCGGCTTCCTGCAGGAAGACCATGAAGAACGGCGTCACCAGGTCGTTGATACCTTGCACGTAGCCTGAGGCAGGGTGCCTGATCGCCCAGATGTACAGGATTCGTTCGAACATTACCTGTAAGATTAACGATTCATTTGGTGACTTTCTGAACTAAATAAGAGGGATGGGGAGATTTAAATATATGTACTATAATAGGATTTATTTAATGTTTTACAGGATACGATTTGTTAGATTTAGGTTGTAATGTCGATAAACAAATCATATCCTCGTATCGTATCGGTCTATGTACACGACTGGCCAAAACCTAAGTTTTGGCCAGTCGTGTACATAGACCGCAGCTACTAAGAGTTTACAACAAGGCGATGCTAGTGCAGTTCACTACACTCTCTCTTGAGTTTGAAAGTGGATTTCGTAGCAGTAAGGACGTATTTCGCTTCTCATGCTATGATCATACCATCTAGGTCAATCTAGGCTGTCCACCATGTACCTACCGGTGATTTTAAGAAGACGTTTGCAGCAGGCAAATGCCAGGCTGATATTTGACTACCAACTAACTACCACTAAGCTTAAGCAACCAACCTGCACAGTAATCTGTTGGAAGAGCGCCACAAGCGGGCTCATCCGCGGTATGTCTATGTGGATCTGTCGGTAAGTATCGTCGTCTCGCTCTGCGTCGTAGTACTGCCGTACTAAGTGCTTATAGTCCGCTCTCTTTCGCTCCAGGGTTTCCACGCGTCGCTCTGCGTTCGGAGGTAGGTAGCCGGCGAGGAGGCGCCATGTTATAGCCCTAGCCTGGGGAAAGAAGAATGGGTTTTCATTTTGTATTTTAAACGAGTTGTGGAGGCCGGATAGGCAGACGCTTCATGAATCATGTGCAATACAGGTGCATCCGGTAAGAGTGGAAGCCGGACCCAACGTAGTTTGCAAAAGACTAGGCAGAGGCGAAGCTTTTTTGGTTTATCCTAGGATTTTTTCAGAACCCTCTCTAGTTCTTGTTTCCTAGGTGGCCACAGGCTAGCCAACTATTATACGGGATTTAAACATCTGAATAAAAGGAGTAGGTACCTACAGTTCTGCGAACCCAACTCGTGGAATAGAGGGGTAACGTCATCATGTAAAAAGCAGGTCGAACATTTGAACATCACACTCAACATAATACCCTAAACAGTTTGAAATAAAGACAGAATATATTAAGAACAATAAAATGAGTCATGCAAATGTGTTGAATTTAATTAGAATAGAAAACCATCCAGTTAGTCCACTATAAGTATTGTTTTGTTTGTGTTTTTTATCAAAAGCGTTATTTCTTACACGGAGAGAATTAAATTAAAATAACATTTGCAAGGCAAAACAGATTCTGAGTAATGAATAATTCATTCCATATTTTACCAAATATATTTAGTTCTATCTGACTATCGCTTGTTTGAAATATTATTGAATTCTTGCAATTTTACACTAGTCCTATTAAAAAATCATGCAATTTTCAAAAAAGAGTTGACATAAAGTAAGCAAACCCCATGTCAACTCTTTTGAAGTGTGTGGTTATCAGAAACATAACTTTTATCTGTGTCTATTAGTCCACTTAAAACATTCTTATTACTTTTATGTATTTATTATTTTGTTACTTGTACTTATTTCCTATTTAGTGTCCGAGCTGGTGGCAGCGTGACAACTGACAGGACAGAATGGAAGAAAAAAAACGTGGAGCGCCGACCCCAAGTTACATGGGATAAGGGCAGGAAAATTAATTTTATTCATATTTAAATATGTAAATTTTGTTGTTAATTCGGGCTTTGGGCTTATAAATATATTTCAATTCAACATTGGAATTTAGTGACACTGTAACTGAATTTATATTGAACCAACGTAAACTCTTCAGTTCAGTCCAGTATCCATCACTTAATATAATGGTTTCTTATTAGTGCTGGACTGAAATACTGAATTACTGTAATTCAGACTTAGGTGTACACCTACCTACATGGTCCAAACAGTGTGGTAGCTCACAGGTAGCGAATAATTTAGTTTTAAGAATTACGTCTTATCTACCTATGTTATATTATTTTCTAAGAAATAAAACTTTGCATACTTATTGTATAAATGCATTATTTTCTTTTTATTATTAAGAAAAATGCGCTTGCTCTTGACCTCGATCACGCCTGATGGATCGTGCCCAGAAGATGACTGTTCACTCTTGCTTTGAAGAGATCAGACATCTGTCTGTTGAGTTCGAAGAACTCGACAGACAGATGTGTTGCTGGGGAGTTTGTTGTGTTGTGCCACTTCTTCTTCCACACCAAAAACACTAGGAAGTGGTAACAGGCGGACAGGCACTCAGCCTAATTTGAATAAATGACTTGACTTTTTGACTTGGACTTTGAGCAGGTACAGCTAGTCACAATCAACCTGCTAGCCTTTTCCACACTATGTTGGGGTTGGCTTCCAGTCAAACTAGATTCAGCTGAGTACCAGTGTTTTACATGGAGCAACAGCGTTTTTGACACCTACAACTGGCACTGGGTGATGCAATAGCCCCTGGCACTGGTGTCAGATTTCTTGGCTTCTGACTACCCGTTATAACTGTCTACAAATGATAGCCAGAACCAAAGGCATCTCAATTTTTTTTAAACACAGACTTCTAATGTGTAACCTTGTGTGAGAAATAAATGTGATTATTATAGTTGTTAACACAGTGACATGGACCATGGTCAATGAGAAATAAGAATTATTATTATATTCAAAGTTCTGTATCTACACATGCAAAAGGTAGAATTAATTGCATTCTGATGTAAAAATATACAATAACAATAACCAGTGGTTTTTGTATATTTTTACATCATACATTTTAATAAACTCTTTTTGATCTGCAGTCAGCCATTTGAGTTTTAATCAGATTTTTATGTCTTAATTAACAGTCAATCTTGAACTGTTAATAAGACTGTTAATAATAACTGTAATTAAGACATAAAAATCTGAATGATGTGTCATCTCCATATTTGTCAGTTAAATTGACGCTATTCACTTTCTTTTGAGTCTATAGGTACACTCTGAGGTCTCTAGTAGTGTCACAGCTAATTCATTTTCGTGTTGTTGGAGTCTTTTTTTATAATTCTTGTAGGACTTTTCTATAACCCCCTTAACTGTTGGTATTTCTAAGTACTCATGTACTTCAGTGTTCCTCGTGAACCAAAGCAATTAGAATTTTTAGTGCTTTATTTTGGAAATGTTGCAGTATTTCAATATTAGAATGGCTTGTTGATCCTCAGAGCTCTATCCCATATGTCCAGATAGGTTTAAGGATGGATTTATAGATAAGGAGTTTATTTTCCAAGCCAAGTGACGACTGTCTGCCTATAAGCCAGTGAAAAGCCAGTATTTAACCAGTTATGTTTCAATCCCATTTTATATGATGCCAACCTATTAGTAATTTTCAAGACATGAATTCAGAATCCAGACTACTACACGGAAGTCAGTAAGTATTTGGTTTGTTTTTATTAATGTTATGTTACTAATCCACATGTTCCACACTTAGAAGATGATGCAGATGTTTGTATTTTAATAGTATCTGAGACTTGACCTAGTGATTGTGATACATATCATACTAAGTAGACCTCAGTCAGGCCACCCCAAATCACAATAACAACAAATGTTTGTCAATGCCATGAAACAATTGAAACAAAACCAACAGCTAGAACCAATCATAATTACAGTTAGTGACTCATATGAAACTGACAACTATGACTTACTTTGACGGGGATGCCAGACCAACTGATCTGCTTCAAGTCATCTAGGTCTATCACAGTGCTATCGTGCATCTGTTGGAATCTCTCGAGCTTCGATTCACTGCTCTCTTCGCGAGAGGTCAGCGCCGACAGACGCACGGGTCGCGGCCGCCCAGGGTAGTGCCGCATCGGCCCCGAGCTCCCAGCGCCCACCCTACGGACCTCATTCTTCTTCACCTCAACCGCCTCAGCCTTAGGTTTCACAATCTCACTCTCAACCTTTACGTCATTTTTGTTTACGTTCCTACTACTATTCCTATGCGAATTTATCACGTTCAAAGCAGCAGTTTGCGATATGGCCTTCGATATTTTAGTTTCGGCGATTCCAGATATGATGTCGTCGTCGCCCAGGTCCCAGGCGTCGTTTACAGACGCCTGGAACTGTTGATACGATGACCCAGACATAACCTCGGTCCGGTTGACCGTCTGAAAAGGTCTGCCCGGGATCGCGCGCTGTGGTGTCCTCCAGAATGTGTCAGACAATAATCCGTTCTTGTCATATTCGGGTTGGTAGCTTTCCATAATAAAATACAGCCGTGAACATTCTAAATAACTTTGTTGGACAACAAAAAATTACAGTGAAAATGTTGTTGATATGACATATCACTAGACTGACCAAAGACAATTGCATTCCAACCTACATAATTATTTTACTTTTGCTTGTGACGTGCCTGGTATATATTTCTTCTTCAGAACAGGTATGAAAGAAAGAGAAGAACTAAGAAACATTCCGTTTTGTATGCCAAACATGTGAGTTCAGACGTGTCAGTTTTTAACACAATGAATAAGAAGTTCAATGTTGCGTTGTTTTGTAAAGTAAATTTATTGTATTTTTAATCATTGTTGTTATATCCCATAAATCCGCTGAAATTTAGTACCTCTGTAGTTACTGATTTAGCCACTCATATTTATCCTACTTTTTTCAAACTCAAAAACAGACATGCATGACTTGAAATTAGTGTTGCTAGTGATAATTAAAACAGTTCTTTCAATATACGATTCCCCTATGGTTAGAGGTCAATGTGGTCACTGGTCAGTGAACTTAATAAAATCAAAACAAAATGTATATGTACCTACTATTAAAAAAATGCTGTAGGTACTAATTAATTGCTAAAGGATACCTATGCATCTGTTAATTTATTTCTGTTCTAAATGCAGGTAATATCAATCCAAAGATAACGACAGGTCTTATTGTTCCTAACTGTTTATCCCGAAATCCCGAATAAAATTCCTCCCTCATCTCTTAATACCTACACGGGCCAAAAATACAGCAATAGGTATCTACGGTATCTATATCTTTGGTTTAAAAAGTAAAGTCCGAAAAAGAGTTTATTTTAAATTAAAAAATGTCAAAGTGTCAAGTCATTTTAACCAATATTAGCAAACATAAAATAAAATAGGATAAGCCGTTTTTTTTGGTTTTGTAAACACTGCAAATATTCCTTTTATTTGAGTTACAAGAAACATCAGTTTATTTAAATTGCGTGAAGTCTTTATCTAAAAATAAATAATTTATATGTTTTACTTTTCAACGATTTCTATTTTTTATGTTTGTTGCCAACAAGTTACCAATCGATAATTTGATCACAAACCTCCGTTTCCAGGTGGCTTATTAGATCGATGAACACTTCAAAATCTCAGTCAAATGTAAACCGTGTTATAAAATGTCTAACCAGCAGCGATCTGAGTCTGATTCCATGTTTATGCAAAGGGGCGATGGACCAAAGAACAGCCCTACAAGATCCGAGTCCGCTTCACGAAGAAATTCATCACCGAGGAAAGCTGACAATAATGAATCAATTACCGTCAAAGACTTTTTTGATTTTATGAAAACTGCCTATCAAGTTTACGAGCATTTGGAAGGCGACGTTGATGAAGGAGTGAAGATAGATTGGGAAGAATTAACTAAATTAACAGTTATCAATCATGTGATTGACCACAAAGAGCGCGATCTCCTTTATCAGACCGCTTTCGCTGAGCCGAAGCCGTCGGTTAGCAAGAGCGAGTATGTCATTGAAGCGAAGCACAATGAAGATCAACTTGCAAGGAGATTGAGTTGCAGTCAACTTCAAGGTAATTTTAGCATAGGTACCAAGTCACAAACATTTGTATTTTTCGTCTTGATGTGACTCTGTCTTCAGAGCGACGTACAAAACAGTTTTCTGTGAAACTGCAGATTCATCTGCCCATTTCCTTGTGGGCTGGCGACAATAGGAACAATTATCGCACCTTCAAATCCTCTATTCACTTTCGTTGGAAATAGCCAATCCAATATTATGCATGACCCACCTTTAGCGCCATCTACTTACCGTTGCGATATTTAAACATACAAATTATACAACGATGTAGCAACTTTCAGCCAAACGGCAGTCATTGCCTCCTGAAGCCACAGTTGAAATGCTCGGTGTTTGGACCGAAGCCAACCTGAATTGCAAACTGAATGATGTAAGTGTAAAAAAAATTAAGAGAAAATTAGCAACAAAATAATTTTGATTAATAAAACCCGTTTAATAAAAATCCCAAAAGATGGCGCTACAACAAATTTTATTTCAGGTCGTAAATGAAGGGATTTTGGATTCAATTCTGCCTTACCTTGTTGGGTATAAAAAACCTACTAGAACAACTAGTGTTTATGCTCCAATAATCAAAAAAGTAACATCAGGAACAGCAGTTGAAATCAAGAAGCCTGCTAGTTTTGGAGGTAGGTTTAATACCATACAGCCATTAACAAAATAAAGCAGTAGGTACTGAATAATCTAAAATAACCAATCTTCATAAAATTTAAGAATAATTTTATTTACTTTTACTTACAAATATTTCAAGGTTTTTTGGATGAAAAAGAATCGAGAGACCGCCTTGGAAGGCGTAAATCTTCATT
Source organism: Melanchra persicariae (assembly GCA_947386135.1). Classification (NCBI taxonomy): domain Eukaryota; kingdom Metazoa; phylum Arthropoda; class Insecta; order Lepidoptera; family Noctuidae; genus Melanchra; species Melanchra persicariae. Next base: position 8,694,234 of record OX376661.1, on the reverse strand, counting down.
AGCCATTGCTCAACAAGAACGAAATGCTAAACAGGAGTAAGTAAATAAAAAAAGTTTATTTTATTACCATAAGAAAACAGAACACTGTGTGTTTGAAACAACAATTTCAATTTATTATTCACTATCCGATATGGTCTAGTGGCTAGGATACCTGGCTCTCACCCAGGAGGCTCGGGTTCGATTCCCGGTATCGGAAGATCCTTTTTGTGTTTCTTAACATTTATAAAATATATTTTTTCAGCGGAGACGTAGAAATTCATGTTTGCGATGAAGTGAAAGGGTTAAAAAAAGATTTTAGGTGCCCGCAGAAGTTGTTAGTTTCTAAGATGGGATACTTCGCTGATGTCACAGCCGGCCAGAGGTTGGAAGATATGGATATATCTGTACATTGTGATATTCAGGTAATTTACTATGAACCGGTATTTATTTTAGCCATTGTAGACCAGGGCTGAAATTAAATTATAGTAGGATGAAACCCATTGGAAAAGGAAGAGAATATAACAAAAATAAAAGGAAAAATAAATTACGGGCGATCTGAGGTCGGGAAGTGGATGGGGGGAGTTTTCAAGGGTAAAACACGGTTTATCTCGATTTCCGGCAAAACTACAAATCTTATGGAAAAAGTTGAATGGCAAAGTTGTAGGTAATAAAAAGATCTACAACTTTTGCATTCACACTTTTCTCACATATCCTCAAAATGTATGTGAAAAATTCAAATGACCAAGTTTTTTTTATTTTTTTTTTATTTTTATCTTTTACAAAGTAAAAGTAAGCTAAGTATTATGAGAATGTACTTGAACTTAACCATTGGAACTTGAACCAACCACCTCTGCAAATGAAAATTACTATAACGGACTTAGAATTTCATTAGTTTGCAAGCCAATTTACATTTAATTTTCAGATTTTCGACTGGCTCATGCGCTGGGTGAAACGAGACACCATTTTGGTTGCTGACTGGCCTCTGCTCGACCCCCACAATGTGGTGCCTATTCTTGTGTCTGCATCATTTCTTCAGGTAAAGCCGTCATCATGAACCAGCTTTTTTTATTTTTTACAAGCAGATGCCTGCGACTTCACCTGCTTGAATGTCGAAAATTATTCCCGGGTTAAAAGTCTTAAGTCCTATACAAGGAGACATGCATTATTATTATTTTTACGTCATAGACACTAGGAGTCAATTAGCTGATACGTGTGTTTCAAAAAGCTCGCATATAACAAAGGTTGACTGATACTAGATAATGCCTTGTTGCATTAAGTCCGCCCATGTTCCACTTTTTTACATAAGGTTTAAATAAATAGATAAATAACATTAACGGGAGCAGTCAAAGCAGCATCTATCATATTACAATTAAAAATAAGTTATTCCATATTATTATTATAAATGTGAGTCTCTATGTTTGATAAACAGCTACGCGCACACCTCAACTGTTGAACAGATTTGGTTAAAAAAAATATCCATATTGATTAATTTATCATGATGGTTGGTTTCCTTGGTCGGACATAGTGAAAAGATCGAAATTAAACAAGGGGCTGTTTACAGATGGAGCCACTGTTGCATGACTGTCTGATCTACTGCCACGCTCACATGAACGACATCGTGAAGACATCTACCAACTTGGCCTGTCTCAGCGACGCGTTGCTCAACAGGTACACGAACGTTCATTTGATTTGTTTATTTTTAGTGTTGTCCCACAGCTGGGCAAAGACCTCTCGCCGCTTTTAAATGGCTAAGTAGATCTATGAGTTACATTATCAATCAAGAAAAATTCCCGCAGACTAGCAGCCATGTACACGAACGCCGAGCTGGAAGCCATCAGAGACCGCAAGGATAAGATTCAGTCGCGTCTGTACTGCAAGATGATCCTCTCGCTGGCTGAGCCGGTCCCTGAGACCCTGAGGGGACATTACTCCAGTCTGGCCACGCTTTTTAAGTGCAGCAAGTACGTGTAATATACTCTTCCAAACAAAAAAAGAATCATCAAAATCGGTTGACAATTGGCGAAAATATCGATGAACAAACATACCTACAAGAAAAAAAAAAACAAAAAAAAAATTCAGTCTAATTGAGAACCTCCTCCTTTTTTGGAAGTCGCTAGTCGGTTAAAAATAACTTTAATTTCGGAAGTCGGTGTATTTGATTGCTTCTTTGTTATTTGACACCGACTTCCGAAATTAAAGTTATTTTGTACTTTGTAGTGTTTTTTGAAGTCGGCTTTTTTTAAGTTTTTTATTTTGTCATTTTCACCTAACAACACCACTGGAAAGTCACAGGAAAACAAAAATACGCAATTTCGTATACATGGATGATTTTTCCATATATTTTTCCAGCTATTTGGACTTAAAAACCAAACCACTAAACCGATTTTGATAAAATTTTCATGGGACCATTTGGGAAGTATACCCTTTCCAACAAAAACAGAATTTTTCAAATCGGTTGGCAAGCGACGGAGTTATGCGCGAACAAACATAAAAAAAAATATACAAACATCCGAATTGAGAACCTTCTCCTTTTTTAGAAGTCAGTGGAAAATGAAAGAACGTAACAAATCGTGAATCTTTACTTTTTATGCTACGGAACTTCTTGTGTAACTCCGACTGGCACTTGGTCGGTTTTTTATGCATTTTAAGCTTAGGGACCGTATGTTGTCATAATGGTTCCGTTGCACGTTGTTAAAAAGAGAAGGTGTACCTAGTTTTGTGATGTGTTGTGACGAGTAATTCAAGTAAAATTATCTCAACTCGAGTGATTACCTAGTTATGAGGAGAGTATGAATAAAAGTACGATGTATGAACGTCCGACGCTTGGGTTGGACATGAGTCATCACCGATTTGATGAGGCTTTCTTTTATTTTTTCTTGAATAGATGCAACAAGCTACTAGGACGTCATATTGCCGAGCTGGTGCCGTGTCAGCCCACTAGTATGAGAATAGATCGAAGAGGCAACGTGGTCTCTTCTCATACCAAGTAAGTAACATATTAATTTTATTTACGATTAGGGCTCTAACTCTCACACGTAGGTAAGCATACCATCCTGCCTGTGATCTCCAAAGGTTTAAGTTAAGACTAGACAGATGCGACCACATCTGTAAGAAAGCATCAGTAACTTTGATTTTCATGTAACAGAAGGCGAGCGATTGCAAATCCTAATTCTGGATTTAATAAAAGCAGCTGAGATAGTCAATGCTATAAAACTGATAGGTACTTTACGGGATAAGACCCGCCTGATGCTCAACAATCTCACTTACAAAAACTAAATAACTAAACCATTGCTTCCCGCTTTGATATGTTCCCTATAATAGATGACTATGAGAAATTACGAGTAATTAGCGATGCGATTTAATAGCTTACCTTTGGTGCAAGATTTTCTTTCTTAATCTTTTCGCCAACGTGTTGTTCATGGCAGAGATCAGTCGTGGAGCCTGAACGAGTACATAACCTGGGTGTACGGAGAGCTGCGGTCGTGGCGCCGCGTGTACTGGCGTCTGTGGGCCGACTGCCACTTCCTGCATTGTCAGCTGTGCGACAACTACTTCCCGGCTTACCAGGTGACACTCTATAGGTTGACTAAAATGCTGTTGGCCACATAACGGCCATGTAACTATGATCTTCGTGAAACTTATCCCACCAGTGTTAGACTGTGTCTGCCGTCTGGCCTATCGTAGCTGCAACGATAGGGACGTACCTACCCTACTTCATTTTATTCAAATAACAGTGCCGTGGTTCTTCTTTGCGACGATTTTGTAAAAAAGAGTCCCGGTCGCAGGTCCTCATTCGCAGAAGTCCGTCTACAGCGCTAGTGAACGGTCTTCCATCATTGTTTAGTGAGAATCTTATGTATTTAAATTATCCAATGACTATATCCCAGCTTAACATAACATACTATTTATTACCAATATATACAACGAGGTGAGGGTCGCGGGTAACCGATGGATGAGAGACGCACAGGACCGGTTGTTGTGGCGACACTTGGGGGAGGCCTATGTCCAGCAGTGGACGTCTTTCGGCTGATATGATGATGATGATGATGATGATATACAACGAAGGGACGAGACGTTAGCTATCTAGCGAGCGACCGACGACTGAGCAAACGCCTTGAAATATTTTATACACACGCAGTGTGTTGCCATTTTGCTCAGTCGTATTTGGTAGGTGCACTGAACACTTGCGATCCTTATTTCAACATTAATCAAGGATTTCCGCAAAATTACATTCAGTCCGTTTGCCTATAGGGAGCGTGCAGGAACTATATAGGTAGCAGCAGAGAAGTGGACAGTGTCAAGTATAGATAACGGTGGTCAGTGTTTATAAACGGTTATGGTTTCGAATTTGCGCCACAACCTAGATACCTAACTTGGTCCACGCCCGGCACGTTTCCCTATCGTATAGGAACTATAGGTGGCAGCTCACGAGCGTGAATGCCAAGTATTTATTCGGTAAAAGTTTCGAATTAGCAAGGCTAGATGGCAGGGTCTACGCCGTGCACGTTCTCTCTACGAATCTTACTTGTTACCGAAAACATACTAGATGGAATGGTGTAACCACCACGAGCAGCCGCCGCACATGTTCTCGTTGGAGGGACGGCCCTCGCTGCCGGCCGGGAGGTACCCCTGCTGCGGCGAGAGGGCCTACCGTTTCGAGGCCATCTCCAGGAATACTGTGAGTGGGAACCATGTTACCTTGACCAATAAATGGGCGACGTTTTATATAACGGAACTTGGATAATTGGGATCTAGAATTTTTATAAGTAATAAGTACCTAGAGGCTTTTCATTTACTGAACCGTTAACCTATCATAAGTTCGAAAAATGTTTTCGTGGTCCCAGTAAGAAGCATGCAAACAAGGATGCTTGCTTCAAGCATGCAGGCATGCAGCATGCAAGCAAGCATTCAGCGAGCAAACAAGCATGCAACATACAAGCAGGCATGCAACATGCAGGAAGCATTGTTTCTGTCACGGCTCCTGCGCTGCGGGGTTTGGGCGGCCCCACGCGAGCTTATCGTCGCAGATGGTTTTAACGCTCACCACCGCATCGGCGACGGGCCTTCAAACCACCTGCTCCTCAGCTAGCGGGCTGCCACACCCCTCCGCGCCTACGCGGGCCGCATAGGCGGGGCAGCCCTGGATTGTCCAGACGATAATAATAATTAATTTGACAAAGCACAGCATCACAGTTACCTTCGTCTAGCAAAGTTGCTTATTTAGGTTTCTAACGGCATTAACTGCTGTGCCCAACTAAGAATCACGGGTAGCAACGATGATCTCATAGCTAATGGTCTATGACTAACACGAGCTCATCAGTTTATGCTGCAGCCCTCACCTGATCCTCTCAGTTCATCATCAGGGCTGTCAGTTCCGCGAGCACGTGCCCGACGAGCGCCTGGCCATGGACTCCTCGGTGATGGAGCTGTACAACCAGTTTCGGGACATTATTGCCATGAGGCCACCCCAGCTTATGTTCCCGGAGAGACTCACCAGAATGGCTGCCAGAGGTACGCACGTGTACAGATACTTCCCTGGGTGTCTTTTGACTTCCCGGCATTCAACAGACTTCTAAATTTGCAGTAGGTAGATGTGAAGGGAATTTATAACTTGAGTTGTAAAGCTTATTTTTATAGAATTCTTCAATGCTAAACATTGATTTTTTTCAATAGAATGTAAAGTTTAATACATGCTGACTGCTGTGGTAATAATTCGTACTGTTTTGACTCCTAGAGACATAACACTGATTGTAAATATCACTGATATCAAGTCAGTCAAGATTGTAAATAACTCTAAAATTAATTTAAGTCTGTAAATAGCACCAAAATTAGTCTAAAGTAAATAAGTAGCACCATTTTTTTAAGTATTTACGGAGTCTGCAGTGAGAAGATGAGATTCGATCATTAATTGACCCGGACCGATTGCACCTACATATGTGATGATCATTTTCTTGTAAATAAGTACTTATGTTTTTACCACAGCAGTCCCAGGCCAATAAGTCTTTATCAAACAACTGACTAATTTTTACGGAATTGTACATAAGGCCAGCTTTTAAGTTTCGCCCTAGAACCAGGTGAGGAAAACAACGGTCGGCTGCAGTGCAAGGAGGTGTTCTGGTGGGAGGGCATCCAGCTCGTGCCCCTGCGCCCCCCTCTGGGCCTGCTCGGCAAGTTGTACACCAGCAACAACAAGTTCAATCGTGAGACTCGCACTATTTGTTTGTGTAGATGCTGAGATGGTGTGGTGACGTGTGGGCCTCGTTCTGAGGGTTTGGAAGACTTGTATTCAGCTAGTAGAGGAGGCAAAAAAGGAAAGTCATCTCATTACATTATCGTCATATAACGTGGTTGAAGCATCCAAAAGATAAATAATTTCCGACTAAAAATGTTTATTCCGTGTACTTAAAAAAAAAATTAAACTATGCAATGTATAATTAAACTACTATATAATTAAACTACTATTAATCTTATACACACGTCACCGCACTATTTTAAGGGAATCGCTGTAAATACTTACGCTGAAACAATTAATTGGCAAATACATGTAGCGGCCATGGGGACACGCTTGCAAAAATTATAGGGCCCGTGCAATTGGCAACAGAAAATATTGGTAGTTCTGAACAGTAACTAATGTAAATACACAAAATTCCGTCATTTTATGTTCTTTGGCTCAATAGACTAGTATTCAAAGATGTGACTTAGCATAAGGCGCGCCCGCCATTTTTGATTTTCCAAATTATTTTTCTCTTCCACTAAAAACTACTAAAAAGAGCCAAAGAATCAAATAATATGTCTGCGTCGTAGTAGCATCGACATTTTGGTTTTGTAATTTCTGTTTGAAGGTCTGCAACGATGTGGTCAGCGATTAGACATCGTTTATTACATCGGTAACTTTATATCATAAGTACTAACACAATACTTTAGTAACCTACCTCAGTACAATATTAACCCAATCATTTTTGCCTCATTTATCGATGTTACACAGAAAACTTTGTAAAACCTACATTAATCGACACACATGTTGGGAAAGTACGAGAGGGGGAAAATAGTATCAGAAATACATTTCAAAACGACGCACACACAGCCAACGTGAGACCTGGTACGCCCGCGTTGGGCACAAGCCATGTGTCTGCGCAGTCCCTCGCCGCTTCCTCCGCCGGCACCGTGGTTGAGAAGGACGTCAAGATCCCGAAAGCACTCCCCGCGAAAGAGTCCAAGGAAGAGACCAATAAGAGCAAGGTAAGCCTCGGAGGACCAGTAGCAATACGAGCGGGAAACCACGAGGCCTTCTGATACTGAAGGTTCTGGTTCTGCTACTGACTACGACTGTGCCTGGTTGTGCTGGTATTAGCTAGTACCTTAGTAGATAGTCTCGAGATTGTAATATGTATTGTAGTGTGTAGTGCTGTTGTACTTGTAGAGTTGGCTGATTACTAAATTGAGAGGTTGTCATTTTGTAGAATATTCTAGATTAGGATTAGATATTATAGACTAGACATTCTTCTTAGTATAAGTGTGACTACGTAGCTAGTGTACGCCTTTGTTAAAAAATACTTCCTTCTTACGAGTAGGTATGTAGAACTACTTAGGTAACCTACCTAAAATATTATATAATTATATTTTTTAATTCTTCTCATACGGAATTACGGACCTATTTGTGATTCTATCTCTAGTTTAGTTACTTATTTTCTTCTATTGTACTTAGTTAAAAACTATAATAGTTAAATAAAATCTTTTTTTTCCTGTAACATTATTGCTTCTTTCAAAGTATTCCTCAGAAGTTTGTAGGTATCCTGTAAAAGTATGCTTATACTTAGTAATTGATTACGTAGAATTTATAATCCAAATTTGAGAAAGCCATCTGATTTCTGAATGAAGTCAGTTTGTTTCTACTTAATCATACAATCTGTGCTCATAACTAACAGATTAAATATTTATTGGGTTTATGTCAAGTCAGTTTCACTAATTGCTCTAATAGTCAGGATAACTTCACTAGTTGATTTCAAATCTTTATTAAACTATCGAACAGTTTTGCTTACTTTAAATGACCAACTCTTAGTCTGTAGCTAGTGGTATCTGCATCCAGTCTGATGGTTATTGAAGAATATTGAAGCATTTAGTAACGCTGGCTCTCAGGCCGTAAGCTGTGTGATCACATGACTCGTTATTATGGATGGCTTTGACGGAGTAATAGGCACCCTAAACTGAATGAATTGCTATGTACGCAATGCATCTGTCGCAGCCAATTAACTAGCTTAATCAGCCGTTTGATTAAAAGCCTTGCCTTTTCATATAACTGCGCCATTTAGACAGCGACATAAGTGACACAACTTCATTAAAAGATATTGAAACAACAGTTGTCACCTAGGTCGCTGAAAAATCGGCGCAGTTAAATGAAAAGGCTAGGCTTTTAATGAAACGGCTGATTAAGATGCGACACATCCACCAAAATCTGCGCAATGAAAGAGCATTATTTTCTCTAGGCCCGGCCTTTTTTAAACCCGAGTTATTTTTTAACTCGTGAGTTGGTTGCTAACACGGGGCCATTATGTATGAAATGTTTACGGCCTACGGCATTTTAAACAAACTTTCAAGTCTTGTCCTTATTTTTCGAAATTAGTGATTCGATTTTAATGAAACTTGGTTTGCATACGCTAGATATCCAGCGGCCATACGAGTACTATGACGTGTTAAAGCGTGAGTCGTTCGAGCGAGAAGGAGGGATGGAGCTATACACTCTATATAGCTCCATCCCTCCTTCTCGCTCGAACGACTCACGCTGTAACACGTCATGGTAGGGCCGCAGGTCTAAGTAGTTAGTAGAGAACATTTTCAAAAAAGAGAGAGTTTAGAGGAAGAGAGGGATTTTAAGTTTTTTATAGAAAATGATAAATCACTCAATCTTTCCTCCTGAACTCTTTTTCGAAAATGTTCTCTCTTAAATAACTATTTAGACCTAGGATATCTAGCGTAGGCATACCAAGTTTCATGAAAATCGGTTCATTCATTTCGAAAAATAAGGACTTGAAAGTTCGTATAAAATGTCGTGGGGCGTAAACGCCGTAACCTCGTTTTAGCAACTAACTTTGAGTTAAAAGATAGTCAAAGTCAAAGTCAATGAAAGACAAATGATGCCTACTACCAGTCGTTAAATCGCACTGTTTACGGCTATAAAAAAACGTAAATGACAAATACTGCTGGTATACAAAGAAAGGCACTCCGGGAGGCGGCGACTCGGCGGGGGATTCTGGAGGCGAGCAGTCCAGCTCTTCGGATGACAGCGAGCAGAGCTCGGCCAGTGCGCCGAGCGACGAGGAGTGCACGCCCCGCCGCACCAATCGCGCCACCAGGAAAATTTCGCAGGCAACCGCCAACACTGCCACCAGGTGACTAGCTACAGACAGCATTAAAACTTGGTTTCCCGGATCCCCATAAACGGCTTTAGTGTCGTTCCACGCAAGCTTATCCGCCCCTAAAACTTCATGAATCTCTTCATCATCTGCATAGCCCTTTCACAACTTTGTTGGCGTCAGTTGCCAGTCAAACCGGATTTATCTGAATACCAGTATTTTACTTGGACACAACACAAACCTGTTACTGGGTAAATCTTTTACAGTAGATTAATTTCCTGGCTCGTGATTGAGTGAAGTCTTTTACAGCTGTGTAAATCTACCGAAGTCCACAAAACGACAACCACGAATGAATAAGAAAATAAGAGAATGAAAAATGCTTGAGGTGTTAGTGCTTAAAAATTGTAATGATACGAAACTTGACGCCCGTGCTCTTTGATCGAAAAATCATTTATAACCTCATTCTATCTTCTTGGAGCCTGGCGAATGTGTTATTGAAAGCCAAGAAAGAAGTACATGTGGAGGTATACGGACCAGGGTGTGTAGTCCCGCAAAACTCCATTAAAAAGGGAGGATTCTTCGACCAAACGGTTGTTGTGTCTAATGGGTGACTTCCCAATTAGGTATGGTTTTCGGGCGGTTGTTTATTACCTATGTTCAAATCGCGCGGACAACTTGGATCGGTGAGGAAGGCGGCGATTTGTGTAATGTCAGGTCAATTTTTGTAGTAGTATCTATAGAATGTATAAGTAGAAGATACCAGCTAAGCGACCCGCCAGCCGGTTTTATTCCAATCTGTAACATTTTTTATCCCCCAGGAGGTCACGCATGTTGGGTCGTCAATGGATCTCCTGTTTGTCAGCGCGCAGCAACCAAGACGGACAGCGGCGGTTCGAGGAGCGTGCTGCAAGACAGATGCGCACTGCCCTCGCCAGGACCGCCGCGCTGCATCAGCATACCAAGTCCAAGATGCCACCAGGTAAATGAGTTCACTTGGCCACAAAACCGAGAGGGTTCGAGTCTTTGTAGCTTGGGAGATTTCAATATCCTGCAGACGTCGATCGGCTGGATGTTGAGTCAGGAAATAGTACCAGGATTCAAGAGTCACAGTTCTGAGGATCCAGCTTTCAGTTTACGGTAACCCCATCAAGGCATCAGCTAGCATAATGAACAGCTAGGTCGAGATTGAGCCACGATCATATAAGACTGTCGCACAGGCCACATTTTTTTTTTGGTGAACCTTCTTGATTCTGATGTGCCTTGGCCCGCTGATGAAGCTCCTTCTGTCATAGGTGGTGTCTACGCCCGCCTGGAGTCAGAATGGCGCGAGCGTCATGGCCAGAGAACACGCAACACCGTGTCCGCGCGCCCGCGACCGCACCAGACCCTCACCAAGTACAAGTGAAAAGCGAATAAACATTTGCATTCACAAGTATTTTTTTCTTCTTATCCCATATTACAGTTACCGGCACGTAAGTTGGCAAGATATTTCGTAGTGGGGGAAGTTCTCGCATGTAAAAATGTATGAAATTGTGCGTGCGCGAATTTCTGCGTCCGCGTTGTGTTCCACGCACGCCTCAAAGATATGTCACCATAGGTAGTAGCTGGGGCCCGTTAGGGCCAGAGCCTGCCAGGGTAGAGGATTATGTTCGAAAGAGTCACCGCGGCCCTGGAATGCAAAAGGCACTAGGAGGAGCACAGATGGGTTTTCGTCAGTAAGAGTCTGACACTCTCTCCCGCTCCACCCAGAGCGGAAGGGGTCATTTGATGATTTCCCATCCATGGAGAGATCCACTTCTGGAGAAGCCAAAAAAGAAGTTGAAAAACTAAAACCCGACTAGGTACAGAAAATTCACGTTCTAAAAAGTATGAACTAAGAAAACAGCCGTGGTCGTATCGTCGTCCTCCCCGCTAACTGTCGTATCCCACAAACTGACGTATCTACACTGACATTACCTACGTGTTCACAACTTTATTTCGAAAAAGTTCTCTCTAGTCGTCGTATCTGTATCGTTTATCGTTTAGAAGATAGTCAAGTATTTTGTTTAGCGTATGTGCAAAAGGAGGGACAAAATATTCTCACTACCTGTCGTATGAACATACTACAGTTAGTAAGATTTAATTTTTTTCGTCCCGATGCAAAGTGACTGAAGCATGTACATAGGGCACTTAGCTAGAATTTTTTTCAACAATGTTTACAATTTTTTTTTGCATTTACGTCGTTTAGAGATCAAAGCTTTTTTTACGAAAATGAAGCTTATTGCCATATCATTAAGTCACAATCTTCAGTCACAGCGTGAGTTTATTGTGAGGCATGTGAAAAAAGAACCTGTTAAACGGCGAACTGCTGGACCGGAATCTAGGAGGCAAGCCACTCTTCTTTATTTTTTTCATTTTCAGCATCTGTCTCTCCAGGTTTGCCAAACGTTTTTCTTAAAGACTTTAGTAACAAGTTTTCGTACCATTAGAACATCTCTTGAAAAAGTTACAGACCGTCGAAAAAGAAAGACGAGGAGGGCGTAGAGAATGCTTCATTGAAAATGATGCCACAATACGAAAAATGATCGAACAGCACATTGAGAGATTCCCGAAGGTTGAATCTCATTACTGCAGGGAAAATAATTCTAGAGAATACCTACATTGTGAGCTGACCCTTCCCAAGATGTTCCACATGTTTGAAGAAGAGATTAAAAATAGTTCCGTGAAGCCCAGCTTTTCTTCATACAGAAGGGTTTTTAAATCCAAGAAATTATCTTTCCACCGCCCAAAAAATGATCAGTGTAATTTGTGCATGACGTATATTAAAAGGTTCTGAAGAAGAAAAATTAAAGATTGGCGAAAAGTATAGGAAGCACCAACAGGAGAAGACTTTGTTCAGATCAGAAAGAAATAAATGTAAACTAGCATCACAGCAAAACCCGAGCACATTGTAATGTGGTCATACATTTGACCTCCAACAAGTCATAAGCTTGCCTATCAGCAATGAAAATGCTGTTTTTCTATAAACGTCGTCTTTCGGCGTACAATTTCACAATATGATATGACTTCTGGAGCCTGTTCGTGTTATACATGGCATGAGGGAGCAAGCAAAAGAGGGTCAACAGAAATTTCGACTTCATTGTATGACTTTGTCAGCAAGAGTGACGAAAAAGGCATCAATATTGTTTACCTGTTTGCTGATGGATGCAGTGGACAAACCGAAAATTCCATCGTGGCATCGACCTTACTGTATGTCATTAACAATGCCACAAATATTCAAGAAATCACTCTACGTTTCTCCGTGCCGTGTCATGGACAAAGCGAAGGAGACTCTGTACACAGCACCATCGGCTATGCTCTGAAAAAAAGTGGGGACATTTTTGTACCAAGCCAGCTACCAATACAATTTTTAGATTGGTACGAAAAACCAAACCGTACTTAGTGACTGTTCTCACATACACTGATTTCCTCAATTTTAAAAAACTTTCAGCCGACCTTAGGATGTTTTCTATCCGAAAAGACGATGAGGGCCGATGCTTGAACTGGACAGAAATGATGGAATTTTCTGTCAAGAAAACTGAACCCGAAAAGATTTTTTCTAAGAATAGCCACGGAGAAGAGATTCCACGCTCTCTTTTTCTTAGGAGACAGGTCTCTGTTTTCTTGAGAGAGGAAATAAGACTTCTTAATCCCACATCGCCCAAAATTTCGGTGGAAAAATGTAACGACTTGTTGTCACTAACAACAGGGCACACCCCTCATTAAGTTGCCGGAGCATGTGGCATACCACATACCTTTTTCATTACTTTACTGTTGATTTTACTATCTGATTGTCTATAGAATTTAGCTCTTACGTTAATTTTAAGACGTTGTTTACCACTGACATAATTATTAACCTGATTTCTAGTTCTTATGTTCAATAAATAAGACTATAAACTGACCGCTTTAATCCTAGATAAAGCAAGTCCAATTAAAGACTATAGTTATTTATGATATTAGTGCGGTAAGTTGGTTTTTGCAAACGAGTAGACGAATGTAAGCACGAGACGAAGTCGAGGGCTTACCATAGTTACGAGTTTGTAAAAACCAAATCCGCACGTGTGTCATACAACGTTTTTCGACACATTTGCGAGAAAACAGTACAAAAAGTAATGAAATAAAAAAAATTGTCTTTAGAAATCAGTAGGAAAGTCGCAACAATCTTTGACGTTTCTAATATGAAAATGGCGCGAATTTGCAAAGGGCGCCACATGCGCGTGGTGAAAATTAGAACCAAGTCTTTCATTTATTTTTATTTATCTTCTCTCATTTTCTCTTTAATATTAAAACGAGACAAACGTATACAGCAAAAGCACTTCCAAGGAGGTTCGAATCGGTTCGATCATTCAGCTTATATTATTCTCGTGATGTGAAACTCCTTGGTGGAATTCTTATTAATTTTTATGGAAATTAAAAAAAACCGTAAAGAATACGCACGGCGCTATACAACGGAGTTAGCGGTAAAATATGTACTTAGGTGAGAGTACCTACTTTGCCGCACGCTCCATTGTGTGGTGTATAATTTTGAACTTTCGAACGATGCATACAGGCTTCGTAAATGCATTTTTTGAGCAAATGTGTTGAAAATATTTTTGCAAAGACTGTGATTGTGATATTAAAGTAACTAAGACTTAATTATTATGAACAAACTCAAATGTATACCTGCTTAGCATTAAGTACATTATTATAAGCACAAGTAAAAGCTGGATGTATTAAATAATTAAAATTTATTTGAAAGAAGGGCAAGTCTTAATTCATCTCATTAGTTAGGTATAGTTTAATACATAAAGTACACAGCTAAATTGACAAAAATGTTAAAATATTATTTTTTGTAAGTTCCTAAACGTAACTTGTAACTTTTTAAGATTACGAACGAAATTTTTATTACTTTTAATAAATTTATAAGATATTTAATAGAGTTTTATTTATATTTTTATACCAAACAACACGTCATAACAGACACTAGTTGAAAAACAAAGTTCTCACAGAGTGACGTATCTGCTTCAAATGAATATAAATAAATAAATAGATACCTTAGGGCTTCAGGGCAACTACTAACTTAAAGAGTAAGCCAAGAGCAATATAAAAAAGTAATTAATGCATAAATAAAGCCACAGCCAACGCAACTACAGTAACATGATTGTAGCGTCCGACCGAAAAACGGTTGCCCTGAAAAATGATGAATTGCTAGATAAGACAGTTAGCGCGGAGGGTGACGGTATGTCACCTATTCTGGTAAAACAGTATGTTTATAGTAAGGAAGTGCTAGAGGACAATAAGAATTGAATTCTAATTGGCCAACAAAATTTCACAAAATTAAAGTATTTTCAACTGGTATATTTATCTGTTTACATTGAGAATGTAAACTGTACCAGACAGTCATCATACTCACAAACGATTAACAGTGTCTTCTGGAAGATTCTGAAAATCATTAAAATAATGCATCCGCACTGCTTTCGACGGATGTGATTTCATTATTTTACGTATTTCTGTTCGGATTGATTTACACTCCTTAGTCCAGAATTTATATCTGAATGTCAAATTCGAAACTACAATATAAACAGGAACAAAGTCGTTATCATTGAGCAAGAAGCGTAGAGTTTCAAGTGCAACATCTTCATCTCGACTATGTAATAATCCATCGAACAGTTTTTTCAATGATTCGATAAATATAAAATATGTTGAAAAATTATATCGCTCGACGTCTTCTTTTAACCACTTTACAATCATGGGACCCACCGATGGTAGTATTTTAGTATAAATATCTTTCCAAGCGAGTTCCATGTCATCATAAGCCATCCATGCATAGCTGTGCGACTCAAGTGGACTGAACATTGATTTGTGTTCGTTCACTATCGTAATGCACTCTGTGATAAGTTTCCAACTAGTACAGAACACATAGTTTTCAAGCAATGGCAATTCTTGTTCCATTTTAGTTTTTATCTTTACAAACAGTTTGACAGGCACGGTTTTTTCATTAAAACTGATATTTTGAAAATTTGAAAATGACATTTTGAAAATCCGAACCAAGGATTGTAAAAAAATGTTGAAGTTGTCTCTAACGTGATATTTTCCTGCACGCACGGTGTTCCATAACTGGAAGGCTTCGTTTATAGCTGGTTCGCCTACTCTTCTAAACCTCTGAAGCTGATCTTCTTCACTTTTACCGCACAATATATAACTTGCAAATACATCTAAAAGTCCGCTTCCATACAAACAAAATTTAATTCCTACTGGTGAAAGTATTTTGTTAGCTACAAAGTCACTATCAAGCATTTCCATTATTTGTGGAGCAAAGTTTATATAATCGTCTACATAGTTTTCACATTTAGCACTAGCAGGCAAAGAGGTCAAAAACTCGTAACCTTTCATAAAAAAATCTGCTCGTATGCTGATAGGAACAATTCGAACGTTTCCAATTATTTTATAAATTTCTGCACTTTCGTCTGCAGTTAAGTTTTCGATGAAATTACGTAATATTTCCCATAGTTCTATTTCAACTTTTGGATTGTTAGCCTTACTTATCTGATTGTAAGTGTGTGTAAAAAGAGTTGATCGAATTATAAAATTCTTTGAAGTTTTCCAAATATTAGCAAAAATGGATTTGAGATCTTTAGATTCAAGTTTCGATACTGCAAGATTAAGACCAAATTTTTGTAAGGAGACAGGTGCATCCAATAATTTCGGCAAATATTTACGACTTTCAGCTTCACTCAATGTAGACAATATTGCATGAAGTGAAGGTACTGTATGTTGCAAGTAATCTCCTTTGGCGTACCACAAAACTACATCTAAGGGAATTGATGGTCTAACTTTATGCAAATGCTTTGCGATATTTTTCCTTATACTGATTTCGTTCTGGTCAGTATCACCCCAATTCACTTTAATTTCATCGGGCATATGTTTTTTAGCCATCTTAATGATTTCATTTTGGGGAAGGAGCCCAAACAGGCCCTTAATAATGGCTTTTTGTCCACTAGGTTTGTGCAGACTCAGCAAGTAGGCATTGGCCCAGTGCTGCGCGAGTGAGTGCGGCCAATATACGCGCAGCTTGGCAAGCAGACATGGCAGCGAGACAGCGTCGTCAGTTCGCAACGTGTCTATTTCTTTGTCGTGGCGCGTCAGCAGCTGCGGCTTGTGCTTCAGCGCGTTCAGGCACGCTTCCTCGCTCAAACACAGCGACAACGACTCCTCAAACATGTGCTTCCGCCACAATTTCTTCACGTTGTACAAACAGGACAAGTCGGTTTCCCAGTTGTTCTCCTGTTTTATCTTTATCAGTTCCCGGATTTTTTCAAGTACTAATGGGTACTTGCTGACATCCCTTTTCCAGTCTTTAAGCAAACACAAGGCATTCATTAAATGAACTATTTTCTCTTTAAAACTGGATTCATTCACAAAGTTTTGATTTTGAACCTTCGATAAAACAGATTTATAGAGGTATGTAAATATTTTGTGGTTTTGTTCTTTATTTAGTTTCGTTTGAACTTTTTCAAAACTATGATATTGCATATTTTGTTCTATAATCTGTGGTACCGGCTCATCTCGCAAAACTTTATACAGGACTATAGCCTGGAGACACAATTGTACGTTGTTTTCTGATTTGCTGTACACTTCCATGCTGTGGAACAACTGATCCAAAATCTTCCAAGTTTCAACGTCGAACTCGTGAGAAGATATTTGTATAAGCAGGTTATTGACAAATTGGATCTTCAATTTTAATGGTTCATTAATATGGTAGTCTTTGACAAATTCAAGCAATGTTTTAACATGCTGTGGGTTTCTTCCTGCACAAGTTATCAAAACAGAGAGTATGGCACACCGCTGAGTGGGTGAGTTTTCCTTACGTATAAGCTCTTTTAATTCTGGTAATGCAACATTGAATGGGGCGAACTTATACCACTTGTAAGGCTTTGCCAACGTGAGCTCGTCTTTGTATTCTGGATAGAATGCTGCCAGTTCAGTTTTAGTAATAAATGTTTTCCTTACGAATTCAAACCTTTCATCTTCTGGTATGTTCTTAATGAAATGGGCCAATTGATCATACTCAAATAAATAATATCGATTTTCAATTGACACTTGCTTTTTAAGAAACGTTGTTATTTCATTGTTATTTAAATATTTGGCTGCCACAGACAGGTCGATTTCCTTTACGAACTTATCAAAATTGTCAAATACTTTTTGAGGGTTAGCTTTCATGAGGAACTTTGTGTTCTTTGCACCGAATTTAGGGCTGCTGAAAAAATACGTGTCATCGTGTTCCATTACATCCAACACATAATCCGTGTGAGACTTCACATAATACATTATTTCCTGTTTTGAGGCGTATATAACCTTGCCGTGAAATACTCTGTATAGAACGCAATAAACTTAGGAGACCTTCTGCACAAACGTTTAAATAGAGACAGTGGTATGTTACGTCCGTTTTTTATATCATTATCAATGAAAGGAATAGTGCAGTTTTGCAACCATTTGTAAGAGTATTTCGTTCTTTTCAGATATTCAAAAAAGATTTCTACTCGACTTTCATCTTTCAGATTGATTCTAATGTGAAGCATGAGTTTGTTAAATGTTTTGGTGTTCATGCTAGGTAATAGTTGTGTGTGTAGGTACTCTGGATTGATGACGTTTGCGTACTGCTGCTCGGTGATTAGCCACGTGGATTTTTTAATAGCTGTCGCCGCATACAGCATGTCGTTAGATTTCATCACTTCGATGATATAGTCTACATTTCTGATTTTACAGGCGATGTCTATTTTCAGAAGGTTGTCTATATCGCTGTCATCGGCACTAATGTTACGTAGTTCATAATGTTTGTTAGCAAGCGCATCTTCGACAAGCTTGTTGTAGTGTCGGCGCTTTTCCCCGAGTGTGTCTCCTTCTAGCGCCAGTGGCGGCATTGTGATGAGCTGAAAATTAAATATTGCTGGTTAATTTTTTTTTTTTTTTATGCCCCACTATTTCACTCTCATCAACTCATCCTACAGAAACATAATTATTTATTTTTTCATCAATACCCACACCGATTTCCTGAAAAATCGCAACACAAATAGGATCACTCGTTTGTTTGACTGTCTTTCGGTCCATCTGTCACAGCTGTGGGGTTCGAAAACTTTTTTATGGGAGCTGGCATAGCCATTGAGATAGAAAAAATAGGCATAGCCACCAGCCGCCATTTTGTTTTTGTTTTTCAAAATCGCGGCATTCGATAGGTATTTTGTCGCAGCCAATGAGCTAATGGGTTACATAGTTTATAAACTTCAGTAGGTAGGTAAATATACTTGGAAAAAAATGAGAAACGCTTCCCGTAATAGACGAACTATATGCGCAAGTCAGACTCGCATTTGTCCGGTTTTTTTTCACGCGGTTTCGCTCCTCAAGTAACGTGCGTTTCATTCGGGATTAAAGTAGCCATGTCATTCTGCGAACACTATCGCTGAGCTTGATAGCCTACTTTTCTATCTTTCGTAATCGAATTAAGAGATTACGAAAATATAAACAATTTTACCTTGTGTAGATAGTCATTTAACGATATCTAGATAGGTACAAATTTGTTTTCTTATACAAACTTTTTGCTCAGCAACATTGTTGTATAATGTTTCACCGGAAATTGGCAAACTGTGTGTAAGATTAAAAAATGTCTTGAGAGATTTAACTCTCTATTAATTGTCAACTGAACATTTGGAATACTTTTTCACGCATCAAAATTTGTTAGTCTATAGGTACTTAATCTCTCGAAGTCATTGCGACACTGGCTGAAACAAACACCTAAAGAATATACTTAGCTTAGAGGAAATGGTAACGACACTCGATCAGGAAAGTAAAAAAGTCGGACTCGCGATATATAGGTACATAATAGAATAATTAGGTAGGTATGTTGCAAATTATATTTTTTTGGGAAAACAAGTCTCATTCAATACAAAGCAGTAACTTAGATGAAGTAACGAGATGAACATGGAAAAAGTTTTGGTCGATAAAATAAATATGAAAAGGCAACTAAGTATTGGTGATGCAAAGATTCTAACTAGCGCCTCAAGTGTCAAATTGTGAAGCAAAATATACGAACGCCACTTTCAAAACAGTTTTCGTACAGCGTTGCCAACGTGTGAGGCATTCCCCAAACTGTGTGGAATCTCAAGTTGATTGCGGATTGGCATTATGCGGGGAAAATGCTGGGATTTTAAATATCGATAGTAGGTACGGAGTTACGGACCAAGTCGAGAACACTTTTTTCAAGAAATCGAAATACTTATTTTAACATTTTTGTTATGTTACTCATACATGGATATCGAATTGATTTATATCGCTCGACCGATGCGTTTGAAATCTATCTATCTATCTAGCCTATTTTTTCCCAATGCTGGGCAAAGGCCTCTCTCTCCCTTTTCCACAACTCATTTGCTATGTCGGGTCAGTCCTTCCAGTAGGAGTCGAGCTCGTCCCGCCATCTTCGCCTTGGTCTGGCGCGATGTCTTTTGGCATTGAATGGGAGCCATTCGGTGGTTCTTGAGCGTTTGAAATATCAAGCGAATGTGTCCTTAAAATTTTCATAGCAGAGAACCGCGATCATATAAGTACAAGCACTGAAGCACCTTGTTTGCATGCTGTAACCACTTAAACCACTTTTGTTCATAATCAACTGTTTTATTAAGTGGAATGTTCGGAAATAATTCAAAGAAATGTTATTTCGGCTCAGTAAAAAGTTTTTCGACCAAATGTAACGTCGGAATGTAACGAAAAAAATCGAATTGATAAAAGGTCAACTGATACAGTGGCAGACGTGACTTCAATGAAGTAAAAAAACGAAACGATAATACTTGAAAAATTTTAGGTGACATGAAATTCGGTCAAATATTTTTCGAACATACGATAGGTAACCGGTGGGGAGAGATTGGATCGACCAGGGCAACGACAGGGAAAGGTTGGGGGGCCTAGGTATACCCAAAATGGGGTCCATATCCTTTAGAATTAGATTTGATTTAATTACCTTTAACTTTAACTAACACTATTATTTACATCTATAAAATAATATCAACATTTGAAATGTAAAATTAAGGGTTATGGAATGAACAGCTTTATTATTATTATCGTTTATTCATTAAAACGTAGGTATATAAAATTATATTGTTAAATATTTAAATTTAAATGAGCTATAGAAAACATTTAAAATAGGTATAAAATAGTAGGATCGTACGTATCACCAAAGGACTTACGATTAGTTCCGAATAGAGGCGATGGGTAAATTTACGATGGGAAAAAACCAGGCAAAATTTTCTTTTGGGAATTAACCCGAAATTTTCCCGTGAAAATACTCCAACCATGGGAAAATATAATTTATAGCAATAATATTAATTTAAGTACTTAAGTATATTAAATAATTTAATTTTTCGAGTCTCGACTACAATAATGCATGTTACATGAACGGGAAATAAAAAAAATAAAGCAAATTATAATTAAAATATAACGTTTGTGTGATGATTAATATTCTTACAAAGTTTATTGATTAGCACTAATCGCTATCTGAATCGATTTCGTATTGATTAACATCTAAAAATACGAAATTCTGTAAATGTCCGGTATGACAGGCTCACTTTGCAAGTGAGAAAGCAAAATTTGCATCTCTCTTTGCAAACAATTCACATCTGGATGCTGGCTCCAAGCAACCACCAACTGTACCTCGTTGTAACTCTTCGATGCCGAAGATCGCAGTTCACATTATTTTAAAAAGGTCCGAAGAGTAGGTTCTGTGCAGTCTCGACAAGAACAAAGTCAGCGAGCCTGACGGCATTCCGGCGCGAGTGTTGTGGCAGTTTGCGCCTGACCTGTCTCCTATGTTGACACGCCTAGTACTACTTCTCTCTTCAAAAAAAAATGGTGCCAAAATCCTGGAAGCTTGCAAATGTACAACTTGTGCACAAAAAGGGTGAGACGTGCAGATCCTGCTCATTAGCGTCCGATCGCCATTACCTCCATTCTGTGCAAGGTTGTGGAAAGGGTACTGAATAGTAAGTTGCTGACCTACCTTGAAGACAATGACCTCCTCAGTGACTGTCAAAATGGATTTCGCTGGGGACGGTCAACTGGCGATATTCTTGTGTATGTCACGCACTGCTGGTATTGGGACTTGGTGTGTCACTTGATATCTCGAAGGCCTTTGACAAGGTCTGGCACGCAAGTATACTCATCAAGCTTCCTGCTTATAGCGTCACAGCTGAATGTTGTAGCTGCATATCAGACTTCCTTAGCGAACGTTCAATCCGAGTGGTCCTTGACGGCTACTCCTCTGATCTTTTGGCTACTGATGCCGAAGTTTCTCTCTGCAACTCTTTTCCTGCTGCACATCAATTACCTACTTCAGCATGGTATTATTGGGTACGCAGATGACAGTACGGTTTCAGAGAGATACTTGTCCAATGCAAAAACCAGCGGGGATGAATTTCGATCCTTAATAAAGGCCATGGTAGAGCGGACAAATTTGTCTCCTACTGGCGTGATGACAATATGATCACGCCATCAAAACACAGGCGTGACCAAACTCCTGGGTAGGGGGTGGGTTTTAGTCAGTAAGAGATGGGTTTCAGTCAGTAAGAGTGACACTCCCTCCCGCCCGCGCCCCACCCAGAGCGGAAGGGGTCATTTGATGATATCCCATTCTTAAAAAAAAAAAAGCAGGAAATTGTATTTTTGGCGCATAATTATTTTTGCACAAATATAAGCTCATGCACAATATTTCTTTCTCCGATCATTCGTTTAGAATTTTCCAGAGGAACAGCGTTTCTCCAGCAGGAATAGTTTTTTTCGAAATCGACAACACGCACAATTTTTTTATGTTTTATATTGTAAGTTTACAGCGGATTACTCATTAGTTTAACGTTCCACTCATATCGCTCTAGGAGCCACTTTTCTGCTGGAGTAACGTACACGACGGAAGCGGCCGAGTCATGCCGAGTGCTTACGATCGCGCAAATGTTACCCGATAACTCTTATTAATATGGGGTTGACATATCCTTATTGGACAAAAACCCCTAAATTTATATGAAAAAATAAAGATTTAAAAAAAAAACTCTTATTAATGTCTGTTGTAAATGTTGTAATGTAAGAAAAGATGACCTCACTAGCTACACTTTGGCACTATGAGTACGATGACCTCGAGGTCGTAGAACAATAATTTTACTGTCGTTGAATAATTTTATAAATAGGTAGTATGTCACTTACATATGTTTGTCTATGAAGAATTCCCAAAGTAGCCGAATGAATTTCCGCACCTCACCCTGCTATAGGATATATCTACGTTCAATACAATATGTTAGGTACCAAAACAAACCTGGTGTATTCAATGTGTAATCAATAATGAATAGCTAGATAAGTAGATAAGTACATACTTACATAGGTATAGGTAGGTACCATGATGTACAAATGTGTAATCAAACGTTCTTTTTCTGAAAACGAAACGATGTTATGTTATGTAGATAAATGTGTTGAGGTTGGTATTGCCGCTTTTGCAAAAGTGAAACAAAAAAAAACGTCAGTAAATAGGAGAAGCAAAATTTATAATGAGTGCAAAAAAACAGAAATAAAAATGTAAGTTAAAGCAAAGAAAAAAACATTCACTTAACTAATTTTGTAAAGTAGTTATTTGTAAAGATTCGTTAACAACTGCTTTTATAACGCGTTATAACTAGTTTTACCAACGTTATCGTCTGTAATTCTTTATTATCTGTAGGTACCTATGTCAAACAGGACAGGGCCGGGCACGGGGGAAGGGGACTATCCTATCTCCGTAGGTATCTAGAGTAATTTATGTGTTCACTGCTAAAGTTTTTTTTTTAAATTGTTATCTGAAAACTCCCACACTTTACATATTTAATGTTTGTAGTAGTAGGTACCGAGTTTTCCTGATTCATAAAGTATTGGATTAAATTGCGCAATATTAGGTAGGTACCTACATCTAATCTTTGAAACTCGATTGTATGCGAAAAAGTTAAATTCAGTTCTGTGCGGCGTCTCTTTGGGAAAACATCGAAAAAGCGAAGGTTAGTAATTGATACGATATTTTCCCTCTTATAGGTATTGTTATGTGTGTATGATGTCATGACTCGCGATAAACGCTTCCTAAACAGTTCGACAAGGCTATCCGAATTCATATTATTTTTTCGCGGTTCTCTCATTGCCTAAAAACAAAATAGGCATAATTACCTTACATGTAAATACGAGGTTTTGTGCTGTGCCGTAACAGTGAATTCCACAAATATTGAATAGTTAAGTATATGTCAGTAAAAGCATCTTTTAAAAGTTTTGGGTTTGTTTAAATAATATCATTGCATGACTAACCTAAAACAGCATTGCCTAGTTGTTGTGAAATTTAATTATTCTCATTCGCTCATTTATAAACAGGTAGGTAAAATCATAATTTATTTCTTTGTTCATCATTCGTTTGTAAAACTTAATTTCTGAAAGTAGGTACTGCAGTGCGATTCTGGGAACGACTTTCCATTGACGTCCGTCGAATTGAGGGTGGTTTTTTAATTTTTAATTTGATGATATTTTCCTCATTTTTTGGATTAAAATTAATAATAAGTGTAAAAAACCAGGGGGACCCCTTGGGGGTTTCTTCCCTACGGAAGGGGGGAACCCCCTTCATCAGAATAAAATAAGGTGACTGATGCAGAGGGATTTCTGTATCTATTTTGAGACTGCAACGTCTCCGGCGCTGCGGGAAGAGCAGCCTCTACGTCCTTGCGTAACAAATCGCAGGCATTCATCCTCGCCTCCGCAGCGATTTGTTACAGCAGGCGGAGGCTGCTCTCCCTACACGCCTCGGGCTCTATAAAACACTCGTAACAGGTAGAGTAGGGTATCAATTCGGTTCTTTGACATAAGTTGAACGTTACCTATTTTATTTGTTATCTGCCCTAATAGGTACGAAACGTTCAATGGTGAGAATTCTATATAATCTGTGGCAGGGGTTGACATAAATATTGCAGAAATAATTGATTTTCAATATTTTTTTTTCTCAAAAAGTACGCGTCTCCGAATGTTGAAACTTTTCGTGTGTGTTTATAATAATGTAACCTTTCTGAAAAAAAAATATCACCTCCCAACTCGGCGGACGTCACGTCAATGGAAAACTATGCCCGATTCTGTAAACACGTCGAAGTGAACACTTGGGCGGGGTGCACGACGGGTTGAGTTGTCAAACCTGAACCATACAAATAAGATGGAATGACAGCTCACTTGTCGTTCACTCCGCCTAGGTGTACCTACACCATGAGATGATCATTAGTCTGCGACGCAAAGACGAAGATATGTGCTCGAAAATTTCAGTGCTTTATTTAAATTTTCTTTTGATCTTGAATTTCTGCCGTTTAACTACACAGCCAGCGCTATTTATGGCCCTCTGACCTTTAAGGCCCTGTTGCATTGCACTTTGCACCATGTTACGCCATCGCACGAAATTGCAGGTCATCCCTGAAAAACAACCATAAGGAATAGGTACGCGGGTTGCTCTATTAAATAGGATTTGACTTTTTAGTAGTATCCCATTCAATAAACAGATGCATATGGGGTAATGTAGATATTTTGGTTTAATTTAGACTATTATAATAATGTTGCTAGTAAACAGTGTCCGCAGGGCTCGGGGTCTAGGTGAGGGGCTCGTGACTCAGCGATAGCCACACCGGTCGATCGATGAAAGTTCAACCGCGCTTATCAAGGCCGATTCGTGGATAAGAGCACAGGTGACCATCTGAGGGCTTAGTGCGAGTTCTTAACGTACTCGATCGCGTTAACGTAAACGTTCGCTTATATGTCAAATTGTATAGAAAATGGACCGACTACCAAGGGGTCTCACAAGGTTGCGGATTTTGATTTTCGAAAGAGTTACCGCGGCCCTAGAAAGTAAAAGGCACTACGAGGAGCACTGATGGGTTTTAGTCAGTAAGTCTGGCACTGCCTCCTGCTCCACCCAGAGCGGCAGGAGTCATTTGATGATTTCCCATTCATAAAAAAAGGGTCTCACAAGGTGGGAAATAGATATTTTAGCAATTTTTAGAGATACACATATAGGTACATCATAATTCTTATTTAAAGTTGTGAACAAACATTATTTTTTATACTTTGTATGATCTAAGATGAAAAAATTAAATGTTGTCAACTACTTTCTCTTTTGTCACATTTTCTGATAAACCTTTTAAACACAACATTAGAAAAATATGTGAGGTCAGATGGTGCATCGTTAACACATTAAATAATTATTTGTAGACATGAGTAACTGGATTAATAATAATAAAGGTTGTTTCGTTTTGTTTTTTTGTTGATCACTTTAATTCACAGTTGAAGATCGCTCTCGAAGTTGTCGCTTGTATCGCAAATTCAATACTGAGTCGGTCGCAGCAGGCTATGCGGGCCTTATATAGGTCGGTAGATAATTTCAGAACCTTTTAGTATAGAAACATCTAGAAAGTTCGAGTACATACCGGTCCCGACTAACCAGATAGGTACCGAAAACTAGAATGTTCTAGCATCGAAATGTCTAGAAGGATCTCGACTCTACTAGTTCTGCTACTCGTTATTAGATGGCGCTAGTAGTAACTTTTAACGTTATGTACCCGGCATTAATTCTGGCGCGTAACAATATTATGGAAGTATCATTCCCATAAATCCCATACAAATTCAATAGTTTCCAATAATATGTCCGTGTCTTATTTAGAAAAAATAATTTACAATTTCACGCGATTTTCCGGTGACATAACTATCCTAAATCAGGCGTAGCCAGGTTTTAGTATCGGGGGGGTTCAAGAAAATAAAATGACTAAAAGAACATAAAATAACCCTACCTATACGAAAAATACAAAAGATGTGAAAAATACATAAGTACAGAAAAAATCTCCTCGAAGGAATTGGGGTACCTAGTCCTTTTTTAAGTTTGACGTCGATGTCTGTATGCGTGTGTCTGTCTGTGGCATCGTAGCTCTCAAACGGATGGACCGATTTCGATGCGTTTTTTTTTCATTGAAAGCCAGGTTCCCCATATTTGGTAAAAATCGTTCCAGCGGTTTGAAGAGTATCAGCTCTTTTCCAAAATGATGTAAAGCATTTTTGCCATAAAATTGAATCATTTTATTATTAACGTATGATTACTCGATTAATTGAAAATGTGTTGAAAATGCATTTTCATACTAAAATAAAAGAAATAACCAAACAAACGATGAGGGCGCCACTGCGCGGCCGGCGTTTGCACGGCGCCCACTTAACCGCTTCACGTTTAATATATAGCTCAAAAGGATAGTTTGGTTTATAAAGCTTAAAATAAAAATAAAATTTAAAAAACCCCCTACGCAATAAATACTTTATTTAAGTAGTTTAAGAAACAACCCATAAAATGTAAACAAATAATTAACCTAAATAATAATTAGTCGCGACGGGGTATCGCTATGTAACAAACTTGAAATGTCGATTCTGAATTAACGATACCCCGCCGCGATACAAAAACTTTTGGCCTTAATTGTCAGGATTTTGTATATGTCGCAGCCAATTAGCTTAATCAGCCGTTTAATTGGTTGCCTAGCCTCTTCATTTAAATGGGCCGATATTTCAGCAAGCTAAGTGACATCTTTTGTTCAGTATCATTTGATGACTTGCCCATGTCACTTATGTCGCTGATTAAACGGCGCAGTTCATTGAAAAGGTTAGACTTTTAATAAAACTGCTGATTCACCTAGTTGGCTGCGACATATACATAGGTCGACAGCATTAATCCCTTATTAGCAAGTCACCAGATTCTCAACTCACCAGATTCGCATTTCACCAGAGTCGCAACTCACCAGATTCGCAACTCATCAGGTGATGTACTGTCCAACACATAAATTATATGAACTTTCAAATTAAATATGGACTTACTACTATTTTAACCTCCTGACTACCTACTATGATTTCTATATTTAGTAGTAACAGTAATAAAGCTGAAGAGTTTGTTTATTTGAACACGCTAATCTCTGAACCTACCAGTCCGTTTTGGAAAATTCGATAGCTTTTTTCCTTTCGTTCATGATGAACCTGGATTAGGCTATACGGGAACGGGTAAAAAGGGGATCTGCGCGTTCGAAGTCGCGGGCTGCTAATAACAGGTCTCGTCCTGGTGAAACCAATTGGTTCAGCCACGCAAAGCTCGCCGTCCGCAGGCCCGCGTCCACGGTGGCCGGGAATCGCCCTGCGACTCCTGACGCCCGGGGCGTCTTCTTCTGTTTCGGCGGCTGGAGCGTGAAGTTAGCTTCACGCGGCCCGCTTCCTCCTTCACTAGCATTACTGCTTCGCAGATGGAGGTGACGGCTTTCCATGCCTCCTCGACCAAGGATTGAACCAGGGTCGAAAGCGAGAGGTCGCCGCCGCCGATCGCCTCGACGAGGACACGGCGTACTCCGCCCAAGCAGGGCAGACCTCCACTGTATGCTTCACCGTGTCCTCCGATCGATCCTCACAGTAATGACACCCGGACGTGTTTTCTCGCTGAATCCGAAACAGGTAACTCCCGAAAAAACCGTGTCCGGTGAGTACTTGCATCAGGTGGAAGGTAAGGACGCCGTGGCGCCTCTCTAGCTACTCCTCAAAGAGGGGACTCATCGCCACAATAGTGGCGTGCCCAGCACTGGGTTGCAATAGTCCCAGTCTCCATACCGCGATGGTATCTTGCCGGAGCTCCGTCCACCGCGCTGCAATTTGCCGCGACAGCGGAGTTTTGCCCCAGCGCAGCGCCTCCACACGCCACGCGTAAAAGTGCGCGAGAGTTCTCGCCTCCTGATCCCATGATGGCAATCCGATAAGGAGGCTCGCCGCCTCGCCGGAGATCGTGCGTATTTCCCCGGGCCAGCCAGGCCATGACCCTTTTGGTCGCGTTGAGGTATCGGAAGCCGCTTGAAGGCAGCCCCGGCCCCTCCAAGTCTGGGACCCACATGTCGGAAATGCTCGAAGTTCTACCGGCAGTCGAGAATGAGTCCCAGGTACCTGATCGTCGACCCGACGCCGATGTGAACCCCTCCTACCTTTATTTAGAATCCCGATGGTGGCCTGTTCCGTGAAAGCACATGGCTTCGGACTTGTACAGGGCCTCCTCGAGACCCAGTCGCCGGATCCTCTCAAGGACTATCGCAATTCCGCGTGTCAATAGGTCGGCTGCCGCCTGGTGCGACCCACCCTGCGCCAGGACCAGCGTGTTGTCAGCGTAGCAGACCCAGCTGACTCTCATGATATCCCACAGGAGCGGCCCCAGAACCGAACTCTGTGGAACACCGCACGACATATTCTCTCCCCGGTGACAGGGGTAGATGCCAGCCCTATCCGTCAAATAGGCCTCGACCACGCGACGGAGGCAGGTCGGCATTAAACACTTTTTCACAATTCATGAATGTATATTTAATAAAAAATACATGCTTGGGGCAGTCATTTAGCCATCTTCTTTGCTATTTTTTTCAAAACTCTTGAGTTCTAATAGTTTTGAAGAAATTGCAATTTCAGAAAGTGTTTTTACTTTTTTTTTTGGTGAATAAACTATCTAGGTACTATTCTGTTACTTTTTGTGACTTTGTGTTTCATTGTACATTTGGTGAGTTGCGAATCTGGTGAATTGAGAATCTGGTTAGTTGCGAATCTGGTGAGTTGAGAATCTGGTGACTTGCTCATAAGCGGCATTAATGTTATATATATGTAAATATGTGTAATAAACAGAACTACCTACTTGCACCAACACCGTTACGTTACAACTTTTTGCCCAACCTATCTGAGAACATCCAACTCGGTTTTGTACTTATCCTCAATTCTCTAAGTTTTGTGTGAGTCGGCGAAGTAACTTCTACGACTAAGGTACCTGCGGGTAAGAAAAGCCGGTGTCTTCACGGCCCAGTCCAACAAAAATAAAGAACAATGGTCAGTTTGGACTAGGAAAAAACAGAAATTGGTACCGAGATGAAACTATCACCAATATGTACTAGATTGTTAATGTAATTATTGGATATCTTCCTTTTTTTTCTTGAAGCTGGCGAAATATGGATGATCTTTTTTTTTAAAACACTATTAGAAC
Source organism: Melanchra persicariae (assembly GCA_947386135.1). Lineage (NCBI taxonomy): Eukaryota > Metazoa > Arthropoda > Insecta > Lepidoptera > Noctuidae > Melanchra > Melanchra persicariae. Next base: position 8,664,816 of record OX376661.1, on the reverse strand, counting down.
GCAGTATAAAATACCTAATTTTGAACGCATCCGTAATTACTTACGTTACTAGAGATGTCCATACTTTTTCTAAAATCTATTATGATTTTATTTCTTAATCGAAATTAAATCCCAAGCAATGTCAACGTATAAACTCACGTTAATTATTATAGTATAAGTTGTTTTAATAAAGCTATGAATTAAATAAGAAACTAAGTGATTTTTCATAAAAAAAATCGACACTGTCATAAGTCGATCGATGACGTCCCTCCCTATTTTTGACAAGTAAGTATGTACCTAAACAAAAGATTGAAGTACACGTCATAATATTCAAATTAATAAATAGGTATGCACCCTAAGTGGCGGACCATGATTAGTTCCGATATTAGCCACGCGCAGACTTATCTGGCGTGCAATCTACTTATCAAGAGTAGAAAACACAAATGCCACAGATTAATAATATGTAAACATAATCTCAAAAATATATTTCATAGTTTCTTGATTCACCGACCTTTTAAAAATATATTGAAAGCCGTACTCAGCCACAGAGTACAATAATCAGTAGCCCAGGCAAAATAAAAAAATTCAAAATACAAATTTTTACAAAATACCTTCACCTATATTCCAGCTCGCTCTGAATCTTTATTTCTCGAACTCATGCTAAAGGCAAGAAGTTTGATAAAAAAACCCGAATAGCGTCCTGAGGATGATTGGCGGGAGAACCGATACAGCCAGTCGATTCTGTCGACATCTCACGGTGTTCACCTAGGCGGAGTGAACGACAAGAGCGCTGTCATTCCATCTTATTTGTATGGTTTGACAACTCAACCGTCGTGCGCCCCACCCAAGTGTTCACTTCGACATGCTTACAGAATCGCACTGCTGTTCTGCTCAGTAGGTTCACTGACCTCCATGTGTTGCGAGACCGGTGAGCCTACTGTGCAGGGGGTAGACAGTGAGTGCAGTTTCTGCTTTTTAACCACTAACATTAGTTATAATATAATTCTAGTTACTAATAACCTTGCCTTGCCTATGGACTTTTTTTTAAGAAAATCTAACGTATCCGAGACAAGATGTGAAAAAATTTCGAGCTTGCTTTGCTCGTTCTAGCATACTTAGTTGCCCGGCTTACGCGTGAAAAACTTCTAAGTGAACGCAAAAATACGGCCATGAATTAAATTTAAATGGTAGGCTCTTTGACCTAGAATCATGAAATACCGCTCCGGCCCCGGCGACACACCGGTGTGTCGCGAATTAATCGCGAATTTAATGTTTATTTACCTATTACATAAGATTTTTTTTTTTTGGGAATTTTCACATGTCGGGGCCGCAGCGGTTAAAAAAGGTTCCACAGCACAAGTACCATCTAAAGTAAAAAATCTGAAAATCGTTAATTTGCAGTTTTATCTGAATATGAATCACATTAACAATAGGTATGTAGGTAACAGATCCGAGACTGGATACTAAAATATTTCAATACCTCGATTTTTTGTCTACCCAAAGTACCAGTTTGTTCAGTGCCCCTGAAAAATAGCAGAAAACGTATAAGAAAAAAACAGGTCAAGTGCGAGTCGAACTCGCGCAAGAAGGGTTCCGTACCATTATCTTTAAAAAAAATAACGGCAAAAAATCACGTTTGTTGTATGAGAGCCCCTTAAATATTAATTTTATTTTAATTTAATTATTTATTTTTAATGTATAACTAAATATTATTTCAAGCGTCTACCGGTTGCCGTTATCAATATCGAGCAAAAACGAGCAAAATATATCATGTTTGCTGTGTGGGAGCCCCCTCAAATATTTATTTTATTCTGTTTTTGGTATTTGTTTGTTACAGCGGCAACAGAAATACATCATCTGTGAAAATTTCAACTGTCTAACTATCACGGTTCATGCGATACAGCCTGGTGACAGACGGACAGACGGGCGGACAGCGGAGTCTTAGTAATAGGGTCCCGTTTTATTCTTTGGGTACAGAACCCTAAAAAAGGTAACTTTTGAGATGACGGCAGCGAGAGAAGTGTGATGTATCGACATTTAAAACATAAAACGTCAACCCAAAATAAACTGTGAGAGACGGGCAGGAGTTGTGTTCACTAAAAACGAATTTTAGTAACAGAATCAATATTAATTTTCCAGCTCATCACAATGCCACCGCTGACGTTAGAAGGAGACACACTCGGCGAAAAGCGCCGACACTACAACAAGCTTGTCGGAGATGCGCTTGCTAACAAACATTATCAATTACGTAACATTTTTGCAGATGAAAGTGACATAGACAACCTTCTGAAAATAGACATCGCCTGTAAAACCAGAAATATAGACTATATCATCGAAGTAATGAAATGCAACGACATGCTGTATGCGGTGACAGCTATTAAAAAATCCACGTGGCTAATCACCGAGCAGCAGTACGCGAACGTCATCAATCCAGAGTACCTACACACACAACTATTACCTAGCATGAACACCAAAACATTTAACAAACTCATGCTTCACATTCGACTCAATCTGAAAGACGAAACTCGAGTCGAAACCTTCTACGAATACCTGAAAGAATCCGACAGTGCTAACAAGTGGTTGCAAAACTGCTCTATTCCTTTCATAGAAAATGTTATAAAAAGAAACGATTGCCTCATAACACTGTCTCTATTTAAACGTTTGTGCAGAAAATCTGCCCATTTTCTTAAATATTATAAAAGAGTGGTGGAGTGCGACAACTATGACTTTAATCGTGAATTTACATTTTTGATAAAGTCACATGCTGAACAATATTTTAACTTTCTGGAAGAGCAAGATTTTCTTCATCAAAAAGAAATCAAAAATCCTCATGAAGACACATGCGCAGAGAATTTTTAACAATTTTGAAAAATACGAAGTCGTTATCGACGCATCCGTAGCAGTAAAATATTTAAAAAAGGAAGAAATAAAGCCATTCATGTTTGAAAAAGTTAAAAAGCAGCGCTGGTATTTTACGCGATTTGACAAATTAGGACAGTTTGTAAAAAACATGCCGGAAGAAGAAAAGCTACAATTCATAAGGCAAACTTTTATTGACAAAACTGATCTTAATTTCCTTTATGCTGAAGACGAAAACGAATACCACAAAATAGACTTACCGTTCTATAATTGGTATGAGTACTTTCCATTTACTATTGCGTTCCCTGAATTAAAAAAGCGTATACTTACAGAGAACTCACCCACTAAACGATGTGCCATGCTTTCCGTTTTGATCAAGTGTGCAAGAAAAAACCCACAGGATATTAAAACTTTGCTACAATTTTCCAAAGACCGACACGTTAATGAACCATTCAATTGCAAGATTCAGTTCGTCAATAACCTGCTTTCAGAAATATCTACTCACGAGTTCGACGTTGAAACTTGGAACGTTTTGGATCAGTTGTTCCACAGCATGGAAGTGTACACCGAATCAGAAAACAACGTACAACAGTGTCTGCAGTCTATAGTCCTGTATAAAGTTTTGCATGATGAACCAGTACCAGAGATCGTACAACAAAAGATGGAATTTGATACTTTTGTCAAAATTCAGAAAATCCTGAATCAAGAACAAAATGACAAAATATTTTCTTATCTTCTAAATTCCCAAATGACAAAAATAAAAATTAACGAGATTGCAAATGAATCCGATTTTGATGTCAATTCACTCCATTTGAAAAATTTCCTTACTTTATTAATAGATTGGAAAAAAGACATCAGCTGCTATCCACTTGTACTCGAAAAGATTCAGGAATTGGTTAATATTAAACAACAGAACTCGTGGAAAATAGACCCCGAGTTGTACAATATGAAGAAATCGTGGCGGAAGCACATGTTTGAGGAGTCGTTGTCGCTGTGTCTGAGCGAAGAAGCGTGCCTGAACGTACTGAAGCACAAGCCGCAGCTGCTGAAGCGCCACGACAAACAATTAGACAGGTTGCGAACTGACGATGCTGTCTCGCTGCCACGTCTGCTCGCCAAGCTGCGCGTCTTTTGGCCGCACTCGCTCGCGCAGCAGTGGGCCGACGCCTACTTGCTAAATCTGAACAAACCCACTGGACAAAAAGCCGTCATTAAGGGTCTGTTTGCGCTCCTTTCCCAAAATCAAATAATGGACTTGGCAAAAAAACATGCTCCCAACAATTTTAAAATAAATTGGGGCGAGACCGACCAGACCGAAATTAGTGTAAAGAAAAATATAGCACAACATTTACACGAAGCCAGACCAGTGATTCCCACAGATGTGGTTTTATGGTATGCTAAAGGAGATTACTTGCAATTTACGGTGCCATCGCTTAACGCCCTCGTATTCAAATTGAGTCAAGTTGAAAGCCATAACTTTGTTCTGAAATTATTGGAAGCACCAGTCTCATTACGGAAATTAGGACTTCATTTCGTGATTTCAAAATTTAAACCTTGTGAAATGAAAACATTAATCTTAAATATTTGGAACTCTACAACTAATTCTTTAATCAGAGCCGTTATTTTTAAGAATACATACCGTCGACTATGTAAGAATAAAAATTCAACCGTAGAGAAAGAACTCTGGGCATTACTTAGTATGTTTCTCGATACGCTGACTAAACGAGAAAATAAATTAATACTGAATAAATGTTTAAGTAAAGTTGATGATGTTCCCCTTAGCGTGCGAACGAAATTTTACTTGAAGAGTTTCACGTATTTAACTTCGTTGTCTCAAAGCTTCACGCGTGACAGTCTTATTAGGGATCTAGTGTCATATGTACGTTATGATAATTTAGACATCATAGATTCATTCGACGACGATTTTGTCACCGATACATTGTTGTCACCAGCAGAAACAAAATTTTGTATGCGGCGCAGCGACTTTATAGATATATTTGGGCGTTTTGTACTGTGGGCTAAAACTGAGGAAGATCAGCTGCTGCGATTTAGAAAGGTAATAGATCCAGCATTGGAAGAAGCTTTTGTTTCGTGGGGTAAAGCTCATCTAGACCATTATTACGTTAAATTCAACTTCGATCAATTCATTCGATATTTAATTAACAATTACAAAGACTTCACTTTGAGTAGAAAAAAAACTCCTGCTAAATTATTTGTAGAAATAAAAAATAAAATGGAAAAGAATTTAGACTTGATAGAAAACTATGTTCCATTCACCAGTTGGAAACTGATCACAGAATATGCGAAATTAATGGAGCAATACATTTCTGAAATAGGAGACACATGGCTGACAGGTGAAGAAGAAAAAATATGGAATGAAATTAATGTTGCTATGTATCCCGCCCTAGCCTCACAAATTGTTAAATATTTAAAAGAAGACACCGAGCAATATTTTCCATCGATATTTTTGATGTTTACAGACGCTTTCGATAATTCGTGCGACATTTTGGACTACCATTCCGAGCAAAAACTAGAAATACTAAAACATATGCTGCTTGACTCTGATTTCACACCCATTTATATAGTAGTTTCTAGGGCGAACATCAAGTATTCTATTCCAGAATCGTCGAAAAAGATACGAAACGAAATACGTAAAAAACTTGAATCACATCCATCTCAAGAGGTCCGAATGCATTACTACCATGGTTTTGGGAATTTACCCCCTGACGAAATCGACGAAATAAATACATGAAGATGCAAAGAAAAAGTAAATGATGCTTCGCAATACCATTTATTACTATCTGTTCCATGGTTTTCGCTAGCGGAATACTGCTACATGGTTTCACTGGTTCGAAAAAAACCCCTTTAATTATTTATAAACGTTCCGATCTCGAACAGCCTTTGTGGCCAACTCGTCTTCTTCAAACACCCATTGCGTGGATTCCGTGGATTGTTGCTTCGTGAGAGGTCGTAGCTGTAGATCGAAGATTTGTCAGTTGTGAGGATGTAGGGACATGTTTTGCGAAGTTCCTCCTTCGAACTTTTCTAGCACAAATTTACACCAATCAACATGACGGGTTTTGAGCAGAGAATGAGGTATTCATCGCGAAGCAAGCTTTCTTACTTTTAGTTGTTTATTTATTTAAACTCTATGTACAATAGTGGTACATGGGCGGACTTAATGCAACAAGGCATTCTCTACCAGTCAACCTTTGGGTTGAAAAGACTACACGGGATGAGTGGAAACTCCCTGTGATCCAATCTTCAGTTCCCCTTGAATCTTCCGATGTGTAACGTGTCTCTATTCTCCTGCAATAGCCACACTTCTCTGATCACATTTCATGAGTTACTGCAGATGTAGATCGGTCGGGTCTAGGTCATCGTTTAGGTTCGCTCGACCGTGTTTAAATTCACGAAACCAATAAGTAACTGTTGCTGACGCAGGAGCAGACTCCCCAAATGCAGTTTGTAAATTTTCGTGAGATTCTTTGAACGCCCTCGTTTAAACCATAAAAATCATAGCTTGAATAGCTTCCTGCGAGACGTTCGATGCAAACAAAAGAAGAGTGACAGATTAGTATATTGCAACGATCAAAGTACATAATATGTATAGGGTTTTTAACTTTTTTTTTTATTTGAATATGAATTTGAATTGACTTAATGTAGAAAAATAGTGTCATTGTTTATGATGCGAAAAGAGTATCTACCATATAGTCATATTTTTTCCGTGGCTGTGAGTTTGGAATAAATACCTAACACATTTTTCTACTTTTGTTTTATTTCAACTGTATGAGTGAAGATAAAATAGTGTATGCAATGGCATAAAATCTATACATATAATAAAATCGTAGATTTGCCGTGTCTGTACATTGAATATTTTTGTATAAAAATAACTGTGAAATGTTAGGAAAAAGGTATAAAACGCAAAAATGCCATTTTTGAAATTTTTGTTTGTTTGTCGGTTTATCTGTTTGTCTGTTTGTCCATATGTTTGAGACAGCATCACGCAAAAAACACTGATTGGATTCGAAAGCTAAGTTCTTAAAAATATTAAATGTTAACCCGAGTACCATTTAGCGTTTATTTTATCAAAATCGACCCATAAAATCAAAAGATATTGATTTTTTTAATTTTAGTAAGAAACTTCATACAGCGCTAAGCGTTGCGGTGACCGACTCTTAGGCGCCATCTATTGAGAAAGATAAAATGCTACCTGCATTTTATCTTTCAGCATGAAAATAACATCAAAACAAATTGTTGAGTTATTTGTGAAACTTTTAATAAGTAGTAAAATAAAAGTAACATTTTAATACCATAACGTTACTTATTGTTACACAATATGAGCTCCTTATTTTAACGTCTTCCTATGCCAAATGTTTCGTCAGTTTACCAAGTGGTCGATAGATGGCGTTGCACCGATGACGCGTTTTTCTGAATCGCGGTGTTAAGATTTTCCTTCAGATTATGACTCTCACACGATTTTTAGCAGGTTTTGGGCACATTTAACGTATTTTTAGTGATCGATCGACGATTTACTGGATCGATTCATTCAGAAGATACTAAAAATATTATCGCCTGCCTAGCCTTTCACCAACTAGGTATGCTGGGGTCGGTTTCCAGTCAAACCGGATTCAGCTGAATACCATTGTTTAAGGTACGTAAAGCGACTGCCTGTTTGACCTTCACAACCTAATAACTAGGAAACACGGTAGGTAGGTACCTCTTGGCAAGACTGGTGTTAGATTTTCTACCTTCTGGCAATCCTTAACGTCTGCCAAAGACCTACAAATGACAGCCGGACCAACGACTTAACATGTTATCCGAGGCACGAAGTAATCTCGGTATGTTAAAATGGTCAGCCATCTACAGGCCAACCTCGGCAAGCATTGCTTAACCTTAATATCAACCCGTGCGGCTGGAGCAACCAGTCTCTTCATTCCTCTGTACGTACAATTTTTTTTAGAAATTAGCCATCAATTTAAAATAGTTTCAAGAAAATAAATTTTATTTATTTTGTGGCTAACAATATCCGGAATAACCTAGGTGTACGAGTATTTCATGAAAAATTAGGAGAATCAATTATTATAGTAGGTACCAACTCGATATTTAACATTATAGTTAGGTACTGAAATATAGCAAACGTGCTAATGATAATGATTTCCGGATAAACAATTTTACGAGAAGAAAGGGACCAAAGAAAATACACTCAGGATACCATTTGAACTCGACCGCGTCCTTGTTAACAAAGAGCTGGTTTTTTTTGCGAATTATGGCGTTGAAATCACAGGTATGCGCGTTCGCGAACATACCAAACGCGCTACAAAAACGCGGCAATCCCAACAGCATCCTAAAGCAGTTATTATACTGCACTCTTAGAGCATCCAGCCAACTCTTCTTACATTTGATCCACAGGCTGCTCTTGTAAAAAGTCTGACAATAAGCTTTAAAAAGTGTAATTTTAACTTCATTACTACGAGTACATCAAGCAAACCTGTGAATCAATATGTTGCCTCTGACCGCAAGCGCCCTTCGCTCGCGCTCTACGTCTGCATCATCTCGTAGGTCTTCGGTAAGGATGTGCCCCAGATATTTAAATTTAGAAACCCTTTCGACTTGTATCCCATTGAGTTTGATTATTGAGACACTATCCACACGTTTACCGGAGGGCTCAAATATCCTAAACACACTTTTTTAAATTGTATGCAAGTCCATGGCTACTAACATATTGTTCGCACACATGCAATAGCTCCCTGATCGAGCCAGCCGTAGGACCCAGCAGGATCATGTCGTCTGCATAGCTCAGGTTGTTAACGCAAACACTGTCTATCCAGCATACGACACGTTACAACTCGCATATATACATGTCAGAAACACGTTAGTCGATTGAACAATCGAGACGCAAACGCCATCTAGTGGCGTTCGACGGAGTCTAGAACGGTGTGCTCGATCGAAGCTGAGTTTGCAGCGGCAGTCTACTGGTGGCGATCGAGCAGTGAACATGTCTAGGAACCGCCGCGCGTTTCGTAAGCTGGTGCTGTGTACCTATTGCGGAATTATTATTGAGTGAGTTAGAATATTGTTGTAGTGAGTTCGAGAGTGAATTATAATTTGATTTAAAAGCAAACAGTATTTCTATTGAGCAATAACCAACACTTCCCATAGTACGCCCACTGTAGTTCCAATATCATGGCTGATGTTACCTAGGGAGATGTACCATTTCCGTCATCAGAAGTGGCATGTAACTCATATGGCCCACATGGAAATTCCTGACAATGCTAGTGAAATACGTGGCGGTTGCGTTTTAAAAAAAAACAGTTGGTGACATTGAAAGTGACAATCATTGCGGGTCGTTTTTGAAATGTATGCGCTTATACATACTCTAAAAGTGCCGTGAATTTGGACTCGATAAGCCCAAGTTCGACACGCAATCAAAGTGCATCACCGCGGTGGTATGTTTGGTCGAGGATGCAGTGTTGTGCAGTGCAGCATATTTTTGACCGTAAGTAAGGCGACGAAGAGCTTGCGCCTATATGCCGGTCGTACCTAGATAAACTATCTGTGTTCAACGTGGGACCAATTCAAGGAAAATTCCGAGGTCAAGATTTCTTCTTGTCGAGTTTTATGCGACTACCCTCATCAACCTGAAAAATGAAAAACCAGTCCAGAACGGAGGCGAACAGCTTCATAACAGCTCAAAGCTCAAGCGCAGGTCAAAGAGAAGTGCGTGAATGTCCGTGAGGTTCTTTTCATCAATCTGGTGAGCCATTTTCGTTTTGTTATTGCTGTGAAGCAGATGTGCTTGTTGGTTAACATTTTTCTATTTTGTTTCATCATCATCATCATCATATCAGCCGAAAGACGCCCACTGCTGGACATAGGCCTCCCCCAAGTGTCGCCACAACAACCGGTCCTGTGCGTCTCGCATCCATCGGTTACCCGCGACCCTCACCAGATCATCGGTCCACCTTGTGGGAGGCCTTCCAACGCTGCGTCTTCCGGTACGCGGTCGCCACTCCAAAACTTTTCGGCCCCATCGACCATCTGTTCTGCGAGCAATGTGCCCTGCCCACTGCCACTTCAATTTGGCGATCCTTCGGGCTATGTCGGTAACCTTGGTTCTCTTGCGGATGTCATCATTCCTAATTCGATCACGCAAGGAAACTCCGAGCATTGCCCTCTCCATTGCCCTTTGGGTGACTTTAAGCTTTCTGATGAGGCCCATTGTGAGCGACCACGTTTCTATTTTGTTTACGAGTGAACATTTTAATGCTGTGGACACTGACTTATAAAGGGCTACGGTCTCATGAATGGCGATTATCGATGATTGAAAATTGACTTGTCGCTTTAATGCTCTATGCTAAAGTTAGGTTGTTATTTTCATGTTGACTATCGCTTTACTGTAAACAGTGTAGTAGTAGTTTAGGCGCTATAGCTTTGGTGTTGCTGGTTAAGCAATGGCGTTTTAAATAATGCTAATGAAGCGGTAATATCCTGCTATCGCAGGTTCAGTAATGAAGTGCAGTGCCAGTTCAGCGCTATTGTTGTTTGGACATTAGGGCGATATTATTTAAAAGTCACAACATTACACCGTACCCACTTTATTGAAAATTAAGATAATTGCAAAAGCAATATTTTGATTTATGATCACCAACCATAGCCAGACTTGGCCCACTGCTGGGCATAGGCCTCTTTCTTGTGTCAATGTTCTGATTAGTTTTAGATTTTGATTGACCTTGATAATGTGGTTACTACGCTAACCTGAAACAATTATTTCCTAGCTTTGATTGGACTTGTACTCTCCCAGTGTTTCTCAGTCTCAGATATCGTATATCGGTGGATGAAGCTAGCAGGAGGCTAGCGGTTCGCATGCTGCTATAACTGGTGTGCAGCTGCAACTCCTGAGTAATTCTGAGCGTGGCAGGCCGAAGGTCGACAAGCAGTTTTCAGGCTGCAATAGCCGAGCATCATGTCAACATCTGTGTGGACAAGAGCGTTCAAGGCCAACTGGAATATAGAGTGAGTTGCTCCCATTTCATTTTGATTGTGACATTCAAAGCTTTAAAGTCGTTCATATCAATTCAGTGGTTGGATTGATAGTGCTAGGTAATTTTACACACTTAGTACAAAGCGAGTAGGAACCTAAAGAGTTTTACCATTGGCAGATATTGCATGGTAAAGTTGCCACAACGTCATGTTGCGACTTTAGACGTTTTTAGTTAACATGTCGAGGACAGTTTTCCTTATATGAAAACAAAAACAGTTAGTTTTGACTAAATCTTTACCGAGTACAGAGAATTTTGATATATTACAATGTCAAAATTGGTACGTAAGTTAATGCGGATGAGATTAAAATAAGATTGATTGATTCAGTGCAGCATTAACCGTGATGTTCGTAGATTAACGTAGAGTAATTCGTGAACGTGGTTTATTAAAATGGGCTATTAGACGCCAGCTATTATTCCTCTTTTCGCAAGCACCGATGTGCATACCTAACTGGTCGGTATATTTTAAAATCTCTTTTTTGGGAAGATGCCCGTGGCAAGTTTCCTTGCAGTCACTTTTGAACTGTCAGAAGGCTAACTAACTGACTAGTCAGTAGAGTGAAGATGTAGAATAACTTAGACGCCGTAGAAACCTCTACGATAGCAAATCGTAGCAAATCGTAGCGGAACACAGTAGGTGAAGTAGACCTGTTCACACAGGTGTGAGTTAGAGCTTTCAAATACAATGCATAAAAAAAAATTTGCTTGGTATGTAGCTGTAGAGCTTTTAATTCGGGAAACTGCGAGACTGCAACCGTTATTATTGAAGTGATACAGATGCTAAAGTAATTATTGAATTAAATGATAAGTGTGATTTACCGAAATGTGATACTCAAGGCGTTTCAGAACCTTTACCTGACATTGCTGCAGGTACTCTTGATAATCAGTTAAATTAATGTTGCTTTTGTGTGCGATGGTCACAGGGATGACTGTCTGATTGATTAGTCACAGGGATGACTGAATCATTGAGGTCACAGGGTTGACCGACTGTTAATTTGGAGTCACAGGGATGACTACCATTGAACACTTGTAGTTACAGGGATGACTTAAGTGTGTGTCTCATTTCATGGTCACAGGGATGACTGTCGTCGATTGTTTGTTATTGTCACAGGGATGACAATCGTTGTAAGATTACCTGATGGTCACAGGGATGACTGTCTGATTGATTAGTCACAGGGATGACTGAATCATTGAGGTCACAGGGTTGACCAACTGTTAATTTGGAGTCACAGGGATGACTAGCATTGAACACTTGTAGTCACAGGGATGACTTAAGTGTGTGTTTCATTTTATGGTCACAGGGATGACTGTCTGCGATTGTTTGTTATTGTCACGGGGATGACAATCTTTGTAAGATTACCCGACGGTCTCAGGGATGACTGTCTGATTGATTAGTCACAGGGATGACTGAATCATGGAGCTCGCATGGTCACAGGGTAGACTGACTGATAATTTGGAGTCACAGGGATGACTACTATTGAACAAATGTAGTCACAGGGATGACTTTGTTACTGTTACGAGTACATGAGTTGTACATGGAGATCTTGCAGCAATGGTCAGTCACTTAATTTCTAATTGTGTAGTTTCAATAGTGTTACAAAATTTTGTATTTAGAATAAAAATATTCAAAGACATGAGATTTTTATAGAGTAGGAGTAAATTAAGTCAGATTGTGACAGAAAACATTAAACGATGTGGAGAATAATGTTAAAGCTCGATTTAATAATAAGTTTACTACTGGCGATTACAATTAGAAAACGAATATCGTAATCAGACTTAGTAAGATGGAAGTTAAGTTGTTAACGTTGTAAGTTCTGAACTATTTTGGGTGAGCTCATGGAAGGGTGAAAAAAAAAAAAAAAAAAGATGCCAAAGTCATGTACCACTCAAAATAGATGGTAAAAGTGAGATGTCACAGTGGTGACGAGCAAGCCGAGGCGGGGAACACGCGAGTAGGATTCTCTGTTGTGACAGTAGTGGTTGTGGTCCACATGTGTGTGGAGGCACGTTTTTCGAGAGCGATGGTGTGATCGCGACTCGAGGCCAATGGTGGCGCCTGTGGACGGCGAGCAATGGGTAGCTCGCCGTCCGATCAGAACAGGCCCGGGTTGACGGCGCGCTGTGTTCTACGCGCGCCAAGCCAGCAGTCGTCAGCATGGGTCGGGGCCCGTTAGGGCCAGAGCCTACCAGGGTTGCGGATTTGTTCGAAAGAGTTACCGTGGCCCTGGAACGTAAAAGGCACTAAGAGGAGCATGGGTGGGTTTTAGTCAGTAGAAGTCTGACACTCCCTGCCGCTCCACCCAGAGCGGGAGGGGTCATTTGATGATTTCCCATCCAATAAAAAAAAAAAAAAAAAGGCCAATGGTGGCCATAGTGGGTGAAAACCCCACAGTGCTCCACAAACATGGAGGATGCACGTATTGGAGAGCAATGTGATTGCTGCTCGTGGTCTGTAGTGACCGTGGATCGGCTTGAGAGCCGTGGTGTAAGAGTTGTTTACTTGTGTGAGGGGTTCCCCAAGGCTTTGTTGTGATTAAGGTGATTGTTGTTGTGGATAACGATGGTACATGGCTATGGGTGACGATTTCAATGTTTTACAAGATTTTAAAGTTTTGTGTGTCGTGTTAAGTGGAACACAATATTTTGTGAAAACAAAATGATTGAGGATAAAGATTTAGTTCTGAGCCTTATTGTGGTCAGGATTGACCGAGTCGAACAGGCACTGTTGTTGAGTTTTGGTTGCAGATTAACACACGAGGACGTGTGCTAGTCAGGATGGCCGTGTCGGAAACACGTTAGTCGATTGAACAATCGAGACGCAAACGCCATCTAGTGGCGTTCGACGGAGTCTAGAACGTCGTGCTCGATCGAAGCTGAGTTTGCATCGGCAGTATACTGGTGGCGATCGAGCAGTGAACATGTCTAGGAACCGCCGCGCGTTTCGTAAGCTGGTGCTGTGTACCTATTGCGGAATTATTGAGTGAGTTAGAATATTGTTGTAGTGAGTTCGAGAGTGAATTATAATTTGATTTAAAAGCAAACAGTATTTCTATTGAGCAATAACTAACACTTCCCATGGTTCCCTATCCATTTGCATAAAATTTTAAGACCTAATATAACTTAGCATAATTTTGTTTGGCATAATTATATTTTCGCAAAATGTAGTTACGCATAACAGCTTATGCATAATTTCTCTAACCATAATAATGATTAAGAATAATATTCTAAAGCATAAATTTATTAAGCATAAAGTTCTAAAGCATAACTTTTTTAAGCATGATATCCTAAAGCAAATTTCCATTCCATTCCATTTCCACAAATTTATTTACGCATAATGATATTAAAACATATTTTTATAGGTATAACAATTTATTTCGACGATTGGAAAAAAGCCATATCTCCTGAATCAGGTAATATATAGGTAACATATTAACAATTTTGTGGACAAGCATACAGCATGCAAGCAAGCATACAGCATGCAAGCAAGCATGCAGCAAACAAGCAAGCATGCAGCATGCAAGCAAGCATGCAGCATGCAGCATTCAAGCGAGCACGCAACATGCAGCAGGCAGGGTTTCTGTCACGGCTCCGGCGCTGCGGGCCTCCGGCGGCCCCACGCACCTACGCGATTTTAAATTACACCCTAGGGGTAGGACAACCCCACCAACCGTGTCTCCACGTTGTCGTCGTGGTGGGGCTTGCGTGTCTCAATGATCTTGGGGGCTTTGCCGGTAGAGCCACTCATGCCGGAAGGTCCCAAGTGAGAGACCAGACCAAGAGAGACACAAGAGGGGCACACCGTTCGGAGACTTGAGCAGTGTTCGGGTCCTCGGACGGTGTGCGTCTCATTGGCTTGCTCGCTGCTCTCTGGTACGCGTCTGATCATCAGACGTGACTGTGAGGGCAGCGAGCAAGCAGTGAGAGAGAGGGAGAGAGGAGGGGAGATAGGGACCGCACCCTTTAAAAGGAAACTAATGGACAGTACTGAAAGAGATTCTGTACCCCAGGGCGGTTCGGACTGCACAGCAGTCCGGGAATCCGCCACGCCTCGTGCGTCAAGCCCCTCGTATTCTGGGGGGGGCAACAGTGCTGTCCACATTCCGCATGCCAAGGGCATCAGTGGCCGAGGAGGCCCCCGATCCAAGCCGTCCTTCGAGGACATGATCGGGTTCGACTTTGGATCGCCCGACAAAGCGTCGGTCGGGCGAAGCGCGGCAAGAGGCGCGTTGTATTGGAGGAGGGGCTCACCTGAGCGTCACCCGGGTGCAGAGTCGGAGTCCGAGTTGGACTCCGACGACCTGGTGACAGTTAGCTCGGCGAGCTCTGAACCCGAGGGGGCAGGGACTGCAGCGGAGGACTCGAGGTCCTTCCGCAAGCGGCCTAGGCCGCAAGACGACCGGGGGTCGTCTTGTAGCGAAGAGGTGGCCTCGGCCCGTAAGATCCCCACCAGCAGGCGGGGTAAGGGCCGAGAGGGAGGCAAGGGCAGAGTCCTTGCCTCCAGGGATGCTGGACGACCCCCCGAAGATGGCGGTCGTGGGGCTCATGGCTCGGAGTCCTCCGGCGGCGAGCCGGATGACCGGAGGGCCGGGTTTGCGGAGGTGGTGGAGGCCGCGCTTCGCGATGTGGCCTTGAAGAGGAAGCTTTCCTCTAAGAACAAGGCCATAAGCGAGGCGATGGCCTCCATTCTGGCGGCAGCGGAGGTTACCAGGGGTGGGCCTCCGCCGGACGAGATGTCCGAGCTGCGGGCGGAGGTCGCCCGCTTAGCTGCCGCCACGGAGCGTCTCCGAAAGGAGAACGAGGGGCTCCGCGCAGACCTGGGCAGGCTCCGGGGAGCCGGCCCACAGGGGGCGCCGCAAGGGGGGCGCAAGAAGGACGGCCAGCCCGTGCCGCAGGAGAGCCAGGTGCTGGACCTGGTGCGGCAGGAGATGGCTGCCTTCCAGGCGCGGTTTTCCGTCCTGGAGGGCATCGTCCTGCGCCCCCCGTTAGCGGCGAGTGGGAAGGCTCCAGGCCGGAAGGCGGCGTCGTACGCGGCCGCCGTGGCTGCCACACCGGGGTCGTCTGGCCAGGACAAAGGGTCCGGGCCGGCACCCG
Source organism: Melanchra persicariae (assembly GCA_947386135.1). NCBI lineage: Eukaryota > Metazoa > Arthropoda > Insecta > Lepidoptera > Noctuidae > Melanchra > Melanchra persicariae. Next base: position 8,648,845 of record OX376661.1, on the reverse strand, counting down.
CGCAGCCGGTGTCGGGAAAACCGGACCCGGCCCCGGGAAGGAAGAGGAAGGGTGGGGTTGCTGCGCGGACGGCGAAGGCTCCTGCGCCGTCTGAGCAGCAGCTCCCCCCGGCTTCCTCGTCTTCAGCTCCTCCCCCGGCTCAAGCCGAATGGCAAGTTGCCGGGGAGAAGAAGAAGGCGGGAAAGGCAGCCAGGGCGGCAAAGAGGCGGGAAAGAAGGCGGCGGCAGCGAGCGCGAGGCGTCGCGGCTGCGCTCCGCGCCCCGAAGACCGCGGCTGTAGTCTTAACGCTGCAGCCGGACGCGGTGAAGAGGGGCGTGACGTATGCCAATACGCTCACCAAGGCCAAGGAGGCCATCAACCTCGGTGAGCTTGGCATCGTCGGGGGTCTCCGGCTCAGGGTCACCATGACCGGGGCCAGGATGCTCGAGATCCCTGGAGCAGGCAGCGGTCCGGCCGCGGACGCTCTAGCCGAAAGGCTTAGGGCGTCCTTGGGCGCGGATGACGTCCGAGTGTCCAGGCCCACGAAGTGCATAGATATGCGCATCTTGGGCCTGGACGACTCCGTCACGGAGGAGGAGGTGTTGGCCGCCGTCGTCAGGACGGGGGGGTGCTCTGCAGAGGAGGTGAAGGCGGGCACCATCCGTCCTGACAACACGGGCATGCGAACCGTAGTGGTGAGCTGCCCCGTGTCGGCGGCCAAGAAAGTCTCGGAGGGCCGAAGGCTTTTGGTGGGCTGGGTCTCCGCGCAGGTAAAACTGCTGGAGCCCAGACCTCTGAGGTGCTTCCGTTGCCAAGTTGGCAACCACGTGGGAGTACGCTGCACCTCGGAGGTGGACCGCAGTGACCACTGCTTCCGCTGTGGTCAGCCCGGTCACAGGGCCGGCTCGTGCGACGCCGCGCCGCACTGCTTCGCATGTGCGGCAGCTGGCAAGCCGGCCGATCACTGGGCTGGGGGCAAAGCCTGCGGTCCACCCGCCAGGGCCGGGTCGAGGAGAAAACCCTCCTCCACCGCCGCCGCCGCCGCCGTCGCTTCCGCCGCAGCCGCCGCCACCGTCGCCGCCGCTGCCACTGCTCGGGAGGGGGCCGAAATGGAGTGCCAGTAATGGCCCCATTTCGCCTCCTCCAGACGAACATCAGTCGCTGCGCCTCTCAGGAACTGACGCTCCTGGGCAAGGCGCAGTGACTGACGCCTGCGGACAGCGAGCAATGGGTAGCTCGCTGTCCGATCAGGTCAGGCCAGAGTCGACGGCGCGTTCACTCCAAACGCGCCGTCAGCAACGAGCAGTCAGCAACGGAGACGGGGCCCGCCAGGGCCAGAGCCTGCCAGGGTTGCGGAATTGTTCGAAAGAGTTACCGCGGCCCTGGGAAGAAAGGCACTAGGAGGACTAAGGGTGGGTTTTAGTCAGTAAAAGTCTGACACTCCCTGCCGCTCCACCCAGAGCGGGAGGGGTCATTTGATGATTTCCCATCCTATAAAAAAAAAAAAAAAAAAAAAAAAGGGGTAGGACAAACAAGACTACGTGGAGTCGGTTTTGCAGCAATTCGGTTCTGTCACTAACTTTTGTTTTATTTATATACAGCATATTGAATTCAGTCGATATTAAAGTCATTAGGCCTTCTAACGTTATGCTAATAGTCATTACGCCTACTAACGTTATGCGAATCAAATTTATGCCAAAACAAATTAGTCTTTAAGATGATTATGCCAACATAAAATGTATGCCTAAAAAAATTATGCCGAAGTATTATTATGCCAAAACAAATTGTGCCAAAATCGTTATGCCGAAGTATATTAAGACAAAGAACATTATGCGAAAAGAAGGGATCCCACTTCCCATAGTACGCCCACTGTAGTTCCAATATTTATTTATTTATTTATTTATTTAAACTCTATGTACAATAGTGGTACATGGGCGGACTTAATGCAACAAGGCATTCTCTACCAGTCAACCTTTGGGTCAAAAAGACTACACTGTGGTAGGTGTACAACAAATAAATAAGATCATGGCTGATGTTACCTAGGGAGATGTACCATTTCCGTCATACAAGTTAAAGAGCTTGACTTATGTTACCAATAAGAGACGCTACTTAACTAAGTACCTAGATACCCACTCAGTTTATTTTTTCAAAAAGGAAAATGTCGTGAGACAAGATTTCAGTACAATGTCATGACAAAAAGAGTAGGGGTAAACCAAATGAACGATAGAAAGACTGTGTGAGAGATATATTTAGAAAAAAGGTGACTTCTGAATTTACAAAAACGAGAGAAGTATGCGTGTACATAAACATGATACGTCAACCCAAAATAAACACTAAAAATAAATGTAAGTAACAAAATCAATATTAATTTTTCAGCTCATCACAATGCTGCCGCTGACGCTAGAAGGAGACACACTCGGCGAAAAGCGCCGACACTACAACAAGCTTGTCGGAGATGCGCTTGCTAACAATCATTATGAATTACGTTACATTAGTGCCGATGACAGCGACATAGACAACCTGCTGAAAATAGACATCGCCTGTAAAACCAGAAATATAGACTATATCATCGAAGTAATGAAATGTAACGACATGCTGTATGCGGCGACAGCTATTAAAAAATCCACGTGGCTAATCACCGAGCAGCAGTACGCAAACGTCATCAATCCAAAGTACCTACACACACAACTATTACCTAGCATGAACACCAAAACATTTAACAAACTCATGCTTCACATTCGACTCAATCTGAAAGACGAAACTCAAGTCGAAACCTTCTATGAATACCTGAAAGAATCCGACAGTGCTTACAAATGGTTGCAAAACTGCTCCATTAACTTCATAGAAAATGTTATAAAAAACGAACGCCTCATACCACTGTCTCTATTTAAACGTTTGTGCAGAAGATCTGTAAATTTTCTCACATACTATAAAAGAGTGGTGGAGTACGAAAAATATGACTTTAACAATGAATTGATATTTTTGATAAAGTCACATGCTGAACAATATTTTAACTTTCTGGAAGAGCAAGAGTCTCTATATATGGGTATTATTGGGAAAAAGAAAACAAAAATCCTCATGAAGACACACGCGCAGAGAATTTTTGACAATTTTGAAAAATTCGAAGACATTATCGACGGATCCGTAGCAGCAAATTATTTAAAAAGGGAACAAATAAAACCATTCATTTCTGAAAAAATTATAAAGCGGCGCTGGTATTTTTTGGAATTTGATAAATTAGGACAGTTTGTAAAAAAGATGCCGGAAGAAGAAAAGCTACAATTCATAAGGCAAACTTTTATTGACAGAACTGATCTAACTTTCCTTCGTGCTGAAGATGAAAAAGAATACTACAAAATAGACTTACCGTTCTATAATTGGTATGAGTACTTTCCATTTACTATTGCGTTCCCTGAATTAGAGAAGCTTATACTTGCAGAGAACTCACCCACTGAACGATGTGCCATGCTTTCCGTTTTGATCAAGTGTGCAAGAAAAAACCCACAGGATATTAAAACTTTGCTACAATTTTCCAAAAACCGACACGTTAATGAACCATTCAATTTCAAGATTCAGTTCGTCAATAACCTGCTTTCAGAAATATCTACTCACGAATTTGACGTTGAAACTTGGAACGTTTTGGATCAGTTGTTCCACAGCATGGAAGTGTACACCGAATCAGAAAACAACGTACAACAGTGTTTGCAGTCTATAGTCCTGTATAAAGTTTTGCATGATGAACCAGTACCAGAGATCGTACAACAAAAGATGGAATTTGATACTTTTGTCAAAATTCAGAAAATTCTGAATCAAGAACAAAATGACAAAATATTTTCTTATCTTCTAAATTCTCAAATGACAAAAATACGAATTAACAAGATTGCAAATGAATTCGATTTTGATGTCCATTCACTCCACTTGAAAAATGCCCTTACTTTATTATTAAATTGGAAAAAAGACATCAACTGCTACCCACTTATACTCGAAAAGATTCAGGAATTGGTTAATATTAAACAACAGAACTCGTGGAAAATAGACCCCGAGTTGTACAATATGAAGAAATCGTGGCGGAAGCACATGTTTGAGGAGTCGTTGTCACTGTGTCTGAGCGAAGAAGCGTGCCTGAACGCACTGAAGCACAAGCCGCAGCTGCTGACGCGCCACGACGAACAAATAGCCACGTTGCGAACTGACGACGCTGTCTCGCTGCCACGTCTGCTCGCCAAGCTGCGCGTCTACTGGCCGCACTCGCTCGCGCAGCAGTGGTCCGACGCCTACTTACTGAATCTAAACAAACCCACTGGACAAAAAGCCGTCATTAAGGGTCTGTTTGCGCTCCTTTCCCAAAATCAAATAATGGACTTGGCAAAAAAACATGCTCCTAACAATTTTAAGATAAATTGGGGCGAGACCGACCAGACCGAAATTAGTGTACAGAAAAATATAGCAAAACATTTACACGAAGCCAGACCAGTGATTCCCATAGATACGGTTTTATGGTATGCTAAAGGAGATTACTTGCAATATGCGGTGCCATCGCTTAACGCCCTCGTCGCCAAATTGAGTAAAGTTGAAAGCCATAACTTTGTTCTGAAATTATTGGAAGCACCAGTCTCATTACGGAAATTAGGACTTCATTTCGTGATTTCAAAACTTAAACCCAGTGAAATGAAAACATTTATCATAAATATTTGGAACTCTACTACTAATTCTATAGTCAGAGCCGTTATTTTTAAGAATACATACCGTCGACTATGTAAAAATAAAAATACAACTATAGAGAAAGAACTCTGGGCATTACTTAGTATGTTTTTCGATACACTGACTAAACGAGAAAGTAAAGTAATAGTGAATAAATGTTTAAGTAAAGTAAAGGATGTTCCCCTTAGCGTGCGAACGAAATTTTACATGAAGAGTTTCACGTATATAAGTTCGTTGCCTCAAAACGCCACGCGCGACAGTCTTGTTCGGTATGTACGTTACAATAATTTAGAAATAATAGATTCATTCGACGACGATTTTGTCACCGATACATTATTATCACCTGCAGAAATAAAATTTTGTATGCGGGACAGCGACTATATAAATATATTTGGGCGTTTTGTACTGTGGGCTAAAACTGAGGAAGATCAGCTGCTGCGATTTAAAAAGGTAATAGATCCAGCAATTGAAGAAGCTTTTGTTGCGTGGCATAAAGTTCATCTAGACGATTATTACGTTAAATCTAACTTCAATCAATTCATTCGATATTTAATTAAAAATTACAAAGACTTTACTTTGTGTAGAAAAAAAACTCCTGCTATATTATTTATAGAAATAAAAAATAAAATGGAGAAGAATTTAGAATCGCTGGAAAACTATGTACCATACACCAGTTGGAAACTAGTCACAGAATACGCGAAATTAATGGAACAGCACATTTCTGAAATGGGTGACGCATGGCTGACAGGTGAAGCAGAAAAAATATGGAATGAAATTAATGTTGCTATATATCCTGCCCTAGCCTCACAAATTGTTAAATGCTTGAAAGAAGACATCGAGCAATATTTTACTTCGATATGTTTGAATTTTACAGACGCTTTCAATAATACGTTCGACATGTTGGACCTCGATTCCGAGCAAAAACTAGAAATACTAAAACATATGCTGCTTGACTCTGATTTCACTCCCAGTTATATAGTAGTATCTAGGGCGACCATCAAGAAGTATTCTATTCCAGAATCGTCGAAAAAGATACGAAACGCAATACGTAAAAAACTTGAATCACATCCATCTCAAGAGGTGCGAATGCATTACTTCTATGATTTTAAGAGATTACCTCCTGACGAAATCGACGAATAATAAATAAATGACGATGCAAATAAAAAGAAAATATCTACATCTTGTAGCGCGATCCTCGTAGTACCTACTAGTTAAGTGTAATATTTTTATTCATTTTCCTTTTATATTTCCGTCGTTCAACCCATAGATTCAACACATGTATTGATTTGTTGTATTTCAAAATTTTTAAAAATTTGCTAGGTACTGTTTGCTGATTCATTTTATGAAAAATAAAACAGCTGTTCAGAATATTTTGTCGTTTTTTTTTTGGCCTCATATGAATTTAAGGTCCCCAGCCAAGGCAACTTTAGCTACACGCTAATCTACTGACCGCTCGCTAAGGGCATCCCCTGTGGAATACGACCTCGGCTTAGCGGCGTCAGTTCGGGACAGCAAGGGACCCACTAGCAAGTTAACACATTTGGGATATCAACTGCTTAACCGGACTAACCTGTGGTGGCCTCAAATGAATTTAAGGCCCCCAGCCAAGGCAATAAAACTAGATACAAGCTAAAAACTACTGACCGCTCGCTAAGGGCATTCCCTGTGGAATACGACCTCGGCTTAACGGCGTCAGTTCGGGACAGCAAGGGACAACAGGCTGGGTCATTAGGTACCTATATATTATTTTTGGGATTTTAGACTAATTATATAGCGGCTCAGCGATGCGGGCTGGCTCGTTAGGCAAAAGAAGGGGAGGGTTTTGAATGGGTCGTCGCGGCGGGCCTCGGCGGCGAGGCCGGAATACGGAACGCGGTCTGTTTTTGTTTTTTCTAAGCGTGCTGGTTTCCCTATCTTTGTGATCTCGTCGTCGGACTCGACGAGTGTATGCCGAGGACGGCGAATCTTACTAATATCCCGTATTACTGTACTGGGAGTGTACTGAGTTGCCTTTGAAATCAAAGGGTTTTGTGTTTTTCAGCGGATTCAATGAAACGCTTTGTAAGGCGTTTCATAAACTGTTTTATGGTCGGGATTTTGAGGTCGACATGGAGTCGTTCATTCCGTACATAAGTACCACGGGGCGGCCGTGGCTTTCTGGAGAAATCTGTTTTGGACTACTTGCATCCTGTGGATTTGTTTTGACTTTGTGTGTGCGAATGCGGCACACGCCTGTAGCGGTCTACACCCTGTTTCACATCCTTATATCATTGTAAAAACACTAAACATTCGTCCATAACACAACATTCTACTTTCTTCATTTCGTTTGTTATTTTCACGTTTGACAGTTTTGACACATGACATTTTTGCATAAACGTTCCATTCATAATTACCATAAACACATACACACATGGAACGCATTATCTATGACTAATCATATTAATAAAAAGCATTACATATCACATATAAATTCATTAGAACTTGTTTACATAGCACACATTATTTAATGAAATAAATTAACAATACTAACCAATATCAACACTACACAAACCGTAAATAGTAACATTATTGTTTTAGTAAATAGTGCGTTCGGGATATGGCGTGTGAGCATCGACGGAACGCACCCATATGGCTGCGATGACCGGCGCTTTTAATAGCGGGTTCAAAGGCCGATCTCATTAGTGCGAACATAGCCTCTTACCTGATCGCACGCCAAATCTCCTTCGCGAAATCTAGATTCCCGCTAAAGCCTAGATCCCTTAATTGTTACTTGTTTGTCCGTATTGTGCTCGTAATAAATAAAACAGTGTTTTGTCTTGAAATTATATTTATTTGTAACATTACACGTTATAAAGAAGAGACGTGGTAATTAAAAATACAAAAGCCTAAACTCACGCGCGTTGTAACTTATTTTACCCCGTCTACACTTCACTGGTGACCCCGAAAAAGAACACTGAAGCCTTCAGGAGCCAGCATGTCTACCGGAGCAGCCCAGGGAACGAGCGTAGGAGCGTCGTCGGAGAGCCAGGACGTCTGCCGTGTCAGCGTGAAATTGCCGCCATTTTGGCCTGAGGAGCCGGCACTTTGGTTTGCCCAGGTCGAAGGTCAGTTCACCATCGCGGGCATTACTGCCGATTCTACCAAATTTTATACCGTCGTCGCGCAGCTTGACCACCGATATATGGTAGAGGCCAGGGACATTATCGAAAATCCCCCAGCTCAGGACAAGTACCTAAAGCTGAAAGCTGAGCTGACACGGCGACTCTCCGACTCGCACGAGAAAAAGGTCCAGCAGATCCTCAACCGCGAGGAGCTAGGCGACCGCAAGCCGTCGCAGTTTTTACGGCACCTGCAGACGCTAGCCGGACCACATGTGCCCGAGTCATTCTTGGCCACGTTGTGGGCGAGTAGGTTGCCCACTAATATACAGACGGTTATCGCTTCGCAACCTAATCTTCCTCTTCAGTCTGTCGCAGATTTAGCCGACCGCGTGCACGAGATCGCGCCGACACCAGCACCAGCGCTCGCAGCAACATCCGCCGTAGCAGCAGTGGCGAGCGCGAGCACCAGCAGCAGCGAGATCAGCGAGCTGAAACAATGCATAGCTGCATTAACGCTCCAGGTAGCGGCCCTGCAGAGAGGACAGGTACACCACGGCTCGCGTAGCCATCATAGGCACCAACGTGGTGGCAGAGGACCGTCCTCAGGCCGCCGCCGTAGTCGCTCGCGCTCCAGAACCACGTGGAACGAGGCCCACTGTTTTTACCATAACAGGTTCGGTGACAAGGCCACGCGGTGCGCCACGCCGTGCACGTATGCGGGAAATGCCGCCGGCAGCCAGAAGTAGCGGCAAATGGCTGCCCCAACCAACCACGCCGCCTATTTGTGACTGACCGGACAACTAAAACCACGTTTCTTGTGGACACAGGGTCCGACCTGTGCGTGTACCCACGTGCATCACTCCAGCAGCGGCGCAACAAAACAGGGTACCAACTTTTCGCGGCCAACGGAACCGCCATCGACACGTACGGCTGGGTCGAGCTCCATCTGAACTTAGGGCTCCGCCGCGTGTACACGTGGAAGTTCGTGGTCGCGGACGTCACCAAACCCATCATCGGTGCCGACTTACTGGCACACTACAATCTTTTAATAGATTTAAAAAATTACCGGCTCATCGATGGGCTGACCCAGCTGTCGTCTACGGCGTCATCTGCGGCCGGCTCAACAACAGACATCGCCTCCGTGAAGTCGATCGGTGGTACCACCGTGTACCACGAGGTCCTGCGTCAGTACCCGGAGACCACGCGGCCAGCTGGAACACAACGTCAGGTCAGTCACAACACCGTACACCACATACGGACTACGCCTGGCCCACCTGTTTTCAGCCGACCACGCCGCCTTGCTCCGGACAAGCTCAAGGTCGCCCAGAAGGAGTTCGAGGCAATGATGGCCAATGGTACAGCTAGACCATCAGAGAGCTCATGGTCATCACCACTCCACCTCGCTCCTAAAAAGGACAACAGCTGGCGACCATGTGGGGACTACAGGGCATTGAATGCCCGTACCATCCCGGACCGGTACCCTATACCACACATCCAGGACTTCACACATCAGCTGGCTGGCAGCACAATATTCAGCAAAATTGACCTGGTGAAAGCTTACAATCAGATCCCTGTCCAGCCAGCTGATATTCACAAGACAGCCATCACCACACCGTTCGGACTCTACGAGTTCCCATACATGACGTTTGGACTGAGGAACGCAGCGCAGACTTTCCAGCGATTCATGGACGAGGTGCTCCGCGGGCTGCCGTTCTGCTACTGTTACTTAGATGATGTGCTTTTATTTTCACAGACGGCAGCCCAGCATACTGAACATATGCACCAACTCCTCAAGCGACTGTCCACGTATGGAATTTTAATCAACACGGCTAAGTGTGAGTTCGGCAGAGCCACCATCACCTTTCTAGGGCATGAGGTGTCTGCAGAAGGTGTTCGTCCCTTACCGGAGAAGGTACAGGCGATCCAGGATTACCCAGCTCCCAAGACCGTCAAGGAGATGCGTCGCTTCCTGGGTATGTTCAATTTCTACCGCCGCTTTGTTCCTGACGCAGCTCGCTTGCAATCGCCACTCAACGTCGTCCTCACTGGCCCTAAAACGAGAGGAACACAGGCTATAGAGATGACACCAGAAATGCATACAGCTTTTGATGCTTGCAAGCAAGGCTTAGCTTCAGCTGCTTTACTCGTCCACCCGGACACCACTGCTAGCCTTGCAATTTTTACAGATGCGTCTGACGCCTCCATAGGTGCAGTGCTGCAGCAGAAGACGGGTGACACCTGGAGCCCTCTGGCATTCTTCTCGCGTCGTTTGTCCTCATCGCAGAAGAAGTACAGCCCGTATGACAGGGAGCTCAAAGCCATCCACGATGCCGTCAGGTACTTCCGCCACATGGTCGAGGGTAGGCACTTCACCATCTTCACAGACCACAAACCCCTGTCATACGCGTATGCGCACAACCGGGAGAACTGCTCACCACGACAGTACCGATACCTGGACTTCATTGCGCAATTCACCACGGACATCCAGTTCATCGCAGGAAAGGACAACGTCGTGGCTGATGCCCTATCACGTGTGGAAGCCTTATCAGTCCCAACACTGGATTACGCAGCCCTTGCACATACCCAGGAAAGCGATCCTGAACTGCATGGACTCCTAACGTGCAACAACACGTCCCTCAAGCTCAGGAGAGTACGGTATCCAGACTCCGACATAGAGCTATACTGCGACACCTCCACTGACAACATACGTCCTTTTGTTCCAGAGCCATTCAGAAGGCGTGTGTTCCAGAAGCTTCATCAGCTGAGCCACCCCGGTAGACAGGCCACGGTCAAATTAATTTCATCCCGATTTGTTTGGCCTGGTCTGAAGAAGGATTGCCGGGCATGGTCCAGAGAGTGTATAGAGTGCCAGAAGAACAAGATCTCGCGGCACACATCCTCTCCCACCTCTCCTTTCCCTATTCCTTCCCAGCGCTTCTCACATGTCCACGCCGACATCGTGGGCCCATTAAATTACTCAAATGGTTACAGGTATGTCCTCACCGTCATTGATCGCTTCACCCGCTGGCCTGAGGCATACCCCATCGCTGACATCACCGCTGAGACCTGTGCCCGCACTTTCATTGCCGGCTGGGTGTCTCGCTTCGGCTGCCCGCATCGCATCACCACCGACCGGGGCGCGCAGTTTGAGAGCAAGCTCTTCCACGCTCTCGCTGCGACCCTCGGCAGCCAGCATCGACCAACCACGGCGTACCACCCAGCCTGCAATGGCATGGTAGAGCGCCTACACCGCCAGCTCAAGGCGGCCATCCGATGCCACACCGACACCAACTGGTCCGAAGTTCTTCCCCTCGTGCTGCTCGGCATCCGCAGTGCCTGGAAGGAGGACATCAACGCGTCAGCTGCAGAGCTAGTCTACGGTGAACCGCTACGCTTACCGGGCCAATTTATCTCACCATCAGGGTCCGGCACCGTAGACTACGCCGACTACACAGCACGTCTTCGGCAGCAGATGGCCAACCTGACGCCGACACCGGCGAGCCGCCACGGCCAGAAGGCATTTTACGTGCCCCGCAGCTTGGCAACGGCGACGCATGTCTTCCTGCGACATGACGCCGTGCGCCGTCCACTCGACCCGCCATACACCGGGCCGTTCAAAGTGCTGCAAAAGGGCGAGAAAACATTCAGACTTGAGGTAAAGGGTAAGGAGACAACCGTCTCAATAGATAGGTTGAAGCCCGCTTACCTCAGCATCGAAGAAGACGTCGTCCCAAGCAGCGCAACTCCGAGTTCGACACCAACCGCCACACAGTTGCCGCCAAATACCGTCGACGTTAAAAAAACCCGTTCCGGTCGAACTGTTCGCTTCCCGGACTACTATCGCCCGTAGCAGTAGCTACGGTCTCAGGGGGGGAGTAGTGTAGCGGTCTACACCCTGTTTCACATCCTTATATCATTGTAAAAACACTAAACATTCGTCCATAACACAACATTCTACTTTCTTCATTTCGTTTGTTATTTTCACGTTTGACAGTTTTGACACATGACATTTTTGCATAAACGTTCCATTCATAATTACCATAAACACATACACACATGGAACGCATTATCTATGACTAATCATATTAATAAAAAGCATTACATATCACATATAAATTCATTAGAACTTGTTTACATAGCACACATTATTTAATGAAATAAATTAACAATACTAACCAATATCAACACTACACAAACCGTAAATAGTAACATTATTGTTTTAGTAAATAGTGCGTTCGGGATATGGCGTGTGAGCATCGACGGAACGCACCCATATGGCTGCGATGACCGGCGCTTTTAATAGCGGGTTCAAAGGCCGATCTCATTAGTGCGAACATAGCCTCTTACCTGATCGCACGCCAAATCTCCTTCGCGAAATCTAGATTCCCGCTAAAGCCTAGATCCCTTAATTGTTACTTGTTTGTCCGTATTGTGCTCGTAATAAATAAAACAGTGTTTTGTCTTGAAATTATATTTATTTGTAACATTACACGTTATAAAGAAGAGACGTGGTAATTAAAAATACAAAAGCCTAAACTCACGCGCGTTGTAACTTATTTTACCCCGTCTACACTTCACGCCTAAAGTCATTATCGGATTGTCGAGATAAGCGCACAGAAATGTATAGGTACCTATATATGAGAAGTCGATTTTTTTTTCGCGATTGCAGTGTTGGTTCCGTAGTAAAAGTTGTTCATAATGATGAGAACAATGACCTACCTAGGAGGTATTGAGTTTATTTTGTTACACGTTGCATATATTTTTGAGTTTTAAAAGATTGGAAAATTCAAATGTCCACCAAATCGTACCTACGTATTTAACATTAATAATGAAAAAAACCTGAAATCTATTTTTATTTGTTTAAGCAAAAAACAGGTTTAAGTGGTAGGTACCTATGCAATTTAAACAAACAATTATCTTATTCATATTTTCTGTTACTTATGGCACAAACTAATTTAGGGTTTTAAAAATAATTAAAATGGGTAGCATAAATAATAGGTTGACAGCTACAGAAAATATAAATTGAGTTGTAAACTTTTTTTAAATATAAACTGGCAGTGATTTTTTGGTGCGGCAACTGAATTCATTGTTAGGTGACAACTTGACGGCGGATAAAAAGTAGCACGATATCGACCAAATTCGGTCGATAATTCCTGAGGACACCCGTACATAGTCAATCGCACGATATCGACCAAATTCGGTCGATAATTCCTGAGGCCACCCGTACATAGTCAATCGCACGATATCGACCAAATTCGGTCGATAATTCCTGAGGCCACCCGTACATACTCAATCGCACGATATCGACCAAATTCGGTCGATAATTCCTGAGGACACCCGTACATAGTCAATCGCACAATATCGACCAAATTCGGTCGATAATTCCTGAGGACACCCGTTCATAGTCAATCGCACGATCAGAATCAATAATCTGATCCGTGGATCGCGTTCAAGATTGATTGTGTACGGGCGGCCTTAGGCCTTATCGACGGAACTCGGTTACTAGGCAATTTTTAACTATGTCGAGACTTCCCGCCCAGGCAACATGAGATGGCTGACCTTAAATGCTTTTATACCAAATGCCTTTATCCCGAGATATTTTGAAAAAAAATTGTTTCCACGAATTGATTGAATTAAGCATGCAGATTTAAATTTGGTTGTGTATTCTCAAGAGTCAGGTACTTACATAATTAATTACCATCCACTACCGCTGATTTGGAAATACGGTCAGCCTCCTCGTTACCGCTTATTCCAATATGTGCTGGAACCCATTGCAATCTACATTCTATGTTATAGTTTTTAAGTAAAATTATAAGTTTTAAAATATCATCCGCTATCGATGAAACTCTGCTGTAGCCAGAGGCGCATCGAGCGGAGTGCACTTTTGCTATCTGAAAAAAAACTACCTACTTTATTTAAATTTTGATTAATGACATTGTTTACTGCTTTGTAAATGTCTATGACTTCCAGCGACGTAATTGATAGAATCATAATTAATTTATATCCAAAATTATTCCCTAAACTCTATTCTAATAACCCTGCATGTCAAAATAATTAAATCAAATAAAATAATGTAGAATACTTGAAAAAGTAAACATTTATGTCAAAAAGTAAATAAAAAATGTCAGTGTGTAAAATATAAAAGAATAAAAGTAAAAATAAACTCTGGGCCATGTACATCATTGAAGCAGCTCAATCTCAAGTATTTTTATCCTCAAAATAGTCTTTAGGTGTGTAAAAAGCTTTCTGGCATAGTTTACGTTTTATAAATAATTTGAATTTATTAATGCTTCGTTCTTGAGTGTGCCTAGGAAGTTTATTATAAAAATGTAAACATTGGAATCGAAACGAACCACCTATTTTCTTGAGCTTGGTTTTAGGAACGACAAAATTGTATTTTTTTTTATGTGCATACAAGAGATTCTCATAAATATATTGAGATACTAGACGGGCTATCTCTAAATCAGTTAAGCCACGAATTTTTCTAACAGCATATGCTGCAGAGCAGAGTTTTTTTAGACAGTTTGTCTATATGGGGGCCCCACTTAAGCCTTGCATCTAAAGTTTATGCCTAAGAACACTGTGCTATCTTCGGGTTTCAACTCTTCATCCTTTATCGACACAACAGTGTTCACTTGTCACTTTATGCATTTGGTCTTTTCTCGTTAAGTAGAAGATTATTAACATTAAACTAGTTAACTACAGTCGCAAGGGCACTATTTACATCGTCAGTAACCATCTGTTGACGGTTAAGTTTTAACAAAAGCGATGTGTCGTCTGCAAACAACACTATATCATGTTTATCCTTAATGAGGTATGGCAAGTCATTAATATAAATGAGAGCTGGAAGGGGCCTAAAATTGAGCCCTGGGGGACCCCCATCCTGATTATCCAGGAGATCTTTAACCGTTGACATCAACTCTCTGAATCCTATCACTCAAGTATGAAGTAAGAAGATCCAGAGAGGCGTCCCGGATTTCGTAATAGTGCAATTTCCTGATCAATTTCTCATGAAGAACGCAATCAAACGCCGTGGACAAATCGCAAAAAATGCCCAAAGCATCGCATTTGTCCTCCCATGCATTATATTATAAATGTGTCCTAAAAGTTCAACAATCAGTTGTTGAACGACCCCTTGTGAAACCAAACTGTTTATAACAATTTGTGTTTATTATAATATCTTTGCATTTGATTTAAAATATTTTTTTCAAAAATTTTACTAAAAGTAGGTAGCACTGATATTGGTCTATAATTAGAAGGGTCTGATGTACCACCCGATTTAAATAACGGTATTATTTTACATATTTACCCTTTGCCTGAGTGGCACTACCCAAAGTCAGGGACAAGGCGCTCAAACCTGTTTTTCATAATCGACTTGGTCCTAAAGGAAGAGTTTTGGCCGAAGGGTGTAATTTACCGACGTTTTCGCGGCAGGCTATGCGACACCGCGCAGCGTAATTCGACGCCGTCACTTCGTGTGTCCTAGTTTATAAGTTATTATTTTTGTAGTATGTATTAGTGTAGTTTTTTTAATATTTATGATGTATTGTATTTTGTATGGGCCACAGATGCCTGAAATAAAGGAATAATAATAAAACAAATTATGTGCCTGACCCAACTCTCGAAAATGACCATGTCACGTTGTACTGGGATCGGTCTATCATCACTGATAGGACTATCATCGCTAATAAGCCCGATATAGTGGTGATAGACCGATTAGCGCGCCGCACAATGATAATCGATGTTACCATTCCACATGACGAGAACCTCGTGAAAGCTGAGAAAGAGAAACAAATCAAGTATCTTGACTTAGCACACGAGGTTGTCGACATGTGGAATGTGGAATGTGGACTCGGCTGTCATTGTGCCGATGATCGTTACGGCCAATGGCTTGATAGCCAAAAGCTTCGACGACCACCTGTCGAAGCTGGCGTTACGCAGTTGGGTAAAGGGCTTGATACAGAAGGCAGTACTCCTCGATACGGCTCGTATTGTGAGGAGGTTCCTGTCTCTGAAGCCCTAACCACCAGCTTGGACT
The DNA here is from genome assembly GCA_947386135.1 of Melanchra persicariae. Taxonomy (NCBI): domain Eukaryota; kingdom Metazoa; phylum Arthropoda; class Insecta; order Lepidoptera; family Noctuidae; genus Melanchra; species Melanchra persicariae. The sequence continues at coordinate 8,633,026 of OX376661.1, read as the reverse complement.
CTGCTCCCGACACCGGCGGAATACTATTTTTTATATTTTTAAATGTTTTTTTTGTTGTTTTTTTTATAGAAATATTTAAAAATGTAAACGATAGGGACATAAATAAATAAACGAGATAATAATAGTTTCCTAATACCTAATACTAAGTCATAGATAAATACATTTGGTGTTAAAATGCTGATTAGGTACTGAATAGTTAAAGTATCTACATGTTATGTTTCAAAATTTTGAAGTAAAATTAATAATTATTTTGAAAAATACAGCGTATTTTCCTTAAGTGAACGCCATTCCCCTTACCCTAAGTGGTACATACCTACTATATATAATCCCTACTGCCCTACTTCCCTACTAATATTATAAATGCGAAAGTAACTCTGTCAGTCTGTCTGTCTGTTACGCTTTCACGCTAAAACGGCGCAACGGATCGTCAGGAAATTTGGCAGACATTTAGCCTGGGGTATGAAGAGATACGGTACTTTTTTACGCGATAACCGACATCCACGCGGGCGGAGCCGCGTGCAAAAGCTAGTCTAGTATGATATAATGTAATCAAACGTTCTTTCTTCCAGAATGCGGAGGTTGGTATCAATGGCGGATAGCCACAGAATTCATAATAATATAACGGGATAAGTTGCCGCTTTTGCAAAAGTGAAACAAAAATATACGTCAATAAATAGGAGAATCAAAATTTAATATTGAGCGCAAAAAAAGCAGACAAAAAAACATTCAAATGACTAAGTAATTTTGTAAATTAGTTATTGCTTTAATATTCGTTTACAACTGTTTTTATAACGCGTTATAACTAGTTACCGAACGTTATTTATTATCTGCTGTTGTCTGTATTTTCTGTATGTCAAACAGAACAGAGGCTAAAAGGTCTTACTAAACGTAATAGTGAATCGCCCGTGTGAAGCGCTACTAAAGCTTTTTTTAAATTATTGTAATCTGGACAGGGTTCCCAACTTAGGGTTTTACCCCAAATTTAGGGGTAAGTAAATAACTGATGACATATAATCTAGAGCAATTCCTGTTTACTAAGAATACGCAGTTTAATAGAGAAAAAACAACTATAGCTAGTGTTAACCATAAAAATAAAAACCGGCCAAGTGCGAGTCGGACTCGCGCACGAAGGGTTCCGTACCTACCATTATCTATAAAAAACAGTAAAAAAAACACGTTTGTTGAATTATTACATTTATTTTATTTTGTTTTTTAGTATTTGTTGTTATAGCGGCAAAAGAAATACATCATTTGTGAAAATTTCAACTGTCTTACTATCACGGTTCATGAAAATGAGATACAGCCTGGTGACAGACGGACAGCGAAGTCTTAGTAATAGTGTCCCGTCGGTTCCCCTTTATGTACGGAACCCTAAAAAGGATCATAATTTTTGTCTGTCGTCTGTGGTTACTTTATTTATGCTCACTGGCAATGAAAAATACGTGCCTTGCCTACATTGGTTAATGTTCACCTACTTGTTTTTGTTTATTTTAATTTAATTTTGCAGTTAACAGTCGATGTAGTAATGGAACTTCTGCAACAACAGCAGGGGTAGGGTTCCGTACCCAAAGGGTAAAACGGGACCCTATTACTAAGACTCCGCGGTCCGTCCGTCCGTTCATCCGTGTCAGCAGGCTGTATCTCATGAACCGTGATAGCTAGAACGTTGAAATTTTCACAGATCATGTATTTCTGTTGCCGCTATAACAAGAAATACTAAAAACAGAATAAAATAAATATTCAAGTGGGGCTTCAATACAAGAAACGTAATTTTTAACCGTTTTTTTATAGATAATGGTACGAACCCTCAGTGCGCGAGTCCGACTCGCACTTGGCCGGTTTTTTTATATTTTAGGGGGATTTTCATGGAAGTAATACTGGCGATTTTAGGGATTTTGACTTAGGTATTAGGGGGAAACATTACTTGCGAGTTGGTAACACTAAATCTGGAAACTCCCACACTCTATTTAGTGTATGTAGTGTTGTAGTACCTATGTACGCTGCGTATTATACCGGGTTTTCCTGATTCATAAGTATTTGGATTGAATTGCACAATATTACATCCAATCTTTGAAACTCGATTGTGTGCGAAAAAGTTAAATTCAGTTCTGTGCGGCGTCTCTTTGGGAAAACATCGAAAAAGCGAAGGTTAGTAATTATTACGATATTTTTCCTCCTTTATTATTTTGAGTATGATATCATGAGTCGCGATAAACGGTAGGTACTTCCTATACAGTTCGGCAAGGCTATCCGTATTCATGTTACTTTTTCGCGGTTCTCTCATTGCCTAAAAATAAATAAAGCATATCTATGTATGAGGTTTTGTGCCGTGCCGTAACAGTGCAGTGAAGTCTACAAATATTCACTAGTTATTTGTTATTTATAAAGGATATATATAATCACAACATTTTGGTCTCTTTCTTTGGCATCTTACTTACGTTTTGTTTTTGTCTGCATGACTAAACTAGCATTGCCGAATTGTTGTGAAAAAATCTTTTCATCCGCTCATGGTACCTAAAATCATAATTTGGTTCTTTGTTCACCATACGTTTGTAAAACTTAACTCCTGGAAGTACCTACTGATCCGTTCCACGGTTACTGTAGGACAAGCCGAGGAAGCGAAATCACGAGAAGAAGCTACCTAGTTAATTAGTCAGCGATGCGTAGACGATATACCAACCCACCTATGCTCGAAAATTTCAGTGCTGTTTGCTGTAAAAATTTTTTTTTATCTTGAATTTCTGCTGTTTGACTTCACAGCCGGCGCTGTTTGTGGCCCCCTAACCCTTCCCTGTTTGCATTACACTTTGCACCATGTTACGCCATCGTACGAAATTGCAGGTCACCCCTGAAAAAAAAAGAAAAAAAACCCGTATGGAATACGCGGATTGCTGGACTGAAAACAAATGACTGCTGCTAGAAAATAATTTCACAGATCTAGCGCCGTCTAGTCTTGAATGCATTCATGAAACTTTGTTTGATCATAGATTGAAATCTCCACCGTCTTCGTTTCTCGGCCATTCATTTGATCTTGGGGAAAGTAAAAAGTTGACATCCGAAATATTACAAATGACTTGAACGTTGCTTTTGTGTTTTTTGCTTCGGCATGTTTTTTTGAAAAAGTATTTTTAAATAGGTAAGTAGATACTTATTTGACTTTCTATGTATACCTAGTATCCTCGTTATATCCCATTCACTAACCAGATCCGTATGGGGTTATGTAAATATTTGGGTTTAATTTAGAATACGATAACGATAACGTCACTAGTAAACAGTGTCTGTAGGGCTCGGGGTCTAGGTGAGGGGCTCGTGACTCAGCGATAGCCACACCGGTCGATCGATGAAAGTTCAACCGCGCTTATCAAGGCCGATTCGTGGATAAGAGCACAGGTGACCATCTGATACGGACCGACTTGATTTTAGCAATCTACATTTAAAGATACATAACATCATAATAAATTCTTCTCTTTATAAACCTTTTTAACCGACTTCTAAAAAAGGAGGAGGTTCTCAATTCGGTTGTTTGTTTTTTTTTGAGCTCGTGGCTCTATTATAAGAGCCGCACGGACCCAGCAACGCTTGCCGAGGTTGGGCAATACTCAAAACTCAATACTCAATATTTTATTGCATTTCATATGTATTACAAAGATGGAAAACAAAGGCAAAAGATCAATATGGACCCTGTCGGGCACAGCAAAATTAGGAGAGAGGACGAGGGCTAAGTAGCAATTCAAGAGGTCTGTGGATGGGTGACCATATTAACATACCGAGACTCCTCCGTGCCTCGGAAAGCACGTCAAGCCGTTGGTCCCGGCTGTCATTTGTAGATCTTCGGCAGTCGTTACGGATTGTCAGAAGCCAGAAAATCTGACACCAATCTTGCCAAGAAGTACCGTGTTACCCAGGTAATGGGTTGTGGAGGTCTGGTAGGCAGCCGCTCCACGTAAAATACTGGTATTCATCTGAATCCGGTTTGATTGGGAGCCGACCTCAATTTGGTTGGGAAAAGGCTAGGCAGATGATGTATTTTTTTTATGTTTGTTCGCGCATAAATAACTCCGTCGCTTGCCAACCGATTTGAAAAAATCTTTTTTTGTTGGAACGGGACAAATAACGAAGAAGCAACCAAAAACACCGACTACCGAAATTAAAGTTATTTTGTACTTTGTAGTGTTTTTTTTGGAAGTCGGTTTTTTTTTGTTAAAAGTTTTTATGTACGTTTGTTCAACCATATAATTTAAACTGAGTGGTCTACATTTTGGACGAAAAAAGTGGGCGTCTCTGATTTTTTTACATACCTACCTATTTACCTATCGAATCCATTATTCAATTGTAAAAATATAATAGGTACCTAACTAAACTACAACCTGTTACTTGCTACTTGTTGGTAACTGCATCAATTTGCACCTTAGGCTGTGTCCATAGATACAATAAACAAGTCTGTTTTTTTTATATTTCTATGGCTGTGCCTTAGGGCTTCGAGTCTTCGAGAGTTAGAGGGCCGCCCCAATAATAATAATGTGGGGCGTTCTCAGTCTCGTCAGTCTCGATAAAGGCACAAAATCGACACCCATATCACTCAAGCTCAAGAATAAGCCCAGGCTGCGCCTAAAGGGGTAAAATAACTTTAATTTCGGAAGTCGGTTATTTTGGTTGTTTCTTCGTTTTTGACACCGAATTCCGAAATTAAAATTATTTTTATGTAAAAATTATTACGTTGTAGTGTTTTACTACTTTGTAAAACAGTTTTTTTATTCTTCATTTTTAGTGACAAACTTTAACTAAACCCAACGCAAAGAATAATCAATATCGGTTCATAAACAATAAAGTTATGCTCGAATAGAAAACCACAAAACCATGGTTGACTTGTACACATCTGCGTACCCCTTTTTTATGGATGGTAAATCATCAAATGACTCCTCCCGATCTGTGCGGAGCGGAAGGGAGTGTCAGACCCTTACTGACTAAAACCCTTCCGTGCTCCTCGTAGTGCCCTTTGCTTTCCAGGGCCGCGGTAACGCTTTCGAACAAAATCCGCAGCTCTAGCAGGCTCTGGCCCTAACGGCCCCGTCTACTTTGCTGATTCTCTTTGAGGCGCGCATGGAACAAAACGTGCCGTCGACCCGGGCCTGGCTTTGATCGGACGACGAGCCACCCAATGCTCGCCGTCCGCAGACCCGCGCCTACGGTGGACGGGAATCGCCCTGCGACTCCCGACGGCGACGCCCGGGGCGTCTCCCTAAGTTGCGGCGGCTGGGGCGTGAGGGTTGTCTCTCCCTCACGCGGCCCGCCTCCTCCTTCACTAGCATTACTGCTTCGCAGAAGGAGGTGACGGCTTCCCATGCCTCCTCGCACCAGACCATGGATTGAATCAGGGCCGGACGTGAGAGGTCGCCGCCGCCGATCGCCTCGACGAGGACACGGTGGAGCTCCGCCTAAGCATGGCAGACCTCCACCGTATGCTCCACAGTATCCTCCGGGCGATCCTCAATCTGCGTACCCCTTCACAGCGTACCGGCGTGGTGTTATTTTATGAACTTACTGTTGTAACAATAAACAAACATGCGATTTCAGCAATCCCGGGAGATTTGCTATCATATATTGACGAGTCGTTACCTTTCTCCGAAGTTCTTCATCAGATCTTCACCAAATTGAAATGGAACCAGTCCGGAAAAAATTTCTACCAAACAAAGAAAAAATCATCAAAATCGATTGACAATTGGCGAAAATATCGCTGAACAAACATACATAAAAAACAGTCCAATTGAGAACGTCCTCCTGTTTAATTGAAGTCCGTTAAAAAAGGCAAGCAGATGAGTAACGGGGCCGCGTTAATACTCATGTGCTTTCGTTTTCGTTTGCGCCAAGGCCGGGAGTTTTCGTCTCTGTATTTTAGTGACTCGGTCTTGTCAATTGTTTTGCTATCGGCGTTATTATCTAGCTTTATCAGGATCAATTACGATTTAATCAGCACTTCGATGCATCACACAAGGTTTATTTTATCAATATGAGACGCCACTTAACAAAGTACCTAGATACCCACTCAATTTATTTTTACAATAAGGAAAATGTTGTGAGGAAACATTTCAGCACAATTTCATGACAAAAAGAGTGCCTACGAGTGTCTATCCCTATTATTTTTATGGAAAGGAACAATAGAAATACTGTGTGAGAGATATATTTAGAAAAAAAAGTGACTTCTGAGATGACACATTTAAAACATGATGCGCCAACCGTAGTCCCCTACGACGCTAGATGTGGATTTACTCGAGCGTCGCGGAAACCTAATAGATTTGGTAGATTGGATGATTTGAAGAATAAAATAAATGGTTCTTTCATGGTTCCACTTTCAGCGGTGGGGGAAGCGTCTACAGATTTTCAAAGTTATAAAAAAACAATGACATGGACCCAAGCGTGTCAGATATTAGACATTATATTATTATATTATATTTTTCATGCTCCAACATGTCTCTGATACGAAATATATATTAATCTGCCGATTTGCATGGTGGGGTAAAAAAAATAAAAAATAATCTACTCGAGCGCGTCAGATTTTAAGAGGGGGTGTTCAGTGAACCCTACAGATGCTCCCATTTCTTAGACTGACGATTTGGAAGTGACGCAAGCTCGCAGCGAATTCCTGAAAATGTAAAAAAATTGCTACCTTGTAAAACTCGATCGCGTCAGATTAGCATACTGAAGGTTCATCATGAGCCACAGTGACCAAAAATTTTACGATAATTTTGAGGGGTATTGGTAATCTGACAACTTGAAAAAATGCTTTTTTATTTTATTTTTGACTAGCAGTACCCGCGACTTCGTTCGCATGGATGTCGAAAAAAATTGTACGTACAGAGGAATGAGGAGACTGGTTGCTCATGACTTATAATTACAGGTAGGTACTTACAGAAGTCATCAAAATTCAAACACGGACACGTATTTATTTTATTTATTTATTTTATACATTATTGTACACCTCATTAAAAGAACAGCCGGTCGATTCTGTCGACATCTCACGGTGTTCACCTAGGCGGAGTGAACGACAATAGAGCTGTCATTCCATCTTATTTGTATGGTTTGACAACTCACCCGTCGTGCGCCCCGCCCAAGTGTTCACTTCGACATGTTAACAGAATCGCACTGCAGGACAAACATTTATAAAAATAAGTGTACAATGGGCGGTCTTATCGCACAAGGCAATCTCTTACAGACAACCTTTGGATGGATTGAACGAAATGAGATAGATTTAGGGTTGTCAGATAATACTAAATATACGTAATAACATAAAATACATAAATACAATAACAGTTAATATACTAATAAATATCAAATATATAATTGGGAAAGGAGTGAAAAAATTAGAGTGAAAAGAAATACTCCTTCACCATTTTTTTAAATGCTGGTAGCGTTTGAGCATGTCTTACTTCTATGGGTAATGCATTCCATAAACGTGCTGCTTGTATACTAAAAGATTTATCAAAGAAGGAAGTAGAATGCATACGAATACTTAATTTTAGATTTTCCGATGATCTCAAGGAACTAGAATGCGTGTCACAGAGGAACTGAAACCGTTCTTTAAGATAAAAAGGAGTAGAAGGATTAAAGAGCACATTATAAAGTAAAGAAAGTATGTGGGCATTCCGGCGAAGGCGAATAGGGAGGCATTTGAGCTTAGTACGAAATTCAGAAACGTGGTCATACTTGCGCAAGCCAAATATAAACCTGATACAGAGATTTTGAAGTCGCTCAAGCTTGTCCAATTGGTCTTGGGTGAGATCAAGATAGCTGGCATCAGCATAGTCCAGAATAGGGAGAAGAAGAGATTGTGCTATCGCAATTTTGGTGGTGATGGGAAGAAAATTGCGAAGACGCCTCAAGGAGCCCGCAGAAGCAAACAGTTTACGACTTACTTCCTGCAGTTGCTTAGTCCAGGACATAGTGCTGTCGATATAAATCCGCAAGTTCTTCACAACGTGACTTACAGGAATGGTGGTATTATCAAAAGAAACCTGGGGAACGGACGTACGTCTTGACAAAAACCTCACCGTTTTTCTTTTCCAAATTAATATATAGTAAGTGCACCATGCAATTCCAATAAAGTATATGCGAGCGAAATACATCAAGATCTGAAAATAACGATAATAACAGCCGCAAGAGATGATATTAAGGTTAAGCAATGCTTGCCGAGGTCGGCCTGTAGATGGCTGACCAATTAAACATACCGAGATTCCTTAGTGCCTCGGAAAACATGTTAAGTCGTTGGTCCGGCTGTCATTTGTAGGTCTTTGGCAGACGTTACGGACTGCCAGAGGCTAGAAAATCTAACACCAGTCTGGCCAAGAGGTACCTACTATTAGGTTGTGAAGATCAAACAGGCAGTCGCTTTACGTACCTTAGGTTGTGAAGGTCAAACAGGCAGTCACTTTACGTACGTACGTTTTTTTTTATGAATGGGAAATCATCAAATGTCTTCTCCCGCTCTGGGCGGAGCGGAAGGGAGTGTCAGACTCTTACTGACTAAAACCCATCCGTGCACCTCCTAGTGCCCTTTGCTTTACAGGGCCGCGGTAACTCTTTCGAACATAATCCGCAACTCTGGCAGCGCTTTACGTACCTAAAACAATGGTATTTAGCTGATCCAGTTTGACTGGAAACCGATCCCAGCATAGTTGGTTAAAGGCTAGGCAGGCGATGATATTTTTAGTACCTACTGAATGAATCGACCCAGTAAATCGTTATACGTATTTTTTGTTTCTATCACTGAAAAAAACGTTAAAGATTTAAATACAATTTAACACATAATTAAGTAGGTAAGTACTCAAAAACTCGCGAAACTTGTGGTTATAGGAAATGAAAACAAAGTTTTGTTTTGATTTTTTAAGTTTTGCTAAATAATCGTGCGAGTTCAAGGTTTGTGGATGGGTGACCATCTTAACATACCGAGCCTCCTCCGTGCCTCGAAAAGCACGTTAAGCCGTTGGTTCCGGCTGTTATTTGGAAATCTTTGGCAGTCGTTACGGATTGTCAGAAGCTAAAAAATCTGTGTCATCTGTGTGTGTGATCTATAACGTAGTACACGTCTTATATGAATAGGTACTTTTTTAAATTTACGAATTCGGACTAGAGACCCTATCAGAGACTTGTAAGTTTTTATCCCTAGCGAACAACAATAATGCTAGAAATCGTGTGAGAGTCATAATCTGACGGCAAATCCTAACACCGCGATTCAGAAAAACGCGTCATCGGTGCAACGCCATCTATCGACCATTTCATAAACTGACAAAATATTTGGTTATATTATATAGGAAGATGTTGAATAAGGACCCATATGTAACAATAAGTAACGTCATGGTATTAAAATGTTCACTTTTATTTTAGTACCTATTAATTAAAAGTTTCACAAATAACTCAATTATTTTCATGCTTACCTGCACTTTATCTTTCTCAATAGATGGCGCCTAAGAGTCGGTCACCGCAATGCTTAGCGCTGTATGAAGTTCTTTACTAAAATAAAAATTCAATATCTTTTGATTTCGTGGGTCGATTTTGATAAAACAAACGCTAAATGTTATTCGGGTTAACACTTAAAATTTTTAAGAACTTAGCTTTCCAATCCAATCAGTGGTTTTGGCGTGATGCTGACTCAAACATATGGACAAACAGATAAACCGACAAACAGACAAAAATTTCAAAAATGGCATATTTGCGTTTTATACCTTTTTCCTTCCATTTATCAGTTATTTTTCTGCCAAAATATTCAATGTACAGACACGGCAAATCTATGATTTTATTATATGTATAGATGTGAAAACTTCTTTAGCGGCGTCGTGCACTTTTTGGGATGGGTAAAAAATGTTAAAATCGCGTCAGGGCACGTGACCGTCAGGACACGCACACGTGACCTGATCGAAAATTCGTAAGACTGATAATGTAATACAAATTGTCGTGTTTGTGCGCAATAAATGAATATTGTATTTAACCACATAAATGTTAGTACTTTTATACTGATAAATAAATTTGTGCGAAATTATTCCCTCACCATTCCAAAATACTTATTCAAAAATGCACAACGTTAATGTTCCAAGTTTTCACTTCTGCTGGCACTCCCGCAGTGCAAACCGTTTTTTTTTTTAAACACGTAAAGCTGTTGGTCCCGGTTGTCATTTCTAGATCTTTGGCAGTCGTTAAGGATTGTCAAACTGGAAGCCGACTTCAATTTTGAACCTCAAAATTGGGAAAAAGGCTAGACAGATGATGATGAACAGCTGTAACGGTGTCATGGCGTCGGAAAGCAGTGTGGGGTAGGTGCGAGAGACTCAAAGATACGGGAAAAGTGATAGGAACTGAGAGGCGCAGAGTGGTAAACACATGCTTTACCCTAGCTGCACGCTCTGAACTTAATTGACGATTTTTATTAACTTCGGCTTGCGGAAATTCTCAGATTATAATTATGTTTTTTGTTATTGTGGTACCTTTAAAATAAAGAAAAAAAACAACCGCGCTCGAGTAAGTTAAGGCATCGTTTCTTTTTTGCAACTTTGTTACTCCCGCCTTCTTAGGTTAGGCTCAAATCGTCAGATTATCAAAATTGACACTTCTTAGCTAGTAATCAATCCCTTTATCTTAATCGACGCGCTCGAGTATTTCAGATAATCGATTTTTTTTTACTAATCTGACGGCTTCTCCTGAGCGTACCCCCTTATATGAAGGCTTCATACTGGTTGAAGGTACTTATCAATATGTTCCTAAGTAGGTGTCCTCCCTTATATTAATCTGCCGCGCTCAAGTAAATCCCAAAATCCCTTCTAGGGCGGGGAGCCTACCACAAAATAAACTGCGAGAGACGGGCAGGAGTTATGTGTTCACTAAAACAACATGTTAGTAACAAAATCAATATTAATTTTCCAGCTCATCACAATGCCGCCGCTGACGTTAGAAGGAGACACACTCGGCGAAAAGCGCCGACACTACAACAAGCTTGTCGGAGATGCGCTTGCTAACAAACATTATCAATTACGTAACATTACTGCAGATGAAAGTGACATAGACAACCTTCTGAAAATAGACATCGCCTGTAAAACCAGAAATGTGGACTATATCATCGAAGTGATGAAATGTAACGACATGCTGTATGCGGCGACAGCTATTAAAAAATCCACGTGGCTAATAACCGAGCAGCAGTACGCAAACGTCATCAATCCAGAGTACCTACACACACAACTGTTACCTAGCATGAACACCAAAACATTCAGCAAACTCATGCTTCACATTCGACTCAATCTGAAAGACGAAACTCGAGTCGAAACCTTCTATGAATACCTGAAAGAATCCGACAGTGCTTACAAATGGTTGCAAAACTGCTCCATTAACTTCATAGAAAATGTTATAAAAAACGAACGCCTAATACCACTGTCTTTATTTAAACGTTTGTGCAAAAGATCCGCACATTTTCTTGCGTACTATAAAAGAGTGGTGGAGTGCGACAACTATGACTTTAAATCTGAATTGTTATTTTTGATGAAGTCACATGCTGAACAATATTTTAACTATCTGGAAGAGCAAGAGTCTCTATATATGGGTAGTATTGGGAAAAAGAGATCAAAAATTCTCATGAAGACACACGCGCAGAGAATTTTTGAAAAATTTGAAAAATACGAAGACATTATCGATGCATCCGTAGCAGCAAAATATTTAAAAAAGGAAGAAGTAAAGCCATTCATGTTTGAAAAAATTAAAAAGCAGCGCTGGTATTTTACGCAATTTGACAAATTAGGACAGTTTGTAAAAAACATGCCGGAAGAAGAAAAGCTACAATTCATAAGGCAAACTTTTATTGACAGAACTGATCTAACTTTCCTTCGTGCTGAAGATGAAAAAGAATACTACAACATAGACTTACCGTTCTATAATTGGTATGAGTACATCCCATTTAATATTGCGTTCCCTGAGTTAAAGAAGCTTATACTTGCAGAGAACTCACCCACTGAACGATGTGCCATGCTTTCCGTTTTGATCAAGTGTGCAAGGAAAAACCCACAGGATATTAAAACTTTGCTACAATTTTCCAAAGACCGACACGTTAATGAACCATTCAATTTCAAGATTCAGTTCGTCAATAACCTGCTTTCAGAAATATCTACTCACGAGTTCGACGTTGAAACTTGGAACATTTTGGATCAGTTGTTCCACAGCATGGAAGTATACACCGAATCAGAAAAAAACGTACAACAGTGTCTGCATTCTATAGTCCTGTATAAAGTTTTGCATGATGAACCAGTACCAGAGATCATAGAACAAAAGATAAAATTTGATACTTTTGAAAAAATTCAGAAAATCCTGAATCAAAAACAAAATGACAAAATATTTACTTATCTTCTAAATTCCCAAATGACAAAAATAAGAATTAACGAGATAGCAAATGAATCCGATTTTGATGTCAGTTTGCTCCATTTGAAAAATGCTCTTACTTTATTATTAGATTGGAAAAAAGACATCAACTGCTATCCACTTGTACTCGAAAAGATTCAGGAATTGGTTAATATTAAACAACAGAACTCGTGGAAAATAGACCCCGAGTTGTACAATATGAAGAAATCGTGGCGGAAGCACATGTTTGAGGAGTCGTTGTCGCTGTGTCTGAGCGAGGAAACGTGCCTGAACGCGCTGAAGCACAAGCCGCAGCTGCTGACGCGCCACGACAAACTAATAGCCACGTTGCGAACTGATGACGCTGTCTCGCTGCCACGTCTGCTCGCCAAGCTGCGCGTCTACTGGCCGCACTCGCTCGCGCAGCAGTGGGCCGACACCTACTTGCTAAATCTGAACAAACCTACTGGACAAAAAGCCGTCATTAAGGGTCTGTTTGCGCTCCTTTCCCAAAATCAAATAATGGACTTGGCAAAAAAACATGCTCCCAACAATTTTAAAATAAATTGGGGCGAGACCGACCAGACCGAAATTAGTGTACAGAAAAATATAGCAAAACATTTACATGAAGCCAGACCAGTGATTCCCATAGATACGGTTTTATGGTATGCTAAAGGAGATTACTTGCAATATGCGGTGCCATCGCTTAACGCCCTCGTCTCCAAATTGAGTCAAGTTGAAAGCCATAACTTTGTTCTGAAATTATTGGAAGCACCAGTCTCATTACGGAAATTAGGACTTCATTTCGTGATTTCAAAACTTAAACCCAGTGAAATGAAAACATTCATCTTTAATATTTGGAACTCTACTACTAATTCTATAGTCAGAGCCGTTATTTTTAAGAATACATACCGTCGACTATGTAAGGTTAAAAATACAACTATAGAGAAAGAACTATGGGAATTACTTAGTATGTTTTTCAATACGCTGACTAAACGAGAAAATAAAGTCATAGTGAATAAATGTTTAAGTAAAGTTGAGGATGTTCCCCTTAGCGTGCGAACGAAATTTTACATGAAGAGTTTTACGTATATCACTTCATTGCCTCAAAACGCCACGCGCGACAGGCTTATTAGGGATTTAGTGTCATATGTACGTTATGATAATTTAGACATCATAGATTCATTCGACGACGATTTTGTCACCGATACATTGTTGTCACCAGCAGAAACAAAATTTTGTATGCGGCGCAGCGACTATATAGATATATTTGGGCGTTTTGTACTGTGGGCTAAGACTGAGGAAGATCAGCTGCTGCGATTTAGAAAGGTAATAGATCCAGCAATTCAAGAAGCTTTTGTTTCATGGCGTCAAGCTCATCTAGACGATTATTACGTTAAATCCAACTTCAATCAATTCATTCGATATTTAATTAACAATTACAAAGACTCTACTTTGAGTAGAAAAACAACTCCGGCTAAATTATTTATAGAAATAAAAAATAAAATGGAAAAGAATTTGGAATTGCTAGAAAACTATGTACCATACACCAGTTGGAAACTAGTCACAGAATACGCGAAATTAATAGAGCAACACATTTCTCAAATGGGAGACGCATGGCTGACAGGTGAAGCACAAAAAATATGGAATGAAATTCATGTTGCAATGTATCCTGCCCTAGCCTCACAAATTGTTAAATGTTTGAAAGAAGACATCGAGCAATATTTTCCATCGATATGTTTGATGTTTACAGACGCTTTCGATAATTTGTGTGACATTTTGGACGAGTCCGAGCAAAAACTAGAAATACTAAAACATATGCTGATTGACTCTGATTTCACACCCATTTATATAGTAGTTTCTAAGGCGATCAACAAGTATTCTATTTCAGAATCGTCGAAAAAGATACGAAACGAAATACGTAAAAAACTTGAATCACATCCATCTTATGAGGTGCAAATGCATTACTACTATGAGTTTGAGAATTTGCCCCCTGACGAAATCGAGGAATAAGAAAATGTAATGCACAGACAAAGAAAATACATCTTGTAGCGCGATGCTCGTAGTATTAAGTTATTTCCGGCGTTCAACCAGTCAATTGATCGTATGTTCATTTGTTGTATTTTACAATTAAACATTTTTTACCTACTGTTTGCTGTTTCATTTAATAATTGAGTAACTTTTTGTTTCCTAGCTATAGGTTAACGACTTTTACCATGAGATGAACTCTGAAATCACTACCATTGGGAAATCTACTATACGGTTACTTTCAATGTATTTATGTGAAACCTTCTGAATTGAATCAGTCATTTCAAAAACCACAACATAATTCGATTTTTTTCAGGAATCAATAAAAACGAGTGGTAAAAGAGTTTTTAAGGGCTAAATATATATTTGAGTTTTTAAAGATTGGAAATGTCGAATTAACACATTTTTTATGCTATATTTTAGTTTCTTGTAAGGTTCGTGTATTTTCTAAATTATGTTGTCAAGTATTATTTTTAATATTTATAATATAAATAAAAAAACTTACAAAATTAAGAAATAAACACCACAATGTATTCAATATTAATAATGAGAACTGTTCTTGACTTAAGATGTTTTTTTTTAGAACAAAACAGATTAGTGGAAAGGCTAGGCCACCAATTCAACGGCTGATTAAGCTAGTTGGCTGAGACATGTAGGTACATTGTACACTTTATTTAAAACAATTATCTAAATCTTAATTGTATATTATATTTTCCATTATTTAATTTTCATCTGGATTACTTTCAACATTAATTATAGTTGACCAGAGAATTATGTTCTGTTAAAATGGAATGTGCTCTTCCAGAATAATATACATAGGCACTCTCACACTATTACCTATATGATGTTATTTGAAGAGGAAGGAGTGTATTGCCTGACGTAGTTCATACCCAGAATATGCATCTCCCTTAGGAAGCGTTTACAGCAAAAAAGCATGTTGGAAAAAATTGTTAGTAGGTAGGTACAACGTCGAAAATTAATATACCTACGGGTAAAATGGCAATACCAATTCAAAACATCGAAAAGTATCGATTGTTTCGAAATATTAAAAACGTTATTCCTAAGCTTATAAACTTTTCATTCAGGCCCAGTCGACGGAGCCCAGCTCCACGGGATTATTTTTTATTTCGTCATTCATTCACATTCTCAAATATTGAGGCCTGAGCGGGAAGCCTCGACATAATTCTGCAACCCTGGCAGACTGGCCCTAACAGGCCCCGTTTTCTTTGCTGACATCTCTTTTTGGCGCGCGTGGAACACAACACGCTGTCGACCCGGAACTGGTTTTGATCGGACAGCGAGCCACCCAACGCTCGCCGCCCGCAGGCCCACACCTACGGTGGCCGGGAATCGCCCTGCGACTCCCGACGCCCAGGGCGTCTTCTTCTGTTGCGGCGGCTGGGACGTGAGTTTTGTCTCTCCCTCACACGTTCCGCCTGCTCCTTCACAAGCATTAGTGCTTCGCAGAAAGAGGTGACGGCTTCCCATGCCTCTTCGCTCCGGACCGCGGATTGAACCAAGTTCGGAAGCGAAAAGCCGCCGATCGTGTCGACGAGAACACGGCGGCGGTGCGCCGCCCATGCAGGGCAGACCTGAATCGTATGCTCCACCGTGTCTTCCGGGAAATCCTTGATCCGAGGAGTGATAAGTCCCCTCTTAGACGACTTATCGCCGCAATAGAGGCGTGCCTAACCGATCGCCTACCGACCGAATTCTGTCGATAACTCCTAAGGCCGCCGTACACAGTCAATCTCGGTCGCGATCCACGGCTCAGCTCATTGATTTTGATCGTGGATTGCGTTCGATATTGAACTGACTGAAGTTAAAACCATGATTTAAGGAAGAAAGAGGGAGAAACAGGGAACATTAATTATGATTATTTTTGAGGAAGTAAATATGGAATTAAAGTATTTCCCGTCTGTAGAAAAACGTTCTAGAGGGAAATAACTACTTGGTACATAAATGTGATTGAATAAACTCGTTGCTATGAACGAAGGGGTCACTTCGTTCATAATAGGTAATTAGGTATCATATTCAAGCAAGCGGACACTTACATATCTACTTATAGGTAAATAAATACTTACATACATGTGTTATCACATCAGACTTAGTTACTCACCTATTGTATCTGACAACCGTATCAATTAAATTATTCTATCACTTGGTGTGCTATGACCCCAAGGCCGGCCATACACGGGCAGCTTGAAGCACTGCTTCAAGCTGCGATTGCATTGTGAACCAGTATTCTATTAGCATAAATACACGCATGCGGTCAGCAGCACGATGAACTTTCACCGTGCGGTCAAGCATTATGCCAGGCATACACTGAGTTTTCTAATAAATTTCAATGAAAATAACTCAAATTACTGCTTAGAATCGTCGTTTTATTACAGACCGAATTTCGAAACTCCCTTCAAATCACCGGTATTTTTTTACCTTGACAGCTGTCAAGAACATACCATTTTGGTGGGACTAATGTTGCCATTAAGTACATAACATTCTCGAGCTGTCAACTGCTCTCGCGCAGTTAGTCCCCCAGCCCGCACTATTTATCCCACCTCCGTGTCGCGCGTTCCTCCCGCGCGCTCGCCAGCCAGCCTGACTGATCTAGCAGTTGAAACAGACTGTGTGTTCCATTTGATGAAAAACATTCCCTGTGCTGTTTATGGTATCGATCAAGGGATGCATCTAAAATGCACGAGTAAAACACTTACCGTAAAATGCTACAACATTGCCGTCTCTACATAACATTGCCTAAATCCTAAAAATGTTAAATAGTTCTCTTATAGAATCGGTTGTATTGTCTGTGGTACTGTTAAAAGCAAGTTGGTAATCTATATGGCAACATTTACGCATCATTCATTCAAATAATCCAACCATAAACTGTCAGTGTCAAATTAAATGTCAGTGGTCGTGAATGGTTTATACCGGCTCGGGAGAAACTCAACTTTGCCTACCATCGTTAAAAAAATATATATATTGTAATTAAAGACTAGATAAAGTCTAACATGGAAAAGAAATTATAAGCAAAATAGGTGCAAAATTGTCCCCTTTGCACCCATAATAGTCAATGATATTTTTAGCTAGGCAATGTTGCAGTTTGCAACTTAACTTTGCCTACTTCTTTAAACGCACTTTTTGGTGATTAATAGGAGTGTTTTTAGCTAATAAGAACTTTATCCCGATAGCTTAAAGTACAATATTGAATTGTAATTGAAAACACATATGACTTTCTCTAAAATGAAGGATTTATGAAATAAAAACGTCAAAATACAGGCAATGTTGTAGCATTTTACGGTACGTGTTAATTTCAAATACCTACTTTTAAAAAAAAATATGAAGTTTCTCGGACCTTTTCATAAAAAAAAAATTATAATAAATTCTGAAAACGTCCAAGATATTTATTTTATATAAATATAGTCTGACAAAGCATTATTTTTCTCCCTAAAAACTCAAAAGTGCGACTAGTGACAAGTCGCACTTTTGAGTTTTTAGGGAGAAAAAAAAATAAAAACGAAAATCTGAAAAAAAAATATTTCTCGGTATCCGGAGGTGATTTTCTTAAAATAAAAACTGAAAATATGCGCCAAGATGCTTTGTCAGACTATATTTATATAAAATAAATATCTTGGACAGTTACGTTTTCAGAATTTATTTAATTTTTTTTTTCATGAAAAGTTCAACTAAACTTCATCATTTAAAAAGTAATTGAAATTGACACGTGTGTTTTACTCGTGGATTTTAAATGCATCCTTTGATCGATAAATACGTACCATACACAGCAGAGGGATTTTTTTTTTTGATCAAATCTGTGCGACTACAGCAGCAGTTATCAATGGCAGCTTCAAGCTGGTTGACTGTGACGTCTGTGACTGCTCGAGCGGTCCGTGTGTTTTTGATCACTGGCTAACGGCTCGAATCCGTGTATGGCCGGCCTAAGCTTCATTAGTCATGCCATGTGGCTATCGATAGTTATGCGAGATTAAATGTTTTTATATACAAATTGATCAGGGTTTTTTTGTGAGTAGAGGTAAAAGACAGTCTAAAGAAATAAACAAATTTTGGATTAAACATCAAACAAAAGGATAGGACCAAAATACAAACTAATAAACTCACTATAAAGGAACTTTTACAAAACCTGATGGTAAAAATAAAACACCAATCACAAGCAAAATGTTGTTTTTAATTTTTACTTACAGAGTTTTATCAGCACAAATAATAATTACAAATTCTCAAGCAAATGACCGATACTCGGGCGTACACCGCCTTTTATAGGCATCGCCTTACAATAGTAATTAGTTCCCTAATACTTATACATTTATCCTTTAAATGATTTTGGATGAGATAGCGTGCATTTTACCGCGCCCGTCAACGAGTTTAGCCGTTCGAATAGTGCACCCTGCACTAGTCGAACGGCTAAACTCGTAAGATGTTGTCGAGATCTTCCCAGTTCCATGCTTGCACGTGCACGCACAACTGGTACACATTAGGGGCAAGCAAGCCCGAAGGACACGGTGGAGCATACGGTGGAGGTCTGCCCTGCTTGGGCAGAGCACCGCCTTGCCCTTGTCGAGGCGATCAGCGACAGCGACCGACCTATTAGAACCAGCAAACCAGGTCCGGGTCGACGGCGCGTTGTGTTCCACGCGCGCCTCAAATAGATGTCAGCACTGAAGCTGCCAGGGTTGCGGAATTTGTTCGAAAGAGTCACCGCAGCCTTGGAACACAAAGGACATGGAAGAATACGGATGGGTTTTAGTCAGTAAGAGTCTGACACTTCCGCTCCGCCCAGAGCGGAAGGAGTCATTTGATGACTTCCCATCCTTAAAAAATGGGGCAGGCAATGGGAGCGCCATAATTGGATCTCGCTCCATCCTTAAACTTACACTATACACTGTAGCCACCTACATTTTCCCGCTTGAAAATGTATTGGCGTTATGTATTGGTGTTATGGAGATGTCTGCGACGAGAAAAATGACATTTTTCAGTGATCTACGTTTGCTCAGGTAATAACTAGGATAGTTATAAAAAATAACTCTTTCCGGGGTGAAAAAGAGATCAAAAATCCTCATGAAGACACACGCGCAGAGAATGTTCCTGTCTGCCTGTTACCGATCGCCTGGAGCTTTTGGGCATGGAGCTGACATCTAATCTCAACTTCGGCTCAACCATCGAGTCAAAAGCACAAACTGCAGCCAAGAAGCTGAGCATCCTCAATAGAGTTAGCCGATACTTCACATCTGGACAGCTTCTAATTCTGTACAAAGCACAAGTCCGTTCCTGTACGGAGTATTGCAGCCACTTATGGGATGGCTGACCAAAATATCAGCTTGCTGCATTGGATTCGGTGGAACGCAGAGCAAAAAGGCTTATAGGCGACGAGACGCTGGCTAAGCTTCACAGCCTGGCTCATCGGCGTAGTGTTGCTTGCCTGTCGGTCTTCTACAGACTGTACTTCGGTGAGTGTGCGCAGGAACTCCACATCCTGATCCTACCATCGCCCTTTTACCACCGGAATACCAGACGTACTGCTGAATACCATCCGCACTTGGTCGATATGTATGTACTTGGTGTTAGTCGTACACAGCGCTTCTCCTCCACATTTATTATGCGCACAGCCAAAGTGTGGAACTCTCTGCCAGCGTCTGTGTTCCCTTCCACATATAACCCGTCTGCCTTCAAAGCAAGAGTGAACAGGCATCTTCTGGGTACGCTCGCATAGACCTCATCTATCGGGCGTGATCGAGGTCAAGAGCCAATAACCAAGAGCCCATAACTCAATAAAAAAAATTAGTTCTAAATCACAAATCCCAAAAACTACTCCGTTGGTAACGTTCGGTATCCGTTATTGAAATAACTGCTAACCAACGTCACGATTAACTCTATTTATAAGCTGTGGTCCAGGGTTGCCAACCGTACGATTTAAATCGTATTCAGACGATATTTTTGGCCCTAGTACAATGTACGATCATGTATTCGAAATCGTACCCAAAATTTCTTTTGAAATCTTTATATCAAAATAATAATGATAATTTCATTTTATCGACGTGAAAAAATCAATAACAATATTTGAAATAGAACGACAGAGTCAGCAGTGGCGAAACCAGTAATTTACTGAATTCTATTGGATACAATACGATGAGTTCCATGTCGGACTAGTGGTAAATAAAGAGAAGCCTACGCACAACTCTTCTTGACCGGTTGTATGTTGATGCACGATCTCCACACGAGCATCTTGCGCAGAGACCGCGCCGCCTAGCCGCTCCTTAAAACAAGAACTGGAGGTGACGCTGAGAACGCGACGCCAGCGTTCGTGTCTCCTGGCAACGATTGTCCGGGCGCCGCCCCTGAAATGCCTTTTCGGGCGCGGCGATGCCCCAGGCCGCCAACGCGACTGCGCTGAAAAGCCTGACGCATGTCATCGTGGCAGTTGTCACTCAAACAATTTTTTGTATTTTTTCTTTGGATTTTTATTTGATTTAATTGTATTTATTTAATAAGTGTAAATTTTATACTAGTATATTTATTGTAATGATTAGTGGCAGCAGTGTTGTGTTGGAAGATAGTGCCTGTCAACCTTCGACATCACTAAACATCCTGGAGAGGTGTCCTCTGTGCACCCAGGCACGATTTTTTAAAGGTAAGCGGGGTCTGAATGTGCACATTGGGAGGGCACACAAACCCCAAAATGCACTCACTTCAGACCCTGTAATTACATCACCACCTACTACACCAGCTACATCTACTCTTGACCCGTTTTGGAAAACCCTTTCAAAATTCAAAAAGTCTGTTCCTGTTTTGAAGCGAATTCCCCGCGGTGCTAGACCTCTCGTAGCGCAACATCTAGCGGGATGCGTTCGCCTTGCCGCCCGCGAGAACTCGCAAAGTGCCTGGGAGCAACTTCTCACCTTCCCTTACAGAATATTACATGTACAAAAGAATTTAGCAACCAAAAAGACATTAACTGCACAAATTAAAGATAATTGTAATATTTCGGCCTATAATTTGGACACAAAATTATCGACGCAGAGGTATACCTTATCAAGAGGTATTTCGCATCTGGTCGAATCAAAATTAGGGGAAGGTGACATAAGTGGAGCAGCCAGGATTCTTTTTAGTAGTGATGTGGTGGCACCGTGTTCTCCAGATACTCTTGCAGCTTTGGAGAGCAAACACCCTGCCCCATCGGAGGGCCTTTCTTTTCCCGACCCCCCTGATCCGGACATTCACACCCTCACCGTTACAGGTCGAGAGGTGGTCACAGCCGTATGCTCCTTTCGGAGCGGCTCTGCTGGCGGCCTCGACGGCCTTAGTCCTCAACATCTAAAGGACCTCATCAGTACAGGCGCCGGGGAAGCTGGTGAGTCGCTTCTGAAGGAGCTTACGGCTTTGACTAACCTCATGCTCTCGGGCAAGGTGAACGAGGCCGTCATCGACATCTTATACGGTGCCAATATATGTGCCCTGCGCAAGAGGGATGGCGGCATTCGTCCCATTGCCGTGGGTTCTACGTACCGTCGTTTGGCAGCCAAGGTTTGTTGTAAATTTTATAGTGAGGATGTTTCGAAAAAATTTCAGCCCCTGCAGCTAGGTTACGGCTCCAAAGGGGGCTGTGAGGCTGCCGTACACGCACTGTCGACCTATATAAATTCTGGTAAAGGAGAGGTCATCCTGAAGGTTGACATCCAAAATGCGTTCAATTCAGTTAATAGGGACACCTTGCTGGCAGAAATTAAAAAAGAAGTACCACAAATTTTTAGTTTTCTTTGGCAATGTTACAGACATCCATCTAAATTACTATATCAGGACAACCTTCTGGAATCCGCTGTTGGCTGTCAACAAGGTGATCCCCTCGGGCCAGTGATCTTTAGCTTAGCCATTCACCCAATCATTCGACAGCTAAATTCCAAATTTAATGTTTGGTATCTAGATGATGGAACCCTAGGAGGTGATGTTGACACAGTTTTAGATGATTTACAAGTTTTAAAAAGTCAACTCCATTCTGTAGGACTAAATCTCAATCTTTCGAAGTGTGAATTATTCTTATCTGACAGTACCGACCGACAACTGACACTCCCAAAATTCAACGCTATAGCACCAGAAATCAAAGTTATTGAAAAAAGCTCTCTTCGCCTCCTTGGATCTCCCATTTTTGAGCAATCCTTTCCCAGTTTTGTTGAGGAGAAAATACAAAATTTTAATGACATTTCGGAAAGATTACTCAAAATTAACATGCATTCGGCTATCACCTTAATTCGTTACTGCTGTTTCGGACCTAAATTAACTTACTTTCTTCGTGCTTCCCATTTATGGAAGCACCCTCACCTTTTGGAAAAAATGGACCAAATCATCCGTCATACACTTACTTCACTTTTAAATGTGGCCATGGATGACCGAGCTTGGGCACAAGCTACTCTTCCCATCCGTATGGGAGGCCTCGGCGTCCGCAAAATTACTAGTATCAGTTTACCGGCTTTCATATCTTCGGTTCATGGCACTGAGAAATTAGTCAGGAATATCCTAACTTCCTCACTGACTAGTTTTGATGTGCCCTGCTTCACTGAGGCTATGGATGCCTGGAGACTCGCTTGCCCGAATCTAAATCCACCCGACTACCCATCATCCCAGAGACGTTGGGACGAGCCACTCTGCAGAGAGGTTCAGAATAACCTTTTGGCCACATCTGGTACTGCTGCTGAGCGTGCTCGTCTGTTGGCTGTGGGTCAATGGGAGTCGGGACTCTGGCTTCACGCACTACCGTCGTCGAACATAGGCACCTTGTTCGATGATACTACTTTCCGCCTCGCTGCTTCCCTGCGTCTTGGCGCTCCGTGTTGTTCTCCTCATCGCTGCCACTGTGGCGAAGCTGTCAACAGTCTCGGACACCACGGCCTGTCATGCAGCCGTAGCGCTGGTCGCATAGCGCGGCACGCGAACATTAACGACATCATCCGACGAGCTCTTGTCACCGTCGGCGTTCCGGCTGTATTAGAACCCAATGGCCTGGCACGCGACGATGGCAAGAGACCGGACGGCATGTCAGTATTTCCATGGAAGATGGGTAGGCCATTAGTGTGGGACGCTACTTGTGTCGATACTCTTGCGCCATCCCATCTTCCTAGCTCTTCGTGCTGCGCTGGCGCTGCCGCTGCGGCTGCGGAGAACCTCAAGCGGCGGAAATATAATAACCTTGTAGGTAGTTATATTTTCGAGCCGTTTGGGGTTGAAACTCTCGGGTCGTGGGGTCCGAGTGCTCATTACTTGTTTAAAGATCTGTCAAGACGCTTAGTTGACACTTCGCGTGACCCTAGGGCTGGCTTTTACCTCGGACAAAGGATAAGCATTGCCATACAACGTGGCAATGCTGCCAGCCTTTTGGGTACATTACCAGTGACCTGCGATGCGGAGGAATTTTTCGACGCCATGTTTTAGATTAGTTTTAGTTGAGTCTTTTTTTAAGTGTGTGTATATAGTTATAGTTGCAATAACATCAAAATAGAACGAGCTCTAATGTAAAATGATCTCAGGGCTTAATAGTAACAGATATTTAGTATATTTTTCCATGTTGTGTGTGAGTTTATGTTTAGTGAAAAAGGAAAAGTAACCCTAATTTTTATAATAGAGGGCTGCGTGGACACAGTCCGTGCCCCTTTTCTTTAAATAAAAAAAAATAAGTAAAGTTTCGTGTCAGATTCTTATACTAAAGTTAAATTTTGCTTTGACATTTTATTCATATTATTTTTGTATTTTTACCATTGTTTCATTGAATTTTTAATGCGTACTATTTTTTTGAGTTTTAGTAAATACGATTTTTCTAGTTTGTGGCACGATCTCCTAAAAAATAAAGCTGGCAACCCTGCTCTGCTGTGTTCGCCTCTTGTCAAATAGTACTACTAGAAGTAGTAGGTAACACCTGCATGGTAAACAAAAACGCCATTGAAACTTTAAGATAAGGTAATAAATGGTCAAATTGTATAACATTGCTTTGTTTTTGTTACACTTTCGTGAAAAGAAACTGATACTTAGTCCATTTCATTTGTTTTGGTAAAACTTTGAGTTGTCCTTGTTGTGAGTTCTCGGCCGAATACCGGTCGGCCCCGCCTACTTCATTCGTTTTACTCATAAATAATGCATTACATCTAAACAGTCGTCTTATCATCATCTTATTAAGTAGGTACGCTGTGAAGTTTGTTACGGAAAACAGTGCAGTGTCATTAATTACTAGGATTATTATCACAAAAGCGAATCTAGGTAAGTAACATCAACTAAAAATATTATTTTATTTGTTATGACGTCACACCACTGCGCAAAGCTCCTACTTCGATGTGATGAGGTCATCTCTATTCATGATGTGTTCAATAATTAATCTGAATAACAGACGTAACGTTCTAATTTTGGGATTCCCAATAATATTAGGTAAGGTAAATAATTGAAGGAGCTCGTAGCCCGGATCGTTTTTCAAGAAGGTTAAGCAATGATTGCCGAGGTCGGTGGTCCCGGCTGTCATTTATTTGTAGATCATTGGCAGTGAGTCGTTTATGATTGTAAGGATAAAAAACCTAACACAATCTTACCAAGAAGTGCCATGTTACCCAGTTACTGGGCTGTGGAGGTCAGATAGGCAGTCGGTCCACGTAAAATACTGGTATTCATATGAATCCAGTATGACTGGAAGCCGACCCCAATATAATAATTATGTAGTTGGGAAAAGGCTAGGTAGATGATTACGATGGTAAATATTATACTGTATAGGTAGGTACAACGAGTAATAAGTAGGCAGGTACTTAACCACTTACCTAAGTATAAGAGCATTATAATAAATAACACAGTAATTAAAATTACATTATTTGTTATTGGAAATTGTCCAGCATCATATCTAGGTATGTAAGTACTTAGGTAGGTACTTAAACATGACACAGACCATCACACATCGTTAAATACTTGCACTAGTTGCGCATAATAAGGATATGTACAGTACAAACAGCGCTTCTTACTTAGCAATAATTTGTGTCGAATCCTAAATAACATTTTGTCATATTTGTACGAGCAAAATAAAAAAGGTCGGTGTCGTTCAATAGTCGTTCAAATTTCGAGTCTACGGACTCCGGCTCGCGCTAATCAAAGAGTGGAGCAGGGCGCAGCGCGCGGATCAAACCAGCCCAATGCCTTTATCAGGCTCTAACGAAATTGCAAATTTTTCGTAATTGGTGTCGTGGTTTTCAAATTCGCAAATTACGAAAATAGGCTGGGGTGCAGTCTTGGGGGGCGCAACCCGACAGCCATAAGCTAATATTAGGTCTGTACCTACTACCCCAACTAGGCCCAGTTGTTCTGTCGGAGAGCGGGCTGTTTTGGCGCCTTACCAAAAAAGGGGGCGTTGAAGCAGTGGCTAGTGACTGCTACTGTGGTGAAACATATTTTTTAAAGTTGCACTTCGCGTAAAAGGGGCTGCTGTGTGTGTGTATTTTTAGTGCATTATAGAGCAGTGCCAGATTAGTAGTTGTTAAACAGCAACTACTAATCTAGCACTGCTCTATTCTGGCAGCAAAGCAGTGCCGAAAACTAACTGTACCGAAAAGGCGAAAATCGAATTCCGTAATTTTTTACCACAGAAGCGTCTTTTTCAAAGCCGAAGCTATAGTTAAGTGTCCCCGTTGGATAGGAGCATGATCGATTGTTAACGTTAATTAGGCTTATATTTGTACAAGGTTGCAAATTATTCAGGAATATTTCTGAATTAATGATTAATAATGATGCGAGACTTTTTATTTTTATTTTATTTTTGTTAATGATGGAAAATCACTGTCTAAAGGTGGGGTGCTAAAACTTTTCAGCTTGCTTTGCTTACTCTTGCAGCGTGTGTTCTCTTCTCATCATTTGCCTTTTCTGTATAAGTTCGCCAAGTACCTAAATCCTTTTCCTGAATGAATTGTTAACTCAACGGAAAACCTGACCTATTCTAGACAATATACTAAAATTCCGGAAATTGTAAGATTTTTACTACTACGTTTTACGTTTTTTGTTTTTTAGTTATTATTTTGATACCCCACATGATTATGTCAGGAAAAAGACGACTTGACTTAACGACGACCGCCCGCCGCCCGCGCCGTTTTGTTTATTCTTTTTAAAATTCATATTGCTTATGACATTTTGGCGCTTAGGGAAGTCCAAAGATATTCATTTGTCAAAGTGACAGAGCGTTTCAAAGAAAAAACCACTGCTCAAAAACAGTCTCGAAGGACTAGCTACGACGCTGATTAACCTATACATCAGGTGTTCCAGAAGTGCATGGTCATATTTAAGGGTGGTGTTATGTAGCTGCTATAGAGTAAAGAAACATTATCAAAATAAAAAAAATATTTAAATTTTTCAAAAAACCCGGCCTTGATAAACGTCTGAAATGTTCCAAAAAAATCACTTTTCAAGCAGTCTGATGCAGTCGCGGTGGCATTGAATCTGTGATTGAACTACGATGAACACCACCAACTGCATCAGGCTGAAAAGTGTTCTATTTATATTACAGTCGTTTTTTCCGGTCGGGTTTTTTTTTATAAAAGTCAACAATTTTTTATTTTTCATAAAAAAATGTTAAATAGATTAGTCATCATCATCATCATCATCATATCAGCCGAAAGACGTCCACTGCTGGACATAGGCCTCCCCCAAGTGTCGCCACAGCCACCGGTCCTGTGCGTCTCGCATCCATCGGTTACCCGCGACCCTCACCAGGTCATCGGTCCACCTTGTGGGAGGCCTTCCAACGCTGCGTCTTCCGGTACGCGGTCGCCACTCCAAAACTTTTCGGCCCCATCGACCATCTGTTCTGCGAGCAATGTACCCTGCCCACTGCCACTTCAATTTGGCGATCCTTCGGGCTATGTCGGTAACCTTGGTTCTCTTGCGGATATCATCATTCCTGATTGGATCACGCAAGGAAAGTCCGAGCATTGCCCTCTCCATTGCCCTTTGGGTGACTTTAAGCCTTCTGATGAGGCCTATTGTGAGCGACCACGTTTCGAGTCCATAGGTCATCACTGGCAACACGCACTGGTCATAGACTTTCGTCTTGAGACACTGTGGTATGTGAGACGAGAAGATACCGCTCAATAGATTAGTACAGTGCACCAAAAAATATTAAGGTGTAGCTATAGTGATGTTAACAGACCAATAGGGATGCTGACTGACATTTGTATGACAAAAATGCTCAATTATATGCAGTCCCGTTTCAAAGATGGAACTGTAAAATTCGATAGTGACATACCTCTCATCTTTTTTCAAATAACGTCAGACTTAAAACGTTGGTAAAAAAAAGTTAACACACCTTATAATGACTCGTGAGAAATAAAAATGATTTAGGTCTAGGTATAACGGCGTCAACGGCAGCAGGTTGAAATTAATTCTGATTTTTGTACAAAGTACTTTGAGTGGGCATTTCAACGAATGTAGCAACACAAATATTTAATTTCCAGCTCATCCCAATGCTGCCGCTGACGCTAGAAGGAAACACACTCGGCGAAAAGCGCCGACACTACAACAACCTTGTCGGAGATGCGATTGCTAACAAACATTATGAATTACATAACATTAATACAGATGACAGCGACATAGACAACCTTCTGAAAATAGACGTCGCCTGTAAAACCAGAAATGTAGACTATGTCATCGAAGTAATGAAATCTAACGACATGCTGTATGCGGCGACGGCTATTAAAAAATCCACGTGGCTAATCACCGAGCAGCAGTACGCAAACATCATCAATCCAGAGTACCTACACACACAACTGTTACCTAGCATGAACACCAAAACATTCAAAAAACTCATGCTTCACATTCGACTCAATCTGAAAGACGAAACGAGAGTCGAAACCTTTTATGAATACCTAAAACAATCCGACAGTGCCTACAAATGGTTGGAAAAATGCTCCATTCCTTTCATAGAAAATGTTATAAAAAACGAGCGCCTCATACCACTGTCTCTATTTAAACGTTTGTGCAGAAGATCCGCACATTTCATTGTATACTATACACGAGTCACTCCCGGTGGAATATACGCCTCAAAAGACGGTGTATTAATGATGGTAAAGTCGCATACTGCAGATGTTTTGAACATACTAGAACATGATAATAACTGTGCTCACATTCCTATGTTAGGGAAAAAGAAAACAGAGGTACTTATGAAAAAGTGCCCACAAAAAGTTTTTGACAATTTTGAAAAGTATATTTACATCCTCGACCTTTCCGTGGTAACAAAATACATAAGTAAGAATGAAATCAAAACGTTTCTATATCAGCAAGTGAAAACAATTACTCATTTTTTACGGCACGCTCGTGTATTGAAACATTTTGTTAAAAATATGCCGGAGGAAGAACGACTTCAATTCATAAAGCAAACTTTTATCGGCCAAACTGATTCGACATTCGTTTCAAATTCGAAAGTCGATAAAAATGATTTCAATGTCACTATGGATTTTTACTTCTGGTATGAATACGCACCATTTAATGTAGCGTTCACCGAAATTGCAAAGCTGACTCGCAGAACGAGCTCCCCCTCAGTACGATGTTCCATGCTCTCAGTATTGATTCCTTGTGCTAGACGAAACCAACAACATATTAAACAATTGATAAGTTTTTTTTTTGAAAGACACATTCATGAACCTATGAAAATCAAGATTCAGTTCGTCAATAATCTGCTTTCACAAATATCTACTCACGAGTTGGTTGAAGAGACTTGGAATATCTTGGATAAATTGTTCCACAGTATGGAAGTGTACACGAAATCAAAAAATAACGTACAAATATGCCTCCAATCTATAGTTCTATATAAAGTTTTACATGATGAACTGGTGCCGAAAATCGTAGAACAAAAGATGATATTCAATACGTTTGGAAAAATCCAAAGGAAACTAACTCAAGAACAAAATACTAAAATGTTTACTTATCTCTTAAATTCCGTATTGAAAAAAGTTCAAATTGAAAACATTTCAACAGAGTCCGGTTTGGCTGAGACTATAGTTCAATTAAAGAATGCCTTAACTTTGCTTAAAGATTGGCAAAAAGACATCAATAAGTACTCATTCGTACTTGAAAAAATTCAAGAAATAAATAAGATAAAACGAAAGAACACGTGGAAAACCGACATGTCATGTTTGTACAACGTAAAGAAATCGTGGCGGAAGCACATGTTTGAGGAGTCATTGTCCCTGTGTCTGAGCGAGGAAGCGTGCCTGAACGCGCTGAAGCACAAGCCGCAGCTGCTGACGCGCCACGACAAACAATTAGACACGTTGCGAACTGACGACGCTGTCTCGCTGCCACGTCTGCTCGCCAAGCTGCGCGTCTACTGGCCGCACTCGCTCGCACAGCAGTGGGCCGACGCCTACATACTAAATCTGAACAAACTCACTGGTCAAAAAGCCGCTGTAAAAGGACTCTGCATGCTTCTTCCCCGAAATCAAATAATTGGCATAGCAAGAAAACATGCTCCCGATGATTTTCAGATAAAGTGGGGTGAGATTGACCAAGCGGATATCAACATACGGAAAAATATCGCACAACACTTGCACCTAACTAGACCACTGGTTCCTTTGGATACGGTTTTGTGGTACTCTCAGGGAGATTACTTACAATTCGCGGTTCCATCACTTAAAGCATATTTATCCAAATTGAGTGAAGTTGAAAGTCGGCTTCATGTGCCGAAATTATTGGAAGAACCAGTCTCTTTACAAAAATTCGGACTACATCTCGCGTTTTTGAAACTTAAGCCTGGTGAACTGAAAACATTTTTTTCGGATATCTGGAACACTACCGTAAATCTTACTATCCGAATAATTATTTTTAAACACACATTTGCTTACATGTGCAAAGTCAAACATGCAAATGTTCAAAAAGAACTATGGGATTTGTTGAGTATGTTTATTAGTAAAATATCATCAGATGAAAACAGAGGAATATATAATAAATGTTTATGTAAAGTAGATGAAGTTCCCATTAGTGTACGTGCTGATTTTTATATAGCGAGTTATGGGTTTTTGACGTTACCTACCAACGCCAATAATAATGAAAAATATGTAAAATATATAATTGATTATGCACCAAAAATAATGGGATTACTTGAGGAAGATTTCGTTGTCAATGAGTTACTGTCACCTATAGAAACGAAATTTTGTTCGTATGAAAGTGAATTTGTTGAGGTATTTGCCAGTTATGTATTGTGGGGTAGAACCGAGGAAGAACAGCTTCAGAGATTTGGAAGGGTAGTGGGTCCTGCAATGGAACATGCTTTTCTGATTTGGAATAATTCTCGGGAGGATAGGATTCGTGGAATTTATTATTATGTTAAAGACAATTTTCGCAAGTTTATAAGTGCCTTGATGTGGAATTTAAAAAAATATGTTACTTTGAATAAAATACCTATTCCTGCTAAATTGTTTATTGAAATAAAAACTAAAATGGAAGAAAACATGGCATTACTAGAAAATTATGTTCTGTATACGAGTTGGAAACTTATAACAGAATACGTTAAATTGTTGGTTGATTTTAAAATATCCAGTGCATTTGAATTGAGCAAATTTTCAGAAACTGATGTCATTGATAGATGGCTTCCAATTAAAATGGAAGAAGTATGGCTAGACTATCATGGTAAAATATCACCCCCACTGGGTTTAATGATAGTGAAATGTTTAAAAGAAGACATCGAGCGACATATCCCATTGATATGGTGGATGTTTGCCGATGCTTTCTATAACATGTTTGATGAATTATTTTTCCAAGGTCTTGGGATTCGCTATCCAATGGTGCTACTAGAAACTTTAAAGCACATGCTGGATGACCGTGATTTCATTCCTAGTTACTTAGTAGTTTGTAAAGCGACTTCCAAAGTACATTTCTTAGACGAACAGGTAAAAAAGATACGATCAGAAATACGTAAAAGAATTTTATCACATCCATCTCTAGAAGTGCAAATTCATTACCATAATGAATTTATGGGCTTTCAGGAAGATGAAGTTAATATGTAGGTTTGGAAACAGTACCTATGCTCGATACGTTTTTGTTCTAGTTCTTACTTATTAGCCGGTTAATACATGTCCGCATAGCAGTGAATTAATCACATGTAATGTAATCAGTATCACAGCTCAGGACCCCACGATACAAGTTCTACCTAATTTCGGCACCCAGGTCCTAAAATGACTGAGTATGACTTGTGGTCTTTTGTGATAGTTTGTAATAGTTTTAAGATATTTTTTGTAACAATCAACAAATAAACTTTGATCTTTTTGTATACTTACTTTATACTTTTATTTTAAACACGTTAAAAAAACGTTTATGTAAATATACCTACCTATTTCAATCTAATTTATAACTAAACACCTATAATAATTTAATTTAAAAATAACTTTCCATTCTGAAGTGAATTTTACTCGTTCTATTCTTGGAATCGTTATTTTCTGACTCCTCAGCATCCCAAGAATCACCAGAATGTATCCGTCATCAACTCATCACTAGGTCACCTAAATTATAAATAAGTAAATTATGATATTTATATACTAAAAAACAATAAAATGGTCCGATGTTCGCCACTCCAGCATAAAATCATAGGTAATACTCGATATAGCTGAGAAAGCTATATCGAGTATTACCTATGATTTTATTCTCGTATTACTTATAAGGTGCTATTGTAGTTCTGTATGTCCATCATAGCCTGCTGCCGCCCGCGGCTCAGCTGCGTGAAATTCGGAAATTATTCCAAGGGAACATTATATTATAGGTACACCCAGGATAAAAAGCTTATGTCCTATTCCAGGACACGGTCTACAAGCGCCAAATCCGTTCAGCCGTTAAGACGTGAAGAGGTAGCAAACAAGCTAATTCGCTTTCGTATTTATTAAGATTTGCTGCTAACGTAAATAGCTAGCTACACAATTTCTTATATAGATTACGAACGTCTTCAATACATTGCAAACATCTATTTCGGGCAGACAACCTTGAAT
This sequence comes from Melanchra persicariae, assembly GCA_947386135.1. Taxonomy (NCBI): domain Eukaryota; kingdom Metazoa; phylum Arthropoda; class Insecta; order Lepidoptera; family Noctuidae; genus Melanchra; species Melanchra persicariae. The sequence continues at coordinate 8,600,645 of OX376661.1, read as the reverse complement.
TGGATTCAGATGCATGCAGAAAATGTTCCTACGTACTGAGTTTTTTTTGCGATTTTTATACACTCCGTTGTTGTCATAAATTAAAAGTGTTTGTTTTTGCTTTGTGACAATCAAAACACAAAAAACCCTCTCACGAAAAACCTATAACGGAACGGATTTTGATGAAACTATAAAGTACCTAGCAGTTTCGCGATTTCAGTGTTGGTCCCATAGTGATATATACAATGACCCCTTAAGTGAGAGGTATTGCGTTTATTCTGTTACACGTTGAATGTGATACATTTCATAAAAAATAACAGAACTGAAACATTTGTATTTACCGAGAATGCAACAATGATGACTTTCGCGCGCTCGTTCAGCAGGACCACGACTTTGAATGTTGATTCCAAGATGAGAAGCTTGTCGCTTCCCTAAAAACTACATAGAAAATTAGTACCTACCTTGCAAGATAAAATTAGTACCCAAAATTCAAAATTAGTACTCCAGTACCTAGTTTACGAGATATTCCATGCCATTGGTGGGGTGGCGGTAGTCACGGCGTTAAATTATCATTTCAAGATTTCCCTATTAAAAACTGTGATTTCTTCCCAAATTAAAAAAAATTGTAGGTATTCCTAAAGAAGTCATAGTGACCAAAAATTCATATTCCTAAGTGTTGTATTGAGAAATTAGCTTCCATATTAAATATCCGCGTAGACCCAACAAATTAAGATCTCAATGGTATTGAGCTGTTTAGGAGACGTACACTAGTGCATTTTATGGATGCGGGAATAGTAATAACAAAGTTCAATAACTACAATTTTTATAAAAATTATGTACCTTAGTACATTTTAAAAAATAATCCTATCGTTAAGTGTAGGTACATTTAGTACCTACTGTACTGTCTTTCGTATCTTCAAATCCGTCTGATCGCATTTTCTTAGGTGGAACTATGTTTGGTTTAGTAGCCTGCACAGTCGATTAATTGGAATGATTACCGGCGGATCGAGTAGTTAACTACTGAGGATTTCAAATTATAAGTTTATCTACCTTTACCTTTATTATGTTGTCCCTTATGCCATATCCCCGTCACGGGGACAGCGGGACGTGATTTAATTTATTTTCCGTTGTCCCCATAATGTACATTCGGCTAACCGGGAAAACGGGAAGTAAACCATATTTCTGGGTGGTTTAAAATAAAAAGTCGAGTCGCCGAGTCGGGGTGCCCTAAGTCCCGAGCTCGCTTCGCTCGCTCTTGCACCAACATAATTTGAAAAGTATATTTAATTATTACAATAAATTAACGGGGACAACGGGAAGTAATTTTAATTATTTTATTAAATTCCCTTTGTCAAGTCCCCTTTAACGGGGACATGGCCTACGGAGGCATCGGGAATATACTAATTACCTTTACACTTCAGTCACGCCTGTAAGGGTAGCTTAACATAAAATTGTTTGACTGAAGGCAATATTTTTCGTTTCCAGGTCACACCATGGCACCTCTAGACTTGGAAGGTGGAACCCTCGGGGAGAGACATCAACATTACAACAAATTACTCAAAACAGCTATTGCCAATCGTCAACCGGTTACAGAGTTCACATTGGATGACACCGACGTCGAAAACTTATTGAAAATAGATCTGGCGTGTCACAACAGGGATGTTGATTATATTATCAACGTGTTGAAACGTGGTGACATGCTGTGCTTGTCTCGTGCGCTCGCGCAGAGCACCTGGCTTATCACCGACCCGCAGTACGCGCACATCATCAACCCTGACTATCTACACACACAGCTGCTGCCACACATGAGCACTAAGGCATTCATCAAGCTCAACAAACACATTAGGCACAACATACAAGACGAAGCACGTGCCGAGCAATTCTACCAGCACGAAAAGAAATTATCGGACGCCATTAAATGGTTACCACGATGCTCAGTCACTTTCATTGAGACAAAGATCGAAAAACATGTTGAGCTTTGCAAACTTAGAACATTTAAGCGTCTTTGTGAGAAATCTAACAACGTCTTCGAGATTGCTCTAAAACACGTCCAGTATTATGAAAAAACAAGGTACGCTCAGGCCGTGACGTTTCTGTTGAAAGCTGATGCCGATAAATATCTCGATATTTTAGAAAAAGGCGGTAATTTTCAATGCCCCAAATTTAATGACAAAGCGACAAATATCATAATGAAGAACTCTCCCAAAAGAATCATGGATAAATTTGATCGTTATGTGAGCTTTATTGACATACCGACATTTGCTAGATACCTCAAAACGGATGAAATTAAAACATTTTTATACACGCAAGCTAAAAAAGAGAATGACAATCGTTATGAATATTATAATTTGCGAAGATTGTTTAACTACGACTCTTTGAAATATTTTATCAAGAGATTGCCTAAAGCTGAGCAATTTGAATTCGTAAAAAAAATATTCATTGATAAAGAAAATATCGATGCTATTGAAGAAAATTTGAAAGTTGACACGGAACCGTACAATATGAAAAAGTTGTATAACGCAGTGAGAACACCTGGATATGTCTGGTATCGTTTCGCTGGTTTTGAACGTGCATTTGAGGACATCACCAGACTAATATCTAAAGATTTGGATAACAGTAACAAGGCTCCCATGCTGAAGGTACTGATATCATGTGCTGACCATAACTTACAACACATCCAAACTTTACTGGACTATTACCTTGACAAACACAAGAAAGAGGACCACCAATTTACTTTAAATTTTACTATAGAATTGCTCCAACACACGAATGTTCACCAATATGATGAGAAAACTTGGAATTTGGTAAACGAGCTATTCAAAATTTTGAAAATTTATGAAAAATCCGACTCTTATGGAAATAACAGCGTCATCGTTGAATCCATCATAATATATAATCTGCTACATGATCAAAGTGTACCTCCCAACATACAGGAGCAGTTTTCGTTTGAAACTTTAATATCATATGGAAGTAAATTAAATGAAGAACAAAAAGAAAAAATCTTTCGTTACTTATACGAATTTCTGATAGATAATTTTAAACCTATCACAAAAGAAGAGAGCTCACTAACTGATTTAATTAAATCAGTAGAGAGTATGTTACGGTTACTGCGTGATTGGAAAAAGCAACTGACAGATTACCCTTTTGTTACCGACAAAATTAAGGAATGCATTAAAATAAAAAGGGAAAATGCGTGGAAAGAGTCTCTGGTATCGATTTACAACTTTAATAAGTCGTGGCGAAAACACATGTTTGAAGAGTCTGTTGCGATGAATCCAACTGAGGAGGTGTGCTTGAACGCGCTGAAGCACGACCCGCAGCTGCTACAGCGGTACCAGCAGGACGTCGACACGTTGCGGACCACCGACACTGTCTCACTACGACGTCTGCTCGCCAAGCTGCGCGTCTACTGGTCGCACTCGCTCGCACAGCACTGGACCGACACCTACCTTATTAATCTCAACAGAACCGATGGGCACAAAGCCACTATTCGTGGTATTTGTTCTATACTGCCACAAAAGCCATTACTTGAATTTATAGAAAAATATAAGCCAGCACAAGCCAAAATTGACTGGAATGGAATAGATGACCGTGTGCTCAGTATTCAACGGTTTATTGCTAAAAACATGCACATTGCGCGTCCGCAACCTTCCCCCGACGCTATCTTGTTGTACGCTAAAGGAGATTACTTGCAATTCGCTCTTCCATCACTACTGGCCATATTTTATAATCTGGATATAACTGAAAGTCAGGAACATATTCCGAAACTTTTAGATGCCCCGGTGTCTGTACAGAAACATGGCATCAGACTAGCGTATCAAAAGCTGGAGCACGAATCCGTCAAGAAAATATTTATTGATTGCTGGAAAGCATCTAAAAACGCTAGTATCCGAGCTATAATATTTAAATTTACTTTCGAACTCTTATGCCGTGAAAAAGACCCAGAAAACGCTGTGAGTTTGTGGGAACTTATAGAACTGTTTATAGATAACTTAACATTTGAAGAAGATAAGACGATTTACGATTTAATGGCTCACGTTGAAAACGTTCCACTAAATATCAGAGCTAAATATTTAATGAAAAGTTACAAGTTCATGAAGACTTTAGCTCAAAAGGTAAAAGAAGAAGATCGCTCCCATTACCAAGCGCTGAGCAGTCAGCTGGCGCAACATTCACGAGAGATAATGGAAGACATGTGTCCAGATTTTGTTACTGAAATAATACAGGAGTTTATCGATAAAGATTTTTTCGGCTCCGGAGATAATTGCGGAAGCGTTTACCCATCTGGTGGAATTTTATCCGTACTATCTGCGTACTTACTGTGCGCTAAGAATGAAAATATTCAAACAGAAAAATATGAAAAAGTTTTTGTGCCTATTATGCAACGCTCTTTCACCAACTGGGGCGAAAAACGCAATGGAAATTATGTCACCCGAATGCACTTTCAGTATTTATTATCACGCCTCTCCGACGACTTGAAAGAATATATTGCAGAAAAGAAAATGATTATTCCTGTAAAAATGTTTATAAACATACAAGATGAACTAGATAAGAACTTGTCAGTCTCAGAAAACTATTTGTTGTTATCAAAGTGGAAGTTAACAGTAGCCATAGCTAAACTGGCTGCCAAATCAAGCCCCGACGACAAAGACTGGCAAAGTATTGCTACTAAAATAGCTCCTGAGTTCGGCAAAATCTGCTTGGACTATTTGAAAGAAGATGTTAAGTTACATTTCCCTAGTATTTACAAACTTTTCGCTAAAGTTTTAAATGCAATGTTTTCAACATTAATTACGGAAGCAAAGAACAAAGTTAAAATTTACGAATGCTTACTGGCTGACGTAGAGTTTATCCAAGGTTACCTAACAACAATTCTGAATGGCAGCGATTCGTACACTTATGATAAGGAAAACTATGGAGATCTATGGAAGAAAATATTCGAGCATCCTTCTGTTGAAGTGAAAATGCATTATTATTATCGCAACCGAGACGAGCGACGCTACTAAATTACAAGACTCGTTTTCTTATAATTATTGTGCCTGTTACGTAAATAATTATCTATATTATGTAGCTTTTGTCTTACCTACTTGCGAATTGAAGTTAACCGTATAACAAATCGTGAGCTTAGTAGTTTTTGCACAGAAGTCATAGAAACTAACCTTACTTACTTTTAAATAAACCTTTTGAAGTTTTTCATTAATATGTACTACTTACCCATTTTTTATATTCAAAAACAAATTACTTATATAATATACCGGCGTTTTATTTAGGCACAAATTACCTAGTTAGGGTACCTACATCGAATCAGAAAAGCACCAAGGCTGACAGGAAAGTCAACGTGTCAAAATTAAACGCGAGTCAACCGATTTGATTAGTTAACTTAGGTGGTAATTTAGTCACAGTTGTTGACCCGCGTTTAAAGTGTTTGATTTCCCTAACTTTGATATATTTTTTTATTATAGTGCGCGCGGAACTAGTTGGCCGCGCCTTAGGTGGCCACTCATCTCGCTATTGCGTGTGTGTATTCCCAGCGGAAAAAGGTTGATTTTCATAATTTTTGTCTAAACTAGCCGGAACTTTCAACGCGTGTTGCCATCGCGAAGTACGGCGCCGCACTGAGCAATGACAGCAAGCGCCCTCCCTCGCCTCCGTCCCACCGCTCACATACCTAAGGCGCGGCCAACTAGTTCCGCGCGCACTATAATTTGAAAGTCAAACACGAGTCTCGCAATTTACCAGCCAGTGATATTTAGGCCTTAGGCTTAGCAGCTCGTGTCTAAATAATAACAGCGGCACGGGTTGATCTTCAAGGTTAAGCAACACGTTACCGAGGTCGTCGGTCTGTGGATGGGTGACCATCTTAACATACCGAGACTCCTCCGTGCCTCGGAAAGTAAGCAATTGGTTCCGGCTGTCATTTGTAGAGCTTTGGCAGTCGTTCCGGATTGTCAGAAGCCCGAAAATTTTTCAAATTTTAATTATTAGGTTGTTTCTCGTCTCACCGGATACAATTGAATACCAGTATTTATACATATCGACGAAAAAGTCGGAAAATAAGATTATTACATACTAGCACTTCGTCCGCGCGGATTTAGTAGGTACTCCACAAACTTTTAACTTTTTTGAAAATATTCTATAGCCAATGTCCATCACCGATAATGTAGGATTCTACTGGTGAAAGAATTTTTCAAATCGGTCCAGTAGTTTCGGAGCCTATTCATTTCAAACAAACAAATCTTTCCTCTTTATAATATTAGTGTAGAAAACGAGTCTCGTTTTACGTACCGTAAAGTGGGGCTTTTTGAAACTCCAGGGCTATTTAGAATTTTTTCAATAAAAGATTTGATTGAGTATATTTTTTCTTCCAGTAACAGTAGGATCTTTTTTTTAGAATATGGCAAAACTACAACTTATGTCAGTGTAACCGGCGAAATTTGAAGGATAACAAAGTATAAATAAGTGGTTAATTTTTAAAATAAAAAAAGCTTGTTAACGCGAGTTAAATCTATACGTGTTTAAATTCAAGTTGATATACCAACATTTTAAAGGTAAGTAGAAAATCCGTTTATTCATGTAGACATATGTTTTCTTGGGATTTCATAGGTGTTTTCAATTGTATTGTAGCTTGTTTTAGACGCCATATTTTTTGTGTTTTGGAGAACGGGGCTTTTTGGCACAAATTTGAGGCTATTTGGAATTCTGTTCCAAATAAACCCTGTTTTGTGTGTTTTGATTTTACTAAGTTTAAGATCGCTGTCTTAAATAGCCCCAAATGCCTAATATTTATAAATTTAAGGGGAAGCTTCTCATTTATTTTTTTATTTATATTACAGTTCCGGAAATATGGTGCGTACTTACCAAAGAAAGTACACAAATTCCAGAAATGGTAAAAGTTTTTCACCTTATCAAAGCTTTGAAACAAAATTTGGAAAAAGCCATAGAGGCTGTTCAGTCTGGAAAACTAAAATTAACTGATGCCGCCAATACTTATAACGTACCTAAGAGCACCCACCTAGGTACCTATTTTATGTTTAAAAAAAAGATCTCAATGTTTAAGTTGATTCTCACCTTCCCCTTAAGTGTTCCAAATATTGCCTTAATTCATATAAAATTGTTATAATACCATTACTTTAGATTCCAAATAGCCCCTAAGTGGCGCTTCACTTTTTTCATAATAAATGTTACGATACTAATTATTTGACTTTTTATTTTAAAATCAAACTAAAACATGTGCTAAAATGAAAGGCCGTATATCCTTCTGTCAATCCAAATATCGCAAGATTTGTTTAAATTGATACAGCTCCATAAATAAGTGAAAAATGAAATTAGATTATGTCGATTTCAAAAAGCCCCAAACCGGCGATATTTGGAATTGCGCTTTTGAAAAAAAATATCTCTGTATTTATGTTCAATACATAAACACAACCGCATTTCTCTAGAAGGTATTGATGAGGTTAGTCGTAAAAAAAATTGTCTAAGCTCCTAGCTCAAGTCGTTTTTGTGTGCAAGACTGTTTTTAATAAAAAACATACCAAATAGCCCCACTTTACGGTATTTAATAATAATTATAAAGAGGTAAAAGTAAGTTTGTATGTAGGGGGTAATCTCTGGAACTAATGATCCAATTCTAAAAATTTTTTCACTGGTAGAAAGCTACATTATTCCTGAGTGCTATAAATTATTTTTATAGCATGTATATTAACTTAACCGAGCTATCACAACTTTTGTCTAGCAAGTCGGAAAGAAATACCTCAATAAAATAGAATTATTTGCATGCATGTAAGTGTAGGGTAGGTAGGTAGGTAGCCAGTTGACGGGAGCGAAGCCGCGGGAGACAGCTAGTATTTAATAATAATGTTTATTTTCCAAAAAAAAATGAAATATTACATTTTCCATTTAATCGACGATACAGCGACTGTCTGACTTCTATAATGAAAAATACTAACTCGGGACAAACGGTGTACCTATCATAGGCGATGTAGCGTGTACACCACCGCGACAGATAACCCCGTTACTGTGTAAAAGGCTGTCTGGAAATTCTGGACGAGCTACCTACTTGTTGATGTACATCAGAACGTTCGGCCAATCGAGATAGGGAGCTGGCTGCTACTCCAGTTTTTAGTGACGATTATGTGACGCATAAAGATGCCAGCCAAAGAATTTGTGACAGAACAGTTCGAAAGTTAGAAGCATTTATTTATGGCCGAACGACCTGATATCAGAACGTTCGGCCAACCTGAATCTCCATAACTGAGGACCTTAGAGAAACTGTTACTGAATAAAGATTTAGTGACGATTTGGTGACAAACAACCACTGCGTTACTTTTACTCGTAATGCCACCGGTTAAAAGTAAAATTAATTTTAGTTCCTGGAACATCAGGACGTTCGGCCAACGTAATCTCCATAACTGAGGACCTGAGAGAAACCGTTAATGAATAAAGATTTAGTGACGAGACTGAAACGATTTTTTATTGCTTTATTTTTTTTTGTGACGGCCCCTTTAAATAGTAAAATGAAAATTTAACATATAACCTCAAAACATTGGGGTTATCGATTCCTCCACAAGGAAGAAGCCCAGAGAAACCGTTAATCAATAAAGATTTAGTGACGACACTGAAACAAACTTTTATTGTTTTATTTTTTTTTGTGACGGCCCGTTTAAATAGTAAATTGAATATTTAACATATAACCTCAAAACATTGGGATTATCGATTCGTCTACAAGGAAGAAGCCCAGAGAAACCGTTAGGTAATCAATAAAGATTTAGTGACGAGACTGAAACGAACTTTTATTGTTTTATTTTTTTTTTGTGACGGCCCCTTTAAATAGTAAAATGAAAATTTAACATATAACCTCAAAATATTGGGATTATCGATTCCTCCACAGCGAAGAAGCCTAGAAGACTCGTAAAATCCCTGATGTGTTATAGGTTGTCAGTGCAATGGTGTCAATATTTTTGTTGATTCAAGATTAATCTATAAAAATGCACTATGGCGGATGGCGACTGAAATAGGGTGACCATGTATTCCAATGAAACAAGTATTTATCGAGTACTTAATTACCTAAACAATGAAGCAAAACACGTCGTAATATTAAATTATATAGGTACAAGCAACGTTGAGCTGATGCCTGCATACCAGTTTCCACTTGTGAAGTTTTTGTCATATTAGTAGAGTCTATTTTGGCTAAAAGCAAACGAAAGTGGAAAGGTGACTGACATCGGAGATTGAGAAATTTGACTAAGTACAAAATAAATATACTTAAATAAATAGGTACACAAATGAAAAAATTCTTTATTTGTAATCAATCATCCTAAAAAATTCGGTAGCTAGTTAAGTACATAATAATTTGTACTTTTTAGAATTTCAGTTAAATTGGTTCACCACGAGAGAAGATAGATCGATTTGACAGCTTCTTGTGTTTATTGCTAGGTGATTGACTTGAAACTTGTCAAATCGGATTTCTTTCGGTGGCCCGACAATATTATTATTAGTTTGATAAACTAGATTACACATTTTACAATTAAATTACAGTTCTAAAGATAAATCATAGTAAGATTATACAATAACTACACCAAATGAACTCTTAAAAATACTAATCGACAACATTACGGCTTACTTTCCGGTAAGGTCAGCCAGAACTTAAGCTACCCATTTTCGATAGTCCTGTCTGGTTCTATTATAGTACCAAAGGATCTCTGCACCTGACCTCGACGATCTCTCGTCACACCAGTGACATGACTGGCGGGCGAGAGACAACAAGGCGCCGCGAGAAAGTTGCGGGGGAAGGAAAGCATTCCACGCAGGTGCAGAGATCCCTTGGTACTGTTACGAGCTTAGGGTTCGTGACAATAAAAACAGCCGATTAAATAACCAAAATGACACTTTAATTAATCAACACTAATTACAACTTTAAACTCACTAATTATAAATCACAATTGCACTAATGATCACTTTAATTCGCAGTCGAAGTTCGCTCTCGAAGTTGTCGCTTGTATCGCAAATTCAATACTGACTCGGTCGTAGGCTATGCGGGCCTTATATAGGTCGGCAGATAATTCCAGAACCTTCCAGTATAGAAACATCTAGAAAGTTCGAGTACATACCGGTCCCGACTAACCACATATTGAAAACTCTAGAATGTTCTAGCATCGAAATGTCTAGAAAGATCTTGACTCTACTAGTTCTGCTACTCGATACTAGATGGCGCTAGTAGTAACTTTCATCGTCATGTACCCGGTATTAATTCTGGCGCGTAACAGTACTATACTATACTATCGTAACGCATGGTGGTGTGGGTAATGTTTTTTTTATAACAAGTTATTTCTAATGCATATTCTATAAAATATTAGTTGTCTGCACTCCTTCTCATATTCCTCCTTCCGCGTAACTATCTATTTATTTTTTTGCAATACCTACATCGTCACCTTATTTCGACGTGTTTTGCTTCTAATTGAAGCAAAACACGTCGATACGATAAATACTTGTTTCGTTGGAATACATGGTCACCCTATTTCAGTCGCCATCCGCCATAGTGCATTTTTATAGATTAATCTTGAATCAACAAAATTACTGACACCATTGCACTGAAAACTTATAACACATCAGGAGTTTTACGAGTCTTCTAGGCTTCTTCGTTGTGGAGAAATCGATAATCCCAATGTTTTGAGGTTATATGTTAAATATTCAATTTACTATTTAAACGGGCCGTCACAAAAAAAAATAAAGCAATAAAAATTCGTTTCAGTCTCGTCACTAAATCTTTATTGATTAACGGTTTCTCTGGGCTTCTTCCTTGTGGATGAATCGATAATCCCAATGTTTTGAGGTTATATGTTAAATTTTCATTTTACTAATTAAAGGGGCCGTCACAAAAAAAAATAAAGCAATAAAAATTCGTTTCAGTCTCGTCACTAAATCTTTATTCATTAACGGTTTCTCTCAGGTCCTCAGTTATGGAGATTACGTTGGCCGAACGTCCTGATGTTCCAGGAACTAAAATTAATTTTATTTTTAACCGGTGGCATTACGAGTAAAAGTAAAGCAGTGGTTGTTTGTCACCAAATCGTCACTAAATCTTTATTCAGTAACAGTTTCTCTAAGGTCCTCAGTTATGGAGATTCAGGTTGGCCGAACGTTCTGATATCAGGTCGTTCGGCCATAAACAAATGCTTCCAACTTTCGAACTGTTCCGTCACAAATTCTTTGGCTGGCATCTTTATGCGTCACATAATCGTCACTAAAAACTGGAGTAGCAGCCAGCTCCCTATCTCGACTGGCCGAACGTTCTGATATACATACTTGTTGGCAGATGCCGTATTTCAACGTGATTGATCACGATGTGTTCAATGTGAGCCAGAGACGGAGGTACTACACATGACCGACAGCGCCATCCCTTTCCGGACAAAAATCTCTTCATTATCTAGCCTAGGCCCAGAGCAAGTTTGCATTACATTTAATTTGACATTTTCATGCAGGTGGTGAAAATAGTGTTGCTTACTTTTGAATAAAATCGAATATTATGCTTGGAGTAAAAAAATATGGCTTCAACATTTAGGTTACCCTCCAGAAACTGCTTCAACTTTTCAAATTGTGTAATGCTGTGGTTACATGTCTTTCTGTTATGTGAACAAGTGTTACCAAGTTTAACGTCAATAAAAGCGCTGACAACAGTTTAGTGTGTTTTCCATTGTAATGTGTAAGGTAATAGGAAATAATAGTCATCAAGTTATCCAAACATCATTATAATGTAGGCTTACATATTATTATCCTAAATCGCACTAAAAATATTGCCAATCTTATATTACCTACCTTAAACTATGCAAAATAATGTTGGCAGAAGACTTGGCCAATAGTAAAATATAACGAATTAACTAATATTTCGCTAAAACATTATTATTATATACTTCGACTGATAAAAATAAAAATCTGAACTTGAAATATATAACAATAACCTTTCGGTGAATACAAAGTAAGCTTTTCGCCATTTTATATTTTTATTAGTACTTATACAAATGACGAAAATCACAGAGCCGGCAGTAAGAGTTTATAAGTAATCAATATGTTTATTACAACCACAAGCAACTAGATTACATTCGTCTACTGCGTCTTAGTATAATAAAATCCCGGTACAAACGAAAGCTTAGATGTTGTTTATATAAAAAAAGGATTTGAGACAGAGCCAGCGATATAAATCGGACAGAACATCGTTCTGCTTTTCTACTATATATTATAGAATAAGGGTGCATAGAAGCGAAACTCCCACAAGATATATTCAACACAATCAGCCGGTCGATTCTGTCGACATCTCACAGTGTTCACCTAGGCGGAGTGAACGACAATAGAGCTGTCATTCCATCTTATTTGTATGGTTTGACAACTCACCCGTCGTGCGCCCCGCCCGGGTGTTCACTTCGACATGTTTACAGAATCGCACTGCAGGATTGTATCGACAATTCAACACGTCCGCTCTGCGCTCGATCACTGACAACAACAATTCCTGGATCAGGCGAGTCCATGAACGTGGTTTTCGCTTCATTCATTCAACTTTACCCTTGTCTGTATTTTTTTGACATTTAAAGCAAAAATGCAAGAAAGTAGCGTTTTATTAACCTCGTCAACAACCTTGCAGTGCAAGCACAGTTATTTTTCGACATTTTATTAATTGTTTAGTAAGTATGTAATCAATCGCAGGCCATCTAGTGAATACCTCGTTAATATTTTAGGTTACATTTGCCGGTATAATGGATACAAAAATCGACACCTCAACTGGCACAGCTATTTTGTCTTGAAGAAGTGCAGGTCGCAGCAATTGGAAAGATCATTTCGGCGCTAATGTAAGCATAGGAGTTCCGCTTCTATGTGAACATCTTAATCTATGATTTCATATGTCATTTCAAAACTTGTGTCATGTATTCTAGTGCATTAGTTGAATGTATTCCTGCCATCTTACTAACTAGATATTTTGATATTACTTAGCTATTTTAACAGTACTCTCTATTAAAACACAGGAGGTCAATTAGTATCTAATAATCTTTATGCTTTCACTAACACTAAGAAAAAACTAAATTAATGCTGAAATATTGATGCACTGTTGGATTTTCAACTCTCGGTGCTGAGCCAAACTCTGAAAATGTAACAGTGCGCTTCTACTTAGGCGTTAATTTAGACGTCTACAGTGTTAATGAAAACAGGCATTGGTGTTAGTTTCTTCAGTTATTTTATTTTTAGTCATACATCGTTAATGTGGAATCAATTTGGTTGTCAAGAAATAAAATCGTAAGTAATTGAAATCTGTAACACTACTTACCATTTTTTATACTAAAAAGTAAAAAAATAATTGATACTCCCAATGATTTATCAATGTTTGGAGAGTCACATAATATCTACAATGTCAATTAATCCTATGTTACTAATTTTAAGATGAATGAAGTTTACTTAACAGAACCTGAAGCAGTGCGAGTTGATACAGTGATCATGAAAAATAATAATTCCCAATCTCTTATCAATTTAAACTTTATAACTTCATGTGTTGCGTGCGTGGAATTATCTGAAAAACGAAATATCCTTGTTGAATAAGTTTACAAAAATGTAGTCTATCTTGGGTACAGTTGATAACAGAAATAAAGCGCATAAAAGTGGCTAATTCTGGTAGTGTGTGTCAGCGTTGATCTTCTTTTAGCTTCGCAACTGGCTTTAATGCATTTTTTAATTTCCTCTGTGGTGTGTTTCGGACAGATGCACGGTTTTGGCTTATGGCAGCAGTATTGTACTTACCACCAGTACACTGACCGAATAGACATCTTTTAGGTCAAATGGTCCACGGCTTCTTTCCCTAGTCCTCTGTGCCCGCTTCATCGGGCGCAGGCGTGTGCCACGTGAGCCTCTCCTCGTAGAACTGGATGACGACCTGCGGGCACCGCACGTTGGCCTGCTTCGCGGGCACCAGGTCCGCCTCGTCAGTCCCCTGCCACTTCATGAGGAACATAAGCTCACCACTACTGTCTGTGGCACCTGAAATGTTACGAAGTTTTTTGTTTTAATTTGTATGGCTGTAGGATGGACCCAAAATTGTCACAAAGGGATTGATAATAAGATAAGGGACTCCATTACATGAACTTAAGACTTCCATTTGTCTGGTATGTATGGGGGTCCAGGCTAACATAGCTCCGCTTAGAAGCACTGAAGCTTCCTGGGAGCTTCATGGGATATAAAGGTATAAAACATACAAGGTATAACTACATATTGTGTCTGCTGCTATTTTATTGGGTGTAACCATGCAAACCAACAGCAAAACTTAGTTTAGTTTAGCTTCACAGCTAAGGTTATTTTTCATAGTTGTGTCCAGATAGCAAACTATGTAAATAGGTATAAAACATTACCACAATCAGCTTTAATTGTCTAGCTACAAAAGCTATGCAACTAGTTTAACTCTTGATCTGCAACGAGGGTTAAACATCACAAGTTGTAAGCCAAAACAGTTAAAACAAAACTGGTAAAAAGTCAACACTACAATCTACTCATCATATATGACAATTTTTGACAAATTTGCTACTTATTGAAAGGTTTACAACTTTGTAAATGGGTGTATTCATGGTACTATAATGAAACAAAGAGTCTTAGTAAAACTGCTAGCATAAGCATAGCTACTGGTCTGCTCGCAAGCTTAGGCGCACCATACGATAGAACAGGGAAAGTACAATGCAGTGAACATACTCAAAAATCGCAGAATCAAATGGTACACATTGAAGTATAGATTTCCGGCTGCGATTTTAAGATAATTTGATTCCACCAACTCAAGTATTGGCATTAGTTTTACCCGTTTTTACCCAAACGGTAAACACGGGACTCTATTACTAAGACTCTGCTGCCCGTCTGTCTGACACAGGCTGTAACTCATGAACCGTGATAGCTAGAAAGTTGAAATTTTCACAGATGATGTATTTCTTTTACGGCTATAACAACAAATACTAAAAACGGAATAAAATAAATATTTTAGTGGGGCTCCCACACAATAAAGGTGATTTTTTTATAGATAATGGTATGGAATCCTCCGTGCGCGAGTCCGACTCGCACTTGGCCGGTTTTTAAGTAACCATTTTTATATTCATTGCAATACATATAAATTTGAACTTTATCAGGTATAACATAGTTAATTTTTTTTTTTTTGAGAAATGTTCTTGCTCTTGACCTCGATCACGCCTGATGGAAAGCGAGAGGTCTATGACAGAACACAAACGCAGGCCTAGTTATTCCAATATTTATAAGCATATATGTTGGTTGAATTCACAAAAAAAATACTAACCAATGATTTTTTCAGGCTCCAGACCACGGTCAAAGCCCGACGCTTTCTTGTCATCACTTTTTGCTTTTTTGGCCCCTTTCAAGTCGGGTGTAGGCACAGAAGATTTGCGCTTCTTTGCATCTTTGTCAACTTTCACAGATTTACCCTCTGAAGTGAAACAAGAAAAAATTGTTATTGGTGAAATTTCACTTGTCTAATGTAGTAGAAGGTAGGATTAATAATTTGGTTTACTTGTTAATGCTTGAGTTTTTTTTTATGAACTAACGTGGTGTGTCAGTTAATTTGATTTACTTATTGGATATCCACATCATCATAATCTTCATTCTTATTGGATCTACTGACTACTCAAATGTATTAGCTGTAAGTTTTCTTAAAAATATTAGAATATATTAATTTTATTTTTATTTTCTTAGGAAAACTTACAGCTAAACAGATACATTAAGTAATAGTTTAAATAAAATATAGCCAATTAAAAGTTTCCACATTCTATAAAACAGTAAACTGCTTTGCATACTACTGTATAAATTCAAGTTTTTAAAACTTGACAGATGTGTTGCTGGGGAGTTTGTTGCGCCACTTCTTCTTCCCAGCCAAAACACCAGAAAGTGGTGACGGGTGGGCGTTTTTGGGGGACTGTCTGTAGTATCTTCAGGCTATCAGTTGTTACTTTTTCATATACACAAAAAGGCCAAGAAAAAATGAACATAAGGGTATGATTTCAACTTCATTGCCCTGTAGAAAATTCATATGACAGCGAAGGTGCGTCACAGTACAGCAAGTAACGCACTTCAAAGCAACCCATAAGAATTGTTCTGTACTACTTTTCAACAAAAATCATTCAACATACTGCAGTTTAAATGGCATTAGAAAGTGAATCTACAGTTGTTGATTCAAATAAAATAGGAGACAAGAATGATAATTATTTGACCCACCAGCTTCCTTCTTTTTCCTAGCCTCTTCGAAGGCTGATATAAGATCTGGACAGTCTAGATTCTCTTCTGGCTCCCAAGTGTTGTCCTCATCACTATACCCTTTCCATTTGAGGTAATACTCAACCTGAAACATTAGTTATTTAGGTACTTTTTACATCAAAAGTTAAAAAAAATAAACATGGTTTCATGATTTCTTTTTATTGGAGCAACTTAATTTTTGTTTTTTTTTTATTAAACCAAGGATGAAAGAAAGCCATAGTTACCTTTCCATTCCGTACACGACGATCCAGCACTTTTTCGACTGAGAATTCTTCCTCACCCTCAGGCTCACCATCCTTCTTCCTTTCAGCCATCCTTAGTTCTGAAGTTTAATTATTATATTATTATTCTCTTTATTTATTGATACACATATATTTTTCATTTTTAAATATTTCTATAAAAACAATAAAAAAACATTATTATTATATATTCAAAAACCCGCGGGAAAATGAAAAAAACAAACAAGAAAAAAAAACAACGTCCATGTTGACGTGAAATTTAAAAAAGTAGGTACCTACGCTTAGAATGTATATTGTTATTGTATAAAACATGTGCTTCTATGAGAGGAAAACTAGACAAGGATATTACTTACAAGACAAAAATAACCTATGCAACTAAAGTTGCGTCTGCAGGACATGTTAATCAATTTAGACAAACATTGAGATAGACCATTCCTTAATACAATACAATTTTATGCATTCATATAATCAGAATTTACACAAATCAATTTATTCTGCATCGTGTCCCGCCATTTTGACTCATGATAAACCAAATTGTTGAGTCGTCGAATACATTTTGTAACGAACTTTATATTTCATAACTGAAATTACATTTCGCGCATTCAAAAGCAACAAGCGAAAGCAAAAAACAACAAGTTTTATAAAAATACACACCTTTGTTTGGTACAGAAAAATCGCAACCGAATTCAGAAAAACTAGAAACCGGCGTTAGTCTGTTGGCGTCATCGGCGCACCACAGGTTATGAATCTTATGAATGGATTTGCATTTTGAATGATTTTTGTTTGTTTCATTCATTCATCCATGTCAAGCCCGCCATTCTCCTTCGTGGTTATTTTTTTACCACCAAGAAATAGACGCAGAAATTATTAATTAAAAAGTATAAACTTAAACATTTAAAAAAACCACGCACCTCCGGTGGCAGGAAAAGATGGGGGGCTAACGGCTAACCTAGACCTGAGGCATAAATATTGGATTAGGTAAGTTGATTAGGTATTTTTCGATGCGAGTCCGTACCTAATCCAAAGCGTCGAGGATTAGGTATGGCACAAAATATTTGTACACAGTCTACTACACACAGAGAAGATAATTCCGTACCTTAAAATGTGGGGGTTAAGTTTAATTAGCACGGTCGCCAGCGCAATCTATGTAACAGTGGACAGTGAACAGTGTGTATACAGTGTACAGTGTTTCATGCCAAATTTACTATGACCTAACGCCCTTGGTTGAAACGTAGACAAAAAAAATAAACGTAAATCATCAAATGACTTCTCCCGCTCTGGGCGGAGCGGAAGAGAGTTGACACTCCCTTCCGCTCCTCTTACTCTTACTGACTAAAACTCATCCGTGCTCCTCTTAGTGCCCTTTGCTTTCCAGGGCCGCGGTAACTCTTTCGAACATAATCCGCAACTCTGGCAGGCTCTGGCCCTAACGCTGAAATGCTTTGAGGCGCGCGTGAAACACAACGCGCTGCCGACCCGGGCCTGGCTTTGATCGGACGGCAAGCCACCCAACGCTCGCCGTCCGCAGATCCGTTCGCCATCCGCAGACCATGGTTGAAAGGCCTGCGTTGCAATACTAACAAAAAAAAAAGTTGTCAGGATTTGAAAGCGCCAGGGTAGTCCGCGATATTCAAATTTCCTTACGTTTTTTGCAATTTGCAGGTCAGTATCAGGTTTTTTTTTTATTATTAGAGATGGGTTTGCTCTTGACTCTAGTCAATGTCAGAGATGACAGAGACAAAGTCTACGATGGAGCGAGCTTACCCAGAAGGAGCCTGTTCACTCTAACTTTGAAGAGATTAGGGTTGTAAGCATTTGGAAACACAGACGCAGGCAGAGAGTTCCACTCTTTTGCTGTGCGCATTATAAAAGACGTTTGGAAACGCTTAGTGCGAATTGGTGGAATAGCTACAAGGTAGGGATGGTAAGATGCAGTACGTCTGGATGTCCAATGGTAGAAGGGGGCCGGTGGGATGAGGTCGTGGAGTTCTTGGGCACACTCACCGAAGTAAAATCAACCTTACGGCGATGAGCCAAGCTATGTAGTTTGGCATCCACCAGTTTTACGTCACCGATAAGTCTCTTAGCTCTGCGTTCCACCGAGTCAAGCGTGGCAAGCTGATACTTAGCTGAGCCATCCCAAAGGTGGCTACAATACTCCATGCAGGATCGGACTTGTGCTTTGTAAATGGTTAAAAGCTGTCCAGGCCTGAAATATCGCTTCATCCTATTTAGGATGCCCAGCTTTTTGGCCGCAATTTGGGCTTTATACTCGATGGTGGCGCCGAAGTCGAGACTGGATGTCAACTCCATGCCTAGGAGCTCGACCCGATCAGTCACAGGAACAGATGCACTCCGAAAAGTAGGTGCTTGGTCAAAACGACTCCTTTTTGCGGTGAAAAGACACGCCTGTGTTTTGGTAGCGTTAAAAGTGACCAGATTGTCATTACCCCACTGGGCGACAACGCTTAAGGTCAAACTGTAATCATTAATTCAACTCCTTCAGTTAGAATTGATGCCAAATGTTATGATTTCAGAGCGTAAATACATCCTCTGCGCAGCGAGAGCGCAGCGTTCTAAACATCCTGATACAGAGTTGAAGTTTGGAGTACCGTGTTGCCGGTAACGCCCCACTTTCAAGATGACCTTGGTTCGAAACCGTGTAGCCGGTGTCAAACCTGTGCTAGGTTTGAGATTTTTTTTATAGGTATAAAAAATACAAAGCAAAAATATCTTAATCGGGACACCTGGCAACATTAGCTGCCTGCTACTACTCAGTGCATGTATACGAGACTTAATAAGGGGTGTACGTAATGATGGTAAGCAACTTTTCAAGATACAGATAATATGAAAAACGATCGACTATGAACCTAGTGAATCGATATTTTTGAGAGAAAACTCGATTCGGAAATCGCTATTAATTTAAAGTAATATATTTATCTGTATGTGTCTATGTATGTCTCAATACGAAAGTTGTAAATAATTTTCATTAAAATTTTGACGAAGCTCCTTCAATAGTAGCCTAAGATAAATAGAAAGTGACCTAATGATTACAAAGTGAGTTCTGAAAGTGATGGGAAACCGTAAATGGTGTGCCTTATGAAACAAAAAACTATCATTGCGCACGATACCCCAACGCCATTTTGAAGCGAAATTTTGTATGTAAGTGCCAAGTATTTCGCAATATTTTCAATTCTCACCCTTGTAAAGGGGGTGCGTTTGATAATTATCGATAACAGTGAATGTGAAACACGCCTGAAGAGGTGCAGTATGTGAACAAGTGCACTGACGGATGCCCAGAGTCGGTGGTTGCATCGAGGTGGGTTGCCGCACCGTTTATCTGGAGCTCGCATTAATTAAATTAATAGTGTAATATATTGAACTGATAAATTGTTAACTGACAAAGTGTACAGTAGGCAGTAAAGTGTATATTATTTCTGTGGGCTTTGAACGTTAGTGGAGAGTGCGGAGTGGTGTATTTCGGCGTGGCGAGCGTTATCGGTGGCGTTTCCGACTGTTGCAGATAGCGGGTGGCGCGGAGGATGGCCCGACCCGACGGGAGTGCTCTCAATAACTGACGGACGCTGCCGGCTTCCAGCTGGCGCAAGCAGTAGGTTCATTGCCTTGTGTTTTCATCAAATATACACTACACAATACATTCCTTTGACATTGATTTTTTTCATGTCGTTTGAGCACTAAATACAAGATTTCCCCACTGGATGGGCCAATTATACATGCTTCATGTGTACAGAGTTCTGTATTCTCCTAGAGATTGCATCTGTTTCAAGTTGTCCTAAGGTTATACTAATAATTATGGTCCCTGACATCTGCAAGATGATATAAGTTTTCATTAATCTATTTCTTCTTTCCAAGTAATTGTAACTTGTTTGTTGTTGAGTAACTAAATCTATATCCAAAAGAAGAATAATGTTGAAACAGTTTGTTGTTCAACCAATTTAGCTGTGGAACACATATACCTAAATATTTACATTGTAAGCACAATATGATGATGAATAATAGAATTACTTTTTTGGTTAGAATGGTTGTATTGATTAAATGAATAGTAGGTACAGTTTAAATCACCAATTTTTTGTATCATGCAGTTTATTGAAACATCATGTTGACCAACTTGAAATTTGCGTAAAAATTTGGATCAATAGACATATAATATAGGTTATGTCACTTACTATAGTAATAATAGTAAATGTCAAACACAAATGAGTAATCTAATATGCCTAGTTTTACCTTTTATCTCAAAACAAAGGCTTTCCCTCATCAACTCTATATTTTTTCATTTAATTTCTTAATTGAGCTCACAAAGTTCTTTAACAGACTAATAACATGCTAACACAACAGACAGCCTGTATCTTGGTGAAACTTAAATTTTATAAATGGATGGATGATTCCTTTTCATTGATAGCATCTATCTAAGGCTTTTCAAGTTAAATAGCTTTCAAATATGTTTAACCCTGTAAAACTATAAGAAGATTACATAAAACAAACTATGTACTTAAGGAAGAGTAGTTTGAGGTGAAAATGTGTTCTTGTCCGAATGTAAACATAGTTCAACATTTACTAGGTATTTTATTGCAGACTACAGTTTTTGTCAAATAACTTTGCCCCTCTGAAGTTGGCTACGAGTGGCTGCGTAGTTGTCAAAATTACGAACAAACTGCAACTGCGCAAGAGAGGAGCGGGATGAGGGCGGGTATTAATTTTATGTCTGTCGCTCGTTTACGTTCGATGCATGCTTGCGTCCCGCTTTCTCCCGTCTACGTGACTGCACCTGCGCGATTTTTGCAAATGGCTAACTTCAGAGAGGCAGTTATTTGACGAGAACTGTAAAACAAATTGAATGCCTTTTCATAAATTCTATGAGCCTTATTGGCTTCATTTAAAAAGTCATAAAATAAACATTTATTTTGATAATATTATGTCAACTGAAATAGCTAATGATACAAATATGTTCCAGATAAAAATGCCACGACCTGGCAGTCTGAAAGACCCAGACATTGCTGAGTTGTTCAGTAGACATGATCCGGAGAAGATCTTTGAGGACCTTCGTGAGATTGGTCATGGGTCCTTCGGAGCAGTCTACTATGCTCGCTGCAATCTCACCAAAGAGATTGTGGCGATTAAGAAAATGTCATATGTTGGGAAACAAAGTGAGGAGAAATGGCAGGATATCTTGAAAGAAATTAAGTAAGTAACTACTTATGTTTCTTGAACCTGTTTTACAAAGGCCTAAGTTCAGCCACTCTGCTTTATCAATGGCATAGATTGGAAACATGTTACACATATTCTTGATTTGTGTTACTAAAAACTCTTGCTGACTAGGTAAATGTATAATACATAACTGACCTATCCTCTGTCTTTTACATTAATTAAGCAAAATGAATGCATATGAATAAGAAATATGAATAATATATAGAATAATTTTAGTTTGTGACACTTAAGCCATATCAGCTTTTTACAATCTGGTATGGAATGAAAAAGATAAGAGTCAAATCACAGAAGTCAAGGAAAGTAGGTGACATTCTTTATTTGTGTTACAACTAACATAATAAAAACATTGTTGTCTTCAAATCAATCTATGTGTATTAAAAGGCTTATAAAAAGAATAAAGTCTTATTTAGTCAATGATAAATAGTGTAGACGGTCACTGTATGTATTCTATTCTAAATTTCAATTGTAGAATTTATTTTACCACAATTAGTTTAAAAAAAATCACACTGCTTTAGAATTAATTCAGAGCATTTGTGTTTTGAATATTATTATGTTTTGTTTGGGTACCCACCATATCATTTATACTATTCCCATGTGTAGAATCTGGTATCCAGGTGTAGCTCACACGATTCAAATCTATAAAATGCCTGTATAATTTCTAATAGGATTTGGCAGAGGTGTCCAAAATCATTAATTCACCAAGTCCCGTGTATTACACATAAATATGTATTGTGTTGTCACCTAGCTATCAAGTGGGCACAAATTTGATTCTGAGAAGCCAATGGTAAAACCCAAACACACTGCTTTATTAAATAATAAATCCAGTCCCTACTCTGCGGTCATGCTTCCAACCACACACTTTGCTAGGCAGATGAGGCAGTACTAATAAATAACTGTCTTTTTTTAGATTCCTGAAACAGCTGGAACATCCAAACACCATAGAATATAAGGGGTGCTACAAACGAGAGCATACAGCATGGCTGGTCATGGAGTATTGTGTTGGTTCAGCATCAGACATCATAGAGGTAATGGTTGTTTTAAAGCTTTTACTTGTTTCTTCTTGTTACATAATAAGGAGTCGTGCATTTTTCGGGATGAAAGGTGATTAATTATTACCTACAGGATAGTGATTAATTTTCCTAATAGGATTAGTACTTTCAAAGATTACACCTTTTAGATATAAACACAAACATATAATAATATTTATTAGTTTAGGATCCTCTACATGTAGCAAAAACAATCCACCTGTAGGACTTAACATTTTTGCTCCTAGTAAAAAATATGAGGCGTTGCCACAAGCACCCTCTCAGTAAGCAACAGGATTTCTGCAACAAAGATTATCGCCGAACGAATGGTAACAAATTGTAAAACTCGCGTTAACTGCTGTGTTTGATTGAATTAATTTTCAACAGCTAATCACGATACTCGTCTTGCGTCTAATTTGTGACGCGTCGATAACACCTTCCAGAAACGTGGTGTAAAGCCGCATTTCTACCCGTCAGGAACTTGCATGCAATTTTAATTGCATTGCAGGGGACAGTCGAGCGATTGATCACATTATACTTCGGTAGTCCGCAATGTCGGGCTGATGTTCGCAACTCTACTTCCACTTCTGTGTTAACATCTAATAAATCCACTATTAAATAGCCTATGTGTTTAATAAAATATTGGGGGAGAAACCAATTGCACACAGGCGCAGCTGGGGGCAAGAGGTATGCAGGCAATTGGTACTCTCAGAACCTGAAGGAAGTACTTACATTAATTAATTCAGTCATTCATCACAATCATTGGTACCAGGAAAATTATGGTTACATGTGACATGAGAATTGAAGGTATTATGCATAATGCTATGTTGTTGTCATAGAGCGTCCGTTATTTCAGTTTAGGATTGATTAAGCATTGGCTAGCTTCGTATCGCAGCATTGCTCCTTAAGTCTATTAAGGAACGGTGCATAATACAAAAAGGTACTGAGGAACTTCCAGAGATTACAAAACAAATAATTTTAGTATAGATTATACCTAAATCTTGTAAGTTTTATGACATGTGACAAACAAAAATAAATACCTACCTAAAAATACAAAAATCCCCAATTACATTATTATCTTACTTTCTGCTAGATATACAAGTAATATAATCGCAAAATGTATGTGTAAAATTTCGTAGTTAACAAGTGCTTATCCATTTTCATACAGGCTGTTCCATACCAGCTAATCTTTTGAAAAGGACTTGAGTAGTTTAGACTTTTTCTTACTTGATATAATTGAATAATTGGAAAATAATGTAAATATAAAATGGACTGTCGAAAAGTTTGAAAATTTATGGAGAAGCGATTGTGTTCAAGAAGACCTAACTTTGGAAGGTCTCCCTCAAGGTGAACCAATGACCTGCTGCCCACAGGAATTCGCTAGATGTGATAAGTAAGGTCGATGTCCAGCAGTGAACGTCTTTCGACCTGAAATTATGGATTTAAATCTCATTAAAATATCCATGAACATGAATCAAACTGGTTACAAGGCAAAAGCGGGTTTAGAAATACGTAAAACATATTGAAGGCCTGAGTTTCTTAGCGTTCACATCGCTGTCACTAAGACTAGGGTGAATATGTGTAGTTGTAGAATGACTAGGAATAAACTTCGTGGAATTCCATTTCCAATATTTCACTAAACCAATTTACCATTCCAATAAGGAAAAATATTTTATTATGGTCACAAAAGTACCTACATACTGTATTTCTTTACTTGCCCTTAACCTGCATCATTTATTTAGAAATATAATGAATCTCAACGTGCATATCTTATGTAACATGTAAGCTTATAGAACTCGAGACTCATACAAAAGACATCTTCTTCCACAAAGCAGTTTGAATTTTGATGAGTCAGTCAGGACTAACACTTTTCTTTTATATATTATCCTAACTAATATGTAGGTATTATAAATACGAAAGTGAGTTTGTGTTTGTTACCCTTCCACGCTAAAACGGCTGAACGGATCGTCAGGATTCTGCCACTCTTTAACGCGGTAACCACATGCCACGCGGGCGGAGCCCCGGGCATAAGCTAGTATGTAATATTTCATTCATGAAATGTTTACATGCGAATTAATGATACGGGACTAAGTTGAGTTCGGAATGTTTTTTCACTGAGTCTGTAACCGCATGAAGCGTAACACAATGCACAACATAACCAACCTACTTTTTAGGGTATGTAAAACGGAACCCACATAAGATCACTTGTGTGTCTATCTGTTGTACACCACCACCAATTTTCAGGAATGTTGAACCAATTTCGCCTCAGTATCGTCTGCGGTCTCCCTACACTATTATTTTTATTTGTTGCGAATATTTTTTCTGACGTTGCACACTCAAATGTTCTTGGAATTTCGATGACTAACTTAATACATGTGAACAACTTACATCCGAAAATTGTTATTCTAACGCTCTTGTTGTATGCGCTGTTAGTTATCTTTGATTTCCCAGAAGGAATTCAAATCAACTTCGGTAATACGCACTGACAATCCGCATTTGAGTCACCTATATTTATCTGTGCGAGTATCACTTAATTAGCATAATATTCGGATGATCTTTATGATAGTTTGACATGACGTATAATTTGCAGAAAGTTGTGATAATCTTTTTTTAAATTGTGTCTTATCTTATTTAGTGCTGCCGTATATTATACTATATAACTTGGTAGTCTTTATTAACTTTCATTTTCCTAACTAATCTTGATACGTTTCACCATTAGACTCAATCTTTCGTCGTTGTTTGGTTGCCCTTGAGAAAGCTAGTACCGCTTTTCTCAGATTGTCCTATTCATTTCATCACTACACAAAGACAGTACTATACAATACAATTATTATAATACACGAACAAAACTAGACTACTACAAAGGTACAAGGTAGAATATCTGCTTATTATGTAACATTGGATTCCACAAAATGTCAAGTGCTGTCGGGTGCCGTGTACTAGTCGGTTAATGAATGCACGCCGCATACCGATGCGTTCTACATGCTAATTAAATAAAATATCATAATATAATGTCATATTGTTTCCTGTTTTCGTGTTACATAATACAATCTGACTTCCGACATCGTGGATCGTGCTTCACTTGACTCTCCTTTCGTATGGCTGGGCATTGTTTGTAATTGGTCGTAGGTATAAGTTTAAAGGGATGAAAAAAATATATGATTCTATTTAGTCTGTCAGTTAGATTCGAAAAATATTGGACACGTATTTTTTGTTTTATCAAATCAATAAAAAAAGACGGAAGATAAAACGCATCAAAGATACGTGTCTAATATTTTTTGGAATCCTATCTGACGGACTAATTCGATTTTTTTAGTCATGTACCCTATTATTCTCGAGAACATAGTCTGCAGTAAATCTCAATTCACCAATACATAATTATTAATGCAACAGTAACTGAACAACGGCTGAAAATTATAATTGATTGTCACCCGCTAAGGTTAAATGTATGTAGTTCCTGAGGTAAACACAGTCATAATACCCACGGTGTATTACATTCCGAAAGACGCGTAAGAATAGTCTGTATGTTCTAGGTGCGTCATCTAATGAATATCATTATAATAAACACACATATTCGCAAGAAGTCTGTAGAATCATCACAAGCCACAGTGTTGATTTGTTAAATTTCGTTCAATCGTTTTGTTTCTTTAATATTGTTTATTTATTTATTTGTATGTATTTTTTTTTTCTTTCCATTAGGTCACCGCGGAATATTGGTATACCTGTACACCACAAAACTATCACTATAGTAAATTCACAAAGTTTCCCTAATATTTCATCTTAATACTGACTTAATATTTCATCAACCAGGTACACAAACGGCCTCTCCGCGAAGAAGAGATCGCTGCGATCTGCGAGGGCGTGGTATGCGGTCTGTCGTACCTGCACAGCCTGGGCCGCATCCACCGCGACATAAAGGCCGGCAATATCCTGTTGACAGAGAATGGGACAGTTAAGCTGGCTGACTTCGGCAGCGCCAGTATCAAGTGCCCCGCTAACAGCTTCGTGGGGACGCCGTACTGGATGGCGCCTGAAGTCATACTCGCTATGGATGAGGGACAGTATGATGGAAAGGTAAGTCGTTTTTATAACATTTAGCCAGTGACGATCTGATCATGTTTGCGGGTCAAACTTGGTGATTGCAGAGAATAGAGGGATATGGAATGAGGTAGGGGAGTCCTAGCAGAGAAAAGTAAAAAAAAAAACATAAATTTCTGGTATTCTTCAGAACTTGGCACACAATATGCACCAAAAAATTATGATTTTGTCCCATGTAATAGGGATCTACAGTTAAATGAGCAAACCATAGCCCGATAGAACTTTTCGAACATTGCAACAGTTTCTCAGAATTGCAACCATACAGGAATATGGGCTATAAAAATATTATATGTGTAATAATCAGAGATCGGAATAGGTAGACTATATTTACCTAAAGTTCGAAGAAGTAAGTAACATAGAGTTGATAATACCTCCTCTAAAATCCCGGAATCAAAAACATGACCATTGAATCCTGGGATTTAAGAAATTTGAACTAAATTATTGTATTGAAGAATCTTATCATGGTTTTAGAGTTCCATACTCAAACTGTTAAAATAAAGAGCTTTGATTTACATACCTATAAAATTGGAATATGATTCTTCAAATATTTATTTTATTTTTTGTAATAATACTCAAGTCCAGTTCATGTTTTCATAATTTTCTGGTTTTAATTGTCATGTTTATGATTCCGGGATTTTAGAGGAGGTATTATCAACTCTATGTTACTTACTTCTTCGAACTTTAGGTAAATATAGTCTACCTATTCCGATCTCTGGTAATAATGTATGAGGTCCCAGAATACTCTGGGACCTCATACATATTGCTTGCATTGTTAATTGTAGGCAATTACAGTGTGTTCAATTAATTTACAACAATTTTACAATTACTCATTGTAGTGACAATGCAAATTGTTACTGATTCTTCTCATAAATAACACATTTATAAGTGGTTGCTATTTATAGTATCTCTAAGCGATCATATATGACCATAAGGCTATAAACACTAAACAAAAGTAAATCTAGGGTATCTTGATTTGCCCTGCAATGCTTGCAATTTTTATCTGTGGTGCTTGGTAACTGGGCTAAATAAAGGGTGTAGTATATTTTTTAAACTCCTCCGCTCCTTCTGTATAATGTTGTTGTGAGATCCAAGATAGTTGTATTGTTTCTCGTTGTACTGTTATTATTGTATAATAATATATTACTATATTGACTGTATTTTGGCATTCAGGAGTTGCAGTTGTTGAGAATAGTGTATTAGTTAATGCAGTTCATATTAACTGAATATATTGGGTATAAAAATACCCACGAAAACCACATAATAATATATTGTACCCATCATTGGGATCATTTCATTTCTTCAAGACTGTAGCCTTGAATCAGCTGTACTTAGAAGAAAACTGGTTAAATACTTGTGTGTTGTTTCCAGGTGGACGTGTGGTCGCTGGGTATCACGTGTATAGAGCTGGCGGAGCGCAAGCCGCCCTACTTCAACATGAACGCCATGTCCGCGCTCTACCACATCGCACAGAACGACTCGCCCACCTTACAGGTAACTATCATCTATGTGTGCCATTGTACCCCCCGAAATCATAGAGACTGCTGTTGCAATATGAGTTAATGTATCCCCCAGTTCCTGAATTAAGAGTTTGAAGTTGAGAAAGTTTCAAACTCTACTTTAGCATGATAACCTATCAAATTAGATTTTAACGTAGAGTTTGATACAATCTTAACTACAAATTCTCAACTCAAGAACCGGAGGAAAGACAGCTTGACGCAAGGTAGCAAGCTTTTTGCTCTTTATATCTGTTTTCATGCTTACTAATTGGATTATCATTTCATTTGTGTTGTTTTTTCCATGATTTCTAATCAAAATATTTATATACAAAAAAGTACGTATTACAGGCGCCAGAATGGACGGACACGTTCCGCTACTTCGTGGAGGCTTGTCTGCAGAAGAATCCTCAGGATCGTCCCTCATCTACCAAGCTGCTGTCACACCCGTTCATCACTCGACCCAGGTCACCCAACGTGCTCGTGGACCTCATCCAGAGGACCAAGGCTGCAGTGCGGGACCTCGACAACCTCAATTACAGGAAGATGAAGAAGATTCTGATGGTCGACGCTGATAACGAAAGCGCTATAGGTACTGATTGTCTTATCTCTCTTATATGTATATTTAGAAACACTTGACCCACTTCTGTTAAGTATTTGACCTTTTTATCGTACACAAAAGATTGATGCTTGTCATTGAAGTTTTTGTATTGTTTTAAATGCGTAGTTATTAGTTGTGAATAACATATTATTGTAAATTTTTAAGCCACCTGTATCATAAGAGTTATTTTTGGTATAGTTATGGGCAGTAAGAAGTGTTACTGCCCATAACTATACAATAGGAAAAGGTTATCAATTCACTCATGCAATCAATGATAACTATTAATGTTTAATACTAGGCATTACCAGGTCCATACAAAAGAATGTATCACAACTTGAACCCTAATAGCGTATGACGAGATTATTTGATTCTTCATGTTTAGCATAAACTAACCTCATTTAAAGTACTAGTAGTCCTCGTTTTGAGTTCCCACCGGAAACTAACGATGTGTGGGGTTTTTTTAGCATTAGTTGCAAAATTTTAATAAAAAATTGCCATTCGATAAAATAAAAAAAAATGGTTTACTACGGCAGGACACCGAGAAACCTGCTCTAATGTTGTGAAATCTTATAACATCTGTTTGCAAATAATATTTGATAGTAATTATGATTTATGCAGGTGACAGTGAAGAGACGGCAGAAGAACGTTCGGGCGGCGATAGCTCGAAGTCGAACTCGGCCACGTCGGAGCACAGCGCGGCCGGCGCGTCTAGCCAGAGCTCGTCTTCAGGCAGTCTGCGCCGCCGACCGCACCCGGTATGTTACCTTACACTCTCGTCAAGTGGAACTCGGCCACGTCGGAGCACAGCGCGGCCGGCGCGTCTAGCCAGAGCTCGTCTTCAGGCAGTCTGCGCCGCCGACCGCACCCGGTATGTTACCTTACACTCTCGTCAAGTGGAACTCGGCCACGTCGGAGCACAGCGCGGCCGGCGCGTCTAGCCAGAGCTCGTCTTCAGGCAGTCTGCGCCGCCGACCGCACCCGGTATGTTACCTTACACTCTCGTCAAGTGGAACTCGGCCACGTCGGAGCACAGCGCGGCCGGCGCGTCTAGCCAGAGCTCGTCTTCAGGCAGTCTGCGCCGCCGACCGCACCCGGTATGTTACCTTACACTCTCGTCAAGTGGAACTCGGCCACGTCGGAGCACAGCGCGGCCGGCGCGTCTAGCCAGAGCTCGTCTTCAGGCAGTCTGCGCCGCCGACCGCACCCGGTATGTTACCTTACACTCTCGTCAAGTGGAACTCGGCCACGTCGGAGCACAGCGCGGCCGGCGCGTCTAGCCAGAGCTCGTCTTCAGGCAGTCTGCGCCGCCGACCGCACCCGGTATGTTACCTTACACTCTCGTCAAGTGGAACTCGGCCACGTCGGAGCACAGCGCGGCCGGCGCGTCTAGCCAGAGCTCGTCTTCAGGCAGTCTGCGCCGCCGACCGCACCCGGTATGTTACCTTACACTCTCGTCAAGTGGAACTCGGCCACGTCGGAGCACAGCGCGGCCGGCGCGTCTAGCCAGAGCTCGTCTTCAGCTTGATGTAAGCACTATTATATTATATGCTCTTGTAGCAACAAGAGCAAAGTAAAACTTACATCAAGAAAATACCGCCCTGAAACGTCAGATTATTTAAAAAATCTGAAGTTTCTTGATATAGGGTGCTAAAGTTACGAAGCTCGCTTCGCTCGCTTTTGCATTGTTTTAAATCAAGTCTGATGACACAGGGCACAATCGACCATCCACTGCTACGTAGAAAGTTACAGTCGTTTACTGCGTCAGCTACGCGGTTCATTTGTTTTTAGCTTAGCGCGACTTCCGTTTTATTATACAAATCGAAATTAGCGAGCGTAGCTTAGCCGTGGACTGCTGTGTAGCAGAGCCTTGATGGTGAAAGTCTTCGTTGTGTCATCACAAGTATGGCCCTCATACCCTTAGATTGTTATGTGAGCATAAGCGTTATACAAATGGGCCGCATAAATCGCTCAGGGACGTCTAACTACGGCACCGTTCCATGCAGTTCCAGTGTAATATTTCACTCTCAAAAGGTCAAGGTATATGTTGAGAAAAATAAAACATTAACTGAAAAACTCGCAAAGACTCTCACGGTGATGGCTCCGACCAATGTATTTCCACGACATGTGAACGTGCAACGTGTCATAACGCTGGTCTTTATCACACAAGACATAGTACGACATTGTCAGTTTTTAAAGCTATGTCGAAACTTATAACGAATCTAGTATGTTGTTTTTCAGCAGGTGAATGCGAACCACCACCAGCACCAACAACAGCCGCAGTACACGCACCTCAACCACCAACACTCTGCACACTCCACCAGGTTTGTACCTACCATCTATATGTACAGACATTATATATTATAGAAAAGTATGGTAAATCTAAGTTCTCATTACTGGCAACACTAAGCTATATTTTGATAAAATGTAGACGCACGCATGCATGTTACTGCATATCGCTTAGTATTGCCAGTCACGAGTTTTGGGAATTATTTAGTAAAATGTGAAGATGGTCCAATTTTGCTGGTGGTCCAAGGTACTTTATTTTTCTCTGTGTACTGAGCAGTACCTACCATGTTCAAGTGATTGCTGAAAATAGTTGGTTCGAAACATGTAAAAATGGTAATGCATGTGCAGAATTCAGTAATTTAGACAAGGTGCAATTAAATTGGCTGAAAGCATCCTAAGGGTGTTGTCACTAGTCTCATCATGAAAAACTGGGTCTATCCTAAAATCGCGAAAAAACAGCTGTTGAATACATATTGTCTTGTAAATGCTGATTTTTTTCGTGTTTTCAGTTATTTCAATTTCATCTTTTATTTATTTTTGATGTATCTAAAGATGGTGTTAAGTTATGTTCTTTGTGTAGCCATTGTAGTAAGCTTCTATTTGTAGTTGCACATGGTGGATTTATCTCAGTATTTAAGCATTCATAGTCTACAAAAATGCATGTAGTAATAAATGTCCTTATGTAAATATGACGTAGATATAAGCACGCACCCGTAGCGCTTACAGTATGCACGTCCCGCACTAGATAGAGCCGCACTTGCCTTTCAGAGTTCGCAAGAGCTGGCTTTTCTCATGTTGCTGTTTCGTACGCAGAGAGAGCGAGAGCCCTCTGCCGGGCGCGCACGACGACTACGTGAACAGGGATGCTCTGCGGGACTACGCGAACAGGGACTCGTTGTGTGACGACTACGGGGACGACTACGCGAACAGGGAGGCGATCCGGGACGCGCGCGAGCGAGAGAGGGAGCGCGAGAGGGAGCGCGAGCGGCAGGCCAGCGACTACCGCGAGTACGTGAACGCGCCGGCCGCCTGGCAGGACGGCGACGACAACCGCAACACGCAGCGCCGCCAGACCAGCCGCAGTCAGTACACACACCACACATACATATCCACACTAATATTATAAACTAGCTTTAGCCTGCGTTTTCGCTCCCGTTAATACATACAAAAATATCCGTCCTCAGAGTCCGATCTATCTCTGAACCAAAATTCATCAAAATCGGTCCAGCTATTTAGGCATGAAAGCTTACAAACAAACTCAGTTTCGCATTTATAATATACAATAGTTAGGATGTGAAAGTAACTCTGTCTGTTTGTAACCTCTTCACGTTCAAACGGCTGGTGGTGTTTGGATGAAACTTTGGCATATGGGTAGTCTATGCCTTGTTTTAAGAAATAAGACACTTTTTATTTCGGTAGTACGTTCTTCCTTGGTATAATTTTCGATTTTCATACGGGCGAAGCCGCTGGCATGAGCTAGTTTACTAAACATCCGTCATACATGTCAACCGTCTAATTATGACCCAAATAAACGTATGCCTCGTTTACACGGGGAACGTTTCTCGACCGCAGCGAAGTAAGGATGCGGATGCGATTGTGATCCCCATGCGAGACTCGCTGGTAAGAATCTTGATACAAGTAGGCGTTCTTATAATTATGTCGTACCTACACTCGAATTCGAATTGTAACGTGATTTGTCAGTCGATTTTCTCAAACTGTGATTGGTTTACTTTACTCAACACACGGTTTTTGTTTACGAACGACGTCAATATTTTAATTCCGCCTTTCGAGATGCACATCCTTCAAACTGTTTGCTCTAATCTAATTCGACAATATTACTTAGTCGAGTCGAGAAACACTCATCGTGTAAACGGTGTATTATAAACGAAAAAGCTAGGTCAATTCTATTTTCGAACACGGGCAGTTGGCACTTAATATCACTACAATCATGAACTTGCGAAACTGCTCTGTTTATCCGAGTCTCGATTGCAGCAACGCTTACTGTCTGATTACCGTGCCGCGCTGAAACATTATGAACTCTCCAGGAGTGTAAATTAAGTTTTTCCTTTCAAAAGTCTATTGATGGCGTCTGGCATCAGTGTGAACTGCACAAAGTAGCAAACGTTTCAAAGAGACCACATCAACACATTTCAAAAGCATACCTTGTCGCGTGTAGCAAGTCGTTGTATGCGGCCGATGACATTGATTTGAGGCTTCACACTCATAACATCTATGTGTGCCGCAGGTATAAGCAACAACGTGTCAGCAGCGATGTCGCTAGTGTCAGAGCACGGCGCGAACAACTTCGCCACGATACGAACCACCAGCATCGTCACCAAGCAGCAGAAGGAACACAACCAGGTAATTAACAACTCTAATGATAGTATTTATTGCTATTGTCTACTATTGCGGTATGTTATTGAATATTGGTGAGACAATAGTCTATAGTGAAACATGCCTCAGGGTCTGTTGTTCAATCGCGCATAGTTTACGTGTTTTCCCCAATTAAGTATGTGTGTATGTATTCCCTTCAAACTGGAACAGTACAGCAGTGAGATTGGCAGACATATTAGCTAAGTCTCTGTGATTACAAGTAATGCAAGGCACCCGCGATGCCTCTAGAACAGCAGGTGTCCTTAGCAGCTGTGATCGCTTATTATAAGATCTGCTTGTTGCCCAATTTACTTCTTATTTATTAAGGTCTTCTTCTACTCTTCGTGTCAGACTCAAATAAAATTTTGCCCGACCAGTATTTAGCAATCTGTACTGCTCTATCATTGGCCTCGTTTATATGCAGGTGGCACTTATGATGGTGTATAATGAAGAGTCCAATGTGCAAATCACACATCTTCTATTCAATTGGCGTCTCCCTACAGGTCGTCATCTGAGAGCAGATAAGCAGGATTTTGATTGGTTTCAGGAGATGCACGAGCAGATGTCAGGTTACAAGCGCATGAGACGCGAGCACCAGGCGGCGCTGCTGAAGCTGGAGGAGCGCTGCAAGGCCGACGTCGACGCGCACAAGGCGCAGCTGGACCGCGAGTACGAGGCGCTGCTGCAGCAGCTGTCCCGCGAGCTGGAGCGACTGCAGGTACCACCACCAGCATCAAATAGCCTGAAAAACTCAATTACTGGGTAAAGCGGGAAGGCTTCTGATCAGTAACGGCGGTCTTCGTCAATGGACCTGGTTGTCAGTCCACTATTGAAGTGTCTGATACACACTGGCATGCCGAACTGTAGGACTACTCTTGAACTAATAGACAAAGTACCCTTCATGATGCATTTTAGCATGGTTGACAAGTTTTCAACAAAGGTGGTTCTTTGGAAACAATAAATTATTAACTGTTATTCGACTGGGTTTTTGAGTTTTCACTGAAGGTGTTACGAATTATCTCCCCATTAAGGGATACCGGAACCTGCTGTAACCGACAGTTAAATGGGACAACTAATCGATCACGAAAAATTAAGAACGGTAGCTAACATAGTTAATAATTAATTATATCATATATCTGAATAATGCGATTTGTTTGTGGCAACCCTGCCCCACAAACATCGCATTGCTTGAAAAAAACAATGACTAACATTCTGTATCATTCCAGACGAAACACGCACAAGAACTAGAACGCAAGCAGAAGCAGAATGCTGCGGCCGAGAAGAAGTTGATCAAAGACATCAGCGCGCGCCAGGAGCAGGACCGCAAGGCGTTCGACACGCAGCGCAAGCGCGAGTACAAGGCCAACAAGGAGCGCTGGAAAAAGGAGCTCAGCATGGACGACGCCACGCCCAAGAGGCAGCGGGATGCTACGCTGCAGTACGTACCACTTGATATGTGTAATCTTATTGAACAGGCGAAACAAGCCCATCATCTGATGGTTAGTGATCACGTTCACATGTAGGCATCTATAGCAGTACCAGACAGTTCACAGATGGGTTGAAATATCAGAAAAGTCAGGAATAAACGTTTTTTTTTTTCTTAATTGTGAATGAACCTTCAACGTAGTTTGGTGACCGAAATAAAAATATGCATACATATATTCAAAGCATTTTTCTAGTCTATCAATTTGTACTGGCGAAAATACCGCAGTTGCATATACCACACCTACACGGAACGGTCGTAGCTTGAACTTAGCTTTTAAACGATTCAAGGAATGTTCACTCTTGCCATCGTAGGCGTAGATTTTGGTCAAACGGGACAAGTCTGAAGGTAGAATGGACTCTGTAATATCATGTGACGTGTATGTTACAGATCTCAGAAGGACAACCTCAAGCAAGCCGAGGCGGCGGAGGAGATGCGGCTGGTGCGGTCGCAGCGCGAGTACCTGGAGCTGGAGCTGCGACGCTTCCGCCGCCGCCGCATGCTGGCGCTGCATCACAAGGAGCAGGAGCTGCTGCGAGAGGTACCGCCTTTACCAGCTTTATAATGTTAGTGGACGTCCTTCGGCTGTAATGATGATTAATTTCAACCGAAGATGTCTATTGCTAGACATTGGCCAAGTGGCATGCCTCGCAGAAAGCTTATGGACCCTAGCTGAAGGAACTAGTCTTCGACTTGTCGGACTGTCAATGGATCTAAATCGCACAATGGCAGGATAAACGAGACCCATTAGCCTATTCGTAACGAGTTATTTACGAATTAATTTACCAACTTCAGAAAGCCAGCAGCCGATTTACATTGTGCACATACATAGAGAACATTATTTTGTCAAAACGATTTGACAAATATGATCTACATTTTCAAATGAAGCAATGTTCTAAAACTGACCACATCAATTACAGGAGCTGAACAAGCGACAGAACCAGTTGGAACAAGCGCACGCCATGTTGTTGCGTCACCACGAGAAGACGCAGGAGCTCGAGTACAGGCAGCAGAAGGGCGTGCATGCGC
This sequence comes from Melanchra persicariae, assembly GCA_947386135.1. NCBI lineage: Eukaryota > Metazoa > Arthropoda > Insecta > Lepidoptera > Noctuidae > Melanchra > Melanchra persicariae. Next base: position 8,564,538 of record OX376661.1, on the reverse strand, counting down.
TTAGGTGCGTACCCTACGCGGCTATTAGTTATAGCATTTATTATACTCATACTGCTAATAATACATTCACGCTCCATGCGTAGAATCTGGGAGACCGAATAACGGATCGCGTTAAGATCACGTTGCTGTGCTCCAAAACTCAAATCACCTACGTCACCCAAAAAGCAGTCAAGCTAAAATGGGACTGGGCTGGCTGGGATGTATTATGCTAAGATAAAGCTCAAGCTTAACGTCACTCAATATTGTATGTCCCGTATCTAACGTTGTTTTACAGAGTTCAACTTATTGGTGGGCAAGTATTGCAGCTTTTCTGATAGTGTATCTTGTTCATGACAAAGTGTGTATTGTGTTGCAGAGAGGAGCAGCTGTCGAACCAGCACGGCACGGAGCTGGCCAACCAGCGCGAGTACATGCAGCGCGCCGAACACGAGCTGCGCAAGAAACATGCGCTGCAGCTCAAGCAGCAGCCCAAAAGCCTCAAAGTAAGTAACCTTCCTGTCTACCTTTAGCTCCTCATATTCTTACCTTATTGTCCGGACATCAAATTATATTCATCAAACCTAAGACTTTCTGCAGTTATTTAGTGTGTTGTTCCAAGTTCAAAGACATTTTGTGTTGCTTGGCTTTACGCTGACCCTAAAACTCCAGCTCAACTGGGATTTCAACGATAATGGAGTATTATTAAAACGCTATCCTATTGTGGCTGCTATAAGGTCTTGAACCGCAAGCATGTGTGCAGACGAATACATCAATAACATAACTAACTTAAGTCAAAAAAGTTTATGTAATTGAGTCACATGTATGGAAAGAAGTCTAGTGATTTGTTTGCCAGTGACCCTGGAGTATGTTAGCGTCAGAATGGCTAACTAACTAACTATGGTTTAAATTTTGTATTTAAATGACATAATTTATATGTTTACAGCAAAAAGAGATGCAGATACGAAAACAATTCCGTGAGACGTGCAAGATACAGACGCGTCAGTACAAGGCGCTCAAAGCGCAGATACTGCAGATGACCGCGAAGGTAATTCTTTGCATTGGTTCTATGATGATTGAGGTTTATATCCTCGGATTAGAAGACGCTTCTAACTTTCTTGCTTTAGCTGAGAAGAAAGACAAATCAGCATGATTATCTTATTATGATCCAACTGTATGGATACAGGCTCTATAGGATCTTTGAGAGGGAGTGGACTTTACTCACCACGTGGGCCTAGTGCGGGTTGGTAGTCTTCACATATCTTCAATTTCTAGTTCAAAAGCTCAAAACCCAACTACTTTCTGCCGAACTCATAACAATGTTTCTCTTCACCATTTTGAGGGATGTGGTGATAAAATAATTTACACTAAGTAACGCACCTGCCTTTTTTATGGATGAGAAATCATAAAATGACTTCTTCCGCTCTGGGTGGAGTGGGAGGGAGTGTCAGACTCTTACTGACTAAAACCCATTTGTGTTCCTCCAAATACCCTTTGTGTTCCAAGGCCGCTGTAATTCTATCAAACAAATTCCGCAACACTGGCAAAACCCGTAAATCGGGGCCACCACTGTCACTGTCAATCATATGCAGCCAACATTTAACTAAATCCGTGCATCTTTGACCTTGTATCTATACTATCTATGTAAGCTGGGCTAGGTACAGTCGGGTATATCATTTGATCCAACCCAGCTACTTAAGCAAGGCCAGCAACACCCTGTGTGATCTTTGTGAATTCGAAAAAATATCTATAACATACATTCTAATTACATTATAATATTAATAGTACTCTAAAAATCAAGTTTGTTGTTACAGGAGCATCAGAAGGAAGTGATAAAGACGTTGAAGGACGAGAAGCGCCGCAAGCTGGTGCTGCTGGGCGAACAGTACGACCAGAGCATCACCGAGATGCTGCAAAAGCAGACCGTCAGGCTAGACGAGAGTCAGATGGTAAGCCATTCTTTCTGTTTCACTCCAGGTTGGGGTGTTGCTCACAGATATGATAAGTGATATTTATTTTGTAAGTAGGTTGTAAATAACACTTTTACACGTTTATTTAAGAGTCGAGGCGCGAGTGACGTTTCGTTCTATGCAATTTACCTCTATTTCATCATGTTATGTGACTACTGTCTCGTTGGACTAGAAATTATGCTAATTGCTAGTAGGTACTGCAGATCATGAAGTACCGGGTTTCCCAGGTCGGCCTATAAATGTATTGGGTTTTTTTTTCATTGAAATTTTTCATCATAAAATTAAATAAATACATTTATTTCACATTAAAACGTTCATGTGCTTTGTCCTTAAATTTTTTCATTGATTTTCTTCAGATGGAGTGCCAGCAACTGAAGATGCAGTTGGAGCATGAGCTGGACATGCTGACAGCATACCAGAGCAAGAGCAAAATGCAAGCGGAGGCGCAGCGCAACCGAGAGAGACGCGAGCTGGAGGAGCGCGTGGCCGTGCGGAGGGCGCTGCTCGAGCAGAAGGCAAGCGGGACACGTTATGCTTCGCTACGTCTTGACTTGACGATCCTAACGACGAATATAATAGACAACAAACCAAAATACCGGCCAAGTGCGAGTCGGACTCGCGCTCGAAGGGTTCCGTACTATTCATCTGTGAAAATTTCAACTGTCTAGATATCACAGTTCATGAGATACAGCCTGGTGACAGACAGACGGACAGCAGATTCTTAGTAATAGGGTCCCGTTGTGTTACTGCCTCCTTGGTGTTGTGGTTACCAGCTCTAAGCTCTAACACCGATTCCTGGGTTTGATACCTGAGTTGGGGGAAACTTTATTGGCTTAGTAGCAGATTATTTTTCCTTTTGATAGCAATAGACTGAATGGCTCGTGATTGTACTGTATGATACGCCTCTGTGTACCCTTTGAGTTGCACGCACAAAGGTCCACAACAGGACTAAGTGTGGAAACCATATCCAATCGATAGGTTAACCTAGGCAACCCTTTGAGTTGACAATGTTGAATCGTATTTTCGGACGAGCTTCATTGCCTCGGGACTTTTTCTTAGTGGTTGCCACTGATGATTCTGGCTTTCAAAAGTTGCAGTGGTTGGGAATACTGTGACGGGCTTACTCTTTGGGGTATCGTACTCGTATGTTATGTAATGTAACGTTTGTGTTCCAGATGGAGTCGGAGTGCGCGCAGTTCGTGGCGGAGCGCGCCGAGCGCACGCGGCTGCTGCACGAGCGGCACGAGCGCGAGCTCGAGCACTTCGACAACGAGAGCGCGCGCCTCGGCTTCAGGTCTGATCATTCATTCATTTCAATTAGTATCGGCTGGATTAGTGGTGTGCGATCGGTGAGGCCTATGACCAGCTGTGGACTGCTATGGGAAAAATATATTTTTTTAAAATTAATAGTTTAATTGAACAGAGGGTCAATTATACTAATTTATAAGCAACGTTAGCATTCGTATGTCAGTTGCAATCTGTCAAAAATGTATGAAATAGGAGGCTTTTTTGAATTGGCACTAACAAAATAATAGTACCATATAATTACATGATGCGGTAGTTTAGAACTTTATCCCACTCTTCTTTAGAGGTATTTTATTTAAGGTATAATAAAACTAAGAGATATTGACTAACAATGTTTTTTTCCTTGTTTAGCGCGATGGCGATCGCGGAGGGCAGCCGGGAGGGCTACGGCTCGGAGGAGCAGTCGCTCTCGGGCTCCATGCTGTCGCTGGCGCACTCCAACTCGTCCGCCAGCTTCGCGGCCGGCTCGCTCTAACCCCAGCACCGCCGCACGCTAATGCTGATGCCAAACTACAAGCTTACACGCGCGCAGTGTACGCGCGCCTAGGTCATTGCTTGCGAGTATTCGTGATGGGAACTCTGTATTGTACGTGACGCCGCGCGGCGCCTGCGCCGTCCGTGCTGCCAGTGCGTCGCCACTGTGATAAGGCGACCGAGTAGCGACGGCGCAGGGACCGACGCCGACGACGCGATGTATAGAGCCACGTTATGTGGACCCGGGTGTAAGTATTGTAAATTTTTCATCGCGAATTTTTGAAGTGTCATACACTCGTTGCGCTCTCTAGTATTCGGAGCGGTACGTACGATCGATTGTTGTTATTGTCGTTAGCAATGTTCACGGGCTACCTCATTAGACTTGTTACGGAAATTATATGTGTCGGTTGATTGAATCGTGTGAGTATATTGTGGTCCGCAGAAGTATTATTTCGAGTATTGGGCATGGTACAATGTACAATGTTTTGGCACCAGCATTAGAACTCCACGTCCCATTCTTATTACTGAGACTGTCTGCCCTCCCGCGGTATGTAAATTCATGTGAATCGGCAACATGAGATTATTTAATATACTGTTGGACACTGATAATATTAGCCTAATTTTTTATAATTTTTTTGTCTTCCAAAGTGAAAAGTACGGCCATTTGTCAATGGCTCGGGAGGGCATTTCCTATTTTATTACACTATTAAGTTTATTGCACTCCATAATTAAATAATTATCTCTTAGCTACAGTCGAGTCGAGGAATAAACTTGAAAATTGCAGCACGCAATAGCAGGCATTATTTGTATTGAAATAAGGCTGCAATTGCATGTTGTGATAGGACACATACATATTTCTCGACCCAGTTGTAAATGCATCATGTTTCTGCTGTTTTGACAAATAATCAGAACTGAATACATCTACACTTGTACATACATAATTTATGTAGCTTTCAGTTATATATTTTAGTTAGACGGATCACAATTAAAGTGAATGATTATATTATTTATTGTATTTTATAATGCATGTTTACCTTTAAATATAAAAATTATTTTATGAATCAGATGTTTCAGCCATCAATCGAAAAATGTGCCTAACTCTGCCTAAATGTTTGATCAAAATATCGGAAACATGCTGTTACGTGAATACAAGTGAAGATATAATGGTAACAAAGAGGTTATACGCAAGTCTGCCTGCAGATGTCTGAGGTTATTTAAATGATGCATCGATGAGAGAATGAGACGCTTCTTTTCTATTAGAGATTTACTCACGATACGACACTGTTCCGTTGGCTTGCCAGCCGTAACTGCGCTAGATAACTTAAACAAAACATTAGTTGTATAACTGGGAATACGATAAAATACGTGCTCGAAGTATCCGCACACACCGAACATTGTTGTCACACGGCAATATTAAAATTAACACTTAAAATGTAAAACTTAATTTATTCGCGTCTGAATATTCGATCTCTTAGACATAAGAAATTTTATCATCGTCTCTAGAATATTATTAGACCGTCCAACGTTAAACCGCAGTACACGTACCACGTCTACAACGGAACAGTGTCCAGTAGAGGGCATGATTACATTTTAAACTCTAGTATTCCTGATCCACTCTTGTATAAATATGTAGTTTATGGTAAGTTTCCACAGTGGTTCTAGCTGATTTTTCATCTTGATGCTCTAATGAAACAAGATTGAAAAATGTCAATACGGATTACCGCGACCACGTCAAATGATAAGGTAAACTTTGCAGAGAAACCAAGGAATGTTCCTCAAAGTGTACGCTTAGCAAGTTTGACACTTGGCATTAAGTAGAGTAGTCAGCGACGACGCCGAGCCGCGCTGCCCGCCCACCTCACTGTTCACAGAGGATGTTATTGTTTACAACATTAGATAGACAAAATTCTAATATTCATATCATTAGTTTTTACTTTAGGAACCATTTTTGCATATATTTAATGTAAGTTGAATTCTTTGAAGAGCGGACTGACGATATTTGTTTATTGGCCTAGTATTGAGTTTATTAAATGTTTAAAAGGGTTTTGTAACGAAAACGTTTATTATTATGCTTATTTTAGATGATTTTTAGATTTTAAAAGGATTGTAACACGCTTTACTAAATCATAATAATAACAATGTGCGGGTGGTGCGAGTCGCCGCTCGCTGTGTAAATATATAAAGTATATATTGTGGAGAAGTTTCAGCGAGCACACGGTTTGCCTTACGGGCGAGGGCGCCGGCTCGGCGTTATGTATATAAAGAACAATAATTTAAATATTATAAATAATTTGTTACTTTTGTAAGGTGCGAGTGCGGTTTTGTGTACATTGGAAGTGCGACGCGGCGGACCCCGTGCGGGGCCCACTATGTGCTATTTTCTTTATTTAGTATCCTAATACCCTATCGTATTGTGTACTAAGCTTACCAGTCAGATATGTATAGCAAATGTATTATTTAATTTAAAATGGATTATAGTCATAAATACCCAAATTTAGTTAATACTATTTTTAAAGTATTTTTTATTATTTTTATTAATATTCTTTTCCTAAAGCATCACATGATGTGATCGTATTATTTGAGTTTTCTGGAAGTCTCTTGACGGATTTTAAATTAAAAAAAAATATATATATACAAAGAGTTTGACAAAAGTTTGCTGTTTTACGTGAATATCATTTCACAACGCTATTTACTCTAATCATATAATTATAAAATTTGCTTCGATTTCCTAGATAATGCAAGATAATGGTAAATGGCATTGTGAATAGGTTTCACAGTATTCGTAGGCTCCCCAGTACCCCCTCCTGAACTGACCAAATATATGACAATAATCTCTAGACACAGCCTAACTTAACTTGTCACCCTGTCTCTGTACATAATAGTTGACTGCGAGCGCGCGGAGTGGACCTAACCGCTGGTAGTACTGAGCTGTACAAAACTCTCGCGGTAAACTGTGTTGAACACATTTTGCGCAAACACTGAAATACTCAATATAGATAATTATATTATAGATAATATTGTTTGGTAAAATGTAAGTTATCTTGATACTAAGACACAGTAGTAAAACAACAGACGTGCGCTTATCCTAGCGTGCGTTATCAATTGGCTATCTGAGTGACATTTTTATTTGTGACAAAATAATGCCGGTACTATTCCGCCACGTTACGTCCATTGTCATCTCCGCTGGAGTCGTAGCTAATTCGAGAACCGAAGCACTATGGAATTGAACTGTAAGCTGTAACTTCGCTTGGGTGCAATAGATGGTCGGTACTTAAGTTAGGCGCGTAGTGTTTTGCTCGCTGTCATAGTCCGCTGCCTGAACGCTGGCGTAGAGATGGCGCCGGCTTGGTGCGAGCAAGGCTGCTACACTCGGTAGCAGGCCGGCAGGCTCGGGTATAGTGCGTAGGCGCGTCTTTTTCCTATTCCAACCTCCCACCATTTAGCTGTTCTAGAGTTAGATGTTATCAGTTATGTCACCTTTCAACGGTCACGATCTACAGAATAATTATTATGAGATAGAAGTACCAAACTCGTAGTTAGCGGTCACGTATTTTGTAAATTGTAACTATACAATTTTTATATTTTACCATTGTATAGTCTTATCACAGATAGGTAGTTAGCAATATTGTGACCGACGTGACAAGGTGCGCGCGCGCGGCCGCTGGTTATTGATTATAGTTTGCGATTGTTTGCGGCTCGCTCGGTGCACCGTTGTTTTCTTTTTATTTTTTGTTACATAATATTTAACAATGAATTTCTAGATTCTAACTATTATCACTAATAATACTGTAATATAATCTGGTTCATGAAAAATCAAACCGAAATAAATTAAATGGAAAGAAAATCACTCCCTTGTATTATTTACAACATTGCCTTCCTCCTCTTGTCAGGACTCAAAAATATAAATGAAACTTACTTCAAACTGTTTAAAAATCTATTTCTGAATTAACATAAATGTGAAACAAAAACAGGGATATACAACAACGATACCAAAGTACATTTTTTCATGATTATCTTGATTTAAGCCTAAGATTGATCTTACATTAATATTACGGTTTCGTTTTTCATAAATGCTATCAAAAATTAGAAAAAAATATTTTAAAACTAATTTCTATACTTACTAAAAAACTAAAGCCGTGTCTTCTCATTGCGCTGTACAATTACTGTAAAAAAATAACCGCACTGCTCATAAAATAATGCTGTGAAGAAGACGACGGAAAATATTGTGCTCATCATAGATATCTGGTGCATACGTTGTGTCAGCACGATGGTGATGTCTGGTTAGTTACAAGAACAAAATTACAGAAAACGTTAGGAAAATAGCTTATCAATAAATCTGTTTGCCTTTGGATTTATAAAACCAAATCACATACCTAGCAGGTATGTTTTAATAACAAAATCGAATTATTTTTTTTGCTAAAATATTTTCTACATAGCTTTTAGTATGCAGTTTCCTGGTTGGAAACTGAAAGGCAAACGGGGCATTTACAATGCCGCAATAAATTTTATGTCTATTTCATTCAAAGTTCTAAAGAAATGCTTCAAACATCATTACATTAAATTAGATTTTAGGAAAATCTAGCGATTAAAACTGGGGCCGTTACGAATGAATAGTTTCCCCATTGATTCTTATACAAAAATAAGTATTCCATAATCAATAAAGGCATTTCGTAGAGGATGTAAATGCGGTCGTCGGAAGCAGTTGGCAAGTTGGTTGGTCTACTGCGTGGGCGAGAACTGCGTGGGCTCGAGGATGCGGCAGTGCATCTCGCGGATGAGCGGCACGGTGTAGGCCACGCACTCGTCCCAGCCGGGGTTGCGCCATGTGCTCTCACGGGTCTCACGGCGGGCTTGCAGATCTTTATAGCCTGTGAATAAAGTTTATAGTAATCAGCTGGATTTTTGACTTCAACAGTTGCAGCTTCAGGATGCATTTGTACATGCACATGCGTGACATGACATGTGTTGCTGGAACACAGCACATAATATTTCTGGCATCAACACAAAATCTAGTTGCTGCAACTTTGCTGCGAAATGTTGCGCTGGTTTTGTTTACCATGAATTCCAGGCTTTGATAACCTAGCTATCAGTATAAAATGAAGAAAATACTTACACCAAATGTGATGAACGTTGTAAAGGCGACCAATCTGCGAGAAGTACCCAGCGAAGGCTTCGTTCTGTGCGCGACGGTAGGTGAGACCGCGGGCCCAGTTGTTGCCCCACTCGATCATCGTGCCTGGCTTGAGACTGGACAGAAGAAAAGTCATTAGTATTTATAAGTGGTCACTTCATGGGTAAGTGTTCGCAAGGGTTGTTGACCGTCAGTTACTGAGGCTGATGACTGATAAGACAAAGTGATTTAAATCTTCATAATTAAATAATAGAGGTATTCAAGTAAAGAAAGAAATAATTCGAGTCGAAACAACTCATATTATATACCTACATACATTGGGAAGTGGGGATTTATAATTTAGAACTCCCTTGTAAGAGCATTCAAATTTGCTGGTGTAAGCATAGCAACAGAATAATCAGCTTATAATGTTTGCACTGCTTGAACACAGACCACCTTTAAGAGGGAGTGGTGTAAAGATCTTACGAAGTAAGTACACATAGTACCCTTAGCGAGTGGTCAGTAGTTTTTAGCTTGTAGCTAGTTTTGTTGCCTTTTGAGTTTGAGGCTGGGGGCCTTAAATTCATTTGAGGCCACCACAGGTTAGTCCGGTTAAGCAGTTGATATCCCAAGTGTGTTAACTTGCTAGTGGTCATACCTAAAAAATAAAAAGTACACATAGTAGAAACAAACCTGTAAGATCGAATCTCATAAATGTTGCTGGGCGAGCGGGGCTCTCCATTGGGCCAGAAGCTGAACGCCAGCAAGTACTGAAGGTGCCGCGACCTTACGAAGTTACCGCGCTCCACCTCTAGTGCCCGGTAATCCTGCATGTACAAGTATTAGAATCCTTTTTAATAAAAAGGAAAAGAAAAGACCAACAGTTGAAGAACTTTCAGAATTCTAGTATAGTCCATTTAAATTTCTTATGATTTGATTTCTGTTTGGTATAGGGGCCCTTCTTTAGTCCAATAATTTTATTTTGAGGTCATGATGTGTTGAAATTATAGTTTCAAACAATTTACGTGTGTACCTAACATGAATATTTTTTTATAATAAGAAACAACATAAAGGGCTTTCAAGATTTGCCTTACTTTGGACTGGCTAACATTCTTGGTGCCAAACTAATCGATTTTATCAATCTTTATGGTTAGGCGGCCTGCATATCTTTGATATTTCCTCATGTATAATAATCAAAACATATATTTTTACCACCAGCTGGACTATGATCTGACCTGTTAATTACCCCATTGTAAAAGACATACTAATTTATCAACAATTTCTAGTCAATTAGCAAGTGTAACATCTTACAGCATTCTCTTTGAACAAGATCTTTGCTTTGTCAATCTTCTCAAAGCCTCCGACATATCTCCACAGGTGCAGGGCCTGATCCATGTCTCCCACAGATACGGTCCATGATCCCACCAGCTCACAGCCAAGGTCCGCTTTGTGAGAGTGCACAAACTCCACAGAGGTTTTGCTAAAAGTTGATAAGACTACAAAGATGGATTGAACACAAAGTTATGATAGTAGTATGTTGATCATTCAATTTATATATGATTCTAGTTCAAAAGATAATGAAGCTTGTTTTCTAAAAGTTAGGTAACCGCCTCGCAGCGGCTACATAAATAATAGTTACCTAGCTAAAGTTTAGAAACATGGTTTTGTTCAACCTGAGCCAGAGTAATTAGTTAGAAACAACACTTATGCTCAGCTATATGACTGATGTAAAGGGTCAAGGTTAAAAACTGATAACATTTACAATGTAGAAATTGTAATGATTTGTTACTGTAGGTAATATGCACTGTTCTATTTACAGAATGTTGCATAATAGCTAGTGTCTGCTCAATGCTAGCTCATAAGCCAGTGCATAAGCATCTGACATAATTATGTACTTATGTAAGAATATTTATGCAAACACATACTAATTTTGCAAGTATTTATCCATGGAGTCCGGCCTTATGTTATGTGTGTGAAGTGCATAAATTATCTCCTTGTCGCTAAGCATCCGACTGTGGGACTCCTTCGTCGGCTCTATCCTCCGCACCAGCAACTTCGAAAACCATCCATCGTCGGCGTTCGATAATCGTGCACTTGTTGAAATCAACCTACAAAAATAACTTCATTTACGCGAAAGTTCCAAATTTAAAACCGGACACTGTACAAAACAATAATACGAAAAGTACCTCGCATTCTTCGGTATCGCTGAACTTAAACTTAACACTCTATTCAGAGAATTCATATTGAGAACAAAACAAGCTTACTACGATTCTAAACTAATAAGGTTGATAAAAAGTAATTCTTGTTATCAATAATTGACAAAATCACTTGAAGGTTATCTTGAAAATAGATTTTGCATACGTAGTGACACCTATTATGAGTGACCGAAACTACCATAATATTTTGCTTCTTTCCCGGCCAACCCGTAAGGCCACTTTCTTTGTAAATATTATGAACTCATTGATATTATTTGAAGTTTTGTACTTCTATCTCGGTCTGTCGGGACAAATTTGAATAAAACTATCTCATTCGCATGCTATGAAAAAGTTGGTTACTGGACCATTTCAGAATCTGTCAAAATGTCATGTTTATACTTCTTTATACGCAAAAAAGCTTTAAGAATGTCAATCAATCGATACTGTGATATTCATTAATTGATTTAAAAACATTTTATTAACGTCGTAACAAAATTACTCGACGGCTCGGCGAAGTTACATATTTAATTCACATTGAATAAATGTGAATTCTCTCCTATTATCTTTTTACTTTACCGGAGTAATAAAAATTCGATACCGTAAAAAGAAACGTTATGTTTATTGACTTATGGCCGACAATTTGCTGACAATAGATAAATTGTCATTTCTTCATACAAGTGCGATTATATATTTTTTTATTCAGACAAGAGAATTCAAGGCTTTTTTTTAAGATTCTGCATCTCACGTAAAATAACCTCGTGATGGGTGAGTAGTCGCTGCAAATTGAATGTTTTTATTGCGTGCAAAACTTGTTTGTAATAGTGGGCGGTGTTGTCGGAGGCAGTCTTGTGACTATGTCGGTTTGTGCAGCTTCCAGCGAGGTGACAAAGCTTCAGCAGCACCTGTCGCTGCTGAAGGAGGAGTATGGGAAGCTGCAGAGCCACTGCGCGGAGGTGGAGCGCAAGTACACGCTGGCGGCAGCGTCGGCCGGCGATCTGAGCGAGACGAGCTTTGTGGCGCGCCTGCTTATGACGGTGACCACTCTGTACGGCAGGGAGACGTACTCCGACATCATCATCAAGCTGCAGAGCAAGTCTATGCCTGGACACAAGTTTGTGCTCAGTGCACGCTCCGATGACTGGAATGAGGAAGCCCTCAAAAATCTCGAGGAATTAGGTGAGTTTATAAGTATTGATGATTAAGACTGTGTAGTAACCTCATGCCCTAATCAATATAATAAGTTTTATTTCTAATCTATTTTATGTTGGATTTAACAAGTTTCTAAATGTGCCATTACTCAAGAATACCTATTTATACTTCAGACTGGACTACTCTTCCCGATGACATTGGTGCTGCTCTCCTAAAATGGTTGTACACAGATGTGGTGGATTTGTCCCGAGGAGACTCATTTGCTCTTCAGCTGATGAAATCTGCCGCCAACTTCAAGCTGCATGGATTAGTTGGAAAGTGTGAACAGGCTCTCATAGCATCGGTTGGAGTTAGGTATGGTATATTGTTATTTAATCATTTATTTGTTTGAAACAAATTTTGCAAGAATTCAGATAAGGCAAGATGATTTTATCAACAACATTTTTTTAAGTAGGTAAATATAAAAAACCGGGAACTCCCTATCTTAGATTTACCCATTATGTACTTCTCCATTTTATTATAATGTTATAGTTAGTTTGTACCAAATATTTTTGCATGTTTTTGTTACTAGATAGTAACTAAGAAAACCTTTAGAAAATCGTCAGTCTGCAGCTGCTCTTACATCAAGGCTTGTCCAATGAGACATTTGATTTCCATCATGTTCCTGCCTTATTTTCAGGTCCTGTGTCAAGTTCTATTCAGCAGCTGATGAGATAGGTGCATTAGCCCTCAAGGAGCATTGCTCAGGACTCATATCTGCACATTGGGATGATCTTACCGGTAAGACATTTTATACACTACTTATTATTAGAGGTTAAGGGTGCGTTTCCACTGAGGCGGAGCGGACCAGAGCGTGCCACGATTCACCAATCACAAGGCTTGAAATTCACATCTCTTTTCCACTCCGCTTGGTTGATTGGTGAATCGCGGCACGCTCTGCTCCGCTCCGCCTCAGTGGAAACGCACCCTATGACTTGAATGCTGTGACGCAGTTATTACTGTAATGTTGTATGATTTAACAGTAATTTAGTTAGTAGTATAATGCAACATTGTGCGTGAAAATGCTATAATATGGTTTGTCTAAATTACAAAGAAGGTATTATGAAGTCAATTTAAACTACACATATTATTTAATTTAATTGCCTTATAATTTTGTTGATTCCTTTCCTCAAAAACCAACTAAAGGAAAAATGAATCACAATTCACGGAGACAGAGAAGCTGTTCTAAGGTTAGAGCTAAATGGACGAAACCAGTATCGCCTTACCACCCAGGTAAACGGTATCTTTTCGCTTGCTTTGCGAAACAAAAAACTTCTAGGCAAGCGTGCTTCATCTTCAACCACATCATTACTTACCATCAGGTGAGATAGTGGTCAAGCGCGTGCCTATCAGGAAGTAGTTGTAGGTGAGTCTCTCCATAGTAGTAGCAATATCCGTTACGGTTAGATTACCCTATACCCACTTGGCTCTCTCCACCGCTCTGAGGAGCGAATGTCTCATCAAAGCGGCATCTCGCCATTATTTTATTGGGGACCTTGAAGCTCTCAGCGATAATGAAGCTTTAATTTATTATGCAGTACGTCCAGATATTACCCCAACAAGCAAATAAATAAATGTTACTTATTAAGAACATAAGTTAAGTGTGGATAGTAAATTAATCTGACCTTGTTTGTTTTACAAAAACAGTTGGCTTTGTAAAACAGATGCTTGATTATTGTTCTTTGAAGTAAAACTAGACTAGTAGGCTGATAAATATTATTTACCATTAGCTATTGTTTAATGACATTAACTGTAAAGTCAATATTATTAGCAGACCCTTCAAGGACTGGTATCTTTTTTTTTCTTTTATAATCTAAATACATCTATGTAGCATATTTTTTATTATGAGCCTTGCTAATTCGGTTAATATGCAAAGGAAATAAGTAAAAAATAAACTGATGCCATCACCCCTGTAATCCACACAGGATAAGGCGTTGAAAACTCGTATGACGTCACATGCCCCCACTCCTGATCTTTGATGCGTTTTATAAAGATAATCTAACTGACGGACTAAACAGAATCATATATTTTTTAACCAGGAATCATCCCTATTAGATGCAAGTCGTGGGTGAACATTATTTGCCTTATGCTTATAGTCATAAAGCTTAAAATTGCAGCGACTCTAATACTATTTTTATACATAGGCGAGGATTTCGCGCACATGTCATCTGCGCTCCTATACCGGATGCTGAAGAGTAAGACGCCGCAGCCGCTACACGGCGCCGTGCGACTGCTGCGGGAGGACGTGGTGTTCCTGTGCCTGGTCGAGAACCACGCCAACGTGAGTACAAGCATGCCTTTACAGAAAAAAAGGTGGATATTTGCTCAATAATAATAATAATATCAATAATAATAATAATAGTATTTTCAGGTTACAAAGACCCATAGATAAATATATTAAACTAAGTATACTTACATATAATAACAATTGTGTTAGTTAAAAACAACTGAAAATTAGTTTTACTTAGTTGCACTAAGTCTTTGTGCGTTCCGGTGGCACTTGTCCATATTGTGCTGGCGCACTATTGAGCTAATATCCATTTTTTTTTTAATCAGCCTGTATTGTCCTACTGCTAGGCAAAAGCCTCTCCAAAGCATGAGCAAAGGTATTCTTTTCAGGCCGCCTTTTATTTATAGAAGTACTTAATTAAATGTTTAGCAATTATAAAATTTGGTGAGCCACAAAAAAAAAACAGCATTTAAATAATTTGGTCGGCATACAATGATTTTGTTTGCAATTAAAAAAATCAGGCAGGAATCCTTGTTCCGCAAATAATTTTGATAATGGTCAAAAATTAAACATAAATAGGCAGCTTACAATAACATGAGTTTGCATAATAAACATTCAGTCCACAAAATAACTACTTGATCAGCAAGATTTCATGATTGATCAGCAGACAAAACATGTCTATAAGCAATTAGGTTATTTATGGAACTTATTTTTGGAACTTTTATAAAAAAAGGTTAATTATGAAAAAAAACGCGAGCGGTGCCGCGGCAGCGGCCGGCGAGTACCAGAAACGACTAGATTATATAGACAGAATTATGTAAATAAAAAAACTAAAAAAAGGCTACCCGAAACTGAACTATGTAGTTGGACGAGATTATTTATTTTAAAAAATGCCTGTAACTAAAAAAAAATACGAAATGAATCTCAAAATGAATTTTTTTGCTCACACTCTGAGTGCTTACCAAAATTTTATTAAACAGGAGCAGCTCATTGCAGCTTAAATATTTAATATGCTGTACAAAAATAATTACAGCCATCCAGAATTACATAAATTGCTGATTGATTTTGGAATGTTTGCTGGCCATGAGTTGCTGATCAATTAGCTATTTCTGCTCACAGATTATATTTTTCTGCTCACAAAAAATACGAATACTATGCTAACCATTTAAATAACACCCTTTTATTTAGTACTGTGTTACCCAGTTACTGGGTTGTGGAAATCAGATAGGCAGTCGCTCCACTTAAAAATTATGGTATTCAGATAAATCCGGTTTGACTGGAAGCCGATCCCAATATAGTTGGGAAAAAAGAGGCTAGGCGGATGGTGATTCGCCTTACTTATTTGTTAAAAAATCGAACTATATCCCGATGATTTTACGGTATATTTTCTATTACCCACATATCATCAAAATATGCCTAGTGTGGTGCCACCTTAACAGTAAAACATTTGAATTAAGGTTCATACACTTCTCTGTGGTTCATAAGCACATCAGTGAATGAGTAAGACGCACTGGGCTTGACGTGGCTTAATATGTATAGGCCGATATCTTACCGACTTCAAAACCATATTTTTTGACGTGACTGATCGAAGACTATAGGATGAGGTGAATGAAAAGCGTCTTTTTAGCTACGACGTAGTCGCTGTCAGTGTCAAATTGTTTCCAAAGACTTGCGGTTGCTTGTACATTAATTCTTATAGGTAATAGAGTGAATACGAAAGTAGAAATTAAATTATAAATTGTGTTATATAAATGTCAACTTTAATGTATGGGCAATTGGGCACTAAGTACATTTTAGCGGTTTTGTGTTTAAGACAAAAGGCATTCAAGTGGTCATAAAACAATTTAATTGTTGTGGCGGGACTTAATTGAGTGCTTAAACAATAGATAATTTCTAATCATAAGTAGGTACTTTATACATCAATAAAATACGGTACTGTTTCAATAGAATATGAATTATTAATTTAAATAGAATTGATGTATGAAGTTTATCCCACCAAAAACATTTTCATGTAAAATGTTGCCACGACGAGACCATATGGCTCGTACTGTCAAAAATTTATTAGATCTCATGTAGAGCCAAGCTTATAATTCTACACACCCTAACTCTACAAGCCCTAACTTCACAAACATCTACATCCTAGTCAAAATATGTGGCTTGGCCATTTCTTGATATGATTTTGTTTATCTGGTATGATCCAAACCCAAGTTATAAAAGTTCAAAAAAATGACGAAGCTCTTCGACAAAAGGCAGGTAGTGCCCTTGCGCTTCGCTTTTCTCGTCTTTCCCTACCGTGCCCCTAGATCCTAATTAGAAAGACACACCGATAATCAAGCAAATAGAGTCATAATTTACGAATGGGCTGACTAATTAAAGTCTACTTTATTTAATACCACTTTTGTTACTAAAACAATCGTCTTTAAGAATAATCAAGAAATTGTAGAGACGAAAAAGGCGCGAACGCCGGTGATCGTCTTAGAACATGAGATTTATTTTTTCTATACACTGTCGTCAGACGGATACATTTATTTATATAAAAATTTATTTAGTCCGTCAGTTTACCAAAGAAATATTGCACATGTATTTTTTCTTTTGTCACGTAAACAAAAAATTAAGACAATACTTCTTCTTCTTCAGTCGGTCCTTCATTACGGATCGTGGTCTGGACCCCTTTAAGTGGACAATCTGACGATAGAATAAATATCCCTGAAATTTCGCGTCACGTCACGTCTGTACGTAAAAAGTGAATTGACAACAAAGCCCTTCTTCTGAACTTTGATGAGTTTTATCTTTGTCAATTTTGAATGATTTGATAAGGCAAAATATACGTGTCCAATATTTTTTGATAAAATTTAACTTCTTGACTAATTATAATATTTTCTTATACAGGAAAAATCTCTATTGGTGGATTTCTAAGACTTTATCAGTTCGATATATCGATGCATATTACACCATGATACTTCGACTTAGTCAGCCTAAAACTGTCTTAATTATTGTTTGAACAAGTATTATCCTTTCCTGATCGCCATTTTGGAACATCGATTTTTAAGAAAATACTGTTAAATATAGCGTAGGTAGTCTCCGGCACTCACACCATAGGGACTATTCATGAATACCCGAGAACAATGTTTTATTTTGTATGCTGTTAATTAAGTATAAAGCTTCACATTATAATGGTACATTGTACGAACTACTCATCATCGTCTTCAGTTTCATGTTGCGTGTAGTTACATACTCGACCTCGTCGGAATCCGCTGCAAATAAACCCTCATTTACATGGCGCGTGCGCATTCTTCAAACATGCAATACGTATGTATTCTAGTCCTTTGAGTTAGGAGTATCGAGTTATCCTTCATTTGACTTAAATAGTTATAGTAGTCGTGGATAGTGACGATTTAATTCGAATTTGTAATGCGTGAAGTACACTTTACCATGACAAGAAACGCCGTTAAAAAAATTTAGTTTTTTTAAAAGTTATCAAAAATCTGCTTCAATGAAATCCGTACTAAAATTAAAAATGCCATAGTGGCTCTGTCTGTATGTACGTGTACTTGTTACCTTTTTATGCCTAAACCGCTGAACCACTTGATGTATTTCCATATAGACGTGGGCCTTGGAGAAGGACATATAACTTTTTCCCGGCTGTTCGGTCCCTTGGAATAATTTACGACTTTCACGCAGGCGAAGCTAGTCAACTGTAATAAAGAAAGTTATTAAATTTCTTAATAGTTCCTTCTTGGTCAAGCCCTTCTCCAGTATTTCGAGTTGTCTAAACAACTGGAACACACTAATCAAATGAAAAACTGCGAAAGCACAGCGCTATTATGAGATTGAAAGCCGGTCCTTATAATCATCATATGGGCACTTAGCAAGTACCTATACCGCGCCGTTGCTTAGTAGTTAAGCCGGTGGCTGAGCTAGTTTCAACAGTCGATTACAAATAATTATTAGATTACGGGTATAGAAACTTTAAAGCGGCAACAAGATAAAACGTAGGAATCTTAAAAGCTTACTTATAGATTAGGGTGACTCAAGATATCCGAGTCTTATCCGGGAGTGGTCGAACAAGCTTATTGACTATATTCTTACTACTATTATAAATGCGAAAGTCTGGATGTTGGTTGCTCAATCACGCTAGAAAGGCTGAACGGATCTGGATGAAATTTGGCACAGAGATAGATTAAAGTCTGGAATAGCACATCGGCTACTTTCTATCTAGGGAGTATGTTACCTTGGTATAATTTCCGACATTCACGAGGGCGATGCCGCTGGCTAGTGGATTATTAATTTACGAAATATGGTTACGTTACGGTAAAACATTTGTAAAGAAGTGTGCTACTAGTCTATCCTTACCGCTTACATTAATATTCAACCATTCGATTGCGACATCATTGACGGAATGGATAATGGCAAATGTCGTAATGATCTTTAAGAAAGGAGATCCTAATGCGATAAATGCGAACTACCGTCCTATTTCACTCCTTTCACTTTTC
Source organism: Melanchra persicariae (assembly GCA_947386135.1). Lineage (NCBI taxonomy): Eukaryota > Metazoa > Arthropoda > Insecta > Lepidoptera > Noctuidae > Melanchra > Melanchra persicariae. Next base: position 8,545,597 of record OX376661.1, on the reverse strand, counting down.
GCTAAACCCTTTGGATCCCTGCTATGTCCTTTATCCCCAGTTAGTACCCCAGCATCATGGTTTCTGTGTTCGTAAACGTAAACGACTACTAACTTGGTCCACTACGTCAATGAAGTGAGTAAAGTGATGGACTATCGTGCCCCGGTAGATTCTAATTACACTGATTTCAGCAGTGCGTTTGACAAGGTTTACATAAAATCCTTGTAAAGATGCTTGAAGCTTTCGTCATATTTGGTCAGTTTCTTCTTTGGTTTAAATCGTACCTCACAGAAAAAAAACAAAGAGTGATTGTAAAGGGCTATGAGTCACGAGTTTACTTATGTACATCTAGAGTCCCCCAAGGTTCGCACCTAGGCCCAATTCTTTTTCTGATGTTCGTCAATGACATCGTTCTCTCAGTAAAACACAGCAATAAATTGCTCTAATTTCGCTGATGAGTAAAAGATCTATAAAGAGATAAACTCATCCGTGTCGACGTTCATTTACTCCAGGATGACCTTGACGCAGTTCACGACTTGGTGCTTAAAAAACCGCATGTCCCTCAGTGTGAAAAAGTGCTACCACGTAACATTTACCAAAATATCAGAAACCTTGACCTACGTCTTACTCAATAAATGGGGTAACACTACAAAAAATGCCCACGATCCGTGACCTAGGAGTCCAGCTCGACTTAAAACTCACATTCGTCAACCACATTAACAATATCACTGACCGAGTTGCAAAAATGTCTGGCTTTATAAAAATAGTATGTCGTGATTTCCAACTCATCTTTACCCTAAAGGTACTTTTCAATACTCTCGTGAGAAGTATACTGGATCATGCATCTCCAGTTTGGAACCCTACTTATCGTGTTCACGTTAACAGGATTGAACGTATCCAAAGAAGCTTCACCAGATATCTTCGTTTTAGAAGTTCTAACTGTTCACGAGTTTATTCTTACAGTCAAAGGCTCAGTCATTTCAAAATATGTTCTCTAGAACACCGGAGAGACGCAACGGACCAAATCCTTCTATATAAAATCGTTAACGGTTTATTAAATGTTCCCGATCTTTTGGCTGATCCATATGATATATGATATTTAGCACCCAACCGGCTAATTTGAAACTAAATTAAAATCGGTGCACGAAACAATAGCATCGACATCTTCCCTAACTGTTTCTGCATATTCCTTACGAGACTTTTAACCAGCTCGGAGTCTCAAGAAGTCTGTGTGGCACGAATTGCATACGAATATATGTAAATGCATTCACTTCCATTTCCTTATATTTTTAGTTTTTTTTTGCTGTTCAGTTAAATATTTCTGTACTTCTATTGTTTTTGTGAACATCAGCAGCTCGTTTTACTTTAATTCTGTAGCTTGTAAACAGTGACGAATTCACTATATCTATAAAGGACTTACGTGATTTTTGTTTGTATATGCTTTAGCAAGTAATTCGTTGAAGTGCCGTATCAATAAATAAATAAAACGAGAATTAATGTAGGAATGATTTTATTTAATTAATACATAGAATGAGTATCACGTAGAAAAATTACAAAGCAGTTCCTAAATGCTGAAATAAAATAAAATATTACAATGTAACATTATCAACTTCCTGGCCTTAATTAGTAATAATCAGGCGAACACTAAGTACGTATACAAAAGTTATATTTAAACAAATAATGACTAACCTACCTAACATTTGTGATGAAAATCACAGACTTGCAATTTTTACAGTGCATTTTTTCTCACTTGTCCTATTTGGTAAACAAACTAATACCAAGGTATTCTTACCTTCACGAGTTTTGTAAAATGCGTAATGCAATTAAAAATAAAATCTGCTTCGAAATAACCATTGCAACTCATTTTTTCTTGAAGTCTCAGTACTTTTTTATGAGAAAGAGAGTGTCAGGCTCTTACTGACTAAAATCCGCCCGTTCCTGCAGATGCCCTTTGCTTTCCAGGGCCGCGGTATCTGTTTCGAGCAATTCCGCAACACTGACCAGTCTCAGATGAGTCTCAGTACCTACGCCATGTTTGTTTACAAAATAAGACAAGTAAAAAAAAATACACTTTACATAACATTGACTAGCAATAATGCGTAATTAAATAAAGTACCACTGTTGAAGCTCTTTGGGAGTGTTCATAACTTTGTTGAACATGTAACTATCGGTAACTTAACATTATTGGCAGTATTTATAGACCCGTATGGACGTATTAGGATCCTACAAAATAGCCTTAATTAAATATTAGAAAACACCGTTATTTTATAGCGGTGCACAAGCATTTTTTACAAAAGACCTTTACCTTACACTAGTGTTCTAAATTAACGTTTAAATATTTGTGAACGGTTCTTCGTACTAGCATTTTCAAGAAAATTGGGTGTTCTGGTCTCACCAGCAATACCAAGAAAATTCCTTATTCTCATTCCATTACTTTCTTTTTTTGTGGTATGCGCCAAACTAGGCCCAAATAAACACACTTTATTTCTTTTCTCAACTAAATATTAAGTTTATTTAATTTACGCATTCCATTTTTAATATACTCCGTGGCGCGATCCTTGACTAATTTGTCTCACCTAACCTCATCAAGTTGTAGAAAATAAAATCATAAAATAATATTTACACATCACACTAAGGCAGTAGGTATTTATATCAGCATATGACTAGACTGCTAGGACCTCGTACACGATCGATTGGGTACACTGGGATCTACGTGGAACCTAAGGGTTCCAAGCTAGTGTTCTAACTGAGAGTTAAGCCTGATTTTATGACTAGCCAGTCAGTGCCACTTTCCTATTAATTATTAAACGCCTTTAACTTAAAAGAAACAGAACTACTGCCATAGCGGCCACTTGTAAAACATTTCGGACTATTTTCTGGGCGCCATTGCATTGGTCCTCCCTGCAGTAGCAATGTGTCGTCTTCGTGCTCCTCTCGCCATTGTTCGGGTCTTCGAAACAGGCTTCGTCGTACGCCTCGTATATGTCAGTGACTGGATGCCATTTGCCGTTGGTCTTTCTTTGTTCGCCGTCCCTAGTTTGCGACGCGCAGCCGCGAGCTATGATCTTCGATGTTACTGTAACAAAATGCTTTTAATTAGGTAAATTTTGTCGTTTCGGTTAAAGTAGTTTGTCCCTACCAACAAAAAATCTTCTATTTACTGCACTACGATTATTTTGTTTTATTAAACCAGGGTTCTAGTTTATGAAGGAAACAAAATAATCATATTTCTACATTGCGGAATCAAAACACTTAAGGCAAAAATTATTTTGGACTATTTTTTAAAATTTCATTAGACGATTTTTTTTTCATGAAATATTTAAACCTCTTTATACCTCAAACTAATCATGTTTTGTTTGAATGACCATTGTTATTTGCAATGTAACATAAATTACTTAGGTGACAGAGTGACAATGCTTCTTACATAAAGTACTCTAACGAATGATGTAATTACACGCGAGACGCGACTCACTATTCCCGACACGATTGTGAAAGTGGTTGCGGATTTTGTTCGAAAGACTTACCGCGGCCCTGGAAAGCAAAGGGCACGGCACTACGAGGAGAACGGATAGGTTTTAGTCAGTAAGAGTCTGACACTCCCTCCCGCTCCACCCAGAGCGGCAGGAGTCATTTGATGATTTCCCTTCCATAAAAAAAAAATGACACCTATCCTATATCATTGTATTATGCCTTCAGTAACACATTTAAAATTAGAACGACTCCGCGTTTTAGGGTTACCCAGAGTAAGTTCCTATTGTCAGAATGTATAAAAAAATTGTGATTTTGGATTGCCTCGTTGTGTCGCAAGCTCTACTATTGAGCATGAGGTCCTGGGTTCGATTTCAGAGTCGGGCAAAGTTTTATTGGGTTTTTGCATCTGGATTTGTCAATAGCCGCTCTTAGTCAGGATTGTGCTCAGGTGAGGGCAGTAGCCCGCCTCTCAGTTACATGGGTCTAGGTAAACGATAACTGTCGTAATATGGTCAGTGTTCTAGACCACCTGATCTTCCCGTAACCCTCTGGAGAATATAAGAGCAATCCTCAATTTACATTACCTAGTACAGATTTTTCTGAGACATAAGCCTTTGTCCATCCATTTAAACCTAAATTTTCTGTGCAGTATTTACTATCATACTATTTACAATGATAAATTTTATTTTAGCTGCTCATATTTACTTTACCCTTACGTTTTCATACAGATGTGATAATTGTTTTTTCACATGGAGGTACTATTTACACAAGGTAAATCAGCTTGAACTTATAAACCACTGATATAATGTGCTCAGTCAGTAAAAGGCGATTTTAAAGTTATTTAAAACTGAAACAATATATTTATTTTTGTGTTATACCTACTAGCTTCTGCTAGCGGCTTCGCCCGCTTGTCGGAAATTATCCCAAGAGAACATGCTTCCGGGATAAAAAGTACTATTCCAGACTATAATCTATCTCTGTGCCAAATATCATCCAGATCTTTTCAGCCGTTCAGGGCGTGATTGAGTAACAAACATTCGTACAAACTTTCGCATGTATAGTAATACAGTAGGAAGATTGTATGGAAGAGTCCATTTAATATTGTAGCATAACAATGTAGAGTACTATACGGGTATGGTGCAATCTGCACATTTAACCCTGTCGATGGTGTGCGTGCATACCTCATTAGCATCACCATTCACCGGGTTACAAGAGGAACTGATAACTAGTGACTCACATGCCGATTCACAATTTTGTTAGTGATTCGCACTATGTTGTATAATAAAATAATACAGGGAACTTCTGTGACAAAGTCATTAGTGTCCTTTGGAATTTACAATTCCCTGAATCGTTTTTGCTCCTATACAATATTGGGATCAATAGCTTTCCTTATGCTTGTTTTTTTGGTCGTCGCCACTGTTGATTTTGGCTTTCAGGAGTTGCAATAGTTTGGGAATGTGTGGCGGGAATGCCACAAAAAAGAAATATTTTCCTTATGCTGGCCTTGTCCTTATTACTCGGGCAAAAAGGGATTCTATTTGCACACATTTTATGTTTACCTGATGTAGGCGGAAAATGTGGTTTTTTAAATGATTTTTTAACCTAGAAATAACATTAATGATAAATAACTAAAATTAGATACCTACGTTAAGTATGCCAGATGTGTGTAAATATAGGCAATGTTTAACCAAACATTACAACCATAAAATATTCCCACTTTCAGGAATAGCTGTAATCTAATAGTAAAAACCATATTTTATTTTATAACTAGCTCATAGGTACCACGAGCGGTGGACCATAACTACTGGAACTGGAGGAAAGCCTGTGTCCATCAGTGGGCTGATGCAAGCTAACATATTTTATCATTCATACTAAATAGAGATGAGGCATTTTGCACTACAGCAAAATAATTATAGCCATAACTCAAAGAGCACTTTCTTAACGTGCCTAATGGTTAAGCAACAAGTCTTGAGACGTTCGTTTTAATGCTAAGTGACATTTCACTGTGCCACATAAAGTTGCGCCACGAGCGGCCACTCATGACACATATCCCTTTAAAGGACCATTTCGTAAGGAAGCCGCTTTAACGGTACCATATCAACACATTATTTTTATTGTCCTCCACTTCCTTTATGCACATGTTTATCGATTCCTATTTAATAAACAGTGGATTGACTGTTTGAGTAATTACTCTTATGTTAAGTTACTGCTTTTTCCTTGGACATCGTTTATCAGTCATCCATCATCATCATTATCTTCTTGACCTTATCCCATGTTACTTTGGGTCGGCTTTCTAGTTCCATTCTCTGATGTCAATCGTCCCGCTATCATTCATTCCCTTTCTAATTCATCAAATTCACTCATTTCAACCATCTTTTCTTTAGCCTTCGTCTGACCAAAACAAACGATTCCCTTTTAACATTGCTTAGACTGGCGCCATTGTCAAACATCCTTTAATATAATTTCATTTCTAACTTGGCTTATAAAGTCATCTTTAAACATAAGACAAACGTAAAATAAACAACAACTTCAATTACTTATTGGTAACATCAAAGCGTGTATAAAAACAATGACGAACTAATCCAAGGCAGTAAATCTTCGGTAAATGATAAATGGATTTTTTCGCTCGACTGCTAACAGAGGTGTCGGTCGCGGGTCATTGCCACTTAGCCTCAGGGCAGCTGCTGGCTAGCTCTAATAATAACCTTACCTTAGCGGATTAACATTTTGCGGGCATTACCATGTGGCGTATCATTTTTATCTTAAGGCACTGTGAACAGCAAAAACTAAAAATATGCTGGTTTTATAACGTAATTTTAGCCAATTCTTTTTTGTTTCAAGCTGCAAAAAAATATAATGTTGATTTTAACTATATTTCAAACAGCACTGTTGTTCCCAAAACATGATTAAAAATAAAATCCTCGATAGAAATGATCGTCAAAGTTACCTCTAACTTTGACCTTAGAAAAAAAAAACCCGTATTACTAGCCTAATTGTAAAAATTTATACCAAATAATGAATCGAATCTGCAAAACATTGTTGTTTTAGATTTTTAATAGCTCAACTTAGTTTTGAGTAAATCGATAAAATGCTTCATAATTGGCAATAAATTGCAAGCATTTTGTCGTCGCGCTTCTCTTTCTTTTCCCTTCAGTCCGAGAAATTTTTACTTATATTTACACAGCGCCTTAATATCAAAAGTGCTTAACACGTAAGATTTCATATGTCAAAGCTTATGCACTGGAATCGCTTATACAACTGATGGTGCATGTATTAAATCTTGTGTCGATGATAGTAAAACATATTTGGTACTTGACTCAGAGACACCTCATAACAAGCTTTCAACAGGATGACTGGTCTGATTAAGACAATCTGTCTTTGAAGTGTAAAATGTGGTCAATTTACAAATCTCGATGTGTCTATGAATCAGACCTTAAAATAGGAACATTCATATACAACAAAATACTAGTAGATCCCAGCCTAATGGCTGCTGTACTTGTCTTGAAATATTTATTGTTTTGACGGGCTTGCGTGTGTGGGTAACGATTTATAAATGAAATATTGGTTAAAACTCGTTGCTGGGTTTGAAAATATTTGTACCTAATTCTGACGCACATTCATCAAGTCTCATGTGAAGTTTAAACCTTTTTAGACTAAAGGCATAAGATTTTCTTTATGACGCATTTTCTGTACACATTTATCAAAAGTGTTGATGACCGCTGTTTCCATAAAACCAGTTTTTTATTATAAATGATGGCTTGCGTTTGACCACAATATCACGTGATGGAAAACGATGATGTGGTCGACGATGCAGCACGCTAGCTTAGTAGTAACCTGTTCACTCTTGACTTAAAATCTCCCAGGTTTTACTATGGAGGTTTGCGGTGCAGTGAGTAAGTAAAACCCACAAACCTACATTGAAAAGGGTGGATCCTCCGACCAACTGATGAGCAACTGCCCGATAGTTGATATTCGGGCTGTTGTACAACTTGTACATGATCAAATCGCACGAAAACTCTGATACCGCGCGTTCCGTTATTTCTAAGCTGGCGGGATAGATGGCGTTGCGGTTCTTTTTGTTGTGATGTAGAATTTTGCTACGTTGGTTTTTTGTGGCGGCATCGATGCTAAAGTACCAATCAAGAGACCCAAACTTTTTCAGGATTTAGTTAGTCAGAAGCATGGAATATCAAAGCGGTTGCATCATACGATATCATCATAGTAGGATGCGCTTATGATATATTTTTGTACGCTTCTTTGCTTTGATTCTATAATCCATATACTTACAGAGCATGTACAGTAGGTACCTATAGTAGATATACTTACATCCGTCAGGTAATTCGAGCGTGGTTATTTTCTTGAAGCACATGGTGGACTTATCACACTCGACCAGGTGCCTGGTGCTGTACTCGAACTGCGTGCATGGACATGGCTCCGTGCTTTTCGCTCTCTCGGGATACGGACAGCACGAGTAGCATTGTAGGCTATATGATACTGAAAATAAAGGCAATAGCTTGATCAGAGATATTTTTGTCCAGGTTTTTGATAGACTAATCAAAATTAAATTTGACAAAAATCATAAAACATTAAAAGTTTCAAAATTCAAACTTAAACTAAGTGTAGGATCATTTTTAGGTAAAACGAAAATTTTATAAGCCTAGGGTAATTTTATGAGTAATTTAGGAACAGTCTCATGTAAAGAGAAGTCCGACATTGATTCTGTTGTCAAAGTCTTAGCAGGTACGAGAGACAATAATACACAGACAGATATAAAACTATTTATTTAAAATTGTAACATCTCGTCAGATTATCGATCAATTTTGATTCTGTTTTCATCGTTAACAAAATTTATACAACTATAAAAAACTAATAACTAACTATTTAAAAACTATATTTAAAATATAGTTTTTAAATAGTTAAAAATTATAATTTATAATATTAGGTCTTTACCTATGAAATTGCCGTTCTGCAGTACTGGCCATTTCAAATCAAAATAATTTTTGTTTGGCTAAGAATTCTAATTTCAAATTAATTTTATTTTAAAAACATGGTTTTTTTTCCAAAAGTAGTCATTTGTTTATTGATTAGTGTTACATTTTCATCGCATTTCAATCTTTTTCGTCATCATGGATACGTTAAAAATTCGAGTAATTATGGAATATGAGTACCGTCGTGGCAGCAACGCGGCACAAGCGGCACGCAACATCAACGACGTTTACGGAGCTAACACTACAAACCAACGCACCACCTGCTATTGGTTTGCTCGCTTCCGTTCTGGAAATTTCGACCTGAAAAATGAACCTCGCGGTCGTCCGAAGACTTTGGTCGACAATGACGAATTAAAGGCGATTGTGGAAGCTGATGATAACCAATCTACGGCTGAATTAGCAGCAGCTTTCGACGTTAGCGTCAAAACAATATTGGTCCATTTGCGTCAAATTGGCAAGGTAAAAAAGCTTGACAAATGGGTGCCCCACGAACTCAATGATCGCCAGCGCGAAGTACGCGTCGAGACGTGCCTTGCACTGCTCAACAGACACACAAATGAAGGAATTTTGAACCGCATTGTTACCTGCGATGCAAAATGGATTCTGTTTGATAACCGCAAGCGCTCAGCAAGTTGGTTGGATCCTGGTTCAGCACCTAAACAATGCCCTAAACGAAAACTTACCCCTAGAAAAGTGATGGTCACTGTTTGGTGGTCTAGCGCGGTGTGATTCATCACAGCTTCTTACCAAACGGGGTGAGCATTACTGCAGATGTGTACTGTGAAGAACTGAACACAATGATGGAGAAGCTGGCACATCTCCAACCAGCATTGGTCAATCGCTCGTCTCCGCTGCTCCTGCACGACAACGCGCGACCTCATACTGCACAGCAGACGGTCTCCAAGTTGCAAGAACTGGGGTTGGAAGCTCTCCGTCATCCGCCCTACTCACCAGACCTTGCGCCTACAGACTACTACTTTTTCCAGAATTTGGATAACTTCTTGGCGGGAAAAAAATTCAATACCCGAGAGGCAGTACAAAATGCCTTTGAAGAATTTGTTGCCTCCCGTCCAGCTGATTTCTTTAAGAAGGGCATCAATAAACTGCCACTGCGTTGGCAAAGATGCATTGATTGCATGGGTGATTACTTCGATTACTACAAATGAAAAAAAATCGTTTAAATTTTTTCATACAAAACGGCAATTTCATAGGTAAAGACCTATTATTAAAAAAATTAATAAACTGTTTACTATGTATATATGTATATAATTTTTTTTCCTGCATTCGCTATTAGCAACAATTGAAAATTTTCAACTAAAACTCTACCGACTATTTCTGATGAGATGAATTGCATTCCAAATGAACTGCACGAATGCGCCGTTAGAAATTAACAACTACATTTAATGGTGCTAAATAAAACCTCATCGTTGCGTTTTCCCTAAATTTTGTGGGATCTTAAACTGCGGTTCGTTCAGTATTTTCTGAGAAATAAATTTATGTGTGGATTCTTTCACATCTGATTTGATCTTTGACGTAGTAAAGCCATGTCTTATGCTTTGAAATGACAGGATATACCAAATGTGTCGTCCATTGTATGTAGGCACGTAAAATCCTTTGTGGTTTACTTTAATTAATCGCAAACAATGTTTTAGGCATGTAAATGCTTTGAAGATGGCGTCATAGTATTTTGTAAATAATCCATTCTTCTATGTTTCGATAAAGCATATTAATTATTATGCTTGCTTTAATAATATTCACAGTAAGAACCTATTGTAGGTAATATCTTGTCTACTAAAGCTGGTAGGTAGTTATTACTCGCTATCACCACCTGTTCATAATTTTCCTTTGTATTAACGTAAAGGTGGCTCTCGTTTGACCTTTATAACATTTAAAATACCGGTTTTGTCCAGTTTTTCCGAATCTGATGCATGTTGTTTCAGATGATCTTTAGTGATTTTATCTTGCGTTTGTTGTCAGAGAAGCTTAAAATCTTATTTCTGTCGCATTTCTGAGACCACAGGACAATCACCGCTCCACCGCGTAAAGTGTTCCATATTAAATATAATGTCCACATATCTAGGAAGTGGTGACACAAATATCAAGTCTATTTATATGTAACATACAAAGCTTCAGAACAATGCTGAAATTCTTGCAAATCTTTGAGACCCCCGCGTTTGATTAACGAACATCGTTTTAAACAATTAAAGAGCAATTTGAAGAAATATTTTTATTAGTCTGTCTACATTGTGTTATCAGTAATTAAAGTTAGCTTTTATCTTGTTGGTTCAGCTTGTTGAGAAACATCGGGATTGGCAAATGTTAGTGTACACAATACAATACATTTTGCATTTAAAGATGGTCATGATCCTCTGATAAAGTATCGCGTTAACATGTTGTCGAATAAAAGTTCACAGTGAATGCCGTTTGCTCTTGACCTACTATGTATTTCTATTCGCTATCCATGTATGTTCATCTTGTAAATGACTGTTTATGTCCTTGCCATACGTTGCGGATAAAATAACATGCATATTTAACTGCATTCGGTCGTCGTTGAGACTGAGGACCGTCTCGTTTTCCTTATTTGTATTTTTGGGATTGCAACAATACAATGTGTAACAGAATAAACCCAATACCTCTAAAGGGGTCATTGTGCTCATCATTATGAACAACATTTAACTACTATAAGGCCAACCCCGAAATCGCGAAGAAATGTGTATGGGTCAGTCGATTTTTTTTTCGCGATTTCTGTTGGTCCCACCCATAGTACCTAAATGTTGTTCATAATGATGAGTACAATGACCCCATAAGAGGTATTGCGTTTATTGTTACACGTTGTATATTTATTATGTTTTTGATAGTCCACACTATTACTCGATGATTTTAATTTTAAGTCTGTCATCAACTTCGCTACCATTAGGTATATTGTCTCGTTCCAAATAAGTTTGCATAGTTAATTCTGTGGGACATTGCTCTAATTCTGAAACCACTACAGGAACACACCCCCCTTGCCCTCACTTTTAACGGTCAAGTTGTATGAGAATTTTATTAGTCCATCTTTCGTGCGTCAGAACATCATTGTTCCGCAGCTGAATGTAATTCGGTTCCACACCCCATGTCCATTAATTTAATACTCGAATTTTAGGGCACCTTAATAAATACGGTACATCAAACATCGGGATGCATTATTAATATTTCCAACTTTGACTGTCTGTGGTAAAAAACGAAACCAAAAACGCATTTTAATGAATTTATACACAATGTATTACTTAATGGAGTTTCTACTGGACCCAAACAGTCTTAAGAGTTACCATCGACTCGAAAAGAGGACATCAACAATTGCATATTTCATCAGGTTCTTGGTAGTCAAGCCACCGGTATTAAACTGCATCACAAATAACAATTGACATCCGGGATCCGGGAACTTGAGCGGGACATCCTAGACTTACATTTCCTATTCTTGGCTTGACAGACTCACCGCGGTACTTTTTATATACCAATACGACCTTTGAATAGTTTAAATTTGAAAGAGACTTCATTACGCCTACTGTGAGGTGACAGACTGAACCATATGCGAATGAATAATTAGGTTCGCTGCCCACACGATATTAATTTACTGATAAATATTGTCCATACATGGCCACCTCGCATTTTATTACCTATTGTTTTTTACTTTTATTTGTCATGAATACAATTAAAATGTATTTTTTTATCAGTGTTCAAGTAGGTACTACTAAAGTATTTTATTTATTTTTCAAGGTTTTTCCCAAGTTGGTGTACGTTCTAAGTAGCGCAAGTCACATGAAGTAATCAATTCTCAAATATTTGTTTTAATAATCATTAAAACAAACATTTGAGAATATAATAGCAATTTGAGAATGTATTAACAATATATTTTATGGTTTATTCTTCAATATATAATCATATTGAAGAATAAACCAGAAAACATAATGTCTGAAGGAAAAATCAATACTGATATAATACAATTTTTTATAAGGCAATACGCTCAATATTAACATTGTACGTAGTTACGTGCGATACGTAAGGAAAGATTATTAGTAAACAATTAGGTATGTATAACATATAAATTCATTAAATAATTGTCATTGACAAATTAATACTGTCTGGTAGTGCTCTACAATTAATAAATTTCACAATGAAATAAAACGAAAGAAAATATTATCGAAACACTTTCACTTACATTTCCAAAACATTGTAAAAGTCAATAACGAAGCAGCTAAATCCATGTTTATTAATGAAACACCACTTAAAATTATGAGTACTACACTAAAACTACGAACTGTTATTTTTCTAATTACATTTACGGGTTATGTATTTACAATGTTGCGATTGCGGCGCATGTGGCCGGCAGGGCTTTACACTCAACTGAAATTGGCACCTCCGTACTCAACTCCATGATTCACAGGAAGGAAGCTCAGTGGCGAAACGGGACATGTCCAAAAACTAACAAATAGCGCTCTTATGTTCGCGGCAATAACGCTGATTCATGCGATCGATTCTGGCGCCGGCGCGACACTGACCAACATTTGGCGGTCCCGCTCTGTGTTCGTTTTGTTTGTCGCCTTGTCCCCGGATTCCGGTGTTTAGTTTTTATTTTAGAACTGCAGTAATAAAATTTGCAAAAAAATTATTCACTTCACGACCGTCTACTACTATTCTATATGGGTCTAAAGATTTGTCAAAAGCTATTATTTTGTCAACGTGTGTGGCCTATTTTAAATAACCATTATTACGGTCTCGATTGAACATTCAGACAGACGATTTTTAATGAAAAAAACAAGTATGCAAATTAATTCATAGCCTGAACAAACAGCAAAAATAAAATCAATCAATAAGTTTAACTTTCCAGTATTTTTCGTTACCATTGTTTTTGCTAATTGTGTGTGACGTGTGACATTGTCGTGAGTGTATAGTTGACTCGATGAGAGATTTATCGCAAACTTGGCCCACCTACAATATCGATTGTATTATTTTGTTTTGTCTGTACAACTTATAATCTTTAATAGTCTAGTAAAACCAAGTTTAATCTTTTGAATGTTTTTCGAATGGAATTTTCGAGAAGTTCAATTTGGCGAGTACAAAAATGTGAACACAACGCTATTATCGTACATTCTCACCTTTATTTATTATTCTTTACTAAACGGATGTTTCACCTGCTATCTTTACCTCTAGTTGAATGAATCAAAATGCTTTGTTTAGACCTGTTGACTGGTAAATCTCTTTTTCTAGACATATGTATTATGTGCACATAGACTTCGATAAGAAGTATAATCTCCATATCTTTGTTATCAGTTATTTTGTCATTGACTTTCATATCAGGTGCATAAGCCACGTAGCTGAAAATATGAAGTTAGTGACTTACTCCATTCGCAATATGTCCCGTTGTGAAACATTTTACTATTGATATGGTCGCCTCGCAACATCCTTTGTTATTGGCGATAAAAATAACATCTGTTGGCAATTTTTATAAGGACATCAATGTATCACTTGTGCTTTTGTATGAGGTCAGCACTTGGCAACTATTGGCTAACGGCTTCTTTAATCCTTTACCTACGTGAAAAAGGAGTTCAAAAGTTTAAGAGACAATCATTTGTATCTATCAGCTTTTACGATCAATGGGACGAGGTCTCTCAGGGTTATCCTGTAAGCAATTGAAAATAAAACAACGTTGTCGTTATCAACGCCATGTAATATCACATTAAGCATTGCCATAGAGCTATGACATTATCATGCGCCAGTGCTAGAGTAGTTTTCGAGGTTATCACGAATATTGTGGACATTTAGGTCGATGATAGCACAACAGGCGACATCTATTCTATTGATCGTGTGATCGAGACGTGGGTGTGTCTCGTGCCGTGCTCTGTCACTATTTGTCTCGCCTGACTAGTCTAGAATTCATTTTTAGGTTGTGGGCCATGCCGAGCATCCACCTAAATTTTTCTATTAGAGTATCCACAGTCAAAATTCGTTTATTGAAATTCAAAGTCAAAGCATTTATTTCAATTAGACCATTTACAGGCACTTTTGAATTGTCAAGGTCGGTCGGTCAAAAAGATGAAGCTATTTGCTAATTAAACAGAGAATTAGCGGCACCCACTCAAACGCCGCCGCATCGGTTCCAGTAGTGCTTTCTACCATTGAGTATTATAATAAGAAGTGGTTCTTGGGATCTGATTCTTCTAACCTTTGGAAGTTTACCTTTGGAACTGTTCAGTGCAACTTGTTCACAATCCATGGAACAGTATGGGCTAGAAAAAAAAAACAGTTTCTGATTCTTGAATGGCTGATCATACCACCGAGTAATTTTAATGTTGCGCTGAAAAGCTCGGCTTTGGTATTTCTGGCGAGATTCAATTTGCAATGACATATTGTTTTGCAATTTATGGACAAAAGCATCCTCATCGGGAGAATGGAATCCTTGTTTGACGTTTATTCCCTTACATACAAACCCAGCATGGATCTAGAAAGTCCTGACCCATATCTTAGTTGGTTTTCAATATATGTAGTGATTCAAGAAAGAAATGCATAGATGACGCTATCACCAGTGCTCATAACTCACTGCATTCCATTTTAAGCGTCATCGTGCAGTTTTTAATTATCTGTATTATCACAGGCTATTTATGTGCATACTGCCGCCATTATTCACACATCATTATTTCTATTTAGGTTTATAATTAGTTATCTCGGGTTTTTTGGTGATTCACTACATAGCATCCGAGGTTTATTTATCTGAGTATTTTTGCAGTTTCTTCAAATATCCGAAATTATGCTGTAAGTCTTAGCTATATGTACCTGGTTAAAATAAAAATTGTGATGTTTTTACATTCGTGTGGTCAAGCCAGCGAGACATGATTAATTTGAGGTTCGATGCGGCAAGTCTTTAGAGAGCAAGGCATTATAACATTTTACAAGAATAATAAATATGAAGAACCAATGCATTTCTGTACTTAATTCATCATGGAAATTCGCAAGTCGGACATAAATAATAGAACTATACGACAGGCGCAAGGAAACCGTTTACAATACATTGGTTTATTTTCATTGAAGTAGTGTCTTTTCTAAATAATCACAGCTTTGGCTTCTTAGTACACAACTGGGGAGAAATCAGCCAACAGGCTAATATTGAAGAATTGTCGCAATTAAAAAAAAAATACTTAATTGATCATTTGTTGGAACAGACACGTGCATGGGTGGTGAGATTCAACAATGATGAATTGTGCATATAGCATCTTCAAAGATATACGGTGTATGTGTGTGGTGACTGAAGATCACCTCTCTCGAGTCGATGCGCTATTTCCAGATTTCGAGAATTTAATTTTCGTCATGTAAAATACATATAACTACATCATCATCTTCTTGCCCTTATCCCATGTTACTTGGGGTCGGCGCAACACGTTTTTTTTCCATTCTGTCCTATCAGCCGTCACACTATCACTAACTCCCTTTTCTTTCATATCGCTCCTCACACAATCCATCCATCTTTTCTTTGGCCTCTCTCTTCCTCTCCATCCATCCACATTTATATTCATAACCCTTTTAGTTACATGTGTTTCATCCCTCCTCTTCACATGACCATACCAGGACAACCGGTTACCTTTCAACTTTTCCGTCACTGGCGCCACTTTTAAACTACCTCTACTGTACTCATTTCTCACTTTATCCATTCTCGTTACTCCACACATCCATCTCAACATTCTCGTCTCCGCTACATGCAATCTTTTTTCATCCGTCTTTTTCATAGCCCAACATTTTGATCCATACAGTACGACAGGTTCACGGACTTATAAGTTTTTCCCCTTAAAATACATAATTATGATTACAATTTGCTAGCAAGGTTTAACCTACTTAATTGAAGTATTTACAACAAAAAATGATGACAAACTTAACCTGTTTAAACTTACAAGAAAAGGTAGGTAACCCAACTGTCCGGCCCCGATTTGATTTATTTTGGTATATTTTAGAGAGTAGTCTAAAATAACAGACACGTATTGTTTTTACCTCTATTTTTTTTTTTTTTTGTTAGGTATTATTGATAAGCACGCGCTTGATCACTATCTCACCTGATGGTAAGCGATGATGTTGCCGAAGATGGAGCACTCTTGCCTAGAAGTAATCTATTCACGGGTTACTATTCGTAAAAATTTGTAAACTAAACCCTCGTAACTTCTGTAGTTTTGTTCAAGCAAATTGCTAGTTAATTACTGGTTTGATTATATGTTTGAGAACATGAAAAAAAACCGTAAGTATGTAATTAAAATGAATAAATAAATGTAAAACACATGCTCATTATACTGCTACATACAAAATATCAAAATAAATCAAATCAGAGCGCGAATAGTTGGTACCTTTCCTCGTTAGTATTTATTTCCTCTGGGATATTGTAGTTATTCCTATAAGGCTTAAGGTTCAGTTTGTATAAGGAAACTATTATAAATTCCTGCAATTCAACATTTATGTTATAAGAATAACATGTCTGTAAAATGTTATGATAACATTGGACACAGGTTAATTTTGAATAATGTATTACCTATTTAAATTGTATGTACAAACTGAACACAACACAGGTTATTTTTTTATTACCTTCCATTTGAATATTTTGTTTCATTTTGTCAATTATTATGCGATGATGTGATTAACATTAGAATCGAAAGAATCAACGAAAAGGTTAAACAAATGAATAAAATTACGTTTAATGTTTTGAATTTCCACAGACCTTAACCTCTCAAGCACCGGACATGTGAAAATTCCAAATTATATAATAGATCTTGCATAATAGTAATAATAAATATTAAAAAATGGATACGGAACCCTAAAAATTAAAAAGTTCTCGTTCATAATTTATCGAAGAACGAAACACTCAAACTAAATACTAAATATTAGGAGCTCGTAACTAACGAACATCATAAATGAACATTTTTGACAGTCGATACGGGGAGTCAGAAGCCAGAAAAACTGGCATCATCAAATTTGCCAAGTAGTAGGTACCGTGTTACCCAGTTACGGTTGTGGAGGACAAATAGGCAGTCGGTTCACGTAAAATAGGTACTGGTATTCAGCTGAACCTACGCCGACGACCCCATTATGGTTGTGAAAAGGCTGAGCAGATTGATTGATACGAACACACCAAAATCATATTTTTTTAACGGCCAGTATTGCTGCAACATTAAACACGGGGCTATTCTGACTGATTTTTCACTCGCTTCGAATTGCATTTACGAGCCTTCTCCGCCGCGCCCTTAAGCCGGTATCTCTCATCCATCAGATCGACCATAAAAGTGAGTTATAATAGTTTATCATGTATCTACACCTCCTCAGAATAGGTACTCCGGTTCGAAAATGCAAACTGGAGTGAAGCCGTTCGAGCACTGACATGTGAAAATTCCCAAATAAAAAAGAAATCTTACGTAATAAATAATAAACATTAAATTCGCGATAAACTCGCGACACACCGGTGCGGTGTGCCGGCAGTGCTCGAGCGGTTTAAAGAAAATTATAAAAGTTACAAGCCAAAGAAGCTCTAGGTCAAAAGATGTCATCAATATTTCTTAACTAAGTGCCTAGCTTAATGTTAATACGTGAAAAGAAAATTATGAAAGTTACAAGCCAAAGAAGCTCTAGGTCAAAAGATGTCATCAATATTTCTTAACTAAGTGCCTAGCTTAATGTTAATACGTGAAAAGAAAATTATGAAAGTTACAAGCCAAAGAAGCTCTAGGTCAAAAGATGTCATCAATATTTCTTAACTAAGTGCCTAGCTTAATGTTAATACGTGAAAAGAAAATTATGAAAGTTACAAGCCAAAGAAGCTCTAGGTCAAAAGATGTCATCAATATTTCTTAACTAAGTGCCTAGCTTAATGTTAATATGTGAAAAGAAAATTATGAAAGTTACAAGCCAAAGAAGCTCTAGGTCAAAAGATGTCATCAATATTTCTTAACTAAGTGCCTAGCTTAATGTTAATACGTGAAAAGAAAATTATGAAAGTTACAAGCCAAAGAAGCTCTAGGTCAAAAGATGTCATCAATATTTCTTAACTACCGACTATAGGAATATCAAATATCCAATTCTCATTGACACATAAATCATATTTGATAGATAAATCACTTCTGTACAGTAACAAAATTTATTTATTATTTTAATACAGATATACAAATATTATTTTAATGTCTTAAATTAAAAAGTCACTATACCCTTTTATTTATATCACAAAACATTGCGAGCAGTTGCATGGCACGGAGTAGTAAGTATTAGGAGTGATCACAGCCTCACAGGGATGCTTTTCCATCAGGTCCCATCAGATTCCCATACCTAGTCCTTGAAAAACACGAGTTAAATAAGGCTACCATACCTACATGGCCAGTTCTACCTTGGGATCCGTCTGACCTCATCAAAATCTGCATCGTGTGTTTCGTAGCTCCTACGGTCTTAACATCTGCCCATGAAGACCTCAGCAATTACTATACATACTTGAAGCAAAGGTTAGCACTAAACAGTCTCATCATTCCATGTAAGCTCTGTTTTCTGGCCAGAGTGAACGGGCGTGGGATCCTTCGTTCAGATCGCTCACTCCATGTATGGTAGCTTTAATCGTTGCCATCTTTAGGGTTAACGATCGTCGCAGTTGAATGTACTTCGTTCTTCTGCCGTTCGCCCACTCATGTCACGTCTTCGCTTACTACTCTGTGTTTTGTGGCAACTTTACGTAACATAATTTAATTCCTACGTGTTCCTCCGGCGACTACCTAAGACTGTTGATGTATTTCATTAGATTGAACACTACTATGACGCCCATGATGTCCGTGTAGCCTTCGTGGCTTGTGGTCGGTGAGGCGTTGCACAGGTTGTTGCGGCAGTAGCAGTATCTAGAATTGATTAAATACATTGTCAAGTAAATTATTACAAATGTAGAAAGTTAGACGAATATCTATAGGACAGGGAGTGTGAACGGAAGGCATTTTGACGGTACAATTTTTTGACATCCTCCAAAATGTGATGACTCCTTGCCTAGTTTTTAACATAACAGTTTTGATTGACATAGTCAAGATTTATACATAAAAAACCTGACCCTGTCATTGGAAATCGTTTGATAGCTTGAGAAGATAATGATGATCTTCAAAAGACGTTATTTCGAAATACCAAGCTTATACAGATTCAGTTACCTGGTGGTTTCACTTAGGAAAATTTCGCAAATTGTCTTCAAGATAATAAAGTTAAAGATTAAATTGCGGAAAGTGGCTTGTTATATCGATGGCGTGTCATTATTGCACTACGCAGTAAATCGAACAAGTCATTGCTGGTTTCATACACGTTTATGTGCCTCATGTATTTGTAGACTGTAAAAGTTTAAACAAGGTTTCCTTGTTACTATTTGTATTTTCCTTTACATACCTGTAACAAGTTTTTTCATCAAATTTATTTTTGTATCGCTGAAGTCTATCCTAGCCCTGAGGTTCCTTCTTTCCTCCTCTTCGGGTCCCGTTGAGTTTTTTTTGTTATTTACCAAATCTCAATTTTTGTATTTGCTTTACGTCAATTAATCACATAATGAGATTTCACCAGCCGATTCCCTATTCAGACATTGTCAGGCTTTCAAGAATTAAGGCTAATATACCGAGTTTGGTTCCGTCTTCAAATAAAAACGTTTTTAATACCTATTAGGTGTACTCCTCTGTCCCTTGTCATCGGAGTTAATGCAGCCCTCTGCGTAAGGCTCCAATACTTCCATCTTCGGTGACCACCTCCCGTTTTTGTAGTCCTGGTACTCATTCTTTTGAGGCGCACAGTCTCGAAGTACGCCGTTTATTCTTACTGAAAATGAGAACAAAAATACCAGTATAAGGATTGTAGCTTAGCTTTACTAAGGCAACTGATGATTCTCTTGCAGATGTTCAATATTGCAGTTGCCTACAATGGACACTGTCTGTCCATGTAATGATGTGCCCATTGTGAAGTCGTAATTACTTGCTAAACTAGTTACTTACTATACTATACTTTATGCAACACTGCGAACTATAAACATTTGCAGTTTCTTGCAATGACCATGCATAAAAATCAGTACTCGCTAATTGAAAGTCAAGCTTAAGAAGTAATTAAATCTCGTGACACGTTTGGTGTTATGGTCTGTAGAGTTTTAATAGTTACACCTTTTATGATTTGCTCTAATTACTTCATATCCAAAAACCTTGAAAGTGAAACTCTTAAGTGAAACATTTATTTACTTAGATTGCATCACCAGACCTGCCTTTAAACATAAAGAGAATATGTTTTGGTAACAATTCTCGTATCAGTGTTACAGATAACAACTAATTACACATAATTTTAATTCAAGGGCACATTGCCTCTTCATTATTGACGTCTCAACCAAGTAACGATGGGTTTCTCGTGAGAGTGTTCCTAGACACCTTTGTTGTTGGCTTTGTATAGTGACGGTGCTGTTTTTGTAAATCTGTTTTCTGTCCAAAACACCTTCACCTTGAACCGTCTATCTCAGCACATTATACTTTACCACCTTGACCGAATATCATATCGTCATCGTCAATATCTACTTAGGCCCTTCACTATGTGCTAGCATTCGATCGCTAATGGCGTGTAAATTAGACTTTGACGTTAACAGTCATCAGTTCATCACTTAAATATTTGCCTACTGAACTTATCACCATTATGTATAGGTCAGTAATTACATACGATGTCATTTCTAGCACAGTCGTCATCTGGGAGATTCCCAACAAACACACATGGGCAGGTCGATATAGATCAAAAGGGTAATTGTCACACGATTTTGTACTATGTGTCAAACAACTGTTTGACCTGCTTTAGAAGTAAGTAACCTATTCACATTTTTATTTCTTTTAAGACCTACCTCCATTCTGTATTTCGAGATAGAACTCCTGCTTCATACACATGGTGGAGTGGGGACATTCCACAATGAACTTGTCAGAGTGGTCGAAGTGCACGCATAGCCGCTTGGTGGTGTTGTAGTAGTGGCCCGGCAGCGGGTTGATGAGGCAGTGGTAGCACTGTAGCGATGAGACTCCTGGAAATAATACGAGGAACAACGTTAATATTTACTCTTCTATTCTCACATTCAAATTTTGTCTTATTCACAATTTGTACTTCGTTATTGTCTCATATCTTGTCTTCAGGTAACGCGTCTGGTTCAGGTTACCAAGAGTAGTGTCACTGATCTCATCCTCTATTTTCACGCTATTTCCATGTTACATTATCTATGCTAAATTCTTCCCTACATCGACCATTCCTGTCTCTATTAAGTTGCTCTGAGACTGACCTTTATTACACATCGCGTGTTTAAAGCCAAGTATTTCCTGTCCTGTCAAGAGCTAAACTCAGACAAGTACACTCAGGACTCGCACGCAAATTCATACCAATCCTAACATTTACATAGAAAATTACTCTAAGATAATTATTGTATTCGTGTTTTCCAATGAATTTCCTTTGCAGCAAAGTCTGTGCTTCTTAAATATTCAACTGTATTTCGTATCTGTTCTCAAAGTGACGCGGTATTGTGATCTAGGTCTAACAGTTTTTCACTCTTATGCATTTTATTTTCTATATTCAAGGTCCAGTCGCCTACTGCAGTTTTTATTGCTGCCGGATTATGTAGTCTGTTGCTAAATGTGGGATGGGAATCGTTGTGATTTTATCACACAATTAACCTTGATTCTTCATTCTGGATAAATTAATAGAACGTCCATTATCTCTAGTTCACTAAGCTGTTTTATATTGTTCAGAACTGTTTAGGTTTAAAAATCTCTTTTGCTAGTTTGGGAAGAGATTAACTGCTTATATTATTGACTGACTAGTTATTATAAATTATAGTCTATTGAGCCTTAAACTTTAGTGAATTAATTGTTGATGGATACAATTAATAATTATTCACTGGTAACCGGGAAATGATCAAGCTCGTAATGTTAATGTTTGTTATGTGCGTACTAGTACTCGTATTACTGATGTTTCGTTTTCATTTAATAAAGTTAATTGGTTAATTCAATTATTAATTGAAAAAAAATACACGACTTCTTGAAATATTCAGTTTAAACTTGTTTGCGGACTCCTGTCCTTTGTGTTTCCTGATCATTAAACCAGAGTATTGCAAGTACTCGCTAATTTGTACGGATACGTAAGCAAATGTTTTAAAAACATTTATTGATATTGAAGTGATTAGCTAAATAAGCACAAGCCTGTATTTGTAGTGCGTCGTCTGCTTAGGAATGCACTTAATGCGGTGCATTCGGCAAATATGTTGCGTCAGCGCGGGTGGTTCATAGTGTCGTGACTCATCTTCATGTGTCTCGACTCTCGCGTCACTTCAACTTTGCCGCTTTGCATTTTATAATAACACGAGTATATTTTCATCTTAATTATTCTGAATTCTAATAAGAACTACATTTTCCTCCTTTTGATGTTAGCTTTTTTGTTGTAAGTAGAGGGAACTGTGAAGTTTTTAATGACGAGAAATATGAAAAAAAAAAACAATTTTCTAGCTATCACGGTTCATGAGATACAGCCTGGTGTCAGACAGACGGACAGCGGAGTCTTAGTAATAGGGTCCTGTTTTTACCCTTTGGGTACGGAACCTTAAAAAACGACTTCCTCGTGCTCTTTAGTTTTAAGAGTGAGATAGTGCATTTCTAGGCAAGCGTGCTCCATCTTCGACCACATCGTCGCTTACCATCAGGTGAGATAGTGGTCAAGCGCGTGCCTATCAATAATAAAAAAAAAAAACCAAATTGGAATAGGTAGTTTTGGATTGCGATAGTTTTGGAGTGCAGCGCCACTTTGTGGAAAATTAAAAATTACCAGCTATCTTAGAAAAAAGTTAAAACCCCTTGCCTAATTCAATTTGTGTCTAATGTGAAGAAAAACTTTTGCACTAACATATTCACAATATTTTTTTTATAATATTCCAAATCTCCTACATAATCTAATGTAGGTACCTACATGTGAATAATACTTGCACATAAACATTTATCAAACGGAACATGCTAGTCACGTGCTCAATACTGATCCGTTTGGGTCGTTGACTTCAACACATGCCTCGATTTGGAAATTACGCCTGAAATCATACCTAGCTAGTTGAAATTCGCCAAAGTTGGAAACGTCATCCATCCACAATAATATTATAAACTTACTTTGTATGAGTCATATTAATTTTAATAAGACCAAATAAGTTATACGATTTTTTTATTTGAACAGCGTATGTACATTTATCATTTTATTTGTATTTTGAGTGAGTCAGAGAGTTTTGTTATGTCAACTCCCACGCAGGTTCACATTACGCATGCGCCGCCGGTGGACGCTAAGAATCGAACCTTGCTGGCTGGTTTGGCCGCCAACTAAGTGTCTGGTTATTTTTGAATTTCAATGCCTACATACTGCCGTACCTACAGCTTTTTAGGAACCAATAATTTTGTAACGTATTTTTAATCTGATAAACATTAAAAAGACGTTACAAAATAATTGGTTCTCTATGCATATATAATTATTATTTCTATAATTAGTATATATCTATAATTAAATGGACTAACTGTAATACTTCCTAATCCACTCAGACTTAGGACAACGAACTCGCGATTTATATTATAATTGGTAATACATTTTCTATGTAGCACTACACGACCGACCCATATTATTATGTAGAAACACTTTAAGAAGACAGCACTCACGTTTTATTCAAGTAGCTGACGTTTTGCTGAAAGTAACCGATCTAGGGCAATTCTCGTACTCAATAAGCATTTAAAACGTTCGCTAACACAAAGTGACATAGCGCCAAGGGTGCAACATATCCTGAGGTGCTAGAGGAGTGGAGAGGTATACCACGGCTATCAGGACAATCCCGGAAGGTACGGTCAAGATGCTGGTAGGGAGGGGTAGGAATCTTAATGAATTATACATCCTTCTCCCAAGCACGTTTCCTCTAGCGAATCTCCACTTAGACCGGACAATTAAGGCAAAAAAAGAGGTGGGAGCTCCGTTCTTCGTCAGTGTTCACTCCGGCCAGCCAATAAAGGCAAGCCGGAGATGAGTAACCAGACTTCTCCCGGGTTATTATTATTATTAATAACGATTCAGAAGTTTATCAAACATATAAATACATCTTATAAATTATATAAACATTTTTATGTATTGGTGGCCAGTGGGCTGCTAGATACTACTATTTGAATATTAATAAAGTTCATTCGATTCTACATTTGTTAAGTGGATTATATCGATCTCTTCCTATAGTTATCTATGAGAACAAGTAATGAGACATTGAAAGACATTGATTGCACTCGCTGATTAGATGTTCTAAAGTCAAATGTTTCGAATTGATGTTTAACAATTTCTCAAATCTAGTAGGTTTAATTTTAACCTGTCGCAATTTCATAAAAATAACGAAACGATTGACAAGATGAGGTTAGCGGGGCTATTATTATTTTGGATGATAACGGATTGTTACAGTGTCAGTGTGGATTACTACTTCGGTACTAAGGAACCCGAAACTGAAAATACAAAAGATAATGTGAAAGCACCAAAAACGCTTGAAAATGTACCGCTCACTGCAAGACGAACAAATATGAACAAATCTTCTTTAGAAACCGTAAAAGAAAATAATGACGACTCCAATAATGGAAACTATTATGAACTTTCTGAAATTGAAGATCAGATGATACAAAAAACTTCCAAAAATAAGGCATCTCTAGGGCAAGACGAATTTGACTCTGATTCTAGGCAAGCTGAAATTGGTTACGATACAATTGCTAATTTGCGACAAAGCGTTAGTGACGTATCAAAACTGAATCCTTTTGAAGATATAATTAAAGATTATGAATACCATGACGATGCAGAAGAGACAGAATACTCATTGTTACGTCATCGCAATAAAACTATCGCAGTTCAAAAAGGATTCGATTCTAACAAAATTGTGATCCTTAAAAATGCAACAGAAGAGGAAAATGAGTCTGAGAAGCTATCCGTTGACTTTTATAATGTAATACCGGCCACAAGTGCAACTAAAGATAATGATGATTATTTTAGCACTTTTAATTCCTTAAAGAATAACATTTGGTATGTACCAGAGAATAGTCCATGTTGGGACTTACCTATACTATACGGCGAATTAGGACGTTCAACGCTGAATTCTCAGGTTTTTCTTACGTATCCAGGTATTTTAACGAGAGTAAAAGAAACCAAAGAAGAGCAGAGTAAGCCGTCAAGGCCTCTTTATATTCCCGTGTCTCAAACTATGAACAAGTGGTGTGCGGCAGGTCCTTGTTACGGCGATCACACCATGTGTCTCTTTTCCGATAAGACTAATTCCAAGTTATGCAAAAAGGGTTACACAGTTGCGACTCCAACCATGGTTGAACAGATAGGATTAGTGAATACTGTAAATTCAATGCGAAACCGCATCGCTAATGGAGGAACCGATAAATATAAACATTTACCTAAAGCAGCGGATATGAATCAATTAATTTATGACTTTGACTTGGAAAGTATGGCCGTGGCGTGGCTTCACCAGTGTCTGCCAGGTCCCGCAGCTTGTTCTGCCCTTGATGGAAACTACGTAACGCAACTTGAGTGCACAAAATACGCAAAACATTGTTGTATAGATTCTTTTAAAACCGAGAGGGCTTCAAAATGGTATGCTTATAAATATGTTCTTTATTACTTTGGTAAATTTTATAAAAACATATCGATGAAATTGATTTAACATAAATATCATTTGTTTACAGCATACCACATTATGAATGCTATGTAGATGCTATTATTGGCTGTATTTACGTATGGTATTGGAAAGCTGGAAAATCACTTACTACGACAGATGTCGAGTGCGGTCATATAACGCCAGACACGTTCTACACCGCCCAGTTAATATGGGCGGAAACCACTAAAATAGGTTGTGCATATGGTAAAAAACCAGACGGAGATGTACGAGTTGTGTGCAACTTTGCTCCTGGTGCGCCATTTTACATTGACACCAAATACTATTGCGGTTTCATTGGTCATCAAAAACTTCTAGTTGCGGACGCAAACACCAAGATAAATATGACTAATGCACCATTATTGGATGCACTTGGAATTCACTTAACTCCGGTGAAAAAGATGAATACTTCTGAAACTAACACTCATGCTCTCGTTAATTACTCCGTAAAATTCTCAGATGTAGACATTCTTGGTAAGATTTTTAAAAGAAAATGGATACGAGCAAAGATGAATCAAAATATTAACGGCACTGTTAGTCTGGTAGCTCGTTTGGTGACCAAGTACACGTTTGGTGAAGACAGTGGCTCTCAGTGCGATATGAATGAAGCGATTTATGAGAGTGGTGAACCTGGTTCAAAGTGCGTGGAGCGAGCGAGGCGTTTCCATGCGCTGTGCTACGACTTCCGCGACCCCACGCCCGGCTACCGGCTGGTGGCGGTGGTAGCACCGGTGGCCTTGTTCTCCCTTATACTATACGATTTGTTCAGTGGTGTAGTTCGACAAACTAATTATTGATAACGATTATGGGGTTCATGTCATTCGGGATTCTCGTTAGCTGATATGATCTCTATATAAGAGTTTTTTTATGTTTTACAATAGTGTAAGTGTTACACGTTTAAAATGTCGCGTCGATTAATAAAATTGATCTTGATCACTATCAGTGGATTCTGAGTCATCGCATTTATACATTGTAATATTATAACTTATAATAAATTCATGTCTTGTAGTAAATACTACGGTGAAATGTAAATTAGACTAGTTCTGTTACTATGAGTCATTGGAGTGGCGAATAAATTGTCATGGTGTTTGTCCTTTGAGAAAGGTGAACTTTTTGTACGAGTGTAACTAACTACATTACCTACGTTGTAAAATTGCTAAATCAAAATTTTATGTAGGTTTTTAAATTCCATTGAACAATGGTTCCATACCGACAATCCTGTCTACAAATTCGTTAGGTTTCATCAACGTGTTGTCTTTCATGCCAGGCATTCTGATACGTTTACATTTCAGTTGAAATATTTTGTTAGTAATTTAGTACATTTGCATTTGCCTGACAATTTTCAAGAGTGATTTATCATTTTATCATCTCATTCTATTGAGAATTTCCCCAGGGTTCAATACTTTCAAAGCATGGCATGCACAATACGCACATAGACTAGAATAGGTCGTATCTCGAATGCTTAAGAACTCTCCCACACATGCAGCGAAACTCAAAAAACTGCTCAGTCATTCAAGGATTGCGAATGTTTCGACGACCTCGGCATTCAGCACTGTTGCTTATATAAACTATTTTACAATATACTGTATCACTGAAGCGCACAATGCTATTCTTTGACATACAATATAACCAAACCAAAAATAAGAATTTAACTTGTGTTTTAATGTCATACTAAAATTACACAATAAATTATTATTACTTAAAAGTTGCTAGTCTAAATTCGGAAGCCGCGGTTTTATACGATTCATTCGTGCGAAGAAGTAAAATTGATTACCTATGTCCATAATAGCGCAGTACATAATCAGAACACTCATATCCGTACTTTAACATTTCCCGAATATTCAGAAATTCGTATCACTTTTCACCACGTTTTTTAGGGTTCCGTACCCCAAGGCCAACGGGACCCTATTACTGAACTCCGCTGTCCGTCTGTCTGTCTATCAGTAGGCTGTATCTCATGAACTGGGATAGGTAGACAGTTGAAATTTTCAGTGTGTATTTCCGTTGCCGCTTTAACAACAAATAATAAAAATAAATTAAAAAAAGGACAATATTAAATCTTGTACGATGTTATGGAACCCTGCGCATGCGAACATCATGCGATCTGCTGGACCTTTCTGATCAGTTGATCACTAACATAAGTTTTGCTGAATAATGGCTAACCATGGTGTTAAAAACTACGTCAATAGCCGGAAATGTTTACTCGTACTACCTGCGCTTGAAGGACAAGAAATTAACATGTTTTTTAAGCATATAGACTGTATGACATTAACTGAACCTTATAAACCGCTGCTTATAGTTGATGTATTGATTCAATAGGGTATTGATTCAATAGATCCAAATACGAAATCGTGCATGGTGCCTACGTAAGGCTAAATTTTAGGTTATAATATCAGTGCATTAATTAAATGCTGTCAGCAGATTTTGATTGCATAAAATATTTTGTAGCGTACTCTTAGGCATCTGGTAACAATAAAAATCTGCTACAAACCTGTTGTTATCAAGGACAGGATAGTGTACACCACGGCTAGCACGCAATACTCCATACTCGTTCCTTTTGCTGCGGAGATACTCTATCGCGATTTTCCTTAAAACCGCACCGTCTTAGGCATCCGTTGCCTTTGTTTGTGCCCCTTCTTGACGTTATCGTTGCAGCCATTCAAAAACCTGAAAATAATAAATAGATTGAATTAGAATTTGACTCTGCTTCAAATCTTTGATTTATTTTTGTGCCGTTTTTTATTGGAACAAAAAAACAAGAGACCATGCTTTAAAATTCTAGAATAATTATAAGAATCAGAATATGTGACGTCACGTAACAATATAAAATCAGGCAGACAGTTGGCGGTTACACTGAGACTGAACTATTAACGTTAGGTTCAATATCGTTTGATACATAATTTTATTATACACCCGGCAACACGTTCAGAACTGTAGCGGTGAATTGGCGCACTTGTGTTGTTTTCAAGGTCCTGACACGCTTGTGTAGGCCTTTCCCCACGTCTATATAATTATTTTAGCATATATGTGTATTTTATTAGGGGTATGATTTAAGCTATCGCCAATTTTATTCGTTTTGAATTTCTTTAATAATAGGGTTTGTCCTCAAAATAGTGGATCTGTCACCAAAATGTAGTTGCCAAATAATTGTAAAAAGCAATTCCATAATAAATCACATGTAATCCTCGGGATATATTATCAAGTATCAAATAAATAGGTTGGGATTTATTATAAAACGGGAAGTAAACCATATTACTGGGTGGATTAAAAAAAATAACCACGAAGGTGATGGCGGGGTCTGTTCGCTCGCTACGCTCGCTCACTTGACCCCGCTATCCCCTTCTAACCTAACCTGTCCGAGTCGGGGTGCCCTAAGCTCCCTGTGCCCTATGTTCGAATATTAATATTTGGTGACAGGTCTACCATTCTGAGCACCAAGCTATTATTTAAGTAATAAAACTATTATTATAAGAACGAAGTTTATATTCATGTAATGCACTACAATTTTATTGGTAATCCATCTCATATTTTACACATTATATTAACAATAATTTGGTAATTCATACCTGGGAACACTCTTTGTTTATCTGAGAACGAAAATATTTCGTGGCGATAGATCTATTTATTAGGTGATACAACTTGATGACAAATATAAATTTTGGTGACAAAAAATATAGTTCCCTTTTATTAGTATTATTTATATTATTTGTTTATTATATTTCCAAAAGAAAATTTAATTTTAAATCTTATTTATTTGTTGTACACCTACCACAATGTAGTCTTTTTAACCCAAAGGTTGACTGGTAGTGAATGCCTTGTTGCATTAAGTACGCCTATGTACCACTATTGTACATAAAGTATTTTTTCCAGTGTTTTCCTCACCTAAGTACAACAAGGAAGGATTTATTAGAAACTAGTCCAATTAAGTTTCCTGCTTCCATGTTAGTTACGCAAATACCTGCAGACATAATTTAAAAAGGCTATCGATAAATTTGATAAAAATTGTATATTAATGAACTGGTTCAGCAATATAGCATGATGTTTTTACGTAATTAACAGATTGCATAATCTATGATCCCTATATATTTAATTAAATATCTAGGTGTCTTTAGTAGAACACACCATAATAATTCTTGAACTTACATAACTAGAGTAAGTACCCAATTGGTTCATTTAAACGAGTTCGGCCATAGCAAAGAAAAGCGGTACAAAAGCCGAAATAGTTTCAACATTCGACTGAGTATTGCGTATGGACACTGGTTCAGTGTTCAACCATGAAATAGAATGATCAGAACATTTTGTCTCACCATTGCAGGATTTCACAATTTGTTGAACTGCCTTTCTGTTACAATTGATTCTCCTTGCATTGATTGCGTGTATTCGTGTGTAGATAAGCAGGACCTACTCTGCACGGTGGTAGAGTTGGATCAAATTTATATATGAATTACTGAGCTTCAATCATGAATTAAAATGATTAAATTCAAACGTCAAGTGTTTCAAAATACGATCTAATATTTCAAGTTCTTCAATCCAGCCTTCAAGTGTTTAGTTACGGCATTGCAAAATAGAGCTTCTTGCTTTTAAGTATATTCTTATTCGTGTTTTGTTTCAGGTTTTTAATTTATTAAACCTAGCCCATTATACCTAACAAGTACGTAATCTATTCCGAAAGGTCACGCTAGATATAATAAATTATGAACGTCGTATTTTCAATTATGTAATTAGCAGGCCATTTTCGGTTTTATTAAAATGCTGGTTATAGCACTTTTCGTTTCACAAGGTGAACAGCACTGTCAAGTTGTTGAGCCGTGTACCCTACCACTCACCGGGGTATAAAGTTAAAAGTGACAGCTTGGTATTTCAACCCGTTCTCGTTACATTTTGGTCTCAAACCAGTGATGAACAGAACCATTATACCTGCTTAAAATATTTCAATGCTAATCAAAAACAAAGAACTCATTATATCATCGAATTAAAGGAAGATACCTAGTTTAAAATTCTTTATAAAAAAACACCTTCTTAATTTAATTAGTCCGTAAATGCATCTTTTGAGAAATTATAAATGTTATAATTAAAGTTAGTTTTCGAATTATGCTAAAATTATCATAATTTGTTTTTTTTTACAAGCATATCTGTTGAGATTCCGGTTTTGGATCGCGTATCTTTCGACATTGCTTCTCGACACCACCGGTGTGACCGTTACATCACTGTTTTATTTTGTCTGTAGCAGGTGAAGGACATAAGAAATATTAGTGCAAAGTCGAATTAGGTACCTGTGTTATACAAAGTGTCAGTAATTGAAATAGGTAACTGAAAACATGTTAGGGGTCATTGTACTTGTCTTTAGGAATAACACCATGAAAACGCAAGAAAAAATCAAGACCAGCTGATTTATTTTCGTTTTTTTCATAGCTTCTTCCATGTTCATGATGCCGAGTGGGTAGTCAGGTTTCAGCTACTTATATTAAGTATATCAATTTACCCTTGTAATAAATGAACTTGTAACTAATACTTAAAAGGTCATCCTAAAAAATCATTGATCTTAGATCAAAGATCATAGACCTACCTATTCCTTGTAAAGAACTTGAAATTAATAAATTAGTTTTGATGTTCAATTATTTCAGTAAATATCTCGAAAACATATTTATAGGACAATAACAGTGTATTTATAAGTACGTAGACACGTCATTTCTTTGTAATAAATTTGCGAATCAATACGTTGTAGACAAAAACAAGTCAACTGAATCACAAAAACATATACATATGTATATATGTTGTACTATCACTGTACATAATTTACGTAAATTGTTACGTAGCGTAAATAATTCCTTGAATATTGATTAAATGTCGTAAAATTATTTGCACAACATGCCTAACGTAGTTCGCTGAAACCTTAATCCAGCAGACGAGCAGTTAGATTAATCCAATGTTGAAATTATAGGCCTAACTAGGTATGCAAAATTCTGCACAAACTTGCGATTTATATCAAGCGTTTGGCGAAAAAAACATTTGATCATAAGGTCAGATTTAGCAACGCATTCTATTGCACCGTGCCAAAATCATTGTGAATCGGTTAATATTTCATTGCTATTACACTAGTGCAATATAATCAGAAGAATTACATTTGATCACCTGATGGATTTCATGAGATTCATTTTCAGGTCTTAGCCCTGTTTACATAGCAAACCAATATCAATATTAAACCTTTAGCAAATTAATACGAGCTCTAAATTGAGACGTCAATTAAGCTTAGACATATCTACGACATTAGCTGACTTTCCATGCACGGATCTGAAACAAGTTATGTACCTTATGTCTTTATTTCTATTTACATATCTTTAGACATCATAGTCTGTTCTATCAACCTTGATAACAACAACAATTATAACATTATGGTGTGAAGTAAGGTAGTATTCAATATGGAAACTGCATCATCAGGTCATCTTCTCTACTAAAATTAATGAGATGCCCTTGACCTACCAAGGGCATCTAGAGCCATCCCTTGGTCAAGAGGAAATGGTCCAAAGTAATAGTACGTAAGACCCTACATACATAATATGTTAGCTCAATATTGTGAACTCCTTGGCTGCAGGTCACTGGCAGACCAGTTAGTTGTTTGACCTTGGAAGCGTCTAGCAAAAGAATAAAGTGTTTTGAGTTATGACTGCAGTAAAAATATAACCTTTCAAGCCAGATGGCCTAAATAATTATTCGTTTGATCATATTCTGTCTTTTTTTTATCAATATTAGTAGATAGTATCACAGAATCAGCCCTGTAGTGCTACCATATACAATAAAAACTGCAAAAACAAGAATACAGTATAGTAATACTAGATAATATTGTACCATCCGCATGCTCAACTTCCCTACAGTTAACTTCAAGTTCAGGGCATTTGATTGGATAATAGTAAAACAAATTCATTTCCACTGCTGACCTTACTGGCACTTGGTATTCAAGTAGGGTTAAAGTTTAATCCGGACGGTTGTCGCAAGTTTGCTAGGTACGTACGCTCGAACAAGTAACACGCGTAATAGATACTCCTGAATTTATCAACATTCCATTCTCGACGTTTTTATTTGGATACAGCAATGTGTCAAGTTCAATTGTATGTTTCTCGCAAATTTGAGATGTTATCAGTTCTACCAATTAGCACTTTGCCGGTTTTTACATTGGAGGTTACTTTAGTATGAAGTGTTAAAGATCCTTGTGATAATTTAAACTATATCATTGAGCAGAAACTACTGGTGTATTTCCCGTCAGTCTATTTCCCCAGGTAACAATCCAGGCCGATTGGAACATTTCCGTAGCAGAACGCTTTGTCATGTAGAATAATGTAGATATCAATCGAAAGCTGAACTAATTTCAATGCACTTTAGCTTTGATTGGAAGATGACCTTCATTATTTGAAGTAAAGGCCAAACAATATTAATTTCACAAAGCCTACTGCTAAACCATAATATTTGATAACGCAATAACAATCGCAGTTCTCGGAACGGTCGTTAAAATCGAAGAGTGAATACAAAACTGGAAATCTGATGCATTTGCATAACACTGACCCAAGAATTTCTTCGGCAGACAATTTATTTTAATTATTCTGATTACTGCTCAGCAGCAGTGTCAAGGACTAGTGGACAGAATCGGTTACTGTGTTATGGACAAAATATTTAGCAAATGTTACATCAGCGTTTATTGTAATTAGCTATTAGCTGTTCTGAATGTCGAAAACACACCCATACGAATTCGTGTTAATGGAAACAACTTGAGAGCTGTTTATTAAATAAACATAATAGGCACCGATTCTCCAAAATTAATATTAGGCAATATTATGAATGCTGACACTGAATTCAAGACGTTATACAATGACGAATTATGGCATTCTTCATATGGGCAAGACCGAATTGATCATCGTTATTTGTAACATAAACTTGTCCTTACTTCAGTTTTTTTTTTTTGGGAACGGTTTGGAAATCCTTCGTAGATGTCCTCCGCCCTGAGGCGGACAGAGGGGTCTATCAGACTCCTACTGACTAAAACCACCTCGTGTTCTCCCGCACACTTGCTTTGACAAAGAGAACATGATAATAATAACAAGCAGGAAACATATCGGCAAACCATTTCGATTTTATACCAATATAATCTGTATGCAAATAAATGGGCTGTGCTATGTAAGGGAACAAAACATAAATTAACTGTATAGTCTCAGGGAAAGTCAACATTAATTAAACGCCCTACAATATGTGATAATTCGTAAATATACAAACTATTAACAAAACAAAGATAATTCATCATAAGTCATGGCCTTAAGCTTAGTATAACTTGTTCATAATCTTATGTATGATTGCATCTCCAAGGCTATGATCAATGCATGGACTATCGTCTTCTTCATAACATTCTGTAACTCGTCTCGTAAGATTTATGTAAGGCAATCCTTGACCTTCCCTGCATAGTCTATGCATGACTATTATTTACGCTTTCAATTGCTTAGTTTTGCAATACCTACTTGGCATTGACTTTTATTTTTCAATGTTGTTATTAACTGTAAACGTCCTGTTCGAATTGACGTAGTACTTCTCTCTCAGGTTTGATTCCGGAATTCATGAGGCTTTCTTTCTTAGCACAGGAATTCGGATTCTGGATACATGCGCCTGAGATTGTTATAAGGCAATCCAGTTTCAAACAATGTGATCCAAAACAAACAGTAGAAATTGTTACAAATTGCAGGAGCTCTATTTGTAAACAGAGTAATGATTATGCACTAACAAATTACTTCATAATGACGACGAACCAATGAACACCATACCTATAAAGACCTAAAATTAGATTTAGTTTACGAGTTTTCAACTTGACAGACCGGCTTTGACTTCGGAGGCAGTGCAAAATTCGAAAAACATTTTAATCTCCATATGATCAGATCACATATTACTTACTGTTCAATATGTACACATTTACGCAAATTCAACACTTAGAGCAAACCCTTTTTCAAAAATATGTATATTTTTTTATTTCGCACTAGTTTTCACAGCTTCGTTTTCGCAATTAAACACGTGTGTTCGTTTGTGTTGCGAGGTTAATTAAGTATCTGCACGTGTGGCTCCGCGCGGTGTCGGCGGCTGACTGGCCGACCAATGCCAAGACAATGCAGACATTTCTCGCGCAAGGACTTGTGTCATAGAACGTAACGTAGGGCGCTGACTGCGCAGACGCACAGCTAATCAGATCTGCGTTTGTCGCGACGCGTTGTGCAAGAGCAACCGAAAGTATCTCGAAACGTGGTCACTGTATTGTTGTAAAACAACCATTGCATTCTGAATGACCATAATTATATTTATGATAACACAAGTTTATTTTTTGACTCGTTTATTTAAAGTTGATACTTGGCAAGAATTGTATAAATCATACTCTAAAAGGGAACTATTTATATAGCTATTTTAGCTGCTAAATATAAAACTGAACTTTACCAGTCATGTAAAAAATAACACTAGCCAAACAGCGATTTTAATTTTAAACTCGTTCGTTATAGTGTGACATTTCGGAAATCGGGTTTACAAGTCTGTATCTCGAATAAAAACGTGATTTCAGCGAATTTATTGCTGATTGTTGATGACATTGAGTTAAACAACGTGACAAAAGGAGAAAAGACCGGTAAGCATTGAAGTTGTGCATCCCGAAAACAAAACCCAAACCAGGTGAATCAAAACGAATCAAATTCAGTTACTAACGCTAACGGAACAACGTGCGCGTTGACACGACACGTCATTAGATCATTACTACAAGCGCTATCATCCGGCCGACATCGACAATCGAGCAATTGGACCGTCCCTGACACTGCTCTACCTCACTGCATACATCAGATAGGGCAGAGGAACAGTGGCAGGGCGACACATTCGTAGATTCTCAGTTTCCGTTTGGTCTTGCTTCCTTATCATTAGAAAGCGAAATTAAAGCACTTGGTAAACGATGCACGTAATCCAATTTTATCTCTTGATCGATCGGGGTTTTTAATTTAAAAAGCCTGTGATTGTTAAGAGTTCAGTACACGATCTATACACATCTGCTTGGATTGATTTATACAGTAGGCATGCAATGAATTCATAGAACTACTATAATTGGAAATTCTTGATACAGTTCCTCCCTATTTATCTGCCATCCGTCTTAAGTCATGCTGATAACATTCCAGATAACTCCATTCACGTCCTTATATATCTCTATGAGAGAAGAGTTGTTGTCATGTGACAACAACTCTTCTCTTCTCTCATTCAGATCAGGTCAGTATCGTGTGATTCTGGACCTGTCAGACGAAGAGATACCGAATTCTTCGTTTAATAATTTTAATAAGGAAGGTTTCTGAACCCGGCAGTTTTATCTCAGATAGAAAGTCTCTCTACGAATGGTTTTTAATGGCGTTAGGATGACCAAAGTAGTAAAAATGTCATTTCATGGGTGGCCACTTCAGTCTTCATAAACCACCACTGTCGTAAAACTGTGACCTCAGGTCAGTCTATATTATGTACCTTCATATATCGCGTAATACTTTCGGATGTACATGAGTATGAATAGGTAATAATTGTTAAATAAGTACCCATATCGCAAAGGTTGAGGTTTTTCCGATGACGACGTCGATCGTAAAGATGTATGTAATTCCACGTTTACTGCCTGATGCAGACACGTCTTGAATATAATTACACATTTTGGCGCATATTTATTTTATTAAAATAGTATCTCGTAAATTAAAGAAAAGTAATTGGTACGCTTATTTATATTTAATGCCAGAAAATAAAATGAATATTGCTGAAATAAATTTCATATTATTTAAACTAGATGTTAAAGATGGTGGATTTGTGATCAACAACACAATAAGTATTGGCCCCAAAATAAAACCCTGCGGTACTCCAAATGTAACTATGATTGCAGACGTGTTATTTATACCATTAACATGTGAGTATAGCTAGATACCGACACAACAAAAAGCTAACAAGCACGCTACAAAAGATCTCCAGTCTGAGAATTAAATTTTCGTTCATCCGTGCGTGATCTACCTTGGCAAAGGCTCTTACAAAGTTTGTGCCTATCTATAATAAAGTAAATGAACTTTTATTCAATTTAAGTAAGTATGTTAATCCACATTATTTTTGAATTTTCAATAGTAAGTATGTAGGCACTGTAGACTGTTATGTTACATAAACTTAATACGAGTAGTGTGGGAAAATCAGCAACTATTTGGTTTATTCATTACATGTACATAATGGAGCTATTTTTGTGTCTGATGTTGATCGCAAGCGCAATATTTGTAAACAAATTCGGTAGTACATAGACAATGGAAATAGTTACGCAAGATTCCTATGCTAACAAAGTTAAATACCTTGTACTAATAAGATAAAAGAGTAGTCATCATAATGAAGAGCACATAAAACGCAAGAAGTAGAAAATACAATGTAAACAGCTATTGACGTTTCACAATTGTCGTGAAATCTGGGAAGAATTTGTGCCTACGAGACTTGGATGATTTTGATTGAGCAAAAATGATAATTGTGAAGTCGAGAGAAATCCAAGTTCTTCAGAAGGCATAGATAAGTTACTAAATCGAACTCTGTGGGACACCACAACCCATGAACAATTTTGTTAACATTTACTATCATTAGGTTTTCAGTACACCACAGTCATTACAGAATCGAATGTTCTACTATGTTAGGAATTGGCACAGCATTATGTAACCGTGAAAGTGTATTGTAATTCATCAAGTAATATTAGTGCGTGAATATGTGCCACGCATCACTAGCAAGGCACACTCGCTGTATTTTAATTCAGTTCCTCGGCATGTGAAGGTTGGTTCAGATTCTTTTTGTTGGAAGGTGAAGGCCATGGAGTGAGCGGACGAAGGATTTAGTACGCAGGTGTTCAGCCGTATCGGTCAATTACTTTTCTGATTTGCATGTGATATAACTTACTGTCATTATAGTGGCTAGTAAGCATGCTATTTATTAATTCATTAAATACTTGACGCACACGAATGTGTGTGTTTACGTTTACATTAATTTTAAACGACAACAAACGACTTATTTTTGTTAAGATGGTTAAAATTGACCCGCAGCTGTAAACGAATAATAACATGCTCATAACTTATAGCAAAATAATATTAATGACTCATTTCGCTGAATACATTGTAACAGGAAGGCAATTTAGAGCATTGTTTTCCCTTATAACAACTTACAAAAGATCAAATTGAATTATTGTTAATGTCTACGCGCTTAGTCATGGTCGGTTACATTACTGCCATGCTAAAATATCATCATTACTGCGGTGCCAGATCCTATCTATACTAATAATATATAATATAATATAAGTACCTATGTATATAATATTATGAGCTGGAAAATTTGTTTGTTTGAACGCACTAATCTCTGGAACCACCAGTCGGGCTTGGAAAATTATTTTTGTATGATAGCCTCATTCATGAGGAAGGCTATATAGGCTATTTAGCCTTAGGTTAAAGTTCTTGGTTAGCCTTAAAAATTTATATTTGTGTAGTAAGTCGGAAGAAAAAGCGCTATCGAACTGCTTTATTCGCGTACGCTGGGGCAATGGCTAATTAAATTTACGTAAGTACTATGTATTACAAAGATATTGGTTTTTAGTAGATCTGAAAACAAGTCAAAGTCGAAGCATTTATTTCAAATAAACAAGTCCGCGACATTATTTATCTATCTCTTATAAGTAAGCCACATGAAGGCATTTTAGGTCAAATAATTTATTGAAAAATCAATTGTGATTTTTGAGCATTATTATTAGGCAGGCATATTAATCCTTATGAGCGAAAATTACATCACACAGTTTATAGCATGTTATTTGGACGGGCGGTACACCACCGCGCAGGTGGTGCGCGAGACGCATGAACGTGGACGAATCATTGCCGAGAAGAACCGAACTGTGTTGTTTGAACGCGCTAATCTTTGGAACTACTTACCAGTCAGATTTGTAAAATTCTTTTTGTATTATGATAGCTACATTCGTGAGGAATTTAAGGCTATAGGTTATACAGGAACGGGAAGAAACGGGATATGCGCGTACGAAGTCGTGGGCAAAAGCTAGTCCTAATATAATATGTAGAAACGGTTAAAGGCGTATGTACTGTACAGGTGCTGCTCATGGCGTAGGGACTGAAATTTAAGCTACCTGTATGACAGTTAAAAAATAATGTCGTCGCTGTGATTTTAAAACTTCTCCTTTATGTGTATAAAACAGTTTTACAAGAAAATCGATAAACCAACCTTTGAAATAAGTAACAAAAAAAGTATAGGTAACAGCCACACGATTTCTTGCAATTAATTACTATTAAAACTTGATTTACTTAGTGTAAATCAAGTTTTAATCGTAATTAATTGTGTCGTTAGTTAGAGTTTTTGCATTCGATAGAACGTCAAAACGTAGAATCAGCTAGTGTAAAAATGTTATCATTTTTTTTTGCTAAATGTGGCATGTGGAGTCTTAAAGTCCAAGATCATACCTACGTGTCACTTGAGACTTGAGAGGTACGTTCATGAATTTTGTGAATCACTCCACGTCTTCACACAACTACTGCCCGCTGTCTTCGTAGCCCGACGGCAGCTTACAAATCAGTAATGAATGATGACAATTTGTTAAGGTGCTTCCGCTACGTGATTGTTTTCCTGACATTGTTGCTTAACAGTCATTTAACGATTTTTGTTTATAGATCGATGTTGTGATGAATGTTCATTTACAGAAGTAAAGTAACTAAGAAAGGAGGAAATGCCAAGTTATGCTTGACTACTTACTACATATGGGATCCAGTTTTTAATGGAGTGTGTGATATGATAAACATGCTTATAAATATTGTCATACTGACATTTCAATAAAAGACTCTTTACAATTTTAAATTGTCTACATGACGTGAGCAATCCTCTTGCCAGGATAATATGGCATCTTTACTTGGTTGTTGTTGGCAATAATATCAGCTTTCACAACGTCATGCCAGCTGCCACTTGGTGGTGAGGTTTAGGTTAATGCCAGCTGTTTTGTTTGTAGTCAGTGCCTTTTAATGTATTCAGTTTAATCATAGTGTATTCATGGAATATATGACTAAAAGGACACTTATGACTAGCGATGACTAATGTAATATAACTTAGAATTGATCAACATGACCAATTAGAGGAAATTGTGCATTCTTTAGGATGGTTTGAAGTATGCTGAACACCATTTTCTATTGCTGCGTGTACGATCTGTACTGTAAGGATGGGGCGAATCTGCGGCAAAGCTTTACATTCTGTAGTTGTAACTTTACCTATAACTTATTTTCATTTACTTTGTTACAGCTAACAGACATAGTGAACGCGATGTCGACACGAGGGGAGCTGCCCTTAGAGCTAGCGCTCCGGGGGCGAAGCTCCTCGATAGCTACGACGTTGCTGCAGCACTGCGCCGATGCAGACGCGAGGGGCCCGCGCGGCAGGACCCTGCTGCATCGAGCCGTTGATGCTAGGGACGCCTTCTCCGCCAAATTCCTCGTCGATAATGGCGCTGATCCTAATTTAACCACGAAGTAAGTACTGTCACAAAAAGGAATTTTGTTGTGTGGCTCTTTAGATTAATTTAAATAAAAGACTGCTGATAAATGGATACTTGTATTTTTATCTGACATCAACGAAAGGTATTACCAGTCTGACTGACTAAAACAATTCATTTAATTTTCAATCAAATTCAAACCCTATTCTATTAAGCTTGGCCCTTGTAAAGTCCATCGACTTATTACATGCCAGCATTCCACGAAGGTTGCATATCTTACGGTTCATATTTGATTGGCAGTCCTTATTGCATTTAACTCATTAGCCTGGTCACTGCAGGCTTCCCCTAAATCGTTAGCAAGACGCTAGTAGTAGGTATTATAATAGTAGAAAAATACTAACCTACCTAACTTACTACTATGAAGAGCTAAATTGATTATTCTAAACAGAGCCTAAAACAAACTATTTCTAGCTATCTTGTCATAAATGTTTTTCTGATCTGAAATGCATCAAGTTTATGACAGCATACTTATGATCTTTGCATTTGAATTGCCTCATTGATATCATCATAAATGACTTCATCACCTTCATCCTTCGGTTTGTTTAGAGAGGAGGGCGACACGGCGCTGCATCTGATAGCGTCTCTCACGTCAAGCTCCTGTGATGAGGAAACCATGGAACAGATGGCAGAGATAGCAGATATCATGGTTCAAAAGAGTGCTGATATCAACCGACAGAACAGAAAGGGATTGTAAGTATTGCGACTGTGTTTTCGTTTTGTGAATGATTATTGCCATCTTAGATTCCGGTCCGAGCGACATAATGCCATCGGTCAAGTTTAGCACTCTCGCGAGAGAGTGCTAAACTTTAACAAATTACTTTGAAAATTTTTGACTACACCTGCATATGACGGCATTTTTCACTATGGACCCTGACCTTCTTTTATTTCATGAGCATGTTTTTTTCGATATTTAAAATCGCTCCAAAGTGTTGAACGCGCGTTCATATTTTGTTTGTAAGGTCCTAGGGTCCAATACAGTCCTTCCGCATGTATCGTGCGTATATCAATTACGCGTATATTTAGAGAACGTGTCGCGGACCTTATGTAATGCTCGTCCTTATTTAACTTTAATTAATGGCCCTTCAATCCGAATCAGTCAAATGACAAACTTGATTGAATGGCCCTTTGACTCCGAATCAATAAAAGCGAGGAAGGATGCTTCATTTTCTTTACTATCTAACCTTTTATTACAATTAAATGAATTATAACTTTTTTTTAGCACACCTCTCCACCAAGCAGTTATAGCTAGAAACCAAAGGATATTCGACCTACTCCTCAGACAAACGACATTAGACACGAACCTACGCACCTTGACAGACGAACACCCACCCCTGTACTACGCACTAGTCGACGATAGACGAGCATCGATATCATCTAGTGAGACCTTAGTCATGAACGGATCGAACCCCTTCGATACTCCCGTGACTAACAAAAACGCTTTTACCGAAGATCCGGTGGAAGGCAAAACTGAGAATGTTGTCGAAAGAGGTTTCGCTGCAAAATTATTAGAGAAAGGATGCCAGCCAAATCCGCTGTATTCCGGAGCTGGTGATAGCTTGCTGCATATTTTAGCGCAAGGATGGTTTGAGGTAAGTGGTAATTTGCTGTGTAATTATGTCTAGCCTTAGATATGATTCATAGGTTTTCTTGTGTTATCATCGTCTAGTCCTTATTCCAATGTGTTTCGGGTGTGCAGTGCATCATCTTTCAAGTTTATATCAGGCTGTTCACTTTCTATGCTCCCATTCTATGCAGACAAATCATCATTCACTCAATCCAGCCATACTTTTAAATGTCTTTAGCAGCGATAGCATACTCACACACTCCATCCATAGTTTCTTTCGTCTGCCTCTTCTCCTATCACTCCTTGCGATTTGATTCTCTGCGCTTATTCTAACCTTGACTATATTTGCAAGGAATCAGCGGTGTTCCTGGTGTCTCACCTGAACGGCGAGCTGAACCACACCAACGAGGCGGGTATGAGTGCCTTACACGCGGCCTGCGCGAACGGACTGGCCAGACTGACTGCGGCGTTGTTGGAACACGCGGCCAGGCCTAACTTGCAGACTGCGTATGGAGAACAGGAGGATACGGTTTATAGGTAAGAACAATATATACAACGTGTAACAGAATAAACGCAATACTTCTTAAGGGGTCATTGTACTCACCATTTGAACAACTTTTACTATAGGACCAAACCCGAAATCTCGAAAAAAAAATCAGCTGTTCAGTACATTTTGTCGAGTTGTGCTCGCAGAAATGTAAGGAGCAGTCGATTTTATTCGTGATTAAGGTTTTGGTCCCATAGTAAAAAAATTTCATAATGATGAGTACAATGACCCTTTAAGAGGTATTGCGTTTATTCTGTTATACGTTGTATATATATACTACCTTACACCTACCCTTATATTTTTTTGTTTGACTGATATTTTTTTTTGATAAGTATCCTATGTCTGTCTCCTGGTTCTAATCTACCTCCCCACCAATTTTCAGCAAAATTGGTTCAGCCGTTCTTGAGTTATAAATAGTGTAACTAACACGACTTTCTTTTATATATATAGATTTAGTAATTAAGCTAGGTCGGCTTTTGAGGACATAGGAGACTTAGTTGACATTATCAATACAGTAGATATTTATGTCTTGGTCTGACGAAAAATTAATCCTCAGACTTCTCCAACTAACTCTCATCGATCAGCAAGTAGCAAAAAACATAGTATACAATATTTTGCAGTAGTCTTACTATAACATTTAATGCAACAACAAATTACAGA
Source organism: Melanchra persicariae (assembly GCA_947386135.1). NCBI lineage: Eukaryota > Metazoa > Arthropoda > Insecta > Lepidoptera > Noctuidae > Melanchra > Melanchra persicariae. The sequence goes on along the minus strand of OX376661.1, from coordinate 8,502,091 downwards.
CAAACCCCCCTGCACTTGGCAGTCCTCAACAATCATGAAGGCGCAGTACTGGCTATCATCGAACACAAGAAGCTAGTAGACAAAGGCGACATGGCGGCTTCAGACCGCAGTAACACTAGTCTCTCACCCAACCTTAACTTGAAGAACTCGGACGGAGACACGCCCGTCAGTCTAGCGCTCACTGAAGGTAAGCCATAGACAATGGTGACATGGCGGCTTCAGACCGCAGTAACACTAGTCTCACACCCAACCTTAACTTGAAGAACTCGGACGGAGACACGCCCGTCAGTCTAGCGCTCACTGAAGGTAAGCCATAGACAAAGGCGACATGGCGGCTTCAGACCACTGTAACACTAGTCTCACACCCAACCTTAACTTGAAGAACTCGGACGGAGACACGCCCGTCAGTCTAGCGCTCACTGAAGGTAAGCCATAGACAAAGGCGACATGGCGGCTTCAGACCGCTGTAACACTAGTCTCACACCCAACCTTAACTTGAAGAACTCGGACGGAGACACGCCCGTCAGTCTAGCGCTCACTGAAGGTAAGCCATAGACAAAGGCGACATGGCGGCTTCAGACCGCTGTAACACTAGTCTCACACCCAACCTTAACTTGAAGAACTCGGACGGAGACACGCCCGTCAGTCTAGCGCTCACTGAAGGTAAGCCATAGACAAAGGCGACATGGCGGCTTCAGACCGCTGTAACACTAGTCTCACACCCAACCTTAACTTGAAGAACTCGGACGGAGACACGCCCGTCAGTCTAGCGCTCACTGAAGGTAAGCCATAGACAAAGGCGACATGGCGGCTTCAGACCGCTGTAACACTAGTCTCACACCCAACCTTAACTTGAAGAACTCGGACGGAGACACGCCCGTCAGTCTAGCGCTCACTGAAGGTAAGCCATAGACAAAGGCGACATGGCGGCTTCAGACCGCTGTAACACTAGTCTCACACCCAACCTTAACTTGAAGAACTCGGACGGAGACACGCCCGTCAGTCTAGCGCTCACTGAAGGTAAGCCATAGACAAAGGCGACATGGCGGCTTCAGACCGCAGTAACACCAGTTGGCAATAGCAATTAGCAATCTAAAAACAAATAGCATTTCATTTATGTTTGGAAAATAGTAATGTCACAAATAAAAAACAAAACTGCACAATCATAATTCACCCATAATTTACTTCTTAATATTACTTTGTCATATTGTGAAGATTATTCATCTTATTTTTGCACAAATTCTTTTGACTTTTTAACTATTTCGTTCACTAAGCCGTTTTGAAAAATCGAAAACGTTTTCATAGCCACTTTCACACTCACAATAACTTCAAAAACATAATCTTATTATAAAATACTTTCGCCTATAACAGATCATTACCATAGACTTAATACTTCAGGTCACAAGAACCTCGTGGCCCCGTTGATCGAAGGCGGCGCCGACCCTAACATTCGCAACGGCAAGGGATTCACGTTGTTACATCAAGCTATTGTGGAGGAAGACTCCAGGACCGCCATCTATCTGCTCGACCATGGAGCTGACATGAATGCCTTGTGAGTACATAGAGTGGGAAATATATCACTTAGCCCCTTGCCTTGGTTTGTGGAAAAAAAATATTGGCCCGTCACAAATTAAACGCAAGTGAAGTGACGCGTATTGGCTGTGGAAAACTTATTCAACCAATCACAGCTAGATAACGCGCTTTTGGAAAATTTACTCAATAATTTTCGTTCTAGAAACTCGGCCTAAGTTGTATTGCCGAATACGAGTCGAGACGTCTAGAGAGAAATCAATTATTTGCCAATGGGATTCCCCATCATTACCAATGTTCAAAAATTCAAATTTCCAAAAGAAACAAACATCCAGTTCAACCCCTTTACAAATAATGGATTCGCGCGGCCTCTGGCTTCTAGCGGTCTAGACTTATAGGAGCCCATACCGGTAGTGTTCGAATGGTGTAAGTATAAGTGCAAGTTGCGTGGGACAGGACGGAAGCCGGCGAGACGCCCCTGCAGCTGGCCATCCACTGCCGCCTGGGGCTGGTGGTGGAGGCGCTGTGCGTGCGCGGCGTGGACATGTCGCGCCTGGACGCGCACGGGGTGCCGCCGCTGTGGGCCGCGCTGGACTCCGCGCAGGAAGAAGTGGCGAGCGTATGTACCGCTGTACTTTACAATTCTGGTATATGGGATAATGGGACAATTCTCGTATATCTAACGAGAGTTTGCATTCACAACCGCAAACTGTGAAAGACACAGGTTTCCCTACATTTTGACTAGTTTTTGACATTGATCGTCACTGATATGATTTGTGACAAGAATTTTAACGCTATTTACAAGCTTTTATTTAACTTTCACAATTCTTAAGTTTGTAAGTTGTTCATTAAAATTTGCAAACCATTTATCGACCATTTACTGGTATCCGATTGAGCAGAAATTTTGCATACTTTTTTAGTTCTGGTTACAATACAATGTGCAATACTCAATATTGTAATAATTTCAATATGGCCGCCGTTTTCTCAACCCTCTTAGAGCGGTTGTAGCGGCATTCATGCCGCCACAAAAATTAACGTAGCAGAATCAACATCACAACAAATGAGACTCGCGGCGCCATCTATCTCGACAGCTGCGAACTAACTACAAAATCCTAAATCGCGATATCAAAGTTTACCGTGCGATTAGAACACATGCAAAGCCCGAATATCAACTCTCGGGCACTTGCCCACCAGACACAAACAACCGTCTGGTCGGAGGATCCTCCCTTTTCAACGGAGGTATGTGGGACTTTACTCTCTGTTCCGCTACCTCCAAACTGGTGACCCTCGACATTGGACGTCAGCGCAGCCTTCGTGCAGCTACCTCATCATGACGTCATCATCATCAGCACTTCTCCTCATCCTGACCTCAAGCTCTCGAGCAGCGAGTCATACAGCCAGCCAGAACCCTCGGCTTCTACGGGTATCCTGACCACCAGCATGCAGCGGACGCGCATTCCTGGTCAGCATCCTCAGCCTCTATCATCAGCGACCTTGGCAAGCACACTGCACTTTCGGCCAGTCACATGAAGAGCCTTGAAAAACCTCTCCTGGTCGACGCCAGCAGTCACGTCAGCACGTCGCACAGCTCCGACCCACCTTGGCAAGCACACTGCACCTTCGGCCAGTCACATGAAGAGCCTTGAAGAACCTCTCCTGGTCGACGCCAGCATTCACGCCAGCAGCAGCATCGGGGCACCGCAGACAGTTCCGACTCACCGTGAACTCTGCGACGCAGACAGTTCCGACTCACCGAGAACTCTGCGACTTCCGGTTCCGACTCACTGGAACCAACCTTCCACTGGCCTGGCAAGCATCTCAAGATGTATGGACGACTCATCCACTATCGACCTCCGGTCTCCGGAGGGGAGTGATGTAGCGGCATTCATGCCGCCACAAAAATCAACGTAGCAGAATCAACATCACAACAAATGAGACTCGCGGCGCCATCTATCTCGACAGCTGCGAACTAACTACAAAATCCTAAATCGCGATATCAAAGTTTACCGTGCGATTAGAACACATGCAAAGCCCGAATATCAACTCTCGGGCACTTGCCCACCAGACACAAACAACCGTCTGGTCGGAGGATCCTCCCTTTTCAACGGAGGTATGTGGGACTTTACTCTCTGTTCCGCTACCTCCACGCACTACGCACTGCATCCGATCCGAATCCGTGAAAACGCCTTCCGAAGTAGTCTACGCACGAATCGCACTAGATCCGACTTCCGTGTTCCGATTTCTTTCCGCCATCCGTGAGCCTCCAATTCGGAAGAAATATTGACGAAGTAGCTGTATAGTACTGAGTACTGTTTGTATGATTGGTGTGGTAGCTTCGGCTGATCGACGGATACCGGGCCACAAACAATTGATCGATGTCGATCGATGGCATCGATTGATGATCGATCGATTGGTGTAGTAGAAACTATCAATCGACGTCGACTTTTAGCGGCATTATTGATGCCGCTAAAACCCACAAAAAAAAACAACCTAGCAAAATCTACATCGCAACAAAAAGAACCGCAACGCCATCTATCCCGCCAACTGCGAACTAACAAAATACTGCATCGCGGTATCAGTTTTCCGTGCGATTTGCACATGTATCCATTCTACCATCGAGCGATGGCATCGATCGATTGGCGTGGTAACAACACCCTTAGATATGCCAAACATGGCCCATGAATAGTTAATTTGGATTTGGATCAGAGGTCCAATCGGAGTTAGAATCGATCAACTTAGGTTTTTTCAGCACGAATACGGATTCAGTGCGTAAAGCAATATCTGAATTCGGTCCGAGTTTTTTTATTTCCGTTTTTTCACGGATTCGGATCGGATGCAGTGCGCGCTCTTAATATGGGTAAAACAATAAAATTAATAACATTACACTAAATTCAATATGGTCGCTACATAAAAGCTTGTTTTTAAAGTAACATTTATTCAGTACCTATGAGAATCGGCCTGAGCGTTCAAACCTCATAGTATTCCATACAAACTGGCAAGGACATATTCCGGGAAATAAATGAGTAACTCTCATTCTCTCTAAACTCTTTTTCGTAAAGGTTCATAACTAACTTTTTAGACCTAGGTATCTTGCATATATTTATTTATTTATTTATTTAATTATGGCACATCAACAACACAAACACAAACATGGACATATTAAATTGTATAAGGTCTTATTCTAGTGTTTATGTCAATAACAGACGTGCACAACATTTACATAATAACTCTAATATTTAACAGAATAATAATAATAATAACTAAAATTAGGACACATTAAAAAAATTATAAAATCAATGATAAAATTCATGTTATTTTAAGATAAATTAAACATAAGGTAATATAATAATAATAAAAAAAGTATTATTATATTCGTATCAAGCTTAATTAAAATCCGTTCATTCATTTCCAAGAATAAGCAATTATTTTTTTATTATAAATCACATATGTAGATATTTCATAGAGACTTGCAAGTCTTTTTTCTTAAAAAAAATAGTTACTCTCGCTGTCTCTCTAAACTGTCTTTCGGAAAATTCTTAAATATAATATTAATTTATTAATATTGCATAAAATGTAAACACAGTTACAGAGAATGCTTAACTTAATTAATACATTAATAAAATTAATTATTAAAAATAATTACTGTACGAGTAACATACGTTACGCTATATCATAGTCGTTTGAAGTTTCATCAAAATCTAGGACTAAACGCTTAAACGCTTCTGGCAGGAGTTTGGTCAGCCTAAAAGTCCAATAAAATCACTTACATAATGCACCTCTCGTTGAAAATATTCGAAAAATATAATCCTGATTTTGCTGGCGTGCCGTCGCGTCGGGTAAAAATCACAAAGAAAAACCATAGCAATCGTTGATAGCTGTTTTATTTTATGACCAAATCGATGAACAGTTTTTGTAATTTGCATCTTCAAGTTTCACAACTGTTTTGTTTTCTGTTAGATCTTGGTCAGAAACGGCGCGGACGCAGATTGTTGGGGCTTAGGACCTGATGGATGTTTGCAAACTTTATTACACAAGTAAGATATTTCAGTAAATTCTCTCTCTTCTCTCTTTTTTAGCTTAAAAATAACTCTGACTCCACCACCGCCATCCACCGATTGGATCGATACAGATTTCATTATGGATTGACTTTATCTGTTTCTCCTTTCAACGAAATAATAATTGTCTCGGTTTTTCTGTCTAAATAATGTAGCGATGATGTTTTTAGATAAAATTGGTCCTACAACATGTTTTATTGTTACACTAGAGCAATAGATGAGAACAAGGAGTCCCTAGCCATGTTCCTGATCCGCTCGGGCTGCGACGTGGAGTCTCCGCGGCGCCTGGGCCCGGCGGGCGAGGGCGCCGACGTGGCCAACGAGAAGCACTCGCCGCTGCATCTGTGCTGCACCTGGGGCCTCACCGACGTCATACAGGTACTGTAGTGTCGCATGAGAGAGGGCTGCGACGTGGAGTCTCCGCGGCGCCTGTGCCTGTACTGTATTGTCACATACAAGGGGTCGAAAATTATTCTGATCCAGTCGGGCTTACGCTAGCATTCGCTATTGGCCATTGGATGTTTGTTTTGACTACATTCTCTGCATCAGCACCCCTGATAACTACTAAGAATTAATGAAAAATATAAAACAAGATAGACTCAAACAAATTGTACGCTTGTCGCTTACATAACAAAAGATCTCCCATTTTCTATCTTCCCAACAGACTCTCCTAGAACACGGCGCCAACATAAACTCGAAAGACGCAGAAGGCAAGACTCCCCTGCACATAGCCATAGAGAATCAGCACGCGGGCATCATCTCGCTGCTGCTGTCTCAGCCGGGCATCGAGCTGTCGGCCAGAGACAACAGAGGAGTGTCGCCCTTCGCCGCTGCGCTCACTGCGAGAAATAATAAGGCGGCGCAGGCCATATTGGAGAAGAATCCATCGGCTGCTGAACAGGTCTGTGTTTTTGACTACAGATGTCTTTGAAGACTAGATAACCCGTTTAACTTCGTACCACCTAAACAATATTTCATTGTAACACTTTTTTCCTAAACCATTCGAGTGTTGAGGCAAACAAAATAAAAAGTAGAGGGTGAGTGACAGTTTTGCGCTATTCCACAGTAATTGTTTTTTTATATGAAGATCTTCTAAACTCTTTTCAAAACTCTAAACCTGGACTTATCTGGTAATAAAAGGATTTTTAGTTTAACAAATTGTTACAATGAATCTTGGTTTTCGTAATTAGGGCCAGTTTTTGGTCTGCAGTATCAAAACAGTCTAATAGCTACTCGCGTCGAATTGAGACCTCAGTCAGAAGTCATAAAAGTTCCATAAATACCTTTTTGATGCTGTAAATAACTTAAAAATGGTCTTTTTAAAGTTATAAATTCCTTAAAGTAGGTCAATAATTCAATAGATCCATTGCATTCCATCCAGAAAAAACAATGGTCAGTTTGGACTAAGAAAAAACAGAAATTGGCACCGAGGTAAAACTATCACCAATATGTAGTGCATTGTTAATGTAATTATTGGATACCTTCCTTTTTTTTAAAACACTACTTTATTTATTAGAACGCAGTATAAAATACCTAATTTCGAACGCATCCGTAATTTCTTACGTTACTAGAGATGTCCATAGTTTTTGTAAAGTCTAATGATTTTATTTCTTAATCGAAATTAAATCCCAGGCAATGTCAACCGTATAAACTCATGTTAATTATTATACTTAGCTTAGCCACTAACAGAATTTAATGTTACTTCGTGGTAAATTGTTTTAAAAAAGCCATAATTTAAATAAGAAACTAAATGATAAATGAGAAAAATCGACACTGTCATAAGTCGATCGATTACGCCCCTCCCTATATTTGACAAATACCTAAACAAAAGATTGAAGTACACATAATGTTCAAATTAATAAATAGGTATTCACCCTAAGTGGCAGATCATGATTAGTTCCGATATTAACAAGAGTAGAAAACACAAATGCTACAGATTAACAATATGTAAACACAACCTCAAAAACATATATTTCATAGTTTCTTGATTCTCCGACCTTTTAAAAATATATTGAAGGCCGTACTCAGTTATATTTATATAGGCGAATGAAACGACATGTTTCATCAAGTGACGTTTTGTTAGATTTTACTAGTCCAAGCATGTTAGCCGAGTGGCCATTGTTCTTTCAAACAATGAAATTTCTGAGGTCTTAAAGAGCAGTTCGCACTTTTACAATGTTTTCGGTTTTGGAGAGCCTTCTTTTTCTTTCCCAAATTGAAATTACAATACAATATCCTATGTATCATCTGCAGGTCGACAAAAAAGGCCGTAACTTCCTTCACGTGGCGATCCAAACCTGCGACGTTGAGAGCGTGATGTTCTTACTGTCCGTCGAAGTGGACGTCAACTCGCGCGTACAAGACGCCTCACTAGCGCCGCCCTTGCACCTAGCGGCTGCAGCCGGACACGAAGTGTTGTTGAGGAGTCTGCTGCTGGCCGGCGCCAGGCCCAACGACCGGGATGCACACAAGTATGTTGTTTTCTTGGGCACAAATAAAGTGAGCTCTCTGCTGAGGTATGATAGTTGTCATCCCGCGCGTACAAGACGCCTCACTAGCGCCGCCCTTGCACCTAGCGGCCGCGGCCGGACACGAGGTGTTGTTGAGGAGTCTGCTGTCAACAACTGGGACGCACACAAGTGTGTACTTTGTGTTGTAGGTTGTAGTGTATAGGATCGCAAATAAAGTGACCTCTCTCGTCTAAGGCATGGTCACAGTGTAAATATGGATAGTATGGAAACTAAGGTCAAAGATAGGTCCACTCAAATCTGTGTGGTACTTTCCTCAAAAGACCATCACACATCAACCTACATGGTTCTAGTCACTTTTAATGTTCTTGATATTGTTTTTATACAGCGTGTAAGGGACATCGACGCACAAACGGATACCATGACTTCAGGACATGATTCTGGACGCCCACGTTGGAATTTTTCATCGGCGATTTCCTCTTTTTTAGGGTTCCGTACCCAAAGGGTAAAACGGGACTGTCATAATTAAAATCATCAATACAACTCTCTCAGTTAGAATTGATGCGAAATGTAGTATTTCATGAAATCATAACATTTGGCATCAATTCTAACTGAAAGATGATTTTAATGATTATAATTCTATAAATACATACTTGCTACGGCCGCGAATCATATTTTGACCAAGATACAACCGGACACTGTCCTGCAAATTGCAAAAAACGTAAGAAAATTTGAATTCCGCGGGCTCCCTGGCGCTCCGCGCTCCCTTAAATACGTATTTATCGTGCGTACAAAAATAACAGGCTGTTATTTAATAACAGAAATTCGGATCTGTTATTTTTTTGTAACAGTAACAGTGATAGCAGATATCGTGTTTGACCCACAACCCATCTCCACACGATCAAAATATTTGATTCCCTGTCGCTTCCACCTTAACACACATCAACTTGTAGAACTAAAGATCTTTAACTTTGTCATTACGGCGCGGCGTAACCTTTTACAAGTTTTGGCGGGAGCGTACGCGAGCCGCGGTTGGACGAAAACGTTCCGTGCGCTCGTCGCAGCGGGCGCGCGGGCAGGGCTCATGAGCGGATGCCAACCGTACCGCGTTTCAGCCCGAAAATGCGTGTGCTAATGCGGAATTCTTTCAATTTTATTGTGTAATAAAAAAACGTTTTTTACAAAAAATACAACCGACTTCGTTTGTTTACTTTCACTTTTTAGTAGTGTTTAGCCACAGAAAAGTAACACGATCTGTATGAAAACCAAGCGTGCCATTTTTTTACTACCTACTATGACGTCAACACAAGCACTAAGGTGATGGGAAAATCAAAACGATTCAAAGACGCCGCCGCCGCCATGTGTAGCACCTAACAGACCTAACCACATAACTGACACCTAACTGACGTCCGACTAGCGTACACCGATGCAAATTGAGCGCGAAAGTGGCGGCTTATGATTTTTAATCGTAAGCTGGGCACCGAAACCGGCACGCGAAGTATTGCTCTTGCGTTATTTATGTCTATCTATATCTGTAAAAGAATCATCAAGATCGGTTCATAATCAATAAAGTATTATGCCCGAAAAGATAGCCCCAAAACTATGGTTGACTTGTACACATCTGCGTACCTCTTTACAGCGTACGCCGTGATGTTATGTTATGAACTGATGTAAACAATAAACAGACATGCGATTTCAGCAATCCCGGGAGATTTTCTGTCATTTATTGAAGAGTTCCGTTACCTATCTCCGAAGTTCTTCATCAGATCTTCACCAAATTAAAATAGGACCAGTCCGGGAAAATACTCTTTTAAACATAAAAAGAATCATCAAAATCAGTTGATGATTGGCGAAAATATCGCTGAACAAACATACAAAAAAAATATATATATATTCAGTCGAATTGAGAAGCTCCTCCTTTTTTTTGACGTCGGTTAAAACATTCTTATGAAACAGCTTGTTTAAAATTTAAGTTTTGGGAAAGATCGTGGAGACAGTCATACGTGACCACTCGTCTTGACGCGGCACTCACTACTGACAGCACCGCGACAACCGCTTAGGGGTCTCGTCGATGAGCATGTTTGTGTGAGTGTGCCGTTTCGAACGTTACACCGCTTTACTTTCGGGCTGATGAATGTTATAAAACAAACTTTTGTTCACGTGTTTTGTTCCAATATAGAATCTTTTCGTTTTGTGTGCAGACGCACAGCGCTCCACGTGGCCGCGGGCGCCGGGCACGAGTCCATCGTGTCGGCGCTGGTGTCGGGCGGCGCGGAGTACGGCGCGCTGGACGCCGCGGGGGACAACGCGCTGCACGTGGCGGCGCGCGAGGGCCACGCGGCCGCTGCGCGCGCGCTGCTCGCCGACACCGACATAGACGCCGCCGCTACCAACCTCAAAGGTATGCCGCGCACGATGACAGTCAAGCGTTACTAATGAGGAGTGCAATTTGTAAAGGGTTTCAATGCCAAATTTATATATACATATATTTAAACTGAATATTATAAAGTCTACAAATTCTCTGAAGGAATACAAAAGAGATATTTTACCAAGCAAACAGGACTTAAAAAAAAACGTGATTAAAACAAACAAAAAAGGATAATTTTTCTCTATCTGGCAAAAGTCATTATTTTATTGAAACCTAAGAACAAAACATGCAGTTATCAGCTTTTGAAAAACACTCCTTCAGTAGTCTATGGGCGACGCCAAACAAATTTGCAATAATGGTCACTGACCCACCTACCTACATTTATTGACATAAGTACTTAAATTCCGATAACAGAAATACAGACATAAATCTGTCCTGAATCTATCTACGTAATTCTTTTCATTTTTTAATACAAATTTTAATATGAAGAGATTAAGGAAAAGGCAATGACCGTTATTGCGAATTCGTCTGACGTCGACCATAGTGAGTGACTAACGCCGTGACGCACATGTATGTATTTAGGATTGACAGAGTCGAACTGATTGACTGATCATGGACAGCTCTATTGTATCTTGATGTATCTGTCGCAGCCAATTAGCTTAATCAGCCGTTTCATTAAAAGCCTAGCCATTTCATTTAAATGCGCCGATTCTTCAGTGACCTAAGTAACGTCTTGTCTTCAATTTCGTTTGATGAATTTCCCATGTTACATTATGTCGCTGATTAAACGGCGCTGTTAAATGAAAAGGCTGGGCTTTAAATGAAACGGCTGATTTAGCTAGTTGGCTGCGACATATCTATCAACTTTTCAGAAACTATGCCAAGATTACGGCCGATAGGCACTATTCCTGCTAACAGACTGGTTACAGACAAGGATCGGGATCAAGATTGGGATTGAGATATATTATAGAAAGCGGCCCTTAGTTGTTTGTGTGCCAAGTTACAGGTGTAAGCATGGGCTTTTGACTGTTAATTATCCGCACTTGCCTCATTTTGACGACTGTATTATTAATTCCCAAGAAGCAAAATTGATCTTTGATCCTTTAACCAGATATTTAATCGAAAATGTAGATCTTTCATCAGGTAGAAATTCGCTGCACGAGCTGTGCTGGTGTAAAAAAGACAACGCGACGACGATCTGCGAAATATTACTAGAGTTTATACCTTTTTACCCGATCAATAGGACTGACTTGATATTTAATCGAAAATGATTTTATTTCATCAGGTAGAAATCCGCTTCACGAGCTGTGCTGGTGTAAAAAAGACAACGCGGCGACGATCTGCGAAATATTCCTAGAGTTTATGCCTGATTACCCGATCAATAGGACTGACTTACAGGTACGTTATTAAACATCGTTCATCTTGGAAAAGATGAAGAAAGTTGATTTACAAACTTTATTTATTGAATATTGTTTTAATTCTGACATATTTTCCAAACAAATGATTGATGAAAGAGAATTATACCAGACATACATTAAATTAGATTCCATGGAAATCTCAGCCTATTTGTAACCAATAATGATGCTTTAATAATATCCATGTTTTTTGTCTAGGGTAACACTCCGCTCCTACTAGCATACATGAACGGTCAGGGCGCGATGTGCAGAGTACTAGTGAAAGCTGGCGCTTGTCTGGCTCAAGAGAATAAGGACGGAATATCTATATTTAATTATCAAGTAAGTAACTTTTTCATTTGGGCGATTTTATCCCTTTAAATTACAAGGATTTTTTTTTGGACATTACAAGAAGACCTCTCGTCCAAGGACTGGTTTTTTACCACCTCCGAATATTTCTGTTATTTTATCTGCCAAATAATAAAAAATAATTTTTCATGTGGACCTGGACTCTGAAAGGTGCCTTGTATTATTCAAAGAAAGGTCGATACAATGTTCGGTAGCTTTGTGAATCGTCTCTAAAGCTTTCATGATTACCTTATGTTATGCAGGTTGCAACGAAACAGTTACTGCATCGCTTGCTGGACGTGCTGCCGGCCGAGGCGCCGTGGGCGGAGTCCGACCTGTGCCAGGAGTGCGGCACCAAGTTCACGCTCACCATGCGGAAACACCACTGGTAATATACTTCACAATGCTATATTATGATGCAAGTGAGCATACTTTGTCATTATAGATGCCATTACCGAAGACGAGGCCATTATGAAGCCGGGAGACTCCAATAGTGACAAATGCCCAAGTGTATCAAACGACGTTATCTCATATACATATAATTTAGAAACAAATTATTGTGAGAACTGGCTCGCGGATTTTTATTCATGTGTCTTGCTCGATTTCCGTAAGGGCTGACCGGCGACCAGCCTGGTATTATAAATGGGGCTGGCCGCCGCATTTTCCGCACTAGTGCGTAAAACGTTTCAATTCGACCCCAAAAGCAATAGGGGTAGGAGCAAATTTTCGAGTGTCTTGAAAATATTATTATAATAGATATTGTTTTCCCCAGTCGCCACTGCGGGCGCATGCTGTGCAACAAATGCTCGAGTCAAGACGTGCCGATCCTCAAGTTCGGCATGAACAAGCCGCAGCGCGTGTGCGAGATCTGCTTCAACGTGCTGCAAGTGGGCGCGAGTTAGTGACGCACAGCACTGTCTCGTGTTCGCTACTGGCGGAGTACGCTCTTTAGCCGGAGAATTGGAAAAGCGTTTGTGCACTGAACCGATTCGTATTCCTCCTCTACGGACGCAGTGCACAAATACCCGACCCGCATTCAAACCGCGTTTTCATTGGCCACATCTCATCACGTGATCAAATGTAGCTAATGAAAACGAAAACGTACAGTCACGTAGTGTGCTGTCACAAGTGTGTCAGGCTCTTTATATTGACTCGCACACAATCCGCGGTTGAACGCGATTGTCAAACTCGGTTAGTCGCCCGACTAAACGTGAGATTTTATAGTTTTGTATTGCGCTAATAATACATCACACTGTCAACTAGAACAAGCAATAACTCATAATTTTGCTCATGAGGCTAGATCATTCCTACCCGCTTTTTATATAATTTCTCATAATTTGTAAATTTTAGTATGTTTACGTATACTTAAATGCCCCGGCATTTAATAACTCTGTAATTTACATTTTATCTTAAGCACTTGAAATGACACTTCGTCTGTTAAGGGCTAGATAGCAATTATTCTATTACAACATTGTTATTGAGATACAATTTAGTTAAGCTTTTAAGGTCACAGTTAAAACGTTTCGATGCGAAGTATACTCTACTATTTAATGCCTAGAATGTAATCTATACAAGCCAAGAGCGCGTCCATTAGATATAAAATAAAAAACACTAAAAATTTGCTTAAATAGTGCCTCCATTTTTATTACGACACATGTTGGTAAATATTTCGTTTTCTTTTACTAAAGTATGCCAAAGTTTTCTGTGCTCTTGTTTCCGACAATTCTAGCTTTAATATAAATTGGTTATTTCATTGTATTGTTACATATTATTGTTAAAATGTTATATGTTATACATTAAATACCTTTCTGACACACAATAATAGATGATGAGCTTTTTATTCTGCAATTTTTACAACGACCGCGCCTATTTTATTCCAAGGGAATGTCCACAGTTGTAAATGCAGTTGTTGTTTATGTAACCCATACAAGAATTTGTGTTTTTTGCTCTTTTTTGTGTAACCATTTTATAAAAGTTATTTTATCAAAATAACAATGCATTTCATACTTTTTAAGTCAATTTTCATTACTTTAGCTGTAGGGATTTTATAGAAACTGAAATGTATTCTTTTATCATTTAGGTTAAGACACCTATTACTTATATGTTTACATTTTGTAAAGGTAATTTTTATTTTTATGATATTTAATTGGCATTTGTTATGCTGACATTCCGATTATTGTGCACGGGTTTATGGAATACACTCTGTATAAATGTTAAAACACCTTCTCTTATTGAGTGCCATTCTAGTTGTCGTCAAATAACTTTGCCCCTCTGAAGTTAGCCATTAGCAAAGATCGCGCAGGTGCAGTCACGTACACGGGAGCAAGCGGGACGCAAGCATGCATCGAACGTAAACGAGCGACTGAGACATAAAATCGCGCCCCGCCCCCATGTCTCTTACGCATGCGCAGTTGCAGTGTGTCCGTAATTTTGACTACTACGCAGCCACTCGACACAACTTCAGAGGGGCAAAGTTATTTGACGAGAACTGTACTTGTGATGTGAGAGCTGAAATTCTTATTTTGAGATTTATTTTTATAACTAAGAAATTATTATTTCTTTTCCAAAATTTTATATTTGCTGTAATAAAAATTATTATATGCAAAAGGCTTTTTATTGTTGAATAATTCGATTTTTACGGTTTGTATTGCATTTGCTAAATAAAACAAGAATATTAACGGTGATTATTTATTTACAAATAAACGATAAACTTCAACTCTTTTCGATCTTCACATGTGGTACATAAATAATTTGCTAAAACTACATCTACCCTTTGTACCAGTAAGTTCTATGAAAACAATTGTTACGTAAACATTAGGTTGGGTATTTTGTATGGCAGTTCAGGGTAGGAAATTAAAATTAAATTACTTTAGCCTCTTGAAGAGGTCCTTAGTGACACAATGGTCGAGAACATGCAGGTAGTCAATGAGCTCCTCCTCACAGGTCTCGGCAGTTTGGGAACGGGAGTTGACACGGTCATTGCACTCTTGGTACTTTGCCCAGTGGCTCTGGGCATCAGGCTTCTGTGCACACGACTCCTGAAATTACGAGTGTCAAGTTAGCTTTTGTATTCCGAATAGATCTGATCTGATGAATTACAACTACATTATTTTCATAATATAAACAAAATGAGATAGGAAACCCTTAGGAAAAAGAAAACCTGTTCTAAATGGAGAATTACAGTAGTACTATGATCTTAGCTACAGTAGCTAACTAAAATGAGAATAATTGACATCAACTTTAATGAAATCAAGGTAAAAAAAATTAAAAATTTAACCTTTCATTTCTTGCTGAGCATTTAAATAATGTCTCTAAAAAAAGAAAACAATTATTTTATATTCTGCGTGACTATGGTTGGCATCCACAGTTGTTATAATAATATAGTTATACCTTAAAACTGACATTATGTATCAAGACAAACTCAAACAAAATTAAGGAAATTTACTATCAATTTTTCTATTTGTCTGTGAACTTAATTTTTTTATTTAAAACTGTGTTGTTACTGAACACAAACACAAGGCGCAAAGTTCACCTATTTCCTTGTTCCCTATTGTCAAAGTGAATGTATCCAGACTCAGGTGCAGAATAACAGATAGATGGCTGGTATCCTGTGTTTTAGTATGGATCTAATTTACCCCACATTTAAATAACAAATCTTGATAACTTTAATAACAAATTGTTGCGTTGGGTTGGTGGGGTTTTGTAATGCTTGACCAGAAAAATATAATTCTGTCATAATATTATAAATCAGGGTAACTATAAATGGCATTTTGTAAACTGTTATTTAATGTCTTGAAGGGATAGTCACTAGTTGAGTTTGGACTGCTGAAGGTTTTGCTGAAGTTTGGATGAGCGTGACTGCCGCAGGACCACGAACTCCAATTGCGTCCATATTTTGCAAATAATTAGTACCTACTCAATTGGTACTAATTGGTACTCGAACAACAAAATTGGTATCTTAGTAGTTTTCGAGAAACTCGACTTTGAAGGTGGTCCTGCGGTAGTCACGCTCCTTTCAGCAGGACCACCATGAGCGCAGAAAATTGGGGCATGCTACAGCTATTCTAAGTATACAAATAATTAGTACCCTTAAATGTGGTTCATTTCGTAAAAAAACAGAACTGAAACATTTGTATTTACCGAGGCATCAACGATGATAACTTTCGTGCGGGCGCTCAGCAGGACCACGACATAGAACGTCGATTATTCCAAGTTTCAGGACCTTGTCGCTTTCCTCGAACCTACATAGAAAATTAGTACCCTGCAAGATAGAATTAGTACCCAAAATTCAAAACTGGTACTCCAGTAGTTTACGAAATATACCATGATATTGGCGAGGTGGCGGTAGTCACGGTGTTAAATTTTCATTTCAAGATTTCCCTATTAAAAACTCTGTAATTTCTCCCCACATTAATACAAAAATTAGTACTCCTAAAGAAGTCATGTGAACAGAATTTCACATTCATGTGTGTTGAGAAATCAGCTTTCATTACTTTTCCATACTAAATCTCCGCGTATAACCCGACCAAATTAAGTTGTCAATGGTTTGGTTTGTTGATTGTATTGATTCGAGATGTAGGTACACTCGTACACATAAATATATTGATGTCGGAATAGTAATTTTTTATACAAACTGTGTACCTTGGTAAATATTAAGAAAAAACAATGACCAATATAATTTAAAAAAAGAAAACATTCACACTTTAATTTGGTCGGGTTATACGCGGAGATTTAGTATGGAAAAGTAATGAAAGCTGATTTCTCTTAAAATACAACACTCAGGAATGTACTGACTGATGATGGTCACTATGACTTCTTTAGGAGTACTATTTTTGTATTAATGTGGGGAGAAATTACAGAGTTTTTAATAGGGAAATCTTGAAATGAAAATTTAACACCGTGACTACCGCCACCCCGCCAATATCATGGTATATTTCGTAAACTACTGGAGTACCAGTTTTGAATTTTGGGTACTAATTCTATCTTGCAGGGTACTAATTTTCTATGTAGGTTCGAGGAAAGCGACAAGGTCCTGAAACTTGGAATAATCGACGTTCAAAGTCGTGGTCCTTCTGAACGCCCGCACGAAAGTTATCATCGTTGATGCCTCGGTAAATACAAATGTTTCAGTTCTGTTTTTTTACGAAATGAACCACATTTAAGGGTACTAATTATTTGTATACTTAGAATAGCTGTAGCATGCCCCCATTTTCTGCGCTCATGGTGGTCCTGCTGAAAGGAGCGTGACTACCGCAGGACCACCTTCAAAGTCGAGTTTCTCGAAAACTACTAAGGTACCAATTTTGTTGTTTGAGTACCAATTAGTACCAATTGAGTACTAATTATTTGCAAAATATGGAAGCGATTAGAGTTCGTGGTCCTGCGGTAGTCACGCTCATGAAGTTTGGAATGAGGGTGTTAGAAAGAAAAGAGTGGGCTAGGCTTTATCTATGTATAAATCACTTTGGAAGCTGGAACAATTTATGAAAATCAAATTGCTTGTCCTAGGATCTCAAACAGCAATCGGACTTGTGCACTTATCTGTGCCATCCATTTCATAATAATTATTGTTTTGGTTGAAAATGTAACAGGAATTAAAGCAATAAAACATCAGATAATATTAACTTTTAGCAACACTACCTAACAGGAAAAGTCTTGAAGAAATTGAAAGACATGGGTTACACCACTTTATGAGGTTATGTTATGGTTACGAATACCATTTTCCAAATGTAGGGTCAGTGGGTCATCTTAGGTAGCAGTGTCAGGCATTTCTTACATAATAATTATATGAGTAAGGAATGAGACTAAACGTACCCTTAGTTGGGTCTGAGGGTCAACCAATTCCTCCTCCTCGGCTGCCTCCTCCTCAGCCTTGACGACAGGAATAATTTTATTCTCCGACATTATGCCTGAAATCGAGATTCACTGAATGACACAAGTTTCAATAGATGACGATTCGTAAAATGATACCGTTGATCACTGATTTTCAAGCAAGAAACGTTTTTTTTGCGAAAAATTACCTAAATCGATGATGCAACGACCGATAGCAAGTATTACAATGTTGCTAGTGCAAACTGCAAATCATAGAGTAATTTGGAGTATAATAATATAATGCCGCATTTACACATTCGAGTTCGCCATTCGCCTCGTCACTCGACGAACATTTCGACGAAACATTCGTATACGAATGCTGTCGCGAACTACTGTTCACACATTCGCGAGGTGAATCATTTTGACATTCGCACACGAACATGGAGGACGTGAAAATAATGCGCGCTACATTAATGAGTTTATACAATTATTTAAATATCCTGCCCAAAAAAGTAAAAAAGAACCGTCGACGCAGACGATGGTGGATGATAGATACCTATTTCTAATTTCGAAGATGTCTACGGAAACAGGCCATTAATTAATTCTTCTTTAATTTTAAATTGCTGACTGGCAATCCAGTATACTCCCGTTGTCCCCGTAGGCCATGTCCCCGTTAAAGGGGACAAAGGGAATTTAAATAATTAAAATTACTTCCCATTGTCCCGTTAATTTATTGTAAGAATTAAATATACTTTTCAAATTATGTTGGTAAACGAGCTCGGGACTTGGGGCACCCCGACTCGGGTTTTTTTAAACCACCCAGAAATACGTTTCGTAATGTACGTTATGGGGACAACCAGCACATAGCTAGATAGTCACTAACAAATAGCTTCATCTTTTTGACTGACCGACCTTGACAATTCAAAAGTGCCTGTAAATGGTTTATTTGAAATAAATAATTTGAATTTGAATTTCAACGGGAAATAAATGGCCCAACATGTGAAAATTCCCTAATATAAAGTAAATCTTATGTATATGTAAATAAACATTAAATTCGCGATTAATTCGCGACACACCGGTGTGTCGCCGGGGCCGGACAGGTTAATCACCTCCCGCTGTCCCCGTGACGGGGATATGGTATACGGGGACAACGGGAATAAAGGGGCAATCCCGTATCAGTTGATATACGGTTCCATGCATCGTTTGTCCATTTTTATGATTGCAATGTTTTGGGTTATAAATGAGCTCTTCCTTTTGATAAAGTTCTTCAGTAAATGCGGTATGTAATTTGCAGCTCCCATACTATTATACCGCATTTACACATTCGTGCGAATCGCGAGGCGAATAGCGAGGCGAATAACGAACACGCATATGTAAACAGTGCGCTCGCTATTCGCCTCGTGGTTCGCCTCGCGATTCGCGAGTTCGCGTTGGGAGCGGTTTTTCGGACGCGAATCAAAGGGCACGAATGGCGAACACGAACTTACTGTTTACACATTCGCCTGCATTCAGTTGACAGCTGGCGCCCGACCCAACAGGACGTAAAGACAAAATGGAGTGGAGTAAATTGCGAATTTTAGAATTCCTAGAACTTTATCAAAAGGAAGAGCTCATTTGGAACCCAAAACATTGCAATCATAAAAATGGACAAATGATGCATGGAACCGTATATCAACTGATACGGGATTGCCCCTTTATTCCCGTTGTCCCAGTATACCATGGGGACATGGCCTACGGGGACCACGGGAGTATACTGGATTGCCAGTCAGCAATTTAAAATTAAAGAAGAATTAATTAATGGCCTGTTTCCGTACACACCTTCGAAATTAGAAATAGGTATCTATCATCCACCATCGTCTGCGTCGACGGTTCTTTTTTACTTTTTTTGGGATCCTGCCCAAAAAAGTAAAAAAGAGAGTGTACGGAAACAGGCCATTAATTAATTCTTCTTTAATTTTAAAATTTAATTTTGAAATTTAAATAATTGTATAAACTCATTAAATGTAGCGCGCATGCCGCCATTATTTTCACGTCCTCCATGTTCGTGTGCGAATGTCAAAATAATTCACCTCGCGAATGTGTGAACAGTAGTTCGCGACAGCATTCGTATACGAATGTTTCGTCGAAATGTTCGTCGAGTGACGAGGCGAACGGCGAACTCGAATGTGTAAATGCGGCATCAGAAATTCAGAATCACACCTAGGGTTGAGGCGTGTTTATCATAACAGATAGAAATAACAGATATTTACACATAGAATAACAAATAACAACTATTCCTACCAACTTATTTTATCTGTTACTTTAATAACAGACCCTCAAACACTGTTATTTATTTATTTATTTATTTATAATACACTTTATTGTACACCAAAACGTAAACAACAAAAGGAAACTTAAAACTAAAACACATACAATGGGCGGCCTTATCGCATTCCACGATCTCTTCCAGACAACCTAGCATGGACAGTATTTGCTTGGATATGAAATTGGGGCTGTCATGGATGTAACAATTTTTATTAGATTATAATATAATAGATACACAGATACATACATACGCTTTATAATAGATGGATACATAAATATCAAAATATACAGGCAGCAAAAAAAAAATAAAGAAGTGAATGACCGATCGATATAATCACAGTGACAGGTGACAATGATCTTTGACAAGTCGTTTAAAAGCAGGTAACGACTGAGCGCGCCTTACTGGAACTGGCAATGCATTCCACAGACAGGCAGCTTGTACAGTAAAGGATTTATCCAAGAAAGTTGTGGAATGCATTGGCATATTCAGTCGTAAATTATCTGATGACCTCAGAAATCTAGTGTGGGAATCACAGAGAAACTGAAAGCGATTCTTAAGGTAAAGAGGGGTGAAAGGGGAAAAAAGGACATTGTATAATAGGGAAAGAATATGAGCATTCTGGCGAAGGCAAATTGGTAACCACCTGAGCTTCACGCGAAATTCGGAAACATGGTCATATTTGCGTAAACCGTATTTGAACCTTATACAGAAATTTTGAAGCCGCTCAAGTTTATTTATTTATTTATAATAAGCACACCAACAGCACTGTCACTTACAATTCAATTAAAAATAACATTTAAAATCGGCATTTCAGTAACCATGCAAATAACAGGTATGCATGACATTGATATAATGTATATTCGAGACAAGAAGAAAAAATATAATAAGACTTTAGTGTGCTCAGTGGACATAAATATGCAGAACACTACAAAACAAAAAAACCATTTGAGCCATGCAGACGCACACTATACACACTGTTTATATAGGGAACGTCTGTACGAAGCGAAACTCATAAAGACAACTTCGATAGGGTAATCCATCAAGTTGGACCTTTCATTATATAACCTTGCCATACGTGTTAGGGGGCTATTAAAGGTGGTATTTAAGGTGGATGTAGGCAACTGAAAAATGCGATGATGTCTTTTGCTACGTTCAGTTGGTCTTGAGTTAGGTCAAGATAGCTGGCATCAGCATAATCAAGGATGGGAAGAAGAAGTGATTGTGCAAGCGCAATCTTGGTGGCAATCGGAAGAAAATTTCGCAACCTCCTCAACGATGCAGCAGATGCAAATAGCTTCCGGCTCACTTCTTGCAGTTGGGCAGTCCAAGAGAAGTTTCTGTCAATGAATATCCCCAAGTTTTTAACTTTTTCTGAGAAGGGAATAACTGAGTTATCGAAGAAAACTTGGGGAAGAGTTGGCCAATCGATCCTTGAAACCATCCTGGAACTGCCCACGATGATAACCTGCGTCTGTTACTGTTATTTCATTGTATCAGTCCCCATAAAAACAGACTGATATTACGTTACCACGGCAGTTATTTAGATACACAGTTACACATACACACTCACTCAAAAGAAGAAATATAGCAAGGTTTTCAACTTCTTTCTTTTCCTCATTAAAGATGACCCTTGCTAAAAGGAGAAACATTTACAATTTTATTTATTTCAAAACACGTTTACTTCTACTAATAGAGAGTCCTCCGCCCCTAAGATGACCCACTGACCAGTGTTCAGTTTGGAATTGCTCAAAAAAGAAATCTATCTAGTATAATAATAACAACTAATCCTCATCTGTTTGCCCATAAATGTGGACTCCACCCAATCAGTACTTGTGATTGTCCTATTGTCTCCCAAACATGCAACATAAAATATCTCGGAGTAATAATAGACGAAACACTCTCTTTTAGACCACATTTTGAAAGGTTGGTTAAAGAGTGCGCAAATTAATCTGTGTTTTTAAAAACTGCGAGCCTTTGCGGATTCAAAATTAATCAAACAAGTTTATTTAGCCCTAGGTCAATCTGTAATCCAGTACTGGATCACTTCATGGGGTGGAGCACCCAAAACTCACTTACAATACTCACTTACATAAAATAGCCATTTTAAAAGTAGCCAATTTCCATCCCTTTCTCTATCCCACAGTTCTGCTGTACAAATCCTGTAACGTACTCTCTGTTCGCCAGCTTTTCATTATGCACTTGGTATTAAAATAGCACACCATGGTTTCGTACAGCACCGAAAATACTAATAAGAGACGGAATGATATTGTATGCGATTCAACTGCGTTCTCAAAATATGTTTTTGTAAAAAAAAAAATTACATTTTTAGGTCCATTTCTGTACAATAGATTAAACAGAAAACTAAGTATGTATAACTTAAATTATTATAGCTGTAAAAAGACAATTGTGCAATATTTATTAAGCATCTCTTATGGAGAGACAGAAGATCTTCTTTCTGTCTGTAAATGAAACATGACATGTCCATTAATTTTAGGTTATAATTTTAGGTTTATTTTAGGTTTAAATAAAATTGACCCATTGTTAATTTATTATTATAAGTTCATACAGGCTCAATCTAGCCTGAAACACAGGTTAAACCTAGTTCAGGGAAATAAGTAACTGTGTGCTTTAAAATATGTGAGGTATTTATTTTAAATGGGATAATATAAAAATTATAGAAGAATTACGTCAAACAATTTTATTATTTATTTTTATATTAATTACAATTATATTAGAATCTGCCTCCTGAAACCGACAACAATCTAAATAAACGTAATTCTTCTATAATTTTTATATTATCCCAATAATCTTAGTCAGTACTTCGGATACTATTTTCGACATTAGGTAAAAAGCTTAAAAAAATAGCAATAAAGAATTGAGTATTGAGCATACATACTTCATACATACTTGCTACGGCCACGAATCATATTTTGAACAAGATGCAACCTGACACTGACCTGCAAATTGCAAAAAAAACGTAAGATATTTGAATTCCGCGGTCTCCCTGGCGCTCCGCACTCCCTTCTACCTTTAATACGTATTTATCGTCTGTACAAAAATAACGGGCTGTTATTTAATAACAGATATTTGGATTTGTTATTTTTGTGTAACAGTAACAGTTATAGCAGATATCGTGTTTAACCTGTTACAGCCCATCTCCACACGTATTTGATTCCTTAGTTTTGGTTTTGTTACATTACTTTTGGTTAGACGCAAAATATATTGGGACTACTTTGATACATGCCTTTATTACTAAAACAAACGAATCATTCAGGGTGTCTTTTCTTTTTACGTAATGGCAATAACGAACTGTAAAATAAAATAATGACAATGACAGTACACAAGTTGGTAACGTAACGGTACTAAAACCTGTCTATGAAGTATACGGTTTTTGACGTAACAACGCGTAGAAATAGTAGATATAAAAACGCATACTTTATGAATAAACATTGTGCCAGTAGTCAACTGAATATTTTATTATAATGTTTATTAAAATATAAATAAAAATACAGTTCTAAATGATTTTAATAAACTTTAAGTTATTAAATGTGTTGATTACATCTGAAGTAGAAGGGTAGAATGTGAGTATGTTTTTATCCACTCGACAGCTCTGAACTGGTCGTCACCATGGAGAGAGCTTGCTGTAGAAAATTATTTTTTAATTCGATATTGTGGTGATAAACTAGTGAAATTCTCATTGCAGCTATGGTTATTGTAATATAGGAATTTGAGTTTTAAAAGGTATAAAATGATATTCCTTCATACTGCCAGTATTCGGCAAAAAATTGGGAACTATACGATTTCCTAACATATTGTTTTTTAAACATTTCAGGTTCGTTTTAATGGAATAATTGGTATTTTTTCATGTTTATCCAATTTTTTCATACGCTGGTATCTTAGACTAGCACCTATTGTCGATCTTTGCAAAGAGTTGTTGATTTACTGTAAAACTAGAGGTTATGTTTTATAAAACATTTTTGTGTTTTGTCTTGCAGAATGAATGGAGGAATGGAGCATAAAACTCCAGCTCACAATGTGGTGCCTCATAAAGCGCCCAAAAACTACAAACTGCTCATGGATCCATTCCTGGTGAAGGGAGGAGCAAAAGTGTATAGATATGATGGCACTGTTCCTGGAGATACTACTTTTCCGCCTGTACAGTGCAGAGACCCTCGCTCTCAGCTCTCAAGAATCTGGAATAGACTAGAACCAGCTGACCTGCCTGTCCCTAGGTACCCAAACAATGATTTGTTTTATTTATAAGTATACACACATATTGACATACCATAATAGCTTTACTATCAATGTTAAATGTATGAAGAAATGATGAAATCGGTTAATATCATTGTCATGCAATAATGATGATACAGAATCGTTTTTTTCACATGCTGAATTCACTTTATTGTAGTTTATAACCAGAAATCTTATTGGAAGCTCGGTAAATACCATAGTTGTTTACAAACAATAATTTGGGCATGTTATATTCTTCTTAACCAATAACTGAGTCTGTATAGTGTTAAATACTTGAATTAATTAGTAGTAATTTGTTAAAATATGAAATTTTGGGTAATTCTTCTTTGTTTTTATTATAGCTTTAGTTACAGTAGTGCCAACATTACACGTTGGTTTGACATCTAATGTGAAGCGGGAATTTCAAAGTGTGTAATTTTTTTATTTTCAGATTCAAAATAGATAAAAATTATGTAGGAATACCTCCACAGCTAGAAATTACTATAGGAAATTTAAATGACAACATTGATAAAGCATTTTTGGCAGACATGATGAATAAAGTTGGTCCCTGTGAGGAATTGACAATATTCTACCATCCAGTCACAAACAGACATTTGGGATTTGCAAGAGTAGTGTTTCAAGATGTAAAATATTCAAAGTTATGTGTAGAAAAATACAATGGGAAATCAGTTATGGGCCAGGTATGTATAGATAGAATATAGTTCTGAAATGTAATGTAACATGTTAATGTTACTTTATTATTTACTTGCAGGTGCTTGACGTGTTCCATGATGCTTTTGGCAAGAAATGCCAGGAAATCTTCGAAAATAAGACTGTTGAGAAGAAGCTTCAGATGGTGGCTCCTCCAATCATCACTAAACCACCTCCAGTTGTAGTTGAGGAGGTTAGGCCACCTAAGGTAGACCCTTCTCTGAGCAAGAGATTAGAGGAAACTAAAATTACTGAAAAAGTAAGTGTTGTTTTTGTATTTATGTCTAAATAATGTTGACTATGTAATAATCATATAAATTATTAGAAAAAATATAAATTGAAATTGTTGCTACTAAAATAATTACACGTGGCAAATTAACTAAAGGAAAGCGCATTTTTAACGAGTCGAAGTAGTGCTGCTGTCTCCAGTGTGTCGGAGTGGTGGTGTGCGAATCAGTGACGTGAAGAACCTCTCCTGGTCGTGCTGGCGTCGACCAGGAGTCCTCTCCTGGTCGTCTTCAAGGGTCTTCATGTGACTGGCCGAATGTTCAGTGTGCTTGCCAAGGTCGCTGATGTGGTTGAGGGTGACGAAAGTGGCTGAGGATGCTGACCAGGAGTGCGCGTCCACTGACTGCATGCAGGTGGTCAGGATACCTGTAGAATTCGAGGTTACTGGCTGGCTGTATGACTTGCTGCTCGAAAGCTTGAGGTCAGGATGAGGAGAAGTGATGAAAGTGATTCAATATAGAGGTAGCAGAACAGAGAGTAAAGTCCCGAAAACCTCCTTTAAAAAAGGGGGATCCTCCGACCGGACGGTTATTTTGATACTCGGGCTGCTGTACATGTTCAGGCTGTTGAAAACTTTAGAGTTTTCCGTGCGAACTATGTGTGATGTAGGATTTCGTTCAGATAGTTCGCAGCTGGTGAGATACATGGCGTTACAGTTCTTTTTGTTGCGATGTAGTTTTTATTGGTTCCCAGAATTTGATCCTTATTAACGATAATTTCGGATGTCAATTTCATCAATGATGTTTTTCGATTTCGTAATAGTTTCGGATTTCAGTTAAGAGTCAAAGTAACCTTCTCAGAGACTGTTTTTCCTTATGTTGTAGGTAAAGCTTGTATTACAGAACACCAGGCTTACTGTTCATCAGTTGTGCAATATTAGTTACTTATATTTTCACCATCCAATGTGTCTACTTATAACTCCTGGTACAATTTTAAGGAACCATACCCCCGCTACAAGGAGCCAGTAGAACATGCGCCGCACAACGCCCAAGCGACGCAGCACAGTGACAGCAACACGAGGTGGTCGGACGAAGAGCGAGAGTACCGACACCGGCACCGCAGCCGCAGCGAGAGAGACAGAGACAAAGATAGAGATCGGGAGAGAGGGGGAGAACGGTAAATACTGCTTTGTTTTTAAATTTTAGTGTGATAAAAGTTAGAGTAGGTATGAGGATAGCTTTGACAATAGAAAAATACCAAAAAAAACATTGGATGAACTGTGAAAGATGATGGGTGATGACGAATAGAAAATTGGAAAACAAGAAGAGATATTGCGCTTACTCCAAATAAATTTGGGTAAGAACAAGAGTGCTGAAATGTTTTTAGTTTCTAGCTTAAGGTACTATCTAAATAACCTGTGCAAGAATAGGTTTATGATAAAAGTATTGAAGATTTGTACTTCAGTATTTGAATATGTATATATTTACTTGGTAAACTAATTAGCTTGAATTGTATCACAACTTCTCAAAGAAGGAAATGAAAATGTACAAGAGGATGTAGGTGCTCTTTGGGTAGTAAATAAAATCATGTAATAACAAAACCTAACATCTTTTAATGTTTTATTATTAATGTTTCTTACTATTTCACAAGCAAACGATGCAAGCGGAAATGTCGGCGAAGGTACTAACATTTTTGTTTTGTGTATGAGTGTTCTATAGTTTTTTTATTCTATTCGCTTCTGTACAGAGTTAATTAAACACCTTTGTATTGGTTTCTTTTTTATTTTATTTTATATAAGGGTTGTGATATTGGTTTTGTATTTTAGATTATTTATTTTATTTCGGTTGGCAGTTAGTAATTATTTGTGTCTGGAGTTTTATTTCATATATATGAATGAAAAAACTGATATTGTGAATGGCCTTATACAGTTTGTAACATGTTTTCTAGTTCAGTTGCATCTTTAATTTTGACGTTTTCATACGCGCGTAAGACGCTCTGTTTTTGTCCAAGCCTTAGGCGTCGCTCTTACAAAGTGATTATCGCGCGAATACGTGATCGTCGCGCTCATTTACGGTAGATACACCTAACCAATCGCGTCAGATAGAGGGCGCCTTCCACCGAACAAATTAACGCGACGATCGCTTTGTATAAGGAAGACGCCTAAAGCTAGGCTTGGGCAACATAAAAACGGGTGGTTTATAATATTCCTTTAACTGTAAGGTTGTGTCACAGAGAACGGTATCGCGAGCGGTACGCGCGCAGCACTAGCGAGGCGAGTGAGACGCCGTACGCGGGCTCCGCCCACGCCAGCGAGGTGCCCTACACGCCGCACACGCCGCACGCCCCCCACGCCCCCCACCCGCCGCCCGCGGCCATGCCCTACGATCCTTACTACCAGCAGAGGTATACTGATACATTCATAACAAGCAGCTGACGGAAAAATAATCGAAATAATTATCATCTCTGCAAAAATAAAATATAAAAAATGTACCTAGATGCTATACACCTACATGGAGGTGTTCAAACTGGCTCGAATAGTCGCTTCACTTCCTAATCATTAAAACAATCGACGCGCAGTAACGTCCTGCGCAGGATTCGCCTCAGTACTTATGGTTAAGGTTTATGAAATGTCAGCATTGAATAATGAAAGGACAGTATCTTACTAAAGGTTGATCCACAACATATCAGGGCGGTGCCCAGAACGAGGATGTACCATGGGCCAGATTAAATTGTTCACACACTTCCGTGTCACGGCCCCGACACGGACCTGTCCCTAGTATAAGTGGATCAACTTTCACTGGCTGGTTTCAGCAGCAGTTTTGATTGATTGATTAGGTTTGAAGAATTTGTAGCGCGCGGTAATGTAGGCGATAAACATTATTTAGTTTGATCTTCGAACCTCACCCGCGCCTTACCCATCCGCGTAGTTTTACCTGCGCACCTTGACATTATCTTTTTTAGGGTTAAATTAAAATTAAAACGACTATTCAGCTGGCATAGACTGGGCAGACTTGACTATAACACGCGTGTCGGCCATTGCACTAACGAACCACGTCATTCCGGCGTGGTTGGGTACACTACCTCACATTTGAGCGCGTTGGCGGTTTCTGGTTTGTTCTGTATTCTGAGTCTAAAGCATAGACAGTAAGAGTATGGTATGACATTGCAGCTACGGGTACAGCTACACGGCGGGCGCGGCGCCGGGCGGCAGCAGCGTGTGGTGGGGCGACTGGCGGCACCCGCAGCACAGCTCGCACCACTCCCACGTGAGTACCAACCACTAAACGACACGCTCAATTTACTAAGCTAATACAAACAATTTCGTTGCGGGATCCAAGACAGTTGAATCGTTTCTCTTATCGGGACTCGTCGAGCTTCAATGACTCGGCGTTTTTTGTGGTGGTTGGCACTGTTGATTCTGCCTATCAGCAGTTGCAATCGTTGGGAAAAGTGTGGCTAGTACCTAAAAAAAATACAAAGAAGTACTTGTACTATTGAAATATAAAGTAACATTAGGTGCCTAAAGATTTGTTCAATTTGTGATGACTGTGGTGTGATCAAATAAAATAAAATAAATAATCTAAGCAACGCGATCGACAACGTTTACTTTGTACATCGCCACTGTAGATCGTTTTTGTGGATCCATTAATAAATATTGACCGGTACCCGTAATGATCGATAAAAGCGAGCAGATCTGTCGGCACCTTATCTTACCTTAACTACCCGAATCAACAGTTTTTAAGAGTAACCAAAATTGTACCCATGCTTTTAAAAAGCATTGCGACTGCTTTAAACTTGTATATAAAATGAGTTGTGTGTCGTTTGATGACGTCATAACCGTGTGTATATGAATACTAACAGCTCCAGGGCTTATGACACGGTTTCCATTGTCTCATAATCTTTCATTTGAACTTACATTCATAATCGCTTGTTCATCTCGAGTATCATGGTTCATAATTTAATATCAGTCTTATATTGTAAAATTGCATCACTGGAATATTTTTTCTACCATTCATGGGTATCGGAAAATATTAAAATTATTCATATAATTTTCAAAAAGGTGTCGCCATTGTTAATAAAATATTAGAAAACTGAATCGTATTGCAGCATTCATAATATCGATAGCATCCATGTTATCGATTTGCATAATATTTTCTACATAAGGTAGCTCCAAAACGTCTGATAATTAAAACAACGCACTAAGTTTTATCTTAATTTTCAATGTGCTTAAGGCTAGCGCAAATTTAGACGAGTCGCGTCGCAACGCAATGCGTAGCAATAATCCTCCTTAGAACATACAAGCCGCAACTAGCTTTTTTATTTTGCACTGCGAACCGATGCACCCGTAATACGCGCTAGCCTTTAGTCTATATGAGTGCGTCGTACACGAATAAAGTCGAACTTGACCGAATGTAAAGCCGGAGCGTCGTTCGTCCGCGAGCGCGTCGTGGGCGGCGCCGGCCACGCCCGCGCCCAAGGACCCGCACTCGCCCGACCACCGCGACAAGGAGCGCAGAGAGAGGGAGAAGGAAAAGGTCGGATGCCTCACTTGCGTACATGCTTAGAGCCTTTGAGCGCAGATTATGTAGTATATGGTGTCTGACTGCGTTCATTTGTCATGCGATGTTTATGGTCGCAAATGCATCGCTGTAACTATGGTAGGCGCCAGATAAATGTACAATAACGGTCATTGACCCACATACATTTATTGACTTTCTTAATATAAAAAAAATAAAGACTGCTGTCCCAAATCGACTTCTATCGTGATCCTTTACGGTCTCTAGTAATGAAAACCGGTTCATAATTTATTGTTCGGGTATCTACGAAGGGATATTATGGAAAGGTCAATGTACTTTATTGCAAGTTTATCTGGAGAGTTTATTATTTTGTGATTCCTTATAATAAAAAAAATACAATCACAAAATAAGTAGTTTTAAAAAAATATTAATAATTTTTTGAACCTAGTCAAAAAATTATAAATATACATTCAGATTTAGAGTTTAACGGAGATGTTTTTGCATATCACATCGCAAAAGTTGTTTTCTACCATTTTGCTGTATGAAACAGACTATCCGTGTACTATGTAATCTGTGCTAACACAGTAGTGGGCGTAGGTGTCAGTGTAGACATTTTGTTATTTTCTAAGCTTGTTTTGTATTGTTAAACTATTACTTGACCCGCTGAAGCACTTGTGCTAAATTGATCTTTCTGAGTAATTGTTTTCAATTGATAAAATTGTTTGCAAAATTAGGATTTGGCTGAAAGGTTATGGATTTTTTATTATAGCTAGATTTTCTTTATTAATTCTTTTTGTTAACGTAAATGGTCTTTGAATTCTTAGTAATCTACAGTTATGTCGATGCACTGGTGGTAAATTCACAAAATGTAATAATACGATTATTTAATGCACCATGGGCAATAGTTACTTTAGACAAATAAGTATACCATGCACGCTTTAGACAAATAAGTACACGTATAAACGCACCTTTACTTTGCATGTTAGCACAAATACCAAGTTGAGCAAATTCATAATATCACCTGCATGTTGCGATATCATTAGCTTTAAAATTGCATGGTAATTGTATCTATGTCGCAGCCATCTGGTTTAATCAGCCGTTTAATTCACGGCCTAGCCTTTCCATTGAACGACGCCGTTTAATCAGAGCCGTTTAATGACGACCAGCCAATGCAACTAAAACAACATTTAATCAACGGGCTGGAAGATGCTTAGGCCCTAAGCTAAGTTTGCTCGGTTCACTCGCTCACTCTAGCTCCCGCCATTCCATTCGAACCTATCATATCCGTGTCGGGATGCCCCCAGTTCACTAAATTCCCTAATAACGTTGCTAGGCAAGTCATCAAACGATATCAAACGAAGTCATTTGCCTAGCTGTTCAATTAAATGCAGGGAAGTCACTTAGGAAGGAAAAGGCTAGGCCGCTACCTGAACGACTGACTAAGCTAGTTGGCTGCGACATTACATTGTCGTTATATTTGTGTCAATTTAGGAGACTATACTCATCTTCATCTTCTATTAACCACATAAATACTGTTAAAAAAATTGATCCTCTTTGGATCAAAGCAAAAAAAGTTTCATAAAATAAATCTACCTTCCAAAATATTTTCTAACTTTGATAGGCTCGCGTTGAACCACAATCTTACCTGATGGGAAGAGATCATGTGGTCGACGATGAAGCACTCTAACCTATAAGTTGATGTAGCGGCATTTATACCGCCACAAAAGTCAACGTAGCAGAATCAACAAATTAGACTCGCAGCGCCAACTATCTCGACAGCTGTGAACTAACTTGACAAAATCCTAAATCGCGATATCAGAGTTTACCGTGCGATTCGAACGGATACAACAGCCCGAATATCAACTGCCGGGCAGTTGACCACAAAGTAATCTATTAAATCTCACATACACAGTTATATGAATAGCCTTGATAAATACCATAGGAAGTGCCTGTGGAGCCTAAACCCGTGGAAGTGGAGGAGCCCCGTCCGCCTGAAGACATCACCGATAGCAAGGAGCCCGAGCCCAAACCGCCGCCACCCGCTGAAGAGCCCAAGAACGTTGATCTAGATACCAGGTACGCACTAATTGAGGTAGGTTTTGGGCTCGTAGCCTAGCGAGGACGTAATTCTTGTATTGTCAATAGTACGAATTTTAATTTTTAGAACTTAAAGTGGCTCCCCACAGATATAGAAATACATAGATAACGCAAGAGCAACAATTTCGCGGGCCCGTTTCGGTGCCCAGCTTACGTTCAAAAATCGTAAGCCGCCACTTTTGCGCTCCGTCTGCATCGGTGTCATTCGGTGTACGCTAGTCGAACGTCAGTATCAGTTAGGTGCCACACGTGGCGGTTTTGAATCGATTTTTTTTTTGCTTGTGTGTATCATCAAAGGTAGGTAATCAAAAAATGGCTCGCTTGGTTTTCATACAGACACTTGCATTATCTATTTCTATCTAAATCTGTGGTGCTCCCTCACTTGTAGTATTCGCCTTTAATGTAACGTCACGTTTCCATTGAGACAGACAAGAGCGAACCGTAGACGTGCAAGATCCGAAAAATCACATGAATATGAAAGATTAATATCTCGTTTTGTCTCTCTCACTCAGCTACGCTTCAGTTGAAATGTACTCTGAAAAAATGTTTGTTTGGAAACAGTATGTCATTACGAACTAGCAATTTGTTGTATACATAATACTATGATACTACCTTTTACAACTGTTAGTAACGTAGCGTGTCCATCCACATGTCCACAGAATAGCCATGTTGCTGAAGGGCGCGAGCACGGGCGGCGGGCTGGCGCCTCCGTTCCTGGCGCTGGGCATATCCTCGGAGGAGGAGGACGACGACCGCCTGCCGCCGAACATACCCGACATCGACACGCACAACCCGCCCTCCGACGATGATGGTAAGCATATGTGTCTCACCTGGCGCTGGGCATATCCTCGGAGGAGGAGGACGACGACCGCCTGCCGCCGAACATACCCGACATCGACACGCACAACCCGCCCTCCGACGATGATGGTAAGCATATGTGTCTCACCTGGCGCTGGGCATATCCTCGGAGGAGGAGGACGACGACCGCCTGCCGCCGAACATACCCGACATCGACACGCACAACCCGCCCTCCGACGATGATGGTAAGCATATGTGTCTCACCTGGCGCTGGGCATATCCTCGGAGGAGGAGGACGACGACCGCCTGCCGCCGAACATACCCGACATCGACACGCACAACCCGCCCTCCGACGATGATGGTAAGCATATGTGTCTCACCTGGCGCTGGGCATATCCTCGGAGGAGGAGGACGACGACCGCCTGCCGCCGAACATACCCGACATCGACACGCACAACCCGCCCTCCGACGATGATGGTAAGCATATGTGTCTCACCTGGCGCTGGGCATATCCTCGGAGGAGGAGGACGACGACCGCCTGCCGCCGAACATACCCGACATCGACACGCACAACCCGCCCTCCGACGATGATGGTAAGCATATGTGTCTCACCTGGCGCTGGGCATATCCTCGGAGGAGGAGGACGACGACCGCCTGCCGCCGAACATACCCGACATCGACACGCACAACCCGCCCTCCGACGATGATGGTAAGCATATGTGTCTCACCTGGCACTGGGCATATCCTCGGAGGAGGAGGACGACGACCGCCTGCCGCCGAACATACCCGACATCGACACGCACAACCCGCCCTCCGACGATGATAGTAAGCATATGTGTCTCACCTGGCGCTGGGCATATCCTCGGAGGAGGAGGACGACGACCGCCTGCCGCCGAACATACCCGACATCGACACGCACAACCCGCCCTCCGACGATGATGGTAAGCATATGTGTCTCACCTGGCGCTGGGCATATCCTCGGAGGAGGAGGACGACGACCGCCTGCCGCCGAACATACCCGACATCGACACGCACAACCCGCCCTCCGACGATGATGGTAAGCATATGTGTCTCACCTGGCGCTGGGCATATCCTCGGAGGAGGAGGACGACGACCGCCTGCCGCCGAACATACCCGACATCGACACGCACAACCCGCCCTCCGACGATGATGGTAAGCATATGTGTCTCACCTGGCGCTGGGCATATCCTCGGAGGAGGAGGACGACGACCGCCTGCCGCCGAACATACCCGACATCGACATGCACAACCCGCCCTCCGACGATGATGGTAAGCATATGTGTCTCACCTGGCACTGGGCATATCCTCGGAGGAGGAGGACGACGACCGCCTGCCGCCGAACATACCCGACATCGACACGCACAACCCGCCCTCCGACGATGATAGTAAGCATATGTGTCTCACCTGGCGCTGGGCATATCCTCGGAGGAGGAGGACGACGACCGCCTGCCGCCGAACATACCCGACATCGACACGCACAACCCGCCCTCCGACGATGATGGTAAGCATATGTGTCTCACCTGGCGCTGGGCATATCCTCGGAGGAGGAGGACGACGACCGCCTGCCGCCGAACATACCCGACATCGACACGCACAACCCGCCCTCCGACGATGATGGTAAGCATATGTGTCTCACCTGGCGCTGGGCATATCCTCGGAGGAGGAGGACGACGACCGCCTGCCGCCGAACATACCCGACATCGACACGCACAACCCGCCCTCCGACGATGATGGTAAGCATATGTGTCTCACCTGGCGCTGGGCATATCCTCGGAGGAGGAGGACGACGACCGCCTGCCGCCGAACATACCCGACATCGACACGCACAACCCGCCCTCCGACGATGATGGTAAGCATATGTGTCTCACCTGGCGCTGGGCATATCCTCGGAGGAGGAGGACGACGACCGCCTGCCGCCGAACATACCCGACATCGACACGCACAACCCGCCCTCCGACGATGATGGTAAGCATATGTGTCTCACCTGGCGCTGGGCATATCCTCGGAGGAGGAGGACGACGACCGCCTGCCGCCGAACATACCCGACATCGACACGCACAACCCGCCCTCCGACGATGATGGTAAGCATATGTGTCTCACCTGGCGCTGGGCATATCCTCGGAGGAGGAGGACAACGACCGCCTGCCGCCGAACATACCCGACATCGACACGCACAACCCGCCCTCCGACGATGATGGTAAGCATATGTGTCTCACCTGGCGCTGGGCATATCCTCGGAGGAGGAGGACGACGACCGCCTGCCGCCGAACATACCCGACATCGACACGCACAACCCGCCCTCCGACGATGATGGTAAGCATATGTGTCTCACCTGGCGCTGGGCATATCCTCGGAGGAGGAGGACGACGACCGCCTGCCGCCGAACATACCCGACATCGACACGCACAACCCGCCCTCCGACGATGATGGTAAGCATATGTGTCTCACCTGGCGCTGGGCATATCCTCGGAGGAGGAGGACGACGACCGCCTGCCGCCGAACATACCCGACATCGACACGCACAACCCGCCCTCCGACGATGATGGTAAGCATATGTGTCTCACCTGGCGCTGGGCATATCCTCGGAGGAGGAGGACAACGACCGCCTGCCGCCGAACATACCCGACATCGACACGCACAACCCGCCCTCCGACGATGATGGTAAGCATATGTGTCTCACCTGGCGCTGGGCATATCCTCGGAGGAGGAAGACGACGACCGCCCGCCGCCGCATATACCCGACATCGAAACGCACAACCCGCCCTCAACAAACTCAACTACACGCTCCTTCTCATAATTTACATTTATATGCAGTAAACATTAAAATATTTCAATCTTATTTTTGTCTGCAGGTTCAATAAGTGAAGACCGTGAAAGTATAATATCGATGTGTTCAAACAAGGAGGTTGACCCCGAGCCGCTGTCCACCACGCCGTCGCCTTTCCTCGCGCGGGAGAACTACCTCGAATGCCTTCAGAATACAATAGAAAGGGTAAGATGGCCCGAGAGGAAGATGGAAGGATGGGATGATTGGATTGGAAGGTGGTACCATTAATGTGTCTTTCCTCCGAGTGTATGTACTCGGAAAGCGTTGACGAATACTCTGCTTGAAGACTCTTTAACGTCTTTTCACCGGAATACGCAAATGAAACATGGCATTCAGCGATGCGTCTGCGCAGCGTGTTTAATTGAACGTCTACGCTGGAGTAATATCTGATGCTAAAGCACTCTTTATCTCGGTTGTTTTAACTCTTCCGCACAGCTTTTTTATGTAGTCACAAGATCTCTTACTGCTGATAAACTAACAATTTAAAAAAAAATTAAACCTAAACGAGCAGCAAAGAGACATAAAGCCGAAACGGGGTTTAAAGCCTAAACCATATTTCCGACTCGTAGGGATCGCAGTTACCTCCGCCGCCACAACGTAAGAAGTTCCCTCAGATAGACAAGATCGGCTCCGACATATCGTCGTCGGAGGACGAGCTGCTGACCGGCGAGGAACCGAAGCCGAAGCGCTCGCCCGAGGAACTGCACCGGGGGCAGGACAACTTGGATGATGATCAGGTTAGAAAGCTATCTAGATTGTTCTACGCTATAACCTGGTATTTCAGTTCTGTGCCTTCGACTTGACCTGCAGAGATAACCCACCTTACGTACGCACCTACGTCCTTTCGTCTCTGTGAGCCCGGCGCGATGAAGCGGCGGCTGGCGCGCGCGAGCCTCAGTACGCTTATATTTACTTAGCGTGTGCACGTGCGTTGTTTACGTTTGTAAATACTATAAAGTACAGTTTTCAGTGTCCAACGTTGTAACATTCTCAACTTAGTGACTTCTCAGTGGATAATGAGGTAAGTCATTATGAGTAATTAAAAGAACTCACCCCCCGCCCTCAACGGCTCAGGATGCGAAAATAGACGCCTTGGAACAGAAGGTTTAAGGCATGTTTTCTTTACTTTTGGAAAAGATCGATCATAGACAGCAACTGGACTCAGAGTCCGACAAAGAAAACTACTATTCGGACTGTGAAGAGTCTGTATCATGCGTCTAACTCTTCATCATCATGGAGGGCCTTCTGCCTTGGATGCAGGTCTGGATTGGCAGAATGAAGGAATCCAGAAGGAGCTCAATTTTCAAATAACAAAGGAAGCAGATCCTCTTGTATCCGAAACGTTGACCCAGCTAAGAAATAAGGGTATGAGTGTCAAAAATTAAAAAACCGACAGCTGGAACCGGCTCCGCTTTAAAGAAGTGGAAAATCATTTACACACAGCACTGTTTTTAGTGCGTAGTGACTTTGAACTAGGAACTCTAACACCGCAACCATCTCAATGGGTAACGAAACAGGAGGAGATGTTAGTAGTAGTAGTTAGACGCATGAATTGCTGCTTGAGCGAAGGGCCCCAGCAGATAACTTGAATGCAATAATTAATAAGCATCTGAGTTCCGGCACGGAATTAAAGCAGTTGGTGGAAGAGGACTAAGTTCAAGACGGTCCTAAATCAGTTACTGCAGCTTTTGTGGGCACATCGATCTGAGACAATTGATCTTCGTCGTAGATCTTGCAAAGATAATTCTTTGCCCTAAAGGCTCTACGACAAAGATCTTAAACGGCCCTCTTCTAAACATTCCACCTTTACTCACGTACTTATATGAGGAGAGACAACTGAGTTCCTTTGTTAAGAAAATAGAGGTGTTCTTGCAATCAAGGAGAACAGAAAGAAAATTCAAAACTAATCTCTTTCGTAAATCGGCACCACAAAACTCAAAGACAAAACCGGTCTGCTGCTCGCGTATGTCTGCCCAAAAAAAAATGTCATACAATTTCAGGCTAAAGACGGAAATAGCAAGAAGTCTAGGAGGTGAAAATTGTCAATTTTTAAGAGGGGGCAGCTATTCGATTTATTTCTACTATGGAAAGAATTTGGGGATTCAAGGGCAGTCCTAAAAATAATTTCAGGGTACGAAATACCCTTTGTGTCCCAAACTTCCAACCGCTCTGTATCCCTCTGCAAGAAAACTTAGAAACATTCGTGACCAGACTCTCGGAGTTAATGTCCAAAGAGCTCAAGGGTCTTCTAGCTCAGGGTTAGGAAAGTTTTCCCTGATAAACCAATCGCATGTCCCAGATTTTCTGCAACCCAGCGAGTACTTAGGAAAGCTAGACATAAATCAAGCCTTCTTACACATCCCTATTAAAGGTATCAGTAAAGACTGCTAAAGTAGTACAAATGACATCCGGGACCAACGGCTTAACGTGCTTACCGAGGCAGGGAGGAGTCTTGGTATTTAATGGACGGTGGCGCAACCACGAGCCATCCTCGGCAAGCGTTGCTTGCGAAAATCCGCCAGCATTCGTATCAGCATCATATACGAGTATGATGCTGATACGAATGCTGGCGGATTTACGGCATTTTTGAACAGCTTTTTTATTTATTCGATAATACATTACTTAATTAACAATCTGCTGCTCTGCCTCACCATAAGTTTTATGACCGCGTCTGCCACGAGTCTAGTACAGCATCAGCCGATATTGTGCTTTATATATAATGTGTATAGATAATGTGTAATGTTTCGATAATAACTGTAGATGTCGTTGTCATCGCTGTCGTCGACGGAGGCTAAGATCGAAGAGCAAGT
The DNA here is from genome assembly GCA_947386135.1 of Melanchra persicariae. Taxonomy (NCBI): domain Eukaryota; kingdom Metazoa; phylum Arthropoda; class Insecta; order Lepidoptera; family Noctuidae; genus Melanchra; species Melanchra persicariae. The sequence goes on along the minus strand of OX376661.1, from coordinate 8,463,574 downwards.
GCCGGCAGACGCGTACTACTACCCGCCCGCCGCCGCGCCGCCGCCACATCCGCATTACTATCAACCTATGTGGCCACCCACGGGTAAGTTTTAGTATAGACTGTCGACCTAAATAGTGCATACTGATGGGTCCACACGATACAGACTTCCATAAACTTCTAAGCTTGTATAGAATTTTCTCTCTGCAACAAAGTAACGAAGACAAATGTCGGTGTGATAGAAAAGTTGGAGTAAGCATGGTCTACGTAGTTATCGGAGCCAAAAAACTGATTGATAAATGAATGAATTAATGAACTAAAAACATTCAGTTTTAAAATTTTATTTGCAATAAACTCGAAGTCTAAAATAATGAAAATTCTGCACAAATATTCTGTCGACATGTTTGCGTATTTTTTTTTTATTTAGACTTCATAGTCTGTACAGGGGGTTATATGTACATGGAAACCCACCATAATGTGGACGCGTATAAAACTACGAAATCACCAAAGTTTTCTTATCATCCTTGGAAGGCGTCGTCCTAATAAAAAGCGATCATCGCGCGAATACGCAATGGACGCGATCATTTGTTTGACAAGGAAGGAGCCCTCTTTCGACGCGACGACACGTTCGGGTCTGTCGAACAAACGATCGCGTCAGTCGCGTATTCTGACGATGATCGCTTTGTATTAGGACGACGCCTGAGCCTTAGTTTCTCTGGATCAGTGGTTCTTTAGAACATAGCATGCTCCGATACACAGATCAGGTGCATGACGACGAATTTGATGAATAAAAATTAAAGTATTGATAAAAAAGCACTGCTTTCAGTAGGCGTAGCTAAGGGATAGTGTTAAACAAATAGCCCCATTTCTCTCTCATACTTGGCTTAAATTTCAAGGATCGATGAAAAGTAAGTAATAGATAGTAGCATATTGAAAAAACTTTTTAGAACTATTAATCATTGAAGAAGAATTTCATGTTCATTCCGTTCGGTAGTTTTTGAGTGTATTCGGCAATGATTAGAATCGGCCGGTCAAATATCATGCTAATGTGACATTTAATTGTTTCATAGTCGTTTTAATTTGCTTTGACATTGCAAAATGCGGTCATGTGCGGTAGGAATCGTACATAAATCTTAAGTACAATGTGTTTACAGCGTATCCACCGCCCGGGTACGGAGGCGCGGAGCTAGCGGGCGTGATGCCGTACGGCGGCACGTTCGCGGCGCCGCCCACCATGCTGCCGCACTACGCGCCCTATGCCGCCGAGCCCGCGCAGCCTGCACAGGTAACTGTTATATACATAGCGCGGAGCTGGCGGGCGTGATGCCGTACGGCGGCACGTTCGCGGCGCCGCCCACCATGCTGCCGCACTACGCGCCCTATGCCGCCGAGCCCGCGCAGCCTGCACAGGTAACTGTTATATACATAGCGCGGAGCTGGCGGGCGTGATGCCGTACGGCGGCACGTTCGCGGCGCCGCCCACCATGCTGCCGCACTACGCGCCCTATGCCGCCGAGCCCGCGCAGCCTGCACAGGTAACTGTTATATACATAGCGCGGAGCTGGCGGGCGTGATGCCGTACGGCGACACGTTCGCGGCGCCGCCCACCATGCTGCCGCACTACGCGCCCTATGCCGCCGAGCCCGCGCAGCCTGCACAGGTAACTGTTATATACATAGCGCGGAGCTGGCGGGCGTGATGCCGTACGGCGGCACGTTCGCGGCGCCGCCCACCATGCTGCCGCACTACGCGCCCTATGCCGCCGAGCCCGCGCAGCCTGCACAGGTAACTGTTATATACATAGCGCGGAGCTGGCGGGCGTGATGCCGTACGGCGACACGTTCGCGGCGCCGCCCACCATGCTGCCGCACTACGCGCCCTATGCCGCCGAGCCCGCGCAGCCTGCACAGGTAACTGTTATATACATAGCGCGGAGCTGGCGGGCGTGATGCCGTACGGCGGCACGTTCGCGGCGCCGCCCACCATGCTGCCGCACTACGCGCCCTATGCCGCCGAGCCCGCGCAGCCTGCACAGGTAACTGTTATATACATAGCGCGGAGCTGGCGGGCGTGATGCCGTACGGCGGCACGTTCGCGGCGCCGCCCACCATGCTGCCGCACTACGCGCCCTATGCCGCCGAGCCCGCGCAGCCTGCACAGGTAACTGTTATATACATAGCGCGGAGCTGGCGGGCGTGATGCCGTACGGCGGCACGTTCGCGGCGCCGCCCACCATGCTGCCGCACTACGCGCCCTATGCCGCCGAGCCCGCGCAGCCTGCACAGGTAACTGTTATATACATAGCGCGGAGCTGGCGGGCGTGATGCCGTACGGCGACACGTTCGCGGCGCCGCCCACCATGCTGCCGCACTACGCGCCCTATGCCGCCGAGCCCGCGCAGCCTGCACAGGTAACTGTTATATACATAGCGCGGAGCTGGCGGGCGTGATGCCGTACGGCGGCACGTTCGCGGCGCCGCCCACCATGCTGCCGCACTACGCGCCCTATGCCGCCGAGCCCGCGCAGCCTGCACAGGTAACTGTTATATACATAGCGCGGAGCTGGCGGGCGTGATGCCGTACGGCGGCACGTTCGCGGCGCCGCCCACCATGCTGCCGCACTACGCGCCCTATGCCGCCGAGCCCGCGCAGCCTGCACAGGTAACTGTTATATACATAGCGCGGAGCTGGCGGGCGTGATGCCGTACGGCGGCACGTTCGCGGCGCCGCCCACCATGCTGCCGCACTACGCGCCCTATGCCGCCGAGCCCGCGCAGCCTGCACAGGTAACTGTTATATACATAGCGCGGAGCTGGCGGGCGTGATGCCGTACGGCGGCACGTTCGCGGCGCCGCCCACCATGCTGCCGCACTACGCGCCCTATGCCGCCGAGCCCGCGCAGCCTGCACAGGTAACTGTTATATACATAGCGCGGAGCTGGCGGGAGTGATGCCGTACGGCGGCTCGTTAAACTGTTAAAAACAACTGTTTAAAACTATTCAAACAGCTAATCTAAACTTAAAAACTTTTAAAATAAAGCAAAATGTTCAATTCACGTTTTTCCTTTCAGCAGGAGCAGGATAAGCCCTACTACCCTACAATAAACAGCGTGATAGAGCGAGTAAAAGCTGAACTGAAGCAGATTCTGAAGAAGGACTTCAACAAGAAGATGATTGAGAGCACTGCATTCAAGAGCTTCGAGGTGTGGTGGGACGAGCAGAGTCGCAAGATCAGACAGCCCAAGCCTAAGGAAGAACCAGGCCAACCTTTACAGGTACAGACCACACCCGTAAGTATAGCTTTTTGATGGAAACTATCGAAACGTTCTTTTTATTGCCGCAAATTTCAACCTAAGGGCAGTCAAAATAAATTCGAAAATAAATAAAGTGTGTGCATCTGCTTCCTTTTACAACTTGAGTGGACTAGTCTCATCATCTTCCTGCCCCAATTTATTTGTGGTTGGTTTAGCATGACTTCTACTAGCCATCATATAAGTATTACCTCTTTTTCTATTTGTTTAATTGTTTAACCGCTCAAGCACTGACTTCTAAAAATTCCAATGAAAATTTGTTAATAAAAGAAGAGCCGCTGCAACGTTTTTATTTTAGTTAATAATATCGATTTTTAACAATAATAACGAAAATTACGAAATTGAATTTTAATTCAAAATAAATAAAATAATAACGTGAACCGGGACAAGTTTAAGTACAACAATCAGCTTCTAGTGACGTCACTGCTGTTATGACAACGAAAAGACGAACTTAAATCTTTGAGTCATGAACTCATGACAGTTCTTGCATGACACATGACAAACAGGAGTGACTCATTTTGCATTTTCGCGCGAAAATTTAAACTGTCGGTTTAAAAGCGCAATTTTGGCAATAAATTATAGCGTTTTAATTTTTTAAATTATGTATGGTCTATTTTACATGAAATTCTAAATGAAAGCAAGATGTAAATACTTCATGTTCCCTATTCCATCTATATGCATCCACCAATATGCATTTTTAAATCAACTTAATACACAGAACTGACGTCGCGGTCGGTATTTTAAGTAAGAGGATTGAAATGATCTCGAGCTATAATAATTTCAAGCATGGTTTATTTATTTTCGACTCTTGTTTAACGTGTGTAAAGTTGAAATTCCTTTGACGAGTTAATAAAACATTCGAAATGCTTTCAGGACATTTCAAACAAGAAGGAAGAGGCAGTGGACTCAATAAAGTGCATCATGGAGTCTCGCGAGATAGGCCTAGAGTTAGGTGGCTATGGTTCCGGCATCGGGCTGGGACTCAGAGCCACAATACCCAAGATGCCCAGCTTCCGGCGGAAGCGGAAGATACCATCACCTGTGTTCATGGATGACGACTCCTCAAAGAGGCTTAGTGATCAGGTATGAACTATTGGCGACTTTAATTCTTTTTAGCTTTTAATAAATATTTTCGAATTGAATCGAATTCGGTACAGTTTTCATAAACTAAGGAGAACTTATCTAAGAAAAACCAACCTGTTTTCTAACTTGGAAAATCTTACAGTCAGGCAAAGAAAGCCTCGAATTTTCCAAAGTTTTAAAAAAGTACATGAGAAATATATTCCCTAGCCATAGAAATCCGTGAACGGATTTTTTGCATATTAAACCGAATAAAGAATAATTCTTAAAGTTAGCACACGCTAAGAATAGTATGATTGTGTTCTGTTTGCAGGAGGAAATGGTGCAGAACTCGGACGAGGAGAAGGAGCTGCCGACGAGTCCGCGCAACAGAACCACGGGCTGCTACCTGTCGCGCAGCCACCGCCGGCCCTCCAGCAGCTCCTCCAGGTACCACTTGCACTGCCACTACGTCTACATAATAAGGCATTTTCCTTTTTTCACGTAAACAAAAATTAAGACGAAACAGTGCATTACGTCGCGTGATTTCACTCATTGGTACACTTTTACAAACAAGTGACGTCATCAGCCCCCACTCCTAAACTTTGATGCTATAATTTTATCGATTTGAAAAAGCAAAAAATGCATGTCCAGTTTTTTTTTTAAACTAGCAGACGGACTAAATAATATGTTTATTATTTTTGTATCTCGCAAAATATCCTAATCTCGGTTTTTAAAATTAATAACGAGTTCCACCTGTCTTCAGCAGCGTCATAGCCTTGAAATAGAATAAATTACTGGAACTGTGTATAGTGAACTCTTGTAGACTCCAGCCTGCTTAGGGTGAAGAATTGCACCTTGATTTTAGTGGTATCAAATAATTAAGCTAGCCAGCTTAAAATAAAATCAAGCTAGCCAGCTATCGTTTTTTTTTTCACTATGGTCAAAAGCAGCGTTAAAGTAATTAAATTACAAATAATTTAATTACTTTAACGCTGCTTTATTTTCAGATAATTTTCAGCTTCTACGCAGATGCGTAGAAGCTGTTATTACGCCAAAGTTAGAAAACGCCATTATAAATCATCAAGCACCGTTTTGGTCCTTGGATTCGGATGAATGTAGTCTTCACCACACTCATCCGGCTCAAAGGACCTAAATGCAATTTATTTTTACTATACGTGCTGTTTTTTTGTAGTCTTTTTTTCTTAAAAAAAAAAAAAAAAACGTTTCCCCACTAGGAATTTCTCCTGTATCGTGGGGCGTTTACAAACATATAAACTCACATACACAAACAACCAGACCCGGAACAACTATCTGTAGGCCATACAAATATTTGTTCCGTGCGGGAATCGAACCCACGACACGGAGCGCAGCAGTCGATCGCTCAACCACTGCGCCAACCGTGTCGTCGTCACTACGTCACACATTTTGTTTGGTATAGTTGTATTATGTATTATAACTAATAAACTGTCTGTCTGTTCAGATCGTCATCGTCGTCATCGAGTCGATCGTCCTCATCCACCGGTTCGGAGCGCAAGGGCCCCGCGCCGCGGATATACTCCGACACCGACGACGACTCCGAACTCGACGAGGCCGAGGTAACTACTCACTGCCGTAGTATTGAGGTGTGGTTGCATACAAGTATTTCATATCCAGAAGGCATCGGCGGAAAAAAAAATACTATAATCAGTCTATACAACGTGTAACGGAATAAACGCAATACCTCTTAAGGGGTCATTGTACTCATCATAATGAACAACTTTTATTGAGGGACCAACACAGAAATCGCAAAAAAAAACTACTGCTCTACACATTTTTTTTTTTTGGAAGTCGACTTCAAAATTTCGCAGATATGTTTAAAATTACACTGTAACTATCTTAACCATGACTCGTATTTGACCACAACCTCACAATAACTACAATAACCCTTGTCGTTTAAAACAAATAACATTGTATTGCAGCCTTCCGAGGCTGTTGAGAACGATAAGCCGCTTTGGAGAAAAATGGTAACAGACATACTAAGTAGAACTTACATGTACTTACAGTACCCGTTGAGATGTCACAATGGGTTTTAAAAAGGGAATTTCACAGAACTTTGAGTGAAAGGAAATACGCGCTAGAAAGCCGAACTCTTTGTAAAACCTGATGTGCCGTATTTTCGGCTGTGAACTGTGACTTAGTTGATTGTAGACAGTGTTGCGTTGGAGTTGTAGAAAGTTGTTCAGTGACCTTTAGGTGTTTGGTGGAAATATCTGTGGCTTCGAACAGACCAGCTTACAAAGAACTTTTTCCTAGAGCCTTTTAAGTATAAGCAATCCTAGAAAAGGCAAAAAGCACGGAAAGAAAAATGAAAAGATGCTTGGTCAGCTGAAAATACATTTCAAGTCATTAAAAAGTGTCATCCTAATTCATCAAGCTTCATGAGCTCGGTTCAAGGTCCCTTTTATCACAGATTTATGCAAGAACTAAAACTTGAGTAAATAGGCGCCGTCACTTTTTCGGCGTTTCTCATGCAGCAGGTAAAGAACACAAAAAAAAATATTGACTTTTTTTTCAAAAACACGACCGCAGAAAACGGTAAAAGAGTTCCAAAAAATAACTTTTCAATCAGTCTGATGCACTTGGTACCATCTATTTTAATTCAATCACAGATTTGACGCCAACAACTGCATCAAACTGCTTGAAAAGTGTTTTTTTTCCTTTGTCTTCTATGGTCGGGTTTTCTTTTATAATTTTTAAAGAATTAAAGAAAAAGAAATACAAAAAAACAGAGACGAAATATTATTAACCTTAACCTTTCGCCAAAAGAGAAGTCCACAGATATTTCCATGAGATAGTAGCCACTCGCTTCAGTATTGCATGCGGTAGTATTTCATGCGTGAGTGTGCTTTGTTTGCAGCTCAAGGTGGTGTCCAACAAGGAGCGCTTGCGCAGGGTGTACTCGTCGTCTTCGGACAGCGAGGAGGAACAGAGCAGAAGAGGTGAGAATTACATTAAACTATACAACAACATTCATATACTAAAGAGAGAGAACATTTATTTTAGACATAATATCTGTTGCAAATTTTCTCGAATCAGTGATACATACATTCAAAATTATAGCGTGATTTCATGAAACGGATTTTGTTAAATCTCTTTTTAAAAAAGTACCGATTTACGATGGATGCTGCTAATTTTAAGTGGGGTTTGACCGGGCTTGTCTGCCGAATGTCAGATGAGGGGTCTACTCTCTAAGCCCGAAGTCTGTAGTTTTGGGCGTTTTCTACTCCGTATCACCTCCGGACTTACGATTAGTCCCGAACCCGAACTAAGAACAATTGTCAAATCGGTTGTCTATCATTCTTATTTCGGGTTCAGGACTTATCGTAACTCCATAAGTGATACGGAGTAGAGAACGCCCGACACTAAGGCCGAAACCACGGACTTCGGGCTTAGAGGGTAGACCCCCTGCTGTGAGTTGTAAGAGCCACTACTCCGGCCCCATTAAATTGAAACTCCCAAGACGAAGGTGAAGACATGAACTTGACTCTTACCCGAAGGACTAGCTCGCAATGGTAGAGGCAGACGTGTGTAGAAATGGGAGTCTACATAACAGGGTAGGTAGGTAAAAAGATTAGATTTGCGATAAGATGGAGGGAGGCTTTTGCCAAAGAGTGGGACAGCGCAGGCTAGTAAGAAGCTGTACATTCCGTGTCATTGAAGACCACCTGATTTTTTGATGCACAATATCGTCCAAAAGTTTCGCGTAAATGGTGTTTTTGCTTTATAAGTTAGACAGTACTTAGCAAGACGGTCACACATAAATTATGATCGCAGAAAAAACCCCAATCCCTCCAATGGAGCCGTGGGAGGGCGAAGGCTCGGGGGGCGAAGCTCCCCCGGCCGCCAGCCCGCCGCGCGACCTGCTACTCGACAGGGTATACTCCGACTCAGAAGAAGAGAGAGAATACCAGGTAAGAACATAGTACTTCGCCATATTGTCCTCAAAGTTTTTTTTAATCAAAGAGGCCAAGGCAGACCGTTAATCACTTCGAACAAAAGTAGTTTTAACCAATTTATAAATAATTGTAATTTATAAACTGTTTTTTTTCCGCTCAAGCACCGGCAACACACCGGTGTGCGCCGAATTAATCGCGAATTTAGTGTTTATTTACCAATTACATAAGAATTAGTTTTTATTTGGGAATTTTCACATGTCGGGGCTGGAGTCGTTAATGGAATTTTTACTTTCAGATTTTTAACAGTTGAAATAGACCTTATTGTTTAATTACGTCCAAATGAACGTCATTTTATTTTTTTTAAATTACCATTAGGTGTTTCTCTCAAGGATTTGGGGATTTCTAAACAATGTTTCGATTTCTCAGGAGAGAAGAAGACGGAACACAGAGTATATGGAGCAAATCGAACGCGAGTTCCTCGAGGAACAGAGACAGAAATTGGAGCCAGATACGCACCCGCTGCCTGAAAAACCACCCGATATCAGGTAAACAAACTGATTGCACAGTAACGGATTATGCTGGACGTATTGCTTAGTTGAATAAAATTTTACCATTCTCCAAAAAATATGGTCCGAAAAAAAGTAAATAAATATTCCATTTTTTTATATTAAGTGCAAGATAGACTCTAGTAAATTAGTGGTCTTGCTATTCAATCCCATATTCAACGATTTAGTAGTCACCTTGCTATTCAATCCCCAAGTTAAGGAAAATTAAGTTTTTCTTCGATTTATTTTAATAAGCTCCCCCCCCTCAGTACAAAGTTGGCTAAATGTATGTGTATATATGAAACACCTCCGCCTATCTCTTCAGATAACAAATGCGCGATGTTACGTTATTAAATTCAACTTTTTTATTACTTTTCCCCAGCAAACCCGATCCGCTACCAGAAGAACCTCTCTCCCCAATCAAGAACCACACAAAATCTCCGGACAGAGACAAGAGCAAACGCGACACAACGCTGGAGGACGGAGAGATCAGCGACGACTCGCAGCCACTGCAGGCGCACATCAAGCGAGACGCCGCCGACAAGCCCGACAAGCGACAGCGCGTCGTGTCCTTCAGCGACCACAGCACTACCGAGACCGCGGTCAGTGTTAATGGGGTTAAAGATGTGAGTATAGTGTGTGACGCTAGCGCATAACACATAATGCGCACCAAGCGAGACGCCGCCGACAAGCCCGACAAGCGACGGCGCGTCGTGTCCTTCAGCGACCACAGCACTACCGAGACCGCGGTCAGTGTTAATAGGGTTAAAGATGTGAGTATAGTGTGTGACGCTAGCGCATAACACAATGCGCACCAAGCGAGACGCCGCCGACAAGCCCGACAAGCGACGGCGCGTCGTGTCCTTCAGCGACCACAGCACTACCGAGACCGCGGTCAGTGTTAATAGGGTTAAAGATGTGAGTATAGTGTGTGACGCTAGCGCATAACACAATGCGCACCAAGCGAGACGCCGCCGACAAGCCCGACAAGCGACGGCGCGTCGTGTCCTTCAGCGACCACAGCACTACCGAAACCGCGGTCAGTGTTAATGGGGTTAAAGATGTGAGTATAGTGTGTGACGCTAGCGCATAACACATAATGCGCACCAAGCGAGACGCCGCCGACAAGCCCGACAAGCGACGGCGCGTCGTGTCCTTCAGCGACCACAGCACTACCGAAACCGCGGTCAGTGTTAATGGGGTTAAAGATGTGAGTATAGTGTGTGACGCTAGCGCATAACACATAATGCGCACCAAGCGAGACGCCGCCGACAAGCCCGACAAGCGACGGCGCGTCGTGTCCTTCAGCGACCACAGCACTACCGAAACCGCGGTCAGTGTTAATGGGGTTAAAGATGTGAGTATAGTGTGTGACGCTAGCGCATAACACATAATGCGCACCAAGCGAGACGCCGCCGACAAGCCCGACAAGCGACGGCGCGTCGTGTCCTTCAGCGACCACAGCACTACCGAGACCGCGGTCAGTGTTAATGGGGTTAAAGATGTGAGTATAGTGTGTGACGCTAGCGCATTATGTGTGGTGTCGTGGAGTAAATTAAACGAATCGGTAATCATCAAGTTTTGCTGCCAAGCAAGTGCGTCGTAAGGAGCCTGATACGGTAGAGGACAGTAGTAATTTTAATCTTGCTTTTTGCTTTGTATTAATAGTTAATAATAGTTACGCATCATTGTTACAACAACATAATATTGTTGTGTTGCGGCCCACAACAGTAGCTATATGAGGTTGTAAGAGGTAAAGAGAGGAACTGTGTTGTGTGTAACATAACACACGGTATGTTTGTGTTAATAATTTGCAACATAAAATCATGTTGCTGCAGCAATGATGTGCAACATTTATTTAATGTCAGAATTGTGAAACTTTAACTTTTCTTATTAGCTTTTATTTTCGTTTCCATGTGGCAGTAACTTACTTATGATACTATGTGCCTGGCTTTCTTGTTATAATGTTTCTGATTTCATAAATTAGTTTCCACAGCATTTTCGCTTTTCATATCTCATTAGCATAATAGAGTCATTTTTAAACTAAAACTAATAAGAGACATTTCTGTAACGTGTGCAGGCCAGCAGCGCGCTGTCGGAGACGTCGTCGCCTGTGTCGCAGGCGTCGCAGGCGTCGCAAGCGTCGCAGGTGGCGCTGGACCACTCGTACTGCCGGCCGCCGCCCGACCCCGCGCCCGAGCGCCGGCCCTCCAACCATCTGCAGCACGACCACGGTAGGCACACCCACACTCACACTCGCCTAATGTCAGGCGTCGCAAGCGTCGCAGGTGGCGCTGGACCACTCGTACTGCCGGCCGCCGCCCGACCCCGCGCCCGAGCGCCGGCCCTCCAACCATCTGCAGCACGACCACGGTAGGCACACCCACACTCACACTCGCCTAATGTCAGGCGTCGCAAGCGTCGCAGGTGGCGCTGGACCACTCGTACTGCCGGCCGCCGCCCGACCCCGCGCCCGAGCGCCGGCCCTCCAACCATCTGCAGCACGACCACGGTAGGCACACCCACACTCACACTCGCCTAATGTCAGGCGTCGCAAGCGTCGCAGGTGGCGCTGGACCACTCGTACTGCCGGCCGCCGCCCGACCCCGCGCCCGAGCGCCGGCCCTCCAACCATCTGCAGCACGACCACGGTAGGCACACCCACACTCACACTCGCCTAATGTCAGGCGTCGCAAGCGTCGCAGGTGGCGCTGGACCACTCGTACTGCCGGCCGCCGCCCGACCCCGCGCCCGAGCGCCGGCCCTCCAACCATCTGCAGCACGACCACGGTAGGCACACCCACACTCACACTCGCCTAATGTCAGGCGTCGCAAGCGTCGCAGGTGGCGCTGGACCACTCGTACTGCCGGCCGCCGCCCGACCCCGCGCCCGAGCGCCGGCCCTCCAACCATCTGCAGCACGACCACGGTAGGCACACCCACACTCACACTCGCCTAATGTCAGGCGTCGCAAGCGTCGCAGGTGGCGCTGGACCACTCGTACTGCCGGCCGCCGCCCGACCCCGCGCCCGAGCGCCGGCCCTCCAACCATCTGCAGCACGACCACGGTAGGCACACCCACACTCACACTCGCCTAATGTCAGGCGTCGCAAGCGTCGCAGGTGGCGCTGGACCACTCGTACTGCCGGCCGCCGCCCGACCCCGCGCCCGAGCGCCGGCCCTCCAACCATCTGCAGCACGACCACGGTAGGCACACCCACACTCACACTCGCCTAATGTCAGGCGTCGCAAGCGTCGCAGGTGGCGCTGGACCACTCGTACTGCCGGCCGCCGCCCGACCCCGCGCCCGAGCGCCGGCCCTCCAACCATCTGCAGCACGACCACGGTAGGCACACCCACACTCACACTCGCCTAATGTCAGGCGTCGCAAGCGTCGCAGGTGGCGCTGGACCACTCGTACTGCCGGCCGCCGCCCGACCCCGCGCCCGAGCGCCGGCCCTCCAACCATCTGCAGCACGACCACGGTAGGCACACCCACACTCACACTCGCCTAATGTCAGGCGTCGCAAGCGTCGCAGGTGGCGCTGGACCACTCGTACTGCCGGCCGCCGCCCGACCCCGCGCCCGAGCGCCGGCCCTCCAACCATCTGCAGCACGACCACGGTAGGCACACCCACACTCACACTCGCCTAATGTCAGGCGTCGCAAGCGTCGCAGGTGGCGCTGGACCACTCGTACTGCCGGCCGCCGCCCGACCCCGCGCCCGAGCGCCGGCCCTCCAACCATCTGCAGCACGACCACGGTAGGCACACCCACACTCACACTCGCCTAATGTCAGGCGTCGCAAGCGTCGCAGGTGGCGCTGGCGCTGTTACAACAATACTGCGAAGAACATCGCTTTATGTTGGCTAGAGCGTCGTATACTCCGTTTGCGCAATCTTGGGCAGTCAACGCGGTACTATCGTGCCCGCTACGTGCACCATACTAATCGCTACGGCGTAACTCATTGCCTACGACTGCGGAGACGGCTCCACTTCCCTATCAAATTTACATCATGTCATTCCCCATGTTTACAGGTTACACGTGGATGGCTGAACCTGAGAGCGCGTTATCGCCGCCAATGGAAGACAGAGACAGGGATGAGAAAGAAAGGGAGGAGAGGGAAGTGCCGCGAGAGACCAGCAAGAAGGACGCCAAGCGACCCTACAAGAGGAAACACGAACCCAAAAAACTGGCTGAGATACAGAATAAGTATGTACTCATGTATCCTTATCATAGCTGTTGTTATTTGTCAGAGTGTGTGACGACTATGACCCGTCAGATTCGTCTGCACGTCATGACAATAGGTACCCTGACATGACACAGCCCTCGTTCCGCAGCCTGTACTCTCCGCTGGCGCCGCTGGCGCCGCTGGCGCCGCAGCCGCTGGCCACGTTCAAGGCGCGCGAGCTCATGGCGGAGATGCAGGTGATGTACGAGTTCCTGACGCGCGGCATCGACCGCGAGGACGTGGAGCACCTGCGCCGCGCCTACGACGCGCTGCTGGCCGAGGACGCGCACGGCTACTGGCTCAACGACACGCACTGGGTGGACCACCCGCCCACCGACGTGGCTTACTCGCCGCCCAAGAAGAAGTCCAAAAGACATAATAATATTTATGAAGATTTACAGGTACTTTGTTTTCATATATTATTACACACTTACATTGCTCGTCAATTGCCTCGTCTGATTTGTTGTCAGATTTCCGAATTTATGATACAATATATGGTTACATTTTTAATAAATCTGGTGGTTTATAAGCTATCCGAACAGGTCCTCAAGGCTTTTGTATAGGCAGTATTATATGGTTACATTTTTCTACACTAATATTATAAAGAGGAAAGATTTGTTTGTTTGTTTGTTTCAAATGAATAGGCTCCGGAACTACTGGACCGATTTGAAAAATTCTTTCACCAATAGAATCTTACAGTATCGGTGATGGATATGGGCTATAGAATATTTTCAAAAAAGTTAGGGATCCGTATGATATCTTCGATAATGTAACCCAAGGTGTGAGAATAAAATCCTTATATCGCGTACGCTGCGGAATCAATTGACAATAGAGCAAAGTGATGTACTACAGTTTTATAGAAATCATCAATATCTACAAAAAAGTCCGCGATACCATATGTCTAACTATTATGGATAAGTCACCATGACCGCTTTTTGTTCATATTATTCAAGAAAATCCCTGGTGTAATGAAAAAAGGGTAATTTTGGTATCATGATATTAATCCTTATCCATTTAAATGGTTTGATAATTAAGGTTGATTATGTCCGTGTAAATTACACTTTAAATTATTCAAATCGGACTTTTCGTTCCAAAGTTACGACGGTAATAAATATGCTCGAAGTTAGAAAAATGTCGCAGCTTTGAGGCGAACTGGGGAGAATCGTATCAATGCTTGGTCCGATGAAGTTGAAACACGGCATTAAAATGATTTCGATAAAACAATAACAAATGTTTGGATTTTTCGGATATAAACTACATAATAAGGAGTGAAGCAGGGGTGATTAAGATTTTAGGGAAGGACATTATTGCTTGCTTCAATTTACGTCGGAATGCTATGAACAAACTAAAAGCGGGATAATTGAAACAGATGTACCTAACAATTTTTGCATAATTAACCCCTGACGGGTTGAACGGGGTAGACAGTTGCGCTGAACCTGGGCTTGAGACAAGTGAGATTCTGTCAACAGTGGCGTGGCGCAGGCGATTGTCAATACGTCAAAAATGAATAGGATTGACAGATGCTAGCGAAATGTCACGTGACCAAATTCCTACATTTTGGCATTTCGACAGTCGCATTCGCTAATTAAATGGTACATTGTCTAGGGCCTCTTTGAGACCATAGAATAAGTAGAAATGGCTAAGTAATTAATGAAAATCGTTGTGCGTAATTTTCCAAAACTAACCTTTTATAGGGGGCGTTGAAGTTTTTGGAGTACCTACTAAATCCGCGCGGACGAAGTCGCGGACGAAGTGCAATTTTTAATAAATGTGGTGGTTTATAGGCTTTCCGAACAGGTCCTCAAGGCTTTTGTATAGATAGGCAGTATTCTTCCTAATCGTGACTACAATAAACTATAGTTGATCAGCAGAGATCGGAATAGGTAGACCTTATTTACCTAAATTTCGATGAAGAATGAACCTCCTCTAATATCCCGGAATCATAAACAACCATTGAATCCTGGGATTTAATAAATTTGAACTAAATTATTATATTGAGGAATCTTATTGTATTTTTAGAGTTCCGTACTCAAACAGTTAAAATAAAGAGCTTTGCACATAACTATACAATTGGAATATGATTCTTCATATATTTTTTTTGTAACTATACTCAAGTCCAGTTCATGTTTTTATAATCTCGGGTTTTAATGGTTTTTGTTGTAAATAAACCAGTTAAATATGTTTTATTTTACATCTTGTCTCCTTACGGTTACTTAACAAATGAATCCCCTGTCGTCTACCTACCCTCTTCGTCACCACACCATATATAAATCCCAGGGGCACTCAAGCGGCTCAGCGCGCACGGAAGGCTACTACAAGATGGACGCTCGTCTCAAAGCCAAGTACAAGTACCACCACGGCCGCAGCTCGGCGACGGCGCTGCACGATCATATCGACGATAAGAAGGCCTCCAAGATGCAGGGACTCTCCAGGGAAGCGCGGTCCAATCAGAGGAGACTGCTTACTGCTTTCGGTTAGTACCTTTGAGAATTACTATTTTTTGCTTTTGCCCAGGACATCTGTAGTGGGGATTTTTCGGCATAATAATAAATATTTCACATATAATATAGGTTTACCTATGTCAGTGTTAGGTCCAAAAAATGTGTCTATATCGAAATCACGCCGCACTCGTGCTCCGTTACTGCGTGAAAAAAACAAACAGCCAAACACGCTTTTGGAGGATTTTGCATACTTATCATTAAAACTCATTAGCGAGCGGCATATTAAGTCTTATAAGCGCATGGAAATAAGGTGCAAATTACAATGGCTGTACCGCTCTTTAAAAATGCAACTATTTACTTAAGCGAGTTGCCACCTTATGGAAACTCGCTTATGTAAATGGCGTTTCGAAATATGCAGTCCCAGAAAACTAAAATCAGAAATGTCTGATTTTAGTTTAAAAAAACTGCCAAATGCTGCAAATAGGCAGTTTGGATTGATAATATTGATCTCGCCCTACATCCTATGAGCGTATCTTGCCACAGATTGGAAAAAATATATTATTACTATTCTATTTCGCATCAACAGGTACAGATACGGACTCCGATTTGTTGAAATTCAACCAGCTCAAGTTCCGGAAAAAGCAGCTCAAGTTCGCCAAATCTGGCATCCACGACTGGGGTCTGTTCGCACAAGTAAGTTGTATTTCACCTGATATTTTCTAAACAGGGTTACAGAACAGTGTCCTTGTTTTTATATAGCGAGCTACATTTCGAGCTTCAAAAATCCAAACGTGCGTGCGTGAGAGCTCCCATACGAACAAGCGCATCGATTAGAGGCTGTATGAATTTGATAAGCGCGCTTACGATTCTACGACATGAGTCAAAAGTTCGCGCGTAGTAATTAGCCATTATTAAAACTAATATCTGGGAGTGCAGCACGCCACTGCTTGACTAACTTTAGTGGCGTAAACAACACAAATCAAAACTTTTTTCGTGTAGGAGCCGATAGCTGCGGACGAGATGGTGATCGAATACGTGGGGCAGATGGTGCGGCCCATCGTAGCGGACGTGCGGGAGGCGCACTACGAGGCCACCGGCATCGGCAGCTCCTACCTGTTCCGCATCGACCTCGACACCATCATCGACGCCACCAAGTGCGGCAACCTCGCCCGCTTCATCAACCACAGCTGCAATGTAAGTATTGTATATATACATCGTGGCGGACGTGCGGGAGGCGCACTACGAGGCCACCGGCATCGGCAGCTCCTACCTGTTCCGCATTAACCTCGATACCATCATCGACGCCACCAAGTGCAGCAACCTCGCCCGCTTCATCAACCACAGCTGCAATGTAAGTATTGTATATATACATCGTGGCGGACGTGCGGGCGGCGCACTACGAGGCCACCGGCATCGGCAGCTCCTACCTGTTCCGCATCGACCTCGACACCATCATCGACGCCACCAAGTGCGGCAACCTCGCCCGCTTCATCAACCACAGCTGCAATGTAAGTATTGTATATATACATCTTGGCGGACGTGCGGGAGGCGCACTACGAGGCCACCGGCATCGGCAGCTCCTACCTGTTCCGCATCGACCTCGACACCATCATCGACGCCACCAAGTGCGGCAACCTCGCCCGCTTCATCAACCACAGCTGCAATGTAAGTATTGTATATATACATCTTGGCGGACGTGCGGGAGGCGCACTACGAGGCCACTGGCATCGGCAGCTCCTACCTGTTCCGCATCGACCTCGACACCATCATCGACGCCATCAAGTGCGGCAACCTCGCCCGCTTCATCAACCACAGTTGCAATGTAAGTATTGTATATGTCGCAGCCAAATACCTTAATCAGCCGTTTAGTTGGCTGCCTATCCGTTTCATTCAACGGCGCCGTTTAACTAGCTGCCTAAATGACATCCAGCCAACTTGTCTAATACAACACTTAATGAAAAGTAGGGATTTCGAAAAAGTAAAAGTATAAACTTGGCTATTTATGAGTTTTTACAAAATGTCATGCTAAATGTAGATAAGAGAACACCAGTCTGTGCCATATTCTGCGACATGACACAGGCCTTTGACTGCGTCCATTATAATTCCCTGACAGAGAAACTTGAAGCCTATGGTGTTAGAGGTAACGTTTTAGAATTAATAAAATCGGTATCTACATAATCGTAAACAAATTATAGAAATCAGTGCAATAAACATAAAAATAAAACGTGAAGAAACTTCAAGATCAGAGGAGCGCGAAGTTATGTACGGAGTACCTCAAGGCAGTGTATTGGGGCCTCCATTGTTCACTCTGTATATAAATGACTTGCCTAAAGTAACTGAACAACCGATGACACTTTTTGCTGACGATTGCACTATGACAATAGCTTGTAATGACATAAACACTTATGAACTTGACATTCATAATTCATTTATATCCACAATAAATTGGTTAAATGATAATAATTTAAGAATTAATTTAAATAAGACTAACGTGATGCACTTTAGGCAACGTACACAAACAATCAACAATCTTAGTACCTATTCAATTTAATAATATAAATATCAAGGAAGCCGATACAACAAAATTTCTGAGACTTATAATAGATTCTAAATTTAATTGGAAATCTCAAATAGAGGCACTTAGTAAAAATTGAGTAGTGCAGCTTATGCTCTGAAACAGCTTGCTGCGGTTCTCAACACAGATGCGCTAATTACTTCTGACAATGGATTAGCCGAATCAATTCTTAGATATGGAGTCATCTTTTGGGGGAATAGCACGGACAGTGAAATAGCGTTTCGGGCACAGAAAAGGTGCATTAGATCAATGTTTAGACTACGAACAACTGACAGCTGCAAATCTTATTTTATAGAACATAAGATATTGACATTGCCCTCTTTATATATCCTGGAAACAGTAATATTCGTAAAATCAAACTCTCATTTATTTCAGCTTTGGTCTGATGCTGTCCCTAGGAATAGACGTGATAGATTTCAAATTCTGTGTGCACGGCGCTAAAACGACTCTTATGCGTAAGAGCATCTTTTGCATGGCTCCGACCATTTTTAATAAATTGCCGAAATCATGGAGAACATTAAATATATCTGCCCTTAAAAGTAAATTAAAGAGTCTATTAACTGAAAAAGCATATTACAGTATAGCAGAGTTTATGAAAGAGGACAATTTTTCTTCGTTTTTGAGATGACGATGTTGTATTTTTGGCATGTTGTGGTAATTGTATTTTCTTTTTTTGGAATAATTGTAATTTAGTATGTACATTTAATGTTAGCAATTCATATTTTATTGACTAATTTATTTAACGACTACTTATTTGACATTCATTATTGACATTTTTTTCTATATATGCTTGCTGAGTTATAATAATTTTTAGTGAATTAATAAGTACCTACAAAGTGTCTTGAATGTAATTTTGATGAATATTGGCACGGTTCATGCACCATCTCTTCCTACCAATTTGTACGCCACGATGATATGCGGCTGAACATGTTAGAACTTTTTTTTCTGTACTTTATTGTTATCTTGCATGTATCATGTACACCATGTTTAAACAAATAAAATTTTACTTACTTACTAAAAAACGGTTATAGGGACCTTGATGTTGTTGGTTACTCTTATTTTCAAAATGTTCGCAGAAACATTCGTAAGAGTTTTCTACACCAATATTTTCAATTAACACTCAGCATTTACTAACGTTGATTTAAAATTTTGAATTTGAGAGAAACAGCAGAAATGGCACAGCTGGTCAGTGTTACCAGCTCTCAAAAAATATTTTCCCTTATACCAAAGTGAAAACGTCAGGTTTAGAATCAAGTCCTTTAAATTTGAGGAATCTGTCTGTGGGGGGGGGGGGGCAAGAGGGCTTACCTCAAGCGCCTCCATGCAATTTCAGCTGCCGAAGCGGCGTAGAAATATTTTCTAAAAATATTCGTAAATCACTATTAAAACGTGAAACGGAACTATAATTACTCTTAATGCTTACGTTTTTGAAGTTCTATCTGTCAAAATGCGTGAAATGAATTGCTAGGCTGGCATTTTGTTGAGACTGACAGTGACAGATATACTCGACATCTCGCCGTAAATGTGCTCCATATCGTTTTTGTTATCTGCCTCCTGGGGCCTAACTACCAACTCTTAAAGCAATACTGCTTTAAGAGTTGGTGGTTTAGGCCCTGTTTTTGCTACCCCTCTGGACACCGAATGCTTGCTATTTATGACAAGTTCGCTACGCCTTTGGATAAAGTTTAGATTATAGTTAACATTTTGGTGTTTTATTTGGTGTAAGAGATAGCGAAGCATGTTCGGGACTTGGGGCACCCCGAATCTGACAGGTTAGGTTAGAAGGGGTTGGCCGTTCCCTTATTCCCTTGTTTTTTTTTTAAACCACCCAGAAAAAGAAGCCCCGCCAACTACACTTTGGTATTACTTCGGTAGAGCCCCCCCCCCCTACCTCCCTGTTAAGGTTATTTTTCTCAGTAATTATTCAATAAAAAATTTAAACTTCAACAATTAATATAAAAAACCTCGCACCTCTGGCGGCGGGAAAAGGTGGGGGGCTAACCCCCTAATAAGGGGACTAGATTCTAAACTTAAACCTTTTTAATTTCCAGTAAGCATAGACAAAGTAACCACAGACGATATAATAAATAATCCTTTTTTATGGTTAACACTAGTGATAGTTGTTTTTATGAGGATTTAACTCCGCATTCTTAGTCATAAGGAATTATTCTAAATTTGATTTCGTATCGCTAGGTCAATAAATAAAACTTATAAATACACCACTTATTTACCCCTAAATTTGGGAGAAAACCCGGCTGGTCGACGCAATTATGACAGTTCCGCCTACAGCGCGCCAAGTGACAAAAATTGGGGATAAACTTTCCTTTATGGGCCGTGGCTTTGGAAGTTCATTTTTTTTGTGGATAGTACTCATAAATAGAAAGCTTTTTACAAATTTTCAACATCCGGAGAGTCACGGTTATCGAGATATAAATCTTTAAAGTTTCCATACAAATTGGAAAATAATACGCCATTTGTACATTTTTAGGTTAGATAAATTGTCATAGTAGACGTCAAAGTTGACATTTCACGTTCCGTTTATGGTAGAGGTGTATTTTATTCAATTATTTAAAATGTAAACTATGTAAAAACCATGACAGTAGTCATGGTTTTTACATAGTTTACATTTTAAATAATTTTATTTTCACGTATTCACATATTAAATTTGGTGGGTAATTAATGTGCTGAATAACCGGGCTGTATCATTACATTGACTTTTTCAAACAAGAAATAACAATTTTTTTTTACACTGTGGAACGGAACGTGAAGCGACGCCATTTTGCTATAGCTGTGTTTCGATCTATCAGTCGCAAGGAACTTCTATTACAACCTGGAATGAGCATTGTCAATTTGACACCAATATAAAAATAAACCTTATGTTTATGACGTTAAGTTCTATTACAGACAATCACTTGGTCAAAGCGAAATCCGGTCCGAGGGAGAAAGCGCTTGGAGAGCCCTGTGTCCCTTTCTAAAGTGTTGCCAGGAGGATTATTCCCGAATTTAGTAGGAATGGTAGGAAAAAATAACATTGTCGTGTCTTATTAAAAAAACATTAACTTTCGTTCTGATATATTTCTAATATTTTTAAATTATCTGTTAGAATGAGAACATTTTTTTTAGCAATAATTTAGATACTGTATTGAAATGTAATTAAAAACGAAAAGATTATTAGTAAAATATATAATTATATAAGTTAGACTGGTAACCCACCAGCCATATTTATTTGTTGTAAAACAATCAATTTATTTATTCGGATGGAATAAAGATGGTTAAAAAGTGTGCGATTCAAAAGCTGTTCGGTTGCAAAAGCGAATCCTATGCAGGATGCGGTGTTTCTTTCTTCAAGTAAGTATATTGCAATTCTTGAAGTAGGGGGCCCATAATGAACGAAATTATAAGATTATTTACACAATGCAGCATATAAATAGGAGGTAGTCTTCAACGTAAGCATAATAAAACTTTATATGGAATGGTGTACCGAATACTTAAAAGACGATCGATGATCATGAAATTTCACATTTCCCGAGGAACATTGTAGGGAAACGGCAAAAAAGTTTCAACTTCCCATATTAATCGCTGATTTAGGTGTGTCACTTCGTATATTTTAAATAAATTTAAAAAATATAATTTCAGACTGCCTGGAGAAGAATCAGGGAGAAAAAATGGCTTGATGTCATTCCAAGTCATTCAAATATCAAAAAATATTCCGTTATTTGCAGTCTTCATTTCAGGCCCCAGGATATAATAAAACATAGTTTAATGCGTTTTACTTTAATCCATCCTTAAAGCATAATTATTATTAACTTATGAAATCAAATTATTGGTTAATATATTATATCCTATTATATTAGTCTCAACCTACATTATATTGGTTGGTCACCCTAATGAAAGGGACAGAGGGCTCTCGCGAAGCTATCTCCCTCGGACCGCGTATCGACAGCCTGTGCACATTCCAGGTTGTAATAGAAGTTCCTTGATCAGTCGTGACTGTCGTGACTGTCAGTCGGGACATGGGGCACCCCGACTCGGACAGGTTAGGTTAGTGGTTTTTTTTTTAAACCCTTGCTATTAAGAGGACTAAGGATGCAAGAGGGTTAGGCTTCAAAAAATTATTTTTTTTTGGAAACGGTTAGTTACCTTTTCATGATAGTGGTGCCAGGGAGGAGGGGGGGCACCCTCACCCCCTCCCACCTGCCTCTTTCTGCTACTGGATACGAAATTTTAAGCAAAATTTTTATTCTAACCTGTAAACTTTAACCATGGATATCTACATAACCATGGGGCTCCGGGTGGTGGGGGTGGTAGAGGGGGGTAGCCCCCCTCGCCCCCTTGCCCTTCCCCTTCAAAAAATCAGCGGCCCATAAAGGAAATTTTAGCCAAAATTGGAACTAAATTTCAGTGAACATGTCTAGGCAAACCATTAAATCTTAGTGAGCCAAGGCATATGCCTAGCCGTTCAATTAAATGCCGGGATGGCATTTAGGCCGCTAACTAAATGGCGCCGTTTAATGAAATGGCTAGGCAGCCAACTAAACGGCTGATATAAACAGTTGGCTGCGACATATATACATCGTGGCGGACGTGCGGGAGGTGTACGTTACCCCAACAAGAAAGTGTCTCCTAGAGTTATATGAGTAGAACGTATTATTGGTGCCTTATCTGTTGTAAATGTGCCCCCACATAAAAAATGTGTGCCCCCTGTCGTTTTGGAAAAAAACGGAAAAAACGATTCTTGCTGGGGTAACGTTTTTCTAGCAGGAAAATTCTAAACGAATGATCGGAGAGAGAAAAATTGTGCATAGCCAGAGAGCTTATATGTGTGCCAAAATGTGCCCCCAAAAATAAAATCTGTGCCCCTTCAGGTTTTCGAGATATTGCATTTCCTGCTGGAGTAACGTTTTGATGAATCGTATATCTCTAAAACCATTGCATGTGCCCCTGTAGAATAAACATACACGAGTAGCTCTTAATGTGTGCCCCTTTGTGCCCCAATTAGATTTAAGAAAATATTTATAGTTTTCAAGTTATCGCGGTTTTATGAAAACCCGAAAAAACATCGCAGCGGCTAAATGAGACAAGGCATAACTTCGCTGAAAACTGTATTCGGTTCTTCTTGACGCTAATAATAACCATACAAAGTTTCAAAACTGTTCATGCATGCGTTTTTGAATAATCATGCTAAAAGTAAAAACGATGGTGTCATAACTTTGACGGCAAAATACAAGGAACTGGCACAATCCCAGATGTGTAGGTGTAAATCAAAATCTTGTGCCTTTAGTCAAAAATATATGGTGAAAATATTGAGCTTCAAATGTTACGCATTAAGTAAATATAAACAAAAAACCAAAATATGTAAACAACGGCTGGTTATCCGACCAAATCTGAATGACTACTAAAAAGCGACGGATTCATACATATCGATGACCTTCTTCATTGGACGTATTATACCTAAGCTGTTGTCCGTACAGTCGCGTTCAAAAGTTTTGAGGGCTAATTAAAAAATATATTAAATGCACCTTGTGACTATATGTGTTGTTATGGCTGCCATAGAACATTCTGTAAAAATCAAATCAATTATTTAGTTATTTCGGCTAAAAAGATACAGCCCTGTGACTGTGACATGTTGAGTGTTGACGGATTGTGGTCGAGTCTTAGTTTTGGAGACATGAATTCTTGTCATGAATTATTTTTTTACATAGTAACTAGAAGTTATTAAGGGATTATATGTCATCAACCTAGCACAAGAAGAGAATTAAATACGTATTCTACAAAAAAAGTAAACAAATTACTGAATCGCTTTTGACGAAATTTCTATTGGACCAATCGGAAAGTATGTATATCCTTTCAGATGAAAACAAAACAAACATGATTTAGAACATATTAGTTAAAAATAAATAAATAGGTAAAGTAATGAAAAAAAAATCCAAGTGCTTGATAAGGTACAAGTATTTTTAGTCAAAACAATGCCATTAAATACTTACCACCGCAGATCGTGCCATAAAATTCACCACCCCTACAACCACATAATTGCTATAAAATGCTTATACGCCACTTTCAACCAACTTAAAAAAAGTAAACAAACAGTATCAGTGCAACTGCGTGACTCAACGTAACAGTGTCCTTGGCGTCATAACATAACTGCAACTGTTAACCAATACCAAATAATAATCCAAACGCACTTCCTAGTCAATAAACACTTTGTACCCATTATTCATAATAGAGCGACGTTACACGTAACTGTCTCTGTCACACTAACACCGCGGTGTGGGGAGGCGAAAAAAGGGAATCTTCTATTAAGGTAAATGCTCCAACCAGCCTGCGAAATTCGAATTTTTCTAAGTTTTTTTGCAATTTGCAGGCCAGTGCTTGGTTGTATGTTGATGAAAATATTATTCGCGGCTGTAAGACATATGTAGATACAAAATTATAATCATCAATATCATCAATACAATGCTCTAAGTTCATAAAGATGTAGGAATGAGTTTTTGTTTTTTCTTTTTTCCTACGCCTTTATTTAGTACGAACATATTTAGTGTCAGTTTATTTGTTGTCACGAAACGTCGCTGCAATTTGTACAAAAAAAATACGTGTGAATAACAGTGCATTTCCAAATAAAGAAGCGAGTATTATTTTCATAGCATTAGCCTATTAATACAATTCATGTATGTATCGTCTTTATCTATATATTACAAGTTATTCTGATATTGTGGCTAATTGAGGTTGTTTCTCACGAAAATGCTACACATATGAGTCACATTTCGTCACTCATATGACGTAACTCACATCTACGTGTAAAGTTAAAACATGTTTACACTGCGGCTGAAAATTTTAACAAATTATATGCCGGCGGCGTCCGGTGTTATCTCCATACAAAACGTTTCACTAATAAATAAATCTGACATTTACGGAAAATAGTTAAAGAGTTTTAGTGTAATTTTTTAAAATAATAATTTGGAGGTTTCGAATAAATGCTGAATTTGATCATTAAACCTGCATTTTAGCTCCCTGCCGGACCCTGCTCAATTTGAGCAGTAGGACATAGTTACATGTAAACTTTGCTTTACAATAAATGTGACTTACATTAGTATAAAAATACAGGTAGGATGTCACAAAACAGTTTGGTCACGATTTTGAGCATGTTAGTCACATGTACATTTTATTTGAAAATGGCTCTTATAAATATACTTAATCATGTGTAAGGTCATAGAAACAGCTATTAAAATATAATCCAATAACAACTTAATTTTATTAGATATTACTTTTCTACTTCAGTGTACTCAGGCACAACACGTGTGAACCGGTTAGTGAGTAAAGTATAGAAGGTCATCGATATGTATGAATCCGTCGCTTTTTAGTAGTCATTCAGATTTGGTCGGATAACCAGCCGTTGTTTACATATTTTGGTTTTTTGTTTATATTTACTTAATGCGTAACATTTGAAGCTCAATATTTTCACCATATATTTTTGACTAAAGGCACAAGATTTTGGTTTACACCTACACATCTGGGATTGTGCCAGTTCCTTGTATTTTGCCGTCAAAGTTATGACACCATCGTTTTTACTTTTAGCATGATTATTCAAAAACGCATGCATGAACAGTTTTGAAACTTTGTATGGTTATTATTAGCGTCAAGAAGAACCGAATACAGTTTTCAGCGAAGTTATGCCTTGTCTCATTTAGCCGCTGCGATGTTTTTTCGGGTTTTCATAAAACCGCGATAACTTGAAAACTATAAATATTTTCTTAAATCTAATTGGGGCACAAAGGGGCACACATTAAGAGCTACTCGTGTATGTTTAATCTACAGGGGCACATGCAATGGTTTTAGAGATATACGATTCATCAAAACGTTACTCCAGCAGGAAATGCAATATCTCGAAAACCTGAAGGGGCACAGATTTTATTTTTGGGGGCACATTTTGGCACACATATAAGCTCTCTGGCTATGCACAATTTTTCTCTCTCCGATCATTCGTTTAGAATTTTCCTGCTAGAAAAACGTTACCCCAGCAAGAATCGTTTTTTCCGTTTTTTTCCAAAACGACAGGGGGCACACATTTTTTATGTGGGGGCACATTTACAACAGATAAGGCACCAATAATACGTTCTACTCATATAACTCTAGGAGACACTTTCTTGTTGGGGTAACGTACACGTGCGGGAGGCGCACTACGAGACCACCGGCAGCTCCTACCTGTTAAGTGGGAAAATGTTAGTTAAACTTTAAAATGATGATAGATAGTAACTGACAGCGTCTCTCTTTCTCCTTTCCAGCCGAATTGCTACGCGAAAATAATAACAATCGAGTCTCAAAAGAAGATCGTGATATACTCGAAGCAGCCGATCGGCGTAGACGAGGAGATCACGTACGACTACAAGTTCCCGCTGGAGGACGAGAAGATCCCCTGTCTGTGCGGCGCGCCGCAGTGCCGCGGCTTCCTCAACTGAGCGGCCGCTCGCTCGCTCGGGATACTACGCCACGGAGATAAGCGTACAGGCAGCAATCATGTGCACACTGTGAATTTTGTAAATGTTGTAATGATGGCTGCACGCTTAACTCTTTGCTTGACAGAACACACCCCTGTTGCTCAGCTTCAACTTGCCGCATCGGATATATAATTATGTAAGTCTGAAGCAAGCCTACATCCGTCAATTCATTCTCAAACGTAGAAGTCTAATAAAATTAGTTCCTTACAAACGCGATCTGAAGTATCTTTATCAATGTGTTCATGCCCATTTAATTGACGATAAATTGACTGGTGTATGGCGGGCTAACTGAAAATGTTTTGGAATCTTTTCTTAATGACTGCAATAATTGTTGTCGCAATAAAACATCAACAATGAACTGATAAATATATTATTAGGCTATACAATCAATTAACACGTACTTGTAAATGTGAAGGCGCGACGGCAACGATTGGAATTAATCATAAGTGTTGTGATTTAGGCCGGGTAAGAATATATTCGATTCTGTCCTTACCTACCTCTCGATGTAGATCTACAGGATAACTTACGATATGATGTGTGTTCAGGGTTCCGTTTCATATCTTCCATAATATTAAAGTAAGGACTTTATAACAAGTCAACTTTCGTTTGAGTAACATGGAGCGTGGCTCCGTTCACGTATATTGTATCAACCACTGCGCAAGTCCTCTCGTGGTTTTTAAAACTGCCTCAACTTGTAACGATTTTTGTCATTTTTATGTAATATATGAGTGTCGGTGTGACTGAAGTGTTTGTTTATTGTATGTGATGTGAGACCCAGTGATCATATGATGTAATTATAAATTAGCCGCAGCAACTGATTCTTGTATTATATTATGATATTTTGACTGAGTCTTAACTATATGATTCACTAGGCATAGAATGTCTGATAAAGCGAGCTGTGTAATTATTTGTGTTGTACATTATGTGTGTAAAGAGATCTCTGCTATTACGTCAGATTTGTGTAGTACACTTTTGAAGTACATCATCTTGTTCATAATTTCAAAGACAATTCGTAAACAAATGATATGGGGTGTTATGACTACTGTTTACGATTAGATACTGTCTAGTAAGCTTCGTGCGAGCAGTGATTGTAACGAGAATAAATTGATGTGTGCTCGCATGAACTTTCCAAATTCCACTTCATATTATGTAAATGTAATAAGATTGTAAATAAAAAATTCCAACAATTGTAAACATGGTTTTATTGAATAAATTCCATAAGCAACGGAAATGTCTGTAATCAAATACTCCTCATTATATTTCATATCAGAGATGGGCATTATTTGAATAATTTTTCAATTAAACAATGCCTTAAAGATGTCCGTGACTACGGCAGGACCACGAACCCCAATCGCTTCCATATTTGGTAAATAATTAGTACTCAATTGGTACAGTTTTCGTCAATTAACTTTGCCCCTCTGAAGTTAGCCATTTGCAAAAATCGCGCAGGTGCAGTCACGTACACGGGAGCAAGCGGGACGCAAGCATGCATCGAACGTAAACGTAAGACTGAGATAAAATCGCGCCCCGCCCCCATGTCTCTTACGCATGCGCAGTTGCAGTGTGTTCGTAATTTTGACTACTACGCTGCCACTCGACACAACTTCAGAGGGGCAAAGCTATTTGACGAGAACTGTACTCGAACAACAAAATTCCTCACTCCTCAGTAGTTTTCGAGAAAATAGACTTTGAAGGTGGTCCGGCGGTAGTCACGCTCCCACGAACGCAGAATAAGAGGGCATGCTACAGCTATTCTAAGTATACAAATAATTATTACCCATAAATGTGGTTCACTGCGTAAAAAAAAACAACTAACATTTTTCTATCTACCGAGAAATCAACGATGATATCTAACTTTCGTGCGTTCACGTCAAAACACAAAAATTTGTACCTACTCCTAAAGAAGTCAGTGACCAAAATTCATATTCCTAAGTGTTGTATTTTAAGAGAAATCAGCTTTCATTACTTTTCCATACTAAATCTCCGCGTATAACCCGACCAAATTAAGTCGGGTGGCGGTAGTCACGGTGTTAAATTGTCATTTTAAGATTTCCCTATTAAAAACTGTCATTTCTACCCAAAATACAAAAATTAGATACCATGGCAGTATGGAAACAGCGACTATCGCAACCCAGTGTTGGGAGGCGCCACGGCGTCCTCACCTTCCGCCTGACGCAGTTACTCACCGGACACTCAGTAATCATTCCCAAAACGCTTTGTGCGTGTGGGTGGGATGACCACCATGTACCGGTGGCGCATCGCCGTACGTCTTGTGGTCCGATGATGGAACGGGCTAGGCGGAATCAAACTATACAATTCCGTTGCACACTCTCCAAATGCAACCGATAGAAAACCGACAGGCTAGCAACTCGGCGTCGATGCTCGAGACTTTGGAGCTTCGGCTTGACGAGCCTATCTTTGCCGATGATCCTCTTGGCTCGTTTCTCTATTGACTCAAGGGCATCAAGCTGGTATCTAGCAGATCCGTCCCAAATATGCGAGCAGTACTCCATACACGATCGAACTTACGCTTGATAAAGTTTGAGCAGCTGTTCCGGCGTGAAGTACCGTCGCACTTTTGCTAGGATTCCCAACATTTTGGCAGCCACTTGAGCCTTTGCCTCCATAAATGTGCCAAAATTGAGGGTAGATGTCAACGTAACACCAAGAAGGTCAAGTTAGACCGCGCAGTTATACCAATTTGTAATATAATTTAGCGTGCACACAGGTCTAACTCTTGGACACAACTAAAATGTTACTAGTACCGTAGCCTATGTATAGGCGACAAAACACTAATAGTTTTCGAGCATCGGGGCACTGTATTCAGTCAACTGGTTAGTCTTTGCACTGAAAGGAGCGTGACTAGTAGTCGATTTTCTCGAAAACTGAGGTACCAATTTTGATGTTCGAGTAGCAATTAGTACCAATCGAGTACTAATTATGGAAGCGATTGGTGTTCGTGGTCCTGCGGTAGTCACGGACATACGTTGTTGTGCTTGTTGTAATAAGTTTGGCTTTCTAGCTTATTGTGTTGAGTTAGGATTAAGTTGAAATAAAATTCTTGATACTTTACAAAAATATATATTTTAACATGTCAAGTTACGTAAACAAGTTCACTTACATTTAAAAACAGAAATCAAGTCAGCTATAAAATCACAGTAAAATAAGTAGACAATAAGCTAGTAATTATTCTATAAATGGTTTCTATCGGTCCTTTCAACAATCATACCAACACATATTCATCATCCAATTAAAATTGACTTTAAAACCATATTTTGTTTTACCATAGAAAACCCAGTTAAATTATGAAATAAATAAAATGTACATACTATTAGTACGTTATATTAATATGCTAATACGGTTATGGTTCAAAAGTAAAATTAAGCCGCTTAGTCATGGTATAAATATTAAATATTACCTATCAAACATAGTAACGCCTAAAATTAAAATACTTTTAAATACTAACAATAGATCTACTCGGTTGACTTCACTGCTGCACTAAACATTCATCTCTCAGGTACATGCAAATGTTTTCCTGTATCATACAAGCTCTATACAGGGTGCAAAGAGACTCATCACCAAGTGAAATCTACGCGTTCTGTACATCTAAGTAACATTGAGCAAAATAATTGTTTGGAAACGACTAGCGCGCAATATAATACACGGAAAAGACATAGTCTACGGATTGTTTTTTTTTTTCTAAAAAAAAACTGCAGCTTTCGATGTCTCCATAACAAGTCAATTCCCAGGCGGAAACATAAAATTCATGCAAGGAAGGGAAGATTGTGACTTTCCAATTAGTGATGGGTCTTTTACACCCGTTATACTTGATATACGATAGTATAATCAGACTAGTCAGACTAACGACTCTCTGGAGTATAACTGGCAATATAAATATCACTGGAAGCGAACTTGTCTCGTGAACATTTCCGCGCACAAGTCGGCCGGGCCCTTCGGCGACGCCGGCTTGTCTTCGCTGTCGTCAGACTCCGAGTCGGAATCGAACTCAGAAATAGTCGCCGGAGACTTCCGACCGTTCGTCATGCGTTTCATACCGACCTCCGTTGTCAATATTTCTTTGATGACGTCATCGGGCGTCTGCTCTTTGCGGTGTTTGCTACGCAGCTGCCGCGCTCGCTTCCTGATATCTGCCAGGAATCCTGTCGTCACTTCAACGCTCTCTTGTGACACATCTTGTGGTGTTAAATCTGTTAACGACTGTGCTAAATCGGTGGAGGATCCCTTTGAGTCTGATATCGTGGCTAAGGACTCGACGGACGCGCCGACACTGCGGAAGGCCGCCTGCCCCTCTACGATTGAGACATTGTATCCGCTGTCATTTTTGGAACGTACGATTATTCCTTTGGGCGCCGTGCCTAGCAGCGCGGGCTCCTTTAGCTTCAACGTGAATATTTCGGGCAAGTAGCAGTCTGATGCGGTGGACGCCAGCGAGGTAGTGTCGCACGTGCAGGGCGGCGTCCGGTACGCGTCGTCGTTCAAGTACACGATGGTTATCTTGTCGTCTCCGATCACGTACAGGAAGGGGTGAACGAACTCCCAGCTGTATACGGCGGTGCTCCACTTGGGGTCTTCATTGCGCGTTCGCTTGCCGTTCTCGTCGACGAACACTCCGCACTCCGCGTAGCAGAGGAGTATTTCTGTGGGACTTTCTTTTATGAGCAGGAAGGCCTTGGGCGGAGAGTGCTTCTTGGCGGCGGCGGCGATGGTGGGCTCGTCCATGCCGAAGGCCTCGAGCGCGCCGGAGGGCAGGTTGAGCTTGAGCGGCTTCTCGCCGGCGATGTACAGCGTGCGCGCGGTGAGCAGCAGCGAGGCGGCGGGCCGGTCCACCGTGAGCGAGCGCGCCACGCGGAAGTCGGCGGCCGCGGCGTCGTAGCGCAGCAGGAACACGCGCCGCCCGCACGCCACCGCCGCGCAGCCGCTCTCCGCGCTCTCTGTCCTCTCACTCCTCTCTGTCCTCTCTGTCCTCTCTGCGCTCCCGCACGACACGGCCTGCCGACATCAATAGGTGCGTTTTATGAATGGGAAGTATTCAATCATTGCTGAAAGTTCGCTCTTGATTGACATCAACCAGATCGTCATCATCAAATCAATCAATCTGCCAACCTAACCTAACCAGTTGCGGCTAAACACTAGAATTTTACATCGAGCGACTGCCTTTTTGACCTCCACAGCCTAATAACTAGATAATACGATATCCCTTGGTAAGTGACTCGTGTCAGATTTTTCTTGCTTTTGACTACCCGTTACGACTGTCCAACCCCAGAGAGCTCCCGGGATCAAAGGCTTAACGTGCGTTTAGAGGCACGGACGAAACTTGGTTTGCCACCCATGCACGGACCGACTTCGTTAAGCACAGCTTAACCTCGTAACCCGTGCGACAGTCTTGCCAAGAATAATCATGTTACCCAGTTACTGGGTTGTGGAGGTCAGATAGGTAGTCACTCTACGTAAAATACTGGTATTCATCTAAATCCGGTTTCATTGGAAGTAGATCACAATATCGTTGGAAAAAGGCTAGATAGAAAATGTCCATCATGAACGAGCAAGTTTTATACCTCTTTTCAGGTTTATTGCATTTAATCTGTTACACGTTGTATATGAGTATAGCCTACAAGTTTCCCATGTATATATTTTTATGTTAACAAACTCGTGTGAACGAAGCTTTACTTGATACTGACACCATGCACCAGTACAGTATGTCAGCAAAAACAAATGAATGGTTACCCACCCTCATGACATGCGGCGGCGTGTTGTCGGGCAGCGCCACGCGCGTGATGTCCAGCGCGGGCCTGAGGCCGGCGGCGCGCCGCAGCGCCGAGCCCAGCGCCAGCAGCCCCGCGTGCGCCAGCGCGCCGCCGCACACCAGCAGTGCTCGCCCGCCCGCGCACAGCGCCAGCGACACGCCCGCCGCGCTCGAGCTGGCGCGCCGCGGTGACGCGCTGTCCCACTGCAGGCGCACGGGGCCGCGCAGGGACTGCAGTCCGTCGGCACAACCTGGCGATGATACGGGTCAGTAACTGCAGCGCCAGCACGGGGGCTCGGCGTGGCGCAGGCGCGACACCCACTGAGATGTGTAACCAGTACTTCTCTGATACAAACTACTATAACATACCGATAGCGACAGCGTTGGGCGCCACGTAGAGCGCGGCGGCGGGCTCGCTGGAGGCCGGCGCCAGCAGCGCCAGCAGCGCGGGGGCTCGGCGTGGCGCAGGCGCGACACCCACTGAGATGTGTAACCAGTACTTCTCTGATACAAACTACTATAACATACCGATAGCGACAGCGTTGGGCGCCACGTAGAGCGCGGCGGCGGGCTCGCTGGAGGCCGGCGCCAGCAGCGCCAGCAGCGCGGGGGCTCGGCGTGGCGCAGGCGCGACACCCACTGAGATGTGTAACCAGTACTTCTCTGATACAAACTACTATAACATACCGATAGCGACAGCGTTGGGCGCCACGTAGAGCGCGGCGGCGGGCTCGCTGGAGGCCGGCGCCAGCAGCGCCAGCAGCGCGGGGGCTCGGCGTGGCGCAGGCGCGACACCCACTGAGATGTGTAACCAGTACTTCTCTGATACAAACTACTATAACATACCGATAGCGACAGCGTTGGGCGCCACGTAGAGCGCGGCGGCGGGCTCGCTGGAGGCCGGCGCCAGCAGCGCCAGCAGCGCGGGGGCTCGGCGTGGCGCAGGCGCGACACCCACTGAGATGTGTAACCAGTACTTCTCTGATACAAACTACTATAACATACCGATAGCGACAGCGTTGGGCGCCACGTAGAGCGCGGCGGCGGGCTCGCTGGAGGCCGGCGCCAGCAGCGCCAGCAGCGCGGGGGCTCGGCGTGGCGCAGGCGCGACACCCACTGAGATGTGTAACCAGTACTTCTCTGATACAAACTACTATAACATACCGATAGCGACAGCGTTGGGCGCCACGTAGAGCGCGGCGGCGGGCTCGCTGGAGGCCGGCGCCAGCAGCGCCAGCAGCGCGGGGGCTCGGCGTGGCGCAGGCGCGACACCCACTGAGATGTGTAACCAGTACTTCTCTGATACAAACTACTATAACATACCGATAGCGACAGCGTTGGGCGCCACGTAGAGCGCGGCGGCGGGCTCGCTGGAGGCCGGCGCCAGCAGCGCCAGCAGCGCGGGGGCTCGGCGTGGCGCAGGCGCGACACCCACTGAGATGTGTAACCAGTACTTCTCTGATACAAACTACTATAACATACCGATAGCGACAGCGTTGGGCGCCACGTAGAGCGCGGCGGCGGGCTCGCTGGAGGCCGGCGCCAGCAGCGCCAGCAGCGCGGGGGCTCGGCGTGGCGCAGGCGCGACACCCACTGAGATGTGTAACCAGTACTTCTCTGATACAAACTACTATAACATACCGATAGCGACAGCGTTGGGCGCCACGTAGAGCGCGGCGGCGGGCTCGCTGGAGGCCGGCGCCAGCAGCGCCAGCAGCGCGGGGGCTCGGCGTGGCGCAGGCGCGACACCCACTGAGATGTGTAACCAGTACTTCTCTGATACAAACTACTATAACATACCGATAGCGACAGCGTTGGGCGCCACGTAGAGCGCGGCGGCGGGCTCGCTGGAGGCCGGCGCCAGCAGCGCCAGCAGCGCGGGCAGGTAGCCGGGCGCGGCGGGCTCGGCGTGGCGCAGGCGCGACACCCACTGAGATGTGTAACCAGTACTTCTCTGATACAAACTACTATAACATACCGATAGCGACAGCGTTGGGCGCCACGTAGAGCGCGGCGGCGGGCTCGCTGGAGGCCGGCGCCAGCAGCGCCAGCAGCGCGGGGGCTCGGCGTGGCGCAGGCGCGACACCCACTGAGATGTGTAACCAGTACTTCTCTGATACAAACTACTATAACATACCGATAGCGACAGCGTTGGGCGCCACGTAGAGCGCGGCGGCGGGCTCGCTGGAGGCCGGCGCCAGCAGCGCCAGCAGCGCGGGGGCTCGGCGTGGCGCAGGCGCGACACCCACTGAGATGTGTAACCAGTACTTCTCTGATACAAACTACTATAACATACCGATAGCGACAGCGTTGGGCGCCACGTAGAGCGCGGCGGCGGGCTCGCTGGAGGCCGGCGCCAGCAGCGCCAGCAGCGCGGGGGCTCGGCGTGGCGCAGGCGCGACACCCACTGAGATGTGTAACCAGTACTTCTCTGATACAAACTACTATAACATACCGATAGCGACAGCGTTGGGCGCCACGTAGAGCGCGGCGGCGGGCTCGCTGGAGGCCGGCGCCAGCAGCGCCAGCAGCGCGGGGGCTCGGCGTGGCGCAGGCGCGACACCCACTGAGATGTGTAACCAGTACTTCTCTGATACAAACTACTATAACATACCGATAGCGACAGCGTTGGGCGCCACGTAGAGCGCGGCGGCGGGCTCGCTGGAGGCCGGCGCCAGCAGCGCCAGCAGCGCGGGCAGGTAGCCGGGCGCGGCGGGCTCGGCGTGGCGCAGGCGCGACACCCACTGAGATGTGTAACCAGTACTTCTCTGATACAAACTACTATAACATACCGATAGCGACAGCGTTGGGCGCCACGTAGAGCGCGGCGGCGGGCTCGCTGGAGGCCGGCGCCAGCAGCGCCAGCAGCGCGGGGGCTCGGCGTGGCGCAGGCGCGACACCCACTGAGATGTGTAACCAGTACTTCTCTGATACAAACTACTATAACATACCGATAGCGACAGCGTTGGGCGCCACGTAGAGCGCGGCGGCGGGCTCGCTGGAGGCCGGCGCCAGCAGCGCCAGCAGCGCGGGGGCTCGGCGTGGCGCAGGCGCGACACCCACTGAGATGTGTAACCAGTACTTCTCTGATACAAACTACTATAACATACCGATAGCGACAGCGTTGGGCGCCACGTAGAGCGCGGCGGCGGGCTCGCTGGAGGCCGGCGCCAGCAGCGCCAGCAGCGCGGGCAGGTAGCCGGGCGCGGCGGGCTCGGCGTGGCGCAGGCGCGACACCCACTGAGATGTGTAACCAGTACTTCTCTGATACAAACTACTATAACATACCGATAGCGACAGCGTTGGGCGCCACGTAGAGCGCGGCGGCGGGCTCGCTGGAGGCCGGCGCCAGCAGCGCCAGCAGCGCGGGGGCTCGGCGTGGCGCAGGCGCGACACCCACTGAGATGTGTAACCAGTACTTCTCTGATACAAACTACTATAACATACCGATAGCGACAGCGTTGGGCGCCACGTAGAGCGCGGCGGCGGGCTCGCTGGAGGCCGGCGCCAGCAGCGCCAGCAGCGCGGGGGCTCGGCGTGGCGCAGGCGCGACACCCACTGAGATGTGTAACCAGTACTTCTCTGATACAAACTACTATAACATACCGATAGCGACAGCGTTGGGCGCCACGTAGAGCGCGGCGGCGGGCTCGCTGGAGGCCGGCGCCAGCAGCGCCAGCAGCGCGGGGGCTCGGCGTGGCGCAGGCGCGACACCCACTGAGATGTGTAACCAGTACTTCTCTGATACAAACTACTATAACATACCGATAGCGACAGCGTTGGGCGCCACGTAGAGCGCGGCGGCGGGCTCGCTGGAGGCCGGCGCCAGCAGCGCCAGCAGCGCGGGCAGGTAGCCGGGCGCGGCGGGCTCGGCGTGGCGCAGGCGCGACACCCACTGAGATGTGTAACCAGTACTTCTCTGATACAAACTACTATAACATACCGATAGCGACAGCGTTGGGCGCCACGTAGAGCGCGGCGGCGGGCTCGCTGGAGGCCGGCGCCAGCAGCGCCAGCAGCGCGGGGGCTCGGCGTGGCGCAGGCGCGACACCCACTGAGATGTGTAACCAGTACTTCTCTGATACAAACTACTATAACATACCGATAGCGACAGCGTTGGGCGCCACGTAGAGCGCGGCGGCGGGCTCGCTGGAGGCCGGCGCCAGCAGCGCCAGCAGCGCGGGCAGGTAGCCGGGCGCGGCGGGCTCGGCGTGGCGCAGGCGCGACACCCACTGAGATGTGTAACCAGTACTTCTCTGATACAAACTACTATAACATACCGATAGCGACAGCGTTGGGCGCCACGTAGAGCGCGGCGGCGGGCTCGCTGGAGGCCGGCGCCAGCAGCGCCAGCAGCGCGGGGGCTCGGCGTGGCGCAGGCGCGACACCCACTGAGATGTGTAACCAGTACTTCTCTGATACAAACTACTATAACATACCGATAGCGACAGCGTTGGGCGCCACGTAGAGCGCGGCGGCGGGCTCGCTGGAGGCCGGCGCCAGCAGCGCCAGCAGCGCGGGGGCTCGGCGTGGCGCAGGCGCGACACCCACTGAGATGTGTAACCAGTACTTCTCTGATACAAACTACTATAACATACCGATAGCGACAGCGTTGGGCGCCACGTAGAGCGCGGCGGCGGGCTCGCTGGAGGCCGGCGCCAGCAGCGCCAGCAGCGCGGGGGCTCGGCGTGGCGCAGGCGCGACACCCACTGAGATGTGTAACCAGTACTTCTCTGATACAAACTACTATAACATACCGATAGCGACAGCGTTGGGCGCCACGTAGAGCGCGGCGGCGGGCTCGCTGGAGGCCGGCGCCAGCAGCGCCAGCAGCGCGGGGGCTCGGCGTGGCGCAGGCGCGACACCCACTGAGATGTGTAACCAGTACTTCTCTGATACAAACTACTATAACATACCGATAGCGACAGCGTTGGGCGCCACGTAGAGCGCGGCGGCGGGCTCGCTGGAGGCCGGCGCCAGCAGCGCCAGCAGCGCGGGCAGGTAGCCGGGCGCGGCGGGCTCGGCGTGGCGCAGGCGCGACAACCACTGCGCGCGCTCTGAGATGTTCCCACAGACCACTGCTACTGTCGAACCACGGTCACTACTGTCCAACTTCACCTGAAGGAAAAACAAAACAAAAATATACAAAAAAAAATTACTTAATTGATAGCCCGCTCCGCTCATATGACAGCGACTTTCAAGTTACTTACAACAAAAGCCCTGTTGGCCTCGTTGTGCGGCAAGTTTTTGGCTTCGACGGACAGCAGTCTCCCGCGCAGCTCCCTGTTCCCGCTGCTCAGTACCAAGCAGTCGTCCACGCAGCGTGCACGCATGCGCTCGCGACTACCGTCCTTCCTGCAACACAGACACGAGATTTTGACTGTCAGACAAATGTTAGTCTGATAAATTTACTTTATTCAGACTTCAAAGTCGGCGCCATCTGTATCGTGTGGACCCACTATAAGTTATACCGAATGATCTTGTTTGCAGAGTTTCCCGTATCGACAACTAAGTCTCTAAATTCATCACGCACTGCTGCAGAAACGTTACTTAAAGAAAACGTCCCAGTTTGTGATGCTGAATTTCAATTCCAACATGTCACTTGCAATGATGTAATAAAAACTTTTAATTCCTTGTGTTTTAAAAAGACTGCAGATTTATGGGGTAATTCTGTTGACCTTGCTAAGTCCATTTATACACATCGTAGCACCTATCTTAGCTGTTATTTTTAATAAATGTATTGACCGTGTTGAGTTTCCTTGTATAATGAAATATATATAGTTAAATAATACCATTATTTAAATCGGGTAGCACATCAGACCCTACTAATTATAGACCTATATCAGTGCTAACTACTTTTAGTAAAATTTTTAAGAAAGTTATTTTAAATCAAATGCAAAGATATTTCAATAAACACAAACTTTTACATAATAAACAGTTTGGTTTTACAAAGGATTGTTCAAAAACCGATGCCAGTGTTGACCTTTTAGGACATATTTATAATGCATGGGAGGACAAATGCGATGCTTTGGGCATTTTTGCGATTTGTCCAAGGCATTCGATCGTGTTTCCATGAGACATCATTAATCTGGAAGCTCCACTATTACAGAATCCGAGATGCCTCGCTGGATCTTCTTACTTCTTACTTGAGTGGCAGGATTCAGAGTCGATATGAACGATATAAGATCTCCCGAGTCTGTAGTCAGGATGGGGGTCCCCCAAGGCTCAAGTTTAGGCCCATTTTTGTTTCTAATTTATATTAATGACTTGTCGTACCTCATTAAGGATAAGCATGATATATGTTGTTTGCAGACGACACTTAACTTTTATTTAAACTCCAAGCGTCAGCAGCTGGTTACTGTACTAGTTGTTGTTTAGTATACTTCAGTTACTTTCATACTGTGATGTCATACGGCATTCTGTTGTGAGAAAATGCCGCCGATACTCAGACAGTATTTGTTTAACAAAAAAGGGCAGTTCGTGCAATTTATAAATTAAGTCCCAGACACTCCCTCAGAGATAACTTTAAAGAGATTTAATATTATGACTGTGCCCTCTCAGTATATTTATGAGAATCTTTTGTTTGCACATAAAAATATTAATTAATCTATTTAAAAGATACAGAACGTAAATACTAAGAACAAACACAATTTTGTCAATCCTAAATCCAGGCTCAAGAAAATAGGTTGTTCATTTAGATGCTAATGTGTTAGTATTAATAAGTTCAAAGTATTTATAAAACGTAAGCTATGCCAGAAAGCTTTTTACACAAATTATTAAAGACTATCTTGACGACAAAAAGGCTTTGGGCTACTACAATGATGTACATGGCCCAATGTTACGTTTATTCATTATACATTTTAGACACCTTGACATTTTTTTTATATTCTCCTGTTTGTATAGGTACTTTTGGCATGAATGTTTACTTCTTTAAGTATTCTATTTTTATTATTTTGACATGAATATTTACTTTGTAAAGTAATATATTTTTCAACACATTTGCTCAAAAAATGCTTTTACGAAGCCTGTATGCATTGTTCGAAAGTTAAAAATTATGCACCACACAATGGAGCGTGCGGCAAAGTAGGTACTCTCACCTAAGTACATATTTTACCGCAAACTCCGTTGTATAGCGCCGTGCGTATTCTTTACGGTTTTTTTTTAATTTCCATAATAATTAATAAGAATTCCACCAAGGAGTTTCACATCACGAGAATAAATAAGCTGAATGATCGAACCTCCTTGGAAGCGCTTTTGCTGTAAACGTTTGTCTCATTTTAATATTATAGAGAAAATGAGAGAAGATAAATAAAAAAAATAAAGTATGTGGTTCTAATTTTCACCACGCACATGTGGCGCCCTTTGCAAATTCGCGCCATTTTCATATTAGAAACGTCAAAGATTGTTGCGACTTTCCTACTGATTTCTAGAGACAAACAGTTTGTTTCATTACTTATTGTAATGTTTTCTCGCAAATGTGTCGAAAAACGTTGTATGACACACGTGCGGATTTGGTTTTTACAAACTCGTGACTATGGTAAGCCCTCGACTTCGTCTCGTGCTTACATTCGTCTACTCGTTTGTAAAAACCAACTTACCGCACTAATATCATAAATAACTATTATTCTATTTTTTTTTTCAATTTACGATGTTTGACATGAATACTTACTTTGTTAGGTATTTTTTATTTTTGTTATTAAGCACATTGTGAATATGAGGACTATGTGGTTTATTATTTTCTTTTTTTTCTCCTTGAGGTATTTTTAACGAGGTCTGGCAGTTGGGAGCACATTTGCGGCCTACCCAAATGTCCTCGCTTTGGCATTGTTCGTCGAGTCGTTGTGCTCCTTACTGTTCCTAAGAGCTACTCGACTATTGACAAAGGCTTGCACTGTGTGCAAGTGGTTTTTTCTCAAAAGATCATTTCAGACACTGATCTGCATGGTCCTCATATAACGTATTGTGAACGTGGGAACCATGTAGATTACCATATAAAGGTTTTATTTCATGCTAGTCTGGCAGTTTGAGTTATTACGCGGCCTAACCAAATACTTTGGTATTGTTCGTCAAACCGTTGAGCTCCTTAAAGTTCCAAGTTCGAGCGACACTATAACTGACGAATGCTTGCACTGTCTGGCCAGGTTCACTCAAATCTGTGCGGCACTTTCCTCAAAAGGCCACCTCAGACATTAACCTACATGGTTCTCATATGATTTGACCAGTACGGATTGTATGGACCTTAAAAGAGACTTTGACCTCTGAGTTTGTTTCGGTGTTTCTTCTGAGAGTAGTCAGCTAGGAAACACCGGACTCTTCTAGGTTAAAATGACCAAAAAACATTGACGTGTGTAAAAGTGTTATGTTTAACCTACTTACAAAATAAATATCATTTAACGTTTGATCGAAGAAATCAAACAAAAACGGTTGCTTTTGGCTAAGAAGAAAGTGTTGTTTCTGCAAGATGCACGAACTCTGAAATCCGTTATTGCAATGGCCAAAAAATTTAGCCCCCTCGGATTATATACAGAATATCCCAAACTTGAAAAATGTCTCTGTGGTTAAAGATTTTCCAATGATGAAGAAGTGATGTCGGCAGTTAATGGCTATTTTGAGGAGCAAGACAGTTCTTATTATAAAAAGGGTATCGAACTTATTGAACATCGCTTGCAAAAGTGTAGAGCTGAAAGGAGATTATGTTGAAAAATAAATACATTTCTTTCCAAAATTGTGTTTTCTTTGTTGGGTAGGATATTTCTGGGACCACCATAACACGCCAGGCAATAATGCGATTTCACCACGACTGCGAAGTAAAGAGCATAGCGGAAAAGAAGTTACTATACTAACACTACATAACTTCTCCATTCCAGGTCCACTCGCAGACCGACCACGGCAACTGCATACAGGACTTGATATTAGCGCGCTCCGGGCGCTGTGACTACAATATATGTCGTTCCCTTGACGCCATACATTTTATGTTAACAGCGTCCTGGCCGCGCGGCCTGTCCGTTGTATATCAAGTCCCTTAGGCTGTTATTGTTCCGATACAAGCTACACCAAAACATAAACGGTGAAGATTTAACGGAATGCTTACCAAACAACCAGCAGTCCTTTGTCTTGTGCTCCATCGGGTGAGTCGATACTTTTCTTCCTAAAACATTATGAAATCATAAGTATTTTCTAACTTTGATCAAAAAGTGATCTCATATAAGTTGTATATTTACCCATTCACTACAGGCTTGGGTTTCTCGCGCTTCGGTGTCGACGGAAAGCTGGAATATGTATTTCTTATTTTGAGTGTTAAAATATGCTCACGGTGATAATAGGAGTTAGAAAACCGCTTCTAAACGGGTCATATTTTACATTTATAAGTTTGGATCAAAAAGTATTTTAATGGGATGACTTTGGTCAAATATTCGGTCAAACAGCGCTTAGCTATCGCAGATATAGAAACTATTGATTGGGCAGTGCTGTTTCACTTTTCCATTCTGAAAATATAGCTGACAACAAGCCATGCTTCAAATATGCGTGTAATGTAACCCGTTTAGAAGCGTGCACAATATTGCATCGTATTTACCTGTTGTCCACACTACCATTGCAGGCTGCTAGTTTGGCGCGCAGTCTCTCCACTTCTTCACGTAACTCTCTGGTAAAACATTATTTATTGTAGCGTTGATTATTCAATAGTCATATGATTTTTACAATAGAAATTCAATTTACAGGTTTTACTTAGAATAGGATTATTACAAGCTAAAAATATTAAGGTTACCTGTTGGCTCTCCTGAGCGGCGGCGAAGCCGCGGGGCGGCGCCCCGAGCGTCCGAACAACTTGTTACTTAGTGAACACTTCTTGCGACCTGCCTCCTCCACTTTGGCCTACAACAAAAGGTAATACAATACAGGGTGACTTTATTGGACGTTAGGTCTAGACGAAACTAGTTTTATCGATACGGAAAAATCATATCGATACTGGAAGGCGCATATTTAGCCCCAATCCGCTGAATGATGGAAGCACAAGACTGGCCATTGTAGGAAAAGGCCTATTTCTTCTTTTAAGATTCGACGACGATGATTATAAGTTGACCAAAGGTTTTCAAACGGAGTGTCTGTTTCAATTGATGTGACTACGTTTATCTCTAAAGTATGAGGCGTTGTCGCTCAAGCACCGGCAACACCCCGGGGTGCGCCGAATTAATCGCGAATTTAATGTTTATTACCAATTACATAAGATTTATTTATTTTTGGGAATTTTCACATGTCGGGGCTGGAGCGGTAAAACGGCCAAGTGCTAGTCGGACTCGCGCGCGAAGGGTTTCGTACCATTATCGATAAAAAACGGAAAAAAAAATCAGGTTTGTTGTGTGGAGCCCCACTTAAATATTTATTTTATTCAATTTTTAATATTTGTTGTTATAGCGGCAACAGAAATACATCATCTGTAAAAATTTCAACTGTCAAACTATCACGGTTCATGAGATACAGCCTGGTGACAGTCAGACAGACAGCAGAGTCTTAGTAATAGGGTCCCGAAAGAAAGTGATTATCGTATTAATTCGATGATCGATGATCAGGTTTGCCGGACAAATGATCGTATCGATCGCGTATTAGCGCCATCATGGCTTTCATGAGGACGACGCCTGACAACAACGACGCGTCATTAGCAGTGTATTGAGTGTTGTGAAGCTATGATGTCGTTGTACCGGCAGGAAGTCGATGAGCTTGGCCTGCTGGCGCAGCGTGGTGTCGGCCTTGGTCTCGCGCATGCGCCACCACGCTGCCGCCGCCAGCTCCTCCTGCGCCGACACACATGCAACACACTGTACCTGCAGGAAGTCGATGAGCTTGGCCTGCTGGCGCAGCGTGGCGTCGGCCTTGGTCTCGCGCATGCGCCACCACGCCGCCGCCGCCAGCTCCTCCTGCGCCGACACACATGCAACACACTGTACCTGCAGGAAGTCGATGAGCTTGGCCTGCTGGCGCAGCGTGGCGTCGGCCTTGGTCTCGCGCGTGCGCCACCACGCCGCCGCCGCCAGCTCCTCCTGCGCCGACACACATGCAACACACTGTACCTGCAGGAAGTCGATGAGCTTGGCCTGCTGGCGCAGCGTGGCGTCGGCCTTGGTCTCGCGCGTGCGCCACCACGCCGCCGCCGCCAGCTCCTCCTGCGCCGACACACATGCAACACACTGTACCTGCAGGAAGTCGATGAGCTTGGCCTGCTGGCGCAGCGTGGCGTCGGTCTTGGTCTCGCGCGTGCGCCACCACGTCGCCGCCGCCAGCTCCTCCTGCGCCGACACACATGCAACACACTGTACCTGCAGGAAGTCGATGAGCTTGGCCTGCTGGCGCAGCGTGGCGTCGGCCTTGGTCTCGCGCGTGCGCCACCACGCCGCCGCCGCCAGCTCCTCCTGCGCCGACACACATGCAACACACTGTACCTGCAGGAAGTCGATGAGCTTGGCCTGCTG
Organism: Melanchra persicariae; assembly: GCA_947386135.1. Taxonomy (NCBI): domain Eukaryota; kingdom Metazoa; phylum Arthropoda; class Insecta; order Lepidoptera; family Noctuidae; genus Melanchra; species Melanchra persicariae. The sequence continues at coordinate 8,419,777 of OX376661.1, read as the reverse complement.
GCGCAGCGTGGCGTCGGCCTTGGTCTCGCGCGTGCGCCACCACGCCGCCGCCGCCAGCTCCTCCTGCGCCGACACACATGCAACACACTGTACCTGCAGGAAGTCGATGAGCTTGGCCTGCTGGCGCAGCGTGGCGTCGGCCTTGGTCTCGCGCGTGCGCCACCACGCCGGCGCCGCCAGCTCCTCCTGCGCCGACACACATGCAACACACTGTACCTGCAGGAAGTCGATGAGCTTGGCCTGCTGGCGCAGCGTGGCGTCGGCCTTGGTCTCGCGCGTGCGCCACCACGCCGGCGCCGCCAGCTCCTCCTGCGCCGACACACATGCAACACACTGTACCTGCAGGAAGTCGATGAGCTTGGCCTGCTGGCGCAGCGTGGCGTCGGCCTTGGTCTCGCGCGTGCGCCACCACGCCGCCGCCGCCAGCTCCTCCTGCGCCGACACACATGCAACACACTGTACCTGCAGGAAGTCGATGAGCTTGGCCTGCTGGCGCAGCGTGGCGTCGGCCTTGGTCTCGCGCGTGCGCCACCACGCCGCCGCCGCCAGCTCCTCCTGCGCCGACACACATGCAACACACTGTACCTGCAGGAAGTCGATGAGCTTGGCCTGCTGGCGCAGCGTGGCGTCGGCCTTGGTCTCGCGCGTGCGCCACCACGCCGGCGCCGCCAGCTCCTCCTGCGCCGACACACATGCAACACACTGTACCTGCAGGAAGTCGATGAGCTTGGCCTGCTGGCGCAGCGTGGCGTCGGCCTTGGTCTCGCGCGTGCGCCACCACGCCGGCGCCGCCAGCTCCTCCTGCGCCGACACACATGCAACACACTGTACCTGCAGAAAGTCGATGAGCTTGGCCTGCTGGCGCAGCGTGGCGTCGGCCTTGGTCTCGCGCGTGCGCCACCACGCCGGCGCCGCCAGCTCCTCCTGCGCCGACACACATGCAACACACTGTACCTGCAGAAAGTCGATGAGCTTGGCCTGCTGGCGCAGCGTGGCGTCGGCCTTGGTCTCGCGCGTGCGCCACCACGCCGGCGCCGCCAGCTCCTCCTGCGCCGACACACATGCAACACACTGTACCTGCAGAAAGTCGATGAGCTTGGCCTGCTGGCGCAGCGTGGCGTCGGCCTTGGTCTCGCGCGTGCGCCACCACGCCGCCGCCGCCTCCGCCGCCTCGCGCGCCGCCGCCAGCTCCTCCTGCGCCGAAAAACAACTCGAATGTTTATTGCCCCACTAGCTTTTACTTTCAGCTTTGCTCACGTGGTATATCCCACAGGGAACCGTGCATTTCTCTGGGGTAAAAGTAGCCTTATAATACTTGGAGGTGGTGTAGTTTTATATAAGCAAATCTATAAAGCGCACTCCTCCTACATAATGTGTATTATACATTATATACGTATACAGGTTAAACTATGAGGAATATCGAAAAACACTGAAAAGAGTCTCGAACCCGATTTTGATGAAAACTAAAACCGCATCATTAGATTTTTGAAAAATCGGTATTCCTAAACAGGAATCAAACTGGTTGATTCTGATATATCCTGTATTATTACCAGCGGTCGGAATTAGGTAGAGTTATTTAAGTACTTACACTGATTTCATACAGCGAAAGAATAAAGTGGATATGCCTCAAATCCCGTGATTTATTAAATAAAAAAGTTATTTACTTTTACACAATTCAAACCACTGCACGCGCGACGTTGCCAAATTTACATCAACGACATCGGATGTCCGAAGTTGCAAAATTCCAATGCGTACACGCGCTATGTTGCCATCTTTGTTTTATTTGCCTTATCTATCTCTGACGTTACTATTTTTATTTTTGTAATATTGTTGGCCACACGGGACTGTCTATTAGAAATCCCGGGAAGATCCATATTAATATCAACATTTCGATGCAAGTACTTAAATAACTCTACCTAATTCCGACCTCTGATTATTACACCATCCAAAAGTGTCGCTTATAAAGACCATTTACTGGGAAGTAATCAATAACACATGGCAAACTTAAAGAGCTTATTTTTAACAAAACACATTATTAATTTTCAAAACAAAAATATATCAACTACAGTTGTTTTATCTCACGAGTGCGGGCGAGCCATAGTTGTGAAGGTAAATGTATGTGCACATTGTCTTAGTGTGCGTGAGCTTGTGTCAGTCGCTCTCAAGGTTACGCACACTAAGACAATGTGCACGTACATTTACCTACACAACTATGGCTCGCCCGCACTCGTGAGATAAAACAACTATACAAGACTTAACAATTAAAAAAAAAACTATGATGCAGTTTTACTTTTCATCAACATCGGACCCGAGAATCTACAACTGCATCATTGATTTTTTGAAAAAATATCAGTTACCTTCGTTCGCTATTCATCTAAATGCTCTACAAAAGTTTCTGAAACAGTTAGCTTATTGCCAACATTAAAATAACCAGTGTCATAGTTAGCACAATAATATTCAAACGAGTGTTATAATGTTGTACTAAATTTCATTATGCAATTCCTTCGCTTTTTAAATGGGATCAAAAAGCAAAGGAATCACCAAACAGCCACATTCTCACTACTCAATTCGTGGTATTTTTATGAATTTAAAAAAAAGAACATTGCCATGAACGCGCGTTTCAATATCACAGCGCCGTAAAAAAAAAAATATATGTTATTCAGTCTCGCTCGCCGCGCCGTTATATGCGGTTGTGCTACTGTGCACTAGAACCATGGAATCGGATATTGTAAAATGTGATAAATGTAACATCGTTATTAATGAAGTTTTAGCTTTTGTGAACAATAAAATAGACGTAATGGACGAAGAAAGTCTTGTGAGAATTTGTGACAGTGCTTTCTCCGCAAAAGAAATACTGGAAGCAAAGAAACTTCTTTTTAATTCTCTGCCAACATCGCAGCGTATGAAAAGTCGCAAACGTGAAGGGAGGTCTCATAGGGATTTGGAAGACGTGATAACGTTACTGAAGAACACTGACCCTGAAAAAATCCCGATATTTGTGGCCCGTGACCTACAAAAACTACCCCCGGTTACATTTGATCACGTAGATGTAACGCGGCTTCTAAAAGATTTAGTGCTTTTGCGTAGTGATCTGAAGAGCATGCAAGAGGGATATGTGCCGTTAAAAACGTTCAACTCTCTGAAAAATGAAGTGGATAACTTAAAACAGGCGTCTATTGTTAACTACTTTGAAAGTAATGTGAACATGAAAAGAGGTGCGCATCTAATTAACAGTCATTCCTACGACAGTGGACCGATGGGGCTGGAATATGTATCCATGAAATCAATTTCAACTCAGTCCCCACAAGAACGAAGTTTTCAAATAGCAAGTGTCAACAAATCTTCAAATAAAAATGTTGGTTTGCCTGAGCGTGAAGAAACCGGTTCTGTCGCGTCCAACCCGCACTCAGTTGAATTTGTTGATAATGAGTGCGCGTCTAAAACAACGAATGTTGATACCCTTTCGCAGGCGCAAGTAGCAGGTACTACTTCTTGCGCGTCATTGTGTGCGCGCAAAACCACTGATGTGACTTCGCCTTTGAAATCTACGACAGGTTTGCGCGTAAACAACGTAAGTGAATCGAATGTTGTACAAGAAAGTATTCCGATGACGCTAAATATGGATTGTTCACCTATAACCAAGACATTTGCTGAGATTGTGAACGTCCCCAGTCACACGGAGAAAGAAAAACCAACGGAAGAATGGACCCTTGTTCAGAAAAATCGTTTGAAAAATAAGTTTATTGGACAGAAAGGCAAGGCAATCTATGAACCTGAAGCCAAATTCAAGGCAGCGGATATTAAGGTACCTTTGTTTATATATAACGTGGATAAAACTACTGCCGAAGATGACATCTCTGAGCACATTTTTAGCAAGACAAGTTTGCGTGTTCCCATAATAAAAATTAATATGAAGTCACAGAGAGGGTACAATGCTTTCAAGATTTCCATACCAAGACACCGACTAAGCATGTTCATGGATGAGAATTTTTGGCCAGATGGTATTCGGTATCGACGATTTGTAGAATTTAGTCATCGTGACCATGCTGGGAAGGTGATCTCTAATACCTGCATTGATAACATTTTGCAGCCAAGTAATTAAATGTTTAAAACAAATGGATGATCACAATACCAGTTTTACTATTACAACGTTTAACTGTAAAAATGTTAAGCGTTCATTTGAAGATATTAAACATCTAATGCAGAGTTCTGACATGGTTGCCCTCCAAGAAACGTGGCTACTACCACACGACTTACCTTGGCTTAGTAGCATAAATCCCGACTTTGGCTATACGGGAACGTCGGCCGTGGACACGTCTTCAGGAATCGTGCGTGGTAGACCTCATGGAGGAACGGCAATATTGTGGCGTAAAAGTGTGTTCCCGTCGGTGACAGTGGTTGATTGTAACAACCCTCGAATTTGTGCGATCAAAACAGTGATAAGTGATCGGCCCATTATGTGTGTGTCGGTATACATGCCTACAGACTGTGCGGAAAATATGACTGACTTTACGCAGTGTATGGGTGCTATTAACGCTATAATTGAAGAGAGTGGTATTGACTGTATCTATGTTCTTGGTGACTTCAATGCGCATCCAAGTGAGAACTTTTATAAGGAACTAATTAGTTTTTGTGAGGATATGGACTGGGTATGTGCTGACATTGTCAAGTGTGGGGTGGACTCTGGTACGCATACTTTTGTTAGCGAAGCGCATGGTTGTCAGCGTTGGTTAGACCACGTCATTGTTACTAGTGCGGCATGGTCCTCTGTTTTAGATATCTGGGTTGATTATAATGTTTACTGGTCTGACCACTATCCTGTGTCTGTTAAATGTAATTTGGGGATAATTAAATCTAAAAGTGTGAGTCATGCAGCCCCTAAAAGTAAAGTGACATGGGGAGAAAGGAAGCCAGAACAAATTGGTATGTATACAAACTTTTGTAATAAATTGTTGAGACAAATTGACTTTCCTATTGAACTACGAGAATGTGGGGATAAACGTTGTAATGTTGTGGAACACAGGCAAATATTAGATAAGTTATATAATGACATTGTCTTATCACTTAGTGAGGCATCTGAGTCTAGCTATAGGGTGGGTACGAGTTGTAAGAATTGGCAAATTATGGGGTGGAATAAATATGTTGCAGAAGCTCATAGGGTGGCCAGGCTTGATTTTCAGAATTGGTTACAGTGGGGTAAACCTAAAGCAGGATTAATTCATGAAGCAATGTGTCAAAGCAGAAAGGTTTTCAAAACTAAACTTAAATGGTGCCAACAACATCAGGAGCAGATAAAAATGGACCGGCTAGCGACACTGCATTCAAATAATAAGTTTCGTGAATTTTGGAAACATACCAATAAACTGAGTTTGAGGCCTGGCCTTCCTCTGAGCATCGAGGGTGTCACGGACACGAAGATGATCGCAAATATGTTCAAAGATCACTTCACTGTAGAATCCCCATTAGGAGTTTGTGATGCAATGATGGACGTCGACCCCGTTAGTGAAAACGTAGTGTCTAGAATTAGTGCTCAGGACATAAGAAAAATTATTAGAAATATGAAAGGTGGAAAGTCACCGGGGCATGACGGGCTCAGCGTCGAGCATTTGCAAAATGCAGGACCACACATTGCTAGACTTTTGTCGATGTTTTTTAATTTGTGCATTGGACACTCCTACCTACCCAGTGAACTAACAAAAACAATTATTACTCCCATTTTGAAGAACAAAACAGGAGATAGTTCGCTGAAATCGAATTACAGGCCGATTTCGCTTGCCACAGTCGTTGCGAAGATACTAGACAGTGTGCTAGAGGCCCAGTTGGCGGAATGTATCCACCTACATGATGCACAGTTTGGTTTCCGCGCCGGACTTTCAACAGAGAGCGCTATACTGGGCCTAAAGCATACTGTGGAGTATTACACTAGTAGAAAAACGCCTATTTATGCCTGTTTTTTAGACTTGTCGAAGGCGTTTGACCTTGTCAATTATGACAAACTCTGGGATAAGCTTAAAGACACCAATTTACCTCGTGAAACTATTGCTATCCTAAAGTTTTGGTACCACAGTCAAGTTAACTATGTCAGGTGGGCTGGCATGTTATCAGATCCATATGGATTGCAATGTGGAGTGAGACAGGGTGGACTGTCGTCCCCACTTATGTTTAATTTGTACATGAATGCACTGATCGTTGAGCTCAGCAGCATTCATGTCGGCTGCCATGTAGACAACATATGTGTAAATAATCTTAGTTACGCGGATGACATGGTTTTGCTGAGCCCAACGATCGGCGGCCTTAGGAAATTAGTTAATGTGTGTGAAATGTACGCAGCTAAGCATGGCCTAAAATATAATGTTTTAAAAAGTGAGCTCATGATATTTAAGGCGGGTACAAAGTCACCGGAGCAGGTCCCTCCCGTTACTTTAAACGGAATACCTATGAAGGTAGTCACCCGCTTTAAGTATCTTGGACACATGGTCACTGAAAACCTACGTGATGACGAGGACATAGACAGGGAGCGTAGGGCGCTATCGATCAGAGCAAATATGATAGCTCACAGGTTCAAACGTTGTGCTGCGAGTGTTAAAATAACACTCTTTAGAGCGCACTGTACATCGCTTTACACGTGCAGCCTGTGGGCTTATTATACGCAACGATCGTTCAGCGCTCTGCGCGTCCAGTACAATAACGCGTTCAGGGCGTTGTTGGGGCTGCCGCGCTGGTGTAGTGCGTCGGGCATGTTCGCGGACGCGCACGTAGATGGCTTTCACGCCGTGCTCCGCAAGCGGTATGCCGCGGCGCTCTGCAGGCTGCGCGCCAGCGCCAACTGCATCCTGGCCGTTATTGCGGATAGGTTGGACACGCGGTACGTCCAACACTGGGTCAAGGCCCATACTAAGAAATAAATGTTTTCGTATTGTTTTAATTTTAGTTACTAACCCTAATTTGATTAAGTTTTTTTTTACTGTACTAACATTCTATGGATTTCGCAAAAATCTGAAATAAAACGTTTTTATTTTATTTTATTTTATTTTTTATTTATTTTATTCGAATTCACGCCGTGTCCCGCTATTTTTTTTGTTCGATATTAGTATTGCAAAAACTTTTTAGTTTGTTGTTTACAAAAATGAGTGATACAAACTTTGATATCACACCACCTGTTTTGAATTCTAATGCAGCAAATGATTTTTCTAACCAATTATTACCAGAAAAGTCGAGAAAACAAATGAAAAGGCGTAAGTACCGAAACACACATTCATCCACTATTTATAGTGGATTCATATCATGGGTGAAGATAAAGTCTTGTAATGCGACTGTATATAATTAGGTATTAAAACACTCATGTGATACTATTATCCACACGCACTATAACCCACATTCGTGTTTTAAGAGGGCCCTTCCCGGTTCGTCTATCGTCAACGCGAGCTTGGTTGAAAAGCTTGTTGTTTCATCTAGCGCAATGTGTTTCACTAACAAGAAAGTGAGAACGCGATAACATTGAACGAAAATAGCGTTCGAAAATTTCATAAAACTAGTTCCAGGAAATACAAATAGAAATTTATTTGCAAAGAAAGGTACAAGATGCAGATGTTATTTATCATATTAAAGTGATCCTTATACTTTCTACCTTAACTAAGGCATGCAAAAAATTTTTATGAAACAAATATAATCAAATTTTATTAAATACAGGCTTAACACAACGTAACACAAATGTCAAATATAAATTATTAATGAAATTTATAAATACCTACTTAAACATATTAATGAAATTATATTATTACCAGTGGCCTGCGATGCGGAGGAATTTTTCGACGCCATGTTTTGGATTAGTTTTAGTTGAGTCTTTTTTTAAGTGTGTTTATATAATTATAGTTGCAATAAAAGTAACGAAATTATTACGAAGAATCCAGTCAACAGCCATAACATTATTATTGAAAAACCAAGTCAGGTTTATTAAAGTGTAATTTAGTATGTCAATGATTGAATTAATTGTTAGGAATAGGTACAGAATTAATGTCAGAATAAATGTATTTATCATTTAAGAATTCGCAAATCGAGTATTAACATTTATTAGTTAACAAATCTGTCAATTTCTTTTTAAAGACTGGAATAGCCTGTGTTTTTATCTCATCGGGTATTTTATTAAATATGATTGGACCCATACATATAACACTTTTCTTTAATAAGGCGGTGTCATAACTACCAACATGTAGCATGTTCTTATATTGTTTTCTTATTGACCTGTTTCTAAAATCGGATACTTTATTAAAAAGATGCATATTTGATTTGACAAAAACAGCAATTCCCAAAATATAGAGATGGGAATGTTAGTAACTTCAGGGACTTAAACACAGGTACGCAGCTATCTGTTACTGTTAAGTTACACAATGTAAGGGCATTGTTCACAAGCAACATCGTTTTTGAGCCTTGAAAACCTGTTCTCTCAGGCTGCAATTTCCCCAAAATATTATGCCGAATCTCAAAATTGACGCAACTAACCCACGTGTTTTTGAATGAGCCTTACAAGTTTGTGAAATGAATATTATTCATTTAAAATCTCCATTACATGTGCAAGGTTTCTATCAAGATGTTCTTTTTACTTTTACAATTTATGAGTACATTATGAACGGCCAAATTTCTGGTGAAATTTGTGCAAAATGCAGATTTTCGGCGGCTTATACTGAATGTTTCTCCAAAGTTTTATTTTTTGCTTTCATAGAAACCTAGATATAGTGCACAAGATACCTATTACTTCAAAAAATTCAAAGATAGATGTTTTACAACGACATAATTACCTACGAGCGTTTGTATGAAAATTATGACGGGTTGGCCGCTCTTAAGAGGGCCCTTCCCGGCCCGTCTATCGCCAACGCGAGCAAGGTTGAAAAGCTTGTTGTTTCATCCAGCGCAATGTTGTTGACTATCAAGCAAGTGAGAACGCGATAACATTTGACGAGAATTAGTGTTCGAAAATTTCATAAAATTTGATCAAGGAAATACGTGTTTTTGAATAAGCCTAATAAGTTTGTGAAATAAATATTATTAATTTAGAATCTCCATTACATGTGCAAGGTTTCTATCAAGATGTTTTCTTTACTTTTGTTATTTATGAGTACGTTATTTACGGCCGAAGTTCAGGTAAAATATGAACAAAACAGTAGATTTTTGGAGGCTTATACTGAATTTGATTCTCCAAATTTAAATTTTTTACTTGCATTGAAACCTAGATATAGTGCATAAGATACTTTTTAGTTCAAAAAAATCAAAGATAGATGTGTTACAACGGCATAATCACGTACGAGCGTTTGTATGAAAAGTATGACGGGTTGGCCGCTCTTAAGACCCCTTCTTATACAACAGTTACATAAATAACTTTTAAAAATTCACCCTGTACAGTATTCAATGCAGTTACCTGCACGTCGGCGAGGCTGGCCTGCAGCTGCAACGCATGCGCATGGTGCTGGTGCGCGCGCGTGCGCAGCGTGGCGCACTCCTCCTGCAGCTCGCGCACGCGCCGCGCCGCGCTCGACAGCGCGGCGTCGCTGGAGGCTCGCTCGCCCTCCAGCGACGCCGCGCGGGCTTCCAGCTCGGCCACGCGGCTCTCGCGAGTTTCTAGGCGTTCCTGCAAATAAAGTTTAGGAAGACTGTCAGTTTACCAATGAATATGAGGTTCCATATTAAACTTTATATCATAGTGAAACAAATTTAAGTTACACTCGAAATCAGAAAAATATTTGACTGCAAGGAGCATGATAGTAGTACCGCGAGAGTTGCTAAGGTTTACCCTGAGCAGCTGCAACTCGTCGTGCGCGCTGCGTGCCTGGTCGCGCGCCTCGTCGTGCTGTAGTGCAGCGCGCGTGGCCGCCGCGCCGCGCTCACTCCTACACAGTGTGTGAGTGTAGTTACCCTGAGCAGCTGCAGCTCGTCGTGCGCGCTGCGTGCCTGGTCGCGCGCCTCGTCGTGCTGTAGTGCAGCGCGCGTGGCCGCCGCGCCGCGCTCACTCCTACACAGTGTGTGAGTGTAGTTACCCTGAGCAGCTGCAGCTCGTCGTGCGCGCTGCGTGCCTGGTCGCGCGCCTCGTCGTGCTGTAGTGCAGCGCGCGTGGCCGCCGCGCCGCGCTCACTCCTACACAGTGTGTGAGTGTAGTTACCCTGAGCAGCTGCAGCTCGTCGTGCGCGCTGCGTGCCTGGTCGCGCGCCTCGTCGTGCTGTAGTGCAGCGCGCGTGGCCGCCGCGCCGCGCTCACTCCTACACAGTGTGTGAGTGTAGTTACCCTGAGCAGCTGCAGCTCGTCGTGCGCGCTGCGTGCCTGGTCGCGCGCCTCGTCGTGCTGTAGTGCAGCGCGCGTGGCCGCCGCGCCGCGCTCACTCCTACACAGTGTGTGAGTGTAGTTACCCTGAGCAGCTGCAGCTCGTCGTGCGCGCTGCGTGCCTGGTCGCGCGCCTCGTCGTGCTGTAGTGCAGCGCGCGTGGCCGCCGCGCCGCGCTCACTCCTACACAGTGTGTGAGTGTAGTTACCCTGAGCAGCTGCAGCTCGTCGTGCGCGCTGCGTGCCTGGTCGCGCGCCTCGTCGTGCTGTAGTGCAGCGCGCGTGGCCGCCGCGCCGCGCTCACTCCTACACAGTGTGTGAGTGTAGTTACCCTGAGCAGCTGCAGCTCGTCGTGCGCGCTGCGTGCCTGGTCGCGCGCCTCGTCGTGCTGTAGTGCAGCGCGCGTGGCCGCCGCGCCGCGCTCACTCCTACACAGTGTGTGAGTGTAGTTACCCTGAGCAGCTGCAGCTCGTCGTGCGCGCTGCGTGCCTGGTCGCGCGCCTCGTCGTGCTGTAGTGCAGCGCGCGTGGCCGCCGCGCCGCGCTCACCCCTACACAGTGTGTGAGTGTAGTTACCCTGAGCAGCTGCAGCTCGTCGTGCGCGCTGCGTGCCTGGTCGCGCGCCTCGTCGTGCTGTAGTGCAGCGCGCGTGGCCGCCGCGCCGCGCTCGCTGGCTGCCGCCTCCGCCTCGCCTAGCCGCAAGCGACACGCTTCCAATTCTGTGCGCACGCTCTTCAGCTGCGTCTGTGCCAATCAGACAACATGCTATAGGCTCATAAACTACGTATATCATACGTGTTTATACAATTAAGTATATTTTTGAATGTTATTGGCCATACTTTCTTCAGTCCGTCGTACGGTGTCAGTAAAGAATGGGTGGGTTCAGGGTCAAAATGTTCAATTCTCAAAATGTCCAACTCCCAAAATATCCAATCTTTGAGAATACGGTGGCGTCGTCAGTTTAGAAACGCTCGCTGTTACTAGGAGAGCTTAGGATGCAAGAGCGAGCGAACCGAGCTCGGGACTTTGGCCACCCCGGACAGGTTAGGTTATAAGAGGAGGGGACGGCGGGGTCTGAACACCCCGCCATCGTCGCCATCGTTAATCCCTTCGTGGTTATTTTTATTCAAACCCTCCGACTACACCTTTTAAGCAACTTTAGTGTTTTGTGGTTATGTTACAAAAGTGACACGGAAATACAATGTGTAACAGAATAAACGCAATACCCCATACGAGTATGGGGTTTACGGGGGAGGGATTTCGAAGTAGGTCCCATAGTCAAACTGAATATTATCTGACAGTATGCTTTAAACTCAGTATCGCATTATGTGAACCGCTGGCGCCTGAAACCAAACTGATTGTCGTGCAAAGCGATGGTCTTATTTAACTGAGAATTAAGCATGCTGTCAAATACCTTTGCGATTACTGATGCTTATGAGATCGGTCTGTAGTTGTTTTTATAAGATATGTCACCTGTTTTATTCTTAACAACCGAAACTACGACCGTTCTCATCAGCTCGTCAGGCAAGACGGATGCCGAAGAAAAAACGTAAACAGCATAGCCAAAATATAGGGCAGATGGTGACCTGCATGTTGAAGGTGCTCGATGCTGAGCCCGTCATGGCCTGGAGACTTACCTCTAGTCATGCGCCTTATAGTTTTGGCTATATCCGCAGCTGAGAACTTTCCTCTTGGCTCCAGGACATTGCGACTCAGCATCGACCCCTTTATAGGGTGGAATACTGCTCGGATTGACACAAAACATTAGCAATGTCCCTCTGAGTAGACACGCCATCGACGCTCACTGACAATCCAGGCCTTAGATTGTGCTTCTTTGTAGCTTTCTCAAGAGCCAAGCTTTAGCAAGAAGCCTCGAAAGTCTTGTTTAGTGTGCTTCTCGGCTAAGATGTCCATCTGGTCCTGGTGATTCTGGCACCACCTAAACTTAGATTTGAAAATCTTACGACTGCCACACATTTCTTCATAAATAATGTCAGAGACTGGTTTGCCGTTATACAGCCATTCATTCAATTTAAGCCACCTGGTACGAGTGAGCCTCGCCGACGTGCTTATTCCAACCCACCACGCGTTTCGGCCTGCTATTAAAGACTTTCTTCTCCCTGCTAAAAATTGCAGCCTCATTTAGAGCAGAATTGTACATTTTGGGTATATGGACGTTTTGAGAATTTGACATTTTGACCCTGAACGAAAATATGCTACCTCTATCAACCAGGGAAACCAATTTTATGAAAATAAAAACAAATGAAAATAAACCGTAAAAGCATGGAGTTTAAGTTTAAATCAATATAGCTGTACAGTTTCTTTAACTTAATTTGCTCTGTAAACGGTCGCGTCGAGACTTTTTACCAAGTAAATTTTCCATAATCATGATCAGCCTGGTACTCAAATAAACAAAGGTATTTGTAAATACTTACACTAATGTTACAATTATTATCATTTCACAATAAGACCGGATTCAATATCGTCTCAAGTAATAAATATGTGAATTGTTGAAATGTTTACAGCAACATTTCCTTGACACAACTATACAATTGCACATACCTCGAGATCCTTATTCTTGAGCTCGTGAATGTCAGCCAACTTCTCCAGATCCGTCAGTTGTTCCTCCAGCATACCGCACGCCTCTTGCAATGCTTTATTGTTCTGCAAACAAATAACAAATGTTATTGTAAGCAACATACTAGGTATACTCTACCATGGTAATGTCTGTAATAGTAAAAATAAACTATCAGTAGCTTTGAGGAAGGAAACAAATAATACGATTCAAATCGACTTTTTTAAGACCATGCTTAGTCAACATGCTAAGTAACGTAGGTTAAAATAGACTTTTTACCGGTTGTAGAGCAAGTTCTAAGCTAAGTTGGTTAAAGCTTAGCTCTCATAAATGAGGTAGATTCATACTTGTGTGCAGACCGAAGACTATGGACTAGGTATGAAAAAATACCTCAGCTATGCTTAAACAAACTATAGCTTCTCGTATGAAACCGCTCTTATACCCTTTAGCGTCATCAGGATGCAGCTGAATACTAGTATTTTCAAAGAGCGACTGCCTTTCTCACCTAGTACTGGTTAATCCGACACCCTTTGATCTGGACTAGTTGTCAAATTTTCAGGCTTCTGAAAGCCTGAAACGGTTACGACACCTTTTGAAAGTGAGTTTGTTTGTTACCTCTTCATGTCTTAACGGCTGAACGGATTTTGATAAAACTTGGTACACGGGATTTATTATTCCGGGAGTGTGTCCTTTGGGATAATTTCCGACTTAAACGCGGGCAAAGCCGCGGGTGGCACCTAGTATAATCGTATCAATAGAAGAAGTAGTCACGTCAGCCGCAGTACCGTGACAAAGTGCTTGTTGATAGCCATGATGGCGACGTCGGTGGCGCGGCAGCGGCCCTGCATGAGGTCGGCGGCCAGCGCCATGCGCACGCGCCGCGCCACGCCGCCCTCGCGCCGCCGCGCCACGCCGCTGCCCGCGAACAGCTGGCGCAGGTACGCCGGCTTGGGCCGCACCGGCGGCTTCTCTGCAGGCTTGCGCTTGGGCCGCGGCGGCAACTCCATGCCCACTTTTGCCATGTAAGGCGGGATTGATGAAACTTTGAATGTCGTCATTGCGACTTGCCAAAATGATTACTTTAATTTTTGTGTCGGCTTTTTATAGGTTTGAAAAGTATTATGTTGATTTTCGTTTAGTTTTTACACTGATTTTGATAACGGATAATTTTATAGGATTAAAAATACAACACCGATTGATTTGTAACACAGGAAACGACACGACTCAAAACCACCGAACAAACTACCGTAACATGTGGCATACAATATATTTATACAATATTCAGGATGAATGAAAAGGGCGGACGTTGTCAGCGCGTAGGAGAAACTGACGAGGATATGAGTCGCGCAGCTATCACCACACAACTAAACAATGATGTTTACTCGATGGGCTCCGTTGTGGCATTCAGACAAACAGACGATGCAATATAAAACAACACCTTCGAGACAAATGAATGCCCAAATATTGATTGCATGGTGACAAATAGATCTATTATAAGTCGCATTGTTCTAAACAGAGATAACAATAACTGCAAGTCTGCAACTGTTATTATTGATGTCTAGATTTAAATTAGCTGAATACATGTAGATGTCTTCACTTTGATTAATGCTATTTTAAAAGCCTTGTTGACGCGTTAACTTCGTGAAACCAATTAGTTAGTTTATAAGTAGTGTGTGTTACTACCATCGTAATGGATCAAGGTTTGAAATAAAGTTATTTTTTACATGCACTAGCCTCAGCTCCTTGATATGTAAAATGCCACTATAGTTATAAAAATATTCATATTATGAACAGTAAAAATGTCTGTGTCTCCCTGACATCGTCGGCTCGAACACGGTAGCCGATGCAACCTCGTCGTGAGCTGCAGTGCCTCACACACATATACCTGCACTTCAGAAGACTTAAAAAACTCCACTGATGCTGCGATTGACGTGGCTACCTTCTGAGCCCAACTCATGTAGTTTATTGCATTATATATGTTGCAGTCAAAACTCTTAACCAGTCAAAAGTACTTTTGACTGATTAACACCTGTGGCTAAGATAGGTCGACGGAGCCCCGCTAAAAAAAATAACCACGAAGGCTAAGGCGGTAGCTCTGCTCCGCTTCGCTCCCGCCTTAGCCTTCTAACCTAACCTATCCGAGTCGGGGTACTCTGAGTCGGGGTGTCAACCATAATGACGTTTTTAACACTATTAGCAAAATCAGTCAAAAGTACTTTTGACTGGTGAGAGTTTTGACTGCAACATATACAATATCATAGTCACGAAAAGAAGAGGACTGTAGCCGATCAAGCCATCGCGTTATCCTTGCGATTGTTGGCGAAGCCAAAACCTAGTAAATTAACTTTGAAACTTAATTGGCGCTGCGACTGAGCGATTAGTTCTGCCCTCTTATGACGACCCGACTATATTGTAAGTGCCTAAAAATCTTTTGTAGACGAACTACCACCCACGAGTCACAAGACTCAAATAAAATGAAAAGATCTCAGATAAAATAGGGATACTCAATGAATCAACCTTACAATATCCTCCAAGACTCTCCGTGCCATGGAAAGCACGTTAAGCCGTTAGTCCATCCGTTGGCTGTCATTTTAGATCTTTAGCAGTCGTTACGGATTGTCAGAAGCCAGAAAATTTGACACCAGTCTTGCCATTCATCACTTTCAATATTCAGTTTGTTTCCTATCTCGTCTCACGCTGTATTTCGTCTCAATCTCACCTCGTCCGATGCATATGCAACGTGTAACAGAGCAAACGCGATCTGGCAATTGGGTCTCGAGGTGACCTTGCACAAGTCTGAGGCCATGTGCTTTCATGGGATCTCAAATAACGGTAGGAGGGGTTCACATCGGCGTCGAATCGACGATCAAGTATCTACTCGTTCTCGACAGCCGATGGAACCTCGTCGAGCACTTCCGACGTATAGATTCCAGACTGGAGCGGGCCGGAGCTGCCTTTAAGCGGCTTCTGCCCATCCCATGCGGGGATCGTGCGGTCCATGGCCCTTTATGGGGCCCCAGTGTGGGCTCTGCCGCTAAAGAAGCGTCCAGCCCGACAACTGAACGCGACCCAAAGGGTCATGCATGGCCATCGGTCTGGCCCGGGGATACCGCTCGGTCTCCGGCGAGCCTCCTTGCCGGATTGCCGCCATGGGATCTGGAGGCGAGAGCACTCGCGCACGTCCACGCAAGGAGGAGGCGGGCCGCGTGAAGGAGACAACCCTCACGCCCCCCAGGGGTAGACGCTCCGGGCCACCGTTGGCACGGTTTGCGCCCGTCGAGCGTTGGTTGGCTCACACAAACTCGGCCGTTGATTGGTTACAGACAAGGATCGGGATCAAGATTGGGATTGAGATATATTATAGAAAGCGGCCGTAAGAGTCTGACACTCCCTCCCGCTCCGCCCAGAGCGGCAGGAGTCATTTGATGATTTCCCATCCATAAAAAAGGGGTCATTGTAATCATTTTTTTTTATGAATAATTTTTACTCTGGGACCAACCCCGAAATCGCTCAGTACATTTTGTCAAGTTATGCGGCAGTAAGTATGGGGCAGTAAGTATGGGGCAGTCGATATTTTTTCGCGATTTTAGTGTTGGTCCATAGTAAAAGTTGTTCATAATGATGAGTACAATATTTTCGGTAAAACAATTCAAACCTAAATAATATTGCTACTATTATAAATGTGAAAGTTTGGATGGATACATGTGTAACTCAATCACACCAGAACTGAACGGATCTGCATGAAACACTGAGATTGATTTTAGTCTGGAATAGCACTTTTTATACCGGGACTTTATTCCCTTGGTGTAAATTCCCGACCTTCACGCGAGCGGAGATGCTGCCAGAAGCAAGTACTAAAAATGCAAGTGTTTTTTTTGCTTGTTACGCTTTCACTCCTAAATCACTGAATCGATTTTTTACTTTGACCGTTATTCTTCATTTATCTGGCGCCTACTATAGTAAAATTTAACGTTACTTTATCATACGTCAAAAACATTTGAGCTAGGCGCTCAGATCTATTATTTTGACGGTTTGTAACAAAAAAAGTGGAATGGGTTTCGTACTTTTCCTTGGCTTCCCATTTGTGTTCCCAAAACATGATATTTCGAAAGAAAGAAAGAAAAGAAAGAAAAAGACTTTATTTGCGCCAAGCATGACGCATACCAAAAATAAACAAAATTACAATAGTTATGTAAGTTAGGAAGATATGCGTCACATTCGCGCAAAACGGCCATCGCTCAGCATAATGCTGGAACTCATGTGCAAGACAGAGCCACAGCGCTGATTTTCAGCGACAGTCGGCGTTGACAGAATGACGTCGATCGGAACAGTTTCGGAAAGCAAATATGATGTGTTCAAAGATAACGGCCGCTTACCTGTACAAGCTCCGTGTTGTGCCTGCGCACCTCGTGCAGCTCGTCGCGCAGCTGCGCCCTCTCGCGGGAGGAGAGCTCCTCCTGCTCCTCCGCGTGCAGCCGCCTCTTCTCGCTATACTGCAGCTCACTCTTTAACTTGCGGATGTCGTTGCGAGACCTGAACAAACCGATTCTTGGTAAATTGAACCTCAACATTACAAGGCAGTTTCAGCTCCAAGGTGCAACGCGTCGAATAACCGTCATATATGCGAAACAATTCTTCATCAAGTAGTAAGGACTGAAAGAGATTGAGTGGATATATTTTTTTAAATTCCGAATAACGGTCATATACACGAAATAACGATTCTCCATCAAATAGTAAGGACTGAATGAGATGGAGTGGACAGTTTAAGCTGTACAATGGCTATACTCCGACATGCATTAGTGCTCACATTCCCAATAAATCGTAGGCACCACTGTAACAGGTCTAAACAATGAAATGTAACTATGTTAGGTATGTATAACAATCATTGAGGTTTCCTTTATATTTTATAGTTATTTATTATTAGCACTATTTTTACGTAATATATGTCCTTTGAATCACATAAAACTCATTCCATTCTCTTCATGTGGTTTAACGAAATATGTTAAAAAAACCAGCTAAGCTTTACGTGTTTTTTTAATCCTTCTTATAGGTTTTCCTGTGATTTGTAAGCAAAGTATTTTCTATATTATTTAACATTTTTGGTTTAGTAGTTTCAGAGATAACGGGGAAAATGGTCAATTCTCATTTTCTTAAATAACTTTAATAATAGATTAAGGTGAATGGATGAATGCTCTCACTGCCATTTTGTCGCTAGATGGCGACACATCCACAATTTCGAACATTTTCAATTTTTACACTTAACATAGAAAGTTTTAATAGACAACTTTATTATAGGCTATACCTAGGGCATTAACTTGATTTTTTTAGATAATCACTATGCTTGTTAACTGCTACCATACAAAGATTACAGCAGAATAAAGATTTAGCCGCATGAATTTACTCTTTACACACACATGCAAAGTAAATAGTAGTAACTTTCGACCCTACTAGATGTCGTTTTATTCAAAAATGGTTGGAAATTAAAATGTCCAGAGGACCAAATTGTTATATTCCAATCTATTTCTTATTAATATAACCTTAGCAATGATTATCATCACGCTATACTTTCGGGAAGCTGAGCAGCTAAAAACCTTGACATAAATAAGGTCGGCTATTTGAAACAATTATCAACCGTACAAATAGACTGTCGGTTTAGAGACTGCCTTTCATTAGGCTTGGTGTGGGTTCAAATCTCAATAGTTGTATTTATTTTTGAATTATTTTTTATCTTTCTTTATCCTTACCAAACCTAATATTTTCAAATATTAATAATAATATAATTATTGGTCTATGCATATTTTTGTTTCTAGGCTCGATATCCTATCGGATTTGGTGGTAAAAAGGTATCCCTTTTCACCATAACAAATTATTCAGATAAATTATTTTGGGTAATAAACATTGCATGTTACGCTCTAACATCGCAATCAGTAAACATGGGCTCGGCGTACGACTATGCACCGAAACTCACACATCTGTGATCAGTGTCATCACAGTCGCAACCTACTGTTACCGATAGACAAGGATAGAGATAGGAGACGGCGCTGTCGTGCGAGCGAAATCGCGTTAGTTGCCGAATGTTGACGAATGTTTACGATTATGAATGACATGGCATGTGGTAGCGTTAGCAAATAAAATAAAAAACATTAATTATTTTGAGGTAGTTAAAAAAGAAATTAATATTGTTCGCTCGATCGCGCAAGGTTACTAAAGCTTTACTTCTGCCTTTGTTTTCGGAAAATAACAAGCCACTTTTGTCTCCTTAATTCATCTTTAGGAAACCTGAATAAAAAAGAGCCTTAAGTATCACCATTATGCATTTATGTATAAATAAATAAAGAATATGGCTGCACATGACGTGCAGTTTGGGAGTTACGAGGAAGCCTTGAAATCATAACCGTTTGCTTTGCCACAGTCGCGTAATAAAGATAACTAAATATAGTGAAGTAGTGATTCTGCACCAACAATTAGGTACTAAAAACTAGACTTTGTCTTATAAAACATTTTTTTTAAATAAGTACCTGTTGCGTAAAACATAACTGTTATCAATTATTTATAAAATTGACTTGAATTTAAATAATCATGGTTGGTAAAACAATAATAATAAAAAACTATTAATATGTTTGAAGAAATTTGTGTTGCTAACCTTACGCAACCTCGGTCTGGTACTAGTCGTCGCGCGTTGTTTACAAAATCTCTCAACAACTCGCGAATTGTGCGTATCGTGTCTCTCACGCATGTTTTTAATATCTATCTCGCTCTCACAAACATGGCGAAGCAAACGATAAAATATTTTTGTTATTTTCAACAAATTAACATTTTTGGCTGTATTTACGAGTGGTGTGTCTTATTTTTATTCCTAGTATTATTAAAACACTGTTGAGCTGCAAAGATTAAAGATTTTATTACAGATTTTTGGTTTCCTATGTTTAGGTAGGTACTACTTGATACAGAAAGTCAAGTGAAGTCAATTTTTTTTCAAGTCTATGGAGTGAAGGTAGTTCAATTTACACGATAATTAGCAATAAGTACTACTAATTAATAACAATTTCCGAGATACTGATAAAAGCTAACATGTGGGTAGAACTAGGTAAGTATATTTATTCATAGTACCTACCTAAACAAAAAATCTCTAATAAAATTCTTTGCCTTAAAAATCTAGAAAAAATATAGGTATGTTTAGGTATCAAATAGGTACTAAATTTTTGTAAAGGCGAATTGAAATTTTTGAGCCTTTACGTGGAGATCCTAAATGTCGGCAGTCCATCCTGACATCAGAATGACTGCCCATTTTTTAAATTAATTTTCTCAGTTATTAATTAGGTACCAATTATTTAAACAAAGATATCAAATAGTAGCAAATAGGTATTAGATCTTAGTAATATTTTTAAGCTGATCGGTCATTTTGGCCAATCATTCTGAAGGTCACATCAATGATTTTCCGTGCGCGACTGAGTGCCAACTGAGTAGGACCGCTTGCTGTGACTAAGTCCCGTATCTAATGGTAATAAAGGTATATTGTACCTACACAGGTTGTTGTAATGTGACTGAACCTAAATAGTACCTAACGTGTAAATAAATTGTGACGTGTAGGTACTAAATAAATAAAAGATTATTTATGCAATTATTCGTCGCGATCTAAGAATGTTTTCTTTAGGTGATACAGTCGTAACATTCAGTGATTAGTGTGATTACTGGCGTTCTTTGGTGGAATGGTTTTAGATGGCAAAGCAAAGGGTTGTTATCAGCTTAGAATATCTTGGTATTAGTTGGTTAGAGTAGGTACCTACCTATGTAAGTACTCGTATGTGTCACCGGATAATTCCAAACATCGTAAGATTGTAATAAATGTTGTTTATGTTTTAGACTATAATCTATGATTATGTTGAGAACAGATAATGGATTGTGGAGGTCTGGTAGGCAGCCGCACCACGTAAAATACTGGTATTCAGCTGAATCCGGTTTGACTGGAAGCCAATCCCAGTAGGTATAGTTGGGAAAGGGCTAGGCAGATGATGTGTTGAGAAGAAATAATTTCGAATACACTGAATCACACCCAAATTCAATAGTTTCAATACTTGTCTTATCTAGAAGAAATTATAAGTAAGTAGGTACTTGTAAATATACAAGTACCTACTTACTATATATATATCTTACGCGACTTATAATATTACAATCATGCGATACAAATGTAAAAAAATACATCATCTGTGAAAATGTCAACTGTGTAGCTATCA
Source organism: Melanchra persicariae (assembly GCA_947386135.1). Classification (NCBI taxonomy): domain Eukaryota; kingdom Metazoa; phylum Arthropoda; class Insecta; order Lepidoptera; family Noctuidae; genus Melanchra; species Melanchra persicariae. The sequence continues at coordinate 8,398,662 of OX376661.1, read as the reverse complement.
CGGTCCGTGAAATACAGTCTGGTGACAGACAGAGACGGACAGACAGACATACGAACCGACAGACGGACGACCATTGCGTAGGTAGCTAGGAAAAAAATAGGTAGTTTGCCTACGCTGATCGCCTGATTTAGGTATAGGTACCCTAAGTATACCTACATGAACTTCTTTTCTCTGATTTGATTCAACCCAAACCAATGAATTAGTACTTAACCGTGTCAGAAAATGTTTTATCAGTACCTACTTACATACAGTGGAAAGATTTTTAAATCTTTAGGTAGGTAGGCACTATTTATTTAAAGTAGATAAGTAATACAATAATAACATTAGTATTGTATCTGTGTGAACCAAAGGCAGATCGCAGATAATTGTTTTCACTTTCTAGCATTATTTCTCATTCCCTAAAAAAAAACATTTCATCAATCATAAAATATAAAATCCGCGGGCAAACCCGCGCGCCGGCGCTAACTTGCTAGAAACACAATTTTGACACACAATCACGCATGGACTGGAATTTGGCAACACGCGTTGTTGCCAAATTGCGTCTTGAATGGCAACGTCGCATCGCCGCGTCCGTCACTCGATAACCTTGGCGCTTGTTCGAATTTTCGAACAGCGCCATCTACTTAAAATGTTCACCGCACGTAAACTCGTAACATAACAGCAATGAACTTTTTCTCGGTGGTTCTATAAATTTCTGTCAGATGGCGCGATTCAGGTCACTCACACATGTAAAGATTTTTCGTTTTTTATTGGGTCTAATTCTCATAGAAAGACTGTTTTTTTTCTAAATTTTGGGCGATAGGCGATCACAATACATTATAAAATCTCATTATACTTGCTTTATTCTGCAGAAACTGTTTATTTACGGAGATTACAGCTCCTGAAAAATGTATGGCGAGGTCTCTTTAGGGATCCCCCTTAAAGTTTTTTGTATTTTAAAAATAAAAAAAAAATATATTCTCAAGTCTCACATTTAAACAATTTTCTATATTACGTGGGCCTATATTCAAAATTTATACATTTACGTGACGCGTGTTTGGGTCACAGAAGTACATATTTGTACTAAATTTTATCTCAATCGGTCCATATGGAGGGCGATAAGGAGAAAATTGGCTGTGACAGACGGATAGACAGACAGACACACGAGTGATCCTTTAAGGGTTCCGTTCTTCCATACGGTCGTTCGGAACTCTATAAATAAAATATGTCGGGAGAAAATGAGAAACAATGATAAATAAAAAATCTAAATCAAATACACACGACGGCTTGACTCGTTTCACAGGCGACATCACTTCACTACAATTTATTTTGTCCAATTTCTATAGAAAACACTTCAACTTTATCTTCATCTGTTCATAAACTTGACCCATATTTTAGTTAAAAATAACCACAGTTACACGCGTTCTACCGGCATTACTAACAAACTGGGTTAAACTGATAAGTCATCAGGAATTCTCTAGTCAGTTATCGATGTTTCTTATCGCACGGAGATGTGTTTTCAAATCTTACGATTATATACAAATAAATATAATTGAAGTGTCCGTTTGTAATATAAAAATAACTGCTTTTACTAAATGCATATCAAAGTATACAACGTGTAACAGAATAAACGCAATACCTCTTAAGGGGTCATTGTACTCTTTATTAGTAGTTACTGTTCAGTACATTTTGTCGAATTATCCGCACATACGTATGAGACACTCGATGTTTTTGTCGCGATTTCGGGGTTGGTCCCATAGTAAAAGTTGTTCATAATGATGAGTACAATGACACCCTTAAGATGTATTGGTTTATTAGGTTACACGTTGTATAATAACAAAAACTTGTAACAAAGAAATGCATATTTTTTTGTCTGTATGTCTGTTTTTTCCCGCTAATAGCCGAAACAGCTGGACCGATTTTTGTCGCCTGGCAGATGACGTTATAATGAGTAATGTAGGCTACTTTTATTTTAAAAGGGATTAGGGTTCCGTTCAAAAACAATTGTTACATACAACAAATTTTACCTTACTTTTTTTTTTTATTTCAGCTTTTGTTGAGCAAAATCAACAAAAGCCGAAATAAAGAAAAGCGTCGTGTGTAAACTGACATGTCCTAGAACCGGAAATCCAAAGACATTGTATGTATGTGACGTGTTTAAAGCCGCGCGGAGCCGGGTGACGTACTTGTTAGGGTGACTTATCAACATTGATATGCTACGCGAGGTATACTGTGCAAGTTAGCAAGTATCGCGTCAATGTGACGTGTACGAGGGAGACAGAAGAACGGGCGCCCGCGGTGAAGAGTGACGAAGCACTTATCGCGCGATTTATTGTTTCAAACGAAGCGTCGTCATGGTTACCAACAAAGCGCAGGCCGTTTTGATTATATTTTCACACTGGCGCAACTTATTATACTATATCTTACTTATATCAACTCAGCCCATGCCTTGCATTTACCGCAGCGATGCCCTAAGCCGAGGTTCGTACCTCAGTGGGGGGGGGTGCCCTTCGCAAGCGATAATTCAGTTTTAACTTTTGTTGCCCTGTAATTTCAATATGGACGCCACACAAAAGTCTTATTCAGCAGATGACACCCGCAGCCCTGCGAAAGGCCACCCCAAAAGAAAACAAATCGGCGTATTGTGCAGTATTACTAGTAACGGCCCAATTTCTCCAACATAGAAGAAACCTAAATCCGGAATTTTCGACCCTATGAGGTCATGTTGATTTCATTTGTTTCTAACATACCTGTCAACTTCAGCCTGCACGACTTCGTGCGTCTTCGTGAGCTTGTCAAACTGCGTTCGCAGTCGTTCGGCTTCCTTCGTGGCCAGCTCGTGCTCCGGCCGAAGCTTGCCGAGCTCAGTCGACAGCTCGCCGGCCTTCTGTTCGGCCGTCTTGCGCGCTTCAATTGCATGTGCAAGACGTTCTTCCGCGCGTTTTAAATCACGCGCCGTAGATTTCGAATCGACTGAGAGTTCGTTGTATTCACGTTCCTGTTGGAAAGGGATTAAGGATTGGTGAACATTGTTGTTTGTCGATTTAGAATAAAATTATGTACATTTTATTCTGAAATGAGAAACAACAATGTCGTTCATTGCCAGACATTATCACGCTATTTGAAATTAATGAAAATAGCCCCCCTGTCTGGGTGGGGGAGAGCTAGGCGATATTAAAAGCAGTAATATATTTTAAGCTTTACCTTTCGCCACCTCGCTAGATTAGCAGCCCTAGCTTCTTGTCGAAGAGTTGCCATTTCTTCTGCACGGGCCTAAGAAACAATTTTTTTTTTTAAATGCTTAGAAAATCTAATAAAACGTGTGGTTGAAAATAAAGTTAAATTTTAACCTGTAGCTGAGCCTCAGCTCTCTCCAGCTGCTCTTTCAACAAGGAGATCTGCGCTTGCGCTTGCATGTCGCCGACGCTCTCGGTGTCGCTGTGCGCGTCCCTGCGCGCTTCACTTCGCGCTTCGCTCCGAGCGCTCACGGGCTCCGGAGCGGAGCGGTCGTCCTCGGGCTGCGCGGACGAGCTTGCGGCGGCCGCGCAAGCCGCGCATGATCGTTTCTCTAAAGCGCCTACTTCGCGTTCTAACTGCCGTACTAGTTGTTCCAGTGTGTTAACCTGCGGTAAAATAACACGCAATGTATTGAAGCGAATGTACTATGTGACAAAGGTAAACTCAAACTTAGTTCTATCTCTGTATGCGAAGAGTCGACAGGAAGTTTGTATATTAATCATACAAGATAAAACCTCGCGAAGGTTCAGTGTCCAATGACAATATAAGAATAGGTATCATAGGGAATATGACTAAGACCTGCGTCCAGCGGCAGATACCAAAGTATGATGTCGAGAGAGTCAGTGAGGGCTTAATGCCCTACGACCTAAAGGCGATAATGATGTGTGGAGTCACCTTCTCCCGATGCCTGGCGTCGTCGTGCAGCGCGTGGGCGGCGCGCTGCTCCGCGTCGCGCAGGCGCTCGCTGAGCCGGCCCTCGGTGCGCGAACACTGCTCTTCAAGCGCCGCCTCGCGACGCACTGACTCTTCCATACTACGCTCTAACTCCTGAATAACACAGATGTACGTACTTACGATTCAATCAATTTTATATTTTGATACATTATTATAGTAGCTCAAGAAAACTTGACATTTAATACACTTAAGACCGCGGTCAAGCAAATAGAAAACATAAAAAAAACAGAAGTTAACTCGTCTCTGTGAATTTGCTGTATTTTCCTAGTTCATTTTATATCAACAGTTCAACACAATAAAATAAAACAACAAAATACTTTGTTGTTGACCACCGGTTCTTGAAAAGCCAAATGTCAATTGAATGATGACATTTGGGTCTACTGCCACATTCAAATATTATGTTTATATGATTCTTCACACTGTTGGAAGGCTACATTTTTTAGCAGTTCATTAAAATACAAGAGAAACAACAGAATGCCACGTGCAACAATCCTTACATAGGTACTCCTTTTGGTAAGTATATGTTTCTTTGTTTCGTAAATTACGTAAGTGTATGCATTGTACCTGTACTTGTGCAAGTAAGGTGGAGGCGCGCACTCGTTCCTGTGCCAGGTGTACTTGCAGCTCCTTCATCTGCTCTGAAGACGTGCTGGCCATGCGCTGCTTCTCAGCCAAACGTTCCTGTAAATAGTCATGGACTGAGTGGAGAAGATATAGAAGACATAATTGTAAAGAAACCTATATTTTGCAGTGTGCAGTGGGCTTGGTGCGAGTTTTTAAACGTACTCAATTGCGTTAACCTAATCGTCAATTTGTATTGAAACTGAATAAGGTCCAAAACTCAAAACATTTATTTCAATTAGACCATTTACAGGCACTTTTGAATTGTCAAGGTCGGTCGGTCAAAAAAATTAGTTATTTGCACATTCCAAAGCATAGATCTCTATGGAAAAGAACATGCAAGAAACTCCACTGACACTCTTTTAAAAATAATATATTGTTACAAAATTATGGTTAGGTACATCACTCATGTTGAAATTATACATATATGTGAGAACGATGTAAAAGACGTGCAGGATAAAAGCGGTCAAGGAGTAAAAAAGAAACAATTCAAAGAAATAATTAAAATAAACCATGGCAGCTAAGAGATGACCAGTCCCAGCTGACGGCGCCCAGTCACGTTTATGGCTTTGATGGTTCTTTTCTGCAGCATAAAAATAGACTCGATGTCTGCAGCCCGTTCCCATAGAACGGGCTGCAGACATCGAGTCTATTTTACAAAAAATACCGTAAGACATGATACTGTGAAAGTAACTAAAATAGACCAATCTCGCGGTATCAACATCCGTAAATTGGCGGATTTTCCTAACAGCATATGCTGCTGAACTTAGCCGTACTGCAAGAGATGTTAAATGAGGACCCCATTGTGGCCTTGAGTTAAGCGTAATCCCCAGGAAAACCGTTTTATTGACGAATTCTAGTTTTTCCCTGTTTAATACTATGTCACAATCACTGCTTTTGAAATTTGGTAAGGCAAACCTTATGCATTTCGTTTTCTTTTAATTTAGAACCAAATTATTATTATATAACCAATTTTGAACTTGCATTAGAGCGATATTTATGACGTCAAGATTATTGGTCAGTCTATTTATCTTAAAAATTTAAGAGGAATCGTCGGCAAACAATCTGTAGGCGGTCGGCAGTCCATCTGGTGACAATACCGAAAAACCTCTTTTTATCTAAAAAACTCGACACAAGCGAACGATTACGTTAACGCGTTCGAGTAAGTACGTTTAAAAACTAGCACTAAGGCCTCAGGATGAGAATGGTTGATGCAATAGGTCAGTTCCTATTGAAGTATCTGGGTGAAATTAGAAAAGGCCTATGCCCAGCAGTGGGACCGTGTTGGGATTTAAAAAATATCATGTTTCAAATTTAGTACCCCACACTGTTATTCCCCTTATAATCTTGTAACAGAAGGAGACTGCATTATAGAGAGCACAAATAATGAATAACAGCAAAATAGGAGCCAACCGTTACCTGCGTAGAGGCTAAGCTCCTGGTAGCCTCGTCCACCTCGTCCCTCAGAGCGCGGTTCTCCTCGTCCAGCTTGGCCAGCTCGGCCTGGAGCGCCTGCCGGGCACGCAGCTCCCTGGCGGCGCTGGCGTCGGCGGCGGCGGCGCGGGCGCCGGCCTCGCGGCTGTCAGCGTCGCCGCCGCTCAGAGTTTGACGACGAATCGCGCGTTCTTTGGCTATCGTGTCCTGGGGACATTGAGCGCGTATGTTAACGATTTTTCTTTGACTGAAATTGGGGTAGGTGTAATTTTGATCTTCCACAATAAGAGTTTGATTATGTCATTGTGATCTAATTTACAACTAGTCATATTACGATACCTGAAGTATCAGTTCACGTAAGGAAAACTTACTCAAAATGTCAAAATATACCTTACAGTAATTAACATAAGAGGCATTTACCAATAATGCAGAAATGTCCCTTACGTTAATAGATTCTTGACTTCTGGCATAAGTCCTACTTTACCTATAAATACTTTTATCTACACCCATGCTATAAATCCTCTATAAAAGTTTCTGAAACAGTTAGCTTATTGATAACATTAAATTAAAACAACCAATGTCATACATAGTAACAATAATATCATCCAAGCGAGTGTGTTATAATGTTGTACTAAATTTCATTATGCAGCTTCTTTTTTTCGATCCCTTCCTTACTCATCAAACAGCCACATTCTCACTACTCAATTCGTGGTATTTTTATGAATTTCAAAAAAAGAACATTGTCATGCACGCGCCTCTCACTACCACAGAACGTAATTAAAAAAACCCTACCGACGACCGAAGACCACAACATATACCTACATATATTGCAAAAATGTATTACAAAAATGAGTGATAAGTACAACCTTTTGATAACACACTACCAGATACATCTAATGCAGCAAAGGACATTTCTAACCAATTATTCCAAGAAAAGTAAAAAAAAAGAATATGAAAAGGCGTACCAAGATTTCATGAATTGGAAAAGAACCTTTTATAGAGGATTCATATCACGGGTGTAGTAGATAAAGTCTTGTATGCAACTGTACATAATTAGGTATTAAAACACTCGTGTTTTAAGAGCGTTTACGCCCTACGGCTTTCCATACAAACTTTCAAGTTCTTATTTTTCGAAATAAATGAACCGATTTTAATGAAACTTTGTATGCATACGCTAGATATTCAGGTCTAATAAAATGGAATTATTTAAAAAAACGCGACTGTAAAAAACAACTAAAAAGTTCCAAACAAGTCACTTTTCAAGCAGTCTGATACAGTTGGTGGCAGTGTAGTTCAATTATCAAGAATTGAATTTGATTTTATGCCACCAACTGCATCCTGCAAGGATAGGAAATCATCAAATGACCCCTTCCGCTCTGGGTGGAGCGGGAGGGAGTGTCAGACTCTTACTGACTAAAACCCATCCATGCTCCTTCTAGTGCCTTTTGCGTTCCAGGGCCGCGGTAACTCTTTCGAACAAAATCCGCAACTGCATCAGACTGCTTGAAAAGTGACTTGTTTGGAAATTTTTAGTTGTTTTTTACACGGGTATTTAGTTTTTTTTTATTTTCTACATTTTAGTGAGTTATTTTTGGAATCGCCTTTTCGAACCCTTTATTTTGAACAATATGGTGCTTGATTACCGCCATATTGAATTTTGATTACTAACTTTCCCATGGTCACTGTCAGTGACACTGGGAAGATTAAATCGATTGACGTAAGAATCATCAAAATCGGGTCACGCGTTTGGTCTCTACAATGCCACACATACATACATACATAGACTGTTAAACACATAACCCTCCTTTGCGTCGCGCAGTCGGGTAAATAGTTAGTAGAGAACATTTTCGAAAAAGAGTTCAGGGGGAAGGTAGTGATTTTTCACTTTCTATAGAAAACTTAAAATCGTTTTCTCTCTCCCTCTAAACCCTTGTATGAAACGCCGTAGGGCTTAAACGCTCTTAATACCCCTTATCATACAACAGTTGCATACAAAACTATAAGAGTCTTAAAATACACAAATACTGTAAATTACAGTACAGCTAGATTTAGCCAAGGTTCAGGCGCAGGCCATCGATTTTGTTAAAAAACAAAAGCATTGCATACGCCTTAAATTGGACATTATGGAGTAACATTGTGTATCTCCCTGATTAATTACAAATACTACCTACAATCAGTACAGACCTACAATTATACTATCATAAAATATGCTACTTCTACAGTAGGTATACTCCTTCGCTACTACTACATACGTACGGTACACAGTTAACTATACCGTATGAACAAAGACTACACACTCACAATGGGACGCACGTTGATCTCAGATATCTTCCTGTGTCGCAGCTCGTAAACGTGTCCTATGACGTCCTGCGGTGTAAGGGTCACCTCAGAATTTTGCACAAAATACTAAAGAACACTGCACCAAATTTTCTATTCAGAATTCAAAGTAAATAATATCTCAGTCCTGTATTTTCTCGAAAGGATAGTCTGTGTGTGTGACACTAGTTCCCATTAAAAGTGACTGATAATCATTAAACAGGCGCAAAACTACACTGCAAGCTGCTTTTGACACATTTTACAAGGGAAAAAATCAATAACATTTTGCAGCTGAGTCGGCTTCGGTTGACCGGCAGTAAGTAAATGTAATGATAAATGACATTTTTTTTTTTTAGTAGGTTGTAAATAACACTTTTACACATCCATCTTTTTGGTCGTTTTATACTAGATGAGGTCGGTAAGGTAAGACCCGAGGTCGCAGTTAGCCTTGGCACTACGTCCATGAGCGAGTGTGCCACGGCGATATCATAGTCCTACTATTTCATTCTGTAACAACTCTATGCACGTGGCTCCACTCGGTAATATTGTCGCGGCGATTCAACAAGTAATATTGACGAGCAAAACGACAAAACAACAAACGACGCCTTACCTTGCTCGCTGACTTATATTTTTACCGCGGTATAGGCGATACTACCGAAGACTACCATCTTAGAAAATTCGTCAACTAACCTTATAATGCTGCTGCTGCGACCGCGCAGTGTCAGCGTCAGCGACTGCCCTCTTCCAGTCGGCCTGCAGCTGCTCCGCGCGGGCCTGCAGGCGCCGCACGTCGTCCCTCAGCGCGTCCCGCTCGGCCTGCAGCGCGGCGGCGGCGGCGCGCGCGCTGCGCACTTCGGCGCTGTTCCGGTCCGCTATGCCCACCGACAACTCTTGGTTCGTGCGCTGGAGAGCCATGCGCTCTTCGCGTTCCACTTCTACTTGGCGTTCTAGACGTCTAAAAGAAAGAAATACACGTTAACTTAGTTTTTGTACCATACTATGAATTTTGACTATGTTGTTGAGTTGATCAACAGATTCAGAATGCACAAACACTCAGATCCTTACGTACTGTACACTTTTAAAATAGTCTTCCAGATTTGCCTTTGTTTTAAATATCAGTCAATCAACCACTACCTACTCCTGTTGTAGGTATCTTCCTGTTGACACAATCATCGTGTCTAAGGTGCATAGGATTACCAATCTTCAATAAATGAGCAACTTTGAACAGCTGACTTTCAAGTACGGCTCTCTGATATTAGAAGCATGTTGCTCACTTGTTCTGCAGAGTGAGCGCGGTGATGTCGGCCTGCAGGCGCGCGCGCTGGCGCTCGGCCTCGGCGTCGGCCTCGTGCCGCACGCGCTCCAGCGCGGCGCCGGCCTGCGCCTCGGCCTCCGCCAGCTTGTTCTGCAGCGACAAGATCTCGCGGCTGCGCATCGCCGCTAGCTTCTCTGCCGACCTGCCGCACACAGATTTAGATTTAAAATATCCTGCTCGTCACTATTTTTTATAAGAATTGATTTGATCATGACAAAATTTAGATTGAAGAATGTTAGACAAATGCATGGCTCCATTAATCACGACAAAATTCTTAGGATTTATGTCAATCTTAGAAAAAGTTTTATCATAAAAGGAATGTAAACTGAAGACTCATTATGGTAGTGTTGAGAGTAAAGAAAATAAACTTGGCCGCATGATGACCGTATGAATGCTTCATTCGAATTAGCAACTATTTGCGACAGCTTGAAATAAACCAGATCAAAACAAAACGCGAAAAAAAGTAAAAACTCACTTAAAAGTAGCCAAATCAATGGCAGTGCAGTCATGTGAGGCGTTGAACCCACCGCTGTGGTCCTCGTTCTCTTCTTGCGCCACGAACGAGTAGCCTGCGGAGAACAATTGTTGTTAGATCAATGGACCGTCCAGAAGAAACAGACTTCCATAAACTTCTATACAATTTTGTCTGTGCAACAAACGCTATGCAGACAAAAGTCTATAGTGGACTCACTATAACATTAACTTGTGTCACGGCGACAACAATGTCGTCGATGTACGAACATCACAAAAACAAGCAGTAATATGAGCGTATTTGTAAATTGACACAAATAAACAACATAATTGAAGTGTGAAAATGTACGTTTCTGCTTAGACCATTTGACAAAGCGTTGCATACATCAGAGCTCTCGCTGCAATCATCCGAAACGTTTACGACAAGCAAAAACAAATCAAAAAGAATCAAATCGTAAAACATTGAAGGGGCCATTAAAAAAAAAGGTGACTTATCGACTCATCTAGATAAGACTCATCTTTTTTTTATGGATGGGAAATCATCAAATGACTTCTTTTGCTCTGGGTGGAGCGGAAGGGAGTGTCAGACTCTTACTGACTAAAACCCATCCGTGTTCCTCCTCATTCCCTTTACGTTCCAGGGCCGCGGTGACTCATCATCTGCCTAGCCTTTTTCCCAACTATATTGGGGTCGGCTACTAGACAAACCGGATTCAGCTGAATACCAGTATTTTACGTGGAGCGGCTGCCTACCAGACCTCCAAAACCCATTAACTGGGTTACACGGTACTTCTTGGAAAGACTGGTGTAAGATTTTCTGGCTTCTGACAATCCGTTACGACTGCCAAAGATCTCCAAATGACAGCCGGGACCCCAGGGCCGCGGTGACTCTTTCGAACCAATTCCGCAACCCTGACAGGAGGTCTTAGATCTGGCAAATAATTTTATTGGACTTTACTCCTTGAGAAACGATTTTCATATTTAGCCCGCGGTATGAAAATTTATGAGGAGTAAAATCGAGCGTTGACTAAAAGTGAGGCGTTACGTTCCTTATACTTATCTTTTCTGACTTTGGTGGTACCAGGAGTTTCTACTATGAAGTGAAGTGGAGTAAGGTGAAATGAAAGTTAAGTGAAGTGTAGAGAAGTGAAGTTGAGTGAGTAGTGTTTACAACAATAAGTGAAGTAGAGTGAAAAAATATTTACATAATGCTGTGATTATTTTTTAAGATGCTTTATTTTCCCTCTTTTTATACAATCTACACAATAGTAGTTCTCAAGGAGTAAACTTCAGTCGTGCGTCGGAGCTCACTCACACTTTTTTTTCCGATTTTTTTTAAGCTGTTTAATGTTCAAGAAGGCATGAGCAAGTGACCGTAACAGAAGAAGTAGAGTTGTACTCACCGACAAAGGGCAGTTGTCCCGCGAAGGGCGGGCGGGTGCGGAAGGGCGCCGCGCTGGGCGCCGGGGCCGCGCGCGCGGGCGCCGCCAAGTGCGCCGCGTCCTCCGCGCCGCGCACCAGGGGCACCCACGGGGGCGCCTGCCGGGGATGCACACGTCAATACCGACTACTCAATCATAACTCATGCTAGTGTAAATTGGGTATTTTAGTGAAAAAAAATCGAATTAGCCCGACCGATAAATTTCGTAAAAGTATTGAAAATTACACCTTATTGATAGCCCGAGGAGCCATGCTTAAAGTATTGCATTTTCTTGAATTTCAGCACTACTGAACTAAAACATTTGGGTTCAGTAGTGCTAAATGATATATAATTTTCAATAATATACTTCTACTAGTACTTCGCCCGCGACTTCTTCCGCGCGGATTTAGTAGGTACTCCACAAACTTCAACGCTCTCCATACCCCCTTTTTAAGGGTAAGATTTGGAAAATTAAGCACAACGATTTTCATTAATTAGGTACTTAGCCATTTCTACTTATTCCATGGTTTCAGGAGGCCCTAGACAATGTGCCATTTAATTAGCGAACGCGACTGTCGAAATGCCAAAATGTAGAAATTTGATCACTTGACATTTCAATAGCATCTGTAATCCCATACATTTTTGACGTATTGACAATCGCCTTCGCCACGCCACCGTTGACAGAATCTCACTTGTCTCAAGCCCAGGTTCAGCGCAACTGTTCACCCCATTCACCCGTCAGGGGTTGATCAGGCAAAAATTGTTAGGTACATCTGTTTCATTTAACCCACTTTTAATTTGTTCATAGCATTCCGACGTAAATTGAAGCAAGCAATAATATCCTTCCTAGAAACTTAATCACCCCTGATTCACCACTTATTATGAATGAGTTTATTTTCGAAAAATCTAAATATTTTTTATTCTTACTTTTTTATCGAAATCATTTAAATGCCGTGTTTCAACTTAATAAGATTCTCCCCAGTTCGCTCAAGCCGCGACATTTTTCTTACTTAGAGCATGTTTATAACCGTCGTAACTTTTGAACGAAAGGTCCGATTTGAATAATTTAAAGTGTAATTTACACGGACCTAATCAACCTTTTTTATCAAACTATTTAAATGGATAATGATTAATATCATGATACCAAAATCACCATTGTTTCATTTCTCCAGGTATTTCCTTGAATAATTTGAATAAAAAGCGGTCATCGTGACTTAACCATAATAGTTAGATATATGGTATCGCGGACTTTTTTGTAGATATTGATGACTTCTATAAAACTGTAGTACATCACTTTGCTCTATTGTCAATAGATTGCGCAGCGTACGCGATAAAAGGATTTTTTTCACACCTTGGGTTACATTATCGAAGTTTTCATACGGATCCCTAACTTTTTTGAAAATTCTATAGCCTATGTCCATCAGGGATAATGTAGGATTCTACTGGTGAAAGAACGACGACTCGCGCTCGTAGCTACACAGTTAGCAGCAGGGAACCTTACCTGGTCTCTAATGTTGTGCGCGGGCAGGTGCGCGAGCGCGGCGTGCTGCAGCGTGTGCAGGTAGGAGAAGCGCTTGCCCGGCAGCACGCGCAGCAGCCCCGCCACCAGGCCGCGCCACTCGCGCGACGGACCGCCCGGCCCACCCTCCTCCTCCCATGGGAGCTGAGGCGACGACTCGCGCTCGTAGCTACACAGTTAGCAGCAGGGAACCTTACCTGGTCTCTAATGTTGTGCGCGGGCAGGTGCGCGAGCGCGGCGTGCTGCAGCGTGTGCAGGTAGGAGAAGCGCTTGCCGGGCAGCACGCGCAGCAGCCCCGCCACCAGGCCGCGCCACTCGCGCGACGGACCGCCCGGCCCACCCTCCTCCTCCCATGGGAGCTGAGGCGACGACTCGCGCTCGTAGCTACACAGTTAGCAGCAGGGAACCTTACCTGGTCTCTAATGTTGTGCGCGGGCAGGTGCGCGAGCGCGGCGTGCTGCAGCGTGTGCAGGTAGGAGAAGCGCTTGCCGGGCAGCACGCGCAGCAGCCCCGCCACCAGGCCGCGCCACTCGCGCGACGGACCGCCCGGCCCACCCTCCTCCTCCCATGGGAGCTGAGGCGACGACTCGCGCTCGTAGCTACACAGTTAGCAGCAGGGAACCTTACCTGGTCTCTAATGTTGTGCGCGGGCAGGTGCGCGAGCGCGGCGTGCTGCAGCGTGTGCAGGTAGGAGAAGCGCTTGCCGGGCAGCACGCGCAGCAGCCCCGCCACCAGGCCGCGCCACTCGCGCGACGGACCGCCCGGCCCACCCTCCTCCTCCCATGGGAGCTGAGGCGACGACTCGCGCTCGTAGCTACACAGTTAGCAGCAGGGAACCTTACCTGGTCTCTAATGTTGTGCGCGGGCAGGTGCGCGAGCGCGGCGTGCTGCAGCGTGTGCAGGTAGGAGAAGCGCTTGCCGGGCAGCACGCGCAGCAGCCCCGCCACCAGGCCGCGCCACTCGCGCGACGGACCGCCCGGCCCACCCTCCTCCTCCCATGGGAGCTGAGGCGACGACTCGCGCTCGTAGCTACACCAAACAAAAAACAAAGCACTACATTCCATTCTCCGACGTAACAATGACACACCAACGCGATTAAACACTCGGCGTACCTAGCATGGCTCGACGTTCGAATGCGAGAGCCTTCAACAGGGCTGCCAAGTCCTGCGAGTTGGTGCGGACAGCTCAATTCGCCAAAATTAGCTGAATTGGGAACAAACTTGCTTTGTACCCAGCAGGAAGTGAGGCATTTTTGGCTAACGGCCGCTTTCTATGATATATCTCAATCTCAATCTTGATCCCGATCCTTGTCTGTAACCAATCAACGGCCGAGTTTGTGTCCTTCACCACAATCCTCACCTTTGATAGGTTACAGACAAGGATCGAGATCAAGATTGGAATTGAGATACGAGTATATTATAGAAAGCGGCTGTAAGTCAATTTAATCGATCTTTTGCCATCCCTTTTACCACCTTTTAATAAAACGAGAAAAAGCAAAGTTACACCAAAAGACAGGCAAACAGTTTTTGTTTGGCTGTCTTTTTGTGTAAACTTCTGGCCCAAGCGTCTTCGTCGCTTCGGGAGAACGCATTTGTTTATACCCTAGAATTATTTTATTTATTAGCGGTCCCCCGAAGCGATGACGCTTGGGCCAAAATATTCGTACCTTATATTAAACTCAAATGGATCAAAACATATTATTTTTTACTTTTTATGTCGTGGGTTTAATTAACACAACTACAAACCCAATGATGTACACTCACCTAAACGGCACTACATAATAAATCGAAATATCATTAAGTACCTGAGTATCTCTCACCAAAGCCAATGTATTCACTCATTTCTCTTTTCTGCTTCATCATTAGACCCTGACCACATTCTATTTATAACCTATTAATAGAGACCATTGAAATGAGCCCAAATACGAAGCTAATTTTGTATTTAAGTAAGCAGTAGGGTATCCTGCAGATTCCAGGTCATGCTGCAGCATCAGGCCAAGGTTACAATGTTCTTTAAATACTATTGAAGTAATAGAATACCAAGTTACGCATCGATCAGACCTGTGGCAGTTGCTCACATACCTTCATCAACTAGAAAATAACTGATGATCTTAAAACCGCTGAACCGATTTTCTTCAATTACAGCTCTCGATTAAATTACCTTACTTGTAAACAAAAATTGGTTCATCTGTTTATGAGCTACAATGCCACAGACGAGAAGTTGATGATAAGTCAAACTTATAACACCCCTCGTTTTTGGTTGGGGGTTAAAAAATAAGCTTTCAAATTAAATCCTTATAAAATTTTAACCAGGAATTACTTCTTCTGCCTACCCATATGGAAAAAAGCGTGAGTTTAAAAAATAATAATCATAGAAACTTCTTACCTTTGTATATTACTGAGAATTTGGGCAATAGAGTCTTCCTCTCCAGAAGAGAAGGGGCGGCGCAGCGTCACCAGCTCGAAGGCGACCACCCCCAGCGACCAGTAGTCGCACGACGACTGTGCATTAATAATATTTATATTATAATATTTAAAATAACACAAGCTTTATAATCAAGTCAATCTATTCGAAAAGTATGTTACATTATTCTAAATAATCATTTTCAATTATGAATTCTCTAAATACTTGTTAGTGACTTTTTACCAATGTTTATCCAAAATCGGGCGAAGTTAATAAAACTGTGTCTGCAAAACAGTCGCAAGTGCCAACTATTTTTGACCATACCATTCGGTTATTTTACCATTCCATCTATTTGTTGTTGTTTACTAAACATTTCCTTGTTTTATGTTTAATTAATATGCAACACTGACATGCTATGTTATAAACATTACTATCTGCCTGCCACTACCATTTATAAAACTATTCTAAATACAGTCTAATACCAGTGCTTCTGCATGTTGTTTCTAAGTTATGCAAATCAATATCTGATCATATAGTGATACAGTGTATGGATATTTATATCTTTAAAATAATCATTAAGCCTGATATGCTTGACAAATCACTTAATAAAATTAGTTCTAAACACATTTAAAACATTGTCTCTATCAACTTCAAATACTTTACACAAATAGATGCATGTTTTAAATTTGTTTAGCGTGAAATGTATTTAGTGACTTGCAGTGGAAGTTCATGGCTTTTTAACCAACTTCAAAAAAAGGAGGAGGTTCTCAATTCGTCTGAATGTTTTAATGTTATAATTTGAACGCGACAACATGCAAAACCACGTGGTGAGTGTAAGTATAAGCACATGCAGGTGAGCCGACGCACAATGGCAGTGGTAACGATTCTGCCGCAGTACTGTTGACACACAGTGTGCGCGGCGCAGTCGGCGGCGGCCAGCAGCTCGGGCGCCATGTAGTCCGCGGTCGCCGCCGCCACGCCCGCGCAGCCGCCCGCAGACAGCCGCGCCGACGACCCGAAGTCGCCCAGCTTCACGTGCCCGCATCTAAATTACATTCAATACATTTTAATCAAATAAATGTAACCCATCCAATAACCGTCTATCTGAAATGCTACAATGAAACAAGGCGCACTCACCTATCCAGCAATATATTATGCGGCTTGACGTCTCTGTGCACGTAGCCCATGGCGTGCAGCGCCTTCAGCGCGTGCGCCACCTCGGCCACGTAGAAGGCGGCGTCCCTCTCGGGCAGAGGGTGCGCGCGGCGGCCGAGCAAGCCCGACAGGTCGCCGCCGCAACACAGCTCCATTACTAAGTAGAGGTTACTGCTGTCCTAAAAAGTATTAAATAGCAAAGTGCTTAGCGCCATCGCCGTCTTCGCCTAGGTCGCCCGCGATGTCGTCGGGCATTGAAACAATAAAGGTACAGAGGAAATATCTAATTCAGTTATTTGTCAATAATGGAGGTATACTGATAAGATGGTTATTACTACTACTGTTAATATACAAAGTACCAAGTTATGTTTTACTGTTTGAAAAATACCCTCTAATAAACAAGCAGCAAGAAAACTTGATCAAAAAAATGTAAAATAATTATGACACTTACTTGGAAAGCATACTGCAGCTTTGGCAGCCATGGTCCTGTGGCTGTGGCGAGCACATCTCGCTCGTCGTCAGTATGCTTGCGTGCTTGCTCCTTGCGCAATGTCTTCATTGCATACACATCGCCAGTCTGCTTCTCTCTCACCATCTAACATTATTAAAATTGATTGAATAATTGAAGAATTTGAATTCATTGAATATAAAAATCAATTGCTGTTCTGTAGTCTTGCTAAAACTTGAGAACGGCTGGACCCATGTAGCTAATTTTGGTTTTGAAATATTTGTGGAACCTTCCCAAGACAGGGAAGGTATAATGGTGAGAAAATATGAAAAAAAAATACATTTGGGCGAAGCTGGAACGGCCCACTAGTCTTCTTATATAAAAATCAATCTTCTTATAATTATATTAAAATGAATTGCTGTTTTTAAGTCTCGCTAAAACTCGAGAACAGCTGGAGCGATTTGGCTAATTTTGGTTTTGTATATTTGTGGAAGTTCAGGGAAGGTTTAAATGGTTGGAAAATATGGAAAAAAATACTTCCAAACAAAGCCAGTGTAAGCTACTAGTGCTAAATAAATAAACAAAAGTGAAAAGAAATGGCTAGGTTGTGACATATTAAACTACAGTACATCAAAAATATGCAGAGACAAAACATATTGATATTCATACTGGTGGAAATTATTTTCAATATAACATTAGGTAGTCTCCACAACTTTATCATAACTGTGCAAACTATGACATTATTTACTATCCCCATCATAGACAAGGTTACAAACTCAAATAAAATAGTGAGTGAACATACATGAACTTCACCAAAATGTCCTCTTCCAATAGTTTGCAGCATCTCAAAGTCAGAGATGCATACTCGAGTCCGGCGCAGCTCTGCCAGTGTGCTGCGATCTACAAAATGAAACAAAATATAAGTATCAAAATATAACTTAACTATATATTGTGAGTTAAACTGTTCTGTTTCTTTATTATTTAAACTTTATGTACATTAGTGATATCTCAACCAGTCAACCTTCAGAAATAAGTTAGTCAAAAATAATCTCTGGAAGCAGTGATCCCATTACAATTAAGCTATTTTTAGAAAATGATGCTATCACTGATAGAAAGCTTTGCTATTACCGTCTCATTACAGGCTAATTTTACCCTGGAAAAATCAAATGATCCTGGTGAATAGCCACAGGAAAAAGAAGAATTTAATGGCATTCATTGACATACCACTGCTATATTGTTTATCTTGTAAGTTAGTAATTCTTAAAAACAGCTGATTCCTAAAACCACAGTAGTTTTGCAAGCCTGTTTGTATTATAATAATTAAACACTAGAGTCAGGAAAGCTCCTACTAGTTTTATTGCTTTCCTTTATTCTTACAGAATTTTTTCCCCACGACTTCGTGGGGAAAAAATTCTGTACCGTCTCGAGGGTAAAGATGAGACAAAGAAAACTTACACTTGTCCAAGAAAGCTTTGACCAAGTCATCGCTCTTCTTAACCGGGTCATCGTTACATTCATCGTAAAGAACTGTGAGAGCATCCAGCAGGGCTTCGCGATCGACGGTTTTTCTGCTAAACCTTGCAGTTCCACCTGTCACTTTCCCCAATATCAGACGATTCAACCGCGTGATACGAACAGCGATTGCCTCCTTCGAAGGTTCCATTTTAGATTAAATTAACACATTAACCAAAGTTCACTTAAGTACACGCATCATTTGTTTATTTATATTTAAATCCAATCAACAATGCATTGAGCCCAGTAATTTCGTCGTTATAATTTGAAAATTGAATTTGCCGACCTTTCGTCAGTGATACAGAAAATGACACAACACAACTCATTGGTGTTGCTATGTTTTGAAAATAGACAAAGTTGATAAAAGCGCCATCTGTTGTGGAATAGCATTACTATTTGAATTCCTGATATTCTCGATATCAGTATCGAGAACCATAGACGTTTCGACAACTTTTTACTCATAAAATGACATTATGTTGTGGCCAGAAAAATAAAATTGTATGAAGCGCCATCTTGTGTCGAATAGAAATATTAAATAGAAAAACCAAATGATAAACCTGACATTATCGATAACTTTACCGATACCTACAACTTTTAGTTTTACTGTGCGACTAAAGATGTCGCTACTGGAGCATATTTTTTTTTTACCCGAAAAAGGCAAAAATGAGGGTTACGGTTTTGACCGATACGTACGAACGTATTTAAAATGTTATTGAACAATGGGATGATTATAATTTGAAAATAATTAGGTATGGTTGATTTTTTTTAAACTAAATTTTGCCAGTGGTTTTATTGTGTGAGAACTGATAAAGTACCTATTCCATAAGTAGGTAGGTACGTAGCTACACCCGGGAAATATGAACATCTTCCGCCCTTTTATTCTTAATATTTGATTTATTATTTTTTTTTAACTTACTTTATACATTTTTAAATACTTCTTTAAAAATACTAATACAGCTTAAAAATACAAAAAATAGTAGCCCACCGGTATCGGGAACAGGGTCCAAGCTACACACTTATTTATTAATTACTAGCTGTGACCGCGACGCCGCGTAGTCCGCTTGGGCGCCAGTATGGCTGAACGGATCGGGTGGTATGAAATTTCGAACAGAGATAGATAGATTATAGTCAGGGATAGCACACAGGCTGCTTCTTATTTCGGGAGTACCTTTGGAAAGATTAAGATTAAAATCATTTTGTTCAAATACAGTGCAAGTAAATGGTTTTTTACATGCACTGTTAGGTCAGTTAGTTAAAAATATGAAGCTAAATACGTTCCAAAGCGTAGATCTATATGGAAAAGAACGTGCAAGGCCACTCTTATAAATCATGTTGTAGGTATGTATTACAAAAATACTGGTTACATTATCCTTGTTGCTTCATATGTGAGGACAATTTAAAGAAACTATGTAAAGCAATTTAATATAAGTACAAAGATTAAAATAAGGCAGATAATTTGCGACATTCACGCAGGCGAAGCCAATGGCAAAACATAATGAGAAAATACACAACAATGCTTCTCTGTAAACTATATTTGAAGTTAGGTCTCCAGGAATGTGTGCATATAAATTATTTGAATTACTAATGCGGGAAAGCGCGCTCGTACAGCTGAACGTTTGAAAAACAACTTACAGTTAGATCTAGATGCAGCCTGCTATCGCAAGAGTTTGTCCTTGTGCTTTGTTGACAGTCATTGCCAATAACATAATATGCTTACGCGAAACTGAACACGCGGAAACTTATCATGAATTAGAGGAATTCGGGGTATGAAGACGATATCTCCTGTGCCGCAACGCAACCAGTCAAAATCTCAGCTTTAATAACGTTTTGCTGCAAAATCTGACTTCTTTTAATCTGGTACCGTTACATAAAAGGACTTAAATTTCTTAAAAGAATTATAGGCACTCCGAATTTTAATTTAATATTGTGTGATGGGAGACCCGGTGCACTCAAGGAATTTAAAATTCAATGGGATAGTTTGTAGCGTCCTCTTGTTCCGTTTCTCTGTTAATTGACTGGTATTCTGTGGCCTTCCCTGGGACACTGTTCAATATTCTATCATTCATTATTTGCGTGGTGTTAAAATTTCTCTTTCGCATAGCCAAGCATTGGGTCGATTTGTCAGTACGTAACCATACACGGATGAAATGAGGTCTTGCAGTGATGAAACCGTATTACAAAGATGGTCAGGTAAAGGTTTTACCCACTGCTGCAGAAATGTTACTTAAAGAAAACGTCCCAGTTTGTGATGCTGATATTCAAACAGTATTTGTTTTACAAAAAAGGGCTGTTCCTGCAATTTATAAATTAAGTCCCAAATACTCCCTCAGAGACAAATTTAAAGAGATTAATATAATGACTGTGCCCTCTCAGTATATTTATGAAAATCTTTTGTATGCACATAAAAATATTAATCTATTTAAAAGATACAGTGATATCCACAACGTAAATACTAGGAACAAACACAATTTTGTCATTCCTAAAACCAGGCTCTTGAAAATAGGTGGTTCATTTAGATGCCAATGTATACGTTTTTATAATAAACTTCCTAGCCATATTCAAGACCTTAGTATTAATAAGTTCAAATTATTTCACCCAGGACAAACTTTGTGTGATGAGCATTATTGTTTGTTCTGTGTCTGGGTGTAATTTATCTACACTTCTGGACACATCTATTGGCCCACCTTGTATTTTCAGTTTCGTTTGGTCCTAGCTAAAATTTTATATTAGGTCGAGCAAAAAGTTTTTATGCAGTTTTGAACCTGGCACATTCACAATTTCATTCAATAGCCTTTTTTTGAATTTCGAACACAGAATTTAAAGAAACAAAAGACAATTTGGAGCCTGTTTGTTGATATCAAACAATCGAATACTAAGAAAACTTGGTTGTATTGGTTTACTTGGATTTAATTCTTGAAAAAGTGATTGATATCTTTGGTTTTGCAACAAACATTACTTATTCTTAACATTAAGGTGAGGTTCTATCAATAATCTATGGATACTTCACCTGAAGTCGCCGCCCAAACCGTGGCACTTATTCAGGCCGGACACAGCCAAAGAAACGTGAGTGCTCAACTTAATTTAAGTCGATCTGCGGTCCGAAATGTTTATCGGAGGTACCTAGAGACTGGCGGCTTTGTTCGTCGCCAAGGAAGGCCACGATCTCGGGTCACAACTGAAAGGCAGGATCGATTCATCGTGACGACCAGCTTGAGAAATCGTCACCTTACCTCCATTGAGATACAAAACCAACTTCGCGACTTCCACGGAGTATCTGTGAGCGCTCGAACTGTTCGGAGAAGGTTAAAAGAACGCGATATGGTACCACACAAGCCAGCAAATGGGCCCAAACTAACGCGAGCCCACCGAACAGCGCGCCTTCATTTCGCACGCAGTCATTTAAATTGGACACAGTAAGATTGGAGCCGTGTACTCTTTTCTGATGAGTCTAAAATTGTGTTACATGGCAATGATGGAAGGAAGAAGGTCTACCGACGTAAGGGAGAGCGTTTCGCACAATGCTGCTTTGAAGAGAGGGTTGCTTATGGCGGTGGCTCATGGACTGTCTGGGGCGGTATATCCGCGAGCGGCAAAACTCAACTTGAGGTTGTTACAGGACCACGGCTGCCAATATTAAATGCTGAAAGGTACATTCGTGAGTGCTTAGAACCTCACGTGATACCATACGCGGACTATGTGGGCCCAAATTTCCTTTTTATGCATGATAATGCAAGAGCCCATGCGGCCGGCATCGTCAGGGAATATCTTCGGGATGTGAACATCACAGTTATGGACTGGCCAGCCAGAAGCCCAGACATGAACCCCATTGAGCACATGTGGGACGAGCTAAAAAGACGTGTTAGGGCTCGTCAGCCAGTTGCCCAGACGATGCAGGAGTTGAAAACTGCCATAGAAGAGGAATGGGAGATGATCCCTCAAAATTTCATAGAGCGGTTGATAAACTCTATGCCTAATCGTATGAGAGCTGTGGTAGATGCCCATGGAGGCAACACGCGTTATTAAATTAAACCTTTATTTGATAAAACATGTTTTTTATTCAAAAATCAATTGCCTTTAACAAGGCGCATATCCGACTTGTTAGGCGTAGCTCCATGTCGTATGGTATTCTGAATTCAAATTTAAAACAATACGATCGAAAAAGATGGTAAAATGTATCAGGTTTAAAACTGCATCAACAGTTTTTGTTCAATCTAGCAATCATATTTCGGTAGGGGCCATCGAAACCTAAACTCTAAGGTGGGCCAATAGATGTGTCCAGAAGTGTATAATATGTATGTATTTATAAATTATATAAGTATGTATATCAGTTGTCTGGTTACCATAACACAAGCTCTGCTTAGCTTGGGATCAGATGGCCGTGTGTGAGTTGTCACAAGATATTATTATTATTATTTTTCGAAGTGTCTTTTCTTCTCAGCTCTTTGGCTGGTTTTAAGCTACATTTACGGGCCGAAACCAAGTAAATGCAGCGTGTGGTGGGTTATGTAGAGGATGCGTTATGAAGAGGACCTATTTCGCTATCGTCTATTTGCAAGAATTTTCTGACAATACGACATGTGTTTAATATGGCAGCTTTTTGCAAGGTGATGTAGAGGGTTTCTTTTAAATTAAGCATTTTTAGACTGTGGAGAAGATGATTCGGGATAACGCCTGTTGTGGACAGAACTATGGGGACCACATAAACTTTGTCTTGTCGCCATATTCTACTTATTTCATCCTTGAGTTCTGCATATTTGTTAATTTTTTCAGTTATTGTCTTCTGTATGTTATGTGTGTTGGGTACAGCAATGTCTATCAGGTAGGTCACTTTATTTATTTTATCTTGTAGAGTTATATCCGGTCTATTGTAGTGAATTGTTCTATCGGTAAGAATGGCTCGGTCAAAGTAAAGTTTATGTGTGTCATTTTCTAGAATAGTCTGTGGTGTGTAATTGTAGTAAGGGGTGTTTGTGTCCTGTATGAGTGCGTACTTAACTGCTAATTTTTGATGTATTATATTTGCTACCTGATTGTGCCTGTGCGTGTAGTCTGTTTGCGTGAGAGTTGTGCACGCCCCGGTAATATGCTGGATAGTTTCCGGCTGTATATGGCACTTACGACATTTATCGTTTGTTACTGAAGGATCTTTGATGATATATTTTCTGTAATTTCTAGTGTTAATTATCTGGTCTTGTATCGCAATCATAAATCCTTCAGTTTCAGGGAATAAACTACCTACTTTAAGCCATTTGTTTGAAGCTACTTTGTTTACATGGGCTTGTTCTAAGTCGTGAGGATGTCGGCCATGCAGTACTTTTTTCTTCCAATCTTCTATTTTTTGTGTTTGTGGGTTATTGTTGGTAATATCTTCTGTATCTAACTGTTCATTTAAATTAAGTGGAGTGTACTTTAAATCATTTAGAGCTATTGCTTTATGGATGTTGCTTGTACAAGATTTTGAGTGAAAGAATGTTTTAAGCCTATAGACTTGTTTTCGCCACAGATGCTGGATATCAATAAGGCCTCTTCCACCGTTTTGCCTTTTGATCGAAAGTCTCTCTATTGCAGATTTAGGATGTAAGTTGTTATGTTTAGTAAGTGTTGTGCGGGTGGTTCTCTCTAATTGTTCTACATCTGTCTTTGTCCATTTAATAACTCCGAATGAGTAAGTTAATATGGGGATGGCAAATGTATTTTGGGCCTTGATGAGATTTTTACCAGAAATTTGAGTTTTACATAGGGTGTTAAGTCTCTTCTGGTACTCTGCTGCGAGCGCATCTTTAATCCTAACATGATCTAGTCCCTTTAGTTGCGAATATCCTAAATACTTGTAAAAATCAGTCGACTCCATTGCTGTTATGGTGTCTGTGTCATTTACTACATAGCTGGGCGGCCGTATCTTGCCTCGTATGATGTGAAGTGTTTTGCATTTATCTAAGCCAAACTGCATGTTAATATCTTGACTAAACTCTGCTGTAGCTTCTACTAGTCCCTTCATATCTTTTTCGGTTTTCGCGTAAAGTTTAATATCATCCATGTAGATAAGATGTGAGATTGTTGTTTGGTCTGTAGTGTGTTTGAGACAATATCCAGCTCGACAGCGCTGCAGCAAATGTGACAGAGGGTTTAATGCGAGGCAGAACCACAGGGGGCTCAGGGAATCACCTTGGTAGATACCCTTCTTGATAGAAATTTGTCGCGTTGTAACACTGTTCTGATTAAAATTTAGTTGCAGCGTGGTTTTCCACTGAGGCATTATGTTGCGTAGGAAATCTATTATTTTTGAGTTAATTTTGTAAATTTCTAATATTTGAATCAACCAAGAATGTGGTACACTGTCAAAGGCTTTTTTATAATCAATATATGTACAATGGAGATTTCTGTTTTTTGCGGTGGCATGTTTATGAATAGTAGAATCAATTATTAACTGTTCTTTGCATCCCATGTGGCCCCGCCTGCATCCTTTCTGCTCTTCTGCCATAATGTTGTGGCGTTCAATATGTGAGTTGATTTTTGCTGTGATTGATGATGTTAATATTTTATATATCGTGGGTAGGCATGTGATTGGTCTGTATTGGGAAGGTTGTGGTGAATTTTTAGTTTTGGGTAGCATGTAAGTTATGCCTGTTGCAATGAATTTGGGTATACTTTGTTGTCCTAAAATTATTTCTGTTAAGTTTTTTGCGATGGGTTTATATAATGATGTTAACTTTTTATACCAAAAATTATGTATTTTGTCTATACCAGGAGATTTCCAATTGTGTAACCTGCCTGTTATGTGTGTGATATCAGACTCTGTAATCTCTAAAAATTCCATTTCATCCATTGACCTCCATTTGCTTTCTTCTTCTGCTATCCACGCAGCTTTATCATTGTGCTGTACTTGTTCTTCCCAGATACTAGTCCAGTATGCTTCTAATTGTTCTTTTGTAGGTTGGTTAGGTGTGTCTGTGCTATTCTCATGATTTGTGTCGGTGGGTGGTTTGTCTAGGTTTCTGTAAAATATTTTTTCGTTGGTTACAAAAATGGCGTTATCAAGTTTACGTTGTTGTGCTTTTTTATATCTTCTGAGTCTATGAACTTTGAGTGCTAATTTTTGTTTTAAGGTGTCTAGAAATTCTTCAGGTTTTTTGTTAGTACTTTCATGTCTGGTATGTGTTAAATTACTTCTAAATATAGCCTCAACCCTGCTTACTACTTTTCTTGACCTATTATTGTTATGTATTTTGTAAGTCTACTGCAATCTGCTCTGAGTTTTTCAATGTCTTTTTCCAGCCTTACTTGCCATGCTGGTTTAAAATTCTGTTTTGGACTAATATTCCCTGTGTGTTGCGCAATTTTAAAATTAAGTTCTTCCGATATGACTACCGCGGTGCAGTATATAAGTGTGTGAATATCTAAAAGTTGAGTGTCATCAGAAATAAATTGATTTAGTATATGTTCATTAAATAAACTGACTAACCGGAAAAGATTGGGGCAATACCGAAGTTTTGGCAGTTTTGGTCGGACTGCTGGGTCCATACCAGAATACTGTACAAGTATTGATCTAAATTTATCAAGTACTTCTTGGATATACACATCTGTTGGTAGGTTTTGGTCAGCAGCGACTAAGGTTTCGATATCATTTTCTAGTGTTAGTGTTATAGATTCAGTCTGTGTGGACATATGTGATGTTTGCGTGTGACTTTGTGATTGGTTATGTGGTTGAGATTGACTATTAGGCTGTGGTTGTTGTTGCTGAGCAGTCTCGGGTATGTTATGTGACACTGGAGTAGAATCAATGTATATAGTATTTTCTGTTTCTTGTAGCTGTATTCGTGTTTCTTCTTTAAGTTGTTCTATAAGTTGTGGAGGTAAAAGTTTATTTCTAACTATAGCTCTTACCTGGTCAGAAATTCTTTGTTCTGAAACAGTTACTTCAGGGTATTGTTGTGTAAAAAGTTCATGCAATTGTTGTCTATAGGTGGTCATGTCAGTCTCTAATTTAGTGATGTAGAAGTAAGTTCGCATGATAAATAGGTTAACTTCTTTGCTCCATCTCATGCGAACTCTGGCTTTTCCAGCCTTGGTGGACGCGGGTAAAAAGGAACTAACCTCCCGCGCAACATTCAAGGTCAGAGTGGGTGGGACTGTATTTAAACTAAGAATGGGAGGTGGTGATGTATTGGTAGGTGACGATGGTATGGATAGTGATGATGACCTAGAAGGTGCGTATGATACAGTGCTTGGGCTATACGGTTCTACAGGGGTGTTTGTCCTGTCCGTAAGTCTGTCACCATCGTCAATGATTTCGGCTGTAGTATCTTTGTCGGTGGGAGCCCGCCTGATCAACTCCTCACCGCTGACGGTTCGCATGCTGTGACACCCAGCGTCAGCTCCATGTGACACCCAGCGTCAGCTCCATGTGACACCCAGCGTCAGCTCCATTATTATTATTATTTTCATCGTATATGTTTTTTTTTATCTCAGCTCTTTGGCTGGTTTTGACCACATTTACGGGCCAAGCCAAGTAAATGTAGCGTGTGGTGTGTACTTTAATGTGTTGTGTGAGGGGGTCCTACTTCGTTCTCTTCTACCTGCATGAATTTTCTAACAATTCTACATGTGTTTAAAATCGCAGCCTTTTGCAATGTTATGTAGAGGGTTTCTTTAAGGTCTAATAATTTCAAACTATGAAGAAGATGGTTTGGGATAACGCCAGTGGTAGAAAGGACTATAGGAACTACGTATACTTTTTCTTGTCGCCAGATTCTCATAACTTCATCTTTTAGTTCTGCGTATTTACTTATTTTTTCAGAGATTGTTTTTTGTATATTGTGTGTATTGGGGACTGCAATATCTATCAAGTAAGTGATTTTATTTATTTTATCCTGTAATGTTATATCCGGCCTATTATAGTGAATAGTCTTGTCGGTGAGAATGGCGCGGTCGTAGTAAAGCTTATGTGTAGTATTTTCTAGAATGGTTTGTGGTGTATAATTGTAGTAAGGAGTGTTAGTGTTTTGTATGAGTGCGTGTTTGAGAGCTAGTTTTTGGTGGATAACGTTTGCTACCTGGTTATGCCTATGAGTGTAGTCGGTCTGCGTGAGTGTTGTGCAGGCGCCAGTAATGTGCTGAATGGTTTCTGGCTGCATATGACATTTACGACATTTATCATTTGTTACTGTTGGGTCTTTAATTAGAAACTTTCTGTAATTTTTTGTGTTAATTATCTGATCTTGAATTGCTATAATAAATCCCTCAGTTTCTGGAAATAAGTTGCCTATTTTAAGCCATTTATTGGACGCTAATTTATTGATGTGTGATTGCTCTAAATCATGAGGGTGCCGCCCGTGGAGCACTTTCTTCTTCCAATCTTCGATTTTTTGTGCCTGTGGGTCTTCATTGGTAGTGCTTTCTGACTCTATCTGATTATTTAAATTAAGTGGAGTGTAGTTGAGATCATTTGATACTATGGCTTTATGGATGTTACTAGTGTGAGATTTTGTATGAAAGAATGTTTTTAATCGCCTAACTTGCTTCCGCCAAAGATGTTGGATGTCTATGAGACCTCTCCCTCCATGTTGTCGTTTGACGGTTAATCTTTCTATGGCTGATTTAGGATGTAAATTATTGTGTTTTGTGAGTGTTGTTCGTGTAGTTCGTTCTAATTGTTCTATATCTGTTTTGGTCCATTTTATAACTCCGAATGAGTATGTTAGTACGGGGATAGCAAATGTGTTTATGGCTTTAATGAGATGTTTACTAGAAAGTTGGGTTTTGCAGACGGCATTGAGTCTTCTCTTGTACTCTGTGGTTAGTGTATTTTTGATTCTTACGTGATCGAGTCCTTTTAATTGCGCGTACCCTAAGTATTTATATAAGTCGGTCGGTTCCATAGCCAATATAGTGTCGGTGTTGTTCACTACATAGTCTCCGGATCGTACCTTACCTCTCACAATGTGAAGTGTTTTACATTTATCCAAACCAAATTGCATATTAATATCTTTACTGAACTCTGCTGTAACGTCTACTAATTTTTTCATATCTTTTTCTGTTTTTGCATACAATTTGATGTCGTCCATATATATAAGATGTGATATTGTTGTTTCTTCTGTAGCGTGCCTGAGGCAATATCCGGCCCTACATTTCTGAAGCAAATGGGACAAAGGATTTAGGGCGAGACAGAACCACATGGGGCTTAGAGAATCACCTTGATAGATACCTTTTTTAATGGATATCTGTCGCGTTGTGATGATGTGGTTGTTGCAATTTATCTGTAAAGTAGTTTTCCATTGTAGCATAATACGGCGCAAAAAATCAATAATTTTTGGGTTTATTCTATAAATCTCTAATATTTTTATCAACCAAGAATGAGGGACACTGTCGAAAGCTTTTTTATAATCGATATAGGAGCAATGAAGGTTTCTGTTCTTTGAAGTGGCGTGTTTATGTATAGTGGAGTCGATAATTAGTTGTTCTTTACACCCCATGTGGCCCTGTCTGCAACCCTTCTGTTCCTCTGCTATTATTTTATTTTGTATGATGTGTGAGTTAATCTTTTTTGTTATTGCTGAAGTTAATATTTTGTATATTGTAGGTAAGCATGTTATTGGTCTGTACTGGGAAGGGTGAGGTGAATTTTTAGTTTTAGGGAGCATGTAAGTGATTCCTGTCGCAATAAAGTCGGGTGTATGCTGTTGTCCTAATATGATGTCTGTTAAATTTTTTGCCAAATACTTATGTACCGAAGTTAACTTTTTGTACCAAAAATTGTGTATTTTATCTATGCCAGGTGATTTCCAGTTATGTAGTCTAGCGGTTATGTGTGTAATGTCTGACTCCGTTATCTCTAGAAACTCCATTTCGTCAATATCTCTCCACTTTGAACCTTCTTCTGCTATCCAAGATGCTTCGCCGTTGTGTTGTATTTGCTCTTCCCATATGCTGGTCCAGTATGTTTCTAGTTGCTCTTTTGTAGGTCGGTCAGGTGTGTCAGAACAATTCTCATCATTTGTGTCGGTTTGTGGTTTGTTAAGGTTTCTATAAAATGTTTTTTCGTTTGTGGAAAATACTACGTTATCATTTTTGCGCTGTTGTGCTTTTTTATATCTTCTAAGCCTATGTACTTTAAGTGCTAGCTATTGCTTCAAGGTATCTAAAAATTCTTGCTATTTTCGTGTCGGGTGTGAGTAAAAGTGTTTCTAAATATAGCTTCGACTCTCCTTACTACTTTATTTGATCTGCTACCATTGATATATTGTATGAGTCTGCCACAATCGGCTCTCAACTTTTCAATATCTTTTACTAACCTCTGTTGCCACGCTGGATCTGTATTTTGTCTTGTTCTTGTGTTTCGTGTGTGGTCTGTGATTTTAAAGCTAAGCTCTTCAGATATAACTACTGCTGTGCAATATACAAGTAAATGTATGTCCAAAAGATGTGCATCGTCAGAGATAAAATTTATGAGTATATTTTCATTAAATAAGTTTACTAAACGAAATAGATTAGGGGTGTACTTAAGTTTGGGCAGTTTTGGTCGCATTACTGGGTCCATCCCAGAGTATTGTGATATAGTGCTTCTAAATTTGTCATGTATTTCTTGAATATACGCATCTGTCGTAAGATTTTGCTCTCCAACGGCCAAGGTGTCGATGTCATTTTGTAGCGTTAAAGTTAAATATTCGGTTTGTGTGGATGTATGTGATGTTTGCGTAGAAGGCTGCGATTGGTGGTATGGTTGAGATTGGATATTGATAGGTTGTGATTGAGTGTGCGCTTGGGGTTGTTCTTGAAGAGTACTTTCGTTTATGTTTTGAGTGACAATGGTATTGTTTGTAAAGTTTACGGACTCTTCCTGTTGTAATTGTGTACGCACTTCTACTTTTAATTGATCTATAACTTCTTGAGATAGAAGTTTATTCCTAACTATGATTCTTCTTTGATCTGAGATTCTTTGTTCGCTAACCGTAATTTCTGGATATTGTCGTGTAAAAAGTGCATGTAGTTGTTGTCGGTAGGTAGTCAAATCGGTCTCTAGCTTAGTTATGTGTAAGTAGGTTCGCATGATAAATAGATTTACTTCTTTACTCCATCTCATGCGAACTCTTGCTTTACCAGCTTTGGTGGACGCGGGTAGGAAGGTAGATACCTCCCGCGCAACATTCAAAGCCGGTGTGGGTGGAACAGTATTTAAACTACTAAGGGGGGTGACGATGGTACGGAAGGTGACGATAATATAGTTGGTGACGATGTTCTTGAGGGTGTGTACGACACTGTACTGGGACTGTACGGTTCTACAGGGGTGTCTGTCCTGTTAGTGAGTCTGTCACCATCGTCAGTAATTTCGGCTGTAGTATCTTTGTCGGTGGGAGCCCGCCTGCTCAACTCCTCACCGCTGACAGTTCGCATGCTGAGACACCCAGCGTCAGCTCCAGGTGTGCCCCGGCGATCGCCCCCGGGCAGCGGTCCTAAACGTTTTCTTTTTGAACGAGTCTCCATTTTTAATGGGTTTCCAGAGCCACGTTAGCCACGCCAGTAATTTCTCATTCGTGTGTCCGCCCCCCACGTGATTAGATGGTCAATCAGGACGTGTGGTTGTTTAGGGGGCTTATTATTATTATTATTATTATTATTATTTATAAAACGTAAGCTATGCCAGAAAGCTTTTTACACAATTAAAGACTATCTTGAAGACAAAAAGGTTTGGAATTGAGCTGCTTCAATGATGTACATGGCCTAATATTACATTTATCTATTATACCTTTTTAATTTTTAGACATTGTCATTTTTTAAGCTATTACTTTTCGTTCATCTCGTTTGTAAATTTTGACATGAATGTTTACTTTATTAAGTATTCCATTTTTATTATTTTTGACATGGAATATTTACTTTGTAAAGTAATATATTTTATTTTTTATTATTTAACTCGTTTTGTGAATATGGGGACTATGTGGGTTATTTTCTTCTTATTTTTCGCTTCTTTAGAATACTTCTTCTTCTTTGAAGTATTTTTAACGAGGTCTGGCAGTTTGAGTACTTTTGCGGCCTACCCAAATGTCCTTTCTTTGGCATGTTCGTCGGTTCGTTGAGCTCCTTTTTGGTTCTAAGTTGAGCTACTCGACTACTGACCAAAGCTTGCACTGACTGGACGGGTCCACTCAAATCTGTGTGGTTCTTTCCTCAAAAGACCATTTCAGACACTGATCTGCATGATCCTCATATCGTAAATTGTGAATTTGGGGACCATGCAGATCGCTATGATAGGGATCCATTTCATGTTAGTCAACAACTGGCAGTTTGAGATTTTTTTTTATGCGGCCTACCCAAATGTCCTTACTTTGGTATTGTTCGTCAAATCGTTGAGCTCCTTAAAGTTCTAATTTAAGTTTGAGCTCCACAATAACTGACAAATGCTTGCACTGTCTGGACAGGTCCACTCAAATCTGTGTGGCACTTTCCTCAAAAGGCCACCTCAGACATTAACCTACATGGTTCTCGTATGATTTGACCAGTACAATTTGTATGGACTTCAAAAGAGACTGTGACCTCTGAGTTTGTTTCGGTGTTTCTTCTCAGGGTAGTCAGCTAAGAAACACCGGCCTCATCTAGCTTAAAATGACCAAAAAATATTGACGTGTAAAAGTGTTATGTTTAAACCTACTTACAAAATAAATATCATTTTCATCCCACCATCTCGGAAAGAGTATTTTTAATCTTCAATATCTGAGTGGAAAAGCCGTTTTTATTCTCTAGAGGATAAAGTAAATTGAATTTAGAACATCGTGTGCACTAAGTTTGTGAATTAAAAAAAACATTAAACCTATTTACTGCTACCTCTATGGTGCCGAATATATCATACAACTTTTTTTTAATTTGTTAAAACTCAGACTCGGAACCTTCTTGGTGTTCTTTTTTCAATTTGCTTTGTACGCGGTTCTTTACGCCGCATTTTTTCACGTCATTGTTAAACCTTATATTAAAAACAAGAAACTTGAAAACAAGTGTCGCAATGTTAGATTTAACAGTATTTGTTTTTTTTTTTTTTTTTTTTTTTTCTTTCTTTAATTAATTTAACCATATTATTTACATGGGTAATTACGCGTAAATGTAAATTTGAATTAATGTGGACAAACCACTTTCTAGTTAAATTAGTTTTATCAATGCCGTGAAACTCTGTTATTGGTTGTGTTGCCGGGGCCGGACATCACTGGAACAGTGTGTGCAGACTCGTAAGATGCTAGTAACTATGACGCAACTGCATTTGCTGTTCATTGATGGTGAGGTGAATTTTCATAACTCATGTAAATTAATAATAAGCTGTTGAGTTTCCAAATAAATAAATTAATAAATAAATAAAGTGAAAAAACTAAAATGAGTGATTCTAGCGACGAGGAAGTTTGTTTGACGCCAACAGAATTGACTGAAACTGTTAATAATGCGCAAATGAGCTTTCTCCCTCAACAATCACGCGAGAAGTATTTAAAACAGTACGATATGTTCAACACGTGGCGACTAGCAAAAGGAGCCAAAACTTTCTCAGAAAACGTTTTGCTGGCATATTTTATAGAATTATCCGAGAACAAGAAAGCAAGCACTCTATGGAGTACGTATTCGATGCTAAAAGCAACAATAAAGATGAAAAAAGACATATACATATCGATACCTATCCCAAATTAGTGGCATTTTTAAAAAGAGCCTCATCTGGTCATCAACCAAAATAATCGAAGGTTTTCACAGTATCTGATATTGAAAAGTTTCTTAACGAAGCACCCGATTCCGTATATTTGGCGGCAAAAGTAAGTCAGTTGTACATTCAGTATCTACTTAAGTATATTAATCTCAATTAAATAGTATACTTAGTAGATGTTGATAGGCATAATTATGCGTTCATATCAATTTTATTCATTTATCTACTACAATACTCTTTACGTTACAGGTTGTTCTTATTATTGGAATAAACGGAGCATGTCGAACTAATGAACTAACACAACTTAATGTCAAAAACATTGAGAAACATTCAGATGACTTACTATTAATTAATTTACCTAATACAAAGACAAAAAGAGACCGCAACTTCGTCATTCGCAAGGAATACGTAACGATTGTTGAGAAATATCAAGCCTTACGCCCGCCTAACACTCCAATCAATCGATTTTTGCTACAGTATCGCAATGGAAAGTGTGTTAGACAGCCTATGGGTACTAATAAAATTGGCAGTATCCCACGAGAAATTGCAACATTTCTTGAACATCCAGAACCCCTGTTGTACACGGGTCATTGCTTCCGACGAACTTCAGCCACACTTTTGGCTGATTACGGAGCTGATCTCCTGTCCCTTAAGCGCCACGGAGGCTGGAAGTCCAATGCAGTTGTAGAGGGATACATAGAGGATTCCATCCAAAATAAGTCTAAAATATGTGCAGGCATCGTAGGAGCCATTACACTGAAAGAGCCTCAATCGGATCCTTGGACTGGCCCTTCTACATCAAAAATAAGCCGTTATGAAACACCTAACCATCTCCCTCTCTCTCCAACATTCACGCCAAGGGAATCCGATGATTGGTACAACTATTAAGTATGACAGATAGTTTACCGAAAAACAGTACACAAGTGACTAACACCAATATTACAGTACCAAACAAAAATATTACACTCAATTTAAATAACTGTAGCAACGTTACTTTAAAATTTTCTTAATTATACCTTAGTATTATTTTGTTATAATTTAAAGATTATTCTGTAATACTTACCTGTCATAATGTAGTAATTAATACCTAAACTGAAATAAAAGTGTACCTATCTTGTGATTGTAAACGTTTTTTTTTTGCATTTAGTAATTTCCTCGCAAAGGTGGAATGAAAAGTTACGTGTTGCACTCGAGTGCAAAGATTTTTCACCTCGTGCTCTTTTGATTCCCTCGCTAACGCTCCGGATTCTAATTTTGAATCACTCGCTGCGCTCGTGATTCAATTTTAGAATCCTTCGCTTGCTCGGTCATCAAAATTGAACACGCGGTTAAAAAGCAACTTTGCACTCTTGTATAACAAATAACTATTATCATTTAAAATGACTTTTCCTTCCTCTTGTGGAATTTATTCTCGTTATTAAATTGGTAACGGAACCTCCGTTACCAATTTTCAGTAAAAAGTCCGAAAACTCTTGTGCATTTGTGTTAGGTACCCCCTGTGTGTGCTCGCATAATTTATTGTTAAATGCATTGGTATAATGCTACGCCTCAGACTCGGCCTCTTAAGACAGGCGTTTATTTCATCAGTCCTTGTTCCTCGAGGTATCACCGGTAGTGTCTGCCTAAAATCACCACAGAAGAGCATTGTGACGCCACCCATAGGCCGATCGTCTTGTCTAATAGACCGTATCTTGCAAAGTTCTGTCCACCGCTTCCACTGCTTTACGGTTTGCTATTGTGCATTCATCCCATATTATCAAACAATCACCCTTGCTTTGTCGCTGTTTCTCGAAATGTTGCAAACGGGGCTTTCCGTACTGTCCAAGTTTATTGGAATTTTGAACATTGTGTGGATGGTTTTGCCTCCAGGTAACAATGTAGCTGCTATTCCCGATGAAGCAAGCAATGAGACCGCGACAATGCTGTTTTTTTTTGATATGGCCACTTGCAGATTTAGCACGCTAGGGCTATCAACTACTAAGCCGGACTATCAGGGCTAAAAAGCTAGCTAAATACTAATAATCTAGCTCGCTAAGGGCGTCCCGGATACGGACCTCGGCTTAGCAGCGTCAGCGTCAGTTCGGAGGGGGGGGGGGGCAGCAAGAGACAGGCTGGGTCGTTTCATTATTTAGGGCATATAATACGAGTATTACTGTACT
The DNA here is from genome assembly GCA_947386135.1 of Melanchra persicariae. Classification (NCBI taxonomy): domain Eukaryota; kingdom Metazoa; phylum Arthropoda; class Insecta; order Lepidoptera; family Noctuidae; genus Melanchra; species Melanchra persicariae. The sequence goes on along the minus strand of OX376661.1, from coordinate 8,363,270 downwards.
CTATGATTTAGGGGATTTAAGACTAATCACGACGTGACGACGCTCAGCGACGTGGTCTGACTCGATATGCAAAAGTCGGCTGTGAAAAATCGTGTGAGACTTACCTATACTCTGACGGAAAATCTTAACACCGCGATTCAGAAAAATGCGTCATCAGTGCACCGCCATCAAATTGACCATGTAGTAAACTGACAAAATATTTGGCAGAGGGAAACGCTAAATTTTTAAGTAACACTATGTACCTAACGATATATCTCTATTTTGATTTTGTGGATCGATTTTGATAAAATAAACGCTAAATGTTACTCGGGATAACAGTTAATATTTTTAAGTACAGATTTCTAAATATCCAGTTTTTCAGTCAGAATTTTTGTTTTCTGTCTTTTTCCTAACGTTTCTCTGTTATTTTCATGCAAAAATATTCAATGTAGGTACACGGCAGACACACAAGTATATGATTTTATTATATGTAGGTATAGATATAGAAGATGGATGTATGAATTTGCCTCTTTTTCTGTTTGTACCGGCTTATCTCCTTTCGGAGTATAGATTCCCGGGACCCTGGAGATGGTTATGGGCCACATTCATGCGAGGAAAGCGTACAAAAGCTAGTTGCTTATATTGGCCCTATATACTATTCAGTAATCTGTGCCTATATGCTCTTTTTTATGGATGGGAAATCATCAAATGACTCCTTCCGCTTTGGTGGTGCGGGAGGGAGTGCCAGACTCTAACCGATTATAACCAATCCGTCTTTCTCCTTTTCCCTTGCGTTCTAGGGCCGGGGTGACTCTTTCGAACAAAATCCGCAACCCTAGCAGGACCCCTATGCTTGGGTTGGATTGCGATTTATTGGGCTTATCAATGAATATGACTTTTTATCTTAATATAAAAGTAATGTATCAAACAAGCAACGTGCTGGGGGTAGCACCGTAGCACGCTAATCAACACAAAAATGGCAAAATCTAACAAACTTTCAATTTCAACTGGCTGTCTCAGCACTTCGGCCAAATTCCAAATTCCCTTTCCAGTTTGTGTGTACATGTGGTACTTACCTACTATAGAAGGTCGGCCTACCTACCTAGGTCTTAAAGTTAGAACATGGTTGCCTTCGTTCTTACTTCGATATTACTAAATACCTTCATAGGTACCTATATGAATGTAGGTACCTACTGCTCCTACTCTTAGAGTGCTCTACATTCGACATATTTGTCATGTTACCTTTTCCATTCTGACATATTTTGTAATAAGTAGGTACTTACCTAGCTAGGAAAACAGCATAACTATTAACTCTATAGGTAGGTAGTAGGTAGGTAAGTATCCTAGATGTCGACCTTGACTTCGCTCGCGTTAGGTTCCTGTACCTACTCCTTTTTAACTCTTTACCAGACCTCATAAAAATCGGTCCGGCGATGTAGACTTTCAGTAGGTATAGTATAATGTAGGTACCTACTCTGTGATGTAAGCGTACCTAACAATTAGGTAGGTACTTAAACAAAATACCTACAAACTCACTTTTGTATTTATAATTAGAGTTCCTGCAGGAGCATACCGTCCTACACTATGATCATTTTTCTTTTTCCTCTGATAAGTATAGTCAGACCTTAGAAAATCTAACATCAGTCTTGAGAGGTACCTACCTACCGTGTTTCCCAGTTATTAGGTTGTGAAGGCCAAACAGGCAGTCGCTTTACGTACCTACTTACCTTTTTTATGGATGGGAAATCATCAAATGACTTCTCCCACTCTGGGCGGAGCGGAAAGGAGTGTCAGATTCTTACTGATAAACCCATCCGTGCTCCTCCCTCGTGCCCTTTGCTTTCCAGGGCCGCGGTAACTCTTTCGAACATAATCCGCAACTCTGGCAGCGCTTTACGTACCTAAAACAATGATATTCAGCTGAATCCAGTTTGACTGGAAACCGACCCCAGCATAGTTGGTGAAAGGCTAGGCAGGCGATGATATTTTTAGTACTACTGAATGAATCGGCCCAGTAAATCGTTATAGGTACGTACCTACCTAAGTATTTTTTTGTTTTCAGTGAAAGAAAGTGCTTGCAAGCAGGAGGCTTAAAATCAAAACTTATGTAACACGACACGGCATCGCAGGGGACGCGGGACGCCGCGACGCCAAGGATTTTGCGAAATAGTCTTGGGCTAGTTAGCTGAATGTGGGCTTGTATGTAAACATTAAACATTCATTTAGTTATTTTTTTCTTGTTTCTTATAGTTACACATTTAATTTTGTGCAATGTAACACTGTCGTAAATGTGGCTCACGTGCGGTTTCTGCTTACCCATCACATATCGATGCTCTTGACTTTACATTGACACACATTCGAGCCAATATAAACAAAAACTGCATAAATCTCACGTATTAATTATGCGTTTGAAATAAAATAAGAGTACAATACAATTAGATTTGCCGCTTATTCACATTTTGGTAACAAATTAATTCGATTGTGACCTGTGGGCAATTTGCATTTATCAATAAGGGAGGTATCAAATATTGGGAAGAAGAATATAAATGAATTCATGTGATGTATGTTACATCTTCTACGTGGTGCGGTGGTGCGGCCGGTGACCGCTGACGTATTGAATCAGGTGTACGTTGTCAGCAACTCAGCAGCCTGCGAGTAGGTTCTCGTCCTTACGTGTTCTAATCGTCGCTGTCGCGTAGTTTATAAAAGGTGGAGAGTGCGAGGCGGCCGCAGTTTTGTTTTGTCCTTACTGAGTTGGAGTGCGCAATCTTAGCGATCGGAATTGGATCAGCGAGAGGCAGAGCAGAGTTGGGGTTATTTAGTCGAGTCGTGTATCAGTGAAGTGCAATGGCGGTTCTGCAGGGCCCGTCGCTGAAGCAGGCGGACCTGATCTCGCAGGAGTTGGGCGAGGGCCCGGGTGACATCGAGCGCGGCGTGCGCGACCTGCGCAGCATGCTGGCCGCCTCACCCTACCTACCAGACCCTGAAAACGTTGGTGAGTCACATTGAAAAAAGTTTGCTGTCAGTTTCTGCTCGCTGAAAAAATACGTTAGAATATTTGTGTTTAAAATTCGTTGCGAAGACCTAGGTAATTTTATTAGTAGGTTGGATGTACTTTGTCTTTTAGCTTACAAAACCATCTTTTACGGTTTAACGGGTATAAAGCTCAACCGATTTTGATGGGATAGGTATAGGTAGGTACTCGTAGGTAAGTAGAATCGAATCTACCTGAGAAAAGATCATATTTTTTTTTTTGTAAGTAAGTATTATAAGGCTGCTACTCACTGACATAGGAATCGTATTTTTCTCCAGTTTATATGTTTAATTAATATTTAGCAAATAAGTTTCAATCAAAAAACATTTTCTCGAATTTATAAGTATCGTTAAACTTTGTAGCTATATCTAATTGGCAAATAAGTTTCATAATATATTTTTCTTCAGTTTAAATATTCTTAAGTACTTACCTACCTGTCTTTCTTTTTAGAAAAACTGCCCCACACTAGGAATTTCTCCTGTATCGTGGGTGAATTACTCACATACACAAACAGCCAGACCCGGCACAACTTTCTCTAGGCCATATAAATATTTGTTCCGTGCGGGAATCGAAGCCACGACACTCAGCGCAGCAGCCAACCGCTCAACCAGTGCGCTAACCGTATCGCAAAGTTTAATTATGCATGCAAAATAGGTATCTACTCATAACTTGAAAGTATTCATTAGGTTTAGGAATCTGGATAGACTTGATTGGCGTGTCATTAACATCGTATGATGGCCTTTGACCATAAGTATCGCGATATTTTTTAGGCTGTAGGTTATAGTTGGCAACTTCAAATTATAGCCAGCCAGTCCAGTATGTCCAGTCTATACAAACATTAAATATTATGCGATTAAGCACTAATTTTTTTTTTTTTTCTAAAAAAATTAAATATTTAAGTACCTACCTACCTATTTTTCGTACTGAACAGCTGGTTCTTTTTATTTCGCGTTTGTTCAATGGTAAAAGTTGTTCATAATGATGAGTAAAATGACCCCATATGAGGTATTTGCGTTTATTCTGTTACACGTTATGTAAGTATCTGATGAAAGCACACTCATAGTCTCATTACTCTAACCTGCACGCAAAATACGCGCTTAGTCGTGGAGTTGCGGAAACCAGCCCGAATTACAATACATGTCTTACTCTAACAAAAATATAGCAAGTACGATTGAAGGACAAAATTAGCTTTGTTGTTGAAAATATGTTCTCAATACATCAATGTACGTCACGTTCAATTCTTCAACCGAAAATGGAAGTTAGTAATAGTAACTGTCATAAATGTACTTATAGGTAGTATTTATCTTCTTGCTTTTCATGATCTTAGCTCAACGGGAAGTCCCTATAGGTTTTGATTCCCTTACGAGCGTCAAAACTTTAGCTTTAGATTGCGTTGACTGAAGTTTGATTTTTTCACTGCTGCAAGGGGTAGCAGCTAGCAGATAGTATTTGATATTAAGGTTGAACTAGTCACGGGCTCGAACTCGCTGCTAAGCGTTGCCAAAAAGCACGCTGTCTCACCGGGCATCGTGCCCGACAGAAACAATATCAGTTATGAGCATTTAGATGCTAGTCTAAACGCACAATGTCTAGTTTCCACGCTCAAAACACCGTTCCGAACGAAAACAACGTTAGACGATGCACGAAAAGTCTATTGGAAGGTTGAGTTTTATGAAAAAACCACTGAATAAATCCATTACAAATAAAGTTTATTGAACTCTTCTACAATTGAGGTTTGCCAACTTTGTGTTTGAGATTTTACACTTCTTTTATTACTTATTAACGCCCGAAGTTGCGTTAAAATTGGCAAAAAAAAACGAATCTTTGTTGGCTTATAACTTTTTAATGGCTTTTTATTTTACTATTCTGTTTCTGTACAGACAAAATTAATAATGAGATAAAACGATATCATGCTTAACTTTGAATGTATAATGTCAAACAGTGAAGTAATACCCCCCCGAAATTTGTATGGACAAAATATCGAAGAGTGTAACCTTAAGTCAGCTTGATTCCTCCACGCGTTCTTGAGAAAAAGGGTCTGGAGGACCGACGCGACGGACAGACGAACAACAAAGTGATCTTATAAGGTAAGGGTTCCGTTTTGCCGACTGAGGTACGGAACCCTAAAAAACATAACTATTACCACACGAGTTAACTTACGACTGATTAATTAAATGAAAGAAAACTTCTTTAATTCTTTTTTGTGATTTAACGAACATCAGGTTCGAGTTTTTCCTTAAATTCAAAACAGGGGAATGAGTAGTTATCTACACAAACACCAGAACTAGTCTACACAAATTACTATCATCGCATGTAAGTACCTATTTATAATACGAAATACAAAATACTTCTAAGTTATTTATTTGAAATACAAAATGCAGTATTTTAGCTATTATGATTTTAATTTTAAAACAAAATCGAATAAATAAATAAAATTCGATTTGGTTCCCACATAATGGTACGTAGTAGGTAGGTACCTCTAGTGTTAAAAATAATTAGACGGTAGGCAGAATGCAAATACTTGATTTACTCAAGACAAAGTTAATACTTATTTAATAATTCAATCAAAGTGTATTAACAAACGAATCCAATATTTTAATCGGAAACAATCTAGCCATTTTCACTATAAAAACTACATAATTTAAAACAAAACACGAGCGCGCGTTACGGGGTTCTTCTACAAAAATCGTTCGATCACGCCACTCGACTCCGGCGCCCGGCTCCGCCCGACCACGTCACACCCGTTCTCGCTGGCTTTTTCCGGTGTTGCCAACACTAGGTAGTGCATATTAGGTAGATTACAGCAGAATTACAATAGATAGGTAAGTTAAGTCTTGCGACAAGGGCATTACTATTTCTAGGGAAAGGCGTGTCGGCAGTCCGTATAGTGAGGGCACTGTCCTGTGTATTCAATCAGTGGCGTAGCTAGGGGGGCGACACGCATCTTAACGGGTGAGACCCGACCGTGACCGTGACAGTTAAAATTTACTCATAATAAGTAAACCACGACAATTTTTTTCAACGAAAATTCAATTTAGTAATTATTAAGGTAAATTGTCCTACCTAATAGAATTGTTTAAACTGTGTTTAGATTTTTCTAAGTTTTCTGCAGCAGTCATCTTTCTAACCAATAATTCACTATTCAACCGAACTTTCGAAATTATCTGAGTTCTATTGTTTTATTATTTCGTACTGTGAACACAAAACGAAAAAATAATTAAAAGTGTTCCGAAAGTGTTGTGTGTTGTTGTGTGAAAAATCACGATTGTTCTACAAACCTTTATAAATATTACATGATGAAAAGCAAGTTTTTTTGGACTGACTGGCACTTCTTTTACACTGAGACTCGGCATATAAAATATATTCGAGATAATAAAATGGTTTATAAATAAAATAGGACACAATAAAATATTTTACAATTTTAAAACAGTTGCTTATTAAATAATAACAGCAGCACGGATCGATCTTAAAGGTTAAGAAACGCTTGGCTAGGTTGATCTGTGGATGGGTGATCATCTTAACATATCGAGATTCCTCCGTGGCTCGGAAAGCACGCTAAGTCGTTGGTCCCGGCTGTCATTTGTAGATCTTTGTCATTCGTTACGGATTGTCAGAAGGCAAAAAAAAAGTCAGACTCCAGTCTATCCTAAATAATTACCGTGAAACTTGGTTATCTCACGAATTCAGACAGATCTTATAAATTTGATGTGTCAAACCTTTTAAGGTGCTAATTAATGCTAATTAAGTGTAGTTCTACCATAAAGAGATCTTAATAATCAAGCCCTTTTTAAGTGACTTTGAACACCAATGTCAACAACCATCGATTTGTAGCATGCAAGCAGAATCGCGTGGACACATTAATCAACGATCAGGGCCTAAACCACCAACTCTTAAAGCAGTATTACTTTAATATTACTTCCAGTGGGAACAGACGGAGCTATGCGTCCTGTATAGCTCCGTCTCTTTCCCACTGGAAGTAATATTGATGTAATACTGCGTTAAGAGTTGGTGGTTAGGCCCCAGTTCGGATATTTTCCATGTAGGATCAGGTGCAGGTACAATACCGAGTTAATTTTTAGAGTTCCGTACATAGAAATATAATCTATGGTTCCGTACCTCAAAACGAAAAATCGGAATCCTCGAATCGTTTTCCGTTTGTCAGTCTGTAACGACTATCAAGTTGAAATTAATATCAATCACGTAATTCTTGGGTTCCTTGAAGCTCCAAAAAAATCAATCTTCTAAGTATGCCCTCAGCGCAATAAAGAAATACGGCCATATAAGCGACATATTTTGAAACTTCGCAAACAAATAAAAATCCTGAACTCCCGAATAGCCTAACAGAGGTGAAGAATATATGTAGGTTAGGTAAAGCACTTCCTATTATAAAACATATCTATTAAATAATAATAGTATCGATCCGATCTTGAGGCCTTATTGTGTCACGTGTTTCGCATGATTCGCCTAAAAAAACGACTTTTTTTTTCTCTCGAACTCGAACGGGTTACGGAGGTTTTCGGTACCGGTCACAAAATTACGAACTCTAAGGCCCGCTGCACAAGTCGGAGTTATCTTTAAATATTTTCACACCACCTGGGCCCCGTTTCATAAAACTTACAATTGTCAGCGACAGGTGACAGGTGACAAGTCGACAACGCGACAATTGTACGTGTTATAAATCTTTTGGTCTGATTTATTTGTAATCGGAAAATCCGACATATTTGTCAAATTGTCACGACAAGTCGACAATTTAGTGTTTCATAAAAAATTACAGGTGTCAATGAAAATTCGACAAATTGTAGAGGACTTTCTGACAGTTGTCGTTTATGAAACACATAATTGTCAACAAGGAATTGTAAACTTGTCGAATTGTCGTACATTTTTGATAGGCACCCTTGGCCTGTGTCAGAATTAATGACAAGTGTCAAGTCACGGAGAAAACACTACTTATGTAAAAATGTTAAATTCTAGCAGTGATAATAGTAGTGACAGTGATGATTATTATTTAGGACAAAATATGCGAAGGAGAGAATAAGAGAGAGAATGAACTTTTCTTTAGAAATCACCGACATTACATTCAACAAAAAATTCCGTATCAGTAAAGTGTCGGTAGAATATATTTTGACTAAAGTAAGAGGCCAATTGCAACACCCAACTACGAGAAATCAAGCTCTTGAACCTGTGCAACAGCTGTTAAGTGCGTTACATTGGATGAGACTATAACAACTCCTGAACCTGAATGTGCTAGTACATCTCAAGTGGATACCGCAATCCACTTGAGATGTACTAGCCTACCACCTAACCTATAACCTAACGTCTTAACCTATCACCGACATTCATTTACCTGTCACCGACAATCATTTACCTGTCACCGACAGGTGTTTTATACAAGACTTGTAATGACAATTGTTATAAGAAACAAACAAGAAATAGTGACAATTTACCACTGTATTCCTGTCTACAATTATAAATATGTCAAGTTTTATGAAACGGGAATTGTCGTGACAATCCGACAAATGTCGTCATTTCTGACAAATTGTCGACTTGTCAAGCTTTATGAAATAGGCCCCTGATCGAAAACGTCAAATTATATGTCATGCCAACCTAACCTAAAGTGAGTCATTTTTGGCCGGTGGCACACCCGGGCAATAATATTGTACTGGATTTCATTATCCCGCTGGTCAATAATGTGATTTAAATTTGGAACCTCATCTGTCTGCTCAATTGGCGGTATATTAGGTACTTACAACGCCTTCTGTCTCTGTCTCTCTCTTTCTGTTCCAGAAAGAGGAAAGATATTCTCAATACTCTTACTACTTAGGGATGATATTCTCGAATTTCTACAAAATCATAAGGATTGACCAGGGTCCAGGATTGAAGACAATATTATAAGAATAATTGGTTATGTACGGATTATTGTGTAAAAGGATAAGAATAACACTTAATAGTAGATTATGCACCCAGGGGATAAAGCAGTGTCTTGTGTCACGGGCGTCATATTGAATCTCGAACGCAATGAAGGATTCGGGAGTTAACTCCCGAGCGTAGCGAGGGAGTTTAGAGTTTAACTCACGAGCGAAGCGAGGGAGTTAATACAAGAATCCTGAATGCAGCGAGGGATTCAAGCTAGCCCAAGGCAAAGACACCTTTATCCCCGAGGAGGATACTCTACTTTTCACACCTCCTGGGAGAAAATAAGAAGCCATAATACGAAAAACAAAATATTTTAAATTTACAAACACTAAGTAGAGATATGTATTTAGAACTATACTGTATACCTACTTAAAAAAAGTTAGTTTAATACCATACGGATTTGCAATATCCGCGCCTTTTTTGCGTTCCACTCGGTATACCTACCACATAGCGGCCACGACCAACTCGATTTTCGTTTTTTTTTTTTAATTCTCTGTGGGTAAGTAAATATGTGCAGGCCTAATGTTAGCAACCTAATACAATTTATGTGTACACAAAGCTTTATACAGAGCTTTATATCAGCTGGTAGAATGGGTTCGGACGCTTGGCTGTATGCAATTTGAATTTAGAACGTCATAGGAGATGCTCGAGAAAATAGTTTTTAAATTAATAAATCGACTATAAATGGGTTTTAAGTGTTATTCTTATCCTTTTATACAATAATCCGTACATAACCAATTATTCTTATAATATTGTCTTCAATCCTGGACCCTGGTCAATCCTTATAATTTTGTAGAAATTCGAGAATATCATCCCTAAGTAGTAAGAGTATCGAGAATATCTTTCCTCTTTCTGGAACAGAAAGAGAGAGACAGAGACAGAAGGCGTTGTAAGTACCTAATATACCGCCAATTGAGCAGACAGATGAGGTTCCAAATTTAAATCACATTATTGACCAGCGGGTTATAATGAAATCCAGTACAATATTATTGCCCGGCAGTGCCACCGGCCAAAAATGACTCACTTTAGGTTAGGTTAGCATGACATATAATTTGACGTTTTCGATCAGGTGGTGTGAAAAACCCATTTATAGTCGATTTTTCAATTTAAAAACTATTTTCTCGAGCATCTCCTATGTCGTTCTAAATTCAAATTGCATACAGCCAAGCGTCCGAACCCATTCTACCAGCTGATATAAAGCTCTGTATAAAGCTTTGTATACACATAAATTGTATTAGGTTGCTAACAATAGGCCTGCACATATTTACTTACCCACAGAGAAGTAAAAAAAAAACGAAAATCGAGTTGGTCGTGGCCGCTATGTGGTAGGTATACCGAGTGGAACGCAAAAAAGGCGCGAATATTGCAAATCCGTATGGTATTAAACTAACTTTTTTTAAGTAAGTATACAGTATAGTTCTAAATACATGTCTCTACTTAGTGTTTGTAATTTTAAAAAACTTTGTTTTTCGTATTATGGCTTCTTATTTTCTCACAGGAGGTGTGAAAAGTAGAGTATCCTCCTCGGGGATAAAGGTGTCTTTGTCTTGGGCTAGCTTGAATCCCTCGCTGCATTCAGGATTCTTGTATTTACTCCCTCGCTTCGCTCGTGAGTTAAACTCTAATCTCCCTCGCTACGCTCGGGAGTTAACTCCCGGATCCTTCATTGCGTTCGAGATTCAATATGACGCCCGTGACACAAGACACTGCTTTATCCCCTGGGTGCATAATCTACTATTATGACACGTTAAGCTTTAACCTAAAAATGACGTCTTAGTTCAGAAACGTAAATAAGGAGAATAAATACACAAGGTGATGTTTATTAATAGTAGATTATGCACCCAGGGGATAAAGCAGTGTCTTGTGTCACGGGCGTCATATTGAATCTCGAACGCAATGAAGGATTCGGGAGTTAACTCCCGAGCGTAGCGAGGGAGTTTAGAGTTTAACTCACGAGCGAAGCGAGGGAGTTAATACAAGAATCCTGAATGCAGCGAGGGATTCAAACTAGCCCAAGGCAAAGACACCTTTATCCCCGAGGAGGATACTCTACTTTTCATACCTCCTGTGAGAAAATAAGAAGCCATAATACGAAAAACAAAGTATTTTAAATTTACAAACACTAAGTAGAGATATGTATTTAGAACTATACTGTATACCTACTTAAAAAAGGTTAATTTAATACCATACGGATTTGCAATATCCGCGCCTTTTTTGCGTTCCACTCGGTATACCTACCACATAGCGGCCACGACCAACTCGATTTTGGTTTTTTTTTTTTACTTTTCTGTGGGTAAGTAAATACGTGCAGGCCTATTGTTATCAACCTAATACAATGAATGTGTACACAAAGCTTTATACAGAGCTTTATAACAGCTGGTAGAACGGGTTCGGACGCTTAGCTGTATGCAATTTGAATTTAGAACATCATAGGAGATGCTCGAGAAAATAGTTTTTAAATTTTATTCTTATCCTTTTATACAATAATCCGTACATTACCAATTATTCTTATAATATTGTCTTCAATCCAGGACCCTGGTCAATCCTTATGATTTTGTAGAAATTCGAGAATATCCCTAAGTAGTAAGAGTATCGAGAATATCTTTCCTCTTTCTGGAACAGAAAGAGAGAGACAGAGACAGAAGGCGTTGTAAGTACCTAATATACCGCCAATTGAGCAGACAGATGAGGTTCCAAATTTAAATCACATTATTGACCAGCGGGTTATAATGAAATCCAGTACAATATTATTGCCCGGCTGTGCCACCGGCCAAAAATGACTCACTTTAGGTTAGGTTGGCATGACATATAATTTGACGTTTTCGATCAGGTGGTGTGAAAATACTTATTAATAATATTTGCATAGCTTTCAGTACAACAGGCAGGCAGAACGAAACTACTAATGCAGTTTACTTAGCTAATGTAAATGCATAAAAATATACATAATGTTATAAACATTAATAACACTAGCACTTCGCCCGCGACTTCGTCCGCGCGGATTTAGTAGGTACTCCACAAAGTTCAACGCTCCCTATAAAAGGTTAGTTTTGGAAAATTAAGCACAACGATTTTCGTATTCCTCGCCACCGTTGACAGAATCTCACTTGTCTCGAGCCAGGTTCAGCGCAACTGTTAACCCCGTTCAACCCGACAGGGTTTGATTATGCATAAATTGTTGGGTACATCTGTTTCAATTATCCCGCTTTTAGTTTGTTCATGGCATTCCGACCGCTCCGACGTAAATTGAAGCAAGCAATTATGTCCTCCCCTAAAATCTTAATCACCCCTGCTTCACTCCTTTTTATGTATGTAGTTTATTTTCGAAAAATCCAAACATTTGTTATTCTTATTGTTTTATCGAAAACATTTAAATGCCGTGGTGTTTCAACTTCATCGGACCAAGCATTGATACGATTCTCCCCAGTTCGCTCAAGCCGCGACATTTTTCTTACTCCGAGCATGTTTATTACCGTCGTAACTTTTGAACGAAAGGTCCGATTTGAATGATTTAAAGTGTAATTTACACGGACATAATCAACCTGAATTATCAAACCATTTAAATGGATAAGGATTAATATCATGATACTAAAATCACCGTTTTTTATTTCACCATGGGATTTGCTTGAATAATATGAACAAAAAGCGGTCATGGTGACTTATCCATAATATTTAGACATATGGTATCGCGGACTTTTTTGTAGATATTGATGACTTCTATAAAACTGTAGTACATCACTTTGCTCTATTGTCAATAGATTCCGCAGGGTACGCGATATAAGGATTTTTTCTCACACCTTGGGTTACATTATTGAAGTTTTCATACGGATCCCTAACTTTTTTGAAAATATTCTATAGCCTATGTCCATCACCGATAATGTACGATTCTACTGGTGAAAGAATTTTTCAAATCGGTCCAGTAGTTTCGGAGCCTATTCATTTCAAACCAACAAACAAACAAACAAATCTATCAAGTGCAGATTAGCAGGAGGGAGGTACGGACAATAAGTAAAAACCGACCAAGTGCGAGTCGGACTCGCGCACGAAGGGTTCCGTACCATTATCTATAAAAAAAACGGCAAAAAATTACGTTTGTTATATGGGAGCCCCACTCAAATATTTATTTTATTCTGTTTTAGTATTTGTTGTTATAGTGGCAACAGAAGTACATCATCTGTGAAAATTTCAACTGTCTAGCTATCACGGTTCATGAGATACAGCCTGGTGATAGACACACAGACGGACAGCGGAGTCTCAGTAATAGGGTTCCATTTTTATCTTTTGGGTATGCAACCCTAACAAACACGTATTACTAGCCTGGTAAAATTTATACCAAATAATGAATTGAATTTGTTGTTTTCGATTTTTAATAGCTCAACTTAGTTTTGAGTAAATCTATAGGTAATGCTTCTTATTCGGCAATAAATTGCAAGCATTGTGTCGTCGCAGTCCGAGAGCTTCGAGAATGACCGAGTTTTTGCTATGACTAAATTTTTAGTTCAAATTCGTATAGGAGGGAAACATTTAAATATAAGATTGTAAACAAAAACCAAATAAGAATTTTATGAGTGAAGATACAGACGTCTACAAAAAGCTTATATCAGCTATTAGAGAGAAAGGACTTATTGGCCATACTTTTAATAGAAAAGAAGAAAGAAACTACAGGCTGGTAGTTAAGAATCTACACCATACAACACCACATCAAGCTATAAAAGACGCATTTGAAGAAACTGGAAACGTTGTATTTGGGGAAATTATCAATGCTAGATTTGGACCGGATAAAAAGCCAACTTCAACATTCTTTGTAAATCTCCAATCAGGACCGAATAACAAAGCTGCCAAGCAAATAAGATATATCTATCACCAAGCTGTTACCGTGGAAGACCCAAAAAAACGAAACAACATTGTCCAATGTCAAAGGTGTCAACAGTACGGACACACCAAAAATTACTGTATGAGGCCGGCTCGTTGTCTTAAATGTGCAGAATCGCATCTGACCAAAAACTGCCCAAAGGTTGATCGCTCTACACCAGCTACATGTGCTCTCTGCCATGGTCCTCATCCTTCAAATTATAAAGGTTGTGAGGTCTACAAAGAGATACTGGCCCGAAAAACACAGAAGCGAACCTACTTAAAAGGGGGAAGAAATCCGCCTCAATTTCCCACCATTACACACGACAAAGAAACAGAACTAAACACAAACCATGGCCACAACAATACTCAATCATCAAAAAAGTATAGCGAAGCCCTCAAAAACAAACAGCCAGATCAATCTTCCAACCCTCAAAATGAGCAAGAAACTTATCAACAATTATCATACATAAGAATAGAGGAAATATTCATCAAACAATCACAAAAAATAGATATTATCTTACAACAAATGAGCAACATGATGGGGCTCTTGACAACACTGGTCAACAAACTGTCCTCGAGCTAAACAAACTAAAAATAGCCACTTGGAACGCAAACGGTCTAACTCCCAACAAAACTGAGGTTGAAATGTTGTTAAAAATGCATAACCTAGATGTTCTACTTATATCTGAGACCCATTTCACTAACAATAGTCAAATAAAGATAAGAAATTACAACATTTACACAACGAACCATCCTGATGGAACTGCGCACGGAGGAGCAGGTATCTTAATTAGATCCTCAATTGAACACCATGAGCTTGCTCAGTTCCAAACAGACCATATCCAAGCTGCCACGGTAAATATCCGAGATAGAAATGGCCACTTCAATATCTCATCAGCATATTGCCCCCCAAAGCACAGAATAAGAGAAGAACAGTTCACTGCATACATCAAAAGCTTGGGACCTCGCTTCATAGCTGGAGGAGACTGGAACTCTAAGCATCTGCATTGGGGCTCGCGACTAATTACCACACGAGGCAGGGAACTTAAAAAGAGTGTTGATAAAAACCATCTCACAATAATAGCTACACCTGAGCCTACCCACTGGCCGACTGACCCAAATAAATTGCCTGATGTCTTGGACTTCTTCTTAATGAAGGGACTATCTAGACTCTTTTACCAAATTGACTCTTGCCTTGATGTAACCTCAAACCACATCCCTGTTATACTAACAATCAGTGCCAATGTCTTGAAGAACCAGAGAAAACCTAGACTGTATAATAATCAGACTAACTGGAAACTTTTTCGATGCCTTGTTGAGGATTCCTTACAGCTACAAGTTTCCTTAAAGAACGAGACCGAAATTGATAATGCAGTTTTAGCGCTCACAGTCGCGGTCCAGAAAGCTTGCTGGAATAGCACAGAAGAGGTAAATCGTAAGAATGTAAGGAAGGCGTATATACCACAAGAAATAAAAGAAATGGTTCTAGAAAAAAGAAGACTACGCAGAGTGTGGCACTCCAGCCGGCATTCCCACGATAAAAGGGTGTTAAACAGTTACAGTAAAATTCTAAAACAAACTATAAAAGAATCAGAAAATGCTACAATTGAGGCAAACCTATTATCGCTGAATGCTACTGCAAACACTGACTACTCCCTTTGGAAGGCATGTAAAAGTATGAACCAGCCAATAAACCCAAAGCCACCTCTACGATTGGAAAGAAACAAGTGGGCCAGAACGAAACAGGAAAAGTGTAATGCTTTCGCTGATCACCTTGCTAAAGTATTTGTACCTAACGAAGCCAGCCCTGGCTCTAACGAGGCTGACATAGATGACGTTCTCCAACAAGACTTCCAACTTGATTTGCCTCTAAAAGTGGTGTCACCAGGAGAAGTGACAAGCACCATCCGCCAACTAGACAACAAAAAGGCCCCAGGATTTGACCTCATAGACAAAAAAATCCTGTCAGAATTGCCACGAAAAGCAATAGTATATCTCACTACGATATTCAACTGTATAATTAGAACATCTTACTTTCCTGCATTATGGAAAGTCTCACAAGTGATCATGGTCCATAAACCTGGAAAGCCAGCACATGAATTATCATCTTACAGGCCAATTAGTTTATTGCCTATAATATCCAAGGTTCTAGAAAAGATTCTACTCCGACGACTCTCGTGTGCTATGTACGAAAACTCCGTAACTCCAGACCACCAATTTGGCTTTAGACCTGAGCACAGCACCATCGAACAAATACATAGAGTGTGCAGACGTATCAGTGACAGTCTTGAGAAGAAAGAATATTGCTCTTCGGCCTTCCTTGATGTTCAACAGGCCTTTGACCGGGTGTGGCACAAGGGATTACTCTATAAAATTAAGTTACTACTACCTCACAGTTTCTATCAAATACTGGAATCATATCTCAACAATAGAATATTCCAAGTCAAAGAAGAGGAGTGCTCATCATGTTTTCACGAGATACTTGCTGGAGTGCCACAAGGCTCCGTTCTCGGTCCGGTTTTGTACACTATATTCACATCAGATCTGCCACTAACACCTGGAGTTACTATTGCTACTTATGCAGATGATAC
The DNA here is from genome assembly GCA_947386135.1 of Melanchra persicariae. Classification (NCBI taxonomy): domain Eukaryota; kingdom Metazoa; phylum Arthropoda; class Insecta; order Lepidoptera; family Noctuidae; genus Melanchra; species Melanchra persicariae. The sequence continues at coordinate 8,346,902 of OX376661.1, read as the reverse complement.
GGCAATATTAGCTTCTAGCAAAGACCCTGCAGATGCCACTGCGAAACTTCAGCAAAGCCTTGATGAAATAAGCAACTGGTTTGACGATTAAAATTGGTTGGCGTATAAAAGTGAGTGCCAATAAATCAGTGCAGGTCACCTTTACACTGCGAAGAGAAACTTGTCCCCCTGTTAACCTTAGTAGAAGGGAGTTGACTCGGAGTGATACAGCTAAATACCTCGGACTACACTTGGACCGCAGGCTGACATGGCGGAAACACGTTGAAACAAAACGTAATCAGGTCAACCTCAAGTATAAAGGCCTCTACTGGCTCCTGGGTAGAAATTCAAAACTGTCATTGGACAACAAACTCCTAATCTACAAGGCTGTCATAAAACCGGTCTGGACCTATGGGATTCAGTTATGGGGAGCCTGCTGTGATTCCAACATAAATATAATCCAAAGAGCTCAGAACTACATCCTTAAGCAAATTACAAATACGCCCTGGTTCATTAGAAACAGTGAAGTACACGAATACCTGAGTATGCCAACAGTGAAGGATGAAATAAAGACATTCGCAATTAAATACAAAAAACGACTGGACAACCATCCTAACCAGCTCGCTGTCCAGCTCACGTTGCCTGACTGTCTAAATCGCCTGAAGCGGCGCAGAACCTTATATCTCGGCGGCCCTGACTGAGCCAATATATTAATATGGAGGATGTTCCTACTGGGGAATATCTCCTCATGAACAATAGTCACTCAACTCATCTGCTCATAGTCGGAAGGACTGATTGCATGATAAGTAAAATATAAAAAAAAAAATCGTATAGGAATCATTTACTTACTATGGTTAAACGGTTTGTTTTATGGTCGATCATTCGATTTTTTGTTTTATGGATAAGAAGTAAAGTACTTATTTTAGTTTTTACATGTAGATATAGGTCCTCCTTGTCGTGACAAATTCAAAATTGTGAGAGAGAAATACCCTTTGCTTTCGATTATAAGAATCGATCTGTTTGTTGACCATGGCCACTTTCAAAGAATTCTCGTAATCGGATCAGTAGGTACTTCCAGAGACTGCCCTTTACAAACATATTTAAACAAACGATATTTCCTCTCTACATTCACAAACTACACAAAATTGTAACTGCGCTCAAATAGAGTCTGTAAATAATATTAGATACCTGGGCGTAATATTAGATAATACCTTAAACTATAAGGCCCATGTGGATGTATTGACGGGCAGAGTGCGTAAGTTGATGTTTATTTTCAAAACACTTAGAATTGTAGCTAACCAATTTATTATCCGCAATGTCTACTATGCGCTCTGTCAGTCAATATTATCTTACTGCATTTCTTGCTGGGGTGGTGCTTCTAAAACCACATTACTTCCATTGGAAATTGCGCACAGAGCGATATTAAAAATTGCAACTTTTCGTCCAATTTTATTTTCCACCACTCTGTTATATAAGGAATGCAATGTTCTTAATGTACGACAGTTGTTTATTTTTCATGCAATCTTAGCTCAACATCACCTTACTCCCTTTGTTAAACTTAAAAAACGACGTAAAGATTTAATTTGTTCCCTTCCACAACCCCGCTACTCCTTTACGAAAAAAATTTTCTTTTATCTTGGCCCTTTCTTGTACAATAAAATTAATGCAAATATTTCAGTATACGGTTTATCCGTTCAAGAATGTAAATCAGCAGTCCGCTCCTTCCTACTAGACAAAACGTACGACGAAACTGAATCTTTTCTTCCACACTGAATCTTTTTTTTTTACAGTATCATAATATACACGCTTCACTCATACTTTCAAAACACAAATACACACACACAAACACACCATCACACACACATACACCCACACACCATCACACTCACCCACACAGCACACTTACTCATATCTGATATAGACTCTAATACTTTCAGGCATATTCCATATTTTTTTATTTTTTTTTTTTTATTTATTGTTATCATTTTACTTTATGTTATTAAAACTAAAATCATTTTTTTTAAACACTAAGCAATTGATTTCTCCATTCTTGAGGGATACGGCACTGTTTCTCTTTACTACAGGCTATTATGTAGCCTATCTAAGAGGACAGTACCCCAACCATTTATGTTGTATACCAGTGTTCATTTGTGAAGTGCAACTGTCTTTATTGTATCTACTGCAACACCTTTAATGCAATAAAAGTTTTATTTTATTTATTTATTTACATTATTAATTTAGGTACCGACCCAACGCATTCATAGACTATAATTTATAAGATATACCTAGGTACGCATCTACATGGATTAGGTACTTATTTATTTCTGTGTCGATACGCGGACAAACAACTTACAGATGCGTAAACATGATAACACAACAGGAACAGGTAGGTATGCGTGCGTTGATTATTATGAGTAGTACTACCGAATACTGTGGTTACAAAAGTTTAGTTATTTATGATATTATTAGTGCGGTAAATACCAATTTCCGCACGTGTGTCATACAACGTTTTTCTACACGTTTGCGAGATAACAGTACATTAGGTAAAAAGAAAATCTTATCGCTTTTATATATCAGTCGGAAAGTCAATACGTAGCGTCTTTGGCGTTTCTAATATGAAAATGGCGCGAATTTGCAAATGGAACTACATCTTTCGTCTCATTTTCTCTTTAGTATCAAAGTGAGAGAAACGTATTCTGCAAAACCGCTTCCAAGGAGGTTCGATCATTTAGCTTAGTTATTCTTAGTGTGATACTCCTTGGTGGAATTTTTATATATTTTTTAAGGAAATTACAAAAAAAACCGTAAAGAATACGCACGGCGCTATACATCGGAGTATGCGGTAAAATATGTACTTACTTAGGTGAGAGCACCTATTTAACCGGACGTTCCATTGTGTGGTGCACTGGTGCGTAATTTTTAACTTTCGAACAATGTAGGTATACAGGCTTCGTAAATGCATTTTTTGAGGAAATAATAATATGTTGAAAACGTATTTTTTTTATTTTTACTAGAATCTAGTCTACTGATCTAGCTAAAATGTTATTATTATTACAGTCGTAACGTTGTTTCTCAATGAAATTGATCAATTTATTTTAAGTTAAAAATCAAGTAGGAACTTATATTTTGCTGAAAGTCTTGTCGCAAAACATGGAGGTTTTAGTCCACTTTCATTCGTATTTTTAATTAAGGCGCTGTGAGCAGCAAAAACTGAAAAACTAAATTTTAGCCAAATCTGATTAGTTTCAAGCTGCAGAAAAAATATATGTTGAATTTACCTATATTTCCAAGAACCCTGTTGTTTCCGTTACATGTTTAAAAATAACATCCTCGATAGAAATGAAAGTTACCTCTAACTTTGACCTTTGAAAAAAAAACCGGTATTTCTAGCCTAATTATGCCGGTAAAATTTATAACAAATAATGAATCGAATGTTAATGCAAAACGTTGTTGTTTTAGATTTTAATATCTCAACTTAGTTTTGAGTAAATCAATAAAATGCTTCATATTTAGCAATAAATTGCAAGCATTGTGTCGTAGCGCTTCTCTTTCTTTTCTATACAGTCCGAGAGTGACCGGCAATCTTTTGTACAGCTGGATAACTTACCGGAACACGCATCCGCGATGAATATATCCATAAAAAACGTAATTTGTAAATTTTGTATTGTGTAATTAATTTTTATCACAGTTCAAATCAGACAGATAGTACTACAGACAGGATGGATTGACGGATTTCTGCTGTTGGCTAGCAATATTAGTAATACATTAGGCACTTTATGTCGATTATACTTGCAGGATGTCCTGAGGTCCGGTACATTCTTATTATATACTTACTAAAGAACTTTCCTAGGTGCAACTAGAAAAGTTCTTTAAGTGATTGTTGTACCAATAGAAGCCACAGAACGGCAATTATTGCGAAAGGTAGGTACTTATGTACTAGTTTTTCTACATGCACCTATTGGAGTGTAAGTAGGTAGCCCCTGGCCCTCAGTTTTTCTAATGTAGGTAGATGGCGAAACTCGGAAATGATAGGATAACGTTAAATCTATTTATGGTGCAAGGATGCAGAGGCGTTTAGTAGCAGAATCCCACAGAGAGTGAAATTGCAGAACTGCAAATAGTTTCATGTTGCAAATGCACGACGCCACCACGATACCTGCCATGCCGACGTAAGATGCAACGAGGATTAAATTAGACGCATACCAATTACCTATTTGCAGTTAATTCCACAATAACCACGCGTTTAAGATTAGAACCATGACCGTAAAGCAGTGTGTAGATAGTATTGCTATCCTCACGATAGTACAATTAGTAATCTCCAGTCCAAAGATTTATGATGCCCAATATGTCACACATGGTAAAAGGTGGAGAATTATGAAGTAGGAGGAACTGTACCCCCAAAAAAAAGGACACAGTGTCACCATTTCAACCATAATCAACTCGGCATTCGGCATCGTCAATGATGCATCGACCTGCAACTGAACGCACTTTCAATGCGTAATGGCTAGCAATAAATCCTTAGCTGTCTCTACGACCTACGCAATAGTGACCGAATTGACACAACCCGCCTCATCACTGAACCAAGTCACTCACCAACTCATGAGGAACGAAGTGAAATGTCATTATTTACCCCCGCCATTGATTCACACAATAGCACTTCTTCTCAAGAGTATTTCCCCACAGTGCCCAAACGTTAGGTGCATTATAATACGCCATGCGCACGATGTTCTGCGCAAACTTACGTGCGCAGGCGACGCTCCTTGACCAAGTTAGCTAAAAAGTATAATTGCAAAACTTATTATTATCACTGATACTCGTGTAATTACATGGAAGCCAACCTGTAATATTGTGTGACAGTACTGACTACCTCATTATCATAGGTCTTGTGTGGCGCAGGAGTGGCTATGCTATGTTAAGCTAATAAGGTCCTATGTTTGTGTCGTCAATTCACCGTACAGCTTGAGTTTATGATTTTTGTACTGTTATTAGCATTTTCATTTGAGAACCCTGACGGAAATTAGAAAGGACTATACAAAGTGGTTTGCTCGGAATTACGCCTATAGGTGTGTGGTGTTTAAATTAAGTGCAGTCTGAATAATGGGAGCTACGTGCCTAGGAGCGGACTCAGTAGTGCTGTTGAATGTATATATTCCTAACGATGGCATGATTACAAGTAGTTTAAGTTTGTTGCTCTAATTCAAGTCACGTTTCGAAACTATCTAGGAAATTAGGAAAATTATCAGAAAAATAAGAAAGGTCCATAATGTCATTCATTATCCTACTCAGCAGTGGGTGGAACATATAGCTACCAATGATGATCTTGAACCTAAATAACGATCATGCATGAGACACACCAGACAGACATTATTTTGGTAGTAACTGAAGTTTTTGTAGTTTATCAGGAGTAATGTATTGTATAATTAATAGTCCCTCTAGATTGATAAACAAGGGGCTAAAATGACCCATTATATACGAGGTAGTTTTACTCCCGAGCTTTAGCTAGGGTGTAAATAGAAACCGATTGCGAGAAAATAAAATAATCTAATACAATATTAGGTAGTTTGTTTTATTAAAATTAAATGTACAATTTGTACAATTCTGGATATTTAACGAGATATTTTTTCCCGGCAACAATTTCAGTCCTCTGTGAAGACGAATGTTGTCAGTTGTCTTGTCTGTGGGGTGAATGTGAGAGATACACGTAGTTCCAGGTTTGAGTGTTTGAGGTTCAAATGTTCTGAATAGAGAATCAGCTGAGTTGACTCATCCCTTGATGTCGATGGTCGTGGGCTAGTTGAGAGAATATTGATGCGTTCTGTGTTGCGCTGGGTGATACTTTAGCCAGTTCTATCCCTCTGCAGGCAACAGCCTGTATAACAAAAAATAAGTGTGGTAAAACTGTATTTTGGTTGGTACTCACCAATATCGATTTAATAAAAAATAAAAAAAAACGTTAAAAATGTACAATACTTTAATTGTCAAGTAGTTTTCATTTGGTGCCCTATTTACGAAATTCTCTATAAGTATATCTTTTACTGTGAAAACTTTTGATTCCTTGGCCTTGTAGCCGGTGGATAATTTCTTGAGAAAAAGCGTCACATTTACACATTTCTTTATAATGACATTGTCTGGTCTATGGGTTGAACTTTCATATTTTATGGAAACTTCATCAAAATACGTAAGAAAAACTCCTTCCGTAAGCTCATCCACTCGTTTTTTTGTCCTCCACTTCATAAGCTTTTCGTAAGTATAAATGATTTGTGACGTTGACGGCATTAGATTGAAAATTATTTCTTTTCTCTTCCATCTGCAAATTAGGTCTCCATTCTCACTAGACTCTAGTGAGAATTTAATCAACAGTCCAAATAAGTTGCGGTCACCAATTCAATTTGTAATTAGAGAAAAACTTTTTTACAAAAAAATACAACCGACTTTAAAACAAAATTACTACAGAGCATAAAATAACTATAATTTCGGAAGTCGGTGTCAAATAACGAAGAAGCAACCAAAAACACCGACTTCCGAAATTAAAGTTATTTTGGATTTTGTAGTGTTTTTTGGAAGTCGGTTTCTTTTTTTTGTGAAAAAGTTTTTTTGCAAAATTAGTTAGTAGGTACCTACGTAATTCCGAACGTGTTTGTCTTTGAGGTCGAATCGAAAATCGGAACTTCAAAAGGGCTGGTCTTTGTCTCTCTCTCAAAGCTGAATAAGATATTCGCGGCTTTCTGAAAAAAAAAATTAAAAAGTAACTTGGTCTCACTCAGTGAGAAAAATCGCATTTTGCTCTCTGATTTCAGGCAGCAAAACCTACCTATGTTTGAGCTACTGAAGTAAAAAGACTTTTGCGTTTTAGTAGGCTCGTTGGTAACAGACAAAAAAAAACTTTTTCCCCCTAGAGGATATTGTATCCCAGCTCTGGTGCGCCACAATGACAGAATTTTTGAGCAAGAGGAGTGAACACAAAATTGTTGGTTTTTAACTTGTTTGATTTAAACTAGCGATAAACATTTTCCAGAATACTTACCTATGTAACAAAATAAAACCGGTTGAACTAGTCAAATTGGAAATCAAAACAATTGCTGAAGATGATGTTTGAGGAAAAGGAATGAGTCGTTTACAAAGAACGGTCGTAGGTACCGAACTGGTTCGGTGTATATATCCATATTGTTGTACCGCGTTATAGCAATGATTAGCATCTAACAACCTTGTCATTTTATAACAAGACACGGATTTTTATTTCCCTAATCATTATCGTTTTTATTTTAGTAACCAGCAGCAGTAGGCGGTATTCATCTTGCTTATTTTTTTACAATGTTCACTTAGCATCTACATGCATAGGACTCTACGACCATTCTGGTTCGATCAGCAACAATGTGCAGATGGGTTTAGAGTTTTCCAAAAAAGGCGCAAAACTATTTGATAAAATATCTTAGCTAACAGTATGATTTTAATTACTTATATAAAAAATATTCAAAATCTCACTTTAACTAAAAACTAAATTAATGAGGAAAACATTAAAATAAAACAGAAGCATCATTAAATGAATATTTAATTTTAATCTAAGCTTTGAATCGTAGGTTTATAAAAATCATAATGTTACTTAGTTAAAAAATTATAAGTACCTACTGTAAGATATTTTTAAATATGTAGTGGCGATGAATATTTTTTTATCGTTTACCCCATGTTGTGGGGTGTTTTTGGATAGGTAGTTTAAAAATATTGAGGGTTTGCCAGTCGACCAACTTATAAAATGTTACATAACTGATTAGGTAAAAATAGTAAATACGTTGACAATACAAAGTTACTACATTTTCTATGGAAAATGTAGTACTTAACCTTGTATTGTCAACGTATACAACAACGTAAAGTAGGTACTACATTTCCCATAGAAAATGTAGTAACTTTGTATTGTCACCGTATTGTTACGAGCTTAGGGTTCGTGACAATAAAAACAGCCGATAAAATAACCAAAATGACACTTTAATTAATCAACACTAATTACAACTCAAACTCACTAATTATAAATCACAATTGCACTACTGATCACTTTAATTCGCAGTCGAAGTTCGCTCTCGAAGTTGTCGCTTGTATCGCAAATTCAATACTGAATTACTGATCCGGTCGCTTTTTTTTTTTTTTTTTTTAGGTATGACCACTAGCAAGTTAACACACTTGGGATATCAACTGCTTAACCGGGCTAACCTGTGGTGGCCTCAAATGAATTTAAGGCCCCCAGCCAAGGCAACAAAACTAGCTACAAGCTAAAAACTACTGACCGCTCGCTAAGGGCATTCCCTGTGGACTGATCCGGTCGCAGGCTATGTGAGCCTTATATAGGTCGGCAGATAATTCCAGAACCTTCTAGTATAGAAACATCTAGAAAGTTCGAGTACATACCGGTCCCGACTAACCACATATTGAAAACTCTAGAATGTTCTAGCATCGAAATGTCTAGAAAGATCTTGACTCTACTAGTTCTGCTACTCGATACTAGATGGCGCTAGTAGTAACTTATAACGTTATGTACCCGGCATTAATTCTGGCGCGTAACACTGCCCCCTCCTAAGACATGCTCGTCCCGAGCATTATCGGCCTCATAATAACGCGCCAGTCGATCCACATGGACGATCTTAGGAGTACTTCTTGTACCTTTCTGTATGCGGTAGGTTACGTCATTGATTTTCGTCACAATCCGGTACGGCCCGTCCCATTTAGCTTGAAGCTTAGGAGATTTCCCTTTGCTGCGAACTGGATTGTGCAACCACACTTGTGAACCTTCGTCGAATCCTTTATTGTTCATTTTGCGGTCATATATAACGGGTTTTCATCTTTTCAGACATTAGCTGGCCCGATTGTCTGACGTGCTCATAAATGTCATTCATTTTCTTCCGCAAGTCATTCGCATAATCGGTTATACTGCGTGGGGCATCAGGTGGAATTCCGGTAATCAGGTCTGCAGGCAGCCGTAATTCTCTACCAAAGTTTGCGAAAGCTGGTGTCACTGATGTGCTTTCATGAACAGCACTTCGGTATGACAGCAAAAACGGTTGGATATGCTTGTCCCAATCCCGTTGCCGGTTTTCCACCACTTTTGCCAGGTATCTCTCCAATGTCTGATTAAATCGTTCCACCATTCCATCCGATTGTGGGTGGTAAGAAGTTGTTCTCGTTTTATGAGTAACCATAACTCGACAAGTTTCCTGGAATATTTGTGACTCAAAATTCCTTCCTTGATCGCTGTGAATCTCCAAGGGTACTCCAAAACGACAGAAGACTTCATGAACTAGTTTATCTGCAACTGTTGAAGCTTCTTGATTTGGAATGGCGAAGACTTCCGGCCACTTAGTGAAGTAATCCATTACAACCATGAAATACTTGTTACCACTCTCACTTTCCGGAAACGGTCCAGCAACGTCTAGGGCTATCCTTTCCCATGGTGCACCAACATTGTACAATTTCAATGCACCTCTACTACGTGTCTGTGGTCCTTTTACAGCCGCACAACTTGTACATTTGCGGCACCAGTCCTCGACATCGTCACGACAGTGGACCCAGTAAAACCGTTCCCGTATCTTTAGTAGAGTCCGTTTAACTCCCATGTGGCCACCTGAACAACCATTATGGTACAGCTGTAGAACATCCGGTACTTTAGCTTTAGGGACAACCATTTGCAAATGACAGCTGTCTCCCCGAACATTGTCCCATTTACGGCACAGGACTCCATCCTGAATCACTAAGCTGTCCCATTGGGCCCAATAGCTTTTTGTGATCGAACTCATCGCTGAGACGTCGCTCCACGCTGGCTTAGGAGCACTGGCCTTAATCCACTCCAGAATCGGCTTGATGTCCGAATCTTCCTGCTGTGCAAGTTGTAGGCTTTCCTTCCACTCGTCGCTGAGATCTGTCTTGAGCATTCTCACAGGTACGACTTCTTTACCCTTGCCCTTGCCGCTTGTAGTCTTCAGGGCAAGGTCTTCTTGACAATTTAACTGCGTTGCCTTGAGATCTACAGCTGCGATGTTCGACTACCAAGTCGTTCTCCTGCAGCCGCTTGGTGCTGTTGTCAGCCACCCTACCTTCGAGAGATCGGCTATCATTCCTTTCTGCAGTTCGCAGGTAACAGGCAACTGGATCGAAGGTGGCCCTTTTCACCACAGCCGTAGCACCTAGGGCTATACCCTTTAAAACGATCTTGAACGGCAGCTTCTGTAACTTCTTTGCCACGGTGGGAACGACTATCCTGCCACACAGCTTCTCTTCCTACAGTTCGCTTAGGGCAACTGGATCGAAGGTGGCCCCTTTCCCCACAGCCGTAGCACCTAGGGCTGTATCCATTAGAACGGTCGTGAACCGTAGCCGCTGCAACCTCTCTGACGCGATGGGAACGGTGATCCTGCCGCACAGCTTCCACTTCCAGTGCATGGGCCAAGGCGGCCTTAAGGGTCCCGTGGTGCCCGAGCCTCACACCAACTCTTACTTCAAGGTCGCGAATACCATCGATGAAAGCCTGCACCAGATTCCCATCAATAAGCGCAGGCACAGACTGGTATGCTTTTCGAACCAGCTTCTCCACTTCAAGGGCCCACTGCTGCAGGTTCTCACTGCTACGTTGCACGCGATCCTTGAGCTGCGCACGAAACACGTGTTCCAGATGAGCGTCACCATATCTGGCTTCCAGCGCCTCAAGGAGCTGCTCGTAAGTCACTTCCTTACGGAGAGCTTCCAGGACAGTTAAGGCCTGGTCGCGCAGGCCTAGGGTGAGGGCAGTCATGGCCTGATTTTTATTCCAGCCGTTCGTCTTCATAACAGCCTCAAACTGTATTTTGTAGGCTGACCAGGAAGATGTCCCATCGAAGGGCGGCACTTTGAATCCACGTAGCGAAGGCGTAGTAGCTACGGGAGTTGCAATTCCATCCCCTACTTTAAGGTTGCCCAACTCTTTCTTTACATCAGCAATGACGTCATTAAACTTGCTGATCTGGGTTTCAGCTTCTGACAGGCGGTTGTCATGCTGAGCAACCTTCTCCTTCACCTCCTTCATGTTTTTCCCGAAGGCCGCGCGAAGGTCCTTCATAAGGAGCATCTGTTCTTCCTGGCGGCGCGCCTGTTCCTCCTGCCGGCAGGCCTGTTCCTCCTTATCACGCTGGAGCTGTTTTTCCAACCGGTGAGCCTGTTCCTCCCGCCGGCGAGCCTGTTCCTGCAGCATCATCATCAGAGCTTCAAAGTCTGGTGATGCAGATGCTGGAGCTGCTGTGGATAGGCCGGGCTCCATGGTCGGCAACTGGCCCTCCAACGTTTGCGGCGTTGCACCTCCAAAACGCCTCTGGTCCGTCTCCTGCTGGCGTTGACTTCGGGTACGGATACCCGCCGTGTCGTCCTTTGGTAGAATCGGCATAGTTTAAATATCCACTCTTCTGACACCAGTTGTTACGAGCTTAGGGTTCGTGACAATAAAAACAGCCGATAAAATAACCAAAATGACACTCAACACTAATTACAACTCAAACTCACTAATTATAAATCACAATTGCACTACTGATCACTTTAATTCGCAGTCGAAGTTCGCTCTCGAAGTTGTCGCTTGTATCGCAAATTCAATACTGATCCGGTCGCAGGCTATGCGGGCCTTATATAGGTCGGCAGATAATTCCAGAACCTTCTAGTATAGAAACATCTAGAAAGTTCGAGTACATACCGGTCCCGACTAACCAGATATCGAAAACTCTAGAATGTTCTAGCATCGAAATGTCTAGAAAGATCTTGACTCTACTAGTTCTGCTACTCGATACTAGATGGCGCTAGTAGTAACTTATAACGTTATGTACCCGGCATTAATTCTGGCGCGTAACAGTATTTGCTGTTTTTTGTCATGGATTACGGGATGGGTTACAAGTAACAACGAAAGAAAGAAAGAAAGAAAAATATTTATTTGTACCTCGCACAAGACAAAAAGTAAAAAAATAAATTAAAAAAATAAGTAATAATAATATAAGTAACAAAAGGTACACAAGCAAGGGGTGCGAGTGCGAGGCCAAAAGGTTCCTATCTCAGCATTATGCTGCGATACTACGGTAAAAACTCTCTCTCTCTCTCTGATCACGTGATCACGGTAAAAATAACTAATTTAGGTATACTGTTCTACACCATTATACTGTGCCTACAATGTGCGTGGCCCGACACGAACTAGGTCGGTACTTACTTACCTAGTTAATCTGGCATAACTGTTTTAGTACCTACCTATTTCATTATGAAAGTCTTAGATCGTCTTCTGGTGACTAAAATGGTATATATTTTTTTTTTTTTTTTTTTTTTTCTTTAAAAATAACGTTGCCCCACACTAGGAATTTCTCCTGTATCGTGGGTGCGTTTACAAACATACTACTTGTAGGCTAACTATCTGTAGGCCATACAAATATTTGTTCCGTTTGGGAATCGAACCCACGACACGCAGTGCAGCAGTCAATTGCTCAACCACTGCGCCAACCGTGCCGTCAATATTGCCGTGCCGTATTATATTTTGTTGAATTTACATATTTTTAATGTAGGTATGTAGTTACTTACATATATTAAGAAATAAGTTTGAATATCTTTTAGTTTTAGATATTGTAAATACCTGCCTTCATAATGTCAGTCGGTAACTCAAGGAGAGTAGTAACCTACCTACTACTTACTTATTGTTCAATATTGTAAGTAAACTACTACTATTTAAATATCTACCTTCCTACTCACGCACCTATCTGGCTTATTTTCCTCAACATGCAGCTAAGCACATTAATATTTTACAATTACGGAAATGTCAATAATTTTGTTGTTCAAGCAATACTATTATGCAGTTATTTTATCTTCGCTTGCAAGTATTGAAATTCGTTGAAATGACTGAACAGCTGTTTTTAACCGACTTCAAAAAGGAGGAGGTTCTATATTCAGCCAATAGTGGACCGATTTTCAAAATTCGTTTTTATTCGAAAGCCTATATTATTATATAAGTATATGTATGACGGCGCGCAGCTAAATTAAAAGTTAATCCAAGATTTAAGATGAGAGACTGATTGTGTTATTTTGTTGAACAGTAATTATTCTTAAATAACACAGTCACTCTCTCATCTTAGCTGCGCGCCGTTATGTATATACAGGGTGGAAACTTTCAGCGTTGCAGCTACGTGAAAATGGTCTTAGGAGACTATCCAAAATTTTTTATGGAATTTTGATCCCCATTCACAGATTTTCAAAAAAAATTAAAGTTAGCAAGAAACTAGCCATTTTACACGAAAAAATTTTTTGATGCCAATCGATCCTGTTTCTAATACTGATCAAAAACTTTTATAGGACCAACCATCGTTGGAGTACTCAAAAAGTCACAAATTGCAAAAAAACTTTTCCCTTACATTTAGAATTGAAGAATTGGGCATCAAGTACAAACTCGCATCCTCAATTTCTGCGGACACGTCTCTAGGCTCCTACAGTGATTCCATCGAATGCCTCGTTGTGCAAGGCAGAGTTGAAGGCACCAGGCCGCGTGGTATATCACCCATGCGATGGACCGACCAAATCAAGTCTGCTGTGGGCGGCCCATTGCATGAGTGTGCCAAGATGACCGCTAACAGGAAAAAATGGCCGAGAAATAGTGAAAAAGATCACCACTGCCCGCAACACTACATGATGACCACCACCGCTCTGGCAAGAGCGTACCGCCGACTGAGAAGAAGAAGATAGCTATATTGCATTTTCAGTGGACGTTGAACTTCAAAGATAAACCAGTGACCTCCTCAATAAAATCTAACTGTAAAGTTTTATATATATGTTACTGTAAAAGCCGGAACTGCGGTCAATCTTAGGATTTACCGGTAAATCCTAAGATTTACCGAGTCTCACCGATAAAAGTCCGAATTGTTCTACAATAATCAAAAATTTCGGACTTTTACCGGCCATTCAGTCGGTAAATCTTAGGTTTTACCACAGATACCGTTAAATGTTAGTTTCAAAAAAATGCAGTTAATAATTAGAAATTAATATTTATTCAACATTACTATAATTTATTATTCTTATTAGCTAAGTCTTAAAACATGTTTAGCATGCTTTAGAAAAATAAAATTTAGAAAAAAATAACAAAATAAAAATAACGTCTCACCCGTTATAGTATAAATAAAATTATAACACCTACTTTGGCTAAGTAAGCTAAACTGTCTTTTGATAATAATTTCGTTATTCGGTACAATCATTATTATTATTCTTCATATTTTAAACTTATTCAATACATTTTTAAATATTTCTTAAAAAAATACAGATTAAAAAAAACATTTAAAATTTATAAAAAATAGTAGTCCACCGGTATCGGGAACAGGGTCCAATGTAATAGTAGATTTCTCCATTCTCCTCTTTCATTTGTGCAATCAGTCTTTCGGGGGATTATATATACTAACCGCTAGCCGAGCGAGACACGAGTTGACACGACCATTATTATATCTTTGATTTCGAGCATTTACCGGTGTCTGCGGTAAAACCTAGGATTTACCGACTGAATACCGGTAATATTTTATCTTCTAAAACTAAAACATCATCATCGTTGACGTGACAGGTTGGATAAGGCTGCCGTACATCCAACTGTTGTTATAGTTGGGGAGGATGTTGACTTGATAGACTTCCTCCCCATCAAATTGGCTCCACCACATTCAATGTTGTTCTTTATGAAACCAGGGCGTGGGAAGGTGGACACCAAATTATTTTCAGTGCGATAACTTCAAGAGCTTCCATTCGCCAAGACAATTCTCCATCTCCAGAGTTTTTTTCACATGGAAAGAGCAAAGTGCGAATTGCTAAACTGTTCACAGCTAAACCAGACCTTATCCCTTATACCTGAGAGTATTCTGGCGATTTATCAAGCGCCTGCCCAGGAACAAAACCTCAATACATACCGCTACTCAGCTTCGTCACCGCAAAGTTGCATCAAGCAGTCACCGTCGACGGTGATTATAATGAGGATGATTTTTATAATACGTGCCATTCTTTAAAAAATAAAATAATAATAAAAATAAAATCCATTTATTTCAGGTTTCCCCATAGTTATTTGAATTACATTAGATAAAAAAAAGAAAGAAAGAAAGGAAAGAAAAAAAGAAAAAAAAGAAAGAAAGAAAGGAAAGAAAAAAAGAAAGAAAGAAAGTACATTTTTATTGTCCATCTTTATACCTCCATAGATATACTTATCTCATTAAATATTGATACTAGCGAAAAAGTAAACTTATCTTTTTGTAGATAATTTTTGGCCATCGATTACGAGTTATACGACAAACTAAAAAAAAGGGACCTTTACACCCCCCTCCACCCGACAGCTTCACCCCCACCCTCCAGTACTTTTAGTATGTTGTTTAAGGCTTGTATTCATGCCAGTGACCTTGCGCATTTGGGCGGAGCGAACTCCCACTCCGCTACCCGCATGCAACAGAACGATGAGCCGCGCGCGGCCCGCTCCGCCAACGCAATCATCGTGGAAGTTAAAATTATTTTTTATATGCTCCGCATATAAAGTAGGTAGTCAATTTTTGTTTTTATTTACTATCTATTGATATGGATGTACTTTTCGGGCAACAGTTACGAATATATTTGTAAAATGCTTCGAGGCCGCGGGTAGAAACTATACCTTTACTACAAATCAGCCAGGCTTGAAACATGGTCGAGGACAAAATTATTCATATAAATAAATAAAAATTAATGGTTATTGCTGTTGCTAAGAGCAAGACTCGAGGACGGCTGGACCGATTTCGGCTAATATTTTTATCAAAATTTCTGTTAAAGTCAGAGGAAGGTTTCTAGGTAGGGTAGATAGGTAGGTAGTATATTATAAGTAATAGGTACTAGTGTATGTCATAATATTTGTTATAAAAAAAGATAAGAACTAAAATTCACTGAAATGTAACTTCCTTTCAATGAGTATTTTTATTCTTTTGGCTGGTTGAACTTCTTGATCCTCACTTATTTCTCCGTGTTCACATATATTTTTTTTTTTTTTTTTTTTGGTTTGACCACTAGCAAGTTAACACACTTGGGATATCAACTGCTTAACCGGACTACCGTGTTCACATATATTTACTTTTGAAAATTTCGAGAGCCAGATAAAGTCTTGTTCTGTTTTCTTTTTTTCTTCGTTTTGTTCATTTTTCTCTTCAACCTCTTTTTCTTTCCTTAGTTATATTTCCTTCTCTTTGACATTTTCTTCTTTCTCCTATACATCGTCTTCTTGTAAATCATTTGTTTGTTGGTTTAAATCATTTTGTTTCCTTTTTTTGGGTAATTTATTTTTACCACTGCTTTTTCTATGCATACAAATAGTCTCTAATTTTCATTTTTCTCAGGTATCTTGGATCAATAAGTTCCGGTAATATGCAATCCAAATAAAATCTAATTTATTTATTTTCCATTACGTCTTTCCAGAACTTGTCATCTTTTTCTATAATTTCGATTTTCATAGGAAATATTTTCACCCAGCCATATTCCAAAAAGACATTTTGTTCTTTTGGTTATGTGAAGCTGACCCTGAATTTGGTAATACCAATTATGATTAGTATTAATAACAATCGTAGCAGTTTTATCTATACAGGGTGTCCCAAAACTCAACGTCAAGCCGAAACGGGGTGACAGGATTGATCATAACCATCACGAGAAAAATCTGAAAAAAAATCTATCCCATGCAGTTTAAAAATTATGGGCATTTTAAAAAAAACCTAGAAATTTGATCAAACTGTACCATTTTTCGGTTATTGTGGTTATTCTTTTTTATTTTTGTTCATTTGAACTTTGGAAACGTAATCCTAAATAACATTTCTAGAATCCCAATAAAAAATAATGACACAATTGCCTCAAGTTTCCGAGAATTGAGACTATTTGTTAAACTACGAATTTAAAATTTTCAAGATTCGTCGACTTTGACAGGCCCTCCTATAAAAAAAATGTACTAGAGTGCCTTGGCAAGTGGCATTAAAAGTTGGCGCATTTAATCAGAATTCTAAAATGGTACAATACTTGTTAGTTCCATACAATAGAAAAGAGTAAAAAAATTAAAACCTCAAGTAACCCGATTTTTGCTATCTCATTTTACTCAGTTAAAATGTTTTTAATTCACACAAGCTCTAGGTAGGTTCTTAATTTTAAGACAAAATGATGAGAGAGATGGATAATGGGTATGTTCGCCATGAGTGAGCGAGACAGATAGTGACGCCACTTTTACCAAAGTGAAAAAAAGTTAGTAAAATTAGTAAAATAATTAGGTTTGTTGGAATAAAAGTCAGATGATAGAGAAATAACGTTTTTTATTAAAATAAATGTTCAAATTGTTTACCATCAGCCTCAATACAAGCCCTACATCTTCTTAAAAAAGATCTACTTATTAGTCGGGCATATCTTCGAGAGTTGATCGCCTCAGCTGCTTGAGAAATGCGTTCACGCAGGTCGGCTACGTTCTCAATGGGCTTTGAGTAAACTTTTTCTTTGAGAACTCCCCAATAGAAAAAATCCAGGGGATTTAAATCTGGTGAACGGGCGGGCCACGAGATAGTGCCCGAACGTCCAATCCACCTTCCCGGATATTCCTGGTCAAGGAAATCTCTTACTTGCACTGCGAAATGCGCTGGGCAGCCATCTTGTTGAAACCACATGTCGCGAAGATCTGCTAGTGGTACGTCCTCTAACAGGGTTGGTAAATCTTCTCTTAAAAAATGTAGGTAATTAGTTCCATTCAAGTTCTCAGGCAGTTCAATAGGCCCAATAATTTTACCGTTTAAAATTCCGGTCCACAGGTTTACTTTAAAACGATACTGGGATCTATCTTCTCGCATTAAATGTGGATTCTCCACATGCCACTCGTGATAATTGTGCAAGTTCATGTAACCATCTTTTTTAAATGTCGATTCATCTGACCAGAGAATTTTTTGGATGAATTGGGGATTCTCATTATGCCTCTGTAGCATTGTTCTACAAAAAGATCCTTTCCTGATAATCTCGAGGTAGAAGACTTTGAACTCGTTGTACGTGAAACGGATGCATTTCGGCTCTTTGTAAAATACGATGAGCAGTGCTTTTCGGTATTCCCGTTCTTTCTTCAATTCCACGTACGGAAATACTTCGGTCACGTGCGACCTCTTGCAATACTTCTTCCTGGAAAGGAAACACAGGTCTACCTCCAGCCTGTATTTGATTCGGGAAATGGCCGCCCTCTGTGAGTGAACGGTGCACATTAACAAACACGCGGTGATCCGGGTAGCGCTCTAAATTTGGATATCTTTCACGATAAAGTCTAGCGGCAGCACTTGCGTTGCATCTGCATTCCCCATAAATGAGGTGCATGTTCGCATATTCTTGTGAAGTGTAGCGCGTAGGCATGGTAGATAAAAAGGATGCCAACACAAAAGTCCAGAGAGAAGCCAAAGTTGCCGGTATGTTATCAACAAGTCCAATTCACAAAGATTCAAGTCCAAAAAGAGAAGCCAAAGTTGTCAGTACTAAATCAACACAAGCGAATACGAACGTGCGCAGTAGACGAATGAGCGAAACGTACTAACTGGTTGGTGTCGGACTGGTAGCGTAGCCATTTGCTTGGCTGAAACTAGTGCGAATGAAACAGATAGATGCCATAGCATCTATCTGTTTCATTCGCACTCGTTTAAACGACGCATCTCCGTCTCAATGCGTGGCGTCACTATCTGTCTCGCTCACTCATGGCAAACATACCCATTATCCATCTCTCTCATCATTTTGCCTTAAAATTAAGAACCTACCTAGAGCTTGTGCGAATTAAAAACATTTTAACTGAGTAAAATCTGATAGCAAAAATCGGGTTACTTGAGGTTTTAATTTTTTTACTCTTTTCTATTGTATGGAACTAACAAGTATTGTACCATTTTAGAATTCTGATTAAATGCGCCAACTTTTAATGCTACTTGCCAAGGCACTCTAGTACATTTTTTTTATAGGAGGGCCTGTCAAAGTCGACGAATCTTGAAAATTTTAAATTCGTAGTTTAACAAATAGTCTCAATTCTCGGGAACTTAAGGCAATTGTGTCATTATTTTTTATTGGGATTCTAGAAATGTTATTTAGGATTACGTTTCCAAAGTTCAAATGAACAAAAATAAAAAATAATAACCACAATAACCGAAAAATGGTACAGTTTGATCAAATTTCTAGGTTTTTCTTAAAATGCCCATAATTTTCAAACTGCATGGGATAGATTTTTTTTCAGATTTTTCTCGTGATGGTTATGATCAATCCTGTCACCCCGTTTCGGCTTGACGTTGAGTTTTGGGACACCCTGTATATACATAAAAATTAAACCCGTTTTCCTTGGTCACGGCATCACGCGTGAATGGCTGGACCGATTTCACTAATTCTTTTTTTGTTGTGTTTGTTATTGTCAGGAAAAGGTTATTATGAAAAAAAAAAAAAAAAAAATTGCGCGGAAAATTAGAAAATTTAAGAATCCTTAGGGTAGGTGTAGGGTAGGTAGCCAGTTGACGGGAGCGAAGCCGTGGGGGACAGCTAGTCAGTTTTATAAAAAGGTATTTTTTTTTTAGTAACTGCATCGGTAAAACTCAGTTAGTGAGCTGCAATAGGGCATTTAATTTCTACCACCATATTCTCCTCGACACATACTCGTATACCGTCAGGAGTAGCGCCTAGATATGGCAATTCATCGTCAATAAATAAACCGTATGGTTGTATAACTAAACCAGTGTCTTTTGAAATTTGCTCAAGAGTATTTTTTTCATTTTCAGTCCCATGTTTTATTGATTTAACGTGACTTATACTTTCTTTATATTATAGTAAATCTTTTACTACGTTACTGCAACTGATATTTGAACGCCTCTTTATAATGCGGCCAAAGTTAGAGGCTGTTGACAGTTTCCTTCTCAATTCCAGCCGTTCACTGCATATATAAACTCTGTAAAATAATCAGAATAATTCAATCATAATATTAAAAACAATTGACTTTGTCTAAAAATCCGATCGCTAAAAACTACTAAAAAGGTATTTTTTTATTTCTTTTATTTTAGTGAGATACATTTTTGAAATCGTCTCCTCGTGCCCTTTATCTTGTTACCCCCTCGATACGTTTTGAGGAAAAAAAACTGAAGACATAATATGGCGCCAAAAATCAGCCATTTTATTTTTTTATATACTCAGTGTCACTTTCACTATCAAGACGAATCTAATGACATCTATCAAGATAAAATCCATCAAGGCGTTTAGGCTACAAAGCGTACCAAAGAAATATACACACACTCGAAAAACATAACCCTCCTTCTGGCGCGGTCGGGTAAAAATATACTTTACTGAGGTACCGAAAAGGAAAATTACAAGTAATATTGACTAAAAGTCATTGCAAGGATATGGTCCTTCTGTGATCATTCACTACTCTATGACACAGAAGCATTATACTTACAACTTTGTTTGAATATAGGTATTTTATAAACAGTATCTATCTACTTTCATGAAAGGTAAGTAAAGCTATACTGAAAATGTAGATAAAACTTACCTTGATAAATGTTATACCCTTTTGTTTGTAATATTTTTTTAAACCTCTCTTCAAACGTTTCTGTTTATTCCCCATGTTTTACAAACTAAACTTAAACACTAATAAAACTGTACAATTAAAATAACTATAAAACACTACTTATACAGGAATCAGAAAAAACTTACTCCACTTTTAACAAAATTACATTTTTGCAGTTATATTTTACGATATTTTTGTAGTGCTGAGCTCTCGCAAAGCGACACACGTCCACACCTAGCAACACGACGCGCCCCGCACTGAATTTGTGGACGAGTGCGGGGGAGATATAGACACGGACTTGAAATGGTCGCATTTTTAATTTATTATAGTAAAAATAATACATGTTTTTAAAAAGTAACAAAACCAAATCATTTTCGTTGGTATTGCAAAGCAGTAGATATTTTTTTTATATTCTTTTGATAAAAAATGAAGGAGTAAAATGGTTTTATCTCAACGATTTAGAGGTCATTTGGTGATTTTTTTTCTTATTATCGGATACCGATAGAAAAATTATGGCTAAACCAAATTATGTATTATATCATGTAGATTGCTATATATTTTTTTCAGATGTAATTTCTTTATAAATGCTGACGTAAAGCTGCTTCATCTGCACGCTGTTTTTAAGCTTTTTTCGAGAGAGTAGCCTTAAAACACCATTCCCTACAACACTATGCCAAAATTTGCTTATACACGAATTATTTCCCCTATTTTTCCTTCCTTTGGTAGACTAATGTACAGAGTACCTACATTATGTATAATGTAAATTTAATTGTGGGGTACTTATCACCATTATTTAAGTTAAAAATAAAAACCTTTTACAAAAAAATACAAACGACTTCCAAATAAAAAAACACTACAGAGTATAAAATAACTAACGAAACATTTTCGCTACTTCTTCTCATAAGAGATCCAAAAAAAAACCGACTTCCAAAAAAAAAAACTACAAAATAACTTTAATTTCGGAAGTCGGTGTTTTTGGTTGCTTCTTCGTTATTTGACACCGACTTCCGAAATTAAAGTTATTTTGTACTTTGTAGTGTTTTTTTTTTGAAAGTCGGTTTTTTTTTTGGGAAAAATTTTGTATTTTCTACTTTTTAGTGGTACCCCACACCTAACAACACCACTGGATAGTCACAGGAAAGCAAAATTATGCAATTTCGTATGATTTTTTCACATATTTTTTCCAGCAATTTGGATTTAAAAACCAAACTGCTGAACCGATTTCAATAAAATTTAAATGGGACCAAAAACACCGACTTCCGAAATTAAAGTTATTTTGTACTTTGTAGTGTTTTTTTGGAAGTCGGTTTTTTTTGAAGTCGGTTAACAAATAGGTATTTAAAAAATCTAATTAGATACTAACTTCGATCAGTGCTAAATGATAGTAGAATACTAAAAAGAGAGTAGCAAAATCTACAATCTTCAATGAGTTTTAAATAGATAATTCCAGCAGTGTATAACCCATTCGTCATCATATCGTAGCCGTTTTATAATTCATAGGGGCCCGTCAATTAGCGCTGAACACAGACGACGTGCTCATCATTTATGTACACAATACACTATTTAATAGTCCCTACTTGTAACAAACGACACGATTGGCGCAGTGGTTGAGCGATTGACTGCTGCGCTGTATGTCGCGGGTTCGGTTCCCGCACGGAACAAATATTTGCATGGCCTACAAATAGTTGTTCCGGGTCTGGCCGTTTGTGTATGTGAGTTGATATGTTTGTAAACGCGCACCCACGATTCAGGAGAAATTCCTAGACGCACGCAACGCAACGTTTACTTATATTGAAAGTAAAAAAAAACATGATCATTACACTAACCAGGTATTTTCTTAACATTGTAAGTAGGTAACATTACAAAATCATAGATTTTGTTCACAGCAAATCCTTTGCCATAGCTTGAGTAACCAATGGTGAAGAGCAAGTTATAAAATTGATGTGATGTTATTAAATATTGAAACCATAAAAATGCCTTGGTTGTAATATTGCAGGAAAGTAGGGCCGGCAACGCAACCCTGGGGAACACCATGATTAAGGGATGCAAAGCTCTAAGGATAAGGTCAATTTGAATAAAACATTGTGTGGGATAAATTCGTTGATCAAACTGTTCTACGCCCCAAAAAGTTTTTTTACATCTGACACGTTAATAATGGGAATTGACAGTGCGAAACGATTTTTAAATCGAAAAACATAACACGTGTATATTTATGTATGTTATTGTCAAGGTTAATAAAAACAGTAAGCTACAACCGGTGTGCTTAATATTTTGGGTTTTTATAGATTTGGCATATAAATCACCTATTTGGTAAGCAAGCACGATGGAAATTATATAAAAAAACAAGATTGATTTAGTCGAGAGATATCCTGTATCATTGCTGTAGTAACAATGAAATCATCTTATTGGTTAAGATAATCATCTTATTGGCTAGGATATTCTGCCTTCTGTGGCTTTAACAGTCTTTTTTTTCTCGACAGATAAACGCGTCCTAGAGCTATTCGTGCGAGGCTGTCGTATGGACCTGGACCGTGCCAGGTCTAAGTTGGAAGCGTACTGCTTGGCTAGAGCGCGCTTCAGGGACCTGTATGAACATCGCTCACTCAGCTGTCCACCTCTCAATGACGTGTGCAAGTTCATGTGAGTAATTCTACTACTCTCGTTGCAAAAACCCATTAATTTCTCCAGGGCTTAAAGAAAATCTTAAACGAAGAGTTGCTTCCAGCTAAGCTGACCAGAAATGATTTGAGTAAAGTGTGTTGTTTGCCACACAGGGACATAGTAGTACTCCCGAAGCTGACAGACGAAGGTTACCGGATCACGATCTTCAGGATACGTCCGGAGTACCCCGAGAGTTCCGCGGATGTGACCAACGCAGTCCGCGCCGTGCTCCTCACCAGTGACGTCAGGATGTACGACGAACACCAGATCGGAGGAGACGTGTTTATCTATGAAGTTAGTGAAAATAATAGGAATTTCATATTAGAAGAATGTGTATGTGTATACATACCATGATTGGCAGGTCCCAAAAGGGTCCTGCAGTGCGATTCTGTAAACATGTCGAAGTGAACACCCGGGCGGGGCGCACGACAGGTGAGTTGTCAAACCATACAAATAAGATGGAATGACAGCTCTATTGTCGTTCACTCCGCCTAGGTGAACACCGTGAGATGTCGACAGAATCGACCGGCTGTACTTGTAGGGACAGCAAACGAAAGTGACAGGAAGGGACTGACAATCACTGCTCTTAGAGGTATTGTGTTTTAGTGCTGTCTGTCAATGACATGACAGCACTAAAACACAATACCTCTATTTTTACTATACTCTTTGATACAATGGCAACAACTTTTTAGGAACAGGATAGGTTATGCAGATTTAGATTTACGGAGGTCTAGACGAGAAAAAGATTCTAAAGATTAGTTGATTAGTTTCCATTTTAGTAATGATGATGATGATGTGTTAACATACGAATTTAATGCTTATTTACACGGTTATTCAACCAAAGAACGTCAGTGTGATATAAATTACCCATTCGTGAGATCACGCAGCTTATATGAATGCGAATTCTTATTTAGTGTATATTTTATTATTATAATTTACTTGTCTCTCGGCTAAATCTATTATGAAGACATACGAGTATCCTCAATTCCCATGCTGAATATTTAATTGATATGTTGCCTTCTCCAGACGTCGCACGTCCGCGGCTCGATCGTGGCCCACGTGGCGGCGGCTGCCAACGCGGTGCGGCGCTCCATCCAGCTGGCGCAGGCTGCCTACCCTCAACGGCTGAAGAGGATCCACGTGGTGGGCTCCCCGCCTTTCCTCGCCTCTTCCCTCAACCTCATGCGCAACTGCGTCAACGAGAAGATCAAGAGACGGGTGTGTATAAAAATATAAACTTTGATTAGTAAATAGAAAAAACTATACTTAAAGATTTTCAGTTTAAAATGTAGAATCAAGTACAACAATTTATTTGTGGAAAAACAAATTGCTAGTAAATAAAATGTAGGTACTTATAATTATGATTTCAATTATGATATGACGTCTTCTAATGGACATAACTGAAACTAGTAAAACCAACAACATAATAGACTGGACCTTACAGTTTTACAAATTATGTATGACGCACCGCAATAAACACCTCTAAGGCCTGATCTAGGGTGCTCTGCCGAGGAGGTGAAGGCGGGCACCATCCGTCCTGACACGGTCATGCGAACCGTTTTGTTGAGCTGCCCCGTGTCGGCGGCCAAGAAAATCTCGGAGGGCCGAAGGCTCTTGGTGGGCTGGGTTTCCGCGCAGGTCAAACTTCTGGAGCCCAGACCTCTGAGGTGCTTCCGCTGCCAAGTTGGCAACCACGTCGGAGCTCTCTGCACCTCGGAGGTGGACCGCAGCGATCTCTGCTTCCGCTGTGGACAGCCCGGTCACAGGGCCGGCTCCTGCAACGCCGCGCCGCACTGCGTCGCATGTCCGGCAGCTGGCAAGCCGGCCGGACACTGGGCTGGGGGCAAAGCCTGCACTCCACCCGCCAAGGCCAGGGCCAAGAGGAATTCCTCCTCCGCCTCCTCCGCCGCAGCCGCCACCACCATCGCCGCAGCTGCCACTGCTCAGGAGAGGGCTGAAATGGAGTGCCAATAACGGCCCCATTTCGCCTCCTCCAGACGAACCGATGCTCCTGAGCATGGCGCAGTGATTGATGCCTGCGGACGACGGGTCGACGGCGCGCTGTGGTCCACGCGCGCCGATTAGAGCAGTCAGTGAAAAGATGGGGCCCGTTAGGGCCTGCCAGGGTTTCGGATTTTGTTCGAAAGAGTTACCGCGGCCCTGGAACGCAAAAGTCACTAGGAGGAGCATGGATGGGTTTTTGTCAGTAAGTGTCTGACACTCCCTCCCGCTCCACCCAGAGCGGAAGGGGTCATTTGATGATTTCCAATCCTGAAAAAAAAGGCCTGTTCTAACATGTTTATAACACCACCATTCATTAGTTGGCTAGCAATATAAACATTCGGCAATTAGGAACTAACTAAGATGATAAAGTTAACCGATTAACCGTAAAACTATTTACTGGATTGAAATTGTTAACAGTGAGTCTATGAATTTAGTCACACAAACTACCATCTTACTGATTTAAAATTCAGAAACATCCATTAAACCTAGCGTACCATTTGACTAATTTCACAATCTCCCACAGTACTACTTGCATCCGAAAGTGGAGCAACTATTGGAGCACATCCCAGCACGTGTGCTGCCCAGCGAGTGGGGCGGAGAAGAAGACACCATCGATGTGCTCGCGAAGAAGTGGTGCCGCCGCATCGACGAGGTCAGCCCCTACCTGCGCATCTTCAACGAAGCCTGCTGCGAGGCCCCGGCGCCCATCAATGACGTCGATATATACGGCACAGTAGGAGCGTTCAGAAAACTCGATATCGACTAACAAGACAGACATAGCTACACTATGAATTTGTATACAAGAGTAGGGTCACGTAGGGTTCTAATTTTGCGATATCTAGGTCCTAGACTAGATTATGAGAAATCGATATAAATGGCTAATGATTCTGTTAAATTATTTAACGAAACCTTCGTCGTGCTGTGTTTACTATGAAAGGTCAATTAGTATTTCAAAAGCCAGTGTATCGGTGTTGTCTTGTTGCTGTTTAAGGTAGGCTAAGCTTTTAATGTTAAGTACCTACTCAATATTAGTGTTTAAGTTTGTACCTATAGGTTATGATTTTTGTGATATTTGGGATTATATCATCTACTGGCTTGACAATAAAGCAGTGTGGAATATCGAACGGCTTTTTATTCAACAGAAATACCTGTGAGTTGTAGGTATGTGATCGGTACGCGCCGACGCCGAGAGAAGGCGCGGCGCCGCGCCGCGCGCCCGCTCCGCCTCATTTGTTTGGTTCGAATTAGGAATCGAAGGTACTGTTGATAACACTTCAATGGAAACATTGGATAAACTAGTTCATCACATTGAGTAGGTAAGTAATAGGTACTTAGTGCACTTTGTCTACATTGCTTTCCCGAACGACATCTGCATCAGTGGCGTATCTTCGGATTGATACGAACTCATTACTTCTCATCTACTTCTTCAAGTTCTTAGATGTTTTTAAAGCACAAATCATAGTTCTGTCTATAGGGTATATAGTGTAGTCTCTGAGGTGCTTCCGTTGCCAAGTAGTCAACCACGTGGGAGCTCTGTGTACCTCGGAGGTGGAACGCAGTGGTCTCTGCTTCGGCTGTGGTCAGCCCGGTCACGGAGCCGGCTCGTGCAACTCCACGCCGCACTGTATGTGCGGCAGCTGGCAAGCCGGCCGACCACTGAACTGGGGGCAGGGCCTGCGCTCCACCCGCCAAAGCCGAGGACTGGAGGAAGCCCTCCACCCCCCGCCGCGGCAGCCACCACCGTCGCCGCTTCTGCCGCCACCGCCGGTACCACCGCCGCTGCTGCTACTGCAACAGCCGCAGTAGAGCCCCACAGGAGGCTCCGGACGGGGCTGAAATGAAGTGCCAATAACGGCCCCATTTCACCTCCTCCAGACGAACGTCAGCCACTGCGCCGCTCAGGAACTGATGCTCCTGAGCATGGCGCAGTGATTGATGCCTGTGGACGGCGAGCAATGGGTAACGTAGCTCGCCGTCCGATTAGAACAGGCCCGGGTTGACGGCGCGCTCGCTGTTCCACGCGCGCCGGATGGAGTAGTCAGCAAAAGATGGGGCCCGTTAGGGCCAGAGCCTGCCAGGGTTACGGATTTTGTTAGAAAGAGTTACCGCGGGCCTGGAACGCAAAAGGCACTAGGAGGAGCATGGATGGGTTTTAGTCAGTAAGAGTCTGACATTCCCTCCCGCTCCACCACTAGCGGAAGGGGTCATTTGATGATTTCCCATCCTTAAAGAAAAAATGTACATAGTGTACTCAGTCGCCAGCACATCAAGCTACAACAATCTGTCAAATTTCTTTAGATTTTCAACTTTGTCTCTAAAGCATTAGGTTCAAGGTTGATTGGGCAAATTTGACAGTTTCGGGTAACTTGATGTGCTGTGGTGTCTGTACGTACCTATATATATTATTTAGTGGTGTAATTAGGCGGTAAGTATATTGCCTTTGGTGACACTGCTGAAGATGGGTGAGAGACTAAGCTGGCTGGGTGACGTCCCACACCCAAGGGTTGGGTTAGCAGCCCTGGTGCCCCCAGAATCACGATACATCTTTGCTGTTACGCCACTGGTCTAAATAATTAAAGTGATCACGTCACATTTTCTGAATACCTAAATGATTATACAAGTGGTGGATCGGGGCAACTAGTTATATTCTATTGTTATCGGGCGGGTCTCGCGCTTCGACATTGGTATATCTAATTAATTATAAGCAGTAAAACGTGATAACTTAAAATGTCACACAGCTGCGGTTGATTAAATTACTTATTCAAATCTAAAATCACGGCGATGATGATTATGTTAATTTTATTTTTTTTACAACGTCGCATCTCTGCTTTTATTGCTTTTTATAGTTTAAAAATGTTTTATGACGGCAACCACGTCCACAACAGGTTTCAGATTGTAAGTATGTAAACCTACCTACTTTATTACTTACTAGCTGTTGCCCGCGACTTCGTTCGCCTGTATGTATTGTAAAATGATGTGGCTAGGTAAGATCAATGTGTTCGTATATCTAATACGAACAGTCAATATCTATCATTGCTTGCCTCCTTTTTTATGTATGGGAAAACATCAAATGACTCCTTTCGCTCTGGGCGGAATGGAAGGGAGTGTCAGACTCTTACTGACTAAAACCCATAGGTGTTCCTCCTAATGCCCTTTGCGTTCCAGGGCCGCGGTGAGTCTTTCGAACAAATTCCGCAACCCTGGCAGGCACTGGCCCTAGCGGGCCTCGTCTTTATGCTGACATCTTTTTGTGAACACTTGTTCAAATAATTTTTCGTGAGAAACGTTGTAATGATAATGCTTCTTTCATTTCATCGAAAATATTCACAGCAGTCCTAGAAGATGTCGTTTAAATGTGGGTATAGATTGGGACTATAGCGGTATTAACGTCAATTTTCTGCCCAACTGTCTCACTTAAGATTTGCAAATGACTTTGTGGTTTTCACTGCGAACTTCGATTACCCCCAGAAAATGCTTCAAAATCTTTAAGATGCTTCTTTTAAGTTGGGTCTTGGGATGAATATGACCAAGACGAAGGTTATGACAAACACATCACAAATCTGGAAATGAATTGTTGGAGATGATTAACCGATATGTTTATCTTGGCCATATCCTTTCAATTGGCAAAGAAAATCAACAAACGGAGGTATCGAGAGGAACACACCTTGGATGGGCCGCTTTTATCAAAATGGACGACATTCTGAAGTCTGCCAAAATTCCGCAATGTCTGAATTCCCGCCTTTATAACCAGTGTGCTTTTCCCACCATGCCTTACTTACTTACATGGACGCTCACGCAGGAGGCTGTTTACAGACTGATAGTTGCACAGAGAGCCATGGAGCGTTCCATGGCTCTCTGTACCGTACGAAGGTTTTCAACATCGGAAAACGAATTGTAGAACTAAAGTGGAGCTGGGCAGAACACTTGGTAAGGCGCGGTGATGATAGGTGGAGTAAGGCAGTGACTGAGTGGCGTCCGAGGACTGGAAGAAAAAGTATTGGTCGACCGGCGGCGAGATGGGCGGACGATATTGTTGCCATCGTGGGGTGGGTAGAACCTGGATGAGGCTGGCACAGAAACGTGGGGATTGTCACACGAAAAGAGAGGCCTATGCTCAGCAGTGAGCGAAGTTGGACTGTGGATAATGATGATGATACACGATGTTGATGAAACTTGCTAAGTTTGTTAACACTCGATAGAGCTACATAAAGTTGTCCGTGGGAAAACCAACCAGAAGAGAAGTCAACCCCCGCAGAGGACACGGCGGAGCATACGGTGAAGGTCTGCCCTGCTTGGGCGGAGCACCGCCGTCTCCTCGTCGAGGCGATCAGCGACGGCGACCTCTCGCTACGTCCGGCTCTCGTTCACTCCATGGTCCAGAGCGCGGAGGCGTGGGAAGCCGTCACCTTCTTTTGCGAAACAGTAATGCTAGTAAAGGAAGGGGCGGGCCGCGTGAAGGAGAGGCAAACGTCACGCCTTAGCCGCCGAAACAGAAGAAGACGCCCCGGGCGTCAGGAGTCGCAGGGCGATTCTCGGCCACCGTGGGCACGGGCCTGAGGACGGCGAGCGTTGGGTGGCTCGCGGCCCGATAACAACCAGCGGCCCTACCATGACGTGTTAAAGCGTGAGTCGTTCGAGCGAGAAGGAGGGATGGAGCTATACACCCTATATTGCACCACTGGTCCGGGTCGACGAAGTGTTGTGTTCCATGCGCGCCTCCAAGAGATGTCAGCTAAGTAGACGGGGCCCGTTAGGGCCAGAGCCTGCTAGGGTTGCGGAATTTGTTCGAAAAAGTCACCGTGACCCTGGAACGCAAAGATCATAAGGAGAAACACAGATGGGTTTTAGTCAGTAAGAGTCTAACACTCCCTTCCGGTCTACCCAGAGTGGAAGAAGTCATTTTGATGATTTCCCATCCATAAAAAAAAACCCCGCAACGGATAGAGTAGAGTAGGGACTCCATTGTGCGTAGGTGTCCTGGCTAAGTTTGCCGGTCTAGCTCCGTCCAAGTGTACAGAAGCAACCAACCGTGCTTTACAGGTTGAGTGGAGAGAATTAACCGTTCAAAAAAAAGTAAAATAACGTCAGTGGTGCTCCACTGACGTTATTTTAATTTTTTTCATTTAATCTATTATTTTAATTTAATCTGACCAAATCTTATTTTTATGTTATGCATCAAATGCATAACGGTAAGATTTGTATCAAAAGAATTAGTTTATTACGTTTTAAAAGTACCATTAGTAACTAAAAAATATATTTTGGTGTAATTCTCATGCTTTTGATAGTTAGTACTTTTTTCGGTCAACAGATGGCATTACGGGTATCTGAATTATGTAGATAATAAGTTGATTTCTTCTAGATTGCTACAATTCCTTTCAGGTTTATGTGTAAAAATGATCTAAATGGTTTTGTAACTAACTAACATGTCATTTTGTGCATTCAATTATTTTGTGCATTCAATTACGAACAAAAAACCTTTTAAAATCAATATTGCTTACCTCCCATAACATACGGCGTGATAATATGTAGCCTAAAGTCTTCCTTGGTTTACAAAGAACATTTTTGCTGAATTTCAATTCAATCTATCCAGTAGTTTTGGCGTGAAGCCGTACCATACACACATACAAACAGACAAACAGACAAAAATTCTAAAAAGTCACTTTTTGTGATCAGTTACGTTTTTCTAACAAAAGCCACTTATTTTTTCTCGAAAATTCTCAATGTACAGTTTTTCTTTCGTTACTGTTTTATTATATGTATAGATTGAGTCTTCAATATAGCCTTCTGCAACCGTATTGGACTTCCAACCGCCCGCGCCGTGATGTTTTAAGAAAGTGGCAATTTCTCGCGGTATAGCACCTATTATATTTTATTTACTCCCATAGGCTGTCTTGAGAGTTTATTATTATGGTATTGTATGAAAAATTGGTCGGTTTGTTATATTGGCTGGACGTACCTAAATTGTGGTGTTTTTCTACAATAGTTACATATTCTTCGCGTACGAAAAAAAGACCTGTCAAGGTTCGTCTTCGTATTTTTCAATTTTACTAACAGTAATTTATCTGAATGCTTTTCGATATTATTAACTGTTAGCTGCAATAGCTCGTTATTGCGACACGCTCCACTAATTCCTATGATCAGTACAACCTGTAATGAAAATATTTAACGTTTACCTACAGCATCTTTTACATATCGTAATAAATATTTTAACAGTATTGCTAAGCCAGACTAGGATTCATTGCGCCTCCAAAAATTAGTAGTAGGCAGTAAGTACCTTTATACATTTAAGAGTCTACACACAAATTTGAATAAATAACTAACAACATAGATTCATAAGTACCACTTACTTTAGCGGCAAGAAAATTGCAGTCTGGAGCTTCATTAAGAAATTTTTCTAAGTTAAGGGCCGTGAAAATTTTGGACTTTTTAGCCTTATGCCCAAATGACATTCTTTTTAGAAAAGATACGAGTTTTGCGTATGTTTCAATATGCACGTTATGTTTTGTTTTAACCGACTACGCGACTTCTAAAAAAGGAGGAGGTTCTCAATTCGGATGTTTGTATTTTTTTTTAATGTTTGTTCGCGCATAACTCCGTCGCTTGCCAACCGATTTGAAAAATTCTTTTTTGTTGGAAAGGGTACCTATACTTCCCAAATGGTCCCATTGAAATTTTATCAAAATCGGTTCAGTAGTTTGGTTTTTAAATCCAAATAGCTGAAAAAAATATGTGGAAAAATCGTCCATGTACCTATACGAAATTGCGTATTTTTGCTTTCCTGTGACTTTCCAGTGGTGTTGTTAGGGGTGGGGTAACACTAAAAAGTGAAAAATAAAAAACTTTTTCATAAAAAAAAGAAACCGTCTTTCAAAAAACACTATACTTACAAAGTTGTGTTTTTGGTTGCTTCTTCGTTATTTGACACCGACTTTCGAAATTAAAGTTATTTTAAACTTTGTAGTGTTTTTTGGAAGTCGGTTTCTTTTTTTTTAATTTTTTTTAAAGTAGCTTTCAACATTGAGTAAATACTCCACATTGTAGATGATCGCCTAGTCTAAAAAATAAGATAGCAACACCGTCTACGAAAAACTGCTTGCGCCCTTTGTAATTCTCCATTCATTGAAGACATGGTATGCTTTCAGATATTTCTCGCGAGACTTCTCAGGTAGGAAACTTAATTCTGCATTCATAACTTGTTGTTTTAACTTTTTTTAAAAAAAAATAATTAAAAAGGTACTTGGTCTCACTCAGTGAAAAATCGCATTTCACTCTCAAATTGGCCGAGGGCACAGCCGGGCAATAATATTGTACTGGATTTCATCATAACCCGGTTAGTACCCGGTTAGTAATGTGATTTAAATTTGGAACGTCATCTGTCAGCTAAATTGGTGGTATAGTACCTAATTACGCCCCAGGAATCATAAGGATATCGTTGCTGTGTTTTCGAAGGCAATATATTGTAAGAATAACACTCGAAACACATCTATAGTCGATTTATCACCTTTATTATTTAAAAACAATTTTCTCGAGCGTCTCCAATGACTTTCTAAATTCAGAATGCATGCAGCCAAGCGCCCGAACCCATTCTACCAGCTGATACAAAGCCCTGTGTAAAGCTTAGATTACACCGTATATTTTATTAGGTTGCTAACAATCGGCACATATTCAAAACCACAGAAAAGTAACAAAAAAAAAAACAAATTTGAAAATCGAGTTGGTCGTGGTCAAGTGTAATACCGAGTGCAACGCAAAAAGGCGGGAATATTGCAAATCCTACAAGCTATTTGACTAACTTTTTGTAAGAGTATAATTATAGTTCTAAATATATATACTGCTTGTAAATTTAATTAATACTTTGATTTTAGTACTATGGCTTCCTATTTTCTCACAGTAGGTGTGAAGTTGAAAAGTAGAGTATCCTCCTCGGGGATAAAGGTGTCTTTGCTTTGGGCTAGCTTGAATCTCTCGCTGCATTCAAGATTCTTGTATTAACTCCCTCGCTTTGCTCGTGAGATAAACTCTAAACTCGCTCGCTGCACTCGGGAGTTAACTCCTGAATCTTTCATTGCGTTCGGGATTCAATATGACGCCCGTGACGTAAGACACTGCTTTATCCCCTGGGAGCATAATCTACTATTAACAACACAAATAACAATGACACATAATAAATAAAAGTAATAATAAAATTTTAAATGTCATAATTATGTTTTCTACATTAATATTATAAAGAGGAAAGATTTGTTTGTTTGTGGTTTTTTTGTTTGAAATGATTAGGCTCCGAAACTACTGGATCGATTTGAAAAATTCTTTCACTAATGGAATCCTCCATCTGTGATGGACATAGGCTATAGAATATTTTCAAAAAAGGGATTTAGGGATCCGTATAAAAACTTCGATAATGTTACCCAAGGTGTGAAAAAATCCTTATATCGCGTACGCTGCGGAATCTTTTGGCAATAGAGCAAAGTGATGTACTACAGTTTTATAGAGGTAATAATATTAATATTTTATTAGCTTACACAAAGTTCTTGTACATACGGAATAAGACAATTAGACTATCAGAAGACAATTCAAAAGATGAAGCAGCGGGTCCCAAACTAGGCACAGCCTGTATCTTGGTGACCCAATCACAGCTCAAGGTACATAGTTTGTCATGTTCTGCTAGCACAGGATTGTGTTTCGATTACATAATTGGTTTGTTTAATCAAAAGTGAGATACAAATAAAACAAATATTGTACAAAAACCGTAGAAGTGAGTGTGAGGTGTAAAAGTGTGAAAGAGTTGCATGTGAATGTTTGTGTGTGTATTTTGTGTGAGTGTGACAGGGTACTAACCGGCACAAAGAATACTTACTTAGGTGATCAATATCTACAAAAAACGTCCGCAATACCATATGTCTAACTATTATAGTTAAGTCACCATGACCGCTTTTTGTTCAAATTATTCAAGCAAATCCCTGGTGATATGAAAAAATGATGATTTCGGTATCATACTGAAAATGCTTTTGGAATATAAGGCTGTCTTGTAACAAATTTTATCACTATGCCGCCTACTTCTGTAGGTACTTAGCAAAAAGATGTTTGTTAGTTCTTGCAAATAATCTGCCAGATGTGTGATCTACTTATACAATATTTTATCCCAATTAAACATTTCTGACAGAATATTATTTGTTTATAAAATATTACGTAACTTAGAATACAGAGGCGTATTACGTATAATATGCCATAATATACCTAATTGACCACGCTAAAAAAAAAAATTAGCACCTGTCAGTTTATTATCACTTTTTACTCGTTCACCTTGAGATTTAGTGAAGGTACTTACTTACTACTTACTACGTCTATGGTAAAGTAGTTATTTGTACTAGATGGGAAAACTTGTTACTTTATCTCAGTACCTAGGTAAAACTCGTAGACATAAAATCGTAACAAAATTAGCCAGTCAAAATCAGTCATACCACAGCTTTGTACCTATGCCAAAAATATTATCAATATGGCACCAAAAATCTATACTAACTATAGGTACCTACTCATATAATATTATAAAGCTGAAGAGTTTGTATTATTATTTTATTATCTATATTTTGTATGTTTGTTTGTTTGAACGCGCTAATCTCTGGAACTACACGTCAGAATTGGAAAATTCTTTTTGTATTTGATAGCCCAAGATATTGGTTTTTATTACCTAGATCTAAAAAAAAGTCCGCGACACTATATATAAGTATCTATTCTATCTCTTTTATACATATTAGGTTGAAATTTTGTTCTTATTAAGAAACAGTGATGGTTTGGTCCGGTATTTGAATCGGTGGAAAATCCGATCTCATTTGGATCAGGGGCAACCTCAATGCTGAGATTTATGCGGAGAGGAAATTGTTTCCGACGCGATCATCCCTATGTGAAGCCGGTTGAGTGATTCGTTTCGTCTTGTACGACAATGCACGTCCACACACGACTAGAGTCGTCGTAACTCGTAACACGCACTCTTGCCGTTGCTCGCAGCCGTTCTGCCGTGGCCTGCTCCAATACCAGACCTAAACCCAATTGAGCACGCATGGGAGATGCTTCAAAGAGTTCTGCCGAGTAGGAATAGATGCCGTGCATGCCCCACAACAACAAAACACATAATATTATTTCTTTAATCTTTACAAAAAAAAAACCTCATTTTTGCCTTTTTTGCCATTTAATTGACGACCTTAGGTTAATTTCCCACATTTTGCGAAAACTGCAATTTTTCTTAATTTTTACAAAGTATTGGGATAAGTAATTGTTAACTTAAACATAGGAATTTAAGTGAGAAGCCAGTCTAGAAGACTAGATTTGATAAATTTAAATTGGAATTGTTTTTTATAGTTAAAAATGGATTCTGCAAGCGTTCTCCGGCAGTCGTTTCTCATTTGGACTGATCATCACCGACAGGACGTTTCGTTTTTGAGAGATTTGTCGATAGAACATTTCACATAGGATGTTTCGCCGACAGAATGGTTCGCATTTGTTTGTTTCGACGACAGGACTTTTCAACTATGGAATATTCGCCGTCGGATCGTTTTGTATACTATTGTTTCGACATGGCTTTTTCACTATTTAACTAAGTACAAAGCCAAACCAAAAAGCTAAAGCTTGCTAGGCTTGCTACTAAGACATGAAGGAAGAAAACGTTTTTATTTAAGACCGCCTTAACTTTTAATGAGTGGTATTTATCTATTACCTACCCATATTCTTCTATTTTGTTATTGCAAACATTGGGGAAATATAAAAACAAAAGATTAAAGAAACGTGTTTATTTATTTATACTATGAAGTGGCGATTAAAAAGTGTTTAAAAATATCTTCAATTTGCAGTTTTAAAAAACAAAACATCCATATGTAAAACGTTCTATCGACGAATCTCTCAAAATCGAAATGTCCTGTCGTAATCATCAGTCCAAAGGAGAAACGACTGTCGGAGAACGCTTTGCAGAATCCTGTAGCATCGCGCGCGCGATGCCTCTTCGCTCGTGAGTATTGTCTCGAATCCTTCATTGCGTTCGGGATTAACAAAAAAACTATTTTGAAATATAAAAGTTACAATGCGGGTAGATTCTTCGTAACATCTAATTTGCGCTGTTTAGTGACATCTGTCGGCGAGTAGTGGTAACTGTTTTAATGAAAACTGCAAAAATGGGAACACTGCAGTTCCTGCAAAAATGGCTTATTATGAACTATACATTATGTGCTAATTTTATTTCATAGATCTTTCTTTTATAATTGAATTATCTAAACAGCGCATGAAACAACAAATAACTACGAACTGCACCTAATTTATTTTAATGAACGCGTCAGTAGGACTGTCATTTGGTGTCAACTTGTCATCTCGTGAGTTGTCAAATTACGTGGCTTTCACGTAGGGAAAACAAGCTTATGTTCGCTTTTGATTAAAGAAAAACATATTTTAGGAAAACTACTTTCAATTAAACAAAATGAAAAGTTCGTGGAGATCACTTAGTTTCGCCATTTTATTAGCGGCAACGTTATTGAATACAGCCAACTGTTATACCATCACAGTCGATGCCCATGCCGAGGAGTGCTTTTTCGAAAATGTTGAGGCAGATACTAAAATGGGTAAGCATCTCGTAACTTAAAACACGTAGCCACTAAACAAGGCGCAGCTTATTGCAGTTGCCCCACAAACAACTATTCTCCGGCAGACATATTTCATTCTACTTCTTCAGCGGTTTTTTTTCAATAAGAAATAAACGTCAAGTAGTGATAACAACTTGGACTAACCCATCTATTACAAGTTACTTGATAATCTTATTCTACTTGTGATTGATTTTATAACCTTTATTTACAGTTTTGACCTACATTGTCTGAATATTCTAATGTGACTAATCTAGTTAGACTGGCACTAGAAGTTCTTACTAAATAAAATGTCACAATCAGTCAATACAGTTTTTAAACAATAGGTATTGTTTGATAACCTGAGTAATAAGGATAAAATTATATAATTTCTATGTTAACTTATGTACTATCATTCTGCTGCTCAACTTCATACTAATTCTGCATGCCCACTCTTCCAGGTCTGACATTTGAGATAGCAGAAGGTGGCTTCCTAGACATAGATGTGACAATCACGGGTCCGGATGGTGCCGTGATCTACAAGGGAGAGCGGGAGTCCTCAGGAATGTACACATTCTCCGCTCCCACATCAGGACGGTATACTTACTGTTTCAGCAATAAGATGTCCACTATGACACCTAAGGCAAGTGTTTTGGATAACTAAGTTACACAAGCTTTTCTAAAGTCACAGTCTACTAATTTTATCTTGGTTTTGGGAACAAAAAGTAATTTTTCTTCTGTGGAATTTATACTGTCTTGCTACTAAAAATGTTCCTATGTTCATCAAACTATTTTACATATGTCGCAGCCAATTAGCTTCATCAGCCGTTTAATTGGTGGCCTAGCCTTTTTATTTAAGTTCGTCCATTTTTCAGCGACCTAAGTTGTGACATGACGACGACATGTTTTGTTCAATATTGTTCAATGACTTGGCCATATCACTTATGTTGCTGATTAAAAGCCTAACCTTTTCATAGAATGGTGCAGTTCAATAAAAAGGCTAGGCTTTTAATGAGACAGCTGATTAAGCTAGTTGGCTGCAACATGTACATAACTACTACTTGAAATTATTTGCAGTTACAAATAGTAACTGGCTAATTAACACAACTGTTATACTTAATTTTAAATATTTACTTTAACAATAACACAATTTATCAAACATACTAGCTGCCACCCGTGTGTATGTCGAAAATTATCCCAAGGGAACATACTCCTGTGATAGAAAGTATCCTATGTGTTATTTCATACTATAGTCAACCTCTGTGCCAAATTTCATCAATTTTTAATTGTAGATTCATATTGTATTTTACTATATATTGTATTCTAAATAAAGATTTATTATTTATTTATTTAGATCCGACTAGATCATCCAAACATCCAAACGTTTGCTTTAATAATATTAGTGCCTATAGATTGTCGAGTTTGGGTAAAACAAATCTTCAAGCTAGTGAATACAGGATGTTGCATGTTCCAGTTGTTTTGCTTTCCAAGGCAGAAGATACCGATTTTCTGTTGGATTGAATAATTCCAGAGACTCTGAAAGAGGCCATTAAGGCCTTCTGCCAGCAACATAAATAAAAATCATCTAATAATAAAACCACACTACCTACATCTTATGTCATCAGAATTTTTATTAATCAATGTTACTCCACCAGGTTGTGATGTTCAACTTGGAGATAGGCACAGCCCCTCAGGGCCAGACCGGCACCAAAGACGAGGAGGTGAACCACAACAAATTGGAGGACATGATCAAAGAGCTAGCCACCACTCTCAAGACTGTCAAACATGAACAAGAATACATGCAGGTATGATTTGAAAATTGATCTACGCTTTTGCAATGTGTTCCTTAGGTACCGTGTCTACATATACTATGTTCGCGAAACTGTGACTCGGCGAGTGTAGGGCTCTCTCTGGCTAGGGGGCTAATGAGCGACGTCGACTAATCCATTCTACCATCGATTGATTGGTGTGGTAACACCCTAAGGGGTGTGCAACTGGAGAGGCTGATCCCGTGGTGTGTTACTATAGGCTGATCACAAATTTCCTTATTTTTTTCCCCCAACCAAAAAAGAGGGGTGATATTAGTTGAATGTGTGTATCTGTCTGTAGCATCGTAGCTCCTAAACAGATTTTTATTTAATTTTTAGGGTTCCATCCCTCAAAAAGAAATAATGGAACCCTTATAGGATCACTTTGTTGTCCATCTATCTGTCTGTCTGTCAAGACCCTTTATCTCGGGAACGCGTGGAGGTATCGAGTTGAAATTAAAACCAAAAACACAAACTTCTAAGTTAATGTATAAAAAAACCGAGTTGGTTTTTTTGTGAAAAAGTTTTTTTATTTTTCACTTTTTAGTTGTACCCCACACCTAACAACACCACTAGAAAGTAACAGGAAAGCAAAAATACGCAATTTTTCCAGCTATTTGGATTTAAAAACCAAACTACTGAACCGATTTTGATAAAATTTCAATAGGACCAATCGAGAAGTATATACTTTCACATAAAACAAGAATTTTCAAATCAGTTCATAAATGACGGAGAAATGAGGTAACAAACAAAAAAAAATACAATTGAATTGAGAACCTCCTCCCTTTTTGAAGTTGTTTAGAAAGATATGGCCGTTTATGCCGCAAAAAACGTATATTTCGACACTCAAGGGAATCAAAATGTATAGGGTACTTCCTGTTAACCTATAGTGATGAAATTTGGCAAGAAGATAGATCTTACAGTGCAAGTACAGGGAAAAGTCTGAAAATTGGGAATTTAATCATTTTATTTCTGCGAATTTTTCTGCGTTTAAAATCCGCCCCTAAGACGACCCACTGACCATATTTTCAGTTGAAGAATAAATTGACCGTGACGTAGGTACATTGATGTATGGGAGAACAATTTTTAAAGACAAAGTTATCCTTAAATCTTACCTGCAATATTTTTGTCAGAGTCATGATAGTGCTTTCATAGTTTATTAACTTCTATAGGTCAAGACTAATAATGAATACTCGGAAAAATCAAAACCTGATCGCAACCCTCGGTGCGCAAGTCTGACTAGTACTTGTCCGGTTGTTTGTTTGATTGTTGCTATGATTCAATAAAATCGATGCAGCCGTTTGAAGATCATCAGCAACATCAGCCATAATGCCCATACAATAAATACCATCATCATTCATAGGTTTGATCGAGTCGAAATTAGGTATTCTGTTACTTCAATGATATTGCAATAATATGGTAAAATTGACCTGATGCTGCAGCATAACCTGTGGTCTGCAGAATACCCAACTCCTCACTTAGTTACAGCAGAGGTATTGTGTTTGGGCTTACTGGAATGGTTTCAATGAACAAATAATAGGTAGATTGACCAGATGCTGAAGCATGACCTGGAATCTGCAGGATACCCAACTCCTCACTTACTTTCAGCAGACATTCCTGTTCGGGTTTATTTAAATGGTCAATGAATATATTGTGATCAGGGACATATTCTGATGATGAAGCAGAAAAGAGAAATGAGTGAATACACTATTTTCACTCATTCAATCATATATGATATTTTGGTATATGATGTAGTGCCGTTTAGATGAGTGTAGATCATAGGGTTTCTAGTAGGACTTAAAACATTAATAAAATACCTATAAATAAAATAAAATTTAAAAAAAAGCGGTAACCCCAGGCCACGACGCACGGTGGGTCGAAACGATGATTTTAGTGACTTAGGGATCAACTTCGTTTTTTTACATTTTTCTTTATGCGGATCGATAGAGCTCATTAACCTCAATAATAATTGTTCTGATGCTTTTTTTCCTAAACTTGCTCCTTTGGGTGGAAAAATGCATTTTGTTATTTTTTTGTATGGAGCGGATCAAATTAAATTAAATTCCTGCTAAGTGGCGAGTGATCCCGCTTTGAAACTATATTTTTCTTAAAGCTTGTCCAGTCTACTATCATTTGATGCTTTGAACATTTGCATAAAGTTGCAACACTGCCAAATAAATGGATCGAAAAAAATGAAAAAAAATACATTAAATAAAAAGCTTCATTTTTATTTTTGGATGTTCTTTTAAGTTATAATTGATATGGAATAGTACCTAAGTCAAAGCACTTAATAATTCACATAATTACTTAAAGACTAACGACAATACATTTAAAGATACCTAATTTCCTTGAATTGATTAAGTACGTATTATTTAAAAATGTGGATGCTTTGAACATTTGCATAAAGTTGCAACACTGCCAAATAAATGGATCGAAAAAAATGAAAAAATACATTGAATAATTTTTATTTTCTTAAGTTCTTTTAAGTTAAAATTGATATGGTATGGTAGTAAAAGCACTTAATAATTCACATAATTACTTAACAACTAACGACAATATATTAAGGTTCGTTATTACCTTAAATTTACTAATTACGTATTACTTAATCATTTATCTATAAATTTCTATTTGTGTTTAATGACGGTAATTAGCTTCACTTTTTACTTTATAAAAAACTAGCACTTCGCCCGCGACTTCGTCCGCGCGGATTTAGTAGGTACTCCACAAACTTCAACGCCCCCTATACCCCCTTATAAAGGTTAGTTTTGGAAAATTAAGCACAACGATTTTCATTAATTTACATTTATTACTTAGCCATTTCTACTTATTCTATGGTCTCAGGTTCAGCGCAACTGTTCACCCCGTTCACCCCGTCAGGAGTTGATTATGCAAAAATTGTTAGGTACATCTGTTTCAATAATCCCATTTTTAGTTTGTTCATAGCATCCCGACGTAAATTAAAAGCAAGCAATAATGTCCTCCTCTAAAATCTTAATCACCCCTGCTTCACCACTTATTATGTAGGTATGTAATTTATTTCTTATTGTTTTATCGAAATCATTTTCAACTTCATCGGGCCAAGCATTGATATGCTTCTTCCCAGTTCGCTCAAGCCGCGACATTTTTCTTACTCCGAGCATGTTTATTACCGTCGTAACTTTTGAACGAAAGGTCCGATTTGAATAATTTAAAGTGTAATTTACACGGAAATAATCAACCTTAATTATCAAACCATTTTAATGGATAAGGATTGATATCATGACCCCGAAATCACCATTTTTTCAAATCACCAAGGATTTGCTTGAATAATTTGAACAAAAAGCGGTCATGGTGACTTAACCATAATAGTTAGACATATGGTATCGCGGACTTTTTTGTAGACATTGATGACCTCTATAAAACTGTAGTACATCACTTTGCTCTATTGTCAATAGATTCCGCAGCGTACGCGATATAAGGATTTTTTCTCACACCTTGGGTTACATTATCGAAGTTTTCATTCGGATCCCTAACTTTTTTGAAAATATTCTTTAGCCTATGTCCATCATCGATAATGTGCAATTCTACTGGTGAAAGAATTTTTCAAATCGGTCCAGTAGTTTCGGAGCCTATTCATTTCAAACAAACAAACAAACAAACAAACAAACAAACAAATCTTTCCTCTTTATAATATTAGTGTAGACAATGTTTTTCACTTTTAGTCATTACTTTAATGTTAATGAGGGTAATTCGTTAATGAGGGTAGTAGAAAAATTAGTTACCATTTGATTGTCATTGGGAGTATAAAATGACCATATTTATTATATATTTACTAGTGTTCGTTTATTCGTACTACTATTAACATCTAGAGATTGTGATCGTCCCTTTTCGTTATAATGGAAAATTTAGTTAACAATATAGATTTATTTATGATTTTAAGAGAGCAGCTTAAGTCGCTGTCAGATAGTAAAAAACTCTTCCAATACCTACAACATAAAATAAACGTGACGCAAGAGAACAGTGTTGAGCTCCAAAAATTCTGTACGCGCTTTTGTTCAAATATAAATGCAAGATGGGAACGAAGTAGTCGCACGTTAGCACCGTTTTTAAGAAGAAATGGTGATTGGTTAGAAAGTGCGATAAACTGGCCCGAAGGAGTAATACCTGAAACTGTGAACACTGAACAGGAAAGGCTCGAGATTTGTGATATTGAAGATGTTGAAAATCTACCACCATCTACTACAGAAGCTTCAACATCTACATTTACACCT
The DNA here is from genome assembly GCA_947386135.1 of Melanchra persicariae. Taxonomy (NCBI): domain Eukaryota; kingdom Metazoa; phylum Arthropoda; class Insecta; order Lepidoptera; family Noctuidae; genus Melanchra; species Melanchra persicariae. Next base: position 8,304,061 of record OX376661.1, on the reverse strand, counting down.
CGAAAACCTTTCGAAGAATTGGGCTCCAGGCAAAAACGAAGACGCGTTGATCAAATAAACCAATCGCTTTCGTTATCCCCGGATGAACTGAAAGCTACTACAATTGCTAGTTTAAGAAACACTGGAAATGAGGATGTAGGAAAAATAATGAACCATTTGCTAAATCACCCCGAAGATCTAGAAAAAGTTAAGCAGTGTTTAAGTGCAAATAAAGCAAACAGTAGTACATACTCACCCGATAAGGCACTGGCTTTATTAGTTTCACTTAAATTAAGTAAGTGGCAATATATAAGCCTAAGAGAAGCAGCAAGTGAAAATGGGTCTGATTTATACCCTTCTTATTATAAAATTAAGAAAGCAAAGTCAAAATGTTATCCAGGGAAAGAAGACATAACCATAACTGAAGAAGGAGCTGCTATTAAACTGCAAGCATTACTCAACTTGACGGTTTCTAGGCTTTTAGATGTAATTGCTTTGGATTTGGACTCGGCAACAGAGTTACTGCTTATAAGCAAATGGGGCCTTGATGGAGCCTCAGGTCAAAGCAATTACAAACAAAAGACTGAGACAGAGTTTGATGACTCTACTATTTTGATGGCCAGTCTAGTTCCTATAAGGCTTCAACAATCTAATGGAACAATTGTTTGGGAAAACGACCGACCATCATCGACTTTCTATTGTCGTCCGATAATGTTTAAATTTACCAAAGAAACCCAGACAACAGTGGCAACTATAAAGGGTAATATAACAGAAGAAATAGAAAGACGTCAGCCAACAAGAATCCACCAAGTAGAAGTTAAGCATGAATTGTACCTGACGATGATAGACGGCAAAATAACATCATATTTGTCGGATACATCTGCAGCTGTCTGTGATATTTGCAAGGCAAAACCGTCAGAGATGAACAATTTAGAGGCTTTTTCTCAAAGAGAAAAAAACGAGGAAATGTACCAGTATGGTTTGTCATCCTTACATGCCTGGATAAGATGCATGGAGTGCTTACTTCATATCGGTAAATATAATTTTATTACTTCATATTTTTTCATGTTTGTAGTTTCCTGTGAGATTATTTTTAAGTGACATTTCTTTTTGTTTGCAGCTTATCGTTTGGACTTCAAAAAATGGAGTTGCAGAGGCGACGACAAAGAAAAACTGTCCCTCAGAAAGAGTGCTATACAGCAAGCATTTAAGAGAGAATGCGGTTTACTCATCGATATAGTCAAACAAGGAGTAGGCACAACCAATGATGGCAATACTGCCAGAAGATTTTTCAGGGATGCAGCAACAACAGCCCGCATAACAGGGATTCGTGAAGATTTGATAGAAAGGTTTCACGTGATTCTTCAAACCGTTGCATCTGGAGAGCGCGTAGACCTTTCTAAGTTTTCCGAATTTTGTAAAGATACGGCAGAATTGTACGTTACCTTGTATCCCTGGTATTATATGCCTTCCAGTGTACATAAATTGTTGGTACATGGTAGTGATATAATAAAGAACTTTGGTGTCATACCTATAGGGAAACTGTCGGAAGAGGCAGCGGAAGCTCGTAATAAAGATTTTAGGAAATATAGAGAGAGTCATTCTAGAAAGGTAAGTAGAACGGCGACAAATGAGGATATTTTACACAATCTTCTTTTGTCGTCTGATCCAAAGATCACAAGTTTACGGCCTCGATTGGCGAAACAAAATAGAATGGTTCTCTCTCCAAAAGTCAAAGAGCTTCTGCTGAGTTTTCCTTCAGAATCCGATTTAGATTTTATTGATGTAGATAATTTACAAGATAGTCATAGCGATAGTGAATAAGATTATTGGTAGATTGTAAGTTCCTTGATTTTTTTTTTATTAGTTTGTATGTCATGACTGAAAGGAAATAGTAAATTTGTTGTTGTATATAGCTAGTTTTAAGTTTTTACCTTTAGTAAATTTGTATTTGCATGTATCTTTACTTACTATTCAGTATTTAATCTAATTTAAAAGATTTTATAAGTACATTAAATAAACAAATAGATCCACATTTTTAAATAATACGTACTTAATCAATTCAAGGAAATTAGGTATCTTTAAATGTATTGTCGTTAGTCTTTAAGTAATTATGTGAATTATTAAGTGCTTTGACTTAGGTACTATTCCATATCAATTATAACTTAAAAGAACATCCAAAAATAAAAATGAAGCTTTTTATTTAATGTATTTTTTTCATTTTTTTCGATCCATTTATTTGGCAGTGTTGCAACTTTATGCAAATGTTCAAAGCATCAAATGATAGTAGACTGGACAAGCTTTAAGAAAAATATAGTTTCAAAGCGGGATCACTCGCCACTTAGCAGGAATTTAATTTAATTTGATCCGCTCCATACAAAAAAATAACAAAATGCATTTTTCCACCCAAAGGAGTAAGTTTAGGAAAAAAAGCATCAGAACAATTATTATTGAGGTTAATGAGCTCTATCGATCCGCATAAAGAAACGAAGTTGATCCCTAAGTCACTAAAATCATCGTTTCGACCCACTGTGCGACGCTTTGGCAAAAAACTCTTACCTATAATAAACTAACATTTTTTACTATTTCGAGTTTTTTTTTGTTGGAGGGGTTTTTATTTTAATTGTTTTTGTTATTCAAATTATCTTTCTACTTTTCAGGTGCGAGACCGCATCCATCGCGCGATCAACGAAAGCACAAACTCTCGAGTGGTGATGTGGTCCATCTTCGAAGCGTCCGTCCTCCTCGTCATGACCCTCGGGCAGGTTTACTATCTCAAGCGATTCTTCGAAGTCCAACGCGTCGTCTAATAGTGCCGAGAGTAGTTACAACTATACCTACAAATTTCTACAGACCAAAGAAATGTGTAGGTACAGTGGAATAAGAAGGGATATATTTCTTCCTAAGATAATTTAAGCTCTTGTTCAAGAAAATATTTAAGAAAAGTACTTAGTTCAAATTACACTTAGTAAGAAACATATCCTATTGTTTTTAATAAATGTCTCGCTCCCTATATTTATTTTATGTCTGATTCATCACAAAGTGAAGAATTTCACCTGTACAAATAATACATTATCATCGCTCGAATGCCGTTTAAAATTATGGATACAGGCTACACAGAATATTTTAAGAAGCTACAAACTCCGTGACGCAAGAGAAGCAAGAGAAATTGTCGTTAGGCAAGAACAAAAAAAACAAACGCTCAATTTACTGATACTTGCATTTCGCTATCATGAATTCGTGACAGTCGCCCACGCCTCATGCTCAAAAGATTGGCGCGGTGTATTCATTATAATTTCATGTATTTATGTGTCATTTGACATAACATTCGCGCTAACATAGATGTATACACGCGCTCATGTTGTTCTATTTATAAAGTTGATATGGGAGCGAGACCGAGAGTGGATTCTTCGCGATCTGAAGTGTGTGTGGGTCAGTGTGAAGTTGTATGGAGTTACGCGTTCGATGACTAAATAAATTAATATTGTTTGTATCCTGGCGTTTTATTCTGTTTTATGTGTTAAGTTTCTGCAAAAACTTAACTAGAATTAGAACTAATCTATACTAATAATTACAAAGCTGAAGAGTTTGATTGGTTGAACGCGCTAATCTCAGAAACTACTGGTTCGAATTGAGAAAATATTTTAGTGTTGGATAGCCCATTTATCAAGGCTATACGTATAACGTCTTTCCCCTTCAATAATCTTTAACTGTAGTCTGTACTAAAATTCACCAAAATCGGTTTAGCGTTTTAAGCGTGAAATCGCCTTTATATTACTAGCTCTTGCCCGCGACTTCGTACGGGCGTATCCCGTTTTTTTATGTATATCAGAACGTTCGGCCAGTCGAGATAGGGAGCTGGCTGCTACTCCAGTTTTTAGTGACGATTATGTGACGCATAAAGATGCCAGCCAAAGAATTTGTGACGGAACAGTTCGAAAGTTAGAAGCATTTGTTTATGGCCGAACGACCTGATATCAGAACGTTCGGCCAACCGGAATCTCCATAACTGAGGACCTTAGAGAAACTGTTACTGAATAAAGATTTAGTGACGATTTGGTGACAAACAACCACTGCTTTACTTTTACTCGTAATGCCACCGGTTAAAAGTAAAATTAATTTTAGTTCCCGGAACATCAGGACGTTCGGCCAACGTAATCTCCATAACTGAGGACCTGAGAGAAACCGTTAATGAATAAAGATTTAGTGACGACACTGAAACAAACTTTTATTGTTTTATTTTTTTTTGTGACGGCCCCTTTAAATAGTTAATTGAATATTTAACATATAACCTTAAAACATTGGGATTATCGATTTCTCCACAACGAAGAAGCCTAGAAGACTCGTAAAACCCCTGATGTGTTATAAGTTTTCAGTGCAATGGTGTCAGTATTTTTGTTGATTCAAGATTTATCATAAAAATGCACTATGGCGGATAGCGACTGAAATAGGGTGACCATGTATTCCAACGAAACAAGTATTCATCGTATTTACCTACTAAATGAAGCAAAACACGTCGAAATAAGGTGACGATGTAGGTATTGCAAAAAAATAAATAGATAGTTACGCGGAAGGAGGAATATGAGAAGGAGTGCAGACAACTAATATTTTATATAATATGCATTAGAAATAACTTGTTGTAAAAAAACATTACACACACCACCATGCATTATGATAGTATAGAATAGTACCAAGGCATCTCTGCACCCGCGTGGAATGCTTTCCTTCCCCCGCAACTTTCTCGCGGCACCAGTCATGTCACTGGTGTCACGTCATCGAGATCAGGTGCAGAGATCCTTTGGTACTATAATAGAACCAGACAGAACTATCGAAAATGGGTAGCTTAAGTTCTGGCTGACCTTACCGGAAAGTAAGCCGTAATGTTGTCGATTAGTATTTTAAGAGTTCATTTTTGTAGTTATTGTATAATCTTACTGTGATTTATCTTTGGAACTGTAATTTAATTGTAAAATGTGTAATCTAGTTTATCAAACTAATAATAATATTGTCGGGGCACCGAAAGAAATCCGACAGTCAGACAAGTTTCAAGTCAATCACCTAGCAATAAACACAAGAAGCTGTCAAATCGATCTATCTTCTCTCGTGGTGAACCAACTTAACTGTAATTCTAAAAAGTACAAATTATTATGTACTTAACTAGCTACCGCATTTTTTAGGATGATTGATTACAAATCAAGATTCTTTTCATTTGTGTACCTATTTATTTAAGTATTCTTGTACTTAGACAAATTTCCCAATCTCCGATGTCAGTCACCTTTCCACTTTCGTTTGCTTTTAGCCAAAATAGACGCGACTAATATGACAAAAACTGAACAAAAACACAAGTGGACACTGGTATGCAGGCATCAGCTCAACGTTGCTTGTACCTATATAATTTAATATAACGACGTGTTTTGCTTCATTGTTTAGGTAATTAAGTACTCGATAAATACTTGTTTCATTGGAATACATGGTCACCCTATTTCAGTCGCTATTCGCCATAGTGCATTTTTATGGATGAGTCTTGAATCAACAAAAATGTTGACGCCATTCCACTGAAAACCTTTAGGGATTTTACGAGTCTTCTAGGCTTTTTCGTTGTGGAGGAATAGATAATCCCAATGTTTTGAGGTTATATGTTAAATATGCAATTTACTATTTAAACGGGCCGTTACAAAAAAAAATAAAGCAATAAAAATTCGTTTCAGTGTCGTCACTAAATCTTTATTGATTAACGGTTTCTCTGAGCTTCTTCCTTGTGGAGGAATCGATAATCCCAATGTTTTGAGGTTATATGTTAAATATTCAATTTACTATTTAAAGGGGCCGTCACAAAAAAAAATAATGCAATAAAAATTCGTTTCAGTCTCGTCACTAAATCTTTATTCATTAACGGTTTCTCTCAGGTCCTCAGTTATGGAGATTACGTTGGCCGAACGTCCTGATGTTCCAGGAACTAAAATTAATTTTACTTTTAACCGGTGGCATTACGAGTAAAAGTAAAGCAGTGGTTGTTTGTCACCAAATCGTCACTAAATCTTTATTCAGTAACAGTTTCTCTAAGGTCCTCAGTTATGGAGATTCAGGTTGGCCGAACGTTCTGATATCAGGTCGTTCGGCCATAAACAAATGCTTCTAACTTTCGAACTGTTCCGTCACAAATTCTTTGGCTGGCATCTTTATGCGTCACATAATCGTCACTAAAACCTGGAGTAGCAGCCAGCTCCCTATCTCGACTGGCCGAACGTTCTGATATACATGTTTTTTTCCCGTTTTCGTGCTTCCTCATAAATGTGGCTGTCATATACCTACAAAAATAATTTTCCAAATCTGACTGGTAGTTCCAGAGATTAGCGCGTTTAAACAAACTCTTCAGCTTTATTAAATTAATATTTTAATAATAATAAGTTTACTCAAACGCTGTTTGTTGCTAAGCCCATCACTAGAGAACGGCTGTGCTGATGTGGCTTCTCCTAATTTTCGTATCGACGGTACATTTAATGGTGCTTTATGTACGTGTGACTAACACTGGCATGGCCACCATAAGGGATTTTCATTTTGATAACACATAAAATTAGTCGAAATTATTCGCTAAATATCAGAATTGGTCAGTCACTGGTTCAAAATTTATTAGGGTTTATAGGTGGCCGATCTAGAGAGTCTCCCCAGCTTAGCTGAAGAATTAAACAAACACTAATTTTAAAAATTTATTGATCTATAAAACTTGAAGTACAACAAGACCAAGAAAACCAAGAACAGTAACTATAAGAAGTAAAACATGTCTGGATTATTTTTGCTAATCATTTAACACAAACAGATTGAACTGAGCATTTCTATTTTATTTCAAAATCTTAACATTTCATACTTCTAAAATAGATGCCCAAAAATAGTATTGAAAATCTTTACTTACATCTAGAATTTTTTATCTTAAAAATATATTTTGACATGGTTTGAGATTCACACTTGGCGAAACCATCCGTTTTAAGTATGAGATGTGTCCTGAACAATGTATGGCCACCGCCAAGTCAACATACTCAGTTTGCAGTTACTTTGACGTGATAAATGACATACATGAAAGCTAACAGACTATAAACAATCGAATGATTGATTATAAGTTGAGGTTCTTTTTGAGTTTCTTTTATTGGAGATATTTTGCCCGCGCACATAATTACAGCAGGCATTGCCTTTTCGTTCCTTAGCAAACAACACCTTTCAAGTAATTTTTTACTAACTTTACAGAAGAGCGAGAAATTGCTGTGACAACTAGGCAATTGAGTTTTAGCCTAGATTTGGTTTGATCGTCAAGTGTAACTTGTACTGTGAGTGCGATCCGCGACAAAGAGTTCTCCCATGACATTATAAAGTAAAAACCAGCAATAATCGAGTTGTGCGGAGTTGTTTGCTCAGACACGCAGTCACAATATGAAGGTGTTCCTAGGAGTACATGTCGAGCCTGCCGGTGACGAGCGCGGGCACCACGGCGCCGGCCGGCAGGCGCTGCAGCGACGGAGACGCCGCCGGCAGCTCCAGCAACACGTTGGCGCCGCAGGCACTCAGCAAGCGACTGCTGCACTGTTGAGCGAATATACACTTTATTTTTACAGATTGAGGGTGTGCTTTTGAATGTTTTTCTGTAAGAGTTATCTTAGAGCCATTTCTTGCCTGGTGGCCATCGCCAATACAAACATCAGAATGTATTCATCAAATCATCATCAGTCTATTATAGCAGTCTTTTGCTGGACGTAGGCCTATCTCTAATCAACATTTAATTTACGGTTTTTTTTTAATACGGTTCGAAGGTCGAATTCGTCGATGAAACACTTTTTCTGGGGATTACGCTTGACTCAAAGCTACAATGGGGTCCTCATTTAACATCTCTTGCAGGAAGGCTAAGTTCAGCAGCATATGCTATTAGGACGATTTAAATCAAACTTAGATTTTGCTTTATATCCATTATTTTATATTGTTAGTATGACCTCGTGCAAAATCCACGAGATCTTACTGCCGACAAACTGCTTTGCAGTTTGGCAGATGTTATTTGAAGATCTAAATTTGAAACGCATTTAATAAAAAAAATAGGAAAATCCGCCAATTTATAGATTTTGAAACCGCGAGAGTAGTCTATTTTAGTTACTTTCATAGTATAATGTCTTACGGTATCTTACTATGGGAACGGGCTGCTGATATCGAGTCTTTGTATTCTGCAGAAAAGAGCCATCATTTACAATCTCTGCCGGTGCGATTCTCTAAGGGAACTGTTTAAAGAAATTAACATCATGACGGTGCCTTGTCAATATATCTATGTAAATATTATATACTTTAGAAAGAATCCACATCTTTTTAGTAAACGAGGCGGCAGACATAACTATGTCACTAGAAATAGGAACCAATTAGTTCAACCAGGTTTCAGACTGGCTAAAGTAGCAACATCTTTCATGGGGTACTGTTTTAAATGTTATAATAAAATACCTCTCCATATATTAAAATTAATGAGACAAAATTTAAATCTTGTATTAAACGCACACTATACAGGCAAGCATATTATAAGTTAGGGGAGTATATTGACGATAAAAATGCTTGGCTCAATGCTGGTCCTGCTCCACAACGCAACTAGGTAGCCACTAGGGTGCTCAAGGTAATCTGTTAGCATTTGGTAATATTGTAGGACCGGCTGAAGATTGTAAGAATGCAATATTTTTCATTATATAGACTAAATTTATTTAGCATTGTATAATCTCATGCATTAACGGCACATGTGTGAGTACTGTGTACCTTAAATTTAAACTATAATGGTCATTTTGGGTATGTCTTTAACTTGAATGTAGGTACCCTGGCTATTGGAAATGTCATGCTCACTCAAAAGTTTAGCTGATGGTGGCGCATGCGTTGGATCATTTGGCTCCCTTAGAAATGGTTGAGCCGAATGGTACTAGTGTAAGCGTCATGTTCGTGAACGGGTGCCGTCACTGACTGGTCATCTCTCAGCTGCCATGGTTCATTTTAATTATTTATTTTTTACTCCGGACGCTTTTATCCTGCACGTCTTTTACATCGTTCTCACATACATATATAATGTAAAATTTCAACATGAATGATGTAACCATAATTTTGTAACATGATAATTATTATTTTTAAAAGAGTGTCCATAGAGTTTCTTGCACGTTCTTCTCCATAGAGATCTCCGCTTTGGAACGTACAAATAGCTTCATCGTTTTGACCGACCGACCTTGACAATTTAAAAGTGCCTATAAATGTTAACGTCTGATTGAAATAAATGCTTTGAGTTTTTTTTTTGAGTTATGCTGATCTAGCTGCAACTATTGATATATGCTACAGATGAATGGGTTGTTCCAACTAAAGTGAATCCCCCGCAGTATTCGATTCTTAACTCGAAGCTCCTGAGGACTTAGAGCGAGTTTTTTAACGTAGGTAGATCGCGTTAACGTCAACGTTCGCTTATGTTTTTTTTTATTTTTTTTTATTTATGAATGGGCTAGCTCTTGACCTCGATCACGCCTGATGCAAAGCGATAGATGAGGTCCATGATGAAAGCGAGCGTGCCCAGAAGATGCCCTGAGGCACTGGTACTTCCACGCGTCGACGAAACACAGCAGGCTGCTTGACGCCGAACTCCGGTGGGAGGGTGGTCGCGAACCAGGCGGGTGTTAGCCATATTTGATGGAGATAGATTGGCCAGTCTTATAAGGTGTTAGGTGAGACTGTCCAGGATGCGCCGAGCGCTCGGTTCAGTTGAGTGTGATGGAACAAATTGCGCTACACGAGGAGGCTCCTTCATGCATCCCAAAAATTGCATGTCAAATTATATGGGAACAAATGTTTTCTGTGAGTGTCACCAGGTGGCACTTATTCAGTTTTAATACAAATTGACGTTTACCTACGCTTCCGCGATGGAGAACGTTAAAAAACTCGCACGCCACAGACAAGTGACATACTGTCAGCGTGCAGCGGTAGTCGGTGTCGATAGTGTTGTGAAGACGATTGAATTTATGGGTTTGACAAACGCTGTCGAAATGTCACGTGATCATCCCTTGTATTTTGGCAATTCTACAATAGCACAATTATTTTCATAAGAACCTTAAACGTGTATATAGTCGAGCACAGACCTGACTGCCCAGCATGGTGGCGTAGGGCATGTCCCGGTCGGCGTGCAGCTCGAGCGCGGCGCGCGCGTACTCTGGGCGAGCGTCCAGCTGCGCGGCGTGGGCCAGGCGCACGCGCACGCGCGCCCAGCCGCCGCGCACGCCGCACGCCACGCGCAGCGCGCGGATCACGAACAGCAGCGCGCACACGTACGCCGACACTGGGTTACCTGGACACCGAAAAAAATGTATGTTCAAATAAAACTTAACATTTTGACGTCAAGTCGGACAGCCTCCAGTGCCTACCAATGTGGCGAAACTGTTCGACAAAGTTACCGCGGCCCTGGAACGCAAAGGGTATTTGAAGGAACACGGCTGGGTTTTAGTAATTTATGTAAGAGTCTGATACTACCTTCCACTCCGCCCAGAACTGGAGGAGCCATTTGATTATTTCCCATACACAAAAAAAAAAAGAAAAAACCAGGCAGCCTGCAATTCGTCTGGTTTATTACACAGTTTCTAATGTTCAACTGGGAAGAAGTGGCGATAGCGCAACAAACTCCCCAGCAATATATCTGTTTATTTCTTTGTTAGCCGACTTCTAAAAAAGGAGGAGGTTCTCAATACGGATGTTTTTTTTTTATGTTTGTTTGCGCATAACTACGTCGCTTGCCAACCGATTTGAAAAATTCTTTTTTGTTAAATGGTCACATTAAAATTTTATCAAAATCGGTTCAGTAGTTTGGTTTATAAATCCAAATAGCTGGAAAAAATATGTGGAAAAATCATCCATGTATACGAAATTGCGTATTTTTGCTTTCCTGTGACTTTCCAGTGGTGTTGTTAGGTGTGGGATACCACTAAAAAGTGAAAAATACTACAAAGTTCAAAATAACTTTAATTTCGGAAGTCGGTGTCAAATAACGGAGAAGCAACCAAAAACACCGACTACCGAAATTAAAGTTATTTCGAACTTTGTAGTGTTTTTTGGAAGTCTGTTTCTTTTTTTTGTGAAAAAGTTTTTATAAAGTTATGATTATGATGACCTAGCAACTCAGTGAAGTAAAAGCCATCCATCCCATATCATCATCAGGCATCCCAGACCAATATTACCTACTCTAATATGTATGATGTATATGTCGTACCAGGTAAAGCGAAGATGTACTTCTTCCTGCCCTCGAACTCGCAGGTGGCGAAGGTGCACGGCTTGCCTGGCTTCATGCGCACGCGACCGTAGTGCAGCGTAGCGTTGAAGTCCTACAATCATATTCACTATAAAATTTAACATGAAAGTTATTCGGGCCTTACTAAGCGGAGATCCACGACATTTTCTATATATTTTTGTTAATCCATTCATTAGCCATCATCGGTCCTATGAGTAAGTGGGATGGGCAGTGAGAAAACCATTTCCTGTGTACATTGCACGACGTACACAAACCCCTATTTTGTACTCCTTGTAACAGACTTCCCTTACGTAAAACCAACGTAATTTAACTTATCTACGCTTGGGATGGTTTGTATGGTAGGTTAGGTTAGGTTAGGATAACTAGAGTGCTAGGTAATTACTATAGGGCTGGGTTTGTAGTCAGTAGTCTTTGGTAACTGATAGGCACCAAGCTCAATTGTCTCAAACAAAGCCAAACTGCCAATTATTAAGCCAATTTAGAATAACGGCCGTACTAAGCTGTAAGTCCCGGTGCGTGCACGAAGCAAAAATGCAAGGGCAACTTTTTATAATAGACACAAAGCCAAGTACAGACAAGCACGTCAGCTAGCTATCTCGCCCGCACTATCTCTGGCGGCGTGTCTATGCTCCCTTACCTTGAGCAGCACAGGCTTGAGTAGATCCTTCTCGCCCATAGACACGCCGCCGGTACACACGAGCACGTCACCAGCTTGAGCGCGGCGCCTATGCCCGCCACTATCTCTGGTGGGGTATCTCTGCTCCCTTACCTTGAGCAGCACGGGCTTGAGGAGATCCTTCTCGCCCATAGACACGCCGCCGGTACACACGAGCACGTCACCAGCTTGAGCGCGGCGCCTATGCCCGCCACTATCTCTGGTGGGGTATCTCTGCTCCCTTACCTTGAGCAGCACGGGCTTGAGGAGATCCTTCTCGCCCATAGACACGCCGCCGGTACACACGAGCACGTCACCAGCTTGAGCGCGGCGCCTATGCCCGCCACTATCTCTGGTGGGGTATCTCTGCTCCCTTACCTTGAGCAGCACGGGCTTGAGGAGATCCTTCTCGCCCATAGACACGCCGCCGGTACACACGAGCACGTCACCAGCTTGAGCGCGGCGCCTATGCCCGCCACTATCTCTGGCGGCGTGTCTATGCTCCCTTACCTTGAGCAGCACGGGCTTGAGGAGATCCTTATCGCCCATAGACACGCCGCCGGTACATACGAGCACGTCAGCCAGCTTGAGCGCGGCGCCTATGCCCGCCACTATCTCTGGTGGGGTATCTCTACTCCCTTACCTTGAGCAGCACGGGCTTGAGGAGATCCTTCTCGCCCATAGACACGCCGCCGGTACACACGAGCACGTCACCAGCTTGAGCGCGGCGCCTATGCCCGCCACTATCTCTGGTGGGGTATCTCTGCTCCCTTACCTTGAGCAGCACGGGCTTGAGGAGATCCTTCTCGCCCATAGACACGCCGCCGGTACACACGAGCACGTCAGCCAGCTTGAGCGCGGCGGCTATGCCAGCAACTATCTCTGGCGGAGTGTCGCGAGCTATGCCGCAGTCTATGCTGTCGTAGCCGTGCTCTCTGAAAACATTATTATATACTTTACCTTTTGGTTTATTTACCTTTTTATTTACTTAGCCCAATATTCTTACCAAGTTTCAAATAAATTCGCCCAAGGAATAAGTTTTTTCATACGAACTTACGAGTATTTAACACCCCTTATTTAACCCCTTTATTAGTAGTAGGCTTAGCTATACTCCAACCCACTGTTAATTGAATTACCTTTAAACCTAATAAAAACTAAATCAAAATCGGTTCAGCCGTTGAGGAGCTACAATGCCACAGACAGATTCTATACACACGTCAAACTTATAGCACCCCTTTTATTTGGTAGGGGGTTAAAACAAAAATATAGGTACCTACTTATTTTTTCTCTCTTGACTATATCTTGAAACACAATTGTCTTTATCGGAAGTATATTAAAATAGAATATCATTACGTATATGAAGCTCCTATTCACCTGTCAATCGCAGCGAATACTTGGCTCACAACGTATTACGTAAAATTAAATTAACTCAAATCTTTAATGGGCGATTCAAAGTCACTCGTAAAATATCAGTATGGTTGTCGCATTAGTCTGCAGTCGATAAAAAAAACGGCAAAAAAAGTCACGTTTGTTGTATGGGAGCCCACTTAAATATTTATTTTATTCTGTTTTTAGTATTTGTTGTTATAGCGGCAACAGAAATACTTACATCATCTGAAAATTTCAACTGTCTAGTTATCACGGTTCATGAGATGCAGCCTGGTGACAGACAGACAGAAAGACTCCGCCTTAGTAATAGGGTCCCGTTTATACCCTTTGGGTAGGTAAAAATATGGTATCCAACTATCCAACAATATTTCAAACGCATGTGTACCTACGTATGTACTTACATATATTTTATCTATTTTACTTATATAAGATGTACATGAGATACTTTTAATTTAGGTCAGTTATCGGCAGAGCTTGTTAACGTTACCAAATAATAACCGTTACATAACGTTAACTTCAATTGTGATACCATAGTAACGTTACAAAATTTACCGGTATTTGATAACATTACCAGTATTATAACGTTAAGTAACATTTAACGTGAAATACGAGAATTATCGTTTTAACGCTAAAATAATTAGTGTTATTAAAGCCCGCGAACTTTCTTGTATTTTTTGCTATTTGAAGGTCAGTGTCAGGTTGTAATTTAATTAAAATGTGATGCGCAACAATAACAAATATGTATTTACATAGATGTAACCATAAGAATCATTTACTCATCATCATGAACTTAGATTTATAACTAGATTTTCGAAATCTACCTAAGAGAAAAAAATGTAATTATGGTTATAATTATGTACCTACTTACATATTTTTTACTGTCGTGAATCATATTGTGATCAAGATTCAACCTGACACTGCACCACCTCACAGAGATAACCGTTTAAAAATAACTTTAGACTACAAATAAGTTAATTAAAGAATAACGTTAAAATAGTGCATAAATAACGTTAAACCAATTACCGTTATTTTAATATTTACGTTAACTCTTGTCAATGCAAGGTAACGTTATACATTTTTACCGGTATTTAAAGCGGTAAAACAAAACATAGCCATTTTTTTAAACTAAATACATTATTTACGCTTTCCACACACTACTACTTACTTTAAATTTCCCGCCACTACGGGCTATTGGGTAAACCCCCTAAACATATTACATTTCCTTTGTTTATCAACTGCGTTACGTCACACGAATGAATAGGCCATAGTGACCAGGGCTGCCAGATGTACGATTTTAATCGTACTCCTACGATTTTTTGGCATTTTTACTCATGTACGATCGTGAGACCAAGATCGTACGGAAAATGTACGATTTTTACATACCTGGCAACATTTCATAATGAAACGAACGTGCTCCACTGGCAAGTGGCAAGTATGAGTTTCGGGGAATAAAAATAGATGACGAATGGCACAGTTTTCCCAACATTTTAAATGAAAATTGGTTTAACTATGAATACCGACGAGTTTTGGTGCGTCATCAAAAAATAATTTGAAAATTTTAAAACACTAAAGGAAGGAGGAGGAGAAAGGAAGTAGGGAACAACAGAAAAGTTAAACAATATGACCACAGATTTGTATTATAATCTTTATCAACAAACAGTTTTATTGCATTGCTTTTCTAAAACTAAACGAATTTTAGTTATTTACTTACAGGTTAATAAAAATTTTGTACTTCTAGGTTGTACGATCTTTTCATTTCAAAATTTCCTTGGCACACGATTTTTTTGTGGTTGCCGTACGATCACAATTTTTTTGCACCTGGCAGCCCTGCCACAGTCCACTGTGTAATCTAACCCAGTGTCGGTCGGCAGCGCGTGAGCGTGTTCATTGTTGAATATTCGCTTGCTAAACCTCGACAAGGCTAGACTTTCCAAGAAGCCAGTTTGGAAATCATTTATTCACTCTTCGGAATTCAGGAACATTATTCAAAAGGTTAGTGATTTGATACTTTTATTAATATTAGAGAATACACATTCCGGTGCAAAATCCAAATATGTAGCAGCAGCGCAGTTTGTTTAGCAGCCATTTAATACCTAGCTTAGTAGCTAGTTTTATTATTTTTATTTACAAGTAGATATACTCTCATTCGTCAATAAAAGATTTCAATTTATATTTACTGGATATTATACTATTTCGTGATAATATAGGTACTTAGGTAAGTTCGAGAGCCATATTCATGTTTAAAATTATTGCAATTTTCTATTTACGAGTACCTAGTGATCCCGAAATTAATTTTTATGAACATATAAAAGTCGTAGCGGAGTGCGTTGTTTTACTAAGGGCGAGTTTTTTGATCCGCAGTTAAACATTATCTAACAATTAATGTACGGTTTTCGATCAATATTTAGCTTGACCAATGGTCAAATTAATTAGGTAGGTAAGTACTTACCTACTATTAGTTTATCTATAAATTACACTCGTCCTTTAATAATGTTTTGTTAATAACCGTATGAAAGGTTAATACTTACTTAATAATGTTTGGATGTTATGATTTTATGAATGCATGGTCGCGATGTGACCTTGTAACTAAGTAGGTACTTATGTAAGTTATGTATGTTCATCGTTTATAGGCGCATGCGTCATTCATAACTCATAACAAGTAGGTACATAGTGTTCGGCTTCGGTGGGATTGCACCAAAAAGTTATAAATAATACCGCAAATCAGAACTATGAGCCGGCTTTAAAAAGGAGGAGGTTTATATTCGACTGTAGGTAAGTATGTATTTTTTATGTAAGTAGGTATGTTCACCGATTTCTCCGCCGATTGTGGACCGATTTTTATTTTTCTTTTATTCGAAAGTCTCCTGAGGTGGTCCCATTGTCACCAAGTCAGAATCTGATGATGGGATCTTAGGGAAATCGAGGGCAATCCTCAAATTTCATAGGCAATTAGGCAAATACAATGTTTTCCGCAATTCAGTTATTTGTGTCTGGTAATCATCATCTCATGTTGCTGAGCTGATGATGGAAGGTATAAGTGAGGATCTGATGATGGGATCCCAGGAAATATGTTTGTTCAGCGATATTTTCGCTAAAATGTCAACCGATTTGGACGATTCTTTTTTATTTGGAGGAGTATTTTCCCGGACTGGTCCCATTTAAAATTCGTGAAGATCTGATGAAGAACTTAAATGATAGCAAATCTCCCGGGATTGCTGAAATCGCATGTCTGTTTATTGTTTACACCAGTTTATAACATAACATCACGCCAGGGGCTCGAGTCTGCTATTGAAATCGTGTCTCAATGACCGGTCAATGATCGATTTTTGACGTATAACGTCAAACTTATGACACATTTCCCATACAAAAACTGTCAAAGTTGTCAAATATTCGATCAATGACCGGTCATTGAGACACGATTGCAATAGCAGACTCGAGCCCCTGGTGCGCTGTAAAGGGGTAGGTACGCAGATGCATACAAATCAACCTGAATTTCCATGATTTTGGGGTTTCGGGCATAACTATCGTTTCTTAACCGATATTTATAATTATTTTTGAGGTGGGTTTAGTTATAGCTATATTGCATTTGCATTGGACGTTGAACTTCAAAGATAAACCTCCTCAATTTAAAATCAATAAAACCTAGTAAAATGACATATTACTAGGGTACTTAAGTAAAAAACCTTCTTTTTTTTTAAATCTTGTAAGCGAAGTCTAAAACCTAGGCCTAAATAAACTATACCTTCATTGCCGCGGAAATAAATGAAAGCAATTTTTGTAACTAAATCGAGTATAGTTTAAGTTCTTATTTATCTGTTCTTAGTTTGTCATTATGCTACATGTTTTCTCGCAAATAGCTCGACCATTTTTGTTTTATTCGTATCAATACTGGGGTGGTGTGGACAAACAAAAGTTTTACAATCAAATTAATTTTAGGTGGCACGAAGTTCACCGGGTCATCTAATCTACACTAACATTACAAAGGGGAAAGATTTGTTTGTTTGTTTGTTTGAAATGAATAGGCTCCGAAACTACTGGACCGATTTGAAAAATTCTTTCACCAGTAGAATCCTTCATTATCGGTGATGGACATAGGCTATAGAATATTTTCAAAAAAGTTAGGGATCCGTATGCGAACTTCGATAATGTAACCCCAGGTGTGAGAAAAAATCTTTATATCGCGTACGCTGCGGAATCTATTGACAATAGAGCAAAGTGATGTACTACAGTTTTATAGAGGTCATCAATATCTACAAAAAAGTCTGCGATACCATATGTCTAACTATTATGGATAAGTCACCATGACCGCTTTTGTTCATATTAGTCAAGCAAATCCCATGGTGAAATAAAAAATGGTGATTTTAGTATCATGATATTAATCCCATAATTAAGGTTGATTATGTCCGTGTAAATTACACTTTAAATTATTCAAATCGGACCTTTCGTTCAAAAGTTACGACGGTAATAAACATGCTCGGAGTAAGAAAAATATCGCGGCTTGAGTGAACTGGGGAGAATCGTATCAATGCTTGGTCCGATGAAGTTGAAACACCACGGCGTTTAAATGTTTTCGATAAAACAGTATAATATATGGATTTTTCGAAAATAAACTAGGTACATACATAATAAGGGGTGAAGAAGGGGTGAATAAGTTTTTAGGGGAGGAAATTATAGCTTGCTTCAATTTACGTCGGAATTCTATGAACGGGGATAATAAAAGGGATCATTAAAACAGATCATGTACCTAACAATTTTTGCATGATCAACCCCTGACGGGCTGAACGGGGTGAACAGTTGCGCTGAACCTGGACTCGAGACAAGTGAGATTCTGTCAACTGTGGCGTGGCGTAGGCGATTCTCAATACGTCAAAAATGTGTGGGATTGACAGATGCTATCGAAATGTCACATGATCAAATTCCTACATTTTGGCATTTCGACAGACGCATTCGCTAATTAAATGGCACATTGTTAGGGCCTCCTGAGACCATAGAATAAGTAGAAATGGCTAAGTAAATAACGAGAATCGTTGTGCTTAATTTTCCAAAACTAACCTTTATAAGGGGGTATAGGGGGCGTTGAAGTTTGTGGAGTACCTACTATCCCCACGCGGACGAAGTCGCGGGCGAAGTGCTAGTTTCAAACAAAAAGTACCATAATGACAACGTCTATACACGTGCAAATCTCATAAAATTGAGTTTTATTGAAAAACGCCTTCACAAAGTAATTGTTTAATACTATTTAATAGGTAGTAGTTTATGAAACTGCACATTACTAGATCACTTAGGTAGTTCAATATTAGTGGAACCTCGCCGATGTTGACACATAAACATAACATCACGCCTGAATTCCCAGCAGGGTTCAGCAGAGGTGTAGGTACTTATAGAAAATCCAAATAAAGACAGATTAAAAAAAAAAACAATTTCTTTTTCAGTTTGACATTCTGCCTGTCGATATGAAGTATGCGGACTACACTATGAAGGAATTACAACAAGCCAGAGAGAGCCTGGCAGGTCGTGTCTACAGGTTCAAGGCATACGTTGACAGCTTGAGAAACAAAAGCGTACTCACAGTTAGTGAAGCTGTAGAGCTGCAGATGCGCCTTGAAAGCATCGAGCCGTTGTACAAGGAATATGATGAGGTAGTCACGCGTCTCGAAAGGTTTGGTCTACATAATCTACGCCCTGACTTCGAAGCAAGCTATTTCAACTCAGTAGGAGTAGCAAAGGGCTTCCTTGAGAGAACAAAAACACAAACAATGTTAATGTGACCACTCAAAGCATTTTATAGTAATGATTACATTACTATAACTACTTCCAGTAAGAAATCTTCAAAGAACCAGTGGATCCATCCATTGTTTCTTTGAATTTTTCTCTCTCTTTACTCTTATTAACTCTAACTCAACATGACTTGCCTCTTTGCTCATCTTGTTCTAGCTAGTGCAATTAGCTAAAAAAGTGCGTGTCAGTTACACAGCTGCTGCTTTGTCTCCGACTCCGATAAGTCGGAACTTTCGATTGATATGACACCTCCGGTTCGGACTTGGGCTCCGACATTTTTTAATCAGATGTGTATGTCGCAGCGAACTAGCTAAATCAGCCGTTTAATTAAAAGTCTAGCCTTTTCATTGAACTGCGCCGTTTAATCAGCGTCCTAAGTGACATGGGCAAGTCATTAAACGATATTGAACAAAAGATATCACTTAGGTCGCTGAAAATCGGCACATTTAAATGAAAAGGCTAGGCAACCAATTAAACGGCTGATAAAGCTAATTGGCTGCGACATATAGGTACACACATAAATGTACAGAACCGGAGATCGGAGCATAATTCGATACTTCTTACTTATACCTATTCTACGTCAATTCATTTGATTTATTTTGCTTCCTTTTATTGAAAACATGTTTTTTTTTCTACGGCTAGGAATGTTATGTAGGTTTATTATTTTTTATTTTTATTAAAAAGGCTGACTGAATAATTGCCCTTCTTATCACATCTCTCTTCTGCCACCACCTCCGATTTTGGTTCCCACTCCGATAAGCCCAAATTTAAAAACCCCGACTTCGACTTCAGTTCCGATAAAACCACCTCCATAACATCCCTAGCGTCAACCCACACACCGAAGGGTTCCGCAATCGGCGGAATATTTAAGCATGCTCAATATGATATGCAAAAGACAAAACTGTGACATCGAAGTGATCTATCTTTGTATGAGTTAAGGACTGCCCTGCGGGACAGACA
Source organism: Melanchra persicariae (assembly GCA_947386135.1). Classification (NCBI taxonomy): domain Eukaryota; kingdom Metazoa; phylum Arthropoda; class Insecta; order Lepidoptera; family Noctuidae; genus Melanchra; species Melanchra persicariae. The sequence continues at coordinate 8,284,016 of OX376661.1, read as the reverse complement.
AGCCGATGCCCATGTATAAAACGTAGACGATGTTTGGAGGAAGCCTATGCCAGTGGACCTTAGGTGAATGATGATGATAAGTATAATATTCTGGGAAAAATAACATCTCTAACTTGAGTAGTACTCGAAGCATGGTCCTGTTGGAGTCCCGTATGTGTGCCGGTTTGAGCTTGACCTCGGAAGGTTCCTGGAGCTCGTTGCCGGTGGACAGTAGCGCCACCTTCGGAGGCGCGCGCACGGTAACGTTTTGATATCCCGCGCCGGCCAGAATTCCGATTTTTGCGGAGTCTAATATATGGCCTGTAAACAAAATAGATTTTTTAAATTCACTGTTAATTATTCATAAGTGTGGATTAAGAGCTCATTCACGGAAAGGGATGAAGGGCATTCGGGCGTACACGTGCACTGAGCCTGGCAAGACTCGGCATCTTAACGACGAGGTTTTCATAATTTCATTCTTTGACTTTTCGGCTTTTGGTATTAATAGGTCTTTAAAAACTCTCTCGTATGACGACAAAATAGCACATAGCTGGTGCCCATATACAGGGTTAAGGTTTTGTGTAAATTGAGCTCAAGTAACATGAGATGGGCAGGAAGATGATAATGACCAACCTTTATCCACCAGCACAGTTCCCATAGCGATGTCGAAGCCGACGTTTCTCACATCTTGCTGTGGTTCCGGCGCCTTCAGGATCTCTACTTCGAGCTCCGTCATACCATCATCAGACGCTGATATTAGTCTGGTGTCCTCGACCTAGTGAAATAAATAATTATTGATTTAGAATATAAATTCTGATCGGAAACGCAGAACGGACCTAACGGATATTTGTTGAATTGGTACAGAGATAGATTATAGTCTGCTGGAATGGCACATGGGCTACTTTTTATCCCCGGGGTTTGTTCCCTTGGTATAATTTCCGACATTCACGAGGGCGAAGCCGCTGGCAGAAGTTAATCTGTACCTACTATACGTATATACCCCCGCCTGGTTAGCGACCACCCTGCCACCGGAGTCCGGCGCCAAGCAGCCTGTTGTTGCGTAATGCGTGGGAGTACCAGTGCCTAAAGGCATCTTCTAGGCATGCTCGCTCAATCATAGACCTCATCTATCGCTTTCCATCAGGCGTGATAGAGGTCAAGAGCTAGCCCATACCTCAATAATAAAAATAAAATTCAAAAAAACTATTGTACGCTATAATTATCTACCTAGGTACGTGAACGTTAGGAAATATAAAAGAGTTTAAAGTTCAAGCGCGTCTACATTCCCAGCCTGGTCACTTTCACTTGGCCAGAATGCCAGATATTTTAAGACGAGCGCCAACTTTTTGTAGCACACATGAGATTAAGCGAAACGTGATTTGATTATATTTGACTTGTTCTCGTATATCTTGTATTAATGTAGATATCGTATAACTTTTGCACTGTACTAGAAGTAAGTTTTGAAACGCGACAGAAAGTACATAAGTCATTGCTTATTGGCTCGATGCTAACTAATAACAGCTGCACGATTCGACCTGCTGCACGGTCCTGGCTGTTTATAAATCTATAGGTACTAATATTATAAAGCTGAAGAGTTTGTTTGGTTGGTTGAATGCGCTAATCTCAAGAACTACTGGTTCGATTTGAAACTTTATTTTAGTGTTGGATAGCCCATTTATCGAGGAAGGCTGTATGATATACATATAACATCACGCTACAACCAATAGGAACGGAGCATTCATGAAAAATGTTACGTCTGGGGCGGTATAAATGCCGCTACATCACTGTCCTTCAGAGACCTGAGGATGTGTCGTCCGTAGATCATTGCCAGGCCAGTGGAAGGTTGGTTCCAGTGAGTCGGAACCGGACGGTGCATAGTTTACGGTGAGTGGGAACTGTCCGCGGTGATGCCCCAGTGAGTCGGGGCGATGATGTTCCGGTGACTCGGGATAATGCAGGATCATGTCGGTCGAAGTGGTGCTGCAGGCTCAATGGGTCGGAGCACTCGGAACGGTCTTCACGTGACTGGCCAATATTGCGCCGCACTTCCGCGCCGTCTACACTCAGTATGAAGTTGCACGGTACCTGCACGACGCAGTCGGCTCCCGCGGGCAAAGCGGCGCCAGTATTGACCCTGGCGCACTGCCCCGCGCACAGCGGTGCGGTGGGCGCGTCGCCCGCCGTCACCGCCGTGCGCACGCGCCGAACTCCCGCGCCGTCTATGCTCAGGCAGGCGTATCCTGACGACGAGAAATCGATGATGAAGTACACCAAAATATACAGTACATACCTACCTGCATCGTTTATGCACACCTACCCTAACACCGGTTTTGGGCACTACGGAACTTTCTGGTCTATTTAAGTATATACTTCTAGCTAGGGCGAGGGCATTCCGACCCGGCGTTTCCACTTACATCTGACTTGTAAATACCTTTTGTTAGTCACCTTTCATTCTACCTCTCAACATGAACAAACCATCTACTAAGCTCTTCAAACTCTTCTATAATAAGTAATATACCTACACCCAGAAGGTATGGTAAGTTTAGTAAGTATAGGTTCGCGGGGATTGGCAATAGAGAAAACGACACGACATTCGCAGGAGTAAAAGAACAATTTGCCTTCTACTGAGACTGGTCCGGTTCGAACGAGAATTAAAACAAAAATTGGCTAACACACGTAAACTGCTGTGATTTGTTGACTGAATTTTATCAACAGCCAGGTGGAATGTGGAACACTAAACTTGCGATTAATTTGGACACGTCAATTCTTTCCAGAAACCGGGTGTCTACTGAAGGTGATACAGGACCACACAATTTCAATGAAACCACTATCGTTTTAAAATGTGCATAATAAGTGCATTTATTGTGCCCTATTCAAACTTACTTAGCATTCAACTGTTTTTTTATTATTTTTGTAATCATAATAAAATCAGTAAGTAAAAGAATTCCACAACTCAAAATAACTAACTTAAATTACTATGAGCTCTTGACAACAATGTATCACCTGCATATTTACATAGTTGTATTATCACTTCCGAAAACAGGTGTGACTGATAACACAAAAAAAAACAGCTAGCACAGTACAAAGAAAATGCATATTAATTATAGTTTCAGGGTCAAATATTTTCATGGAAACATCTTTCATGTAGTAGTTACATACATTTCTGTTACAAATAGCGGAACAAATTGCTTTAATGACTACACAATTATTGAATGATTGATCTGGAATTTTTCATTTTATTACAATGTTCATAGTTCCCATGTTTTGACCATTACATTAATTGTATGGCTCTCAATAGAGACTTTGACCTCTGAGTTTCGGTGTTCTTTACAGACTAGTCACCTAGGAAACACAGGTCTCGTCTAGGTTAATTAGGCAAAAAAATTACCTGTAAAAGAGTTGTTTTTAACCTTTTTTCAAAATTAGAATCATTTATCATACCTAATGTTCTGGTGGAATAGCAACAACTGGGTATATTGTACATGTCTGCCCAAAACTTCAGGGAGTAGTTACAGGCTTAGAGGGTGATGAAAGCAAAAAATTTTTTGCATGGATTCATTAAATAAACAGCTCCATAATTTTTCTATTCTCGCTGCTTAAATTGATTACAAACACTTTTTTTTCTACTGTAGCTACATCATTAAATCAACACACAGCAATCATAATAAAAAAGAAATAGTTATCATGCTACTGCTACTTAATAAATATATTTAATGGTTTTTGTTTAATACAATGATACTACTCATATCACAAAAGTAATCACATACTTACCTCTGTTTGATGTAGTGATCACATGTTTAGTTAAAATATACTTTTTTCACTTTTGTTGAAAACCTTCAACAAAAGTGAAAAAAGTATATTTAATCTATTTTCAATCAGAATTTAATAAACTCTAACCGACATTATTAAATTCTGATTGAAAATAGATTGTCAAGCAAAAAAACTACTGTCTAATAGGATAACTCTTTTGATGATATTGTGATAGCTAATTCTAATTAGCAATCATAATTTTATCTTTTCAAGGTGGGTTAAAAAAACAAGATCAGCAAAAAAAATTACATACCATCTTTAACTGACGCAGGAAACGGAGGCATTGGTTCCTTAGCATGCAGTGTTTGTGCCACTACTCTGCCCAGTCCCTCTTCAATGGTCACTATCTCCAACCTTTCCTTCCACTCCGACATCACCTCGTCAACAGCCTTCCAAGCATCAGCCATCTCTACCATGGGGAATGGAGACTCCCTTGGTCGTAAGGCCACTTTTGTTATGTCCACATTACTACTGTGCATACATGTGTGGTTGAACTGCATGTTATTGTGAATGTAGCTCACTTCTGCCACCTCATTGTGTATCAATGATATAGCATGTGGTAGGATTGGTTTTACTACTTCAAAGCATTCTGTGACTGCTTTTTTACTGCCAGGGAAATTGATAATGAGTGTTTTGTCTCTGATACCAGCTACAGCTCGGGACAGTTGGGCCATTGGTGTCTTTTTCAAGCTTGCTAGAGTCACAGCTGTAGTGATGCCTGGTACTTCTCTCTGTATAATTGCTTTAGTTGCTTCCGGTGTGACATCTCTAGGAGTAAGCCCTGTCCCGCCCGTAGTTAAAACTAGATCTAGATGAGTTTCACAGAAATATTTAAGCTCCCTTTCAATGATTTCTCTTTCATCAGGAATAATGATTGTGTGGAGGTTGGCTTCGGGGAATAGTTCTTTGACAAAATCAGCAAGTGCTGGACCTGAGGTGTCTTTTGTGTTGTCTTTAAAACATGTGTCACTGATGGTGATCACTGCTACTGCTTTCACCATCTTGAAGACCTACAAGTGATATAAAAATATTTACATTTCATATAGGTATATACATCCATTATATAAGTTGTTAGCCAAAATATTAGGTAAGTATAAAAGTAACTAGCAATTGATCAACTTTCGAATAAACATTTGTAATAAGCATTATCGCAAGCATGCAACAAGTTTGGTGGTGAAATACAAAAAAAAAGAAACTAACACAAAATAAAAAAACTGTTTACCTTTTAACTCGACCGGTTATTTTATTTTAACTGATACGCTGGTGAATGAACCAATAGACCTTATTACATCACACTGATAAGTGATGTAGTAATAAAAACACAATTAAAATTATAACAGGTCCAACAGTCCAATACCGGCTGCAATCAATCACAAACTACTTTTTTACTTTTCTGATCTGAGTACCTACACAATTGTCATGTCAGCTGTTTGATGTTGACACTTGACAGATGTGCAAGTAAGCAACCGCACGGCCAATAAACTGCGTTCAGAATTTTAGTTGAATAACATTACGTAAGAAAATAGCACTAATTGGCGATGCAAAGATTACGCGCGCGCCAGCTCTAGCGGCAAAATTTAGAAGTTTCCTAAGAACGACACTTGGAGTGTTGCCAATACCTATTTATCAAAGTCCCCGAAAATCAAGTCAGTCCCCAATTTGGCGACAAAAATCTACTGATTCAACACAAAATTCCCTCAATTTTTTTTTTATGAAATGAAACAAGTTTCAACTCTAAGATTTCTTTTGCCTTAATTTTGTTTCCATTTTTTATGATAAACCTTTTTCTCGATGGAGTAAACTTAACACTGCCGCCCAGTTTTTAATTACTTCTGTTGTTAAAAAGAGACGCCAGCACATCAAGCTTTAATTTGTATAACAATTTGATTGCCGTTCTCTGCTTAAAATTTTTAAAGACACAAAATTTTCGCTCTATATTTCGAAGATCGCTCAAGAACCACCAAATGCCAAAAGACATCGCGGCAGACCAATGCGAAGATAGCGGGACGAGCTCGATAACTACCGAAAGGACTGGCCCGACATGGGGAGGCCTTTGCCCAGCATGGGGACAAGTGATTTTTTTTACTTCGGTACATTTATTGAGAAAATGTACCTATCTAAAATTATATTTATAGTTCAGAATCGTACCATGTACATCTATCAACAATTCATGGGAAAAACATTTTAAGAATGCAAATTTTATTTAATAAACATACTTTTGTGTAAAAAAGTAATGATTTGACTACCCATTTGTAAACGCGTCCTCAATCACAGAACCGACTTTGGTCTATACCAAAGTCGGTTCTGTCCCATATCATATCACAGAACCGACTTTGGTCTATACCAAAGTCGGTTCTGTGATTAAGGCATCTCCAGGGCCCCATTTATCTCTATAGATTATCCATGGAGACAATAGGTTATTTAATTAATTTTGCGTAGGTAACTAAAACTTAACCCGAGCGAAGCCGCAGGCAAAAGCAATTATTCTATAAATAAAGTAAAACAAGAAGTTATCACAAATAATAAATTAATAATTATTTAATAAACAAAAGTAACTTAAACAATACTCAAGACCTGTAATAAATGCAGGCTTATAATTCTAGTTTACAATTAAGGCACAATTACATTTAATCAGTTCAACATGATACATGCGTTTTAAATTTACTACATAATTTGATCACAATATCCTTATCTAGTTGGACGGCAGTGCATGATTGTATGAGTTTCTGGAGAGGCGCATACCGGCGCAAAGCGGTCGAGTTGCCGACTATAAGGAGTTTGTGCTTTGCCCGAGTGACGCTTACAGCTAAACGACGCTGATCGTTTAGTACTTCGCCTTCCTGTAACACACCATTATTTTCGTCATTGTCTGAGAATAACTGTTCTGAGGGGGACGTAGGAGGTTTTGAGGCAGTACTGGCCACCAATAAAATGAGTCAACATTACTTAGCAAAGAATTATTTAGAATTTTCCTCAAATTGTTATTATGGTAGAGGATAAACCTGTGTGAACAAGGGAGGGAGGGACATTTACCAACCCCTAGGCAAATTAGAGTTTCTATAGAGTTATGACCCTCATAATTGTAACTTGTTCCAATAATATACGAACAGTTTCTTGCCTAACCTTGACTTTTTTGTCATCATTTTTGTCGGGGCGCCTCGTGCAGGAGTAGATGATGACGGACTTGTCCCTCCCTTGGAACTGGTCCACCGTGCTGACCTCCACCGCGAGCTGTGCGAGGGAGCGCCGCAGGAGGGACACTTGCTCGCGGTACGGGGCTATCACGCCGATGTCCGATGATTTTACCTTACCCTGTTGATAAGATGACATACCTAATTAGAAAAAAATATATATTTATTTTATTGGCCATTAGCCGACCCACAAGAGCCGATGAAAATTGAAACCAAAAGAGAGGAAGTATTGTAGTGAGCGTGTACGCAGTATGTCATTTCATACAAACTTTCAAGACCTTATTCTTCAAAATGAATGAACCGATTTTAACGAAACTTGGTATGCATACGCTAGATATCCAGGTCTAAATAGTTATCAGAAAACATTTTTGAAAAAGATTTCAGAGGGAGAGAGAGCGGTTCTAAGTTTTCTATAGAAAGTGAAAAAATCACTATATCCTTCTCCTCTTTTTCGAAAATGTTTTCTGATAACTATTTAGACCTGGATATCTAGCGTACGCATACCAAGTTTTGTTAAAATCGGTTCATTAGTTTCGAAAATTAAGGATTTGAAAGTTTGTATGAAAAGCCGTACCGCGTAAACGCTCTTAATCTCAATTTAGTCGAAACATCGTCTGCGTATGTGAGCGACCATTACTAGTTTCAAAATAGCTCATGTCATGTTTTTATTATTTATTTATTACCTACATGACTGTTCATTGTACTCATTACAAGTACCGTATTTTTTTAATGAAACATTTCAGCACACCGATATAATACACTTAACAACTACAACTACAACACTTAAAAAATAAACCTTCACCAACCTGTTTCAAGGCATCGACCAAGGCGACGACCACGCACGCTTCAACGGGGTTGGCGCAAGAGTTCTTATTGTTAGAAACTTCTGTCTCCTCAACTGTTTCCACGTCTAAGAACAACGCGGCGTGCTGCGGGGCGGGACTACAGGCCGTTGACAACCATGGCGAGTCTGATACGTCAGGGATTTTCTGAAGTGACAAGAAGTAATATAAATTATGAATATTATGCACAGAATCAGAACGATTTAGGGAATGTGCAAAGCGTCGAGTGTGCCATTTCAATGTCAAGTATTTATAAGGTAAAAGTTTTGAATTACCAATGCCAGATGGCATAGTCTACGCCGTACACGTTTCCTATAGAACCTGCTCGCTCCCTATTACTAGTTATACGCAGCAATGGATAGATTTAAATCCAAGAAAATTAAACATATCGGTGGGCGCGACGAGCGTCGGAGCGCGCAGACACTTCAAAGTTTCCATCCGCTCATTGCGGCCACACTTATGGGCCTAGCTACCGAACCTTTATTATTGTAGAAAAATCCTCAAAGGATGAAGGAATACTATACGTCTGAGGAGAATGTAGTTTTTTGTCGGACTTCTACCGACAAAAATCCCTATCGCTACCATAAATCTGGGGCTCGAGATACAATTAAAGTCAAGCGCACCCCCGACTGCTATCGGCCTGTTGCTGCTAGCGAGTCTCATCACCAGCTACCGAGCTTAGTGGCCGGGATAGCAAAATCAACCACGCTGCCTCTGCGCTTTTACAAAGGATCAATTTCATTTTTCATTACATCTGACTTAACAAAACCGAACCGAAAAATAATAAGTTACCAGGGGCTCGAGTCTGCTATTGCAATCGTGTCTCAATGACCGGTCAGTGATCGAATATTTGACAACTTTGACAGTTTTTGTATGGGAAATGTGACAAAAGTTTGACGTTATACGTCAAAAATCGATCATTGACCGGTCATTGAGACACGATTGCAATAGCAGACTCGACCCCCAGTACGAGTGTACACTGCTACTCGATTGACGTAAACTAACCATCCTGAACGGTATATCCGTCCCGAACCATAGCGCGTTGTTAATCAATTCCAACGCCATCTATCGAGCGCAGAGAAAACACTGCGATTTACAAGAGATGAAAAATTTATACGATTTTTTATGTTCTATTAGGTTATCTACACTAATATTATAAAGAGGAAAGATTTGTTTGTTTGTTTGAAATGAATAGGCTCCGAAACTACTGGACCGATTTGAAAACTTCTTTCACCAGTAGAATCCTACATTATCAGAGATGGACATAGGCTATAGAATATTTTCAAAAAAGTTAGGGATCCGTATGAAAACTTCGATAATGTGACCCAAGGTGTGAGAAAAAATCCTTATATCGCGTACGCTGCGGAATCTATTGACAATAGAGCAAAGTGATGTACTACAGTTTTATAGAGGTCATCAATATCTACAAAAAAGTCCGCGATACCATATGTCTAACTATTATGGATAAGTCGCCATGACCGCTTTTTGTTAATATTAGTCAAGCAAATCCCATGGTGAAATAAAAAATTGTGATTATAGTACCATGATATTAATCCTTATCCATTTAAATGGTTTGATAATTAAGGTTGATTATGTCCGTGTAAATTACACTTTAAATCATTCATATCGGACCTTTCGTTCAAAAGTTACGACGGTAATAAACATGCTCGGAGTAAGAAAAATGTCGCGGCTTGAGCGAACTGGGGAGAATCGTATCAATGCTTGGTCCGATGACGTTGAAACACCACGGCATTTAAATGTTTTCGATAAAACAATAAGAATATCAAATGTTTGGATTTTTCGAAAATCAACTAGGTACATACATAATAAAGGGTGAAGCAGGGGTGAATAAGTTTTTAGGGGAGGAAATTATAGCTTGCTTCAATTTACGTTAGAATTCTATGAATAAACTAAAAGTGGGATAATTGAAACAGATCATGTACCTAACAATTTTTGCATAATCAACCCCTGACGGGCTGAACGGGGTGAACAGTTGCGCTGAACCAATAATGAGAATCGTTGTGCTTAATTTTCCAAAACTAACCTTTATAAGGGGATATGTATAGGGGCGTTGCAGTTTGTGGAGTACCTACTATCCCCACGCGGACGAAGTCGCGGGCGAAGTGCTATGTTTTATATATTCGATGATGGGTAGGCAAAAGTAATGTTTATAAACACGTAAAATAAGTAATACGATGTTTCAAAATCTTAGAAGATAAATTATAAAGTTATTTCGCGTTATTTTACATAAATACACGGACAGGACGACCACGAAGAGAAGTGCGTCAACACTATTTTAGTTTAGAATCGATGGTCGAAGGGCTACAAAACCAGGTGTAAGGTTTTTTAAAAATCCCCGCGAACTAGGCAGCTTAGCCTCTATAAGCTTGTCGTACACATTGCCGTAACTTTCACAAACGTATGCATACTTTCATGCCATAATGACATACACCAAACACAAATTGTTATGATAGCACAATGGCATGCAATATACTTGCACATAAGTTTCGTGCAAGTATCTAGCGCATGTGTATTTGACATTAATTTAGTCGCAGAACGATTTTGACGTGAGTACACAGAGGAGAACAAAATTTATCTGTACTAACCAGCACGTCTATTTCCAACCTCGCCAGCGCTACATTCTGGTCGGCACACTTGAGCCTGTCGTTGTATGCCACGCAGTTGGCGATGTCGGCTAAAGCTTGGTTCATGCGATACTGCAGCTGTAGCGTCGAGGTCGCTTCGTCGCGCATCAGGCGGTGGAACAAGCTCTCTTCCATGCCTAGGCGTCTGGAATGGGGGAAAATGGAATAAGTGAAGAATACAGCCGAAAGAAGAGTAAATAACAGCGCTGAACTGAGAATTACAGAGCTAACTCGCATGTTATCTTAAAGCTAGGAGATCTAATAACTGGTCACTTTGTGGGGTGGTCTACCCACACTGCTTTTCAGTACTGCCGTCATAAGAAAACAGGACGTATCTACAAAAAATGAAGTAACCGATTTCCAACATTAAGAAAATAGCTTAAGGTCAGAAATCGACTACTTAGTTTTGTGTGGATACGTCCTTTGTTCTTATGGCGGCAGAGTACACGTCATAGACCATTCGACATATTCACTGCCCACAGGCGCTTATTCATCGTCGACGGAAAACAAAAGGAAGATTTGAATTTCAGTAGAAAGATAATATGGTGCTTTACATAACGCTTAGTGCCATCCCTTCTTCTCATTGAAATAAATATGAAATTGACGCTTCCTTAAAGAGACCCAGTATTCTTAAGCGCTGAAGAAACAGAAAGAAAAAGTAGTCTACAACCATCTCCAGGGTCCCTTCTATCTCTGTACTAAAATTCATTAAAATGGGTTCAGCTTTATGGGTTTAGGCTTAAGACTGTAAAATAGTGGGTCCACACGATACAGACGTGTCTGTATCGTGTGGACGTGGTTGACTCTTCTTGTTGTGAACGTCACACATGCAGATTTGGTTCCAGATTCCTATAATCTGCATTCTCTTAGCCAATTTGAATTCTCATAATATAATCTTGTTTGTAGTATCTTAGATGCTTGAGCGGCGCATCTTCATGCACATTAAGTGTAGCAGTGCCATCGGCAAATGTACCTAAGACTACTCTTTCTGACACGGGGAGATCAGCTGTAAAGAGTACCATCACACTGACTTGAGGAACTCTCGCCCGAATTCCGTACAGTACAGTGTAATTGATTTACAAAGTACTGCCTATTTTCTAAGTTAGATTTAATAAAATGTATTTTGTGATTTCAATAAATAAAAAAAATGTTTTATAATAATAGTAATAAATCTCTTAGTTTGGATAGGCCTGGTTGGTTTTTGGTGGATTGCTTAGGATATCAAGAAGTCTTAATCCGGCACTGTATGTCTCGTGTAAACGCACCATAACAAGCAAACTCACATTCGAATTTACAATACTGGATAGTCTTACCTCGCTGCTCGACTCCTGACTACTGGGGGCAACTGTTCTGGGTCTCCCACTAAGACGAACCTCTTAGCCGCGAATAAGGGGCGCAACACAGTGCTCTGTAACACCTGCAATATAATACATTTATTTGCTTTAGGATTATAAACCTTGAGCCTGCTGTTTACCATCCTGTTTTCATTGCAGTCAAAATATTTGTTTGTAGTTATTTGTTATTGTTCTTTCATACTTTTAAATTCCCCTTTGAAAGTAGTATGTTGGGCGTGACGCTAAAAGACCGCAAACGAGCAGAAGATATTAGAGCTACAACCAAGGTGGAAGGCATGCTAGAGAAAATAAGACACTTGATACGGCGATAGACAGGACACATGATGACATGAGTCAAGCATGACATGGGACAGCAGGATAAAATGGACGAAAATCATAACGGAAGAAGATTAGAGGGACAATCTGCTCAATAAAAGCTAACAATACAACGTGTTACAGAATAAACGCAATACCTCTTAATTATGGGGTTATTGTACTCATTAAGAACAACTTTTACTATGGGCCCAACTCCGAAATAGCGAAAAAAAACAGCTGTTTAGTAAATTTTGTCAAATTATGCGCACTTAAATGGAGCAGTCGTTTTTTTTATTTCAGTGTTGGTCCCATAGTGAAAGTTGTTCATAATGAGGAATACAATGACACCTTAAGAGGTACTGCGTTTATTCTGTTACACGTTAATATAGAGGAATGGAAACAACTGCATGAGGATTGTGTTTCACAGGACCCGCTGACCACTAAACTGGGAAATCCAAAGTGCTAAATGTTTGCTACCATGTAACAAAAAAGGTATTATGTTTAGTGTCAGCAATAAAGGCTTGATAATAATTTGTAATTGTTATTACCTGAGTGGCTTCATCGACTATGCAGAGATCAAAAGTAGTTCGGGAGAGCATTGCGTGCGTGGCTCCCAAACATGTCACTCCCACGACGTCCTGCGAATACAATCAGCTTGTAATTTAAATTATGTACTTATTTATTGCAGGTAGGTTCAAAAATTATTCGTAACAAAAGTAAATTGTTATATGCAGTGCTTTTTTGAGCATAGCAAAAGTTGTTGGATTGTTACATTATTCTGGAAATCAGAAGTGTGAATTTAACCGTTAAATACCTGACCAAGGGTATCGAGGTCAGTAGCTTTGAGTATAAAAACTAGCTTTAGGTACTGTATATGGCGTATAGCCCCAGAAACCTTAAATATTATCTAATATTATGAAATACACATATTATTCTTTAACATATTTCACGTGTCGCTCATTAACCTAATTAAACTAAAAAGCTTACCATAGAATCATAGAGCGTAGCTAATTTCTCGGGTGTATCGCAGTCCTTGGTCAGCGTTAGTTCGCTTAGTTTCTGAAGATCAGGAGCAATGCGCGCCGCAGAGCCCAGCCGCAGTATACGCAATGATTCTGGTAACCTGAGGATTTTTATTTTTAAAGTTACTCTTAAAAACATATTTAAGTTCAGAATCCGAGATAAATGTAAAATCAAAACTATGCATAATTATAGATAATGCTCAAATCCTTTGCAACCCATACTTTTTTTTGGGGATTTTTTTAATACAAATGATCACATCATCTTAAAATACACAAGTGTTACTTTTATTTTTTTATTTCAGATGCGATTGCGCTTGACTCTAGTCTAGGTCAGAGATGACAGACACAAAGTCGACGATGGAGTGAGCTAAACTAGAAAAAGCATGGTTCACTCTAACTTTGAAGAGGTTAGGGTTGTATGCGTTCGGAAACACAGACGCAGGCAGAGTTCCACTCCTTTACTGTTCGCATTATATGAACGTTTGGAAACGCTTAGTGCGAATTGGTGGTATAGCAACGGAAAGGTAGGGATGGTAACTTGCAGTGCGTCTAGATGTCCGATGGTAAAAAGGCTGGTAGAATGAGGTCGTAGAGTTCTCGGGCACACTCAGCAAAGTACAATCTGTAGAAGACCGACAAGCAGGCAACCTTGCAGCAATGAGCTAAAGTATGAAGCTTGGCATTCACCAGTTTTACTCGCCAATGAGCCTTTTAGCTCTGCGTTCCACCGAGTCAAGCGCGGCAAGTTGGTATTTAGCTGAGCCTTCCCAAAGGTGGCTGCAATACTCCATGCAGGATCGGACTTGTGCCTTGTAAAGGGTTAAAAGCTGTCCAGGTCTGAAATATCGCTTCACTCTATTTAAGATGCCCAGCTTTTTGGCCGCAGTTTGGGCTTTGTACTCAATGGTGGCGCCGAAGTTGAGACTCAACTGGATGTCAAACATGTCGAGGAGCTCGAGCCGATCAGTTACAGGAACAGATGTACACCAAAATGCAGTAGTGTGGTCGAAACGACTCCTTTGTTGCGGTAAAAAAAATTGAGTTATGATGATTAATTAAAATTATCTCGAATTAAAAATTCAAGTATAGCGGGTTAAAACATAGGAAATGCTTGCGAATTCCTATGTAAAAATGAGAATGTTATACTTTTTTTTAAATATTTTTTAACCTCAACTTAAAAAAAAAAGACTCCAGTAGTTTTCTCAATGGTTAAGTTTTTTTTTAATGTCTTATTCGGTGTCATTATATATAAATATCAATAAGTAGAAAAGAGAGACTAAACAGTCTAAGTTATCAAACAAATAAAGTAAGTACCTATATGAATATCGCCAAGAGTTATACAGGAAACGCCTTTATATCGATTGAAATAAGATCTCATTTATTTCTATATGTGCCTACCTGCTGAGTACGGTGTCGACGGCGGAATGCGTGTGCGCAGTGACGAGCACGCGCTGCTTCAAGCCGACCAGCATTTGTATGAGCACGCTTATCGTCTGCGTTTTACCTGCAACAAGTACGAACACACGTCAGTGAAGTTGTGTAGAAGTATTACGGTACTTATATTAAATTAAAAAATACCCCACATCCTACAATAATGAGCCCCGAGAACGATATTGATATAGATATGTTTTACAAAGCACATAACCATAACCATAGATGTTCCTGCTCTAGTGAAAGAATACCAGGTACCGAGCAGAGAGGCTATAGGTACGATTTTTATAATATTTACTGAATCAAATGCTTAGGCGTCTCTTCAAACCAATGATGAGTGTTTTGAAGAAAATAATAATCATTGGTGTAGAGACCGGCGAGCGAGAAGTCGTAATTCCATTTTCATCCATAGGTACCTCAAATCCCCACTCCGTCCCGAGTATTACAAGCTAGTCAAGGCGTTATACAAGCTTTAGTCATTTTTTGAAGTGAAAACTTCTTTAGGGGCGTTGTGCACTTTTTGGGATGGGTAAAAAATGTTAAACTCGCGTCAGGAACTCAGGACACGTGACCTGATCGAAAATTCGTAAGACGGATAATGTAATATGTAATATAAATTGTCATGTTTGTGTACGATAGCGCAATAAATGAATATTGTATTTAACCACATAAATGATAGTAGGTACTTTTATACTGATAAATAAAACAATTCGTGAGAAATTATTCCCTAAAAATGGTTAATGCAATCCCAAAATATTCAAAAACACACAACGTTAATGTTCAAGTTTTCACTTCTGCCGGCACTCCCGGAGGGCAACCCCTTGTTTTTTGGCCCACCATGATATAGTTTACAGCTATACATACCAGTGCCGGGCAGGCCGCACATGAGCGCGTAGTCCTTAGCGGACAGACACTTGAGCACGGCGCGCTGCTGCTGTAAGTTGAGCGACTTCATGAGCCGGCCCACCATGATATAGTTTACAGCTATACATACCAGTGCCGGGCAGGCCGCACATGAGCGCGTAGTCCTTAGCGGACAGACACTTGAGCACGGCGCGCTGCTGCTGTAAGTTGAGCGACTTCATGAGCCGGCCCACCATGATATAGTTTACAGCTATACATACCAGTGCCGGGCAGGCCGCACATGAGCGCGTAGTCCTTAGCGGACAGACACTTGAGCACGGCGCGCTGCTGCTGTAAGTTGAGCGACTTCATGAGCCGGCCCACCATGATATAGTTTACAGCTATACATACCAGTGCCGGGCAGGTCGCACATGAGCGCGTAGTCCTTAGCGGACAGACACTTGAGCACGGCGCGCTGCTGCTGTAAGTTGAGCGACTTCATGAGCCGGCCCACCATGATATAGTTTACAGCTATACATACCAGTGCCGGGCAGGCCGCACATGAGCGCGTAGTCCTTAGCGGACAGACACTTGAGCACGGCGCGCTGCTGCTGTAAGTTGAGCGACTTCATGAGCCGGCCCACCATGATATAGTTTACAGCTATACATACCAGTGCCGGGCAGGCCGCACATGAGCGCATAGTCCTTAGCGGACAGACACTTGAGCACAGCGCGCTGCTGCTGTAAGTTGAGCGACTTCATGAGCCGGCCCACCATGATATAGTTTACAGCTATACATACCAGTGCCGGGCAGGTCGCACATGAGCGCGTAGTCCTTAGCGGACAGACACTTGAGCACGGCGCGCTGCTGCTGTAAGTTGAGCGACTTCATGAGCCGGCCCACCATGATATAGTTTACAGCTATACATACCAGTGCCGGGCAGGCCGCACATGAGCGCGTAGTCCTTAGCGGACAGACACTTGAGCACGGCGCGCTGCTGCTGTAAGTTGAGCGACTTCATGAGCCGGCCCACCATGATATAGTTTACAGCTATACATACCAGTGCCGGGCAGGTCGCACATGAGCGCGTAGTCCTTAGCGGACAGACACTTGAGCACGGCGCGCTGCTGCTGTAAGTTGAGCGACTTCATGAGCCGGCCCACCATGATATAGTTTACAGCTATACATACCAGTGCCGGGCAGGCCGCACATGAGCGCGTAGTCCTTAGCGGACAGACACTTGAGCACGGCGCGCTGCTGCTGTAAGTTGAGCGACTTCATGAGCCGGCCCACCATGATATAGTTTACAGCTATACATACCAGTGCCGGGCAGGCCGCACATGAGCGCGTAGTCCTTAGCGGACAGACACTTGAGCACGGCGCGCTGCTGCTGTAAGTTGAGCGACTTCATGAGCCGGCCCACCATGATATAGTTTACAGCTATACATACCAGTGCCGGGCAGGCCGCACATGAGCGCGTAGTCCTTAGCGGACAGACACTTGAGCACGGCGCGCTGCTGCTGTAAGTTGAGCGACTTCATGAGCCGGCCCACCATGATATAGTTTACAGCTATACATACCAGTGCCGGGCAGGTCGCACATGAGCGCGTAGTCCTTAGCGGACAGACACTTGAGCACGGCGCGCTGCTGCTGTAAGTTGAGCGACTTCATGAGCCGGCCCACCATGATATAGTTTACAGCTATACATACCAGTGCCGGGCAGGCCGCACATGAGCGCGTAGTCCTTAGCGGACAGACACTTGAGCACGGCGCGCTGCTGCTGTAAGTTGAGCGACTTCATGAGCCGGCCCACCATGATATAGTTTACAGCTATACATACCAGTGCCGGGCAGGCCGCACATGAGCGCGTAGTCCTTAGCGGACAGACACTTGAGCACGGCGCGCTGCTGCTGTAAGTTGAGCGACTTCATGAGCCGGCCCACCATGATATAGTTTACAGCTATACATACCAGTGCCGGGCAGGTCGCACATGAGCGCGTAGTCCTTAGCGGACAGACACTTGAGCACGGCGCGCTGCTGCTGTAAGTTGAGCGACTTCATGAGCCGGCCCACCATGATATAGTTTACAGCTATACATACCAGTGCCGGGCAGGCCGCACATGAGCGCGTAGTCCTTAGCCGACAGACACTTGAGCACGGCGCGCTGCTGCTGTATGTTGAGCGACTTCATGAGCCGCGCTCCGAGGCGGCCCACTTCGCGAGGTAACTTGGCTTCGAATTCAGGGGATTCTTTGTTTACTATTAACCTGGAATATGGTTGAAAATGATAGTGAAAACTAAGCCTTTTACCCTAATAAAAGAGTGTCCATGGAGTTTCTTGCACGTTCTTCTCCATAGAAATCAACGCTTTGGAACGTGCAAATAGCTTCGCGTTGGACTTCGACAATTCTAAAGTGCCTTTAAATAGTGTATTTGAAATAAAAGATTTGAGTTTGAGTATTACGGCAAAGCCAAAAGGAAGGGTTATGATTTTTTGTAGCTAGCAAAAGAAAAAATCAATTGTTTTAGGTTACTAGCCTCTAGCTCCCAGCGGCTTTGCTTGCATGATAGTGTTACGAGCTTGGGGTTCGTGACAATAAAAACAGTCGATAAAATAACCAAAATTAAACTTAAATTAATCAACACTAATTACAACTTTAAAACTCACTAATTATAAAACACATTTGCACTACTAATCACTTTAATTCGCAGTTGAAGATCGCTCTCGAAGTTCTCGCTTGTATCGCATATTCAATACCTAGTGACCCTATGCGGGCATAGGTCAGCAGATAATTTCCAGAACCTTCTACTATAGAAACATCTAGAAAGTTCGAGTACATACCGGTCCCGACTAACCAGATATCGAAAACTCTATGTTCTAGCATCGAAAAGTCTAGAAGGATCTTGACTCTACTATTTCTGCTACTCGATACTAGATGGCGCCAGTAGTAACTAATATCGCTATGTACCCGGCATTAATTCTGGCGCGTAACAATAGGAATTTATCCCAAGGCAACGTACTCCCTGAGTAAAAAAACAGGACAAGTGTGAGTCAGAGTCGCGCACCGAGGGTTCCGATCCGGTCTTGATTTTTCTGAGTGTACAACGTGCAACATACTAAACGCAATACCTCTTAAGGGGTCATTGTACTCATCATTATGAACAACTTTTACTACGGGACCAATCCCGAAAGCGCGAAAAAAAAATCAGCTGTTCAGTACATTTTGTCGAGTTATGCGCACAGAATTAAAGAAAGATTTTTGCGATTTCAGTGACTCCTTAAGAGGTATTACGTTTATTCTGTTACACGTTGTATATTACCTAAGGAACTTTATAAACTATGAAAGCACTCTCATATTACTCTGACAAAAATAGAGCAGGTAAGATTGGAGGACAAACTTGACTTTGTTGTTGAATAAAATGTTCTCCCATACCATACATCAATACACGTAAAGGTCAATTCTTTAACCGAAAATATAAGTTTGTAAAAAGTATCCTATGTCCTTCCAAGCTCAAATCTATTTCCTTACCAAAATTCATCAAAATTTAATTGTGACTTAGGCGTTAAAACGTAAAAAAAAACAGACGGACTAAATTACTTTCGCATTTATGATATTTATATGGATTTTATGAAAATAGAAATTATGCCAATACATACTAATAATACAAAGCTTTGTTAAGGTGGAAGTGCCAGGGTAGCTCGCGAAATTCTAATTTTCTTACGTTTTTTGCAATTTGCAGGTGAGTGTCAGGTTATATCTTGGTCAAAATATGATTCGCGGCCGGAACAAGTTTGTATTTATAGAATTATAATCATTAAAATCATCAATACAACTCTTTCACTTAGAATTGATGTCAAATATATTATTTCATGAAATCATAATTGGCATCAATTCTAACTGAGAGAGTTGTATTGATGATTTTAACGATTATAATTCTATTTCTATATTTTGAATTTCGCGGGCTACCCTGGCGCTTTCACCTTAACGCTGTTTTGAAAAGTAACTTGTAAGTTTAGAACGATGCACTTACTTCCGGAGTCTTTCGGATCGTTCACTGTCTTCCATGAGCACACCTAAGTTGGTCAGGTTCTGAACAGTGGTCGCATAAGACTCGTACGTGTCGATGTGGTAGATCGTGTCCTTGTTCAAACGACTACCCACATCCCTGGAAGAGAAAATTATTAAGTAGGAAAGTGTAAAGTGCGTGCTCCATACATTTATATTCGCCTTACTGGACAAAATGTAGGAAACGACTGAAATTAATGTACGATTTCCGAGAGAAAGGAGTGTCAGACTATTACTGACTAAAACCCGGATGGGTGCTCGTCCTAATGCCCTTTGCGTGCCAGGGCCGCGGTCACTTTCGAATAAATTCCGCAGCAAGTAAAAAGTAATGGACCGGTTTCTGAATTTGGAGTTAAGAACGTGTCGAACCCTACTTTACCGACAAACTTTGTCAGGTTTCCAGGCTAAAGTAGAGTTTGACAGATTCTCAATTTTTAATTTTTAATAAAAAAATTGGGGATAGTTTACAACAATGAGCCTTTTTCATGCTTTCAGTTATGTCAATTACATCTTATACTAATAAGTCTCCCACATTTTACCGCTGAATTATTATAAAGAAGAATAATACCTCTCAAGACATATATGTAACTCCTTAGAATTTGATACTGTTACAACTCCTGCTGCGATCCATGGTCGGTTTTCTATACTGACTATTGAAAATTCACCCTCTTGTGGGCCTTTGACTGCTCTCGCATCGCCACTATTACCTTAAAAAATATCAGAAACAGTGTTCGAAATGATATAATAAATTTTTGACTAGGCAAGTGATGATAAGCCGATTCAAAATCTCTTTGAGAAAAATTAGAACATATGTTTCGGAATTATTTTTGGATGCATTATTTATTAACCTTTGTCCTCACTTTCTCTATGAAAGATGTGTAAGTATCTGTCTTCTAAATATGTTACTGCTGTCAATTTTAAGTTAGCTGCACATGTGCCACGCTTAGCTCTGAAACAAATTAATCCTGAATTGAAGTA
This sequence comes from Melanchra persicariae, assembly GCA_947386135.1. Classification (NCBI taxonomy): domain Eukaryota; kingdom Metazoa; phylum Arthropoda; class Insecta; order Lepidoptera; family Noctuidae; genus Melanchra; species Melanchra persicariae. The sequence goes on along the minus strand of OX376661.1, from coordinate 8,263,558 downwards.
GAATACAATCAGAAACCAATAACAGAAGTAGGACAATTTTTCTATAGGCAAGCTAAAAAAAAAGTGTCAATCAATAAAATGAAATCACGTCCGAGTGCTCACCGAGTCTTTCGGGACATCAGCAAACAACTTGTCGACTGTACACGTGACCAGAGGGCTGGGCTTTTCTTTGGCCAAAGAATCAGCATTGCCATTCAACGCGGCAATGCTGCTAGTGTTCTGGGCACTTTTGTCATTGACACATTGATGTGGATGAATTTTTTGATGCCCAATGACTTATTTTATTTTTATACACGTTTGTACATAATTTGGTAATTTTTAGTCTAGTTTATATATAGTTAGGTTTAGTAGATATAAATAGTTTAGTTAGTTAAGTTTAGCTTAGTGAAATATAGTTACGCGGACGATATGGTGTTACTGAGCCCATCGATTGCAGCATTACGGAAATTGGTGTGCATCTGCCAATCGTACCCGGAAGCCCATGGGCTCAGATACAACGCAAATAAGAGTGAGTTCATGTTGTTCAAGTCAGGAAGCAAAGGCTACTCCCATGTTCCTCATGTAACTCTATGCGGCATGCGTTTAAAAAAGGTAAGTGCCTTTAAGTATCTGGGTCACTGGGTGACCGAAGACCTGTGTGACAAAGAGGACATTGAGAGGGAGCGCAGGGCGCTGTCCATCCGGTGTAATATTTTGGCTCGTAGGTTTGCACGTTGCACTACTCAAGTTAAGATAACATTATTCAAGGCACACTGTCAGACCTTCTACACGTGCAGCCTATGGACTAATTTTACATTGCGGGGGTACAGTGCTCTGCGTGTCCAGTATAACAATGCGTTTAGGATATTGTTGGTTGTGGGGCTGCCACGTTTTTGTAGTGCTTCCGCTATGTTTGCTGAGGCGCAGACTGATGATTTTTTCGCCATAATCAGAAAACGTGTGCGTGGCAGCCCGAATGGTATTCTTAGCGCATTGTCCCAGAGGTGGGACTCACCAATGTTGATGAGGTGGATGCGACTGCACGCTAGCGGCCCCTCATACTTATAATAGGTACTATAATATTTTGTTTTTTGGACTATCTGTTACTGTTTAAATTATATTTGATTATTATTATTTGACATTCACGATTAATTTTTATAATTTTTTGAATTTTTGTATCTTTAAATTTATATTCATCTTTATGTTTTTTATGTAATTTTATGGATTTTAATTATCTGCAATAAATAAATTGAATTGAATTGAAATAAATAAAATGAAATAGGTTTGTTTCCTGGTAAAAATATGATAGTCCGTACGTCAGTTAGACTTGATCAAAAAAATTATGTAAAAGCATCCACGTATTTTTAACTTTATAAACATTAAAAATTGACAAATATAAAACAACAGAATTCAGAGTTCAGGGGGCTTGTTCCGTCACGTCCAGAATAGAAGTGGTAGTGTACGTAGACTTGATGTCACGCGAGATTTCAAATCACTATATCGTCTTAATTTTTTGTTTACGTGACAAACTAAAAAGTATGTGTCGAATATTTTTTGGTAATCTATCTGAGAGACAAATTATTTTAGGGTAGGGTTTTTAAGGCAGATTCATACCATAATAAGGACTTCATAAAATTGTTAGCCAAAGTTAGTCCTTACCTCTTTTCGACGCTTTCAGTCCAGAGCGCGTGTAAGGGAGACGATACCATCTGCCCTCTCTCTTCCATCTTCAGCAACGCCGTCCAATGCAGGAAGTATTCTACGTATTTCGGTGACAGGTGACCCATCGCTTCTGTACGTAGTTTAGATAGAGGATGGGTTTCTGATACGCTTGGACCGTTTGTGTGCCTAGATTTAAGAAAAATATAAGATTCAGGCTTCACGCTACAAAAGCAGTTTCTGATCGCTTGGACCGTTTGTATGCCTAGATTTATGAAAAATATAAGATGTAGGCTTCACGCTACAAAAGGACTTTCTGATACGCTTGGTATTGTTATATACCGTTTGTATGCTAAGTTTGTTTGATCACTGAAAAATATAAGTTGTAGGCTTCATGCAACAAAATGGCAATGTTGGAAGAACACATAATGGCATTAAAATGGTCTTATTTTTTTTAACACACTGACAACAAGGTTAATTTTCAATGCTATTAAATTTATCTGTATTATCATTATTAGCTGTAGATTTATTAAAAATACAAAGTCAAAAATAACATGGAATATGTAAAGCATTCGTTTACAAAAATAAATTTGTTCTTACCATAAATGTAGCGAGCATAGAGTAAGATAAGGACACTTAGCGCAGGCGTTGTGATGATCCACTGGTTCAGGCAGTTTCTGTTGCAACATTATAGATGCCTCTTCGATGTCTACCAGATTCTCTGAACAAATGAAATACAGCATTTCTAAAGTTGATTTTCCATGGGTCTGTGTCATTTGGTTGGATGGAAATTTCATGTGGTCTTACATGTTTCATAAGAGATTGCACTGTATTGCTAATAACTTAAAGATCAAAATTCAAGGTCCGTGGTTGCAAGACCTTTATCTGGCACTTTTTCTTTTTCCAGTTTCATACATCATCCTAATACAGGTTTAACAACCAGTTATAGCTTAAAACGATACTTGAATGAAGACAACAAGAATAAGATACCTGAGTCGATATCCTGCGGCGATGTGGTAACATACTGCACGAGTTGATTGCGTAGCATCACCAAGTCGCGCCGCTCCGGGTAGCCACAGCTTACCTCACGCAACTCTACGCGGTCCCTGAAAACATAAGCCTATGTTATAGGGAATGTGCACGGCGTAGAACGTGCCATCTAGCGTTGCAGATTCGAAACTTTTGGGTTCTAAATATAGCTCCTACACGACCCATTACGGGAACGAACTGGGCGTGGACAGCGCCATCTAGAGGCGCAGACACTTCTGTCCTGTCAGTTCATGCACGTTCCCTATAAACCTAGAAGATGCTATTATAATTAATAATCTGTGACCACTCTCAGGAAATAGTGCTTGAAGAAGGACAATTCTCTATTGATCGAAACTATATTGTTGAGCCAAAAGTTTTATGATCCCAAGCCTCAGTTACTTCGACGCATGTAACCTGAATAACTGGTGAGTCTGTAGCGTCTACCGTGCTGAAATATTTACCAGTTTATCATCTAGCATCTCGTGACCTATCCTTGCGTTCGCAGTTAATTTTTTAGACATGTTAAGAAATATATAATTTGCCATAGAGAATTTAAATTTTGACAGTTTTACGCGACGGGAACCGGTTGCTGCCGCTTGCTGTGTGGTTTTTTCATAAAATAACTTCAACGGTCACACACAAAGCTCATGCAGTCTGTCTTGCAACTTCTTTTTTTCTATGGCTTTTTCAAAATACTAATCATTCTGAAATCAACTTAATTTACACGACTATAAGTTGGTATTCATTTAGGTGGAAATAACTTCCATTTGGAAACAAGCCGAGACAACTGTCGTTTGTATATTCTCGAGCGTAAGTAAGACAACATTTTTTTTTTCCTGGCTGTTTATTTGGATAAGTTTACTTACTTCAAGTATAGCAGTAGACCGCGCTGAGCCGCCTGCGTGGGGTCCTCACAGTTGTGCACGTTGAGCATCATGCCGTACAGCACCAGCTGGCCGCGGTGTTCCGCCGACATGGACGCCTTGCCGCTCTTTAGCTCCAGAGGCACTACTGCCTTTTGACGTCCTGTGGAAAAGCAATTAACTGGTAATTCTTGTTAATCTTAGTAAACTTGTGGTTTGTAAAAATAAAATGAAATTGTACGCAAATATAACTTTTAACGTTCTATGATAATATTAGTGCAGTTCGCGTATATCATCTCGGGTCGAGTGGTTTAGGCGTTTGCCTTGTAACCCGGTGGTCATGGGTTCGATTACCACGGGAAGCATATTTTGTAAAGTTGTTTCCAGTTTGGCTAGAACATTGCAGGCTTGAATCACCTGATTGTCTGATAAAAAGATGATTCCGTGCTTCGTCCCGGCCGCCAAACGGCGGTCGTCAAACCATGTCAGAGGCCCTTGATGCGGTTTAGAAACTCTGACACTAGGGTGTGTGGGGTTAGGAGTAGGGGCCCGTTAGGGCCAGTGCCTACCAGGGTTGCGGATTTGTTCGAGTTACCGCGGCCCTGGAACGTAAAAGGCACTAAGAGGAGCATGGGTGGGTTTTAGTCAGTAGAAGTCTGACACTCCCTGCCGCTCAACCCAGAGCGGGAGGGGTCATTTGATGATTTCCCATCCAAAAAAAAAAAAAAAAGAAGGGTGTGTGGGGTCGTTAGACTTTACTGCCCACACGATAAGAAGAAGTATCTCGGGCAAAAATAGTAATTTGTATTATCTATTGTAAAAAACAGAAATGATAATTTCAATAATATTCTTACCATTTCTCTCATGAATTGTAACCTGTACAGTGGCGTCGATTTTACCCTTTAGCCCCAGTGTAGGGCAGCACAAATTCTCTTCAATATCCAATACTTTATCAATGTGACCTGACCAGTTGTTTTTGTCCTTTTTTACATTCTAAAAGCAAAAATTCATACTTGTGCACGTCTTAAAAGAAACTATAGCAAAATTGATATATGGCAAATGGCGCAAACATAAAACGTGCGAGTAGGACAGAGATTATTTAGTACAGCATTTCTAAAAACACTTCTTACGAACACTTCTTACGACCACGTTTTACGACCGCGCCGGCCTCTAACATGGGGTTTGGCTTAACAGTTAACTATTATATATTTATAAGACGTAAAGAAGCCCATAAGAATGAAAAAGGTAGTTTAGTAAAAATATTACCGCAACTGTAGGTGGTTTCTCTGCGACATAAGTGTTCATAAAGTCAGCGAGCGGCGGCACATATTTATAAATATTATTTCGCGCCTCCTCCTCACTCAGCCCAGCGTCATACAATCTTTCCACTGAATCCTTTATTATGCTGTCAGTGACTGAGCGCAGTTGTTCTATTGATGTTATCTTTTGAGTCAGAGCTTTTTGTACCAGCTCGTGGATTAATATTCCTGTTGTCATCTGAAATAAATCATACAACATATTTCAGTAAAGCTGCAAACATTATGATTCGAAAATTAAATGTTATTTGCTAGAAAATATAGTTCACAATCGAAATGACCATTCAAAATTTTTTATCGTAAGTAACAATAACAGCTGTCAGAAACAATCCACACTTACAGCCATATTAGCAGAGTCAATCCCTCTCCACCGCTCCTGCAGCACTGCCTTACGCTTACAGAACACGCCGGCCACAACACTAGTGCTAGACACCAGGTGGTCTGGGCGCAACACTAGCAGTCCGGAAGTGTTCGTCACACAGTAGTGGCCTAAAGTGTCGGGTGATGCAAGGACGCTGATGATGTCCCCAGGCAGTAGGGGAGTGTCAAGCCTGTAATATTTATAGAGAATTTATATGTACATATTTTTTTTATTTATATGCCAATGACGGAAAATATACATGACAAGCACTCTTGATTTAATTATAATAATAATGTTTCTTTTTTAGTTTTTTTAAATATTTTTTAAAATGTAACTTAATACGTAAGAAAAAATGAATAAAAAGCATAATAATAAATTTATGAAGCCAAAAAATACAAATTTCAAATTTAATTTTAACCCTAGTCCCCCACACTAGGATTACCTGTGTCGTGGGATCTAGTCTCTTTCAGTTCAGGAGACACACTAGACATAATCATATAACATGAGAACCTCCTCCTTTATTTGCAGTTGTTTGAAAAAGGTGTAAATAAAATGTGTATCGAGTAGTTACACAAAAATGCAAAATAGATAAGTTAGTAGTTAACAGAAATAATAATTAAAACTTATAATCAGCAAAAACTATTCTTTATCCTAATGATCACTGCTCATACCGGCCTATTGCATTATCGTCCATACTCATAAACATTTTGGAACACTTGGTTAAAATCCGTTTTTCGTGGTTGGTAGAGAACAGGAGGCTGCTTCCAACGACTCAGTTTGGCCTTTAGGAAAGGTCTAAGCCGCACGAGCTGAGAATCCCGTGCTAGGCTAGGATTTGTCACATTGGCAGCATCTTCACCAATCGCACCATACATTTAAGAATCCCTGGGGCTGACTCTGAACAAAGAACGGTCTGGAGAGGATTACCTCAAGGATCTGTTCTTACTTCTTAGTCCCCCATTGTACAATTGTAAAAGAATAAACGCAATACGTCTTAAGAGGTCATTGTACTCATCATTATGAACAACTTTCACTATGGGACAAGCCAAATGTCTGAGAATTATCCTTTGGGCCATGAACTCCTCTCCCATGAATGCACTTCAACTTGAATGTGCAGAACCGCCACTACACCTTAGGAGACAGTATTTGACAGATTGCTTCCTATCTTGAGTATTTTCCCTTTCATCCCATTCTTTACTCCCAATTTTAGAACAAATCGACTTCTCTTTTAATAATTCTTCCTATTAGAAACATAAAGTAGTTCCCCTATAGATAAATAGGTACAGAGAGCTTAAACAACTCTCCTCGCCTATTTGTCAATATCCTACTCTCCCGGTCTTCTCTGCCGCATGTGGAAGCGATTAATTTCGAACCGAAAGCCGTTTTGAGACGTGGTATATCAAAGAATTCCCAAAACACTAGAGACGATTTTGAGTCTGCCGTCAAGTGTTACTGGGAAAGATGAAATTACTTTTTCACTGATGCTTCAAAACTGTCTCGATACAGAATGTACAGGTGCGTCAGTTTACTTTCAAAATTCAAACATCGCTTCGCAAGAAGCATCGGTGTTTTCAGGAGAGTGTGTTGGTATTTTAGAAGCCATACACTACATTAAATCCCATCAAATAACCAGATCAGTATTTTTTGCAGATTCTCGCCCTTATCAAAGCCCTAAAACAAAATCAACTTTAAGAAGCCGTTTTGGAAGCAATCAAATAACAACATCAAAGTGGATTTTACTAACCTTGACGTTGTTATTAGATTGCTTCCAAAACGGCTTGAACATCGAGATAACGTGGATACAGGTATTGTTGACAATGAGTGCGCTGATTTCTTAGCAAAGTATGCCACATCGAATCCGGCTGATCGTAAAGCACTACGTAGCTCCGTAACTACGATTTGCGAAATGGTACCAAACCCAAGTTATTTAACTCGTGGACTGAAACATGCAAGACAACCTCTAAAACCAAGGGCATCTACTATGCCGCTATGCAGCACGAAATTCAACGTGGTTTTTTTAATTCCCTAAATTTTCGAAGAGAACTGTTTCCTCGGACATTGTTGAGCCCAGTGTTCCTGCACAAGATTCATGTCCGGGATAGTTCCCTGTGCGAGTGTGGTCTTGCGGAGGGTCTACTTTGGACAGGACCATATTTTCTTCTCCTGCTCCATATACCTCCCAACCAAATCCAAACCTCTCTAAATTCATCACCCACTGCTGCAGAAACGTTACTTAAAGAAAAGGTCCCAGTTTGTGATGCTGAATTTAAATTCCAACATGTTACTTGCAATGATGTAATAAAAACTTTTAATTCCTTGAATTTCAAAAAGACGGCAGATTTATGGGGTAATTCTGTTGACCTTGCTAAGTCTATTATACACATTGTAGCACCTATCTTGGCTGTTATTTTTAATAAATGTATTGACCGTGGTGAGTTTCCTGATCTAATGAAATATAGTAAAATAATACCATTATTTAAATCGGGTAGCACATCAGACCCTACTAATTATAGACCTATATCAGTGCTACCTACTTTTAGTAAAATTTTTGAGAAAGTTATTCTTAATCAAATGCAAAGATATTTTAATAAACACAAACTATTACATAATAAACAGTTTGGTTTTACAAGGGGTCGTTCAACAACCGATGCTGGTGTTGAACTTTTAGGACATATTTATAACGCATGGGAGGACAAATGCGATGCTTTGGGAATTTTTTGCGATTTTTCCAAGGCGTTCGATTGTGTTCTCCATGAGACATTAATCAGGAAGCTCCACTATTACGGAATCCGGGACGCCTCGTTGAATCTTCTTACTTCTTACTTGAGTGATAGGATTCAGAGAGTCGATGTGAACGGTACAAGATCTCCCGGGTCTGTAGTCAAGATGGGGGTCCCCCAAGGCTCAATTTTAGGTCCTTTTTTATTTCTAATTTATATTAATGACTTGCCGTACCTCATAAAGGATAAGCACGATATAGTGTTGTTTGCAGACGACACTTCACTTTTATTTAAACTCAAGCGTCAGCAGCTGGTTACTGACGATGTTAATAGTGCCATCGCAACTGTAGTTAACTGGTTTAATATTAATAATCTTCTGCTTAATGAAAAAAAAACCAAATGCATAAAGTTCACGTTACCACATGTTCGACAAGTGAACACTAGTGTGTCAATAAAGGGGGAAGAGTTGAAACCCGAAGATACCACTGTGTTCTTAGGCATAACTTTGGATGCGAAGCTACAGTGGGGCCCCCATATAGATAAACTGTCAAAAAACTTAGCTCTGCAGCATACGCCGTTAGAAAAATTCGTGGTTTAACTGATTTAGAGACAGCCCGTTTAGTATACTTTAGTTACTTTCATAGTGTGATGTCATACGGCATTCTGTTGTGGGGAAATGCCGCCGATATTCAGACAGTATTTGTATTACAAAAAAGGGCTGTTCGTGCAATTTATAAATTAAGTCCTAAACACTCCCTCAGGGACAAATTTAAAGAGATTAATATAATGACTGTGCCCTCTCAGTATATTTATGAGAATCTTTTGTATGCACATAAAAATATTAATCTATTTAAAAGATACAGTGATATCCATAACGTAAATACTAGGAACAAACACAATTTTGTCATTCCTAAAACCAGGCTCAAAAAAATAGGTGGTTCATTTAGATGCCAATGTATACGTTTTTATAATAAACTCCCTAGCCATATTCAAGACCTTAGTATGAATAAGTTCAAATTATTTATAAAACGTAAGCTATGCCAGAAAGCTTTTTACACAATTAAAGACTATCTTGAAGACAAAAAGGCTTGGGATTGAGCTGCTTCAATGATGTACATGGCCTAATGTTATATACCTTTTTAATTTTTAGAAATTGTCTTTTTTCTTTTTTTTAAGCTTTGTTGTATACTTTTCTTTCATCTCGTTGGTAAATTTTGACATTAATGTTTACTTTATTAAGTATTCTATTTTATTATTTTTGACATGGAATATTTACTTTGTAAAGTAATATATTTTATTTTTATTTTTTTCAATTTATTATGTTTGACATGAATACTTACTTTGTAAAGTATTATTTTTTTTATTATTATTATTATTTAACTCATTTTGTGAATATGGGGACCATGTGGGTTATTTTCTTCTTATTTTTCTCTTCTTTGAAATACTTCTTCTTTGAAGTATTTTTAACGAGGTCTGGCAGTTTGAGTACTTAAATGCGGCCTACACAAATGTCCTTTCTTTGGCATGTTCGTCGGTTCGTTGAGCTCCTTTATGGTTCTAAGTTGAGCTACGCGACTACTGACCAAAGCTTGCACTGACTGGACGGGTCCACTCAAATCTGTGTGGTTCTTTCCTCAAAAGACCATTTCAGACACTGATCTGCATGATCCTCATATCGTATTGTGAATGTGAGGACCATGCAGATCGCTATGATAGGGGTTCATTTCATGTTAGTCAACAATGTCTGGCAGTTTGAGATTTTTTTTATGCGGCCTACCCAAATGTCCTTACTTTGGTATTGTTCGTCAAATCGTTGAGCTCCTTAAAGTTCTAAGTTTGAGCTCCATAATAACTGACAAATGCTTGCACTGTCTGGACAGGTCCACTCAAATCTGTGTGGCACTTTCCTCAAAAGGCCACCTCAGACATTAACCTACATGGTTCTCGAATGATTTGACCATTACAATTTGTATGGACTTCAAAAGAGACTGTGACCTCTGAGTTTGTTTTGGTGTTTCTTCTCAGGGTAGTCAGCTAGGAAACACCGGCCTCATCTAGCTTAAAATGACCAAAAAATATTGACGTGTAAAAGTGTTATGTTTAACCTACTTACAAAATAAATATCATTTATCATTTATCATTTACCAACTTCCGTTCTTTTCTCTCCCATTTCTCTCCTACATTAATTCACATTTTGGCTACTTATTTAAAATTAATTATTTGAAATTTTAATTGGTGCGTAACTTATGTAATTAGGATTAGTTATATCATATCTGTATATAAGCTTTTAAATTAGATTTATATGTGTTTTTACTAACTCAGTGTTCATCTTCCAGCTAGACTAACTCCTACCACGAAGTACAAAGTTCGACGGCCTGCCTCTCTGTGCTGCCGCCACGACGTGACACTCACTGGCAGAATAATCGGATCCGGATCCGGCTCATTTGCCATTAAAGGAAAAAAAAAGTATTCTTTAAAATAAAGTAACAAAGTAAAGTAATATGCTTGTTTCAAAATTATTTTTCTGTTAAAACTTTATGTACTCGTATGCGTGCGTAAAAAACACTGTAGGTACAAATGCAGACTTAATCGGCAATGATAGGCTCGTCGAGTCGAAGTTCCAAAGTCTCGAGCATCGACGTGGAGTTGCTAGCCTGTCGGTTTTCTATCGGTTGCATTTTGGAGAGTGTGCAACGGAATTGCATAGTTTGATTCCGCCAAGCCCGTTCCATCATCGGACCACAAGACGTACGGCGATGCGCCACCGGTACATGGTGGACATCCCACCCACACGCACCAAGCTGTTTGAGAATACATTCATTGTGCGTACAGCTAAGGAGTGGAATTCTCTGCCAGTGTCTGTGTTTCCTGATAGCTACAACCTGGGAGTCTGAATAGGTTACTTCTAGGCAAGTGTGCTCCATCTTCGACCACATCGTCGCTTACCATCAGGCGAGATAGTGGTCAAGCGCGTTTTTTTTTTTATTATTGATAGGCATCAATAATAAAAAAAAAATAGCATACAGAACACATGGTTACCTACTTATTTCATAAAAATAATTTAACCTTTTAACGCACATCATTAGCGCAAGTCGTAAATGATCATAAGGTTCAATGTTCAAATAAAATCTATGAGACCTTAAAATGACTGTCCAGTTTCAACATCCTATACAGTGTTAAAATTCTCTGAAATCTACTTGTTTAGTGGCAATCATATTATTGTTATTAAAATCTTACCATACTCCTTCAACAAAGCATGTTGCTTTCTTGTCATCACTGTTCTTCAGTCTCAGTTCTATTTTACTTGTCAAGTTCTTAGCACTAAGTATCTCACAGCGCTGCATAGTGCTTAAATCTAGGTCTTCAATACCATCCTGTAACATCCATATTAATATTATAAATGCGAAGAAGAGAATCTTCCCTTGGGAATATATCCGACTTTCATGCGGCCGAAGCTGCTGGCAAAAGCTAGTAATGAATTATGTGTATCACAGAGCAGATAATTCGCCCTGTGCAGTGGAACATCACCCTAGTAATAGTATTTACTGCTTTGTAATATGTCTAAAGTTGTTATTAAAATACTTAAGATTCAATTCAGGACTATTTTCTTATTTTTTTATTTTATTTTATTTTTTTTAAAAACGTTGCCCCACACTAGGAATTTCTCCTGTATCGTGGGTGCGTTCACAAACATATAAACTCACATACACAAACAGCCAGACCCGGAACAACTATCTGTAGGCCATACAAATATTTGTTCCGTGCGGGAATCGAACCCGTGACACGCAGCGCAGCAGTCGACCGCTCAACCACTGCGCCAACCGTGTCGTCAAGTAGTGTAGTAGTGCCTACGGTAGGCGCCAGAAAAATTTGCACTAGGTCCACCTACATTTATAGATATTCTTAATTACAAAAAAAAATAATGACATAAATCTGTCTTGAAACAACATCTATTGTCATCCTTTATATTTTCTTGTAATTAATTATTCATATTTCATAATTTAATTTTAAATACATACAAGGAGATGTTAAGTAAAGGTCATTGTACTTTATTGCAAATTTATCTAGTGCCTACCGTACAAGATTGGCAAGCTATTAAATATTGTATAAATAAGTATTCATAGTCATACCTCTTTAATATCATCCACATCCCAGTCATCTTCAAAGTCGTCACAAACATCTTCTGTGCTGAAATCCAGTACTTTTACAGGAGAACCACTTTTAGAAGGAGAAATTACTTCTTTGATGGTGCTTTCTGGATTTGATAACTTATTGACTGGTGAGCAGAGGATCCCTGCAAATTGCATGATCAGTTTCAAAAATTTTAATGAACTATTTTTGTAGATGAATTAATTGTGCACCGAAACAACTTATAATACAGTCATAATAAAGCTCATGTATTCTTGTGAGCTTAACTCAAGTTTCTCCCAGCAAACCAAAGTGATAGAAATCACAATTAGAGGCAATGTCTGATTTTTCATCTTGAACAAAGAATTAAATTGATTTGTACATACATATTTTACTATTTCATGTTAGAAAATTGAAACTAAGTAGATATTCATTCCATACCTTGTTGAGCACTTTTCTTAGGTGTTCTTCTATGAGGGCTGTTTTTGTTTCCATTATTTTGAAATGGTGATTTTTTCTTAGGAGTAACAACTCCGGTCAGTGGGTCATCTACTCCTTCTGACTTATCTCCATTTTCAAATACACATGATTCCTCTTTGCAACCATTAATCTTATTTGATGATACATGATTTAGTACTTTATTCTCAGACTTTAGCAAAGAGGAAAGAAGTTTCTCTTTTTTCTTTTCAATAACACTATCATCTATCTTAACAACATTTTGGCTGGGTCCCTGAAAAGCAGCTAGAAGGTTCTTCTTTGGAGAAATTTTAGCATGAAATATATTCTCCTTGTTTGGTGATTTCTTTTTAGGACTTGTTTTAGAAGGTAAAGAACTTATGCTACCATTATCAGTCTTTATTTTTTTCGTTGCATTAGAGGACGAGACATCGTTAAAGTTGCCTTTTGTTGCCGGCTGTTCAAAGTCATCATCATCTATAAAGATTGGTGATGATGCCTTTCTTTTGAAACTCTTTTCTGGACTTTTAGCTTGTGTATGATTTTTATTCGCAGCCGGTTTCTGGCTTGCAGAATTAGTAGCAGTTTTGAAGAAATCAGTAACAGACTTTTGATTCTTTGAAGGACCAACCTGTTGCGACAAGTTGAAATTAAAATATAAAAAAAAACAAAGATTAAAGATAGCTTATGGTTCCAAGTATTGTACCTTTTTTAAACTTAAAGCTCTCGGCATATTGTACGCATAATTCACATATCAAAGATTACGTTCCGTAATAACGAAAAGAGTTAATATAAATAAACAACGCGTCTTCTCCCGCTTTCTATTGTGACATTGGCAGGCGGCCCGCGCGCGGCAGCTGTTGTTGACATTTGCCTAAAAGTCATAAAATAGAGCTGCTGTCGTAAAAGGCGGAACAAACTTTCGGATCGGACGCGACCAAGACGCGACCAAGACGCGACAGACAGACGTGGCTGACAGCTACGACAAACATGTAATATCTAAATATAGTGTATTACTATTTACTATTCATTTATTAGGATTACTTACCTAATTTTACGAAAATAAGTTTATTTGTTATGCTTTCAAGCCTAAACGACTGAACCGTCTGTAATGATTTATTGTAAAGTGAAAGAGAAACGGTTTTAGTTGTAAAAAAAATTTAGAACTTGAACGCGAATCAAGTCGCGGACTAAACATAGTTTGTTCACAAAGTTCAAGAGTTATTGAACGCAGCTAATTGAAAACTTGGTCAACATTAAGAAAAAATCTGTCAAGTGTCAAAAACAAACGTCATCGGTCATTCATTTTTAGTGTTGAGCACAGGTGTTGAGGTTAGGTCTCGAGTCTCGTGTTGATGATTTGTTATATCCAAAATCATTTAATTCTAGGCCGTCCTAACTAATTCTAAAAAATGTCAAAGAGACCAGAACACCAAGCGCCACCTGAAGTTGTAAGTTTATTTCCATATACATAAAATTGTATAGAAAATCCATTTGTTTACTTGATCAATCACCAATGTTTTGTTATTTTCTAGTTCTACAATGAAGACGAAGCCCGAAAGTACACCCAAAAGTAAGTTCACCCTATCAAGAACATCCCAAAATAAAAAACTCGGTTAAAAGATGCCTACATATCAATAGTTTAAATTTTTCAGTTCACGAATTATGGACATCCAAGCACAGATGACAGAAAGATGCCTGGAATTACTGCTACTTCCTGAAGATACTCCATGTCTGCTCCTGGATATTGGTTGCGGCTCCGGACTGTCGGGCACAGTGTTGGAGGAAAATGGACATATGTGGATTGGCATGGATATATCACCTTCTATGCTTGGTAAGTAAAAAAGTACAGAGCTAGCTAGTAACTATTCTTAACTATTAGTATCCTGCTTTGTTATTTCCATTTGCTTTTTTTTTAGCTTACTATAAATTACATACATTTTAGATGTAGCTAAAGAAAGAGAAACAGAAGGTGACCTAGTACTATCAGATATGGGTGAGGGTGTGCCATTCAGAGCAGGCTGTTTCGATGGAGCGGTTTCAGTGTCAGCCTTGCAGTGGCTGTTCAATGCTGATAAGAAGTCACATCACCCTGTCAAAAGGCTTCATCAGTTCTTCAGTTCCTTGTATGCCTCTTTGGTAAGTTAAACCTTCAAAAACTGCATGCCTGTTATATTTAACTTATTGAATTATCTAAAGCTGAATTCTCAAGAGGTGTGGTGGTACTCTTCTTTAAGAAGGGAGACAATGCCCTGCTTAAGAATTACAGGCCCATCTCACTTCTGAGCCATGTCTACAAGCTGTTTTCCAGAATCATCACAAACCGTCTCGCGTGCAGGTTTGATGACTACCAGCCTCCCGAACAATGGCGTGTACATCACTCATCTTCGATTTGCCGACGATATAGTCGTCATGGCTGAGACCATGGAGGGCCTCAGTACAATGCTCGATGACCTCAGTAGAGCTTCCGAAAGAGTGGGTCTTAAAATGAACATGGACAAAACCAAGGTCATGGTAAATACCCATGTAGCACCCACTCCTATCAAGATTGGAGGCTCTACACTCAGGAGCAATGCTCGGAGTTTCCTTGCATGATCAAATCAGGAATGACAATATCTGCAAGAGAACCAAGGTTACCGGCATAGCCCGAAGGATCGGAAAATTGAAGTGGCAGTGGGCAGGGCACATTGCTCGCAGAACAGATTGTCGATGGGGCCGAAAGGTTTTGGAGTGGCAACCGCATACCGGAAGACAGTGTTGGAAGACCTCCCACAATGTGGACCGATGACCTGGTGAGGGTCGCGGGTAGCCGATGGATGCGAGACGCACAGGACCGTTTGTTGTGGCGACACTTGGGGGAGGCCTATGTCCAGCAGTGGACGTCTTTTGGCTGATATGATGATGATGATGATGATGAATTCTCAAACCCTAAAATCTGAAATACAGACAACAAAATAAGAAGTTTCATTCCTAGCATTAAAATTTTCTTTCTGTTATTTCTATGATGCTACTACAATAACAATGATTAAAAATGATTATTTGATTACAGTCCAGATCAGCCAGAGCAGTATTCCAGTTCTACCCAGAGAATGAGAGTCAGATGGACCTAGTCACCTCACAGGCCATGAAGGCTGGCTTCTATGGAGGTGTTGTTGTAGACTTTCCTAACTCTGCAAAAGCCAAGAAGTTCTTCTTGGTGCTCATGACTGGAGGATCTGCTCCATTACCTCAAGCATTAGGTAATTTTCCAATGAAAGGCTTGAAATAGACCTGGGCCTAAACCACCAACTCTTAAAGCAATACTGCTACTGATTGAAACAATACTGCTTTAAGAGTTGGTGGTTAGGCCCCTATAGATAGTGATATTATGTCAACTCAGGACTCGATGAGACTAGAGCAATTAACCGTTTCCATGCAGACATGGTGGTTAATGGTTTTAGATTAGATGTAATATCACTCCATAAAGAATACTTAAACCCAGCAGTGGGCGAAAGCAAGCTAAGATGGAGATAATTTTAATTTGTTTATATCTATTATGTGAATATTTTATTTTTCAGGTACTGATGATGTTGACAATAACCTTCAAGTCAAGTATGCTAAAAGGGAAGCAACAAGAAATAGTAGAGGGAAACCACTCAAGAACACAAGGGCTTGGATCATAGAGAAAAAAGAGAGGAGAAGAAAGCAAGGCAAAGACACCAAGGCTGATACCAAGTACACTGGCAGGAAAAGAAGTGGCCGATTTTAGAAATAATAATATATTTTGTACAGAAAACAAACAGTGTATATTAATTTAATAACAAACTAAGCTAATCTATATTAAAAGTATTTAAGTTTTCAATGGGGTCTATCTTTTTAAAACATATTTCCAAACAGCGTCCACACCACTCCCTATTGTTTCTACAGGAGTCATATTTGGTAATGGGAACCGGCAAGCCACCACTACTGTATCTTTGTTTGTCTCTGTTAATAACTTATTTTCAAAGTCCTGCATCATCTGTTCAACACCAAAAATCACAATGTTGTTGTATGGCTTCAGGTCGAACTTCCATAAGTCACGTCGAAAGAATTTGCTGCCTCGGTATTCCGGTTTCAGTAATGCGGCGATTCGAGAATAGTATACTAGCCAGGGGTTCAACTCTACTCCGTCTGCTTGAAAACCTAATTTTGCAGCGGTAAACACAATTCTTCCATCGCCCGAACCCACATCTAAAAGTTTTCCACTGCGACCTGCCAGAGCTCTGCTCACTCCAAGCACTTGTTCCGTCGTGGCAGGAACATAAGGCAAACAAACTTTCCTCAAAGCTGGTAGGACGGTGAATGGTATACAAATCATACTGACTCCTACAGCTAGGCCTCCGGTGACATAAATCAAAACTTTTCCTGTAGAGGATAGCTTTGATGGACTTTTTGTTCCCGAGTCTTGGAGTAGTTCTAGTTCCATTTTTATTAATGAATAAAGAAAAATAACATTGTGTTACTAATAAAACCTAGGTTAATTTTCGTTTGTCGTTTGTTTATGACAGTGACAAAAGGGGATCTAAGACGTTCTACTCTGACAATCTATCGAGATTCGAGAATATCAGTCAGAATGCATTTTATATTTAGTGAAAATTAAAAAAAAAAAAATGTTGCGGAATGTAGCGCGTCCCTTTCGAGCGTCAATTTTTGCTGTCAACTGTCAATGTCAACAAATGCTAGACGTGAGGCATAAATATTGGATTAGGTATGTTGATTAGGTATTTTTCGATGCGAGTCCGTACCTAATCCAAAGCGTCGGGGATTAGGTATGGCACAAAATATTTGTATACAGTCTACACACACAGAAGATATTCCGTACCTTAAAATGTGGGGGTTAAGTTTCAAGTTTAATTAGCACTGCCGCCAGCGCCATCTATGTAGAATAGCACTGGACTAGTTCGTGCTCTAGCGATGTATGTCGTAACGAATATACGTCGAAATACACCTTTTGTGTGAATCTACACAAGTGACAAGCCTGTGAGAATGACTATAGTATGCGCCAGATAAATGAAGAATAACGGTCATTGACCCACCTACATTTATTAACACACTTAATTTCAAAAATTTCTAGTAATGAAAAACGATTCAGATTTTTCTGTCCGGGGAAGGGAAGAGATATTAAGGAAAGGTCAATGACCTGTATTCTTCATTTATCTGGCGCTTACAATATTATAGGCGACATTTTAAGATTCTGCGCCGCACCATCATTAGCACAATGTGCAGGTGCACTCTTTAAGTATGAAGGGTAATTTTGATCACTCTAATAAACGTTAAAAACAAAATTTAGTATTCACGTTGAGTAACGTTTGCCCCTAAAAATACGAAATTTATTCCACCGTTCCAAAATATATAAGAAATGGAACGTTCATAATCCATACCAAATATTTCTTACCCAGTCCACATACGATACATAATATCGGTAACAGGCCAGTGGATTGAATAAATATTCGATCCATGCTGAATATTTCTTACCCAATCCACATACGATACATAATATCGGGAACAGGCCAGCGGCTTTATTGAATAAATATTAGGATTAGGTAAATGGATTAGGTATTTTTAAATACTTGGATTAGGTGGATTAGGTATCGTTTTTACCTAATCCAACCCATGTCTAACAAATGCCAATATTTCATTGCTGAACTGCCGAAGTTTCTCTTCTTTCGGCCGCATAAAATCTGTCGTAAAAGTACATATTTAGCATTGAAAAATAGTAGATAAGTACAATAGATGACTGCGTTCGAAGAGTTCGGTGTCCTCCCCGAGCTGGGGAAGTCCATTGACGAGATGGACTGGACACTACCAACAGATGTTCAGGCCGAAGCCATCCCGTTGATCTTAGGCGGTGGAGACGTCCTTATGGCTGCTGAAACAGGCAGCGGAAAGACTGGTGCTTTCTGTTTGCCAATCCTGCAGATAGTATGGGAGACTTTGAAAGACATACAAGAGGGAAAGACGAGTAAGATAATACAAACAATCTCGACAGAGCTGACGATGTCGTTCTTTGATCGCACGGATGCCCTGGCAGTGACGCCGGATGGGCTTCGGTGCCAATCTCGCGACCCAAAGGGCTGGCACGGCTGCAGGGCCACTAAGGGCGTGCACAGCAAGGGAGCTTATTACTATGAAGCCACCGTCACTGATGAGGGCTTGTGTCGCGTGGGCTGGTCTACACAGGCTGTAAGTGGAATTCCAACAAGTTATTTAAGTTTTTAAAAATCTCACATGATAGAAATATAAATTCACTTGATCTTCCATAATTAATTAAAAGAAAACACACTAATTTCAGTTAATTGCACCATATTTTAAATAATTTCTGAATCATATATAACTTTATAAATAATTTAAGCCAACCTGGCTCTTTGTAAAATCATGCCTCCCAGAGTAGAATACAAATGCAATATAATGAAAAATCTTAGAACCATGCTTGGTTCTAAGATTTGTGAATGTAATATAATTTTTCATTATATTACATTCACAAACCGCTCATAACTATTATTTTTAGGCAAGGCTGGATCTTGGTACAGACCGAATGGGTTTTGGGTTTGGAGGCACAGGCAAGAAGTCTAATTCCAAGAATTTTGACGACTATGGTGCTCCATATGGAATGCATGATGTCATTGGTATGTTTTTGTTAGCAGTTTGTTCTTGTAATATTGATTCTTGATAAACCAAGTTTTGTTGATATTTTTTTTTGTTTTTTCTGCACCATTTCTTATTAGTGTATCATTTATTTCAGGGTGCTTACTAAATCTGAACAATGGTGAGATCAGCTATACTAAGAATGGAGAAAAGCTCGGAGTGGCATTTACCCTGGCACCAGAAAGGCGGGCTGACTGCTACTTTCCTGCTGTTGTACTCAAGAATGCTGAGATGAGCTTCAACTTTGGCAAGATGCCATTTAAAGTAAAAATCATAATTATCTTAGTTGTTCCTTTTAACACTGATATTTCCCTATCTGGTTTTTCTGGTATCCGACCCTGAACAGAGTTGGAAAAGGGCAGACATTAACCTAAGACATGATTTTAAGTTATTTTTCCTTCCATTGTTAAAAAGTTATGTTCTGCTGCTTATATTCATACACATTTTATTTATTACATTATTATATAACAGGAAAAATATTTATAAAAAATGTATTCAAATTATGGAGAAAATATTTTGTACTTTCGTTTTGTCTTCTTTTTTTACAATCTGTCTCAGTATTGGACATTAAGCCTTCTGGCCCCTGTCCCATCCATAAGGTGACTAGCCAGGATGTTTGGATTTTGTTCTTAACTGAAACACTGCATACATCTCTCTAAAGTTCTGAACTTTAAATACATTTTATGCTTTTGGCAGATTTTTAAACCTGGCATCAGCTACGCTACAGCAAAAAGGCCTACACACAATATCCTATTAATTATATTTTATATAAACCTTGTTTTTCCTCAGTACCAACCAGAAGGATACATAGCCATCGCCTCGGCGCCCAAGGACTGTATGAAGCAGAATGTGGTGTCATCAGACAGCGTTGTGGAAGCTAAACCCGCTAACAACGCGCCACGGTCAATCATTATTGAGGTGAGTGACAGAATAAATAAAGATCAGTCTATTACTGTCCCACTGCAAGGCAAAGTTCTTTTCTGATATGGAGAAAAGGAACAAGCATTAATCACCATGCATGGTCACAACCCATTGGATAAAGGTAGACAAAGAACAAATATAAAGATGTGAAGTTTCTTTCTGAACAGTGTATATTTGACAAACTGATTGACAAGAACCTCATGTTTCTAATGTGCGCTTATGAGAGCCGGAAAAGGAACTTTTGCACCGCATTTCAACATCGCGAGAGTTTCGATTTCAGTCATGAAGTACAGATTCCTTGAAAAGGTCTAAAACTAAGCAATGATTTTGTAATAAAATTTTTAGTCCTATAACTCATAACAGACAACCTTTCATCAACTGACAAATAAACATTTCTCTGTGCACAGCCCTCCAGAGAGTTAGCAGAACAAACATGCAACCAGATAACAAAGTTCAAAAAGTATTTGGAGAACCCAAAGATACGCGAGCTCCTGGTAGTAGGAGGCATTAATGTTAAGGATCAGATTAATGCGCTCAACTCTGGCATAGATATTGTCGTGGGCACCCCTGGCCGGTTGGAAGACCTTATTCAAGGAGGTAAGGTTGAGTTTTTATGAAGATTCTACAGTGGTTTTCAGAATTGTCAATTCTGATGGAGGTGGAAAATATCTTTTGAGCCTATAATGTGCAACAAAGGAGCTAATAAGACGATATGGCGCACACTGCGTGGTGCTACAACAGCTAACCAAAACTTGCACAAATCACGTAAAGTATCACGGGAAAGTTCTCGAATGAATATTCTTGTTTTTCGCACTACTGCGCGACAGCTAAGATAGGTTACGTTTTACACGCGTATCTGGGTACCGAGAACACCATTTGACATCTACCAATACCCATTTTCTCAACCAGGTTACCTAGCCCTCACCCACTGCCGTTTCTTCGTACTGGACGAGGCGGATGGTCTGCTGAAGGCGGGCTATGGGGAGCTGATCGAGCGCCTCCACAGACAGATTCCGAAGATCACGTCCGATGGACGCCGGTTGCAGATGGTCGTCTGTTCCGCTACGCTTCATGCTTTCGAAGTTAAGAAGATGGCCGTAAGTTCATACTTCCATGTATGACGTTTTTTTTTATTATTATTAAATACTAGCTGTGCCCTATGGTAAATACCCTAAAACTTTCCTCAAGAACTGGGCTATCAAATGCAAAAAGATGAATGAAATCGGTAAAGTCGTTCTGAAATCATTTTTATGTATTTATATGAATTTATTAAATTTTCTCTACTATTTATATAATGTAAAAGAGTCCAAAATGAAAGTTTCGAGTTCCATCAAACGAATTTAGAAAAATGATAACGCCATTCGTTCAAAGATTTAGAAATACACAAAAGACGTGCGAAAATTTTAAAATATCGTGCATTGTTTGTTTTAACAGGAGAAATTGATGCACTTCCCAACATGGGTGGACCTAAAGGGCGAAGACTCAGTGCCGGAGACAGTTCACCATGTGGTCGTCAACGTAGACCCACAGAAGGACCGTCTGTGGGAGACTCTGCGCAAGTAAGTAGCCAACACACCATCAAAGATCTGATTATTCTGTATTGCGATGGGAAGTGGGAGGTGATACTGTTCCGAGTCGCCATACCGTGCTAGTCACGGTATGGCGACTCGGAACAGTAGGTTAGGTTAGGTTAGGTAGGAACGGTAGGATCAAATCAAACCATTCTGATTTGAGTACAATTCACTGTTATATTCACTTCGGTGGCTAATAGTGTAAAAATGAAAAACCGGCCAAGTGCGAGTCGGACTCGCGCACGAAGGGTTCCGTACCATTATCTAAAATCCACTGAAATATTTATTTTATTATGTATTATGTTTTTAGTATTTGTTGTTATAGCGCCAACAGAAACACTTCATCTGTGAAAATTTCAACTGTCTAGCTATCACGGTTCATGAGATACAGCCTGATGACAGACAGACGGACAGCGAAGTCTTAGTAATAGGGTCCCGTTTTTACCATTTGGGTACGGAACCTTAAAAATGGATCGGCAAACGAATCGTAGTAATAATGTTGTACGGCATAGACACGGCCCTTTTTTTTACGGGGGTAATCCACATGGATGTCCTCCGCTCTGGGGCGGGCGGAGGGGATCTGTCAGACTCTTACTGACTAAAACCACCCCGGTGTTCCATCTCTCACCTACGCCGGTTAGGCTAGGTTCGCGGGAACGTACACGACTTCCGTAATCCCCGACTGGTGCCGGGCCACCTCTCGTTAGCGGGAGGAGTGAGGTGTTTGACTCCCCCCGCGACGTCAAAGGGGCGCACGGGAACACCACGCGCCGCCACCTCGGGTCCGGATAAATGGGGGGCCACGGACGTCTCCAAGTCCGCCGTCCCTGGCCTGCTGCGGGCCGGGAGAGCACTCGACATTTCTCTCTCTCTTTCCGCAGCCTCCTTCTCTGCCAATTCATGGCTGCTAATACCATGTGCAATACAAACACAAGCCGTAACATCTAATAAGCAAGAAAATCACATTACCTACTATATTATTACTCAAACACTTTATCAGGCACGTACAGACGGACGGCGTGCACTCAAAGGACAACATTCGCAGTGGCAACACGACTCCGGAAACGTTGTCGGAAGCCGTCAAGATACTCAAGGGAGAGTACTGCGTGCGCGCCATCAAGGAGCACAAGATGGACAGGTTAGTTAGACGCTGGCTAGTTTTATTAACCGACGTCAAAAAAGCAGGAGGTTCTGTATTCGTTGTTTATATATATTTATTTAAGGATCAGGCAGCCGTAAAGTAAAACGGAAAGCCCAGTTACCCCGGAGTTTCTGTTTATAATTTTTTGATACATGTAAGAAACTAAAAATTTGTTGCTGGGCATTTATAGACACACATTCAATTTCTACCGTGCCAATCAATCAGCCGAGCCACTATGTTGGGGTCGGCTAACCGGATGTAGCTGAGTACCAGTGTTTAACAAGGAGCGACTACTTATCTGACTTCCACAACCCAGTAACAACGTAACACGATACTCTTTGGCAAGACTGGTATCAGATTTGACGATGACGATGTGATGACTGTCAAAGACTTGAACGTGCTTTTCGAGGCACGGTGCAGTCTCGATTTGTATTGGATTGCCACCCATCCACGGCACGAGCCATGCGACACCCCTACATCATGCCATAATATACTATCCCATTCTCCACAGAGCCATAATCTTCTGCCGCACAAAGCTAGACTGTGACAACATGGAGCGCTACCTGAAGTCCTATGGAGCCGAGTTCTCTTGCGTCTGCCTGCACGGAGACCGCAAGCCGGCGGAGCGTAAGGCGAATTTGGAGAAGTTCAAGGCTAGCCAGGTCAAGTACCTCATCTGTACCGATGTCGCCGCGAGGGGCATTGATATCTCTGGACTGCCGTTTAGTAAGTGGTTTTTGTTTTATGGATTTTAGTAGAGGGAGGTGAGATGGGATATAAGTTTGATGTGTGTAACTGTGTGTCTGTTTGTGGAACTCCTAAACGGATGAACCGATTTAGAATTAGTTTTTCTATAGTGAGTTTTAAATAATGGGCGGGAAGTTTGTGTTATGATTTATCTATCTGATGGCAGCTCTCTTCAAATTCCTTGGAAAGTAAAAAAAGACGTTTCCTCCTTACCTCAGTTAAAAACTGATATCAATTGATTTTACTGGAACCAATATAAACTTTATCTTAGAGTAAATTAAGTTGAGGTTTCGTCACAACTTGTTTGCTTTCATCAGTGATCAACGTGACTCTGCCGGACGAGAAGTCGAACTACGTGCACCGCATCGGTCGTGTGGGGCGTGCGGAGCGCATGGGGCTCGCCATCAGTCTCGTCTCCACTGTCCCAGAGAAGGTAATCTATGATGCCATAAGGCCAAGGGCATTATTATTAGCTTGTGGCTTAATAATTACAGTCACACAGGTCGATCTTCAAGGTTAAGCAATGCTTGCCGGGGTCCGTCTGTGGAAACCCACGTAAAATACTGGTATTCAGCTGAATCCAGTTTGACTGGAAGCCAACCCCAATAAAGTTAGAAAAGGCTAGGCAGATGATGAAGGTCAAGGGTGTTATTTCCGCAGCCACGATTCAGCCCGTACAACATAATCATATTGGTCGGCCATAGGACGATGGAGGGACTGAGTCCCAGTGAAGGTAAATCACCTCCTTCATGATTTGTGAAGATATACCTGTGCATTGTGTGTTACTGATTCATTCCCAACATATTTAGTTTGGTCGACTACCAGTCTAACCGAATGCAGCTGAATTCCAGAATTTTACACGGCGCGAATGTTATTGTTAACAATAAATATAACAAATATATTGTTAACATTATGCAAATTATGTTTTACCCCCTTTGGGTGTACCAAAATTTGCCTCAGTAAGACTTGTGATCACTTTGACGGCATGGTTGAGCGATTGACTGGTGTGTTGCGTGTCGCGGGTTCGATTCCCGCACGGAGCAAATATTTGTATGGCCTACAGATAGGTGTTCCGGGTCTGGCTGTTTGTGTATGTGAGTTTATATGTTTGTAAACGCACCCACGATACAGGAGAAATTCCTAGCGTGGGGCAACGTTTTTTTATAGAAAGAAAAGAAAAAGAAAAAAAAGACCCGTAAGCCCATAAAGGCTGGGTGTCAAAGATCTACGCATGACAGCTGGGATCAACGGCTCAACGTACCTTCCGAAGTTAGGAGGAGTCTCGGTAGGACCGCCGTTGGTAACCTTTGATCTATCAGTGTGCTGTTAATATTGAGCCACGAACGCCTTTGTTTTCAACGGAAATTTATTAAATACAGTATTTTCTGAGTGAAATGATTACCTTGTCCGTTCGCAGGTGTGGTATCACGGCGAGTGGTGCTCGTCGCGCGGCCGCAACTGTTGGAACACCAACCTGACGGACGACCATCCCAGGGGATGCTGCACCTGGTACAACGAGCCACAGGTAATGTTGTTTGTTTTTTATTTTTTTGAAGCATGGGAAACCATCAAATGATCTGAATCTCCTTCCGCTCTGGGCGGAGCGGAAGGGAGTGTCAGACTCTTACAGACTAATAAACCCATCCATGTTCTTTCCTTAATGCCGTTTGGGTTCCAGGGCCATGCTGACATTTCAAACAAATTCCGCAATGTTACCAACATGATATGTATGGGACAGCGACCATAGTAAGGGAAATAGGATCTCGGCGCATTATCTTCACCTTGATGATACAGCAAGCAGCACATTCTATACAAATACTGATACTGCCGGACAATATAATATTGTTTTAATCACTAATAGAATGCCACTTTGTCTAGCTAGTGGCTCTTGTTGTGTATTATGTGCCGTACTTTTCCTGTAGTGTAGTTCCGGTGTGCTTTTTATATGCTTGGGATAGGCTCTCAACTTTTGCCTTAGTGCTGAGAGTTGATAATGAATTACGTATTTTTGTAACGCCCACCGCCGCTTTAAAAAAGCGCCACGTGCCCGCCTCTCTTGGCTTACTTCGTTTAAAAAAGTTGCTTTAATAATTTATGTACTGTAGTCTCATACTTACATGTCAGTTTCAGAACCTGCTCTGATGTACACACCCAAAAATACCCTGACGAGGAATAATGTGGATTAAGCTTTGTTGTGCTCACAATTGCAGTACCTGGCCGACATTGAAGACCATCTGACGATCACGATCCAGCAGGTCGGCACCGACATGGTGGTGCCCGCCAACGAGTTTGACGGCAAGGTCGTGTACGGGCAGAAGAAGAAGCAGGCTGGTTCCGGATATCAGGTACAATTCCATATTTGTACTAGCTTTAATCAAAAAACTAAATTTAAAAAAAAATACATTCTAATTTTAAAGGAACAAGTTTAATAATACGTACATTTTGCCGAAGCGTCATCGCCAAGGTTACCATGTTATCATCATATCATTAAAGTAACAGAATACCAAATTTCGAATCAATGAAACCTATAAAAGTTGCTCACATGCCTTCATCAACTAGAAAAGAACTGATGATCTCCAAACGGCTGAACCAATTTTCTCAGAACACTCGATTAAATTAAATTTTAAAAATATGCTAAATCAAAATCAGTTCAGCCGTTTAGGACCTATAATGCTACAGACAGACATACAGATCAAACTTTTAGCAACTATGTTTTTGATCGGGGGTTAAAAAGAAACCGTCGCGCACGTCGGAGTGTGACAGAGATGATGCTAAAACCTATTTTTAGTTCTCAAGATGCCATAAAAACAGCAGGCAGCCTGTACATTAATATTAAGTTCTGCAAGGCACATTCTGATGTCATAAATAGTCATAATGCAAGTGTGGAAGTGCACTATGCATTGTAATGGTATGCGGTAATCTATACTTATATAATAAAGCTAAAGAGTTTGTTTGTTTGAACGCGCTCTGGATATTTGAGTCGTATTTGAAAAATTCTTACAGGAACGCGGAAAAACGGGATTTGCGCTTACGAAGTCGCGGGCAAAAGCTAGTACTTAATGAAAAGGCTAAAAGTTTTGTGTATTTTCAGTTTGAGCATAGATAAATCTAATGCTAACTTTCCGTCATTGGCAGGATCACGTGGGCCAGATGGCGCCAGTGGTGAAGTCTCTCCAGGAACTAGAGTCGCAAGCGCAGCTCTACTATCTCAAGATGCATCATAAAGTCGCCGTCGCTTAATATCAGTCAGTATAATGTAGAATATTTAAATGAATTATTATTTAACTCATAGACTGATAAGTGATAACATTTAATGTATGTTATCCTGATTATGAAAGTATAATTTTGCCTATAGAAACGATGGCAAGGCATTTCTAATAATAATTGATAAGGTTAATTAGCGTTTTTATCTGTGTAATAAATAATTAAAACACAGTTGAAAGTTCATTTTTTATATTTCACCCAATTCTCAATCACTACTGATATTATTATTAGGGCAGTGTGGCGGCCCGCATTTTAAAATAAATTATTAAGTCTCATAACACCGCTACTTAGGACAATAGCCGTTAACAATACTGTTATAATATAATCATAGTTCCAATCCTTTGAATCCCATCGCTTCATATTTCACAAGCAATATAAAATGTGTCCTATCAAATTTGTTTCGGAAAAGTAATGTTGGATATATAAAAATATATTCTTTGTATTCAAAAACTTTATTCGGTCACTATCTGCGTATATTATAGACATCATTGTGTAATATGAAGAGAATAAAATTTTACATGAAATTTAAATTGACGTTCCACTGCACAACTGCTACTAAGGTTTTAAAAACGTCTAATTTATTATTTCTTGCGAAAACGCACCTTACACTTACAGCGAAGTTAGCACTTTAGGGCGTAAATACGTATAAAGCACATTTTGCAAGACATCTATATCATGTAGTCAACTACAAAGCAGTTACACAAGCAGTGGAGATGTCTAACAATAATCAATGATTTACAATTTATAAATAATCGCTTATCAACCTAGGAATTATATTAAGTAATTCATCAACAATATAAGCTCTTAACAAACAATAATTTGCCATATTGCAGGCGGTGGTGCAAAAGATACTTATTGCGGTTCTAAATAAATTATTCACATAATAAGGTGCACATTTGTAGCTCAGCAAACTATTTATGCGCTTATCTCAATCAGTCCGTAAACCAAAAAATCTATTCCAGCGCTCACATAAATAGTAAGGTAGATAATAGTGATTGTCTCTCTCAGAATCTAATAAAAATTGAATTCCTAGGTAAAAGCTTGCTTCGCCTCAAATACATATTCGGAAATAACATAATTCACTAATACATTATGAATGGAACTACAATCGCTGAAACATTTGGATTCGGCACAGGTAAAGTTGGATTTTAATAAAAATAATAATATCATACTAAATCCCACTGTAATCTAGTTTAATCGACAGATTCTTTAAACGCTCATCACCAAATATTTACAAGTTTTACTAACAAATATTAGCTATTATGAATCTAAACTTTTATTCCTTTAGCTAAGATGATAGCTTTCGTGTATCACAGTTGTCTAGTAACATGTAAACAACGAAATACAAAAATCTGTAGAGCAAACTGATTAAAAAATCGCGGCGCAAATCATCAAATCATTTTGATGAAACAAAATGCACTCAAATATATATATATTAATCTATTCAATTAATTTAATGATTTATTTAACCTAGTTTTTGTAAAAGTTTGATTAGGGAGGTATGCAACTAACGAGTTTTACATAAAAGTATCACTAATTTGACCATAGACTCATCAAATATTTTATAAGGCTTTTTAGCAGCGAAGTACATAACAATAGAGATAGTAGGTAGGTTAGGAAGTCATACCTTATTCAGTAACAAGTTAGAGGGAGTAGGAACTACAAAGCAATACTAATGTTAGCGTAGTAAATTCGCTGGATATTTAGTTAACTCTTTCAGTCACACTTTTATATAGATAAGAAAGTTTATTCATAGTGGTAACAGTTATGGTTAGCAGATTGTGAAAATATTCATTTCGAGTTGGTTTTTTTTTTGGTGTAAGGCTTTCCAAGAAAATGGCGGTCAATAGCGATGACCACCGT
This sequence comes from Melanchra persicariae, assembly GCA_947386135.1. Lineage (NCBI taxonomy): Eukaryota > Metazoa > Arthropoda > Insecta > Lepidoptera > Noctuidae > Melanchra > Melanchra persicariae. Next base: position 8,234,877 of record OX376661.1, on the reverse strand, counting down.
TATTGTAGTAAATAAAGAACTAAATTGAGTCAGTGGGTTGTCTTAGGGGCAGTTGCAGTCATGCAAAATGCTTATTAAATTGACTTTTCCACAAGTTTCCGCTAATTCCAATGTAAATGTATTTAGATAGGTGTTAAGTGGCAGTAGCCACCAAGACTGAAAGAGCTAAGGCTTCATGTGGCACCACTACACCCACTTCGGTACATTGTATACAAGTATTTTGCATCAAAATGCGTCAACCGTATAATATTGTGACTTTTATTGTTTGATAAATACACATTTCTCTATGGATTACATCCAGCTGCATTAGCCTACGTTAAGTAGAAAAAATAAAGTGCATGATCGGTACAAGAACATTATTCTTATTAGGTTTGCCAGCCGATTAACATTAATTTGCTACACATTGATTTTTGATAATTTCATAGTATAAAACAATGCATAGGTACAACTTCAGAATCCGAAAGGCTCAAACTAATAAACCAAGCTGAATTACAAAGATACAATGACCGGCTCACCTCAATTATATTATTATTAGCAATAATAATTTAATAGTACTCTTTTGGTGACCACTGCTACCCACCAGCTGCATAACTTACAATCATATACACTACGATACATATAAAAAATTCTTAGTATTACAAAATTCCGTACTACTTCTGACATGTATCAAAAATGCGTTCCCGTCGCAGGCTGACGATAACGCGCTCGCCCGGGCTGGGCGACGCGGGCGCATGTTTCATTTCAAAAAGAGAACACCTCCATCTCTCGTATCTACTTACTATCGAGGATACAGTCTCTATCACACATACGCTTATAATTACTTATACGAGTCTCGCGAGTAGACATTACGTAAAAGAAACTGTAAGGTTTTCCATTGCTCCAATAGTGAAAATAATTTCATTATTTTTTATTATTACTTATTCATAATATAGATCTTGGTAGTCACGAGCGCGCCTGGTCTCGTGGTCACGTGTGTGACTGGCGCCCTTGCCGACCGCTCCGGCAGGAACGCACACTATCACAACGCGCTATAGTACACTCACAAGTAACCACCACCACCACGCGCGCTCGTGAGATGCAACCTCTATACCTAATTTAGTATGCCCACCAGTATAGTTTGACAAATATTATTCGTCCCACTTATAACTTGGACTTACGAGCTAAATAAGCGTATCATCTGATGTAACTAAATACGCAACTCTTCTTTATTTTCCTTTATTCATGAGTTACAAATACTGGTTCAGTTATTATAACCAACACGAGTTCTTCGACCAGTTTTTAAAATTAGTTAGATGTTTGGTTGTATTTATTCAATGATCATTGATCACTTATTTAAGTTACTACCGAAACTCGTTTCAGAAAAAACTAATATTAAAAAGAAATTGTTCTCAATATTATGCCTGGAGTGTTCGCCAAATATAAAGTCAACGGCGGCGCCTAACACATATTATTGCTATAATGGTGTTCTGTGATGTCACAATAGATAGAAGCTTAATTTCTCACTTCAGTGGGCAATCATAGCATCGCTTTACGAATGAATACGGCACGAATGATTTTAAATGATATTATAATTATTAAATTTAATGAAGATTCAAATACCATGAAGCAATGTAATATTTGGACAAATTTAGGACTCAAAATACTAAAAAAAGTACCATCAACACACAATGAGCAACTCTTACAACCTCACCGTATTTCTGAAAAATATTTACTTATCATAAAACAAATTAAAACTAATTATAAATACGAAAACTATTCGAGTTTGTGTCGCGACCGAGTTGGTATCGTGGATGGTAGCAACTCTTTGATATTGAAACAGTCTACAACCATCATCATGTCTTGGTCAATTTTGTACCTTATAGGCATCTTTCGTAAAGTATAATTTTAGGTAATTCAACGTGGCTTGGAGGAGATCGACAACTAGGAACTGATATTACCAGAGCCATATAAATTTCCTAGAAATTACTTGTAATATTCAGGACTCGGTCAGCCGCCTAGTACATTGTTTTTAGGCTTAAGCTGTTTCCTCACTTTAACTGCAAAGAGCTTGTCGGATCTCTTCAAGCCCAGGTCGATTAAATATAATCGTAACGTTTTTTTCGTGTCACCCGTTGCTTCCGATTAGCAAGTACACTAAACTAGTACTTGAGGCACACTGCAACATTCTACTAACAATTGAACTATCTACTTGATATCTTTTTCAATGGACTTAAAGTCTACCCAAAATAGCTCTTATAAAATTCGAACAATTTGGTTTAACAGTATATCCCTGTTTTAAGATACCTAGTTGAAAGATCATTCAAATTCAGTGGGCGTAAAACCTACAAAATAATACGTCAACTCTACTTAGTAAAATTGCCCTCTTTATTAAGAAAAAGTTTACGACCACTGAACATTGCTCATAAATTCCACGTTTAGTTCTCAATCGAAATCATCTTCTAAGTCACCATAATTTTTATTTTGGGAAACCAAATAGTTGTCAGTCTATTATATAACTAATATATGTACACATGTTTAACCCACAAATAAAAAGTAAGCAGTAAACATATGTTGTCTATGGATCTGAGAATAGTCCCATCACAAAACAATCATGAAATACTGATACACACTTCAATACTATTGTTTTTTAAAAAAAGATAACATACTGAAAGAAACAACGTCCTTACAAACCTCCTAACATCTTTTGGGACATATAGAGATCGTCAAAACAGTTGGTTTGGAGTTATCTTTTGTCTTTTACACCCTCGACCTAGTAAGCAAAAAATATTGCTTTCAATTACACTTCTAGTCAGTTCATTTCGTATTTTATACAATTTTTCGTATTTTAGTCGTCATAAAAAAGACTAAATTAACTCCAAATAAAACCCGGCGACACTTCGTTATTCGAACTTACGACATACTACAACTGCTTTGACATAATCCCCTTACACAGTTGTCTTTATTTATTTCCGTATCTTAGTCACAATACCACAAGTGGTTTAAGGCAGTTTTAATCGTGTACCGACCACTCCGTCATTATCCGAAAGTGTTAGGCCACTTGTCTCACTACTAAACACATGAATGTCTAATTAACATAAAACTTTATAACAAACAAACTTCATAGTATAACTAAGACTAAATTAATAAATAATTCTTAGTAGTCCAATGAGATTTTTGATGCCCATACCTGGAAAAGATGCAATTTGGAGATTTAACATTTTTTAATCATGGTGATTTTTTGTTTTTTCTCTTCGTTTAAGGGCAGGTGTATTTATCGTATGCATAAGTATTTTTTATTGAAATTACAAAAAACCTAGTAATTAAATGCATCTGGCAACAATAATCTCAAAGTCGTGCCAATAAGGTTAATTTTGTCTTAAAGGTGAAAAAACTCAAGTACAACGCCGGCCCTTAAACTTTAGCATACCTTGCTCCCTTTTTCATTACCATCTAGCCTGGATCGCCTCAGACATGTGGTGACAAACACACGTATAGTATCAATTCATATAGGCAAATCCCGACAAGGATAATGATTCTAAGGACTAAGGAGGTGGAAATTGCAGTCAGTAACATATTAGGGTATCATGCAGCATTTGCAAGTTGGAGTAGAAACAGGCTGGCCATATTCATTTTTAGGTAGTCTTGGCAGAAACGAGTTCAAGTGAAGACCGAGAATCGGAATACAGAATAATACGAGGCTAGAGTGATTGTATATGGAATTCGTAGTGATCAAATTTTGCAGAGATAGTATAAACGAAATGTATGATCCGCACTTGTCGAGGCGTGGCTTTAAGCCAATTGAGAAATATAAGCAGACTTCATAATTTTATCTTTTTTGGAATTTCGAACACCAATAATAGTATCGTAAAAACACTCACTACAACCTAAATTCAGTGACATACAGAGAAGATAAAATGGAAGAAAGGAATTGCCAAACTGGTATCAGTTTGGCAATTCCTTTCTTCCATTTTATCTTCCTCCTTCTTCTTTCTTCTTTTTCGTAGCTTTCCAGGAAAGCTACCCTTAATCATAATCATATTAATTCATCTCGTTTTCTGCTCTAATAGGGTAGATGACTAAAAAATCTAATTAGTCCGTCATAGATATTCAAAAAATATAAGACATATTTATTTTTTCACGTAAACAAAAAATGAAAACGATACAGTGCGTTGAAAACTCGTGTGACGACACATGTAAGTACACTTTTAAGCTACACGTGACGTCACCAACCCCCACACTTGATCATTGATGCGTTTTATCTTCGTCTTTTTTTATTAATTTGATAACGCAAAAAAATACGTTTCCAGTATTTTTCGATAATCTAACTGACGGAATAAATAGAATCATATTTTTTTTAACCAGGATCATAACTGTTTTCCTAGAATTAAAGCTACAAACTCACCCAGGTCAAAGTGCGAGCCAGGGATGATGCTGCAGCGACTCTTTAGAGCGGTCGCCGTAGTCATAGGTGAGCTCTTCCCCCGGTGCGATGTCGTGGGCAGCCAGAAGCACGAGCCGGGGTCCGTCGACCCACAAGGCCTTCGTTGACAGGTTGCCGTTGCGAGAGTGGTTCACTAAGCGGCCTAGACGGCCGGATTCTGCTGTCGCGTCGATACTGAGTGAGGAGAAGAACGGTGTTGTAGAAGTTTTTATAAGTGTTCTTCGTGAGTACTGTTATGTATGTGTAGGTACCATCGGACTCAAGTAAGTAGGTCGATTTTACACCTTACAAAAGGCTAATTATTTTTGAGGCGAATAACAACTTATTAGGCGACTAACTAATTGGTTACAAAAAATAATGACTTGGCGGCTAATATTAACAGTGGGATGTCATACGTATATGTGTTTTAATTGGTGTAAGAGCGAGCGAAGCGAGCTCGGGACTTGGGGCACCCCGACTCGGACAGGTTAGGTTAGAAGGGAATGGCGGGGTCAAGTGAGCGAGCGAAGCGAGCGAGCAGACCCCGCCATCCCCTTCGTGGTTATTTTTTTTAAACCACCCAAAAATATTTATTTATTTATACTAGAATCACTGCCAATTTAAATTTAAACAGAGCTCACAAATCTATATAAAGCTGCTACTTTATACTTAAAATGCTACTTCACTGGCTGCCAACCTATTATTTTTGCTACCCATCTTAATTATTTTTAAAACCCTATAACAGGTTAGTTTGTCGCCGCGTTAAATACATGCCCTTAGAAAATACGTCACGTGAACAAAGGATCTATCACATCAGAGGTGAAGTGAGATATTGCAACTTTGTGCAACTATTGCAAGAGCCTGCAATACCAGTGCGTCACTGCATTTCGGTATGTTACACCATAAATCAAAAGATGAGATCATTTGTATTTGCATCGATTTATTTGTCATGTCGGGGAGAGATGAGATGACTGACTCTTTCTTTAAAATTTATTTATTTTTATTTACACTTTACGCACTCAAATATACAGAGGGGGACTTAATGCCATAGGCATTCTCTACCAGAACAACATAGACATAACAAACAACAACATAACAGAAACACAAACACAACATTGACGTCATAATCACAACTACTATTGTATCAAACTCACCAATACTGTTGATCTCCGTGTCTGAAGTAGTACATATAGCAGCCGGCCTCCGGGTCCTGTGCGTACTTGTGCTCCCTTTCCCTTGCCTCCGCCACACCCACCAATTCCCCAGAATACTCCACCACGAATTGTCCGCGACCGAAAGGACGGGTCGCTATGACCCCTCGACCCTTGCCGTCGAAATATGCCACCTGCAACAAAGTACGGTTAAAATTCGATAGTGCACAAGGTTCTGTAGTGTGTGTGTAGTGCCTATGTAGGTTTATGTGAATTAAAATGTTTGGAATTTGAATAGGCAAATTTTGATTTGAGCCCGGTTGTCATCAGCATCACTAATAAGGAAAGCCAGTTGTTCACAAAAAGCTTGAGAGCGAAAAAGAGAACATTTTGACATAAACATAACTGGCGAAAATGAGGGTGTTCTCTCATGTAAAGATAAACCAACCAGTTTCGTATCGTTTTTGGCATTCAGTTTCAATACTTCAAGGATGAAAGTGGACCTAATTCTGTATTAGTAATTTGTGGTAATGGGTACCACACTGCCCTTTCGGGAATTACAGGCGTGACTGACTGTTATAGGTCACGATTTTTACAATGTCAAGTCAAGTTTAGTACAAGGGGTCGTCATTCAACCGAAACTTGAACCTAGAAAAAGTTCGTTGAAAGCTATTGAAAACAATATATGAGCTTTTATTGCTGGATGCAACATGTTTTTTTTGTTTTTTTTTTTAAAACGTTGCCCCACACTAGGAATTTCTCCTGTATCGTGGGTGCGTTTACAAACATATAAATTCACGTACACAAACAGCATGTTTGCAATGTAGTCTCATTTCTTACGTAGCTTTATATAACACTACAAAGATTACGAAATCTGTTATCTATGAAACGTGTAACTAACAGAATATTCTCGGCGTAAGTTTAATCTGTAAATAAATGACAAACAATAACTCGTTAGTCAGTCGATAGTTTTACGGGCGATCTTGGCGTTGCACTGATAAGCTTATCTTTTCTGTAACCTGCATTTGTTCGAGGAAGGAAGTTATCTGTCGGCTAAGAGGCGTTTAGTTTCCGCGTTTAGTTAATGATTCCGACGTGATAATAGGTTAAATGTATAATTTCAATAAGTACTTTGATAGGGTGTATAGAATAGTGGGATATATTTAATTCTATACTTTAACTGTTACCAAGTCGTTGTCTTCTTCTTTAATCAGTCTTTATTTTTCTTGTAGACCTTTTTACTACGAATAGATGCAGCCCATGGCTCGAAAATAGAAAAACATTCCTATGTAATGTTTTTCAAACAACAGGATATAACACTTATCGTTATTGATGCATTATTTAATTTTAGCTAGCACCTTTTTTCCAATGACGCATTAAATTGTCTGTTTCAAGCAATTACAGATAAAAACATTAATTGTAATAAATAATAATAGGTAAATTCGTTCAGATAATTGCAAACAAATTTAATTTGTTCATATTGTCTTTCTCGTGAACAGTTTAACACTTACAGGAAGTCATTACTTAAATTAATGTACGAATACTGATTCGGCAATGAAAGTCAAGCATTGATAAATATTTCAACGCGCCTCTACATAAGTATGTTGTTTACATAATTTATTTAAGTGGCATATTAATGCAATTTGTTTCAGTTTATCTAGCGAGGGGAAAAACGGCGCTACGTCACTAGGTACTTCTCTAGTTACGTAGCCGAAGTCGTAACCAATCAACGACATGTCGAGTACTTCTGGACTTAATAGTGGAAGTGGTATTATGATAATGAGTGTGACACATTATGAATACTCATCTCGGTCTTCGATGATTTAATAAAAAGCCCGTACCGTATTTCTCCGGCAGTCTTTTCCTCATCAACAGGCGATTGTTTACAGGTCTAGGGATTCCCACCAAAACTTTTTCGTGTTCTATATTTAGAATTTTTTATTTACTTTTTAGTTGGTAGGTCTCGTTAGCAAATAAGTTTACTTACTTGTAGTCCATCTTCCCGCTGCTCTCTCACAGCCCGCTCCAAGTCCCGCATCTTCTCGGCCATAACGCATTTGGATGTCTTCCTAACACTACGTCTCACCGGGAAGTATTCTGTTAGCTTGTGGTTTGTGTCTCCATTCACTACTTTATCTATTTTGTTAATTGTTTTCTCAATAGGTGGTGGTGAGGGTGGAGGCTCGACTTTGGGACTTTTGAGCTCTTCCTTGAAGTATTCCGTAAGCTTGTGACTCTCGGTTGCGCGGGCGGCGGCGCGCGAAGCTCTCGACCTCAGCGTATGTCCGTTCGTCATATTGTTATTTGTTATACCGTTGCTAGTCTTCAATGGCTTAGACCTCAATTCAACCTTTTTCAATGGAGGTTCGGAAGTTAGTTCTTCATTCTCAGTCTTTGGCTGTACTGCTGCTATGATCCTATGAAAAAATACAACTGTAGATACTGATAGTGCAACCTAGAAAGTTTTGAAATGACCACAACCACAGACATAAAGGTTTCCATAGAAATGAAGCTTTATACTAACAGCAGGAGATTCAAATATTATAATAATTTAAAGATATTTATTTCTGTGAATTTCATCAAATATTACATGGATGCAATGTTTAGAATGATGCAATTTTAATTTTCAAGAACATCATCCCAGTTCATCCCATTTATTATGTTGGGGTTTAGTATAAATGTGCAGATGCAACTGAATATCATTATAGACTTAATAATATAATTGTGAGTGAAGGAACACTGAAATAAATAAGTGCCTCAGTTACCTGCGCTTTCTATAGTTGCGCGTAGGTCTGACAGGCTTCTCTTCGCATAGTTCAATGCGGTGGGGGGTCTTCACGCCCTCCTGGGCTGCCATCAAGCTACTGGCTGGAAACCATACCATCAACTTAGTTCATCTTTTGTACAAGTTTTAATTTGACTAAATTAACTAATTTTCAAACACAGGATATCAATATTTTTTAATTTTTTTTAATGAATTATTTATTTATTACTAAATTATATTTTATGGATATTATACATAAGAAAATATGGATAGATACATACTGGATATATATTTGGATTAATACCATAATAAATAAATAGTAGCCAGAGTACATTTTTATACCTATTTGACCACAAATTGAGAACATGTCCTAAGCGTTGGAGTCAGAATTTATAATTTTGACCTTTTGGAAACTTGATAATACTCATGATTTTAATTATTTAAAGTTTATATTTTATTTTAAGTGTATTATCACCAGTTCTAACAAGAACAAATCCTATGTTTTTTTTTTAAGTTTTGTTCTACTATTATGTAATATACCTACCTATATACCTCATTGTTTTTGTTTAATACAGATTAAAAATAATTATTTACAATTATAAAATATACAGTCAGATAAATAAATACTTACACCATAATATGCAGAAAGTATAAAATAAAGCATTCATGCCTAATTATTCTAAGACTACATGAAAAAGAGTGATGTCACATTAACGGAGTCAGCAGAAGGTTCAATGTCCTATGGGAATCATAACTTTGCTAATAAAAAAATTAATAATTTTTGGAAAAAACTAAAAAATGTCTAGAAGAGAATTAAAGACACAGGGACCATAAATAGTATAATCAGTGTATAAGCATGATGCGAAGACCATGGTTTGCATTCTGCCTTATCTTTGCCAACTCATCAAAAAATATTGGACTGCAATATAGGAAATATTTATAAATTATCCTCAATATCATAAATTTTCATTGAATGATGCTAAGAATTTTATTTCTTATTTTTTTATTATCCATTTTTATTACTAAGAAGACCTTGATAAATGCTCAATCAAATGGTCTATTTTACGAACCTATTATTAGAAGATTAATAGAAAAATAGGAAATTTAAATAATTGCTAAAGTATTGAAAACACAGATCATATTAATAATAAATTAATACCAGAAAATATATACAGACGAATAAAACATGATTGACTGTCCACCACATAGGTTAGGTTAGTGTAACATATTTTTCAGAAATATTTAGGTTAGCATCCAGAACTTACCATCAATGATGGAGATACTATGATAATTTTTATCACTCACTTCTAAAAACTAACATGTAATTACTAATGAAAAAAGTTGATACACACTATTTTCACATAATTTAAGGGAAGAAATGTGTTTGTAAACGCGTGCATCAGAAGGCGGAATTACAGAAGAGGGTACCGCGAACAAAGGATGCCTCAAACATAACATGGACATCATGACAATTTTATGTATAGTTAAGTAATTATACGATACTAACCTCTAACCATTTCCACTTGAACTTGGTAATCGCTGTTATAAAATCACAAAACACCATCGAAGAAGTGGTTAAACTAGACACAAACAAAACCAGACTGGCTCGAGTTACCAATATTTTGTAACAGACCTTGTCATATTAGGATCGCAAGAACTTATCATGTGATTTGTTTAACTGATGTCACGTATTTTTCATATTCCTATAGTATTTCGAACTACCTAAACTATTAAACGAAGGATAGTAACTACTGTACAATGTATTTCAGAATAAAATATTATTAATTCATTGAATTTCTTCGAAAATGTCAAGACTGATTACTAGGATTTCTGTAGAAAATGGACGCTTGTTTTTCCTAAGCTGCTTTCTTCTGATTGGCTATCAAAAAATATTTTGACCAATGAATTTAAAAATTACAACCATAGACTATAGTACTACTTTTTAGCATTTGAAAGGCATCATTTGTCTTTGATTGATAGAGTACGCTGCGTTTCCTTTTACAATGTTATTTTGTCAATTTTACACTGAGAAGATCCAATCCATATACAGGATGTCCCAAAACTCAACGTCAAGCCGAAACGGGGTGACAGGATTGATCATAACCATCACGAGAAAAATCTGAAAAAAAATCTATCCCATGCAGTTTAAAAATTATGGGCGTTTTAAGAAAAACCTAGAAATTTGATCAAACTGTACCATTTTTCGGTTATTGTGGTTATTCTTTTTTATTTTTGTTCATTTGAACTTTGGAAACGTAATCCTAAATAACATTTCTAGAATCCCAATAAAAAATAATGACACAATTGCCTCAAGTTTCCGAGAATTGAGACTATTTGTTAAACTACGAATTTAAAATTTTCAAGATTCGTCGACTTTGACAGGCCCTCCTATAAAAAAAATGTACTAGAGTGCCTTGGCAAGTGGCATTAAAAATTGGCGCATTTAATCAGAATTCTAAAATGGTACAATACTTGTTAGTTCCATACAATAGAAAAGAGTAAAAAAATTAAAACCTCAAGTAACCCGATTTTTGCTATCTCATTTTACTCAGTTAAAATGTTTTTAATTCACACAAGCTCTAGGTAGGTTCTTAATTTTAAGACAAAATGATGAGAGAGATGGATAATGGGTATGTTCGCCATGAGTGAGCGAGACAGATAGTGACGCCACTTTTACCAAAGTGAAAAAAAGTTAGTAAAATTAGTAAAATAATTAGGTTTGTTGGAATAAAAGTCAGATGATAGAGAAATAACGTTTTTTATTAAAATAAATGTTCAAATTGTTTACCATCAGCCTCAATACAAGCCCTACATCTTCTTAAAAAAGATCTACTTATTAGTCGGGCATATCTTCGAGAGTTGATCGCCTCAGCTGCTTGAGAAATGCGTTCACGCAGGTCGGCTACGTTCTCAATGGGCTTTGAGTAAACTTTTTCTTTGAGAACTCCCCAATAGAAAAAATCCAGGGGATTTAAATCTGGTGAACGGGCGGGCCACGAGATAGTGCCCGAACGTCCAATCCACCTTCCCGGATATTCCTGGTCAAGGAAATCTCTTACTTGCACTGCGAAATGCGCTGGGCAGCCATCTTGTTGAAACCACATGTCGCGAAGATCTGCTAGTGGTACGTCCTCTAACAGGGTTGGTAAATCTTCTCTTAAAAAATGTAGGTAATTAGTTCCATTCAAGTTCTCAGGCAGTTCAATAGGCCCAATAATTTTACCGTTTAAAATTCCGGTCCACAGGTTTACTTTAAAACGATACTGGGATCTATCTTCTCGCATTAAATGTGGATTCTCCACATGCCACTCGTGATAATTGTGCAAGTTCATGTAACCATCTTTTTTAAATGTCGATTTATCTGACCAGAGAATTTTTTGGATGAATTGGGGATTCTCATTATGCCTCTGTAGCATTGTTCTACAAAAAGAAATCCTTTCCTGATAATCTCGAGGTAGAAGACTTTGAACTCGTTGTACGTGAAACGGATGCATTTCGGCTCTTTGTAAAATACGATGAGCAGTGCTTTTCGGTATTCCCGTTCTTTCTTCAATTCCACGTACGGAAATACTTCGGTCACGTGCGACCTCTTGCAATACTTCTTCCTGGAAAGGAAACACAGGTCTACCTCCAGCCTGTATTTGATTCGGGAAATGGCCGCCCTCTGTGAGTGAACGGTGCACATTAACAAACACGCGGTGATCCGGGTAGCGCTCTAAATTTGGATATCTTTCACGATAAAGTCTAGCGGCAGCACTTGCGTTGCATCTGCATTCCCCATAAATGAGGTGCATGTTCGCATATTCTTGTGAAGTGTAGCGCGTAGGCATGGTAGATAAAAAGGATGCCAACACAAAAGTCCAGAGAGAAGCCAAAGTTGCCGGTATGTTATCAACAAGTCCAATTCACAAAGATTCAAGTCCAAAAAGAGAAGCCAAAGTTGTCAGTACTAAATCAACACAAGCGAATACGAACGTGCGCAGTAGACGAATGAGCGAAACGTACTAACTGGTTGGTGTCGGACTGGTAGCGTAGCCATTTGCTTGGCTGAAACTAGTGCGAATGAAACAGATAGATGCCATAGCATCTATCTGTTTCATTCGCACTCGTTTAAACGACGCATCTCCGTCTCAATGCGTGGCGTCACTATCTGTCTCGCTCACTCATGGCAAACATACCCATTATCCATCTCTCTCATCATTTTGCCTTAAAATTAAGAACCTACCTAGAGCTTGTGCGAATTAAAAACATTTTAACTGAGTAAAATGAGATAGCAAAAATCGGGTTACTTGAGGTTTTAATTTTTTTACTCTTTTCTATTGTATGGAACTAACAAGTATTGTACCATTTTAGAATTCTGATTAAATGCGCCAACTTTTAATGCTACTTGCCAAGGCACTCTAGTACATTTTTTTTATAGGAGGGCCTGTCAAAGTCGACGAATCTTGAAAATTTTAAATTCGTAGTTTAACAAATAGTCTCAATTCTCGGGAACTTAAGGCAATTGTGTCATTATTTTTTATTGGGATTCTAGAAATGTTATTTAGGATTACGTTTCTAAAGTTCAAATGAACAAAAATAAAAAATAATAACCACAATAACCGAAAAATGGTACAGTTTGATCAAATTTCTAGGTTTTTCTTAAAATGCCCATAATTTTCAAACTGCATGGGATAGATTTTTTTTCAGATTTTTCTCGTGATGGTTATGATCAATCCTGTCACCCCGTTTCGGCTTGACGTTGAGTTTTGGGGCATCCTGTAGATAAACTGTCAAGAAAACTTAGATAAACCAATCCGATAAGCTAAGCGGAGAAGAGATGTGGAAATAACGAAATCGGATTGGTTTATTCAACACATCTCCTCTTCTCTCTGCTTTGGTGGAAACCGGGCGTTAGCTGTAGCCTACAGCTCTCCGAGGTCTGACAACGTAGGTCAACGTCTGACAAAGACAGTAGACAGTGTGGCGGTCTATTGGTCTATGGATGAAATTATGTATTGGAAGGTCAAAAGCATGTCAAACAAAAGGTCAATGACATTTTGACAGCCGCAGCCTTCAATGTCAAAGAAAAGAAATTGGCGCGATTCGGCGATTTCGACATTTCGCGACGACGCCGCGCCGCACGCCGCCGCCGCCGCTACTCACGCCGCCCACCGCACCGCACCGTCATCGGCTGATCAGCAAATGAGCAAAATATTTCAAGTTTTTTTTTGTTGAAATAAGTAAAACAAAATGAGCAATAGAAAACCATGCTACATTTGGGATGAAACATTAATCGTGGAATGCGATCGATTGCCCGCAGTTATTGGCAGGGTACATATCATTAGGTAATAAACAAATGATTCTATGAAAGTTACACAAAATAATGTTAACTAATATTGTTCTAGGCTAGCATGATACATGATCTAATAGAGGCTTATGATCTCTTGAAGCAGTTTTCAGTTGTGAGATCAGCTCCAGCAACGTACAAAGATATGAAAGAGTTCCATTCAGAGTTGTATCTTGATCATTTGAAAACGTTCGCTGAAGTTGATGACGATTATATGACTAACGATCAAGACGAGGACTGTGGCATTGGTATGGTACATTTTACTAATGTAGGTATATTTTTTTTATGTATTGCCAACTGCTAAGGACACAGCACACAAATGGGTTGTCACTTATTGTAAAATGACTGCAAAAAGTATATAATAATAAGTACCTACTAGTTGTTTATTTATGTGTGGATTTTGCATTTTGTCATCATGTATGAATTCCTCAACATGAAATTTTAACAAGTAATCTTTGGAAGTACCTACAGCTTTTTCAACGAAGTGACTAATGGACTAGGCCACTGATACAAAACTTTGAGTCAAAATTGTTGCAAATCAGCTCAGTAAACATGCTTGATTTTCCCCAATAATTGTAGGATATGACTGCCCGCCTGTGTCCAATATTTTTGAGCTGGTGTCTACTGTAGCGGGTGGTTCTATAACAGCAGCCCGATGTCTGCTGCTTGGCATAACTGATGTAGCCATTAACTGGTGCGGTGGCTGGCACCATGCTAACAGGTATTTTTATCTTCTAACTACCTTTCTATATTAATATATTAATGCTGAAGAGTTTGTTTGATTGCGCTAATCTCTGGAAATACCAGTTGGACATCCAACTGGTATTTCCAGAGATTAGTGCAATAATGGGGTAAAAAAGGGTAATTCATGAGGAAAGCTATACGGGAACAGAGAAAAACCGGATATGCGTGTATGCAGTTGTGAGCAAAGGCTAGTTAAGGCATTATAAATGTGGACATTTGGATGGTGTTTTACTCAATCATGCCAGAACGGATTAACAGATCTGAATGAAATTTGTCACTGACATAGATTTGATTCTGGAATAGCACATAGGCCACTTTTTATCCCAGGAGAATGTTCCATTCACGCGGCGACGACACGCACGGGCGAAGCTAGTTATACATAAATTGTTGTGGCTAGCTGGAATTAACAGAAACAAATACAAATTGTACTTACAGCTTACATTCTATTATGAAAGAGTTGTCACAGGACTTACTTCGGAGTGGTGATGAAGAAAGACACCCATTACTGCCTTTATACAAACTCATGATAGTGATCATCTATTATCTGTTAGTGAGAATATTACTACTTACACAAAAATATATTTTTTTTTTACAAAATTATCTTTTTCAGATTTCGAGCTGAAGGCTTCTGCTATGTAAATGACATAGTCATAGCTATTGAAAAGTTGAGGAAAAAGTTTCCAAAAGTACTATACATTGATTTGGATGTGCATCATGGTAGCTACAATGGATATTTTTAATTCAATATATCCTGTTTTCAATCATAATAATATGTATTTTTGAATTACGGCTAAACTTTTTTCAGGAAATGGAGTACAAGATGCCTATAACTTAAGTAAATCAGTTTTTACTTTGTCTTTCCACAAGTTTGAACCGGGTTTCTACCCTGGCACTGGAGGCATAGATGATATTGGGACCCAGGGTGGCACAGGGTACACTTGCAACTTTCCACTCCATGCAGCTTACTCTGATGATACTATGGAGTATGCTTTTGAAAAGTGAGTACCTGCCAGTGGCATACAAAATTATTCAAAGAATGGGAAGCCAATCTTATTGTTTGCTGGGGAAAAAACTAACTATTTATCAGCCTAGGATAATTAAGAAGTTGAATCAATAAACTCAAACATAATTCATCTCTCGATTCTCATTACTCATTAACAAAATTGTAAGTACCTATTAATCATCTCAAAAAATAACTAAGTAAGAGTAATAAATGAGTGTGGGTTAATAATGTTTCAGAGTGTTCGATTTGGTTTATAATAACTTCAAACCTGACGTCATCGTGACGCAGTGCGGCGCAGACGCTTGTGCGCGAGATCCCAATGGCGGCGCAAACCTCACAGCACGCAGCTACTGCAGGTCTGTGCGGCGTGTACTTGACAAGCGAAAACCTACCCTTTTGTTAGGTGGAGGTAGGTTGCAATTTGTTGATTTCTACCTGACAGGATGATTAAAAATCTACTTGCTATTTGAGTAAGAGTAACTTAGGAATGCAGTACACCAATGTTTGGTATTTGTGCAATCTGACCAGTTTATGTCTGATAGCTCGCCAAAACTATAGGTTGATTCAAACTTAATGACGTCTGTGAAGTTCGCTTTTCGCAGTGTTCCACCTCTCACATGAATTTGCTACTGCGCAGCTACTTGTAGAGCCTTCCAAGCCGCGATTATGTTTGAGTTTACCTGTGCTAAGTGAAAAGACAAAAATTCGAAGTATTCTTCATTCTAAAATGTCTGCTGTTCCAGGTGGATACAGGCATGCGAATGCAGCACGACTATGGGCATCTTTAACAGCTCTAGTGGCTGGGGTGGACCTTGATGAGCAAATACCAGATCATGCTCACTGGCCAGACTATGGCCCTGACTATACTTTACTTGTTGAGTCTACACTAGCTAAGGACAACAATAAAAGTCCGTACATAGAAGACTGCATCAGGAAAATCGATGGTGACGTTTTTTAAAGCATTTGGTTTGATGAATAACCTAACAAAAGTTGTGAAGTTAAAAATCCGAGCATGTCAGATTGGAAAAATAACATGAGTTGTACATAGTAAAACTGTATACAAAAAAAAAATGTAATAGCAACTCTTATTGCAGGTAATTTAAAGAAGTACTTAGGACAATCTGAAACCGAGGAACCAGGAGCTAAAAGATTAAAGACTGAAGTTAAATGTACTATAAACTCAGAGAAAAGGACTATTCATAAGGATAACAAAAATAACAAAGCTCAAAATGGCCTGCAAGATGAAATACACAAGGAAAATAATGCTGCTAATGATGTGTATGCCTTTGTGGAATAAATAAATAAATAAGTTATTTTTCCAACAATAGTTTTACTAACTTCCTACTAGGTAAGAAAAAAATATCAAAAGTAAAATGAAACAATAAATTAATTCGAAAAAAATATATATTTAAAGTTCGCACTGAACTGTTCAGCACACAGAAGGTTACCAAGTAACATTGACATGAAGTGAAATTAAATAAGTATAGTCTCGTGTCCAGATAATTACGTTATGTTGATGCAATCTAATCACAAGTTACAGTCAATAACTTTGTCTATACAGACAGATTGCACACAGACTATGCACATTATGATGTATTACAAATTAATTTATAGACAATTTGTTCAGAAGTATAACTCGTATCTTGAGGTCTGTCAACACAGGTCTTTCATTTATTTACATAGCATTCGTTTACATACAACATTACATAGATAAAAACTACCTGTCAGGAACAACATAAGCAGATAATAATCTCTTCTACAAGACTATATAATTTTTAGGGATTTCTGTATGATTTCAAATGTTAACTGTATAAAATAAAAATACTGCCCAAAAGCTTTTATCATTTTCCGATTTATATTTATGTAATTCTTTATAGTGCTTATGTATGTATTGCAAGCAAGGTGATTCAAAAGCTAGTACCATGTAAAATCAAATGCAAAATTAGATTGAATCTACAGCAATGGATCTAAATTTATAACAAGCAGAAGATTTCTACTGCTTCAAAAGGTCTTACAAATACTGTCTTGGAAAATAAATGCATTCTTAATAACTTATTCACACATTGCTACAAAAACGGCAGTTTAGCTTCACTGCTGCAAATCCAAGCTAAACAACAATGATTCAATTAGCTACTTTAGTCAGTGGGCCGCTTTTCACTGTGTTTTTTAGTGAATTCTTCTGCATTCTTTGAGAACTTCTTCCTGTCTTTAAGGAACTCTTCGGCGAGTTCGGCACGCAGCGGGTGCTCTGGTTCAGGGTCGTTAACAAGGGCCACTAGAGCTTGAATAACTGAAACATGAAAAGTTTATGAAAACAGCCTTGTATGCATGCAGGTAATTGAATAATCATCTACATAGAGTGCCTGGGCGTTAAAAACGTGAAAACCTCGGATTTTGGTTACAGTGAATGAAATTTTAAAATTCTAAATGGAATGTTTAGCTAATAATAGGTATAACAGTTTACCTATTAAAATGTTGTGCAATTGATATGATAAAAAAAAACTATAGTTACAATTATTCAAATAAAGCCTTCATAGGCTCTAGAAAGTCTTTGTACTTATATCAAAATTACGGTAGCATATTATTATTTATTCAACATGTAACAGAATAAACGCAAGTCCCCTTAAGAGGTACTTAAGTGGTCACTGTACTCATTATTATGAACAACTTTTACTATGGGACCAACCCAAAAATCGCGAAAAAAAAATCAGCTGTTTAGTACATTTTGTCGAGTTATGCTCACAGAAATGTATGGAGCAGTCAATATTTTTTCCGTGATTTTAGGGTTCGTCCCATAGTTAAAGTTGCTAGCCCATTCTTCAATTAAAAATACACAAAAATATGAAACACACTTATGAATATGGAGTTTTGGTCACTATAACTTCTAGAAGAGTACTAATTTTTGTATAAATTTGGGAAGAAATCACAGAGCTTTTTATAGGGAAATCTTGAAATGAAAATTTAACACCGTGACTACCTCCACCCCACCCGCCCTTCATTCCGCATTTTATCAAACTTTCAAGTCCTTATTTTTCGAAATGAATGTATCCAGATTTTCGAAGAAGAGTTTAGAGGGAGACAGAGAGCAATTTTAAGTTTTCTATAGAAAGTGAAAAACCACTCTTTCCCCCTGAACTCTTTTTCTGGAATGCTAAAAACTACCAAAACTGATTCATGAGGAAGATTAAGCTGTATAATTTAGTAAGGTGTCGTGAAAATGGCTGAATATGATGAGTATTGAGTATGACTGTTGAAGATGTCAGAAAAAATCATGCCAACTGGAAGCTTTCCTTGTTGTGCGCCACATAGAATAGTAATTGATGTTGAAATGTAGACATTTAGGTACTATGTACATTTACTACTACGCTCTGCTACAGTTCTCGTCAAATAACTTTGCCCCTCTGAAGTTGGCTACGAGTGGCTGCATAGTAGTCAAAATTACGAACAAACTGCAACTGCATGCGCAAGAGACATGGGGGCGGGGATTATGGCGGCGCGATTTAATGTCGTTATCGTTTACGTTCGATGCATGCTTGCGTCCCGCTTGCTCCCGTCTACGTGACTGCACCTGCGCAATCTTTGCAAATGGCTTCAGAGGGGCAAAGTTATTAGACAAGAACTGTACCTGTGCAAAGCCGGGGTGGGTCGCCAGTGTTTTAGAATTCTTTCTGGCCTACCTTGGTCAGTCTTGGTGGCAGGCTTCCAGTTCTCAGCACTGATGATTGGCAGGCACACCTGGCCTTTCTCATCAATATTTGGATGATAAATCTTTGTCTTGAAACTAATCTTAGGAGGTTTAAATGGATATTCTGCTGGGAAGTTAATCTCAATGCGGAAAGCACCCTTGTTGTAAGGAGGATTGTCCTGAAAATTATATGTAATTATTAACTTTTGCTTGATTATTCTAATTTAACTTAGTCTATGCAGGATTAATTGAAATAATACCATGCTAAGGTAAGTCTTGTAAGGATCCATCTAAAAATTTGTGTCAGTATCATCCCAACAACCCTTTTCAGGATTTCATGATGATTACTATAATTATGAATGCTTCAATCATCAAAAAATGTATTATCTGATACATTTTTTGTGTTTCTGCAGGGATTCACCACTCATAGCACTCATAACTATCAGAATTTGATAACATAGCAACATGATTGTGTATAAATATCTCCAATCTTTATATGTAATTAACATACACAAACAAAATCTGATAGCTGTGAAGATTTCCATTTTGTGTAAAACACAAGATAAAATTATGAGTCATATGCCTACCGTGGTAAGTCAAGGTTTCTAGCTGTTTATTACTATGATTATCCTTTATGCTGTGGAATTTATACAATTCATCTGGTTTAGCTTCTCCATTTTTAATTTTTGCCCCTAATAGTAGCCCTAGAATCTAATTATACCACTTATTGTACTTACGGGAACAATTAATCCTTGCCATGTAAGAATATTAGATTCATCCACTTGTATGTCCCTAAAGGACTTTAGGCCTGATTGCCTGATATCATTCAGTTCCTGGAAGAGATTGTAAAAAAGATCTCATCATTAAAATAAGTTAAAAAAACAGTAAATAAATCGGTTTCTGTTGATTTTCTAAGAATTTCCATCAAGTTTTGCGCATCAAATAAATTTTTGCAATACATCATCTAGTCCAAATGGTTAAATTAACTATAGATTGCGTGTAGTAGCTCCTAAATCTTGTTCTAAATAATACCATATCATTAATTCCTGTGATATAAATACAATAATTTTCGTAACTGTAAATTACGACGGAACAGTTTGCATATATTTTTGTAATATTAGAAGGTCAACGATTTTACTAAGTATCAATAATAAAATAGGCCTTTGCGGCGTTTCAGTTTTTCAGTTCTACACTTTTCATTTTATTTTCTTCGCCTATTAATACTATTTCTTTAATAAATAAGGGATTATGTCTAGATTTGAATACTAATGATTTCTACTGTGTAATAATTATTATAATAGTCAATGATGAAGAGTTAGATATGTCATAAAAATGATGTCTCACCTTCTGTAGTCTCCTCGTTGCAGCCATTGTATTGGAATCTGTCAAAGTCCCAACCTAAGATTTCTTACGGTGATTCTTGAAGTATTAAGTTTTTGTTTTATTTACAGTTCCACACAAACACCATAATTATACGGCAAACAAATTATAGTAGGATTTGTCTGCAAAATGCTGAAAAAATATCTGCAAAATGCGACGAACACCAACAAAATTTCGCTACGTTATGTTAGCGCGTTGAACTATCAAGTCTATCAACTTGTAAGTTTCAACCTCAGTTTCAACGTAAAAATACAATGACAAAAAAATATATATAACGTGTTACTTTTTTGCAAGCTAAATAATATATCAATTATTTATTTAAAAACTTCACCAAGATATCTAAAGCAAAAAAATATTAATTATTGATTCGGTGACAAAGTGAAACAAAACGCATTAAGAAAACCAACAACAACGCCCTCTGTTAGCGTTTATAAGAAAAGAAAGTGTTGTGATGTGGATTTGTTTACTTTAATCATGGAGATGGCGCATATATAAAAGTACTCTGTGCGCATAGGTATGGGTTCTTGAAAATAAATAAGGTAAAATTGAAACCATGCCAAATGATCTCTCACATGCGTAAACACAAACAAACGATCTGGACAGAGTAGGTCAAGTTAAGTTGGTTTCGTGCCCGGCACCATGGTTCATGTATGTGATGGGGCACTAGAGCCATGGTGCCGGGCACGCTTTTGGAGAGTTTCACGCCTTTTCCAGTATCTAGGGATAGTGGCCCCCAAGACTACCCACTGTTTCTCTTTGATGAGTTGGGGTTTACTGAAAATGAGCTGGAACGAGCAGTCAGACGCATAGGGCCTCGTAACGCCGCGTGATTTCCAGGTTGGGTTTTGTTTTGGAAGACCGCCTAAAACGCTTGTTTAACAGCTGCTCTTCACCGGTACATTCGGTATATGGGTCGAGACTCGAGACGGTACCTAGAATTGATCGAGGGAGATTACCTACTTGCGGGGTACGGTTTTTAGGTCCACTCCTGTGGGATCTCGCATTCGACGTTGTCCTGCGCGCCAACCTTACCAAAGGCGTAAATGTCGTTTGTTATGCAGACCCTGGTGTTGGCCGGTGAGGACACCTCTGACAAGACCATCCAGCTTTCCGAGGTCAGACAGTTCAGACTGATAAATGAGACTCTCCCCCAAGCTTAGCCCAATTTGAATCTCAAAAGCTAGGGCACCTAGCTATGATATTTTTCTTCCAAATTTAGTCACTAATTAGTTTTAATCAATCGCCAAATATCAGAATGTGTCGGTCACAGGTTCAAAAGTTATAAGAGTTTCTAGATTTTAAAAATCCCAAATGTGATCAAGCTGGCGAGATTCTCCTCAGGTCGGCCACACCTATAAACTCTTCTAACTTTGGAACCAGTGACCGACTAAGAAGGCACCTCGCGCACTAGACGGCCAGCACGACCACGACCAGTGGCCGCAACGACCAGATAAACAAAAGATACGTTGCGCACCTCGCGCACTAGACGGCCACGACCACGACCAGATAAATAAAAGAAACGTTCAACTTTTCTTTAGTTAATCTGGTCGTAGTGCGCGAGGTGCCTAATTCTATCGATATTTGGCGACAATTTCGACTAAGTAGCGACAATTTTTTTGTGATAGCAAAATTAAAATCCCTGATGGTGGCCATGCCAGTATCAGGGACACGCAATCTGGTTATATAAACTGTCGAGGAACGGAGCCCAGCTCGTCAGTAACAGATAAAGGTGCGTCGCCAATCCAGGTGGGTCGATACATTAACTTAGAAATTTGTCCTATCGTTGGACGATCGGGGGACTTTGAAGAGCACTTGTGTTTTGTACAGGCGTGCTGCGTGATCCCAGAAGACCTCGGGAAGAAGTTCGCTGCCTCTACGCTACGCGGGGATTGTGCGATCGATGGTTCATGGGGCATCTGTTTGGTCGATAATCGAGATTCTATTCCCGTAATGGAATAATTAATTATACATACATACGAATGTACGGCTATGGAAGTTGAGCTATTGGAGCTTGTGTGGGACTCTGTCCGGTTTTTTGAAGATGCTAAAATGATCTTGATCAATAATAATAGGGTAGGGTAGGTAGGGTAGTAAACTAATTAGTCCGTCAGATAGTTTTCCAAAAATTATTTGATACGTTTTCACGTAAACAAAAAAATTAAAACGAAACAGTACGTTGAAAACTCGTGTGACGTCACTTGTAAAAGTAAGCTTTTTACATACGTGTCGTCACGAGCCCCCACTCCTGATCTTTGATGTTTTCTATCTTCGTCATTTTTTATTCATTCGTAAGTTATTTTTTTTTTATTTGTTATAGAAAAAAATAAGTGTCCAATATTTTTCGATAATCTGGCAGACTAAATAGAATCATATATTTTTTTAACCAGGAATCATCCCTATTGCAGTTACGTAGTTCTCGACATGACATAAAGGCGGATCTTAGCAGTAAAGTAGATGAGTTGTATTGGAAATAAAATGCTTGTGTATGAGATACTCTCTTTATTAACGCGACTGCATTGTGGGGAGACCATAACATTGTAACAAATGCAACTGGAGATTATAATTTTCGGCTACTTTAGAGTTCCGTCAGTATTTAACGATCGGTTTTAAATATATTCTGGCTGTTTTAATCAAAAATATTGATTACATTCTAATCATCATTTCATCAACGCAAGAATGAATGATTACGACCTCTTCTCTCCATTTACATAGTTTTAAATATCTATAACCTCCTATATAATATATTTGACAGAACTAAACATTGTTCCAAATACTATAAACTTATAAAAACGGCATACGAATGAAGTTCCAATTGGATTTTTGTGACAGATTATAATGAGGACCAGTAGACTTTGTTTAATTTTCGTCAATAACCCGGCGGAAATACCTTACGAACACCAACACGCCATTGGCAGTTGAGGATCTTCAGATGTTTTCGCTGAGCGCATAATTTGATAGACGTATTTTGCGATGGATACAATAATGATATACACATGTAACACAGTATATTTTTTGTATAAACAATTCGACTGGTCTTCTTTACATCCGGTGGTAATGCTAGTCGTCCCCACGCTCGTCGTCGCGGCGTCGGTTGCGCGTGCGCCGGTTCCAGCCCTCGCGCGGGCGCTCGCGCTGTCCGCGGCCCTCCCCGCCTCGTCCCGCGCCTCCGCGCTGGAAGAACGAGCCTTGCTTCTCGAAGATACGCTCGTTCGAGTCCACTAGGTTGCCAACCTGCCAAAATTACAAGGTGGCATGTTATACCGAGGCACACATTACGGTTTTCACAATAGACCAAGAACTGCGCAGTCGATTTTACTGAACATTTAATAATGGGAAGGAAGTAATTATCAATTAACACCATTTCGAAACCGAAATGGCTAATATTTTAGGTCATAAGATTGCAAATTGTGGGATGTTGACTTTATGTTTTGGCCTTGACGGAAATAGGTCAATGATGGTGCGGAAAATTATATTTACCTTATCAGCAAGCTGCAGAGCTAATGCCTGCATCCTGGTAGGCTCTGAACGATGTAGGATAGCACACTCGCTGGGGTCATCCAGCGAAGCCAGCAGCTCTTCATTAATGATCATCTTGGAGACAAGTGAATGGACGCGTTGGCGCGGCAGCTCGAACATGTCGGCGAGTGAACGTAAGGAGAGAGACGCGTAAACGTGGGCGTAAGTGAATAGGTAAGTGCGGAGCGATTCTTCACGGATCAGACGACCGAGCATGGCGCGGACGTTGTCGGCGCCCACCATCAGGTCCCAAACCTGCAAGGAAATATAGACGTTAATATTTGTTGCGATTGCATGATAATAATATATCTACTCTGGTTACGGAGTGAGGTGTAATGTTACCTTGGCATTCATCTTGTCATTAACAATAAAGTTGAGGCAAGCGCGCCAGTCCCCCCGACGCATAGCCCTGGCGGCCGCCACCGCGTGCTCACGCATGGACTCGGGCGGCCCCACCAGCGCCTGGCGCTCACTCGCGCGCAGGTTCTGGTAGAACGTCTTACTGATCATGCGACGACGAGCGTCGAACTCGTGAGCCGCCATGTAAGGAATCTCAATCAGCATCGCGGACACCAAGTACACACACTCAAGTAACTCCAGGTTGATGTGCATGTGGAACGGCATCTGACGCTGCTTCTCAATCTTCTCCTGTTCCTTAGAACGCTCGTGTTGACGCTGAGGCAGCAGTCCTTGAGCCAGTAACTCTTTAGGCTTGCCAGTCATCATCAGCTCAGCTAGACAACCGTGTGCTTCCTTGACATTTCCGCGGCGGAAGGCGCACAGACCCAAGTTAGCCATGGTACGATTGTACAGAATCTGAGTGCTTGGGTCAGAGTGTTGAACGGTTTCTTGCAAGTGCGACATCAAAAGCAAGTCACGAGCTTGGAACCAGTTGTCGTGCAGAGCGTGGTGGTAGATGTGAGACAGGATTGCACGAGTTCTAAGTCGGTCAGAGTCATCGTGAGCGTAAATGAACTTGCAGAATTTCTCCATCTTCTTGATGGTAGTCTCCTCACCAGGAGGAAGGTCCTTGCGCACAGCGCGAGGGTCAAACTTGTAGTACAGATGATCAATTTTACGTAGATATGCACGGCATATTTCCTGAGGAGTGCCATCGCGTTCGACCACTTGGCAGACGCGGTCAATCAGAGTAGAAACGCGAACTTCGTCCTTCAGTCTCTCAACATATTCATTAGAATGAGGATCGCACTCTTTGAGCAGTTTGGTGAACTCGTCATCGAGTCGCTCTAGGGCGGTCAACAGGCAACCGCGAACAAGGAAAGGTGCCGTAACAAGCTGCTCATTTTCTTCAGTAATAGTTTCGCTCAGTTGCATGTCTTCATGAGCTAAGAGTAGGGTGACCATGTGGTCTACATTTTCGACAAGTTTCGACCAGTATTCGGGCTTCATGGCGTCGGACACTTTGGGGTTGTAGTCGAAGAGAGCGGCGACGGTGGCAGCGCGCAGTTTGAGTTGAAGAGCATCTCCTAGGTTGTGCGCGGCGGCGACAGTACGGAGCTCGTGCAGGAGCTCGAGCTGAGCGCGACGGTCGGTACGCTTGCGACCACGAGCTGCGCTGATCTCACCTAATTTCTTTACAACCAAAGCCGCGTCAATGTCGCTATCCTAAAAAAGGCAAATAAAGGTTATTAGTCAACAAAGTAAAATACTGTTGCTATACTGCATAAACATGTTTGAATATTCCAATTTCTCACCTTAGCAAACATTTTAGGCTTATCGGAAGTAGCAGCTCCTTTCCTGACAGTTTCCCACTCGCCTCCATCATCAGCCTGGTCTTTCTTGCCGACCTTTCCGATCCTGGCGTCACGCCTGTCCTCACGCCGCTTGGCCTTGCGCCTGTCCCTGTCTTCATCCTCATCTCTTTCAGTGTTTCTCTTCAAGAACCTCTCTCGGATGGTAGTGGCTCCGCGGTTCTCGTCGTCTGAGCTTGAGCTAGAGTCTGAGGAGCTGGATCCCCAGTCCATGGAGTCGGACGACTCGTCATCCTGAGGAGGGGGGCGGCGCGGCGGTTCGGGGGAGCGACGCGCTCGCGGCTTCTCTTTGGGTTTCTCTTCATCGTCAGACTCGTCAGAGGATGATGTGTCTGCAGAAAAGATATGATTAAGATCAGTTGAGCGTGAATTTACACTGAAAGGTCTATGAAAAGCTTCGATCAATAATACACTAATGTCCGATTAGCACTTCAAAAACGGCCGAAAAAATAAGACCACAAATACCTTTCTGGTCTTATTTCAAATCAGTGTGTTCTAATTAGAGGGCAGTGGGTAAATTTCCGATGGGAAAAACCAGGTAAATTTAGGGAAACCGATATTTAACCGGGTAAAAACCTCAACCACGGGTAAATATATTTTTCAACACATTTGCTCAAAAAATGCATTTACGAAGCCTGTATAGATTGTTCGAAAGTTAAAAATTACGCACCACACAATGGAACGTGCGGTTAAATAGGTACTCACACCTAAGTACATATTTTACCACATACTCCGATGTATAGCGCTGTGCGTATCCTTTACGGTTTTTTTTTAATTTCCATAAAAAATATAATTATAAGAATTCCACCAAGGAGTATTACACTATGAGAATAACTAAGCTGAACGATCGAACCTCCTTGGAAGCGGTTTTGCAATATGTTTGTCTCACTTTGATACTAAAGAGAAAATGAGACGAAAGATGTAGTTCCATCCATTTGCAAATTCGCGCCATTTTCATATTAGAAACGTCAAAGACGCTACGTTATTGCGACTTTCCGACTGATATTTAAAAACAAAAAGATTTTTTTATTACCTAATGTACTGTTTTCTCGCAAATGTGTAGAAAAATGTTGTATGACATACGTGCGGAAATTGGTATTTACAAACTCGTGACTATGGTAGCCCGAGACTACTCGTTTGTAAAATCCAACTTACCGCACTAATATCATGATTAACTATTATAGCAATTATATTAATTTAAGATGTGAGCATGTGTGTTTGCTTCTATTTTTTGAGTCTCGACTATATTAGTTAATTCTATTTGGATGGGAAATAAAAAAATGTTAAACTATATGAAATACGTCAAAAAAACTAAGATTATAACTAAAATATAATAATAATTGCAAGCAATTCACGTCTGGATGCTGGAGATCGCATTAAAGAGGTCCGAAGAGTATTGTTTAGTCTTGACGTGAACAAGGCCAGAGAGCTTGATAGCGGCATTCCAGCACGAGTGTTGAGGCAGTGTGCGCCTGAACTATCTCATATGTTGACACGCTTTTAATTAATCTTTATGCTCCAGCATTATGCTTTATTCAAGTAAGGTTGTTGATGTTTTTTAAGCGTTTTCTATGATTCATAGTGTCTAATATAAATTGTACCTATGTGTTGTATGTGTGTGCAAAGTGGACACTTTTGCGACATATTTTTGTTTATCCTTAATCTAGTATATTTTTGTTTGAAGATGAAAAGTAATACTTCTACAATATTTGTGTTTATATAAAATGGAAATATTACCTTTACGTTCATCATCATCATCTGGAAGATCAGGATCCTCACGGAACTTGGACATCTCAGCATCAAAGTCTTTAGCATACTTTCTCAGTTTCTGCCTCAATGATGTGAGTGCCTTGCTGTTGCCTTTCGACAGTGTCTTCCTGCTGTCACGGTCATTCCATGCTTGGACCACCCAGTCGTCCAACTCAGCCAGAGCCCTAATGAAGAATCTTGGAGCAACTCCATTTTCTTCTTTCAGCACAACTGGTGCAGCACGAGTGTAGGCTTTTTGGAGCTCCTCAAATGAAGCAAGAGCTGAGGCAAAGTCTTTAATCTTCTTGTGATTACGCAGAGAATGGATGATGGCTTCCAATTCCTCGTACCTCTTCTCCTTCATAGAGCGCACAACGCGCTTTGTTTCCTCCTCATCATCACTGAACTATAGAATGAAATAATGATTTTGTTAAATATAACTATTAGATGAAGACATGGGTAAGTGGTCCTGAAATTAAAAGATGAATAAAAACACCAAGACAGATTAAATATATTGATCAGTCAGTTCTAAATTACAGTAACTTGGCTTAAGACAACATTGATTATAGGAAGAACATAGCAAGATATTATAACTCCAAAAGGATAATGTAGAGTTGCAGAGCACCAATCCATCTCAAATAATAATACAAGATTGTGCATTGTGCATTATAAGTCTTAGCTTTAAAGAAATTTCCCTTCAAAATATTTTTTATTGAATAAGATGCATTAACACTTTATAATAAGGACAGCAACTTTGAAATACCTAGGTCTTCAAATTCCATGTTCATTTATTTTATTTTTCTTTTATAGCCTTTTCAGAATACAATCTTAATAAGATTAAATTAGTTTTTGTTATTCCGATTTTTTTTTGAATCCGGTTTGACTGGAATATAGCTGACCCCAATATAGTTGGGAAAAGGCTAGGCAGATGATGATTCTGTGTGCCCTTTAGCAAAAGCCTACCCCAGCACAAATTCATCTAATTCTGTTTTTATTTCAGACAAAATTTTATTTTGTATGAAGTGCATAGCTTGACTCATAAAATTATAAGAGATTGATAATGAATTATGATGAAAAATTTACATTATTATGAAAGAGATTGACAATAACTTGACTCACACTTTGTTTATATTATGGAATGATGAAAAACATTAACAAGCTATGAAAATGCTAACATTACTGTGTAATTCAGTTGTTAATTAAATCTATATGTTGTTTGTCTTCACTTCAAGTTTTCTTTAAACTTGTTCATAATGTATTTTAATTTACAATAATTACATAAATTCACCGCTCCAGCCCTGACATGTGAAAATTCCCAAATCCTACTAATAGATCAATGAAGATTGAGGAGGAAGTGGAAATTAAGAGCCGCTGCTGCCTTAGTAGGTACTAAAGATTCACAAGTACAGAGACAGCTAGTAAAAAATAAATCTCATGTAATTGGTAAATAAGGGGGCTGGTACGAGTTGACACATCAAAAGAATTGTTGGAAAGACTTGGGGGAGGCCTTTGCCCAGCAGTGGGATAGCCTGTGCTAATAAAACATTAAATTCGCGATTAATTCGGCGCACACCGTTGTGTTGCCGGTGCTTGAGCGGTTAAGGCTTTTTGTAATTATGTATTAGCTTTTACATTGCAAGTGAAAATAATAATGTTGTAGTCAATAAGTGCAATTGGGTAGTCTTCAGCTCTTTAACTTCTACTAAATTAGAGAAGAAATAAAGATGCTGTAGG
Organism: Melanchra persicariae; assembly: GCA_947386135.1. NCBI lineage: Eukaryota > Metazoa > Arthropoda > Insecta > Lepidoptera > Noctuidae > Melanchra > Melanchra persicariae. The sequence goes on along the minus strand of OX376661.1, from coordinate 8,205,651 downwards.
TATATCAACATAAATTATATTAACATACAAGTATTTATTACATTGTTACTTGCTAGGACAATTTGTATTGTAAACATAATGTTCAGTATTTGTCAACTTTTATTCATAGCTGCATAAGCATACGTTAACTCACCGTGTATACGGGCGCGGGGGCGCGTACTACTGGCTCGTCCTCGCTCGAGCTCTCTGACTCGGAGTCAGTACCAGTCGCAAAGAAACGACTCATGATTGCGTTGTAATTTTAATTCACCTAAAAAGCAACAATAAAAAAATACTGTAAACGAATCCTCACGCACATTTACATCAAATTAATGCGTTAGAAACCAATAAACTCATAATATACATCCGAAATAAGGAACATCGAAGGTGTTGTCCGGGCGGTTGAGGTTAGAACTTTCACATAACAAGTTAGACTCATTATCGGGTTTCACTTACCTTCTACAAAATGTTTTATAGATTATTTTGTTCTGAATAACGAATAATGGTGCGCAAATCATGAAAATATCTTATAATATTGATGAAACTGGAGAAACTCCAGTCTGCCCACGACGCACCACACACGTCAAAAGACACAGATTAAAATAATATTACTGACATATAGATAGACTAAAGATGATAGGGGTGTGACTGTGCACAGAACAGAGAACACTTTTACTAGGGAGGCGGGTGTGGTGTGCCACTGCCCGGTGTCCCAGAGCTGAGGAATCCAAAGTAAAGTTTTCCTTAGACGGGCTGTACCATTGAGATAGAAAAGGCTGTACGCGAAATTCACGAAAGTTCTAGGAAATACATGTATGAATATGAAATATCACGAGTTAAATTAACGTGAGTTGTACATCATGATTCAAATGTAAGTTCAAAAATCTCATGTAAGTTCGAGCAAACGCATTCTAATGCAAAACATTCGACTTAAAAGACTTAGTGGCCATGTTGTATAAAAAAAGACATTATTTTCTTCTGATTTGTTTATTTATATACGTATTATTATACTCTTTGTTTATATATTTTCTGGGGAGTTTGGGAGTTTTTGGCGAGATTTTAACGAGTGAAGTTTAATGACTGTTTTTAACTTAATCGATATTGGGGTGTAAAATTGGTGTAGTTTTATGTCTCAAGTGTGTCTACGCAACTGGCCAATATGTGAAATCATTGAAACATGACAGACGCGATCTCGGTAAAGTGGAGCTGTGTGTGAATTTTATTTTAGTACGTATGATTACCACCACATTGAAGCTTGCCGAGAAGGCTGACTCGATATATTTGCTGCCAAACACTCCAGCAAACAGAATTTATTACACCGGCTTTCTAAAGCTAAACAAAATATAAAAAGGACGTTTGTAAGACTAGGCAATATGGTCAAAAGACTATAGCCTTCCTTTCGGGGTAAAAAAAGAAAGAAGATAATTATAAATATCTGATCTGTCAGCCAAAGCCAAATTGACAATTGTGATCTATGGATTTGTCTGAGTCTGAACTACCCAAGGAACTTCTACTACAACCTGGAATGAGCATTGTCAATTTGACACCAATATAAAAATAAACCTTATGTATATGACGTTAAGTTCTATTACAGACAATCACTTGGTCAAAGAGAAATCCGGTCCGAGGGAGAAAGCGCTTGGAGAGCCCTCTCTCCCTTTCTAAAGTGTTGCCAGGAGGATTACTCCCGAATTTAGTAGGAATGGTAGGAAAAAATAATATTGTCGTGTCTTATTAAAAAAACATTAACTTTCGTTCTGATATATTTCTAATAATTTTAAATTATCTGTTAGAATGAGAACATTTTTTAGCAATAATTTAGATACTGTATTGAAATGTAATTAAAAAGAAAAGATTATTAGTAGAATATATAATTATATAAGTTAGACTGGTAACCCACCAGCCATTTTTATTTGTTTTAAAACAATCAATTTCTTTATTCGGATGTAATAAAGATAGTTAAAAAGTGTGCGATTCAAAAGCTGTTCGGTTGCAAAAGCGAATCCTATGCAGGATGTGGTGTTTCTTTCTTCAAGTAAGTATATTGCAATTCTTGAAGTAGGGTGCCCATAATGATCGAAATTATAAGATTATTTACACAATGCAGCATATAAATAGGAGGTAGTCTTCAACGTAAGCATAATAAAACTTTATATGAAATGGTGTACCGAATACTTAAAAGACGTGATCATGAAATTTCACATTTCCCGAGGAACATTGTAGGGAAATGGCAAAAAAGTTTCAACTTCCCATATTAATCGCTGATTTGGGTGTGTTACTTCGTTTATTTGAAATAAATTTAAAAAATATAATTTCAGACTGCCTGGAGAAGAATCAGGGAGAAAAAATGGCTTGACGTCATTCCAAGTCATTCAAATATCAAAAATGATTCCGTTATTTGCAGTCTTCATTTCAGGCCCCAGGATATAATAAAACATAATTTAATGCGTTTTACTTTAATCCATCCTTAAAGCATAATTATTATTAAGTTATGAAATCAAATTATTGGTTAATATATTATATCCTATTATATTAGTCTCAACCTACATTATATTGGTTGGTCACCCTAATGAAAGGGACAGAGGGCTCTCGGGAAGCTATCTCGCTCGGACCGCGTATCGACAGCCTGTGCACATTCCAGGTTGTAGTAGAAGTTCCTTGGAACTACCCTATAGATTAGCCAATATAGGTACTATTGTAGTCTTTGCTATAGATTAATGTACTCTGTGGTCTGAACTGAATTGTCAAAAACTTGTGGAAGTCGATGCGATTGATGTGATGTCTCCTAAAAAAAGTATTCCATCTGTAAATACAAACAGCGAAATAAATAATGGAGTTTACTGGGCTAATTCTTCCCTTGACGAAAAACATATGTCGCACTTGTCTATTAGAAACAGATACAACGATGTTTATGAACATACAAGATTTGATTGAACACGAGATGATTAAGGTTAAATTGATTGATATTTTGGTCTTCCTTAATTGTTTAGAGAACAATGACGAAGAGAACTGGCCTCAAGGAATATGTTCTTCATGTGTATCTACAGCTTTAGTCGCTTATAATTTTAAATTGAATTGTTTGAAGGCAAATTCTATGTTATCAGAAATACTTATGATACAATCTCCTACCAACTTACAGAGGACTGATATAGATTCTATCGATATCAATGTTGTTTATCAAGACCATGAGTATGAGGTTCCATTGTTTAGTAATCATACAACATTAGATTTTGAAAGTACTTTATCAGATAACAAATTGACACCATTGCCACCTGTTACTGAAATAACTTCTGGAGAACAGCCGCAGCGAATAGAGGGAGAGAAGCGATATGCTTGCACTATATGTAGTAAGTCTTTTACTAGGCTCTATGGTCTGCGTTACCATATGGCAAAGCATACTGAAACACGGAAGTACCTATGTGCAAAATGTGGAAAGAGCTTCTACACCGCTAATGGATTGAAACAGCATGCAATATCACATAGAGAGATTGCACAGTATAAATGTGGCTTTTGCCATAAGACTTACAAATCAAGGCAGTCACTCAAGGAACATTTTCGTGTGGCGCATTCCAGCAACCGCATGCTTTTTGTATGCGTGACTTGTGGAAAAAGGTTCACGGCAAGATCAACTTTAAACATGCATGTTAAGACTCACAATGGAGAGAAATTCCCATGTTCTAGCTGTCCAAAGACATACACGCGGGCATCATACTTGAGAGCTCACATGTTGGTTCATATGGGTCAGCAGAAGCCCAGGCCTTTCTCATGTTCACACCAAGGCTGTGGTAGAAATTTTCCAACCAAACATTCCTTAGTGGTGCACATTGCACATGCTCACACAACAGAGAGACCTCACAAGTGTGACATCTGTTTCAAGAGCTTTGCCACCACAGCTGGATTGAAGATACACATAGAATCTCATGGTAACAACATGGTGTCATGTACTTATTGTTGTAAAAAACTAAGAAACAAGAGGGTATTACAAAAACACATGAAAACTCATGATGTTGATGCCAATGATATGATTTTAGAAACTGTAGACCAAGCTTATTAAGTTTATTACTCCAAATAATATTATGATTGTAGGTATTCCTTGTGATAAATATGCAGCATTATGATTTCCTATGTATAGTTGCTTTCCCACCATAACTTGTTTGAATAAAAACAATGTAAGAATATTATGGCTGTTTCATTAGAAAAAACCATTTAAAAAATATTGTTATCTAAGACAATAATAATTAATTATTCTTATGTTCAAGGTGGTCTAGCTGTAAAAAGTAGGTATACACTATAATAAATAGTTAGGCATACCTTACTACAGAAACTAAGAAAAACTAGTTTTTATCAACCAATTGAGGACAGTATACTTTGTTTTACCTATTTGCAATTTATTGTTAGTTACAGTTGCATACCTATCAAGATATAGAAAACTCTTCTGTTGCCGAGTGACTGACAGACAACACACCCAAAACTACTGGTCGTACAAAGCTGAAATTTGGCATTTAGGATTCTTGGGGAGTGTAAAAAAATGGAATATGCACTTACAAAGTTGCGGCAAAAACTAGTTTATAGATTTTACTAATAAAACAAGGTCTATAAAATATGACAAACTTTTGTTAATCTTGACTTAAATGTAATGGATATCTGCTGAAGCAGCTGAAGTATGAATATTGATATCAAATAGGCACAGCAGTTCGAAGAAAAATTACAAAAATACAATGCCTGTAAATTATAATTCCATTTTTTTTGTAAGAACATGTTTATTATACTTCCACACATACACAGCAACATTTCATGCATGCAATATTTTTTGTTGATAATGAATTCAAGTTACACATTCTCTAGGTTATTTGATAAACAGTATGAATTAATTGGTAGATAAGGCTTTAATGTGAGTCAGACTGATTACAGTAATTGTTTATTTAAATAAAGTAAAATAGAAACTCAGACCTATTTTAAATTCACATCACAAAAAATAAACCCAACCCTACTACTTCCTACAAAGTAATACAACTTTATAAAATATGTATGTCACAGCCAACTAGTTAAATCAGCCGTTTCATTAAAAGCCTAGCCTGTTCATCAAACTGCAGCGTTTAAATGATATTGAACAAAAGATCCCACTGAGGTCACCAAAAAATCAGCGCATTTAAATGAAAAGGCTAGACCACCAATCAAACGGCTGATTAAGGTAATTGGCTGCGACATGTACACAATAATAAGTATTGCTCCTTATAACAAATTATTACACAACTGCAACTTCATTTGGCTATGTACCAGGAAGATTTAAACCATTTAAAACTACAATTTAATTAATATTAATTTAGATGTACATTATGCAAATGAAGTAACAGCATTGGGTTGATTATAAACAAAAGCTACATCATACATGTAATTTCACCGTAAGTATATCTACATAAAACAATACAAAAATATTTATAGTGCTCACATATTTTTTCCTACTCAATAATTATAAAAACAGTGCATATTATAATCTAAACAAATAACAGGAAATAATTCAGATGATTTGCTCTGCTCGGAGGCTGTATAACATTTAATAATAACTAGTCAACTGCAAATTTTGAGGCCATTTTGTATCCTCTATATTTTTTATAAGCATGATGGTTGAGAACACATACCCACATTCAGAAATTAGTATGAATAAATAGGTATTATTTAGTACTGACAAATGGATTCGTTAAACAAAACCAAATGCCTAGAGTACAGCACATTACAAAGATTCAGTTTAGAGTATAAAATTTGGGGCCATGCTAATATTACTAATATTGCACTAACTACCCCTTTCACATGGCAAGTACATGTAATTTTCTTTGATGAACAGCTTGAATGGTACATTTTCAACTTTTCAATTCTAGGTTTTTTAGGAATGTAGACTATTTACCCAGTATTTTATTCATCATTTTGTTCTGCTTGCCCATCTTAATATCAGCACCTTCCACTTTGTCCTGTATGGTGTCAATGAGTTCAGTTTGCTGTTCTATTTCATCACCAAGAGCAAGTCCAAGGCCTTTAAGTCTTGAAATGGAATGCAGCATTTCATCTAAGTTAGCATCCAGCACCTGGTTCACACGCTGACTATCAGATATGGGTGCTGCTTGTACTTGTACATCTAACTCACGCAGGCGGGTAGCAGGATGAGATCTGAAGCGGTCATCACTGTTGACTTGTGTTAAATTGTCTATTGTGTCGTCCAGCCTGCTGCTAGGGCCTGCACTATGTGTGCTGGGAGAGGGCTGGCTTCTAGGAGGAGTCTGGTCAGATTTACCAGAGATATAGTTCTTGAGACCATAGAATACAGATTTGATACCATTCAAATGCTTTTGACTGTAGTTCAAGTTGGTGTTTATTTCGTCGAGACGTTTGTTCGTGTTTTGGAGCTGCTCTCGCTGTCGACTGAGCTCTTCGGCAGTGGCGATGCCGATCTGCTCGGACTCACGCAACAGTCCTATGCTGCGCGAGGATGAGTCCAAGGTTCGTTGTTCGATTTCTCTTTGTCTTTCTAACATAGCTTGTCTTTGTTGTTCTAACGCTGCAATGTGACTTCCATATGCGGATTGTGCTGGCTTACTTGGTTGAGTTGGTGGGATTCTCGTTCTAAAGCTGTTGACGAATGTGTCATCATCTACATCATCGTCATCCTCGAACAATTTATTGGGATTCACATAGGTAGCTCCTGCACGAGACATTTTCGCAGTTGTTTCCTGGTCGCTGTTGTTTGAGAATCTGACTGTCAAAAACACAAATGAAAAGGATTACACTTTTTCAATAAGGTATCAGAATATTAGGAATACCCTTTTACGTAGGTATTTACGCAAAACGATAACGACATGGATGAATGACACAGATGACGCGACGTAGGTACTAGTAGGTAGGTAGGTAGTTAGGTAGTGAAAGGGAGCGGGAGGAGGTTTTACACATGACAGTGACAGTCGACACGACAGAAACCACAGAGTACATTATATATACGGACAACAGAAACTCCGGAAAGTCGTTTGAATATCCAGCAACTATGTCATGTTACAGTATTTTGGTTTGCCTTCATTTCAATAAAGAAAAGGAAACTTTACTAACATAAACATCATGAGTACAGAAAAAGAGAAATAAATAATGATGAGAAAAAGAAAAATGTTTTCCATAGACGACACAAACAGTGATGAATCATCACCACAGAGTACAGTAAATACAGTGTGAGTCTTTATAATGTGCACATATCGAAATGAGGCAATCTATGCTTAATTTTATCGACGGAAAAAATATTTAAAAAAATCTAAACATTTTTTTAATATTTTTTATGGAATTTTTAAAAAATTTGTCCTCTACTGTGACCCCAGTGTAAACAAAACGGTGTAACTTTTAAACCGAATTATCTATCGCGATGAAACATAATTAATGCATAATTATTGGAAGTAATTAGGCGTCCTCATAAAGTGAAAATTGTGGGAAAAAAACTACCCTCAATTGAAAATAAACATCTTTTTTTAGCAAAAATCTGTTTTTTCTTCAACAATTTTTACAATAATCGTAAAATTTCTCAATAAGACGCCCCCATTACCTAGCTTTTTTATTACTTTACGTTATTCTTCATCGTATTAGCCACGTAATGGTAAAAATTGCATGTTTTTAACTTAATCCCAACATTTCTTCTCGACCCTCAAGGTCCAGTTGGTCTTCACTTACTTCAGGTATCGACGGCGCACGGCTACGCACTATTGTTTAGCAGGTAGACAGCATTTTCTGTGAATTTTATTATTAATGTGCGCGGGTCGGGGTGCGGGGAGGTAGGGCTAGCCGAAGGGACCTTCAATTATGACAGACAGGCAGTCGCTCCGAATTATTCGCCGCTGCTACATGTGTTTCGTTACTTTCGTTCGCTGCTACCTGAGTTTCGTAACTTTCGTTCGCTTTTACATGATGCCGCGTTTAAGTGAATTTTCCCCGGCACACATTGCCGACATTCATTTTTATTATGGAATGGGACGAGGAAGCGCCAGAGCTGTGCGCGCAGCTTACATAGCTGCGTTTCCTAACCGGCAACCAGTGCCATCTGCCCGCAACTTTCAGGACGTTCACAGAAGGTTGTCGATCACTGGACTTGGATCAAGTAGAGATCGTCGCGAGCCGCCTCCAGTAATTATCGATGTAGCTACTGAACAAGCAGTTCTGAGTGATTTGTTTGCTGATCCATCCATAAGTACTAGACGACTGGCTCTTCGTCACGGAATAAGCCAAAAATCAGCGTGGCGCATTTTAAAGAAAGAAGGATTGCATCCTTATCACTACCAAAGGGTGCAAAATCTACATGAAGACGTAGACTGCCGTCCAAGGTGTGTAATGTCCACTTGGATACAAAGAAAAACTAGAGCAAACCCAAACTTTCCAAAAACCATACTATGGATGGACGAAGCGACATTCACTAGAGACGGTATTACTAACTGTCGAAATTTACACAGATGGTGCCGTGCACGTGAAAACCCGAGATTGAAACGTTCGTCAACTTTTCAAGTAAGATTTTCAGTAAATGTTTGGGCTGGTCTTATCTATAATATGTTGATTGGACCAGTCATATTGCCGAGAACGTTGACCGGTGCAAGATTTTTAAGTCTATTGACTAATGATCTACCTGAATTATTGGAGGATGCACCACTGGCTTTGCGTCGAAGGATGTTTTTGCAGATGGACGGATGCCCAGCTCATTATGCTGCAAATGTTAGATCATTTTTAAACGATAATTATCGTGATAAATGGATCGGCCGGCAAGGACCTGTAGGGTGGCCTCCGCGTTCACCCGATTTGACGCCCCTTGATTACTTTCTATGGGGGGACCATGAAACAACGCGTCTACAATACCCCCATCAACAGTGAGGCCGATTTGCGTGACCGCATAATTAACTGTGCGAATGATATTCGCAATGATCCCGAAATGATAAGGAGAGCGACACAACAAATTTTAATACGCGTGGCTTTGTGCCTACAACAACGAGGTGGACATTTTGAGAACCTGATGCATTAAATTACGTGTCAAATAATAAATGGTTTTTAATTGAACTCTTTTGTATTAATTATCATCCCAAATAAACCATCCTTAAGAGAACAATAAATGGCGCGTTCGGAGTGCCATCTTTTAACATTTGATATAAAATGTTATGTTTGAGTTATAAACATGCCATTTTTACTATTGGGTAGCTAATACGATGAAAAATACGTTAAAGTAATAAAAAAGGTAGGTAATGAGGACGTCTTATTGAGAAATTTTACAATTATTGTAAAAATTAATGACAAAAAACAGGTTTTTGCCAAAAAAAGATGTTTATTTTCAATTGAGGGCAGTTTTTTTCCAGAATTTTAATTTTATTAGGAAGCTTAATTACTTCCAATCATTATGGAGTTTGTTTCATCGCGATAGATAATTCAGTTTAAAAGTTACACCGTTTTGTTTACACTGGGGTCACAGTAGTGGACAAAATTTTTAAAAATTCCATAAAAAATATAAAAAAAAAATATTTAGATTTTTTTAAATATTTTTTCCATCGATAAAATTAAGCATAGATTCTCTCATTTCGGTATGTGCACATTATAAAGACTCACACTGTATATTATAGAGAGATCATCACTGCTTGTGCCTTTGGAAAACATAATAATTATTAGGAACAGTTTAATGAATCTGTGGATCTCTAGCGGGCTCCACATTCGCGCCGCGAACACCCGCGAACGCCGCGAACCGTGAATGTGGATGGCTTCCGCGCCCCTTCGCGGGCTTCGCGCCTGTTCGCGCCTTGTTCCCCGTTCAGTGTCGGTATTTGTGCCCGCTTCAAAGGGTTTGCGAAGCGCGAACGCAAGCGCATCCACACTCGCGCGTGAATTCAGTATCGCGCGAGACTCCGTGCCGTGAGGTCGTGCTCATTTGTATGTTTACGTTTACGCCAAAATGAGCGTCAATTGGACGAATGAACTGGAACTGGTATTGATCGAATGCTTCCATGCTGAACCCATTTTATGGGATCCCAAACATAAAGAAAAAACGAAGGTATATGATGCATGGATGCGAATACAGGAACTTATGAATATAGAAATGACTGAATTAAAAAAAAAAGAAAGTCTTATGTCCAGCTATAGGACTTATAAAAAAAAAGTGAAAGATTCTTTAAAGTCTGGAGCAAGCAGTGATGATATTTATAAGCCTATTTGGTAAATCGGCGTCCATTCTCGACGAGCGCGCGAACTAAACTGTGAACGATTGCGAATGTGGAGGGACATGTTGTTCGCGACGACTTCGCGGCAAATTTACTTGCGCGAATTTGACAGCTGTTCGCGGCGCGAATGTGGAGCCCGCTTCTGAATAGGGAGGGAACGTGCACGAAATATAGGTGGCAGCACACAAACCGACAAGAGAGTCACAGTTTGAAGAAAAAGAAACTTTCAAGTCCTGTCAACGAGTTGCCGTCATTAAAATCGTTATAATATAATTCTTAAAATGATAAAATACGGGTTCCAGCCGATTCGAGATCGTCAGCGTGGCCAGAATATGTCAAAAAGCCAAAACTCGTCGAGCCGTCTTCGGCAAGTCTGAAGTAGTAGAAACAGTTAGGAAGCTTGAAAATGATGCAGTAATAACTGGCAAAATTGTAGCTCAAACGAAGATTACTTACATTATGATGTGAAAATAAGTGTAAAAGAATTTTCCATCATTTGCCTTGTTTTTATTTTTCTATGAAGTATTCGTTTTTTTTTCACTTTTTGGGGAAATAGACTTCAGAACACCGTGTGAGTGAAGACGGGGAAAACAAATTAAATGTTCAAACATAGTCTAATATGTAATATGGCAAAGCGGCTGAAGGGATTTGGATGAAATGTGGCACACATGTAGTTCATATCCTGGAATGAGACATATGCTACTTTTTATCCCGGTAACTGGCATGGATCAATGAAGACTGAGGAGGAAGTGGAAATTCAGAGCCACTGCTGCCTTAGTACTACAGATTCACAAGTACCAGGAGACCAAAACATCAAGTACCAGGAGACCAGAAACATGTCATAGTATTTTTGGGCTGGTTAGGGTAAGTGTAGGGTAGGTGTAGAGTAAGTGCAGGGTAGGTGTAGGGTAGGTGTAGGGCAGGTGTAGGGCAGGTGTAGGGCAGGTGTAGGGCAGGTGTAGGGTAGGTGTAGGGTAGGTGTAGGGTAGGTGTGGGATGGTGTAGGGTAGGTGTGGGGTAGGTGTAGGGTAGGTGTAGGGTAGGTGTAGGATAGGTGTAGGGTAGGTGTAGGGTAGGTGTAGGGTAGGTGTAGGGTAGGTGTAGGGTAGGTGTAGGGTAGGTGTAGGGTAGGTGTAGGGTAGGTGTAGGGTAGGTGTAGGGTAGGTGTAGGGTAGGTGTAGGGTAGGTGTAGGGTAGGTGTAGGGTAGGTGTAGGGTAGGTGTAGGGTAGGTGTAGGGTAAGTGCAGGGTAGGTGCAGGGTAGGTGTAGGGTAGGTGTAGGGCAGGTGTAGGGCAGGTGTAGGGCAGGTGTAGGGCAGGTGTAGGGTAGGTGTAGGGTAGGTGTAGGGTAGGTGTGTGGTAGGTGTGGGGTAGGTGTGGGGTAGGTGTGGGGTAGGTGTAGGGTAGGTGTAGGATAGGTGTAGGGTAGGTGTAGGGTAGGTGTAGGGTAGGTGTAGGGTAGGTGTAGGGTAGGTGTAGGGTAGGTGTAGGGTAGGTGTAGGGTAGGTGTAGGGTAGGTGTAGGGTAGGTGTAGGGTAGGTGTAGGGTAGGTGTAGGGTAGGTGTAGGGTAGGTGTAGGGTAGGTGTAGGGTAGGTGTAGGGTAGGTGTAGGGTAGGTGTAGGGTAGGTGTAGGGTAGGTGTAGGGTAGGTGTAGGGTAGGTGTAGGGTAGGTGTAGGGTAGGTGTAGGGTAGGTGTAGGGTAGGTGTAGGGTAGGTGTAGGGTAGGTGTAGGGTAGGTGTAGGGTAGGTGTAGGTAGGTGTAGGGTAGGTGTAGGGTAGGTGTAGGGTAGGTGTAGGGTAGGTGTAGGGTAGGTGTAGGGTAGGTGTAGGTAGGTGTAGGGTAGGTGTAGTTACAATACAAATCAAGAAACCTCCCTATTTCCGATTACCACGCGGGCGAAGCCGCTGGTAGAAGCTAGTAAAAATAAAATAAAAATCCTCCAAAGTTACAGGTATCTTAAATCTAACAGTGCGTCCTGACCGAGTGGTAACGGGTTGCTGAATGAATGACAGTTGGCTCCGGCGCTGAACAGCGTTGACTCGAACTGGTGGTCTCGATCAGTTGTAATTGTCTCGGGCACGCCGAATCAAGCGATCCAACCCTGCACAAACCTATCGTCTACTTCTCGGCGGTTATTGAAAGCATGGGCCAAACTTCTGGCCAACGTCAACAATCTGTCAATTCATGTGAGGCAATAATATAATAAGTGAATCTTTTAGACATTGGCAGCGGGTCGATTATGTCTAAATGTACGTGGCGCAATCGAGCCGTCGGTGTGTGAATATCTGCTAGGGGCTTATTTCCAGCTACATGGTGAAATGCACTTAAGAGCTTGGTTCCCATAACTCCGATGGTACCAGCAGTTAGTTTCACCATCATGACTGGCTGGGGAAACTGCCCTGGAGCGTGATGCTCTCCTGAGAGGGTATCTCGGTCTACGAGGGATAAGGATGTTGGCTCATCATTATTAGTGTGTGAGATGATAAAATGTCAATGGTAGGAACACTTGGTACTGGTTGAATGGAACGAACCGATACAGGTGTGAGACCTCCACTATTTTAACCACTAATTCGGCTACTTTATCTAGGGGAATGTCTATTTGAGTGCGAATGATGTGAACATTTTTGGGCAAACGCTGCAAAAAGAGCTCCTGCAGTATCTTTTCGTAATTTAAAGACCCGGCCAACGACCCCGTGGCGTAAGAAGTGTGAGGGTTTCCTGTCCCCCAGTTGCTCACCCGATAATAGTTGACGGATCCTTTGAGCCTCAGATATTGTGAAACGTTTTATTATTTCAGACTATCATCGTTCTGCAGGTGGAGGATTGATTAATAGGTTTTCGACATCTCTGCTTAGGTTGGAATCGACCTGTGAGACCACGTAATGATATTTGCTTTCGTCAGCAGTTATATGTGACAGCGCAAACTGCGCCTCTATGTGAGCGAACCAAGCTGGTCGGTCAGACCAGAAAGTAGCTAATTTGGGCCTTACACCAGCAACTGGGGATCCGGAGGGAACCACAGAGTGGTTTATCAGCTCAGCATTCCGCTTAGCCAAACCCTGATTCTGAGCTATCAACTGCTCAAGCTGCGACTTAATTAACCTTCTCCATGGCAACGAAAATAAATTTATAGAAAATGGCAAAATGTAACTTAAATCAAGTTGCCACTACCACCATAATCAGGACGCACGATGCACATACGTAACTAAATTATACATGAAATTTCATTAAAGTAAGGTAAAGCACCCAATGCCCGACAAACCACCAATGTTCGACATTTAAAAATTAAAAACAAATAAATAAGACTATTATTGAGTATCCGAACGTATATGAAGCATAATTCATAGACAAGGTTCATCTAGCTGTCATTGCAAGTGTCATTTTCAAAATTCGGCCATTTTGATAAAAATGGCGTACTTGTGAACATCGATCGCCGGAGGTCTCTATCGGAAATCCAGTTTTGTTAGCGAAATCGCTAAGAAGGTGAGCAAGATTTATTCCTCATAACTTTTATTCGTTTTGCTTTATCGTGAATGCCAATTATTTATTTGATGGGGACACAAATTCGATACTTGTTATTAAATTCTTTGCAATATAAGGTTATGTTAAATTGTGATAGCACGTGTGTCGATCATTGGTTTTTTATTATGCACATGTTCCAATAATCGACTAATGTCGATTTTTTTTCTTTTTATATTCTGTGCATTTTAATTCATGTTTTGGCAAAGTTTTTTTTGCATTTCTAAAATAAACTTCTTACGTTTAAAACTTAGAACCGTTTCCAATGATCGACAACCATGTCGATGACTGGATATTCCGTGTGTTCCAATAACCGACATGTGGCCCTTTTTAGCAGGAATGGCACCTAAAAAAAATTACACGCCTTTCCAAATGGCACAGGCGATAGAAGCAGTGAAGAAAGGTGAAAAAATTGCGACTGCAGCAAAAAAGTTTGGTGTGCCCAGGATCACTTTACATGATAAATGTACGGGCAGAACTCCAGTCACATGTTCAATGGGCCCTGGCACAGTTTTATCCACAGAAGAGGAGGCTATATTAGAAAAATGGATTCTCGATATGGCTAATAAGCACATTCCTATTACCAAAGATGAATTGCTCGACAGTGTACAACGCATCATCATTGACCAGCAGAAAAATACACCTTTTACTGACAACAGGCCTGGTAGAAAATGGTACAATTTATTTCTAAATAGACATCCTGCATTGTCTGAGAGAACGGCGCAAAATTTAACCACGGCACGAGATGCCGTTACTGAAGAAAACATAAAGGGTTGGTTTAGAGAGGTAGAATCCTATTTAGAAGAAAACGGTCTCAAAGAAGCATCAGAAAATCCAGCTCGAATATTTAACACGGATGAAAGTGCCTTTTATTTGTCTCCTAAAGCTGGAAAAGTTTTGGCAAAAAAAGGTGACAAACATATATACCAATCCTCTGGCGACGAAAAAGATAATTTAACGGTTTTAATCACCGGGAATGCCGCTGGTCAATTAGCTCCTCCCATGATAGTGTTCGCCTATGAGAGAATTCCATCTACAATTTCATCTCAGTTTCCAGAAGATTGGGCAATTGAGCGGTCTTCAAGTGGCTGGATGTGCGGTAGCACGTTCTTCGAGTATATCACGAATATATTCAATCCGTGGCTGGTGCAACAGAACATCAAGAAACCTGTCCTCTTCTTTCTGGACGGGCATAGGTCTCACTTGACCCTACATTTGTCTAATTTTTGCGCAGAAAATGGTATAGAAATTATAGCGTTATACCCAAACAGTACGCACATTCTACAGCCAATGGATCTTGCTGTATTCAGGCCTTTGAAGGCTTATTGGACAAAAGCTGTTAAAGACTGGAAATTGCAACACCTAGGACAAAATCTGAAAAAAGAAAATTTTGCTCCTGTCCTCAAAACAGCATTACAATCAGTCACTGAGAGTGCTATTAAGAATGGATTTCGTGCTGGTGGCTTGTACCCCTTTGGCCCAGACTATGTTGATGTATCTAAAATAAAAACCAGATCAAAATCGCAAGCTTCAACCGAACAGATTCTTTTCTTTAATTATTTAGAGAAAGAAATAATGGCGAAATTGGGGGCTGAAAAGTTGCAAATGTTTAATGAACTATTCTTTACTGACCGAGATGAGTTGAGTTCTCGTTTGAATGAAGACCTGTCACTGTTTGTAATATGGGCTAGTAACAAGCAAAAAGTCGGAAATTTAAATCAGGTTAATGAACCGTCTTCTTCTACAACATTATTAGCTGAAGTCCCAAATCTAGTAAAAGAAGCTGATATTCCAGTTACAAATACATTAACAGACTTTACCAACCAACCTAACTTATCACCACAGCAAGTAATTGAGCTAGATCATGACTATTCTCTTACATCTAATAATTCTGCTATGAATGACCATCAAGAAATCAGCGATACGTCAAATTATCCATCAACTATCGATTTGCCAGACTCTCACAACTTTACTTCAACTTCCAACCCCATAAGTGCAAACGTTGCCACGGACAGTACATCTTTAATGGAGACTACCAGACCTTATCCAGAAGGTACGACCAAACCAGATTCAGTAAAGGAAACCGGGCTGAAACCCCAAGAAAATATTACAGGGCATGAGACATCAAAATGTGACCAAATCGCCCCAGAAAAAACACCTGTAAAAGATTTGACAAGACCTGGGCCCTCAAAAACTATTCAGTTGAAAGACGGAAGTACAATTACTATACCATCTCCATTTAAACGGAATATATACTGGCCCGGAGAAGATGAAGAAAAAAAAGGGAAAAAAAGGAAATGTAAGGAAAAGATTCCTTATGCCATCACTAGTTCACCATGGCGAGATTATCATAACAGAAAAGAAAGAGAAAAAAGAGAAAAAGAAGAACAAAAGGAAATTAAATCAAAAGAAAGAGAAGTAAAAAGACAATTAAAACTTAAAGAGATAGAGAAGAAAAGGCAGGAAAAACTGAACACGAAAAAGACCATAAAGAAGGAAAAACGCAATAGGGTAACAAAATCGAAACCAAGTGACACGTCTTCGGAAAATACAGATACTGAATTAAACTATGCAGAAAGTGAAGATAGCTGTAACATCGAAATAGAAGAAGAAATAACAGATAGTGAACAAACATCGAAAAAATCTAATGAAAACTCTGACAGCTCAGAATCCGAAGACGTCCCACTTAGTAGAATTCCTAACAAAACAAGAAAATATGCAAATGGAGACTATGTGATTATCAAGTACGAAGGGGAATACTTCCCAGGTATAATAAAAGATGTTAGCGGAAATATGTATGAAATTAGCACCATGACCTTTTCCTTAGGGAACACATTTAAGTGGCCTGAAAAAGAGGATAAAATCTGGTACCAAGAGGCTGACATCGTTGAGGCAATATCTAAACCAGTATTGTGCAACAAAAGAGGATTTTATACTTCAGACGAAATGAAAAAATATCAGCTTTTTGAATCTTAATTTTTAGAATGTTTTTGCTTTTAGAAGATTTTTGTTGCTTCTGTTACAACTTAGTTACTGAAAGAGTACCATTTTATAGTTTAAGTGATTATTAGATTATTAAGTAACAATTCTGTGATTAAAACTGCCATATAATGTTTGATTATTACTAGGTACTGTAGGTTATTAAAATGTAACTTAGTTTTGTGTGCATTGACAAGATCTCGTAATTGCAAAGACTGGTTGCTACTACCTACTTAATTAAATTATCAGTAGCATAAATATGTAGTTAACAAGTCTGTGATTAAATCGTAATATTTAAGAAAAATATTGTATTAGCAAGTAATCTTTAAAGATATATTTGCCAGTTTGTTTGATAAATAAATGAGAAGTTTTATTAATGTGATTAAAAGACTGATTTAAACTTGTTTTTTTATTTCTAAATCATCATAATTTTAACTGGGTTAGGGATACATGATAATGGACTGTTGAATACTGGATGTCGATAAAAAGGGCATGTCGATTACTAGACCTCGATCATTGGAACACGTTGATTACCGGTTGTCGATAAATGGATTTCCGCAGTCGATTACTAGGAAAACAAAAACATTAATCTATTTTACTATATTTTTTCAATTATTTATGTCACACTCATTTTTGATTTAAAATAATATGCAAAATACTCTGAAATATTACTTAAAGCATCAAAGAACTATAAAGTAATAAAAATGAACCAAATATTGAAAAAATACCTGAGTGCGCGCGTTAAAGTGTCGATGATTGGGGGTTTTACCTTAAATTAGTAACAAAAATAACGGAAAACTAAGAAAAACAAAATTATTACAGTCATAATAAAAAAAAACACCGGAATGTCATGTTCACTGTTCACTTTCTTATTTATGGCGCTTTTACGTAACGCGCGTTGCTCGACGAGTCACTAAGAAGCACGTTGCACGATCAAGCCGCGCTACCGAACAATATGCAATGCAGGAATGCTGGAGCGACGCTTGCATTTACAACTTTTCAGTGCAGATCCAGTTCGCTCGATGTGTGAAAACGGAGGGTCGGACAAATGTCTTTGCCGTAATTTCAAATTGAATTCATACCGTCTCCAAGGCAATCTATGTGCAAATTTCCCCACGATCAATTTCAAATTGCATCACGTCGGGGTCACCAGTTTGGGGAAAATGACTTTACAACACCGTGTTTATAATGAAGACGGGAAAAACTAATTAAAAGTTCAAACACAGTCTAAAGTGGGTGATAGACGTGCGAGTAAGTTCGCAAAGTTGTGGCTCGACGAGCTTTTTCGCAGGTGTGTCAGTTGTGTCACCCTACTAAGTCCGCGTAGGTACTTTAAAACCGCCGTTGGCGATCCAACAAGTTTGACTTGTTACCCGCCTCCGCTCGTACTACTAAATTCACATGTAATAAACGATCTCTTTTCGTAAGCCAGTTCTTTACTCACACTTTTCGACAACGTCTTTTTTTTAATGTAATACGATATCATTCCAAAATAAGACAAAGCTTCTTCTATCGACGACATCGCAATACACAGTGAGTAAGCTTCACGTGTGTCACCAACGTCGAGCCGAGTAAGTTCGCGATCAACTCCGGCCCCGACATGTGAAAATTCCCAAATAAAAAATAAATCTTATGTAATTGGTAAATAAACACTAAATTCGCGATTAATTCGGCGCACACCGGTGTGTTGCCGGTGCTTGAGCGGACGAAAACGCGTACTTTAAGTTTGTACGTCTATCACCCACTGTTGAATCTTGTGTATTTAGGAGTTCTTAGAAGCAAAAGCAAATGTGTCAGGACCAAGGAACTTCTATTACAACCTGGAATGTGCACAGGCTGTCGATACGCGGTCCGAGGGAGATAGCTTCGCGAGAGCCCGCTGTCCCTTTCATTAGGGTGACCAACCAGTATAATGTAGGTTGAGAGAACTAATATAATAGGATATAATATAATAACCAATAATTTGATTTCATAAGTTAATAATAATTATGCTTTAAGGATGGATAGTAAAACGCATTAAACTATGTTTTATTATATCCTGGGGCCTGAAATGAAGACTGCAAATAACGGAATAATTTTTGATATTTGAATGACTTGGAATGACATCAAGCTATTTTTTCTCCCTGATTCTTCTCCAGGCAGTCTGAAATTATATTTTTTAAATTTATTTTAAATATACGAAGTGACACACCTAAATCAGCGATTAATATGGGAAGTTGAAACTTTTTTGCCATTTCCCTACCATGTTCCTCGGGAAATGTGAAATTTCATGATCACGTCTTTTAAGTATTCGGTACACCATTCCATATAAAGTTTTATTATACTTACGTTGAAGTCTACCTCCTATTTATATGCTGCATTGTGTAAATAATCTTATAATTTCGTTAATTATGGGCACCCTACTTCAAGAATTGCAATATACTTACTTGAAGAAAGAAACACCGCATTCTGCATAGGATTCGCTTTTGCAACCGAACAGCTTTTGAATCGCACACTTTTTAACCATCTTTATTACATCCGAATAAAGAAATTGATTGTTTTACAACAAATAAATATGGCTGGTGGGTTACCAGTCTAACTTATAAAATTATATGTTGGTTCTACTAATAATCTTTTCTTTTTTAATTACATTTCAATACAGTATCTAAATTATTGCTAAAAAAATGTTCTCATTCTAACAGATAATTTAAAAATATATCAGAACGAAAGTTAATGTTTTTTTAATAAGACACGACAATATTATTTTTTCCTACCATTCCTACTAAATTCGGGAATAATCCTCCTGGCAACACTTTAGAAAGGGACACAGGGCTCTCCAAGCGCTTTCTCCCTCGGACCGGATTTCTCTTTGACCAAGTGATTGTCTGTAATAGAACTTAACGTCATAAACATAAGGTTTATTTTTATATTGGTGTCAAAATGACAATGCTCTTTCCAGGTTGTAATAGAAGTTCCTTGGTCAGGACTCAGGAGAAATCATCCCAAATGGCATGACAGAGATCAAACCGGCCAGACCTAAGTTGTGCATGGAAATAGTAAGTGACGTTTGGAAACGCCACAACTTCCTTATTGTGACTATTTCACATCTATTTCACAACGTGAAGTGTTAATGTCAAGTATTGTTTGCGTTGGTTTGTGTCATTGAGATAGAAAAAATATGGAGGCGCCGCGATATTCTAAACAAGGTTAATTACAAAACAGAATGTGAAATATCGTTTTGTTTCATTCTTTCTAATGTAGTAATCGTATTTGATAAAAAGAGACAACAATGTTTCAGTTGTTGCTCATATTGTCAACAATTTGTGACAGTTGTAGGTGGGTGCCGAATCTGCCATATTAGTTGCGCAGTTTCGAGGTAGTTCTGCTGTCAAATGGTTGTTTAATTTTTATATTAATAACATTTGTGAGAAAACTACGAGAAGTTTCTGTTTAAAACTGCACTTATATGCTGGAAAACAGCAGTTAAACATGCTCCTGCGTTAATATTGTGAAGTGTGGTGCAAAAACCAAGGATTATCAACGTCAGTCGTCTTTGTACAGGTTAGTTGCAGGTTTTCATGCAATATTACTTATATTATACACTTTCCATAAAAAAAAATGCTATGTGATCATGAATTTATGGCTAAAGTGTTCATATTTGGGTTTATTTCCGTCCAACAGACCTTTTTAATATTTTATAATTTCATTCGTTTGTTTACAATAATATGTCATGGTGGAATAGTGTTGTACCGGTGCCGTAATAGTTTCCAATACTAGTTCCTTCGCTGTGCTGAAACGATATCGCTATAATGCGTGTGCTAATCGGTTCGAGTAACTTTGCTAGGCCCGCCCCGGGGTTCACAGCACCGAGACCGTGCCACAGTGTTTTATGATGATTCTAAATGAGGTCCAAAAGACCTTATCTATCGCTTTCCATCAGGCGTGATCGAGGTCAAGAGCAAGCCCATTTCATAATAAAAAAATAAAAAAAAATGCTGCTAATATTGTCTGTATCTAGGTTTCGATACTGCATTTGCCCGAGGTAACACCCACGTGGTTTTCTGTTCTGTTTCCCTCTCGAGGTTCTCGTACGTGTTTCTGATTAGGGGGTTGTATTGTTTCAGATCTGGCTCTTTTAACCAGCCTGAATTCCTGAAGACGGACGCTGAAAGACGTGACGTCTTGGTGTGTTCCGAAGGTAGACCTGAGGAGGTGGACAGTGTACCTACCCATGTGGAAAGACACACATAATCAGATCATCGTCCATGGAAATCATCAGGTACAGACGTCGTTTGTTATATTTCGTTCCGGATCAACATCCTTCCCTGCAGGACACTTCATCGTGTGGTCTACCCGTGTTTTGTCACGTGCAGCCGATGCCAAAGGGTCTTTGTGCCACTGATTTGATGGTTCTCTAAAAGATTAACGCTAACGCTTACGCTAAATGCTAAATGGCTGACTCGCCAACGCTGATTTATAGCTCGCTAATTACCAGCTTGCCAACCTAGAAGTTATTTTTATGTCAAGTTACGTTTTGAGAGAGAGAGTGTGAACCTTATGTTTACTTAAGGATAGAAAGATCTAGTAATTGAATGGTTGCTACACTAAGTACAACATGTTTATTTTTTGCACTGAGCACAACTAGATATATCCACAACCATTTATTCGGTTGAGCTAGAAGTTGCTAGCGGTTCACTTCACGAATCCATTCAAGCGACCCTGATTTTATATATTAAGCTTGACTGTACCTTTCTCTAAGCCATAAATTGAGATAGGCATATCCGGTTCCGGTACGGTGTAGCGCTATAAGCCCCGCAGCGTCATATCCGCCCCAATCCGGCAGGTAGTGGGGATACGTTTGCGTAGTGCATGACGATATCCATGAACCTCATTGGCGTTCGGATTTCCGAACGGTGTAGTCGCGTTTAAAAGTAACTCGTTACTTTTAAAAAGGGTGTCCTACTTTTCAGTGTTAAATATAAGTTGAGTGTTAAGATCATTATTAACTTGTGTTAAAAATGAATTCTTTGGACGAAAATATTAATAATAGTATGGACAAAGCCCATCGTGCTCGGTCGCAATCTAGTGGTTCGAGTATTAGCAGCGATTCTTCTTCCACGGCGCGTAAAAGGAGACATCGTAGGCGAAAGGAGCGGCGCCGCCGTACAAAGCTAAGTAAATTAGAGGACGCTTTTAAAAAACTTACTGAAAAAGTATCCTCTTTGCATGTCTGACAATGACTCTATTCTATATATTCCGAGCCCTACTGAACTGGATAATGAATTAAACGAAGATAAAGGGATTGATTTTAAAATTCAAACTACCCTCAAGTCGCATACTTTACAGACAAATTGCAACATTTTAACTAGCCTGACTGGGCTCAAGTACGTTATTCTGAAGTACAAAAACTTTATAATTCTACCCCAGGTTTTGTAGAGCTCGAAAGTAATGATGTTTTGAAAAATTTTGAACGTAATCGTTCGTTAGCGGTCGTTGAAAATTCTTTAGCTGCTATGTCACATGCTGTTATTTTGCAAAACGAAGCATTTCAAAAAGGCTTATGCCAATTTATTTCATGGTTTTCCGAATTAGAAAAACCAACGACCACTGTAGAGATTACTTCAAAAATCAATGAAATTTTTGCTGACGGGGACTACCAATAAATTCAAATGGATTTATTACAAATGATATATGGCAAACGGGCTGACATAGTGCAACAACGTCGTGATGGTATTTTAAATTCAGTAAAAGAAAATTGTTCTAAGGAATCTTTAAGGAAAATACCCCCGTCTGCACATCATTTGTTTGACGATGCAAAGTTTACACATTTTGTAGGAAAACAAGGGGGCGTCTTAAAAATTTTTCAAGCCGCACCCATTAAATTACCCGCGCAGGGTAGATCGAATAAACCTTCTGCCAGAAGGGACACACAAGGAGGTAGGAAATATATAGTGCCTGTGCGCAACAGTGCAAACTATCGCTCCTCCACTAATAGTGGCTTTAATCCTGCGCAAGGACGAAAGAGAAGGGCAGAAGAGTTTTTCGTCACAACGAAGAAACACGATATGGTAAGAAACGTAGTACCCTGGGACGGCGTGATAAACGAGTCGATTGACTATCATCAACGTTTTCAAGCCGGGGGAATCAAACATCGGGTAAGTGTCTGGAGGAAGTTGGGGGCACCTTTATATATACTAATGATAATATCAGGCTATCGAATCCCCTTTTTAAGCAAACCACCGCTTATTCATCCCTTAAGGATTTCCAGAAGATTTCACACAATAAATTCAAAAGAAATCTTAATCCAATTAAAGAAGTTAGTAGAACAAAATGTGTTAGAAATAGCTTCATCGAATCCGAGTTTTGTTTCGACAGTTTTTCTAGTACCAGAAGGAAGCCACGGCTTCGTTTCGTCCGGTCTTCAATTTAAAATTACTAAACAACTATGTCAAAATAGACAAATTTCGATTGGTAAACATGTACAAAGTCCACGACTTCCTCCAACCACAGGATTGGTTAGTGAAAATAGACCTGGATAACGCATATTTTCACCTGCCAATCGCGCCAGGTCACAGACGTTTCCTCCGATTAATAGTATCGGGCCAACTTTGGCAAATGACCTGCCTGCCCTTCGGATTGGCAACTGCTCCAAAGGTTTTTGCCAGCCTGACGAACTGGATCGCGCAGATCCTAAGAGACCAAGGAGTGCGATTGCTGGTGTATCTCGACGATTTTCCCTGGTGAATCAGAATCGAGAAACTCTGTCAAGTCACGTGAACTTAACGGTAAGAGTATTGCAGTCACTTGGCTTTGTAATAAACTTTCAGAAGTCTGTATTGACTCCTCAGCAGTCAATCGAGTATCTGGGGATATTGTGGGACCCTTGGCAAAATATCAAATTACTTCCACCAACAAAGATTCGCTTACTGCAATCGAGAACATCGAAAATGGCGAAAGCAACCAAGGTAAGTTTAAAAGAAGTCCAGAGTATACTAGGACTTTGGAATTTTGCCAGCTTCGTAGTCCCGCGAGGGCGCTTGAATTCTCGTGCAATGCTGACCTTCAACAATTCCCTATTGCGGAGAAATGTGAAATGAGCGATTCAAGCTTATTAATTCAGAGCGACAACCGAACTGTAGTTTCTTACCTGCGCAACGAAGGCGGCACACGTTCACAGCCCCTCCTAAATCTAACATACGAAGTTTTGGACGAAATAGATCGTTATCGGATACTTATGTCAGTATATCACCTTCCCGGCCGATACAACTACATAGCAGATCGGCTTTCAAGGAAATCTGCCCCGACAGAATGACATTTGCTTCCCTGTGCTACCGGGAAAATATTTCAACATTTCGGAGTCCCCGAAATAGATCTTTTTGCGTCGCGAACTGCTCATGTAGTACCCAGGTATGTGAGTCTGGATTTAGATCAGGCGGCTGTTTTTCACAATGCCTTCGGTCGCCCTTGGCACTACAGGTTAGCATGGGTATTCCCACCGCCGTGTCTAATACCCAGAGTATTAGCGCACCTGAACCAGGCGACCGGTATGTACCTAGTGATAACGCCCGATTGGGAGAAGGTCTTTTGGAGAGCAGATCTGGTGGTTCGCTCCATGCGCCCTCCCTACCAAGTGAGGGATTTGGATCAAGTCTTGATAGACACAACAACCAATCGACCACCTCCACAAGTTCATCACCTGAATTTAAAGGTGTGGTTAATACAGGGTGGTCATCGCTATTAGATTCTTGGCAGAAAGATCAGATAGAAATTTTAGAAGGTAGCTGGAGGAAATCAACCTTAAATACTTATAAGCCGGCATGGTCACGGTGGTGTAAATGGTCACGTGACAATAATGTGAGCACTATTAATCCATTCCCTGAAGATGTTGCTCGATTTCTAACTGATTTGCATCTTAAATTTAAATTAGCTTATAATACAATTGCAGTACATAAGTCTGTGGTATGTACCTTTTGTCGTCCACCTAGTGGCTTATCATTAGGTTCGCACATTATTATAAAGCAAACATTAAAGGGAATAGCATTAAAACAGCCACCCAAAGCTAAAAGTCCTATCTGGGACATTCATATTTTAATTAGATTCTTACTTGACGGAATCCCCTCCAATATGTCATTGTTTGAAATCTCTAAAAGAACTGCAATTCTCCTTTTATTGTGTTCCGGGCGCAGAGTCCACGACCTTACATTACTGAGTATTAATAAAGAAAATTTTGTAAGGAGTGATGATTCTATAGTTTTTTGGCCGATTTTTGGCTCCAAAACTGATAATTAAGGTTATAAGCAATCTGGTTGGCGTTTACTTAAATGCGAGTCAAACTCTAACATTGACCCAATTTATTGGATTGACAAACTGCTAGAGTACTCTGATGATCGAAAAGGTAATATTGAGAGCCTATTTATTAGCACACGTGGTGAACCTAAACCAGCTACCCGCACCATCATAGGGGGCTGGATTAAGTCACTGTTAAAACAAGCTGGAATAAACACTAGTCCAGGTAGTGTGCGATCGGCCGTAGCCTCGGCTAGTTGGTCAAATAATATTCCCATTGATCATATTTTGGAGAGAGGAAATTGGCGCTCTGCTTTGACATTTCACAAATATTATAAAAAAGAAATCAAGGATTATAGGTCTACAAATGAATCAAGTTCAAATCAGATCAGTAATCCGTTTCAAACGATAAGATGATAATCGTAAAATCGATGACAATTAAAGTCATAAGAAAATTCTGTAGATTTAATTTATGTAACTTGAACTATCAAAAGTTTAAAATGAATATATAACTTTGTTGATCACATTGGCGTTCTAATCTAGTCCCAATCCAGCAGTCGATAACAAACACTTCTCAATTTATGGCTTAGAGAAAGGTACAGTCAAGCTTAATAGAACAATTTTACCTAAAAATAAAATTGATATTAAGCATACTTACCTTTCTCTAAGCCAGTTTATATTTCTGTCTGCTGATTCTTAATTATAGATGATTGATACCCTTATCAATCACTGTAAATTGAGCCGCAATGAGGTTCATGGATATCGTCATGCACTACGCAAACGTATCCCCACTACCTGCCGGATTGGGGCGGATATGACGCTGCGGGGCTTATAGCGCTACACCGTACCGGAACCGGATATGCCTATCTCAATTTATGGCTTAGAGAAAGGTAAGTATGCTTAATATCAATTTTTATTTTTAGGTAAAATTGTTCTATTTTATTTCTCATGCACATTTTCCCACTCTGGTACCCTCGGTACGGAGACGGGATCCAGAATTGGAATTGTGTTACAGGGTTTAGGGATAAGGTAATAAACCTGTGCATTTGATGTAAGTACCTGCCTAAGGTTTGATTTTAATAAAGTTTGTATTGTATAGATTGGTACTTGTTCATTTCAACTTATTCCCTAACTTATGTACCCCATAAATTTACTGTAGCACGGTTAAGTGAGTTTCACACCCACACACACAGACAGTATTTTGAAATAAATGTAATGTTGTTATTATATAGGTATGAGTGACAGACAGTCACAACACCAATGAACAAATTTAAAAAAATACTTGTTTTATTTTTACTCCACCTGTCTTTTAACATAATAGAAGAACTTGGTTTTCACTAGGGTCCGTATACCTACCAAAAACTACAGACCGGATATAAAACTTCGAAATAAATTGCTCCAAAACTAAACTAATTACCTTTCATCCCCATCAAAAAACACCTTTAAATATAGATTTTACTTTTAATAACTCAAAAATAGAAGTTGTTAAAGAATTTACCTTGCTTGGACTGGATTTGGATACACATATAAATTGGAAATCCCACATACAAAAACTAAGATCAGAAATTTCAAGATTTTCATATGCCCTCCGTGAAATAAAAAAAACCACGAATCTCCAAACTGCGCTCACCACCTTTTTTTTTTTTTTTTTTTATGGATGGGAAATCATCAAATGACTTCTCCCGCTCTGGGCAGAGCGGAAGGGAGTGTCAGACTCTTACTGACTAAAACCCATCCGTGCTCCTCCTAGTGCCCTTGCTTTCCAGGGCCGCGGTAACTCTTTCGAACATAGTCCGCAACTCTGGCAGGCTCTGGCCCTAACGGGCCCCTACTGCTATGCTGACATCTCTTTGAGGCGCGCGTGGAACACAACGCGCCGTCGACCCGGGCCTGGCTTTGATCGGATGGCGAGCCACCCAACACTCGCCGTCCGCAGACCCGCGCCTACGGTGGCCGGGAATCGCCCTGCGACCCCCGACGCCCGGGGCGTCTCCCTATGTTGCGGCGGCTGGGGCGTGAGGGTTGTCTCTCCCTCACGCGGCCCGCCTCCTCCTTTACTAGCATTACTGCTTCGCAGAAGGAGGTGACGGCTTCCCATGCCTCCTCGCTCCGGACCATGGATTGAACCAGGGCCGGACGCGAGAGGTCGCCGCCGCCGATCGCCTCGACGAGGACACGGCGGTGTTCCGCCCAAGCAGGGCAGACCTCCACCGTATGCTCCACCGTGTCCTCCGGGGCTCACCACCTACTACGCGTATGCTTATGCATGGCTAAGCTACGGTGTAACCCTTTGGGGTAATAGCACAGATGCACCCTCACTATTTACACTCCAAAAAAAATTAGTTAGAATCCTGGCAAACATCGATCAAATTGACAGCTGCAACCCTCACTTCCAAAATTATAATATCTTAACACTTCCCAGTATATATATATTAGAAACCTGCAAATTTGTTCGTAAGTATCAAGAATTTTATACAAAGCGCGAGGACATACAATCACGTTACACACTCCGACACAAATCAAGACTAAACATACCACATTCTCGACTAAAATTAAATTCAACAAGTCCCTATGCAATGTCAATAAAAATAAACAACAAACTACCTGAATTAATAAAAAAAGAAGATAAAATAAACATATTTATAAAAAAGTTAAAACAATTTTTAATAAAAAGATGCTATTATAGTTTAAACGAATTTTTCAACGATAAAATATAAAGAATCATATGTAGTAGTGTACTGAAAATGACAGTAGTGGATCTAGTTCAGATATAAATTTGGCTGATTAAAGCTTCCTCTCTCCTACTATATTTTTAATTCTTTTGCTGTGCCCGACAGGGTCCATAATGATCACATTTTTTTTTAACTTACCACCTAAGTACACATTGTGGAATGCAAATAAAGTATTGAGTATTGAGTAAAATAAGCAAAAGCGCAAACGTCATGTAATTCTATGCAGAAAACACTTGAAATTAATATTATTCTCAGATATCAGAAGGCAAGTAAACTTATGATTTGTTTTCTGTTACAACGAACTGTAAGAATATTTGTAATTATGATTCAACCGTGATACATAGTAAGATTCGTAATACTATTGTATAGTACTAGTTTCGATATTAGTTATTAGTAACACTATGTTTTCTGATTGACACAACCCTAGTATTGGCAGCCATTTTTAGAGACATTTTGAGACAAAAACCGGCACCCTTTTTTTGTAGATATTTCCAGTCCATACTATTTATATGTCATTGGTTTGTGTAAATGATTCGGCGCCACCAGGGTAGCAAAGCCTTCGTCGTGCACGTTCCCTATACTGCCCTTTGAACTCCTATTTTTTGTTTACGTTGCAGACACCGCTCAAGAAGCTCTGCCATTGCCTGTATGTAACATAAATTGCAGCAAAAACAAAAGTTGGACTTTTGAAACCATAGAAGGTGTCAATCATTGTTTGGCAAGTTGTATGTTGCATTGTGTAAATGGGACGTCTAGAAAAAAGACATAGAGGCAAAGGGACAACCCTAAACAAAAAAATTTTTTTGTCAATATGTCATGCAAAGATGGTCTTTGATGTCATGTCATTGTCTTTTGACAATGACAAGTATGATTGAAGTTTATGTTTCTGCGATGTTGTCTTAGTGTGAATGTGGATTTTGCTATTGTCTTGGTGAGATTAAGCACGCGATTCTTAACCTCACAGTTTGTTCTGTGTTCAAAATCTGTTTTTGGTGATTGTGTCTATTGTTTTGTGTTGTCTGGTGTAGGAACCTAGTTATAAGGTTAGTATTTTAAGCTTCCTTGGCACTCATTTCCTAGGAAATGAGTGCCGAAGAACCCCCTGACGGGGGTGGAGGAACACCTCCAGATATAGAGATTTTGGAGTGCTCGCAATTCTCTGATGATGGTCGTGTAAGGTCTGACATAAGAAAGCGCCCCGGAGGAAGTGAGATTTTTGTAGATGCGAAAAGGAACAAGCCGCCGTCTGATTCAATTCAATCAGTTTACACTAGACCTGGATTTGAGAGCGACTCCAAAGTACTCTACAGTGAGTGCGACAGAGCACCCTTCTCTGTTTTTGTTTCCAGGATGGAAACTGACCCTAAGCAAGGCCTTACCTTAAACTCCTTGAGGTTTGCTCAGTTTATTCACAATAAAGGGTTTAGGGGTGTTGTTCAGGGCAGTGTCAAGTCAATGGGCCGTAACAGGATGTCTGTTGATTTTATTACATTTAACGATGCCAATCAATTTGTCAACAACCCTATTTTATTAGACAACAAATATGTGGCGACTATACCACGTTTCCATGTCACACGAATGGGAGTTGTTAGGGATATACCCACAGACTGGACACTGGAGGAGCTAGTGTTAGGCATAGAGACACCACGTAACTGCGGGGAAGTTATTAGGGCTAGGAGGCTTAATTTTAAAAATAGAAAAGAGGGTTCAGTTTCTTGGTCTCCTTCAACAACAGTAGTGCTGACTTTCTCCGGCCAAATGCTCCCAGAAAAAGTATTTTGTTATAATGCTTCGCTGCCTGTTTCTGTGTATCATCTTCCCACTATTCAATGTCGTAACTGTCTTCGTTTTGGCCATATTAGCTCTCAGTGCAGATCCAAACCTCGTTGCTACCGATGTGCTCAACCACACCCAGGTGATAGCTGCAATGTCCTGGATTCACAAGTCACATGTCTGTTGTGTGATGGTGGAAGCCATAAGGCTACTGATGACAAATGCCCCGAACACTCAAGACAAAAGTCAATTAAAATGGTAATGTCTCAAGAAAACCTAAGCTACCGGGAGGCTTCAGTTAGGTTTCCCCGCCCTAAAGTATTATACTCAAATGTAACTGCTGGTCCCACCATATTCAAATCATCTCAACCTCTTCCTTCTGATCCCCTTCTTCTCTCTGCCCCTTTTAATAGTCCTACTTCCTCAGCATACTCAACCCCTATGAAGTCTTCTTACACCAAAACTGTCTATCGAGCCCCAAGACCTAGACCGGAGTTGGGCAAATCTTATGATACCCAAGCCCATAGGTCAATGGTTTATACCCCTACTTCTTCTCAGCCTAATGGCTGTGCTTTTAATTCCCCTTATGTTGAAACCACTCCCCTACCCACCCCTAATGACAACTTGATAGAACTCCTGGCATGCTCCCTCATTAACATGCTTTCTAAATTTAGTGACGCTATACCGGACAATGTCGTAATCTTAGTTCAAAAACTCCTCGAATCCTGGACTCGCCAAAATGGAAAAGATCCTTCAGTGGAACTGTAGATCAATTCGCAGGAAAAAACACGAATTGATTTATCTTATTAATCGTTTCACCCCCGTCGTCTTTGCCGTGTCGGAGACGTGGCTCAAGCCTGGAACTCCCTTTAGGATTCCTGGTTTTTCATGTCTTCGGGACGATAGAGATGATGGATGGGCGGGCTGCGCCCTATTAGTTAGCAGATCTATCACTTTTTCCGAGATTCCTCTTCCCCGTCATGATAATGGCCTAAATGTTATAGCTATTAGAGCCATGGGCATATCCTATGTATCTGCCTACATCCCTCACCCCACTGCTAATCTTTTGTCTGAATTTAACTCTATCCTTTCTTCTATCCCATGCCCCTTGATTGTGCTAGGTGATTTTAATTGCCGGCACACCCTTTGGGGCTCTCACTGTAATGACCCCGCCTCTAGCTTTTTGTTAGATCTCTTGGATGACCGTAACCTTTGCATCCTTAATGATGGATCTGCTACTCGTAGGGTTTCGCCTACCCAAAACATCAGTGTCCCCGATCTTACTTTCTCTTCCCCTTCCTTAGTATCATCACTTTCCTGGTCGGTTCTTCCTAATTCTTACGGGAGCGATCATTTTCCTATACTGATTTCATTTCCAAGTACTCATCCTCGTATTCCTCCTATTCCACCCCTACAAAAATATCTCCTCTCACAAGCAGACTGGTCTCATTTTGCTTCCAAATTGGATTCAGAGCTTCAAAACTTTCCCTCAATAAACTCATCCAATTCCCTCTCCGTCTACAATGAATTTGTTGATTGTTTGTTGAGAGCGGCCGATTCCTCAATCCCCTTGAAGAACTCTGCCCGCCAACAAACTCCTTCCCCTCCTTGGTGGGATGCTGAGTGCTCTGATGGCGTTCGTAAACGTAAAGAGGCAGAAAACATTTTCGCGTCTAGTTTAAACATGCCCGATTACCTTAATTGTAAAAAGACTTCTGCAAGAGTGTGCAGGTTATTGGCAAAAAAGAAGAGATCTGGCTGGCTCAAGTTTTGTGAGTCACTGTCCCCACGCTCTCCACTTTCTCTTGTATGGAAAAAAATTAAATCCTATCGCAGAGCTTGTGATAATCAGACTGCCGTAACCACAACCAATGACCCTAGCTCTTGGTTGGAAGACTTTATTACTAAATTAGCCCCGCCTTTTGTTCCTAGTTTTGAATGCCTTCCAACTATAGATCCCCCTTCTCCCTCTCCCTCTGAAAGTTTCGATGACCTTTTTTCTTACTCAGAATTGACATGTGCCCTGGAACATCTTCGCGATTCTGCACCGGGTGTCGATGGAATTCCCTATTCCTTTATTTCCAAATCCTCTTCAAACTGTAAATTAGTCTTCCTCAACCTAATTAATTCCTTTTTCGCTTCTGGTCAAGTTCCAGAGTCCTGGAAATCCCAAATTATTATACCCATATTGAAGCCTGGGAAAGACCCAAAAGACTCTGCCTCTTATCGTCCTATCGCCCTATCCTCTGTATTGGCTAAAATCATGGAAAATCTCATCAAGAACCGACTTGAATGGATCTTAGAAACCAAAGGCATCTTAGCCAGGTCTCAGTTCGGTTTTCGAAGAGGCATGGGCACTCTAGATAGCCTCAGTATTTTCTTATCTGATGTTCGTATTGCTTTTTCCAATAATGAAAGTGTTCTTGGTGTTTTTCTAGACATAGCCTCTGCCTATGATAATGTCCAACTTCCAATACTCAGGCAAAAGATGCTTCAGCTGAGTATCCCTGCGAGGATGGTCAATATCATTTGTAATCTTCTTATGTCCCGCTCTATTTCTGTCCGCCATCAAAACACCTTCTCTCCATCCCGTCTAGTGTGGAAGGGACTGCCTCAGGGGTCGGTCTTAAGCCCTATCCTGTATAATTTATATACATACGATTTGGAGTCATCAGCAGTGATCGGAGTAGGTAGATTGATTTGGGGTCGATGCACTGGCACGTATATATTAATACGGATATGCCTCCGGGAGTCTGGGATTTTGTACTAAGATTTTTTAGGAATTTCAAATATTGTAATGTGTAGGATGAAGAGTATATGAATAAGAAATGTTTAACCCTTTTGCTGTTTTTTTTAATAGAATATGTGATCGGCCTTCTATAATTAAAAAAAGAATATGGCATGGCTAAACTTGAGTAAAAACGTAGCAAACGTAAAGCAAGACTCTACTAATAATAGTTAAAAGAAGAAATAACTACTAAATTAGTCATATGTAAGTTTCGAATGGACGCACAATAGTAAGATTCACTTTAGTACTTAATTGATAAATAAGAAAAAAACAATTTTAAACGTTTAACTATCGCATTCCATAAAATTCAAATGTAGTAGTTTAAAAATCGTTACATTCACAATATTTGATTCAATCCCGTAAGTACGAAAATGAAATCCCGGAAAAAAGGCTTATCCATGTTATGATTTCCATGACTATTCATGATGCAAGTACGTAAAATCAATCTACCTACTCCGATCACTGGTCATCAGTGAACTGTTTCTGCAAAATTTTACAATACGCCGACGACATTGCACTTTATTTTAGCTCAACATCCCTCTCCGATGCCACATTTCGCTTAAACTCTGCCCTTCAGTATTTAAATCAGTGGCTTGTTGATCATGGCCTAAACTTGTCTGTACCCAAGTGCAATGCAGTTGTCTTTTCTCGTAAACGTAACATTCCCCCCATAAACCTATTTGTTGAAAACGAACCTATATTGATCTGCGATAAGGTGAAATTTCTTGGCCTCATCCTTGACTCCAAATTATCTGGTCTTTTTCATTTGGATTATATTTCGAAGAAATGCGAAAAAGGCGTTAATGTACTACGTGCGCTCTCTGGAGTTCGCTGGGGAGCCCATCCCACTTCCCAGAAAATTCTGTACAATGCCATAGTTCGTAGCCACTTTGACTATGGAAGCTTTCTTCTAGAACCTTGCAGCAAGATAGCCCTTGCTAAACTGGAAAAGATTCAGTCCAAATGTTTGCGCATCATCACGGGTGCTATGAAATGCTCCCCCATTAACGCCCTTCAGGTGGAGTGTTTGGAGCCCCCCCTTCATTTACGTAGACAATATCTCTGTGATAGATTTTTTTATAAAGTCATCCAAAATAAATCACATCCCCTTCTTCCTCTTCTTCGTACTCTTTTTGAGTTAATCCCATCGTCCCGCTATTGGTCCCATAAAAATCCACCTCTCCTCGTTAATAGCTTCAGTAAATTTTATGATATGCACATTTCTTTAGTCCAATCAAGTATGAACTCCTTATTTGAAGTTAGTTTTGATTCTTTACTCTTTCAACCTAAAATTATCCTTAACTTTGGTATTTCGAAACATGACCCTGCTGCTAATGATCAATTCAAAAAAATTGTAGCAGAGGACTGGCATGACTGGCTTACGGTATTTACAGACGCGTCGAAGCTGTCAGATGATAGCAATGTCGGTTCTGCTGTGTGGATCCCAAAATTTAGAATAATCCTCAACTTTCGTAGTTCTTCATTTGGCTCCATTTATACTGGGGAAGCGATAGCTCTTTTGGAAGCGGTTTCCTATGTTGAATCTCATGGTCTCAACAAATCCATAATTTTCTCGGACTCTCTGAGCTGCCTTCAAGACTTAGTAAAATCTCCTTTTCGTTCTCGTCACAATTGTCCCCTTATCTTACGGATTAAACAACTCCTTTATAGATGTCACTGTTTAGGCATAGATATTGCAATGGCCTGGATACCTAGCCACTCTGGAATCGTTGGTAACGAGAATGCGGATTCGATTGCCAAATTGGCTACTCGGAATGGGATCGAATCTCATACATCCTGTTATGCTCGAGATTTGCGCTGTCTTGTCAAACCCAAGATGATGAATAGTTGGAACACACACTGGCAAAGAACTCAGTTACTGAAGGGGAAATTTTATGGCTCCATCCAACCACATGTCCCCCCTAAATGTTGGTTTAGCAAACTAAAATTTTCTAACAAACTGGCTACCTCTGTCATCATTCGACTCCGACTTGGTTTTGTCTGCACACCAGTTTTTTTAGCAAAAATCCGCGTGAGAGACAACTCTTTATGTGAATGCGGGCTAGACGAGGGTACTCTGGAGCACTTATTTTTTTCCTGTCCTCGTTTAACTATTCCCCTCTACGACTTACTCCCTTCTGATATTCCCCGCCCAATTAACATTCCTTTCCTTTTAACTTTAGCCCACACCCCCGCAGTTAAAATTCTTTATAAATTTATTAATATTAATAAAATCCAATTATAACTATTTTTTATTTTATTCTTTTATTTAGATAAATATAATATATATTTACTTTATGTTTTAACACTTATATGTGCCGTCTTATATGTATTAACCAAGAATGTTTTGTCCTTTTTAGTATGGTGAACAATGGATGACATCGCTACAAAAACTGACCAATAGCCGTTTAACAGTTACCGTAATCGACCATTATCCATCTCGTACCTTGACATTGGCAAAATCATCGAATGTTCGTCGATGGAGCCATAACCATAAAAAATTGAATTGAATAGTGTGAATGTGAACTATTTTGTAAAACATGCAAATTAAATATAAAAAGTGATAACATACATGGTCGCAGTTATTGTCAATATAATACAGTTGAATTTATATGGGTACACATTCAATATTCTGTGAAAGCTTCCAAGATGATGGCTGGAAAAGGTTACTAATGAGTTGTTGTAACTATTTATTTAAAATAACATCCGTATTTGTGCCAGTTTATTATATACCTAGCGATAATTATTAACATTTCAGTTATGCCAGAAACAGAAGACCAGAACAGAATAAGGTTTCAAGTTGAACTAGAATTTGTACAGTGTTTAGCAAATCCTAACTACATACATTGTAAGTATACACAAATAAAGTAAACTAATCCTTATTTACTATAATATTAAGGCATTTTTAAATTATTATGGTTGAAACTGTTTTTCAGTCTTGGCGCAGCGTGGATACTTGAAAGAAGCAACATTCATCAACTACATTCGCTACCTACAATACTGGCGGGAGCCGGAGTATGCTCGCTACCTCAAGTACCCGATGTGCCTTCACTTCTTAGAATTGCTGCAGCACGAGGCATTTAGAAGAGAATGTGTTTCAGCACAGGTATGTTGCTGTTTGATATTTAATTTAATTTTGAATTATTGAACTTGAAAATCAACAATTCAGTACACAAAATAGCCTTCTTTTCATCATAGCCAGTTTATAACCTATTGTGACAAGATTCATCATAGAAAGAAAGAAACACTTATTGCCAACACTAGTCATAATATTATGAACATGGTGGCATAAAGAGCGGGCTCAGTAAATGTTGAGCAGTGAGCAGTATAGCCATGACACCGGAAAATTGCAAACTACAAAAAATTATAAATATTTAAAACAAAATTAAAATAAAGAGAAGAAGCTACCAAACATATCTATCTGTTTGAAACAGTGCCCCTAGCACCATAATGTAGGTAGCCCAATTAAGAGCGCTGTTACAAATGGGTAGTCAAATCATTACTTTTAACACAAAAGTATGTTTATGAAATAAAATGCTTTGCAATCTTTAAATGTTTTCTGAGCGTTTTGTTGATAGAAGTGCATGGTACGATTCTGAACTATAAATATAATTTTAGATAGGTACAGTTTCTCAATAAATGTACTGAAGTAAATTACTTCGGTACATTTATTGTGTTACATACTTTTGTGTTAAAAAGTAATGATTTCACTACCCATTTGTAACAGCGCTCTTAAGATAGTATGTTACTGTACTTGCTCTTCAATCAAAGATAGTTTTTAACCGACTTTCCAAAAAGGAGGAGGTTATCAATTCAACTGTATTTTTTTTTGTGTTTGTTACCTCATATTTCCATCATTTATGGACCGATTTGAAAAATTCTTGTACTATGTGAAAGGATATACTTCTCGATTGGTCCCATTTAAATTTTATCAAAATCGGTTAAGCAGTTTGGTTTTTAAATCTTTTTCACAAAAAAAAACCGACTTCCAAAAAAAAAGTTTTTTTAGTGATGAGGCTGCCCATTGTGTCACATAAATTAATACTATAAATCTTTTTTGTAACTTATATGGTTTCTTTTTTTTTTTTCACTCATCTTAGAGGTTATCAAAAGGATGGACCCTAATCTTATTACAATCTAGCCTTGTATATATACTAATAAGTAATTTAATTAAAACCTAAACTGTTATAATATTGTCTATACTAAGAATGTGTCCAATGGCACTTTTCTTATTGTCTCTGTAACTTAGATAATAAAGAGAATTCTATGCTATTTATTTGTCATGTTTCAAGCATCTATGCTAATTCATATTCTTATTAGCCTTATCAGGTGTGATCCCCTTATTGTCTGATTGGATAGATTAAACCATGACATGATGGATTAGCCGTGACATATTCATGATTCGTAAATTTGTTTTTTCAGGTTTGCAAGTTCATGGATGACCAAGCTATTTTACTGTGGCAACACTACACGCGGCGGCGCACGCGCACGCTGCAGCCGCCGGACGCCCCTGCGCCGCCCGCACCCCCCGCGCCGCCGCAACAAGGTGTGCCCCGCCAGCAGTCATAGTCATATCAGTTTTTTTTTACCTACATACAGTATAGAGTAAGTTGTTGATGTAGCGAATGGAGTTTTTTGAAGAACAAAGGCTTTGTAGAGCATTCTTCTTTTTTTCGAGTCAATGGTTAACTCCTTAGATTTTTTGGACCCAGTAGAGCATTGTCTATGCCACTCATACTTTTATGACAACAAACTATCTAGATCTCAATGTGTCATATTTTTTGCCTGGGTACTGGACATCAAATTATTTTATTTGGAGCACATGATTTACATCTTTTGAAGAGAAATTAATGCTCTGCAGCTAATTAAACGTATTGTGTTTGAGACTTATGATGGCTGGTATTATTCTTATTGTTTTTTTTACACAAAAACAGATATATATGCATTCAAGTGTTGATATAAAATTATTGTTGAAGGCCTGTGTGATGGTATGAGTTGCAACAATTTTGTGTATGTTAACAGAAATGTCTCATTGTAAATAAGCTAAATGAGTTTGAATGTCTTGTTATAGACTGAATTACTGTAATTTCTAGCTGTAAGTTTAATATTAAAAACTTTTTTTTCATTTAAAAGTAATGTTTTTTGTGTAAGAAAATTGGTTCTATCCAAAAAAGGATTGTGTCCTTTAGTTTAATTTAGGTTAAGATTAAGTTGCTTCCTGTGCTATCAATAGGTTAGCACTTGCTACGTTAGTTACGAATCTGTTGAGTACATCAAACATTTTGGAAATTTTGGGGTAAAAAAGTTCATTATTCTTGTAAAGCCTATAATGTTCACATTAGTGTTAACGATTATGAACCTTAAAAATATGACAAAAGGTTCATATTCCTATGAAAGGGGACCATCCTAAAATCTTGTGAGGTTTTTTAGGACACTTTTATAGTTCTCTCCCCCTCCAAGCATCACGTATATTTTTTTATTATTGAAACGAATTATATGTTAGCAGGATTCAATTTGAGATTTCAAGATAATTTTTAAGTCATACATATTTTTTTTTTCATTGCAAGTACAAATACCCCCTGTTCGAACATCACGTGATTAAACGAGCACTCCAAAGGTGACTTCACCACAGTACAATCAAAGTGAAAATCTGTGAATCTTGCCCTTACTCTTCAGTGTTATCGCTAGACATTTTTTTTTATTTATTTATTTTTATTTATTTATTCACCTTACATCTATCCTTACAGGGTTTTTCCCCAATGCGATAAATGCGCTTATCCTAACTTATACTAACATCTATAACTAATTATATATAATGCATTCCTTGTGAATTCACCCAGAGTACAACAAAATAGGTCCGTCTCATTAGCAATCAGGTTGAGCGTGCGAAGTGCCCGCGTCAGCGGCGCCTCTCTCAGAAGGTTAGTCCGACAGCGCGGCTCCACCAGCAGGCGTGGTCGCCGTCGTCGCCACACGTACCTGTCGGGGACACACAGGCTCAACTGCCCTAAAATAATCGCATTATGCAACTTTCCTCTCAATATTTTGAAAATATGTGAGGCCAGTGCCAAATCCCTCCTAACCCTCAACTCGTTGTATCCCACCATACCTAAAATAAATAAGGTGGGATACATTAACGGATAAAATGGATAGACACCATAATACCTCATATACAAATATCTAATAAATTTATTTTGTATTCTCTCCAGCATGAGACTATATTTAACCTCATGCGGAGACCAGATGACTGCGTTACATTCTAGCTGGCTCCTAACCAATGCGTTATATAGCGCAATGACAGCTTTTACGTTTGTGAACCCTCGAACTGTGCGAAGCATGAAACCTAAATTTCTAAAAGCCTTCCTACAGCAACGCATGACGTGATCACGAAAAGTCAAGCTGGTGTTAAAACTTACCCCCAAGTCCTTGACTTCTGTGACCCGTTCCATAGGCAACCCGTCAATATGGTAGCTGCATACGATGGCATTGTGTGCACGAGAAAAAGTGATTGTCACACACTTCGAGCTATTAAACTGCAGGAGGTTTTCTT
This sequence comes from Melanchra persicariae, assembly GCA_947386135.1. Lineage (NCBI taxonomy): Eukaryota > Metazoa > Arthropoda > Insecta > Lepidoptera > Noctuidae > Melanchra > Melanchra persicariae. The sequence goes on along the minus strand of OX376661.1, from coordinate 8,166,854 downwards.
TGCTCCAGCTCACCACTCTGTCAATGTCCCTCTGTAACCTGACACAGTCATCACCGCTTTTTACTGCGAGGGATAGTTTGAGGTCATCGGCAAACAACAAACAGCTAGCATCTTGGACTACTTCTGGTAAGTCGTTTACCACAAGGAGGAACCCCAAAGGTCCAAGGTTACTACCCTGACTCACTCCTGATCTCGTAAAATATGGATCTGACACGTGTCCCGCATATTCCACATATTGTCGCCTATCCCACAAATAGCTGGCAAAGAACTGTAGTAAATGTGGGGTGAAACCAACACCAGCTAACTTCGTAAGCAGCATGTCATTATCGACTAAGTCAAATGCTTTTCTGAAATCAAAGTAAGCAGCATCAGTTTGCCCCCCACTATCCACCGTTGGTATCAGATGAGCCATGTGACAGAGAAGATTACTGGTAGTACTCCTTCCCGGTCGGAACCCATGCTGAGCGTCTGAAAGCTGTGCGCTCACCTGTGAATATATGCTCCGGTGAATAGCAGTTTCCAGTACTTTTGCCGGCGTCGACAAAACTGCAACTGGCCTAAACCCATCCACAGATTCTGCTGTCCCTCCTTTCCCTTTCTCCTGTCCCTGAATTTCTTACTAGGTCATCATCAACATATAAGCAATACATTAAAAAAACCGAAACAAGACTGGGAATAGAAAACAAAATTAAAATAAACTAAAAACAGAGTAACCTCTACTTCGGTTTAGCAAACTATATTATGAACTGGAAACCTAAGTTACATACTCGCATTAAATTTGGTAGTAGGTGGCACCCGTTGCAAATTATAAACCGAAAGAAAATGAATGGGTCCCTCCTGCTACCAAATTTAATGCAGGTATTTAACTAGTATCTAACTATTTAGCTATGAGTTCAGTAGACATCATTCTAAGAACACTTGGGTTTTTGAGACGAATCTAACGACACCTTAATTGTCGAAATCCATCCAGCCGTTTGGAAGATATGAGGTAATACAATAATTTACAAACTAACAAACATACATACATACAAAATATAACACTTCCTTGGTAGTCGGGTAAAAACAACGTGTTGTTTAAACAGTGCGTTTATTTAACGAATGGTTGGTTGTGGGGTCGCTTGCGCGCCATGCACAGCGCGCGTAGAGTCAGGTAGTACAGAAGCTCCACCGCACTCATCATGCTGAAGCCCATGCACAGGCCTAGTAGGCCGCCTGTGTTTGCTGAAATAACAACACAAGGCAATATAGTTTGATCACGGTAGCCAATCTTAGCGGAGACTAGCCGTCGGCGCGTGAGATATTAGGTAGGTACCTATAGTACAAGTGTACTTGCGAATACATTCGTGTTCCCACAGTTCATTCTTATAGTCTGACACGACACTACACTAAATTTGACACGACCCGAGAGAGGTCAAGCCATTGGGTCAAGCACGTTAAGTCATGGGTCAAGCACGTTAAGTCATGGGTCAAGCACGTTAAGTCATGGGTCAAGCACGTTAAGTCATGGGTCCTACACGTCGGGTGCGTGGGTTATCACACCGCTCACTGGGGTATTTGGGGTTGCCAGTAAAAAAAAAATGGTAAAACTCAATAACACTAGCCCGACCTGGGAATCCTACCCGAGATCCCACGCTCAGCAGTCGCATTTGCAACCACGAGACCAACAAATTATGCATGGAGAGAAAAAAAATTCTAAATATTCAAGTTCCAAGAACTTGGAACAGTGTGGGCATTTGCTTTCGGTTGCTGTCGCTGACTGCTAGTGGCTGATGCAAATGGTCTCTGTCAAGGGCGTCGCCAGCCTATGAGTCAGGGGGAGGCAAGATTGGAAATGACGCATTATTTTCTTCAGAAAACCGATTTTGCAAAATAGACGAATAGGTGTGTGTTTCAAATTGCATCGCGCGGTACAGGAATTATAAATTATCAATTTTTATTTGAAAAAATTAGGCAAATTGAGCATTTGATTTGATAAAATACGCTCTAGATGGGGGCAGCAGCCCCTCGCTGTCACCGCTTGACAACGCCCTTGGTCTCTGTGCGAATAGAATTACGTACAATACGCAGACTTCGTACATGTGATGAGTAACGATAAGTAACAATTCATCATTTCAAGTAATAATTGAACTACCTACACATCACTAACTACTAGGTAGGTACTAACCACATGAGCAGATAAACGGGTACCTACTAACTAACGCCTGTTATACAGTCAGAATAAAATTATAAGCTTATACGAGTATCTAGGTTTATTTTTTTGTTTTATCGTTAACTCGCTAACACAATTCATTAGTCCCTGTAGAGTTTTAAGGAAATAATATAATAATAATATATTTTAGTACGCTTTCTATTTTTACTTACATAGGAATTCAGTCAGGCCAAATATTTCTCCTTTGGTAAATCTCATAAATGTGTTCTCTTCAAAGTAAAAATGTACGAGGAGCATGTTTTCCCTGTTGAAAATAAAATAGATGATTATTATTTGACCTCGTGGGCCAGTCAAAATATCTTTGACTCTTGCAAAAATTTCTAACTCCGATTTTATTCTTGAATAGTGTATTTGTACTTATAAGTTCTTCTAATAATATAAAAAAATAACATTTTCCATAATTGCGCAGTTTAGATTATTTACGAACATCGGACCTTAAATTAGTAGTTTATGCAACGACCATATAAAAAGGGTTATTAAAATACGAGTGTGGTTTTATCACACGAGGCGTAGCCGAGTGTGATAATAGCATCACACGAGTGTTTTAATACCTAATTATATGCCGTTGCATACACTATTTTATCTTCACTCATCCAGTTGAAATAAAATAAGTGGAAAAATAGTTAATTCCAATATGGCGGATATTCTCATTGTGTATTCGAATGACTGCGCAGCGCGCTCAAACATAGACAAAGATAAAAGCTGGCACATTGACATAAGTCAATGAGCCCGCGCCAAAAATTAAAAAGAAAAAGTGTGCTATAAAAATTAAAAAGTTATTTTATGATGCAGTTGTTTAAAAATCGAAGGAAACTGTTGAACTGTAATGGTATTTTTTTTTAATTTTACCTGTCCACGAAAAAAAAGTATGTGTTTATGCATTCGTTTTTGAACTCATATTTGGAACATTACGTTGTGAGTGTAGATAAAAGATATTATATCTTTTTGAGGGTCCTTCTCAAAAAACAAAAACTCGTGTATTTCTATAAAAGCTTTTAGAAAAAAGTTTTTGTTTTTTCTGACGGACACTGTTATGGAAAATGTTTGATTTTTTTTATATTATTAGAAGAGCTAAGATCAAATTGTAGAAAAAAATCAGAGTTAGGAATTTTGTTCGAAAATATTTGCATCCCACTTCCGACAGGTTTCATTGCATCAACAGTTTAGATGTGGCACCCGACAAAAAACAGTCAACGAACGTTCGGGTGTCATCCATAAACGGATATCACCCGGGGCGGGCCGCTCCTCCCGCCCTCTCCTATCTACGCTACTGGCCATCCGAATGTTTGCTTTGATATAGGTACGCGTTCACCATACAAGAAACACATTCCGAAGATGGCCCGCCGCGTGGCGAGTGCGCTTCGGTCTAGTCGGGTCTGGTTTTGGGTCAATTTATGTCATCAGAAAACGCGTGGTTCGCCTTGTCCTTATTATAAACTGTCTTATCCTTTAATTGACAGTAAAGTCCTACTTAATTTCCTGTCCAATTCTAAATGTAAGGTGCTACCACCGGCCACAATCTATGTACCTAGGCAATGTCTGTGCCTACTTCTAGGTCACAGTGTAGGTAGAGCTACAGATTAAACGTTAGGCGTCACCATAAACTAATAAAATTAGGCAAAAACATTGATTGATTTAATTAATTGACAATTTAAGTAGGTAGTCTATATTTAATTTCCGGTCCACTAATTCTAATACTGTTGCTTCCGTTGACCCTAATCTCACATAATATGCAGTGGCAATCATGAATGTCATTTCGTATTTTGGTATACGAGTATTTGATTAGCAAGGTACCTATCTATAAAATCGATAAAGTTGAAATTAAGTACTTGTACCGAGTTCCAAACGTCGAGATCTGAAAACGCGGGAAGGTGTTCGATATCGGTAAAGAAGTTATGGAACACAAATGGAGTTGGGCAGGATACATAGAGCGGTGATGACAGGTGAAGTAATGCTGAGTGGTGTCTCAAATACTGGCCGATGGTGATGGTGATCCGGCGAAGAGATGGGCGGATGACATTGCAGAATGTTGCCATTGCGCACAGAGCTCGGGAGAGTGAGAGGCCTAGCGGTGGGCGAAGTTCGGCTGTGGATGATGATGACGAAATTACGTGAAGTATTGAGGAGTTCTATTGCCGAGGCTCTTGGCGAGGTGCTGGACCAGCATCTCTTTGAGTGGCGCGTCGCTCATCCGTTCCTGGTAGGCAATCTCCGTGCAGGCTGGCAGACATTCCTCGCAAGTCACATCGCGACCTGAAACACGTGAAAATAATTTGGCTGTTTCTTCCTTTTGTTCCGACCCTTTGAACAAAATTAACATCACGTTTTAATTGCATTCTATAGAGCTTCGTATGTTTTTGGCCTTTGAGACCGGTTAAGTATGTACCTATAGGTAGGTACTTAGTAAAGTATGAAAATCATACGAAAATACACCTACCTTCAGGCATGATTTTGCTCATGTTTGTATAACATTTCGCATCTGCTTTCCCACAAATGCGCGTTGATTTGTTTTCTGAAAATTAATTATTTAAGTAAATAATTAGTCCCAAATGCCTCCACAAGGCGACCTCATCTGCGCTGCCAGTAGGTATCCAATGAATTCCCTTTACCTACCTTTTTACATAATAGACCGTTATTAGATAATTATGGTGCTTACTGGGCATATAATAATAGACACATTTGCATACGTCCAACATCGCTTGCGCTTCACACTCCATTTCGCAGTTCTTCAATGTGTAGGTTCTGTGGAAACATTAAACAATTCGACGTAATCGATAGCATTGTAACACGAGGGTTTAATTACCATAGTTACATAATAAGGGGTGATTTAATGAAACCATAACGTTGGTTGTGGCTTATCAGTTCCCTTTCTAGCACCCTAAAGGCTTTTGTAAAATTTTGGTAGGAAGTAATGGTTTCTCTTTTGTTGGACAAAGATTTGATTCCGCTATCTTGTGGTTCAATTCGATTCAAAAAGAAGATTTCAGACATTAATTAATGCAGGTAACATTTTACATCAGAAATCTTTTTCAATGGTCATTAACTCAAAGAATCAATAGGTAGTTACTATTATATAGAGGTGTAAGAATTGCAGTGGAGAGATACCTGTAAAAAACTAATTCCTTTTCGCTAGAGAACAAACAGAGCCTCTTCTTGATATCAATAGACCGCAGTGAGGATTGCGCATCAAGTATTCTGGGCCAAATTGCAATCCGTGCTTCTATCCCCGGTCCGTATATTGCACCTAGGTTCCTTATCTTTGGCGTCTCTACCGGGTTGTGAAGCAGGATCTAAAAGATGGCAGAATGACTGACACTGTAATATACCTATATATCCTTCATAAAGATACCGCGCTGTAAATATGACACCGAGTTTTAGAAAAAGTTCGGCTCTGTAGAGCATAGAGCCTGTCAGCCTGTGCCACTCACTCATTCTATGCTCACCTGTATGAGACGAATTTTTCCTCATAAACTCGATGAGTCATATCTACGCTAACGCAAGGGTACTCAAATATGCATTATAGCAAGTAATACTGAACCTTAAAGCCAGCACTTTTGGTGGAAGCGCAATAGTATTCCGCAATATTAGCGTCCAGAACCAGCGAGAGCCCGTGTTGTGTGCCAATCCCTTCAAGCGAGAAAGCAAGAATAAGTTCTTAATTTAACAATAGTAGCTAATTTATTAAGAGTGGTCTATTTCTTACCTTTTGGTCTCCAAGGGAACCCGTCAGACGGAGCGTCTGGTGGGTAACCATCTTCAGGAGTCCAGTCTACTGCTGGTGATGGAAATGTTAGATTCAGGTCGTTCAATGATCGCCTGTAACCAGAAACATAAAGTGCGAGTGATGCGTTGGTTAGAACCAACCTAGTTTATTATGTAAACAATCCACCGTGTAAATTTAGGTGTAATGAGCATGAAGTAAACTGATTCTATCCTGTTTTAATCCATACGGATTGAAAACTCACTTCAAGCTAACTTTACCTTAGCTTACACGGTGTGATGTTTACTGAATCGCACTGTTGGATAGGGTGGGCACAGGAACATGGCGTAGGTGAGCGATGGAACACCGGGGTGGTTTTAGTCAGTAAGAGTCTGACAGACCCCTCCGCCCGCCCCAGGGGGCAGGACATCCATGAGGATTTCTCCCCTAATAAAAAAAAGGAACGTGGGGATTGGCACAAGGAATGAGAAGCCTATGCTCAGCAGTGGGCGAAGTCGGGCTGTGGATGATGATAATGTAGCGTTGGTTTTGTTCAAAAACATAATTCTGTGCTCAATAAAAATGCTGCTATTAGTGAAAAACCTAACTACTCAAAGGATTCTGGTAATCAATTTTCATTAGCTTACGGGTTCCGGAACATGTTGTTTCGGTGCACCACATTGAAGGTGCAGCAGAGCCCTTCGTCCGTCAGCTGCGCGTTGAACAGGTCCTCGCAGTTCACGTCAGAGGAGTCCCAGATGCACTTCGCTAGCATTTCACTGCACGGTTGAGTCACCTGAAGCATCAAGCTTTTGAACAGATGATCAACCAAGGTTGGGTTGATGATCTTTTATTTGTCAATTTTGCTATCTCATCGGTAGATACAATCGATTCTGTTTTCATGGATCCGGTTGCCCGAAAGACATTTCCGCGAAAGACACTTGCGCGCATGGACTTTTGCGCGAGTGAGGAATGACTTTGCGCTAAAGTTCTTGTGCGCAAGTGTCCTGTTCCCTGTTTTCATAGTATCTAGAGTCAAACTTGTCTTTACCACATTTACAAGCTATTTTTAAACTAGACATCCACTTACAAGTCAGTTTAGTTAGTCATTAAATACAATTAAACAGTCCTAATCACATTTGACACTTATCGTTATGTCTTAATCATGCCCAAATTATACATTTTCTTACGTTCTTGTTAAAACTTGCAGTTGATCAAAAGGTTGAGTCAATTTTTCAAACCTAGGAGGACTGTGTCCGTCTGGAGTTCTCTACGTGTTTTGGCTGAATATACTATTATGAATTCATTCCCCGTGATCATGGTGAATCCGTTGTGAAAAATGATAGTGTTATTCGTCCTGTTTAGCTCTGGCTCTCGGAATCATCACAGCATTGGCACGTCATAGTAGAGGGACAGGTTTAGAATAATTTTGTAAGATAAAGAATGCCTTGTTGCATTAAGTCCGCCCATGTACCTACCACTATTATACATAAAGTTCAAATAAATAAATATTTACGGGTGAGAGCCACGATCCTCTGAAGAGGAAGTGGTTAGAGAAAGGCAAAGTGAGAGGGTGTCGAATAATATTAATCAACTAACGTTAAGACTCTAGGGTCATGGGGTCCGAGTGCTCATCGAGTTTTTCGTGAAATCAGCAAGCAGTTTGTCAACTCTTCACGTGACTAGAGTACTGATCTTTTCTTCAGCCAAAGAATCTGCATTGTCATTCAACGTACTGCTGCCAGTGTTCTGGACATTTTTCGCGTTGACAGCGACATGAAAGAATTTTTAGGTGCCCTATGACTTCTTCCCCTCCCTTTTTTATCCCGCTTAAATTTATAATAAGTTTTTTAGGTGTTACTAACATTAATTAGGAATGATCTGGTGTGGTCCCAGTCAGCGCTGCCAGCGATGTCGTCCTCAAATATCTCGGAGTCGTCCCTTGAGCTGCACAGACTTTGCAACAGCTTTTTGTCTACAGGATCCCTGTGATGTAAATTTATAAAACTTAGACCAGCTTATTTATTGTGTATAGGTTGGTTGCATTATATTTTTGTGGAGAATTTGCTTGCGTGATAGGGATAGGTGCTTTCCGTAAGCCTATCCTTTTAGTAGAGGTTCTTCGTAATTCGTGATTAGTTCTTTATTGTGGTTTGGTAGTTTTCTTCATTTTTGATTCAGGTTCTTCGATAGTATACATGATCTGCTTTTTAGTTAAAACGCTCTTGGTTTCAAATTGTTTTAAATTAGGTTAGTAATTGGAATCGAAGACGCGTTTTGGAAACTATTGAACGCTTGAATTCTCACTGAGGCTGTTTAATTAGAGTTTGTAATAACTATAATCAACTAAAGCAACAGTGTTATGGATGGATGAGCTAGATAGCAAATTAAGCCAATTATTTAAATTCTGTTTCAGTCAGGCACTTTAATAACAGTCTCTTACACACAGGTATACCAAATTAATTAGATATGGGATATCCATCTAATGCCTTCCTGACGCTTTATAACTTTCTAATATGGACATCTTTTATCTCATAGCGAAACTTCCTATTTCTAGCTTACTCTTTGTCGTAGAAATTGTTTAGCTTTTTTAAGAGACGACAATCAAGCAAAGGTAACTAAAGACATAAGTAGACACCGAGGAAGAAAAGATGCAGAAAGAAAATGAAAAATAATAAAATATAAGTACCATAAATCTACATAACCGTCATAGCTATGCCAAAAGAAATAAGGCGAATTTTTCGCCGTCCAGCAGATAATCAAGAGCATATAAAGATCTACAGAATCAGATACCCATACTCCCAATATCTTTCGGCGACGGACTTCTTGGCCTGGTTGACGTTACAGATGGTTAGGGCTGGGAAGGGCAGGTTGCTCAGCGGCATGTTCTCGGGGTTGATGCTTACTATCATCGGGGAGGATCGCCACTTCGCGTAAATGTTCATTATGAAGAACCCTGCGCTTACTAACGAACAACCGAATGCTGTCAGCCAGAAGAATCTGAAATTGTAATGTCGTCTGATATAATTATGGTTAGTCTGCAATAAGGAATATGCATGAAAAAAAAAAATATCTACACAGTTTATCTAAAAATATACAAAAATAGAATACTAACAGTGTAAATAGAATCAAAATTGATGAAGAAACCAACGAGATACTATAACTATTTTAAAGAAATATTTTTGTCCCTCTCGCGAAAACACGTTTTCTATGGCAGCTAGTATGTCATGTATTAATGGTATTACATGGTATTTACGATAGTTCGTATCGGTCTTCTCTTTCTGATTGTAAACTTCACCGCTGAATACTAATGGCTAATAATTATTACCTACATTAATATTTGTTGTTTACTAGAGTATAATATAATATGTATTTCATTTTGCAAATAAAAAAAATGCATGCATATTCCCTATTGCTAAATTACAAGAAGTGAAGCATCATCATCGTTTTCCTCTCCATATTAGATATCGTGTTTCCATCATCTAGGTGTTTCCCGTTTCTTCAACAATATGGTCAATGTAGTCAACCAAACATATTTTTCGATAGTTTATATAGTCTAGCCTGGACATTCGGTCAACTCCATCAAAAATCGTTCGTCGAAAATAAATACAGAGTATATTAAGGTATTTCTGGCACTGGAAGTAGCCATTATTGGCAAGTTTACACAAAAATGTTGATGGGCAATTGGGCACCTATCACCTGGTTCTGTTGCTTTACTTTTCATTAGCATTACACAAGGTATAAAGAAGCTGAGGTAAGAAGGCTGCACTAATATAACACTACTTATCCAAGAGAGGGCAAGAAGATGATGATGAGGGATCCGTAAGGGCTGAATAAGAGGACCTAATATGTCACACCTTTCAAACCATGTTAGCTTCCGTTCTCCGATGTATCGAAGCCCATGCAATGTAGATGTGAGCAGATAAGTTCTCACGTCATTGCCAATACTATTGACCTCTTCCTCCGTTTGATGTGGTAGCTTTGAAACGGGTGGCCTTTCCTGCACATTGTAAAAATAGTTTACATGCAGAAATAGATTTGAACTATTTATAAGCACAAGTCTTTGAGGTATTTATTGAAACATTAAACAACTAGGATTATTAAAATGTTGACTCACTTCGCTTCGACTCCTGCTGATCGGTATTTTCGTGTCCCACACGTACCAAGGCGGTGGTTCTTTACCTTGAGCCCAATAATTTTGCTGTCAGATGAATTGTATTTATTACGATATGCCATTATGTAACTTCCTCTTTCTGCGATTTTATCACAATAACAATTGGGAATAACAAATGGAATGCAATGTTTAAATTAATTGCTTACCTTTCTAAACATGTCCTTATGTTCTTTTCGAGGACGCATTCCGAATTCTCTGTTAGGGTGGACCATCATAATTTTGTGTTTAAAAGTCCGTAGTTCTTGTGTTAACTGTGTTCTCTTACAACGTTTTACGGACAATGCGAAGCTGTCCACGTGTGAAGGTAATAAAAGCTTTTCTGTGAACATCCAATTGGTGTTGTAACCTAATTTTCCAAAGCAAATGTTTGCGGTCTAATCGTTTGATTGCGTCTATCGTTTGATAGATCGACCTTGCACCGCCTCCATCGCTAGCTTTCGATGGCAAAATTATACATTTTCCAGTTATTTGTCGTCCTATCTTGTGTCCGTAATTATTATGAGTCTTAGCTGTATCGTAAGTTACTCACAGAACCTTTAATATTGTACCGTGTAATTTACTTTAAATTAGATTTATATCGAGAACTTTGATAGCGTTACAATTAGTGGGTTTTTGTTTGATTAAATTCAAAATACTTTAGTGGTTTCGTAGAATCAACAAGAGCTTTTTGTATATATATATTATCTATTTTTAATATTTATAGTGTGACTAAGTACACTAGTCATCGCCAGTTTGACATTATTAACTGTTTGTTTTGCTTCGTTAATTACTATTGCGTTTTTATAATTGAAACATACAGAATTACTTCTACCGTTGCATTATCTATTTAGAGATCTATGCGGTTTCGTCATACCGTGTCACGTTATGGTTACGTTACGAGACTGCTAACCTTAGTTTGAAACTTTTATTTCTGTTTAATTTCAATTTAATAACTGAACTGCATGCATGTGCTGACATGTTTGTCTAATTTGTCGTGGGTCGTTGTGTAAATGTTGACACTTACTTTATTAGGGGTTATTCTTGCAAAATTCATGTCTCTATTAGGGCGGGCTATAATAAAGAGGTAATTTTTCGTAGAATCAATATTAAAAAGCTTATGTTCAGTTTACGGAGGTAGAACCTATGCAGTCGTTTTCATTTCTTCAATGTGGTAGCTTAGTATTGGAATTCGTAATAAGTAGATACCATATTAATATTCAGAAATTGAGATATACCTACATCGTCTATGCGACAAGTCGACCCTGCACTTATAAGTGCCACAGAAACCGATTTTCCTCGGCATATAGCGAGGTAAGCGGCTGATTCATACCATCCTAATTTCGATTTTTATCTTCCATTGTCAATGCCTGGTTGGTGTGGTTAAGGAATTTTAGGTGTCTCCATGAATGAACATTGAGAGCATGGTTTACGAGGCTTAGCTCAATGTCAATGATATCTTCTTATGATTATGGTGTTACTATGTCAGTGGATCGTATATTATCATTCATATTATGTGCTGCCTCGTTATAATTGATCTTGACTTTGTAGAAGACAAAGCTTTTTTCAGACGGCAGGGTAAACAGCTTTTGTTAAATGAATATGTTACCACTTACTTAGTTGATGTTTAAACATCACTTGACGTTATTTGCAATTCTTCATTGTGGGTTATGAACGTCATTTATTAGATCGGTATGCCACCCGCTAGCCTTGTCAGTGAATGTTACGTACAACAGGTAGGTATCGATTATTATCATTTAAACTACACAATATTTTCCGTTCTATATAATTCGTTAATAACGCATACATACAAATTATTTATTATGTACAAAAAGTTCGTTCAATAGAAATTTCTTATAAAAGTAACAAAAAAGCCACAAGGAAAGAAAGGCTGACGCACTTGCACTTTGTATAAATCCTAAAAGAAGAAGAGATCGGAGGAAAAACAAGAGAGACACCTCAACAGAAAACTAGCGCACGACGCGCGATCACTCCCGCTCGTCACTCGCTAGCTCATAGTCCAGGGATCCAGAGGGGGGAGGCATCAGTTCACCAGTGCTGCTGGGGGTGCGCGGGCGCGGCGTGCGCCACCTGCGCGTGCGCGGCCAGGTGAGCGGCGCGCGCGGCGGCCACCTCGGGAGTGTCCAGAATGCCGGAGCCGTCGTTGGCTAGCCTGATGTTGGCGGGCTGGTGTTGAGCGTTGCCGGATTGCCATGAGGGTGCGCCGTTCCACTGGGAGGGAGCGTCCCACTGGTTGTGGGCGGGAGCGTTCCACTGGTTGTGAGCGGGGGCAGCGTTCCACTGCTGTTGAGCGGGGGCATTCCATTGGGGTTGAGCGGGGGCGGCCTTGGCGGCGCTGAGGGCGGCGAGATGGGCAGCACGAGCCTGGGCTACTTCAGGGGTCTCGGCGACGGGGGCGGGGGCGTGGCCGGCGGCGTTCCAGGCGGGCGCAGCGGGAGCAGCGTTCCACTGGTTGTGTGCGGGGGCAGCGTTCCACTGTCCTTGAGCCTGGGCACCGTTCCACTGGCCGGCGGGGGCGGCGTTCCACTTGTTCTGTTCAGCGCCCTGCCAGTACTCTTCGTTGTCCCACCTGGGGTCGTATGAGCCATCGTCCTGGGGGTTGGGGTTGTTCTGGTTAGCCTGCGATAGCGCCGCGAGATGGGCGGCGCGCGCCTGCGCTACCTCGGGGGTGTCAAGGATGTTGCGTCCGTCCTGCGACAGCGCGATGTTTGCGGGCGGGCCAGCCCAGCCGGATGCGTGAGCGCCGCACGCCAGCGCCAAGCAAGCAACAACGATCTGCGGACGAAGAGTTTTGGGATAAGATACAAGTTACAGCAGTGACGTGGACACAATTATTAGTTCAGTGGCGGACAAGCGAGTTTCATTTACAACGGATCGTTATCAGGCATTATGCTCGATTATCTGATCTGAAGTTATTGCAGCGAGTCGTTTACCGAGCTTACCTACTCCCTACTATATCCTTTATTAACGCGATAATATTCAGAGTTATGGCCGTCGAGCACCGAATCTAATTGCAAGCCGCGGTGCTTGTTCCCTGCCCTCTTATTATACCTCGGACAACTTGATACAATATTTATATAATTCGAGTTGTCGATGATAAGTCGCCCCCGGTCTGGTCAGGTGTCACTGGCTACGCAACGTTTACTTGACTTTATGACCGGTAAAATCATAAGTACAGCATGCAAAGCATTGACCGACATTTAGAACAGAGATTGTCTGAGATTACTGCCATTCGTCTTTGGTCATAATGCCTGCTGTTATGTTTTGATACGCTTCATAGATTAGAAACGCGATACAGATCTGTAATGCCTATTTTGGAGGCGTGATGTGTTTTAGTCAGATGAGTGGATGTATTGCGTAGAACGACTTAGTAAGATAAGCTTGCTAGTGAGTGTTTTGGTAGTCTTAAAAAATATGGCAGACTTCAAAGTTTACACTACTTCTAGTCAAGGCAAACTAAATATTCAGCTAGCAAAATACAAATACTATTATCAAAAGGAATATATGAATGATAAAGTTAGCACATAAACAAACAATGCTACAATTTGAATGCGACATGGGCAGAGTCGTGCGAAGGCTTGGCTCGGTAGGCGGGCCCACAGCCTGCTCAGCTGTCTGGTGATAACTGCCGGTGGTGAGACCAGACTGCGAGCTTACAAGATTGCTGAAACAATCACTACGGGACACTTTACAAAGTAAGGCAAGTGTATTTCTAAAGTGGTGCACTTTGTAGATCAAAGGTTTGATATATTCAGGATAGAATAAGGTGTTATTGGGAAATATATTTAAGTACCTAATTTGTCAAGTGCTTGTAGGAGATATTAATTTAGATGAAGATCAAATGATGATGATTGAATTACAAGATATTTTTCTCTTAAATTTCTAATCTATCAAGTCTAATGGATTTGATATGATCCATCCATCTTTTGTAGCACCAACCGTCCTTTGAATTGAAACTCTATTTCCTTTTGTTTCAGATACAGTGTTGTCTTTTGTTCAAAAGTTGAGTCATAATAATATATTCACATTGAATCCACAACAATGTCTCTTAAAACCCACACATTACATGCATTTTAACTTCTCACTTTATTATCGCGGTCGGTGTGAATAAAGGTCATATATAAATTATGGCAATGCTCCGGAGCAAGTATAACGAGAAGTGACAACATGGACGAAGAATGTCATTATATGCGATTGAGTTCCAATTCATTGCCGTCGAATACTGAGACCTTAAGGCAGAAAGTAACTGAATATGGGAAAAAATCCGAAGAAGGCAAGTCGTCTTGTGGAAATGCATCTGGATCAGTTACATCAACATTGTTTCGCTCCAGGTCAGTTTTCTAATTCCCGTTTATTTTAATCGTTTTATTTTCATCATAAAACTGCCGAACCATTTAGTTTTTATTACTTATCACATTATGACCAATTAAACTCAACTAAATCTTGAATGTTAATAAATTCAAATACCGATGTTTTATGAGCAATTTATGTATCGAGTTTACAGTTCTATTTGCTACGATTGAACACAAACAATATTGAAATAGTTAATTTCATGTCTGTAATGTCTTTATATTATGAAAATTATCTTTGTTCGTAAACGTGATATGAACTGCACGTTTTGGGCATTCTTTTATTTCCTGTGTTAAATTCAATAGGTTTTGTGTTAATGTAGGCGATAAATGTTACGAACCGACTAACTCGAGTTCTGGCCGTTTAGGTCTGTTGAACACCGGCACTAATTCAATTTGTTAAACGTTTGTTAAATCTGTCCGCTGGTACACGGAGCTTATTATTATACTCTGAAAATAATCCTGCTCTGTCCAAGTTTCTAGGTATTGGTTGTCAGATCGTAGGTCGAACTTAAATAGGTTGTAGATATAGGTATTTGCATAATGGCTCTATAAATCTGGTATTCAACCAGCTTAAAATTAACCATTCGTGACCGTGACGCGTTAATTGTACTGATATCGAATAACAATATCAATTCTCATATAAAAGCGGTACCTAGCCTATAGAAAACAAAAAACGCGTTGTCAATAAATCAGAATCACGTTGAGTCAGCGTGACATAAGCGTGTCGCTATGCAAATTAAATTAATTACACTGGCCTAATTGTGATTTGAGGCGTATTAAAATTGATCGATCCAGATGAGAGCGTGAGCGAAGAATTTGAGGCTGGCGTTGGATAAGTTCACGTAACGATGTCAGGGCTTGCGGTCGATCGTGGAACGAACTGCCTGTGACCGGCTGACCGCCGACCAGCGGGTCAGATCGATGCAATTCAATGCAGATCATGATACTACCTAAGATTGATTGAGATCACGATGAAAATCAATAAAGGATATGACAAGAACATTTTTGTAGGGGCGAAATGAAATATTTAAGCAAACGAATTATTTCTTAAAGCACAAGAGCTTTTGTAATGATTTTACGTAACAAGTTCAAGTTGGTTGAAAAAATAAGAGATCACTTATCGGTCTAAAAGTTTGTAAAAGCACGACAAAGCTTGAGTTTCAAAACACGTCTGCGAACGATGTGCTTCAAGGAAAACCTAATCACAGAGAAATCTCTTTGGATTGCAACGTCTGGAGAAAATTTACCGCCCTTGAAAACACACGCCGTGTGACGCAATAAATATTAATCTGACAAATTCCGTAACTTTGTACCTTTGTGGTTTAGGAAGTTTAAGCTTAACAAAAAATGTGTATTGTTCCATGTCAGCGACTTGATATTGCAAATAAACGAAGGTTTATAAATAAACCAGCCGCAAGTCCTTGCAACTAACTAGATATTGTTAATTAACCGACAAGTTGTTGGCATTTCTCGCGATATTTTATTTGCGTCATTGAATCGAGATTTAAGTTGCAAAAGAACTGAATGAATGGAATTTTAGTTAAATTACTGAGATTCGATTTCAATGTCAATGAAGCACGTGTATCGGAATCAGTGAATTCCAAAATGAAATAAAAAAATCGCGATGGAAGCTTCCGGCCGCGCGTATCTGCGCTCGCGCTCATATGTCACTATATTGTGAACATTATCGCCTACGCTTTCGCTCTTGATCCATTCCAAATAAAAGTGAGTACATTGAGTGAACGGCGTCAAGGTCTGAAGGCCAGCCGAAGGTCGCGGAGCAGGAAGCCCGCCTTCCGGACCTGCCCAGAGCCGTCACATTCAGCAACTGGTTACCCTCGCTTGTCACACAGACTGTTGCATTTTTTACCACTATATGTATATTATTTGCCCTTTTAAATGTTATGTGATGATTTAATTTATACCGAATTAGTTCTAGATGAGTGTTTTGCTCGGTTTGGTGTAACTAGCTTACTAGAGCGGAATTTTGTGAAGGATATGAGAGCAAGCAAGATGCGTGACTCATGCTCGAGGCGTTGAAATGTTCGACAGCTGTGCTGACGCATCTTAAGTTAGTTTTTCCACAAGCTTTTCTTTTTCTCCCTTACGATTCTTATGATCTAGGATTGTTTTACTTTTGTTATTTATCTTGCTGTATATATTTTTATATCTTCTCTTTTTCAGCAGATAATGTTCTATCCAAGCAAATTCAATCCACCTAATTTAGATTGATTACGGTTTAATGTTTACAAGTATATTAGGCGTGCTTTGATTTATACTGAGAAGTCTACGCTGAGTAGCTAATTGGTCACTAAATCATATATTAAATAGACATGTGACACCTCTTTGGTGGTGTGGTAAGTGGTAATTAATATTCGAGTCGACGCGTGAACGTGTGGATTATAAATGGATTTTTATATGTAGATGTCTCAATTTGTTTATCATTTATTTCAACTGGCCTTAAGCATTTACTTTTTGGACGAGAAGCTTATGAACCAGACTCTTAACTCTGATAACATTGATAGTTTTAGCTGGGATGGAGAAAAGTCGAAGAGAACGCCATAGTTAATCGGAATTAATCATCTTAGATCTTGGTAACGTAGCTGTTACAAGAGTAAAACAAAAGAATGTCCCAAAAATCAAACTCGCTCGCCATAATGTTTCCTCCATACCATACATAGATTTACTTTGTTGTGTTTAATGTGAATAATTAAATTTAAATTATAAATTTAAAGCTGCTCGTGATTGGCTGGTAAAAATACGTTCCGAAAAGTTGTTTCCTTTTAAGAATATGCCTGACAAGCTGATGCAAGATTTCTTCGTGATTTCTATAGGGCAGACTTTGTAGTCGTCAAGAAAATTTTGTAAACCTTTTGATCTGATTTGTCATATCTTTATTCAACAGGCATTTAATATTAAATGGCAAGATCAAAGAAATCGCAAAGCATGATGTAAATTTTTTAAGTCTCAAATATCTGCCTGACCAATCTAAGGGTGCGTTCCAATGCGTGTCCAGAAACTCGTGGGCGTTTTATAACATAATTAGGATATCGATAGGTAATAATTATAGCCGTGGGGCGTTGCGTGGGCTTGCCCTTCTAAATTGGTGCGCGAAGGAATGCCGACAAAAAGCAGCGGTGAGCGGCGAGGCGAGCGACACCGTGCTCGCAGGCGCGCCTACCGACAATTAAACGAACCACTATCAACATGCTAAGTGGCCGTCACGCTTGAACACCCTCGAAGCCAAGCAAAGCCTTCTCTAAGAAGCAGTGTCCATTGTACTAAAGGAACAAACACTGCTCCATTGAGAACAAGACATTTGGTTTGAACAAGGTTCGATTACAAATTCACCAATGATCCTTTGTCCAAAGGCAAAATTCATAATCGAGAAATACGAAGTAAAGGCTCCTAAATTACAAGACTTGATAAACGATAGAAAACCACAAAGTTGACGAAGTTCCCATCAACAGTTCATGATAAAGATGCAATTCCAGATATCCTAGTAGATGACGTCAAGATGAAGTCAGATCTGATCGATGGACATAATGAAATGTTACGTAAAGTTGGTGGGTGGTCCTAGGGCGAGTCGTGGGATTATAGAGCTGCATTAGCTCAGCTGTGGGAGAGACCGTATCAAAGCTGAGATTATTAAGCTAGTGGTTTGTAAGGTGGAAAGGGCGATTTATCAAAAGCAGATTGAAATAAATGGACAGAGATATGGAATTCGAATTTGATAGAATTAAAGTTCAAAGTAGATAGACTATGGAAATAGATGTAAGATATCCATTTAAAATTATATTACAAAAGCAAAATAACTGCATATGATAAATTAACAAATATTTTTCAGTCCTCTTATGTGAGCTTTCCCGCTAAAACAAAATTACTCGGAAAATGGAAAATTTTCGGAAAGAAAATGTTACTTCAAAGTCCGAATTTACACAAAATTTTCAACGACAATTAGAGCACACACGCATATGCGATAGCTCAAGAAACGGCGGAACTATAAACTATCACTAGACCAAAGAAAAAGTGCTTGTTACGATAAACAAGGTGAATGAGGAGGTGGACTGCCAACCAGTTGACATTGTTGGCATAAATGGAGCATAACTGATGAAACTCGGCCCTCGGATAACTCTCGCCTTGCTTTTTCTACCCTTTGTCTACCCTTTTTATGCACAGCTTTTAAGAATGTGCAATGCACGTTTGCGGCTTAATCAAGCTGAAATGGCCGAATACATTTGGTTAAATTTTATCTATACGACGAGTAATGAAGTCATATGTCTCTGTACATTTTTAGGCAGTTAATGGACTCTATGACTTGCAATATCTAAAATTCCTATTTTGATTTTACACCATTGAATGGTCTCAATATCAAGTGAATTTGCGACTCAAATAATGTAGGTATGTTTTTTGTGAGGTGACAATTTATTAAGTTCGTGGTTATTTGTCATTTGGTTATTCAGTTGCATATGGAATCAAAAGTGCCACGATGGCTATCACCATATGTGCTGTCTTGAGTAACTTCTACATCGGTAAGTCTACGAATTTCATTACCGTCAGTTTTAATTAGTTCAAGTGCCTTTACACTTAGGATTATCTAGGCTAAGGACTGCCAGCCATGTATTAGAATAAAAGATCTGTATGTACAATTGGTCAAGTGAGTGACATTGACACGGGCAGGAGCCGCGCCGTGCGATTTGTGCTCTGATTCACTTTGCAAGCCACGGGCGACGGTACGAACCTTAACCGCATTGCGTTTCTAAAATATACACTTACCGAAACTACGCAAGAAACGCAAGTTCACAAATTTTACTATGACACGTGATCTCACACGTTTACGTAAACCGTAATATGCGGTTTTGGCAACGCACTCTACCGTAGACAACTATTTGGGAAATTAGGCCAAAATTTCTAAAAACTTGCAATAACTCTTAGAATTTTAATAAAAATGATAATGGACACTAAACGAACTATTGTCGTTTGCCCAAGATCGCGTGAAGGAAATGCTTTTATGTGTCCAATTAAATTTAAACAATTACTTATTTTTATATGCAGTTACAACGATGAGGAAATGAATAACATGTTTCAACTTGTGTAGTAATGTAATTAATTAATTGACAGTTTACAGTAAGAATAAACAGCAAAGGCAAAGCAAAGGTGTGTTACAGACGACAAAAAGAGAAAAGAAGACAAAGAAAGCAATACAAACGAAGAAGGAAAGAATTATAAGAAAAGACAAAGACATGTAATAAGACATAACATACACGGAAACAAGCATTCGATTTAAAAGCCATTTTCCAAGCAAACTTTTTAGGAACATTAAAAGTAGATCATTTGCGTACATATAAAACTTTAAAGACTTTGTTAGTAAAACTTGGTATGTAAGAAATAGACCGCGAAATATAATCCGTATGCGATCTGACAATGACCTGCAGCCAGTGCATTGCATTATTTTCGACACAGGCCTACTTGCTCACTTTAATACGTGCTATTTGACTACAATTACTAGATGAATTTGGAAATTAACAAGTAAATGCTTCGTTGAATATGTAAACACTACTTTGCGAGATTGCGTTTGAATTGTTTGAATGTTTAGTACCTAAGTCTTATAAAATTTGTTTTTAAAGTCTAAAATGTTGAAGTTATTTATTTAGTATTACTTCGTTTTGATGCTTTTTTTAGATTAAGTAAATTATTGATAACATGATCTCAGTTATAATCTTTGGTTGTTAGGACTTGCTGTTCGGTATAAAGGTCAGGTACCCTGACTGGGCCGACAACTCAGACGTTGGGCAAGGGCTACGCGAATAACAAAGTGCTGCGACTGGTCCTGATATCAGATGCAACACCAATAAATTAAGCTATCATAAGCCCCACTGGCGCACACTTAATCAATCGAACGGAACCGTATCATTAGCATAAGTGATCTATAGAACATAATTGAATTGATACCGATAACTCCTTTGATGATGTTATCAAGCCCCGAACAATGGGTTTGTATGAACTTGTCGCTGTCACACCACATGACTATACTGATTGATTGTCAGGTTATGGAAATGATGTCGACAGAAAAAAGTACTCACCATGGATTTCATTTTGTTTTGTAGTTAGCACAGAAGTGAAAGAGAAAGAGTTAGAAATAGAGATTTTTTGTAATCTAGATTAATATAGCGCTGATGGAAGACTAGTGTCTTCCAGGATTCGCTATGTTGGAGTGCAACTTGCGTCTGTGCGAAATGAGGGCGGGAGCGTGCTTTTATAGTTCGGCGCGTGCGCAGAGGGGGTGCGCGCGCACCGCGGGCCGAGCCGCGCCGCGCGTGAAAGTATTGGGACATGCCATTGATAATAGGCGAATATCATACACATTTCAATGGCAATCGCCGGTGGATTCGGCTGCTTATGATTTAGTGTGTGATCTTGGACCATCATGATTCACTTCTTGACTTTAAACAGTTAGTGCTTCGTTCAGCAGTGTTCCTTTGGATAGTTTTTCTCGTTTTACATTGTACCTATATGTTAAAGTGTTTTGGTGTCAATTTCTTCTTTTGCTGAGATTTTTCGTTACAAACTTGGTGTTTCATCAAATTGTTTAAGTTTATGAATTTGGATTTCACCTTCTACGTTGAACGCGTTTTTAAGGACGGTGTAATGAAGCTTATATTTTCCGCCTGTCCAGCTATTTGTCGTGATTACCAGAACATGTGTTTTTGTATTTTATTAGGTTCGTTTATTATTCTGTATGTCTTGTGTTATTGATGTAGTGATAATGTTAACGTTTCTTATGTGTCGTTACGATAAACTAATCGTGTTGTTATCGACGCGTTGACAGTTTCACTAGACTATTATGAAATTATACATTTATGCAAATGTGATTACTTTATGATCTAGGATCTATAAAACAATAGGTTTATGAAGGTGTTATGGTCTCATTTGTTATTAGTATATGTGATTGTTTTTGTGAGTCGTGACTTCCAGCATAGAATAAGTCGCGTCTATTTTCCAAGTTGTGTTCAGTTTATGTTAGATAATTTTCTAGTGAAAATTAAAAAAAAATAGGCTTCGAATTGTCTTGTGAAAAATTTTACAGGATGCATGTCATTTTTGTCAGAACTTTGAGTCGAATTTATGACTTTTTCTATTTCCTATAGGTTTTTTTTGAGCCTGCACGTAGAGTTCAATTGCAGCGAAAAAGCTTACCTTGTTCAAGCTTCCTTCTGCTTTATTGCTTTTTTTTCTGTATATGCAATCTCATCGTAATCTTTAAGTGGAGTCCAACTATCGTTATTCTATCGTTAATTTATCTATAATATGTATGTATTTAGAAATATATAAGTATGTTTATCAGTTGTCTGGTTGCCATAGTACAGGCTCTGCCTAGTTTGGGATCAGATGGCGGTGTGTTGATTGTCCCAAGTTATTATTATTATTCTATCGTACGTCATCTCCTTCTGGGCTTACATCGACGTCGGTTTGCTGGTATTTGGGACCAAACCTGGATCTATTTTCGCCCACTTCTCTTGTGGCATGCGGCAGATATAACCTGACCTATCAGTTTAACTTAGCAAACTTCAGCAGGAGCAGACATGCAGATTATTTCCAGCAATCTATAGATAATTACGACAGTTTTCGTAGGAAACTTATGTATTCTTTATATGAGGTTTGTAATGATCGGGCTCTGTAGGAAACTCTATTTTCCTCCTGTAAATAAAAGTGCTAGAAAGTGGTGCATTTTCACCAAATATAGTATTCTCGCCTTTGCTTTCCTAGAAAGTCATCACTTGTAACAGGCAGATTGCATGTTTCAGCCCTTGTCTATGATCTAGTGACTAAGTCACAAAATATAATCTAGACTCGTGTTGGTTTAACAACACGCCAATATTCTCCAGAGGGGTAGACAAAAGTGTTAGTACAAACTTTTGGCGTAGGTATATTTAACTTGCTTTTAAAGTAGCCTTAATAGCCGTCTTAAGGAACCCATCTATCTCTATACTAGAATTCGCCAAAATCGGTTCAGCTCTTTAGTCGTGAAAACGTAACAAAGAATGAACTCACGCATTTGGTTAGGATTCCTGTGTAATAAGGGTCAAATAATGGTGATAACGTTCAAGGTACTGAACATTTTTCTCCCTTCAAACAGGTCCCGTTATCAAAATCTTCAGCGCCTGCGCAGAAAGCGAATCGACCTGTGTTACCTGTGTAATAACTGCACTAATTATGCAACAAATGCCTCGGTGTTGCCAGCCTACACGCCTAGATTGTCCGCTGATTAGAAACACTAGTTTTTTGTGCTAATGATTTTTAATCTATCATTATGTAGTTGTTAGTTTTTGTTGTGTAGTTTTAAATTGCAAATCGAATAGTTTTGTCTTCGTGTATCCCTTTATACCATATCCTGTTTAGTTGTTTCTTTGAGGTCCAATTAGGAATTTTAAGAGTATATGAAACCCATTTCTGGGGAATTTGTTGCGCCACCTCTTCCCAGCTAAAACACTAGGAAGCGGTGACAGGCGTTTTGGGGGACTTTCTTTATGTAAAACTTTGACAATAAAAAAATGCTGGCACTCAACCTAATTTGAATAAACCACTTTTGATTTTGATTGCATTATATGATACGTAGAGATTTTTTTTTGTAAAGAGCAAATAGTATACTCGTTTAGTAGACTGCAGATTCCTAGGAACGTCGTCATAACTTGCGCTTTCCAGTCGTAATCGTTGTTGGAACCGATACAGTAACAAGGTATTTTGGTCTAGGTACCTGTGGTTATTACCATTTCGAGATCAGCAGTGCGATATGGAAACCCACTGCCGATATCCGAAATATGTAGTTACTAAACTTTGTTACATTCGTATCAAAATTGCCACTCTCAACTCTAACCAACTGCCTGTGCTAAAATTTATCAAAATCGGTTCTTTGATTTAGAAGTGAAAGCGTAAATTAAGTTTCTCATTTATAATACTATCACTAGCGTGATCCCAAGGGAACATTCCCCCCGGAATCAAAAGTATCCGTATCCTATACTAGCTGACGCGCACAACTTCACATTTTTCATTAATGCTCCGCTCCTACTGATTGTAGCACGAATTTTATATAGGTTAAAGGCTTCCTCGATAAATGGGCTATATATCTCGGCTCCGCCCACGTGAATGCCGAAAATTATCCCAAGGGAACATACTCCGAGATAAAAATCCTATGTGTTATTCCAGATTGTAATCTACCACTGTGCCAAATTTCATCAAGATTCGTTCAGCCGTTCCGACGCGATTGAGTAACAACCATCCATCCATTCAAACATACCTACATACTTATATACAGCATGTAACATAATAAACGCAATCATTTGTACTCATCATTATGAACAACTTTTACTACGGGACCAACAATGAAATCGCTACAATGTACTGAAAAGAATTTTTTTTTTTCGCGATTTCGGGGTTGGTCCCATAGTAAAAGTTGTTCATAATGATGAGTACAATGACCCCTTATTTTATAGTGGTAGTTAGAATTTTGTATGGAATCCGATGAAAGCTACAGTAGGGAGGCGTTTTATTGTTTGAGATTATTTATGATATTGATTCCCAGAAGTTATTCTCACAGGCATTTTAATAAAGCAATAAAGTACGTCTGTTATTAAGACATATTAAGAAAATGAAATAATGCGTGGGTTTGTGAAATTAAACGATTGTATTGCCATAAAAGTAATCACATCGAACCACAGTGATTCGTAATAGCTTACGCACAAAGAACATGGAAATAAAAGTAATGTACGATACGGGTACTTTTATTATAGTTATAACTTTCAAGAGTGTAAACAAAGACTGTCGTACCTAAAACTTTATTTCTTGCTTTGTATGTATGAGTTGAGGACAACTCATACATACAAAGCAAGAAATAAAGTTTTCATTCTTATGTTCCACCTTAAATATTTGTATACAACAGGAATTGTATACAAATATTTAAGGTGGAACATGAGAATGAAAAAAGTCTGAAAAATCTACATGTCAATTCAATCCCAAGCTAGAGTTTGAAACTCACCCGAGGCTCTGAACTCTATGACATTCTGTCACCGATAAATATTGTCAAAAAGTCCAAAGTAATATTTGGTTGGTCAATCAACATTTGAAACTTTTGATACTTTTTCTTTGTTTACGAACTCTTCAATCATTCCCACCTACAATCTAAGCTTCGTGATTGATAGCTAGGTAGGTTTGTTAACTATTGTAAAGTCGGAGGGTTAGGATCGAATGAACTGGAAAATCCTCCTGAAAATCTGCTGAAAAACCATTTTCCTAAAGAAATCCAATACCCTCTAGGCTTCTTAATAGATATGGTACAGTAAGGCCAGCAACCTTAGGGTAGCTAACAAAACACACATACACATTTTTTAACCGACTTAAAAAAAAGGAGGAGCTTCTCAATTCCGTTGTATTTTTTCATGTTTGTTACCTCGTGTTAAAATTCGTTTTATGTGAAAGGATATACATACCTACATACTTCTCGATTGGTCCCACTGTAATTTTTATCAAAATCGGTTCAGTAGTTTGGTTTTTAAATTCAAGTACTTAGCTGGAAAAAATATGTGGAAAAATCATCCATGTATACAAAATTACCTATTCTGCTTTCCTGTGACTTTCCAGAGGTGTTGTTAGGTGTGGGGTACCACTAGAAAGTGAAAAATAAAAAACATTTAAAAAAATAATAATTTTAATTTCGAAGTCGGTGTTAAATTACGAATAAACAACCAAAGACACCGACTTCCGAAATTAAAATTATTTTGTACTTTTTAGTGTTATTTTATTTGCAAGTCCGTTTTTTTTTTGTAAAAAAGTTATTTATTTTTTATTTAAGGATGGGGAATCATCAGATAAATCCTTCCGCTCTGGGTGGAGCGGGAAGGAGTGTCAGACTCTTACTGACTAAAACCCATCCGTGTTCCTCCTTATGCCCATTGCGTTCCAGGGCCGCGGTGACACTTTCAAACTAATTCCGAAACCCTAGCAGACACACCTTCACACAGGAAAGCAACCCATCTCTTGTTCTCCATTCTGTTCTCTGTAACTAAGGTCAATTCTACCATTGCAGGGCAAAAACCCTCCCTATTCCCATACGGTTCTGGAGCTGGTCAGTCCATCTGGAAGAAATGGAGCTCATTGGGCATGTAAGGTCAATGTCTATCTCATTTAATATATCTACTTTGTCCTGCAGGTTGTACTCGTTTATGCACTAAGTGTAGCATTTACGTAAGAGAATAGGTTTTGAGAATATGGAGCACTGCGGTGACCGTAGAGGTCGGCTGACGAACACGGCGGATACTATTTCGTTTGTAACTTACACACGTTTAGGTGTGCTAAATAATGTATGCTATGTGTGTATGTATCCTGACATTACGTTACAGCAGTAGGTTTTCAGGTGCCACATCAATACTATAATCTACTTATATAATATAATAAAGCTGAAGAATTTTTGTGTTTTTTGAACGCGCTAATCTCTGGAACTAGGAGTCGCATTTGAAATACCTAGTAGTTTATGCAACGATTTTATAAAAGGGGTTATTAACCACAAGTGTAGGTTTTAATAACCCACACTCATAAATTCTTTTTGTATATGAATGCCACATTCATGACGAAGGCATATAGGCTACCTATACGGGAACGGGAAAAATCAGGGTATGCACATACGAAGTCGCGGGCATCAGCTAGTCCAAGACAAAGTATTCGAGATTTTTTCAATCTGCGTTTCTCGTATTCTCTAGACTCCTGTCGCTACTGGTATAATTTAACAAAAAGTATCAAATAGGTATTATATTTGCGTATTTTTTTTAGATATTTATTTCAATTAGGCCATAATAACTTAAATTAAAAAAAATACACAAAACTTACAACAACTAAAATATAGCATCAAAAAATTCGTTCTCAACGCTGTCAGCTGGTAATGTGCCCAAGAGACTGGCGGCATTGCCACGTCGAATGGCAATGCTAAGTCTCTGCCCGAAGTAAAAGCCAGCTCTTGGGTCACGGGAAGTGTCAACCAGCCTTTTCGAAATTTCTTTGAAAAGGCTGTGAGCACACGGGCCCCACGGTATTATTAGGTAGATGAAATGAAGATCTAAAGGATTTCTGTTGGCTACATTATTTGGTGTGGGCTAAAACGGCAGCATGAAAAGGACAAAATGCTTAGCTGCTGAGATGAAACACATCTTATGACGTGACAATGATCAGTTGCCAAATTATAATATGTCACATGAACTAAAATAATAGTGAATAAATGGTAAGCATACGAGCAGCTGCACTTATCAACATTTAATGTGGTGTGATGAAATAGTTTTTTAAATCAATTGGCAATAATGCAAGTTAAATTATTAGGAACTATAGCTGCCGCCCGCGGCACCGCTCGCGTGAATGTTGAAAATTTTCCCAAGAGATCGTACTCCCGAAAAAAAAAGTATCCTATGTGCGACTTATTTTAGACTGTAAAATACCTCTGTGCTAAATTTCATCAAGATCTGTTCAGCCGTTCTGACGTGATTGAGTAACAAACATCCAAACTTTCGCATTTATAATATTAGTTTAGAAGTATAGATTAACAATTTCATCCACATCTTCGTCATCCCAAAAAGCAGGCAGCATGGCCACGATTATAAGTTTTTAGACCTGGCTTCAGCCAGATGCCAGTAAATCTAACGGGAAATTCAACATCTGTCAAAAATCTACAAAAAACAGCAAGGAACAACAGCGTTACGTGCTTCCCGAGGCACTTAAGAGTCTCGGTATATACTTAAATGATGGTCACCCATCCATGAACCAACCCCGGCAAGCGCTGCTTAACCTCGGACATCGCAATTATCTAGCCACGAGCTCCTCCCTATAATAATCGTAAGTAAACAATAAACGAAAATACGATAAAACATTTTCAATGTAAACATCGATATAAAAGTTAATAATGTTGGCGTCATTAAACTCATCTCTATTTGTCGTTTGGGCAGCTCAAGGCTTGTCATCGAGTAATCGCTTTATGTGACAATAAAGGTTGTGGCAGACAGGGGCGTCGCGACAACTCAACAATGATGCAATGAGAAAATGATTGTGCAATGAATAAAATCTTTGGCGTCAATACAAAAATTTGAACTATTTGAACAAGTTTTTTTTTATCAGAGTCATACGAGTATATACGAGTACGTTTATACGAGTATATTTACTTACACACACACTTATACAGCTGTTCAGTACATTTTGTCAAGTTAGGCGCACATGAATATAATATGGGGCAGTCGCATTGTCGAGTTACGCCTTTCTGTGGAAATCTTTATAAGACAGTTAATTCGCTCAGCGAGCGACGCATGCGCATCGGGCAATGTTTCCCGCTGTGCTACGACGATGCTACACTGTTTTCGTAGCAGAATACATGCGAATCATGGAGCATTTTATTTTGCTTGATTAAATATAATTAACTTTCAATTTAGGCTGGCAAAATTAATTTCACTTTTGGTGTTTAAATCGGTCACCTTGTTTTAATTTTATATTGGTAGGTTAGCTGTTTTAATATTATCAGTTTTTTTTTTTTAATTAATTTAATTACATTACATGAAAATTAATTTAATTACATTACATTAAAATTTATTTAATTACATTAAAATTTATTTATTTTCTCCCACAAGTAACAAATAATGTAAAATTCATGAAGGAAACAGTTTGAAGATGGGAGACAGAAGCCCTTATTGAGTAATTGTTTTGTAGATTTCAGTCAGAGAATGGTCTCAAATATTCAAAAACTTAATTTGCTTGATGACATGCAGGAACTCAGCTCAGGACCACCAAAAGACTAATATCTCAACTGTTGACTTCAGATACTGTTTTGTAAACACCAATATTTAATTACGTTCCTGTTAGTTAGAACATAAATTCCTTTCCACCTGATTGGTGTGAAGTAGCTGTCACGTCACCAAGTATATTGCAGCGCTGCCTAGTGTAGCGGATAGCACGATTAGTCGGAAATGATGTATAGTTTCACCACTGAATAGCAGCTGTCTATGTAGCATGTGCCAGGTGCCTGATGTAACGACGCCCAGTGCTGAGTTATGCTTCGGTAATGAGCGCCGGGCGGCGAGGTCGTTGCCGAACTGCCGAATGCTGACACCTACGACTTGATATTAACGCAAGTACTCCTACACTTTTCAGTAAAACAGTTTTGAATGTAAAACAAGTTAAATAAAAGGTTGTTATAATAATAATCCCCCGACCGAATTTAGTAGACGGTGGCCAAAATCAACAGAAATTAGCCAAGTAAAGCAGAAAATATTACAGTGCGCAAACACAGGTGCAGTGCTCCTTAACTCTCATAGTTCGGCAATCAGACGCGACCGAGGAGAGTTCAGGCGCAGGACCAACGTCCAAACCCCCAACCTGTTACTGAGAGATGAAGGATGAGGAATTCCTAATTGAAAAAAGTGAACAATAAGTCGGTGTGTTTCGTTGTTTTTTCGTTTTTGACACCGACTTCCGAAATTAAAGTTATTTTATACTTTGTGGTTTTATTTGGAAGTCCGTTGTAGTTTTTGCATTCATGTTATGGTTTTAAGTCGTGGTTGTGCTGATTCGACTACAATAAATTTTACTATTGTCATTTCCTTCTAACGAAAGTCAACAGAAATCATATAGCAAAGTTTTTGCCCCCGTTTTTTTGTCGACCAGTTATTTAAGTTTCTTAACAATCCATCGAGGCTTTAATATCAGAATGACGTGTGGCTTATTAGTTATTACCTGCAGCTCTTCCATTCACAGTTGCAATGTTGTTAGGTATAATAAAGGATTATGATTAAAAATAAGACTATGAGTAAAGTCGGCGTCGTTATACATATTTCATGCCAGCCGGCTCTGTTATACCTAGGTAGAGACAGACTACATGCAATCAGTCATGTAATTAGTTTTCAGACATAGCGCGAAACAATATTTAAAGCCTTTCTCTCTACGCGGATGTACTGATTTTAATCTCAACGAGATCATAATAATATCTTGTATCAGAGGGCCGATTCTACTAATTCGCATGTCAGTCGCAAACTGTCAAAGAGCCTTAATTTTCATACATTTTTGACAGTTTGCGATTGAGATGCGAATGCGAACGTTGCTTGAAAATTAGTAGAATTGGCGCTCAGATCAATCAATCTTAGGTGTTAAGTTTATTGATTTTTTTTACTTGAAAATTGGCAACTTATCTAACAATGCCCGTATACGCAATATATTTTTCCCACGGTTTTCTAAGGGGCCTATCCGTTTTCCAAAGGAAAACGGGTTGATATTATTATGATACAAATAGGTAATAGCGATATAATAACACAAAAAACACAAGACGTTCCTTGGTTATCTAGCAAATTGTCTGCTTTATGCTAGTGAGATTGTCAACATATTGAATCATTTTATGTAACATCAAAATAATTTCTAAAATAGATGGGTCTTTAATATTCCGTTGTTACATAGAAAAAGTCTTTTTCATGACTATTATGATCCAATGACAGATATCATGATAATTTAATTAACTTAATTATCTGTTGCTACTGTTTCCTCATTCAGTTAAAGGCTCAAAGAACTGCAAAATCCGCTCCGGTTACTAACCCGTATCTGCTACTATCAAACGTCAATACCATGACAATAATGACGATATTTAAATTTAAACTATACACGGCTGGTTTACTTCGGTGGAATATTTTTGACTTGCACTTCTGGAAGGCAATGTATTTCGTGCA
Source organism: Melanchra persicariae (assembly GCA_947386135.1). Classification (NCBI taxonomy): domain Eukaryota; kingdom Metazoa; phylum Arthropoda; class Insecta; order Lepidoptera; family Noctuidae; genus Melanchra; species Melanchra persicariae. The sequence continues at coordinate 8,136,688 of OX376661.1, read as the reverse complement.
CGTATCTATGTATCGTAGTCAAACTAGTAGTCGTTACCGACCTTGTCTGCATTTTCCACTTGCATAGTTCACGCTTCCGTTCAAAAGTGACATATTTGTAGGTTCTCGTTTTTGCTCTTATTTGTCTTTTAATTTCGTGGAATGTGGTCTGTTTTTATTACTGGCCACTTACACATTATTTTATTAAATTCTGCGTCATTGTTCGATCGATTTTTAAACAACTATGATTCTTTTTTCATCCAAATATGAGTGGTTTATTTTACGTGGAAAGTTTTTGAGTAAACAAAAGAATCCACAAACGTAAACGATGAAGGCTTTGCCATTAATAAAAGTAATTGAATAAGTACTTCCTCACCCTCCAAGTCGTTGGAATCAACGATGACAAATGGATAACTTCAAGAAAAAATCTCATCAGTTTTATTATTTTTGTTTTTATGCCATTGCGACCTCACGACTCGATGATCTCATTAATTCCACACAATTTTGATAGTTATCGGGAACAATCTGAAACATACTCGTATGTTTGAGTAAAGCCGGTTTCGTTTCTCACTTAAATGTTATGTTTAAAGAAAAGCATCAGCAGACTGAAGTGTCGGTCGTGCGGCGGCGAGATGGGCAAACGAAGGCGGCATTGTTGCCATCGCGAGTAGAACCTGGATGAGGCTGGCACAGGAATGTGGGGATTGGCACAAGAAAAGCGAGGCCTTTGCTCAGCAGTGGGCGAAGTATGGCTGTGGATGATGATGGGTTTTAAAAATGATCAGCTTTACTTAAAAAAATGGTACATGATTTGTTTAAATAGGCAGGTAGGTACCTACTGATTAGCAGATTCTTAATTTCAATTTTCTATAGAGAATTTGAATTTAGAATCTGCTTACCAGTTTTACGCAAAACAATGTTTTTTTTTATGAGTAAGTCTGTATATGACCAGACTTTCATAAAACCTTCTAGATCGAGACAGGAAGTATTGTAACACACAAGTCACATAGTTCTATGAAATATGACAGTTGAACTGAACCATAGAGGAATATAGGTAAATGTCAGGGATATGTCAAGAACGTAATGTGTATCAACTCTCGCGCAGGTTCGTGATCCGAATCTAATTGTTGTTAACCTAGAGCGTGGTGCACACGATGGTAACTGTAGGTGTTACGGGTTTTTTACGTAACTGAGTAAAGTGCGTGCGGCTTTGATTGTTGAAATACTTAAGGTTTGCAAGTCGTTACGGATTAAATAATAGCTAAAGAAAGGTTTTAATTGATATTTCTTATTCCTTCCTAAATTACTTAGCAGCTACAATATGCCTACTATAACATGAATTGAATTCTATTCCTTACTGTAAGTACTTCGTCAAACAAGATTCTCTCATCTTATTAAAACTGTGGTATATCATAAGTGTAAATTATTTTATTTACTTAAGTTTATTTGTAAACCTGTGTTTACTAATATAACATTTCTGAAATTCTTTATGGGAAACCAATCTTAATGAACCCACCCGTTCATGGCGTGGCCTTTAGAAATTTCTTAATTGTAATAAAGGAAGGAGAATTTTGTCGGGCCTAACATTTATCAATTGAGACGGTCTTTATTGAAATTGTAGTTAGTTTTTGCATATCTCTGACTTACCTTTTTGATGCGCGATGGACCCTAGGGGGTCGCACGCGCATAAAATAACTTTATTAATTGTGTCTCATTAGTCTTTAGTCAAGTCTTGATGGGCTTAAGCCTTTCCCAATGCTTTAAATTGATAAGGCCCGATGATTAATGTAGCTGTCCAGGTAAAAGTGATAATTTACTTTTACCAGTTTTTTTTATAATTTACTAGCTTCTACTTAGTCGTTCTGGCGTGATTGAGTAACAACGACCATCCATCGAAATTTTCGGATTTATAATAGATTATTAAGATAATAATATTATTATAACATATTATTACACTTAAATAAAGAAAAACAACAACAATAAAAACAAAGGTATCTTTGTGCCTTTTAACAAAATGCCTAGATCTAGTGGTTTCTCACCGATGATGAGTACTCAGCCTTACACCGTTTAGCGGCCCGCTAATGCGTCACCATCACCGAGCGTGACAGCTCGCATTATTACTGAAACTGACGCTGAAGCTGGAATGTCCCTCGCGCCCAATTTATGATTATTACTTTTAAGCTAAACACCGCACATTACTCTTGTTGGCGTTATTGAAACGTTACCAAAACGATAATCAATATTAATAGCAGAGTGTCGGGTCACCGGTTCACTTTAGTTTTGACAGTAAGTAGACATGCCTTGAAGGTTTCTATTCCGTGTTTTCGAGTGGAGGTGTCGTAGGAGGTGTGAATATTTTTGTAATAGTTGCATCAGATTTGAGTTAGGTAATGTACGATGTCACATTGAAATCATGAAGAGCCGCTAATCAAAAGGATAGTCGTGAACAAAAGAACTAATTTCCAACAAGGACAATCACATCAATACGGAACGATGAAAATATCTGTCAAACTGTAATGTTAATCACGACCATCGAATCATCTCATCAGGAAGCAGAAAGCCCTCAGTTGAGAGTTTCATCAAGTAGGTAGGTACCTATCAAGCGAAATTGACGAACAATTTCCGGCTATGTATTTACGCTCAACAGTCTATAAATCTTCCCCGTCAATTGAGTCGTTGATGACATTTACAAGTGTTCTGCAAATTGACAGGATGCTCATTATGTACTTTTATCGCTATAAAGACAGCCGAGAAATGTGGCTAGCCCTGTGCCGATATTATTGATATTATTCACTGCTCGCGACCTAACGTGAAGACCTCAGCCATCAGCCGGATTGTTCCATGTTTCTGCTCATTAAACAATAAGGTGTGGAATGTGGGCTTTGCGCAGAGTATGCATTGGACAAGCTGTAGAGTGAGGATCGGTCCATCAATCAACTTGATCTACCAGTCGTTGGGAAGGTCTGCAAGTGAGGGCAAGTCTACGATTAATTTCTGACGTATATAGTAACTTATTCAACGTGTAACAGAATAAACGTAATACCTTTTAAGGGGTCATTGTACTCATCATTATAAGGAACTTTTACAATAGAACCAACCCCGAAATCGCGAAAAAAAAAAACAGCTGTTCAGTACATTTTGTCAAGTTACACATAAATGTATGGAGCAGTCGATTTTTTTTTCGCGATTTTTGTGTTGGTCCCATAATAGTTGTACCCCTTAAGAGGTACCGTTTATTCTGTTACACGTTGTATAGAGATATTTTGAAAAAAAAAGATGTACAATTGTTTGTAAAAAGTAACGTCTCTGGAAGTACCTACTAATTCGATTTGTTTTTTTTTATTGATATATTTTTTATGCGATCATACATAAAAATATATCAACAAAAAAAAATCACAATCACACAACTTTTATCAGAGCAGTCCGATTTTGATGATTCTTGTTTGATTGAATTTGGTATACTTTAACGTTGATCCCTTTAATCTAAATAATGAAAGTTAAATTCCAACCCTAGTTTTAAAAAAAAAGGAAATTATATCACTGATTTTTTTATTTGACTATTACACCTGCATTCGATCGGTTTGATGATGGATCCGGTCCGGACGACTGTAACTAGTATTTAGTATATTCTGGCCACATTGGCTTTTTAACAAAAAACATACCACAAAAAAAAGAAAAGATCTGAAAAGCAACGACTAAACAGTAAGAATTTTACTTATGCTTACCCTTTCATAGTTTTTACATCATCTATCCCAGGGAGACTAACTCTATGTCCAGAAAAAACATACGACCACGCTCACGACTTCATTAGCACTTGTCTTTATTTATACTCAAAGCTAACAAATAATATACCTATCTCAGGCCTTATCGGGTAAAAGCCAATCTAATATCTTTCGCCCAGCGCGAGTGCGGCACGTGACCGGCCCCAAGGGCGCCGGGTCAACTCTTGCAGGCTGCAGGGTTGCCTAACGCTCTGGATTCAAAGGTCTAAATGTGACAGCCTTTGTGATATACAGCTACAGTTTTAATTCATATTTCATGATTGTCAAAGACGCTTTTGGGTTCATAAGGGCTATTACCGTAAGGCATGTCCGCATTCGCAGTTTTGTAAAAAATAACTACATCGAATTTTGCTTCGAAAATAGTTTTTGACATTGATTTTCACCGAAGATATTGCGACTGGAGTACGAGAAATGGCATTTAGATTTATGACGTTAAAGCCTTATAATTAGACCTCAGTAAATCATCATCATCACTTAACATTACTAGTTCGTGTTAAGAGTAACTATTTATAATGTCCTGAGGAGGAGGCCTCCTCTGAACCTATCATCCTCATCATCCGCCCCCACCTCATGACCATGGGCCTCTCTTTGTCACCCAACGCAACAACCCTAATACAATTTATCCAACGCACGTGGAAAGTTTTCCTCGCAAGCTAATTGCATCGGTGACATACTCGCCTAGAGACAAGCCAGGAGTCTGTCTGATTGTCTCTGACCGCCCCCCGCCCCCACCCCCCGGCGCCGCAGTCGCAGCGGGTGCGCCCGCGCAGCGTCATGCGCCGACAAGGACGACGGCCACCGTCACCGTACACGCGGGTACTCAGTGCTTTCCACAGAATAGGTAATGCACAAAGCACTGATTAGGCGTATGTATCAGTGCTTTGTGCATTACCTATTCTGTTTCTGAATCGCCGGATTTGTAGGTACAGAAAAGAATCGACTGTTCTCGGTTATTCATCGCTATTGTGTCCTCATCGTACTTCTTAGAGAAAAGAAGCTGCTGCTCTGTCCAACCAGTTACATGCTGCTGGAAGCAGACTAGATCTCGGAATTCGGTATCCAAGTCCAATTAATGAGGTCTGGTATGTTGAAAAGACACTCAAGTTTCAACCGAGATTATCAACTATTGCAATTGCGCCTTTCTTTTTGGCGACATTCGAAGCCTCTCGAGTTATCATTCCATTCAAGTACTACTCCATGTTTTACCCCAACAAAACCTATTTGATCGTGAATGGGTGCCTTCTGACATTATAAATATCATAATTAACTCGTAACGTTAAAATTGCACTGGTATATTATGTTATCTGTCTATCTCCGACCTTGGTCGCACCAAATTCTTGAGTATAATGTATTACTTTATAAATTTTCTGCTACCATATACTATTTGTGGCGGCACGCGGCATTATGTCAAATGATGTTGATTGATATAATTTAGGGTTCGGTCCAAGGCTGGGAAATAAGTAGAGTTATATGTTAAATTCGAACTAAGGCTAGGAGGCTAGGTACGGTTCTTCTCTAATGATAAGTTTCTGAGGTTAGATAATACTGGATGCTCGTGGCTGAAAACGATAAAGGTTTTTTTATAGACATTATAGAGGTAATATCGTCAGATTCTAAGTCTAGGATGTTTAAAAATTGTTTCAAACTGTACTTGAAACTGAAAGATTTCACAAAACTGATCCAATTTTGAAATGAAATTCGCAACATGTGAGCTAGAATGTGTATTTTTAAACCGATTGATCGTGTTAATTAATACTTAACGAAATATATATGCGTTGCATTAAATTGCAATCATATTAGCTTGTGCAATAATAACTAGTAGGTATGATGCTTTAAATTCAGGATATTTTTATTTTTGGTATTTTAATTGATTAAAAATTTCACTAGATAGCTACTACATATATTTTGCAGTATAATAATGCGCATAGGCATACCTGTATCAACCTTGTTCCGTAAGCCACTTTTTTAAACTTGTGCCTTTAAAAATCCGTATTCTTTCAAGTAAAATTTTTATTAGGGTAAACATGCGAAACGTTGCTATAATTTAGGGGTAGGTACCCCTGCTTAGCCCTTCGGGAAATACAGGCGTGACTTTATGTTATGTTTTAATAAGGTTTTTATCTAAGCTTTGAACTTGCAAGCTAAACAAACCTTCATGCTCCAAGCACAAACTGCATTCCGCACGATCAACGGTGGCTTTTGAGAAGAAGTCCATTAATGTATATTCTATTTATGTAAATGTCTCGGAGATGGAGTGATCTGTTATTGCTACTGCTATCGTGAACTCGTGCCGGGGAATAGGCGCATGTATAATGAGGTCAAATAGTCTATGGTCTACCTTACAATGTAAAATGCGTGGCAGAATGCCTGGCTATGTTGGTATTTCTCTAGAAAACATTACGTACTTACATATTTCGGGAGCATTTATAAAGATCTTTCATTGATTCTACTGTGAAGGTTGCATGCTTTTTAGGGTTCCGTATCCAAAGGGTAAAACGGGACCCTATTACTAAGACTTCGCTGTCCGTCCGTCTCTCTGTCACCAGGCTGTATCTCATCAACCGTGATAGTAAGACAGTTGAAATTTTCACAGATGATGTATTTCTGGTGCCGCTATAACAACAAATACTAAAAAACAGAATAAAATAAATATTTAAGGAGGCTCCTATACAACAAACGTGATTATTGCTCGTTTTTGTTCGATGTTGATAACGGCAACAGGTAGACACTTGAAATATTCACAGAATATTTAGTTATAATATCTTCACTTTAAAAATAAATAATTATAAATTAAAATAAAATTAATATTTATGGGGACTCCCATACAACAAACGTGATTTTTTTGCCGTTTTTATAGATAATGGTACGGAACCCTTCGTGCGCGAGTCCGACTCGCACTTGGGCGGTTTTTTAAGGATGGGAAATCATCTAATGAGTCCTTCCGTTCTGGATGGAGCGGAAGGGAGTGTCAGACTCTTACTGACTAAAACCCATCCGTGTTCCTCATAATGCCCTTTGCGTTCCAGTGTCGAGGTGTCCTTTTTGAACAAATTTAGAAAGAAAGAAAGAAAGAACTGCTTTAGAACAGTCATGCCAATGTGGCTTCAATTCGAAAAGAGGAAAAGCTATCGATTGTTGATTTGTTGACTTCGTCTAGCTGTAAAATGGTTCGTCCATTCTAATATTATAAACGCGAAAGTAGTTTTCTGTCCGTCCATTTCACTGTCTGCGACGTTTTCACTTCTTACCGACTGAATGGATTTTGAAGAAACTCAACAGTCAGACAGACCTTACCTGGATTAGGATATAGCATACTTTTAACCCGGGAATAATTTCCGACTTTCACGCGGGTGAAGTCGATGGTAAAAGCTAGTATGAAATAAAGTACTTATACTAAGTCCAGGCGTTGAGTTCTAATTGAAACCACAATTTAACGTCTCTGGAGTTCTCGTAGTATTTATTTATTTATTTATTTAAACTTTATGTACAATAGTGGAACATGGGCGGACTTAATGCAACAAGGCATTCTCTACCAGTCAACCTTTGGGTTAAAAAGACTACACTGTGGTAGGTGTACAACAAATAAATAAGATTTAAAATAGAAATTTTGTTTTGGAAATAATAAACAATAATATATAAAATACTAATAAAATACATATATATGCTAAAATAATAAACTAATAAATATGATGTCACATATTAATTTTTCTGATTGAGAGAACTCATTATAATTATTTATAGATGAATCTAGAAGCTTGTGATGAAAATGTAAACAAAAACAGTCCAACAAGCCCAAGATATTCGTAGGTACATTGATAGACATACTGTTTATTGTATATCATAACAAATTACAATAAGGGTTTAAAAAATACTTAAGGTGGAACAATGGACGGTCCAAGTTTCAGAGGAATGTGTCGTCAGTGTCTTGTCGGACTGTCGGACACGTTTCATATTTTGCTTATAACCTGGATCCCTGGATGGTGTAGGCAGTAGTATGTCTGCCTTGCAGGGTCATCAGGATTCCTTAGATAGTACCTATGGCTGGTTCCGTAGACGTGATCCATTTTATAGTCGTTATGATTAATCACTTCGTAATTATTGGTTGATCTAGTTTATCTTCGACATTGATGGGCTTAGTTAATGGCATTCTGGATATTTAGTAGCCACTAGACACAGCACAAATCAGTTTTTAGTTAGGAAGGCAATTTGAAACCAAAACTATATTAGATGTGATAATTATGCAATTACATAACATGGAATTCGGCTTCACGCGTTGCCTTCGTCTAACATTGGTACCTTGTTCGACGATACTGCTTTCCTGCCTCGCTGCCTGCCTGCGTCTTGGCACTCCTTGTTGTTCTCTTCATCGCTGCCACCGTGGCAAAGTTGTCTACAGCCTCGGACACCACGACCTATCATGCAGCCGTAGCGCGGGCCGCATAGCGCACGCGAATATTAACGACATCATCCTTCGAGCTGTTGTGACCGTCGGCGTTCTGGCTGTATTAGGCGCTGCAGCGCCTTTTCTGTTGTGTCCATGGAAACAACAGAAACGTAAGATGCAGACGGGACACGGACATATGTCACTTCCGCGTCCCTTTCATACAAAATGTATAGAAGGGTTAGCGTCGTGTCCGCGCCATGCTCGGGCGCGGACACAACGCTTACGCCGATACTAAGGACTTCGGGCTTGGCGCAGTGAGCTTGAAGTGAATTGTCATTCCATCTTGATCGGATGGATTTACAGCTCACCTCACCTAAATCAGTTCTCATTATATTGATTTCGAGTTTGCTCTACGTAAGCTAACAATCATCATGAAAAAACTCCCATCTAATCATAGTAAGGCCCGGTTTCCACCAAAGCAGAGAGGAGAGAAGATGTGTTGAACAAACCATTCCGAGTTCTTTATTTCCACATCTCTTCTCTGCTTTGCTTATCGGATTGGTTTATTCAACACATCTCCTCTCCTCGGTGGAAACCGCGCCTAAGTGCTGCTTTGATGATTTATAACCAGATCACTATACCTTCATTTAACAATATTTTTTTCATACCACGTACAGTGATCTACGAACGAAGCAGAGAACAACGACTAGCAAGGAACCCGAACAAAATCAATTTATTTAACATGTTCTAATAAAAGGAATAAAAAGAAACAAATGAATGCAATACGGTTAATAATTTGGTCGCAAACTGACATTGAATAATATTATGTCACTACTTTGAAGTGCAGTTAATATTAAATGCCTAAAATGATTGAATATTTCTGTGTATAGGAATAACAATTTAGTTTCATTTACAATTGAATGAAGCACGTTTGTTGGCCACTTTCTAAATAAATTCTCCTTCTAAAAGTGGCTGAAGAGAAATGTGTCATTTAGAACATTTTAAATTAGGAATCAGTTGGTAACTTAAACTGCCAATGCACCAAAAGATTTTCGGAATTCATTATTTACCCATTTCTAAAAGCTTCCAGTGGGTTCCAGACGGAGCTATACAGGACGTATAGCTCCGTCTCTTTCCCACTGGAATTAATATTAAAGTAATACTGCTTTAAGAGTTGGTGCTTTAGGCCCAGATCGCATACTTAGTCTGCAACAAAAAAAGGATAACAATAAATCAAAGTTGGGGTCGCTTCGCCTCCAGCCTAATCGGTTGCAACTGAGTAGGCAGGTACCAACAGTATTTTACATGGAGCGACTGACCTGACCCCCACAACCCAGTAATTGGGTAACGCGATTCACTTTGGCAAGCCTGGAGTCAGTTTTCTTGGCTTCTGAATACCCGTAACGTCCGTCAAAGATCAACACACACTCGCACACAGCCGGTTACAATAATGTAACTTCGGACAGTAACCAATCTACGGGACAGCAGAAACAATTTGTCAAAAAGTTGTCAATCAGTTGCCACCTGTCAAAAAGGCATCATACATTATACATTTTTGACAGCTTGCGACTGACATGCGAATGCGAACTTTGCTTAGAAATTAGTAGAATTGGAATTCAGGTAGGTACCAATTTTGGTCTCATCAAGTATCAACTGTACGAATTCAGGAGCTTTTTTGCTTTGTTTTCATTATAAAGTATCAACTGAACGATAAAGAAATGAAAATAGTCTCCATTCTATAAGACTTTTCAGGCTTATATAAAAAATTTAACCACCAATTGATCAGTTTAAAATATTTATTAGAAAATTCTAAATGCAATAAGAGGGCCAATTCTACTAATTTTTAAGCAACGTTCGCATTCGTATGTCAGTTGCACTTGCAATCTGTCAAAAAAGCCTTAATTTCCATTCATACATTTTTGACAGATTGCAACTGATTTGGCACTAAAGAATCTGCTAACCAGTATTTAAACTAATCATGAGTTTTTTTTACAAATATGCCTGTTTTCTTTTGTTTTTTCACCTGTGCTTATCTACGCACAAAAACAAAAGAAGAACAGTAGTGACGGTGAATCGTTGTATATTGTGATACAACGATTCACCGTCCAGCAAATAGTTGTGGAATGTCAACCGCCTTCTAAAGAGTCAAGTGTGAAAGGCACTCCGGTTGCCGTAGATTGCTTTTATTCCGATAGACATAAACACAGGAAACTGATTAAATCTGTTCCTTTTTATTTCCTTTTATATTTGTCGTTTGACGTGTGGCTGATTATTATTTGATAGATAAATACGTTAGTAAGTAATAAGATTTGCATCGATATGTTCCTTCATAAAATGAAGGTGACCATCATGTGTGGAACCTTGTTTTGTTCCCATATTTGGCAAAATGGTAATAAATACAGTACACATTGATTGGAATTCACATTCAAAGTAAATTTTAACATATTAGTCCACCGGAAGCTTTTATTTCTCAAAAATACATTAACCTAATTAAATCAATACTTTAGCATTAGACACGCCTAAGTAAATAGCCTCAGATACGTACATATACTGTGTATACAGATGCAAATTTATTCTAAAGGTCAATTTTGATTGGTCACAATGGACATTTCTAAACTACTTGGAGGTAAGTACTGGTTCTCAAATTCAAGGAGTTCCGTTAAATTATAGGGGACTGATCACTTCTATAAACATTCTATGATTTATGGTCTGTTTTGTAAGTGCTGAGAGGACGATTAATACGTAACAGTGGTAGTAGGTCGCATGCTTGACTTATGTTAGATTATTCATTTCTTATATTAAACAGAATGTTTATATATATGCGTCTGCTGAAAATAGACTAACATACATATACGACAGTCCCGAAAGGAACCCTCTCCCCATGGAGTCTGGTCGCAGTCAGAGATTAAGGCCCATATTCCAAGTCAGCTTGAAGGGCCACCACTCGACCTGTCTTCATGACAATAACAATAAGCTACAACTGTCAAGTTGGTATAATTTGTAGAGGACATGGCTTTGAATTTAGGCCTTAGCTTAAACTACTGACACAGATACTCCCCCCACCGCATTTCGATCACGGCGGTCGATCTCAACGGAGATAAGTCATGTACGCAGGAGATATTATAGTGCACTAGTGCGCGTAAATACAGGTGAACTCTCTGTTCCCTTACTCTCATAGTCCCATGGCAATCCGACACTACCGGAGAGAGATCCTGCGCAGAACCAACGGGTTCACGTCACGCCATCAAACGTAACAGTTTGGCGAGTTTAGTATTAAGTAACACCTCTGTATTATAATTGAACTAGAAAAAAAAAGTGCTTTCCGAGGCACGGGGGTGTCACACCACCAACTTCCAAACTCCAGACTGCCAATGAGAAATTCCTGATAAAGGAAAACCCAATTACACTATTTGCAGAATCGAACCCAGGACCTCACGCTCGGCAGTCGCGCTTTCGCCCACGGGGCAGTTAGCTAGAAGATTGCTATATGAAAAGAATAAGATTATAATTAATTCAAACGTTTAATGATGATTTTATGGGTGACCAGAGAGCCAATTCTACTCATTAACCGACTTCCCAAAAAGGAGGAGGTTCTCAATTCGACTTTTTTTTTTTTGTGTTTGTTACCGCATATCTCTGTCATTTATGAACCGATTTGAAAAAATCTTGTTTTATGTGAAAGGATATACTTCTCGATTGGTCCCATTTAAATTTTACCAAAATCGGTCCAGCAGTTTGGTTTTTAAATCCTGGAAAAAATATGTGGAAAAATCATACAAAATTGCATGTTTTTGCTTTGCTGTGACTTTCCAGTGGTGTTTTTAGGTGTACCACTGAAAAGTGAAAAATAAAAAACTTTTTCACAAAAAAAAACCGACTTCCTAAAAAAACACTACAAAGTACAAAATAACTTTAATTTCGGAAGTCGGTGTCAAATAACGAAGAAGCAACCAAAAACACCGACTTCCGAAATTAAAGTTATTTTGTACTTTGTGGTGTTTTTTTTTGAAGTCGGTTTTTTTTAAGCAACGTTTGCTTTCGCATGTCAGTCGAAATCTGTCAAAAATGTATAAAAATTAAGGCTTTTTTGACAGTCAGGCAACTGACATGCGAAAGCAAACGTTGTTTAAAATTGAGTAGAATTGGCCCCCTGATCATTAAGAACAGAATTTATAAGTGAAAATAATTAAAATGTGATTATGTGCCGAACTTGAAATACTCGTACCTATAAGTTCGTTTATAGTTCTGTTGTATAAATATCAATACCCATATTTGGAGATCAATGAAAATAAATTCAAGTTCGTAAAACCGACGTAAAAAAGTGGAGCAAGTTTTATAGGCTCATATTCTAAGGGTACTAGTCCACCTTGCCAGATAAGACGAGCAGAAAGGTGGCACAAGTATGCACCAGGCTATAACGTTGAAAATAAACCAGTGGGTCAAGCAGACATTGATACGGATGATGAAACAATTATAATTAGCTAGCTATAGCCCGCGGGTTCGCTCGCGTTAATATAGATCTTCGCGAAGTAGCTTATAAGAGTCTCCAGGGTTCCATCTATCTCTGTACCAAACTTTAACAAAATCGATTCTGCTAATTAGGCATGAAAGCGTTACTAACAATACTTTTTTTCTCATATTTTATTATATTTGTTGGGATGCATTTGGCTGTCTTTTTGTGAAACAGATGCTATTTTTGTCAGTCATACTCATCTAGGTTTTAAGCGATTATGTGAACGATTAGGCAAACGATTATAAAAACATATTCAGGATTCACTCAAATTTAAAGTTGCTGTTTTTCGTCATTATAAGGGTTCATTAATTACTTGCTGGTTGCAGGTTGATTCTTCATCTACCGTAACAGCAAATGAAGCGTTGTCTAACAGGAGCTCAATATTCGCGTAATACTCTACGCATACGCAGCTATGCAAACGCTACACCGCTACGCAAATGCTACGCCGCTACGCAAATGCTACGCCGCTACGCAAATGCTACGCTGCTACGCAAACGCTACGCCGTAGTACACGTTACGAATAATCGTAGAGATAAGTTTGCTTCGCAAATCACGGATAATAATGAACCAGTATAACTTCACTAATGTATACCAGACTGCGCGACACAAAGGTTATGTGTTTTTTAGAGTTCCGTACCCAAAGGGTAAAACGGGACCCTATTACTAAGACTCCGCTGTCTGTCCGTCCGTCCGTTCGTCTGTCACCAGGCTGTATCTCATAAACCTTGATAGCTATATAGTCAGTTGTTTCACAGTAGATGTATTTCTGTTGCCGCTATAACAACATATACTAAAAACAATAAAATAAATATTTAAGTGGCGCTCCCATACAGCAAACGTGATTTTTTGCCGTTTTTTATAGATAATGGTACGGAACCCTTCGTGCGCAAGTCCGACTCTCACTTGGCCGGTTTTATTTGTTGAATGTTAAATGTTTAAAGCTCATATTACGGACTTGATGCAATGGAAGATACATTTGTCTCATTTTGATTGTATGGCTTTAATTAAGCAAGTCAGTATATAGATTAATTTTTGAGAACAAGGTAACAGAAACTATCTTGCTTTTATATTGGCAAAAAAAAACTTCTAACTATTCTTTTTTGTCTACGATTGGAAATATAATAAGTAAATCTGTATAAGAAATATAAAAGCATAACTTATTATTGCCATGTAGAGTTATTTAAAATAGATAACTTTAATGCATTCATAGCTCAACTCTGCTGCGCTAATCTAGTTATTATTAAAGCGCAACAATAAATTTTATATGCCTATATCCTGTTCAAAGTTGCCTACCTACCTAGTATCCATACTTATACTGTAGTATAAGTATGGATACTACTTATACTACAGTATAAGTACACTAACCTTGTACTGTAGTATGTCTGTTTGGCACGTTTTCACGCCTGAACGGCTGAACAGGATTTTTATGAATTTTGGTATAGACAAAGATTGTATCTTAGAGGGTTTCCTTGGAATATATACAGGGTTATTTGTAAAACACCAACAACCTTTCAGTGGGTGAAGGGACTCATGATCATAAAACACTTTTGTTATGAGACCAACCCCGAAAAATCGAAAAAAAATTAACTGTTTCATACATTTTCATCGGGTGGATATTGCATTTTGTATGAAACAGCCGATTTATTTTTTGATATTTCAGAGTTGGTCTCATAGTAAAAGTTGTTTGTAATCATGAGTACTTTCACCCACTGAAAGGTTGTTGGTGTTTTACAAATAACCCTGTATATTTTTTTACTTTTACACGGGCGAAGCCGCTGACAGACGCTGTAGGTCTAGTTTGTGTCATAAACTTGATTAAATTATGTAGCTCTGATATAAAGCGTAATTTGAACTCTGAACAAGGCAGTTTTATTAGGCTACCAAAATGCTACTTAAAATGGTTGTCGCTTTAGTGTTCTAAGTTAAATTCCCAGATCAATAATAGGCAGTAGCGTCGTTGTTGCGAAAGGTTTATTAAAAGAGCTTTCAGTATACTTTGATCAGCCAATCCTGATGACTGGTAAAATGTTTTTAAAAAAGAGTAGGAGCAACGAGGAACTCGTATCTAGATCGAAGTAATGACAGCCGCAGATCGATCTTCACGGTTAAGCAACGAGAATTTGTATTTTAACAAGATGACCCGATAGACGTCATTCTGTCAAAGCAAATGAACTGTGGCGGTGACAGCTAGGAACAATTTGTGTAGGATAAAGTAAAATGTGGTTTTACGTTTTTCTGTGCTATTTTTCCAATTTTTCTCCTCATAAGAACTTTCCTCATATTTCGGTGAATTCATGAAAAAAAAATTGCTGAATTGATCCAGCGGTTCTCGAGTTTTCGCGCTTAGCAATATAAAGTCCGTAGTTTCGGCCTTAGTGTCGGGCGTGTACGGACTTACGATTTGTCCCGAACCCGAACTAAGAACAACAGACTGTCAAATCGTGTTTTCATTAATTCTTAGTTTGGGAATGACATTAGGTGTGGGAAGGTATTGTCATCACTTAATGTCATTTCCATACATTTTGTCGTGTGCGTCTGATGTTAATGCTACAGAAAAGTTTTTTGTCTAGGCCCCACGGAGCAGAAAACGCCCGACGCTAAGGCCGAAACTACGGACTTCGTTCTTAGAGAGTAGACCCCCTGGAGCGCATCGATGTTTGTAACTTTGCACACACACACATATTAACCGCCCGAGGACTAACATGTGAAAAGAAATCTTACATAATAGTAATAATATACATTAAATTCGAGATAAACTCGCGGTACACTGATGTGCCGGCAGTGCTCGAGCGGGACGTGTTAAAATCAGCATGATTTCTTTGTGGAGGGAGACATAGCTACGCAAGACACAGAGCACTATCCCTTTTTTTTACATCGGAATCATGATGGCATTTGCACGTCATAGGAGAGCTGAGCTGCACTGTAATATCTCCAGCGTACTTGAATAATCTCCGTTGGCATAGGCCACCGTGACCGATAGTCGGTTGGGAGGAGGACTGATTACCATTCCTATTCCCACAGACCACTATTAATGGCTCGGTGAGTTCATAAAACAACATCAACTTCCCAGCCCAGCACGTTCTGCCAGGGTTGAGGACTCTGTTCGAAAGAGTTACCGCGGCCCTGGAACAAGAGGCACTAAGAGGAGCACGGGTGGGTTTTAGTCAGTAAGAGTCTAACACATCCGCTCCATCCAGAGCAAAAGAAGTCATTTGATGATTTCCCATCCTTAAAAAAGCCAGTATGTTGATTCAGTGATAAGGAAGCTGCAAAACTATTTTCATTTCAAAATAACTTTTACACTCAAAAGGAATGCTGTAAATGTATTTCGCTCATTCTTATCAGAGTCGTGCATTTTTTGTTCGCCATTGTACCTATTAGCCGAGTTGAAATATTAAGTTATGCATGCCAGAGTGACACGACTCATGATTTATAGCTTAAACTAAAATATTTATTGAAAACTTAATCTGTTGCGGAAAAACTAATGTTGAATTTTGTAATTAATTATAATTATTTTTCGATTTCCTGCAATTACGTCGTTATTTTGGTTCCTATTTGTAAATCATGATTTGTTCGATTAAAATGTTATCATTGTCCAGACGTTTTATATCTAAGGTTCCTTTTCCTTACAGGCGTGGCAAAAAGTCTATAAAACAGACATTCAATTTATAAATAAGGCAATCGAATAGCAATAAAACTAGACATAAATAAATATAAGTCTTTGATAAATGAAGCGGGTGTGAACGAAATACTTAACATATTCTATCAATTGATAGAACCTATTATTAAGTCGCTGTTAAACAATCAAAAGCCTACGTTATGGTTTACGAAAAGTAATTTATTTTGTTTGGAGACCTTCTGTTATATGTTATCAATCAGTGAACATGATAAATATCGTAAAGTAATTATACAGAGACATAATGAGTTATTAAAATAATACGATTACGTCTTGTTGGTTTTCTAATTGACAGTATTTAGTGATTTATGAAGATGAAAATGACTACTGATACCATGTATGAGGATTGTTTTGGGACAGACTCAGATAAACTTTTTATTACCAACGACAAAACGTCTCTTTGAAGTAATAAAATCATTACCCTTCCGTTTGGCTTTGCTGCAGTCATGTAAATATAAATAAAGGTACTTACTAAAAATCATAATATTTCAGTAAATTACAATTACATAATGCTCAGCTTACAACTTTGGGATGTTTATAGTTTCAACATAAAATTAAGTAGGTACTCTTTTGTAACATGTAAGTAGGTGGTCGGCCAATAAAATTTAATTTGGGTATTCAAACGTACACCTGTTCTTAAGAATGCAGTAAACAATACGAGAACATCACACCAAAATCGGTATTGCCACAACATTGGTAGTTTTACGGTAGGCCTCAAAATTTATGGCTATAAGAGTGTACATGTAACATGGATACGATTCCTATATTATTTCGATACGTGTGTGGTTTCAACCTGCCGAAGGTTATTTGTAAACTTTTATTGACCACTTACCAAAGTAATGTAACGGAAGATATATTATATGACCGTAAATATCTACCTACGAATAATGGCGGCTTAGATTGGGCGAGGTCGCATTTTTAATTAAACCATTATGTACAATTATTTTGTGCTACTAACGCCCCACGGCGTTTCATTTACTGACAACACCACTTGAAATGGCAGATTGAACGATTTCAATAAATAAGTGCGCACTCTGGCGCCCTAAATTATGGGGTCATAATTATTTTAGATTTTTAATTACAAGAATTATCATTGCCGGAAATTAACCGGCAATCAAATTATCCCTGAAGCGATTATTTTATGTGTGTCTAAAACACATTATAAAATCCTAAAAATTGATATTTAGATAAAATGTGGCTACTAAACACATAGTTTAAAAATTTTAATACTGCGAGAGGTAATTGAGAAGTTTTTATAGAAGAGTTTAGAAAGGCTAAATGAAAAGTACAGTCTTATACAAAGAGTAACTTTTATTACTTACTAGCTGTGCCCGCGACTTCGTATTACTTATTACTCATTGCAAAACCAAAATGTTGTTGTTTTTATTAAATTAATTGTTCGACAACAACAAAATTCCAATGAAGCCATGGATTTCTCTTATCATCAAATTTTTTATTGAGGAATGTATTGCTCTTGACCTCGATCACGCCTGATGGAAAGCGATAGATGAGGTCTATGATGGAGCGAGCGTGCCCAGAAGATGCCTGTTCACTCTTGCTTTGAAGGCAGACGGGTTATATGTGGAAAACACAGACGCTGGCAGAGAGTTCCACACTTTGGCTGTGTGCATAATAAATGTGGAGGAAAAGCGCTGAGTATGACTGGTCGGGATATCGACCAAGTGCGGATGGTACTCAGCAGTACGTCTGGTATTCCGATGGTAAAAGGGCGATAGTGGTATCAGGTCGTGGAGTTCCTGCGCACACTCTCCGAAGTACAGTCTGTAGAAGACCGACAAGCAAGCAACACTACGCCCATGAGCCAGGCTGTGAAGCTTAGCCACCAGCGTCTCGTCGCCTATAAGCATTTTTGCTTTGCGTTCCACCGAGTCCAATGCAGCAAGCTGGTATTTTGCTGAGCCATCCCATAAGTGGCTGCAATACTCCATACAGGAACGAACTTTGTACAGACTCAGAAGCTGTCCAGATGTGAAGTACCGCCTAATTTTAGGATGCTCAGCTTCTTGGCTGCAGTATGTGCTTTTGATTCGATTATGACTGAAAAGACCAAAACTCCTTCAGTGGAACACTGAAGTGGCCGGATTTCATTCAGTTTAATTAAAATACAGAGTCAAAATAAATAGAGTATTTTAGCGTACTCTATTGATTTTTAAGCAAAGCCAAAGAAAGCGGGAGGTTCTCAATTCATACATACTACCGTACTTTAGAGTACGGTTGGCAAGCCTATTCACGAGTACAAAACACGCTTCCCAATTCTTCTGGTTGTATTGAGAATTAATTCCCTTGTACGGACTCAGTATATCGAGGGTAATTGTCAAAATTATATTATTTACGTTAAATTAATTACATAGGGACCGGCCTTTTACAAGGTTCCGCCAATTATTTAAAGAGGTCCATCGTGTAGGATCGTTTATAATTTTCTTAATAAATGTAATTTTAAACAATGTAATTTGGTATTACCATCGCTTGCGCCGTATAAGTGATATTTCATCGTTTAATAAATAATGAGGATGCTTCGCACGTACGCATGATTCGATCAATTTTATTATTTTCCGTAAAAGGGAACTTTGACAGCTTTAAGTGCAATGTTGAACATTCTCTCAATGCGGTCATACCGCGAAAACTGAACTTGAAAAATGTATCTGTTATACGTATTAAAAATCTCAACTCATTTTGTGTACCATAAAGCACAGTCCGGTACGGTACGGTGTACGGAACGCAATGTACTTTTTAAAATTATTCTGATGTAAAGTTTGATCTCAACTCCCGCACGGAGAATCAACAAGTAGGTAAGGTGTCATTTACTACCGTGGTCATGATTCACGTTATCATCATTATGTCTACTGCTGTCTTTATCCCAGTTCTTTGGTTTTCGCGCAGCACAAAATAATTTCTTCCATTTATCTCCACCTCCCTTTATAATATCACTTTTCACGTATACGACCATCACAATCTTCTTTATGGCTTGTAACGTCTTATAATATAGTTATAGAAAAAAATAAATTTATAAAAATCGGTCGAGCCGACACGAGATTTTTATAAATATGTATAGAAGATATAGGTACTTCACTATGTATGGCATGGACCAAAACCTAGCTAGGCATTCTAACTCCATGTTTGTAGCCTACAATGTCAGCTGTTTCCACATGTAAAAGGTCTGTGTCAGGTTCAGCGAGATAGAAATCGGAGGGTAACCAGCTTAAGTATTAATTTCGACACTAAACTATACACTTGGCAATGATTTTTGATAAAGCCGTAATTTTATTTAAAAATATAGCCCTGGCCGGCTCATTTCGACGTCGCTCGCATATTTTCGAAGAGATACGATCGATTCTTGTAAATGATCGCGTTAATATGCATTTAATCTAAGTTTATGATCTCGCGAATTTAAAGGTGAGGTACGGAGGTGAGTAATACGAAGATTTACGTCATTCTGGAGACATTCAGAGGGTTTCTCAGCACTTCTCATTTTTCATTTGTATTTACGTAAAAGGTTAATATGTCAGGTATCGCTTTTGTCTTCGAGATATACGAGGATTTATTGGTGGATATATTCCAGTCATCGTTGTGCCAGATAGATATTTATGTGTTTTTAATTCAAGGGAGTGAAACTGCTTGCTGGGATGTTTCCCGATTGCTTAGCCCTAGCATTCCTCAACTTATGAGTGGGTCCTAGATGACATCACTGTTTCGAGGTTGAAGATGGAAATCCCTAGAATCGTGAAGAATTTGAAAGTAGCTCCTCGTCTGTAGTCGGAGTGAACTCATGAATAGTAAGCGAGGTCCTCGCGACTATTAGAGGCGGCACCTAAGGTGGAACCTCTTAGAATATACCATAAAGGTATCACATAAAAATAATAACCAGTATCTTACGCTTCCTAACTAGGAAATACATGAGACAATTTGAATACAATGGTTATAAAGACAATAATCGTGTCGAATGTAACTATTTGGAAGTTAGCGGCTTGCACGCTGGCGGAAAGTAGGCCGCCTTACTTCATAAGAAATGCTAATTATTTTGTTTCACACTACGAATAGATTTATTTTTATTAATATTTGTAATATTTCTGTCAGTCTGTTTCCGGCAAAATTACGAAAATCAGCAATTTTTCTACAATTTGAAAATCATTTCCAAGGCTAGGTGTTTGGGTCTGAATCGGATGCAAAGAGTTCAGTCTGTATCTAGAGATATTTTTCTGAGTGGAACCACAGAAAAAGATTCTCTTCCTTATTTTGAAGTCTACCTCATCAAAAGAAAGAGGTTCTTCGATATTTTCATCGTCTACAGCTACGTCTGTGTTGGCCTCTTAGATCTCCTCTGACCGAACTGTTTCAATATTCATATGTGTTACCCCAATATTAATGTCAGTTAACTCAGATACAACAGCTGTTACTCTGTCTTGTCATACCAGATCAATATCAGCTCAATGAGATGCAAGTCTGCTGATAACGCATCAGCGAACATTTTATTCGTCATAATCCTTTACATATTCTATTGTGAACCACTTACCAGCGGCTTGTTACCAACCCAGTATTCACAACACACAATAATATGGTAATTACATAGATTTACTGCGTCTAATCCCATTTGAGACTGTATTGGTTTGGTCTGATCACGACTTGCGGCTTGGTAATGACAAAAGAAATATTCTGGTTCAGTTAGTTTGATTATCGAGTGAGCTTTGATTTGGTCAATGAAACAGGCGATAGCATTGTGCTTTGTGTCCGAGTGGGCGGTTGCACATTTAATTGGACACCTGTTAAGGACATTTGGATAAAAATCTTGAATTGTTTCTGACTGTCAAAATATTTAAATTGTTTTCATGTTTGGTGTTTATGAAGATGGATGAAAGGAAGAATAGAGATCTCTTCCCTCCTTTCCAGTTAACGACACGATTAGTGGATTTGAAAGGTTTTTAAGCCTTTAAAGAAATATTGGGATAGGTTCAAGGTGATTGATGAGGAAGAAATGGTATTTCACGTAAATTCGGGTTACTTTGGTCCTGGAGTGTAACTTTGGCCCTAACCCGTTTACCAATAGGAACACAGCATACTGTAAGCACACTGTGTTTACTGTATTCCTATTAGATAAAAGTTTGGGCCTTAGCCTTTAGATCTTGGGATCAGGGGGCCTACCACAACCTCTTAAAACAATATTACTTTAATATTACTTTGCGTTCCGCTCTGTTGGATTTTCAACGCTCGGATCAGCGCCGAGAGTTGAAAATGCAACAACAGAAATTACAAAGTAATATTAAAATAATATTGTTTTAAGAGGTTGTGGTAGGCCCCCAGTGACTTGTTTAAATGACGTCATAGTTGATGCACAAAGAGTTTAATATCCAGTTCCGGTGGTCTATGGAAATGAATTCCATTGGAATTCACCTCTTTCTTTCGAGAACTTCTCAATTGAGATGCCAGAAAACGATTAGAGGTCGTGATCAGACAAAGCTTGCGTAACTAACAATCTAAAGTAGATCTAACCAAGTGAACCAAGGGTCGATGGAGTCGATGGAACAGACCCATTTACCGATGTGGGGTCAACATCAGGACAACGACCTAAAACAGGCATATCCGGTAAAACCACAGCAGTTCATTTACCAGAAGATAAGACTCGCTTCGTAAATCAGAAAGTTAGGTACTACGGCCGTTATTTTAATTTGCCTTGGAGTAACGGTCCCAATAATTAAAAGTAAATCAGCATCGCCTTAATTGCTCATTGGTCGAGTGTACCCGGACGCTAACCAGCTGCCGTGGTACGATTGTAGGTATCAAATATTACGACTGGCACAAAATAAAGGAACCCCATACGTAATCACAAAAAATGCGCTTGCGCCACTCAGGGCCGTGTCAAGGTCGAATGCATAACTTTTATTCGAATTCGTTTCTCCATTTGCGTGCGGTTGGGACTTTTGCTTTATTTTCCGGTTCCGGTTGTTACACTCGCAAACAACGGGTTCTAAGGATATCTTAATGTTAATTGGTAACGCAATGTAGTTGAACGGAATTTTGTGCTGATCTTTATGATGGTCATTTGGGTTTGCTTAGGAGCTAAAGTCTAATTTCAATTTAATTTGATAATGTGCTTGATAACAGTCACCTGAGGGCCAATTCTACATATTTTTAAGCAACGTTCGCATTTGCATCGCAATCACAATCTGTCAAAATATCATTTTCAAAGGTACATTTTTGACAGATTGCGACGGACGAATGCGAACGTTACTTCAAAATTAGTAGAATTATTGGCAGTCGAAAACGGTTACGCACTGCATCCGATCCGAATCCGTGAAAATACGGATCTAGAGTCGAAAAATTCGGATGTCTCATCCAAATCCAAAGTGCCGTCTTTGGCTATCTAAGGGTGTTACCACGCCAATCGATTGATCGTCAATCGATACCTACTCTAGTCTAGACAAATGCCATTCGGTTAGCGGTAGCGTGGCGAAGGCGATAGTCAAAACGTCGATGTATGTGATTGACAAAAGTTGTCGATATTTTGGCACAATTTTGGCCCGCGACTTCGTACGCGCATATCCCGTTTTTGCTCGTTCCCGTAGGAATTTTCCGTTCCCGTATAGCCTGTAGCCTTCCTCATGAATGTGGCTATCATATACAAAAAGAAAATTCCAAATCCAACTGGCAGATCTAGAGATTAGTGCGTTCAAACAAAAAACAAACGCTTTATTATATTGGTACATATAGAAGATATTGGTAGGTATAGATTTCGACAATCGCAATCGCTGTTAACATGCAGCACTTTGTGTAGAGCTTCAGCGGGCTGAAAGTGGTGGTTATAAGGTAGACAAAAAGATAAACAATGAAAGATCCCAACAACGCCGCCGACCTTTAAGAATAAATATGCTCTGTTTTTGTTATTCCATATGATGAAATATGAAGTTTAAGTTACATTATTCAGTGCCACACCTTTTTCTTGTACGAGTACCTACAGTAATAATATTTTAAATTATTTTTTAAAGATTAAGGTTTATGTACCTACTCATACAGGTTCATAATGTGTATCTGGTTCCTACTAATTACGAATTGTGTTTGCTTGTTGACCGTAATCTGGAAGGTTTATTAACTTTGATTGATATTAAGTTGCAAACAAGTCTTAATAGTCGTTCAGTAATAGCCTTAGCACGACTATTTACTACTGTTCTGGGCCACTAAAAATAGAACACCGATTAGTTTAGCGCTAGAAAGCGCTACCGCCTGTTTAGTCGTAGGTAGGCGAAAACCATACCACAAACAAGTAGACCCGAGTTTATGAATCCTCACGGACTTTCGGAATAAACATAATTTCAAGACTATATATTCTTGGAAATGAATTAACCGATTTGGAAAAACGAAATTTGGTACGCAAGCGCAAGATACCTACCTACATAGGTCTAATAAGTTAGTTCAGACTTTTTCGCAAAAGAGTTTAAGGGGAAAGAGATAGTGCTTTTTCACTTTCTGTAGAAAGGTTAAAATTGTCTCTCTTTTTTAATACCGTGACGATAATATACAGGGTTATTTACCAACAACCTTTCAGTGGGTGAAAGTACCTACTCATAATTATAAACATATTTTACTACCTATGGGACTAATTCTGAAATATCAAAAAATAAATCGGCTGTTTTATACAAAATGCAATAATATTCACCCGATGTAATGTAATGTAAACAGTATTTTTTTTTTCGATTTTGCAGGGTTTCACCCACTGAAATGTTGTTGGTGTTTTACAAATAACCCTTTTAAATATGATGTAATTAAATTCTTCGCTTCTGGTGGGGGGGGGGAGTGGTAAGGGCACGACTGAAGCGTTTTAGCATTATGCCTGAATCGATCCCTTCATGTTGTTGATTTAGACTCCTTGTTAGTATTCTATGAATGAATAGCTCTCATAAGATGGATAGAGTGTAAATCAAATCATATAAAAAATTTAATCATCATCATCAATCAGCCGAAAGACGACCACTGCTGGACATAGGCCTTCCTCAAGTGTCGCCACAACAACCGGTCCTGTGCATTTCGCATCCATCGGATACCCGGGACCCTTACCATGTCATCGCTCAAAGAACTTGCTTCAATTAAATCATTGACAGGTACTTTTGAACTGTCAAGAAGTCAGGACACTCTTTTTAATTGCGTTATGTGGTACAATAATACTGGCCATGTTCACCGTCATTTACAGATGATGTGGCCTGGCTGAGTTCTGTGTTCTAAAAGCGATACACTTTCTGAACTAACGAAACTATTTTCATAACGAAATTTCGTTCCTTAATTTAAACATCACCCATAATTTCACTAATTTAGCATTAAATAAAAGTTAAAGTCCGTAACGGTTACCGTCCGTAAGAATTAACTGGCCAGTTAATGAATGTGGTGTTGGGCCACACCGACATTCCATCATTAAGACATTGTGTTTATGTATGTTGCCATTAGCATAGTGAGACAATTTCAGCGTGGTCGCTGTGTTAATTATATCACTCCGACTATCGAACTAGAATCTAAACAGTATCCGCAGTGGCGGCCTTAGAGGGTGGCGGGCAGGGCAACCGCCCGGGCCTCGCTCTTGAAAGGGCCTCGCGCTAGTAAAAAAAACCCTTACATTTGAAACGTTTTATATTTTAAGCAATAAAATAAAGTTATTTCATAGTAAATTATTTAATAATATTAATAGCATTACCTACCATCTAATTAAAGAAATTCGATGATACAAGATCGGGTTTCAGCTTTGCATTTATTTGAATTGAACATTTCGTAAGTCGCTCTGATTTCATTTAAAATTTTAGTAGTCGTAGGAAAAGCCACAAACATCATCTGAAATATCCGCTTTCAATTCAGATAAAATTTAAAAGAACAAGGGCCTCGCAAGAACTGCCTCCCGGGGCCGCCGCTGAGCTAGTATCTAAAATGGTATCTGTTTACAAGTATTGTGTTTATATGGCACATAAATTAGTTGGGGTACTGCACCCTGTGCTGGCACTGAGTGGGTGCGGGGTCATTGTTGTCGGTTTATAGGCGTAGCTAATAGCTTTTTGCTGTGCCCTGCAGAAGGAATCTGATTTCGGTCACGGCGACAAATCTCAGTCGAGGACTGAGATTTGTCGACATTTTTACCTACGGGGGAGTAATATCGCAAGCTTGCCTATCGACGAAGTTATACTTAGGAAAACTTTAGTTGTTGCTTAGTTGGATATTCCAATCATTGTTTTTATGATACGTAGGTACTAGCTTCTGACCGCGACTTCGGATTTATGAACTTGAGATATTCTGTGTTAATCCAGGTTATAATCCATATTCATTATAGTTTTTGCAAAGTCAAAGTTAAAGTCAATATGTTTTTTTCAATAAGGCCATTAAAAGGCACTTTTGAACGTCAACATTTACATTTAAAATAATAAAAACAAATTGACTCTAGTGTCCATTCGCGTTTAGGATATGATACTAGTAAGGGAGGAAGAAGGATTAAAAGATTACAATAGGGTTTGTTTTCAGAGAAAAGGACATAATATATGTTTTCACACCACCTGATCGAAAACGTCAAATTATATGTCATGTCAACCTAACCTAAAGTGAGTCATTTTTGGCCGGTGGCACTGTCGGGCAATAATATTGTACTGGATTTCATTATAACCCGTTGGTCAATAATGTGATTTAAATTTGGAACCTCATCTGTCTGCTCAATTGGCGGTATATTAGGTACTTACAACGCCTTCTGTCTCTGTCTCTCTCTTTCTGTTCCAGAAAGAGGAAAGATATTCTCGATACTCTTACTACTTAGGGATGATATTCTCGAATTTCTACAAAATCATAAGGATTGACCAATTGAAGACAATATTATAAGAATAATTGGTTATGTACGGATTATTGTATAAAAGGATAAGAATAACACTTAAAACCCATCTATAGTCGATTTATTAATTTAAAAACTATTTTCTCGAGCATCTCCAATGACGTTCTAAATTCAAATTGCATATAGCCAAGCGTCCGAACCCATTCTACCAGCTGATATAAAGCTTGGTATATAGCTTTGTGTACACATAAATTGTATTAGGTTGCTAACATTAGGCCTGCCCATATTTACTTACCCACAGAGAAGTAAAAAAAAAAACGAAAATCGAGTTGGTCGTGGCCGCTATGTGGTAGATATACCGAGTGGAACGCAAAAAAGGCGCGGATATTGCAAATCCGTATGGTATTAAACTAACTTTTTTTAAGTAGGTATACAGTATAGTTCTAAATTCATATCTCTACTTAGTGTTTGTAAATTTAAAATATTTTGTTTTTCGTATTATGGCTTCTTATTTTCTCACAGGTGTGAAAAGTAGAGTATCCTCCTCGGGGATAAAGGTGTCTTTGCCTTGGGCTAGCTTGAATCCCTCGCTGCATTCAGGATTCTTGTATTAACTCCCTCGCTTCGCTCGTGAGTTAAACTCTAAACTCCCTCGCTGCGCTCGGGAGTTAACTCCCGAATCCTTCATTGCGTTCGAGATTCAATATGACGCCCGTGACACAAGACACTGCTTTATCCCCTGGGTGCATAATCTACTATTATTGCTTCTGTGACTGCCGACAAAAGAAAACAAGTACCTATTAATTTTATGACTGTATTTAATTATGTTCACTTTTTACAAAATACTTACATCTAAAATATTTAAGCAATGGCAAGTAATTGTCGAGTCATAGAACTTACAGAGTACCCCTAACTAAGGTAAGATGTACAATATTAATTGTTAACTTGAAATATTACAATAATCATAAGAAATAAATAACTAAATATTTATCAATAACGATAACGATATGTAAGAGAGAGTACGCAGTAATATTGACAGTTCACATAATATTTTAAAGCACTACCTAATATAATATTTAGTCACGTCATAGCCAAGCTCACTATAGAAATAAATTAACACATTCAGAAATATCCTAAGTTGTAGAAATGTACAAGTTTTAATCATTTATTCGGTGGAAAGTCTAGCGTTGTGTATGAGGGTCTGGTGCGCGGGACGGGGGGGCGGCGCGGCCGGGGGTGCGTCTTCCCCCCCTCCGCCGCCGAGCTGATGGAAGCTTCACCCTCTTCAGGGAGGTAAGGAGCTCTAGGACTTAGCACTAAAGCTTTATACGACGAGTGGGAGTCCGCTATGCTCCTACCATCCCCTTCGTCTCTTCTTGACATCTCAGAGAATGGAGAAACAGATCGCTTCTCTATACCACTCGGTCCTGGTATTTCTTCTTTTGGCTTCAATTCGTAAGCATTCTCTTCTTTCCTCTTTGGCTCGGTATCTTTCTTAAACTTCGTCTGTCTTTCTATTATCTCTGCTGTGGTTAGGTCTGAACCTTGCACGTCTGTTTCTAAAGGCGGAGCTGACAACCATGGTCGTGAAGAGTTGGTGTTACACCATCGCTCTTCATTCTCACTTGCATCGCCTAAAAGACCAAGTTTCTCCAGATTCTGGAGTAAAAGATTCTCGCTTGAGCTGGCAGCTCTCATTTCAGTCTTAGATTCTTCGGCTAGCAGCAACTCTGCTAGTGGCGGAGCTAGTCCAAGTCCTATATTCCTTTCATGGTATACTTCAGAAATAGTCGGAGTTAATTCTCCGCTCATATGTCTAACTTGAGCCATTGAATCACGGCTGCTCGTTCCCATTTTCGGTCTAGGAGTCCGTTTAGACGTCGATGGCTGGGCTAAGGTCTGTTCAGTCTTTTCTTCCTCAGACCTCCTTGGTTGCGCCGAAGCCAGGTCATAGAAAGCGTCGAGGTATCTCGCATGGGCGTGATCTGGTCTTCTTCGTAAGACCGTGTCGTGTCCTGAGCTTTCCCAGTCGGAGTCGTCAGAAGGTGGTCTTCTTGTGTATAGGGTTCTTATCTTCGTTTGGTGTGCGAGTGCTAAAGACACGTCTCGGGGAGGCGCGGAAGTAGGTGCGGGTGGGGCTGCAGGAGGGGATGGCGTGAAGGCAGCGTCGCTCTCCCCTCTGTACCTCGGCGGGGGAGGCGCAGGAGGTGGGGCTGTGCGTCCGTCTGGTTCGCCGCGACCTACTTCTGTTGAGGAAGTGGTCCCTCGGACGTACATCGTGAAGGCACCACCGCAGGAGCCGAGTGGTAGAGGTGGTGGAGGCACCGATGATACGCTTTCTTCTGTAAAAGAGATTTCGATTTTAAGCTCTTTGAGATGGAAAACGATGATATAATTGCAGGTTTTAAATGCAGTCCATGATGGCGTTTTTAAATGATGACGGATGATGTTTCGTTTGCAACAGATGATAAAAGAGTATTTTTATAAAGTACTTACGTCGATGTTGTCTCGGAGGTGGTTCACCATCGGAGTGCGGTTCTAAGTCACCGTCATCGATTGAAGCAAGTGACTCAACACTCGAGCTCGACTCCAAACTGAGACTTCGCGGGGCTTCTTGTGTGTCTGCGGAAGAATGAAATAATTAGTATATCTTTGTCTTTGCAAGTTGTATATGCCGAGGAATAAGGTGTATGCCAACATTGTTCATTTTATGATGCTGGCAAAAATCAGGATTCCTCCTAGCGCTGAAAAATTATTATTTTTCTATCAAAAGCGTAGGTTAGTAAATAGAAAGCTCGATGAGAGTTTTAAAAGAATCTTCAATGGTGTTTAAAATATAGCAATGGCTTACCGAATAATGCGAGAAGTGCCTGTAGCACAAACTGTATGTGTCTTCTGTTGGCAGCCTTGCCGGTGCGCAGCGTTACTTCATCCTGGCCTACTTCAGCCAGGTCGAAACCGAGGGACGCCAGGAGTTCGTGGCAGCCATTCACTCGCCATAACCTGATGAATGTAACACGACAATTAGTGAAATAACGCATGTGACGTAATATTGATGACTGTTTTAAGTTACAGCTTAAATCTATACTAAATGCATGCAAGTCTCCATCGATCATATTTATCATGATGATGATGAAAATAAAGAATAAAAAAAAACAATGAAGAAGAAGAAATAAATGAAGAAAAACATGACATAGAGATTAAGTTTATAGGTACATGCTTCCAGTCAAGCCGGATTCAGCTGAATACCAGTATTTTACGTGGAGCGACTGCCTATTTGACCTACACAACCCAGTAACTGGGTAACACGGTACTTCTTGGCCAGACTGGCGATTTCCTGGCTTCTGACAACCCGTATAGGCTGCCAAATATTTACAAAAGACAGCCGGGACCAACGTCTTAACGTGCTTTCCGAGGCACGGAGGAGCGGCAAGCGCTGCTTAACCTTGAAGATGGACTCAGTGCGGCTGGTATTATTTAGCCACGAGTTCCTAAAAGATCATGAAAATGATAAATATATTACGAACCTGACGTTAACAGCGACTTCAATGGTGTCTGTGTCGGAGTTCTTGACACTAAACTGAGAGATGACGGAGCGGATGACTCCGATGATGTCGTCCGCCACGTCGCCGTTTGATATTAGCTTCGATAGAGCTTGCAGGGTTGTTGACGTTAGACCTGAGGTGAAAAATAGTTTTTAGAAGCAAATACTAAGTGTTGGAGCAAAAATGGATAGAACTGTCGAAAGTTAGTGTGAACGAACTGTCCAGGTACAGTTCTCGTCAAATAACTTTGCCCCTCTGAAGTTAGCCATTAGCAAAGATCGCGCAGGTGCAGTCACGTACACGGGAGCAAGCGGGACGCAAGCATGCATCGAACGTAAACGAGCGACTGAGACATAAAATCGCGCCCCGCCCCCATGTCTCTTACGCATGCGCAGTTGCAGTGTGTTCGTAATTTTGACTACTACGCAGCCACTCGACACAACTTCAGAGGGGCAAAGTTATTTGACGAGAACTGTACAAACTATTGGATGTGGACTTTTTGGTAGTCATATTAACATTACAAATAAGAAGTAATTGAAAAAACGTACCCAATAGGGCTTGTAAACTAGCTGAGCATTGTGTCAGTCTCTCTTCAGGATCACTTTGTGGGAAGAAAACGCTTGAAGGTATCCCATTCGCCGCTGGCTCAAACCTGAGGACAAAGATATTGGGTGTTTTATTTCGCTGAAAATTTAAGAGGTTTGTAAGGTGTAGGTATTATTAGCAACAATAGACGCGGATGTTTTTCGACTAAATCATGATGATAATAAAAATAAAAAATTAATTGTTTTCTTCGACAGTATAATGCTGGTCTTACCTAAATCCAACGCTCATGAGCAGTTCCCGCCAGCCACTGATGCTGCCGGCCTTGTTCTCGATACTCTTCTGTGTGGTGTACATGGCGTTCTTCTGTCCTCTAACTATCCTCTGTAGGGACTTCTCGACGAGGTGTAGGCATACTCGTAGTGCATCCCTGGAAATATGTCAGACCGTTTACTGTTTGATCACTTTATCGTATGAAACGAAGGTACATTGGGTAAGAGGCAACCTTATATTGAGGTAGTGATAATATAAATTTTAATGTAGTCCTTATGGGTCCTACAGTTTTCGTTCCTATGGTTATCTGACGATTCTAAAAAAATAATACCGGTAATTTTGGCGTTTGCACTCTCTGTATCACCTAGAACCCTGTGACTCACCTGCACTTGTCCGGCGCTGCCAACAGTTCGCACAGCGCCTGTCCCATGAGCGCCACCTTGTTGCTGAGGCGCACGTTGGCTCCCACCAGCACCAGGCCGGCCCAGTGCGCCGGGTGCGCGAAGTGCTTCGTGTGACGCACTGTCTGCATTGCGTCGCCGAGGGCCCTATAGATAGAACATTTTGATATGGTGCTCAGGGTAACAACTCCAGCAGTGAAGGAAAAAATGGCAAGCGTGGCATCACGAATTTATACGAGTAGGTATTATTCGAAAAATACCAATGTTTTTTTGCATCTTAGTCAGAGGCGAATACGAGGCATCCTCATTGGGTTCTTCAGTAAGAACATTTAGATGGCCAGTTCCATACTTCTTCTGAGCACTAGAAATGCCAAATTTGGGTAACTGGGGTGCTTGTGACTTACATAAAGTGTTGATTGTCAGACTTATTTACTTACTTGGCGACACGGCTTCCTTGCAGCAGCGCAGAGTAAAGCGCTCGATACAGTATTTTTGTCGCAGTGTCTTGCGGGGCTGGCCATAAGGTGAGAAGAATGGCGTGGGCTCCAGCCGCTAGCAATGCTCGGCATAGTCGTGATACTCCTTCTCCTGCGAGGCTCACATCTTCGCTCTCTTCCGCTGATGAGCCTTGGAGGGCAGCGCTTGATGGAGCGCAGGATATTACCACCTGTTAACAAAGATTTTATTATTACCGTGTTTCCCAGTTACTGGGTTTTGGAGGTCAGATAAGCAGTCGCTCCACCTAAAATACTAGTATTCAGCTGAATCCGGTTTGACTGGAAGCCGACCTTAATACATGTAGCTGGGAAAAGGCTAGGCAGCTGTTGATGAAACAGACATGTTTTTGGACTTGCTAATCGAAATACGATATATAAAAATATGTAGGTACCTAATAGTTGCTACAATATGATAAAACTTACCAATCTGGCGGTGATCTTGAGATTCATAATTTCTGATGCAGTAAGCATGAATTCTGAAGCTGGTGGCAACTCTTCATTACTTGGAGGCAGCTCGGAATCTGTGATAAAATAATGATATTACAATCAAAGCAAGCACATCATTAGACGACGCAATAACAGTCAAGCAACGAGTGCAGGTCATTGAGTCTTATGTCATTGACATAATGTTTGTATTGCAAAGTTGGGCTTTTGAAATACATCAAATATTAATAAAGTACGTACTTTCTTCTTCATTTTCCGTAGAGGTGTCAGCAGCACCACTGCCTGCACTAGTATTGAGCAATCGCTTTGCTTGTGAGTCCACCTGCAAATCATTCATCAAATAACTACTATAGAAACAAAACAACACCATAGTTTATCAGAGGTGTCCCTCAGGGTACGTTTCTAAGCCCTCATCAACTGTTTTCAAGGAATGTTTTTCACGATACTATTTGGTCTGATAAAGAAAGTTAGTGTGGTTAAAACCTGCAAGGCCTCTGCGCAGCAAGTGGATATTAGGTAATGGATATTATAGGATAAAGGCTTTAAGAGTGCTTACCACTTCTCCAGGACTGAGTACGATGGCGGGAGTCTTCCAACAAATATGAGTGGCGAAGTGTATGCATTCAGCTTGAGTCAGTTGTGATAAAACTGCTTCTTTTGATGCCTGTGGATAAGAAATAATCTTTAAAAGATGATCTTGACCGATTATGGCAATCCGTCAGGGCTAGCGTCAGCCAAATTGGTTTCTAGTCTGTGTATGTATAATCATTTTAATTCAATTCGTAAACCTACACCACTTTTTGTTTGCAGGACATGCATCTCCATTCTGCTTCATCTGCTTATTACCTGATAGTCAGTAAGTGGTGTGACACGTAGCATGTCCGCTACGAGTTCTGCTTCCTT
Organism: Melanchra persicariae; assembly: GCA_947386135.1. Classification (NCBI taxonomy): domain Eukaryota; kingdom Metazoa; phylum Arthropoda; class Insecta; order Lepidoptera; family Noctuidae; genus Melanchra; species Melanchra persicariae. The sequence continues at coordinate 8,103,946 of OX376661.1, read as the reverse complement.
CAGTTGCGCGTGCGCAGCCGACCAACGCGCACCTCCTACTCTCGGAGCTCCTACTACGAGGCAGCGCATGCCTGCTTCTGCGTTGTTTGCGTTAGCATTGGAAGCTCCTGTGAAATAAACATACAATGAGCAAAAAATTAAAAAAAAGGTTGTAGCTCGGAGTAGGACTTGCGTGTAGTTGTAGTTAAGCATTGTTAGGATCGTCACTTCTAGAAGTAACCTGGTACAGGTACATATTGCATATTGAGTTTTAGAAGGGGCCTCAGATATTTTTGACACAGACGACGCGTTGAAAGCCGAATTCTTCGGTCCATGTGCTGAATAAATTGTAAAATCAGTTCTGAGGTTAGATCGGCTTCTAAGGCAACCAGTCGTCATTTCCTGTTTTATGTCAAGAATTTCAAAAACTTACCATGATCATGATGCGGCCTCGCTCTCATATGCCGATGATGTCTCAATGGCCTTAACGCCGGTGCGGCCAGCAACGCGTACCGTTCACACAGTGGCTCGCCATCGCCGGCCACACTCATGGCGGGAGTGCCCGGGGGGGTGGCGCTGCGGAGGGCTCCCCAAGGACAGGCGTATAGTGCTCCTTCGACCACTACTATGAGTTCTCGGCGACCACCGCAACCGCGACGACCGTGGGATGCTGTGGAAGATAATACTGATGAATTCCGGGTCCAAGATGATTCAGTCAAACAAGAGAACTGACGTTACTGATGATAATAGATTTTCACCATTTTCACCGAATGAGTTCTTCCACAATGAAATCTTCATTGCGGAAGGACTCATTCGGTAAAAAAGACTTAAAAGATATATAAGAAAGAAAAGAAAAAAGGAAAGAAAAGATGAGACGGAAAATTGGGAAGGAAAGAAATGAGAGAAAAGAAAGAACATGGTTTCAGAAGAGATGGTGTATGATATGCGAAATATCCTCACCGTGATTATTATTGCAGGAGGCAGGAAGCAGATCTTCGAATGGTGCCAACAGCATCTGATACAGAGCGCTGAGGCATGGTGGACCCTGCCATGACGGCTGCTTCTTACGGGGTATGTGAACACTGGACCTAAGAAAAGAATAACATTTTATAGATGGAAGTCAGATGATGTACCATCATTAGTGAAGCCTTTTCCAACAATAATTGTCTCATAACATCAAAGTTATCAAGCCATCTGGATAGTGCTGAAGCCCTCTTCAGCAGTATCCAGATGGCCATATGGCAGATATGAATTTAATTATCCATATATGGCAGATTTGGTAAATCCTAAATTACACAATGGTAAGGATGGTCTCGAATATACTATGATAAACATACTACACGTACTGGACGATGAGAACATACCTGGTCGATCCCTGTAGACTAGCCACGGATCCGGCGACGGATCCTCCGACTGAGCCCACACTGAACAAAGAGCTCAGTGAGTAGTTCGATGAGTTTAACAGATGGTTGCGGGTTACCTGTGTGAAGAGGAAATCTTAATAAAATTGACTGGGGTTTTAGACGAAGGCAACGGTTCCCAATCGTTAGATTTTTCTATAGACCTTCAACAATAGCATTAAATGCGTCGATAAGGAAATATGATTCTGACATCCTCTAAATGAATAGGTGAACAAATGAACGTCTGAGAAAAATGTTGTACCATTCTTGCGAGTCCCGTGTTAGGTCTGTCATCAGGGTCCCACTGGTCTTCAGCTTCACCTCGCCGCTCAGCATTCGCCTTTAGCCAAGTAGACCACTCTCCGATGCAATGCTCCAACTTGCCAAGACCGCTCACTAAAGAGAACCAGGCATTATTATAAACGGAGATTTATTGGAAGAAGAAAGAAACCTTTTTAGTAACGGTGCAGACTGACCGGTATTCTATTGATCTCCATTAGAATTAGAGACTTACAAAGTTTTATATTATGTTGCAACGGGTGTCCTCATCGCTTCAAACAATATTTTCCGTATACATAACTTATGGAAGGTCTTAGTAACTTGGGCTGACTTTGTTAAACGTGATAAAAGAAGATTTTGGGAAATCTTACCATTGCTTGGCTGAAGGTCGTCTGGACTGATATCGGGCAAGCTGTTGTCACTATCTTCTGCTTCTTCCAGGAGAGACACTTGGTGGAATCTCAGAATACCTAGGAAAGGGAAAACATTTTGTTACAGATATATCTCTAACGATTGATCAGCGATTTAATTCGCCTATTACCACATACGGACCAACATTTACTAGTTCTTACTTCCAGAAAATCATTTCATAAATCTCCAGGCATGGTGAAATGAGCCCTAAGTCACTCTGATAAAGTTCAGATACACTATGACTGTTTCCTTACCTTTATGCGGCTGCAACAGCCAAGCATACAGCCTGCCAGCTGCAAGACTGTAGTACAATACGGGTGCTTTCTGCTTGTTCACGACTTCTAGTACTTGGTCCACACTTGACGGACTCCATGGTTCTGAGCGTTCTTTACCGGCTTCTTCTGCACTCCTGAGAGAAAATGTTGTAACGTTGGTGAAATTGTTTCCATGTTTACTATAAAATTGTTACATCTTGAGAGGAAGGAAGGAAACAAGAAAAAAGGCCTCTAAAGGCCAAAGGAAGATAGCGGACTTTGTGAAGGAGGAAATGGCAAAAATGGAAGTGAACTTGTTCATGACGGTTATCGATAGAAGGAGAGCCGAGACCTACAAACAAGTCGGCCAGAATTAAATTGTCAAGTGTTACTTACCTCTGTTGAGCATGAAGTTCAAGGTTGGCTTGGTTCAAAGTTCCAGATGGTTTCTCAGTGACGGCGTCCAGGGAACGGCATCGACCTCTTTCAGCCACCACCAAGGCTTCGGGGTGACGGCCCAGTTCTGAAAGACAATTTTAATGTGAGACTAAGCAATATCTACGGTGTTAACTGATCAAAAATTGGAATGTTAAGAAACTATAAGCAAGGTGTAAATTCCGATAAACATTGACTGCCTGTTCGGCAAATTGAATTTATCACTAGTGAAAAGTCTAATGTCACATACCAACAAGGACTCTCTGCAGCGCATGTTGTGTCGACGTGTATAATGCAGCGATCTTCCTGTCCCGGTGCTTGTCGTTGCTGGACTCCAGTAGAGTGAGGGCTGCTTGTAGTTGTTCCTTGGCCTCTTCCAGTTCTCCGGACGCCCACAGAGCGAAGCCGAGGCGATGGCGGACGCGGGCCTGGAAGACCAACACCTTCAGGTTTTCGAAACAATTTTATGAAGCTGCTAGTGGCGTTAGTTACATTTTGAGCCTGGAAGACCAATACCTAAATCGGAATTGTTCAAAGATAATTTTCCGGCTTCCAAATCCGGGAATGCAAACAGCCGGTCTATTATAGTTAAAAATATCACCGTGCAAACTAAGTGTAGTGAGCTTGAAGTGAACTGTCGCATAAAGCTATGGATTGACTCACTTCACCGCGAGGTGAGATGTTTACAAAATCGCACCGCATTATGTATATTCAGATTACGGGATGAATGAATCTTTAGGCATTGGTAGAAAAATCCAAGTAAACGATAAAGGAATAGTAAAGGCCTACCCAGAAATTTAACTATCTAGGCTAACAAATCTCTTATCCCCGCAAAACCATATAGATTATAGAATTTCTCTCACCTCTTCATCAGCATCAGCCAGTCCCTCAGTGGCGGCGAGGGCTTGTCTCAGATATGACACAGCACTGCCACACGCACCCATCGCGAGATGAGCCCTTCCCAAGTCTGCCAGCGCTTGTGCGCGGCCTCTAGTGTCACCTGTAAACAAAGTCAATCATTTAGAGGTTCGTGAAATTATCTAGATCGTGATGATTGGCCGTTTAAGAAGGACAACGGAGTCTGCCTGTAGAACAACCTGATTTGTAGACCTTGGAGTCCAACGTTTACAGAGAGAATTATACCTAAGGATATTTTTTTCCTGTGATAAAAGAAATCGACCGTAGTGTGATTTACGTCTCCACCTTCTTCTAAACCGCCCATAGCTAGATTAGTAATTTGCAATATCTTTTAGATGAAATGATGATAGATAGATCGGTGTTCATATAGGAACAATCAGGATATCACGAAATAAGTCAATACAGTTTTCTTACCAGCTGCAGTAGCATGTCGCAGTCGTGACTCGTGCCATCTCGCTGCTTCAGCGTGAGCGCCCATCGACGCATGCGCAGCACCCAAACCACCGCACGCACGGGCCTGCAATGTATTCATTAATATAAATATTCTGTATAAGTGAAGACTTCTTGACTACTCACAAAAACTGGTAAAGTTTTTTCAGAATAACGTACTGAACGTGAAGAACTTTACAAGAATGGCTCATGTGATGAAGTTTTTATGCCAACCAGTATTTTGATAACAAGGCTGATTATCGGTTCATCGGGAGCCGATTTCAATTTTTCGATGTGACTTTGTTCTCAAAATGACCTGTAAGTGTGTAAGGCCCAGTCGGTGCGCCAGCTCGAGCTCGGCGCGGTGATGCCTGACGGCGGCGGCGTGGTCGCCCAGCGCGTGCTGCGCCACGCCCAGTGAGTGACATGCTTCCGCTTCCATTATCTGGTTGTTTAGTTCCCTGTAAACGGAGATAAATATTTAGTACCCTACAACTGTAGTTGCTCCTCATCAAAAATCCTTTTAATACGCTTGAAGAGAGAGCAAGACACCGAGAAGAATGGAAGACTATGGGGGAGGCCTTTGTCCAGCAGAGGGAATAAGTTGATAAAAATGCTTGAAGTTAACATTATTTTGTTTCGGATATGTATCGCAAAGTAAACATTATCGACACACATGATTCAGTCAAGAATAGAGATTTTGATTTGCGCGATCGAAAAGTTGCCCATTTCCACTGCTAAAAAATAAGAACCAAACCAAAAAAAACATACAGAGAATTAGTTTAAGGAACTTACTTGGCAATATTCTTCTGATGATCCAAACACAGCACAGCCTGTTCCAAGTTGTTTAGGGCTATGTGCAAAGCTCCCAGTTCTCCATAGGCCTGCGCCTTTGCTTCGGGAGCACCAAGTTCATGTGATACTACTAGACGCTTTTCTAGGCATACTAGGGCTTGCTGTAAGTTTCCGACTGACCTGGAAAAGGAATGAAGATTATCATTTGAAAAACCCAGGAGAGGTAATTGTTGCGGAATTGTTCGAAAGAGTAATCGCGGCCCTAGATCACAAAGGGCATTTGGAGGAATATTAGTGGGTTTTAGTCAGTAAGAGTCTGACACTCCCTTCTGCTCCACCCAGAGCGGAAGGGAGTGTCAGACTACACTGAGAGACGAGTCACTTGATGACTTCACCTACAAAAAAAAATTGAGGTCAATAAATTATAAGCGGCAGTTTTCTGTGCTGTTTATAATTATTATTAAGTTCACTGGGCTGATTGCTTTCGAGAGGAGGGCAATTAAATTTATGTCAACATCATGATTTGACTAGTTTTGCCCGCTGGATTATGCCGGAAATCGCGAAAAAAAATCAGCTGTTTAGTACATTTTGTCGAGTTGCGCACACAAAAATGTATGGGGACGTCAATTTTTTTTTCACGATTTCAATTTTGGTTCCATAGTGAAAGTTGTTCATAATGATTAGTAAAATGACCCCTTAAGAGGTATTGCGTTTATTCTGTTACGCGTTGTATAAGACAGGTACCGTGCTTTGTTTTTCGTTGTCGTCGCAAGTCGTATCGTTTATCGTGTTTGTCTTACCTTCTGGCTGATAAGGACTATTTGCAAAAAAATCGTTAGTCGGTTGTGTCGTTTCTGATTCAAAGACGACACTGCACTTTCGCATTTACGCCCACAAAAGACAGAAAGATCAACATAAAATGTTTTCTTTAAAGCATACATACTTGTGACTAAGTCCCAATCCTCGATACGCTCTCTCCTGCTCTCGCTTATTGTCCAGCTTCAATGCAGCAGCCAGATGCTGTTCATGATACTTGGCAGCTTCATCAGGATCGCCCAGTGCGTCATAGCAGTCACCCAGAGAGCCCAGTGCTCGGGCTTTGTCTAACTGGCATGTTGGAGTGTTGACACGTTCTAGGATTGCTAGTTGCTGGAAAAGGAGCATAAAATCTTATTGAAATGGCAAATAACGATTAAGTGCATTGAACAAAAGCAGCTTAAATTAATTTTAGTCAGATTCGGCATTGTGCTGATTAATTAGGAACAATGCAGACTTTTTTTGTATGTTAAAGCTTGTTAATATGATTTGCTTGCAATTGATGTAAACATTTATAATCCTCATAGGTACTTTAAAGGGATGTTCGAAAATCCATCACACAATGCTCATTGAAAGCATGTTGTGATCATCCATCGGTGAGGTACTAAGCTTTAATAGTAGTTTATGCAACGACCATATAAAAGGGGTTATTAAAACACGAGTGTGGGTTTATCAATATTTTTTTTTGGTAATAGCATCACACAAGTGTTTTAATACCTAATTATATGCCGTAGCATACACTATTTTATCTTCACTCATACAGTTGAAGTAAAATAAGTGGAAAAATAGTTTATTCCAATATGGCGGATATTCTCATTGCGTATTCGAATGACAGCGCAGCCCGCGCCAAAAATTAAAAAGAAAATGTGTGCTATAAAAATTAAAAAGTTATTTTATGATGCAGTTGTTTAGAATTCGAAGGAAAATGTTGAACTGTACCTAATGGTTTTTTTTTTAAATTTTACCTATTCACGAAAAAACAGTAACCCTCTTACTAATAAACACGGAATGAAGTTATATCAGGAATAACAAACCATATATTTTCATAGGTTTAAACTTGGAATAACTTTATTCTGCATTTATTAGTAAGAGGGTAAGTGTTTATGCATTCGTTTTTGAACTCATATTTGGAACATTACGTTGTGAGTGTAGATGAAATATTTTATTGCGACGCCATTTGTAATGCTTGTCTAGCGTTACTCCAAAGCTTTTACTTTTACAGACCTGTTCCAAATATCCTATGGCGTCTTCATAATGTCCCATGTTAAGTTTGGCAATGCCCAGATTTCCATAAGCTTGGGCTTCTAACGCGCAATCTTGAAGTTCTTGCGCTCTTTCCAATTGTTCCTAGAAATAATAAAATGTATTTCGTAAACAGTTCTGCCGAAGAATGCAGAACCACAGACAAGAATATGCTCATCACAAGAAATACTGTCAATGGACTTAGGGCTTCGGGAGTCTCCAGGTTTGATGATCAATGACTCGATTACAGCAGTAAACTGATTATATTTGTTAGAATAGAAATCCCAGTTCCCTTTAGGGTTTTAATCATGTCGTCTTTCTTTGATGGCCATTCTGCGACAGCTTCAAAAAGCACCAATTCCGCTGTTGACGATGGTCCAGAAAAAAACTATGTTCAAAAATATTGATGATGTGAATTCCGCCTTACCCTATAGCACCTGGCTGCGTGCGAATAATGCCCTAAAGCCATGTGAACAGCTCCAAGGTGTGAATGAGCTCTGGCCTCACCAGCTGCATCACCTGCCTCTTGGCGTAGTGTCAGTTCCTGTAACACATTTAAAAAATTGTTAAAAAAGAATGTGTTATGGTGTTTATTCTCTATACTTTTCTTTGCTTTCTGGTTGCAACTACCACAGAAAATAATAACGTGGATATATTAAACCGGCTTATAATAAATTGCTTACTTGAGTATGATGTCCTAAAGCCGCATCAAGTCTTCTTTGAAGTCTTCTGGCAAGACCTAGCGCTCCACATGCTGCCGCTTCTAACGATCGATCACGGGCCTGAGACGACAAAATTTAAACATGTTCAATTGGACAAAAAAAAAGATAATCAGATTGCATTTGAAGAAATTGTTGCCAAATTTATACCTGTCTTGCAAATCCAAGCTGCCTCTGATACATTTTAACAGCCTCCTCAACATCTCCCATCTTTATAAGTACATCTCCAATATTGCCCAGAGCTCTAAACTTGCCCTGCAAGTGCTGGGTCATGTGGGCTATAGCAAGGAAATATTTCTGGCATTCCAGGGCAGTCTCTAGATTGCCCAGTGCTAAGTGGGCAAGGCCGAGGTTGCAGTACGCTCGCCCCATGTTCATCTTGTCTTGTAAGTCTTTGGCAAGGGATAAGTCTTGGTCGTAGTATCTGGAATACATTTATTAGGTAAATTCATATTCGCGATGATATGTTGGTTTCTAGACTAGATGATTTGACTTGATAGAAAATACGCAGTCGGTGGTCAATTCTTGTAGTCCGTCCGTCCGTCCTTGATTTGACTTAAAACATTTTTTCCTATAAATAAAAAAATATTTTTCCACACAGACAATTTTTAAGTCATTACTTAACTGCTTTTTAACTATGTATATTTAAAGTGAAGAAACGTAAGGTACTTGGTTATCTCACCAAATTCTTTTCCACATTATGTTATAACTTTGGTTACAGAAAACGAGAGAAATTAAATGATTATCAATAATATGAGATAGTACCAGTAGTGCTGTTTAGTAAACCTATTTCCGTGAAAACTTATGTCAAGTGATCCCGAAGTGAGCTCTTAGTCCATACAATAAAAAGTTTAAAGAATAGACCTGCCTTTTAAAGAAAAGAAAATTTTACTAACCTGACAGCCTCCCTATAATTCCCAAGGCAATAATGCGCGTATCCCAGAAAATGGCAAGCCTTAGCCTCAGCAGTGACGTCTCCTAGCTCCTGGGATAACATCAGATGTTGCTCATAGTACGGCACTGCTTGAGCGAACTCGCCTCGGGATGAGAGACAGTTGCCGAGGTTGAGGAGTGCGCAAGCTTCTCCGGCGGCGTCTTTTAGTTCGCGGGCTATGCCTGAAATGAAATGATGTTTATAAGTTTTAGTTCGGTTGTTTTTTAGCGTGATTTGATATGACAATAATTCGTTTAGTGAGTTTTTCTACTTCCACATGATTTTGGATTTTGGTCAATGAGTAAGACTGAAGTTCTAGACGTGTCTAATTTATATAACTGTCAATTTAAATAACCTAATAAGACATTGTATTAAGCGAAACTATAAAAAAATTGGACCTTTTTCTATCCGTATTCTTGGGTCGATCCGGTAATGCTTGGTGGAAAATACACGATCATCACATTACCTAATGAATATACTCATATATCAGATAGAAAATCTTCAAATATTGAATAAAACTTACCTAAATGAGCTCTATAATGAAAGAGCGCCATATCATGTGCTCCTAAGGCCTGGTAGGCCACAGCCAGGTTTCCATGCGTGGAGGCTTCAGAACTCCTGTCATGAACCTCTTTGGATATCGTCAGCTCTTGTTTATGGTACTTTATGGCTTGTTCGTAAAACCCCGCCGCTGAGTATGCATTGCCTATGTTACCGTAGGCTCTTCCCATGCCTGCTTTATCCTGTAAGATAAATTAGTTTTTTCTGGAGTATGAGACTTGTAACTTTTTACGTTTCTTCCATCAGTCATTCCAATTACTATTATGATGATATCTATAAGATCGTGTAGTTAATGGTATGAAACCAGTGATTAACAGTCATTATCACGTATATGGGTACAAATTCAATAGCGTGATTTTATGCTCGGTCTGGCAGCAGTCTTTCAGTGAAACTCAGATGACATGCCTCTGATAGATTCTTATCGTCACGTTATGTGATAGAATGTTTCCATGAAAACTAATGAGGTAGATGTTTATGCAAATAATTTAGTTGAAAATGTGCATACAGATACGATTGTTGTTTAAATGAACATTGATATTCATACGATAGTAATGAGTGTCAAAAAACTAACAATAGGTACTTCCAAAGATACAAAAGTGCAAAGTGAAAGTGCCATTTTTCCTTTATGCAGACGGTTGCAAATACTTTGGACGTAATTGCATTTTAAATGGTAAAAGTGCTTCAAATTACCTGTAACTGTCTCGCAATAGACAGATGTGCTTGATGTAGTTTTAGTGCTGCGTCGTGTTCTCCCAACAGTTGGTACACGATGCCAAGGTTTGAACATGCTCGACCTTCCCCGACCTACACAATAAGGAAATAATAGCTAAACTACGAACATTTTACACCATAGAGAATGATAAAATATTATCCAAAGAATCCAAACCATAAATTGTTTTAGCAACGTGCTTTGGTGACTAATGAGGATACATCAAATGCCCAGCTGGCCGTCAAAGAGCCCTTCTAATTTATTTACATGAAATAAAATAAAAAACAAAAGAACGCTATTGTGAATAGGCTCGTGTGTATGCATACAAACAGTTTCATCAATAAAAATGCAAAGGTACCTTGTCCCTTGCCGCCAGAGCGACGTCCAATTGTCTCTCGTGCCATTTCTTGGCTTGCGCGTAATCACCGGCGCACCTGTGAATCGCAAGTGCTAATTTTTACTGCTGTCTCCTAAGGCCCAGTCTTAACGTCAACCAGTTGTAAGACATAAGGCAACAATCAACATAACTCAACAATACGAATGTTAAAAAGGACGTTAAAATTGTATGTGTAATGGTACCGCAAAGAGAATACTGTTAGCGAAATGTTGCAAGTTATAATGTTTTCAAATAAATGTACGACTAGCTATATACTTTATCATACTGCGTTTCTCGTATAAGTTTAATTTTTTTACGTCAGTATATTTTCCTTAAAGAAAATTAAATAAGGCTTTCCAACTGGTTTGGTTGGAAAATGAATGAAAAATGACTTACCTAGCAGCATGTCCTAAACCAGCATAGGCTCTGGCTTCAATAGCTCTGTCACCAAGATTCTGTGCTATCCTCAAAACGTTCTCGTGGTAAGCGATAGCTTGGGAGAAGTTCCTTCTATAATGGTAAGATGATCCCAAGTTGGAGTAAGCTCTTGCTTCTTCAACCTTCAAAGGAAATTTGATCTTTGGTTAAAAGATGGTTAATAGTAATCAGTCATCCAGGTACACGAGTGTACTTTTGGAACTTCTAATCCATATTTAGCATAATAATGCCACGATATATTCCAGAATTATAACTAATTTCTCACTCATGAACTAAGTAATAGTTCTCTGGTTTTTTTATTGTCACTTGCTAGAACCCCGTCGTCATGTCAATCAATTGAATTAATGTTCTCACCTGATCTCCAAGTCTCCTAGCCAGCCTCAAATGCTGTGTATGGCAGTCCACAGCTGAATCAAACTCCCCCATGGCCAAGTATACTGCGCCAACGTTTCCAATCTCCCTTGCCTCCTGCAACCGGTCCCCCATTTGTTTCACCAGCTGCACGCATTGCTTGTGACTGGCTAAAGCGTTAGGATAGTCTCCAATGGCTGTGTAGACGTGACCTAAGGAGGTTAATGCGGCTGCTGCTGCCTGAGTGTCCTGGGGAAGAGAAAATGTTTTGTTGGGTAAGGATGACGAATTTAAGGATCTTCAAAAACTGGTTTATCAACTACATATCATACTTGTTTCATCGATGCTGTCTGTCCTAGTAAGTTGAAAAGCCACAACCAAATTAGTAAAAGTGACGATATTTACCAATGTTATTTTGGCATTGAAGCAAGGCCGTGAAATCCAAGGCTTAATGCTACTAATCAATATTCCTTATATCCACAAACAGCAATAACTTATTCTAGTTAACATAAGATGCATATTCCAATAGCTATCTCTTTACCCTTAATTAATTATACTTTGATCACAATTGGCTCCAGAGACATAACATTACGAAAAGCCATTACTTAAGGCCCATTACTGACACTTACCGACGATTCATTGCTCTCATACGAACGTAACGTCTTGATCGTCATTTCAATACGCTTCCCTAGTCTTTTTATATAAGCACTAGCACTTACAATAACTTTTTATGGTCCCATACAGCGAATGTTCGCCGTACGATATCGTAAATTTCGCGAGGACATCGAATGCGTCCGCGTTCGGCCGACTGTCCAGCTTTATTAGTTTAGGAGGATATAACATATATTTGTGATAGTTCCAATTCAATGGGTACAAATTTTATGGGTTCGGGTTTTATGCATCATTTTTCACATGTAATGTTGGTAGGAACACGCGAATGCAAATGCGGCGACATTCCACGTCATATGAACGACTTATTTATGTGGTTTAGCAGTAATTATGTAACGAGTGTAATGTAGCTCGCGTGAAGCCTGATGCAGCCTGATGTTATCAATGCGGTGCACACATTATATTACTGAGTCCTATCTACATATCTTTGGACATGGTTTCTTCTTATAGTTTACACGAAATGACTCAGAAATTATGGTCATGTCAAGTAAGGGGTCATGAATGCTAAAACAGTCTACTTGTTGATTTGTGAAAAAAAAAATGTGTCAATGGTATATCATCGGTAAGCAGATAATATGGCGATTTAGAAAAGTCTCCTGTTGCAATATTCCTAAACTATGGAGACGCTTCCAGAATAATAATTGATGATTTAATACTTTAAGCAAAGCATAGAATTATACACAACAAACAAAAAATCTATACGCATCTACGGACTAAAGGTCTATCTAATCGATATTTTTGACGCATATTACGCCAAGAGTATTTAGTAAACTAAATTTATAATGAAGCGAGGCATGCGCGTACAAAACAAAAAAGAATCAAAAGACTAAGAGCAAATATAGGACCCGTAGAATGCACCGCATCCTTTTCACTGAGGAAGTGAAGAAAAAAAATAAAATCCGACGACAGACGGAGACCGCCAATAGGGGCTTTGTTTTTGAGTAGTGATGTACTACGTCCGGTATCGATATAAATAAATTGTAACAGGTATTGGGAACAATGGAAATTATGTTCGTTTACACTTAGATCGAGAATATGAACATTGAAAGCCGTTTCAATGTTAGCGATATAATATAATTCAAACAGGAATTACCGTAATAGGAAAAACGGACAAACTGCTGACTTTAAAGAGTAAATATAAGCAAATCTTACTTAGCTCCAGGAATACCGCTTTGATATCTCGCAATAAACTTCTACACGATGCTAAATTATTGCTAGATATAGTATTATCGTTGGCGTGCATCGACGGGGACCAACACTAGCGAATAAAGTGGGACGCCCCGCAACAATCTAGCTAATTAAGTATGTGCAACATGATACGATAAAGCGGTGATTTACATACTGACTCCATCTCGTTTGGACGTTTTCCTACAGGGCGAGTAACGAGACGCCGTGTTCCTTGTTACTACGCACGCTATTCATGTGTGCAGACACTGTGTCACTCTGGCTGTCTGTGTCACTGTCGACTCTAAAGGCCTTTATAAATAATACTCGAATGAGACGTACGTTTATCAAGCTTTATTATGTTCTTTTGTGTGCCTTGTTTCTTTGGATTATTCGTACGTACAATAAACATTCTTGGGTGAACTATGATGCGTATAAATCGGCAGAGGTATCGCACTTTATATCTCTGTGATTCACGACTCTATTATTTTGCTGTGTTTGAGCAAAACATTATAATTGTTATAATCATCATGTGCAATTTTTTTTCTTTGTCTTTTGTCCGCACTAAGAAAGTGTTACGGGCCAAGACCTCAAGAGCTTTTGTTGAAGGTTAACATCTAAGCTCTTTTGACTAAACTTGATTTAAAACTGACTGCTGCCTTATAGTAACAGACCATATTAATTATCCAAGACACAGACAACCAGGTAGACTATGGCACAGCATAATTTATGAGTATATTAATATTCATTATGTAAATTTTCTACCTCATTACAGGAGTTACAATTATAATTTTCATTAGGACGAGAGAATTATGGGATTCTTGGGACCAAAGATAAATTACGGAACGCCTATTTTAATGAAGACCTAAGTTACTAACTTGGGATTAAATAATTATAAATGGAATTGAGTATATGACACTTAATTTGCTAATGTTATACGGTGTGATATTTGCATAAAACGACTATGAATAAAACTAACGCCACGAAGCTATTCATGTATTTTCTAAGTCTGCCATAACTTATTTCTAGTAAGCACGGATGAAGATCGAAGATTACATGTAAAACAATCTGCGATGATATGGTAAGGGAAATGTATTTGTTGGTGTGTTGAAAGGATGGCCGTATTTTCGATTAGATATAACCGAAGATAATTTTGTAGGTAATACTAAAGAATTTTACTTAGTACCTACAAAATAACCATCTTGATCTTTAAAGTATTAGAAAATGTTGCCTGTGTTGTGTTATACTTAGCTTTTAACTTGTAAGTATCTTTAAAATGGATTCATTTGCAGTAAATTTTGAACTAAGACTTTCTCGTTTGACAGTAGACCAATCTTTGTCTATTTTTTTTCCACAATGGCCGACGGTTCAAGATCTTCAAGTAAAACTTTTGAAGCGAAAGCTCGCGCTGCCTAGATTCCTGTACATTTTTCTGAGATAAAAGAAACATGTCGTGTTCCATTAATTAAGGAGTAAAGTCGGCGTATCACCGGCTTATCCTGTACAATTTGTACCAGTCAGTGTATGATAAAGGGCTGCAGTCATATGAGAACGTAGGGGGACTAGCAACTTGTCAGCGAATGTTTTATTGCAGTTATTGTTACTTTTGCTTACAAACGGCGAGAATATATTTCATTATTTTAAAGGATGTGCATTATGTTATGCGATCCTTATCGTTGAACCTGCTAGAAAAGAGAGAAGGAAGGAAAAGGGAGGAGGGAAGAGAGTGGCAAATATGAAAAATACGAAAATTAGGAATCACCAGTAAAAAAGGTGGATCAATAGCTCTTAAGATTACTACTACTAATACTATTAGAGTTTTAAATTTCCATCGCCATGCTACACTAATTAGAAATCATTATACCCTGAAAGGAATTGAGTATTTTTGTTGTAAAAGTAATGGCTAAGGCTAAGGGGCAAACTTCCTCCCAGGGTTGCAGATTTTGTTCGAAAGAGTTACCGCGGTCCTGGAAAGCAAAAGGCACTACGAGGAGCACGGACGGGTTTTAGTCAGTAAGAGTCTGACACTCCCTCCCGCTCCACCCAGAGCGGCAGGAGTCATTTTGATGATTTCCCATCCATAAAAAAGGGGCAAACTTAATTAAAACAAGGATAAATTAAATCGCTGCAT
Source organism: Melanchra persicariae (assembly GCA_947386135.1). NCBI lineage: Eukaryota > Metazoa > Arthropoda > Insecta > Lepidoptera > Noctuidae > Melanchra > Melanchra persicariae. The sequence goes on along the minus strand of OX376661.1, from coordinate 8,088,936 downwards.
AAACATAATGTTCAGTGTGTCGATGAGTCGATGAGAAAAAAACTATTTCGTTTGAACCCTACATATGCTTGTGGTTAATGTTTAATTAAAAGGAACTAAGGACTAATTAACCGTTAAGTTAAACACAGTTCTAGGACACAAGTTAGTGCTGTTTACATTTAAACACACACGATTTTTGAGACATCCGCTATGTGACTTGAATAAAATGTCTAATTAGCTTAAGCTTCAGGGAAACTTAGTTTGTTCAACGAAGCTGCAGTGAGGAAGGATTTTGATGAAGAGAGATATATAGTTTTTATTTAATTAGGTATCCACACCGATAAGGTAAAGCAGTCCACAAAATCTTTGATGTTAATTAGCTACCAGCTAGACTGATACTGCATCTATTTTTTATCATGTTTAATGGCAAAGTTCATCTCTACACAAGGATACACACTATACAGCCACTCCGTCATTTATTGTGAAAAGTAGCGCATTATGATAATCATCACTTTAACATCCATAAACACAGTTTAAAAATTCATAATGACCATCGGCGCTAAAGAATTTCGCTCTTCATGAATATTCATTCAGCGATGTATTTTAATAAATACCCGCTCTTCAATATACGATGATTATTGCAAATGAAGTTTTTAGTCATTACGTTCAGCTCGATACGTATTTAAGTATTTGTTGGCTTTTTTGCTTTTTATGAGAATTCGCTGACGGTACAGTCGGGCACAGAGGAATCGGTCCCACCGATAAGTGCACGCAATCACAAGTGTCTAATATATCAGTAAAGGATGACGTTTTGTTCATATTTCGTTTTAAATACGGCATCGATTACGCGCTAAAAGGAAAGTATAATTACAAAAGACATATTATTAATCAAGGTTCATATTTTATGGGCCATATTAAAAGTTTTAATACGATTTTGTTCCAATAAATTCTTATGAAAGCACGCAAAAAATCTGCATTTATTTATATCAGTTACAAGCTACACGTTAGTTTCGTTCGAAGCAATAATGGTTGTAAAGATTGCACAGTGATACATTGCTAAGTCATCGCGTATAAATCCTGCGTCCAGTTCCCTTCAGCGACTTTTACAAGATGCATTAGAATTGTGTGCTTGTTTTACTTGCGTACCTGATTCCGTATGCAAACAAATAAAGAAAAACATTTAAATTGTGTAAAGTTTATTATCTTATAATGTTCATTCACAGTACTTGTTACAGTACAGTATACCTGTAATAGAACTTAAGTTACATAGCAGCGTGGTTTTTATGCTCTTGCGAGTAATATTTTTGGATAATTTTAACCTAAAAGATCGACTCATGTGTTTGTTCGATAGAAAACCTCGGATTACTGTTTTTAAACTTTGCACTGATAAACGCTCAAAATTGTATTTTACTGAGCGTTAAGTTTAATGAAATAAAGTAAAAATAAAAGTTTGACCACAGTTTTAAGATCACAAAAATTGATGTCGTTTTCTACGTGCTCAGACGGACTATCTCCCGCCGCATTTTTGGAATACTCAATCCTGCTCATCGCAACTACAATCAGCCTTTAATAACAATTAATTAAAAACGTTAAGTCGTACGTTTGACCGAGCAATTGGAACGCGTAGCCGCGAGATAGCACCTGCCTGCGACGGGTTATCCTCGGCATCCGCTAATGAAGCCGACTAGTCAGCTGGACTAGTCAGCTTCACATGTTACTGTCAAATTATTCGCGGTGTACCTATGGCACTGCGAGTCTAAGAAACATCGTGTGTAAGCGGCCTTTAATCTATGTGAAATAAAACCTGACCAGCTCTATTTTAAACGGCTCTAATAGTTTTTAAAAGATAGTCTTAATGTTTTGCTTTTTTTCTGCCTCTCGAGAAATGTAACCCTTATACGAAGATTTCTTGCAGTATTGCGTTGAACGGAACATGTGTGGTAAAAAATGTGGCGTATAATAAAAGTCGTAGTGATGTAGGTACCCTGCAAGTTATCGTTGTTGTCGATTGTACTTCTCAATAATTGACGCGACTGTTAGATTAGTCCGACTAGTTCGATAATGCTGGTCAAGCCGGACTGTCCGGTGGTATCCGTCCTTTGTAATCGGCTCTTTCTTGGAATTCATGATTAAGATGGGCAATTAGTCCAATAAAGCAAGAATTTGCATAAAGTGTTGAATAAAGTTAAATAAAGGTAGCGATTACGAATCAAATTATTTATTTTTAATGCTGAACTCAACACTGGTGTGAATAGCAGGAGCATGCTTTAAGAATTTCATAGTTTTAAATGAAATAAAATTGACTGTAGCGCATTACAGGTAAGTTCAGTCCCCGGGATCACTTAAACGACTTAACTTAAACTTGCTCACACGATAATTCTTTTGATTGTGATCGCGGCGAGGCAGCGTCCACTTCACTTTGTCATGTAATTATTACTCGCCCATTCTCGGATTACTCGCGAGTGAATTCCTGTGTTGCCAGCATTTCGCGGTTATTTTAAATCGACTTGCGAGTTTTTGTTGTGTACCATTCGAGCAGAACGCGCAAAGTAAATAATTTTTTACGACTATTTGTTCGTCAGATTGTTTCACTAGTGGACGCAATGATTGCTCGCTTTTAAAATGAGAATAAGAGAACAAACATACCTACCTCTATGGCGTGAATAGTAGGTGGTAGGTTATATGCAGTTTTTGCACTAACTCTATGTGTGAAACTGTGAACTATAGTTTTGTCGCACGTTACCGTAGCTTAGAAGTGTAAATCCACATTTTGGTTTTGTTTTATGATGGTGTTGAAATGAAAGTGTGTTCTTATATTTTAAGTAAAATTAAATCTGTGTTGATTTATTGGCAAGCGACGTCAAATACCTAAAGAAGTAAACAAAATGTAGCGTTAGACAAAGAAATTAAAAGCAAATTAGAGTTGTTTAATTTCTCACCCAAATCTTTCAGGAGTTAAAAATGCCATCTGTTATCTTTGTTTGAAATTAAACAACAAATAATTTTGTCATAATAATATCTATGCACATTTTCCTCATAAAGAAAAACTTTTCAGAAACTAAACGTACCATACCCATCTTGATCCATCAGACATTCAATTTCCCATTCAATTCCCAGACTTAAAGTACAACAAGACCGGTAAGTGAAAAGCGAGATCGAGCATTTACACGTGCTCTTGAGACGTTCGAATTAATTTGAGCATCAACTATCAACCGTCCAGGCTTCAAGCGCAATTTAAAGGACAATAAAGTTCCGAGAACTTTGAATTAATCGTAGTGGAAGATAAGTGTCATTCTGGGCATCGAGCCGCGGCCTTGTCGCGGAGTACGTCAGGGTATTTACTGCAAATTAGCATCACGTCGTGTGCGGCTCGCGGCGACCATCAAAGGCATCAATAAAAAGCAAACTTTACTATTTGTAGGGTTTCTTTTTAAGTGTAATACGGTTGCCGGTTCTCGAGCCGCGTGCAACGAAAGTGATTCCCGCGTCACCGTCTCGGATAAGCTGTGCGAGTGACTCTCAGTAATCTGTACGCGATTTATAAGAGTATTATATGCCGCTTTGCCATGACATATCACTGTATATGTGGGGACTCCTTAATTAAAATAAAGTGTATGTCAAAGGAATTAATAGACGTTAAAGAATAGAAGCAGATTACTAATTCAGTAGCACATTCATACATATTCATTTCAATACAGATAATAAATCTTGCTGGACGACAGAATTAAAGGACTTTTCGGATACCTGTTCCTCACGGCCCCATAAAAATTTCGAGCTCTCCTCTTAATAAACACTTTATTTGAGGAAAGATGCGAGCAGTAACAAAGGAACAAAACTATAAATAATAAACCATCATCAGCCGCGAGCGGAGCATAGTAAAAATTAAATTAACTTTTTACAACAACGGCTCGCGTAAACCGCGCAAGTTATTATTGCGACTGAGAAGTCGAGAACATTTGTTATTTCATTTGTAAAAGGAGAAATCAAACGCTTTACTACCATTATTTATGTAAATATTCCATTGTGCCCGCTGCGCGTATATTGGTCGCTTGGGAACACACGGCGCCCTCTGCAGTTCATATTGAGCGATTTGTTATACTACATTCTGCCAGAGAGTTCGAGAGTCTGACTGCGGTTGAACGCTATGTATTGTCTTTGGAGTAGCAGGCCTATTCTTATATAATGACATAATTTGTGGGCCAAGATCAGGCTACGCAGAGACCCAAAAAAGGTTTGCATTCAAAACACAAGCGAGCTTGATTTATACGCAGACGTAAATGGAGCAAACCGGTGGATTGTATATTTAGTCGTTAAGAATTGACATTTTCAGATCGTGTTGTCCAAAATTTAGTGGACCAAAATTTACTTGAATGCTGAAGTCTTTTCAAAAACAGACCTGTAACACCGAAAATTGACTAGAAGTAGAGTCATAATTTATCAGGAACTAGCTGTGCCCTGCAGTGTTACCCGCTGCTCGGCTTCTAAAGAACGTAGCGTGATGTTAAATACCTTAAAACCTTTTTCAAGAACTGGGCTATCAAGATGGATAAAATCGGTAAATTCGTTCTCAACTATTCTCAAGTCATAGCGTGACCAAGGGAAATAAGGATATTTTTTTATAAATAAGTACTAGCTTTTGCCCGCGACTTCGTACGCGCATATCCCGTTTTCCGGTAGAAATTTCCCGTTCCAATATAGTTATATAAATTTGGTTATCATAAACAAAAAGATTATCCAAATCCGACAGGTAGTTCCAGAGATTACCGCGTTCAAACAAATAGACAAACAAACAGTATAGATAATGCAAATCGTTAATAATAATTATCTGATCAAAGTTTTGGAATATTGAATTTGAAGGCTACGATACCTGAAGGACCACGTGCAGTGTATTAAAGAGACTATGGCCAAGCCTCTTTATGGTCGTGGCAAAATTACAACTGCCACACTCAGGTCGGTCTTTCTTGCAGAGGTCGGACCGTGGATGGATGATCATCCATTATATACCGAGACTCCTCCGTGCCTCGGAAAGCACGTACTATGTTACCGGCTGTCATTCGCACATCTTACTATTTATTTTACTACAATATATTAGTTACGGGTAGTCAGAAGCCACAAAAACTGACAGCAGTCTTGCCAAAGAATATCTTGTTACTTCTTTGTGGGTTTTGCAGGTGCAGTCATCATCTGCCTAGCCTTTTCCCAAGTATATTGGGGCCGGCTCCCAGTCAAACCGGATTCAGCTTAATACCAGTATTTTACGTGGAGCGGCTGCCTACTAGACCTCCACAACCCATTAACCGGGGAACACGGTACTTCTTGGTATGATTGGTGTCAGATTTCCTGGCTTCTGACAATCCGTAACGGCTGCCAAAGATCTCCAAATGACAGCCGGGACCAACGGCTTAACGGGCTTTCCGAGGCACGGAGAGGTTTCGGTATGTTATGATGGTTACCCATCCACAGACCTTTGATCTTTGTGGTAGCTACATCAGGCTACACATAGTTAACAACACTATGGTACTCACTTTGCACTTCATTGCCAGCACCAGTTGATACCGATGCGCCGTCAAGGCATCCTTGTAGGACCCCTGACTGAAGTACGCGGCACCAAGGTTGCCGTGTGCTCGGCACTCCCCTGCCGTGTCACCAAGAGACTTGGCTACTGCCAGGTCCTGCTGCATGTAGTTGATGGCAGCGTCCAGCTGGCTGAGCGCCCAGTGGGCTGAGGATAGCGCGCTGAAGACTGAGCCTCTGTGGAAGAATGAGAGAGGTTAGGATATTGAACTTGTGGATAGCTATAGTAAGTTAGTGATTGGTCTAGCGATGACTGAGATGTTCTTTTGTTTTTAGTGGAGGGACGAGCTGATCCCGCAGACGTTATCTTTATGAAGTCATTCAATATTCCATGGAAAAAGAACATCCACCTTTAGCCAGTTTTTCCAATTATCAAACTATTCAGCCTAAAACGAACATTTAAAAATAAAAAACTAGGGAAATCGGTTCAGCCATTCTCAAGTATTCGTTTACCAACGAACAGCATTTCAATTTTATTTATTAAAGTATGTAAATAGATTTAGGTTTATTTTAAAGAGGAACACTAGTAGATAGTTTACACCTTACAGAGTTTGTATTGAAAACTCTGTAAGGTGTAAACTATCTACTAGTGTTCTCTGTAAGGTGTAAACACGTGTGTACTCGACCTTACAGAGTTTGTATTGAAAACTCTGTAAGGTCGAGTACACACGTGTTTGTGGCATAAAGTAAATCTAATGTGCTCAGTTGGAAGTTATAACGCAAGAACAAGAACTTGTCGCAATTTTCCCGTAAATACGGACACGCAGGTCATACTTCCTGCCACCCAATAATACAATGCAACTGGTTTGCTCAACAGTGCAGCACTTAAGCCATACTTAGAGACGTCGTAAAACTAGTACCTTTGACAATCGACAACGTTTCACATGGGAAGTCAAAAGTCAAGCAAACATCGTCGTAGGCCAGAGATAATTTGAGATAAATACTCGTACCTAGGTAAACATGGAACACTTTCAGCCATACATAGAGAACAATTAAACATAATATATATTCGGTAGGTTCTCGATAAAGCGGGGTGCGGGATCGAACTGTCAAACGTCAACATTCTAAAAAATACCTTGCGTTATATTGATAATAGAGTTTTAAAACGCGTGATCGGGTGACACACCGGGGTGCCAGAAGCGCTTGAGCCGTTAAGACAGAAAAGTTGAAAATTGAGCGATGGATTTCAAATTGTGTTCCCTTGAACCCTTAAATTAGTAAATAAACATAACTGGCCAGGTTCGAAGGAAGATATTAGATTTATTTGAGTAAAGTCGTAGGAGTATAGTAATATATTATAATAGTGACTATTAAATATTTTTTCACCTGATCGGAAACGAATCCTTCATTGCGTTCGGGATTTAATATGACGCCTGTGACATAAGACACTGCTTTATCCCCTTGGTGCATAATCTACTATTATCGGCACTAGTGGCTAGTGCACGAGCTAGTCTCGGAACACTTCCTCTAAAGGTTTAAACGAGATGTTTAAACCTTTAGAGGAAGTGGCAAGAATTATTGTTGGTTGATGTAGGTACAGGATGCTATGTATATATTCAAGATTACTGTTTGACGTTGTATGTAAGGTTATATCACACATTTTTTCGTAGTTAGAGGAACCCTAATAATTTTAAAGGCTGAGAGATAATTCTGAATTGAACCTATTGCGAATACAGAAGCCATAACTAATTCTGTTTTACAGAATTTACTTTAAAAAAATGTTAATCGAAAAGCCATTGTCTATAGAAGAAAAACATTTCAAAGGAATCAAGGGTTAAAACACTGGCTAGGTGTTTATGCATTAATGAACATGTGATAAAATTTAAAGTCGTGAACAAGATAATCTTTCTGTAGAATTTAAGTGCAAGGTATCTACTATTTACTAAAGAAGGTCCGTCATGTATTCTTCCATAAGAGAAAACCTAAATATTTACCTAATAAGCGGTATGATGTTTCTGTTAAGAGAATGAGCATAGTATGCAAAACTAGGCAATAAATGAATGTTTATAATATTCTACTTAAAGAGAAATGAGAACGTCCGTTTTACACAGGTTCGCTTTAGAAAGTAACGACTGGTTTTCATGAATTGAAAACCAATATTTTAGTGCAGTAACTGCATATAAGTCTAATTTAGAGGATGGCTCGGAAGTCGATACCATTACCTCTAATTTCAGTAATATTTTATGAAGAGAGTGGTTGAGAGTTAACATGTTGCCGCCTATTCATTTTTATTAGGCGTAATGATCACCCATCACTCTGGCCACGTTTACAAGCACGAACATTCAAAACCTCTTTCTCACCCTAAGCACTTCGACCTAAGTACATAACAATTATAATAATAGCCGCATTTTGCGTATAACACGTAAAAGTCGACGACTTTATAATTAGCCACGAGGAACAAGCATCGGGACTAAATGTTCACACGTCCGGTTTTAAAAGCCAGCCTCTTCTTAAATAGCTTGTGTGAAACCGATTAAAATAATCTGAGATAAATATTTTAATTTGTGGTGAAGGTAATGAATCACACAGCGCGATGTAATTTGACATCACACTTTTACACCTCTACTTGCATCGCCCGCTCGATCCTGTGTTGACGTATTCTGTTAATCGATTGGGACGTATCCACTGATCGGATCACTCGCTTCCCGTAATTTTATTGTATTTGAGCTACGAGTATGCTCGCTCACCCGATGGCGGCGTTCTTAAGCATTTTAGTTGCTTCTAGGAACTCAGATTATGCTCTTCTACAGCCTTTTTTCTAGTTTATGTCAAGAGCTAGCACCAAGCACTAACTTTTTGCTAGATTGAACATCAATAAGTTATTGGTTAGTTAGTGCTGGAAAAGAGATTCATAATTTGAAACGTAATGAAGACATTTCTGTTATAAAGTTGTAACAGCATCAAGTATTAATGATTCAAGCAAAAAATAATGTAAAATACATTTATATGGAAGTCAAGGTAATTTTTCTCGTCCATTGCACCCGGGAGGTCGTATAGAAAAAAAATATGTATGTTAATTTATCAATAAAAGTGGTCAGCGTATTCATTATTTCACCCTTTCCAAAGTATTATCCCATTTAATCTCATCATCTGTCAACAGAGATCATCTCGATAAGGATCGCGTATAACAATCCTTATTTATATCGAGTGGAGTTTTATCGTTGGGAACAGAATAGGTCTGTATCGATCCAGCTTCGATCCATCAACGGAGAGATAAGATCGCGCCGAGGTGTGGGTTTCAACGCCCGGCCCGCTCCACCGCTTAAGTTGACAATTTTGGGACGGGAAGAGTTACTTAACGTCTTCCAAGTGTATATAGATGGAGCTTATTCAATCAATGTCTCAACTGGAAACGTGTTTAAATAAATTTAACTGAGGAATTAGGTGGCCGGTGCACCGCACGTACTCGTAGGTGTTATAATTACGTCTCGTTCCAATGTTGAGCTCGTTATACAGGAATTTATACACAGAAGTCATCGTAAAAGTTTTTATTTATTTATTATAGTGATAATCGTCATCGTGTGTTATGAATACAAAATCCCTTAGTACTTCCATATGTAATGCCTTATTGTAATGTCTTTTATACATGATGCGGGCTGAAATGCCAATAAAAGCCTATTGAGCTAGCAATTAATGTCTGTCAGTGTTTATTAGCCAACAACAGAAGTTACAATCATGAAATTATTAAGTTTCATGTTAAAATATCACAGAATACATTGTCGCTTTCTCTATTATATTTGTCGAAGTAATTCAATGGAAATTCCTTGGACACTACATAAACACCCTACACGACCATAGACTTAACTCAAACTCGGTCTTTCACTACACAGGCTTGGTGACCGCGCTGGTTATAGATATTTATTAAGCGATGGTATTTCTCATAAGGCAAAATATCCGAGACCATGGTAGGAGGTCATTAACGGTGATTTTAATAGCCCCATAAACACGGGCCCGGTCTGAGGGTGCATCTACTGAATATATTCTCACTGATCTGCAGCGTGGATCGATACTTCGTTAACATCCAATATAAGTTTGGGGTTTAACGACACCTCGGGTACCGAAACTTATAGGCTTGTTATTCAGTAAATAGAATGTGAGAGCAGTGAACGCTTTCGAGTTTTTTTGTTGTTGTAATTTGATCTCACGAAATTCGATGTTCAGTGAATTCTTTTAAGTAATTAGTGGACTGTAACATCCATACTTAAAGCATTAGGTATGTTCATTGTATTAGTATGTATGTGGGTAACACCACGCTGCTTTTTTTCACAAAATAGACAGGGCAAACGGCGGAACGGGCGCAAACATCCTGCGATGCATTTATGAATATTAAATTAAAGTACCTAGATATTTTTTGTGCGAACATTGCTCCTGCTCATAATTATTTATGGTAAGTACTGCCAGCCGTGTACTTACAGTAATGCGTCCAGATTGATTGGCAATATTCCGGCAATTACTACCCGCATTCAATGAGAACATCGTTTGCATTTAGCTAAAGTTATCGCTCCATTGCCTTAATGATAACAAGCATCGATTTGAATCGATCCCTAATTGATTTCGGGTCCTTAGTGCAACAGCGTTACTGGATTTTTATGCAAGAAAAAAAACTCAATACTCAATAAGCGTCTGATTCTGAAATCTGCAGCGTGCAGTTGCGCGATGTATAAATGCTGTTCCACCCACTGCCAAATTGGGATCGGTAAAGTTAGGGCAATACACAACATCTTTTATTTTCTGTGAAAACATCGCCTTTCGACTCTTTAAATTATGAAACACAAGAGAATTTCAAGAAGACATAAAATGAAAAATGAACTGCTTTCCCATGGCCCGCTAACATATGCGCGTCGTTCGAATGTAACTGCACATATAAGGACTATATTGCGCTCCATTAATTAGAAGGCTGTTATTAAAACGCAACACCGTATATCCCGCTCAAAATTTACGACGTCTTTATTTCCTCGACACTAACATTATAAATCAAAATGTCGAAATTCCGCCAAAGATAACCGTTCCCTTTAAGTATATATAAATTATCCCACTGTCAACTCGTTACGTACTGGTTGTGATTAAAAATAATAATGTTACGAGTAATGAACGCAGAGGAGAGATTCGCTCGGTCATTTGTCTTCTTCTTATTAACAACTTGAGTGGTGTTAATGGTGTGAAATTGTTGTTAGGGGATTACGATCGAAACTTTAATACGAAAATAAACGGGCTAATTTCTTTTTAGTGCGCTGGTAGTCGATCCGCATCTGCATCTAACCAGATGTGAGGCGTCGCGTTAAAAGCCCCTGATTGGTGCAATTAACTCGCCATTTCTGCGTACGTATGCTCAGCAATATCAAATGATAACATCTTGTTCCCAATGTCTTATTGCTAGCCTCACCTTCCGTAGTAAAGAGATTATAAAAAATTCTTTAAATTGCCAGCATGATCAGCAATTTGTCTAATTCTTGTAAATGTTTCGCTTTACAACATTTACTACACGTAATTATTTATTATCTTTTAAATGTATATTATCTTTTAAATGCTAATAATGAAATAGTAATAGAGGGTAATGTTCTTTCAATGCGCGAGCAGTAGGTTTCTTTCTACCGTCGCTAGTAACTGGAGGTGGTCATACGTTCACCATTTCATAAACTTCGCAAATTGCATATAATTTGCATTTCACTGCACATTTTAATCAGTAACGACAACAAACTGCGATCCGTCTGTGGGAGCTTTAACTAATTCAGATTCAAAGAATTTATTCTTAAGATTACCGGGAGATACCTGAGTAGTGGTGTGTATAATCGTGAGTGCAGCCGCGTTATCTATATTAATCTAGAAAATCCTTGGGAGCGGTCTTCTTATGTGGAGACTACTAGAGATGTCCGGCATTCTACTTATGTAAATATGTTAGATTTATTCCAATGGATAGTTGTTTTTATTGCAGTTTTACGCGGCAAAGTCTGTGGTTCGTTTTTATTTAATAAGATCAAAATTATCTAGAAAATTAGTTGATTACGTTACGTAAGAGCAAAAACATCAGCCGCTCGTCTATTTGGACTAACCACACAGACTACGATCAGAACCGAGGGAAATCACCAGCGTCCCAATACTGTACGGTAACTCATTAAACGCATAATATTCTTTCACAATTGAAAGGCATTCAAAATCCACTTTTTGTACGTAAAACACTCTTGAAATGACGAAATGATTCATTTTTGTAGAAACAATTAGGCTGCAGTTGAAATACTGTTTGTTAAACTAATATCCTGTTTCTTTGTTCTGTGTCAAAACTAGTTTCATCTATTCACAAAGGAAATTCACGCAAATTAATTATCAACTAGTAATAAACCACAGAGTTTCCTTGCAAGCAACGGAAACTATACTTATCCAGTTCGAGCCAGTCTTCTCCTAATATTGGTGTGAAATTGAAAGTGCTTGTCGGACGCGAATCGTAAAAGGTATTGCAACGTCTCGCGGCCCCAGAATAGACACACATTCATCTCCGAATAAGGCGCTTTACTTACTCGTAAAAATGTTAATGCGAACAACTTAACTAGTTTAGATAATTATGTTGATTGGCCACGTTATGTTCAAGTGCCATATTAAGTACAACTTTCCCTGTTCCTTAGGCTTATGGCACTATTGGCTGGAAGTAGATGTGTGCTTTTTTTAACCAGATCTCCTTGAATGGTTGGACTTTAAGTATTTTGCGTAACATTAACAAGTCCAGTTTCTAGAGTAAACTGGACAAATTCTTCTTTCTTTTTTTTCCTTTTTTTTCTAAAAAAAGAGAAATAAAAAAAAGAAAAGAAAAGACCTTAAAGATATTAGTATCTAAGTTGCCTTATCCGTATATTAATGTTCGGTGGGGTTTTCTGTAATGTTGTAGGTCCATCATTTATCACCGACTTAACACAAGATTTTCTCGCGCACATGAATTTTTGGGACTTAAAAGTTACATTTATCTTTGTTTTATTGCGCAAACAATATAATGGTAACGTCAGAGCTTAAAATACTTAAGCTGTTCTATCGAGTAGGTAATAAATGTTGGAATAACGTGCGCAGCGACTAGAGCTGATCACTTTAGAACTGTTGTCGCAATGAGGCTTTGAAAGTTCTATATCCGATTTAGCATTTTATGTCCAAAAAATTAAATCTAAAATAACAAGGAAGCTATTTTTATAAAAAGACGACAGAGTTCAAAGTTCTTATAAAGACCTACAAAGTATTCTATATCGTATTTCAGAATAAACGCAATACCTCTTAAGGGGTCATTGTAGTCGCGGATTTTGTTCGAAAGAGTCACCGCGGCCCTGGAACGCAAAAGGCACTAGGAGGAGCATGGATGGGTTTTAGTCAATAAGAGTCTGACACTCCCTCCCGCTCCACCCAGAGCGGAAGGGGTCATTTGAAGAATTCCCATCCTTAAAAAGAAAAAACGGGGTCATTGTACTTATCATTATGAACAACTTTTACTATGGGAGTAAAACTGAAAACGCACTAACGTACGCGTCACTCGACAAAATGTACTGAACAGAACAGATGATTTTTATTTCACGTTTTTAGGTTGATCACATAAATGTCATCTGTACACCCGTGTGTACAGATCTACATACATACAGAGATTAAGAGGTATCGCGTTTATTCTGTCACACGTTGTATAAATGCATACAGGACTTCCAGATAACTACGTTGGTTGAAAGTGAGGTGACTTACCGTAACTTGAGAGAACAGGATCCGATCCTTAGTGCTGCTTCCAACACTGTGACTGCTGCCTGGTACTGCCCTGCTGCCAGCAACTCTTGCCCGACCACCTGGATACAGACAAAATTTTATAAGATTCCTTTGATAGTAGCACGCTACTGCAGACATAATGTTACATCTCGCCTCTTATCAGTGACAGAATCAAGTTTGATTGCTAATTAGTAACAACACATAAAGGCCAATTCTACAAATTAAACAACAATAACATTCGGTTGTCAATCGCAGACTGTCAAAAAAACCTTATTTTTCATATATTTTTGTCAGTTTGCGCTTAAGATGCGAATGCAAACGTTGCTTGAAAATTAGTAGAATTGGCACTGTAATCACAATAGGTCAGTCATATAGTTACTTTAGTGGCATTGTTATAAGATTGTTTTTCATTTCGATCTGTGTCCATTAGAACAGGAACAAAGGAAACTATGCTTTCACTTCAGTGTCACTGAAAGGCATGTATAGACAGTGACAGTGTTGGGCTTAGTTTGTTGTAACAGAAATCACTACCTACTCTTTGAGAAACATCGATAAAAACATCGTTGGGACTTGCTCAGAAAAATCATTGGTAAGGATTTTTAAAGCTTATGGCAATGTCAGATTCTATGGAACGCTATGATAACAATGCAGTTAAAACTTTATTGTCAATTGCGTAGTGACCCTCTTCATAAAAATAAATGCTCGTCGTGATGGAATGCGGTCTTAGAATACCTAAATATGTGTTTGTAAAAAGCCACTCAACATCTAAGATAGCCACGTTTAGCAAGGAAGGCTTCCGTTGTGGTACCTAATGGCCATTTTGTGAAGCTTCTGTATCATACAGTCACCGCTCCGACTTATCTCGGTGATTTCGATCTCGCCTTTGATGTCATTTACTTTTTAAGTCCGACATAATAATAAACTAACGTATGTACAAAAATGCGAATTTGAGTATCATTGGCGGGCACAAAAAGCGCGACGAATTTTTAAGAACCCATTAAGCTTGCCGTTACGATGGCCGCAGAAACATTTAGCCGAATGATTTGAACTTATCTCCCTATAAAGCTTTAATATCATATTTAAAGAACACCCAGGGCGGTTATTTTGAAACTATTCTAAAGATATCGACTATATTTTGTCTTTCTAATGTTTTGTATTTAGAAAATGCAGACTCGAGCAGTCAAGATCCAGTTTTATGTACAGGCATTTAGCTGGAGTTCTTTATTATATGACAGTTTGATTTCGCTTAAGCGCCAACTACATAAGCTTCCTAATAATTTTCATCGTTTTATGGCAAGATTAGGAAAGTTTTAGACACTTAACTACGCAGCACAGCAGATAATACAGTGTCGACGTTCAGTTTCATTATCTGAGTGTTTAAATCGCTTCAATTTACCGATTTCAGTTCAATTCGGTACATTGTATGCACGGAGCGGCGGCCATTTTGTGGTAGTGCGACGCCATTTCGGCCATTCACGTCTGGGCTGCCGATCAACTGTCGCGCAGATTGTATGTAAATTCACGGGGGTCGGTCGCGTATTTATGGGCCTTTGATCACTCAGCCCCATTGTCTGAGAGTTAAATGCGCCGAAAAATGTTCAGATGTCGCCCGACTGCACGCCAGCGGAATGTATGCAAATAGTCCGTCCGCTGACTCTGTGTATGGGGTGCTTAATATTGCCAACATCGACGAGCCCTAAATGTGCCATTATTTGTATAATGATACGATTGTATTTGCGTAATGTGTTTTTCTTTTAATATGTCACTTAGGGTGCACTTGTTTTTGTGTAGAGACGTGCGAATCTCGTTAATGTTTCAGTCTCATTCACGACCGACGTAAATGTTTATGTGACTTTGTTGTCGCCACTTTGGGTGAGGGAAATCACTGTTCTACGCTGAAAACGTGTTTTGTGTGGCTTGTGACACGCTTGACGAAATATTTTAGGATCTTTATGGTATTATTTTAGTAACCCTTTTATTTAATCTTGCTAAGATCTCGAAGATATAAATGTAAGAAATGGAAGCGTCCTCTAGGTCAGTGTTTTTTATGTAAATCGCCTCGTCTGCCCCATGTCTCCGTCAGCGCTGAGAGAGGGACTGACAATGCACATATTTCCGGAGGTACGCTAATGGATCGCATTATTTTGGGATCGAGACTTCGAGGGACGCAGTATTGCGTGATGTTTATGCTGTCCACAGTCACTATATTCATGGAGAATTGGAGACACTGAGTTTTATGGTGTTTATCCAACAATTCTTGTTTAAAATATCGGTACTTACTTTGTAACTAAGTTAAGAGTAGGAAATAGGAAAGATTCATTCTGCAATAAGCCTGTATAGACTCCTAAGAAGTTTCGCCTTATTGGAAATTTTAAATCGTCGTCTCTCGTCAAAACAAAACTTGCTTCTACGTCTTTAAATACGTTGTTTTATCGGCTGTATAACTTGCCTTTTTTGGGCAAATCATGTGTTTCCGTACTTTATATCCACGGAACATGACAATAACTTGTCATGTTTCATGGATGCGTGTATTATCTGAAAGGATCGTAAATTATCGTTTTTATTGGGTACTCACGTCAAGTTACGTAGTAGTTAAGTACGTTACGGAAGATAAGTTCCCTTTAATCAAAGTTTACTGATATGAAATAACGGGATAATTATACTACCCTTTTTAGCAATATTTTGATAATTCTTACAATAGATAGGTAGGTGGTTTATGAAATCTTATTTTTAAATGCATATCAAAAAACTTAGCACCCGTCAATTTATTTTCATCATTTAAATATTTTTACTATAAAAAAAACTTAATAGGTACTGATTGCACATCAAATTAACCAGAGCGTACACGAACTTAGGGCACCCCGACATGGACAGGTAAGGTTCGAACGGGATGGCGGGAGCTAGAGTGAGCGAGCGTACTTAGCTCCTGTCATACCGGTCATGTTAGGCTAGGTTAGAAAAAAATAAAAAGTGGATTGAATTATCATCAAACGTTGATATTTAAACGATATTGTGAGTTTTTCCTGGCAATTACAAACTTTATCGTGCGCTAGTTATTATTAGATTATGTGTTTATAAAAAAGCTTCCTTTTTCAGTTAACTGCCAAGAGTTATGAACTGAATTTTTTGCTAAAATAATAATATTTTGAGGTAACTATTTTGCTCTGTAATCAGACATTTTGATTAGTATTGGATTTTTTTTTATAAAAAGAAGAATTTTTGTTTTACAGTTAAATACTAGCCGTTAATGATACTATCGCATAAAGAAGGTAGTAAGGAAGCACAACCAGTACAAATTGTGCTTATGTCAGCTTACAAACTGAACTGTATAGCTGTACTTGCTAAATTCCTGGACAGATACAAGTTGTTTAGAAAACTCCGTGACCGATTCCGAATCTGTGAACACGTTAGTCGTCATATTAAATAAGTAATTAATCTAAATATTAATTTTATTTTTACAAACTTTTGTGACGCTCCCAATCCTGACTCGGTTATTAAAACATGAGTGTGACCGCACGGGTTGTCATGGCAATTGTTCTACGGGTATGAACTGTAATTTTGTCGCGTTAGGTACTTTTTTTTTTTTAAACGTTGCCCCACACTAGGAGTTTCTCCTGTATCGTGGGTGCGCTTACAAACATACATAGCAGCCTTTGTGCTCCCAGCGTTAACGTCAATCGATCAGCTGTTATGATCATACACCGCCATTTTACATGTTGTGCGACAGACATGTTGTGCCACAGATAATGTAGAAGCAGAGATTGGACAAGTCTATAATGCACAGTAGTTACTGTACCGTACTCACCATTTTTGGACTCGACCATTGTCGGAAAAATGTGTTATTTACTTACTTGCTTCAGCACATTAGCGATTCGCTCGTGTTAAATAGATTTTTGCAAATATGGGTCTTATATCTCTGTACCAAAATTCATTTGAATCGGTTCAACGATTTAGACGTACTATTATAGTTTTATCAGATTGTGACTTTCAAAGTTAAATTTGGAAAAAAATCAGTTCGCTGTCGTGACTGGAGGAAAAACCGGTGCGAAAGACTTGAAATCTCCAACGTGTCTCTGAGCTCCTTATCCTTTCCGAGAGAGCCTTTTGCTCTGAAGGAGTGGGAGTAGCGTCCTATAGTCCATGTACCACGATTTGCGACATTTAACGCGTCAATGTTGCTCGTTTACATACAAAACGAAGTATTTGCGTCTGCGCAGCTTGTATGAGCAGGCTGTTAGTCGCCATAAGCCTAAGTAATTCTCAGCTTTGCACACTAATGGTAAAACATTGGCCATGTTTACACGTATAATCCATTCAATTTTGCGATTCCCAGGTCGAGTGGAGCAAGCTTGGACTTTTCAAGCGTGACATTTAATTATACAGGATTTAAACTTTAGTGAGATATTGTTACATGATATTAATACAGTACATGAACATAATGTTTTATAGGTCATCGGCTTGGCATTTATGTAATGAAGTAGGGTAATTTAGGCCATATTTCAGACATTCACACATTTTTTGGGTCGTGTAAATGAAACCGTGATATATTTGTCAAACAATAACAAATTGCTATCTACTGTTTTGCAACCGAACTGTTTAATTAAAGCCGAAAATATGTGGCAGATACTAACACGATTGTTAGTTCTGTCATCTGGGTGCCAATTCTACAATTTTTAAAGCAACTTTCGTTTTCGCCTTTGACAAAAATGAATGGAAATTGAGACATTTTTAACCGACTTCTAAAAAAGGAGGAGGTTCTCAATTCGGATGTCTGTATTTTTTTTTTAATGTTTTTTCGCGCGTATCTCCGTCGCCTGCCAACCGATTTGTAAAATTCATTTTTTGTTGAAAAGGGTATACTTCCCGAATTTTAACAAAATCGGTTCATTAATTTGTTTTTTAAATCCAAATAGCTGGAAAAATCATCCATGTATACGAAATTGCGTATTTTTGCTTTCCTGTGGTGTTGTTAGGTGTGGGGTACCACTAAAAAGTGAAAAATAAAAAACTTTTTCACAAAAAACAAGAAACCGGCTTCCAAAAAACGCTACAAAGTTCAAAATAACTTTAATTTCGGAAGTCGGTGTTAAACAACGAAAAAGCAACCAAACACACCGACTTCCGAAATTAAAGATGTTTTGAACATTGTTATTTTTAACACTGCGACAGAGATACCTATATGCGAAAGCGAATGTTGTTTTAAAATTAGTAGAATTGGCTCTCAGTTGCCTGTAGTTTCATTAAATAGGCCTCTAAATGCATCATTATCACGTTGTTATGATTGTCTTATTAGGTACGCGATGTGGAGTTAAATTCACGCGTTTATGTCTTTATAACCGCCATCGATGACTAAATGAAAAGCTTTGATTCATTTTCAAATTGTTTGCATTTCTTCAAGTCTTCTTGACAGTTTAGTCATGCTGGACTCATTAAAATAAGTCCAGAAGTAAATATTTTATCAATTTATTTTCATACACGAGTGCGAGCCATTTTGTCAAGCTCCGAAGTGAAACGCGATTGCTCCGAGCGTGAGATTCAATGTGTAAAGCACATGAAACAATGAAGGTATTTAATCTGATCGTTAACCTATAATTTTAAAGGGAAAGTCCCATATTTAATGTGCCCTTGTGAATTAGGTTCAAAATGTTATAATTAAACAGGAGAAATGTGCTCGAGGAGCTAGTTTTTTTTTTAAAGCTTTGTCCCACACTTGCAATTTTTCCTGTAACGTGGGTGCATTTACAAACATATAAACTCACATACACATCAGCCAGACCCGGAACAACTATCTGTAGATCATACAAATATTTGTTCCGTGCGGGAATCGAAACCGTGACATGCAGCGCAGCAGTCAATCGCTCAACCACTGCGAAAACGGAGCCAACCATCGAGTTGCTAAGCATGTTATCACAGCCACGCAAATCGATGTTCAAGATTAACCAACCACTGACCAACCACTTGCTGATGTTGGTCTATGGATTAGTCATCGATTGGTTGGGATCTATAACGTACTGAGAACCCTCCGTGCCTCGAAAAGCATGTGAAGCCATTGGTCCCCAACTGACATTTGCAGACGGTACGGTTAGTGAGAAGCCCGTATTTCTAGCAACCAATCTTAACAATGGGTATGGTGTTACTCAGTAGCTGGACTGCGCAGGATCGGGAGTCACTCCACGTAAAACACTGGTAATAAGTTCCATCTAGTCTGGAAGCCGACCTCAAAATAGTTCGGAAAAAGCAAAGCAATTGATGAGACCGAAGAAGCTACTGCTAAACTCGGCCATCGCAATGTCTAAAACACGAATCAGTCAAAGTAATCTTCATACTTTTTAAATTATTTTTCATAAATTTTAGGCTCCCGTTTGACCACAATCTCACCTGATGTTAAGCGGTATTGTCGTCGACGATAGAGCACACATGCCTAGAAGTAACCTATTCATTATTGACTTAGATACCCCAGGCTTGCAGCATCCAGGAATCACAGTCTCAGGAAATTTCACTCCTCAGTTGTACGCGCAAAGATTGAAATAATGACCAAAGACCACCAAAACAAGAGCCAAAATTAAACTGAAACCGTAAGACATATAATTGTTATAGTTACACGAAAGCGAGGGGGCGACACGAAGATTCGTGTATCATTTGCAGGCTGCATACAACATTATTAACATAATGCCATCGCGATAACAAATGAAATTGCATTCGAGCTGCCGGCTTTAAACGTGTGTTTAGTTAGGTATTTGATTATGTGTTCATCATCACAGTTTTAAACTTTAGCATTGCATAATTTTAAGAATTAATGTTATTGCGTCAGGGTGTTGTTCCAAAGAGTAACCGCGACCCTGGAACGCAAAGAGCTATTGAAGGAACACGGTTGGGTTTCAGTCAGTAAGAGTCTGACACTCCCTCACGCTCCGCCCAGGGCGAGAGGAGTTATTTGATGATTAAAGTCGGAAGAAGAATTAGGGGCTGTCCTTCTTCACAATTTTTATCAGTAGGGAATTTATGTAATTTTTTAAGTAGGTACGGTATACCAATATGACCAACTATTCCTAGAAATTGTATTAAAAAACACTTACCGATATTAACACAAAAGGCGATTGATCCAATTTCATAGCTTCTAACTGCCTAAACGTAGGCTCCAGGGTTGTCCGGAGCGGGGATTTGAGAGAGGCTTCCACCAATGCTGCCAGCAGCTGCCTCGAAGACGGTTCCACTCCCAACCCTGAGCTGAAGGCCGCCAGTGCTTCGCCATGGCGTCCCAGACATTGTAGTGCCACCCCTAGAACATAAAGAAGGTTTAGAATAGGTACTTACTGCAAAGTACTCAAAGAGTATGTAGGTACTGTAGAGAACTATTATACTAGGAGCAATTTTCGTATTTTTAAGGAGCGTTCGCATTCACATCGCATTCGCAAACTTAAAAACACCTAATTCCCCTACATTTTGACAAGTTTTTGTCTAAATTCCCTACTTTTTTCATTGATTGTCTCTCAAATGATTTTGCGACTTGGATTTGAACGCTTTTTGGTAAGAGAATTGGTCTTCAGGACCTCTAAGATTTAGAAACTGAAATGCACATTATGAAAAGGACATAAAAACTCATTTTAATATTATGACAGACCGAAAGTAACGCAGCCGAGCCACTTCAAGCCATCGGTGGATTTACTATCGATAAAAAAAAAATAATTTAGGTATTAGGTATACATATAATTATATCCTTTAAAATCGCGAATAAGCCTTTTATTAATTCCGAATTTCCGAGCCAGTCACAGTACCTAACTACATACAGTTGGTCAATGCCATGGTTTTGTCTGTAGGAATCTTACCAACCGTCAATCGGACATTCAAAGCTGCAATTAATGTAAAAGGCGTTGAACCACTGTATCTACGGACGAAATGGTTAGACTGTGACAACACGACCACGAGCCTCGCACTATAATGAATGCATATATGGTAACGCTAAGCGTAGGTTGAGGTCTTGTGCACCCACTGCCGGCTAATAACTGTAAACTTACATTCATAATTGTTCTGCCAACAATTCTTTGGTATCAGTATTCTCACACCAACAATTTAATTATTAAAGAAACAATGAGATTATTCAATGTATCTTTGGGAACCGCCTTTATTGGGGTTTAAATGTAATCGGTAATAAGATAATCGATCTTGAATCCTAAAAGGGTTTAGTTCAAAACTAATCCTCGTACTTAAAAAACACGTTCACGTTTTGGAATATGGGCCAGTCTCATATCAGCAATAGTCAATGTTAAAAACTTTAGAAAATGAGCTTGTAAATGAGTCAATTTGTCAAATGTAATTGGAGATTTAATTTATTTATTAATTTTTCTTTACTTACCTATTTAATTAAATTATTTTTTGACAGATTCAGATTAGAATACGAAAGTTACTTTAAAATACGGCACTCAAGATTTCCAGGAAAAGTTACGCCACCAGTTGGCGCCACTTTCGCAAGAATTCCTCCAGTTGGGAAACCTAACTTTTGACATCAATGGCAACTTGACTGATGTTGGAAAACACAAGCGCTTTGACATAAGTACCTACATGCTATACGATGGACTTGAAGGGCAATTCTGAGGGCCAATTCTTCTAATTTTTAAGCAACGTTAGCATTCGCATGTCAGTTGCAATCTGTCAAAAAGCCTTAATTTCTATACATTTTTGACAGATTGCAACTGACAAGCGAATGCGAACGTTGCTTAAAAATTAGATGAATTGGCACTCTGAGGAGCATTCACATCGCAGTCGCAGACTGTCAAGAGTTTCCGCTAAAGTGCTGTCACCTTGTGCACATCACTTTAGGAAACCCTCATTGTATCTATCGGCGGTATTCATTTCATTCTACAGTTCGCGTCAAATAACTGTGCCCCTCTGAAGTTGGCTACGAGTGGCTGCGTAGTAGTACTAGTAGTCAAAATTACGAACAAACTGCAACTGCGCATGTGCAAGAGTCTTGGGGGCGGGGATTATGGCGGCGCGATTTTATGTCTCAGTTGCCCGTTTACGTTCGATGCATGCTTGCGTCCCGCTTGCTCCCGTCTACGTGACTGCACCTACGCGATCTTTGCAAATGGCTAACTTCAGAGGGGCAAAGTTATTTGACGCGAACTGTACTACGGTACTTGAGATAAATGGAGGTATCGATGTCGGCACTTGACGTGATTGACAGTAATTGTCATGTTTACTCTCTTTTAAGGCTCCGGACTGCATGAAGAGCAATTTATAAAAAATGAGTCGAGATGTTTAAAGTCAAAAGTAGTCAAGTGTGATGATTCGTTATAAAATACTTATAAAAATCACTTTAAACGTTTTAATTCTGTCGGTAGGTCCTACACATTCCAATTAATATTTTTAAGGGGGAATTATGCCTAGTTTTCTGAAATATAATCAATTTAACCTATATTTTTGGCAGCCTCAAACTACGAACATACTATTAAACACTAAATAGATGTAGCTTATTTTTTACATATCCCCATATCCCCCATTTTTTTAAGTTTTTGCCTTATAACACTGCCTTAAGAGAAATCTTACAGACTACAATAATGCAGGTAATTGCCAAGTTAATTTTATAGCGGACTACCAGAGTAAATCTTAAGTTAGTAGACAATTAGAAATGCTATACTTTCATTAGTGCCCAGCAGTGGGACGACGAAGCCTAACCTAACAGTAATGCTTTCATTATGTCGATTTCGTTTCGCTGATTTACTGCTTGTATTAATGTTATTTTACTGTTTCTTGTGTATCTACTCTTTACTACCAAAGCATGATTCATGGACGTTAAAGCCCGTTTTTATTAACACGGGGAAATCCATTCCCATATTAGTATCGATGTTATGGTTAATAGCCAAAGTGCCGCTATCCTCTTCGTGGTTATTTTTTTTAAATACAAGGCGAAGTCGGAGCCGAAACCTTCACTATATCTGATTTAGCCTCCTTTGATTCCAAAAAAAAGCACAGCTCCTTTTGGACATGCCATGAGGGCAAACCCGCGCGTTAAAGCAAGTATTTCATACGTTCTCAGTATATCCCGTACGAGTTCACTTGGCACCTGGCTCGACACATTTCGAATGACGTTTTGAGGTTTTAATTTAAATTGAAAAAAACTATTTCGATGAAACCAATATGAACGCCTTAGCATCACTGTTACAGATGCGTTTATATTATTTTCATCGAAATGGAATGGTTCAATTAAAATGAAAATGCCAAAACGTAATTCGAGACAGGTGCCAAGTTAACGCGTACGGGTAGTACATTATGCGCAATATGTCGTTACTTGTCGCCACAGCACTCGGCTTGTCACGCTTCTATAGTTAGAAATTGATTGATTGATTTAATCACGCGCGCTCACTGATTAACTAAGAGTCCTTTCTATTTCCATACTGAGCTGCGTTGTTTCACAGCTGGAGATTCTTATGGCATATTGCTAAAATAGAATGAGTTTAAGACAAAATTACATTTTATCAGAGGTTGTGATTGTCAAAAAGTTCAAAATGTATTTTGGTACAGTGGTACCAAAATACATTTTGAACTTTGACAAAACACAAACACGTGACATTACGGTAGGTAGTGACCTACCGTAAAGTCACGTGTTTACAAAAAAAAAATCTTCGACTGCTAAAATATTCATTATAAATGCAAAAGTAACCGTGTTTGATACTCTTCGTCATAACTTTTGAACGGAATGGGAGCTACCGTTTTCGTGCTCACCAGTTGGCGACACTGGCGAGTAAGGTTCTTAAGCATAGACTTGAAGTGAATATTTTTTTTTCCTTGCGGGCGAAGCCACTTACAGAAGCTAGTTACTAATAAATTGCAACTGTGCCCACTGTGACTGTGTCGACTTTGACTTTATTATTCCATCAGGGCAATATTTGCTCTTTTAAGCGCTATGCCGAGAAAGCAGGGCTCGCACATCCCCGAAATAGACCCTTACAATAATGGGGACTAAAGTATTACAGTTCATAATAAGTGGTCTTCATAAATAAGTCGGCAGAAGTACATTGTCGATAATTTATGGGTACTTATTCTTACCTATGCATTTCTTTGTACCTACATCGCGGCAGGGGGCCCCATGTATCGATGTTCGCAAAAAAACGAAACGATAAAAGATACACTTAAAACCACATTAATGGACAAAGTATTTAGTCATAAAATAAATTGTTCGTAATACCTATCATTTTATAGCCACAGAGTAAATAAAAGTAAGACGTATTCAGAGGAATGAAAGTGACTGATAACCGATAGAAAATAATGGAAAAAAAGTAAATGTAGTCGCACGCAAGTGTCATAACAATGTGTGCGCAGTGCATGTCATGAATATGCAAAAAAGTGTATTCATATGCAATAGAGGTGCTAAATGCATCACGACCGATGATTTATTTAAGGCTCGGATGCTATGCCTGGTTATACGTTTTTAATGCAGTACATATCTTGTACATCCGATTTTTTGCGGAAATAATTTTAAATGTGAACGTGAATTCTGAATTTGAAAATGTGAAAGTCTAAGGGCGGAGTTCTGAATTGAATACTAAGAGTTAGGAACGTATCAAACCAACTTTAATTTCCAAAACTTTTTAAGGTTTTTAGGCTAAAGTAAAGTTTAACAAATACTAAACTTCATTCAGAAATCAGGGGTTATTATTTAGATGTTTGTAAATCAAATGGCTGATCGTATTCGGATGAAACCATGTCCTGTATTAGGAGAATAGTTTTATCCTAATAGTACGTTCCTTCGATGTTTCCGCACAAGCAAGTACGAGTATAGGTACAAATATGAACCAGCACGCAGGTTCCTTCTGAAGCAGCAAATACGATTACTTTAAGTAATTCTTAAGAAGATATTAATGTAACCTTAATGGTCGATTAAAGTTGAAGCTCATAATTATAAATTCCTCGTCTATAATCCATGTCATTAAAAGCAATTAATTGTCGCTTTAACGGTTAAAAGTAATAATACTTAAGACCAGGACATCAAATGATGATCATAAAGTTACTTAGCCAACTTAAAATCCATCTTCTAGTCATATTAATAAACAGCTTTTGTGGCTGTTAATCTTGGCACTATGTGTATTTGAAATAATGTTCTTATGAAGATGTTTGCGTTTAACAGAACTAAAATTACAGTATCATGCTTTGAGTGTAACTACGAAGATCCACGAAGCGATTCACGAAGCGTAGACTTTTTTAAACTCTTATGTGCATGACAAGTGAAGAAATTAGGCACAAAATTGCATGCATATCTTACCAAATTAATTCTTAGCACTACGTTACCTTGTCTGTAATACGCTTTTGGCCAGTTAGGACACAGTTCCCTTGCCCGCGTCGCATCTTGCAGGGCTGCTGCAAACTGCCCTTGTTTTAGCCTCGCTGCTGACCTGTGCAAAATGTAATAATTAGAAAGAAAGAAAGAAAAAATATTTATTTGACGAGGGACGGTCCATCAAAGGCTCTGGCAGCGGTAGAATGGCGAAGGTGTGTGAAAGATTGTAGAAAACGTCAAAAATATATGGGAATAACAAACACTGTCGAAATGTCACGCGAATAATCTCGTATTGGAATTTTGACAATCGCAATGTCTGATATAATGACACGTTATCTAGTGCCTCAGGTATACACATAAAATAAAAAAATAGCAATGAATGTTTTTTTTTACTATTGATAGGAACGCATTTGACCACTATCTCACCTGATGGTAAGCGATGATGTGGTCGAAGATGGAGCACGCTTGCCTAGAAGTAAGCCATTGTTTAGTACGAGGATATGCCTCACGCGCGGCTGCCAAATAGGTTCATTTTAGGAATGTTGCTAGGCAGATTCTGTCTGACGCTGGTCTTCCAATGAACCTTGAGTGACGATGCAAACGGTTTCTAACATAATACAGATCTTTAATTTAAAAAAAAATGAGCTGCTCGGGTATAAATATTGGTAGGTAGGTAGTGATTCATCCTGCTCAAGATTGGGTCTTTGTCTACCACGATTCATGTTAGGTTTTATTAAGGGTGCACCTAAAAGAGTTTTGGTATTTATGACCTAGAATATCGCATAGCCCTAGCCAGCTGGAAGTCTCATCACATTGTTATCACCACATTGAATATTTTCATGCTTTTCGTTCATTTATTATGCATGTTTGCTTAGAGATATCGTGTATGATAAGACGATACCCGCCCATGTAACACTATTGTACATAAAATTTAAATAAATAAATAGAAGGCATGATACTAGTGCAGCTGGAGCTCATTATAACTCTATAATCTCACGTAATTATGTACACGCGTGACCAATGCGATTGACAGCTACAAGAGACTGGTCAAGTTTATTACCAGCACCGTTCACTGATCCATATGGTGAAGCTTTTCTACTATAATTTCCCTCATAATGTGCTGATCATAATTATAACTAAGGTAATGAAAGGCTGCTAAACTGGGCTTAGCCTTTGTGGAGTAGACACAGATGCAAGACATTTAATGTAGGTATGTATGAGGGCGTCACAGTGATTGAAGCAAGTATACGTCTCGGGTAAACGGGACAGTCCTAGAACCAAAAATTCGAACACATGTGATGGTATCCGCCAACCCGCACTGAACTCGTGGTTGCTTTCTCTCTCACAGAGGGAGAGCCCTGAGTTTTAGCTGTAGGAACATTGTAGGTTGATATCATGCTGCTCCAAAAGAACCCCAACTCAAAAGTGACGGCGTCTCAGTGAAAGAGAAAGCAACCACGAGTTCAGTGCGGGTTGGCGGATACCACATGTGCTCTAATGTTTGGTTCTATGACAATCCCGTTTACCCGAGACGTATACTTGCTTCAATCACTGTCACGATCTTTTCCTTCACCATTTTGAGAAAGGCGACGTATACTTGCTTAAAACCCTCTTAAAGGCTAAACTGTAAGCATGTGTTCAGGAATAACTTGATCAGTGATTTTCATTTTGAGAGCATTGTAAACTATCCTTGAATATTACCCTGATAAGAACCTTCTTATATTCATTTTAGAGGAATTCGTTGACTAAACTTACCGATTACTATAAAGTATGTGATTGGCAGGATCCAGCGTCAAGGCATCGGTGTACAGAGCGACGGCGGTGGCGAAGTCCCCGGCCTGGCATGCTGCGTTGGAGGCGCGGACCTTCTCCACGAAGAGGGCCCGGGACGCCGCCCCCAAGGATGCCGAGCCCGTCGGCTCCACCTGCGAGACAAGAGAAGGGGGTAAGTATGGTAAAAGTTCAAGGCACGGTGAAAGTTCCGGTCGGAACAAAACTTAACACTGACCGAGCTGACTTCTTCGCTATCGTGTACATACGTACTAATATTAAAATCGTGAATGTATCTCCTCACCTCTGTTTGTTATAGTTTCATGTTTCGGTCGAACGAATTCGTATTAAACTTTCACAAGGGTGACCATAAACTTGATTAGGACGTAGGATATATTTTTATCCTGGTAGTATGTTGCCTTGAGATAGTAAAAAAAATAGAGGGCTAAGCTGCGGGCAGGTGGTATTTGTTCCCGGTCACAAAAAGATGTCAGCATAGTAGCCTTTTAGGGCTAGAGTCTGCCAGGGTTGCGGATTTTGTTCGAAAGAGTCACCGCGGCCCTGAAAAGCAAAGAGCACTACGAGATGCACGGATGGGTTTTAATCAGTAAGAGTCTGACACTCTCTCTCGCTCCACCCAGAGCGGAAGGGGTCATTTGATGACTTCACACACATAAAAAAAGATGCGATTTGTTGTAAAATTTTGGATTACCAATAGCATTCTACCTAGTTCATCCATGACCATATTCAGGGAGAGCCCATACAAGCAAAACCTATAGATATGTCATTGAAACCTGTTATTTTCCTTCACCTTCACCTAAAACAAGCCGCCATTAAAATCCCTTTACATACAACTTTCGAGACTTTGCGATTATACGAAAGTGTATTAAGTATAGAAAACAATTTTCCGTGCCTTGTAGGCGCAGATTGATATGTAGGACCAACCCACAAACGTCTACTTTCTAACACGGAATTACTATAGTTAGATGAATTACCTGCATTATATCTATTAAAACAGCACCTTTGTGCCTCGGCCTCTACATGGAATTAACTTTCGCAAAAATATTGCGTTAATGAAAGCCCAAGTTTTCAGATCATGGCGCATTAAACACGGACAGATTAACACGTAATGTAAGGAGTAATAAAATTTCGATTCTAAATGCAACCAATACATGCATCTCACCTGGTAATATTAAACCTGAAAACTTAAACCATTGATTCGTTGCCACATTATTTTTTACAACCGCAACGTAATAACAGCCTTTTCCAACTTCCCGCTTCCCATTCGCTCTTCGGGTGTATTCGATAGCACTCGGCTATCTTCGGAAATAAAGTGTATTCGTATTATGTATTTTATTTTACGTTTTGCTGTATGTTACAGTTGTGAGCAATAACACGAATAAGCTTTCACGACGTTATGCGTATAAGTCGATGGGCTTTAGTTGTTATTGCGCAAATTATAATATCAATAACATTTAACCTTTTTTGCTCTTTATAAGTGAAAGTATTTCTCGAATGAAACAACAAAAAAAGAAGTAAGAGCAGGCATTTATTTAGCCAAATAAATAAAAACAAAACTTCGAGGATTTAAGTAAAAGGTTACTTTTTTATGCACTTAGGTACGTTTAAACGTTACCTACATAGTTATATCAAACAACTGAAATGGTAGCTTCTTTTACAATGTTGGTATCAATGATATTATAAGTAAAAAAGTGTAGATAGTGGTAGTGACACGTCAAAATGTGGCTAATTAGCCACATTTTCCTCGTCTTGACTCTTTTCCGCTCCCGATAATTACGGCTTGCCGTCCTACTTCTACGTGTCATCAAACATTGTGACATTGTGCCATTCATATAGATCGAATGTTGTTTAAGTAACCTATCTACACCTTTTTACTTATAATATCATTGGTTGGTATGATATATTTTACTACCTACCTAAATAAAAAAGATTATAAACCTTTAATTGTAAACCTTTAATTCAAGAAATAAACCGACGGGGCCAACATGGCCCATAGTCTGTAGGTCTGTGCCATAATCTGATCGTTATCATTTAATCCTGGCTATTTCATTGGCAATTTTTTCCATACAAATACGCATTTAGCCTTGTCCTACGTTAATGATCTGTCTAAAGTATTTAAATACTGGCCAGTAATTACCGTATTATCTGATTGGTATTGGGTGATATCCATACGGGGAGTGGCACTCAACTGTAAGAGAAAATTACGTGGGATTATTTCATGAATTTAAATAAAGAACGCCCAACAATGTGTTAAATTGCAGATTTGTTTACGAACTTATTTTAAAAAGGTTATATTTTTTTTTAGAAGGGACAATCTTCTCGTAAATTACCTATGTAAATGCGGTGAACATGAAATAATCTCCAAAAACTTTACTAACTTTTACTTTGTAATAAGCATTATTACCTATCGCAATTTTAACCCTAAAGGCCACTGTTTTCGCTAAAAGGATAATAATTATGTAATGAACGTAACACATTCGTGTTTTTGATGGAATTCCAATTAATCGATTCTGTACGTGACTTTCAATGTACTACGTTATCGATATTAAATTCGATTCCTTCCTCCACCACACTCGATGGATATTAAAGCTTACAATCGATGTGGGTTATAAAGTTCTCGATATTAATTGGTTTGGAACTTAATAACTTGTTGAATTAATGTTTTAATAGGCTAGTTTTCAATGTCGGAGGCTCGGTTAACTCGTGTTGTGTATCACACATACTTACTGTTGTCGGCTGAATTATTCGTTGATTTTATTAGAGTATTTTTAAGTTTTGACTCGATAAGGAACGATATTCATAGACAATAAATGGCAAAGTTGGCCTTTAAAAGCGTGTACTTAAAACGCTTTGTACTCTGTTTTAAAGAACCAAAAGAAAAAATAAAATTGATCGGACCTTAGGTGCCTGATCCTGACTTTATAGCGCAAATGAGACTGGTCTCTAGGCTTTAATTATAGTACTACATAAAAGGTTTTCGTTGAATTCGTATTCGTTAAGGTAAAAATCAAACTAAAGGTTATATGGTAAAATTAAGACATCACTTTTTATAGTTAAATAAAACAAACACGTCTCAATCGTTAATTTCTAAGAAAGAACACTATGAAACGTTTCATAAATATTTACAAGTCAAAATATTTGTGTTGCCTAACAAAAGCATAAAGGATTCGACCGTGCCGACGTTATAATAGTAAAAAACGACAAATGACAAACTGCTACTGAATTCCTAAACCCCTCGCCTACGATGGTAACGTGAACACCACGTAGACGTGCCATAAGAAGAAGTTCCGTATAGAAAGGCAGGATATTTTTTAAGTTTCGTAGCTGTCGATTGAAAAACTGGAATATGAATTTGATGGTTCATATTCGGATTGGTGGAGAGGAGACTAAAATTGTATTGGGTTATCTATCAATCAGCCAAAAATGTTTCCAGGCACAGATATCAATCAATGATACACTTTTTTACAAAAATACTTTCCGAAAAAGGAGAAAAATTAGCTGTTCCCTACATTTTGCCGAGTTATGGTATCAAAAATGTATTAAACAGCCGATTTTTGCAGCAATATTAGAGAGAAAACGAGGTAGATACTAACATTCTTTATTTCCGCCATCTCGCAGTGGGCGTTATCCCTGTACTTTTAAAATAGACTTCATTAATCCTATCCTTAATTTAATCTTAAACAATAGCAGAGGCATTCTTAATTAACAATTGTCCTTTAAGAGCAAATAAACAACGTTACGGAATTAAACGAAGGCTTAAAATATACATTGGTCCCTGCTGCGACGCAGAGATCCCTAAAAATAAAATATTTTAAATTTGAAACGGCCGAGGAGGCGTGAGGCGCGATCGCCACCTGCGCTATCTATCCGACCGCATCGGAAGCGAGAGTATTTTTTTCTCACGGACCGCATTCTCTTACCTCACCGTGAAACAACCAACCATTGATCTTCCCCTCATCTACCTTATACATAGCTGCACCACACATTCTTTCACTTAACTCCAGATTAAGTTACACAGTAATGTATTTCGTACTGCTCCAAAGCACCAATTTCACATATTTCGTTGTAGGCAGGCAGAGAAGGCGCCCTTTTACCTATGGCCGGGTACACAGACACACTCGTGAACGTGATCTTTGTGCTGCAACAATGACGGATTGACTAAAAAGGGCATTGTTTAATGATGGTGCCGAAGTAAACACACCCGTTTTGGGATATGTATGAATGGTGGGAAGTCAGGGAATCCGTGAACCAGGAATTTTTGGAAAATTAGAGATTTTAAATCTAAAAAGGGAGACGAAGATAACGTTGGAAAGCTAAAATCTTCGCAAAAGGATACAGCGTCGTTCATTGATCTTATCAGCGAGGATTAGTCTCATTAACAGAAGGGACACCGCCGCGACTGTAGAAATTATATAACTACATTTCCCTATTCCGCAAACGATGTAACTGTGATGACAGTTGATTTTAATACCTCCAAATAAGGAAAAGCCTGTGTTCCACAGAAACTACGATTCCTAGAGAACATGGCCTATTCCCTTTCCGGGTCTTTGAGCTTTATGTACTTACAACAAATATTGAACGGAGAAGATACGTTCATTCCGCGTCGTAACTTCAAAAATTATCATTTCATTTTCATACTGGCAACATTCGATAAGTTTACCATAAATGGTAAGTTTGCGTACCATCATTATGAACGTTTATCAATGCGCTCCCGTGGCGTATCCCGTGCGCCCGCGCATCGGTAATGATCGCCGATTGTTTCGGCCATCTTGAAATATGAGCGACGTAATCGAGCCTTATTCGCTTTATTAAAATTTCGTTTAAAGAGGCGCCTGATAACCGTTCGCTCGACGGATTGGGTAATTATTTTTTCTTGAAACGACCTTTCATTTATCTTGTAACGTTACTTTTTAAAATGAAAAGATGCGGACCGCCCCACGACGCTTAGTGAACGTCATATCGGAAGAATTTTTAATATCGCCGTAGTTAATTAAAGTGTGTTTAAACATTATCCGTCGATTTATCAAAATGTAATTGCGAGTAGAAAATGCGCAGTATGTAATGTAAATACATGGCCGGAGCGAACCGGCGTAATGAACATTAATAATGGAAACTCTTATCCTTTGAAATTTGCATTCTACCATGTTTACTGTCGCGGTGCGCCATGATTATAATTTTTCATTTAAGTAATCCTTTATCAGATGGGCATGTCATATTCCTGATATGCAGCCAGACTTATCTGAACACGTAGATTTGACAGAGAAATATAATGACCGATATACTACAAGAAGTTGGTAGCCTAGTAAGTACTACTTTTAGTGCTTACGGAATCGAATTTCAGCACAAACCAAAACAGAGAAGATTGAAGTGCATTTCGCGCGAACGAGCTCTTAGTGTTAGTTTGCATGTCATTTCAATAGCTATCCATTTATAATTTATATAAATAAATCCATCAATTCTCGGTATAACGACTCAAGCACATTTATCATGGGCACAAAATGTGTTCTGTGAAATCATTTGAAATTCAACATGCGCCAATAACTTCCTATTTTATGGCTCCGGGATAGATGCGTGGTCACATAATGAACTGTAAAGCCGGAATAACTTGTAAATACACATGTATAAACATAGCTGTTATAGGAGAAAAAAGATTAGGATGAAATTGATGTTATTTAACTTAAAGCTAGGTATCCTAAGTGTTTCTTTTCAGCTAATCTCAGACCATTGAGTATCGAACAAGCTGTTGCGCAAACAGTAATTCGCTTTCAATGTAACTTGCACTTTTGATGGCATAAAAACACATCTCGAAGATAGTCGTATGTATGTGTTTGTGTTGTTGAAAGGTTTACGGCCTGCCGGACACATTCCAATTCTATCTAATAGATGCAATTCATTGGTTAATGGTTAGATAAATGTAAAGTAAGGGTAATTTAAAGTGAAGGCGCATTTGGTCCCAATAAATGAGAAAGGTTTACTTATGTGTCTAATTGTTTCGTGTAATTTGGCTGAAATATGACGTCATTTGTTGGAGATGTTGCATAAAATTACGCCGACTGGGAGCTTATTATATTATTATGTTCTGCTACCCTTGCGAAACAGGGGTGAATTGCTAGTTAAAAATAAATTGCAATTGTTAACAATTCATTCAACCGTTAGTCCGCTCTCATGAATATTCTCTGTGGGTAACTTTCGGGATGAAATGAAAAAACAATAAAAACAGAAGGATTTTTAGAAGCTGTTACCACAACAAAGCTTTTGTAATCACGTCAGTGCTGACTCCGTCACGTTTTTATCGCCGCTACGTGATAGGACAGGCATCAGGTGCAGTCCCCTTGTTGTGAGAAAAAAACATAACAATGTACTACGCGACATCAAATATAAAGACGTCTTCTGTAAGATCGTTGATATTACTTTGTTTCGATAATTCCCTTGCAATTACTCCGCTATTTATACCTCAGAGTGTTCCACCTTTTTAAGATTACAGCGTAAAAAGTATAAAGCCTGAATCTGACTGAACTGAACTCATTCCCCCGCCCAGGTATAAGGGTTAAATAACAAAAACCGGCCAAGTGCGAGTCGGACTCTCCCACGAAGGGTTCCGTGCCATAAACTGAAAAAACACGTTTCTTGTATGGGAGCCCCTTTAATTTTTTAGCCTGTTCCCAACCACAGGGTGTTCCAGAAGTGTGTGGTCATATCGTAGCTGATATAGGTACATTAAGAAAAAAATATCAAAACATAAAAAATGTGACGTTTTCTAACAAAATCCACCAAAAATTAAACGAGTAAAAAGTTCCGAAGAAATGACTTTTTTAAGCAGTCTGATGCAGTTGACATTAAATCTATGATTGAACTAACGAAAATGCCAGCAACTGTAACAAGCTGCTTGAAAAGTCATTTCTTCGGGACTTTTTTGTCGTTTTTATTGGTATTTTTTCCTCAATGTATATCAGCTACCCAACATTATCCTATATGACCACGCACTTCTGGAACACACCAATTGGGCGACCCCAGTATACGGAGTGTTCCAGAAGTGCGTGAATTTAAATACCTAATTATTTGACTGGGAGCCGACGCTCCTAGTCAAATAATTAGGTATTTAAATTACCAGTACTTTTAATTTAATTTAATTATTATTATTTTATGATATAGCGGCAATAGAAATACACGCTTTGTGAAAATTTCAACTGTCTACCTATTATGGTTCATTTTATACAGTCCGTATGACAGAAAGATAGACAGACGGATGGATGGGCGGACGGGCGGACGGACGGACAGCAGGGTCTTAGTAATAGGGATCCGTTGGTTACCCTTCAAGTATGGAACCCTAAAAAGTGGCGTCGTCGGTCATCCTTTGTCTATTTTTTCCCGCCTATTTTCAATGTGGACCTCAGGGATAATTACGAGATTTTTACCTGTTCGAAATAAAACAATTAACGTGTGTTGTGCCGAGACAAATCACACAATAATTTGGGACCGGATTCGGATAATTTTTTGATGGTTTTAGTCGAAAGTTTTTGTGTGTTTCTTTACACACATTCATACATTTTATGGGAATCAATGTTTGAATCAATGTGGACGTGCGTTCCGCTCGTCAAGCATTCGTTGTGGCCGGGGTCTAAATGAATTACAAATAATGACAGAGTGCAAGAAGTTACCATTGTTTGTTTGGATAAAGAAAAGTTAAGGATTTTTTAATGAAATACATTTAAGCCTGAGGGTGACTGTTCGTTATTGGAGAAAAAAAACCCGCATGCATTCGACTTCCGCGCATCTGTTGAGTTTGGCCCGAAGGCGTGGGTCCCATCACGACTTCCATACTTATTTGTATAACCCGACCGAGAAGGAAGACTGGTCGTCCTATAAGGCCGGGCCGGGTTCGACTGAATTTTCCGTTTTATTGGGTTATTGTTGCGAAATCGCACACTAACGCGGCGGATTCCTCGCATTCCTCGACAATTACTATTCCGTGAGTGACCCCTTAGGTACTCGCCGAATGTCCGCGGACTGGTCTCACCGACGAACGTCTGACCTTTGACTCTTGAATCCTCTGACGTTTGGGAACGTGTATGCTTGAAGCAGTGTTACCAGGAGGTGAGGTTTGTTACGCAAAAATGGTTAAATATCGTAATGTCAATCGTCGAATGGTTTGCGCGTATAAAGGAACGTGCAAATATTTTCCACCTCCAATCTCCAGCTCCATACAGTTTCAACAATATAAATATCAAATTGCACGAGAATCGAAGCATAAAAAGCCGCAGCTAGAATAATTCAATGGCAATTAGTTTTAATAATTCCGGTTAACCATACGATTTAACTCAAGGAATTACTCAATAAAGTATTCAATACCATAATGACCAGTATTGTCGGCCATAATGGTAATAGCCCGTGCGTAGATATTTCCCATTGTATTCTGTTTTAGGTAACATTTAAATATTTCCATATTGACTCAACAGGCTTTAATAATGTACCTAGGTACGGTGCGTATCCCCCGGTAGGCAATCTTACGTATTTTAAATACGAAAACCGATTGATATTATTTTATTGTTTTATTAAGTTGGCAATAGTTTTTTTGAACTTTGTAGTTAGGCTTGAATTAGCGTGATATAATGAGTGGAGATGTCTATTATTTACTTGCATGATTTGCGCCATACTTAGCACAAATAAACACTTTTTTTCTATAGGTACCTAGTGTTAATATGTAACACAACTTGAGACTAGCTCTTCGTGTATAACTTGCATAATTATAAAATAAATAGTCCACATATACATATAGCTATGGTACCAGAGATATAGGTGTTTCCTTCTAAAATATAGCAAAAGTAGCGACCACAAACAAGTTGTTTGACCATCGTTTATGAAGATTGCGAGACGTACCTATATTTATTATTTACAAAATTTGCGCTTGATAACG
The DNA here is from genome assembly GCA_947386135.1 of Melanchra persicariae. Taxonomy (NCBI): domain Eukaryota; kingdom Metazoa; phylum Arthropoda; class Insecta; order Lepidoptera; family Noctuidae; genus Melanchra; species Melanchra persicariae. The sequence continues at coordinate 8,052,682 of OX376661.1, read as the reverse complement.
ATCAACGAGGTGATAAACAAGAATTTTAACGTGTTTATTTGATTAAAAAACATGGTGTAATAAAAGTAGACAGTGCATAGTCGTAGTAATTACTCATGAAAGGAAAAAAACTAAACTACCGTTTTTACGAACGCGTAATGCATGATTTGTAAAACACGATTTAAACAAAACGGTTTAAAATAACAGTTATTTTCATTTCAACACGTTACAGACATACGTTACAGTAATCGATTCAGTTAGTTTAGCGTGCGTTAACTCTAGCGCGAAAAATTGCCCAGGCATTCCTTCTGCCTGGAATTCTTAGCAGATATTTCAAATCATCTAACTAAATAGGACGTTATTCTATGTGTACGCATGTCAGATATCTCGGGGAAAATTACTTTCATATAGTAGTTTTTGTTCCGGCACGCGTTCAGTGTGAGTGGAATGCGCTCGTGACGATCGATTTCGCGCGCAATCATCGTCCGCCATCTTGTTTTTGCTGTCAAAATAATAGCCCCAGGCGCGTTCTGTTGCACGCTACTGTCTCCGCCATATGTGATGTCTGTGACAGATATTTATCCCATAAATGGCATTTAAGTATTATTGCGTTTATAAAATTAACATTAAAGTTTTAATGCAACATAATAAATTCGGAGGCAATATAAAACTACATCAATGCCTCTATTCTTAACTAATAAACAATTTTATGTCGATTCTCGCCGCGAATTTGTTTTTCTTATATTTAATTATAGTCAAGCTGTTATTACGAGGAACATTATCACGGATTAAGAGTACTCCTTTATTTTTTGAACCTTCGCAAACCTGCTGGTGTGGGCGTGGTAGACAACCTGTGTTTTATAGCTCACCAGTTTTATTTAGACCCCAAGCTCACAGCCTTTATGAAAAAAAAATATATGGAGTGGATAGGGCGTTGGGGTCTCCTTTCAACGGCTGGATAATGATCCGCGAAAAAGGAACAAGTAGTATGATATAAAAGAGTTTGAAAATTACATTATTTCGGAGCGGGCCGAGTGTAATCGACTGTAGTAGGCATTAAACTTTATAATAACAATCGCTGTGCAAAGATTATCCACGATATTAGCCAGGGTCGGATTTTGGACATCATTTATACTTAATTTTTTATGGCTGATTTTAATGGTTCGACACAAAAGAAGTAAATTCTATCCTGTATATTTTATGTTTAGTGTCTCCAATAAAGCGGATGAGTTGCTTTTGTGGCTTTTTTCTTTGAAGTTGTTTGTCTCTTACAGTTTACGAAGTGTTATACGAGGTTCTCATCGGCGGAGGATGTGGGCTAATTTAATTGACGTAATAAATTGGGGTCCGAGAACAAAAACGGCGTTGACGATGTTTTTGTTTCGATTATATTTTTCTACAAATATTTCTTGAGTCGGTTTTGATTAAAATTGGGTAGTTTTGCTTGGGATTATGATTAAAAAATTCGACATTGAGGTTTAAAACCGGTAGCTTCTAAATTCTATATATATACGTAAGATTGTAATAAAACTACATTAGATTATATTATTTATCGAAATATTGTGACATTTATTCCTCGTAGGTTGAGTAGGTAATTAATTGACATCTACTTTTTTAATTTTATTTTAATCCCATCCCAAAAGTCATTTAATCAATCTCTAAACGCTTAACAAAGTGGACACAAGCCATTTTAATACATAGAAATTAACAATCATCATCATATCAGCCGAAAGACGTCCACTGCTGGACTTAAGCCTCCCACCAAGTGTCGCAACAACAATCGGTCCTGTGCGAAATTAACAATAATAATAACTAAAATTAACAAAAAACTTACAAAAAATTCGTCCTCAACGCTGTCAGCTGGTAATATGCCCAATAAACTGGCGGCATTGCCACGTTGAATGGCTTAGTCTCTGCCCAAAGTGTCTAGCTCTTGGGTCACGGGAAGTGTCAACCAAAGACAAAGTTGTAATCGATAATTACAATCTAGACCACCACAAAAAATGTAATAAAAGTCCACCATAATGCATCCGGTGACTGAAATACTTTATAACCAACCTTATCTGTTGTTATTTTATATTAAACCATAAACATTAATGGAAATCTTTATTTTATTACGATGCCCACTGAAGTATTGTCGGTACGCTATATCAGCCATTCTGCTTTAAGACCACCGAGATGCTGATCATAATTATACTTTTAAATAATTACCAATATGCGAGCCAATTAATGGTCACCTTTATAGCTATTAAATACAATCTTAGAGAGCAATATAGATATGAAATGCATTTACTAGAACATATATCAGACTCAACTTGCCTTACTTGTTCGTAATTTTACAAGATTATGAAATTTATAAAAGTTACGTGTTAGATTTATTTTATTGGGAGATGCTTAAAATCATAAAAGATAACGAATGCTTCGAAAATCTTTGGATAATTAAAAAAGTCACCTTAGAGCACTCTTATTTAAATATTAGGGGAATAAAACATTGCTTTATTACAGAATTTTATTGCTTTTAAAGTTAAGTTATTTTCTGATAACCTCTGATTTTTAATTTTTTAATCACAAGTCCACAGAGCTTTTAAATTTTGACAGCATGTAGGCTGACGCACCAGTCACCAGAAATGATTTACTCTATGGAAACGTCTAATCAACAGTTGTTCTCTCTGTTGTAATCTCTTTTACTTAGTTTTTCTAGATCTACTTATCATTTACGGAATTGTTCGAAAAGTTACCGAGGTCCTGGAACGCAAAGGGCATTTGTAGGAACACGTGTGGGTTTTAGTCAGAGTCTGACACTCCCTTCCGCTCCGTCCACAAAAAAAAACAAATCTTCTTATCAAAGCTATAGTAAATCATAGGAAATCCGGTAATAAATCAATTTTCAAGCAAAACATATTTCCTAGCCCATCGCTCCCCAAGTCCGTCCCAGCACAAGCATCCGAAGGGTGTGCGCAAGCGCAGGGTAGACTTAATTAGTTCTTAGACGCGCAAGAATGTGGCACGGAGAGTTGCGCCCGCGCCGAAGATGTTATCCAGGAATTAGCTAGCGACCGAATTAGCTGCAGTGTACCGAGTAATAAACAGTTTTTAGATACAGCCGCTGTGCGATGTGCGTCCAATTGTACCGTGCTATTACGAGGTGGGCAGAATAGGGAGGTAATGTTAGGCTTATGTTCTCTAATGGGTTTCGTAGTTACGATTAGTGGTACAGCTTTTAGATGTAGGAGGTAGGTGGAATGCTGATTCAGGTTGGTATGTCAGTCTTCAGTTGCGTGAAGGTGGTTTCCAAAATTTTAATAGCATTCGTGTAGCGTTCGTTCTAGTACTACTTAGGTATAAGATTGTTAGGGCCAACTTAGCCAAACTTAGCTAATATTGATGTGACTCTATTGACGATATTCGCTCGTATCAACTAGTAAACGTGGTTGCTACAATATATATAAATAGTTATTTAAAAACATAGAATTAAAATTCGAATAGAATAAGAATCAATTCGCTGTTTACTAGAACCAATTGGTTCCACCCGGGCAATAGACGTTATGGTAAGTGATAATGTGATCGACGATGGAGTACGCTTACCTAGTAGTAACCTATTCACTCTTGACTTAGTAATCCTCAGGTGGTAGGGTAGGTATCAGGAAACACAGACTCCGGCAAGGAACTTGGTTAGTACAAATCTCGTCAAATAACTTTGCCCCTCTGAAGTTAGCCATTTGCAAAAATCGCGCAGGTGCAGTCACGTAGACGGGAGCAAGCGGGACGCAAGCATGCATCGAACGTAAACGAGCGACTGAGACATAAAATTAATCCTCGCCTCCGTGTCTCTTGCGCATGCGCAGTTGCAGTTTATTCGTAATTTTGACTACTACGCAGCCACTCGTAGCCAACTTCAGAGGGGCAAAGTTATTTGACGAGCACTGTATCAAGCTTTATTTACGAAAGCGGATGGATATATATTTCTAAATAATGCAGTGACAAGTTCCCTATCCACCTCCTTATCAGCAAACTTGATGGAAAATGACCAAGTGTTCCCATATTACAATATTGTAAGTATCAACAGTACATTATCTCCACAATTTAGCATAACTAGATGATCCACTTATATTTATCTCCTTGTTTAACATGTTATACATGCTCTTATGTTATTATGAACATTTTATTGACTTTTGTTATCATTTTATGAGATAGGTACTTACGTAACAGAGTTTTAAAGCTTTTAACTTATTTTGATGGTAGATATATGCACGGTATGCATGTCGCCAACTATAAGCTAGTTGGCGACATGCATACCGTGCATCAGCCGTTTAATTGGTAGGCTAGCCATTTGCACATGGATATTATGAATTTATTATCACACTTAGTAGCGTCATTTACATGCTTCCTTTCCTTTCTTTTGTATTTTCAAGCTTTTTTTTCCTTTTGCGTCCTTTTAAATGAAAGAACAATATTTTTATGTGCTCAAATAACGAAAAAAATATATTTGAGCACTTAAAAAAAATATTGATCTTTCATTTTTACCCGACTGCGTCAGAAGAAGGGTATTTTTTTCGAGCCTTTGTATGTTTGTATGTATGTATGTCTATTTCTTTGGCACGCCCTACAGCCCAAACGGCTGGACGGATTCTGACATAATTATGAGGTGTCGTTGAATTTGTCAGAATTGTGGTAGTGACACAGGTTACATAAATTTTCAAAATGACGCCCGCAAATGAAAGGAAAATCTGACTCACTATAATGTAGGAAATATTATAGTTCAATCACAGATCTGAGGCCACAAACTGCATCAGACTGGTTGAAAAGCGACTTGTTTGGAACTTTTTAGTAGTTTTTTGACAAAGTCATTTTTTATATTGATTGTATGAAACTGTTTTTTCTGTTCCGTGGTATGAAGACTCAGACAATACTTGGCAAGCAAAGAAAGTACGGTATGCAGAAAAAGACGACCAAAACCAACACTGACATTTCAAAATCAAAACAAACTTCGTCGATGCATGATCGAGAAAACAAAAGAAAGTAAATAAAAGCATGCAATCTATATCATTGAAAGACGACTGCGCCGAATGGTGGTATGTTTAATAGCTGAAAGGACGATCGTTCTGCGGTCGCGGTACCCACAACAAAGGACCGGCTTCGATTCCCGACACCTCACACAGTTTGTGGGCAGGTAGAAACAAAAATTGGAACGAATTTTAGGGCTTTTGTTACGGTCCGTTTTTGTGAGGATCTGTGTAGACAAATTTCTTTACAATAGAGTACAGTATCTTTAAAAATACATTAAAAAATCTCACGTCTATCTGTTCTGCAGTTGGCTATTAGTAAAAAGGTTTTTACAAGAGTCGAGAAATTAACTGGGGAGCGTTCAAAATCTTCCAAAGCTATGTAATTGGGTTTGATGTTAACTAACTGCAATATAGAGGCATTTTTTTAAAGGATGGGTTATCGTCAAATGACTCCTCTGGGTGGAGCGGAAGGGAGTGTCAGACTCTTACTGACTAAAACCCATCCGTGTTCCTCCTTATGCCCTTTGCGTTCCAGGGTCGCGGTGTCTCTTTCGAACAAATTCCGCAACCCTGGCGGGCAATGCCACACAAAACTACTAAGGAGGAATTAATGCAGGCGCATAAAAAAATAATATACCTATAATGTACTATCAACTTCAACTGGACGGTTGAATGCCCCCCATAACACAGGATTTTCCTAGCATGGGGGACATTAATATATTTGCTTGACCTATGTTTTTATTTTAAGCACCATGTCTGTGTCTACATTGTACCACTATGATGACAAATAAAATTTTTATTATTATTATTATTACTATGAATGTGTCGAACTCTTTATAATGGCGACATCTTCGCTACGATACATCACCGAACGATTCCGAAGCAAGATCTTTGGCACAATTGAAGATGTTTCTTTTCTTTTTTTTATTCAGGAATGGGCTAGCTCTTGACTTCGATCACGCCTGATGGAAAGCGATGGATGGAGGTCTATGATGGAGTGAGCGTGCCTAGAAGATGCCTCGAGGCACTGGTATTGCCGCCACAAGTGAATTATTGGCTAGTCTTATACGGTGTTAGGTGAGACTGTCCAGGATGCGCCGAAAGCTCGTTTTATTTGAGTGCCTGATGGAACAAATTGCGCTACACGAAGTCTTACACTAAATCTTCGTGTCGCTGGCACGACTATGTCTCGAGTGACTGAAAACATTGCCACTTCCACGCGTTCTGTTGTACATGAGTACTTATGTCAGATTTTGATTATTTAGCCTCTTTTAGTACAAAAACCAGCAAGCAGCAAGGTACTGGGAAAAAACAGCGATGATGATATTGAAAGCCGATATAGCTTCTAGAAAGTTAACACATACCCACATGCAAGTAAATGCAAGCACCAGATAATGGGTGAGAGCTACAAAGTACCGTCTACCCGGAAAGACGTGACTAAACAGTAATGTTTGCATCTCACCAATTAATTTAACAAACCGGTCAAGCGTGAACCAGGCCAGATGCCGAGGTTCCCATACGCCATCGCGTATTTAAATAACTAGCCAGCTTATTAACCTACTGGTTTAATTAGAATATGAGACGTGCTCGTGAGATTATGTTGGTTAGGCAAGTAAGTTTGGTTTTGAATTTTTGTGCGATTGGTGGTAGGGGGGGGGGGGAGGGATAGATGTTATGATGAACAGAACATTAAGATGACTGATATGTGTCACTAAGATAACCAGACACACCAACCACAGTAACACGTTTCTGGTCTGGGCCGCCTTTTATTTAATTAATTTTGATTATTTTTCGTTGAGCGGCAATCAAAATACACACTGTGAAAATTTCAACTGTCTACCTGTTACGGTTTCTGAGATACAGCCCGGTGCCAGACATTCAGACGAATGAACGGATAGAGAGTGGAGGGTTAGTTATAAGGTTTCGTTGGTTACCCTTTGGGTACGGAACCCTAGAAGAAACACGTCGTGCCGTCTCCAAATGAACATGGATAAAGGCAGCAAGATTGTTTGCATAGAAAATATGGTACTTTAAAAAAAAAACTGTTGTGTAATATTGAATATAAATTCAACTTGAGACGATAAACACGTTTGCAGAAATACGATTTCAGAATAAGTAAATGAGTGCTACGCGCGGTCGGGCGTACTACGCGCGTACTACGCCGTAGCACTAATTTATTTCATCCAGTATGTCATTCGAGTAAAATATATATAGTTCCTTATTATAATATTCTATGTGCGAAAGCACCTCTCTCTGTATGTGCCTTGAAAATGATGATCATGAAAAGGTTTCGATGAAATAAAAAAAATCGCGAAAAAATAATCAGCTGTTCAGCTCATTTTGTCAGATTATGCGCACACATAAATGTATTGGGCAGTCGATTTTTTTTTATTGGCCCCATAGTAGCTGTTCATAATGATGAGTAAATTTACCCCTTCAAGTATTGCGTTTATTGTTATACGTGGTATAAATAATTTTACTGCTTTATAATACTAGTTTACAAGATTATTTATTTATTTCTCTTTAGTGCTGTGGTGATTCTAGTACTAACGTTTAGCACTTCTAAGTCATAATTACTCATAAACAAACACAAGAATAACTAGTATACATCAACAGGTATAATGTAAGTTTTCCTCAAGTGGCTCAAGTATACTTGAACCTAGGCTTTAGCGGTAAACACTTGGTTTTATCTGATGGCTGCTTCCTGAGTCAATTTAATTTTATGTTGATTAGCATTCTAATAATATGTATTTAAAAGCCTTTATTATGGGCAGGGTCGGAAAAGACTGTAGAACTTAAATAGGTTAACGTTTTTGCTACTAACCTAGTTTAGGCGCCAGATAAACTTACCTTTCCCTAACATCCCTTCGTAGATACCCGAACAATAAATTATGAACCGTTTATCATTACTAGAGACCGTTAAGGATCACGTTAGAAGTCGATTCAAGATATCTTTATTTTTGTATTCAATTTTAAGAAAGTCAATTAATATAAGTGGGTCAATGACCGTTATTGCACATTTATCTGGCGCCACCCATAGTTTTATCTTCCTACTTCTTATCACTATCATAAATGCTAAAGTTTGGATGGATGTTTGTTTATTACTCAATCACGCCAGAACGGCTGAACAGATTTGGATGAAATTTGGCACAGAGATAGATTGTAGTCTGGAACAGCACATAGGCTACTTTTAATCCCGGGAGTATGTTTCCTTCGATATTCTCCGACACTTACACGAGCGATGCCGCAGAAACAAGGAATTAAGGAGCGGAAACTGTTGAGATTGGTTGTTGACTATTCATTAAACTAATCACTGTCGTTAACATGCAATTGACGGTTTTGTAGGTATATTAATTTTGCGGTAGTTACGGCCAAGAAACTGGGTGTAAGGTAGTTCACACGGCAGGAGCTGTAACAACCTGCCAGGGTTACGGAATTTGTTCGAAGGAGTCACCGCGGCCCTGGAACGCAAATGGCATTAGAAGGAACACGGATGGGTTTTAGTCAGTAAGAGTCTGATTCTTCCTCCCATTCCGCCCAGAGCGGAAGGAGACATTTGATGATTTCTCATCCTTAAAAAAAAGGAGTTGTTTAAAAAATATAGTTACTAGTAAATTTTTCGCCACCGTTGTCCAAGTGGAATCTGAGGAGACAGCATCTTTGGATCAAGTTCCCAAAGGACATGAATCCTAGCTAATATTAAAAATGGGAAATTGAGTTGGTTTGTGACCCCTTTACGTCATAACGACTGAACGGATTCGAGTGAAACTTGGCACACGTGTAAACCATTTCCTGGAATAGGACATATTTTACCCGTTCAGGGAGATGTTCCCTTCAGATAAATTTACTTTCACGCGGGCGAAGTTCCTGGCGAAAGTTAGTAAAATATATGTGTATGGTTTGAAGCACTGAACCCTAATATTTTTAATTACCCATGTTAATTAGCTAACGGAAGGAAAGTTAAGTTTAAGATTAATGAAGTCGCGTTTCGCGTCACGTTCTGATAGAATGCGGACGCCCGCCGCGGCGGTTTCGATAAAAAACCATGTTTTATGATGGTCGTGACAAATTATGTGAGTTTATCATGATTCTCTTTGGTCTCGTTAGAAATATGAGCTACAGTTTTTATGTAACCTAGTTTTATGTGTCATTCTGGGTTTTTTTGCTAACTGTTAGTAGTTAGAGGATCTTCAAATTCTGGTAACATGACTGACTACCACAAGTCCATCTTATTAAAAACGTTGCGAATTAGCTCTAGTATTTCAAGGAACGCACTCAATTGCTAGTCACCCTATAAGTGAGATCTGGATTATTTAGCCCCTTTTAAAACAGAAACCATTACGTCCTGTACGTTAATCTTCGAAGATGATATTATTATTCATTTATTTTCAGTCAACTTTGGATCATACAATTAAACTAAATTAAAAATTAATAGGAAATCAATCATGATATAGGAATCCGATTTAGCTTATAGAAAGTTAGGTAAGTTTATGGTCAAAGAGGATGTTTCTGACAGTAATCGCTTCTTGGACGTCTAATAAATTTTCTGATCAATAAATCAGCTGTTGTAATATTTAAGCACAACTATCAAACGACAGTCTATTGCCAGCAGATTAAAACGCTTAAGCTACCAAACATCATCTTTTCATGTTTTCTTTACAAACATGGCTTTAATCTCATCTGCTTCAGCAACGTCACATTCAGAAAGCTTTCAATCTCTTTCCTTATTACCCTGAACTATAAGGAAGCAGGCATACAATGCGCAAGCACATAGCTCAGTCAACATCTCGCTAAGGTTCGCCAACACCTACCAATGCATCAGACTGAGTACCGTCAACTGCGTGAATACATGGCAACACCATGACTTTGTCAATGCCTTTCCTTAGCAGTAGTAAGAACGGTTTTCGCAGTTCAGGTGTTGTTTGGGTGTGGTTGAGAATACTGGGTACTCTCGTCAGGTGTTGATATATGACACATTGTCTCGTCAGTGGGTGCACAGCCCAACAATTGGCACTAAAAGAGACTAACAACAAAAATATGGAAACTAAAGCTTGGACTACAATGAAAATGTGTCGGCTGGGAGATAATTTGTGCTGAAAAAAGAAGACGATCATATTAAGACTCCGCAGTAAGCAAGTACCTTCGTATACTGCCTTGTATACAGGGTAGTCTTCAAGTGGGTGTGAATGGCCAAATCCGAAATTATGAGGAATCGAAAAAAATACTCAAACGAGTCCCAGGGACGATTCTGGTGAACACTAAAACTGCAGCTGGATTTCTTTAATAAATTCCTAATCAAGAATCTAAAAAAAATACACCGTATCTAAATCAGGGAAATAATTAAATATCTATGGCAACCTTGACGAAAATGTGAATTTTTATCTTTGATTCATAAATTATGAATTCTGTTTTTTTTTTTAAATCTAATGATGCAGCTTTACTTTCCATCAAAATCGAGAATCCTTGATAATTTTCGCTACTCCTCATACTTAGTTTAGTTCGCTACTCCTCATTCTCGTAGTTACTATTTGGCGTTCCATAACCACTTGAAAAATGCACCCTGTGGAGTATAATCCATTGCTTCCATTAAATGTTATGTATGGATCTTTGTTTCACACCTCGCCTCGAACAACAGGACATCTACATTACACTTTAACGAGGGAAAGGAAGCTACAGCTTGACAGTTCTATTAGCTCCTAAACCAATAATGTGGCTTAACATCAGTATATTAAAACTTCATGCTGTGAGACAGGTAGGATGGCCAGTATTAGTAGTATAGCGACAGGCAAGTAGCTCACGCCAGAGGCACTGTATTGCAATAACGCTTATCCCGGTGTCGGGCGCACGGAATAGTGAGCAAATGGAGGGATAACTTGCGACAATTGACGCGTTACCTAATAGCTATTTGCATTGAAACTTGAGGTGAGTGCTTTGATGTAAATGTAATGGTCATTTATATGAAATTTAATGGTAGCCAAAGTTGGGCAGTTCTATTAGCTATTATTTCTGCTAAACCAATAATGTAGATCTACATCAGCATACTAAACCTTCATGGTGCCAGACAGGTAGGTACAATGAAATATAATTCTGTCGTGTACTGTTATATCCGACTACAATAAGAAATGTTAAGTGTGTGTTGAGCTTCTGTATGTTTGTTTGCTTATCAATCATGCCATAAAAGCTAAGATTTTGATGAAACATGACCTAGATTAGGACATAGGATGCCGCTACAGTCCCGCTGGTAGCAGCTAGAGCATGCAGTGGTTGACGTTGTCTTTCCTATTTTCATGTCTTACTACCTTTTCAATCTATATTAATAGGGACTAGATGATCAAAGCACACAGGAAGACACAGCTACCCACCTGCCAGACGGTTCCCTATCCATTTGCATAAAATTTTAAGACCTAATATAACGTAGCATAATTTTGTTTGGCATAATTATATTTTCGCATAATATAATTACGCATAACAGCTTACGCATAATTTTTGAAGCATAATTTCTCTTACCATAATAATGATTAAGCATAATATTCTAAAGCATAAATTTATTAAGCATAAAGTTCTAAAGCATAACTTTTTTAAGCATAATATCCTAAAGCATAAATTTATTTACGCAAAATGATATTAAAACATATTTTTATAGGTATAACAATTTATTTCGACGATTGGAAAAAAGCCATATCTCCTGAATCAGGTAATATATTTATAACATATTAATATAATATAACGTATTGAACAATTTTGTGGGTTTTTTTTCGCTGTAGGAAGCATGAAGCAAGCAAGCATACAGCATGCAAGCAAGCATGCAAGCAAGCATGCAGCAAACAAGCAAGCATGCAGCATGCAAGCAAGCATGCAGCATGCAGCATTCAAGCGAGCATGCAACATGCAGCAGGCAGGGTTTCTGTCACGGCTCCGGCGCTGCGGGCCTCCGGCGGCCCCACGCGCCTACGCGATTTTAAATTACACTCTAGGGGTAGGACAAACAAGACTACGTGGAGTCGGTTTTGCAGCAATTCGGTTCTGTCACTAACTTTTGTTGCACAGCATATTAAATTCAGTCGATATTAAAGTCATTAGGCCTACTAACGTTATGCTAATAGTAATTAGGCCTACTAACGTTATGCTAATAGTCATTAGGCCTACTAACGTTATGCGAATCAAATTTATGCCAAAACAAATTAGTCTTTAAGATGATTATGCCAACATAAAATGTATGCCTAAAAAAATTATGCCGAAGTATTATTATGCCAAAACAAATTGTGCCAAAATCGTTATGCCGAAGTATATTAGGACAAAGAACATTATGCGAAAAGAAGGGATCCCCTGCCAGACATATCTGTATTTTACGCTAACCACGCGCGGGTGGAAAGTTGGTGGTCTCTCCGTTTAGTAATTACTCCGTTTTTGTGAGATAAGAAACAGCTTCCACGGTTCTATAATCCGATATTAGAAATAAGATAGTATCGCGCACGGTGCGCCGTTGTGTGATCCCGGCCAAAAATAAACGCGTGACTTTTATTGTGGGTGTGGAAAAAGACGACTCAGGGTGAGGCTATAGTGCATAGGCTGCAGCGGACTGGATCGTAGAAAGTCATATTTTAGCAGAGTTTCTGATCTGTGAGCAAAGCAAGGATTAAGATTGGTACTGTTACTTTAGTTTCAACAAAATCTTACAAAATTGTTTCTGAAATAAGAGCAGTTCATACAGCAAAATTACTGGGTCACTGGTTACTTACAGCCTGTACAACCCTACTGCTGGAAGAGTCCGTTCCCAAGAAGTCTGTTCCCATGACTTCCATCTCTTTCGATTCAGGGATACTGCAGAAATTACTTAAGGAAAAAAAATCGAGACCAAAATGGCAAGCATTAGCAGCGCTCGATGTGCCCTTTTTACACCACACAGCTTGAAATCTTAACTACTCCTACCCGTTCTCGCTCCCGCTGGCTCCCTCACCATATCCTCACCCTCGACACTCACCAGATCGCGTGCAACTGGTTATTACTGTGCATGTACCCGCACGTCTCCGGTACCGTATTATAGAGTCGCGCGATACACAACGCGTAATTCTATCGCGGGCGACTCGCCCGTGGCGCCCCCTATAATCCCCCCTGATAAGATAATTAGGCGTCAGATTAGACGTAATAGGAGAAGGAAAATGTAAATTATGTGGCCGTGTCGATTTTGATTATTTAGTTTTCTGCGTTGCGATGTGTCGTTAGGATTACCTAAGTTATTTTAGTTAATCCGTAAGAGCGGTTGCGCACTGCACCAGATCCGTGAAAACACGGAGGTCAAAAACTCGGACCGAATTAGGATATAACTTACGCACTAATCCGGTCTCTGCTCCAAATCCAAGCTATTCAGGGGCCATCTTTGGATATGTCCGATTTGAATCCGAGGTAATGCGAAAAGCGTTCATACAAAGTTTAACAGTACTACGGCTACTTCGGTCCGTTAATATTCCTTCTGAATTGGAGACTCACGGATGACGGAATTTGGATCTAGTACCTTATAGTAGCGTAAACTACCGTACAAATAGTTCTTTGACTACTTCGGAACGTATTTTCACGGACTCTGATAGGATACAGTGCGTAACCGCTCTTAGTATATGTCGTTAAGCTTGTATTAAATTGATGGCATCGAGGATCAATTTGAACTTCGGTTTTAGCGAAGCGAAAAGTCAGATAATTCTAGAGTTATTCGGAGGTCTGCTGTCTTATATCTTGATACTTTACAATACTGATAACTGATTTTAATATCTTATTACCCACAAACTGGAAATTAAAGTCTTCGGCAAAAAACATTGAAAAACGGAAACTTCATATGTTTTAACACATAATTTAATTACGTACTCAATCGTAAGCATCGACTCCACGGACACACCCTTTGATGATATTTATGGTTTTAAATACGACCTTAAAACATTAATGAGTTCTCGCAATAAACGGCTTCAAACAGAGCCGAGAACGATCGTTTCTAAGAACGATCAAAAACTTCCCGGAAACCTCCATGCGACGATTTCCTCAACAATTTCAGGAAAGTGCTGCCAGTTTCATTTATCCCACTTGCCAACGTAAATGGGAAAGGCTATAGAACATAAGGGTTTAGAACCGATATTATGTGGAATAACATAAAATAACATAATTTTCCCCTTAACAAGTAAAGAAAGTACAGTGCAATACAATAATGAAGCTCTGTGCATAATAAACAATTAACCCAACCAAGCAAGTATGTAAGTACAAAATTACGACAATTTAGTTGCACGTTAACTACAAAACTACTTAAAACATAATCAGGCACGAAAATAAACAAAAGAAGTCGCGTAAATTCAGTTTTATCCCCCCTCGATTGTTAACTATACGTAATTATAGAGTTGCTCGGCAGCGGGAACGAAGTCTCTCAGAGTTTTAAGGTGAGGGCACACTATTGAATTACCGTGTTGTGTAACGTTCAGACTGCGAATGCTCGACTCATGGCGAACCAGAGTTTACTTGTTACATTCCTATTTAAATGTACGTCATTCCACATCACGGCTTTGCCTGAGTCTTTTGGTGCTTTATGAAATGTTACATTACCTACTAATGTAATTAACGTGTCTGAAAAGGGTTCATACTAGGTACTCATTACTATGAGCTTTACAATGGGACCAAATATGAAATCGCAGAAAAAAATCAGCTGTTTAGAACAGTTTGTCGAGTTTTGCACGCATATATGTATGGAACAGTCGTTTTTTTCCGTGATTTTAGGGTTAGTTCCACGTTGTTGTGATTAGTACTAGGTATATAACCCCTTTTCAAGTTTTGCGTTTAATCTCTTGCACGTTGTATTTCTATTGACTTGAATATTTATATTGGTTTGTATAGAGTGGACATTCATGATTGGACATTATTTTATTTTTATTAGAATAAATAGACATAATTGTCTTGTTATTTGTCCGGACATACTTAATGAAATAGTTTTTTTTTTAACTTATTTCTAACAAATTATTTGAACTTAGTTCTCAACGTTCGCGGTTCGCCTAAAGTTTCTCAATGTTCTGTTACAAGTAAATGCACTTACGTGTGCTCACCTGTATACACAACTCAGCCTGGCGACATTCATCTCACTCTGTCATTTGTTTATAATAAAAGTTGATAATAAAACATACTGCGATCATGTCGCTGCTCAATTAAAATTATTATTATGATAACAACATACGGCTTAATAATTGGACAAGCAGTTTTAGTTATAGGTTCCTATTTGATGTAGCTCTTTAATTATATTCCTATAGTCTTATTATGTATGTAGTTTTGTTTTAAATATAATTGATAATTTTTTGTTCTGATTATAAATACTACATAACTAATTATGAAATTGGTAACGTGATTTTATTTTACATTTTATTTCGAGCTTTAAATACTGTGAGTCTGTAACCAGTGTACGTTTTGCTGCACGCAAGTTTATTTATGTCGACACGGTTGGCGCAGTGGTTGAGCGATTGACTGCAGCGCTGCGGGTCGCGGGTCGATTCCCGCACGGAACAAATATTTGTATGGCCTACAAATAGTTGTTCCTGGTTATTTGTATATGCGAGATTATGGCCAATATTCCAAAACGTAAACTCCAACTAAACTCGAACTGCAACTCTATTCGTGCGTGTCACAATTGAAGTTTTTGCATTTGTTTGCTCATCTTTCGAGTACGAACACGTCAATTAGACAAGCTTTCATTGATATTTTCATGCTCATGTCGGAGTTGGATTTCGAGTCGATTTGGAGTTTACGTTTTGGAATATGGGCTTATATGTTTGTAAACGCACCCACGGTACAGGAGAGAATTTCATAGCGTGGGGCAACGTTAAAAAAAAAAATGTAACAAAGTAACAGCACACAACATTGTTACAGTGGTCGTTCAGCGCAATAAACATTGATGATCTTCGTAAAGCAAATAACTACTTAAATTGCTTTATTAAATCAAATATGCTGTCGGCCATAATTCGATGTTAATTGTGGGGTGTTAATATCGTTTTTAACGTAGTTTTATAACTGCTATTTGAATAAGGGCCCGGTGTAGCGGTTACAAAGTTATCGCGAAGTCTTGGAATTGCAATGTCGCTGTTTTCCTTAGCGATAAGATAGTCGTTGTATAATGGCTCCAGGTCTTAAGAGATAGCGGGTTTAAATACCTGGATTTACCTTACCTTTTTTTTAGGGTTCCGTACCCAAAGGGTAAAACGGGACCCTATTACTAACTCCGCTGTCCGTCCATCCGTCTGTCACCAGGCTTTATCTCATGAACCGTGATAGCTAGACAGATGTTTTCACAGGTGATGTATTTCTGTTGCCGCTTTAATAACAAATACAAAAAACACAATAAAATTAATATTTTAGTGGGGCTCCCATACAACAAACGTGATTTTTTTTATAGATAATTGTACGGAACCCTCCGTGCGCGAGTCAGACTCGCACTTGGCCGGTTTTTTTTTCTAACAAGTGTAAATTGTTTCGTTTTAGGACCGATACCGAACGATTTTTTTTTTATGGATGGGAAATCATCAAATGACTTCTTTTGCTCTGGGTGGAGCGGAACGGAGTGTCAGACTCTTACTGACTGAATCCCTTTCGTGTTCCTCCTTATGCCCTTTGCGTTCCAAGGCCGCGGTGACTCTTTCGAACAAATTCCTTAACCTTGGCAGGCTCTGGCCCTGTCCACTTTGCTGACATCTCATTGAGTTGCGCGTGGAACACAACTCGCAGTTACCCGGGCCTGGTTGCCAAAAAATGGACGAAAAATTCGTTAAGGTTTATAAATTGGCTAAAATATGACGTTGATAGAGATTGTTTTAAGATGGCGGAAAAAGTCATGCCGACTGGGAGCTGATATTATAATATATGTTCTGCTACTCATGCGAAGTCGCAGCGGGTTGCTTGTATAGTATGTAAATTCTCAACTCAACCAAACCATTTGTAAAATCCAATCGTATGTCTATTTGTGTACAATTTTATTACAAGAACACAACTCTGACGTTAACTGCTACAATCAATTAATCAATTAAAGTCTACAAGTCAATTAACACACAACAGTTTGTAATTAGTAACGTTTAAGTTATTTTCGCCGATAGTTTAAGTTTTTTTTTTCGTTTTACGCGCAATCGTATTGGGCCTATGTAATTAATGAATTTAAAATGCCTCGAGGTTTGAAAACGGGTAAGTTTTTTTGCAACTTTTTCTTGGAACAGTAGAGTATATGCTTGCGTCATTATGTTTTAGCGTTCCGTACCCAAAGGGTAAATACGGGACCCTAATACTAAGACTCTGCTGTCCGTCTGTCTGTAATCAGGCTGTATCTCATGAACCGTGATAGCTAAACAGTTTAAATTTTCACAGATGATGTATTTCTGTTGCCGCTATAACAACAAATACTAAAAACAGAATAAAATAAATATTTAAATGGGGCTCCCATACAGCAAACGTGATTTTTTTGCCGTTTTTTTTTAATGGATAATGGTACGGAAGCCTTCCTGCGCAATTCCGACTCGCACTTGGCGGATTTTTTTTGTTAGCTAGTTGGCCTAAAGATGGACGGCGCTGCCAAGGCCGGCCCAAAAAGAGGTGGCGAGACGACCTGGACGCGTGCTATGAGGGCTGGTACGAGGTGGCACGTGAAAAGAATTCTTGGAAGGAATTGACAAAAAAAAATATTGGTACCAAATGAACCCAATGGACAGTAAGCAACGATATGAGAGGTTTATTTAATAAAAAATGTACTATTGCTAATGACTGTGTGAAACGGAAGAGAGGATTATAGATTTTGTTTTAGTTTTGAGGGCTCCGAACGTCTATATGAAAGAACGGAAACCCGGCTGTCGTTTGTAGATCTTTGAACATTTTTGGAGTCATTACTGGTAGTCAGAGCTCAGGAATTCTGACAGCAGTTATGGAAGTTTTGGGTTCTGGTCAGATAGGCAAGTGCTCCATGTAAAAGTTGGTACTCAGCATGCGGGTAGAATGGAAGCCTCGCCAACAGACTGATACCTAAATATAGGCTTTTCGTGTCAATTGATTCATAATAATTTTTTTTATTGACAGGCACGCGCTTGACCACTATCTCACCTGATGGTAAGCGATGATGTGGCCGAAGATGGAGCACCAGCCAGTAACCGGCTTCAAGTAGAAGGTTATATGTTCGACTGTATGTATTTTTTCTTTTTGTGTCCGGCCAGTATTGAGTAACCTGTACAGCTCTATTATTGGCCTCGTTCAAATCTTGTATGGAGCAGGTTTAAGTTTAAGTTTAAGTTTAAGTTTAAGTTTATAAGTTTATTGGGTCATAAAAAGTGTTACAATATTTAAGTGTGACACTGGATCCCGCACTAGGATCAGGTGGTTGTGCACGACGGACAACTAAAGAGGTGACGCATGTTCTCCGAAGGGGCTCCAATCCTCGAGTGGGGGACTAGCACTGCGTTTGGGATGGGTGAAGAATGCCCCCATTTGGCTAAATTATTTTTACAGATTAATACCTATTGATTATTTTTACAGATTCGGGCTCCGCCCGCGTGGAAGTCAGATAACGCGTAAAAAAGGATATGTAATTCTCCATACCCCTGGCTATAAATCTGCCAAATTTCATGACGATCCGTTCAGCCGTTTTAGCGTGAAAGCGTAACAGACAGACAGACAGAGTTACTTTCGCATTTATAATGTTAGTAGGGATTTCTAGTATTAGTGGAAACGAGAATTGATCCGAGTTAATTTTATTGAAAGGGAAGAATACAAGACATTCCGAAGTGCTATCTAGTAACACGATCTAAAACTATCTTGCACATTCTAACATATAAAGGTAGATAGTAGATACCGATGTACCCGGTTAATTGCGAGGCGGAAATACGCTTAACGGACATAATTAAGATTAGAAGCGCAGGAAATAACTTGCTAATACGTCCATGTGACGTAAAAATGTGCTTACACTGATGATGTTGGATACGCTGCTTTATTTCCGAGTCTCCAATTAGTGAGTTGTATTTTAGGTAAGTTTTAACTGTGAATGTGAATTTTTTAACGCAAGTGAAGCCATTGGCAAAAGTTAGTGGAAAATAAAATAAGACAATATTAAATTCGAGACCATGTTCTTTGGCAAAATGAGATTTACTTTAGGCACCTAATGCAATGTTATAGGCTAATTATTTTTGAGGCGAATAACAACTTATTAGGCGACTAACTAATTGGTTACAAAAAAAAATGACTTGGCGGCTAACATTAACAGTGGGATGTCATACGTATATGTGTTTTAATTGGTGTAAGAGCGAGCGAAGCGAGCTCGGGACTTGGGGCACCCCGACTCGGACAGGTTAGGTTAGAAGACCCCTTCGTGGTTATTTTTTTAAACCACCCAAAAATATTTATTTATTTATACTACAATCACTGCCAATTTAAATTTAAACAGAGCTCACAACTCTATATAAAGCTGCTACTTTATACTTAAAATGCTACTTCACTGGCTGCCAACCTATTATTTTTGCTACCCATCTTAATTATTTTTAAAACCCAATAACAGGTTAGTTTGTCGCCGCGTTAAATACATGCCAATGTTATATAAACTTAGGTACTATACATTCTTAAAAACGGTATCTATATATTTTTACTAAAATTCGAGTTTGTAACCCGCTATAGTCTATTATGTTTTGTGGCTGATTAACACAAAGATCAAGAGAAAAATCTCTTCTGAAAAATCACAAATTTAAACATACGACCTAATGTGCGGGAGTTGGCGAATTGCATGTTTGATTATAAAAAGAAAACTGTAGACGGACTAATCCGATTACCTAATACATTATTTCATTGATAGAGAGCCACACTATCGCAGAGTCTACAGCATCGTTGTTGTGTGTGTAAGGCCTCACGAGAAAGGCCGCTGGAAAAACTAAGTAGTTTTTGTTTCAATGTCAATATAATTTTGTTTAATTGCTATGGTAAGCACCAATTTATTTGCCATGTCATTGACCCACCTACATTTGTTGAAACGGTAATAAAGACAAAGTTGCCCTGAATCAAGATCTATCGTGACACTTTGCCTCATATTTTTATTATTTTTCAGGTATTTACGAAGAGATATTATGAGGGAAAAGTTAATGCACTACATAGTCATTTGGACGTAAGTGTATGAAGATGTGAATGTACTCACACAGGGGCATAATATGTTACCCTTTTTAAGGAAGTCGAGTGTCAAGACTTGTGGTGAAGAACTTATTACAAAATGTGGCGCCTAATATAATGATGAGCCGGTAACTTAAAAAACATAATTATTCAAATGCAATTTTCCTAGTAATCGTACAGATCTTATTTAAATCTTAATACCTCTACATCTAAATACGAATGCCGACGTTATCTAGGTTCTTATTTCCTTCCATTGATTTACAATTTACGCCGAAGATATGCAATTAATAGTGTCGTATCTTTTTTATTTCCGATCTCAATCTTAATAAGACAAGATGGCTTGAGATAACAGGTATTAAAAGAAATCTGAACGGTTATCTTTTGATTTCTCGAGAATATAACTATTTTTGCAATGGTAGTACATTAGTTGTCATTTTATAGGCCTGAGACGCGGAGAGAAAATGACGGACACGTTGTGAAGGGGATTTTTTTTTTGGAACAATGTGGATTCAATTAGACAACAGTTTGTTAGAATCAACTGTCAATAACAAATTATTATCACACTTAATCAATTATTATCGAATCATAAATAAATTAACCAGTTTATGTTTATATAACATATGTTTTGTTTATACCAAACAAAAACTGTAAAATCTTCTATAAATTAGTTGGTGTTCCTAACAATAAATTACAAGAGAAAAATATTACCAAAGAAGTGATGGTAATATATGTGTGTGAACTGTTGGAGATGTAATTAAAGACGAAATACTACGCTGACTCCAAATGAAAAAGGAAGGATTTTCCGCTGCTGTTATGTTCAACGCCTTATATATGGGTGATATAAAATAATAGGCAGGAAGTTTATATAAGAGACTTAATAGGCACTAAAACGATTAATAGCATTAACAGTATTCCACATTCAATTAAATGTCTGATTAATTGAACTGAAGTTTTATCTATACCTACTTACTACTAAAATAAAGCTAAAGAGTTTGTTTGTTTGAACGCACTAATTTCTGGACTACTAGTCGGATTTGGAAAATTCTTATTGTATATGATAGCCACATTCATGAGGAAGGCTATAAGCTATATGGGAACGAGGAATTCTTAAGAGAACGGGAAAAAACGGGATATGCGCGTACGAAGTCGCGGGCAAAAGCTAGTGCTATCAATAAACTAAACATACATAACCGAGGGCCAATTACTTATTTTGAGCATTTTATTTATTTTTATTTTATTTATTTGGCTCACCAATAATTGAGTACACTCATACAATTATGGGTTACATACAATCAAATTCGGGTCTAGTGTATCAATCCCTTATAGGTAAGCACATCATGCATTACATACTGGTTAAATTGAAGTTATATAAAGGCTACTAACAATTAGAGGGTATTTAAATACACAAAGAACAATCAGGCTCCTCAAGTCAAATTGAAAACTAAAAATTGAAATAAAACATTAAAAATCATAGGCAGAAACAAAATTAAGAAATAAATAAAATTCAAATCGAATTAAAATCATAATAAAATTAAATAAATTCAAAATAATATGAGCATAGTAGAATTGGCACACCTATTCGTCAATCTATCGTAAAGTTCCCATATACAAGAAACTCTAGAAAAGTGAAATTCTGACATCCGTAGCGTGAGCGAAGACGATTGTCAAAACTTCAAAAACGGGATTGACAAACGCTGTCGAAATGTCACGTGATCAATACCTTATACTTTGGCAATTTGACAATCGCATTCGCTAACAGGGCTCTGTTTAATATTAAAAAAAAATTGTCGCTTGTCACCTGTCACCAGTCGGATTTTTCGACCGTCGTTATCGTTAATAGATTATAGTTTTATCTACTCTTAGATCGTATTTCATTATCACCTGGCACATTTAAATGAAAAGGCTAGGCAACCAATTAAACGGCTGATTAAGCTAATTGGCTGCGATATGTATATAACATTAAAATTTAAGCATTACCCAAGGGGTGGAGACCTGCAGTGCGATTCTGTAAACATGTCGTAGTGAACACTTGGGCAGGTTGCACGACGGGTGAGTTGTCAAATCATACAAATAAGATGGAATGACAGCTCAATTGTCGTTCACTTCGCCTAGGTGATGTCGACAGAATCGACCGGCTGGTGTCCTGAATACAGACCTCACTTCTAGTTTAGGCACCAGTCTCCCACAGTACCTATAATTATTGCTGTTACTTATTTTGTATTGCTACCTCTCTAACCTACCTATATTGTGGTGAGAAAATAAATCATTATTATTATAGTATAATCTACTACTGCCCATCGAGAAGCCAAAACTCTTCTATCTGCGAAAAACCAAACTGTTTTGTTTTTGGTAAGCACACTGTCTTAGGGCCCTCTTTCTACGAACCCATAATTATTACGTGATGTTCATTGTGCTATAAAATTCTAAATAAACTGGTCGTGAAGGACGGAAGATGGCCACCATAAAACCTTGGGAGTGGCGAGCACCTATTAACAGCCGTTCAGCTGGGTTACTTTAAATACCGATAGCGATACACTAAAACGTCCATTGTGGGTGTAGATGTCTATTTCACCTTTTGTCTTTAATAGTTTACACTCTGTTCGAATTTATTTATTTAATTTATTGGTCCTTAAGAAACTTACATGTTTATCTAGACCATGCAAAGCCAATTTCAACGTATGCAGGAGACCAATGTGTGCGCAAACACAGCTACACTCACTGTATCTTTACTTTCAGAGTCCGTTGGCGCAGGAGCAACGGCTTTCCGATGCGAGGAGCTGTCACACCACCAACTTCCTGCTACTGAGAAATTTCTAATCCAAAAACCCTATAACACTTTTTGCCGGATCTATGATGGGAATCGAAAGGCCACAAGACCGTTAAGATACATTAACAAACAATATCCGTACGAGTATTGCATAGAGGTGGGCTCAGTGACATACTTTCTCAATTACTTACAAGAGGTAGGTACATTTCCCAAATATTTTTATCAAGCGTCTAGTTAGCCCCTTAACGATATAAGGTTCTAAATATAGTGACATTTTATCAGTGGTAGCGATCATGGAAAAGTCAAAATGGACAGTGTCACCACGTGACATTTCAGTAGCGTATGTCACTACAAGCCTGACGCATATCGATGGGATTAGTTCACACTCTACATCCGCCCAAAGCCGGGAAGAGTGGATGAAAAAAGGGAGGCAGCATAAAATATAAAAATAAATGATGTCAAAAGATCCAAAATTACATTATTTATTTCTCTCTGAAATCCGCTTAGCTTGGTCGTCCTGCGGCTGCTGAGAACCTCAAACGGACTGTGGGGTCCGAGTGCTCTTGCTAAACACTTAGTGGACCCTTCATGTGACCCAAGGGCTGGCTTTTACCTCGGACAGAGGATAAGCATTGCCTTACAACGTGGCAATGCCGACAGTCTTTTGGGCTCACTTCGCGAGTTCGCGACACAGCAATGCGGACGAATTTTTAACCGACTTCCCAAAAAGGAGGAGGTTCTCAATTCGACTGTATTTTCTTTTTATTGTGTTTGTTACCTCATATCTCCGTCATTTATGAACCGATTTGAAAAAATCTTGTTTTATGTGAAAGGATATGCTTCTCGATTGGTCCCATTTAAATTTTATCAAAATCGGTTCAGCAGTTTGGTTTTTAAATCCAAATAGCTGGAAAAATACGTGGAAAAATCATACGAAATTGCATATTTTTGCTTTCCGATGACTTTCCAGTGGTGTTTTTAGGTGTGGGGTACTACTAAAAAGTGAAAAATAAAAAACTTTTTCACAAAAAAAACCGACTTCCAAAAAAAACACTACAAAGTACAAAATAACTTTAATTTCGGAAGTTGGTGTCAAATAACGAAGAAGCAACCAAAAACACCGACTTCCGAAATTAAAGTTAATATGTACTTTGTAGTGTTTTTTTTTTTGACACCATATTTAAGTTAAGAGTTTTTATTTTTATTTTAAGCGTATATAGTTTTCTGGTATAAAACTATCAGACCGACCAGCCAAATAAATTAACAGCGAATATTACTCAAGAGAAAATTGAAGGAACCACACCGGACCTGCACCGTCTACCATAAATTCTTCTATATCTCCTTACACGCGTATCGTAGTTTGTTTCTCTATAAGCAGTCGTGTTCGGAGTGATAACGCTGATACGTGGTATATTTTCTACAAGCTGATAAGCGCGGTTCGATTCAAGTACTTACAAGGGAGATAACGATCGCATACACTGAGAAAGCCACGGCCACGGCGAAAGCTCTTTTCTGAGTATCTAACGAAAAGATTTCTTGAGATTAGTCGATTGGAAACCGAAATAATGCGGTACTTATTTATTTATTTATATTATATACTTGTATTGTCTTGTCTTTTTTTGGGTTCGTTCTTAGAATAAGTTTTTACGGAGGCGTAGTCTTCTTATAGGTAAGTACCTACTTACATAGTGTTAGGACGAGTAAAAAATGCCGCTGCAGAGATTTTCTAACTATTTAGTATTTTCAGGGAGTTTACAACCTGTGCTGAAAAATAAATTCAGAATGTGACTTTTATTTTTTTTTTAAGGAAAGGCAGTAACTTAAATTGCCACATTAATCAAAATGAAAAAAAATGTATAATGACTTAGCTACAGCACACTGGATTTTCAGCCATGGATTTTTCTTAGGTTGTTGTTCAAATCTTTCTATCTTATATTAAATTTCTAACTATTATTTTCCCACATACAGGATGTATTACGAGCTAATTTGTAAATAATAAAAGCGATATTAGGGCCTCGCCGCACTGCTGCGCCGGCGCACGCCCACCTTATCCGTCACATCTACACCTTAACAGCATTTGAATTACATTAATTTGTAGCGGGCCTTATGTGTAACTTACCGCGTCATTGGTATGCCGCAAGTTATAGGCGAAAGCGGTCTGCAACGTTAGATAAATGTTGCAATAACACTTTTTTCTTTTGATTGTTAGAGGAGCAAAGACGTTGTACGTAATAATCTAACCGTCAAAAAAGTACAAGAATACAATAGATTAAGAATTTTGTCTAACAAAAGAGAAAATTGAAGTAAGAGCGACGAAATTTTAATTTTTATAAACGGATAATAAACATCCATGCGCTGGCAGGAATTGAGATCGATAAAGTCAATTTACTGGAATTTTTAGGTAGGTTTTGCTGGCTTCAGGCACTTAAATTTCACCACTATCCGATCAGCATAAATCCGCTTTGCAACATTTTACCCGCTACCGCTTATAACTTACTCCAAACCTAGATACTAGCAAGTCACGCACAACTATACACGTTCACACGTCGCGGTACGTCCGAACTACTCCGAACAACACCGATTGGCCCCGACAATCGAACCGATGACGAAATGGGATTAAAGGCCGGCTCTATATGGACAAGGAGCGTAATGCTGGGCCAATGGACTTCCGAGAAGAGAGAGGAAATTCAGATGTAATTTGAAAATGGAATATTTTTTTGGTATTGATTTGAGGATGCTGTTTTAAGATGACTTGTGGCTTGTATTCTGATTCTCAAAATAAATGGTATCATGAGCAACTTTTATTTCTGGGTGATGCCAATTTGTTGCAAGTTGCAATGCGCGCGAGTTGTAGGTAATAAACAATTTCTTGCCAAGATGAAAAATTCCTTTCGAAAGAAGTAAGCGGACGTCTAAAAGCGCGTTAGGTTGACGATATCACTAATGTCGTGGCGTCCCAGCTATGTGCGTCCCGGATGTTTACCCGGGACGCACCGGGAATTATCTCTAGCATGAAAGAAAGAAGGCCTTCACCTTGTAGCGGATCTTTCTAGGCTGAGATGGGCATTCAGCCTCATAAACAGTATTGCTGATTCGCCCCAGCACGACCTATACTCACATAGATCGTGACAACACGAGAGAAAAGAGTTGATTCGTTGAAGCTTACACATCAAATACCCATCTGCGATGTACCTGCTTTACAAGATGTTTGCAAATCGACAGGCCACCTGCGAAATCGTGCGAACCACTGATGAAAGTCATGTCCTTATTTATAAACAGACAAGTCCAAAGGAAAATGAAATACAGTAATCATAAGATAACTGAATTAGTCGCTTTACCATACAAACTAGTTTCCCTAGCGGTCTTCAACAACATGCAAGAAGTAAACAACTGATTATTATCTGTGTTGACTTCATTCGCACAGCTTGAGGAAATAATAAAATATTGTAGAATTAATACTAAATAGATAGAACGTCAAGTCCTTGGCTCCGTCTGTCATATGAACGTTTTCGACAGTCAGTACGGCTAGTCAAAAGCCAGGAAATCTGGCAAGAGTCTTGGCAAGGGTATTGTGTTATCCAGTTACTGGGTTGTGGAGGTCAGGTAGGCAGACGCTCCATGTAAAATACTGGTACCCAGCTACATACGGTTATGTGGCGGCATTTATGCCGCTAAGAAAAACCAACAGAGCGAAATTTGCACGGCAACAAAAAGAACCGCAACTAATCTAATCCGCCACCAGCGAACTGCTAAGGAAATGCTGCTGCATCGCGGTATCAGTTTTCCGTGCGATTTGACATATACAACAGTCCGAATATCAACTATCGAGCAGTTGCCCACCGGACACAACAACCGTCCGGTCGGAGGATCCTCCCTTTTCAATGGAGGTTTGCGGGAGTTTACACTCTGTACCGCTTATCTCTATAGTTAGACCTTATGGTTGGGAAAAGGCTAGGCAGGTGGTAAAGGCAATAAATAGGTAATATGATAACACTTACCTCGGAGAAATCTCTCTGCGACATTTTGATGCGTCTACGTTCTTCTTAACCGAATCTGGGAATAGAAATGCTATGTTAAATAGATCGCCATGAGGTTATCAAGATTCAATTAAACTAACTAGATGATTTTAGTAATAGGTTTGCCTGCGACTTCACTCGCGTTTATATGAATTGTCGCAAGAAAAACTTGCCTCTAACCGTCTCCAGGGTCCCATATTTATCTATACCTACTAATATTGTAAATGCCAAAGTAACTCTGTGTGTCTGTCTGTCTGTTACGCTTTCACATTAAAACGCCTTAAAGTGATCGCATGAAATTTGCTTATGGAGAAATGCGTGCCAAGAGGTTATGTTTGGTAACAATAACAATAAATACAACACAACATCAACCAAAGCTTTTGTAACATCATCAAACGACAATCCTACCTTTCGCACAACAAATACATGCGCACAATTATGCAATACAGTTACATGATGCAATGCTATGTGAAATGATATGCTGCACCTAGTGTGTACACACGGAAAAAGTCAACGATGCTTAGTAATACCTCTAAAAGCTCCCACGACACCAATAAGACCATGTACACCAATGAGGCGGTAAGCTTAATAACATTAAATAAATGCTCGTTCATATTTTAGATATTCAATTTCCCTTGGCCGACTTGGTTGATCCACACATACCCGAGCCGTGCCCGGGACGCGGCCAGGCTGTGGTCCGTCAGGAGCTCAAAACGATATCTGTGCGTACATTTTATACAGATTCGCACGTCTGTATCCGGGCCGTGCCTGGGGGTTTATTCTCTAATCCATAGGGATTACGTTGTTGTACAGTTGTTCTTAGTTCGGGTTAGAGATATTATAGAACTAAGAACAACAGTCATATAGTGTTGTCATTCATCCTTAGTTCGGGGTTCGGGACTAATCGTAAGTCCGTAGGTGATACGGAGTAGAAAACGGCCGACACTAAGGCCGAAACTACGAACTTCCCTGGAACACGTCCCAGGAGGTCTACTCTCTAAAAATTCAGACCACGTCGTGACGGTCTACGGCCCGGACACGTCCCGGTGACGGCCCTGATACGTGTGGATCAACCTTTACAAGTTGTGTGGGGTGGTTCGAGAGCGGTGGAGCCTGATGTATGACATGTTTTCTTTCCTTATGTAATTTTCTCGAGGAATTTGTTATTGAAAGATTGAGTGCTGATAGTTCGATCTTGAGGTTGGTGCATGAAAAGTTAATGCATTTACCTTCAGCAGAATTTCACATGATTGGGAGAGCGGTTTTTTATATCCCAACAATTATATTTTTTAATTTGTGTTCAACATTTTAGGGTTTGAACGTTCTCGTTAAAAAACAGCACACCTTTAGAATCATTTGTGTTTGTCTGTCAATCTGTCACGAGCCCAATTTGTTCCGAATCCTCTGGAACAATTCAGTTATTTGTGTGACCGAAACACGGACGGGCAACGTAATTGAATAAATTTTGAGCAGTTCTGGGGGAAAAAAATATAGATATCTAATATAATAAAAATGAATGGCTAAATGTGAGTATGTGTGTGAGCGCAAAACTCGAGAATTGCTGGACCAATCATATATTGTTTTCTTTCTTTCTTTGAAGTCGGAGGAAGGGAGGTTCATAAGAAGAAAAAATTTGGAAAAATAGCACAGAAAAACGTAAAAACTACATTTTTAACCGACTTCTAAAAAAGGAGGAGGTTCTCAATTCGGATGTTTGTATTTTTTTTTTTTTTATGTTTGTTCGGGCATAACTCCGTCGCTTGCCAACCGATTTGAAAAATTCTTTTTTTGTTGGAAAGGGTATACTTCCCAAATGGTCCCGTGGTTTATCAAAATCGGTTCAGTAGTTTGGTTTTTAAATCCAAATAGCTGGAAAAATGATCCATGTATATTAGTATTTTTGCTTTCCTGTGACTTTCACGTGGTGTTATTAGGTGAGGGGTACGTACCACTAAAAAGTGAAAAATAAAAAACTTTTTCACAAAAAAAACCGACTTCCAGAAAAACACTACAAAGTTCAAAATAACTTTAATTTCGGAAGTCGGTGTCAAATTACGAAGAAGCAACCAAAAACACCGACTTCCGAAATTAAAGTTATTTTGAACTTTGTAGTGTTTTTTGGAAGTCGGTTTCTTTTTTTACTTTATCCCATACAAATTGTTCCTATATAACTGTCAAGTTCAATACCTTTTGGCAGAATAACGTCTGTCGAGTCAGCTAGTAAGTAACAGCTTTACATAAGTAAAAATAACATATTTTTTTTTTAGGAATGACCACTAGCTAGTTCACACGCAAGGGCTAAGTATTAACTGCTTAACCGGACTAACCTGTGGTGGCCTCAAATGAATTTAAGGCCCCCAGCCAAGACAACAAAACTAAGCTACAAGCTAAAACTACTGACCGTTCGCTAAGGGCATCCCTTGTGGGATACGACCCCGGCTTAGCGGCGTCAGTTCGGGACAGCAAGGGACAACAGGCTGGGTCATTATATTATTTTGGGATTTTAGACTAATGGTGGCTCAGCGACGAGGACTGGCTCGTTAGGCAAAAGACGGTGAGGGTTTTGAATGGGTCGTCGCGACGGGCCTCGGCGGCAAGGCCGGAATACGGAACGCAGTAAAAATAACAGGAGAACCTATAAAATATGATTCGTTGCCAACACTTTGCGTGAGAGTCGGACTTGCACTTTGCCGGTGTTTCTAATCTATTTTCTTCTTTTTTCTCTGTCTACACACTGACGTCCATTATAATTAAATAACTAACCTTTAATAACTAAGAGAATCTAATCGCCTTAATTACTTAATGAGTCCAGTAAGAGGCGAAACCCGGGAATAAAATCCGCGATTTCTTATAAAGTAAGCGGTAAATTATAGCGTTGTGTTGACTTTGATGTGCACTTTTGAAAGTCACCACTTCATAGTCTCACATTACTTTGCAAATTATACCCTAGCATGTGTTCTTAAGGTTTTAATTTGCATGAAAGCTGATAAGCGACGATCGTGGCAAGGCAATAATACGTTCGATGAAAGTTTCCGGTAGCGGCAGTGAGACTGGTCATAGAGACATTAAATTAAGAAATAAAGACTGGTAGCTTTAATGTCATTTCTATAGGTAATATAATGTTATGTGTAAAATATTATCGACTTAAATCAGGTTTTAATTGAGTCTACTGGCACTTGGTACCTATATAATATGCCGTGGAATATCTGATCATTATCTTGACGTAATCTTCAGTCCATCGCTCTTGGTAGACGCGTATAATCGCTTCAAGTTGATTTGCACTGGACTTGCTGACAAGAGGCGGCTTCTGCCGAGTACAGCCCATTCTCTGAATGACATCTCGTGATTCTAGATGCCATTTGCCACAAACATTGTGTTATATTGAAGACAAACGGTATTTTGTAAATATTATACAAATTAATGTGGAAAAATTAATTGAGTAATCTACATATACAGGGTAATTTGTAAAACACCAACAACCTTTCAGTGGGTGAAAGTACTCATGATTATAGACAACTTTTACTATGGGACCAACTCTGAAATATCAAAAAATAAATCGGCTGTTCCATACAAAATGCAATCACCCGTGAAAATGTATGAAACAGTAGATTTTTTTTCAATTTTACAGGGTTGGTCTCATAACAATTTTAATCATGAGTACTTTCACCCACTGAAAGGTTGTTGGTGTTTCACAAATAACCCTGCATATTAATACGTGAAGTAATAACTTTGTACCCTTTTTTACGAAAATTACGCGGACGGAGGAGTATGAAATTTGCCACAGTTAAACTTTATATGGAGAAGGAGTGCAAAAAGATAATACCTAGTGCTTAAAAAATACATTTAAAAAAAACCTACAGAAATATTAACTCTTTTGTTTAGTTTGTGGTCAAACACAAACACATACTCTTTACTTAAAAATTCAATGAATTATGGTCGAATTTCAACCACTGGGCCCACTAGTACAATTAAAGAGGTTTTGCCTAATCTATTACAATAATCCTAAACGATACATGGTGAACTTACGCACAGGACCGGTTGTTGTGCGACATTTGGGGGAGGCCAAAGACTATTAAACCACGGCCTATGTCCAGCAGTGGACGTCTTCCGGCTGATATGATGATGATGACTTGGTGGACTTTCCATCCATAATAGCTAAAGAGTGGATTTCCTCCTAGAGTCTGTGTTTCCCGATTGCTACAACCTGGGAGTTCTTAGGTCAAGAGTAAATAGGCTACTTCTAGGCATGCTCCATCCGTACCTCATCAACATTTTCTACAATAATAAAAAATGGGGACTATATTTCTTGTCACCAAAATTGATATTTGTCATCAAGCTGTATAACCTAATAAGTAGATCTATCGCCACGAAATATTTTCGTTCTCAGATATATAGAAAGTGTCGCCAGGTATGAATTACCAAATTTATGTCAATATGCATGTAAAATAAGAAATGGATTATCAACAAAATCGTAGTTCATTCCTTGAATAAAACATTGTTCTCAAAATAATATAATAGGTTTATTCCTTTAGCTTCGTACTCAGAAAGGTACTGTGTCACCAAATATTCGAACACAGGGAGCTTAGGGCACCCCGACTCGGATAGGTTAGGTTAGCTTAGGTTATCACCTTCGTGGTTATTTTTTTTAAACTACCCAGAAATATGGTTTACTTCCCGTTTTCAATTAATTTGATTATACGGTTATCATGACAAACCTATTATAATAAATCCCAACCTATTTATTTGATACTTGATAATATATCCCGATGATTATTATGTGATTTATTATGGAATTGCTTTTTTAAATTGTTTGGTAACTACTAACTTGGATTTGTCCTCAAAATAGTAGATCTGACACCAAAATGGTGTCAGATCTACTATTTTGAGGACAAATCCTATTATTTAAGAAATTCAAAACTAATATAATTGGCGATAGCTTTAATCATACTCATAAAAAATCTAGCAAAATCCATTACGTTTAAGAAAGTTAGGTTCTAACTCACCGTTGCATATAAACCAAACCCTAAAAACTGATGACGACAGGTTTTGAATTGCTTTTTAAATCGAAAGTTTGAAGATATTCTTATTTCGACCCTTACTCTTGTGCTAGACAATAGGCTATTAAAAACTTAGACTGGTGAAAAAAAGGTATTTACGATCGTCCTAACAAAGGAGCGAAGTCTGGAAGGTATGAAGAATAATGACGAATGGGAGACTTTTAGACTTATGTTAATTGAAGTTTTGAAGTCCATCAGGGAAGTTAATTTTAACAATTATTAAGTTTTCACTCCTCTTGCTCAAAAGTCCGTCATTGTAGCGTACAGAGCGGGGACAAAATATCATAATTATGGATAATAATTATATGCTATTTTGTCCCCGCTAGGGGAAAACGTTTATTTTTTATTTTTGTCTGACGTTTTTATTCATAAGTAGAATAATCATGAATAAAGACTCGACTGTTACTGTTTCATAAAAACGATGCAAATCAATGCAAATCAAAGGTGAGTGATGTACTCGCCATTGACATTAATGCCTAGCCTTTTCCAGTACAAAACCTTGGAGAAATCCTTACAAAAAGTTTATGAAGTTGAGGACAGTAAAACGAGTGGATTCGCTTACGGAAGGTTTGTTTAACACGGCTTAAGGACACGGCTACAAATTACCGGTCAAGAAATCCAAAGTTTTCTCGAGAAAAGACATCGAGAATTAACAAAAGAAAATAATGCACCAAATGAAATATACTTAGCAACAAAGGTGTTGTACCTACATTTGTAAACGTTTTTCTATTATTTTCATAAAATTGGTACCAACCAAAATACAAAAAAAAAAATTGAGCGAATTCCAGAGTACCAAATCTACAAATTTATCTCAGTCGCATTCTGTTAAAAATGAATGGAAATTGAGGTTTTTTTGACAGTTTGCGATTGACATGCAAATGCGAACGTTTAAGAATTAATAGAATTGGCCCTTAGATGTAGGTATCATCAATTTGAAATAGTTTTGAGGACTACACACATTATTGGGATGTAGATTCTATATTTAACCTACCTAATCAGTATGAAAGCCCATAAGTTTCACAGTTAGACAAACTCATGGCTGCCCTAGTCAAAGCAAATATTTAAATAAAACAAAATAACTTTGCTATTAAATGAGCCGCTAAAACGTGTGGAGAATGTAATGTATATCGATGTCAGATCAACACTTCCTGTAAGATATCTCGTCACATCGCAGGACTGACATATTAAATCAGATATGCAGATAGATTACACACATTAAACTAGCTGCAGCGTTTGCTGTATTTTATCGAAATGAGTTATTTTTTAATGCTTATCGAGAGATGATTAAAACCTTTTTTTTAACGTGTGGAAATCCATGGATGGATTGGCGCGCTGTCAGACTCTCGGTGTTCCAAAGCTACCCCTGGCCGGGGCGCTGGATTGCTTGAACATTTCGTCACGCTCCCCCGGCTGAGAATTTATATGGATACCGTCACCCCATGCGGCTGCATATGGCCGCAATTCCTGTGCTCTAGAGAGGTGCGCACGAAACACGGCGCGCCCTTTCGGGCCTTTGTTCAAGACTGCTCCGTTCAGTTACCAGGATTCACGCAGGCTATGCCGGCGGAACATCGTTCTAAGGCCTCTGGCACCCAGTGAGTGCACTATGGATAGGGACGGAGGTTGTATTCTCCAGATCCCTTCCCGACGTCTTCTTTGCGAACACCACTTCCTCGCAGAACGAGGCGACGCCCTCCGACACGCTCTCGCTGACAAACGAGTGGTCCGGAACTACTGCTGATTATAATTATTATCCTAACTTGCCTCACATGACGCGAATAGTGGTCCTCTTCTTAACCCTGGTATAGAAGATATCTACAGGTTATTTCGGTTGCAGATTTACAGCAATAAGTATACCTAAACATCTCATAATATACGTTGTAAAACCAAACTTGATTGGCCGGTATAATATTGAGAAGTTAACTCACTATTTAAGAAGTGTTGGTAGTTGCAGACAGAATAAAATATATTTAATTGTAAAATTCTCGTTCCAATGAAATTGCAAGCCGTCAGTAAAACTTAACTAAGGAATAAAATAACGATTCGAACATTACCGCTGTACATTTTACAACAGATAATGATTTCAAAATCACAACCTGGCGTTTACTCCTCTGGCTAGGGTTACACTGCCATTTTCGCCCGAGGACTCAAAGAAAGGAACATTGTTTACGAAAGGTATAAAACCTTTTCTTCACACTACTGGCAACACTGTAGTGATACTTGTACAACGTCCTATTATTGTCTATGATTATAACTATGGCAATAAAACAGACTCGTAAAGTGACCCTTAAATATTGTAACTTTATGGTACGACTTGGAATAATATTACACTTTCATTAGGACGTCAAAATTAGGTGCTTACTTGAACGTGATATTATTATTTTCAATTTCTAAACCTTTGCTGTTTAAAGATCCTAGTGCGATGAAGAAAACGATTATGAAACTGTGTACATTTGAACTCTGTAGCTTTAGAGAAGTTGCCTACACAGAGACAGTTGCCTATTAGTTGTAATGACGTATTGAGTAGTAAGACCTCTTCGAAGAAATACTTACATACTTATACTGGGTAATTTTTTTTCCAGTGCGCAAACTTTAAGAACCACTTCTGCCCATGTAAATGAACAACTTTCCCCAAGAAAGCCACAGTAAATTCCCAAAAAAAAAAATTGAGTCTCCCATACAAATTGTGGTCAGTGGATGACAATTTTGTATGGGAAGTTCAAATTTTTTTTTAGGAATTAACTATGGCTTTCTTGGGGAAAGTTGTTCATTTACATGGGCAGAAGTGGTTCTCAAAGTTTGCGCACTGGAAAAAAAGTTATCCAGTATAATATCTGAGGACCAATAATTCTAATAGTATACAACGTTCGAATTCACATCGTTCACATCTCTGTCGCAATCTGTCAAAGAAGCCTCAATTTTCATAATATTTTTGACATGAATGCGAACGTTGCTTAAAAAATAGTAGAATTTTATTGGCACTCTGTAATCATAAAGGGTTATGCGTACCTAGTACTAGTGCTGACGGAAACATGAAATTAATTGGTGCTCCACTCACGGGTAGTAACTGGTTACCGGTAAGTAAACTGCACTCGCAAACGACGGGTTAACCACTACCTATTATTCGGGTAGTTTCAGATTTTTATGTCCATGCAAGCACTAGCACTTACCTCGACGAGCTGCTTAAATTAAGTGCATTTGTGTTTTAGTAGCTAAAGACGAGGCAATTAAGAAGTCTTCAGGTATTATGGCACACCGTTAAGATTATTTATTTTTGCCTTGCCTAATGATCGGTAATTGTTAGGTCTCTTGGCTGTTAGCCGTTATGTGTTTTTAGGGTTCCGTAGCCAAATGGCAAAAAACGGAACCCTTATAGATTCGTCATGTCTGTCTGTCTGTCTGTTCATCCGTATGTCACAGCCTCTTTTTTCCGAAATTATAAGAACTATACTGTTGAAACTTGGTAAGTAGATATACCTATTCTGTAAACCGCATTACGATTTTCACACAAAAATACAAAAAAAAGACAATATTTTTTGGGGGTTCCCCATACTTAGAACTAAAACTCATTTTTTTTTATCAAACCCATGCATGTGGGGTATCTTTGGATAGGTCTTCAAAAATGATATTGAGGTTTCTAGTATTATTTTTTTCTAAACTTAATAGTTTGCGCGAGAGACACCTCCAAAGTGGTAAAATGTATGTCCCCCCTGTAACTTCTAAAACAAGAGAATCATAAAACTAAAAAAAATATATGATGTACATAACCATGTAAACTTCCACCGAAAGTTGATTTGAACGAGATCTAGTAAGTGGTTTTTTTTTAATACGTCATAAATCGTAAACCGCAATTTACCTTTTACTTGCTGCTACGGAACCCTTCATGGGCGACTCCGACTCGCACTTGGCCGCTAGTTTTTTCTGTGGCCTTTGGGCTGATGAGCGTGGAACCAGGGGAAGAGGACGCATAGGAGCTATGCATGGATAGACATGGTAGCAAAGGCCGCAACCACCATACTCAAAGCCATACCTAGCGTAGGATTGCAGTCAAGACAATTAGACAACGCATGTAGCGAGAGTTTTATTACTTACTCAATTTAGTCACGCACCTGTCACTAGGAAGTGGTTTATCGAGAAGAATCGAGAATATTGAAAGGCTTTTTCTATGGATGGGAAATCATTAAATGATTCCTCCTGCTCTGGGCGGAGCGGAAGGGAGTGTCAGACTCTTACTGACTAAAACCCATCCGTGCTCCTCCTTTGCTTTCCAGGACCGCGGTAACTCTTTCGAACAGAATCCGCAACCCTGGCAGGCTCTGGGCCCTAACGCGCGCCTCAAAGAGATGTCAGCATAGTAGCCGGGGACTACTATGCTGACATCTCTTTGAGGCGCGCGTGGAATACAAAAAAGAAGGCTTGGACTAAAAAACGGTCAATAGAATTTTAGAATCGAGCCAGTTTTTAAATCCAAACCCATACACATTACGAGCTTCACATACCACCTGCATCAAATTACAAGAAAAACGTAAAATAATTGAAGAGATATCTACAACCTCTGGGCACACTTTTATACCAAAACCAGGTGTATCAGAATCACGTTCGGTCCAATCTTTTTGTGCTTAACCACAAATTTCTTCAAATTGTTACGTGGTAGCTGAGTAATGGACAAAAACACGAGCTTATGCCTCCAGGCTATGCCTCTTTTACAGTAGCCAGGTGGCTAAAAAATTCAAATCCTAACTTGGTACGACGTGGTATCATTATGAGCACGTGAACTGGCGTGAGCAGACCAATCAACGTAAGTAATTTGTATGTTATCTGCACGAGATAAAAGGACACTCCTTATTTTGTTGGGATTAAGACTCATTTTTGTTTAGCGAGTACGTTCTTTTATTTCTGAAAATAGAAATAGGAGACGTTTGTTTTGAGTTAAAGTCAGATTCTTTAACATCATTATTCTTCACCGGTTCGAAGTGGTAAGTATGTATGTAAATTATTTGGATGTTAATGTTTGGTCAGCACTGGACTTGCAGGATTTCCTTATTACCTGAGTTCTACCCCAATGCATTTTAAGTGCCATCGACAATATGACGAAACGAGAAACTTTATAAATATTAGTTTAAGGCATTGAAAAGGATGGGGCTCATTCATAAGGACTATAGTGTTTTGAAAACTAAATGCATTTCAATAGAAAAAGTTTGTTTGATTAGGATGTTAAAAAATTAGGTACAGCTTTTGTTTTCTTTTTATTATTATTGAATGGCTTGCTTTTTAATACAATCTCAACTGATATTCAAGCGATGATGTGGTCGACGATGGAACACACCTAGAAGTAACGTATTCACTGTTGACTTATAGACCCCAGGTCGTAGCTGTTGCACCCGGCTATCAGTAAACATGGACTCCGGCATGAAATTCCACTCCTAGCTGTACCTACTAATACCTTAAATATTCCCAAATCGATAAGTCAAAGTCAAAACGTTTATTTCAACTAGGCCATTAAACAGCACTTTTGAACGTCATCATTTACATTTAAAATAATATAAAGTGACTCTACTGTCCGTTCGCAAGGGTAGATTCTTATGGAGAAGAACGGACAAGAAACTCCATAGTTACGTGCGATATGTGCGTGAGAGTGGGATGTTCGTTGCGGATTTGTTCGAAAGAGTTACCGTGGCCCTGGAACTTAAAAGGCACTAAGAGGAGCATGGGTAGGTTTTAGTCAGTAGAAGTCTGACACTCCCTGCCGCTCCACCCAGAGCGGGAGGGGTCATTTGATGATTTCCCATCCAATAAAAAAAAAAAAAAAAAAGGGTGGGATGTTCGCCATGTAGGTACCGGTGACTCATCATCATCGTACGTCTTGTAGTCCAATGATAAGCCCATTACAGGCTAGAAAGAATGATTACTGATAATATGAAAGCTCCCAGTTCTCATGGACTTAAATAAATAAGTAACGGTGAAATTAATCGCTGTTTTAAATGTTATTTTAACCTATTATAACAGTTAACTGCTAAATTAATAAACTTCAGAAGCAAAAGCACCGTTTTAAATTAATGTAACTGATCGATTTCTGAGATTACTAATACCTACATTTATTCAAGGCTAGGTATTAAGATAATTAATTTTGTGAATGCCGAATTAGACTGAGCAGTGAAAATCAATGAAATACGCTCCTAATTTGACTGTGAGAATGGAATGGTAAATGTTTATTTCTGGTTTATCCATCGACAAATATTTGTTAGTAATTTAATTATACACTCTAGTAGGAATGGAAATAGTAGGTAATTAAATGACGAGTTTTTTTCTAAAGTACATCGAGTGTTTTCAGAAAAGGATGCTTTTTATAAAAATAAAAAAAAAGAATAATCAAAATTTTATATTCATTTATCGCTCTAACTCTACACTGGCCGCAGTAAATCTGGTACAAGCTCTAAACGCGTATTTGTGGAGAACTAAAACTATTCTAGGAAATGACTTTTTAACTGCAGTTCTGTGAAATTAGTTAATTTAACCAACGAGGGAAGCTACATGGACAGTCTGGTCCGACACTTGAGATAATTGCATTTAAAACCTGTGCCACAATTTCCGCCAGTGATTGTATTTTTAACCGACTTCAAAAAAGGAGGAGGTTATCAATTAGGATGTTTTTAAATATTTAAAAAAATACTACAAAGTACAAAATAACTTAAAATCGGACGTTAAATTACGGCGAAACAACCAAAAGGACGATTTTGTACTTAGTTGTGTGTTTTACCGGACTACGGCGAAGCAAAAAGGAGGGTTATTTATTTATTTTAAAGTCGGTATTTTTTTTGTAAAAAGTTTTTTATTTTTCACTTTTTAGTGATAACAACACCAATGAAAAGTCACAGAAAAGCAAAATACGCAATTTCCTTTACTTGGATGACATATGTTTTCCAGCTATTTGGATTTAAAAACCAAAGAACTGAACCGATTTTGATTAAATTTCAGTGGGACCAATCAGAAAGTATATCCTTTCACATAAACGAAGTATTTTTCAAATTGGTTCATAAATGACGGAGTTATGAGGTAACAAACAATTGCGAAACTCCCTCTTTTTTGAAGTCGGTTAAAAATTAACATCAACACGCCTCTTAAATCATTTACAGTTACACGTCTCTCAAACCCTTATCAAAAGCGAGCTGAGGCCGCGTAGAAGGGAGTCGCGTGCGCAGCTTCCCGCCTCAGGGGCCCGCGTATTGACGGCGCGGCGGTGGAGCCCAATACAATCCTTCACGAAAACACAAATAATACAAAAATACTGCTACCTGTTACTTTTAACGTTGGCGGCACTTAACGTTATGCCTCTAGCGGTCTATGGCCGTTGTGGTGGAATTTTGATGTACACTGATGGGTTTTTTTACTTATTTTGTTCAAGGAAATGAATTCGGTGGGGCAATGGATACTGAATTGCAAAGCAGTTCTTTAATTCAAGTCACTGAGGTATCCTAATCTATCTAGGAACTAATCCCTATATATTATAATATTATGAACGCAAAAGAACCCTGTCTGTCTGTCTTTTACGCTTTCACGCTAAAACGGTTGAACGGATCGTCATGAAATTTGGCAGATATATAGCCTGGGATATGGAAAAGGACAAAGGCTACTTTTTTACGCGATAACCGACATACACGCGGGCGGAGCCGCGAGCAAAGCTAATATAATACTGAAACTGTTTGCTGGGGTGTTTGTAGATGCTCATCAGTATAGTACTTACATAATAATCTCGTTTTGTTTTTATTAAGCTGTTTGTTTGATGGGTAATCAATCATACCTCAAAAACTGAACGGATTTCGATGAAACTTGGTACACGAGTAGACCATGATTGACTGAAGAAGAATAGACGTCGTTGTTTTGTGTCTAAATGTCTTTGGAGGAGCGATGGATGCCGAATAGCTGAAGCTATACTTAGGTTTAGTGCTTACTGAAACTTGTCTAACTATGCTATCCTAAACCTAATTAGGTTTAGAATAGCATAGTTAAAACAAGTTTTGTCCTCAGCTTCTACCGGCGATACTGATTTTCTAAAAGGGTGGACCTGTATAGTATTGACTACGTAAAGTTTTGGTAGTGCTTGTCAGTCCCATACCTTTTGGACTTTATGAAAATCATTACCACAGATAAACTGTCATTTTGTCCAGAAATTCTAAAGTAGAAAAAAGCTCTACCTTCAACCCCTCGACAATGACGTGATTCCGTTGTGAAAAAGAGATAATCGTCTTGTATAGCTCCGTCTCCCTCCCAATCCGAAATCATGGAGTCCATCTGTTCAAAACACAAATGGGAATTTGCGTCGACGGATGACACAAAAATTCCCATATGTCCATTTTTATTTTCATTACCCATTGCCATTCGGGCACAGACATTCGGGGACAGGTGGGAATACTTCCAAATAATCGATCGTCGAAATATCAAGATATAAAGAATTGATCTGAATGTGGCATCTCGACAGTACTTGTCTTCAAGTGTCTTCAACACGCCACCGTTAAGATAATGTCACTGATCTGGAGCCTCAGATCATGCATTTTAATTTTCTCAAAGGAAACGTGACATTTTTCATGTTTTACGTATCTTATCTACACATAACACAGGTTACATGGCTAACCCCGACAAGCAAAAACAAAAGCGTTAATAAAACATTCTCACCACGATCACGTTAAAAATAACCTCTTAATCATTATGCAAAAAATGACGGACTCATACGCGAAGAATACAAATATAATTGAATAATTTAATAGTCTTGTATTATGTTCTTTTTTGTCCTTCAGCACTTTATATTTTATACCTGAGTAGGGTATGGGTATAATTCACTGTGCAAGTAGGTAGATAATGACGAAATCTTAAAGCACAGGTAATTATTTAGTAATTACTGATTTATTCGTACAATGTGGCCAGGTCAAGCACACCCTGTATTTATTATTACCTAGATTGCTATTGTACGTTCGCATCAACCATTTTGAGAATGTTCGATCCCTTTATAACTTCTTAACTAAAAACTAACTTGTCAGGATATCCTGACTGTAGGAACATGTGTATTTTAGGTTGATTTTTAACATCTGACTATTTATATAAAAACCGACCAATTGCGAGACGGACTCGCGCACAAAGGGTTCCGTAACATTATCTATAAAAAACGGGAGAAAAATTACGTTGGTTGCATGGGAGCCCCACTCAAATATTTATTTTATTCTGTTTTTAGTATTTGTTGTCATAGCGGCAACAGAAATACATTATCTGTGAAAATTTCCACTGTCTAGCTATCATGGTTCATGAGATACAGCCCGGTGACAGACAGACAGACGGACAGCGGTGTCTTAGTTGTAGGGTCCCGTTTATACCCTTTGGGTACGGAACCCTAAAAAGTACCCTAAAAGTATGGGTTGCAATGGAATTTAAACTTAGTCTTACTTGAAATAGAGTTTGCTAACCCATAATTTGACAACTTCTCCGAATTATAAATTCAAAAATGA
Source organism: Melanchra persicariae (assembly GCA_947386135.1). NCBI lineage: Eukaryota > Metazoa > Arthropoda > Insecta > Lepidoptera > Noctuidae > Melanchra > Melanchra persicariae. Next base: position 8,011,225 of record OX376661.1, on the reverse strand, counting down.
AAATATTTTCTGGAAATGTTCCCTGAAAAGGTCCTTTTTAAGTATTAGGCGTTAGGCTACTCAGGTGAATAAGGAATGCATGGCTAAATACATAATATTGACTTCTTTTGGGTTTTTTTTTATACCCAAGTAATTTTTGTGGGGCATTTAAAACGTCAAATCATTCGTGGTACTGTTTACAAGCAAAAAACGATTCTTGAAATCCACTTCTTTTTTTCGACAGTGTCATGGAAATGACGAACTTATCCGCGAGTATAATTGAACGTAATCGACTCAAATTATCTCGATTTTTTTGCTGACCGTATTATACCTTTGTATCTGAGTGGTATAGGTATAATTCAGCTGTCTAATGGAATAGTAGCAACTCAACATTTTTGGGTTTGATAGTTGGCAGTTTTTTATAGTATTCGGTTGTTGATTGTGCTTAGTCACACTGGATATACGTCAAGAGGCCCTAGGGGCTCTAGACAAGTGACATTCTGTCAACGGTAGCGTGGCGAAGGCGAAAGACAATGTGCCATTCAATTAGCGAATGCGACTGTCGAAATGCCAAAATGTAGGAATTTGATCACGTGACATTTCGATAGCATCTGTCAATCCCTTACATTTTTGACGTATTGACAATCGCCTTCGCCACGCTACCGCTGACAGAATGTCACTTGTCTAGAGCCCAAGGACGTGTCCAGATCACTCCAAGACCGCAATTACATAATTGATTCACACATTTTTATAAACCCTCCTTGTCCTGAAAAGCACGTAATGCCGTCCTGGATATCATTCTTAAGTCTTTGACGGACGTTACGGAGAGTCAAAAGCTAGAAAAAACTTTTACACCAGCTTTTCCAAGAGGTAGGTGCTATGTTACTGGAAGCAGACTTCAATTTAATTGAGAAAAGGCAAAGCAGATACATGCATTTTTGTATAAGCTCAGCTAGGAAACACCGGCCTCATCTAGCTTAAAATGACCAAAAACATTGACGTGTAAAAGAGTTATGTTTAACTTACTTACAAAATAAATATCATTTATCATTCAATCAAGTAGGAGTGCCTAGTTCTCCCATAAATTATCACATTCACGCATGTGATTACGATGTCTTCATAGTAATCCAGTAACGTTCGCTTCCAGAGTAATCAGATCCGAGATCCAGCGCTGACTTCCCAGATTATCGACCCCAATTACGCCAAAATAACTTTTTCATACGTGCCACTTTAGTATTCAACAGCCATAATAAATTATTCGTTATATTGGAGACCTTGAGACGGATGTTTGTTATTAAATAACATCGCGACTGTCCCCTGTTTGTTCGAGCCGGTATTTAAGTACCACTTGTTTATATACTTCTATTTGCTTCTCGGATTTAAATGTTTGTATAGCCATTGAGTATGGATTTTAGTCGGTGTATTGCTTCGCTTTTGATGATTTAGCCGGCAGGTGAACTTTGACAAGGCGGGCTACTTCGTATGTGGATTTTGGTCGACTTTTCTGGGCTGAGTCTTGTTTGTATTTTCTACAATCGTGGAGAGGAGCTCGTGGCTAAATTATAACAGCCGCACGGACCAATCTTCAAGGTTAAGCAACGCTTGCCTAGGTTGGTCTGTGGATGGGTGACCATATTAACACACCGAGGCTCCTCCGTGCCTCGGAAAGCACGTTAAGCCATTGGTCCCGGCTGTCATTTGTAGATCTTTGGCAGTCGTTACGGATTGTCAGAAGCCAGAAAATCTGACACCAGTCTTGCCAAGAAGTACCGTGTTATCCAGTTAATGGGTTGTGGAGGTCTGGTAGGCAGCCGCTCCACGTAAAATACTGGTATTCAGCTGAATCCGGTTTGACTGGGAGCCGACCCCAATATAGTTGGGAAAAGGCTAGGCAGACGACGGAGACTGCCAGGGGATTTTACTTGTATTTTTTGGGTACGGTTCTACGTTTATTTTTTCTTCTTTCTAACTATTGTCACTACTACCTATTCCTACATCCACAACAGCTTACGAATGAAAGAGGTGACTATGTAGGGAATCAGGCAGCTTTGGCATCTAAGAATGGTCAATCATATTATGCCCTATTCTTTATCTGTTACTAGGACAAGAGGCCTTCCTCATGCAATAGGTAAGTAATACTAGGCTTACAGTAATTTAATGGTTTTCTCACTTTAATATCGAACAGTCTGTAGGAGTGATTTTGCGTGTCATAAACCTATGTAGTTTTCAGTATCATGTTGAGCTTGGTCTTGACCTCGATCTCGTCATATGGACAGCCATATACAATATGTAACAGATTAATTGCAATATCTCTTAAGGGGTCTTTATAGTCATCGTTAAGATAAGATAAGATAATATATTTGCTTAAACATGTGTCATACATACAAGGAAATACCTGCATGCAAGATGGTAACAACATTATGAACAACTTTTCTCTCTCTTATCTCGTTATGAACAACTTTTACACTAACACTGAAATCGCGAAAAAAGAATCGACTGCTCCATACATTCCTGTACGCATAACTCGACAAAATGTACCTACTGAACAGCTGATTTTTTTTTTCGCGATTTCGTAGTTGGTCCCATAGTAAAAGTTGTTCATAATGATGAGTACAATGACGCCTTAAGGGCATTGCGTTTATTCTGTTACACGTTGTATTAGGACTATATTGGTATGATAATAATTGAAGGGGATGGAGGAGGATTACACATATCTTTTCTCTTTCTTTAGAGGTTGTCTGTACAAGATCGCTTTTAACGATAACACTGCCCATTGTTACACCCTATTATTTTGTATGTCCCTATTGTAATTTGTTGTAGTGTATAGTGAAGAGTATTTCTATTATATTCTATTGTGGCGATATTCTTCAGTCATGTGTATGCATTGATGCACAGAGAGACGGACAGTTTTCCATCCCTCTCAAAGCTTGAAGATAACAGCTAATTTTAACTTTTTCTTCAAAACGACGAGCGGTTATCAAGTCAACATCAGCAGACTATCAAAGAACAATTAACTTCTCCTTTAAAAAATCATACAAGTAAACCATAACTTTATCGATTTTCCTAATGATGAATAATTTTACGAAATTTTGAGAAGCTAATGAGATAAAAATTGCAGGGTGACCAAGTAATACCTTCTTGATGCCTTAATGATTATCAAGGTAAGGTAATCTTTGTAAAAGATACAAGATGTGGTTTATTTAAATTTTGAAGATTTCAGACCCTCCTCGAAAAGGATTAATGTTTAGTTTAGTACGTGAAGGATTAAATTGTGAGTTGTTTCCTCCAAAAGTCAATTACACGGTTGAATTCTCCCTCGGAACAATGCGGTGGTTTTTTTCACTTATAATGTCGGTTCCAATTGGTGTCGGTATTCGAATTGTTTCGTCATTTATAATAAGGTATTGGGTTCTGAAGTTACACAATACATAGGTTGTGCTTGATTTAAAACTCTTGTTGGTATATAAAAACCACATAATTTATTCGAAAATGACAACTGTCGGAGTTATTGATAACTTTACACACAAAAAATACCAACATCAATTTTAGTATTAATAACAGGTTAATGGCCTTACTTTTAAGGCAAGATATTCATAGGCATTTAAGACGATAAACTATGTACGACGTAACTAGCACAGCCATGAATATTGAGTTGAAACAATTAAGACGATAACTCAATTGAGATCACAAATTCCACAAGCACGGCTGAGGAATGCGCGTTGATGTCTTTTACTCTACAACGCAAACTTGCGCATGCGCAAACCCGGACGTTTTCTCTCTACTCCATCATATAAAACTACAGATAAGCTCACTCTAGGCACAGTTAAATAGATGAAGTACTTGAAAGTACAGATATAACCCATCAAAACAACTTTCTAGTTCGCCGACTTTCGAGGCGGCAGGTGTTAGTGACTTCAATCCTCCCAGCAATGTTTCATAAAACTATCAACCAGATAATGTGTGAACTTACATCAGCGTTTATACATTAAACTTAGCGTTAAAGACGAAAGCATTTCTCTGTACATACCAACAAGTAAAATACATACATACAGTCACACACACTTTAACAACAAAATTTTTAGGTTTAACCACAAATAGGTATAACTCACCATCGTGGCCATTGATTTAGACCAATTATAAACCCATTTCTTGGTTCAGAACACGGTTATTACGTACACACAGGCGGACAAACAAAAAATATCAATCGTAAACCACTTTACATATACACAAGTTGGTGAGTTTCACATCACTAGGTATGTTTTTCACTTTAGTACATCACTGTTTGGACTTCATTAGTGTTGAAGTCGTTTAGTGATGTACTCGGGGGATAACTTCGGTTTTGTAAGTCGATGCGAACGTTTGGCGATGGCATGCGCTTGGGCAGCCTCGGAGCGACTGACTGCCGGTCGCTGGGGCTGCCAGCCTCGAGCTGTGTTTACTGCTATGCAGCCGTCGTGGTGCTTTTATGAGGAAAAGCTTTTGAGCTTATTTTTACCATAACGCATTTATATAGTTGAGATATTTGAATAAGACATACTTGCAAAAATAAAACGTGCCTGACCGATTTCTCAGTGTTAGTAGAATATAAAATAATGTAGAAAATAGGAAAAATATTTAAAATAAAAGTAGGCTTTCATTTTACAACGTTTAATTTAAACGTAATGTCACTTTTCATGTAGATATTGAACACTTACTTACTTTGATTGAACGTGTTAACCGTTCGATAATATCGATATTATTTGTTCACTGAAATAAACCTTGTTATATCCTAAGTCTCAAAACCCGATATTTAACGTGCCTAAATTAAAGACCCTAACAATTTATAAACTCTATAATCCAGAATCTACCATGGATTCTAAAAAATCTCACTGTAGCAACACCGTGAAAGCCTCCATTGTATCTAAAACGAGACAGACTATATCCCCGTCTCGCTCATCATACCGGAATGTGACCCGCTATCACCTTGAAGGCCGCAAGTTTTGGACGAATAAATGAAAATAAGAGCTTTTTAACTTCTACACAAATTAAAACTAAAAACTTAATCATATTATTATTATTATTCAAAAAAGGAACATGTTTCAAAGGTTTTTTTATTGCTCGTCGTGACGCAACGGTGTGTGTATATATTCAGCTTTGTATATATTTAGTTTCTGGTCATGCCGGATTCCCTAGGCCTGTTGCTGCTGGTCGGTATAAACGCTGCGTAGCTTAGCAACGCATATAGCGTACAGTTATTAGATGGATTACAGTTTGATACCCGACTTTGGACTTGAGCTATGCTAATAATTGCCCGAGATCGATAAACGTTGAATGGCAAAAGTCGGATTGTTTTTATGACTTCCACGATTTGGCTCTAAGCAAATTTTGCGTTTGATTGATTCTAGCTCTGGGTTTTGCCTAGGTATTCAATGGATAAAGAATTGTACGCAATCTTAATCACCTCAGTACAACTAGGGCCCAGTTTCTCGAACAAACATTGTCCCTTAACTATTGTGACAAACTGTCAAACGCTCGTTATCTTGCTGTGATTTGCATCATTTGACTTGTTTTTTTCTTTTTATGGATAGGAAATCATCAAATGACTCCTGCCGCTCTGAGTGGAGCGGGAGAGAGTGTCAGTTCCAGGGGCCGCGGTAACTCTTTCGAACAAAATCCGCAACCCAGGTAGGTCATCATTTGACTTGTGTTTTATTTTGTAACGGGTCGACAATATTTAACCGGAAGCCGGGGGATAGTAAAAGTATATTTTAATATTTTATTGTACCTTTTTTCAGTTACATTTTCCTTAAGTAAAACTTAAAACATATTTTGTCCTGAGTCCTGAAAGTTTCATGGCTAACATAAAAGCACCCCAGCTTTTTGTGGATGTCGTAAGTGGCGACATTGGGAATACATATATTCAGCGAAAAGTCACTTTCAGACGCCAAGTATTATATGTAGAACCGAAACCAAGATGGAGCATCAAGGATCACACGTTATAGAAACTCTAAGCAAAATAGAAGTTGTATAAGTACCATTAGCACTCTTTTTCTGTAGTAGGTAGGTAGGTAGTTACCAACCTCATGTGATTTGACCTTTCTCATATGACCAAAAGACTTCGACCTCTGAGTTTGATTCGGTGTTTTTTCTCAGGGTAATCAGCTGGAAACAGCGGCCTCATCTAGTATAGATTTACGAAAATCGAAGAGTAAAAGTGTTAGGTATGTAGTACCTACTCAAAACCTAAAACCAGTGCAAACTAAATATCATTTTACTTTGGTCAAACCCCAAATAGCTTTAGCTGAACCACGGAAGTCGGTAACAGCGATTTAGCGATCTAGTAAGACTTCAGCATAACATTACATTTTGAGTGATAACGCGCAATTTACAATATTAAAGCCACTTCCTCAATTAAATATACAATATAGACACGCGCTAGGAAATTATAAAAAGGTTCTGAGTAATTTTTGCCCACCGCAAAATATAGCGGATGGCTGCGTTTCATCTTGCTGGTGAGTTTAATGTACCCTGCTACTTGCTTGCAAGCTTCTAGACGGAGGTAACTGTGAATTTGTACCTACAATTTAAGCTTAAAAGTAGCCATTAATGCAGTTATTTAAGTTACAAGCTGCTGCCCATGGTTCCGCCCGCGTGAATGTCCAAAATTATCCCAAGAGAACATGCTTCCGGGATAAAGGTAACCTATGTGTTATTCCAAACTATAAACTGTCTCCATACCAAATTTCATCAAGTTCCATTCAGCCGTTCTGACGCGATTGAGTAAAAACGTACATCCAAACTTTCGAATTGCACAAGAGGCACTAGGAGGAGCAGGTTTTAGTCAGTAAAAGTCTGTCCTCCCGCTCCACCCAGAGCCACCCAGGGTTCATTTGATGATTACCCATCCTTAAAAAAAAAGGTGCTTTCCGAGATACTAAACATCATCACTATGTGGTAGAGTATTTTGTTCAAGGCTTACTGGTGGGCAGTTTCCTCGTCTCAGTGTGAATGACACCTGAACGGATTTACTTGCGCTTGCTTGGATTCTCCACTTTCTCAGCCACTGGTTTACTTCATTCAGGCCCACTGACTAAATATGACATCAATAATGTGCTACGCTACAGGGCCACACGGAAAAGCTTGGCGGGCCGCTGGTTGAGTATAGCTGCCTTAGTGCAATAGGAAACTCCTGCAAAATCAAGAGAAGCAACAATTTACGCAGATTGTAAACGTTAAGAACGCTTAGGCGCTAAAACAAGCTTTTGCAAGCGAATACTTTTTATATATCTAATTAAATTATAGTTAGAGTTTGCCAGTATTCGTCATAGTAGATGATGCACCGAGGGGATGAAGCAGTGTCTTATCTCACGGGCGTCTATTGATCAAACTAGTCTTATTTAAATATATATGTTGCAGTCAAAACTCATTGACTAGCAAAATCAGTCAAAAGTACTTTTGACTGATTTTGCTAGTAGAGTTAAAACAATGGTTAACACCCCGACTCAGAGTACCCCGACTCGGATACGTCAGGTTAGAAGGCTAAGGCCGGAGCTCCGCTCCGCTTCGCTCCCGTTCGTGGTTTTTTTTTCAAACCACCCAGAAATAGGAGCCCCGTGAGTCTAATCAGTTTTAGCGACCCCAGAAATTACGAAAATTACACCCATGAAAGACTAGTCGGCCCCCGCGGGATTGACAAAGCTTCCCCCTCCGCCTCCACCTCCTTGTCTTTACAACTGGCAACACTACATTGTGACAACAAATTAGATTAGGTATGAAATTTTTATTTGAACCCTTTGATTATATTATGTAATCAAAGTTGGAACCGTTCCAGCCCTGACATGTGAAAACTCCCAAATAAAAAATAAATCAAACGTAATAGTAAATAAACATTAAATTCGCGATAAATTCGCGGCACACCGGTGTGCCGGAGTGCTCGAGCGGAGAAGATCGATTTACGTAAAAATAATGGATAAGTACTTAGTTGTGAATCGTAATTTTATCATATTTTTTCTGTTTTCCGATTGTGTTAGAGCATCTTTCATGCAACAAACTGTAATTTTTAAATATTTCTCGCGAGGTGCATTCAAGTTCAACAGATCATGACCTTGAGCACTGACGGCTCGCTGCGCCTTGTAGGTACCTACACCATAAATGGCATAGTCTGAGTAGCTTCACTTTTGATGCTCGTACTAGGTTTCTAGGCGTTATTATTCTAAGAGTCATCATTTTAGAATATTTTTGTGACAGCCATTTGATTGCATCTAAGAAAATATGGCAAAGTTGACATCACCCTCCAATGTAGTCACCCCCACTGTGTATTGGGCTGGTTATGCCAACAGTGATTTCTAAGGTTCAAATTGCCAACGTGAGTTATCATGATTAGGTACAATTGAGGAATGTGGTATTAAAATATCACTTACACAACGTTAATCCCAGTAAAATTATGATTGTGAAAGTTCCGGAGTTTGAAATTATTAACAGATACCCCCTCTTTATAATATACGACTGATACGAGAGGAAAAAGCCGGTCAAGTGCGAGTCGGACTCGCGCACGAAGGATTCCGTACCATTAGGTAAGTACTTATCTATAAAAAACGGCAAAAAATATTTATTTTATTCTGTTTTTAGTATTTGTTGATATAGCGGCAACAGAAATACATCATCTGTGAAAATTTTAACTGTCTAGCTGTCACGGTTCATGAGATACAGCCTGGTTACAGACAGACGGACAGCGGAGTCTTAGTAATAGGGTCCCGTTTTTACCGTTTGGGTACGGAACCCTAAAAACGGCAAAAAAAAACAGGTTTGTTGTATTAGGAGCCCCACTTAAATATTTTTTTGTTCTGTTTTTAGTATTTTGTTGTTATAGCAGCAACAGAAATACATCATCTGTTAAAAATTAAACTGTCTAGATGTCACGGTTCATGAGATACAGCCTGACAGACAGACAGACGCACAGCGCGGCAGCGGAGTCTTAGTAATAGGGTCCCGTTTACCCTTTGGGTACAGAACCCTAAAAATGATCACCAAAACTGACAAACTCTTTATGAGCAGGGCTGTCAGATAAAATATGATGTTGTCAATCAAATATTTTATGATTTTTAAGGGTTGTGATGTTATTATTATTATTTCCTTTATTCATTATAGTACATATAAATTATGTTTTTAAATATTTCTACAAAATTAAAAAAAAAACATTTAAAAATATAAAAAATAGTAGCCCACCGGTATCGGGAACAGAGTCCAAGCTACCGGTGGTCAGGGCCCCTGAGAGAGGAACCTCCTAACGATACGCGCCGTGTCCAAGAGAACTGCTTTCTGGATCAAGCCCTTGATCCAGCTGCCCAACGAGAGCCTCTTGAGATGTTGGTCGAGGCTCTTGGCAATTACACCATTGGCCGTGACGATTATTGGCACAATGACTGCTGTGTTCACATCCCACATGTCGACAACCTCGGGAGCCAAGTCAAGATACTTTGCTTGCTTATCTTTCTCAGACTTCACGAGGTTCTCGTCATGAGGGACTGCTATATCAACAATCATTGCGCGACGCTCTAGTCGGTCCATCACCACTATATCAGGCTTATTAGCCACAATAGTCCTGTCAGTGATGATAGACCGATCCCAATACAATGTGCAATTGCCATTTTCGAGAACTGGGTCGGGCACATACCTATAGTACGGTACTTCCGATTCCACAAGATTGTATTGAAGAGCAAGTTGCTGGTGGATAATCCTGGCTACAAGGTTGTGCCTGTGCAAATAGTCTCCGTTAGCCAGACTAGAACAACCAGAAATAATGTGGCGGATGGATTCCCCGGGCCGGTGACATGCCCGACATATGTCAACCGTACCGTCCTTCACAATGTATTTCCGGTAGTTGTTCGTCATCATAACTTCGTCCATAATCGCACAGACAAAACCTTCGGTTTCCCCAAAGAGGTCACCAAAACGCAGCCAGGCTACGGACGCTAAAAAGTCTACATCGGGCCCATGTAGGACCCGATAAAAACGTCCGTGAAGCTCCTTGCTCTGCCATATCTCCATGCGGTCATTAGTATCTAATACCACAGGTTTGCGCCAGTTCTCGTTAGCCAAAGAGAGCGCGGTAAGGCCTTTGTCCACCGCTACCACATCCTGATGCATACCCACGTCGGCCTCTAGGAAATATTCCCTAAGGCTGCATACCGCGCGTTCGCGTTCGCGGTTGTGCAGGGTCTTAGAATTTAAGAAGCCACGACCCCCGCACTTCCGCGGGATATACAGCCTCATCACCGATGACCGTGGGTCATGCATCCGATTTGCGGTAAGCAGTGAGCGTACCCTCCTATCCAGGGCGTCAAGTTCCGTCTGAGTCCATTTGAGTATGCCGAAAGAGTACATCAATACCGGCATGACCCAACCGTTGAAGGCGCGCACCTTGTTTCCGCCTGATAAAAGACTGTTAAAAACTTTGTTCAGGCGGCCAAAAAGCGCTCCTTCAACGATTGTTTCATGTCAGCAGCATTAATGCTTAACGCTTCCGACATACCCAAATACTTGTAGGTTTCGGTTGAGGAGAGGGACCTTAGGTGTATGGAATCCGAGAGTTGGGTTCCCACGGATTCCATAATCTCCCCTCGCTTTACATGCATGACCGCACATTTGTCCACACCAAATTCCATCCTGATGGCGCTACTGAAGGTTTCTGTTACTTTCAGTAGCTTCATCAGTTGCAAGTTGTTAGGAGCAAATAGTTTCAAGTCATCCATGTAAAGGAGGTGCGATATGACCTGACCACCTCTTCTCAACCGGTAGCCTTGCCCCGAACCCTCCAGCAGTGTACTGAGAGGGTTGAGGGCCAGGCAAAACCACAGTGGACTCAGACTGTCGCCCTGAAATATGCCACGCTCGATCCTAATCGGGTCGCTGTTCGCCTGGATCTGTCGACACCCTGGATAGCGAAGGACCGTCCTCCACTGCCCCATACATGACATCAGGAAGGTGCGTAGGACTGGATCAACTTTATACAGCTCCAGCACAGCATCCAACATGTCGACAGATCCTTTCGGGAACGGCGAACCTGTTGGCTAATGGCAATATCAATGAGGAGCAGCTCCTTAGTACCGCGGGACCCGTTCCTACATCCATATTATTATTATTATTAATTTATTTAATTCAGACAACATTACAGTCCATTTTGTTAGTAGAATACCTTATAGCTAGTGTTAGTATACGCAATTACGGTATAGAAAAATAAAAAAAAAACAAACAATAAAGATATTCGAAGCATGATGTGCAGAGAACGGTAAGGCCAGGAACAAGCTATATGACCATTCTCCCCACATAATGCCTCAGAATAGGGGAGTAAGGACTCTCAACGACAGTTTTCAGGATGCTATTGTCACTGACCCGTGTTCAGTGATGTGCACACGTAAAAAAAATAACGGTTTCGACGTAAAAAAAATATTTTGCTTTGTCAGTCGATACATACATGGCATTTGGCAAAAACAACCTTTGGCAAAGCTGCTAGGTTTCTCGGTAGATACCATGTTTTTATACAAATATTCTTATTCTCATTCCCGAACGATTGCAGTGTTGAAAAATCCTAAATGCAGCGAGGGATTCCAGCTAGCATAACGCAAAGACACCATCACCTTTATCATCAAGGAGGACTGAGTAGGTACTCTATTTTTCACACCTACTAGAAAAATTGTGCGCGCGCCATGAAGAGAGGTGAGGGAAAGAATTCAATACGTGTAACGGAACGCAACCCGTTGCTAGGTAACTGTCAGTTTGACAATGACATTATCTTGTTTGTTTATTTTCTTTATCTGTGGCGTGTACAGTGCAACAACGTTTTATTTGAAATTGCGTGAATGTGAGCAATGAAAATTAATTTTACAAGGAAGTAAATTGAATTGAACGTAAGCTGTCTGACCTCACATGATCCAATTACGGGTCGTTTTAGCACCCACGCGAGCGAATGTAACAATCATGTAATTGACTTGGATCACTACGAAGGAGGTCCAAATCGTGTGCAGTCAACCAAGGAGTTTCGTTTGTTATTGATCTCGCAAAGTGACTCATTTACTTTTGTTTCGGAAATAAATTCTGATTCGATCGTTGCTTTGTGCTTTTTATCATTTTGCAGTAAATAAACATCTGAAGTTGTTCTGGTATGTAACTTACAAAATTGTTTCTTTCAATAATGGTGTTCCATTCCTGATTTTACCCATTAAATCCATAATTCTTTGTTACCTACCTAACACCTAAGCTTACTATTTCTTTTAAACACCCTAAGACGCCCACCGACCCTCTATTCAGTGTAGTTACTAGACCAGCGAATACCTATTAATTTTAAGAAAATGCAAATGTACGGTACCTAAGTCCAACATTGGCATTTATTTTTTAAATTGCAGGTTCAGTTCAGTGTATGACTTCATTTCTTTTCTGAGTCATGTTTATCTAAAGTTCAGTGTGCCTTAAATTGTCAGTGAACTTGAATAAAGACAATTAAGGTGCCTGTTGTTCTTGACATTTAATTTTGCAAATGTAACAATAATTAATTTAACTTGTTAGTCATTAATTTGTTTTATAACTAGAGACAGGAAGCATTTCTAAATAACTTAAAATGTATAAAAGTACACAAACCATCTCTTTTATAACATCAACATTCCTTACCAGGCTTTCTTTGGAAATGCATTGTCATTCTAAAATACTATGTCAGAGAACATTATTAAGAGCTAAGGCATACTTTTATAATGATGTTCTTTTGTTTTCTTTTTTTTATGGCTGGGAAATCCTCAAATGGCTTCTTCCGCTCTGGGCGGAGGAGAAGGGAGTGTCAGACTCTTACTGACTAAAACCCAACCATGTTCCTCCTAATGCCTTATGCATTCCAGGGCCGCAGTGACTCGTTCTGTAAACTGCCAGGGTTGCGGAATTTGTTCCGCAACCCTGGCAGTTTTACCATGATGTAAGAATTGAATCTAGAAATATGGCCTTGGCTTGACTTCAGAGCTTGTGAGACTGGGCAATGAATTTACATGAAATGTTTTTGGTGGGATCACTTAAATAGGATTGTTATGACTGCCTCCCAACTTTAACTCTGTAAGCCTTTCAACAAACCATTAGTTTAACCCACCTTTCCATTACACCCAAGTGTTCCCAGACAATGTCTCGTCCCCGCCCCCAATGGCAACTACAAGCTAGAGCTGCCCAACGCCGTGACAACGAACTCAAACGTGCTGAAGAGCTACAGAAGGTAGCCACGTACTTCGAGACCAACACTAACAAGACCAGGCATCATGAGCAGTGGACCACGGAGGGGTATTACGAGAAGGCTAATAGAGAGGCGGAGATGCTGAGTCAGAGGAAGATTAGAACTGCGTGAGTATTGATTTTGACGACTCAGATATGGCTTTACTCTATTTTCTGCCCCCCCCCCCGCAGCCGCCCGCGTGCCAACCACTAGCTATGATGCTGTAATCAAGTTATCTGCTTCTCAACTCATTAATCAAATTGTCAAATCTGGTTTGTTCAATGAGTAACAATGCTCATAAACTCTTGTCCTTTCTGTCCGTAAGACGTTTTTACACAGTCCGCTAACACAGTCAGACAATCTATTTATTAGTTTTCTTAGTATCAATTTGTTGTGTTCTTGAAACTATTTTAAACCACATTGAAAAATAACACAACCTTGTGAAAGTTCAATGTACCTACCAAACCTGTTGAAACAAAAACTGTTGGTACAAGGCACTAGTATCAAAATAAAAGAATTTGTTAAATACCAGCAAAAAACAGTTTTAAATAATACTTACCATTTTTAGCTTGCAAAGGATATTGTTATATTTTGTACCAGGAAATGGATATACAAATTCCATTAATGATTGTCAGTACTGGAATTCATACCAAAACTTTGTTTGATTTTTTTTAGACAACTCGAAGAACGGCGCAAAAAACTGGAACTAATGTTGTTTCAAGAAGACATGCAGTTTGAACAAGAACTGAAGACTTTAGCTAAACAGCCAAAGTTGTATAAAAATGGGTAAGCAAGATTGTTATTAACTTATTAGTCATATTGCATTAGCTAAGATTTCTCCACATGAATATTATTGAAAAGCAAAAAAACTTCCAACTGTGCTATATGTGTAGTATAGCGATTATTTGTGTGTGTATTATGGATTCCACCAAAGAAGATATTATAAGATAGCTTTTGTTTTTTAAAATTGTTGCCCTGTTGATTGTTCACACAAAAGTTCAAGAAAAAGATTTTAAGATAAAAATCTTGAAATTGACGCTTTATAGAAGGGAGGACAAACACTACCTTTGTTATTAGACAATTTACCAGTCTTGACTTGAGAAAATCCACCCGATAATCGGTCCAAGTGATCTACACTTGCGGTTACGAACTTCAGCCCGATATATTACGTGGGTGCAAAGTTAGAGTAATTAATTGCCTGGACTTTTCAACATCTATTTTGGTATATCTTTACAGTTCCTATCTAAACAAAGTGCCAACCTCAACCCTTCATGAGATCAACCAGGGTATCATGGCGAAAGAGGAACAGCTACTTCGCCACGAGGCAGAGTTGCGACTACACCACGCATGGAGGCTGAAACAGCCAGAGTTAAGAGCTGCCAGTGCTTATGTTGCAAATGGCAAGCTGAAATCTGCATGGTAAGACACTTGACTTTAGTATACAATTAGATACTAGGGCGTTTGATATAAATAGGAGTTTACTTCGACATGAGAAAAATAATGGTTTTATCACGGGATGTTCCCTTGGGATTGTTTCACGCGAGCGCAGCTAGTTACAAATATGTGGGTAGGGGTAAGGAGCAATAAACTCTTGTGGGTTCAATGGAGTATCCAAATCGCAGCCTGAATACCACTTGATAAAACGTCACTGGATTTTTTAAATCTTCCAGGATGGAGCAAATAGTGGAGAAAGAAGTTCAGAAGCAGAAAGACGAGGAAGAGACGCGTAAGATTTTGAAGGAGCGAGACGAGATGCTGCGCAAACAGATACAGATTGAAGAAGAGAGACTGAAAGAAAAGGAGCAACAAGTCAGAGTAAGTAGCTCTACTCGGTCTTATGCTAGTCTCAGGAAGTTATTTACAGTAAAATAAAAATCTAACCAGATTTTTCCCAAATATATTGTGATCGGCGACCAGTATTTTACGTGGATCGAGTGCGTACCAGAAGATGCAGCGTTAGAAACCCTCCCGCAAGGTGGAGCAATGACCTGGTGAGGGTCGCTGGTAGCCGATGGATGGCGAGACGCACAGGACCGGTTGTTGTGGCAACACTTAGGGGGAAGCCAATGTTCAGCAGTGGACGTCTTTCGGCTGATATGATGACTGCCTATCCGACCTACATAAACCAGTAGCTGTGTAACACGATACCCCTTGGAGAGACTGCTGTCAGACTTTTGAGCTTATTAGATAATAATACTTTGCACACACAAAAGTACAAAGCCGTACGTAAGGCAAACCTTAGGCATTTTCTGCCAGTCAACCTTTGGTTGATGCAGAGACTAATAGTGGTAGGTGCAATAATAAGAAAAATAAAGGCAACTGATATTTATTCAAATAATATCGATGCATACAAATAATTTATGAAGTATGCATGCCTTGATATAAGTAATTAAAAGTAATTTATTTTTCTTTTTACAGGAGCTCCGCGAAAGTCTCGAAGGCCAGATTGCAGAGTTGAGCGAAAAAGAGACAATAGTCAAACGTCTTCGCAAACAAGAGGAAAAGGAAAAAAACATCCTAGACGAGCTTCAGTTCATATCGTGCGAAAGAGAGAGGGAACACGCCCGGCTTGTGGCAGAGAGGGACGCTAATATAGTGAACATGGGTCTACATAAGTATAAGCTGAAAAGGAGAGTGATCTCTGTTTTGAAGGAAATAGAGTTGGACTTGGAAATGCTTGATAAGTTGCGTAGGACTGTGCTGAAGGTAAGTTTATGTTTACTTTTTCCTTTGGAAATACCATGAAGGTGAATTCAAGTTTTCCGTATAAAGTAAACAAATCTCTCTTTCTCTCTCAACTGTTTTTCGAAAGAGTAATAATTTTTTCGACACGGGATAAATGTGCAGTAACGGTCATTGACCCACAACATTTATTGACTTTTATAATATAAAAACCGAAATAAAGACATAAAGCTGTCCTGAATCGACTTTTATCGTGATCCATTATGGTCTTTAGCAATGAAAAAGTCATTGGAAAAGGGAAAAAATTAGGGAACGGTCAATGTATTTTATTGCAAGTTTATCTGGCGCCTGTCATAGGATATCTTGCATATAATAAGTTCATTAAAGTCACTGGACTTGTGCGTTTGTTTGAAATACCGAGAGGCTAAACGCTCTATCAAACAGGTGACAATCTGGTACCCAAGAGATGCCATTAGGAGTCGGGGTCGTAAAAAGAGAAGATGGGAGGATGACCTGAAAATGACTTTAGGTCCACTCTGGACGAAGAGTGGCGGCAGACAGAAAGCAGTGGAAAGAGTTGGAGGAGGCCTTTGCCATAAGGCACATTGAACTGAGAGACCTTTTGTAATTTAGTGTAGATTTTATTAATAATTACTTGTTTTAAATGTGTAAAATTGTCAAAAGTTCGGAAATAAAGGCTTATTATTATTATATTATTATTATAAAACGCTCTATGTGTAAGAAAATCAGTCAAAAACTCTGCTGTGGAACATAGATTCGTCACAGATTTCCATATAAGGTTTGGAAAAATTATTCTCTGAACCAACTAAATAGGATCTCAGTTGTCTATGGGATCGAATTCAACAAAATTCCTCTCATCTTCTAGCTAGAGGTATATTTCAGTTTGTGGACACCAGTACTACTACTCATTGACATTTTGCACTACCTTGCATAAAATGAAATGAAATAAAGGATAAATAAACTACCTTGCTTAGCTTAAACTGGTTGAGTTGGCAGAGAGAGAGAGAGAGAGAGAGTTGGTAAATGAAGGCAGTTCAAACCACTGATCTACAAGTTGCAAGTTTCTGTTCTCATTTTCATCATCTTCCTATACATTTTCAGGAGCGTGAAACGGAACAGGAAACATGTGGACAGTACAAGCGCATACTGGACGCGGCTCTGGCTGAGTTAGCTGAGCACAGGGAGAGGGAGCGGCAGCGGCAGAAGAGCATAGAGGCCATGTACGACGGAGAGGCCAGGCAGATCAATGATAAGCAGGATAAGGTAGGATATCCTGATTTGTCTCATAGCTGTCATGTCTCATTTTCTTGGTCTCCCATTTCTAGTACAATTTCCTGTATGCATTTTTTTAATATTCATAGACCGTTTAGATATTAATATTTTAAAGTCTCACAAACCTCCATTGAAAAGGAGGACTGGTCGTCAACTGCACTATGGTTGATATTTGCGCTGTTGTATATATGTCGCAGCCAACTAGCTTAATCAGCCTTTTCATTAAAAACCTAGCTTTTTCATTGAGTTGCGACGTTTAATCAGCGACATAAGTGACATGGCCAAGTCATTAAACGATATTGAACAAAAGATGTCACATAAGTCGCAAAAAAATCGGCGCATTTAAATGAAAAGGTTAGGCCACCACACATTTATGTTAAAATCGCACGGAAAACTTGTGATACCGCGATGTATGATTTGTGTCACGTCAGGTCTACTAAAGACACAAGTCACACATTGAAATAGAATCAGTGCAAATATCTTCATATTTCTGACTGTCCGACCTTTAACCATTTTAAAGAGTATTTGAATTATTGAAATAAATGTCCTGAGTTTGAATCCCAAACTGATACGCAAAGAAAGAAAGACACGGTTCCGTAAATCTTATTTCACTATCTTTTCCAAATATTTACTACTAGCTTTTGCCCGCAGCTCCGCCCGCGTGGATATCCGTTATCCCGTAAAAAAGTAGCCTATGTCCTTCTCCATATCCTGGCTATATTTCTGCCAAATTTCATGACGATCCGTTCAGTCGTTTCAGCGCGAAAGCGTAACAGACAGACAGAGTTACTTTCGCATTTATAATATTAATAGGGAAGTAGTTACTAATTAAATGATATAATTTTCAGCTGTGGGCCAAAGAACGTGACGCCCGCGCCCTTCTCATGGCAGACGTCATCTGCACGCTCAAGAGACAAGTGGAAGAGAAGATTGAAGCCAACAGACAGCGGCAGAAGGCCAACGTGCTGGAGCGAGAGAAGATTCTAGAGCAGATGGAGGGCTTCCACGAGGAAGTCAGGGCGAATGAGAGGGCGTCGCAGGTATGTATATTTTGTTTCGGTCGTCTGAGTATCTGACATACTTACCTACGTTTATGTGGAAAAATTGTGCATTTTTCGAGTTCTTGTATGGCAGCGAATGTCTGAGATTATTGCGAAGTGGTAACAGCCCAGACCAAAGGATTGTAGGTCCTGGGTTCGCACCCAGACTGGTACTGAAGTTTGTGTTGCCTATTTAATTAATCACGGCTGTCTAAAACTGTCTAAGATAACATGGTTAGGAAACTGCCATTCCCTAAAACCAACAATTCAGAGATACGTGTCATCTGTTGTCCCATCCGTATTGAGCCAAAGTGTTGGAATTTGGCCCATTCCCTTTATAAAAAAGGAGGCCTATGTGGGTACGTTACGTACCCGCAGTGGGTGGGTACGTTACTTACCCGCAGTGGGTGGGTACGTTATATGCTGATTCCGCCTGACAATTTGATTGGAAGATTAATAATAAAAAAAGTAATAAAAGTGTTTATTTCTCACCACAAGCCAAAAAGTACAAATAATATTTTACACCCAAGTAAAAGCTAATGATTTTTGGTTGTGGATCGCTGGTGCCTGTGTAGTAACACCTGAGGATTGAGATTATTATAATTTCTTTAACATCAAGTATTAACCAATCATATTCCTTTTTCTACAGCTAAAGAATTCCAAATACTCAACGGTGACGGCGCTCCAGTCGCAACTCAACAGTCTCCGCCTGCAACAGCAGCAGCTGGACGCCACGTGCGCGCGCGAGGCCGAGCTCAGGGAGGCTGCCTCCAACGAGAGGATGCTGAGGACTGAGATCGCCAAGATACATCGGGAGGGCAGCACGCAGGCTTGGACGTAGAGAGAGAGAGTTATTATTAATTGAGCCAAAACATGTCGAGAGCAACGAAATGCTCGAGCAATTTTTTATTGATAATAATTGAAAATTAACTCAATTTTCGATTTGTATAAATTAGCTTGCTTTAGATCCCTGTGGGGTGTGTTTATCCAAATGCAGGAGTATTTTTTATCGATAATTGACCTGGACCAACTGGAAGAAAAGTTCAAAGATCTTGCTATAGATTCCTGCTCCCTCAAAGCTTAGTAGCAAAGAACATGTTAATGAGGCGCTCGCATTATTGTTTATGATGAATTTTAATCTTCAAAACAAAGAGAGGACTGACGCAGGTTTTTTATACATAAGTTACTTTTCTGATATTTTAAATCTTGATTAGGTATTAGTTTATAGCAATTATTTTTATTAGAAAAAGATTTGATTCGAGTGTTAAGATATGGAATATTAGATGCAACTATTTTGTTAGTATATCAATATAAAGGATATCTGAGCCACAAATACAGAATAGGGATGTTTCTTGAATACAAAAATTGTGATTCCATACTCTATCAGTTAGATTAACAAAAAATATTAGTTCACGCAAAAATTGTTGTCAATTAATAAAAAATTACAAACTAAAACACACCACAGTTCAGTAGTGGGGGACTTTCACGCCACTTCTAGATACGTAGAGGTGATGTCACGCGCAATTTCAACGCACTGCGTTAAAACTCGTCATATTTTTTGTTCCATCATTTTCTGTTTTGTTAATCTGATTGACGGATTAAATAGATTTTAAGGAATCAATCCTATTGCGAATAGATAAACCGTATTTATTCAATTTTTAAAATTTTCTATGTACCTATGTCTATTAAAATCCTTTTTTTCTATTATACCTAGAATATCACTGATATCAGGTTTGTCCAATTGTTTGCCCTATATACGTACTAAAAAGACTGACAAAAAAGAATATTTACATTAACTAGTAAAATTCCAATGAAGTAATAATAAGGCAAAAGGTTCTGAGAACCATTTTATTATAATTTTTCTTTTATTTTATTTTAAATTCTAAACATTGATCCCCAGTTTCTGGTAAAAAACTATGTGATACTTATTGGCTGTTGAAAGTTCATTTAACCAATAACACGGTAAACACCGGCGATCGCGCTTTTGTCAGTTTGATAGTTTTCGTTCCAGAAACTGCGCCTTAGAGCGGTTCCGCAATGCATCCGATCCGAATCCGTGAAAATACGGATAAGTGTAGAAAACTCTGACCGAATTCGGATATCATTTACACACTTCATCCGATTCGAATTTGCAAAAATACGGATCTAGTCTAAAAACTCGGACCGAATTCGGATACCTATTGCTAACGCACTCATCCGATCTATGATCCAAATCCAAGCTATTCAGGGGCCATCTTTGGTACTACGGCTACTTCGGTCGGTCGATTTTTTCCAAATTGTAGACTCACGGATGACGAAGAAAAATCGGATGACGGAAATCGGATTTAGTGCGCAAATTACCATACAAATTAATAGTTCTATGACTACTTTGGAACGTATTTTCACGAATTCGGATCGGATGCAGTGCGTAACCGCTCTTAGGCCACATCTCCACGTGCAACCAGCTCGCATTTAAGTTGCATTACATTGCGGGCTACCCAGGTTTGTGATCAATCGCTCGCTCGTGCCCCACAATGTAAATAAACTTGCATGCG
Organism: Melanchra persicariae; assembly: GCA_947386135.1. Classification (NCBI taxonomy): domain Eukaryota; kingdom Metazoa; phylum Arthropoda; class Insecta; order Lepidoptera; family Noctuidae; genus Melanchra; species Melanchra persicariae. Next base: position 7,990,475 of record OX376661.1, on the reverse strand, counting down.
GGTTACTTGCAGGTAATTAAAAAGTCCTTACCGTGAGGATTTACTGTCGATGTATTTTAAACCTAGACTGAAATGTATTTAAGAATTTGTATAAGCGTTGCCAAGTAATTTTAATTGGTTTGAGTGTGAAAAAATCGAAATGTATTGTGTATGAAAGAAGTTATAATTTTTTTTTCTGCTTGACTTCTATCAACTTGCATTCTTGATGAAAGTCATGTTTTATATCAGTGTGTTTGCGGAAAATAAAAGACTTGTTATTTTGAAGTTTTGAGTTTTCTTAGCCCGATTTTATTCCGGACTACTTACATCGTAATACCAAGTTAATACTATCAGTGGATATACCACTTTTATTTGCGCGCCATCTAGTGTAAATATCACCAATTACTTAACCGTTGTCAACATTTACATGTTGGTTTAAATTGTGAAACTAGATGGCGCTGTTAAGTTTGTTTTTTACGAGTATACTAGATGTCGTTACATACCTTTAAAACTGGGGGGGGTCTGTATATATGCTTTTGCGGTTGCACAACGACATGCTTTGCTTTGCTTTGCTTGGTAGTATAGATGCAGGCCTACCTTGCCGTCTCCTTCAGAGACGGGAAGGTGGCGAGGTCTTGAGGGGGAGCGCAACGGTCGTGTAGATCCTCAAGGCAAGTCCGGTGGTTATACCTTCTCGTGGTTGCCACCCCGTTATTGGTCTAATTCCCTATGAAATAGACGTAACTGAAACCACCGGGCGGTGTCCTCCGAACCGTGACCCCTCTGTGACGGGGTGGTTGCGGACTCGGCCGTCACTAAATCAGCTGATGGCGAGTAGGGGAAGCTAGTCACCTGCGCTAGGACCTGCGCAGTTGAGCGCCGTAAGCGGGGATGAAGGAGTCCTGGGGGGTTGAGCTGATCGGCACTGGCGGTAATGTGTCCGTGAGGCAACACGCCCCCTTTGGTCTGGATTTCACGCGAAACGGTGGCCCTACCTCCTAGCCAGGGGTAGGGAAATGGCCACAGTGTCCCGTCAGAGGGCCACAGGCGAGGTGCGTGAGGTCCGCGGAGGTCGCCCTCGGGCGGCCGAAGTGGTAGGTAAAGGCCATGCTTACGGTGTAAGTGAAGGTTGATCAGTTCGTGGGTGGTTCCACGCCAACCCGATCAAGCACCCGATGTCGCGCTGTAAACCAGCCTTGCGCACCTATATCTCACTGGGAATCCTAACGTTCGCACTCATAGTAGTGCGACGTTCCCAGGTGCGGGCTCCATGGAGGGTGGGAGCCAGTGAGATGAATTTAAAAATAAATTAGTATGGACAGACCTACTAAAAAAACCGCAGGAGTGGAGTCGGCGAAGGCTGGCAAAACTCCTAAGCGAGGTGCTTCTAGCACTTCGCTTGCCCCTGGAAGCCCTGCAGCTAACGCCGCAGGCTCCAGCGCGGGCGCCGGTCCGGCTGTGGCGAAAACCGCAGCTAAGACCAAAAAGTCCCTATCCAAACAAAGGATATCGGCGCTGCATGGGACCAGTACCGATCCTTCGAACACTAAGGCGAAAACGGCGACGGCTAACACCGCGGCCAGAAGTAGCCTTCCTATACACCCTTCTCCTCCTCCTGTGGCTCCTCAAGCCACTTCCCACGAAGCAGCCGTCACCGGTCAAACGGGGGCGGTCTGCAGCACCGAGGACGTATTTGCCAGTTCCTGGCAGGTGCCAATCCGAAAAGGTAAGAAGGGCAAGGGTAAAAAACTAATTCCACAAGCCCGTTGCTCTTGTTGTGACTCAGGTCCAAACGCTCCTACAGGGCAGGGTAAGAGGAGGGAGAGGCTGACGCGCAAGGAGCGGCGTCAGGAACGCAGACGGGGAGGCAAAGGCAAGGCCCCCCAAAACAAACAGGTTGCTGCCACTAGCACGGTCATCCCGACCAGGCCAGGTAAGCTGAACTTCTCTGAGGGGAAGCGGTCGCAGGCCGAGGCCGGCACTAGCCGACCAAAGCCTAGCCAACCGCCAACTAAATCCGTAGGAGGTCCGGCCGAGGTGGCAACCACGACGCAGCAACCCATTGGGAACGATCAGGCTGTGGCCAAGCGAGCTCTCAACGAGACCTTGTCACCTCGTGGAGAGCATAAGCGGCCGCGGCTTGACCAGTCCCAGCGGGTTGCCAACAGAAGCTACGCCCAAGCTGCCAGTGCGTCCCTGAACGTCGCGATTACCTGCGACCGGAGGGGAGTCATCAGCCAGGGAGTATCGGACCAGGTCTTAGCTGCTATCCAGAGGAAGATCATCAGCGAGGCCTGCTCCCCTATGCAGGACACACCAGGGCCGACCTTCAATGCGAAGCCGCTGTTCGCCGGTGGAGTCCTTAAGCTGTGGTGCGGAAACGACCACACTCTAGCCTGGCTACAGAAGACAGTCTCCGGCCTGGCTCTCCCGGCTAGCACCTCGCTAGTTGTCAAGAGCCAGTCGGAGATCCAGAAGCGGGTACGCTGTGGCATCGCCATCCCCGACGACCAGGGTGTCTACGAGGACTCGACCTTCATCGGTCGAGCCCTATGTTATCAGAATCCCTGGATCGACATCAAGAGGTGGGTAGTGCTGCACGCCGAGAAGCAGAGGGCATGCTGGTTCGTGGTGCTGGGTATCCCCGAGGACCAGGTTCCGACCCTGATGAACTCCGAGCGCCGACTCTCCATTGGAGTGGGAGCGGTGTACGTGAAGTTCCAGGGTCCAAACGGCAGGTTCGTCGACGTCCCTCGGGGGTGGGACCCAACTACGAAGCAGATGCTGGACGCAGGGGTGACCATTCCCCCGCTAAACAACCCGGAAGCAACCGCGGCTGATCCTGCTGTAGCAGCAGAGTCGGCAGCCCCTGCCGCCACCGTGGATGCCGTCCTGTCATCGGGGGGGGAGCCGGACGACATAATGTTGTCTCCGGCTTCGGACCCGGGGGGGGACGGTTTCGACGAGGGCGACTTGTTTGCCGGGCTGCGACTGGAAGGAGACGAGGAGGGTCTTGCCTGCGATGGCGTCCCTTTCGTCGGCCTGTAAAGTCGTGCAGGCAAACCTCCACCACAGCCAGACCGCGACGGCTCAACTACGCAAGTGGCTGGAGGTTCAACACACGGCCATTGCCCTGATCCAAGAGCCGTGGATTAGGGGCGGCCACATACGAGGACTCTCCAATCTTGGCGGTAAGCTCCTTGTTACTACAGATCATGATCACCCTAGATCGTGCATCTATGTCACAGGTAACCTTAAAGCACAGCTCTTAAACGACTTCTGTTGCAGAGATATCTCTGCAGCTAAGCTGACTATGCAGCGTGGCGTCAATGTGATGACGATCGTCTTCGCCTCGGTCTACATGCCTGAGGCGGAGGAACCGCCCTCACATGACCTTGTCCGTCTCGTCACCCACTGTGAAAGCAGTGGGGACGAAGTTGTCATCGGGACCGACGCAAATGCACACCACCCGCTGTGGGGAATGGACAAGCAAAACGCAAGGGGTAAGGCATTAGTTGATTTCTTGTTCACAACTAACCTATCCCTACTAAACATAGGCTCAGAACCGACCTTCGTAACCAGACGTAGTCGCACTATCATTGATCTCACTCTGGCAACGGAGGGCGCAGCGGAACTCACAACGGGTTGGCAGGTCTCCGACGAGGCTTCCTGCTCTGACCACAGGTGGATCCGCTTCGACATCCAGGTCTGTATACCACCGAAACAGCCTCGACGTATTCCGCGCAACACGGATATAGAGGCATACAAGCGCAGCCTTGTTTCAAGACTTGAGTCACCAGGCGATTCGAGTCCCCCTGGGGACACGACACAGATCGATGCGCAAGTAACACAGCTCACCGAATCACTTATAAACAGTTACCAGACCGCCTGCCCGGAAACGTTACCGCGTAGCACACCAGGAAAACAACCCTGGTGGGGCGCGGAACTGGAGCGTAAACGCGGTAAGGTAAGGAAGGCGCTTAACAGGGCCATGAATACATGTAGGGATGAGGACTGGGACGCTTATTACGCGGCCAAATCCAGCTACAAGAAATGCATCAGATCCAGAAGTACTACTGGATGGCGAAAATTCTGTGATAACATTGAATCGTGCCAACAAGCAAACAGGGTAAGGAAAATACTGGCGCAACAGAACACACCTGAAGCTGCCACGCTCCGAAAACCCGACAACACGTTGACCACGTCACCTGAAGAAACGAGACGCGTCCTAGTAGAGACTCACTTCCCGGGAAGCGTATTCGCGCAGGTAACAGAATGGCTAGACGTTATCCAAACACCAACAGAAGATGATTGGCTTTATGCAGGAAAAATGATCACGCTGGAAAAAGTCCAGTGGGCCATTAGCAGCTTCCAACCCTTCAAGGCACCAGGTCCTGATGGAGTGTTTCCTGCCTTGCTGCAGTGGGGAGGAACCCCCGTTGCAGTCAGACTGGTGCCATTAATGAGAGCGTGCCTGGCTTTTAGATACGTTCCTAAGGGATGGAGGGAAGTGAAAGTCATATTCATTCCAAAGCCAGGTAAGAGTGACTACACAAACGCCAAATCCTATCGACCCATCAGTCTAACCTCCTTTCTGCTGAAGACAATGGAGAGACTGTGCGAAAGAGAATTACGGGATGGCGCTTTAAAAGCACTACCATTGCATGGTAACCAACATGCATACAGCTCAGGTAAGTCGACAGAGTCTGCTCTTCATCTGGTGGTGAGCCAGATAGAGGAAGCGATTCATCAGAAAGGTTCCTGCCTGGGCACGTTCATAGACATCGAAGGAGCTTTCGACAAAACAAACTTCTCCAGCATAAGCGCCGCCCTCTCCAAGCACGGTGTTAAACAGGTACTTACTGACTGGATTACTAATATGTTAAGCAAACGAGTGGTTAAACTTGAGGAAGAGCAGAAGTTGGCTTTGATAGCCAGAGGCTGCCCGCAAGGAGGAGTGCTCTCCCCACTTCTGTGGAATCTGGTGATAAATGACCTTATCACCAAACTCAACGCACATCGTTACTACACAATAGGTTATGCAGACGACCTCGCAATCCTAGTACCTGGGAAGGTGACTGGAACGATCTGCAACCTCACTCAACAAGCACTACGCATCGTAGAAAGATGGTGCGAAGAATATGATCTGTCGGTAAACCCCACTAAAACTGAATTAGTCATGTTCACACAAAAACGAGCACTAGGCCAATACCGCCTACCTAAGCTTTTCGATACAGAACTCCAGTTATCTAACGAGGTTAAGTACCTGGGGGTCATCCTAGACAGTAAGTTAAACTGGAGTAATCACATAGACTACAAACTAAACAGGGCATGCATCACCTTCTGGCAATGCAGGAAAATGATAGGTAAGAAGTGGGGCCTATCTCCCAAAATAATACTATGGCTGTACAGCGCGGTAATTCGTCCCATGATCACCTACGGGGCCGTGGTGTGGTGGACCCGCACAAAGCTAGTTACAGCCGTAAACAAACTACAACACATGCAAAGGCTGGCCTGCATGGCGACGACGGGCTGCATGAGGACTACTCCGACTGCGGCGCTGGAAGCCATACTAGGACTGCCCCCGCTCCACCTGTTCATACAGCAGGAAGCGACGATGGCAGCAGTCCGCCTTAAAACACTGGATCTCTGGGGTAAGAGAGTAACACAACACACCGCTCTGCTTGAGGAGCTCAACAATGAACTCCCCATGACAAAAGCTCTCAACGACCGGGTACCCAAACAATTTATCTTTGATAAAAAATACAAAATCCAATTGCATGAGGATCACCGCTGCGAAGGGCTATGCCCTACGGAGCTGCGGATTTTCACCGATGGATCAAAAACAGGTACTGGCACAGGTGCGGGAATCTTCTCAGAGGACCTCAACATTCACATAGCCACACCATTGGGGGTCTATAACACAGTGTTTCAAGCCGAGTGCATGGGAATTTCCCTGGCGGCTTTAGCCATCCTAAATAGGGAAGTTAAGGACCACTCAATACGCATACTTTCGGACAGCATGGCCGTCCTGCAAGCTCTAAACAGCCACACAGTTAGCTCCGGGCTGAACTTGGAGTGTCACCAACGACTGAACCAGGTTGGTAGATACAACAAAGTAACCATTCAATGGATCAAAGGACACAGCGAATCCCGAGGCAACGATGCAGCGGACGAACTCGCCAGAAGGGGTTCAAGTATGGCAACGATAGGTCCTGAACCCTTTGTGCCACTTCCCTTCGGTTACCTACGCAACCTGGTAAGGAAACGCACCAGAGACAAACATCACAAACTATGGGCTGCCCATGGTGAGTGTAGGCAGGCCAAAGAGGCACTTCCCTCCATTGATGGCCGTTTTACGAAACAAGCCCTAAGACTGACCAAACAACAGTTGCGTACAGTCACAGCCGTCACAACTGGCCACGGGACTTTTAATAAACACCTCTATGTCATAGGAGTCACTGACAGCCCACTCTGCAGAGCCTGCATGGAGGAGGATGAAACAGCAGCACACCTGCTTCTAAGCTGCCCGGTAGTCGCCGATTACAGGGCTAAGTACTTCGGAAACCCAGGTACCCTTTGTGACATAGTTAGTAACACCAAGGCGTTACTGGCCTTCCTTGGGGAGCTGGGGTGGATCGAATGAAACATTTGTCCCACCTGCACGCAAAATACGCGCTTAGTCGTGGAGTTGCGGAAACCAGCCCGATTTACAATACAATACAATACAATACCTTTAAAACGAGGCTTGTACTAGTTTGAATTTTATTGTTGGATTGTTGCAGCTGTAGACAAATATGTTTTTCTTCTATTTCAAACTACTAGATGTCGGAATTAAAAAATACGACTCTCAGCTCAACAATATAGTGTAGGTAGGTACATAATTAAGTATGTACTATTTTATAATAGTGAAAGAACTTTAGAAGGTATACCTACCTATCATGATTAGAAGATAGGTAGGTACTTTCCGACATTACATTTTACGGACATGAGATAAAAAAAAGAAAGACAAAAAGAAGTCAATTATACTCTTTTAAGAAGGGCCAGTTCAGATAGATGTAAGGGGGCAACACCTCCCCTGCACGCTTTTTCTAGTCTCTGTTAAAGTTTGGTGGAGGGAAATGGCAAAAAGCCTATCTGCCATACCTACCCACGTCTCCACAGGCCGGTATATTTATAAAAACAGTTGGGAAGTGCTCGATCCTGCTTAAAACAGTCGGGATGCGTGTCCTTGTCCTGTAGGTACCGATACCTATAAGGAAGAAAGACAGGTATAACCTCCCTACATAATAGGTAGGTAGGTAGGTACCTATTATTTTATGGGAATAAACCTAACTGCAATCTATTAATGTTATGAGTGAAATCCATCTAAGGCTTAAGTTACCAAGCGTCATTATTTTCTATTATATTCGCCATGATCAATTCTACTTATGAATTGATCAATGATCACCCCATTACCCCATGACCGGCTTTCGTAAGAAATTAGTAACTAGTGAATGAGCAGTCAGTTAGTCCATTGATCTGTAGTTATAATGTAGAACTTGATTTCCCTCAGGATTTGACTTTTAGTCGTTTGGTCAGGCAGGTTTCCCTTAGATTGTGGAGAACGCGAACGTGTCCCCGCACTCCAGCAAGACAATAGTGACGAGGATTTCTAAACTTTAAAAAAAGGCAGGCTTCCCCTTTCTCTTTCCAAATCTCTCTTAGATCTAACAAAGTGCAAAGTGTTACTGGATTTTTCCATTAGCAATTTCTCAGTAGCAGCTCTAAGTTTGGAAGTTGGTGGTGTGACAACCCTGTGTCTCGGAGCACGTAAAGCTGTAGGGCCTACCTACGTCTGTACTCTCCTAGGTCATGACGGATTGCCATCCCACCGGACTATATGAGTACCTACCTAAAGGAGCTGAGAGTGCATCTGTATTCGCGCACATTTGTGCAGTATAATGTCTCCTGTGTACTTGGCAAGTAGGTACCGTTGAAATTGGTTACTGTGACCGAAATTCGGTAGAGAGCTACTATCGCTTGCAGTATTTAGTTTCTTTTGCCCCACAAAGCAATCCAGATTATCACACAGCTTCGCCGAGGATAACCTTGACAAGCCGTTGTAGGGACATTTCTACAAGACTACAACTGAACGCCAAAGGCGGCCATCCTGAGGCTGTAGACAAAGTGCAAATGTATTAGCGATGGCAATTGTCGAAATGCCAATAAGGGATTGATCTCGTGTCATTTCAACTCCTATTGCTAATCCCACACGTTTTTGACGTTTTCACAATCGCCTTCACTATCTACTGTCTCGCTGACAGAATGTCACTTGTCCAGCCAATTGACTGACTGACAACTGACACTGACTACCTGAGGCTTTAGAGCCTCAGTTCGCCGGTGTAATTGGTTAAATGAATTTTCATCAGCCAATAAGTATCACTTATTGGCTAGATCAGATACATAGGTACATACGTAGGTACCTACCGCAACCAGTAACTGGGTGTTAATGTTTAGGATATAATCTAAATTAAAAGAAAAAATAAAATAATATGGTTGCTCAGAACCTTTTGCCTTACTTATTAATATTATACGTACTTTGTCTCTGTCATATCTGACATAGACTAGAGTCAAGAGCAAACCCATCAATAATAAAAAAAAATGAAGGTACTTCATTAGAATTTTACTACTTTGTAGTTGTTTTGTAAATATTCTTTCTTGTCAGTCTTTTTAGTGGGTGCTATGTACCTAGATACGTAGGTATAATAAGGCAAGTAATTGGACAAGCCCTATCAATGTCAACAGCCTTACACTGTCCCGCACTGTATACGTGTATTATGACATTAACAGTTCAGTTTACACACATTTTTAACTTAGAGCGGATTTCACCAATGAAACTGAACGCGATCTGTACATCTAAACTGCGTTCAAGAACTGTCAGCGTCAATATTCCATAGAAAAATAGTGACACTTACAGCTCATAAACGTGGTTTATTCGCTGATCGTGATCAGATTGGCTTGGTGATAATGGCCCTTAGTACACCGCAAAATTATCCATTTATGAAATTAAAAACTGGGAGCGCGGCAAACCACGACATCTGACAGAATGTAACTTGTCAAGAGGATTGACTGACAGACACTAAAATGCCCATCTCTTCGGGTGCATTCGTGAGATGTGGCCTGCAAATTCCATGCCTGACTGTTTTAACCGACTTCAAAAAGGAGGCGGTTATTAGACCAAATAGTGATGTGGATTAATTATGACATACAGATAAGGCATGCAATTATCTGGCCCATCTTACTATCCGGATATTTCGGAAATTTAAACCTAATCGTGAAAAGTAAATAAAACGAATATTATCAATCAATAGTTGGAACGAAGTTTCTTGCAAAAGTTGCGTTGGCTAGACGGACAAAATTAAGACCAAAAGTTGTAACGACACTTTTTGCTATAGTTTTAAGCCGTGCGTATATCTTAAAAAAAAAAAAAAAATACTACAATTCCTTCACTAATTAATCGAAAGGAACTTCGTTCCATCTCAAGTTTTTTTTTATTTCAATTTCAATTAGATATTGATAATACGAATAAATTCACGTTGTCACAATGTTTTTTATGAATTACGCAGTTTATAAAAGTATTGCATCAAGGATATGAATTATATTTGTTAGATATTAAACGTGAAAACATAAGATGTTCGAACATGTTAGTAGTAGTTATAGCGATTCATTTAGGTAGCGATTTTTACCATTCGGTATTGCCAGCGTAGGTGCTAGTATGGTTCTTGCCCCATATGCCTAGATGTAGTAGGTAGCCTAAATATATTAGCGAAGGGGTGTTGTTTGCATTCTCAAGCAGCCACGGGAATCGTAGCAGGTTAGTCTTTAGAACCGTTGATCTCTGGTGGTCGAGTGTGCCGTCGTCGTCCACCAAATTAAAGCGACATAGACCAGCATTGGCTTAATCGCGGGCGCGGCTGATCTTTGGGGAGAACCCCCATGTTTTGCAGAGCAATTTGTTACCAGGGACCACTCCTAAGTACTTGGGACTAAGTATCTGGATATCATGTAAACGACTATCCGGATAGAAAAGTTAACAGGGCATGCTATCCGGATATCCGGATATCCGAAATAACCGGATATCCGGATAGCATGCCCTTTTGGAGGTAGCGGAACAGAGAGTAAAGTCCCACATACCTCCACTGGAAAGAGAGGATCCTCCGACCAGACGGTTGTTTGTGTCTGGTGGGCAACTGCCCGAGAGTTGATATTCGGGCTTTGCATGTGTTCTAATCGCACGGTAAACTTTGATATCGCGATTTAGGATTTTTGTTGTTAGTTCGCAGCTGTCGAGATAGATGGCGCTGCGAGTCTTATTTGTTGTGATGTTGATTCTGCTACGTTGATTTTTGTGGCGGCATGAATGCCGCTACATCACTCCCCTCCGGAGACCGGAGGTCGATAGTGGATGAGTCGTCCATACATCTTGAGATGCTTGCCAGGCCAGTGGAAGGTTGGTTCCAGTGAGTCGGAACCGGAAGTCGCAGAGTTCTCGGTGAGTCGGAACTGTCTGCGTCGCAGAGTTCACGGTGAGTCGGAACTGTCTGCGGCGCCCCGATGCTGCTGCTGGCGTGACTGCTGGCGTCGACCAGGAGAGGTTCTTCAAGGCTCTTCATGTGACTGGCCGAAGGTGCAGTGTGCTTGCCAAGGTGGGTCGGAGCTGTGCGACGTGCTGACGTGACTGCTGGCGTCGACCAGGAGAGGTTTTCAAGGCTCTTCATGTGACTGGTCGAAAGTGCAGTGTGCTTGCCAAGGTCGCTGATGACGTTGATGATAGAGGCTGAGGATGCTGACCAGGAATGCGCGTCCGCTGCATGCTGGTGGTCAGGATACCCGTAGGAGCCGAGGGTACTGGCTGGCGGTATGACTCGCTGCTCGAAAGCTTGAGGTCAAGATGAGGAGAAGTGATGATGATGATGATGATGATGACGTCATGATGAGGTAGCTGCGCGAAGGCTGCGCTGACGTTCAATGTCGAGGGTCACCAGTTTGGAGGTAGCGGAACAGAGAGTAAAGTCCCACATACCTCCACTGGAAAGAGAGGATCCTCCGACCAGACGGTTGTTTGTGTCTGGTGGGCAACTGCCCGAGAGTTGATATTCGGGCTTTGCATGTGTTCTAATCGCACGGTAAACTTTGATATCGCGATTTAGGATTTTTGTTGTTAGTTCGCAGCTGTCGAGATAGATGGCGCTGCGAGTCTTATTTGTTGTGATGTTGATTCTGCTACGTTGATTTTTGTGGCGGCATGAATGCCGCTACACCCTGTCGACATCAGATCGATGGCGAAACTTTAACTTTGTTCTACACCTATCGTAATTCTGAGTTTCGACTGAATAACAGGCCAGCTTATTCTGGTTTGTTTGATGACTTGCGGCCTACTATACTTACCTACCGATACGTGACAATACCATCGTTATTTAATAGTGCAATACCGAATTCTTAGTACAGATTGTTTTTTAAGCAACAGTTGAGGAGGAAGTGTGGCATTTGATTGCAAGGTCCTGGTGGCATTCAATACAATAGGCATTTATAAAGTGTTTGTCCAGTTAATGTAGGTACATTTTGATGGATGCTGCAGGTTGCAGGAGAATGGCTGGGCTTCTTAAAACTTCACTAGAAGAGCACAGGTAAGCAGAAGTAGGTAGGTATCTTCCTGTTTGCTAAGGTTCGAATTCAGAATACCAGATTTTCAAAATTTGGAGCAACCAACACAATGGTCTACAAAAAAAGAAATCAAATTCGATTGCAACCCATTTTTTAGGACTTTTTAATACAAATGGTCACTTAAAATCCACAATACTAAAGTCGATAATTGAGTTGGCGGCAATGGATTCAAATTAGTAATTCAAGGTGTTGTTAAGTTGCCTGCCGAAGAGAACCTTACGCGAAAACGTATTAATATGTAACATAACGTCCATTTAACAGTCTTTTTTTTATCTGTAGTTACCTACATGATGTGGGTTTTTTTGAGCAGAATCCACAACTTTTTTTGTTTCAGAAAAATAGTTCTGGCAGGATTTAAACACTCATTTGAATTTAGAATCTGTTTGAATTTATTAAATGGAACGCGTCGATTTTTAGTGCGGTGTAGGGTATTTGATTGAATGCTGTGTCATGTGTGTATTCTTAACTATATATTGAAGACCCCTTGAGCTGATCCTAGGAGGTGTCCCAGACATCGACATCTACAAAAGAACATTCTATCAGGACTGGCTATCAAGGTAAGTGCTAGCAGTTTGGCCATTAAATTGAACGATTTCATTTAGGTAGGTAGTAGGTACTACTACCTACCTCATCAACTCAGCTCATCAACTGGTAGTTGATGTTTTTATTTAGATTGGTACCTAATCTATTTTTTTTTTATTTCTATAATATTTATTAAAACAATAACAAGACCTTATTAGATAATATATACAAGCTAGTAGAAAATATGTGTATATGTACAAGTGGAGTAAAAAGGGGGGGGAGGAGAAGAACTCACAGGGCATCGGAAAATTCGTCCACATCGCTGTTACCGCCACAAAAAATCAACGTAGCAGAATCAACAAATGAGACTCGCAGCGCCATCTATCTCGACAACTGCGAACTAACTGTACAAAATCCTAAATCGCGAAATCAGTTTACCGTGCGATTAGAACATATGCAAAGCCCGAATATCAACTGACGGGCAGTTGCCCACCAGACACAATATTCGTCTGGTAGGAGGGCCCTCCCTTTTCAACGGAGATATGCGGGACTTACACTCTGTTCCGCTACCTCCAAACTGGTGACCCTCGATATTGAACGTCAGCGCAGTCTTCGTGCAGCTACCTCATCATGACGTCATCATAATGACGTCATCATCATGACGACATCATCATCATCATCATCATCATCATCACTTCTCCTCATCGTGACCTCAAGCTCTCGAGCAGCGAGTCATACAGCCAGCCAGTACCCTCGGCTTCTACGGGTATCCTGACCACCAGCATGTAGCGGACGCTCATTCCTGGTCAGCATCCTCAGCCTCTATCATCAACCTCATCAGCGACCTTGGCAAGCACACTGCACCTTCGGCCAGGTCACATGAAGAGCCTGAAGACCCTCTCCTGGTCGACGCCAGCAGTCACGCCAGCAGCAGCAACCCGACTCACTAGCTGGGGCACCGCAGACAGTTCCGACTCACCGAGAACTCTGCGACTTCCGACTCACTGGAACCAACCTTCCTCTGGCCTGGCAAGCATCTCAAGATGTTTGGACGACTCATCCACTATCGACATCCGGTCACCGGAGGGGAGTGATGTAGGCGACATTAATACCGCCACAAAAACTCAACGTAGCAGAATCAAAAAATGAGACTCGCAGCGCCATCTATCTCGACAGCCTCGAACTAACTGGACAAAATCCTAAATCGCGATATCAGAGTTTACCGTTCGATTAGAACATATGCAAAGCCCGAATATCAACTGACGGGCAGTTGCCCACCAGACACAACATACGTCTGGTCGGAGGATCCTCCCTTTTCGATGGAGGTATGTGGGACTTTACTCTCTGTTCTCTCTGCCACTTTAAATGGCAATGCTGATTGTGGAATTGCCAAATTGCTGGTCAAAGAAAAGGCCACCCCTCCGGTCACGTGAACGTGAAGAGTAGACTAACTGCTTGCTGATTTCACGAAAAACTCGATGAGCACTCGCACCCCATGGCCCTAGTGTCTACCCCAACGGCTGAAATACATAATTAAATTGATTTTTAAACCTATAAGCTCGAAAATTAAGTATAATTTCGATAACAATACTTTTATTTAGTATTGTTCTTGGCTACGGTTGGACGTTTTTAATTTTTAATAAAAAACCACACGACTACTAGTAATTATTCGTAGCCACACTATTATTATTTGTGGTCTTATTTCTCTTGCCGTTTTTCAAGTGCTAATCGGACATCTATTCGAAGTGTATTCTTGATCGAAGCCTCTGTAGATTATAGATCCAAGAGACTGCAATGACAAATGCCCACGTATTCAATCCACTTGGATACTCGAAAAAATCTATAAAACTTCATAAACATAAAATTTAGTTACAACCAACTAACTCCGAAGAATAATCTTAATTACTTTAATTAAATTAAAACTTAAAAATACCAACAACTTATTATTTATTTTATTGTACATGTACTTCCACATAGTAATAGCTGTTATCATTTTAATTATGAGTAGGGTACAAAGAGACTGCTTCTTACGAAATTTCTTTCAGCAGACCTGCGAAAGACCTGTGTGAAATCTCGCGGATATTTTTCGTCTGCCGCAGTTGATTGCTATGGGGGCTGACCTGCGACCAGCTAGATAATAATGAATAAGTACAAAAAATATGACTGGTGGCTAGGACAAGATAAAACACTTCAATGCGAGCCTCAAAACGATGCGGTAGCAGGTCTGTTTCGAGTACTTAGTTGTGTTGGATAACGATGATCAGAATCACAGTACGGTTATTCTTTAGTGCGGTTATGCGTTTACATAGCTAATTTCATTAGTAAATCATAACATATTTTAGTATAATAGTGGTCTCGACAGTCGTGGTCCTGCCGAACGTTGACTAAGTATTCTTTGGAAAAACTCTAAAACTCGACAGCATCACCACCTACCGGGTCCAATTACGAACCTAAACCATCAGGGGACCCATTCAAACACACAAATAAATTCAAGGAGCAAGTGCAACCCCTTGCACCCTTTGCAACTATTACTGCAATCGCATGTCTGCGGCCCTACCATGACGTGTTAAAGCGTGAGTAGTTCGAGCGAGAAGGAGGGATGTAGCTATACACCTTACATAGCTCCATCCCTCCTTCTCGCTCGAACTACTCATGCTTTAACACGTCATGGTAGGGCCGCTGTTTACTGTTTGTTTACACCAGTTCATAACATCACGCCGCGGCGCCGCGGCGCCGGTACGCTGTGAAGGGGTACACAGATGTGTATAAGTCAACCATGGTTATCTATTCGGGCATGATCTTTATTGTCTACGAACCGATCTTGATGATCTTTTTGCGTTGGGTTTAGTTATCTTTTATCTTCAAAGATGAACCAGTGACCTTCTCAACTTAAAACGTAGGTAGTAGGTAAAGTGAGATATTGTCAATCCCAAAAGGAAAGTAGATATTATCTATGAGCTGGTCTGGACTTGGACATTTCCACTTGGACAGTTCCTTCAAATATAATAAAAAGCGCAACCACCACTCATTATGGGAAAAATGACAATTTAGTTATGGAGCACCACCAAAAAGTGAAAAATAAAAAACTTTTTCACAAAAAAAAATACAACCGACTTTTCAAAAAATACGAAGAAGAAACAAAACCATCGACTTCCGAAATCAAAGTTATATTATTCTTTGAAGGTAAGTACCTACCTAATAGTGTTTTTTATTTGGAAGTTGGTTGTATTTTTGTAAAAAAGATTTTTATAGGTCCACTTCACATGACCAAATCAGATAAAGTACGACGACGCTTTAGGTATCCGTCAATCTAGATGTTGAAGGACTTAGGGTAGGTACCTATTTACCATGACGCTGCGACCCTTAGAAGCCGAGCAGCGGATAAAACCGCAGGCACAGCTAGTATGAAATATATCCTTCCCTGATCTTTAGCTTGAACCTTTTCCCGATACCGGTCATATTTTTTAAAATAATGTTTGTATAGGTAGGTATCCAAGTATTAAAAAAATGAAATTTTTATGTGTAGGGATATTTAAGTGGATAATAAAATAACAAAAAGGTGCCAAAGTACCTACCAATATTTTTGTAAATTGTGTACGGTTAGCAATTGTTAAGCTTGTTTCTTGAGTCACAAGCTTTCACTAAGGCGTGTGCTAGGTAGGTATCTATTCCGAAGAACTTAGAAGGAAGATAACCATGACAAAATACCTACGTGTTAGCTAATTTTAAACAAGCACAACCTATCACCGATCCTTTTTCGGATACGATTTTTGATTCCCTTTCCATTATGATGCGTCCTTATCTACCTACATAATAAGGTCTTTTTTAGCTCTACGGCTTTAGGTCTTTTTCTATTTAACTATTTTATGAAGAGCATATTATGTCGACGAAAATAATATGGCAGCTGTTCTACTAACTAACAATCCTTTGCGCCAATTCAATAACTCAAAAATATCTAACTACTGCGTTGAAAATAATCGTGTAGAGCCCTACTCGCAAACTCCAATAACAGAGCTTTCGAACATCCTGCACTAAGAAATTTCATTAATTCGGTGGTAGCACATTAATTTAACATAAGATCGAACTATCGACGCCTACCTATCGCATCGCGAACCGAGATCACAAAATAAAAATAATAAAAAGAATCGAAAGAACTCGTCTAGAGGCGGGCAGTTTACATAAACATAGAGATCACGCCCCCAGTCAAAACATTCGAACGGAGAACGCATAAAAATATAAAAATAACTAAAATAAGACACTGGTCCGGCTAGAGAAGTAACCGAAAAATCCTGCCTGTATAATTACGTGGAGCTACCACTCGATCTACCGGCGAGCCAATTTAAATTTACTGCGAACGGCGCACGTGTCCCACAAAATGAAATCCCACTACCGCAGAGAAACACGCACGAAAAAAAAATTGTAGAAAAATATACCGCAGGCGCCACCCCCTGAACGTTAGTGGCTGCTTACTCCAACCACGCCTGTTTCTAAGCGCTACTCTACCTTCCTCTCTCACTCTTGTTGTACCAACATGGTGCTGTCTCAGTTGTGCATGCGCGGCCGCTGGAAAACGCCAGCTTTTTCATCAGTACGCGTTTGTGCGTCGCGCGTGTCGGGTGTGTTGAACCGCCGTCGCGGTGTGTTGTGCAGTGCCGTGTACAGGGTGCCGAAGTGGCGGGTTTCCTTGCCGCAGGACGGGGGGCCCATGCCCCCTTTCATCAGCACCACATTGGTAAAAGTTAGTGTCCTGTGTCTTAGTACTGTTTCGTGGAGTGCAACTATGCCGTATGGAGGTTGTTGTCATCATGTTATGTTTTTTTTTCTCTATTATATTTATGTAAATACAGCGTCATAGTGGCAAATGTGTATTTTGTGTTGTATTCAATATTATTGTTTTTTCCTTTCATAATAATTTTATTATCGTTTTTCCTGTTTAGTACTGATAGCAAACTTGTTTTACTAAGTAACTAAGTTGAATCGTACTCATTATTATACTTGGAAATGTATCACTATTCATAACTAAAATGATCCAAATAAACTAAAAAAGAAGCTATTTAGTATCCCTTTTTCTTTTCAAGTATGTCTTAATCCTAATATATGGCTAACAAACTACATTCTAAACACAGCCAAGACATCATACAATGGCCTATTTCTATATAATAACGATACATAGTTTCAGAATCGTCTCTCATCTTAGGCCTAGGCTCTACAAGATAGGCCTACATCTCTCGCACAATATTTGCAACATTACAGCAAGTAACTTGCTCTACCACTTACTGTTTACAAAAAAATATGGCTCTACTTGTCGTAAAATGTGTCTAGGTCTTGTATTCTTACTGTCAATAGCATTGAACCACTTTTTCTAATAGTTTTTGTATCATTTTTTTCAATTGAAACACAGTGCAACAACAGTTTCTTATACTAATCCGTTATCAACAAAAATATTAATCCTTTCAATGTCAAAATTCATACATGGAAAAAGGAAAAAAAAGAAAAAATAATAGGAGCCAGATGTAAACATGCCTTATGATAAGAGGTATTTATTAAACCTGTAAATAGTAATAAGAACAGCTTTAAACCATAATAGAAGGAAAACAAAAAAAAAATAGCAAAGAATAAAACTAAAACGGAGTAAGTAAGTACCTACTTACTCCCCCTACAATTACTTTTTTTTAAATCATATTTTATATCATCAAGCAGTAGAACTTGCGAGTGGAGAGATAAATACAATAAAAGATCTAAAAATAATCCTCAAAACCAAAACAGATATTTTTCCGAAATAAACCAATACTTAGTTTCCAAATAGTAATGAAATAGTAATAAGGGAAAATATCCAGGATATAAACAAAATTTTGATAAAAAGGTGATATGAATCTAAAAAAACTTAAGTAGTTTTTTAATACAGTAAGTAACAGTTGATAACACCGTAACGTATGAACAATAGGCATTTAAACTTACATAAAGGACAAAACATTTTTGCCACGAGCCCACAGAAGAATGGAATATTACGTCTCTAAAATTCGTAATACCTTTTTCAATGAAACTCCACAAACAGGTAAACTCAAAGAAGCCTTAGATAAGCTTCTTAAAACACTTTGAAAACATTCAAAAGTTTCGTCTCTTACTCAACAGGAAAGAGAACAATACAAAATTAAAAATAAACGTTGAAACTTCTCAACTCTTTGGTAAATCCTTTTTGGGATCAACTGTATGATCTGCTTAATGTTTTAGGAATTAGAAATGATCTTTTCTTCTGTTGTTAAGCATGGCTAATTTATATAATAACAGTAAGGTGATAATATGAGGAAAGATTTCATGCAAAAACTGTAAAACTCTCTTTCCCAGAACATTTTTGTTTTTACTTTGAATAGATTTGACTGAGGCTTTCTATCAGATGCCAGTGAAATACTTGATTTAATAGTTCATTCATTAGTGGTCGTTGTTTTTACACTTAGTTTGTTATATACGATATTAGTAAAAAATAAGAATGCCAAACCTTATCAAATCAATTTCGAAAACCGTTTCACAACTTAGACAAGATTTAAAAAAATCATCCATGTAGACAAATTATTTTTATTGAAGAAATCTTCTTTTCTACATTTAATGATTTTAAACTTTTTTGAACTTCTAACACAAACACAGTTGTTAAATAATTCTCTTAATACTCTACACATACATGCCAGTAAATATTTAAAATACTGAGCCACGCAATTATTGGAAAAATGATGTGTAATGCGATTCCGTCCATGAACTTAGGCAATTTAAATATAAACATTACATTACATTACATTACATTTACTACAGTTATACTACACTTTAGTTATGAAACCAGTGATTGACGTAAGAAGAATTGAAACCTATAGCGAGCCAAGACTCAAGATACCAGATTTTATTTATATTATTACAACCTAAATCTAAAAGCCACGTCTTACGAATATGCTGGATTCAAATTCATACAGAACCTACCGCTCGAGCCCTGACATGTGAAAATTCCCAAATAAAAAATAAATCTTACGTAGGTAATAGTAAATAAACATTAAATTCGCGATAAATCGCGGCACACCGGTGTGCCGGCAGTGCTCGAGCCGTTAATAATACTCGTATTAGTCCGAACTAAAGGTATTGTGTTGTTGCGGATTTTGTTCCAAAGAGTCAGCGCTGCCCTGGTACGCTAAGGGCATCAGGAGTAACACGGATGGGTCACTGATGTCAGTAAGAGTCTGACACTCTTTCCTCACACCTTTCGCTACGCCCAGAGCGGAAGGCTTAAAGTCACCCAAAGGGCAATGGAGAGGGCAATGCTCGGAGTTTCCTTGCGTGATCGAATCAGGAATGACGATATCCGCAAGAGAACCAAGGTTACCGACATAGAACGAAGGTTCGCCAAATCGAAATGGCAGCGGGCATGACATTGCTCCCAGAACAGATGGTCGATGGGGCCGAAAAGTTCTGGAGTGGTGACCACGTACCGGAAGACGCAGCGTTGGAAGGCCTCCCACAAGGTGGAGCAATGACCTGGTGAGGGTCGCTGGTAGCCGATGGATGCGAGACGCACAAGACCGGTTGTTGTGGCGACACTTGGGGGAGGCCTATGTCCAGCAGTGGACGTCTTTCGGCTGATATGATGGTGATGATGATGAGAGCGGAAGGAGTCATTTGATGATTTCCCATATATAAAATAGGGGTATTGCGTTGTCTGGTTGCTGGGTTGTGAAAGTCGGATGGGCAGTCGTTCCATGGAAAATGGCGATTTATATTCAACTGCATCTGTTTAGACTGGAAGTCGACAACGTAACTGGGAAATGTATCGAATTGTGGTTACTGAACCAAGTTTTAGGATGTAATTTTTAAACTTTTTCCAATAAAATACTTTAAGATGAAAGTTTTGTTAGTAAGTCAAGGATTCACTTATAATCGGCTTAACAGATCGATACGGCACTTTCACTATCAGATTACTTATAATCTCCAGATCTTCTTAATGCTTTCGTTGATGGACAAGATTAAATCCTAATCTTTGGTACAGTTACCTATTTAGCGGAATAACTATAGAGTAACAAGTTAACGCTTCTCTTTTCGTGTAGCATTTCGAGCTTATTCTTGTCTTATGTGCTTCTACGAGTAGTATATTTTTAGTAACTTGCCATAATATTTTTTGTTCTAGAGTCTAAATTTCAGAATAGTAATAGTGCTGGAACGATATCGTTTTTGATATGCTTCCGGAAATCGCAAAATAGAGATTCAGGGGTTGGAAATACATAATAAAATACTTGATCAAATTTTGTAAATCTGCATGTTTCAGTCTGAACGTTCGCTGCAGCATCATTTCAATAGGTAGTATTTTTTTTAATGAAAGCTTTATAATCGGCTGAGCTACAACTAATGTCTCGGTGTTATTCTTCTTTTCGTGTCGATGGTTAACTCCGTATATTATATCAATTGGGCCCATTATGTGGCTTTTTTATGGATGGGAAATCATCAAATGACTCATTCCGAAGCGGAAGGGAGTGTCAGACTCTTACTGACCCATCCGTGTTCCGGCCGCGGTGACTCTTTCGAATAAATTCCGCAATCCCAGTAGGTGGCTACGTTGAACTTCTGGGTTATGAAACTTTGTAATTCGGTATCTTTGGTGAACTACCACTTTGTTGCAGAAACTAATGATATCGCTCATTGTTAAGGTCTTTGAAAACTCTTTTTCTTCTCTTCTGTTATTTTGATGAAATAACAAAAATGATTACTTGTTGGCTAGGCATTCTACTAGGCATTCTAGTTGAGTTCTCAATGTGTTTTTTTTTCTGAACAAAAGTATAGTGTATCTAGTTTTACCAAAATGGTTTCTAGAACTAGTATTGTCAGCTCCGAAATGCACTGACTGAAAAATCTTTTTACTGATAGAACAGATTTCGATATATTTCAGTTCAGCGTCACTAGTATATTTTATACTATCCGTTCTGGTTATAAAAACTTAACGAGACTCGTAAAGTCACTATAGAATTCGAGTTAGTTTGTGTAACAGATGTAACTGTTACGATGGGTACAGTGACTTCTATGGTCTAGTTTGAGTCATGCAATAGTATGACTTTGGCAAAGAGTAGACCTATGTTTCAGAAAATTATAATTCTCCGTAAAGTTTCATACATTTTACGCAGTTCAAGCTTATATTTAAAGATTCTTCCAGCCTTAAGATCCCATGCCGACGGCCAGGCGAATTTATTGCTATATTTAAAAACCGATATTTTTTATTACGCGTTACTTCAAAGCACTGAATATTTTGCTCTGAGAATACCGACAAGACCTACATTGTTTTTTAGTACTTGAAGTTCTTTACCGTATACACCTGTACTTGTGGTGAGATAATAAGTAAGGTTTTACTCATTAGTTAGCCCGGATCCTTGCTGCATGTAAATTGGTTCAGCGGTTACCGAGTAATTGGATGACAAACAGACATTTTAGCGTTAAAATGTTGTATTTAATAAGTTTACACTTTGGTTTTAATGTTGCTAAGTTTTTTTTGTAACCTCAAGATTGTGTGGTTCTTTAAACTTCTGTTTAAAATACACATTTTGTAAAATTGTAAGCAGTAGTAAGCAGCTTAGTAGTTTTTTCCTACCATGGGTTTTTTCGTTGTTCTTGTGATAAAAAAATATTTTATTGTTTACTAGTTACCCAGAAATATAACAAAACGAGGATTTTCCTGTGTTTGTAGGTATTTCAAGTAACAATGAACTTGAGCTCTAACATTATATTTACCATACAATGCTATCATTTACAATTAAATTGGATATTTTAGTTATCAGGATGATTTTGGAAAATACGGAATAATTTTTGAGAAAGTAGGTTACTTAGTTTCAGGAATTTGTTTTATTTGATTGTATAACAGGATTATTTTGAAAGTTAAGTAACAAAAAGAATTGTGAAAGAAAGAGAAAAAGTGTTAATCTCTATTGTGAAAGAGTAGTTATGTACAATTTTTATTTGCGTAATGTTGTAGAATACTATTGTTACTTAGATTCTTCTTCTATAATAAAGTTTTACCTGAAAAATTATACTTCGGCTGACATACAACTACAAGACAGTCACACTGACATTCAAACACCAATTAATCTACTTAACTATCTCACAATCTGCAATATTGAAGCCATTTATCATAATCTTAAACCAGTTTTAACAGAGATAGCACTGTCAGATTAATATTAATACCAAAATCCACAGACTAAACAGCGTGACAGCGGTAAAATTTGACCGAAGAATCACACGCACCGCCGCGTATCCATAACGGCTATTATTCCGTCACAGAATTTGTGAACGCGACTGAAATGGCGCGCGACCAATCGGACGTTCAGATTTGAATATGGAATGTAAAACCGCGGCGACCTTCATAAATTTAGCCAATAAATGTCACATGTGAAAAAAAACATGGAGGATATTCTTTTTTCAAAAAGGGCGCCCGCTTCACTTGTCATTGTGTATTTATAAGGTGCAATAACAATGCGATGTGTCAAAGTTGTGTATGAAGAATTGATAAAGGATGTTTTTATTTATAAGTTTAGGCTTTACGTGCATTTGTAATCTGTAGGAATTTGTTTGCATTTAGCTTAAAATGTCTCCAGGAGACGGTGCTCGATAACAAGCACAGAGTTTGCCCACCTTTCCGAATTCGTCAAAAAGGTAGTGTAACTTGTACTCTGTAAACAGCTTTATAGTTACAACAGTGATCGTTTCCGGTTCAGTTGCAGCTAGCAACATATAACCTCGCGCTATTTACAGTCCAGACATTTACGTACTCCGTGCCTATCTCGAGTTACTAACCGATCATAACTCCCAACACTTAAACAGAAAATCTAATTGAAATTTATCTGCTTCTGGTACGAAATAAATGCTTAGTGTTTGGTACCTAGCCGAAGGTGTTACACCCAGTGCCGGTAATAACATATGTTAATAAAACTTTATTCAACCTAAGCTTTATAGATCGTAAAACTCAATTCCATTATGTTTTGTGCCTGCAGTGCTACCAACTTTATGAAGAACGCAGTATTGAGTACCTATAGCCAACATACAAACGTGATTTACGTTGGTGCTTGCATGTTGGTAGGTACTCTTTACGTGTTTTCAGAGCTAGATGGGATATAAATTCTTGTTTCTAAAGGATTTGTAATGCTTCAACGTTTTTGATGCTGTTTTGTATGGTGTGAAAGAAAATGGCTGTTGAATTGTGGGTTGAAATGGAATATGTGTTCAGTTGGGGCAACTCGAGGGGTTAGTAATTATTACATTAAGCATGTATGGCACACACTGTGTACAACATTTCGTATAATTTATTTATTTATTATTATTTATTTACTTATCTAATCTTTTTTTGGTGTTGGCTTTAGCACTGTATAAAATAATTGAAATGAATGAAACTGTCTTGTGACCACTTTGCTAACCATTTTCTTTTCAACTGTCGATTAAAAGAATCTTCATCTCCCTACTTCATCGATATAATGATTGCAACTCTAACCGGTATTTTGAAGTCTAAATTCAATACATACGATACCCATACTTATAGAATCAAGTTTCAGCATTGGAATTAAGTTTCGTTACAGCGCATAGCTCACTTTGACTGTATGATTAAGGTCATAAAAGGTTGGAGGTGGAACATAGTCTGTGACTCGGCTCCACATCCGCACGCACCCTACTGCTGATCCGTCAACACACCATGGAGACCACTGATGCTTATTTTAGTCTCACCTTGTTACCACTAAGATGTCTCTACCAATCTTGTTAACATTTTCTAACACTTCTTTTCCTCCCAGGACGTGGCGAGGCAGGCGGCGCTATGGCGTGCGCCGGCTGCGAGAAGCCGATCCTGGACAAGTTCCTGCTGCACGTGCTGGAGCGCGCGTGGCACGCGGCGTGCGTACGCTGCGCCGACTGCCGCGCGCCGCTCGCCGATAAGTGCTATTCCCGGGACAACAAGCTGTTCTGTAGGAATGACTTCTTTAGGTAAGTGGAAATCAGTCTCCGAGAAATGCCTAGGAAACACTGACGTGACGATTTGGAGGCGTTCATGACGGATTGGTCGGAGAAGGCAAGCAGTGGGACAATTTAGGTTGATCAAAAAAAATAGAATCACCAGTTACCTATTCAAATTAAGCCGAGAAGAATCACATTCTGAACGAATTACGAACAATTTACAAAATGCACTCCTGAAACTACCAAACTTTGCAAATTTAGGTACCTAAGATAGAAAGAAGAAAAAACCAAAGACGATTTAGGTACATAGACGCGGTATGCACGAACATCACAGCTCTGAATCCAGCTCCATATGGGTACAAATTGATAGCAAGATAGCTACAAAAACACGCGCGGTTTGAAGGGTTCCACCACACAAAAAGCAAGCAAACTACCGCGGGTAGCAAGATACTTTCTTTTTATGAATCTATCGCCACTGGACAATGGTCCACTAACTCACTGGTTCTTATATTTGACCATTTAAAACATTTTCACAAAAAAAAAGAAACCGACTTCCAAAAAACACTACAAAGTTCAAAATAACTTTAATTTCGGAAGTCGGTGTTTTGGTTGCTTCTTCGTTATTTGACACCGACTTCCGAAATTAAAGTCATTTTGAACTTTGTAGTGTTTTTTGGAAGTCGGTTTATTTTTTTTGTGAAAAAGTTTTTTATTTTTCACTTTTTAGTGGTACCCATACCTAACAACACCACTGGAAAGTCACAGGAAAGCAAAAATACGCAATTTCGTATACATAGATGATTTTTCCACTTATTTCTTCCAGCTATTTGGATTTAATAACCAAACTGCTGAACCGATTTTGATACAATTTCAATGGGACCATTTGGGAAGTATACCCTTTCCAACAAAAGAATTTTTCAAATCGGTTGGCAAGCGACGGAGTTATGCCCGAACAAACAAAAAAAAAATACAAACATCCGAATTGAGAACCTCCTCCTTTTTTAGAAGTCGGTTAAAAATCAGAAAAGTCAAGATTGCTTGAAAGGTGCTAAATACGCATAGAATCGGTCGATATTATATAAAAATAGAATGTAGGACAAATCTTTGACTATTAACAACATAAAAGCATTGCTAAAACAATGCTGAATAAAATCGGTTTTTCCATAGGGATAAAAAAATACAGCATTATGTACACATTTGGATAATCCTGCTAATAGTTTTCCAACAAGCTTTGAGAGATAAGTGTGATACAGTAAAATGATCAAGACCCAAGCTTATTGTCAAGCAAGAATCTCTAAGCCTGTAGGCAGACATCCTAATGCACGTGCTAATTTCGAGTTTCGACACAATACGACCAAGTCTATCGATAATGACTTAGTACTATGTTAGTATATCCCATAGACAAAGCGTGTAGCAAGTGTGTAACCACCATATTAGGTTTGGCGCGAACTTGCGATTACTACGCGAAGTATTCACGAATAATTTAGGAACGTTAATATAGACGAGGCCACAGAGTTAGAAGCGATTAGAGTCGCCAGTAGGTACTTTATAATATTTGCGGATGCACAGTGGAGAGCTTAGTGCTAGTTTTTATTCGTCCTTGATTGCGGTAGGTAATGTAATGTCAATTTATTTTGACACTGGATAAGCGCAGTCTGGAGACAATAACGGAAAACCTCGCTTTTTCTATACAAAATGATTACAGTAACCGTTTACGTTAACACGTTCGGTTGCGTTCAAAAAACGTACTGAGACCTCAGGGGGTCGGTTCTTTTGTTTGGTTTCGGGTGACACAGCCATAGTCTGAATCGTCAATTTCTATGACTCAACCCTGACATTTAAACGATTGATTAGTATGAAAAACTTTCCATACAAACCTAGCGTGTTAGTAGGTGTCACAATCATCATCATATCAACCGAAAGACGTCCACTGCTGGACATTGGCCTCCCCCAAGTGTCGTCACAACAACCAGTCCTGTGCATCTCGCATCCAACTACGCGCTACGCGGTGTCAAGCCCACCACACCACATTCCCAAACCACTACAACTTCTGAAAGGCAAGCCAAGACAAGGCTTCCAGGCGGTGTCACAATAATCTCATAGAAATTGACAGCTTCTGTTAATTCTGACTTTGGCTATGAAACTTGTTCGTTGTGCACATTGTGAAGCCATGCCTGTTGTGGGTATAAGTCTAGGTTCGTTATGCGACCCTCGTTGGCGGGCGCTGCGATTCCAAGCTCTGTGTTCTAAACGAAGCTTAAACTTTAGCATGCAAAGACGATTTGGTGCACACGATGTAGTTTGATTGACTTTAGTGTGTTACATTCACGTGATGTTGCGAATTTTAAGTAATAGCTGCTTTATAGTGTGATAGTGATGGGAATTTGGAGTCATTTGGTTGCGTCATATCGGTTAAATGCATTGATTCAGGCCGGACCATACGTTTTCTGACGCCACAATTTTCAGACATACCATTTTTCTTGCTTTTTTCTTTCTTGTTTCTTGCAAAAGTTCGGGCGGTCCTAATTTTACCTACTATTTAAATCTATGGTTAAATGGTAACAACTCCGCAGTATAAGGGAGGAACAGGCCACCGCTGACGGCCTCGTAGGCAGACTTCGAAAGAAAGCTATACAAGTTATTTAGGATGTATCTAGGTAATATACTTAATCCTAAAGCTACGCAATACTATTTGGACAAAGCCATAGCTTCTGAAAGTAAGTTGCGTAAGAATTATTTGAATAGCACAATTAGCCAAGAGAGACTGTCTTTTTGTTATCACTTATCTACATTGAAGCTGTTGGTGTTGGCATAATATTAAAAAAAATCAGTGAGTAGGTAATCACAGCCCGAATTATTTACGTCTATTTTACCCATCTCATCTTATATTTTACAAAACCTATTCATCAATACTTTGATCTTCATCTACTCATGGTAAACACATATGTTTAAAGGTTACGGCCCTGATATCAAAGTACCTATCGCCAAAAAAACGAAACAAATACCTACTTTTATCATGAAATCAGAAAATATGGCGTTGAGAAACTTTCGTCATACCATTTTGACAGAAGAAACAATAGCTGCACGTTGGTAGCAGCAGGTGTTATATTTTTAATTAATTATTTTGAAGCAATTATTTATAGGTACTTCTTTAATTGGGTGGCAACGAGTTAGAATCGAAGTAATTGCATTTGCTACTTAATTTATAGATAGAAAACTTCAGTATATTTTTTGTTAAAAATAAAGTTGTCGCAGCCAATTAGCTTAATCAGCCACTTAATTGGTTGCCTAGCCTTTTCGTTTAAATGTTCCGATTTTTCAGCGACCTAAGTGACATCTTTTGTTCAATATCATTTAATGACTAACCCATGTCATTTATGTCACTGATAAAAAGTCACAGTTCAATGAAAATGCTAGGCTTTTAATGAAACTGCGGATGCAGCTAGTTGGCTGCGACATATACACCATACGCGTGGCTAGAAAACTAGCCACTATTAATTACCTATACCGGTTAGTTTTCTAGCTACGCGAAAGTCATAAAGTGAGTTTATCTGAGGATTTCTGAAAACAGGCTTCACGGATTTTAAAGAAAACTTACAATAATACAAGCCAATTATATATAGCTTTACAAGCTTAGCAAAACATGTACCTACCTATTTAATTAGATATTTTATATTACTTAACGTGTAACATAGGTAAAAAATGGTTTCCGGGAATTATTTCACGATCTCTTCTAGTTGTCTTGAAACTTCTCTTACGAATTTTCAAAACCTAGGAGAACCTTATTCGCCCTAGGTAGGTATACGTTTTCCCAGTAATGGGAAGCTAACGATGGTGTTCCGTTAGTTTTAATGTGTTGTTCCTAGTATGGGGCAACGTTTTTATAGAAGAAGAGAAGAAGAATGTCAACAGAAATCACAAACTTTTTTATATATTTTAACCAACTTCAAAAAAAGGAGAAGGTTCTCAATTCGGGTGTTTCTTTTTATGTTTGTTGCCTCATAACTACGTCATTTATCAACCGATTTGAAAAATTCATCTTTTATGTGAAAGATACTACTTTCCGATTGGTCCCATAGAAATTTCATCAAAATCGATTTTGTAGTTTGGTTTTTAGATCAACATAACTGAATAAAATTGTCACCCAAGTAAACGAAATTGCGTATTTTGCTTTCTTGTGACTTTCCAGTTGTGTTTACGAGTTACGAAAAATTGTAAAGTAAGTAGGTACCGTCCCGTAAGTAAGTAGGATAAAGCGTAAAATAAAAAAAAACGTCTTATTTTTGTAAAAAAAAATTGTATGTTTCTATATCTAGCCTATTTCGTCCCACTGGGCAAAATCCTCCCTCTTTTATTTTACACACAACTCTGCGACTGCAACTCTGTACCGAATGCGAGCCAGTCCTTCCTGTAGGTTTTTCGTAACCTTAGATTAGGAGTAGACCTCGTCCCTCCATCTTTTGCCTTGGTTCTCTACTTAAAATTTGAAAGGTCCCAATATTGTGCCCTGAAGCATTCCTTTCGACTGAGACTATTTTTAAAGATAAATGTTTTCTACATTGCAAAATTATCTTCATTATGGAATTTACTATAGGTACTAGTGACTCCAAGTTATGCCATAGCCAAGTATTTTCACAATTAATGAAAGTTATGTGGGAATGAGAATACTCTCACGGCAGAGCGATCTGTAGGCAGGAGAGACTGATCCCATGTATAGCATTAAACAATTACGAACTAATAACTGTGACTGATGCGTAGTACCGCTAAAACTAAGAATTTGCTATAAATGCCTCAGGTATATGGAAACTTTATAACTTCAGTCACATTTGCCATTAAACATTTATTATTTAGCAGATATGTTATATATCAGTATGCGTCAGAAACAATGTCAGAAGCATTAAATTTTGCCTTCGACATTTACTCGGCGTCTATAAAACTTTGTTTACCTGCAACTAGGTACTTATAAAATGATGTTGTATGTTTTATTGCTAGTGTTACTGTCGTGGTTTCCCTTTTTGTGACGTTCATGGTTTATCAAATGAGTATATCATCCGTTTATCCAATTTTGTTGGCTTTATCAGATTGCATGTAACCAGCACCAGCAGCTGTTGTGAAGTTATTACACTCAATACTGGTATTCAGCCTCAAGTGGAAGACGAACTGAACCCGGTTGTTTCTTTTTCTTTAGTTGAGAAAAAGACTAGGCAAATTTACTGTGGTAGAATTTTCTACAGTGATTAAATCTGAAGAATTTAGTTCATGACCTTGTACCCAGTAACCAGTAGCACCTTTACACAAGGATTTTTAATTCATTAGCTAATCATCCACTGGAATTCCAGTCATTCGTATTAATTTGTTTCTATGACTAGTTTTTGCGTTACATAGGTAAAAAATAGATTTACACACGCATCATTAAAGAACCATTGATGATATATGACAAATGATAAATGATCATTAGAAGTACAAACAGTCGTAATACAGTAATAATATTTAAATTGCAGTTCAGAAGTTACTTGTGTTACACCACATTGATTGTCTAACCCTAGACGAGTGATGAGTTTATTGTTAGAGCCTAGAATCTCAAGAAAACAAAAGATGGATAACAGTTGAGGAGCATCGGAACAAAGAACGATATATCCAAGTTACCGTATTTTACACAAATTAGAAAAAAGTTTGTAACTTTTTTAATGTTACAGCTCCTTAGATATGTATGTGTTGGGTTTTGATTGGACCACTGTTTTGTGATATTTTTTTAAAGCTGGAAATGTCTGTTTTTGAATAGATTTCTTTCCTGAAGGGTATGTAATACAACATTTTGCAACGGAAAAAAAATATAAAAAAATAATGGCATAAATGCGACATATCGGTTTTTGTTCCGACGCTCCTCAGTTTCCAAAGTTTGATTAAAAGTGTACCAAAGAATTGTAAGCACTACGAATTAAAAAAGCAACACTGTGGTAGGTCAACCATTTAATCAGTCAAGTTGTCTACAGGGTTGACTATTTGGGTTGCATGAAAGCTCTTACGTCTCTCACTCTTTGCTGGGTGTTCACTACATGATAATTAGTATAATTGCACGTTTGGCCTCATGTGACCATGAGTTTTACTTCAGTTAATTCTCCATTTTATACATGTCTATGATTTTACGATGCTTTGCTACCTCGAAAAGCTTTCCCATAGTTGGTTCCTGCCACTCGGTTCTGATCATGGATCTACATATTCTTCTTCAGTTTCTGCGCTATGATTTACCAGCTTCGGTATATTCACTATTACCAATTCAACCTTCAAGTCCCAGCACTAAGGCTTCTAGCAAGTACTCATGATAGTGTGTCCTACCTCCATTAACCTATCCGATAATTACGTATGTACACATACCGACAGATGCGCCTAATTATGTCATCAGCACTCCGTGACGTGTCTTATTGCCGACAAGCACGACGATTACCATCAATTTTCATTATGGACACAAAAACGTCAGCCTTTGTAGGTTTAATGGTAGGATACAGGGTGACACAATTTGTCCTTCTCTTGGCTCTATACACATCTATTCTTGTACTGCCTGTTCTTCTCCCATGTTTCTTGAGGTCAATGCCAATAACCATTATTTCTGAGGTCTTTGTTATTATATTACATACATACCTACATTGTTTATATTTACAGCGCCAAGAATAGCATGTATCATAATTCAGTTACAGCCCGTGCTAAGTATGGCTATCTTCGCTTTTCTTTTATACTCAACAATATTCTATTATTCTTATAAATTATTGCCATTTCACGTCACTGCAAAATTCTCAGAAAGCCGTATGAAGCCAATATGCCAGTGAAAGTAATATTTCAATCTTTAATGTAAGAAGAAAACGTTACTAATAAATCAATAAATCTTTAAACTTGTCTTCAATCAAACCAGTTTCCGAAGTTAAGTCGTAGTTTCTATTTTTGCTTTGATGTTCATAATCGATTCAAAGTCGTTTAGGTACGACGCCTAATCGAAGTTTTTGAGTGTAGTTAAAAATAACTATATTTTGACAGATGACCTGACTTAATTCTGAGATTAGGTCTATTAAGTATTAGTGTTTTTTTTTCAATGTGCAGTTTGTATCAGATGTGCAAATTGATTTTATTGTTTCAGCCTAAATATTGAATTGATCGTTGGTTTTTCTTTAGCGATTACCGCCTTAAAAAAAAGCAGGAACAAAAGCTTGCTAAGACGGTTTTTAGAACTTATTAATCGATCAGTTACTGCTAGTTGGTACAAAAAATACTAGCATCTCTAAAAAAATGTCAACCATTTGCCAGGGCCTACCTCAAACCCAAAAATGGGCCACAAAATAGATATTAAAAATAAATGGCTAAATTACATGGCGCCAAAAACATAAAAAAACGAAAGAAAAAAAGCAATTTTGTCGCAGGTCAGGTAAGAGCGGAAAACGGTTCACTTACGACTTCCGCTGACTGCTGACTTGATGGTTTAATTCGGCTTATACTGTCTTTAGGGTTCCCTGTCAAAATATGTGTTATGATGTGGCACAGATCAGTTAGAATCTTATCTTGTAGCGGCATTAATACCGCAACAAAAATCAACGAAGCAGAATCTACATCGCAACAATGAGACTAGCAGCGCCATCTATCTCGATAGCGAACTAACAACGAAATCCTAAATTGCGGTATCAGAGTTTACCGTGCGATTCGAACAGATACAACAGCCCGAATATCAACAATCGGGCAGTTGCCCACCAGGCACAACAACCGTCTGGTCGGAGGATCCTCATTTTTTAAAGCAGGTATGCGTGACTTTACTCTCTGTTCCACTACCTCCATAATCAATTTTTCGGAAAGGTGTCGAAAGCTGTCACTTTGTTTTCCATATATTTATTAATTTTATCCCAGAAAGTCACTTCAACTGGATTTACGTTTCGTTATTATTGCCAGCATCTTCTCAAGCCTGATATGTCGATGATTTCTGATTTACTCAAGGAAAAAGGTAGGCTGAAGAAATGTTGCGGAATTTCTTCAAAAGAGTCACTGCGACCCTGGAACGCAAAGAGCATTAGGAGGAACACGGATGAGTTTTAGTCAATGAGAATCTGACACTCCCTCTAGCTCCGCCCAGAGTGGAAGGAGCCCTATTGTTGATTTCCCAACCTTAAACAAAAAAGGCTCACGAAATACTGTTCATTTATCAATGATTATATCTAGGTATAGCTTTGTCGTAAAACAGACTCAAATAAATTGTAATTAAGTAGACAGAAACTGACTATTGTGTTCAATTGAAAACAATAATTGTACTTCATGGAAAACACCATATTTTATTGGAATCTAAAAGCATATTAAACTTGTGTTCATTCGACATTTATTTGACACCAATAAACTTATGTAGATACCGTTGATATTCATAAATGTATAGTTGTGATGGTACAAAAGAACTTAAAACTACGTCAAGCACTTAACTGTAGTAATGTACTACATGTAATTACAGCTTACAAACCAATTTGTTGTCAAATTAAATACAATTTTATAAGGATGTACTTGATGTTACTTGCGACTTGAATTCTAATTCTAACTTTATCTGTCGAAGCAAAAATCCCAGGGCGGGAAGTCTCGACATGGTAACCGATCGCCTACCGACGGGAATGTCGAGTCTTGGAAGCCCAGGACACTTAAAAGCAATTAAGGTTCCAGACTTAGGCTATTCAAAATTTCTGATATGTTTTAAGTTTGATTTCCTTCGCTGAAAATAGTAGAAAGCCAATGTACTGAATCCCTAGCGATGCACCCTGTTCTATACAAACTTTAA
Organism: Melanchra persicariae; assembly: GCA_947386135.1. Taxonomy (NCBI): domain Eukaryota; kingdom Metazoa; phylum Arthropoda; class Insecta; order Lepidoptera; family Noctuidae; genus Melanchra; species Melanchra persicariae. The sequence goes on along the minus strand of OX376661.1, from coordinate 7,957,519 downwards.
AGATATTATTATTATTAAATAATACTCTGCGGTGACATTTCGACTTCCTCAAAATAAGTGACGTCATTTCCGTTGTTTGACACCCTGCCATTATTGTGTTAGTTTTGAATCGACGATGCTCCAAAAGTTTGCCGGCCAATCTATGTAATTACATTACTAAAGTTGACAAAATAAAGGGGACATGCTGCGTCATCAAGTTTATTTTGATAAAACAATTTTCCATCGTAGCTTATCTAATCGAAAGCTTTAGTTAGATCTTTTTCAGGGATTCCCAAGGCAAAGTTTTAGGTTTTCGTTTAAGTGTAAAGCTTAAGTACCTACCATAAAGCCCTGTCAACAAACACAGTGTAATATTTCAATTCAATTCAAATTATTTATTTGTAAACCATGGGTATGTATCGCTATGTTTGACCTAATAGGCATACACATTTTGGATACATGTATATGTAGGTACTTAATACTAATAATAATAAAAAATATGATAATAAAATATTCCATCGACGATAAAATAAAACGTTTCATCATTATGTACATATTTCCCTAAATAATTCTTCGCGAATGTCATCGTAAAATCTTATTTGCTGAGCTTATAGCCCTCTTGATTATAACTTCAAAACACCTGTCATTCTTCAATTTTAATGTCATCAGTCGACAACGTAAATCATGTTTAGCTGGAATTGTCTTAAAAATAATTTGAAAGACCAAAAGGGTCTGCCTTCAGGCCATTGCAAACTCAACTAAGGCACAGGGCATAAAACATTCAGGCTGACGCGGACACAATTAAAAAAATGAAGCAGAACGCTTTGCAAGACGTAAATTGATGAATGTTATAATCAATTAAAATTGTTTCGCTTTGTTTATGAAGAGATTTAGTTTTTTAAACAAAAGCTTATTCTACGTTGGTTTTTAGATTTGGTATGCTGAAGATGGAACCCATGTTATTTATGAGAATTGTATTCTAGTCTCCAACTCATTTTACATGGATAAGCCACATGAAGCCTATATTTCACTAGTTTGATCAAATTTTTATTAGACTATTTAGATAGAATTAGTTAATTTTAGATTCAAACACGTTTGTCGTGATTTCATCTATCACCTTTCACTGTGTTATGATTTGAAAAGTTTTTTTTTCTTAATCTTGGCGGCAACAGTGTTGAGATATGATATGGCGGGTTGCCAGCTTCACACAGCTAACCAAGTTTATGTTTTATTCATGCGGCCTCCATCGTTTATGCAAATGTACCTGGTAATAATTCAATGTGATGATAAAATAATAAAAAACAACATTGCGGCAAAATTTCTTGTTCGCAATGTATTTAGAACTGAACTTGAGGGTTTGTAAGGAAGCTTTCATAATGTCCATTTACGTAGGAACTCAACTAATACATTGATCAGTTTATCTTACTTCATCGTAAATAATAATAAGTTTCTATCATTGCTTTTGAATTAGGTCTGCTCTTGGAAATACTGTCTTCTTTGTTTCTTTTGTCTCATCTGCTTCCTTAGAAGTTCACAGATTTTTCCCTATAGTTTTAGAGAGACTGACATCAAAGTAATGAATTATATATATTTACCCGATGCTAAGCATGGACAACTGCATAATCAATATTCATGTACTTACCTTTGATTTCATGTATCGCTTTTCACTCTTTCTTTCTTTCTTTCTCTTTCCCATGTAAAACTGTTTCTTCTGTGGTACATATTATAAGAGTCCTTAAAAAAATATCCCAATATCAAAAAAAAATTTGATATCAAAATGGCGTCATGATAAATGAGTTCTTGTTATTAGTTATGAATGATATTAAGGCGCTGACAACAGCAAAAACTGAAAAATTGCTGGTTTCCTAACGAAATTTTAGCCAAATCTGTTTAGTTCCAAGCTGCAGAAAAAATGTATGTTAATTTTAACTATATTTCAAAGAACACTGTTGTTTCCGAAACATGTTTATAAATAAAATCCTCGATAGTAATGATCGTCAAAGTTACCTCTAACTTTGACCTTAGAAAAAAAAATCCCATATTACTAGCCTACTTATGCCAATAAAAATTATACCAAATAATGAATCGAATCTTAATGCAAAACTTTGTTGTATTAGATTTTTAATAGATCAACTTAGTTTTGAGGAAATCGATTAAATGCTTCATATTTGGCCATAAATTGCAAGCATTTAGTCGTCGCGCTTCTCTTTCTTTTCTATACAGTCCGAGAGTGACCGAGCTTTTGCTGTTGTCAGCGTCTTAAAGCAGATCGATGTTAGGGCCTAGTACTCGTTTATCTACTACCTACGCACTGCCTTAATTACCTACCGGGACAAGTTTGGTTGAGTATTCTCAAGATTCAAAGCATTTATTTCAAAGAAACCATCTACAGGCACTTTTGAATTGTCAAGTTTGGTTAGCCATAAACATTAGGATGCTATTTGCACGTTCGAAAGCGTAGATCTCTATGGAGAAAAACGTGCAAGAAACTCCACGAACACTCTTTTAAATCATGTTGTGACAAAAATCTTGATTAAATTATCCTTACAAAGAAACTATATACTATATAAAAAAGTCAAAATATAAAGATTAAAATAAGCCAGTGGCAGTTAAGAGATGACCAGTCTCAACTGGGGGCATTTTAAAGGGAACTGAATGATCCAACACGCACCACCGTCAGCGAAACATTTGTGTGAGCATGTCAAACTCTGAACCGCCATGCTCGTTCATGTCAAACAAGTAAACTATAACTAATCAGTAATCACATATTATGTAAATGGCTCCATGGTACCTACTCACATTTACAAAATTAGAACCTATATAAATATATATACCTACCTCTTAAAGGATCATTGCACTTATCATTATAAACAACTTTCAGTATGGGACCAATGAAGCTCGAAAAAAATATCGACTGTCCAATACATTTAAGTGCGCATAACTCTGTTGTAAAAATGTACTGAACAGCTGATATTTTTTCGCGATTTCGGGGTTGGTCCCATTCCCACTTAATAGTTGTTCATAATGAAGAGGTCAATGACCCCTTAAGAGTTGCGTTTATTAGTCCGTGTGCGAATTATGCTTGGAGAGGCGTACCTACAAAGTTTTCTCTTCACGTATTAAAATTTTCAGATTTGCTAATTTAAATTAAAATAGCGTTTTAGTTTTATCAATCATCATAAAGTGCTTAATATGAAAGATTTTGAAATTAATGAATAATTACCAATATTACCGAAATTGTATTTCCTCTAGAATTAAAGATTATTCAAATAATACGATTCGTGAATCGTTTTGGCCTAATAATATACCAGCTAAAATTAAAATCTAGATTGCTAGCAGTATAATTTTAATTCCTTATGTCTCAACATTTGCTTTGACCCTTGGGTGCGGATTATTTCAAAATGTTGCCGATAATCGATACTCATCATAAAATTACTAGCCGGTGGCAATTATCATAATACATACTTACATAATATATTCGAAAATATTGATATTATAATACCTAATTAAGACGTTGTATGTTTGCCTGTCTGTCTACCTATAGGTAAACTTTTCGAATTAGTGGTGAACTAAATATTTAAAGAATCAAATGCTTGACGAAAATTGCCTGGTTTCTCAAACCAAAAGTGGAAAATATGATCACTTTTTGATACCTGTATTTTGGTAAAACTCTTGTAGGTTGGTCCTTTAGGACGCCAAAATTTTGAGAAAAAGTAGTAGGTGAACAAGTAATGCTATTGTCGCCTTTTAGAAATAAATCTGTCTACTACGACACAGTACCTACTAAACAGAAGCCGCCACATAGACCGTTACAAAGATAGTTTGAAAGAATAATCCCATAAACACAACTTTTAGTAGGTAAGCGGATTGGTGACTGAAAGTAGGTGTATTATTTACATAAACGATTACTGTCAAATATTAATTCTAGTCAGATAACAGATCTGACGTTACCCAAAAAAAAATCAAAGCTAGTGTTTGGCATTTCACAGCCAGTTTGAAAAACAAAAGAATAACATATTTTTCAAATTTCGAAACGATCACAGACAATGCCGCGGGACGCTGATCGTTTAAATCATCATCGAGTAAGGTCTGGCCCACATTGCCAGACTGAAATAACATAAAATATGAATTAAAGCCGTTCGCGGGAACTTAAATCTATCAAAAACGACTATTAACATTCATTAGACCGCTACTAGACGGCCGACTTTTTTTTGTGTAATCGCTCACTGTTATAAACTTTGGAGTTCGGTACAATAAAAAGGTTGGTTTACTTGGAAACTTTGCTCTTTATTTTCTTGGTTTTTCCTCATCATTGAAAGTTGAGTTTTCCTGATATTGAAAGAAAACAATACCTACCTACTGACTGAGTCATGTTTTTAATTTCCCACAGTAGATTTTACGCTGCATTTCATTTATGCCTATTGTGTATTTGTGTCTAGTTCGTCTTCTACTTTTTTGGAGTTATTATTATGATCAATAATATAAAATTTTGGTATAAGTTTATTTTTTAAATTGGTTAATATATAATAACAAACATTTTGACACGTTAACCTTTTTGTCAATTTATACTAGATGAGGCTGATCTATGAGCTCTACAATTTCTAATACCGTCCGCAGCTCATGTGAGTAGATCGCACCTGACCGGACTCGGAGTGGAGACCATTAATCATAGTAATTTGCATAACATTCTCATGTCATCGGTGTGCCGAAAACGTTCGATTGCGGTCTAAAGCTAGGACACACTGACGAGGCAGAGATTATTGAACGACATTTTTTTTATTTTATTTTTAAAACTTTTGTCACGTGCGGGAATAGCAAGTAGGACTCTAAAGTTACTTAGCTATTGCCATACTTAAAATATTGACCTTTTCCTTTAAAACATTGTACTTACGCACAGCTAACGAGCGGGTCCCTGTTGAGTCTGTGTTTCCTGACAGCTGTACACCTGAGTGTCAACTCTTTAAGTAAATATTAAATAGGTTATTTCTAGGCAAGCGTGGTTCAGTGGCGACCACATTCTTCTTTGTATTCCTCATCTTTTCCTACATAAATGCTATAAAACTGTGATAGAGTTGTTCCCAAACATTATTAGTGGAATCCATTTAATTTGAACGAATCATTATAAAACTTTATTTTATTTTATTATTGCATTATTAATAAAAAGGTTTATGATACAATGCAAAATAAAAGTTTTAAACGAGATCGGTTTTATTAATCGACGCTTTCTATTAAGTATATCTGCTATCATTATTTACATGTTTTTTTTTAAATGATCGATAACTTTTTTACAAAGAAGGAACTTTTTTGGAAAAATATCCTCTTTCATTAAGCGTTCAGAAAATATAGGTTTTATTCACCAACGCCACTTGGACCGGTTTTTACACATCTTCTTTAGTTAAATTACTGATAAAATAATAAATAACAAGAAACAACTAAAAAAAATGGGTAAACATGTCAGTATTTTATCAAAACATAATTCAAAAGGTTTTTTTTTTTCAAATTGATCCATTCAAAGTAACTGGATCCTGTGGTCAAACTCCCCGGACACTTCACTATATCTAGATAGTGGTTGAATGTAACGTACTGACTACCTAGAAGTTAAAGCTCATCCTTAAAAATGCAAATACCAACATCTAGATAATGTGCAACCGTCATGTTTATCGACACATCCGTTGCCATATCTTATCGAGTTACATCACTAGCCTATGAATATTGATCGCAATATCTTGAATAATTTAACATAATTCGCTTTTAGGTGATAGAACCATCATCGGAATGATGCCAACTGGATTAGAATGTCGTTACGATTGAAATGATACGGAATTGCACAAAAGCATTCGACTATTTGACTGACGACTTGCTAAGTTTTTACTTAAACTTTTTCTGAACCCGATAAAGCACCTACAAAACTTTAATATGGCTCTTTTTACAAAAATGATTTTTTAGAAACTGATCAAAAAAATACTTTTTCGCATTGCAAAATTATGAACGCACCCATATTTCCTTTGATTTCAGGCGATACGGTACGAAATGCAGCGGTTGTGGGCACGGCATATCCCCGTCCGACCTCGTACGCAAGGCTCGCGAGAAGGTGTTCCATCTCAACTGCTTCACGTGTCTCGTGTGTCGGAAGCAGCTGTCCACCGGCGAAGAGCTCTACGTCTTGGACGACAACAAGTTTATATGCAAAGAGGATTATCTCGCCGGGAAGGCGCCGACACAGCATTGTAAGTTTTTTATTCCTAATTTATGACTCGTAACCTCTTTACAAGCTCTCTAAATATATTTAAAGATTTTATTCGATATCAACAGATAAGTAATATTTTATTTATGTGCTGCCATCTCTGATGCCGCCGCGGTTACCAGATCTTTATCTCATGAACGCATCCATTGATGAACGGCCGTGCAATTAAAATGTGAAAGTTGGTAGCACTTGTTCCAATTTTAAATTAGACAAGGTGGAGCTTGGGGCTTTGCTGTATCGACGGCGCGTTGTGAAAGGAAATCAGAATCAAAGTACCTAGACATGTGGCGACATCACGGGTCAATGTCGCTAAAATAAAATAACAACTAGATTACTTCGAAATTGCACTATTCTTGTCGCCGAACTAAACTATACACTATTTACGTAAGTCCAATCAAACATCGACACACGGCCGTCACGTTAACAATCACTTCCAATGTTGCTATATGAAAAAATAAATGAGGTCTTTTATTGTCCTCACTCGTTCTCGGAGTCGATCGATGCAGAATAATTACTTTTCTAAAACACGACCACGTCTCCTTCCATTTACGAACGTGACATGTGAGAATTGCATTCTCAATTTAAAATGCGTTTTTTATTGTTTAAGAACGTATCATGGCAACAATAAAACTCGGAGCACCCATTTTGAAATCGGATTTTTCGATCAATACGAACCGTAACAGAATCGAAGTGAAAAAAAAGAAACAAAAACTCGAAGGCGTCGGACAAAAAGCCAACCGCATTACACATTAGCCACGTCTCCACGCGGTAGTGCTGTAGACATCTTTTTATCTTTTTATTTACCGCTTTGTCGAAGGCAACACCTTGACGTGAGGAAGAAAAAAACTGACGGATTGTAGGCAAGATGTAGTCGTGAGGTACTCACGGGCTTTCAGATATACATGGGTAGTACAAATATTTTGATTGGCACCCTCGTTAGAAATGGATCCTGGTTGAAACAGCAGCTGTGGAAGCATGATCTGTTATCTCTCTCTGTACACCTAGTCCAGACAGGGTCGCATATTTCTATAGGTCCATCTCATCGGAGTGATATCCGGTATTTCTGGTTTTATTGACTCAATTATTATTACGAACCGAATTTTAATGTATTCCGTTTGCTACTGTATTGTGTAGCTCTATAAGTGAATATAGGTAATATTTACATTAACGCGAAATACAATTTAGCATTTCGCTTTTATTTCTTTTGTTATAGAAACCATTTTTGGCACATAATAGATTACATATCTGTATTCTATCAACTTCTGAAAATGAGCGTTATTGGCAAGATTTTTTAAGTTTTTAAATAGTAGAAAAAAACATTATTTTCCGGTTTGTAATTAAGCATTAAAATCGATGACACACCACTACAGTTTTTAAAATTGGAGCGGATATTTAAAAAACTAGTGCAGCGCTAAGCAGATTCAAATATACGGTATTTGCACAATAAAATAGTGTTGTCCGTGTGTTAGCTCGTTCACCCACAAACATGTGCTAGCCGGCGGCGCCGCCGTGTTTGCCCAACGTAATTGTGTTTATACATTGTTAGAACGGAATAATGCCTGCAAATAAACTCGAAAGCGAAATAACGCGACGCGGCAGGAGTGCAGGACCAATCGCGCGGGAGAATTAGAGCAGCGCGGAACAGACTGAAGGGTTGAGTTTTATTATATCTGGTTATAATGCATGGTATCGTACTAAGAATTTTTATTTTAAGGAAATTATCTAACCCTATCTATGTCGCAGCAATGAGTATGTCATCTGATTTGTTTCATGTGTAGTGACCTATTCCAAAACTAAAATGCGTAAGCAGAAGTTTTGCTTCCGTGTTTCATGGATATGTGGTGAGAGTTACATGAACGAATCTCCCCCATACTTTTCTAATTGGCAATCGGCGGCCAAGACATTTTGCCCAAAATCTAAAACAATGTTCCATCCTATATGGCCGTCCCGTCTCTGATTCAAGTCTATGGTTTGTGTCCAGCAGACTCTTCTGCTGAACACAAACCATAAACTGGAACCTAAGTAATTATATTCAGACAGTATTTATTTTTTTATCAATATTGTAAGGTCGCACACAATTATCCACATTATTACTATGGATGATCACGCGTTGCAAGTCAAGAACCGAGTTACTCATCCCACATTAAGTTGCTGTTGTCATTTTATTGATGTCTGTCTTTATTGATTTTTTTATATTATCATGCTTGGTTCATTGAAAACATACTCAGCATGGTTCAAATTTTGTTTTGACAAAAAAACATTATGACGCATTTGCTTAAAAAATACAAATACTTTTTATTAATAAAAACTTAGTTTGGTTAGCTTAGCTCGCATGGTTTAAGTACTTAGTTTTGCCATATTACGTTCATCTAAATTGTGGTCTGAAGTATAGACCAGCATTCTCCCGCGGCTTCGTTCGCGTTCATTTTTTATTTTCGCAAAAAAGTTCCCAGTCTCCAGAGTCCCATCTATCTCTGTGCCTAAATTCATCAAAATCGGTTCAGCCTTTTAGGCTTAAAAGCGAAACAAACAACTCACTGCCGCATTTTTTAAATTTGTTATGATGCTTTAGCTATGCAACTAACCTAGTAGCTCTTGGCCTTTTTTGTGGATGGGAAATCATCAAATGACTCCTTCCACTCTGGGTGGAGCGGGTCACTCTGCAGAGTCTGACACTCCCTGTGTCAGACTCTTACTGACTAAAACCCATCCGTGCTCCTCCTAGTGCCCTTTGCGTTCCAGGGCCGCAGTGACTCTTTCGAACAAAATCTGCAACAGCTCTTGACCTGCAACCGGCATTAGAAACAAAATTCAGTTTGAATTTAGAACAATTTCGTAAAATCTATATTCATTTCAACCACAAAAGAACTGTCAGTAAATATTTTTAAAACAAAAGAGTCCCAAACATAGTAAGTATGACAGTGAACCCCCGCGTGATCGTGCAATGATACGATAAGCCAAACAAGGAATTGTTTCCACCAGCTGCACTGAGCCCCCACGAGCAGTAGATTAGACCCCAGCCCCGCATGCGAGGCCTAAGGAGCTTACAGGGTTATTGATACGGTTAATGCGAAATTGCGAAACTTATAATACCATGAAGACTTTATTGTAGGTACCTATATTTTATGACAATAATAAAAATATGTCAATTATTTTTATGAACTTTGAGTAAAGTGGTGGTGTCTTTAAGAATTGCTGAAAAGTAGAGATGGGCTGACTTTTGATTCTTCGACCAACCGATTAGTTGGCGCTCGAATGGTAGACTAGTTGTCTAGTAACTAGTTTGCGATTATAAATTAAACCAGATACCCGGCATTTTCCGACTAGGTACTGATAAGGTTTTCATGAGTGGCTTTCAGCTGCCAGGTGAAAAGAAACTACATGGTAAAATACACGAAAAAAAACATGAAAGTAAAACACAAAACGAACGTTGTAATACCATTTCTAACAAAACAAACCGAGCCCTTTTCTACAAGCGTCCCCCGATCCCATTTCCTGTATGTGTATGAAGGCTGGGTATCTGCGCGTCCCAGGCGCGTCCCGGGGTCGCCCGGCGCACGCCGATAAGGCGTATCAATCAAACGCACGCGCTCTGGGCCCAATCGGGTGAATAGGTTACCTTATCGAGAGCGTGCCGGTGACGGGTTGAATTTTCTCTGCGATATTTTCGTGGACAGTGACGTCATTGTTACTTTAAGGAGTAAGATTCTTTAGTTTCGAGTCTGTTTTTGTTTTTGCTACTAGTAGTAGTAGGTTTAATTACGTCGGTAAATATTTTCATCTACATATATCAGCATAAAAAAATATATAATAAATCGTGTTATCCGAAAAGTTCGTAGCATATTTTTGACTGAATCTAAAGCGCCAAATTTAATTAGTGTGAAAATCGACACAGTTTTTTAATAAAACTAAACTTAAAAACAAATGAAAATCCGCCTCACATTTTAAACGAATTTAATCCCACAGCTTATAAATTAAAGAAAACATTAATTTTATTTCTCAAAAAAAAAAAACATAACGCAAAGATAATAGCATAACTGCTTACGTTGGCAAGTGATCCCCACTAGGGTTGCACCCTCAAAATAAACCGCTTCTTGCCGCTGGCTGTTTGCCTTGCAACCGATACGAGAGTCTGTTTGTTGTGGCCACGCTCTAGCGCGCCTCATTACACACATGTTCCAGACTTGAAATTGATGGAAAAAAAGAAAATCGATGAGTAGAAAACATGATTCGATTTGTATAATAAATTGAACACTTTGTTGATCACACCCATCTAGATTGGAAATCCTTTTTTGAACGCTGTATGAGTCTTGTAGACTTCATACGGGATGTTAGGTAAAATTAGTTCAAGAACTAAGTTGGTAGGTCCTTAAACATGTTTTCCCGTAATTATATTAAAAATATCACAATTTAGTGTACATTTTTACTATTGGCAGTAGGTCGCTTAAATTAATAAAATAAATTATACTTTAATACCTCTGTAAAGGCTTTTGAACCCTTTAAAATAGTACAAGTTTGAAAAATTTACATTGATATCCCAAGTAGCATTGCAAGCTGTATACAAGCTGTATTTAGGTTCGTTTGTATACTAGAAGCTGTATATTCAGGCTGTATAAAGGCTGTTTAAGCGCTTATACAATCCTTATAAGTAAAAAAAGGGCCCATATTATACAGCTTTTTGCGTTAGTAGAGCTGTATAGTAGCTGTGTAAGCAATAGAGAAGCTGTACAATAGCTGTATTACAGCTGTTATTCGGTGTACAAGGAAACCCTTATACTACAGATATTATCTTATAAGAACTTTGTAAAGAAAAGTGTTCTAAATAGGTTTTTGAAGAGAATTACAAAGGAATCAAAATAAAACTAACTATTTTCTATGACATACGTAGGAAACGTACTGAATGGCGACATTATTATTAATATTTATTACTAGAAGTAAAAGATATTCGTGGACTTGTTTATCTGATGGTGTATATTGGTGAATTGAAAGTGCAAATTAAATTTATTGTGAACCTGCGTATGGTTTCCGGCAAATAATTTACGCGCCAGCAAAATAATCGAGCTGATATAAAGAAAAATACTAAATACGGTAAGTAAATGTTTGTTTTTAAGGTTAGAATAAAAATAATAATTTTAAAGTAATAGATGTGAGGGCACACTGATCATTATTCAAGCTGATAATCATGATACCGCTTTAGCTATTGTAAAACATTCCTTTAGTTTCGCTGTAAATTTTGTTTTTGTACATTCGAAAATGGCGATAATTTGCTAAACAGCCTAGACGGTATTTGCAGAGTATTGTAGTCTGAATAGCTGTACTAAGTAAGTAATAGATTACATTGAACAGCTATTGGGTTTTAATCGGCTTTTAAATAGAATATTTTATTACTAAGGCTGTATACCAGTTCTTTATGCATAACTTATAATTCTCTTTAGGGTTACTTATAAGAAATGAAAAACCCTGAGCTCAAGATGACTTTCATCCGTTCCTCACTTTATCAATAACATTTTATCAGCGCTCACGCATTTCGTCTTAAGAGTTACTAACTTGGTTGTTTTATTTTATTCCTAAGTAAAATTGTTAAGTATTATTATTGTGTTATGTACCTGAATTATACCTGTTTTACTTTATTTTCAGGAAAATATGCCGTTTAAAATTATATAAACCATAGAGAAAGGGCAAAACAGGCTTTACATTGTACCAAGTTTGTGGGAATCAAAGGGCTAGTTAAGATGGCCAAGAAAGCGATTATGGATCAAAATAGTGACACAGACATTGTACGCGTCTAATGTAGGAGAAACGAGATATAGAAACAACTTGAAAATTCGTCGTCATCATCATCATCTACTTGCGCTGCTGCGGTTCCGAAAGTTGAACTAAATCTACACATTTGCCATGTTTGCTTTGATGTTTTTGCTGCGGAACCCTCTTCGTTGGCCGTCGATGGCATTGACGATCTCTATCTATCTCAATAAATGATAGTTCACTATCGTAACTTTTATTTGTTTGATAATTTGTAATATTCAAATATTCCCTTTCAATCCTCCTCTTGACTACACCGATCTTTTTATTTTTTCCACATATTGTATTTGTGCACACTGAAAATATTAATTAATGCAATCGAGCGAACATTAGTCTGTATTACTAACACATAGTAATACAGACTAATGTTGTAGTATAGCTGTCATTTATTTTTTTAGTTTTAAAACACCCTCATAGACGGAAGTCATAAAACCACTGTATTTACAATAGTGTACAATTACGCCATAAAAATAAGTTTGAGAACGGAATTTGCATTTACCATTGTACAGAAACAAGTGTCAAGTGATACTATAATAACACTTAAAGCTGTAATAAGTAAGTGATTACATGAAAAATACAGTCTGTATACAGCTTTAACGATAAAACCAGATTGAAGTGTCACGAAATACTTAAAGTTGTATATTAGAGTTTTAATATTCTGTTTAAGCACCCTAAGCTTACGCGGATCCCTCAATAAGTATTTTATAAAGTTTGAGCTGTATAATAACTCATTAATCACTCTTACAAAGACAAAATCATTTTTTGACACTCTTGTACGTCTCTTAAAGAACTCTAAGTTCCAAATAGGCTGCTATATTGATGTTGAAAACGCTTGCGTGCTGCTTGGGATAATATAGCTAGACTCATTTAGGATTTCAAAATAAGTATAAAAATACACACCAATTTTCCAGCTTTTATTTTGTATACGATAATAAGAATACTACGATTTCAGTAAAAGTATTCACGAGCTCCAAATAACACGAATGTCAAGCGGGCACGGTAAAAAAGTAAAACGCGAAATTTCAGACGTAAACAAAACCTCTGAACAAGTCCTGGGGGCGTTCGTCCGTGAGTTTTAAACCTTATCCCGAGGTGTTAAGAGTGGAGTGAGGTGCAGAGAGAAAGTTGTGGTTACAGCTATGTGCAGTCACGTAGAGACTCCGAATGGCGTGGAATGGAGGAGAGCGATAGAATCCCATTTCGTGTCCCCCTCCCCCGTCGCCTCCCGGTAGCCGGGGGGGTGAGGCCGCCATTACTCCTGATTCTGCATCCGACGGCCCGATCGAGTTAATAAGACTGACAGCAGTGTATTATTTCAAAATCTTTTGAATATTCATTCGTATTTTTCTTGGAAATTACATCATATCTTACGCTCGCCTTTCAACAATAGATATCTATCCATTCATTTTGCTGGAAGGTAATGTAAGATTCTTTTCTTAGTACTTCGTTCAGAAATAAGAAATTCTGTCTCCTTAGTTTATAGCTTGTCTTGAATAACTTTTATATTCATAACTGAGGTCTTCAAGTAGTAATCAAATGCACGTCTACGTGGTTATAAATATACATAGATACAAAGTTACATTAAACATTCTACTGGTCTTTTAACTGGTTGATTTTCTTGAATGGTCAATGGAACGAATATTTTTAATCGCTGTGCCGCCGTAGCATGGTATAATAGGTATAGTTAACCCGTGCACTGCGCAAGCGCACTGCGTCTGTATCATAGATCGGCGAGCTTGGCTCCGCTGCCTAGTTATTGCTTCCCACCTAACGCGGCCACTTCGATTCCGTCGTATGTCTGCCCATTAATTTTTATTTATCGTTAAAACGATCGATAGGTAGCGTGCTCGTAAACTGGCCGCAGTAAACGTTTATGTTTGAGTTTTATGATGTTTTAATGTAGCGTTTTTGAAAGCTCGCGAGTCCCGAGTTTCTATTTTATATGGACTCGTGGAATAGAATTATAGGCAGTAAAAACATGTCGAGGTGCGTGATAACCACGGCTACGATTTTTAGTCGCGTCGCGTTGCGAAAATGACATTAATGTTCTTAATGTAAGTGTAACTGTAAACTGATTTACGATCGAAATACGACCATATGAAGCCGAACGCATGAAGAGTATGTACTAACTGCGGAATGGAAAACTTCTGGCAGGTGAACGGTAAATAGTAAAACGGAACGATCACGTACACACAAATAAAGACGGCAAAAAACTAATCGGTCAACGATTTACAGCGTCAGGAGCGTACCCCGAGGGCAAATTATCGATAATCGAGCGACTAACCAAATAGCCGGTGTCGATACAAGTTATCGACAGTAATCGTCATAATCGCTAGTGGCGCGCGATTGTAGCGCTCGCCATTACGGGACGTGCGCGGCTTTTTAATACTTAACCAATTTTTTTGACCCCTCACTTTGAGGAAAACAAAACGTCCGCAGGTCCCTCCTAAACTAGTGATCTGTACAACTTTTTGTATACGCTTATTATTGAAATTATTATTTATTAACTGTAATTGTCGGTGACGTTTCGAGGGTTAAGTTCAGCGTTTAGCGTAATTTGGTCGGTTTGGCTTTTTGAGGGGCTTATTAGTAATTATTAGTTGTCAAACCGCAGAGCCTGTGGAGGGTACCTAATTATTGCGTTTATGACTAACATCGAAAATAATGTTTCCTGTCGGCGGCCATAGTCGGCAGTAGTGAGAGGAGATAATACTGGCTTCATTTTAGATAAAGAGTAGTTCAATTTCTGTACAATAATTAACCATAATCTCCATACGTAAATCATTAAAACAATTATTTCTTCTGGCGTTTCCCGGTTTCAGTTCGTGACGTGTTGCTCGAAGGAGTCCGCGCATTTCTTTTTAAATTATTTTTCTCTCATGCCAGTATTGTGCTTGGGTAAATGGCGTGAAATTGACGGGTGGCCAGTGTTTGTGGCGTAAAGCCTGACTATAAATATGGACCTTGGAGGTTATACACCGATACCTAATCGGACTTCGTTTTTTAGGGTTAGGTACCTACCTATGTTCAGGTAATAAATGAATTAGTGCTGCTAAAATTGCTTACCAGCTTTAGTATTAGACATTCAACATGATCATTACATCTACGGTCTTCTCTGAGAATTTTAAGATATTTTTCAATTATTTTTGATACAATTCAAAATTCAAGTTTTAACACTTAGTCACCTAGTCATATATTGCAAAAAATATCTCTCCAATCACCATTATTCTCTCATAGCATAGGTTAGGTAGTCTGCATACCATAAAGATCTTATCGTTTCCGTTGAGCTTGTTAGTTTCAAGTTTGGGACATAAAGTGACTCTTTATGCACTAAAGTAGGCCAACTCTTTGTTAGGGCAACCTTTGAATTGGAATTTCGAAAACGAACAGCCTTCGTTGTTTTAATTTGCGTTCGATATTTATATTGCGTAACGCTGTGATTGAAAGTTTGCTTTTCATCACTTGTGTTTAATTGAAATATTATTTAAATAAGTTTAATAATTATTTATATAAATGAAGTAGGTACTGATCTGTTACTCCAGTACCTACTTGTAATATTTTTTTTGTAGGTATTTAGTGATGCCCATCTCTATATAGTTGTCCAGTTTTATTTTGGCCTTATATACAACGTGTAACAGAATAAATGCAATACCTCTTAAGGGGTCATTGTACTCATCAAAAAAGTTTTGTCGAGTTGCGTGCACAAAAATGTATGGGGCAGTCAATTTTTTTTCGCAATTTCAGTTTTGGTTCCATAGTAAAAGTTGTTCATAATGATGAGTACAATGACCCCTTAAGAGGTATTGCGTTTATTCTGTTACACTTTGAATATATTACAATCCCATAGTTTTTTATCTGTACCTATGCATAATATTTGCAGCTACGCATTATTTTTCAGCAATGCTGCTTTTATTAGGGTATAAATAAGAGTAACTGACGCATTTCCATACAAAATATTTGCAGCTTTAATAGACATTCCTGCCCTTATCTCAATTTCCTTGCGATCAGCACAGCTCTATCTATTCACATCTCTATTTAGCCACATCACCTTTCACACAATCCTTCGTTTCTCTGGTACTAATGCCAACCAGCCAGCTTTTATTAAAAAAAATCAGTCCTACCCCCGAGCCATTTCATACCAGTTTCATGCTGACAGATTCATTCGAGACTTATACATATATACCTACATCTATAGATACATAGGCAGTGTCGCGCAGGGTGGAGGCAGCTAAAGAAATATTATTTCCTTATCTACCCTCCGCAAGTCGTTTGCCCCCACTCTCCCCTTGACCGGGGCGTCTCGCACACGGTCGTAAGACAGTATTTTATTATGGAACTGTTTTCTTTAGAAAATAGTGTGTTGTTGAAATTATTTTTAAATGGAAAGTAGTGAGTTGTGGGGGTTTTATATATTTCTATGATTAACTGACGTGTAGGTTTTTTTATTGGGTTGTGGGTAGTTAGAAAGGCGTCCAATGTGAAATAGTTACTAATACTCTTTAAATATCTACTGCAATCCGACCCCAATATATTTAGGAAACAGCTAGTTGGATTGATTTTTGTTGAAGGGAGTAGAGGTGCTCAAATATTTTTTTTTCGCAACTAAATCCAATACCGGTTCCTTTCTAATCTTCATCCTAATGAAAATCAGGAGTACCTACCTATACACTTATTCAACAACCACAAGTTACCGTTAGTACCTTAATCATAAATAAATGTACCTTATGTCACAGTTACTTAAACCGTGATGCAAACTTCCATTTAAATCCCAATGACGTCACCACACTCTTAACAAGACCTACAAACACACCACAAAATTTACGACTGAAAACTATAAAATTGCCTAATAAAAAAAATCATTAATCCTGGGCCTGATTAATACGGCCCAGGCCAGGCCGGTGAGAGTAAAGGCCCGGCCCAACAGGGGGTGCCGGATAATTGGACCCCCTAAGTCCGGGCGTTAAAGCACCAATGTTAGGTTATTTATTGACTGGACAGTCATTATCGCTCGTGTGTTAGATATTCTGTTGTTCATTGTGAACCTCTTTAACGGATTTGTTTTTTTTTTATGTAAATAGGCTGCATGGCTGTATGGGATCTTGTTTGTGCCTCGTTGTTTGAAAAGCGAAGGCGAGTTTGTATCTCCAGCCGGAGATTGTAAACCTCATTTATTTATAACACTTGCTTTAGATTTCATGCTTGCCTAGTACTCGATAATTGTTGTCAAGCACTTTGATATATATGTACCTAAACGACAGTAACTAGACTTTTTTGCTTTTAATTGCTTTTATATGTAGTGGACTCTGGTGACTTGTGGTAGAGACTCTAGAATATCTACTTATTTTATTAGAAACGAAAGAGATTGTTTTACCACGCTTCAGAAAAATAAGGAAAAAATCCACATAAATTAAAATTGTGGCGCATGTGGGACAAATCAATCGGTTTAAGTCTTTCGAGACCTACACAAGTAAGCTGATCCGAATTCAGACATAGGTAAAAGACTCATACCCAGTACCCGGTTCCTCTCTTAGGGTCTTCCCTGGCATAAGAAAAAATCGATTTCCGACATTACGAAAATAATTTAAGGTCGGAAATCGGTTACTTCGTTTTGTGTCGATACGTACTTATTTTCTTATGACGGCAGTAACTCCTAGCCTTAGGTGGACTTACAGCTCACGTCACGCAGTTGTCACGGTTGGATTTTACAGAATGGACTGTCTCCAAAAGACAAAACGAACGTCAGTGATTCACGCCCCAATTACTGCGAAACACCAGAGTCCACCGTCGATTAAATAACAATAATCGGCCACATAAGTCATTGTCCGACTACAGTCAATAAACTAAATATTCCTGGAAAAGCACACAATCGTGAAAGACACCCGACACTCAATCCAACGCTTGTTCGGCCCAGAACGGACCATTCATACAAAACATGTGCTAACAACCCGTCCGTGCCATTATTCAACCTAACCTTAACACTTTAATAGCCTGAATCGGGAATCGAAGCTGCGACGCCTCATTTAACTTCGCTTCCTCACTGCAACCATCCATACAATTCTCAACTCTACACCATCACTCTAAGTTCCAAAATCTCGTGCCACAAGCTAAGGTCCCTTAATTGGCTGCAGTACACTGTAAACATCTTATGTAAGTTAAATAAACAATTGAATTTCAATTCAATTAAAGTCTGGATAGAGTTAATAATGCAATGCGGGTAGGAAATGCAAAACTTCAGCCACACAGTTTACTTGACCATTAAAATTAATGAGCGAATCAAGTTCAGGTTTGTGGCACAGAAATGAGACGGCCTAAGAACTGTTGAAGTCTTGAAAATGTGTGAATAGATTGTTCAGTACTAAATAAAGTGAAAACGTGCTACTGTGAGGCAAACTCGACATTGCTTAAGGTAGCATGACACTTATAGTCTCAGACTTGTCAATGAAGGCTCCAACAGTAGAACCGAAAGTGGCCATCTCTATATTTATGGTCAAAGCAAAGGCAAACAAGCTGTACGAATTTCACGTCGCAGTAATAATAATACTTGACATAAAACTGGAAACGGCTCATAAGAAACCTTGACTGCTTACTAGTCAAGACCATAGCTTAACACTGAATTAGAAACAGGTTGGCACTAAAAAAAATATTTCTTTAACGCTTCATTCGAACTTTGGTTGTTTATGGTTCGACTTTTTCTAGATCTGTTCTGGTGACGAATCTCAATGGAGCGTGCAGGTTTCCGCATAGAAAGCGTTTCCTGAGGTCATCTGATCGATATTTTTTATCGATGTTCAAATATTTTCGCACTTGAAGAAACCGGATGGATTCGAAATTACAGTCTGTCGCAGTCGATGCTTGCTTCTTTCTTTGCAACTAGGTCAACCAAATAAATGCCGGGTGCAAAATAAAATATGGTCCAAAGTGGCCTGTTAACTTACTTCCCAATAAATCCTCAAATTGGTATAAAATTGACGGGCTCAACAGTTTGGCGTGCCTGAAATAACCTCAGGGAGGTCGTTCCATGTCCGTCAAACGTTCTCAGGCTACCGATTCGGACCTCCTCCATTTTATTGTTTTCAAAATTTTACTACCGCACTAAATCATTGTTTTCTGCGAACCAGCCAACGTTTGTGATTTAACAAGCGAACTCCTTCGCTATCCTTTGATGAACTCCATTTAAATTTAAATCATCGTTCTCAGAAAGACATGAAAACGCTTCATCACTGCCTTTCCCATAGAGATAGACAACCTCCTTGTTTGAAACTTTGGTTCGTATGTAAATAAAAACGCCGCGGCGATATTAATAATGCAGAATAGAAACAAAAAAGAAAAGAAATTAAAAATCGAACGCCGGGAACGAAACATCCATACAATAATGGGAAGAAACAAAGAGGTAAAAAAGCGGGAAGAAACCTGTCGACGCCATGTTGTGTGGCAGTCGGCCTTCACGCCTCGGCCGCTGAAGATTATCTTTCGAAAAAAGAACCGAACGGGAGGCTTTTCTTGACGATGAAGGTCTTATATCGTATTCATATCGTGGGATTATGGCCTCTTATTGCTACCGAATAAAGATTATATTAGTATGGAGTTGTTCCGAGTTAATATCTTTTGTGATCGTTTGGTAGAAAGAGCATCGTCACCGTGCGCCTGCGCTGATGACCTGTCAATTCCGTCGTGTACTCCGGCCGTGGAGAAAAAAGTGACATTAGAGTGGCCATCTATTATTTTGACTTTATGTGGGGAGATGGAGCCGAGATTGATCGTGTTTGGCTCAGCCCTTTTAATTACACCGCATTCAGTTGAATGGCTTTGTATTCGTCTACTGTTCGGTAGATGTTTATGTATACGTAACTACTTACTTATGTACAGTCATCTTTTGTGGGAAAGGTTTTTGTTGGTCGAAGTGTTTTGAAACTTCTTTTTTCCACATATTGGCCTGTTTTATTTATGTTCTTTATTTTTTTTGTGGATTACCCTCTCTGTATGGCATAATATCTTGGATTATGTTAAAGGATTTACAAATATACCAATGTATGGGTATTTATTTTTAAGTCCCAACACAAATAACAGTATATGTAATGTTTCAGAGAAAACTCATTCATTGAATAAATCTATTATTTCAGTTAGGTTAGGCTTTAAATAAATATCATGCTTTAAATAAATATAGGCATATCATATAGCAATCTACAATAGTAAATGCCCGTTAGTTAGAAAACTGATTTTCCCAAGCATATACGTCTCATATGCGCGCGCGCATCGGTCACGGTACGTCCAGAGAGCGCGTGCGTCGCTTCTTGCGTCCTCTCATTGTGCGATTTCGTATGCCCGCCATACATTATCGTCAACTACGTCGTTAAGACGCATTCTTGACTGTAATGCGGGATAATAATACTAGTTGTTGAAGATTGCAGCTGAGATAGGGAACTTTTTTGGGCTTACTGATTTTCCGACTACAAGTTCGTAAGTAATCTGTGGTAAGGTGGCGTGGCGCAGGAATCTTTTTCGCACCCCCCACTAGCAAGAAATTGAAAAAAATAAAAAAATTGTCGCTGTGTATGGATTTTCTTCTATGCTCTGCTGCCAAAGTATCATTTACAAATGTGGAGTTAGCTTGAAGGAAACTGTCATTTCAACTGGATTGGTTGGATTGAAAGCTCACTGCATGTTCACTACGCCTAAGTTTCTACATAAAACGAAGTAACCGATTTCCGACATTAATTAAGAAAATAAATTAAGGTTGGAAATCGGTTACTTGGTTTTGTGTCGATAGTACGTCCTGTTTTCTTATGACGGCATATTTTACAGAATTCCAATGTTCCAATACTACCTCGTACCAATAGCTATCGTTTACGGGTTTTGTAACAGATTCGAGGTGAGTGGAATTCCTTACTGGTGTCTGTGTTTCCTGATAGCTATAACCTGGGGTCTGTATGTCAAGAGTGAATATAGTTTACTGCCAGGCATTCGTGCTCAGCGGCCCTACCATGACGTGTTAAAGCGTGAGTAGTTCGAGCGAGAAGGAGGGATGGAGCTATATGTATAGGGTGTATAGCTCCATCTCTCCTTCTCGCTCGAACTACTCACGCTTTAACACGTCATGGTAGGGCCGCTGTTGAGATAGTGGTCTAAGGCGAAAAAAAAGAATTTTAAATATCGGTCCATAATAATTGGCGGTGAAATCGGTTATTATACATTAAAAAAAAATACATAAGTACAGTCGAACACAGAACCTCCTCTTTTCTTCTTCTTCTTCTTCTAATCTTTGCTCTTAGGATTGACGTTTTCCGGTCTTTAGGGGTACCTACTAGACCAGTTATTTTTATCACCTGCCATTTTTCTGGAAGTCCGTTTGCTGGTCAATGTTATCAAAAACCGGAGCTGGAGTGTTATGATTTGACTTAACGTGTTGGTAGATCTGTAAGAAAATCTTCATCATCATCATATCAGCCAAAAGACGTCCACTGCTGGACATAGGCCTCCCCTAAGTTTCGCCACAACAACCGGTCCTGTAAAATAAGAAAATCTTATTGTAACAAAAACCACTACTAGTTCCAACTATTTTGGGCTCAGCTTTCAATCATACCGGATTTAACTGAAAACTAGTACGTATTTTACATGAAGTAAAATACGTAAGTACTATGTAATGCCTATCTGACTTCTACAACCCAAAATGTACAAGCAAAAAGGACTACCGACGGATATTGTAAACTTTACCTATAGTATGCAAACCAGCAACCCACCTACATTTATTGACACACTTAATTTAAAAAAAAAGAAATAATGACATATAGCTATCCTGAATCGACATCTATCGTGATCCTTACTGTTCTAGTAATGAAAAACGATTCATAATATACTGTCCGGGGGTACCTACGAAGATATATTAAGGAAAGGTCAATGACGGTTATTCTTCATTTATCTGGCGCCTACTATATATGGTGTGTAGCTATATGAAACTAATTTCGCTTCAAAGAACAATACCTGCAAACCTAACGTTCACTCAAAAGTGTAGTCGCGCACAACAGTCAGATATAGAAATAAATAAAGCCACCGCACACGCCGGTGGAGCGGCGCGGGCGCAATCTCGGGGGGTCACGATCTGCGGTCACGTAGCTCCCACTCCCATAATAATACATATACTGTGCACACTGCCACGGAATAGATAGATACAGAAGGTAATGTTTTTCTTACTCCTCAGCCCTTCGAACGGGTTCCAAGACAGTTGAATCGTTTCTCTGGGACTGGTCGAGCTTTATTGGCTCGGCGTTTTTCTGGTGGTCGCTACTGTTGATTCTGGTTCACAGGAGTGATTGGGAATGGAGTGGTGGGCTTGTCCCAATTTAAAGGTTTGTTATGCAACGTGCGACTTTAGGCCCACGCACACAAATTCGCACCTACTATTCCGTACGTGCGCATCTCAAACTAAAGAGGCTTGAATTAATTTGCTATTCTTCTCCCTTTTATATATGTTAGACTTGGTTTTAGCCGGTCATTGGCCACCCCGACTCGGACAGGCAGGACACATTTTTTTTAAACCACATAGAAATAGGAACTTTAAAGTGTTTTGAGGTTAGGTTAGAACTGGTTGTAGCCGGCTAAAACTAGTTGTAGCCGGCTAAAACTAGGTGTAGCCGCACTTCGGCTATTAGCCGTAACATATACATGAAATACATCCAAAGTTTCTTTTTAAAAGATCGATTTTAGGGGCTAGATGATAGTATTAGCAAATTAAATGGTTTCTTGCATTGTATTTTCTATTACTTTTACAGTGTGCATTATGAAGAGTATTCTATGTAACTGTCTACTAATCGAGGTGTGAAGCAGATAGTACCACGGTACTCGGCAACTCGCCAGACATTTTGATTGGCCCTACCGACTGGTTGACCGAACTAGACAGAGTCGCAACTAGTTTTTGTGTAGTCTCTATCTAAAAAGATGAAATTACTTCAGATTTTGCTGTCAGATGTGTTGACAGAAATGTAGAAATGTATGGCTTGTTATGTGGCGTCTAGAGGCGATTGCAGACGCGTGTCTATACGTGCGGGCGTTTCTGTCATTGTATGAAGTTGACCTTCTGTATCTATCTACTCTGTGACACTGCTATGTTACTGCCTGTAGGAACCTACTATGTGATTTTGTATAGTAGGTATTCGGAGTTAGGCCAAAAAAGATGGTGACTAATACGACTAATAAATGTAGCCATTTCTGAGTGGTTCAAAATTATAACTCTTGGTAAAACGAACCTAGGTCTGAAGAATTATAAATGGTTGGGCTTGATTTGAATTCAAATGAAAAGCTTTCTTTTAGTTCAAAATTCTAGTTCAGAAAAAATATGTTTTTTCTGATAAGTAAGTTTTTTTTAATAATTTAAGTTTCCGCTAGCAAAATACAAACGCTACTTTTGCAGTTTTTGAAAGACATAAAAGAAACAGTATCTATAAGTACATAATTGAAACTAGAAGATGGCGATGTAGAAATAGAAACTCCATAGAGAAATCATGCGTGTTCAGACATTTTCTTTGCATACCCGGTTTGTTCCATTAAAATCTCGGCTTGACTAGCATCCCTAATGAGTGCTAAAGTATCATGAGGTACATAAGCACCCGTCACTCTGAGAGACATAAGCTTGTGCCCTGATTGATGGCTTCTGCAGCCATAATGGTAATGGATACTCATTGCTCCGACTTGACGGCGATTTTTGAAATATGAAAATGACTGAAACGTCGTCTTTGAATTTCGTTTTGACTATTACTTTTGATGTACTATTGTTTTTGCTTCTAATGTTGGGCTTTTGTTACGGATGGGAAATCATCAAATGACTGTTCCCGCTCTGGGCGGAGCAGAAGGGAGTGTCAGACTCTTACTGACTAAAACCCATCCGTCATGCTCCTCTTAGTACCCTTTGCTTTCCAGGGCCGGGGTAACCCTTTCGAACAAAATCCGCAACCCTGGCAGAATGTTGCGCTTTGAGTAGTTTTCTTTTGAGTCATAGAGAGTCTAGTTCACAGAGGCTGTGTAGTGGAATTTATTTTTAAAAGGAACATTGATAAAGAGTTTGTGGTCTCGCAGAAAACAATTCAGTTAATTGTCAAAATTACTTATGTGTTGTTATCATTTTACTGCAAAGCGTTTGACATACGAAACACTGTAGCTAAGCTAAATAGTAAAACTTTAATGCAAATAAGAACTAAACGCCTGGGTGATAACTTTCAGCAAATAAAAAAACTGAAAGTTTTCCTAGAACTGGGTGAAACATTCGTGATGGTCCATAATAGACAAACTTCAACGCAGACGGAACTGTGGGTGGTCGTTACCAACAGATACACCGTAAACAAACTGAGAAATTGAAATATTATTCGTCAAACACACAAATCGAGCTCGTTACGGGGTCAAAGAATTCACTTCGGTGCATAAAAAAATAATTTAACACCAATTTTTCACAGGTATCCGATGGATGGGCGACTAATTTGTCCAAATGCTGCGCCTCGGAGTGCGCGGGCGCATCCCATTGTGTTAGATCAAATATGGCGTCGTTAATGGCGGCCGTAGACGCTGACATATTGCCTTACGTGTGTTGTAACTGTTATTTATCGAGGCACCACTGTATGCCCGTACGAAATTAAGCAGCTTTATGTTTGCCAGGTCATTTCTCCTGACCTCTTGCTGTGCGTCTTTTCAGTGTTATTGAATGACTTCCATGTGTTTAATAAGGTTTTTATACGACGATTTATTACCTCCGTTGTGGTTCTACCGGTATAGGAACGTTGGTTTCAGAAACGTGTTTTGATCTGAGAACGTCTGGCTCGTTTTCTAAACTTGTAGTTACTTATACTTACTCTACAAGTATGTCTAGTTTAGTATTTACCTACCTAGTCTTGTTCATCATAAAATATCGCTGGTTAAAGAGCTCTGACTTTAATTTATCACCGGATTCACCAGTAACGTTCATAAATGTCATCGCAATTTTATTGCATCCCACAACATTTTACGTCCAATTTTGTCATTTCAACTCGATCTATTTAACTACACAAACACGCTACATGTAGCACCGAAACTTTATTATGTACAACGTTGTAAGTAAAAAGTACTGTCGTGTAAAAAAGGTAAAAAGTCATTAGTCATTTCGGCGTACGGCGGCGAAGCCGGCGTAGTCGGAGCGTAGCTCGGCCCAGGCGGCACCGCGAATCACAACGCGCTAAACACCCGACTCATGCTATCGTAGGCTCTTTAATTGTGTTCCTCGACTACCCTCCCACCGCTACTTGGGGAAGTCACGTCACGACTGCCTTTGTCGGGAGCCGGCGATCGCCTGTCTTTGTCTGTCTACCAAAAGAGCTTTTTTTTGTTGAGTTTTTTTTTAGTTCGCCTAAAGTCAATACCTACGAAGTAATCATTTTTGCAGTTTTGCTGCAATTTACATGGGTGTTGTGTGAAGTTGTTCTGAAATAATTTTGCATTCTGTTGTATGGATATACTTTGAAAGATAACAACTTGTAATCGCAAAGGTAATTAGTTTCCACGCTATATTTATATCAAGCTTTATTAAAATATATATTTTGGCTTTGTTATTTAGCTCCACACTGCAAAAAAAGTAGTTGGTATTAATAATTATTTCTGCAGAATTCTATTCTTGTACGGTCCAGTCACACAAATCATAATACTTTCGTTCTAAATCAATGCGCCCGTGCCGGCGAGTTTCCCAGCGCCATCAGACAGGCGCCCAATGGAAATGACATTTTAAAAACCGCTCTCGAGCCTACCTATAGCTGATTTTACATATACTTGTGTTTCGCACGCACGCTCCGTGCGCAACGTCGATAAAAGAGGGCGTGGCCGTCACCGCCGCATCCACCAATCAGGTGGCTCCGCGCCACGTGTGCGTACACCGCACCCTTTCATGTGTGCCGCGTCACTCGCCAAGTGTGAGTGCGACGCTACGCTTATACGGCCCTGCTGTATATGGGCGTAAATAAGTATATGCCGGCTACCGGCATCACAAAGGTTCCCATATCTTTTATGTTCTTAGATCCTTATCTCGCGGTTTCTTATTTTACATTTGAGATGGTGGTCTGGAATTAACGGTCAGCCCCATAAACACGCTATAACAAACTTTAATACGGCCATAATACAAAATAATCTGTGATTTTTACTGCGTTCGCTGCGTTAATAGGTTGTTATAGATTTAAAGATAGCGCACTAGTGTTTTTTGGTAAAAAATATTCATGAATCACGCTGATTGAATTGTTAATGGGCCTAAATTGTTGATTATCGCGATGTAAATTATGTTTTGAATGCGAGTTTATGTAAAACAATACAGATATATTATCTTTGACTGTTATTAGTTCTGAAATTAGCATAAAATAAAACAAGAGGTCGAAATTGATTGAAACATTACCTACATGAAAAATAAAAACGATATCAGAGTAAAAATCAATCAAATGACGATAATATAGGTACTGAGTTACAAATAAAGAAGCCACAAAATTTTAAATTCGAATTTCGTACATCAAAGAGAACTTGTTCTACCTCTATATTCGAAATTGAGCGACAATAAAAGACCGTTTTCCCGCCAAAATTCGATTAGCGAGATACAGCGGGACAAAGGAAGTCGTTTATACGGGGGGCGGCTTTAAAATTGATTTTGGGAGCGGGCGGGGAGCTCGTAGGTGACTGGTCGTGACTGTACCTACAGGAATATGCGAGGAAATTCTGTGTTTTCATTCACTAATTTTTAGTTGAATTCTATTGCTCTTTTTAAATTAAATCTAGGTATACCACCAATTTTTTTTAAGGAATTAAGGATCTCAATACTCAAACGGGAATTCGAAAGTGTCTCTCTTTAGAATTATCAAGTTTAGAAAGCTCTATCTGTTATTTATTAATATCTGTTTTCCCAAAGACATTACGGCGAGGGTTATAATTTTTCATATATTCCGAGTTGATTTTTATTATAGGTATAAATAAGCAAGCAGAACAGTACATAGGTATGTACTGTTCTGCTTGCTTATTTATACATAGAAGTAGATATACCTGAAGTAGATATCAGCTAACACAGGTAAGGGACAATTACCCAAAATGCCAAAATGTACCTTACAGCGATTACTTCAAGTAGCATTTATCAAAAATTCTTAATTGTCGCTTACTTTAATTGATACTAAGTACCTACTTCTGGTATCGATAGGTTAGTAGATACTCCATATTTTAAAAGAAGAGAAACGATCAAAGGAAATCATCAAACATCATTTTTTTAAGTCAAACTGCTGACAATCTAATGGGCCAAATGTCTGAAGTAAAAGTTTATTTGTGTCACCTTATTTTTTTAAACAAAAGGCAAAACTGTATAAAACAAGACCATCGTTGTTTTCACCACAAAAAAACTAGTACCTATCCATTCTTTTACAACATCGAAAACACACAAACAGTCACAAAAGATCTCAGGCTCTAGTGTTTGTACAACGAAGCCCTAGGGGCGAAGCACCCTCCATGAACGGACGTTTTACCCGAAGAGGGTAGGCATACAAACTTGATCGACTATCAAGTGGGTCGGTGATGATAAAAATTTGAGAGGTGGTTGGTTTGTTAGTATTAAGATAAGGGTGGCACTTGATAATAATATGGATGTTTTAGTGATGTTAAGAGGTTATGGAAATAAGTTAGATGGGTTGATGATAAAATCGGTTGAGACACTATACAAATCTGTATAGTGTATATGTCGCAGTCGGTATTTATAAGACAAATATTTTCATAGATGTTTAAAAGCAACCTAAGGACGTTGTTAAAGCTAGGTATAGATAGAGTTCCAGCGAAATTCTTTATTCAGAAACCGGTCCTATATTGCTTTTAATTTGTAGTCTTTACCTACATATACAGAAAAACATTGTATATATGTTTTGTGTAAACATTGTATGTAAACATGTAAACATTATTTTTTTTTTATTTTTTTTTAGATCCAAAGTTCTTCTAACTTGAACATACATGTCCTTTGGGACTACCTTCAGAGTTTTTAATTCGCACTATCTCCCATAACTTTTCAGCTTCTTCAAACTCCTTAATACTAATTCTCAACTAAAAATAAACCAGCCTAGCAAACAGAACAACAATTTTTTCTTTCGTAACCATGCCATGCTCCGTAGTACCCTCAAAATGACTTGCAAGTGTAAAGAAGCGCAAGTCAGTGGCGAGCATAGCTAGCTAGATTAATATAAGTCAAGCTGCGGTAAACGCTGCCTCATCGCGGTGTAAGCTTACTTAATTAAGTTGGCCCTTGTTGCTATGCTACTCGATATTTGTGTCAGGAAAAGGTGAAAGAAAGTAGGAGTTGCACTGCAGTTCCCTTCAAGCTCCCTCTACCTAAGTTTTTGTTGGAGAGATGTTTACAGAATAGATCGTGGCTACATTATAAAAACCGCACGGGTCGATCTTCAAAGGTTAAGCAACGCTTGCCGAGGTTGGTCTGTGAATGGGTGACCATCTTAACATACCTAGACTCCTTCCTGCCTCGGAAAGCACGTTAAGCCGTTGGTCCCGGCTGTCATTTCTAGATCATTGGCAGTCGTTACGGATTGTCAGAAGACAGAAAATCTGACACCAATCTTGCCAAGAAGTATCGTGTAACCCAGTTAATGAGAAACACGATACTTCTTGGCAAGACTGGTGGAGGTCTGGTAGGCAACAGCTCCACGTAAAACACAGGTATTCAGCTGAAACCGGTTTGACTGGGAGCCGACCCCAGTATAGTTGGGAAAAGGCTAGGCAGATGTTTACAGAATAGATCGGCCAGGACTCATGACCTCCTTTTCATGATAAAACTGGATTAATAAGGAGGTCTTACATAGGTGTAAGACCTCCTTAGGTTTACAACCTTCGGCGTAGGAGCCGAAGGTTGTAAACCTCCTTTTAATAAAATGTTTCTGGCAGGATTGACAGTTCTAAATTTGAAATTGTAAGAAAAGTCTTCCAATGACCCGTCATTGTTACTTTCAAATCCTCAATTTCAACAGTCTGCATGGTGCTATATACTTCAGAGATTTTTATAAACTGACTACCATCTTAGTCACTTGATAAGTTTGTAAGATAACGATTAATTGTAGGTACCTACATAAAACTTACTCACACGACTCGAAACCCAACTAATAGACTACTGCTTCAATTAAACACTCATCTACAATTCATCAAATCCCAAGAGATATTAGCGCCGTCTCCCATTCTATCGACAACATTTCTATCTAATATCAAAGATAAAGTTATTATAAGGCCATGTATCTACACAACATGCCATAATATATTCTCCGAGACAAGCTCATCTCGTGCCATGACAGATGTTATAGTGTATACGCCGCCCTAAAGTAGCCTCAGGCTGAACAGACGGCGGCACCGTTGCTTGCTAAGAATTAAAAAAAATAATGAAAATGGATTTCATTTTGAAGTCGAGTATTTATAATGTTTGTTGTTTTATTTGCGAAAACATGGCGGTGTTGAAATGTTCATGGTAGTTGGGAAATATTCTTGTTTTGAAATACTGCAGCGATTTTTTTATGGCGAATGTGATAGATAAAATAATTATTTAGGACTGTTTATTATATTATAAGTTTATAACTTATAGATAAAGTAATTTATATGATGTACCTACATATTAGACGCTGGAATTTACTTGAATAAGTATGTCTGCAGGAAAATCATCGTAAAACGTCATGACTTTTTTACATTACTTAGGTAGTAGGTACATGCATTGTCGCATTGTAACATTGCAGTTGTCTACAATATTATTGATATTTGATACAGCTGCTAGACTCGGCCCGCGTAGTTTTACTACATGCCCCAATTCAATTAACTTATGTCGTTAATAATTATATACTTAGTAGTTATATTACCGTAATTTTTCAAAACACTCATTCAGTAGTTTTGTTCATCCCATTTTGACAGATGCGTTTCATTACTTAGCTAAAATCCTGGTATGCAGATTCTTTATTTAAAAAAATCTATGAATAATTTGAATTTAGAATCTCATAAACATTATATTTTTAACTGTCATGTTTAAAAAGTTTTTATGAGTACGGCTTCAACACCTAAAGCAAACTACAAAAAAATATAAAGTCATTATTCTTCATTTAAATTAAATATTTTAAAAACCGTACCGAAATAACAATTTGGCACTGACTTTAAATTTAGTTGCCATATAATGCAATGAAGTACACCCCAAGATCTTTCATATAACATGGGTCGTGTCAATTTTGGACAACTTTCAAAAACTAGAGCCTATGGTGTGTGCAATAACGGTTATTGACCCTCATACATTTATTAACTTTCCTAATATCAAAAACAGACATAAAGCTCACATCAACAATGTATAAAAATTGTAATCGAAATCTCTGAAAATTGGTGTTTTTTTAGTTAAAAATACAGTTGTAAAAACGTAATTTTTCTAAGCTATATCATTTGCTACAAGGCAAATGAGCGACATTTCACACGGTCTACCTACCCAGCCAAGTGACAAAATATTTGACCAAAAACGTCTTCAGTACAAACTTAACTAATTTCCAAAATAATCGGTGGGTGCATACTTACCCACACGTGCAGTGAACACGGCTCACAAGTGCCAAGTTCCCAGGTCTAGGAGCCCCTACAGCTAAGTGTCCGGTCACTCTCCCCTCTGCAAACGTCCTCCAGCCACCCTCCATGTTTGCGAGAAATAAACGGTTTTTCTACCCCTACTAAAAGTTTCTTGGAATATTTTGCACACACGTCTTTTCGAGATTCTATCGAGTTGGTATCAATTCTTTTGATAAGTCCGATAAATACTATAATAACGGATGTTACAAATCATGTAGATATTTTTAAAAAACTCGATGAGTTGATGTTTTTTTCATACAACACAAAACAAAGTTTTTTTTCAAGCTAATACAAATCAAACGGCCTAAAACAAATATAATTTCTTTTCCTTTAAATCCTATTCTATTTAGATTTGCACATTCCTTTAGAAACTTCTCGGCAGCATGTATGAAGGTTCGTACCCACGCAACCTCCTGCGTCCTCTTGATTGTGTGAATACACTAATCATTTTAAACTTTTGTTTGAACAAAAATAAAAATGATCCTTTTTGCTACGAATCTAAGTACGCTACGAAAATTAAGCTAGGTAGAGTCGTCTAGCGTCTACAGCCTGCTACACACATTGTCTGTTGCTGCTACGCAATATCTGCAGCTACGCAAAGTCTGCTTCGCTACGATTGTCTGTGTTGCTACGCTGCTGAGGATTATGCACTACAAGTCTACAACAAAATTAGGTATACTTTGACTTTAGCACCAGAAATCACTTTGGATTTTTTGAAAATAAAATGCGATAGTTTTCACGTCATGGGGTTTTTTAATAGCTTTTTTCTTCTATTTGACGTACCTAGATGTAAAGTAAATTGTTCATAAATAAAAACGATTTAATCAGGCTCTGTCATAAAATAGCAAAGTAAATGTCACTAGTAGATTTACAATCATCTTAATGGAAATGACGTATTTCCCATAGTAGTTTATAAAATAAGACATAAATAGTAACCATAAAATAAGTTTGCTTGACAAATGTGCTATAAAGGTTTATATTTTTTCTTTAATCTGCGATTCATCATAGTTCAGCATTGTTCAGTTATCAGGAAGTGCAGATCACTAGAATTTTAGATGCCTAACCCATTCGTGTTGGTGCTTCTACTTCGAAAATCGTACCTACATGACATGTTTCGCGAAAAACGTGTAAAGTTCGAGTTTTCCGAAAACCAATAGTAGGGTCCCTCTCCCTCTGCCATAAGTAATTGTTTTTGCGGCTAATTCTTTCTGTTCCCATTTCTTTGGGGGACGAACCACTCGAAATTACATTTTTATTTGGTTAAACCGGCTCGGGGTGACGCGATTGCTTTTTGATAAGTCAATTTTATTTTTAAAGGGGTTTTTTAATAGTTCTTCTTTATCCATGGATACGTTTGATAGTATGTAGTCCATCGATTTCGTATGTTTTATAGACTATTTGATAGTAACAGTTAGCATTTTGAGTACCTGGTTAGGATTTCAGCTAGTTAATTTTAAGTCATGTATAATGTGAGGATTAAATAATTTCGCTAACCATTCCGCTCAAGCACCGGCAACACACCGGTGTGCGCTGAATTAATCGCGAATTTAGTGTTTATTTACCAATTACATAAGATTTATTTTTTATTTGGGAATTTTCACATGTCGGGGCTGGAGTCGTTAAACTAGGACATGTATGAAGGCGCCACAGTTTGTAAAAGAAAATCAAGCAAGAGTTTTGTCGTTAACCAAATATGTTATAAGTTTACTTTCATTTCTACATATCGAACAGATATATTGTCCACCAACATACAAATAATACGTAATGTTCTCTATCGTAAATCACATCAGCTTCCCATTTTCGCTAACCTATTTATCTTTGTTCACAGCGGATTCTCTATTAGGCTCAGGGTCTGACGAAGAGGAGGAGGATGAGTCCAGAGCCGCCAACAACTCCAGCAGTCCTGCGCACGCGCCTCATCCCGCGCTCCATTCCGAACTGTCGCACAATGGTGACACGAAGCCACATGATGACTCCGAAGACCAGGTTGGTAGATTTGTTTACTTATTGCCATTTTCTGTACCTTTGATTGTGTTTCTTGGTTTTAAGAATATATCTCTTCTAAGAACTTTACAATATTCACTTATCAAATAAACAATAAAACTATAAATAGGCGTTCTATTAGTTAAACGAGGACTTACGAAATCTGGCTCTACCAAAGCTTTGGTTTCTGCCATTATTCATTCATTAAAGGCGGACATATGTAATTATTTAATCACAGATTTGATGGACATGGGGTAGCAAGAAAGATTCTTCGTCTGTTTGAGGCAATTTGTATTAATATGACAGAGAAAAAACAATCTTACTAGTAATTCCACCGTCTAACAAGTTATTGCTTCAAACTTTGTAAAGATAACATTTCTAGTATATTTCCAACATATTGACCATCCCACCTGTACAACTATGGGGCCAGTTCACATAGTCGCATTCAGTTGTTTTTCTACACATCTCAGGGTTCACTGGATGGAGACCCGGAGACCAGAGACTCCCAAGCAGAGAACAAGTCCCCGGACGATGGCAATGGGGGCTCCAAGCGAAGGGGGCCAAGGACCACGATAAAAGCGAAGCAACTGGAGATCTTGAAGTCGGCTTTTTCTCAGACGCCGAAGCCGACGAGGCATATAAGAGAACAGCTGGCGAAGGAGACGGGGTTACCCATGAGAGTAATACAGGTTAGCGGTTTGTTTCAAACATAGAAAAAAAAAAAGTAGTTGAATAAGTATTTACAGTCAGAAAACTGACACCATGTATTTTTAGGGGTGGATTTTATAAAACAGTTGCCGTAAATGTTAGAGATAAACAAAAAAAAGACGATGATGACGAAACAATTACTGTTGTATCTGAGAAAGATGACAAAGTTATAGAATTCAGTGTCATAACCGTTTTATAAGATAAACAAACAATAGTAGATGCGCTTTACGCTGGCTTTACGGAAGTCACCGCGACAGTTGCGTCAAATTGCTTGACAAAAGATTCCATTAGTGCATCTACTGGTTTCCATCAACTTTATATAGGCCAACGAAAATTGACAGTAAGCGGGGGGCTTACGTTTTTGTCACTTAAAATCCGAATTAGTGGTATGGTCACGAAAATAGCCACATGCCTTTAAATATTCAATACGTTTATCAGTGTATTTCAGAAACCTTTGATCTCTAGAAAAAAAGTTGACTTGAAATCGATTTTTTATATTTGTGAGAAACTCTATAGAAAACTGCATTTGATACGTTGTCATTTGGTGACTTGAATTAAGAATTAAATGGTTTATTTTGTCAATCGAAGTAATCGAATTAGGTTAATTTCCAGAATCGGGACAATGGTAGAAATAGATACAGTTATTGGAGAGATTGCAACTTATTATAAGAACAGATTATCAGAATCAATGCGAAAAGTGCCAGAAAAATCTATTATTTATTTATTTCGACAAACGGCTGTTTATAAAGTTGAAAAACAAAACGTTATCAACAATAAAAATATATTTAATGCGTATTAACGACAGCTTCGCAAAGTTCGGCATAAAATTGATTTGTACAAAACCTCTATTCATCACGCACCTTCGTACGTAACCGTTACAAATGGGCGCCGCTCCATCATGGCGGCGATCGCTGCGTTCGCAAATTGAATATCGCGCTCGCATCCGTCCAGGAACGCAGTGTCGACGTGACAAATATCCTAATTAACGAACGCTCTCCTTCAGAAATATTGTGACGTCGAGTTTTTGAACGTAAATTCGATCTTGTTTAGGATTTATATTTTTATCGATGAGCTGTTTTATAATGAGAATGTTATTCATCCCTGGTTGGTGTCAAATTGTTCATTCTTTTGCAAAAGGTGAAGAATTCGAAATTGAGATGAGTGGTTGACAACTTAATTTGGGTATCAAGATTCGTGTTAAATTATTTTGATATTTTTTGCAACTCAAAAATTTCCAGTCGCTTGTGAATTTGTTAATTCAAACAGAAAATACACAGAACTAAGAAAGAAGCAATGTTCTTAGGATAAACGACAAATTAGATAAAATTTTGTAGCTTTGCAAATCTTGTTCCATTTGCATCTGAGTCAGCCGTACCCATTCCGTTCGCAGAACTCATAATCAATCTTACCTTCCAAGGTTCCTCATCCACATCTAATTCGGTAACATTCCCGAAATCCTAACCTGATCTAACACATGGAGTCACGCGATTCTCCACACCGCACCGTCAGCAACAGATGTCTGAGAGATCCGTCCGTCTGTCCGTCACGCTTTTTGCGCTCCTTCCTCTTTGTTTCAGTTTTTGTTGATGTCGGTACCGAAATAAAAAAACCCTTACTTTTTACCGCCGTCTAGCGGACTGTTTGTAAACGTAGTGGGTACTGGACTATCAGTTTCATCACCGGTAGTGAAGTAATTAATGAAATTCGGAATCCAGCCTTTACCACAGATATTGCAAAAAGTGCACTTTGTAACTCTGAAATTATTGTCTGTGCGAAAGCAAAAACAATGGTCGGATGTTTTTGATTATGAAGAGAGCTAATTTTAGTTTTTGCTTTTTTGTGGAAGTTATTTAAAGCAAAAAGTTAAATAATGCTACCATTAAAATGAATGACTTCATTAAGCTCCTATTGTGTTAAAAATACAACTAAATCTATGTTAGATCATTTTGCACAAAAACTAACCAATCTTTCAGTTCCGCGCTGTAGATATCATTTTCGCGGAAAGAGAGATTTCAGATTTATTCGTCCGTAAACTGACAAATGTGTGTACAAATATTTACAGCGCCGAGAATTCAAGTGAGCAATATTTTTCTCTTACAAAAACAGTGTCAAGTATGTTAAGTGGGATCATAAACAACTATTTTTTGTCTCGGCTCGTCAGTCGAGCCAGATCGCGCGTGTCAAATGTTTGTGCCACCGCCACCACATGTGCAGCGGCGGCATAACTGTAAAATGGCTTTTTGTAAACGGGATTTAACTAGTTAACACCGGTGCGTGTGAAATTCGCCGTTTGATACTTTGAAGAAACCGCTTACAACATTTTTTTAAAGTAAAATCAATTTTCTACTAAATTTATTACCTATTGACATTTCATCAATTTTGAAATTATACAGAAAATTCAATGAAATGAGGCAATTTACAGGAAAAATGAACATCTAATGAGTTCCAACTTTTTTGCTAACAGATATTTGATTGGATACTTAAACGCTTTCTCAGGCTATGTAAAATTATTGATGCTGTATTAGCTATAAATATTTAATTTATAGGCGGGCGGCGTTTTCATCAACCTTAAATACTTTGATATTTTACTACGGAATAAAGTTGAAGCTAGATTATAGCTGAGACCTCCTTATACACAGCTAACTAACATAAAGATGGTTTTCAGACAGGCGTTATAACTAACCCATTCCAGAAAACGATATGTAAACTATAGCACACATTTTCACCATTTCACCATCACCAAAATGACTAGCCGTATCCTTACAAAAAATATGACTCGTACAAGTTTTAGAACCGCTAAATTATCTCAAAGCAGACATCATGGCACCAGGAATGCAGGAAAGGCATCAAAATAACAACTGGCAATCCTGCTGCCACTCTACCTCGACGTCTGTGTCACCCAACCGCGAAACGAGAAAAAAAACTGGAGATATTTTAATAAGTTTATATATTGTAATTTCTACAGCGTGACGGCTCTGTCGCCGCCCGACAAGCCCTTATTGGCTCATATTTTATTTTGACGGCTCGTATAGTTACTGTCTAACTAGGGTTGTCAGTGAGTCTTCATTAATTAATGCTGTTTTTATATTTCTTTCCGCAGACTTTGAATTAAAACGTTTGAATCGGTTGACTTCTATTATGATTGATTGTGAAATAACTTTGTCCTATCTTTTCAACTACCTAATATAATTTTTCTTTATGCTAATCAAATAAACTTTAACCTTATTTTATGACGACATAAATAATATTATGAAGCAAAGGTTGATTTTAATTGCTGTCTAACACTTAATTTTCTTACTCCTAAATCTATGCACAAACATAGTATTTCTATTTATAATTGCTTAGATAGGTACATTACATTAAAATGTAACTATGTCACGGGAATACTACCATTTCAATTACGTCAATTATTTAATTTGGTAAAGACACCTCGCTTTTTACATTGATTTTAATTCTGTACAGCTGTGTCTTAAGCTAACTTAGCTTCACATAAATGTAATACCTGTGCATTTCTTTCATGTAATTATTTATTCTGAAGCGCACATTTTTTTTGTTATATATGTATGTAGCTATTTAACAATAATCAATAAACACGTCAAAGAATCATTATTAATTTCGAGCCAAAATTTTGTCGATGACGTTACGCATTATAAAGGCGACCACACACGAAACGCCACTTGAAAATAAAAATAAAGAAAGGGTTATGAATAAATTAACAACGATTATTTAACTACTTTGTAAATGTCATCGGCGTATAGTTACATTTTACAAATTATTACCTTATTACTCAAGAAATATTCACCGGGCGCGTTGTGTATTAGCATTTATAATTTCGTACAAGATCATTAATCATTATTAACTCGGTATTCATTGAGACAATTGCTGCACTATTAATTGTGATAGAGGGATACAAAAATTGATGTAGTTATTGATAATTTGCGCATAATTACTTGACAAATGACAATAAAAACGACTTACATTGTTCAAACTGTAAATTAAAGTTAATGCTCCTGTCTATAAATTATTCTGCAGGCTTGTTTTCCATTACAGCCTTCAAACAACAACGCCTCTGCAGTATCTAAGCGCAAACCCGTTGGTTTCTAGTTAATCACAAGCATTTTATTATTGGTGGACGAGCATCGAGAAAGTAATTCCCACACGGAAGCTCGTGTCACTGGTTGATTGATAGCGGGCGCGATAAAAACAGTTTGTCAGCGAGTCGCGAACACGTTATTATGTCACCACCGGCTACTGACGTGACGCGTCCTGATTAATGTGTGTCGTGTCGTGTGTGGCAGCCTTAATGCGCTCGCGTCTATGGTCATTAGAGGCGCGCGTTGTCCGCGGTCAGGATTCCACGTCAGACTCACGATTAGGAATTTATAAGGCAATCTATGTTCTGTCCGTATTATAGTTTTAGTCGTAGGCCCATCCGCGAGGGTTTTGGGTGAAGACGGATTGATATAATGCAGTAGGTAATCTCATTGATTTTACGTTATTTCTTTTGATTATTGTAACCGTTATGTGTTTAAGAAAGTTTTATTATGTAGGCTCTATGGTTGAGATTAGATCGAATAGAGATTATTGTTGTAAAAATCTGTTCTATAACGTGAATTCGAAAAAACTCGTTTTTTATTAAATAATCAATAAATTTATATTACTCGATGGCTGTCTTCAAGCCTATTCCATCAAAATTGATGGCTGATTAAAAAAAAATAAGCGCCGGAGTTCCCCACAGTTCAAACTTTTTCATTAGAATTGTATATTCAAAGTTTAATTTTAAGAAAATGGCGGTTCTAGAAAGACGTTCTGAATTCAAAACGACGACTTCAATATCTTCTTATTTTTTTATTTTATTTAAAATATGACTTCAGTCAATTATGAAGAAGAAATCCAAGTAAATGTCAGTGTCGAAATCAGAGTTGAATGAGCCGTACATCGGCGGTCGCACGGCCATATCTCATGTTTTAATATCCGTCGGCCACTTTGAACTGCCCCAAATACTATAACTTGCACGAGTTACGAGCCAAACGGGTAAACGCCTGGGCTTGTGTGACCGCGGCTTTACTGCCGAGCTCACCTGATCCCAGCCGATGTTTTACGACAGATTGTTCAGTCTTTTTAATTGATTGGTTGTTCTATAATTTATCTGTGCTTACAAAGAACTCGGTACCGCTCTTGTACTGGCTGACGTTTGCTTGGCACATGGGTTCAACATAATGCTTTGCGATGTTCAGGTGAAAAACGTGATGACTTTTCTTTGTCATGTTTCCAATATTTAACTCTAAGTAATTTTACTTAGAGTTAAATTATTTAATAGCTTTGTGTAAGTGCGTAAGGCACCATCTACAAAGCATGCATTTCTTATGATCGTATAGATATTTCTCCACTGTCGGAACACTAAAATAAGCATAATTTAAACATAAACGTGTTCTCTTTCCGAAAATTCAATGAAATCCTTACTTAACTGCCTTTGATCTTTACTTAACTTCCGTTAATGCGCATGATTCACAAATTCCCAATTTTCCTTCATAAGTGAGTGTAACTTGGGATTAAAAAACGAGAAAGGATTTTAAAGGAGTCGCGTACATGGCGCGCATGTCGTTCCACGTAAAATGCATTCGGCTAACGAGCGCGTTTGGCGTTCGTGACACGCCGCCGTCGAATCCGCACTTTATCTAAAAACGAGGACACTAATGCAATAAATTAGTAATTTTAATCGTTATTATTAAAACAACGGTGTGGGATATGCATGAGGTAACAATAAAATATCTATTTTACAACGTTATATCGCGTCAATTCTCGTAAAAATGTCGGTGGTACGGCGCGTAGCGGGATTTGCGTCAAAACTTGACGTTGAGTGTGCTTATTGTGCATAAACGCCGCGCGCCGTGGCTCCATGGCTCCGTGGCTCCATCTTGCGGCCGCGGCGTTATGGCCGATTGCGCTGAGAAACAACCCAGAAATTGTTTTTTACGGAATTAAAGTTCACTGCGGAGACTTTATTTATTATTATGTTTTACTAGTAACGTTGTTTTGGTTTGTTAATGATAGTGTTGTACAATATCGTATTTTATAGGTAGGTATTCATTTGACCGTCTCGATTTTTTTTATTAGGTAATAAGGCTTGTAAATAAAACGGTAGCTGAGTATTTAAGATACGGAATTTATGAATACTTACTTAGTACTGTAAAACTGTTTAGAAAGTCATATAACAATAACGAAAAGGCTATAAAAGCACCGATGTTATGATTTATGATGTCAGAGACAGAAGCACCTTACATTGGGTCGGTACAGCAGGTGCGGCGCAACAAAGAACTGCAACGAAATCAATAAATTATTAATTATGAAAAAAGCCGATACACACTTGCGAAATATGAAAAAATTGAAGAGCGGCGCCAAAAACTCTTTTGTCTAGGAGACGTCCTGTGGGCACACTGTGCGGTGGTGGACAAAGGGAAGTGAAGGTACCGACGCGGCGTTCACGCTGGGACAAAGAGGCACCCCATCAGGACAAAAAATGACATCATTTATTTTATTGCTCCGAGTGAGAATGTGGCACATTAATATTGCGTAGGCCTTAATGTTCGATCGCCCTGGGCCACTCATCACTCAATATGACTGTCCTCTATAAAATAATAGTAGAAACGTGTTTTCCGACGATGTATGACATAAATCATTAGTAGTTTTCCAAAAATAACATTCACAACGTTCTATCGTCGTATGAATAACGTGAGCTACGTTTAAAATTCGCTTTTGATTTTATAGTATCTTGACTGGACTAGACTGGGTGATATTAAGTTGTAAAAATCTTAGCTTATTTTGCATTGTAAATCATTTAGTTGCGGTTTTATCTGGGGGTCAATTAAGGACGCATTCATTATTAATTATTATTATTTAAACTGTTTTACAAGATACGATCTCACAATCTTCCTTGTATATCAAGTATATTGATTTTTGCATTGCTAATGAGAATAATTTTAACTTTCAACTTTTGACTCCTAATTACATATTGACGGATTCTTCTAATATCTTCATATCAAAATACCGGTGAATAGTAATTGAATATATGATTCATTGCTATCAGAGCCGCCCCGAAGCGATACTTAGATATGTACATCTCAATTCGCTCATATTATACAGCCCTACTTCACGTACAGGGCTGTCACAAGTCAAAATTAAGTATACAAAATGTCCATTATTTTATTACTAATACAGAATAAAGTCTAAAATGTTCTCAGTTAGCAACCGTTTTTGTCTTTAACTTACGTACTATCTCATTTTATAAATTACCTACCACTTACCTATTTGAGAAGTCAATATTAAAGAAAAAAGATACAGTTTTGATAACTATATCTTTTTCTTTTGATAAATTTTTAGTAGTTTTATGTTATTTGGGTCATATTTATATCTCAGTTGTACCCAAACACTAAACATTTCTAATACTTGAAGTCTTTGCTGGGACTCTATAATGTTGGTTATCTCAAGTGAGGCTCCATAAATATAAACATACATAATGTTAAAAAGTACCAATAAAGATCATAATCCTTTGATAAAGCAAAGACAACCCTGGTTATGTGTAAACACGAATGCGCGTACGCAGCGATCCATCACTACGAGCCGCGACTACATTGATTTATTACGAAACCACGCCATGTTCCCATAGTAGCCGAGTTAAAGCAAATTAATTATAGACTGCTTGATCATCGCAAGGATCAAAGTTTTGCAAAAATGTAGTGAGACCGAAATAGATCAGAAAATAAGATGAAGAAAATGGAGATAGTAACGGCACTGCAACGCCCACTGATCATAATGTTAATTCTAGACTGTAGCATTATTAAATTAAGACTGTTATCACTAGTGACAATTCCCATAGTAGTTGAAGGAATGAGCAATGCTAGACTGCATTCATAATAATCCACAGACAGAACCATACGTCAGTACTGAGATGTATATCGCGGCGTTCCTAAAGGCGCTATCATAGGACATGCAAAATGCCACTATTCTCACAATAAAGTTACCCTAAAAAGTTATTGTTGCTTGAAAAAATAACTCTATTGTACAGTTCGTTGACCGTTTTTATGAGTTTCAGACAATTTTTTCATCTCAGCTGATGGTCCAGCACGTAATGAAGTTTACGGTGAACGCGTTTGTTGACGTGACAATATCGGAATTGACACGGGTCACTTAACGTTGTTGCACTCTGTTTTTGCAAGCTAAAAATACTTTTTTACTCTTTACTAAATGTACATCTCGTTTAGAAGTTATTTCGCTTTAATATTGTACCAATAACTCTTAAGATTGAATCTTTTGTGATTCGAAGTATATTTGATGGTATCAAACGCTTGCGACGATTCGACATAGCAGTATTTCGTAATTTTACCAGCATTTCCCTCAGTAGCCGTCTCGCACTGTCGCCCTCCGAGGTCGTTTGTCGATTCCGCGTTATGACGTTGAAATCCTCTCAATGTGACCTCTACACTCTTCACTTCCTAGCTGACCATTCCGTATACAATTACTATTGTGGTCATTGAAGGTGACTAATAAACCATAGATTTAGATTTTAGGTATTGTCACTGTCAAGGCTTGGCTAAAATTATCTTCCTATAATCTACATCTACTGTTTATAATTTTAGGTCTGAATTAAACCAAACGCTTAAATCATAAAAAATCTAAGTTCAGCGATATTTTCTTAATTAAAATAGCACCTGCAATGATTATTTTCATATTGTTACACAAAGGATACTTATATTCTGAGTTAAAGCAATTTCACATTGCTATCTTTAACAGTCTTTCTAAAATGCATCGCGCTTTGTTGTGTCTGTTCCAGTTTAGCATACAAATTGTGCAACCAAAAAATGTATCAACATAGATTATGTAGGTCCTGTACGGGTAGATACCTACATCACGTTCCGTCTGATTACTCACGATCGGTATTTGCTAATGTTGGTTCAAGTTGACATATTGCCGATTTGCATAACGCCTTATTTATTTTAGATTGTTTACAAAGATATTGCTTTCAACCATTGTAACCACTAAGTGTGGCTTTTGTATGATATATTGCGTAGCATATCCTGCTTCGTTGAAATATTCTTATTTGTCAATTTGATCTATATTTTCTTGAGGGTATGGTTTGGGTACTAAATAAATTTATTATTTCCTTCCAAAGATTCTCCTTTTTTATTTAGCAAATAACTCATTTGAAAAATTCAAATGGAAATAGGTATTTCGACAACGTTCCATAGTAAGTACCAACACCTTAACATGGCATTTTCATTGTGTTACAACAGCAAAACGATAGCTTATCTGAGGCCGTTAAATATAAAACCTACAACACTAAAACGAACTAAGATAAGGCCGCCATCTTGAGAAGCGTGACCAATAGCACGAGCGTACGTTATCAGAACAGTAACTGATAACAGTTTGATTTATACATTCGCAATGGTGATTGGTGGAACGGTTACACACTCCTGCGCCGTTTATCAGAAATTAAAAATGGAATCTTGTTAGTGAGAGAAATGGGTCGTACTTTATGCGATCGTGATGCACATTAACCGATTTCGTATTAACTGCCTGGATGTCCTTCGACTGAAAAAGGGTTTTATGATGAAAGTACGAAGTTATGAACCTCTAGCAGCAAATTAATCTCTTTTAAATGAAAGAAGATAAACCAGAAAATAACTGGAAGTAGGACACATTCGGAGTAAAACTAAAATAATAATTAAAAAATTCTTCATAACAAATTACAATAAAAATTAAAACAGTCAAAACCAAAACCACGTGGCAGCTCTAAAGAAATGTTGCAAGTTCAAAAATAAACACTTCAGCGGCGACACACAAATAACACAACAAGCAGTTAATGTACTTATTTTGAGAACATCTAATTAACTAAAATAAGACAAGTCACAAATTGGTGCCGCTGAAAATGATTGCTGACACGGTAAATTTAGCGTTGTGAACATCGAGAACATACTGTTTTGAGTTTTTTAAATGAAATAAATCTGTGAAGGAAAATGGGTTGGCGGGCAAGATGATGAAGATAAAGATGCAAGTTCTGATTTTTTAAACTAGGACATTAAACATCGTAAAGAGTCCATAAATTCAGCAGCATAGTTTTACCAAATATATACTTAGTTTAAGGTTATTCGATAAATATTGGCCCCAATCACGATTTTGTAATGTTTAACATAAGTCTAGAACACGATTTTTGCGCTTATATTGACCGTGAAAACAGAAAAAGTAGGTTAGTACTAAAATTCGACATTATCAAATTGTGGCCAAGCATGCTACAGCGCAACGAATTCCTTTTAAGCGTTATGGAAAAAGGAAAATACTTCGGATTATGAAATTCAAAGCTAATAACAACATCCCGTCCAATTTACATCTGTTGCGCATATAAAACAAGCAAGAGTTTCTCGTGTTGTTCAATTTCATGTGGAAACAATTTACTTTTACCTCGGCGAGCGCCACGCCAATTGGTTGTAGATGGCGCATGAGGTGAGCGCGCCCTGTGGTCGCGTCTTCACAGACGCCATCGTCTTTTTGTTCTTTTTTCAAAATTTCAACGGCTGCGTTTGTTTTTACCCTCTGGCACGCTTCCGACACTTTTATTACCGAACGTGACTCCAAAATTGATATCGAATTACCAATACATCATTTCCTCTTGTAATATGCTAAAATAAAAACTATAAAGAAAATACACGATAATGAATTATCGAACAAATTGCGGCCATCCTCATCAATATTCCGCGAGTACCCGCGAGGGTGCCTAAAATTCGCGTTTACGTCCCACATGGTGCATGACACGATAAAGTTTATGACGGAACGAAAAACGAAAACAAAAATACGGTCAGCACAACTGTTCGTGTATTATTGTTAGGTAGATTGTGTCGCGCCCTGTAGGGAGCCGACCGCCCGCTGTGCGGCTCTCAACGCTCCAAGCCCAAATTACTAGTTCAGCTCACTCGCTAGATTACACATCCGATTCTAGGTATTGCGCCGTGTCGCAACTAGACGTAAGCTTAAGCCTAAATTGGGTTTGCTTTCATATATCTGCCATTTGCAGTACTGAATACCTATGTTAGAAGATTAATTTGACCCACCTGTTTTATTCGGAATGTGAGTTGTTGGAGT
Organism: Melanchra persicariae; assembly: GCA_947386135.1. NCBI lineage: Eukaryota > Metazoa > Arthropoda > Insecta > Lepidoptera > Noctuidae > Melanchra > Melanchra persicariae. The sequence continues at coordinate 7,913,064 of OX376661.1, read as the reverse complement.
CGAAGCGAAATTGAATCGGAATAAACATAGTCTAAGGAGGCTAAGTGCTTTGGTATGAGATTGGCAAATTGTTCTCGTAGCGGCTGCTGTAGTTTTTTGTTTCGGGTTCCTGTTCGATACTGTCGACTCATTAGCACTGGGGGGCGCCTCGACCGCAGGTAGGTCCGACGCTCTGCCGTTATTTATATTGGGGGCGCACAGAACAATATCCAGGCCGAACACTTATTAATCATCTCTTTATTCAAGCCGGCTGGGTGATTCTGCCTGTTGTTATGCTAACACAATAGAAAATATGGATCAGTTAAACGCAATATGTACGATGATGCAGTAGAAGAGAATCTTATGGCTTTTCTGTTTGCGATTGGAAATAGTTGGTAGAGAACAGCTATTCTAAGATAAATATGTGTCTAGCGTCAAAAAATATGTAGTAGTGTATCCTTTGCTTTTGCTGTTTATTATCCTCATAGCCGAAAGATTTCGCAAATTATGCAAATCTCTTCACGGATCTAGTTCATAGGAAGACAAGTTTGTAATTTTATTAATAACCGTGAGAAGAATTATGAAGATATAACATAATATGCGAGCTTAGCCCACAGCGACAAACACGATGATATGTATTCTATAAATGATTGACATAATGCTATAATATTCGTCGAACTTTGGAAGCATAAGTCCTGAATATTATGCACACATTCCAGGGGCGAACAAACGAGACTTGCTAAGGGGCATTACACGTCCATATAATAAACACGGGCTTTGCAAAAACATCACGTACGTACGGAGGCGTTATATACTGACTATACAGTTAATCCATGTTTATACGTCGGTAGTTAATACTAAGATTTTACGAGTTTCTAAGGCGTCGGGGTTAGGATAAGAGAATGGCCCCTCGCAGCGGTGGACGTATGAAATATAGTGTTTAACACCACGCGGCATGTTCGGCGGGCGCCCCGCGGTGTGAGACAGTCCCGAGCGCCCGATCAACATCGTCACCCTACGCGATCACAAAGCTCCTTTATATTCCTTTAGACTTTCTTTCTCGAAACCACTATAAAATCATAGCCTTTATGAATATTGTCATTATTGTTGAGCTATCATAATTCCCAATTTTATCGCTTGAAACTGTTGCGTACTACGGCCAAACGCTGTAAGTATCAACTGATTACAATATTCAAAGGCTGTGTCTTGCAAATTATACCTCTATAGATTAATCATGAGTCATGTTTTAGGTGTTGAATATTCATATGAATATTGTTATATCATATTCTTAAATCTTAACATAGAATAAAAACAAGAGGCGCTCAATAACGGTTATTTGAAGGCAATTTATTTTCTTTGTTCCAACCAAGAGTAGGTAGCTGTTCTGTTCTAACAAGCATATTATTTTGTTACAGTTAAGATGTCATCCAGGTAAACGTGTGATTATACTCAAAATAAAATTATACATCCCATAACTGCTAAAGTATGGATATTATAGGCAATGTGAAAACTGGCAGGTGACATAAGTAATGAAAAAAATAACTAACCAAGATTAGAATCGTCACATCTGCACCAGAGATAATCAATTGGAATCTGGTAGAAACCCCTGACCATATCCACTTAACCAGGTTTTACGATTCACCAAAAGTTATAGATTGATATAACCAAGACTTCATGGAAAATCGTATAGGTACCGTTTACTTCATGCTACTGTTATTTTATCAGAGTTCATATTCAAAACACCCATCAAATATTATTATACAATTTTTATGGCTTGTAGGAACAATAATGGGGTGGCTGGTCTAATGACGTGGTTATGGCCACAAATTTAATAGTACAAGGATTACGAAGTGTACGTTTTTTAACGATAAAGGTTTTTTGTTCGTTTGATCTATTGCTGCGATTAAGTAATAAAAGCCAATAACGATAAGCTTGAAAATTAGGCAACGGAACAGGTCAATTTTGGATCAGCTGTGTGTGTATGGTCGGTCAAACTGATTACTTAGTCAAAGATGCACTTTTTTAAATTAATGGATGGGAAATCATGAATTTCCCCTTCCGCGTTAGTGTCCGACTCTTACTGACTAAAACCCATCCGTGCTCTCCTCCTTTGCGTTCCAGGACCGCGGTTACTCTTTCGAACAAAATGCGCAACCCTAGCAAGCTCTGGCTCTAACGGGCCCCGTCTACTCAAAGATACACTTGCGTTAAATACTAATATCAATTAATTTGTGATTTTCAAAAGGTTTACTACGGCAACAACTCCACGATTGGATCACTTTTATAAAATGTTCTCTTTAGTGTTAAAGTTTTCCTTATTTTTGTTTCGTCTCCTCTCTCTTATATCTATGTTACTGTGTTGTAAACCCCTTTTAATGTTGGAATCTTTCTCAAATGATAATTTTTGAATTTGCTCTTATTCTGCATATGTTAAACCAGCATATTTATCCACTTGATTGATTAGATCACCGACATTTATCGTTAACTGTACTACCTAACTGGTGATTGTCTGAAGGCCGTTCGGACTTCTGACAAATGTCGAAATATTATTTATTGTGTTTGAATGTCACGTCAAAACCTAATAATAGTGATAGATAATCAAAGAGACTAACATCTGATTGGATTTATGCATGAGCTATATTATTAAAATATGGATCATGTGCGAATTGTATTCTTGTGGTAATTTTTTACGCCGTTCTAAAATTAGCATTTTGATTATGACAAATAAAACTGCATTATTTGTTACAAAATCAGATTATTATATGTTAGATTTTTATGTTGCAACCTTATCTAGTGTCACGTTAACAGAAAATTAAAAGAAATCATGGGCCCCTTCCCATGATTTCTTTTAATTTTCTGTTAACGTTCGTACCACTTTCTTTAAAAAGTTTTCAGGCAGGTTTTCAGGTTAAAGTATTCAGGCAAACAGAATACTGTTTGCAACGTAAAATGCGGCTGTTATAAGTCTTCTTTTCGTTTCAATGGTACTTTTCAATTCTTGGACGTTTAACTTTAATCTAAAATAATTTACTAGACCTCAGCTTTTAACTATCGTAGAACTTTTCTCAGGTTTATTCTCATAAAACTTCAAATTAAAACTCGTTCAAGTAAAACGGAAATGGAGCAGTGGGAAAGCAATAATTGTGTACTTTTAAATAATTCTCAATTTTAATTATAACACTTTTATGACGTGCTTTAAATGAATAACAGCCAGTTTTAAGCATTTATGTTTATTGCTAGATAATCAATTTTATGATAGTTCACTAGTAGAATAGTAAATCAATACTACCGCTATGGAACCTCGTAAAAGTAGGAAGGAAACGCGCATGAGATGCCATATGCCACTTCTGTTTTCTAGTTCGACTTTGAGTGAGATCGATTTGCGTACCCGGTGTTCTCGACTTGATCATTTTAACGACAAAAAATGACATGATACGTGATTATAGGTTGCCGGTATAATGTTGGTTGGTGGTCCGTTTAGAGAAGCCAAGAATTACGGTGACTTGATAGAATATGGTGTACTACCACCTTAATTGCTACCTTAGTTTATGTTGAACCAAGTATCCGGTTTGCGGCAGACCAGTTTCGCAAACCATTTAGATCTATTTGTGTCAAAATGCTAATCATTGCTCCAATTTCCAGTCTAAATTAAGGAAATAAGTAGGTGATTTATTATTAATAATAACAAATGACCTTACATCAATTATAGAGATCTGTAGCCAAAAATTTATTTCGATTTACTGTGTCCATTAATCAATAGTTTATGCAAGAGAATTGGATCAGGTTGTGAATGTGATTTCTGTGCAAATGGCGTGCGTGGGCTCGGGAGCGGCGCGATCAAAGTGTGCGCCTTCGCAGCGGGGCTAGCGCGCGTGAGCCTTTTACAATAACGCTCTTGTTTTCTTCATATTTTTTTTATTATTTTTTTAAGGTGCCATGTTACGCAAATGCAGTACATCCTATAGTTTACCGTTCATTTCATACCGTTTTATTGTCATTGTTAAGCGACAATTTATAGTAACGATGTGCTAAGCACAGTTGGAAGCCGCTATAAACAATTTTAGATATTATTTACTGCGTTATTATTTAAAAGCTGATAGATAAAATGATAATACACGTTTAACGTCGAATATCTGAAAAAATAAATTAAAGTACGTTTATAAAATCACACATCAATTTATTTCTGAACATTGACGTAAAACTAGCTTAATTACAAATACAAAACAAACAACAGTTTTAATTGCTTGTAAAATGGACCGCGTATTAACGAATCACATCAACCAGTTGTCCGGTCTATTTGTGTGATTGTAACATCACTGGTTAATCAAATGATGAATACTTTATGCCCTTGAAAATCTAATTGAAAAATTGAAGGCAAACTGCAGGTGTAAGAATGGCGCAGTTTTAATACTTAATTGAATTAACGTTTTTATGTTTGGAATAATTTTATGACACTCAAACAAGTTGAAAGAGGTTAAGAAAATAATATTTTATAATTCAGCCGCCTGGTGCCGTAATTTTTATTACTTTTTTATGCACTAAACTTGTTATAATTGACACTGGACTTCTCTTTGCCTAGTACTTAATGCAGAATGAAACTGGCATTATTTGCTCAGAGCGGCTCTAGTAAAAATAATATTAGACATGTCTGAGAACGGTTAAGGTGTAATTTTCATTAAGTTTTTACTACTATCAGAATAATAATTGCTTTTAAGGAGCGTGATTATGATTGTAAATGCTAACTTTACTACGATGGCCACCTTAAGCCGTTTTGTTTGATGGTCTGTGAATGGGCCTGCACAGATGTTGTGTTTTACCAGCTGAAAACAGGGATCGCGATAAGAGCTCGTGGTAGGCATTTATCGACAAAGTGACATTTTGTCAACGATGAGCATTGTCAGAAAAGGGTATTTGACAACTACGAGCTATCATTAAAATTGTACGATTTGTGAAAAAATAAATAAAGTTGATAGGAAAATAGATTAGTTACAAGCTTTTGAAGTTATTCTTCTGTCTTTGTCATGCAAAATGTCGTTTGTACTTACTGTATGGCGCAAATTCACAATGGCGATGATAGTGAGTGACGTAGTACGAAGTACTGTCTATATTTATCGCAGATTTTAAAACATGCACAACTCTGTATTTTTTTTGAGTTTTTTAAAAATATTTGTTTCTTCGACTTTTCTCTAGGTTTTGTGAAATTTGTTAAAAAAATTCAGTTAAAATAATACGCACATTTCAATCCCATATATTTTGTACTGTTTAACAATCGTTTTCGATGAAAGAACATATCTTTGTCTAGGTAGGAGACTAGTTTTCTTTAGCAAAAAGATTACAGTTTTATTTTTAACATGAGTTTATTCCACATCTCACATTCCTTCCTAACTTCGGCAAGCAGGGGTCACGCATCGGCCTTCATCATTCATGTCAAACCATGTCAATGGCACGCAATACTTGTATTTAGGCGCGGCGCACATTGAATGCGGAGCGAATATAATGGCGTGCCCACACGAGACGTAATCGCCGCGACGCGCGATCTCGCCGTTACACAAGTTACGGATTAGTGCCGCGCCAGCACGCGACGTATAACCCACCGTGAACGAAAGACAGCTTCATTCTTTAAAAACTGTTTTAAAGTCAGAAAAACGATGGAAGTTAAATTGTCTGATTAGACGCGATGATTGCTTAATCTTCGTTTGCTAAACGATCGGTTAATTGCGTGATTAGACCTACGTCGGCGTCGGTTTGTTTTTTGTGGTGCTAGCTTCCACGTATTTTGATCTTTGATTTAAAAGGTTAAGAGAGAAAGAGCGAGCTAGACCTCTTTTATGGAGCACAAAAAAATGCTATCTCTTCTTTTATCCAAAAAAATGTTATGAGAGTTTACGCCCTACGGTATTTCATACAAACTTTCAAGTCCTTATTTTTTAAAATGAATTTACCGATTTTAATGACACTTGGTGTGCATAAGCTAGATAAAATAATAAATAAAATAAAAATTATATTTATTATTTTTATTTTATTTATTATTATTTTATAATTATAAGTATTTTAACTTTGATATACGTTTGAAATACTATGCCCCGTAAACGCTTTTTTGTATGAAACATTGTTCTGTCATAGTAAAATTAAACGTATCTTTAGTATGTCTATGACCAATACAAATACTACTCATAAAAATCTACATGGAACCGCCTCAGTCATTGGCGATAACAAATAGGTGTCGACCACAAATGCGGTCAGACACTAAAGTTTTATTTCGACGGTTCTCATGACTATTTTCCGCCTGTTCTTTAATAAACGTTTATTATTATTATACTTTACGATGGAAGAGGTTTCAAGGTTAAGCAACCTTTGACGAGAACGGTCTAAGGATGGGAGAGCATCCATGATGACATCCCGGGTCTCGTCCGTGACTCGCAAAGCATGTTAAGTCCTGGCGGTCATTCGAAGATATTTAAAAGTCGTTACAGTAGTCGGGGGGTGTATTCGGTACCCAGTTACTGAGTTGGAGAGATCAGATATGGTAGGCGCCAGATAAACTTGCAATAAAGTATATTGACCTTTCCCTAATATCCCTTCGCAAATATCCGAACAATAAATTATGAACCGTTTTTCATTACTTACTAGATAACGTAAAGGATCACGATAGAAGTCGATTCAGGACAGCTTTATGCCTTTATTTCTGTTTTTGATATTATGAAAGTCAATATATGTACGTGGGTTAATGACCGTTGTCGCACATTTATCTGGTGTCTACCATAGGCAGTTGCTTCGCGGTGTTGTACTTAGCAACAACCAGCTAGACTTGATGAAGACCCCAAAATAGTTGGGAAAAAGCTAGGCAGAGACGTGACAACTATTACAATTATTTCAGCACTCGTTGAAGGACTTTGTCATCTTACGATTCGTGCATAACTAAGTTTAATGAAAACAGTTCGTAACTTTCGAATGGAAGGAAAATTGCGTAACTTAAGTATTGCTTTATGTCTTTTCTTCTTGGGACTTGTAATGGTTTACAGTTTTGTCATCATCGTCACCCTGACCTTTTCTCTAATAGTTTAGGACCTTCTACTTGCCTCTTCAAGTTTATCTATGGTTACACTAGACATAAGGCTAACACAAACAAGTGAGACGCGACAGTATGACTTTATGTGACGAGTACGAGTCAGCCATAGATTTCTACAGATTTATCTGTATCTCAAAATTGTGTCGCGTTGTCGTGTAGCACTAGTCTTTTGGGCCTTAGTATAAGATTATATATGTAACAGATACATCAGCATTAAGTTAGGTTCTAACTATTTGCTATGTGGCTAATATTTTCTAACACCGTTTCCTTCTCCCAACAGGTGTGGTTCCAAAACAAGCGATCAAAAGAGCGTCGCCTGAAGCAGCTGACCTCAATGGGGCGGGGTCCGTTTTTCGGGTCGTCTCGCAAGATGAGGGGGTTCCCTATGAACCTGTCTCCGGGGGGGCTGGAGGAAGGTCCCCCGGGGTTTCCGTACTTCGCGACAGCGGATGGCAAGTTCGAGTTTGGTTATGGCCCGCCGTTCCACCATGATGCGCCGTTCTTCCATCCGCCGCCGGCGATGCCTTTTAATCAGCCAGGTTGGTAGACTTTCTGGTATTAAAACCAGCTAACCCACATACTCTCGAAAATTTACAGTGAACATGCATAACGTAGAGTAGATTTAAACGTACCAGCATCATGAGATCATTTTTTTTTGCAGAATATGGGCTAAAGAATAAATGTGGGTTGGTCTTGTTTTGGCGCAACTGATCTCAAACACATTCTCAAAAACATTGATTCGTCCCTAATTTTATCAATTTTGATTTAAAACAACAATCATGTACAGACACTACATGGTAGTTTTCCTAAACAGACAGTCAGTAACTCGCCACCACCTCAAAACTGTTTCAAAGTTAAACTCGATTTCAAATTCTTAGTATTTCAAAGTACTGTGCACGTATCTTGTTCGCAATTTTCGAATCAGGGCCAAGTTCAGCCATAATAGCTTGTTCTAACGAAACTCTGTCGAAGCGAGTTTATGAAGACGCGTGAATACTGACAATAAAATTAACAATTTTATGTGTCTTTCGTGCGACTTTGGGATTATTTAACCATGTATGTGTTGCTTATGTCATGTTATGTAGTAAATAATGGGAGCTGTGATGACAAACTTCAGTTGTTTAATTATGTAGTACCAAGTTTTATTTATATCATCATGAATAGTGCCTGAAACATACCTACAAATAAACGCGGCATAATTCTATTTAAACAGAAAATAAGACAAAGAAAACGTATGTATTGTCACAACTAACATGGTACCTACCATGTTAGTTGTGACAATACATACGTTTTCTTTGCATACGTTTTCTTTGAGTACCTACTCATAGTGTAGGGCACTTAGATTAAGTACCGTCAATCACACAAATCTAACATCCCCATCATACCATGTACCAGGCGCTTAGTAACGGAAGCAGGTCGTTTCGCAGGCGGCATGGAGACTCTTCCTGGCGGGGAGTTTCCCGACCAGTTCCCGCCTCCGGACCACCTCGTGCTTCCTCGGCCATCTTCGCCGGAGTTCACGTTCGGTGACGGACCGCCCCCCCTGCACCCCGAGGGGCTGGTGTGGTAGCTGAAGCCGGAGCCGCGGGACTTCCACGACTGATGCGGCTCGTCAGGCTACCAAGTGGACTTTAGCAGTGTTATTCAGTAACAGTTGCGATTGATTAAGTAAAGACGCAGTGTTAATGTGATTTTAGTTTCAGTGAACGTTAAGGAGTTTCCCGCTTGTTTTCAAAAAAGGAACCAGTTTGTTTTCTGTTGCAGTGATTTGGTGCTATAAAGATTATTTTGATGACGTTTTCTGAGAGCAATTTGGTTTGAATTTAATCCGGTATCTGTGGTAGTTGTCTCAATATAACTCGTGTGATTATGACCATCGTCGGAATATTATTGATATTTACCCAGACATGACCTTATCAACAGGTCTCGGTAATCTGTGGAATATAAAACCACTTTTTTTACCGGAAAAATAAAAATTAACAATTTAAAAACTATTCTGATTAGTTTTGGATTAAATCGTGGTAAATAAATCTATGCTTTTATATCCTTTTAGTTAATACTTACTAATAATAATCAATCTATTTGTGAATAAGCCAGGCACTGTGAATATTAAGAATATATGTACAGATAGCTATTGTAATAGATAATTTATTAAGTTAAATAGAAAGAATAATTTATTTACAATGGGTTACATAAGCATAATTTATATAAGAGTAATTTTGGTTCCTATACTAAGGTAGACACAATTTGAGCATTTTTTTGTATATTGTATTATTAATTGATTTCTTATCCGTTACTTAAGTACAATCTGTTAGAGTAATAATCATGATATTGTAAATAATCGATTTGTATATATTAATGTATTGTCTAAGTTACTATGTACTTAATTAGGTACTTAATGTAAGTATCATTGTACTTTTAGCTAACCATTATAGTTTTGTTTTAATAAATGTTTAATAAACCATATATATGAATTTTCTGATACAAAATAATATTTTAAAATTATATTTATTATAGACATTATGAAAGGGGTTCGCACATTTTTCTATGGGATAGCATAGCCCCCCGTCGCCATTTTGATATGGCACCATTTTGCGAACACTTTACTTTGTTTAAATGTCTTCTACCTATACATTTAATACCAGTTTTATCAGGCGCTGTGATTTTGAAAAAAAAAGACAATATGGCGACGGGGGGCTGTGTCCATAAAGGTTTTATTCCCTCTGTATTTTCCAGAGGGGTAATTCTCGAAATTTAAAAAAAGTTCGCATTTATTTGCATCGCAGTCGCAAACTGGCAAATACTTCTCAAAACTTTCGTTTGACAAGTTACCGCGCGTTAGCGATAAGCAATGTTAAAACATTGTTACTACCTAAGATTATTGCGATTTGAATTTGAACGCTTTTTAAGTAAGAGCATGGTCTCCTGATCAATAAAATTATGGACTTGTCATCTACAGGAACAAATGGAACCAGTAGATTTTTTTTTTTTAAATCATATACTGAATAAATTGCCTATATCAGGGGAAACCTTCTGATTGTCATCATAATTTTACCGAACTCAAGAATTCAAATAAATTAGTTACTTCAAAAAAACACTGTAAATAATAATACACCTGAAGTATTTTTCGAAAGAATTTCCGAACTTACGTTTAGAAGACATCGTTTTTATTAAAGTAAATAACACAATATACTTTGTGTTTGGAGTCACGAACATAGTCTTATGTGTACATAAAATGTTTAAAAATAATTATTTATGTTATGTAAAGTCGTGTCTCTGAAGTAAATGAAAAGATTACTTAGTAACCTACTGTGTACAGTCATGGCCTAAGCTACAATTTAGTTAGGCACTGAAAACAAAAAAATACTCATTGACTTATTAACACATGACTTTGTCATTTACGTTATGATATTTATAGGGCAAAGTGAAAATTTTATTTTTCATAGGTTTCGAAAGATCTATAATTTTACTATACTTATCTGAGAATTTATATCATTTTGTTATTTAAGAAAGATATAAAATCTTCCTGTCCCCAAATATTTCGTGGCTCCAAACATAATTTTAAATGTTGAGTTGGATCACTAATATAAGTATGTATGTACTCGTAAGTGTTAATATTTGGTACATACTGTTGTCTATCTGTATTTAGCACATAAACAAAAGTATAATGGAATTGTCTGTAAGAATAAAATCTATTCAAAAATATAAATACGTTTTATTTCGTCAACCAATTTTATCTCTTGAATTTCGATGTTAATTTACCAACAATAAAAACAGACTATGGTCGACGTCAGATATTTGTGTAGGAAATTCCTGTATTTCAAATAGACCAGTTACAGGCACTTTTGAATTATTAAGATCTGTCAGTCAAATAGATGAAGCTACTTCTGCCACGCTAGCAACAAGAGCAGCACGTTGTTCTGCAACAAAACACACTCAACGACCTCATCTCCAGTGCGGCAGTTGCAGTGTCAATCTAAAACCAGTCGTGCCAAGGCCTATCGTTGTGCCCAGTTCCTGGGTTGTGGTGTGTGGTAGTCTATCTGACCTCCCCGATACTCGCAGCATACATCATTACTGGACATAGGCCTCCCCCAATTGGGGAGGGGGGGGGGGGGGGTTGCCATAATCGCCACGCTTGGCAGGCGGGTTGGCGATCGCAGTGTAACTGTTGCAATGTATAGCTACAGAGAATGCTGCTGTCCTTCTCTGGTGAATACCTTAGTCGCCTCTTACGACACCCACGGGAAGTGATGGGATGGTGCTATTCTTTTACGGCCGACACCATACGGAACATACATGCATCTTTCGCTCCTTGTAAAATACTGGACCTCTCAGCTGCGTCCGGTTAGCTTAAACCCCGTTATGGTTGGATAAAGGCAAGTCAGATTAAGGCCCATATTCCAAATCGTAAACTCCAACTCAACTCAAACTCCAACTCCAACATGAGCACGAAAACGTCAATGAAAGCTTGTCTAATTGACGTTTTCGAACTCGAGAGATGAGCAAGCAAATGCAAAAACTTCAATTTGTCATAAATTGAAGGCTCCGATGAAGTTGGAGTTCGAGTTGAGTTGCAGTAGGTATACGTTTTAGAATATGGACCTAAGTCTGTCCAAATCGTATTTCCAGAACTTAAAAAAATATTAACTGAGTACCTATTTAAATGCCTCATGGGTCAATTGATTGAAACGAATACCTGAATTAATGAATGGCAAGTGTTATTGATTTTTCCCATTGAGAATTTCTCAGTGGCAGTCTGGAATTTGGATTTATGTCCATTTTAAGACATTAAAAATCAATAAAAGAAGTCTACAGAGTCCCATCGCTACGTAATTGTGGCATTTACTTTCATATCAAAATACCTTCAGCTGTATTTGTTACAACTATCCCTTTCCCGCTCCTGCTGCACTATAACTGTCTCGCCGATGAGGCAGTCTGTGACAGAACGTTGTTGGAATACGTCACGTTTGACATACGTCATCAGATTCACCGCTCGTGGAAATCAACCATCTGATCTTCCAGAACCCTGGATTTCACGCCCGTTGCGTGATCTTATTCCTCTGTCTCTTCTGTCCGCTGCACCGAACCGCGTCCACCTCTTGGTTAGCCGCTATAAGACTTAACTGTGCTTAGTGAAGCATCACGACTGGGAGCTGAGGTGAAGTGCTGCCAAACAAGAGAGAACGAGCTCGGGAAACCCACTTCAGAGGTAAGTCGTATTATAAGTTCAGTGCAGCTTCTAGCCTTCCGAACCGTCCTATCCTACATAGGTACAGAGCATGTCTCTGTGCAGTGCAGTTCACTGCTGGTCCTTCAAGCAACTCCTGACCAGCATCCACCCGCTACCGAATACAAGAGGTGTCGGCCGCTCTAATAAAATTTTAAAAAAATCTACTGATACACGACGCCCGGGCCGTCTAAATCATTGGTTTACAAGCATGATTTTTTTCACAAACGCTCTTGGCATAACGAAAGTAAATGGAATTAAGGATTTTCGAAAATTCAACCCCTATGGCTTAAATTGTGAATGAAAGATTTTATGAAAGACACGTTATTTTTGCCGAAACTCCATGGAGCAGGCTTGCGATTCTTATAAGTAGGTACCTAAAAGTCTACCTCACACTTATTAAATTAATTTGACAGGTGATATAAATGAATCAAGCTTTTATCAACAAAAACAGTTTATTTGACTGACAAATTGAGTGTAAATTATACCGATCAATGGCCGACCACTGAGTGCTAAGTGAAAAGGTCTGTATATTTATTTATGAGAGCATAATAATTACATTGTATGGTGGTTAGTACCTACCATATCACTTTTGATTGACAAAGGTATTGAATACAATCAGGCTTAGTCATAAAAATAACCACATGCTTACTTTAAATACTGATTGGCGGATTCTAAATTCAATTAATTAGAGAATCTGAACATTAGCTTTTAATCTAAGCATGTGGTACTTTTTAGGGCTCCGTACCTCAGTCGCCATAAAAGGAACCCATAAAGGATCACTTTGTTGTCACAAGGTCACAAGACCCTTTTTTCGGCGGAACGCGTGGAGGAATCATGTTGACATTAATAGCAAATACTCAGGTCTGTTAGGTCTACTAAGGGGGGTACCTTGGAGCAGTGAAAAATACAGGCTTCTAAGTCAATCGCAATCTGCCGTTTATGACGCATGTGTAGACGCTCGCAAGGAAATTCAAACCTATATATAGGGGCTTCCCGTTGATCTAGACTCTAGAGCCAAGAAATTCGGCAAGAAGATTACAGTACTTACAAATAACGGAAAAAGTCTGAAAATTGGGAATTTGTAGTTATATCATAAAAAAAAAATTGCGATTACAAACTACGAGTACAATGACTACTAGTACTTACTTCGGAAATGCGATGATTGCCGAAAGATATTAAGAAAATAGTTGGATTTGGTTAATAGGTACTGTACGTTACTGGATTCCAGAATCTGGATTTTCCGTTCTGGACCTCGCGAAGTGAGAATTCACGGTCAACGAAACGGCAGAAAATAGTTATAGTTATTTGTCAAAATATTCTTGGAAGGTTTTGTTTTGTAAATTACTTCTAATCGAAATGGCTTCTTTAGTAAAAATCTACACAATTCAAGAAAAAACCAACTAAATGCGAGTCTGGCTAATAGACGAATTATTCATTATCATAAACCGAAAAACTCACATTTCTTGTAGTTTTATCATTTTGTCGTTATATATACCTACACTAGAAACACATTCTGTAAAAACGATTGACTACCTCTTACGGTTCATGACATATAGCCCGCTGACAAACAGACGGATCAGTTGTGATCCTACGGATACGGAAACATGAAAAATGGGTCTCTGAAATTATGCTATTGGTTTTTCAATCTCGCATTTACTTAATATTTAATGAGTATGTATCAGTATGCAGAGCCAAACTCATTAGGTATGTATGAACAGACACTGTAAAACGTTTGTCTATCTGTTACGGTTCATGAGATGCAGCCCACTGACAAACAGACGGATCAGTTAGTGATCCTCCGGATACGGAAACATGAAAAATGGGTCTCTGTAATTATGCTGTTTTTACAATCTCGCAGTTGCTTAATATTTAACGAGTATGTATCCATATGCAGAGGCAAACCTATTAGGTGTGTATCAGGTGTTCAAGAAGACACAAAAATAAATGGGAGACTTACCTCCTTCTTTGTAGTGCAACTGTAAAATACGTTATTACAGAACAGTCCAGGAAATATTAAATACATATTTTACTACTTTAACAAACACAAGTTCGGAAGGAAATGAGTTCTACGAGCTATCAGTGTAAAATATTTCAAATAATAATATGTGGTAAAGCATTTTCAAAGGCAGAAAGTGCAGCGGTACGGTGTCTTGTATATGGAAATACTTTGAAGTAAATAAAGAAAATATAACTGGAATAATACTGAACTAAATACTGACAAATTTTTATTTTTGCAAGAACATGAGTACATAATTATAACGTATAGGTACAGCCCTATTCCAGGTTGCCTGAAAGAGATTGCAGAATGCGTTGAGACCGCGCAATGTATGTGTTTTAATTTGTTAGTCGTTTAGGTATATTATGGTGTACATGTTCTTTTTCCCAGTTAGTTTGAAGGAACTAATATTTTTTTATTATTGATAGGCACGCGCTTGACCACTATCTCACCTGATGGTAAGCGATGATGTGGTCGAAGATGGAGCACGCTTGCCTAGAAGTAACTTATTCACTCTTGACTTAAAGACTCCCAGGTTGTAGCTATCAGGAAACACAGACTCTGGCAGGGAATTCCACTCCTTAGCTGTACGCACAATGAATGTATTCCCAAAACGCTTTGTGCGTGTGGGTGGGATGGCCACCATAATTAGTCGCCAACCACGGTTAATATCAATAAATATCGAGATTTACCTATCTGACAATTTGATGGTTTGAGGTGGAGTCCGAAGAATATTGAAGGAGTTCGAAGACATGACTTGGAGTACAGAGGTAAAGGAATGAATTAACATGAGTAATAGTCGTTTTTTTAACCCATCCACACCCTTAAATATGACCACGTACTTCTGGAACACCTTGTAGAGTTAAAACAACTTAAATCTATCTAAATGTGTTTTGCAAGATATTTTTTTTTGTCAACCTATACTGTCCCACTGCTGGGCAATGGTCTCGCCATAGCCTTCCACTCTTCCCGGTGAATCGCTCTTTCCGACGAATCCGTCATGAACGCCTCCAAGTCGTCACGCCAGCGCTTCCTAGGCCTTCCTCGGCGACGTCGCCCGTCTCCTGGCTCCCACTGCGTAACGACTCTGGCCTGATGCATCGTACATACATGACCCGCCCAGTCCCACTTCAGCCTGGCAAGATTTGTTGCCCACATCGGCCCTGTCTTGGAGCGAATCGTGGTATTATGAATTCGATCGCTGAGCCTTATACCCAGAACGTTACGCTCCAGCCCCTTTGGCGAACCTTGAGTTTGCAAGACATACTTCAGTTAACAGAATACTATCGTTTCGTTATACAGTTTTACTATGTAGAAAGACAGTGTGAGTTGAGTGCTAAAACCAAAAAAAAAACAGTCTGCAATATTGTTTTTTCTATAAATTTATCATGCAATACTACTTTAAAAGTGACAGTGATAGAATTAATTAACTTTTGGCATTTAATTATGGTGTCAGATTTTCTGACTCTCAGAAACGAATGTTAAAGATATTCAAATGACGACCAGGGCCTAAACCACCAACTCTTAAAGCAGTATTAGGTACTTCAAAATTACTTCCAGTGAGAAAGAGACGGAGCTATACAGGACGTAAAGCTCCGTCTCTTTTCCACTGGAAGTAACATTGAAGTAATACTTTTTTAAGAGTTGGTGGTTAGGCCCCAGAACCAACGGCAGGAAAGCAGTAAAAACCAAATCAGATAGACGACCATGCCTAACGCAATCCTATTCAAAACTCCATTCCATTAAAACTTCCAATACGGCCAAAATTCGATACCGAAAATTAGCATTACCAATCCACATACCTAATAATCAGAACCTAACCCTGTTCAATCCCGTAAGATAATAGGCTCGGATCAAGCAAACACAACGGTTCCAATTACGGCCGGGTAGTACGCGGTCGCGGGTTAATTCGGTCGTGCGAACGCGCGCCTGGTTCAAACGACCCCCGTTCCAACGTACCCCGCGCAAATTCCAATTTTCCTTTATGTACGAATGGCAGATAGGACAGTGTGGAGGGTGCTTACCTTCCTGCGGTTATTTCTGCTAGGTTGGTACTGGGTGGATTCCACACAATTCCGCGTTTGATAGCTCGATGTGAGAGAATGAAATGGAATGTTTGTTGTGTTGTGTTGGTTGCAGTGTTATTAGTAGTCGATATTTTTACTCTGGTATGTTTTTTCTCACCG
This sequence comes from Melanchra persicariae, assembly GCA_947386135.1. Classification (NCBI taxonomy): domain Eukaryota; kingdom Metazoa; phylum Arthropoda; class Insecta; order Lepidoptera; family Noctuidae; genus Melanchra; species Melanchra persicariae. The sequence goes on along the minus strand of OX376661.1, from coordinate 7,896,601 downwards.
TTCTAATCACATCACAATATCACCTAACTTACAAAGGTGAGGTATCTAAGCTTACCAATCTACATGCTTCTCATTCTCAAACCAGAGAGAACATTAATTTCATTAAATTCTCAAGCTTCTCCCTTATTTTCTTACGAAACACGTTTCAAAATAAACGTCAATTCTTAATAGTTTGGCCCTTCAATATGTACTTCTAACTATAGTATAGTACGATTGACGACGGCCGAGTGTGACCAATGCTGATTGATTGAACATCGGCCGCGCGGGCCGTCGCTACCTACACAAGAATCAGTAGGTAGGTGAATGATGAGTGTGAGTGTGTTTGGTATGTTATGTAATTAATATTGCAGGTTTATGAGATCGGCTTCTTGTAGAAGCGAGTACCTATAGTTTGGCTGGGTTGGGTCATCTTCTGATAAAGGCTAACGTAAAATTAAATTTTCCGACATGCCCACGGCCCTGGAACGCAATGGGCATTTATAGGAACACGGATTGGTTTTAGTCAGTAAGAGTCTCGACACTTTTCTCTCTGTGCGGTGCAGAATGAATCAATTGATGAACTCCCAGCCTCAAAAAAAAAACTTATAGGTACAAACGGGAAAGGCGAGTTTTGTGAGTTTGTGTACTTTAGGTACGTGGTTGGAGGGTAATATCTGGAACCGTACCTTGTTCCAGATGGACTTAGGCTTTATTATTCTACATTGCACTAAGCGTTTCCAAACGTCTTTTATAATGCGCACAGCAAAGGAGTGGAACTCTCTGCCTGCGTCTGTGTTTCCAAAAGCTTACAGCCCTAATCTCTTCAAAGTTAGAGTGAACAGGCTCCTTCTGGGTAAGCTCGCTCCATCGTAGACTTTGTCTCTGTCATATCTGGCATTGACTAGAGTCAAGAGCAAACCCATCACTAATAAAAAACAATAATAAAACAATGGCGCATCGACTCCAGGAGTCGTCGTTACAGTTAAGAGGATTAGTTGTAAAAAAATTTTACGGTGTTTGTTACTCTTTCACGCAAAACTACCTCCTGAAAGGTTTTCATGAGATTTGGCACATAAAGCTGTTTTCACACCACCTGATCGAAAACGTCAAATTATATGTCATGCTAACTTAACCTAAAGTGAGTCATTTTTGGCCGGTGGCACTGCCGGGCAATAATATTGTACTGGATTTCATTATAACCCGCTGGTCAACAATGTGATTTAAATTTGGAACCTCATCTGTCTGCTCAATTGGCGGTATTAGGTACTCACAACGCCTTCTGTCTCTGTCTCAGAAAGAAGAAAGATATTCTCGATACTCTTACTACTTAGGGATGATATTCTCGAATTTCTACAAAATCATAAGGATTGACCAGGGTCCAGGATTGAAGACAATATTATAAGAATAATTGGTTATGTACGGATTATTGTACAAAAGGATAAGAATTACACTTAAAACCCATTTATAGTCGATTTATAAATTTAAAAACTATTTTCTCGAGCATCTCCTATGACGTTCTAAATTCAAATTGCATACAGCCAAGCGTCCGAACCCATTCTACCAGCTGATATAAAGCTCTGTATAAAGCTTTGTGTACACATAAATTGTATTAGGTTGCTAACATTAGGCCTGCACATATTTACTTACCCACAGAGAAGTAAAAAAAAAAAACGAAAATCGAGTTGGTCGTGGCCGCTATGTGGTAGGCATTCCGAGTGGAACGCAAAAAAGGCGCGGATATTGCAAATCCGTATGGTATTAAAACTAACTTTTTTTAAGTAGGTACCTATACAGTATAGTTCTAAATACATATCTCTACTTAGTGTTTGTAAATTTAAAATATTTCGTTTTTCGTATTATGGCTTCTTATTTTCTCACAGGAGGTGTGAAAAGTAGAGTATCCTCCTCGGGGATAAAGGTGTCTTTGCCTTGGGCTAGCTTGAATCCCTCGCTGCATTCAGGATTCTTGTATTAACTCCCTCGCTTCGCTCGTGAGTTAAACTCTAAACTCCCTCGCTACGCTCGGGAGTTAACTCCCGAATCCTTCATTGCGTTCGAGATTCAATATGACGCCCGTGACACAAGACACTGCTTTATCCCCTGGGTGCATAATCTACTATTATAACCTGAATACCTTTTATACCGGGCGTACTTAAATTATAATTGCTCAACTCTGGCAAAGCCGGGGTGGTCCGCTAGTCTTACAACGTGTAACAGAATAAACGCAATGCCACTTTAGGGGTCATTGTACTCATCATTATGAACAACTTTCACTATGGGACCAACACTGAAATCGTGAAAAAAAATCGACTAACCCATGCATTTCTGTGCGCATAACTCGACAAAATGTACCATAGTAAACGTTGTTAGTACACATGGCATGACACGTTGTATAGTAGGTTCCTCCAACAGTTCATCTATTGGCACTTTACCTTAATAATATTCCCACATTATGTGCCGTCGTTTTTCTCCTCTAAGTAGTTATAAGTAATAAATATTCTTCAAATTAATAAATTCAGACGCTATCTTTGCTATCAATAAAACGGTGCATTAAAACTTGTCACTTAAGTATGTAAATGATGCAAAATTGATGTTGCAAAATAATGCGATGTTATTGATAGTAAAAGGTAGGAACTGAACGGAGCTCGTGGCTGAATAACAGCCGCACGTCGGGCAACGGGGAGATTCGTGGATGGCTTGACCATCTTAACATACCGAGATGCAGGCTCCGTGTCTCGGAGAGCACGATAAGCTGTTGGTCCTGACTGACATTTAACAGTCGTTTCGGGTAGTGAGAAGCCAATCAATCTGAAACCAGTCTTGCCAAGAGGTATCGTGTTACCCAGTTACTGGGATGTGGAGTTCAGATAGGCAGTCGCTCCATATTGATACTTAACTGTATTCGATTAGTCTGAAACCCACCCCAATATAGTTGTATTTACGACATACTCCTAGGTATATCATTTCAAGTGATATATATTTTTTATGTCTAGACAATCTTTATATTGCTTGACAAAACTTGACACTTTGTTACCACAAAAAAAAAATGTTTAAAAACTGTAACCCGACTACAGAAAAATAAAAGTGATCTGAAAAGTATGAAACAAGACAATATTTCAGAAAGAAATCAAGACAGATACAAAAATTCACAAGTTGAAGCCTTAGTCGCATGCCTATATGCCATGTGGGTGCCGGGCACACCTACAAAATTATAATCTTTAAAAACGACTATAAAGTTTAAAAAAAATACTTTTCAAGCAGTTTGATGCAGTTGCTGGCATCAAATCTGAGATTAAAATAAAACAAACGCCACAGATTGCTTCAACGATACTTTTTCTTGAATTTTTTTTAGTTGCTTTTTGTGGTCCGGTTTTTTAAAAAGTCAATATTTTTATTTTTTTCTTAATTGCATATAGCAGATACAGAACACCACACTTAAATACCATGCACTTCTGGGACACCCTGTATACAGACAGACATACATACATACATGCATACATACATACTCTCGAAAACATACAACAAACACAGTAACCACAAAGTCTAACAAAACTAAGAAATGAGCAACAACTTCGAAAACCCATCGATACCCCATCAATAATGAAGGAGTATCAAACACGACAACATTGACCCCCGGACTCCCTCGAACAGTAAATACAATACTTCTACACGTTACTGTCGACTAATTAGTACCATTGTTTGGGGTAACTGCACACCCCCTACTTTATGTGTATAGAGCACGCTATACCACCCCGGGGCAAGAACTGTCGAAAATAGAAAACAGTTTTTTTATTTCTTATGACTTCCCTCGCGTTAATAAATTCGCAAAAAGAGCCTTTAACCGATCCCATCTATGTCTGTACCAAAATTCATGAAAAAGTAACAAATAAAGTAACTTTTGCATTTATAATATTAAGTAAAGGATTAGGTTCTTAGTTACCTGACACCCATAATTATCGACATGCTTAGTTATTTCGAAGACAACTACTCCGCTAGATTTTGTCGCCATGAAAACCGGAAAAAAAACTCTTGAATCAAGACCCACAATGTTAGTAAAAAACAAGCTCAGTCAATTTGATTGAAGAAGATTGAGTCGAGGTAGTGGAAGAAATAACCTAGAATGTGGATGTAGGTAAATATCACTTACATTTTCAGACTCGGATATACCCGCAGCGGTTTTGAACAGCCCAGCCGGTAATGTTAACACCGCGTCGCGGTTCAAACGTCCTTGCCCAGAATTCTCACCTGGTAATGAACTTCAAGACGTAAAACGTGAAATATTGCAAATGCTGTCGACCTGGAAAAAAGAACAAGAGGAACGTCTTTCAAAATTCTCTCATGATCAAAATACCTGCCTCTCTAAGTTGGTCTCCGAAATAGCTGAACTAAAACTACAGAATCTTGCTATTCAAGAATCAAACGGCGAGATAGAGAAATCTATTACATTTATCACTGAGCAGTACGATGATATGATTAAAAAAAAAAAAAAAAATTGATTTACTGCAAAAAGAAAACCAACTGCACAAAGACTACATAGTTAACTTGGAGGTAAAGATTCAGGACATCCAACAGCTTTCCCGGTCATCATGCGTTGAGATCCGCAACGTGCCTGCTGTGGAGAATGAGACAGCGTCAGATTTATCGAGTATTATCAGCAAAGTCGGTGCAGCAGTTGATGTGACTCTCAAAAACACCGAACTACGTGATGCATACCGTTTACCCGGAAAACCAGGCACCGTCAGACCTATCATTGTGGAGTTCACAAATGTTCACATTAAAAACAAAGTCATCACAAGTGTGCGTGACTTTAATAAAATCCACCCCAACGAGGGTCGACTGAATACGAAATGCATTGGTTTACCCGGCGACCGACGTCCAGTATATGTTGCAGAATATATTCCCGCTAGCTCCAGAAAACTGTTTTATTCGGCTAGAGAATTTGCGAAACAACAAGGATATAAGTTCTGCTGGACGGTTAATGGCAACATTTTCTTGCGGAAAATTGAAGGAGCGAAACAAGTTCTTGTCAGATCAGAGCAAACTCTACGCGATCTACAATTGGATATAAAGCAATGACTGTATAGTAGACTTGTATACTTTTCTGCTAATTACCTATATTATCTTTTTAATGAATATGAATATCTAATGCAAATATCAAAACGTAAGTGCGTAAACTTCTTTATAAATTGTATAAATAATTACCTTTTGGTTACGTTACCACACAAAGTACACAATCCCAGCATATGTGTTAAACCAATACACCTAACAATTTTGCCCTATAAAATACACTCGCATTTCCCTCCACTTATACCTCAGTACGTAATATATTTACACACTTACTATTCAATTTATTTACACATTTATTTACACGCTTATTTACACACATATTATTCAATTTATTTACATACTTATTTACACATATATTATTCAACGATTTTACTCACTTACCAGTCAACTTATACCATAATTATAATCCCATATCAGTACCGAATACACAGAGTTTCTATCAATAGCCTACTGCACAACTCATTGCGTCATAATATACGAATCCAAGCTAAGTTTTCTAATGGCTAATGTTACGCAAGTTATTGATGACATCGACAAAACGGCCTTTACAACAAGCATGAAACTTCATTGTATAGATGACTGCAGGCTGCACTTAAAAGACATAGAAGGTCAGTACTCGATTGTGATCCAAAATATACGCAGTATTAAAAAGAATTTTGATAATTTTTTAGTTCTCTTAAGTCGGTTGCATTTTTCGCCTGATATAATTATTCTAACAGAATGTTGGCTTGATGACACGTATGCTTGTTCCCAAATTAATAACTATGATTATCATTGTTCCAAAAACTATTTTAATCAAAACGATGGTATAGTCGTATATACTAAATCATCTCTTCAAGCCTCTGTCGTGGAACCATCCTGCAAGGACTCAAACTGTTTGGTTGTCAGTGTCGGGAACGATCTATCACTGATTGCTATATATCGATCTCCATCATTTTATAATATCGGTAACTTTTGCGAATCCTTGACAAAGCTGATGGAGTCGTGTAAAGCAACCACGTGTGCTATTGTCGGGGATCTGAACATTGATATCAAATCAGATTGTCCTGACAGGCGCGCCGCTGAGTATCTAGACTTAACTGGCCACTACGGATTTTTTCCAGGTCACTTTGCCTACGCGAGGCGACAACTGCTTGGATCATGCTATGCTTAAGACTCAGAAGTCTGCAACTGTTATTGTGTCTGACACTGGCATAACAGATCACGAGACGGTTATCTTAGGCATTCACAAAGAACTAGCTAGGGCCAGGGTTGAGAAACGACACGAACGAATTGACTATATAAATTTAAAAAAGGATGTTGAAAACGAATCTTGGGATTGGCTTCTTGAAGAGTCCAATGTAACGATCGCGTTTCAAAAATTTGTCAAAACACTCTCGACAAAAATTAAACAACATACAACAAACCGTGTCTGCCGTGGTTCAGACAATATTATCAAGCCATGGATAACTAAAAACCTCTTAAAGTGCATAAGACGACGTGACCTAATGCATAGTAACGCAAAGAAAAAAGAAAACCGCGATAATCTTGTCATCCAACAAGAATATAAGAAGTATCGAAACTATTGCAACAATATATTAACCAATCTGAAACTTGACCATGACCGTAAACTTCTTATGGAAACAAAGGGCGACTGTAAACAGCTATGGCGTGAAATTAAGAAAATTTGCAACATTAAAAATAGAAAAAACGGAAAGACGGAGCTTTTGACAGACACCGAAAACCCTGTGTCCACTTTAAATAATGTGAACGACTATTTCTCAACTGTAGGCCAAAACCTTGCAGCAAAAACACTCAGTCAACTGGGCTTAACTGAAACCGAATTGGCACGCAACAATGAGCAATACAGTACTGTCAACCCTGGCACAAACTCTTTCTTCCTTGCTCCGACTGATGAAAAAGAAATATTTTCAATTATCTCCCACCTTAAATCGGCGTCAGCAACAGGTTATGATGGCATTAATAACACATTTCTAAAACAGTGTTCAAATGCTTTAGTCGGTCCAATTGCCTTCCTGTGCAACTTGAGCCTAACTACGGGCAAAGTACCTGATTGCGCAAAGATTGCAAATATTTGTCCAATATTTAAAAGTGGAGATCCCAAAGTCCCTTCAAATTATCGACCGATATCTCTGCTGACAGCTCTCTCAAAAATTCTTGAGAAAGTTGTAAACAAGCGACTACTTGCATACCTAGAAAAAAATAGATTACTATCGGACAATCAATACGGTTTTAGGGTTGGCAGGTCCACGGAGGATGCAGTAACCAACTTGGCCGACTTCATATCCCTGAACCTTGATCAAGGACAGGCATGTACTGGCATCTTCCTGGACCTCGCCAAAGCATTCGATACGATTTCTAGGGAACTCTTGATTAAAAAAATGTCACTTCTGGGAGTTCGTGGCGTTGCTTTAGACTGGTTTACCTCATACCTCAATGATAGAACCCAAAAAGTAATCTTAGGGGAATATTCTAGTGACTCAACCATTGTGAGTTTTGGTGTGCCGCAGGGAAGCGTGCTGGGACCTACCCTATTTATTATATACATAAACGGACTATGTGCCATGAAAATTCCTCAAGCAAAAATGTTTACCTATGCGGACGACACCGCAATCGTATTTTATGGGAAAACTTGGGATGATGTTCAGTCTTCAGTTGAAAGTGGGATTAAAGCTGTTGCGAACTGGCTACAACATAATCTCTTGACGCTAAATGTAGACAAAACGAAGGCAATTAACTTTGCCATCTCGAAACGTACGTCCCCTAACAGTGTTGCCTGTCTACAACTACACTCCTGTTGGAGCCCTGAAAATTGTACTTGCCCTTACATCGGACAAACAGATACAATTAAATATCTTGGAGTCTTTGTAGATAACCGTTTGTCATGGTCCACACATCTGAGTGCTTTGAGGGGTAGGGTTCGAAAGATGCTCCGTATCTTTAAGCAACTAGGTAAGATTGCAGATGACTCAGTGCTTAGGATGATTTATTACTCTCTGTGTCAATCGGTCCTTAACTACTGTATAGTAGCATGGGGTGCGGCTGGTAAAACCTCATTAATAAAGGTAGAAAGAGCTCAGCGAGCTCTGCTGAAAGTTGCCTACAGACGACCGTTCCGGTACCCCACTAACACACTATACACCGAAGTGGGTGTTCTTAGAGTCAGACAGCTTTACATCCTGTCTGTCACTATGAGATTTCACAAAACCTCCCTGAGCACTTGTATCCTGTCAAGTCGAAGGGTACATTGGGAAAAGGTTCGGTGCCGTAAAACAATCGGTAGAAGATGTTACAGTTTTATGGGACCGCATATCTATAAGAAACTCAATGACCGACACAAAATACTGCAACTAACTCAATCTAAATGTAAAATGACGGTAACAAAATGGCTTCTTACACTGGATTATGACTTGACTGAAAACTTCTTATCGTAAAAAAGCATGTAGCTAACTTTATTAAGTACTTATATATATTTATACATTTTACAATTATAGGCATATTTTTAATATTATAATATCACAAACACTCAACGGGTATAATATTCACACTCGCACATGCACAAACACACCATCACACACACACACACACACTACATTATATATATATATATATATATCTACTCAAACATAATCATAAGTAACCCACTGTTTTTCTTTGTTTATTCCTTTTTTACTTTGTAACGGATATATTATTATTTGTGTACCAATAAAAATGTAATCGGAATGAAGGAGCCTGTAACTCACGACACAGGGAATCCTAGTGTGAGTTTCAGGAATCAATGCATTGAATGTAAATAACAAAAATAAATTATTCTTATTCTTATTCTTATTCTTATTTTGGAAAAATCGCAACTTCCACCACTGTACAAAAACCAAGTCATTTATTTACATAAAGCTGAGTGCCAGCACTTTTTTAACGTCAACATTTACAAAAAGACAGTCCCCCAAAACGCCCCGCCCGTCACCACTTCCTAATATTTTTGCTGGGAAGAAGTGGCTCAACAAACTGCCCAGCAACACATCTGTCTGTTCAGTGCAGCACTTGAATGAAAATTTTGAGAGCTCCTCGTATGAACTAGGAAACGGAAACTTGATAAGCTATCTTCAGACCTTGACAAGCCCTTTTTTTCAAGAAAATCTTTGAAAACCTAATGATTTCCAACAGAGACCCAAGGTTTGTATTTTTCCGTTTCGCACCCAGGGCGTTTACCACTCCAGGTGCTTTATTTTGACAAAATATTTTTCCATCAACACTTAAGTTTTCCATGAAACTACGCCAATAGGAATAAAACTTCAAATTCCATCGCATTTAAACACCCTAAGTCCGGTCAGCAGTAGTTTTACGTTTTATCAGATAAGGCGACATTTGACAGCCTGTTATACTACTTTACTATTTATTTCGACAATAAAAGTTATTAAGTTTGTTCAAGTTATGATGAGTTTCGCTACTGTACTATGGCTTTATTTGTTGTTTGTTTGTTTGTCATAATCATAAAGATTATTATTATAGATAGAATGGTTGGATTGTTTGATAACGTAGTGTTAGTTGCTTTGTTTTGAATAAGTGTTAATTCTGTTCAGTTTTTAGAACTTAATAATAACTTTGATGAAAGTGTTTCGGGTTGACTCAGAATTGTGTTTATTTCTCCACTGACTTTTGAAGAAGACAGTCCCCCAAAACGCCCCGCCCGTCACCACTTCCTAATGTTTTAGCTGGGAAGAAGAAGTGGCGCAACAAACTTCCCGGCAACTGCATCTGTTTGTTAAGTGAAGCACTTGAATGTCCATTTTTAGAGCTCCTCGTATGAAAAAGGAAACGGAAACTTGGTAAGCTATGGTTATCTGTTTAACCGACTTCAAAAAAGGAGGATTTTTTTATTCAGACTGTCAGACACCTAGCTTAGCCATGGACTGCTAGCTATTGTACAGGTAAGCTAAGTTTATTGAGTCGGTAGTGTTGAGATGCCCAAAGAAACATTTAATGCGGCTATCACACAGAAGTTGTTTAAAGGACTGTTTCAGTGAATCTGTTTTTTCCGAAGAAAAGTATCTTTTAACTTTATCCTCAATACTCTCGTGACTGTGAATTCGCTCACACCACTATACAACTCATCACCGAAATAACAACTGATCCGCTAAAAACTGCCCCGTAAACATTTTCTGTGTGAACGAGAACTTACATCGTATCTGTGAAGCCCAGCTGCAAATCTTTCTGACTGTCAAAATTTTATAACTTAGTTAAAAAAATTGTGAGTCTTGGATGAAGCATAAAATACAGCCAAAATCCAAACCCCATGCGGTATTATCCTCTCAATAGCCACCCCTAAGCTCACACGTGTCCCCGCTGACATTTGCGTGCGCGCACACCATCGCTCACCGTGTGATCTCGCCGCCTATGACTACTCACCGCACGCTTCCTACCGATCCACCTAAATGTCACACTATACACAATTTACTGGCTTTTAACCACGCCACTGAAGATTATCAAATTAAACGTAAAATTTTTGAAAGAGTTCCCACGGAATGTTTTCAAAAAGTGGTTTGTTAGTGGTGAAATACTAATTGTGTTATAATAAATCATGAGATTATAAGTATAAAAGTCTGGGAAATTAAGTAACCAAGTATGTCAACAAACACCTACGAGAATGTTCCCTCAAGATGTGTGGAAATTCAATAAGAAATACAGTCGAACATAGAACCTCCTCCTTTTTGAAGTCAGTTAAAAAAGCTTTTGAAGTAATACCTGCCTAACCGAGACCACACCGAGACGTTACAGTATGGAATAGACTCCCAGAAAGTGGTGTAACAGTCACACGCTGAACTGCTTCAAGAACCAATTGCATCTTGTGTTTTCACAGTGTAAAACTCGATTGGTTTTCCAAACGTTGCAGTTGTAATACTCACGAAAAGACGCTAGTTTGGCAATTTATAATGTTCATTTGGTAATAGTTTTAACCGCAGTGCTTGCTTAGATCTTTGGCTGTAGTCAAAGTGATAATCAGCAATAATGATAGTCAAAACTTAATATAAAAAAATGGACCTCGTAACGTTTTGGTAACGTTTTGTATCAATCCCATACCTTTAGAATATTGCGGAATTTGTTCAAAAGAGTCACCGCGGTCCTGGAACGCAAAGGGCATGGGTTTTAGTCAGTAAGAGTCTGACACTCCCTTCCGCAACACGCAGAGCACAAGAAGTTATTTGATGATTTCCTATCCATAAAAAAAAATACCTATAGAATGTCTTTTTTTTTGTCTAGCTTTACCCTCTTATCTAAAGCTTTTGGAAGTTACACATATCCCACTTTTTTATCGTTTATGAATATTTCATTATTGTACTACGCCTTGGTCAACAAAAAATGCCTATTGTTTTCTAGACCAGCTGACTATCGCCACACAAGACTACCCCACCATTCGTAGAAGTAACTAGTGCATAACCTTTATTAAGCCCCAGTAATCCACTTATTCTCGTAATCCCCTTACATTATTCCGAGATAAGACAAAAACGTTATATTTTCCATGTCATATCGTGTACTACAAACATGCATTGGTTATCAGGAATAGTTGCTGACATGTCCAGCTCGAGGGGACGTTTTATGAGACACATGGATATCATCTAATCATAAAAGAACGTAATAACGACCTCACTGAGTTGCACGGAAAGCGGTCAATTGTGAGTGATATAGCGTGGGTTCTGTATAACATGTTCTTTACTTTTTTGGAGCGTTACTCAGTCATCGAAATAATAGGACCCCAAAAAGTCATTGCTGCAGTGTTTTATCATTAACCTCATGTTAATAATGTAAATGTAATGATCTACTTACCAGCTTCTGCCCGCGGCTTGGAAAAACATTTTCTGAATGGGAAAATGTTACTGAATGTTACTGAAAAAACGGTACTGCGGCCCTACCATGACATGTTAAAGCGTGAGTCGTTCGAGCGAGAAGGAGGGATGGAGCAATATAGGGTGTATAGCTCCATCCCTCCTTCTCACTCGAACGACTCACGCTTTAACACGTCATGGTAGGGCCGCAGGGGGCCTAGACAAAAAACTTTTCTGTAGCGTTAACGTCAGACGCTGACGACAAAATGTATGGGAATGACATTAGGTGTGGAAAGGAAACGTCATCACCTTATGTCATTCCCATACATTTTGTCGTGAGCGTCTGACGTTAACGCTACAGAAAAGTTTTTTGTCTAGGGGGGCTGGTCTGTCAAGTTTCACCCAAATCCATTCTCCATAATCCTCTTCGAACGTTTAGACGTGAAGAGTTTTTTTCGCATTATTAATATTAGCATTATGAATAGAACGTTGTATGGATAGTAATCTCGACACAAAGAGACTTTTTTTTAAAATATTATATGGATACAAATAAATCGCCACTCGTCCTAAAGGTTCATTAGAATACCAGGGTCAGACAGCATCAGTCTGTCTGACATATTGCTGAAATGGAACTTTTTAGTGCAGCCGTGAGACTCACACTAAGTTTTTGGTACATCTATATATTTTTTTTATTTCTATTTACTATTTAGACATGCTATATTTTTCTGCTTGGACTTTTTGTCAATGGATAGCTCTTATGGAATGTCTGTTTATCAAGGTGAATTTTTTTTTGAAAAGTTTCAACTATTTCAAAATTTATGATGGAACAGTGAGTTAGGAATCAAATACGAGACAAAATGAACAGAAGAATTTGGTGTCGTGTATTTGTGTAGACCCGGGATGAAGGTGGTCTAGTCATATATGTGACTAGACCATATACATCCAGAGTCGACGGCGCTTTGTGTTCCACGCGCGCCTCAAAGAGATGTCAGTATAGTAGACGGGCCCGCTAGGGACAGTGCCTGTCCGGTTTGTGCAAAATGCTGTAGGAACACGCATGGGTTTTATTTGGCAGTAAGAGTCTGACACTCGCTTTCGATCCGCCATGAGCGGAAGAAGTCATTTGATGATTTCCCAACATTTTCTTTTTTTTTTATAAAGTTTGAACGTTTTACCACGGAACCCCAACAAACAGGTGTCCGTTCGTATCTAGTTGACATTTCCGTGCTTTGCCATCATTAGCCATTAGGGGAAGCCTTATCAAATTATAAATGCCAAATCGTACCGCATTAACATCACTCTTATTCCTAACAACATAAAGACTATTATCATTAATAATTCTGTTACAAGTTGGTGTATCTTGTCTTGACGGTTTTAAGGTTGATTTTTGATTGATAGCGTGATGTTGTTTGTGTATAATATTAAAGTGTTGACACTTATAGTGTATCGCACAGTTCTGCTTTATTGTTTGTCCTGTTTAATTAAGTATTTGTTAATTAAGTGGGTGTTTATAGCGTGTATGTTGGGGGTAGGGGACGTGTACTCCATATTTTAAGGTTATAGGGTAAGGATTTCTTGTGTTTACTTTATTATAATCAAATGCCATCATTTAATTTGACCGCAGCTTTGTAAACTGTTGAGTTCGGTAATGCATTCGCTTTTCTGGCAAGGTCTGTTCTCTGGTTTGTGGACTCCAAATCTAGACTACTTAGCCTCTATGGTTTTCAACAGTGTGATTCTGTAAATCTCTCACCATGTAAGCTTAAGTGAAGTAAACATGAAGTTAGCGGTCAATCCATTGAAATGAGATGGAATAACCGTCCACTTCACGTACACTCCACCTTACATGTTGAGTCGAGGTTGACAGAAAAAGACCGGCTAGTCATTATGTCAATCTGCCGTTTGTTCAGCCCTGAATTTTTTCTAAGTTTCTTTGATTTCCCGTCGGATCACTCTTTGAATTTCTCTAAGTTTTAAATCATTTAGACAACCTCATTGCATAGTGGTTTCAGCATCAATACAAACAACACACTAATGTAACCTGTAATGCTATGCTTCGCCTCTTATCTGCCCTCTGTGCCCACAGGCTGTCAAAGCGACCATTGCTTTGCCTCTGGTGAAGTGGTGACACCTTTATGTAGCAATGTATTGGGCAGGTACAGTTCGCGTCAAATAACTGAGCCCCTCTGAAGTTAGCCATTAGCAAAGATCACGCAGGTGCAGTCACGTAGACGGGAGCAAGCGGGACGCAAGCATGCATCGAACGTAAACGAGCGACTGAGACATAAAATCGCGCCGCCATAATCCCCGCCCCGCGCATGCGCAGTTGCAGTTTGTTGGTAATTTTGACTGCTACGCAGCCACTCGTAGCCAACTTCAGAGGGGCACAGTTATTTGACGCGAACTGTAAAATCAAACAATAAATATTGTCGTGCCAGCCTGTGAACAATCATTTTCTGTCTTCAAGATTGTACTTTATCGGGAGGTACCTGTTTCGGATTCCGCGGGAGGAAACGCCCGGATGTTTTTACTGTGAGGATCGCCCGGAGGACACGCTGGAGCATACGGTGGAGGTCTGCCCTGCTTGGGCGGAGCACCGCAGTGTCCTCGTCGAGGCGATCGGCGACGCCGACCTCTCGCGTCCGGCCCTGGTTCAATCCATGGTCTGGAGCGAGGAGGCATGGGAAGCCATCACCTCCTTCTGCGAAGCAGTAATGCTAGTGAAGGAGGAGGCGGGCCGCCGCCGCGTGAGGGAGAGACAACCCTCACGCTCCAGCCGCCGCAACATAGGGAGACCCCCCGGGCGTTGGGAGTCGGAGGGCGATTCCTGGCCACCGTAGGCACTGGTCTGCGGACGGCGAGCGTTGGGTGGCTCGCCGTCCGATCAAAGCCAGGCCCGGGTCGACGGCGCGTTGTGTTCCACGCGCGCCTCAACAAGATGTCAGCATAGTAGACGGGGTCCGTTAGGGCCAGAGCCTGCCAGAGTTGCGGATTATGTTCGAAAGAGTTACCACGGCCCTGGAAAGCAAAGGGCACTAGGAGGAGCACGGATGGGTTTTAGTCAGTAAGAGTCTGACACTCCCTTTCGCTCCGCCCAGAGCGGGAGAAGTCATTTGATGACTAAGTTTGATGATTTCCCATCCATAAAAAAAAAGGTTGTATTTTATATCTATTTTATTTAGAAAATATTGTTATGCTAAAAAAGTTGGTAGCCAAGCTATTTTAATAAAACCTGAAATTAAGTCGCTCCCAAAAAAGAAGCAAAACTTAAAAAAAGCAATATTTCATGCTGTACACACCTAGTTTCACCTGTCCAGAATTATACTCGAAAAATGCCACAGAGTAAAATTAATTATTCTTTTTTATCTGTGGCCCAAAAATGTTTGTGGCAGAAATTATTTGGTGTTTAGCCGCGAGAGGGCGTGGCTGTGCGTGATTAATATATTTCTATGGAAAAACATTATAATGAGTTCGCTGGCCATATCGTTGTTTTTGGGTTCTCAGTTTTGAAGACGGTTCGGTATTTTTTTATGTGGAATAAAGGGTTTCGGCGGCATTGCTTTATGTGGGTACTTAATGCGTAGGTATATGTGGAATAATATTTTGCAGCATGTTTTGAAAACACAAGTAGCTTATAAAAGTGATAACAGTGTTACTTTTTATCGTAAAAGGTATCTTTTTACAACAAACAGTGACATAATTTTGTAATATGTAATGTATGTATGTAATAATATTATTAAAACCACCAATCGATCACTTTTGTTTTTTAGTAAATATTATTTTCTAACTAGTTCTGCCAAAAACTTCACCCGTTTGAAAGTCGGACTTCATTCAAGGGAATATACTACCGGAGTGTATCCATATACAGCATTCATCAAATAGGCGTGAAAATGAAGAGCCAGACAAGCGTCAAAACTTTTTTATTCAAACTCAGCTGAGAATCAGTACCTACTATTTGAACGACAAAGATTTACATGAAATCAGTCCCCTTCTCATCAGTCACTTCCTATTCTTTCGGCTGCGAAGAAAACTCCCCAACAACACATCTGTATGTAACAAGTTAAGTAAGAAGAACTTGAATTCATATTTAGATTGTACCTATTGTATAGATATTTAGATTGTTACTTTCGCATTTTAGTGTACTTACCTACCTAAATTTCATGGTCAAGTCATCACAACTTGAACGATCTCTTATATGGGTAGGTCTAAGCCAGGAGCTTCCTTAAATGTTAAGTACCAGCAGCTGCACAGTAGTTTCGACCTGTAGTTTTAAATCCATTCAAAATAAAATGTTTATAGTCTTAGCTAGTGTCCTATAAAACTGCACAACGCATGCTTGCTTTGGCTCTATAAAAACTTTACGTTTATGTACGTAGCATCGTTCTATTTATGGGGAAATAGGTATTACTTAGTACATTAAAGTTCTATCTTAAAGACGCATATCTGTTCAATTCTCACGACCCTTTTCCCAAGTAGATATATGCTTCTCAAATGCGTTTACATACCAGGGTCGGCTTCTCAAATGCGTTTGCATACCAGTATTTTACATAGCGTCTATCTCTCTGACCACCATAACCCAGTAACTGGGAAACACGTTACCCTATAGCAAGATGTCAGAGTTTCAGTCTTCGGATTACCCGTAATAACTTTCAAAGATCTACAAATGATATCCGGAACCAACGGTTGATATGTTTTAATTCCATAAACTTTTTAGGATATTTAAAGGAGGCCTGCGGACGGCGAGCGTTGGGTGACTGGCTATCCGATCATAACCAGGTCCCGGGTCGACGGCGTGTTGTGTTCCACGCGCACCTCCAAGAGATGTCAGCAAAGTAGACGGGGCCCGTTAGGGCCAGAGCCTACCATGGTTGCGAAATTTGTTCGAAACAGTCACCGCGGCCCTGGAACGCAAAGGGCATTACGAGGAACACAGATGGGTTTTAGTCAGTAAGAGTCTGACACTCCCTCCCACTCTACCCAGAGCGGCAGGAGTCATTTGATTATTTCCCATCCATATAAAAAAGGATATTTAAAGGAAGGTATGTTATGTATGAAGGTGTTTAAGTTCCTATTCTGTGTTTTCATTTCGTTAACCAACAATTAAAACCATAGATACACGTTCGTTATAAGTGAGTTTATATATACTCACTTATATATAGGGTTATAAGTGTTTATATATGGTTTTAATTGTAATATGTTGGGTATCACTTAAAGTGACGCACAGGCATAGCACAGTAAATTCTGAATTTAGTAAAAACTTTTTGTCTCAATAACTCGATTATTGCACGAATCGATTCAAATAATCCCAAAATTACTTACCTAATGATAACTTCAAACTAAATCATTTTTACTTACATTTCTGAATGGGTTTTAAAAAACTATATTTTATGTTGTTTTTTGCGAGCCATCAGAGGAGACACGCCCACGGTTGCTGGGAATTTGCATTCAGCTTAATCTGTCATTGTCTGGAATGCCCGGCAAAAACGAGTATGAATACCACTCTTGTTTTTTTTTGCTAAAAAAAGAAGTATCTTGTTCATTAATTGTTGGGAACTTTCTTGGGCTTTTGTTGAAGATTTTCGCGGTGTTTGAACCTTCTTTCAAGTAGTTTTGTGCTTCTTTTGTTTTGAATTTGCAATGAATAGTGGAAATCTAATTATCGTATTCTTAAAGATCATTCGCATTGCAGTCGCCTACTGTCAAAAACTCGAAATTTTCACAAGTTTTTCTCTAATTTGCCTACATTTTGACAAGTTTTTCTCTAATTTGCCTATATTTTGACAAGTTTTCGACTGATTCGTTATCGCTATGATGATAATGCGACTTCAATTTGAGTGTCAATTCTACAAATTACTAAGCAACGTTCGCATTCGCAACTCAGTCGTAATCTGTCATAAATGTATGGAAATTGAGTTTTTTTTGACAGATTGCGACTGAGTTACGAATTCGAAAGTTGCTTAAAAAAATTGAATTGGCCCTTTGAACGCTTTTTAAGTTCGAGAATTGGCCTTCTGAAGAGTGTTCAGTTTTTATTGCCAGTGAAACATAGATGTGTGCTATTTTGAGAACTTTTATAGATTCGGAAGAAAGATATAAGTGGTATCATGAACTTTACTAGAAAACAAGTCAAGTTGATTTGTTGGCCAGGATATCAAAACATAGTGTCCTGGTCTTATTATAGTATCATTCTAAAGACACTAAATTATTCATCTGCTTCACATTGAATTCATAACTAAGTTTAATGAACTTAAAAAAAATGTAATATCGGCGGTATCGATCTACCACACCCATCGACAATATTTTTCTTAACAAGCTAAGTATATACCTACGAACCAAGTAGGTCTACCCACACTTCGTCTCAGTCTTTCCCAGATTAAAATGGATATTACATATTTTGTACACTATGATTCTTATCTCCCAACTACTGGGTTGGAGAATATTCTCCGTTTAATCGTAGACCAGCTATTAAGTTCAAGTATAGGTACTGTTAATTGGTTCAACGACTGGCCGTCATAAATTTTAGTCATCTGTCAGTCAAATGAGATCCACGGACCGTTAGTAGCTGTGTCCATTGTGGCGCATGATACGATTTTGTCGGATGAAATACTGTCTGATTCGTTATTTTCTATGGTTCTTATTGCCCGTGTATATGTCGCAGCCAATTAGCTTAATCAGTCGTTTAATTGGTGGCCTAGCCTTTTCATTTAAATTCACCGATTTTTCAGCGACCTAAGTGACATCTTTTGTTAAATATCGTTTATTGACTTGCCCATATAACCAATGTCGCAAAAAGCTAGGCTCTTAATGAAACGGCTGATTAAACTAGTTGGCTGCGACATTATACGCGTTCTACGGTCTATTGGTTTTTTTTTTACGGTCTCTTTGGTCTACTACAGTGTTGTTTTCTACTTCTTCAATCTTACCCGGCTGGTTTTTCTTCGCACTTTCACGTGTTTAGTTTTTAACTAATATTTAAGGTGCTTTATGGTTTCACTGAATTAATAAAAGGCTTTCAGTGTTGATTGCTCTGTCAGCTTCCTTATTTGATAACTTTCATGCGGATTCACTTAGCATGGAAAATAGAGACATATTGTTGTTCAGACCGTCAGTGTCTTTACATGAAGCACGCGCATTTTCTTTCTTTCTAAAGTAGATGATAACTGAGTTTGCACTTGTGTCAAACAATAAATTAATTTGAAATAACAATGTACCTAATGCTTTATGGGGAGTTAAACGATACGTATCGATGATTAAAGAAGAAGCTTCGATTATTTAAATATCGGATGCTCAAAACAACGGACACAGTCACACGCGCGAATAAAAAAAAGCTCTTAATATTCATATTGCCGCTGCGCCCGCGGCGACTTCGCGAAATTATATCAAAATAAAAACTAAACCTCGGCGCGATTTATAATGTAAAAGGGACAAAATAATAGCTGCCAGGTAGTCTGGGACTTTGATAGAGGATATTTAATGGAGGAATGAAGGTCTTATTATGTTGGTTATTGCGAAAAACAATGGGTTGAAATGCGTCGAGGTAGCGAAATATATTTGTTCGTATGTCATTAGCATATAGGGACAGACGTACCGTAAACAAGATATGTAAATGATATAAGATGCTTGTACCGACGCCGCCTTGTAATGATTATTACATCTGAGCTGAGATTTTTTGTAGAAATCACAAGCTTGCTTGTGAAATCAACGAGTTGTAGGTACTTGGGGATTTTGATTAAAGTTACAAAAATGTTGGAGGTATTTTTGTGAATGCAGCCTGTTGTGAAAATGGAAGAAATATATTTATAGATTGGCAAACAGACGATTGGGGATGTTTCTTAGAAGAAAAAAAATAATTTTGTTTAGCTCGTCAGTTGTATGTTCCAATATCTATACCTACAAATATAATAAAGCTGAAGAGTTTGTTTGTTTGAACGCTTTTTTCTGGAACTACCAGACGAATTTGGAAAACTCTTTTTGTATAGGTACTACCTAATGATAGCCACATTCATGAGGAAGGCTATAGGCTATACGGGAACGGGAAAAACGAGATATGTACAAAGTCACGGGTAAAAACTAGTATTGGATACATAAGTATTTTTTGCTTTACCAAAACAATTAAAAATTATAAAGATATAAGTTCAGGATTGAGGCTTGTGTCGTCACGTTACATTTATAAAGTGTGCCACTCACGTGAAATGTAGTTATAATCTCTTTTCATTTGTTATTTAAGTACTCGACAACAGAAAAAAAATCCCGTTAAATATTTTTGGCAATTATATGTAAGTACCTATAACAGACGCGGTTCTCTTGCGGATATTATCATTCCTGACTCGATCACGCAAGGAAACTCCGAGCATTGCCCTCTCCATTTCCCTTTGGGTGACTTAAAGTCTGTTGAGGCCCATTGCAGTGGGCAGGACACATTGCTCGCTGAACAGACGGTCGATGGGGCCTTCGAAAGTTCTGGAGTGGCGACCGCGTGCTGGAAGACGCAGCGTTACAAGGCCTGCCACAAGGTGGACAGATAACCTGATGAGGGTCGAGGGTAGCCGATGGATGCGAGACGCACAGGACCGGTTGTTGTGGCGATACTTGGGAGAGGCCTATGTCCAGCAGTGGACGTCTTTCGGCAGATAACACGATGATGACGAATCAAAATCTAGTTCGTCAGTCAGTTATAATTGATTAGGAATCTACCCCAATCTTCAAATGTGTCTCCAGCGAATTGCGATATCTTTCGGGGTACCTATAAATAACTTCTTCCAATCTAGGTGACTTACTTTTAAAGTAAAATAAATTCGAGTTTCTCTCAATCGCATAAGAAAACCGCCTTGGGCTAAGAGCAATAATCTCACATTATCGGGTAGACTAGAGTGCATATTATGTGGAAGCCAGAAGCCAGCCCGCCCTCGCTTGAGGCACGCACGCCTCAGCACCTGGCCTTACAGATTTTCGTATAAACGACTTCTAAAAAATCAATGAGAGTAATTTAAAACCAGTCATTTTCAGAATCTACTGTATTTTCCCCCTCGGAGTAGTTGCTTTCATAACTCTGTGCAATATTTGAATTCAACCAAATAGCACACTTTGAATAAACGCGCGAATATTATTTATTCAATATTAAAAAGCACAATTTGGTTAGGCACATTTCTACGAAATTTGTCTTTTAATCAGGTTTTCTCAGTGGCAAAAACTAAACAGCCGGTGCTGCCCCGGGCTGTGAGCAAGAACCTCACATTATCGGGTAGACTACAGTGCATATTAAATGGAAGCCAGTCCGCCCCCGCTTGAGGCATGCACGCCTCAGCACCTGACCTAGTCTTATAGCTAATGACAGTAGAATATGTCAGTTTATTTTACAGACAGAATCTAACACGACACGAACGACTTTAATAAGAGAGCATTAAGTTTCCCTCAGTGGCATTAAAATGAAGCCTCGGGCTGTAACCTCCTCGCTCTGGACTACAGTGCATATTATATGGAAGCCAGCCCGCCCCCGCTTGAGGCACGCACGCCTCAGCACCTGAGCTTATGTGTAGTCCTTTCGTGATCAGTTCTTACTCGTGTACTGCTGTCAACCAAAGATATTTTTGTAAAATACTTTGACGATCCTAAACCTAAAACCTACTACTTGAAGGATCAAAGCCTTCAAATTGTTAGTTAGTATGACTAGATATAGTTATCAGTAATCGTTCTGCGCGAATTACACATTCGCATGTCAGTTGCAATCTGTCAAAAAAGTCTTAATTTCCATAAATTTTTGACAGATTGCAACTGACATGCGAATGCCAACGTTGCTTAAAAATTAGTAGAATGGACACTCAGATCAGTTAGATATTTTAGACCGTGAAAGTTAGTGTTGTAATCAAAACTCTTTTTTTTTAATGCGAGATCATCAAAATGACTCCGCTCTGGGTGGAGCGGAAGGGAGTGTCAGACTCTTACTAACTAAAACCCACCCGTGTTCATCCAAATGCCCTTTGCGTTCCAGGGCCGCGGTGACTGTTTCGAGCAAATTCCGCAACACTGGCAGGCACTGGTCCTAGCGGAATTTTAGTAAAGTTAATTTTGTCATTAGAACTATACGATGCAGAATCATAATGGTATAAAAATCGATCTTTAGCTAGGTATCCGATAATTTGATGGAGGCTTAGCTAAATCAATACTTTAGAAAAATGCACTTGAAACGCTCAAAAAGTTTGTCGTCTCAGTCCCGTACCGATTTAAAACAGCAGCTATACCTAAGCTGAGGTGTACGAGCCCCAAGCGAGGCGAGGGCGGGTTGGCTTCTATATAATATGCACTGTAGTCCAAGGCGAGGTGTTCCCGCAGACAGCCCGAGGCAATACCTTTATGTTAGTAAAGGAAACTCAACTTCTTATTAGTTTTTTATAAATCTTGTTAATTATCTTTTCTTAATAAAATTATAACTTTACCTGTGTAATCCACTGTTATTTTATTTTTTTATTTTTTTCGTTCTTTAAGTTACATTTTATTTGTTAAGATTTAACTTGTTGCTTCTTGTTTGTACAATATTTGTATGCCCAGCAAGGCAGCACATAGTGAAACACTTAATTATAAATTGATCCACCAATGTTCAACATTTTACCTATGTGTGACAAATAAATATTTTGAATTTGAATTTTGGATTTGAATATAATTTTTAATGATAAGACGGAGGAACACATTTGAAATTAAAATAAAACGCTCATAGACTGGGGCAGTATGGACTGTTTTTCCATTGAGGGATACATCACCAGTCATTATATAAGGAAAGCTTGAAACGCTCACAATCATCAGCAACTTATTTAGCCTTAGATAGGGAAGGTGAAAAGGTCAATGTAGAGTGTGAGTGATAGGGGGAGTTACTCTAATGTTTACAAATAGGTGGTGATTCTGAATTTGATCCTTTGTCACTCCGTTAGCGCCTAAATTCTAAAAGACACTATTTTTAATTTCAAAAGCAGCAGCAAGGCCAGGTGCTGAGGCGTGCGTGCTTGAAGCGGGGGCGGGCTGGCTTCCACTTAATATTTTGTCATTGACCGAGTCCTCCTGATAATGTGAGGTGCTCACTCACGGCCCGCGGCAGCTTTTATTGATGGAAACAGAAACTCTTATAAACAAATATCATAACTTCAATATAACCTGCCAGGGACGGTCCCCAAAAGGCTGGTAATGTTTTTGCTTACATAATATGTCGGAAACTATGTAGATATTGAACAAAATCAATCCCAAAAGCATATATGGATTCAAACTTTTACAGAAAAAAAAATTGAATATTGCGAAATTTGGCGTTCAGTAGTCGCCATATTGAATTTTCAGTAACTGACACTCGCCGGACTAAGAGGAATTGATTGACGTGTGAATCATAAAAATCGGCCTAGGCGTTTGGTCTGTATAGTGCTTCAAAGGAACTTAAGTACAAACATACATACATAGGCTGATAATGATAATAAACACATTACCACTCCTTTCCGTCGCGCTGTCTCGTAAAAATAACCTTCTCAGCGTAGCGTAGCAGTAGTAACAGCATCTTCAGCAGTCTGAAGGTTCCAAACAGCAGAAATCTTTCATAAATCCAGCAGCTAAGGCCAGGTGCTGAGGCGTGCGTGCCTCAAGCGGGGGCGGGCTGGCTTCCACATAATATTCACTCATTCACCGAGTCTTCCTGATAATGTGCAGAGCTCACTCACGGCCCGAGGCAGCGTCGTTATGCTACCGAGGGAGACTGAACCTGCAATTTTATGTAAAAATGAATAGGTATGCAAATTGTTCAGTTTTGACACAGTAATGCTGGGTTTTTAAAGAGTTATGGGTTAGGAATCATGTTTTGAAATATAGCTTTTGCTTATGGCCCCTAAAACTTGTAAATACAATTGCAAACCCCTCTCCACTTCTGGGAATAAAAGTTTAAACCATCGCCTTGGATGTATCTGGTGTTATAATTATTCAATGAGTAAATAAATAAAAAACGTTAAGGGATTTGATCAAATCACTTACATTATTGGAGTAAATCACCCCAGTTGTAATTTTAACATCTTTCTTTCGGATTTCATCAAATCTCTGTTTCATAGTTTTTACTATTTCTAAGACAGTACCTATATGATTTAGATATACTGGGAGCATTACTCACTGATATGTTAGAATCCTCATGTAAAATGAGAATGTTTTCACTTCATTTAAAATCTTTAATGTCATTGAGTCTATCTGAAATGGGTTTCATATCTTTATAAATTTCACGACTTGCATGAAAAGCTCTGTTGAGAGTCCGAAGCTAAGCACCCAAGCTATATGCATGGATTACCATACATTTGCTTGTATTACTTCGACAATCTGCAGTTTTCTATTATTAGGTATGTAGAAATTATACAATACAATTGCATTGCGTACTAAAATCTTAATTTCCTTGCTAATTCTCGGGGTCGCTAAATTGTTTCTGTCTAATATTGCATCTTTGCATTTTTATAAGATTTCAAAGAATGTGTTGACTTATTTTTCTATTTTGGGTCTAGAATAGTCCGGTTTCTTCTCATGTATTATGAACAGCTGTTTTTCGTGTTTTGTAAATATTAGTTTCTTTTGTTTCCTCTTTCTGTCTTCATTTGTTTTCTAATGATTAGTTTGTCTTTTGTTTTCCTTGCCTTCTTTTTCCGTATGGTCAGTTTTGATGTGGTGCCTCGTTTTTTCGGAGTTTAATGTTACTGATGAGAACTTGGAGTTGACTCGCACTTAGAATATAGGGACTAATCGTACACAACCCATCTCTGCCTTACCTATCGCGGATAACAGGTGTGGTTTTATGTATTTCATGTGAAAAGTTGATATGCTTATATCTCATGAAATTTTTAATTACTTATACTAAAGTAATCGAATGGGAAGTCCATTCGAATATCGATACCAGATATAGACTGTACATTGAACATGTACCGCTTAATATTCAATTTGTGAAAATAATTTGCTGTATATTAATTCGCACTCAATGTTTTCGGTCTTAATAGACTATATTTACTAGACTTTTATTTACCGATAGGTAGGTTCCACCGAAATTATTTACACTAGACTTTCTAGAAAACAATTAAACGATTACTTTGGTTATTCATGTTCGCTGGGTTCCGTTTACATATCTTGTTTTAAACTGTTAGAAAATTAATCATTAGGTACCCTTTTCCAGTTGAAATATTGAGTGGTACAATCCTATTTTGTGGAGACACAATCTTCAACTGCCGAAGACTGTCTCTATCCAAGAAAGGGTTTGTGTGTGTAAGTACCTAGTAGGTAAGATATTTTTTAGAAAATTAAAATATGGCACAGTTGCGCACCTGCTGGCAACGTTGCGCGTTGTTGTGCAACGTTGCTGAACATGTTGGGCGTCACGCGTTGCGCGTCAAATGTTGCCTAGTGGAAACGAGGCTTACTAAATAAAAGTTCCTCGTTGCCGTTCGACATGATGAGCAACATGTTGTGCATCATGACGCGCGTCAAATGTTGCCTAGTGGATACGCGGCTTTAAGGTAACTTACTTGCCTTACAAAGTTTAAGTTCAAAATCAATCTCTTCATACAAACACTGAACCCTAAACCGAGTACATATCTCAAAAATATATAAGCTACCTCTTGTCCGACCTACATGGATATTTTTTGTGAGTTCCCATCGACGCCGCCCAAAAGTGCTGGTCATCATCTGCTTTCATTTCTTTTTAAATGTGTTCGAAAAATAAATTTTAATCACAGACTAATCTTCTGTTTCTATAGACGGTTTTTTGTTTGTGTATTTGTGTTAGTAATAGTTTTGGTATAGACTTCTGTGTCTAATAATTTCGCTGAAATTGTCTATGATTGGAACGTAGTGTTTCGGTAGCGTTGATGAAAAACTCATTTAGTTTTTATGGATAGGTACTTATACGGTAGCTTTGTGTTGGTATTGATTGTTTTGTTATAGAGGTACGTAGATGGGATTATATAAATAAATACCTGTGCTAAAAATGGAGAGGTGCTGTAGACCCATGTGAATAGAAATACATATGTACCTACATTCCGGATCTTTTCCAACTATTGAACCTACACAAACCACTGATGACATTTTGAATTCCTCTCTCTCTCTCTGGTCAGTCGTTCATGTCTGAAGACCTTCTTTCTCTCTGGTCATGGTGGGATGTAAGTTTGGAACGAACAAATTATCTCCATCGTCTTCTATCAGTGGCAATTAAGCGACTGTAAAAAAAAACGGTTTTTCTGCATCTTTAAATTGGGTGAGAGAGGTGCGTCAGGACAATTTACTATGTTGCATTACAGACGATCAATAAGTGATTTCATTCTCTTCCGGATACGAGCTTGCAGTCAAATAGACCTCACAGGCCTTACGTATACCTAGAAAAAGGTACTAAGGTATGTAAACTTCTGCCAGGGTTGCGAATTTTGTTCGAAAGAGTTACCGCGGCCCTGGAAAGCAAAGGGCACTACGATGACCACGGATGGGTTTTAGTCAGTAAGAGTCTGACACTCCCTCCCGCTCCACCCAGAGCGGCAGGAGTCATTTCATGATTACCCATCCATAAAAAAGGGTATGTAAACTTAAAACACCCATCCTCTCAGATGTAAATACGCCGCGAGTAATCAAAGCTACCTATCACTTTTAGTATTTATAACCAACCTATTAATTAGCCAATTTATATGGCTCCACATTATAAACTGTCCTGTCCAGTATACCATATGTTTCACCCACATATCTGTAGGCAGGCAGCGCCGCCCCATATAATTATGGCATGGAGTGCTGCCGACGCCCCCAAGCCTTCTGGAGGATCACGCGGCAATGATACGTGTGTTTCTACGATTATAGGTTTCACTTCATAATGAAATCAAGAGTTTGGTGGATATAGACACATAGAATATACTTAAATAGCGACACGAAGATTGCTTTTTGAACACTTGGCAATAGGTACATCGACTTTTCTACACTATTATAATTTACTTCGTGATCACTTCACCCACCCGCCTTCACTTCGACATGTTTACAGAATCGAACTGCAGAAGCCCTGATTGGTTGGATTGGTGCTATAGTCATCTAATGCTTAAAAAGCTGAAGAATTTGTTTATTTATTTGTTTGAACGCGCTAATCACTGGAACTACCAGTCAGATTTGGAAACTTCTTACTGCATATGATAGCCACAACTCCGGGCTATCACAGAGAAATTCCAGATCGAAAAACTCAATAACCCTATTTGCCCGACCTGGGAATCGAAACCAGCACTCCACGCTCGGCAGTCAAGCTTGCGACCGCGAGACCAACAGAGCAGTCGCCTTTATAAAGTTCATTTATAAAGGCGAGCTCAACTCAAAGTTGAGTTTTCTCCCAGCGAACCTTTGAGTGATAGAGAGAGATCACAATAAATCAAATCGTTGAGCTCCTTACAGTTCTAAGTTTGAGCTACACGGTAACTGACAAATGCTTGCACTGTCTGGACAGGTCTACTCAAACCAGTGTGGTACTTTCCGCAAAAGACCTCAAACATCAACCTACATGATTATCATTATGATTTGATCAGTACTGTAATTGTATGGACTTCAAAATAGTTAGTTTCGGGTTTTTTCTCAGGCTAGTCAGTTAGGAAACACCGGCCTCATCTGGTTAAAAACGACCAAAAACTTTGCGCGCTGTAGGTACCAACAATTTTTCAAAAAGTTCGTTATAGGCTCACCGAATGATGTTTTAACAATCACTAACTGGGTGTAGTGTTACCAAATGTAAATGTATACAAGTGAAGATCTTCAAAACTAAAGAAATTATATTAAGCACCTACTAATAAGGATAATGCAGTCACCTGTACATAATCTTAGTACCTGCATGCTGTTAGCGCTCCCTGACTGAAACAATCTTGCTACGCTATTTTTATTTTATTTAAACAAAACCGCCGAAACCATTTACACTATGTAAAAGCAATATATACAGCACAGTATGTACCTAACTAAAAAAAAGTTATGTAAAAAAATATAACATAGAAAGACTTGCGAAAAATACAGTAACGTTTCGCGTATTTAAGGTACCCTATTAAATAAACATCATATTATATTTAGTGTTGACTGTGGTGATGGTGTGTTAAAGGCTTTACAGCTTCTGTATATTTTCGAACCAACTTATAACGAGAAGCACCCGTTTATATAGGTACCCGTTTATATACCAGTTGACAGTCCAAACTCTCTAATAGATAGCTACCACTTCCTACCCAATATATCATGATGTAAGAAACTGAGGCAGCCGGCCTGGGCCGAGTTGGCAGGAAGAACCCGCCCCCCCTAATTATAGCCTGTAGCCTGCCGCCCACCAGAATCGAGATGGGCAACCGTGGGAGCGGTCAGCTAAATATATGGTGGACGGTGCTGCCTCGATGTGGTTCATGATTTATTGTAGATAGAGTTCTTGATAGTGACGTTGGGCAGGCTGTTCTTGGACTATGAATAAAACTGGATGGACTAATTTGCAGTACCTGATATGAAGGGGCTATGTGAAACAGAGGTTTAAACTTTGACAAAGCTTAAAATTTTCCCAGTTTCTAAGTTAATAAGTCCATACAACGTACTTAATAATTATAACTGCGAAATTAACTTTGTTAATCTGTCTGTTTGTTATTTCTTCACGTGTTGCTGCACATATTTGGATGGAACGTGGCACATGGGTAGGTCATGTACTGTGGGCTTAGTGCGAGTTTTTGAACATTTTCGAACGTGAATTTGTATTGAAACTGAATAGGTAAGCGCCGTCTGATGACACTCACGGACAACCTGTTTTGTTTTCTATACAATTTGACATAAGTTAACGTTTACGTTAACGCTATCGAGCACGTTAAAAAACTCACACTAAGCCCTCTGGAATAGGACATAGAATACTTCTTTTCCAAGAGTACGTAGGTATGTTCCGTTTGGATAATTTTCACCACAATTTTTAATAACACGCGGGCGAAGTCGCTGACAGAAGCAACAGTATCTTAATCCTATTCGTAATCCCATTTAATATAGAAAATTATATATGTGTATAGTAATAGAAGTTACTACATTGTCACTAATACATTGTAAAACGGTTGTCCGACTCACGATCCTCCGATTTCCGACTAAACATGTCATTTTCGGTGGTTCGCCGACAGAACGTTTTTCCGATGCACAGTTCGCCGAACCGATCATTGTTCTATCTCCTCATTTATACCAAAGAATAAAACGTGTTTTCCACATGACTGCTGCCTACTGTTTTCGCTTATACAGGGTTATTTGTAAAACACCAATAACCTTTCAGTGGGTGAAAGTACTCATAATTATAGACAACTTTTGTTATGAAACCAACCCTGAAAAATCGAAAAAAAAAACAACTGTTTCATATATTTTCATCGGCTGAATATTGCATTTTGTATGAAACAGCCGATTTATTTTTTAATATTTCAGAGTTGGTCCCATAGTACAACTGATGCATTGAATTGATAAAGAAGCCCAACAAGTGCGAGTTGTGCAAAGGGTTCATCGGCCAAATCGGCGAACCGCCGAAAAGTGAAACGCTTAGTCGGCGAAACGTTCATCGGAGAATCGTGATTCGGACGACCATTTCACAATCTCACTAGGAATATAATACCCGGATACATTAATTTTACAGTTAATACGGGAAAAAAGAAAACCAAAAAATCTAGGCACGAAGTTCAAATCATCAAAATGTGAGATTTGTAAATGCATTGCGAAAACGATAATCTGTGAAATTAGTTTCATTTCAAAACCTGAAGACCTAGCTTCCTTCCAAAGTAGGCACCTATTACAATTTTCATTTAAATCCAAAGTATTCAACTTTGACATAGTCTTTACAAAGTGACAATGTGCCTTTCACTATTGTAGACTTTTTTGAAAATTCAATTTGACATAATATAATGATTAATTCATTGTGAGAAATAAATTGGGCCATCTGTCTGTTATTTTCAAGAGGATACTTTTACCTATAATAAGTTATTTCCGTTTTGAGTAGTGGTATAAATTATATTTGTCCAACTAGCTTTGGCCAGCGGCTCTCATGAATGTTGGAATATACATACAGGTATGGATATCCCATCCTGTGCTACTTCAAGGCACAATCTATCTCTATCAAAAATCATTAAAAATGTTTCAGCGGTTTAGGAATCAAATTGGAGTGAACAGAGTTACTTTCGCATTTATAACATTCATAAGTATATGTCACCGGAAAATGGCAAAATTCGTAAGATTATAAAATATCTTGAGGGATGTAAACTCTCGATAAACTGTCAACTGAAAATGTGGAATTCTTTTTACGCAGCAAAATTTGATAGTCTACATTACAATCTCTCGTAGTCATTCCGTAAAATTGTGGTATAGCAAGTAACGAATCGTTGAGTATATAAGTACAATTTTAACATTCTAACCTCGATGACGGAGCCCCGCTGCATGAATGGATTGCTTGCTTCGCTCGCCAACTCTAACTCTAATCATATCATGTACCCAAAGAATTATCTTCTAGGGGTATTGGGCTTCAATTCGTTGGAGGTAAGAAGGGGCTTTGATCAGCTCACGATTGCCTGTAAAACCCTAAGCGGTCGTATTGACTGCCCTGAGCTCATCGGACTTTTCTGCCGCCTATTTGTGCCCGACAAATACCTTGGCCACCGTCAAAGCCGCCGTCATAATCTGTTCGCACTACCGCCATCTAGATCTGTTGCTGTTGCCAACATGTCGTCAGTTTATGTCGGTTCACATTTTCTCAGAATGACTTCAAATTTTGATGTGTAAAAACGTATTGTAAGTGTTCAGTTGACAATTTATCGAGAGTTTACAATCTCTTAAGATATTAATATAATTAAATCGATATCTGTATTTTCCCTTTTTTCGAACAAAATATTTCAAACTTAAATCAAAAATACTGACTTGCACACAAATTATGCACACTAAATAAATCATATTAGATATACTGTTTAATGGTATTTGCAGAACTGTTTTACTGAACGAATATTTGGCTAATGATATTTCTGGGTGGTTTAAAAAAAAATAACCACGAAGGGGATGGCGGGGTCTGTTCGCTCGCTTCGCTCGCTCACTTGACCCCGCCATCCCCTTCTAACCTAACCTATCCGAGTCGGGGTGACCAATGACCGGCTACTATTATAACCATGATAACCACCTGCTATTTCAGGGAAGTGCAATTTAGAGTGCAAGTTAGTATTTTTGATAAACAATTCGTATTTTTGTTTTATAAATCACTAGCACTTCGCCCGCGACTTCGTCCGCGTGGGGATAGTAGGTACTCCACAAACTGCAACGCCCCTATACATATCCCCTTATAAAGGTTAGTTTTGGAAAATTAAGCA
Organism: Melanchra persicariae; assembly: GCA_947386135.1. NCBI lineage: Eukaryota > Metazoa > Arthropoda > Insecta > Lepidoptera > Noctuidae > Melanchra > Melanchra persicariae. The sequence goes on along the minus strand of OX376661.1, from coordinate 7,865,394 downwards.
CAACGATTCTCATTATTGGTTCAGCGCAACTGTTCACCCCGTTCAGCCCGTCAGAGGTTGATTATGCAAAAATTGTAAGGTACATCTGTTTCAATAACCCGATTTTAGTTTATTCATAGAATTCCGACGTAAATTGAAGCAAGCTATAATTTCCTCCCCTAAAAACTTATTCACCCCTGCTTCACCCCTTGTTATGTATGTACCTAGTTGATTTTCGAAAAATCCAAACATTTGATATTCTTATTGTTTTGTCGAAAACATTTAAATGCCGTGGTGTTTCAACGTCATCGGACCAAGCATTGATACGATTCTCCCCAGTTCGCTCAAGCTGCGACATTTTTCTTACTCCGAGCATGTTTATTACCGTCGTAACTTTTGAACGAAAGGTCCGATTTGAATGATTTAAAGTGTAATTTACACGGACATAATCAACCTTAATTATCAAACCATTTAAATGGATAAGGATTAATATCATGGTACTATAATCACCATTTTTTATTTCACCATGGGATTTGCTTGACTAATATTAACAAAAAGCGGTCATGGTGACTTATCCATAATAGTTAGACATATGGTACCGCGGACTTTTTTGTAGATATTGATGACCTCTATAAAACTGTAGTACATCACTTCGCTCTATTGTCAATAGATTCCGCAGCGTACGCGATATAAGGATTTTTTCTCACACCTTGGGTCACATTATCGAAGTTTTCATACGGATCCCTAACTTTTTTGAAAATATTCTATAGCCTATGTCCATCTCTGATAATGTAGGATTCTACTGGTGAAAGAATTTTTCAAATCGGTCCAGTAGTTTCGGAGCCTATTCATTTCAAACAAACAAACAAACAAACAAACAAACAAACAAATCTTTCCTCTTTATAATATTAGTGTAGATAAATCCGATGTGTGAACCACATTTTTGGTGTGCATTCGATAAAAAGGTCATCTCGTTTTGGATGATTTTTTTATTTTTTTTTTGTAAGACATATTTAGTTAATCAATTGGGATTTTTTGCACAGCATTCTTTTTTGTGATATGCATTCAGTAAATTAGTGGAGTTACCTAGTGTGCTGAAAAATTATACAGATGTGCATTTAAAAATATCCCTTAATATAATCTTACGGAGTTTGACATTTAAGGTGTAACATAAATAACGCAATACCTGAAAAGGGGTAATTTGTACCTACTCACCGTTTTGAACAACTGACATCACGAAAAAAAACTACTTAGTCCATTTTGTCAAGTTAGGCAAACATGAATGGGGCATTTGTTTTTTTTTCGCAATTTCAGGGCTGGTTCATTTATAAAATTAATTCGTTGATGAGTATTTAACTACGCTAGGCTTAGCGTCATATCTGTTACACCTTTATGGAATGTAATTAACCGCTTTCTTGCCAACTCGTCTTTACGAATAGCATCTCCGCAACTCTAACTTAATTTTTATTAAATCCAAACCATGAAACGGTCAGCTAAGCTGGCCAGCTAATGGGTTCACCCATTAACTGACCAGTAACCACCATCAAGTGTTCGCAGTTATTATATACCTATAAAGATCAACGCTTCCCGAACATTCCTGGCCTATTGTTTTATTTGGCATGTTGGTAGTTTTTAATTGCCGCCATTAAATCCAGGCTTGCCAACCTAAGGCCGGTTACACGTTCCACTTTATGTTCTAAACATAAACCTTTCAAAAGTTACCCGTGAGTTTAACAGAATCTAAATGCTTTATTTATGAATTCTGAGAAAGATATCTATTCGTTTTATTGGTTCGACTAATATGGGACAAAGAGTTGATTTCGACTAAATCTGTAGACTTTTACAACATGTAACAGAATAAACGCAATACCTGCAAAGGGGTAATTGCACTCATCATTATGACCAACTTTTACTATGGGATCAACTCTGAAATCGCGAAAAAAAACGACACGTGCGCATAACTCAACAAAATGTACTGAGCAGCTGACTTTTTAGGGTTCCGTATCCAGAGGGTAAAACGGAACCCTATTACTAAGACTCCGCTGTCCGTCTGTCTGTGCGTCTGTCTGTCACCAGGCTGTATCTCATGAACCGTGATAGCTAGACAGTTGAAATTTTCACAGATGATGTATTTCTGTTACCGCTATAACAACAAATACTAAAATCAGAATAAAATAAATATTTAAGTGGGGCTCCCATACAACCAACGTGATTTTTTTTTGCCGTTTTTTATTGATAATGGTACGGAACACTTCGTGCGCGAGTCCGACTCGCACTTAGCCGGTTTCTTTTTGTAGATGGAACAGCATGCATTGTGTTCGACCCAATTTTAGAAATGAAAATAATGTTCTAAGGTCTCCGCCGGGGCTTTCCCCAACTTTGTTGGAGTCGGCTTCCGTCTCTGAAACATCTTGGCAAGAATATTGTCACTACAAATTAATGACAGGCGGGACCAGTCTTAACGTAATCTCAAAGGCATGAGAAAGTATTCTATATCTACTTTACTATTTATCAGTATAGTAGAATTCAAACTTAAGGAGCTCGTGGCTGAAAAATAACAGCCGCACGGGTCGATCTTCAAGGTTAAGCAACTCTTGCCGAGGTCTGTCTGTAGATGGGAGACCATTTTAAATTCGTAACATACCAAGCAACTCGTGCCTCGGAATGCACGTTAACCCATAGGTCCCGGCTATCATTTGTAGATCCTTGGCAATCGTTACGGATTTGTCAGAAGCCAGAAAATCTGACTCTGTTACCCAGTCGTTGTGGAGTGGGTTGTGGAGGTCTGGTAGGCAGCCGCTTCATGTATATGTCGCAGCAATTAGCTTAATCAGCCGTTTAATTGATGACCTAGCCTTTTCAATTTTTAACGACCTAAGTGACATCTTTTGTTCAATATCGTTGAACGACTTGCCCATGATACTTAAGTCTCTGATTAAACGGCGCAGTTCAATGAAAAAGCTAGGCTTTTAATGAAATGGCTGATTAAGCTAGTTGGCTGCGACTGCAAATGCGATATTTATATAATTCAGCTGAATCCGGTTTGACTAGAAGCCAATCCCAATATAGTTGGGAAAAGGTGATATGAGTAGAATTCAAACTTTGTGGCACCTGTGTGGAGCGCTTTTCTCTGCGCATAGTTAGTACCCCTCACCCCCGTTATCACATGAATTTGCTACTACACAGCGACTCGGCTCATATTCAAACCCGCCATTTACGACCTAGACTAGCCATCGGCGTGTGAGTAGCACAATTGTCTGCACAAACGCTGGTGCACTCCCTCTTCCATCACTACCATTATACCAACCAATCGGCATGCAATTCCTGAAAGGTCCGGTTTCTAATTAATTTTCCTGACAGGTTTCATCAATATTAGTTACACAGTTTCGCTTCAAAAACGATTAAAGTGACGGAAAACTTGCTTTGCGGTTACCCAAGAAAAAAGGCCAAGTGTTTCGTGTGTTACCAGCCTTAAAATTGGCACTAAAGCCAATGTTTTTGCGCTAAGAATAATAACATAAATCAAATCTACGTGCCTCACGTCCCGCCATCTTGGTTACCGACTAAAATTGATTATTTTTACGCCATTTTCACCGTGTAATTATAATAAACACTCATATTACTATCCTTGGTTGATTTCTACGGAGATTAAGATAGTTCATGAGAGATTTTATATTAAAGATAGATACGGTTGCTAAAATAACTCTTGAGGAAAACCATAGAGGTAGAGTTATTTTCAAAATTATTATTTTGTCTTGGAAAGGTTGTGTTTTTTAAATTATTTTATGGATGGAAAATCATCAAGTGACTTCTTCCGCTCTGGGTGGAGCAGAAGGGAGTCTCAGACTGTTACTGACTAAAACCCATCCGTGTCCCTGCTTTGCATTCCAGGGCCGCGGTGTCTCTTTCAAACAAACTCCGCAAGCCTGGTAGGAATGGTTGTACCCAAGTATGTTTTTAAATCTTTTGTAAAACTACTTTTGTTTGGAACACGTTAGTACAGCTAACAAAAAAGACATTTAGAGTTGAACCATAATCTTTCTGTCAAACATAGCTGCTGTTTTATGTAACTTCACTAACAGAGAGCTGTAGAAATAATCAAAACCTATGTATCTCAGTTTCTCAAACTAGTAGAAACAAAGAAACATCATCGATTGCTATCAAAAGACGGACCAAAAAAAAAAACTACTTATCTTTGCTTCCCAATGCTCCGCTCACCTCAATATCAGACTAATAAAGTCCAATCCAGCCACATCACGACCTCATCTACCATAGAGCCGCGCCACATAAAGTAGCCCCGCATCGCCCGACTTCGGCGAGTGTAGCCCGCGCCTGGGCGACTGGGCACGGGCATAATGGGCAAGAAGCCGCCGTACCCCGTAATTAAGGCCAGTGCGCTCGCGCCGCCCATGTACGCACGGCATAACATCTTTTATTTTTTATTTTATTTTTCCTATATTACACACCGCTTCACGTTTTATGAACGTGTAGGTATTCTGTTTTCAATAATTATTGTTTTGTGTACGGTAAGGTTGTTGTTGTCGATTCTGTAAAAATGTCGAAGGGAAGGCTAGGTTGAAGTCATCACGAGGAGAGTTGTCATTCCATCTTGATAACATGGTTTGAAAGCTCACTTCGTGATCACTTCACAAAGCTGACTATGATTAGTATTTCACATAGAAAACTGCCTATGTAACATAACAACCACATACTTATATTTTAAGAGTTTTGTCATTAATAATAAATTATTTTACTTAATATTTCCCCTTTACTGGCCATTCCACAGGCTCTAGACATCGCAAGAGACATTCTGTCAGCGGTAGCGGCGACGGCAATAGGGTAGAAGAAAATATAAAATAATATTTAGTCCGTCCGTTAGATTTTCAAACAATTTTGGACAAGTATTTTTTTCCATTTCAAATCGCTAAAAAATGATAAAGATCAAAGTTCAAGAAGCTGGTGGCGTCACATAGAATTGGCCCGTAATCAATGCCTTATATTTTGGGATTTCGAAAATAACATTCGATAATACCCCTTTTTTCAAGGATGGGATCATCAAATGATTTCATCCGCTTTGGGCGGAGCGGAACGGAGTGTCAGACTCTTACTGACTAAAACCCATCCGTGTTCCTCCAAATGCCCTTTACGTTCCAGGGCCGCGGTGACTCTTTCGAACCAATTCCGCAACCCTTTCAATCTGACTAATACCCCTAGAATTGAATATTGTTTGTATTTTCATCCCAGATTTCCTCAACAATTTGTAACCGATTAAAAAAAAAAACAAATCCAGAACAGGAGCCTAGGGATGGGAACGGACCAACTCGCTCGAAACCCTTCACACGACCTATACGTAATTAAAACAATAAAAAAACTTCATGAATGGGTATACCGATATAGGCTTATGTTTATTAAAATCCTGGCCGGGATCGCTTCCCGTCCAAACATGATTTATGAGAAGTAGAAGCGGGTCGAGCCGCCTCCATTCATTTGTTTTTTAACATCGACTAACCCGTTGTTTTATTCCATTTCAGATAGGCTTGATTAGTTTTAGTTCCGATTAATCGACTAAGGTCTTTCTGGTTTTTGTTTTTTTTTTTTTTAAGTTCGTGAGATTAGTCTGTGTTGGGCGCGCCTTATGATTTGTGACAGCGCGATGTTGTTTTTTCATTATGTTTCGTTTGTTGAGTGTAATTCGGAATTACTGTACGTTTTATTGCGACAGGAGAAATATACGGTGCGTTTCTTTCATTGATAAAAGATTGGTAACTTTTGGTATGCTTGTATCTTTATAAGATGATCACTTACCTTGTTGATATAGATTATAACTTGGCAAGTACTTTTGAAACTGATTTGTCATTATAATATTGGTATATTGCCGACTCGTAGCTAAGTTACAACATCCGTACGGGTCAATATTCTAGGTTTTGTGCGTGGATAGGTGACGGGACATACCCCGAAGGATCGCCAAACTGAAGTGGCAGTGGGCAGGGCACATTTCTCGTAGAACAGATGGTCGATGGGGCTGAAAAGTTCTGGAGTGGCGACCGCGTACCGGAAGACGCAGCTTTGGAAGGCCTCACACAAGGTGGACCGACCTGGTAAGGGTCGCTGGTAGCCGATGCGAGATGCACAGGACCGGTTGTTGTGGCGACACTTGGGGGAGGCCTATGTCCAGTAGTGGACGTCTTTCGGCTGATATGATGATGATGATGAGGTGACCATGCATTCCACACCCAGATTCCTTTGTGGCTCGGAAATCACATTAAGACGTTCCCCCGGCTGAAATTTGAAGATTTTTGATAGTCATTACGGGAGCTAGAAGCCATCAAATCTGACACCAATGTTACCCAGTTACTGGGTTGTGGAGATCAGATAGGCAGTCACATGTAGTTTAACTTTAACCGCAGGCAGATTTATTGATTTAGATGAGATGGGACTTCATGTGATCCAGAGCGGCCATAACTTTTTTCGAAGAACTTTCTTCATCTAATTTCGGTCTCAATCTGTTAAAAATACGCCACTAATAGGGTAGATTACTAAAATATCTAATTTGTCCGTAAAAAATCTAGTCAGCCTTGGTACACTTTAAACATAGAATTAATATCACAAACCCCACTCCTTATCTTTGATGCGTTTTATCTTCATAAATTTTTATTGATTTAATAAAGCAAAAAATACGTGTCCAATATTATTCGATAATCTAAACTGACGGACTAAATAGAATCATATTTTTTATTCAGTAATCATCCCTATTAGGTAACATATTTCGAATACTTTCAGACATTTTTGCTGATATGAAAATGTGTCTTGTGATTACGCCAAAAACTATCGCTTTTGCGACTAACCACGAACCTGAACATCTACATACATACTCAAATATCAAGCCATTTCGATCATACCGCAAACTCGTAGGCCGACATAGTAGATGAGATGTCACCAGCACGCGGCACAAATCTCAATCTCATTAATGTGTCGAAACAAGGCGGTAATTAGCCAACTCAATTACTAGTTAGATATTGTGGTTAGATATGGTGGTTATGGTTTATCAAATACACTGATAACGGCTGATAAGCTGATGGTAAATCTTGCAAAGATAGCCATAGATTGCACCGATTTAAAAAAGCTATGGATTTTTAAATTTTGAACTCAGAATATAGAACAAAACAGAAAACGTCAACTCGCTCAAAGAGGCGGTGGTTCGTTAAATTGTCAATTAATCAATGGCCGACGCGCGTACTGTTTACCTACATCTAGTTGCACTTGACAGTTTTTAAATAATTATGCCGTCGCGTCGTGTATCGTTCCCACTTTCAAAAATAATACCTGGCGTACGAAGAAATCGGATAGGATCACGTTTCATCAGTAAGTAACACGTTTCCATACATTTTTATTAAAATATTGAATTTAATTTACGTAACTTATTTGTCAACGAAAATCTCGCGTCCATTTCGCTTACGAAATGGACGCGTAAGGTTAGACTGGAAACTGACCCCAACATAATCGTATTTTGAAAAAGATTTATTTGGCAAATTAAAAGACTAATAATACTGTATTATTCTGTACCTAATCTTATTCTTCTTTCACCCTGTGTTCGTTTCTGTTCTTCTATTCTATTAAAGCAAACTTATCAAATTCAAGTGAGGAACCAAAATCATTTCACGACTTCTTTTTCCCGGGTTTTTCTTCCAAATACTCTTCCCAAAAGAATATAATCGAAGTTAGCTTATGTAGGTCGGTCAATAAGTTTTAAGAAGTTCGTATCATTTTTCACATCCAACAAACATCCTTATGGGCGTTTTCAGCTGATAACATCAAAATGTAAAATAATGCAATAAAAATCGACCCACGTTCACTCTTATAAATGTAATCTTATTCACAAAACATACCGACGCGTGGTTGAGGCGCGAATTTTCGAAGATTTTTCAAAGTGTTGAGTCGGAATAATAAAACTCTTGTGGTCTACATTTTTACTGTCAACTCTTTGGTTTTTTTCCCATGATATTTGCGACGGTGAAGCACAAAGCTTGTGGTCGACGACCACATCAGTCGCGGCGGCGTTTGGACAAATTCATACCCCATAAAATTGACGCGACTCTCGATGGTACACCACCATTTTGTTTTTGGTTTGGAGAAAAAAGGCCGAATGTAAATGAGGTTCTCTTGAGAAGTGTGAGTCTTGCAAGATAGCTGGGTTTTTCTTATTCCCTTTTTTGTAGAAATAAGATGAGTTTATAGACGAAACGACTGTTTTTCAAAGGGCTTCACCAACACTTTTAGGCACCTTTTTGAATCAAAACTGCATATTATTTAAAGTTTTCATTGTCAAAAGATACTGGCTGAAAGAAAAAGGCAAGTGAATTGGTCCATTAGTACACACACAGCAGTCAGACACACGAGTGAGTGATGCTATAACGATTTCGATTCTTCCTATGGACGTTCGGAAATCTAAAAAAGACAGTTGAAAACCTCTATCGTCCGTCCTTTTAGATTAAACTGGCAAAAGTTATCATTGGTTTTGGTGCACTTACGAACTGTTGGTCGTGCTTTAAACCTCTAAGTTTACAGTGTCTAACATTCTCTTATGAGGATCGTTTAGGTTAAGTGTTCACAGAAACTATGAATAGAGCTCACAATAAATCCGAATTTAAAAATGCCGATGGCTAAACCGGGTGTTGGTGTCATCTGACATCACAGCTGCGCAGGCGCCCGGCAGACGATCACTGCCAATTTTGAAATTGGAACGTTTACTATTCTCAAACAAAAAACTGGCCACACAGATATTAACTCTAACCTTCCTGTTTTAAGATTTAAAACTAATAATTTTATAACCTGTGCCATTTTCCAAATTTAGAATTTAAGTGACGTAACTTTTGAGCGCTATCTATGAATTAGCGTTCTTATTTGTTTGACGGTAAGGTGGGATTTCGTTTGAAGCGTTTTTTCTATTGTTTCGGTCGGTCGACTATAATGACATAATGGGTCGCGGGTTCGATCCGGCGCAATTACGCGGCACACGATCGATTATTGTGATCAATACAGGGGTTAGACGGCGGTTCGCTGCCAATTTTACATCTTTTTTTATATAATTTTGTTACAAACAATGTGCTGTGGTGGAACATCGATAACACTTATCGATCAAGCAGTTTAGCTCTCTATTTCATTTTTTTTTTAATTTGTGAGATACCAAACTGATACCATATTTCTAAACTTTTACAATGAATACAAATTCTAATTATATATTTATGAGTAATGTATTTTCTAATGGCCAAGGAAACAGTTGAAAGATGAAAAATAACACGACTAATTTTCAAATTAAAAATGATTTATCAAATCCACATTAGTTAACACCAGTTTTTTACCTTGACTTTATCATTACCATATTTAAAGTAGATTAAACTGTTAAGTAAGTATCTATTTAATTTCGATAAAATCAAAAATCGATATCTATTACCAAATACAATAACCAATTTACGAATTTCGATAACAATGCGGCGCATCACTACGTTATCGACCGATCATCGACTCGGTCGCCGACACGGATCGACAATTTCGTAAATTGTGCACCGATTAGCGACCGATTACGACCATTACCGACAGACGGACACCCGATCCGACCGTACCGATTAAAATAATCGGTAAACGATAAAAACCGATAAAATAATCCCATGTTTTGTCTGTAGACGGTTTTTTGTGAGGTAAGCTGCTGAGTGCGTGCGTCGGCACTAAACTAGCGTTTTGTCTAGCTTCTAGAATTTAGTTCTTTTTTGCCTTTAAATTAAATATCTTAATACCTAGTCGTTTTGGGTTTTAAGGTATTTTTATAGTGTATATGTCGCAGCCATATAGCTGAATCAGCCGTTTCATTAAAAGTCTAGCCTTTTCATTGAACTGTGCCGTTTAATCGTTTTTAAGTGTCATGGGCAAGTCATTAAACGATATTGAACAAAAGATGTCCCTTAAGTCTCTAAAAAATCGGCACATTTAAATGAAAAGGCTAGGCAACCAATTAAACGGCTGATTAAGCTAATCGGCTGCGGCATATACAAATCTACTAAAATGTATAAAAACTTGATGATAGGCGCCAACAGTTAGGTAGGTATTAATTTATTTAGTTAATTGGTTAAAAAGATAGGCACAAATAACTGTTAAAATTGTGATTGAAATGCAAGTTAGGTAACCTACCAGAAAATATTCGTACCGTAAATTATTATTTACGTGATAGACTCAAATTTAATAGTCAAACGAACTTACCTGTTAGTGTAGTTCGACGGTAATTATACGAGATTGTTGATCTATTAGAAAATCTAGCAAATATTGAGTCCAACCAGCCGCTCTTCTTACTATCATCAATATTAACCCCTTACTGTAAGCTGCTCATGTTGTTGCATCTCGGGTTCCGTGCTTCGAGAATGTACTAATGTCAATTCTACTCTCTTTTCTTCTGGAGCTCACAGCTTTATACTGCTTTAGGCTGCGTTTCCACCACAGATGTGCGAGGATGCGTAGCAAGGGATGTGTTTGTTAAGAACCAATAGAATCGGTTGCTCTGAGCGAGGCTGGGTAAATGAAGCGATCCTATTGGTTCTTAATAAACTCATCCCCCGCTACGCATTCCTTCACATCTTTGGTGGAAACGCAGCCTTATACTGCTTTATACTGCTCGCACAGAATTTTGATGCTTTGTTATTTTTATTTTTAACTAGTTTTTATTACCTACCTACCCATTGTTAATTTTATTTTATTGTTTAACTTTTTGTTTGTCTGTGCGAGTCCCAAATAAATATTTTTCTTTCTTTCTTTCTTATAGAGCATTTTTGTTGATATAAACAAAATAGTAAAGTCTCGAAGACTTAGCTGGGCATACTCTTAGTTTAGTATTAAAGAAGTTTTAAAAAGATTGGCATCTCTTTGGTCCCGCAGTTTTAATTAACTTATCAATTTTAATCATTATGCAATAGTTTTCTATCTTCGGATGAGGCAATAACGAGTATAATAAAATGGGGACTATATTTCTTGTCACCAAAATTTATATTTGTCATCAAGTTGCATCACCTAATAAATAGATCTATCGCCACGAAGTATTTTCGTTCTCAGATATATAAAAAGTGTCGCCAGGTATGAATTACCAAATTAATGCCAATATGTATGTAAAATAAGAGATGGATTATCAATAAAATCGTAGTTCATTCCTTGGATAAAACTTTGTTCTCAAAATAATAGGTTTATTCCTTTAACTTCGTACTCAGAAAGGTATATCTGTCACCAAATATTCGAACATAGGGCACAGGGAGCTTAGGGCACCCCGACTCGGACAGGTTAGGTTAGAAGGGGATGGCGGGGTCAGGTGAGCGAGCGTAGCGAGCGAACAGACCCCGCCATTCGTGACGTGACCTTCGTGGTTATTTTTTTTAATCCACCCAGTAATATGGTTTACTTCCCGTTTTATAATAAATCCCAACCTATTTATTTGATACTTGATAATATATCCCGAGGATTACATGTGATTTATTATGGAATTGCTTTTTACAATTATTTGGCAACTACATTTTGGTGACAGATCCACTATTTTGAGGACAAACCCTATTATTAAAGAAATTCAAAACGAATAAAATTGGCGATAGCTTAAATCATACCCTAATAAAATTAAAACGATGTAGTATGCAGTGCGTTGAAACTTCGCTTGCTTTCAAGATACGTAACAACCCTGAACTTTGATAAATTTTATCTTTGTTGTTTTTATTGATTTGATAAATAAGTGTCCAAACATCATCTGCCTAGCCTTTTCCCAACTATATTGGGGTCGGCTAACAGTCGAACCGGATTCAGCTGAATACCAGTATTTTACGTGGAGCGGCTGCCTTCCAGACCTCCACAACCCATGGGTAACATGGTACTTCTTGGCAAGAGTCATGTCAGGTTTTCTGGCTTCTGACAATGTGTAACGACTGCCGTAGATCTACAAATGACAGCCGGGACCAACGGCTTAAGGTTACACTCTTCGATATTTTGTCCATACAAATTTCGGGGGGGTATTACTCCACTGTTTGACATTATACATTCAAAGTTAAGCATGATATCGTTTTATCTCATTATTAATTGTGTCTGTACGGAACTATAATAGTAAAATAAAAAGCCATTAAAAAGTTATATGCCAACAGTTTTTTTTGCCAATTTTAACGCAACTTCGGGCGTAAATAAGTAATAAAAGAAGTGTAAAATCTCAAAAACAAAGTCGGCACCGACAGACCTCAATTGTAGAAGAGTTCAATAAACTTTATTTGTAATGGATTTATTCAGTGGTTTTTTCATAAAACTCAACCTTCCAATAGATTTTTCGTGCATCATCGTCTAACGTTGTTTTCGTTCGGAACGGTGTTTTGAGCGTGGAAACTAGACATTGTGCGTTTAGACTAGCACCTGAATGCTCATCACTGATATTGTCTCTGTTGGGCACGATGCCCGGTGAGACAGCGTGCTTTTTGGCCACGCTTAGCAGCGAGTTCGAGCCCGCGACTAGTTCAACCTTAATGTGCTTTCCGAGGCACGGAGGAATCTCGGTGTGTTAAGATGGACCACAGACCGACCCCGGCAACTTTGTCTATCGACCCGAGCATTTACGTGTCCAATATTTTTTCATAACCTAGCTGACGGACTAAATAGAATCTTTTTTTGTGTAGAAAACAACTTTTACAGCCCAAGTTCGCTTCGCCACCATAGTCATTTACCCTTCTGTCTAATCTCGTGATCACCTTTCGGTCCCCATGGGGCACCATAGTCCCCAAAGCAATCAAAAATTGCGCTGCTATAGACTGTCGTCCTCAGATTTACTTTTTTAATTGCAGATACTAAATAAATGAAGTAAGTACTGGTGTCAAATAAATATATTATTGTAATAGAATCTCTGGTACCAGTTCTCCAGTTGCGAAATAGAATTTCTTTAACTATCCAAAGGGTTTTGGTAATTTATTAAGATAATTATTTTCAAAGGTGTCGTTACCCAGTTACTGAGTTGTGTCATGTTTTTACAGTGGTTGTAGTGTAGAGGTCAGATAGGCAGCTCAGCGCTCCTTGAATAATGCAGCACTCAAACTAGCAGGATCTGGTTAGACTGGAAGCCGGCCCACATTCATAGGAAAAGGCTAGGCATATGATATAGATTGAAATACAAAATCGTAATCCATTGCTTCACATGTTTGAAAAATCCGTTGACGTTATAGCGTAAATATCGCAACATATATTATGTTTTCTGTTACAAAACGTTGCAAAAAAACATTCCATACAAAACTCATTATTTTTGGAAATTTCGATTTTAATGAAACTTCCTACGCATTTAATAAGCAAGATTCATGGGTCTAAAAAGTTATCAGGGAACATTTTCGAAAAAAAGTTAAGCATAGAAACAGAGATTTCCATCTTATTTAAAGTAAGACAATTCGGGTTCATTCCCTTCGAAAAATAAGGACTTGAAATTTTGTATGAAATGCCTTACGGCGTAAACGCTCTTGATATAAACATACAACAGCATACCTTTTAGTGCCCCAAGTTTTGGGCTACTCAATCACTGCAGTCCACTGACAATTGTACCATAGGTTTCTCAACGCCCGTAAGGCCTGAACACACAGCTCAAACCAATAACCCAGGTACATTAACTCCATCTAATACTAACGCCACCCGCATGACCAAAACCCAATCAAAAGCTAGCATAAACCTCTATTTGTCGAGAAGAATGGCTCATGAGAGAAGTTTATTAAAGCAGGGACGCCGGGGACCTCGACAGGAGACCGCCTAGTTATCAACGGTCTGAAGGTACATTGAGGGCCTCTCTGAAGACACGTCAAAGCCTATCCTAATTTAAACAGGGCTGTTTACGTCCCCGGGGCTTGGGTCATGACGACGCGGCAGGTTGGGGTCCTGTGCTAGCGGGGAGGTCAGTGAAATCGAAAAGAAAAAACGATTTTTAGAGATACCGTCTCTAGGATTCCATCTATTTCTGTTCCAAAATTCATCAATTCAGAAGCGTAAGAAACAAACTCACTTTCTCATTTTTATAGGTTTGTTAAGATAGGTTGTTTTGTACAAGTTTTATGGAATTTCTATGCCTTTGTCTGAAGGAGGAAGTTGCGGAATGTGTTCGAAAGATTCACCGCGGCCCTGGAAAGCAAAGGGCACTAGGAGAAGCACGGATGGGTTTTAGTCAGTAGGAGTCTGACACTCCCTTCCGCTCCGCCTAGAGCGGGAGGAGTCATTTGATGATTTCCCATCCATAAAAAAGGAGGAAGCGGTGAGAAGGTAGAAAAAACAAATTAATAACTAAATGCCAGGTTGCCTGGAAGAGATCGCGGAATGCGATAAGGCCACCAATTTATGTTTTTTGTTTAAGATTTCCTGTGTATTTTTAAATTTGGTATACAATAAAGTATATATATATATAAATAAATAAATGTGGGATTGCCATTACATACATTATTAATGTAAGGCATGTAATTAAATCGATATCTGTATTTTCCCTTTTTTCGAACAAAATATTTCAAAGTTAAATCAAAAATACTGACTTGCACACAAATTATGCACACTAAATAAATCATATTAGATATACTGTTTAATGGTATTTGCAGAACTGTTTTACTGAACGAATATTTGGCTAATGATATTTCTGGGTGGTTTAAAAAAAAATAACCACGAAGGGGATGGCGGGGTCTGTTCGCTCGCTTCGCTCGCTCACTTGACCCCGCCATCCCCTTCTAACCTAACCTGTCCGAGTCGGGGTGCCCAATGACCGGCTACTATTGTAACCATGATAACCACCTGCTATTTCAAGGAAGTGCAATTTAGAGTGCAAGTTAGTATTTTTGATAAACAATTCGTATTTTTGTTTTATAAATCATAAATCCGATGTATGAACCACATTTTTGGTGTGAATTCGATAAAAAGGTCATCTCGTTTTGGATGATTTTTTTAGTTTTTTTTGTAAGACATGTTTTCTAATCAATTGGGATTTTTTGCACAGCATTATTTTTTCTGGTATGCATTAAAATTATACAGATGTGCATTTAAAAATATCCCTTAATGTAATGCGCACTTTCCGCAGCGGGTCTGTTAAACAAATAATCATGGACAAGATGATCAAGCAAAGGTTTACTTTCATAAGTTATCAATACACACACACACCATCACACCCACTAATATTTATCTAACTTCAGTTCATCGAGGAGCGAAGTTGTCTAACCGAATAACTACTTACCGAAATTGTAAACGTAGTCTGACATGCGTGAAGAAGAGAACACTTTATGTTTACAATGGATAAAATGCTAATAAAATGAATGCAGATTTTTTATATCAGGGTAACAATAATAGTAACTTAAATTAAAAAATACACAAAACTTATTATATTATAATTTCTCGTTATATTATGAAAAAATCGTTTTTTTACTTTAACCGCTCCAGCCCTGACATGAGAAAATTCCAAAATAAAAAATAAATCTTACGTAATAGTAAATAAACATTAAATTCGCGGCACACCGGTGTGCTCGATCGGTAATTCCATCCAAATTCAATATTTTCCAATCTTACGGCGTTTACCATTTTCCGGTGACAGATACATAGAATATAGTTTAATGTACACACGAAATAGTTACACAACATAGGAATATCTGTTGTTACAATGGCAGTCTTTGTGCTGACAACTATATCTACTAGACAACCTTTGGATGGATTGAAAGAACTTAAAATGAAAAGGGTCTGCGGTGTACTTCTATTTTTAATTAATATTGTTTAAATAAAACAAAAAATAATCATCAAAATCGGTTGACAATTTGGCGAAAATATCGCTGAACAATCCTACAAAAAAAAATATTCAGTCAAATTGAGAACCTACTCCTTTTTTCGAAGTCGGTTAAAACAGATAAATAGCTATACATTTAAAATATAAATAAATGCGCACACTTATTAAATGTAACGCGAATAAGTGGAAAGAAGCGAAAAACAGAGAAAGGAAAAAAGTGATGGAAGTTATGAAATTAAGTAAAAATAGAATAATAGCATTAGAGAGAAAGTGACTGAGCTTGCGACAATAACACAACAACAATTCAAGTTCCAGGTTCATCAGTAGTCTACTTCCCTCTGTCAGTGAAGCCCGACCTCTCTCCGAACTCATTTCAGGGCTGAGCGCGCACCCACCGCCCAGCCCCTACCACAGAGCCACACTTTATAAATATTGTACTCTCACTCAATAACGATGCGGCGTGACAACCCTTGATGTTCAGCGTTTACACTGCTCATGTGTATACCAGAGGAATAGTTTTAATTTTGGTGGCATGTATAATTATAATCCTCCAGATAAAATATCAGTGACAGCGGCCAAACTCAACGGAGTTTAGACAAATGGAAGGACATTATAACCTCTATAATGCCCAAATGTGTGGAAAACTTCGGAAAAATCCTATCACTTTTGCCAGTCGGCTAAGCTGCTCCGTTGGTCTCGTGACCAACATTGTCTTACTATCGTCCATAGCTGTCTTAAAACTTCACTGAGCAAGTATGTGAAGACAAAAGAAACTTTTTCTACTGAGACAACGACTAACAAAGGGTGTATGGAAGACGAAGGCATGTTGCGCCGACCGCGAATAAATTGGGGCAAGAGAATTATGGTGACGAGCATCTTGTGATGATAAAAAATTCAGATAGCTTGCTTAATTGAGTGAAGGGTAGGTGCACTAGTTCTGCCAGGGTTGCGGAATTAGTTCGAAAGAGTCACCGCGGCCCTGGAACGCAAAGGGCATTTGGAGGAACACGGATAGATTTTGGTTAGTAAGAGTCTGTAAGAGTCTGACGCTCCTTTCCGCTTCGCCGAGGAGTAATTTGATGATTCCCATCATTAAAAAAAGGTGCAATCGTTATATCTAGCCTACGTGGACACACTGCTAAGCAAAGGCCTCCCTCTCCCTTTTCACAGTGTTGAATTTTGCTAGTACAGGTTAGTCCTTTCGGTAGGAGTCGAGTTCGTGCCGCCATCTTTACCTTGGTATGACGCGATGTCGTCTGGCGTTTAGTGGGACCCATTCGGTGTTTCTTTTTGCCCATGAACTGTATTGTGCTCATGGTTTAGATAAAAATACAAGTTTAGTAGGTATTTTCTTTTTGAATATCGCACACTATCATTACTTTTAACTGGTAATGCTTACCATAATGTATAGAAACTTCCACTTTAGAATTGCGTGGTCCAAAAAATCAACATTAAAGCTAGCATATAGAAAGTGAACGGCTATTCATGAGCAGGAGGCGTGGCCACGACGTTATTATTGGACCAATCCATTGTGACACTCGATTCGGCCTACTGTAATAACTAGACGAATTCTAAGAATCTGATTTTATTGATGGACGGATGTTGGAAGCTTTTATAAGGAAGACATTAGGGGAAGAGAATATTTAGGTTTTTTTTATTTAGTATCCTCCAAATACAATGTATTAGAGAAGGCAACCTAGGTATTTAACTTAACTAACAATAATAAAAAAAAAAACAAAATATGCTGTCGAAAAAATCGTCCGCATCGCGGTCGACTGATAAACAGTAATGTGCCCAAAAAAAAGCTACCCCTTTGGTCATTCGAGCTGAAAGTTTCCTCCAAAGAAATATTTTGTTGTAATGGCCATCAAAGCTGGCATGTACCTATTCAGTGAAAAATCTATGTAATGAGAACGAGATTTAAGCTTTTTTCATCACGGGTTCTATGGAATATCCAGTGGAACCGGACAAGTAACAGTAGTCAGCAAGGTGCTTAGATTTTAATATGAATACGTGTGTTGGTTAGGTACCTATTTTGTTCAGGTCTTGCTATGATTTATCTGTTTTACAGAGCCCTTATAGCTTTTCAAAAAATATGTAAGTACTTGCAGCTGCATGAATTTCTGTAAATATTGTTATTAAATTAACAAACAACACACATTTACGCCCATCGCCTTACCATAAATCCGAAAGCTGTCAGACAAGGTTTCCAATTCTTTGTAGGGAAATAGTCCCTACTGAATAGGTCCTAAGACAAAGTCTATGAAATAAAACTTTTTACAAAAAAATACAACCGACTTCCAAATAAAAAATTTTACAAAACACGCTTTTTAATAGTAATTTTATAATTGTTCGTAATTTCTAACAACAACTGGAAAATCACAGGTTAACAAAATACGCAATTTCATACAACTTGGATGACATATTTTTCGAGCTATTTTGATTTAAAAACCAAAATACTTAACCGATTTTTATGACATTTCTATAGAACCAATTGGAAAGTATAGCCTTTCATATGTAAGAAGAACTTTTCAAATCGGTTCATAAATGACGGAGTTATGAGATAGATAATAAACAAAAAAAAATACAACTAAATTGAGAACCTTTTTTTTGAAGTCTCTTAAAAATACGTTTTTCTAGAGTGTGTATGTTTTTTTAAACAAAGCTGTTTTAAAAAGCATACATACTTTAAAAAAACGTTTCCCTCCTTGTGGGGCAGTCGAGTACCTAATAACCTGAAAGT
The DNA here is from genome assembly GCA_947386135.1 of Melanchra persicariae. Classification (NCBI taxonomy): domain Eukaryota; kingdom Metazoa; phylum Arthropoda; class Insecta; order Lepidoptera; family Noctuidae; genus Melanchra; species Melanchra persicariae. The sequence continues at coordinate 7,846,891 of OX376661.1, read as the reverse complement.
GCCACATCGAAATGTAACCGACAAACCTAGTAATCTTATTTCCATTTAATAAGTGTTTGTAAACGTGTCGGCACGCATGACGAACGCTGCGGTCACGCTGCGGTCGCGCTGCGTTTTATAGCCGTTGTAGAATTAGGTGCTGATGTTATACACAATATTGTGGGGCAACAAAAAGTTCGCGGTGTGTGCAAGCGCGATTATTGTAAAACCACAGACTAGTCCGCGCTATACTTGTAAAGTATTGCAAAGTGCGTTTTTAGCAGAAACATGCAAACAATAATAAAAGCAGCAGATTTTTTTTTTTTTTTCTTGCTCTCTGCATTTAGTACAACTTTAAGTGTTACCAAAAGTTTAGAGCACAATCAGTTGTGTGACTATTTTTAACCGACTTCAAAAAAATTAGGAGGATCTCAATTCGGTTATATTTTTTACTCCGTCATTTATGAACCGATTTGAAAAATTCTTCTTATACGTGAAATGATATATACTTTCCGATTGTTCTCATTGAAATTTCATCAAAATCGAAAATCAAAAGAGTTGGAAAAAAAAAGTGCGAACCAAGTAATCGAAATTGCGTATTTTGCGTTCCTGTGACTTTCCAGTGGTGTTGTTAGATGTGGGGTACCAATAACAAGTGAAAAAAAATACAACAAAATACAACCGACTTGCAAATATTGAACCTCCTCTTTTTTTTTGAAATCCCTTAAAAAACACTACAAAGTACAAAATAACTTTAATTTCGGAAGTCGGCGTTAGTAGGTACGTTGGCCAGTAATATAGAGCTTGCAACCGCAAACTTATTGCTTGCACCACCATACCTACTTAACTACGTATTGCATCGGCATCAACAAGGTAACCTGGGGCAAAAGCCTAAGTAGATTACGTGCTACATTTATTTTTTTATGTTAGTTTTATGTGCGCAAATCTCGACAAAATGTACTGATTTTTGTGGTCCCATAGTAAAAGTTGATCATAATGATAGTCATAACATGATTACTGCAGACACCAGATAAATGTGCAATAACGGTCATTGACCCACATACATTTATTAACTTAATATCAAAAACATAAATAAAGACGTAAAGCTGTCCTGAGTCGACTTCTATGGTGATCCTTTACGTTATCTAGTCAATGATATTTTAAGTAAAAGGTGTAGATAGGTTATAAGCGCTCAGCAAGCGGCATGTCAAAATGTGGCTAATTAGCCACATTTTTCTCGTCTTGTCTCTTTTCCGCTCCCGATAATTACGACATGCCGTCCTACTTCTACGTGTCATCTAACAGTGTGACATTGTGCCGCTCTTGAAGATCGAATGTTGTTTATGTAACCTATCTACACCTTTTTACTTATAATATCATTGTATCTAGTAATGAAAAACGGCTCATAATTTATCGTTCGGGTATCTACGAAGGGATATTAGGTCAATGTACTTTATTGCAAGTTTATCAGGCGCCTACCATACTAGTTTCTGTCCACAGCTTCGCCTGCTTTAATATAGATTTCCGCAAAAAAAAATTGCCGATAACCATTTTAGGGTACCATCTATATCTATCCCATAATTAATCAAAATCGGTTCGGCGATTTTGACATACTCACAAGCAAACAACCTCATCATCATCATATTAGCCGGAAGACGTTCACTGCTGGACAAAGGCCAAGAGTCGCCACAACAACCGGTCCTGTGCATCTCGCATCCATCGGCTACCCGCGACCCTCACCAGGTCATCGGTCCATCTTGTGGGAGGCCTTCCTACGCTGCGTCTTCCGGTACGCGGTCGCCACTCCAGAACTTTTCAGCCCCATCGACCATCTGCCATGTTCTGCGAGCAATGTGCCCTGCCCACTGCCACTTCAGTTTGGCGATCCTTCGGGCTATGTCGGTAACAAACAACCATATTTTCGTATTTATAATATACCTAAGTTAAAATATGATAAAGTAGGCGATAACGCCATTACGAAAAAAAGAGAATGAAAGAAGGGACAACATTTAATTGCATAATATGAAGTGGACATATAAGTAAGTCGACAGTATGATTTTTACAGGTAGTTAAGGACACGGCTATGTACCAAAACTACATATTAATAATATGTTCTTACATATCATGTAGGTAGTTTTATGATGATTAGTTCTTACTAATCATTTTCTTAATTATTTCTGCAACTGTGTAACATTTATTACTTACCTAATAATAATTCCATACTTATTCAAGTAACACGAGTCATGACAAACTTTACTAATTATGTTCTGGGATTCGCGTGTTGGAGACTAACAGAAATATTGCAACATAATATGAAAATATGTTTAGTTAGGGTTTCGTTTAACTTTTTTATTTATACAAGGTGAACACTTTTACTCTCCCTAAAATTGCGAAAAAAATATCAGCTGTTCAGAGGGCTTACTGCGAGTTTTTAACGTAAACGTTCGCTTATGTAGAGTGAATAGGTCACTTCTAGGCAAGCGTGCTCCATCTTCGACCACATCATCGCTTACCATCAGGTGAGATAGTGGGCAAGCGCGTGCCTATCAATAATATTTAAAAAAAAATGACAAAATGTATGAAATAAAAAGGTGTTCCGTTATTGTCACCAGACGGCGCTTATGTATTCAATTTCAAAGCAAATTGACGTTTACGCAATTGCAATCGAAAACGTTAAAAAAAAACGCACTAAGGCAGTACTCGTATTTGTCGAGTTATGTAAACATGTCCGGGGGTTGTTGATTTTATTTCTCCTTCACCTTGTAAACTTTACTAAGTTTTGTCAGCGGCTTCGCCTGCTTCATAGCCAAAAAATATTCAATAGGGACGTCCACCGGGATAAAAGTTATGCTATGCCATAATCCAGGGTCATGATTAACCTGTGTGCCCAGTGACGTCCAAACCCGTATAGCCGTTGAGGCGCGTTTGATGAACAAACGTCCTACCTAACATTGTAAACTTTGAATTCATCAAATCAGTACGACTAGGGCAGGAAAATGATTTATTTTTATTAGTATGAAGTAGAAAATGTAGGACAAGTAGGATACTTGCGAAAATATAAGGTTTGAGATATTTTTATTTCCCGAATTAATTCACTTACATGATACATTTTAAAAACTAGCATTATAAATTATAACACTTAAAAACTTACCCACAATAACAAATAGTTGTAGCAAATATTGTAACTTAAAATGAATATTTCAAGTGTAAGGGTAATCAGCACTAAAAATAATATAACACAGCTACAACGTAAACATACTCGGAGTATGCGCAACTGGAAGTGGTAAAATATATCATCAAGTTTAAATATACCGAAGTTGGACAATCATTGTGTTTCCTTATTAGGTACTTAAATGCTACTAACTTAACCACAAAAGCTGAATGCAACAGCTTTTCTTTACCGAATTGGTAAATCTTAAAAAAAAAACAACCTGAATCGTATTGAGTAAAAGATGCAACGATTCCTCTATTGAACTTACACAATAAACTGTTTTTTTATGCCAAAATTTTACATTAACAGTTGTTACGATCGATTATATATCTAATGTTACTTTTTACGTCCGGGTTAAGTTTTTTCAGAGATCCGCTACGTTTTACATTTAGTATATTTTTACCCGACTGCGTCAGAAGTAGGGTAATGTTTTTTGAGCGTATGTATGCATATATATTTGTATGCATGTCTATTTCTTTAGCACGCCCTACAGCCCAAACGGCTGGACGGATTTTGACTTATGAGGTCTCGTTGAATTCGTCAGAATTGTGGTGTATAAATTTTCAAAATGGCGCCCGCAAATGAAAGATGAAAAATTCACTAAAATGTAGGAAATAAAAAAAAATACTGTCAAAAGTTTCAAACAAGTCGCTTTCCAAGCAGTCTGATGTAGTTCAATCACAGATCTGAGGCCACAAACTGCATCAGACTGCGTGAAAAGCGACTTGTTTGAAAATTTTTAGTCGTTTTTAGCGGTCGGGTTTTTGACAAAGTCATTTTCTTTCTAGATTCTCAAATCAATGAGTTACACTTAAGACACGTACGCAACTTGTGGCTTTAAGAAAAGCGTTTTTCCTGGAGTCTATGTTTCATGATCGCTTCAAGCTGAAGGTCTTTTTTTTGGATGTGGCCACTCGCATTTCAGCATGCTAGGGCTGGTTACTGCTTAACCGGACTACAATGTGGTGACCTCAAATGAATTTAAAGCCCCCAACCAGCAGTCTTTAAGTCAAGAGTGTATAGGTTACTTCTAGGCAAGCATGCTCCATCTTTGACTACGTGCATTCAAAACCGACCCTACCACTAATAAAAACAATTTTGACGCAGTTATTAAAGTAATAGTGACAGTCTTCTTTATTTTCTTGTTATCACATCTACTTATGCTTGAAGATCCCAAGATGAAAGTAAAGAGACAATCAGTATTTATATTTGGCATGTAATTAAATCGATATCTGTATTTTCCCTTTTTTCGAACAAAATATTTCAAAGTTAAATCAAAAATACTGACTTGCACACAAATTATGCACACTAAATAAATCATATTAGATATACTGTTTAATGGTATTTGCAGAACTGTTTTACTGAACGAATATTTGACTAATGATATTTCTGGGTGGTTTAAAAAAAAATAACCACGAAGGGGATGGCGGGGTCTGTTCGCTCGCTCACTTGACCCCGCCATCCCCTTCTAACCTAACCTGTCCGAGTCGGGGTGCCCAATGACCGGCTACTATTGTAACCATGATAACCACCTGCTATTTCAGGGAAGTACAATTTAGAGTGCAAGTTAGTATTTTTGATAAACAATTCGTATTTTTGTTTTATAAATCATAAATCCGATGTATGAACCACATTTTTGGTGTGAATTCGATAAAAAGGTCATCTCGTTTTGGATGATTTTTTTAGTTTTTTTTTTAAGACATGTTTTCTAATCAATTGGGATTTTTGGCACAGCATTATTTTTTCTGGTATGCATTAAAATTATAAAGATGTGCATTTAAAAATATCCCTTTATATTTTAGTCTATCACTGAAAATGCTATTGTGATTGCATTAGTCTCAGAACAGATATTTTTTTTCTATTTCAGGATACAGATGAATATATTCTCTAAGACACACTTGTGCATGCCCTTTATTTAACTAGCATAACTGAAACTCGGAAACAGCATAACAAGTACCTTTAAACTTTTAAACCACCGCCATTTTCGCAGCCCCACCTCACCGTAACGCAAGCGCAGTCGATTTCGCGACATTTTTCGCTTCTGCAAACCGCGGGGAGTTATTATCGCCAACTACAGGGAAGCAGTGTCTGAGGGTTGAATCAACCCCCCGCCGCGACTCCAATATACACACATGCTATAAAATTTAGATTATTCTACAGTCACCAAATGGGATGTCTGTACTTGACAATTTTGTTACTTTAGAAAGTAAAATGAAGTTGTGTCTAAGTAATTACTAGCTTTTCATATGTCTTTTCTGTTCGTAACTGGTGCCTTCTGTAATATCTGCCAAGGGAACTGGCATGAGTTTATGATACCAGGTTTGTAATTTTTGTACCTGAAGGGAATTTTTAATAGTAGGAACATGTAATGCCGGTATGCAGTGTCTCCTTTTAGGTACTATCTTATACAATATTAACTTTAACTGCTACCACTAACTTACATGCTACTCCGCATATATCAGGGACGCTGAACCACACTGAGCATTTACACTGACATACATTGCACTTCCACTGGATCCTGGGTCATGCTAGCATGCTTGCTCCTAACCTTACAACTAGATACATGGCTAAGGAAACTCAGGGAGTATTTTTGAATATTCACAACCTAAAGATTTCTATTTAAACTTTCATGGCATTTTGGAAGTGGAAATAATTTATTTTCCAACTCCTCCGCTGTTATTTTTTGATTAATTTCGTTGCGGGATCCAAGACAGTTGAATTCGTTCTCCGGGACTCGTCCGGGAGTCGTCATTGACTCGGCATTTTTCTGGTGGTCGCCACTGTTGATTCTGGCTTTCAGGAGTTGCAGTGGTTTGGGAATGTGTGGCGGGCTTGTCTTTCATAGCATTTCATGGAATAAGTACTCCAGGGCATGAAAGTTTATAGCCCTGTAGAAGTTCGTAATGTTTGCGCTGGGGAAATCCCACCAGGCAAACAAACCGCTTGATAAAAATAAATTCAAAACTACATATTAACACCAATTCACCGGTCAATTTCAGCTGACCAATTTAAAAACAGAACCACACCAATTTTAATTTAGGAACAACTGTTTTATACCATAATAAATACACATTATCTATCCCATAGTTTTTATTATAAATTGGAATAATCGTATCGATTGAGCAACAAAAAAGCAATGATGCGACTCGAGCGGGCTGTAATAACATAATATGAGCAATTTGAGCGATTAGCATCTACCGGAAGTCGTTGGCAGGAAGCGCTTGTGGGCCGGCGCGGGCGCATTCTATGAAAAACGCGGGCGTTTTGGACCATCGTTTAGTGTTTGCTCCCTGCTTTGTTTGTGGTTTTATATGGTGTGTTTTGGTAATTTTGTTGCGTAAGTGTTTCGGTGTGTTTATTTTAAATTGGTTGTAAAATTTAAGGCGCCGTTAGCACAAAGAAGCCGTATGTTCGACGTGCTTGGTTAAATCAAGATATTTCACGCGGTTTTATACTAAGATATCATTTGTAGATATACTGCTTTCACCGCGGCCCTGGAACGCATAGGGCATATGGAGGAACACGGATGGATTTTAGACAGTAAGAGTCTGACACTCCCTTCCGCTCCACCCAGAGCAGAAGAAGTCATTTGATGATTTCCCATCCATAAAAAAAGATATATTAATGATTTCATGATTCCCGGGGCTGGCTTAAGAGTAATTGGATTTCTTCATCTGGAATTTCTCAGTAGAAGCTAGGAGCCTGGATAGGATATACGCCTGGTTGATTGCTATAATCACACCCTCCACTACATGGTACTCGAACTACGACACGGTTGGCGCTGTGGTTGAGCGATAGACTGCTGCGCTGCGTGTCGCGGGTTCGATTCCCTTACGGAACAAATATTTGTATGGCCCACAGATAATTGCTCCGGGTCTGGCTGTTGTGTATGTGAGTTTATATGTTTGTAAACGCACCCACGGTACAGGAGAAATTCCTAGTGTGGGGCAACGTTTTTTTAAAAGAAATAAAATGAAGAAAAACTACCCTAATAACATGTTAGTCTTGAATTATGCGTAACTTTTCTGTTCGAGGATATCAATCACTTATGTAGTGAAAATTCCATTTTTAAATTTGTTTTTTTTTAAGTTTATGAAGTAGTATTTACTATTGCGTCAATGAAAACTTGGTAATTTCCAAAAAAATTTATGTTTTAAAGAAATTTTTGATGCAGTATCTTTGACCACCAGTGAATATTTTTGACACTATTCTGTTTTTTTTAGTAAAATTTAGTGTCTATCAAATAAATATTATTAATTTCTTCTTTGGCTTTATTTGTTTGTTTCTATGTAACCTGAACGAGTTGTGCGAACACTATACATCGGAGAGTCCGCGTCGTGGATGGTGCAAAAGATTTTTAGCAATTAAAAACTGCTAACTGCTTACGCAATATATTAAAGGTTGATTCCCACAAATCAGGGCCGTATCCGTGACGTGACAGGGCCGTGGTCCGCCAGGGCATACTGTGGCTAGAGGCTCATATGAATATCGTTGCATACATTTTAAATGAACTCGTTCACACACTGTCCGTGTCCCTGTCGATGTTGCTAAGTGCTAGTAAAACCGGGCATAGCTTGAGGCGTTTCTATCGATTTGTTCAAGAATCTAGATAACATTATTAGGTGTATTTTTAATTGGTCATACCACCGTTTCACACCTTGGGGAACCTTGACTTTCAGTAAATTGTACTGTTAATGTTATTGTGGCAGTAATTATAACAATATGAGATCTTATCGTTATTTTATGTAGCACAGTTTATTATGACGCTATTTATAAAATGACTGTTTTAATTTGTTTAATTACTCAGTAAGTATTTAAGAAGTTTATCGTAATTGGTTACTTAATTAATTAAGGGGTAATTCTGTACATTAACTTACCTAGATTATCGAGTTTAAAGACTCGCATCGCTTGTTGCAATTTTTTTTTCATTAATTTTTATCACATTGCGGGCTGGCGAGGTACATTGAGATCAATCGTTCGATCGTGCACCGCAATGTAATTAAACTTGCGTATGAGTTGCTTTGCAGCTGGAAATATGGCCTTAGACAGTAAACGTGGTTCATCAGCCACTCTGCTCCATAGTCATAAGCTGACATCACAGCTGATGACGACTGTAGCCGAGTATACCCGATTCAGCCTCACCGACCCGAGGATGACGGTTCAGCAATTTCCCGTAATTTTATGAAATGCTCGCACTTGCTCTATCAAAAACACACATATTTCCCTACATTTGGCAGATTGCGACTGGGACGCGAATGCGGACGTTCCATTATAAACACAGGAATTGCCTCTCACAAATAACGCCAAGTGAGCAAAAGAAGTTTTCACTTTAAAAAAATTCTTGAGCTTCTGTTGAAAAATTGAACAATTTCGATTTCTCAATAGCTCCCTGAGTGCCAATTCCACTAATTTTAAATCAACGTCCGCATTCGCATCTCTGTCACAATCCGTCGAAAATGTATGAAAAATGAGATTTTTCTGATAGATTGCGACTGAAATGCGAATGCGGACGTTGCTTGAAAATTAATAGACTCATGTTTCAGCTGGACTCTGTCTATATTTGCGCCTGATTGACGGCAATAGATTCATCCTCTATTATATGGGGCTTAAAATAACTGGTAAAATGGGGGTGACTTGTGGATGTACAGACGCCAGCACATAAAGTTACCCACCAGAAACTTTTCCCAATCAACCTTCAACCTAATGCTGTAGCGATAAAGTTGAAAATCAATTAAAGAAATTTGGCAGATTGTTGTACTTTGATTTGCTGGCGACTACCAACCTCTGCCTATTCCGTCGAGGAAAAAAAAAGATGGCGATGGTGCTACTAGTATATAAACTACCCTTTTTAGGGTTCCGTAGCCAAAGGGTAAGACGGAACCCTATTACTAAGACTCCGCTATCCGTCCGTCCGTCTGTCACCAAACTCTATCTCGTGAACCGTGATAGCTAGACAGTTGAAATGTTCACAGAAAATGTAATTTTGTTGCTGCTATAACAACAAATACTAAAAAAAACAGACTAAAATAAATATTTAAGTGGGGTTCCCATAAAACAATCGAATTTTTTTTTGCCGTTTTTTTATAGGTAATTGTATGGAACCCTCCGTGCGCGAGTCTGACTCGCACTTGGCCAGTTTTTTAAGTAATCCCTTTAAAGGAAATGAATAGGTAGGTACATAATTATTTCCAGTCAGAAGGTATACTATGAATAGGTATACAATACCTAGAAATCGTGTTCGCAAAAATTAAGAAAAAAATGCAGATTTTTTCTGTAATCATTTAATGAATCATGGAAGCTATAAAAAGAGTGTATATTTCGAATGCGTGACAAAAACACGAGCGATACACTTGCGTGCATAATCGTTGGCAGCGCACGTGGTGTGTTACATTGGCGGCCAATTTAACGATACATTAATTCGCGCAGCAGTGAACAAACGATGAAGTATTAACACATGAGTTCACATACACTGATAGACATGATACGGTGTACGTGTGTAGAATCCGAAATGTTTTTTTATATATGTCTTCACATTTTTCACGCATTTTTTGTCAGTTCTATCTAAATTGATGACACGTGCATCAATTTTTAAGAAGTCAAGTAGGTACATCATGCAATTTGATTTTAATTGTATCTGAAATGAGCCCAAAAAAGGATGCACGCATCGAAACGTTAGATAAAAGAAGCTCATTACCAGCATATGTGTTCTAGTTGAATTATCTGTAAAAGAGAAAAAAACATATGACAAAACCAATTAAAGCAGCATAACATCAAACAATAACACAAGCGCAAACAACCATGAAGACAACAACAATAAACTCCACGATCAAGTTCATAATCCATGTTTTACATTGCTTACTAATCTTATCAAAAAACCAGCTCCGTTTACCTACCCGTACTGTAATATCATCTTCTTCGCTTCGTTTCCCACAGTTACCGAGAAAATGCATTCATTTTGTGCTATCCAATGTCCAATTTTATCCAATTTTTAATGGCGCTACCGCGGTGGAGCGGCCAATATCGCAAATTATAGTGTTCACAGATTACGTCGGGAGTTACCTACGTGACGGGCGGTGCCTGCGACTGGCCGCCAGTGTACACGATAAACTGTACACTGAGTGAACATGTCTTACAGTGTAAGTACTGCGCTTCCGCGTTGATATGAGAAATTGTGGAAAGTAAATTCTTAAAAATAAACGTGCTGGGCGGATTATTCGCTCCTGCAGTGTAATCGCAGTTTTTATGGATTATGTTGGTCAGTATCGCAGCTTGAGGTACAAAGCTTACATTGTATGTTATAGGTATTTTACGTTAGTGCTAATATTAATGAAGAAACCGGCGGGGAATAAGGATAAAACAGGAATAAGCATTAATAAGGCGGTCTTCATTTGCTATCATGCAGTGCACTTATCAAGCAGCTGGTCAATTAAAACTTTTTATAAGTAAACAAATTGGAAACATAATGTAGATGGACAACATTAACTTAAGTTTTGACCCACAACGACTGCTTTACGCCATCAAATAGGTACTTAAATGTTAGAGGTTCGTAGAGCACTCTGGTTTTTGCCACTAGATTGCCTCCCGTGGCAATTTTGTATCTATAAGCTGTCGCTACATCCACAACGAACAGCTACATATATTTCAACACAACACCAATGATTGAAGTTGTTGAACCAGTAAAATGATGAATTTCTGTTAAGGTCATTCCTCGACATTATACAATATGAAGTATCTAAAGAAAATTATTAACTGACACTAGATGAGATGAGGCGCAATAAAAGAGAGGTCGCTCAGCAGTGGGCTAAGTCAGCCTGTGGATTTTTTAGTCAAATTTACAAGCCTTTTTCTATGGGCTTTGGATGATGTTGATGATGCACGCACACATAAAAAACACGAACTTTGAAAAAGTTACTGCAATAACATAAGACACCTACAATGCCAGTCTCTCCTAACATTCATAGCTACCAGTCTACCCTCACAAACCAGTACCCCCACATCGGATCAGTTCTGTAATCAAGCGTGGTGCCTCGCAGACGCAGCACGTGCTTTGTGCGAGGATTACGCGAGCCAGCGACTTGATCGCCGACGCTAATGTACTAACACGTGAAATTGATGGAAAGAGGGTAGGAATGCGCTGCGCAATAGTTGGTGGCTGTGTGTGGTGCTATTTTGATTTGAATGTTTAGAAATATTCTAAGGTTTGCAGGACTTACACGTGATATTGTCTGAGGGACAATTTTCGTATTTTCAAGAGGCCCTAGACAATGTGCTATTCGATTAGTGAATGCGACTGTCGAAATGCCAAAATGTAGGAATTTGATCACGTGACATTTCGATAGCATCTGTCAATCCCATACATTTTTGACGTATTGACAATCGCCTGCGCCACGCTACCGCTGACAGAATGTCACTTGTCTAGAGCCAAAGGAGCGTTCGCAATCGCATCGCATACGCTAACTGTCTAAAATACCCGTTATTAACCAAAATTTTGACATTGATTTGGAGTCACGTAACTTTGACAAAAACATTAAAAAGTCGATGAGATGACAAGACGTAAATATAACTAAAATCGGAAAAATAAGCGTTTTAACAGGTGACCGAACCGAACCTGACCCCTTCATTTCAGAAAACACTCATATTATAATTATGGAGTTTTGAAAATCGTTGTCGTCACTGTCTAAGGGCCATTTTCACCAAGCCAAACTGACCGCGACCAGCGTATAAACCACGTTAGCTGTCGGTGTTACTATTTTACTATGGAATATTGACGCTCCGCTCTTAGTGTGTTAGTAACTTAATCATTGAGGGAAACGTACCTTTACTACAAAAGACATACATAATAAAACACGTGGATTAATGGAATGAAATTACTTACTACTCGTTTATGTTTTAAAACAAAAGCTACGTAAACATTGTCTTCTACCATCGATTTCAACATTATAATTATCTAGCAAAACGGTTATCATTATAAATGCTTACTAAGTAATCATCAATTAAACATTTGTAATAAAAAAACACCATTCGATTATACCAAGCATTTAACAACTCCAAAAAGTAGGACATTGTCACAATCCCGTCAAAATCCAATGTCCGTAACATCAAGTTGAGAACAAACGAGCAAAAAGTGACATTGGATGGTCCGAACCTTCAACCTTTTACTTAAAACAAAAGGATTAAATATTCTTGCTCAAGTTCGGTCAGCCATCTTGAGTGATGTGACAAGACATGCGCATAACCTCTGATGTTTATTTGTAGTTGATTGGCTTTTTCCTGCGGTTTTGCTGTTGTGAGTAATTCTTTGTTTTTTTATATAATTATATAAAATTACGTTTCCGTAAAATTTCTTTCCACTAGGAATGTATCGTGGGTGCGTTTTTATCATTTATACTCACATACACATAAAACCAGGGTGACAATTCTGCTTAAAAATTAGTAGAATTGACCCTCTAATCAGGAAAAACTATCTGTAGACAAATACAAAGATTTATTCCATGCGGCGAACTCGCGACGCACAGCGCTGCAGCTCAACCACTGCGGCAACCGTGTCATCATGCCCCCGGAGCCTCTAGAGATGTTATTGAACGAGATCATTTTCCGAAAATAAACTTTATTACCCCAATACTCGGCGATAGTGTCGTCCTTAATTCATGAAAGAATTTGCGCAACCACTCGGTCGATATTTGAGGTTAAGCGACACTTGCCCAGGTCAGTCACTTGAATGGGTTATCTTGTATAACACACCTAGACTCCTCCGTGCTTCGGAAAGCACGTAAAATCGTTGGTCCCAGCACCCCTTTATAAATCTTTAGCAGTCGTTACGGTAGTCAAAAGCCAGAAAATCTGACACCAGCCTTCCAAGCAGTATTTTGTTATCCAGTTACTGGGTTTTGGAGGTCTGATAAGCAGTCCATATAAAATACTGGTGCACAGCTGCATCCGGTTGGACTGGAAGCCAACCCCATCAGAGTTAGCGGAATAGTTAGGCAGGTTGAATTTACATTCATGAAAATGTAAGTTTTAAACTTACTCTAATGGCTTGTAAACAAGGCAAACGTTTTGCTAATTCTTTGAATCTTACATTTTGACGTAACCCGTTGCAAGACTTCTAATTTCTCACACACAGTCATCAATACAACTACAAAAATAAAGAAAGGGTACATTTTCTCACATTAGCAGCAACTTATGGTCATTAATATCGGTGTTACAACTTACCCCATCACCCCATCATAGTTAGCGCAACATAATCTGTCATTCTTGACATGTGGACGGCATTGCGCAGGGGCAGTTTGTGCGACGACAATCGTTTTGTAAGAGAATGGATATTTCTACAGAACATTATCATCAATTATTATCAATCAATATAAATATGTATTTAGCTTAGAATAGCGCTCTGTTAGATACAGATTTTAAAATGTTGCGGAAATTGTCGTAGGTTATACATTTATAACTCATGTACATATATTTATAACTTAGTTTAAGGTTATAATGTTTGTATTTATGTTTCCGAATTAATAAACTAAAAAATATTATATGTAAAATTCTTCTTACTGATGACTTGATGAGTGACTGACGCACAACGCACAGCCAAAACTGCTGGTTGTAGAAAGCAATAATTATAGTTTCCTTGGGGAGTGTAGGTGAGCACTGAGAGAGGATTTCCTGAAATTCTTACGTGAACGGGAAAAAACGGGATATGCGCATACGAAGTCGCGGACAAAAGCTAGTTAATTATATTTTTATGGTGAAGAAGAATGTAACCATAAGTCCGTAACATTTGTAATGGTACATTTTTATCACGCCTGTGTCCCTAGAAAATAATTAATTACAGTCCAGAATTGTTGTGAGCACATGATAGAAACGCAAAGGCTTGGTGAAAGCTTAAGGTACCTTTCCAATAATTATTATTATAAATAGTCTATAATGTTTTACTTTAACTTTCTAAAACAAAATTATCGAAACTTACTAAACTTTATCACGAAAAAATATTAACGAGCTGCAATTAAATCGATTTCAAATGATTGCAAATTCTACTTAATATTATTATATTACAATTCTAAAATCAGTATATTGCAACCGGATGCGATTGCACGTAACCACAACATAAATAACAACAAAAGGTCAAGCACAAAAATTAATAATAAAATAATAAAACTGAAATAATTTACGACTAATTACCAAAAAACTTTTCAAATTAATATTTTAATAACGTTGTGCAGTAAACCAGTTCTGTGTACTACCACACTTGGATTCTTTCTATTCTGGAATCTTTAATTACTCGTAATGTATGAGCGCGGCTGATCGATTCGATGCGGCTGCAAAGCTGCGCCGGCGCAGGTCACGTGACTAACGCGTGGCTTAGGTGCCACCATAAAGTGAATCTTTGCAGAAGGTTTATACTTGCGCTTTTCGAGTCAAACCTAAATCGACATGACTTACTTGATTATAAACGAGTCTTGGTGCACCGTTTTAGGCACTTTCTCTAAAATACAGCTGAATGGGCACTGTATGGTACAATTCAACAGACTGTATGTAGGTCATTGGAAAAAAAACGCAGCATAAATTGATTGATTAAGTACCTGAGTGATGATGATGAGTTTGAAATATATTAGTCAAATTATTTATCATGACGTCATACATTACAATTATAAGAAATCATCTAATTTAAACAAAACAAAATGACCCAATAAAATATGACACAAAGTCAAACATCAAAACAGGCAGTCCTTACGAAAAAGTCAAATCTTAAGTCTACGAATTAGTGCGTAGCAGAGCTACGAAATTGCGTAGCAGTGCTACGATCGCTACGCAATTTGAGTAGACGTTTTTTTCCTCTATTTTCGTTTATCATGAGTTTTGAAGTTTTAACCTTCTGTAGTTATATTTTTATTGTGACATATAACACCCCTTGTCCGCAGAGGTTCAGATTGATCTGCATTTGAGTACTTTATGATGATTACGAACTAATCTTGTTTGCAAATCAGCTCAACTTAGTGTGAATTTTAGAAGAAAAGCTTGTTGACACTTTTTTCGATCTGGGAAAGCAAACTTATAGTTTGTAAGCGTGTTGTAATGGCTCCAATGTGTAAACGATGGCCCTCCACGTTTGATATTTGTTTTGATATTGATGGTGGGAACGAACGATTGAGATATTTTTTCATGAAATGACAAATATTGTTTTAAAATATTTTATGACTGTTATTTTTAATATTCTTTTTGTAAGTTATAACTTCATGTAAGTACTACCTAACCACTAAATTTTTTTTCATTTCAAAAGGGTTTTGAATTAATTCTCCATATTATTGCGCCTTCGAGTACCACTATTCTCTGCATCACACAAAGGTTGACTGGTAGAGAATGCCAATGACATTAAGTCCGCCTCTGTACGTGCTTAAAGTATTAAAAAAAAAAATCGCAGCGGTTCCCGATGCCTGCGGGAGATGTTTATCTTCAGTTTTTAAACAATTTATGAGCAATAATTTCCATCAATTACATATAACAAACACTTAAGAAACAAAATATTACTAGTTTCCGAACAAACACTTAAATTGTCCGTCATTCAATCGTAGGCGGCGTCAAAACGTTGAATAAATTGATGTTAGTCAATTAGCTGAAACAGCCAGAATGAGCCGAAGTGATCCGATGTTAGCCGAAGTGAGCCGAGTACCCTGGCCAGAAAACAAAGGCTTAGCGACCCCCCGGAAGCATTGAGTTGTACCAGCCCCTGGTTACGACTTCGATGTCGACCAAGTTAAAAGCGGTGAGCGAGTGATTTTGCTTGACTGGAAAAACAGCAAATGAAAAAACTATAACTTAGCTTGGTTCTACTATTTTCTAGAGTAACTGAAGTAAATATCGTACTTTCCTCAGGTCTACGTTCTATATGTATCTACGTTACTTTGATTTGGAACGAATACAATAAAACTGCTGAAACGAAAAAGTAAAAAAAAACCGGCCAAGTTTTATTCTGTTTTTAATACCTATTTGTTGTTACAGCGGCAACAGAAATACATCATCTGTGGAAATTTCAACTGTCTAGCTATCACGGTTTATGAGATACAGGCTGGGGACAGAAAGACAGACAGACGGACAGCGGAGTCTTAGAAATAGGATTCCATTTTTACCCTTTGGGCAAAGGACCCTCTCCTTCCATCCAATTCTTCAAAAACACAGTGTTCCTTTAAATGTCCTTTGCGTTCCAGAGCCGCGGTAACTCTTTCGAACAATTCTGCAACCCTGTCGGTCAGGCTACTTACAAATCGCTTCAGCTTTTCGACTTAGACCACACGTCATACACGGTCCACCGCCCCATCCTTGCGTTCGTTGCGTGAAATGTAAAATTTTTGCTATTCATTGCGGGTAGGAGCTGTTTTTCTGACACTCGCGCCTTTCGTACGGAGACCAGCCCTTTATAAGGGGACGATGTGTACAGTCACAAAGTATAGTGCTACGATTTGCAATTATTTTTAGCACGCATTATTAGCTTCTCTTAACTTCGTAATATCTGTGAAAAAAAAATACGAATTCGTGGTTCACCTTTGTACAGTGTTTTTACTATTGCAAAAACTTAATAAAAAAATGTATGCTGTAATTACGTTACAGACTTTCAGCTTATGAACAGTATTTGAATTTAAAAAAGCAAATTACGTTTTTTGATCTAAGATTGTCTAGATAGCAGATCAAAAAACATAAAATAATTCATAAAATTTTAGTACAACAAAGTACATATTCCTGTCTATTTAACAAAAGCAACACGTGTGGCACACTAATAATATTAATAAAGACATAAAAATTGTAACATTCATATCCATTATGTGCTATAAATAATTAAATAAGTAATCTTAAACTCCCACGCTTAAAGAGCTTCCTCGGCATATCAAGAAATAATTATCTTGATTTAGACATGAACCTAATTTTATATTTCTTATTAACAGAAGCCCTTTTAAGGAAATGTAGGCATGATGAGTGTTACGTATCATTCATTTCCATAAGAGGCAATTTTTAAGAAGTAATAACGAAAATAATAAAGCTAATTTATTTTATAACTTAATTAAAAGTTTGAATCGATGCTACGTCGCCATCAAATCGTACTCTATGTTGTTGTAATTTAAAAAATAAAATATTCGTAAACGTATTAGTAATTACGTATTGAGTAGGAACATTGGTATCAAAGATAAACTCTTTTACCTTGTCCCTACTATACCAAAACCCACCCTATCAAAAATCGTGATAGTATAAATGTAAACACACTCATGTAAAAATGTTAATTATTTTCAATGCATGAAACAAAAGGGTTTTTTGTTTTATTTTTATTTCTTTATTTTATTTATTTGAAAAAAATCGTCATTCAATGAAACATGGTAAGATGCTTAACCAAAATGTCCTCGTAACACTTCAGTCAGTAACAGTACTTGTAGAGTTGTAGTAAGGTGCAAGCACAGAAGCACTGCACATTGCCAACATTCCGGGCGAGTTTCAACAAATTGTGCCTACATACCTCGAGGGCAGCCACAGGGCAACCCTATGTTGTGATTGTAGTAATAATAATTAGTTCAAGTGATGAGTATTTACTAAGGGAGAATGTTGAATATAAACACAACATCTTGCCGATAATAGTTACAATATTAAATTAGACATTAGGTGGGATCGTGACGAAGCAATGTTATGCAAATAGCTAAAAAAACTATTTGTCGAACACAGAAATATTCTAAGCGCTGCAATGACCACATCATCGCTTAATATCAGGTGAGATAGTGGTCAAGCGCGTGCCTATCAATAATAAAAAAAAATGTTAAAAGAAAAAAATTAACTTAAAAGTTAATCCATCGTAATATTTTTAATGTGATAGGAACTCTGTCTGTTTGTTCCCTTCTTCACGTCTAAACGACTCAACAGATTTAGATAAAACTTTGCAGACGGGTAGAACATTTTCTAGAATAGGACATAGGTGGGATCTGGCATAATTATCGACTTGCACGCGGTATGTATATATTTTTTATAATTTTAGAATTTGACATCTTACCGCAAGCGATAATGAGGTCAGCCAGACCTTTGCTTCAGTTGCATAGAAGTAACATGTTATTCACTGTTGACTAACGGACAGACAGGCAATTTTAAGTTCTCTTTATCTGTAAACTCTTTTTCGACTTAATGTTAAAATTCTATTTTTAGATCTAAGTATCTAGACGTATGCGTACCATTAAGCTTCAGTAAAATCAGTTTATTAATTTCCCAGAAGAAGAAGGAATATCGTGAGGATTACGCTCATAAAGACCCCAGATTAAAGCTAACTAAAGGTGTAGTTCTGATCGACACACGACCTCATTCTTTAACGACTGCTGCAACTAATGTTAGCATTTAAAAAGTCCATGATTAGTATGCGTGAGTAAAAATAAACGGTTTCGAACACAGCTCTGCCTTCCAAGCTTATTTCTTAATAATCTACTGACCATGAAATCGTCATAATATCCTACATTTTACATACAGGTGTGATACACACAGCCTAAGCTAGGATACTCTGTAGGTAATTATTTTCAACGTAGGCAGATTACTCTATTATTTTTTTAATTAAAGCAATAACCTATAACTTTTAAAAAGGATTTGTGGCATTATAACATATATAGTAAGTTTTTTTTTTAAATCGTTGCCCCACTAGGAATTTCTCCTATGGCGTGGGTGCGTTTAGACATACAAACTCACATACACAAACAGCCAGACCACATAATAATATGTAGTAAGTCGCCTATTTTTTTTATGAGTTGGTTTCCACCGAAATCTGTGCTAATAAAATCCGTTTTATTCATCCACGCACTGTATATGAATAAGGAACGAATTCAAATAATTAAAAACCAATTTGCCACCACCCTGAATTGCAACACTTCCCATAAAAATTGCCACGTGACCGTTTCGTTACGGGTTCGCGTAGTTATCAAATATATAGTAACAACCCGCCCCAAGGCAATTTCAACCTTAAAAACAAAGTCATTGAGATGGATTTTGAGTGTAGCTGTTTTGGGGAATTGAAGAAAATAGGCATAAAATAGATAAATAAGATTTAGCACGGGTGTTACAGAATCGTATGTATTTCAGGGGCGTGGCAGGCGCGTGCGCATAGTTAGTGTAGTTTTCCCGTGACTGTTTCAATTATAGCAAATTGGATGTTAGCTGGGTTTGGATGTTAGTGGCTGTAGAAATGTTATGATTGGATAAAATGTTAAGAGTCAGAGATCTTAGAGTAAAATTTCCACCGTGACCAGAGGGCCAATTCTACAAATTTTTCGTTTTTTTTTTTTGATCAAACAGTCAACCAACCCGTTTGATCAAATTACTTGAACGTCTATGACCCCGCATTAGTCAAATCTCAGACTCTCAAAGTAAGTTAATCCAGAACATCATACCTATGCATTATAAATATTATAATGCAATACATCTGAATCTTCTTCTGCGTGTCGCTGGCACGACAGTGGTTGTTTAGATTTGGGTGGCCCAAATCGTTGCCACTTCCACGACATCCAATACCTAATGAGTTCTAACTTTTTCTAATACCTATGCACTTTGTTAAGCCAGGCGCTCAAAACATGTCTACATTTTCTTGAGCGCCTCCAAGTTTAGGCTTATCTTAGCGTTAAAAGCGCTATCACAAACACGACAAACATTCTGAACTTCGAATTGCCCGTTACGGTTTTACCACTTTTCACTACATGTCCATCACGTGACAACCGACTCAACTAAAAAAACCTTTTTGAATCTAGGCTTTGAAAGAAAATCGTGCATCAGGTATAATGCGAGAACTTTCACCACTTACGTAGTTAATACACTACACAATCTCGTCGCCGCACCTACATCCACGCTCTCAATAAAAGATCCACAGAGCGGCGCTTTACGAAATAATTATTAACAGAAAAACCACAAAAAACTCTCCGAAATTAGTTCCCGATGACAGTCAAAAAATATATGTATATTTTTTGTACGTTATGTTTATAAAAAACGATCTCCGAAGCGCCATGGCCGACGCGCGGTCCCTTTTGGACTCAGCAGGACATCGCCCGTTCAGAGTTTTGGTACTAAATTTCTGT
The DNA here is from genome assembly GCA_947386135.1 of Melanchra persicariae. Lineage (NCBI taxonomy): Eukaryota > Metazoa > Arthropoda > Insecta > Lepidoptera > Noctuidae > Melanchra > Melanchra persicariae. Next base: position 7,826,629 of record OX376661.1, on the reverse strand, counting down.
GTGGCATATTTATTCGGTCCTGAGATTATTTTCTACTAGGATTTTATGATAATCGGGATCTCTAACGAGTAATGAATTACGTTCTAACATAGATACGGGTTTTTAAAGACATGGGTGACAATTGGGTCGGGTTTTGTCGTTCGCTTCGTGATAAGCATCTCGGTCGTGTTGTTAAGCGATTAGAGGCAATTAATGCTTTAAAGTGTCGATGGTTCTCGCGTTTTTGCTGTTAAACGACATTTTTTTGAAATGTCAGCTTCCAGTGTTTTAGTTTACTTCTTTTTAAGCAACGCTAACTTTGACTTGTTGGATTTCAATTAGTGCAAATCATTAATACTTTTGTTTTAAAGGCCAAATGGTACTTACTCGGGTTCCTAGTATCTTTCTTATTTGAAGAAGGGTCTTCTGAGTTTGATGCCTTTGAGGATGCTCAAGTGATATGTTTTAAGTAAAAAAAACCTATTATAAAAACGGATTCTAATTTTGTCTTAGTATTTAATTATTTAACAATCTTCCTGACGACAAATTTATGAAGTGCCTTCGTTTAACTTATCTCCTATGTGTTGTAGATACCAACATGCTGGTCTCACCTATTGATCGAAAACTTTGTAGACTCGCTCAAAGTTCGATGACAAAGCAATAAGTAGTATTGAAGTTTTAGATTTGAAGAACTTTACGTAGGAGAGAGAGAGAGCGTAATTATTGTTTGGCATGCTTAGAAATTAAGTCGAACGAAAGAATTCTTATTATTGACAGCACAAAATTGAAATTCAAATTAACAAGAACAAAAAATGAAAAGGACGATCACGTAACATTACGATAGCGCATGTCAATCTCATATATTACAATCTTCGACTTTTGACAACTGATATTGCTGATAGAACATTTCTAAGTTCGTAGGCTCCAGAAAAGTTACATTCTGTCAACGATAGCGTGGCGAAGGCAATATTCAAACGTCAATAATGTAAGGGATTGACAAAGCTGCACGCTGTTACGTGATCATCATCTACCTAGCCTTTTCACAACTTTAATGGGATCGACTCCCAGTCAAACCGGATTCAGCTGAATACCAGTATTTTACGTGGAGCGGCTGCCTACCAGACCTTTACAACCCATTAACTGGGTAAAACGGGACTTCTTGACAAGACTAGAGTCAGATTTTTTTGGCTTCTCACAATCCGTAACAACTGCCAAAGATCTACAAATGACAGCCGGCACCAACGACTTAACGTGCTTTCTGAGGCGCGCAGGAGTCGCGATATGTTAAGATTGTCACCCATCCACACCAACCTCGGCAAGCGTAACTTTATTAAGCGCAAGTTCGATCGTGTATGGAGTACTGCTCGCATCTTTGGGACGGATCTGCCAGATACCAGCTTGATGCCCTTGAGTCAATTGAGAAACGAGCCAAGAGGATCATCGGCAATGATAGGCTCGTCGAATCGAAGCTCCAAAGTCTCGAGCATCGACGCCGAGTTGCTAGCCTGTCGATTTTCTATCGGTTGCATTTTGGGGAGTGTGCAGCGGAATTGCATAGTTTGATTCCGCCAAGCCCGTTCCATCATCGGACCACAAGACGTACGGCGATGCGCCACCGGTACATGGTGGACATCCCACCCACACGCACAAAGCGTTTTGGTAATACATTCATTGTGCGTACAGCTAAGGAGTGGAATTCCTTGCCAGAGTCTGTGTTTCCTGATAGCTACAACCTGGGAGTCTTTAAGTCAAGAGTGGATAGGTTACTTCTAGGCAAGCGTGCTCCATCTTCGACCACATCGTCGCTTACCATCAGGTGAGATAGTGGTCAAGCGCGTGCCTATCAATTATAAAAAAAAGCGTTGCTTGACCTTGAAGATCAACTCGTGCGGCTGTTATCATCCTTTATTTATATTTTAGCATTTTGACTATCGCATACGGTATTGGAATGGCCCTCTAGAGCATCTGTAGCCCAATACAGAAAGACCGACCGAAGCAATATGAACAGATTTTTCACTACCAACCCACTGCCTGAAAACCCATAAAAATAACAATGTACCGTCTCAAATATGACCCCTAATGCCTGGCAGAGCGTCAATACGCCATCAATAATTATATATCACTGGTCTCACTCATCCATCACTGACGCGGATGATGGATGATGACTCCGTGTCGCTTGACCCCGAGCAGACATTACTTCTCAAGGAGGTGTACCTGCTCGTAATTATGAGGATGTGGATGTGTGGATTAGGAGTCGGAAAACCATACATACATACATATTTAAAAAAAACACAATATCCTACTAACATTTTGACAAGAAACATGTCAATGTTTGAGGGTCGAAAAAACAGACAAACATCAAAACAAGTAACTGTCGTCTTCAGAATCGGAAGTCACAGGAAAGTCGTAGTACATAAAAGCGTTCAAATTCAAGTCGCTTTATTGACATTGATAGTGAAATGAATATCATTTCAGCAACTACCAATGTCAAAAACGTGTCAAAATATAGGGAAATTAAAGGCGTTTTTGACAATTGTGATGCAAATGTTCCTTTAGAAAAAATACGAGAGTTGTCTCTCAGTTTGTTTCTAGAAAACACACACAATGTAAATAAATTCAGCAAGAAGTTTAATAAAATAAGTTTCATTAACATGTAATTCTGCTGGAAGAAATTTCTTAAGAAATAAGCAGTACCTTTGTACTATTAGTTTTTATGTTATTTTTGCAACTGTTTTTCTGTGTGTACATAAATTATAAAATAAATAAATTAATTATGTCCTATAAAAGTAGTCCTCTAAAACACATTAACATAATAATATGTGTCCTGTTACGTTCAAAATCAACGCTTAACTATGACACAATTTCCAACACTTCCATAATAAAATAAAGTTCACTTAAAAGGGCACTTTAATATAAACTTTTGAGGTTAAAAACTTCAATTACAAACATAAGAAAAGTAAACACTTTCATATAAAAGTCAAAATATTATGATAACGCGACAATAAAGTCATGAAATAAGCACCATATAAAAATATATATTTTATTGACTTTAAATAAAAGTTAGTTAAAAATAGGGTCAGGTTACAAAGCTGAAAAATTAAACATAAATTTGGTATTTTCAATTCAGTAATGAAACAACATAGGCCTGTCAAAATACTGGTATTCAGCTGAATCTGGTTGGACTGGAAGACAACCCCGATATAGTTGGGAAAAAGGCTAGGCAGATGATGAATCACCTATGTATCTTACTAAACCTAATAAGCTTGTATTTTAACGACTGTGTTTTGATCTATGTTAGAAAGCACATATTCACCAGCAGACGTTTACTTGCTTTTAAAATAAATTACACAGCTACGCTGCCATCTATCGGCCGGTAATGCTCGTCAGGATATAATATTCATAAACTACTAAACTTCGGAACAAGCGCTACTAAACTTAAGCTTAGCATAAGTTGAACAAAGGGGTTTATTGCTTAGTAAATGAACTACATATTATTTATTAATATTATGAAGTCTAATACTTATAAGTGGTGTTCATCTGTTTATTTGTCACTTGTTGTTGGAACTGGTTAAACACATATTGAAGTTTATTTTTCAATTTTTTTTTTAAATTTCGCCTTGCCTTAGGCATATCTAAAGAATTACGGCTAGTAAGATATACTATCCATAAACAATAGTTTTAGGAACAAGCGACGAACGAAATGTCTTAGTTGTTGGAGGAGGCTCGCAATTGTAATACAAAAAAAGATATCTGAATATTGCTGTCTATTTGCGCCCCCGCTCCAGCTTCATAATTGATGCAATAGCACTTTTAATAAGCAAAATTCATGCTGGATAACTTCCGAAATTATATAAAAATTGAACTAAATGCTTTCTAATTATTCGCTACTAGACAATATAAGTTATGTTTCTGTTTAAATGAAATTAAAAATGCAGAACAAATAAAAAGAAAACAATCACTCTGTGAAAATGTGTGAAATTTAATTGGCTTACCTACAATTATTGTTTTAGGTAAGAATTTAGGAACCTAGATAAATACCTACTGTGCAAATCCGACAAACTGAATAAAAAGTTGGAAATATGCTCAAATCGCAAGTTATTTTAACGGAGGTAATTTTCTCTAAGTCATAAAATGGATTGACTTAGAAGAGGGCTACCGTTGTGAAACCACTACTGGTTATGAAGGCGATAATAACTTTCAGGTTGGCTTAAAGATAACATTGATGATTAAAATCCATATTATAAAGCATCTACCTGCTCACATTGTAAGCTGTTCTTACTTTTCCTTAATGAGCAGAAACTGACGAACCTCCGTAGGTAGGTGACCATTCATCACACTCTGAGACCCTCCGTGACTCAGAAAGCAAGTTATGGTGCGGTGATCAGCAAAAACTGAAAAATTGCTGGTTTTCCAACGTAATTTTAGCCAAAGTTGTTTAGTTTCAAGCTGCAGAAAAAATTTATGTTAATTTTAACTATATTTCAAAGAACACTGTTGTTTCCGAAACATGTTTAAAAATAAAATCCTCGATAGAAATGATCGTCAAAGTTACCTCTAACTTTGACTTTAGAAAAAAATCCCGTATTACTAGCCTAGTTATAAAAAAAATGTTGTTATATTTATACCAAATAATGAATCGAGTCTTAACGCAAAACTTTGTTGTTTTAGATTTTTAATAGCACAACTTAGTTTTGAGTAAATCGATAAAATGCTTCTTAATTAGCAATTCATTGCAAGCATTGTGTTCGTTCTTCTCTTTCTTTTCTATACAGTCCGAGAGTGACCGAGTTTTTACTGTCACAGCTCCTTAAACCTGTTGATCCCAACTGTCATTTGAAGATCTTTGACAGTCCGAAAGTCCGAAAGTCTGACAACTAGTTTTGACATGTGCAACCCAGCTACTGGGTTTTCGAGGTCAGATATGCAGTTGCTCATATTAAATACTGGTGGTACTCAGCCGCATCCGCGTAGACTGGAAGCTGACCCCAACATAGTTCAGTAAAGATTAACTATATTTATGATGATTATGAAACTTATAAACTTTGCCATATTTTGTACGAAGAAATAACCTAGCAGAGTTATGTTTCAGACAATACAAAGGCTGTATGAACTCTAAATTGAAACAGAGGATGGGAAGGTAGGATGATAAATGAACGGGTATCATCATCAATCTTATTTATTTCTCTCTTGAAGTAGCACCGTCTCGTGGGTGCGAGGTAGTTCTGTTATTATCAAAATATACCAACATAAAATACTCATTTTAGTGTAATACCAAATATAACATAGTACAGCTCGGCAATCATCGCATTTCCGAATACAAAAGTGCTAATTTCCATGTCCATCAATTATTAGATTTATCGTGTATAATAATTTGAATTCAGAACTGGAAACTTTATTGTTGTTTTGTTTCGATTTCCGTGTGAATTATTTATCAGTAATTGAAACAGGAATTGCCATTTTTATCTGCTTTTTTATTATCTGAATGTGATGAATTGATGATGAATGAAAGAAAAATTATGAAAAAAAATACTTTTAAGACATTTACGATTAGCACTTTCATTTGATATGGCACACGGCACAGTAGTAAAAACCTTTTTATTTTTAATTTTCTAAATTGAGACCTCTTCAAATTTTACTTATTTTCGTTACCTACCCGTCCGTGTTTATCACAGAAGTTCGTGTACTTACCAAATTTCAACTGAATTAACGAACTAACGTTCTAAAATGATCGTAACCCTCCACTCCACTTCGTGCTTGGTGAAGATGTCCATATTAGTTTTTTAGTCAATATGCCAACCGTGCTCTTAAATAACTACTGATTGATGCAACTCATCCACCAACGTCTATGATATTATCGAAAACAAATCGTCACCAAACCAAAAATCTTCCCAATCTCACACAAACTCCCAAACAACAGTTATCGGACCTCTTTCGAACATATCTATAACCACATAACGGCCTCTTTTAATTTCCGAACCTTACCTATCCGAGTAAAGGTTGCCATCACAAAAAATAACCCATAAATTAAATAATTTATTCCCAAAGCGGACGGTTTAACGTGGCTCGTGTAATAATATAATGGAGGACAGGTTCTTTGGTGAGCGCCGCTTCCTAGCCATTAAAGAGTCTAGATACTAAATGTCGTAGTAAACTAAACTAAATATGCTCATTTTGAATGCTTAATCGGTTTCCAAAGAGTGGCTCTGAGGCCGTGAGATGGGATTTGCGTTTTGTGAATATTGTACTGGTTTTTACGGCTTTCTTGTGTTTACTTGAGAGTGGGTACTGTTAATTTGTGGTTACAGGACTTGTTCTGTATCTAGGCCACAGTTTTGTGTTATTTCTGGAGAATTGTTGTTCCAATAAGACTTGCTGAAAGAGTTATCGAAATGCCTTGTTTACGAATGTGGCTTCCCATAATTCATTTAATAGATACCTATTTTATAAGAGTTTACTAGTTTTGTGCGTTGACCGATATGAAATTTGAATAAGGATTGATAAATAAAACAATAAAATGGCTCAAAAATGTGTATTAAATATATAAATGCATTTACAAACAGAAACTTTTTTTTTGTCATTAGCACTAATACCAAATCAATCATTGTCATAGTAATACTATCACCAAGTTTCAGAAAACAATGACGCAAACTGAACGGAAGTCAGGTGATGTGGTTGGCGCTTGACCATTTTCCACAAGAATATTGCGAAAATTTTCGTTCCAGAAACCAGGTTTTAATAAAGTTGCCAAAAGATCTTGCCAATGAAAAACAAATTCTTCTAGCAAAATAATTATATGTTTTCAACTTACAGAACAGCACTAAACGAAGTTACAAAGATATCAATACATTATTCATGGCACGATTCAAGTAGCTGTTCTCTTAATTACCCGGTTATTATCAAAAATGCCCTGAGGCACCGTTTCGTAACAATAGCTTTAAATATTTACGTTGCTAATAGAGGAATGTTTGAACAAATTACTTGAATCAAATTGGGAATGTAGAATCTTGTGAAAACCAGTAGCATGGGTGGGTAACTGATATTTAGTGTTTACGAGAAATTGTAAAATATAGAATCATAACTAGTTATTGTTAGACAGTCCTGGACCATCTTCAAACCCTTTTCTAAAATATTTCGTTGTACAATCTATCATCTTTTGGGTTTCAGTTTATATTTTAAACTAAGTTGGAATCATGAAACAGTGATCAAGGGCTCTAACAGTGACTCTCAACCTTCTTTGTCTAGGTTCACTTTGGTTTATTTGTTTTTATCTGGGACCAAAATACCAGTAAAAGAAAATGTGACTGTGTTATTTTAAAAATACCCTTAAATCATATTATTCTAATTAAAAGTAACTATCATTGTAATCATAGAAAACCATCGATTAAATTAGTTAATGTAGAAAAATCTGACAGGAGCTTTAATTTCAATTTGCGTAACCACAGGTTGGGAACCAATGGTCTAGCTCTAGACTAGACCAAGAGATATTCTATCAGCTATAAGTAACGATTGTTTTATTGTGTATTAGAATTAGAAACATATGAAAATGCTTGGCATCTTTCAGCTTTTAAGATCATCAAGTGTTGGAGTCAAAATTATTATCTCACTAGAATTGGTCATGTCATGTGGAGGTCGAGCAGGTACCGCGGTTGGCTTTCTTTCGGCATTCGATGATTTTTTATGCAGTGTTTTAGAACGCGGTACTTCGGTATCCGGTACCTCGGCACTGGATACTATATTACCCGTTATTTTGGCGTGTGATACTTCTGGATGTGGGGCCTTAGCATGCGTAATCTTGGAAAACGGTACTTCAGTTTCAAGTACCGTGACACGTGGAAACTCGGCACCCAATACTTCGGAACGTGTTGTCCCTTCACTCGTCACGTCGGCATTTGATAACTCGGCACGCCGTACTTCGTCATGCAGTATTTCGCCACGTGGTACTTCCGTAGTCAATTCCTCTTCATTATTATTTAAATTATTGATCGAATCGGTTCTATCAGGTATATAGGCTGGCATGTAATTAAGTTGAGAATTATAACAAACCACACAATTTTCATTTTCTGGATCAGGGAGTTCAGTATGTGTCTCAAGGTCCTTTTGTTCAATTGGTGGCATTTCCGTTTCAAGGACTTCCTGGTGATTGTCGGGTTTAGCATTTTCCTGCGCATTTACTGATTCTGTATCTAAGTTAATTTCTTGTGTTTTGTTTTGTAAGTCATCTGGTTCATCTACAGTCAGAGTGTTGTTGGTATCCAGATCTTCTTTGGTTATGCGCAGATTATCTGGATTGGGATTGGGCTTAGGATCGTTCCATAGCTCAGGTACCACTTTAACGCACATCTCATCGTCTTCTTTTACAGGCGGTAAAACAGCTTTACTTTTTTTAGGTTTACTTTTCTTTTCTTCTGGTTTATTCATTGGTAGAAATTCTACTTCTTCACTGCTTTCTTCTGAGCTCTTATTTTCATTAGATGTATCTTTTTTTATTCTTCTATCCCAATAGATTTCTTCGTCGGCTTCACCGACAGGCCCCCACTCATGTCCTTGGTATAGATACGATCTGCCTCTTCTACCTCGGTATCCTAGTCTCGATGCCACCTCATGAAGATTTCCCTTTCGTGGCACGTCATTCAGTCTTGACATAACGATTAGAGATTCTTCCTGATAAAAACATAAAACTATTTGAAATGAGCTGACTCTTGTAGTAACAGAAAAAAGATCGATATTTGGGACTAAAATGCGGGAGCGTTGCGAGTCTAAAATCATGTGTCGATATTATGACCAGTGATCATACACATGTGTCAATAGCTAAATGGCTCAAACTATTGACATCAACCTTTTTTTAACCACAAGGAGAGTCCGCTTAGCATGAGGAGTTATCAGATACCTAAGCACTTTCTAGTAATTTGGTCGCGCGACAATTCTTCAAAATTATTCTTTTATCATAGTAGAATTTGGTATTTATTTGGCACGTGTTGGTACATTAGGTTGGAATACTATAGCATATTTTCAATATATGTATACTCACGGCACAATCCATAAGCCCAAGGATGCGATTGTCTCCAGTTTGTTTCAAGCGAACATCACGAGGAGTGATTTTCTGTTCTTGCCTTACTACAAACGTAAATAAGTTAGTTTAGGTACAATTTCGTTTGAAAAAAGATAATAATATACTTGTTGAGTGATAATGTATAGGAAGAGGTTAACTGTAGTAACCAGTTGGTTAACTGACAAACAAAACATTACTAGGTATTGCCTATGTTTTTGAACAAAGATAAAGGCAAAATTAAATAAATAAATAAATAAAATTTTGCCTAATGAGGAACATGAAGACGAAGTGAAGACCAAGGGATGCCATATCGATCATTGGTATTGTTATAAACTAAGATATAGAATATTAACTTAGCATCCAAGGACTGAAAAAGGAAAGCTGGGTCCTATTTAATATACTGTTAGATGGCAACACCGGACAGACCCCTCCAACGCGGCCAGCTGTATAAAAGGAAGAAACCGGCGCAGAATCGTCCATTTTGCCAGCGGTCGCAGACGTGTCAACATTGTTTCTCTGCCTATTCGTGTTGAAATTATTTTCAATTTATTTTTATTTTCCATGTAATTTTGCAGTTATTATTAAAATTATTTTTTTAATGTTTTTAAAGTTTCATTTATTAGATCAGAAGTGGGATTCGAAGGCCTTACCTGCTGAAACCATCTCTGACTCTTTAAATTTGAAATAGTTTTACTTAGTGTTTTCCATAGCGGTAGTTTTGAGGTTAAGTAGGGCAGAGAAACAATGCCTTCTGAAAGCAAGAGGAAAGGGAGACGTCGTATACGAACTCCCTCGCCTCCTAATAGCTTAAACGAGGTTTTGAGGAGGCTTCAAGACCTGGAAGAACGGACGCGTGGGAACGAGTTGCGCCGTGCTTCGGCGGCGAGTCCGGGGTCCTTCCATGCTCTGGCCGTGCCAAGAACGTCACCGCCAGATGTGGAGCCCGCCACAACACCTACCTGCGCACCCTCAGCATCTACCGCCCCTACGCAAGAATTTGCAGCCACACCATTACCGACGGAGAGTGACGCCAAAAGCGTAGCTGAACGCTTTCTCGACGCCTTGATGACATTCCCGGTGAGATCAAACCAATATTTTGTCTCTGATTTTGATCCGAGTGTTCATGATGTCGACACGTGGTGCGATGAAGTTGATAAAGCTCAATCGCTTAATCGTTGGGAGGATGGTGAATGCCTTGCTCGCGTAGGTCGTTGCCTTAAGGGGGAGGCCCGTACTTGGCTTAGTGAGTGGACTAGCACCACGCGTACATGGCCTAGTTTCAAATTAGAGTTGAAAACATTGTGCCCACGGTCTGTCGATGTCGCGAACATTCTGTACAATGTTATGTGTACCGAGTCGGATAAGTATTCTACCTATGCTGAATATGCCCGTAAATCTTTACTGAAATTACGTATCGTTAAAGGGTTAAGCAGTGATTTACTAACGGCAATTATTATACGTGGTATCACTGACCCACCGGTTCGCGCGTCAGCGAGGAATGCTAAATTAACTCCCGAAAGCATAGTGGATTACTTGTCGAGCTTTGTAAAATGTAGTGTGCCTAATTCTATTAAGAAACATAGTGTTCATAGTACCTCCAATCGTAATGATAATAGCCAGTTCAAACGTAAACCTTTTGATACTTCTAAAGTACGTTGTTTTCAGTGTAGCGAAGTTGGTCACAAACGCGAAAACTGTCCCAAACGACCTAAATCAGATTCACAAAATAATATTTCGGTAAATAATACGAATAGCCCTTCAATAAAAACTCGTCCCGACAAGTGCGGTTTTTGCAAAAAGATAGGTCATGCGGAAAGTCAGTGTTTTGCTAAGGAACGTGTCAGGAATAATAGTTCCGTTAATTTTTGTCGCGAAAATGAGGGTGGACGTAAAAATTCCGATGTCATTACCGGCGTTATTTCAAATATACCTGTCGATGTACTGATTGACAGCGGTTCAGGCGTTTCTTTAATAATTTCTGATTTAATTAAGCACTTTTCATGTCGAGTAAAACCGGTTCACCTATTATTACGAGGCTTAGGTGGAATGGAAGTTATAGCAAAGTCTATGGTTACATTACCAATACAATTAAATAATATTACGTTAGAGGTTGATTTTTATGTTGTGGATAAGAGCTATTTAAACGTGCCCGTAATTGTGGGTACCGACGTCTTAAACAGGAAAGGTGTTGCGTACATTCGTACCGGTGATTCGCAGTGTATTGTTCATAGTAGCGTTTTCGTGAATAATATTACGCAAATAGATCCATCATTGGACTTCAAAAACATATCGACTCATGTTACCGGGCAGGATAGGGAACGGTTGTTAAACGTGTTAAGAACATATTCTGATTACTTTTTAACTGGTACAGCTACCACCACAGTTAAGGATAGTGAAATGCAAATTAAATTGACTAGTGATATTCCGATTTATTACCGACCGTACAAACTGTCGTATGACGAGAAAATACGCGTCCGTGCCATAGTTAAAGATTTGTTAGAGAAAGGCATAATTCGTGAATCAGAATCAGAATATGCTAGCCCGATCTTGCTTGTGAAGAAGAAAGACGGTTCAGATAGGATGGTAGTTGATTATAGAGCCCTAAATCAAATTACAGTTAAAATAAGACATCCGCTCCCGTTGATTAATGATCATGTAGACATGCTAGGTAAAGCTAAATGGTTCAGTGCACTTGATATGGTCTCAGGCTTCCACCAACTCAAGGTCAGTGAGGACTCCATTCACAAGACTGCCTTCATCACCCCTGAAGGTCACTACGAATACTGTAAAATGCCCTATGGCCTTGCCAATGCCCCCGTTATTTACCAGAAAACCATCAGTAAAACCTTAAAATCTTTCATTGAAACTGGTAAGGTACTCGTATATATTGATGATGTGCTTTTATTATCGGATACAATCAGTGAGAACCTTATTTTGCTAGACGCAGTCCTAGGAACCTTAACAAAAGCCGGGTTTTCTATAAATTTAAAAAAGTGCAGTTTCCTAACTAGCGAAATAGAGTACTTGGGTAGAATAATTAGCCAGGGTCAGGTTAGACCGAGCAAGCATAAAGTCGAAGCCTTAGTTAGGTCACCAAAACCGAGTAACGTTAAGCAAGTTCGGCAATTTCTGGGCCTGGCTGGCTATTTTCGGCGATATATTCCCAGTTACGCAATTAAGACTGCATGCATGGCTGCATTAACTAGAAAGGGTGTTGTTTTTAATTGGGGGGATGAACAAGAGAAATCTAGGCAGGAAATTATTTCCTATCTAACTAGCGAGCCTTTGTTAGCGATATTCGATCCCGATCTACCCACGCAGTTACACACTGACGCGAGTGCAATAGGTTATGGCGGTATTTTGATACAAATACACAAAGATAACCGTAAGCGCGTCATCGCGTATTTTAGTAAGCTCACGGCAGGTGCGGAATCAAAGTATCATAGCTATGAGCTCGAGACCCTAGCCGTTGTAAAATCGCTGCAACATTTTCGTCAATATCTGGTTGGTAAACATTTTACAATAATAACGGACTGTAACGCGTTAAAAATGACCCAACGCAAGAAAGATCTCCAGCCGAGGGTAGCGCGATGGTGGATCTATATGCAAGACTTTGACTTTACTTTAGAATACCGCAAGGGTTGTTTAATGTCCCACGTTGATTATTTGAGTCGGAATCCGGTTAATGTCGTAAATGCTGTTCAGAAACCCCTTAATTGGGCACAGATAGCTCAAGCGGGTGACGAAGAAACTTTGTCAATTTTAGAAAAATTAAATAACGGTGAGTTAGATTCAAGTCGCTATGTAAAACGTAACGATCTTTTGTATTATAAGTACTGTGTTGAGGGCGAGCAAGAGCGTTACCTATGTTTTGTCCCTAAACCATTCCGTTTAAGTTTGTTGCGTGTATTCCACGACGAACATGAACACTTGGGTATAGACAAAACTATTGATTTGATTCTCAAACACTTTTGGTTCCCGGGCTTGAGACGGTTTGTTACAAAATACGTAACACACTGCGTCGTATGTATATCGCATAAACAAGTACCCCGTGCTCCCTTTCAGCCGATATCCTCTTGGCAAAAGAACCCGATACCTTTCGATACTGTACATGCTGATGTACTCGGTCCGCTTAGAGAATGTAACGGATATAAGTACGTACTGATAATGGTTGATGCATATACAAAATATAGTTTGTTGTACAGTCTGTATAGACAGGATTGCGATGAGTTAAAGCGAGTAATAACTCGAACTATATCCTTGTTTGGCACATTTAAGCGATTGGTGTGCGATCGCAGTCGGATGTTTGATAATCACAACTTTATACACTGGTTATCCGAGTTTGGTGTTGAAGTACACTTTATTACGCCAGAAATGCATCAGGAAAACGGTCAAGTAGAAAGATATTGCCGTACTGTGTTAAATATGGTCAGGATCGAAGTAAATAATAACGAAAACGAATGGCCGAATGTTTTGTGGAAATTACAACTCATATTAAACATAACAAAACATAAAACGACACAATATTCCGCACTAAATCTATTAATCGGAACGGAATCCACTACGCCAGTAATTAATTCTTTAATTAGGGATGTTACGTTTGAGGGCTCAAATCCTAACCGCGAAGCGATCCGCGAGCTACGTAGACAACGCGCAGATGAATTGATAAATAAAAACAAATCTAAACAAGATGCGTATGTCAATAAAAATAGAAGTCCTCCTAAGAAGTTCAAGCTTAATGACAGAGTCTTTGTCATCAAGAGGTCCCAAAGTACTGGCAAGTTAGATAGTGGCATGCGAGGCCCGTATAGGGTTGTGAATGTTCTACCTAACGATAGGTACGAACTAAAATTGCTAGCTGGTTCGTATGGCAAAACCAGTCAAGCAGCTGCTGGGTTCATGGTGTTGTGGCGTGGTGAATGGACACCCGACACATGTGCTGGATTTTTTGAAAGTTAGTTGAGAACTTTCATTGGTTTTGTATTTGTCTGCACCCAGCTTCTGCTTACACTTTATAAACTTTATGTACTAAACGATCACTGGTTGCACTTGTTTTTATACTTTTGAGTGCCGAGACTCATGTAAATCCTTAGTGCACATGGTTTTGAGTGGCACAGACTGTGGACTGTACTATTGAGAGTACAGCTCATAGTGAAGGTATCGAGGTTGATGTCGGTGGGGCCCATGCTGACTATAGACTGAGTGTAAATCCGGAAGTAGGTCTCATGGTTGACCTGCTGTAACCGATGTAAATCCTGATGCGCGCATGGTATTTGGTGTGGGAATATGACCTGAGTAAACCCTACTTGTGATATGAAAAGTCGTTGTGTACGACTGTTTAATTGTTGTGTAAAGTTTGTGTTGTTCAGTACATAAAGTGGCTTCTATATGAAATATAACCCTTTTGCTACCTTGTGTGACAACGTCTAGTATGCGATTTTAACATTTGTTTTGTTTTACGGTTACAGGTTGCGATGAAGATCAAGCATTCAACCATGGGGACAATGGTGCTGGTACATCATCGCGAGCTGACGAAGGCTGCGAGGACGCTGCAGTGTCAGGAGAGGCCGTGTTAGATGGCAACACCGGACAGACCCCTCCAACGCGGCCAGCTGTATAAAAGGAAGAAACCGGCGCAGAATCGTCCATTTTGCCAGCGGTCGCAGACGTGTCAACATTGTTTCTCTGCCTATTCGTGTTGAAATTATTTTCAATTTATTTTTATTTTCCATGTAATTTTGCAGTTATTATTAAAATTATTTTTTTAATGTTTTTAAAGTTTCATTTATTAGAATACCTACTCAGTGGTGAAAATAAACGTATTATTATATTATAATTAATTATACTCAGTACTCAATATATTTATTGCTGGCAGGCAGGTTTTACAAAAAATATAATCATTGTGATAACTGACAAAGCGACAAATTTTTCAGACACTGACATAATTTTCACTATTTCGCGACAGGTGTTGTTTTTAATAAAACAGAAAATGTATAAAATAAACTTACAAAATTATCGAATTGACAGATTGTCGCTTGTCACTTGTCACCAGTCGGTTTTATTAAATAGGCCCCTGGTCGAACGGTCGAGCAATTATAACCTATGTATATAAGAGCGCCTAGACAAATCGGCATTCTATCAGCAAAAATGACTTTTGAAAAGTCTAAAATATGAGAAACGCTACCAAAATGTCATGTGGTCAGTTCAAAAAACTTTAAAGAACTGTTGTCAATCACGTCACTTTGTCTAGAGGCTATGGCTGGCACAAGAGCGTAAGGATTGGGTTAAGCAAGCCCGTCACAATATTCCTAACACTACTACTCCTGAAAACTGGCATCCATGTTATTGACCACCAGAGTGAGTCTACAAATTTTTAAGCAACGTTCACTTCCGCATGTCAGTCGCAATCTAACAAAAATGTATGGAAATTTAAGGCAAGTGACATGCAATTGCGAACATTGCTTAAAAGTTAGTAGAATTGGCACTCAGAAGAGCACCAAATCAATGAAACTTGACAAGTTCTGAAAACGATTCAGCTGTTGGATCTCGCAGCGAAATTAATCAGAAAAAAAATAGTGGAACTGTCTTCGCTGTGGATGATGCTGATTTAAATGGAACATTTACCTCTAGCCACAGGGTACAACCAGTACTCTCCTCTATCACCTCGTTCCACCAGTAGACTGATATATCCGTCATTGTCCTCCATCAACACTTGACGAGCTTCCCACATCACTGGCAATATACAATTCCCGTCCAGCAGTTTTCTCAGGCGCTTGGTATGCTGAGAAATAAACAATTTGAACTGAATATAGAATAGTTCAGTGTGCCAATTCTACTAATTTTCAAAAAATGTTCGCAATCGCATCTCAATCGCAATCTGTCAAAAATGTATGATTATTAAGGCTTTTTTGACAGTTTGCGACTGACATGTGAAAGCGAACGTTGTATAATAGTAGTTTATGCAACGACCATATAAAAGGGGTTATTATAACACGAGTGTGGGTTTATCACACGAGACGTAGCCGAGTGTGATAATAGCATCACACGTGTGTTTTAATACCTAATAATATGCCGTTAAATACACTATTTTATCTTCACTCATACAATTGAAATAAAATAAGTGGCAGAATAGTTTATTCCAATATGGCGGATATTCTCATTGCGTATTCGAATGACTGCGCAGCGCGCGCATCCATAGACAAAGATAAAAGCTGGCTCATTGACTGAAGTCAATGAGCCCGCGCCAATAAATTAAAAAAGTAAGTGTGCTATAAAAATTTAAAAGTTATTTTATGATGCAGTTGTTTAAAAATCGAAGGAAAATGTTGAACTGTAATGGTTTTTTTTTTAAATTTTACCTATCCGCGAAAAAAAAGTACGTGTTTATGCATTCGTTTTTGAACTCATATTTGGAATATTACGTTGTGAGTGTAGATAAAAATTATTAGAATTGGCCCTCAGGCATAAACATAACAAATAAAACCACCACTTAACTAATTAATAGTAAAAAGTCTCTCTACCGAATTTCGATCACGATGGCCAATCTCTTTGGAGCCAAGTTCGCAAGAAACATATTATAGCGAACAAGTGTGTACGCAAATACTAGTGCACACTATTCCTTTACTTTCGTATTCCGATGGGGCGGCAATCCGACACAACAAGGCAGAACTAATGGTTTGACTTGTTTTCCAACGTCCAGGTTTTACACTAGCAACTTGGAACTGCTACTGAGAAATACCTTATGGAAAAACCCAATAACACTTTTTCCCGACCTGGGAATCGAACGTAGGAACCCACGTTTAACATTCGCACTTCTGACCACGAGTCGAGTAGTAAATATGAGAGTTCATCTGATTTAATGGTGAATAAAAAAAGGCATAGTTTACTTACGTTAGCCGAAGGAGCAGTGAACACAAACGCTGTGAGAGGTCTCACAGGAGCCCAGTAGTAGAACACAAACCATTTCTCATGGAGGACAGAGAAAGGATTGAACCTCCCGAACTTGGCGAACTCTGTACAATTGGTATTGTCATTGAAAGACATTCCAGTAGGACCGTGCTTGAATTTCATTTTTTTAGCAGAAACTAGACATGCTAAGACTATTACTACTGATGTTAACTTAACACTTGAAAATCTCTCGCTAAATAATATCATTTTCTAAAATGAAGAAGGCCGTGATAATGTTCTTGCTACGCTTATCACCGCTTTCAAGATTAACTAAGCGCCTCTGCTACAACTCGGCCTCTTTTTATACTAGGTATTGAGGATGTTTAGTACACATTTGTTTGTTTGTTGTCAAATGTGTTGCATTTTTTACGTCTGTTCAGAGAAATTGAAACACAATAACATTTCGCCTTGTAAAATTTATTTGTTGGTGATTATGACAATTTTCGGTGTCTAATCCTTAAAATTGTAATCTTCTTTATTTGTAACTGTTTTACTGGACCCTTTCGTTTAAAAATAACGTATTAACAACCAGTAGTAACAAAACTACTTCGTTCTTAAAAGTAATATGTTTTTGTTGTAATATAAATTACAACAAATATATATTACTTATATTGTGTATAAGTGGAGTACTATAATACCTCGATTTCTGATTTAAGAATTTGAAGAAACAGGTCTTCAAATTCAGATTAAGTACAGACTGAGCCTGAAAACTATTCAAACTTTGGAATTAAAGAGGGGTCTTACGCGTTCTAAAGTCTTAATTCTCAATTCAGAAACCTGCTCTAAATATAAAAATCGGATATTTCTATAACTTTTTGTATAAAAAATAGAAAAATATATTTTCTTACGTTATAGATAAAACTTTGATTTCTCCCTTTTTATTTTAGTTATTAATTAAATAAATTACAGTTTTGAAATATTTTAGTGACACCTTCGAATTATTTTTTATATTCATGCAGATTTTTGACAGCAGTCCTGTTTCACTCAAATTCAACTCAACTTTTAATTATAATTTTCTCCACATAAGAGTATGATTAATCCCACTGACCAATAGGCGGTAGTGGGTCATTAACCACAATTATTTTGTCTTTTTCCGCCCTTATCTTTGCTTCCTGTATGCTCTTCTTCCTCTCCTTCTCTTCGTTGTAGTCCCTCCAAATTGGTCTTCCGGGTCCTTTGAATTTAATTGTTGCTGCCTCCGTCTTCATTTCTTTGAATTCAGTTGGTTCGTTACCGGACACGGCCATCAGTGTCGCGAAGCGCTTTTCACAGTAAGTCATTACTAAGTATGGATCTTCTATCTTCATTCTTAACGACAATGAAGGCAGTTGTATATCAGAGGCTGTAAAAAGGTTACATCGGTGAGAAATTGAATCACCTAAAATATAACCTAGGTTCCGTACGTAAATGACAAAAAAGGAAATCTATTTCGCATGTCTGTTTTTAACCAATTGCATTATATTTGTTACTGTCCGATTCTTTGATGGGCATAAAACGCATGCTTACCACCAAAATATTTATTTTATTAAGTGCTGTAGTAAACTAAAAATTATCCCAAATGAACGCAAATTGTACAGGCTTAGGTATAAAAAGTATTCTATATCTTTATTTGTGGTTAGGCGTCAGATAAAAGTGTAATAACGGTCAATTACCCACATACCTACATTTATTGCCAGAAATAAAGACAAAAAGCTGTAATGAAACGATTTCTTAGATGATCCTTGTTCTCTAGTTATGAAAAACGGTTCACAATTTATTGTACGGATATCTACGAGGGGATATTAGGGAAAAGTCAATGTACTTTATTGAGAGTTTATCTAGCGCCTACCATAGATTTACCCAAACTAGAAGTAATCGTCAGAATCGAGACTGTTTAACAAACACAATATTTCAGATTTTGAAAATTAGTAGCAGTCAAAGGCTTGTTGGTTTGTTTGTGCTCACCGCCATCCGGTATCTCGTGTTTCACTACAGCATGGAACAAGCCCCTTTTATCGGCTGCAATCAGCAGCGTTTCAGCTATTCCTTTCATTAACAGTTTAGCTTTAGTCCAATCGATAGTTTTATTCATTAGACTGTTGTATTTCGCATGATATTCATTTACAAGCTGCAACAGATTCAAGTGAGAAATGAGTTCATTAGAGGAAAGAAAGTGAAAAGTTGAAAGTGATCGTATGTCTTGGTTTGGGACATGTAAAGAAGAGGAATGAAACCCATGTGACGAGTACCAAAATGTGGATGAATGGAAGGAGAGAAGGTCGAATTAAAAAAAGCGTTGCACGAACCGTAGGTAGTACCATAGGGGAAGGGCAAAAAGATAATAAACAAAAATTTGAGGCCTATAAGTCTAGTAACTGAAAATTGGGACAGAATTCTTATTAAAAAAGTAGGTTTAGATACTTGGTTAATATTTGACAAAATATTGATATCAGAAAAAAACATGAAATAGGCAAGTTTAGCACCCATCCTGGATCCAGGAACACGAATTCTTAAAAAAAAGATTGTCTTAATAGTTTCTCTGTCACTCATTCATGTACATTTTATAGTGGCCACTTTATTAATTACTTTCAAGCCAATTACACCATGACTTACCTTATTAGAAGGATACTCAAAAGTATGTTCTGCTGCAATGTCAACTTGAGCATCAGTTTCCCAAACGTAAAAAGGCGTCCATTTCAAATTCACAATATCTTTAGGAGAAAACACTGCTCCAACAGCAAACTCGTCGCAAGTAGTCCAGTTGACTGGCAGCTCTGGTCGATCCATCGCTAACCCGAACGTATTCTTTGAAAAGTATGGCAGCTTTGACATCCTTGGTGGCATTATGGGAGGCGGGCCGGGCTCAGATTTCTTCCTTGGGATATATTGTTTCTTGGGAGGTAGCATTGCATTCCTGGCTTGTATCGTCGGTAAGTCATACCATTTCAACATAGTCTTATTGGTCTCCGGGGGTGGATTTATATACCTTTCCAACAACAATTCTTCTTTAGGGTTTTGCCTCCCGAAGATTGTTGGTACATTGGGGTTTAGAAACATCAAGTTTGTTCGTTTGGTGTTGTCAAGCTGTTCTATCGCTTCTTGTTGATTTTTCGGCGTTCTCAGAAGCAGTTCTAAATTGTCCACTGGCTGCTTTATTGATGAGAAGGGGTCTCCAAAGCCTTCTCTTGTGATGTGTCCAAAGGGCACAGGTTCGTCAAAATTCAACGGGTATCCCTCTTTTTGTTTGTTGCCATAGCGCTCATACGCTTCAAAGTCTTCGTAGTTCGTTCCTTCTCCAGTTTTAGCAAAAACGGTAAAGAACAGACTCAACAAAGCGCGCTGCATTTTTTCTGAATGATAATGAAATGAAACAATTAGTTTCCTTTTTATAGGATTGATCGAAGACCCAGGAGTTGTCAACTTATTTTTATATTCGGTTTTCCTGCTTATATGTCTGTCTGTTAGGTCTTGGAGTAAATCATGATAACTATACTACATTAGTAAACACTAACTAACTATGACGACATCTACCTATCTCCAGTTTTTTTGTCTTACATTGCTAAAGAAACACGGTACAAAAATCACCACATATGTAATTAACAGTCTTTCGGGATTCAAACCACACGTAACGTCTGTCACAGTACTGGGATGTGTAAGTCAAATAGGCAGTCGTCAATAGGCGTCGTCACAACGAATGTAGTTGTAAAAAGGCTAGGCACACGATAAAATAAAATGTTGGCAACACCTGTATTTGCAAAACATGACATTTGACGCCACGGGCCCGTTGGCTTCCTTATACAAACGAACACATTGTACTGCTGTGTTTGACCAAACAATTGTTTACATAACTATCATCAGTTAGGTAGGTGTCACTACGGCGTACTGTGCACCATCTCCAGAAGGTTTCAGTAAACTTAGATGCACGAAAAAGTAAATAATTCATGACGGACATAAAACAACTGTAACAATAATGTAGCAGAAGATAAAATAAAAACAAAAATATCTGAATATATATGTCGCAGCCAACTAACTAAATCTGCCATTTCATTAAAAGTCTAGCCCTTTCATTGAACTGTGCCGTTAATCAGCGATATAAGTGACATGCACAAGTCATTAAACGATATTGAACAACACTTTTTTGTTAGCCTTTTTTTTTTTTTTTTGAGGATTGGAAATCGTCAAATGACCCCTTCCGCTCTGGGTGGAGCGGCAGGGAGTGTCAGACTTTTACTGACTAAAACCCACCCATCGTCCTCCTAGTGCCTTTCTTTCCAGGGCCGCGGTAACTCTTTCGAACATATTCCGCTACCCTAGTGCCAGGAAAAGCTTCCCGCTTTTGCCTGGCACTAGGCTAACAAAAAAGTACATTATTACACTAAGCGCTTGGCTTGCCCAAACTAAAAAAGTGGCCTTACCAACTTAACATGTGTGATAAACACAGAGTACATTTTTTTTTGTGGAGGGAAATCATCAAATTTGTCATCCGCTCTGGGTGGAGTGGAAGGGACTGTCAGACTCTTACTGACTAAAACCCACCCGTGTTCCTCCTAATGCCCTTTGCGTTCCAGGGTTGCGGTGATTCGCTCCGGACCATGGAGTGAACCAGGGCCGATAGCAAGAGGTCACCGCCGCCGATCACCTCGACGAAAACACGGCGTTGCTCCGCCCAAGCGGGGCAGACCTGGTTTTCAGTTGGCATCCCACAGTGACATAGGATACGGATGAAGGTAAAAATAGTACCTATTATTATACATGACATATGATTTTATGCACTCAAACATCTTGAAACTGGCGAACCACGTAGCCTGACGTGGCTAACTAATAACAGCCATCCAGGACAATCTTCTAACTAATAACAACCATACAGGACAATCTTCTAACTAATAACAGCCACACAGGACAATCTTCTAACTAATAACAGCCACACAGGACAATCTTCTAACTAATAACAGCCACACAGGACAATCTTCTAACTAATAACAGCCACACTGGACAATCTTCGAAGCTTGCCGATCCGTGTCGGTCTGTGGATGGGTGACCATCCCTATTATACTGTAAGAGCCTCCTTACGCAGCATCTGGCTGTTCATATCTACTTTGGAAGTGGCTGGTAAGAATAAGAACATTTGAATTCGGAAATACTAATAGAACGGTTTTTGTTTTAAAGTAGGGTCAGATGTTATTCGAATCTCCGAGCGATGGTGCTCCAATACTCATATATACATAAAATACGTGTTTTAATCACATTATCTGATACGTAGACCCCAGGCCATAGCCCTGTGGTCTACAATACCGAGACTCCTCCGTGCCTCGTAAAGCACGTTAAGCAGTTGATATCTGTCATTAGAAGATATTTGGCAGTCGTTACGGATAACCAGGAGCCAGAAAATCTGACACCAGTCTTGCCAAGGGGTATCGAGTAACACAGTTACTGGGCTGCAGAGGTCAGATAAGCAGCTGCTCCATTTAAAAAAACTGGGACTCAGCTGCATCCAGTTAGACTGCAAGCTGACCTCAATGTAGTTGGGAAAATGATCGATTGATTCATGATGGCATTATTAGCACTTCTCGGTGGGGTCAGTTTTCAGCCACGTCGATAAACTTAACGTTGACTTCGCAAAGGTCTTTCTTGATGCGGATGTTTTTGCACTAAAACAAGATTATGCATCGTTAGTTGTGTGGTTTCACACTTTGGTTGTGGCTCATTGGCGTGGGTGCGTACCATTTGACATAATAACAAAAGTTCTAATGATCACATGACCTAATTTCATTTAATATAATTTTTTTTAGTATAACGATGAAATGATATAATTATTGATATAATTTCACTTTACCTAATTTTTTATGACATCCCGTTAGGTTAGAAGGCTAAGGCGGAAGCGAAGCGGAGAGGAGCTCCCGCCTTAGCCTTCGTGGTTATTTTTTTTTTAAATCGCCCAGAAATAGACCGTCCGTCGACCTCTAAATGTTATTAGAGCAAAAGAAGTTTATATGAAATGTAATATTAGATCACATGAAATTAGGTTATTTGTTTTTATAGCATATGAAAATTATATCATGTGAACGTTATTTCGAGTGATAATATATTATCTGTTATTATGGCATGTATTACACACCCCATTGGCGTACCCCAGCTGACCAGTTTGTACTCATAGCAGCCCACTTGGCTTCGCAGTCGTTTTGGAGTTTGGTTCCATCTCAGCGGATGGTTGAGCGCACGAAACTTTTCCGCAGACTAAAAGGGCCTTCAATTTTGAGGTGGAAAGGTTTGAGGAGACACAGTTTTTTGACAACGACAACGATGAAACTTTTCGACAATAATTTATGAATTCGCGATTTTTTTTAAAGAGATCAAGCTCCTTACAGAGTTATAACAATTCTTTCGCGTTACAGATGCCAGTGGAAGAATTTTCTTCTAAAGAATGATGACAGAATTATACAATTAGGTTTTGTATTTTCGTTTCTGTAAAGGTATGAAAAATGAAATAAAAATTCATTATTATAAATTGGTTTAATATTATATTATGCCATTGTATAACAGTCTTCATGAGCTTAAACTAACTAAAACTCTGCATAGAGAACTGAATGAAAAGAAATTCATGTGTTTTAAAACAATTCGGGGACACATCATCAATATATGACTGCATATAGAAATTCAGCCAAAACTTTATCCAATAGTTTAGTCACTATCAGCTAGTCAAAAGTTACTACCTCAAAGTATAATATTTGTAAAAAAAAAATTGCCGATAGCTTGTAAAAATACTATCGGAACCCTGGTATAGCCAGTATTGATTTATTACAATTTCGTTTTTTCCATTACAAATCCACTGCCCTCCTATCATTAGGATTTTCCGAGGCTTTCACAAGAACCGTATGTTGTGGTGCTGGTGTATTATCTCCAAGTTTTCGTCCTCATTGTCGTCATCCGTGTCGTAGGGTTCTGGTTGTACTTGCGGGAGTGGAGGAATCGTCGCCGTGTGGGTCCGCCCGAAGTGGTTCCAGAAACCTAGCCGCTGAGCCTCTTCAGCCAACTGGAAAAGAAAAAAAAAAGTGTTACAGAAATCCTGCCAGGGTTGCGGAATTTGTTCGAAACAGTCACCGCGGCCCTGGAACGCAAAGGGCGTTTGGAGAAACTCGGTTGGACTTTAGTCACTATGAGTCTGAGATTCCCTCCCGCTCCGCCCAGAGCGGAGAAGGAGTCATTTGATGATTTACCACCGTTAAAAAAAAGGTATAACAAAAATAACGTAAAACTTGAAAAGCCTTTAACATTGAAATTGGCGCGCGTAGAACGTAACGCGCCGTCGACCCGGGCTTGGCTTTAATCGGACGGCGAGCCACCCAACGCTCCGTCCGCAGGCCCGCGCCTACGGAGGCCGGGAATCGACTTGCGACTCCTGACGCCCGGGGCGTCTTCTTCTGTTGCGGCGGCTGGGGCGTGAGGGTTGTCTCTCCCTCACGCGGCCCGCCTCCTCCTTCGCTAGCATTACTGCTTCGCAGAAGGAGGTGACGGCTTCCCATGCCTCCTCGCTCCGGACTATGGATTGAATGAACCATGGTGAATGATGAAATGAATGGGTGAAGTGATCACGAAGTGAGCTGTCATTTTATCTTGATTACATGGATTGACAGCTCACTTCGTGATCACTTCACCTACGCCTTCAGTTCAACATGTTTACAGAATCGCACTGCAGGGCCGGACGCGAGAGGTCGCCGCCGCCGATCACCTAAATTGACAGACCTAACTTTTGTTTATTGACATTAATCGAGGTGTTTTTTACGTTGTTATGGCGACGAGTCGAGTGAAGGTCCTTTAAACTTGGAATATGGTCATAAACATTGGACTAGAATATTACTTACATAATCATGATTAGGCATCCTGTCGACCGGCGCAAGAGCATAGCAAAGCCTGAATCTGCAGTTGAGAATACCCAAGTAACCAGGCTTCACTACTTTCAGGCCGAAAACCAATATTGGTGTTTGGCTATCTGTAATATAAGACAGGATTGTTCATAAGTTAGATATAGATTGCTATAAGTGCTACTTGAAATCACTGTTCCTCATGTAAATTCTTGAGAACACGAAATCAAGAATCTTGGCTAGGCAGGTTTTGCAGTCATGGAACCAAAAGCATTTACAGCCACTGGTCTGACCTCTCCTGTTAGACCATTGGCCTGCAGCGTCCTTAAATTATTATTAAACAAAACTATGCCACGTCGGCCACGTTAGCAGTGATCGAAGAAACCATCGAAACTCATTAAATTGAACAACATGTAACTGTCACTCTTTATCATCCTACTGCTAATAAAATATTAACCGTTTCTCTACGAATCATTTTATATCAGTTTAAATGATTTGTAAAAGTAGCATTGTCAATCAATTTTTGTTACTGACCGTACCTAGAACTGCCTACCTATACGTTATTAACGAATAATAACATAGCTAAATTGAAGAGTACAACTGTAACGTATCATGACAACTGAATAGACTGGTATTACATTTAGCCGGGTAACCCTGTCACGTGGTTTTTTATTTACCTATAGATAACTACCTACTCGGATGGAGTATAGTTTCGTAATCAATCCAAGAATAAATACTGACATTGACATGTAAAAAATATACATACACTCAAAAGCAAGGGTCGGTATAATTCTGAAGATTCCGGAGTCATTGGTCTTGACGAGCAGTGCACTGAAGTCGATCGTGCTCTCCATGAACAGCTCTGCGTTGCTCCAGTTCACGGGAGGTTTCAGGTCCTTATCTAACTCCACTCGAAATCGGTCAATAAGCTAGAAAAATTATATTATTATTTTGAGTTAACAATAGAGAGAGCATTCGGCAACAAAATCAGAAAATGAAAATAATTCAAAATAGAAAAAAGTTACTAACTATGTCAGAAGGTATACTGAATTTAATGTTATAACTCTCTTCAAAATTAGGGTTCCAGAAGTAGAAGATCTTCCAGTCAATGTCTATAACACTGTTACGGTCGAAAGTGCTGTTCTCCAAGAATTTCTCGCAAGAAGTATAGTTCGTGATATCCAACTGACTGAGATCCTTCTGAGCTACATTTTCTTGTATCGACAAAGAAATTAGGACAAACAGGAGAATCATGGCTGACGAAAATCAATCTACAATGACGTTAGACCAAAATCAATTTACAGTTCAGCAGTATTTGAATTGTTTATTATTACTTTAAAACTAATCTCAACTTCACAGTTATCTCTGTTGTTTTGGTCTCTTAATAAATCAGTAACAATTGTACGATCTTCACACACTGAGCCAATACTTTTCGTAAACGCTATTTATATGACGGTTCTGTTATTATTTACCGTTACATTATCTTTATTGACACTTAAAATGTAAGTGTAACGTAATCTTTGTTTATTCCTTCAGTTATATTCTCTTCCGATATTTACGTAAACATTTGGTGTTTCGAGTGTAATTTCCTTTATTTATATGGTATTTTGCGTGTGTGTTTGTTGTGCCTTTTTCGGGCACAAATTCATTATTCGCTTCTATATTATATTGGCGTGTACAAACTGAAGAGTCTTTTCAAGCATGGTCCGGTTTATCATGCACGTGAGTTACTATTTAATCGGTCTACATTTCGTCTAAGTGAGAAACGTTTTCCTACTATCAAGCTACGCATTTTCATGGAGAGTAATTAATTCATAATAACCTCTTTTCTAGTCTTTCACTGAAATAGTAAAGAATCTGCTTAAGGAGTAGTTTATTCTTAGACAGAGTGGCACAGAAATGCCACTACGTCTTGCACCTGCACAGCGACGATCAGGGAAAACTTTTCAGTTTCCCCAGGTATGTGCTTCAGCAGGCATTGCACAGATGGGTTCCATGGTGGTCTTTAGGAAGACCACCCAACGCCTCCTTCGACTGATGGTAACCACTGAGGTGGTTTTCGTAGGTAAGAAGAAGAAATAAAACAGTGTCCGGAAAGTTATGAGGGAGAACTTTTACCCTGCATTGGGACACCATAGACTACTAATAAAAACAAAAAAAGAATCTGCCACAACCCGGTCTTATGCCCAAAGTCCTTTGAAGGTTGCCTCCCGAAAAAAAAAAACAAAATGCCAGCATTTATTTAATTCTTGGGAGCGTTCTCATCCTTATTCTTATCCGACTGACAAGCGTGGAGTCCAGGTCCAAAGTCCAGGTTATCAGCAATGCCGCCGATCTCCGCACGGTATGGCAACGTACGCCGGAGGGCTGACAACGTCGTCACGCCAATCTGACAGTCTGACATCAGCAGGTATTTGCCTCCGTACATCAGCTTCAAGTGGAACTTGAGCAGCGGTACCGTCCTCCTTGATGGTGTTATACCTGAAAATTGTGGTTTCATTAAAATCGCAACTAAGCAGTTTCCACTGACAATTGTTACTGACCTAAAAACTGTCACTTATGATACGGCAAATTACATGAACTAGGTACCTATGTACAAGATCAATTAATCAGCCTGTACCCAACAATTTTGCCAGGGTTGCGGAATTTGTTCGAAAGAGTCACCGCGGTCCTGGAACGCAAAGGGCATATGGAGGAACACAAATAGGTTTTAGTCAGTAAGATTCTGACACTCCCTTCCGCTCCGCCCAGAGCGAAAGAAGTCATTAATTGATGTTTTCCAATCCAAAAAAAAACCTAAAATGTTGGGGTTGGTTTTCAGTCTAACCGAATGAAACTGAATGCCAGTGTTCTACACGCAGGAATTGCCTATCTAACCTCCACAACCAAATAGTAACTTGAAAACACGATTTTTCTTGACGAGGCTGGATGACAGATTTTCGGGCTGCTCGTAACGACTGTCATAGATCTTCAGATGACAGCCGGGAACAAAGGTTCCACGTGTGTTACGAGGCACGCAGGGATCTCTATATGTAACGGGTGGTTTATGCCATTCATGGACTCACCTCGATAAGCATTGCATACCCAGCAGATCGACCCATTTAACCTATAACCCCTCCAAATGTACTGGAACTAATATAAACTATGAGTTGAACTGTTCATGTATTTATCAGTAAATGATTTATTTAATATTATAACTTACTCCCATCTCTAATAATGTTGGGAACTCCTTGGAACCGGCCGGCAGCTCCCTGGTCTGCGAAGAGGAGCATCTCATGTTTTGCGCGACCCATGCTGACCAGTACCGTGGCAGCGTCCCAGTAGGGTTCCGTCTCCAAGTATTCGTTCATGTCGTTGTAGATGCGTCTGATAATCTGAGGAAGTACAAAGAGGATGTCTCTAAAAAGTCTAGTAAAGCAATAAAACAGTTCATAATAGAAACTAAACAAGGAATCCAAATTCACTTAATTTGGATTCCTTGTTTAGTTTCTATACTTTACTTTTCACAGGTAAAAACTCGGCCTTCTAGGGGCTCTTGACAGGGTGCCATTTTAATAGCAATGGGGATTGTCGAAATGTGAGGGATTGATTACCTGAGTTTTCGTCAGTATTTGTAATCCCGTACACTTTTCACCTTTTGACAATTGCCTTCACCACACTACCGCTGATAGAATATTGTCTCTTGTCTGGAGTCTAAGTAAAATCGCCTTTTCAAAATAACAGACTTCCGAAATTAAAGTTATTGCATACTTTGTAGTATTTATTCATTTGGAAGTCAGTTGTATTTTTTATCGTTTGTAAAAAGGTTTAAATTATTTTACTGAACCGATTTTGATGAAATTTTTCAATTTGGTTTTTAACTGACAGAGTTATGAGGTAACAAACATAAGAAACCGGCCAAGTGCGAGTTGAACTCGCGCACGAAGGGTTCCGTACCATTATCTATAAAAAAAAAAGGTAAAAAAATCACGTTTGTTTAAAAATTTGTTTTGTTTTAATTTTATTGTTTATTTTTAAAGTGAATATTCTGTTTATATTTCAAGCGTCTACCTGTTGCCGCTATCAATATCGAGCAAAAACGAGCGAAAAAAGTCACGTTTGTTGTATAGGAGCCCTCTTAAATATTTATTTTATTCTGTTCTTTAGTATTTGTTGTTATAGCGGCAACAGAAATACATCATCAGTGAAAACAACTGTCAAACTATCACGGTTCATGAGATACAGCCTGGTGACAGACAGACGGACGGACGGACGGACAGCGAAGTCTTAACAATAGAGTACCGTTTTACCCTTTTGGGTACGGAACCCTAAAAACCAACCGAATTGAGATCCTCCTCCCTTTTTGAAGTCAGTTAAAAGAAAACTCACCGCCGGCGTCGCATTCCTGAACACCATATCCAAGCATTGATTTTGTAAATCCATGTTCCATGAGTAGTAGATCCTCCAGGTTCGATCGATCAGCATTTCGACTCCAAAATAGGGTTCTTTTGATAACCTGGCGCACATCACTTGACCCTGTCTCGGATCCTTCCCGGCGAGCCTGGCATGTTCGTTTCTCAGGTGTATGACATCATCCTTTGACAAATGTTTACCTGCCACCATTGATATCACCACTACAGAAAGACGTACAAACTTCAGGAGTTCCATCGTGACACTACGGTTTCATGTGAAACACTTCCCTTTATAAAGACTAACAATGGCAAGTTGTTTCCAGTGTTTGAACAGTTTCCCAGGCTCAGTCGAATCAACAATTATCTATGAGAGCAACTGTTCAATGTTTTGAAATGGGTCTGTTTTCTGTTTAGACTTTCACGCTCAATCTGTTTCTGTACCTATAAGCGGATATTCTAGTTTTACAGTGTTTAAAAGATGCGCCTCATTCGTAGTATGTAGTATAATATTGAAACGTGAGACTCCCATAATGCTTAATGGTGGTGACCTACTAAAGGATGCACTCAGTATTTTGCAAAAAGTTTTTTTTTTTTTGTTATGTAAACAACAAATTTTGACAATACAGTGCATTTAAATTTCGCTTGACGTCGACGAAGCGACATTTTAAACGTCAAGTGAACCAACACGTGTTGCGTACGCCATTAGCTGAAGTTTGCAGAGCTATAACTTTGTCATTTTTTATTGATTTGGAAAGGCGAAAAATATATGTCCAATATTTTTAATTGGCGATCCAGATAGAAGTATTATTTTTCTTTATCCAGAAAAATATCCTATTTTATAAACGTTTGGCTAGGTTAGGCGAGCCTGCAAATACGGGGGGCGTGACGAAAATATTTCTTTATAAGTATAAACTTTTTGCACGCAACCCTATTACAACCATGCTATTATTACCTATAATAACTTGTTCTGTACGAGTCTTGGTTTATCATAACGTAACTTAATTCCATTTATTTCTTTTTTCATTGGGATTTCTTAATTAACACCACTTTTCTTTATATTTACTGGGTTTAATTGCAATGTACTTGTTAAAAAAGGTCACTATAACGTCCGGTCCGTGAAAGGCTGACCAACCAAAATTCATCAAAAAAACAATGTTCCATGTTCAAATAAATCTGTATTATTCTTACAATTTTATTCATTGAAACAAAACCAAAACAAACAAAATAAGTAATATATGAAAATAAAATAAACTCAGGCGTCGAAGTATTCCTCCGCATCGCCGTCATCCGGAAACGTGCCCAGAAGGCTGGCAGCATTGCCACGTTGAATGGCAATGCTAATTCTTTGGGCAAATTATTATTCTTTTATTTATTTCAAGGGCTGATTTTTCAATAGTCAGATAACTTTTATCTGAGGAATAAAAATGGCGGTTTGACAGCTTATCTATATGTTAAACCGCTATTTTTATTCCTCAGATAAAAGTTATCTGACTATTGAAAAATCAGCCCTTCGATGACTTGATGTCACCAACTGCATAATATGACTGCTTGAAAAGACATTTCTTCTGAACTTTTTAGTCGTTTTTGTGGTCTTTTTTTTAGTCACATTTTTGTGTTTTGATATTTTTTTCCTTGATGTGTACAGCAACTACCCATTATCACCTTATATGACCACGCACTTCTGGAACAACCTGTAAAAAAGAAGGTAATTTTGAAGCATAATATCCATGTATTGATAAAAGATTAGCAGGAAAAGAACAAGGATTTAAATAGTAATATATATCTACCAAGGTACCAAGGAGGAGGCCCGTAGTTCTCACTGAAATACAACGTGTTCCTTTTGATATCCCATAACTTTAAGGTTACATTCTATGAATAGAAATAATGAAATGTCTAAGACACCTGAGTTCCGAAACGCATAGTTACCTACGCAGCTAACACCAAACTTAGCTAAGATAATTCAAAAATTGTCACCATTTTATCAAGTCTTTAAAGTTCTTAAATGTCATTGTTAGGTAAGGTCACCCATCCACTTTTGTTTTGTTTTCAAGTAAAGTCGCTTTACATTGACAGTTGCAGTTTTGTAGAAAAAATATGTTGAAATGTAAAATATTTAATATTCTATTCGATTCTTTTAGGTGGTCTGATTAATACACTAGAGTTATGGGATATCAAAAGGTAGGTAACACGGTCAATATTAAAAATTGTTGTATGCGTAGTATAAATATTGAATGTTCAATAGGACGATGGTGCAACGCATTTAGGGCTCGATAATTAATGTAATTTTTGGGTTCCGTAGAGCTCAATTTTCCCTTAATAATCATTACGTAACGAGTATGTAAGCAGTGTTTGTTATTGGCAATTAGTTTTTTTTTGGACATCCAAGACTACAGAAAAATATAGCAAAAGTATCCACATATTAAACATTTCAACCTCAACATTCTTCCCGAACTTAAAAACCCACTCATAAAAAATATTGCCTATAAAATATAGGCATATGAAATTCCTCAGGCAGGTCATCGCGTGTTCTGTAGCTCATTTGTTCTGCAGTAGGCGGCGCTGACCGGCCACCGATGCGTATCTCGGCATTGCTGGAATAGGTAGGCGGAATATCATTACCACGTACGTTTCCAGTCGTTTGTGTAGTGACAGAATTCAACCCGTAATGACATGACTGCTACGCCCCTCACATTGATAGAAAAAAGTATTCGAATTTCGAAAAAGTTTTGATTAGGATTTGTTTTTTTTTTTGCTTTTAAACGGTTTTTAAGATTATTAATGTTGGTAGTAAATATAGTTGGTTAAATATGTTTAGTTATAATTATTGGGTACGAATGTAGTAGCGGTTGTTATAATGCTGGGCTAAATTAATCGTTTTTTTAAATTAATTCTTTAGGTATTACACAATTTGGACAGATGCTCGAGGATTTTGAGGTTATATTTTTGAGCCCAGGCAGTCTAGGCTGATATAGGTACTAGGCAATTTTCTTATATGTTCACTGTTCAGCGATGATTAATTTTCAAATTAGCAGTGGCGTTTTACACCACCGTTCCCATTTGTAGCCATTATTTAAATGCAACATTTTACACCCCACTTTATTAATTACTAATTGCTATGACGTGTCATATCTGTCATTAATCTTTGGAGGAAAAATGTGAACTGATGAATGTATTAGTTATACGTATTCAATTATGCTGTTGAACAAATTCTTGGTCTTCACATTATCTTCTTTACCGGTACCTACTTGTGTGTGATTATTACCTTTGGATGACCAGAGGCTCAGTACAAATGACATTGACAATTGTTAAAACGTCAAAAATGTATGGGATTGACAAAGGTTGTCAAAATATCACGTGGTATCCTCTATATTATGGCTTTATGACAACCATGTTCACTAAAGAATAGCACTTTATCTAGCGCCTGGTACGTGATAAAAACATCTTGAATTTCGGTGTTGTGTATTCCATGAATAACTTTTGACATGTTTCGTAAAATCCAAAGTTTTTGTCTGAGTGAAACTTAACTTCGGTCCTCACCACTGACAAATATTTATCCTCGGAATATCTATCTTCCAAACCATACACCTGCACCTTGGTAAGGGCAACATAGGCTATCAGCAGATCTACAGCACCTCTTACCTGTAGCACGCAGAAGGCGGAACTCACAAGCAAGGGGCGTCCTGATTTATTGCTCAGCGCTACGGAGGCACCCGCAAGAGAACCGGTCCACTGTCAGTGTTCTATGCTGCCCTGGTACTTGATCTAGACTAGGGTAGAGTACGATTTTAGATATTGTACGTAGAAAACACTATACGCTTATTTATACCTCTATAGCATTTTGGTGATTTTAGATTCAGATTCACGAAGTAAAGGCCAAATCTACTTTAGAATTGGCATTCAGATAATTTCCTATTTTCAACGAATTTTACTTTGGCAAGAGAATCGATTCATCGCTTGTGTTCTATGCTGCCCTGGTACTGGATCTAGACTAGGGTATGGTGAATGTTATTTTTCATCTGGAAAACATTAAAAAAGCATTTGGGGGATTTTGGATCCAGGTACAAGAAGTTCTGAATTATGTTTTCCATCATTTTAAATTGAGACGAATTTTCGTTGGAGCAATCATCAACCGAAAATTTTATCAGCCTAAGGAACAGTTTCCTTAAAGCTGATAAAAATTTCGTTTTTCCTTGATTTTGTCTCAGGTTTCAGGTCTTTTCATTATTTTTAGTTCAGCTGCGTGCGAAAATGCCTTTTTTGCTGTACCTACCTAGTATGTTTTTTAAAGCCTCACTTAAAATTACTGGCCAAGTTTCCAAAAAATACAAGAATAATAGACAGAGTCAACACTGAAGTTATTCCCCAAAAATATGACATTTTATTTATTCACGATATAACATGTGTTTAATGTAACCTCCGTAGGTTTCGGAATGATCTTTTCGACATAAATAATTTTTCAAAACCGTAATAAGGGTTTATGTCTAAGTATCAACAGCCGCACGGTTACATTAAGCAGTCTAGGTATGATCAACATCACCAGATATCCACCCTCACGTCATTGCTAAATAATTTGCTATACACACCTAAACCGAGAACAGAACAAGAATGGCGCCGCAGAATCGATTAGCGGGTCAAAAGCAGGGCAGGCACTATCAGGTGAGGGACGGGAACACTGCCTGTCACGGGCACTACCAAGCCGCCAGCATACAACACTATAGGTACGCAGGGATGTCACTTAAGTTCCCAGGCAGCGAGAATTATAATGGCAGAGAGTCAATAAATATTTTCCTCTTCCGCATGACATCTTCGATATTCTAGCCATCACAAGCTCCACTCCAATAGTATACCACAAACACAGAACAAGAATGGTGCCGCAGAACCGATTAGCGGGTCACAAAAAGGGCAGGCCCCAGTCAGGTGAAGTTCGGGAACACTGCCTGTCACGAGCCCTGTGCGCTGGCGGGGTACAGCACTAAAGGTAGGGATGCCACTTAGCAGTTTCTAGGGAGCATAAACATACAGCCCGCAACCAAAAGATCGCTAAGGTACTCTTGTCTAACCTTAAAAACTAATCTTTCGACTATCAATTAGGTAGGTGACCATTTGGTTTCGCTTCCAATGGTTGGTTTCCTCAAGCACGTATGATGTCGTAACTTATCTAGAAGAACAGTACTGAAATCACTAACTGGATCTAGAAACTTTATGGCTGTGTAACTTAATCTTGCTGTATTATTTTATCCTAAGTTAATTATTTATTACATATTTTTTGTTTCAATCCCAAAGGATACGGATGGAGCCAATCTTGAAGTTCTCAAACACGAGTTGTAATTTCATAAAACCATGGACCACTTTTGGCTTCTTTCCTTTTTTGACTGCTTTAGATATGTCGCAGCCAACCAGCTTCAGCCGTTTAATTGGTAGGCTAGCCTTTTCATTTAACTGCGCCGTTTTTTCAACGACCTATAAAGTGACATCTTTGGTTTAATATAGTTAAATGACTTGCCCATGTCACTTATGTTGCTGATTAAACGGCGCAGTTCAATGAAAAGGCTAGCACACCAATTAAACGGCTGATTAAGCTAGTTAGCTGCGACAGATACAACAGATCAGTTCTACTCTTGGACACTGACAAAAAATAAAATCATTTTAATTCAATCTACACACACTTACATACTTCTGAATTCTGAAGAAAGACTTCTGATCTGACTCGCAACCATTCACTAAAAACATAAAAACTAACATCTTTGTACAACAATTTCCTCAGCCTAGCAGCCCTAAACCGGTTGGAGGCGGTTCGATCGAGTTCTCGTGACGTCACTCGAGGGTTCGGAATGGATATAAATTGGCGCACCTCGATATTAATGGTTCCGACGAGTCTTACTGTGTCTGACTTGCCTATTGTGGCTACTGTATCGCCCTGATTGACTTCTGATATTGTGGTGAAGAAGGAAGTCGATGGGTGAAGAAAAATTTGGAAGATCATTTGATGTTTTTGGGTGAAAAGTTTAGTGGAAGAAAGTGGTGAAGTCATTGATTACCATTTATCGGTTATCGGTAGGTATAGGTACATAAATTCTATCTTATATTTATCTTATTATTGATATACAAAATAGGTAATAAATAACCGTGTCCGTAGGTTATTTTTGCAAAAACAAAGATGGCTTTACTGATATTTTTTTTCGCTGCCTCAATAAGTACTAGTTTAGGAAAAATATAGGAATAAAAAGTGTTACAATCAAACCCATTTTAAGTGGTTCGTCCTAGTTCACCGGATCATCTAGTCTGCAGTAAAGATTACATTGTACATTTCAAAATGTTATGCGCTAACTATAATATTTCATGATATTTTTTTCCATGACGTCTTCATTATACATTTCGACAACGATCGATCACATAAGGGGTCTGGAAGATCCTTATTTTCCTTCCGTCTGTGAAGACAGATTTTGAACTGACTTTCAGAATACTTAGATAAAATTCTACTAGCCCAACTCTCCGGATACCCCTGAATTTCATAAGGTTTGGATGACGATATCTTACGTTCAAAACTATAATCATCCTGAAATGTATGAGGCAGAATGAACAGAAAAATACAATCCTACCCTCATTTCCAGACCATTAATTCTGCACCCACATTATTGGCCGCAATAAAAGCCGTCCAATCTGGACCACGAGCATCCAATCAGGTACCCACGCTACCTACAACAGCCAAAAATAACATACGTACCTACAAAACTGATATCACTTTCTCCGCGACTTTTCCTTTCTACTCCAAATAAGTTAGGAAAACATTTTCGCCTGTGTAGTTCCGTACCCTCCCATAATCCTCTACCTGAAGAGATATACCCGTACTTACCCCGCGCGGGCACTATCATCCATACCTACAGCTTGCTTCTCAACACTGAACATCGTACCTACAACCTATTAATGATCAAAAAGCTGCTTTGTCGGTTAAGGAATAAAGTTTGAATTCAAACGTAACGGTCACGCTGTTACGCTGTTGATTTATGATTGGTTCTCCCCCCACCATCGCGTCTCTCGCCCTGCCTCATGCATTTAAATTGCTTCATTACAGAATCTAGACGCCGGGGTATAGGGTTGCCTGTTGGGAAAAATGTTGCCAACTTTATTTTTGTGGATTGTGCTGTTATTTATTTAGTTTAGTATTTGGGAAATAATGAGGTTTTGTTTTAGTTCTGCTGTTTGCACTCGGGTGTGATAATGAAGCGAATGTAACTAGAAAAGGGTTGCTTCGTATACATACATTGATTTTTTTATTATATTTCATGGCAAAGAATCATTCTCTAACTACATAAATGTGGACAAACATACCTTCAAATTAAAAGATTATATAGAAATGAATTTTATTACGACGAAGGTTCCCTAATAAATAATATTCAAATGCATTGAAAACATCTTTACACAATATAAACACAGTTGAATTCTTTTTCAAAACCGTTGCAGTGCAGCAATCCATTAGGAAACCCCAGTCCACAATGGTCTCTATTCAAGTGGTCGATTTTTAAAACCAGTGTTATAGTCATCAACGAAAGAAGATTTTTAATAAAACACTCCCCTACACCTTCTGGTACTAGCTGACCATGCCTTCTAGTCTTCTGTGAACCATCAATCTCAATTCCTTCAGACCCCTGACTTCTATCCCCCTGTACCACATGCCACAGCCTCTCGCGCCAGCCCTACGTAGCGGACCATATCTGCCCGCCGATCATTAGTTCCAGAGTGGCCAGGGTAAAATTTTGCATGCTACCGATATTTTGCCAGCTAAGCAACTCTTGTATTACTTCGCTAATGTTTTCGGGTTGGGAGCACTTGATTTTTTAGATTGGTATGAGTAATAAAAGGACAACCAGTTTTTATTCAGTTGGAGCTAGGAAAATAATGAAATTCCTTAGGTTCTACCTTGATATTCTGACAAAAACTCACCGTGGAAACTTAGGAGCAATGAGCATGAATTATTGAACAGTTAGTCGATTCAATCAAGTTGGAATGACAGTTCACTCTACCTAAGCATTCACAGTGTAGTGTTTATAAAATCGACCGGCAGCGGCAGTGCGATCCTGTCAATATCTAACGAGCAAGCTGTTCACTCCACTTTATTAACTCGGTGAAACGTGTTAACATAAGTGGAGTGAACATAATGTGAACT
The DNA here is from genome assembly GCA_947386135.1 of Melanchra persicariae. Taxonomy (NCBI): domain Eukaryota; kingdom Metazoa; phylum Arthropoda; class Insecta; order Lepidoptera; family Noctuidae; genus Melanchra; species Melanchra persicariae. The sequence goes on along the minus strand of OX376661.1, from coordinate 7,789,261 downwards.
GCCGCCGGTGTCCGCGGCTCGTCCGCGATCTGCTCGTGCCGATGTGACTGATCCTTGAGGGAAATACAGTAAATGTAGTTTTAAGGTTGGTTTTTTCATAAGAATAAGAATATTTTATTTGCATAAAACACGGTACATTTAAGGTCTTATATATCATATCTTATATATCATAAGAATATTTGTTTATTAACAAGCGCTTCTCGCCATCAAACTAACAAGTTGATTGGCAAATAAAATTATAAAGAGAATACTGTAACTGTCATTGAGAATAATAAAAAAAAGTTAAAAAGTTGACAGAATAGATCGGCTGCTTGTGGAATGACAGTTCATTTCGAGCTCACTCCACGGTAAAATGTAACAGCAGTGCGATTCTGTAAACATGTCGAAGTGAACTTGGACGGATGCACGACGGGTGAGTTGTCAAACCAGATGGAATGACAGCTCTATTGTCGTTCACTCCGCCTAGGTGAACACCGTGAGATGACGACAGAATCGACCGGCAGAATCGACCGGCAGTGCGATCCTGTCAGTATTCACTTCACGCTCAAAGCTAGTTCCAAGTAGCTAGTAGTAGTTCCGTATGGTGTCGGACGTAAAATAATAGCACCATCCCATCACTTTCCGTGTTTGTCGTAAGAAGCGACTAAGGGACTCACCAGAGAATAGGCAGCAACATTCTCTGTAGTACATTGCTACAGCTACATTGCGATCGCAAACCCGCCTGCCAAGCATGGCGATTATGGCCCCTATTTGGGGGAGGCCTGTGTCCAGCAGTGGACGTCTTTCGGCTGATATGATTCAAATTTCAAATATCTTTATTTCCTTTTAAGATCAACAAAAATGCACTTACCCTAAGATACATTAAAACTTGATTACAACTGACGACACTTTATGAGACTAACACTTCGCCTTTCAAAGTTTGTAATAGATTACTTAGAGTTAGAACTGATTACAACATAACATAACACTCAATCATAAGTAACAATGTAATGAACGCAATTTATTAAGCAGTTATAATATTGCTTTTTTCTTGTGGGTATGACAACAAGAAATAAATAAAAAGATTAGCTGAGCGCACGGTGTGCCGTAGATACTAGTAGCCGTGCAACCAGCCAACGATCAGTGGACGGAGCCTCCCTGCCGCCCGCGACCCGGTACTACAGCGGCCGGGGCCGGGGCGGCAGCGAGCATCGCGGGGGTCAAGCCACTGGTCGCTCGCTCCTCAGTTGGTGGGAACAATAGGTAGTGATGCGGTAGGCGGTAAGTGCCGTATCTATCGATATATGGTAATTTGTCTAATGTTGATGAACATAGGTTTGTGATTAAGGGGTTAGTAGTATTAATTTTATTCTTATTATAAAATTTTAATGATAGTTTTATTATGTGATTAAAAAGCAAGGGAAGTTTAATTCGTTTATGTAATTTCTTAAGATTTGTTTTGAATTTGGTTTTGTAGGATAATTTAACTGCTTTATTTTGAATGACTTGTAGTAATTGATGGTTAGACAGACATGTGCTACTCCAAACAGGACAGGCGTAAGTTATACACGGACGTACAAGTGTCGTATAAATCCTTAGCTTAGTGCTGCTACTTAATTTGGATTTATGATTAAGTAAAGGGTTTAAGGCACCAAGTGCTTGGGCGCCCTTCACACGTAAGTGAGAAATATGTTTAGACCAATTTAGTCGACTATCCATATTGATTCCAAGATAGCGCACATTAGTTTTCCAAGGTACTTTATGGCCTGCAATGCTTAAAGTTCTTAAAGGGGGCTGCCTAGCACGTGAGAAAAATATTGCTTCCGTCTTATCTTCATTTATTTTAAGTTTCCATTGCTTAAAATAGTCAAGAAGTAAGTCGATAGAGTATTGTAGGCGACCTATGATCAATTCAGTATCATCGGAAGAAGTATACGAAGCAGTATCATCGGCAAAACAAGCTAATTTGGTTCGAGGTTGGATAGGGATATCATTTAAAAACAGAAGAAATAAAAAGGGCCCAACTATCGAGCCTTGCGGGACGCCAGCTGGGATGTTTTGGGGTGATGAAGAAGTTTCCCCAATGTAAACCAGGAATTTTCGATCCGCAAGGTACGATTGGATGAGCTTTATGAGAGGCATGGGCACCTTCAGAGTGAGTAACTTGTGCAGCAACCCATCGTGCCACACCGTATCAAATGCTTTTTCGATATCCAGCAGGAACATGCCTGTGGATTGCCTAAGATTTAGGTGATGGGCAATGTGTTCGGTCACCCTAGCTAGCTGTTGAGTAGTCGAGTGAGTGGCACGGAAACCAAACTGCTCATGGATCAGAAACCGCGCAGTGGCATTTAATAGTCTAGTATATATAACAGACTCAAAAAGTTTGCCAACAGAAGGTAGCAGGCTAATCGGACGATAATTTACAGGTAAGGTACTATCTTTCCCGGGTTTTTTCAGAGGGATTATTTTAGCTTTTTTCCAGATGTTTGGGAAATAGCCTAAACCAAGACAACCATTAAAAATTTTGGTAATGAAAACTATCGCTTTCTGTGGCAAGTTCTTTAGAAGTAAGTTATGGATTCCGTCATGACTAGGAGATTTACGGGATTTAAGCTTTACCAGTCTTTTCCGAATCTCAAATGGCCTTACTGGCTTAATATAATCGGAAGTAAATTCATAATTATTTATAAATGAAACGGAGTTTGATACCTCGTCATGGAGTTTAGGGTCACAAGTCCAGTTTGTGGTAAGGCTCATATTCTCGCTAAATGCATTTGCTAGAGCGTTACATTGCTCAATTGTACTAGTCGTTAGGGTTCCATCCGGTAATTTAAGGGAGGGTATAGCAGAAGATCTTGGCTGGAGGGATTTAGTCAGACGCCAGATGTCTTGACTCGGGTTATCATATTTTGCTAGTTTGTCATTCCATACGTTATCGAGATGATTTTGAATGTTTAAATTTATGTATGTTTGTAGGATGTTTATATTACTACGGTTGAGCCTTCTAAGATGACCAGTAGGCAGTTTCAGCTCAATACGTCGCAAATAGTTTTTATATCGAATTAAGTTTTTAACGTACCGGGGAAGTTTATTTGGGGAATTATTAAACACAGCAGTTGTCGACGGTATGGATGTGTCCCTGGCGTCAATAATACTTTGTTGCAAATGAACAATGGCAGAATCAATTTCTTTTTCGGTATTAAATGTCTTAGAACTGAACAAGATTGTCTTATTGAGTTGGGAACGATACTTACTCCAGTTTGCACAATTAAATTTGAAGTATCGAGTTTTTGCCTTGCGACATAATGTTCCTCCGATGGTAAGGAATAAGGGGTAGTGGTTAGACGATAATGCTATAATTGTTTCGACTTCACTAATGCTGCTTACATTTAGAGAAAGCACCAAGTCGGGACTCGTCGGTCTGAGATTTGGGCAATAATTCACTTGAGTAGGTAGGCTAGGGCTGTGAATGATGTAGTCGGATTCGAGCATGTGGTTAAAAAGAGTTCTGCCTCGCGTGTTAATGTAGCTACTGCGCCAGTGTGAGTGGTTGGCATTAAAGTCTCCCATGATGACAACATGGGAACCTAAGCCAAACAGTAACTCAAGGTCACTACGAAGCATTGGTAGGTTTGGTGACTGATAAATAGATAACACAATATGTTCAACTCCTGAAATTTTGATAGTTATACCGACAGCTTCAATATTTATCGTTTTAGGAATAGTTAGTACCGAATGTTCTAAATCTCTTCTTACAAGCATAGCAACTCCCTGCCCACGGCCAGAATGCTGATGGCTGATATGATGATGACGCTCAAAACACCTAAGTTTTGAAAGCTATCAGCCTATCCAGCTACTGCTAGCCAACCTCAAAATGAAAAAGTTTGACAAATTATTGTGAAAAATAAGCATAAGATAAAACTACTTATGAAATGGAATGTAACTAACTAACGATCTCGTTTAAAGTTTCTCGGAAAGTTTCTTAGACATAATAAACTTGCGTGCCAAATATCAAGCATATTATAAGTAAGCATACTATAAAAATTCAAATATCAAGATTAGGATCGTGCTGAGTGAATGAAGTGAGAACTTACCGATGTGCATAAAAGTAGGTATATCTACAAGATGACTAAATGCGAGCTTCAGATAATGTACCATTTTACAGCACAATTTCAGGGAACATTATACAACACGGATGTTTAAAATTTTCGTTGAATTCTCCACTTTTGAACGAATCTTTCATTCCAATTTATTCCTTCCCTGTGACTTTTGAACTCATTTCCAATAAACTTCAAAGAGCGCTATTCCATTTCGTCCTCACACGCAATAACATCAATTCTTAATAACATTAATATTGGCAATTAATAAAATGTTCATCAATGTCGGTAGTAGGCACACAGTCGACGTGAAATTTAAATATTTAATTAACGATTTTCTCGTTAATTATCGACAAAATGGCGGAGGATCGCGTGTAGCTGAAAGCCAGATATTTTGCGCACAGTTTCGACACTTTGATGTTTTGTTTCAACTTTGTATATTTAACGTTTTGTAATAGGTTTGCTATGAAAATGTTAATAGACTTGGGTTTTCGTATGAAGTGAATTTGTGAACCTAAATTGGCAGCTAACGTTTCCGCGAAATGCCAAACCCAAATGAAATCCTATGTTTTAATAAGTTTCAGTAGGGATGTAATATTCCGTAGAAATTGGAAAAGCAACGAAAATGTATACTTTAATAATGAATATTTATTATGTTTAACTTGATTCCAACACATCCTTATTTATCATCAAGCTTTTGCGTGGGGCGTCGCTCGTATTTTCGCAAAAAAAATGCATACAACTGTCGCCGGGGTCCCATCTATATCTGTACGAAAATTCATCGAATGTCTTTGAAAAGCGTAAAAAGCAAGTCACTTTCGCATTTATAATATTATATGATAGAATACATAATATTATACTAGGCAGAAAAATGTAAGCAGAAACCAATCTGTGGTCCACCGAAATTTCACCAATTTGATTTTAAAATTAAAATTAAAATATCTGCAGTTCTTCCATGATTCAAATGGCAGGTAAGCTCTCACTCTCTTCTCATTCATTCTCCCAGAAGTTGCGTTATATTGAACAAAAGCATATTGCAAGGGTACAGTCACGCTTCAATGGGTAACTAAACATCTCAGTAGAATATAGTGACCAACGTGTGTGGTCCATTTAACAACTATCAGTACAATTTCTTATATAACTTATCTTGAAGCAAAGGCAAACATGTAAGCATATTTTTGTTCCCAGCAAAGTTTTGGGGAAATCTTGTTGACTTTAGATTTTTTTTCAAGTCATCCAATCAATCAATAAAACAATCAATTTATTTGCTTTAAATCAATCAATCAATCAGTTTATTTGTGAAACATAGGTGTTTACATAAATATGGGTGCGCTATGTTTTGTCATAACAACAACAACAACAGCAATAACAACAACAACAAACTACAACAACAACAACAAACAACAACAACAACAACAATTTCGGTATAACATAAATATTTTGGTACAGATCCCTAACACTTATCCCTGCATACCTTAAAACTAACGACAATGAGATAAGTGACCGTGAATCTATCTGAGTGCCAATTTTATTAATTTTCAAGCAACGTTCGCATTCGCATCTCAAGCCGCAATCTGTCAAAAAATTATGAAAACTGACCGGCGAATGTGAAAGTTGTTTAATAATTAGTCGAATTGGCTCTCTGGCGATTTATACAACGTGTAACAGAATAAACGCAATAACTCTTAAGGGGTCATTGTTCTCGCCATTATGGACAACTTTCACTATGGGACCAACGCTGAAATCGCGAAAAAAAAACGACTGCCTGAAACACGTTTTAGTTCTTTAGCGGTCGTTACAAGAACAAAAGTCAAAAAATCTGGCAGCAGTCTAGCCAAACGGTAAAGTGTTTGCCAGTTACTGGGTTGTGGAGATCAGATAGGTATTCACTCCATGTAAAATGAATGGTATTCAGGTGCCAACATAGTTGGCACAAGGCTAGATAGACTGAGATCGTATGGTGTTAAACCTCTTATTTGATGGCATCATCATCATCATCATCATCATCATCATATCAGCCGAAAGACGTCTACTGTTGGACATTGGCCTCCCCCAATATGGGAGGGCGACTCGCAGTGTAGCTGTTGCAATGTACAGAGAATGCTGCTACCCATTCTCTGGTGAGTCCCTTAGTCGCCTCTTACGTCACCCGAGGGAAGTGGTGGTATGGTGTTATTTTTTGATGGCATACTCTGCTAGAGAAACTAAAAACTCCTGAAATCCTGCTCATGCAAATCCTGAAAACCCAATCCCAAATATGTATTGGATTACAGCTAAATCTCTTTACTATTCGACATCCTATGTTACATTATACAACTGACAATGGTTTTTCATTTCCGACGCCGAAATTATTATATCCCATGATCCTGTCAGTCCATCCATACATCCGCATGGATCCCGCCTATCTTTACAAAAATCAATATAATATTATTTAACAACAAGCAAAAAAATTCTGAACGCAGCTGTAACCATTTAACGCTGCCAAACGTCAACAATTTGCCTATTTTTACCTTTTACCGCCAATCAGCGTAAAGTATTGCCACAATGCAAAAATCGGGTATCAATACCGCTACTTATAGACCATCCAATCAAGAAAGGTGTCACATTACGACACTCTATTGTATCGTTCGAATTTCGAATCCGTGTTTACAAACACAACAAGGGTTTGTCATAATCTGTTTTTGGATGTGTCCTTTTCTATTTTTCGGTCTGGCAACTTTTAGCGTGAATGTTTTTTTTTCGGCGGGAACAAAGAATGGTGGAGGTATGGATTTCAACGCCTTATTGTTGGTTTATCCGTGTATTGAATAGGTTTCACGGAAAGCGAAGGTAAGTCGTACTTATGCTGGTCTGCAGATATTCGTTAGTGGTGGTCTCCTGAGTGACAGTTGACAGTCAAGGGGGCTGGGATTCGAAAAATTTCGCTTTCAATGAAACCCCGGATTCATATATTGTACTTGTCAAGCCTTTCTGTTTACTTTAGCCGATGAAACGGACCGCGAATGGTTTTAGTAGAAGGTATGAGAGAAAATCTAGTAAAATCTTGCATGGTTTTTGAACGGGTTAAGTAGATGGCAGGTACGTCTGCAAAACTAAATCTAAAAATTGTGAAGTCTTTACTGTTTTTTTGGATGGACAATGTTTTGCTTAAATTGTTTCCAATGGACTTAAAATCAATATGAATGGCATTTGCGTTACAGTATTTTTCCGAAATCTCATCGGAGATATTTTAGTTCCACATCAAGAATAATTTCACAGTGTTTCATTCGAATATAATAAATAAGAAGTAAGTAGGTACCAACTATCAAAATATCTTTTAACGCAGAATCGTCGTCAGTTTCCTTAACAAAAAAAAAGTAATCTCAAATTTTACACCTCCCCGGTCAGTCGGGCAAAAACTTCACAAAACAAACAATACGTTTATACAACAATTACATTACAAACGCGAAACCTCAAGCGTCAAATGCCGAACTTTGGATTACATGGATACAACACCAGCCTTCCACAACTATCGCCACTTTTACCTTTCTCAAAACAGAGTTCAAAATCGTTCATCTTATGTTTACCCAGCTGCATTTGAAGGTTTGTAAAAACACGAAAGCGGCGAAGCGTGAACGCTTGTGCAGGACAGAGGGGTCTGTCGGTTTATTTTTTCCTTAATCCTAACCGGGATTAGGTTAAAGCCCTTTTGATTGGCAGCCGCCGTCAGATGCAGGACGGCTGAGGTGCATCGTGAGCCTGGAGTTTAACGGAGGCTGGGACATTGTAGGTAGGTATAATATGTGTAGTTTTAAGACGACGAAAAATATGATATGATGTATTTTATGTGTGATTGGCTCGCTAGCGAAGTTGCTGTTAGTGACCTTGTGGTTTAGCATCGATCTAACTATGGGTTCAGGGCTCAGGGTGTTCTTCAATAAGTAGGTAAATGTTTTGAATTAAATTGAAAAGAAGTGGAGTTTAGAGAAGCTTTTATAGGAACTAAAGTACACGTAAACAATAGGCACGTCTTAGAAATGCAAATGTAATCAATCCGCCTCAATCCTTGAGAATGCTGTCTGTTCAGCGGTTCCTAAAAATAGCGGTAACTGGTTAGTGGGCCTACAGCCTCCCACGTTTAGTAACTAGAACTTATGTGAACTGCATCAATCATTTTACTAGCTCTTTCAGTTGAATTTATACTACGTTTAACAGAATAATCGCAATACCTCTTAAGGGGTCATTGTACTCATAATTACGAACAACTTTTACTACACGGGACCAAAACCCGAAATCGCGAAAAAAAATCTGTATTCAGTTCATTTTACATTGCATTCACCACAATTTCGCCTGTCGGTCATCACTAGCTAAAGTGTAATTTCTCGAACGAATATTACCACTAAATTGTTGTCACAAATGGTCAAACGCGCTTTACCTAGTCCGAATGGCTGAATGACTTGAGCATCACATTTTTATTTAAGAAAAGTTACATAGAAATAATGCACATATCTTCTGCCAGCAGAGCAGCATTCTCTGTAGGTACTCGTATATTGCTACAGCTACACTGCGATCGCCAACCCGCCTGCCAAGCGTGGCGATTATGGCAAACCCCCATTTGGGGAAGGCCTATGTCCAACAGTGGACGTCTATCGGCTGATATGATGATCTTCTGCCAAATCGTTGTTGCTGCTGTTTTCTGTCAGGTTGTTATAATTTTTTCCAGAAACCAGGGTAAGAATTTTTCATAATCGCATCAGGCTTCGTCATAATACAAAGCAGCCAACGTGAAAATTTGAGATCGTCACATTTTATTGTTCGGTTCGCTCAACGCCCTCTATCGGCGCGATGACGCAATCAGACTTGCCGTACAAATGAACGCGACTATCCCGTTTAAGACGACGATATCCACTTTCAGATCATAACTACAACATAGCTACAACTCCACTACCATTAAAAACATGATCTTTGTTCCATCCCCAAGTACTGGTATCACATTTCGCATACTCCTGCCACTCTCACTAATCGCATCATACCTACCTTACCACTTACTACTTACCACTAACTACTTACCATACAACCTTGAACACCACTTAGTTGACGAGCGAGTTGCGCAGGCGGCTGAGTGACATTCGTCATGGTGCGAGTTCTCACGAGCTACCCAGCTACCCGTGTTGGTATAGGGATTAACGTATGTGTTACAGGGTTGATACTTAGGTGCTAATCGGTTTATTGGTAGCGTTTGTGTTTCATCATTTTATTAATGTGGAAAAGAGGCTTTTAGATGTAACGGTGATTTGCGGTCATTCGTTTGTTGTGTCCGGTGGGCAACTGCCCGATAGATGATATTCGAACTGTTGTTTATGTTCAAATCGCACGAAAAACTCTGATACCGCGATCCAGGATTTCGTTAAGTTAGCTCGTAGCTTGAGGGATAGATGGCGTCGCGGTTCTTTTTGTTGCGATGTAAATTTTGCTACGTTGTTTTTTGTGGCGGTATTGATGCCGCTACAAAGGTATTGTTTAGAATAATGATTACGTCAGTGTGGGTAGTCGGACGCACATGGCATGATCTAACAAACTGATCTAGTTTGAACTGCAGGCATTAACAATCGCACAGGAATACAAGATAGATAGAAAGTCATGAAACAGGAACGGAAACGCTGCGAAGCATAAAGGCAGATAATGCAGTACATGATAAAGAGCCAAACACTGCGCAGTCCCACTTAAAACTAAACAAATGTTATCATGAAAAAACTACGTTTTCTGAAACTACACCTCTTTATACCCACATCAATATGGATAACTTCGCCAAAAAACTGTGCTTTGACTCCCTACATCCAAAGTTATTTATAATCTCATAAAGCATCGAGTCAGTGTCAGCCCTACACAACGTGTCAGGGTTGGTCGACAGTGACAATTCATTCAGCCAGCCTACCTGCGCGCGCGCCTAATCCAAGTGACATACGAGACGTGTGCCATAGAACAGGACGTTTGTCGATGGTGCTGGATATTGTGCCTATAACGATGAAGCGTCTACGAGTGACCATAGTGGAGTACCTAACCTCATTTAAAAAATGGGTGAAGAAAATTAAATAGGAATCAACTTCTCTGGATATAGGACTCCTCCAATATTTACTACAACAGCTGGTCGAGAGCTTTCCTTGTCCAATGGATTCCGGTGCTGTCTACGAGGTCTTGGGTGCACAACTGTCCCACTGCAAGGCAAAGATCTTCTCCAAATCCTTCCCCGTGTTCTTACCACGAGCCACCTCGAACCAGCCCTTGAAATTAGCGTCTATGTCGTCTTACCACCTCTTTCTTGTGGCTTACACATGCCAGGGGCCCTACCATGACGTGTTAAAGCGTGAGTAGTTCGACCGAGAAGGAGGGATGGAGCTATATGTATAAGGTGTATAGCTCCATCCCTCCTTCTCGCTCGAACTACTCACGCTTTAACACGTCATGGTAGGGCCGCAGGTCTCTTTTTTCACTACATGACCGCCTCTTGAGGACATTTCGCTGCGTTTGTTCCATTCTTGATTCTAGTAGAACTACTAACCGCGGGAATTTCCAGCCAGGTTCTTTGTTTTTTTCTCAGAAAAATAGCATTCACGAGGTCTCTAAGCTTTGAATAGCTTTTGGGCTGTCGCTTGTAGGACAGGAGACAAAAGAAAAACCAGCCTAAAAGTTTACCACCTCTGTTTTCTACCTAATCTATGTGATTAGCTCCGGGCTGACGATTTGAAGCATTTATAGGTCCGTATTGATCAGTGAGTGGATTTATTACGGGCTCGGATCGAGACGGATTGTCCCGAGACGGTCCCACGATGATAACATTTATTGTTATAGACATTTGACTACTTCAGTATCGGTTTATTGTTGCTGCTGTAAATTCTTTAGAGCTCTCGTTTGAGATGTGGACTGGACTGTTGTGTGGGTAATAGAGAATATGCATGAAAAAATATTTGTTATCTACACAGTTTGTCTCAAAATATACAAAATTATAACACTAATAGTGAAAATAGAATCAAAATTGATCGAAAAACCAATCAGATAGGTAACTATTTTAAACAAATATATCTGTCCCTCACGCAAAAACGCTGTTTTTTAACCAAGGCGTCATGGACTTTGACGTCAAAGTTCTTATCGGACTTCTGTATCTAATTGTCTACTTTGAAGCTTTATTACTTCATCCCCGATGAAGTTAATTAAAAAAATATTCCATAAGTGCTTTCTAAAGCTAATATCATTTTGTAAATAAAAAATACATGCATGTTTCCTATTGTTGTTTTTAACTGTGGTTGCAGTTTGTGGTCTTCCAAAAAACAAAATATTTGTTGATAATTTGTGCCTCAATATTAGCGATCCACGTCTATTTAGACCTAAGAAGTTGATGAAAATAAACTCTTTTGCAAAATAAACGGGCACTTTAGATTTTTTTCTCTACTTCAATGAAGAAGAACAAGAAATAGGTTTTGTTAATTTGACGATGTATTGGCATGTTTTTTGAAGCATCCTGGCATGATTCTTTACGTTCCAAATTTAAAATTTGAAATTATTAAAAGAAAAATAATGATTATTGTGGATTATTCTAAAATTACTTTACGAATGGCGCGAATTGCTGAAACGATTTTTAACTGATTACGATATTTTAAAACTTTTTGGATATTTTCTGCAAATTAAACAATTTAATCTTTCTTTTTACATTAAATACCACTTTTTGATATGAGTGATAAAGCGATAAGGACCGGTAAAATTATAGCCCTACTTGAAGAACGTTGTTCGCAAACTTACGTGTCTCAGCGGCTAAATGTGAGTCGTTCAACTGTCCAGAGGACTTGGCAACGGTATCAAGAGACTGGTTCGGTCAAAAGAAGACCCGGTTCGGGAAGAAAACGATACACAGAACCAAGAGATACCGCTTTTTGGTGAGTCAGGCGTTGCGTAATCGTAAGGCGTCAAGTGTGGACCTGAAGAAGAGCCTTGAAGAAGTAAGAGGAGTAGAAGTTAGCTTGTGGACGGTCAGGAGGTGGCTTTTGGCTGCCAATATCAAGAGTTACCGCCCAGCTCGGGGCCCTAAATTACTCCGTGAGCACCGTGTTGCTCGACTTCAGTTTGCTCGGAACTGTGCTTCATGGAATCTGGAGGACTGGAATAAAGTATTGTTTTCTGATGAAGCTAGAATCTCTTTGTGTGGAGAGGACCGACGCCGGCGAGTGCTGCGAAGACCACGGGAACGCTATGCGGAAGTGTGTTTCGAAGAAATCACTCCTTATGGCGGAGGCTCCGTTATGTTTTGGGCAGCAATTAATTCGACGGAGCGTACGGAGTTAGTTTTCATAGAAAATGGAACATTAAATGCACACCCGTACATAATGGAAGTCCTAATTCCATATGCACAACCCACATTGACTGCACTTGGGGAAGATTCCATTTTTATGGACGATAATGCTCGCCCGCACCGTTCTGGCGACGTGGAAGCGTACATGCAAGAAGTTGGGATCCGTCGTTTAGATTGGCCAGCTCGAAGTCCTGACCTCAATCCAATTGAGCATGTGTGGGATGTTCTAAAGAGACGGGTAAGATCAGTGCAACCTGCTCCACAAAACATCAGGGAGCTAAAAAGAGTCATTGCAGAAGAGTGGGAACGTATTCCTCAAAACGTTATTAAAAACATCGTGTAAAGCATGCCCAGAAGGATTCAAGCTGTGATTTTGGCAAGAGGAGGTCACACTCGTTATTAGGTTTTTACATTTGTAACTTTATTTAATTAAAAAAAGTAAAAAAAAACTTGTCTTTATTGCCGCTACCACTTCTTATTGTTTGGGCGTGTACATCGATTTTAAAGAATCCATCGTTTTTTTGTCTTTTAATTGCTCGAATTCACTTCACGCGCATTAATTTACACGATTATAAGTATACAGACTACGTCAAAGAAATAAATTTCATTTAATTAACTAAAATCGACCTTAGAACGTAAATTTCCTTAGGTGCCCGTTTTTTTTGCAAAAGAGTGTAGTTTGAAAAGTACCTATGTCCGAAGTTCATTATAACGTCCGGACCTGTGTCCGGTAGGTAAGCTACATTTCAAAGACTCAAGTGTCTATATTGATAACTATGAAACAGATTCTAACTAGATTGTGATCGTACTAATTATAAGAGTTATATTTTATGAGACCTACTAAACTTATACCCACCATTTTTACCCGACTAATCCAAATAGCTGATGATGTTTATCCCACCAAAAGAAAAGCTAAAGTAAATAAACTCAGACATGAATGAAGCAATGATCATCATAAACCGGAAGCCGACACAATGGGTGCATCACTTGAAATTAGTGCAACATCTACATACAACCAACAGATTACTGAGCTTCCCTGACTAAAATCATAAGGAACTTTAGTAGGTATGGGTCATATAGGTACGCACTCGACGTGTTAAATGCGACGTGCAACCGCTTTTGTAAAGCTAGGTAAGATGAAGGGCAAAATATATAATATATATCGACATAGATGACTGTCTGAATTTCAGAATAGGGAAGATGGCTAAAAAAATCTAATAAGTCCATCAGATAGATTTCCAAAAAATATTAGACACGTGTTTTTCGTTTTTCACGTGAACAACCAATTAAAACGATACAGTGCGTTAAAAACTCGTGTGACGTCACTTGTAAGTAGGTAGGTACACTTTTTACATTCACGCCACATCACAAACCCCCTCTCTTGATCTTTGATGCGTTTTATCTTCGTCTTTTCTTATTGATTTGAAAAAGCAGAAAATAGGTACTGGTCGAATATTTTTCGATAATCTAACTGACGGACTAAATGGAATTAGGTATATATTTTTTAACCAGGAATAATCCTTATTCCAGCCGGTCTGCTCTGTTATAAGATTACCGTGTTGTCTTAGAAGTGAACATGAAATGAGCTGTCAGTTCTAGAATGACAGTTCACATCATACTCACTTCACCTAAGTGATCACAGTGAGATGTTAACAATACAATTCTGCAAACATTCAGATCCTTTAGTAATAGAATAGTCCACCCAAGGAAGGAAAAATAGGGGAAATAATTCGTGATTAAGCGATTTTTTTAAAACCCCCTCTTGTACGTTTAGAATGTTATTTAACATACCATTCTCTACAATTATGCCACAATTTGCTTATACACGAATTATTTCCCCTATTTAGCAATTTTTGGTCTTCGTTTGGTGGACTAGAAGTTCAGATTCATGAAATAAGTATGATTTTCGACTAAGATCTTTAAGTCTCATGCTAGACAAGAATACATCTCTACACTAAGTGTTTTTACTCCGAACAATGTGAGTAAAACTAGACTTAGGTAGGCCCATATTCCAAAACGTAAACTCCAACTCAACTCGAACTCCAACTCCATCGGTGCTTGCCATAAATTGAAGTTTTTGCTCACCTCTCGAGTACGAAAACGTCAATTTAGACAAGCTTTAATTGATATTTTCGTGCTCATGATGGAGTTGGAGTTGAGTTGGAGTTTACGTTTTGGAATATGGGCCTTAGAGATAGTTTTAGAAAACGCGTCGTCTATACCACCTAGTGCGTACCCAAAAGATGCCAATCTAGGCGGATGCAACGACTTATATGGTCCGTCGTCACATAATCGCGTTTTTGTATTTAAATGTCCGCGATTTGAATACAATGTCCATGCAGCTACCGAGATCGATCGCACAGTTCCTCTGTAATGGGCTGGGCGAGACAAACCACTTAAAATTATAAAAACCAATAAGGAACCTTATCATTCCCAAGTAGAGTACATTTTTCTTCAACAAATTCTGGGAGGTTAAGATGTTCTTTGTCTGAAAGCTTGAGGTTTGGGGTGGACAAAAATTTTCACACCATTGAAGACGCTGATTGTTCTCTTAAAGTCAATAAGTCAGAGAACGATAAAGGAGTCGCTTTCGTAGAATTGTGAAAGGATTTCATGGACTTAATGCATCTAATATAGAAGAAAAAGCTGTGGGCCCTTTTGAGAATCCGAAAATATGACAAAGATAATAATATCAACATTAACCTACATGGTTCTCGTATGATTTGTCCAGTACAATTTGTATGGACTTCAAAAGAGACTGTGACCTCTGAGTTTGTTTCGGTGTTTCTTCTCAGGGTAGTCAGCTAGGAAACACCGGCCTCATCTAGCTTAAAATGACCAAAAAATATTGACGTGTAAAAGTGTTATGTTTAACCTACTTACAAAATAAATATCATTTATCATTTATCAATAATTTCATTTTTCGGTGATTCATAATTTAGGTGAATTTATCAACAATTTAGATTAAGGAAAAATAACTTACCTACCTTAGGATCTTGTTAAGAATAACAAAACAAAAACGTCTGTCGAAAATAATTATAAAATAATTATGTACTTCAAAATAATTGCATTCCGACGCCCACGCCACACCGTAATTCCAGAAATTGATTCTGACGTAAAGAAGGACACGAGCCACAATTTACAAAAAACACTTGAACCCCGATATTATCGTAACAACATCAATTTCGACCACAAAATTATGTCATTTAAAAATACCCAGAAATAAACTATCAGAATGCATTTTAAAATCGACCTCACACATTTAGGGGTTGTTTCCCAAAAATCCACGGGGATTCTTAAAAAATGAATTTGAATACAGTAGTCTCTGGCCAGGTGTTGTTGGACAGTTTTTTTTTCAATGTGTCACAGATCTTTATCAGAAGGACGGATTTAACAACCTCGTAAGCGCGGTCGCGTCAACTTTTTATTTTACTTTTTTTCTGTCTCAACGCGTCAAGCCAGTCACGTCGAATTAGACAAATCCTTTTAGCTGAACATTGATGCCTGTGGGTGAGAACTTTTTCATTTAGTGTTCGTATTGGGTACTTTGATTTTTTTCGTATTGGGTTCTTTTTTCGAATGAGAGGTTGCTCAACTGCTTTGTAATGAGAATATTATAAGAAAAAGTCATGAAATCGTTGCACTAGATTGAAACTGAACTAAACTTTCCCTTATCTTAACTAGCAACCCGCCGCGGCTTCGCACGGGTAGTAAAGCATAATTATATAACTAAGCTCCTCATCGCCATGGTTTTTTCCGACATCTTCAACAAACATCTAAACTGGCTAAAATTAGACCACAGTAGTTTTAACCAGTTTACATGAAACTTTAATACGATATACCCCTGAGCCTTCCCCATGAACCACTCCGTCTATTGGTGAAAACCAAAGACTAACCAAGACGCGGCGGAAGGACATATTTTTAAAGATTTAGAGAATGATAGTGATTCTTGTAAGTTTCCTACATAAAACCTAAAAGTTCCAGCCAAACACTTGCAACACCATCCAAAATGGAATAAAAACATGAAAGCCCATCAATCAAGTGCTCGAAACAACTAAAGCATCGTATTCTGTCAGTGCTCGACATTCGAGCACATTTGTCAATGTAAACAAGCAATTATTTGAGGATGAACCCCAGCTAGTGACACAAAAGACTCGTTTGATTCAAAGCCCCACTACTGACAAATTGTATCAACTGTTGAATTCAATTGGATGGTTTAAGATTTATAATTTATGGTTTTAATGTAATGTAAGTATTTGGAAAGGTTGAAAAGCGAAAGGCGGCAGAAAAAACTGTTTAAGATGAAACAAACTAGATGAGCCATGTCATTTTTGCGTGAATATAAATCTGGATGGCCAGGTACCAAGACAAGTGCCAATTCTACAAATTTTCAAGCAAATATCGCATTCGCATGTCCGTTGCAAACTGTCAAAAAAGCCTTAATTTTCATACATTTTTTACAGTTTGCAATTGAAATGTGAATGCGATCGTTGCTTAAAATGATTATAAAATTAGTAGAATCGCCCTCAGGAACCAAAGAAGGCAGATAGATGGTTTTGTGAAATTATAAAAACAAAGAACTGGATCAATACCAACAACTGAGTACTGTTGCAGGTACAATTGTTTTATTCTTTACAGAAGTAGACTGATAGATATATAATATACTGTCACTTAATGTTTGTGCGTGGTGTACGATTCGAATGTTTTTGACAACTTTTATTTGGTCGTTGCAATTTTATACATTCATTTTAGCGAAATTATCTCGAGACTGCAGCAGTTCACGGCTCTACATAAGCCTCTAGTAACACGCCATTCATCTCGATTCTTGGCTATTCCAACCCTGGACAACACGTTGCTCCACCGTGAGGCCCTGAGGCTATCAGGGCGTCCCACCTTACGTTTGCCCAATCGCAGTCTCGACTCAAGAAAGCATTTACCCCAACAGACATCGGATCTAAAGTTTTTACCGCATCCACTGCACTGCCACGACAGCGTCACTCTTCAGCGTATCGACGAAAAATTATTGAATGAACAAGAAATATTTGTTTATTGATATCGTCATTTTGTATTTTCATTTCAGGATTTAAGCCCAAACTTCTAAGGTATACTTGGAAATGTAACCGTACCGCTATTGTACCATCACTATTTCAAAACCAGTTGACCCCCAAACAATACCGCCAAATCTGTTCCTCCGGAGACCAGTAAAAACAAATGTTCAATTCATTGTGAGCTATCATCAATAATTCTGGCTGCTCCCCTAATCTGGCTGGATCTAATCATACATCATCCGCGTCGCATCTGCGTGTTTAGACCGCGCTTATAAAGTCGCCAGTGTGTTCCAACAG
Source organism: Melanchra persicariae (assembly GCA_947386135.1). Classification (NCBI taxonomy): domain Eukaryota; kingdom Metazoa; phylum Arthropoda; class Insecta; order Lepidoptera; family Noctuidae; genus Melanchra; species Melanchra persicariae. Next base: position 7,771,517 of record OX376661.1, on the reverse strand, counting down.
GGCAGTTGCTACCCTCAGCTGAGGGAGAAATATAGGGGAATGTGGTTGCGACGGGACAGCGGCGTTTGGTCCATCGATACATAATTTTTTGTGTTATGTGGCGTAGCGCATAGTACAGGTTCTTTTGAAGTAGTCATTTTGACAACTTATTTGAATATTTTGCTCCTCCGAGCGCCTTTCTCACATCAAAGCCTTCATGGTATATACTGTAAAAAATCGTAAGAGGTAACATCTTGTCTTTACCTGTCAGTGCTTACCATTTCGCTGTCCTCATCTGGACAAGTGGACACAACGACAATAAGGGTTGCCAAGTTCCTGAACCACACCCTGTAGTCCGCCTTCCGCATTCAGCCTGTAGGTATGGGATCGTCTCAAGGTGCAACGGAAGAAAAAATAGAAAACTCATGTGTTATTGAGTGTATGTGCTGTTGTCATCTCTTGCCTCCAGCGTGTGCTAACGCAATTCTTTCCCGTGTGTTTCTAACACAGCGGGTCTCAAGAGAGATGGGAGAATTAAATGACAATTTTAACACAGCCCTGAACTCGTAAAACATTCATCAATTTCGCAAATGGTGTTTAAATACATATGTGGCTGGTTTGCTTTATTTTAGTTTATATTTTTTGTTGTTTTCTGGCCAATCCCTTGTGAGGAGAGAGACAGAATAATGAAGCAAGGATTTTTATACTCGCACATATAGTTGGACCTAAAACACTGTCCATATCAAACTAGATAGCTATATAGAAGCTCAGTCAGTACTTCCTATGGTTACAAATAAGAGGAGTACCTAGGTACTGCAGTAAATTGTAGAAGAACTAAATATTTTTTAGGAATGGTAGTAATGACAAGAAAAACTTACCAAGAAAACCAAAGATTAAAGAGCAAACTTTTTTACACAAACAAAAAAAGGCGCCAAAAAATTTGTCAACAGATTTTTTCGTAACAACCTAACTCAACATAAAAAATATATCAAAACTGTCAGAAAAAAAAAATGCTCCTTTAATACGGGGGCGCTAACCCTTCGCTTATAATGGCTAAAAAGACCGGTCCCATCAAAATTGTCGGTGTTAAAATACACCCCATTGTGGCCCACTACGGCTTCTTAACCCCAAACTAAATAGACAATTTGGAAGCCGAAATTGTATTTATAATAGTCTTTTTTGTTGTCAATCGAGTTTTTGTATTCCTTTTTACACAATTAAAAAAAGAGGTTTGATCAATTCTGCCTTTGTAAAGTTGAAACCAATTTATGGACAGGCGAAATAGTGTTGACAGGCTCCTTACAATTGGATGGAAGACCTGAATGCTTCACAATGGATAGTTGGTAATACACAGCGGAGAATGTGGTCGGAATTGCGTCATATAGGTGAAATGACAATGTTGCGTCTATAAATGTCTGTAGCTATTGAGATGATGTTGGTTTGATCATAGTAGATATATTTTTGTCATAGTCAGTACCTATGCTATGAATTGTATACCTATTGCTTTATGCGAAATCCAAGTTAGATAAAAAAAGGTGCTGTGCACGCGTCATATTCGTGAACGGGCGCCATCAGTGGAGACTGGTCATCTCTTAGCTGTCATTGGCTTATTTCAATATTTTATACTTATTTGATACTTAGAATTCTTTTTTTCTCTTTCTTTACATTGTTCTCACATGTAACCAGAAGCAACAAGGATAATGTAACCAGGATTATTGTAAATTATAAAATCGTTTAAAAGAGTGTCCGTGGAGTTTTTTGCACGTTTTCTGCATAGAGATCTACGCTTTGGAACGTGCAAATAGCTTCATGTTTTTGACTGACTGACTCTGACAATTCAAAAATACCTGTATGTGGTTTATTTGACATAAATGCTAATACTTTGACATCGGTCCAGCTTGTGGTAGGCCTTCTAACGCTGCGTCTTTCGGTACGCGGTCGCCATCCAGAACTTTATTGCTTAAATAATAAATTATAACTTCGGTATTTACTTACCTACTCACTCAGCTTTACTTAGGTAAAACTAAAAAACAAGAAACAATTAAATCATTCTAGAACCTAAGCAAAACTGGGAAAAGCGAACACATACCTGTGAAAGTAAGTACGTACAAAAGTACTTCATAATTTAACTGAATTAGGTACTTAGCTACTGATGAACAGTCTCCAGGGTTCCATCTCCTGCCAGGGTTCCGGATTTTGTTCGAAAGAGTCACCGCGGCCCTGGAACGCAAAAGGCACTAGTAGGAGCACGGATGGGTTTTAGTCAGTAAGAGTCTTACACTCCCTCCCGCTCCACCCATTTGATAATTTCCCATGCATAAAAAGGTACTGATGATGATAATAGTTATAATAATATCAAACGTATATTAAGTTTTAGTCAAGAAGTACATTGCCTTTTAATTTACAAACTCTTATAACCAGACAACATCACAGTCTTTCTTTGAAGACAGCTCTGTAACCTTCACCATAATCACATCCGAACAACAACATTACACATGTTAAAGTACTTTCGTAAACAACACCAGTTGTACAAGGATGTAATCCAAAAACAGAACAACATATCGGTATCATGGTAACAGTTGTCTATGGTCGCCGTGGGGTAACTTCAAGAGATCGGCCGTATGGCGAGGGATGAACCCGATTTCATTATGATTGTCTATGGCGATTAATTTTGCGTTTTGTTGTGGAAGCACTCTTAATTTATCGTTTAGTTGTCCATATGTGATGGGTTCGGTGTGGGTTAGGTTGATTGACAATGTGTTAGTTACTTCTAAAAGAGTTATTGGTTCTGTTTTTGTATATCGACATGATGGGTATCATGTCGATATACATACTACAGTAATAGTGTTTTTTCAAGCTACAGACTAAATAATCAAGTCCATAGACCGAAAATAAAGAAAACTCTCGATGCAAACTTCGCCGAACTTTCAGGGTAAAATTTAAAAGCCTTCATTATAGTCCACCAGAGTTCCAATTCTACTTTTTTTTAAGCAACCTTCGCCTACGCATCGTAGTCGCAATCTGTCAAAATGTATGGAACTTGAGACTTTTTTACAGTTTGGATTGCTTACTTGGGAGAAAAGGGCATAGACATATTTTTTTCTTTAACATTAGTTCAAAACGTACGTAGGTATACGTTTTAAACTTTCTTAAGATATGTATAATATACTTTTGCTGAACGTTTCGACTGTCAGTACGTGAACCACTGCTGCATGTTTCACGTAGGTACTGACTAATATTAAAATATTATTTAAATTTTTAATAATAATTTATAATTTTGAATTTTAAATGTAAATAATTTAGTTTAATTGTATGATCCAAATTTGATTGAAATAAATTAATAATAATAATATATTTTTGTTGCAGGTTAAAAACTGAACTACCTACGCGCAGCTGAGACCTGATTGGCAATTACTCTACGGGTGTGAAAGGACATCTCACGTCAAATCCAGATTTTCATCAACCGATGTCTTCGTCGGATCCTGGGAAATTTACTGGCCCGAGACCGTCTCTAACGTAGAGCTGCTGAAGAATTGTTACGAGAGCCCGATCGACCGCCAGATCAGGCATCGTAAATAGAGATGGATTGGTCACACGTTCCGAAGGGATTCCGATTAGATTCCCAAACACGCCATGGACTGGAATCCTCAAGGAGAAAGGAAGTGGCCGTCCCCGACAAACCTGGCGACATACCAGTTGGCCAAAGCAACGAGCGTCTGATTGACGTGAAGCGAGGTGAAGCTTGAAGCTCAAGAGCGGTCTTGAGCTTCACGCTTCACCTCGCGATGGCGGACTACTGTGGACAGTCCTGCCGGTCGATTCTGTCGACATCTCACGGTGTTCACCTAGGCGGAGTGAACGACAACTGAGCTGTCATTCCATCTTATTTGTATGGTTTGACAACTCACCCGTCGTACGCCTTGCCCAAGTGTCCACTTCGACATGTTTACAGAATCGCACTACTGGGAAAGGACCGTCCACAGTAGTTCTAGCTAGCTAGGAATATTCAGTCAAGTTAGTAATCACTGACTAAAAACAGAAACAGAACTCTAAGCAACGAACTCAAACAATACATACTGTAATAAAACAACGAACGCTATTTTTTTTGTAGTAGCTATACTTCCAAACCATAGACATGCACAACTTCCGATAAACAAAAAAAAACTGAAACAAAAACTGAAAGACAAAGAATTTTCAAATTTAAAATTTCGAATCCGCGCGAATCCCCTCGCGATTGGCGAAAAGATAAACCAATGGAAGGGGGTGGCATTGTTACAATATCTGTCAGTATCGCGATAGCGCGCGAAGGGTGCAGGCGGCTCTGACGTGCATAGATAAGCAGTAATGCGTCTCGTATCACAGCAAGGGTGCCTTTGACTTTATGGCATACTAAATTTAGGAAAGAGGCATTTAAATTTGAATAATAGCCCCGTCACTTAATCTAAGTCTGTTAAGTTTTTTTAGTTACCGTTCTAACGAGCTTGCTATTGCTTCTAGCTCATTTGCATACCGCTGTCTATACGTCAATCACATAAATGAATCGTCGATTGATTGATTGATGATCGCCGGTGAGCGTTCATTCACTCGTTCAACTGGTTTACTCACTACTTTTTTACTATTGACCCTAACTAATGAAATGGTGATTTGATGAAGTTTAGAAATTATTTCCAGTGTACTGTGGCGCCGCAATTATTATTGTTTATGCGCTGAAGGTGCATTTGATTTGATAGATTGCGCTGCAAGTAATGCTGATGAATGAATGGTTCTTAAATGCTTGGATGAAATAGCTCATCAGTGTAACTGCTTTTATTTTAATTATAGCTTGTTTTAAATACAGAACAACGTAATAACGAAAGCAGCGCAGAGTAACCAATATTTGAAAGTATCTTCTTTAAGAACCTAGATTATCTGAATTAGATTCCGGGCAACAAAACACTGCGTGGTTTTTTTTCGAATAATAATAATAATAATAATAATATGTTTATTGCATCAACTTAAATTCTCATTCTATTTACAAAAGGAGCATCCTTTTAAGCAAATAGTTTGCTTGTGTTAGGAAGCTCTGCCATTATCTAGGTTATAGTATAATAATGACTACAAAGTTAATGAGCTTGTTCAGGATAAGTGTCAACTTATACAAATATAAAAATAATAGTTTTATTTTTATATTTGTATAAGTTGATTGAAAACACAAATGAAAACAAAAGTGAAAAATTAAAATGAAAACAAAAATTAAAAAAAAAAAAAAAATAATAATAATAATAATAATAATAATTAAATTGAATATAATAAAATGGAATGAAAACAGAAAACGCGCTGGGTTGTGTGTGTTATGTGTGGGGGTGAATGTGTGTTGAGTAGTGAGTGTGAGTAGGTGTGGGAGTGAGGGTTGTACCATTAGCGGCAGAAGTGTCATAGCGTAATGTAGGTACATATATTATAATTTTATGCATACTATGTTCTCATCACTTGTACCATATTTTCCACTTCGTCATAGGTCTTCGACTTGAGCCATTTTGTCAAGGCGTTTTTGCATTCGCGGTAGGTTAGTGGGTATATGTCAAGTTCTTTATTAAGAAGATTATATAAATGGGATGATTGCCTAGGATATTGTCTTTTTGCGAATGTGGACTTTGCTAGGATAGTAGGAGCAACCGTGTTTTTTCTTCTGCCTTTTGTTTTCTGTGGGTTGAACGATAGGGTTTTATGCTTAGTTAGTATTATATGAAGCACGTAAAGCTTTCTAACTGTCAGAAGATCTGATGTACGATAAAGATTCTCAGTTGAAAATCTGAAGGGTTTAAAAAACATAACTTTTAGTAGCGACCTCTGAGCCCTCTCGAGGTCTAGGAATTTAATTTTCGTGGCACCTCCCCAATATAATAAATAAAGAATAGGTATGAGGGTTTTCTGAAAATACGTACACCAAAAGTGCCATTTTATCAGCGAATGCGACTGTCGAAATGCTAAAATTTATGGGATTGATCAAGTGACATTTCGACAGCGTTTGTCAATCCCAGACATTTTGTCATTATGACAGTCGCCTGCGCCGCGCTATTGCCGACAGTATGTCACCTGTCTAGAACCAGAGTGCCCATCTTACTAAATTGTTAAGCAACATTCGCATTCGCATGTCGCATTCGCATGTCAAAAATGTATGGAAATGAAGGTTTAAAAAGCGCGAACGTGGCTTAAAAATTATTAGAATTTACCCTCCGATTAACACACTGAGGTGTCAGATCCAAGTACTTGTCAAAACGTTTACGTCTTCCGATGTAAGTTAAATTCAACGTCATATTTTCGTTAAAGTTACCAACGTTTTCAAAGAAGAGGACCTCTCACCTAAACGGCGTCAACTTAATTTGTGGCATGTATTTTCTTGAAAACCCTCATTCGTGTTAGATTCTGATTATAATATTATAAAATTCGAATCAGAACCTGAAAGTTCTTATGAACCTGCTGGACCTAAACAACAAAACTTATCACAGGCTGAATTGACTCGATAATGTGATGCTTTGATCCATGCGTATCTATCCATTAAGAATTTCACTACTGAAAACACTAACGAACAGACCCAGTGATTAGCCATAAAGCAACTCATCATATCCGCAATATCATAGGTAATTTCACCACTAACTGAGTTAAACCAAACTGAGGGACGCGACCCCACGCCATAAATCCATAGAGAACATTAAAACGCCGCCCATTACACGAAGGAATTGCCCTAAAATGCCTCAAACATGTGTCCTATGGCGACCTGTCATCGGGGTTGCCAGCACAATGGGTAGAATTATTTTTTTTTGTGTTGGCAACAAGACGACAGACGCGCGCCGCGGGATGCCGCCACGCCCCACCTTGTTGCCGATTTGTTTAGAACACTATTCATTTGTAGAATCATGAAGAGAGTAGACAATTAAATGCTGTTGTATTTGTTTCGGTGTGCATGTGTTTGCCTCTCTGAGGCTGCCAAAGTAGTGTTCATGACAATATCTACTTTACTAATTTCATACTGCCCTAATCAATATTTAGATGCGACGAAGCAATAGACTAGCATTTTTTTTTTCACCCTGGCTATTACAATTTTTGGAAATATTCCTCAGATAAAATCTCATTCTTAAACCAAAATAGATTGATTCATCGTACTTGTTGGCGTTTTGTAGGTACTTTCTGCATACTCTCATAACCCGTGTTTTATTATACTTAGTATGTGTGTAATTTCTATTCTATTGAAATTAGCATTGGTTATTTATAGGTATGAGGTCAAGCAGTTACATATTTAAAAAAATATTACAGTTACAATAATTACTAAATGCATGCAAGAACATTCCTGACTTTGCACGAGATCAAAATCGTCAAGCCAAATATTCGTGTCCAAACACAAGTACCCCTCTGCACCCCGCCTGACTACTCTATGCCCAATATTTCCAACTAGGCGTAAAGTGCGCTACACGCAGTCGCTACACAAGGGTAGCAGTTTGTGCACCACGTCACAATAATTAGCCCTTAGCTAATGGTGGGCCAAGCGGTAATCTGTGCTACTTTGTGCACTTAATGATAGCCTGCCACAAGGTATGGCCGCTAAAAGTTTAATTAGTTGTGATTTTTTTTTCAAGGTTCGTTGTGTTTGCCTCTTTGGATGTAGGACAAAAATCAATGAAACTGCCAAGTCTTTTCTCAAGTTCTATGTTTGTCGGATCCAGCTGAATACCAGTATTTTATGTAGATTTACTGCCTGTCTGACTTCCAGAAACCAGTAACTGGGTATCACGATAACCAAGACAGGTGTCAGATGAGTATTGGCTTACTATCTAACGACTGTCTGTCTACAAATAACAGCCAGGACCGACAGCTTAACGTGGTTTCACAGGCACGGACCGGCCACAGACACACCTTGGCAAGCAGATTTCTATCTCCGGTCGTGTCGAGAGTGTATCTCTGTTCGCGCAAACTTGTGTACAATAATATCTCTTCCGTATTTGGCTAATATCTGTTAAGACTGGCCACCGAGACCTAATATTTACATTTTCCTACCAGACCTAATATTCGGTTGGGATAATATTTACATCTTCGCTCATAAAGAAAGAGACGACAGACCAATAACATTCAAAGCAATTCCACATGTTTCAACAAAATGTAAACCAATATTTAACAATCATAATCTCCATGGGACACATCAAACTCCTGCTTCACATTCCCCCCTTACGATCAACGAGTGTTACTCGTTGAGTATTAAAGTGTAGCGCACTCGACACCTCTTGACCAAATAGAATCACTTCGGTAATCGCTCTCCGTTCGTGTAGACAGTCGTCAATCATGAGCATAGTACAATGTGCTGATGGGCATCATTCATTTATGGGACTTTTTGATAATATTACTATAGGTACTAATCGCAGTAATACTATAAAAGCATATGAGAACCATGTATGTGGTGGTCTTTTAAGGAAAGTACCACACAGATTTGAGTGGACCTGTCCAAACAGTGCAAGCATTTGTCAGTTATCATTACTTATCATGTAACTCAAACTGACTCATAAAGATGCCATCTTATTTATTAACTCCGCCCGCTAGATGTCAGTTATCGCGTAAAAAGCCTATGTCCTTCTCCACATCCCAGGCTATAATATCTGCCAAATTTCATGACGATCCGTTCAGCCGTTTTAGCGCGAAAGCCTAACAGACAGACAGACAGAGTTACTTTCGCATTTATAATTTTAGTAGGGATATAGGGATAATAGCTTATTAATGAACAAATATGGCGCTACAATCAATCAAAAAAATCCTATTAAAATGTACAGATTAAACTGATGACCCAACTGGATTAAAATCATTCCAAGTGCCAACACATTGCATTTAGCTCCAAAACTCGAAACCTCTCAACTTGAGAGTATTATAAAAATTATCGTGCACACAGTGCGAGCTCGTTGAAGTCCTCTCAACAATATTTTGGCCGGGAGCTAGGCGAGCCCACTGTGCAAAGTTTGCTGAGCATTTTGTGAGTTTGCCAAGTGTTCGTCCCACCGGGCGGCCTTTTGTCTATGCGATGTTACAAAAATTATAAAAAGAAATCCTTTGAGTTTAAATTTTTAGGGTTCGGTATGTCGATGTGTTGCGTTTTGAACGGCTTTTACGGCAGACGCATAAAGCACATTCACTGGCTTTAGAGACAGTTTGTATGCGACGTTGGAAAAACGTAGAAAAAGATTCTGTAGGACTATATTGATTTATTTACAGGTGTGTTCGCTCTTACTGGTATCGCCGGACCAACGACAGAATAGTACGTTACTACAGCTGGAAACTGGCTCTTAGAGTGATATGAATGGAACGTATAATTAGAGCGTTATCTGCTGTAAATGTGCACCACATAAAAAAATTGTGCGCCTTTCGTTTTGAAAAAAAAAACGATTCTTGCTGGGGTAACCTTGTTCCAGCAGGAAAATTCTAAACGAATGATTGGAGAGAGAAATATTGTGCATGGGCAGAGAGCTGAATAAAAAAACTTACGAACTACCATTGTAACTCCGGTAAACTACGGCTGGTCTTTACATAATTCAGTAGACTTTTCTATTATATTTTGGCAACATTTTTTTCCTATTAACACTTCAACCCTAAATCGCCCGTGGCTACACCACTACACCGCCCGGTGCGTCACCATATTGCCGGCGCACGCACCTCTCACCAGGCGAATGCGCCACACAGCTGTTACACTTTGCACATTTTTTTATTATTTTTCCGAAAGAAACAGTAGACAAATCTGTTACGCTTTAAATTCAATTTTATAAGTTTACACCTACACAAAGTGTCTGTACATTCTTATTCTTACATATCCCAATTATAATTTCCTAAAGAGTCTCTTTAGATTTGTATTTAGTCTCTGCCTTTTTGAATCTTATTTAGAAAAATAAAACTAAACAATTAAATCAATAATTTAACTGCGCAAATAACGAATTTAAAAAAACCTGAACATCCGCAAATTAATCAAAACGTCTATTTAAAGACGAAACATGGGTGGGTGGATAGCAAGATGTATTTCTTTCTTGTCATTATTCCTCCGCGAGATACAATTTTCATTTGGTATTATTCGTGAAATGTACTACAGACAGCATTCAATCTTAGATCCTACATTATTTTTAAATCTGAAAGTAAATCTATTTGTGTATATTTGTTTGTATGTTTATTGTAGTTTGATTTATATTAATTTATTAAGAGTTAATAATAAGTTATAATTAAGTTCGTATAGTTTAATATAAGTTTCGTTCTCTTTCTCTTTAGACACTGTGTCTATGTTTCTTATCCCACTCTCCTGTCGCGAGTCTGCTGGAAGAATTTTCTATCGAAATAAGCAGGACCTAAGTGCTCTTACCTCTGAATAAAATTTTCTGTTTCAAGAATATTGTGTGAACCTACATAAATAAATAAATTATCATGTTTGAATGTCGGCTGATCAATCACGCCCTGTCTGGGAACAGGCTGAACGGATTTGAAGGAAATTGAGAAGTCGGGTAGATAATTCATGGCCTGAGTTAGCATACAGGGTAGTTTCAACACATTTTTCCTCTGCAGTTTCTAAATTCCTGAGGGATATACATATTTAACACAGCATATTTAATAGCTAGCTTTTATGTTATTTGAAAGGTTTAAAGAGATTTCCGTCTATTGACCAATTACATGAAAGTAAAGCGGTCAAATAGACCGCACTGATTTAGCCAATTAATAAGAGATCATTAATATTCCAGCGATCGCCCATCTGCCCAATCCATTTAGCCGATTACGCTGTCGGCAGACTAGTAATTGAATATGTTGCTAGTACAGTATACTTAGCTTTTACAGAGCGGATTTTTGAGTACTAGAAAATTTACTAATCGTAGTTTTTTTGCACTTTGTGGCTTTTACTAAAAGCTTAGTCGCTCCGCTACACAGTTTTCATAATTAAGATTCGCATTAAGAAAACTGTTGTGTCCCATATTCTTCTTTTTTTCAAAAACACTACTAACACATTTTATTTCATTAAACTGTGAAGACGTGACGATCTCATCATATTTGCGGGGAAAACTTGGTCAGAGATCGCCCAAGATAGAGGGGTTTGGAAGGAGAAAGGGGAGGTCTTTGCCCAGCACTGGGACATAAAAGTAGGCTAGCAAAAAAAAAAAAAGCTGCGAAGTACGAGCACGTATGGGTTGCCTTCTCCGATATGTTTAACTCGTTTCAATGCTGCATCCATTTCATAACGTAACTGTCCTTACTTTTTCCGTTGCGTTTTTTTGCTCTATGGTATTTTTCTGCAGCAGCCCGGATTTATGTCCGTATGATACGAGTACCCTTAGCTTCCTTTGCACCGGTCTAAAATAACTTGAACTACTAAAAGTGGGTGTACTTCTAAGCCTTCGGAAAATACACCAGTATTTTCCGAAGGCTTAGAAGTACACCCACTTGAAGGACAACACACTGAATATAATATCACACTACCAAGTGTGATATTATATTCAGTGTGTTGTCTGTGGCCATTAAGCTGACAACCGTTATCATAAAATGAAAGATGCTAATTCACCGATTATAAAATTTAAAAAAAGGATCATACACTTTGTATAGAGAAGCTTATGGAAATATCTATACAAATGAAGGGTGTCTGCCTGCCCCGTGCAAACACGAACTGTTCCCCGCTACAATCATACTTAGATTATCCTAATATCGTTTTCGGCAAGTACCACCGGAAGTACGAAAATTGTAAACATTGGATTCGGTAAAATGATGATATTCCCGAAAGAATTAAAGGATAATAACTTAGGAACGGCGGCAAGAAAATAAGTTACGTATATGGAGATAAGATATTATTCAAACTCTGTTTCCTTCCAACTATCAGGATACTTAAATGCCAAGCTACATTGCAAATCACGCAGTAACGCACTGACCGCTTATTTTTTAACTTCTAGAAATATGTTTTTTTTTTTCAAATTGCCTTTTTTTCATCTGTACATAAAAATGTCAGATGGTCGATGGCCGATGGGGCCGAAAAGTTTTGGAGTGGCGACCGCGTACCGAAAGACGCAGCGTTGGCGCGGCCTCCCACAAGGTGGAGCGTGCACCTGGTGAGGGTCGCGGGTAACCGATGGATGCAGACGCACAGGACCGGTTGCTGTGGCGACACTTGGGGGAGGCCTATGTCCAGCAGTGGACGTCTTTCGGCTGATATGATGATGATGTACATAAAAAAAAATATTAAGGACGTTGACTTTCATTGACGAAGAACTGGCTTTCTTTCAAATTAATATCACATCCAAAAACAGCTAGTGCCCGCCGAAACAGATATTTTTTCCTAACCAATATCTTATATGTTTTTCTTTTTATAAATCATCGTAGAAAATGAGATAGGTTCTTACCTATCTAGCATATCTAGCACATATTGTAGAAAATTATATTCTAACAAGAATATTTCTGCTCCTATTGTGACGGCCAGACTAAATTAAAGACCAACAATGGAAGCAATTTGCTTCTGGTATTGCATTCACTACCTTAATTTTATCATCATACCTACTAGCTTTTGCCCGCGGCTCCACCCGCGTGAATGTCGGTTATCGCGTAAAAAAGTAACCTATGTCCCTCTCCATATCCCAGGCTATATATCTGCCAAATTTCATGACGATCCGTTCAACCGTTTAAGGGTGAAAGCGTAACAGACAGACAGAGTTATTTTCGCATTTATAATATTAGTAGGGATTTATAGGTCTTACGTTAGGAGCTCACAGCCACGGCTAAGTAGAAACAGCCGCATTTCAAAGTTAAGCTAATCTGTCCGAGGTTGGGCCATAGATGGGTGAACATCCATAGATACCAAGTTAAACTCCACCGTGCTTCGCAAAGCACGTTACACCGTTGGCCCAGGCTGTCACTTGTAGACCTTTGACAATCTTTATGAAGCCAGCAAATACACCAGCCACGGTAAATTGTGCACAGTAATCTGTTACTGGGTTATTTTCTGTTGGTTGGCAGTCCTTCCATGTAAACCACAGGTACTAAGCCACTTCCGGTTAGACTGGGAGCTGATCCCAACATCACACGTTCGGTGTAGTTTACCGACGTTTTCGCGGCAGGCTACGCGACACCGCGCAGCGTAACTCGACTCGAACTCCAACTCATTTATATTTTCATATAGAATTTTTTGTATTTGTTTGCTCATCTCTAGGGTATTAGAACGTCAATTAGACAGCTTTCATGACATTTTCGTGCTCATGTTGGAGTTTTGGAGTTCGAGTTGAGTTGGAGTTTACGTTTTAGAATATGGGCCTTAGTTTATAAGTTATATTTTTTTGTATGTATTAGTATACTTTTCTATATTTATTTATTGTATTTTGTATAGGCCACAGATGCCTGATATAAAGGAATAGGTATTAAATAGGATCCGCAGATTGATTGATTCAAAGGTTTCTTACCTATGTTTATGCACGCTCTTAAAGCAATGCTACCTCATTTAATGTGATACAAATTAAAAGCAATAGACATTAATCAATTGATATCAAAAACTTGATGATGCACCTCGATATATTAATATTTATTGCCGATTCTTATCGTAAAATTGATTTTAACAATCCAATTAGTAGAAATATAAAATGAAACCAGTTGCCGCCAGTAATCAAGAATTCAATTAATTGAATCTCTAATTTTTGTTAATCAATTGAATTACTATCAATAGATGTATTGGTTAAATTGTGAAATTTCTGTAACGTTTCTCTCTTTATATGATGTGTGAAATTGGCACCTGATTAATAAGTGTAATCAATAAAATAATTTAAATATCGTCTCTTACGCCTTCTTAATTAATATTTGAAAGAAAGAAAGAAAACACGTTTTTTCTGCCACATATGACGCACAAAACCACAAAATTAAATAAAAAACAACTTATCAATTAAGTACAACTTATTAAAAAAAAAAAATGTTTAAATTAATTTTGTCCTAGTTAGGGATCCTGAAATAGATTTGATTTCTTATTAATTCGACAGGTGATGAAATCTGTAGGTCTGTAGACTTGATAGAGTAGTACATAATATTGTTTGCATTTTGAAGAAACCTGGAAATCTGGCAAAAGTAAAATTTTGTCGTTGGGAAGAAAAAATAAGAAACTGCAAAATAATATTTGCTTCAACCATTTTATCCAGGAGACCTGCGCAAATCGTACTTACCACTCAACACAGCGTATCTAATCGAAATTATTCCTAACTCCATGTTTCTATGGCGTCAGTGATCACCCCCATGAATACATGATCAGGTGGTCCCGACTCGGCGACGCGGGAAATACCTCATCTATATGCAGGGGTCAAACTGTTATAATATTTGCAAAAATATACGCCTACAACCCTATGAGGGTTACGACCTAGTCAGCATTGTATTTTGCTACGCTGTTCGAGATTCTTATCATTAATGTTAAAAGCTATTAAATTAAATTAATTTGCTGTGTAGGACTAATAGACGTATCGTGAATGCAAGCATTTTTACAGCAGAATACCCATAAAAATTTGCACTCTGTGAGGAAACATAGTAGAGTACTTAAATAAGCTTAACTAATGATTAAAAAAAACTGAATTTTACAAATGTAACGAAAACACGATACCATAGTAACCATAAAACCATTGAATTTGGAAAATAGTCCAAGGAATTCGGATTCGGAGACCTAAGTGCCAATTCTACATTTTTTAAGCAATGTTCGCATTCGAATCTCAGTCACAATTTGTCAAAAATGTATGGAAATTGAGGCTTTTTAGACAAATTGCGATTGAGAGGGGAACGAAAACGTTGCTTAAAAATTAGTAGAATTGGCGCTCTGAATGCGGCCAGTTTTATTGGAGTCTTTTTGGACCTAACAAAGCCATTTGATAAACCTACTTAACATAGGTACGTTTGTTAAATAACTGAGTTAGGATCAACCTTGAATCCGAAGAGGCATATTAATGTAGATTAGGTAAACTAAGCTGATAGTTTTAGAAAAATACACCAATCTCTCAAGCACAAGCCACTTCACTTCACACAACCAACAAATTTTGGTTACTATCACATAAAAACCACAAATAAAACCAATTTTATTAGAAACACAATACAATTAATCCAAAAATAACGTATAAATCTGTTACCCAAAGTATCCTACTTCATTATACCAACATTCGAACCCCAAGGATCGGGGACAAAGCTAATAATTAGATCCGACCGATTTTGCCGGATTTTACGTAAAACTGTACCCGACACAAAGGAAACCCGATACCGACGTCAAAAAATCACTGTAATTTCGCACTCGGGACCGCCCCACACCAGAAAACTTAATCAGGACGAAGGGAGTTATGTTTCTGTTTCCGATACGATATACTATAGCGTTTGAACACAGATTATCCAATCAGTTAAGATAAAGGACACGCTTTTTTACTTGGCAGCCATCTTGTTTGGAATTAACCGCCAAAATTTGACAGTTGTATTTTGACATTTCCGTTGCAGGAATAGAGTTGTGTTTTGTTTTTTTTTATGCATTCAGGGGAGCTATTTCTAAAGTTGACTATTCACGGGCTTGTCGTATGCAGGAGAGGCGCGCGTGGCGGTCACGTGATCGAGATTAGGCGGCGCATTCACGTCGCGCGCACAAAAGCGCGGGTCGCGGGCGAGACGTCAATTGTGTGCAGATTGGGGGAGGAAATTCGCCTAAGTTCGGTTGGATTTGAATTATAAATGCGAAATTCTACACTATTTGCATATCCCACGGGTGTAGAGCGTGTTTTTTTACGATTAAAACGACACCTTTTTATGTCACATCAATGAATTTGTATAAATTAAGCAACAAAATAATTTAAAATTCTTTACTTAATTGCCATTAATATAGATATCATATAGCTGTCAATATTTAGTAGTTTATTGGTTAGTTAATTAGTGATTGGCAAAACAACTCGTAGATCCTGTTGTCTATGACTAATAAATTTATTTCTTTACCGGTTCAAAAGCTAGTTCAACAAGTTTTAATGACAGCTGACCTGGCATTTAACCTCAGCGAGTAAAATATAGCTCAATTACCTACTTTGTGCCTACTAACCTGACTGAAACTTTAAAAAATTGCCAAGAACTACTACACTTCCAAAAATACTGGCCGTCTTCACTACCTACTAAACTGAGATCAATAATAAGAAAGAAGAAGAAAATTCAAACAAATGACTGTTTAAAATCCAAGAAACGTGAACACGCAACACAACAGAACCCAATCAAATTCTAAAATTCCACCCTCTCAATAGACAATGACAACTGAAAGTATCATCAAACAGTGTCGGTAAACAGCGTTAAAAACAATTGACGAGTAAACACAGGCGACACCAGTGCGCAAACACTAGCTACCGTCCGTACATCGATATAGAACACGTTAATGTCGCCAGTGCTGAGGGAGGACAAATAAATCAGAATAGATCGCTCTGGGGCGGGCTCCCGGGAGACCTGAACTGGGGATGGAGTTACGATTGGGAGGAGATGGTAATATAAGTCTTTGGTTCTCTCAAACTCAAAGCATTTATTTAAATTAAACCATTTACAGGCACTTTTAAATTATCAAGGCCGGTCAGTCAAAGAGGTGAAGCTATTTGCATGTTCCAAAGCGCAGATCTCTATGGAGAAGAACGTGCAAGAAACTTCGCGGATACTCTTCTAAATAAAAAAAATGTTACTAAGTTGTGGTTACATTGTTCTTGTTGAAATTATTAATATAGGTATGTCAGAACTCAATTCAAAGTAGGTACACATAATTAAAATAAACCGTGGCAGTAGAGAGATGGCCGGCCAGTCCCAGCTGACGGAGCCAAATGATGAATGAAACACATGGCCCATCAGAGACTTTTGAGTGAGCATAAGCAATATTGGTAATACTATAACTGAACATCCATACTAATATTTTAAATATGAAAGTAACTCTGTAGGTCAGTTACTTGTTACCGTCTTAACGGCTAAAAGGATTTGGATGTATCTTGGCACACGAATAGATCATGTCCCGGAATATTAAATGGACTACTTCCCTTAGTATAATTTTTAATTTTCACTCGGGCGAAGCCACTGACAGAAGCCAGTTTTTTAAATATGGGATAATCTTCAAATGACTTCTTCCGCTCTAAGCGAAGCAAAATAGAGTGTCAGACTCTTACTGACTAAAACCCAACCGTGTTCCTCCAAATGCCATTTGCGTTCCAGAGCCGCGGTGAATCTTTCGAACAAATTCCGCAAAAAGGCGGGAGCTAGTTGCGGTAGGTATATAAATTAAGGATGCCACATCCATTCCTATTCCCTCGCTTTAGCTTCCACAATGATCGCATGATCTCCTGGGACAGAGGACGCATATTGCACTCATTTCATTATGTAGGTACACACAGTGGCTACGATCTGGGGACAAGCTATGTATGTAATGTCCACAGCCAAATGTGGTGATAGAATTTATAATAACCTGTGAAGTTTGTTAAATACAAGATAGCAAGTCTTTCTTGGTTATTTGACGGAATCTCCAAATGAAATGACCGCTGAAATGTCAGTACTTTTTTTGCAATAATGTTCATATCTATATAAATTAATAAAGTGTACTTCTTGAAATTGACCCATTCTTAATCTGGGTCAGTGAGTCGTTGTTTCATTCAAACATGCACTTGTATTAAGTACACCTCACTTTATAAAAGCCAAGGCTTAAGGCCGGATTCTGAAGTAAGAAGTTAAAGTTCTAAAAGTCTAATTTAGCCTGATAACCTGTAAATCTTTTGCATCAAAATATGATTCTTAACACCAAATTCTAAATTCAAAAAACAGGCCAGTACTTTATTCTGTTTATCAAATATCTTCTAAAATCAGTGCGTCCACAAACTGTCCACAATTAATGTCTACGCACAGAATCCCCAAACTATTTAATATTTACCGAATAAAATTAATTGTACCGAAATTAAATGTGACCGTCGCTTGGGACCGCCTTCTGGGCCACCTAGGCTTGTTACTGCTAACTAGTTTAGTTAAGGGTAGCCACCCCTGCGTCCTGCTACCCTGGTAGCCTGGTGACAGACGACACCTCGCCACCGTGGCCATTGTAGTCAAATGTTTTGACAGCGCGTGTTAGCTTTCAAATTGGTTGAATTGAGCTTGTCTTATTATTCTCAGTTAAAAACAGGGCGATGAAGGCAAATCACATTCACAACATTTATCAATGCGCAATGATGCCATTATTATAATAAGTCGTTTCGAGTTAAGTAGTTTGCTGTCTAGTTTTTGAGACTACCTGCAGTACTGTATATTCTTCTTCTCTATTTTAAATTTGTCCAAAGGTTCTCTTTCTATTCTATTTAGGTACTCCAAAATTTGTAAACTCAGCGACAGTAAATTTGGCGCACGCAAAACGTGAATTTGTGAACTATCGAAACCAATATTGATGAAAATACTTAGTTGTCAACTAGATTCTCTAGCTTGTTTCAACTGAATAATTTGACATTAAAATTACTTGAAAGATAAATTTCCCAATGAATCTTCAGCATATTTACTCATCGGCGCGAACTTATGATAAAGGGTGTAATGTATTATTTACAGGGGTGCGGGGCGAGGGGCGAGGGGTTGTTCGTTACCCGGTTCAGTGGGCCATAATAACTTCAGGGAATACCCGGCTCCGAGCTACTAACACCCGTCGGTGACTGGTGCGGACGGTTGTGGTGCAACGTTTGAATTGTAAGAGGCTGATAGCAATGTGATCGTTTTTTACTGTTAAAAAAATTATTATTGTTTTGTGGTTGGTCAAACTTGGCCAGAGATAGCACAGCATAGAGAGGTATGGCAGGAGAAAAGGGGCTATTGTTCAGCAGTGGGGCATAAATTAGGCTAATTTTTTTTTTTGTGATTAGTGACTTAATGAGTCCCCAATATTTCCCAACAAACTGCATGTAGGTACCTACCTATTTTAATGCACCTCATACATTTATGAAAAACTGGCCCCGAAGAGTTAGGCAAAGTAGAACATAGTACCCACAACACCTACAATTTCGCCATTTATATATATTTGAGTTCCGGGCTTTACTAACTTCCGAACATAAAGCTTGGCACCAAACTGCTACTGAGAAAATTTAGATGGAAAAACACAAAAACACTTTGTGCGACCTGGGAATTGAACCCATGGATCTCATACTCATCAGCAGCGCTTGCAAACTCTTACGAAATATTTTTTCTTGAAAGTTGCACAGTATTAAGTGTGTCCGATTTGAATCGATATTTTCTTAGCATCATTCCAAAATCCAAGTATTTTTAATCCAATGGACTAAAAATACATATTTATGTGTATACATAATAATAAATATATAGACTGGTAGAGAATGCTTTATTGCAAATGCAATAAAGCATTCTAGCGGACTAAATAGTCCGCTGCTCAAAACGTGCACCATCTTCGGCCGCATACACAATAATATGTTATAATTTTGTCGCCACATCCATCACGCACGCTAGGACACATGTCGCGATTACAGCTCTGCTCACCTTTCATTCGTTCTCATTCACTCGCTTATCATAATTCATTCTCATTCACTGCCGCTGAACTTTTAATATGTTGCCTTTCAATCTTGAGTTGAGTCTGAAACAAGGAACTTCTACTACAACCTGGAATGAGCATTGTCAATTTGACACCAATATAAAAATAAACCTTATGTTTATGAAGTTAAGTTCTATTACAGACAATCACTTGGTCAAAGAGAAATCCGGTCCGAGGGAGAAAGCGCTTGGAGAGCCCTGTGTCCCTTTCTAAAGTGTTGCCAGGAGGATTATTCCCGAATTTAGTAGGAATGGTAAGAAAAAATAATATTGTCGTGTCTTATTAAAAAAACATTAACTTTCGTTCTGATATATTTCTAATATTTTTAAATTATCTGTTAGAATGAGAACATTTTTTTAGCAATAATTTAGATACTGTATTGAAATGTAATTAAAAAAGAAAAGATTATTAGTAGAATATATAATTATATAAGTTAGACTGGTAACCCACCAGCCATATTTATTTGTTGTAAAACAATCAATTTCTTTATTCGGATTTAATAAAGATGGTTAAAAAGTGTGCGATTCAAAAGCTGTTCGGTTGCAAAAGCGAATCCTATGCAGGATGCGGTGTTTCTTTCTTCAAGTAAGTATATTGCAATTCTTGAAGTAGGGTGCCCATAATGAACGAAATTATAAGATTATTTACACAATGCAGCATATAAATAGGAGGTAGTCTTCAACGTAAGCATAATAAAACTTTATATGTACCGTATACCGGTGTACCGAACACTTAAAAGACGTGACCATGAAATTTCACATTTCCCGAGGAACATTGTAGGGAAATGGCAAAAAAGTTTCAACTTCCCATATTAATCGCTGATTTAGGTGTGTTACTTCGTATATTTGAAATAGATTTAAAAAATATAATTTCAGACTGCCTGGAGAAAAATCAGGGAGAAAAAATGGCTTGATGTCATTCCAAGTCATTCAAATATCAAAAATTATTCCGTTATTTGCAGTCTTCATTTCAGGCCCCAGGATATAATTAAACATAGTTTTATGCGTTTTACTTTAATCCATCCTTAAAGCATAATTATTATTAACTTATGAAATCAAATTATTGGTTAATATATTATATCCTATTATATTAGTCTCAACCTACATTATATTGGTTGGTCACCCTAATGAAAGGGACAGAGGGCTCTCGCGAAGCTATCTCCCTCGGACCGCGTATCGACAGCCTGTGCACATTCCAGGTTGTAGGTAGTAAAAGTTCCTTGGTCTGAAATGTTTTGTTTAAACGAGGGAAATTCGGTACGTATGTAAGTCAATGAAAATTCTGGACTGAAACATGACGTTTTCTTATTAAGTGTGATGACTCAGTTGTCCGATTCTGTATAATTCTCACCGAGTAAGCTTAGGTGAAGTGAACCAGAAGTGAGCTGTCAAACAAAATGGAATGACAGGTTCACTTAACTCCTGAACTCCTTGTTTGTCTGGCATTTTGCTGAACTGGACCTATTTGGCGCAGCCGTGGGGCACACAATATCATTGTGTGTGCCAAATCAATATTTTTCTTTCTTTCTTTCTTTTCACTTCACGTAAGTTTTCAAGGTGAGACGTTTACAGTATCAATAGTCAGTAGAGCTGTCCGACTTTCAAGGTCCGAATGACAAGGCTAGACAGACATGTTAGACATTTATTTGGTACAAGAATAGAAAACACAACACACAAAAGCACAGTTACAAAAAGCGTAGGACTAAAATAAAAACAAGAAAATACAAATATTAAAATAGAAATACATTTTATAGAAAAATACATTATGTTTATGGCACATTTATGCAGTCTATGGCACATGTGCCAACCTACCTACATACCTAGGCGCCCTATTACACGGTAGGTTTTGCTGTCAATTTAACCTTCGAAATCACGTTTCTTTCTGCTAGTAACTAAGAGCGGATTTCACCAATGAAACTGAACGCGATCAGTACATCTAAACTGCGTTCAAGAGCTGTCAGCGTCAATATTCCATAGAAAAATAGTGACACTGACAGCTCATAAACGTGGTTTATACGCTGATCGCAATCAGTTTGGCTTGGTGAAAATGACCCTTAGTCTTAATATAAAACTAAATCTAATTATTTCTTATCGCCGGGGGAATATTGTACCAGCATTCGGATCCAGCATACTTGAAACTGCCTCTGAAGGCAGTTCTCTTGTGCGGCTGAGTAGCAAATTGTTGCGAGTCGTATTATTGTTGCTTGCGCATTCCCTTCTACTAGAGACCCAGTTCAGTTTATTGTAAAGGTAGCTCGACTGCTTGAACTGAAAAGAAAACTCTCGATGTAACTAAATTTTGAGAATTAAGTGCTCATTATATAAAAATGGTGTTACATGAGTTCTTGGTGGGATTGTGAAGCAGAATCGAGCGCAGGCGCTTGGCACCATCTGGATTAGTCGATCGGTTCGTGCCAGCAGTCGAAGGCCAAAAACTGTTTCCGCATAATTTATAAATTGGAGAGCACGAGGTTGCAACCGGCAAGTATATATTTCTAGCATTACCCGTAACATATATACCAATATGACTAAATACTGATAGTAAAATTATTGATTATGAAAAAATCCTGTGCGCTGAACGACAATAACACGGGTCTACCGTGGGTTAATTTCGTTAATTACCACACAATCTGTGGCAATTTTGTGGCTAAAACTTTGAGTTTGACAATAAACCAATCAATATTCATTGCGTTTTTTACTTTGTTAAGTGGACAAAGTAAAAAACAAACACAAACCTGTCCCTATAAAACAAATCTGATCAATCATTTAGAATTAACGCCAAACCCGTGTCTACACGAGTGAACATTACCAATTACCGTGATGTTAACACTGGTATTTCTAGTATTGTTATTTATTCAGGCAGGTCTGTGTAGACCACAGGTTTTCGACGAACACTGCTGTGCGTGATGGCAGACAGCCGACGTGTCGCGTGCACGCCACTCAGTGGAGCCCTGGCCTTACGGACCGATAGCAGCGCAATCTAGATAATTTTGGTAATTAATAATGAAGCTACTGTTTTTCTTGGACTTGGCTAATACGTTTTTAGGGAAACTACACTATTGTATACCATATATACAACAGTGTAGTTTCGTCGTAGCTTTGCCGTATTATTGTAGCAGCGGCGTCGTCTCAGCAGCGTAGCGTTGTTGAAGCATCTTCGTAGTTGTATCGTAGCAACGTTTCAGTACACAATGGGAATGAGGTCCTAACGTAACGTAAGGTCCGAACGTCATGGTAGTTTTATCGTAGCGTCGTCGTAGCGTCGTTGCATCTCATTCAATACATTGAGCGTTAAAATATCGAATGTTTTTTTAAATCCAGCATTTAACACATCGCATATTGACTGCTTAACATACCTAAGTATTGTAAATTATTATTATTTTTATGAACATCCCAATAAGTCTGCCCACGCTACCGTGTTACCTTCCGACAGCACACAAGGCACCTGCCAGCCGACCGTCAACGTCAGCGGCGCGCAAATCAGTGGTTAGCACTACGGCATGGCGTGAGCGATCGATATCTACCCTCCTCCCACCCGTATCAGCAATGTAAGGAGATCTGTTTCCACTAGCACAACCTAGTTGAGATGTAATAGAATACAATAGTTCTTTATTTGCTTAGAAATTAGGTACAAGTTACAGATATTAAGTTTAAAAAATAATTATCCTTATATGGATTTGGATTTTATTGTAGCTATATACCGTACCATTGTTATATCGTCATCGCAACCTTTGTCGTAGCGTTGTTGTAGCATCGTCCTTGGGCTTGAAACAACTGAGATTCTGTCAACGGTAGCGTGGCGAAGACTCAATCAATACGTCAAATACGTATGGGATTGACAGATGCTATCGAAATGTCACGTGATCAAATTCCAACATTTTGGCATTTCGACAGTCGCATTCACTAATTGAATGGCACATTGTCTAGGGCCTCTGGTTGAGATAAGTTTGTACATCTCGCGACTTCGTCGTAACTTTACCGAAGCATGGTCGAATCGTCGCCGTGGTTTTGTCGTAACATTTTTGTAGCATTGTCATAGCTACATCGTAGCTGCGTCGTAGCGTTATTGTAGCATTGTCGTATCAACATCGTAGTAGCTTCGTAAAGTGGCTGT
The DNA here is from genome assembly GCA_947386135.1 of Melanchra persicariae. Taxonomy (NCBI): domain Eukaryota; kingdom Metazoa; phylum Arthropoda; class Insecta; order Lepidoptera; family Noctuidae; genus Melanchra; species Melanchra persicariae. The sequence continues at coordinate 7,747,879 of OX376661.1, read as the reverse complement.
AGCATCGTTGTAGCTACATCGTAGCAGAGATACACTTTCGTTGACACTCCTCTCTACTTTGACTCTTTAAAATACCGATTTTTTTATACTTATTCCAAGCATATCAATGAATCTGCTAACGCTACCGTCCTACCTTCACGACAGTACACAAGGCACCTGCCAGCCGCGCGTCAACGTCAGCGGCGCGCGAATCAGTGGTTAGCACGGCGGCATGGCGTGCGCGATCGATATCTACCCTCCAACCCGCCTGCTATCAGCAACGTAGGGAAATCTATCTCAACTAGCTACGGTTGTGGTCGACACGTGTTTTTTAACATGCTAACGTAAGCTTCAGCCGGTCTATTCTGTCAATATCTAACCGTGTAAAATTGAGTATGAGCGTGGAGAAAACTTGACAGTTGTCAGTGATGGAATGGCTTCCATCATTCCATCTTAGATCATGTTTGTATGGACTGACGGCTCACTTCATGCATACTTAACCCTAAGCTCACACGGTAAGATTTTGACAGAATCGCACTGCTCACTTTGTCGTGATGCCTGCCTAGCCGGGCGTGCCTAGACAAAGTGACATTTTATCGGTGACAACGAAGCAAGAAACGGACTTATTGGGATAGGACATATCGTTCGCGGTGGTACGTTCACCATCATCATCATATCAGCCGAAAGACGTCCACTGCTGGACATAGGCCTCCCCCAAGTGTCGCCACAACAACCGGTCCTGTGCGTCTCACATCCATCGGTTACCCGCGACCCTCACCAGGTCATTGGTCCACCTTGTGGGAGGCCTTCCAACGCTGCGTCTTCCGGCGGTTAGTTTTACGTTAGGTACCTATTTTTATAGAGTCCTACATCCAGGCCAATCCAGGCAAATCCAAGCAAAAATATTTGAATGCTTAGAAGGTAAGCAAGTAGTAATATTTAGCTGGGTATCTACTAAGTATTACCAAGAAATGACTGCTTAGCTATGTAGCAGGTTCTCAACCATTGCCACTATTCCAAGCCACATATAGACCATGAATCATACTTACTCCGTGAATCATCGAATACCTAGTCGTGACCTGACCTGACTGAGACGGTTATCTTATCGCTTACCTACTTCAAATAATTTAACGATACTATTTCGGTCAACTGTAACAAACAAATGATAAACGATAACTGTATATCGGTTTACCTCAACCAACACTATTACACATGAAACAGAAAAAAAGGGAACTAAGTACCTGGTCCACCTACTTTTTTTTTTGCAGTAATTATTTATTGTTAATTTTAAAAGGGGACTATATTTCTTGTCACCAAAATTTATATTTGTCATCAAGTTGCATCACCTAATAAATAGATCTATCGCCACGAAGTATTTTCGTTCTCAGATATATAAAAAGTGTCGCCAGGTATGAATTACCAAATTAATGCCAATATGTATGTAAAATAAGAGATGGATTATCAATAAAATCGTAGTTCATTCCTTGGATAAAACTTTGTTCTCAAAATAATAGGTTTATTCCTTTAACTTCGTACTCAGAAAGGTATATCTGTCACCAAATATTCGAACATAGGGCACAGGGAGCTTAGGGCACCCCGACTCGGACAGGTTAGGTTAGAAGGGGATGGCGGGGTCAAGTGAGCGAGCGTAGCGAGCGAACAGACCCCGCCATCACCTTCGTGGTTATTTTTTTTAATCCACCCAGTAATATGGTTTACTTCCCGTTTTATAATAAATCCCAACCTATTTATTTGATACTTGATAATATATCCCGAGTATTACATGTGATTTATTATGGAATTGCTTTTTACAATTATTTGGCAACTACATTTTGGTGACAGATCCACTATTTTGAGGACAAACCCTATTATTAAAGAAATTCAAAACGAATAAAATTGGCGATAGCTTAAATCATACCCATTTTAAAACAACTACTTAAACACATACAACTTATAGATACTAAATTAAACTAGTAGAAAATATACAAGCGGAGTAAAAAGGGGAGGAGAAGAACTCATAGGGCATCGCAAAATTCGTCCACATTGCTGTCAACGGGAAAAGTGCCCAGAACACTGGCCGCATTGTCACGTTGAATGGCAATGCTGATTCGTTGGCCAAAGAAAAGGCCAGCCCTCTGGTCACGTGAAGAGTCGACTAACTGCTTGCTGATTTCGCGAAAAACTCGATGAGCACTCGGACCCTATGGTCCTAGTCCTAGTCCTAGAGTTTCAACCCCAAACGGCTCAAATACATAACTTCCAATAAGGTTGTTGTGTTTGCGCCGTTAGTACCTAGCTGACTTGATGAGATCTGTCTGTGGTGTGAGATCCTTAATCTTGTACTTACTTACCCTTACCCAGTGAAGAAACACCCACAAAAACTCACGAGGTCAGCCTCTTTTAAAGTATGTCATTATCATGGCCAGATCATATGAGGAACATGCAGATTAGTGACTGAAATGATCCGTAGAGTTAAGAGGTACCTACTCATTTGAATGGATCAGTCCAGATAATCACCCACACCTACAACATAAGTTAATAAGGACTTACGTAAAGGAACTATTCCCACTTTGCTATTTACAATAGACTTGTCCCACCAGTAACCAAACTGCATACAATAAGTGCAAATAACCACAATAATGATGGTCATTTTCCAATCAAGACTTGTTACAATAAAAATGCAAATATTACCAAAGGTCGAGCTAACCCCTGTGTATACCATAGCGGCAATAAAACTGTAGCATGATGTCTGCGCCTACTATTTTGTAATTCACTTTCTATTGCGGCCAATCGCTGTAGGGGTGGTTCTGAATCGTCTCGCCATCTGTCAATATTTCTGTCTGATATAGAGATGCTGTAGGGGATATTTTAAGAAAGAAAGAAATGTTAAAAGTAAGGAAGGTTATAAGTAGGCTTTTATCATATCTAATAGTTAAAAATTCCTTGAAAACCAAACACCTTGGTAGGCTATAAGAAGTTTTCATACAATTTTCAACTTTTTGTAGTCTCTAATCCATAAAAGACTGGCTGGTACGAGGTGGCGCGGGAAAAGAATTCCTGGAAGAATTTTGAGATAGGACTGAACCCAGTAGTGGGACAGTAGGCTGAAAAAAAAAAAAATGTTGTGCGAACTATGAGTAGGTAGGTTCATTGTTTTTTTTAAACGTTACCCCACACTAGGAATTTCTCCTGTATCGTGGAAACATAATAAACTCACATACACAAACAGCCAGACCCGAAACAACTATCTGTGGGCCATACAAATATTTGTTCCGTGCGGGAATCGAACCCGCGACACGCAGCGCAGTAGTCTATCGCTCAACCACTGCGCCAACCGTACCGTCAAACGCCAAAGTTAAACCGCTCCAGACACACCCGGTGTGTCGCCTGATTTACGCGTTTCAAAGCGCTATTATTACTTTATCGCAAGATATATGATTTTGAATTTTGACATGTCGGGCGCTCGAAAGGTAGGCAAACTGGTTACATTGCATTAACTTTTAGGGAACTACGTGCCTGTTTCGGTCGGAACCCTATGATATCATGGCAGTTGATTTGGTTGGGGCCATTAGGTATCACTGTAGTGTTCTGATGTACACTATATAATTAAATATACATAATTATATAAATTTCGGCTCACTAGTTCATGCACCACGTCTTCACTCCCTGACAGCTGTCATGCGACCAGCCCCCACGTCAGTTAAGCCCGCGTAGTACATAACCGGAGACGACAGTAAACATATATATACAGCCAATGCTAATATATTATAACGATAATTAATTAAGTTATATTTTACTATTTATTTATTGGTTATTCATGTATGCATACACTACATCCCTCCCTTGTCATTTTTAAAAAAATAAAAGATTAGCATAGAAGATTAGAAGACCTGTGATATTTTAAATTTCTACTAGTTTGAAAATATTGTTATTAATTTTATTATAGTGTTGTGATATAAGTTTATTAAAGTTATAGTAACTAAAGTTTACTGCTGCGTCCCAACAGGGTAATGTACCCACTAAGCCAAGCTCTGTTTGCAACTGTATTTTTACTGTGTGCAAACATGATAATTTAAAAACAATAACAAAATAATTGTGATAAAGATTTTCAAATATTTGTTTTGGGAACAACCTTTGATAATAGATATTATTATTTTTACAAACCTACCTTTCATACTATCTCCAAACATTTAATATCATTTTCAATTATTGCTCATTTTCTTCTGCTTCATTTATATACCCTTCAGCCCTAATGCAATCAGCAATACTAATATCTAAAACTTTGTACTTGCCCTCGATTGCCTTATATCCTGGCTCATCATTTCAGACTGAGAGAGAACCGTATGAGAAGTTAGACACAAGTTAATAGACTTATGAAAATTCTGTATACTTGACAAACGTGTCACCTCCCAAGTCACGCTTCTGAACCCGTCTTTTCCGATCACAGAAAACGTAGTAGTTTCCGATCACAGAAATCATAATAGTATCCGATCACAGAAAACTTAATAGTTTCCGATCTACATACATAATTTTCTCTTCCATTCTATTCTTCTTTTTATTTATTTTTTTATTTTCTAAATCTTCATCTCTTGTGTAATATGGCAATGTTCTCTTAGAGCCTCTTTCGAATTTTTCTTTTCGGCTTGTCTGAGCTTTTAGTGTGTCCCTGTTTTAACGTTCTATTTAGTTTTATGTTATGTACCACACAAAATTGTTTGAACTTGTTATGGATCAATAGTTTTCCACTGTCTGCTGTGATAGTGACTACCTACATTTTACAGTCTACTAAATATTTCCTTCAAATGTCCAATTATTTCAGCACTTATTAAAGTGCAGCATAAGAAGGGGAATATACATATAGCGACTACAGTAGTTTATCACCACGAAAATATAGTAATTATTACAGGGCGATGGCGACGGCCCCATCAAATCGATTGCTATATCAATCCAAGGCACCGTGGCCATCTCACGTGTTTTTAACGGATTCGGTGGATTAGCTGCAGACACCAGTGTAGGTACAGCCTTTACGCGCCTAACAGATATTTTCCGTGACTTTGTAACATTTGGGCCACCAAACTTGATGTTAAACTACCTCTCATTTGCACTTTGTTAGGGTGGCCTCAATGCGCAGCTTTAAGAACTAAGAACATCTGATCGCAGCTTGGATGGTAAAACAAGCCCCCCTCAACATTATGTCATCGTAGAAACATAATTCATTTTGAAATCAGGTATCTTCTAAGTTTTACAAAATAATTCAATTTCCCGTTACATATACAAAGCCTCTTTAACATCTCTTACATTTTTGTTCCTTTTAAATCTTTTAGTACTGTCGTCATTGCCACGTTTGTTGAATGTCTCACCACAACACAGTTTTCTTTTGTTGGTTGTTTTGTCCTGCACTGTCACACATATCAAACAATATTTATTTCTAGCAGGACATTTCATACCTAGCCGACTAAACTTAGCACCTACTGCCAAAGCCTTGTCTTTTCAATCTAAACTTTGTTGACACTTGAGTATCTGTATTAGGTTCAAAATAATTTATGTTATCTTTTTAAAATAATTACCTCTGAGTTACTAATCATATGAAAGTATATTAATTACTGGCCGTTATTAGAGCAATCTAAAATAATGAAGATTATGTTTTACCGCCCGGTACTAGGGCTTTCAGAGATCAACAAAAGTCGTTTATAATGCCCAGCTCAGGGCTCTCCTAAAATTAACGCAATTTAATGCTGCCCGGACTAGGGCTCTCCATATAATAATATGTGCAATTTAATGCTGCCCGGACCAGGGCCCTCCATACAATAATATGTGCAATTTAATGCTGCCCGGACCAGGGCCCTCCATACAATAATATTCGCAATTTAATGCTGCCCGGACCAGGGCCCTCCATACAGTAATATGTGCAATTTAATGCTGCCCGGACCAGGGCCCTCCATACAATAATATTCGCAATTTAATGCTGCCCGGACCAGGGCCCTCCATACATAAATAAATATTTTACGTGGCAGAACTGCTATCTGACCTCCACAACCCAGCAATCGGGCAACACGTCACTTGCCGGCAAGACCGGTGACAGACTTCCCGACTTCCGACAATCCGCAACGACTGCCAACAATCCACAAATGATAACCGAAACCAACCGAGGTGCCTCGGTAAGCCAAGACGGTCACCCATTCACAGACCGACCCCGGCAAGCGCCGTTCAACCTCGAAGATCGATCCGTCATTCGATATTTAGTCACGAGCTCTTCTCTCTCCTCTAAATAATTTAAATGCCAGGTACCTAAATACACCGAATTCCTTAAAAACAAAGTGTAAAATATTCTAAAAGTAAAATGCAAAGTGTATCCTCCAAACGTAAATTTAGTTAAAAAATAATCATAATCTTATACCGTACCAAAAATTAAAACTCTGAAACAAAATGTAAAAAGAATTCATTGCAACAAAAAGTTTATTATGATGCTGACATGCTTTTTTCAAATCTGTCAAATGTTTCATGCTAGGTAGATACTTTTTTTCTTTTTTTTTATTATAATGGACTTTACTTTTTAGTGAATTCAAAGTAGATAAATTGAATAAGCCCCAGAATAATTCCGGATTTTCCATTTTTAAAAGTAGTTGAACTTGGAGTACATAAAATGAATAAACATGATTTCTAAATGGCGGCTAATTTTCCCGCCATTGAATGTTCAATATTATTTTGTTAATTGGATTGATTCTTTCTGGTGTGAAAATTTAAAGAAGCATTTGATTGGAAAGCACACCCTGCTTTATTACACACCTCCTATCTCTAGAATTTACTACTTTTTTTTTTTGTCAATTTCGCCAAGCAATGAACATTGTACTTCAATATTTTCCTTGGAAAAATGAAAATTATTGTAAATATTTCAAAGAAAACAACATGTACCTAATATGAAAAAACACAATTACATACAGTTAATCCTCGTCGCCAATGTAGTGTTCTGATGTACACTATATAATTAAATATACATAATTATATAAATATCGGCTCACTAGTTCATGCACCACGTCTTCACTCCCTGACAGCTGTCATGCGACCAGCCCCCACGTCAGTTAAGCCCGCGTAGTACATAACCGGAGACGACAGTAAACATATATATACAGCCAATGCTAATATATTATAACGATAATTAATTAAGTTATATTTTACTATTTATTTATTGGTTATTCATGTATGCATACACTACAATCACCAAAAGCGACTTTCATTTTCCTTACTAAAAACAGCACCTGTCTCCAAATTATTTTTCAAAATTGACCCAGATCTTATGAAAACGATTTTTCTGTGTGACCCGTCTTGCGCCCTCAAGCACAGTTTGCACTTCAGCGAAAGTTCATTTGCAATAGAAGTCACAACCTCTCGCCTGAAAAAAAAACAAGAAAAACGCGCGTATTTGACAAACCCCGCGGGCGGCCGAACAAAAAAACCTTGTGCACTTATCTCTTTCCCGCTCCACTGTTAACGCATCTTCTGTTCTTCTCCCACCCACAGGTTCTTTCTCAGAGACGCTCCTCCCGCGCCACGTTTATTTTTCATTTCTTAGGGAGCGAAGAAAATAATTTTCTGTGAGCTTTGAACCCGCGGCAAGGGAAAAATGGGAAATTTCGAAAATGTAATTGGATTCTGGACTAATCTCGACGCCTCTCGTATTTTATAAGAGGGGAGTGCGTGTTGAAATAGAAATAGGTAGGTACCGTCTTATACGTACCTAGCTCCGTAAGTATATAAGAGCTTCGTAAATTAGTATTCAAGTGCCTATTCAGTATTTTTTCAACCCCTGAAAATCATACTATAAGTAGGTACCTATGCTCCATTCCCGTTGGCATTTTATAAATTAGGTTCAAGATGGGTAGGTACTGTAGGTACCACAAATGGAGCAGTTTCTTAGTAAAATGAATCCCTCCAATCTACAACACTAGGTAACTTTTTCACTCTTTCTTTTGCAGGTCTATTGGAAGAAATTTCTCAAGAAATACCTAATAACAGAAGCTTTAAGTAAAAGAATAAGTCACTCCCCACCAACCGTGTCTCCACGTTGCCGTCGTGGTGGGGCTTGCGTGTCTCAATGATCTTGGGGGCTTTGCCGGTAGAGCCACTCATACCGGAAGGTCCCAAGTGAGAGACCAGACCAAGAGAGACACAAGAGGGGCACACCGTTCGGAGACTTGAGCAGTGTTCGGGTCCTCGGACGGTGTGCGTCTCATTGGCTTGCTCGCTGCTCTCTGGTACGCGTCTGATCATCAGACGTGACTGTGAGGGCAGCAAGCAAGCAGTGAGAGAGAGGGGGAGAGGAGGGGAGATAGGGACCGCACCCTCAAAAAGGAAACTATGGACAGGCCTGGAAAAGAGAATCTACCCCAGGGCGGTCCGGACTGCACAGCAGTTCGGGAATCCGCCACGCCTCGTGCGTCAAGCCCCTCGTATTCTGGGGGGGGCAACAGGGCTGTCCACCATCCGATTGCCGATGGCAACAAGGGCCGAGAAGGCCCCCGATCCGTATTATCCTTCGAGGACCTGATCGGTTACAATTTTAGCTCGCCCGACAGAGTGTCAGTCGGGCGGAGCGCGGGCGGAGGTTCGCCGTTCTGGGAGGAGGGCTCGCTTGAGCGTCGCGCGGGTGTAGAGTCGGAGTCTGAGTTGGACTCCGACGACCTGGCGACCGTCAGCTCGGCGAGCTCTGTACCCGAGGGAGCGGGGGCTGCTTCGGAGGACTCCAGGTCCTTCCGCAAGCGGCCCAGACCAGAGCAAGACCAGGGGTCGTCCTGCAGCGACGAGGTTGCCTCGGCTCGCAAGATCCCCACCAGCAGGCGTCGTAAGGGCCGAGAGGGAGGCAAGAGCAGAGCTCCTGCCCCCAAGGAGGCTGGCCGGCGAGCCGAGGAGCTCGCCGATGCTGGACGACCCCCCGGAGATGGCGGTCGCGGGGCTCCTGGTTCGGAGTCCTCCGGCGGTGAGCCGGATGACTCCGGACAGGAGCGGGTTCGGAGGGCCGGGTTTGCGGAGGTGGTGGAGGCCGCGCTTCGCGATGTGGCCTTGAAGAGGAAACTCTTCTCTAAAAACAAGGCCATAAGCGCGGCGCTGACCTCCATCCTGGCGGCAGCGGAGGCTAACCGAGGTGGGCTTCCGGTGGACGAGATGTCCAACCTGCGGGCGGAGGTCGCCCGCTTGGCTGCCGCCACAGAGCGCCTCCAGAGGGAGAATGCGGGGCTCCGAGCAGACCTGGCCAGGCTCCAGGGAGCCGGCTCACAGGGGGCGCCACAAGGGGGGCGCAGGGGGGATGGCCAGCCCGTGCCGCAGGAGGGCCGAGTGCTGGACCTGGTGCGGCAGGAGATGGCTGCCTTCCAGGCGCGGTTCTCCGTCCTGGAGGGCATCGTCCTGCGCCCCCCGCTGGCGGCGAGCCCGGCAAAGGCCCCAGGCCGCAATAAAGCGGACTCATACGCGGCCGCTGTGGCTGCCAAACCGGGGTCGTCCGGCCAGGACAAAGGGTCCGGGCCGGCACCCGCGAAGCCGGTGTCGGGAAAACCGGACCCGGCCCCGGGAAGGAAGAGGAAGGGTGGGGTGGCTGCACGGACGGCGAAGGCTCCTGCGCCAGCCGTGCAGCAGCCCCCCCCGGCTTCCTCGCCTTCTGAACCTCCCCCGGCTCAAGCCGAATGGCAAGTGGCCGGGGAGAAGAAGAAGGCGGGAAAGGCAGCCAGGGCGGCAAAGAGGCGGGAGAGAAGGCGGCGGCAGAGAGCGCGAGGCGTCGCGGCTGCACTCCGCGCCCCGAAGACCGCGGCTGTAGTGATAACGCTGCAGCCGGACGCGGTGAAGAGGGGCGTGACGTATGCCAACACGCTCACCAAGGCCAAGGAGGCTATCAACCTCGGTGAGCTTGACATCGTCGGGGGTCTCCGGCTCAGGGTCATCATGACCGGGGACAGGATGCTGGAGATCCCTGGAGCAGAAGTCACTATATTTAGTATGCCTTTCGGCTGAACATGGGATGGATCAAACATCATTGTGTTCACAAAATTGATAAATGAACGAATAAATTATTATTTTATGGTGTTAAATAACTTAGGTAGGTACCTAACACGAGTGATATTTTTTTTAAGCTGAGATAAAAAAAATCAACCGGTTCGATTCCTGGCGTAAAATACCGATTTTTCAAAAATCCAATGATGTGGTTTGCGTTTTCATCAAAATCGGGCTCGAGGCTCCTTTCTGTGTTTTCGCTAATCCTCATAGTTTCGGATGTGGTCATCCACACATAGTTTAAAATTTCAGTGCTATGTTGTGACGCACGATGAAACTGGTATACAGGATACCAGTTTCATCGTGTGCCACAAAATAGCATTACACAGCTAGAAAGTTAGAATAACGCCTTAGAACGACGCCCTGGTACGACGCCGTAGGACGACGCCTTAGAGCGACGTCTTAGAGCGACGCCGTAGAACAACGTCTTGGAACGACGCCTTAGAACGACGCCTTGGTACGACGCCTTACAGCAACGCCCTAGAACGACGCCTTATAACGACACCTTGGTTCGACGCCATAGGACGACGTCTTAGGACAACGCTCTAAAACGACACCTGAGAGCGACGCCCTAGAACGACGCCTTAAGATGACGCGCGACGTCTAAGAACGATGCTTTAGAGCGACGCCTTAGAATGACGACTTAAAGCAACGCCTTAGAGCGACGCCTTAGAGTGATGCCTAAGAACAACGCCTTAGAACGATGCCTTACAGCTGTGCCTTAGAACAACGTCTTACAAACGATGTCTTACGACGACGCCCTAGAACGACGCCTAAAAGCAACGACTTCGAGCGACGCCATCGAACGACGCCTTATAACGACGCAATAGGACAACGGAACAGAGAGTAAAGTCCCACATACCTTCACTGGAAAGAGAGGATCCTCCGGCCAGACGGTTGGTTGTGTCTGGTGGGCAACTGCCCGAGAGTTGATATTCGGGCTTTGTATATGTTCTAATCGCACGGTAAACTTTGATATCGCGATTTAGGATTTTGTCAGTTAGTTCGCAGCTGTCGAGATAGATGGCGCTGCGAGTCTCATTTGTTGTGATATTGATTCTGCTACGTTTGATTTTTGTGGCGACATGAATGCCGCTACATCACGACACCTTAAAGCGACGCATTAGAACAACGCCTTATAGCTACGCCTCAGAGCGACGCCTAAAAACGATGCTTTAGAGCAACACCTTAGAACGACGACTTAAAGCGACGCCTTAGAACGATGCCTAAAAGCGACGCCTAGAACGACGCCTAAAACGATGCTTTAGTTAGAGCAATGCCTTAGAACGACGACTTAAAGCGACGCCATATAGCGACGCCTGAGAACGATGCTTTAGAGCAACGCCTTAGAACGACGACTTAAAGCGACGCCTAGAACGATGCCTAAAAGCGACGCCTAGAAAGACGCCTTAAAGCGATGCCTTAGAGCGACGCCTGAAAACGATGCTTTAGTTAGAACAATTCCTTAGAACGACGACTTAAGAGGGTACCGACCAAACGTCGACCGCGCAGTGGCGCCCTCATCGTTTGTTTGATTATTTCTTTTATTTTAGAATGAAAATGCAGAAAATATGCCATTTAAGTTGTGCTCCACAAGATTATACGTTAATATTATTATAAACGGTAGTTTTAAATTGTTCAGTTTTATTATAATCACTAAAACGGATAAAAGTGGCCACTATTTTCCGTTTTAGTGATTATAATAAAACTGAACAATTTAAAACTACCGCTTATAATAATATTAACGTATAATCTTGTGGAGCACAACTTAAATGGCATATTTTCTGCATTTTCATTCTAAAATAAAAGAAATAACCAAACAAACGATGAGGGCGCCACTGCGCGGTCGACGTTTGGTCGGCGCCCTCTTAAAGCGACGCCTTAGCGCGATGCCTTGAGCGGCGAGCTTTTTGGGATGCATGAAGGTGACTCCTCGTGTAGCGCAATTTGTTCCATCAGACAATCAACTGAACCGAGCGCTCGGCGCATCCTGGACAGTCTCACCTAACACCTTATAAGACTGGCCAATCCTTCCCTTGCGGTGGTAGGGCTAACGCCCGCCTGGTTCGCGACCCCCTCCCACCGGAGTTCGGCGTCAAGCAGCCTGCTGTGTTTCGTCGACGCGTGGGAGTACCAGAGCCTCAGGGCATCTTCTGGGCACGCTCGCTTTCATCATGGACCTCATCTATCGCTTTCCATCAGGCGTGATCGAGGTCAAGAGCTAGCCCATTCATAAATAAAAAAAAGCGACGCCTTATTGCGACGCCTTATTGCGACGCCTTAGAACGACGCCTTGGAACGACGCCTTAGAGCGACGACTTAGAAAGACGCCTTATAGCAACGACTTGAAGCGATGCCTTAGATTTGGAACAATGCCTTTGAATGACGCCATATAGCGACGCCTTAGGACGACGCCCTAGAACCACCTCTGGCCACGTCCAAAAAAAAACCGGACAAGTGCGAGTCAGACTCACGCACCGAGGGTTCCGATCGGGTCTTGATTTTATCCGAGTAGAAAAAAGAAGTATTTTAAGTACGTACTCTCATTACTCTGACAAAAATATAGCAAGTAAGACTGAAAGAAAAATATAACTTTGTTGTTGAAAAAATGTTCACACGTCATGGTAATTTTTTTTATAGTTGTTAGTTGTTGTTGTTTTTTTGTAGTGTTTTGTTGTTGTTGTTGCGACATATAAATCATTTTATCAATTTTATATTTTTAGTCTCAGCCAGGGCTTATTAACGTTACCAAATAACAAAATAATAACCGTTACATAACATTAATTTCAATTGTGATACCATAGTAACGTTACAAAATTTACCGGTATTTTATAACATTACCAGTAATATAACGTTATGTAACATTTAACACAAAATACGAGAATTATCGTTTTAACAGTAAAATAATTAGTGTTATAATAGCCCGCGAACTTTCTTGTATTTTTTGCTATTTGAAGGTCAGCGTCAGGTTGTAATTTAATCAAAATGTGATGCGCAACAATAATAAATATGTATTTACATAGATATGTTTATAATTTATATTATATGTGTATAATAACTAGATTTCCGAAATCTAGCTAAGAGAAAAAAAATGTAATTATGGTTATAATTATGTACCTACTTACATAATTATTTTTTACTGTCGTGAATCATATTTTAATCAAGATAGAACCTGACACTGCACCACCTCACAGAGATAACCGTTTAAAAATAACGATAAAATTAACGTTAAACTACATATAACGTTAATAAAGAATAACGTTAAAATGGTGCATAAATAACGTTAAATCTATTACCGTTATTTTAATATTAATGTTAACTCCTGTCAATGTAAGGTAACGTTATAATGTTTTACCGGTATTAAAGCCCCTGGTCTCAGCTAACGCCGTATCGAGCTTAGTCGAAAACGTCAAGTAGTTTACTTGGGTAGGGTCGAAAAAGCGATGGCAGCACTGGTTTCCGGTAGTTTGACATCTGACGTTTTGACGTTTGGTTGGACGGTAAAGAGCGGACCGCGGGGATTCAGTTTTCGAACGCCTTTACTAACGGTACAAAATAGTTAGGTACTTTGGAAGTGCCTCGCTTTATCGAACCTGCCGCGTTTCTCGACCAAGTAGTCCGATTCCATCCGTCTGAGCGTTAGTAGTTTTCGGATAATTTGTGTGGAATAGTGAAAATTACTTTACTTTGTAACCGGATTATTATCTTGAGTTTTCCGCCCTATGTGAATGTGACCCACCTAAATTCGAGACGCCCGATCAAGTGCGCTGCCGTGCGCGGTGGTATGTTGCATCGAGGATGCAATGCAGCTTATTTTTACCTGTCGTCTTTGATCAAGAATACAACGTCATAGATAACCTATCTGGGTTCAACGTGGGACCAATTCAAGGAACATTCCTTCTGGCCGTTTTAGGCGCGTCGCTCACTAAAGAGTCGAGTCGGCGTCGAGGCGCGGGAGGTATTTTGACTTAAGAGAGAGGAAGATAGCATGTGCTTTTCATCGATTAATGTCTACCCTCATCAACCTGAACAATGAAAAACCAGTCCGGAACGGAGGCAAGCCACATCATAACAGCTGGCCAGGTCAAGGAGAAGTGTGCTAGTATCTGTGAGTGTAGTCTGGTGAGCTATGTTCATTTTGTTATTGCTGTGGAGCTGAAGTGCTCACGATAGTTAACATTTTTCTATTTTGTTTACGAGTGAACATTTTTATGCTGTGGAGACTGACTCAGGAGATTGACTTGTCGCTTTATTGCTCTATGCTTAAGTGAGCCTGTTATTTTTATGTTGACTATCGCTTTAGTGTTAATAGTAGTAGTTTAGGCCACGGACGTGTTTGGACAGTTTCGGCCGAAACCGAAACTTCCTTACAAGGATCATGTTTTGAGGGAAAAATAAAGAAAACATTATTATAATCAGTCAGTTTTATTTTTTTATCTTTAAATCACATAGCTATGCAGTCTTCGACATTTTCACTTATTGATAGTCAACATAACTCCTCATATAAGAAAAAAATATTAATTGCGCCGTATAGGTACCTACCTAAATACTTATAAAAGTACTCTGCTCTGTGCTAAATACTTAAAATAGGTGAGATGTTTATTTGAGTTGGTATATTCTTCTTTTGAATATTATTCATGGTTTTAAAAAAATATTAAACATAAAATTACTTTTAAAGTTTGTACCTAATATAACAATAGGTAGGTATAGGTAGGTACTTATTATTTAAGTAATAAACAAAACAAAATAAATCAATTTTATCTGAATAAACAAATTAACTTCTAAACTCGTCATTTTGTATGACACTTCAACAAAAAACAAAAGCTAAACGACTAAATAGTATACTAATCGTAATCATAATATTGCAAGCCAGTCAGGACATGATTGATTAGGCACGTGGACGCGGCAAAATGTCTTCGGCGCTTGGATGGAATTTACCGCGCCGAACATGACCGAGCACAGGGCGAGAACTCCCGAATGCAGTTTTGGTTTCGGTCGTAGTTTCTGCAGGGTTGCCGCCGAAACCGAAACTAAACCGAAACCCGTTTTTTTGCCGAAAATCGACCGATAGCGCACTTTCGGTCGGGCACTACTGGCATAGACCTCTTTCTTGTACCAATGTTCTGATTATTTTTAGATTTTGATGTGGTTACTACGGTAACCTATACCATTATTACCACCTCTGCTTTGATTGGACTTGTACTCTCGCAGTGTTTCTCCGTTTCAGATTTTGTATCTCGATGAAGCCACAGGAGGCTAGCGGTTCGCATGTTGCTATAACTGCTGTGCAGCTGCAACTTCTGAGCAGTTCTGAGCGTGACAAACCGAAGGTCAGCTGGCAGTTTGAAGGCTGCTAAGCTGAGCATCATGTGGGGTTAGCGTTCAAGGCCGACTAGAATAGGTACCGAGTGAGTCGCTTCCATTTTAAAGCTTTGAAATTGTTCATATCAATTCAGTGGTTGGATTGATAGTGCTAGATAATTTTGACATACCTTCTTACTTAATACAAAGCGAGTACCTACTTAAAGAGTTTTCCCATTGGCGGTAATAGTTTAAAAATTTTATTCAGTAGAAAAACAACAACTTAATTCGGTCAGGTTATACGCGGAAATTTAGTAAGGAAACGTAATGAACCTGTCCGGCCCCGGCGACACACCGGTGTGTCGCGAATTAATCGCGAATTTAATGTTTATTTACCTATTACATAAGATTTACTTTATATTAGGGAATTTTCACATGTTGGGCCTGAGCGGTGAAAGCTGATTTCTCTTAAAACACACTTAGGAACACTTAGGAATATGAATTTTTGGTCAATATGACTCAGTACTAATTTTTGTATAAATTTGGGCAGAAATTAGTTTTGAAATAAATGAAAATATAACACCGTGACTACCGCCACCCCCCACCAATGGCATGGTATATCTCGTAAACTATTGGAGCACTAACTCTGAATTTTGGGTACTAATTTTCTATATAGGTTCGAGGAAGGCGACAAGCTCCTGAAACTTGGAATCGACACCACATTTAAGGGTACTAATTAACTACTCGTATACAAATAATTAGTACCCTTAAATGTGGTTCATTAGTAAAAAAACAGAACTGAAACATTTGTATTTACCGAGGAATCAACGATGATAACTTTCGTGCGGGCGTTCAGCAGGACCACGACTTTGAATGTCGATTCAAAGTTTCAGGAGCTTGTCGCTTTTCTCAAACCTACATAGAAAATTAGTACCCTGCAAGATAGAATTAGTACCCAAAATTAAAACTAGTACTCCAGTAGTTTACGAGATATACCATGACATTGGTGAGGTGGCGCGTTTAGTCGACATTTGACAGATTCTACTTTTGACATCATAGTCTACTATTGACAGATTCTACGTATGACAGATTGTACATATGACAGATTGTACATATGACAGATTGTACATATGACAGATTCTACATATGACAGATTCTACGTATGACAGATTCTGTATTTGACAGATTTTTCCCAACTTTGAAAGTACCTATTAGGTCAATACTAGCAAGTCGGAGCCCCGCTTCGCGGGGCTCAAGGGTTTGAAAAAAAATAACCACGAAGGGTACGGCGGGGTCAGTTCGCTGTGTATGTATTCCCAGCGGAAAAAGGTCGATTTTCTTAATTTCAGTTAAGCAGATATTTAGTGTATGACGTCGTGTAAATGTGTATGGTAAGTACGAATTTGTGCATCCAACCATTGGGGAGTTATTCAACAAAAACTGTTTCCGCTGGAACTACGTCATCCCAGCGGCACTTTTTTTTTCCTATGGACGTACAAGAAAAAAAATACATGCAATAATTAGTGTGTGATGAGAGGTAAATGTGTATGTTTAAATGAAATTTGTGTGTCTTAAAACTTCGAAGATATTCAAGTTTCCGCTGCGCTGACGTTTGGCTATTTGATGGAAATCATATAAATCGGTTTAGTGCAGAGTTGATTTTTTTTACGCACGTTGCTATGAATTTGTGTATAATGTTTGTGAAAACAGATTTTGAAAAAAGCATACCGTTTAGGAGATATACACGTAAAGGTGAAATATGGTTATTAGGTCTTAGTACTTAAAATAGGAACTTTAGAGCCTAACTTTTAACGTTTATTTGTATCTTGTAAGGGTTTACAACGTCTTGCCAAGTTTCATTTATGTGCGCTTAGTAATTAATGAGCAATGGCATAATTTACTACGAATGGACCACTATATTTTATGACATCCGATTGTAGGACTTTTTAATGGAAAAGCAAAATAAAACATATTCCACTATTTAGTGTATTAATTCAACTATTCATATGTAAAATTTCAGCTCATTACGCTCAATTATTAAAGAGATATAATAAAAATACCAAAACAACCGAATTACATGGATAAACCGACCAAGTTTGAATGGCTACAAAAAAGCGGCCTTGCAGTACATAGAGCTAACGTTCTAAAATTTCCAGTGTTTTACCATTATTGGACTAGTACAGGTCGGAACACAATATTCTTGACCTGGCTACGGATACGTTTCGAAACGCTTTACTTGGCATCACTGTTACCATTGCGATTATATTATTTAGGTACATCGAAATTGAATTGTTCAATTTTAATTAAAACGTCATTCGAAATGTGTCGAGCCAGGTGCCAAGTTAACGCGTACGGGTAGTAGTTACAAACAAAGACTAGATACAATAGTATAGGTACTAGTGTGCACCCAAGGACAACGTACGTATGCGCTGTTTATTTTGCCGCAACGTAATATTATGTACCTATTGGACTCGGTTATTGACATAGTGTAAGTGACTGTGACATACTTATTGAGCCAGTAGTGAGAATGATTAAAAGATAAACAAGGTAAGTACTTCCTAATAAAATACCTCATGAAAATGTTATCTGTTGGAAGGTAGGTTCAAGTGACACTCGTTGTTACTTACATCTCGACGACGCCGAAAGCCTAAAAGTTGACTATATCTGCTATGTATAGATTCCAGTGCATACCTACAGTGTTTATGACAGCCATGTAAATACCTATAGTTATTTGATGAAAGTTGGTTCAGCTGTTCAAAAGTTGCAGTCTCTTATTCGAACTTGTTTCGAATAATAATATGTGTAGGTAGGTACCTTTTATTTTCTAGGTAGGTACTTTGAAGTGTGAGACGAGAATTTCGTTTGTTCTTGTTTGCATTTATTCAAACCACAATTAATAGGTATAATCCCGCAATAATATTACGTAGGTACCTACTTATTTTTAACCTGTCAGGCATTGCAAGCGCGAAACACAGAACAACAGTCAAGCCCCCGCCCGCATTTTTATATAATACAAGCTGTTGCCCGCGACTTCGTACGCGCATATCCCGTTTTTTCCCGTTGGAATTCCCGTTCCCGTAGGTATTCACGTTCCCGTAAGAATATGCGCTAGAACGTAGGTAAGTAGGTCAGTACTGCACTACACTATAAACCTACCTTTAAATTGAGTCAATTACTTAGTACTGATCTGTGATTGTAAGACATACTTATTTGTTGCTGTAAAAGCTCGAACGAGAAGACCAACTTCCGAAAATTTACTAGTAGGTACTTAATACTTAAGATTTACCTATAGGTACATAAGTATTTGAGCTTTTACAGTAAGCAACGTATTTCTTATTTATAAAAGACTGATTCTTTATATCAATGTGTGGTGGCGTTGTTAGCGGCACAATAAATCTAACAATAATTTGATTTTATTTGATGTTATTATTACTTTGTTAATAATGTATTTTAATTTTAATAGTCAGTAACTAATAAATAATTTTAAGAGTACAAAGTTAATGCAGTTGTTTTATTTTCTGCGAAACGATTGTGTACGCGCCTGTACGAATCTATTAAACACGATAACGATACTATACTGGAAATTTTAGAACGTTAGCTCTATGTACTGCAAGGCCGCTTTTTTGTAGCCATTCAAACTTGGTCGGTTTATCCATGTAATTCGGTTGTTTTGGTATTTTTATTATATCTCTTTAATAATTGAGCGTAATGAGCTGAAATTTTACATATGAATAGTTGAATTAATACACTAAATAGTGGAATATGTTTTATTTTGCTTTTCCATTAAAAAGTCCTACAATCGGATGTCATAAAATATAGTGGTCCATTCGTAGTAAATTATGCCATTGCTCATTAATTACTAAGCGCACATAAATGAAACTTGGCAAGACGTTGTAGACCCTTACAAGATACAAATAAACGTTAAAAGTTAGGCTCTAAAGTTCCTATTTTAAGTACTTAGACCTAATAATCATATTTCACCTTTACGTGTATATCTCCTAAACGGTATGCTTTTTTCAAAATCTGTTTTCACAAACATTATACACAAATTCATAGCAACGTGCGTAAAAAAAATCAACTCTGCACTAAACCGATTTATATGATTTCCATCAAATAGCCAAACGTCAGCGCAGCGGAAACTTGAATATCTTCGAAGTTTTAAGACACACAAATTTCATTTAAACATACACATTTACCTCTCATCACACACTAATTATTGCATGTATTTTTTTTCTTGTACGTCCATAGGAAAAAAAAAGTGCCGCTGGGATGACGTAGTTCCAGCGGAAACAGTTTTTGTTGAATAACTCCCCAATGGTTGGATGCACAAATTCGTACTTACCATACACATTTACACGACGTCATACACTAAATATCTGCTTAACTGAAATTAAGAAAATCGACCTTTTTCCGCTGGGAATACACACACCAGTTCGCTCGCTTCGCTCGCTCACAAGACCCCGCCATCCCCTTCTAACCTAACCTGTCCGAGTCGGGGTTGACCTAATAGGTACTTTTAAAGTTGGGATTTTAAACTTTGATCTTCTGAACTGTTGACTTACTAAGCTGTTGAGATTCTGAAGTGTTGAGATTTTGAATCGTTGGTCTTACGGTGTTGATGTTTTAACTGTTGATATTATGACTGTTGATCTTGCGTATGTATCCGCTAACAAATTATGCTTATCAATAAATATAGTGATTACTATTTAGCACTTTTTCAAAATCTGTCAAATACAGAATCTGTCATACGTAGAATCTGTCATACGTAGAATCAGTCATATGTAGAATCTGTCATATGTAGAATCTGTCAATAGTAGACTATGATGTCAAAAGTAGAATCTGTCAAATGTCGACTAAACGGGGTGGCGGTAGTCACAGTGTTAAATTTTCATTTCAATATTTCCCTATTAAAAACATTGTAATTTCTCCCCATATTTATACAATAATTAGTACTCCAGAAGTCATAGTGACCAAAATTTCACATTCCTAAGTGTTGTATTTTAAGAGAAATCAGCTTTCATTACTTTTCCATACTAAATCTCCGCGTATAACCCGACCAGTGCCGCTGGGATGACGTAGTTCTAGCAGAAACAGTTTTTGTTGAATAACTCCCCAATGGTTGGATGCACAAATTTGTACTTACTTACCATACACATTTACACGACGTCATACACTAAATATCTGCTAAACTGAAATGAAGAAATTCGTCATTTTTCAGCTGCGACTATGCACACGTCTTGGGACTCTGGGGTCCTGGACTATTATGTTAAATACTTGCGTCGGTGGTGTAACGGAAATATAACGAAAGCTGGTGTAGGTGTAAGGAAGGATTTAAAACTACAAAAAAATAAAACACAATAAATACTTCATTGTAAATATTAATTTCCAATATTATTTTATGCTTATGGTAACCAATGATACAATGTTACTTTCTGTGATCGCGGGACGTACCAACGAGGCAACGCAACGTCGCGCCATATCGCTATACATAAATCTAGCCATTGGCATGTAATATCACCGTAACTGCCAACGACGATGCACATGCGAGACATATAAAAATGCTATCCCATATTGATCAACTCTCGCAAGGCAGCTTACAAAACTAGATAATATCTATCTTATAATTAACGCTCAAAAATCACCCATCAATTTGATTTTTTTTTTCTTCTAAATCTGTAAATTTTGATGAACATAGATGTCAAGTAAGTATATTTTTTTACAAACAATTTTTTTTTTCTATACCTAATTGTCTATAACAGAGGCACACAATGCTTAGAATCTAGCTCGATATTTTGGAGCTCACGGTTCCAAGTAAAAATGTTACTCGATAACGAACTTACTCTAACAATGTACAGTCCGTGGAGTTTGTAGCACTCGTCAAATTTCATCGCCGCTCTTTTGACGCCAGTATTACTAAAGACCCTCTAATGATTAGAGGGTTACAGTCTAATCCAGTACACTCGGTCTGGAAAGGACTGTAATATTACTGCATTTAACTTTGCATATCGTCTGATAAGTAAAACATCTTTACACTGGCGTCATTCACAAAATTTGACAAGTGTGTACACAAAATTTTCTTATTTGTTACGCTATAAGGTCGTTATTTCTCCTAATCTAATACTATAGGCGGCCCTCCGACCTCGCTTACTGTGACCAGAGTCGGTTATCTTACACACTAACGTATGACATAACTGTTTCTCATAATATGTACAGGCTCTGGAAGTAAACAGATATGTCACCCCATTTTTTAATTTAAAATAATGATAAAATCATGAATTTCTTTACATTTGGTGCCCATTAACATTTGTATAATTATATTTATTTAACTGTCTCTTTACAATATTGTCTTTCTTTATTATAATTTAATGTTAGTAAATTAAAAAATGGAGTTCTTTGGAGCGAATATTTGAGATGTTTGTTCCATAACTTTATGGTAGGTATAGGGCCAGCTGCGAGGTGTCGCACGTCTAAATCAAAAGCTATTTGGATAAAAGCATGTTTAATGAGTGAAACAGCGAGAGAATTGACAATGTGACATTGAAGGTGTCTCTATGAAGAGGACAGTTAGACAAAATACATGTCTGTATGGTGCAAATGCACAAAAATCTTACTAAATTGATAGACTATCCTCTACATAGGACATCTACAGGCCAATCACACAGTCCACATTTTATAATACTTTCATAAAAATCGACCAATGTCACAGAACTTACAGCTTAAACCTACAAAGGGACTAGAACTAAAAAATACAACCTAAGCAATTTTGAATTGTCATGTAACTAAAACTTAGCTTTCTTTAGGAATATTACTGTTTAATAAATAAAATAAAATGCTATTTACAACAAAAACATTGCAGGAATATGAGCATAGATACATAAATATATATTGTATTTGGCTGCAATATCACGCACAACTTTGACAATAGTTATACTGTGCTTCACATTGTACATCTATTGTGCATAACAATACAAAGTTAATAAAAATATACTTCCACGTCAGTTAGGAGTGATATTGCAGAATGCTATTTTACAAGTTTCAACAATAATTTCAGAATTTTCAGTCAATGTTTTAAAATGGGAGCCTCTTGTGGTCCAGATGGTATTCAACTAAAGAGTTACGAACATAAAACTAACAATAAAATATAATACCGATGCAACAGCATGCAATAAAATTAATATATATAACTAGAATATATTTTATTTGATTGTGCAGTGATAAATGTGCTGTCTCATATAGAAACTATATGTTGGCACAAGTCATTGTATTGCAGAAATGAAATTATTATACATAATCGATTAAAAACTGATGCAATTTGAACATTTTTCTTGTATGACTTAATTTTGAGTACTTTTTTTTTAAATCAAATCTCTTTCCTAATTATATTTTTCCTAATCAGAAATCGTATCACGTTAATAATAGTACCAGGGTAGGCATCAAGTCTTTGCAAAAATATCTACATTAGGTTGTAGAAACTGTGTGTTGATAGCATAGTTTGATATGTTGTGCGAAAGATAACTAGTACAAAGTCTTCAAGAAACTAATAATATTTATAATTTCACACTGTACTAACGTAGAATAGAAAAAACACACGAAATCTTAGGATAAATGCCGATAAGAATTAAGTACGTCGAGAAGCTGTCATGAAAGAAGACAATGTTGCGGGTTATTTCTAGGGTCGATGATGTAGAACTAGACTAGAATGTGCTAACTTAAAATATCAACAGGGTGGCAACCGAACTGTCCTTGCGTCCTATATGCGACCAACACACCGTCACTCACTATACGTCCGTCAGCTCACACCGCGGCGGCCGGCGCAGGCGACGCGGGCGGCGGCGACGCGGCGCCGTCCTCGGATCAGGTCTTCCGCAGCTCCACCAGCTTCACGTCCTTAACGTGCAGGTTGTGCTTCGATTTGGCCGCGAATTTGATGACTGCTTGGGTTGAGACGAGAGGCACATGTCGGAGATCAAGTCTGTTGGGAAGAAATAATTCAGGTTAGTGTCTATTTTACTCATTTGTGAAATAAAATGTGTACTACCTTTTTTGTAAATGGGAAACCATCAAATTACTCCTCATGCTGTGGACGGGGCGGGAGGGAGTTTCAGACTCGTACCTAAAACCCACCCGTCAGTAATGTAGTGCTAGCTTACCGCACGAGGTTGGGGCAGCGCGCCAGGTGGTCGAGCGCGGCCTCGGTGAGCAGGCGGCAGCCCGCCAGCGACAGGCGCTGCAGGCCGTGGTGCGCCAGCTGCGCCGCGCCCGCGTCCGTCAGTAATGTAGTGCTAGCTTACCGCACGAGGTTGGGGCAGCGCGCCAGGTGGTCGAGCGCGGCCTCGGTGAGCAGGCGGCAGCCCGCCAGCGACAGGCGCTGCAGGCCGTGGTGCGCCAGCTGCGCCGCGCCCGCGTCCGTCAGTAATGTAGTGCTAGCTTACCGCACGAGGTTGGGGCAGCGCGCCAGGTGGTCGAGCGCGGCCTCGGTGAGCAGGCGGCAGCCCGCCAGCGACAGGCGCTGCAGGCCGTGGTGCGCCAGCTGCGCCGCGCCCGCGTCCGTCAGTAATGTAGTGCTAGCTTACCGCACGAGGTTGGGGCAGCGCGCCAGGTGGTCGAGCGCGGCCTCGGTGAGCAGGCGGCAGCCCGCCAGCGACAGGCGCTGCAGGCCGTGGTGCGCCAGCTGCGCCGCGCCCGCGTCCGTCAGTAATGTAGTGCTAGCTTACCGCACGAGGTTGGGGCAGCGCGCCAGGTGGTCGAGCGCGGCCTCGGTGAGCAGGCGGCAGCCCGCCAGCGACAGGCGCTGCAGGCCGTGGTGCGCCAGCTGCGCCGCGCCCGCGTCCGTCAGTAATGTAGTGCTAGCTTACCGCACGAGGTTGGGGCAGCGCGCCAGGTGGTCGAGCGCGGCCTCGGTGAGCAGGCGGCAGCCCGCCAGCGACAGGCGCTGCAGGCCGTGGTGCGCCAGCTGCGCCGCGCCCGCGTCCGTCAGTAATGTAGTGCTAGCTTACCGCACGAGGTTGGGGCAGCGCGCCAGGTGGTCGAGCGCGGCCTCGGTGAGCAGGCGGCAGCCCGCCAGCGACAGGCGCTGCAGGCCGTGGTGCGCCAGCTGCGCCGCGCCCGCGTCCGTCAGTAATGTAGTGCTAGCTTACCGCACGAGGTTGGGGCAGCGCGCCAGGTGGTCGAGCGCGGCCTCGGTGAGCAGGCGGCAGCCCGCCAGCGACAGGCGCTGCAGGCCGTGGTGCGCCAGCTGCGCCGCGCCCGCGTCCGTCAGTAATGTAGTGCTAGCTTACCGCACGAGGTTGGGGCAGCGCGCCAGGTGGTCGAGCGCGGCCTCGGTGAGCAGGCGGCAGCCCGCCAGCGACAGGCGCTGCAGGCCGTGGTGCGCCAGCTGCGCCGCGCCCGCGTCCGTCAGTAATGTAGTGCTAGCTTACCGCACGAGGTTGGGGCAGCGCGCCAGGTGGTCGAGCGCGGCCTCGGTGAGCAGGCGGCAGCCCGCCAGCGACAGGCGCTGCAGGCCGTGGTGCGCCAGCTGCGCCGCGCCCGCGTCCGTCAGTAATGTAGTGCTAGCTTACCGCACGAGGTTGGGGCAGCGCGCCAGGTGGTCGAGCGCGGCCTCGGTGAGCAGGCGGCAGCCCGCCAGCGACAGGCGCTGCAGGCCGTGGTGCGCCAGCTGCGCCGCGCCCGCGTCCGTCAGCCGCGCGCAAGACGAAGCGTCCAGCTCCACTAGCTTTGGTAATGCCTGCAAATAACAATGGCAATTAGAGCTTTGAACCCACAACTCGAAGACATGTGAAGTACACCGCGCATTGGGCCGAATCCGTGGAATCTTTGAAATGACTCAAAAGGCAGTATTTAGAGTGGCGCGCATAGCGGAAGGATTTTATGGGCAGTGCTTTAATGGGTCATTGTTAGAGAGAGCTCTGCGTATGTCTCAGCAGTGTAAGTTTAATTAGCAGGTCGATGTTACCTGCACGACGTAGCGCATGGCGACGTCGGTGATGTCGGTGCCGGGCAGGCGCAGCACGGCCAGCGCGGCCAGGCGCGAGGGCTCGGCGCGCGTGGTGGTGCCGCCCCCGGGCCGCGAGCTCTCGGGCGGCGCCAGGATGCCGCGCAGCTTGGCGTCGTCCAGCGCGCGCGCGAACGACAGGTCCAGCGCCGTCAGCGGCGGACACGCTCCGCTGCGCAGCGCCAGCGCGGCCTCCGCGGGCGACCCGGCTAGCGACAGTGAGCGCAGCGCCGGCAGCCGGCCCAGTAACCTATAACCAAGTAAACACACATCAATTATGCTTGCTGTTCACTTCTACATATAAACACTTTCAACACGTGCATTCGGTCCAATTTTGCTGATAATTTGACAATACCGACACGGTGAAAAAATCAGCTGTTCCATACATTTATTTGTAAACAACCATACTAAACGGCTGCTCTTTTCCGCGTTTACGCATTTTTCATTAATTAAGGTCGTTTGATTACCATGCGAGCTGCCTCCTAGCGAGATGGCACCACTCGAGCCCCAGTGACAATGGTTGTCGCCTGGCGATGCCGGCCAGCTGTGCGGCCGACACACGCACTTGCACGAAGGACATACTGCGCCACAGAGAAGGATCCATCTGAAATATAAAGTAAATATTATTGTAGCGTGCACTGTGACAGCTGACACGCTTGTTGCAGAATAGCTGGGCGAGAAATTTACCCTCTGTTCCTGGACGGGAATTCTCGACATAGTTACCAATCGCCTACCGACTGAATACGGTCGATAACTCCGAAAGCCGCCCGCCCGTACACTGTCAATCTTGAACGCGATCCACAGATCAGATCATTGATTTTGATCGTGGATCGCGTTCAAGAATGACTGTGTAAGGGCTGCCTTAGGACTTAACAACTGAGTAGTCGTTAACTATGTCGAGACTTCCCGCCCTGAAAATAAATTGTGTCCCAAATTAAACCAGTCATTCATTCAACTAGAATTATCGCAGCAGCTAATGCACGTTTCACAATTCTTCACATTTTTTTTATCGCAGGTATTTCGGCTCGAGCTTGGCGAACACGCACAGCATGGCCTCGCGGTCCAGCCACGGAGAGCCCGGCTGGTTGTATGTGTGTACTTACCGAGTACTCGGCCCAGGCCTTGCAGACGAGCGCGCAGGTGGCCAGCTCGTGCGGAGTCAGCTTGGCGAACACGCACAGCATGGCCTCGCGGTCCAGCCACGGAGAGCCCGGCTGGTTGTATGTGTGTACTTACCGAGTACTCGGCCCAGGCCTTGCAGACGAGCGCGCAGGTGGCCAGCTCGTGCGGAGTCAGCTTGGCGAACACGCACAGCATGGCCTCGCGGTCCAGCCACGGAGAGCCCGGCTGGTTGTATGTGTGTACTTACCGAGTACTCGGCCCAGGCCTTGCAGACGAGCGCGCAGGTGGCCAGCTCGTGCGGAGTCAGCTTGGCGAACACGCACAGCATGGCCTCGCGGTCCAGCCACGGAGAGCCCGGCTGGTTGTATGTGTGTACTTACCGAGTACTCGGCCCAGGCCTTGCAGACGAGCGCGCAGGTGGCCAGCTCGTGCGGAGTCAGCTTGGCGAACACGCACAGCATGGCCTCGCGGTCCAGCCACGGAGAGCCCGGCTGGTTGTATGTGTGTACTTACCGAGTACTCGGCCCAGGCCTTGCAGACGAGCGCGCAGGTGGCCAGCTCGTGCGGAGTCAGCTTGGCGAACACGCACAGCATGGCCTCGCGGTCCAGCCACGGAGAGCCCGGCTGGTTGCACACCGTGCTCAACGCCGGGGCAGGTCGGATCGGGTACATCGGCTTCTTCATTATCTGCGAAAAATATCACAGGTTTACCAAAGACCAACGCCCGTAGCACACCTCCGCTGCGAAACCATAACAGCGGAACCGCATTAATTTTGCCATGTCTTGTATGTATGTAGGAGAAACTAGCGAAACTGCCTGTTCTGATGCACAGATTTGACTGTAATTCTATCTCTTTCCCCGCACGGTTTCGTCGATCTGCTCCGACGCCAGTCACATTTCCGCGCTCCGTAAACGTATTATTTCAATTGACAGAAATAAAATCGACGTATCTGTACATGAGTATTGTTTCATTCATCTTTCCAAAACCTCATTATCGACTTATCGGCAACATCGCGCCTGTATAAAGCACAGTAAATTCACGTCGCAGTAAGTTTGACGCTCTGACACCAGTTTTCCCGACGCGCACCTGTCTTTACTGCGCAGTCATTTGTATCCTACTTCAGAGTCTTGCCTGACGCTAACCGCCGTCCAAAGTAAAGAGGACGCATCTACTCTAAATACAAAAAAAAATAAGTGAGAGAATGAGCATGTCCGACTAACTTTCCTCACCTTGGCGGAGTGGTGCGTGAGCTGCAGCGCCAGATGCGCGCGCAGGGCCTGCTTCTTGGGCGCCTCGTCCTCGTCGCTGTTGCGCCGCCTCTTCAGCGCCGGCTCCCAGCCCTCCGCCTCGCCGCGCGGGGACGCTTCCTCCTCGCGCTTTATTTCTGTAAAAGAACAGAACATTAACATCGGAAAAGGAAAAAATCATGAGAAAAACCAACTCCTAGACATTCTCATCCATGTAGGACGAATCGAATGAATTACATCACAAATTACTAGACGAGATGCCCATGACTCAGAACTGGGATTTTCTTGAAGGTTTCCAGAATAGTAATGCTGCATTAATATTATATTTTTTGTACTGCAAGCTCATGCTAAGCCATAATGGCCTCGCACAGGTCTTTTTATAATTATTATGATTTCTAACTAATTTTTTTTCTGTGTTCACATTGATTGCTTTTTTTTCACAAAAATTAACAACAACAAAAAAATGATAACAATTCAGATGCTACGACTCAGCTGATTGATCAATTATTATAGATTTTAAAAAACACTGAAACGACGGTCGACGAGACAAAGAAATTGGAACCTACGCCTAGTAAATTTGGTTTAATATGATGCTATCATAACTATAGAATTTATGATACCGTTATAATATTTATTTCGTATTAAATTGTAGCCATAACTTTCGGCCTATTGATATATTTGGCCTATATTCAGCAGCGGTCGTTTACTGAATGATGGCATGTATTTACCGTCCTCAGACTTGATATGTGGAACTTCATTCTTGCCTTCGTTATCCGAACCGACTTCTGATTTCAGCTGCGACTGCGATGTCGGTGCTGGCGCCTTATTCTGAAAAACATCAATAGGGATGATTCCTGAATAGAACAAATATGATTTTATTTAGTTCGAAAAGGATTTTTTTTTCTTTGCAAAACAAAAATTGACGAAGATAAAACGCATCAAAGATCAGGAGTGGGCTTGTGACGTCACGTTTAGGTTAAAAGTGTACTCAAATGTGACGTCACACGAGTTTTCAACGCAATGTATCGTCTTAATTTTTTGCTTACGTGAAAAAATAAAAAATGCGTGTCCAATACTTTTTGGAAATCTATCTGACGGACTTATCAGTTTTTTTTTGTCATCTATGCACCTAGTAACTGGTTTGTGGAAGTTGAATGGCGGTTGTTTCACGTCAATCAACTGCCTTTATTTACACTGCAAGCTGGCCCATAAACAACATGTTACAGAATAAACGCAATACCTCTTAGGGGGCCATTATTAACATTGAAAATGCGAAAAAAAAATCGACTGCTCCATACTATGCGCGCATAACCCGACAACATGTACTAAACAGCTGATTTTTTTCGCGATTTCGTGGCTGGTCCTATAGTAAAAGTTTTTCATAATGATGTACTCATCATTATGAAAAACCTAAGAGGTATTGCGTTTATTCTCTTACAATTTGTATAATATCAAAAAATCGAGGCGAATGGATGTTTAATGTATCTTATTCGTACTCCAAATATACTGTTCCTTAATCAAGTTAACAACGTTATCTCTAGATGAATATTTGTTATTTTTTTGGTCTTATGGGCAGTCGACATTGTTGCCAACCTGGTCTTACCTGTAAGCCGTGGCTGATTTGCCCGACATCAGAACCAACGCTCATCCGCCTGAGGTCCGATGACTTCTGACGCGCACGGAAGTGACGAGGCTGAAATTAGAAGAAACATTCGTGTTATTTATGTCCCTCAGTTGTCAGGTATCAGAAATGATCGAGTGAATAGTGAAACAAAATAGTCTGTTCGTGGAATCACTAATTCTTTATACAAAACAAATTATTATAGGTAATGGTAAACTTCATTTACAAAGGCGAGTTAAACCAAAGTGTAGTTTTCATTGATGGAGCAACAATACCGCCGAGTGTCATAGGCTAGCTTTTAATTCCTGAAAGTACACCGCTCTTCTGGGATATGCCACGGGAGCGTACGAGCGGTAGAAGATACATAGTTTTATAATAAAAATCGGCAATAAACGAGGTTTTCTACTTAAATTTTTGAAAGTTCGATTGGGTATTTTGCTAGAAATAAAAACAATAATTCTATTTATGCGTCCGTTTGATTTTCAAAAAATATTGGATAAGTAAAAATTTATAAAGATAAAGCGCATCTAAGTTTAAGAGTGGGGCTGGTGACGCCACGTTTTAGTAAAAAGTGTACCGTATCGTGACGTCACACGAGTTTTCAACGCACTGTATCGTCTTATTTTTTTTTAACGTGAAAAAGATAAAAAAAATCGCGCCAATATTTCAAAATATGACAAATTGTGCTGTCGTTATACCTTTTCAGTTGTCTCTGCGCTACCTACCTTGTAGTCATGGTTGAGCCCCATGGTGGTGCAGGTGGGGCACTCCCAGGAGTTGGGCAGGTCCTCGTTGATCTGTCCGCCCGGCGGCACGCACGCGGGGTGCACGATGCTGTAGCACACCGAGCACTCGCGCAGAGATGATGGACCGTTGCGACCTGATCGACAAGTAACCTCAGTACGTTTTGGAAAAACTACCAAATTATATGACGTAGTGTAGGCTGAATTGCTGTTATAAATAAATATTGTCATTCTCGGGAAATACTTAAACTCCAGATGGAACATCATATCAGAGAGCATTTTCAAAGGCTCATGGCTCAGGCGATTTGAGCGACAAAGAGATGATACGGAGAGTATTTAATATCTTCAATACATTTTGTACTTCTTCATGAGACTACTGTGGAATTAGGGCTTATACAAACAAGAAGAGTTGATAACTCACCATTGTTGCCCTTCGCTTGTGGTGCGACAGGGGTCTGCATCCATCCGTCAAGATGGCAAACCGCACATGATGCTGTAACTGGTAACATGGGCTGTAACATAGAAGAAAATAAATTGTTAAATATCAAAAAAATACTATTTGTATACGAAAACTTCCTAATCTAAACCTATTGAATTGGTGCCTGAACTTTTGTAACACTACACGACTTTTGCACAACTCGTTTTACGACTCAAGCTTGCAAGAGATACGTTTGACTGAGCTACCACAATTGATTCTGTCGCAGCATTGGTTTAAAGAGTGAGGGTGTCGGTGTAATAAACGGCGCGCCCTTGCTTTATTCCGTCCGAGACAGCGCTATAATATTTTTTTAAATATCGCACCTCATGCTGAGATATATACCTTTTTGACCTGGCACAGATTAATTTCATGCTGTTAGCTTTTGTTTATTAATTTTATTACAAACCTAGGTATTCATTTTAAATTTGTTTTACTTTTTTGTTCATCTTGAGCGAGTCTCAAATATATATTTTTCTTTCTTTCTTTTAATGCATTATGATATCAAGTAATGATGGCAACCACTCATCATCCGTTGACCCCATCTCTGAAACTGAGCTAGCTATTGTACCGTGTCAATTATATGAAGCTTCGAAATTTCGTTCAGTTTTATTGCACATTACAAAAAGCTTGTGTAGTTGAGTTCTGTGCCAAACATAATATTTACTAGTATAAATATTATGCTAGATTCACATTACTGTGTCGTGTTGTGTCGTGGCGCAAGATACAAATCTGACAAATCTATTCAGGTCTACGTAATATCACCACGAGTTTTGTAGGCATTCAAATGCGTCACGATTCGACACAACACAATAATGTAAACAACTGTATTTGCTTTTGAGACGCTGTGGAGAAAGAGCCCATATTATGATAGCGTCACTCACACAGAGTACATTAATCTATAGGTCACTCACCTGCAGGCACTGGCGCATGACACACGTCTGCTTGGCGCGGCCCAGTCCGCCGAACTTGACCATGTCGTGACAGAACACGCACTCGCCGCAGTCCGTGCGCTGGCACGCCTCGCATTTCTTGCATCTGGAAAATTATATTGTTAAAATTGCAATAATCTTTGGAAAGACTTAATTTTTGTATCCAATTGATATTATTTGAATTTATGGAAACATCAACTCTAAATACAAGTTTGGTTGATTTATAAAAAGGTTGTGGAAAATTGAAGCTATATGTTATCAAACTTGTGTAGTGTTGGATGTTCAATACAACAGTTTTATTACGCGAGCAGTCTCTGTTAATATTTAAGATCCTGAAAGTTCAGTTGCATTCGGAAGCCATCCTTAAGATCATCAATCTATCGAGGGTTGACTTGCAATCTAAGAGGACAGCGGCCCTAGAAAACAAAGGGAACTACGAAGAGCACGGATGGGTTTTAATCAGTAAGCTCCCTTCCGCTCCCCCCAGAGCGGGAGGAGTCATTTGATGATATCCCACCCATCAAAAAAAATAATAAAAAAGCCTCGCGGGGCCGCGCTGCAGTCCGCCGCTCGACTGGCGCCGCTCCGCAGACACCACAAGTGAAGCTAAGCGTAGAGCTCTAGACCGTACCTGGTGCGCCTCCTGCGCGGCGCGCTGTTGGCGTGGTCGGGGCGGGGCCGCGCTGCAGGCCGCCGCTCGACTGGCGCCGCTCCGCAGACACCACAAGTGAAGCTAAGCGTAGAGCTCTAGACCGTACCTGGTGCGCCTCCTGCGCGGCGCGCTGTTGGCGTGGTCGGGGCGGGGCCGCGCGGGGCCGCGCTGCAGGCCGCCGCTCGACTGGCGCCGCTCCGCAGACACCACAAGTGAAGCTAAGCGTAGAGCTCTAGACCGTACCTGGTGCGCCTCCTGCGCGGCGCGCTGTTGGCGTGGTCGGGGCGGGGCCGCGCGGGGCCGCGCTGCAGGCCGCCGCTCGACTGGCGCCGCTCCGCAGACACCACAAGTGAAGCTAAGCGTAGAGCTCTAGACCGTACCTGGTGCGCCTCCTGCGCGGCGCGCTGTTGGCGTGGTCGGGGCGGGGCCGCGCGGGGCCGCGCTGCAGGCCGCCGCTCGACTGGCGCCGCTCCGCAGACACCACAAGTGAAGCTAAGCGTAGAGCTCTAGACCGTACCTGGTGCGCCTCCTGCGCGGCGCGCTGTTGGCGTGGTCGGGGCGGGGCCGCGCGGGGCCGCGCTGCAGGCCGCCGCTCGACTGGCGCCGCTCCGCAGACACCACAAGTGAAGCTAAGCGTAGAGCTCTAGACCGTACCTGGTGCGCCTCCTGCGCGGCGCGCTGTTGGCGTGGTCGGGGCGGGGCCGCGCGGGGCCGCGCTGCAGGCCGCCGCTCGACTGGCGCCGCTCCGCAGACACCACAAGTGAAGCTAAGCGTAGAGCTCTAGACCGTACCTGGTGCGCCTCCTGCGCGGCGCGCTGTTGGCGTGGTCGGGGCGGGGCCGCGCGGGGCCGCGCTGCAGGCCGCCGCTCGACTGGCGCCGCTCCGCAGACACCACAAGTGAAGCTAAGCGTAGAGCTCTAGACCGTACCTGGTGCGCCTCCTGCGCGGCGCGCTGTTGGCGTGGTCGGGGCGGGGCCGCGCGGGGCCGCGCTGCAGGCCGCCGCTCGACTGGCGCCGCTCCGCAGACACCACAAGTGAAGCTAAGCGTAGAGCTCTAGACCGTACCTGGTGCGCCTCCTGCGCGGCGCGCTGTTGGCGTGGTCGGGGCGGGGCCGCGCGGGGCCGCGCTGCAGGCCGCCGCTCGACTGGCGCCGCTCCGCAGACACCACAAGTGAAGCTAAGCGTAGAGCTCTAGACCGTACCTGGTGCGCCTCCTGCGCGGCGCGCTGTTGGCGTGGTCGGGGCGGGGCCGCGCGGGGCCGCGCTGCAGGCCGCCGCGTGCGCCACGCCCGCTCGACTGGCGCCGCTCTGCAGACACCACGTCGTCCGGACCTGCCCGACACGCAATCATGTTCTTACAACTAAATTCTTCATTTCACTACAGGACACAACTATTTACACGCCTGGTACTACACTTGGTCCTTAGAGCGACAAGACAATCCAAAATCAGAATTTGATTTATCACTGAAATATTATTCATACACTATTTTTAAGGTTTTACCTTTGAGCACTGGTACGCCAGTGACAGCCAGGTGTTGTTTGTCATGCCTGTGCTGCTCCACAAGCGTGCGCACATCCTTGACCAGCGCGATCGGGTCGGACAGCAGCTCGGGCACCGACTTGCGAGCCGCCGGCAGTTGGTGGAGGTACATCACTATCGCCTGGAAAATAAGAGATAATATTGCTATAGAAAATAAAGAACGCAAAGCTGAATGAAAAGCTAGTAAGTAAGCTGCCGAAGACTTTTGAAGTTATTCACTAAAATAGATATCGTTAAATTTCTGTGCGATGCGCTGTCTTTTGCAATTTAGGAGTTACCCGTAGCGCAATTCTGTAAAATCCCATCATGAAAACTTAGGTGAAGTGAACGTGAAGTGTGTTTTTATGGAGCAACATTTACAAAATAGACCGGCTAATTGTCCTGGTCCATTAGCCGGTCTATTTTGCCACACACTTAGGCTGAGTAGACACGATTTTTATATGCACTCAATTCTTCAATGTAAATTAGAATACCGCAATTTGAAATTGATAAAAAGTTAGCTAGCGTTTTGAAAACAAACAAAAAGGCATTTTTTCGAGGGTTGTAGAGACAGTGTATCCCCAAAATGTCCAGTTTACGAGACGTCACCTTGAGTCCGTGCAGCTCGTTCTGCGTGAGATGCACGTGGTCCTTAGGCGCGGCCAGCGCGGACTGGCCCTCGGGCGCCAGGTGCGAGCGGCCCAGCAGCGCCATCACGTAGCGGTCCAGCACGTACCACAGCATCTCCGTGAAGAACGGGTAGCGGAACTTCTGGGGGACCTGGAATTGTACCAAGAAATAAGAAATGTTTTTTTCCGACCGAACCGAATTCCAAATAAAAAACACAAAGTAAATAACTATCATTTCGGAAGTCTGTGTTTCTGGTTTTGAATTAGTTCACTTTGATAACAATACCTACACTGAAAAAAGCTTACCTTAGTAACGTCTTCAACTTGAGCAATCTTGAGTTGCTTTTCAATGCCGAACTGGTGCAAGAAATTGCCACCGAAAACCAAGGAGTCGCTTGGCGTGTAGACAGCGTGGATCCAACCGGTGGGGATGAAAAATGTGTGGCCGGCTTGCAGCTGAAATGTAACAATACATTCTATACACAGATCCTTACTTATTTTTGACGGAGTAACAGCATGCACAAACCACGGAATTGCAGTACTGGCAGAACTCTAGCGGCATCTATACCGCCATACGAATTACAAAAATAGACCTAACGCCACTCAAAGCCCACATGATGTAATTTTCGCAAGATTTGAACACATACAACAGCCCACCACTAGACACAAAGTTCTGCAAGTCGGAGGATCCTTGCATTCAGTGGAGGTTGCGGGACTTTCTATCCCGTTCCGAATCATCAACATCATCACCCACAGCCTGACTTCGCCCACTGCTGAGCATAGGCCTCTCTTTTCTTATGCCAATCCGAATACCTTTACAGAATCTAAGAGACGGTAGTTGTAATAAAATTCGTGGCGTCGTAAGTGTTGATCACCTTCAAATCCGTCAGTTTAGTTACGTTATTCTTAGAACGAGCTACCTTACGTAAAAATCTCACAAGAAAATTCATAATATTCGATATGTATTTTTTCCATACTGCCAAGACTGCCGCCTACACTTTGTCTAAGGAAGTGGGTGTGTAATCCACTAGCCAGACCAATGTGGGTTTAACTTGAAATTCATTTCAATTTAATCAATGTATTTTATCGATTTGGCACCTTCTCCACCATGTTTGGTGGTCAGGTCGTCCTTTGCTCCTTCATTAGCGGAAAAAGTACAATAATAACATTTGAAAGACATAAAACAATCATGGTTAATTAACGTTATAATTTACGAGTTCCGAGCGTATTTTTATGAAGCCATTAACCACGATTGCTGTGTGAAACCGTCGCTGAATACGTAGTACGCCACGTCATAGAATCACAATTTTACGTTTTGTTAGTATTTCAGGTGTCGACTAACAAATCTTAGTTATTTAGTTAATCCGTAGAGGCAGAAATAACGTCGATTTACCCAAAGGGAAATTGACTAGACAAATTACCCCATGGGCTGGCCCTCCCGGCAAATTTCTTTTTCCGGGAGGGCCAGCCAGTAACAGTAATTGCTGAGATCAACTCCTACAAACAAACAATTTTACCAATTTTTAGAACATAAATTAAGAAATACTCACATGAACTCGAATGCACTTCTCGACTGTATCGCCGAAGAAGACATCGGACTGTTTTCCAGAAAGCACCCACTTTTCATATAGCTGCAAGTTCTTCTCAGTCGGTGGGATCAACCAGAATACTTTGGCGCCTGAAATACGACAAAAACCTTTAAAATACCAACTACTTAGGGGTATTACATGGGGGTCTTGTCAATAGTGAGTGGGTTATTTCTTGGCAAGCATTCTCCATCGTCAACCATATCATTGCATACCAAAGTGATATAGTGGTCAGACGCGATGCTATCAATTACGTTTTAAAAAAAAAAACACGAAACTTCCGACCAAACAGAACAGTGAGGTATAGAGGCAAAAAAATATTCGTTAGTTAAAACTACTAAGTAAACCAATTGATGGTTTACTAAATAAAATACTATGTGCAACAACGATGTTTAAACAACTTACCTCGCAAAATATGATACCAGACGGAGGTACCTCCGAAATCAATGTGGAAGTCTGTGTAACACCCCTTGACTGACATGAGGCAATATTTCTGCACCTTAGGGTACATCATATCGTCCAGAGCGTTTGTTGATTCCGTCTGAGGAAGCAACGAAAAACTTTATTAGGTACGACAGTTCATAATATTATGTACGCATGACGACAATCAATCTTTTTCATCTCCAGTATTCATTGAACTATCATTGTGCCAAGTGAACTATTGTGTAGTGCAGCTGGCTTAATTTTTAACCCCAAGAAATTGTTTGGAAGGAGACAACGGAAAGACTATACAATGCAAGGTCAGCGTATACGAGCTATAATGGCTTGGTATGTCATCGAGAGTACTACTAAGCATATTATCACTGAAGTCAGTGTACGATACATTGTAAGATTTAATACTAGGAATTTAGCCAAATCGACGTTTATTATTGTTAATAAAAGAGAAAACCTTGATTTTGTTATATTATGTCTACTATATTTTAGAACAATCGTTTAGACGATTGTTCTCCCCCTTTCTAGACAAATCTCATGGGATTAGTCCCATGAGATATGCCTAGAAAAGGGAGGAGGGGTGACTACTGATATGACGACTAATAGAGAAGTATGAAAAAAAACGTGTTACGCTGACCCCTAATAAACAGGTACAATTACAATGGCAAGAGAATGATGATATTACCTATTATCTATCAACGACCACTAGTAAATCTTAGTTAGTACAAACGCGTTCTGAAAATGATTGCAAGTACTTGAATCTAAATAAATGTTCTGACATGGTCGTGCTTGCGTGCGGATGGTCCGTGTACTACTTAGGTCGTGTCGTGCTGCGTATCCAAGCGTGTCACGTAAGTATATTTCAAACCCATTCATAAACTACATAATGACGATTAAAGATCTACCAAGTAGCCAATTTAACCTTTACAAGAATTCCCTTTGTCCTTTTTGTTTGTTTTGTTTCTGCATAGATACTTTTACACAGTTCAAGGGCACAGGTCGTAGGGGAGGGGGGGATTGTTGCCGAATCCACCCGGTCACCCGAAATAATCCGACCTCTTACGAACGCAAACGAGTCCGTCCCGCCCAAGTCAGCATATTTTCCGCCCGATACATTCGGCGGAAAACTTGCAAAATATTATTTGACTTTATCGTATCTCGTAGTAAACATATGCTTGTAGTTGTGTGAGTGAATTTTGTTTGGAAGTCCTTGACTTTTGGAATTTTGTTTTGGGTTTGTAAGTACATAAGATAAACAGTCAATTTTGAATTGGATTTACGGGTTTTCTGGAAAAACGTTACTCATCGACTACGAATATTTCAGCATGACACAGTCACGAAAACATGTTTCCTTCCTAGAGGAGCCAACCTACCATTTACTGGCCACAGAGATGCGTCAGGTGACCTCCATTGTTATTTCAGCTAAACAAGCGCTTACAAATGCGCGTCTTTGGGCTGATTAATAATAATAAAATAGTAGCCAGCATCACAAATTCACAACATATACAACGTGTAACAGAATAAACGCAATACCTCTTAGGGGGTCATTGTACTCATCATTATGAACAACTTTTATTATGGGGCCAACACTGAAATAGCGAAAAAAAATCGGCTGTTCCATACATTTCTGCACGCGTAACTCGACAAAATGTACTGAACAGCTGATTATTTTTCGCGATTTCGGGGTTGGTCCCACAGTAAAAGTTGTTTATAATGATGAGTACAATGACCCCTTAAAAAGTATTGCGTTTATTCTGTTACACGTTGTATTTATAGGTACTTGCTATGTCAACAAAAGCCATTGCAACGCTTGTACATAACTAAGAGTTATGAATATAATTATGAAGATGGATAGAGGCATATAGTGTAGTCGAATTAGCAAAAAGATTGGACTTAATTCGTGTAGTTGTAATTTTTTATGGAATCATTAGAATTCATGAATATAAGTCTCCTCTGAGTTTGCACCATTTCTGTTATGTACGGAACATCGTTTAATGTTAGGTATTAAAATTAAGTCTCATTATTTTGAATTTTAATTAATAACTAACTGTTTTATGTTTATATATATTTAGATACCCCTTTGTTGTATAATTACTTTTCACCAAAAAAGGTGTGAGGTGTATGAAACACTAATAAATTTAAAAAAATCATTTGCGGCTCAAGGGAAATTCAGTCTGTTGGTGCAAACTCAAAATAAGCTTTTTAGAGCATCATTAACACCCAGTTATTTTAGCACCCTTTTGCACCCCTTGGAAACCAGCATTTTACAATATTTACAAATTGTACTTCGGGGGAAATTAGTGTAGTCATGATTTTTTTAATATATAATGTATTCTACATATACTACATTTGCACCTAATAAAAATAAGAAATATACCTCGGGAAGTTTATACAGAGAGCGTGGTTATTTCGTAGCGTTCGCAAGGCGAACGAGGGGTTGAAGCAGGACGCGGGGCGGGCGCGGGAGCAAAGCGTAGAGTTTGAACTATCATAGTTGTGGCAAGAAGCGATCCGTGCGTTACGCAAAATTATTATTTGTCATTTCCTTTTATATTATTTCACTAACTGTGTTTGTTCAATAAATGTGAAAAATGGATTATGCAAGAGCTGTTGATTGAGTGGATGAGAAAGTGGACATTTTTAATAGGTGTGTTCTTCACCTTATTGAAACACATGCACCTCTGAGGGCCGTCCGTGTTTAGCGCCCACCTGCTCCATGGATTAACCCTGGAGTTCGTATGGCGATGAGACGGCGTGACAAGGCCTTTCGAAGATATAGAAGAGATCGCAGTGAGGAGAACTGGAACCTGTACAAGGTGGCTAGAAACCGCTGTAACCAGATGGTAAAAGCTTATAAACGCCGATACATTTGTGAAAATGTCTTTAACTCTTCACCGGCTGATATATGGAAGTTTCTCAAATCTCTCGGCATAACAAAGTCCTTCCCCAAATGTCATTTCTTCTAACGTGTCCTTGAGTGATTAGAATAAGCATTTTTCATCGTCGGATATTCTTGTAGATGGCGTTAAAAACAAAACTCTTCTTGAGATTACTTCCACGCCAATCTTACTTCCCGATTCTTTCTCTTTTTCCCCAGTGACTGACCCTGAAGTCCTCAAAACCTTCAATGCAATTAAGTCCAAGGCTGTTGGCTGTGATGGTGTCAGCAGAACTATGATATCCCTCATAATTAAAAGTATTCTCCCTATTATTACACACATTATCAATGCCTCCCTACAAACTGGAGTATTTCCCACAATCTGGCGTAAGGCCATCATAATCCCTCTTCCTAAAATATCCAACCCCAGTTTATTTAATCACTACAGACCAATCTCCCTTCTCCCTTTCCTATCTAAGATCCTGGAAGCAGTTGCTCTTAAACAAATATCTACTTTTGTGTTTAGGTATAATCTGTTATCCCCTTTCCAATCAGGTTTTCGGCCTGGCCACAGCACAGCCACAGCTTTGCTTAAGGTTACAGAAGACGTTAGGAATGGCCTGGAGAACTCAAGATTAACGGTGTTAGTTTTAATAGATTTTTCCAATGCTTTTAACACCGTTGATCACGACATCCTCCTGGCTATTCTGTCTCAAATTGGGGTTTCTTCGTCGGCACGGGAATGGTTTTCATCATATCTTCGTGGTCGCCAGCAAGCGGTCCGTGCTGATCAGAAATTTTCTGAGTGGTGCGCCCTGAAAACTGGCGTTCCACAAGGCGGTATACTCTCTCTACTTTTATTTTCTCTTTTCATAAACTCTATTACCACTATTCTCAAATGCTCCTACAATCTGTACGCTGATGATCTACATGTCTACGCGCAAACTGACACTGACAACCTGGACAACTGCATCTCATTGCTGAATGCTGACCTTCTAGCTTCTAGCTATCAGTGATTGGTCAAGCAGATTTGGGGATACAGTCAATGTCAATTAAAGCCAGGCTATCCTGATTGGCAGAACTTATTTTTTACGTAACTTGGACACCAGTCAACTACTGCCGCTTACTTTCAACAATGCCGTCATCCCTCTCTAGCCACACGTTAAAGACTTAGGCCTAAACATTGATGACAGGTTAAGTTGGAATAAGCTTTCTCAGGTTAGCCAGAATGTAACTTACTCACTGCGATCTCTCTATAGATTCAAGCATTTTCTTCCTTCTAGCACTAAAACCACTTTGGTTCAATCACTTGTGCTTCCTATAATTGATAATACTGATGTTTGCTACTCTGATCTATCCCAAGAACTTCTTAACAAACTGGATCGACTACTTAACAACTGTATTCGTTTCATTTTTGCCCTTCGTAAATATGATCACATTTCTTCATTTCGTTCTCAGCTTAAAGGGCTGCCTATCCGTCAAAGGAGATCCCTCAGATCCCTCTGCATGCTCTTCACTATTATGAATGATCTTTGTGCTCCTGATTATTTAAAACAATATTTTAAAGTGTTGGGCAGTTCTCACAGTCTTAACCTTCGAGCATCCAAAAACTTACTCCTTCATATTCCTTCTCACCGCACCGGGTTTATGTCTAATTCCTACGCTATTTCAACCATTAAACT
Organism: Melanchra persicariae; assembly: GCA_947386135.1. NCBI lineage: Eukaryota > Metazoa > Arthropoda > Insecta > Lepidoptera > Noctuidae > Melanchra > Melanchra persicariae. The sequence continues at coordinate 7,707,048 of OX376661.1, read as the reverse complement.
CTGGAATCCCCTTGACATCAGGAAGGCTGAGTCAAAATTTTCCTTTAAGCGTAAAATCCGAAGACACTACTTAAAAGCCTGTCATTCTTAGTTTGTCTTCGTCATAATAATTATGAGTTCAGCAGTGCGATTCTGTAAACATGTCGAAGTGAACACTTGGGCGGGGCGCACGACGGGTGAGTTGTCAAACCATACAAATAAGATAGAATGACAGCTCAGTTGTCGTTCACTCCGCCTAGGTGAACACCGTGAGATGTCGACAGAATCGACCGGCAGATCAGAAATTTTAGTATATTAAATCATATTTATTACTTTATTATTTTAGCTTGAATATGTATTTTATTAGTACCTATTTGTTACCAGCTGCGGTTTCGCCCGCGTGAATATCGGAAATAGCAAGGTTTCCTGATTTTTATTGTATTTTTTTTAATCAGGAAACACCCACCCTACACCTACCTTACACCTACCCTACACCTACCCTACACCTTCCCTATACCTACCCTACACCTACCCTACCTACATAATTATACCAGCCCAAAAATACAATGACATGTTCCTGGTCTCCTGGTACTTGATGTTTCTGGTCTCCTGGTATTTGTGAATCTGAAGTACTAAGGCAGCAGCGCGTAACAGCTCGTTTTTTAAGTGTGTTCATGGCGGTCTGGAAATCAACTAAACAATCTGATCGTAAGTAACCGCCCGTCTTGTGATACTCGCCCGCCAAGTTTGCGGGCGAAAATCCAACGGCAGCTGCTGTGGAACCGCACAAAACTGCGGTCTCGTGAGTTCTTAGCCTTATTCCTACGTTACTTGATGACGTAGGATAATCAGCGCTGTCACAGGGTCTATAACTCGAAAGACAAATAATTAATTTGAAAGAAATAAAGGACATGCTTGCCTGCTGTTTTATTTTTCGATTAAAAACAAGCTGCTTTTGCATTAAAAAAATCTTTAGATTTGTATACTATTACTTACAAACAGAGCATTCACAATCAGAAAGTACTCCTTCCTCGTAAAACACATCCCGCAACACAACTACGCGCTTATGCACGTGGCGACGGCGCTTCTTGTCAGTTTATTATTCCGTGTCGCGCGCTTGTCTCTTCCATAGCGTAGTTGCTCAATGGCAATGACTACAATACACGAAAAATGTATGTTCCATATAAAAATGCTAATTTTTTATTTGGTGCAAATATAAAGGAAACCAAATTATATGATTGTGATGATTTTCAAAACAACCAAAATTTCCCCCGAAGTACAGCGGCAGAAAAACGTGAAAAACTAATTTCCGTATGTCACACCAGGGTGCAAAATCAATCATGTATTTAGGCCAAAATGACTAACCCTTTTCTGAGTTTACAGAACTACACGATTTTCCCCTAAGCCGCAATGACCAAAAATCATGTTTACAGATATTTTATTTTTTTTCTAACGCTGCGTTGGTCTGATTAAAATAAATAAAATGTAATAATGTAGATTGAGGTGTAATAAAGCGTATAAAAAATTACGATGAGTACAACTGTATGCTCTGCTTAGTTATGAACAATAAACAGATTTCACAGTTTTTCACCCCCTTCCGTAGGGGTGCTAAATGCAATTTGTTTTTTATACTCAATTTTTCACTCATACAAAACCATTAGAAACGTTTTTGCCTCTCCGGAGAATTTATTCCAATCTTTATTAAAAAATGGCCTAATTTGACTATACTAATAGACGAGACCAAAGAAAAGATGGATGGATTGTGTGAGGTAGGCTAAAGAAGAAAAGGGGGTCAATGATATCGTAACGGTTAACAGGACGGATTGGAAGAATAAAACGTGTTGCGCCCACCCCAAGAAACATGACAAGGGCAGGAAGGTAATGACGATCATACCTGCTGATCCTTCAGATGTCGTGGCCACACGGTGTCGACCCAGTCGATGAGGCGCACGATGCGTGGAGCTTGAACGTAGTTCTCGAGCCGAGTGTGTGAGAACTCCAACGAAATCACGTTGAGGAGACGCTCTTTGTTGGGATCATCGTAGTAGCGCTGCCAGTCCTGGGCGGCGAGAGATTACATACAATGTATTTTAGTTACCACATAACATATTATTGCACTTCATGGACATTTTCAATCACTTGGATATTTGGTGGGGAGGTGAAATTATCCACGAATATGTCTTAGTTTTAACTAGTTTTAGATGTTACATAAAGGCTTATAAAGTAAGTAAGTACAATCTGACGACACGGTTGGCGCAGTGGTTGAGCGATTGACTGCTGCGCTGCGTGTCGCGGGTTCGATTCCCGCACGGAACAAATATTTGTATGGCCTACAGATAGTTGTTCCGGGTCTGGCTGTTTGTGTATGTGAGATTATATTTTTGTAAAGGCACCCACGATACAGGAGGAATTCCTAGTGTGGGGCAACGTTTTTTCAAAAAAAAAAAAAAAAATATTGTACCTGCTGCATAGTTTTTTTTTTTAATATTAAGGTTGTCGAGTAAAACAGATTATATCACAAGCTTGATAAAAATATTGACCCATATATCTTTGGAATCGTACGATGTGTTTAAAGTTTAATTCAATTTCTTTGCTCATAAACACTAAGTAATACGTAGGTTTCAGTAATACGACGTTGTATGAAATTTTGTGGTGGTGCATTAGCAGGAAAATTCTGTAGTGACGAAATAGAATAGAAAAGTAAAATATGTATTAGATAATAAATGCATTATAATTAATAAGTCTTGTCATTTTACATTTTATTTCCAAACAGTAAACTGAAGAACGTGAATAATCCCAAGAACGATTAGGTATTTCATAACGTGCTAGAGACGAACGTAAATTACGTAATTTTCAAAGAAAATCGATAAAAGGTAGCCCTTCAGTTTTCTCTTATCATTGTAGGGATGGGTTGTGTTTTTTAATAACATAAAAAGGTGTTATCGCGAAAATCGACACTTATTTTTTTTTATACAGGGTTATTTGTAACCCTGGGTTTAAAACACCCACAACCTTTCAACTTTCAACTTTTGTTATGAGACCAACCCTGAAAAATCAAAAAAAAAATCTACTGTTTCATACATTTTCAACGGGTGAATATTGCATTTTGTATGAAACAGCTGTACTCTCCCCACTGAAAGGTTGTTGGTGTTTTACAAATAACCCTGTATACGGCGCTAACAATCCATTTGGTCGTGATTTCGTTGAATAACTTGAGTAAAAGAAAGAAAGAAAGAAAATACATTTATTGGCCACAGTAAGAGGCACACAACAAAAACAGCGAAAAAAACAAAATAGAAGAAAAAAAAAACAAATAAAAATAAAACAGTGGCTTTGAGAACAGAAGTCTAATCGAATTTCCGGAAAATCAGATACTAAAGCAAAGCTATGGCTTATAGTACTTTTCTTGTTCAAGTAAAGGAAACTTAAGGACCGTTTGCGGATAGACTCAGCATAAGTTTGACAAGTTTCACACATTTTAATTACGTGAATAAAATAAACAGCGCTGGGCGGATGGATAATGATGACTCATTCATTGAGCGGAGGACCTTAACCCAACATTGGGAACATACATATACAGGCTGTAGTTAACTATGAATGTAAATAAATCAAATATATAATTTGTGTTGCAATTGCCTTGTTGGTCTAGTGATCGCATGCGTTAGAGCCGAGCATGAGGTCCTGAGTTTGATTCCTGTGTTGAGTCAATTGTTATTGGAGTTTTCCATTTGGTTTTTTTTTGTGGCAGTCTGGGGTTTGAATATGTCCTCGAATGACGGCAATAGCAGCCTATTGCATATTTATTCCATATATACAGGACTTTAATATAAGTGGCGAAATGTAGATATTACTATAGTATCAGTGGTACCTACCTCTGCCTTATCCTTCCGGGAATAGTAGCGTTGTTATAATTTATGAATTTTATTTAAAACTAACTTTTGCCCGCGACTTCGTACGCGCATATCCCGTTTTTCCCGTTCCCGTGGGAATTTCGGGAAATGCACTCACCAAGGAACCTATGCCAAATTTCAGCTTTCTACGACCAGTAGTTTCGGCTGTGCTTTGTCTGTCAGTCAGTTTGTCAGCCAGTCACTCAGTTACGGAAGAATTTTATACACCTAATGTATATCTATTGATAAGGGCTTTCAGTAATCATCAAAACATTTAATCACCAAACCTAAAACGATTAATGACATGTTAATGCATCTCGCATTCCTTAAGTGATGTGACCCACGTCATCTATATTTAGCTGGTCCGACTATAAAATCGCACCGGGAGGCTGACGGCTACTAATTACTTATCTGTACTCGAATTGTGCAGAAACTCTTATCAAACACAGAGGTGTGTCCTGAATATGATAAATTGATAAGGCGCCACGCGTAATGATCTATGAATCGCTGCAAAGTTATGTCTTTGTTTGATTTATTAATTTAATCTAGGGTGGATAAGATTGTTTGGGTCTTGTTGAATATTTAATATTCTGATAATATTCGTTACATTTGACTCATCATTATTTAAATCGTTTTTTCTATGAGGCCAGAATCGTGGTGGCCTCCTAATCGCTTAAAGTTAAAGCGATTAAGAGACCACCACGTGTCTGGCCTGCCCCTGCAGTCTCGACATAGATAGCGATCGCCTACCGAACAAATTCGGTAGATACTCCTAAAGCCGCCCGTACACTGACAATTTTGAACGCGATCCACAGATCAGATTATTGATTATGATCGTGGAACGCGTTCAAGATTGACTGTGTTCGGGCGTTATGCGATCGTTAACTATGTCGAGAATTATATTTGTTTGATAAGTTCAGTAACTAGCTACATAAATAAGCATAACTTGCCATACCTTAATCTCATGGCGTTAAGAGCGTTTACTCTTCCCGGTGTATCATAAAAACTTACATAATTCCTTATTCTTCGAAATTAATTAACCGATTTTAATGAAAATAGGTACACATTCGCAAGATGCCCAGGGCCAAACAGCTAAGTAGTAACTATTTGGAAAAAGAGTTTAGAGGTAAAAAGAGAGAGCAATTTTATTTTTCAACTAACTGAAACGCGCAACTTCGTCTGCATCACATTTTTCATTAATGCTCCACTAATATTGGTCGTACCGTGATGTTCCTGAGATTAGCGCGCTGACCTAATGAAACAAATAAGCTTTTTAGCTTTATAATATTAGTACAAATAGGAAGTGATAAATCACTCTCTCTTTCCCTCTGAAGTACCAAGATTCACTAAAATGGGTTCATTAATATCCAGAAGGGCTTGAAAGTTTCTATCAAAACCATGAGGAATAAGCGCAGAGAACGTCACCTGCTACTTACTATCTTTACATTCTCCTTTAGGTGCGAGGCCTGTGAGTAAATACTACTACGCACCTGACCTTTCTGAAGAACATCACCAATTAGGTGCATGTCCTTCTAAGGCGCCCCCTCCCGGCATTTTTATTCACATCTGCCTTGCAGACCTGTTAAGCGTGCTGTTTTAAATTATTGTCACTACATCTTTTAAACCACAACGTTGCTAGTTTTTTTTATAAACTGTGCACGAGCTTCTAGCTCGTGGCTAAATAGTAGCAGCCGCACGGCCCACACGGGTCGATCTTTAAGGTTAAGCAACTCTAGCCGAGTTCAGTCTGTGGATGGGTGCTCCAGCCTTTGGTTCCGGCCGTCTTTTGTAGATAAATATCTACAAAAGACGGCCGGAACCGTTACGGATTTTCAGAAGTCAGAAAATCTGACGAAGTACCTTGTTACCCAGTTTCTGGGTTGTGGTGTGTGGAGGTCGGGAATGCTGCAATCGCTCCCCGTGAAATACTAGTATTCAATTGAATCCACTCCAATAGGTAGTTGGGAAAAAGCTAAGCAGGCAGATTAATTGACTGTGCTGTGAGCGAGTTTTGAATCTGAGCGACGTATCATCAATATTTAGGTACAGCCTAGAATTTAAACACGCCAAAGTAATTTTCTAAGATCTACTCATACCTCGATTTAATGAGTGATTAGAAATTAACACAATATGCCGATTTTTTTCGGATTCAGTACAATAACTGAGATATTCTTACCCATTGCCCATTTAGACCTTGGAGAATATTGACTTCCCTCGAGGCCATTGACCCTCGATTCTTGTTTATTTACTTTTTAGATTTATTTATTTTAACTTTATGTACAATAGTGGTACATGGGCGGACTTTGACAAGGCATTCTCTACCAGTCAACCTTTGTGTGGTAGGTGTACAACAAAAAATACAATTTTAAATAGAATTTTGTTTCGGAAAGAATATACAAATAATAATATATTAAGTATATAAAACTAATAATATACATATACCTATATGCTAAAATAATAAACTAATAAATATGATGCTATAAAACAATCTTTCTGATTATGAGAACTCGTAATAATCATGACGAAGAACAACTAAGATTGATGTTATTCTTCAACATCTGGTCAGATACTCGTAAAAGCATAGAATTTACTACTCTGCGAGCAAGAAGAATTCTTCACGAAGTTACATAAACAGAATTGACAACAGGCATTGTGAGTACCTACACAAACACAACGCATTGCGAAAACAGCAATACAGTCTGTATGAATTGTAAATTTTACTCCCTTGACTCGAGCCCGTTGTTGGGCTACCGCAGTTAGGTTACGTCGCGACAATGCGACAACGACGCTACGATCAGTAAAACAAAAAATCTGTGGTTTTAATATCCATAACTCACTTTCTATCAAAATGCGATGGTGTCGCATCATTGTCAGTGTCCTTTTGCACTTGTCTGCGGGAACCTCTAGGCCTAGTGTAAACAAAGCGTAGATACGACAATCGGCGATGCGATTACCGCCGTCAACTATAGATAGTGATTGATGACCGATTTGAAAATGAATTATGTGGTTATAGTAAAATATTACAAGTGCTGCTGGCTATCGCCTGGTTTATTGGTATAAGCGATATGTCACGCTGTGACATAAATGTCGGGCTTGTTTAGTAACGTATAGCCGAGATATTGTATAACTGAAGGTAAATGCCTATGCTAAATGATAAATACAATCAAGTATCTGTAGAATTTTTGCTCTCGCACTACAGAAGTATTATTGTATCAGGGTGGTCTTAAATCAGCAAAATTCACTGAAAAGGTAGGATCCTACGACCAGACGGATGTTGTGTCTGGTAGGCAACTGCCAGATAGTGACCCTAAAAACTATAGAAATTACACCCATGACGATGCAGGTTGTTGTCGGGCTGCCGTATTATGCTAGTCGCGCGGATGAGTTTATGTGCGCGATGTAGGATATTTTTACTTCTACAACACCATCACTACATTATAACAAAACACTGGCAGTGTGAATTAACTGTCAAATTAGTAACAAATACAAAACCCATTTTAAAAAGTTTTTAAATAAATTAATATAAAATGGAAGACAAGTCAGGAGACCGAAGATGAATTATTACAAATAGTTTAAGTAACAGTAAAATTACAATAATTCCGTCCGTACTGCATAATTATTTAAGTGATTGTAAAAGCGCGACATTCTCGCTGCAGTGTTTATTTTATGCAGTTCCCTACGGCACGATTGTTAAAGTCGCAACATAATGATTTATTCATGAAACAGCCGCGAAAATTAATGAAAACATTCGAAGACTTTTTATTTATTTTCGTTCACGCTTCATAATATTTTATAAGTCATTGAGCTAATAGTATTGTTGAATTTCTTCTCTAGGTCAACAGTCTTAAGGCAATATTAGTCACACGTAATATTCTTACTTTTTATCTCAGCCACATATTTTGATAACAACCTGGCTCCTTAATAAAGGGTCAGCGGAAGATCAGAATTATTTTTTTATTTACAGGTAACTAAATGATCTTTTTGGTCATTTATATAAACAAATTTAAACAAGGTGTGTAGTTTAATAAATTAGATATAATCAAAATGTGTGATACACACAAGGGTTGAGGAAAAACTGTGAGAAATATATTTTGTCCTACCAAGTTTTTGGGCGCATCCTTATTATGAATGTATTTCGTAATACCAAACAACACGAGAACTCAGAATTGCTAATGTTCGGTCTGACTGGACTTTTGAATGCATGGTAACAATAGGCGGAAAAATTACGTAATTTTTTTTAATACGTTTTCACCACTACTACGTCAAGATATACAAACCCGGGTACACAGGACTTCAAACCTCTAAAGTGAAGTTATGAGTACTATTGAGAAAATGGTCATGTATTCTTACCTTCATATTCATCTCGATGTTCTTCTGTGTGTTGACATCCATGACATCGAGCATGCGACGGGATCCGACGCACATGCGCACATCGTTGACCGTGAAGTTACTGGTCGGGACCCTGCAACAAACAAAACACTTTTAGAACTGCGGCTGTGGAACGCAAAGGGCAATTGAAGGAACACGTGGATTTCAGTCAGAAAGGCCCGGCGCCCACTAGCGACGCGGCACGGCAAGGGTTTTAGAAAGCGCAAATGACTTGAGATCTTATTTTATCTTGCTTAGCATTCAAATTTCGGGTTGCGACAGGTGCCAGAACGTGCCGAAGGATGCCGAAGCAGTGTAGTCGCCAGTGGGCGCCGGGCCTAAGAGTCCGACAGTACCTCCCACTCCGGCAAACTAGACCATCAGTCCACCTTGTGAACAACTTATGATGCGCCATCAAATATTCATTAAATCGACTTTTAGCTGTTAATATGGAGGAGCTTCGGGGAGTGGCTTAATTACAGCAGTGGACATCTTTTCGCTGTCTTGATGATGATTTAGTAGGAAAACTTTATCTATACTTACTATAAAAAGCTAACAGAGTTTTAAGTAGATCTCTGTTTGAAAATTTCGTAATGTGGTTAACCTGTAACTACTGCTGCCATTTTTAGGAATGTATTTTTTGCAAGTACTTATTTTGATTCATACTAAACTTATTCTTAAGTTGTGGTGTACAATGTTACACTTACGTTGGAAAATTAATTCTTTATTCTATTAAATGTTGGAGACGGTCATCGGAACTTGAAAAACGCTGCTTCGAAAATATATGTTGTTCCTACATTGATATTCTTAGATTCTTATGGGCCTGTACAAATTAGGTAACCGGTCCGGATTAGGATAGCGGTCCGTCATTTGGTGGCCCTTGTTTTTGTCTCTAATTCATCCCCACTGATTGATCTGAATAGATCTATCTGTCGCAGCCAAGTATAATCAGCTGTTTCATTAAAAGCCTAGCCTTTTCATTGAACTGCGCCGTTTAATCAGCGACATAAGTGACCTGGGCAAGTCATTTAACGATACTGAACCAAAGATGTCACTTAGGTCGCTGATTCGCTGAATTCGACACAGTTAAATGAAAAGGCTAGGCCACCAATTAAATGGCTTATCAACTGCGAGAGAGGTGACAGCAAGACGGAGGGTGTGATATTATCCAACGATTGATCAGTCTGTGGCTATTATGTCTCTAATCAACATTTACTGAACCTGCACTTTAGCCACACTGCACAGTTTTCCATAGCGAGAGTAAAATGTTCTCCCTATCAAATCGCTTAGTAAACCAACAGGAAAATACTCATGTTTTACCTAACTCGAAATAATTGCACCTAACAAGGGAAGCACTTTTGAAGCTTCAGGGGAAACTTTTAAGTTTTGTAAGGCAGCTTTCACTGAAAGAAGGTCACTTGAGTCGAGTTTGTTTACTATATTGATCCATCTCGGGGTAACGAAATGTAAAATGGGACTGTAATAACCACAAAAGAACCAATCTGTCCTATTACACAGATTAGTTCCTTTGTTTCGTTATAATTATAGATGTTTTATTTTTAAGTTGTAGGTGTTTTCTGATTTAAATATGGTTTTTCGAAACGTACCTATATTATATTATAAACCATTAAAATCAGATATTAAGATTACTCAAATTAATGCGCAGAACTTAAAATTTGATGCAAAAGCTTTCGAAAGCTCTCATATCTACTTAACTAGTGCTTTTCCTTTAGAATTCGAAATGGTTAATTTTATCGACTTTTTTCCTTACTGACGGTAATTAAGAAAAACCACAGACGGCAATTCCTATAATAAAGGGTTAGTTATGGAAGGCAACAAAATCCTTACACGATTCTTCATTGAATACAAAATTTAATTGTAACTACATTTTGTTATAATATCCATTCTTCGCTTTGTATCTGTCGTAGGATAATTTGATACTTCGAATCTTCGCGGAAATCCTAGGGGTTTTGCGAAAACGCGGATAATTAGACATAGGCGAAAAATTATCAAATCTTACTGGACAAAGTCAGGATTTTTGCGAAAATACTCGTTACTAAGTAAGTATTGACAGTTACCTTTGGACCTGAAACATATTTAAGTTCGGTCGCCCGAGCCAACGATCCTTTCTCAGTATCGCGTTTCATCTGAAGGTTTCAAAGGAAAGTTTTTGCGTAAGCAATTCTTAGAAGATGCAAATTATGTGAATATCTCGCTTGAATATAACATGTTTCTTGATGTTTCTACGTTCGAGCAGATGATAGGGTTTGTGTGAATATAGGTGGTAAAGGAGTATAAATTTATCTTGGATTATCTTTAAAGGATACTTTCACAAAGGATTGTATTATTTAGAATTTTATAAATGTGTAAGTCTATGCTTAAATGTTTTTGGATCAATAACAATGGCCTCTTTTCAGGTTTTGAGTTTATTCTGTTAACACGTTCTGTTATTGCTATAATTCTTCCTAGCTCAAAAACTAGGAACTCGTGAAAGATGGCTTTCTTTTATAACTTACGAGTTAAAAGAGAGCTGCTTCTCAGCCCCATTTGAATAAATGAATTCAACTAGCTTCACTGAGAGACAGAACATTAAGTTTCACTCGCTCGAAGCCTGGGGGATAACAAGGCTTTATCGGCACTTGTTCGCTCTCTCAGTGGATGAAGTTCGAAGGTGTCAATAGCCTGGATTGTTAGGTTGTCCGGTCCCGTTTGAAATTCATTGCTTTGCCTATTGTGTGTGCTTAACTTAAACACTAGTTGCGACGACAGTGAATCAATGTACGATTATGTTTGCTTAGGACTTGAGTGCTTTTCAATAATAAAGTACGTATTTTCTATCGAGCAGAACTTCCTTTTTGAGATAAAAATGTATGAACTATTTAAAATACAATAATTAAAAAAAAACAATTTTATGCCTAGGGCGTCCAGCCTAGTCTATAAGTGCTATTTATTTAGGGAATATGCATAAAAAAATATTTATAATCTAAGCAGGTTATCGAAAAATATCCGACTAACAGTGAAAACGGAATCAAATTTGATCGAAAAACCAACGAGATATAAATATTTTAAACATACTTACAGGTATTTTTTTAAAGTGTGCTTAGATGGCCATATCCGAAACTTAGCGAATTCCTAGCCAGGAATAGAAACGGTAAATTTTGAAAAAAAAAAATATCACCCCATATTAATTATCCATTCGAAAGTGTCAGTGCAAATTCTGGGAAGTAATAATAATAACACATGGCAAAGTAAAATAAAGCTCTCATTCTTAAAAAAATTGTTTAAAAATGTTTTTCAATATCCTCATGCTTTCGGATTTGGCTAACTACGCACACTAAAAATTCACCTGTATTTAAATCATTCCCTCTCGAGAAAACGTTTCTATGGCAACTGTATGGGCGTAATTGACTTTGACGTCGGAGTTCGTGTCGAATCTAGCTAGGTTTAATTTTTAAAAAACGTTGTATCCGTGTTTCCAAAAAAAAACGAGCAAAGCTCGGTCGTCCAGGTACTTACTTTTAATAATTCTTCCATTATTGTTTGCTAGAGTATTTTATTTTAGCAAATAAAAAAAAACATGCATACCTATGCATATGAAAACCTATTCAAACATTCCAACATTTCTATTGACTAGATAATTTTAATATGATCCATAAGGAGACACAATTTTCCCTGAACTCGTGTCCCTCTTGTAAACACGTCGTCGACAAGAATATTTTCCATCTTACATTGCACTCGGGATTTCCCAATAACTCAAATGTCATCTGGGTATTATCTAGTTTCTAGATGTAATGCAAATGCGTTGAAAACATCCTTTTGTGGACAGATTGTTTGTAAAATTCATAATTATCTGATTACTAGCTTCTGCACTCGGTTTCGCTCGCGATGATAGACTTTTCGCAACAAAAAAAATACAACCGAATTGATTGATTGAACCTCCTCCTTTTTTGAAGTAGGTTAAAAATTAGCCTATAACCGTCCCCATTCAAGAGATTTATGCCTGAAAGCAAAACAAACACATTCACATTTGTGATATTGGTTAGGGTTTTCACTTTTCAGAACCTTTAGGATGCATGGGGCCGAAAGCCAACTGCAGAGTTGCGGGATCCAAGACAGTTGAAACGTTTCTCGTCGAGCTTCATTGACTCTGCGTTTTTCTGGTGATCGCCACTGTTGATCCCGGATTTCAGGAGTTGCAGTGGTTGGGAATATGCGGCTGGCTGGCAGAGGCACGTTGGACGATTTTAATTAAATAAGGCATTAACCCACGATTAACCGATGCACTATGGAAGGACACTCCCGATTGGAACAGCACTTTGCAAGATATGGACACAAGGATCTTTACCTATGTTGCGCCATTTATCGTCAAAATTTAATTTAATTTACAAGTTTCTCTCACAACAACACTGAATACTCGTATTTACGGAAGTATCTCCATGCCATAATATTTTCTTTTCATACATAAAACGCAGAGTTAAGCTTACACCGATATCCTTACACGAAATAGTGCTTCAGAAAAGCAATAAAGATTACGTTACAGATAGCAACAAGGAACGTGTAAGTAAAATTATATTTCTACCAGTAAACTTATCTTTCAGCTATTTTATGCATAAAATATTATGGTGGTATCAAGTTCTGTCGCATATAATAAAATTGCGAGGACTAGTCCCACTTCCTCTGTAAAAAACCGGCTAAGTACGAGTCGGACTCGCGCACGAAAGGGTTCTCCATTAAATAAATGTTTTATTTTAATTTAAATACTTAGTTATTTTTAAAGTGAATATTATAACTAAATATTCTGTGAATATTTCAAGCGTCTACCTGTTGCCGTTATCAATATCGAGCAAAAATAACTACGTTTTTTGGATGGGAGCCCCACTTAAATATTTATATCATTCTGTTTTTATTATTTGTTGTAATAGCGGCAACAGAAATACATCATCTGTGAAAATTTCAACTGTCTAGCTATCACGGTTCATGAGATACAGCCTGGTGACAGACGGACGGACGGATGGACGAACGGACGGACGGACAGCCGAACGGAGCCTTAGTAATAGGGTCCCATTTTACCCTTTGGGTACGGAAAGGTTTCTTTCATACAAATTAAGAGTATTTAGAAACTAGAGATAGAGAAGCAATAACTGGGGTCAACAGACCGACGCAGAGGCAAACAAGAAGGTGGCCCACCTTGAGGCAGTAAAAAGGGGAGCTTAGACGTGATGTTCAATTTGAAATCTTGCAAATTGTATATTATCTGTCCCTTAAGTGGTACTTCTACTCAGGTGGCTTGCCTACCCTTGTTGAAGAAGGCCCTCTCTTCTTTTTTTGTTTGAAGCTGTCCTAGTGTCCATGTCGTAACTCCGCGGAATGAGCGATATCCACATTTTGCATACGTGGCAGATTCAATCGTATGAAATGTTATTACAGATTCCCTAACTAGATATGTACCAATATATTGATATAGTTTTGTTTATAAATTGAGCTTTTTATTGAGTAAGAAATTAATACATGATTAAAAACGCGACTGAAGTTTAAATTGACTGATTAAAGTTGAACTTTTAAAGGACTATCAAGTGAAATCGTTACACTATGCCAGTTAGCATGCAAATCACGTTTAATACCGATCCAGCCAGTATCGTTAACGGCGACAAAAAAAGGCTAAGGAGGTCTGAACTTTACGCTTTTATTTTTATTTACTACGCTGGTGTTTCCCTGCCAAAGAATGTTTGTTTTTAGAACTGGCAATACTTGAAAATTGCTGAAGGGATGCTAACTATTAATTCGCAACGTGCGACTCGTTTCCTGCAGAAGCTTACGTATTGCGGGAAACCTGCATAGCTTCAAAGCACAATATCCTATTGAATACCCAGTAATCTCGTTACCGTAAGTGAATTTTGAGTATTAAAAAACTACAACCCCATAGTATTTTGGTTTTAATTTTATGCGACAAACACAATGATACAAATCATACAAAAAAATAATATAATAGATACTATATTATTTTTTTGTATGATACAAATTTTTCAATTGGTTCAAATATTATGTGCAAAACGAGTATTATAATTGAAGTAATATGTTACGTTGTTACGTCAAAAACATTCGTACTAGACCTTTTGATTGGAGCTACAACAAAAAAAAATATTTTCTGAGTATAACAAAATGTACGAGTCATCACACTCAATCACTTCATCAGTATAATTTTAAAAGAGCAAACTCGAACAATACAAAGTTTATTATTCTCAAAAAAGTTGTTTAAATAACTAGCTTCACGTAAGAAAGTCACATTACAGAATTATACTCGGTTCTGTTGACACAATTCGACCTGAAACGACATAAAATAAGCTTACCAAAAGCCGTTCTCAGTCAAGGAAAAACATTGTAAACAAAAACAATATTATATTCCGTGTTATTACAAACTTTAAATGTTACAAGCTGCGTTCGTATATAAATAAAATTAGGAAACCATTTTTCAGGAAAGGATGTTCTCAAGCATCCGATCGAGCTAAAAATAACGTACTGTGCGACCAGTCCCATACTCCCATCACACTATGATACAGCCAGAAGGTCATAGAACCTCCTCTCAGCTAAACAAGATAGCACAATGATTGGGCCCTAAAATCTCCTTTCGTTCAGTCTATTCAAAGGTTGTCTGTGATATTGCCCTGTGCAATAAGATCGCCCACTGTACACTGTTTTTATAAATGTTTGTCCTGTGCTTGTTATGAGATGTACGATAACGTAAATAATAGATGAATACATAATGAATTCATCTAAGCCAGATTTAGGTATTTCTATTCTATTATATGTACTATCTATCTATACTAATATAATAAAGCTGAAGAGTTTGTTTGAACGCGCTAATCTCTGGAATAGAAGTCAGATTTGGAAAATTATTTTTGTATATTATGATAGCCACATTCATGAAGAAGGCTAAAGGCTATACGGGAACGGGAATAACTGGACATATGCGCGTACGAATTCACAGGTAAAAGCTAGTTAGTTCAAAGTTAAAAAAGTTATCTCTTATTATTTATTTTTATTACTGCTACAGCGGTTTTGGTACGACGATACGGCGGCCTACCGCAAAACTGATAGCAATATATTCCTCCGATAGTTATATACCCGTAATGTGAATATTATTATAGGAGCTGGCGATTCGTAATCGATTTGTTTCTCACACAATCTATTATCGTATCGACCACGCTCTACAATGGACTAGTTAATAATACAGCAGAAAGGCAATTGATATTTTATTTAAAACTTTATCGCGTTCATCAGAAACATTATAATAGTTCTGCTTATTATCAAGATACTTTAATAGGAATTAAAACATGGATTATTGCATTATTTTTATTGTTTTATAGAGGTTAGTTTGAATAGGCCTAGCCTCTTCACTAGTAAGTATACTTAATACTGATAAAACCAATCAGTGAATGATGGTGAATCAGTGTACTTACTAATGCCACAATTAACAATAATTAGCAATTAAAAATGCTTAGGGCACCATTCCTGGAAAAGATAAGAACTCCACCAAAGAAGGTCATAAAAAGTCCATGTTTTCGGTACCACGCCACGTCGACATAACGACAAATAAAGTAACAAAATAGTATTACTTTTTATTGTTTCAGAGAGCATACTTTAATAGCCCTTTGCCTCTTACTTAATACTGATACCACAAAATAATTATTTACTCGTTTGTGAGTTTGTGACTAAGTAACATTACTAATGCCACAAATAACAATGGTTAAATGCTTAGGACTTCATTCTTGGAAAAGATTAGGGCTCCACCAAAAAAGGTCAAAACGAGTCTACTTTTTCCGGTACCACATCAACGTGATAAAACACGTTACAGAGATAAGAGATTCGAGTCTGGCGATATTTTTTGTAAGCCTGTGAAGACACCGCGGGACACCGACATAGCACTAAGGCTAGTATTACACAATGACGATCAAATTATTCGTCAAAATACTTTGTCAAAGAATGTTCAAGGGTACGGCGAAACTTTTTTGAAACATGTTTTGAACCCTACTTTATTTACGGCGAAGTTCGTTTGTAAACCAGATCTGTTAAAAAACAACGACCATTTTTGTGAACCCTTGCAGGGATCCTTGGTTGGACTACATAGGTATATTAGGTAGCTATTCATTGGCGCAGACCCCATGCTGCATATCCATACTATTTTACTAATGCGAACGTGCGTAGGTAGGTAGGTATGTATGTATGTATGTATGTCTGTCTGTCTGTCTGTCTGTCTGTCTGTCTGTCTGTTTGTTTGTTTCGTTTTCATTTCACGTCTTAACCGCTGAACGGATATTGATGTAACTTGGCATACGGATGGACAGTCACTATGACTAAGATTAGTACATTTCATACTATTCATCCTGGTAGTAAATTCCCTTGAGATAATAAAAAAGATTAGAAGCGAGGGCGAAGCCGGGGTAGAAGCTAGCTAACGAATAAACAAAGAGTTAGCATACGAGCTTTTAGTCTAGTCAAAGGATGCGAATGCGGAACCTAAAGCGCAAAATTACAAACGTACGTACTTACCTAATTAAAATTACTCAGAAAACTCACATTATGAATATACCTAAAATAAGTTCCAATAGCCCAGTAATTGAGGACGAATACGATCGTGAGATAAAAGGTGCTCAGATAAAGCACTTGGTATTCTGTAGCTATACTTTACGAATTGGTTCAACTAAACAATAAAATCAAATCCTGTTGAGAGAAAATGTTCGAGCTATAATTTGGCGTGTTTTTCGTTCATTAGTTGCGTTGATATTACCTTTGGATTTGAAGCTTGAAGTTGAAATGGGTTATTTTAAAACGAATGTTTCTGATACACCTATTATTACCTACCTTACATATGTAGGGGTAATGGATAGATGGATAATAGAGAGAAATAAAGCTACCTACCACATTCATCTTTTGACATAGAATGATTTATCTGCATTGTCATAGGCTTCGAAAGTTGTATAAAGGGTAGAGCTCTTTACAAAGCTTGTTTCCGGTTTTTCGAGCTCCATTTCTATTACAATACAGATTTTTTAATATCGGTAACTAGGCAGGTACTACCTGCCCAGATAAAAACCTAACGTTGCATTTTGTTTGGACTGAAACATGATTAAAAATGCACACATAGATGACATAGAGTTAAATAGAAACAGTTTTCCGCGAGTTTTTCATTCAGGCAAGTAAACAACGTTACGTGCGACCCGACCAGAGACAATAGCATGTAGTTCGCACCCATAATTTATGGTACGCGCGCGGATCAACGCGTGGAATCAAACTAGGTTAGTGAAGTCCCGATACGCGATACCAGTGCTACTTGTGGTATCAGTTGTAATTATTTCCGTCTGTCATACGTGTCTCATATCTACGTATAGGTGACACGATAGTAACGTACATATTAGTCGATTACGCACTCTGTTAGCCTACGGACCATTGAAAGTGCACTAAAGCTCACGGTATCGCCTGTTCCTAACGCGTGCGAATGCATAAATTTCAATGAGTAAGAAAGTTTCATAATATTACATGATGTGTGGTAAATATAGTTTTGAAAGTCTATATTGTCTATGACAGAATGAACGTGCCCGCCAGGTTACCACTGTTACCAGCAGTTGTACTTTCATAGTTCATAAAGTACAGGTTCATTACAAATCATTATCAACGGAGGGGCGACCCTGTCAAACGTTATCATACGCCATAATACCTAATACCTACGGCTTATATTTCCGGCATTATAAATAAAATTATTCTGGTTCTACTTTACTATCAAAACAGGTAAAAAAGGTTTCTAGCAGTACTAGTAGACACTGAACAAGGGTGTGCAATAATATTGTTCTATAAGTACTAAATATAAAGATCATCAATCAAACTAGAAATTGTCTGATAATAATACTAAAATTACAAAAATAAATACACAGCAGCTGGTGGACAGAACCAACTCAGTCCATTTGTTTAGAGATAAAAAAGTTCTAAAGCTGAATTTTAAACCCCTTTCCTAATGTCAAAGGTAATTGAGAAATCCAAGTATGTACATACCTAAGTCCCAATCCAAGTTTCTCCTTGAAGAGCAGCGGAGTAGTAAATCCATTCTTCTGCAGATAGGACACGGTCAGGTCTGTTCCATGCATCTCCAGCACTGCACCGGAATGTTCAAATCTAGGGCTCTCCAGTTTGTCAGCCAGAGAGAAGCCCCGGCCTCCTTCAGCCTCATCATCGCCAAGGGCCCACTCATCGGAATAGAGCTTGCGTTGTTTGCGTTCACGCTAAGGAAAAGAGAAGAAATGTTTGATTTACTACTGTATGCTTGACTGAATTAATGTAGGTGGTTGTATAAGATCCGAAGTTCTTACTTTGGGTTTGCTATTTAGTGACATTTTTGCTGACCTATTGTGGTCTCATTGTTGTTGCAGCTGAAATGTGTTGTTTGATAAGAACTTTGTTCAGCAATAAATCTGATTATTATGTCTCATTATAATGACAATATTCCTTTTAAACTAAAGTTGGCAGGAACGTAAAAGTGAAAACATGTTACATAACATCATGTGGCAGCTGGACAGGATGCTACATTTTATTTGTATAGCTAGTTTGTGAGGCTATAAATTACCAAGTCACTATTCAAACAGAACTGAACTTGCTACAAAATAATGACTATTGGTGTTTATATGAAGGATTGTAGGCAGCAAAATTACATTTCCTAATCTTATCTTGAATTAATAATTACTTTAATTACATTGGAATAGTAAACACCATGAAATATTAGTGCTTGGATAAAAATATTTCAATATTTTGTGGGTGCATCTGTAAACTTTGCTCAGCTAGAAAAGTTGACAATGCGGCGCACTGAAGTGATTAGTAGACTTTCACTTTTTAACCTTTTGTGAGACAGGGTCTATGGATGAATTTTCTTTAATCGTTTTCCGATTGTGTACAAAAAATGCATCTGCAAGACCGTTTAGCGTCTCGCGTTACGAAGTAGGTTATTTTTTTCCAGCCAAGGCCAATGAAATACGAGTAAACGAATAAGTAAACCTAACTTGTAACAATAAAACTTTTGATGCGAGGGCTGTTTGCGGTCTCGGCGGAACAAAGAGCGTACAGTCGCTCGGTCGACAATCGTGTCGTATCCTATACCGCTCCGGCCCCGGCAACACACCGGTGTGTCGCGAATTAATCGCGAATTTAATGTTTATTTACCTATTACATAAGATGTATTTTTTTTTGGGAATTTTCACATGTCGGGGCCGCAGCGGTTAAATCAATATGCAAGTGTTTTCGACGATCGACTCTCGCCCAGCGTGTAATTGTTCGACGGAAGATTAGTCAAGTAATAAAGTAGATTGCTCGCGAGCTGCGAGCGGCGAGCGGACTCGAGCTCGACGTGTGGCCGCAGCGCAGCGCGCACGCCCCTGGCCGCCTGCTCTCCGCCAGCCGCGGGAGGGAAACGCCTTCGACACTCGGTCCCTACCAGATGCCCACAATGCCTCGTGCGCCGAAGACGTCGCTGGCGCGCGCAAATTATTGTCACGTCGCTCATTATCATCTCCGCTGAATCGCAATGCCGCGATCTCCGGAACTATTATAGATTTTGACACCATCTCGCATGCGCGAATGCATACGGCCGCCGCGTTTTAAACTCGGCCGCGGCGTGATTACAAAAAACTAAGTCCGATGACCCTCAATGACTATCATCACACACAAAAACCACATTCAGAAAATGATTCCTATCGTCATCCCGTAACTTTCGTAAATCGATACACGATGCAGCGATGCACCATTTCATGTTTACGTGATCCCAGATAAAGCCACCATGGCGTCACCCGGGACTAAATACGTAAAAATCTAACAATAAACACTCACCAGCTGTCTTGGAACTTGTTTTTTAGCACTCGGCAGTGTTTCCGACATGTTTATGTTAGTCAGAAACACTGCACCACGAAATTAACACTATTTTACGTAAATATTTTACACGGAGCACGAGAAAAAGTAACGCAATCCACCATTTGCAATAGTCGACACTGCTGCCAACCGTGCGGCGAGCAATCACTCCGGTAAACTACTGGAGGTTGGTACAACGTGAGTTGCCCTATTGGTTTATTTATGAAACAAGATGGCGGGAGGGTTCAAAACATCGCAAAATCATTGTGTTTTAACAAAATTCTGTAAATTATAGTAATAAATGTAAAAATATTATAATTTGACCCTTTTCGTTACAGAACCTAAAGTACTGCAAAAATAATGAAGTATTGTACAATTGATTTATTTAATAATAAAGGTAAAGTTTCACAGGTAGGTACAGCCACACAAAGCCCATGTCATTACACTTATTAGGTCAATTAACTAATTTATAATTAATACCTACACACAATTAGTACTTGGCACTAATTGTGTGTAGGTATTAATTATAAATTTAATTTTAAGAAACAAATTTTCCTTTTTTAATATATTTGTATAGACAACTACGATATAAAATTTTGCACTGAGTAGTTAGTAAGTGGTAACAAGGTGGGCAGAGGGGTTGGCTCATTCTCGGTCTAATGTTGTCATTGTCATAACTTCATGAGTCATGAATGACTGAGCATGTCGGAGCCTTCAGGGGTTAGGCAGAGTAGTACATTGGTGGAGTAGCGTACTGCGGTTAGGGTATGCTATCCGGATTACCGAATTATCAGGATATCTGTCACATTTAGTATCCGGATATCATGTATACTACTATCCGGATAATACGGATACTTAGTCCCAAGTACTTGAAAGTGGTCCTTGATAATAAATTGCTCTGGAAAACTCATGTCAACTATTAATTCAATCAAAACACAATCGTACTTTAACAATGCATCAAGTGTGCAAAACATGGGGTATGTCCCCAAAGATTACGTTGTGGCTATACAGCCGTGATCAGGTCAATGCTGGTCTATCGCTCTAATTTGGTGGACAAAGACGTCGCACTCGACCACCAGATATCAACGACTAGCCTGTTCCGATTTCACTGGATGCTTGAGAATGCAAATAACTGCCCTTCAGTAATATAATTAGCAAGAGGCAGCACTAGCTACCATCAGGCTAATGCTAAAGCTGGTTAGCTGGCTATACCGAATGTAGGCTCAGCCAGTCCCCGAACCACTAAAACGGACTGAATGAGTTGCTTTATCTAACATGATCCGTCTTATTTTGTTAAATTCTATAATTCATTAATTTCATATTCTTGACATTATGTTTTCATAAACTATTTAATGAAAACATTGTGACAATACTATGTAGGTAATAATTTGGCTAATAATTTATTCAATAATTGAAAATAAATTTAAATTATTGATTGATGATTATATTAATAATTAATTATAAAGTAAAATTTATAAGTAAATTTTTAAGTATAATTTATGATGATAATCCGAAATAACCGGATTTTCCGGATAAATCCGGATACTACCAAAGCACAATTCGGATTATCCGGATAGTAAAATGGGCCGGATAATTGCATGCCATAACTGCAGTACACTGAGTTCTTGTGATATAAGTAATAAATGTCGACCCAGTATCAAGAGTAATGTTATGATTGTAAGTAGGTACACTCTAGATATATTATAACATTAAAATATGATCGCTACAAAAAAAAATATTACGATTGCATAACAGTTATATAATACCTACAGTTATATATTTTGTTATAAAATACCTACTTTTCATCTTTCATACACAATCATGACATTAGAAGTTCAAGTGAAAATATTAATTTACGGTTGGAGCTCAGAATAAAGAATGGAGGTAGCTCCGGGCGGAAGTGGCACAGCTATGGATGTTACACGCGTACCTACCTATAGATCGCTTTATTGTTATTTTTCAAGTTATCCTGTTTATATCCATGGGTCCCCGTTATGAAATATTGTTACTTTGGCTTTCATGAAGCTACTGTAGGTAGGTACTGTATCAAAGTACAGAGTAACAAGTATAATTTCATGTGCAGTAAAATTTAAAAATAATTTATAAAGAAACAATAAGATCTCGATTTTGGAATATGTAAATTATGTAGGTATAGTAGATAAATGAACTACCTAAGTTTTTTTTGCAGGTGGCGGGAGGGTTCAAAACATCGCAAAATCATTTTGATAGGACAAAATTCTATTTATTATAAACAAGTAGGTATTTTAAATTCCGGTATGAAGAGCAGGAAGTGTCTAAATTATGCTGGTCATAGGAAAACTGACTTCAGCTTCACTGGATGCGAGGAATACAGGACCGCTCGATGTGGCCATGCTGAGGTAGGGGGGGGGGTAACTTTTTGTTAGGGGGATTTCTTAGAGCTCATTGTGCAAACATTGCTTCATCTTTTTGACTGTTCGACTTTGATGACTCCTTCCGCTCTGGGTGGAGCGGGAGGGAGTGACAGACTCTTACTGAATAAAACCCATCCGTGTTCCCTGGTCCCGTCTACTTTGCTGACATCTCTGTGGATGTCAAAAAGCTAAAATAAAATCTTATGGTTAGTTTTGATACATTCAAACTTTCTATAGGTAGAATTAAAATTTTACATAGGTTAGTATGATTTTTTTTAATTTATTGGAAATAATCTCTAGAATATCAGTAACATTTTTGTATTAAGTACCTAAACTTACCTAATAAATAAATAACATAAAAATATGCCTTTACATTTAATACAAACAGAGTTAGAAATAAGCTCTTCCTCATTTATTTTCCGATTGCTATGAGGTTAGAACATTGAGGTTAGAATGTTGAAATTATAGGACTCGCGCACCGAGGCGAGGGTTCCGACGCGGCCTAAAAATTATCTATATATATAAAAATGAAACCCGTTTTCCTTGGTCACGGCATCACGCGTGAATGGCTGGACCGATTTCACTAATTCTTTTTTTGTTGTGTTTGTTATTGTCAGGAGAAGGTTCTTATGAAAAAAAAAAAAAAAATTTTAAAAATTGCGCGGAAAATTAGAAAATTTAAGAATCCTTAGGGTAGGTGTAGGGTAGGTGTAGGGTAGGTGTAGGGTAGGTAGGTAGGTAGCCAGTTGACGGGAGCGAAGCCGCGGGGGACAGCTAGTTAAAAATATTTTTATTATATGATGTAGCTAAAAATTTACGGTTTTCACAATTTTTCCTTTATCTGTGCTATAAGACGTTGCTTCGTACCAAATTTCAAGATTCCAAGTTCACGGGAAGTACCCTGTAGATTTTGATTCCCTTACGATTTGATTTGATTGATTGCGTTGGCTTAGAAGTTTGATTTTTTCACAGCTCCAAGGGACAGTAGACCTGAGTATTTCATATAAATTTCAGCTTGATAATTCTACGCGTTCCTGAGAAAAAGGGTCTTGACAGACAGACAGACGGACGGACAACAAAGTGATCCTATAAGGGTTCCGTTTTTCCTTTCGAGGTACGGAACCCTAAAAAGGCAAGGTTAGGTACCTACTAGCTAGAGTGCAAAGTTTTAAAAGTGACCTAGGTACTAGGATTATAAATCTCACGTCCTTAATGACGGTATCCTACCAAGGTCAGTAGCACCTAGTCCCTATGGATTCCTGAAAATATCAGTGGGTATTAAAAACCCCGATTGTGACAAATTATGAGAGCTCAACAGCCTTTCGGTATTTTCTTGCGTTCGTGTATTGACTAGGCGTTTCGTGTACCTTGTCGAGAACTAATAAGTATTAGGCGCTTGGATGATAGAGGCCAACTGTGCCCCTTTAGATGGTTTTAAATTGAACATTACGAATTATTTGAAAAATATTTATTGTAGACCTTCTCCTTAATTTTGATGGGCAAGTATTGATATTAAATAAATAATATAAAATTCTATAGAAAGAGACTGAAACAATTTAAAAAATATTCCATGGACTTGAGGGTACTGGTATATATATTGGAGGTTTGTGAATATTTTAAATTGTATCCCCTTCATGTACGAGTACTATTTAAAGTAAACTTTAATTTTTACTGTTAGTTGTTGCGGCTCATCATTATATTTATAACAGTGGAAGCACTATGTGGCCCAGGAAGAAAAGGTTGAGTGTGGCTTTTACACGATGCAGGTAGGTATACGTCTTCTTCTTCTTCCATGAATCCCCAACCAAGTTTTCATTATGTCAGTAAAAAGAGGTGCCGAATGAAACCAGTGGAACATAAATAAAAATACTATTTAATACTTGATTATAAAGTAGCATGGTACACATTCACATAAAATACAATTTTAAATTCAATATTATTTTAAGTTTTCTAACGAATTATTATAACAATTGTATAAATTTAAAATCAAACCAAATGAGAACGCTATCAACCACGAAAATTATAATTATTTACTTAGTACTAAAATCTTTTAGAAAAGGCAGCAAGAATTGATAAACACTGAAGTCTTCGAAAGCTTACATTTATCACTTGTTACTGGCATTAACTGTTTTCTTTTTGATCTTTGTAAAATGTATGTGAGTAAACTACAAAAAAAACATAATGGAAGTCAAATTGAACAAGTGTCATAGCTATTATTTACTCTTAGCTATTGCTGAAATGATGGAAACAATGTTTCGAATTATATTGTGCCTTATAATATATATTTTATTTTTATTTTATTTTATTTGGGAAAACAAACAATCGTACATTGTATTTATACATCAATATGGTTTAAACTATAGATAAATGTACAATCCATGACGTTTCCACATCTTACTTATGTAGGATACAATGCAGACACATGCAATTAATATATGTATGTATACTTAACTAAAAAATGAAAAAACTAATCCTCAAATACATGATTAACTGATTAATATTTATTACTTAAACTATTTACTCTGACTCAGAAACCAGAAGGCTTTTCATTATTTCTTTCTTAAATAAAATTTTTGTTAGGTTAAATATGTCTATAAGATTAAAGTGATTATTGTATATAGTGACTAATCTCTGCAGAGGAGCCCTCCGGCCCGCATTTGTACGACAGGGGGTCGTGGCAAACAACGGGTAAGAGCGAACCTCTCGTCTCATAACCGCTCTCGGCACAAAGTAACATATATCGTTAATTAGTTCTGAGCAATCGAATCTACTATGCACTAGTCCATGAAGCATCATGGCTTGGAGCAACTGGCGCCTTGAACGCAGAGGCAGTAATTTAAATTTAGCTAGTGCATCTTCTTATGAGAGGTGCTTCAGACGACATTTATACTGCATATTTTTGAGAAATTTACGCTGCACTCGTTCTAATGCATTATCATATTTGGCGTAGTATGGGTCCCAGATCATGCAGGCATATTCGAGCTGAGGGCGTACCAAGGTGTTATACGAATACATATAAGTTAATGGCCTTTTAAAATCTGAAGCAGCCCTCATCACAAAGTTATGCATTTGGAAAGCTTTAGTGACGATCTTATCAATATGCAGATGTAAATGCAGTTTACTATATTTTGTAGGTATCTACAATTTCAAGCAAAAAAGTAGGTGGTAGGTAACAGTGTTAATCGATTTTCGTTGCTGACCATACTAATTGTGGATTATTTATTCATTCATTTTCAAGAAGTCCTAATTTAAAGTCCTAACTTTTTACGAGGCTATTCCAGCGCATACAACATGACTGTAGTTACACTTACTAGTAGAACTTGAGCCAAGTGTAGTATGGAGTTTCAATAGACGAAGAGGCCACCTCATCCTGGTTGTGTTACCACTGGCGTGCAGCATACTGTACATACTTGTGAAGATATTAAGTAGGTACCTTATTCTACATTTGTAATCAAAATACTACGTCGTTAACAAATTATGCTCGTTTACTAATCAGCAACATTATCGTTTCGGGTACAATAATGTGGAAACAAGAATTCAAGTTGTTTGTTCTCGTTTAGTCTATTCCTTTCTTATCTATTAACAAGTGAAAAAACTTTGTTTAGTGTCTTGAGATTGATTACTTTAAATAAATAAAAATGTACTGTAGGTAGGTAAGTGTTAGTGGTCAGGAAAAACATATGGTTTACTTAGCACTTTTGACAACAATAAAATTATTCTCAGTAATTCCATCCACCAAGGTTGACATTTGAAAAGTGTGTGCTGTCACACAGACGAGTTGTTCTCTGATTGGACATGATTTTGTAGTTTCACATCCTTCACAGATAAAAGAGAACTTTAACTCATTTCACAGTAATCGAATTACTATCTCTCAAAGTAATTCTGTAATATTTCATGACTGGATCTTCAATCACAAATTCACTATCCACTACGCCATTTTCTTCCAAAAACTCAGTGTGCCCACTTAACCAATCCAAATACAACTTTAAATACCGATCATTAGGGTCTATATCCGTATGCCCCAAGCAGAAAATCCTGTAGGCATCTTCGCCATATTTCCCGATACCACATAAGTCACTTGCTCTGCGCCATTTTGAAGAAACAAACTGATAACTGAGCTTCCATATCATATGTCCCCTTTTCCTTAAACCCAGGTTATCAAAAAATCTTTCTAGAGATACTGGAGGGTCGTTTAAAACATGATACGGTGTTGGGTACTCCTCAAAAAACGCCTTCATGTAAGGCCTGGCAGTCTTGCCTGAAGTTTTCGTTAGGAAAATCGTTGCTATTAACATTGCCCAGGGGTTTGATGAAAACTCTTCTTCAACAAAATAATGAGGCGATACTGGCATTTTTCTTGGAGTGATGTTAAAAAAAGGTTGTATGATTAAAGGGTCTTGTTCCTCTATGGTCAGTTGTGATAGGCTGAGTTCTTCAGACTCTATGGAGGCCTGGCTCAGGTCTTGAGAGGAATCCAATGACTTGATGGGGGAGAAAGGCTGCTGTAGTGTTCGAGGGATAGCTGTTAGATTCTCCTCTTCATTGAAGAATCTGCTGATACAATCAGAGTCTTCCATGATTCTGTAAAGAAGGAAACAAAAGTTAATACTAAAATGCATCAGCAAATTAAGACAGGCTGACTTTTTCAGTTATTTTGAGTTTTTTTTGTATTCTTAAACCTAAATAATTTACCGGGATATATAATTTCAGATTTGTCATATTTCTGCTTGATAAATAAATAGTTTTTTTTTCTAAATTCTGATATAACTACAGGAGAAGAAAAAAAACAAACACTGTGGTTTACATAGTTTCAATTGGCAGCATTCCTCCCATTTTTAAATAAACGTTATTCTAAGCAAATACAATGACAGAAACCTACACAGTGTAGCTAATGAGTTTATGAGCCGAATCGTCGAAGAAAAGCCGAAGTTAAAAGAAACAAACGAGGTTTAATCACAAGTAATAAGTACCCTAGCGGTAAAATGGACCGTTCACATTGAATCTCATTAAATCCTATATAAATAGGTCTTCTTATAAGTATTATATGCGAAAATAACAATTTCTGTCTGTTTGTTATACTGTCGCAGCAAAACCGATGAACCAATTTTGATGAATTGTTGTTAGATTGCTCAAGACAGATTGAGGTGGAAAGAAAGAAGGGAGGCCTTTGCCCTGCAGTGGGACACTACGGACTTATAATAATAATAATTGTTAGACTGGACCTTGAATATAATATATATTCAGCTTACGTGCTGAACTTCATATAACCTACAGGTTGGCACAGATTTTATAAGTTTTCTTTATTTATCAAAACTGTACTTATGTATAGGTACCTACAGTACAGAATACATTAAAAAAATATATATATTTCTAACGATTCGATGCGGTTAAAAAGCGTCTAATATGAAGGCACCTTTAAAAGGTCAAGCTAGAGACGCTGATTAGGCGTGACATATTGTCCGTGAAAAAACATTTTTGTGAACACGTTTGTCACTTAAAATGCGTCCGAGGAACCTTTATGCTTTTTTGTATTGAAATGCAAGATTTGTTTTTGTAAGGAACATGCTTATTTATTTATTAAGAATGTTTTGTTTGAAGTCAGTCTGAATGAATCAGTTTGCTATTTTTTGGTCTGATTTTTTGTCGGTGTCACCGAATCACTGAAAACATATTGAAGCATTACACTTGAAAAAAGTGCATCTGCTTAGGTGATCTATTTATGAAATTGTTCAGTGGGAGTGAGTGAATGATACTACAGTCACTTTCACTTCAGTCATTAATTTTTAAAAGAGGAGTGGACCTACAACCTCAGCATAATAAGGTTACCTATACCTGCATTAATTATCTTACACGAAATGAAAGGCGGACAACCATGATATAGTTTTGTGTAACATATACCTTGTTTATGTCACCGGATAATTGCAAACTCCATAGGATTGTTACAAATTTTTATTACATTAAATTTCAAATTCAATAGTTTCCAATATATCCGAGTCTTAACAAGAAAAAATAGTTTACAATTTCACGCGATATTTTACAATTTTACGGCGTCTGCATTTATTTTCAGTGACATAATAAAAGCGTATCAATAGCTACATGTATTTATTAATTAATAATAAAATTTCTTCTTCACTGCGTATAAAAAAAGGACCTAGACTTCTCCAAACGACCTAATCGAAAGCCTTTTCTAAACATAAGTAGTCCTGCTTTTGACTGAATTGAACAAAACTGGAAGCTGTAGCAACACTAACTAGAGGATTCATTAAAACTTTATTTTCCGGAGATACGATAAACCCGTTTATACTATAGACACAAGGTTGAACATAAACTGATATGCACGTAGTGTCCAGCACATAGATGAAAATAACAAAGGCCATTATTTCGGGCGTTCCTGTTCGGGGCTGGCTAAATGCATCTAGTTCACTTCCCTGAAAATTGAATCTCACAGTTCCATTCACTCATTAGCTCAGTATTCAAAAAGCTTTGCGTCCATGTTTAGTAGTGACAGCTAGCGTATAAACTCGAGTTCCTGGAATCAAAGTGCCTAATTTGATCTATTTTTTGTTAGGAAAATATACCAACATTGTTGGCTACTATTTACCTTCTTCTTCTTCTTCTATGTAATTGTTTAGTTTCTTCTCCATTTGCTACTAGGAGAAAACACAAAATTTTAATTTGGTGACCTACTATACTCCCCTAACAGCTTCTTTCACAATGAAGTGTATTGAATTGCGCTACAGTTCACAATAATACAAACAAAGACCCCGTGTCCTGATCATTTGCAAAAAATTGAGATGTACATTCAAAAGCCACTAAAAGATGTACTCGCTTCCACAAATAAAATTGGAATTATTTGCAACAAAAAACTGGTTCATTCAGAAGGGTCTCCTGGGCCCATCTGTTACGACTGTTACTCGCGACTCGCAACCCTCGTTTCATTACAAGTAGACGCTGTCCGCGGCTTTGTTCGCGAAATAAAAGAATTTACCGGCTTTCGTTCGATTGTGTTCAAACATATAATTATATAAAATAGCAGTGTAAAAAAGCCCCCTTGACCCCTGATCAGAGTCGTTTGACATTTGTCAGTTGCTAAGGCCCACTTACGCTGCTTCGCACTGGGTTAACGGGCGGTCTAGTCCAAGGCTTTTTTATGTAGAGAATCTTCCGCTCTGGCCGGAGCGTAAGGCAGTGTCAGACTCTTCCATCCGTGTTCCTTCATATGCTCTAACGCCGCGGTGACTTTTTCTAACAAATTCCGCCACCTTCGGGTCCAAGGCTAACTTTACAAAGCTACCTACCATGGCAACGGACATTTTTAGTTATTTCAGCAGTCTTTCAAAAATGTGTGTCCTATTGACATAACTTCGTATGGTCGATGAAGATATGATCCCATAGCCCCCAGTCCTTACTTATTTTCTCAGTAACAAAATGTGTCGTATGATGTCGCCTGGTTTTGATGATAAATACGTAGACGAAATGATAAATATTATCTAGGTACTTTATTGTTACGGACAAGAAGTAGTATCACCTATAAACAA
Organism: Melanchra persicariae; assembly: GCA_947386135.1. Lineage (NCBI taxonomy): Eukaryota > Metazoa > Arthropoda > Insecta > Lepidoptera > Noctuidae > Melanchra > Melanchra persicariae. The sequence goes on along the minus strand of OX376661.1, from coordinate 7,676,997 downwards.
GTATTTTGCACTTTGAAATTCTATGCAACATCAATTAACTTATTACATGTGGAGATGTACCTAATTGGTGTTCAAGAGTCAAAAACCTGCTATATTATAAACCGAGTCACAAAAATGTGGTAGCTGCTTTGTATCAGACATTTATAAAGATAATAGTGCAGAACTCACTCTAGGTCTTCTGCCGATTTTATAAAATGTCCGTTTTGGTGTTAAATAGAATAGCACAAGGTTAGAAAAATCATAGTCTTGATGTTTTTGGCGCGTCTTCGGGACTAACCAAATAGTTAACCCGGGATTACTAGCCTGTACTTAATCTCGGCTAACAGATAGTTAGCAAGTTAGTTAGTTTATTTTTGCGCAAGTCACCCTAATTATAATAACTAAAAAGCTATAGAGCCAAAATAAATGGTTAAATAGCGGCAAAGTAATAATGAATGTGGCAATTTTGTCAGGGCAGTATTAATTTGCGTTTATGGGCTAATTATTTCTCATAATAACTTTGCGAATTGAGTAAACACAGACTGAACTAAAGTAACATAGAGTCGAGATATTATTATTTATATCTCATTAGCAGCCTGGACAATCCCACGCAGAATCTTAAACTTTTTGCTTGTTGTTTTCCAACCCACGCTAGTCGTGAAAATATCTTCAAGAGGTATTATAGTGTGTGTCTGCATTGGTTTATTTGTTAGTAGATTATTGATAAAAGTACCTACCTACCTATGCTTTGTTAGAAATAGGTAGGTATCATGTTTTGTTTAGACTAGAATTGAGATTTATATTTGTGAGTAGGTAAGTCTCAGCATGATCAATTGATCACTCAGGGACTGTCTAAGAAAATATGGGACCAACTTAGCATTAGCGTTAGAGTGATCTCCATACATTGTCAATTATTTACTTATTTCAAACATCATTAAAGGCGAATGGCGGATTATTGCCTTAGGCGTTCTCTAACGTCCAATCGAAGAAGGTGAAGACACAACTCCTTTGATAAAGGCTAGTACGCAATAGCCCTACGCCCTAGATTTAGAGAAGTCCGAGATTAGAATGACCTTTGCGCTGTAGTGGGAAAATCTAGGCGACAATAATAAGCCCTCAGAGGTAACATGTTTCTGTAAATGTGGCACTTTTAAACGCTATACAGACTATATTCTGACAAGACCACAAGGATGAAGTGATTTCCATCTTGACTAGATGGACCGACCAGCTCACTACATGTTCAGTTCACCCAAGTGTTCACGGTGAGATAATTACAGAACAGAATCGCATTACAGGTATTATTGAAATACGAATAAATCTAGTCAAAGTTTCCAGTTTTCAATCCAACGTAAAAGATGCAGCAAATAATATTTCTCTTCTTAGAATTAATCAGTCTTATAGGAAGACACTTAAAGCTGTCTTTTGAAGTACTCCTAACAACTAGGAGCAGGTAAGAGGATTAGATTCAAGAAAACCGTTCAATGTAGAGGTACTTAATTGCTTCCTTGAATGTCTGTGATCAATTCTGCGTAGATTTGTAGCAATGTAAAGGAGCTCCATTTTAAATACTGAACCTGAATCTGAGGGCCTAGCACAAATGTTTTTGACGTATATTGATGTATAGTAACGTACCTAACGTACAATTTTACCATAACTATAATACTCATTTCGCACATAATTGATTTGTATACTATATTCATATTTTTGTATACCTAATACAAAATGTGTATGTCGCATAAAATTAAACTCCCTGTACATCGACTGGTCAGGCACTGAGGGTCTTAGACACAAATTGAGAATATTCTAGGATTTAGGAATCAAGTATGAATCCTCCGGGTTATTAGAACGGGGTGTTGTATGCGACAAGCCGACAATGTCGAAAACGGGTTTAAAAATGTAGGTATGCCAGAAAACTGATAAATGGAAGAAATTATTCAAACTCTTGAAAACATTGAAGAACTAGGTTCTGCCAGCGGCTTGGTCCTCGTGAATGTCCGAAATTATCCCAAGGGAAAGTTCTCCCGTGATAAAAAGTGTTCTACATGTCAATCCAGGTTATGAATAGGCTTCTTCTGGGTAAACTCGCTCCATCGTTGACTCTGTCATCTCTGACCTAGACTAGAGTCAAGAGCAAACCCAACTTAAATAAAAAATAAATAAAAAGATAAACCACGTGATGTTAAATTTCATCCCAATCCATTCAGTATTTTTATGCGTGAAAGAGTAACAAATATCCATCCATTGATCCTCACAAACTCTCACATCTGTTATATCACTAGGATATAATAATATAGAAAGCAAACTACAGTGTAGTCTATGCTTCCAATTACTACACTAATAGAAGTTGCGGATAGCGTTCGTCACTGGCACGAACAGAGACAAATATACCGGCCAACGTTGGCGTTGGTGAAATGGCGACCAATATTGGAATGGATGCTAACAGGTTGGCCAATCTGGGCCAACGTTCCGGTGACGTTCATACAGGATTTATAGAGCGCTCTTTGTCAATGCAATGACCTTCTTTTTAGATGGGGTCGCTCCTGGACTTTCTTCCGTGTTATAGGTATTGAATATTCTATGAATTTATGATGTGGAGGTTGCTTGTTGGTTTTTACAACATGTGACCTACGTCAGGTTTATTTTAAAATAAAAATTGACATATTTGGAATTAATTACTTAAACCTGCTAAAATTGGACACTCATTTAAAAAAAATTAAAACGTTTAGTTTAGTTAAAAATGCGTGTTATAAACTTAGCCCATATTTACTGCTATTGAGAGTACCTATTAATACATATTCTGTTGTTTCAGATCCACATGTACATTCAATTTTTTTACCCGACTGTGTCAGAAGGAGGGTTATGTTTTTCGAGCGTATGTATGTATGTTTGTAACTCACAAAAAGTAGGAACGAAAAAAAAGTGAAACACCTACTGAACGTTAACTCTCACTATGAATGCCGAAGTAACAATGATTGAAATACCTCTTACAATAATCAGGTGTCAGGTTCTGGAGCACGCTATCAAGTTAGAATTAGGAAGATTACAAGTGATTACTTAAGTTCTGTCGTATTTACAGGTGGAATCAAACCTCTCCATGGTCCACGAGTCGCTGAGCAGTAGCAAATTTATGTGACAGTCGGTGGAGGGTGGGGAGACAGTTACGCATAGAAAACGATATTAATTAAATTCGATTCGATTTAAATATTCCACCCAAAGTTTAGTGATATCTAACTAAAAGCTTTAAATAGACTGGTCGTTTTATCTTAACAATATTATAAATTCAATACAATTCAAATCATTTATTGTGGATCATAGGTTCAATAGCATGTTGTTTTAGTTACAGGTTCTGATATGTCCCGCCATTGAGGCATAGGTACAAAATTTATTTCATTAGTTCGGTTCATAGTTAAAATACAATTATTACATCAAATTGTCATGAAGTTAAGATTTAATTAGTATAATCTTCAGGTCAAATTAAAAATTAGTCACGTTACAAAATCTACACTAATATTATAAAGAGGAAAGATTTGTTTGTTTGTTTGTTTGTTTGTTTGTTTGAAATGAATAGGCTCCGAAACTACTGGACCGATTTGAAAAATTCTTTCACCAGTAGAATCCTACATTATCGGTGATGGTCATAGGCTATAGAATATTTTCAGAAAAGTTAGGGATCCGTATGAAAACTTCGATAATGTGACCCAAGGTGTGAGAAAAAATCCTTATATCGCGTACGCTGCGGAATCTATTGACAATAGAGCAAAGTGATGTACTACAGTTTTATAGAGGTCATCAATATCTACAAAAAAGTCCGCGATACCATATGTCTAACTATTATGGATAAGTCACCATGACCGCTTTTTGTTAATATTAGTCAAGCAAATCCCATGGTGAAATAAAAAATGGTGATTATAGTACCATGATATTAATCCTTATCCATTTAAATGGTTTGATAATTAAGGTTGATTATGTTCGTGTAAATTACACTTTAAATCATTCAAATCGGACCTTTCGTTCAAAAGTTACGACGGTAATAAACATGCTCGGAGTAAGAAAAATGTCGCGGCATGAGCGAACTGGGGAGAATCGTATCAATGCTTGGTCCGATGAAGTTGAAACACCACGGCATTTCAATGTTTTCGATAAAACAATAAGAATAACAAATGTTTGGATTTTTCGAAAATCAACTAGGTAGGTACATATATATAATAAGGGGTGAAGCAGGGGTGAATAAATTTTTAGGGGAGGAAATTATACCTTGCTTCAATTTACGTCGGAATTCTATGAACAAACTAAAAGTGGGATAATTGAAACAGATCATGTACCTAACAATTTTTGCATAATCAACCCCTGACGGGCTGAACGGGGTGAACAGTTGCGCTGAACCAATAATGAGAATCGTTGTGCTTAATTTTCCAAAACTAACCGTTATAAGGGGATATGTATAGGGGCGTCGCAGTTTGTGGAGTACCTTCTATCCCCACGCGGACGAAGTCGCGGGCGAAGTGCTAGTTTATAAAACAATTCCACAGTGCTTCATAGTTTATGAGTCAAAAATATTAGTTTTTAATTCATGGTCTGTACCCATTAATTTGTTGCAATAAACTGGCTGATTCAGTGCATTTAGAAATTATTTAATAGAATAATAAAATTTACTTACATAATTCGTGTAGCTTTCATAAATTATTTAAAAGAATAATAACATTTACTTACATATCAATAATTCGTGTAGCTTTCATAAAGTATTTTTATCGCTCATAGTTCTGAAAGAAGGTGTAGGATTTAAAGACACGTGGGTCCATACAAAAGATGCTTTGGTGCAAAAGCTTTGTTTTGCTGGCTACGGTGCGCAGCTTGTCTTTGTTTCTAGCCCTAGTGCAAAATTCAAATAAGTTTAGATTTGATTTTATGAACATCAATTTCATACACAGGGTGAATTTTTAAAGTGTCCGTGCATGGCCAAATCCGAAACTATGAGAAATATCGAAAAACACTGAAAGGAATCTCGAGCCCGATTTTGATGGAAACTGAATGAAAAAGAAAATCGATGTACTTGATTGTCGCCGTAAGATCGTCCGATGTAAGTTTTCCTAAGTAACATAACATCGCAGTAACAAGACGCTGATTGAAGAAGGCTTCGCAGTATGATATTTAAACGCAGTAAAATCGTCCTCAGTACAGTTTTTTCGATGTAACGAAATATCGCAGTAACAAGACGTCGATTTAACAAGGCGTCGCAGTATAGAGATGTCGTTGAAAGGTTTTCGAAGAAACAAAATTCGATAATACGGCTATCGCACTCAAATAGGTATTGCATTTTACATCATTGCCTAACCATTTCCCAACTATATTGGGGTCGGAATTGCATTTTACATTGAGAAAATAAATAGCCCTAATTAGGCCAACCTATTTTAACTGCAACTGTACCTACATAAAATTCTAATTAGTTGACCCACTAGTTGTTCAAACAAAACGTTTAATAAAGATGAGCTTCCACGATCTTAGATCACTGTGAAAGTCTCATTAGAGCTGCTCAGTGATTCTTAAGCGATGCCGGCGATGCGTGAGCGCAAGATAAGAAACTGTTGTGTTGCCGTGATTTTATTAGCAGTAAATATATTTGAATTCAGGATTCAAGATGACTATCAAACTTTGGAACAAACTCTATATGTTGCAAGGCCAAGTCCAGATTACATTGCAACCCTTGCTTTTTTGTAGGCCTAAAAGGCCCGTTTTAGGGCCTTTCAATCAATACAAAGGGTCAGTTAAAAACCTACTAGAAATTCATAACACTAAAGTCGATAGTTGAGTTGATGGCGTTGCTGGGGAGTTTGTTGCGCCACTTCTTCCCAGCTAAAACACTAGGAAGTGGTGACGGACTGGGCGTTTTGGGGGGACTGTCTTTATGTAGAAATTGACGTTTAAAAAGTGCTGGCACTCAGCCTAATTTGAATAAATGACTTTAAGCATCGAGGTTAAGCAACGCTTGCCGTAGATGGCCATCCATTACATACAGACATTCTTCCGTGCCGCAGTAAGCACTGTAAGCCGTTGGTCACAGTTATCATTAGGATAGTCAGAATCTGGAAGATCTGACACAATTCTTACGAAGGGGTACTGTCTACTGTGGCAATAGCGAGTGGTCCTCGCGCTAGCACAAGTTATTGATACTTGATATAGAAGAAAATGACTCTACAGTTATAAAAATTTCCAAATTAATCTAAAATCTAAACTTGTAATTTGTATCATCATCATCTGCCTAGCCTTTTCCCAACTTTATTGGGGTCGGCGGAGCGGCTGCCTACCAGACCTCCACAACCCATTAACTGGGTAACACGGTACTTCTTGGCAAGACTGGAGTCAAATTTTTTCTGGCTTCTGAAAATCCATAACGACTACCAATGATCTACAAATGACAGGCGGGACATAATTGGATTTGATTTGTATCAAAGTAGTCCGGTCAAATTACGCCGAAAATAAGGCAAACTTAGCATTAATTCTTAACTCCGATTTTTTGCCATTAATGTGTAGAGTATAAGCAGAGAAGTATGTTTAAATGTATCCCGCGAAAAGTTAACCCCCGGATGTTCGTTTTTTTTAGCAAAACATTTAATTTCATAATAACTCGTTGGGAAAAAATATTAACTGGCATGTTAGTTTGGGACATTTGTAGAACAGATTGAGCTGTACAAGTAGGTAAGAAAATTAAACGTTTTTCATCAACGGAACTATACTTTTTTTTGAAGAATGTTACTTTTTGACTTTGTACTTCAAGCAAAAATATTAACTTGACAAAAATAATGCTAAATGGATTTTAATTAACATGTTTATTTATATTGAGAAAATTAAAACAATACCACCTCGGGGTTCCGAGATGTAAGAAATTGTCACATAAGTTTTCAGGCAAAAATGTAACTCTCCTGAAAGTTGTTTAATAATGGAAAATGTACAAACACAAACCATAATTTATCAAAATTAAACAAATCAGACTTTATTTATTACCTATATCTTTAATTGTTAATAAAGTGGCATCTTTTTGCCGCACTCAGTAGTTCAACTATTAGAATTGGCTCATCCGTGTTTTGTTTCTTTCATGTGTCAGAATCAGTCAGAGTACAAAATGCGTGAGAAAATGAATTTTGCTCATAACTTGTATTTCGTGAATTCTTCCAATTTTTAAAAATATTTATTCTGCTATTCAGGGTGAAGGAAAATAAAAAACAGATCATTCTTGAATTACAAATGGTGCAACTAACCCATTTTTTTATTTATAGATAAAATCATGCAACAATGTGCTGCTCTTGAAATGATTGCAGCAAATCGGTATTTTTCACAAAATCGTCTTATTTCAGCAAAGACGAAAGAGCTGCATTGATGTTTTATTAGTAGTTTATGAAACTGTTACATACTTACCTGAAATTATTAAAAAAACTAGAACGAGTGTACAAACGAGGGTCAAACGAGGTTCATAATTCTAAAAGAATTCATAATTGTTGTGATGAAATAATAAAAAAAATACATTTTGAAACTTTGTTATGCACAGTTTCACAAACTACTCTGTCGTCTAAACTTATGCAACTTTATCAAAACACATCAAATTGCATCATCATCATCATCTCAGCCGAAAGACGTCCACTGCTGGACATAGGCCTCCCCCAAGTGTCGCTACAAAAACCGGTCCTATGCGTCTCGCATCCATCGGCCACCAGCGACCCTCACCGGGTCATCGGTTTATCTTGTGGGAGGCCTACCAACGCTGCGTCTTCCGGTACGCGGTCGCCACTTCCTTTTCAGCCCCATCGACCATCAGTTCTGCGAGTAATGTGCCCTGCCCACTGCCACTTCAGCTTGGCGATCCTTCGGGCTATGTCGGTTACCTTGGTTCTCTTGCGGATTTCATCATTCCTGATTTGATCATGCAAGGAAACCCCAAACATTGCCCTCTACATTGCACTTTGGGTGACTTTAAGCCTTCTGATAAGACCCATTGTGAGCGACCACGTTTCAGTTCCATAAGTCATCACTGGCAACAGGCACTGGTCATAGACTTTCGTCTTGAGACACTGTGGTATGTGAGACGAGAAGATATCACGCAACTTCCCAAACACCGCCCAGCCGAGTCGGATTCAACGGTTGACCTCTTTCTGGAAGTTAGCCCTACCTAACTGGACCGTTTGTCCCAGGTAGATGTACTCGTCAACAACTTCGATTGCAGAGCCTCCGATCTTGATAGGAGTGGGTGCTACATATCCCATGACCTTGGTTTTGTCCATGTTCATTTTAAGACCCACTCTTTCGGAAGCTCTACTGAGGTCATCGAGCATTGTACTGAAGTCCTCCATGGTCTCAGCCATGACGACTATAACGTCAGCAAATCGAAGGTGAGTGATGTACTCGCCATTGACATGAATGCCTAGCCTTCTCCAGTTCAAAACCTTGAAGACATCCTCCATTGCGGCCGTGAACAGTTTCGGAGAAATGACGTCTCCCTACCTCACACCCCGCTGCTGGAGGATAGGTTTCGAAGTCTGATCCTGAAGTCGGACTGACATGGTGGCGTTTTCGTACAAACACTTAGGCACCTCGATGTAACTACAGTCGATCTGGCACCGTTGGAGAGACTGCAGCACAGCCCAAGTCTCGATCAAATCGAAGGCTTTCTCGTAGTCCACAAACGCTAGGCAGAGGGGCAGATTATACTCTTCGGTCTTCTGTATAACCTGCCGCAGCATATGGCACTGGTCAAGGCGCCCAGTTTTGGAAGATGGGCTCGTTTGAGCGTCGTGCAGGTGCGGGGTTAGACTCTGACGACTCTGTATCTGGCATCAGCTCAGCGAGCTGTCGTCGTTAGGGAATGGGGGCTGCTGCGGAGAACTCCAGGCTCTTCCGTAGGTGGCCCAGACTAGAGGATGACCAGGGTTTGTCCTCCAACGAAAAGTGGGCCGCTGGCCCGAAAAATTCCCACCAGTAGGGGAGGTAAGGGCCGAGAAGGAAGCAAGTGGAGGGTGCTCACCTCCCAGGAGACAGCCTAGCGAGCCGCTAAGCTTGGGAGGAGGGGCGCCACCCAAGAGCGACCGGTCGAAGGGCTATCCCTTCGGCTTCTTCCGGCGGTGAGCCGGATATCGCTAGCGGTTCCAATAAGGAGCGTAAGGTCAGGTTTGCGGAGGTCGTGGAGGCTGCAGTCCGCAATGTGGCCTTGAAGTGGACGCAGGCCTCTAAAAACAAGGCCTAAGCGCGGCGTTGGTTTCCATTCTGGCGGCTGAGGCTAATTGTGGTGGGCCTCCGTCGGACGAAATGTCCAAGCTGCGGGCAGAGGTCACCCGCTTGGTGGCCGCCACGGAGTTTCTCCAAAATGAAAACGCAAAACTCCGAGCAGACCTAGCCGGGCTCCAAGAAGTTGGCTTACAGGGGGCGTCAAATGCGGACGATGGCCGAGTGTCAAGGCCCGCGAAGTGCATGGACATACGCATTCTGGGCTTGGATGACTCTGTCACGGAGGAGGAGGTGGTGGCCGACGTCGTCAGGACGGGGGGTTTCTCTGAGGAGGTGAAGGCAAGCACCATACATCCTGACCACACGGGCATGGGAACCGTTGTGGTGAACTGCCCCGTGTCGGTGGCTAAGATAATATTGGAGGGCCAAAGGCTCCTGGTGGGTTGGGTTTCTACACAGGTCAAACTGCTGGAACTCAGACCTCTGAGGTGCTTCCTCTGCCAAGTGTGCAACCACGTAGGCAGCCTGCGGACCGCCGTCCGCAGGCATCAATAGCTGGAGAGCAATGAGTAGCTCGCCATACGATCAGAACAGGCCTGAGTCGACTGCGCGTTGTGTTCCACGTGCGCCAGAAAGAGCTGTCAGCAAAGACGCTGGGGCCCGCTAGGGCCAGAGACTGCCAGGGTTGCGGAATTTGTTCGAAAAAATTACAGCGGCCCTGGAACGCAAAGGGCAATAGAAGGAATACGAATGGGTTTTAACCAGTAAGAGTTTGATACTCCCTTCCGCTCCTTCGCACCCAGAGCGGAGTTCAATTGTATGACGCCTTACGATAAAGTTCGTCGGATAAGGATGAGCTTTGGAAATTTCGTAGATAACAAAGTTCTTGCGGAATTTTTTCGAAAGAGTCACCGCGGCCCTGGAACGCAAAGGGCATTAGGAGGAACACGAATAGGTTCTAAGAGTCTGACACTCCCTCCCGCTCCGCCCAGAGCGTAAGGAGTCATTTGATGATTACCAATCCTTAAAAAAAAATCTACTGCCGAGACTATATGACGCTTAACCGTTTAAGCACTGACATGTGAGAATTCCAAATCATGTAATAAATAAATCCCGCGGTACACCGGTGTGCTGACAGTGCTTGAGCGTTATTAAACTGTTTGTTTATTATAATATCCGCCACCTTGACAAATATGTATTCATCAGATAGTCTAGTAAGTCTATGAATTATTTTCATGTAATACATGTTTTGGTACTTATATTCAACGGGTATTCAACGGGAAATATATGTTTTAGTATATTCTCGTTGTCCCCGTAGGCCATATCTCCGTTAAAGGGTACGAAGGAAATTTAATAAAATAATAAAAATTACTTCCCGTTGTTCCTGTTAATTTATTGTAATAATTAAATAAACTTTTCAAATGATGTTGGTGCAAGAGTGAGAGAAGTGAGCTCGGGACTTGGGGCAACCCGACTCGGACAGGTTAGGTTGGAAGGGGATGGCGAGGTCAAGTGAGCGAGCGAAGCGAGCAAGCAGACCCCGCCATCACCTTTGTGGTTATTTTTTTTTAAACCACCCAGAAATATGATTTACTTCCCGTTTTCCCCGTTAGCCGAATGTACGTTATGGGGACAACGGAAAATAAATTTAATCACGTCCCGCTGTCCCCATGACGGGATATGGCATACGGGGACAACGGGATTAAAGGTATGTTTTCATAAAACTCATTCCAAATATGGCAATTATTCCAAGTTGACCTTTTTTTGTGCATTAGCAACAAAATGCAATTGTAATGCATTAATTCTAATAGCAGCTCAGGATAAGATAAGGATAAGGATTTTAGTATATATTAATGAATATACTAGGTAAAATTATTATAGGACTTACAGCTAATAAAAACCAACAAAAAAATAAACCATAGTCATTATCTTGATATAATTATTGTTAAATCCATAAACTTTGCCATAATTATGACTCTAAACAAAACACAATAGGTAGGTAGGTAACATCTTTTCGATACACATTTTGTAGAAAAAGATGATTTTTCATAGTTATTTAAATTCTGACTAAACAAATATTGTGATAAAATGTGCTCAATTCGATCCAATCTGACAAATGGGTTTGAAACAACAGGGCCACATTAGGAAGATAATATCAATCTGTAATGTCTCAGGAGCCAATAAAACACACTTATAAGCACTCAGGTGGATATAGGGTATGCAAGATACAGAACACGTGTGCTCCCGGCTACGGCTGGTGAATGAATGACGCGCCACCACCATCGTGCATACACTACATTCCTTCTTTATTTTAATTGATTTAAATTAGTTCAAAATTACATCAGAACTTAAATCTTTATAATATGACTGGTAACTCATCAGATGTTGTAAATATTATTAATACTTTAAATAGGCATTATATTACAGATTTTCAATACATTTTTCATGAATAATTTTCCGCTATTTCCAGGTATATACCATACTTTTCCCTTTTTTCTTCACTTGCTTCCCAAACTGTCTTTTATAAAAGTCTAAGTCAAAACGTTCATTTCAATTAGGCCATCAAACGTCTCTTTTGATCGTCATCATTTATATCCAAATACTATGTATACAAAATAAGGTGACTCTACTGTCCGTTCGCAAAGGTAGATTCTTATGGAGAAGAACGGACAAGAAACTCCATAGTTACTCTTTTCAAATAAATGTTTTACAATATTTTGAATACAAAAATTAACTTTAATATAATTATGTGAGGTTGATGCACCTAGAGTATACTGCTTATAGAATTCAATGTATTACCAGCAGAGGTAAACTTTTTCATTTTCTTAATAAGTACATGGTACTCACATATTTACAAATATTGGAACCATTAATAAAACAGTGTGTGAGTTAATAGAAAAATAAAACTCAAAAAAAGAAAGAGTACATCTATAAAGTTAATACATAAATTGACCAGATTGAGTTTGTCTACACTACACCCTTGATTGTTCTATTCAGCAGCGAATGGCGCAGTCATTTATACCGTAGCGCCATGAATCCACGACACTGCCATCCGTGACTAACACCCATGCTCGGGTGTAGTACAATATCCAGTCATGGGGGATTCGTGCACAGTGCACCCTGCACAACATTACGGACAACGGAAAGATATCCTATCTATCAAAATAAATTTCTGAAATGCATACTCACTCATGAAAATTCCGTTATAATCTGTGCGGGAATCGAACCCGCGACACGCAGCGCAGCAGCTGATCGCTCGTCCACCACGCGACGAACCACCGCGCCAACCGTGTCGTCGTGTGAGCCATTATTGATGCTTACACTAACGTTTCCCGGTCTTTCCTCACATTTATTCTTTAAGCATGTTCATATGTGCGGATAGTATTTGCGTGACGAAATGCAAACAATTGATCCTAGCAAAACCAGTGCCCTGATTAAAATAGTATCGATCTACTGATTTTGTTTTCTATTTACAATAAGTGGGTATGTAGGTTATTTACAACAAAAAGTTAAATATGTCCAAGATTTACGATAACAATTGGTTACTATTTTTATTTAAAATAAGAAGCGTGCAAATAACTCAATTATCTTGTTATTTAAATGAAAGTACTCAATAATAATAATTAACAATAATTTACTGTTTGCATTACAACACATTAAAAATAATTGCGTACTATCCAGGCATGGCCCTTTGTTTTGTTGTAAACAACACTCACTGCATGGCCTTTGTAACATTTACGCATATCAGTTGTTTACCTCAATCGAAGCAGAATTGTTATTTTTCGTTACTTAATCCTACGAAACTGAGGCAACAAAGTAATCATTACCTGTAAACATCTACCTTGGTAACGATTTATTTACGTGTAGGTAGGTGGGTACAGCGTGACTACGTTCTGTTTTCACTTCAGTATCCAAACTACTAACGATCCTTATCAGATCGAAATATAGTCGCTTAATTGATCGTAAACAACTTTCAACGTGCATTATTTTTCAGCGTGCATTCTTACCCTTTTTCTGGTAGGTAAATGTTTTGTAAGCTTACTTTTATCCTCGTCGCCACTTGTAATGTCTCAGGAGCCAATAAAACACACTTATAAGCACTCAGGTGGATATAGGGTATGCAAGATACAGAACACGTGTGCTCCCGGCTACGGCTGGTGAATGAATGACGCGCCACCACAATCGTGCATACACTACACAATCTTTAATAGTTTAAAAAAATCGTTACGATTTGCTTGGATGTGTTTAATTTTCTTGTAATTAAGTGAGACATGGTCCATAAATTAAAGTTAACCTAAATTTATTAGAGTTACATTTTTGCCTGAGCCGCTATTTCAAAAAAACAGGTATTAATATCTTCCGTTAACAGAAATTGTTTAATTTTGTTGCATAGAGTACTAAGGTATTTAATTGAATAATTTTATGAAAAAAAATTGGAGTTAATATTTTTGCCTGAAGTACAATTCAAAAATTTAGTTTTTTTTATTTTTTCAAAAATCCCGAGGGTGAAAATGTTTAATTTTGAAGAAAATAATTTGTTTTACCTATTCTCGACATATTGTAACTAACATTTTCGAGTTAATATTTTTTTCCGAGTTTTTATTAAAATAAACGCGTTTTTGATTTTTTTACCGTGATCCGGTTCTGGAAAATGTTTAATTTTTTGTTACTATTAGAAGAGCTAAGGTCAAATACACGATTCAAGAAAAAAATCAGAGTTAGGAATTTTTGCAAGGTTCAAAGCTAATTTGACTGGACTAAAGTGTTTGGAAATCTTTACTTTCTTTCTTCTAATCTTTGTTTAATAGGTATATTTTATTTCGGGAACCAAGAGAAAACTTGTTATAAGTACTCATATAGTGACAATCTATTCAGAGCCACATGTGTGTGCGTTATGGTGTACAATATTCCTATTTAATTTATAAAAAGATAGGTCCCTAGCTTTTTTATCATCTGACGCCTTATAAGCCTCCACGGCTAAATTGTTTGATATATTTAATTTGCAATGAAAATTGGATGACACGGAAAGTTGAGCTTCAAATAGGAACGTCTCCTTCGGCTTGGTTTGCGACGTAGCAGCTACTTTAACAATCATCCTCCGACATGTGACCCATCTCATCCATGTGTCATGTGTCCTCATTAACTTCGTGCATTGGATTGCACTCTGGTTCTGGCTGTTGGTTGCTATCACTTGGTTTTCTGGAATCAGATCAGAAGTACCTAAGAATTGGAATGGACACACCCGCTTATGTATCTTCATTCGTCAAGTCCACTTCCGTCTCATCATGGCTCAGGCTGCTCTCCCCACAGCTCTGCTCATCGTCATCATCATGGTCATCAATTTGAATTTGTGGCCCGTCCGTATCCTTCGGATATATCAGCGGTCTTTTCCACAATACAAAAAGCCTTTAGTGACATAACATTTGCACGGGAATTCCTGCCTAATTAAATCGCACAGCAAATCAAAATCAATACCTTCGTGGTACGTGTAATTATAAAAAATATCTTGCTGTACTTTGCAAATATGCGCCTAATATAAGAGCATCGCAGCGCAATCGCTCTCCCGCCATTCATAGTTGGTGGCGATGAACCTGAATTCGGCCAAGAACTCCTCGAAGCAGACTTGGTCTATGTCGGTATAATACAATAACATTCTGACGTTCTCATACAAAACCTTTGTTCATAATAAAAATCTAAGTGGTGGATGCTTCTATTTAATGGGGGTTTCTTCGTGCAATGTCACGGCCTTGCACACGCGGGATCGATAGCCGCTCCATCATATGTGGCACTAGCGGCCCTCGCGCTAGCACTACTTATTAATTAATATCAAGAAAACACGAATTGGGAATTTACTGCGTAATATGCTGGACATCTGCCTTAGAAGAGAGCTAATAAGTACATGTCTGACGTACAAAACAATACTTATTTTTTACATTCATAATTCAAATACTTTTTAGTTTTCTGCTGTACGCTTCCAAAGTTCCAACGTCTAACTTGTCTGCCAGTGATCTGCAGTCAAGGAGTCTACAGTACCTACCTCATTACCCAGTTACTGGTAACTGGTACTCGGCTGCATTTGGCAAGACTGGAATCCGACCCCAGCATAATTCGGAAAAGGCTGATTTATAAACTCAAGCCTAGTCAGCAACATGTTGGAATAGAAGTTATTGCCATGTCATTGTTGTGTGGAATAAATAACAGCTGGCAACTAACAATGGTAGAAAAAGTAAAACAAAAGAATGCTAGCAATGAAAGAGAATAATTACCTCGCCGCTACAGATTGTAGGACTTTTTATAAACATTTGTAGCGTTCGCTAATAAACGAACCAATGGGAATTCATAGCAGTTGTTTCTTCATAATTTAACTAAGTTCTACCAGCGGCTTTGCCTGCGTGAAACTCCGGAACTGAACCAATGGATCGTAGGTACTCTAGGGATAAAAGTATCTTCTATTTATAGGTACTGTGTTCCTTTTGATATCCCATAGCTCTAGGGTACTTATTTATCAGACCACCTAAGAGAATCGAATAGCATATTAAATATTTTAAATTCAACATTTTTCTTCCTTTTCATCTCTCCTACAAAATAATTCGACAAAACTGCGACTTGAACTTTGCGTTTCGGAACCCAAAATATGTTTCTTAAGACATTTAACATTATTTCTATTCATAGAATGTAACGTCAAAGTTATGGTATATCAAAAGGAGCATGGTGTATAAAAGGGAACTGACTGATATATTCGCGCACAGCCGAAACTACTAGGACTAGTAACATGAAATTTTGCACAACGCATCCTTTTAGGGTGTTAGTGAGCAAATAAAAATATTAATTGTTTGTATTAAATCTGCGTGGACTAGGTGCTAGTACTACAATAAGTATAAAATCCTATCACAGACCATGGTCTACTTGTCTGTCTTTAGTTTCATCTAAATCCGTTCAGCCGTTGAGGTGTGATTGATTATGATTAGCAAACAACAAATCTTTCAAATTGATAAAATTAGTAAGTATGTAATTAATAATTATGTATGTAAATGGGTAGATAATGCGTGTAAATAGCCTTTCGTTTAAAATTAAATTAATGTCCACACAATTCCCCGGGTACAATCCCCGACGTTATTTTCTTTATGTATTATGAATGATTAATTTACCAGCACAGATACATAATTAATTATCTTTGTAGTTTGTACAAAATCATTTTCCCGCTGTTTTCCGATTTTTCTCGGCGGGAAAACACGAAACGTGCTGTTGATGTTGTTGGCTGCACAATTATCTAAATTCCTACATAATTGTTGACCGTAGTATTATGATCATAGAGATTACTAATCGAAACTAATATTATACCTACAGAGTAAAAATTGATTATTTTACCGATTTTCTTTTTTCGTTAAATCAACCCTGATGATCAAAAGAAATGTACCTATAGGTAATCGTGTCTTTGAATGGTGATAAAAAACACTGTAGATTCTGAAGCTGTATATTTATAAAAGGTATTTATCTAATATCTGGAAGTACGTATAAGATCCGATCCTAAATCTTAGGTATTTATATGCGAAAAAGCTATGCCATCACTAAGTATCGCAAGCTAGCTATTTTTGAACCCGATATTATGCACTTTTTTATGGGCAAAGGCAGTGGAAGCGGAGCCGCACAAGATGTTAGATTTGTAGCATTTTTTCCGACTATGTTTGTTAATTTGAAAACATATAATACCTACATATTGACAGTTTTTTGTAAAAGGTTTTCATTTATTTTAAGTATATGTACTTAGTTAAGTATTTAAAATATACTAATATGAACATTATTTACTTGAAAATTCTTTAGCCTTCCACACTTACCGGAGTGTTGCCTTCTCTAGTTTCTTTAATCACCTTCCAGCCCTTATCCCTTCTTACTTGGGGTCAGCGTAACACGTTTTTATCCTCCATTCTGTCCTGTCAACCCTTACGCTATCACTGACCTCACCTAATACTACCTACAGTAGTCAGTACTGTTTTTCCATAGCTCTTTTAAATCCATCCAAAGGTTGTCTTGAAAAGATCGCATTTAACGATAAGGGCTCCCATTGTGTCACCTTATGTAATGTTTTCCTCATCTATATTTTCTGTATCTTATATGGTGTAGGTAAGTATATACTTAATAAAGAGTATTCTACTCTATTCTGACTCCCTTTTCTTTCGTATCACTCTTCACACAATCCATCCATTTTTTCTTTGGCCTTCTCTCCCTCTCCAACCATACATATTTATATGAAATTTAGTTTTCTTTCTGATTTTTTTATTCAATAAATATTCTGCCTGGCTGACAAACTGCGAAGATAATTTATTACAAACGCATTTAGAGGCTACAATTTTTATTTTACAGAAATGCTACGATTCGAGAATTATTATTTCCTATGAATAAATAAATCAATCCTCTTGAATTCAACTGAATCAAAGTACATACTACCTCCTTTAATCTCTGAAAATTAACAACGAATAATTAGGAGCTGAAACTGAGAACATTCTCGGTTATAAAAATAACAAATGTAGGTGTATTCGTTTCAGCTGGGATTCTTCGAACTACCCTACCTACTATAATTATCAGAAGACACTGATGAGCGAGTTCCAGGAATTTTTAATTACCTTTCATAAAAGATGAAAAACTTTATATGGTAGGTACTAGTTTCTGCCAGCGGCTTCGCGTGTAATCGTTAATTATTCCAAGGGAACATCCTCCCGGCATAAAGAGTATCCTATCCCAGACATGTTCTACCCATGTGCTAAATTTCACCGAAATCCGTTCAGCCGTGAAGAAGTAAAGAACAGATAGGCAGATAAACAGTCAGAGGTACTTTCGCATTTATAATAATATAATAGATATACCTTGACTTGGCTCGCGAGGTTGTCGACATGTGGGATGTGAATTCGGTCATCATTGTACCGATAGTCGTGTCAGCCAACGGCATAATAGCCACGAGCCTCGACCAACACCATTTTTTTTTTAAGGATGGGAAATCATCAAATGACTTCTTCCGCTCTGGGTGGAGCGGAAGGGAGTGTCAGACTCTTACTGACTAAAACCCATCCGTGTTCCTTCCATTGCCCTTGCGTTCCAGGGCCGCGGTAACTCTTTCGAACATATTCCGCAACCTTGACAGGCTCTGGCCCTAGCGGGCCTCGTCTCCATTGCTGACTGGAGGCTCTCGTTAGGCAGCTGGATCAAGGGCTTGATTCAGAAAGCAGTACTTCTGGACACGGCACGGCTAGCTTGGACCCTGTTCCCGATACCGGTGGGCTACTATTTTTTTGAAGAAATATTTAATAATGTTTTAAATAACTTAAAAAAATAATAAACGAAATAGATATAGTACCTATGGATTAAGATGGTATTTTGCGAGGAGAGCCTAGAATATTCTTCAATCACAATATAAATTCTATTTAGTCCTAGAAAACGAAGGAGTAGGTAGGTACTAACTCTGCTTAACCCTTTGGAAAATACAGGCAGGCCTCTATATCGAATGGCATCTTCAATACGTACTTCCGTACTAATATTATAAATGCGAAAGTACTTTGTCTGTCTGTTCACGCCTAAACCGATCAACCGATTTGATGAAATTTGGTACAGAGATAGATTAGACCTTGGAGAAGGATACCTTTTGTCGCGAGAAAAGATCCGAAAATAAGTAACGAAAGTTTGTATGTGAGTCCGTCATTATTGAAGATGAACCTTTGTGTAAAAAATAAATAAACATTATGTTCAAGCGTTTTTGAAAAACTCGGATCTTAAAAATAAAAATGGCTGTCCAAAGTAACTATTCCGCGGACGAAGTCGTGGCTAGTATTCCATAAGTATAATCCTCAAGCAACTACCACAAAATCTTTGTAATAAAAAAGCTGGCAGACTATAAAAGGCACGCATACCTAAGCACAGGTGCCTATACAGACAATCTAAGAACATGCCCATCCTAAATACCTCAGTCTAAAGGTCACCATTCACATTCGGGTTTATGCGATCTACAATTATATGCTTTTTTTATGGACTCCTTGAGAGAGAGAGAGTGTCAGACTCTTACTGACTAAAACCCTTCCGTGCTCCTCCTAGTGCCCTTTGCGTTCAGGGCCGCGGTGACTCTTTCGAACAAAATCCGCAACACAATGACATGCTTGGCAAACCATCTCAAGCACCTGATTTTGCACACTACAGACTAGCAACTATTCGGAAGTAAAACAAAGCCTTTAAAACGCACATCCCTCAGTCCTCACCACTTATTACCTATCCTTAGCAAAACGTCCTTGTCTGATTCAACATCAATTGCGTTCCATCGATCTAAAACCGATATTTAAATATTAATAGGTTTAGTAGTAGCGCCCTTGGAAAATTACATCACAAAGCGCAGGCGTCAGGGATCTAGCTGCATTAAATAGGTACATGTACCGTTTGCTTACATCAGATCGGGCTAACCGCGAAATCAGCGGCGCGTCGGAACACACTTAAATAGGCGTCAATAGCGTCGAACTGTACGAACGTGCAGTATAGAAAACAAAGGGAACGCCTCGCCCATACGATGATAGCCGGTTCACAGTTACCATGTTACCGCTAAATGCAGCCTCTGTAAGCCCCCATTCCGTACACGCAGACGCTTTTATAAACAGCAATATGAGCAGGCACACCTCCATCATAATATCATGTATTATGCACGTGTGGTTTTAACATACCCATACAAAGGTGTGTGTAACTGTATACCTTAATTTAATGAACGCCAGGCTCCGATCAATTTGTATGAAGGTCAGTGTTTGTGATAGATGGTTATGTTTGTTTTATGATGTCTATATTTCTAACTCTACTCCTAACAATTTAGCCATTTTGTTTGCATGGCGTTAACAAGTATTTAGCATCGTTACCTACAGTCATTTTCAGAGCCATAAAGCCTCTTGTGTTTATTTTTAACTTTAAATCGACCACCCTATTTTCATCAGTCAGCTTTTACGTTGGCGTATTGCGATGCGACGCCGATCATAACTAGCGAAAAGGTCTGCTCATTTTTCCGACAGCACGGTTGCCTTCCAAGCACCGCGGCTGCCGCGGGGCGAATGCCGGGAACGAAAATGAAAGGAAAGGAAATATGCTGTCTACCAACATGATGAGAGCGGGAATTACTGCGCACGCTCGGTGCCGACATCCGCTTTCCACAGTTTCCACGAGGCCACGAGGGAGTCAGTGCGCTTAAATCAGCCGTATGAACCGCATGCCTGACGAAACAAGATGTTGGGCGCGTCTTTATTTTCTCTTTGTCTTTTAGGTTAGCGAAGTGAATTGCGTCATCAAAACTGATACTAAGTATAAGGATATAAATGTTAGGGTAAACTCTGGAAGTATCCAACATACATTCTGGAAGTACCTACCTGCTGATTCGAATGCAAAAAATATTTCTGTAATATAAAGCTAAGTTTGTTGATGACTATTGTTGAGTGATATAAGGAACTTACAGGTACAGGAAAAGGCACAGTAAATTGGCCACGAGGGCGAAGTATCGATAAATACTAGTAATATAAGAATATTCTGCGTTATTTGTGACCAGACAGAAAGTAGGCGTAGGCTGTAGATTTTGTATACAGTTGCGCAGGTACTTAAATGAATAAATGTTGTTCATTATGCAGTTATTATCCAGAGTCCGGGGAAGACCCAAAAGGCGATCTAGCTCAAATTGCTTTATTTTGATTCATAACATAACAGAACACTTCATATAAAAACATTTATGAATATTTGATTAGGTACGACATTAGAAGAGGTTTTTAAATTAAAAAAGATGCTGTGTTTTTTGGTTATGAAATTGATTAAACCCGTTATCGTTAATTACCAAGTTTCGATTCGTCTTTATTACCCACTATATAGGTAGTTTAAACTTAAGTATTTTTGTTGTTGTGTGTGCCTTTATTTATAGTTAATTATAACGGTACAAGTCTAATTACATTATAAATTAACATAGAATTACAAAAAGATCATAAAAAGGTACATAATGTGTGCTAATGTGATTTTGTGTACAATTTGAAAATAATTGATGTGTGATATTTATTGATACATTTTATTTATTTAGAATTGATTGTTGTCTGATGTTGATAGAATTAATTGTAATAACCAACTAACAACATGGAACAGTAGACACCCTCACATATTGTATCTCAAAGAACACCAGACAGGCACGCATTATTTTTTTTCATTCATCAGAAAACACATCACATTCAGGATCAGCAGTCAGGGGGCGTTGGGCATCTCTAGAGTACAACACACTGGAGATTCGGCTCTAGCGGCAGTTTTAAATGGCGGTGTGGGGTACATTCAAGAAATGGTATAGCCTTTGAAACAAAAATTCCAGGAAGGTTTTTTGCACTTTCTCAAGCAACAGTGTCTGAGACGCAGTGTGTGGGTGCCAGACACAGTCCAGTGCCTGTGTCTGGCACCCACACACTGCGTCTCATTCGAGTTTACTCCGAACCAAAGTGGAGTACAAAAGTCTAATAACAGTCTTTGACTGAAAATAAATAAATAAGTACTTAATAATAAACTGACGTCATTCACAGCATGAGTTTTTTTTTTAATAAAACTTGAATCTTACTGATCAGATATTTTGATTGAACTCTTCATGTTTTTTTAATGACATATCCACTAATTGGCAGGTTGTTAGTCGTTAGGTACCTACCTTCATTAAGTACGTGTTCTTAAAAACTTGTCTTTTTTGCGGTTAACTCAGAAGGTACCAGCAGCATCATAGAATTCTTTTTAAATATTTTTCCTTTCCTAGCTTTTGTTAGCTACTTCGCCCGTGTAAAAACTCGAAAATTATCCTGATTACGAACGTACGACGACGGGGGTAAAATATCCGAAGTCTAAGTTCAATTCAATTAAATTCAAATGTTTATTGCTCATCACAGTAAATAATCATACATTTCCAGATGTCAAGTGAATGCGCAGTCCATTGCGTTGTACCAATTCAGGCATGCAAAATTTATCATTATAATTATACTATTTTATAAATTCCGATTAATACCTTACACAACACAATGTCATACATTCCAATTAATTCCTTACGTAAAAATAGTCCTTCCTTAAGAATTGGAAGAAGCGCAAAATCGTGACCGTTAGAAGGAATGGCCGGAAGGCGTTCAAACGAGCCACCGACCGCAGCCACCGGTGGCCAGTGACAGCTTCAATGGATATCGACACTTAGATATTGGATAGACTGCGCAGCGGAGAGCGGGTTATAAAATGTGGCGGCTTCCGAACACCGGTGGCTGTCGCGCACTTCTGCCTCAGTCTGTGGTCGTAGCGCGCGACAGCCACCGGTGGCTGTCGTCGGTGGCCCGTTTGCGCCGAGCCTAAGACTGCGTTTCCACCAGAGATGTGCAAGGATGTCTAGCGAGGGATGTGTTTGTTTAGAACCAATAGAATCGCTTGCGCTGAGCGAGGCTTGGTAAATGAAGCGATTCTATTGGTTCTTAACAAACACATTCCTCGCTAAGCATCCTTGCACATCTCTGGTGGAAACGCAGCCTAACCCTTGGCAAGACTGGTGTCAGATATCCTAGCTTTTTGCGAAACGCAACGACTATCAAACTTCTTCAAACAACATCCGGGACCAACCGCTTAAAGTGCTTTATGAGGCACAGAGGCATCTCGGTATGTAGAGATGGTCACCCATATACGGACCAACTTTGGCAAGCGATGATCAAGTAGTTAGCCTCGAAGATCGAACTATGCGATTGCCACTATCATCCCTCATCCCGTGGGAACGTACTACAGACAGAGATAAAAATATCCTGTCGTAACTCGTAATCCACCTATGGCTCACGCGTTTGCTTGCCTAATTCATACAAAATCTGTTCAGCCGTTGAGGAGTGATTGATAAAAAACATCCTAATAAATGTCTGTTTTAGGATGTTTTTTATCAATCACTCCACACAGGATTGGATTGAAAAGAAATATGGTGGTTGCAAGTTACAACCGTGCAATAGCGTAGTTTACTAAAACGTGTAAAGGTATGACTATACATTTTTCAAAGTCGGTCTCAGAATAAGTAGTTTAGTACTGAAGTAAAAACAAGTAAACACAAGTGCACACGTTTATTATTGGGCATGACTAGTCGGAAACCACTTAATGAGGTTTCTTTCAACTCTCCACAGTTAAAGTAATAATGGATGATCGATACTTAAAGTTCTTTCAAAAGCAATTCTAAGGAATAATACCAACAAAACTTTATAAATATTTTAGTACTGTAAGAACCTTATTTCAAAGTGGAAAGACTGTTTTGTCCTAGCATTTACCCGCGGTTTCGATTACGTATAGGTACGGTAGGTACTGGAATCTCCCATTTTTTTCGGGATAATACGGCAGGGATAGTGTAGCTTTTATCAATGTAAGAATTTTCGTAATCGGCTCAGACTTCGGCTCTATAACAAGTCTAAGTCAAAATAGTCGCAGAGACCATTTTATTAGCTTCATTTGACAGGTGATATGATAAAAACTTTTTCACAAAAAAAACCGACTTCCAAGAAAAACACTACAAAGTACAAAATAACTTCAATTTCGGAAGTCGGTGTTTTTCGTTGCTTCTTCGTTATTTGACACTGACTTCCGACATTGAAGTTATTTTGTACTTTGTAGTGTTTTTTTGGAAGTCGGTTTTTTTTTGTGAAAAAGTTTTTTATTTTCCACTTTTTAGTGGTACCCCCTACACCTAACAACACACATGTGTGCAATTTCGTATGATTTTTCCACATATTTTGTCCAGCTATTTGGATTTAAAAATCCAAACTGCTTAACCGATTTTGATAAAATTTCAATGGGACCAATCGAGAAGTATATCCTTTCACATAAACCAAAGATTTTTTTAAATCGGTCATAAATGGCGGAGATATGAGGTAACAAACACAAAAAAAAAAATACAGTCGAATTGAGAACCTCCTCCTTTTCTTGAAGTCGGTTAAAAATGTGAAAATTGCCACTGACATCACTACCCGCCCACAGGACGAGTGAAAATTGTGTTGTTGTGTTTGGAGAATTAATATTCCTCCTCCAAATTCTAACTCTTTTTTCCGCGATTCCAGGTTTGATTCAATAGTAAAAGTTGATCATTTTTCAGGTATAACGTTTATTCTGTTAGATACACGTAGTAGATAGTACTTAAAAGTTGACATAATTAGCTAAGTACGCAGTTCGTTGCAGAGGAATGTGAACAAGCCCTCTGAATGTTGATCTTGCCAAGTAAGATGTAAAAGTCAGAGATGTAAACGGGTTCTTCAATGTCTAGCTCGCCACATAGCGGCTAACAACCTTTTACTTGTATGTACTTGAGTGTTCATGTGCTTCGTGCTTGGCACTCTTCAAGTTTAGATAGTTTTACTATACTCCATCCGAGTAGGCAGTTAACTAAAGGTAAACAAAAAAAACCACGTGACTTAGTTAACCGACTAAACGTAATACCAGTCTATTCAGTTGTCATGATACGTTACAGTTGTACTCTTCAATTTAGCTACGTTATTATTCGTTAATAACGTTGCTAAATTGAAGAGTACAACTGTGACGTAGCATGGCAACTGAAGTGACCGGTATTACGTTTAGCCGGGTAATCCTGTCACGGGGGGTTTTTTTGTTTACCTTTAGTTAACTACCTACTCGGATGGAGTATAGAGTTTGTCTTGAACACTAGGCAGCAGTGTAAGATGGAGGAATTAGGAATCGTGGATTCGTGGCTATTCGGTCCGAATTCCGATTTAGTTTGGTCAGGTTTTTTGTAAACCTGAATGCCAATTCTCGTACCTACTTAAATAAAATAAAACCGATCAAGTGCGAGTCGGACTCTCATACGAAGGGTTCCGTACCATAACCAGAAAAAACGATTCTTGTATGTAAGCCTTGTTTATTTTTAATTTTGTTTTATTTTATTTTTATTATTTGTTGTTTTGGTATCCGATGGATGCGAGACGCACAGGACCGGTTGTTGTGGTGACACTTGGGGGAGGCCTAAGTCCAGCAGTGGACGTCTTTCGGTTGATATGATGATGACGATTTGTTGTTATAGCGGCAATAGAAATACACACTCTGTGACTACCTATTACGGTTATTGAGATACAGCCCGCTGACACACAGACGGACAGCGGAGGCTTAGTAATAGGGTATCGTTGGTTACGCTTTGGGTACGGAACCCTAAAAACGTTTAAATTCCAGTCGCAATATCATCTTAGCGACTATCAATACCTATAAAAAAACTTGTCTAAATGTAGGGAAAGGAAAGGTGGGTTTAGTCCGGTTTAGTCAGTTAGCGATTGCGATGTGAATGTGAACGCTCCTTAAAAATACGAGAATGACCTCTCTGATCTTTGCCTTGCTGAACTGGGAGTTTATTCAAATGAGGCCCAGTTTCTGAAACGAAAATATCGCAAATTAATCGAGCGTTAGCTGCTGCATTTAGTTGAATGAACTTTCAACCATTAATCACATGACTTAACTTGCATTGCATATAATTTGTGACGCGTCGATCGTCGTCCAGAAAAAGGCTGTAGATATTTTGATTTTATAGGATACTCATACTAGCTTTGGCCCGCGGATCCGCCCGCGTGTATGTCAGTTATCGCGTAAAAAAGCCTATGTCCTTCTCCATATCCTAGGCTACATATCTGCCAAATTTCATGACGATCCGTTCAGCCGTTTGAGTGCGAAAGACAGACAGATCTGCTTATAAATTATTATGTCCTTGAGGCAACTTAGGTATGGGTATTTTTTTTCCGTAAAGCAAAGAATTTGTATAATTATTATCCTATTTAGAACCATGATTACCTCTGTGCCCTTCAAAATCGGTTAATTAGGTAAACAAAGTACTAAACAGACAGAAGACTCGTCGTTGCTTGTAAAGATGTCATCGCGAAAGGTTACACAAAAAAAACTTGAAAAAGAGAAATAATTATGGCATTGGACATTGCCCTCTTTTGGCCCTATAGAGGTACACAGTTACGTCACAAGCCAATGTCAAATTTGAGATTAGTTTGTTGTTGTTTTTATGAAATATATTTTTAAGGATTTTGTATTTCAACTTTGAATGGCCTAATCACCAAAAGAACCTTATTCGTAAAATTATGATTTTATTGTTTATAGGTAGTTGAGATTGACATTTATATTTTTTTGTTTTGTTTGTTTGTAATTTTTTGTTTTGTTTGTTTGTATCTTTTTGTTTTTTTTTTTTTTTTATTTGTGAATGGGCTAGCTCTTGACCTCGATCACGCCTGATGGAAAGCGATAGATGAGGTCCATGATGAAAGCGAGCGTGCCCAGAAGATGCCTTGAGGCACTGGTACTCCCACGCGTCGACGAAACACAGCAGGACTTGACGCCGAACTCCGGTGGGAGGGTGGTCGCGAACCAGGCGGGTGTTAGCCCTACCACCGCCAGAGAAGGATGGCTAATCCTTCTCTGGCAGTCTTATAAGGTGTTAGGTGAGACTGTCCAGGATGCGCCAGGATGTTTATAATAGGTACAATAATGATAATTTGAAATTGAAATTGTTGGCTCTCTGCACGTGTTGGTATTAACTGTTAGTGCAGAGAGTAATTGAAATATAAGTAATAAATAAATAATCATCAAAGCACTTATTGCAATTAAACTATTTACATGCAATTTTTAATTGTCAAGGTCGATCAAAGTCAGCTAGAAGCCAGTTGAGAATAAAAAGAAAGAAGGAAAACTTATTTATTGGGCACACACAGTACACACAATGTGACTTATATAAGAATATCACATTCGAACGAAACAATGATAATATATTGTGTGCGAAATAGGTCCAGTTGCACGTTCCAAAGCGTAGATCTCTGTGGAGAAGAACGTGCAAGAAGCTTCCACGGAGACTCATTCAATAATAATTGAATAATTGTTACAAAACATTATGTAAGTACTTTATTATTAAAATTATACACCACAGACAATATAGGCATATATAGGTATTATGACAGATTTGGTTGTCAATCGCCGTTACGTTTTCGTTTTTATCTGATTTGAGGTTAGAAACATTTCTCGAAAAATACGCATTACCTTGTAATAATAGTGGTAGATTTATAATCGGGGACTCCACACCCCTTTACCTAGTTCTTGTTGAATATTAGAACTTAAGATTATGTTAGAGAAAAATACATCAGCAGAATTGGCACAGGAAAAGAGACCGTTATGCCCAGCAGTGGGCAACGTCAGGCTGTAGGTAAATGATATCTAATGACGAAGATTCTAAGTACATACCTAGGTACCTACGTAATTCGCACTGATACCTTTTATAGGTAACACTTCAAACGTCCTATTCAAGATAACAACTGTTTAAATAATGAATATTTGCAAAACAATATTTACATAGGCATAGAACATTATGGAGGAGGAGCTCGTGGCTAAATTATAACAGCCGCACAGGCCGCTTCAAGGTTAAGCAACGCTTGCCGAGGTTGGTCTGTGGATGGGTGACCATCTTAACATACTGAGACTCCTCCGTGCCTCGGAAAGCACGTTAAGCCGTTGGTCCCGGCTGTCATTTGGAGATCTTTGGCAGTCGTTAGGGATTGTCAGAAGCTAAAAAATCTGACACCAGTCTTGCCAAGAAGTACCGTGTTACCCAGTTAATGGGTTGTGGGGGTCTGGTAGGCACCCGCTCCACGTAAAATCAGCATCGCATCAGCATCGTATTCAGCTAAATCCGGTTTGACTGGTAGCCGACCCCAATATAGTTGGGAAAAAGGCTAGGCAGGCAGGCATAGAACATTATGGTCTACCTACGCAGTTTATCATGGAGCGGTACTCGGTAGACTTCAAAACATTTTACTTTTGAATAACAATCAATTAAATATTAATTTGATTGACGTGCCTCTATGTACCGAGATCAGAGATAAACCAACCTTTTTGGTTTCTCTAAAGATGATGAGGCAATGCGCAAAGAAACAGGAAAGACCCGGCAAAACGTGACTCCTTGCATTTTTAGTATAACTCGCAAAATGAAGTACCTAATTACGCTAGCCATAGAGCCTTTTTTACTCGGAAAACCTTTGTAACAATCGTACAAAAGAAGTGTGAAAACCTATGAGAAGTTTTTTTGTATTCCGATTCGAAGAACTCACGCTAGCACCTGTCGGACAAACATCTGAGTCGATGATAAACACCAGCGATCAAGTAAACCAGCAAATAATTTCTATTGTTTCCTCGCTTTCCGCGTGAATGCCGCCTCTGTAATTTATAATCGATATTAATCGCGAGAGTTCGCTACCACATGGCATGCTTTTTCTTCGGCTGTGCCGCTAGAGAATCCGACCACTTGCTTTATTGCGAGCGACTGCATCGCCGCGGCAGCACGCACGTCTCCTCGCGCGTAACCAACACCGTAAAATCGAGAAAAAAATATAAACAAAATACTGCCGATAGCGTCGATAATGAATTCGATTCGCTCCGACCGGCCGACGACAACGACGGACAAGTTTTGAAAAAGGTACACTGTTTACAAAACGCTTTCCTCGATTTGCGTTCGGTACGCGAGTGAATATATCGAGTTAGTTCGAAACTATCGAGTGTGCCGTTGTGTTGGGAATCGAAGTTAGACGGAAGCGACCGTCGCTGGCTGAACTTGTGCCACGCTTCTGGAAGGTCAAGGAACACAGGTGGTGGACAGTTATTCATGCGTCGATCGATATGATCGCTGGCAGCTGTTTGTCTAATGCACCGAATGGTAAGCTATTAAATAATGTCTCAATATTATTTTCGTTTGTTTTAGTTTTATTATGATAGCATGACTAGTATTGAATGTTGATGTTCTAATCACAGTGATTGAACATCTAAACTAAACTGTCAAATGTTCAATGTGTACCTACCTACTGTAACTTAGACCTACACCATGACAAACTACAGAATGTTTAGGTATAACCTGCTCAATGCCACGAGCATGTAATAATTCATTATAATAATAACCGCAGCTAACTAAAGTTCTCTGCACTTAGGTAAAGTCACATTATTATGCATAACAAACCATACGTTTTCCTTTAAAATTTGTTAACAATTACACACATACTTAATTAAATATATAATAATATTTTATTTTTTCATAATATTATGTGGAGACATAAGTAAGGTAGTAAAACTGGTTAAACAATAAGTTATTGCTTCGTTGATGACACAATTTTATTCAGTTATATTGTCAGCTACTTTGTTACCATCACGACTAGGCAAACGCTTAATTTATCTGTCACTTATCATTATTATTTATTATTATAGCAATGCCTGCATTATCATCAATCTTATTTGTGGCTAATTTCAATATATGAAGAATACTAGCACTTCGCCAGCGACTTCGTCCGCGCGGATTTGGTATGTACTCCACAAACTTCAACGCCCCCTATACCTCCTTATAAAGGTTAGTTTTGGAAAATTAAGCACAACGATTTTCATTAATTTACATTTATTACTTAGCCATTTCTACTTATTCTATGGTCTCAGGTTCAGCGCAACTGTTCACCCCGTTCACCCCGTCAGGAGTTGATTATGCAAAAATTGTTAGGTACATCTGTTTCAATAATCCCATTTTTAGTTTGTTCATAGCATCCCGACGTAAATTAAAGTAAGCAATAATGTCCTCCCCTAAAATCTTAATCACCCCTTATCATGTAGGTATGTAGTTTATTTGCGAAAAATCCAAACATTTATTATTCTTATTGTTTTATCGAAATCATTTTCAACTTCATCGGACCAAGCATTGATATGATTCTTCCCAGTTCGCTCAAGCCGCGACATTTTTCTTACTCCGAGCATGTTTATTACCGTCGTAACTTTTGAACGAAAGGTCCGATTTGAATAATTTAAAGTGTAATTTACACGGAAATAATCAACCTTAATTATCAAACCATTTAAATGGATAAGGATTGATATCATGATACCGAAATCACCATTTTTTCAAATCACCAAGGATTTGCTTGAATAATTTGAACAAAAAGCGGTCATGGTGACTTAACCATAATAGTTACACATATGGTATCGCGGACTTTTTTGTAGACATTGATGACCTCTATAAAACTGTAGTACATCACTTTGCTCTATTGTCAATAGATTCCGCAGCGTACGCGATATAAGGATTTTTTCTCACACCTTGGGTTACATTATCGAAGTTTTCATACGGATCCCTAACTTTTTTGAAAATATTCTATAGCCTATGTCCATCATCGATAATGTACAATTCTACTGGTGAAAGAATTTTTCAAATCGGTCCAGTAGTTTCGGAGCCTATTCATTTCAAACAAACAAACAAACAAATCTTTCCTCTTTATAATATTAGTGTAGATTAGTGTAGATTATCAAATCACGCTCTGCGTTCTTCAATGTCTAACAGATAGGTACATAATAAGATAATATTCCTTAAGAAATATTGTGTGTCCATAAACCTACCTAATTGGGTACTAAAATATTACAGTGTTACTAACGCAATTAAGAATGAAGGTACCGTCCAGTTCTTTTTTGTTACGGATTTAGCTACATCAACTGTAAATAATTCTAAATTAAAGGACAAATAGTTTATATTTACATCTAATTGGAGAATTATATAAGCGCAATTCTTGATGCAATCATGCAAATGATAAACTTAGTATTGGTGTAGCCCAGTTGTTAAACAGTGGAAAACTAATTTCATTATCTTTTACAAGAACATAGTCAAGACTGAAAACTGAAACTCACCCATGACCCAAGTAATAAATTCATCATCCGTAGATATATAGTCCGGGATTTCCTGCATTATATTTAAGTACTTAATCAGTTAGTTCCGTTTAAACTTTAAGTTAATCAGTACGACCCTGACTTGTTTACTTGTAACATGTGATAATGTCAGTCAAGCCTGTCCGACCCATTGTTTTTGTTGAGACCTCTCCGAAGCCTTTGGTTTGTATCGATTAGATGACGTAGTCTTACATGAGTTATCTGAATTATGTTGTAGAAGATGGTTTAGATCTTGATGAGTTTGTATCGATTAGATGACGTAGTCTTACCTGAGTTATCTGAATTCTGTTGTAGAAGATGGTATAGATATAGATGAGTTTGTATCGATTAGATGACGTACTTAGTCTTACCTGAGTTATCTGAATTATGTTGTAGAAGATGGTATAGATGAGTTTGTATCGATTAGATGACGTAGTCTTACCTGAGTTATCTGAATTCTGTTGTAGAAGATGGTATAGATATAATGAGACTGTGGTTTCATAATCCAGGTTTCTTACTTTCGGGTTGCCCGTTATGCACCATCGGTCACAAGTGGATCAGAATATGGAATTGCTTCATTACTGTAGCTAATTGAAGTTTTGTCACATGAAGAAGAAGTAGATCTACATTCACAAATAAAAGATGCTTGATTTAATTTAATCATGCTGTTAAAGATAAATCTACGCAAGGAAATCTATTAGGATTCATACACGTCAACAATCTGGGATCTGTTGGGTTTCTCGATTTGTTTCGCAATAAAATAAACAAGTATACTAAACTGGTTTAGTAAATAATAATTCTCGTTTGAAATTGATCACTTAACGGACAGCCACAGCTTTCTACCAACTGATTTGAACGAGCCTAGCAAGCCAACAAGAGTAGTTTCACATAGAGCGGCTCTTTTAGAGCAGTTTTACTATCATATTATATCAGTTAATCTGCCTAGCCTCTTCCCAATACGTTGGGGTAGACTTACAGTCTAGCCGGATATACCGCTGAATCATCATCATCATCACACATCATCATCATATCAGCAGAAAGACGTCCACTGCTGGACATAGGCCTCCCCCAAGTGTCGCCACAACAACCGGTTCTATGCGTCTCGCGTTCATCGGCTACCCGCCACCCTCACCAGGTCATCGGTCCACCTTGTGGGAGGCCTTCCAACGCTGTGTCTTCCAGTACGCGGTCTTCACTCCAGAACTTTTCGGGCCCACCGACCATATGTTCTGCGCATCTGTTTGCTGCTGAATACCATGCTTTTTAAGGGGTGACTGACTTTCTTACCTCAACTATACATAAGGGTAATACATACCATAAGTACCTACTAAAGATATCCGTGATGTGTACAAAACTACGACGAAATTACTCTAGCTAATGCCAAATGGATAAAGGTGATACTAATGTAAGATTGATTCCTGACTCCTCTACTCTATCACAGATTAGTCTCTCTGAGAATATCATAACCTCATCTATAGTACTAGCTTTTGCCCGCGACTTCGACTGCATAGTCCGTTTTTTCCCGTTCCCGTATAGCCTATTTATAGCATTCCTCATGAATGTGCTACCATAAACAAAAAAAAAAAATCCAAATCCGAGTGGACTGGACGAAAGTTGAAGAGTGTGTTTGTTTGTTTAGTTGAACGCGCTAATCTCAAGAACTACTGTTTCGAATTGAAAAAATATTTGAGTGTTGGATAGCCATTTATCGAGGAAGGATATAGGGTAAATAACATCACGCTACGAACAAGAGGAGCGGAGCATTTATGAATAATGTGACGCAAACGAAGTTGCACGGGTCAGCTAGTCAGATAATAATATTCAAAGCACGTGCGAGTTTCCTTAACATATTCTCTATTAATCTTTAACATATTGCGTACGTGGTCATAAAACCGTTGAAGTCTCGACTCGTCGTATAAATCTTACCACAAAGCAGTTAGAACTTTAATCATTTTATTATACTTAAAGGCAATATACAATATTTTGCAGCAACCATACATAAAACAGGTTAGAAAAAATAAATTATTATATTAAATAGGAATCAATTCTCTTTAACCGACCCTATGTGAAGATGTCGAAGAAGCTACAATATTAGCGGTTATTTTTGATGTTGGTTACATCCAGGAAGTTCTTGCAAAGAATCTTCAGGGTCGAGAGACGGAAACTGCCTTTATGATTGATTTTTGACAAGATAACAGAACAATAACGCAAGCATTTACGAGATACACTACGAATTTCTATAGAATGGTACCTAATAATTAGTGAGCTTGGTTTAACAGTCAAAATCATCACGCGTAACGTACAGGATCTTAAGTTTTTACTGACTCGAGGGTTTTGCGAACTAATGTTTAAAGCGTGAAAAAACTTGTCGGATAATACGGCCTCTTAATCTCAGCTCATCCGAAGGTGCTATACGAGTTAGTGAGAGCAAAAAACGAAGGGGCACCGACACTCCTCTTTCTCGGCACTTAGCCTGAGCAAAAACTTGCGTTAACCATCAAGAGGTACTCTTGTAAATTGTTAGTGACTTTGACGTTGCGCATTAAATCAATAATGATGTAGCTATTGCCGTTACCAAAATCAACGTGAATAACAAACTTGAATGTTGGTTCTGTGAATGAATCTGAATTGAAGAGTTCTACAGCAAATACAACAAACGATCGTTGTTTGTTTTTCTTGCAATCAGCGTCATCATCATTGACTTGGCCTTAGGCTTGTGTAGACAAGGGCTCTAGACAAGTGACATTCTGTAAGCGGTAGCGTGGCTAAGGCGATTGTCAATAAGTCAAAAATGTATGGGATTGACAGATGCCATCGAAATGTCACGTGATCAAATTCCTACATTTTGGCATTTCGATAGTCGCATTCGCTATTCGAATGGCACATTGTCTAGACAATGTGCCATTCGAATAGCAGTTGCGTGGCGTTATCAAAACGTCAATGGGATGTATGGGATGAATTAAAAAAATCCAAGTGGGATTGACAAACGCTGTGGAAATGTCACGTGTTCCTTATATTTTGGCAATTCGACAATCGCATTTGCTAATAGTATGGCACTTTGAGGTCCAAGATCGCAGTTTATTAGACGTCGACGCAAGATGTCTTCATCCATAATTGTAGTCGTTATCACAGTAGTCACCCCTTTTCTAGCTACATCATCTTTCACACTGACCATCAATCGTCCCTTTGGTATTTCGATCCTCTAGCCATTCACATTCATATTCAAAACTTTTCTCACGACATTAAAGGTACCTACTTGATCCAAGTCTTCAACACAAATTTCATTTAAATCAACGTTAAAGACAAGAAAATTAAACGACTATACATTAGCATCGATACAGCCAACATTTCCGCAGCAATAACGTTTACTTACAATAGTATATAATCTATAAACAAGCAATAAACCGATTTACCTACATCGCTGTAGGAATATTAAAATATTGTAAACAGCGTTGAACTCATTGAGCCTTGTCCAAGAGTATCTCACGGTTGATGGCTTTCACACTTCCGCAGATGCATGGCTGTACAGCCGTTATTTACTCTGGTGAGATTTGTAACAGGTAAATACGAGAAGAAATTTGCATCGCTGTACCTAGGCAAAATTAGAATGAAGCATCCAAATAGAGACGCGTAAAGTAGGGAAATTATAATGCGATTTAGTATCTAATGCGTACGTAATGTGAGAACGAATTCATTAAACACTTCTGTTCAAGGAGGAACTGACAAAAAATCACACATCAGTGACAAAAAATATTAAAGAAACAAAAGCTTTCAAAACAAACATTTTAAGAAATCAACATCATTAGGCCATGTGTGTCAATGAACGGAAACCTATGCTTTGATTGAAGACACGGCATCTGTAGCTATCGCCAACTTGAAATCAAATCAAATTTGAAGCAAGAAAATCGTACAACAGCTCTTCCGATATGTATCAAATATCTCCTTTTAGGTAAACACGGAACTAGAAGGGCCAGTCATTTGTAAACGTATCCGTTAGCAGCGAATGAACAAGGAACTAGAAACATCGGTATCAATAACTGAACGCGTAATCGATTCGAAGCACGAGACGATGAAGTTCCGCACCGGTGATCACCTAATTTGAATTAAAAGAAATCTCTGCAATAGTGTAAAATTAAATGCTAAAGTAAGAAAAGTTTGTAAAACATACGTTTTGAAAACGTGCCTCATCAAGTCATCGACAACCATAATTATAGCCAATCTTGACAAAGTTGATACTATATAAAGTTAACGAATGATTAAAAATGATATCTAACAACATTGATATTTCTTTTGATCACTTGGCTGTTAAGATATCACATACATAATCTATCGAGATGACATTATTATTTTGTAAGTTTATAAACTAGCTTAGGAACATTTATAACTATTTATAAATTTTCCTAAACTATTTAGTACTTACCTCACAATAGATACCAAGCAATTGTGGAGAGGTAATTATGTCATTTTATAAGAACTGTTGGAAACCAAGGAATCGTGGTTGTGTATAGATCATAATAACAGTAGGATACTGAAATGACGGTAAAAGATATAATTATGAATGAGTGTAACAAGTCATGCTCAGTTAAACTCAATCAAAAAGGTAAAGAAGAAGAACAATGATTAAAAACCTAAACTGAAACAAAGTTAAGAGATGGATGATAGAAGTACATATGTGTATCAGCAAATATTATGTGTTTCCATAACAATTCCATTCATGTACGATTGCGATGAATAACTTGTGAAACAGTAAGAATGATTTTTTCTAGATTGTGCGGTATTGTTCCGTCTTGGCAGAAATAGCACATTGTGACTTGAGATTGCTGTTTCATGAGAATTTATTTATGAAAAGAATACTGAATGTGTAGTGACGTTAATTTTAAACAGTCATGCCGTATGGTAACCAAAATTTTCCTTAGTATCGACTAAGATAAGGAAAGTCTTGTATCATTAGTTTTAGTTTTACTTGGTGTCGCTTAAATAAATAAAATAAAATAAAAAAAAATAAAAATAAAAAATAAAAATAAAAAAGCCTCTTTATTTCATGCAACCATGGTGTCGCTTAGAAGTATCTAAATATATTTTATAATGTGTCCCTTTTGACTCTTCCGTATAATCTATATCTAGGTATACTTGGGAGTTTTGAGAACAATACTTTTTTTGCTTTTCCCATTCATGCATAGACCTAGACCATGACACTAGTTGAACTTTGTTGAATCGCGGAACAATGAGATCAAATACAAATGAGGAGGCATTGAGGTTTATTTTATACAAATCACATGAATAGAAGAGAAGGCACGTTTAATTGTAAATGTGTCTTACAATAACATAGGTAATATTGTTTGGTACAACTAACCTATTGTCATCTTTTGCATAATTTAATAACAATTTTCAATAAGTTAGCAATTTTATAATAAATTATACAAAATATGTAAATTATTAACTAGTATGTGAGCTTACTTATGTATTCGTCAGAACTCAGCAGCACGATAATAGATTTTGCTTAAGATGAAGTTTATATTGGTATTTATATTGGAATCGTGATTAATTAACATACCTTCGCGGCATTCATGATAAACATCTTATTTCGAAGATAATTCCAAGTAACTAACATATTGTAATCAATGGGTTTTTACGTAACACATGTTTTTTGGACTTCGACGTGGCATTATATGGCCATGTCAAAGTCTATAGAATATTTTTTTTCAATACGATATTGTATCGGTTCAACTATCTTATGTTCGAACATTACATGATTCACACACTTTAAAAAAATAAAACTAGTTTTTGTTATACTTCAATAGGGCTTTTTTTTGCAGTATCTATACACTATTTTTAGCCTGAGGACTTAAAGCAAAACCGGAATATAATTATAGGCTGAAATGTTTCGAAACACGTTTGTGAAAAATAATAAGTAACCTTTAGCCTTTTTGCTTTTTATGAATGGGTTGGATGACCTAGCGAGATACAAGTAAAACTTGCATTAGGCAGCGGTTCCACTGAGGCGGAGCGGAGCTGAGCGGAGACGAGCTGTGCCGCGATTCACCAATTCGATTCACCAATGTGATTGGTGAATCGCGGCACAGCTCGGCTCCGCTCTGCAGGTCTAGACAAAAAACTTTTCTGTAGTTAATGCTACAGAAAAGTTTTTTGTCTAGACCTGCGACGACGTCAGACGCTCACGACAAAATGTATGGGAATGACATTAGGTGTGGATAGAAAACGTCATCACATAATGTAATTTCCATACATTTTGTCTAGGCCCCCTGCTCCGCTCCGACTCAGTGGAACCGCAGCCTTAGAGATAGATGGCGTTGAATCAACGAACGGTTTTTAAATCGACGGTCGACGTCCAATCAACGTTTGGACGGTCTATCGTTCAAGCGTGGACTAGTCGATT
The DNA here is from genome assembly GCA_947386135.1 of Melanchra persicariae. NCBI lineage: Eukaryota > Metazoa > Arthropoda > Insecta > Lepidoptera > Noctuidae > Melanchra > Melanchra persicariae. The sequence goes on along the minus strand of OX376661.1, from coordinate 7,639,682 downwards.
CATGGACGGCTTATATCAAAAGTTCACAACGTTCCTTTATACTGCCACCGCAACGACGACGCCTGAACTTAGTTGCTTACTACGTTCGTTCGTTTATTTCACCGAGAAAACTAATTTGAACTTTAATTTTTTTTTGAGAGAATTGATTTTATTTAATATACATGTTAGAGTGAAATGGTATAATGTGCGAGTGAGTACGTCTATAGACTGGCTAGCTAATGTAACTATGTTTGAACAGTTCAACAACTCTGTCCGTCCACCATCGAGCCATATATTCAAACAGTCGCACCGTAAACATCGTCGCTACGTTTAGATTGAAAGCCTACCGTAGTTACTTGAACTAGTCGAAGAATTTAACTAGTTTTCGACTCGTCGATGAACGATGATGAACGGTCTAGTTTCGTTAACGAAAATTACGTCGACGACCCATCTCTAACTGACAGAGGGTTGGATGAACAAGGATGTTAATGATGATGAAGAGTTATATCTTCAGAGCCTAAACTGGTTAGGCCCCTGTTGTCTCAAATATAATCCTTGCTCCTTAAACTTTTATCTATTTTGGAAGTCTATTTGACGTTACTATCACAAACACGACCATTTTTTCAGCAGTGTTCTGACGTTCAACAAAAATAAAAACTACATACTATGGAATGTGCCAACAAAAACTGGATTTACTTTCGCATATTAATAGTACTTATGCAGATTTTACTAATTCCAAACTTAAATGCACGAGTAGGTAAATAACCAAGCATCAAAACTGCAGGAAGTTAAGTTTTAGCTACCAGGAACGTAGAACTACGTTGGAAGTTTCAATCATGGCAATTGGTTCGTCGAATCAATCGAGCAATCTGGGTCGTCAATTAAAGCTACATTAATTGCTAGGCAGATTACACTTGACCTTTGTATAGCAGAATTATGAGTATTCGTATCGCATTACTTTTTGCATAACGTGATTAGTACTTACTTATACGAGTATCCTTTGCACATAAGCTTGTTGTTTTCAAACGCTAAATACCCAAAATTATGGGACTTCTGCAATTTTGTCCGTCCTCATTTTTACAGTTCCGTACCCAAAGGGTAAAACGGGACCCTATTATCTAAGACTCCGCTGTCCGTCTGTCTGTCACCAGGCTGTACCTATCTCATGAACCGTGATAGCTAGACAAATGAAATTTTCACAGATGATGTATTTCTGTTGCCGCTATAACAATAAATACTAACTAAAAACAGAATAAAATAAATATTTAAGTGGGTTCCATACAACAAAGATGATTTTTATGTCGTTTTTTTTATATATTATGGTACGGAACCCTTCTTGCGCGAGTCCGACTCGCACTTGGCCGGTTTTTTAGGCTTCCGTAGTCAACATAGAACCCTTATAGTTTCGCCATGTCCGTCTGTTTGTCTGTCTGTCTGTCCGCGGATTAGCTCAGAGACGCTTACCTTAATGGAATGGCCTGGAGAACTCGAGATTAACGGTGTTAGTTTTAATAGATTTCTCTAATGCTTTTAATACCGTTGATCACGACATCCTCCTGGCTATTCTGTCTCAAATTGGGGTTTCTTCGTCGGCACGGGATTGGTTTTCATCATATCTTCGTGGTCGCCAGCAAGCGGTTCGTGCTGATCAGATATTTTCTGAGTGGTGCGCCCTGAAAACTGGCGTTCCACAAGGCGGTATACTCTCTCCACTCTTATTCTCTCTTTTCATAAACTCTATTACCACTATTCTCAAATGCTCTTACCATCTGTACGCTGATGACCTACAGCTCTACGCGCAAACTGACATTGACAACATGGACAACTGCATCTCATTGCTGAATGCTGACCTTCTAGCTATCAGTGATTGGTCAAGCAGATTTGGGGTAGCAGTCAATGTCAGTAAATGCCAGGCTATCCTTATTGGCAGTTCATATTTTTTGCGTCACCTGGACACCAGTCAACTACTGCCGCTTACTTTCAACAATGCCGTCATCCCTCTCTCGCCACACGTTAAAGACTTAGGCCTAAACATTGATGACAGGTTAAGTTGGAATAAGCAGATTGCTCAGGTTAGCCAGAAAGTAACTTACTCACTGCGATCTCTCTATAGATTCAAGCATTTTCTTCCTTCAAGCACTAAAACCACTTTGGTCCAATCACTTGTGCTTCCTATTATTGATTATGCTGATGTTTGCTACTCTGATCTATCCCAAGAACTTCTTAACAAACTGGATCGACTTCTTAACAACTGTATTCGCTTCATTTTTGGCCTTCGTAAATATGATCACATTTCTTCATTTCGTTCTCAGCTTAAATGGCTGCCTATCCGTCAAAGGAGATCCCTCAGATCTCTCTGCATGCTCTTCACTATCATGAATGATCCTTGTGCTCCTGATTATTTAAAACAATATTTTAAAGTGTTGGGCAGTTCTCACAGTCTTAACCTTCGAGCATCCAAAAACTTACTCCTTCATATTCCTTCTCACCGCACCGGGTTTATGTCTAATTCCTACGCTATCTCTACCATTAAACTCTGGAATATGCTACCCCTTGACATCAAGAAGGCTGAGTCCAAGTTTTCATTTAAGCGTAAAATCCGAAAACACTACTTAAAAGCCTGTCATGCTTAGTTTGGTCTTCGTCATAATTATTATGAGTTCTCTCAATCAGAAATATTATTATATAACATCATATTTATTAGTTTTTTATTTTAGCATATGTATGTATTTTATTCGTATTATATATACGGTATATTATTTCTTTATTATTTCCAAAATAAATTATATTTTAAATCTTATTTATTTGTTGTACACCTACCACAGTGTAGTCTTTTTGACCCAAAGGTTGACTGGTAGAGAATGCCTTGTTGCATTAAGTCCGCCCATGTACCACTATTGTACATAGAGTTTAAATAAATAAATAAATAAATAAATAAATTAATCACGCCGACAAAGTGATAAAATAAAATCATGATGATTTTTTTTTGTGTAGGTGTACTTCTACACTACAAAAAATAAAAATGGCTTTCCCACCCTGGGAAAGCCATTTTTCCCACACCCTCAATATTTTTAAACGACCGGGGTTCCGTTGGATGGGAAAATAGTTTTTCCACTGTGCGTGACACATGGCCGGTTTTTTTTTAATGGGAGTTCATCAAAAACTAGTTTTCCCGCTCTGATCGGAGGGAGGGAGTGCCAGGCTCTTACTGACTTAAACCCATCAGTGTTCCCTTGATTGAAATGCCCTTCCGCAACCGTGGAGTTTAGGTAGCTTGGTGGTTTATTTGATAATTTTGTTTTTATTTTCGATAAATTGTAAACCACATATTAGCGTCAGTATTTCCTTGGCATATGTAATTTCATCTTAGCCTTAGCTGAATAATATTGATGCTCATTTCATATTCTCAAAACAAGTATTTCTGCCTTTGGGTCATCTCAATTAACTACATGCATTTTATATATTCTTTAACTGCATCAAGAAACTGGTCGAAATCATTTTCGAATGCGGAAGCTATATTTCGCCAATGTATGTCAAGTTCTCCAAAATGATATTGTAATCAGTGTTTTGCTTACAAATTCGTTGGGGTCACTTGCCAAAATACAAAACAATATCGATGAACGATAGGAAGAAGTTGCATTCATTTGATTCATTCAATGTTAATATGTAGGCAAGGACAGATGCATCGCTTCATGTGTCACTGTATATTAGTATAGGTGACATAATTCATAAATAGGTATGCCAAGTAGATAACCAGTGCGTGTTGCCAGAGATGACTTGTTGATGAAACCGAAACGTGGTCGCTCACAATGGGCCCCATCAGAAGGCTTAACGTCACCTAAAGGCCAATGGAGAGGGCAATGCTCGGAGTTTCCTTGCGTGATCGAATCAGGAATGATGATATCCGCAAGAGAACCAATGTTACCGACATAGCCCTACGAATCACCAAACTGAAGTGGCAGTGGGCACGGAACATAGCTCGCAAAACAGATGGGGTCGAAAAGTTCTAGAGTGGCGAGCGCGTACCGGAAGACGCAGCGTTCGAAGGCCTCCCACAAGGTGGACCGATGACCTGGTGAGGGTCGCTGGTAGCCGATGGATGCGAGACGCACAGGACCGGTTGTTGTGGCGACACTTGGGAGAAGACTATGTCCAACAGTGGACGTCTTTCGGCTGATATGATGATGATGCCAAGTAGGTGTGTATATTCGCATAAATGAAACGAGAAATAGGTACCTAAGTTGAACGGATACCCGGAAGGTCTATGAATATTAATTTTACGGAAAAGTGCAGTCATAAAATTTTCATTTTAATTTATTATTTTAATCTATTCTGCTAAATCACGATATTACAATATGTGTTATACAATGTTTTGCATGACATAAATGTATTTATTTATGAAAGTTATTTGATTTATTCATATGAAAATTCTTAACTAATTTTAGTTACTTTGTCAGTCAATTTCAGCTACAGTCTTTGCTTATGGCGTTCTTAGCCAATACATCTTTTTTAACCGACTCTGTTCGCTCTAGCTCGAAAAGTTATTCAAATGATTAATTTTCCACTTCTAGACCATTGACGACACGACTGTCTCACCTTTGAAACTCTCTTCCCCGTTTTTGCAATTGAGAATTTGAAGCTATCATGTCAAACTCTAGGTACTTTAATGCTAAAGTTTGACAGGCTTTCATGCAAGGCTTTGACAAATTCACCCGTTGAAACTCTCAGTTCAAAAACCAGGGGTAAGATTTAACAGCTCAGCGTGCCGTGTTACCGCGGCCCTGGAAAGCAAAGGGCACTAGGAGGAGCACGTATGGGTTTTAGTCAGTAAGAGTCTCCACCCAGAGCGGAAGAGGTCATTTGTTGATTTACCATCCATAAAAAAAAGACTTAACAGCTACATTTTCATACACTGTAAGTATACATATACCCATCCATACAATTACGATACAGGCGGGTCAGCAAGCCATCAATATCGTCGGCTGCGCCAGTCTGCGAGGGGGAGCGTAATAAAATCATAGCGGTTGCATTGACACCATTTGCATTTCCGGAGTTATACTCTCTTGCCCAGTTTTATAAGGGACTTTTAGAGACCACTAGATTCCGCCAGCGGTTTCGCCCGTGAATCTCAAAAATTACCCCAAGGGAACATACTCCCAGGTTAAACAGCCTATCTGTTATTTTAGACTATAATCTATTTCTATGCCAAATTTCATCCAGATCAGTTCAGCCGTTTTGGCGTTATTGAGTAACAAACATACATCCATTCATACAAACTTTCGCATTTATAATGATGGTGGTAAGACTTCCGATATGATCAATGATATTTATGTTGAAAATGGGTTAACATAACTCCTCTACCCGACAATTTTTGTGGTTAAATTATACTAAATAGCCGGTGATACTCTAAGAAGAACCACCGAAAGAAACTCAGAGGTCAGTCTTTTTTAAGGACAACACATGTAATGGTTAAAATGGTGGTCTTTTGTAGAAATAACCACACAGATTCGAGTGGAGTTGGCCAAACAGTTCAGGCACTTGCCAATTATCGTGTAGCTCAACGTAGAACCTAAAGAAGCTCACAGATTCGAGGAAAAATACCGAAAAAAGGATATTTGGAACCGCATGAAGTAACTACTCCAACTGCCAAACATCATGAAATCAACCAGCCAAGTGGGTATCTTAGTAACATTTTGAACTTAATAACTAATAATATTATTAGTTATTATTAGTTTTGGTGATTAAGGTATAATGTTGTAGCGAATTGTGAGTACCAAGACAAACCAATCATGGTTTAATGGTACAATAAGAAACTTAAAACTGTACACAAACTATATTATAAAAAATTTTTAAAAAAAATTAAACCTGTTAAATACCTACTTATAAAGGCACAGACAGGTGCGACGCGACAATGCGACAACGATGCGACGACGAGTTTTCGTTGATGAGGTATTACAATTCACATAATATGAAAAGCGTCGTCGCATAGTGGCGTTCTGTCTAAACGAACCTTATAAATTAATTTGAATCTACCGTTGCCATTTTTTCTAGGAGTATGTCATCACATCACGGCAGTATAATTTTCGCGCAGCTAATCTAAAATCTCGCTAATCAAAAAACTCTGTACAAAATAATTGTCTTAAATAAAGCAAAAATAGTACATAATGACATGATAGATGGGTTCAATGTGTTGTTACATTCGTATTTAGTATTCTGCAGGCTTCCGCGGCGTCGCTATGTAATTATGTCTCATTTCCTCCATTTTGATTATACTTTTGCAAAATAATAAACAATTTTCGTTCAGACGTAATGAGACTTTTTTATCTAACGTTAATAGTGGAACTTTACGTGTAGACTTTGGACTTTCAGTGTTTCTAAGGAGTGTTTAATTTCGAATTCAATAAAAACTTAAATATATAAGGCACCACGGATCAATAAATTCGGGGAAGGCAAAACCTGGGTCATTATTATGTAGTGTTGAAGCTATCATCCTTACAGCTGCAGCGCGAGAAAAGGACGCAACTATACAGGACGAATAGCATTATCCTTTTTTGACAACGGAACCATGATGGGGCATTGTTACATAATAGAAACGGCCCCAGAGGATCTTGACAATTCATTATATCTGCGAACGCGACTGTCGAAGTAAAAAATGTCTGTTTGTTTGTTTGAACGCGCTAATCTCTGGAACTACAAGTCGGATTTGGAAAATTATTTCGGGAATGGGAAATTCCTACGAGAACAGGAAAAAACGGGATATGCGCGTACGAAGTCGCTGGCAAATGCTAGTACCAAAATATAAGGGATTCATCATCATCATCATCATATCAGCCGAAAGACGTCCACTGCTGGACATAGGCCTCCCCTAAGTGTCGCCACAACAACCGGTCCTGAGCGTCTCGCATCCATCGGTTACCCGCGACCCTCACCAGACAAAAACTGTCAAAGTTGTCAAATATTCGATCACTGACCGGTCATTGAGACACGATTGCAATAGCAGACTCGAGCCCCAGGTCATCGGATAAGGATCGGGTAAGGGATTGATCACGTGATATTTCGACAGTAAGTTTTTGACTTTTGACAATCGCCTTTGCGATGCTACCACTTCACTGACATAATGTCACTTTTATAGAGCCTCAGGTCCAACAGCATTTCAAACAAAAAAAAAAAAAAATTATAACGATTGTACCAATATGAAGTGACATAATATTTGCATAGCACTTCTTATGACTATTAAATTAACCAAACGAACTCACATTATGACTGTTAAAGTTTTCCTACACAAACAATTGGGAACCGCGATTTTTCCAGTTCCCCAAACATAGTGCTTCTTAGAATAACTTCTGATAAATGGTTACATCATAAGACGAAAGATATAATTCTGAGAAACCTATTTTGTACTCACAACAGGTGTATGTTAATTTTAAATGATGATTTACAAACTCTTAATTATACTGTTATGGAGGAGTAAAGTCCTCACGTCATTTTTTGTCGTTATGATGACGTACAAAATAAACCAATTCAACTTTGCCCTTGTTAAAAGCTTTATTGTTAGATATTAATATCAAAGTTCAAGGTTCTTCTAATGTTATTGTGATAAACTTAAATACTTGTGATTTTCCAGCAGTAATAAATTGGTAAATTTGTGTTAAGGGCCAAAGTCTACACTTTTTTGGTCAACGCATCATGATGTTTCAAATAGCCACGTTGGACTTTGTTCTGAGGAGTATGTTCAGCTTTTTTGTCCAGCTATTATTTAAAATTACGTTTCAAAGGTTCTCTTGATATCGGGGTTTTCCAGCGGCTAAAGTTAACATTAGATCTAACTTTATCTACTGTTAAATTAATGTTTGTAGGCTAGTTGGGAAGTTCCTGCTTGAGTCTTTGTGTTAAAGACTCCTTCCAACAAGCAAGTGTGACGCGAAAGCGCAACATTGATGCGAAAACGTGTTTTCATCCACGAAGAACACTTTCTATAAAAAGTATTGACGCATTGTCATCTTGCCTATCTAAGTGAGCCTACTACTTCCGTCAGGAACTATTAGTTAATCTGTGCTACGACGAATACAGCGACCCTTAATACTCAATTATATTTGTCGATCAAAAACTCACATAATATCTTTTTTTCCTGAAACGAACTCGGCTGATAGACAAACACGTGACAGACAGACAGACGCTCGTTACGTCAACAAATATAACGTGACGCCACAGTGCGCATAATAAGTAGTACTCTTCAGCTGCGTGGGCGCATCATAATTAACGTGAAGTGTTTAGGTGTTTGTAATACAATGTCAAACGCGTCCCCACGCGTGTCCCACGTTTGGAACATGAAAAAACTTAGGTTCTGATACTGTTTACAACTGTATGACTTAAACTCATAGATTCTTCGATTTGTTGACTCTTTTTTTCTATTTTTTATTTAAGTTTCTGTTATGTAACAATTTTTTTGTAAGACTTATTTGGTATATTCTTGGCAGGCCTACACTCTTATATCATACCTAACCGTGGAGTTTCTTGTCATGAGTCCACACGATACAGGGGGTCTACCCTCTAAGCCCGAAGTCTATAGTTTCGGCCTTAGTGTCGGGCGTTTTCTATTCCGTATCACCAACGGACTTACGATTAGTAACGAACCCGAACTATGAACAACTGTCACATCGAGTTGTCATTCATTCTCGTAGAAAACGCCCGACACTAAGGACGAAACTACGGACTTCGGGCTTAGAGAGCACAAACAAAATTATATAGAAGTGTATGGAAGTCAGTATCGTGTGGACGGTTCGTAAGAAACGACAAATTGGAATGGTGAACTAGCTTCTGATTTTATTATTATTTTATTTTTTAGATATTAGTAAAATTCATTCATTTTAAGGTGGAAACGCCAGGGTAGTTCGCGTAATTCAAATTTTCTTAAGTTTTTTTGTAATTTGCAGGTCAGTGTCAGGTTGTGTCTTGGTCAAAAATCATCAATACAATTCCTTCAGTTATAATTGATGCCAAATGTTATGATTTCTTGAAATACTACATTTGGCATCAATTCCAACTGAGAGAGTTCTGTAACTACGTACTTGCTACGGCCGCGAATTATATTTTGACCAACATACAACCTGATACTGATGACCTGCAAATTGCAAAAAACGTAAGAAAATTTGAATTTCGCGGGCTACCCTGGCGCTTTCACCATATGGTGACATCATAAAAAGATATATTTTCTAAATGAAGTTATATTTACAAAAGAGGTGAATAATTCATTTCTCTGTCGTAAGCTCATTAAAACTACAACTTAAGTACCTTAAATACATTGTCCATACCTACATGAAAATTTATTACTGTTGTTATGAAATATTTTCCATATTCAGATAAAGTCGGTCAACTTTAAAGAGCTTTTAGTGGTTGGCTACCTTTTCGAGAGAGATTATTTTGCGGCAAAAAATTTACTTACACCTACTGTTAATTTTGTTTACTTACCTATTTGTAATCTCTAGTGATGACCTATGGACTCGAAACGTGGTCGCTCACAATGGGCCTCATCAGAAGGCTTAAAGTTACCCAAAGGGCGATGGAGAGGGCAATGCTCGGAGTTTCCTTGCGTGATCGAATCAGGAATGATGATATCCGCAAGAGGCTATGTCGGTAACCTTGGTTGTTACCGACATAGCCCGAAGGATCGCCAAATTGAATTGGCAGTGGGCAGGGCACATTGCTCGCAGAACAGATGGTCGATGGGGCCGAAAAGTTTTGGAGTGGAGACCGCGTACCGGAAGACGCAGCGTTGGAAGGCCTCCCACAAGGTGGACCGATGACCTGGTGAGGGTCGCGGGTAGCCGATGGATGCGAGACGCACAGGACCGGTTGTTGTGGCGACACTTGGGGGAGGCCTATGTCCAGCAGTGGACGTATTTCGGCTGATATGATGATGATGATGATGACCTATTTGTAAAAAGGTCAGACTGCTTTGTGGTTCATATAAATAGGTATTATAACATAATGTGCTTATTTCTCCTCTCCTTTTTTCACACTACGCTTTCATTTGTTATATCGGGCCAGTCCTTTCGGTAGGAGACGAGCTTGTCCCCCGTCATCTTGGCTTTGGCCTGCCGCGATGCCTACATTATCTCTCATATAAAATTTAACTTTCTAATTACTTTGTTTTTTATTATATTAGGTTACCTGATTGCAGTGATGAAAAATAAAATAAGTAGATAAACTTAAAGCGACTTAAAGTATATTATACAACGTGTAACAGAATAAACGCAGTAACTCATAAAGGGTCATTGTACTCATCATTATGAACACTTTTACTATGGAGACAACTCCGAAATCGCGAAAAAAAATCAGCTGTTCAGTACATTTTGTCAAGATATGCTCACAGAAATGTATGGGACAGTCGATTTTTTTTCGCGATTTCAGTGTTGGTCCCATAGGGAAAGTTGTTCATAATGATGAGTACAATGTCGCCGTAAGAGGTATTGCGTTTATTCTGTTACACGTTGTATATTTCTCAAATGGTGGGTATTTCGAAAAAACTGAAAAACATTATAAGAGTAAGACGAAGATACATTTTTTAAAGACGCAAACAAAATCCTATTTTTTTGTTTTTTTTCTTGCGCGAAACTAATCCAAGACTGACAATAATAATAATCCCTGTCCATACATTATGTACTTATCAACAATGCACGTACAATCGTACATGTTGAATTTTAATGAAAAACATTTATTGAAAATACCTACTTCAAAATATGAATGCATAATAGAAGTTATAAAGACTCCGACATCATGGCGTGACGCGACAATATGATACCGCGGTAAGAAAACGAATTGTCGTATCGTTGTCGCAGTCGCGGTTGCGCCTGTCTGTGGGAGCCTTTGGATAGGATATTTTTTCACAATTTATCGAGAAATTAAAGTAATAGTAGAATTGGCACCCACTTTGTCTAGGCTACGACACGATACGCCCACATTATTTGATAAAGCCATCTTTGAAGAAAATCACCAACCGCCGATAATTTATTAAAACATCATACCTACATTACGCAATCCATGGAGGAGCGCAAAATCGATTCACGTTTTAATTAAAAAACCGACAAGTCAAGTCAGCCTCGCGGTCAAAGGGTTCCGAACGAATAATATTTTTTTAGCATGTTACTTTAAATCATGGACTGCTTGTAAGTTTTCCTGTGATAGAAAAAGACCTATTTTCTGTATTTTTTTTTTTAATTTTTGGCTCAGTTGTTTCGGTGATAATGGTATTTTTTTTATCTAATTTCTTTAATTACTTACTTCGGAATGGAATATTTGAAATAATAAAAAATATACTTTTACAATGAGTCCTTTGATTTGATATGTCACAGTGTCACACGGTACAGTTGTTAAAACTTTTTTTTTGAACATTACAAAAAGATAGATTTTCAAAATTTACGTATTTTCGTTACGTATCCGTATTTGGATCACAGAAAGTAAAGAAATATGTAGGTATACCAAATTCCAACTTCGGTGAAAAAGTTACCGAGCGCCTACTGATCGAATTCGGTCGATAAGTCCTAACGATTTAAAAATACCGATATTTGGTAGTCAAAGCCAGCGACTGACATCGCTAGCAAATGTCAAATTACTGAACTACCCGCTAAGCGTCATCTACATGCAGTCTCGACATTATTAAAGTTTTCGGTAATTTCTAGCGAATAATACTGTTGTCATGCCTACTGAATAATATCGATACTCTTAGCGGGCTGTCAGTTTACGACAAAGTTCAGTCATTTATTAGATTTAGCAAAAGTGCATGAAATTCGCTGGCTTTGAATGTAGTGGCTACCAAATATGTGTATTTTCAATTATTAAGAATTCGGTCGGTAGGCGATCGATGTGGAGACTGCAGGCCCTGCTTGTTCGATATGTTACTGGCCTTGTCTTAGATACATGCTATCTGATTGAATCGTGCTTCATATAATAAAATTATAATAATCCGGTCATCACATACTCGTATCATTTGGGTCATCATACAAAAGCCAGCGAATTTGCCATTTAAGGCCTTCATTGTAAGGACTTTAGTTCTGTAACCCCAATGTACCTAATTGGAGTTCCTTTGCATTTCTTTGTTTTGTTTCGTGTTAACATAAGTAAAGTGAACATGAAGGAAGCTGTCAATACATACCACCAAGATTTAACCGCTGCGGCCCCGACATGTGAAAATTCCCGAAAAAAAATAAATCTTATGTAATAGGTAAATAAACATTAAATTCGCGATTAATTCGCGACACACCGGTGTGTCGCCGGGGCCGGAGCGGTTAATGACAGTTCACTTCATTTTCACTCCACGTAAGTTTATATGGTGAGATTTTGACAGAATAGACCGCTGGAGATTGACAGCTAACCCCACCTAAGTCTTCAAGTGAAAATTTCTCCTGGGTCGATGGCGCGTTGGGTTCCACGCGCGCCTCAAGGAGATGTCAGCGGGCCCGTTAGGGTCAGAGCCTGCTAGGGTTGCGGATTATGTTGGAAAGAGTTACCGCGGCCCTGGAAAGCAAAGAGCACTAGGAGGAGTACGGACGGGTTTTAGTCAGTAAGAGTCTGGCACTCCCTTCCGCTCCGCCCAGAGCGGGAGGAGTCATTTGATGATTTCTCATCCATAAAAAGGGGAAAATTTTCTCAATATTAAATATGGATATCTCACCAACTTCCCCTTTCTCTTATCGTGTCGATGTAGCTAGTAATAAAATTGGCAAATCGATTCTCTATACATCGAGAAGCAATTGATATGTGCAATAATGGATATCGTATGGATCCGATTGCTTTTAGATTAAACTTCAATGTAAATATCGATATTCGCTAAGATACTGTTTTGATGGGGAGGGCTATTGCAGGCGGCTAAAATGAAAATGTTAAGTAGGATGTGTGATGTTACACAAACAGATACAGTCGGAAATCAGGATATAAGAAGAGAATATCCGTGGAAGTTTTAAGACCTGCTCATTCTAACAAAAGCTCTCCGAATCACGCCTGAAATGGTACGGGCATGTAATGAGAAGACCCGAGGACGAATGACATCCTGAGCATCGACACCGAATCGAAAAAGCGAGGAAGGCCGTCTGTCACCTGGATCGTAAACAATGACATGAAGGTAGAAAATTTGGATGTCTCGACGATCCAGTACAAACACACGTCTGGCGAAGAATGAAGATGAGAACCGACTTCAAATAGTGGGATAAGGCTAGGCGAAGAGAGTGATATTAGAAGTCTGAAAGTGGCACCAGTGACTGCAAATTCGTCGTAATCGTGAGGAAAGAAGCCCAGAGAAACGATGGATCGTCTGTGTGAAAGATGCTAAGGCTAGAAAGTGGATAACTACGGAGAGGAAAGCTAATACAGAAGCGCCAACCGACCCCAAATAAATGGTATAAAGAGCAAGAGAATGATAATAATGAAGTAAAACAGTAAAAAAACTGTTAATACCGTTTATGGCAAGATTGAACCATTATTCGGTCTAAGAAACTCCATGGCCGCTCTTGGTAACTTTTTATAGTTCCAATGTGACGATTCAAACTGCAAAACTATAAGACAAAAATTTTTTGCTGCTGTCAGTGGCATTGTGACTACAATAGATTTCGCATTTAAGTGATAAAAAGTCTGCTAAAACAAGTGTTTATTTTTACGTATAAGCGGTATTTAATGGACACTTTGCACTTTGTCATTAGGGGACGAGCCAGTTAGAATCTTCATGGTTATTATTTTCTTGTGGTCGTTTGATGTTTTGTTATAATCGTACAATCACTAAGTGACACGTGAAACGACGTCACAAGTGGTCTCTGGAAAGTGTTGCCGGTGTGTCAATAGAATAGTATAGTCATTTATAAACTGCTCGGAGAGCCGTGTTGAAATATCATCACAAGCTCGAAGCCTTAACTGGCTAACCATTCTGGGGTATAAGGTTAGACGTCATTAAGTAAATAAGGATTCTGGTTGATCTAACAGTGCAATAGAAAAAGGCTTATGATGAAGACGATGAATAATCTAGAACCTTTTAGGGAGCAATTATGTCTTTATCCAATTATTCAAATATAACAGCTAAATAAATCCAAACATCTGACCAAAAAGATAAACATATCGTCCAATCCACCAGTAACGATACATTTTCCTGTCACGAATGAAAACTCGTTTAGTGACCTGCTCGTACTCGATAATCTGCTTACCAGCAGTAGGTAAATTGCCGCAGTCCGTCCATGAAATTTATTAAAACATTTAGCCAAAAACGTGGGGACTGAAACCAGCTATGTAAGAGTCGGTAAATAAGTTTGCAGGGTAAATCTGCCTAATAACGTCACGCTTACCAAGGGAAGTCAGTCAATCAAACTAGTACCTTTTACCAACCATGTTAGGCTCGGCATCCAGTACGAATGCAGCTGCAGTGCGATTCTGAAAAACCTCTCACCGTGTAAGCTTGTGAAGTGATCATGAATTGAGCTGTGATTGTGAATCTTTACAAACAAGATGGAATGACAGTTCATTTTACGCTCACTCCACCTAATTTTACACTGTGAGATTTTGACAGAATAGACCGGTTGGATACCAGTGTTATCGATCCTATCCGACCTCCACAATCCATGATCCATCGCAGTAGGTACTCTGATTCTAACTAACAGAAGAATACCAATGCTTGTCCTCTAAATATTAGCGCAGCAGCATCCATTGCGCGTTGTTACCGACATGGCGGACGGGGCCGAGGAAGTTGCGAAGGTTTTAATTTAATATACATGGGCTAATAGAATCACTGTCGTGCGTGTCAGCAACCCGACGTACTTATTTCAAGTTAAAACTAGGTATGTTCTATTGAGTGTCATTTGTCGTCTCCCATTGATACCTTTTGAAATAATTTTTTGGGATGCATGAAGGAGCCTCCTCGTGTAGCGCAATTTGTTCCATCAGACACTCAACTGAACCGAGCGCTCGGCGCATCCTGGACAGTCTCACCTAACACCTTATAAGACTGACCAATCCTTCCCTTGCGGTGGTAGGGCTAACACCCGCCTGGTTCGCGACCACCCTCCCACCGGAGTTCGGCGTCAAGCAGCCTGCTGTGTTTCGTCGACGCGTGGAAGTACCAGTGCCTCAGGGCATCTTCTGGGCACGCTCGCTTTCATCATGGACCTCATCTATCGCTTTCCATCAGGCGTGATCGAGGTCAAGAGCTAGCCCATTCATAAATAAAAAAAATAAAAAAAATATTTCTGAATGAAAAGGTAGGTATAGGTAAGAGGCAAGTATTTTTCCATAGGAGTTAAACAAACCACGAGCCCACCCGTGGCTGAGTGCAAAACATGTTTAAGAAACACGCTAGAAATGTTAAACAACTGTTACCTTTGAATACAGTTTGCCATGTAACGTCTGCGCTATACGCCTGTTGCGTATGCATGGTACCTACGAAACATGAGATGAATCAATGGAACCGCATACCTACTAAAAGAAAGTGGATTATTATTATAAACGTGATAGATGAAATTGTGCGAGGCATTTCAACATATCATTTAAAAAGTGTTTTATTAAAATTCACTTATTTCAGGTAGAACCCATAATGTGTAAAGTGGGTTCTAACTGAAACAAGCGAATTTTATAAAAAAAAAGAAACTTTACCAAGTGTAGGTACGTGGGATGTCGATGTGGGAACTGCTCTACAAACTTGTATTGAGTCTTAAACATCGGAAGTTCTAAATTCTTGAACAGATGTGGAGCGAGGCCTCTTTTATAAGTTCTGTGTTGGAAAGCTTGCTGAAACTAGATTAAATTGTCAAGATATTGGTTAAATGCTTTTAGATTCACATCTGTTCACATAACATATCTTCTTCTTCTTCGTGTGGGCAGTAAGGTCTAACGACCCCACAAACCGTAGTGCCAGAGTTTCTAAAACGCCTCAAGGGCCTCTGACATGGTTTAACACTATGAAACGATGGATAGAACTAGATAGAGAAAAACCGCCTGAACATGAGTTTTGCCTTAGCTAACCAAGAAGTACCTTCTTTACGCTCCGGCACAGGTTGATCGAAGCAATGGAAAGCTTACAGTGGTGATTTATAAACGATTCCAGTCTGGAAAATGTGGTGCTGTTTCATAATAGATGTCTTGCGTGACCGGGGGGAAGGGGCAATTGGTCCTTACGGTATTTTTGAGCAGCCTTTGCATTCGAATCACCAACAAGTTATTGATATTTATTGATACTACGATGATATTGCGAATTGAATTTGAACGTTTTTTAGGTTCACGGATTGTCCTGGTGCCTATATGCTATAGGAACTGATGGCGCCGAATTAGTAGCCAAGTTCTGAGCCTACTCAATGTGTGATGCAGATTGCCGTTGAAACGCTAAGCAGAAGAAACATATGCCATAGCGATAGAATTCTTAAAGCTGTTTAGTGTACAAAAACTTATTCACAAAAAAAACACACTTCTAATAAAAAAACACTACAAAACAACTTTAATTTCGAAAGTCGGTGTATTTGGTTGTTTCTTCGTAATTTAACACCGTCTTCCGAAATTAAAGTTATTTTGATTTAAACATGAAACTTCTGAACCGATTTTGACGACATTTCTATGGGACCAATCGGGAAGTATAATCCTGTCACATAAACCAAGAATTTTTCAAATCGGTTCATAAATGACGGAGATATGAGGTAACAAACAGAAAAAAAAATACAACCGAATTTAGAACCTCCTCCTTTTTTTGAAGTCGGTTAAAAACGACTATACCCCATTCCTTAATTACATTCCTCTAACAAGGTATCTCTTGTGTAATCTACCATCTCTGAAACAGCAAATTACAGCCACAAGCAGGCATATAATTAAACAAATTAAAAACTTCATTACATCGAAGTAACCTTATGGGTTTACCAACAATGACGTGATCATAGAATTACCAAGCAGTAAGTGAAGTTTCGTAAAGTAATGTTGGAGAAAAAAATGGTTTAATTCTTAGAGGGTTATTTTTTGTGATACTTATCTGATAGGTATTTCCCCTTGGCAGCACGTACCGATTTTTGTTTGGTCATGCTCAATCGTGACCATAGATTTTTCAGTGAATTGCAAGAAATATGTTTGGATGGAAAAGGTGATCCTTTTGTTCAGAAATGTACACATTTCGATGTAGCATTTATTAATAGTGCATCACTAAAATTACTTATGTATTCAACTGCATTTGGTATTTTAGCATGGTTGTATATAATACACCTTTGCATATCTATTATGCAATTATAATAGAGTTCTCAAGAAAATTAATTATTAATTGGTTAACCGTTTTACTGGAAACCGGTTTTACCGTTTGACAGCGATAACAAGTAACACTGATGTTAATTAGATTTTGACCACTATGCACTTTTCAAGATTCAATGCATTTATTTCAAATAAACCATTTACAGGCACTTTTGAATTGTCATGGAAAAACATGAAGCTGTTTGCACGTTCGAAAGCGAAGATATACAATGAAGAACAACGTGCAAGAAACTCCTCGGACACTCATAAATCATGACGTTCACGAATATGACGCGTATATCGGCACCGTTCAGCTCAAACATTTTTAAGGGAACTGAATGATCCAACCTATGGATCCAACACACGCCATCAGCGAATCATTTGTGTGAGCATGACATGTCATGCCTCTCAATCGCCAAGCTCTCATGTCAAACAAGTAAACTGCACTCGCGAGCACACTTCCACTCCTCTACAACTTCTATGCAACGAACCGCCGATATTCAAACAGTATTTGTTTTACAAAAAAGGGCTGTTCGTGCAATTTATAAATTAAGTCCCAAATACTCCCTCAGAGACAAATTTAAAGAGATTAATATAATGACTGTGCCCTCTCAGTATATTTATGAAAATCTTTTGTATGCACATAAAAATATTAATCTATTTAAAAGATACAGTGATATCCATAACGTAAATACTAGGAACAAACACAATTTTGTCATTCCTAAAACCAGGCTCAAGAAAATAGGTGGTTCATTTAGATGCCAATGTATACGTTTTTATAATAAACTCCCTAGCCATATTCAAGACCTTAGTATTAATAAGTTCAAATTATTTATAAAACGTAAGCTATGCCAGAAAGCTTTTTACACAATTAAAGACTATCTTGAAGACAAAAAGGCTTGGGATTGAGCTGCTTCAATGATGTACATGGCCTAATATTACATTTATCTATTATACCTTTTTAATTTTTAGACATTGTCATTTTTTTTAAGCTATTACTTTTCGTTCATCTCGTTTGTAAATTTTGACATGAATGTTTACTTTATTAAGTATTCTATTTTTATTATTTTTGACATGAATACTTACTTTGTAAAGTATTATATTTTATTTTTTATTATTTAACTCGTTTTGTGAATATGGGGACTATGTGGGTTATTTTCTTCTTATTTTTCGCTTCTTTAGAATACTTCTTCTTCTTTGAAGTATTTTTAACGAGGTCTGGCAGTTTGAGTACTTTTGCGGCCTACCCAAATGTCCTTTCTTTGGCATGTTCGTCGGTTCGTTGAGCTCCTTTTTGGTTCTAAGTTGAGCTACTCGACTACTGACCAAAGCTTGCACTGACTGGACGGGTCCACTCAAATCTGTGTGGTTCTTTCCTCAAAAGACCATTTCAGACACTGATCTGCATGATCCTCATATTGTATTGTGAATTTGGGGACCATGCAGATCGCTATGATAGGGATACATTTCATGTTAGTCAACAATGTCTGGCAGTTTGAGATTTTTTTTTATGTGGCCTACCCAAATGTCCTTACTTTGGTATTGTTCGTCAAATCGTTGAGCTCCTTAAAGTTCTAAGTTTGAGCTCCACAATAACTGACAAATGCTTGCACTGTCTGGACAGGTCCACTCAAATCTGTGTGGCACTTTCCTCAAAAGGCCACCTCAGACATTAACCTACATGGTTCTCGTATGATTTGACCAGTACAATTTGTATGGACTTCAAAAGAGACTGTGACCTCTGAGTTTGTTTCGGTGTTTCTTCTCAGGGTAGTCAGCTAGGAAACACCGGCCTCATCTAGCTTAAAATGACCAAAAAATATTGACGTGTAAAAGTGTTATGTTTAACCTACTTACAAAATAAATATCATTTATCCACGGACCGTGACGTAATCTGTGCCGTGACATTCGAAGTAATTTTATATAAAATATGATATAATTATGAATGCTTTTTATATTATTTTCTTTTACCTTATTATTTTTGTTATTTCAAACACAATGTAAATTGTTTGTGAATAAAATTGAAATTGAAATTTTGTTAGCTTTCCAATGATATCAAAAAGATTTAAAATAAATTTAATTTTCTACCTACATTTAGGGAACTATTGCAATAGTGCGAAGTTGTGGACGTCTAAATGAATAGGTTATGTGTAGTGGTATGAAGAGATAAAATTATATATTTCCTGCCCAGAACATTAAAGGTTAGACTAATTTTTGGACAAGGCATATATTTATAGTCTTTAGTGAATTACATTTTTGTATACCTCTAGCCCTTAACTTTGATATCACACATTACCGCCATTTTGTATATTGTTTTTATTTTACAGCCTATGCCACTCACTCACAGGACATTAAATTTATTAAATCTCTTTGTTACATGCACTTTTGAATTGTCAAGGTCTGTCAGTCAAAAACGCTCACCGACCCTATCAGAGAAAGAGAACAGATAGTCGATGGGGCCGAAAAGTTCTGGAGTGGCGACCGCGTACCGGAAGACGCAGCGTTGGAAGGCCTCCCAAAAGATGGACCGATGACCTGGTTAGGGTCGCTGGTAGCCGATGGATGCGAGACGCACAGGACCGGTTGTTGTGGCGATACTTGGGGGAGGCAAGCGTGGACGTCTTTTGGCTGAGATGATGATGATGAGACCTCATGGCAGCGTGTCAATTCAAGCCATTTAGACTACGGGGTACCTACCTATCACTGTAAAAACATTAGGTACCCTTCACAAGTCGCAGTCGGGTAATAACATTTACCACATAATGAAACATGTTGCATATGTCGTACAATAAGAACAATACAGTTTCTTTTATGAAATTTAAATGTTATTAACACATGAAAAGAATACATTGAAAAGTTTGCCGACAAAACAATGATTCATGCTGAAAGCAGCCAATTTGACGACAACATGTCAACATAAATTGAAACGAATGTACATAATGAAAAGAATATGTGGATAGGTGGCAACTACAAGCAAATAGATAGTTGGGCATTATTACTGGATTTTCAGGTGAATTGTGTCAGAGTAAATTGTCCCATTTGGAATCCTGTATGTGGCTGCAAACGCAAATCCTATTATCCTACCCTCTTTGTATCATACTCCCTATATTCTACTACGCAATGCAGCATTCAAGCTAAACATTCCCGGCTTTACTACAAAACGCGTTCTAACTTTAGTCCAAGCCTAAACTTTCAAGCCCGTTATTGCATTTTGAACTATATTCCGACTACCTTAAAGTTATTAATACAAAAACCTATTTTAGATCCCGGTCTATGTTGTCAATGTGCATTCAAGAACTTTACGGCATTTGGAATAAAGTTCGAAATTCAAAAATGGCTTGTTGGTTTAAACTTGGGTTTAAAGTTAGAACGCGTTTTGTAGTAAAGCCGTCAATGTTTGTTATTGTCATGCCCCAACAGTTGAACCTGTGGGCTGAACAAATTTGTGTCCTGGGATGGGATACTTGTTATCCCAGTAATACGTTTCCGTAGAATAATTTCAACTTTCACGCGAACGACCCCCGTCAACAATTTTATATTGGCTATTACAAATTATAATTTACAGTAGGTGCTTATTATTGGCAGCGAAGCCAATTCCTTGACCAAATTGAATGACACCTTTACTTGTAGAAGGTATCGTCATACTAACCTTCTTCAAGTACAGTCAACAAAAGAAATTAGTAAGCAGCTAGGCAGCCATATTGGGTGACCATACTCAATTGTCAGTTCTATGACAACGTTTTTCTGATTAGGTATTTATTGACTCGTACATTTTTTGTCTACGTAGGGGTAAAACAAAGTTTTTTTTTATATTTTTGCGTAGTAACTTTTCGCATTTTTTTTCTGTTTAACCAATAACAACAACTACAACAACTGTACTGTAGTTGTAACTTACAACTACAGTACGTAATGTCGAGATAGATGGCATTGCGGTTCATTTTGTTGCGATGTAGATTAAACTTAAATTGAACTTTAAATTGAAATTAAGCATTTTTTGCTTACAACTTGTAAGCAAAAATGCTTAATTTCAGTTTAAATATTTCTTCGGGCGCTCAAAGGATTGTTGCAATCCGGTCCCAACCGGTTTTATTGAGGTTATGTTTTTGATTTTCAATTTGGTTTTCCTCTTCGGGCTAAATTGCATCGACCGAAAGAAACAAGTTATTTAATGTATTATATAGTACTTACACTGATACAACTCATGCACGTAAATAAGATGCGATTGACAGGAGATTGTTATCAGGGAATCGGGTTTATTTTATTTTATTTATTCGGAAGAACCAACAATTACACATTTTACATTACAATAAAAATATTATCTTTAAAACACATTTATCAACTTTAACTTTTTCAGTTTAAGTTGATTAAATGTGTTTTAAAGATAATATTTTTTATGAGGTTTGAATACCAACTAAAGGAGTTTTACGGTACCAGAATAGTAAGAAATTCTGAATAAAATTAATAAATAAATGACAATACTTATCTAAACTTACTTAACTACTTATAATTCAGTGTTTACAACAAAATAACCTTTCGAACTTTGTTAAGTACATAAGTAATATTCAAAACGGAAAACTAAATGTGTTTTAATCAATTTTATTTCCAAGAAGATTCTTCAAAACGTCCGTTTTTAATAGACAATATATTTTATTCATGAATCTGTTTCTCAGAATGTTTTGTTGACGTAATCCAAAACAGTTATAAAAAAATAGGCACGCTTGACTTGATCAAACATAAACAAAATACCTACCTACATTTTTTAAATAATACATTTTGTCTTCAAAAATACTTTTTAACACATTCGCAACTTCTGCTGCTAGACGTCATGGTTTGTACTGATTCGAGCCTTTACCAATAGCTTATCGAAACAGGTTTTTTTCGAAAAAGCATTTTCTATCCTAAAATCTTTCGTATAAGAAATAAAATTAATTTTTGATAAGATGGCGTTTACGAGAATTCGACAATAAAGGTTTTACTTTCTGCATCGCGTTTAAAAAGCATCTACTTATTCAAAGCATATTGTCTCCATACCTACCTAATTTATTATTACCAGCCCATTTTAGACCCTATGAATCTTAACAGTTCAAATAAAAAACGTTATGCTCTGCAATTAGTATTTTTTAATACAACGTGTAACAGAATAAACGCAATACCTCTTAAGGGGTAATTGTACTCAATCATTATGAATAACTTTCAGTAAGTATAAAAAAAAATTACTGTTCCATACATTTATGTACGCATAACTCGATAAAATGTAGATACTGACCAGCTGATTTTTATTTCGCGATTTCGGGGTTGGTCCTATAATAAAAGTTGTTCATAATGTTGAGTAGAATGACCCTTTAAGAGGTACTTTTTGCGTTTATTCTGTTACACGTTGTATATGACTCATTTTAAAATAAACTCTAAACCGAAAACCAAATCAGCTCTTTATGTACTATATTTTTTTCGCATAACACGACAGAATGAACTTGACGGCACGGTTGGCACACAGTGGTTGAGCGATAGACTGCTGCGCTGTGTGTCGCGGGTTCGATTCTCGCACGGAACAAATATTTGCCAACAGATAGTTGTTCCGGTTCTGGCTGTTTGTGTATGAGAGTTTATATGTTTGTAAACGCACCCACGATACAGGAGAAATTCCTAGTGTGTGCGGGGCAACGTTTAAAAAAATAAGTAATAACAATTGAAGTAGCATAAATGTATACCTACATAATATATTGTGCCTGCACACTAACCCTTCTCCCCGGCTGCGGCTGTTCGTTCTACACGTAAGTTCCGTTAGTGTCTCCAGTCAGCTATAATAACGCGGCAGGTCGGACCGGTTGACAGAAGTCTCAAAGACCCTTTGGTTTTTTAACGGGGTATTGAAGGAATTGGGTAAAAAGAGTGCATTTTATTAAACGGGAGTCATATTTGCACAGTGATACTTTAATAATTAATTACAGGAAACTGCGGATTGCCCAAGCCTATGCCAGGTAAAAAAGTCGTCCCCTATTTCATCCATTTCTTGTACCTACTCTTCCCTTTTGTGTACCTAGTACCTTCTTGTACCTATGTAGAACTTTATGGCCATCATCGTAAAATCCTGCTCACTCTATTGACCAGACTAATTTAATTGCTATGATAATTTTGTTGAATAAATAAACATGTTCTAACGAGAATGTCCGTGCACACCATGAACTCAGCCGAGCCATCAGCGCATAGTGCACGTTGTAGCGACTCATAATCGAGACTTGTTATTATAAATCACGTGTGGCAGGCCGGCGCACGCGCATCGCCATTAAACATATAAATACCAAAGGAAATGACTGCTCACGCTGTAGAAATTCCTTTAACAGAGTCTAAAGTAAAGTATATCGTCGATTTGGAGAAAATGGGAGGTTAAATAGGATTCTGGATCATCAGGATCTCTCATCATTTGCCAAGCCTTTTCCGAACTGTACAAATCGAATTCAGCGGAATACCAGTATTTTACGTAGAGCTAATACTGCCTTTCTGACCACCACAACCCAGTTACTGAGTAAAACGGTACTTCTTGGCAAGACTGGTGTCAGATTTTCTGACTTCTGACAATCTGTAACGATTGCTAAAGATCTACAAATGACAGCTGGGATCAACGGCTTAACGTGCTTTCCGAGGCACGGAGTAGTCTCGGCACATTATGATGGTTGCTTAATCTTGGACATCGACGCATGCGGCTGTTATTATTTAGTAACGAGCTCCGAAAACTGACGACTGTTTTGTTTCACAATAATGCTGGCGACAAGCCAAGGATAACGAAGAAGAACCTATTTGTTATGCAAAATCAAATCAAAATCAAAAGTCATTTATTCAAATTAGGCTGAGAGCCAGCACTTTTTGAACGTCAAATTTTACATAAAGACAGTCCCCCAAAACGCCCACCCGTCACCACTTCCTAGTGTTTTAGCTGGGAAGAAGAAGTGGCGCAACAAACTCCCCAGCAACACATCTGTCTGTTACGTTTTAAGAACTTCAATTTATTAAACAATAGTACGCAAAGTATTTTAAGACACGAACAAAAAATAAATATGTATCCAACAAAAAAAATTATATGAACTCATATAACCTGTCATAAGCTAACTAATAGAGAAAGAAAGAACATGATAAAATTACATTGTCTTGCGTTCAACACTGCGACCAACTATTCTTATCGTCTAAATAGTCATTAATAGAATAGTATGCCTTTGAACAAAGGTTAGATTTAACTTTAGATTTAAATGAGTTAAAAGGCAGGTCAAGAAAAGAAAGTGGAAGTTTATTGTAGAAGCGGATACCGAGCCCCACAAATGAGTCATGGACCTTACGAAGTCGGTGTGAAGGAGCATGTAGCTTGTGCTTGTTTCTGGTATTAAAGTCCATCGTAGACTTTGTCTCTGTCATATCTGACATTGACTAGAGTCAAGAGCAAACCCATCACCAATAAAAAAAAAAAAAAAAAAGTTGTGGATGTCGCTCGTTTTAGTATATAAGTGTATATTTTGCCTAATATATAAAATGTTTGCAAAAATGAATTGAGATGCTACCGTGAGAATTCCAATATCTTTAAAAGTTCTCTTAATGAAACTCTTGACCCTAGCTGATATATTGCTCGCACAGCACGTTTTTGCAAAACAAATATATTTTGTATATCAGCAGCTTTTCCCCACAATAGAATACCATAGGACATAACGCTATGGAAATAACTAAAATAGACTAACCGAGCTGTGTCAACGTCAGTATAATGTCTAACTTTTCTGACGGCGAATGCGGCAGAGCTGAGCCTTCCCGATAAGCTTGATATATGTGGGCCCCATTGAAGTTTGGAATCAACAGTTATGCCCAAAAATACTGCCGAGTCTACAGTTTCAAGCACCTCGCCACTTAAAACGACATTGGGTCCTAAATTGCTAACATTTGGCAAAGCAAACTTTATACATTTTGTTTTCTTGGCATTTAGAACTAGATTATTTGTCGTAAACCAATCCGTAACCAATGAGAGAGCGCTGTTTACGTTATCGAAATCTTGTCTATTCCTATCTACCTTAAAGATAAGAGAGGTATCATCCGCAAACAATACCACATCACAGATACGCTTTAAGAAAAATGGTAAATCGTTTATGTAAACCAGAAACAAGAATGGACCCAGTATTGAGCCTTGAGGCACACCTAAATGCACTGGTAGCCCGGAAGACTTCACACCATTTACATCAACACATTGAAACCTATTATGTAAATATGAATTTATTACGTTAAGAGCTTCGCTTTTGAGACCGTAATGACGCAGTTTACGCAATAGCGTGTCATGGTGCACACAATCAAACGCTTTGGAGAGATCACAGAAAACTCCAATTGCATTTTGCGAGTTCTCCCATGCGTTAAATATATGTTTTAGGAGAGCAACACCCGCATCTGTAGTCGAACGTCCCTTTGTAAAGCCATACTGTTCACTATGGAGTAGTCTATTTAAATTAAAATGTTTTAACAACTGCTTGAGTATTAATTTTTCAAATATTTTGCTAAATGCAGGTAAGATGGAGATAGGCTGGTAGTTACCAATGTCACTTTTATTGCCCGATTTAAATAAAGGTAAGACTTTACTACTCTTCATGAGATCAGGAAAAGTTCCTAAATCCACGCATTTATTAAACGTAACAGCAAGATAGGGCGCTACTATGTCTATTATATTACTCAAAAGTTTAATAGAAACGCCCCAGTAATCACCTGTGTTTTTAGATTTAAGTGTATTGAAAACGTTAACTACATCGCGTGGCGTTACGTGCTCAAAACTAAATAATTGATTACACTTGGGCACACTACTTTGCAAAAGGTTTTCAGCTTTAGAAGGGGACGAATTCAAGGAGCGAGTTGTAGTTATAGGTATATTGGAAAAAAACTCATTAAATGCCTGAGCTACGTCAGCAGCTTTACTTACTAATTTGTTGTCTACTATAATCTCTAACTCATTTTCTCGTTTAACCGACTTGCCCGTTTCATTGTTAATGACTTTCCAAGTGGCTTTTACTTTATTATTAGAATTTTTTATTGTCTCGCTTAAAAATTTTGATCTCGCTACAACGCAAATCTTTTTATATAGTTTAGAATATTTTTTAACGTACTCTAGAAAAGCGGTATCAAATCTGTATTTTTTAAAACCATATAACTCGTATTATCTCGCTCTACTTTTATATATTCCTGCAGTAGCCCATTGGTTGAAACCAACAGAGGTACCCGTGATGTTTATGGTTTTTGTCTTAAAAGTGGATTGGTACTCTTTTTGCACAACATCAAAAAGGGTTCCATAGATTTTATTAGGATCCTCATGTTCTATCAAAGATGGTGTAATTTTATTAGCTATATTATTTTTAAATTTACTGCCACAGTGTTGCCAGAGTTTTGGGCAAAAAAACTAAAGTATGCCATTCATCTTATCAGGGTTGTGGATTTTGTTCGATTGTGTTAATAATAATAATCTTTACTATCAAAAAGCCAAATTCAATTTGTCCATCTCAACCAAAATATAAAAAATGCCATTATAATTATGAATTACAGCGCCATACATTATTTGAGACAGAGTGAAAGTCTGCGTCTGTGCTAGTATAAACTGTGTTACAGGCACAGGCGCCTTCCTCTTACAGTTCAATGACAATTTGCTGCACTTTGTAGGAACCGCGGCCCTGGAACGCAAAGGGCACTAGGAGGAGCACGGATGGGTTTTAGTCAGTAAGAGTCTGACATTCCCTCCCGCTCCACCCAGAGCGGAATTTGATGATTTCCCATTTATAAAAAAAATGCCATACATACCATAGACCGAAGGGCTATCCACAGTACTGCACTCATGCCTAAATTTTAATAGGTGCTTACATTCTCGGTCAATTCAAACAATAAACTAAACTGTTGCCTGCACCTCTTGCAGGTTGTTGCTGATCTGATTGAATGTGACAAACACAGCAAATCCAGCTTAGTCACAGTCACAGTCCGTAATAACTATTCATTAGACAATTCTCGGAAATATTCTATGACGCGTGTACCTAATATATCTAAAAATAAATCAAGAATACAATAGGACATATATAAAGTAAGTGCAGTTCGCGGTTATGACGAACAAAAACTTGTTATAAAACAATAGTTTATAAGTCGTCCAATCAATGCCTCATCACCACCACTTGATTGTATTTAACTGCAAAATGAATGATTTATCTTCTTGGCAGCGTTATGTTGGAAATCAGTAGGTACATAATGAACTCTTATAATATGGATTAGATGAAATCTAATGTGAATAAGGAAAAAAAATAAGAAAACAAATTTATTTACCATCACACAATAAACATATAAGTAATCATAATTAAAGTTTCATGTATCGAATACTGTATGTCAAATTACAAATAAGAGCCAGAAAATATATTTTCCAGGAATTTGACTTCTACATAGAAGTCCCAGTACTTAATCATTCAATATCTCCTTGGAAGAAGACATCCAAGACTAATCCAGAAGATATATCCAAGATAAAGATCTTTTAAATCGACTCCTCAGTGCGGTCACAATAAGTTAGAAATAGAGATATGGTAGGCGCCAGATAAATATGGAATAAATTACATTGACCTTCCTTTAATATCTCTTCGTAGGGTACTTACCCGGTCAGTTAATTGTGAATCGTTTTTGATTAGGTAGGTACTGGAAAAAGGAAGGATCAGGATAGATGTCAATTCAGGACAGATTTATGTAATTATTTCTGTTTTTGAAACTAAGTGTGTCAATAAATGTAGGCGGGTCAATGACCGTTATTTCACATTTATCTGGCGCCTACCATAGTGAGACCATCTCTCCAAGTCTAGGATCTCGTGACCCAAGAGTTCTAAGTAGACACTACATAGTACAATGTCTACAGCAAGCAGAATGAAGAAAATGCAGTTTGTAATTGCACCATTCTAGGTCTAAACTAATACTTGGCGACGAGGAAACTGTTCATAATTAACTACAATCCGCTATCCGTGACAGAAATTATAAGAACCCGTTAGAGGCCCACCTTATTTTAACAATAGATCATAAAATATATTTTTATAGGTTTTCTATTCCTAGCGTTATTGGAAATACCATTCAACTTTCTAACTGAAATACCCAGGCTAGGCGGGCGTTAGCGTCACTGATTGAAGACTGGTTCTACGGGTTCTATATTGCATGCTAACTTTAGACAAAATCCGTTTGTAAAAGAAGACATCATTTCTGATGGAAGTTCGTATAAGTACCTATCTGCTAAGATAGTTAAAGCCGGTTTAAAAAGTCCCGAAACTCACAGGCAGATGCCCATTTCAACATTTATTTTCCTCAATATTAAAGTTTTGAATAAGCATGAATTTGGAAGGCTGTACGCTACGAAGTGGGAACGACGACGTAAGAAACGATGGACGGGCTGTGTCAAAGATGATATGGCTAGAAACGAATTCATAAATATGGAAGAATAAGTCATGTTGCGCCGACCCTTAACAAATTGACTGAAGAGTGATGACGAATATCATATACTAGCACTTCGCCCGCGACTTCGTCCGAGTGGATTTAGTAGGTACTCCACAAACTTCAACGCCCTCTATGCCCCCTTATAAAGGTTAGCGTTGTACATTTCGATAGCATCTGTCAATCCTATACATTTTTGACGTTTTGACAATCACGAACGCCACACCACCGTTGACAGAATCTCACTTGTCTCGAGCCCAGGTTCAGCGCAACTGTGCACCCCGTTCAACCCGTCAGGGTTGGATTATGCAAAAATTGTTAGGTACATCTGTTTCAATAATCCCGCTTTTAGTTTGTTCATAGCATTTTCCGACGTAAATTGAAGCAAGCAATTATGTCCTCCCGGGTGATTAAGATTTTAGGGGAGGACATAATTGCTTGCTTCACTCCATATTATGTATATAGTTTATTTTCGAAAAATCCAAACATTTGTTATTCTTATTGTTATATCGAAATCATTTAAATGCCGTGTTTCAACTTCATCGGACCAAGCATTGATACGATTCTCCCCAGTTCGCTCAAGCCGCGACATTTTTCTTACTCCGAGCATGTTTATTACCGTCGTAACTTTTGAACGAAAGGTCCGATTTGAATAATTTAAAGTGTTATTTACATGGACATAATCAACCTTAATTATCAAACCATTTACATGGATAAGAATTAATATCATGATACTAAAATCACCATTTTTTATTTCACCATGGGATTTGCTTGAATAATTTGAACAAAAAGCGGTCATGGTGACTTATCCATAATAGTTAGACATATGGTATTGATTATTGATATACATTATCGAAGTTTTCATACAGATCCCTAAATTTTTTGAAAATATTCTATAGCCTATGTCCATCACCGATAATGTCGGATTCTAATGGTGAAAAAATTTTTCAAATCGGTCCAGTAGTTTCGGAGCCTATTCATTTCAAACAAACAAACCAACAAACAAATCTTAACTCTTTATAATATTAGTGTAGATATAACAAATCGTACCTACGATAGTCATATGGAAAAAAGAAAACTATTTACCTATTTCAATGCTTTACCGATGGTACGAAATATCTAAGGAAGCTGAATTTTTCTGTGTGGGTGAATTTTATTGTTGAACAAAACTGAAGCCACTTTTACCAAAGGGCAAGCTTGGCATAATACGTCAGTTCATAAAATAACACACGAGTTACGTTAGCTAACCAGCCGTGATGGATGCCGGTTGTAATGACAAATGATATGAGTACGTAACATACATTATAGTCGGAACACGTCATATCATTAATTTTTCACACGACATTTTTGTGTTAAGCGCGATTTCTATGTATGTTTATTTTTACAATCTTTAAATGGCATGACGTGAATGAATAACATATTTTTAAACTGGGAAATATATCAGGTAAAATTAAAAGCTGTCTTAAAAGTTTAATAATAAAATTAATTCATTGCAAGAAGAGTAGAACCCATATTTTACAAAATCAAATACAATGTCAAGATACAGAATATCTATTCTAATAATAGGATAAAAACAAAATGTCAATTAATTAACATTGTTACAAAAATGTCAATCCAATTTAAAAAAAAACAGAACTGAAATCATGGAAATATTATGTACTTATTTAATTTGGAATGACATTATAAAATAAAATAAAGTTATACCTATCTAAGTATATATTAAAATATAAGCGAAAGGTCATTCACTCACAGATTAATCACGAAATCCAAAAAAACTACTAGACGTCAGATAAGAAAGGATTTTAAGAAACTACACCCGTAAAGGGGTGACGTAGGGGTTGGAAATTGTTTGTACGTAATCTGCGCAGACTAGGTCGCGGGCGAAGTGCTTCTATTTACTAAAGTGACGATTAGTTTTTAACATTTATATTTTCAGAATTTTAAGTTGCA
This sequence comes from Melanchra persicariae, assembly GCA_947386135.1. Classification (NCBI taxonomy): domain Eukaryota; kingdom Metazoa; phylum Arthropoda; class Insecta; order Lepidoptera; family Noctuidae; genus Melanchra; species Melanchra persicariae. The sequence continues at coordinate 7,609,070 of OX376661.1, read as the reverse complement.
AAAATATTCGTACTAGGTGTATTCTATCCTGCCAGGGTAGCGGAATTTGTTCGAAAGAGGCACCGCGGCCCTGGAACGCAAAGGTTATTAGGAGGAACACGGATGTGTTTTAATCAGTAAAAAAAAGGTGTATTCTATTAGGAGGAACACGGATGTGTTTTAATCAGTAAAAACAAGGTGCATTCTATACTTACTACAATATTATATAGCTGAAGAGTTCGTTTGGTTGAACGCGCTAATCTCAGGAACTAGGTTCTAGTTCGAATTATGAAAATATTTTAGTGTTCGATAGCCCAATTATCGAGGAAGGCTATATAACATCACGCTACGACTAATAGGAGCGGAGATTTAATGAAAAATGTGACGCAGACGATTTTGCGCGGGTCAGCTACCTATTTATATTTGTATCGTCTTTAATTAGGTAAGTATTTTTTAACAGTTCAAGCTTACTATCTGGTTTAAGTGTAAACCAATGTTATTGAAGTTATAAAGGGCATTTATTTTTAAGTAAGTAACACAATATTTACATAAAAAAATAATATGTATTGGAAAAGGGCTATTACATAACAACCAGTTCGTAGCTAGAAAGTAGCTCAGGGCCACTTTCATTGGAACTTTGAACGTCAAAACTAGCGCCACTTTTCTTATACTTACAATATTATTTTTGTGCTGTAAAAATCGCGACAGACAAAAATAGCGCGAATAATTGCGGATTCTATAATTATGCAATTTAAATTGACCAGATAAAACTATGAATAACGAATGACATGATTCCTGCAATGTTTTTTTTAGATATTATGACCTATTACGTATTGTCTAGCATTACACAATTTGCATAATATTTACTTACGCGATACCGTAATTCGTTTGAACATCGCACACTATTAATTTTAAACATGCACTTTTAATTCAAAGTCGAGGCCATCTATTTGTTATTTAAATATTGTACAACTTCGATTTAATATTCCAAATGCGCGAAAGTTTGTCAATATTAGTTCAGGGTTTGAAGTGGTAAAATTGTTTGTTTGTACACACTTAATACTGTGTTTGTAAAAGCTAGAACTGATCCAGTTGTGTTTTTTTATCAGACACATAGTAGGGACCTACCCTAAATGAGTGTCATAGTGTACTCGTCGGCGTCAGTGGAGGACCTTGTAAATACAAAAACGTTTTTTTCACAGGAGACAATTAAAAATATTTACCGAACTAGTAAAAGAAATTGAAAGTACATTTTTACGTTTTTGCCTGTTTAATTTTAAAGCAATTACATAGGTAGGTGTAAATTTTAGTTGCAAATCAAATGTTTAAATTCTTCAGTCTCTAATAAAATTACAAAAGTCTTTGAAGAAAAAATCGTTTTTGCATTTACAAGGTCCTGCACAGACGCCGTCCTATGGGATAAGGCATGAAAGCAAAGCTGACATGGAGAGTCCTTACTCCCCTATTCTGAGGCACTATGTGGAGAGAATGGTCAGGTAGGTTATTCCTGGCTTTATCATTCTCTGCACATCCTGCTTCAGACATATTCATTGTTTGTTTTTACCCTTGTTTGTGTACTACTAACACTAGTTATAAGGTATTCTACTAACAAAATCTTCACAAAATGAACTATAATGTTGTCCGATGTAAATAAATAAATTAATTAAAAATCGGCTGGAAAAACCCTTGACTTTTAAAGAGCAGAAGAGAATCAACCTTCGTGGATACTCATGTGATTCGACCAGTACAGATTGTACAGATTTTAAAAGAGATTTTGCCTTAGTTTATTTTTGGTTTTTCTTCTCAGGGTTGACTGCTTCTATGTGTTGCATGTTACTACATAAGTTCATAAAATAAAAGCGCAAGAAAATTCAACTCTCATTAGTATTTTAAGCTTGACAGTCAAGGAACAAAATAGGGGGGAAACTAGTATCCTAGATCAAAATAGATCCCATCTTCTATGCATTATTTATGTGACTGGCAACACAGCATGGCATTGAAAATATGGACCTCTGCCAGCTATACGAGGTTGTCTAAACGCAGTGAAATGAAAATATACTGTTACAGTATATCCTGATGGTAATCAGGATGCTCTAATAAGGAAATATCGTCTAAAGAGTATTCATAGTTGTGTTGTTCTATACATATATCTACTTATGAGTAGACCCACTTTCAGGATGTCTAGGTTTATGTTTAAACTGATTAGCATAATGTATTATTAGCAAATTATACCTAGCATGTTCAAAACTATTAATTTCAAATTAAGAATTCTGTAGACTAAGAGTTCTTATAAAATTATATATTTCGTTCTAGAAAAGAATTATAAATTTTCGATCAGATAATTATATTACTTTGGCTATGTTCTAACATACCCAAAGTAATACTTATCAAGTAAAAGAAATCCCTGGCTGATTTGATCTGAATAAAAAACAGTTAATTTCTTAGAACAAACTAATAATTTTACTGTTTTCCACAGCCGCCTAAGTTGAGCCTGAGACTCACTCTTTAAATAACTTGAGGCGAAAAATTCTCATGGCGAAACTTGAACCGCAAGTACCCAGATACTTACATAAGTAACCATCCAAAGCTATTTACACAGACCATATCAATAAAACATAGATACAAAGTAACTCTGCCAAAGTGCTCTATTTTAAACATCATTGGCCACAATAAAATTAATGGTTAACAAACAACTTGTTTACTACTTACCGGCGAAGTTCCGGGCACATAAAAACACTAGAAATTCACGACGCAGTTCCAAGAAAATCTAATTTGCTTCAAGCAGTAAACACAAACTTGTTTTCTAATCTGATTCGACTTTTATTTACACTTGAATAGCGGCTCTAGTGTAATTCAAAACAAAGGAAAACAGTAAACACAACTTGTTTAGTTATCAGCTGACAGCAGCGAAAGGTTACAAATTGTCATCGTGTCAGTGTCACTGTCAATAGTGTCAATTGTTACAGGGATACGTTTACAAATGCTGTTACGTTGAGTGAACAAAAATATTCTAATTGTTTGTATCATTTGTTTCTCTCTTGAAATATTTTCATTAGAACCGTATACTCATTTAAACTATTGAATATTAATGCAAACCAAGACAAGACATGAATTACTGGTATTTGTTGTAGAGTTTATAATAAAGGCTCTCGCCAGCTTTTGTAAACCAAACTTTGTAAATGTTGTTGTTTTACCTTTTAAATACCATTTATTTTGATATTGGTCTTTTTAGTTACGGAATTAATATCATAATTATATAAATATTACAAGAAGTTTTTTTTCTTTGCAGGTTTAATCACCATGTTCTTCAAGTTTCCCCGATTATGATATTTCCTTCAAGCATAATGTTGGAGGTACCAGATAATGTAAGTATCATTGTTGTTTGCCTTGTGATAAAACGATTAATCGTTACTAAATAACTGCAATGCTTGAAGACGGATGTCTTCACCGAAGCAGGCCAAAAAAAACGCTGACGTGTCGATCTGTGTTTTGTTATTATTAATTTATGGTGATTTGCCAACTTAAAATTAAGAAGTACTTACTTAGGTAGGTATATAATAAAAAATCTTTAGATAAGAATTAGGTAAGTCGATTCGCTTATTTTGTTTATTTTAAAATGAAATGCCTAGGTCAAACAGTTACAGCTTGGCAAAAAAAAGTATGACGTGACAAGTGGAACTAAATATTTTACTAAATGGAAACCTATGATATCGTCACTAGTGTCAGATTTTGAGTAACGTTTATTGTTCCACATTTATTTTTAACGATTTGATTAAATTCTCTTACTGATATCCCATATTATGGTGCGTTAAGTGAGATGGTGGCGCCCTCATTTTTTCCAATCTCTTTTTTGCCAACTAGTACATTAGATCATTCGATACGACTTTTTTTACTATTGATAGGCACGCGTTTGACCAATGTCACCTGACCTGATGGTAAGCGTTTCTTACCCTTTTAAAAAGTAGATAATTATATTATTAATAGCTGCCGCCCGCGGCTCCGCTGACGTGAATGTCGAATATTATACCAAGGGAAGATGCACCCGGGATAAAAAGTACCTAACTATATCCTGTGTTATTCCAGACTATAATTTAAGTACCTCTGTGCCAAATTTTCATGATTGAAGTAAAAACTTCTGTAGCGGCGTTGTGCACTTTTTGGGATGGGTAAAACCAGGACTCGTGACCGTCAAGACACGTGACCTGATCGAAAATTCGTAAGACTTTTTGGGATGGGTAAAATATGTTAACTCGCGTTAGGACACGTAACCCGATCGAAAATTCGTAACACGGATAATGTACTCGTAATATTCATGTTTGTGTACGATAGCGCAATAAATGAATATTGTATTTAACCACATAAATGATTGTACTTTCATACTGATAAATAAAGCGATTCATGCGAAATAATACCCTAACCATTTCAAAATATTCTATAATGCACAACGCTAATGTGCAAGTTTTCACTTCGTTGTTTTTTTTCCGTGTCGTTCTGACGTGATTGAGTAAGGAACATCAAACCTTCGCTTTTATAATCTAGCTAAATATGTAAAAGCGAAAGGTCACTCACTCACTCACTCACTCATCACAAAATCTCGAAAACCGCAGATGAAATTTGGCACGAAGGTAGATTATGAGTAGGAGACGTCAGCTAAGAAAGGATTTGTGGAAACTCCCTCCGAAAATGGGTGAAATAGGGGGTGGAAATTTGTATGGAAAATCTTATTCCTTAGACCAATTTACGCATTACGGTTTCTGTGCTCTTATCTCGACAAAATGTACTGAACAGCTGATTTTTTTTCGCGATTTTAGGGTTGTTCCCATAGTGAAAGTTAAGGCATCTACTTCCTTGGTTACTAAATGCCGAACTAATCGTAGGTTCATAATGAGTAACTAGCTAATTAAATACAACGTATAACAGAATAAACGCAATACCTCTTTACGCGGTACGGCTTTTCATACAAACTTTCAAATCCTTATTTTTCGAAATTAATGAACCGATTTTAATAAAACTTGGTACGCTGGTAATCTAGGTCTAAATATTTATCAGAGTTTTCGAAAAAGAGTTCAGGGGGAAGGATATAGTGTTTTTTCACTTTCTATAGAAAACTTAAAATCGCTCTCTCTCTCCCTCTAAAATCTTTTTCAAAAATGTTCTCGGATAGTAACTATTTAGACCTGGATATCTAGCGTATGCATATCAAGTTTCATTAAAATCAGTGCATTCATTTCGAAAAAAAAGGATTTTAAAGTTTGTATGAAAAGCCGTACCGCGTAAAGAGGTATTGCGTTTATTCTGTTACACGTTGTATTTAATTAGCTAGTTACTCATTATGAACCTACGATTAGTTCGGCAATTAGTAACCAAGTAAGTAGATGCCTTAACTCCTTATTTTAAATCACCATGGTTGCTAGCAATTAGCCGCAACCAATTTGTAAATTAACGAGTTCTTTGGCTATACCTACCTTATAGTGTGTTTATTTTTACTAGTAGGTAAATATGACAGTCTATTTCCTGTACCTACTTTATTTGCATAAACCCATCAAACAATGCTATCACTGTGCGAGACTTCTGAGCTAACGTCAATATTGACACAAGCATTTAGCGAGCGTTTCATCTAATTTTTAGCCATAACAGTAACACCGTTTCAGGGCTGCCAATTCGTCATTGTTGATTTTATACTAAAGTTTAATGATGCTCGTACCTACAGCATGTTTTATAAACGTTGTTTTCGGTCCGCAAAGGTTTCTTTTCTAAGGAATATAGGTACCAATGCATTTTCCTATAAGTAAAAAGAAATGGCTGTATTTCACAGTTACATACAATGAAAAGTGCGCCATTGGTAAACCTGTCCATGAATATTGGTAGGTACTTACAGCTCGCGTCAAATAACTGTGCCCCTCTGTTGTTAGCCATTTGCAAAGATCGCGCAGGTGCAGTCACGTAGACGGGAGCGGGACGCAAGCATGCATCGAACGTAAACGAGCGACTGAGACATGAAATCGCGCCGCCATAATCCCCGCCCCGCGCATGCGTAATTGCGCAGTTGCAATTTGTTCGTAATTTTGACTACTACGCAGCCACTCGTAGCCAACTTCAGAGGGGCACAGTTATTTGACGCGAACTGAAGCTTGTGTTTGACTTTTATAGTTCCCTATTGCCTGTAGGTAAGTACAATTTGTTTAAACGCATTATTTATTTATTTATTTATTTAAACTCACACACTATCTTTACAGGATATCCCAATACAATAGTGGTTTATATACACAACAAATAAATTCAAACATCAACTTACGGCTAATACTTAAAACTCTTAACTTAAAAAATAGAACACAATACTAAACTATTAAAATCATCATCTGAAGACAGACTACTAAGTACACATATAATCAAATACAAAAAAAAAATATAAAATATAATCTGACTTACCACAAAATAACTAATAACTATAACTAACAAAATTCAACAAAACTCTTGCGAATTCATTCATATTGCACGAAAAAATGTCAATCCTCTCGTGCACTTCATTTAGTACACGTATTGTGCGGATGAGGGGTGTTTTTGACAGCAGGTTGGTTTTGGCAGCAGGCACGGCCAGCAGTGGCGGTCGCCGCCGCCGCCACACGTATCGGTCAGGGACGCACAGCTTCAGGTGACACAGCACACCCGGGTTATATGCTACTCCACGCAGGAGCTTTAGTGCATACGCCGCGAGCGCAAATTCCCGGCGCACTCTGAGTTCGTTGTACCTCACCATACCCAGTACAAACAGTGTAGGATATATCAGCGGGTAAAATGGGTACACCCCATAAAGTTTGAAATACAAGTGTCTTGTAAATTTATTCTGGACTCGCTCCAGCATGACATTGTATTTCGCTTCATGAGGAGCCCATATCACCGCACTGTGTTCCAAGTGACTCCTAACTAAAGCGTCATACAGCACCCTGAGTGTGTTAATGTTAGTAAATCCTTGGGACTGTCTCAGCACGAAACCAAGGTTTCTGTTCGCCTTCTTGCAAATTTTAACTACATGATCCCGGAAAGTTAGATCCGGGGTAAACAGTACTCCTAGATCTCGTACCTGCGACACTCGCTGCATCGGCGCTTCCTCTACTTTGTATTCGTAGGTTAAGGCAGTCTTCGGACGCGTAAATGTCATCACTGAGCATTTCGCTGTGTTGAAATAGAGTTTATTTTTATGGCTCCACTCTACCACTCTGTCTATGTCTTCCTGCAATCTCTCACAGTCCGACTCACCCTTAACCTCCAGCAGCAATTTGAGGTCATCCGCAAACAATAAACATAAACTATATTTGACTACGTCTGGTAAGTCATTTATTATTAAAATAAATTCGAGAGGACCCAAATTGCTGCCCTGGCTCACGCCTGACCTGGTGTAGTACGGCTCGGATTCGAACCCGTTGTAGTCAACGTACTGCTGCCGGTCTTTCAGGTAGCTGGCGAAGAACTGTAAGAGCTGCGGTGTGCAGCCAATTTTTGCCAGCTTCATTAGCAGTACATCATTATCGCCGACGCGGCATATTTTGATTTTAAAAAGGCATTCGATACCGTTATCGAATGCCTTTTTAAAATCAAAATATGCCGCGTCTACCTGCACACCAGCATCGACGGCCGGAACTACACGCGTCATGAAGTTAAGCAGATTAGTGGCAGTGCTGCGCGCCGGCCGGAACCCGTGCTGCGCGTCCGATAGCTGTGCGCTTACTTGAGCCTGCACGCAACGTTGGATGGCAGATTCGAACACTTTTGCAGGTGTCGATAACACTGCCACCGGTCTGTAGCCACTGACATCCGGACCTGCCTTACCCTTGGGAACTGGAATCACTCGCGTGATTTTCCATCTAGGCGGAAACGTGGCTAGTTTTAAACAAGTATTAAATATATGATGCAGGGGCTCCGCCAGCACCCTGCCACAATCTCGGAACAGAAAAGCTGGAATACCATCGGGGCCAGATGAGCGCTTCGGCTTGAGCTTTATGAGCGCTTCTCTTACGTCTTGAACACTGAGGGTCTCAATGTGCACTCGCGCACTGCTCGCACTGCTCGCTTCCGCCTCCGCCCCGGCCGCCCGCGCCTCTAGCCGTGGCCGCTCTTTATTAGGATTCAAAGACACAATTTATTCAAGAATCTACTCACAACAAAGAAAACATAAATATTAACTGTTCCCAATTGTCGACCCACGCCACTACAAAAGATACGTGAACTCACCGCACAGTCGGTGCGGTGAGTTCACGTTGGGCTAATCGGACCAATGTCGGGGTAAATTGTGGCGAAAGAAACATGCGCGGTTCGGACTTTCTATACTATAGGTACTTTTCTATGTATATATATTTATCTTTCTATACTTACTTATTGGAAACAAACAGTTGCACCTCTAATCTAACCGAGTTTTATTTTATTCACACTGTATATCTGCATGGAAACGGTAGGTTCTCATTGATTACATGAAATGGGGGAAAATACAAAATTCACACTAGACCAGTACTTACTTATACAGAATTGCCATTAGTCTCGTAAGTCTCTGTAAACATGTTTATTTGGGTACTACCACCTACATAAACGAATAAGGTCAAATAAGTGTCAATTATCTACAAAAAGTAAAGTATTACATGTGTACCTACAGCTTTGAAAGCATTAGGTACCTACTGAGGAATCTGCTTGTGTTTTCTATATTTAGAGGCTTTTGTTGTAAATAAATAGCGATAATCATTATTGGTATTGCTACACAAATATCAGTCACCGTTTTGTTTACTAAACGGTTGGTCATTCAGTTTATTTATTTATTAAGTCACGTCATAAAATATTTCTGAAAAAGAAACCACGTTGCATCAGTTGCATAAAATCTACTAAGGTTCGGTAAAAAAATCAATTGGAAAACAAGAGATAGTTATTTATGTGCGTAAACGAATATGAAACCCTTGTTTTTCTTTAAATAAATGTGTAAGAAATTTTCTCAGGGGTGAATTTATGGGCTATTGAATTAGTTCGACACGTTGTCAGAAGTTAAAAATAAGTAATAGATGTAAAAGTAAAACAGTAAAAAGGCACAAACAGGGTAAAAATTAAAACAATTGGACAAAAGTACAATACGTCTCGCGGAAAAGTAGTTTTTTTATTATTATTATTGATAGGCATGCGCTTGACCAGTGTCTCACCTGATGGTAAGCGACGTTTGCTTTTCGCGGTCACGAGCCCACTGAAGTTGGCGGGAATCGCTGGCGGGGTGTCTTTCTCGCCATCACCGCGCATCCCACGTTCGAGTAAGGATCGGAGTTACTAACGCCGTGCTACCAAAATTTCATTTAAGAAAATCATTGTAATAATTTCACAAACCATGCAGACAAAACTGAATTTGATTTGAGATTATAGGTACAGTACCTAGGTAGTTTAGGTAAGCTTGACACGTACCTAAATAATATAGGTACTTAAATCAAATTCCAAAAGTAGGAAGGATAAATACCGTACTTTAAGCCGTTTCATTTTTCATGCCATTTCAGCCCTGAAATAATTATCGTAAAACTGTAATATTCTTTGGCTGCACAAGTACCTACCTCAGTATTAGCTTCGCTCGTTAAATCGCCTAGTTTTGTAAATAACTTACACAGTGAGAGATTAACATCGCTACACGTTGCACGAAAACTAACGGTCTTTTAAATTCGCAATATGAATATATTGATAACAATGTACAGCTTTCAAATAATATGAATTTACGATATTTGGAAATAACAGTGTATTGACATTTTTTGAACGGAAAAAGAATATAAAAAAAGTGTTAAATAGTGTGGTTTTTTCCGGACTGGCTGTTTCACAATAGGTATGATTTACTTTTTATCAATGAATTTTCCGTTGCAATGCTGGCTTAGTTTTCAATCTGAAGTAGGTAGTTGTTACGCATACGATAATAAAAGTAGGTTTGCGTGGAAAATTTAGGTTTCAATCCGTTTTCGCTCATAGGTAAATATTTTCCGCTTTCTACGAAAACTGATTTAAATTATGTATATTTATTTAAAGTGGTAGAAAATGTACTTAAAGGGACGATAAGTGATCTTTAAAAGGTACCGTTTTCCGGTTCGGGAACTCAAAAACCTGCACTGGTTGTTCCACAGTAATTTTCCTAGTTATCCCCTTCCTATGTCAATTCGGTTTCTTATCAGTCTTTCCTCGGCTTCATTTAAAACTTATTTTGATCTGATCAGATAACTCATCATAATATTTGTTGTTGATATTCCTGAACAAATACTTTTCAAACCTCTCACATGATTTATAACCGAATTAGACCATTTAAAAATGCGAACATACATTGAGTAATAAAATATTTTAAGTCACATGTTTCTTATACAAATCTCTCACATGATTTTTAGGAAACTTAAAATGCGAACATATCTAGTCCAAAATAATTTAAAAAGACATGTTTCTTAGGCAAATATTTTCAACCGAGATTCTGGGGAAAAATGTTAATGTGCCTGCCTATTAGGACATGTTGAGTCCTTATGTATGCAAACCTCATCGTTAACACGGTGGCGATGACCGTCATATCTTATTCATTGTTTTGTGTTGCTAATTATTTGTGACGTTGGTAACTTAGTATATGGATACGTACCTACTTAGCTAAGTGAATACTGTAGTGTGTGGAAAATTAGTGGATTCATGTTGGAATCTATTGCTCAAAAGTGTCAACATACAGAATTATCGAATCAATAAAGAATCAATTCATATAGCCTTTGTCACCCGGAACATTATTACGAATAGTTTTTGATACCTCATTCATCAAAATCGGTTCGGTAGTTAAGGCGCCACAGTGGAACACACGAAATGCACACATAGACAGGAAAAATCATAATCTTCCACCCTTTTTATATTTGCCGCAGGCGGTTAAAAGTTATGTTTTTTTGCAATGATTAAATTAGTAATTTGTACGATATTGACGCGATACAACATCAAAAGAGTTCAATGAGCTCCCAGTCGACTGGTTTTTTTAAACGACTTCAAAAAAGGAGGAGTTTCTCAATTCGATTGTAAGTAGGTACCTATTGTTTCTTTTGTGTTTTTACCTCATAACTCCGTCATTTATGAACCGATTTAAAAAAAATCACCATTTATGTGAAAGGATTAGGTACCTATACTTTCCGAATGGTCACATAGAAAAAATAAAAAATAAATTTCATAAAAATCGGTTTTGTAGTTTGGTTTTTTAAACAAAATAGATGAAAAAAATATGTCATCCAAGTGGGATACATACGCAAGATCATCAGTCATAATATCAACAGTTAAAACATCAACACCGTAAGACCAACGATTCAAAATCTCAACACTTCAGAATCTCAACAGCTTAGTAAGTCAACAGTTCAGAAGATCAAAGTTTAAAATCCCAACTTTGAAAGTACCTATTAGGTCAATACTAGCAAGTCGGAGCCCGGTCGCGGGGCTCAAGGGTTTGAAAAAAGATCGAGTCGGGGTGCCCCATGTCAAAGTTGGGATTTTAAACTTTGATCTTCTGAACTGTTGACTTACTAAGCTGTTGAGATTCTGAAGTGTTGAGATTTTGAATCGTTGGTCTTACGGTGTTGATGTTTTAACTGTTGATATTATGACTGTTGATCTTGCGTATGCCTCCGCATCCAAGTAGGTACCTAGACGAAATGGCGTATTTTACTTTCCTATGACTTTCAAGTGGTGTTTAATAATTACGAAAAATGATAAGGTACCTATTACAAAACGTAAAATAAAAATACTTTTTACAAGAAAATACAACCGACTTTCAAATAAAAAAAAACACTACTAAGTATAAAATAGGAACCGACTTCCTATTTTATACTAAGTATTGTTTCTTTTTTTGTCAAAAACGAAGAAACAACCAAAAATACCGACTTCCGACATTAAAGTTGTTTTATACTTTGATTTTTTTTAATTTGGAAGTCGTTTGTATTGTTTTGTGAATTGTCCAGCAATCATCGTCATATTTCAGATAATTTGCACAAAATCCTAATGAACACCTAAACCTTCCTTTATGAATCACTCCGTGGAAACCGAATGAAAATCTGTTTGGCACTTTTTGGGTTTATCCCGGTCAGGCAGGGTAAGTAGGCAGAGTACGTAGTGATATTAGTACGAATTTGGAAGAACCGGCCTATGACGTCTATTTAGACTGGGCTAGTAGGTACCTAAAATACTATTGGCCGCACATTACCTACTCAAGCAATCGACCGTATGAACACTTTTAAACCCCAACCAGACAGATTGCGTGGTTATAAATCACCATAACCATTATCATTTGTATTAAACAAAGCCCAATAAATAATAATCATCCATCTTTACTTTATAGAAAATTCTAAGTTATCACCACGATTTTTATACAAGTTTCCTTTAGTCTACCTATATCTTGTTTTTGTAGTAATGACACAGCTGTAGTGAAGTTGGTTAAACTAATATTTGTGCTGTGGATAATCCACGAGGTTTTAATTATAGCAAGGCTTTCTCAGGGAGGTTAAACTTTATGTATGTCAGATTAGCGATCATTTTTATTTAAGCCAAAAACCCACAAACAATGCAGTTCAACGGCTTATTTTCATAACCCTAAAGCTGCCGAAGACAAGCACAATGTGATAAAGGAACTTATGCGACCACGCGTTTTCCTTCATAGAATATTTTTTACATATAAAAGGGATTGTCGAATTGTCGCACCGATTGCAAAGCCTGGACTGTCAAGATTTGTCAATGCAGACAGCATTGGCCGCATTCGCTAATCTGGACAGTTTGAAAAAAAAATGCCAAACATAAGAATTATGGAGGTGTTGGTGAAACTTCTTTCTTCTCCAAAAAAATATATGTAGGTACACGTCTTTTGACGCAGGCCTTCGCTACCGCCTGTGACGTTGACCACAAAAACCAACAATCTTAAGCAATTGCTAAGTTTACCCAGTAAACAATCATGTGTGCATTATTTTTTGATATTCATGTGATTGCAACCTATTTAGATAGCATAAAATGTAGGTGAACAACTATTTGTTTTGTTCAGTCTGTTAAGTTTAATGAACCGTAACAAAAAATCTCATAGGTATAAACTTAAATGTCGTCCATTATTTTTATAAATAATGTATGTTATCCTCGCCCTGGATAAATAAAGGACCTAGTGTAAATGTCACTTGGAATAAACAATACCTACACATTTTATTGAGCGTTCCTAATAACCTGTCATAAAAAGGGCAAAAATGACAAGTGAATCATTGACCTTGTTTCGGATTTAATTAATGAGTGTGTCAATAGTAGGAAGATCGCCTCGGTGTTGTAGTCGTACGTTCTTGTGTGACTTGCTGAGCATTTGAGCATGGCCTAATCCTTATTTCTAAGTTATTTCCCCCACTCGATTTACCTTGAATCATCAAATTGACAGGTACAGCTTGCTATCATTAATATTAAACAAGGTGTGTGTGTGAAAATAGGTGCAAGTTTATTGTCAGAAGAAATTCATTATTTTAATAATATACATTAAATTAACAATAATAATAACTAAAATTAACAAATACACTAAACTGACACACAATATAGGAAAAAAAATCATCCTCAACGCTGACAGATGGTAATGTGCCAAAGAGACTGGCAATCGCAGCATTGCCACGTTGAATGGCTATCAGACGTAGGTAATAGCCGTAGGTTGAGTTGGACGCAATTAAAATACCAAGGACTCGAATCAGGACAGAAAAAAGTATTATGGAATACCTACTTGGTTGGGAATTTCTCAGTACTTAGCAGAAACGAGTTTGCATTTGTGCCCGGTTAAAAGTTCATGGCAAAGACGCCAAACTAGATATAGGTAGGTAAGTTGCAGAATTCACGATTTATGCCAGCCAAACAATTAATTCATTGCTTTTTTTCTATCGGAAAATTTGTGAGTCGTAACAATAAAGCCTAAGCTCGGGTTTTACAACACGTGAAAACTGAACGATAAAATTTTACACGTGATTGGTTTACCTTTTGTGACCAAAGCAATTAGCACAAATATTTTTTAATTAATTCCACTGCTTTTCGTTCCACCTTCACCTTCACCTGTCAGCATCTTACCGTGAACACTGGTGGAGTGAGCGTGAAGTGAACTGTCATTCCATCTTGTTTGTACAGTTTTCGTCAAATAGCTTTGCCCCTCTGAAGTTTTGTCGAGTGGATGCGTAGTAGTCAAAATTACGAACACACTGCAACTGCGCATGCGTAAGAGACATGGGGGCGCGATTTTATGTCTCAGTCTTACATTTACGTTCGATGCATGCTTGCGTCCCACTTGCTCCCGTGTACGTGACTGCACCTGCGCGATTTTTGCAAATGGCTAACTTCAGAGGGGCAAAGTTATTTGACGAAAACTGTATGGATTGATAGCTCACTTCATTCACTTCGCCTAACCCTACCTACTCGGTGAAATGTTAACAGAATCGCACTGCAGATTGTGATTCTGGACGGCCATGGATTACATTTAATTAAAAAACTTGAATTTCAGACAAAGTGGTCCATTTCAGTTAGATAAAACTGTATGTCTTCAACAAACAATTTAATTTTATGTGTTCAGTTTTTGCTGGAGTTCCATAATAAAGAAATAAACTTTGAAAGTAGTGTGAGTAGGTACTTATATATACAACAATTACTATTTGTTCTTTATGGAGTATGTATAATAAACCAAGCCATCAAAAAATATCAATGCTCTCCAGCATTGAAATTTTTCGTGGTTCATCCGTAGACGAATTTGCTCATTCTTGAGCTTGGAAAAGCTCTCATCGCATAACCTGTTTGTTGAACGATTGGATGAATTGGACAGAGAAAGTCCTGCTATAAGGAAATATTTCGGGATTTCGTAAAAAGGAAAGTGCGTGTAATACTTTTAACCCCTTGATTTCCTCAATGGTAACAGGCGGTGGTATGTTAAAACGCGTCAAACGAACATTTTGTATTCCAGACACGGCTGTGCGCGGGAATCCCAAATACCTACTTACTGTTTTTACTGCGATCTACATCTTGTTATCCTATTCTTAAAATTTTATTGCTATTGGATATTAATGAGTAGAAAGAATTACCTATGAAATTGTTTAATAGTTTTTGTCCACATAGAATTATGTTATGTTATGCTATTATGTTGTTTTTCAGTACCTACTCCTTTCAAAGGTAAAAAAACCTTTGAAAGGAGTACTGAAAAACCCCATCCCAAATCTGATCAGTGGTTTTTGAGAAAATTGCAGACATACAAACATAGGTACTACGTACATAAGGGTTGAATGCAGAATCAAATCATTCACATTGGAAAACGGAGGTACTTACCGTTTTCAATAGAAAAGTAAGACCGCGTTAATGTGCTACAATTTTAGGTAAGTACATACATACCCACACAGAAACCACTCTTTGTTTAGGAATCCATATTGCAATGATGCTAACTCATGACGTGTTTATTTTAAGTTTTCGAAGTCTATGTTTGGATCAACAGACCGAGTTTATTTTTGGGTTTTCCTAAAATCGTCACCATAGGACTATAGTGGCCTTCGATTTATTTACGAAGCAATAATTAAGGTATAAATACATTAGATCAATATAGTGGTAGATTGTGTCAATTAGATATGAACACACTCGAATAGTAGACAGTTTAATACTTAGAAATAATGTTTTGGTGCGAAAATCTATTATGAGATTATTAGGTATTACCTATCCGTAGTTTTTAGTTTTGTTAGACTTTCAAGGTTAAAAATCTGTTATGTTTTAGACAACACATACCAAGTAGATACTTAGCTAATTTAATTTTTAAGGTAAAGCTATTATCTAACCTGGTGATATAAAAATTACACTACACTAAATTATGATAAAATGAAGTTATTATTAAAAAAATTAAGTTAACATTTTATTCAACTAAACTGCAAGTTATGTTAGAAAATGAAAACTCGTAGAAGTGTTAACTCCGCATGCATATTTGCATGGAAGCTTTACAGGGATAACTTGTTCGTTCGGTTGGGTTTGACTTTCCAAGCCATATTATATTGTTACCGCTCTCGTTCGAACCTTCCGATCTTCGATCTTTCATTTACTGTTACATATTCTGGTGATGTACTCCTCTTTTATTTAGTTGTAGTTCTTTATTTATCGTGATTTTATTTTATCTAAGTGCTCCACGGATCTCTTGGCGCCTAAATTATAATTATCTATCACGAGCGCACTTTTTCAATGTGCACTAAAATTTATTTTTTGTCTATGGAAGTTGTACTTACTGAAAAAAAAACACTTCATTAATTCCGATTATAATAAAAGATCCTTGTGGCGCTATACATTTATGTAGGCATTTCCTTCGCTCATTTTTATTCGTTTTGTTTCGAGATTATTCTGCAACGAGGTTTTTCATGAATCAAAGATTTTTATTTAATTTAAGGATAGATTGTTACTTGATTAGGTACTGTAATAATTTACTGTGGAAATTCCATTAAGTAGCAAGATTTTTCTTCATTAAAATTATTTCGAAATACCCACCTACGCGCTACATAGGGAAGTAGGTACCTAGATCTTACTCAAAGATTATAATGTGGGTAGCATGTCAGATAAGATGAATGCAAAGCTAACTGTAATGTAACTTTAGAGTTTCCATGTGCAGATTTAACGTTTGATAGTTTCCCAACGACTCTAGACTGCATCACGCAGTGCTGTCTTCCGAGATTGTTGTATGTAAGAGGCTATCTGCTTTAACAAAGAATAACATATTTTATTTAATTATAATATTTCTACTCTAGGCCGATAGTCTCTGCCAGGGTTGCGGATTTTGTTCGAAAGAGTTACCGTGGCCCTGGAAAGCAAAGGGCACTACGAGGAGCACGGATGGGTTTTAGTCAGTAAGAGTCTGACACTCCCTCCCGCTCCATCCAGAGCGGCAGGAGTCATTTGATGATTTTCCATCCATAAAAAAAGGCGGATGGTCTAGATTTTCATCATTCATTTTCAAATTCGCAAAACCGAGCATATAGCCAAACCTCGCTACGAACATTTTAAGGATCATTCTAGCGAAAGCTCTAGCAAATACTCGTCAAATAACAATGACTAAATTGCTTGGCTCGGCAAAAAGATCTAAAAAAACTGTCATTCGCTAGAATGCCCGCTAGACCGCTCGCTGGAATGCTCGCTAAAATGCTCCAGTTTATTTTAAACAAAATAACATCCGCTATACAATGTTCATTACCGGTGAATGCTCAGTAGGACCGTACATTTCAGTCACCTCTACATAATAAGGAAAATGAAATTGATTGATGTAAACTAATACCTACATAATAAAAGAATTATTAGGGATCCCTTCTTTTCGCATAATGTTCTTTGTCCTAATATACTTCGGCATAACGATTTTGGCACAATTTGTTTTGGCATAATAATATTTCGGCATAATTTTTTTAGGCATACATTTTATATTGGCATAATCATCTTAAAGACTAATTTTTTGGCATAAATTTGATTCGCATAACGTTAGTAGGCCTAATGACTATTAGCATAACGTTAGTAGGCCTAATTACTATTAGCATAACGTTAGTAGGCCTAATGACTTTAATATCGATTGAATTTAATATGCTGTGCAACAAAAGTTAGTGACAGAACCGAATTGCTGCAAAACCGACTTCACGTAGTCTTGTTTGTCCTACCCCTAGAGTGTAATTTAAAATCGCGTAGGCGCGTAGGGGCGATGCGGCTCGCGGGCTGAGGAGCAGGCGGATGCGAGCGAGCCGCCGCGGCTGAGGCTGGCCGGCGAAGCCGGCCAACAAGCCGAAGCTGCGGTGGTGAGCGAAACACGCGTGGGGCCGCCGGAGGCTCGCAGCGCCGGAGCCGTGACAGAAACCCTGCCTGCTGCATGTTGCATGCTCGCTTGAATGCTGCATGCTGCATGCTTGCTTGCATGCTGTATGCTTGCTTGCATGCTGTATGCTTGCTTGCATGCTTGCTTGCTTGCTTCATACTTCCTACAGCGAAAAAAAAAACCACAAAATTGTTCAATACGTTATATTATATTAATATGTTACCTATATATTACCTGATTCAGGAGATATGGCTTTTTTCCAATCGTCGAAATAAATTGTTATACCTATAAAAATATGTTTTAATATCATTATGCGTAAATAAATTTGTGCTTTAGGATATTATGCTTAAAAAAGTTATGCTTTAGAACTTTATGCTTAATAAATTTATGCTTTAGAATATTATGCTTAATCATTATTATGGTTAGAGAAATTATGCTTAAAAAATTATGCGTAAGCTGTTATGCGTAACTACATTATGCGAAAATATAATTATGCCAAACAAAATTATGCTAAGTTATATTAGGTCTTAAAATTTTATGCAGATGGATAGGGAACCGAATTATTATTATTCAGTCTATACGATTTTCAGTGTATCTTGTAAATTTTTAGCTTTTACATCAAAGGAAAGAAAAACACTACCAAGATACTAATATATCTTGATCAATGATTTCGATTTAGAAACCGAAATTAATCGAATTTTGTTATATCGTTGCTATATAATAACTCGTGACAGCATACTATGACTTTCTCATCTAAACAAGCTAATATAAATAAACTGTTAATAATTAAATTGCTTTCCTGTGTGATTTATTTACGTATCACTCATCAGAATATCCAATGACTTCCGTAGGTCTCTGACCGACTGGCGACCACAAGCGACTGAGTCGGCTTTCCTCAATTGTGTATTCTGCGATTGTATGCCGCCGGACTATTAAATTTAATCACTGCTGATGCGTCGGCCATAGTAGTCGCGGGAACATCCCACCAGCCCAGAAACCCGGCCACTTGTAGATTCCAAACAACATTTTCTATCATTGCGAAACTTTCTGAGTACTTCCTCTTACCATTGGGCAAAAAGGGTCCTGGAAATCGCTATAATTATAAAATAATTACATCGCTATAATTATTAAATAAGAACATTTGAACACACTCACTCGAAAACCAGCACCTACTCCCTCCGTTTTTCGCACTCGTGCGGAAAAATGAGATGGGGAATCCCCAACTAGGTATTTTTAAATTGTTATATGTCGTGTATTGTTTTTCGAGTAAGTGTATTGAAAAATTTACTACCTAGATTAAAATCATGTCTACCTCGTTGGTCTGGTGGTCACCACTAGATACTGACGAGCGTGAGGTCCGCTTATGATTTTGAAAAGAATCATTGGAATTGTTCACCTGGAATTGAAATTCGTTCAGGAGTATTTTATTAATTACATTCAACAGAAGCTATTAGCACAGGTTTGATAGTAATTAAAATAACTACTTTGGGAGGCATAACCCTTATTAATATTAAACATTAAATGCAGAACATTCAAAGCCTTGTTGATCTAGTTCATTGTGTTGTAGTAGTAACAAGACGATTAAGTAAGCCTCGTGCTTAATCTAATCTTTGAAAAAAAAAATAATATTACAAGAATTACACAATAGATAATGATCACATACAATAACAATAGTAATAATGACCATTACTTACATAATTCTATTATGTTTGATTGTTTGTGTGGCCATATATTATTGTTTGCTACTAGAATTCTAAGGTACTTACCTAGATACTAGTTAGGAATGCATGACGTTACCTTTCAGTCTTGTGATGACCTTTTAAAGAAAAAATGTAGAGATTCATTTTCTTTCTGGACGCAAACGAAAGTGTCTATTGTTTTAGAACTTACGTTTCTCTTTCTTCGTAAAAACTGAAACTAGACTGTCGGATGATCTTGGGTACAGAAAAGATTTTATGCTCCCCGTTCAAATTATCAAGTAAGTATTTTCAAGACTCTGAGAGTCAAGAAAGTTTCAAAAAGATTACCTATCATTTTCAATAGAACCAAGAAGAAATGTCACAATGTTATTTCCTTACATAACATAATTCTTGTGAGATCACTAAGCCAAACTTTTTTAATTTCCGATACTGCCATTACTTACCTATCACGGAATTCACGGGTAGTCCATTGTTACGTTTCTAAATGTATAATTTTCAACAGTTCACATTACGAGCTGGCGAACGATTATCACTGACAGAATAACACGAGCAATTAATCACGAGTGTACACGTTGCTAACACCAGGCTCAAAACTACCTACTAATTACAAGTCCCTGTAGAGTAAAACTATAATTTGGGCATGTAAATCGCATCTCTGCTAGTCTGATTACGCCTTTCGGGGAATTCAAGCGTGACGACATGCTAACATGACTTTACCTATTCGTAGTTCAAATTGCAATGCTAACGACTACACACAAACACAAGTAATCATTTCGAAGCGTGATTATTTAAAACGTCGATCTCCTACAAACGCGGAGTCAGTCAGCATTTCCCGGTTGACGCGCATGCTCGTCACATCGAAATGTCAATTTTTCCCGCCCTTTGGAACGCGCCAAAGTTCTATTGTCTATGTGCTTTTAGAATTTTTAAACGAACTCTTTAGTAACTTTAATAATCGACTATTTTATTTAAAATTACCTATGTGAAAGTGATTTAATGTGTTTTGTGATTTTAGTGAATTATGCAAATTATTATAGTGAGATTTTAGTGCATTTATTTTTTTGAAGTTGGCTTTTATAACCGTAACGAAAATGAAGGAAAAAGTGATTGTAAGTACTTTAAAAAATATATAAAATTTAGTTATCAATAATGGTATCGTCATCATATTATTTTTAATTATTTTACGCATTAACACACTTTTACTTGGCTTCTAGACAAGGAAAGTGTGACCGTCACCTATAGCGGTAATTTATTATTAATGACCACACAGATTAAAAGGAAATAAACCTTAAAATAGAACAAAAATTAATTAAAAAAGTTAAGTAGTTAGAATTTTTTACCTTAAATAACAATGAGATTTTACTATGCAGCCTTGTCCTTTAGCAACTTCAGAATAATTCTTTAGCTCTTCTCCTTTCTTCTTTCTGGCCAAATATGTTTAGTACAATGATATAATTTTTTTTTTGTTATCTTGAGTGTTTATTAATCTGTAGGTACTTAATAAATATGTCATGCAGATATGTAATGAATAATCCTTTCCTTAATACCCCTTCGTAGATCCGAACAATAAATTATGAACCGTTTTTCATTACAAGAGTTCGTAAAGGATCACGATTGAAGTCTATTCAGGACAGCTTTATGTGTTTATTTCTGTTTTTGATATTTAGAAAGTCAATAAATGTATGTGGGGTCAATGACCGTTATTGCACATTTATCTGGCGGTTACCATAACACAAGATCGGGATGGAAGTCCCCATCTTTGGGGTCAGTTGTTTGAATATTTAACAAGATAACGGTGATTACAAAAGAAGGAGGAATTATTATAAGGTACTGGATAATCCTTATCCTTACTTCCTTACTAATATTATAAACGCGAAAGTTTGTATGGATCGTATGGATGGATGTTTGGTACTCTTTCACGCAAAAACTACTGAATGGATCTTGATGAAATTTGGCACAGAGGTAGATTATAGTCTGGAATAACACATATGATTTTCGTGATCCACGCGGGTGGAGCCGCGGGCGGCAGCTAGAGTAGAATAGATCAAAACACAGTCTTGAACATGAGATCAATTTAAACAAGAAGTATTATCGACTAACAATAAAACAAAATGGACATAAGAGAAATATTATTGAAATAATAATCAAATAGTCTTGAGGTACGAAGAATTTAATGAAAATTAATACATTTCTTGAAATTGATTTACTTTCGAATACAAATTAACATTGTTGTTATAATGTTATGTAATAATTTATTTGGTCGACTATCATACTAGTGAGTGTAATAATATTATTATTATGAGTAGCATAAATCGTAAGCGATCAAACTACCTCAACAATATCTACTAAGGTATTTAGGTACGATAACGTTTCTTGAAATTGGCTGAAAGAAAACGCAATTTAAAAGCGTCATGAAAACTGTAAAATAATAAATTCTATTTTTGGTCAGTGGGTCGTCTTAGGGGCGGATTTTTTTAAATAAATTGTTGAAATATATTAGGTAGGACGGTAGGACCTTCTTACTTGTGGAATTTCTTCGAAAATGTCAATGGGTGGAACGCAAAGGGCATTCGGAGGAGCACGGATGGGTTATGTTCAGTAAGAGTCTGACACTCCCTTCCGCTCTGCCCAGAGCGGGAGGAGTCATTTGATGATTTCTCATTCTTAAAAAAAGGAACTTTAAATCGTACCCAAACGGGATATTCTAAGTTACAGCCTAAGTAACCACCCGCAAGAGTTAACTTGAGACTTCGCTTTGGTTGTCATACGCATTCCGGTCGGGTCTTACCTAGTATAGGTAGAATCAAACCTAATGGCGACACATAATCACTCCGCGAGTCGCTGTGCAATAGGAAATTGACTTGGCGGGGGAGAGGGCTGAAATAATTCGCCGCAACGAAAAGCAAACTTCGCAAACGCCATCAAGCTTGAATCCATTAACACATTCCTATTTTTACACAACGTCGTGCATACGCAGTCGGATAAAAATGGGTAAGGGTATTTATGGCTGGGTAGCGGTATCTATTTAGCAACTTAAAAAAAGCTATTGAACCGGAGAGGGTTCAATGGACTTTACGTCTAGTAACTTCGTACTTTGAAAAAGTTAATAATCCATTGGATGCTTTTTTTAAACACGTTGCCCCACTCTAGGAATTTCTCCTGTATCGTGGGTGCGTTTACAAACATACAAACTCACATACACAAACAGCCAGACCCGGAACAACTATCTGTAGGCCATACAAATATTTGTTGCATGTGGGAATCGAACCCGCGACACGCAGCGCAGCAGCCAATCGCTCAACCATTGCGCCAACCGTGTCGTTCGTTGCTCGGGAATTCCGTTTATTATTCATGTAGATACTTAGGTACATTAGGTAGGTACTCATATAAACTGAAACGCAGTAGGTACTTACCTACATACAGTTGCTTCTTTCTAAGTTAATCTAAACTTGAAACAAACACTGGTGCCCCGAATGGTAGCTTAGTATGTAGGCAAGCACTAAATATGTAAGTACCTATAAAGCAGACATCAAAACATTAAAATCCGCGAATCAAACAATTTCAACCAAGTTACCAAACATTACGTGGTTCTGAACGAGTGATTACTGTTTGTACAATGATTAACTAATATTTGTTCGTCTCAGACACTTCGCAACTACCAGACAGATTTTAACATTGAGATAAAGAGGTAAAAACATGTGTTTGACAAACGACATTGTTATAATTTACGCAGACGTTCAAGAACTGTGTTATTATGATTATTTGCTTGAGGATTTAGTTAATTACTACATCTGTCAACACAGGAAAGTCACACACACAGACATTGTCTAGTCTAGGGCAATATAGTAGTTATTGTGTTAAGTATCGCGGCCCTGGAACGCACAGGGCAATCAAAGGAGCACGGATGGGTTTTAGTCAGTAAGAGTCTGACACTCCCTTCCGCTCCACCCAGAGCGGAAGAAGTCATTTGATGATTTCCCATTCATAAAAAAAAAAAGGTATGCTGCATGACCTTGAAGCCTGCTCCTTGTACAAACACGATTCCAAACTACTGCAGCCCTTGAGGGCCAGAATCAATATAGTGGCGACTACCAGAAAAACGTAGGTAATTTGATTCCAATAATTAATCGGTTTGGCAAAAACGCTGCTCAAGAATTGCTAGTGACAACTGAGGTAGAAAAAACTGGCCAAGTTCGAGATGGACCCTCGTGCAAAGGTTTTCGTATACGAAACGTACACAGACTGCCTATGAATTTATTACAATTATTAAAAAAAGTAATTACTATCACCAAAGACCCTTACGATGAGCCCTTTTATTTCATAAGTCACACGGCACAGTTGGAAAAACTTTTTTTCTAGTTTAACCCCTAAAAGTGACCTCATATATATATTTATATATGAGACGGAGCTATACAGGACGTATAGCTCCGTCTCTTTCCCACTGGAAGTAATATTAAAGTAATACTGCTTTAAGAGTTGGTGGTTTAGGCCCTGAAGGGAGTGTCTTACTGACTAAAACCAATCCGTCTTCTTCCTATTACCCTTTGCGTTAGCCGCAGTGACTCTTTCGTACAGTCTGCAAATAACCTCAACGCACTAAACAGTAGGCATAACGTCAGGAAAAGCCTATGCTCAAGAAAAACGTAGGCATTGGCTACAATAATGTGCTAGTTTTCCTTTCCCTATGGACTGAGGAAAATGTTCCTACCTATATGTAAACAAATAATTACCTATAGGCAATAATAATACGCATTAGGCTAGGTTCATAAACCTTCGAAACTATCATTTCCGCATAGACTTTACGAGGAAAATACAGGACGTTAATATTTATGGATGGGAAATCATCAAATGACTCCTTCCGCTCTGGGCGGAGCGGAAGGGAGTGTATGACTCTGACTGCAAAACGGGACCTATGTTCAACGTCGGAGTTTCCTAAGCTTTTCAGGCAAAATTGTACAAAATAACATCTTCAGAGCGCTTTCTCGCAGTTTACGTTACATCTTTAACCTAGTCAAGTAATACTGGTAACAGTTAGATGAAAACTTTGTAACGGTTTTGGTGTCGTACTATGACGTGTCAATGCAATCATGATTCCGTTGTGAAAAAGAGATAAAGCTATATATCTATTTCAGCTCCGTCTCTCTCTTACACTGGAACCATTATGGCTTAAAAACGTTATTGTAAGGCTCATGAACACTCCACGAGTCGCTTTGTAGTAACAAACGAATTCATGTGACAGCGGAACTTTATTGATTCTTATACTTTTTTTTAAATTGGAATTCATCAAATGACTCCTCCGGCTCCGGGCGGAGAGGAAGGGAGTGTCTGACTCTAACTGACTAAAACCCACCCGTGTTATTCAAATGCCCTTTGCGTTCCAGGGGGTCTACTCTCCCTTACACGAACTAAGAATGAACGACAACACGATTTGATAGTTGTTCTTAGTTCGGGTTCGGGACTAATCTTAAGGCGCTTAACACACTGCCACGCACCACGCAGCGTAGCGCGTGAATACGTTGCTTGTAAGTATCTCCGTTTGTATAGAAAACACGCACAGTCCAACACACAGAAAATGCATCCACGCGTGTACGTTGTTGACTGTTGACACGCAGCATGCAGCGTGATGCGTGTCAGTGTGATAACCGCCTAAGTCTATAGGTGATACGGAGTAGAAAACTCCCGACACTATAAACGCCGAAACTAGGTCTTCGGGCTTAGAGAGTAGACCCCCTGGGCCGCGGTAACTCTTTCGAACAATTCCGCAACTTGATGCTTACCTAACGTAGCAATAGAAATTCCTCTTCCCACTCAATATGGTAAAGAAATCGAGGTCTAAGTCACAGTAAATCCCCTTTTCATGAAAAATATTGTACTGAACACTGGAACACATCATCACAACATGTTTTATAACACTCATTTACGACAACTGTTTGCTTTGGCAATTGACGACTATTATCTATGACTTATATCGGATTTTATTTGACACTATGAAATACCCCATCTGCTGACATTAAACTTTTATGTAACACATATTTTAATTTGGTCCCATTTCCAGTCTAAAAGTTTGGCTGTCGTTTTCAGTCCACAAGAACAAAGTTTAACCAGCAAATGAGTTAAGTGAATTATGCATCTAGGTTAAGCCGACCAAAAGCTAAGCTAAGCTAGTTTAAGCTTAGCTTGCATATCTAGAAAACTGAACAGACAGCACTAGCAGCGTGTGACATCACTCGCAAGACACGCCATTGTAAATTTGCGCCATCCAGTACAACGACGTCTTGCGTAGCGAGTACCGTAATTCTCCTATTTTCTTCAACTCTTCAAAAATCGTACTACGTTAGTAAAATCTTTCAAACATGTCCATATTCATTTATGTAGATTTTTGATAGTAGTCAAATAAACTATTTATCACCCCTACTTGTGGGCGTAAACTAAGCTATCATCATCTGCCTAGCCTTTTCCCAACTATATTGGGGTCTGCTCCTAGTCAAACCGGATTAAGCTGAATACCAGTATTTTACGTGGAGTATAAGATTAATAATATAAATTTTAATAAATGAGATCTGATGCTATTTTATAGCTTCTTCTTTATTAGCTAAACTAACTCAGCTATATAGGTCTTAGTATGTAACTAGGGTAATATATCCAGACCCAAAAACATTTTTTTTTTTTTTTTTTATTGGTGATGGGTTTGCTCTTGACTCTAGTCAATGTCAGATATGACAGAGACAAAGTCTACGATGGAGCGAGCTTACCCAGAAGGAGCAAAAAAAAAAAAAATTCTCCTCTGTAATAAAAAAAAATATAAACATCCGAATTGATAACCTCCTCCTTTTAGAGGTCGGTTAAAAATACTACGATACTACAACAGACTAACGATTAAAGCTACCGTACAATCTTGCACAGCATTCAGACGTGTCGATGCAATAATTACTATTTACTGGCTAGGGCCGCCATCATGAGCCACACATGCTAATTACTGGCTGAGTGACATGATACGATGATACATGTGGTTCCGATTGTACTTCACGAGCTTGGCGTCTGATGTGGAGATGACGCAGTAGGATAAGATGCAATAAGTAAAGCCAGTAGCTAGTTTTTTCCTGCTGCTTCCTTCGCGTTAACATAGACTTTCGCAAAAGAAAAGTAGCCTATAAACGTCTTCAAGGTGCCATCTATCTCTGTGCTAAAATGCATTAAAATCAGTTCAGCGGTTTACGCGTAAAAGCCAAACAAACCTATAAGATAAACGCATGGGCTATGGCCGCCATGATGGGCCACACATGTTAATTACTGGCTGTGTGACATGATACATGTGGTTCCGATTGTATTTCACGAGCTTGGCGTCTGATGTGGAGATGACGCAGTAGGATATACGGATGCAATAAGTAAAACTAGTAGCTAGTCTGTGCCTGCTGCTTCCCTCGCGTTAATAAAGATTTTGGTAAAAAAAGTAGCAGTCCAGGGTTCCATCTCTCTCTGTACTTACTAAAATTTATCAAAATCTCTTCTGCGATTTAGGCGTGAAACTGTAAAAGGAAAACTCACTTTCGCATTTATAATATTAGTTCGGATGTTGTGTGTGCGTGTGTTTTTTTTTTACTCATGGGAGCTAAAGGGGGTTTTAAACGGGTCGATTTTAGCCGTATGGCAAGTAACCAGTTGCATCGCTTGTAAAAATCGAATGGCCACCCCATTTACACCGGTCGCCAAAAATCGCATGCGACAAGTCTACATAGCTCAAAACACATGTGTGACACCTCATGCGGCGGGCGTCAAGGACGGGGCATGGCCGCATGTGGTTTGTCGCCGCACGGCATAAGTCGGATGCGACCCAACTTAGAGGCTTGCGATAATAGTCACTTGCGGCCTAGCCGCCTAGTCGAATCGTCATTTAGACGATCATCGACTCGTGTAAACCCCCTATTTATAAAATTACCTGTTAGCCAAATTTTATCCAACTCCGTTCATCGGCTTTAACGTGAAAACGTAAGAGATGAGACACACTTTGTTAAGGATTAGACAAGTTAAAAATAAAATAAAATAAAATAAAAATTTATTGCAGAAACTTGTACAACTTTTACAGTAACTCTTACAGAGGGACCTCCTTTTAAGTAAGAGATATACCTGTGCTAGGAGGTCCCGCTCTCCAATGACAAACGTTGAAATGGTAAAAGTAGTGCACGAAAAGAGAATAGAAATTAAACAAAAAATTACAAGCAAAATCCAAAATTAAACAAGATTACACTTTAACTATAAATAATAAAAGAAAAAAAAAAAAGAACTTATAGATATACCCTAAAATAGTGTATGTGTGATGGTGTGTGTGTTGTGATGGTGTGTGTGTTGTGATGGTGTGTGTGTTGTGATGGTGTGTGTTGTGATGGTGTGTGTGTTGTGATGGTGTGTGTGTTGTGATGGTGTGTGTGTTGTGATGGTGTGTGTGTTATGATGGTGTGTGAGTGTTGTGATGGTGTGTGCGTGCGTGCATGTATCTTTTCAACTCATATTGACGATGCTTGCAGCAATACCTCAATGTCATCATAGGTCTTCATTTTTAGCCATTGAACTATTGCCTTTTTGCAGTCTTTAGTGGTCATATGATAAATGTTAATTATTTTGTTAATTTTATTATATAGAGCAGCGGAATTTGCAATGAATTGTCTTTTGGCATATGCAGTTTTGACGACTTTTACTGGTGCAACACTGTATTTTCGTCTTCTTTCCTGATGGTGAGGGTCATAGGGCAGAACTTTGTGTAATTTTAAGACGGCATGAAGTATGTACAATTTTCGTACTGTGAGAATACCGCTGAGGGAGTATAATTCATTGGTTGGGAATCTGTACGGTTTGGTATACATGACCTTGATAAGAGATCTCTGTGCACGTTCCAGCTCAAGAAACTTCGTTTTTGTCGCACCGCCCCACACGGGTATGCAGTAGGTGAGAATTGATTGAGCCAGAGAGACATAGACTTCTGTTAACACTTTTTTTGTAGTCACATGTCTTAGGTTCTTAAATATCCAGATAAGTTTTCTCATACGGGCCATGACCATATCTATATGAGTATGCCAAGATAACCGCTGATCAACGATTATACCTAGGTATTTTATATGAGTCACTTTTTCAATATTTTTACAAGAACAGTTAGTACCGTTAGTAGTAGATATATTATGACAAGTGTGGATTTTGAGAGTTATATTAGGTCCTGGTTGAGTGTTGTTGTAGATTGTAAATGCAATATATTTTGTTTTGGCAATATTTAGTGTAAGAAGGTGTGAGTTCAACCATTCAGCAATCCTGGAAAGGCCCTTTTCGGCGGTTTCATATACGGATTCCCATGAATCATCGGAGAAAACAATAGCAGTGTCATCCGCATATGAGAAAACACGCCCATTGTCTAGCATCATTTTGCAGAGATGGTTTATATATATTAAGAATAGAGTCGGGCCCAGTACGCTACCCTGCGGAACGCCGTAAGTCACATAAGACTCATTACTAATATATTCCCCTACTTTAACCTTCTGCCTACGATCCCGTAGATAATCTATTAGTAATGCTAACGGGTTTCCCCTTACGCCTATACCTTCTAGACTACGCACAAGAATGGGGACAGAAACAGTATCAAACGCTTTTTTCAAATCAAGAAACACTGCTAGACATCTTTTTCCTGAATCTACTAGGTTAACAATATGAGTGGTTAATGCTGTAACAGCGTCTTCTGTGGATAATTTTTGTCTAAAACCATATTGAGCTTGTGAAATAATGTTATATTTATTTGTGAAGCTGGTTAGTCTTATGTTAATTAGTTTTTCAATTATTTTAGATATTGCAGGTAGAACAGAGATAGGTCTGTAGTTATTAACGTCATTTCTGTCTCCACCCTTGTGCACAGGAGTAATTATGGCTTGCTTCAGAGCTGGTGGAAATTTACCTTGGGCAAAACACAAGTTAGCAAGATGCGAAATTATGGGTACGACTATTTCATGGGCAGCCTTTAAAAATTTTGTTGTAATATCATCCCAGCCTGGAGCGCTTTCAGATTTAAGACCCATTAGCACGTTATAGACTTCTCCAGGATCCGTTTCGAGAAGCACGAAGGAGGAAGCCTTTGAATTTATCTTATGATGGGAATCGTGTTGAAATTGTGATCGGTTTCCGGAAGTAATGTCTTCAGCCAGGGTTTTCCCAATGTTTGAAAAGTAATCGTTTATGTGGTTTACTGAAGCATGAGGGGTGATCTTTATCTCTAATAGTTCTGAGTTGGGTTTTTTTTTAGGTTTGCGATGAGTTATATTGTTGATTGTGCTCCATATATGTTTCGTATTTTTGTTTGCTTTTAATAGTTGTTCTTTATCATATTTTCTTCTAAGCTTTTTAATTAAACTATTGCAATAGTTGCGATATCTTCTGTATGTGATTTTTAATATATTGTTTTGTGGATCCGATCGTAGTTTTCTTTGCATACTATTTCTATTTTGAATACAGCGCAAAATACCTAAGGTTATCCATGGTTTAATAATACGATTATTTCTCGGAACTAAAGTAATAATAGTGTTTTGCTGAAGGCACATTTGGAGTTTGTCTATTAATTGAACAGATAACATTACTGGGTCATTGTTTAAATTAAGTTCAGAAATATTACTTAGTTGTAAGGCTGTTATTGTTTTATCAAAGTCCACATTTTTTTTAGTTTTCGAGCATTTATGAGAATTTACTAAATTTGATAATTTAAGGAAAATCATGAAGTGATCCGTGGTAGTGGTATTCAATACAGCAACAGAAGCAGCGTTTTTATTCTTGTCTAGTTTCAAAATAAAGTGGTCCAAGCAGTTTTCGCCTCTGGTTGGTAAAGAATGACCCGGTAACAAGCCATGCATTGCAAGCATATTTAGGTAATTTAATCTGTTTGTGCGCTCATACGTCTGTTCAGTAGGTTTATTTATTATATTAATGTTTATATCCCCTGTTATTACAATATTTTTATGTGATTTTAGTGAGTCTAGGTGATTATTTAGCGAGTCTATAAAACTGTCAGCATTTTTATTTGAGGGAGATCGATAAATAGCAATTACAACAAGATTAGGCATTATTATTTGTAAGCATGATGCGTGGGTTAATATTATTTCCTTAACACTAACCTTGCGATCACACTTGACATATACTGCCACTCCATCGCACTGGTTTATATGATTACTTGTGGTAAAATTATAATAGTTTCTTATTTCAGGGGTAGGTTTATTTACGTCTAGTCTACATTCATTTAAGATCAATAGGTCAACACTAAAATTAAATTGTGAGTAAAAAAGTAATTAGTAGATCACCTAAGTTACTATATATACTTCTAATATTCTGCGATATTATTGTAAGATCCGATTTATGTACAATAAATTGCTTTGAAAAATCTTCAATTTGAAATTCTTTAGATTGCGCTATATCTATATCGTCTATTTCTTGCATTATTATATGTGTGCTATCCATAACATAGGTAAATTAATAATCTAAGTTTGAATACCAAATTGTTTACGTAAACGTATTTTGTTCGATCCTCACTAACAAGTATTACGCTAGAGAAAAATACATAATTCTCACAGTTGAAGAGAAATTTAGCGTTATATACGATAATTATATTAAAAACATAGCTGAAAGAAACCGATATGAGTGTGTAATATGAGTTATGTACACGTATGTATTTGCGAGTGTGTAGTATGCGTAAGTAACCATATATCAAATAAATTAGTACATAAACACAAACATTTATTTTGTTTTTGTATAGACAGCGTTTACGGTGTAAAGGTAAAAGAGTGAGTAGTTTTAGATATAGTCTTACAAGTATACATTTTATTTGTGTTAGAGTGTATGTAAGGTTATGTGTGATTTTGTAATTGTTATGTAAGAAGTATTGAACGCGTTTACGTGAGTGTAGTTTGAGTATGTGTAAATTGACAGAATTTGTTGATAAATTCAACGTCGAAAATAATGAACGGAATATCAGCAGCCGTTAAGTTTGAGTTAGTGCTTTAAGCCATGTGGCAATAATTAAAATTAAAATAAGAGCGCCATTGTATGCACAGACATGGGTACCAAACTCCCATCATCCTGTGTACACCGCAAAAAAAAATGTAGACGGAATTAAAAAATATTTAAATAGTTTTTTTCTTTGACTTCTGGGGCGGCGAAACGTATTGGCCCGGGGTGCCAAATTTCAAAATACGCCTCTGTCTACGGGACTTGAGCTTAGGCGCTCTGGGCGCGGGCCAGGCCGCTGACAAAATAAAACGTACGGCGTTAAAGGAACGAAATACGCACGCGAGCGTGCGTCCAGACGCCATTAAAATTTTTCGTCACAGCGCTCTGGCCGCGCGCCCGGAGCACCCAAGCTAAAGTCCCGTAGAGGAAGTACCTAAGGATATATAAAACTTTCAAGCAACCATACATGCGAGCTAGTTCTTCAAAATATGGATGTTCTCATTAAAACATGAATAGCAATCGATACCTTATACCACAAAATGCTTTGCTCTAGTCTAGTCCCCCAAGTACAATCGCAAATGGTTTTAGGTAATCTTAGCACCGACAAATCGTATTATAAGTTAATATTTTACGGTATTTTAAATAGGTAACTATAACTAGTTTAAAAATAATTGAGTACCTAGTTAAATTAAATGTGGAAAGTAGCTACTTATAGCATTTTGTTCATCCTGCCATTACCTATCCCAATCCGAATTGGTTTGAGCCACTTTCGAAGTGAAAACTTCTAATAGTCCGCTTCGCTTACACATTCGAATACTTAAAGCTTCTCTTGTCACATTCGTACCTAATCCTTTACTCATTTTCTTATTGCCGTGGCTATTTTTCATTTATTTCCAGAACACATTACGGAAATGTACCAAACATCGTTTCAAGGCAAAAGCAATAGAGTTACTAAATTCTTAAGTATACATATTTATTTTTCTCTTTCTTCTTACTAGTCTTTTACGATGCACACTTGTTTGTCTGTTTTCTTTTAACTTTTTTTTTGTGAATTTGTGGACAATGTTGTGGGTTACATGTGTAATAACATAAATATGGAATATTATCAACACTAATATTATAAAGAGGAAAGATTTGTTTGTTTGTTTGTTTGTTTGTTTGTTTGTAATGAATAGGCTCCGAAACTACTGGACCGATTTGAAAAATTCTTTCACCATTAGAATCCTACATTATCGGCGATGGACATAGGCTATAGAATATTTTCAAAAAAGTTAGGGATCCGTATGAAAACTTCGATAATGTAACCCCAGGTGTGAGAAGAAATCCTTATATCGCGTACGCTGCGGAATCTATTGACAATAGAGCAAAGTGATGTACTAAAGTTTTATAGAGGTCATCAATATCTACAAAAAAATCCGCGATACCATATGTCTAACTATTATGGATAAGTCACCATGACCGCTTTTTGTTCAAATTATTCAAGCAAATCCCATGGTGAAATAAAAAATTTAGATTTTAGTATCATGATATTAATCCTTATCCATTTAAATGGTTTGATAATTAAGGTTGATTATGTCCGTGTAAATTAAACTTTAAATTATTCAAATCGTACCTTTCGTTCAGAAGTTACGACGGTAATAAACATGCTCGGAGTAAGAAAAATGTCGCGGCTTGAGCGAACAGGGGAGAATCGTATCAATGCTTGGTCTGATGAAGTTGAAACACCACGGCATTTAAATGTTTTCGATGAAACAATAAGAATAAGAAATGTTTGGATGTTTCGAAAATAAACTACATACTTAATAAGGAGTGAAGCAGGGGTGATTAAGATTTTAGGGGAGGACATAATTGCTTGCTTCAATTTACGTCGGAATGCTATGAACAAACTAAAATCGGGATAATTGAAACAGATATAGGTACCTAACAATTTTTGCATAATCAAACCCTGCCGGGTTGAGCGGGGTGAACAGTTGCGCTGAACATGGGCTCGAGACAAGTGAGATTCTGTCAATGGTGGCGTGGCGTACGCGATTGTCAATACGTCAAAAATGTATAGGATTGACAGATGCTATCGAATTCTCACGTTTCCAAAGCTAACCTTTATAAGGGGGTATAGAGGGCGTTGAAGTTTGTGGAGTACCTACTAAATCCTCGCGGACGAAGTCGCGGGCGCAGTGCTAGTTGTGTATAAATGTAGTTCTAGTATTGTGCTAATTTAAGAATCTCTAGTTAAGCTTGGCATGTAACTGTTTTTTGTCCCTAACAAATAAAATAAAATAAAAACAGTCGTAAACAGAGATCTTATGGAGCTCCGTAAGGTAACCGAAACTATCGGATAACCGAAATAAAAATCTATCCGTAACCGTAACCGAATCCGATTTAAAAGTTTTGGATAATTTCGGATAGGGGCGGAGTCCAAATGAGACAGTTACGAAATTTTAGCAGACATGATCACATGACTAGCCGATTTTGTGTTTTACTTTGACAATTTCTAAAAAAATCTAATATCCGAAACCGAAACTATCCGAAACTAAGGGATAATCCGTAATAATATCAAATCTGTAACTGTATCTGAAACCGGTATAATATTATATCTATATTCGTATCCTTATCCAGATCCGAAACTTCATATCCATAACATCCCTGGTCGTAAATGTGCAGTTTACAAAGGATAATATTAGTTTGTGTTCAATACAGCTAGTTTGCTACGAGTACATCACATTATGCGGGGGCACGTAGCTCTGAAGTATCACTTGTGTGAATATTGAGGAAAATGGCTTATAATGACCGCTATATCGAGTGGTCATCGATAAGTTTTGTATAGAAATTGTCAATGCGCCATGAAATCGTATTTGGAGCTAAGCAAGAAGAAAGGCATCTACAAATCATCGACAAAATTCAGGCATGTTTACCTATTTGTATAGAAAACCTGGTAATCAACCTTGTCCTGTTTTTTTAAAACCGCGTGTCATAGAAAACAAAGTTCAAATTCCAACACATCCCATATAAACATGGGTTTTATTGGAATTTCAAGTTTGTTTTCGGACTTTTTTAGGTATTTTTATTACAATATGGCCATTAAAAACCAACCTACAACACAGAAAGCTAAAGTTGATAGTGACAATCTGTGGCGATGGATTGAAATTAATCCGAATTATAAATGCAATACCTACTCTTTATTGTACACCATAACAAATTACAATAAAGGCTTTTAAAATAATAGAATGCACAGTACAGACCACATTTCGTAGAACTTGCACTCGGCTCATGCGCACGCGCACCATAATTTTCCCTTTGTGTGCACCATAATGTTCCACGTTCGTGTACCGCGTTATCAGATGAAGAAATAATAATTATTATTTAATTTCATACCTGGCTCGTGCATTACGGCGGCATGAATCACGTATGTACCTATGTGTGTCAGTCGTGCGCTGAAATTGTTTACATGAAGACTTCATGTCGCTACCATGTCAAGTTTAGGTTGCTATTTTAATATTAGAATGAATGAATAATTAAAAATGAATACCAATAATAATAAATAAAATCAAAGTCGAAGTAAGTAGGTACTTAGTAGAAAAACATTTATATGTTACTGTTTTCTCAAATAATAATAGCACTCTTCCTCTATCCTATCCTGTTGTGCCCGACTGGGTCCACAATGATCTAAAATTATGTATATTTTATAATGTACCTACCACCTAAGTTCACATTGTGGAATGCAAATAAATATATTGAGTATTGAGTACTTTTTCTATTCATTAAAATCATAAATCCATTAATTCACTGACACATAATGCCACAGCGCACTGTCTTAGGTCCTAGGTCCATATCATCATCATCATCATCATCATCATATCAGCCGTAAGACGTCCACTGCTGGACATAAGCCTCCCCCTAGGTCCATGTAGCATGCAATTATGCACAAAAGTTATGTATGTACACCTATGTAGGAAAAGTCATCACAAAGGAAGATTTTTTTTATTAGTAGATCATTCCCTGAAGCCATTTTGTAAGAGGAGCTCGTGGCTAAAGGGCCTAACCACCAACTCTTAAAGCAGTATTACTTCAATATTACTTCCACTGGGAAAGAGACTGAGCTATACAGGACGTATAGCTCCATCTCTTTCCCACTGGAAGTAATATTAAAGTAATACTGCTTTAAGAGTTGGTGGTTTAGGCCCTGGTGGCTAAATAATCACAGCCGCACGGTCGATCTTCACGGTTAGGCAACGCTTGCCAGGGTCGGTCTGTGGATAGGTGACCATCTTTAATACCGAGACTCCTCCGGGCCTCGGAAAGCACGTCAAGCCGTTGGTCCCGGCTGTCATTTGTAGATCTTTGGCAGTCGTTACGGATTGTCAGAAGCCAGAAAATCTGGCCCCAGTCTTGACAAGAAGTACCTACTGTACGTGTTACCCAGGTAATGGGTTGGGTCTGATAGGCAGGAGCTCTACGTAAAATAATATTGGTGTATTCAGCTGAAACCGGATTGACTGGGAGCCGACTCCAATATAGTTGGGAAAAGGCTAGGCAGATGATGAAATTCCCTGCAACCATTTGGTGAATAAGTAGGTTACGTGTCGTTTTTTTATTACTATACTTCATACATCAAAACCTACTTAAAAATATTTGGACAGTTGTAAAATAATTCACTTAAATATTTATTCACGTCCGTAGATTCAAGTTAAGCCAGCAGTGCGATTCTGTAAACATGTCGAAGTGAACACCCGGTCAGGGCGCACGACGGGTGAGTTGTCAAACCATACAAATAAGATGGAATGACAGCTCTATTGTCGTTCACTCCGCCTAGGTGAACACCGTGAGATGTTGACAGAATCGACCGGCAGTATGACTTATTTTATCAAAATGTGACAAAACAAAGAAAACATTATATAAAGATAACAAACACAACACGAAGAAAACAATTAAGAGAGACGTAGAAAACAGATCATAAAGTAAACCTTATTAGTAGTAATTAGCAATTATTTACTTATCCTCGTAGACATCCTGTACTACCTTTATAATTACAAAAATACGATTTATAAATACAAACGTCTAGTGCCTACACAATGGCATGTTCACGTGTCTCAAGTCACCTTCATACCTATGCACTTGTGTTGGTGGGGACTTTCTTGCGCCAATTCATCAAAGTTAAAATATACAACGTGTAACAGATTAAACACAATACCTCTTTAGGGGTCATTGTACTCATCATTATGAACAACTTTCAATATAGGACTAACCACAGATATAGATATACATAGACAACGCAAGAACAACTAGTTCGCGTGCCCGTTTCGGTGCCCAGCTTACGATTTTTGATCGTAAGCCTAAAATTGAGTCAATTTTCATCGGTGTACGCTAGTCGGACGGTACGTCAGTTAGGTGTCAGTTATGTGGTTAGGTCAGTTAGGTACTACACGTGGCGGCGTCTCTTCCCATCACCTAGTAGTGCTTGTGTTGACGTCATAGTAGATAGTCAAAAAATGGCACGCTTGGTTTTCATACATCGTGATACTTGCGTTATCTATGTCTATCTATACCTGTGGGACTCACAAAAATGGGAAAATATCAATATAGATCGACTGCTCTATACATTTATGAGTGCATAACTCGACAAAATGTAGGTACTGAACCATACTAAAAAGTTGTTCATAATGATGAGTACAATGACCCCTTAAGTAGTATTGCTTCCAGTGTTACCGAGTACAGCTGAGTATCAGTATTTTACATGGAGCAACTGCTTATCTGAACTCCGGAGAAACGTCCCCATTTACAAAAAAAAAGCAGCCTCAGTTGGTCAAGCTGCAATTTATTGTCATCGAGAACGTCATTACGTCACTAATGAAGAACGTCAGTAAAAAAGCTTAAAAAAGTCACCCGACTACGGAAAACTAAACGGGATAAGACACAAATCAAGACAGGTACAAAACTGGTCAAGGTAAAACCGTGGTCGCATAATGTCATAATTTTGTAGGGTATCCACATGGTGTACAGGCTTGCGACCCTTCCTTTTGGCTTTGCCGTAGTCGGGTAAAAAATGAATGCCCTACAGGTACAGAAGTGTCATTATCAAGAATTTAGTGACACTAGATGGCGACGCCTACGCTGTGCACGTTCCCTATCAACGAACGCCGTACGTCGCACGCGGTCCAGTGTCAATGTCACTCAATAATCACCGGCTAAGCTGCCGCAATCAGTGAAATTACAGTTTTCTATCGTTTTCCCACGCGTCGCGGTTCGTTGACGACGCGTTTGCAACGTTTAACTTCAGTTTAGTCCGGTCCGTGACGTCATCAGGACTGGACATTTATCATTCAATTTGATCTTTTGACGGCTTTGTATGCCTAATTTTCAATTTTTGTAATGTGAATATGATTTTGTAACGACCGCAGTTTAGTCGGTTATCAATTTTGCATGGGTTTACGAATCCAATTAAATAGTAGATTTCATGATTTGGTTTTTCAATGAAGCCCACGTTTATCCTCCTGTCCAATACCTACTTGGTTCTCTGACATTAAGTGCAAGTTTTGTTTATACGTATAGTCTATAGATACTCGATCGCGTTAACGTAGACAGCATGTTTTAAATTGAAACTGGATAAACGCTGTCTGGTGAAAATAATGAATCAAAACTCACACTAAGGCTTCAGAGCCACCACCGAAGAGCTCCACTCTCAAATTAAATAGTTGTACCCTTAGGATGATCGAAGCTATCCCATCATACAGGCGATTTACCTATGCGATATACCACTTTCATATTCCATATACTCCTCGTAGATATTCACCAGGTCTTCATCTCTTCACTCCTACTTTCCTCTATAAACAAAGAAACTAAAAACCCATTCCCAATTGCAGGTATCAGAAGCAAGCTTCGTAACGAGCGTGGAGGAGGCACCCCGCGTCGACCAATGCACGCAGACGCCGCCGTCGGGCAAGGCGCGCCCGCGCACCCTGCAAAGGTACCACACTTCCGACCACATCTACGAGCGCTCTCACAGAACCTACCGCCTCAAGCACGAACCCAGGCCCAAGAGCCTGGGCCTCACTGACTCCTACCCATTCATTGCGAAGCCGCCGAGCTATGAATATCCAAAGTAAGGATTTATAGTATTTAGGCTTATTGTGACTAACTTTTGAGGAGACGGCGTCTGTTTTTATGTGTTGGGGTTTTGCTGTCGTAAATAGGATTAGTTTACAAACCATACTAATTTAAAGTAGGTATGTAATCTAAGTAAGATATCAACAAGTCATTTGTCTGTTCATGAACTCAAAAACGTTGTGTTGTTGCCTTCGTCTCATAGTATCGAAGCTCGCAGCTCAGTCTGTACTACATTCTGTAACTTAGTGATTTACGTACATAGGTAGGTACATAGGTATACACCAAGTGCCATAACTGTGTGCTTTCGTGTAGTCAGTTATCTGTTATCATTGTTACCACTTATCGTAAACTGAAATTAATATATCATTGATTGTTGCTAAATTAATTTCATAGTAAACATTTTTTTCTCGTGAAACATGTTAACTAACATTATATTTTTTTGTAATAATCCGTAGTTACAATAAACGTTACCATTACAAAAAACTCAATGCGCAAACTATATTTATTTATCAAGCAAGAGACGGTAGTTGAACACCAGTTAGTAACATCTGCCAGGCCACCGTTTATTTATAGTGCGCAAAAAAGTTGTCAAGAAGTCGTAAATCGTCAGTTAAAATATAATTTGGAACATTATTACAGCTATTACATAGTGACGTCTTTAAGGTAATCTTTTCTATTGTTAACGCTATTATTAGTCCACTAAAAAACTGTCAAAAACTTACAAGTGTTTTTTAATAGTAGTTTATGCAACGACCATATAAAAAGGGTTATTAAAACACGAGTGTGGGTTTATCACACGAGGCGTAGCCGAGTGTGATAATAGCATCGCACGAGTGTTTTAATACCTAATTATATGCCGTTGCATACACTATTTTATCTTCACTCATACAGTTGAAATAAAATAAGTGGAAAAATAGTTAATTCCAATATGGCGGATATTCTCATTGCGTATTCGAATGACTGCGCAGCGCGCTCAAACATAGACAAAGATAAAAGCTGGCTCATTGACTTAGCCCGCGCCAAAAATTAAAAAGAAAAAGTGTGCTATAAAAATTAAAAAGTTATTTTATGATGCAGTTGTTTAAAAATCGAAGGAAAATGTTGAATCGTAATGGTTTTTTTTTAAATTTTACCTATCCACGAAAAAAAAGTATGTATTTATGCATTCGTTTTTGAACTCATATTTGGAACATTACGTTGTGAGTGTAGATAAAAGTATTTAGGTATTGTATCCGATGCGTAACGATTAACTATTCCAAGTGACTTCAAAATGCCTAATCGTAGAAATTGTATCGTTCAAGTAAGAATTATATTTCGGAATTTTGTTACAGTTATATCACTAAATTAATATGGTGCTACGAAGCTACGAAAAACTTCTTCGAACTTGGACTTTAAATAGTTCTCATTTTAACAGACTTCAAACAGGAGAAGGTTATCAATTCGGATGTTTTTTTTAAATGTTTTTTCGCGCATAGGCAACTCCGTCATATATGTACGTGTTATTCTAGTTTAGGTAAGTACCTAAAACTCGTTTTGAAATGCAAAATTCGCAGCTGTCCCTTGACGCATAATATCGTGAAATCCGGTTCTTCTGTACGTAACTGTGTATAAACCTTCATAAATTTAACTCGGCGGACTTTTAGGGTTCCGTACCCGAAGGGTAATCAACGGGACCCTATTACTAAGCCTCCGTTGTCCGTCCGTCTGTCTGTCAGCGGGCTGAATCTCATGAGCCGTAATTGGTCGACAGTCAAAATTTTCACAGTTACGTGTATTTCTATTGCCGCTTTAACAGCAAATAAAGGGGAATGTCTACTCTCCATAGTGTCATATGCCCAAGATGGACATCAAATATTAATTTATTAAAATGGAGTGTTTTAAAATCTTAATAGTATTTGATATCTGAAACATATTTTCAAATTGACGCCACTATTTTAGAAATATTAAATTTTTCTACGAAAAAGTGTGGTGGGACTGTGAGATAATTCAACAACTTTTCTGTTTTCAATGCTTGTTATTGATTATGATAAAACCACAATTCACACAATGTTCTTCAGTCATTGTATAAAACGTTATTGATCGGTATCCAAAATCGAATGCAGCCGTGATCCTTGATTTCGGAGCCAAAGTTGTCGTTGGAGGTGAGAACCAAATCCATAAAACAATGCCAAAGTCGTTGGTAAAAATCCGAATTCATAAATAACAAAGCCAGGTTGCAAAAGAAATCGAAGAAAAATCAAGACACATCCACATTGAGCGTAAAGCGAAATGACAACTATCACATTCATTTCAGTGTTGTCACTATCACGAATAAAAATAATAATATAATTAAACCGAAATATTGTTTACTTTTTAAATAACCGATACCTAGTTAATTTACTTTTCTTATTTATTTTTAGGAGTACTTACAGTAGGTTTTTATTTTCATGTATGTTTTCTTTTAGTTGGTTTTTGATTACAATACCAGTAAAGTCTCGTGGGTATGGCGTTGAGGTTATTGTATTTGTTTACAAATCGATTTAAATCCATTGATTAATGATAATACGACTATGATTTTGATGCTGGCAATATATTGCCAGCGCTTTAATAAAAAAACTTGTTGTTTTTTCAATAGATTTCAAATATCAAAATTAATGCATAATAGTAGATTATGCACCCAGGAGATAAAGCAGTGTCTTATGTCACGGGCGTCATATTGAATCTCGAACGCAATGAAGGATTCGGGAGTTAACTCCCTCGCTACGCTCGGGAGTTTAGAGTTTAACTCACGAGCGAAGCGAGGGAGTTAATACAAGAATCCTGAATGCAGCGAGGGATTCAAGCTAGCCCAAGGCAAAGACACGAACAGAACACCTTTATCCCCGAGGAGGATACTCTACTCTTCACACCTCCTTTGAGAAAATAAGAAGCCATAATACGAAAAACAAAGTATTTTAAATTTACAAACACTAAGTAGAGATATGTATTTAGAACTATACTGTATACCTACTTAAAAAAAAGTTAGTTTAATGCCATACGGATTTGCAATATCCTCGCCTTTTTTGCGTTCCACTCGGTATACCTACCACATAGCGGCCACGACCAACTCGATTTTAGTTTCTTTTTTTACTTCTCTGTGGGTAAGTAAATATGTGCAAGCCTATTGTTAGCAAAGCTTAATACAGAGCTTTATATCAGCTGGTAGAATGGGTTCGGACGCTTGGCTGTATGCAATTTGAATTTAGAACGTCATAGGAGATGCTGGAGAAAATAGTTTTTAAATTAATAAATCAACTATAAATGGGTTTTAAGTGTTATTCTTATCCTCATAAACAATAATCCGTACATAACCAATTATTCTTATAATATTGTCTTCAATCCTGGACCCTGCCCAATCCTTATGATTTTGTAGAAATTCGAGAATATCATCCCTAAGTAGTAAAAATATCGAGAATATCTTTCCTTTTTCTGGAACAGAAAGAGAGAGACAGAAGGCCTTGTAAGTACCTAATATACCGCCAATTGAGCAGACAGATGAGGTTCCAAATTTAAATCACATTATTGACCAGCGGGTTATAATGAAATCCAGTACAATATTATTGCCCGGCTGTGCCACCGGCCAAAAATGACTCACTTTAGGTTAGGTTGGCATGAGATATAATTTGACGTTTTCGATCAGGTGGTGTGAAAAGTCTTTTTTCTCTAGTCTAATGTCCACTGAGGGCCTCAAATGGGCATTCCCCTTTAAAATTTAAGCGGTTCATTCATTCGAAAAATAAGTACTTGAAAGTTTGTATGAAATGCCGTACCGCGATAACACTCTTAAGGAAAGTTTGAATACTACCTACAATCTACATAATAAGCAAATAAAGTACTTTAGAAAAAAAGAGCTGCAAACATAATTGAGTAGATAGGTAACATGGAAAAATTTAAATAAGTACATAATATGTCGTTTGATGGTTTCATAGTAAACAAAACACACGCAGACCGCACAGGCCTCATATCATGGACATTTAATATGGCTAACTGGGCTAAACGAAGAGTAATTATTTAGGTGATACGTCTGTATTGGCGACTTTATTACCCAAATAATTACTCCCATTTTCAGGCCTGAAGATTACTTAAGTAAGTTGTCTAAACATTATATGTTGACTAAACTAATAACGAAGTCGTAAACATTTTGTCCTAAACTGGTGCACCGCCACTCCTCGCATGTTTTGTCAGCACACCACTGTATTGCAATCAAATTATTCTTGAATCTTGACGTATTTAGACGAAGCATTAACTAAATATGTAACACTAACAATACACATAACATTGACACTAACAATACAGAAGTTTTATAAATACCTAGACCTTAACTATTTATAAAAGTTCTTTCCCATATTATGCTGATTAGCAGATTCTAAATTCAAATTCGAATCTGATAATCAATATAAACTAAGTCTATGGTTCGATTTTTTAATGATTATCTAAGTATGCATTAGGCACAGTTTCTAGAAAGAAAATCGCTAAATTAATGTGAGAAATTTTAATTTAATATTATCTTTATTTCAAGCATCTAAGGCCCATAAAATAAAATACATGAACATAAAACAATAACTATAAATAAAAATAATACATATTAAATTAAATAAACTACTGCATACGAAATTACGGCGTCGTGTTTCGCTGACTGGTGTCGCGCAGCTGGTCGCGGAAATTTTGAAACGCGCTCAGTACATTGGCTAAAAGAATTTTCATTAGACAATCGCACCGCTTTAATGGCGTTTATTTATGCGTTGATAATATTTCTTTCTAGAAACTGGTGTACCTAAGAATCATAGCTTCTGATTCAACAGCACCACTGATTAATTAATCCCTTAATTTGTTTCCCAGATTCAAAGTCAGCGTGACAGACAGTCCCACGATATCAGTGACCCCACCCCACAGCTTAGAATACGTCTGTACTAAGGGAGGAACCAGCCCCAACGGCAGTGTCACTCCTAACGGGATGGTGTCCAACAAGTCTGCTGCCACGGTGCTGCTGAGCCCTGGATACCTGCAGGGGCACTGTCAATGTAACCAGTCTATTAAAGTAAGTTCAGAAGTCATTTATTTACTTATTTAAACTTCATGCATTAAGGCACAAGGGCGGACTTAACGCTTTCATGATCATCATCATATCAGTCGAAAGACGTCCACTTCTGGACATAGGCCGCCCCCAAGTGTCGCCACAACAACCGGTCCTGCGCGTTGCGCGTCACGCATCCATCGGCTACCCGCGACCCTCACCGGGTAATCGGTCTACCTTGTGGGAGGCCTTTCAACGCTGCGTCCTCCGGTACGCGGTCGCCACTTCAGAACTTTTCGGCCCCATCGACCATCTGCTCTGCGAGCATTGTGCCCTGCCCACTGCCACTTCAGTTTGGCGATCCTTCGGGTAACCTTGGTTCTCACGCGGATATCAACATTCCTGATCCGATCACGTGAGGAAACTCCGAGGATTGCCCTCTCCATTCCCCTTTGGGTATTTAATGTCTTAGGTATGCTCTACTAGCCAGCTAAGGGCTGAAGGATGCAGAGTTAACATGGTAGGTGTAATATGCATAGGAAACTACCAAGTATACCAAAATAGATAAGCTAACAAGTCATCTATATTTTAAGGCAATACTGTCTTATACCAAGGGCACGCTGGGTCCCGAAATAATATCTCGATTACAAGGGGCAAGTTCGTGAAATCAAGATAACTAGCAAGTAATATCCTGGTTTATTATTTAGGCTACACGGTTGATAGCATGTGTCAGGCGTAAGGCCAGTAGCTTACATACTTAAACTATTATCCTATTCTAGCTTGAAAAACTAGCCTCGTGTGATCCAGGGATAGTCTCGCCTCAACATCGTCAATTTCCAACTTTCAAATCGTTCTTTTCGTATTCGAATATGATAAGTAATAGAGATTAATATAAAAAAAAAATCTTTATCAGAAAAAGACGCGTGTGCTCATTAATTGTGATTTCACACAGGTGCTGAATTATGATTTGAAATAAACGCAAGTTCACGGCAGCTGTGCCAACACTTCGTAGTTATATACTCGTAGTGAGTTGTAGAAAACGCCACATAATATTTATTCGTAAAATATTTTTTAATAGCGATATGTGAGTGAATTTCCCGGGACCAAAAATTGCGTGGCATCGATGAAATTGGTACTAAAAAACAAAGTTATAATGTTCTAACATTTTTTTCCGGTTAGATGAAATAGAAATCCACGTGTAGCACTAAATATTTTATTAAAAGGATTAATGGATACTCCAAAATAATTAATTAAACCTCGAAATATTTCATTGCCGTGTTTGTCCACACGTCACCTTGTTGTGTATTATTCCTCATTGATAAAAATCTATTGGTTATTTATATTAAAACCTAGTTTTATTTGATACATTAATAGTTAAAGTATTGTTACGGAA
The DNA here is from genome assembly GCA_947386135.1 of Melanchra persicariae. NCBI lineage: Eukaryota > Metazoa > Arthropoda > Insecta > Lepidoptera > Noctuidae > Melanchra > Melanchra persicariae. The sequence goes on along the minus strand of OX376661.1, from coordinate 7,564,086 downwards.
TATATTTATTCAAATATTTCAACAATACAACGAATGGTTAATAGAAATTCATTTGTCCCAGAACTACCGTTCATCGCCGTGTCCTAATCATGTTCAAGGATATTGTTTTACCTAATGACTTGCGTCCCCCCCGCGGTGCGTTAAACGTTTGGTATTAGTGCTGCCTAAGTGCTCGACGTGGAAGGACGTACACACGTGCCTGCGTTTTCGAGCCATAATGTAAGTTATTCAATTTTTATGTTACTGGACATTTTTTCTTTCATCGCCGTGGATAGGTATAAACTCATTTAAAATTAAGTTTGTCTTCTTGAGTAAGCATTCGATAGAACGCCATTTCTTTTATGTTTATTTGTGAAGTGTTTATTTCTTTAAATAGTTAATAGATTTTTTGTTATTTATATTTTTTGCCTTGATTTTCATCGCCGTGCTTTCATTGCCGTGGTGTTTGTGCGCGAAATTTGCTATGGCAATGAAAAAAAAGACACGGCAATGAAAAAAAATTCATTGCCATGCCTTGTAAAACAATTTATTTTCATTGCCGTGGCCAGGTATTTCATTTCCGTGACTTGTGTTTTCATCGCCATGGTATGATTAGGCAAAGAAAATATCTTTATCACCTTTTATCTGTTATACAGGTAATACTGATTACTGACATTACAGGACTCGTCAAGTTAACTCTCTCTGCAATGCGATATAACATTTAAGGATAGACTTGATGAGTTTTTACTGTACAGTCAACTACAAAAAGATTTTTTCATGGTAACGTAACAAAATGATGTAACATTTGGTACTCTATCACACGTATAATATACCCTCACACACGCATGCACCCCCACATACTACAGTCTGATTTTAATAATGGATTGTTTATATTTTTAGGATGCCAAGATGCCTAAACCAAAATTATCTAAAGATGTGAGAAAAGAGAGGAAAAGATTGGCGGAAGAAAAGCGACGTCAAAAATTAAGAAGCGACCCTGTATTAAGAGAGGAGTATCTAAGAAAAGAAAGAGAACGATATCTTAAAAAGAAGGCTACAGGAGTAGTTCTTCCTCGAAGTGCAATGACTTCGCAATATTATAGGAGGATAAGGTCTTGATTCCAACACTTGTGTGGGAGTAAAATTTGGGCAAGGAAATATTACAAAAGAAGAATGAGAGTACAATAAGTAAAGAAAGACTGTTGAATTACACTCGCAACACTACTTAGAGATATCAATACTACAGCCTTTATTCTTATACATACTCCCATTCTTCCTTTTGTAATATATTATCTATCCAAATCTTACTCCCATACACAATTTGTCTGGGTTTGCCTTTCCCCCTCGGAGAGATATAATATTTTTCCATTTCCACGGTTTGATTCTTTCATTCCCATGGCACAGTTTTTTCATTGCCGTGGACGCTTGTTTCATTGCCGTGCACGCATGTTTCATCGCCGTGGCACGGAATTTTTAATCTTGTATATCTCGTTAGTTTTTTAAGTTATCTGCTAGACATTAAGCAAGAATACAATACATTATCAAAAACTTTAATAAAAGCGTTTTTTAAAAAAAAAAACCTTAAGATAAAAAAATACACGGAAATGAAGATTTTATAGGACCTGTTGAAATTCACTCATGTACAGTCGTACATATCGCTACAGTATACGAAATTTAACAACAGTCGTTATGATACCCTTTCTTTAACTTGAAGAAAGTTAAAGAAAGGAGATCAAGAAACATCATGTTTAAAAATAAATTATGTCAATAACCATAGAATAAAAATGACCATTTTTTATTGCACTAAGTGTGCCTACATGCGCAAACTTACTCCCACCACGTCAAAACATTGCCAAATAACGTGCCGGCGACTATACCTACCTATGGAACCCCAATTAAAAATGAAGAATAAAGTTAAGTTGCGAAGAATTGGCCAGTTTCCTCCAGTTTTTTCAAATAAATCAGGTAACTTCATCGTACTAATGCCCCCTCCCCTATTTCCAGAGTGTAAGCGAGGTAGCGTTGACAATGCCGGTGTCTCCCGGCTGGAACGAGGAGTTGCCGAGCGGCCCCGAGGGACTTTCGTGGCGCAGACTTCACATGTCCCGGGCTAAATTGAAAGCCACTGCCACCACCTCGGAATTGCTGTCAGGTAAACATTTTAAAACTTGTTTTTTAGGTCTGCGACCCCGAAGGGTAGCCAACGCCAATGGAACCCAATTGCTAAGCCTCTAATCTCATTACCCGTCCTTCCATCCTTTTGTCTGTCAACGGGTTTTTTCTCATGAACCGTAATAGGTACATAGTTAATATTTTCAGTGTGCATTTCTATTGCCGTTATTGCTGCAAAAGGGGCCATACAAGAAACATGTCTTTCGGGCCATAATACAGAAGCCTTGGCCTGTTATTATTAGGTTAAATAACTGTGTAAGGAATGATATGAACGAAAATGGAGTCAGTGATAGCGTCTTTGGCAGTCGTTACGGATTGTCAGAAGCCAGAAAATCTGACTCCAATCGTGCCAAGAAGTACCGTGTTACCCAGATAATGGGTTGTAGAGGTCTGGTAGGCAGCCGCTTTACGTAAAGTACTGGCACAGCCGACCCCAATGTAGTTGGGAAAAGGCTAGGTAGATGATGACGCTTACACGTATTATCCAAAATGTTAGATGCCATACAATTAATGTTGGAAAGGAAACTTGTTGACTTATATTTTTCCTTATGGCAAGCTGTGTTTACCGACAAGACAAAGAATTTGAAAAGGGACTTCTCACACTGCTTTGTATGCAGAGCATGTTGTAGAGGTTAACTGAGAATAATGTCTCAGTTAGGTATACCTACGATGTGTAATGTCCTGATTGTTATCTTAAACAAGTCATTTCATGCACAAATGAGTACCTACAAAACATGTTAACTGAAGATCATATCAAGTAAAGTTGCATTTTGCGCCATTTTGGGTAGGTAAATAATAATACTATAGATAGAAACTAGCTTTTTTCCCACAGCTTCGCTCCTGAGACCCGGGGTAACGAGGTAACCCACAGGAACCGTGAATTTTTCCGGGATAAAAGGTAGCCCAATACATTCAGCGGTAATACAACTTACTATCAGTGAAAGAATATCATCGGATCAAGACTTACAGACATTACCACCTTCTTTTTTATGTAAGGGATATCATCAAATGACTTCTTCCGCTCTGGGTGTAGTGGAATGTCAGACTCTTACTGACTAAAACCCATCCGTGTTCTTCTTTATGCCCTTTGCGTTCAAGGGCCGCGGTGACTCTCGAACAAATTCCACAACCCTGGCAAGACATTACCAGCAAACAATCCCTCTTGCTATAGTGGAGCGCCTGGGGATTTTCACCTCGGACTATAGATACAGTAAATGAAATTTAAAAAATCAAAATGGAATGGTTAGCTAATAATATGTATGTCGCAGCCAACTATCTCAATCAGCCGTTTCGTTGAAAGCCTAGACTTTTCACTGAACTGCGCCATTTAAGTAATCAGCGACATAAATGACATGGGCAAGTCATCAAACGATATTGAACAAAAGATGACACTTAGGTCGCTTTTAAAACGGAGCTTTTAAATGAAAAGGCTAGGCCACCAACTAAACGGCTGATTATACTAATTGGCTGCGACATCTATGTAAATAACACGCTACCGTAATTTTGATATACAAAGACATTCTAAAGCCTACAAGTATTTACTGCTTGTATTATTGCAACTGTCGTTTTTTTATCAAATCAATTGTACAGAACTTTAATGGGTAAGTAAACTTTTTATAAATTTGATTAGCTAAATATTCCATTTACTTATTTTTTAAATTTCATTTACTGTAATCAAAATCCGAGGTGTTCACGTTTTTAACGCCCCCGGCACTGCACTCTAATACATGTATGAGTAATACTAATAGCAGGCCAACCAATACACAACAAAAACAAACACTAAAAAACCTTTCCTCATTCCAGGTTTCGCGATGGTAGCCATGGTGGAACTCCAGATCAACGAGCCGACGAACGTCCCCGAGTGGTTGTTCGTGATGTTCGCAGTCTGCACGACGGTCCTGGTGGCGGTGCACATCTTCGCGCTGATGATCTCCACCTACCTGCTGCCGAACATCGACGCCGTCAGCAAAATGGAGTCGCCCACGTCCCCCGCGAGAGCCCTGAGGGACTCGCCGCATGAACGGATGAGGGGCTTCATCGAGCTAGCTTGGGCTTTCAGTACTGTTTTAGGTAAGTGTTCAAACATCTTCAAATAATTCGTTTGATATGTCACTAATTCACAATCCGTTCCCTCGAAGTTCCACTAGTAATTCCAACGAAGATCCAAATTGGGAGCAAAATGTGGGATATTGGTTGGAATTTCCATGACAACTAGCTTCTTAGTTTTGTGACTTTTTGGAAATATCTTGTAGTCGGTGACTTTATACGGATATGATCTTGTCCTAGGCGCGAGACTTTTGCATTTTGTGAGAATCATCAACTCGATCTTAAGCTTACGTCCACATTGTCCAATGCTGGATACGCAACACGCAGTTATCTGCCTTCCGCATTTAGTCTGTCTAAGTACTTTGTGAAAAAGAAAATGAAGGGCACATAATCTATACTAATGCGAAAAGTATGTTTGGATGAATGTATGTTTGTTACTCAATCACTTCAGAACGGCTGAACGGATCTTGATGTAATTTGGCACAGAGGTAGATTATAGTCTGGAATAACACATAGGTTGCTTTTTTATCATGGGAGTATTTTCCCTTGGGATAATTTTCGACATACACGTGGGCGGAGCCGCGGGCGGAAGCTGGTTATATATAATAAGTAACATAAATACAGACACAGTTCGTACCAAAAATAGCTTAGCAAGACTTGTTGTCATTAGACATTTTCTTCAGCGTCGTAAATCAAAAGGTGACAAATAAGTAATAATTTCACCTTGTATCCATATTTTCATTATTAATTTCTGTTTCCAGGTCTCTTCCTGTTCCTGGTGGAGATCGCGATCCTGTGCTGGGTGAAGTTCTGGGACTACTCGTTCGCGGCCGCCACCGCCGCCACCGTCATCGTTATACCAGGTACAGTGATACCACTTATCTTTCTGTGAGTGATCCTTCTCTCTCTCTTTGGCTATTTCTGTTGGTCTGTGTATCAGGTATGAAATAACTTCATCTTTCATTTTGTATCACTAAAAACTTTACCGGACATACGATACATCATTAAATATTATATCGCTGTTTCAGCCGTTGAGATTCGGATGGTGCTAATAAAAGTGCTGAGAAATTGCATGCAAAGACAGAAAATAAAACTCACTAAAATTGCATGCTTATCTGTTAGCACAGAATAAAAATCTTTATCAGAGTCTGTGTCTCGCTGTATACAATTTGGACCACTAACTGAATAATATGAAATGCCTTAGTTTGCTGATAATTTTCACTAACAACAAGACTGCATGCTTATCAATAAAAATATTTATCTATTATTTTCAAAGGTTTTTCATACGATTTTCAATGTTTATGCACTTGATCATAGACAGATGCCGTAATACCCGTACCACAACTTCTTAAATCTTCTCTGGACCTTTTATTCTACACTGCAACGAATTTTCTTTTTCATATCGCTCTCGAATTCCATGTTTTCACCTGCTGAGCTAGCTCGAGCGATATATGACATTATATCTCGATAGCTCGCAATGTAATAGGGTATTTAACAACTATCAAAAATCGAGATGAATGAATACTCATCCAAAAGCAGCAGTAAAATAAAGGAGTTACAAACTTTCTATCATTGTCATGCAAAATGTCGTTTGTACTGGATGGCGCAAATTCACAAAGGTGTTGCTAGTGAGTGACGTCACACTTTTTTTCTGCAGCTGATATTTCTCTAAGTTTTGGGAAACGTGGTGTAACTACCACAGTATTTATGTCGCAGCCAGTTAGTTTAATCAGCCGTTTAGTTGGTGGCCTAGCCTTTTTCATTTAAATGCGCCGATTTTTCAGCGACTGAAGTGACATATTTTGTTCAATATCGTTTAATGACTTGCCCATGACACTTACCTACGTCACTGATTAAGCGGCGCAGTTCAATGAAAAGGCTAGGCTTTTAATAAAATGGTTGCGACATCTACATCGCCACTTCCTTGCCTCCCCAATCTAACTGCCCATTTTCTTTTACAGTATTAATCGTCTTCGTGGCGTTCGCGATTCACTTCTATCATTCTTTGGTGGTGCAGAAGTGCGAGACTTCGGATCAGGACATCGAACAGCTGGAAAGCATGAAGAGGGACCTGGACACTGCTACCGTCAAGGTTAACATGTTCTGAGCGTGAAGCAGTCTTGGGGAAGTCCTTTGACAGCGGAAGATATAAAAGACATTTTGGTTAGGCAATGTTATGGCTTTTTCTGGTCGTTAAGCCGGATAAACATGTCTGAAACTTGAACAAAAGTATGTAAGTAGTAGCAGCTTGCATGTGCAGGTTAACCGAACCAATTCTGGCGCCAGTTGTAGACCACGAGCTAAGCCTAGGTCGGAAACTTGAGGATTTTTTCATACTTCTGAGCAGACCGCAAACTCTGGAAGCTAGTAGGTATGAAAAATTACTACAACCGGCTTGTGTCGCAATAAATCCTGATTGATAAGTCATAATGGCATACAAGCTATTGACTGCTGCTAGCATACTTTTGTGCAAGATAGCTTGTGTATTTGATACGTGTTTTAATTCAGGGAGATAGTATTTGCAAGGTTGGTATTTTGCCCTATTGAAGTTACTAGAGCCAATAAAATTATCGCCTTGCTGGTATAGTTGTCAAAATCGTTTTTTTTCATTTGACGAATCACGATTAACGGTGGTCATATTAGCACACGAAGAAACACACAAGAAAAAAATTGAACACGTTTTTAATTAACACGTTAGAAGCAGGGCTATCCTGCTTCTAACGTGTTAATTAAAAGCCATTATATTGAAGTGTCATTGCCCAGGTACAGTTTTCTTATAAAATTATGTCCCCTGTGATATAATGTCCTTATGAAATTTTGATATTATAAACTTTTAAGCGTGTCTCGAGTAACGAATATTTTTTAAGCGCAACGAGTTACAAACGAATTTATTCCGATATTTTAAGACTTGCAAATACTGAGAGGACGAAAAACCTTTATAATTATGATATTTAAATGTCAAAAACTAAATAGGTATTTATAATCGAAATAAGTAACGCGAAATATCTCGATAAAGAGAAAATATACCTTAATAGTTCAGGCAAACTACGCCGAAAATTAAGCTAACTTTGCAATAATTCTTAACTCAGATTTTTTGCCTTTAACGTGTAGGGTACAGGCAGGGAAGTATTTCAAAATGAATCACGCGAAAAGTTAATAAACCCCGCGTGGTCGTTTTTTTACTAGAACTATTAATTTCAATAATAACTCAATGGGAAAAAATATTAACTGGCATATTGTTTCGAGCATTTTTGTAGAAGATTGAGTTTTACAAGATGGTCAGTAAATTAAATATTTTTTATCCACGCAACTATACTTTCTTTATTATTGAAACATTTCTTTTTTAATGAACTCTAAGCGAAACATTAACTGCTTTCTTTTCTTAAAATAAGTAAATTAAATATTTTCATACGCAATACACATATTACAGCATCTGTTGACTATTGGCGCAAGTTATTAATTTCAGTTATTTTTGTAATAGCAATTCTGGCTTAAATTTAACTGACTGAAATTAGGTTTTAATAGGCCGTTTCTGTCTTCAAATTAATAAAATTAAACACATCTAAACAATTTTTCAAAAAAACTTATTTATTTTCATTTTTTTAAATAAATTTATTTTACTTTTTATAATGTAAAACAAAATCAGAGAAAACTTTATTTGCCTACCTTTTATTAAAATAAACACGTTTTAATAGTTTTTACCATGACCCGGTTATGGAAAATATTTATTTTTTGGTTATTATTGGAAGAGCTTAAGATCAAATACACGATTCATGAAAAAAAACCGAGTTAGGAATTTTTCCGAGGCAAAGCTAATTTGACTGGCCTAAGAGATGTGCATACGATAGAATTAGCTGTGTTTGTTGAATCCACATTATTAGTATTATTAACATTTGCAAGTGTGACGTAAGTGCAACTCTACCCAACAAAAATCACATAATTATATATTTTCCGTGATGATGTATTGTGTTAACAAGTACACGAACTTTGTGCATGAAACAATCATATCCATAGAAGTCTTGTGTAAAGACATATTTATCATATATTTGTGAATTGTCTAAGGCAAATAAGTGTATGCAGTTAAGCATATTACGAGTCTCAAAGACCATATAATTATAACCTAATATAATAAGAAATGTGTAAATAAAAATGAGATGACTATCAATAAGATTAATAAAAGAAAGATAAACTAGTTATTTATAAAAGTTTTGGGAGTTAAAATCTTCAAAAGTACAATGAGATTTAAATTTCTACCTTATGTTATTGTCATAAGGTTTAAAATTGATGTACTTTTGTTTTATGTTTATAGATTTTATTGTGCTGACTGTGTTACTGATATTCAGATTATTTGTCGAAAAAGATTATATAGTGTTGGAATATTAAAAAGATAGCTAGTTTTTACCCAACTGTGGCAGTTTTTTATATTTCCACCAGTCTTCCAGATTTTTATGTAATGTACAATATTATAAAGACTGTAAGAGATAAATCTTAAGGGAAATTAATAAAATAAATATGTTAAGAATCATTATAAATATGTGTGGACCAACATAGTGAATGTGTACTACGAACTGTTGAACCAGTATTTAAATTGATGTGAATTCCTTAATATATAAGAGATAAATAAATGAATTAAATAATGTTAAATCATTCTTTTCTTTACAACTACGTACTACATAAGTAGATGGCAACTGGATCATGGTCATGAGTAAATTAACCAAAGAAAAGTCATGTGCGTGCCGTGAATTGAAAAACTATTGCTAGCAGGATTAAGTAAAAATCTTCAATAGTTTTTGAAAACAATTAAAAAAATTTGTCGGTACTATATTTTACTCAACCGTTACAATATGTCGTTAAATCGATGCAAGTTCATGCTATTAAGGGTCCCTCAATTGTTATTTCGCGCAAGTTTATTTTTGCCGAAATGGGTTGGCGCAAGTGTATTTTCGCGGAAATGGGTACGCGCAAGTGTACCTATCCCAGCTTCAATAAGGGTTGTGGGCATGCCAACCTTACAACGTTCGATCCGTCACTTGTATCTTTCTATCATAAATCATAATAGGTAAGTGAATATTATCAACGAGTAAAAAATAAATGTAATTTCCAGTTTCAAGTAAATATTGTTTTCGTAAAATCTTTCACAATACAAGGTGTAGATAGAATCTACCTGAGTCCAAAAATAGACGCAAACGGAAACAGGTCGCGCAGTCAGCCACAGAATCATTGTACTAGGGCTCGATTCTTTCAAGATAAAAATTGCGCTATTACGTTGAAGAAGGCTTTTGGGTCTTCAGTGTGAACGTTATGTCCGACACCTTCCACATAGACCAAATTTGCTTTTGGAAAGAGCTTTTGGATCCCTGTAATGTCGCCGGGTCTGAAATAAAATAGATTTATCATCATCATCATTTATATGCTGAAAGACGTCCACTGCTGGATATAGGCCTCCACCAAATAGGGACGGGTGTTGCCATAATCGCCACGCTTGGCAGGCGGGTTGGCGATCGCAGCGTAGCTGTAGCAATGTACCTACAAAGAATGCTGCTGCCCATTCTCTGGTGAATCCCTAAGTCGGCTCCTACGACACCCACGGGAATCTATTCTATTCTTTTACGTCGGACACCATACAGAACAAGATTTTTGATAATAATAATATGAGTTTTTTAGTAGAGATTTAAGCATATACTTTAAGCCCATGCATGTAATATTTTCCAAAATATTATTAATTTAATCTTACGGGATATAGTTTGATAGCTTGCCGCCGACGAATAGCGTTGGTCCATTATACGTTTTCCCAGTCATGTTCGGAAATGAGGCTATATTGATAAAATTATTCTTCAAGGATTTAACATTACACTTCCAGCCGAAAGAGTTATCGGGCAGTTTTCCAATATTCATTAAAATGAAATACATGGACGCTTCATTTGGGAATAATTGAGATTCCGCTATCTTGGTTTTAGCTGCAGCCATTGCTTTGTTTAGCGTGTCCATCCCATTGAAGTCGACACTGATCATAACGTTAATGACCTTTGGGAAGAAGTCGAGAAGTCTTCCACCTGTCGTCCGGATGATGGGCGATATGTCGACTACGATCAATCTCGCTACTTTTGACGGCTGAAAATAAAGAAAATAAGCTAAAGGGATTATGAGGTCACATTCATAGATGAATTACAGTTACAGTGGCATGGATTCTCGCTTATTTTTTTTGTAAATCGCCAATTTGGTAGATCAAAAGCTGTTTGTCTACTAATACACACTATTAGACCCAGCTTTCAACCGCAAGCAACTCGCATGCAAGTATTTATTACACGGGGCACGATGTCGATAACATAACACCTCGTTATCCAGCTGGTAACAGGTGGAAACGTGGCCTAATATGTAGGTTTCGTCTTGTTAACACTGTTTCAGAGTAGTAGTTAATACATGACGGCAGCTTAGCCAATACTGAGTTGAGTGCTCCCAAGGTTCTGCACACAAACAGAAACAATAAGAGTCAGTCTCACACTCACATATCATAAATGCCAGCCCGCCTTCTTGAGATACTACTAAATAACTAAGCCGTTTTATCTTACAACTACACTACGCAGTCACACATACGTGTAACAGAATAAACGCATTATTACAACTTTTACTACGGGACTAACACCAAAATGACATAGCGAAAGTTGTTCATAATGATGAGTACAATAACCCCTTAAGAGGTATTGCGTTTATAATTTTACACGTTGTATAAAAGATACATTAAACAGTCGAACCTCCGTCAAAGCTAAAACCATTCCTGTCCTGCCTCCCATGCTGTGGCCAATAACAGTACTTTTCGTTATTGAAAGTTTAGATATTAGTTGGGAGACGTCAGCAGCTAAAGAGAAGTAGTCGTGCTCATCACTGTGAGGACTGTCTCCATGATTACGGGCGTCCACTGCTATCACAGGCTTGTTCGTATGCGCTGTTATCTTCCCACACATGGTTTGCCAATTCCTCTTGGATCCAAGCAAACCATGGAGCACTACAATTGCTTCGCCGTTAGGTGTGGGGCTGGGACCATGGATTTTATGTGATAAATCAACCGTTGATTGAGAACGACCTACTTCTACTGCCCAGCATATGTTTTTTAACTCTTTGTATGGCTGAGGTCTGATTCTACGGATTGTGCATAGAATAACCATCTCATGATTATTTTTCTATTCAAAAGTTGGCTATAAAATATTTTTTAAATAGTACAAAATTAGAAAATTAGTTGTCAAAAGACGTCAAAAGCTCTGTCTATTAAAAATTACAGAGAATATAAGCACTTGATCGACGTATTCAATTTCTTATGTCATCGGTGACGTCTCCAAAGAGCAAAGAGATTTCAAGGCTTCAATAATGCCACGGATAAATTCTCATGCTAGAGTTTGTCAAATTCTAGCGTAGTAATACATTACTACGCTAGAATTTGACAAACCCCACCCCCCGCTACGCTACATGCTACAGCATGTAGCGTAGCGGGCCGCGTAGCATGTAGTGCAGCTCGTAGCTGCGTAGCACGTAGCGCGTAGCAACTTGGCGGGACACAATAGCATGTAGCGCAGCTCATAGCTGCGTAGCACGTAGCAACGGAAGCGTAGCATATAGCGAGCTCGTAGCTGTCTGTGCTAGTATTGAATAACGTCCCTAATAAATGAACTGATTGCGAAAAAAAATCTGTCGGTTCTTGTGGAGATCACCCATGCTGACCAGGAATGCGCGTCCGCTGCATGCTGGTGGTCAGGATACCCGTAGAAGCCGAGGGTTCTGGCTGGCTGTATGACTCGCTGCTCGAGAGCTTGAGGTCAGGATGAGGAGAAGTGATGATGATGATGATGATGACATCATGATGGGATAGCTGCACGAAGGCTGCGCTGACGTTCAATGTCGAGGGTCACCAGTTTGGAGGTAGCGGAACAGAGAGTAAAGTCCCGCAAACCTCCATTGAAAGAGAGAATCCTCCGACCAGACGGTTGTTTGTGTCTGGTGGGCAACTGCCCGAGAGTTGATATTCGGGCTTTGCATATGTTCTAATCGCACGGTAAACTCTGATATCGCGATTTAGGATTTTGTCAGTTAGTTCGCAGCTGTCGAGATAGATGGCGCTGCGAGTCTCATTTGTTGTGATGTTGATTCTGCTACGTTGATTTTTGTGGCGGCATGAATGCCGCTACATCTAGTTTTCGGATAAAAAAGAATATTGGCGGCCAGGATTGAAACCAATTTATTTCGGAAGGTGGCGTAAATAGAAACATTATTCACTAAGGCAACAATCCTGTAACTTATTTGTGAACAAAGATGTGGCACTATGACTTAATGAGCGGGACTTTACTGTCTGTAGCGCATACCTCTATACAAGCTTTTGAAGTTATTCTACATAATCGCGTACTTACATACCAACCATAAAGAATGAGTCTCAATTCTGATGTTGGAAAATGAGGGCCTAGCACGAATGTTTTGACGTATAGTGACGTTACAGTAACGTTAAGTGCTATCTAGCTTCCTTTTACAAGCTATTACGAGGAAAAGACACTCAATTTTCACGCTTAAGGACTTCTAATCAATACGGCTGATGACGGTGTCTAGGTCCATTTAAAAGTTTTTTTGGCAGTATACAATATATTGTCCATAGCTATAGACTATGATGTACAGAAAATAAGATTTTACAATACAACTGCAATCTAGAAAACCTGCCAGAGTTCATAGTGGTTCATCTGGGTGCGTATCATATCATATTAAGTTATCTATGTATATATAGAAATATGTATATATAGAAATCAATGCCACTTTTCGTTGTAATTTTATAACTCAAGAACGGCTGAACCGATTTGGCTGAAAATTGGTGGGGAGGTAGCTTAGAACCAGGAGACGGACATAGGATTTTTTTTTGTAGGTTAGGTGTAGGGTAGGTGTAGGGTAGGTGTAGGGTAGGCGTAGGGTAGGTGTAGGGTAGGTATGTAGCCAGTTGACGGGAGCAAAGCCGCGGGGAACAGCTAGTTTGGTATATTTTAATTTCAATAGCGTTCACATGATATAGTAAACGTGAGATATTATACCAACTGTTGATATAATTTCTATACATATAACATTTATTTACTCTAAAACTTACTGCGTATAACTTTATTAGTTATAACGTTTATTCCATCGAAAATCATTGGGTCTTAGATCGTTTAAAATACATGTTGATACCATTTACTCGTACATAGTCTTTTAAACGAATTATAAAAGTCGTATTTCGGTTCCAGAAATATCAATTCAAGTAAGCGACATTTTAAAATTTTTGATAAATGCCACTTGAAGTAATCGCGGTTCATTTGGGCATTTTGGGTAAATGTCCCTTACGTTAACTGATACTTCAGGTATCGATTTGACAAAACACTTCAGTAATAAACTCATTCAGATAATAAGACACATATTTTTAAAATTATTTATTGCTTATCAAACTTGCGGACAAATTACAACTAAGTTTCACTTTTAATCAGTGCGTTAAAGTCTAAGAATTGAAGAACTGCGTTCAAGAAGCCCTCCGGCGCTTCAACATGCAAGTTATGCCCAACTTCATCGATATACAGCAACCTCGCAGCTGGGAAGTAACATTGGATCCTCGACAAGTCATCGGTTCTGAAAAAAAAACACATTTTATAAATAACTTCCAAGTAATTGTTTCTAAGATGTGTTTGTGTCAATATTTTTTTTTGTATTTCTTGAGTGTGCAGTTATTTGTCGTAAATGTTTTCGCAGATTTCCCTCACTCCGAACTTTACCAACGACATCGTACCGAGTCTATCCTATTCTTAAAATACCAAAATTCAGCTCACGAGGATTTTTTCCGCAGATTGAGGTTTAAAAAAGCAAAACTGACTGGACTATTTTTACCCGACTACGTTGCAGGATAGCATCGTATTCTACGAAGTAAAAAATAGGTCACCACACAACAAACATTTGCATGTGTTTAACGATGTTTGGACATGTGAATGGGAGGAGAGATAGAATCACCTTCAGAACGACTTCCTTTTCGTGAGTGCCTTGATTAGCCGGCTGTATTATAAATATTTTAGCCTGTATAATTTTTAGTTAATGATCTGTATTTTGATACAAATCCATAAAATAGAAATAGAAAATATAATTTGTCTTACGGGATACAGTACGACAGCTTGCCGGCGAGGAACAGCGTGGGACCTTGGTACGTTTTCCAACCCAAATATGGAAAATTAGCGATGTTCCCATACTGTTTCTTCAACACTTCAAGATTGTACTTCCATACAATAGTCTTGTCATCCAATTGCTCAATATTCATCAGCATGGCATCTACTTCCGCCTCATTTTCAAATAACTTGTTTTTTTCAATTTTTTCTTTAGCTGCGGCCTTTGCTTTTTTCAATGTGAGCCCTTTAAAGTTGAGACTCATCAGAACATCTATTAATTTTGGCAAGGTGAGTTCTATATAGCTTGATGTAGATACAGGCGATATATCAACGACGACCAAACTGGCAACTCTGGAAGGCTGCACAAAAACAGGCACGGAATAGGGTAGATGACTAAAAAAATCTAATTAGTCCGTCAGGTAGATTTCCAAAAAATATTAGACACGTATTTTTTAATTTTTTCACGTAAAAAAAAAATTAAAACGATACAGAGCGTTGAAACCTTGTGTGACGTCACTTGTAAGTACACTTTTTACGTAGGTACAAGTGACATCACAACCCCACTCCTGATCTTTGTTGCGTTTTATCTTCGTATTTTTTTTATTGATTTGAAAAAACAAAAAATACGTGTCCAATATTTTCCGATAATCTAACTGACGGACTAAATAGAATCATACATTTTTTGACCAGGAATCATCCCTATTAATATGAACTCGCGTGCTTATCACAAGGTGGTTAGATTAGTAGTGAAGTTTGCCAGAATCTATAGATGCAGGAGCATTGTTGTGTCTATCTCTCTCTGTGTTGGAGGGTTATGAGACCATCGTTCTGTTGAATAGTAATTCAGAGGATGATATTGCGTGGAATTTTGTTCCCCAAGCATTTGTTAAGCATGAGGGTTTAGTAACTTAGTAGACCAGGTGGTTCAGTGCGACAAGGCTGCTTCTCAGTGCTGCGTATCACTTATTAGGCCATTATTTTGCTGTCATCCACATTTCAATGATTGTGTTTTAGTAACAGGGGGCAAGCGTGCGAGCTACTATACAATGTGTAACAGAATAAACGAAATATCTCTTTGGCGCTGGACAATCAGAAAAGACGTAAGACGAGGACGAGGCGCGGACATATGTCTCTTCCGCGTCTCTTTCATACAATAAGAAAAACCGTCATCTCTCGCGGCACCCAGCGTCACGTCCGTGCCTCGTCTTTTCTACATGTTTTAAAAAGTCGCGACGGCGCGTGGCGCCCCGTCTGTGCCCTGTCCGCTCCCCTTCCTCGTCTTATGTATTTTCTGTGTGTCCAGCGACTTGTACTCATCATTATGAACAACTTTCACTATGAAGCAACACATATAATCACGAAAAAAAAATCGACTGCCTGTTTATGTGAGCATCTCGACAAACTGAGCGCCTAATTTTTTTTCCGCGATTTCGGGAGGGTCCCATAGTAAAAGTTGTTCATAATAATGAGTACAATGACCCGTTAAGAGATATTGCGTTTATTCTGTTACACATTGTATAGCCCCTCCGAACACTACCTACCTACTCCCGGCTGCTACAGAGAATTTCCAGATGGAAAAATCCAAGAACTTTCAGCCTAACTCGGGAATCCGTGCGTGTGAACCACTCTAACATGATACGTTAAGAAAATTAATATGTATAATATAAAAAAACATTTATCGTACCTGCCTCAGGGCCACCAACATCGCTGTCCTACCTCCCATGCTGTGTCCAATTATAATACATTTTTCAAGTTCAAATTGTGAGATTAATAGTTGCGAGATATCACCAGCTAACAAGTTGTAGTCGTGGGTTTTACAATAGGGGCTGTCCCCATGGTTGCGAGCATCCACCGCTATCACAGATTTTTTACACAAAACATTTAACTTCTTACAAATATTTTCCCAATCCTTTTTAGTTCCAAGACAGTCGTGGAGCACAATAATTGGTACATTATTAGGAGTGGGACTGGGCCCATAGACTTTGTACGCTAAAGCTTGTGCTGCTGATCGAGTAGAATGAAAGACTACGTTAGCCGAGGCCCTGCTTAATAGATTTAAACAAATGTGCTGCATAGCTCTTGTTTCGTCTATTTATTCCACGTCTACACAACTTATCATTAATGACTTTTGTTATTCCACTTCAAACCAATTCAAACACTAAAACAATTAAATTTTTAAAAGTTGCGGCATTCAAATAAATGAATGTCTCCATTGTGAATGTCACAATTGACACCACATGACACGACAAAACTTCAGTTGGATGGCTGGAAAGGATAAAATAAAATAATCCTTCGATTTTAATTGTGATATTCTCGACTAAGTATCTACCTGTGTACACAAATAAACGTATTTGATTTGATTTGATTTGATACTCTATGTATAGTCGCGGTCAGAAAATGTTTACCACCTTAAGGTTCATAATTGCTTGCACACATCTGTGTCACAAGGTCGATATGTGTTTTGAGCATAGACGTATAAATATTCTTTCTATCTCAATGGATTTGAGTCATAGACATATAAGAGTAGGTGTAGAGCATAGACTTATTAACATTATGATCGGTCGCACAAGGTGGTGACTTACTGGATAGGATAGTTAAAGAAAACCTTTTTAAACGAGAGCGAAAATCTGGTATAATTTGGCATACTACCATAGAGACGAGACATATTATTTAGCATTATATTGACTAGCATAGAGAAGAATCAAAATCAAGATACTCAAAAAGCCCAGCTGTTTTGTGGTGAAGCTTGAGTTCCACTTTAATAGCATGGTGTCTGTTTGTAGTGTAGACCAGCACGATTTAAAGCTCGACAAATCGTCCGAGGACCCACATCGTAAAAAGCAGCAAAATGATATTTGAGTTTTACTGGACACAATGTGATACTGGGGCCACACTAACGGTCAACGTGAATGCCCATTCTCGGCGATAAAATTGGCGCTAATGTTCCTTGAACTTCAAACAAGATGGACGTCGACGGTCATCATCATCATCTCAGCCGAAAGACGTCCAGTGCTGGACATAGGTCTCCCCCAAGTGTCGCCACAACAAACGGTCCTGTGCGTCTTGCATCCATCGGCTACCAGCGACCCTCACTAGGTCATCAGTCCATCTTGTGGGAGACCTTCCAACGCTGCGTCTACGTCGTTGACGGTGCTACTCTGTATTTGATGACTGTAATTTTATATTATATGAATATATTTTATCGTTACCGAACGAAGAAAAAAAGAACACAAAAGAAAAGAATCCTACAAACATGGCTCTGTTTGCAGAATCTCGAGAGACAATTACTTTCTCCACTCCATAGCCATAGAACGTAGAAGACAAACACTTGCGATACCGTCGCGCTCACGGTGCACTTGGTCTGTGCGGTGCACACTGATATACGTAGTGTGGCCGCTTCAACGCTTTAATTCTCGCGTTAATCTCTTTGATGTACCGCCACCTTAGAGCATTTACCGCCACTTAAGCTATCGCCTAACGTCAAATGGCAATGTGAATGCCGTTGTCAAATTATTGCGTTAAGTCGTAGCTACACCTACGTTAAACATCCATCATCGCATTAAATGGCATTTCCCGTTAGTGGGGCCTCAGCATGATAAAGAATCTAATTTGAAAACTGATAAACATTTTTAGACCACGATCGTACTTATCTATTTATTTTGGGTTATTTTTGTTTCTTTTTAACCGAATTAAAAAAAAGTTTTTTTTTATGATTGTTCAGCGATATTTTCGCCAATTGTCAACCACTTATTATGATCCTCTTTTTGTTTGGAAGAGTATTTTCTCAGACTTCATTTCAATTTGGTGAAGATTTGATGAAGAACTTCGGAGACAGGCGACGCAACTCTTCAATGATAGCATATCTCGCGGGATTTCTGAAATCGCATGTCTGCTTATTGTTTACACCAGTTCCTAACATAACATCACGCTTCCCCGCCCCGCCCGCACTTGGTGTACCTTACTCAAAAACTATGTGTTTGCGTTAGCCGCCAGCGGATTCCGCTGCCCGCCCCGCTCGCTGCCACTGTAATTTCACACGTAGGGTAGACAAGACTACGTGGAGTTGGAAGCGAATTTCGGAGCAGCAGGATTCTGCCAGATAGAGGGAACCCGTTTTTTATTTCGAAGTCGGTTATATTTTTTGTAAAAAGTTTTTATTTTATTTATTATTATTATTGATAAGAACGCGCAAGCAAGTGAGATAGTGGTCAAGACCACTATCAACCAATTCCTTGCGTTGCGTGGTTTAGAAGATGTAATCAGAGAAACAGACAGACATTGACGAACTATGCAATGTGTGACACCCAGTGCGGATTCTGTTGTGTCACCGCCGTATTAGTATAGTGTGGCCTGTGGCCCATGCAAAATATTTTTTTTTTTTTGCATGGGCCACAGTTGCCTGAAATAAAGGAATAATAAAAATAAAAAGATAACTTTAAAACATTATAATGTAGATAATAAATATTTTTAATACACTTAGTAACAATGTAGATTATGTAGAACATGACGTTGGTATACAATTTATTTCGACAGTGTCGGGGGTTTAAATTGCTGTTTGTAGTGATGGGTCCGTATGAAAGCGATGGCAAGCTCCAGGAATGATTGAGGGTCGTCTATGTGAACATTGTGGCGGGTTTTAGGAATGTATGTTATTACAGCCTTCGGGAACATTGCTCTAATATGTGTTAAATCGTCGGGTCTGTAATGAAACAAATTAAGAAGTATAATTTTATTATTGTTACATTTCACTTATGAACTCAATCATGCCTATGGTAACCGATGGATGAAGTACTCAATACACTTAAGAACACACAACTCATAAGTACTGATAATATAATTACTGCTAATGTTATCATGACTTTAGGAAGAATGTCTTCAGACCTTTACTTTGACGGAAACTTGAGTAAACAAAATCGACGGTCTACATGCCAAGTAAAAATTACAAGAACGCTCAACTTACGGAATCGACTCGGACAACTGGCCACCGAGTAAAAGTGTCGGGCCAAAGTATTTCTTTCCTTTCAGTTTAGGAAAACCAGCAATGTGTTTAATATCATTCAGTAAGACATCAATATTGACACTCCATCCGATGGTATCGTCAGGCTTTAACTTAATGTTGTCAAGGATAGCTTTCAGCAGGTGATCGTCTGGGGTCAAACCTTTCAACTGCTTCTTAGCTTCATTTCTAGCGGGACAAATCTTTTTCGGGTTCTTAAAGTCCACCGCCTTCATAGCGGCCAATATTTTTGGGAATTCGTCTCTGTAGTTTTTCGACGTTGATACAGGAGAAATGTCAACTACTAATACGCCAGTTATTCGAAGTGGCTAAAAATAGAGAGTATTTTCATAAAGGCTGAGAACCAAAACGATTATAGCTTTGTTTGACCATAGAACAGAGATCTGAGTGACAACTGTTCCAGTAGTGATCGAATCCTTAGTTACTGCATGTCAAAATTTAAAAATACACATTTTTAGAATAATCATGCCCGTAAAAAATCTCATCTCAAATCTTGGCGTGGAAGTGAGGAGCGTATACCTGTTCCACCAGATTCATGCAGCTCACAACACTTCTACAATTCTTAAAAAGAGAAACAGGAAAAACTTTTGCCAGAATTTGGATTAAAATATTTATGAATGTCGTAAATAGCAAAATTGTTTCAGATGTCGCAATTCGACACATATCATGGTCGAACACATGTATGGGTGAAAGTGTTTGGCAGAGGTGCTCAAGTGTGCACCCTCATTGACCCAGATAAGGCCTTCTTCTTCTGTTGTTTCTTGATTAATATCGTTGCGGGATCTAAGATAGTTGAATCGTTTTTTCAGAGCTTGTGGTGCTTCATTGCTTCGACACTCTTTTGAATTCGACTTTCAAGAGTTGCAGGGGTTATAAACAACCACACTATTATAAGTTAGCTTAGCTTAATGAGACTGAGTCTACCTCTCGTTACTTTGTAAAAGAGGAGGAAACTTGTCGTGGTAGTAACCAAAGCGCTGCCAAAGTGCCTGCACCGACTAAATTGTATCTCCTTTCTCTACGTTTGGTTAAGTTTAGTTATAACTGTGTAAAGCATCAAACGTTGTAACAAAAAAATACGGCGCGGTCTCGAACTGCACCTGCTCCAGCCCCGGCGACACACCGGTGTGTCGCGTGATTTACGCGTTCTTAATCTTCATTATTATTTATTACTAGCACTTCGCCCGCGACTTCGTCCGCGCGGATTTAGTAGGTACTCCACAAACTTCTACGCCCCCTATACCCCCTTATAAAGGTTAGTTTTGGAAAATTAAGCACAACGATTTTCATTAATTTACATTTATTACTTAGCCATTTCTACTTATTCTATGGTCTCAGGTTCAGCGCAACTGTTCACCCCGTCAGGAATTGATTATGCAAAAATTGTTAGGTACATCTGTTTCAATAATCCCATTTTTAGTTTGTTCATAGCATCCCGACGTAAATTAAAGCAAGCAATAATGTCCTCCCCTAAAAACTTAATCACCCCTGCTTCACCCCATATTATGTAGGTATGTAGTTTATTTGCGAAAAATCCAAACATTTGTTATTCTTATTGTTTTATCGAAATCATTTTCAACTTCATCGGACCAAGCATTGATATGATTCTTCCCAGTTCGCTCAAGCCACGACATTTTTCTTACTCCGAGCATGTTTATTACCGTCGTAACTTTTGAACGAAAGGTCCGATTTGAATAATTTGTAATTTGTTGTGTGTGTGTGTTCCGTGTGTTACACGGAAATAATCAACCTTAATTATCAAACCATTTAAATGGATAAGGATTGATAACATGATACCGAAATCACCATTTTTTCAAATCACCAAGGATTTGCTTGAATAATTTGAACAAAAAGCGGCCATGGTGACTTAACCATAATAGTTAGACATATGGTATCGCGGGCTTTTTTGTAGACATTGATGACTTCTATAAAACTGTAGTACATCACTTTGCTCTATTGTCAATAGATTCCGCAGCGCACGCGATATAAGGATTTTTTCTCACACCTTTGGTTACATTATCGAAGTTTTCATACGGATCCCTAACTTTTTTGAAAATATTATATAGCCTATGTCCATCATCGATAATGTACAATACTATTGGTGAAAGAATTTTTAAAATCGGTCCAGTAGTTTCGGAGCCTATTCATTTCAAACAAACAAACAAACAAATCTTTCCTCTTTATAATATTAGTGTAGATGCAATATTTATTATACAGGGTTACTGGTAATTCGACGTATATCCGTCAAGGGCTGATAAGGGGGCCAAAATGCAACAAATTGAACCCCCCATATGTATGGCCGAAATTCAATAGTTTTCGAGATATTTGAATTTTAAGGGTTTTTCGAAATTTACCCAAAATTTGACATTTAATTCCAAATAAAAGAACCCACATACCCATTCAAGGGTACCATTAAAAATGATGTTGTAGCTGGCACTTCAATTAAGCTATGGGCATCATTAAAACTACTTAATTTAACAAAATAATTAAAATAATGACCGAAGTAAGAATAATATCTTACCAATATTTTCATTTTACGCTTCAAAAATGTTGTCTCGTCAAAAAAAATTCTATAACATTAATCGTACAAATAACTAAAACAACTTGCCTATTCAGTAGGCTTTCCAAAAAGGTATAAAAGTCAATTTTAAAATACATAATTCGTGGCATGGCATGTGTTTGAACCGGCGCGGGGAGAGAAATCATCTGTGTTCTTAGTTTATCATCCTCGCTAAAACAACCGATTTTACTGGCGAAATTCTACCTGATGGGGCGAGGTGTGCGGGTGGGGGAATACACGGCGTTTGCTGCGCTCGCGTCGCCTTCCTTAGTATAGTTCGCGTCAAATAACTATGCCCCTCTGAAGTTAGCCATTTGCAAAGATCGCGTAGGTGCAGTCACGTAGACGGGAGCAAGCGGGACGCAAGCATGCATCGAACGTAAACGAGCGACTGAGACATAAAATCGCGCCGTCATAATCCCCGCCCCGCGCATGCGCAGTTGCAGTTTGTTCATAATTTTGACTACTACGCAGCCACTCGTAGCCAACTTCAGAGGGGCACAGTTATTTGACACGAACTGTAAAAAACGAACAAACTGCAACTGCACATGCGCGGGCGGGGATTATGACGGCGCGATTTTATGTCTCAGTCGCTCGTTTACGTTCGATGCATGCTTGCGTCCCGCTTGCTCCCGTCTACGTGACTGCACCTACGCGATCTTTGCAAATGGCTAACTTCAGAGGGGCATAGTTATTTGACGCGAACTGTACTAAGGAAGGCGACGCGAGCGCAGCAAACGCCGTGTATTCCCCCACCCGCACACCTCGCCCCATCAGGTAGAATTTCGCCAGTAAAATCGGTTGTTTTAGCGAGGATGATAAACTAAGAACACAGATGATTTCTCTCCCCGCGCCGGTTCAAACACATGCCATGCCACGAATTATGTATTTTAAAATTGACTTTTATACCTTTTTGGAAAGCCTACTGAATAGGCAAGTTGTTTTAGTTATTTGTACGATTAATGTCATAGAATTTTTTTTGACGAGACAACATTTTTGAAGCGTAAAATGAAAATATTGGTAAGATATTATTCTTACTTCGGTCATTATTTTAATTATTTTGTTAAATTAAGTAGTTTTAATGATGCCCATAGCTTAATTGAAGTGCCAGCTACAACATCATTTTTAATGGTACCCTTAAATGGGTATGTAGGTTTTTTTATTTGGAATTAAATGTCAAATTTTGGGTAAATTTCGAAAAACCCTTAAAATTCAAATATCTCGAAAACTATTGAATTTCGGCCATACATATGGGGGGTTCAATTTGTTGCATTTTGGCCCCCTTATGAGCCCCTGACGGATATACGTCGAATTACCGGTAACCCTGTATAATTTGGAATTTTCACATGTCCGGCGCTTGAGAGGTTAATTTATTATTAGTTTTTGTTCATTAGGGTAAGAAAACTAGCTATTAATTGGTCGTGGCATATATATGTATATATATATTACACTTTTATTTGACTCTCCTTTCGCAGGTATGCTGGAAGAGATTTCTTTAGAAATAAGCATCACCTTTGTACCTCTTTTTCTGTTTACTTCTTCTTATCTACTTTTTTTTAAACATAAACTGTTAAATAAAAAATAAATAAATATTATCCATCTATCTATTGAGCCCACGACTTCTACTAAAAGTTTGTAGACTTGAACACGATATCAGGAAAAAAGCCTGCTGCTCCAGACACGATTTTATTCGTAAGTTTAGCTACATTTTTGCGAGATATAACGATACCAGAAGTATCAATTAACGTAAGCGATATTTTAGAATTTTTGATAAATGCCACTTGAAGTAATCGCTGTAAGGTTAATTTTGGCATTTTGGGTAAATGTCCCTTACATTAACTGATACTTCAGGTATCGATATTTTCGCGTTTTTGCGTTGCTTCCATAGTAAAAGTTATTCATAATGATGAGTAAATGATCCCTTGAAGGGTTCAGTTATTTCAATTACACCTTACATGTGTTATGGGAGAGCTTACCGCCATTAAAGCTACACACATGGCTGCTTTGCCTCCCATGCTGTGTCCGATGAGGCTCGCTTGTTTCACTCCTAGTTTCTGAAATAAATGCAGAATATCTTCCGCGTGGTCTTCATACTTATGGGAGTTTACATGTGGACTGTCGCCGTGATTGCGCAAATCTACGGCGACAACAGATCGCTTTGTCAGATTTAGTATTATCTTCCCTATGCTTTCCCACTGCTTTTTACCCCCCAGAAGGCCATGGAAAAGAAAGATGGGAGGTTCATCAGTTTCTGTGCTTCCTTCCCCGAGTATTTTATAAGATAGAACTACAGATCTTTTATTGATCCAGAAAGAAGGTGTTACTTGTTTAAACAGTGTATTATACTGCGATATTATTGAATGTAATCTTCTTTGCATGGTCTGCGGCCACAGTATTATTTAGTCGAACTGTACACTTTTACAAATTAATAATAAATACGTATTTGACATTTCAAAAATCTACTTCAACCTGACTTATTACGTTCACAAATTATACAATGTAACCTAATATTACTATACTCTTTGTATGTAACAATAGATAATGTACCATGAGACCTACTACGGCGCCACCTCCCTAGCGAGTGAATCGTCCCGCCGTTGTCGGGTGATCTCCACGAGACGATTATTCTTCCGTTACTTATTTTCTCAGAATCTATTGAGAATGTACTGTGAACGCTAAATCATCAGACTCTAAATTTTCTTAAAGTTTAAAGGTAATATTTGGCTGGTCGACAGGCAGCAACTTCGAAAATCGAACGTGGCACACGGAAAAACAATCTGAGAGCCATTTTTCGCGGTGGGGAATCGCAGTGCGACTCCAGACGGCCAGGGCATCTCTTACGGCGGCTGGGGCGTGAGGATTGCCTACATCATTTTTTTTTTCGTTGGGAAATCATCAAATGACTCCTCCCGCCCTGGGCGGAGCGGAAGAGAGTGTCAGACTCATACTGACTAAAACCCCCCGTGTTCCTCCGAAAGCCCTTTGCTTTCCAGAGCCGCGGTAACTCTTTCGAACAATTCCGCAACCCTAGCAACGCCTCAACTCCTTCCTTGATCTATGTAATTTCTATAGGATACAAAAATCACTCTGATCCCTACACAAGTGTTTGGCTTGCGGCTAACACGTTCGGCTAACAAAATAATAATTACAAATTATATTAATGAAGGTTCAATAAACTAAACTGAAATGAAGTCTGATGTGGCGTTTATAAGAAAAAGGAGGTAAATGTAACACTGAATATTCAAATAACGTTTGCAGTCCATTTAATTGCGTTTTAAAAATTCAAATGTAGTCAAGTAGATGTTATTTCATGACACTGCGACGAAGTAACGCAACGAATGCACTATCAATACAATTTATATAAAAACTTCTTTTACTGGGATTGTAAGCTTTTTCTAACAAGTCGTTCGATGATATATTGGCCACAAGCAATATCTAATGCTGAGCATAAAGTCCTGGGTTCGATTTCTTGGACGGACCGAGTGTTATTGAGCTTCCCATCTGGAATTTCTCAGTAGCAGCCCAAAGTTTTGATTTGTAACAGTTGATGCCAATAGGCTCGCTCTTATTATAACAGTTGATGCCAATAGGTTCGCACCAATTGTACCAGTTGATGCCAATAAGCTTGCTCCTATTGTACCAGTTGATGTCAATAGGCTCGCTACTATTGTACCAGTAGATGCCAATAGATTCGCTACTATTGCACCAGTTGATGCCAATAGACTCGCTACTATTTTTTTAAACAATTCCCATTTACGATGTCTACTCGAATTTTAATTAATTCCTTTTGTGTAATGTTTAGGTAGGTCCCGCAATACTAGACACTGCTGTTTTATTTATGAAAATCTAATTCTGACCTGAAAGGCAACTCGTCTTAATTAAAATTCTAGCTAACTGATGACTAGCATCTAATACAATATTTTTGTTTTTAATTAAGATGTTTTGTAGTTAAGGCGATGTTATCCCAACCGATTCAAAACACTGGCTAACCTAACTGTATCTATATGTATATACTTTTGAATTCCTAAATTCATATAATAATATCGCCACGTTTATACAAGTACTATTTTTTACATTGGGTGGTATTTCATTACCGCCACATTAGTTTCATGAGTCATGAGTCATTATGTTACCAATTGACGTACTGTGTAACCCACGTATACCCGTAAAGTTAAGTGTATAAAACGGCAGTCCAACCAGCTCTATTGTATGGCTCTGAATTTTGGACCACTCTATGAGGTCCATGCGGAAAAGCTACATTCCAGCAAAATGTAGATAATCAGGTGGCCGCGAGGTGCAATGCGGCTGGATTAAATCTGTAATCAATGTATAACATGGAAGATTTAACTTAGCACCAATCGCTGATAAAATCACCG
The DNA here is from genome assembly GCA_947386135.1 of Melanchra persicariae. NCBI lineage: Eukaryota > Metazoa > Arthropoda > Insecta > Lepidoptera > Noctuidae > Melanchra > Melanchra persicariae. The sequence goes on along the minus strand of OX376661.1, from coordinate 7,537,788 downwards.
AAAACCGCCTTCGCTGGTATGGTAATTTCAGATGCCTAAGCGAAGACCATGTGGTTCAATCTGCACTAGACGTCTCAGCAAAAAGGACAGGGAGAGGCTGCCCGCCATTGACCTGATAGAGCTTCACCGGAAAAAACCTTAAGAAAACCAAATTGCAAGAGACGACAATCCCCTGGCGCAGGAAATTTAAGATACCCGTCTTCAAATAACGGGTCAAGGAGACATGGGCGTAGGTACGGGCAGGGAGGTAAAGATCTAAAGTGGCTTAAAATGAAACTACGAACTTCGGGCTTAGAGCGTAGACACCCTGGAACGACAAGGACATTTGGAGGAATATGGATGGATTTAAGTCATTAAGAGTCTGACACTCTTTTCCACTCCGCCCAGGGCGCAGAGTCATAATTTCCCCCCTTAAAAGCTAACTAGCTTAATCACATCTTAGTAAGGAGAGGAAGAGGAACGACACCTCACAGCCACTTATCAAAACTGAATTCGTTTAATGCGCTTCAGAGGAACAGATGAACATTCATACTAGATTGCCAAAGATTTAACGCTCCCAGTTGTCGAGTAATGTTACACGATGCACATAGTAACACGAGTAATGTTAGGAGATAATCTATCCACATATCAGCCTTGACTTTTGACAAAAGAGACTAGTTATTAGTTTAAAGTATAGTAAACCTTTCCAAATGTCAATTTTTAACAAAATTATTAACTAGTTTTTGCCCGCGACTTCGTACACGAGTATCCCGTTTTTTCCCGTTTTCTTAAAAAAATTGGAAAATCCTCTCTTAGTGCTCCCCTACACTCCCCAAGGAGTCTACATGCCAAGTTTCAACTTTTTACGAGCAGTAATTTCGGCTGTGCGTTGTCTGTCAGCCACTCAATCACTCAGTAACGCATGAGTTTTATATATTACGAAGTATCAGGTGGGCAGCGGAGCGGTCTTTGTGATAGTCATCCATCATGGGCGTGTTATAGAAGAAACGTTGAAATAATAGCACGTTTGTGATTCATAACAGTCACTCGTTATATTCGATTACATTTGTAAACAAAATATACGGTAAAACACAAGATGAAACTAGATTACGAGCCAATAGGTTAGCACGCGTGCACCTCGTACGCTGTCTGTCAAAAGAATGCCAGCTGTCACGGCGTAGACGCAAACTTGCTACCCTATTCGGGGTTACCCGCTCGTATTTTATAAATCGCCATAATAATTATATTTTCGACCAATTGAAATAAATCACCATTTTAATATTGAATTTAACAATAATTACTGTTCAACAAAATAACACAATCAGTCTCTCATCTTAAATCTTGGCTTAACTTTTAATTTAGCTGCGCGCCGTCATATATTAGTCGATTTATATATTATTGTCCCAAGATATTATTATTATTAGATTAGTCGGTAGACAGAGTTATTGCTACTTAAACTATCGGTCATAAAATATTATGTAGCTAGCCTTGGCTTTACACAAATTAACATTTTAGCACATATCTTTTCCTTTCAGGTTCATTATAACTCTAAACTATTATTTTCGAAATTTTAAGTTAGTTACGAGATAATAGAAATAGAATAAAAGAATTAGTAATTTTTACATCGCAGCATACCCATGAGGTGTGCTTGAAATCTGCAGTTATAGTTGACTGGTAACTACTGGATTAGGGCGAGTTTTTTTATTCATATTGGTTAAAAATAATGGTCATCTTTTAATTAATGTAAATTTTTCGATCAACATTTAGCTTGACTTGCTTTGAAAAAAGAAAAAATACGTGTCCAACATATTTTTGAAAACCTATTTGACGGACTAATTAATTTTTTTTAGTCATCTACCCTATTGATTGAATAGCAAATTTAACCATTAGTTACAATGTTTTACTCGCCCTATTGAAAATGAGATTTTAAATCACATTGTACATTTACTTTTTAAGCGTAAAGCAAGCATTAACATACGATGCAACTCATTGTTAAGAACAATTAAAAATTTCACACATCGTGTTGGGTTTAACAAGGGCGCGTTGATCCGCACGCGGTGTGCGTGGAGCCACACTACCAAAAGGCGGCGTTAAGGAAAGTCAGTTTACTTCAATTAATTCAGTATATTTAATTCTTTGACGCGGGTTAGCCGCTGGTACTGCCCTGCGGCTTGGCACTCATTCTAGCCGAATTCTTGACTTGGGCTACACGTTCCTCGTCCAGGTATTTGCTCATTTGTTTCATAGTTGTTAATTATGAGAAGTATTTTAAGGATTATTTACAAAGCTGTAGTGGTGCACCTGTTAAATTAATATAACTTCGAAGCGACCAGTGACATTTCAGTTGTTCAATTTTTTTTGAACGGCTTTGTTATTCAGTTTTTCTTATAATTTTCGCGGGGGTGCATTTGTGAGCGTACTATGTTTTTGTGTGTCACATGTGCATAACAAATAATGTTATTGCATAGATATTTAAATGATTTCGGTCAATTTAGAAAAAATAATTATAAGTATACTCTTTTCGATCAATGATTGCGTCTTTTAGTGCTACAGACCACAAAATGTGTACGTTCTAGTAGGTATTTGTTTATTATTTTATTTTTATTTTATTTTATTTTATTAGGTAAGGCACACCAACGAAATATTTACAATTATAATAAAAAAAGGGGAAATTAAAAGTATTAAGTTCTGTGTAAATACATCACTTATAGGTATGCACAACATTCCAGAAGGATTTTAGAAAGAATAAAGATTAATAACTAATTTCAATACTATTCAAATAATAACAAAATTTAACATCGCATTACAAATATGAATTAAACTCTACATAATTTGATAAAAATAAAAGTAAAAGATGTCGTATTAAAGAAAATATGTCAGATGTATTAGAGTACCTATGTCAAATTATAGCAAATACTATTAAATCAATTACAAAAAGAGAAAAAATATAAAATGGTTTCAGATTAACAGTTATAAAAAATTAAATAAAATTCAACACGAAAAAAAAGTACAGTAGAAAAATTACAATTCATATTTTAAACATGAAAAAAAAAACATTTTTTATTAGATATACTTATAGAAAGTCAATTCCTAGTGTTAATCGTAGCACCTAAGAAGATTCTTTAGTCATGAAGCCTCAGTGAACGTTTTTTAATATGTTAATAAGAATGACGTGTTTATTTTAAGGTGGTTACTGACCGGTGTTACGGGCCGTAGTGTACCATTCGCAGCGAGCATGTTACGATACGTCGTGCCCTAAAATCCGAGTAACATGCGTGTGTTTGTGCTCTTTTCCACGTACTGACTGCACGAATGCTCGCTTTGTAACATGTTAATTTACGCCCTGTAACACCGGTCAGTACCCAGCTTTATTAGTTAGATATTAATTACATATTACAATTTTACCCTATTGCCACTTGGAATTAAAAATTGTCATCTTTCTCATCAGATTAAGTTTCCTGTTTGGTGTTCTTGATTGTGTTTGCCAAACCCACGAAAAACTATTACATTTGATAACCTAAATGATTTTTGTCAGTGCCGTATTTAAAGATTTAGCGCCCCGGGCCTTATAGGATAAAATTTGCGCCCCATAATTTACAAAAAACGTACAAACTTCGCTAAAGAGACGAGACATAAAAAATAATATATTGTGAGGGCGAGCGAAGCGAGGTCAAATTTTTTCATTATTTTGAATAGGTTACGTTTATACTAATTCTGAAAAACTTCAGAATGAAGTTCGAATATTTTTAAACATTCAGACATAAATCTCAATAATCATTGTCTCTGTCATCTCTGATATAGACTAGAGTCAAAAGCAAACCCATCACTAATAAAAAAAAATAAAAAAAATTGAACTTCCAACACGCACGTTCTATCTTTTGCTATCTGTTATTTTGCTTAGCTGTCCTTATTTTATTTTAGTAATCGTTATAATGCCACTCATATCAATACTTTAGTACTTACTATAGGGTCTATCTCCACATATTAGGCACCGCGGCAATGAGGCCCGTCGTCTTGAGAAATGAGTCTGTGACAGACCGATGTAGGTACATGGCACGAACATCAAGGAACCCATCGTTTGTCCATACTAACTTAAATATGTCATTACACAACTACATAATATGTCTAGTGGCACGCTACCCTTCATAAAACATGGATGAGTAAACTTGCTTCCATAAAATAAAACTAGGAAATAGTCACTGAGAACGAAGAAATGTGATACTTGTATACATTCAGTGTAATGTTACTATATGCTGCTGGTGATATAATGTAATGAGTCCGCAGCCCTTATGCAAATAAGTTGCGTAAGCAATACAAGCGCCCAACGTGTAACAGAATAAACGCAATGCCTCTAAAGGGGTCATTGTACTCATCATTATGAACCACTTTTACTATGGGACCAACACTGAAATCGCAAAAAAAATCGACTGCTCCATACATTTCTGTGAGCATAACTCGACAAAATGTACTGACATCAGCTGTTCATAGGCTTTTTTTTTTGCGATTTCGTCCCTCATGTATTACAAAGTACAACGTGACTTTCAATGCAAGAGGCGTTGAATTTTTGTCTGTTATAAGCAGTTCACATCAATGCACTTCCAGAGATCATTAAACCCGTCGGTTAATTTACTGTTTTTCATGAATATTTAAATGATGACATTTCCATAGACCCTGTTACCTATACATTATTTGTAATTTAAAGTCGCTGCGTCATAATGTACTGCACTGCTGCTGGAAAGAGGTTCACATAGTTTAGTAGTTCGGGTGTTACGAAAGGTCATCATGTCATCATGCTATAGCCAATCATTTCGTTCTGTTTGTTTGTACTGTAGTTTTATTTTTGTTAGAATTATTGGGAAGGATTGTGGAGTTATTTTGTTAACTTTACATCCCTTCTTTATTTATTTACTTTCTTAGTAGTTGTAAATGTTTAAGAGTGATCTTGATATGATCTTGATATCTTGAAAAACACATATCCAAAAAAAAATTAAGACTTAAAAATGTAGATTTACATTGTTCACCTATTCCCTTGAATTTATGTACATTTTGGCTACTAAATATTATATTCTACTCACTTATTAAGTTTATTATATTCGGCCCCTTATAGGATCACTTCGTTGTCCGTCCGTCTGTGAAAAAAAAAAAAATTGCGGTTACAAACATAATTATATCTGCAGTTGAATAAATTACCGTTACGTACATCGATGTATGCGAGAACATTTTTTTAACTACATAAGTAGGTACACAGATTTTATGTTTGTCCTTCAATCGTACTCGATCGTTTCATCAGAGTAATGAAAGAGTTTACATGTTTATAAACTTCAGTGGGGGGAATCGTGTCGTATCGTGTGTTACGATTCTCGTAAGTACCTAATAGACGGACTATTATCTACATCAATTTTGTACGGAACTCTCGGTGCGCTAGTCAGACTAGTCCTGTTTTTTTCTTCATAAGTTTGTTGAATAACGTTGTTATTTCGCCTCCGCTGCATTGGCAAATTTTGTCTATTGCATCAAACGTCTCCAGATAGGAGTATCTCAAGCTAAACATTTTGAAGACCTACTGGGCCTCAGTTATCCCTAACAGGTACTTATAACAATTTGGAAATCGAAAAAAAATACCAGAATAGGGCAGATAACTAAAAAATAATAATTAGTCCGTCAGATAGATTTCCCAAAAATATTGGACACGATTTTTGTCTTTTTACACGTAATTTAAAAATTGAGATGATGCAATCCCTTGAAAACTCGTGTGACGTCATGGCATGGTACACTTTAAACATAGAGTGACGTCACAAGCCCCCACTCCTGATCTTTGTTGCGTTTTATCTTCGTCAATTTTTATTTATTTATTTAAACTTTATGTACAATAGTAGTACATGGGCGGACTTAATGCAACAAGGCATTCACTACCAGTCAACCTTTGGGTTAAAAAGACTACACTGTGGTAGGTGTACAACAAATAAATAAGATTTAAAATAGAGTTTTGTTGTTTTTTGTTGTTTATTGATTTGATAAAGCAAAAAATACGTGTCCAATATTTTTCGATAATCTTTGAATCATATTTTGTCATGGGTCCGGTAGGCATTATGAATAGAACATATTTTATATTTTTTATCTTATTTTAATATTTAATAAATGATTGATATGTCTTTTAAATAACCATTTTAAAGAAAAAAACAATAGAATACCTAATGGTAATACGTTATCATCGATTTATGAACTGTGAAATATGGTGGTAAAATATTTACCCTCTGCCTTAGAAAGAGTTATATATCTATACATAGTAAACAATCGCCTTGAAATGAAGAATAAAAATAAATATAAAACTGATTTTGTTCATTTTTGTCAGCGAGCAGACCAGCAACATGGGCACCCTAATACGGAATATAACAACGTATTACCGCTACGTGAATGAGGACCTAGCGGGTAAGTCCACTATTTCTATTTAATTCAGAGATGTACCAATTAGTTTATTAGTGGGAAAAGACGACCGGCCACATTATTTGTTAGACTTGCTATGGTAATTTAAGCGCCAGATAAATTTAATGTGCAATTGCGGTTTTTTTACCCACATACATTTATTGAAAACCAGAAATCAAGATATCAAATTGTCCTGAATCAACTTCTTTTCTATTCATGATCCTTTACGTTCTTTAGTTATAAAAAACGGTTCATAATTTATTGTTCGGGTATCTACGATTAATACATTTTAAAAATACTTTTTCACAAAAACAACCGACTTCAATCACGGTTCATAATTAATTGTTCGGGTATCTACGATCCCTTCGTTCGTGTCTTTTTTGAGACAAATCCTAATATATTTATAACACTGAACTTAATCTAGTAATATAAGTATGTCACTAAACTTGGACCGTTTTATTACTATATTCCTAGTGAGATAGTAAATAAGTTACGGTGTATTATTATATCCCTAGGGATATAACTATATTACGGCTTCATCTATTTTACTGCGACATATGTATGAACAGGGAAAGGTCAATGTACTTTATTGCAAGTTTATCTGGCGCCTACCACAGCTTCTGCCAGCTACTACGCTGGCTTGAATATCGGAAATTTTCCCAAAGGATCATACTCCCGGGATTAAAATAGCCTATGTGCTATTCCACACTATAATCTATCTCTGTGCCAAATTTCATCCAGATCCGTTCAGCCGTTCTAGCGTGATTGAGTGACAAACATCCATCCATCCAAACTTTCGTATTAATAATTTGAGTTGTTTTCAACGATGCAAAATCATCAAGTGATTCTTTCCGCTTTGAGTGTAGCGGAAGGAAGTGTCAGATTCTTACTGACTAAACCCATCCATGTTCCTCCAAATGCCCTTTGCGTTCCAGAGCGGCGGTGACTCTTTCGAACAAATTTCGCAACCCTAATAATACTTAGTAGATAATAAGATTGCAATTCTTAAATGCACTAGGTATATGTACTTTTTACTTATAACTATATACACACACTTAAAAAAAGACTCAACTAAAACTAATCTAAAACATGGCGTCGAAAAATTCCTCCGCATCGCAGGCCACTGGTAATGTACCCAAAAGGCTGGCAGCATTGCCACGTTGTAAGGCAATGCTTATCCTTTGTCCGAGGTAAAAGCCAGCCCTAGGGTCACGCGAAGTGTCAACTAAGCGTCTTGACAGATCTTTAAACAAGTAATGAGCACTCGGACCCCACGACCCGAGAGTTTCAACCCCAAACGGCTCGAAAATATAACTACCTACAAGGTTATTATATTTCCGCCGCTTGAGGTTCTCCGCAGCCGCAGCGGCAGCGCCAGCGCAGCACGAAGAGCTAGGAAGATGGGATGGCGCAAGAGTATCGACACAAGTAGCGTCCCACACTAATGGCCTACCCATCTTCCATGGAAATAATGACATGCCGTCCGGTCTCTTGCCATCGTCGCGTGCCAGGCCATTGGGTTCTAATACAGCTGGAACGCCGACGGTGACAAGAGCTCGTCGGATGATGTCGTTAATGTTCGCGTGCCGCGCTATGCGACCAGCGCTACGGCTGCATGACAGGCCGTGGTGTCCGAGACTGTTGACAGCTTCGCCACAGTGGCAGCGATGAGGAGAACAACACGGAGCGCCAAGACGCAGGGAAGCAGCGAGGCGGAAAGTAGTATCATCGAACAACTTTTTACTTATTATTTTATTATTTGAGGACGTGCAACTCATCACAAAGTAACCGACGACATTAAAAAGTTCAGTGATCCCTTCATAATTATATTTATTAAACAATTTCATATTCATATGCATGAATTTACGGGGCGGGAAAGTGAAATATTTCTGTGTCAGGTCAGCGGGGTCTTGTATTGTGAATACTGAATACTCTATATTTAAACAGTCAATACATTGTCAATATGGAAATGGTTTTTTTTATGGATAGGAAATCATCAAATTACTCCTACCGCTCTGGGTGGAGCGGGAAGTGTCAGACTTTTACTGACTAAAACCCATTCGTGCTCCTCCTAGTGCCCTTTACGTTCCAGGGTCGCGGTGACTTTTTCGAGCAAAATCCGCAATGGCCATAACGGGCCCCGTCTACTATGCTGACATGTCTTTGAGGCGCGCATGGAACACAACGCGTCGTCGACTCGGGAATATGGAAATGCTAGAGGCAAAATTCACCACAGGCCACGGGCCACAGGCCACGTTTGACTGACTTTTGTCAGTCAAACGAGACAGATATACATAATTATGTCGCAGCCAACTAGCTGAATCCGCCGTTTCATTAAAAGTCTAGCCTTTTCATTGAACTGTGCCGTTTAATCAGCGACATAAGTGACACGGTCAAGTCATTAAACGATATTAAACAAAAGATGTCACTTAAGTCGATGAAAAATCGGCGCATTTAAATGAAAAGGTTAGGCAACCAATAAAACGGCTGATTGAGCTAATTGGCTGCGACACATATAACACGACAGATAACGTGCGTGCGCGATCTTGGTCAATCGTTTGCCATTTTAAAAACTAACTAATTAATATCAGTAATGCAAAGTGCCGTTGGTTTTAACGCTTTCTTGCATAAATCGATGAACCAATGTTGATGGAGTTTGGTACAGATTTATTGCGATCTCTGTATTAACATGAGCGAATTCGCGGGCAAAAGCTAGTATCATATAATCGGTTAATTTATAATATAATTTTTGTACCAAGTACCAATCAATGCCTACATTTTTTTTAACCGACTTCAAAAAAAAGGAGGCGTTTCTCAATTCGATTGTTTGTTCTTTTTTTGTGTTTGTTACCTCGTATCTCCGTTATTTATGAACCGATTTGACAAATTCCTAATTTATGTGAAAGGATATACTTCTCGATTGATCCCATTGAAATTTTATCAAAATCGGTTCGGAAGTTGGATTTTTAAATCCAAACAGCTGAAAAAATCATCCATGTATACGAACTTGCGTATTTGGTGTAGGGTAGGTACCTACCACTAAAAAATGAAAAATAAAAACTTTTTCACACAAAAAAACCGACTTCCAATAAAAAACACTAAAAAGTACAAAATAACTTTAATTTCGGTAGTCGGTGTTTTTGGTTGCTTCTTAGTTATTTGACACCGACTTCCGAAATTAAAGTTATTTTGTACTTTACAAAACTACACTTTTTATGCTGCTCCGGTCGAGCGTCGACATCATCTAGTCAACACAGTCAGTGGCTGAAAACAGCGCTATAGCTCTGACTCGCACACCGATGGCCATTAAGCGCATTCATTATTATGCGACTCACAGACCTGAAGATCTTTGTATAAGTAAATACAACTTTCCTTCTATTTTCAGATCCCCGGACGAACAGTTTCCTGCTAGTTTCGAACCCGGTGCCCATCTTATTGATAACGTACCTGTACCACAGATTCGTGCGGTCTTGGGGCCCGGCAATAATGGCCAAGCGTGAGCCATACAAGCTTAAGACCGCCATTATCATATACAATATAGTTCAGATTGGACTGTCGGCGTACCTCGCATTACAAGTAAGTCTAATAAAGATAAAAACAAAAAAAAAACATCTAAAAACATTACTGGGGCTCAATTCATGTCTCATAACTAATTATATAAATATGAAAACGAGCTTGTTTGTTTGTTTTGTTACACTTTCATGCCTAAATAAGGTATTTTACTAGACAGAATATTTATAATTCTATTTAGTCTGTCCGTTAGAATTAAAAAAAAATATTGGACATGAATTTTTTGCCATTTCAAATCGATAAAAAATTATAAAAATAAAGTACATCAAAGTTGAAGAGCGGCTGGTGACGTCATATCGCTAGTAAAAATTATACTATCGTAGTGACGTCACGCGAGATTTCAACGCATGTATCGTCTTCATTTTTTGGTTTACGAGGAAAAAAGAAAAAATACGTACCTATCCATTATTTTTATACATCTGACGGATTAATTAGTTTTTTCAGTAAAATACCCTATTGCTGAACCGATTTCATGAATTTTGGTTCAGAGATAGATGATCCTGAAGACGGTTACTGCCACTTTTATCCAAAAATCCATATTATCGCTGGCAAAAGCTAAAACATGAATTCAGGCAGCCTCAGTAAGTTACAATAGTAGATACATTTATGTTAGGTCTGTCGCGCCCTTCCCTATGCATGAGCTGGACCATGTTCATAGTTAAATCAAATAATTTATGTACTTAGGTAACTCTCGGTGTGGACGGTATGTACTTAAGATGGAGTTTGCAAAGTGGCCAAGTGCTGCTTATAAAAAGTTTATATAGGCCAAAACACCTGCTATAAACGTCGCTGAAATTCGTTAATGGCGACAATGCTTGTGAATGTTATAAGAAGTCTGTTTTAACAATATTTTATCTACTACTAATACTTGGTTTCTGTGGTACTTTATCTGTTAAAACCTTAAGAAATCGGTCATGAGTCTCCTTTCTTTATAACGTATCAGACAGACGTGTTGCTGGAGAGTTTGTTGCACCACTTGTTCTTCCCAGCTAAAACATTAGGAAGTGGAAAATTTCAACTGTCTAACTATCACGGTTCATGAGATACAGCCTGGTGACAGACGGACGGACGGACGGAGAGCGGAGTCTTAGTAATAGGGTCCCGTTTTACCCTTTGGGTACGGAACCCTAAAAACGAAGAAAACACCAATCCTCAAATGCATTGCATGCAATTTATCGTAAACCAGCTAAATAGTCAGTCGTAAAGTCAATATCATGCCGAAGCAGTTGCGTTGAAATTTTGTTCCATTACGAAAGCATAATTGCAATCGTGAAAAACGTAGGAAATGACAATTAAGTTATTGAGCCAAGGCAAAGGATACGCAGGGCTGCCTCGCTCGTGTTGCTAGCAGCAGTGAAATCGACCCCGGCCCTACTAAACGTATTTCCGAACTATTTTGTATGAATGAATGTACATTCATGCATTCGTTTTATTTGAATAAGTAATCATGTTCAAACTAGCCGCTTAATTTATAAAAAAAAATCGAACAATGTGATTAATGCTGATAAGAATTTACGTAAGCTTTGAAATTTTACTACCTATAGAGAAATGGAATTTACAATCTGCTAATCAGTATTTAAACTAAGCCATATGGTTAAAATTTCTTTATAAATAAAGCCATTAAAGTTTTATTGTAGATAAGCTAGATACCGAGCTACGACTACGACTCCACCAGTGAGCATTGATCGTGACTACGGCCGCTTTGTTAAAAGATGAACGATCAAAAAAGTGTTGATAAAAGTCAGTAAAAAGGCAAAGATTTCTGTATTAAGTATTTTGAGTTAAGAGGGCCCAATTCTTCTATCTAAAAAGCCTGAAATTTCATACAAATTTGACAGGTTTCGACAGAGATGCGAATTTGAATGTTGCTTAAAAATAAGTAGAATTGTCACTCTGAACCCTACCTTAATACCATACGGGTTTTCAGGTAAAGTAGAGTTTGATAAATACGCAACTTTAAATTCTTATTTCAGATTTTGGGGTACCTAATATAAATAAATCTTGTCAAAAGTGTGAGCGTGAGAGTAGCTCATGCAAAAGACATAAACGAGTTCAACAAAAGGGTTTAAAAATTAAGGCTGATGCAATCGTACGTCATCATCTGCCTAGCCTTTTCCCAATTATATTGGGGTCAGCTCCCAGTCAAACCGGATTCAGCTGAATACCAGTATTTTACGTGGAGCGGCAATCGTACGTAATTTCATTTATTTCATCTAATAAATATACGCAGCTACCAAAATTCGTCCAAACCTAAATTCCGTGACATAAAATGTCAAATTCTTCTTCATATTCTTTTTTTCTCTGCTATAATATATACGCGATCAACACACATACATAATTTAAAAAAAAATAAAGTCTTGCCAAGAAGTACGTTACGTGAATGGGCTGTGGAGGTCTGGTAGGCAGCTCTACGTAAAATAGCTATTCCTCTAAAGTTGGGAAAAGGCTGGAAGGAAGATGAAGAATGATGATGTAAATATTTATAAGCGATGACATAGACGAAGGAACATTATAGTTGAATTATTAGATATCTTCAGCAGACACAGTAGTAAAACAATGGCACATCGACTCCATGAGTCGACGTCACGGCGAAGAGGACTGCTGTTTTGACCAGCCTGCTGATTTAAAAAAAAGTTAAAACAGAAGTTTTAAGTCGGCCATCTCATGTTTTCTACCATAGATGATTGCAAAATTCAACAATTTTGCAATCTCAAAGTCTCTGTTTTGGACTGCTCAATGGCAGAGTCCAAAAAATACCTCTGCAATTTCAGATTATTATGGCTCAGGCCCCACTATGACGTGCGATCTCGATTGCCGTTGACAGCGACGGATCCTCGACATCCCTTCAGATAGGGATCATGATTGCTTTGAGGCAGAGGTGAGACGAGAATTAAGATAAATGGCATTCGATTGGAGAGGCCAATGTCCAGCTGTGGGTGTGGTAGTGCTGTAGGTAGGGTTTTTTTTTTAATGATAGGAAATGATCAAATGACCCCTTCCGCTCTGGGTGGAGCGGCAGGGAGTGTCAGACTTTTACTGACTAAAACCCACCCATGCTCCTCCTAGTGCCTTTTACGTTCCAGGGCCGCGGTAACTCTTTCGAACAAACCGCGACCCTGGCAGGCACTGGCCCTTACGGGCCCATACTCCTATGCTGACATCTCTTTGAGGCGCGCGTGGAACCAACGCACCGTCGGCCCGGGCCTGGCTTTGATCGGTCGGCGAGCCACCCAACGCTCGCCGTCCGCAGACCCGCACCTACGGTGGCCGGGAATCGCCCAGCGACTCCCGACGCCCGGTGCGTCTCCCTATGCCGCGGCAGCTGGGGCGTGAGGGTTATCTCTCCCTCACGCGGCCCGCCTCCTCCTTCACTAGCATTACTGCTTCGCAGAAGGAGGTGACGGCTTCCCATGCCTTCTCGCTCCGGACCATGGATTGAACCATGGCCGGACGTGAGAGGTCGCCGCCGCCAATCGCCTCAACGAGGACACGGCGGTGCTCCGCCCTAGCGGGGCAGACCTCCACCGTATGCTCCACCGTGTCCTGCTGTAGGTAGGCTGTTGATGATATTGCAGACAATAATAATGATGATGATTCACTGCTCAACGATTCTGTAATGACAGACACTCGTGAAAGCCCTAAAAAAACATTTAGTTGAACTCAAGGTCGTGAACTATGTTCTGCCGTTACTCTCAGCTTGATCGTAGGTACCTACTGCCACTTAAGTACTTAAAAACCGCAAATAAATGTTAATGTAAACCTTTTCTTTGTTTACAACATGTTTGTGCTTAGAGTTACGGAAGATTTAATAAGTTACGTGGTAGGTAATAGGTAATGTTTACAGTAGATACAATAAGGATTAGTTAAAAATGCCACTCCCACACAAAGTAAAGAAAAGCCTATTTTCACAAGTAAAGATAACATATTATGGCGGTTATCACACTGCCACGCATCACGCTGCAGGCTGCGTGTCAACGGTCAACAACGAACGCGAGTGGATGCATTTTCAGTGTGTTGGACTGTGCGTGTTTTCTATACAAACGGAGATACTTACAAGCAACGCATTCACGCGCTACGCTGCGTGGTGCGTGGCAGTGTGTTAAGCGCCTTAAACTCTCATTATTACCGAATTGCCGATATATGAAAACAGCAACAAAACATAGGAGATACTCAATCTGGGGCAAATTATGAAAGATTATAACTTTTTTTTTGGCTAAAATATAACTAAATTTATGGACGCTGAGTGATCTTCTTTAGTCAGTAACTTACAAAAACATTTTAAGAAATAAGAAGAAGACCTTCACGGTGATGCATGCGATGAACAAGTTTTCATCATCATTACAATTTTGACGTGGTTCGACTAGGTTTCGTGTAACTTTGGGCTCTTTTGGGCTTTGACCGAAAGTAATCAATAAGAAGAACCTTCAAGGTACCTTCATGTAATCAAATACCCGCGTGAGAATTGATAGACATTTCCGGTAATGACCGGAGACAATACATTTAGGGAAGATCTACTTCGGTTAACTTGACGAATTTATAATAATCGTGTTGTGGTGGCGCTGCCGCTGCGGCTGCGGAAAACCTCAAGCGGCGTAAATATAGTAACCTAATTGGTAACTATATTTTTGAACCGTTTGGGGTTGAAACCCTTGGGCCGTGGGGCCCTTGTGCTTATAGCCTTTTCAATGAAATTTCGAAACGGTTAGTTGACACTTCCCGTGACCCAAGAGCTGGCTTTTACTTTGGGCAGAGACTAAGCATTGCCATTCAACGTGGTAATGCCGCCAGTCTCTTGGGCACATTACCAGCTGACAGCGTTGAGGACGAATTTTTTGATGCTATATTTAGTTTGTAGTAAGTTTCGTGTATTTTTAATTTAAGTTATTTTCTTTATTAATGAAATAAAATTAACCACAAGTTAAGTTTAAATACCCATTTAAAATATTGTTAAATAATTTTTTTGGTCATGCTTGCGACATAAATAATTTATATGTTTTATTTTTAATAAAATAGTAATTCTGACTTAATAATTATAGCCATTTTATCTAACTTATGACTATAACTAATATTGTAATTAAATAATATATTTAACCCCACAAAGACGACCTAGTCTCACTTCCCATTGTTTGAGATGGGAAAAAGTTGTCCCAGGCGAAGACGCTCAAAAAAAATTTACAACCAAGTAGGGACTATTACACCATGCTAATTTTAAAGCCCAGAAAACATCGTTCTATGTCTGTAAATTGTTTGAAGTTGACAGAGACAGAATGAGTTTAAACATATTTAGAGTTAAATGTAGGTAAATTATTTTAAATTGTAAATTGTTTGAAGTTGACAGAGACAGAATGAGTTTAAACATATTTATAGTTAAATGTAGGTAAATTATTTTAAATTGTAAATTGTTTGAAGTTGACAGAGACACAATGAGTTTAAACATATTTAGAGTTAAACCATGCCTTTTTTTATTGATCATGCCTTTTTTTTATTGATAGGAAATCATCAAATGACCGCTACCGCTCTGGGTGGAGCGAGAGGGAGTGTCAGACTCTTACTTACTAAAACCCATAGATGATGATGATGCTTTTCAGGGCCGCGGTAACTCTTTTAAAATCCACAACCTAGGTAGGTTGTACCTATAATATTATATTAGTGGTGTAGGTCAGGCAAAATAATTTGATTTAGAACCTAACAATTTCGCTATTGTTTGCAGTGTCTGACCAGGTTGTACTTGTCGGGCTACTACAGCCTGTGGTGCCAGAAGATCATCACTGAGGACACACCGCTGGAGCGCATCGTGGTCAGCCGTGTGTGGCTCTACTACATGATCAAGGTCATCGACCTCATGGACACGGTGAGTACCTTCGCATTCACCCTCAATATTTCATAAAATTATAACTAATATCGATAAGATAAGATAAATATAAAATTATTGGCATAAATATTGTGTACAAACAAAGTGAGGCCCTGACTCCCGTGCTAGGTAGAATCACCTGTGTTACAGGAATCAGTGTCTTCTCCCAAAAAAGATGATTCAATGTATTACGAATTAGGTGTTTTACGAATAACTTTATACAAATTAAAATAATAATATTACATTTTAACTAATCTATATCTATACCTCTATACTAAAATTATAAGGAGGAAAGATTTGTATTTTTGTGTGTGTATGTTTGTAATGACTAAACTCAAAAACTACTTTGTTCAAAAATTCTTTCACCAATGGAAAGCTACATTATTAGGGAGTAACATAGGCTATATTTTATCCACGTAGTCCCACGGGAACGGGAACTGCGCGTGTGAAACTGCGGCGTGCTGCTAGTAACTAATAAAATAGAATATCGAGTATGTCACCGGAAAATGGCACACTTCGTAAGATTATAAAATATCTTGGGAGATCGTAAACTCTCGATAAATGGTTGGAACCAAAACTTTGTGAACTTATAGAGCATGATGTAGATAACTTTCTGAACTATAGGTTGACCACATTTTCAATGACGTAAATAGCTTGAAACCCATATACGATTCATCATCATCGTCGTCATTCAGAGGCAACTTCATCCACACAGGGCACGAGCTTCTCTTTTCTTGTGCCAATCCCCGACCCTGGATGCAAGAAGCACTAGACCGGTTTATGTGGCGCCGTTTGGAGAAGACCTATGTCCACTGGTCCAGCAGTGGTAGCCTTATCGTCATTACTCCTGCTGTGCTAGCAGCCATGATTAACGTTCTCTAATTTATGCCAACAGATATTCTTCGTACTACGGAAGAAGTTCAACCAAGTATCATTCCTACATGTGTACCATCACATCGGAATGTGTCTACTTGGATTCGTAGGCACCAAATATGTACCAGGTATGTTCAATAAGACACAATTACGTTGATCTCTACTCTGGGGTCTATCCACTAGGTATGTTTAGCACATAATCATCTTCCCGTCCTTATCCCATGGTCCGTGAAGTCGTTGCAACATGTTATCTTGTTTTGTTTTGTTTCGCCCTGTAAACAACAAACTATTTGTCTCCCTTTTCTTTCATATCCTCACACATTTCAAACATCTTTTCTTTGGCCTCCCTCTGCCTTTTCATTCATCCACATTTGTATTCTATCTCTTTTTGTCACATGCGTTTCATCCCTCCTCTGGTCTGTTTAGTTTCTCCTAACTCATATGATAGCTTAGAAGGGGTTCGTGGTTGCGTACGCTAAAAAACTCTGACAGTCTATCAGGATCTCTGAGATAGCTTGGAGACTACCATAATCGATCTTTCAGGTGCCTGTTAGGGCAGAGGTCACGTTTTTCAGATGTTCACAATATTTTACAGGAGTTTAAACAATTCAAAGATATAACATAAAAATGTTGCAATCACCATTGTTAACCTCTGAACATACTAATCTAGAGTCGTTTTGTACGTAGCTGTTAACACAATAACCTAATTATATAGAAGTAGGTAACTTGACTATTACGTGTGGTACGTTTGTCTAGTGACCCTGTAGGTTAAATAAACAAAAATTTGGCAATGGACCATGTAAGTATACATTTTCCTTCATGTCCCTTCATGTAAATAACAAATGAATATAAACAAAGGCAATGTCGAATAATCGAATTGAATTTTAATACTAAAGTATTAAAATTCAATTCGATTATTCGGTTTAATTCGGTTACAATATGTTTGTATTTGTGGTTTGCGTAGGTACCTATGCAGTACTTATTTACTCAATTTGTCGTAGATTGTGCTTAGAAGCGTTTGCTCAATAATTAAGGGCCTACGCAGACCGGGACGGCATGGCAAGGGATTTTAATTTTTACTAATGGACATTCAACCGTACTGTTACAGAAATACGACATAAATTGCTGTGCTTTAAAATGATGCGGTGGCATTGAAAGGGATTTTATCGCACGGCATTAAAAGACGCGCCACAGGCTCCCGTGGCGGGATGCCGTGGCATACTGCGGTAGGCAACGGCATGCCACAAACTCCGGCGCTCGTAGTGATATACTGCGGGGTGCGGCACGCCGTGGCAAAGTGCTGGGGCTCGATTCTGCTATTGCAATCGTGTCTCAATGACCGGTCAGTGATCGAATATTTGACAACTTTGACAGTTTTTGTATGGGAAATGTGTCAAAAGTTTGACGTTATACGTCAAAAATCGATCATTGACCGGTCATTGAGACACGATTGCAATAGCAGAATCGACCCCCTGGAATGCCGCGGTATCTAAGCGGCCAGTGTCCGCTGACTCACGGCCAAATCCCTTGCCATGCCGTCCCGATCTGCGTAGGCCTTAAGAGAGAAAGAAATCCATTGCAGACCGTACCTTCAAAGTCAAACGCGAAGTAACGGGCACGGTAAAAGTATATTTTGATGCAGGTTTTTCTCGTGTTCGACAATTAAGTTTGTCATCACGGTAGAGGCAAGGGCTCGTCTCCATTACGGATACGAGAATGCATAACAAAAGCACATGCGTGGCAAACAACGTTTTTCAACACTTACTGTGGCACAACATTGGCTACAAATAAATAATAAAAATTATTATTAATTTGTTAAATTCACCCAACATTCCAAATAAAATATTACAATTTACCTGAAATTCCACTGTGCTCACATGCTAATTAATCTGTTAAGCATGTTAATACTAAGCATTTCTTTGTCACATACACACAGACACACATCCTACTCTACCCACGTTTTCATCATTGGCCCACTGCAATCGAAAAACTGGAAAAAATAATTAGGCGGATTTTTAGATAAGTCATTACTCATTAGTCATCTATTTACATATTTTAGTAGAAAAATACGCTCTTTGATAAAGTCATTTAATTGTGTCGTCTTTACACCACTTACTAAGGTAGGTATAACTAAACCAAAATACTTACTTGAGTTTTAGAAAAGATCGTAGCATAACCAACAGTGAAAACAAAACGTTAATTCATTTAAATGTTGATTGTGGACTTGCACAAGAGTTGCAGCAATGGTAGCATTGCGTGCACGAAATGGGTCGAGTGGCCTAACGCGTCCGCGCCGAAGAAAACCACTTGAAGGACTTCTTACAAATATCCTTACAAAATGTTATTAGACGATACAAAGAATGGATTCGTTGAATTGAAATTCAGAATCTGGTTACTAGAACTTACGTATGGGTCTTTGTTTTAAAAAGGAATTGTTTCAGGAGTCAAATTTTATTTGAACTAAATATATTATGTATCGGGTAACGCAACATGATTTTTCTTTGACTATGCCAACTTTGAAATGTACCTAAATACTGTTCCTGGTAAGGTGGCTGGTGGTATATAACCTCTCTGAGTACACTACATAAATTATACGAAAAACTTTATTCCGTCAGTCACAAATATACGAATTTCAAAATACCGATTCTTATAATAATTCCGAATGATTCAAAATTCCTAATAAAACAACTCCGATTTATCATTAGTTTTTTAATTCCGAAATTTCAATATTCCTAACGTTTATAATAACTATTCTCAAAATACCAAGTTTCAATAGATCGAATCACAAAAATTTCGACGTAATGATAATTTGAAACATCAAAAATACGAATCGCTTTTACATGCTACACAAGCATGCAATTGTTGTTGTGCATGCTTGTACGCGGGCTTAAATTACACTCTATAAGGTAGGGCAGACAAGACTACAGCAGTGCGATTCCGAAGTGCGATTCTGCAGTGCGATTCTGTAAGCATGTCGAAGTGAACACTTGGGCGGGGCGCACGACGGGTGAGTTGTCAAACCATACAAATAAGATGGAATGACAGCGCTCTTGTCGTTCACTCTGCCTAGGTGAACACCGTGAGATGTCGACAGAATCGACCGGCTGTAAACATGTCGAAGTGAACACTTGGGCGGAGCGCACGACGGGTGAGTTGTCAAACCATACAAATAAGATGGAATGACAGCTCTATTGTCGTTCACTCTGCCTTGGTGTACACCGTGAGATGTCGACAGAATCGACCCGCAGTAGTCTTGTCTGCCCTACCTATAGAGTCGAATCGTTTCTGTCACTAATATCCCATATTATACTCAGTTATTGAATCAAAATCAGAATCCATATTGAGCAGTTTATTCGAAGTAGGTATCTATTGAAAATCGGAATGTCGTTTTTCGGACGGAGAACCCATCGAGCATTTTCATATTTTTTTCATAATGTCCGAAGAATCAATCTTCGGACATTATGAAAAAAATATGAAAATGTTCAAATCACATTAAATGACTTTCGGTAAAATAAATTTCGTGATTTTTTATAATAAACATTATAATTCATTATATTCATTTTTATTTCGGACTTTTGAAAATCGGAACATCGAAATTCGGAATAATATTTCGAAGTATTTGAGTGTTCCCCTGGTGATCTGCTAAGATAATACTAAACACACACTTTGTATAGGTACCCACAAATAATACCTACTGTTTACTGCTGTTTACAACGTAGAACAAATTAGGCGCCCATTACACGATATTTTTTGCTGTCAGTTTATTAACCTCAGGTTGTGTCTGACGGATAACTTATCGTGTAATGCAGTTGCAATGCAGATGGTTGCATGAAATTGATTGACGAAAATCTGGATACTTTATTTCATTAGTCGACTTTAAAGTGAACGGGTCTGTTTTTATATATTTATGGAATGGGTAATAGTTCAGTATTTAAGAATGATGAGCGTCTAATGTCGCTTTAATTCAATCACTCACTATCCGTCTTTCGTCATTCATGGCTTTTGGAATTAAGTGACGCTTGCATGAGCGTGCAATGGGTGCCTTAGGATTACTGTCTAAGCCCATACTTATGTGAACAAAGTAAGTATTTATAACTACTAACCTAGACCTAGAGGTCTATAATAATAGTATTATGATTTTTTTTACATGAACCCAATTGCCGCTTTCTTTCGTTCGCAGGAGGTCACGGCATAATGCTGGGCTTCATCAACTCCATGGTGCACGCCGTCATGTACTCGTACTACCTGGTCTCCATCGTGAGGCCGCAGTGGGTGCGCCAGTGGTGGAAGAAGTACATCACACAACTTCAAATTGTAAGTATCTATCATAGGATCATAAATTTTGCGTTTGAGTCCAATACTTGAAAAAACCGTGGCGATAAGTTTTCGAGAAATAGCCGACAAAATTCTAAAAAAAAACTAAAATCATAAATTATGCGATAGTCAGTTTGTTCGTTTGTTACACTTTCATGTCTAAATCCCTGAACCGATTTTGATGAATTTTGGTACAAAGATAGATGGGATCCTGGAGAAGGTTATAGGCAATTTTTGTGGCGAAAATCTATATTAAAGCGAGCGAAGACACGGACAAAAACTGTATACTTAGTTAAGAACCTATATTATTATTTTCGATTCCTCAAGGAGTTCATATTTATAAAGGTGCTCTCCCACCGGGGACATTCGCCTGTAATGTAACATTTTTAAGATTCGAGTTTAAACAATACTTTACTATACTGCCTCCCTGACTGACGAGCATTTTGCTTGTAGGTAATGTCACAATTCAAATTCGAGCTTGAGCATTTGTCTGTAGCTGAATTGCCTACTAACCACATCAAACGAAACGGTCGTTGTGTTGAGCGCGACAATATTAATTCGATTTTGTAATTTACTTACAAAAAAACAGAAGAAACGATATTGGTGACACGAATTATATATTTTAAAATGTATATTACAAGACGTTGTATTAAAATATTACAGACTAGCTTTTGCCCGCGGCTCCGCCCGCGTGGATGTCGATTATCGCCTCTCCATATCCCAGGCTACATATCTGCGAAATTTCATGACGATCTGTTCAGCCGTGATAGCGTGAAAGCGTAACAGACAGAGTAACTTTCACATTTTATAATATTAGTATAATATTACAGGCGAATGCTCCAGGTCCTTTAGATTAGTTACAGTACATACTGAGCCCTAAAACTATTAGCTATAACATTGAAGACCTAAAATATGTCCAAATGTTCGGACGAACTAAAAAGATTTAACGAAGGCAATAGAAGTTGATTCTGGGCTAATATGTAGCTTGTGTGCATATGAACGATTTGCTGATTATTTTATGCTATTTTTTCAGCTGCAGTTCGTCATCCTAATCCTACACTTCGGCCACGTTCTGTTCGAGCCATCGTGTGAATACCCCAAATGGGTCTCCTTCTTGTTCCTGCCACACAACATATTTATTTTATTTTTGTTCTCAGACTTCTACATCAAAGAGTATATAATTAAGAAAAATAAAAATAAAGCTAAGTAGATAGTTAGGCATCATAGGTAGTAAATATAATTATATCGTAGTTATAACGACAAAATAGTTTTATTTATGTTTGTATTTTCCAAAACGCATCCCTTGGTGTAGGTAGGTACCTACTTACCTACCTATACAAAAAAGTATACGTTGCGAGATGGTGAACAATGTTTCTTGTGATTATGACTGAGTCCGCATTTTAGACGAGCTAGTAAACCAAAGTATGGGGTTGTGACCTAAATACTGCCACAATGTCCCCTGTTATTACTATTGCTATAGCCGCCCGGAATAACTATATAATGTTCTAATATAGGTAGATACTACAATCATTAGCAAAAGTGTGATTTATAATTTATGCTAACGGCCAGAGGCGTATTTACCCTAGGGCCATCCGGGCTATGGCCCGGGGCGCCAATCAGCCAGGAGCGGCGTAGCCGCCCCTTGCCGATTGCATTTTGTTTTGATTTTGGCGCCGTTCAACGACAATATGAGGTGTCTTTGAATTCGCCAGAATGCTCAAAACCTATAAAGTTTGGTATCAAAACAAAGGGCACGAGCAGACGATTCCTAAAATGTAATTGAATAAAAAAAATTACTTTGCCAAAAAACCCGACCGCTACAAACGACTAAAAAGTTCCAAACAAGTCGCTTTTCAAGCAGTCTGATGCAGTTTGTTTTTTCAGTTTGCAGTTTCAGATCTGTGATTGAACTGAAAAAGCGACGTGTTTGGAACTTTTTTGATACGTATTGTCAAGTTTCCCTATAAAATGTTCCAGAAATAAAACATTTTGTAGAATACTGCTGACATAACTAGTATGGCCAAGAAGCTATTATAAATAAGCTACTATTCTTTGTTGCGGACAGCATTTTTTATTCCCATTTTTCTTAGCGAAATAGTATTTCATCACCGGACACTTCTCATAATACGATGTGGGTACACACAAAGTACCGATTAGCATAAAAAATCTGAAAACAAAATAAGCCGTTTTAAAATCACTCTTCAATTATTATCAGCGAACAACTGGCAAGGCATCCGCGCAAGCACCGCAGCATGCCCGACTTCTCTTCAATGCCCTGACATGTGAAAATTCCCAAATGAAAAATAAATCTAATTCGGCGCACACCGTTGAGTTGCCGGTGCTTGAGCGGTTGCTCAAAATCTGTGCAATTATCATCAAAATCGGTCATTTTAAAATTCTATTCCAAACTAAATATCCAGTATCTTCTGAAGATTTAATATTTCAAAACAATTTTTACGGGACTTTTTGCCCTAGTAGTTAGTTAGTTTTAATCATTTTTTTCCATGGCTTCTGGGGCGGCGACTCTTATTGGCCCGGGGCGCCAAATTTCAAAATACGCCTCTGCTAACGGCAACGTTGTGATGGCAACTTTTTTCTACTAACGTCAAAGGTAAAAATGTCATCCGAAAACGTTCCAGGGACATGAGTTAAATTAAACCTGGAATACACATAGTAGTAACACAAAAGCATGCTAATTTCAAGCAGACGCTACCTATAATAGCGTACCATTAGCACGTGTATATCTACAAAAAGGGAAGAGTAAAGAAATTTAAATTAAGAACCCACAAGAAAGCCCATAGGCATTCTCTACCAATCAACGTTTAGGTTTCTGCTATTCAAATTCGAATTTAGAATCTGCTAACCTTAGATTATATACACGTCGTGTATATAATCTAAGCTGCTAACATTAGTTGATCATACCAGCCGAAAGACGTACACTTGTCCTCAACATTATGGTAGTTATATAATAGTTTTAATGAATTAGTCTGCAAGTCTCTTACTCTTTTCACTGTTTCATCCTCAGGATAAAGACGTGCTTAGGTATAAGTTTTTATTTAATTGATACGATGTTATGAGTGACCTTGGCAAATGATCTCTGCGCTACAGTTCTTTATGTACCTACAGGTTACTCTAAGTCACCGGACACACAAAAAGACGTAAAGGTAAGACCGCACTGCGCGGAACTGCTGCGCTACCATGACGTGTTAAAGCGTGAGTCGTTCGAGCGAGAAGGAGGGACGGAGCTATATAGGGTGTATAGCTCCATCCATCCTTCTCGCTCGAACGACTCACGTTTTCTCAGGGCCGCTGTGCTGCAGCATAGCGACGCGACACGCTTCACTTCAAAATATTGTTTTTAAGGAAACGTATTAGACATATGTATAGTAGTATAGATAGGCAGCGCGACTGCGACGCGTCACCTCATATTTCATGCAAGCCAACGTGCCGGACGTGCATTTGTTTTGTAAAATGAATGAAGAAAATTTAATTTTATTAGTTGGTTATCCGGAGCAGCTGTATGATTTACAAAATGCCCATTAATATGAATAGTACGAGAAAGAACAGTATTTGGCTCTTTTCGGAATAGAGTGTCCTCTCTCTTTTATGTACCTATGGTTGCATAATTCGTACTAACTCGTTAAACTGATGCAGCGACATTCTAAAATACTTATGTAGGTAATAGAAAACACGAGGCACGGACGTGACGTGGTTAATTGTGGTCGTGTATTTGTGTTTGACAGCGACGCGCGAGTCCCGGCACCCGCGCAGACGAGTAAGCTTCGTGTCCGCGCCTTGTCGTTTTGCATCGCGACGCTTCTATACATTTTGTATGAAAGGGACGCGGAAGAGATATAATGTCCGCGTCCCGTCCTCGTCTTACGTCTTTTCTGTGTGTCCAGCGCCTAAGATGCCATTGTATAAATTGATAATCAATCAAATAAATAAATAATCATCATCATCATATCACCCGAAAGACGTCCACTGCTGGACATAGGCCTCTCCCAAATGTCGCCACAACCACCGGTCCTGAGCGTCTCGCATCCATCGGCTACCAGCGACTCTCACCAGGTCATCGGTCCACCTTATGGGAGGCATTCCAACACTGCGTCTTCCGGTACGCTGTCGCCGCTCCAGAACTTTTCGGTCCCATCGACCATCTGTTCTGTGAGCAATGTGCCCTGCCCACTGCCACTTCAATTTGGCAATACTTCGGGCTATGTCGGTAACCTTGGTTCTCTGCATCCGTATCGAATCAGGAATGATGATGGTCGAATTACCATTCCTGATTGATTATGATTTCTATGAAAAGGCTAGGCCATCAACTAAACGGCAAATTAATCTAATTGGCTGCGAGGCTGCGACATATCTACAATAATATTTTGAAGAGGTAAAGTTTGTGAGTTTGTGAAGTTGTAGGAGGTTATCTCTGGATCTATTGAACCGCTTTTGTTTTTGTAAATGATAGCCACATTCATGAGGAAGGCTATAAGGCTATACGGGAACGAAAAATTCCAACGGGAACGGGAAACAACGGGATATAGGTACCTACGCGTACGAAGTCGCGGGTAAAAGCTAGTATACAATACAAACACTGTTGTACTTTTTAATGGCAAAAAGGGAATTAATTAAATACTGCAATGCAAGCAGCTGCAATGCAACGCGGCAGTGTCAATTTTACTACATCGAGAAAAAGGATTGTCACAAAAATAATTATGGAAAATGTGTAAAGAATTTAAAAGATGTAAAAAGGAAAAAAATGTGTAATAGCTGAAATTAGTTTCATTTCAGTAGATTTTTGTCCCCAAATTGGAGAATTAGACTTAGATTTTCAGGGAATTTCATTTTGTGCTTGCAACGTTGCAAGTGCTGTTCTTAGGCAACTTCTAAACGCCCCTATAGGCGCGCGCGTACTCATTGCTTCGCCAATGGAATCATTGAATGAAACAGGTGCGAGTTCAGTAAATTGACGCTGAGAATTTTATTGTAGTATTGAATAGGTACCTCAGGGAAGCTTGCTGACTGATTTATTTGCTGCTAAAGAAAGAAGATTAAAAAAACGTAAAGGCCTCAGTAGCCAGGTCTGGAAATACAAATTGACATTGACTTTTGGCAGTGACAGTCCAGTCTGACAGTCTCATGACAGTCTTGAGCATGTCTTGAGTCTGTAATGTTTTGTTGTCTTTTGTCATTTTCTTTCACACTTTATCACAATGTGATTTATTTGTAAATTATAGATTTTAATGTAAAAAAGTTGTCATAATTCAACTTTCTACTAAATGTTAAGCCAATTTATTTCAAAATTGTGCTTCATTTATCATTTTACATCATGTCGGAAGAACATAACACACCTAAACCGGGGGCAGCAGCGTTGGAAAATATGAAGTTGTTGAAACACGAGAGTGCAATATTCAAAGTTCCAAAAGTCCCTAAACGGAGAGAGAAAAAGAAAGCTCAAGTTTTGGATGAAGATCTTTATGTTGAGGTTAGTAATCTGTAAAATAGTTGGTTAAAATAACAACTACATAGCTACTTAATTTTATTTATTAGAATCTGACCATGGTGTCCCAGCTCTGTGCTACTTCTTGCCAATTCCTAAGGAAGACATCAAAGTCATCCTGTCACCTCCTTTGTGGTCTACCGCGGGCCCATTTCAGGGTACCAAATTTCATTTGTTCCCAACGAGTAACACCCTCAAATGTCACACTGTTACTCG
Organism: Melanchra persicariae; assembly: GCA_947386135.1. Taxonomy (NCBI): domain Eukaryota; kingdom Metazoa; phylum Arthropoda; class Insecta; order Lepidoptera; family Noctuidae; genus Melanchra; species Melanchra persicariae. The sequence continues at coordinate 7,511,062 of OX376661.1, read as the reverse complement.
ATGGGAATGTTTTTAAGAAAAAATTCCCAACCAGTCACACTGTTACTCGATGGGAACTTTTTATTACTAATTTCCCAACGTAAACGTAACGTAACGTTTAACGTAATAAGGGGGGGGAGGTACCTAAATACAATCAGCTTTATATAATATATCAGAGTAAATCATCACATTTTACAACAATTATCAGTTCTAATTTCTAATGTTAATTTGAACTTTAAACAATTTTCCAAATACATATAATTAGCCATAAGTATGTTGTGACAATTAAAATTATGTATAGCAAAATAAAGTTATGATAAGCCGGCAACATCAGTTATCGCGAGTGTGTAATGGCGGTTATTTTCTATGCACATTTAATGTAAAAATACTTTTGCATCCCTCTTCCCGCGGCCCCGGCGGCGGCGGCCACGTGTCGTAAGTGGGGGAGAGGGACGCAAAATGAATTAGTCAGAGCAGTGCAACGAAGCAAAGTGCACGTTGTCGACAATGTCAGAGCCCACCGCATCTAGTTCGTCCGGTCAAGTGCCATTAAATTTAATTAAAAGGAATGGTGGGACAATTTTGCTACGAAGTGGACATCAATTTTATGCTAGACGAAAGCATAGTAGCGGATTAATAGTGTGGGCGTGCACAAAACGAAACAACACAGTAACAGTGTGACTGGTTGGGATTTTTTTCTGAAGAAATTCCCATCGAGTAACAGTGTGACTGGTAGTGTGACCGGTTGGGAATTTTTTCAGAAAAAAATCCCATCGAGTAACAGTGTGACATTTGAGGGTGTTACTCGTTGGGAACAAATGCCAAATTTTAGTTTTACAGGCACACTGCTTGATTTATTGCACTGATTTGGTAATAAATAACATTTGAATTGTATTTCAGGGCATTGCAAAAATTATACAGAGAGATTTTTTCCCTGATTTGGAAAAACTAAAGGCACAAAATGAATTCTTGGAAGCAACAGAGAACAAAGATTATGCTCGACTGAGAGAACTAACCAGAAAATACAGTGGACAAAGACCACCAACAGAACCTTGTGAGTTATATACAAATTGCATTAAATTAGGTAGTAAAATTGTTCGAAAGACTCACTGCGGTCCTGGAAAGCAAATGGCATTTGGAGAAACACGGATGGGTTTTAGTCAGTAAGAGTCATTAGGTGGTTTCCCATCGAATCCCATCAAATCCAATCATGACCCGTTAAAAAGTAATTTATGAGTGTTTACGACATGCAGCATTTCATACAAACTTTCAAGTCCTTATTTTTGGAAATGAATGAACCAATTTTATTGAAACTTCTTACATACTACAAGTTTCCACTTATACAAACTTCATAAGTGGAAACTTGTAATTGGCTTTCTTCTACATATAGCTACTGACTACTCGAATGTATTATTTTATTTTATTATTATAATATAATGTATTATTTTATTATATTCTGTTGGCAACTAGGAAATGCTATACTATGAAAAGAGTTACAAATGTAGATGACTTAACAGATGATAAAGAATTATTATTCGCTGTTGTTAGTGGGAAAAATATTAAGCTAATGGTCTGTGTCGTCTACCTGCCGCCCAGTTACAGCAGTAAACAATATCTAGACGTTTTAACATGCATGGAAAATGCAATTAACATGTATGCTGAATATCCATTTCTGATAGTTGGTGATTTTAATTTAAATTCGTGCAATAAGACTGTTAGATCTCAGTTTAATAATTTTCTGGAGTATTCTAAGTTACAACAATGCAATAACATTAGTAATAAATATGGATGCGTCTTGGATTTAGTACTGACTACTCTTGATTCCAATAGTATCAGTGTTTCACCCGATACTGAACATTTAGTCCCTATGGATGCATACCACCCACCGTTAGAGATACTACTTACACTTCCTGGAAGAGCAAACAATGCGCCCTCTTTGGTTCCAGGAAAGTATTTAAGTATGGAATGGAACTTCCGTGAAGCAGATTTACATAGCTTGTACACTGATATCGCTAATATTGACTGGACCGAATTACTTGAGCAACAGAACTTAAATATAGATCTAGCTATTGATATACTTTATAATAAACTTAATGACGTCATCGGTACACATGTTCCTTTAAAAAGAATAGCCCAAAACAATAAATATATATATCCAAAATGGTATACCAAAGAAATTATTCATTACATAAAACTAAAATATTTTAATTTAAAGAAATTTAAATGTCATGGTTTAGAGTTTAACAAGGAACTTTTTAAATACTATAGGTCGAAAGTGAAAGAGCTCATTAATACAGCATTTAAAAAATATATTGCAAAGGTTGAAAACAATATAAATTTAGATCCCTCAAGTTTTTGGCAATATGTGAAGGAAAAACGTAAAAATAGAGAACATATAAAAACATATACTTATAATGGTAAGTCTGTAGAAGGGCAGATTGCCATTGACTCGTTTGCGGAATATTTTAGCTCAGTGTTCCATGATACCCCTCCGTCATTAGATGTGAAGGCTGCGGAGGATGAGGCTAATCGTTTAGGCTGCCTGTCTACAGTGGCTATTGAACAAGTTACAGCTACGGATCTTAGGCGTGCAGTGCGCCGACTAAAAGCGTTAACAGCTTGTGGTCCCGACAACATACCGGGTTTCTTAATAAAGGATTGCTTGTCGGCTTTAGAAGAGCCTTTACTATATATATATAATCTTTCGCTTAGACAATGTTTATACCCTGGTAAATGGAAGGTGTCCAGAGTGACTCCAATACCTAAATGTGGGTCGTCCACAGATATAACAAACTTTAGACCTATTGCTATATTGTGTGTATTTGGGAAGATATTTGAATCTATTCTTAATAACGCCATTTGTAAACAAATCAAAGGACAATTGAGTGATTGCCAGCATGGGTTCCGTCCTGGGCGCTCCACGGTGACTAATCATATAGAATTTGTTGATTATACAGGGTGTCCCAAAACTCAACGTCAAGCCGAAACGGGGTGACAGGATTGATCATAACCATCACGAGAAAAATCTGAAAAAAAATCTATCCCATGCAGTTTGAAAATTATGGGCATTTTAAGAAAAACCTAGAAATTTGATCAAACTGTACCATTTTTCGGTTATTGTGGTTATTATTTTTTATTTTTGTTCATTTGAACTTTAGAAACGTAATCCTAAATAACATTTCTAGAATCCCAATAAAAAATAATGACACAATTGCCTTAAGTTCCCGAGAATTGAGACTATTTGTTAAACTACGAATTTAAAATTTTCAAGATTCGTCGACTTTGACAGGCCCTCCTATAAAAAAAATGTACTAGAGTGCCTTGGCAAGTAGCATTAAAAGTTGGCGCATTTAATCAGAATTCTAAAATGGTACAATACTTGTTAGTTCCATACAATAGAAAAGAGTAAAAAAATTAAAACCTCAAGTAACCCGATTTTTGCTATCAGATTTTACTCAGTTAAAATGTTTTTAATTCGCACAAGCTCTAGGTAGGTTCTTAATTTTAAGGCAAAATGATGAGAGAGATGGATAATGGGTATGTTGTATGGGCGATCAACTCTCGAAGATATGCCCGACTAATAAGTAGATCTTTTTTAAGAAGATGTAGGGCTTGTATTGAGGCTGATGGTAAACAATTTGAACATTTATTTTAATAAAAAACGTTATTTCTCTATCATCTGACTTTTATTCCAACAAACCTAATTATTTTACTAATTTTACTAACTTTTTTTCACTTTGGTAAAAGTGGCGTCACTATCTGTCTCGCTCACTCATGGCGAACATACCCATTATCCATCTCTCTCATCATTTTGTCTTAAAATTAAGAACCTACCTAGAGCTTGTGTGAATTAAAAACATTTTAACTGAGTAAAATGAGATAGCAAAAATCGGGTTACTTGAGGTTTTAATTTTTTTACTCTTTTCTATTGTATGGAACTAACAAGTATTGTACCATTTTAGAATTCTGATTAAATGCGCCAACTTTTAATGCCACTTGCCAAGGCACTCTAGTACATTTTTTTTATAGGAGGGCCTGTCAAAGTCGACGAATCTTGAAAATTTTAAATTCGTAGTTTAACAAATAGTCTCAATTCTCGGAAACTTGAGGCAATTGTGTCATTATTTTTTATTGGGATTCTAGAAATGTTATTTAGGATTACGTTTCCAAAGTTCAAATGAACAAAAATAAAAAAGAATAACCACAATAACCGAAAAATGGTACAGTTTGATCAAATTTCTAGGTTTTTCTTAAAACGCCCATAATTTTTAAACTGCATGGGATAGATTTTTTTTCAGATTTTTCTCGTGATGGTTATGATCAATCCTGTCACCCCGTTTCGGCTTGACGTTGAGTTTTGGGACACCCTGTATAAATAGTAGAGTTAAGTCTGGTTGTCAGGTGGACGCCGCATACTTTGACTTCAAGAAAGCCTTTGATCTTGTTGATAATGATGTGCTTTTAAATAAATTTGCATTACTAGGATTCTCAACTTCTCTCTTAAAATTCATGGCCCACTACTTAAAAGATCGTAAACAGTTTGTTAAAGTAGAAGGATATAAGTCGGAAGAGTATTTTACTAGATCAGGGGTAAGTCAAGGTAGTACCATTGGACCTACGCAATTTATAATAGTGATCAATGATTTACCTACTGTTATCTCTAACGCAAAATGCCTTATGTTTGCTGATGATTTAAAACTGTACCTTTCTGTAACCGACGCTAAGGATTGTGAGGCGCTACAAAATGATATTGACGCTGTGGTTGAATGGAGTATAAAAAATAAATTGTCATTTAATAATTCTAAGTGTAAAACAATAACTTTTTCCCGATCCCGTAATCCGATTAGAAATGATTATAATCTTGATGGCGCGTTTATGGAACGTGTTTTCTCGATCCGGGATTTGGGAGTAATAATGGATAGCAAATTAAATTTTCACGAGCATATTCTTAAAATCTGCAAAGACGCTAATAAATGTCTTGGTTTCATCATTAGATTGTCATCTCAGTTTAAGAACACTCAAGTTATAAAACAAATATACAATGCCTATGTCCGTAGTAAACTAGAATATAATGCAATAGTTTGGAGTCCTCAAGAGTCATTATACACGATTATGATAGAAAAAATTCAACGTAAATTCTGTAGATACCTTTACAAACGTCAATATGGATGCTACCCCTTTTTATATCCTTCTTTGTTCGTGTCAGGAATGGTGGGTTTAGACACACTCAAATTCAGGCGAGAATCCGCATATATAATTAATTATTATCTAATATTAGTAGATAAGATAGATAGTCCCGTTCTACGAGAGTCAATAAATTATGTTCCTGACCAGTATATGCGTGGCGTTGCAAGACGACAACATAGACTTCTCTGCTATTCGCCTACATGGCGTGCTCCTGGAACTAACAACACTCCCACTGCCAGAGCAATAAAGTTAATAAATGACTTTCTAAAATATATTCCTGAGGCAGATTTATTTTTTGACTCTCAATGGACAATAGCTAAATATGTGTATATTTATTTAAATATGAAGAAATAATATTGTTTAATTTTGAATTTTTATGTATTCAAGGTTTTTTTTTTGTTTACAAATTTTAATGTAATTTTGTAGAATTAGCATAGATATAAGCGATTTGGTGTAAACTGTTAGCTTATATTTGATGAATAAATGAATATGAATATTAGCTGTAAGTTTTCTTAATAAAATAAAATAAAATAATATAGGATAGGTACATAAGTCTAAAAAGTTATCACAGAAGATTTTCGAAAGAATATTGTTACAGCTAAATTTGACTGATTTTAAATTTTCCGTATCTACAGAGATTTCCAATTACTTATAATTTTTTTTAAATACGATATTTCGAAAATGTTCTGAAAGTTTGTATGAAATGCCGTATGGCGTAAACGCTCTTGAAATTACACAAAACTCAAAATTTTACATCATAACATCTAACTCGAAAGTGCTTAACCCATTAAAAAAGAGAGTGCTTAATTTATATTTCTGTGAACATTTTATCAGACTTAAACATATATTCTTTTCTCTTTTCAGATAACTCACCAGCCACATTTGACACTCCTCACTTAGACAGACCATTCTCACCGGCGGCACCCACAGTAAGAAGCAACCGGGACTCAGACACAGAATCTATCACATCAGAAAAAACTAGAGATATCACAGACAATCTTTCTTTAGGTATGGATATTTGTTTAGATCTACACAGAATAAAAAAAACTGGCCAAGTGCGATTTGGACACGAAGGGTTCCGTACCATTATCTATAAAAAAATGGCAAAAAATCACGTTTGTTGAATGGGAGCCCCACTTAAATATTTATTTTATTCTGTTTTTAGTATTTGTTGTTATAGCGGCAACAGAAATACATCATCTGTGAAAATTTCAACTGTCTAGCTACCACGGTTCATAAGATACAGCCTGTTGACAGACAGACAGTGGAGTCTTATTAATAGGGTCCCGTTTTTGGTGTAGAGTGGTTTTATTGCACTGTGATTTGCTAAAATGAAATCTTTTGATTGGCAAGCTTACAAAATCAATAGTTTGAAGTGCCAACACAAGTGTGAATATACTTGCGTCCATGCAGTGCAAGCTAGTGTAGCACCAGAGGATACCATGCATGGTGCTACTCTTCAGGTTCCAATAAAACAAATAATACTTATAAATAATGCCATCTGGCTTCAATGGGAGCTTTTACATATATAACTGCCATAAACAACAATAGTATTTTTATAAGTCATTTGAAATGCATTATAATTCTGCCAAACCCAGTGACATGCAACCAAACAGGTCGCATACGACACTAGTTACCTCATCCCCGATCATCTGTTTTATACTAAAATAAAGAAGATATTGAAGAAAAAAAACATTCTTCATATATTTCAGTCAAACATTCTTTTCCTACATTACAGACGCCTACCTATCTACTCACACAAGTGAAGACAATGCGAGCTATGACCGCGTCATCGCGCTTGAGAACAAAAAGCGCGCCGCGAAGCTGGCAACACAGCTGCAGTCGGAAGTGACGTCAGCTGCCATCGCGGACGCGGCGCTCGCGCTGCCGTCTATCGAACAACAGGCGGACCAGACTGAAAGGCCTCACGAGGTAATGTGTTTTTTTTTATCTGAATTTGTTCAGATAAATATTATAGTAAATTTCTAGCCAGAGCTTTTATTTACCATAAGCAATGATCTGAGAGTCTAATTTAATTTACAGGATACTTTTAGTCAACCCTTTCTGATATTGGGCTTTTCATATCGAGTCATTATAGGCCTTTTCATATTGACACTATGGCCCATATTCCAAAACGTAAACTCGAACTCCAACTCCATCGGAGCATCCAGAAACGTGCCCAGAAGGTTGGCAGCATTGCCACGTTGAATTTAATTATTATTTTAATAAACACGCACCAAACGTCGTGACGTCACCATTTGCGAAAAATTTTGAATATTGAAGTTTCTAAATTATTTTCCAAAAAGTGACAATTAATTTTCGATATTTTTTACATAATTCGAAAACGACTAAACAACACGTTATCTAGAATAACATAATAATCATTAAGTGATTTGATAATAAAATAATAACATACAATATATTATATTAAATAAAAGAAATGTTGTCACGCACCGTCAAAGTTAGCACATAGAGGGAACGCTTCCTCATATATATATTAGTCTATGCGCTTATTTGCCGTTTCTTTCCTTCGCTCAGTTGAACTTACGTAGCGGAGCGGAACGCGCGTCATAAGTAGTAGCCTTTGACAATTACTTACATCATCACCAATTCACCACTCACCGAGTTAATCAGGTAAGCATCAATGCTATATATTTTTCAAATGTTGTCACCAGTTAGTGCGTTTTAAAGCAATAAGGTAAATTATGTGTGCTCCCAAAATAAAAATTAAATTAAAAGATACTAAACTCGGGCGCCAGGGAGATTCACACAGTACAAAATATAATAAAGGTTGCCGGAAAGAAGTAATCGGAAGAGTCAGACTTTTAATCTGCCGGTGGGAGGCTAAACAAAGAAAATCAAAACAACTATTTTATCTTTTCTCTATTTAATGGCCCGTAGCTTTCATAATCTTTAAACCAATAAACTAAATTATAATATGGTTTTAAATTAATACATAAATTAGGAATGTGATATTATTGCATCTTGCACTAAATGAGTTAAGATTTAATAGAAATAAAAAATCCTACCAGATTGCTGGCTTTAAAAATAATAAATACGAAACCGTAGAAGAGATGATTGCCGGATTGCCGTAGTGTTCCAAAAAAATTAGTATTAATTTCGGATTATTGAAATCCAAAAATGAAATAAAATAAAACTAATTTGAAGAAAGAAAAACTGGAGAAAGAAAAAAAAAACGCCAACAGGGGGCTGTAACAAAACATTAAAACGTTAAAAAAAAGTCATTAAAATGCGAACACGTGTAAGCGTGCATTTGGGCTAAAACTTACCGTTTTCTTCTATTAAAATAACTTAGATGCGCATACGCAGCCAATCCTATTATGCATGCGAGCGAAAACCATCAAAATCTGAAAATTAACAATTTCGTCTAATAAGATTCTATCACGAGACGCAGACATTACAATGTCCTGAAGAACTCAAACTTACCGAAAATTAAGGTCAATCCTTCTCACAAAATCGTTCTAGGTCCGTTTGAAAATCATTGCCTTTACATTTAGGCCAAAATATCCGAGATAACTACGGATTAGAGGAAATATTGGCGAGCGATTCAAAATTATCGACCGGCCATTTCTAAATCGAAAGCGTAGAGTGCCTCTGTCAAAAGTGACAGCTGACAGCTTACATCAAAACTAGATTATTGTCGTTCGAAAATCGACTAAAACCATAAACATGTGACGAGGTAAAAAAAACTCGTTACATTACATCCCTCCCCGAAAAAATAAAAGAAAGCAATTTCTTTTATGCTACCAAAACAACAGAGAAAAGCAAAAACTTTTTTCAAAAAAAAACAAGGAAATATAAATTCCAAAAACAGTAAACCAAAAAAGTTTAGAAAAGATCAGGATAATAAAGACTGCAAGGAAAATATCCGCCAAGTCTATAATCAACAAACCAGAATAAAATTTATCAATGGATGTCACTAGAGTATAATGACATGCATATAAAAAACAAAAAGTACAGAGAAGCCAAAAGCACAACCGACCTACAATACAAAAAGAACCAACATGAGTGCAGTTAGGCACCTACGCCACTGACTAACAAGTTAAATCCAAGAAATACTATAAGTACAGTAAAGCGCAATCGTTGCTACCAACGTGTATAGGGCTACAAACAAAAATCTAATTTCAGTACGGTTAGGCACCATCGCCACCGACTAACAAATATAACTCCACAAAAAATACCAATTTGAGTTCGGTTAGGCACCATCGCCACCGACTATCAAGTATAAAGCAACACAAAAAAAAACTAAATTGAATACAGTTAGGCGCAATTGCCGCTGTTTAACAAGAATAAACCAAAAAAATGTCTATATGAGTACAGTTAGGCACCATCGCCACTGACTAGCAAGAACAAATTATTACCGTATGTAACAGTTTTAAATCTTCACATCACTAAGGATGTAAAAATACAAAGAAGAATGTTGTGATCGGCATAACACCACCAATTTCCCGAGCACAAACACCTTCGAAAATAAACGCATATTGTAATAAGTCCACCAATATCGGGGCACAGTATCGAAAAAAAGATTGCATACTGTGGCAAATCCACCAAATATCGGGGTACAATAGCAAAAATTTGCATATTGTGATCGGCACAACTCCACCAACTTTCCAGGCACAATAGCAAAAGAAGATTGCATACTGCGATCGGCACAACTCCACCAACTTTCCGAACACAATAGCAAAAAAAATATTGCATACTGCGATCGGCACAACTCCACCAACCTTCCGGGCACAGTAGCAAAAACAAACAACGAAATCAAGGAAAAAAATATACCGAGATCCGTAAGAAAATAGGAAAATCTCTACAAGTGAGAAAAAGGCCACAAGTATTGAAATACCTTGAGTACAAATGCACAGAAAACCAACTTGAAAACAAGAGCTAGCAATTCTGCAAAAAAAAACAGAAACACAAAAATCGATACTATTTCTACTAAGGGAAGCTGTATGATTCGCGTAACTTAAAAAGAAATAAAGATTTTGCATTCTAACACAATAAAGTTAGAAGCAAATCCTAGACATACAAATAAAACAATACCTAAAGTGTATAAAAATAGGTAAGTACCTATACAGAAATTGTATACAAGAATGTATAAAAATTGTATACAAGACTGTATATAAAAAATAAAATATAAGATCTTTTGATATGCAAAACGTATTTGTGTGGTGGAAAAGGTTATTTAAATGTCCTAAGTAATATTTTAGAATGTTAAGAAATTGAATTCAATAAATTTATATGAAGTAACCTAACATACTATCTCACTCAAAGCGCTGTATACCTATCATCCATCCCATCATACATCACACTATCACACGCGCTCTTCAAACAAAAATATCAAAACCAAGACTAACACTTGAAAACCAAATTAAAATTTAATTATATCTTTAACATGATAACGACCAGCAGAACCTTTATTAAGGTCTTTCAGAATATAAACGTTATCAGAAATCTTTTCAATAATTTTACATTTAATAAACTTAGGAGCGAGTTTTGCCGAAAAATAAGTCGGTGCATGAGATTGAACGAAACTCCTCCTCCACACAACATCACCCACATCAAAAGAAATGACTCTACGACTTTTATTATAATAGCGAGCATTACGCTGATAAGCTTTTAATAAATGAGTTTGAACTTTAACAAAAATATCACTAAGTGAATTAAGAGAATCAGCATAGTGACTTCTATTGGAAACTTCCAGTTCACTCAAGTTATCAACTGAGTTACTTAAACGATGTAAAGAACCATCAAAAATAAGTTCCCTACCAAACATTAAAAAGTTAGGTGTGAAATCTGTAGCAAGATTAACACTATTATTCAAAGCTAATTGAACATGAGGTAAATATTTAGACCAAGTTCTATGATCATCCTTAACAAAACAAGCAATGCAAGTTTCAACAGTTTTGTTATATCTCTCAACAGGATTATTTTGAGGTGTGTATAAAGTATTATAAAATATTTTATTAATATTGAAACCGTTCAAAAATTCTACGAAATGTTTAGAAGTAAATTGTGTACCATTATCACAAACAATTATCTTGGGACAACCAAATTTAAGAAATATTTCTTTTTCAAAAAGTTTATTCATTACTCTAGTAGTAGCATTTATCATAGGAAATATCCAGCAATATTTAGTGAAAAGAAAAACAACCGTGAGAATATATTTATGTCCAGAATAAGTTTTAGGTATGGGACGATTCAAACTTAATGGCGACTGTAAATTTCGCATTATGCTGTACAGCAATGTTTTCCGCCATAAGGTTTGATTCTACCTGTATGCCGTTACTATTATTGAAGAGGGATCAAATTTAATCTTTCAAAAGAATTATGTAAGTTCAACTATGATTGTAATATAAAAAGAAAAGAAAGAAAGTGTTGCCACGACAAATTTAAAAAATGAATGAACCAATGGAATTATTGTTTTCAAAACTCGATTACAGTTACTACAAATATAATGGTAGCACTAGAAACATAAATTCATGACTAATTTAATCCAAAACAATTATTAGAAAAACTATCCAAAAAACCGGAAAAAGTATGGTTACCTAGGGAAAATCGTAAATAGGTACGGTCTAGTGTTATGTTTACTTAACAAATAAAACAGTAGCGAATTTATAAATTTTGAAGAATGACTTAAAATAATCTAACCAATTTGAAAAGTCTTTGTTACGAGTTAGTAACATCATCAGGTTTGTGACATTTAATAAGATTTTTCAATAGCGAGACACTCGCAGTTATATATTAATAACAGGGGCTCGATGAGACCTAAACAGTTTTTTTTTGACTCACTAGAGTTTTACTTACGTTACAAACATCACAAATTTTAGATGTGACTCCAACTATTTGAAATATGAAACAAACAACAACAAGAAATTATTCCACAGAATCTATATGATCAAAAGGTGTGCAAATAGGACACACGTTACGTTTATTTATATTAACCAAAACCCTATCAAACAGTTATAAAGGTGCTATCTCAGACCAACAAACATTTTACGAAGATAACCTAAAAAATATCGTTGACTTTTTGCACAACACGTGGTTTCGTGCAAACTAAAATTTTCCACAAAATTTCGTGCAAACTGTCAAAAAGCTACAGTAAATCGTGCAAATGCATTTACTTTTATGTTAAGTTGGTTGATGCCAATAAAATCATTTTAAACGGCAATTAAATTGAAGCAAAGCAAAAAGGCTGAAGAAAAGTGTGTAACCCCCATCATTATGACGAACGAAGGAATAAATGAAAAGAATGTTGTACTTCTGTCAAATCAATCATGTCAGCAACATGAGCATATAGCATTAGGGACTGTACATGACATGCACCATCAGATCCTAAGTCATTTTTATCAGCTAGAGGCGGAGAAAACTGAACTTCCCTATCCATGATGAATAAGCAAAATGAAGATCAATGAGCAAAAAGCAAAACTTTAAATTGCAAAATATTTGAATTTTTAAAATTGTTTTTATGAAAATATCTAAGTGTTTGGCAGTGAAAAGATGCAATAATAACTGACAAAACAAGTTTAAATCTCTTAGTTAAAGTAGATTAAAAAGTAAAACTAAAGTTCACTTAAATTAAATATGAAACAAAGTTACACCGCACTAAGTTTTACACCGTTGAGAACTTAAACAAAAGAAAACTGTCTTACCATACAAGTATGTTGTTTTGTAAGAGTAAAGAGATAAGTGCTGTAACAATAAAAGTTAACAAAACACAATAGAACAATATTGTTAGTAAGAAAATATTGTCTACAAAAAAATATCAAAATAATTTAAGTTGTTTACAACAATTATTAACAATAGTAAAATTCAGAAATGAAACAATGTATTCTGTAAACAATACCAGAAAATAATTAGATGCAATAATATCACAATAAAGTAAAAAAAACTACTTCAAGTGTCCCTGTTCGCAGAGCGACAAATGTCACCAGTTAGTGCGTTTTAAAGCAATAAGGTAAATTATGTGTGCTCCCAAAATAAAAATTAAATTAAAAGATACTAAACTCGGGCGCCAGGGAGATTCACACAGTACAAAATATAATAAAGGTTGCCGGAAAGAAGTAATCGGAAGAGTCAGACTTTTAATCTGCCGGTGGGAGGCTAAACAAAGAAAATCAAAACAACTATTTTATCTTTTCTCTATTTAATGGCCCGTAGCTTTCATAATCTTTAAACCAATAAACTAAATTATAATATGGTTTTAAATTAATACATAAATTAGGAATGTGATATTATTGCATCTTGCACTAAATGAGTTAAGATTTAATAGAAATAAAAAATCCTACCAGATTGCTGGCTTTAAAAATAATAAATACGAAACCGTAGAAGAGATGATTGCCGGATTGCCGTAGTGTTCCAAAAAAATTAGTATTAATTTCGGATTATTGAAATCCAAAAATGAAATAAAATAAAACTAATTTGAAGAAAGAAAAACTGGAGAAAGAAAAAAAAAACGCCAACAGGGGGCTGTAACAAAACATTAAAACGTTAAAAAAAAGTCATTAAAATGCGAACACGTGTAAGCGTGCATTTGGGCTAAAACTTACCGTTTTCTTCTATTAAAATAACTTAGATGCGCATACGCAGCCAATCCTATTATGCATGCGAGCGAAAACCATCAAAATCTGAAAATTAACAATTTCGTCTAATAAGATTCTATCACGAGACGCAGACATTACAATGTCCTGAAGAACTCAAACTTACCGAAAATTAAGGTCAATCCTTCTCACAAAATCGTTCTAGGTCCGTTTGAAAATCATTGCCTTTACATTTAGGCCAAAATATCCGAGATAACTACGGATTAGAGGAAATATTGGCGAGCGATTCAAAATTATCGACCGGCCATTTCTAAATCGAAAGCGTAGAGTGCCTCTGTCAAAAGTGACAGCTGACAGCTTACATCAAAACTAGATTATTGTCGTTCGAAAATCGACTAAAACCATAAACATGTGACGAGGTAAAAAAAACTCGTTACATTACATCCCTCCCCGAAAAAATAAAAGAAAGCAATTTCTTTTATGCTACCAAAACAACAGAGAAAAGCAAAAACTTTTTTCAAAAAAAAACAAGGAAATATAAATTCCAAAAACAGTAAACCAAAAAAGTTTAGAAAAGATCAGGATAATAAAGACTGCAAGGAAAATATCCGCCAAGTCTATAATCAACAAACCAGAATAAAATTTATCAATGGATGTCACTAGAGTATAATGACATGCATATAAAAAACAAAAAGTACAGAGAAGCCAAAAGCACAACCGACCTACAATACAAAAAGAACCAACATGAGTGCAGTTAGGCACCTACGCCACTGACTAACAAGTTAAATCCAAGAAATACTATAAGTACAGTAAAGCGCAATCGTTGCTACCAACGTGTATAGGGCTACAAACAAAAATCTAATTTCAGTACGGTTAGGCACCATCGCCACCGACTAACAAATATAACTCCACAAAAAATACCAATTTGAGTTCGGTTAGGCACCATCGCCACCGACTATCAAGTATAAAGCAACACAAAAAAAAACTAAATTGAATACAGTTAGGCGCAATTGCCGCTGTTTAACAAGAATAAACCAAAAAAATGTCTATATGAGTACAGTTAGGCACCATCGCCACTGACTAGCAAGAACAAATTATTACCGTATGTAACAGTTTTAAATCTTCACATCACTAAGGATGTAAAAATACAAAGAAGAATGTTGTGATCGGCATAACACCACCAATTTCCCGAGCACAAACACCTTCGAAAATAAACGCATATTGTAATAAGTCCACCAATATCGGGGCACAGTATCGAAAAAAAGATTGCATACTGTGGCAAATCCACCAAATATCGGGGTACAATAGCAAAAATTTGCATATTGTGATCGGCACAACTCCACCAACTTTCCAGGCACAATAGCAAAAGAAGATTGCATACTGCGATCGGCACAACTCCACCAACTTTCCGAACACAATAGCAAAAAAAATATTGCATACTGCGATCGGCACAACTCCACCAACCTTCCGGGCACAGTAGCAAAAACAAACAACGAAATCAAGGAAAAAAATATACCGAGATCCGTAAGAAAATAGGAAAATCTCTACAAGTGAGAAAAAGGCCACAAGTATTGAAATACCTTGAGTACAAATGCACAGAAAACCAACTTGAAAACAAGAGCTAGCAATTCTGCAAAAAAAAACAGAAACACAAAAATCGATACTATTTCTACTAAGGGAAGCTGTATGATTCGCGTAACTTAAAAAGAAATAAAGATTTTGCATTCTAACACAATAAAGTTAGAAGCAAATCCTAGACATACAAATAAAACAATACCTAAAGTGTATAAAAATAGGTAAGTACCTATACAGAAATTGTATACAAGAATGTATAAAAATTGTATACAAGACTGTATATAAAAAATAAAATATAAGATCTTTTGATATGCAAAACGTATTTGTGTGGTGGAAAAGGTTATTTAAATGTCCTAAGTAATATTTTAGAATGTTAAGAAATTGAATTCAATAAATTTATATGAAGTAACCTAACATACTATCTCACTCAAAGCGCTGTATACCTATCATCCATCCCATCATACATCACACTATCACACGCGCTCTTCAAACAAAAATATCAAAACCAAGACTAACACTTGAAAACCAAATTAAAATTTAATTATATCTTTAACATGATAACGACCAGCAGAACCTTTATTAAGGTCTTTCAGAATATAAACGTTATCAGAAATCTTTTCAATAATTTTACATTTAATAAACTTAGGAGCGAGTTTTGCCGAAAAATAAGTCGGTGCATGAGATTGAACGAAACTCCTCCTCCACACAACATCACCCACATCAAAAGAAATGACTCTACGACTTTTATTATAATAGCGAGCATTACGCTGATAAGCTTTTAATAAATGAGTTTGAACTTTAACAAAAATATCACTAAGTGAATTAAGAGAATCAGCATAGTGACTTCTATTGGAAACTTCCAGTTCACTCAAGTTATCAACTGAGTTACTTAAACGATGTAAAGAACCATCAAAAATAAGTTCCCTACCAAACATTAAAAAGTTAGGTGTGAAATCTGTAGCAAGATTAACACTATTATTCAAAGCTAATTGAACATGAGGTAAATATTTAGACCAAGTTCTATGATCATCCTTAACAAAACAAGCAATGCAAGTTTCAACAGTTTTGTTATATCTCTCAACAGGATTATTTTGAGGTGTGTATAAAGTATTATAAAATATTTTATTAATATTGAAACCGTTCAAAAATTCTACGAAATGTTTAGAAGTAAATTGTGTACCATTATCACAAACAATTATCTTGGGACAACCAAATTTAAGAAATATTTCTTTTTCAAAAAGTTTATTCATTACTCTAGTAGTAGCATTTATCATAGGAAATATCCAGCAATATTTAGTGAAAAGAAAAACAACCGTGAGAATATATTTATGTCCAGAATAAGTTTTAGGTATGGGACGATTCAAACTTAATGGCGACTGTAAATTTCGCATTATGCTGTACAGCAATGTTTTCCGCCATAAGGTTTGATTCTACCTGTATGCCGTTACTATTATTGAAGAGGGATCAAATTTAATCTTTCAAAAGAATTATGTAAGTTCAACTATGATTGTAATATAAAAAGAAAAGAAAGAAAGTGTTGCCACGACAAATTTAAAAAATGAATGAACCAATGGAATTATTGTTTTCAAAACTCGATTACAGTTACTACAAATATAATGGTAGCACTAGAAACATAAATTCATGACTAATTTAATCCAAAACAATTATTAGAAAAACTATCCAAAAAACCGGAAAAAGTATGGTTACCTAGGGAAAATCGTAAATAGGTACGGTCTAGTGTTATGTTTACTTAACAAATAAAACAGTAGCGAATTTATAAATTTTGAAGAATGACTTAAAATAATCTAACCAATTTGAAAAGTCTTTGTTACGAGTTAGTAACATCATCAGGTTTGTGACATTTAATAAGATTTTTCAATAGCGAGACACTCGCAGTTATATATTAATAACAGGGGCTCGATGAGACCTAAACAGTTTTTTTTTGACTCACTAGAGTTTTACTTACGTTACAAACATCACAAATTTTAGATGTGACTCCAACTATTTGAAATATGAAACAAACAACAACAAGAAATTATTCCACAGAATCTATATGATCAAAAGGTGTGCAAATAGGACACACGTTACGTTTATTTATATTAACCAAAACCCTATCAAACAGTTATAAAGGTGCTATCTCAGACCAACAAACATTTTACGAAGATAACCTAAAAAATATCGTTGACTTTTTGCACAACACGTGGTTTCGTGCAAACTAAAATTTTCCACAAAATTTCGTGCAAACTGTCAAAAAGCTACAGTAAATCGTGCAAATGCATTTACTTTTATGTTAAGTTGGTTGATGCCAATAAAATCATTTTAAACGGCAATTAAATTGAAGCAAAGCAAAAAGGCTGAAGAAAAGTGTGTAACCCCCATCATTATGACGAACGAAGGAATAAATGAAAAGAATGTTGTACTTCTGTCAAATCAATCATGTCAGCAACATGAGCATATAGCATTAGGGACTGTACATGACATGCACCATCAGATCCTAAGTCATTTTTATCAGCTAGAGGCGGAGAAAACTGAACTTCCCTATCCATGATGAATAAGCAAAATGAAGATCAATGAGCAAAAAGCAAAACTTTAAATTGCAAAATATTTGAATTTTTAAAATTGTTTTTATGAAAATATCTAAGTGTTTGGCAGTGAAAAGATGCAATAATAACTGACAAAACAAGTTTAAATCTCTTAGTTAAAGTAGATTAAAAAGTAAAACTAAAGTTCACTTAAATTAAATATGAAACAAAGTTACACCGCACTAAGTTTTACACCGTTGAGAACTTAAACAAAAGAAAACTGTCTTACCATACAAGTATGTTGTTTTGTAAGAGTAAAGAGATAAGTGCTGTAACAATAAAAGTTAACAAAACACAATAGAACAATATTGTTAGTAAGAAAATATTGTCTACAAAAAAATATCAAAATAATTTAAGTTGTTTACAACAATTATTAACAATAGTAAAATTCAGAAATGAAACAATGTATTCTGTAAACAATACCAGAAAATAATTAGATGCAATAATATCACAATAAAGTAAAAAAAACTACTTCAAGTGTCCCTGTTCGCAGAGCGACAAATGTCACCAGTTAGTGCGTTTTAAAGCAATAAGGTAAATTATGTGTGCTCCCAAAATAAAAATTAAATTAAAAGATACTAAACTCGGGCGCCAGGGAGATTCACACAGTACAAAATATAATAAAGGTTGCCGGAAAGAAGTAATCGGAAGAGTCAGACTTTTAATCTGCCGGTGGGAGGCTAAACAAAGAAAATCAAAACAACTATTTTATCTTTTCTCTATTTAATGGCCCGTAGCTTTCATAATCTTTAAACCAATAAACTAAATTATAATATGGTTTTAAATTAATACATAAATTAGGAATGTGATATTATTGCATCTTGCACTAAATGAGTTAAGATTTAATAGAAATAAAAAATCCTACCAGATTGCTGGCTTTAAAAATAATAAATACGAAACCGTAGAAGAGATGATTGCCGGATTGCCGTAGTGTTCCAAAAAAATTAGTATTAATTTCGGATTATTGAAATCCAAAAATGAAATAAAATAAAACTAATTTGAAGAAAGAAAAACTGGAGAAAGAAAAAAAAAACGCCAACAGGGGGCTGTAACAAAACATTAAAACGTTAAAAAAAAGTCATTAAAATGCGAACACGTGTAAGCGTGCATTTGGGCTAAAACTTACCGTTTTCTTCTATTAAAATAACTTAGATGCGCATACGCAGCCAATCCTATTATGCATGCGAGCGAAAACCATCAAAATCTGAAAATTAACAATTTCGTCTAATAAGATTCTATCACGAGACGCAGACATTACAATGTCCTGAAGAACTCAAACTTACCGAAAATTAAGGTCAATCCTTCTCACAAAATCGTTCTAGGTCCGTTTGAAAATCATTGCCTTTACATTTAGGCCAAAATATCCGAGATAACTACGGATTAGAGGAAATATTGGCGAGCGATTCAAAATTATCGACCGGCCATTTCTAAATCGAAAGCGTAGAGTGCCTCTGTCAAAAGTGACAGCTGACAGCTTACATCAAAACTAGATTATTGTCGTTCGAAAATCGACTAAAACCATAAACATGTGACGAGGTAAAAAAAACTCGTTACATTACATCCCTCCCCGAAAAAATAAAAGAAAGCAATTTCTTTTATGCTACCAAAACAACAGAGAAAAGCAAAAACTTTTTTCAAAAAAAAACAAGGAAATATAAATTCCAAAAACAGTAAACCAAAAAAGTTTAGAAAAGATCAGGATAATAAAGACTGCAAGGAAAATATCCGCCAAGTCTATAATCAACAAACCAGAATAAAATTTATCAATGGATGTCACTAGAGTATAATGACATGCATATAAAAAACAAAAAGTACAGAGAAGCCAAAAGCACAACCGACCTACAATACAAAAAGAACCAACATGAGTGCAGTTAGGCACCTACGCCACTGACTAACAAGTTAAATCCAAGAAATACTATAAGTACAGTAAAGCGCAATCGTTGCTACCAACGTGTATAGGGCTACAAACAAAAATCTAATTTCAGTACGGTTAGGCACCATCGCCACCGACTAACAAATATAACTCCACAAAAAATACCAATTTGAGTTCGGTTAGGCACCATCGCCACCGACTATCAAGTATAAAGCAACACAAAAAAAAACTAAATTGAATACAGTTAGGCGCAATTGCCGCTGTTTAACAAGAATAAACCAAAAAAATGTCTATATGAGTACAGTTAGGCACCATCGCCACTGACTAGCAAGAACAAATTATTACCGTATGTAACAGTTTTAAATCTTCACATCACTAAGGATGTAAAAATACAAAGAAGAATGTTGTGATCGGCATAACACCACCAATTTCCCGAGCACAAACACCTTCGAAAATAAACGCATATTGTAATAAGTCCACCAATATCGGGGCACAGTATCGAAAAAAAGATTGCATACTGTGGCAAATCCACCAAATATCGGGGTACAATAGCAAAAATTTGCATATTGTGATCGGCACAACTCCACCAACTTTCCAGGCACAATAGCAAAAGAAGATTGCATACTGCGATCGGCACAACTCCACCAACTTTCCGAACACAATAGCAAAAAAAATATTGCATACTGCGATCGGCACAACTCCACCAACCTTCCGGGCACAGTAGCAAAAACAAACAACGAAATCAAGGAAAAAAATATACCGAGATCCGTAAGAAAATAGGAAAATCTCTACAAGTGAGAAAAAGGCCACAAGTATTGAAATACCTTGAGTACAAATGCACAGAAAACCAACTTGAAAACAAGAGCTAGCAATTCTGCAAAAAAAAACAGAAACACAAAAATCGATACTATTTCTACTAAGGGAAGCTGTATGATTCGCGTAACTTAAAAAGAAATAAAGATTTTGCATTCTAACACAATAAAGTTAGAAGCAAATCCTAGACATACAAATAAAACAATACCTAAAGTGTATAAAAATAGGTAAGTACCTATACAGAAATTGTATACAAGAATGTATAAAAATTGTATACAAGACTGTATATAAAAAATAAAATATAAGATCTTTTGATATGCAAAACGTATTTGTGTGGTGGAAAAGGTTATTTAAATGTCCTAAGTAATATTTTAGAATGTTAAGAAATTGAATTCAATAAATTTATATGAAGTAACCTAACATACTATCTCACTCAAAGCGCTGTATACCTATCATCCATCCCATCATACATCACACTATCACACGCGCTCTTCAAACAAAAATATCAAAACCAAGACTAACACTTGAAAACCAAATTAAAATTTAATTATATCTTTAACATGATAACGACCAGCAGAACCTTTATTAAGGTCTTTCAGAATATAAACGTTATCAGAAATCTTTTCAATAATTTTACATTTAATAAACTTAGGAGCGAGTTTTGCCGAAAAATAAGTCGGTGCATGAGATTGAACGAAACTCCTCCTCCACACAACATCACCCACATCAAAAGAAATGACTCTACGACTTTTATTATAATAGCGAGCATTACGCTGATAAGCTTTTAATAAATGAGTTTGAACTTTAACAAAAATATCACTAAGTGAATTAAGAGAATCAGCATAGTGACTTCTATTGGAAACTTCCAGTTCACTCAAGTTATCAACTGAGTTACTTAAACGATGTAAAGAACCATCAAAAATAAGTTCCCTACCAAACATTAAAAAGTTAGGTGTGAAATCTGTAGCAAGATTAACACTATTATTCAAAGCTAATTGAACATGAGGTAAATATTTAGACCAAGTTCTATGATCATCCTTAACAAAACAAGCAATGCAAGTTTCAACAGTTTTGTTATATCTCTCAACAGGATTATTTTGAGGTGTGTATAAAGTATTATAAAATATTTTATTAATATTGAAACCGTTCAAAAATTCTACGAAATGTTTAGAAGTAAATTGTGTACCATTATCACAAACAATTATCTTGGGACAACCAAATTTAAGAAATATTTCTTTTTCAAAAAGTTTATTCATTACTCTAGTAGTAGCATTTATCATAGGAAATATCCAGCAATATTTAGTGAAAAGAAAAACAACCGTGAGAATATATTTATGTCCAGAATAAGTTTTAGGTATGGGACGATTCAAACTTAATGGCGACTGTAAATTTCGCATTATGCTGTACAGCAATGTTTTCCGCCATAAGGTTTGATTCTACCTGTATGCCGTTACTATTATTGAAGAGGGATCAAATTTAATCTTTCAAAAGAATTATGTAAGTTCAACTATGATTGTAATATAAAAAGAAAAGAAAGAAAGTGTTGCCACGACAAATTTAAAAAATGAATGAACCAATGGAATTATTGTTTTCAAAACTCGATTACAGTTACTACAAATATAATGGTAGCACTAGAAACATAAATTCATGACTAATTTAATCCAAAACAATTATTAGAAAAACTATCCAAAAAACCGGAAAAAGTATGGTTACCTAGGGAAAATCGTAAATAGGTACGGTCTAGTGTTATGTTTACTTAACAAATAAAACAGTAGCGAATTTATAAATTTTGAAGAATGACTTAAAATAATCTAACCAATTTGAAAAGTCTTTGTTACGAGTTAGTAACATCATCAGGTTTGTGACATTTAATAAGATTTTTCAATAGCGAGACACTCGCAGTTATATATTAATAACAGGGGCTCGATGAGACCTAAACAGTTTTTTTTTGACTCACTAGAGTTTTACTTACGTTACAAACATCACAAATTTTAGATGTGACTCCAACTATTTGAAATATGAAACAAACAACAACAAGAAATTATTCCACAGAATCTATATGATCAAAAGGTGTGCAAATAGGACACACGTTACGTTTATTTATATTAACCAAAACCCTATCAAACAGTTATAAAGGTGCTATCTCAGACCAACAAACATTTTACGAAGATAACCTAAAAAATATCGTTGACTTTTTGCACAACACGTGGTTTCGTGCAAACTAAAATTTTCCACAAAATTTCGTGCAAACTGTCAAAAAGCTACAGTAAATCGTGCAAATGCATTTACTTTTATGTTAAGTTGGTTGATGCCAATAAAATCATTTTAAACGGCAATTAAATTGAAGCAAAGCAAAAAGGCTGAAGAAAAGTGTGTAACCCCCATCATTATGACGAACGAAGGAATAAATGAAAAGAATGTTGTACTTCTGTCAAATCAATCATGTCAGCAACATGAGCATATAGCATTAGGGACTGTACATGACATGCACCATCAGATCCTAAGTCATTTTTATCAGCTAGAGGCGGAGCAAACTGAACTTCCCTATCCATGATGAATAAGCAAAATGAAGATCAATGAGCAAAAAGCAAAACTTTAAATTGCAAAATATTTGAATTTTTAAAATTGTTTTTATGAAAATATCTAAGTGTTTGGCAGTGAAAAGATGCAATAATAACTGACAAAACAAGTTTAAATCTCTTAGTTAAAGTAGATTAAAAAGTAAAACTAAAGTTCACTTAAATTAAATATGAAACAAAGTTACACCGCACTAAGTTTTACACCGTTGAGAACTTAAACAAAAGAAAACTGTCTTACCATACAAGTATGTTGTTTTGTAAGAGTAAAGAGATAAGTGCTGTAACAATAAAAGTTAACAAAACACAATAGAACAATATTGTTAGTAAGAAAATATTGTCTACAAAAAAATATCAAAATAATTTAAGTTGTTTACAACAATTATTAACAATAGTAAAATTCAGAAATGAAACAATGTATTCTGTAAACAATACCAGAAAATAATTAGATGCAATAATATCACAATAAAGTAAAAAAAACTACTTCAAGTGTCCCTGTTCGCAGAGCGACAAATGTCACCAGTTAGTGCGTTTTAAAGCAATAAGGTAAATTATGTGTGCTCCCAAAATAAAAATTAAATTAAAAGATACTAAACTCGGGCGCCAGGGAGATTCACACAGTACAAAATATAATAAAGGTTGCCGGAAAGAAGTAATCGGAAGAGTCAGACTTTTAATCTGCCGGTGGGAGGCTAAACAAAGAAAATCAAAACAACTATTTTATCTTTTCTCTATTTAATGGCCCGTAGCTTTCATAATCTTTAAACCAATAAACTAAATTATAATATGGTTTTAAATTAATACATAAATTAGGAATGTGATATTATTGCATCTTGCACTAAATGAGTTAAGATTTAATAGAAATAAAAAATCCTACCAGATTGCTGGCTTTAAAAATAATAAATACGAAACCGTAGAAGAGATGATTGCCGGATTGCCGTAGTGTTCCAAAAAAATTAGTATTAATTTCGGATTATTGAAATCCAAAAATGAAATAAAATAAAACTAATTTGAAGAAAGAAAAACTGGAGAAAGAAAAAAAAAACGCCAACAGGGGGCTGTAACAAAACATTAAAACGTTAAAAAAAAGTCATTAAAATGCGAACACGTGTAAGCGTGCATTTGGGCTAAAACTTACCGTTTTCTTCTATTAAAATAACTTAGATGCGCATACGCAGCCAATCCTATTATGCATGCGAGCGAAAACCATCAAAATCTGAAAATTAACAATTTCGTCTAATAAGATTCTATCACGAGACGCAGACATTACAATGTCCTGAAGAACTCAAACTTACCGAAAATTAAGGTCAATCCTTCTCACAAAATCGTTCTAGGTCCGTTTGAAAATCATTGCCTTTACATTTAGGCCAAAATATCCGAGATAACTACGGATTAGAGGAAATATTGGCGAGCGATTCAAAATTATCGACCGGCCATTTCTAAATCGAAAGCGTAGAGTGCCTCTGTCAAAAGTGACAGCTGACAGCTTACATCAAAACTAGATTATTGTCGTTCGAAAATCGACTAAAACCATAAACATGTGACGAGGTAAAAAAAACTCGTTACATTACATCCCTCCCCGAAAAAATAAAAGAAAGCAATTTCTTTTATGCTACCAAAACAACAGAGAAAAGCAAAAACTTTTTTCAAAAAAAAACAAGGAAATATAAATTCCAAAAACAGTAAACCAAAAAAGTTTAGAAAAGATCAGGATAATAAAGACTGCAAGGAAAATATCCGCCAAGTCTATAATCAACAAACCAGAATAAAATTTATCAATGGATGTCACTAGAGTATAATGACATGCATATAAAAAACAAAAAGTACAGAGAAGCCAAAAGCACAACCGACCTACAATACAAAAAGAACCAACATGAGTGCAGTTAGGCACCTACGCCACTGACTAACAAGTTAAATCCAAGAAATACTATAAGTACAGTAAAGCGCAATCGTTGCTACCAACGTGTATAGGGCTACAAACAAAAATCTAATTTCAGTACGGTTAGGCACCATCGCCACCGACTAACAAATATAACTCCACAAAAAATACCAATTTGAGTTCGGTTAGGCACCATCGCCACCGACTATCAAGTATAAAGCAACACAAAAAAAAACTAAATTGAATACAGTTAGGCGCAATTGCCGCTGTTTAACAAGAATAAACCAAAAAAATGTCTATATGAGTACAGTTAGGCACCATCGCCACTGACTAGCAAGAACAAATTATTACCGTATGTAACAGTTTTAAATCTTCACATCACTAAGGATGTAAAAATACAAAGAAGAATGTTGTGATCGGCATAACACCACCAATTTCCCGAGCACAAACACCTTCGAAAATAAACGCATATTGTAATAAGTCCACCAATATCGGGGCACAGTATCGAAAAAAAGATTGCATACTGTGGCAAATCCACCAAATATCGGGGTACAATAGCAAAAATTTGCATATTGTGATCGGCACAACTCCACCAACTTTCCAGGCACAATAGCAAAAGAAGATTGCATACTGCGATCGGCACAACTCCACCAACTTTCCGAACACAATAGCAAAAAAAATATTGCATACTGCGATCGGCACAACTCCACCAACCTTCCGGGCACAGTAGCAAAAACAAACAACGAAATCAAGGAAAAAAATATACCGAGATCCGTAAGAAAATAGGAAAATCTCTACAAGTGAGAAAAAGGCCACAAGTATTGAAATACCTTGAGTACAAATGCACAGAAAACCAACTTGAAAACAAGAGCTAGCAATTCTGCAAAAAAAAACAGAAACACAAAAATCGATACTATTTCTACTAAGGGAAGCTGTATGATTCGCGTAACTTAAAAAGAAATAAAGATTTTGCATTCTAACACAATAAAGTTAGAAGCAAATCCTAGACATACAAATAAAACAATACCTAAAGTGTATAAAAATAGGTAAGTACCTATACAGAAATTGTATACAAGAATGTATAAAAATTGTATACAAGACTGTATATAAAAAATAAAATATAAGATCTTTTGATATGCAAAACGTATTTGTGTGGTGGAAAAGGTTATTTAAATGTCCTAAGTAATATTTTAGAATGTTAAGAAATTGAATTCAATAAATTTATATGAAGTAACCTAACATACTATCTCACTCAAAGCGCTGTATACCTATCATCCATCCCATCATACATCACACTATCACACGCGCTCTTCAAACAAAAATATCAAAACCAAGACTAACACTTGAAAACCAAATTAAAATTTAATTATATCTTTAACATGATAACGACCAGCAGAACCTTTATTAAGGTCTTTCAGAATATAAACGTTATCAGAAATCTTTTCAATAATTTTACATTTAATAAACTTAGGAGCGAGTTTTGCCGAAAAATAAGTCGGTGCATGAGATTGAACGAAACTCCTCCTCCACACAACATCACCCACATCAAAAGAAATGACTCTACGACTTTTATTATAATAGCGAGCATTACGCTGATAAGCTTTTAATAAATGAGTTTGAACTTTAACAAAAATATCACTAAGTGAATTAAGAGAATCAGCATAGTGACTTCTATTGGAAACTTCCAGTTCACTCAAGTTATCAACTGAGTTACTTAAACGATGTAAAGAACCATCAAAAATAAGTTCCCTACCAAACATTAAAAAGTTAGGTGTGAAATCTGTAGCAAGATTAACACTATTATTCAAAGCTAATTGAACATGAGGTAAATATTTAGACCAAGTTCTATGATCATCCTTAACAAAACAAGCAATGCAAGTTTCAACAGTTTTGTTATATCTCTCAACAGGATTATTTTGAGGTGTGTATAAAGTATTATAAAATATTTTATTAATATTGAAACCGTTCAAAAATTCTACGAAATGTTTAGAAGTAAATTGTGTACCATTATCACAAACAATTATCTTGGGACAACCAAATTTAAGAAATATTTCTTTTTCAAAAAGTTTATTCATTACTCTAGTAGTAGCATTTATCATAGGAAATATCCAGCAATATTTAGTGAAAAGAAAAACAACCGTGAGAATATATTTATGTCCAGAATAAGTTTTAGGTATGGGACGATTCAAACTTAATGGCGACTGTAAATTTCGCATTATGCTGTACAGCAATGTTTTCCGCCATAAGGTTTGATTCTACCTGTATGCCGTTACTATTATTGAAGAGGGATCAAATTTAATCTTTCAAAAGAATTATGTAAGTTCAACTATGATTGTAATATAAAAAGAAAAGAAAGAAAGTGTTGCCACGACAAATTTAAAAAATGAATGAACCAATGGAATTATTGTTTTCAAAACTCGATTACAGTTACTACAAATATAATGGTAGCACTAGAAACATAAATTCATGACTAATTTAATCCAAAACAATTATTAGAAAAACTATCCAAAAAACCGGAAAAAGTATGGTTACCTAGGGAAAATCGTAAATAGGTACGGTCTAGTGTTATGTTTACTTAACAAATAAAACAGTAGCGAATTTATAAATTTTGAAGAATGACTTAAAATAATCTAACCAATTTGAAAAGTCTTTGTTACGAGTTAGTAACATCATCAGGTTTGTGACATTTAATAAGATTTTTCAATAGCGAGACACTCGCAGTTATATATTAATAACAGGGGCTCGATGAGACCTAAACAGTTTTTTTTTGACTCACTAGAGTTTTACTTACGTTACAAACATCACAAATTTTAGATGTGACTCCAACTATTTGAAATATGAAACAAACAACAACAAGAAATTATTCCACAGAATCTATATGATCAAAAGGTGTGCAAATAGGACACACGTTACGTTTATTTATATTAACCAAAACCCTATCAAACAGTTATAAAGGTGCTATCTCAGACCAACAAACATTTTACGAAGATAACCTAAAAAATATCGTTGACTTTTTGCACAACACGTGGTTTCGTGCAAACTAAAATTTTCCACAAAATTTCGTGCAAACTGTCAAAAAGCTACAGTAAATCGTGCAAATGCATTTACTTTTATGTTAAGTTGGTTGATGCCAATAAAATCATTTTAAACGGCAATTAAATTGAAGCAAAGCAAAAAGGCTGAAGAAAAGTGTGTAACCCCCATCATTATGACGAACGAAGGAATAAATGAAAAGAATGTTGTACTTCTGTCAAATCAATCATGTCAGCAACATGAGCATATAGCATTAGGGACTGTACATGACATGCACCATCAGATCCTAAGTCATTTTTATCAGCTAGAGGCGGAGAAAACTGAACTTCCCTATCCATGATGAATAAGCAAAATGAAGATCAATGAGCAAAAAGCAAAACTTTAAATTGCAAAATATTTGAATTTTTAAAATTGTTTTTATGAAAATATCTAAGTGTTTGGCAGTGAAAAGATGCAATAATAACTGACAAAACAAGTTTAAATCTCTTAGTTAAAGTAGATTAAAAAGTAAAACTAAAGTTCACTTAAATTAAATATGAAACAAAGTTACACCGCACTAAGTTTTACACCGTTGAGAACTTAAACAAAAGAAAACTGTCTTACCATACAAGTATGTTGTTTTGTAAGAGTAAAGAGATAAGTGCTGTAACAATAAAAGTTAACAAAACACAATAGAACAATATTGTTAGTAAGAAAATATTGTCTACAAAAAAATATCAAAATAATTTAAGTTGTTTACAACAATTATTAACAATAGTAAAATTCAGAAATGAAACAATGTATTCTGTAAACAATACCAGAAAATAATTAGATGCAATAATATCACAATAAAGTAAAAAAAACTACTTCAAGTGTCCCTGTTCGCAGAGCGACAAATGTCACCAGTTAGTGCGTTTTAAAGCAATAAGGTAAATTATGTGTGCTCCCAAAATAAAAATTAAATTAAAAGATACTAAACTCGGGCGCCAGGGAGATTCACACAGTACAAAATATAATAAAGGTTGCCGGAAAGAAGTAATCGGAAGAGTCAGACTTTTAATCTGCCGGTGGGAGGCTAAACAAAGAAAATCAAAACAACTATTTTATCTTTTCTCTATTTAATGGCCCGTAGCTTTCATAATCTTTAAACCAATAAACTAAATTATAATATGGTTTTAAATTAATACATAAATTAGGAATGTGATATTATTGCATCTTGCACTAAATGAGTTAAGATTTAATAGAAATAAAAAATCCTACCAGATTGCTGGCTTTAAAAATAATAAATACGAAACCGTAGAAGAGATGATTGCCGGATTGCCGTAGTGTTCCAAAAAAATTAGTATTAATTTCGGATTATTGAAATCCAAAAATGAAATAAAATAAAACTAATTTGAAGAAAGAAAAACTGGAGAAAGAAAAAAAAAACGCCAACAGGGGGCTGTAACAAAACATTAAAACGTTAAAAAAAAGTCATTAAAATGCGAACACGTGTAAGCGTGCATTTGGGCTAAAACTTACCGTTTTCTTCTATTAAAATAACTTAGATGCGCATACGCAGCCAATCCTATTATGCATGCGAGCGAAAACCATCAAAATCTGAAAATTAACAATTTCGTCTAATAAGATTCTATCACGAGACGCAGACATTACAATGTCCTGAAGAACTCAAACTTACCGAAAATTAAGGTCAATCCTTCTCACAAAATCGTTCTAGGTCCGTTTGAAAATCATTGCCTTTACATTTAGGCCAAAATATCCGAGATAACTACGGATTAGAGGAAATATTGGCGAGCGATTCAAAATTATCGACCGGCCATTTCTAAATCGAAAGCGTAGAGTGCCTCTGTCAAAAGTGAC
Organism: Melanchra persicariae; assembly: GCA_947386135.1. Lineage (NCBI taxonomy): Eukaryota > Metazoa > Arthropoda > Insecta > Lepidoptera > Noctuidae > Melanchra > Melanchra persicariae. The sequence continues at coordinate 7,481,171 of OX376661.1, read as the reverse complement.
AGCTGACAGCTTACATCAAAACTAGATTATTGTCGTTCGAAAATCGACTAAAACCATAAACATGTGACGAGGTAAAAAAAACTCGTTACAATGTCCAGCTTCTTTTGTTTATTTACAATACTGTAAAAATAGCCGTTGTACTTTACAGGGTGATGTTTAGTTGATAAATTCATAAGAAGTCATTTATGTAATAACCATCATCATCATTAGCATTTTTTCTATTTTAATGGTAATGATAATTATGTAATTGATAATGAAATACTGTTGTGTTTCTGTGTGTCTGATTGAATGTGATGTTTTCTTTTTAAAATAATTTTAATTAATCTTTTAGACCCCATTTCTCGAAGTTATTAATGATTAATTAGACTGGTCAACACCATTTTTGTTATTGATATTAGGTATTTCTATGGCTCTGACCAAAAAAAATAAATTTTTATATGAAAAATTATTTTTATATATAAAAGCCACATTCATGAGGAAGGCTATCTAGGCTATACGGGAACGGAAAATTCCTACAGAAATTCCTGGATATGCGCGTACGAAGTCGCGGGCAAAAGCTAGTAACACATTATATTTCAGTTGCATTTAGATACCCGTCATAGTGGCAACCTGTTTTTACCATTGTATTGCTAAAATTCGCGGAAATCTAATATGTGCCAGCTGTTTAGGCTAAGCAATGGGTTTAAGATCAATGAAGTCCTGAGTTCGAATTTTATATAACAACTAGTGTTCAGCGTGTTAAGGTTCACTTTCGGTTGGCACGGTTATTTTTTCTTAGTCTAATATGACAAGTTTCTAAAAAAAAGTAGCCTGTCTCTCTGATAAAATCGTTATTCTTTGCCCTAAAAATCTAGAAAAAATATATGTTTAGGTATCAAATAGGTACTAAATTTTTGTAAAGGCGGATTGAAATTTTGGAGCCCTTACGTGGAGATCCTAAATGTGGGCAGTCATCCTGACATCAGAATGACTGCCCATTTTTTAAATTCATTTTCTCAGTTATTTTTAGGTACCAATTAATTATTCAAACAAAGGTATCAAATAGTAGCAAATAGGTATTAGATTTTAGTAACATTTTAAAGCTGATCGGTCATTTTAGCCACTCATTCTGATGGTCACGTCCATGAGGCATACAAAATTGTTTTTATTATTTCGGTACATAGTTAACATAAAATAATCATAAATAAAATGATTATAAAATAATCAATAATTTGTGTAGTTTTTTATGGTATTTATATCGCTCAAAGTTCTGAAAGAAGGTGGAATTTTTGTATCATTACTTCCAATAGAGTAAAAACTTACAAAGACATAATCTGCGTTAGATACAAACTCACGGCTCACTGATTCACGCATCTATTTGCACCCGCTAGGTCATCTTGACTCACAATATAACGTTGAAATTATGAACTACAATCACTTGTTGACGACAATGATGATGCATGTGTCGTAATTCAAAATAAGTGTCAAGCTATTGCTTTGTGAGATTGTCTATGGACTTTTGGTCGCCACTGCGTATTGATGTACATTGTGTTTATTGTCTTAGATCAACCATGGACAGAACAAAAAAATCCAAGAAAAATGATGAATTAGACAAACAAAAAATTGCTAGAAGAAAGATTTACGCTGACATCAAGGAAGACACAGTTCTTTACGAGTTGGAAAGGGAAAAAGAAAAAAGTAGACTTCAGAAAAGAAAGGATGAAAAGAAGATTAAAAGTGTGATGGAAGAATTTACTAGTGATCAAAAGAAAAAACGAAACAAAAGGTGTGAAGCTTGCAAAAAATACAGACAAAAGAAAAAAGCAGAGTCTAATAAAAAGCTGCAAGTTCCTGAGATGGTTCTTATCGATGCAACTAAAACCAGCGAAATAGAGGCAAAATATGAAGATCCGTTAAATGAATCTCTTCAAGCTGGCGTAAAAATCCGAAGAATTATAAATGTACAACAGAAGAAAAGAAAGTGCCTAAGGAAAATAATCAAGAAGCTAAAAGAAGAGAACAATAATTTAAAAGTTAAGCTTAGTATTTATAGGAGAGAAAACAAAGACAGAGAAGAAAATAAAAAAGGATCAGCAGAAAAAGTTAAAAGCGTGATGAATAAAAAAAACAGTAAAGAAGATAGTCGAATTCGGCAGTTGGTAAAGAAAATGCGCGGATTTTATCTTGATGACTCGAATCATCATGTGCAAGGAAGTTAACTGTAACTCCTTGCTGCGCCGTCTACGAAGCAGCGGCTACAGCATTCTGAAAGCTATTGCTGCATTGTCCTTTCCAAAATCATTGAATAAGGACAGCCATAGCCATAAGTTAGATATAGATCCAACAATACTAACATAAAGTTAGGTACAATTGTTACTGACACACTAACTTCCTATATTCTTATGTTTATATTCTTATAATTTTAATGTGTCTGTGATTGTTTTTTTTTTTTCATTACCTGACTACTGTTTTGTATTCAATTCTTGTTTATATTTTAGAGCGTAGGATGAGCATATTCGCGTTATACCTAGTTGTCAAAACATAAAAGGTCCGTTTTGACAGCAGGATATAACATTACTTTACTAGTAAGTATGAAAGAGACATGAAATAAATCTCTTTCGTACTTACTAGTAATGTTGTATCCTGCTGTCAAAACGGGCTTTTTATTTTTTTGACAACTTTAGTCCTAAGCAGTTTTCGCGAGATATTATATAAGTGAAAACTTGTAAATGGTCATATTTTACACATTGTTACTTTCTTATGTAAAGTTTAAAAAAAAGTCGGTGAGTGTGCCCAAGAACTCCACGACCTCATCCCACCGGCCCCCTTCTACCATCGGACATCCAGACGCACTGCAACTTATCATCCCTCATCCCTATCTTGTAGCTATTCCACCAATTCGCACTAAGCGTTTCCAAACGTCTTTTATAATGCGCACAGCAAAGGAGTGGAACTCTCTGCCTGCGTCTTTGTTTCCAAAAGCTTACAGCCCTAATCTCTTCAAAGTTAGAGTGAACAGGCTCCTTCTGGGTAAGCTCGCTCCATCGTAGACTTTGTCTCTGTCATATCTGACATTGACTAGAGTCAAGAGCAAACCCATCACTAATAAAAAAAAAGTTTTTCTAAAATGAATAAAATAAAATATTACATCAGGATTTCACGACTAAATATCATTTAAAAGTCAGCTATACCTTTTCTGTAAGCATAGTTATGGGTGTTAACTCCGAAAAGTGCCCAAAGAGACACGTGTATCGTTCACGATAACATAGATCTCATGACCAAAGGACTGAATATACGAAAAAGAACAAAATGCCAGCTGCTTCGAAGTCATTATCATATTTCAAGTCATTATGCGCTCATGATATATCACCTTGGTTTATGCCAATACCACAAAGTTTGTACTCATCTCATAATCCCAATACTGAAGTAGCAAAGAGTAATTATGGCAATGCAGTATTCGCAAATATTACAAACACGATGCAGGCGTGTACATCAAATAGAGAAATTATTAATGTTAAGATATTATCCAATAAAGGATTAAGTACTTAAGTGTTTAGAATTTGATCTCAATTATATTGTTAAGTTTTTTTAAAGTTAGGTACCATCGGTAATCATCATTGTTTTTCAGAAAATCTATATTCATTTATCAATCGTTGGTTTGTAGTATTTTATATTACCTATGTGATTATAGTGATTCAAAACAAAAAATTGTTTTTTTTTTACTCTGTTTAATGATTCCCATTAACATAATTATTAAATGTCATAACTGATAAGAAAGAGATTTAGAAGAGTCATAGTTGTTACGTGCATAGTGTGCGTAAGCTTGGGAGTGACTGACACAAGCTTACGCACACTATATATACTATACATTAGTTATAGTATCAGCACGTACATTTACCTACACAACTATGGCTCGCCCGCACTCGTGAGATAAAACAACTTACTAAAGTAACTTTAAAAATCTACAGCTTCTGATTCTCTTGTTGGTTTTTAGTGCCTTCTGTAGTTTCGAAAAACTTATTGATAACCTTTAAATTCATGCGTTTCAGCACGCATGTACGAGCAGTTTTACTTTTAAAAAATGTAATACTCAAAGCGGCGCGGCGGTTTAAAATTAACAACTTCAGTCTACTTGAAGACATTTTTTCTAATTTGAACTCTAACTTGGTCTGAATAAAGTACGAAACTCAAAAGTGGCTTGAAAGCTTGGAACTCTTGTCGCACGGCCGTTTAAAACCAGCTCGAATGTCACTTCCCAACTCCCAAGTTACTTTGCAACAACGCGCTTGGAACACATTTTCAAAATCTTACCATTACTAACATCTATGTATGTAAGTATATCTATACAATGAATACAAATAAATAAAATTTAAGTATGTTTGAAATATCAAAACAACAGCATTATACTTTAAGCTTATGAAATAGTAAGTATATAGATACGATACTTAAAACAAAAACACAACTTTTAACATTTCTGTGTGTCTTCGGTCTTTTTGTTCCGACTAATCTCCGAAACGGCTGGACCTATTTTGACGGTATTTTCAGATAGTTAATGTTATAAGGCGTCGTCCTAATTGGCTAACGATCGTACGAGTTAACGATGCGAATTGCGAAATGCGCGATGAAAATGACCGCGAAAATGACCCTGTGCTCGCTTCAATTAGGACACTATAAAGAAATGTGTATGTTTAATCTCGTCGTGCGACAAAATCGCATCATTAACTCGTACGATCGTTAGCCAATTAGGACGACGCCTAAGGAGTAACTTGGGCTGCTATGGTTAAGTAACTTATATTAGAAAAAGGAAAAGAAATCAAAAAATAAAAACCATAATAATACCGCGCGGGCCTAATAATAATGCTGTATTTAATCCCTCTCTGAATAATCCCATCTTACCCTTCCAGTTGGACACATGGCGCTACACAGCCAAGAACTACATAATGTACGTGCCGGACGGGGCGGCGTCGCAGCACGTGCCCCCGAAGCCCGAGCTGGTGCACCACAACACGCGCCTCAAGGCCGAGCCCTTCGACCACGTCAAGAACAAGGAGGCCATCAGCGCCATCGCTAGGAGCCAGGTAATATGCAAGTACCTTTTTAATTGGTGTTTTGTCAGGGTTCCGTACCCGAAGGGTAACCAACGGAACCGTATTACTAAGCCTCCGCTGTCCGTCCGTCTGTCTGTCAGCGGGCTGTATCTCAAGAACCATAATAGGAAGACAATTGAAATTTTCACATAGTGTTAACGCTGTGCCGCTATAACAACAAATAATAAAAATTAAATTAAAGAGGGCTCCCATATAAGAAACATGCTTTTTTTCAGTTCATGGTACGGAACCCTTCGTGTGAGAGTTCGACTCGCACTTGGCCGGGTTTTTATTTCTGTATCACTTTTAGGTACTACTACGAGTATACCTGTCGATGATGCAGAGTCAACCACATCATCACTTGCTATGAGGTGAGGTGACATTGTGGTCGAACGTGAGCCTATCAATCCTTACTAATGCGAAAGTAACTCAGTCTGTCTGTTACTTATTTCTTTGGCCGGTTTGTTTGTATTACGATAAAGGTAATTAAAGTGTGATGGGTATCGGACTGGCGACGGCGTACCGGAGGGTGCAGTGTGGGTTGAGGCCACCAACGACTTGGTAAGGTCGTGGGAATCTGTCCAATAGTGGCCGACTTCTGGCTGAGAAAATGATGATTATTTATAGTGCGGAGTGTACTCCTTATTTCGGTCTCATAATACCAGCCGTCATTGTTCGCAGGATGCAAGCGTAACCGGCAAGATAGGCGTGGATGGCGTGAGCATATCTAGTGAGAAGCCCAGCGACGCGTACTCGCTGGTGGCCACGCCGTCACCGCGCCCGGGCGAGGGACCGGACCAGTCGCCGCTCATGACGTGGGGGGAGATCGAAGGGACGCCCTTCCGGCTGGACGGAGGAGACACTCCGCTGCCTGCGTGAGTATACACATTACACATACATACAGTGTGAGGGAGCAGACCAGTCGCCGCTCATGACGTGGGGGGAGATCGAAGGGACGCCCTTCCGGCTGGACGGAGGAGACACTCCGCTGCCTGCGTGAGTATACACATTACACATACATACAGTGTGAGGGAGCAGACCAGTCGCCGCTCATGACGTGGGGGGAGATCGAAGGGACGCCCTTCCGGCTGGACGGAGGAGACACTCCGCTGCCTGCGTGAGTATACACATTACACATACATACAGTGTGAGGGAGCAGACCAGTCGCCGCTCATGACGTGGGGGGAGATCGAAGGGACGCCCTTCCGGCTGGACGGAGGAGACACTCCGCTGCCTGCGTGAGTATACACATTACACATACATACAGTGTGAGGGAGCAGACCAGTCGCCGCTCATGACGTGGGGGGAGATCGAAGGGACGCCCTTCCGGCTGGACGGAGGAGACACTCCGCTGCCTGCGTGAGTATACACATTACACGTACATACAGTGTGAGGGAGCAGACCAGTCGCCGCTCATGACGTGGGGGGAGATCGAAGGGACGCCCTTCCGGCTGGACGGAGGAGACACTCCGCTGCCTGCGTGAGTATACACATTACACATACATACAGTGTGAGGGAGCAGACCAGTCGCCGCTCATGACGTGGGGGGAGATCGAAGGGACGCCCTTCCGGCTGGACGGAGGAGACACTCCGCTGCCTGCGTGAGTATACACATTACACATACATACAGTGTGAGGGAGCAGACCAGTCGCCGCTCATGACGTGGGGGGAGATCGAAGGGACGCCCTTCCGGCTGGACGGAGGAGACACTCCGCTGCCTGCGTGAGTATACACATTACACATACATACAGTGTGAGGGAGCAGACCAGTCGCCGCTCATGACGTGGGGGGAGATCGAAGGGACGCCCTTCCGGCTGGACGGAGGAGACACTCCGCTGCCTGCGTGAGTATACACATTACACATACATACAGTGTGAGGGAGCAGACCAGTCGCCGCTCATGACGTGGGGAGAAATCGAAGGCACGCCCTTCCGGCTGAGTATTGACAAGTACCAAAGGCAGTCCAAAAAAATTAGCGTCCATTAGATCACATTTTTATATGATTTGTCTACCTCATGTGGGCATGCAATATAATGTTTAATTATGTTCGGCAACATAACAGGCAATGTGTATGTGATAAACAGTTTTTTTTTCCAAAAATAACTATTTTCGACGTACCTACATAATCACTATCAGTTCCAGTACTAGCTTGAATTTTAAACGAGATTGTACCACAATTTTATTGTAATTACTCCCCTTACTAACCGTGTTCATTTCGTTCACCATACAGTGTCGGTGCGGGTGCAGCTTACCGCATGCTGGAAGGCGGCGTGCGGGAACGCATCGCGCTGCAGCTGGCCGAACAGGTGGCCAAGCGACGACGACCTACTACGCCGAGAGTAGCGCCGCCTACACCGAGGTAACTAGCCCTTCATTTTACATCGGTCAAACTAAAAAAAGGCCCATATTCAATACTAGCACTTCGCCCGCGACTTCGTCCGCGCGGATTTAGTAGGTACTCCACAAACTTCAACGCCCCCTATACCCCCAATATAAAGGTTAGTTCGGAAAATTAACCACAACGATTCTTAGCCATTTCTACTTATTCTATGGTCTCAGGAGGCCCTAGATAATGTACCATTTAATTAGCAAATGCGACTGTCGAAATGCCAAAGTGTTGGAATTTGATCATGTGACATTTCGATAGCATCTGTCATCCCATACATTTTTGACGTATTGGCAATTGCCTTCCCCACGCTACCGTTGACAGAATCTCACTTGTCTCGAGCCCAGGTTCAGCGCAACTGTTCACCCCGTTCACCCCGTCAGGGGTTGATTATGCAAAAATTGTTAGGTACATCTGTTTCAATTATCCCACTTTTAGTTTGTTCATAGCATTGACATAAATTGGAGCAAGCAATAATGTCCTCCCCTAAAAACTTAATTACCCCTCCTTCACCCCTTATAATGTATGTAGTTTATTTTCGAAAAATCCAAATATTTGTTATTCTTATTGTTATATCGAAATCATTTAAATGCCGTGTTTCAACTTCATCGGACCAAGCATTGATACGATTCTCCCCAGTTCGCTCAATCTGCGACATTTTTCTTACTTCGAGCATGTTTATTACCGTCGTAACTTTTGAACGAAAGGTCCGATTTGAATAATTAAAAGTGTAATTTACACGGACATAATCAACCCATTTAAATGGATACGGATTAATATCATGATACCAAAATTACCCTTTTTTCATTTCACCAGGGATTTGCTTGAATAATTTGAACAAAAAGCGGTCATGGTGACTTAACCATAATAGTTAGACATATGGTATCGCGGACTCTTTGTAGATATTGATGACCTCTATAAAAGTGTAGTACATCACTGTGCTCTATTGTCAATAGATTCCGCAGCGTACGCGATATAAGGATTTTTTCATAACTTAGGTTACATTGTCGAAGTTTTCATACGGATCTCTAAATTTATTTAAAATATTCTATAGCCTATGTCCATCACGGATAATGTAGGATTCTACTGGTGAAAGAATTTTTCAAATCGGTCCAGTAGTTTCGGAGCCTATTCATTTCAAACAAATCTTTCCTCTTTTTTATATTTCTTTAGATTACAAAAAACCCAGGCGAAACCTTGTTTACGAAATAAGCTCTATATTCACATGACGCATCTTGTATCGTTTTCTATAACAACGTAGAAATATTGTTAACAGTTTCAGATCAAACACCGAGCGCCTAGCTAGCATGTCTCCGGCAGCACGGAAGTTGGCAGCCAAGCACTTGCTATCCCCGCGCCTGAAGCTGACGCCCAACGACATGGGCATCCAGCACGCGTCGCCGCGCCGCAGCCCCGCGCTCGGGCGCAGCCCCGCGCTCCGCCGCAGCCCCGCGCGCCGCACGCCGCTCGTGGCCCCCCGGGCGTCGCCGCGCCCTTCCCGCGCCGGCAGCGTCAACACCAGCGTCAGCGTCACCGAGGACCTCACCGATAACCTACTACAGATCAACGTCGCTAAGCGCACGAGGCTAAAAGCGCAGGATTTCTTCAAATAAAATAGTGTTGAGGTTTAAATATGGGTTTTGTTTTTAGATAAGAGTTCGAATAAACTATTTTGTTGGTAGCCATCAAATATATTACATATTATAGTCAAGTTATTTATTTTGTAACCCGTCAGTCAGCGGAACCCAACTGAAACTTGAGCCCAAAAAACCAAACAGGTTTGAATATTACGTTATGCGGTCTTTGTCGTCTAGTGGCGACACGATACCAGAGAGAGACCATACCCAATTATTATTTCATTACCGCCATTACGACTACAAATAAATAAAACAAGATTTGATTCTCAAGTAAATATGCATTTTGTTTCTAAGCAACCTCAATAAAATGTAAACGATTTCAACCATTACTAAATACAAATTATTTAATATAGGTAATATTGTCATTATCTTTTAATCTAAGATATTTTTTTTGCGCATTGATTGTACATTGCACAATATTACATTGTTTGATGATAAATAACGTCACAGCATTGACCTTTGATGTCAATAATAAAAATAAAAACGTTACAAAATATAATTTAACAAGAACATTCCAAGACATCATGATTTAAACAATATTAAATGCTATACAAATTCTGGTAAATTACTTTTCATAAACATAAGTTACATGCAACATGACAAAACTTACTTACATAATGTCTTAAACAACAGTTTATTATTTTAAAGTAATGCTTTGTTCACATAGCCATGACAATAACTACATATTTATTTACAAAATACATTATTATTTCAAACTCAAATTTACTGGTAAAAATTCATACAGTAGGTACCATACTGAATATGTAATAAATAGTTTACATTTACAAAAATGATTGTTAGCTTGGTTCCTATAAGGAACAGGTCATACAACACATGATCTTATGAATTACATTATTACAACCATATCATGTTATTACATATTTACATTACATAACTACATCTTTATGTACTTATCAATCTCATAACTGTCTATAATATAACCCTGCACAATTAAATACAACCAATTAATCTTTGAACGACGCTAATTATATGCACAACAATATTAATCGTACTATGATACACTCAGTACCCGGTATACATATTACTTTCCTCTAGGGTCATGGTGAAAGATACTTTGACGAACGAGTATATCCTGTCAAACTGATATGCTGTCATCATAATAATCGTTTTTTAACGCCAGCAAGTCAAAACGTCAAATCTGTCAATTATTGTGCTCCATGAAACACTATCTCTATAACTACAGAGTAGAGGTAGTTATCCAATACATACTGCTTATTTATTACATAGTAATCGTCCAAGAAATATAAACTAAATCAGCTATGACCCAACACCGTCATAATATTATAAACGCATTACTTATCTACAACAATCTAGGGAATGATCAAATAATACTTATAATAATTTCTAGAATACAACTACAAATTCACTACATTGTTCCAAGTAAAAAAACATAACATTGGAACAATGAGGGCCTTATCCACTTATCGCGTCGTAAACGAACAAAACCGCTGATTGTATGCGCAGAACATATCATATCGATAATCATTGTATACTGAGTCAGAGGGTATGTAGATGAAATTCGCGTGTAGGTAAGGACTACCAAATTAAACTGAGTGCGGCCTTGTACCACGGCTCAGGCTGTTGTGGCTTTGTGTACTCCGCGTTAGGCTTAGGTTTAGTATCATCAGTCGGGTCCTCTTCAAATATGTTAACAAGCGATTCCTTGATGCCGAATCTGATGAAGGCCAAGTACGGGAAGTACCTCATGAGGTACACGCTGAACTTGAAGTTGAGGTTGAAGTACAGGCGTCCCAAGTACGAGGAGTACAGAGTCATGTAGAGGTTGTACATGAAGATCTTGTACCTAGCTTTGAATTTGAGTTGCTTGTAGAAGGGCGCAGTCTCCACGGTTTCGTAGTCGTTGTAGTAGAGGAGGCGCGGAGCGCTCTTCGGGAGACCTTCGACGCCTGGTTTGCACATGAGCTCTGTCGAATCCACGCCTGTAGGACAGAATTGAAAGGTGAATTACTGTGACCCTGTGGCAGTCCGTCCTTCCTGGACGTGTAAACTTTTCCGTCTTCATATAATACAAAAAAACCACAAACATATTTTGTGAAAGAAACCAGACAAAATAATAGTTAAAGAAAGATATAATTAAAATAAACTCGATAAAAAAGTGCCTCTCGAGTGTTCTTATAAGGCTCAATTCAGCGTAAATGCCACATTACTAGTTCGAGACGCTGGTGTTGAACAGGACCTGATTATATCCATATCTCACCTGTATCAAGAGATTTCCCTTTCAACTTTTTCTTCAGTTTACTCTGCAGTTGCAGCCTGTCATTCTCGGAGTAGATATACCCGGGGACATCAGCTAACACGCGGCACCAGTAAAGAAAGCCATCGGTCTCCACCGTGGGGTTGACGGACCACATGCCGTCCAGCATGACGCGCGCCATGTGCTCGAAGTGCTCTGGAACGTTCTCCAGGCAGGGCGTGTATACCCGCTCTTGGAGGAGCTGGCACACTTCGCGGGTCTCCTCGAATGTCTCGCGGCAGATGTTGTATCTGAAATAGTGATTATAGGTATTACGAATGGAATCCAAACACATGCGATGTTCAAAGGAGTTATCGACCCGTCGCAAATTAAACGCCAGTCAAGTGATTGGCTGTTTCTAATTTAACGAACCACAGCAGTTTGACAGTATGTCAGAATAAGGCCGGCCACATACGTACGGTTTCCTGGTTAGGTTTTCAGATTCGGAGACCTGAATGCTTGCTTTATATACAAAATGTTCAACTAGGCGCACACATTTGTATATTTTCGAATTGGGAAAAAAACCTAACGTTCCTTTCGAAAATAGCCTTGCGTTCGGGTCAGAAGTCGGTATCTAAATCGGAGGTCTATGCTAGTCTCATCTGCCAGGGTTGCAGAATTTGTTCGAAAGATTCACTGCGGCCCTGAAACGCAAAGGGCATTCATTAGGAGGAACACGGATGTGTTTTAGTCAGTATAAGTCTGGCACTTCCTTTCGCTCCGCCCAGAGCGGAAGGAGTTATTTGATGATTTCCCATCACTAAAAAATAACATAAATCCTATTCTCATAGAATTCCTAATCGGAAAATCAATACCTATAGGTACCTACTATCAGTATTCGTGGCTGGTTCCATGTCTCCGAGGTGATAATTATCATAATACCTTAATCCGACAGTAGCTTATCGCAACTTTTATCGGTTCAACAACTGCCCAACGGTCTCCTTCACCCCATCAGAGAGATATTCACGCGGTGAGGACAGGGGTGACCTACATGAAATCCCTCTTAGCTTCTAGAAACATACTTTTCTTCAAATTGCGTAAGAGCCCCACCCCACTACCTCAGCTTTGTTGTTTTGCTATTTATTTATTATGTACCTACACCGAGAATAACATAAAAAGAGAACTACAAAATAAACCACATGTACAATGGCCGGCCTTATCGCATTCCGCGATCTCTTCCAGGCAACCTGGAATGGACAGTAATTTTCTGGACATAAAATGGGGCTGTCATCGGTGCGACATTACTATGTACCTATTTTATTTTATTAAATTCTTTAATGTTAGACAGCATGGGCTGGTAAAAACTAAGTAGTAAAAAAACTTTACACTTCAAAAAATGTCATAAAACTCGTTCGATCTGGTTCGATCAAACATGTGAGGAGTTCCTACTATTGAAGGTTATTTTGAAAACTGAAAGCTCCTAAATTGAACTAAAGTTCATGCCCCTTTCATAGTTACATCAAAACTAAAATCAAACTAACCTGTCTTCAATCCCGATCATGTATCCGATGACTCTCCAGACGTAGTTGTATGCTTCCCAATCGCCCGGCTGCAGCTGTCGGATACCGTACTTATCTGGCTTGAGCATGGAGAAGCCGATGAAGCCGAACTGAGTGAGGGCCAGGTCCCGCTGGGACACGGTCCCGTTGCCTTTGAGCTTTGATGCAAGACCCGCCTTCACGTGCCGACTGCGCACGGCGTAGAGGGATCTCCATGATCTAGCACACAAAGGTGTTAATGGTAGAATGCTGCCCTCCCAAATCTAAAGTGCAGTAACAGCAAAACACAAAAAGTTTTGACTTTAGAGGCTTGTTTTTGGAGTTCAAACTTTTCGTGTTTTTCTGTTAATGCACTTTGTTCAGGAGATCAGAATCGAACACACATTAATGGTCAATAGGCCCTCTTCAAATACACATTATAAGTGGCTTGAATACCACGGTCATTACCTTCGTCAGGTCTTGCCTGTAATTACATACCTAGTTTAACTCAATAAGTTTAACACGCATTATGTAGGGGCGGTATAGAACAGCGCCCCTGACCCAGACCACTGTCTACTGTGTAGAGACGGACTCCCCAATTGAAATGATTTGTTTATTCATCGTGTCTAAAGCCTAAGAGGTTTGTAAAAGACAGGTTAGTGGAACTGGCAGAATGGTAACCTTCTTGTGCAAACTTGAACGCTAGACGATAGCTTATAAACGGTGCTTATGTAGATGAGCAAACGTGATGCTGCTTTGAAAAAAACTTTCATCGCTAAATGTTTTAAAACTATTAGATGAAAATCAGACCTACTTTATCGTTGAGAACCGACAATAATTTTAGAACATTCATTCAACTTGCCAAACCTTTGATAAGTAGGTTATAGGTATACCTAATTCCAAGGAATGCCGATTAATTAAATTAATCCGACCGTACCACGCACGAAGCATTACAGTGCAAATATAATCTATAGCATAATTAAATGATTTCACACAGTCCCGTTATCGGATTTCGTTTAGGTATATACCTAGTCGAGACCTAATCTTGTTTTGTTACTTGGTGTAGGTAGGTATGTTAATAGGCGGAAGCTAGCCTTTATCAATAATGACGAAGACGACAATATTGATGAAGAAAACCTCCGTGACGCTTGCTAAGAATTTCATAAATATGCTTCTTTCATCATTTCAGCCGAAAGACCACTGCTGGACCTTCTCGAAGCGTCACCACATCGACCAGTCTTTCATTGATATTTTTCATCAAAGAACCATTACCTAGCTTTGTCATCGAAAAAAGTACTTCTAATAGCTGACGGTCCGTAGTTGAAAGACGACTTGAGCTCGGAGAGCCCAATGGCGAATGGAGATCAGACGCAGGTCGAGTCGAACTGTTGTCCCTTTGGACTAGTAGGATGAGAAAACAAAGTGTACATCTGTGTAGCTGTGCTTGGGATCCAACTTCGCGCCGATCGATGGCTAGTCTCCACTGAGATTTGCCACCATGACCAAATTTTGGTCTAGAGGACTATCTATTATTACATCCAAAAGCATACTTACACGGTCCCCGGCTTAAGTTCGTACTCGAACCAGGAGATGGTGTGCAGGAGCGTGGAGAGGTACCGCTTGTAGGCGGTGTAGACGGAGTTGGAACGACGCGAGCCTACCAGGACCTTCAGGATGGACGGCACCGCGAACACGGCCACCAGCCCCATCAGCATCGACGACGACAGCGCGAAGCAGTTGTCCATGTAGAAGTTGCGACCCCTGGGGGATAGGAATATTTTTGGTAGAGTTTAGATGGAAATAAGTTATAAACCTCCTCAAGTGGGGGTTCTCAGATGCCTCCAATCTTCAGTGTTTGTGTGGCGTCTTTCCGCAGTCCATGGCCCACCTTTCGGCTTGCGCCATATGCTCATGCGTTCATGTGAGACTGGGTCTAACATAAAATTGAATAACACTGTATGATCGAGACGCTAAGAGGAAGTAGCCGGTTATGATTTGAACAAGGAACTCTGCTGGAAAAGAAGTAAGTCGCATAATAACTAATAACGGTTTATCGTCGTATTGTTTGCAGATAATTTAGGTACATACACTGGGATATAACAATGCGTAACTAAAAATATACATAGTTTTTTGTGTAAAATTAGCACACTTATTTTTAATGGCAGTGGGAGCAAAATTAGGTATCGTTTAGGGACCTAGACCTAGGTAATTATTGCACCTTTGATAAAATCTTGGCATCCTTCCACAGGTAGAAGGATGATAGATATTGAGGCAGGTCTATCAGAGCGTCTGTCTGAGAATCATCACCGCAATGCACGGCTTTAAACCGGATGGTTTCAAAGTACCTAGGTAGCAGTCTAACCAAAGTTCATCGGGCAGACTAGTGGACGGCCTCGACAGGACGACTATCGACGTGAAATAAAAATGAGACAAAAACAATGACGCTAGTTGGCTAGATTTCTGCAATGAGTTAAAAATGCTGCACAAAAAACTGAGTAGTAGAATCTAGAACTTTATTTCTTCAGCCAATCCGTGTAAGCAAATAAACAGGGCAGTATCGGACTGGCCTTTTAAAGAAAGTGCCAGAATAATTTGGTACCTGATACACTTATATTACGCACATTGGATATGAATATCTAACGATGATATTGTGTTTTTTATGATTTAGATTTTAGCCATTATTATAATCTCGACGAAGCACTCAACGAAAACATGTTCTTTATCGGTTGTATATGAAAGAGCAATCACATAAATACATACATTTATAATACTAATTACACTTTTAGTTCCTCATCTCTTTTTTGTCAGAAATAATTATATTATGTGCGCGAAACTTACCTAAATCAGAAAATGCACCTTCAATAGGTGATGGAAGGTGCATTTTCTGATAAGTTTCGCGCACATAATTAGCTAATCCTATGGCCAGCTTTGCAAAATATGACATGCTATTTTACCAATGTTGCCAGGAACCACACATAGTATATCTCTTGTTAGCACCTATTTTTACCTACTCTTGCCGGTTTTTCTTCTTTTCGTGGCGATGGTGACTATTGGTGACCCTTATATAGATTAGTAGATGGTAACTGGCAAGGGTTGTCGATACCGAAAGAACCGGAGTTGGAATCCTTCCAATACAACATCATTTCATTACCTGTTATATTTCTTCTCGTCGAACCACTCCGGTAGTTCCATGACGAGTGAATCTGGATTTACTTTGTCAGAAGGCTGCTCGGCCGCCTCCTTTGTCAGGAGCGCGTCCACGAACGCTTCCGCTGAAACAAACAAAAAACATTGAAAACTCGAGATTGGGCTTAGGATGAACATTTTAAAGACCAAATACATGACGAACAGCATCAAAAGAAGAATGTAAATTGCGGGCGAAAAAATTGCATAATTATGTTCAGGACTGTTTATCAAGGCAAAATTGGCTCCTTCTAGGCGTATGCTGAAAAATTACACTTACTTGCCTATTAAGTTTACACTTTTACAATCAATTTGGGACTCAAGTTGAATCCGGCCTCATCTAGCTTAAAATTACCAAAAAATATTGACGTGTAAAAGTGTTATGTTTAACCTACTTACAAAATAAATATCATTTATTATTTATCATTGAATTTCATTTTTAGATGTTCAAATTAGTCAGTCAGTTAATCACGCATTGCTTCCAAGTTCCAATCCAAACGATTAGGTTAAATTAAATTAAATTGTATTGTGTTCTTTTGGTGGAACTACTTGGTGAAACGCAAAGAAGAGAAAAAGTAGAAAACAGCGACATATAGGTAATATGATTATGTCGTTCTTTTCTACTTTTTTCGCTTGTTTGCGTTTCAATCAAACAAGTTTCACAGGAGATCCTGTGAAACTCGTTTGATTGCTTACAATTGGCATTGATGATGTCAATTGTAAGCAATCAAACAAGTTGTCGTGTCGAATGCTAATGTAAATTCTGCATAAAGGGGTCCCTATGGAGCTTATTGCGGGACGCCTCATGTAATCTTTCCAGACAAATTAAATGTATGTCTATTTTTAGTGAATCCATTAGGTAACCCAGGCAAAAAGATAGTAGGTACCTACATGAACAATATTATTTGGTTATCAATGAAAATGCAAATCCCACCTGTACAACTTTTTTTCAAAAACGCAACAGAATTGTAACAATGGTATTGAACAATCATAATTGGTGGGCACTTATCAGTGAATTTATAAACAGTGCCTGGAACAATATGCATTTTGATGTCTACTCTCAGAGCGAAGTCACACAAGGAAACGATTTCAACATGGAAGTTATATTCGTTCAGCTATTTATATTATTATTAACGTCCCATATTAGCAGTTCCGACTGGGTGAGAATACAAAAATTTCTTATTACCTATGTATTTAGTAAAGTACGTGTTTATTTTTGGCCTTTTGTTAACTAGTGCCACAAGAGGAAATCATCTATCAGTAAAATCAAAATGTTATCATTACGTTTGAGCAATTTTTTTTTATTAAGGAATTCGCTTGCTCTTGACCTCGATCACGCCTAATGGAAAGCGATAGATGAGGTCTATGAAAGAATGAGCTGGGCAGCTGAGTCTACAATCTTAAAGAGTTTAAGAATTTATCTTCTAAATCTTTTTGAATCTAATCCTAATCTCTTGAAATCTTCCAACAGATTTCAGAATGGATGAGTCCAATCGAGGATCAGTTGTAAGTAAATCATGCATTTAGTCATTTATGGTGATGATGGCAGTGTTTAATAGTTTCATAAGTGTCCGAGACGGACTTAAACATACAACGTAAACTAATATCTAAAGTAAAACAAACAACATCACCATTAGTTGTTATTTGCTTCTGCTGAATCACCGTGAATCAGTGGTACACATAAGAAGGTACAATTTTTAGAAAAAAACAATGTTAAATCGCGGTCATCTCGGTTCAAAGTGATGTCTAACCGAGAACCTACCTAACCATTAATTTAATTTCTGAAGTAAAAACGTAGAACTAAAGTACTACATACCAATGATTAATTGACTGTTTTAACAGAGGAGCATCACAGAGAAGATTCGATGCAGATTCAATGATAGCTGAAATGAGTCAATATGAAGAGGCCACTACAAAGACGACACCAGAGCCTAATACTTCCCGTCAGCTGTCAGCCGTCAATCTGAAGATTAAGTTGGACCAGACGATGCGTGCTGCAACGGTGCTGGCCGAAACACTGAAGGTACAAATTCGCGACTTGATCGCGCGGGAGACCATGTTGAAGGAAGCCATCACGAACGGAAGGTAACGTGGCACTTTTACTATACCTGTGTACATGTACGTGTCTACATAAACTTTGACTCAGGAGGATTGGTCCTCATGAAGTTAAAAATTATTTAATCTACGCTATACTTATTTTGTGAGGATACAATAATTTATAGACTGTTTACTTAAAGATCTAAATAATATAGATATCAAGAGAGATACATCTATAATGTGAACAAACTATTTTGATGCCAAGTTCAAGCTAATAAAAATAACGCGTGAATCACCTAAAAACTATCCTGACGAGAATAGTCACAATTTATTTTTCTGTTAAAGGTTAGGTTTATTTTATAATAGTGCTTAATTTAATATCTATTTACAAATAAACCTACCACCACCTACATAAAAAACGTACAAGTTCGACGGTTAATCAGCCTTTTCATTAAAAGCCTAGTCTTTTCATTTAATTGCGCTGATTTTCTTGATTTGATTTTGATGACATCTTTGTTTCAATATCATTTAAGGACTTGCCCATGTCACTCATGCCGCTGATTAAACAGCGCAGTTAAATGAAAAGGCTAGGCTTTTAATGTAACGGCTGATTAAACTAGTTGGCTGCGACATATACAAGCTAGTAGAAAATCTAATCTTTTTAAACGAGCTCCAACGATTTTCAACGAACAGGGGGTTTCGGGGGCGAAAAATCGAGCTAGCTAGATTTTATATTTAGAAAACGTAGTTTTATCCGAGTTTCCAAAAAACGGTCATCCAGGTACTACAGTAAAAAAGAGGGGAAGAATTCATAGGGCATCGAAGAATTCATAGGGCATCGAAAAATTCGTCCTCATCACTGTCAACGGGAAAAGTGCTCAGAACACTGGACGCATTGCTACGTTGGATGGCAACGCTGATTCGTTGGCCAAAAAAGAAAACAAAAGGCCAGCCACGTAAAGAGTCGACTAAGTGCTTGCTGATTTCACGAAAATTTTGATGAGCACTCGGACCCCATGGCCCTGTTTCTTTCAACCCCAAAAACCCAATAAGGTTGTTGTATTTGCGCCGTTTGAGATTTTCTGCACCCGCAGCAGCCGCCCCAGCACAACCCACCGTGCTAAGATGGGATGGCGCAAGAGTGTCGACACATGTTGCATCCCACACCAAAGGCCGACCCACTTCCGAGGCATTGTGGTCGTACCATCTGGGGGTCGATTCTGCTATTGCAATTGTGTCTCAATGACCGGTCAATGATCGATTTTTGACGTATAACGTCAAACTTTTGACACATTTCCCATACAAAAACTATCAAAGTTGTCAAATATTCGATCACTGACCGGTGATTGAGACACGATTGCAATAGCAGAATCGAACCCCTGGCCTCTTCCCATCGTCTCGTGTCAAGCCATTCGGTTCTAAGGGAACAAACAGAAGGTGGTGCCACTCAGCGTAGTACCTATGTAGGGTGACGGTAATGCCTGTAGCCAGACCGACTCCCATTCACCCACAGCCAGCAGGCGGGCACGCTCAGCAGTGTTGCAGAGCGGCTCATCCCACTTTCTCTGGGAAGATGGGTTCTCGAGTAACGCCGTATTCGGGCAAGCCAATTCATATTATGTAGTAAAGATGTCTTCTTGCGATTGATCTTCACAAATGACAATGAATGTTATAAGGGGAATAAGCGGCTTGAGTGCATTTCAAGATGTACCTACCAACAATAATAAACATTGAACTTTCATATTTATTTATAATGCATTATGCCGTTGCAAATAATAATAAATCCATGACTTGGTAGACTTGGTAAATTTGTCATACCAACATGGTAAACGGTTGGTATATTATGCATGGATAAACACATCATTCTGCAACAGATAATAGGTAGTAGTTTATGCAACGACCATATAAAAAGGGTTATTAAAACACGAGTGTGGGTTTATCACACGAGGCGTAGCCGAGTGTGATAATAGCATCACACGAGTGTTTTAATACCTAATTATATGCCGTTGCATACACTATTTTATCTTCACTCATACAGTTGAAATAAAATAAGTGGAAAAATAGTTTATTCCAATATGGCGGATATTCTCATTGCGTATTCGAATGACTGCGCAGCGCGCTCAAACATAGACAAAGATAAAAGCTGGCTCATTGACTAAAGTCAATGAGCCCGCGCCAAAAATTAAAAAGAAAAAGTGTGCTATAAAAATTAAAAAGTTATTTTATGATGCAGTTGTTTAAAAATCGAAGGAAAATGTTGAACTGTAATGGTTTTTTTTTTTAATTTTACCTATCCACGAAAAAAAAGTACGTGTTTATGCATTCGTTTTTGAACTCATATTTGTAACATTACGTTGTGAGTGTAGATAAAAATGTTTTTTTGCTTGCAAGTCAATGTAAATTCTAAACTGATACAACTGCGTTTAGTCCTTGTTGACGACAGTATCGCATGCTTGTTAATAAGGTGGGTTGAACGAAGTAATTTAAATATTTTAATAGCCGCTATTTACCTAAATAGCGGCTCAAAACGTAAATATATAGGTAGAACTCATAACCACCAACCGCCATTAAAATGCCATGTCATCTATAGGTAGGTATAGCGAGAAACATTTGATTCACATGATGACATCAGATTCAACATGTTGATTTCAATCTTCTTTAGGTAGGTATGCACGTGAAATAATGCTAGTCCGTACTATATCTCAAATTTTTATGAGAATATCATCAACATAAACACATTTGTTGATAACTGCAATCTGATGATAACCAACTCCTGTATTAAGAGAGAGATAACTTTCTTTTTGAAGTCATATAAGTACTTAAGTAATTTATTGCGATTGCAGTAAAAGTGATAAAAGAAACAACGATCAGCGGCCCTACCATGTCAAAGTCAAAGCATTTATTTCAATTAAACCATTTACAGGCACTTTTGAATTGTCAAGGTCGGTCGGTCAAAAAGATGAAGCTATTTGCACGTTCCAAGGCGTAGATCTCTATGGAGAAGAACGTGCAAGAAACTCCACGGACACTCTTTTAAAAAAATAATATTTTGTTACAAAATTATGGTTACATCATTCATATTAAAATAATACATATGTGAGAACAATGTAAAAGACGTGCAGGATAAAAGAGTCCGGAGTAAAAAGAAACAGTTCAAAGAAATAATTAAAATAAACCATGGCAGCCAAGGGATGACCAGTCTCAGCTGACGGCGCCCGTTCACGAACATGAACAATCTTCATCCGGTCCAACAATATTTCCAAATGCTAACAGATTACTTTGTGTGCCCTAGTGGCTGTGGAGCAGGACCAGCACTGAGCCAAGCATTTTTATCTTCAATATACTCCCCTAACTTATAATATGCTTGCCTGCATAGTGTGCGTTTAATGCAAGATTTAAATTTTGTCTCATTTAGTTCTAATATATGGAGAGGTATTTTATTACAACATTTTAAACAGTACCCCATAAAAGATGAGGATACTTTAGCCAGTCTGAAACCTGGTTGAACTAATTGGTCCCTATTTCGAGTAGCATAATTATGTTTGTCGCCTCTTTTACTAAAAAGGTGTAAATTCTAGATGGAGCTATACACCCTATATAGCTCCATCCCTCCTTCTCGCTCGAACGACTCACGCTTTATACGTCATGGTAGAGCCGCAGGCTCTGTAGTCCGGTCGTATTGCATCACCGAACTGATGAGACGAAGTCCGGGACCGGACTAAATAACCGAACTACTGAGACACGCGGAACGACTGCCTCGCACTATTCCTACAGCAATAAAAATAATTATAAAATGTGACTGTTCTTCATGATACAAAAACGGAAATTGATCATTCGGCCATTTCATATGAATTTATAGCTAACTAGCTGTTACATGTTCACAGGCTAGGAGTAACAACATTGACAGTATCTACGATAAGCCAGGTGCCTCGGTCCTACATCATCCGCGACGGCCGCTGGTCTCTCTGCAACGGAATGATTCAGTTCCCTGTCGCCAGCCAGGCATCCTCGACTAACCTCTTCAATGGACTCTTCTCGGAACCAAGATGCATCGGGAGAGAGGTAAATATACGAAAATAGTCTTTTATAATGTATTTACAGATAAACAAATTCTATGGTACTTTATATGGAAGTCTGTGTCGTGTAGACCACCATTAGTTTCTTTGAACCATGGGTCTTTTCTAAAATTCGCGATTAGACCTATCGTAATTAAAACAAGGAGCTATATTTTGGTATCAGGGAGTTCTTAGACGCTGCTGCTGTCATTCCTGATGAATAGATGCTCACTAGTTATGAGAGCCTTGTCGCAAGGTGCATTGCGGTCAGCTACGGGGATAAGGATTGTTTATACATTTCCTCTTAAACAATCACACAATTAATGTAAACAGCGTTTGAACTCGAACGCCACGCTTTCATTAAGTATCTAAAAAAGTTTTAAATTCCAACTTCATATAATAAATCCACGCTAAAACTAAATTTTTCATTATTATTATTAGTTCGTGGATTAGATATTATCTAAACAAATGACAGACGCCGTAGAATCAGTATGAACAATTACGTAAGTGTTAGGCGATAAACTACAGTGTACACTGTTGGCAAAGGATCTGCAACAAAAGCCGGTTCCCACAACCTTGAAACAATAAAAATAAAAGTTCAGCTGGCATAGAGCCCTGGTTGAAACATGTAGTCTTGAACTTGAACTCTAGATGTAAATCACCATACTGAGGTACAATGAAAATTAACGCGTGTTCATTTTAATACAAGCTTGAAAATATTATGTTAAAGTTTATGTATTGGTACTTTTGAAAAGTATGATTAGTGTAAAGATGAAAAATCCAGGGCCAAAAGCCTAAAACGATTTATAAAGATTTCGGTCGGGGTACCAATGTTTAAAGGTTTTTTGCAACAAATCACTGTCAATGCATGCAAAATGATATTGAAGAGAAATGTTAACTCGGTAAGAAAACTGTTGTGACTAAACAAAACAATTTTATTTTTAATTAGGGAAAATTGGCACGAATCGCAGTAGTGTCGCAGCCGCGTATCTTTGTGAAATGTCTTGGAATTAGTTTGAACACCAGGGCTTTTTTATGGATGGGAAATCATCAAATGACTCCTGCCGCTCTGGGTGGAGCGGGAGGGAGTGTCAGACTCATACTGAATAAAACCCATCTGTGCTCCTCGTAGTGCCCTTTGCTTTCCAGGGCCGCGGTAACTCTTTCGAACAAAATCCGTAACCCTGGCAGACTCTGGCCCTAACAGGCTCCGTCTACTGTGCTGACATCTCTTTGAGGCGCGCGTGAAAACAACGGGCCGTCGACCCGTGGCTGGCTTTGATCGCGAGCGTTGGGTGGATCGCCGTCCGCAAACCCGCGCCTACGGTGGCCGGGAATCGCCCTGCGACTTGCGACCGATGCCCGGGGCGTCTCCCTATGTTGCGGCGGCTAGGGCGTGAGGGTTGTCTCTCCCTTACGCGGCCCGCCTCCTCCTTCACTAGCATTACTGCTTCCGGTGAGTACCTGCAACAGGCGGAAGGTGAGGACGCCGTGGCGCCTCACAAGCCACTCCTCAAAGAGGGGCACTTTCGCCGCAATTGTGGCGTGCCCAGCACTGGGTTGCGACAGTCGCTGACTCCATACCGCCATGGTATCTTGCCGGAGCTCCGTCCGCCACGCTGCAATTTGCCGCGGCAGCGGAGTTTCACCCTCTAGTAGCGCCTCCACGCGCCACGCGTAGACGTACGCGAGGCTCTCGCCACCAGATCCCATGGCGGCAATCTGGCAAGGAGGCTCGCCGCCTCACCGGAAACCGTGCGGTATCCCCAGGCCAGCCGGATGGCCATGACCCTTTGGGATGCGTTCAGCTGTTGGGCAGGGCGCTTCTTTAGAGTCAGAGCCCACACGTCACTTAAAGGGCCATGGACTGCACGATCCCCGCATAGAGCCTCCGGCAGGAGGCGCTTGGAGCCCCTAGATTGGGCAGTAGCCGCTTGGAGCCCCTAGATTGGGCAATAGCCCCTTGAAGGCTTCCCCGGCCCGCCCCAGTCTGGGAGCCAAACATCGGAAGTGCTCGATGAAGTTCCATCGGCTGTCGAGAACGAGTCCCAGATACTTACTTGATAGTCGACAACACCAGGGCTGCCCTTACAATTTAACTTGCATATTGCGTTCTCTTGCTTTATGATAATACACTCGCTAAGTGGGGCTGTGGGGCTACCGTGACACATCAATTGCAGGGTGTGGATGTGGAGCGGAGTCACAGACCATGCTACAGACCTGCTATCTTGCCCTCTGTGCCCCAAGACATGCACCCTGAGTGACCTGTGTGCGGCTACCAACGATGCTGTGGAGGTGGCAAAGTTTTGGGCCACCCAAATCTGACCAACTGTCGTGCCATCGACACGAAGAAGAAGATGATAATAGGTACATAAGATGAACACATGATAACATGACCAGACACGTCCCTAAGGACTTGTCTGGTCATGACACCGGTACGAGAAAGCGTGGAAGCCCTCCCCCCCCCCCCTCTAACCTGGATGTCCTAAACAATGACCTGAAGGCAGATTTGAAGAGATATCCAAATTTTCTGTTTCTCGTAGATAGCGTTTAGAATACCTACCGCTTATTAACTATAGTCTAAAAATAGTAAATGCTTTGTAAAAATATTGACAACACCAGACAAAAACGAGGAAATAGGTAAAGAAGATCTATATATTTGCGAAAGCTATTTACTCATATTATCATGAACGCAACAAGGCTAGAGTCTACGTACCGACCGACATGACAAGCAATTTTTTTACTATAAGTAGCTTGTTTTTCATTCATTTTGGGTTTAGGTAAGTAATGATAATATTTTATTGGGCAGATTACATCACATCCGTTTTCATTTATCCATTTTTAGATTATTTATTCATATTTACCAAGACATTTGAAAATGTTGAACACAAAACCAAAGACTACTGCTTTTCCAACTGCCAGCCTAGATGAACTGCCGATTAACTTCGTTGCTCAAGTTAGTACCACCTTACCAGGTTTTTGGGCTTCGTGGTGCAAAATTATTGAAATAAATTTCCTTGTGAATGAATGTGAAGTTTGCAATGTAATTGTTTTTCATTTATTTTAACGACGATTAGTTGAAATAATTTTACTATTTTTTTTTTGTCTACATAAACACTAGTCTATTGAAGGACAATAACGTGATTGAGCAATATTATCGGTTACTGTAAGGCCCTTTCCCCGTTGCATGGCCTTACGATATACAGTGATTGAAATAACAACTCTATGCTTTCCCTTAGATGGAAAGACAATTCACTGACTAACTGATGAATATCAACTGGAAACTGAAATTACTGTAACTAGAGACATTAAATTTTGTACAAGGATTCCTTTAATGACGTAGGGTGTGAAAAGGGGGTAAATCGTTTATCAATCTGCGCAGACGAATTCACGGGCGAAGTGCTAGTAATACAAGTAGGTACGATACGCAAATAGGCGATATGTTCGCCGACAGTATTCAGTGCAATTTTCTTTACTAACCACAGGTAGTGACAGTCCAAGACCCGTGTGTCTTCAACTCTGTCATCAAGTACGAGGTGATTCCATCACGTCGAGCGCCGGAGTATACTGAGGATGAGTACCTCTGCTTGAAGCCCACCTTCAACACCACCCTGGAGCGCTACATGAGCGTCACCAAGCAAATTATCAACGACACGTGCAAAGATGGTGAGTCAAGTTGATTTTCAAGGGTCATGTTTGTTTTCATAAGAAGGGCTTCATTTTTGTCTTGAACCTATCGAACTAAAGATGAGGCCCATAGGTGGGGAAGATCTTATAGAAGAATGGCGATAGTTTTACAAAAATCCACAAATACAGTTATGCGAACCTGACGACATAAACACTACCAGGACACGACTAGCTTCATCCAGTAGTCTTATGAGATGCAATTGCAAATTCATGCAAATAAACACGTTACATATATTTGTTTGAATGATTATTGTGTATTATTATAATATTAGGTAACTGCTTTTTCACAATATTTTGTATGCTACCGGCTACCGGCACAACATAAACGAGAAAACCAGTTCGTACGAATATACCTAATCCTAAACTTGGACTACGCTCAAGGCCAGTCAACAAATTACTACAAAAAATTGCTTGGTAAAGATAATATCGTGTTGTCGTGAATTTAATAAGCCACCGTTTGACTTGGACACAAGCTTTCCTCTGAGGTATGAAGAACAATATATACCGACTTTATAACTGACAAGTTGGTGTGTAAAAAGGCCCTGGGTTGTACAGGCACTTTTTTGTCGTCCGCGTCCGTGTCGAGATTTTATTAACAGAATATTTATCCTACATTCTTTTTCAGGTGTCGTCAGGAGCCTCGCTGATAATAACTTAGAATGCGGCGTGAGAATATTGTCTGAATACAGTTTTTATCCTCACAAAAGTTCTGCGGCGGCTACCTTGCCACTTGAATACTGCATCGAGCAAGATGGCTCGTGTAAACTTATCGTGGCCTGGCACGTGTCTAACGCGAGCATAGAAAACTTTGAGTTTTTAAAGAACGAAAACAATTTCAAGAAGTATTTTATAAACAGTGGGCGTGGGCCATACATCGAACATGTAATTTAATTGTTTTATATCTATATTTGTTATGAATATCATTTAGCAATAATAAAGTAAAATTTGTAATATAAAATACGCATTGATTAATGATTACGTATCTAGTACGAGACTATATTGTGTCGTGAATGCATGCGTGTGTGGCACTTGAATTTCTGACCATTCGGTCAATTGATACAGTCCATAAGGAGCTCCTATTTCTAGTTATGACGTTCCTTTGAGATCGTGTCATCATCAGTATCAATTCGACTGATTTTTAAAAGATTATTCTAAAGTATCAGGACCAATTCCAGATTTTTTAAGGAACGTTGGCATTCGCAATCTCCTAAAATGTAGGAGAATTAGGTGTTTTTGACAGATTGCGACTGAAATGCGAATGTTCCATTTTATGGACAAGAATTGCCCCTCTAAACTCTACCAACATAATGGTACCATCTTGTGCACTTTGCCTTTACAGGCAGGTTGCCATTAGAATTCGGGCTACAATAAAGCGGGGAATTCACCAAATGGATTTGCCCGATTGCCGGACCCCGTTATTATAGGAGTGTTCTTAGCTTGTTTAGTGTGTGACCATTGTAGACCGACAGACCCGCGAACAAGTCCGTCTAGTAATCCCTCGCTTGAAGGACGTGAGTGTAATGGCCTGCGCAGACTGGCGGACGAGACGGCAGAGGATTTTTAATCAATTGCATTTAATACTTATACAGTCGAAATAAGGTATATATTTCAGTGCTCGGTAATCGGCCTCGGAGCAACGCAGCGTAATTGTCGGGCAATCATCGAGCATTGAAATATATACCATCTTTTGCCCGCGGCTCCGCCTGCGTGTATGTCGGTTATCGCGTAAAAAAGTACCCATGTCTTTTTCCATATCCCAGGCTACATATCTGCCAAACCATGACGATCCGTTCAGCAGTTTTAGCGTGAAAGCGTAACAGACAGACCGACAGAGTTACTTTCGCATTTATAATATTACTTAGGAAGTCGGGATAAATAAATTAAATTAAAAATTCTCTGCCGTCCCGTCCGCCACTCTGCGCAGGTCATAAATAAACGAAGTCGCGCAGTTAGTTGTCTCCATAGTTGTCAGGCTGTCAGGCCCCGAAAGTCATCTCCGCATACCCGACACTGTGCGGTGCAATTCAAACAGCTCCACATGACACTGACCATCACTTATTATCACTATGAACCCGAATTTGATTCAAATTCTTGGTATTCAACAGTTCAAGAACGTTTCTGTTTCTGTAAACTATTTACTTGTCGGCAAAATATTGTAGGTATAACTAGGTACATTCAAGGTGCAGGTTGATACTTAATTTGTACCATGTAGAAAACTACAGGTTTTTAACAGACTTCAAAAAAGAAGAAGGTTCTATGTTCGACTGTAGGTACTTATATGTATTTTTTTTTATGGAAGTTTAACGAATTTTCCGATCCGATTTTAAAAATTATTTTATTTATTATTTATTTATGAATGGGCTAACTCTTGACCTCGATCACGCCTGATGGAAAGCGACAGATGAAGTGTGGGTTTTTATTCAAAAGCCTATACTCCTGAGGTGGTACCATTTTCACCAAGTCAGAAACTGATGATGGGATCCTAGGGAAATCGAGGGCAACCCTCAAAGGAACGGAAACAGAACTCTTCAATATATGATAGCAAATGAACCGGGATTCCTGAAATCGCATGACTGTTTATTGTTTACACCAGTTCATAACATAACATCACGCTGGTACGCTGTGAAGGGGTCCGCACGTGTATCGGGCTAAAACGGTGTTAAAAACGAAATAACAACGCAAAAACACCGACTTCCGAAATCAAAGTTATTTTATACTTTGTATTTGGAAGCAGGTTGTATTTTTTTGGAAAAAAAAACCCGGTGAACTTAGTAGGTACCTAACACCTAGTATTTCGAGTTATTGCAGGGTTAACGCACGGCAAATTGATTTTTATATAGATAGATGAAACTCGGAATGTAGCATAATTAAGTACCTACCTACATGCCCCTAAATACCAGCTACCAACAGTATTATTACAATATATATATATATATAACGCTACATAACAGGCAGACTAGTTTAAAAGTGATTTGGTTGAATGGAATAATAATCAAGTCAAACACAAGATTGCGCGCTTGCGAAGTCTCTACCCTCTATTTAGGTAAGTAAGTAGGTATATCAATACCTATTCGGTGGTGATAGTGCGTTTGAGAATTAAAATCACACTCAAATCGAAGCAAGTTATTACAAAACATTGGAAGTTATTTCTATAACTTCCAATATTTTGTAATTTTATTAATGTGTTGTGACTAGTGCGTATGTTTTTATTTTATCTAAATGCAAAAATAGATCACAGTTACGAGATTTACTTATAGGTAGGTAGGTACTTACTTATTTTTTATTTATAAACGTTGAAATATAACCATTTACCGACGTAACAAGAAATCATATGCATAAGTACATAAAAGTATTTAGTGGGTTGACCTGGTTATTAGGAATCACATCGTTGGTAGGTAGGTAGGTATATACAATCAGCTGTTACATAGAAAACGTTTCATGCGTCGTTAGATCCACAAAAATTAGCAACTAAGGAGGTATGTATGGATAAACATGACGAAATCTAATTCTATTCGAATAACGGAAACACTATCTACATAGCAATAACAAAATACATAACGGTCCTGTCCGCAACACGCTCTTTTCAAGGCCTAATATTTATTACTTAAATCATAATATCAGCTCACCGCTCGAAACCATGTTTTCTGGATCCTAGTCACTTAAAAGTATTTATTTCTTTTACACTTTTAGTTACAAGTAGTCGAACTTCCTCTCGTGTAGTTTGTATTCGGATGCGACGCGCACTCTCTTCACCAGTTTCACTGACACACTAACCATAAACCAACCAAGTATGAATGAGTAAATAAAGATCTGTCAACTTACAGATAAGATAAGACCATTGATAAGACAGATGGGAAATGAAAACAAAATTTCAATGTGGCGGTAGTTTCGGTGAATCATTGACTCTACTCTGAGATATACATCATACATAAAAAAACTTTCTTGATGATTATGCTGACATCTAGAAAGTCCAATAAATCTTGCTTTTTTTCAGTCACAAAAATGTGACAATAATTATTTTCAAAAAAATCATTTTGATTCCATTCCATTCAATAACGATTCCATGAATCTGTGAAAACAAGTAACTTAAGTTTATGGTCACAGATGACCAATAAAAGTACTCCGGTTAAGCAGTTGATATCCCAAGTGTGTTAACTTGCTAGTGGTCACAATAGTGGTCATACATAAAAAAAAAAAAAACAATGACATTGACACTTACAGTTTACTACTTTTAGTTTTATGCTGACAATAATGACATTGACAGCAAGAAAGTAAAATCGAAATCACATAGCGACCAGGGCCAGCGCGCGGTTCATTCGCGCAATTTTATTGCACTTCTTGCTGGATTATTTACATTATTAAATTAGATAACAACGCAAAATGAAATGCCATGTACCAGGTCCTAACGTTAAAGGTGAAAAAAACCTGACATAATTTTGTTTGCTTGTACTTTAAATCCTTGATTGAACCGAAAGAATAATTTAAATTATCTTTTTAGTTTTAGCTAGAACTGTTCATGCTCTTGCAAGATTTGGGGATGAACTTTACTTAGAGTCCCTTCCAGATTGTATACTACTAAGAACTTTAAACGCGGCTGAATCTGCGTATGCTATGGTAAAGTTTAATAAAAATTTCTTCTCATACTTCAATTACAACTTTTATTCAACCGAGGATAATGAAGGATTGAAGTGCAAAATATCCATGAAATCGGCACTTAATACGTTTAAGTCGCCTGCCCACATAGAAAAGCAAGTTGAAAACCTCGAAATCAAACTGGACCCGGAGTCCTGCAAGTTGATTTTCCAGCTGAAATGCAGACATGGCATCGTCAAAACACATTTTGTATCAATTTTAGATTGTAAAGCAATGCAAGCAGTGTACACGAAGGATTCTGTACCAAACAGGTGAGCTGATTTATATAATTGTGTTTATAATCTTGAAAACTTTATGCATTATGTCAATAACACTTATTATTTTAGACTTTATCTGAAACATCCGTGATGTGAAAAAATGTTTCAAAAATTTCAGGATAACATCCCCACAAAGAATATTATCAGATGCCCTGAATAACTTCCAAAGTTCCGATGATCAAGTCACACTAGAAGCTACCTCAGTGTCACTCATACTGCGAAACTATATTGACTGTAGTATAGATCTCACCAAAATTATCAGAACACAAATAAGTTTGAAGCCAGCAGAGTTTGACAGTTACCTCATAGGAACAGATACTACTATTACATTTTCACTAAAAGAGTTTAGAGCACTGCTTACATTTTCTGAAGCTCTAAATTTGCCTTTGCAACTACACTTTGAGACAACTGGAAAACCTGCAGTTTTTATTGTACATAATGGCACAACCTTTGAAGCACACTTTGTATTAGCAACAACTAAACCAGATAATGCATCACAAACAACAGCAACACAGAATACTAATGTTGAAAGAAACAAGAGGAAAGACATTAGCACTCAAGGATCTGCCAAGAAGAAGCCTCATTTAGAAATGGACATTTCAAAATGCTTAGATGAAGACTCTCATCTATTCAACTTTGTAGATATACCTGGGGATAATGAAGTTGATTTAAGTAATAAATTAAATGGTAGTATAACAAAAGATAGTGCAAATAGCAAACACAGGATAGATTTAATGGACTGTGATAATATACCGGCTTCTCCTGCTGCCAGAACAATGATTAAATCTGTGTTTAAAAGGTGCTTTGAAAGTACTTTCGACCCAAGAAGCATTCAAGGTGCAGTGTTAGCAGAGAACTCTGATAGTGACTGAAATGTAAGAAATTGTTACAAAATAGTGTACATTATATTAAACTCCATCACATCTGTATTCCTGAACATGTAAGCCGGTGTGTACAGAACACCTGCATTTTGACAGCTGTTATGTAATGTGTATTTTTATAAGAATAAACAATTTAATATTTACTAATGTTACTTCTAGATACTCTTTACTTACTGCCAAAGAGGTGGGTAATGTTTTCGATACTTATTTGTATTCTGTGTAAATGTGTAAAGCTGGTTTCACAGCTCCCCAGGAGATCCGTGCGGGCTCCCGGAACGAAGGCGTTCGTGAGGCGCTAGAACATTTCACAGCAACGGCGACGTGGATTGGTCCGTCTCCCGTGTACGGACGGCCGATACGGGTCACCCGGTCAACTGTGAAACCAGCCTGAAGGTGCGTTTACATGGGCAATGAAAATGATCAATATAGATGTCACAAAATATCACGTTTACAGCAACGGCAGCAAGCGTCAATTTTGCGATTTTTTTTGCTATGAAAACGTTGAAAGATATAGAGAAACTAGTACACACTAGGCAATACGATACGTGAGTAATTTTGTTAAAAAAAATAGGAGAGCAAAATGGAATATTATGGAGCAATGGAAACAAAACTGCCGATGAATGCTCTACCTACTAATTGTTTTAGATGTGTTGCCAAACAATAATTGCTCAAATTACCCTGTAAACGCAACTTATGGGCTTGGGCAGGTTATTTCTTATCTCTAGTACACTGCCGTGCTAAACGCAAAAGCGCGGTATCTCAGTGAAAGCGACACACAAAATTGAAATTTTGTTAATATACTTTTCTTTATAAACTGAGATAGGGAAAACTTTTTTTAAGAGGTTTTTTATGTTCGAAGATACCACCATTCATCTTAGTTTATTGGATGCATATTTGTTTAAGCTATCTGATAATATAAAAATTAACTATAATTTTTTTGAGATACCGCTTTTGCGCTTAGCACGGGCAGTACTATACTCTTTGGGCAGTACCGTGGTCGTCACACGTGAGGTAGGTATTACTGCGGACCGGACATTCGTGGATTGGCTTGTTGACACCACCAATCAATTAACATATTTTTGTGTACGTTACCCCAACAAGAAAGTGTCTCCTAGAGTTATATGAGTAGAACGTATTATTGGTGCCTTATCTGTTGTAAATGTGCCCCCACATAAAAAATGTGTGCCCCCTGTCGTTTTGGAAAAAAACGGAAAAAACGATTCTTGCTGGGGTAACGTTTTTCTAGCAGGAAAATTCTAAACGAATGATCGGAGAGAGAAAAATTGTGCATAGCCAGAGAGCTTATATGTGTGCCAAAATGTGCCCCCAAAAATAAAATCTGTGCCCCGTCAGGTTTTCGAGATATTGCATTTCCTGCTGGAGTAACGTTTTGATGAATCGTATATCTCTAAAACCATTGCATGTGCCCCTGTAGAATAAACATACACGAGTAGCTCTTAATGTGTGCCCCTTTGTGCCCCAATTAGATTTAAGAAAATATTTATAGTTTTCAAGTTATCGCGGTTTTATGAAAACCCGAAAAAACATCGCAGCGCCTAAATGAGACAAGGCATAACTTCACTGAAAACTGTATTCGGTTCTTCTTGACGCTAATAATAACCATACAAAGTTTCAAAACTGTTCATGCATGCGTTTTTGAATAATCATGCTAAAAGTAAAAACGATGGTGTCATAACTTTGACGGCAAAATACAAGGAACTGGCACAATCCCAGATGTGTAGGTGTAAACCAAAATCTTGTGCCTTTAGTCAAAAATATATGGTGAAAATATTGAGCTTCAAATGTTACGCATTAAGTAAATATAAACAAAAAACCAAAATATGTAAACAACGGCTGGTTATCCGACCAAATCTGAATGACTACTAAAAAGCGACGGATTCATACATATCGATGACCTTCTTTATTGGACGTATTATACCTGAGCTGTTGTCCGTACAGTCGCGTTCAAAAGTTTTGAGGGCTAATTAAAAAATATACTAAATGCACCTTGTGACTATATGTGTTGTTATGGCTGCCATAGAACATTCTGTAAAAATCAAATCAATTATTTAGTTGTTTCGGCTAAAAAGATACAGCCCTGTGACTGTGACATGTTGAGTGTTGACGGATTGTGGTCGAGTCTTAGTTTTGGAGACATGAATTCTTGTCATGAATTATTTGTTTACATAGTAACTAGAAGTTATTAAGGGATTATATGTCATCAACCTAGCACAAGAAGAGAATTAAATACGTATTATACAAAAAAAGTAAACAAATTACTGAATCGCTTTTGACGAAATTTCTATTGGACCAATCGGAAAGTATGTATATCCTTTCAGATGAAAACAAAACAAACATGATTTAGAACATATTAGTTAAAAAATAAATAAATAGGTAAAGTAATGAAAAAAAATCCAAGTGCTTGTAAGGTACAAGTATTTTTAAATAAGTCAAAACAATGCCATTAAATACTTACCACCGCAGATCGTGCCATAAAATTCACCACCCCTACAACCACATAATTGTTATAAAATGCTTATACGCCACTTTCAACCAACTTAAAAAAAAGTAAACAAACAGTATCAGTGCAACTGCGTGACTCAACGTAACAGTGTCCTTGGCGTCATAACATAACTGCAACTGTTTACCAATACCAAGTAATAATCCAAACGCACTTCCTAGTCAATAAACACTTTGTACCCATTATTCATAATAGAGCGACGTTACACGTAACTGTCTCTGTCACACTAACACCGTACGCGTACTAGCTGTCTCACTTTCTCTAAGCTAGACAAAGCGATTCCTTGCGTGACGACGTCAGCGGACGCCGCGGGGCCAGAGATGTATGTAGCGGTGTGGGGAGGCGAAAAAAGGGAATCTTCTATTAAGGTAAATGCTCCAACCAGCCTGCGAAATTCGAATTATCCTAAGTTTTTTTGCAATTTGCAGGCCAGTGCTTGGTTGTATGTTGATTAAAATATTTTTCGCGGCTGTAAGACATATGTAGATACAAAATTATAATCATCAATATCATCAATACAATGCTCTAAGTTCATAAAGATGTAGGAATGAGTTTTTCTGTTTTTTCTTTTTTCCTACGCCTTTATTTAGTACGAACATATTTAGTATCAGTTTATTTGTTGTCACAAAACGTCACTGCAATTTGTACAAAAAAAATACGTGTGAATAACAGTGCATTTCCAAATAAAGAAGCGAGTATTATTTTCATAGCATTAGCCTATTAATACAATTCATGTATGTATCGTCTTTATCTATATATTACAAGTTATTCTGATATTGTGGCTAATTGAGGTTGTTTCTCACGAAAATGCTACACATATGAGTCACATTTCGTCACTCATATGACGTAACTCACATCTACGTGTAAAGTTAAAACATGTTTACACTGTTGCTGAAAATTTTAACAAATTATATGCCGGCGTCCGGTGTTATCTCCATACAAAACGTTTCACTAATAAATAAATCTGACATTTACGGAAAATAGATATAAAAGAGTTTTAGTGTAATTTTTTAAAATAATAATTTGGAGGTTTCGAATAAATGCTGAATTTGATCATTAAACCTGCATTTTAGCTCCCTGCCGGACCCTGCTCAATTTGAGCAGTAGGACATAGTTACATGTAAACTCTGCTTTACAATAAATGTGACTTACATTAGTATAGAAATACAGGTATGTCACAAAACAGTTTGATCACGATTTTGAGCATGTTAGTCACATGTACATTTTATTTGAAAATGGCTCTTTAAACAGCTATTAAAATATAATCCAATAACAACTTTATTTTATTAGATATTACTTTTCTACTTCAGTGTACTCAGGCACAACACGTGTGAACCGGTTAGTGAGTAAAGTAAAGAAGGTCATCGATATGTATGAATCCGTCGCTTTTTAGTAGTCATTCAGATTTGGTCGGATAACCAGCCGTTGTTTACATATTTTGGTTTTTTGTTTATATTTACTTAATGCGTAACATTTGAAGCTCAATATTTTCACCATATATTTTTGACTAAAGGCACAAGATTTTGGTTTACACCTACACATCTGGGATTGTGCCAGTTCCTTGTATTTTGCCGTCAAAGTTATGACACCATCGTTTTTACTTTTAGCATGATTATTCAAAAACGCATGCATGAACAGTTTTGAAACTTTGTATGGTTATTATTAGCGTCAAGAAGAACCGAATACAGTTTTCAGCGAAGTTATGCCTTGTCTCATTTAGGCGCTGCGATGTTTTTTCGGGTTTTCATAAAACCGCGATAACTTGAAAACTATAAATATTTTCTTAAATCTAATTGGGGCACAAAGGGGCACACATTAAGAGCTACTCGTGTATGTTTATTCTACAGGGGCACATGCAATGGTTTTAGAGATATACGATTCATCAAAACGTTACTCCAGCAGGAAATGCAATATCTCGAAAACCTGACGGGGCACAGATTTTATTTTTGGGGGCACATTTTGGCACACATATAAGCTCTCTGGCTATGCACAATTTTTCTCTCTCCGATCATTCGTTTAGAATTTTCCTGCTAGAAAAACGTTACCCCAGCAAGAATCGTTTTTTCCGTTTTTTTCCAAAACGACAGGGGGCACACATTTTTTATGTGGGGGCACATTTACAACAGATAAGGCACCAATAATACGTTCTACTCATATAACTCTAGGAGACACTTTCTTGTTGGGGTAACGTACACCATATTTTTATGAACTGTGAAAACGAGATTGTCCCATAGATTCCTGCAACCCGAAAAGAAAGAAGTTTTTATACTCTCATGTTCCAGTTCCGCGTACTTTTAATTTTAGCTTCGTGTGAAAAATCAGTTTTGACATCATCACTGTCTACTAAGAGAATAGCGTCGGTGCGCTTGCCAAACCTGATATGTGCATTTTTTTGATTTTTCGTTTTTTCAAACAACAAAAAAAATTATTGAGCTCCCATACACGAATGTAATAAGTTTTTTATTAGCATAGACTAAATTAGATATTTTTTGCCATATTTTGTAGTATTTTTATATTTTCAGAAGATAATAATTGCGAAAAAAAAAACGGTTTTTTTGTTGTCCTGAAAAGTTCTTCAAATGCACATATCAGATTTGGCAAGCGCACCGACGATAGTTTGTTGCCAGGGGCCGCACAAAAATATCAACGGAGGTCCCGTTTGACGACCGCAGCTCTAGTATAGTGTCGCCCTAACAGAAAGCGACCAGCTTGCAAATCTAGATCCTTTGGAGGGAAGACCCGAACGCGTCGTCGCGCTGACAGTGCCTTCCGGTTTTGCCGAACAAATTGTTTTGCGCGCCAAAACATAATTTGTTCGGCAAAACCGGTAGGCACTGAGCACTTTGAATTTAGAGCGACGCTGACTAAAACAATGTCGCTGTCTACTTCTGCTTTTACTTCTAAATCACGAAGCGGATGTTTATGTGTGGTTTTCACTTATAGAAAGAGCTATGTACAAGGAAGGTTTGTGTGGGCAAAATGCACCCGTGCGAAGCCGGAGCGGGTCGCTAGTTACAAATAAAATCACATAATCACTGCATTATGATTTTATAGCAAAAAATATACATACACAGGGAAAAGTATTATACACACGTCACAAATCAATGTTCGATGATATCGAGGAAATATGAGGGGTTTTCATTATCATCTTTTATATAACTATTATAATTTTCACATCCAAAATGGTAACAAAGCTTTTCTAATTGTACAAAAACATAATTGACAATATTGGAGAACTAATGTACAAAACTAAAAAGGTATCAAACAATTCATAATATGCCTATCGTCTTCCCGCCAAGTATAACGTTGAGCAAAAATAGTTCCGAGTGTTGGGTGTGGTACACCGCCTTAGTTCGCTTTGCGAAAATTTAACATCTGCAATTTATCAACCTGTGCTTTATTCATATGTGCATAGAGGGCAAGGTAGAATCGATACAATGATAAGTTTACAAAAGTTATATTTATTCAGTAAAAATTATAATTAAGTATTACACTAGAATAAAATTGTAATTCAGAGAAGCGACATTATAAAAGCTACCAATGTGTATGCAACGCATCAAGTCGGTAACTAACAATTATTATCATATCATGCAAAGTACAAATTTGGTAGCTCATTTTACATTTTTTTATAATTTTGCCATGTTCTTAGTATATTTAATTTATACAATAGCGAATCGCGATACATAATAAATAATTATTGTTTAAATTATTTCAGATTTGGTTTCTACTATACAGAGATCAAACTTGTAATCATATAGGAAGTAAAAACAACAAAATGCAGATTTGTTTTACTAAAAAATTACCATGTCTTAAAAAAGATGAAAAAGACCTTGGATTCTATTTTAATTTATTATTTATAAAATACGGCAGCGATACCATTTAATTACAATAAGTATTTATTTTAAATCAATTTCAATATTGTCTCTGGCCCGGGTGGGGGGGCCCGCACTAGGAGTCACGCCGGGGCCTGCTCTCAACAACGTCCTAACTGCATCACCAAACACTCACTATCCAACTAAATTAATGAAAAAGGGCACTGTTACTTAGGAACAATCCTCTTGGCTCTTTCTCACACACTGTGCTACTTTCCTTTTAAACTCCGAATATGATTCTCTCCATTCTTTCTGTAAAAAGAAACAGAATGAGCACTCGTCTACTATTGGCGTACGCGGGTCGTGTTTGTGAAAATACGGGTTGGTGCGTGCAGCGACCTAGCGTGAAAACTATTCAATATAGTGTGGTTTTGGTACAGTTGTGTCTCATGGCCCTTTTCCAATGATAATATTTTGTGATCTAAATCCCCTCTCTCTCCTAAAAACAATCTTCTTGACTTTTCCTAACACATCTCGCAACTTTCTTTTTGAAATCCGAATATCGCTCTCTCCATTCTTTCTGTGAATGTAAACAATAGTTAAATGAGCATGGTAATAATTACAGATGCAGATCAAACAAGCACATTGTAAGTCTCCTGTGGAAAAACAGATTATTATTAATATCAAACAAAAACATTAACTAGAGGGGTAAAATGAATGTTTGTACACTACATAATCTAGTGGAAGAACACTTGCAGTCATCTAACTAAATTCGCGATTATAATAATACAATTTTTCTATCATACTTTGATATGAGTGCATGACATGCATACATCAGAAGTTAATTTAATGACACACTAACAAACAAACCAGCCATCTATTCTGTTATATTGTTTTCATATTCAAGTTACAGTATAGAACTGCTGATTACTCATTAAAATTCCAATGTAGATCCTGAAATACTTGCTCAACAACCTAGCTCAAGGAAACTCTTCTCTACTATCGAAATCTCTTTCCGTCTTTTCAGAAATTAACTTTTTTTCGTTAATAAATTATGAGTATGCAGGTGGATTTATAAGACGGGACAGTAGAGGCAGGTACCTTGACCGTTATAGTTACCGGAAAACATTCCTAGGAGATCGTCCATAACTTTTTAGATATTCTGAACTGCATTCACAAATTTTGAAATAAACGTACAGTCAGCGAAAAAATACCAAAAAATATGCCTGTCCTGTGTCCCCACAAAAAAGTAACACGAGAGCCGTTAGTGTCCATCCATGTGTGTCCTACCTATCCACTGTATTCCGAATTGCCTATTCCAGCTGGAACGCGTACGGCGGCAATCTTGCTGAAAATAAACTTTTCGCAACTCCCAAGGGACCAACCATTCATCGGAATGGTTTTGGAGATTCTCTTAAATAACGTCGTTATACACGGCAGAATTCACAATACCTTCATAAAATTCCACCATTACGACTCGGCTCGACATTACACCTGTCAACAGTTAAAAGAGAAACGAACCTGATACACAATGTGTTAATGTAGAAAGTCCACTTAGGAGTTCGGGAAAGTCATACTGTGTGGCTTTCCTGAACTCCAAGAGGATTTTCTCTAGACCAATAATGATGATTTCATCAGTTCTACATACCATTATTGGAAAAATTGGGTTTTGTCAGAGCATAGAATGTACTTAAGTCTCTACTTATTTCTCCTCTTAGTCATCTGCAATAGGTAAAAGATTTTGGCGATGACTGTCATTTCTAGTACTCATACCTTAAATGGTCTTATAGTCTTTTGATCCCTACATGAAACAGGATCGATAGGCAACATCTTTTTATTTTTTTGGTATTTTTGCATGTTTTTCGCTGACTGTACATTTATTCCAAAATCTGTGAACGCAATTTAGAATATCTCAAAAAGTTATGATTGGTCTCCTAGGAATGTTTTCCTATAACTATGACGGTTAACGTGTACCTGCCTTTACGGTCCTGTCTCAACAGTCCACCCGGTATAGGTGATACTTATGATAATATGAATGATTATTTAGTTAGATGGCTGCATAGTTATTTATTCACAGTAGCCCATTGGTTAATATGGCCAAAAAATACTGAGATGTATGTAGTAGTGCAACCAATCAGGTATGGTACAAATTTTTTTTTTTTGGTATATTTCTACCATTGGACCACTGTGTAGGAAACTATCTGACTTAGTTGTACTGCAAGTCAGAGCTAGACATTACTAACTTCATTCTAACAATATTAGCAATCTAAACATTCAGTCTCTATACAAAAAATTATGTAATACAGACAAAACAAACTACTGTAGTAATGTGACAACTTGAGATGCAGCTGGCAACATTATGTGCCCTAGAGCAACGAGTGAGAACCATTGTCACTCAGGTTAGGATCATTGTCATAGGTCTGCTCTAGCTCACAGGTTGTTCAGGCTCATGATGCTTCCGTTATCCTTAGTTCATTGCATACACTACTAACTATACCATTATGCAGCTGAACTACTGCAGTGTACTTGCAGTTCTAATGGCTTAATTTTCAATACTTGGCTGACATCTGGCACTTGGTTTACTTGAATGTATGCAACATTGCTTGCTAAGTTAACAAAAACACATACATGCACATATAAGTTTTACTACACTGAATAAAATTAATAAAGTGACATCACTTCACTCACCGCAGCGTCAACATTGGCAGGGCTCTCATCGTTTGGGTCTGCCAGCATGGAAATAACACTTATGAGAATAGTCTCCACTGTGTGCACGGGCAACCACCTTTCAGATGCCTTCTCATAGCCCCACTTATCATCTCCAGGTTCATGCAATATTGATATGCAAACATCACCATTTTTTTCAACTGAAAATAATTAATTATTTATTTAAATCAAACTGAAGTGGCTAGTATTCTATTAAATTAAATTAAAAAGATATAAATAAAATCTAATATTACTGCTGTATACAACTCACTAGCTTACTATGCTAGCTTACTTTATCACTAGCTTTTGCCCACAACTTCGTACGCGCTTATCCCATTAACCCGGAACCTAAATGCCAAATTTCAGCTTCTACTACCAGGAAGAATTTTAAATACAAAAAATTCATTGGAAATGATAAACTATTTGCAGCAATAAGCAATGGAAAGCATATGGATACTGCTTAGTAATTATGGCCCACTTAATGCAGAATTCTGGCACCTCAATAAAACTGCCATCTTGCAATTTTTTACTGCATAAATCTATAGCTTTTCAACACCTATGTCTAAGAGACAAACAATACATTGATTAAAATCACCATGAACAATCCACATTACATGGTGATTTCAATCAATTGTTAAATAGGAATTTTAGATATATACGTACTATGTGTGATGGGAAAATTACTTGAAGGAAATCAACAACAGACTGTATAGCACATGAAATATAGTTTAAAAACTTAATAGTAAAAACGGACGCTATTGTTATTCTATCTAAAAGTATTCAGCAAAAAATGCCTGAAGTAATATCTCTCAAAATACTTTTTAGTAAAGAACACAAATTACTTACTATTTGGATGCCATATTTCAGTAACAA
This sequence comes from Melanchra persicariae, assembly GCA_947386135.1. Classification (NCBI taxonomy): domain Eukaryota; kingdom Metazoa; phylum Arthropoda; class Insecta; order Lepidoptera; family Noctuidae; genus Melanchra; species Melanchra persicariae. The sequence continues at coordinate 7,439,664 of OX376661.1, read as the reverse complement.
ATTTCATCCGTGGCGGCCTCAGAGGATATTCCTTCGGAAAGTGTAAATGTGCCTTGAAGAACCCACCCTCACTGAAAATTCAGTAACACTTTAATGTAGCTAAATTATGATTGAGTACACATACCATTACAATAATATTATCAAAAAGTAAATATATTTTACAAATATGAAATACACAGACTGTAGGAAACAAAATATAACAAACACTTAGTAGTTTTGGTAACATGACTTGGAAGTTATTTGCCTAAGAAACATTTCGATCTAAATAAGAATGCCTAGTCATGAATTGAACATACCTAGGCTGTGACTGTAATAATTTTGTTTGCTGTTAAAATACCATGCTTATGAGGTTATCTATTATTTGTCTGTGATCCAGTGCATGTATATGTTTTAGCTACTTACTATAACGTGTCTGGAGGACCGATGATGAGGACTTCCCATCTGTATATGTCATTGTCATCTATCAACCCAGCAGAAAAGCCTTCCACTGGATTTTTGTTAAGTTCTGAAAACAACGAGTAGAAAACCCTAAATTTTCTTGGAGACACGAATATTCTTTACACATTTACGCATCATAACTGTAAGAAACGCAAAACTTTGCCAACTGTGAACCGTAAATAAACTTGTAAATAGTTATTTTACTCCTTTGACTTTGGCACGAACACCTGTCATCGCTGCGAATATTGATTTTAATAAAACGAGTCCATTTTTCGCCAGAACCCTCAAAATTACCACACGTGCAGTACAAAGGAAGTTCGAAACTTACAGAATCATCCAAATCACAAAGATACTCAAAATTCGACCCGCTGAGGTCAATGAATGCTCGAATAACTAGTCTGACGGCTCAAGCATGAGACATCAGCCCAATTTATTTTTAGATACGAATAATACACTTACCAGCTAGCTGCTTTTTTAATAAAAGCGAAGACTGTGGCTCTGACATTAATTACAATTGTGAAATTTACCCTGACGACACGAAACAAATGATTTTTCCACAAAAGATGGCTGGCTGAGTTTTGAGCAGGTTGTGAAACATATGAGTTACTGCTTGTTTCCGGTGAGTGTTGCCACTACATTGAAACTTAAGAAAAGACTATCTATGAACTAAAACACTACAATGAAACAGATGAAATGAAAAAGACTAACTATGACTGACTAGAAAAGAGCTATCCCTCTTCACATTTTTTTAAGTTGTGTCTCATAGAAGAGTCATAAACAAGTTTAGTAAATATAATGCATCTAAATGAAAAGAGTTCTAAACATTTTGATTGTTCCAAAGTTTTATCTGGCAAGGTAATTATGTGTAAGTGTTTGCTTATTTTAGGTCAACTATGTTCTAAACATGCACGATAATTGTTTTGAATTCAATTTTAATTAAATAAAAATTAAAAAAAAAAAAAAATTAATCTGAAGAAAAGAAAATTCAATTTTAATCTGTGCTTACTTTGCCAAGTTGGCAACATTTTCCGGAAACGCGTGGTGCCATCTATTAGATAATTTAAAAATTACCAACATTCTGCTTTATTTAAAAATATCTACCGCCTTCGATCTAGTCATTCCGAGTTATTTATACATCACTGATATTCCTGATATTGTATATTCAGTCTTTACATAATGTGTGTGTAGGCTCACAAACCACCACATCAGTATAATATTGTGCACCACATGTCGTCCACTACGAGATGTTAGAAAAAAATTGCCAGACAGGCGTAGTTGAGTAGGTACCTCTGCATCTACACCAACCTAGATCAGATTTGTGAACAAATCAGTATTCCAAATAATTTGGTCCAGGGCCAAAGTAGACCATAGTTTATTGGTGATGTCCAACTCAGAACATCTTCGTGTTTAGAAGTAATACGATTTCTTTTTTCCTATTACTAAACTATTGCAAATACAGTGGAAACTACGCGCTGATATGTCCGTCGTACATGTCCTCACCCTGGGTGACTTGATAATAGCACTACATGGGTAGCACAGAATGTCATGCGCAGATGCACTTCAGGCTACTTACATGATTATTGAATCAGTAACAAACATAGGAAAAATTAAATAAAAAATCTTGTCTGTACTTTATTATAAAATTCAAACTTAAATACCTATCGTAAAATTATTCACTTTCACTAATCTTTTTTGTTTTTTTTTGCTGTGGTTCCACATCACCGTTCATCTGTTCGATTTTTCTTTTCTTTTTATTCTTCTTTGATTTCTTTTTATTACTTTTCTGTTGATTCTGATGTTCCTGTACTTGTTTACTCGTATTTGTTTTCGCGGCAGGTTTACATGAACCTACAATATCTAGTAAACTCTTAAAATCTAGCTTAGTTTCAACATGGCAGCTTTCATGAAACTGTTGCATTGTATTTATTAACTTTTTAAGTGTGACAAAGAAGTTATTTTTAACTGTAGACTCTGTATCACTTGTAAGTGATTCTGTGAAAGTGCTTTCGAAGTTGGACTCTAAACTGGCTAAAGCTTTGAGAGCTACATCAGAAGCGGGTTTATTCCTTTTCAATGAACGATAAAATCCTGCAATTAACTCCAGTCCTTCGTTACGGCGGAATTGCCGAACATTATTATTGAAAACATTTTCAATTATTACCGGCACAAGTTTGTAACTGCCGATCCATTCTGTCTGCAACACATTGTGGAAGAAAATGATTGGAAGCATACAGTTGCGGTTCTGGAAATAACTCTGCAATGATTCCTTGAAAATTTCAGTTATTGGTGAGGCAGCCCTGCTTTTTTTCGGTGATTTTGGTGTTTTTGTTTCAATCTTCAGTGAGCAATTTATTATGAAGGTTGCAAAACATGTAATGACGTCACCAAGAGCTTGGAACAAGAAGTGGCTCCTGGCTCCTTTATCTATCGTTGCTTTCAGGTGGTCGCAAAGGATATCCATATCAATATCATCTACAGACGAAAACTTTCTAACTTTAGCAAGAGTCTTAATTGATTTTCTTAGTCTGTTCTCCAATTCATTAAACTGACCATCTTGGATACAAAATTCTAGACATCTCGTCAGAGGCGCAATCATGCCGAGACATATATCCATTGATGGATCTTTTTCCAAGTAAATATCGATCAGATCAAGAACCTTGATTCTGAAGTCTGACAAAGCCTTTTTGTCTTTGCGTTCTTTCTTTGATTTTTTTCCTTTTCCTTGATGGAACTGCTTAAAAGCTTCTGCTAAAGCTTCATCGAGTTTCTTGCCTTCCACTTCATCAATCATGTCGGCATCAACACTTTCAGCGTCGGACTCGAGAGCTGCAGAGCCTAACGCTTTCTGTACTGCTAGTCTCAGCTGCTCCGGCGTTCTCATCTCCTCATCGTCGCCATCCTCGTCGTCGTCCTGACCTTCGCTGTCACTATCTTCCTCCTCTTCGCTCTCGGCATCACTTTCCTTGCCATTTTCTTTAACTTCATTATCATCATCACCTTCATTTTCTGAGTCCGAGTCCTCATTTGTGAGCGGATTCGATTCATTTTCAGGATCTAGCACAGATACTATCTGCCCCACTGATGACGGGGTCAAGTATTCCCAGAGTAATCTAAATACGCATTGTACTACAGATCGGAGGACACTCGACTCTGCAGATAATATAGACAACAATACTTCAACTAACACCTCAATCCATTCTGGTTCAACAGAAATATCTCCTTCTTTTACTGCTTTAGATTTCTTTTTCTTTCCTTTCCTGTAATGTTCGTAACAGCTTTTAAGTTCCTTGATTGAACTTTTCGCTATTTTAACATGAACTGGCTCAGAGAAAAGAAACAGCCCAAGTTGGTAAAGTAGAACAAGGAAGACTTTATCAACTTTTGATTTAGTGTCAATTTTTTCTATATTCTGACAGACTTCCATGAGCATGTCCCAGCAATCCATGTTCTCTTTAGGGAATTGTTTCTCTATTTTCGTTCTTACTTGTTCCTTTTGTAAAATGCCACAAATGAAACTGCTCAGAGATGACAGAACTGTGACTAGATTGTCGACGTTCGAGAAGCGAGATGTGAAACAACGGTAGAAACATGACTTGATAGCTCCTGGAAAACAAGAAAATGAGGTTTTTAAAGGAACACAGTTAAGATGTGACAAGATAATATGCTAGTTATTGTGCACAGTGAACATTTACCTGATAACTCGCTGCTGACTGCCACAGCCTCATCACCCCCAACTTTAAAGAAGCCAAAGCACATGAGCAGTTTCATGTAAGTCAGCTTGAACTCTGTGTCGTCTTTGACAGCTTCATGGCTCACCAAATATGAAATGAGTTCAGCTGCCTTCACTCTCTCGTTATTGTACCAATTCCTCTCGACATCTTCTTTTATAAATTTCTTAGAAGTATTCAAAAGTACCCCTTTGAATAGTTTAGCCATTTTCTTCACTCCATCTTTAGTTAAATCAGAAATGATTGATCTCACAATAGTATTGCCTGTAATTTCAGTGAAATTCATTTCACCTGGATTTAACAAAAGCTTTTGTAATATTTCAACTCTTATAGTGTCATCAACTTTGTCTGACTTTAATGCTTTAGCCAGAGCATTGAGCAGTTCCCTCTGTTTTTTAATCATTATTTTGTTGTCGTCTTCATCATCTCTCCTGCTTCTGATCTTGCTAGCTGTTTGGAGTCCTTTGAACCAGTCCATGAACAGTTTAAAGAAATTTCTGCTGATCAACTCTGGTATAATATCAACATTTTCGTTGTTGTTGTTAAGTACAGTGGTCAGAATGTTGAGTGCTACTAACTCCCTGTTTCTGTTATGTTTCACAAGTTGACTATCAACGCCTGATGTCCAAAACAGTTTTAAATGTGGTGAGTTGGCAATTTCTGTAGCAATTTCTTTGTAGATTGGATGACCAATTGAGTTGAAATCGATTCCAGTCTGTAATTGAATTTTTTTTTAATAAACTTTACTTTTTTTGATATAGATTTTTCATCTATCAACTTAATTAATAAAAGTATAACGAAAAAATTTCAAAGCCAATGCATGTCAACAAGCATTGACATTTTTTTTATAAGCCTGACACTCAAATAAAGATAATTCCTTTGCAGTGTGTTACTTACCATTATCTTCTCAGTAACTGTATGAATGTTGTCTTCACAGAGTATTTCAGTAACTCCTATCAATTTCCTCAGCTTCACTTTGGCTGGGAACTTCTTATTGACCATTATCAAGAAGTAAAGGGAATCCAGTGTGTGCTCTTTAATATCCTTCTTGAAGTCTTGTTTTATTAGCGGCCATATTAGTGTGGCAAATTGCTCTGCATCCACCTAAAATTATGGAAGTTGTAGTATTTTGAAAACTTTCTGTGTTTCTTGGCCCACTGAGAAAGTTATAGGCATCCATTTTATCCATAGGCAGACCATAATAATTTTAAAAAGTGAGATATTGTAATTTCTGCTAAAAAGAACCAAAGAAACTATTTGTAAGAAAATCAAAACTAATGATTCACTTACTCCATTGATAAAATCAAGTAGTATAAGGTATGCCACAGTGCTCAGATAAGATTTCCTTTTGCCTGCCGTCATCAGCAGTTGAATGACCTGTGTCTGCTCTTCACTGGTACATTTGAGGAAAAGTCGTGATCGAAAGACTGCACCACAGACTAAAATCTGACCAAGTGCCACATCACCAACTTCCTGAAAATATTGAATAAATTGAATGCATGCTACTCTCTGCCATTACAGGTGTTTGTCAGTAATTGTCAGTCACTTCCAAATCATAATGGTACCTAAAAATTTGCTTTCATTTGACTGCAACAAATGACTTTTATTTATTTTAAATGCAGTTGAAATACAGCAGAAAATATGAATTAAATATATGATTAATTCTTTCTTCCATTATGAATTTATGATGGTTTGTAAGGCACCTTTGTGGAAGAGAAAATAATATTTTGGTATTTTCTGTTATTGTTATTCATTTGACATTGGCTACATAAAAATTAAATCATAATATGGCAATCCAATAATAATCATATGAATTTCTAATAATACTTACACTTTTAGAAGAGCCATTGCTATGAAGCTCTTTCTTGATAAGTTCCAAGACTTGTGGAATAGTGACTTTATCAAAGTTGGACAGCAATGCCACTAAAGTCGCAAAGTATCCAGTCCGCATATCGGGCACATTGGCACCTAAACTCCTTATGAGCCTCTTGAGGACATACTGCAGATCTTTATCATTCTAAACAGTAAAAAGCAGGTATTATAAATGGTTTTCATGAACTCGTACAAGTTGAACAAAATTGTGCCATGCACATACAAATATTGCAATACATTTTGAGAACAAAATTATTTTTTTACAAGAAAAAATAAAATAACAGTGTGATTGATAAGTGTAAAAGAGTGTTTGGTTTTCTTTAAAGTTTACAAAAAAGATTTTCAAAGACTTTCTGCACTAGACTAGGCCTGTACCGCAGGAAGCTTTCAAGATTTCCTTAAGAATTCAAATTAATAAATATGCGCCAAATAACTTAATAATATTATACAAGTTAACAGACCATTATCAAAAACAATAAAGAAATTACAGTTTTATTATTTAGTTGGCAAGGAAATTTACATAATATTAGAACGCATTCAATGCCTATATCTACACTAATATTATAAAGAGGAAAGATTTGTTTGTTTGTTTGAAATGAATAGGCTCCGAAACTACTGGACCGATTTGAAAAATTCTTTCACCAGTAGAATTCTACATTATCAGAGATGGACATAGGCTATAGAACATTTTCAAAAAAGTTAGGGATCCGTATGAAAACTTCGATAATGTGACCCAAGGTGTGAGAAAAAATCCTTATATTGCGTACGCTGCGGAATCTATTGACAATAGAGCAAAGTGATGTACTACAGTTTTATAGAGGTCATCAATATCTACAAAAAAGTCCGCGATACCATATGTCTAACTATTATGGATAAGTCACCATGACCGCTTTTTGTTAATATTAGTCAAGCAAATCCCATGGTGAAATAAAAAATGGTGATTATAGTACCATGATATTTATCCTTATCCATTTAAATGGTTTGATAATTAAGGTTGATTATGTCCGTGTAAATTACACTTTAAATCATTCAAATCGGACCTTTCGTTCAAAAGTTACGACGGTAATAAACATGCTCGGAGTAAGAAAAATGTCGCGGCTTGAGCGAACTGGGGAGAATCGTATCAATGCTTGGTCCGATGACGTTGAAACACCACGGCATTTAAATATTTTCGATAAAACAATAAGAATATCAAATGTTTGGATTTTTCGAAAATCAACTAGGTACATACATAATAAGGGGTGAAGCAGGGGTGAATAAGTTTTTAGGGGAGGAAATTATAGCTTGCTTCAATTTACGTCGGAATTCTATGAATAAACTAAAAGTGGGAAAATTGCAACAGATCATGTACCTAATAATTTTTGCATAATCAACCTCTGACGGGCTGAACGGGGTGAACAGTTGCGCTGAACCAATAATGAGAATCGTTGTGCTTAATTTTCCAAAACTAACCTTTATAAGGGGATATGTATAGGGGCGTTGCAGTTTGTGGAGTACCTACTATCCCCACGCGGACGAAGTCGCGGGCGAAGTGCTAGTTATTTCTATAGATGACTATGAGATCACTGTCTATCACAATAATTGTCATATAAAATTCTCGGTGCTGTCATACGTCCAACCTGTTAATTCTTTGGTAATATTAGACTTAGCGTGACAAAGCGATAAGTTTCTTAAGCTACAAAGTTTGGTGAAATTATTGTAGACAAGGGTTTTATGTAGGAGCTGAAGCTTTTGGCAAATTCTGTTTTATCGGGGTTTGTAAACACGCCTCCTTACCATGTCTTGGTAGTCGGGTGAGTTTAGTACTGTACTTCTTTGTGGGTAGGGAGAGTGATTTTTAGTAAGTATATTCTTCTAACAATAAGTAATTTCTTTGTAAAGGAAAGTGGTAGGGAAACGGAAAGGCTTTTAATCATTGTCTTAAGAACTGCATGTTGTGATCTTTTAAAGGCTATGAGATGGGAGGTACCGGTGCCACCCCAGGCTAGGACACAATAAGATATTATGTTTTTAGTAGGTACCTAAGTAAATGAATTATATTTATATCAAAGGCAAGCATACTTTTAAATACCGTTAGGTTAAAGCCGTTAAGGTCAACTTGGTCGTCTCATTAATACATAAGTAGTATTTGAAAAACAACATGATAATAATTAGTAATTTTAAAAACTAACCTCACTGCCGTGCAACTGTGATATGATTTTACTCCCTCCAAGAAGTTTCGCGTCATCTTTTGGGGCTTTGAGAAGATCGAATGCATCTAAAACGGAAGCAGTTACTTTACTCTCCGTCTGAGCTTTATTAGAATCAGTTTCTTCTTTCATTTTGATATAATTATTCAGTATCACTATCACAACAATTTAAATTATCCACATGGACCGCACATTTTACGCCGTGCGATGCTTTTGTCAAATGACAAATGTCTTGTTACACTGTCAGTGTCACAGTCACGCACGATTTCCATGACACATTTTGACCACAGAATGTATATTTAAACGAACTACAGTGGGCCAGTGGCCTAGCACTTTTGGGTATTACATTTTTTGTGGTTGCGCTTGTCCGCAAGATTTAAAGTCATAAAGAAATCAAATTGCATGCTCAAGCACTAGTGATTTTGAAGAATTATATTCGCGCAGTTTTTCCCACAGATTACTTCGACATAATATTATGGAAAGTGCATGCAAATGCACGTACTAATTATCGCGAAATTAATAGTAAATAAACATTAAATTCGCGATAAATTCGCGGCACACCGGTGTGCCGGCAGATGGCTGGCAGTGCTCGAGCGGTTAAACAACTTACACCGTAGCGTTACCGTCTTGTTTTAAAAATGCAATACATAATATTCTCAACCAACTAAAAGATAAGGTTGAAATTAACATAGATTTCTTGTTTGGTTGAATAGAATGTGGTTGATTACGATTTTTGCAATACCGTCATTTCACTTCAGAAACTTAACTGCTAGATGACCTGCGAGTTAAGGTTGAATTTACAATACTTCTTCGCCTTATTTCTTCGCCTTTTTTTTCTGTGATTGAGGGTATAATTACTTACTTTTCAAATTGTTTCGTTTTGCGTGCTGATCCGCTTGTGTGTAATATCTTCGTCGTTATATTATTTAACATATTAAGTTTTTGAACAGACCGATAGTATGGTTCGAATAACAACTTTTTAGGCTTAAATTGTTTTTCTCTGGGAACAGTCACAAAGCATAAATAAAATAGCATGAGTTATGGGGCATAACGGTTTTGTGTTCTTCACCTTAGTAAGCAAATTAAAACAATGTGGTGTCGGAGGTAAAACTTTGTGTCTTTATTTCACGGACCAGTTACACGATACAATAAACCTGTATACGACTATTCGCGACCCGATCTATATGTGGACTGCCTTCCCAGAGCGGAGTGGCCCTGTCCGTAAACCTAAAATGCTGCGTCGCTCATAATACAATATTGTGTCACTACAACGGTAAGATTTATGTTAAACACATATATTTATTGTTGCAATCATGTTTCATTATTATTTATTACCTACAAATTGTTTCTAATATTATCATTTTGTTGTGAAGGTATTAGAAAAGTACCAATTACAAAAATAAGAAGGTATGTACACTGCGGTTAGGTTTGAGTGAACGACTGCTGCGTCAGTCGAATATATTATGAGCTTGTACGTATCGGTTCTATCATTTCCCTACCCAAACGTCCCACAATCATTACAGTTGGCGACGAGGACAAAGCAAAAAGCAAAAGCAAAAGTAACGGTCGGCACATTAACAGTGCTTAATCACGAACATCAAGAATGGTCACTGTACAAAGAAAGACTCGAACAGTGGTTTCTTGCAAACGAAATTGGGGCAGATGTGGGTAAAGCCGTTGTAAACGTCGAGCTATTTTGTTAAGTAACTGCTCAGAATCGAGTAACAAGTTAATTCGTGATCTAGCTTTACCGCGGCAGGTAAACCTTGAGCTATGAGGAAGTAGTTGCTTTATTGAATGGACACTTTAAACCGAAGAAATGCACGTTCGCGGAAAGATACAAATTCCACAGTGCCACGCAACATGTCGGCGAAGGGTTGCCAGATTGGGCAGCACGAGTCCGTGGGTTGGCGACTTACTGCGGGTTCACGGCGTCAAATCTTGATGAACAGCTTCGTGACCGATTTGTACTAGACATGGCATCTGGAGCAGAGAGGGACAAACTATTTACGAAGGCAATGTCGGAGTTAACCCTGAGCAGGGCATTGGAAATAGCAGAAGGCGTGCAACCAACAACAACATCAACAACAACAACCAACAACCAACCAACTGAACCATCCAACAACAACCAAAAGGCAACATCAACAACAACAACAACATCATCATCATCTGTGTCGAGTGATGCGTCGGATGGTGTGAGGGTGGCGTGCATTTTCATTACAGAAAAAAACATTTAGTAGTTGGATCCAAAGGTATCAAGCGACGGGTGATGTGAAATGTTATCGCCAAGGTCTTTGCCCAACTGCTTACACTAATGAATCGGAGCGAAACCGTAATAATAATATAGTGGAAGTTCAGTCAGTAGCACCCTTCAAAACAAGCAGGCGATTGACACTAGGTAAATAACATTCTTATTGAAATTATGTTTATTTCTAATTATTTTGCAACAGATGAGCTTGCGTCGATTGAAATCGATCATTACCATAAACAAACACAGCAACGTCGAGATTTTGAAAAATTCGGCCGCGCTGCTAGTATATCACTATTTGTGCCGGTACGTCCGGTACGGTACAGGGCATAGATTTAGTAGAAGGGATATTTCCAAATTATTATTTTTCTAAAGGATTAGGGCATGATTAAGGCATGATAAGGGTGTCACTCATTCGATTGACAAAATTTCGGGAATCCATAGACTAATTTCAACATGGAATTAGTACATAAATGCCGTGGAAAACTTTGAAAAAAGACGAAGTGATTTCATGAAACGATCATTCGAATTTATTAATAAAAAAATTATACCTATAAACTATTGTTAATACCTGTCTGTACACAGTACTGAAATACTGAACAAATTAATTTATCACAAAACAAAACAAAACAAATAGTTGTTTTGGTGTAGGGATGCGATTACTTCCGAAAATTGACAATTTTTCAATCGATTTATTTTGTCTTTAAGATTGATTTCTAAAAATCGGTTTCTTTTTCGAGTCTGCATTTACACTCGAAAAATGAATTCATTTTATGGAAAACAAGAAAAGTACCTCAGAAACCGATCTCTTATCATTAATTGGTTGTTAATCAACGTTTATTCCGAAAGTTATTCAATCAAGACTTAGAAAAATGACGCAATGGCAACAAATACAAAAAGTCAAAGATTGCAAAAACTTTTTTTTTTTAAAATAGGCGAAGGAAACTAAGCGCACAGCCATCAATCGAGTTTTTGAGAGAGTGAGAAACTGTTTTTTCTTTACATGTGTAAATAAGGCTAGCTTTCTTATGTGTTCAGGCTCTTCTACTCTACATATTCTCTATGCTTAGTGCATTCAAATAACTGTAAATAATTTTATGGTTTTTATCACAACAGAAAAAATCTGTTGATTCTCTGGGTAAAATATTAGTTCAGTGCTATATTTCGATTAAAAATGTTTTTTTTTGACCCGAGTAAATTTTATATCAATTTGCCATCCCTACTTTGGTTGGAGATAATTTTTGCTAAATGTTGACATGCGAAAAAAATCATCGCTTCGTCGCTTCCAGAGATAGATGCGCGCGCCTTTAGTACTCCATGTTTCTAAACATGGCAGGTCGAAGTGGATACGATGATGTTAATCCCAGGTATTTATTATAAAATACTACAAAAATCATGTTTGATTGCATTGTACAGTGCGCGCTAAAGGTTTTTATTCGATATTTTCATAAATGCCGCGGGATCGAACATTTCTTATCGAAAAAATGTTCATGTTTTTGCTTTCCGATAACATTGAATGAAAATAGGATTTTTACCTATGCTTGCAAAGTTATATCTATTTCTTCAATGTTATCGGGTGCTACGAAGTGTCCGTGACCATTTGTTTTGAGTTGGGAGTGCGAGTTTCACATTTTATAGGTTATGAATTACCTACGATTGTGGTGCTCTTTTTTAGGGATTATGGTGGCGGTGGCGGCAGAAGAACGCTCGGCGGCCGCCCTCTTCCTACCGAGCCTCCCTACAAGGCTTACGTCGGGAATTTGCCCTCTGGAATTATTCAAGGCGACATCAATAGGATTTTCCCTGTAAGTATTACTACCCCCGTATTGTCTTGGCTTCGCTGTTCCTGGTCTAAGAGATGTTACAGTATCAAGAATGTTTATTTTGTTACACTACAAGTGGTCTGCTGCTCAAATGAATTTTAAATCAAATCATATCTCCGCAAGACCAAAATAAAACTAACATAAAATATTCAGAATTTATTAGTAAGTATAATTTACATGAAATAAATGTAAACATGCTTATCTTTTCTTCATTTCTTTGAAATATAAATGAAAAACATGTCATAAAAGACAATCCATTTTATTAAAAACATATATTAATTTAATATTCACTGAAACAAATTACAATTTAATTATTTCATTGTGCTCTGCGGATAATTTAATAAAAACAAACTTTCCTAGGTCTCAAATTATTTAATCTTTTAGGATCTTGATTATTTTATAAACTTTATAAAAATAATAATTGTAGGTTTTATCATTATTTCATTTAATAACATAGATGTGGTGTATCACTTACAAACTTATACATAAAACACTTATAACTTAAATAATAATGTGGACTAAAGAATCAGCTAATATTAAGGAATGTATGTTTATCTTTTATACCTACTTAAATTTATGTCAGTATAGTAAAGTAGGCAGGCACTGTGACTAAATGAATATCTCCTAAGGGCCTGATACTCATCAAAGAACTAGTAAAGTAGATATCAACCCGTGAGGCTGGGCCAGTGAGGGGATGACATAATCTGTTTACAGAGGTAATGTAAACACATCTTCATTCTTTTAATGGAAGACAGCCTTAAGGTCACTTGTGATATAATACTTCCTGAAGGTGTATTATCTACTCTTGTTACATACTTTTTTTTGTGCATTATGCTGTCTATAAAATTTTTGTTCACTATCATTTGGTCTTAAAATTTAGCCATCAAATCAAAAACATTGTCTCATGGTACACTTTAGAAATAATTGAAGCTGTTTTCTACATAGGACTGTACATTTTTGCACATTTATCATGAGGCTAAACTTGTTGAGAAGTAAATATTATTCAATACAAACTGATTTATACCTTCCGAGGTCAACTAAACTGATAATCAAACGAAACAAAAAAATGTACAACTTTTTATTTGTGATGAAGTTGATAATTATTATACTTGCATTAGAAACTTTTTGCTAAACACTGATAGATAAAAATACAGAAAAGGAATTAGCATTGCTACTAAACAATAATGCATGATTGTTTCAGGACCTAGCAATTAAAAATGTGAGGCTGGTGATGGATAGAGAAACAGACAAATTCAAAGGCTTCTGCTATGTGGAATTTGAATATCTCGAGGACTTGATAAAAGCAATTGAAATGAATGGCGCTCTTAATGTAGATGGGCAATTTATTAAAATTGATGTGGCTGAAGAAAAAAGAAATGATCGGTAAGAACCTCAACTTTTCATTTGACTGTAGATTAGGTTTTTACATCATTTCCTGTACTGGTTACACTTAAAAAGGAATAAAGTCATGACTAATGCTATTTCGTAAATAATATAATCTAATTAACTACATATATTTTTACTCTATGGAAACTAATAATAAAGTTAATCTGAGGATTTTGGTCATAAATTCAAAATGTTAAGGTGTCAGGAATGGAATAAATTTAAAGTATTAAACCAGACACTAAGAATTTATTCACTACTCTTTTTTAAGTAGAATTGTCATGAACCTGTTTGATTATTAAATTAAATGTTTGAAATTCATAGGCCCACAGTAGCATTCCGTGGGTGTCATAACACATACACAACAGCTCCAGAAATAATACAAATATTGTATTGATGATGCGGGAATCGAACCCGACTCGACCCCTACCTACCACGCCGGCGGCATTCCGCTACAGCGCCACTCTGGTGTACAGTTACGTATCTTATAAAGAAATTGTCGATTAGCCCATATATACCTCAGGGTTATACTTACCGGGATTCTGCGGATTCTCTAGCCACCGCAATAAGTTGGGTCAGCATAATTTAGTTATTATTGCTTGATCCGGTTATGTCAATGGCAAGAATCATCACTGAACCCCGCTGAAAGTGGCGCACGAAGTACTAAGCAAATGAAGTGCAAAATGATTTCCTCTGTATAATTAAACCTACCTCATTTTGCGAGTATTAACGGAAGCGAGGAAAGAGAAGCTTGCCAATTAATGACGCGGCAATGTTCTCACATGGATGTATGCTCAGAAAATGCATTGAATTTGTTTAGTAGTCCGTGATGTGGTGTTAGCATGGTGTCGTAACTCGGTGGTGTGACAGAGGAGGAGGTTTCGACCGCGGGCGGCGAGACGGCGGCGGCGGCGGCGGAAGGGACGGCGGGCGCGACGGCAGCCGGCCCGGCGGCGGCGGCGGCTTCCGGCGGGACGGCGGCGGCGGCCGCGGTACGTACGACCACTTCGATGGAAACGACCGCCGCGCGCCGCGCCATCAGGGTGGAGGGCTGGCTCATGGTAACATCGCCTCATTACTAACATTTGCGGATTCATCACATACTTGTACTGAACATTTCAAGGTATTGAAACAGCTTCCTACTAAGGGAGTTGGTTCAATTTTATTTTATTTAAACTAATCTTAATAATATTTGTTTTTTGAATAATAACCAAGGTTTGATGTTTCATAACATTTACTACAGTGAATTGGGGACTATTTCTATTTACAGTTTTATTAATAAACTAGCTGTGATACTTCGTTCGCGTGGATGTCGGAAAAAAATGTGTCGCACAGATTAAAGATGTGTATGTACAGCCTCAATACCCTGCATTACCTGACCCCTCTTAGATTAAGAAAATAAAAAGAAGGTCACTTACTACATCACGTCTTCTGTTCAAAATGCCGAGCTTCCTTGGTATCTCCTAGCACTCGAATCAAGTCGATTCTTATGTTTCGTACTTCTTCAAATGAATTAATAATACTAACCAGTAACACAAATTAAACAATTTTCCAAAACGAATAAACAAACACCCAAGACATATTTTTTTTATGACAGAAGATTTAAAAAAGCTGGTGGCAAAATAGTACACGCATCGATCTTCTAGGTTAAGTAACAATTGCCGAGGTCGGTCTGTGGATGGTTGACCGTATTAACTTACTGAGACTCCTCCGAGCCTCGAGAAGTAGGTACGCGAAGCCGTTGATCCCGGCTGTCATTTGTAAATCTTTGGCAGTCAGTTCAGCCAGTTTGTCCAAAGGCAGAAAACCAGTTAGTGCATAAAATACTGGTATTCAGCTGAATCCAGATTAACTGGAAGCCGACCCACTAGGGATGATTCCTGGTTAAAAAATATATGATTCTCTTTAGTCCGTCAGTTATATTATCGAAAAAATATTGGACATGTATTTTTTGCCTTATCAAATCAAGAAAAAATGACGAAGATTTAACGCAACAAAGATGGAGGAAAAAAAGGAGTGGGGGCTGGTGACGTCACGTGTACGTAAAAATTATACATACAAGTGACGTAACACGAGTTTTCAACGCACTGTATCGTTTTAATTTTTTGTTTACGTGAAAAAATAAAAATACGTGTCAAATATTTTTTGGAAATCTATCTGACGGACTAATTACTTAGTTTTTTTTTAGTCATCTACCTTATTTAGGTGGTTTGAAAGAGGCTAGACAGATGATGAAGATTTATAGCGTAGATAGACACTCGATATAACTGAACAATTTAACACATTTTGTCTTGTATTGGAAGTCACGACGGGCCTATCACGGGCAATCCCGGCCCTATCGCCCCTGCCTGCGGCTGCTAAACCTTTGAGTCTTGCGAATGCAAATTTCCGCATAAAGCCGGACACAAGCTTTTTGGACCGGTCACATCGGTGTCCGGCCTGACCAGCTGTTGTTAGGGTTTTTGAATTTTACCTAGCACTTTGATTTTCAATAAGACGTATTGCATTGTTTTTCCATCGGAACGGTTTAATGTTGGTTGGTCTCAAAAATCCTGGATTAAATTACAATGCTACTTAATATTAGTCAGTAACACCTGGGCGTTGCTGGCTTGCCTTGAGAAGCTGGGATGGATCGAATCCCATAGATGTCTCTCCCTTACGCAAAATACGCACTTGGACGTGGAGTTGCAGACAGCAGCCCGATTTTTAATGACTTAATACGTACAGACGCCAGCACATCAGCTACTCGAAACTGCAGTCAAATTTTCCCAATCCACCTTGAACCTTCAGCAATAAAGTTGAATATTTTCAACTTTATTGCTGAAGCATTAGTTTCAATTATTAAAGAAATTTTACAGATTGTTGTAGCTTGATGTGCTGGTGTACATACTAAGCATTATTATAAAGACTCAAAACCATGAATAGGATAAATTGTCCGGCCTTTTTTTTCCAATTTATTATGGCTAAATCGGCTGATCTCTGCAGCTTTCCAAGTTTCCAGTTTCACAACCTGGCAACCCTGGAACCTTGTACTTGTGTACCTACTCTTCACTCGTATGCTATGGTTTAGCAAGCAAATGTGCATTAGCAGACATAGGCGAACGTAAGAATTCGTCAGAAAGCTACATCAAATGAAAAACGCCATCTACCGACCATCGAGTTGAACTGTCAAAATTCAGACCATAAAACGATAAGATAATGTTTACTTTTCCTTTGCCACGTATTAAAAGTTTTGGTGTTATTTCCATGCTTTCATTCATGGATACTATTTATAGGTCTATGATTATAGTACTAAACTATTACCATTTTTTTTCAATAGATGGCGTTACGTGTATGTGCTTCACGTAATGAAAAGTAATTTCTTCTTAATCATTTTAAATACTCTTTATTTTAAAAATCTTTTAATAGGGTGAACCGATTACGATGAAACAAAAACTAAGTAATAATCTGAATTACGGACAATTGTAGTGTGTAAAATTTATCTACATTCGTTTTGTTCTTTCTACGTGATGCCTGCTCATCTAAACAGACAAAAATGCGGGAAATGTGTTCTGTTAGTTATCCTTTAACTCCCTGGCTATGTTTTCTTAAATTATTCTCTTAGTACAAAAATGACTTCAACAGATTTATTACATACAGTATAGATATTGCATACTGATATTTAAACTTGCAGTTCATCTAGAAAATTGTCAAGTGGTTTGCCAATACTCAACACTAGAAAAGCAATACTAAAATAGTAAAATCCTTACTAATCCTATCCAACTAATATTATAAATGCGAAAGTTTGTGAGGATGAGTGGATGTATGTTTGTTACTCTTTCACGCAAAAACTACTGAATGGATCTTAATGAAATTTGGCACCGAGGTAGTTTATAGTCTGGAATAACACATAGGATACTTTTTATCCCGGGAGTATGTTCCCTTGGGGTAATTATCGACATTCACGCGGGCGGCAGCTAGTAATTACTATATGCATTGTTGGGATATCTTCATGCAGTGCTCATATTCACTTTCATGCTAAACATGTGGGTACAAACACATTGAATAATTAGCTCCCTGTAAGCTGCATGCTTACAGTTCCTAATTAGTGAAGGGACAATAATAATTATAACTGGTGTGTGTTACAATCATTTGGTTTGGTTTGGTTTTCATTGGGTTATTCTAATTGTATGATTTATCTTTTCCTCACCAATCATCTTGTTGGGCTCTGGAAATTTTGTGTTCCCCATTTTAATACTTACTAATAAAAATATTGGTCATTTTGGACATAATTTGAAATTCCTTTGTTCATGGTCTCTGGGCTCTCATAACTATAACACTCATTTTACATCGCTTTGCGTGCTGTTAGAGTAGTGTGAGTGATATGTTAACAATTACAGGCAACATAGTTTGAGCTACATTACCCAAGTTCCAGTGAGTGTTCTTGCTTTTACAGTAATTTCCAACATTCCACCTTATTCCTATATATATATGTATGGGAGGACTTAAGGTTTAGGTAGTCAAAATAACATATTTCTCTTTCAATTTTGTATTGAGGCCAATGATATTGGGGAATCTGCATATTCAGTTTAGTTTAGTTTACATTAGTCATGGACTTTGTCATTTAATTTTTTACTCTGTTGTGTCCCACTGCTGAGCAAAGATGCAGTTTTGACGAGAGTGCAAAAAAAATACTTTCATTGCCATGTTCGAAAAAGCATACAAAAATCAACATTATAACTTTTCTATTAGATAGACCAGGAAAGAGAAGGATAAGAGAGTTTGATAAATAAAGTGGTGATATGATTACACTAAAATGTATTGCGCCATCATATTGAATATTCACTGTAGCTCTGGTTGTGTAGCATAGGGTCAGAACATAAGGTGGTAGGTGGACCATACTGTCGTTAGTCGGGTCAATGTCTAAATCCCAAGGGGATGCGTGTTTTATTTGATTGATTAAGGAATATGGTGAACAATCAATATTCGTAAGCATTGCATTCTGTTACGTTCGTTCCAATAGCGCGCTCTCCAAAGTAAAGTAAGCCCTACTGACGTCAGTCTGACGTGGACCAGACCTATGACCGTGTTTCAAAAACTTGTTGTTCCAAAATAATAGATACGGTGGTTGCAGAGCGTGAGCGAGGAGGAGGAGGCGGCGCCGGGGCAGGCGCCGGCGGGGGCGGGGGCGGGGGCGGCGAGCGGTGGGGCGAGCGGGAGGGGGGGCGGGGCTCGCGCGGCGCCAGCGAGGAGCCGCGCGCGGGCGACTGGGGCCGCATGGGGGGCCGCGCCGCCGCGCCCGCGCCGCGCCAGCCGCCCGCGCGCCCGCGCAACTTCGAAGACATGCCGCCGTCGCGTCCAGGTACTACTGCTTCATGTTTATTGCCCGCTCTTTTCTAGTCCTTCCCCTCAAATAGTGCCGCACGTGGCTTTGAACATGTCTGTTGTATGTTTAAAAAAAAAATTCAAGCTACATCCTGCCTGGGTGTAACATCACTATTTGAGCAAATGGACCAGAAACCAGCCAACCACGCACCTTTGCTCATTAGCAACTGATTAAATCCAAACCAATTCAGAATATAAATGCATTACTTTTATCTCATCAAAATTTTTTAAACTACATTTCCGGGCTTACGCACACTGAATGATTTCAGCGCTAATTTTGAATAAAATCATAAGATTTCAACACATTCTTATAATATTTTTAACCGCAATGTGAGTAGGTTCAATGAGTGTTGTCGACCTGTCCAATTTCAACACTTTGCTAACATAGTCGTTACATTTCACGGTCACGAGCAATGATTGCATTTTATACCTAATGTCAATGAAATAAAAGTCACATTAATGACTCGCGCTCGTGAATTGCAAGGACTAGTATTGATTGCATGGAGTTAAACTATCCATATTTTTAACAATAATTGTTGTTTTGTTTGTGTTTCTAATTAGTGTATTTTGGTTAGGGAGCTCGGGTATGATTTTTAAAAGTGATCTGTACGCGATGCAGACGTCAGACTTATTAGTAAAGATACACTCTTGAGGAACTTTATATTTCGTAGATTTTATTTTTTTAGTTAAACATATTTCTTAAAGTAGCAAATTGCATGCCAGGCACAAGTTTTTGTTGTTGTTTTATTCATTGTACCATACAATAGTTCAACATTTTTTTTCAATTTAGAGTAGAGTTTCTGATAGTTGTAATTTAAATTGCGAGATAAAAATAGTATATCAAGGTTACGTTCGCATCTTGTACAAAGTACAGATGCGTGAACATTAACGATTGTGATATAGCTGACGTCTGTCTGTAGATTGCACGTAGTCATGCATCTCCTCGTAGTTGAGCTGAGTAGTGTAGCCTCGACGAACAGATCGCCTGCTGGTCCCGTCCTCAGCTCCCTAACTATTTCTTTTCCAGACACGTCAGGCAGGCCGAAGTTGAAGCTCGAGCCTCGGACTGTAAAAGAGCCGGTGAACTCTCTGGCGTCGACCAGTCAGACGCAATCGATATTCGGCGGCGCGCGGCCGAGGGAAGAACGACTCAAGGAACTGAAGGGCGGCGAATAAGCGCTCTAGCAAACCTATCATACCGCGTACTCTCATCTCCCGGTCCCGTGTGTATATGTATCGTCCCGAAGCCCAACCCCTATGTGTGCCCCGATATTTACAAGCAGTCTCTTGTCTCTTTTAAATGCAGTGCGATAAAATTGTACCTATATGAAACTGCAGACATTTTGTTAGGTTATATGAGGTTGTAAATCATTTTTATCGTATATTTTGTTAGCTTTATTATGTATATCGAAAGATAGCTTCTTATTGTTTTTGCGCCGTCCCCGCCTCGTTTTCGAGCCCGGGGACGGCGCTCGGCGTCGCTTGATTAATCCGCAGTATTTAAATTGCTAGTACCTATGTATTGTTTGTCTCATTATAAGATTTATCCGGGCTTGTGTGTACATACGATATCGGCTCGCATAATATTAATTAATTTTTCGAAATTAGACTTGGAAGAAAAATATTTTTTGTTCCTCATTTTTGGGTTATATGTGTATTGAAATATTGTAATAATTATTTTATTTTTAATATAGCATTGTGTCGATAGAGGTTCGTAACCGATTCTCTGTTGTATTTGTTTTTTTTTTTTCATTTATTAATTGTTTAGTTTGTTAGGTCATGAAAATTAATCATTGAACGAGTAATTATGATACATAATTTAAGAGTTGAGATAATATGGTGATGTAATTACGGTGTCATTAATAAAATTAACTTGCACGTACTTGAATTTCTACTTTATTACATAATTGTGTAATGGCAAGTAACGTGGCCAAGAAATGAAAAAAAATCGCAAAATTGTAACAGAACATAGAAAAACGAATAAAAAGTGAATTCTTTGTAACCGAGGGTTTGTCTAAAACACCTGAATCTAACATCCAAGTCCATGTCCGCATTCCCGAACAGAGATCAAACTTAACGACAATAGACTGTATCATCCACACCACTACAAAAACTCGAGGATATTTAGGTTTAGATAGAATGAGCAGATTACAGAATCATATTCACACTGCATGTTTTACACAAAGTCGCTGCGCATGACTCCGCAACGGCTATGGTTTTTCAAGATTAACTACGAAGACAGAAAACGCCCGGTTACACCGCTTCAGCTGGATCCGATTAGGTTGGAAGACCCAACCTGATTATTTAGAATGTTGTGTCCACTAGTATCACTAGTAGCTTTGGGTTTGTTTGTAATAATACCACCAAATAGCGTCTGGTCGTCACTCTGAATCGTTCTGGACCAACTCTGGCGCTGCTACTTGAAAGAAAAAAAAAATAAGAAAAATTGTGTTGTTTGGCTTCTAAGGGTCGTGGCGTGTGATGTTAAATGCCCTAAATTCTTCCTCAAGAGCAGGGCTATAAAAAGATTAATGAAATCTGTAGTCGTTCTCAAGTCATGGCATGATCAAGGATCATCTTCCTGCCTTTATACCATGTTACTTGAGATCGGCGCAACACGTTTTTTCTTTCATTCAGTCCTATCAGCCGTCACGCTATCACTAACTTCCTTTTCTTTCATATCGCTCTCCTCACACAATCCATCCATCTTGTATTTGGGCTCCCTCTCCATCCATCCACATTTATATTCATAACCCTTTTAGTTACATGCGTTTCATCCCTCCTCTCTTCATATGACCATACCAAGACAAGCGGTTTCCTTTCAACTTCTCCGTCACTGGCGCCACTTTGAAACTTCCTCTAATGTAGGTACTCATTTCTTAATCCATTTTCGTTATTCCACACACATCCTCATCTCCGCTATATGCAATCTATTTTCATCTGTCTTTTTTGTGAAAAACATAAACAACATTCTGATTCATACAATACGACAGGTCTTATCACGGACTTAAAGATTTTCCCCTTCAACTCGAGGGGCATCCGTGGGTCGCAAGTTGTTCCAGTGATCTATCTCCATTTCATCCATCCTAAGTTGATCTGGTGCGTTACGTCTCGGTCTTTATCGCCATCCCCCTGGACAAGCAACCCGAGGTACCGAAAGTCGGAGCAGATCAGTATAGGCATTCCGGTGTGAGTTAGGTATAGGTATAGGACTGGAGAGACCACCGAAATCGCAGAACAGGTATTCTGTTTTAGTTCTGTTCAATTTCAGGCCCACACTAGTCTGCCACCACGTCTCCAATCTGCTCTGGAGGCTGCTTTCGGCAACCAGCACAATGTCATCAGCAAACATACACCAGGAAGCCTCTTCCTGGGTGTTCAACGTCAGAGCGCCCATTATCATCAGGAAGAGGTAAGGGCCAACCCTTGGTGCATACCGATTGTCACGCTGAAGCTGTCAGTGGTGCCCTCTGCAGACCGGACCTGGGTATTGCAACGACTGTACGCTTGGATCAACTGCACATACTTTCCAGGCGCACCTTTATCCTTAAGGGCCCACCACAATACCTCACGACGAGGCACCCGGTCATATGCCTTATCGAGGTCAACAAACACCATGTGCAAGTTTTTATGCACAGCTCTGTATTTGTAAAAATGGCATCCGTTGTACTCCGACCAGGCATAAAACCGAGCTGGTTCTGTGAGATTTCACTGTCGTCTCTCAGCTGCCTTTCAATAACTTTTGCCAAGTTTTCATACTATGTGATTAGCTTTATTCCTCTATATACGTAGTTGTTGCACTCCAGCTCATCGCCTTTGTTTTTGAAGATGGGCACCAACGAACTGTTGCACCACTCATCAGGTACCTATGGCTTCTTCCAGCAGCAACTTATTGAAGAATAAAACTAACCACGTCTATCAATCTACCCTTATTGACTTCCATACTTCAATTGGTATTCCGTCTGGACCAATTGCCTTACCATTCTTCATTCCATTCACTGCTATTCTCACTTCATCCACACTGACCATTCTCACTAACCCCTCATTCACTGGTTTATTCTCTAGAACAAGAACACCACTCCAGATATTTCCTCATTCATCAAATCATCAGTCTTTCAAAATAGCTCTTCCATCTATCTATCCTTAATCTTTTCATCCTCCAACAGAAGCATTCCAGCTTCATCCCTTACACATTTTATCCGACTAACATGCTCCGCCTAAGATGGATAAGGATTATAGGGATTCATTTTTATAAGTAAGTTTATATATGATTTTTTAAAGTGTGCGTGGATGGCCAAACCCGAAACTATGAGGATATCGAAAAACACTGAAAGGAGTCTCGAGCCCGATAATGATGGAATCGTCAATTATTTATCAACCGATTTGGATGATTATTTTTTGGAAGAAGAGTATTTTCCCCGGACTGGTCCCATTTCAATTTGGTGAAGATCTGATGAAGAACTTCGGGGGAAGGCAATGGAACTCTTCGATAAATTCTCCCGGGATTACTAAGATCGCACGTCTGTTTATTGTTTACACCAGTTCATAACATATCATCATACCTACGCTGTGTGAAGGCCACACATGGTCTGTGGGTACACAGATGCATACAAGTCAACTTGAATTTCCGTATTTTTTAGGGTTATCTGTTCGGACATAATTAACTTTATTATTTATTAACCGATTTTAATTATTCTTTTTGCGTTGGATTTAGTTGTAGCTAGCTATATTGCATTTGCATTGGACGTTGAACTTCAAAGATAAACCAGTGACCTCCTCAACTTAAAACCAATAAAATCTAGATCTGCACATTACTCTAATTTCTGCATTTGAAACATAACGCATCAACTTTAGTTGCTTATGTTTAGAGAGACTTCCCCTTTAATTTGTTACCTACATTACTCATAGACTAAACATTACTTTCCAAGTTTCAAGGTGATTCCCCAACATGCTTACTGTCACTGTGAGAATTGGAATTACCTCATAATGTTCGATTGCACTTCACGTGAAAGGGGAATAATTATGTAGGCACCTTGCACAATACTTCGAAGTGATCCACATAGGTACTTACTTAATCTTTTTTCTTTTCTTTTTTTTTGAAAAGTTATCGATGAAGGCACTCCTGAAAGGAGCCCCTCCAATTTGTCATAAGCTCAAATTGATGATACCTAATTTTCATTCTCCCTATCCTTACACACAGTGCTCAAACCAGGTTAGGTTTGGTAGGTTCTTTGACAGTTCAGCAGAGGTACAAGTAAGAGGTTTACCATCGAGCAATGGAGCGCAGCATTCTGGGACTCCGATTAAAGGACCGGCTAGGAACACAGTGCTGCATTTCGAAACACATTATCGCCGACGTCACACAAAAAGTCACAAGCAAAGACTACAATAGTATACTGTCACGAGGCTATATTTCTAACTAGCTTGACCACCCCACCTTCGTCTACGTCATATTTTTCATTAGGTAATGCTCCGCTCCTATTGGTCTTAGTGTAATGTTATAAAGGCCTTCCTCAATATTTTTTTTAAACTTTGCCCCACTAGGAATTTCTCCTGTATCGTGGGTGCTTTTACAAACATACGAACTCACATACACAAACAGCCAGACACGGAAGAACTAACTGTAGGCCATACAAATATTTACTCCATGCGAGAATCGAACCCGCGACACTCAACGCAGCAGCCGATCGCTCAACCACTGCGCCAACCGTGTCGTGTCGTCACTAATATTATAAATGTGAATGTTTGTATGTTTGTGTTTCAATCAGGCAAAAACGGCTGAAGGGATTTGGATGAAATTTGGCACACATGTAGTTCATATCCTGGAATGAGACATATGCTACTTTTTATCCCGGTAAGTGGCATGGATCAATGAAGACTGAGGAGGAAGTGGAAATTCAGAGCTGCTGCTGCCTTAGTACTACAGATTTACAAGTACCAGGAGACCAAAAACATCAAGTACCAGGAAACCAGAAACATGTCATAGTATTTTTTGGGCTGGTTAGGATAGGTGTAGGGTAGGTGCAGGGTAGGTGTAGGGTAGGTGTAGTGTAGGTGTAGCGTAGTTGTAGGGTAGGTGTAGGGTAGGTATAGGGTAGGTGTAGGGTAGGTGTAGAGTAGGTGTAGTTACAATACAAATCAAGAAATCTCCCTATTTCCGATTTTCACGCGGGCGAAGCCGCTGGTAGAAGCTAAAAAAATAAATTAATCAATTACTATATTATTACACATATATTGACTTCCCATACAAAGTAACGTTAGTGACTGTAAGGGTTTAGTTTTAGTTAATTTTGTCTATTACTGATTATGTATATGTCTATGTTTCGTAGAGGTACTTCTCTATGGTCAGACTATTAAAGATGGCTTGATGAATAAGTCTTGTTTTATTATAAAACTATAAAATATTATAGTGACCAACAAATTTTATATGGAAAGTCGAAATTTTTATGAGAGTTTTTAGCAAAGTCGTAAATCAAAACTCATACTTATATATATAGTACATAAATAAAATAAAATTAAACTGAACTGAACTAAATTATAAAATTACCTAATTAAAATAAATTGATTTAAACATTAGTAATACTTTTTTGCTTCCCATTATTTACTGACCGATTAGTTCTTGCACTGTCAATTTGACTTATCCACTGACCAATATGGTAATTAATTACTGACAAGTCTATTCTACCTTCTTATTCGCCTTTCACTTACTAAGCTATTGACAACCATCTTATATTATTATTTACTTGCTTCAGGAAAATATGTTATAAAAAAATGGAATTCGACTAGAGATGCCTGGATACGAACATTGAGTGAGAAAAAGAAATTGAAGAAATCTGGAGCTGCTGCCTCAAATACCAAGCCTTACAAATATCACAATCAAATGTTATTTTTGAAAAAAGTTGTCACCCCAGGTGATACACACGAGAACGTCCCTGCTAATGACAACATCACGGAAACAGTAGAAAGTAATAAAGACAACGAAGATGAACCTGATCAGATTACGAAACAAAGTGGTAGTGACAGACAAAAGGAAAGACAAAATTTAGCCCCGCCGCAACGCAAGGCAATCAAAAGAAATGTGAATGAAGTAGACGCCAAAATGATTGAATACATGAATGATCAGTTAAAAAAAAGTAAAAATGAGTTTGAAGATCCCAATTTATCGTTCTTCAAAGGTATTTTGCCGCAACTGGCTTCACTTAATGGCGATCAAATTTTAGAATTTCAGTCTGGAGTGATAAACCTTTTACAAAATATTAAAAGTAGAAGATATGGTCAGTCAAACTACGAGTGGCCTCCATATTCACAAAGTTCTAGCACTCCTCACTACCACACCCAAGGTTATTTTAGTAGGCCACATCATCTTGACTCTACACCATCAGTAGAAGGTTCGCCATCAGTAGAATCTACATTCAGCCAGGAGTCAGACTTGCCAGATCTGTCTATGTTTTGAAATAAATCTTCATTTTTGTAAACCTTTTTGTCATTTTAAATTTTAATTGATAATAACAAAAATTAAAGTTCTTACCTTAAAAATATCGCTAGTTTTACTTCAGGGCACAAGCTTTTCCTCCAGTTTGTGTCTTTCTTTTTTAAATCCTTTTCTAATCGTTTAAGAAGGTCATCAAAAGTAGACGTCGTCATTCGGAAATAAGTAAAAAATTTAGATTCGTCTTCTTTCAGCTGACGCACAACAGCACCACGACAAAATCTTTGCCTTAATAGTGGATGTATCCAATAACGCCGGGGCTTCCTCCGCCGCAGACGACGATAGTACCAATACAACACGACAACGTCCATTCTCGTAGAAAGTAGGCGATACACTGAAGAACGAAAGTCCAGTAGCGTCGGATCTGTTAAAATCGGTCCTGTAAATGCTGTGTGAATATTACCTCCAGTAGCGTCGGATCTGTTAAAATCGGTCCTGTAAATGCTGTGTGAATATTACCTCCAGTAGCGACGGATCAGTTAAAAAGGATCCTGTAAAACGGATGTTCTATGTGTACGCGCCGTAAGTGGCATGGATCAATGAAGACTGAGGAGGAAGTGGAAATTCAGAGCCGCTGCTGCCTTAGTACTACAGATTTACAAGTACCAGGAGACCAAAAACATTAAGTACCAGGAAACCAGAAACATGTCATAGTATTTTTTGGGCTGGTTAGGATAGGTGTAGGGTAGTTGCAGGGTAGTTGTAGGGTAGGTGTAGGGTAGGTGTAGTGTAGGTGTAGCGTAGGTGTAGGGTAGGTGTAGGGTAGGTGTAGAGTAGGTGTAGGTAGGTGTAGAGTAGGTGTAGTTACAATACAAATCAAGAAACCTCCCTATTTCCGATTTTCACGCGGGCGAAGCCGCTGGTAGAAGCTAGTAGATAATAAGTCAAGGGAAAATATTCACTATTTGGCTTTCGTTCATCACATAAATGGAATCTGTGTTTCCTAATAGCTACAACCTGGGGGTCTTTGTGTAAACTCGGAATAGGTTCTTGGCAAACATGTTCCATCGTCAACCATGCATGGTCAAATGCAAACCTATCAGTAAAACTAGAATGGCAAATATACTGTGGGCATATCAAATGGGGAGCAGGGAAGAAATTTGATGATATAGTAAAATAATAAAAAGTTCTGTGTTGGTTTATATTTCATTTAAATATCAAGATCCTCATCAGGGTCTTCTTCATCCCAGTCATCCACTGCATCCGGCTCATAGTAGACCTTACTCTCACCCTCATGGATCTTACTCATGTATGGTAGCTTCAAGTTGTACTTTTGTATCTTTTCATTTTGGTCAACTTCTATTTTGAATGTGGACAGATTTGCAGGCAATGGTTTTTCAGGTTCCTCTTCTTTTTTCTCTTGTCTTATAACAGGACTTAGTGCTAATATTGATGCTTTGCTGTCATATGACATAATTTCTTCACTTCTTATAACTTTACTGCCTTTCTTTAGCTTAATCCATACTTTGTGCGGATTTGTTTTATCATATGTTATTACCACATTTACCAAATGATTCAGATGTGTTTGTAGTTTGGAACTGTGTGACAAACAGTCTCTGTGCAGTATTAATACTAGTCTATTTATATTGGGATCACTTTGTAATTGTTTCAAGTACTTCAAACACTTGTTCCAACCCATACAAAGAGCCATTTGGCTTATAGAATCTATTATCAATGAACATTTGCCACTTACATATTTACTGTACATGTCAGTATCAAACTCATCGTAGTAATTAACGTTGGTATGGTTTCTGAAGACGTTTCTCCAAAGGCTGCTAGGTTGCTCATAATGAATAATGTTGATGGATTTTTCATCCTGCACAAGCTCTAGCAGTAAAGGCAAAATGTTTTTGTTGCCATCGTCTTCTATTAACACAAATGGAGCAGATTTTAACCTAAATAAGGTCATTTTATCTAGGTATTGTATATATTTAAAAAAAAACTTAATTGAAGCTGTGCCAAAGAAAACTGGTAAAAAAATCGCTAAACATTGGGGATTTGACAACATCAGACAAAATTGATTGAATTGACTTCCGTCAATGCGTCATGTCCACAATCCTGTCACTTTTTTATATACCTAGCTGTCTGTCACAAGTGTCACATATCCACAGAATATCTGTAAGACCTGGCCCATTCGTCTCGTGATCCTAAACATTGTTTTTATTAGTAGATTCCTTTAGAGGAATGTTCATCATCTGCCTAGCCTTTTCCCAACTATATTGGGGTCGGCTTCCAGTCAAACCGGATTCAGCTGAATACCAGTATTTTAGTATTCCTTTACAGGAATGTTATCGGGTGGATCTAAACTAAAAGTCATAGAGCATAGACCTAGCCAGAAGGAAAACAAAAAAAAATGGATTGAATAGACATTTTGACCATTTTTGACAATGACATGACATATTATTATATGACCTAGACCTATCAATGTCAAACATACATCTGTCAGGTCTTTGCTATTGTCGGTTGTAGTTATTTATTTTTAGTAGTTACAGCTAATAAGATGATTAAAATGCATAGAATTAAGGTACCCAATTATATTAAGCAGTTTACTCGTCAGATAGTATATGTTCCGAAACATAAGCCTCCGAAGCATGAAGATATTGAGGTTTTAAAAGATTTTTTATCCAAATACAAAAACATTCTTATCCTGACTGGTGCTGGTATTTCTACGGAATCTGGTAATTTTTGTGCTTGTGGAAAATTATCATTTCAGCCGAAAACTGCTACTAAAGCTGGACATAGTAGGCCTGCTCTAAGTTTCGCCACATCGACCAATCCTGTGCGGCCTTCACCAGGTCATCAGCACAACTTATGGGAGGCCTAACGCTGCGTCCTTCCGACCCTATCAATCATCTGTTCTGCAAGCAATGAGCCCTACTCACTGCCACTTATGTATGGCGATTCTGCAGGTTATGTTGGTTCCCATGGTTCTCCTACAGATATTTTCATTTCTAATTGATATCTGATATTTTAATTTATTGTTTGTATATTTTCATAGGAATTCCAGACTACAGATCAGAAGAAGTAGGTTTATATGCACGCACCAACCACAAGCCTATACAATATCAAGAGTTTGTAAAGTATCCTAAAGTCAGGCAACGGTACTGGGCTAGAAATTTCATAGGATGGCCAAGGTTCAGTGCAGTGCAGCCTAATGATACCCATCTTGCTGTCAGAGAATTGGAAAAGGTAATAGTGTTATTTGTGTTTGAAAGTAATAAGTGGTTGAAAGTGATGTAGAAACAATAATATGAATATTTGTTGGCAGATAGGAAAAGTGACATCAATAGTTACACAAAATGTAGACCGTCTACATCACAAGGCTGGTTCAGAGAATGTAATAGAACTTCACGGCACTGGGTATATAGTGAAATGTTTGAAGTGTCCCTATGAGATAAGCAGGGAGGCGCTGCAGGTGGAACTCATAAGGAGTAACCCTTACATGGAGAACAACTTCACCATGATCAGGCCTGATGGTGATGTGGACTTGTCTCAAGTATGTGAATAAAATTGTTGTGGATATTGTCAGGGGCCGCAGAAGTGGGGTGTTAAAAAACAAAACGAATTTTACGAGGTTTCTCTGTAATGTCCATGCATTGTTTTTCTTAAATAAAAAAAAGCGCTCATACGAGCTGTACATAGAAAAATTTTCAGAGAGAGCAGAGCATAAGACTATACACGGCCTCCCCTGGTCCTGGCTTGTGGGCCTTCGCAGCCTAGGGCACGGCTCGTACCACATACTCTTACTTACAACCTACATTTAAGCAGCTATTTCAGTCTAAGAGCGTAATACTATGCTCGCTGTTGTATCATCTCCCAAGTTCTTGATTTGTCCAACAATAACAACAGTAGGCAAAAGAATTTGTATTTAAATATGAATGGTCAAAAGAAAATCAAACCTATCACAGTCGGAGTGCAAAATATTATATAAATTCTACATACTCTCAGCTCTCGTGACCTTGGCTGTATGACTAAAAATGTCACTTCCATTCATCTATGAATGGCTAAAAGAAAATCAAACCTATCCGTGATTGGGTGCAAGATTTGCGAGCTTGCTTCGCTCCCTCTATCATTGTACACTAAGTTAGCTTAAGCTTTCTTGCATCAGTCAACAAAATTACTTAGTTATATTTGAGTATGAATAATGAAAAAAAAAATCAAACGTATCCAAGGTGGGGCTCTCCACAAAGGCAACGCTTTCTATATGCAGACGATATTGCTCTAGCCACTCAGACATATACTTTCGAAGAGGCCGAAGACGAAACTAGCGGAAGCTCTGATAGCACTTGGTAAATTCTACGACGAAAATGCACTACGGCCAAACCCTTCCAGAACTCAGTCCTTCCTTGTTTTCCACCTACGCAACCATCAGTCAAATAGGGTTTTAAGTATCTCATGGCAAGGCGTTGACATAGAGCACTGCTCTCAACCTCGCTGCCTTGGGCATTACTTTGGATAGGTCCCTGACATTATAAGTTTCACAGTCTAAAATCTTAACAAAAAGTCAGAACTAGAAACAACATCCTGCGTCGCCTATCATCTACTAGATGGGGAGTTTACCACAGGTTTTACGCACAACCGGCCTATGTCTTTCTTTTTTTGGTGGAGAGTTCGCATGCCCAGTGTGGTATCGTTACGCCCATACGAAGGAAGTTGACATAGCACTAAATGTTACCTGTCGCATCATAACTGGGTGTCTAAAACCCATTGGCAGGCATAGCACCACCAGATTTTCGCCGCGAAATAGCTGCCCGCATTGAGATGGGGAAGCAGGAAACGAGATAGCCGCCACCCCCTGCATGGGCCCCAACTAACACCAGCATGCCTAGTCGTACAAGTTTTATGAGATGTAAGACCTCATCAGTGGACAGTGCGGTAGAGGATAGGTGTGCATTGTGGAGGCACAAATACCCTACCCCTTCACACTTCATCACCCCGGCAGAACATTTACCCCCTGGATGTGAACTGCAGTGGCCAGTCTGGAAATCTCTCAACCGATTGCGGACCCAGGTTGGTCGCTGTGAAACTAATCTGGCCACATGGGGCATTCTTCACCCATCCCAAACGCAGTGCCAGTAGGGTGGAGCACCATCACAGGACATGCATCACCTCCTTAGTTGCCCGTCATGCACAACCACCTGCACTATCCAAGATCTAAACGAGGCCAATGATAGAGCTGTACGGGTTGCTCAATACTGGTCAGACAAAGTCTAATACGAGTCAATCGACACAAATCGAATACATCATTAATCATTTGGTTATTGTATCGTTTTCCAAAAACCTATTACTAAGATTCCGCTGTTCATCTGCCTGTCTGTGATACTTTTACCCACTGAAAGGTTGTTAGTGTTTTACAAATAACCCTATAAAATATGTAATAAATAAAATATTTTTATAATTTGATTGAAGAAGTATGCCCCTCCCCCCTTCATGGAGCATTTCCGCGGTCTCTGGATATTGTGCTACCTGTACAATGTTTATAGAGCATGACTTCATAATTACTCTTTCATTATTACAGGAACAAGTGGAAAAATTCAAGGCACCACTGTGCCCAAAATGTGAAGGCCCATTGAAGCCTGACATAGTGTTTTTCGGCGACAATGTCCCTAAGACAAGGGTGGAGGCTGTCAGGAGTCAAGTATCTTCTAGTGATGCTGTTTTCGTACTTGGTTCAAGTCTAACAGTTTATTCAAGCTATAGAATAATTTTACAAGCTAGAGATGAACATAAGAAAATTGCTTTGTTGAATATAGGCCCCACCAGAGCTGATGATATTATTGATATTAAAGTATCTACAAAATGTGGTGATATATTACCTGAATTGTGTAACTCAATAACAAAGAACCTCAGTTGATAGTACCTGATTTTATTTAGTTTTTAGGGTTCCGTAGTCAACAAGGAACGCTTTAAGTTTCACCATGTCTGTCTGTCAGTCCGCGGTTTAGCTCAAGAGACGTTTAGCACTAGAAAGTTGGAATTTGGTATGGCTATACATATTAATCACGCCGACAAAGAGGTAAAGTAAAATCTTGAAAAATAAATGTTCCCTACATGTGTGGCGATGAACTTTTTTTTATCGTCTATCCCATGGTGTGGGGTGTAATAAGATAGGTCTTTTAAAATATTGCGGGTAAACCATTTTTCAATCCAAGGGTCCGTTTGCGAAATATTAAGCATTAAAGTGCTAATTTTTGCTGGAGTCAAGTGTCCCTCCCCTCTGCCAGCTCAAGTGCTTTTTGGAGACGTGAAAAAGTTCATGGTATTTTAGTAGCATATATAATGAATTTAAAAGGAGAACTATCACAGCTAAGTAGGTTTTACAAGTTAATGAGTAATAGTCGACCAACTTATAAAATGTAATTGACTAGGTAAAAATGACAACTAAGTATTTGTAATGTAAAATTTGCTATTTTTTGTCATGGCTTACGGGACGAGTAACTACGGAACCCTACACTGCGTGGCTCGACACGCACTAGGACGGTTTTTTTTTATATTTGTGATGATTTTCCTACCTCAAAATAAGTGTTAACTTTTATTTAAGTAGTTGAATGAAATATATTTTAAATAAATTAAATGCTTAAAAATGATGGCATTTCATTTTAATAATTAATAGTATAAAAAGAAGTAGGAGATACAAAACGCGTTATATTTTTCATAAAGAATGGACAGCAAATTCATAGTAAAAATAATTTTAGAAGGAAACAAATGATTGAATTGCCTTTGAATAATCAGATTGGAAGTAGTACTAAAAAATAATTGTTTGTGGTCATCCGCTTAGGATTGATTGAATTGAATAAGCGCAAAGTATGTCATATACACTTACCTAGATAAAACAACACAAAAAATGTGTAATTTCAAAGTCAAGTATAAATCCAAAAATGGTCATAAAAAGTGATGAACTATTTGTATTTTTTTAAATTAACAATCCATACGTTGCGCTTATTCGTTACAAGTGTCGACTTACATAACAAGAACAATGAGATCACATTTTAGTTACGTTTTAATCTTTATCAAAATTGTTGTGAATATTTCTAACAATCACATTGCAAAGCCTAATTCACAAGGCAGGGTGCTTAGTTGACAAAAAATTGGTTTTTAAACTTTTAGGTTATTTAAACTATCCATCTTCATTTAGGTACCTAATTAATCAATAGTAATTGATAAAAATATACAAAATAATAATAATAATCTAGAAAGAGAAAATCAAGCATGAAATAAAAATGGAATTTGGTTTGATTTGACTTTGACTTCTAGGAATAAAGTGGAATTCTAACAATGTGTTTAGGTATAATGCCCAGTGGGATTTTGAAATACAGGAGTTTCTTGGAATATTCTAAAAATAACTAGTTTCAATAACAGCTATAAATAGTACTCTAACTTTAAAATTCTCTACTAGTACCGAAAATCTAGAATCATTTTAATGTTATGTGTTCGAGATTTTAATTAAAAACATTGCATTTTTGCACTAGTTTCTATATCAATTTGTAAAGATCATTAACAATATGTCTACAATACGAAAATGTGTTATCTCTTGCGTACTTTAGGTATATTTTATAATCTCTCAATATAATAACAGTTAACGGCAGTGTTTAATGACATCACAAATCACATTATTGTGAACTTGATCTATATAAAAACATGCGGCATTAAGCGCTAGAGGCCGACAAGTTACTCTTAATGCTTCTTACTTAAGTACTATAAATGGATACTATAACGTTTTGACAATACAGTGACAGATCAATGGACCTATCATACTACTTAGCTAACAATTCTAGCGCGCCGCGGCGCGAAATATATCTGCGCTTATGCTGTTACAAATGAACACTTGGCTTATCCTACTCATTGTTCGTCACATAATATTGGGTAATAAATACATATATATATATTTATATAAATATAATAATAATGATTTATCAACTGTTAACCTACATATTACAATGCATAAAAATATTAACTTAATCAATGGCATAGGTAGTTATTAAATGGTAAAATGCCATCCAAGTTTACAAGGGACTAACACAAATCAAAAGAAATGCCTGTTATTCAAAATATTGTGTTTAACATTGAGTAACAAAATGGATTAATTACACTAAGTCAAGATTACATCATTATAAATTATTTGCTTGAGAGGATTTAACTTAACTAACAATCAGTTGCAGGACTCGAAAGTTTGTACTAAACCATTGATTTTAAGTCCAAATGTCTTCAGAACGCCACGACGCGTCCATACGCGGGGTTTTTGTTATAATGTAGTGTACTCGCGTCTCGTTTTCGTGAACCAATTCACTCGGCTTTTAGGAGATCCGACATCGCTACTAACTCGCGAGGCGAACGTAGAGTCAGTTATTGAATGAAACACGTATTCAATGACTTAATTAAAATAAACACATTCAACTTACAATTCAACACCAGTCTTAAGATCACAATTAAATTATCTCCACATGAAATGTTTTGTCACTACAATAAAACCGTACATAATACTAGATGGGTCGCTCGCTCATGTGTCAATTGTCTATTGTAAGCAACATTATAAGAAGTAGTCGGCCTGCGGCTTCTTAGAGGGCACGCCCCGCGACTCCTGCGGCGCCGCTTCGAATATTGTGAATTCTCGCTGAAGATTTTCGTTCAGTTCTAATATTGCAGCCACGTTGCCGCATCTGTATACAGAAAATATATAGTTATGTTAGATTGTTTAACAAAATAGGATAACATAATATCAGATGGGATGCCATTAAAACAGGTGTAATGATGTGTATGTCAAACTATCATTTTTGGGTAAGACTTTAATGTGCCCTGGCTGTTGGGAGTGTCATGCTCACTCAAGTCTCTCTGATGGTGCAGTTTGTGTTTCATTTTTCATTTGGCTCCGTCAGCTGGGACTGGTCATCTCAACTGCCACAGTTTGTTTTAATTTGTTAGTATTTTGAATTGTTCCTTTTTTGCTTTTGTCGTGCACGTCTTTTTACATCGTTCTCACATATCTATGAATAATTTCAACAAGAACAATGTAACCACAACTTTGTAATAATTAATTGATTCAAAAGAGTGTCCATGGAGTTTCTTGTACATTCTTCTCCATAGAGATCTACGCTTTGGAATGTGCAAATAGCTTCACCTCTTTGACTGACAATTCAAAAGTGCCTGTAAATGGTTTAATTAAAATAAATGCTTTGACTTTGACTTTATGCAGGGAAAAATAAATCTAAAGCATGAGGGTGCTTCATGCTTCTTTTTTCTTTATCTATTTTTTATATTATTTTAGGTACCTATATATTTTTTTTTTAATTTTATCTTTATTTTTGAATGTGCCTAAAATACTGGGACAAAATTGGTATTTTGTCAAGTCAAAGTCAATTTTGTCAAAGTTCTAATGCTGGTATTGTATGGTCCCTATATTTTTAAAGAATACAACAAGACAAAGTAAAATTATGAGTTTCTTTCAGACCTGTAGCAGTAGTTAGGCGCCGACCACACGGTAAGCACGGTCTCGTTGAAGTGCCACTTGTAGCCCTCCATGACGAGCTGGTGCGCGCGGCAGATCATGTCGATGTCGTTAGAAACGTTGAACTGCGCCACCACGTCCGAGCCGAACAGGTAGCCCGCACCGCGAGGGGACACGCCCCAACCTTGTGTGTCTGGAGAATAAGAGGGACATTATTAATATTATTATCACTGTGTATGGCTTAGTAGTTAATAGGTTCAGTAGCAAAAGCTACCACAAAAAAGAGAAATAATAAAAAATTATTCAGCACATTCATGAAAAACGCACGTTACGCAAAAATGGTATGCCACAAAGCGTGTGTCTCACAGCTGAACTAAAAAGGTTATTTCAGTTCACAGTCTTGGTCATTGAGTGACTGATGACATTAAACGGTTCATTCCGACTACTGATATACTACTACGGCAAAAGCTACCACACATCTGTCGATCGACATCAATTGATTAATTTCTGTCAGGAATCAATGACATAATCAATAGGGGATAGAAACAATCTGATTAGTCCGTCAGATAGATTTCCAAAAAAATTTTGGACACAAGGTACGTGACGTGTTTTCAATTAACACACTGTATTGTCTACATTTTTTGTTTACGTGAATAATGAAAAAATAGGTGTCCAATTGTTTTTGGAAATCTATCTGAAAGACTTATTACATTTTTTCAGTAAAATACTGTATGTAAATAATACTTAATTGTTTAAATGGTAACACCCTAATACTATAGAAGAATTCATATTTACATACCATTTTCCATTGAATAGCTGTTATTAAAGAAAATATAAGTCTTATTGAATTACAGTAGGGCTATTACGGTAGTGACAAACCTTCAGGGTCACTCCAGAGAAGGTCACACATGGGTCCATCATGAGGTACTTCCTGCTTGCGGTCGATAGTGCGGATTTGGTCCAGTGTTTGTATAGAAGGGCTCAGTCCACCGTGCACGCAGAATATCCTTCCATCAATGATTGCCGATAGGGATAGATAGTCGAATATTTCTGTGCAATACCTGTGTACATTCACATTAATTGATATGTTAATAAAGTACTGGACACCTTTATTTATTTCTTGAAAGGGAACTACTTACATCCATTTACCATGATGCCAAAGTAAAGGGTCATCTTCCAGTCTAACCAGGTGCAGTGAAGTACCAGTATAATAATGGAGCCACTGCCTATATGATATCCACAAACCAGTGGACGGGTAACACAATTAGTTGGTGAAACTGGTGTGAGATTTTCTGTCTTTTTACTACCATTATAACTGCCAAAGATCTACGAATAACAGTTGGGACCAACGCATAGAGGAGTCTTGATCATCCATCCAAAGTAAACACACAATGCAAAAGTCAATAATATTGAAAATTTAAAGTTATACCTCCATACAGTAATAGATCCATATTTCCTAAGACACTCATCATAAAAGCCATACACCTGTGTGATCTGTCTGGACTCATGGTTGCCTCTGATTAGTGTGATGCGGTCAGGGTAGCGAACCTATGTAAAACAGATTATTAGATCTAAGCTCTCATCATTTTTTGCTAAAGATAAAGATCTGTTTTTCAACAAAACATGAGTTGTACAAACAATAAAATTTATTATTATTGATGGGCTACATGGCTAGATATGAAATTACAAACTGCCTAATGCAGCAGCTAAAAGCCAAAATAAACATTAACCATTTTACAGATCTGTTTTCCAAAATCTTTCCTTATTTTTATGAGGAACTATTGTGTAAACTGTAACACTGAAGAAGCCAGTGGTTAAGGAGGTATGTTGGGTAAATGAATAAATTTAAGGATTTTTAGTAAGTAAAAACGTGTTTATGAAGAAATCTTATAAGCTTACCTTTAAAGCAAGTAGTAATAGGAAAGTCTCTACAGAATAGAATCCTCTGTCTACAAAATCACCCATAAATAAATAATTAGTCTCGGGAACATCACCACCCACTTTGAACAGTTCTTTCAGATCATAGAATTGGCCATGAATGTCACCACATACCTGAAACAAGATAATTACAAAAGTAAATAAGTATATGATGGTCTTAGTGTTTGGGTATGTTCAGGTTAAACATTACAATTATTGTGTATTAAATAAAACCAAGAAATGAATTCTGGGAAACCAGCCTTCTAAAGAAAAGCTTGAAAAGATTATAACTTAGTGACTTTAACACTAGACAGTGTGTTTTGTGTTGAAAACATACTACAGGATTAACTAACAACTTATTTAGATAAGATTGTTTAGAATGTAAAATTCTTTGAATCCCAAATATAGGTATTTATCAGTGTTGATCTCACAACAATCGTAAAGATACCTGTAAGGTTAATTACCGTGACAGGAGAATCTACCCGCTGAACATTGCTCTCTTCGACGAGAATTTCGCGGGCCTTGGCACAGAGCGCCTTAACCTCGGCCTCCATAATTATCTCACATCTCTTTAGCTGCTCGATTTGACGATCTAGATCACTTGTATCAGACATGTTTTCTAAATAAAATTACCACGTTCTATCTGTGAAGTAAAAAAATTGTGAGTAATACTATATAAGATTAAATGACAGAAAAGATAACATCTGACCCGTTAAACGTCTAAGCTATTTATTAGAAGAAAAGAGACAATGTTTGGGGACTTACTATTTATAATTAGTTAATGTTATGATAGCTTTTGGTTATTTCACATCAACAGCTAAAATTCTTTCAACAAACAATCACAATGCCACCGCCATCGCCATTTACAACGTTAACTCTACTCTACGCCATAGAGTATAGCATAGAGTATGGTAATTTATGGACTATATTTGCTCTACCCTCTACTTACCATAGAGCCACAGAACAACCTAATAGCCGTAACAGACGCTCGGATTTGGTACGGCGGACTAACTCCGCCCACAAAATTCGATCTCGCAACACACGACGGGATCTGGTCCGGCGGACCACGCGGCGGACTAACTCCGCCCACCACGCCACAGAGTATATATACTATACTGAACTGTACGCCTTCAAGTGCACAAAAAATATGGTGGTAGCGGCAACAATAGCAGCAACATTACAACCACCATGTACCAACCACACCGTTAAAAGCGGAAAAAAAGCAGAGAATTGGCTAAATTGTATTAAGAGAAATACATTTTTCAAATTTTTATGGTAGTCTGTGGTGTAGTTTGGTACGGCCCAAGCGTACACACGTCCAGATTTGGTACGGAGCGGACCAAATCCGCTGTGCAAACAAGCGGACCGCGGCGGACTCAATTAATAATAATAATGTTCGCGGACCACTCTACAGACAGGCGGATATGGTCCGGGAGCGTACCAAATCTTGTGGGCGGAGTTAGTCCGCCGTACCAAATTCGAACGTCTGTTACGGCTATAACATTACTGACTGATCTGATACTGATCTAGTCTATTTTTGGATTTTTGCACGTAAACTTCATAGTGTGGTACTCTACCTAGCCTAGCACTAGCCGATTATTCCGAGTCAAAATCGCTTCAAGTAGATTGTGTTGAAAATGAAATATACTTATTGGATGGCTTGGCATAAACCATGCATCAATAGGTACTTTTTGCGACCAGTACCTTGATTTGATTTTATTAGATGACTAAACTTTGCAGATAACATGTATTTCATTCATTAGGAAGTTAGGAACATAAAACACGTGATTGTATGGACACAACTTTAGCTTTATCTTTCTATGTTGTCTATGGATTCACCGTGTTCGTATCGTTCGTTCATTCATTCGTTCATTGTTGTTTGTTGAATTTATTGATTTAGCGAAAGTTGTTTTTTTCGTTAAAGTAAAAACATAGTGTTGTTTTGTGCGGTTTCTTTGAACTCAGAGTGAAAAATGGGCAATGTATACACCGTTGGACCGAATTCGGCGCTTATAGTTTCAGGTAAATACATAAACCTGTCTATTATGATGAGTCAATACGAGATAATGTTGATGTTTTGTTGATATTTCGGTTGTTGTTCAAATCTAATTCGCCAAAAAAGTATGCAGTGTTACTAAAGATCAGTAAATAAAATTTTGTGTGTCGTTATTATCCTATTTGGTTTTACTGATTACAAAATAACCTCTTATCTCGGACCTGCTATGCGCTATAATTGCCTATCTATACATTTGCAAAAACACGGTATATTGTGCAAGTTTTCATAAAGCCAAGAAAGGGGAAGTACCAAATCCCTCCTATACTACAAGGAAATCATAGGCTACTTAATTCGAAACAAATTACGTCTGAAGAGTCCACGCCCAAAATTTTTGCATGTATACCTACGTATCTACATCTTCCTACAATTATCTCACTCTGACGGCGCTCGCGCATATTTTTAGCTACCAATTCGCTGAATTAAAATTTGAGGTCAATTGGTGCATATTTTCGGCGGCACGTATTGTTATTCGTAAATAATACATTATTTGAGAATATTACAGTACGAAATGGGTAGTATTATTACTATTGCACACTAATAAACTTACCGTGGCGGGTATAATAATAAACAGTCGGTTAGGAGATTGGTTAGGAGTCAAATCAGTCAATCCCTGACTCCATGGCAATCATTTTAGCGGTAACTGGCCATTGAGGCGGGAAAATTATAATGCGCATAAACAGGTGTACTCTCTCGACTCTCTCGTTCATTCTCGCTTAATCTCTATAATATTCCGCTTCCGCTAGGACGTCATTCTGAAACGAATAGAGAGACATCAGGACCAACGTTATAACTATTTTTGCAGCAAATCAGCTCGGACCATAATTTGATGCCTGTGTTAGATAAAGGTCATTCCAATATTGTTGGATTATTTATGTCAGCGAAAGCATTTTTAAGTAAGTTGGTACCTACATAGATTTTCTAATTCTGCCAAGATTTTCCTTTTTTTTTTTCAAATTAACAGGAAAACTTACAGATCTAAGTAAAACATTGCTGCGTGATTGTCTATTTTTAACTTGTTCCAGTTTGGAAATTCCAGATTTTTTTTTGCGGTCGGAGACTATTCCAAAGGCCATTCTTCCAAATAGATAAGACAATGGCCTATTGGATACGACCGTACCCAATCCACCCATTGTTTGATGAAACGAGTCGACTAACGTTCGCGCTATGCTCATATTATTATCACGGAGTTTTGTCCTTGCGCGTGCAGCGGTCATGAATAGTCCACTGCATGGGCTTGCCGAGGACTGGATCAATAATTATTTAAAAAAAAAAACACCATTCGGAGGTCGTATTTTATTTTTAGTGCGGAAGGTCAGAAAATCTGGTTTCGTTACAATTTTTTTCAAACGCCAATTCAATGAATGTAAGACATGAGGATGAGGAAAATATACCAGGAAACCTATAGCTTTGCTGTTGATATTATTATTATGAATTACACCGTGCCTACTTGTATGGACTAACTTACAATCTACTAAGGAAAAATTGCATCAGAAGATGCCTTATTGTTATTATCTATACTCTAAGGTTCAAACAGGTGCTGTGCCATTTTTAGCTTGATTTGACCAATATTGTTTTTATTTTGCTTTTTGACCTATGTGGAGGTCTTTTACATGGTCACGTCGATATTTATTTTTGTGTCCAAACTGGTTTGGACTAAAATTGCTCACGCATGTCCCGTCCCAATCGTAACCAAGAATCGTGTTTTCAGTTACGGCTTAGGAAAAGTTGGCCATGAGTGTTAAAGATCGCATCTCACACAGAAACAGCGGTGCATTGGAACAAGAGTAAAAATGAGCAGGTTTGTCCTACTATGAGGTGCATATGCACGCACATAACTTCGACGTTTCGAATGTTTCGAGAAAACTACATTGGACAGAGTTGATAAAACGTTAGATATGTTCGGAAGTTTTTACAAGTAGGTAATCGTTCCGTCATAATAATTTAGGTACTTACCTACCTTGCGTTTATTTTTCCTCCTATTTCGCGTCTATGACGCGTTTTCCACAATACCTACCTGCATTATTTATTACAATGCATCTGCGCAAACATGAGTAGAGAGAAACAATTGTAGAGGACAGTAATTTTTATTTCAATCCAAATATTGTTTAACATCAGTGTTTCCTAACTAGGATTTCGTTAAAAATATTAAACTAAATTCAAAATTTAACGTCTGGTACTTAGATGATGGTACACTAGGAGGTGACGTAGAGACCGTTTTAAAAGATTTCGAATTCCTGAAGCAGCAATTCCAATCCTCAACCACTCCAAATGTGAAATTTTTATTTGTGACAATACCGACAGACAAATGACTCTTCAGAAATTCAGTGCAATAGCCCCATATATCAAAATTTTAGAGAAAAGTTCTCTGCTCCTAGGTTCACCAATATTGGAAGACAGTTTTTCTTCATTCATTGACGTCAAAATTATACGTTTTAACGATATTTCGGAAAGACTGTCCAAAATCAATTTACATTCGGCTTTCACCCTCATGATATATTGCTGTTTTGGGCCAAATTTTATGGATTTTCTCCGCTCTTCCCCTTTATGGAAGCAGTCACATCTTTTGGACAAAATTGATCAAATCATTCTATGCACACTAACATGTATTTTATTTAAATGTGGCTTTGGATGACCGAGCGTGGCTGCAAACAGAGTTGGGCGTAATCAACTACTTTTGTAATCGGATTAATAATCTGATTGAAAGTAATCATGAATACATCAATCATGATTACTTTTAATCTTGATTACTTTCAATCATGACTACATTTGTAATCATTAGTTTTGATTACAATAGTCAGTAATCTTAATTACATGGGTAGATTTGATTAATTTTTTAAGCATATTTTTAATAAATGCGGTTTTATATTCAATCAGTATGTATCTTGTATGTCTGCGTTTTTCTAAAAACGCCAAGTGTGTTAACTTGCTAGTGGTCATACCTAAAAAAAAAAAAAAAACAATAAAAAAAAAAAAAAAAAAACTTAAATTGATTCACGAGTCTAAACCGTGACGTATTGGCCTATGTGTTTTGGTGTTTAAATATTATTATTGTAAAATCAGTATTTATTGTAAAATGGCGTCAAGTTCTTTTTTTCGATTCCTAAATGTAGTTAGTATGCATCAATCAAAAAAGTAATCAAAATAACGATTACAAACTAATAATCATTAATCACCGATATGATTACTTTCTTGATTAATTTCCGTAATCTGTAATCTTGATTGATGATTACAAAATGTAATCGTAATCCTTAATCATTAATCTGATTACAATTTGCCCAACTCTGGCTGCAAACCACACTGCCCGTTCGTTTTGGTGGGCTCGGCATCCGCAAAATTGCTAGTGTAATCCTACCGGCGGCGTTCCTATCTTCGGTCCACAGCACTGAAAAGTTGACTGAAAGAATTTTAAATTTATCCTTAGTTAACTGTGAAGTGCCGTACTTGACCGATGCAATGAGCGCCTGGAAAGTGGCTTGCCCGAACACGGCGTTGTCCGATAACCCATTTTCCCAAAGACAATGGGACGAGCCGCTCTGCCGTTTAGTACCTACGGAATTATTTGCTTGACCATTGTTTTGAAGTAAACTGTAGTTTTATGTTTTTGGTTGAATTGTACACATCTGCGTACCCCTTCAAAGCGTACCGGCGTGATGATATGTTATGAACTGGTGTAAAAAATAAACAGACAACAATCCTGACAGGTTTGCTATCATTTATTGAAGAGTTCCGTTACCTATCTCCGAAGTTCTTCATCAGATCTTCACCAAATTGAAATGGGACCAGTCCGGGAAGATACTCTTCCAAACAAAAAAAGAATCATCAAAATCGGTTGACAATTGGCGAAAATATCGTTGCACAAACATACAAAAAAAAATCAGTCGAATTGAGAACCTCCTCCTTTTTGGGAAGTCGTTTAAAAATAACCACATAAATACGTCCACCAATACTGCGGAGCGTGCCCGCCTGCTGGCTGTGGGTGAATGGGAGTCGGGTCTTTGGATACAGGCACTACCGTCACCCAACATAGGTACCATGCTGAGTGACGGTACTTTCCGGATCGCCACGTGTCTGCGTCTGGGTGCTCCTAGCGGAGCTCCACATCGTTGTCAATGCAGTGAAGCAATCGACCGCCTCGGACACCATGGCCTGTCCTGCAGTAGAAGCGCTGGTCGGTTAGCGCGACACGCCAGCATTATTGACATCATCCGTGTGGCTCTTGTCACCGCCGGGGTGCCAGCGGTTTTAGAACCTAATGGCTTAGCACGTGACGATGGGAAGAGGCCAGATGGGATGACAAAAATGCCTTGGAAGGTGGGTAGGCTTTTGGTGTGGGATACAACATGTGTCGACACCCTTGCGCCATCCCATCTTCTTAGCATGGCGGGCTGCGCTGGGGCGGCTGCTGCAGGTGCAGAAAATCTCAAAGGCGCAAATATAACAACCTTATTGGGAGTTATATATTTGAGCCGTTTAAGGGGTTGAAATTTTAGGCCCATGGGGTTCGAGTGCTCACCGAGTCTTTTGGGACATCAGCAAACAATTTGTCGACTGTTCACGTGACCAGAGGGCTGGGCTTTTCTTAGGCCAAAGAATCGGCATTGCCATTCAACGCGGCAATGCTGCCAGTGTTCTGGGCACTTTTGTCATTGACAGCGATGTGGACTGTCTTTTGATGACCAATGATTATTTTGTTTTTAAACACGTTTGTACATAATTTCGCAATTATAAATCTAGTTTGTGTATAGTTA
Organism: Melanchra persicariae; assembly: GCA_947386135.1. Lineage (NCBI taxonomy): Eukaryota > Metazoa > Arthropoda > Insecta > Lepidoptera > Noctuidae > Melanchra > Melanchra persicariae. Next base: position 7,394,967 of record OX376661.1, on the reverse strand, counting down.
GGTTTAGTAGATATAAATAGTTAATTTAGTTATGTACATTTATTGGTTACCTAAAATAAACAACGCTCGCTCCGTCATAGACCTCATCTATCACTTTCCATCAGGCGCGATCGAGGTCAAGAGCAAGCCCATTCTTCAATAAAAAAAAAATGAAGTCAACAGAAATATTAAGTTTGTTTTATTATATATTTCAATAATCTTACGAATCTCTAGATTTAGTTGAATATTAATTACTATTTATTCTTTTTATAAATAAATAAAAATTACGTATCTTACAGACTAAAATCTATTAAAATATCATTAAACACTAATTACTTCGCAGCTATATCTACACGAATAGAACTATGTATTTATATCTCAACGAGTTTTGTCTTGCTTATAGACAACATTTGGCTTCGTAACGACTCTGTTATCATTTTATCATTATCATACCGTATCGGCAGCGGTTTATTGAGAGTCAACCTTTTCTTCTGGCTCCAATTAATTTCGTTAGCTATTTCAGTACAAATTCCAAGTCCTTCTGATCATATCGGCTGCTTTTTCCCCGATCATTATGGCTGGCGCGTTAGTATGAGCTACGATGGTCCTGGGTATAATACTACTGTCAACCACTCGCAGATTGTTCACACCGTACACTCTCAGCTCAGGATCTACTACCGCTTCAGAATCTGAGGGTGGACCCATCTTGCACGTTGCTATTTGATGATGGAGTGTCGCAGTCACTGCTCGTACAGCACACTCCCAATAATCGTCGCTCCCAAATTCGAACTGCTTACAGTTAGGGAATTTCTTTGTGTGTAATGTCGCTCCGTATTTTCTGAATGGTGGCGTGTCCACGAGTTTGATGATGTACCTTATTGCGGCTATCATTGTATCGACGTCTTGTCTGTGAGTTAAATAATTACCGTATAGACTCGGTGGATCGTAAGGATCTGTAGATCGTAGCTTTAAATAACCCTTAGATTTGGGATGCAACAGCATGAACAGTACTGTGAAGCTTTCGACGTCTTCTATTTGTTTATAAACATCCTTGTAAAGCCAGTCAGCCAGACGGATTCCTTTGGCTACGATGTTTCCTTCGTCAGAAGCTAAAGACGCACAAGATCCGAGTAGTTCTATGTCAGGGTAGTCGCCTATTTCATTGGAAATATTGGTTTTAATGTATCCGATAGTTTCAACTCCGGCCAAGGAAGACATAGGACCGTCACCATAATGATCAAACTGGATTGCAGTCTGAACTGTAGCTATTTTCTTTTCAACTAGTGTTAGTCTCGTCTGATTCAACGTAAAAGCCAGAGCAGGAAAAGAAATGTGATCATATAACGATTGGCCCACTTTCAGATTTTGTATCACAGGTATTCCGAGCGATTGCAGTTGTTTTTTTGGCCCAATACCAGAAAGCATTAGCAAATGAGGTGACTCGATGGGGCCCGCGGAGAGTATCACTTCTTTGGTGGCTCTTATTTGGTACACTCGTCCATTTTTGTGGAATTCTACTCCGACTGCGTTCTTATTGACCGGGTCAATAATAACTTTGGTAGCTCTGCTCGTTACCAATATGTGAAGATTCTTCCTCTTTTTGTTTTTGTGAAGAAACGCTTTGGCGCTGCTGACACGTTGTCCCTTACTGAGGGTTGCTTGAATGTAACTGAATCCAAATGCATCGCGGCTGTTGTAGTCTACTCTGCGATGGCCATACAATTTCGCTGCATCTAAAAATGCTTTAGAGAGCTTAGATCTGTAATAAAAAAAAAAAACATGTTAAAACCTACGACAATTTAAAAGAGATTCTGAATTTAATACCTTGCTATCATTTTGTAGTGTGCTACGCAGACGCTATTATTCCTATTTTAGGATCTAGGCCATCGTAACATAACACTACAAAACCTTGATAAGAAACTACAATAATCGTTCGCTGGACTTATGACATAATAATCTTGTTATTGCACAAAAAAAGCCCCGACTCCTTATTCTATTGTGGACAAAAACGTAATCAGATTGTGGACAAAAACTACTTTATTTAAACTGTTTGCTGTATCCAAATATTTAAGCGTTGATAGTTCGAGGACTGTCACACCGAGTCATATGTTTCGGTGCTTATCATTCCTATCTATGACGAATATTTGTGCAGGTCTTGATAGTAAATTCTATTGCGTACTATATATAATATAGTGACCGTGTAAGTACTGATAATGACCTGAATGGTACGTCTTCCACGGACATTTCCCCGTCGCGTCCATGCCATGGTGAGTTCTTCAGTCCTTTCAGATCAGCACGTTCGGACTTGATGTAATACGGTATCACTTCATTGTAAGACCTGCAATGAATAAAAATACTTTAGATAACGGAATAATATTATTTTTATCAAAATATGTGTGAGGATTAGATATGGGATGCTGTTAAGACACTTAATATCTTATAATATGTTAAATACGCTGACTTTATTTGTCAGCAGAGAACTCACGAAAGAAAATAGATTTAAGGCGTCGCCTACTGGTGGTATGGCACGTCAAGGGATTTTAGCTTATTTTATCATGCTTAGCATTCACATTTCGGGATGCCACGGTATCGAACGTGCCGAAAGATGCCAAAGCAGGTTGTAACGTATCATAGTCTGTGGTATGCAGTCACCGGATACGGTGCAGAAGACTGTAGTGTAGATTATTATGACTAAGTAGAAAAGAGCCTTATCAAACTCTCAAGAGACTGAGTTCTAAGTGAAGTAAGACAATATAGACGTGAAAATAAAGTAGGTACATATAGCTATTCCCCGGTACAGCAACAAACGCTATGTTCTATTCTTTTCAATTCTAAACCGAAAGCCAAGCTTCCATAATGCAGTGCACAATGCGAATTCCATCAAAATCTGTTGCTCTTAACCTGGGAGCTGTCTAGCCTGTGCCGACTGTGCGTCTAACTTTTGTTAAAAATATATCCGTCTTTAGGAATATCTCCTTTTTTCTGGCTGTCTGTTGTGGTTTCCAAAACAATTTTAACATTAATTTTGTTATTTTCAGGTACGTTAAATTCTCATCTATAATTTTATACAGTAAGTACTGCTCGTTTTGTTAATGGACACAATTATTCCATGTTTAGGCTCACCATCCATAATTTCCAGCGGCGGCGATCCTGTCCCAATCCTGCTGCATGCCTCTTGTGTAGATCATGTAGTTAACCACGCTTGAGCCTCCCACTGCCTTGCCCCTCGGCCAGAAGCACCTCCCATCCATCATACCTGTGAACCAAGCGTTTAAGAACGATTTGAAGTTGAAGTATTTGGTATAGCTCTCGAAATTATTTCTATTGAGTAGTTTGTTTGGACTTTGCCTGATTGATAAATAACCATACTCTCAGTTTTTTTGCGTTGCGATAATCGCGAGCCAATACGCGCAGGTCACATAATTCCAGGAATACAAAGTGTGTGCCCAAGTGTGCGCACAAGTTGCAAATCGGATAATAATTCAAAGGAAGTTAGCTTATCATAAAATAATCATAACCACTATACTCCTATAGGCATTTTGCATAGATGAACAACATGAATATGAAAAGTCTTGTCAAGTTGAATGTGGGATTCCTGAACGCGTATTATGCACATAGCCAAAGTGTTGAACACTCTGCCAAATGCTGCCAACCTACCACCCACCACCCGTCAGCCTTCAAAGCAAAACTTAACAGGCATCTTCTCACTATCGCTCACAATCAGGCGAGATCGAGGACAAGAGTGAACTCATCAGCAGTAAAAAACACCAAGAGTCCTATAACCATAGACTTATAATTTACCTGTGCAAACTCCTGGCTGGTACTCCATGACATAAGGCCACACATAGTCGGTCTGCTGGAGCACGGGTGCCAGGATCGGTACATCAGTCAGCAGCGACTCCCCCCGGCCGGCCTCGATGAGCAGTACTGATGCCTTCCGACCCTCGCTTAGACGAGAAGCTAGCACGCTTCCAGCAGACCCTGCTCCAACGATGATGAAGTCGTATTCTGAGAGAGGACCTTTGAAACCTGGAATTTATTGAAATGATTATTGTAAAAAAGGGCTATATAATTATATGAATAGGGGAAAACCTAAAAAACGGTGGATGTAATGTGGGATGGGTGATACATGTCTAGGAAGGGAGTAATTACCGAGATGACGACCAATAGAGAAATATGCAAGAAGAAAACATGTTGGGCCGATCTCAAATAAATTGGGATAAGGACAAGTTAATGATTGATGTTAAAAAATAATATATGGTTACTCTTTTTCATTCTGGGTGATGATTTTGATTATGTAAACAAGATATCTCATACCCGTGACTTCTCTACAACGGGAACATATGTATGTATATGCTGTGATCATGTCATTAATGTAATAAGACCAATTAAAAGTCTGTCCATGACATCATCCCAGTTCGGAACAATGAGCATAGATATGCATGACCACGGATCCCACTATCCACCGCCGTTTCTTTTATGGCTAGATTTATAACGAGGCTTCTCAGGTATCTGCATGCCCAAGTAGGTGTAGTATCTAAAAAATCGGCCAAGTGCGAGTTGGACTCGCGCACGGAAAGTTCCGTACCATTATCTATAAATGACTATAAAAAACGGCAAAAAAATCATGTTTGTTGTATGGGAGCCCCACTTAAATATTTATTTTATTCTGTTTTTAGTGTTTGTTGTTATAGTGGCAACAGAAATACATCTTCTGTGAAAATTTCAACTGTCGAGCTATCACGGTTCATGAGATACAGCTTGGTGACAGACGGACGGACGGACAGCGGAGTCTTAGTAATAGGGTCTCGTTTTACCCTCTGGGTACGAAAATTTCACACGTGTCTATTTTAAGTAGACCTTGTTTATTGTGCGTTATTTTTAAATAGTTCTTCCTTGTTGTTTATTTCCTTAAAATATTATTTTGTGCAAAACGGTTCTATCTCGAGTTTGAGTGTGAATGAGTTACAAAATTAGCTTTTTATCCAATTTCGTCAAAAACATCGATGGCACATTGTAACCCAACGCACAATATTTGACTTCCTGTTTTTTGGAAGTATGTAAAAAATATAGGAAGTTGAATATTGATTATACAAGGTCGCTTCCGTATATTTTGCATTTACTTATTAAAAAGTGAAATAGACAATAATAAAAATAATTAAGCGATGTAGGCTTGAGAACCGGTTCGACTGCTAAGATTAAAGCGATAATGTTCTTGTTATTTTTTACATTTATAAAGCGTCTACGCACACTGTAGAAGTATTAACGTTAAAGGATAGCTCAAATGTTGGGAAAGGTTATGGAGAGACGAGTTTCTTATCAAAATACATTTGAATGCTCTATCAGTTTCTTGATAAGGTCACTTGATAAAATCAATTGAGCTAATGTCGGTGGTCAACGCGCTCAAGCAAGACCCGTACCCGATATGTTCCTGACCGTGGCTTAGACTCATAAATTCACGACTTTTCACCATGAGGTAGGCAGAAACTATAGAAGCTATATTACATATAGTGAGTTTTTTTAAAGACCAGCGGCCCTACCATGACGTGTTAAAGCGTGAGTCGTTCGAGCGATAAGGAGGGATGGCGCTATATAGGGTGTGTAGCTCCATCCCTCCTTCTCGCTCGAACGACTCACGCTTTAACACGTCATGGTAGGGCCGCAGGTGCATAGAACTCGCAACGCAGATGTGCGAACGTAAACGAAAGAAAAGGGGTAGGTATGTGAGGATCGTAGCAGAAGGTTAATAGTTAGGTAATATGTACCTACCTACAAACGGGGTGGAATCGGCACAAAACTGAAGGGGATTTTTATTTGCGGTCTCCAATTTTATTAAATTGATTGAAATCATAAAATATAGTTGTTTTCTTACTAACCAATATTATGATATTGAAGTAAAAAACCTTATCACAGTTTTGTTTCTATTCACCTGTCCGTTCCTATTTACCCTGTAAGACGGTAGCCTTCTGCTACGATCCTCACATACTCGAGCGAGTGCTATGCACCTGGCCTTTCTGAATGACATAACCAATAAGATCTATGTCCTGCAAGGGCGTGCCCTCCCGACGTTTTCGCACCTTCCTTTAATTTATCTTTTGTGAGTCGCCTCTCATTCATAAACTGACAAAAATCTGCAGTGTGCGCTTTACCTAACCTTCGCATATTTTCTATGGTTGATATACTTGAATTACATTATTACTCCATTAAATACTCTAAATGACTTTGAATAATGTAACCTTACAATTTACTTCCTTGAACTGGTCCATAATAAATTTATGATCGACTTATTAAAAACCGGTCAAGTGCAATTCAGACTCGCATTCGAATGGTTCCGTACCACCGAGACCTTGCATCTTGCGAAATTTCATGATTCTAGGTTAACGGCAAATGTCATAAAGGATTTTTTTATCTATTGGTAGGTACGCGTTTGACCACTATCTCACCTGATGGTTTTGTGAGTGCCGAAAAATGTGAATTGCGAACCCTTTTTTATGGATGGGAAATCATCAAATGACTGGATGTTAGACTCTTACTGACTAAAACCCATCCGTGCTCCTCCTAGTGCCCTTTGCGTTCCAGGGCCGAGGTGACTCTTTCGAACAAAATCGCAACCCTGGCAGGCTCTGGCCCTAACGGGCCCCGTCTACTATGCTGACATTTCTTTGAGGCGCGCGTGGAACACAACGCGCCCTCGCCGTCGGCCTGGCCGGGCCTGGCTTTGATCGGACGGCGAGCCACCCAACGCTCCTTGCCCGGGTCGTCTCCTTATGTTATGGCGGCTGGGGCGTGAGGGTTGTCTCTCCCTCACGCGGCCCGCCTCCTTCACTAGCATTACTGCTTCGCAGAAGGAGGCGACGGCTTCCCATGCCTCCTCGCTCCGGACCATGGATTGAACCAGGGCCAGACGCGAGAAGTCGTCGCCGCCTATCGCCTCGACGAGGACACGGCGCGCGGCGGTGCTCCGCCCAAGCAGGGCAGACCTCCACCGTATGCTCCACCGTGTCCTCCGGGCGATCCTCACAGTATTGTGAACTCTTGGTTTGCGATTCTTGCAAGCATGCAAGCATGAAACTTTTTATGCGATATATTGCGAGTACTATATCCATATTTCAGTTATTCCACTTTCATGCATAAATGTGTTTCCATTTCACTATAGAGAGAAAACAAAAACAACGCCGAAAAAAACATGATTCTGGGATAGTCCCCAAATTTTTTATCACTTGTTGTTAAAGTTGCAATACACCTGCACACCCTGTCTTTCAACATCCACAGCCTATCTATTACGGTTCATGGTTACACTTCGGGAAGGAACCCTAAAAAATATTAGCATCACAGGATTTTACGTAGAATGTTCTTGAGTGATTAAATATAAGATATCTACACTAATATTATAAAGAGGAAAGATTTGTTTGTTTGTTTGTTTGTTTGTTTGAAATGAATAGGCTCCGAAACTACTGGACCGATTTGAAAAATTCTTTCACCAGTAGAATCCTACATTATCAGAGATGGACATAGGCTATAAAATATTTTCAAAAAAGTTAGGGATCCGTATGAAAACTTCGATAATGTGACCCAAGGTGTGAGAAAAAATCCTTATATCGCGTACGCTGCGGAATCCATTGACAATAGAGCAAAGTGATGTACTACAGTTTTATAGAGGTCATCAATATCTACAAAAAAGTCCGCGATACCATATGTCTAACTATTATGGATAAGTCACCATGACCGCTTTTTGTTAATATTAGTCAAGCAAATCCCATGGTGAAATAAAAAATGGTGATTATAGTACCATGATATTAATCCTTATCCATTTAAATGGTTTGATAATTAAGGTTGATTATGTCCGTGTAAATTACACTTTAAATCATTAAAATCGGACCTTTCGTTCAAAAGTTACGACGGTAATAAACATGCTCGGAGTAAGAAAAATGTCGCGGCTTGAGCGAACTGGGGAGAATCGTATCAATGCTTGGTCCGATGAAGTTGAAACACCACGGCATTTAAATGTTTTCGATAAAACAATAAGAATATCAAATGTTTGGATTTTTCGAAAATCAACTAGGTTCATACATAATAAGGGGTGAAGCAGGGGTGAATAAGTTTTTAGGGGAGGAAATTATAGCTTGCTTCAATTTACGTCGGAATTCTATGAATAAACTAAAAGTGGGATAATTGCAACAGATCATGTACCTAACAATTTTTGCATAATCAACCTCTGACGGGCTGAACGGGGTGAACAGTTGCGCTGAACCAATAATGAGAATCGTTGTGCTTATTTTTCCAAAACTAACCTTTATAAGGGGATATGTATAGGGGCGTTGCAGTTTGTGGAGTACCTACTATCCCTACGCGGACGAAGTCGCGGGCGAAGTGCTAGTTTATAAATAAATGTATCTGTAATGTAAATAAATGATACTTCTAACAAGTATTTTTACCCATTTTCAGTTAAAAACTAATTTGTAATAATTATATTGTAGCTATGGTCATAAATGGTTGCATTTTAATGTAAGTTTTACATTATAAAAATAAGGTTTCAATTAAAATAACTCATTTCAATGCATTCAGAATAGGATTTAGATAAATACCTACGTTTTCACCTGACTACGACGAAGCCAAAAGAAGGGTTATTAGCTTTACCCGTCTGTATGTATGTTCATCTATTCCCTCGTATCTTCTAAACTATCATACTTTCCAGAGCGCGATTTGTGTGGGTACTTAGTTGGTTTTAATTTTTAAACCATTTTTTATCCTGAAAATTGTCCGTTTTAAATAAATTGCTACCTAACAACTCAGGTTTTCCTTAAAATAACAGTACCTACCTACTTGGGCTAGCGTTGTACTGGCATTCTAGTTTTACTTTATTATTAGTAAGAGTAACAACTGACATAGTCTTTAACCGATTTAAAAAAAGGAGGAGGTTCTCAATTCGACTGAATGCTTCTGATTTGTTTTTTATTCTTTGTAATCAAACCGTTGACCATTATTGTCGCAGTAAATAAATAATGTTTCGACAGAAAACCGTATAAAAGAAATTAATTATCCGTCATGCATTATAAATATATGAGCCTTCACATGAGGTTCAAGTTCATTGACACCGCAGTCAGTTTCCTTTGTGAACACTTATTTACCGTTAGATGTAGCACTTATTACAATAACTAAGTACTTGAGAAACCGAGTTTAGAAGTACAATCAGAGATAAGATGAGTATACGTGACACATTAGAGATTATGTCAAAAGCACGGGCAGCAGAGTCCTGTATACCCTGATATCACCAATCTTTCTACAAGTTGAATTGGCTAGTTTGCTACGGCACTCTTATTCTGCCTCTGGAGTAAAAATGATAGATCCACGGCATAATATTAAGGAATCCTAGTGTGAAGTTTACGGTTTCAGTTGAGCTATGTTTAGGGTTCCGTACGCGAAGGGTAAAATCGGGACCCTGTTAAGACTCCGCTGTCCGTCTGTCTGTCTCTCTGTCAGAAATTTACACAGATTATGTACTTAGGTATTTCTGTTGCCGCTATAACGACTAATACTAAAAATAGAATGAAATATTTTTTTTTAGTGGGGCTCCCATACAACAAACGTGATTTTTTTGCCGTTTTTTTTTTATTGATAATGGTACGGAACCCTTCTAGCGCGAGTCCGACTAGCACTTGTTTTTTTTTTAATTTTGGCACAAATAAGATATAACAATGTCGTTGTGGTGGTTAAGCTCAGCAGTCAGTAGACAATGTTTAACAGCTTATGATCATTTTGAACTTAATAATGATTTAAAGACCATTTAATAAAAACTATTTAATTCTAACGCATCAGTCACACACAATGCTGATAATAAATCAACCGGTCAAACGTCCCAAAATATAAAACGAGTCATATAATTTAGCACTGGATCAAATACAGTACAAGCCTTTTCGTGTTATGCCGAATAAAATGCTTTGAAACTACAAGCAAAATAAATATATAAATTGATTCTTCATTATAAATAAATTCAAAGGTTATTTTTATATATCTAATATAGATGAATATAAAAATGCGTACTCACCCTTAGGTAGTTCATATTGATCCCTCAAAAACGAAAAGAAATCATGTTCATCTGGGCCCAAAGGTAATGCTTTAGTGCTCATCATTGCGTCAACAATCCGACTCTTCACCGGAGAATTAGACCTTTTCTCTCTATTACCACTTTCATCACAGAACCCCCTACATGCACTAGGTCTGGCATATTCCTCTTCATCAATCGACACATAAGCGTCATCATCATAATTGGCACTTGTACCTTTTTGTAACAAAAATAAAAATATTAAAAAATGCATTTTATTCTTCATTATGTCTCTTTTTGATATCACACTGTTCTTGACCGTGATCAAGTTTATTCTGAGCTCTGCTTGCTATTTAGATGTTTGCATTAACCGGTTTAACTGTTAAAGTTATTATTTTTTTATAAACGGGTATTGAGGGCTACGAACTTGAATTAGGTTTGCGAAGACATGTCAGCGAAAGAAAAAGTTCTCATAACGGACTGTTCTTACCGGTACTTATTTTAAACTGATCGTTTTATTACGGAGGTATTTTTTTTTGATCCAGTAACCAAATTTTATTAACAGCAAGTTTATCGAGTATGTGTTGTTACAAAATACTCTAGAGATATAGTTACGGTGGGTATTGTATAAGCAATACAATTTCGTGCGTGCTCCTAAGATGTCGAGTTCGTGATCGTGTGTACTAATAGAGATTTGTCATACAATTCTATAACAATTTTCCGCTATGTTGTACTCATTTACAATGGTTCAGGTACCTGGCAGTAATCTGCTGACACGTTCTGCTAAATTTCATAAAATAAACTCTGTTATATTCAGCACCTACAGTCAAAATAAATATGGTAAAGATCGAGAATTTCAAGTTATGGAGTAAATTCGTACGTACAATTATTGTTGATATGAAACTTATTACATTGGTCTTACAATCTAGTAAACTTTAAAGGGTTTAATACATATTTACTTTAATTAGTGCCCTTGGGTCCTTCACCACAATCTCTCTGTCATTATTTTTCTTTTCAATGGATTCCGACTGGTTTAAAGAATTTGTTTCGTTTTAGTAAACGATCTTAAATTTAAGATCGTTTTCTAAAACGAAACAAATTCTACAGTCAACAAAAAGCGACCCGCCCATAAAGCCATATAAAGCTTTGCAAGTTTTGCAACTAATGAAAAATTTACAACTATGATAAACAACGGAAGAATCTCAAGTAGTCCAGTCAAAATTGATATTCAAGGATACTATAATTCGCGTAGTACTAAAAATTGGTACGGATGTCGGGAACACCATTGAAAATGAAATGTGAAAAGTACCCATGAATCCCCCATCTACAAAAAAAAAATTGCATTTTTCAGCCAAACGGTGATGTTTCAGATAAAAACTGTAGATGCAATTCATTATATCAGTTTATTAATATCTAACAAAAATCCCTATTTTTGTTAGATATTAATAAACTGATATAAACCCAGTTTTGCGAACTTTGACCTTGTTTTTTTTTTGCAGTTGCGGGATCTATGGGAACTTGTCACATTTCATTTTTATCGGTGTTCCCGACATCCGTACCAGTTTTTAGTTCTATGCGAATTATTGTAACCTTACCCCAATTAAATGAACTAACTGGACCGGACCAAAGATTACATAGATTATACTCTTTACTGTACACCAAAACAAATGACAAAAGGGGCTTAACAATAGTGAGTACCGAGCATTTGCTGCTGACACGACATGCACAAGCACAACAATGTTTATGAGGGAGTTGCAGGTAGATAGCGTCCTGGACAGCCACCGCCCACCTGTTTTGCTGTCCATGCATGCTCGTGCGTTCTTACTACCATCGGTCCCGGAGAGTCCATCGAACCTTACTTTGTTTTTTGCACATAATGATGCACGCTTATATAAAAAACTGGCTAATACCGATGCGGTAAATGTACATATTGTATCGTTATGAGGAGAAAAGAAATGAACACTCTTTACGCTTCGTATACGTATAATTTTGTAAAATAAAAACCTAAATTAAATGATTAAAAAAATAGGAAAATTGGTATATAAAAGTACAAAAAAAAAATAAGAATTTTATGTTGACGTAACCGATAATTTTATACAACAAAGATCTAATTTACTGCACGAAAATCATTACATATTTTAATTTGAGATGGTAATAAAATTTTATTGACCGAATATAGCGGATTTAAAAAAATACGGTTGCAACACGTTTTATTTAAAGCCGGTAGGCCGTTTCCTAAAGGACTAGCACTTCGCCCGCGACTTCGTCCGCGTGGGGATAGTAGGTACTCCACAAACTTCAACGCCCCCTATACCCCCTTATAAAGGTTAGTTTTGAAAAATTAAGCACAACGATTCTCATTATTTACTTAGCCATTTCTACTTATTCTATAGTCTCAGGAGGCCCTAGACAATGTGCCATTTAATTAGCGAATGCGTCTGTCGAAATGCTAAAATGTAGGAATTTGATCATGTGACATTTCGATAGCATCTGTCAATCCCATAATTTTTTACGTATTGACAATCGCCTACGCCACGCCACAGTTTACAGAATCTCACATGTCTCGAGTCCAGGTTCAGCGCAACTGTTCACCCCGTTTTAGTTTGTTCATAGAATTCCGACGTAAATTGAAGCAAGCTATAATTTCCTCACTTAAAAACTTATTCACCCCTTCTTCACCCCTTATTATGTATGTACCTAGTTTATTTTCGAAAAATCCATATATTATATTGTTTTATCGAAAACATTTAAATGCCGTGGTGTTTCAACTTCATCGGACCAAGCATTGATACGATTCTCCCCAGTTCGCTCAAGCCGCGACATTTTTCTTACTCCGAGCATGTTTATTACCGTCGTAACTTTTGAACGAAAGGTCCGATTTTAATGATTTAAAGTGTAATTTACACGGACATAATCAACCTTAATTATTAAACCATTTAAATGGATAAGGATTAATATCATGGTACTATAATCACCATTTTTTATTTCACCATGGGATTTGCTTGACTAATATTAACAAAAAGCGGTCATGGTGACTTATCCATAATAGTTAGACATATGGTATCGCGGACTTTTTTGTAGATATTGATGACCTCTATAAAACTGTAGTACATCACTTTGCTCTATTGTCAATAGATTCCGCAGCGTACGCGATATAAGGATTTTTTCTCACACCTTGGGTCACATTATCGAAGTTTTCATACGGATCCCTAACTTTTTTGAAAATATTCTATAGCCTATGACCATCACCGATAATGTAGGATTCTACTGGTGAAAGAATTTTTCAAATCGGTCCAGTAGTTTCGGAGCCTATTCATTTCAAACAAACAAACAAACAAATCTTTCCTCTTTATAATATTAGTGTAGATAAGTCAATCGTAATGATTGGTTCGCTCACAAGAAAAAAAAGGGAAACCTTATCGCTTAAAGTTTTTAAAGTGTACGTTAAATACGCACGAACTGGAGACGACCGACGTCAACCCAAAATGGGTATCGAAAAAGGAATAAAATACACAGGCGAATATCTTAAAGGAAACCTTCTCGTCGTCCTTCTGACGACAGCTATAGGGCGTCCCTCCCGCAGCACTCTCTGGGGATATAACCTCCCTGCTACTCGCTTCTCGGGTGGCAGCCTCAGAACCTCGCCCGCTTATCTGCGATTTGTATCGCCAGACCATGAAACCGGTGATCCGGCTTCAAAAGTTAGTAGATATATTGCATGGAAATATGCACCATGGCTTAAGCTTAACTGGCTTATTTACTCACAATAATTTTTATAAATTAATGTTCCGAATAAAAATCGTCACCTCCTCTGGCCATTGTCAACACACAAGTCAAAAACAAAAATCCATATTTTTTCCATGTCAAAAAATTCGAATGACTTTCAAAAATTTTTAAACGTGATCTGAGAAAATCATCAAGGAGTTTCGCGTTTCAAACAGAAAAAATAATAATAATAATAACAAGACATTTAAAACCTCCACCTAATTCTTGGAGTGATTTGAGGAATTATGTAGTGACCACACTGCAATATATACGAGTACTAATATTATAAATGCGAAAGTTTGTATGGACGGATGTTTGTTATTCAATCACGTCAGAACGACTGAACGGATCTTGATGAAGTTTAGCACAGAGGTAGATTATAGTCTGGAATAACAAATAGATTTTTGTCCCGGGAGTATGTTCCCTTATGATAATTTTCGAAATTCACGCGGTCGAAGCCGCGGGCGGCTGCTAGTCAAATATAAACGCATTTCGAGTGTTTTAATTCGTGTATTAACATCACCAGTTGGCAATTAAATGGTTTTCTTAGTATTGGTGTTAAGTTGCAAGTCTTGTATTAATAATTTTGGATGGGTAATGGGGTATTCTTTCTTCTTTTTCTTTTTTATGTAAGTAGGTACTTCAGATGTTATTCGAATTTTAAAACTACTTTTGTTTTTGTTTTCATACTACTGCTATCCTTGAACGCGAGCTTTTTCATCGTCTCTCTTGTCTAACTGTTGTTGTGTGTAACATATTATAATCTTCATCAATTATTCACTTTTTAAGCTTTGCCTAAATAAAATTTGGAAATGTGTGTCAGATGATCAGGTCCACTCCACGTATCCGAATAACAAGTCTTTGGGTACAATATTAAAGAATCTTTTTGTGTGTGTAGATACCTAAATAGGATTTCAGACTTATAGAAGTAAGTTATTATTTATGAATCCTACAGACAATTATATCGACAGGAAAATTTATGGTCAAATTCCAAATATTCGAGCTTTTTATGTGTATGTCGGCTTGATGATGTTGGCATATCCTATGCGGCATGATGCATCGGGTCTCCAACTTCATGCCGAGGCTTGTATTTTTCGTTCTATAGGACTAGCACTAAGAGCAACTGAAATTCATGATTCTCCTATGTATTGGTTAATAAGGTATCTTCTAAATAAACATTACGTTATGCCGCGAATATGCTTCCACTTAGATAAACGGTTTCAAAATTATAACTCCTGACAACATATATCTAGCAAAGATTATGAATCGAGGTTTAGTGAAACATAGCTATGTTTTAACCGCTCAAGCCCAACATGTGAAAATTCCCTAATATAAAGTAAATCTTATGTAATAGGTAAATAAACATTAAATTCGCGATTAATTCGCGACACACCGGTGTGTTGCCGGGGCCGGACAGGTAGCCAATAAATCCGATACCTAAATGTAAATCTTATTTAACCGATTTTTATATTTTCATTTGAATTAGTGGAATATTAACTGCAGGCAGATAGTCAGCATTTTGTTGATACAGCCTTTCCAAAGATTACTAACTAGTCCAACTAGCTTATATTATACTAACCACTTAACCGGCTAACCCTACAGACGTTGTCCTGTATATATTCTAAGTTAATTCAAACATTCCATACAAATGACAACTTCCAGTTTTCTGGGTAAATCGTACAATTTACAAAGTAAAATCAGTCCAGACTTTTTCTCATGTTGCGGAATTATTCGAAAAAGTTACCCCGGTTTTTTTTTTTTTTTTTAGGTATGACCACTAGCAACACACGTTACAAGTTAACACACGTGGGATATTAACTGCTTAACCGGACTAACCTGTGGTGGCTTCAAATGAATTTAAAGCCCCCAGCCAAGGCAACATAACTAGCTACAAGCTAAAAACACTACTGACCGCTCACTAAGGGCATTCCCTGTGGAATACGACCTCGGCTTAGCGGCGTCAGTTTGGGACAGCAAGGGACAATCAGGCTGGGTCGTTTTATTATTTAGGGGTTATTAAAGCTAAAGGCTCAGCGGCGCGGGCTGGCTCGTTTGCAAAAGTCGGGGAGGGTTTTGAGTGGGTCGTCGCGACGGACCTCGGCGGCGAGGTCGGTATACGGAACGCGGTCTGTATCTGTTTATTCTAAGGGTGCTGGTTTCCCTACAGCTTTCCTGTATCTTTGTGATCTCGTCGTCGGATTCGACGAGTGTATGCCGAGGACGGCGAATCTTACTAAGCGAGAGGGAGTGTACTGGGTTGCCTTTGAAATCAAAGGGTTTTGGTGCTTTTCAGCGGATTCGAAGAAACGCTTTGTAAGGCGTTTCATAAACTGTTTTAGGGTCGGGATTTTAAGGTCGACATGAAGTCGTTCGTTCCGTACATACCACGGGGCGCCCGTGGCTTTTCGGAGAAATCTGTTTTGGATTACTTGCATCCTGTGGATTTGCTTTGGCTTTGTGTGTGCGAACACAGCACACGCATAAGTCATAATCGGTCGTATGCACGTAGTGTAGATGCGCAGTTTACATTTAAATTACCCCGGCCCTGGAATGCAAAGGGCATTTAAAGGAACACGGGTGGGTTTAGCCAGTAATTCATCCCGTTCTGTTAGAACAGGAGAAAATTTGATGATTTTCCATCCACAAAAAAAAGGCTGTCTCAAGTGATGCTGTTACCAAAGCACGTATTGTTCTCCTCTTTTTTTCACGACTTCACGTAAACAAACAAAATACTTATTCCTCAGTCATTTAATAATCTTAAAACAGACATTTCTACGCCTTCGTTATTCTTTTCATACATATTATTGACTACAACTTATTGCTATATTAATTTATTAAGTCTAAGCTTGGTTGAGTACATTCCATGTCCATTTGATTAAATCTGCTGCTTTTTCTCCAATCATTATGGCTGGAGCGTGTGTATGTGCGGACACAGTGCGCGGTAACACGCTGGAGTCCACGACTCGTAACCTGTGCACGCCATGCACGCGCAGCTCTGGGTCCACGATGGCCAGCGGGTCGCCTACAGGGCCCATGCGACAAGTGGCTATCTGGTGATGCAGAGTCGCGGTAAGGGTACGCAACGCACACTCCCAATACTCGTCCGAGTCGAAAACCGTCGATCGACACAGCGGGTACTCCGCTCTGTGTAACTTAGCTCCAAAACGCTGGAATGGTGGTGTCGCCACAAGCGCCTGTATGTGACGGAACGAAGCAATGAACGTTGCTACGTCTCTAGGATCCGTCAAGTAGTTTCCGTACATTAGAGGATGGCTGAACGGATTACTATCTTTCAATTCTATTCGGCCCACAGATTTTGGATGGAGCAACATAGGAAAGGCACTCCAACTGTCTTTAGTTATTTTATCTATCTCTCCAAAGGCTTCGTCAAAAACGTCTTCTCTTATTCTCATGCCCCGTCGTACAGCCCTACTGCCCTCAGGCCCACCATCAGAAATCAAAGAGCCGCCGACACTTATTAGTTCTATGTCAGGCACAGGTTCAGGGTCATCTGATAACGGTGTCTTAATGTACCCGATACCTTCCACTCCTCCGGGCGTAGATATATCAGCTTCACCGTTCCGAAGCCACGCGACTGCCTCTCGAATGTTGAAGGACTTAGCTTCATTGAGACTCACTCCTGTCGTATTCAGTTCAAATATTAATCCAGGGAAACAGATATGATCGTATAGCGTTTGTCCGACCGGCAAGTCCTTTATTACAGGAATGCCTAAAGATTTTAGTTGGTTTTTAGGACCGACACCAGATAACATAAGAAGTTGAGGAGAAGCAATTGGTCCTGCGGATAGTATTACTTCTTTGCGTGCTCTCACTGTAGACTTAAGTCTTCTTCTGACATAGTTTACACCATAAGCTGTATTTGTCTGCGGGTCAATCAAGACTTTAGTCACTCTGCTCTCGGGCAATATGTGTAAATTGCGTCTCTTCTTATGTTTGTGTAGGAAAGCTTTAGCAGCGCTGCATCTGTGGCCGTAGGTTGTGGTAGCCTGTACATAGCCGAAACCTAACTCGTTTGGTGAGTTATAATCCACAGTAGGATGTCCAAGGATTTTGCCAGCTTCCAGAAAAGCTTTTATTAATTTCGTTCTGAAATTCAACAAAAAAACAGTTATGTAACGGTTTAATTGAGGATGGTTAGCATCATGATTGATATAGAAAATAAAAACTCAGTTTCATTACCTTTTCGGTACGAACTCTACAGAAACTACTCCGTCTCGACTTCTGAAGGGGCTTTTCTCCAAGCCGCCTAATGATGCTCTCTCAGACTTCATGTAGTAGTATAGAACATCGTTGTATGACCTGGAAATGTAATTAGATATTGGTTTAAACAGATGCAAATATCCATGAGATAATTATGTGGTATAATTTCCGTAATACTTAACAAGTATAATTAGTTTTTGCAATCCCACGTGGGAAAACCTTTTTAAAATACTACAGCGCAATTCAACAGCCACATTGAATCACAGACACAATATCAAAATTTTAAATCCGATGATCTGACTTCAAACGATTTAGAACCATAAATATTAATTAAGAGTTAAGACTAATTCATTTGACATCGCAAAGAAAGAAATATCGAGTGCAACATGCATGATTCCTCAGATTTTCAGATGTATCCAAATATAATAAGCGAAAACCAGGCTTTTATAAATTCGGTAAGTACAGTTCATCGAAGTTTTTACCAGCCCTTTGATGTCAATTGTCAAATCTATTTGAACCAGATAGAAACTACCAAAGCCAATGGTTTTCTTATATTATTTTCCGAGGATCAAATGGACCGTCTAGTAGGGTATTATCATACTGATTAATATTAATAGCCAGACGGCCAGAAGCTGTAATAATTAGATTACACCTATATGGGTGTATGATGCAAGTATTACTATGGATAACGATTTGTGCTATTCAAAAGATGCATTTGTTTGTAGTGACATGAATTACAATTGTAAAGCGGACTTCCCGTTGTTGTTTCATCATCAGATTCACGTGCCTTTCTATATTAGGATTAGATCAATGTTAATTACCATCCGTAGTTGCCGGCGGCGGCGATACGGTCCCACTCCTGGGGCCTTCCTCGGGTGTATATCATGTAGTTGATAACACTCGTACCGCCGACAGCCTTGCCTCGCGGCCAAAAACAGCGCCCGTTGAGCATGCCTGGAATATCAGATTGTTAAAAAATATTTGGCATTGTTCGACCTTAAGTTTAATTAAATGTTTGTTAGTTGTTCGTTGGTATCAATTTCATTTACATTTTTATTATCATTATCCAGATTTTATTGCTCGTAAAGAACACTCGTACGTTGCTTTATTTCATGTGAGGCATGAAGATGCTTTGTTCATAGTTAAATATTTTTATTGTGAAACAAATAACAATTCCACATTGATATGAATTTTCGTATGTACTTACATACGAAAATTCATATCAATGTAACGTACCTGTGCATACTCCTGGTTGATACTCCATGTAATATTGCCACGAGTAGTCTGTGGACTGGAAGTACGGTGCCATAGCAGGAATGTCGGTGAGCAGCATCTCTGGCTTGCCAGCTTCTAGCAGTAACACTGTGACGTTCTTATCTTCTGAAAGTCTGGAAGCGAGAGCTGATCCCGCCGATCCGGCGCCTACTATGATGTAGTCATATTCGTCGTATGGAGCTTGTAGACCTGAAAATCAGAAATTAACGAATTTTACTTGGCCTGTAATAGAATGTCTCGAACCTTACAGCTCAAGGGGAACTCCCTTGAGCTATAAGATTCAAAGGCCAACTTTTAGACAACTTATAATACAAAATGAGAATGACGTGAAGGTTTCAGATGTATTGTGATCCATTTTCTGGACTTATTGAAGGATATAGTCTGGAATATAAACTAGAGAATGTTCTGTTTAATGCGACAGGAATTATGTTTCCATTGCACCACGGCAGAGTGGTTTTGCACCTTTACGTGTTACAAACTTGTTGTAATTGTTCCGAATGATCGCATGCCATAAATCAATATATTTACTTTGTGACTATTACGAACTAGGTAATCTGTGTATTCATCGATAATAATACCTTTATATAACGGAATGATCCGGCAAGTCGACACGGATATACAATAACTCTTTAATTTATGGATTTTCATTTGATTGAATATATGAATTCTTTAGCCGAATAACTGTTAATAATTCATGAATTGAATTTCGATTAATATGTCGTTAACCTTTCAGAATTTTATGAAACTGTGACTCATAGAAAACTGTAAGTAGAGGAAAATATGTTTACAAAGGTCAACATTTCAAGAAATTTTTGTTATTTCTTGATAAAAGCTTAATTATCAAGAATATATTATGTAGGAATTTGGAAAAGGTATAATTTTGAGATATCCGGTTGAATGGCGGTCATTGTTATTAATGATAAAAATCGGTTTTATAGACGCTTGCGAATTCTTGTCATGTGATGTCCGTGACCATGTTGTAAATAAAACAGCAAATTTTAGTCAGAGAAAGTTTTAGATAAGCCCACTAACCGATATATTTTTTATCAATCGTGTTTTTGTTTTTATTAACGACTTATACACTTTCTTATCGTTTATCAGTACGATGTATCATACATAATCCTCAAGAATTTTATCGTTAATAGCTGTACAAAATTGCCGATTGCATCTAATCATGAAAAGCTATTGAATATCATTAGCCTAGTATGGGAGATCCTAAATTCTACTAACTATATATAAATGCGGAAAGTTTGTTTGTCTGTTACGCTTTCACGTCAGAATCACTGATTTTGATGTATTTTGAACAAAGATGGATTGGACCCCGGAGACAGTTATGCGAGTTGAATGTGACCGAAGCCGAAGGCTAAAGCTACACTTATATATTATTATATCTTTTAGATATACAACTTATATTTACACAATTAAAGACTATCTTGAAGACAAAAAGGCTTGGGATTGAGCTGCTTCAATGATGTACATGGCCTAATGTTATATACCTTTTTAATTTTTAGAAATTGTCTTTTTTCTTTTTTTTAAGCTCTGTTGTATACTTTTCTTTCATCTCGTTGGTAAATTTTGACATGAATGTTTACTTTATTAAGTATTCTATTTTATTATTTTTGACATGGAATATTTACTTTGTAAAGTAATATATTTTATTTTTATTTTTTTCAATTTATTATGTTTGACATGAATACTTACTTTGTAAAGTATTATTTTTTATTATTATTATTATTATTTAACTCATTTTGTGAATATGGGGACCATGTGGGTTATTTTCTTCTTATTTTTCTCTTCTTTGAAATACTTCTTCTTTGAAGTATTTTTAACGAGGTCTGGCAGTTTGAGTACTTAAATGCGGCCTACACAAATGTCCTTTCTTTGGCATGTTCGTCGGTTCGTTGAGCTCCTTTATGGTTCTAAGTTGAGCTACGCGACTACTGACCAAAGCTTGCACTGACTGGACGGGTCCACTCAAATCTGTGTGGTTCTTTCCTCAAAAGACCATTTCAGACACTGATCTGCATGATCCTCATATCGTATTGTGAATGTGGGGACCATGCAGATCGCTATGATAGGGGTTCATTTCATGTTAGTCAACAATGTCTGGCAGTTTGAGATTTTTTTTATGCGGCCTACCTAAATGTCCTTACTTTGGTATTGTTCGTCAAATCGTTGAGCTCCTTAAAGTTCTAAGTTTGAGCTCCATAATAACTGACAAATGCTTGCACTGTCTGGACAGGTCCACTCAAATCTGTGTGGCACTTTCCTCAAAAGGCCACCTCAGACATTAACCTACATGGTTCTCGTATGATTTGACCAGTACAATTTGTATGGACTTCAAAAGAGACTGTGACCTCTGAGTTTGTTTCGGTGTTTCTTCTCAGGGTAGTCAGCTAGGAAACACCGGCCTCATCTAGCTTAAAATGACCAAAAAATATTGACGTGTAAAAGTGTTATGTTTAACCTACTTACAAAATAAATATCATTTATCATTTATCATTTACAAAATATAAGTTGTATATCTAAAAGAATAAATCATCAATACAAATACATATTATGCATTGAATGTGGCTTCTTGCGTTAAAGGGTTACTGAAAGAAAGTTAAAAAACTAAAAAAAATTACTCATACTTTGTAGATTTACTAAAATGAAAACCTTAGTTTTTGGTTTGTTTCCTTTTTAACCGACTTCAAAAAGGAGGAGGTTCTGAATTCGTTGGAACCTTTTTTTGTGTATGTTCCCCGTTTACTCGAAGATGGCTGCACCGATTTGGATTTTTTTTGTTTGAAAGGGTCTTCCCAGGTGGTCCCATAATCATCAAGTCAGGATCTGATTTTTCTTTCTTTCTTTCGGATAGTTATTGAAAGAGTACGTTCTCGGAGTGGTCCCTTTTCAATTTGGTGAAGCTCTGATGAAGAACTTCAGAGATAGGCAACGGAACTCCTCAATAAATGATAGCAAATTGACTGGGATTGCTGAAATCTCGTGTCTGTCTATTGTTTACACCAGTTCATAACATAACATCACGCTGTTACGTTGTGAAGGGCTAAGCACGTGTGAACCACTAAAAAGTTAAAAATAAACGTTTTTACAAAAAAATACAACCGACTTCGAAACAAAAAACACTACAAAGTATAAAATAACTATAATTTCGGAAGTCGGTGTTTTTTACTTTTTTTATTTTGTATTTTTTTGTAAAAAAGATTTTTTATTCTGTTATGTTATACTCAAATCAGAATTTGAATTTGTTTTCAAACAACGTACCTAAATTCCTAAAATGCAAATTACATTTTTCTTTCTTCGTTGTTTACATCTACTTAACTACAAATTATTGTTAACAAGTTCACTCTAATGCCGGTCGAGTAACTTTTTATTTGAGATTAGGATTCTTTGTTTAAAATTCTGTATTTCTTGTTAGTTTAATTTTTTCTTGAAATTAATTAAAGGTCGAATTTAATTGCTGGACTTTTTTATCGTTCTTAACACTGAGTGAGTTTGTTTTATTTTGAAAAATAAATCTGTCAAGGACTTTAATTATATCAAATCGTGTTTAAAATTAAACTAGCTTTGGTCCCCGACTTCGTACGCGCATATCCCGTTTTTACCCGTTCCCGTAGGAATTTACCGTTCCCGTATAGCTATAGCCTTCCTCATGAATGTAGCTATCATGTACAAAAAAAAAACAAATCCGACTGGTAGTTCCAGAGATAAGCGCTTTCAAACAAACAAAAAACTCTTCAGCTTTATTATATTATATACAGAGTGTTACAGAAAGGTGGTGGGTCATATTTAAAAAATCGACCAGAAAAAACGACTAAAAAGTTCGAAGAAATGATTTTTCAAGCAGTTTGCTACAGTTGGCGGCCTTTACTTTAGTTCAATCACAGATTTGATGTCACCAAATGCATCAGACTGTTGTTGTTGCTTGAAAAGTTATTTCTTCGGAACTTTTTAGTGGTTTTTTCTGGTTGTTTTTTTTTTCTTAATGTATATCAGCAACCCAAAATCACCTTTAAATATGACCATACCTTTCTGGATCACCCTGTACATTATTACAGGTTTAGGATAATTTCGAGTATCGAGTAAAGTCGGGTTAATTTACCCCTGGAGTGTAACTTTAGCCTTAACTTGTTAACTAATAGGAAAACATGTTAACTGTATTCCTATTGGTTAGAAGTTTGGGCCAAACTTGTACTCCAGAGCTAAAACAACCCAACTTTACGGTAATTTTAAAAAAAGCAGCTCTAATATGTCTAGATTAAACTCACCTCCAGGCAAAGGAAACGAATCCCTTAGAAAATCGAAAATATCATCAGTGTTTTTGGGCACATAGTTAGGGGCTGCAGTTTGCAGCACTATGTCGATCATAGGATTCTGTCGGTAGGAATACAGCAGCCTCCCTTTTCTGTCTTCTTGCTCTGCCTGGTCTTCGCCATTAGATATATAATTTCTTGATTTTTCATTGTCACTAACAGTTTCTACAATAGCTTCTTCATCACTGTTTGCTGTACTTCCATGCGATAATATTGCCAGTATAAATAATAATTTGTAAAACATTTTCTTTTCTAATTTTTAACACATCGATCTTTTCAAAATTAAAAATTTGAACAGCGAATGCAAGTTAGCACGCCGAAGTCTTGTGAGACTATGGTAGTGTTGACAGTGCGGGCTCTGAATATAGAAGTGTGCTGCGTGAAGATATTGTAAGTAGGTACGCCTGACCGTTAAAGGAAGCGGACTCTCGCAGCGCACCGGTACTTATATTCCTTCTCCAAATTATTTCTACTTCATCAGTTTTTTGTCAGCTAAGAAAATAATTGAAAAAAAATATAATTGACCGTTAGAGTGCCTGGATTAACACTTCTGTTATTGTTCAATGTTTTTTTCTTTGACGCTCTTAATGGTCTTCATGCTTGATGTGAATGGCAGAAGTGGTATAATAACACTTGTAACGTCGACAAGATTACTATAAATAAATTAATTTATCTACACTCCCAACGTAATGTTCCAAATGTTATTTCTAAAACTATTGTATAAACGCGTACCTACTTTTTTTTCGTGGATAGGTAAAATAAAAAATAAACTATTACAGTGCAACATTTTCCTTCGATTTTCAAACAACTGCATCATTATATAACTTTTTAATTTTAATAGCACACTTTTACTTTTTAGTTTATTGGCGCTTATGGGCTCATTGACAAAAAGTAGAATAATAGTGTCATTGTCTATGGTTAAAGGATGCGCGCACTAAATTTCCCGCCATAAGTACCATATATTTTTTCCGTGATTGTGAGTTTGGAATACATACTTACTTAACTCATTTTTCTTCTTTTTTTTACTTCAGCTTACTGTAAGAGTGAAGATAAAATAGTGTATGCAACGGCATATAATTAGGTATTAAAACACACGTGTGATAAACCCACACTCGTGTTTTAATAACTCCTTTTATATGACCGATGCATAAACTACTATTATGTGTTACGAATAGGTATTATGTTATGGGACATGGTCGATGGTTTTACGGCCATGTTTGGGACACAGAATTTAAAATGTGCCAACTGAATCTGTACAGTAGATTCAAAGAAAATTTGCTGCGACATACAGACCCACGCGTGATCCTATAAGGGTTCCGTTTTCCCATAAGGAGGTTGGGGACCCTAATTATGAGGTAACAAACATAAAAAAAATCAAACGAATTGAGAACCGCCTCCTTTTTTTGAAATCCGTTAAACTCATATTCGAGAAATTGGGAATTATGAAGTTAGGTACGGATTTTTCATTTTTCTTCTAAATATTCATTAATACTATAATAATGCTTGTTGTAGTAGGAATGCCTCCGTATCAAAACGTACTATTCTCAAAACGTCCTAATCGCAAATCGTTCTATTAGCCAAATGTCCTATTCGCAAATCGTCCTATTAGCAGAATGCCATTGTCAAAGTGAAGTTGAAAAAATTGTATCAGTTTTCCGACTTGGCTCATTATTTTTTATTTTTAAACTATCAAAACTCAAAAACCTTTTTGCCCGAATAGATAACCCCAAAACCATGGTTGACATGTACACATCTGCGTACCCCTTCACAGCGTACTAGCGTGATGTTATGTTATGAACTGGTGTAAAAAATAAACAGATGCGATTTCAGTAATCCCGGCAGGTTTGCTATCATTTATTGAAGAGTTCCGCTACCTATCTCTTGCTATATCTTCATCAGATCTTCACCAAATTGAAATGGAACCAGTCCGGGAAAATACTCTTATAAAAAAAAAAGAATCATCAAAATCGGTTGACAATTGGCGAAAATATCGCTGAACAAACATACAAAAAAAAAACATTCAGTCGAGTTGAGAACCTCCTCCTTTTTGTTGAAGTCTGTTAAAAAGAGGTAAGTGTACCTCTGGTGTGGACGCAACCTTTGTAGAATTTCATGTTCCGTTCCGTTTCATGGTGGAAGCAGAAGTTCGGAGACGGTCTGAAATCTAGAGCAATAAAGACCCCACAATCTACCAGGAGACCAGAATCTTGAAGAAGTATTTCCGGGTCTGAGTAGTAAACACTCACAAACCACCAGGAGATCGGAATCATGGAGAAGAATTTCTGGGTGGACTTGGCCAAATAAAAAAAACACAACCCAATTCTGAGGAAATAATATACGCAGACGAAGTCGCGGGCTGAAGCTGAAGTTAGTTAGTATGACTGTACTTTTCTCATTCTTTTGTTTTTAGGACGTTCTGCTAATAGGACGATTTGCGAATAGGGCGTTTTGCTAATAGGTCGATTTGCGAATAGGTTTTGCTAATAGGACGTTTTGATGCGGAGGCGTAGGAATTAGTGGAGTGCTTTCTAAAAGAGTTTAAGTTGTTACATTTTGCTAAAATGACATGCAACAAGGTACATGACCTGGTTTTGGGATCTTTCTGCTGTTTATCGGATATCTTAATTGTTTTTATGTATATTCAATTCAGAATACCTTGGCCTGGTAAACTGTTCCAATCGTTCACATAAAATCATCGGACCAAAAATACACTGCGACTAATTAAAAAAGCTGCAGTCATCGCGAGCTGGTAAGGTGCCATAAATCTATAAATTCTGATTTACCTAAAGTACCTATTAAAAGATCCTATATCCTTTAGTAGGTCCTTCAGGTAAATCAGATTTTTGTTTTTTTAACTTGAAAGCACAAATGTAATAATATGTAGTTAGGAACATAATTATGTGCTTTTAAGTTTTAACTAACTAAAGACCAACGAACTTGTCACAAGCCGGTTCCTGGAACGGTATTATGAATACAATTTGGGAATGCAAATAATTTGAGTGGACACAGATTATCAGTAAAGAAATCAACTCGTTAAAGTTTTGGAACTTTTTAGTCGTTTTTTAGCGGTCCCTTTGACACCCCACTCGATAGGTTTTAAGGAATATGGCGCCAAAAACAGGACATTTTAATGTTTATATACCCAGTGTCACTCCCACAATCAAGACTAATCTAACGACATCGACGCCTCTAAAGCTAAAATCCATCAAGCCGTTTAGGCCACAGAGCGTACCAAAGAAACAGACATGATATAATGTCACCGGAAAATGACAAACGCCGTAAGTTTGTAAAATATCGCGTGAAATTGTAGTTTTTTTTTTAAATAAGTCACGTATAGGTAGGAAACTAAATAGGTTGGAAACTATTGAATTTGAATAGGATTTACTAGGGCCAATTCTACTATTTTTTCAACAACAATTGCATTCGCATGTCAGTTGCAATCTGTCGAAAATGGTTGTTCGAAAATGTCTTAAAAATTAGTAGAATTGGCACTGTTGTATATAAAATGATTTTTTCATAATATATCGAGAAATTATAAACTAATCAAGATTTATTACAATCTTACGGATTCTGCAATTTTTCGGTGACATGCACTTACAATCTAGTTATATTAGTAGGTACCTAGTAGATCCTTTTAGGTAACGACACAAAGATCTGATAGGCCGTTCTCAAAATCGCTACCTAAATGGGTACAAGCAAACCTGGAAGATGCCCTGCGAAATATTATACTTACATACATTCAAATGTAACGTATTTAGCTGCTCGACGATTATTAAAGGGATCACCAAAAGGCATCATTGGCTTGTTGTTTGTATATTTATAAAACAAAGGTACCTACTACATTTCATTAGAACTTAGGGCAAGTTCATTGGGCACCAGTGGCCGCAACGACCAGATTAACTAAAGAAACCATATGAGCGTCGCGCATTTGGCTGCAACGGCCAACTGCCCGCACACGGGCCGGCACGACTGATCGTTGCGACCAACTTACGTACAGTTTACTATGAGCGCTCGCGCACTAGATCTGCGACCGCAAATGCGGCCCGGCAAGCCCAGCCGGCCGAGCTCAGAACAACAACTGCAGCAGCTCGACAAATGGCCGCTTCACGACCAGTCGTGGTCGTGGCCGCAAACTTGGCCGCAGCCCAACCGTAGCTTCTGCGACCAAGGTCTAGTGCGCGAGGTGCCTTAGGCTACCAAAGCCCTATTACTGATTATACTTATCGTAACTATGTATTATTCACTTCTAAAACCGTTATCCAATTACTTACAATGATGAGTTTTTATTTCCTGCTGTGGATCCGATACTGAGTTCGTTCATCAATTCCACTTAGTACATCATTTCTTTACAACTATAGGCGTCGGAGTTCGTTGCACCAGTGAAAAAGCCGGATAACAAAAAATTTTTTTCTTCGTTTCGGTCACTACTTAATGGACTTTTGCTTGCCTCTTCGTGAGTAGTCCCAGCAAAATTATCTTGTCCCCGTTATCTTATGAGAACCAGATTTCGCGTACTTATACGTACCGCGATGTGCTCACTGTTCCACCTTGATTTTTTGACGTAAAAACAAGAAAAATATTGTTGAAGAGCGCAATAAAGTAGGTCCTATGTCGTTATTTTCTCACATATTTCATTATTCTTACGAAGGAAAACAGTTTTTAATAAAATGTTTACAACTTAAGTACCAGAAGTTAGTGATAAAAATTTAATACTATAGTATGCGCCAGATAAATGAAGAATAACGGTCATTGACCCACCTACATTTATTGACACACTTAATTTCAAAAACAGAAATAATGACATAAAGCTGTCCTGAATCGACATCTATTGTGATCCTTACTGTTCTAGTAATGAAAAACGATTCATAATTTTACTGTCCAGGGGTACCTACGAAGAGATATTAAGGAAAGATCAATGACCGTTATTCTTCATTTATCTGGCGCCTACTTACTTTGTTGCAACTTGTCTTTCAGACTTGTTCACATATGATTTTAGTGTCGAACCATGGTACCTAGCTAATGTAGCTATTATATTTTAGCTTTAACCTGGTTTGTTAAGATTCCGAGGAGAACCTCTAGGTACTTAGATGGTTATCTATGTAAAATTGGTAATCTAAACAAGGTTTGGCTGTCCAGAATATGAGCCGCCAATTCTTTGAATAATTTTCTAGTTTACCTTTGCTGCTTCCATTCTCAATGTTAAAGTAAGTATCATCTTACACATTTCACTCGGAGTCGGTTCCAACACGTTTTCCGTCCTGTCAACCATCACGCTATCACTTGTCTTTCATGTAATTCTTCTCAAAATCTGTCCATCTTCTATCTGGTCTCTTTCTCCCCTCTCCAACACTCTTTGAGTCACATGTCTTTCTTCCGTCAAATAAAATGCGTGTACCAAAACGAACGTTTACCCTTTCAACGATTCTGCCACTGGCACCTCTTTCAAACTAATTTTAATAAATCTCTCATCTCACTATCACTATCGTAACATTCTCATTTCAACTACAAACAAAGTCTTAATGGCATGGTACATGTTCTGCTGGTCGTAAACGTTTCTTCCTTCAGAATTGAACTGCAGGTCTGTTCAGTATGGACGGGCCCGTGCCTGCCAGAGCTGCGGAATGGTTCGAAAGAGTTACCACCGCCCTGGAACACAAAGGACATTTTGAAGGAACAGTCAGTATTAGTCTGACATTCCAGAAGAAGGCATTTAAAGAATTCCCATTAAAAAAATAACAACGGTTTGCACTCCGGGACTGCCGGCAGAAGTGAAAACTTGAACATTAACGTTGTGCATTTTTAAATATTTTGGAAGGTTTAGGGGATAATTTCGCACGAATTGCTTTATTTATCAGTATAAAAGTACTAGCATTTAAGTGGTTAAATACAATATTCATTTATTGCGCTATCGTACACAAACATGACAATTTATATTACATATTACATTATCCGTCTTACGAAATTTCGATCAGGTCACGTGTCCTGGCGGTCACGTGTCTTGACGCGAGTTTAACATTTTTTACCCATCCCAAAAAGTGCACAATGCCGCTAAAGAAGTTTTCACTTCAAAAAGCCTGTTTAGGCAGTTTGCGTAAAAGCTAAGATGCAGTGCTGATAATATATGCTGTATGTACCCGTTCCCTCTTTAAAATCTAACAAGATCTATATTTTATAGTGTACTTTGGTCACGTATGCTCTAGTTTGGATTCAGTTGTATCTTTCTATCAGATGTGCCATACTCGTATGTTACTGTGATTGCTTCTCCTACTACGTATTCAAATTTTGAAACTTCACCAGGACGTTTGCAGCATTATTTAAAAACTGATTCTTGTAGATAATGATTAATCATTTTATCATGATTATTAGAATCTTCCTGCTAATCAGCATTTAAACTTATCATACATAAGGCGCTGGACACACAGAAAAGATTACGTCTTTTCTGTGTGTCCAGCGCCTTATGTATGATAAGTCCGACGAGGATGGGGCGCGGACCCACCGGACGCAAAACATATCTAAAGGACAGTGCGCGGACCCGACGCTTACTCGTCTGCGCCCTATTGTAAAACGTACACGCGAACGGACGAGGGATGGGCGAGAACGGGGGTGCGGGCGTTTTTTTGCGTTTGCCGGGACTCACGCGTCGCTGTCACACACAATTACACAACCACAATTAACCACATCTTCATCTTCGGAAGAAGACATGTTATCCTGTCAAAAGAATGAAGTTGTTTGAAAACGTCATCTCTCGCGGCACCCAGCGTCACGTCCGTGCCTCGTCTTTTCTATATGTTTTAAAAAATTGCGACGGCGCCCCGTCTGTGCTCTGTCCGCGCCCCATCCTCGTCTTACGTCTTTTCTGTGTGTCCGGCGCTTAAGGTTATACTTTCTTTTTTGTAAAGGCTTTTTGTGTTAAAACGGGCAGATAAGAGAAAAAAAAAATGATTTCAAATTTGAAAATGTATCACTGGTTGAGCAAACATTTATTATTTCTATTGTAACATATTTTTGGCTGTGGTTATGTAAAGTACTAAATATTAATAAATATCACTATGTTCCTTATAATACTTGTAACAGTCTTCGCTAACTCCAAGTTGTTTTAATCATATCTGCAGCCTTTTCTCCAATCATGACTGCTGGGGCATGCGTGTGCACTGAAACAGTCCGCGGTATAATACTGGAGTCAACGACGCGAAGATTATTTATACCGTGAACTCGTAATTCGGGATCAACTACTGCCAATGGGTCCCCAGCTGGGCCCATGCGACACGTCGCTATTTGATGATGCAGAGACACAGTGAGTGTACGCAACGCACACTCCCAGTACTCATCAGAGTCGTAAGTTAGACCTTGACAAGTCGAGAAATTCGCCCTGTGCAACCTTGCCCCGTATCGCTGGAACGGTGGCGTTGCAGCCAATGCCTGCACATATCGTATTGAAGCAATCATCGTTGCTACGTCAAAACGATGTGTAAAGTAATTTCCATACAGTAAAGGATAACTGAAAGGGTTTTTATCTTTCAGCTCAAGATATCCTACAGATTTAGGATGTAGTAACATCGGAAATACACTCCATGCTGCCATATTGTCTATTGATCCAAAAGCTTGGTCGAATAATTCGGGAGAAATCATCATTCCTCGCCTCACTGCTTTACTCCCTGTTGCTCCACCATCTGCGGTGAGTCCACCGCCAATACTGATTAATTCTATGTCTGGTATTCGGTCTTGTTTATTAGATAATGGAGTTTTAATATATCCGATACCTTCTACTCCACCAGGGCTCGCAACTTCATTGTCACCGAACTGCAACCATTCCAGCAAGTTTTGAATAGATCCGTCCCTATTTTCGTTGAAGCCTACATTTGTGTCATTTATAGTGAATATTAACCCTGCATACGTAATGTGATCATAAAGCGTGCGACCAACGGGCAAGTTTTGTATTAAAGGAATACCATGACTCCTTAGGTGCTCTTTGGGACCTACTCCAGATAACATGAGCAACTGAGGCGAGGCCATCGGTCCAGCTGATAATATTACTTCCCTTCGCACTCTCACTTTATTATTCAAATGATTTCTGACATATTCTACTCCATAAGCAGTTTGTGTAAGTTTGTCTATGAGTACTTTAGTCACTGTTGTTGAGGGTAGTATGTGTAAGTTTGGTCGCCTCTTGTAGGGGCGTAAAAATGCTTTGGCGGCGCTATGTCTTCTTCCGTATTTCATATTCGTTTGAACGTATCCAAATCCGAGCTGCTCTGGAGAATTGTAGTCCACTGTTGGGCTACCTAATATTCTTCCTGCTTCTAGGAAGGCTTCTACTAGTGGTGTCCTGAAAACAGTTAAATTAAAAATTAATCATAGTTTTAGGTCCATTCTTTCACAAGTCTAGTGTACCTTTTGGCTCACTTTCAAAAGAAACAATTAGGTTAGGTTAGTTATAAATAAAAAAACACAGAATGTTCAATGCGTCACATTGCATTGTTAGTTTAGTATTGCGCATTTGATATTACGAGTATATGCAGAATATTTATTGGATGAGGGCCTCGTAAATCAAATAATTGGTATTCCGGGTATATACGGATTTATACGCACATAATTGTTTACAGCGATGTTTGTAAATCATGATTTGCATTATTTATTAATCGATTTTATTATTAACTTGATAATGATGAGATAAATGAACTTACTTGAAGTTAACGAATTCGATATTCATTTCACCGCTTCTTCCTCGGTATGGGGAATTTTCATAACCATTTAAATTAGCACGTTCCGATTTCATGTAGTATTTGAGAACTTCTTCATAGGCCCTGCAAGTATAAAATAAATTGCATTAATATATTTAAATTAAGTATTACCAGGCCATTTTGTAATACGAAAAAACAACTGGAGCATAATTATAATAAATTTTATTATGAAACTCGTGAGTATTGTATTGGTCATGTTTTATTGCTTCCTTTTTTTGAGTCAGTTTTGAAAGTGCTGTAAAAAACAGTATTTTTATTTTGTCATTTCATATTTTTAATGTCATATACTCATATGTTAAGCTCTTGGCTTAAAGTTTATTAGCCGCGCGGTTCGATCTTCAAGGTTAAGCAAAGCTAGCTGAGGCCGGTCTTTAGATGGGTGACCTTAACATACCGAGACTCCTCCGTGCCTCGGAAAGGACGTTAAGACGTTGGCCCCGACTGTTATTAATAGATCTTTAGCAGTCGTTACGGATTGACAGAAGCCATAAAATCTGACTCCAGTCTTGCCAAGAAGTTACCGTGTTACCCAGCAAATGGGTTGTAGAGGTCTGGTAGACAGCCGCTTCATGTAAAAGTACTGTATTCAGCTGAATCCGGTTTGACTAGAAGCCGACCCCAATATCGTTGGGAAAAAGGCTAGGCAGATGATGATGATGTTAAGTTGGGCACTCTTACCAGCCATAGTTTCCTGCGGCTTCGATTCTGTTCCATTCTTCAGGTCGTCCTCTGGTGTAGATCATATAGTTGATGATGCTGGTGCCTCCCACGGCTCGCCCTCTCGGCCAGTAGCATCTTTGGTTCAACATGCCTGTAATGTAACAGAAAGGAAAAAAACTTTTTTTATGAATCTAGCTGGTACAGCATCAGCTGTAATCGTGAAGTCTCAAAATGCCCAACCTTTTCAACTGCCTGTCTGATCTCAATAACCATTAAATTGGTTAACACTGTACCCCCTTGGTTGATGGTGTCGGACGTAAAAGAATAGCGCCATCCTATCACTTCCTGTGAGTGTCGTAAGAGGCGACTAAGGGACTCATAAGAGAATTGGCAGCAACATTTTCTGTACATTGCAAAAGCTACACTGCGATCGCCAACCCGCCTGCCAAGCGTGGCGATTATGGCAACGGCCCCCCCTCATTTTGGGGGAGTGTTCGTCAACATTGTGTCGATGGTTGTGTGGATGTGGACTGGTTGAAGAAGAATAATTACCTAAACAGACTCCAGGTTGGGGTTCCATATAGTAGGGCCAAGCATATTCCGTGCGTTGAAAGTACGGTGATATGCCGGGGACGTCGGTGACGAAGCTCTCAGGTCTACCGGCTTCCAGCACGAGGACGTTGACGCTGGGGTCCTCAGTCAGACGAGCAGCCAGGACGCAGCCCGCTGAACCAGCACCTACAATGACGTAGTCGTACTCCGCTAGAGGTGATTTTAAACCTGGAATGGTGGAAAATGTTTGTTTAATATGAAGTTCGTGTCTTGGGTAAATGAATGAATTTCCCAAATGACTTATTTTTTGTCTTCGGTGAAATTAGTATTTGAAAAAAAGAATTTTTTAAATTCCGAATTATTTTTTTTAGTATTCAATAGGTAGTTATTGGGTTGTGGCAAAAATATAACTTGCCTAGGACTATTACAAAGGTAAATACATAAACCTCTATTTTTTTCAAATCGGTGCTGTCTCTTCTTTTTACTAAAATCAAATAACTATTTGATACCTTTGTTTAAATAATTGATACCTAATTTATTAATAACTGAAAAAATGAATTTAAAAAATGGGCAGTCATTCTGATGTCAGGATGAGTGCCCATATTTAGGATCTCCACGTAAGGGCTCCAAAATTTCAATTTGCCTTTACAAAAATTTAGTACCTGTTTGATACCTAAACATATATTTTATCTAGATTTTTAGGGCTAAGAATAAAGATTTTATTGGAGATTTTTTGTTTAGGTACTATGACAAAAATAGTAGCAAATAGGTATTTGATTTTAGTAATATTTTAAAGCTGATCGGTCAATTTGGCCAGTCATTCTGATGGTCACCCCTGAACTGGACTGCCACAAATGTTTCAAATCCAAAATTAGCCAAATCGGTCCAGCCGTTCTCGAGTTTTATCGAGACTAACGAACAGCAATTGATTTTATATATAAGATAGAAGATACAAATTATTTTGGCTGAATCTTACGTAACAAGGTACCTACTAAGGTACTAAATATTTTATGTACGTCTACCAAAGAATTCAAAATACGGTCACTCACCATTGGGCAGTGGATAATTGTCCCTTAATATATCGAAAAGGTCACCAGGGTTCCGTGGCTTGTAGTTAGGAGCCGCTGTTTGCATCAGAAAATTAATTATTGGGTTTTGCATGTACGATACGTCATTCTGACAATTTATCCTGTTTTGATCGATGATCGTCGAAAATATCAGGATGGACCAAATCAGCCTTTGGAACATTATTCAAACATTCCTGAAAATAAAACGTACCAAAAATAAAATCAAATTCTGCAAAAACTGACTGCAAACTTATTATTCATCATGATTGAGGGT
Source organism: Melanchra persicariae (assembly GCA_947386135.1). Lineage (NCBI taxonomy): Eukaryota > Metazoa > Arthropoda > Insecta > Lepidoptera > Noctuidae > Melanchra > Melanchra persicariae. The sequence goes on along the minus strand of OX376661.1, from coordinate 7,360,075 downwards.
CTGATATAGAAGGCCGTATATGAGTACTCATTGATATGGTATGTACTGTGAGGAGGTTCCTTTCTCTGGAGCCCTAATCATCGGTAGTTTGGACCTTGCTCCCGACACCCCCGGACTATTGATTTTTTTTAATGTTTTTTAAGAAATATTTAAAAAATGTTAATAAGTAAGTGCCTGTGTAAGGAAGAATTAATAAAGAGAATAATAAAAAACAATAAAAATATTTAAAATAATAAAATACAAAATAAACATAAATAAAAACCATAAGAAAATATTCCTAAGTATATCTTGTAATATATATTATATCTTGGGATGCATGAAGGAGCCTCCTCGTGTAGCGCAATTTGTTCCATCAGACACTCAACTGAACCGAGCGCTCGGCGCATCCTGTACAGTCTCACCTAACACCTTATAAGACTGGCCAATCCTTCCCTTGCGGTGGTAGGGCTAACACCCGCCTGGTTCACGACCACCCTCCCACCGGAGTTCAGCGTCAAGCAGCCTGCTGTGTTTCGTCGACGCGTGGGAGTACCAGTGCCTCAAGGCATCTTCTGGGCACGCTCGCTTTCATCATGGACCTCATCTATCGCTTACTATCAGGCGTGATCGAGGTCAAGAGCTAGCCCATTCATAAATAAAAAAAAAAAAAAAAAATATATAAAATAGCAAAACCTAGCTATTTTTGTACTGTGTCCGCAGCTTCCTACTATTCTCCCTACAACCCTACAACTACATTAGTATCTAATGATGAATGATTTAAATCATGATTAAACGTGGATTTGTGAGCGGAAGCAACATTCGTTCCATATTAGGTGTCCTTCTAACTGACAGCATTCCGTCATCGTTAAGTTTTTTCTCAAGCTTGTCCACTTTCCTGTTGGCAATACCTTTTCCATAAGACTTAGCCCTACTGTGATATTCTTTGCATAGTTGTAGTTACAATACTAGTAATATAATAACAGACCTTTTTTTATGGATGGGAAAATCATCAAATGACTTCTTCCACTCTGGGTGGAGCAGAAGAGGAAAAGGGCATTTGAAGGATAAGGGATAAGTTTTAGTCAGTGTGAGTGACTGACACTCCCTTCCGCGCCGCCCAGAGAGGGAGATCATTTGATGATATCCCATCCAAAAAAAAGGTAGTTCGAAATTCGAAAGTGCAATTGCCAGTCTTGCCTATATAATATGCAGTTGCATCATTTAAAATACTGGTTTCCAACTGCATCTGGTTGGACAGGATGCCGATCTCAACATAGTTTGGAAAAAGGTGGGTAAAATATGATGAAAATTAAATTTAGAATAACCCTCTTCATGCTTCAGTGAATCCCTGCAGTCTGTACTGATAGTATTACACTGTCTACGCTGAAGGCCGCACTCCGCATGCTTAAAGTGCAGTTATTAATTACATATTATTACAACACTACTCGCATTGAGCCAGTGAGTGGTGCACGTACAGCTTTATACTCGGTCAAACGAGAGTACCCTAGATTATTTAGGTTGTTTTTTAACTTACAAACTAGGCTAGCGGGCGCGGTCGAGTATTCAATACTTTTGCTAAATTAACTACCCACGCGAATACAATTAATTAACAAAGCTATTTATTTTGGCTACCTAGACAATAAACACCTTAGACATTTTTTGACGAAAGAAAGCTCAGACCAGATTTTTTACGGTGACAAATATCTTGATATATAATGTGTCACATTTCGGGTGAATTCGGTTTTCCCCACTGTCAGATTGTCATGGAAACCCCACCCTAGAGGTTACGCAGTATCCGTGATTATAACCCATGGACTCAAGAAGTCGTAACGCGGAAGCTGAAGTCCGAATAATAACTTTAAATAATTGTACTTTGTAAGCTTTAATACGTACGCAGATTAAATAATTAAGTACACGAGTATTTGTCTGTTTACCGACGTTTAAACATTAGTTTGTCCATAAAAAATAATTATGTATAACCTTTTGACTCCTGACTCCAGCTTGTCTCTGCGTTTTAATGTTAACTACTAGCTATAAATAAGTAGGTACCTAGGCTCGTTAATTTGCGGTTATTTCTATTCTAACACTGCAAACTGGCTTGTTTATAGGCTAGAGATTAAACTTGTACACTTTGTTTATTAATGACCCAGAATGTTGTTGCATTTGCCTCACATTCAATTCAATGAAGTTTGGCTTAATGTTTCATCAGCAATATTTTGGTTTGAGTTGGTTTTGTCTGGGAGAAATGACAAATATTATGTATTGGAAACTGACGTGACCAACCAATTCCATTCTTCTAAAAATAACTTTGCAAAACTAGTTAAGAGTTGCCTGAGATTACAGGTAAAAAAGCCCTATATAACTTATTAGGGTCTTAATATTTAGACATGTAACAGCCAACTAGCTTAATCCGCCGTTTCATTAAAAGCCTAGCCTTTTCATTGAACTGTGCCGTTTAATCAGTGACATGGGCAAGTCATTAAACGATATTGATCAAAAGATGTCACTTAGGTCGCTGAAAAACCTGCGCATTAAATGAAAAGGCTAGGCCACCAATTAACCGGCTGATTAAGCTTATTGGCTGCGACAGGCACATAATATCAAACGAGAGGACCCGCGCTGCTCTACAGCATGGAAAGCCAAGTTGAATGATAACACCTAGCTTCCCTCCTACACTAATTGAAGTGGGCAAGAGCTCAAATGAAAGAGCTCGTTCCGGCGATCTGATCTTAGACCAAAACGCCTACCTCAATTAGAACCGGAGATATAGAGAAAGACAATTATGAAAATGCAACAAACATTTTATTACAAAAAAATAAACAAATATATCGGATAGAACGGCCGGACCGACTCGTAAAAGATTAAATTTCGATTATTATATTATATATATTATTACGATTATTTCATTAAATAACAACACGTGGATCTGAATTCGTTACTTCCGATTTATAATATTGTACCTAAACAATGAAGTACCGAGAATTTCAAACAAGTTGTCTAAGTACAATAGCCCTAATTAGCATACCGCAATTTATTCAAATAATATCTAATAATTAAAAAAACTGGCAGTAGTTTAATCAAAACTTACGTGGTAATGGAAATCCAAAAAATCACTGATCAACCGCTGGATTAATTCAGGTCGTACGATACGGACCACGGTTTTGAATGCGTATGGATTCGACTGTGTTGCACCAACGCCCGCTTACTCACTGGCGGCTCTCGGGTTTGCCGACCACTGACCACGGACACAATCTGCTGTATCAATAACCTTTGCATCATCACCAGGTCTCTGGACATGTGCAGGTGTCACCTCTAAGTGACTCCTTTGCCTTATTGTAATTTTGAACCTATTGTTTATAAAGAAAAAAAAACGTATTTTTTAATGATTCAATCTCGTTAGTAAAATAATGGATAGTTAAAACTGATTTAATTTTTCAACAAGGAAAGGTCTTATTTGGATGCGCCCAAGTTTCACCTTTCTTTGTTGAAAAAATAGATTCCCTTGTCGCTCTAAAGCAGCACTAATGGGCTTCATATACATATACCTATGCATAAATTATGTACTAGTTAAATACGTAAAAACTATCGTGCGATTATTTTATATTGATCGACTAGCTGTCCCCCGCGGCTTCGCTCCCGTCAACTGGCTACCTACCTACCTACCCTACACCTACACCTACCCTACACCTACACCTACCCTACACCTACACCTACCCTACACCTACACCTACCCTACACCTACCCTACACCTACCCTACACCTACCCTACACCTACCCTATACCTACCCTACACCTACACCTACCCTACACCTACCCTACACCTACCTACAATATATCCTATGTCGTCTCCTGGTTCTAAGCTACCTCCCCACAAATTTTCAGCCAAATCGGTTCAGCCGTTCTTGAGTTATAAAAAGTGTAACTAACACGACTTTCTTTTATAAATATAGATTTCTTTCCGACTTGCTAGACAAAAGTTGTGATAGCTCGGTTAATATACATGTTATAAAAATAATTTATAGCCTATAGCACTCAGGAATAATGTAGCTTTCTACCAGTGAAAAAAATTTTAGAATTGGATCATTAGTTCCAGAGATTACCCCCTACATACAAACTTACAAATTTTACCTCTTTATAATATTAGTATAGATATTATAGTATGCGCCATATAAATGAAGAATAACGGTCATTGACCCACCTACATTTATTGACACACTTAATTTCAAAAACAGAAATAATGACATAAAACTGTCCTGAATCGACATCTATTGTGATCCTTACTGTTCTAGTAATGAAAAACGATTCATACTTTACTGTCCGGGGGTACCTATGAAGAGATATTAAGGAAAGGTCAATGACCGTTTTTCTTCATTTATCTGGCGCCTACTATAGATCTAGGGATTGCAATCCGGAAAAACGGATCCGGCGCATCATTAAACGTTTACCGGATCCGGTATCAAAATACAATGATTAGCATTTTTTCGCAAAATATCGGATGAAAATGAAGGAGGACGAGGAGAATACGTCTGCAATTATAATAATATTAATTATAATTCATGATTATTTGCTGACAAAGGCACCAAGTACCTACCTAGAGAAGCTGAAAGGGCCGTTTCGGTGGCTGGATATATTTGAAGCTCCATTAGAAGTCGACTGGCAGATGACACAATTAAACTATGTTTTTAAGTTTTTTTTTTCAAAATCAACATTGATTTTTTGATAATGTACAAATACAAAAATTATTGATATGATCTATTTGCGAAAGTGAAATCTAGGAAGTCTGAGTCACTCGTCATGTTGTTGAAATTTTAATAGGTACCTATGCTATTAGATTTCAATTGTTTGCTCGTTGTTGCTCTAATCTTAAGATTCTTCGATCAACAAAAGATTAGAGCAATTTGCATTGGAAATAATGTTGTTTTTACATATTATGTGTCTTTTTTATAAACTAGGTACCTATACTATCTAAATGCAATCTATCTAAATACAATACACTGGATTAACTTAAGTACCTACTAAAAGTTCATTTTGGACTGAAAAGTGATAAGTAATCATCCTGATTTGATCATTCCGGCCGAAACCAGTCGGAGACGAAAATGACGCCAGATTGCAATCCCTAATTTTGGTCGACGCCAAACGATTACCTATAAATTTACAATAACGGTCATTGCCCTTTCCTTAATATCTCTTCGTAGGTACCTGGATAATAAATTATGAATCGTTTTTCATTACTAGAAAATTTAAAGGATCATTGTAGATGTCGATTCAGGACAGCTTTATGTCTTTATTTCGGTTTTCGGAATTAAGTACATATGTCAATAAATGTAGGTGGGTCAGTGACCGTTACTGCAAATTTATCTATCGTCGGCCATAGATCATGTACCTAACTAAAAACTTAGCTACTTATACATTTTCAGCTTAGGGACATACCTTCACAGTCACCAAGTCTGCATAAAGAGGAATGTCAGAGACACGTTAAGATTTCTTGAAAGTAGGTACTATAATTTGTTATGAGCCTGCTTAATAAGGGTATTATGGTAGTATTCAAATGATCTTATCATGTCTTAAAGCTGAGTTACGATTTAGCAACAAAAGTTCAACGTTCTGACTTTGTGATTGTTGACATCAAACGGTTTGCTAACCGTACGTACATACGCCACAAAAACCAGGCTAACTTAATTAACCTCAGCTTGGCTATCTCACTGCGACATATATTCGTAACTTTGTACCAACTGAACAAATCGAAAGTATAGCCTTCAGTAAAGAAGGTGGTTCTGGGAAAATAATTTCTCGCCATGCAAGTTGTTACGAAACCATGTTATTTCCATTGTATTTGTTGTGTTGAATTATTGGAGCAATACAAACAGTTAAAAATACGAATTTACTTATTAATTGTTTTGTTTTGTTTTGTTACAGGTACTTACACCAATTTTGCGATGTGGTTGAACTCACGCACGGGTGCTCAAGTCAAAACAAGAATCGACTTCAAATATTTATGAAGTCAATGCACTCCAGTTCCCTGAATAACAATTTATCGTCCCATTACTGGTCTCAATTATTATTTGGTATCTCTGTTAATTAAACGACAAATTTATTGCTGCTCTACTGTACAGCAAAACCTCCCAAAATAAGAGCATTGGGACAAGTTCATAATTTTGAAAATTATTTGTGACTTATCGTTAAGTACCTGTACTTGAAAAAAAAAAACAAAGTATGTTGCTGTTGCTATATACCTCTTCAATAACGCCGAATGAAAATCAAGAGCTGATCTCAATTTACGCAGCTGAGCAAAGCTGACGAAATTTCTAGGGTTCCATACCCGAAGTGTAACCAACGGAACCCTGGTACTAAGCCTCCGCTGTCCGTCCGTCTGTCTGTCAGCGGGCTGTATCTTATGAACCGTAATAGGTGACAGTTGAAATTTAACAGTTGGGAACCCATTCCTTTTTTTTTAGGGTTGGGAAATCATCAGACGACTCCTGCTCTGGGCGGAGCGGAAGGGAGTGCCAGACTCTTTCTGACTTAAACCCCTCCGTGTTCCTCCAAATGCCCTTTGCGTTCCTGGGCCGCTGTGACCCTTTCGAACAATTCCGCAACCCTGGCAGGCTCCTGGCACTATACAAGAAACGTTCGGAACCCCTCGTGTCCGAGTCCGACTTGCACTTGGCCCGTTTTTTATGCTTGTGTTTGGACCGCAAACTTATGTGTCCATGCAGACGAAATTTATATTGTTTTATGGCATGGACAATAATTCTCGAGGACAACTTAAATGCTCGCTCGCATATTCTGCTCTTAGAACTACAACATTTTCATTAGGAAATTTACACCACTTACCTACAAGGCTAAAACGTGTAACAGAGTTCAGACCAACATTGAAATCGTGAAAATAAAATCGAGTGCCCCATACATTTATGTGCGCCTAACTTGATAACATGCACTAAACAGCTGATATTTTTTTCGCGATTTCGTGGTTGGCCCCATAGTAAAAGTTGTTTATAATGATGAGAACAATGGCCCCATAAAGGTATTGCGTTTATTTTGTTACACGTTGTATATTATGTCTTCGTTTTTAACCGACTTTAAAAGGAGGAGGTTCTCTATTCGTCGGAACCTTTTTTTAGGTATGTTCCCCGATTAGGTACTTGAAGATGGCTGGACCGATTTGGATTTTCTGTTTTTGTGTTTGAAAGGATATACTTCCCAGGTGGTCCCATGAAATAGAGATAACTCTTCAAATTTTATAGGCACACTTGAAGCGATTTGGGTAGTTTTTGGAAGAGTTTCAATTTGGTGAAGATTTGATGAAGAACTTCGGAGATAGGTAACGGAACTCCTCAATAAATGATAGCAGATGGACTGGGATTGCTGAAATCTCATGTCTGTCTATTGTTTACACTAGTTCATAACATAACATCACGCCGGTACGCTGTGAAGTGGTAAGTACATGTGAACCACTAATAAGTGAAAAAAAAAAAAACTTTTTTATAAAAAATACAACCGACTAAATCGACTAGTACAAAATAACTTAATTTCATTTTGCACTAGTCGATTAGTCGGTTGTATTTTTTGTAAAAAAGTTTTTTTCTGTTATATGGTAGCTAAAAGTGCAACCGGACATGTCCTTGAGCATTTTCAGTTTTTCCAGATACTAATGCAGAAAACCCTGTCATCATTTTTAAGTCACTCTAAGTGTTCTGCCTCATTCTTTATGCCTAAGATTGTTCATTCGATGAATTTACGAGAAATCATATTATCTTGTGATAAGGGTATTTTTATATTTAGGTTACATGCTAACTAAAACTTATCAATTAGGAACATAAATTAATCTGCATACTAATTTATCATGGAGGTATGTTACTTATGTCCTTAGTTTTTTGCTAGTTTGTGTTCATTATTATTTTTGTTATAAGTAGCTAGGTTTGGTTTATGGAGGAGGTATAATAAAATTAAGTGGTAATACTCGCGCATCAAAAGTCGAATGGACTGGTTCAGTAACGTTGTAATTAACGGTGTGTGATAATTTATAATACTATGTCACTTTAGTTACTACGCGATGCCATTTTCGGCATCATCCTCTCTATCTGCCGTCCGCGTTTCATTTAGGATCGGTGCAGTACGTCTTTTGGTTCCATTTAAATACACTTCTTTTGGTGGTCATCACAGAGTTCACTTTTCTTTCAAGTCATGTCATCTTTCAGCCATCCACGTTTATGCACTTTTCTTCTCATTTATTATGATACTCATACAATAATAAAAATAATTATTGTTATAAAAACTCCAAGGTGACACCTTGGAGTTTTTATAACAATAATTATTTCATTAGATTTTATCACAGAAGTAGGTAGGTACTTACTATTCACACAACAAAAATTTAGCGTATAATATTAAAGTACGATATTATTTAAATGCTCATTTATAAACTTGGCATCAATCAAACAGGGTTTATGATTATTGGAATGCACCTTCGAGTATGAGGTTAGCTATGCGAGGGCGTATTCAAATAAGATGTTTGTTTGTAAACGAAGGGACAAGTTTAGGTAGTAAATAAACCTAGATACTGAATAAGCGAGTATGATTATACAGAGGCACGGGCGTTTTTTTTTCCCATCTGTGCTCCTCCTAGTGCCCTTTGCGTTCCAGGGTCGCGGTGACTCTTTCGAACAAATTCCGCAACCCTGGCAGGAAGGGCGTAGCTATAGCTTCCACAAGGGAGGGGATTGTCCGAAGGTCTAAAAATTTACGAAGATAAGTTTTTGAGCAAAAACTACTTATCTTTGTACATATTTCAGGCTTCACGCAGAATAGGCAGAATTCTGAACGCCAATCTCATTCGAAGTGCAATTGATAATAAAATTATACTGGGTATTTTTTTACCCAGTGCGCCAACTTTAATAAACACTTCTGCTCATGTCGATGAACAACTTTTCCCAAGAAAGCCATTGTCAATTCCTAAAAAAATACCGTTCCCATACAAAATTGTCATCAGTTGATGACAATTTTGTATGGGAATGTCAATTTTTTTTTCCCGTTCCATCCTTACGATATTTAATGATTTTTATTTTCGTCGTATGCCAATATAAGGGGTTTAGGACCCCCTTAACACTCCCCTTGTATGTATACGCCCATGTAGAGAAGGTTTTTTACACAGCAGGGAGCTAGCTTGACAGCTTGCGCCAGATAATTCCCAGCCTGTCGATTCTGGAAAAAATATACCGCGGTGATGTGAGCGGTCATTTCTATTGATGCTGGGGATTGACAGCTGGCTTCAAACTTACTTTACGTAAGTTATCGCGGTCAGATTGTTGCAGAATAGCACTACTTACTGGTTTGGTATGGAAAATATATTTTTATTGTATATATTAATAGTACACCTAAGACTACCTACAGTACTGTCTTTCCTTCTCTCTTCAAAATCTATCCAAAGGTTGTCTTTAAAAGATCGCTTTTAGCGATAAGGCCGCCCATTGTGTCACCCTATGTAATGTTTTCTTCATATATATTTTCTGTAACTTATATGGTGTACATAATAAAGATTATTCTATTCTAATAGTGCTATAATGAAATTTCTTGCATCTGCACTGATTAAAGATGTGAATCGAAAGATAAAAATAAAAAAAGCAATTTTTAAGTAAAAAAAAAATAGATTTAGTCATTATCTTTCTGACCTTTTTCTTTGTTATCTGGGGTCGGCGCAATACGTTTTCTGCCGTTCTCTCTTGACAACGGTCACGATATCGTGACTCCCTCTTCCATTTTATTCCTCCGCATCACATTTCGTTCAACATTCTCATCTCCCCTACACCTCATTTTTATTCATCTATCTTCTCCCAGCATTCCCATCCAGTCTTATTCACGAATACTATTTAACCTCTAATCAGTGAAAAAGGTTGCAGCGTAAATAAAATAGGCGCACGGGTAGATCTTCAAGGTTAAGCAACGCTTGCCGAGGGCGGTCCGTGGATGGGTGACCAAGTGACCATCCAATAAATGCCAAGACCCCTCTGGGGCTCTAAAAGCATTTTAAGCAATTGATCTCGACAGTTATTTGTATAGCTTTGGATTGCACACCGGTGTGCAATCCACCGAATTCATCGCGAAATTAATGTTTATTTACTATTACGTAAGATTTATTTTTTATTTGGGAATTTTCACATGTCAGGGCTGGAGCGGGAGCAAGTTCAAGTTCAAGTTATTTATTTCAAAACAAAAATACATTTGTGTCGAAATTTTTGCACAGTAGGTCCTGTACACAAAAAGAAGCAACTTATACAATTACAATATCAAGGTAATCTCGTTCCTCACCTGTCATTGAAGTTAGAACGCCTATCCAAATTAAAAATACTAACTTTGTTAACATTAAACAGTCATATAGATACAGCACGAAGTCCCTATTAAAATGCTACAAAAATACCCGAATAATAAGCTACCTGTACTACTGAGTATGGGACGGTAAGTCAAGAGCCCGAATGTCTGACAAGCAGTCTTGCCAAGGCGGGTGTTAACCAACAACTGGGTTGTGGAGGTCATACAGGCAGTCGCTCCATTTAAAATACTGGTATTTTTCATGTAGCTGCATCCGGTTGGACTGGAAGCCGACCTCAAAATGGTTGGGAAACGGCTAGGCAGATGATTAGCTGCCTTATTCGATAAAAGGACAACGGCAATGGATTTTTTTTCAGATGATTTTGAATCTTATTTGACACTGTAACAACCACATTTCATTGATACATCACAGCCTGCTTCGGCATCCTTCACCATCCTTCGATGGCATCCCGAAATTTGAATGCTTAGCATGATAAAATAAGATCTCAAGTCATTTGTGCTTTCTAAAATCCCTTGCCGTGTCGCGTCGCCAGTGGGCGCCGGGTCTCACTCATTAATTTGTACAAAAGGACTCAAAAACATAAGAGCTAGCTAATAATAACAACTCATCGATTTACGGCCGTTTTCTATAATATATCTCAATCCCAATCTTGATCCCGATCCTTGTCTGTAACCAATCAAAGGTGAGGATTGTGTGGTGAAGGACACAAACTCGGCCTTTGATTGGTTACAGACAAGGATCGGGATCAAGATTGGGATTGAGATATGTTATAGAAAGCGGCCGTTAATAAGCAAAAATAATGACAAGCACCTATTACTAAGAAAATACTGCAAGGAGTCTTAAAACTCATGTGTATGTGAGTAAGGACATTACAATAATTGACGTGTAACTGTTGATTTAGTTTCTATATTTTAGATTTGTTTACTACGAGTAGCTTACGTAAAAACGTGTAGTCTCAAACTATCCATACATTTGGTATTTACTCTAGCAAGTTACAGTTTGTTATTTTGCTAAAACGTAATGAGTAGGCGTCGAAACCGGAGTACGAGAATGTGCAATGTGCATGTAGCATATAAATATCAAACTTCAGAAAATGCAACGTGTAAATTGAATCAAACCCGAAATCGTGAAAAAAAAATCTATTTCCCACTGGAAGTAATATTAAAGTAATACTGCTTTAAAAGTTGGTGGTTTAGGCCCAGGTGTCAGTATATTTTCGCGATTTCGGTGTTGGTTTTATTGTAAAACTTGTTTATAATGATGAGTACAATAACCCATAAACAGGTACTTATTACGATCATTCTGTTACACGTTTTTGAATACATTGATTGCATGTCACAGTACGTTATTTTGCTGGAACATAATGACTAGGCGTTGAAAGCGGCGTATGCTATGCAGCTTAAATCATGTAGTAATATGACAACTCTAAGCAGAACATAAAAGTCAGCAACCTCATACACTAGGTGTTTATTATTACATGTCACAAATTGTTATTTTGCTAAAACATGATGACTAGGCATCTAAACCGGCGTAAGCGCCTGTAGCTTAGTTGCAACTTCAGATAATATAACTCAAATGAGAACATAAAACTCAGTAACCTATACATAACATGTTTATTCTAGAATTGACAGTGCGTAATTTTGCTAGAACAACGATTAGATGTTCAAACTGGCGTTTGCACTGATAACTTAGTTCACAACCAACAACAAAATCTGTAACTTCATACTTTAGGCACGTACTCGAGCATGTTACATTTCCTCTACTTTACTAGAATGTAACGATTTGACGCTGAAACGTAGGCAGCTTAATTTAAAGTTCAGATAATAAATCCTGCAGCTTGATACCGTTTATTCGGTATGTTACAGTTCGTTATTTTGCTAGAACATAACGTCTAGGCGTCAATATCAGCTTACGTCCGTGGCTTAGTTCAAAATTGGTATAATATGACTCTTAATCACATTCCTCTGTACTTCTACGTTTTATGATATATTTTAACCACATTTACATTAAGAAAAAATATAATCGGAATCGATTTTGGCTCTCGAGCTGAGGTATCTATAACAATTTTCACAATAAGCAATTTTCACATTTTTCTCTAAAAGTGCTTAGCAAGCAAAATCAGATGGTGATTTTGCTTTCATATTTAATAAGGCGTTCAAGCCTTTTTTATTGTTGTTGAATATTAACTTTAATAATGAGTACCGAACTCTGACGTAAGTGAATTTTGAATATAAAAAAACCGGCCAAGTGCGAGTCGTACTCGCGCACGAAGGGTTCTGTACCACTATCTATAAAAAGCGGCAAAAAATCACGTTTCTTGTATGGGAGCCCCACTTAAATATTTATTATATTCTGTTTTTAGTATTTGTTGTTATAGCGGCAACAGAAATACATCATCTGTGAACATTTCAACTGTCTAGCTATCACGGTTCAAGAGATACTGCCTGGTGACAGACAGACAGACAGACAGACGGACAGACAGACAGACAGACGGACAGCGGAGTCTTAGTAATAGGGTCCCGTTTTTACCCTGTGGGTACAAAACCCTACAACCCCCTAGAATTTTGGTTTAATTTTATGCTACATACACAATTTGTATCATACAAAAAAGAAGTTCAAAAACTAAAACCCGACTACAGAATCACGTTCTAAAAAGTATGAAACAAGAAAACATAGCCGTGGTGGTAGTTGGCTGCGACATATATACAGATCTATACACATTGGTTAGTCTTTAGAACAAATAAAGCAAAATATTCTTTCATATCAACCATAGTTGTTTTATTGACACACTGAATGAAATTTTGGTAACACAGTTTTGTAATATTAGCAAGTTTGTGACCATCAAAACTGGAAATATATAAGTGAACACTCTTGCTAGAAGGAATAATTTATAGAACTCAATTCGGACCCCAAGTAATCAGAATTAAAATCGTTGCACATTAGCTCTAGAACATTCTATTTGAAGAAACTTAATTACAAATCACCCTATACATATATATTTATAGCATAGTTATGTTTAAGAATATAGGGGGTATAAATAAAATTAGTCATATTGTGTAATATCATCACAAGATATGATGCGCCGATCCCAAATAAATTAAGAGCAATAGGATTTTGACAGATTTTGACTATTAAACTGCTGCAAAAATAAAACAATGATATTACAAAATAAAGTTTTTATGTCACATGCTTGTTATACATGACAAAATCGCGGGCGAAGTGCTAGTACAATATAATTAAACTTAGTTCCTAAAATATCACAGATTCTACAAAGATTATTAATATTATACTTATCACGAACACATGGAAATTTAGACAGAATTATAAATAACCCCAATCGCTTTTGATCATGTCTGCTCCTTTTTCAGCTATCATATAGACTGGAGCGTTTGTGTGACCTGAGATTATATCAGGCATTATACTGGCGTCGATTACTCTCACGCCTTCAATGCCATGGACTTTCAATCTAGGACTGACCACAGCCGTCTCGTCACTCTCAACTCCCATTTTGCAAGTCCCGCTCAGATGATATATCGTAAAAGTAAACATTTTTGCTTGACATGCGAAGTATTCATCGCTACCAAACGGTCCATATTTCAAGCAGTCTTTGATCGGTACATCGTATGTTCTGGCACCTATTTTTCTCATTGCCGGTTGCTTTGATATTTCCACGGCTACTTTTATCCCTTCTACAATTTTCTGCAAATCTTCGGGATACTCGAAATAATTTGGAAGTAATGCCGGATATTCATTCGGATTTCTATTTTGTAGCATTATTCGTCCCTTTGATTTAGGACGCAATAACATAGGAAAGATCATGAAAGTGTCAGATCTACCTAAACGTCCGTACGTTTCTTTATATATTTGGTCGCCAAAACCAAAATTCCGACGTAATAGTGGATCTGAATTCAAGCCACCAGCAATGAAGAGCAATTCCATGTCGGGCCAGGCTGTAGAATTAAACTTATCATTCAAATTCATAAAAACTAGACTCTCACATCCTCCAGGAACAGACAGAGGACCTTTATGCGTCTTCATCCATTTAAATACTAAACCTATATTGTTTAATATGGATTCCGATGAAAAACTTGAATTTTGTTGTTGCACTACAAATTGTACCCCACCCGCAGCAACGTGATCCATTAAATTAAATCCGACTGGCAAATCTTTCACTACATTGATTTTCATCGATTCCAAATGATCTCTGGGTCCGATGCCTGACAACATTAACAACTGCGGAGAGTTGATAGCACCAGCGGATAAAACGACTTCTTTATCTGCTAACATTTTATACTTCCTGTTTTGCTTCTCAAATTCCACGCCGATCACTCTAGTATTGGTATTGTCAAAAATAAGTTTAGTGACCATGCTACCTTTAGACACGTGAAGATTGTTTCTTCCGTTTATTGGGTGCAAATAAGCTCTACTAGAACTATGACGAGTTCCATTTTTCATCGACAACTGAAGAAATGACACTCCTGATGGTTCTGCTCCATTATGATCACCATATTTAAAACCCATTTCTTGTGCTGCTTTGACCCATGCTTTGCCTTTGCTTGTGCGAAATGGGGCGTGTTCGATATTGACATATCCACCATGTGCGTGATGCACCGGTTCATCGAAGGTTGGGATATTGTAATTTTCAACTTTTTTGAAATATGGAAGTACATCGTCCCAGCCCCAGCCGTCGTTGCCCATGGCTTTCCAATTATCGTAATCTGGTCTTGCTCCTCTGGTGTATATCATGTAATTTAGTACGCTGGAACCTCCAACAACTTTTCCACGTGGCCAATTACATTGCTTATTCTCAAATCCTGCACAATAGTTATTAGATGGCATCGTTTTATAAGCCCAGTTAACCGAGGTAAATTGGAGATAGCCTGCTAAGATGGGGATGTCCATTACGTAGTTTTCGTTACTTCCAGCTTCAATCAGTAAAACTTTCCATTCTGGGATTTCAGTTAGTCGATTTGCAAGCACGCATCCTGCTGTGCCGGCTCCAACTATGATGAAGTCATATGCAGGCAGTAAGTTGGTTTCGTCGGGTGGTTCGTTATCGAATTGAATTGTTTCGTCTCGCATGAAGTTCAGAAGAGAAGAAAAAGGGCTCGCGGGCTGTGTTTTGATTGGATGCGAGAGGATGAATAACACCCATGTCGCTATTTTGAAAATTGATGCGCGTTGCTTAAGGCTCATCTGGAATGATCAAAGAATAATTTTAAAGGCTGGGATATTTTTTTTTGTGATCTGTTACTTTTTGCTGGATATTCAGTATTAGCAGTATTCAGCAGTAGGTATACATTTAATAATGTTTTTTTTTTGTTAACCTATATTGTCCCACTGCTAGGCAATGGTCTCCCCCATAGCCTTCCTCTCTTTCCGGTGTGTTGCTCTTTCCGACCAATCCGTCATGAACATCTCGAAGTCGTCACGCCAGCGCTTCCTAGGCCTTCCTCGGCGACGTCGCCCGTCTCCTGGCTCCCACTACGTAACGACTCTGGCCCATCTATCCTGATGTATCCTACATACATGACCCGCCCTGTCCCACTTCAGCCTGGCAGATTTGTTGCCCACATCGCCAATCCCCGTCTTGGACCAAATCGTGATATTACGAATTCGATCGCTGAGCCTAGCTAGCTACGCTCCATAGCCCTTGGCAAACCTTGAGTTTGGACTTTTGAGACTCGGTCAGAGATCAAGTTGCCGTACCGTAGGTTAGGATGGGCATAAATAGGTATTTAAGAAAAAAAGGTACGTACATACCTTTCTCTATTTGCTCGTCTTCAAAACCTTAATGACTGATACCAATCCACGATTTTATTTTGCTATTTAGAAGCTAATCGCCTGTAGCCGATAACTTTGTCCTTACAATCACTTCGAGCTCTTAATCACCACGGATATGCCACTTGCACCATAACCAAATGCACACTGATCAGAATATTATTCAATTGAGTCCGTTTAGTTGTTTATAATAATTAAGAAGTCATTGACGTAGGTAATTCGAAGAAAATGATGTATTAATAAAACCATTTAAAACTCATTTACTGGGGAAGTGGACTATGGTATCGGAATTTTCTGATTGGATAGTTCCACTGATCGATCAGCTTTCTTTAATAAGGTTGATGTTTTTTATTGTTATATTTCGTAATGTTTTTATTGTTTTTGAAATCGCCGTATCATATTCGTTATAACTATAACTACAATAAGCATCTCATATATCAAAGAGTAATTCATATCATCATGCTATTTCATTATCTAAAGTATTGTGATTCCTAATCTGGTCCACAGGGGTGATGGTGTGTTCAAGTGTGTATGTATGTGTGTGAGATAGACATAGGTATCACCCAAATTATATAAATTAGACTATACTTTATGCCAGATAAACTTGCAATAAAGTACATTGACCTTTCCCTAATATCCCTTCGTAGATACCCGAACAATACATTATGAACCATTTTACATTACTAGAGAACATAAAGGATCACGATAGAAGTAGATTTAGGACTGCTCTAAGTCTTTATTTCTGTTTTTGATTTTAAGAAAGTCAATAAATGTATGTCAATGACCGTTATTGCACATTTATCTGGAATCTACTATAGACGTGTACTGTTTGCAGATAATATTATAGGAAAGCACTAAAGAAAACAACGGATTCATATTTGAATTCTTGTATAATATATTTTGTCACTTTGTTTTGTTATTAAATAACTTAATTAAACATAATTTGTCAGACTTAACACTACCCTAGTTTCGTTTTACCACTTGTAGCTATTTACATGATTAAATGTACAACCGCGCCCATTATAATTATGTAGACACTTAAAGCTACATTGTAACTGTGAATCAATGTGGGTGTCATGAAATGTCGAGCACCAGGTAGCAGTACTGAGGCGTCAAGTCCAGGCACCTGTCAAAACGCTAATATTTTCTGACATTTGTTAAATTGACAACAACGTGATGTTTTTGTCGTACGTCATTTCAGAATTTTTTTAACGTAGAGGACCTCTCGCCTTAGTGGCGCTATCTGGTGTCGTAAATTTCCCTGGAAACCCTCATTATTTTCATGGTTCTCATTGTCATTAATTTCCCGAAATATTTTGCTGCAGATTTTATAATAAAATAATACTCGCTAATGAGGTGGTGTAATTAAATAATTAATGTACCTAACCTATTAAATAATATCTTCATTGCACATACATAATAATGTTTAATAGAAATATTTTAAAAAATGTACAAACGGGAAATAAGTTATTTCTTCATTGGCTGAAATTAAGTTCAATATCAACGTTTGGTATTTGAAATAAATAATTATTTTTAACACATTCTAAGTATCTAGCAGGGCTGAAATGGTTAGATTTTCAAGGTTAAGCAACGCTTGCCGAGGTCGGTCTGTGGATGGGTCCGAGATTCCTCCGTGCTTCGGAAAGTACATTAAGCCGTTGACATTTCAATGTCATTTTTCGAGCCCGAAAATCTGACATCACGTATATCTGATTTACGTTACCCAGTCAGTCAATGGGCTGTGGAGGTCTGATGCCCAGGCAGCTGCCCCACGTAAAATACTGGTATTCAGCTGAATCCGGTTTGACTGGGAGTCGATCCCAATATAGTTGGGAAAAGGCAAGGCAGATAAGTATCTTCTTAAATTCTAACTGACACATTTCTCGTAAACATTTCCGATTTAGAAGACTGGTCTATTTTCATTAAATTGTACTTATCTTTTTTAAATAATAAGTTAAGTAACTCATTTTAACTTGCTGAAAGTTAAAATTATCTCACTATAACATGTGGACCTTGTTTAAAATCTATATTTATTCCATGATTGCGCTTATTTTCTTGTTTAAACATTCATATAAATGTTATTCAGACAACGTGTGATAATTTCACACCACGGATCAATATAATATTACCTACTGTTAAAAATATTGTAGCTAAAATTACATCACAGGTGCACTTTATTTAATAAATACTACATCGGATGGATACTATCATAATCTACCATAGTCTTGTTTTATCATGTCTGCTCCTTTTTCAGCTATCATGTACACGGGAGCGTTCGAGTGACTCGAGACTATCTCTGGCATGATACTGGCGTCGATCACTCTTATGCCTTCAATACCGTGAATTTTTAATCTCGGACTCACCACAGCTGAGGGATCACTCTCTATTGCCATTTTACAAGTTCCGCTTTGATGATAAATAGTGAAGGTAAACATCTGGGCTTGACAAGCGAAGTAAGCATCGCTACCAAAAGGACCATGTTTCAAACAATCTTCGATCGGTACATCGTATAACTTTGCACCTATTTTTTTCAAAGCCGGTTGTCTTGCTATTTGCACAGCTATTTTTATTCCTTCCACAATCTTCTGCAAGTCTTCGGGATATTCGAAATAATTTGGAATTAATGCCGGATGAGCTTTTGGATTTCTACTCCGCAGCATAACTCTTCCCTTCGATTTTGGGCGCATCAACATTGGAAAGATCATAAAAGCATCAGATCTTCCTAAAGGTCCATATGTATCGGTAAAGATTTGATCATCAAAGCCGAAATTTCGACGTAGCAGAGGGTCTGAATTCAATCCACCAGAGATAAAGAGTAGTTCCATATCTGGCCAACCTGTAGAATTGAACTTATCCTTCAGATCCATAAATACTAGAGCTTCACACCCACCGGGGATTGAAAGTGGGCCTTTGTGTGACTTCATCCATTTAAAAACTAAATCTAAATGGTTTAATATGTATTCAGTTGATATAGTTAGATTTTGTTGTCGAACAATAAATTGAACTCCACCAGCCGCTATGTGATCCATCAGATTATATCCGACGGGTAAATCTTTCACAACTTTGATTTTCATAGATTCCAAATGATTCTTTGGGCCGATACCTGATAACATTAACAACTGCGGAGAATTGATGGCACCGGCGGATAAAATCACTTCTTTCTTTGCTAAAATTTTATGTTTTTTGTTTTGTTTTTCAAATTCCACTCCGATCACTTTAGTATTGGTATCGTCAAAAATAAGTTTAGTTACCATGCTTCCTTTAGTCACGTGAAGATTGTTTCTTCCGTTTATTGGGTGCAAATAAGCTCTACTAGAACTATGACGAGTTCCATTTTTCATTGACAACTGAAGAAACGACACTCCTGATGGGTCTGCTCCATTATGATCTCCATATTTAAAACCCATTTCTTGTGCTGCTTTGACCCAAGCTTTGCCCTTAGTTGTGCGGAATGGGGCATGTTCAATATTGAGGTAGCCACTGTGTCCATGATGCTTTGGATCATCGAATGACGGAATGTTGTAGTTTTCAATTTTCTTGAAATATGGGAGAACATCGTCCCATCCCCAACCATCATTGCCCATTTCTTCCCAGCTATCGTAGTCTGGCTTCGATCCTCGTGTGTATATCATGTAATTCAACACACTAGAGCCTCCAACTACTTTTCCTCGTGGCCAGTTACATTGCTGGTTTTCAAATCCCGCACAATATTTATTGGACGGCATTGTTTTATAAGCCCAGTTTGCTGATGTGAATTGCAGATAGTTGGCAACAATAGGAATGTCCATAACGAAATTTTCATTGGCTCCTGCTTCGATTAGTAAAACTTTCCAGTCCGGAATTTCGCTTAGTCGATTAGCGAGCACACATCCTGCGGTGCCAGCTCCAACGATGATGAAGTCATATTCTGTCAGCATGTTAGTTTGGTCTGGTGGTTCGTTATCCAGCTGATTAGAGCCCTCATTCAGAAAGTTCATGAATGATGTGACGGGATTGAGGAATTGTGTTTCTGTTGGAAGCAGGAGGGCGAAAAGCAGCCATGTTGCCGTTGCCAGGTTGGGCGAGCGATGATGATGCCTCATCTGGAAAATACAAAGAAACTGTTTTAACACTTTGTGATAAGAACTTTTTGGGGACCAATGAAAGTATTGTTTATTTTGCCAAAATTGATTCTGAATTTAGAACTATCAACTTTAAAGAGGAAGTTGACTTTTGAGCTGTATCCCACGAGGGTACTATACGAAATAATAATACTAAGGATAATGCTGAAGCGGAAAGAGATCAGACTTTCCTAATAGAGTACCATGATAGTGTTTTCATTGTTGTTGTTATGGATTCAAAGTCGATGTCGACCGCCGAGGTTGGCGATACCTACTTGTCCACAACAAAAGAATACATAAAATGTTTGCGTGACTTGGAGTCTAAAGTGGCCAGTATTGGGCCTTCGCATGTCTCTCTGATTTAATCGACTAAGTAGTCAGGAGCTGTTTTCCTGGTAGAGGGTCCGACTGCACTCTGTTAGGATTCATGTTATCGAGATTGTTGAAGTACCAACATTTAATCTTAGTAATGCCGAGATCTTAATAAAATACATAATTATTCATATTAAAACAAATGTAAATACCTACTTAAAAGTATACGTTTTTTTATGTAGGTACAGCAATATTATATTGTCACAGGTGACTGATTCAATAAAATTTATATGGCATAAGAATACTATTGTATTCTTCTGCCATATAACTTTTTTTAATAAATCAGTCACCGTCAAACTAACAAACTGATACTTAAGATGTCAAGCAAGTCCTGGGTCAAATGTCAGTTTTTGTTCTGTGTGTAAACTGCGTAATTAATATTCGAACTTTTAATAACATTTACTTTTACTTTTTTACTTTTTATAACTATTAGTTATTCTGTTAATGCATACTTTTGACCTCCCTATGATTGACATGATTAATTGAATTCTTAACAAATTATAGCAATGTTTTGAATAGCAGCCTGTCATCGTTGTGTTACCGCACTCTATCGTATGTGTCTTCATCAGGTATTGGGTTAAGCAGTGAAAATCGGCACTGAAGCTTATCCATTCGTTCCAAAGTACTTTAGAAAAAAGACAGTTGATTGATATTTTAAACTATTGCAATGTCGACCTTCTCTTGCTAGGCGTGCGAGCAAAGAAATTCGGGGATCATTGCCTCAATCGCGTTTACGTAAACTTGTATATACGAAAGCTCGATAGCAGTCGCCAATATTTATATTAGTTATTTAAAATTTTGTTAAAAAATGAACTTACATGTGTGGACCGGAATCAGATATGGTGACATTTCTGTTTGTAGCGCGAAGACCTTGTTATATTGTTAACATTACGCAAATTGTTCTATGCAACCCGTTATCTATCCGATTTTACATCGAAATATTATCCAATAACTTACTAATAATCTATTATTGCGTATATTGGATAATTATTACTAAACTAGGAGTCAAGGTTGCAATTTTGATTAGTTCCTTAACTTATTTGATTTGATTTTTGATTTTTTATTTCGATAGTTGATAGTTCAATTGCCGCGCTGGAGATAGGGTCGATGAGTGTGTTCTGCTGCAGAACAACTTGCTGCTCCTGTCACTACCGCGGCAGAACTAGCTTTATCTGTTTGACTGACAGACCTTGATAATTCAAAAGTGCCAGTAACTGGTCTGTTTTAAAATAAATTATTTTGTATTTGTATTGTATTTGTATAGTTCATGTGATGTGCGTTGGTCGGAAAACTAGCAAATCATTTAGGCTACGGTTGCTGCGTAAATATTAAATGTTTAATGCATCAATGTTTGCTTGAAATATTTTATATACCTACTTAGTAGCTTTAATATCATACGGATAATCCTGACAATGCCTGCAACTTCTTGGAATGTCACCTTAGCTGCCTCCTACTTACTATAATTCTTAATTAATTTAGAGATAAAGATACATATCATTTGAAGTTTACATACATTTTGCGTGACCTATCCGGTCCTTCTGTCCGCACCTCTCGGTAATATTAAATTGATATTCCGATCAGTGACATGTCTTCGTTTTTTGTTTTCTTTCTATCAGGGACCTTTTCCTCATTTTGTGACATCACGGAAATTAAAAGTTTATTTAAAAAATGTTACCTTAAGTTAAAACAATCGATTTTACGGAAAATGATCTGAAAAGTAGGCAAGCATGAGACATGGAAATATTTCTGACTGAAATTGAATTCTGTGTTTTTAACCGACTTCAAAAAAAGAGGCTATGTGAAACAAAATCACTGTTCTGTTAGACTATATACCTAATTCTAAACAACACAAAACAACAAAGAAAGTCACCGTTCTGTTAGACAATATACATACATTCTAAACAACACAAAACAACAGTGTGCCGAGGTTTGTAGCCATAGCCGCTATGACGTGTGGGCTCTGTGGCCATCAACTGCAAAATTACGGCAGCATGCGCCTCACACACGCACTTTACCCTAAGTGTTGATTTGAATTCTCTCTTTGAAGAGCATTTCTTGAGAGTCACTCCACTCTCGTCTGTCAGTTCGGAGATAGCGACGTCTGCGCAGAATTTTACTGAAAGCAGTGAATAACTTCGATCTCTAGTTACTATAGGCATGAACAATAATAAAGTATAAAAAATAAACAAGGTAGGTATCGCGACCTTATCTTTTAAAAAGTGGTTCTTTAATTGTTCAATGACTGGTTTTACTGCCTATAGAATTATGTAGGAACTACTTCAAGCAGACGTTTGTATTCTTTAGTTTTTTCTGCGCACTGCTGTTTTTTATGATGACCCTTAGATCAAACTAGCTTAGATGCTAGCGGCTCCGCCCGCGTGAGTGTCGGAAACTATCCCAAGAGAACAAAATCCCGGGAACCCTTTGAGAATTTCCAGATTATAATCTACCTTTGTGCTAAATTTCATCTAGATCCGTTCAGCCGTTCTGGCCTGATTGAGTAACCAACAAACATCCATCTATCCAAACTTTTGCATTAATAATAGTAGGAAGATAATTTTCGGATTAATCAGGTAAGTAAGTAACATAGGTATCGTTGTACGAATAATTCATTTACTGCCGGTAATTTTTACTGTTATTATGTGGATAATGCAGTGGGCTACAATATTGTAAACGTTCTATTGCATCTATAATTTAAGTAGATATGTATATTGTACCTAGCTGTTTATTGTCCCAAAATAAAATAAAATAAAAATTTGAATTGCAAATCTTGCTTGAACTTAAGACTTCGCTTCGACATATTGTTTCCTTTTTCATCGCGTTTACTTTGTTTTTGTTTATAAACTTATAACACGAGAAACAATTGTTATTCTTGCATGTATTTTGATTGGCTTTAAATTAATATAACTAATAATTATGCATAGTTTGCTGACATGATTTGCGTAGTTAAATTAACTTCCATATTGTTTAATTTTTAACTTAATTATGTAGTTTTTCACCTATGATGCAACCTGGCTGTTATTATTAAGTGTTATTAAAAGTTAGTAAGTGTTAATATGATTTAGTGTTGTGTGTTACATAAAAAGTATAAATTATCATAACGTTTTGCATATAATTTTTAATAAAAATAATTAAGTAGGTAATTATATTTTTTTGTGATGTAGCGTCGTTAGAAAATAGTAACAATACAATAATAATATTTTTATTCTTTCAAAGTTAAAGTTCCTTGCAGTAATAAAGGGCTGTCCTTATATTTTGTGTGATTGTGCCAATATGGATATGATCCATTTCGATACGGCACAGTTTAGGTATCGTCTCTGCTGGAAAATTCTTAAAGAGAATGAATTGAACTATAGACAAGTTTCGATAACTGGTTTAATGTATTTACAAAAATGTGAAACATATTGCTTGCGGCTCGAAACGGACGTGCGTCAAGCCTTGCTAGTGGTCAGGGTCATAATTAATTAGTATATAATATATAATCGTCATATTTAATGCGAATATAATGAAGTCACGCTAGAAATACCGTTTTTGTGGTTTGAATTTGGAATTTCGTGTTCTTCTATGTTACATCGACACTATTGTAATTAGGTATGTGTTTGATTTTTTTGGGTTCTTTAACTGATCTAACCGTTAGTTTGTCTTTGTTGTGTCGTTTGTCTTATAAATATGATAGTACCTGGAAGAGCGAGCTTTGCTTGGTTTTTTAAAATGACGTTTTCTAAAATTGAAACGGAGCTAGATCGATTTATTGCTATTAGGCGTTTAGACATTGAACGAGTTAGAATATTTTATGAGATGAGAGCAATAATCGACCAAAATTCCGTTCTCATCTTTACAATACTTAATTATAAAACAGGATTTTTTTATTACCTTCCATTTTTTTTCAAGAAGTGTCCATTCCAATTAATAGACACGATTTACATTAAGTATGTAAAAATCAACTTAAAAAAAAAGATTTCTGTTTTTAATGTAATCGTGTTGTGTACCTTAACTTTATGCTTAATATTTTTTTCTTTATTTATTTTAAACCAGGTTCTTATTTCTAGATTTTGCAATGGGTCTCCTTTTTTCATGTGTGTTAATTGGCCGTCATTTCCATTATTGTCTTATAGGCATATTATTATGTATAATTACACTAGTTTTTCCGATCCCGTGGGTTATGCCACAAGAACTGTGCATTTTTCCGGTTAAAAAGAAACAATTTGTGGAATCAATTTCTTTTTTTTTGCAAATAAGGAAATTAGCTACTTTAACTCTCTTTAATAATACAGGGTTATTTGTAAAACACTAACAACCTTTCAGTAAGTAAAAGTAAACATAATTATAAACAACTTTTACTATTAGAGCAACCCTGAAAATTCGAAGAAATATCTGATGTATCATACATTTTCACCTGGTAAATATTGCATTTTTATTAAACTGCTAATATTTTTTTGATATTTCAGGACCAACTGCCCCAATCCTAAGTCCTTTCAAACACTGAAAGTGTTTTACAAATAATCCTGTTTATTTTAAATTCTCTCCGGATCTTTCTCTTTTTCAGTTTCAGTCTTTTCAGCAGTAAGCCATTTCTTTTTGAATCAATTTTAAATACAAACAGGTAAGCACTAGGTTTAAGCATGCCGAGTATCATACCAATATGAGCTTCCATTCCTAGACTTTATCGATTCGAAAAATTTGACGAAGACCGTATCTATCGTTATCGAGATTCAAACAAATAATTATCATTCGCGTGCCGGTGTTGGCCTTCAAAATGTGCTACACTAATAGTTGCAATGAATATTTTATAATATATAATTTGTGAATTAAGTATATAAGTTGCGAGGTTCTCGTATCCGGAAACCAACGGAAGCTTAGAATTATTTGCATCGTTCGAAAGTTAAAGTCATTGATAAATTTTTGATTATTTACCAGAAGAGTTGTTAAATCCTAACTAATATATATCAAATGCGTAAATGAGTTTGTTTGTATCGCTTTCACGTCGATATCGCCGAACTGATTTTGATATTTGGTATAGAAATAGATGAATGGAGACGGCTAAAGCTACTTTAACGCGTACTATGCCGTGGGCAAATCTAGAGTTTTTTTTATGGATGGAAAATCATCAAATAACACCTTCCGCTCTGGTAGTAATACTAGCTATCTAGCTCACAACTGATACTAATTAAAAATAGTTTACTAATTCAACATTCAAAAACTAGTTCAGTCATTCACTGCCTTCCTGATCCTAATGATTAAAAAAACAAGGCTGCTGCATAATTTTTTTTTTAATCTTATGCTGTTTAGTTTTCGCATTCGCATTTCGCACGTCAGCTTTTAAATAACTGGTTGAGAATTTGACACTGACTACCTGCTCTAAGACTTCCTGACTGCATTGATTCTGCTAGACACATTTTAAACAGCTCTCTAAAGTAGCTTTTGACGGATTGATATTACTTAAAACGGTATTTATTATATATATTATATGCATGAGTTGGTTGAGGGTTGAGTGCTTCTGCTTTTGTAATTAGACTAACCTAAAAAATTGTTTGATTTTTCAGTGTTTTGGTAATTATAATTAGCAAAGTTGGTTTCTATTATCGTAGTTTACAGAAAATATACAGTAGTGTATCTTTTACATTTATTTGTATTTATTTTATTCGTGTGTAGCGTTAAAAAACATTAGGGATAGTCTAAGCATGGGTTAAAAATAATGGATGTCATTTCCAACAGTGGTTGCCTAAATTGATTTAGATAACTTATCCTTGCACTGTCGTTTAAAAGTTTTCTGCGATAAATACTCTAATTATAAATGTTATTAATTTATCTTACTTATTTAATATTGACAGTAATGCCTTACGTTGTAGTTTTTGTAACTTATATACGTTTCAGACTACGTCAATACATTAATATTAATTTGATATAATTATTCCAAAGGTCAGCTTTATCTGTTTAGTTTTTCATAAATTCAGCATGATTCAAGAACTTCCAATGACATGATGATAAATTCAGGTCCCTTGATTGGTCTACATGTAATATAATTTTGTATGTCTTGATTTTAATTCCAATATGTTCTAAATTCATCTAAGCGAGATGTAGGTACCTACTTATTTCATAAACAATATTTTTTTCAAATTGAAAATTTACGGCTTTACTACAAAACGCGTTCTAACTTTAGTCCAAGCCTAAACATTCAAGCCCGTTATTGCATTTTGAACTACATATATTCCGACTTCCTTAAAGTTATTAATACAAAAACCTATTTTAGATCCCGGTCTATGTTGTCAATGTGCATTCAAGAACTTTACGGCATTTGGAATAAAGTTCGAAATTCAAAAATGGCTTGTTGGTTTAAACCTGGGTTTAAAGTTAGAACGCGTTTTGTAGTAATGCCGTTATTGTTTAAATTTTTTGAGGTGTTTAGATGAACATCTTGAGTTAACCAATTCTGAATTTATTTCTTTAAGTTTCCTAAACAAGTACATTCAAGTACCTACACCTACCTTTATCTATAGTATAGTCTTTATGAGTAGGCGTAACGGGTCGTATTTAAAAAAAAATGGAAACTGAAAAAAAATAAGATAGAAAAAACATTTACGAGTTTTAGATAAAAATTTTGAGATTATTTCATAGCACTAAATCCTATTTTTTTACCTGTCTAAACTGGTAAACATGCAAGTACTTTATCTGTAGAGTAGGCGTTATGTGTCATATTTTATGAACAATGATTTTTCAAACTGAAAATGGAAGTTTTATAGGTATTTCTTTTCAGCTCATTTATATACATTTGCGTAAAATTTTTGTCGTTTCTCAATTTTAAAAAAATTAAATGTATGGAAATCAACTGAAGACACGCAGGCATGAAAATAGCGTTATAAAATAAATTCTGGGTTTATTTCATAACGCTATTTTTATGCCTGCTATTATTCCTATTGGTGAACTGGGATACATCCAATAATTTCTTTTCATTTAATTTACGAATTTTTCAGTAGAATATTTTGTTTAAAAGTTGTAACTCTTGAGTTTATTTCACAACGCTGTTCATATTTTTAACTGGGATAATTTCAATAATTTTATCAAAGCCGCAATTACTTACTTTTTATTAAAAATCAATAAATAAATTCCAAAAAGTCAACACAACACGACACAGATACAGTCACACACTGCGCGTTCTATTTAGCGTGCTACTGTCCACTCGGCCGTTACAAGACACAGGCTGCGCAGGCGGCGCAGGATCGACGCTCCTTGCGCACCACTGCTGCGCGAGGGAAGCGCTGCGCATGTTTTATTACGCCGACAGAAAAATTACGGCGAAATGACGTGCGTGCCTAAGGCACACCCGCCCGTGACCTTTTTACTCGCGTTCAAGTACACCTGTTGAACGCATACCGCACCTGAATTTTGAAGATGTGCTCGTTGAGTTCTTTCGCTGACATTGAAAGTGAATTTGTTGTTTGTTTGCAATGAAAGTAAAGTTATTTCATGTTAGATTTCGGTGTTTATTTGTAAGACAAAGCTCCTTGGTTAGTAGCAGGATAGATGGCGAGGTTATTTTGCCCTAAGCGTTGTGGGAAAATGGATTATTAGTATTTACCTATAGCATTTGCTTTTTCAAAAAAGTTCTGTTATCTTTGGCGCCATAAAACAACCTTACAATTTTCAAAATTAGGTAGCTGTTTCAGACTTAATTTTCTATGCTGGAGTCTACTCAAGTCTCCGTGTGCAGTTTTGAGGTGACACAATATTGTAACTCCGTTATTTTTAACGGTAAGAGCTTTAGTTTTGGAATGTCAGAGTTGCTAGAAGCTATAGCTTCTTTTATTTAAGTGAAAACTTCCCTAGCGGCGTCGTGCACTTTTTGTTATGGGTAAAAAATGTTAAACTCGCGTCAGGACACGTGACCTGATCGAAAATTCGTAAGACGGATAATGTAATATGTAATATAAATTGTCATGTTTGTGTACGATAGCGCAATGAATTAATATTGTATTTAACCACATGAATGATAGTAGGTACTTTTATACTGATGAATAAAGCAATTCGTGCGAAATTATTCCCTAACTATTCCAAAATATTCAAAAATGCACAACGTTAATGTTCAAGTTTTCACTTCTGCCGGCACTCCCGGAGTGCAACCCGTTGTTTTTTTTTTTGGAAGCCTCATTTAGGTTTTGTCAGATGTAAATCTGGCAAGGCCTAAATGAGGCTAGTTCAATCTAGCGTATTAAACAGCTTTTGGTTTTCGTAAAGCTATAAATGTCCGGTTTTATTGCCAAACGATGACCTACGACTTACGACTACGACAGCTACACAAAAATAGTCCCTGAGAAGAACAATACGTACCTCATAATTAATGTTAGCGACAATTCGCAAATCTATTGTTTTATTTTGCGACTATTTTATTTTCTGGTTCTCGAAGCATGAAGCTGACTTGAAATTATTTAACTGATTATTTTGGATGCAGCCTGCATTGTTTAATATCATGTATAAAATAATTTAGTTGTGCGCACATTAACTTATGCCATATAAAATAATATGCAGTTTTCGTTGGAACGGAACTGCTTTATGCACAGTTAATTTTAGTCGCTAACTAATTTCCATACTAATATTATAAATGTCAAAGTAGCTCTGTCTGTCTGTTATCGTTTCACGTTTTAACGGCTGATTTGGATGAAACTTGGCACATAGTAGCACAGTAGACCATGTCCTGAAATAGGACATAAGATACATCTTTTCATCTCTAGAGTATGTTCCCATGGAATAATTTTTGTTTCACGCGGGTGAAGACGCTGGTAGAAGCCAGTCAGTCATCTATAAGAGTTGTTATTTAATAATTTAATGCAGTGTTAAAAATTATGATAATTGGTAGACCGTGTTTTTGGACAAATGTATTCCGTAAAATCACTACTTAGTGTAAAATAACCAGAAAATAACTTTAATTTCGGAAGACATTGTTTTCAGTTGTTTTTTCGTTTATTGACACCGACTTCCGAAATTAAAGTTAGTAGTGTTTTTTATTGGGAAGTCGGTTGTATTTTTTTTCACTTTTTCATGGTGAAACCCCATGACCCACGACTAAATTGACAGTATTCCCATAATGAGTATTTGCTCTATTTGCCGTTAAGAAGTTACTTTGTGTGCCTTCGCAGTCAAGTCCAGACCAGCTCATAGTAAAATACCTACTTTGCTTTGGGATTAACATAAACCTAACAATATCTCACTTAATATTTCCTAGATTTTAAGTTGAGGAGGTCAATGGTCCCACAAGGTGGAGCGATGACCTGGTGAGGGTCGCGGGTAGCCGATGGATGCGAGACGCACAGGACCGGTTGTTGTGGCGACACTTGGGTGAGGCCTATGCCCAGCAGTGGACATCTTTCGGCCGATATGATAATGATGATGAGGTCAATGGTTTGACTTTGAAGTTCAACGTTCAATGGAAATGCTATATATCTATAGCTAAACCTAACACAAAAGGAATCAAGATAGGTTTATAAACAATAATAAGTTAATCCGATGCATCTGTGTACCCCTTCACAACGTACAGCGTGTAAACAATAAACAGGCATGCGATTTCAGCAATCACGGGAGATGTGCTATCACTTATTGAAGAGTTCCGTTGCCTACCTCCGAAGTTCTTCATCGGATCTTCACCAAATTGAAATGGGACCAGTCCGGGAAAATACTCTTCCAAGCAAAAAAAGAATCATCTAAATCGGCTGACAATTGGCGAAAATATCGCTGAACAAATATTTTTCCTGGGATCCTATCATCAGATCCTGACTTGTTGACAATGGGACCACCCCAGAAAGATAGGCTTTCGAATAAAAAAAAAAATTTAAAATCGGTCTATAATTGGCGGAGAAATCGATAAACAAAAACATACATAAAAAAATACATACAGTCGAACATGGAACCTCCAACTTTTTGAAGTCGGTTCAAAATAAACGCTCCTACCTAAAATGTGTCTACCTATTTAAATATTTTATTTTTCAAAAATGTATAATTTAATATCGTTTTTGAAAATTTTTAAGACATGTATTCTGCATCGAAATTGAACTTGACTGAACAATAACGAGTAGGCACCGGTTCCATTTATAATTATTATAAAGACAGATTCATTAATGTATGTGATCTACCTAATTAAGTATTATTTTAACTACAAAACGTTTTTACAATACTGAAGGTTGAAAAATCATCCGAGTCATTCTTATGGAAAGCTCTAGAAAATAAAGCGAATATTCCCAGTCGCCTCCACATGGATTGCAACCAGGTGGCAATCGGGAATAAAATTCCCAGTTGCCACCGGTGGCGACTGGGAATTTTACTGGGAATGTTTGTTACCTTAAAACCGTCACCGATTTCAAAAATTCTTGTTTTATGTGAAAAGATATATAATTTTGATATTTCATCAAAATCAGTTCACTAGTTTGGTTTTAAAATCAAAGTAACTGAAAAAAATATGTTATCCACGCAAACGAAATTTCGTGTTTTGCTTTCCTGTGACTTCCCAGTGGTGGTGTTAGGTGTGTGGGGTGGGGTACCTACCACTAAAAAGTGAAAAGTAAAAATAATTTTACAAAAAAAATGTAACCGACTTCCAAATAAAATAAAAAAAGCACTATAAAGTATAAAATAATTGTAATTTCGGAAGTCAGTGTGGAAATTCGAAGAAATAACCAAAAAAACACAAATTAAAGTTATTTTATACTTTGTAGTGTTTTTTATTTTAATTGGACGTCGTTGGTTGTATTTTTTAGTCTGACTTCGGTAAATCGTGTCTTTGATTGATATTGTAATGCCTAAAAAATGTGGTTGCTGATAAAAATCATAAAACTCAGACCCGAAACTAAACTACTGATCGTAGAAAGCTGAAATTTGGCATGTAGGTTTCTTGGGGAGCGTAGGGGAGCACTAAGAGAGGATTTCCCGAAATTCCTATGGTTACGGGAAAAAATGAGATATGCGCGTACGAAGTCGCGGGCAAAAGCAGTATAATATAAAGTGCTAAAGTTTGTAAATTAAGATATAGGAGGTAATCTCCGGAATTACCTATTTGATTTCATTTTCATATCGCTGAGTACTGTTAGGCTACTTTTACTCCTGAAATTGCATACTTACTACCTGTAAGGCCAAGGGAGCGAAGCCGCTGGAAAAAACTAGTTCATTTTTAGACAGGTTTGCACTTAACCGTGAGGTATGGTGCGAACCAGTATCTTTCCTCGAGTTTCTGAAGTGCTAATGGTGAAGTTCACGGCAAACAAAGCCTTCGATTTGTTTAGGCCCTAATAATGTTTATTCACTACTTATATTTTCTCCTTGTTTTTAAGTTACTCAAGGAATAATTTTTGCGACGATGCACTTCGTTTGTTTACATGGTCGAATGATGTATCATAAATAATTTCAACCTTTTTATTGTTGTACAATGTTTCAATGGTCGTCCTAAAATAATGTTTTAATCTGGTCAAGTGTCATATTTTATGCTTTGCCTACTGACCTAGCGCGGTCTGTTTATTCTTTCCTGAGTCATTCACGGTTTTTTCACGATCACATGTAATATTGTAATACTTTTTATTGCTAGTAAACTTTGAGCTTTGATGTTTGTTTTTTGCTTCCGTGCGAGAACGAAAATCCCGGCGTTTCTTATGAATATTTTTTTTATTGATGAGAAATTGCTTATTCATCTGACCCTAATGCAATCTCATTCAGTAAAAAACTTGCTTATTAATAAATTACGCAATACAATATCCTAGCAACACACTTGTTATTATTTTCGGTATTCCTTAAAAAAAAAGAAAGATTTTTAAAATTAATAGGAAAATTTAAATACATAATTATTATTATATAAATTAGACAGTTAAATCGAAGTTGCTGACTAATTTTATCGTGCATTCCGACAGATCAATATTCAATAATTTCAGAGCACTCGAAACCTACACGGTCATAGTCGAGGATGCGAGCGATCACTTGTTTAAATATTCTACTGATTTACGAGCATATATGCATACCCATGTAGCACCCATTCCTATCAAGATCGGACTCTACACTTGTAGTTGCAGGCGAGTACGTCGAGTCGTCTACCTGGGGCAAACCCAACTTGACTGCGGGGCGTTCGGGAAGTTGCGTGGTATCTTCTCGTCTCACATACCACAGTATCAGTATATTCCCGTTGTCCCCGTAGGCCATGTCCCCGTTAAAGGGCACATAAGGGAATTTAATAAAATAATTAAAATTACTTCTACTTACGTCCCCGTTAATTTATTGTAATAATGAAATATACTTTCCAAATTATGTTGGTGCAAGAGCGAGCGAACCGAGCTCGGGACTTGGGGCACCCCGACTCGGACAGTTTAGGTTAGAAGGGGATCCGCCATCACCTTCGTGGTTATTTTTTTTTAAACCACCCAGAAATATGATTTACTTCCCGTTTCCCCGTTAGCCGAATGGACAACGGGAAATAAATTTAATCACGTCCCGCTGTCCCCGTGACGGGGTTATGGCATACGGGGACAACGGGAATAAAAGACAGTATCTCAAAACGAAAGTTATGACCAGTGCGTGTTGCCAGTGATGACTTATGGAACCAAAACGTGGTCACTCACAATGGGCCTCATCAGAAGGCTTAAAGTCATCCAAAGGGCAATGAAGAGGGCAATGCTCAGAGTTTCCTTGCGTGATCGAATCAGGAATGATCATATCCACAAGAGCGCGCCAAACTAGTGGCAGTGGGCAGGACAGCCGAAAAGTTCTGGAGTGGCGTCAGGGAAAACACCAATTTACAACTCATTAAAATCTTCAATAGCCATGTGAAATCTTTAATACATACTAAAATATTCAGAAACTTGAAACTTCCGATGTTAATAGTAATTGTAAATTCGTAAAGAAATAATTTATTATCATTTTTTATTACCATTTATACATTCCAATTTTATGTGACAATGACGGTAATGACGTTATCCTTATGTGTGTCCATTAATAAGATCTTATACTTTAATCAGAGTACGTGAGGAAGGAAATGGAAGTAAAAAGCATAATTCACACAACTTGTGTAAAATGGTTCGTCCAAATACGGATGCAGCACTAGGGGTTCTTGTAGGGTTTTGCAACCGCTCTTGTTCTTGCTTGTCCACCATTCTTATTTCCACCATGCACTAATAATAAAATGGTCTAATTTTCAGTTCTTCTAGTTTTTTCATATTTAGCATCTTATGTGGAAATAAGGACTTGTCCCACCAACTTTTAAAGTCTCACTTAACAGGGCTCTATATAACAGCAAAGGCGATCGCTCCAGTTGCGATTCCTACCGTGGTATTTCACTGCTGTCAGTCCCTGGAAAAGTCTTTGTCATGATCTTACTAAACAGTCTTATGAAACTTTCTGAAAAGTTGTTGCCAGAAACTCAGTTTGGCTTCCGACCAGATCCTGGACCTGTGAGGCCATATTCTCTGTACTGCAGCTACAAGAGAAGAGCAGAGAGCACGATCGTCAAATGTATCTCTGTTTTGGCGACCTTAAAAAGGCTTTTGACAGCGTGCCTTGATAGGATTCATGGCGAAGTTTGTGAAGCTTCTGAGGCTCCTGAATAATGAGATGGAGTGCTGTGTCGCTGTTGGTGGAGAACTTCTTTCCTGTTACCTGTGGGGTGAAGCAGGGTTGTGTCCTAGCACCTACATTGTTCGTGCTGTACTTTGCCGGTCGGAGGTGTTGCAGGGTACTTCTGAAGGTGGATACATTCCTCGTGCATCCGTTTCCGCACATTTTCAATTTAGCGAGGCTCCGGGCCCGCACCAAGGTTTCCTACGCTATAGTTACTGAAATCTTGTATGCGGACGACTTGTGTTTTGTGGCAGAAACTTTAGGCTGCCTGCAACGGTTAATGTCCGATCTCGACGAGTTTTGCCAGAAATTCGGCTTAAAAATCAGTGTCAGGAAAACGGAGGTGAACTATTCATAACACTCGGTGGAGGATGAGCTGAAGCAGGTCTATAAGTTCAGATATCTGGGGAGCACGTTGACATCAAAGTGTGGCCTTGATGCATAGATTTTGTGAACATCAAAATGTCATCTATGTAATTTTCAGCAAAATCTGTGAGTTTGTACTTTCTCCGTATGTTACTCAATATCGTCTGGAAAATATTGCTGGTGCGGTTTTCAGACCAAACAGAAGACAAGTCCGTTGGAAGTACCCTTATTGTGTTACAAATCCTGTCTTCTTCCTGTCTTCTACTCGTAAAGGGATAGTCCAAAAACAATTTATATCTAGTGTTGAATAAAAATTGCAATCCTTTGTCTCAGTTATTAAGTCTTTTTATAACGGAAAAGGTTCACCTTCTGGTACTCTCTCTATCTTGTTAAAATCTCTGAAGTCTATACATAATCTTGATTTTTTATCATCTTCTTTTTTTTAAATACCAATGTATGTTACTAAACTTGCTCCATTCAAACTGTTTACTTTGCCTTTAAGTCTTAATAACTTTGAATTAATCAGAGATATATTTGAACCGGGATCATATATTCCATAAATTTCTAATGTTGACATTAATTAATGGTGTCACTATTAGTTTTTTTGTTCAGTTTTATTTAACTCGGCTTCTATCACAGAGTTGTTTACATGTTTATGTTTTCTTTTTTGTTTTATCATCTTTTCTTGTTTTAAACCAGCAAGCAGATTCGGGGTGGTAGCAAATTCCTTTATTTTACTTTTCACAAGTTTAACATTTTTATCTTCGTTTTTATTGTTGCCTCATAAGTTTCCACATTTTCTTTAGTTAGAATAATTATTTTTATTTACTAACTATTTATTTCTAATACACACCTGTTTCTCTATTTTGTGCAGTCACAGTTGGTTCTTGTTCTATTCCCTTTAAGTACCTACTGTGTCGTTTTCGATCACGTTAGCGTAAACGTCAATTTGTATTGAAACTGAATAAGCGCCTTCTGGTGACACTCACGGACAACCTTTTTTTACTAAGGCCACTGATCTTCAAATTGTAGATAATCGTCCTCATCTAAGTGGATTTTCCTAAGTTCTTCTGTCATTGTTATCCAAACTCTTTGTGTCTGATATCTTTTCTTTAGACTGTTTTTTACCTTAGTGAAAGCTGAAAGCTGCTATTTGAATTAATTCCTTGCGATAAGAAATACCTTGACGCTCTTCTGGTATAGTGTACACTTTATCCTCACTTTTAGTTATAGAGGTTATACCATACATGTTTGATTTTCCGTCACTCCCCGGAAGTATAGTGAATACAAAACTAAGTTTCTTCATCCTCAAAGCTTTTTATAAACAAAAATGTCATTGTGTAAGGCTAAGGGCCTTGAATTATTAAGTACTTAAATGAAATGAACTTGCGTTGCTCTAAAAATAAGAAACGACATTTAATGTTATCGTTCCTTCCTTCACAATTACTTATTTCTTTTAATAGGTTTTTCATTTTCATAACACGTTTTCATTTTACGTAAACATAAAAGCAAATCTCCATTTTTAATAATCCTACGGATCAAAATGCAATCAAACCACAGACTACTTACAAACAAACGAGTAGCGGGATGCGCGGCAAATTCAAATAAAGAAATACAGCAATGTATTTTCTTTACAAATATATGTTTTATTTTATCCCGGGATTACGTTCCATTGTGGATAATTTGCGATTTTCGCACGGGCTCACGAACAAAAACTGCAATTGGTAAGAAATTTATCCCAATTTAGAATTATTATTTTAAAAACTCTTGCAATGGTACGATCAAAGTTACTAAAACAACAAAATACCTACTTACACATGGAGTCCCGGAAAACAATAAGAATGTGGTATCGATGGTATCGAGTTATCGGACTTGAAATATGTATGCGGTTTATAGGTAAAGTGCGTCTCGATCTCGATCATGCTTCAGACAATTTTATTAAACTCGAGTGTCTCTGCTAAGTGTAATTTTTATGTTTTTTGTTTACGTGGGATAAATACCAATGCCCAACATTAACACTGTACCTACAAATGCTAAAAATATAACACTTTACAGTGTCTCACT
Organism: Melanchra persicariae; assembly: GCA_947386135.1. Taxonomy (NCBI): domain Eukaryota; kingdom Metazoa; phylum Arthropoda; class Insecta; order Lepidoptera; family Noctuidae; genus Melanchra; species Melanchra persicariae. The sequence continues at coordinate 7,323,511 of OX376661.1, read as the reverse complement.
CACTGCGAAAGCTTAAGAGGTATCCTTTCGTTATCTTAAGTCTGCCCATGTACCACTATTGTACATAAAGTTTAAAATAAATAAATAAACGCAGCCATCAAGTTCCAGATAAACCTTAGTACAGATATCTGTAAAGATTATGAAGTTTGCATAAGAAAACATATGCAAACATGTCGCAGTCGTAATATTAGTGCATTACTTCAGATTTTGATATTTCTAAACCTGCAGTTTTCCAAAAAAAAAAAAAATCGGTACCAGAATTGTAGTGTAACTACAAACAGATTTAACCAGACATGGGAAATTTTTTAAACAATAATGAAGTAAATATTTTTCATGAATTACTGAATTCATTTATTTCTTAATCTGGTATTAGCTTTGATAAATACGCAGACTTACAATACTCCGATTTTTCTACGACAGGTACCGACTTGTCTGCATTGCTTTGTTGCACAGACAATATTCCATAGAAGTTTAATATGGAAACTATCGAAGTCTGTATCGTGTGTGTATTACTAATTGCACAATTATTTAAATCCTAATTCATAATTAATATTTATTTATTTTTTAATATTTAAAGTATGCAATTGAATTAATGAAGCTCATTTCATACGTTAATGACGGTTGGTAATACCTACTTGTCTGAAGTTGGCAGTCAGTCACACAGGTGTCAGATTCAGACTTCAACTTTACCTATTTTAATATAAAATGTACCACAGTCTCATAATCATAATAAATGTCTGGGAAATTGTGTAATTCTTCCGTTAAAATCACGTCACTATCAAGAAGTTAATATCAAGTGATCAACTTAGCAGCACAAAGCATATAAATATTCCAAGGCCAGCTGCTAGTTGGCACTAATGCCTTTTTAGTATGTAGAAAAAGGGTAAATTACTAGCATGTACGGTGACATAGTCACATCATTTGCTGCACTAAGGCGGGGCCACATTAGTGAAATGACACGCCATGCCATGGTCGGTGTAATGGTCTAACATGAATAGGGTATTTTACACTATGTAAGGAAAAATATAAAAATGTTTGTTCATAATAGATTTCGAAAAAAGTAAACAAGAAACGTCGATATTTATTCATAAAATTGCAATTTTAATTTTATAATTCCATTTTAAAAATCGTCTTTTCTAATCTGTTTTTCAAATGTCTAAAACGCCATTCGCCATATTGGATCCCGCCGTGACGTCATTCCGATAGCAAACAATCTACTGAAAATAAGTTGTGCGCTGTTATTTTGATAAATTTACGAGTTATTAACACGTTTGTAGACTTCTAGCCTTTATTTCACTATGGAAGACGGTTTTGTGAAAGCAGAAAGTACAAATCTGCCAATGGTTAATACTTTAATGGTGGCGAAATTTTTTGCCTCCAATCCCGATTTCTGTACACTTGTATTGCGTTTTTACACTTGTATTTTTGCATTCAGGCACAAGACACCAATGATAACTCATTATTTTCACGAATCTTATTACTTGGTCTTTCGCAGTCGTATTGTTTACTAACCGAGTGACGTCACGAGATGAAAAAGCATGGCGGCTAGCGTTTCCGCGCGAAAATTCAAAATCATAAATAAAAAACAGATTTTAGGGCGATTTTCGGTTTTAAAAAAAATTAACAAAATTTCTACTAGTTCATTACGATCTCAGGATTAATTTAAAACAGTTTTTAAAAAATGGTGTAATACCCTATTGAGTGTGGTGAACATTTCTTTGGCGCAATGGTGCTTACGCGCAATACAAACGGAAATGCTGGTAAACACACGCAGTCACACGCAGTCTGTCTTTCTGTCAGAGCTCTTGTGATACCAGTTTTTGCATTGACCACTGATATCGTCCAGAATCATGGGAGTTTTTTTTTTTCGGTATGATAATAATTTATCCGACGAAGACTTTTATTGAACATCAGTAACTCTCATAAAATACTTCCGATAAAAAACGTGATTTGTATGACTTAAATTAAACATTCGGGTGTATTTTTTTAAATTGCTTTTTTTTATTTATATCACTTAACTGAAAAGATCAGAGATAATAGGTCACCTGAGCTGCGGTATCTTTATCAAGATTTTAATTAGTTCCACCTGTCCCGGTGTAATGAAATCTTTCAAGTTTAATTTGACCCGCTACCCGGATGATTCAGCTATATTTCTTTCGTTATAGCTTACTTTAGCTATTGAACCCAACATTAGTTCCACCTGTCCCGGTGTAATGAAATCTTTCAAGTTTAATTTGACCCGCTACCCGGATGATTCAGCTATATTTCTTTCGTTATAGCTTACTTTAGCTATTGAACCCAACATTAGTTCCACCTGTCCCGGTGTAATGAAATCTTTCAAGTTTAATTTGACCCGCTACCCGGATGATTCAGCTATATTTCTTTCGTTATAGCTTACTTTAGCTATTGAACACAACATTAGTTCCACCCGTCCCGGTCTAATGAAATCTTTCAAGTTTAATTTGACCCGCTACCCGGGTGATTCAGCTATATTTCTTTCGTTATAGCTTACTTTAGCTATTGAACCCAACATTAGTTCCACCTGTCCCGGTGTAATGAAATCTTTCAAGTTTAATTTGACCCGCTACCCGGATGATTCAGCTATATTTTTTTCGTTATAGCTTACTTTAGCTATTGAACCCAACAAAACTGAACATATTTATATATATTTTAGGACTATTATAAATGCGAAACGTTTGGATGAATAGATGGATGGATGTTTGGTACTCAATCATGCCAGAACGTTGAATGGATCTGGATGAAAAAAATCTCATCAGAGTGAGGGAGTGTCAGACTCTTACTGACTAAGACCCATCCGTATTCCTTTTATTGCCCTTTGCGTTCCAGGGCCGCGGTGACTCTTTCGAACAAATTCCGCACAGGACGGATTATAGTCTAGAACAGCACATAGGGTACATAGGTTTTTTATCCCAAGAGTATGTTACTTGGGATAATTTCAAACAATCACGCGGGCGCAGCCGCTGGCAGAAGCTAGTGGCTCATAATTATCAAAAGTTTCAGATCGGAGCAATGTCTACAACATTTTGTACTTTGTTCCTACGTTGTGTTGGTTCACTATAATTAATTCAAAACAAAACTAATGACGGTTTGTATGCGTAGAATAGGCGAACTATCGGCCTTCACATGCGATTTTGTATCAATTTTTTTTTGTTTGTCTGATCTCTGCAAAACCTGACATTATAATCAAGTAACATTGAGAAAAAAGTAAGACAAATTATTCATTATTATTCATCACTTCCTAGTTTGTTTGTTACGTATCGAGATTATAGGTAAGCGTCATTTGAGCTCGTTTCCAATGAATAAAGGAAAATTACAAGTTTTATAAGTTCAAAAAGCTACAAAAATGTGGCATGGCAAGTAAAACTTGTTAATTATTTGCTCGGTGAAAGGGTCCACACGTGGGGAATGCCCGATGTCCTCGCAGGATCAGAGTCACGGATTTGAATGACACATCTGATCTTCCGCCGAACAAATAACATTTAACTGGAAAAGAACAGTAATTTAAAAGAATAATTTGAATATGAAACGGAACGGAACCACGAAAAACTTATTGCAAAATATTAAAATTGTGAATGTAACATTCTAAATTCTACAAAAATACTTCGGCAGAACTATTTCTTATCACAAAATATGCGAAAAAAACTTGTCCAGCTAATGTCATTGGATGAACCTGACGCAGATACAATAATAATTAAAATGCTTATTCTAAATCTTTTTTTAGAAATGTTAATTCAACGCAAATGAAATTATTTTAAGACTAGAATTTACCTTATTACGCATAAAATATTTTGTACGTTAATTTTTTTATATCGACTTTTGCACATGGTAATATGCTACTGATGAAAGTAGGTACCTTTTTTTTAAAATAACGTGTTAACCCTTTCGTCCCTGCAATGTTGGTGTTTTGTACACATCTGCACATCTCCGCACAGATTGACCGTATAAAAATGCTGTAAGGCTATATTTAAAATATACAGGTTATTGCCCTCCAAAAGAATTCCACGTAAGGCTTTTGCAACGTTCGAAGAGCCCATGCTCCCTTTCGCAGATAGAGCGATACGATACGGATATAAAAGTTCTGTGTGTAATGTACATCAGTTTTAGTACAATTTGTTTTTTTTTAAAAACAGTCGTTTGTCATCGGTCTACGGTAGAGTTACCAACCGTCTTGTATTCCTAGGACATGTCCTGGGTTTTGTGTGTTCCTAGTTTATTAAAAACAAAACTACAAAATTACAAAATTTGGGGTTGGCAGCCCTATAGCAGTTTAAAAACAGGACGCAATAATAGTTAATAACGTAGACTATAGTCTACGTTAACAAAAGTAATGAGTGTCACCTCGCCATTGAGAGTATATCGCTGTCTAACAGAATCACCCTCCAGTCGATCAAGGGGCACAGTGTATCCCTAGGCAATGACGCGATGGGACGCGACGAGTGGTAATTCCGAGATGGTAGTGCTAGGCCCGTACCCACTCCTTCCCCTACCTTTCTCACAGTTTCGTACGTGGATTCGTCAGAGATCAACTGAATTTCATGACAACAAATGGTCACGGGCTACAGACCGCAGGCAGTCAAAAATAGCAATGCTAAGTCTACATCCGCGACTAGCAAAGCGAATACTCAGCCTAAGTAAAAATAACCTCAGAACAATAATAGGGACAATTACTGGCCATTGCCCCCCTTTTTTTTTTTTTTTTACTGGGGGAAATCCTCATGGATGTCCTCCGCCCTGGGGCGGGCAGAGGGGTCTGTCAGACTCTTACTGACTAAAACCACCCCGGTGTTCCATCTTCCACCTACGCTGGGGATCGCGGGAACGTATGCGACTTCCGTAATCCCCGGCTGGTGCCGGCCCGCCTCTGCGGGCCACATCTCGTAAGCGGGGGGAGTGAGGTGTTTAACTCCCCCCGCGACGTCAGAGGGGCGCACGGGAACACCACGCGCCGCCACCTCGGGTCCGGATGAATGGGGGTGACGGACGTCCCCAAGTCCGCCACCCATGGACCCAGTTAGGGGGGCAGAAGGAGGGCAGCGTATGCCCTTCTCCGACGCCCGGTGCGCCTGCTGCGGGTCGGGAGAGCACTCGACATCTCCCTCTCCCTTTCCGCAGCCTCCTTCTGCGCGATGGCCATTGCCCCCTAAACAAACATCTCTTGAACATAGGCGCCACGGACAGCCCTCTCTGCAGGGCTGCTTTGACGCCGAACAATCAGCCGCCCACGTCATCCTGGAATGCGAGTCGTGGCTACAGAACTTGAACAAATCCACGGAACGGTGACGTTGCTCTGCGAAGCCTGTGAAGCTTCCAGGAAACTTCTGTGGTTCTGGACGGAGATGGGCTGGCTAATTTAGCCAGGAGACGTACGCACAACGGACTGAATGGGAGTCTAACCCACGCCACAATCGCTCATCCAAGCCACTTGACAGTTCACTTAGACAGTGAACTGTCTAGTGGCTTGAATGAGTCCCTAATCTCCATAACCCTAGTCTACGAGAGCCTCGAACTTTGCTATATATTTGGTCTTCCTACATTTGATTTATTTCGCAGGCAATGTGCGTACATCTAAAAGTTCACAGCGACTTCCTTGAGTCCGTCGCATACGCATATCAATGCAGGTGTCCTTCTGCGCACGCAAGGTCAATAGCAACCGCAAGGCAACCTGTAGTCTGGTTTATTAATACGGTCGAGCAGTATTATTGTAACGATTATATCAGATAATATAAATGTGAATATTTTTAGGTTTTTGCAATACTTACAAATTGAGTTTATTGTTTTCGTGGCTCGTGACATAATTGTTTAAGGCGAGTCACCGGAGGCAAACCGGAGAAAAACTGCTAGATCAAATGATTTATGTATTTACTATTTGACTAGCACTTCGCCCGCGACTTCGTCCGCGTGGGGATAGTAGGTACTCCACAAACTGCAACGCCCCTATACATTTCCCCTTATAAAGGTTAGTTTTGGAAAATTAAGCACAACGATTCTCATTACTGGTTCAGCGCAACTGTTCACCCCGTTCAGCCCGTCAGGGGTTGATTATGCAAAAATTGTTAGGTACATGATCTGTTTCAATTATCCCACTTTTAGTTTGTTCATAGAATTCCAACGTAAATTGAAGCAAGCTATAATTTCCTCCCCTAAAAACTTATTCACCCCTGCTTCACCCCTTATTATGTATGTACCTGCCTAGTTGATTTTCGAAAAATTCAAACATTTGTTATTCTTATTGTTTTATCGAAAACATTTAAATGCCGTGGGGTTTCAACTTCATCGGACCAAGCATTGATACGATTCTCCCCAGTTCGCTCAAGCCGCGACATTTTTCTTACTCCGAGCATGTTTATTACCGTCGTAACTTTTGAACGAAAGGTCCGATTTGAATGATTTAAAGTGTAATTTACACGGACATAATCAACCTTAATTATCAAACCATTTAAATGGATAAGGATTAATATCATGGTACTATAATCACCATTTTTTATTTCACCATGGGATTTGCTTGACTAATGTTAACAAAAAGCGGTCATGGTGACTTATCCATAATAGTTAGACATATGGTATCGCGGACTTTTTTGTAGATATTGATGACTTCTATAAAACTGTAGTACATCACTTTGCTCTATTGTCAATAGACTCCGCAGCGTACGCGATATAAGGATTTTTTCTCACACCTTGGGTCACATTATCGAAGTTTTTATACGGATCCCTAACTTTTTTGAAAATATTCTATAGCCTATGACCATCACCGATAATGTAGGATTCTACTGGTGAGAGAATTTTTCAAATCGGTCCAGTAGTTTCGGAGCCTATTCATTTCAAACAAACAAACAAATCTTTCCTCTTTATAATATTAGTGTAGATAACGGTGTTACAAAAAGTTTAGGATACACTAAAAGATATTACCTAATGATTGTGCTGATTTGTTCCACAATTGACACAATTAAAGTAGGTTTTAAGTAGTACTCTCGCTCCGTTCAAGCAGTTGCGCGAAAAAACAGGTAGGTAAAAAAGGAATTTTGATAAAACCAGAGTTTATTCAGATAAATGCTTTTAAATACTATTTAGTTATTAAAAACAATTATATATGAGATAAATTAAAGACTGACCAACCTGATGGTAGACTTTGAGGACTTCCACTGGAACTCCTAGACTGGTAGAGCTAGATGTACTGAGTATGAGTCTTTTTTTAATTGTAATGAGATCTTACTTCTGGGTCAACTGGACTAACCTGATATATAGAAGACTTCAAAGGCTTCCATTGGAACTCCTTGACGGGTTGAGCTAGATACGCTCTCGTCGATGTATATATGTTGATGGAGCTTGGTGCCCAAGACCTTATGGAAATAATTTCCGAGCTAATTCAGGGATAGCAGTAATTATAGATAAAAGATTTGGGGAGGATCTCTACACGGCCGTGAAGATTAAGTGTTAAAGTAGGTAGCATTCACAAAAAACAAGCAATCATAGTTACATACATAATGTTTATACCAAATCTTTGTACCACAACCAAGAAAAATCGTACTTAATGTAAAACGCATCCGTTTCGAAACCTTAATTAAACTCTGAAAATAGATACGAGTATATTAAAGACTGCTAGCATAAAATAATAGGTGATTTTTGAAACAATACAATTGAAATGTTATACAATGTTCTTCATTTGAACTAACGTATTCATAAAGCACGATTTACACATAATAAATCATGGTCTAAAATTTTTGGCAAACCATTGAAATACTTATATTATTGACAGTTGCTGTATTGCTATATTCACATAGCCAGAATGTGAATATAGCAATACAGCAACATTGTTTATTTTTCAGAATAGGTAACAGCATCTGATGATGTTACCTATTCTGAAAAATAAACAATGTATCATCATCTTACATTGATATTCAGCCAGAGCGTGCTGCGTGTCTAGTATTACAAAAGAAAATTCTGGAAAATTAGCGCCGAGATCATGTTATTCAAGGCTAATCAACTGATTAAGAAGGCGGAAAATTCTAAGTTACCACAGATAGCCTTAATGAATAGGTCTTGCAATTAATGCCTAGGTACGCTTGTTTCGTATTACAAAACATGTTGTATCATCGTATGGAAATCTGCGGCAAAGAGGCGGGCAGTGGAATTGTACTGAATCAAATCGTTGCTCGGGTGCCTGCCGTTATTATCGTGTCGGCAAAACCCAAATGTTTTACTCATCTGACGGCTATAAGTAAATTGGTTTAGGTAAATTATGAGGTTTTGTCTTTAGATGTCGTGATAAATTCTCATAACCTTAGGTCACGCGACAGTTAACCTAGTGCTAGGCTTGATTTTAGTTTTTTGTTTCAAATGTATTCGCCTAAACACTTTAATTTAACAATTTATTGACAACGATCTGTGCCCCTGTTGGGATTTCCGATCCGCAAAACTGGCGAATTTGCATACTAAACGTATGTAAACTTCGTCCCTTATGTAGTGCATTTTGGGTTGAACTCGCGTTTGACCACCATGTCATATAACCTTCGTAACAAAAGGAATTCTTGTTCAAAATTTCACGCTCCAAGACCCAGAGTCTGATGAATGATTAAGAGCGTGTACGCCGTATGTCATTTCATACAAACTTTCAAGTCCTTATTCTTCAAAATGATTGAACCGATTTTAACGAAACTTGGTATGCATACGCTAGATATCCAGGTCTAAATAGTTATCAGAAAACATTTTTGAAAAATAGTTCAGGGGGAAGGATATAGTGATTTTTCACTTTCTATAGAAAACTTAAAATCGCTCTCTCTCTTCCTCTGAAATCTTTTTCAAAAATGTTTTCTGATAACTATTTAGACCTGGATATCTAGCGTATGCATACCAAGTTTAGTTAAAATCGGTTCATTCATTTTGAAGAATAAGGATTTGAAAGATTGTATGAAAAGCCGTACCGCGTAAACGCTCTTAAGGGCACAGCAGCCAACGGGCAGGGAACATTGAACACGGATTGAGCATTTGTAGCAGCGGAGAGCATCTGAGGAGAAGAAAGGGGCTATAGCAGGGTAGAAGCGACTTAAGGATTTTAGTGGTACAGCAGCTGCATCATCAACAATATCGACCATACTCCAGTCACAAATAGATGAGAATGTCTCTGAAATTTGTGTACGCACAAACTCTGTGGAAACCCGCAAAACTAGACGGGCTTTTCTGAAATTTACGTACGTGCACACTGTTAAGAAACCCACTTCTTATGATTTTATTTAATACAGTATTGTTTCGGTCCTATTATATTCAGGTTCTGTTCTTGTCGATCTATATTTTAAGAACGAGAATTTTACTTCTTTTATTGTTAGTTCGAGTAATGTTCCACTTTTGCTTGATAAACAAAAAGTTGTCAGTATTGGCTTACTTATCAGGTTATTTATTTTGAAGGGGTCTGTTGCGGATGTGGATAATCAAGACACATAATCTTTTGTTCACTATCATTACGTCGTTTAAGATCTATTTAACGAAGTAGTGTTAAACCCTTGTGAGAAAGGGTACTTTCGAAAGGGAGCATTGGATTTTATATCATCATCGACAAGTAGGCAACTACTTGTACACGAATACTGAGTCGCAAACTAAAATTCTTTGGACACGTTTCCAGGCGCAAAAGCGACTATCGAGAACCTTCTCGTGCAGGGAAAAGTGAAGGGCACGAGACGAATATGAAGTTCACCTTTACGATGGACAGATCAAGTAAGCAAGTCTACTGTGGGCGGTTCCTTTCTCGAGGGTACCAGGATGTCCGGTGGCAGGTGGTAGATGGTGAGACGAATCACATCTGCTCCAGCAGAAGTCGCTACGTGATGACCACGGCCGCTTTGTCAAGAGTGTTACGACAAAGAAGAAGTTACAATAGTTATAATGTTAAAATAGCACAGTTCATTTACCCGTCTTTGAACATAAGCTGTGCTATACTAAAAGCGTGTAAGAAATGACACTGGAATACTTATCCAAATCATTATATGGCTGTACCACAAACTTAAAATGTGACTCAAGTAATCGTGTGTCGTCTGTACGTAACCATGGAATTCCCCCAATTATAACGCAGAGGCCGTTGTTTTCAAAAGTTTTTTATGGGTTGCCACAAATTAAAAATTACAGTGTTGTAACCCACAAATAAAATAAATTAACTAGTCGATTATTGTGTTTAAGGGCATTTAAACTTTTTGTGTAGAAAAAGTATAACCCTGACTTGTGACGTACCTAAGTCTGATTGCTATCTGTGCTCATGGCATAATTAACCTAGTGCAGCCTTTAATTGACCTAGATAGTAGACATTGAACGGGTGCCCGCAGTTCAGAATACTCCTTTGTGCTAATGAAGGGCCTGCGTCCGCGCATGTTACGTGCCTCACGCATCGTATCAAAACTATATTATTTGAGATGGTCACGGCATTCTGAAGGAACTAGCGGATCTAATGATATCTTACAGTTTATTGCATTCATGTTTATATTAGGGTTTTTCCAGTTTCCTTGCTTTGCATATCTACTTAGGGTTATTCGTCATTCAGTTTGTGAATCTCTGCAGATTATCTTATCTTTTTTGGGATCTAATCTTTTAACACTGGAACATGTTCTGTTTCCAACTCTTCGCAATGGTTCATCATGGGTTTTTCCAGGTGTCAAGGTATCAACCGAATGAAAATAAAAGCTCGCCAAGTGACGAAGCGAGAATTTGACAATTTTTTGCGATGTCGTATTGATTCTATCCTTCCAAGAACAAAAAAACTAAAATCTGTGGTTATCCATTATAGATGTTAAAAAGTGGTTAGACTGACGAAGATTTGCGGAGATGCGAATGGTTTAACCAAATTTTAGAATTAACTAATTAATGTTACAATACACAGATGTGATTTCCGTATAAACTGTTACACGTGTGAAACAAGTATCAAACCGGAATCATTATTTAATTGTGTGGTTAATTTAGGCTGTTAAAGTAAAGGTATTTATTATAATAAGTTTACCTGCCTAGGAAACATAAAGAAATCGATATTTGTTATCAAATCAGGTGAAACATCATGTTATAGGAGTTACGAAGATTATGCAACTCGTTTTGACCAGAATCAAGATCAAAAACACAAAAGTTCTAGATTAAAAAATACGACGTCTTATTTTTATTGTTTGTGTGAGAATTTAAAATTTTCCACTGCGGCCGTGTAAAAACCCCTCCGATATACAATTAAAATCCTACTTTATTGTACAAACTATAATTTTGTTGCCAAAAATAGTTACACACCTCTTTAACTTAGGGCCTTAACACACTGCCACGCACCACGCAGCGTAGCGCGTGAATGCGTGTTCTAACGTTCCTTGTAAGTATCTCCGTTTGTACAGAAAACACGGTCCAACACACAGAAAATGCATCCACGCGCGTTCATTGTTGACCGTTGACACGCAACATGCAGCGTGATGCGTGGCAGTGTAATAACCGCCTTAGGCGGTCCTATCGCTGACAGCGATATCTACCAGTCCTGAACCCACATACAGGGTGTTCTAGAAAGGTGTGGTTATATTTCAAGGTGCTTTTGGGTTATGAAAACATAAAAAATGTGTTTTTTTTAATGTGATTTTTTCATAAAATTCGACCAGTAAGAACAACTAAAAAGTTACAAAGAAATGATTTTTTCAGCAGTTTGTTACAGTTGGTGGCATTTACGTTAGTTCAATCACAAATTTGATGTCACCACTACCCAACGTCACCCTTAAATATGAAGACTTTCTGGAACATTCTGTATCAAACAATTTTCTGGAAACGAAATGCTTTCCTATTTACGTCATTTATTTCCTTTTTACTTATTAGAGTCACGCGATAGCATTTTATTCTACTTCTCCATTCAAGTTTATGGTATTGTCAACGACACGTTATGGATTATAATTGACCTCTTTGACGTCAGTTACCTGTTTACGGCATAATGATGTGGTTAGTTGGCAAACCATCCATGTATCCATGCCAGATTGATTTAAACCGAGCTCAACCTAGACAATTGTGATTTTACCGAAACCTTTTCCTCTATCACTTCATTTTGTTATTCACTTAGTAGGCTTGTTTATGTTATCCGTTCATCAGGGTTGTGGTTAATATAATAAAGTGAATAGGTGGGGCCAGTCGTGCACTTTTCCGCTCAAGATTTCGGAAAATAAACGTTCGTGAAATACAACTGCATTGCGACTGCGAGCCTAAAAGAGGTGCGATAGGACCCTCTTTTCGAATAAGCGTGTTGAAAAGTATTTTTCTTTCTTAAAAATCTTGCCTTGCACTTTATTGCCTTTGTCTTCTTTCTTAAAAATCTTGCCTTGCAATAATACTTAATTGCCTTTGTGTTCGAAAGCCTTTAACAAAAATTATATATCGACGTGACGATCTTGTACCTATTTATATCTGATGCCAAAATGATGTTCAGCGTACGATAAACTTTTATGATAAATCATTTGTATGGATAGATCATTTTACAAAATGTCAATTGCGTGATAACTGTCATTTCACACCATGTCGTGATGGTTCCTGATGCTTTGAGTATACAATCTTGATTAAATCATGCGGAATAATTGATTATAATGTTTACGTCTTCGTTTATGACCAACGACATAATTTTGCCTGCCGGCAATGACGTGCACGCGTATTAAATCAGGATGCTTCAGAGTATATCGTTCCGCTGCAATAGTTCATACATTTTTATGTAAGTTGTTATTGCAGCTGTGGCGAATTAACGGAGCCGAGAGTGCAATTAGAAATCCTCACACTCATCAAACAACGTTTTGCATATTTTATCACATTGTGCTTAAGTGAAGCAGAATGATGACAGAAAAGTTGAAAGATAACCGCTTGTCCTGGTATGGTCATGTGAAGAGGAGGGATGAAACGCATGTAACTAAAAGGGTTATGAATATAAATGTGGATGGATGGATAGGAAGAGGGAGGCCAAAGAAAAGATGGATGGATTGTGTGAGGAGCGATATGAAAGAAAAGGTAGTTAGTGATAGCGTGACGGCTGATAGGACAGAATGGAAGAAAAAAACGTGTTGCACCGACCCTAAGTAACATGGGATAAGGGCAGGAAGATGGTGAATGATAATATTTAATACCAAATATTTGTTAGTAACGGTTTTATGGCTCGCGAATTATGTTTTGAAGGGCCATGTGTAATAAGTATAATAGACTGAAGTGGAGGGATAAGCCGCTTACTTTTCCGACCATGTGCAGACATGGAAATGAAACGCAATCCGTGTGAAATACCTGATTTATAAATATTATGATACAGTTTTCGAGTAAGTGTGATGAAAATATAGCGATTTTGTAACTTTTATTGATAGTTTAACAAATAAGGATCTGCAAAGATATACGGAGCACACTGTTTGCGTAGATAATGTCGGTGGGGCAATGAAACCGAAAATGTATTTACTTGAGCACATATTTGTATTCATTGATTTGGAGTGTGAGATCAGACATGACATATTTTATTTGCTGTCTGAATGCTAAAAGTAACTATTATACACGTGAAAAATATCTTGAATATCTATACTTACCTGTTTTCAATGAAGAAGTCTGCGATAGATATTTACATTAGATTTATTATTCAACTAGCTTTTGCTCGCGACTTTGTACGCGCATGTCCCGTTCCCGTAGGAATTTCTCGTTAACGTATAGCCTATAGCCTTCCTCATGATTGTGGCTATTATATACAAAAATAATTTTCCAAATCCGACGGTAGTTCCAGAGATTGGCGCGTTCAAACAAACGAACTCTTCAGCTTTTTATATTAGTACTTATAGATAGATAACTTGTCAGACCTTACTTTAATGCTCTTCTCTGACATGTTTTCATACTGAAGTTTGACAAGTTCTCTTCAAATTCTCAACTAAATAAAAAACATTGCATCTCACCATCCCTACCTTGTAGCTATTCCACCAATTCGCACTAAGCGTTTCCAAACGTCTTTTATAATGTGCACAGCAAAAGAGTGGAACTTTCTGCCTGCGTGTGTGTTTCCAAATGCTTACAACCCTAATCTCTTCAAAGTTAGAGTGAACAGGCTCCTTCTGGGTAAGCTCTCTCCAGTCTCCATCGTAGACTTTGTCTCTGTCATCTCTGACATTGACTAGAGTCAAGAGCAATCCATGTCTAATAAAAAAAAAAAACCAAAGTGCCGCAACAGCATCGTTGGCATTCGCATGTCAGTCGCAATCTGCCAAAAATGGAAATTATGACTGTTTTGACCCTCAGGGATAAATCACATGCCCGAGTTGCGGAATTGTTTGAAAGAGTTACCGCGGCCCTGGGGGTCTACTCTCTAAGCCCGAAGTCCGTAGTTTCGGCCTTAGTGTCGGGCGTTTTCTACTCCGTATCACCTACGGACTTACGATTAGTCCCGAACCCGAACTAAGGACGAATGACAACACGATTTGACAGTTGTTCTTAGTTCGGGTCCGGGACTAGTCCGTAGTACTAGTCCCGAAACACAGTTGGGTTTTAGCCAGTAAGTGTTTGTCACTCCCTCCCGCCCCGCCCAGAGCGGGAGGAGTCATTTGAGTCATGATGATGTCGCATAAAAAAAGGTCTAACTCACATGTCCTTACTACTAATTTATAACCGTAGGGATTTATTTATTGGATCAAAGGCTCATTGGTGTGTTCACTAATGTTTATGCCAAGATGTCGAAGTTCTGTAAGTTTTATCTAGTTAGATTGTCGGCAGCGTTGTTATAATATTTCCAAGCTGCATATATTTAGCAATGAAACTGCTTGTAATTCATACATCGTCGTATTAGTACGACTGTTTTGTGGTTGCAGAATTTATATGGGTTCATTCAATTTACCATCGTTGCTAAAAGTTATAACTTAGGTAGGACTGTACCTGGGTACCTACTCTTAAACGTGCGTACGTGCGTGGTAGGTATTCTTAAACCAGTTAAATGTTTAATACCACAAACGTGCTGGCTATACGACTTTTTTCATTAGCTTCCTTATATCGTTTTTATTTTTTTATTCTTTTTTTTTAAGAGGAACATTGATAGATACGATTTTGTTCTTTAGTCCTACATGTCATAGAATTAAAAAAAAATGCCTTTTTGCGGCTTCGTAGGTTTGTCGGCTGAACTGATTCGGAATTCGGATCAAACTTGGCACACGGGTATAATATACTTTTCATCCCGATAGTTTTCGACACAGGCGAGTTTTCAAATAAATTCCAGTTGACAAGATACCTGACCATGTCAAATCTATACTTAGGTAATAATAATATTATAAAGAGGTAAAATTTGTGAGGTTGTAGGGTTCTCTGGATATACGGAACCGATTTTGAAAATTCTTTTTGTATAATATGATAGCCACATTCATGAAGATGGCTATAGGCTATACGGGAACAGGAAACAACGGGATATACCTACGCGTACGAAGTCGCGGGTCAACTGTTTCAAACAATTTCTAAGCTAAAGCTTTGCTTGAAACAGTTTCACCAATGCGTTATATGCTTACTTGTTAACCTGACCTACTTGGAAAAGGCTAAGATGATGTATCATTTAGTCATTGGCTACGATCACGTCTACGTCGGGTCAGGGTGATCACCCTGAAAGCGCATCTGTCACGTTTGTCTCCTGTGTTTTGTCTGTAGGAAAACCTTTGACATATTACCGAGTGTACCTATATGGTAATAGGAAACAGAACACAAGGTGCTAAGATGTTTGACATTAACTGGGCCAAATAATATTTAAAGCATTTTAAAAATATCATGGTTTATTTCTTTTATTTAAAGTCCTGTTTTGGTAAGTCGAAATAAGATTATATTTAGAAAATGATTTTTTATACGAGATCAGAGGTGAAATGGATTTTTAGGCTACAATAAGGACTTTATCGTGAGTGATAACTGATAATAGTGACATACGTTTAAACAACTACCTACATTTTATAAACCCCTGTTGCCCGCGAGAACCTGTAGTTGGTTCTATGACAATTGTTATCCATCTGTTATAGCTGTTGGTTCTCCTACGATTAAATAAATAAATAAAAATAATAAGTTAAAAATGTTTTTTTAAAGGGATCCGTACCCAAAGGGTAAAAACGGGACCCTATTACTAAGACTCCTCTGACCGTCTTTCTGTCACCAGGCTGTATCTCATGAACCGTGATAGCTAGACAGTTGAAATATTCACAGATGATGTATTTCTGTTGCCGTTGTATCAACCAAAAACAGAATAAAATAAATATTTAAGTGGGGCTCCCATATATCAAACATGGTTTTTTTTGTACATAATGGTACGGAACCCTTCGTGCGCGAGTCCGGCTCGCACTTTGCCGGTTTTTTTTTTGTAATTACTCTTTCTCCTCGTGTACAATGACAAACGACGTAGTACTCATAGATTTTCATGGAGTGCTTACAAAGTATAGTAATTAAGTTCTGTTTCTGTGCCTCGGTTGAATAAATAGTTTTCGGTCTTTATTTATGCTGTAGATCACTGCTACTGGTGTCCTAGACTCCTAGTCTAGACCAGGGCCAGCGAAACGTGACCTATAATAACACTTATGGTCTCATTTTTTTATCATCATTTAGTACCTACCCATTGTAGCTCTTGAAGATAAACTGAACATACTGTGCGCACTGGTTACACGAAATTGACCGTTAATGAAGGACGTTGGTTCATCACCGTTGACAGTTTCTCAAAAGATCGGTGGATGATAGATAGACGAGTGTCAGACTGATTGATAAATGATACCGTCGACTGCAACAGTTGGTAACCAGCAGGAGCGTGTGTTCCTGACCATGAAACAGGTACCAGATGAAGTAATGTCACTTGGCCGTGTCTATCCATCAACGTACTTAATGACGAGACTGTTTTCCTTACAATCTCCTTACATCAATTATTATGTGAGTTGATTTCTTAACTGTGTTCAGTCAGCATCAATCGTAAGTAGGTAGGTACTACACATTTAAAGTGACCAATCATTTAAGCAACTTCAACAAACAACAACAAAACAATTATTACTGAGGACTAACATTGTGCGTCTCTGTCTGCATCCAGGACCGGTTGTTGTGGCGATAAAAAACGACATCCCTTTTGCATTCATAATATTCAGTTTGGAAGTAAACGTAATATTGGTTTTCTTATTATGTCGCGTTTACTGTACCTACAGGTAAATCCCTCTTAATTTAGACAGGAAAAAACTTGGTGATACCATTGATTAGTTTATTCTTGAAGGATCATTCAATACATCACGTTACACTTCCTCATTTGTCATGCAAATGTTAATAGAATATTAATAAGTTATAGCCTAACTATCCTTATCCTTGAAGTTCGGTCAATGCTAGAATTACAATATCTATGTATAACCCTTTCAAGATTCAAAGGTTGAAGCAACATGGCGTCATAAAAGGTTTTTAACTTTTAATTTCGAATTGGGATAAACCTTTTTCAACAGTCAATATGATCATTATTTTTTATCACAAAACCTGTTAAAAGCCCTAAAGATAAAATGTTTGTTTTTGATCAAGATGTATCTAAGTGGACATTACTTATATTTACGTTAACAATTACTTAGTTTGTGGATCTGCATTTTAGAATCTGCCCTTGTTATTGGTTTAAATCTTTATACTATAATAATTGTATGAAGAGTTTGTTTGAATGCGCTAATCTCTGGAACATAGTATATTATAATAGCCGCATTCATGAGGATATACGCTATAGGCTATACGGGAAAGGGAATTAAAGGGATATGCGCGTACGAAGTCGCGGGCAAAAGCTAGTTAAAAATAAGCGCTGAGTCGTGAAACTGAACAAAGCTAGTAAAACTGTTTTACTTAGTTAGAACCCGCTTTTAGGATGAAACACCAAAGGTATTTGATTATTTCAAATAACTTAGTGGGTAATAAATTAGCCATAGAAGAAGGATACATTAAATTTGTATTGGGAGATGGTAGTAAAAACACTGGTGAATTTTAATGATAGCCGAATGACGTCAATCAAAGCTGCGGATATTTATGTGTTGATCATCATTGTACTAAGCAGGTATTCAAAACGTTTTGTTTTTAATAATTTCTTCAACAAACACGGTGAAAACAACAATTAACTTTGCGGTAAGAAATAATTACCCTTTAGTGGTTTCACGGATGTTTTTAGCAAACTGTAGGTATAAGGTTTTTCTTTGAAACCATTGGAAAAATTAAATTGTAAATCGATTATTGGCAAGAAAAAATAAAAAATAATAATTGTGTTACACTAATATAAAGACGGAAAAATACACGGTTGCTATAGTAATAACAGATTACGCGCTTATTGCATTAATTAGAATAAAATACACACAGATCGAAACAAAGCAACGAAAGAATGTAGAGACATTAACATACCCGGAGCTTAATCTTTTTGCCGTGACAAAGATGGCGTCGTGGTCTGCATCTCCAATGAAGGCGGTGCCAAGGTCTGTGGTAGTCCGGCGTAGTCCGAAGCACATTGGCCACCAGTCCGTGGGGACACAACTCGAGAATATGCGTCCAGCGTCACGTCCACAAGCGATTTCCTTTTCGATCACGTATCGTCGATCTATCAAGTGTATTCTGTAATAGTTTGATAAGCATTTCATAATGCTGATTAAATATAGTTAGAAATATTGTTTATTTTGTTTCGATTTTTTCAATTAAATTATGGTTACTGGCTCCGTGGTCGAGTGGTTTAGGCGTTTGCCTTGTGACCCGGTGGTTGGGTTCGATTTCCACGGGAAGCATACTTACTTTGTAAAGTTGTTTCCAGTTTTGCTAGGGCATTGCAGGCTTGAATCACCTGATTTTCTGATAAAAAGAAGATTCAGTTCTTCGGAAGACACGTATAAGCCGGTGGTCGCAGTCGCTAAATGGCGGTCGCCAAATGAACCATGTCAGAGGCCCTTGAGGCGGTTTGGAAACTCTGACAGTAGGGTGTGTGGGGTCGTTAGACCTTACTGCCCACGCGATAAGGAGAAGAAGAATTAAATTATGGTTTATTGATGAAATCTCGCCCTGTAAAATTTCTGATGGAGAACTTACTTTGAAAGAGTAGCATGGCAATGATAACTTTGTCATTTAATTAATCGTTAATAAGTAGTAGTTTACTTGACATTAATTGTCTCATAAGTGTTGCCAATTGTCAAGACTGTATGATTTATAGCAATTGATATCTGAATGGCTGCCTAACAAGTGATTAAAACAGGGCTAAAAGAAACGTGACTTTACACGACACGAATGCTAAAGAGCGTTCTAGAACGTTCTATTAGATTTTTTTTTTTTTTAAGTATTACTTTATAATGAATGTAATTAATAATTGATTAGGCAATATTAGTGTATTGAATTTATTTGTTAATTTATACTTAGGTAGTTGCAACATTAATAGGAAAATTTAGACAGATATCCCAATGGGTGCTGCTCCGATTAATTAATATGATTGAAATTAATGTGTAAAACAAATGCTAAGTACATTATTTATTATATGTTGCAATTAAACAATCAATTCTGTCGATAAATATAATTAGTTGCAGATGATCTTTGGTAAAAAGTTATTGGCGACGGCTATCTTCTTCTTTTTAATTATTTGCTGTAATTGCAAGATAATATGCTGAACACCCCTCCAGGTTTTGAATATGTAGTTCTGCTTATTTGAAAACTACTCCAGGGTTGGTTATCCCTAAAAACTCCTTAATTATTTATAATTATTATTCGCGTAAGGTAGTCATTCAATGCGAATACGTACCGAAAACGTGCGCCTAAAATATTCCATCTAAGAAATGAATAACTTACCTAAGGTTCTACTTGAATTCAGAGACTTGAAAAAAGCTGAGGCCCTATGCATTTTCTTGTTTTTTTTACAAACTTTTATCAAACAAAGTTGATAAATTAGTATTTTTGCAATTATAGTAAATTTGTAAGAAGGCAACTGAATTTTAAGATAGTTATCCCCAAGCCACTGTACTGAAGTTTTGTATATATGTCGCAGCCAACTAGCTAAAACAGCCGTTTCATTAAAAGTCTAGCCTTTCCATTGACTTGCCCATGTCACTTTATGTCGCTGATTAAACAGCGACATAAAGTGACATGGGCAAGTCATTAAACGATATTGAACAAAAGATGTCTCTTAGGTCGCTGACAAATCTGCAAATTTAAATGAAAAGGCTAGGCAACCAATTCAACGGCTGATTAAGCTAATTGACTGCGACATATACATGCGTTTGGTTTGGATAACAATGCACTGTAATTATAGTACACGCCATAAATTAGGTATACAATATGTGTTTTATTTTAAGTTTTAATCAGGTAATTAGTTGTTTTATAGGTTTTTTACCTAATAGAATTACTACATTACACACAATTACGGTCTGTAAAATGTTACAAAAATAATGTGTAGGGCCTAAATATGGACATTTTTATTCCATTATTTCAAATTCGAAAGCCCTAAAAGATAACCTGACGTTCTACAAATTGGACTTTATATCTGAAATACCTAAGAACATTGATCCAAGCCATACGTATGGCTTTTGTGACACTATTAGATTTTATTGGTCCTTTTAAAAGGCATAATGTTGGTTTTTTTTACCTATCGGCCATTGACGTCAAATACCCGCATTCGAAAAACTTAAATTCGATTTGAAAACTTTCTTGTTATTCAAGTTTGGTTATTTTTACCCAAACGGTTATTTTTAGCTTCGAGCTTGATAATAAGACGTTGAAGGCAACAAAAATTAACCAAACATTCATAAATAAGTTAGGTGCTATTTTTGTAACTTAGACTTAAAAAACGTCCTTGCAGCATTGATTCAGTAAAAAGACAGAGTTTTCCTCAAAGTTCCGTCTTTATAAAGCGTGCAACAGGATGAACGACATTCTTGGAAAGAGGTCATTGTACTCATTATTATGAACAACTTTTACTATGGGACCAAAACCCTAAATGGCGAAAAAAAGAAATCGACTGCCCTATGCAATTTTATGTACGCACTAGCAGCACGCCGCAGTTTCACCCGCGTAGTTCCCGTTCCCGTGAGAATACGCGGGTAAAATATAGCCTATGTTACTCCCTGATAATGCAGCTTTCCATTGGTGAAATAATTTTTGAAATCGGCGCAGTATAGTTTTTGAGTTAATTCATTACAAACATACACACACACAAAAATACAAATCTTTCCTTTTTTTAGTATTAGTATAGATGAATCCACGTTGTATAGAGTTATGTCTACGTTCTTTAACGTGACATTTTCAGCTATTGTAAAACGAATCGTTCCTCATAAAATACTTCTAAGAGGTAGGACAATTTTTTTTTGAGTTCCTTAAAGTTCTAAGTTTGAGCTACACGATAACTGAAAAATGCTTGCACTGTCTGGACAGGTCCACTTAAATCTGCGTGGTACTTTCCTCAAAAGACCACCTCATATGATTTGACCAGTTCAAATAATTGTATGGACTTCAAAGAGACTTTGAGCTCTGAGTTTGTTTCGGTGTTTCTTCTCAGGGTAGTCAGTTAGGAAACACCGGCCTCGTCTAGCTTAAAAACGACCGAAAATATTGACGTGTAAAAGTGTTATTTACAACCTACTTACAGATAACTATCTGTAAGTAGGTTGTAAATAACACTTACATACACAAACAGCCAGACCCGGAACAGTTGTTCCGGGTCTGGCTGTTTGTGTATGTAAGTGTTATTTACAACCTACTTACATACACAAACAGCCAGACCCGGAACAACTGTTCCGGGTCTGGCTGTTTGTGTATGTGACTTTGTATGTTTGTAAACGCACCCACGATACAGGAGAAATTCCTAGTGTGGGGCAACGTTTTTTTTAAAAAGAAGAAAAGAAAGAAAGAAAATAAATATCATTTATCAAATAAACAGCTTTCTGCTTCTCTGTCGTGTCACTCTTGCCAGATTGGTCGTGGTCACGTCGGTGGTAGAGAAAGACACAGCTCTCCGCACGATCTCCAGCCATCTCTCTCTGTTTGCTCTGCCCTCTTTGTTTCCTTTACCTCTATAGAATATTTGTTGTTGGTTGTAACAAGTTAAACACGATATCTGTTATTAAATAACAGCCTGTTATTTTCGTACGGGCGATAAATACGTATACAACGTGTAACAGAATAAACGCAATACGTCTTTAGGGGTCATTGTACTCATCATTATGAATAACTTTTACTATGGGATCGACCCCGTAATAGCGAAAAAAAAATCAGCTGTTCAGTACATTTTGTCGAGTTGCGTGCACAAAAATGTATGGGGCAAACAATTTTTTTTTCGCGATTTCAATGTTGGTCCCATAGTGAAAGTTGTTTATGATGATGATTACAATGACCCCTTAATTCTTTATTGCGATATTGCGTTTATTCTGTTAAACGTTATATAAATCTCAATTTAATATATTATTTTTTCCTTTAGTTTGAAGTCGAAAATCTTATCTGAAGTATTGACTAGGAATGTCGGGATAATGTGATAATTATAGAAGACTTAAGTTTAGTTTTATATTGTTCTCATCCGGCTACTGGAAGCAGACCCCAATATAATGTAAAAGACTAGACAGATTGATACAATGAAATAACAGTAACATCTGCGGTAACAGTGTTTGGGGGTCTGCTATTAAAGTAACAGATAAAATAAGTTGGTAGATTGTTCCTACCAACTTATTTTATCTGTTACTTTGTTGAAATATTTTATTAAAAGTGTATTGTTTTATTTGTATTGTTTATAAATATCTATTATTTCTATCTGTTACGATAAATACGCCTCACCCCTATTATCTAATTTAGATTTCAAATGTTGCTCAACAGTCACCTGTCATAGTGTCGGAAGATGGTGGTTTATCAATCTGTGTGTGTGTTTTTACCGATTTTTCAAAAATCCAATGATGCAGTTTTAGTTTTCATCAAAATTGGGCTCGAGACTCCGTTCAGAGTTTTTCGATATTTCTCATAGTTTCGGATTTGGCCATCCACTCACTATTTAACAATTCACCCTGTATAGGCTATTTTTAAATACAAGGCCAATCCTTCCCTTGCGGTGGTTGATGTCGATGTAACCAACAGACAATTAGATGCAGCAGTTGGGCTCTAATGAAACACAATACCGAAGTGTGGCTGAGCCGAAGGTGAACCCTTCTTCAGAAACGAATGTACGAGCTCAACACATAAGAAGATGGTCGAAGTGATTGCTGTTGCGCTAGGCTTATTCACCAGCTTACAATCCAGCTAAGACCAAGGAAATATGTAGTAATTTATCCTGCTGGTTTAAAAGCTGAATAGTGTCCAACCTTGTGGCTGTCAGCAACAACTTCTTATAAGGCTGCATGAGGGGTGCAAATCCTTTATCATGTATTCATGTCATCCCTTTTTTTCGGTTGGCATTTCACCAAATGAATCGTCGCGCTCTGGGCGGACCGGAAGGGAGTGTCAGAATCTTACTGACTAAAACTTAGTCTTGTTCTTCCAAATGCCTTTTGCGTTCCAGGGCCGCGGTAACTCGTTCGAAAAATTCCGCAACATCACATCATCCCACTGCCGTGCCGTGCATGATAAAACACTGTAACTCGAGTTACAGTGTTTTGTGGTAACACCGGTGAAATAGTTTTTCAGACCCTAATGTATATTTAAGTCGCAGCCAATTAGCTTAATCAGCCATTTAATTGGTTGCCTAGCCTATTCATTTAAATGCGCTGATTTTTTAGCGACCTAAGTGACATATTATTATTATTATTATTATTATCTTTCGTTGAATATCCTTTAATGACTTGCCCATGTCACTTATGTCGCTGATTAAACGTCGCAGTTCTATGAAAAGGCTAGACTTTTAATGAAACGGCTGATTGAGCTAGTTGGCTGCGACATGTTCATGCTTAAGTATACTGATTTTCTACCAACAACTCTTAAAACCTAGGGTTTTGATTCGACAAATTTTGCTATTTCTGAAAAATAGGTGTTTTTTAGATACAGTTTTTGTCATGGCACGGCAGCCCTGTGTATGACGTCAACTTAAAGATGATAAGACGAAACTTCTTCGTCGTCGTTCCCTCAATGCTGATGATCGGGACAGATATCCAAGATCTCCAAATGATGTGGTTTTACTCCAGTGTGGGTATCTCGGTACATGCAGCCTCCTACAGCCTTCTTCGTTTTCCTTCCCCTCGGCCTAATATCATGAGCGTTTCCACACTATTTTCCGATGGAATCTAACTATCTTGTATAGAAACAAAACCAAAACAAACAAAATAAGTAATATATGAAAATAAAATAAACTCAGGCGTCGAAGTATTCCTCCGCATCGCCGTCATCCGGAAACGTGCCCAGAAGGCTGGCAGCATTGCCACGTTGAATGGCAATGCTAATTCTTTGGGCAAAGAAAGAGCCAGCCCTCTGGTCACGCAAAGTGTCGATCAGTCGGCGAGATATATCCTTGAAAAGGAGACGTGCACTCGGACCCCATGACCCAAGCGTTTCGACCCCAAACGGCTCAAAACTGTAATTACCAATAAGGTTACAGTATTTGCGCCGCTTGAGGGCCTCAGCAGTCGCAGCGGCAGCGCCGGCACAGCCCGCCGTACTTGGAACGTGTGATGGTGCAAGGGTGTCGACACATGTTGCGTCCCACACCAGAGGCCTACCCACCTTCCACGGCACCAACGTCATACCATCTGGTCTCTTCCCATCGTCACGTACCAAGCCACTTGGTTCTAATACCGCAGGTACGCCGGCGGTGACAAGAGCCCGACGAATAATATCATTGATGCTGGCGTGCCGTGCTATGCGACCAGCGCTCTTGCAGCAGGAAAGGCCATGGTGCCCGAGGCTGTCGACATCTACTCCGCAGTGACACCGATGCGGAGCAACACAAGGTGCACCTAAGCGAAGACAGATAGCGAGCCGAAACGATGCGTCATCCATCATAGTACCTATGGTGGATGACGGGAGTGCTTGAAGCCATAAACCCGACTCCCATTCCCCCACAGCCAGCAGACGCGCGCGCTCAACAGTATTTGATGACGTATGAATCAAATTATTCCGTAAAATACTGCAGAGCGGCACATCCCACTGTCTCTGGGAGGACAGATTGTCGGGCAAATCCGTGTTGGGACAAGCCATTTTCCAAGCGTTCAACGCATCGGTCAAACACGGTACCTCAAAATCAACCAGTGAGGATGATAAAATATTCCTGGTTAATGTATCAGTACTGTGGACCGAGGAGAGGAAGGCCGGTAAACTTATACTTGAAATTTTGCGGACGCCGAGGCCACCCATGCGAATGGGAAGTGTGGCTTGCTGCCATGCTCGATCGTCCAAGGCCACTATCTTGTAAAATGTTAGTTCACACAGTAAACGTATTTTCGTGGGAGCATTTTTCTGATGAGTTCCTGCTGGCCGAGACAAATATCCTATTTTTAGTATCTTTATCTTTCAAAATTTGCCGTTCAGTTTTAAGTATTCAATTAAAATATGTCATTAATGCTGTGGCATTTAGATAATTTAATATAATTAAGAATTCATTGAATCAGTATTAACCCTAATGCATAATTATGCGCGGAAGAGATGAATCGCTGAGATTATAAGTTTTTGTTAGGGATGCTGCGATTTAGCGGTTTTAATAGATAGGTAATAATATATGGAATTAAAATCTCTACGGAGTTTTTTGTTGGATTAGCTATGGGATTTTACTTTAGTATTGACGTACCCGTGTGTTACAAAAACTGGCGTAACATCATTGTAACATTCATAATAACATGTTTTCCTAATGTTGTTCACGTGTATTTTTTTTTTAAACTAATTTGATCAGCTAATTAAACCAGTTTATTAAAAGCGTGTTTACAAGTCAACCACACCAGCGTGTATAACGTTAACAATAGATTAGGCAATTTTTAAAATAATGTTTGCTGAAAGGAAGTACGGAGATCCACGAAATACGGATGGAAGTCTGAAAGTTTTACTTTTAATGTTATGAAATTGTATATGCGAGAAAGCTAAACTATAGCTGGCCAATCTGTAGGTACAGCTCAGCATGAGCTATAACATAAATTACGCGATGAAGAAGAATTTTGGAGTATAAGACGAAAACGACGGGAATACAATTAGGGCTTTCTTCTCTCAAAATAGTAAAAAAAGAATTTATACCACGTAACGGATTTTGAAACGGTTCTATAATAGAAAAAGCGATATATGAGGAAGGTTTGTGTACATAATTTGCACCCGTGCGATGCCGCGCGGGTGGTACTAGTATACAAACAACATTTTATATGTTCACCATTTATTTGCCAGGATGTATTTGCATGTCGGAAGGAATTTAATGCACGAAGTCGCAGCTCTAATGACGTTATGCTACGTGACTTTAATCGTCATCGTAGTAATTGCTACAAGCATGGGGAAGTCCTGCCTGAGAGAAAAACAACAAAACAATAATAAAACATTTATATTTGTAACAAAAACAACGAACATGATTCGAACATGGCCTCGCTACGGTAATGTGATGAATATTATGTGTTATGGCAATACTAACTAAATAAATAGGAGTATTATTATACAGTGTTAACTACTACCTACCTATTTTACATATTTACATAATGTACACCTACAGCACATTTCTTATTTACCAGGTACGATTTAACCAGTTCTACAGAAGGTTCATTGTATGCAAATTGATGACAGTCGATTATTATACAATCTTTTCCAGAACTATACCGTAGTGCGTTTGGTTTCCGGTGAAACTTGTTTACCTACAATTGCACTATATTACAGTCTACGTTATACATAGAGATACAATGATTGTACCACAACATTCGTAATCAAGCGTATACTTACAATTTCGGTTCGTTATACAATTACATGGGAATCTTTGGAACTTAACAATATACTAGAATTTACCTAACATTACTGGTAACTTATAAGGTACACAAGAGTTCACTCACTGTCATCGTCTTTTGTTCAACCAGTCCTGTTTGATCAAATCAGCACCTTTCTCGCCGATCATTATGACTGCGGCGTTCGTATTGCCGCTCACTATGGTCGGCATTATACTAGCATCGATTACTCTAAGTCCTTCTACACCATGTACCCTCAACCGAGGGTCTACGACCGCTTCTGGATCCCACGAAGGACCCATCTTCGCAGTCCCGCTTTGATGGTATATCGTCATCGATATAGTCCGCACTTGACACTCTATGTATTCATCTGACATGAATTTATGCTGCTTACAGTTTGGCAAAGGCTTCATGTACAGCCGAGATCCGAATTGCTTGAAAGGAGACGCATTGGCAACTTTCAAAGCTATCTTGATTCCTTCGACTAGTCGAGCCACGTCTAGGGGATCTTCGTGGTAACGCGGATTCATTAGAGGATAGTGGAATGGATTGGAACTTCTTAACCTAACGTATCCTCGTGTGTTTGGACGAAGCAGCAGAGGCATGATTGTCCAAGCGTCTTTGTTTGCTATCGGTCTGTAAACAGTATCATAAACTTCGTCGGTAAGTCCAAGAATTTTTCGCACAATTTGTCCGTTATCAGAGGAGAACGATGCCGGTGCCATGTGGAACTGGATATCAGGCCACAAACCGGATTGGTTCGCGTACTTTGTGTTCACAAAAGCAATCCCTTCGAGCCCACCAAGTGTGGTCATAGGACCTCTCTCGTTTACTACATAGTTCATGGTAACAGGGAAAGCTTGGAATCTGTTTTGAACAATTGCAACGGGCTTGTCCACCAGGAATGTTAATCCTCCAACTCCAACATGGTCTTGTAAGTTCTCTCCAACCGGCAAATCTTTTAGAACTTTTATCCCGACGTCTCTCAAATGGTC
Organism: Melanchra persicariae; assembly: GCA_947386135.1. Taxonomy (NCBI): domain Eukaryota; kingdom Metazoa; phylum Arthropoda; class Insecta; order Lepidoptera; family Noctuidae; genus Melanchra; species Melanchra persicariae. The sequence continues at coordinate 7,295,712 of OX376661.1, read as the reverse complement.
TTTAGGACCGATACCAGACAACATCAATAACTGTGGACTGTTGATGGCTCCGGCTGCTAAGATCACTTCTTTTCTTGCATATACTGTGTGTTTTACTCCATGCTTCACATACTCAACTCCATAGGCCTTCATAGTTACAGGATTGATGAGGACCCGGGTTGCTTGTGAATTTAAAGATATGTCAAGATTCTTTCTCGTTCGAACTGGCCTTAGGAAAGCTTTGGCTGTACTGCATCTGGAGCCTCGTCTTATTGTTCCTTGTGCGATCATAAATCCGGTTTGCACTGCACCGTTTATGTCTCTGTTTTCGTATCCTATTTCGACCCCAGATTCTACGAAAGCAGCCACCAGAGGTGTCCTCCAGGGTGCTTCTTGAACAGTTAAATATCCTCCTCTGCCGTGATACTTGCTTTTAGCTAAGTAGGGGTTTCTGTTGTCCTCAGACTTGATGAAGTACTTGAGCGCTTCCTGGTAGCCCCAGCCGGGGTTGCCAAACGACTCCCATTGGTCGAAGTCGAATCTGTTGCCTCGTACGTAGATCATGTAGTTGAGCACGCTTGAGCCGCCGAGCACCTGGAATTTAAGAGTAATTTTTAAATAAAATAAGGGTTAAAAGATTTGAATACAGAATAACAACAAAAATAATTTTATTCGACACAGGATAAAACTCGCAATACAACTTGCAGCAACATGTTGCTCTTACATTTAAAGTAGGCGCGTATGGAACGATATCGTCGAGGCGTCCGAGAGAATTATCTACTTATAAGTCATAGTTACTGTTGAATTAAATTTATTTAAGTTTTATATATAGGCAATTAAATTCAATGCAATGTCAATTTGAAAATGATCAGAGCTTTCAGAATGAAATAAATGTGACGTAGGTACCTATTATTTTGTTAAGTTTACCTTTCCTCTCGGCCAGCTGCACCGCTTCTTCTTGAACCCCAGGCAGGCGTAGGACGTGGGCTCCGTCTTGTACTGCCAGTCTAACTTCGTTAGCTGCAGGTAGCCCGCTAACGAAGGCACGTCCGTTATCTCGTTCTCGTCTGGACCTGGAAATGTATGAAGTGGACTTGAGTTTTATATCTGTGACTATTTAAGTAGACGACTCAACTCGACGACACTGACTCTGACTGACACTGTACAGAATCGTGCTCGGTGGACAAGAAGGACAAGGAAGGCCAACCCCAAGTTAATGGACATAATATAGTCATTACGGAATTCTACCTATGGTCTAGCTCTAGAAGGGTGAAGACAATTTTAATGTGTTGGAGACAAGTTGTGTACTTCATCGATTTTAAGACGTTTTGAAAATCATATCAAAATAATAGTTTTGAACATCAAAAATATTCAGTCGGTTTACACAAACAGAGTGCCAATTCTACTAATTTTCAAGCAACGTTCGCAATCGCATCTCAATCGCAAACTGACAAAAATGGATGTTTAAGGGTTTTTTGACAGTTTGCGATTGAGAACGTTGCTTGAAAATTGAATTGTCCCTATAATCTCATACTCTCTTGCGAATGAGTCAGTCATTGTATAACTGATACACTAGTATGTAGTAAACTTTAAAGCGGAGCTACTAAGCTCCGCTTTAAAGTTTTACAACATCACTTACCGCTTTCCAATAATAGTACATTCCAAGTTTTAACCTCACTAAGGCGGCTCGCCACCACGGCCCCTGCTGAGCCTCCTCCGACCACTACGAAGTCATACTCCTTCAGCGGCTGCTCCTTATCTAAGATCTTCGCTTCTGGGTCGTAAGAGTTATAATTGTGGTATGTAAGAGCTCCAAGCAGCAGTGGTATCAACCACAGTCCGGTCACACTCACAGTTTTCAAGGCTGTCGACGCTAAAAGTACGTGCACGGCCATTTTCGTTTCGTTTTCTATTTTCTATAACAGTTCAAATCGGTTGCCAATATCACGCATTTACTTAGCTTTGGTTTTTTTGGTAGGACTAGTTTGTTTTATGATTATGATTTAGAGTGTGCATTTGTGTCTGTCTGGCGGCTTGCTCCTGCGCATGGGGAGGGTGACGGGTGCGGGATGCGGGTGCGGGCGCGGCGGCCGCATGTTACGACGCATTACAGCGTCTCATGCAAGTGCGGTCGGACTCTCGAATCTGGAATTAGATAAAAGATCTTTGAGTACATACGTTTTAAATGGATATCATTTGAGTGGGATTTCATAAAAAGGCGAAAAATGTAGTAACAGGGTCAGCGTGGCCAAGCCAGTGTCTAAAATTGTTTTGACTAATAACTTTTGTTTGTATGTTTCAGGTACGTCCCTTTTTGCGTTACGACTCACGTTACGTGTTTATCAGTAAGTATTTCATGTGTCATTAATTTATGACAGACTTATAATTTGTACAGTAGTAAATGCCTTATTTAATATCGGTAAGTTAGTATAAAATTTATATCAGTAATGACGTAAGCTTTAATTCGAATGCCAGGGGAAAGCACAATCAATTTAATCTCTTAATGACACGCCCATGAAATATTGCGCTGTTAAAATAATAGAACGAAAGAGAAAACCTTATACAAAATGATTGTAGGATGGAAAGAGACTCAGAACAGGTGTCTATTTCCTACTTGTGCGGAAGATTATGATCTAATTTCCAGACATTACCAGTTCTTCGGGCGTTCTCGTGAAAGGCATCGCTGATAGAAATCTGTGACACAATATTTTTACAATTCCTTCACTGAGAGATCGAGATAGAGACGTTAGCTTACTGGTGTAATCGGAAATAAAGAAAAGATAAAGAACACTGTTTCGAAATAATATTGTAAAAGCTTGGAAGATTTATGATGAAGTAACTAACGTCATCGACATCACAATGCAACCAACAACTCATAAAATTGATTGTGTTCGGTTAGCTGACATGAGGCAGGGAAACATCACAAAATATATCTTTTGCCCTTACTTAAATTTCTTCTTTCCCAAACTTACATTTATCTCCGAGATATTAAGAAACGGAGGGCCCAGAAGATATAATATTATTCTGTAGTTGCTTTCCGCTTCATAAATGACAGGAAATCAATGAAGCAGTCTAATGATCTAACCGGTCTAGAGTTTCAATTGACATCACTAGGCTATCTCTGGAAGCTGTATTATAATTGAAATTGCAGCCTTGGTCGTTGCTATTGTAATTATTATTTCATAACTGAAGTCTGTCATTGAGATTAATATTTTAACAATAGATGTAATAACCTTTGCAGATGTGGTTTTGTCGCATTTTATGTAACCACTGTTTAAGTCATCATGCCGTGCCGTTGGTGATCATCGTCCTGAATTAAATATTTATCCCATTTTTTCTCGGAAGCTCTAAAGTCGGTACATTTTTGATAAAGCAGTCGTGGCATGTTCTAGATATCTTGATATTCTTCCTTTACAAATGCTTTTTCTTAGTTATAGTCTTAATGTTCTTTAGTTTCTTGCGTCTCATGCTTGCATCTCTTCTCTTTTTAGCACCTACTGATGGAGTGTCTTGTCCGACAGGTAAAAAAAAAAAAAATCTCTTGAGAATTCCTGTTATTAATTCTACGGTTCTCATCACACCTATACTTAGACATATTGTAGTTAAATAATTCTTTCACATCTTGTTAGAGTGTAATTCCAGATGATTGAGCAGTAATCACAGGTTAATTCTAATAAATCGGTCATATAACATAATTAATGCTTACTATTACAGTGATTTTACTTCATAGGAAAGAGCGAACCGCTCTCATACATCATGATGCTAAATGCAAGTCACTTCCTCGTCCGTTCTATTGACTATTGGTATTAAACATATTATTGCAATACATTTTATTTTATCGTTGACTTACGATTGTATTATATGGGACACTTATTCGGAAGTACTGTCGACCATCACTGACCTTTGAAGGAAAGGCGGTCGGCACTGTAATGAGGTGTTGCTAGGCGAAATGTGTGTGTTCAATGCGTAATAATGATGACTACGTTGAAAGAGCTGGGAAAATTATACTTGTATAATCAATCATTTAGAAAGAAGAAAGAAAGAAAGAAGAAGAAAGAAAAAGAGTTTATTTGCACCAAGCATGACGCACACCATAAAAATATATAGGTATATATAAAAGTAAAACGGGATTTTGAGGAAGATATGCGTCACATCGGCGCAAAACATTTATGTATATCTTTGCCGTATCCATACTTCCACACCAATATTACAATGCGAATGAAACAGTCCGTCTGTCTGTTGCGTTTTCACATCTCAACCGCAAAACCAATTTTGATGAGATACAAATTGAACTTTGGATACATAGGGTACTACGATTCTTACTCCGAATACGTTCCGTTGGTAATATTTCTAGCTTACACGCAGGCGAAGCTGCTGCTAGTACATTTATAGTTTTTGATTCAGTTTGAACAGCGTTGATATCTTTTTATCATATCCTTTTGAATTCTTTCCTGCATGCACGAAGTTTGTTAGATAATGTTGATGGGTGTCGCAGTAAAAAGTCAATTAATAAGTAAAACTAATGATGGTGGTCTGTCACGCGAGCTCAACGCACTACACTAATTACTTATCGATTCTCTTCCAATTTGTTCTTCATATTGACTTAGTTCGAAGGTTCGAGGATATTTGTATTGTCTATCCAAACGTACATACATACGTGGTGGTATTTCAGATTTTGTGTATTGATTTAACATGTAGGTTGTAGGTGTTGTTTGTTTAACCTAAATACCTATAAACAACCATGCTTTATTTTTTTTCGCCTATTGAGTTGAATGTGTCAAGAGTTCAAGACTTTCCGGTTAATCTTCCGCTTAATTTATTTAAATCTTATAAAATTGTGCATGGGGAATCTTATTTTACTCAAGATCTATTTTTTATACAAAATCTTAAGAACTGTGAATTCAGAAATAGACTGTGGCTAAAAATAAATAATAATAATTTTTAGCGATGTTTTTTATTTAATTGGGTTTTTTTAAATGGTTTTTCGATTTCAGATCTACTTATCATGTATGAAAATAAACTGCAATGCGCTAGTAACCGGCTAGACCGATTACATGTCAGCCATTTTATTGATAAGTTACGCCCCATTTTCGTACCTAAATATATATCACGTTATGGTATTTTGTCTGAGGCACAATAGAGCCTCAGGTGTCCAGGCGCGCTTCAGAACAATGCTGACATTAGGCATGCTCCGACGGAGTTATTAGAGCGTACGGTGTTTTGCTAAATCTTATATTCGTGCATAACGTTTTTATGTAATAGTTTTGTTTCCATGTTTACATACTATTATTTAAGCATATCTTATTGGAGATTCATAAACGGTATTGAAGAACCTCACTCAAAGAGGGAGGTCGATTGGAAGTCCCTACGGATTCTCTGCCCAAACGTTGACTCGTTTGGGTTTCTTATTAAAGTCACTATTCTAATCTATTCTCATCATCGCTTCACGTCATCGCGTGTCATAAATTGAGTAATTTCTTAACTATGACAAAAAACACTTCTGTTCCCCATAATATTAATCAATAGTTATGTAGTTTTCTACCTAGTCAATTTGAACGGGAAAATAAGCACAATAGCAAAGTGAATGTCTTAAGAAATAATAAAAAGAACTCAAATCATAACTGGTTCTCGTATTTATTACGATAAACCGATAATTTTGACAGCCACTTTATTTAAGTTTGGTCTGCCAGTAATTGACCAGGAAGTTATGAAAAGTTCAAGATGACTATGTTGGTAGTCTATGTAAAAGTTTCATAAATGTATGGTCAACAAGCCGGAAAATTGGTTGAATAATCGATTAAAATGTGATCTAAATATTAAGTACTATATACATATTTTTTATTACTTTTATAGCGCTTTTTTGTTATATTAATACGGAGGCACATAAACTTATTTCCGATTATATTTTTTGTTTACTTTTTCGTTGCCTGTAAAAACTAAAACCGTTCCATAGAATAACTTAATAGAAGTATTTTAAAATAAAAATGTAGACCAGGTAAATTCTGAGGTTACATAATTTGAGCCATCGATCTTCTTTCACGTTAATTATTCAGTAAAACAATAATTATGGCGAATATAATGAAAAATTCGTTGGAAAGCGAATCGAAGAGCAAAGATCATGAAATAAATTGATTGATTACCGTAACAGGTCGTTGCTAATCGACTATTATCTATCACTGACTACAAATTATAACTATTGTTCGAAGCAAAAAGGAAACGCCAGGTGGGGCAGTTCCCCCTAGGCAAAACTACTGGCCATGTGCACATAATTATTTATCAATTCGTTGTATAATCTGTGGCATGTAGCCGCACCTACTTGTGCTGTAATGACACCATACCTTTTAAATTGAGGTCGTACCTGCCCACTAAATGACTCACCGTCTACCAAAATTAGTTCACCCGCGGGCTTTAGGGCTGGTCTATAAAAGCTATAGGCACCTACAGCGTTAAAGTATTATCATAGAAGCTTCAAAAACTTCAGAGTGCCAATTCTACTAGTTTGCGTATGAGATGTGAATGCCAACGTTGCTTAAAAAATAGTATAGACGGGAAATATTCAACCTTACAAAATAATATACAACACAAAGTTATTGAACTTGACCGTGTCCATTAATAAACAATAACTGTTACTTGTTAGTTGCAACAATAATGCTGACAATTAAAGAAAACAAAATATTAAAACATGCTCAGCATAGATGACGACACTAGAAATTTAGACTCGGACGTTTTGAGTTTTCGCAATTAAAGAATGCTGTAATACTTTGAATTTATGTTTATGCGGTGCTTGTACCAAAATATAAGAGTCAAAGACGAGATTGCGGAAGACAGGCGTTGTTGCTATGGTGTATGTAACTTGAAGGCTTTTTCAAGGCTAGGCTAGGCATTTAGGCTTCGCTTTTCTTCTTTGGCTTTACTTGCCTGAAATAAAGGATAAATAAATAAAGGTATTATCCCAGCTATGGGCTTTATCAAACTGATATCGATATCAATTTGTCTACTTATAGTGTTAACTTCTTGATACACACAATCAATCTTGCTTAAATTCGACAATTACCCACTTATATCTCCGAGATTTAGAGCTGCCACAGCTTTTTTTTTTTTTAAGTATGGGAAATCATCAAATGACCCCTTCCGCTCTGGGTGGAGCAGGAGGGAGTGTCAGACTCTTACTGACTAAAACCCGTCCATGCTCCTCCTAGTGCCTTTTACGTTCCAGGGCCGCGGTAACTCTTTCGAACAAAATCCGCAATCCTGGCTGGCTCTGGCCCTGACGGGCCGCATCTTTCTGCTGACTGCTCCATTTGGCGCGCGTGGAACACAGCGCGCCGTCGACCGGCCTGTTCTGATCGGACGGCGAGCTACCCATTGCTCTCCGTCCGCAGGCATTAATCACTGCGCCATGCTCAGGAGCATAAGTTCCTGAGCGGCGCAGTGGCTGACGTTCGTAGTTGCCATAGCTTGACACATAATTACCGCGCCAGGCGCCGTATGCTATTTCCAGCTTTTATCTAGCAAACTACTGCCTGCAAAATCTTATTTCAGCATACTGTTATGTCTCTTTCAGTCCTTTCAATAATTTATTTTAAAACCTAAACCACATTTTCAAAAGAAAAGCAGTCCGTTCTATCCCCGGTAACAAATAAACAAACATTATGCAAGCTAACCAACCTGTTCGCATGTGGCTATCGGTGGCATTGGGTGAAGGCCGTTTCTCGAACTTTCGTCCGATGACATACGGTGCCATAAGATGGCGTCGCGTTTGACATTTAGCATGGCGGGAAAGTTGACTTGTAAAGTCTACCGGCTTGTCTATGGCTATGATAGCTTTGTACTGTTGTTAGGCAACATGTCAACACATTTATGGATTCTAGTAAAATTTTTACCTTTGTTAGAGTATTTAGTTATCTTCTATTAGGATTTTATTCTACTTTGTCTTTGTTTATGATGTTCAATTTCAGTATTTTTTTCTTTTGGTGAATAGGCAAAATCAAAGGGTAGCATAATTTTTCCATCTCTAATTCAATCTTAGTTTTTGGCCTACGTTAGCTTGGTTTTCAATCGCGATAAAAATATCAACGTCGTTATTCAAATATCAAGAGATAGTAAAAAAGATTTATTTCAGACTATTGGAATGAAAATGCTGATTTATCCTCACATCTATTATTTTTGCAACTTGGTTAGGGATTTTCAGTTCATTATTACTGAGCCTTATTTCTATAAGTTACAAGGTTACAGTCTGTAATATTACATTCATTACCTATAATGAATGAAAGCTAGCTGTGATTTTATTGTTATGACATTCGGACAGTTCCTAGCCTTGACCCAGCTTGTCGGTTTTTTACTTAATTAAACTTGAATGCAGACGAAGTGCAGTGTATTTAGAATATCATTTGGTGTTTCAGGTAAATAAGCCCAAGAGGAATCAGGTTAGCTTATTAATAAAAGCTTTTAGTCATTGGAAATATAAGTATTAAACTTTTCAACAAATTATAAAGCATTTAGAAACTCTCTCGAAAATATATTTAATCAAAAAAAGGCCGAAATCTTGTTCAGTCTTTGTCTTTTTTTCATAATTTTCAAAATAAATGAGTAAATTGATGTCTTCTCTTTTCTGAATTTTATATTTGATGTTATTTGCTATTGTATGTATGTATTTTAAATCATATCTAATTTTTATTATGTATGATGTTTGTACACTGACAGCCTTAAATCTATCTCCTTTCGTCCATCCAAAGATCGTCTGTTAGAGATTACTCTGTGCGATAAGACCGCCATCTTACGCTTGTTTTTATGAGTGTTTGTCTTGTGCTTATGATCAGGTGTAAGTACCTACAATGAAGTTTATAATAAATAAAATAAATGCAATGATTTTGTGGGCACTTGGTTAATTACATACTGCGAATTTTATGTATAAATACAATTTTTATTATGATTTATTTGCTCTTACGCTTACTATATTTTATAATTAAATGTAAAATAATGCAGATGGTAAGATATCGTAACCCGATTAAGTTTAGTAGCACATTGGGTGAAGGCCGCGCCGAAATTACTTTCACTGTTGCGCAAGAGTTGCTCGCCGGCGCACGCCCTCGCTAGCTTGTGAGTGGTCAAGACAAAGAGCTACTAAGCATGTGAGTTAGGCGCTAGGTAACGTGATGAGCAAATCCTACATATTTCAGGAACATTAAAAAAAAATAACTGAAAAAGGACTTCGGCACCAAATTGTTTTTTTTTTTTAATTCGAATTTTTAAACATCTGTAAAAATAATCTGAAAAATTTAAGCGGATATTTTTTTTTTGTTTTGGCAACTGAGCGTAAAAAAGTACCTACTACTTAACTAAAATTGTTAAAAATACTACAGCACAATTTTTGTATCTAAGGCGGTGGACACAAACAAGACGTAAGACGAGGACGGGGCGCGGACATATGTCTCTTCCGCGTCCTTTTCATACAAAATGTATAGAAGCGTCGCGACGCATAACATATGGAAAAGACAGGGCGCGGACACGGCGTTCACTAGTCTTATTGTAAAAACATAGGTACAGAGAGGACGGGGCAAGGGCGCGAGTGGACAAGGGACGGGCGAGAACGGGGGTGCGGGCGGGTCACACGCAATTACACCACCACATTTAACCACATCTTCATCTTCGGAAGAAGACATGTTATCCTGTCAAAATCGGACGGTTGAATGAAGTTGGTTGAAAACCGTCATCTCTCGCGGCACCCAGCGTCACGTCCGTGCCTCGTCTTCTCTATATGTTTTGAAAAGTTGCGACGGCGCGGCGCCCCGTCTGTGCCCTGTCTGCGCCCCATCCTCGTCTTACGTCTTTTCTGTCTGTCCAGCGCTTATTAAGCGCTAAAAGACGTAAGCAGTACGCAAAGATAATGGAGATATCAGAAAAAGTCGCAATACAGCCCTGAATTGCGTTTTTCCGATCCTTGGTACTTGATCCTCTTGGCACTTCTGATGAGGTCTGCTTTTAGACCAGCTTTTAAATGTTCACACAGTGAAGTGCTGACACCCTTTTTGCTAGTGACCGCGGAAAAGAGTTATTAAAAATCACCTTCTCAGCTTTTCATCAGCATCTCGGTTGCCGTCCCTAGTATTGCTTATGAAAGCAATGCTTTCTTGTAATATGAAGAACTTTATTAGAACCACTTTTTCCACATGTTGGTTGCGTTTTGAAGTCTTATTTAAGTACATATGAATCTACCTATCTAATCTGAATGGATTATATAGAGTGAACATCAAGCTCGGGCTGGTGTGGCATTTCGATTGGTGTAGCTAACCATTGAGAGTAACTCTATAATTTGACATTTCAATTACGGTTACGCGCCGACTACGTAGTAATAATGTCGTACTGAATAAATTATTTATTATGCTCATGTGCCTCTTACTTTGTTCCGGATTTTAGGCAGCTTACATAATTTATTTACTACGTAGTTTTTTGTTCTATTTATTGTTGACTTTGAAAAACCAGCTACAAACCTTGTTTGAAACATCGCGAAGAAACACTTCCGAACTCACTTCTCAGTAGGTAGGTAAACTTAGCTAAATATAAAAAGTTAGCGAGAACATTTTCGAAATTTCTTATTTAAAAAAAGATAATTAGGAATCTCTATGTTTCTTCTGCTATGGAAAATTTAAAATCGGTCGAATTTAGCTGTTACACTAGTTTTCGAAAATGTTATCTGATAACTTTGTAGTCCTAAATATCCTGCTTATGCGTAGGAAGGTTCATTTATTTCGAAAAATAAGAACTTGAAAGTTTGTACTTAAAAACCGTACCGTCAACGCTCATAGGTCGATTATAAAAAATATTTTGATGTTTTGAACATCTATTTTTCAAAAATAAATGTTTGTTTATGTCCTCTGAAAGAAAGAAAAAGAGTTAGTGCTAGCGAACCCACTTTGAATGAATGAATACCATGATCTGAGGTTGTGTCGTAATTTGCGTGCGCTACATGCGTGCAATGCACGCTAAAATTATGCACCGGTGATGCCACCCCGACGTCACTTTGCATCACACTATGTTGATTTATAAAATTTTGTGACTTGTTTGTCCCTATTTAAAAAAAGTTAGAACTTTTTAATTAAAAAGTGTTTTGCACCTTGGCCGTTTATTATCAAGCGTGTAAAATCGTCAACCACGTCTTTGCTATCCAGTGAGAAAAAAATGATTTTATCTACACTCACAACGTAATGTTCCAAATATGAGTTCAAAAACGAATGCATAAACACGTACTTTTTTTTCGTGGATAGGTAAAATTAAAAAAAAAACCATTACAGTTCAAAATTTTCCTTCGATTTTTAAACAACTGCATCATAAAATAACTTTTTAATTTTTATAGCACACTTTTTCTTTTTAATTTTTGGCGCGAGCTCATTGACTTAAGTCAATGAGCTCGCGCCAGCTTTTATCTTTGTCTATGGATTAGCGCGCTGCGCAGTCATTCGAATACGCAATGAGAATATCCGCCATATTGGAATAAACTATTTTTCCACTTATTTTATTTCAACTGTATGAGTGAAGATAAAATAGTGTATGCAACGGCATATAATTAGGTATTAAAACACTCGTGTGATGCTATTATCACACTCGGCTACGCCTCGTGTGATAAACCCACACTCGTGTTTTAATAACCCTTTTTATATGGTCGTTGCATAAACTACTATAAAGAAGCCCTTAGAATCCTTTAAACTTTAACTACTTTAAATAAAAATCTCAATGTGTTTTAACCTGACCGAAATTGTTCACAATTTCGGTCAGGTTAAAATACTATATTATATTTATAGGTTGTGCTTTAGTCTGACGAAATCTTTCGGTTTTATTATTTACCTAACCGTAAAAAAATGTACTTCATAAACAATCATTCTGAAATATAAAGACGCTAACAATGCTAAATGAGTAAATATTTTCGTGTTACATTAGCGCGTATTTCAACTATTTTACTGTCAATTTGCGGCTGTGTAATAAATAACAATTCACTTTGAGGTAGTTACAACACAAAACGTCTATTATGGCCAGCGGTGTTTTACTCCGCCGAAATTGAAACGTAATTCCTTTTGGTTTTATTGAAATTGCGTTCATTGCATCGAGCACGCATGATGTTTGTTTTGTTTTAATGTTATATAAATCGTATAGGTAGGCACAAATTAACCTTCACCAAAGAAAATATATTTTTCTTGTTTTTCGAAATAGATGTGACGTTGGTTTTTACAGAGTATAGAATATGAGACATAGATGACTAATTTTTTGTAATACTTGCCGCCAGTGTTAAAATAAATTATTTCCGACGGTTAAAAAACATTAGGATTTTGACAAATTAGTTAAAATTAATTCTATAAAATGGTATAATCGACTAACGTACCTATCATCATGTTGTATTTATCAGTCAGTGTCTATGCTGCGCTGCACTCGGTGTTGCAAACCTTATGTAACGACCGGCGAGTTTGTTATTGCAATGTTGGCTGCCTTGCAAGGATTCGCGGTCACAGCCTCGGCGTTCTATATTCAAAATTATCGCAGTGGCACGGTCACGAACGCCATTAGCCTTGTTCTTGGTTAATCAATTCGTTTTGATTATTCATTTAATCATTTTCGTATGTTAATAAGATGACAACATGATTAGCCACTTTTATTATTTTTGTAATCGAAAGATTCAGAAGAAAGGCAGAAATTAGAAGCACGGTTCCAATTTGTCTTATAGAAACTCCTTGGCTTACCTATGTAGTACTTATAGCAATTGTCAACCCCTGTCATAAACAAAAATGTTATAAAACTTCTATCATATATCATCTGCCTAGCCTTTTCCCAACAGAACTACATTGGGGTTTGGCTTCCAGTCAAACCGGATTCAGGTGAACACCAGTATCTTACGTGGAGCGGCTGGCTACCAGACCTCCTCAACCCATTGACTGCCAAAGATCTACTAATGACAGCCGTCCGCCGGGACGGCTGTCATTAGTAGATCTTTGGCAGTCGTTCCGAGGCATGGAGGAAACTCAGTATGTTAACACCACCCATCTATAGACCGACCTTGGCAAACGTTGCTTAACCTTGAAGATGGACCCGTGGGGCTGTTATTACTTAGCCACGAGCTACTCTTACTCTACACTAAAATTCGAAGTCGGATACCTAGGTATCTTATCCGACTTCGAATTTTCTTTTCTAATAGAAGTTTTATAACATTTTTGTTCAATAGTACTATGTTGATAAACAAATATCACGCTACTTTACCTAACACTGAGTGCTCATCAAGCAGCCATGACTACCGGTTACCCTGACTGCGCACGCGCCGGTCCTTCAGCGAGTCTATGCCGTAACACGGTTACGAGGCACTGGCGGTGTCTAAAAGCGTTACATTGATACTCGAGCACTTGTTTGTTGACATTCTCATTGATAGTCTTGGTTATGTGGCAAAGGAGTTTTTACTTTGTTATTTCTGTCTAGTGCTGTTAATATCACCTCTGTCATTAAATCTCTCCCGCGTTTTGCGAACTTCGGAGGTACCCGTCTGTGATCTAAATTTTTAAAATCTGTAATGGACCTAGTGATTACATACTTACATGATTTGTAAAAAAAAACACTAAAATAAAATCACAGGAATCAAGTTCAACATTTGGCGCCCAACCTTAATATATCATTTTGTTGTTGGGCGCCATTATTGTTTCATACTATCTTAGCTCACGTCAAAGGTCACGTCGACTTTTAAAAACACATAAGTTTGATATCTTAGGGACTAGTAAAACTTTTTACTATTCTATAATTGCCTTAAAATTTCTGATGTTTTTGATAAACCTTTTATGTTGATAACCATTAACGTCATTGTCTTGCTCTTCTCCCAATTTTCTTGAGGTCGTGGCAATATGTCTTCCTCTTTCATACTTCTCTAATAGTCGCCATCTCAATGATCATCTTCTTTCTAGCCATATCATCTGTCACACAGTCCATCCACTGTATCTTTGGTCTTCCTCGCCTCTTATAGCCATCCACATTGGTGTTCTTAAACTTTCCTTACGATCTTTAACCAATTGGGTATTTTCTGTTTAACAGTTTACTAAAATAACTGCATTCTCATTCTTTATCAACAACGTTACAAATCAATTTCGTGAAAGATGTCAAAACTATTGTTTGCTGTTTGATTATTTTATTTGGTTTCAAATGTCGAGGACAAATCAATTGTCATAATACTGATAAAGTTCTGTAACTGAAAATTTTGAAATAGACCAACGAAATCATTGTCAGTGAAGTTAACACTACATGCAATAATTCAATTTTTAGGGTTCTCTTATAGGAATACTTCGTTGTCCTTCTGTCGGTCTGTCACGACCCTTTTCTCAGGAACTCATAGAGGTATCATGTTGAAATAAATATGGAATACGAAAGTCAATGGTACCTCGGAGTTCTAAATAAAATCAAGCTTGTAAGGCAACGCAATAAAAGAGATACAGCTATTATGCATCATTTTTGCGTCATATTTTGGTACTCGCAAGTAATTCAAATCCTATGGGGTACTTCCCGAATCATGAAATTTGGCATGAAGCAAGTTCCTACAGCACAAGTAATGGAAAAAGTAAAAAAATTGATAATTTGTAGTTTTATCACATAAAAAAATCATTTTTTTGCTATTACAAACTTATATTTGCAGTTGAAGAAATGAGAGATAAATCGATGTTTGGGAGAATATTTTTTTAACTACAAAGTTAAGTTTCACCTTCGATTGAAGGTGAAACTTAACTTTTACTTATCTTTTTCTTTACTGATCTTTTCATCAGAGTAATGAGAGCGTTTTCATCTTCTTTTAAATAAAAATAAATTGCTGTTCGTTACGATTTTCGTTACGATTCCCGTAAAAGACGAACTATATCTACATATGAGTTTGTACGGAACTCTCGGTGCGCGAGTCAGACTAGCTTTGTTTCATAAGGCCGATGGTACAATAATACACAGTTGTCCAAATTACTCAAGATTTGATACAATTTTTTTGATCTCGTAAATGAGTGCACCGTGATAACTTAAAAGTAGTGTCACTACCTATTCAAAAGCTCAATTAAAAATAATTTCATTTTTAAAACCATCTTTGATCTTATGTGAGTGATATCTGTCACTATAATATTTTAAATGTCATTGGAACTGATCCTTCGAGATACGTATTATCGCACTTAAGTAATTTGTTTTAAAAAGTTACAAATAATACTAGAAGTTTTAATGCGAAATTAAATTATTTTGTGGTTGGGCGCCATTATTGATCCATAATGTCTAGCCTGCGGCTCATCTCAGGTTATGTCAACGTAGTTGAAAATAATATTTTATCCATCTCATCTGTAAAATGTTGTTCAATTTGTGTTGTTTTTATTACTTTGCCTTTCGTTAGCAAGGTGTCTCGTGGGATGGTATTACGACCCAGTTATGTCATCGGCCATTGGATTCACTTTCCACGGCTAGTTTCAACGTTTCGAGGATGCCATTTGCATGGCTGGTCGTCATAGCAACGGATTTATTTATGACAGGTCACTTTGCTTCGTGACTGTTTTTTTAACCGACTTCAAAAAAGGAAGAGGTTCTCAATTCGACTGATTTTTTGAAGTGAAAACTTATTTAGCGGATTTGTGCATTTTTTGGGATGGGTAAAAAATGTTGAACTCGCGTCAGGACACGTGACCTGATCGAAAATTCGTAAGACGGATAATGTAATATGTAATATAAATTTTCATGTTTGTGTACGATAGCGCAATAAATGAATATTGTATTTAACCATATAAATGATATTACTATACTTTTATACTGATAAATAAAGCAATTTGTGCGAAATTATAAACCTAACCTAACCATTCCAAAATATTCAAAAATGCACAACGTTTATGTTCAAGTTTTCACTTCTGCCGGCACTCCTGTATTGCAACCCGTTGTGTTGTTTGTAGTGCAATACCTTGTAATAGGTGATGTTTCATTCCAGACATGTAAGATTCGATGTCCACACTTTTTCGTGTGTGTTTGCTATTTGAATTCAGTTTTTTACAGGTGGTCAGTGTGTTTTGAAAAGTTCATAATAGACTGATGGATGATATTACCGTTCGTTTAACAATCTTGGCTTAACTTTTATCTATTTTTTCTTTATTGTGTCTTTCATTTAATGCGTTTCGATTTTCGATCCAACCGGGAATCGTGTGTCCTACAACACTTATCATATTTTTTTCTTTCAAAACGTATTTTACCTACATACGTGCATATAAAATGTGTATAACTAATGGTGTTTCACATGGTTACTTTAGTTGGAGAAAAGTGCTTTCTCACAATGCAGCTTGAGCGTAAGACCAACAAGTGACAAATAACAAACACGACGGCGACGTAACACATAATAGTTCACCCGGGAAGTGCTCAGTAATGCGTTTGCGCAACATAGCGGCCAGCCCACGGTTTACGTACAACTTCCAATTTTAAAAATTGAGTTTAAGTACATTGTTACTTCAATTCCATTGTTTCTGTGTTTTATAAAAAATGTCTCAATTTTCGGGAGTCGAATTCCACTTCTGAAATTTCAGAACTTGAATGAGATTTAGTGTGTTTAAAACATTTAATAAGATTACATTTCGTATACCTAGCTCATTTCAAAATAATAGCACAATGAGTGGACTACACTTGTTGCGTTAAGGGAAAAACCTAACAATACGAAGTTAAAAATAAATCTTGTAGTATAAGTTTTACAGTACTAACATTGTATGGATTCGGTGGGGCCTGAAATAAAAAATTGCTTTATTGTTGCTAATTATTTTTTATTAAAAAATAATCCTTTATTATCCTAGATTTCCTAGAATCTTGGTAAAGGTAAGTAGTGAGATGTAAATATTGTAACTGCACATACGACAGTTTACTGGAGGACGAATGTGTTGACGTATAGTGACGTTACAGTATCGTTAACGTAAGTGAATTTTGAATATAAAAATAAATCGGCCAAGTGCGAGTTATCTCGCGCACGAAGGGTTCCGTACCATTATCTATAAAAAAACGACAAAAAGATCACGTTTGTTGTATGGGAGCCCCACTTAAATATTTATTTGATTCTGTTTTTAGTATTTGTTGTTAAAGCGGCAACACAAATACATTATCTGTGAAAATTTCAACTGTCTAGCTATCACGGTTCATGAGATACAGCTTGGTAGGCAGATTGACGGACGGACGGATGGACAGCCGAGAGACAGAGCAGAGTCTTAGTAATAGGGTCCCGTTTTACCCTTTGGGTACGGAACACTAAAAACTACAATTCCATAATATTTTGGTTTCATTTTATGCGACATACACAATAAATCATACAAAAAAATGAATATAGTAGGTACCTACTTATCCAATTCAAATAAATCTTATGTGCGAAACGAGTATTATAGTTATAGTAAAATTTTACGTTACATTATTATACGTCAAAAACATTCGTGATAGGGCCTGTGATAGTTCATAGATTTGATTTAAACATAGGTTTTTTTTTTATTTTTTATTTTTTTTATTTTATAGGATGGGAAATCATCAAATGAGCGGGAGGGAGTGTCAGACTTTTACTGACTAAAACCCACCCTTAGTCCTCCTAGTGCCTTTCTTCCCAGGGCCGCGGTAACTCTTTCGAACATATTCCGCAACCCTGGCAGGCTCTGGCCCTGGCGGGCCCCGTCTCCGTTGCTGACTGCTCGTTGCTGACGGCGCGTTTGGAGTGAAACGCGCCGTCGACTCTGGCCTGACCTGATCGGACAGCGAGCTACCTATTGCTCGCTGTCCGCAGGCGTCAGTCACTGCGCCTTGCCCAGGAGCGTCAGTTCCTGAGAGGCGCAGCGACTAACGTACGTCTGGAGGAGGCGAAATGGGGCCATTACTGGCACTCCATTCTAGCCCCCTCCCGAGCAGTTGCAGCGGCGGCGACGGTGGCGGCGGCTGCGGCGGAAGCGACGTCGGCGGCGGCGGCGGTGGAGGAGGGTTTTTTCCTCGTCCCGGCCCTGGCGGGTGGACCGCAGGCTTTACCCCCAGCCCAGTGATCGGCCGGCTTGCCAGCTGCCGCACATGCGAAGCAGTACGGCGCGGCGTCGCACGAGCCGGCCCTGTGACCGGGCTGACCACAGCGGAAGCAGTGGTCACTGCGGTCCACCTCCGAGGTGCAGAGTGCTCCGACATGGTTGCCAACTTGGCAACGGAAGCACCTCAGAGGTCTGGGCTCCAGCAGTTTCACCTGCGCGGAGACCCAGCCCACCAAGAGCCTTCGGCCCTCTGAGATTTTACCCCCCCGTCCTGACGACGGCGGCCAACACCTCCTCCTCCGTGACGGAGTCGTCCAGGCCCAAGATGCGCATATCTATGCACTTCGTGGGCCTGGACACTTGGACGTCATCCGCGCCCAAGGACGCCCTAAGCCTTTCGGCTAGAGCGTCCGCGGCCGGACCGCTGTCTGCTCCAGGGATCTCGAGCATCCTGGCCCCGGTCATGGTGACCCTGAGCCGGAGACCCCCGACGATGCCAAGCTCACCGAGGTTGATGGCCTCCTTGGCCTTGGTGAGCGTGTTGGCATACGTCACGCCCCTCTTCACCGCGTCCGGCTGCAGCGTTAAAACTACAGCCGCGGTCTTCGGGGCGCGGAGCGCAGCCGCGACGCCTCGCGCTCGCTGCCGCCGCCTTCTCTCCCGCCTCTTTGCCGCCCTGGCTGCCTTTCCCGCCTTCTTCTTCTCCCCGGCCACTTGCCATTCGGCTTGAGCCGGGGGAGGATCAGAAGGCGAGGAAGCCGGGGGGAGCTGCTGCACAGACGGCGCAGGAGCCTTCGCCGTCCGCGCAGCAACCCCACCCCTCCTCTTCCTTCCCGGGGCCGGGTCCGGTATTCCCGGCACCGGCTTCGCGGGTGCCAGCCCGGACCCTTTGTCCTGGCCGGACGACCCCGGTGTGGCAGCCACGGCGGCCGCATATGACGCCTTTTTCTGGCCTGGGGGGGCCTTCCCACTCGCCGCTAACGGGGAGCGCAGGACGATGCCCTCCAGGACGGAGAACCGCGCCTGGAAGGCAGCCATCTCCTGCCGCACGAGGTCCAGCACCTGGCTCTCCTGCGGCACGGGCTGGCTGTCCTTCTTGCGCCCCCCTTGCGGCGCCCCCTGTGGGCCGGCTCCCCGGAGCCTGGCCAGGTCTGCGCGGAGCCCCTCGTTCTCCTTTCGGAGACGCTCCGTGGTGGCAGCCAAGCGGGCGACCTCCGCCCGCAGCTCGGACATCTCGTCCGGCGGAGGCCCACCTTTGGTAGCCTCCGTCAGAGCTCACCGTCACCAGGTCGTCGGAGTCCAGCTCGGACTCCGACTCTACACCCGCGTGTCGCTCAAGCGAGCCCCTCCTCCAATACAACGCGCCTCTTGCCGCGCTCCGCCCGACCGACGCTTTGTCGGACGAGCCAAAATCGAACCCGATCATGTCCTCAAAGGACGGCTTGGATCGGGGGCCTCCTCGGCCACTGTTGCCCTTGGCAAGTGGAATGTGGACAGCATTGTTGCCCCCCCCCAGAATACGAGGGGCTTGACGCGCGAGGCGTGGCGGATTCCCGAACTGCTGTGCAGTCCGGACCGCCCTGGGGTACAAAATCTCTTTCAATACTGTCCATGATTTCCTTTTTGAGGGTGCGGTCCCTATCTCCCCTCCTCTCTCCCTCTCTCTCACTGCTTGCTCGCTGCCCTCACAGTCACGTCTGATGATCAGACGCGTACCAGAGAGCAGCGAGCAAGCCAATGAGACGCACACCGTCCGAGGACCCGAACACTGCTCAAGTCTCCGAACGGTGTGCCCCTCTTGTGTCTCTCTTGGTCTGGTCTCTCACTTGGGACCTTCCGGCATGAGTGGCTCTACCGGCAAAGCCCCCAAGATCACTGAGACACGCAAGCCCCACCACTACGGCAACGTGGAGACACGGTTGGTGGGGAAACATAGGTACTTTGACATAAGTTTTATTTTAAGCCACCATCAATGAATTTAGTGTTTAATGAAGCACCAGCATCGATCTATTGAGTCGGAAAATCAGCATCTCGGATCGTGCATTGCCGAATTTCGGCCGGTCACGTAGGCAAAGTCAAGCAAGCTTGCCCACTGTAACCATTATTTACGCCCGAAATTTTTCTTCCGCACGCGTATCTGTTTAATTTACAATGATTTAACCTCATTGTTACGTCACTCAATTGTTTCCTTCGGGCCATAAATATTATGCGTTTAAAAAGTTTTATTGTCGCTGAATTTGCATGTTTTCAACGTTTATTTTTTTCTTTAGCGTTTTATTTTTACCGTAGTATTTTGTACGGCCAGTTATAATTTTAAATGACTTGCGATTAAGTTAATTTATAACAAACATTTGCACTTAGAGATAATTTAGTGTTATGTTATTAGCATTTTCTGTCATTAATGTAAACAAGTCAAGTTAAATAAAAGCTTTTAAATATAAAGTCGAATCTCGCTGAAAGCATTCAGCGTCATAAACCCCAGTTTCGGGATTTCAATCATTTGGTCGTCTTACGCATTTGTGTTGTAAGTATACTTCAAAGTGTATAACCTACTTATGTCGTATTTTTAAAACCACAACTTTAAAATGACTGTAAAAAATGAGCCCGTAGAACCGCTCGATGTAACACTAATAATATTTTATATTAAGCGTTTTTAAAACTTAAATAATCCGTCTCCGCGGGGTCGCAAAGTTTCCGCGCGGTGAACACGCAAGCGCAGTGCGGAAAATAGACGGAACTAATCGACTCGCTTCTTAACAAATACGTAGATCATTACACTTTTACTTATTGTCATGTGTATTGCTACATTTTTATTATATTAAATGTAGATCAGCCCGTCTATTCTGTAAATACCATACTCTGTCACCGTGAAAACTTATTTGGAGTGAGCTTGAAAAGAACTGTCATTCAACTTTAATCCTATAGATTGTCAGCTCACCTCAAGGTCCTTTTAACTAAGTTTTGCACCGTGAGATCTTGACAGAATACCAGTATAAAACAGCAGCAATCGTTTATTTTTCGGCTTTTCTCTGGCTGAGGCAGTGCTTAGACCGTGTCAGTGCGCTAGGAAACTTCAAACAGCAAACAAAGTTGAAAAGGTGTGGACATCATAATCTTACATGCGTGTCTGGAGTGTAACATATTACAAGAAACATCGTTACAATAAATAACGTTAAGAAGCTCATCTGTTACAAGCTCTATAGTCCGAGGAAATGAAATTAATTATAATAAAAGAAAATGTTCATGTCTAAGCACGTGGTGTCGGATGGGATGCAATGCCACCGGACGTCCTAAGCCTGCTTATATTATATATAGGCAGGCTTTGACAGGAAGCTACAACAGTTTTTACTCTGCGATAAGGCGTAGTGGGAAAAACAGGGGGCCTACCCTTTCAGGCCGAAACTACGAACTTCGGGCTTAGAAAGTAGACCCCCAGACACTAAAAATATAGTTAAGGGCAAGGGTCTCTAAACAATGTGTTATTTCATAAAAATTGTCTACGCCCTAAGGGCAAGGATAACATTTCTATAACATCCTAAAAAAAATGTCAATTAAAATCATCACTACTTATAAAACTATACTTTTTCTTGAGTCGAATAAATATTTCGATTGAAAAATTATATTGATAATTTTAGACCGACATTGATGCACGACGACGACACGTCATAATGATATATCGCCTAGCTTCTGCATACGTTTTAGTTTAACTTATCAACCCTCGATGCAAGATAAATCATAATAGCGCCATAAGATTGTTAAATATTATTTCGGGGGAGGTGGATATATTTCACTGCAGCCTGATGAAGTTCACAGAAGTAGCATTGAGGTGTATTGAAAACATTTAGGTGATTTTAATTATCTTTTAATCGTATTTAATGTTTAATTATTATTTTATTGAATTTCAGTTCTATATTTATTGTATATGTATATTTTTTTATTATAATTATTGTATTTTAACTGTATCTTTGTAGTGGTAACATCGCATTGGCGTTATAGCTGTTAAGGTGTTATTCACGAAATTTTTAATAAATAAATAAAAAAATAAATAATCAGAGGCTCATTATCATGACGTGAGATACAAAGACTCAAACTATGAATACGTGATCTAATTACGCAGCATCTTAATTGATACTTCCCTTTCTAAACCCGTAAGTGATGCCCAAACAACAAATGATATAATGTGCGTTAATGATATTCCATAAGATAATAAGATACATTACGCTGTAGGCTCTTCCTTATTAAAATACCTCTGAGTTACGTCTGCGGTTAACAGTCCGTGAATGTGTTTAAATATACAAGTTGCCGATAGGGCCAGTGATTAGTGATTACATTTTAGATAACACTAATTATAACTATCATCCTAATTATTGAACACGTCGTGATCGAAATCGCTACTGGAATCGCGGTCATTTTGAGAGCTGAGTAGTCAGCCATTTTGTTGATGCATATGTTGGGCTGGGACAATCTCATAGTCAACGTAACATTTATAAAATAATGAAGTATTTTAAGCGTAAAAACAATAAAAGCTTCAGTATAATTATTTATTTTTTGTTCGAGGGCTTAATTTTCGATATCCTTTCGACTTTTGTTGAAAATACCGTGGAAGGCTATCCTGAGAAAACGCTAAAATTCCTCCTGCAGCATCCTTATCCTTCCTGCGGGAGAAATTTTAGTTCTGTCCATTGTGGTATTCTGATAGGCGCTTCTGAGGAGGTCAATAAAAGCAGGTAAATATTGCATTGATCAATTACTTCCTTGAACACGACTCTGATCCTAATTAACTTATTTCCTTACATATTTCGTAGCAATTTAATTTATAGCCAAAGATTATGTCAAAAAATGCAATAAAACGTTGTATAGTATGATGCAATATAATTCGTATCTGCTTTGCATAATCAAACGATCAACGGCGCGCGCCGGACTGTGGCGCCTGTTACTTTGCACTTCATAAATATAGATCTCAATTAACTTTGTCGGATTTATTAGTTACGATTAACAGATGAATTGAACTTCATTTGAATTCTATTCATGAAGATTACATTGAGTTATGTTTACTACTGAAGCCTTAGGCATCGGCACTCTTTTGGGCATTCGTGTAATAAAACGTTCGATAGTAGATGGATATTTCGCAGCCTTCTAGCTGAATCAGCCGTTTCATTAAAAGTCTAGCCTTTTCATTGAACTGTGCCGTTTAATCAGCGACATAAGTGTCATGGGCAAGTCATTAAACGATATTGAACAAAAGATGTCACTAAAGTCGCAAAAAAAGCGGCACATTTAAATGAAAAGGCTAGGCAACCAATTAAACGGCTGATTAAGCTAATTGGCTGCGACTGATATACAACACGTACAGTTCTGATTTTTTGTTCCTCATTTCCAATTAGAGTTGTACTGGTTCCTAATGATGTAATAATCCTCACACACTCAACTTATTTATTTAAGTATGACTATGCACTCTGTCAACTCATAACTTGAGCGGTTACAACAATTTTACATGCACTTTTACCTTCGCTTATGAGAAGATTCCAGTCGAAACATTAATCTCGAGTCGGAAGTAAACGTACGACTCGATTTGTTAGAGAATGGCTACAAATTATGTACACACACTAAAAGTCTAATTACGTTTAGGTGTTAAACATCTACTAGACGGACATTATGCACGAGAGATTTCTAACAGTGAACTGAATGAGCTGTTAGAGCAGAAGTTGCAAGACGCCTCAGTTGAGCAATAGACGACTTGAGACTTGGCTCTTACAGGTTAGAAGATGATTATGGAATGCAGAAATAATAGAGAATGATATAACGAGTCCGAAAATGAAATATTCATGAATGAAACTTCCCTTTGAATATCAAGAGGAAGTACACACTCCTCAAATAATAGCGTGCGGAGCTTTTTCCAGCCTGAGATCTTCGATGCGCCGCCTTCTTTGATGGCATAGCGATTTCTAAATCGTTTTTTCATTACTTTTCAATTCGATTATCGATTCTTTTTCTTTTCGGGTTGATTGACTCATATCAAATTTTGTCTGACCAGTATTGAGCAACTTGTGCAGCTCTGTCATTGGCCTCGTTCAAATCTTGGTGGTTGTGCACGACGGGCAATTAAGAAGGTGATGCATGTCCTGTTAAGGGGCTTCACACTGGCACTGCGTTTGGGATGGGTGAAGAATGCCCCATTTGGCCAGATTATCTTTACAGCGGCCAACCTTGATTATCAATAAGAACAGCAAAAAGAATTCAAAATGTACCGGTCAATTAGCGTTTTTAGCAAGTTAGCAACAAAACCACTGCATTTCATAATAACACTGCAATGTTTGGTTTAGTTACTCATCGGCCTTGGCACATTGCTACTTATTATTAATGTTATTATGACACGGAATATCTTTTCGTATAACATATAACACCTATCAAATTGTGCAATGCCATGGTTCACGGCGTACAATAATCTGTGCGAAGATAAAAATTTGTTTACTCTCAAAAATCGTGAGAATGTGAATTGAATTACGTAAAAAACGTATTCTTTCCGCGATTAAGAAATTTTGTAAATAAAAATATTGTTATGTTTTTGATTGCTTAAACTTGACCACGTAACTTGAGCTTTTGATAAAATTATGACTTGCCGTCCATTCAACGGATACAATAAATTGGTATAGATTTTCACAATTCGTTATAGCGTCTGGGAAACTTTTATCGTATTGAATCTTCAAATAAACCTTTGCTGTGTATCATGTTAGTCACCTACCAGAAGTGCTTCAAATTTTTTTGGCGTGATTGGTTTAACACTGTTTTTGCAAGTAAAAAACTGCATTTGATTCTTATTTATTCTTATTTTCCTATACTTGCGACTAACTTATTACTAGTTTTTCAACGCATACAAAAGACACTCACCTTCATTTCTCTCGATTTTCATCCAAACACGCGAATATAAGTTCTACAGTAACTTCACTATCACGGGACACACCAAACTGTTCACTGATCAGCACTCACTGTTAGTCTGTAGGGTCAGCAGAGTTAGTAGCCTCAGCAGATTCTGTAGTAGCCTCAGTATCCTTGGTAGCCTCACTAGACTCAGTGGGCTCAGTACCCAGTACAGGCGAATGATCTCTTGTTACGAGTCGAAAGTGATACGTCTTGTTGTGAGTATTGTGGTGATCGTTCTCACGCACTGTCGATGCACTTTGAACTTGAATGTCGAACCTATAATTAGAAAAAGTGACAGTATAAGAAGTGATGTTACGTGTGGTGACAGTTTTAATGACTGTTGTCTTTAGATCGTCTCTCCTGCTTGTGGTGAATTTTTTTTATTGGTTTTAAGATGGTAAATCAAAATTTGTATTAAAAATGAACTTCTGAAAAATCATGTTCAAATTGGTCATAAGTTTTTAGAGGCTTATTAGTTAACCTGTCATTAATTAATTAGCTTAGCTTAATTTGTAGCTTCAACCAATTAAGGTCCAAAAAGAAATGTCGGTCAAAATCGTAACGTTGTCATAAACTGAAGTAAATACATTCCAGTTAGAGGCTTGCGTCAGAAGAATTAAACATAGCAGTTATATAATAGTAAATTCAGCTAATTGTGCCCAATCATTAGTATTATGCTGGAGAAGCTATTACCGTTGTTTTGACGTAATAGGTTAGCAACCATTACCATTTGACAGGTCACGCCAAAGAAACATTAGATCGCTCAAATGAAATCAAAAGAAATCAAAAGTATGATGCGAATTTAACCAACGATAACGAGACTGTTCTAAAAAAGATTAAAAATGAAATTGAAGCTGAATGTTTTGAGATCAAAGGAGTCCAGGAAGTTATAATGCCTGTGACCAATCTCACGAAACGCGTTATTCAAATTACTTTCAGCGACAAGTAAGTAGGTACCGCCGTGTAACAATTTTTCCATGAAGCTAGGAAACAAGTTCACAGCTTCATAAGTACTTAGAATGCGCTTATGTAACTTAGCGTTCCTAGCTTTTACTAACTTTAACACCAAGTTAACGAGAAATTCTAAGACCTTATCGTGGTCACGATTTATTGTTAGATGTTATCACGATTACGACTTACGAGCCGTTATCACGATAACGAGTTTCAGACGTCTACGTGAAACTACAGGACCGTTGAAATTACATGACCTATCACAACACACGCTTACTTCTTACGTCAATCCAAGGGTGAAAAAGGAGTAAGCCGTTATGCAATAATCGACAAGATTAACCAGTCCTATTACGCTACGTTAGATAAGGCTCTATTACACCACATTACAGGTACAATGAGTGGAAACGATATAATCGCTGAAGTCGACCACGAAACGAGAGGCTATTGAAATTCATGACGTTAAATTTTTTCACAGTAAATTGATAGGAGAGATAGAGAAGGAGGTTTTTAGTTAAAAAAATAGAACTGACGTAATTCGTGGGAGGTGTTCCGGTTGGCTCGCGACAGCTGCGCGACGCGACTCCGCGTGGTGGACTGGCACTGCGCGTGCGCTGCCGGCCGCCGCCCCACGCTCGCTCCCCTGCAGATAATTCGTAATGTGTGTTACGAGGTGGCTTATGTGGAGTTGTGGGTCGCGGGGTATGCTATGGTTTGTTTGGTGAAATTCGACAGAGTATCTGCTGCAATCATTATTGTATAATGAGTGCTGTGACATTGATAACTTGATTGGTGTGATCTAATTTGTGTTATTTACTTAGCTTGTTAATGTTACATGTGTGTATTTTTTTGGTTATTGGGTAAGGTGTGTTGCGATATAATGGTTTATCTTTCAAATTACATGTCTGTCAACTACGTTATGCTCAATTGTAGTATCTATTTCTGATTCATCAATGATGTTGGTTTATGTGAAAAATAGCAAAGCCGTCAATCAAAGAGACATGGCGCACTTACAGCAAAGAATCAAAGAATGCAGGTTGGCATAAATTGGGAAGCTGTGACCAAATTCCCCCTTTCTAATTACATAGTAACTATGTGTCTATCCTTACTAACAATCTATAGCTATACTTATAGATCAATCTTAATAGCCATAAAGCATAATAAAATATGGAAATTTATTCTAGCAAGTCCGCCAAGGAACTCATCAACATGAGTTCCTCTCTCGCGTGATGTGTCTTTCCGCTTGCTTCTATCATTTTCTATTCAGTACTTTGTGTTAGATGTACATCCTCAGTGACATTGTTTCTTCTTGAATGACGTGGGATTCATTCATTAGTGCTAACATTAATTGCTGTTTTTGTATGTTGTTACTTGTTGCATATCATAGTTTGTGCGCGGTTAATGGATGAAGAGAGATGTTTTGTAGGGAATGATGAATTGTTGAAGAGTACCTACCTCATTATTTTTTAGGAAGGATTATACAAAAGCCAATAATTGCAATCATTTGTGGTTTTCTAATTGTAGAAGTAATAGTATAACCGAAGCATTCCATTGGATGATGGCAAATGATGTTCCTGCAAAAGAAATTAAACAATTATATTAACAACATAAAATAAAAGACACTACTTCCACAATAGTTGAGGGTGCATGCCATAACAAAATCAAAAATTAGACAGCAAGATCAGAAAAAGATAAACAAGAACAAACAAAGGAAAGTAGATCGTGAACTTAAACTCTATTGTAACGTTACGTTAGATGTTGTAACCTATGCTCGTAAAGACAAAGCCGACGTGACGCGAGGTGTGTCAGTATATCGATGACACCGGTCACACTAGTGAGGTATGCATGTGACGAAAATCGCACACGTAAGCCGTTGCAAAACGATGCGATCGACCTAATTCCAGTACTGTTGTGAAATACAGAATATCGATTCTTATTTTAATGGAGTTTTCATGCTTCCTGATTCGAGGACTTTATTCCAGTTTTCGTCTCCTTGCCGCCTTATCCCAATTTATTTGGCTCCAAATAAATTGGGATAAGCTTTCTTAAATCTCACTGATCTTTTAAGTGTTGACTTTCTACCAATATCATCTCGTTTTTTGTAGTCATTCTCAGCATTATTTAACACTTTTCATATCATGTGATCCTGGTTTTGTTGAATTCTTCTTTTGAATTATCTCTTCCAAATTGTTTGTCAAAATATTTCACTTCTGCGTCCTTTACCACGACCGTAAAAAACTACTAGGGTTCTAAAACTTTTCTATGGTATGTATGTATTTTGTATTCATGTGTAGCTTTTTTGTGGTCGTACTTTTTTACAAGTTATTTGAGGTCATTTACCCTCAGGTCGTCTGGTAGAAAATGTCTAAGGTATTAAGTTAATTAATGTCGCCTTTAGATAATAAATAAATACTATTCATAAAACAATCCCTAGTGAAAAAGAGTAGAGTCTGAGACTTAAGTCATACATTCTTTCTGGAAGTTATATCACCTTTCCACAAGGTTATCACTCTCTAAGCGCCGAGTAAGGAAACAGACTCGGTTTCATCCAGAAATCGAAAGTTGTGGGTAATCGAACCGCTTACGACATTACCCCTCGGCCACGGGCCAATACGCTGTTCAAAAATTAACACACATCATACTTGGCTTCGAAGTCGATTAGCAGAAAAACGATGAACGTAAATCGATATCCGATTATGAAATATTAATTTGAGATGTCGAATATGAGATAAGTTGAATATCGAGTAAGTAATATTTTCCAACTTAGTAACTTTAACAACAAAGTTTTGTCAGCTTCACACAATTCATCGTGTCTTTGCCCTTTGGTAGCTTGATGTCCTTTACGATCAACATCATGATATTCCTCTTTTAAACTGTAAAATTGTGAATTAAATAAAACTTTCAGAAGATTACAAGCATCCGGAAAGGAAGCAATCACGACTTCATCCAGAAATCGAAAGTTGTGGGTAATAAGGCCGCTTACGTCACCGAGCCAGGCCGCGGACCCACATTGTAGTGTGAAAAGCTTTCACAGGCCCGTGCTCTCAAACTGTCGCGTATTGTTCGTGTTATATTACGGTTTAAACGACCAATTGTTGTGTATTTTATGTAAATATTCAGCTCTTGCATAATATTCGCAACACTTATGCTCAGGTGAACGAACTGCGATTTACGATTCCTTTTGCTTGTTAAATTTATTACACTTATTAGTACTATTGTTTTCCTCGTCTTTGTTTTCATACAAACAGCATCGGTCAAGCCTCCGTTTGACAAGTTTAGTAGATACTTTGAAGTCTCGATCTCTTCATTGCCTAGCCTAATCCCACTGTTTGATGTTGGCTCTCCACGTTATTCTTCGTTGATTATTTGAAAATTCCTTCCTATTATATCCACACCTTCTAACAAACCTTGACGAATTTGTATCTTTAGTGGTTTTAGCTGAAAATTGTTTAGTCAGTAAATCAGTCGGAATTTTCACAACGGAAATGTTCCGAGCCTCTTTTTGCTTGGTAAAGTAAAATTTCTAAAGGTACCATTATAAATACTCATAGTTACACAGCGGACGTGATAAAAAGGAAATAGGGCCACGAAACTCATACTTCAAGCGATTACGTCAAGTAACACAAAACTTCTCAGTAATACGATCCTTTGTAGTTCTAGAGAGAAGTGCGATCGCGGAAATGATGTCCGGGGGGAATGCAAACAGCCTAGTTATTGCAGAGTGAAATAATAAATGAATATGTATAGAGATTTTGAGGTTACTGATGGTATGGCCCGGTCTTGTTACGATTTGATTAATTGCTTTGTTTTAGTTTTGTTGCTAAGTTTTTATATAATGATGCTGATTTTGTTCTTAGAACTTCGTCAGTCATGTTACAAAATCTGAAGTGGTCTACTGTTTTAGGATTTAACAATACATAGAGTTTAGGCGCAGTATGACTCATCAACACCCTCATGCTTCTCCTCAATTTATTTGGGGGCGCCGCATGTCCACTTCTTCCTAAATCTTGATTAGTCTTCATCTCAGTAGTATATCCTTACTCGTTATGTCGTCTTTGTCTTTCAAACAGTTTATCCATTGTTTCTTTGGTCTTCCTCTACATAAACATCTACCCGTAAGCCGACTAGTCTAAATATGTTTTTGCCAGTCGAAGACGGTTGAACCTATTTTAGTGCAAGTTTTAGGGTTTCCATATTCCTTCTGAAAACTAGGTGTAAATTGATGAGTGACAGCAAAAACTTATGGAGCGTATCTTTTGACTGCCAAGTTTGAACAGAGGGTTATAATTATATGCCATGATATGAAACAACGAGTATGGAGCTCAAGCAGCTTATAGTTCAAGTACATCTTGCTCAGGTTTTACTTGAACTTTCAGTTAGTAGGTCACTAGTACTGGGTCTGGGTCTGAAAATTAAGTGCAATTCACTTTAAAATGTTGGGGAGACCTTGATAACCACCTGTTGTCAAAGGTTTTTAAAAAGTTAAAGTGCTGCTGCACTAGGTTTTTTATAGTCATGACATATTCAATTCTTATTCTTCTGAAATATTTCCGAAATACTATCTAGGTACCATTAGTCCATTACTGTATTATTACATCTAGCCCGAACTGCCTCAATGCTGGGCAAAAGTCTCCCTCCTTTTTTTTCCTTCCAACGTTCCCGTCTATGTGCCGCTTCTTGCCAAATTCCAAGGAGGATATACAAGTTGTCCCGCCATCTCCTTCGTGGTCTACTGGGGCCCCGTCTCGCGATTTCAGGGCACCGATTTTATGTTTTATGGACCTGCCGCTCGATGGTACGCTGAGCGTACTAAACAATAAATCACAATTATATCTATGTTAATTTTTATTTTATTTTACTTCGATCAACAATTACAACTGTTGATTTAGCAAAACCTTCGGCTGTAGCTACAAGTTAACTAATATCGAACCTCTTTCCTACAGTGGTATTTCCCCTAGCACAAATATTCGGATACCATATTTGTGTGCAAATTGAGTAAGATTGCTGCAATCAGCTTACGTCATCATTTTCCTGATTTAAGTCAGAATTTCTAGCAAATGTGAGTTCTAATCGGTAAATTTTGTAATAGGGCAATTGTAATGATTCAAAAATTTAAATGAACGTCCAAAACCGGTGTGCTTGTTCCGATTACACACGGACGGATTTGTAGAGCTAAGTAGCGCGTGGAAGAGATAAAAAATGTTTTTGCTAAACTGATGAAACATAATTTTGTAATAACTTCCTTGTGGTTTACTTTGTTCAGTAATTCAGGGTTCAGGATGCAGGGATAGCTCCAGAACCAAGAAAAACTATGAAGGTTTACCGATTTTTAGCTATGAAGCAGGCACAGGCAGTGAATTATAAACAACTAGTGCTTGATATTTGACTTCAACTCAATCATAATAATTGTAATGATCTCTATTATCCTAATGTAAGAATAAAACCTAAAATCCGGTCTCCAAGGCATCATCAATAGTTGCGGATTTCACTTACTGGTGCGCGAGTTCGAACCCAGCCGTATGCCGCCGGTGTTTTTGTAAGTTTTGTTTTTCTTTTGTGTGTTTGGATGAGGATTAAGCGATGCTTAGACTGATATTTGGCCCCACCATCACCCGTCAGTAATCAGTCCCTATCTTCATTCATCAGTACCAAATAGATACATCTAAACAAAATCTGTATCAACCAGTCTGTACTTCTGTAGATTCGTGCTTGTCAGTCACCGTCAGTCCATCGTGAGTCCGTGAGTGTGCGCCAGGTGTTATGCGGAACCCTGCGAATATGTGTGCGTGTTATATAAGTCGGCGTACGTGAGCGTGATCGCGGGCGCATTGCCGGTCGCGCAGCCGAGCGACGCGGTGGGATGCGTCTGCGCAGGTGGAAAACATGAACCGTTTTAATGAAAATTAAAACGTACCTGGGTAATTTGAAAATATTTCAGATTTTGTAGCTGAATCTGAAGAATGTTTATATACCATAGACTCAATTTTCAGTTGATTGTGTAAGGAAATGAAATAAAAAAACAGAGTCTGGATAATAATGTGAAGAGTGACAAGATAAAACGGAAGAAAAAAAAGTGTTGCGCCGACCCCAAGTAACATGGGACAAGGGCCAGGAAGTTGTAGAAGACAAATTTTCAGTCGTGTTAGATTTGGAGATTTTCTTAAAAAATAGTCCCAACTTTTGAACGGCGTATGACTCTGAGAGTGGTTAGTAAACCTAAGTAGTACGTTAGTGTATGTGATTAGACTTATGAACCTGAGTGGAACGGCTTTAATTTACTTAAGACATGAAGATAAATTAGGTTGTACCAACCTAATAGGCAGAAACAAATCAATGAGCTGTGTAGCTATTACCAAAGCTTACTCAATACTCAGTAATGTTTTCAAATGTGTACTAATGATCACATCCAGGAACGAATACATTAATATAATTTAATGGTTTCTAATTATATGTTCCTGATGAATTTAATTGTGTCTAGCAATTAATGATGCTGCTATTATTTTTAGAAAAACCTTGTCGTCTCTTTTATACTTATTTATATATTGAGGTGTTCTCATTCGTTTTTTTGAAATCAGCCATAAATTCTCAGCCTTTAAAGCAAAAGTGAACAGGCATCTTTTGGGCTCGCTCGTTCCATCGTGGAGCTCATCCATCGATATCCATCAGGCAAGATTAAAGTCAAGAGCAGATCCATTCAGCAATTAATAAAAACCCACATGTTTGTCTCCCAAATATCCTGAATGTTTGCACTGTGGACACCAGTGTCACCAGTTTCGTGCTGAATTGACTAAATCCGAGCTGGATAACTATTGTTGGTTCTTCCTGTATGGGTTTTTCCTAAAATTTCCCAGTAGCAGCCCGAAGTCTCAGTTTGTAACCGGTTGATGGCATAGCTCCCATTAAACTAGGTAAAATATAAAGTCTAAAAAATGCGGAGTACCATAGATTCACCTAAAGCCTTGGGAAACTCTTTTATAATTTTATCTACACTCACAACGTAATGTTCCAAATATGAGTTCAAAAACGAATGCATAAACATGTACTTTTTTTTCGTGGATAGGTAAAATTTAAAAAAAAAACATTACAGTTCAACCTTTTTCTTCGATTTTTAAACAACTGCATCATAAAATTCTTGTTTTATGTGAATGGATATACTTCTCGATTTGGTCCCATTTAAATTTTATCAAAATCGGTTAAGCAATTAGGTTTTTAAATCCAAATAGCTGGAAAAACATGTGGAAAAATCATCCATGTATACGAAATTGCGTATTTTTGCTTTCCTGTAACTTTCCAGTGGCGTTCTTAGGTGTCCACTAAAAAGTGAAAAATAAAAAACGTTTTCACAAAAAAAACCGACTTAAAAAAAAACACTACAAAGTACAAAATAATTTTAATTTCGGAAATCGGTGTCAATAGAAGCAACCAAACACCGACTACCGAAATTAAAATTATTTTGTACTTTGTAGTGTTTTTTTTGAAGTCCGTTTTTGTTTAAACTGTATGAGTGAAGATAAAATAGTGTATGCAACGGCATATAATTAGGTATTAAAACCCTTTTATATGATCGTTGCATAAACTACTATAGTACCACCCTTCGTGATTTTATGTCGTGGATATAATTTCAATCTTCTATTAAATTCAAATAATCTCTATAAGTACAAAACTTAAAAACTTGTAGAGATCTGGACCTTTCGATAGGTCACAACACGTCCATACACATGATATTATCTCTCTCTCACCTTTGTCGTCTTGTAAATCAGACGCCTCTTGACCTGTGCACCTCACCGTCACCGCCATTCGGAAGACCTGTGGGGTCACTGATGAAAATTTCCGTCTTTCATTTCAACAATGTAACTACATAAAAGCCGCTTTGATATACCGTTTTTCGTTAATCTTCATTTGGATACATTATAGTATTAAGAAAAAAAGTAAAAATTTATTTAGAACCTCCTACTTTTTTGAACTCGATTAAAATGTATCGTATAAGCCTGAATAGTAGATGAGGTAGGTTTAGGAACCCAATAGTATTTAATTGTCTTTTGGGAACCCATACGGAACAATCTGGTGACAGATATGCATCAGATCTTCACCAGATTGAAATGGGAGTCCGAGAAAATACTCTATCAAACAAAAAAACAATCATCTAAATGGGTTGACAATTGGCGAAAATATCGGTGAACAAACATCCAAAAACAAATATTAAAAAATATCTGTCGAATTGAGAACCTCCTCCTTTTTTCAAGTAGGATAAAAACTTAAATGCAGCTCTCACAAGATGTAGTAGTTAAATACAAAGTGATTTAACTAGAGGTGCAAGTTTACTCATCAGAGTGCCAATTCTACTAATTTTTTAACCGACTTCTAAAAAAGGAGGAGGTTCTCAATTCGGATGTGGATTTTTTTTTAATGTTTTTTCGCGCATACCTCCGTCGCTTGCCAACCGATTTGAAAAAATCTTTTTTCGTTGGAAAGGGTATACTTACTTCTACTAAAAACTTACTGATCAGTGTACCTACCCTTCTGCAAATATTATGCCATTGCGGCCTTGATGTATTTGCATGGAGGCCCTTCGTTGACTTATGTATGTAAATTAATTTATTTTGCAATGAGCTAATTTCCTAATCACAACCTATTTATTCGAAATGTGATTTACAAAATACGACATTAATATCTGTACCTACTTACCCCAGTGTTTCAGGATGCTTTTACTTTATATACCAGTGTTTGAAGTAGGAAGATCCAGATAAGGATAATACCTTATCGTTCGTATATTTGGCATTTTTTATAATGTTGAAAACAATTGAACAAAAATGAAACGCTGAATCATGGCTGATTCAGCGTTTCATTTTTGTTCAATTGTTTATTTGTTTCTTAAAGATATATGGACATCGTAGAGCCTAGAATATATTATTCTGATGACAAGTGCCTGCAGAAAAATAACTCGACATTCCTCTCTGCTACTGAAAGTTGCCAATCATTTTTGCAAGATGTAATCAAAATCATATCAGTACAATGTAATGAATAATAATTAAAGTTCCCCAAGTCATGGAGCAGGTGGCGCTTATAGCAATAAATCAGAACAGCTAATAATCACTACTGATCGAGTCGATTGAATGTTGTGCAACGCGTCGTAGCTCGTAGCCCCAACCGGCCGGTAAATACTCGTGCGCGTAACGCCTCGGACGTTGACTGGTTCTGATATTACTATCATAATTAGTGCTAATACGTACGGACAAGCAGCCGCTCCTTGTGTCGATAGGATGGAGTCTTATCTGTCATGTAAGCCCGAAGTCCGTAGTTTCGGCCTTAGTGTCGGGCGTTTTCTACTCCGTATCACCTACGGACTTACGATTAGTCTCAATTATAAGTCTGTAGGTGATACGGAGTAGAAAACGGCCGAAACTACGGACTTCGGACTTAGAGAGTAGACCCCCAGGAATATGTTTAATGATCCGTTGAGCTTCCAGCTAAGCATGGTCAATATAGTTCCTCATTATCATTAAAAATGGTACTTACTATATCCATTGAGCCTCATAATATTGAGTTCTCTTAGAAAATAAACAGCAGCTTAGGGTTTAGTTTTCCATTACTGCTGCTCCGTAAATGCAGTTTGTAAATTGGAGTTTTTAGAGGTAACATCAATACAATTAAGTAGTAAACAAAATGAGCATGCTAAGGCAGGATCTACATACATAGTTCGATGGTTCATGAGATATACTGTCAGCAAACAAGCATAAATTTAGGGTCGTCAGTATGTCAGTGTTCCTCTCTCATAATAATAATCATAATCATTTCTCATAAACAGGTAACCGTAAAATTATTACGCTTGTTTATATTGGATAATATAATTCACTTTACTCTATCTTCAAAGCAGTTTACGTAAATCCGCTGACACATAAAACTAGAAATCTAAATTAATTTGAATACTTATTAGAATCTGAATGAGGTGTGTACAGGAACTTACCTAACGGCCGGGAAATTATAATATAGCCTAGAACTTAGGCAATAAGTGGGTGTTTTATCACATTGATTTGATTACCAGGTTTAAAATCAAACTTGAAATTACTTTGATGTCATAATCTTGATCTTGTTAGCTTGCTGGACTTATGTAAGTAACGTAGTAAGCTTTTAATTCGTTTTTGTACTTAGATTGAACATGCATTGATAGTGTTATGTACAATCTGAAATAAAACGTCTAGTAATTATCAGGAAGAAAAAATCATATGTGTATGCCAGGCTGCCAATAACTAGAGGTGTTTTCAGCTATAACCCAACAATTTCAGTTTTCAGTGCCTACCTCATACACATGGGCTGCCTACCTAAACTATATTAAGTAGAGGTCAATATATTTTGCTGCTCCATCTAGTGACTACTATGAAACTTCGTGTTTTTCGTGTTGTGAAAGTAGTATAGCTATTCAACAAAAGATGGCGCTTTTTAAACTTTTCTGCTATTCGCTAACAGGTGTCGCTGTTCGCTAAGCATAACCATGACTATATCGGATTTTTTTCATGTGTTAGTTTTGTTTAACTTATTTCCACTGTTGGGTAAAGGTCTCCCATAGCCGTATAACTCTTCTCCGTGTATTGCTTTCTCGAGCACTCGTATTCCCCATATTCCTGTACGCCACGGAGACGTGGACGCTGCGAGAGACAGAAAGGAAGAAGATAGACGCTCTAGAAATGTGGTGTTGGAAAAGGATGCTCCAAGTATCATGGACGGAGTTCCGCACAAATGCAAATCAACCCAAGTACAAACTGGCGTTCTCAATTTCTTCGGACACTCTAGGCTCCCACAGTGATTCCATCGAACGCCTCGTTGTGCAAGGCAGAGTCGAAGGTACCAGGCCGCGCGGTAGATCACCCATGCGATGGACCGACTCGACGAAATCAAGTCTGCTGTGGGCGGCCCATTGCATGAGTGTGCCAAGATGACCGCTAACAGGAAAAAATGGTGAGAAATTGTGAAAAAGATCACCACTGCCCGCAACACTACATTACGACCACGACCACTCTGGCAAGAGCGTACCGACTGAGAAGAAAACCTCAATATCTATTAAACCTACAGAGATGCAGTTGTACTGAAATTGTACAAAATTTTGTCAACTTTAAAAGTGCACGGATTGACTTTCGACGTTAAATGCACCGTTTAGAAGTTATAAGCCAAAATCTGAAATACTTTTATGATTTCCGAGCACCACGCAGTTTACACTATTGGCATCTATTATCTAACACAAAAAATCAGGATAGAGCAATTTATTGCGACCTAAGATATTATTAATGATTGGCCTGTGTTTAGTTTTTAAGTTTCTCGGTGGTAGATTTTATTTGATTGATTTTGTGTGGACTTATCTATGTGTCCAGCCTAGAATTTCAAATCGCTCTCCAAACATCCTAGAGTGGGCACCAGTCCAATCTGGGGTCGCACGAGACACCCAATATCTATATGCCAATGGGCCTATCTGTCAAGTGAAATCTTTTTTTTTCTTCTTTTTTTTTGGGATGGGTTTGCTCTTGGCTCTAGTGCATGTCAGAGATGACAGAGACAAAGTCTAAGATGGAGCAAGCTTACCCAGAAAGAGCCTGTTCTTAGAAGAGATTAGGGTTGTCAATCACTCTTTTCTTACTGCTATTTTTATTGGAGAAGAAATTAAAAGCATTTAATGTATGTGTTTTCTGTGAGTTGTACAAATAAAACCGGAAACAATACTTTATTTTTTATTGTATAGCGTACCAGCGGATGGTATTTTTTATTACAATACATTACGCCTAAAAGACTCGGGAAAGTTAAATAATAACTTACACTACATGCCTTAACAATATATTTACAGTCCTACAAACAAGAATAACATTATTTTCAATAAAATAGCATTTTACTTAACGAGTATTTATAATAAAAATTTTGTTCTTGACTGAGTATTTTCATTCACTATAATTTAACACTGTCATAATACAAGCCAGTCCTCTTTTATCATGTCTGAAGCTTTTTCAGCTATCATGATGACAGGAGCGTTGGGGTTCCCACTTATGATGGTGGGCATAACACTCGCGTCGACAACTCTCAAGTTGGCTACGCCATGGACACGTAGCCTCGGGTCTACCACAGCGTCTATATCCTGCTTGGGACCCATTTTGCAGGTTCCAGTTGGATGGTATATTGTAAAAGTGAAGTGCTTCAAACTGCACTCCCAATATTCGTCACTAAACAACACGTGGTGCTGACAACCAGGCATAGCAATGTTGTGCGGCCTCGAGCCGTACCTCTGGAAAGCCGTCGTGTTCGACAAAGCCATCGCTATCTTTATACCTTCCGTTAGAACTTTGATATCTTCCTTGTACGCGAAGTAATTCGGCTCTATAGACGGCGCGGCGAATGGGTTACGACTCTTCAGTTTAATCCAACCGGAGCTCTTCGGTCTCAACAGTAATGGAAGTATAGTCCAAGTCTCAGCGTCCTCTATAGGTTTGTAGACAGTATTGTACACTCTATCACGCAAGTTCAATATCTTTCGGATCTGTTCTCCGCCGTCAGAATTAACTGAACTAGGCGCGAAGTGGAACTGTATGTCTGGCCAGTTGCCGGACGGCGGCGCGTACTTAGTGTTGACAAATGCAAGTCCCTCCACGCCTTGAGTCGTCATCGGTCCTTTTTCGTATAAAATGTAGTTCATAGCTACGTTGAACGTTTGAAAACGGTCTTTCTTAAATGTTACTGGTTTATTGACGACGAAAGTCAAACCACCGAGACCAACGTGATCCTGCAGATTATGACCTACCTTTAGATTTGCTACCAAAGGAATACCATGCTCTCTCAGGTGGTCTGCTGGTCCAATTCCACTTAACATCATTATTTTAGGAGTCGCCAGTGCCCCAGCAGACATAACAACTTCCCTTTTAATTCTAACTTTGTGTCTTTGACCATTTCTATAGAACTCCACGCCGTATGCCTGTTTTTTAACAGGATTGATTAGAATCCTTGTTACTTGAGCGCCGAGAGCAACGTGCAAATTTTCCCTCTGTCTGACGGGTCTGAGGAACGCCTTGGCTGTGCTGCAGCGGCTGCCGCGTCGCATGGTCGCCTGGGTCAGCATGAAGCCCGTCTGTTTCGCTCCGTTTATGTCACGGTTTTCATAACCAAGTTCCATGCCGCCTTTCAAGAACGTAACCGATAATGGCGTGCGCCACGGTGCCTCTTGGACCGTGAGGTATCCACCGGCGGCGTGGTATGGCGTGTTCACTAAGTATGGGTTGCGATTGTCTTCGGATTTGAGGAAATATGGTAACACTTGATCGTACGACCAGCCGGGGTTACCGAGCGCTTCCCAGAGGTCGTAGTCGTTGCGGTTGCCCCTAACGTACACCATCGCGTTGAGGACGCTGCAGCCGCCGAGTACCTTGCCTCTGGGCCAGTTGCAGCGGTCGCCGTTCATGGCGAGGCAGTAGGAGCGGTTGTTGGAAGGCGTGGTCTGGTACTGCCAGTCCATGTCGGAGAGTTGTGTGTAGCCCGCCAGCGCGGGGATGTCAGAGATCTCAGTTTCGTCTTGGCCGGCCTCCAGGAGCAGCACAGTCCAGTTGCCGATCTCGGAGAGCCGCGACGCAACCACTGCGCCGGCAGAACCGCCGCCGACTATCACGAAGTCGTAGATCGGCAACAGCTGAAACATTTAAATACCACATTATTATGTTTTTTACATATTTTTCTTTCTGTTTCATTATATTATTCCTATCTTATATTTTTTTATTGTAGTTAGTTAACTTGTTGTCTGTCTTTCTATAATTGAAGAAAGAAAAACTGGTGTAATTTAGTAAATTACTTATGTAATGTTTGTTAGTAATGATGAGCATGATTTAAAAATACGTACAGTATTGACATCCGTAATATAAGACTCTGGGTCGAATTGTTGGTATCTGAAGTACGTGATCCCGAGTGCCAGGAGTGGTATCAGACCCAATACGGTGATGGGTGACGGTGCCAAGCTGGCCAGCGCTCCTGCCGCCTCCATGGCTGCCCTTACAACTCATCTACCGCTAAACTAATATTTACAACTTAGCCTACTAGTCTTAGCTCTCTTAAATCCAATGCTGGCTTTTTTTTCTTTGCTCTTCTTCTGAAAGAATTTTAGGTGTATAATTCCTAATGCCAGGCTTTTTCGCGGGCGTCGTTTTCGCCTTATCTGTTTCGCTAAGATAGCTTTTGAGTCGCGCGCTCTTCAGCTCGTCTTTGTCGGCGTCGAACAGTTGTAGCGTGTTGTATCGTTTCTCTTTGTGGAGTTTGACAGGTTTGTAGAGTTCTTTGTTGACGTCTTTGTAGTGTTCGTTTTTGTACAAGGACGTGCAGTAGTAATCGCTCTTGGAGGATCTATCGGAGCGGTATTCGCAGGCGCTGGAGCCGCTCCGGTAGCCACTGCTCTCTGTGGAGGAGTTGTCGCTCTTGAAGCTGTCGGCGCTCCTTCTGGCTTTGTGTCGCTTGTAGTCCTTGTCGAAGTCGTTGGCGCGGTAGTCGACGGGCGAGCTCCGGTAGTGCAGGGGCTCGTCGTACTTGTCCTTGTACCGTCTCACTTGCGTGCCGCTAGCGTGCGCGTACGACTGTTCCTGGCCCATGATGTAATGTGCGCTCGCGCACTCGCGTGATTTCTGTAACGATAAGATATTTGTTTTAGTAAGTATAAATTATTACTGTTTCCATCGAGATAAATAACATAGGAACAAAGTAAATTAACGGATAGTAAAAATATTCATGAGTATGTGCTTTTTGTTACAGGTAATGACGATGACACAAATTGTGAGATTCACTGATTTTACAGTAAGTATAAAAGTGGGTATGAAAAGTGTTAAGTACATCAAAATACTCTGAAAGCTGTCAAAGGTGACTTCAATGTAAATGAAACCCTGATCAGTGCAATGTAATAGAAAAAAACTTTTTACAAAAAATAACAACCGACTTCTAAATAAAAACCACTACAAAGTACAAAATAACTTTAATTTTGGAAGTCGGTGTTTCTTGTGTGGTTTATTCGTGTTTTGACACCGACTTCTAAAATTAAAGTTATTTTGTACTTTGTTGTGGTTTTACTTGGAAGTCGGTTGTATTATTTTGTAAGAAGTTTCATATTTTTAAATTTTTAGTGCTAACCCCAAATATTCTATAGCTGTCTATCTTCGAAGTTCTAAGTCAGATCTATACGAAATTTAAATGTGAGGGCCATTTCGAAAAAAAACCTCCGTTTTCTTCGAAAAGGAAGAAAACCCGACAGAAAACGGTCTATAAGTATATAACAGAGTTATAAACCTAACATACATAAAAAAATATGTCAACCTGTAACAGAATAAACGCAATACCTCTTAAAGGGTCATTGTACTCATCATTATGAACAACTTTCCCTATGGGATCAACACTGAAATGGCGAAAAAAAATCGACTGCCAGTATTTCTGTGCGCCTACGTCGACAAAATGTACTGAATACCGATTTTTTTTTCGCGATTTCGGGGTTAGCTCTGTAGTAAAAGTTATTTATAATGATGAGTACAATGACCCCTTAAGAGGTATTGCGGTATATACACCTCCTTTTTAAAGCCGGTTAAAATACTTGACGGTCATAATAGGCCCTGATATAAATAACAACAAATCAACGTTGAAGGTAACAAAAGATTCTAATCATAAATTATTAGCTTCCAATATTGTTGATCTAAAGTTGTGAGTAGTATGTCAGTAGAACGGGCTTTCGGCTTGGGAGCGGACTGGCCGAAATTAAGACGAGAGAAATTTTAACAGGTTTTAAACCACTTGCATTGGAGGTGACGTGTTTGTACAAACAACGATTTTTGCTCCAACTCATGGATTAGCTAGAAATTAGGAACAATTTAGAAGACGCTTGCAAATTGGAAACAAAAGTCGAAATTGTTCACACTTTTACTCTCCACCTGCTATTACATGCATGTGTAAATGAATTACTGAATGTTACTCGTTTGGCACCCAGAGAGCCGTAGAAAAAGTGGTTTGGTAACTCCGAGCTAATACGTTTCAAAATAATAATATTTACTTATGTAACTGTTCAGAATAATTAACAATAATCTTGTTGGTTTACTGCTAAATTATTAACTTTCTTTGCTTAAAAAAACTACAGTTTTGTGGTTTGTGCTGTGGTGTCAACTGTGAAGTGATCATGACTTTCACTCATTTTAGCTTTAATTTCGTATACAATCTCTGCGGCAGTTTTATTGTTTCCTAGTTTTCTTGATTTATATTTGATTCACAGTCAATAATCTTATTAGCGGTTACTACCACATAACTTGAGTAAGTGCTAATTGTTATGTTTGTTTCATTTCATAGAGCACGTTCACTTTTATCTGTACTTAAGTACATATAATTAGAAATTTATGATGAATGACCGTTGTTCATTTTATTAGTGCTTTTTAATTTCGTACAAAATAACCAACTAATCTTATTTTATGAAATAGTCTATATTTTTTGCTTAACCTAATAGAATCATAGTACATTTCGAGAAACGGATTAGCATATTCTCAAACTCACATTCTCATCCAATAGTAGATAAGAAACAGTTGTTGATTGTCACCAGTGTTCATGAATAAATATGCGTAAGTTTAACCATATTTACAAACGTTGTCATCAACTAAACTATTCGTAATGAGGTTAAAGTACTATTACTCGAAGAGTCTACAAATGAAGACAAAGTAGCTGTAAACAGAACATAAAACCACTAAAGCGGGCTGGCTGTAACCAACCTTGAAGAGTAGAAACTTAACGTGCTAGTCACGTTAACATTCAAAGCGGGCATGAAATGCGATCACCATGGACAATCCGTCATGGAGGCATTACCCACCAAACTGCACCAGGACAACGGCGGTAACAACCGAGAACGACTCATTTGTTCACATTGTCGAACACACATGAAAACAAAAATAAAAAACAAATCACGCGATTTCAAACCTTACTCAGATGACATAAAAGTCATGACTGGGGAATCTACCGATGGTTTCCCAAAGGTTTACTTAGCAAAGAGCCACACAATTTTAATCCTTATGTCAAAGATATAGATGTCGTGGCTGCAACTGCCATATTTCCTTTCGAGTGTCTTCTTTTCCACGCTAAGTGAGTTAGCCCGTTTTAAAGATGCAAATCGCGTATTTATTGTCAGCAATATTGTTCGCTAAAGACTCAAAACCAATATTTTTGTTTGCGGAAGTACCTGAGGCTTAAAGTCAAGACTGTCTTAAAAGGTGTTTGTAATAAATCCGAAGTTCCCTCTTGTGGCCCATTTTACCTACTCATAAAAGAAAATACTGTTGAACCTTTTTAATTTGTTGAGCTGTTGAAGTGCCAATCAGTCAAAGGCATTATTATAATACTATTTATTGAAAGTCATAAATCAGATTCATTTATTGAAGTAATAGTAAGACGCTGTTGTTTTTTATTACAAGGCTTTCAGATTTTTCAAAGCTGGGAAACTGGGAACTACTGCGAAACAATACTTATAGGAGTATTAATTTGACTACTTACTTCCATTTTTCTGCTATGTGAAATAGGACAGTTTCATTAAAGTCTTGGTATGTCATCGTAGAATCCGTTAATAACAAAATTTCATTGTTGGCATTCGTTATACTAGCATTCTAAATTTTTAGAGCACAACGAAAACGGATTTTATAACAATTATTGCTATGTTTTCTGTTAAAAAGAGTTCAGAACATGACTGCTTATTTATTTTATAACAGTATTTCATAGTGTCCGTTAATTATGTTCGAAATACGGTTATTATAATTAACATTGAGGGACCGTTTATGTTTTTATGATGACTTGCGAATTGCTATGCATCGATGCGACGTTTTGTAAATTCAATTGGTGCTGAGAAAGCTTTGCGGTTGAATCCTAGCGTGTTTTGTATCATACAGTTATTAGACTTAACGTTTACAGCTATTGGTACTGCTTTTGTATCCATACCAGCAACTGACTTATTTTTTTTATTATTGTTAGGCTAGCATTTGACCACAATCTCCCCTGATGGAAAGCGATGATGTGCTCGACGATGGAGCACGCTTACCTAGAAGTTACCTGTTAACTCTTGACTTAAAGACCCCCACTTCTTAAGGACTACGATGTTCGTGTGTCTCCATAATGTTGCTCAATTCTCTCACTATAACTACGTGTATTAAGTTGGTTTTTATTACGTCTGTAAGTGAGTGCACCGTTAGTTTGGCCTTCACAGACGCGTGTATGTTTCCGCATCGCCACCCTGATATTAATTGCGTGTAAGTAACTGTCACAGAAAAGCATCTTCATAGATTTATAATTAACTGTCAGTTTT
Source organism: Melanchra persicariae (assembly GCA_947386135.1). Taxonomy (NCBI): domain Eukaryota; kingdom Metazoa; phylum Arthropoda; class Insecta; order Lepidoptera; family Noctuidae; genus Melanchra; species Melanchra persicariae. The sequence continues at coordinate 7,251,543 of OX376661.1, read as the reverse complement.
ATGAAGAATTTAATTTTTACCAGCAATGTCAGTGTAATGTATCTCGTTTATTCGATAGGAAAAACAACGAAAAAAAAAAACTCATTTGAAAACAATTTTGAATGAGAATAGCATCCTTTTATTGACTCCTCTTAATGACCTTTGCGTTCCAGGGCCGCGGTGTCTCATTCGAACGAATTCCGTAGCCCTGGCAAGAGCTACTCTCTCACCCTAAGAGCACAACACTGGGTGCTCTGTAATAAATACATTTCTAGCTATGATGAAAACACTATAGCTTCAGTTGCAATTCCTTTCGCGATACTTTGAAATATTACCGGACTTGCTAGACCCTTTTATAGCTACTTTGACATTTTCATGGAATTTAACCAATTTTTTTAACTTATTATTACTGTGTAACCAGTGGGTCCTTTAAAATGTGTGTACATTGGCAACTGGCAACATAATTGAGAAACAGTTAAGAGTGCTAACTGGACTGACCCAAGTATAGTGAACCGGCTTACAAGTATTTTGCAATCAAAAGTTGCACTAAGTATAAAGTCAACAGGTGCGAGCTCACTTTGCGTCTTTAGAATTTTCTATTATACTTTATAGAATAAAATGTTAATGGTGGATAGATCGACTTAGCAGGAGTGCACATGGATTCATATCCAGGTGCACTCCTGCTAATCCACGTCTCCACCACCACTTACTGCCTGATGGCAGCAGGGAGAAGTGGTGAATGATAGTGAGGCGAGTCACATCTGCCCTACAGAAATAGCTACGTCCACCACCGACCACTCACGCCCACCACCACCACCGACCACGACCGCTCTGTCCAGTGTGTCCCGAACTCACGACAAAGAAGATGCTGATGGATGGAAAATTTAAAGAAAATAAAATGTTATCAGATCAATAAACAATAAATATCGAGATTAAGAAACAGATTAATTAGACAATGACCTTAGATTGTTGCTTATGATCCTTGAGCGTGTGAACGAGAGAAAGGAAAAGTTTCGGAAGACCCAACTTTGCGTCGATTGCTCAACTGAGACAAATATGCAGTGCTAATATTTTTGTCATAATATGGCATATCGTGAAGTAAGTTTGACTATTAAATTAATGTAGCGGGTTTTTATAGGAAAGGAGCAAAGAAACGATGTATGGATTCTGTGATAGATGTAAAGGCTAGAAAGCGAGTAACTACTAATAAGGCGACTAATAGAGTCAATTATAAAGGAGACATATATTTCATCGTTCCCAGATACATTGGAATAAGGGCAACATTATGATATCGGATTATAAAAGGGAATCTGACTGACTGACATTATCAACACCCAGCCAAAACTACCGGGACATGAACTTTTGCTCAATTCTTACTTTTTTATCATATAGGTAACCAATAAGATAAGATAGATAAGATAAGATTTTTGGAAATTCAACCTTTAAGGGTACCTACGATTTACTCCCTTTCCATCCAAATCGTTTGTACTTAATCTGTGCAGACAAAGTCGCGGGCGAAGTGATAGTAAGGTTATACTGTTGCGGAATTTGTTCGAAAGAATCACAGCGGTCCTGGAAAGCAAAGAGCATAAGGAGGAACACGGATGGGTTTTAGTCAGTAAGAGCCTGATACTCCCTTCCGCTCCACCCAGAACAGAAGAAGTAATTTGATGATTTCCCATGCATAAGAAAGGTTATTATACTACATAACATGGAAACACTTGTGTTAGACAATAATTTTCACGTCACTTACAAAGTAAATCTATTTTATATTTTATTGAGCTAGTCGCACTTGCCCTTAATTCCCTCAGTACAAGACATGTTTCTGGTTTAACGTTAAATTGCCATCTGTTCTGGGGGCCTACCACAACCTCTTAAAACAATATTACTTTAATATTACTTTGCGTTCCGCTCTGTTGGATTTTCAACGCTCGGATCAGCGCCGAGAGTTGAAAATGCAACAACAGAAATTACAAAGTAATATTAAAATAATATTGTTTTAAGAGGTTGTGGTAGGCCTCCAGAACCTCCTTAAAACGAAATCAAGTTTTTGCTTGAGTAGGCTCCAAACCAATAATGTTTTTCTGTTAACCATTACTTCATATGGCCGAGCCCTTTCGATAACCTTGATTTTCAGAACAAGTATCATTTGTTTCTTGGTCTAGATTAGGTCACTCCAAGACGTAATTTGCTAACTAATACGAATTCGTTTCTTTCGAAGAGTCATCTTACCCATGTAGATCCTGTTGTTTTGAACCCAAGAAATCCTTATCCAGATTAAAAATCCTTATACAGGGACATAAAATTGTCATGAATATGCCAACCACGAAGACATCAACATTTTCTTGCCACCAGTGTGGTCGTGGTCCAAACCGTGACGAGTTTACACAATGAGGTGATAATCTAACACTACCAATATAACCCATTGTGTGAACATGTGATCTGCATTTTTTTATAAGAAACAGAAAATTACCATTTATTGTTGGTTTGGTAGCATCACATCTGGCTTGCAAGAAAATGTAGATTCCTGGTCTGTCTTCTGACCTCTCACAGTAGCATGCATGTATTTGCGTTATTGCAACTTTTTAAGCGAATTGTTATCATTCTCCAACTTCTTTATTGAAAGAACTACTCATCGATTTTATTTTTTAAAAACTCTTCAACTAGTGGATTGATTTTTATTTAATTTTGGAAGTCTACAAGATAGCGGGTAACTGTGTCGATATACCGTATTTTGTATTTATTTTATTCTTCGTTTCCATGGCTCAACCTGAATAATGAATTATATTTCTTTATTCATGGGCATTTGCGGCCTCGAAGTATGCAGAATGTTAACGGTTTTGGACGCGAGTCGCCTTTTAGCGCTTATATAAGATGAATAGTGCGACTCTAAAGTAGGACAATGGGCTAAGTTTTCTATGAAGTTGGTACATCTAGTGCCATTCAAGATGAACTCTTCAAAAGCATTAAAAGCTATTCGCGGCTTTTTGAAGCTTCCCCGAAAATGTGTGTATTATTTAAAATGTTAGGTAATGACATATTAGGCTCGTCATGTACTGTCTTCGCTTCGTGGTTGTGGCTCTATTACTGTTATTGTATAACTTTCTTTCAAATATGGATGACAATACACGTAACCTGGCTGCTTAAACTTGACACGCAACGCAACAGTCCCATTATATGATTTGGTTCAAAAAACGTTCGCCACGTCAACCGTATTTAGATGTGTAAACCCGTTAATTAATTCATGGGCGGTTTCCTTGCAAACTTTATTTGGAACATCCATTCTATCAAGTGGGACACTGGCTTCATTTCCAACAGCCTACGTGCAGATTGGTTCGTCTCCATTATGTATTTTAAGCCTACCTTGAAATTAATCTTTATTACAATCACGTATAGTTCATAATGGTGTGAGGTTGACATACAATTGGATCCACCCCCTTGTGATTCTATTCTGTAGGCATTCCTTGACGTAAGAGATTGATATGTATGTGACCATCCACGTTAGAGAAAGCTACAAGATAGTTCGGTTTGTTTGTTGGCTCAATAGTTAGCTGGCCACCGCGTGCGTATAGTGGCGTAACTCAGAATTACGGACGACACTCTCAATTTCTATTGACACATGCAATTTGGGATCTAGTGTGAGACATGTCTTAGACATAGTTGCACAAGCATCAGGTGGTATGGTCAGTTAGCAATGTAAAGCTGTAGTTATGCTATTAGGTAATTTAACACTGATTCATATTAAACTCCTCAAGGTCAAAACAATCCGAAATTATGTAGATTATTAGGTAGAAATAACACTTTAAGGTCATGTCCAAATGACACAATATTGGAAACCTCTTTCACATTTTTAGTGAAATAGTGACCAAGTGTTGAAATATTGCGCACACTAATTATGCCAGTGGCTGTAGATGAGTAGACTCAATAAGTTTGGATGAATAGTTTAAGTAAGTAAAGAATGTCTCATTTCGTAATAAGCTTTTACGGAAATATTCATTTACGTGATGCTAGTCATGCAATTTGCAAATCGTTCGTATATACAAGCCACGTATCCATGGATTAGGTATAACATTGTAGGAAGGCGAGAACTCTGAATTGGTCGTGGTAAAACTAAACAAGCTAACAATGTAATGAAACGGTACAGTGCCGGTTCAGGATATAGATGCAGTTTGATATGATAATGAGTGTACTTGCTTTCTAGGCAATGTATCACGGTGAGATGTATATCACTAATGTGCCGGGAGGAGAAAATGTCCTCTCACAATTACAAAACAAATTCACGCAATCTCTGCAAGGAAATGAATATAAGTAAGAATGTTTTCTCAACTACCTATCTTATTGTATGTATATCGAGAAAATCTTTGTGTTTTGGTCAACGCTAATAAAAATGCCACTGTCAAAATCTTTACATTCCTATGACCAGTAGGTCATAGGAATGTAAAGAATCAATTATACTGAAGTTTCGTTTAAGGTGATTACACAATAGAAACAATTTGTGATATAAAGTTTTATGTAATGTTTCCATAATATGTTGCCATATAACTATATATTTTGTTGAATTTTAAGTCCAACAGATATTTGAATGAAAGACAGGTATTTGATGATGAAACAAACTCATGTTTCAAGATTTGACATAAAGATGACACAATAACATTATTTTAATGCACCAATAAATATTCATGAAAAATCGTTTATCTGCAGAAGTAATAAAGCTTAGAACAATAGACGACCACCAACGGAAAGTATTGTAACTAAAATGCCATAAACAACAATGTTGAATAATTCTTGTATAAGAGACGCTCACATAATTTTATTATTTTTGATCTGGGGCATAATCTTTTTTATTATTACGCTTATAAACAGCACTTTTTCAGTATGACCTACAGCAAAACTGTTCGTATGTGTAGGCGGATTGCCAAATACGTTGTTTTTACTTTCAACAAACCAATAAACTTTACATGCTCTTTAGAGATTTCGTAAAATTTAGATTCAACAGTGACGTTATATTTAACTACCAAGACTATGTAAACAATTACTACCATGCCACAATCATCTGCTATCTTAACCAGTTTCATCTCTACAAATGTGTTGATGACGGAAGGCTTGCAATCTCAATTTCTCAGTGAGTTTGTCTTTTCTAAAAAATAAGTTACTCACGTATACCAACCGGTTCGAGAAAGCACTTGGCCTTTATAATATTGTCGAGTTCATCGTCCTGTATCATTTTCCTTATACATTCTGTATTATTGTTAAGATCAAGATCAATGGCATGCTTTAGATTTCCTGTAGGTCTACGACTCTTATCTTTATTGTTGTGTTCATGTAAAGCAAGTTGTAGCTTGTTAAAAGGTCTTCTTAATCATTTGTAAGCAATCTGTACTTTGCATTCTTTCCGTTAATTTACTCTCCAAACAAGCAATTCTACTATAATTATTTACAATTCAGGTGCTGCTAACCTTAGTGCTGATTCCATAAATCAGTTTTTTCTTAAACTATCATTAACTCATTATTCATAATTATCTCTTAAATGCAGGAGAAACAGAAGGCAGAAGGACTCATGCCATCATCATTATTATTACAAAACTCGTAGTTTTTTGCAATGGAAGCCATTATCTCGGTGGGTCAACATAACATCTGTGTCACTAGGTGCGTGTCCGAGCATGCCATCTACCACCGCCCACTGGCTCGCGAAGTCGCGTCAATATTTGTCTTCGTGTACCTATCGCTCAATTGTTTGTTAATAAGAATTCTTTAAGTACAGTGGTGTCTGCCACATCGCGTGCGCATCTACGACTATCTTTGTGATCATCAAAATAATTCTAATTCACGTTTAATTGTTATAAACATTAATATTCCGTGGTTAACAACATTTATATTCTTACTTTAAATATGACATTTAAATTTAGGATGACTTATGTAATCGTTGTTTTGTTGATTGTATTAGGCAATTCTTATTTATATAACTATAAGTCATTGCAAATAATTTGTTTGTTATTGATATCGTCATCTAACATTCAATCTAGAGATTGAATGTTAGATGACGTATTTTTTGGCGTAATTTAATATGTGAAACATCTGCATCCCTATAACTATTCATAAACTGCTTACCTACTACGTAGGTACTGTGTAAGTGCTTATAGTGCTTAAATGGGAACAACTTGTATACAAACATAAGCACTTAAACGCCAAACCTACTCGTTTCTTCCATTTAACTATCCAAGAGATCCATCAAAATCCAATTCGTAAAGTTACTAACATAGCTTCTAACTCTTCAGAAGCTACGAGAAAGAACAGGATAGCAATGATAATAAACCAACACTATTGTTAAAAGGGTCTATCTATATTAAAATAGGACGAAAGCGGGTGGAATCCAGTTTGACAAGTGGATCAGGAAGCGACGAACCACCGATCGGTAACCAAGAGAAGGGGAGGCGAAAACAACCTTACTTGAGATTGCACACCTTATTTGTAGATTGTAGTACACGCAAGATTATCTGACGATGCATGGAAAAGGTCAGGGCTAGGTGAAATATCAACTTCAGAAACTTGCAAGATTTATAAAGCCATTAAGAATATCTTTATTGAAATCAGACAGGTCACTCGTAACTAATTACTTCTTAAATCAGAGTCGAAACCAAGAAAATAATTTTGAGATTCGTTGAGAAATAAACAGTTATTTTGGTTACGCCAGTTGCTAACCAAATTAAGGAAGAAGAAGCAACAAGACATTCAATTATGTAGTCGTACTGTAGCTCTGCGTGCAATCCTAACTGTTGGCAACTCTACTATTATGTTATTGCATTGTATATTGTACATCATCATAATGTCAAGTGGTTTTGAGTATTTCGTAGTGAGCAGTTAAGTTTAATAAGTTACGCACGACATACATAATGGTATGATTTTTGGAAAAATGGAGCTTCTGTTTCACCTTGATTCTCTTCACAGAGAAGAAGGAATCGCATAATAGGACACGCCTAGTACTATAAACAATATCGTATAAGGTGTTGAATAAATCCTAGATGTAGTAACTAAAGAACTGTGTCTATTAAAGTGAAACTATCATAGTGGTTCACGATAGAAGTAATGCAGGTCCTTGTTTAGCAGTGAAAACTCACAGTGTGATATAATAATGAAGTATCAAGATTATCAACACAAGAATCAGATAGTATGTCACTCAAGACAAAGCTGCAGCTTTCCAAGCATGAATTAATGCTAGACGTTGCCCGCACCTGCTTGGCAGAATAAATCACGACGTGGTGTGGACAAACGATTTTATTGACATTATCCAATGGCTTTAATTGCAGAAGCACATCCCATTGAGTCATCAACATCATATATGAGTACCTTTTTAAGGGTATTCTTCCTGATGGGTTAAATAGAAATCTTAAAATCGATGAGTGCTTTGAAAAGCTTATTGCTAAGAGGACGAGATAGATCTTCTTGATGACATATACATTGAAAGTGACCGATCTGTTGTTTATTGCGTAATTTGGCCTTTTCCATTTGTTCCCTTTTCTTCCTTTCTTTTTATAGTCAGTCAGGTCATTTCAAGTTAATTTTATTATAATACTTTTTATAATTACGCCTATTGTGATCGTTGCCAACGTCAATTTATTATTTATCATCATCTCATAAGTTAGATTTATGACGCTAGAGTTTGGAGAGATTAAAACCGGTATGATCGTCCTCTCTAGAAAATTACTAAACAAGTATTATAGTCATAGACATTCGCGATATTGAAAAGATTTACGAATAATTGAATGTTACCTGGGGTCCATGTTGATATTCAAGAGTGCAGCATCCAAAGAAATAAAAACAAACAATCCAACTACTGTGACGTAAAACGATGTCACTATTTAACTCAACTGATATTTCGCATTCCTCACTAAAAAATCACTTTCGTCACACTAGTTGTCACTTCAATTCAAAAATGTTGTCTAACGTTCTTTTTTAAAATTTACAAATTCAAACATCGAAGAGCACTGTTGTGGTTTTGTTCTCGAATTGAAATGGAGTTTATAAATTCCGTTTGAAATGTCTCGGTTGATAGAAAGCCATGAGTGTTCCGGTGTGGACTTTCTTCGCGCGTGCGCTGACGTGCCGCGGCTCACGGCGAGTGAAGCGCAGTCGCCGCCACTAGTGTTGATACCGATTGGACGTTGCTCAATATATGTATTGAGTGATCCGAATCATGTTTGGAAATGTTGATCCAAAGAGGTTTAATTTGTTGACCTTCGTGGCAGGTGATTATGTCTCCATGGCCCTTAAAAAGGCCATGACTTTAAGCATTACTGGACTTAATTTTTAATCTTCGAATCTTAACAATAAACACCGTGGAAGATACGAAATTATAAAGGAAACTTTACAGGGATGATACATATTTTTGTAGGTTTAATAAAACCTTTGAAAGGTAGGTAGGTACCTACGCTAGGCAACAACTGACCTTTTATTTATAAGTCTATTTACACTTTTAAAGAATTGCGGTAAGGTTCAATGTCAATAAGTCAGACAGCAAACATTAATCACATGAAATGAAAAAGATTTAGTTTCTTATAGCGCGTGGTTTTCTCACCACGTAGACCCTTTAGACAGGCTGTCTGCTAGTTAAAGCACGATTGCCATCTGACCTACGCAACCCTTCGTCAGAACGGGTTTTCTCTGTGTAATGAAATAGGTGTACGAGCTGATAAAGCTGCGTGTGCCTCGGCTTAAAAGATATGACTGTGTTTAGTAGTACTTTACCATCCTCCTGTCTAAACTGACTATCATATCTTTCGTTGAGATGGTTTTAGTAAATAAGGTTAGATTGAGCCCAATCTTGCAGATGTCACCATACTTTATTAGTAAAGAACAACACAATTGATTACAGTGAAGTTAAGAATAAGGAACAGATAAAGCCATTTTTAATCGACTTCAAAAAAAGAGGTTTTCAATTCGGGTTTTTTTATGTTTATTACCTCATAATATCACCGTCATTTATGAACCGATTTAACAAATTCTTTATGTGAAAGGATATACTTCTCGATTGGTTCCATTGAAATTTTATCAAAATCGGTTCTGTAATTTGATTTTTAAATCAAAATAGCTGGAAAGTATGTGGAAAAATTTTAATCATCCATATGTATTCGAAATTGCGTATTTTGCTTTTCTGTGACTTTCATTTCGGAAGTCGGTATTGTATTACTAAAACAACCAAAAACACCGACTTCCGAAAGTTATTTTGTACTTTGTAGTGTTTTTTGGGGAACTCGGTTTTTTTTTTGTGAAAAAGTTTTTTGTAGAACAAAACGATGATCACAGAGCTAGTTTTATCGTAAAATTACAAACATGTGCTTAATGCTAACATTCGAATGTAATAGTAGAAATAAATATCATTCTTGACAGGTAACCGATGATTTAACAGACGGTCTAATTTAGTGCAAAAAATATTGACCACTGTTACGTACTGGATATACAGGTCCTAGCAACAGTTTATTGCAGCGTGATTAGTTACAATTTCAATAAATCAGAGCATAACATTAAAATCGGTCCATTGGTCATGCATTCCGACGAGCCAGTGAAGAATTGGGAGCTTATTTAAAACTTGAATGTACTGAGAACTTCGGGTTAAATAATTTATTTCTCAAAGATCGTACAGAGTTCACTTAACACTTAATATAAGTAACAACAATATAGTAAAAATCAAATAAGTAGTTTAATTAAGCCCAGGAAATTACTAGGTCTTAACAAAACTTAATTGTTAAGACAGAGGTACTTATGGGAAATATAGTTGGAAAAACATATAATGTGGTATGAAAATATCATGCAGACTATTTCCGACGTAAATTGTTGGCAGACTAGGTTCACAAACCTTTAAATAATAATTGGACTTGATGCGGTAGTTCATCGGATTATAATTATATTACCTGCGATTGTCACCTGTGATTTAATTACTTTAAAAGCTGATGATAATACTATTTACTAGCCAAAAACAAGGCTCGGAAATACAAAAACTGGCTAGTAATAGTTTTATACTATTACTAGTTACTTTCCAGATCCCTGAGCCTTGTTTTCCCGTAAAGGTCCTGTTCTTAATGAAAAGCATATTTATTGTCCTTGTCATAAAATTGTCAGCTTCTCATTCATTATCAGTATGATTATTGTTTCTTTGAAAATCTCGGAACCCTTGGTAAGCGACTAAGCGTACAAGGGACTACAGATCGCAAAAACTCCGTTAGACATTCCAAATGGAATTGGGCACCAACCCAGGATTGTCCTAGTATGTAGGTAAGTCAAAGTTAATGCATTTATTTCAAATAAACCATTCACAGGCACTTTTGAATTGTCAAAGTCAGTCAGTCAAAAACATAAAGCTATTTGCACGTTCCAAAGCGTAGATCTCTATGGAGAAGAACGTGAAAGAAACTCCACGGACACTCTTTTAAACCATTTTATGTTTTACAAAAATCCTGGTTACATTGTTACTTGTTGCATCTATATGTGAGAACAATGTAAAGAAAGAAAAAAAAAATTCTGAGTATCCAATAAGTATTAAATATTGAAATAAGCCAGTGACAGCTAAGAGATGACCAGTCTCCACTGATGGCGCCCGTTCACGAACATGACGCGTGCATCAGCACCATTCAGCTCAACCATTTTGATGGGAACCGAATGATCCGACACACGCGCCACCATCAGCGAGACATTCGAGTGAGCATGACAAACTCTCAACTGCCCCTGCTCATTCATGTCAAACAAGGAAACCATCTCTTAACATAATAGGCTCCATGGTCCTCACATTTACAGGATTTTAAAATAAAAAATGCTTCTACTTTATATAAAACTATGAATATTAATTTTCAAAAACAGAAAAAGAAAAATAGTATTCAAAACATAATAACAGAAAAGTGGAAAATTATTATTAGACACAAAAAGGGTGAGCATCTCTTCCAAATATAAAAACCTAACTAGAGGAACCAAGCGGCTGAGACTGTGGAGCAGGACCGGCATTTAGCCAAGCATTTTTATCAAGGATATAATCTTCCAATTTATAATATGCTTGTCTACATAGTGTGCGTTTTATGCATGTTTTAAATTTTCTCTCATTCAGTTCTAAAATTTCAAGTGGTATTTTGTTATAAAATTCAACACAGTAGGTACTCCATAAAAGAAGTGTGTACTTTAGCAAATCTGAATCGGGGTTGATCTAATTTGTTCTTATTTATAGTATTAAAATTATGCCTGTCACTAATCTTACTAAAAAGATGAAGATTTTTCCGAACAAACATTATGTTTTCGTATAATGTATTGGCAAGGTACCGTCATGATGTTAATAAACTATACTACTACGGTACTAAGGACAATCCCCGGTTGGTGCAGTACTACTGCAGAATATGGAAACAGAGAAATTGGTTGACTAAAGTGATCACAATGATCACTGATAATATGTACGGCTAAAATTTTTGTAATGTCGTCATTGTTTCCAGTACCTAATAAGCGATCAACAATAGCAATGAAGCGTGAGTGGTCGATCAGGTAAAAGGCTTTCTCGGCAGCCTCCGAGTCAGTGGCCGCTCGATCCCTGCGCTCGTTGCTGTGTTGTGTAGGAGAAAGGCGTCGTTAGTGAAATTTTGCCACAATGTGCGTTTTGGCGAAATGAAATGATTCGGTTCGACTAGTTTACGTGGGAATTTTTTGGTGTTATTCTCATCTTGTTGGAAGATGTCCTGAATTTACGAATGTCGAATGGACTTGTATTTTGTACTGGACTGCGTGACAGCAAATAAGCAGGGTTATATATCTGCTGAAGCGAAAGGATTTGTTTCTGTTTGCTGTTCCGTGCCGATGCTTTCGTTTATTGGAAACTTGACATTCAATTATTAGCTAATCAATTAATACTTTTTATTAAATGTTGGTATCTTTAATTAGTAATGATAGAATTTAAATGTATGGTAATGAACCTGGTTAAACTAAGTTACTCCGGAACAATTAGGATAGCTTAATGTATCTAATAGTTAATGCACGTGAAGCATAGTATTTAACACCCTAATTACCAGCCAATGTCACAATAAGAAACTGTACTGTGCTGTAGGAAACTAATAAAATGCCTACAATTTCCGGCGTGTAACGTTCTCATACATTTTCTAGTTGTAGGTCAAGTTCAAGAATTTTACTGTATTAAATAACGGCTGATTTATAATTGGAAAGCAAGAGTATCCTTGCGGCCTACCGTTAAGTTGGCTATTACTGTCCCGTTATACAATGATACGTTCCTCCGCGCCTACCAAACCGGAAGGTTGGCTACGGCTACGAGCTCGAGATTAAACGTCACTCCGAACAGAATAGCTAAGTCCGAATATGAATAGGCACTAGGCTTTCGCTATTTTGCATTGTTAAGTACTCATATTGGGTAAGCACGAAATATTAATTAAGAAACTTTTTCAGTCAAATATTTTTTTTCAAGACTGTTTTAAAATTTCATTTTAATAATGTTGGATTAATAATAATAAATTTAATTAAAGTTAATGCTGATGTTATGAACTACTGGCGCCATCTTTTCGCAAGTAGCAGAACTAAATAAGGTTTGTGCAGCTACTCACCGGTAGATGACGTCAAAAAGTTCTTTAAGGTTTGCCTAGATGGCGCTGTAAAATTAAGCTGCGAACCCAGAACTTTCAACATTACTCGGTTCAGGCGAGGCGTTAGTTTTATTTAATAAAAGTTTTTGACATGCCGTACAAATATTAAGCTAAGTACAGATTTTTCAAGTTACTAGTAGCTTTAAGGTTAATCAGGGAAACTCTCTAAATAAATCTATGAGGCGTTACTCGTTCGTCCAAGAGTAGGTAGTAACTACTAATCCAGTTTTTCTTTTGACCCAACTGCATAATAGAGCTTATCAATCAAATGATCGTGTAATGAATGTTTGTTGTTAAATAACGTTGTGGTTTTGTATTACCATTTTCGTCGACGATATCTCAACTGCACACTGTTACTGACTGTTTTTGTCCAATAAAAAGCATAATCTTTTCTGCTTCTCACACTGATGCAAATGCAATTTACTGTACAAATCCTTTTGCAAACAACACTGTCTTTATTCAGTTACAGTGTCCACTTATGTCAATAAATTTAAATAATAACCAAGTAGGCTTACGACTTGAGCGGCATTTTAGTGTTTTTATGCAATACTTGACCGATTTTCATTTCCTTATTTGTATGTGCGTTGCATGTAAGGCTTCAGTTACATTGTGTGTTTTACGCAAATATCGTATGAAAGGTGAGTGGTAGGTATTAGCATTTATTTGTACTACTCTATGTTAATTACACGGAGTGTCAATTTGAAGAGACATCGAGTTATGATCATAATTAGCAATAGGCTGCTTTTCATAATTCGTGTTTGAACAGGCTGGCTGGTTTATGCGTGTTTGAGAGTTGCTACAAAGAGTAGGTAATGATGGGGAGGGTTATTTTTATTAAAATTGGTACTATTCATAAGTATATTTTAAGCTTTGGTTATTGATAAGTAGGTTCTAGCAGCAGCAGAGGTGGTCAAATCAGAATAGGTATAGCAAATCCCATCACCAATATTTCTTGGTTTGTTGCCAAGACATATATCATAGGCTGAGCTTATGATATAATAATATGTCTGAGCCGATGCTTTCACTGTTAAGTTTTTTAGATCTCGAGTAGAGCAAAGTTTTACTGCCCATAGAAGATGTAACTCTACAAACCCTAAAAAAGTACTCAAAAACGTCTTTTACTACTCTAAAACAGTTTTTGGAGTTTTTAACCTTTGTTTCTAAATTGCAAACATCTTCTACTTCGTTTCCGAAATGTAATAGAATGAGGGTCACGTTTTATGGTTTGCTAATCTTTTTAGCCATTAATGTAAAAGACATAAAAAGTGAAATTTAGACCAGGCCTGAACTAATATTGATTCTAATTTTTTAACTAATTTAAGGGTTTCGAATTGTTTAACTTATCATAAGGTGAGTTTTTGTGTCTGTACTAATGCTGTTTGGATGAATTATTAGTTATTAACTAATAGATTTGTATTTTTGACCACTAGCTTTTACCCGCGACTTCGTACGCGTATATTCTGTTGTTTTCCGTCCCGACGATCGCGTATTCGCGCGATGATCGCTTTGTATTAGGACGACGCGACGCCTTAACTGCAATCCACAGTTTCACCCGCCCGCGCCATTTCTTCGTTCGGAAATACTTTGAACTTTTTCTGTTCTCCTGGTACTTGTAAATATTTTACCTCTTGCAATTCCAGCCCCGAAAACACTCCGACATGTTTCTGGTCTCCTGGTACTTGTGAATCTTTATCTCTCACAATTCCCGCCCCGGAAATACTCTGACATTTCTGATCTCCTGGTACTTGTGAATCTTTAGCACTCAGCCAGCACTGGCTCTGAATTTCTACTTCTTTTTTAATTTCTGTTCTTTCCTCGCAATTCAGGAGAATTCAAGAGAAAAAAAAGAAAGAGGAGTCATCTCCTTTCTTTTTTTCTTACCATTTTAAATCTTCCCTGGACTTCCACAAATATTTCAAAACCATAATTAGCGAGACTAACGAACAGCAATTGATTTTTATATTTGTGAAGTTTGGGATCTGGGATTACATTCGATTGTCAATGACATTACGGTTTTATTAGAGTGCCGATTTACGAGTAAAACAAGTGATTTTTGCATTGAATCTGCACTTAAGTTTAGAACGTACGCATTGAATGAGTCAATTGTACCAGCTTAGCACCACAGTAGCGGATGTCTGAACGAATACATACATATAAGTGCGTAATCGAGAAATCGGGAGAGAAAGATCGATATTCTCGCAAGTCAAGTTGATTTAGTAAGTATTACGTAAACTGGCATGGCAAACGTGGTGGCGTCGGTCGGTGGCGCCTCGATCCGAAATTACTACGATTGTACGATATGTCATTAATTTGTAGCCGTAACAGCCACACGGCTCGATCTTCGATCGACGAGGTTCGTTCGTGGATGGGTGGCCATCTATTATGTACCGAGACTCCTCCGTACCTCGAAAGGCGTTAGTTGCGGCTGTCTGGACGTATTTGATCTTGCCAAGGGTTGTCTTGTTACTCAGCTGTTACAGGGTTGTGGAGGTCAGAAGCTGTCGCTGCATGTAAAATACTGGTATTCAGCTGCATCCGGTTTGACTGGAAGCAGACTTTAACAAAGTTAGGAAAAGGCAGGCAGATAGAACAATAAGTCATTTAGTTACACAAGTGACTCAATCGCCTTGCTCTTTCCGAATATTAAATAAACATTTATTTGTCTAAATAATGTCAACCGAGTCAAATTCTAGGCTACCAAAAACCAGTTAACTGAATTGTAAACTCTGACTCAAAAAATGTTAGTTTTTATAATCGATTCCGATTTTGTAATACATAAACGATTAATTTTTAGGTCTCGAATCTGATTTGATTATGCCTCTGTTCACGCTAACACATTTTGGCTTTTATAAACTTGTTGGTTTTAATGCTATTAATTTTTTCTGTTCCGAGTTTATTATCTATCGTTTTTTTGGAAGATTTCGCGGTTCTCTAATTTTGTTTTTTGGTTGTTAATTATTTAAATATATGCTCAAAACAGTAATCATTTCATCAAAACGACATCAAAGATTTAAAAAAAGATGATAAATCAAACTTAATTAAAACTGAATAAATCTTATCAGTTTACACGAAGAGCAAACAAGACAGCGCAATGCCATCTCGGCGACAGTCAGTGTCAAAAACTCGACAAAATAAGAGAAATTGGCGGTTTTTGACAGATCGGCTTAGATTAAAAACGAACGTTATTTAAAAATACAGGAATTCAGGTTCTTACGACCGCATAGTAATGGTTCTTATTCCAACAACCCTTACAAGTTTGTCCCAGGAAAATAATGTTCTGATATGCATGTCCACAATATCGGATAGTTAGAAACTTTCGTGAGCGTAATTGGAGCTCGTTACTCCGATCTGTCAGGAGATATGTTTTATGTCGTTAGCTGCCACTATAGTAATCATTACACGCAATATTTACCTGCTTACTGCCAATCAACTGCAGTCGCCTAGCAGCTATGGTCGCTGAAAAATACTGGATGCTCAAATGATAATGAACTCTTGCTTAAAATAAAATGTTTATCAAGTGTTTTGTGTAAGAATTATTTAAACATGTTAATAAGTATGTACAGTACAATAAATAAAGAGAATAATAATGAACTCTAATAAAAGAGGTGGATCATAAAGAGGTGTACTCGTTCTGTCTGATATATAGGCCTCTACTGTGAGAGATCTAGGTCAGGAACATGCTCATAAATGAAAAAACTTATTGACATAATATTCTCATTACCATATTCTATTATTATGAGTTGTATTGCAATATGTGGTTAACTAACGAATTCGACAAATTGATTTGATATTATTTTTGTCTGAGCAACCAACAGCAAGATGTCGCTGCTTGCGTCTAGGATCGAGTTACCTCCTTCCCTCTAATATGGCGAGGGGAGTAATGGCTGATCTTTGCGTTATGCTCGTGAACGGGTGCTGCTTGTGACTGGTCGTCTTGTTGATCGTGGTTTATTATTGATATAACTATTAACTAGTTATTATTTTTACTACGATGGTCCTAGTTTATCACTTGTGACTTTGGGTCACAGCTTAAGGCTACTCTCTCGAAAAAAGCTTGAAAACAGCGTGCAGATGAAGCAGCTTTTCGTCGGCATTTATAGAGAAATTACATCTGAAAAAAATATATAGTAATCTACATGATATAATACGTAATTTGGTTTAGCCATAATTTTTCTATCGGTATCCGATGATAAGAAAAAAAATCACCAAATCACCTCTAAATCGTTGAGATGAAACCATTTTACTCCTTCATTTTTTATCACAAGAATATAAAAAAATATCTACTGCTTTGCAATACCAACGAAAATGATTTGGTTTTGTAACTTTTTCAAAGTCAAAGTCAAAGTCAAAACGTTTATTTCAATTAGGCCATTAAACGGCACTTTTGAACGTCATCATCTACATTAAAAATAATACAAAGTGACTCTACTGTCCGTTCGAAAGGGTAGATTCTTATGGAGAAGAACGGACAAGAAACTCCATAGTTACTCTTTTCAAATCAATGATTTACAATATTTTGAGTACAAAAATTAATTTTAATATATGTGAGGTCGATGCACCTAGAGTATACTACTTACAGGATCATAGTACATGGTACTCACATATTTACAAATCTTGGAACCATTAATAAAACAGAGTGTGTTAACAGAAAAATAAAAACTCTTTTACATCTGTAAAGTGAATATATAAATTGACCAATTTGATTTTGCCTACACTACACCCTTGATTGTCCTATGGAGCAGGACCAGCATGTTTCCAAGCATTCTTATCTTGAATGTAATCCTCCAACTTGTAATATGCTTGTTTACAAAGTGTGCTTTTTACATACGTTTTAAATTTTCTTTCATTTAATTCTAATATGTCACAAGGTATTTTGTTGTAACATTTAACACAGTACCCCATGAAAGATGTGTGTACTTTAGCTAACCTATAAAATGGTTGATCTAATTTATCTTTATTTCTAGTATTAAAATTATGTCGATCACTAATTTTATTAAAAAGATGTCGATTTTTCCGAACATACATAATATTTTCATAAATGAATTGGCAAGGGACTGTCATAATATTAATCTCTTTAAAAAAATCCCTTAGAGAATCACGGCGACGCAGATTATATAGGGCTCTGACAGCTCTCTTTTGTAAAATAAATATGGATTCAATGTCAGCAGCCCGACCCCACAGCAAAATACCGTAAGACATAATGCTGTGAAAATAACTAAAATAGACCAAACGTGCGGTTTCTACGTCTGTTAACTGTCTAATCTTTCTAACAGCATAAGCAGCTGAACTTAGACGACCCGTAAGAGATGTTATATGGGGCCCCCATTGTAATTTCTCGTCTAAAGTGATTCCTAGGAAAACCGTCTGATTAATGAAGCCCAGTTTTTCTCCATTCAATATGATGTCACATTCGCTACTTTTAACATTAGGTAAAGTGAATCTAATACATTTGGTTTTTTTTTCATTTAGTACCAAGTTGTTTGCCGTAAACCAATTTTGGACCTGATGAATAGAGTTATTGACGTCGTCAAGATTTTGTGAACGTCGATCTATTTTAAATATTAGAGATGTGTCATCCGCAAATAATACCATATTTGGTTGATTTTAAAAACATGTATTATTTTTAGTAAAATAAATTAAAAATGCGACCGTTTAAAGTCCGTGTCTATATCTCCCCCGCACTCGTCCACGAATTCAGTGCGGGACGCGTCGTGTTGCTAGGTGGACGTGCGTCGCGTTGCGAGAGCTCAGCACTACAAAAATATCGTAAAATATAACTGCAAAAATTTAATTTTGTTAATAGTGGAGAAGGTTTTTTCTGATTATTGTATAAGTAGTGTTTTATCAGTGTTTAAGTTTAGTTTGTAAAACATGGGGAGTAACCAGAAACGAATGAAGAGAGTTTTAAAAAAATATTACAAACACAAAAGGGTAAAACATTTATCAAGGTAAGTTTTATCTACATTTTCATTATAGCTTTACTTAGGTACCTTTCATAAAAGTAGATAGATACTGTTTATAAAAAACCTATTTTCAAACAAAGTCGTAAGTATAATGCTTCTGTGTCATAGAGTAGTGAAGGATCACAGAAGGACCATGTTCTTGCAAGGACTTTTAGTCAATATTACTTGTAAT
Organism: Melanchra persicariae; assembly: GCA_947386135.1. Classification (NCBI taxonomy): domain Eukaryota; kingdom Metazoa; phylum Arthropoda; class Insecta; order Lepidoptera; family Noctuidae; genus Melanchra; species Melanchra persicariae. Next base: position 7,232,812 of record OX376661.1, on the reverse strand, counting down.
TTTCCTTTTCGGTATCTCAGTAAAGTATATTTTTACCTGACCGCGCCAGAAGAAGGGTAATGTTTTTCGAGTGTATGTATGTATGTGTGTATATTTCTTTGGTACGCTTTGTAGCCTAAACGCCTTGATGGATTTTATCTTGAGAGATGTCATTAGATTCGGCTTGATAGTGAGAATGACACTGAGTATATATAAAAATTAAAATGGCTGATTTTTGGCGCCATATTATGTCTTTAATTTTTTTTTCTTCTAAACGGCACGGGAATAAAGGGGCAATAAAGGGCACGAGGAGACGATTTCAAAAATGTATCTCACTAAAATTAAAGAAATAAAAAAACTCCTTTTTAGTAGTTTTTAGCGATCGGGTTTTTTAGACAAAGTCAATTGTTTTTAATGTTATGATTAATTTATTCTGATTATTTTACAGAGTTTATGCAGTGAATGGCTGGAATTGAGAAGGAAACTGTGAACAGCCTCTAACTTTGGCCGCATTATAAAGAGGCGTTCCAATATCAGTTGTAGTAACGTAGTAAAAGATTTACTATAGTAAAAAGAAAGCATAAGTCACGTTAAATCAATAAAACATGGGACTGAAATTGAAGAAATTGCTCTTGAGTAAATTTTAAAAGACACTGGTTTAGTTATACAACCATACGGTATATTTATTGTCGATGGATTGCCATATCTAGGCACTACTGCTGACGTTATTTGTGTCGAGGAGAACATGGTGGTAAAAATTAAATGCCTTATTGCAGCTCACCAACTGAGTTTACCGAAGCAGTTACTAAAAAAAAAATCCTTTTTATAAAACTAATAAAACTGCTATGATTATTATTAATAATAATCATAATTGGTATTACCAAATTCAGGGTCAGCTTCACATAACCAAAAGAACAAGATGTCTTTTTGGAATATGGCTGGGTGAAAAAATTCCTACGAAAATCGAAATTATAGAAAAAGATGACAAGTTCTGGAAAGACGTAATGGTAAATAAATTAATTACATTTTATTTGAATTGCATATTACCGGACTTATTGATCCAAGATATCTGAGAAAAATGAAAATTAGAGACCCTATTTGTATGCATAGAAAAAGCGGTGGAAGAGAGCGATAATAAAAATACCCAAAAAAACGAAACAAAATGAATAAACCAACAAAAAAATTATTAACAAGAAAACGATGTACAGGAGAAAGAAGAAAATGTCAAAGAGAAGGAAATAGAACTAAGGAAAGAAAAAGAGGTTGAAGAGAAAAATGAACAAAACGAGAACGAAGAAAAAAAGAAAACAGAACAAGATTTTGTCTGGCTATCGAAATTTCCAAAAGTAAATATATATGAACACGGAGAAATAAGTGAGGATCAAGAAGTGCAACCAGCCAAAAGAATAAAAATACTCATTGAAACGAAGTTACATTTCAGTGAATTTTAGTTTTTATCTTTTTTTATAACAAATATTATGACATACACTGGTACTTATTACTTATAATATACCATCTACCATACCTACCTACCCTACCTAGAAACCTTCCTCTGACTTAAAAAAAAAATTGATAAAAATATTAGCCGAAATTGGTCCAGCCGTCCTCGAGTCTTGCGCTTAGCAACTGATATAACCATTCATTTTTATTAATTTATATAAATAATTTTGTCCATAAGTTGTCTTCCTCGATCATTTTTCAAGCCAGGCTGATTTGTAGTAAAGGTATAGTTTCTACCCGCGGCCTCGAAGCATTTGACAAATTTATTCGTAACTGTTGCCCGAAAAGTACATCCATATCAATTGATAGTAAATAAAAACAAAAATTGACCACTTTATATGCGGAACACATAAAAAATAAATTTAACTTTCACGATGATTTGGCCTTCTGTGATTTCGATACTCTGTGACGGGACTAGGCGACGACGCGTTGTGGCGGAGCGGGCCGCGCGCGGCTCATCGTTCTGTTGCATGCGGGTAGCGGAGTGGGAGTTAGCTCCGCCCAAATGCGCAAGGTCACTGGCATGAATACAAGCCTTAAGGTTAAATTCCAGCGTTGCACAGTTTGCATTAGGTACATAATGTTTCATATGTAGTTCGCATAATAAGCTGTGCTAGCTGACATGTTCCTTTTAAATTAATTTAATGTAGTTTTCTAGTATCTATCAAAAATATTTTAATAAAATTATACCATTGTATAAATTCAAGTTCTTCAAACGTAACAGATAAATGTATTGTTGGGGAGTTAGTTGCGCCACTTCTTCCCAGCTAAAACACTAAGATGTGGTGACAGGCTGGGCGATTTGGAGGACTGCCTTCAATTAGATGTTGACATGTAAATAAGTGCTGATTGTCAGCCTACTTTGAATAAATGTTTTTTGTTTTGATATGATTTGAAAGAAAATCTGCAAATAGTAATTCCTGCAGAGTTATTTGAATAATGTTAATCCTTGCTTTTGCCGAAATATTGCCGTGTGCGTGTGTATCATGGCCTGTATACCTTCCTATTATTTATTTATCCATCATACCTTCGTATGGATGGCAATATATTTTTTAAGTAGCCGTACAGAAGTTGCGAACCTAGCACGACTGAAGCCATCCAATGCACAACACAGCTCAGTGTCCTAGACACCAAAAAGCCGGTAAAGTTTACATGGATGCATGAGACCTTCTGATGAAAAATGCGACCTTTGGCGAGAGAAGCTCATACCTTTAGACTATATAATCGAGCCATCGCAAATCGTTCGACTACGTTTGAAAACTCGCACTAAGGCCTCTGTTCAGTCTCAAATGATGAACAAATTATTCAATTCATTTAGTTTAATTTCCCAACAGGAAATTGCGGCTTTCAATAAATTTAAATAATTTCGTTAGTAAATTAGGGTTACCTTTTTTAAATTAGAATAAATCTAATTATTATATTAATTTTAACATGATTGCCAAACCTTGTTGGTAATAAGGAAGGCTGTGTTAGGCAATTGTTTAACATTGTGTTTATTATAATAATAATCTTATTTGTTATGCTATCATGAGTATTGAGGTTCTATAATTTTGTATGTGACTTTGATAATAATAGAATTCTAACAAAAAAATGAGCGTGGAGTAATTTGTTTGTGTGATTCCTTCGCTGTTTTTGCGTATTTGTTAATTCATTTGCATGAATAAATTATCGTTTTTGAAATACCTGTAAGTAAGTAAATAGTGAAGTTCTAAGATGAATAAAATAAAGAAACGTGTACCTATGTATGGATTATTATGTTAGGGATAAATAGGTGTATCAAAAATATATGGAGACAGGAGTAAGAGAGGTGCTAAAATGCCGCTTTCCGTAGGTATATTAAATGAACAGGGTGACTTTTAATTCACTGGAAATCTTTAATGGGGTAAAACTACGAGAGACTACTACTTCAACTATGTGATAAACACAACACATGAAAAAAAATCAGCAGTTGAGTACCTAGGTATTTGTTTGAATAACTCGACAAGCCATGTTTTTTTCGCGATTTATCAGAAAAAGGTCAGAAAAAAATCTATGAAATCGTTAAGGGTACAGAAAACCGTTAGTACCTTTAAATACGTGTATGCAAAATTTCATGATGATCACTTGAGTAGATGACGTGAAAGCGTAACAAACATACAAACTCGCTTTCACATTTAAAATATTAATCAGGATAGGAACGCTAAAATATAACACGGAAAATAGTACCTACGTTCGTTTAGCAATAGCAGAGTAAGTTTCAGACATGTTTACGCCATTAAAAATGTGTACGTAACAAAGAAATTAGCAGCGAAGGTTCCTTACACGTGCAGCCCAGAGAGCGCGTTATCCAATACATCATCTCTGCCCCCCTTACTTAATGACTCCACACTTTCGGACATTCATATTTATTTTATGAGTATTTTCCGCGTCTAACCTACCCGTATTGTTATTTCTTCTATACTGTGATAGCATACAGAATCTCTTTTACATGGTCGGTTTTCATTTGTTCTGGCACTTCGTGTGTAACAATTTCCGTTTTACTTTGAGATCCTTGTTTTTGAAGATCTTTGTCCTCCAGTTGATCATCAAAAATCATCATTGTCCAAAGCCTGACTTTGGCCACTGATGAGCATAAGGTCTCTCATGTCTTGTGCTAATTCCCACGTTTCTGTGCCAGCCTCATCCAGATTCCACCCTCGGGAACTACAATGTCGTCTGCGCTTTCACCACACAGTTGGTCACCGCCTTATTCTACCTATCATGACCGCGCTGCCAGTGCCAGGTGTGCTGTTCCTTTGAGATCAGTAAATAGTTTTCCGATATCGAAGGCTGATTTGATTTAAGTAAGGTTTATCCATTTAGCCGGTTCATTGTATGGTAAGTCCTCACTATTGTCTCTATAGGTACTGGTCTTAAGACCCATTTGATTTTACGAATGCATACAGTCCCAAAAAATAGTTTACTTTTCCCATCTCAAAAGAGCACCTTAAAGAAAAAGAAATCATGTTAACAGTTAAAAAAAAAACTTGCCTACAAGACAGTCAACTAACCATGTTTGCTTGAATTTGTTAAGAATTAATATAATTAATTCTACTATTCCGCAAGGGCCCGTGCTCTCGTAATTAAAAGTGATTTATAATCGTTAAATTCGCTTATTTACATATTAAATATTCGCAACACTAACATATGGATAATTATGGGCTTCATTTATCTTTCGATAACTCACGGAAGTGTGCCCATAAAATACCGAATACATAACTTCTATTTGTAACTAAGCAGAAACTGTCCTACTCTATTGACAAACGGACAATAATCACGACTATTTAGTTAACATTTGTACTAGGTATTTCAAACTGTTTTCCTCGGTAATAAAGTCGGATATAGATTAATTAGTTCGAATGAAAATTATGAATATGTATGGCACGCGCTGAGTACCCATACGTGTATGGATTTTTATGACATCTCATCAAAATCGCTATGGCGGTCATAATAGCGGGCCTACTTTCACGCGATAAATGTAATTTTAATATTCTGTGTTTAAGCACCTTCACCTACATTTTAAATTATTTTCATATTAAAAATAGTGTTTCCTGTTTGGAATTGCAATCGACTTTACAAATGTTGAAACAATGAACCAATAATTAAATGTAAATGAACAACTTTGGGGTTGGCAGTGGTTGAGTGGTCGACTGCTGCGCTGCGTGTCACGGGTTCGATTCCCGCACGGAACAAATATTTGTAAGGCCTACAGATAGTTGTTCCGGGTCTGGCTGTTTGTGTATGTGAGTTTATGTGTTTGTGAACGCACCCACGATACAGGAGAAATTCCTAGTGTGGGGCAACGTTTAAAACAAAAAAAAAGGATCCGTCCCTTGTCCACCCCCAGCGACGCCCCAAGCCGAAGTCCTCACCTTCCAGACCAGGTGCCCTTAGTATTTTTTTTAAGGCTTTTTTTTAATACGTTCTTATGAATATTTTTGAGCTATTGCATAGCTTCTATCGCGGGCCTTGAGCGTGGAGACCGAATCCAGAAATTCCGTAACGAAAATAACCTAACACCCCCCTTTTTAAATACTTTTTCTTTCTTTTCTTTCTTTCTTCTTTCTTTCCCCCACTCCGACCGGCACAGCGGTGATATTTTTTGTTTCTATGACGATCTGTGTTCTTAATTTGAAAGTTTTGTTTTTTTGAAATTATTTTTATACGCGTAACTTGCGAGTGGCATTTTTGAGCTGTCAAATGTAATGTGACCTCTTTTGAACTTTTTGAGGTTGGTGTCCTATTTTATTAGTATTGCTACTTTCCCGCGGTTTTGCTTGCATAATTATTAAGCTATTGCAATAGCTTTACCGCGGCAGTCTCCGAGTGCCACACGTCTTTTTTTATCAGTAGGGTCTTCTTTAACAATTTGTTGCGGTATTTGTGTCGTCGGAATTTTCATTTTGTATAAAATTAAATGAAAAACTGTCTGGCTTGCCTTTATAAATGATTTAAATTAATTAATGCTACGCGTGTAATTCCGCATTTACTAGTTTCTTTACAAACGTGATTTCAACACTCCATACAAGCATCCATTTTGTTTTTTTTTCTCGTGCTGAAAAGCGCTAATTAATCTAATTAGTGTTTCTGATGTTCTAATAACTAAAATGATGAAGAACGCAAATATTTACAGTGAAAGTTTAAACGTTGTTTGAAATAAATTAAATAAAAATATTTATATACAATATTAGTCTAGTGCAGTCTTGGAGTAAAGAAGTCGTATGTTTAATATTCATACTATGTTATTAATAAAAATCTTGATTAATTTTGTAATAAATAGCTGAATACTATCTTAACATAGCTAACATGCAATTTTACATGCATTGGTCATTTGTCAACATTTTAGCGCTCCTTTTTTTCGAAAATATTTATTAAGTTTTTGCTTGCACATGATTTATGTACCTACTTAAGCATAATTTATCAAAAATTTATCTTTATTTTAGAATATTTTTTGTGCGCTGTTTTTAAAATAATTATGTGATTTAGTAGCAGATGTTAATTAAGATTTACACCTGTGACATCATAGAAATCCAATCCGTGTGTGAAATGAACTGCGATAAAAAATTCGCATTATCGACCGTATATCGCCACAACATAACTAGTATACCAATTTCGTATATTTTTGACCAATTCTATTTATATCTATTGACCTACTTTTCCTTTCAATCGTAGATGTATGGGCCTACTAAATCAATCATTTAATAAATATTCATAAATTCATAACAATCTTAGGTCACCGAAATGTGAGTTTACTGATGTTATTAGTAGATCAACATCTTCCTTTATGTCGCCATAACTAGGTAGGTACATGTAAAACATTTCGGTATTGACTGTTATTAATTAGGTACTTCAATTAAATTGACAGGTTAATTAAGATTTTTTGTTAGTAACAGATTATGTCTACCTAGCTGTAGAACAAGAATCCGATCTGCCATCAAACTGTATTGTGTAAGTTCACAATACAGTTTGATCGTAAAACAGTTCAAAGAATTAGTTCAACAGTTCAAAGAATGTTAGCAAAAAACCATAAGTCTCCGCAAAAATATTTGAAGCAAGTGCTTCTTATTACTTTTTGTTTTAAGTGCATTAATCAATACTAAACCAACACGATATTCAATTAATTAAGGAAAACGCCACAGATGCATGCATAATTATACGTATAATTCACGGCTTGTCTACGAATTTCAATAATCATAAACTAAATGATAATGAACCGCGTGGGCGCCATTTAAGGTGCCCACGCGATGTTTGTCTTTGACTGAAGTGAGCGTGCCATTTGTATGTACCTATACATCTGTCAGCAGCACGCTTCCCTTACTGAATTAATTATGTATCTGTATTGAGACATTTGCATAATGTGTGGTTGTTGAGGCGTCAAGCTGAGTAATTTACGATGTGTTAAGATCCTCTACGATTTATTTATCAGTGATTTTGGCTCACTGTTTTTGTTTAGGTATTTGAATGGAGTCAATAAAATTTACTGCCGTTTAATCATCCGAAAGTCGAAAACAAATCTCAATATTTACATTAGGTACTGATTTTGAATTTTGCATTTTGAGCGTTGAAAAAAATGCAAAAATTTGCATGTAATTAAAAAAACATTTTTAATGATGCGACAAGATCAGATGTAACACTTTGCCGCTAAGTCGGTATTGACATAACATTGTGTTCGGAGAGAAGTGAAAATCTTTTTTTTAAATTTACTTTTCTTTAGCAAGATAACATTATGTAAGGTGCGTTATGTTATTTATGTAATAATAACACGTTGAACTAAATGTTGATAGCCCTTTGTTGTAGTATTGGGAGCATGACTATCTTAGATGGGCTGATGTTTTGAGGTACGACTCGAAGGACCGGACGTGTATGTTTCTTACTGGTTTCTTCTTCTTTGTGTGGGTAGTAAGGTCTAAACGACCCCACACACCCTAGTGTCAGAGTTTCTAAACCGCCTCAAGGGCCTCCGGCATGGTTTGACGACCGTCATTTGGCGGCTGGGACCACCGGCTTATACGTGCCTTCCGAAGCACGGAATCATCTGTGTATCAGACAGTCAGGTGATTCAAGCCTGCAATGTTCTAGCCAAACTGGAAACAACTTTATAAAGTATATGCTTCCCGTGGGAATCGATCCCACGACCACCAGGTCACAAGGCAAACGCCTAAACCACTCGACCACGGAGGCAGTTACTTACTGGCTGACTAGATTCTCATGTTGGTGATGGTCTTTTAAATTCGTGTACAACTACATAGTACATTTGAATTATAAATCACGAGCGACCCGCCCCGGTTTCGCATGGGTGCGTATTAATTTCACAAATCTTTGTCGTTTATCGCTCTTTCTATACTTTCTTATATCTGTCGCTGCCAACTAGCTTAAGCTTCAATGAAGCGGCTGATTAAGCTATTAGCTGCTATATAAAAATCCGTTAGGTGGAAGAAGAAGCGGAGGAACAAGCAGAGTCAGTCGCGACTTTGAATTCATTTAGAAAAACACGAGTTTTCCATTTGTTTTCATGAGAATTCAAAAAAAGTATTTCTATCCAGAAAGCTGTTTAGATTATGTTTTTTTTTTTCTGGAGACAAATTCTACTATTTTCTAAAAAGCATTAAACAAAACGTGTTTATTTCAAAGTAGGGCAATGCAACTGTGGCGCCGGAATACCCTGGTAGTGTAGATGCCGTCTTTGACCATTATCCGTAAGTTGTGCCGCCTGCTTGTTTAATTAATAATTTATGTACAATTTATTTGATAGCTTATTTTATCAATATATTATGCTTTTTGTTTAAACAATACACCTACCATGTTATCTCTGCACCATCCTTGATTGACTGTTAGAGAATGGCTAAGGCATAAAAAAAATCGGAAGTTTAAAATCCAATAAATGAATTCAAATATACAGGAGAACAGATTATATACGAGTATTATTATGTAAGCGAAACTGATTAAGAGACGAGCAGAAATCGTGACTGTCGTTTTTGTTTTTGTTGTAATAAATTGCTAAGCATCGAATTCATACTATTTAGGTATGTTAATAAATACGAATTAGGCTTTTAGAACATTGAAATATAATGCAAATTCTTAATTTCCTAAACAAATAATAATATAATAATGTCTATTCGGGTACTGATGAAAAAATTAACTGGTCAGTTTTAGGCATATGTCAAGGTTTTGCTTGTGAACTTGGATAAGAAGAAAAGAATGAATAATTAAATTGTATTCTTTATTTTTTTGGTTTGTTTTAATTTTTTCAAGCGAATCGTTTTAAGGTTCGATTTTCGGGCTTAGTCTGAAGTCTGGGATCGTGTCCGTTTGATGGCAATAGGCTTGCTGTTTTAAATCCCATGTAATAGGGGTATTTTTTGGTTAAAAAAGTAGGATACCTCAACATAACTAAGACTTAGCAATGACATCGATAAAAGTACAAAGTGCCATAAGCGTAAGTTAATCTTTGTTATTTTTATATCTTGGATCCTGATAAGAAACACCACTAAATATTAAATGTTTTTATGCAAACATTCTTTTTAAACGCTTTTTAAAAAGGAGGTTATGACCCGTATTTATGTATGTAATATTGTCATTTAACGTCAAATATACCTACGCGACAAACTTTCAACGACTTTATTTAAATAAATTAAACATTAGAATATTAAATGTAGATATGTCTAGTCTTTAAAACTGCGTATCTAGTTCACCTAGCCGGCTGATTTTGGAATTATTGTGTAACCGAACGCATAGGAAATCCGTTCTTTTTAAAAGTTTTTTTTTACTTCCCAGTTACATCAACAATGTCTCAGTTTTTGCCTGCAGTACCTACGAGCCTCTAACCTACGATTAGGAATAGTTATGAGAATATGGCCACAATCTTATCAAATCAAATTTTTATTGCAATACATGTGGTTATTAATAAATAGAAACAATTTATGGATCCTGTCGGGCACATCAAATTTTGAATTAGTAGGAGGTGGGATGAGGCTGGCAGCAGAACATTGAGATTGGCACAAGACAAGAGAGGCCTATGCTCAGCCGTGGGCGAAATCGAGCTGTAGATGATGATGAGGAGAGATGAAGGGCGCTCTGGTAATGTTCCTTATTGCTAAGGGTTACCTAATCAGTTTATTGTGCAGTAGCCTTTTCCCGAGTATTCTATCTCATGTATATAAATAATAATAAATACTTAAATCATTTATTTTAGACCAGACATTTTATACACCCATCAAACTGCGTAACAGTTTGTAGGCGGCAAATGTATGTGTCGTAGCCAACTGGCTTAATCAGCCGTTTAATTGGCTGCCTAGCCTTTTCATTTAAATGCCATGACTTGCCCATATCACTTATAATGTCGCTGATTAAACGGCGCAGTTCAATAAAAATGCTAGGCTTTTAATGAAACGGCTGATTTAGCCAGTTGGCTGCGACATGGGAAAAATACACGGTAGCTTGCTATCGGTGAAAATTGGTCCTTTGATACGTGTGCAATTTTGGTCATATAGAAAACAAAACACAAATTAATAATAATAAACATTTAGGTAAGTACTAGCCAAAAGATTAAAAAGTTTTTACATTTGCCCTAAACTAAGCATGCCTGTGTATTGGGTACCAATCTGAAAAGAATCTAAGCTTAAAGAATGAATGATGCCAAATATGTTGAATGCAGTTTATACCGTCTAATATGGTATCAATAAAAAATAACTAATATTTAAAATTCGAAAGTGAGATAAAGAGATAGAGATAATAACTTATTTATCTAAAAATTGTTACAAGTTGTACAGTATTATTAATAAAATATTGTAATTTGCAAAATAATAAAAATGAGCAACTTCGCCTGAACTAGTCCGAGCCTGTATTTCAGAACGCAGTTCACTTTCCAGAAATAATTATCAGTAATAACAGTAGTTGGATTTTTTACATGATAAAAATGAGTTTGTTCGTTATGATGAATTTTGGTAAAGAGATAGATGAGACCCTGGGAACGGTTAAAAGCTACTTTTTACGAAAATAAAACTTGCTCGCGAGTGGAGCTGCAAAAGCTAAAGCGAATACCCCATAAGATCCACAGTCGTGTCATGTATAGGAGTTAACGGCACTTAAGCTACGTTGTAAGAGGCAACAGTGCAGAATAATTACTTCTTACAGTTTGCAAACTGATTGCACACGGTGCCACAGAAATTTCTTCCACTGTTACGGCTATAAAGACTTGTCGTACGACCAGCTAACTAACTATCTGAAGCTTGGGCTGATGTGAGGTCTTCAATTCTCGGATTGGACAAGTTATTGGGATTTTCTATTTGGAATTTCGAGCGGCCTGGATTCTGGGACCCGCTTGATGGTGATGTAGGTTCCTCCTCTATTACGTGGGACATGATGACCTCTGCTTAACCCGTTGGGGTCTTCAGACGTTTTTACGTCATGTTATGTGGATTTCCTACCACGTAGGCTTCTACAACTTTGAGAAAGACGACATAAGAAAGAAAGAAATAATAGTTTATTCCTCCCCAACAAACACAATTTCAAATAAAACCAACAAACAAAATAGAGAAATAGTATAATTGATTGTTTTCTGACAAAACAGCCCCATTCATGAAAGCCCCCAACCATGTTCAGCCTCAATACTAATCAGCAGACTCCCTACTCAAATTATCTATAGAGAATTCGAATTTGGCACACGCAAACTAGTACCCAAATCAAACATTTACAGAATTCCTTCATGAATGAGCCTGCCTATGTCAGGGACAGTATAGTACAATAATACATACTTAGTACAAGCGCGGTCACAACACAGACAAAACAACATTCCTAGAACAGAAGTGACATTATGTGTGGCCGCGACTGACAGTGCCAATTGACATCATAACAAAAACAAACAAACGACACTGTTAAACTTCCTGGAGACTTTCCCGACCCTATTGATGACCGGATACAGAACCTTCACTAGCACTTGCTACAGGCAGTTGAATGAACGACATATAAAAAACCATGATTAATTTATGAACACCACCTGCCCCTTCTGTTCGATTCCTTACAGAATTTATGTAAACAAATGTCATAATTGAGAAAAATTCTTTAACCGCGACAAATAATCTGATAGGTAAGTATTATATTAAACTGATACTTTTGTGGAGGATGTACATTGTACGGTCGCATATAAAAATATATTGATAATTACTAAGAACATCAATATACTCATTTGCCCAGACAAGACGTGGCAATTGTACAGCTGAAGTTTGAAGTAGGTCTGGCTGGATAGGAAACACTGAACAAAGTGACAAGCGCTTAGCAACAGCGAGTGGTGGCAACATTCTTTCTCATGCTAGTTAGAATTATTCTAACTGAACTAGTCAGTCCACGCGTATGAAATGAAAGCCGCGACGTCATCGCGCTCTTAGACGATATTTCTACGATTTTGACAACACTAATTGGCGTGCCGTTATATATTGTGATTCACCGAGACGAATTTTAGAATTACTCTTACTAAATAATCTTTATAGTGCATAGCAGAGGCAGACGTACGCAAAGATCAGCTGTTACCAGCTTTCTATGCGTTCGATGACTTGAGACTCAAACTCTATAAATTGTTATTCGGTAACGTTATGAAAGAAACAATATTATTTGAAGTGTTTTGTGTAATGATTTCATTAAATTAAGAGATTAAGCGTTTTTCATATAACTTAAAACTGAAATATGGGCAAATAAATGTCGATATCCCAGTTTAGTACCTCGTTAAGTTTGCGAAAGTCTAGAAATAATAGTAATAAAAGGCAGCATAATAAAAATATGGTTAATGTAAATATACATAGTGAATAACTTGATGACCGATGCAAAACTTGATTTGATTCCATAGGAATAACTAGATCGAATAGGGCATGCAATATTATCCGGCCCATTTTATAATCTAGCAATAATTTTTATTTCAATTTCAATTATTGATAATACGAATATCAATGTCAAAAAACAGCTAAAAACCACGTTTGTTGTACGGGAACCCACTTAAATATTTATTTCATTCTGTTTTTAGTAGTTGTTATAGCGGCAACAGAAATACATCATCTGTGAAATTTTCAACTGTCTAACTATCACGGTTCATGAGATACAGCCTTATATACAGCCAGCCCATGAGGTGACAGACAGACGGACGGACAGCGAAGTCTTAGTAATAGGGTCCCGGTTTACCTTTTGGGTACGGAACCATAAAAAAACATTGCAAGCCCAGATCACACTGTTACGTTAAATCAGCTATAAATGCTACTTAGTTCATCAAAATCTGTATTTGCTTCATCGTGATTCCTGACCATCACAACAAACATAAACCGTATTTAGTTCTAATAGAGATTGGTTCTTTGTTTAGTACAAAGATACTCATAAAAACGAGTGTTTAAAACATTATCTAGCAAATTAGAAACGATAGAAAAGTCATGGAAACTGACATAAAAGTGATTGTAAATGTCAAACATTGTATTGTTGCGACTTGTAAGTGGCCATCAAGTTATTAATGTCTCGTCTCGTATATATCGGCTAGAGACGTCACTACATTGAGTAATAAGTGGTAAATTGTAGCCTGTCGCTTTTAGTTATACTCAGTGTGAGATTAGTCCATAATATCATAGATCCGATCATCTGAGTTACCTCTTTATAAGGTAGTCATAAATGGCATTGACTACGGAGTTACGGATAGTCAATCAGTAACGTGACTTTCAGATTTAAGAGTGAAACGGAAATAATCATACTTCCATTGGCAATTGAAAATTTCAGAGGAGAACTTAGTAGATTCATTATGACTGGTCCATTTTCATAATGTAAATGGTTAATTTAAACACTTTTCCCGAAGCCGTTATAAAGGAAACGAGATACAGTGATTTCTGACAGTCATTAACTGTTACACTAAGTTTCATCTAAGTTGGTAAGCTTGAGCTTATGACAAGGGTGTAGAAAACATAAGAAACCAACAAAACACGTGCACGATGTAACGATGAAGCTTTCAGTGAAATTGTAGCCTAATAAACAGTGTTATACTTATTAGATCAGCATATATTCAGCATCAATCATTATGGTTGTAAAATAACAGGACAGTGTCTGATGTGGAATGAACCTTCAATGCCAAGATAGGTATACTAGAAATCAGCAGCGTATAGTTTGTAAGTAGGAACGATTGAACCACATGTGAACGATTGAACCACATGTGAACGATGTGAACCAATTCTTAGCGATATTAGCATTAGTCGTCGGAAATTTGCACCCCAAAATAGTAGTCACATTCTAAACAACTGCTTATTATTTTCAGTCACTTTCATGAAACTGAAACAGCTTCTATAATGAGTATATTATTATGTTACAGAATGTTAGTTTCATCTCACTATCTCACCTTTCTATCAAAATTCTTAATTTTACGTCCGTAATTACTCGTCTTATCTTGAATTGAGAAAACTATAGTTACACGTTTGCCCATAAAATAAGGGGGTATAATACGAGAAAGAACATAAAATTACTGTTATAATTATACGATATTAACTTCCTATAGCAATATAAAGCTTTTATGTCATTATCTAAAAACAAAATGTCTTCGAACAGTTTTCCGTGTAATGAAACATCTTTTACTTTCTATATCCGATGTTAAGATGTAATGAACGGTTTATGATTACGATAAAGTGGTTTAGATCAATTAAGTTAGTGTTTATTAATTACTAGTAGATTAATGATATTGTACAAACTATTGTTGTTATCGTAATGTGATCAAACAACTTAACAGTAAATCTTTTTGTACGTACAATGATGATTTTAACTTACTGAAGTAGTATATTCAAATCAGAATACGATTTGCATATAATAAGATTGAAGCCCTTTTTATTTGTATTGTATTTATTTTGAGTAATTACAACACTACGAGGAGACATTTTCATATCTCTGGAACGTTTCAGACCAGTCTATTTAAAGATCGAAATTTCAGAATTTTCATAAAATCTTATAATTTTACGAAAATGTTTCATAAACACTTATATCCAGTAAAAACTAGTTCATCACCTACCTTTATCAATAGGGATGTAACTCTTCGAGTCAGTGCAAATCCTTAGAGAGGGGACACTCACACGTTACTGTTTTCACCGCTAGCGCTATAGATCGAGAGTGGCGCGAGATAACCGCGCGCGCGCTTCACCGCCAATGCGCGGACGCACGCCACGCACCCGAGCGCTCTCCTACTCCTGTGCTTAGCCCCGTACCGTGGCGCTGGCTGATGCTTCCTGATCTTGTAACAATGCCTTGTTATTGTTCTTTGTATTTTTGATGGTGGGCTGCGGTTTGGTGATGTGTCAAAGTTAATGATTTGACATTTTGTTTAGCTTAAAGATAGCCTTCCGATTATTTTGGTCTTTTCACTTCAGATCTGCTTGCAGTGATTTATCTCGATTTTTTAATGGTAGTCAGAATTAATGTCTATCACATATTTTTCAATAGTTGAAGGAATATTAATTTTAAAAAGTTCATTTGGATACGTGTTACAAAATCTGTTGTTTCCAACATCAAAAAGGTTAGGTACTTGTAAAAAGTTTAGCTGCGATTATTCCGGAAGTGGTTGCCCTCTTTGTTATAGGTGCACGTTGATACATTAATAAGCCTATCAAACTTTCCATTGTTGAGCAAATTTTTTTCTCACTCATTCAAAACTCCATCAATCGTTACAAATGCGTCTGATTACACGAATCATATGACTTTCCTGCAATCCATAAAATCAACCATTTCACCGTGCACTGCATCTGCACGTCATTATAACGCAACCGCGGCCATTATGCAACAATAATGGCATGTATGACATTGCCACTTACGTCATTTTGACGTATGGTAACCACAGGTAAACGTCATTACAGCTAACAAGATGTTTATTTAGAGCGATGCATCGGGCAACTAATCAAAATATCTAAAAATAAACTGGCCAAGCGCAAGTCGGATTCGCACATGAAGGATTTTAACAAATTACCCTTTAAATTATGTTTTTACCCGACTGCGTCAGAAGGTGGGTAATATTTTTTTTGTTTTTTTTGCTAAAGAGACAATAGAAACACACAATGAAATTTCAACTGTCTACCGATTATGGTGCTTGAGAAACATTCCGCTGACAGACAGACAAACGCGTGGACGGACAGCGGAGGCCTAATTCTTACCTATTAAATATTATTCGTACCTTCCGTTGTTTACCCTTTGCGAACAGAAGTAAAAAGTAATTCATTTCAAAGCATTTGATAATGTCAGCATTACACAACTTCAACTCCAGTTTAAATTATTATTATCAAACTTGAATCTTCCTTAAATGACGAATGAATGTAACTACTGAAGAGGATTATGCAAATTAATGGTTAGGATTAAAACGTTTTGAAGATTAATCATTTGGATGATACAGCAGTATCTTCTCACGTCAAAGATACAGGCTTTTTTGTATGAATTTATGTTTTTGCTCTCTTATTTGGATTGACTAGTTAATTTTATTAATTTACCGAAAAAATATTAAATTAACATATAATTATCGACAAATACGGTAGCGGGTCGCATATATAATATTAGAAAATGTTAACTTCCTGATACTAAAACAATTTTTTTGTGAAGATAGGTACCAACCACTAAAGTGAAAATCTGGTACCTTTCTACCTAAGAAGATATTTCCTACTGCACTCAAGATTTATGTAAAAATTCCTAGTGTGGAGCAACGTTTAAAAAAAAAAGAAAGTGCGATCGTTTTCTGACAACGGTGTCCTGATAATCTGCTGTTCAATATTTTGTTAACTATAAAAATAACGTTCTCAATTTCCAGGAACAGTCGAGAATACGAAAATAACTTACATATCAGATAGAGATTCTATTTGGATTAGGGTAATTATTTTAACTAGAGTTTAAAGTATTTTTCTTATTTGTCCAAAATAAATTATTCCAAAAAATCCTAATCTGACACAATACTTCGCTAACACAATGCAAGTGATTGTACAAACATTTGGCAACACGACATTATAAATTATGAGCCTTTTGAATATTTATGATCACAATTATATGTAATCTTGTGTTAGATAAGAGCTTCTTCATTAAATAATTACATTGCTCAACAAATGGAGGCATTCAATTAGATTGTGAGCTAATTAGTAAGAACTGAGTCTAAGCAAGATTTAGTTAGTGCTTTCCTTGGCAGATAATAATTTATCTTACTGAGGCAGAAAGCGAGCACATAAATGTACAGTGGAATAAGCTGCAAATTAATCAATCGTTATGAAATCAATTGAAGAACATAAATGGCGATTTGACAAAAAAAAATCTATACGGATGGTTGTCGAACCGCCATTTTATTCCTCAAATAAAAGTTAAAGATAGCTCAAGTAATTTGACTACTAAAAATCGGCCCGTTTTTGTTATTTCAATTATGAATGAAAATTACATTTTAGTACAATTAATCAGTTATTCAGCATTGAAAGCAAGAATAGGTAACACGCGTGAATGAAAAGAGTCAGTACGAATATTTAAACGTGTCGCTGGATTTTATTAGGAATTATTTAAAAAGGTAAATAAAAGAAGAGGATTTCGTTTGTCAGGAAGATGAAGATTTCAGCACGCGTAGGCTAGGGGAAAAACCACAAAAAGGCTTCGTGGCAGATTGGTGGGTATGGCAAAAAACTGTGTTTTGTGGCGCAACTTAAAAGGCTTATGTCTAGCGGTTTATGATAGATTCAGTTGATTAATTGAATTTTTAAAGGTGCCGATGAATTTTGGCGGTATGTCCGTGACCTAGGCCAATTGTGTATGATTTAACTTTTATCGTATCATGATTGATAGACTGAGAATTGTTTTAATGGCATTAATTTGTTATCTATTTATTTATTTATATCATCATCACTATATATTTATATACTGGTCTAATAATGTGTGCCAACATTTCTTGTACGGAAAGATATAATTAGCTTTTATTCGATCGAGATCCAAGTCGGGTTCATCATGAACAAAAAAATCCTCGATATTGAAACAACTATGTTTCCGTACAACACTAGCTAGTCAATCGAGCCACAGTATAAAAAGATAGCAAACCCATACAGTACACCAACAACATTGTTAGCATAAAGTTGCGCTATCTCTGCCTAGACGTTTATCGATATATTTCCTGTTATAAAACAGGAGTCTAATAGAAAGTGCAATATATAATTTCTGCTTGAAATTGATCTTGATGTGCGTAGGTGTACATAAAGATGTGTATCTCGTATGTAAGCCATTGCGTGAGAATGGCGAACACGTCATGATACGGTCGTCTTCTAGGTAACTGAATATGAAGTATCAAAGTAATTAAATGATAGGAATATGGTTTCAGTTTTTTAGTAAGTGTTGGCTGCGCTTGCGTTTAGCATGAACACGCGGAAGCAAACAATTTGCTCATTGGTTATTTACCTATCAATCTTTGATTTAGCATTATTAAACTGTATTTTCAACAGGCATTGTGAGTTTCTACTAGCTTCTTACCATGTAGTACTATGTATGAATAAAGTAGGATTATGGACCCCTCAAACACCCTGCGCATGTGCGGTGCTCTTGTTCAGACTTATCCCATTTGCTGGAGTGCTTGAAGTGTCCGTTTATCCACACCTTCTAGGTATGATCTGAACAACGTCTCCGACGATGAAATAGCCGTGGTTACCTACTCGGCTGTAACTGTACGATTAACCATCGAAACAAGAACATACAAATAATTCAATTGGGTGTGTTTTTCGCCTTTGGGTTTATTCTACTCTGTGGTGTGTATATTTGTCTTCCTGCCCTTCTACTATGAGGTGCCAATGCTAAATAATTCCGTTGTGAAAAAGTTGTTGTTGTTGTGCTATAATGTCTTTTATAGCTCCAACTCCCTCCCACACCAGAATCACGATAATTTTAAAGACGTAGTCGCGTCTCTGATAAAAGTTCTCAACCAATTAAAATCCTCACTATAGACGGCCACGATAGTTTAGTTAGAATAATGTCAATCAAATTACTTCCTACTTAGACTTTTTCCGTCTGTACTAATTTGAACTTATATTTTGTTACTTTTATTGTGCCTTTTAAATAGAAGTAAGTAACATTTTAAAAATGTGCCAAGTCACCTAAAAGCTCGACCGCTGCTGTGAGTGTATTGTGGTCGTTAATGATGTCCCTGACTTCAGGACGAGAGGAAGTGATTGCACACTACAAAACGAAGTTATCGGTTTTCTTATTATCCGATTATGTAATTTGTAAAGTGGTACATAATTCACGATCACTTTGATTGTGTGGTTAAATCGACGACTCAAGGCGAAGTGTTTTGCCCCGTCGCCGTCGCGTCGTAAAACTATAGTTAGAAACCTAACTTAGTTACATTCTTAAATATGTACTGTCCCAGATTGCTAGGCAATTTGCGAAAAGTAAACTCTAATTTAATTAAAAAAATAAATTCCAACCGAATTAAGAACTTCCACCTTTTTTTAAAGTCGGTTAAAAAAATTCAAGTTTCCTATTCCAAAAATGCTGAACATCATTAGGGGATCACTCGTATGTCTGTCCAAGAGTAGGTAAAATAAATTGGGTTAATTTTTTTTAACCCTAATGCCTTTTTTTGAGGATATAAGGACATCATCAAATGACTTCTCCCGCTCTGGGCGGAGCGGAAGGGAGTGTCAGACTATTACTGACTAAAACCCATCCGTGCTCCTCGTGCCCTTTGCTTTCCAGGGCCGCGGTACCCTGGCAGGAAACAAAATCCGCAACCCGGGTAGGTAACCCCTATGCCTTCCACATCATTCTGTGTGTTACCTTTTCCTGCCAATCCTCTCAATATCTTTTCTAATTAACCACGTCAACATCTATTCCTATAAGATATTGCAAAACAAGTTTTGTTTTGGAAGCAAATACATCTTTCTACAGTTTGGATTGTGTTCGATAACTTGTGGCTACGGAAACCACCATTACGTGAGGTGGTTGAATGGTTCAGAATATTACCTTTGTGGTCGGGTCACAGACTTATGGGATCGATGCTTTTATATGGCTTTTAACCTCTACGTGGTTTATTTGGTTCCGTTATTGATTTAATAAACACTAGCTGGCGCCTGCGGCTTCGTTAGCGTGTAATTTGTACTACTCTTTATACATTATAACATGTGTTATTCTGAAGTTTAAGCTAACTCTTGACTGTCATCAAAATCCGTTCAGTTTCGTTTTTCGCCAAACGGTTTAAATAAAAGATAATTTTTAAGTTTGGTGAACGCCTCGCTATACAAGCTTCAAGACTATCTCTTTGTAAGGCTGCCATCAGACGATATATTCAACTGTATGCAGTTGCAGTTCATCTGATGGCGTGGCAGCCTAACGTTCTTTAACTCTCTACGACTCTATGTACTCGGAATAGGATTCACTATCTAACAACTAAAACTTTACTATATAACAACTAAAATTTTTGACGCGACCGACTCGCGTTCTGTTCCTTGGCTAACTGTATGCGGTTAGCGATGGACAACGTGCGTCGCCGCGTCGACACTACACGACTGTAGCCGACCGCGACAAGTTAAAGCCACGACTCAGTTAATATCGACTCCACACGACTGCAACCGACCCCGTTGAGTATATATTATTATCACGGCTGTACGAAGTCGAACGTACAACTGCATGCAGTTGAATATATCGACTACGTGCAGTTGCTGCGGTGCAGTCCGTCTGATGGCAGCCTTAACCTTTTTCCTACGATCCCTCCTACAAATATGAATCATAAGTATGACATTAAATACTTTTGATTATAACCAATTAAATGTTTTTATGTTTTGAATTAATTATTGGAATCTCTCTATAAGGCACAAGCTGTCCTTGTCTTCGTTTTAATATGTTCAAATTCGGTAGACGTAATCTTGCATATCAATTTTAAGGTATTTTTGGAACACTAAAGATTGTCCCACTAATTAGGTAAGAGTTTAGAGCTATTTGTAGCTGGTAGTGGACCGAGGGATAAATTAAGTTAGTTTAGCTTACCTATCTTACCTATGCTTAGGCAAAATAGCTTAGCTCTTCGTCGCGCAAACGGCTCTTCATTTCTTTGACAACACGGGCAGAATCACGTGCCCATTGTGTTTTTAAAAGCTTTTATTTAACTTGCAATGTATGTATAAATACATACATAGTTGCAATGTAACTATGTTTGTTCGGGCGGATTCTTACAACTCAATTTTGAAGATATCTTCAACCGATTGAGCTGAAGTTTTGTATAACCGTTTAGTTTGGATGACAATGCATTGTTAGTTGTATCCTAAATTAAATCCAACATGGCGGAACACCCAAGATGGCGGACTAGTTATCTTTAATGCAATCCTACAATATGTGTATCAAGATTATTTTATTCTTTTTAGTTTGTTTTTAAAGATGTTTTATTACTTTTAATTTATTGTTACTCATATATCTTTTCTGTTATCTATCTGGTATAGGTACCTACATAAAAAAGTGTATTCTGTTAATTTCAATTATTTTCCAACATGAAGACCTACGGAACTGAAAACTAAACGTAAATCTTATATATACACGCCATATTAAGATGATCGAATGTATCAAAAGTAGGGCAACGTCGAGAAAATTTTACGACCGAAAAATTATTAATAATTATTCGGTCGATATTGCTATCATAAATATGTAATCTGTGAAACTGGCATAATAAACTCGTATGGCCTTTACGCAGAAAAGAGCGGAAACAAAAACTAATAGTTTGTCCACTGTCCATTGCCTATAATAGACTTAATAGTAGGTATAATTAATACGTAACTTTTGAGCCAGTATTGATATATGAATATGTAGGTAAAGCAAAGGAAATCAAAATATTTTGAAACACAAAATCTAAATACCTACTTAGAAGTGACTAACCTATAGGCGGCTGGAAAAATGAATAGGTAAGGTTATCCTAACTATATATACCTATCTATACTAATATTGTAAAATTTATGACGTTGTAAGGGGTAATCTCTGGATCTACTGAACCGATTTTGAAAATTATTTTTGTATATTGATAGCCACGCCACATTCATGAGGAAGGCTGTAGGCTTTACGAGAACTGGAAACAACGGAATATACGCGGGTAAAAGCTAGTGTATAAACATAAATAAAATTATAAATGCGAAAGTGAGTTTGTTTAATATAAAATATTAAAAGCTAAAGTGAGTTAGTTCAATATAAAGTAGGTATTAATATTAAATGCGAAAGTGTAAAGCTGTACGGATCGTCATGAAATTAGGCGGATTTATAGCCTGGGATATGGAAAAGGACATTAATAATTTTAGGATGCCATAAGAGTTTCGTGTTTTTATTTATTTTTTGTTATGTGAAATGGCTTACTTATTGTTGTTTTTTGACTTGATCAGCCAGTTTTAGATGCATGTATGTTAAAGCTAGCCTCTTTACTTATATTATAACTTGTACAGACTTTATAACTCGTGAATCAAATCCGTCATTCTCGGGTTATACGACTTTAGTTTTTAAGTAGGAAACATTGATTTTTCGTAAAGTATGTGCTTTTTTCGAGGTGTTTATGCCTATAAGTAGATATAAATGCTCGTTCGGTGTAGAAAAAATGACGGAAGTTTATATTTGAGCAAGACGCGGAAACGGCGCAAATGTAATGCTCACTATTGCTCAGTGTTCAACCAGCTTTTCTCAAATGCTTGAGACATGTCGCTTAAAGCATTTTCACTTTCGCTCGCAGAAAGCGTACGGCTCATTCATTATTGTTAAATGAAAATATTGTCTAGTTATTAAACGTAAACAATAACAAACTTAGTTTCTAGAAGTAGAAAAACGTAGGTTCCGGTTCACCTCACTCATATTGTGAAAACTGCTTCTTCCCACAGAAATTAACGATTTTCTTCAAGGAAGTCATTGCTGATTCCCATAAAAATTTGGGATTTTCCGTACTAGTATTATTTTTAAAGGGTTCCGTACCCAGAAGGTAAACAACAGAACGTTATTACTAAGCCCCTGCCGTCCATCTGTCGGTCCTTCCGTCTGTCTGTCAGCGAGCTGCCAGAATCTTCACATTGTGTATTTCTATAGCCGCTCTATCAGCAAATAATAAAAATAAAATTTAAAAAAAAATTAAAATTAAAGGAAAAATTAAATAAAAAACAAGTTTCTTGAATGGGAGCTTCATAAGTACAATAAACGTGCTTTTTTATTCGGTTTAAGGTACGGAATCCTTCGTGTGAGAGTCCAACTCGCACTTGGCCGATTTTAACTCCGTAACCGACCTTTTCTATATTTCAGCCACTTACAAAAAAGCCACATAAAAATATTCTTAATTCTACTTAGTCGAAGATTTTCTATTGAATCGCAAACAAGTTTGCATGCACAAGAGTCAAGGCTATTAAACGCATAATACTATTAGTTAGGTATAAACTAATTATTTATTCCAGTTTTAACTGTCGAGTGGCTAGTTTAAAATATACAAATGAATTAAACTAGATTGTATTAACATACCGTCTCAAGCTCTCAAGCTAAGTTGTTTTGCAAAGACACAAAATGAACTTTTAACAAGACATTGAATTTAATTATTTATTTATTACTAAAACTATTACTTTTCCAATTTATTGAGATGTTGATCTTGTGTCAAAAGTCAAGGCACTGTTTTATATGTCAATGATAATTTGTCTTATTATTTTAAAAGAGAATCAAATAATTATTAAAAAATACTTTTAAAAATCAATATTGTCCGTATCTCAGCAAAACCTTTCATTTGAGATTCATATGATGGGGATGCATAAAAAATAATAATAATTATTAATTATTTTTATTATTATTATTATTGGATTTAGAATGATGATCTGCTTACCATGCATTGTCATCCAAACCAAAATGTGCAAAATTCAGTTGCAGAGTTGCATATTATGACGCAGACATACTAACTAGCATAACAAGACAAGTTAAATAAAACCTAATAGAACTATCATAGTGTTAGCAAAATATGTATGTTATACTATCATCATCATCATCACCTTTATCTCAATGGGTCGTTGCATCATATCTTATTCTTCCATACAACTCTATGCATCGTCAACGAGTCGAGCGTCGAGCTATATCATCTTTGACACCGTCTATCAGTTAAAATAATTACGTATGTAAAACCGAAATAATTATGTATGACGTAAGATGAGTTATCTCCTTACTCGTGTTATTATTTAAAACTAACGTTTTGACAACAATTAGATGATCACAACCTGAAAAGGGCGGCAGATAGTGACTCGATATGGAAGGTTAAGGACCAAGTGCTGTGGCGTAAATTATACCTGAGGGGCAACTATGTCCAGCCATCAAAGCTTTCGTTGATTATTCAAACAGTATGTTAGTGCTAAACTCGGCGGAAGAAATTGTTCAGCTTAAGAATCCTTCTCATAATATTACTTATCCGGTCCACCCACAGCACGGTAGTCATCGCGTGTGTGCGTCGCACTCCCCTCCCCTTATTAAAATCGATCTAATATTTTTTCTGGTCGTGCTCCGATTGTATCGATTGAGAATATTCCATTTTCGTCAATTTTAACCCGGATCAGCCTTGTTTGTTGCCATTTCTTTTCATTTAATATTTCAAAAATCATCGCCAGAATATACATCTCAGGGGGACGAAAAAGGCTGTTAGATACACACGTCATGTGTTTTTCTTAACACATTCAGATCAAAACAACATTTTAAAATTCTAAATTAGTGTTACATTTAAATATTAATTCAAAATTAGTAAAACGAAGATATACTTATCTAAAAACGGAAATATCTAAGTAGAAAACTAGGAACTAAAACTTATGAAACTGTTTTTATCTCATGCCTTAATAAGTACTTTAATATCAGGTTATGTTTCGCTTATACTACACTATGTAAATGATAAAAACAGAATACTCAGTAACATAATTATTAATGTCGGTGTACAGCCAAAAATCCGAAGAGTTA
The DNA here is from genome assembly GCA_947386135.1 of Melanchra persicariae. Taxonomy (NCBI): domain Eukaryota; kingdom Metazoa; phylum Arthropoda; class Insecta; order Lepidoptera; family Noctuidae; genus Melanchra; species Melanchra persicariae. The sequence goes on along the minus strand of OX376661.1, from coordinate 7,207,888 downwards.
CATGGTGAGCAGTCAGTGGAACCGAGTTAGTAGACGAAGCACTGCGTCTGACGAACGACAGTAAAGTTAATTTAATTTGTAGCCAATTTTGGTTGATAACGTCGATCTTTGCATATCGCAAAATCATAGATCTAGAGACTATGAGGATCCTGAAATATGTCATCAGTTTTTAGTAAACTGCATAGCAATGAAATCAGGCCACGGTGAGTTTCATGAAACTCACCGTGGCCTGATTTAATTACTATGCAGTTTTCTTTTTTACAGCTTTATGATCTCCAGCCCTCTGTGTTATAATTTCCAAATTTTCCTTAGAGCTGGTTTCATGTAGTTTAAAATTGATATCAACATTTAAAATCTGTTCTCTTTATTTTCAGGTAAGAATTCATCACAAATTTAACCAGACCCGCATTCGTCGTAGCGAAGCGGTACGTTGATGCGCCGGCGCGGATCTAGCTGCGACCGAGTGAAAGTAAAACTCGGCCGTTTACTGCCACCAACAGAAATTCACTTAGAGTGGCGACCCCACGGACCGAAGAAAAACTACAAAATACAGAAGTATAGTTAAGCTATACAATGACAATCACTGATTGATACAAGATTGTCATGCAAGGCTGTCAGAGTGACTGCCCCTAAGTTTGTAACAGTTTCTAAGCTAGCCATGTCGTAATTTACTACTTGACAAAGAGTAGCTGCTCCTGAGAGGCTGCTGGTCATCTTGATATCTTTTCTTAGATGTTGTCTTATGCTACTCCATCAGTTATCTGAGGATTCATCATCATCTGCCTACCCTTTTCCCAACTTTATTGGGGTTGGCTTCCAGGATCTATTTGAGGCTTATTGAGTTTAAGGTCCAGCAGTACTAGGCGTATATTGTATCAATTGACTGTATAGAGTAGGCCTTCTAAATCTCCTATAATATCCAATACACACCTTAGTGAGTTTACGCATCGTCTAGAGAGATCTATCAAGCCGCAATCACTTCCCCATTGCTTAGTTTTATTAATCTAGCAACTAAGTTGATCAAGTGATTATGTTTATACTTACTTTAACAAGTTCGCCTGTTTTACTAGCAATTAACATAAAGATGTCTTTTGATAGGCCGATCTTGCGTGAGTCGATTACAGCTTATCTAACTTGAACGAAAGTTTTGTGATATTACCACCAATCACGCGCCTGCTGATTACTTTGTGTATGATAAAATGTTTTTTGTTGTGTAAGGATGTTGTACGAAAGTCAGAACAAATGAGCTATTGTTTCTTTGTTCCTGATTGAACAATGTCTTTGGGAGTCTTCAGTTTTCCCAGTGCAGTCCAGTCGCTCAATTCTATCAATATCTCACCGTGTGCAGGTGGAGTGAGAACGAACTGTAGCCCTACCATGACGTGTTAAAGCGTGAGTCGTTCGAGCGAGAAGGAGGGATGGAGCTATACACCCTATATAGCTCTATCCCTCCTTCTCGCTCGAACGACTCACGCTTTAACACGTCATGGTAGGGCCGCTGATCCTCCATTCCAACTTGTTTGTAGGGATTGACAGCTCACTTCGTGTTCCCGTCACCTATGCTTACACGGTGAGAGGTAAACAGAATCGCATTGCAGTTCTCAATGAAATATTACGAGTAAAAATAAACGTGGAACAATATTGTGCTAATGCTAATAATTTGCCAAAACATTTCGTATACTCAAATCTTATAAATATATTGCTGCATAAACGGAAAAATACCTAATTTATTTATAATCGGCTTTGATTTATGCTTAGTTAAATAAAATGATGTAACTGTATTAATCTTTGGCTAAATTACGGACAACATGTTTTTATTTAACGCTTATTAGTTAGTTGTAATTTGTATGACGACTGATATTGAATCTAGAGCACTCTTGCCTTTTTATTGTTAATCTTCCACTATTAGTTTGGTTAGTGTTAGTAACACTAACCCATTTAGTGAGCCTCTTCCGACACGACCCCAGGTCAGACCATTTGTACGCGAACAATACAACATCATTGTTACTTTAAGATTACTTCCGATTTGACTTGCAAGTTTTGGACGACCACTGGGAATTTGGAGTTCAGATCAAATTGAAATAACACAAAATTAACTACTTTAAATATGTGTAATTATTATTTCCCAGATCTTTGAGCTTACGCATGAGCTTTTTTCAGTATTATTTGTATACGATAATCATACTAATCAGAATGTGACATCGTATGAGATACCGACACATTCTGAATCATTGCCGATGCCAATTCCTTTATCGATTAGGATAAGGACGGTCCGGCCGTCAGTCAAGATAGTGATGTGTTGCTCTTAATTCTCTTTTTTCAAATCACCCTTTCCAATATCAAGTTTTTGATACCATTTTCATTGACGTGTCATCTGTTTCGGTTAATTTGTTAGTACCAGTATAAAATGCCTTATATCTAGTGTTAGTAAATAAACTAATCTAACGGGTAATTATATAAATTTTAAACTAATTACACCCGCTAGAGACTCTCCCATCCCAAAACAGTAAAACAGTCAATTCGTCGTCATTGTCTTTTGTGTCATGATTGCCCAAGTCCGCACTTTCAGCAAGTAAATCATTAAGTAGTTGATGTGTTAGTGTGATCCCGTGCATAATGGGTATCACGATTGCGCAACTGTCCTCATAACATTACCGGACTCGCTCGATGACAGCGCAAAACGCGGTCTCATTGTCGTCGTGTTTACTTTGTTAGCCTTCTTCTTGCGTCATCGAATGGGGCCAATATGGCGGTAATCTTGTTACATCGGCTGTTGGATTATTGTCAATGGAATATCGATGGCTGCTGATGATAGTGAAAGACCTTTGAGAATAAGGTGTTGCTTATCTTGGCCTCTTCATGTGTATTATTGTTGTCCGCAGAGCCTATCCTCTCGAGAATAATACTATTATATTACTCTTGTGTCAAATTTAGTGGCTGTTGTGCTTTTGGTCAACCAATCGTAACTCTTACAAGTCAGTCAGTACAGTCGCATGCTAATTAAATGGTACATTGTCGAGGGCCTCCTGAGACCATAGAATAAGTAGAAATGGCTAAGTAATTAATGAAAATCGTTGTGCTTAATTTTCCAAAACTAACCTTTTATAGGGGGCGTTGAAGTTTGTGGAGTACCTAGTAAATCCGCGCGGACGAAGTCGCGGGCGAAGTGCTAGTTATATATAAATTACTATTTTTTTTGGGATGCTTTATTTAGATGATAACGAGCATGCACACGAAATTCTTGCAGTTAATTTTTATCACCTTATATGTATATCATGTTTGTGAGAAGAAGCTTTGAAAGGTGATGTTTTGATATCCCCGTTTCCCGAAAACCTTCTAAAGATGTTTTCTACAGAAACATAGCTTGGCTTCTAGACGATTGAAGGCTTCGTCACGACAGGTCGTCTTTAATAAAACAAAAACCATTAAAGAAACGGACGAATAACTCGTGTTAACGTCGGTCGTAACAGAAAATGATGTAGACACATTAGGCTAAATTAGCATTACATAATAAGGCTACTGGTTAACAGCCTAGTTTTAAATACATATAATATATATAACTCGTTTTCAAAATCACGAGTTTTCGACGTGCGCATAGTGTTAAATACCGAATATATTATCTGGCGTCTAGATAATGTTTATTGTTTGAAGTACCTTCGGCGATTTCATTAGTATCAAAAATCAGTCTCAAAAAAGAGTTTCTAATACATCTCTTGCACCATGTTATTTGTGGTCGGTGTAACACGTTAGCTTCTTCCACTCTCCTCTATCACAGTCACGTTAGCATTCAGTCTCTTCAATAATTTCCTATTATATCGTTCTTCACACAAACCATACCGCTTTGTGTGTACATCTTAATACTATGGTAAATGCGAAATTGTAGATGAAAGTTACTTCATTATGCCAGAACGGCTGAACGAATACAGAGATAGATTATAGTCTGGAAAAGCACATAGGCTACTTTTTATCCCGGGATTATGTTCCCGACATAATCGTTGTATATTTTCCGACATTCACGAGGGCGATGCCGCTGGCAGAAAATAGTAGGTAATACATACCTAATACTTATTTATACGATGATAGTAGTAAAATTTCACTTCCCGATTCCCCTGTCGTTAATGATAGTATCAATATTGCAGCCAACTACTAAATCAGCCTTTTCATTTAACTGCGCCGATTGTTTAGCAACCTAAATTACATCTTTGTTTCAATAACGTTTAATGACTTGCCCATGTCACTTATATCGCTGATTAAACGGCGCAGTTAAATGAAAAAGCTAGGCTTTTAATGCAACGGCTGATAAAGCTAGTTGGCTGCGACATCAACACTACTTGGGTCATAGCCTCACAGGTAAAGCGGAAGCTCACGGCTGTCAAATGTCACAGTCCTGACAGCATGCAGCACACCTATGTACTGTTAGTTACTCGTTAAAGCACAATGTATTGTGGTTCTCGGTATAAATGGGCTCACCTCCATTCGTCCATTTGAGAAAAACATGTTCGTGGAAAAATTAAGCAATGTTCGCGAGCTGGTTTCTTTTTATGTTTCGTTCCGTCCGGCTCTACGTTGATATGGGTAATACCGTTACTTGTTAAACTGGCTGATATGATGAGCTCCTCCTCTTTTGTCTCTTCCACATCATATTCTTGCCCTTATTGCAAATTATTTGATGTTAGCGCAACATGTCTTATTTTTCCATACGTTGTTCAGTCACCTTCTTTCATCTTTCACGCAATCTGTCCATCGTTTCTTTAGTTTTCTTTATTTCTTTCTAAGTTGTGTTCTTTCACCAACCAGAAAAGTTGGAAGTGGGGTTGACTTCCCAATTACCCACGTTATAACGCGAACTTATAAGATGTCTTTGGGGTCTAAGCAAGTCACAAAACTAGATTGACTAGGCTATAAACGCTAGAGGACAGTGTCATGAATAAAACTGTTATAGTGACGCCGTTTTAAAAGTCCAATAAATCACTAGTGTATTTATATGCCTGCTATATAATATGGAATTGAGTGTATAGATAGTTTGCTGAGTGAATTTGTTCTGGTTGCAAAATCGTTGTGGGCGGCTAGATCTGCTCTGCTTAATATGCTAATTTAGACATTTTTATTACTCTGGTAAATAGGCTAGTATAACTTGTGTGTACATACTGTTATTAAGGCCGTTAGCAGTAGTCAGAAATAAATTATTAACTAGATTAGAATTGTTGCTTTTCTTAGCAATCTTTTTGATTTTAATAGTTTTTACCTTATTTCTAAGGGTATAACGGCGAAAAGTAGTTGATCTGTAACCTTTGAGCAAGTACATGCTTCCTATTGTAAGTTCCTAATCTTATCTGGAGGGTTATTCTAAAAGTTCAAGTACTTTCATACTTTATAGAAGTTTTCGGAAAAGAAAGCTGAAAGGAATCCTGTAAAAAGCTGCTTTAAGTTTTCACTAAGTAATTAAAACATCTCATTTACAAAGTATTTCATTAAGGTACTTTTAGTAAAAATAAAAGATATCATTGATAATTATCTACTTAAAACCTAAATTGCAATGCATCTGTAAACGCTACACAAAGTGTTATTCTATCAGTGAAACGATTGACAAAATGTCCATACACCACGTATTCAATCAATAATAATAGAAGTCAATAACACATTTTTGACTTCTTGACAATCATATCATATCGCTTCATTAACCTAGCCTCGCGCAAGCGATTCTATTGGTTCTAAACAAACACATCCCTCGCTAGGCATCCTTGCACATCTCTGGTGGAAACGCAGCCTTATCGCTGACAAATGTCAATTTGAGTATAACGTTAGGTTAATTTACTTTCATTGCTGCTGTTAATATTGCAATGATCAATAAAATGTTTTTCATGTTCTCTTACTCTGAATGTGATCTCTTTGAATTAAAGCCAACCACAGCGCCATCTAAAATTAACACACTGAACTAAGCCAACGACTTGCTGAACTAATAACTTGTAAAATAAATGTTGATTGTGAGCGCGGTTTACTACAAAAGCATAAGTTCATCGGGGCAACGCCAGAGGGCGTTGCTTACCATATATTGTACTATGTGGGTATTGTGTAGGGGAAACTAAGAAATGATAGTAACTTGAAAGTATGTACTTACTATTTTTGTGACTTTCAGTTTTTTTTTGCTAGATTGTGTGATTAAAAATCTAATCGAATCTTAGTTCTGGGGACGTAAATCTTAGAAATCTTTGAAGGTGGTTCCCGATGCTGCAAGCTATTCTTTTAATTTGCGGTTGAACCTGTTCTTTGTTCTCTAGTCACGAAATCATTTTATTTGTATGTAGTGGGATAGAGCTTTTTGCGGTGGCCACTGTGGTAAGGTATAGAATCGTGGATTTATCTCTTGACAATATTTTGATTGAAATATGCTGCGGTTACACTACTATGAAATGTTACAGCATCTTTAAATTGAAAATAAACAAAGGGAAAAAAAATACAATGAAAATATTTTAATATTAGGAAATATTTGTATTTACAATAATAATCACTTAAATCCTAATACTCACTAATAATGACCATCGTGCAGATTGTTAATTAATTCATACAGAATTTGATTTTTAACACTACACCCCCTTAAATTAAATAATATAGTGGTTTTAAAGTTGCGTGCGAAAATTGTGATTGGAACCTCCTGTTAGTACTCCTATTATGTAAAATTGTGATGCGTTCTTTGACTGTTTAAGCTATAATACTATGTCTATTATTTAATATTATTGTTGATAAAGACTAGAACTTTCTACGGTAACTTCAACTTAACAATGAGGTCACATTGCACGCAGTAATCTACTTAAGAGGAAACTATTATCTTCCAAACTCTCCCATACAAATATTAGGAATAGTGCACAACTATTTCATTTGCCTTCTATAAATAAATGTTCTATTGCTTGCCTCTCCCAGCTTTAACTGCTATAACCCTTTTGGTATAGTCAATTGTACATTATTAATATCTAAAATATGGCTTAATAATTTGTCTACTCTTTGTGATGCCATCATCTTTCAGTCCTGCAGTATTTTTTCATCCGCTCACTTTTCAACCCCAGTTGTTGTAACATAGCACATTTCGCTGAACGGCGAGTTCTTCGCTTTTTGGTTGATTCTGTCATCCAATCTTCCTTGATCATGTCAGCGCCCTTCTCTGCAATCATCATCACCGGAGCGTTGATGTTACCATTTGTAATTGTAGGCATTATACTCGCGTCGATCACGCGCAGCCCTTCTATTCCGTAAACACGTAATCGAGAGTCGAGAACCGCCATTGGGTCACTAGAGGGTCCCATTTTAGCTGTACACGACACGTGGTAAATTGTCATAGTGTACTGCCGAATGTAACAGTCCCAGTATTCGTCCGTGTATGGAGGAAGGTGCTTACAGTTAGGCAAAGGCTTGCTGTGAAATCTGGCACCTAATCTCTTCATGGCTGTCGTTTCTCCTACAGCTAATGCAGCTTTCACACCTTCTCTCAAAACGCCAACGTCATCAGGGTGCGTCAAGTAGTTGTGAACCATAATCGGGTAGTCTAGAGGATTCTTGCTTTTCAGTTTAATAAATCCACGACTTTTCGGTCGCAGCATCATAGGGAAGACACCAAACACGTCTTGATTATTGATTTCGGAAAATACTTCATTATAGAAGTCGTCAGTAAGACTGTGAGCTTTCTTGACCTGCGTGCCACCATCTGACGGAGTTGATGCCGACGTCATCATAAACTCTATATCTGGCCAGTCTTCAGTAGCGTTCGCATATTTAGTATTTATAAAAGCGACAACTTCCAAACCAATACTCGATGTCAAAGGTCCATCTTCAGTGATAGCATATCGCAGAGCCGAATTTATATTCACAAGCCGATTCATAACTAAACTGATAGGATGATCTATACGGAATACAATACCGCCAATTGCGATATGATCTTGTAAATTTCTCCCAACTCCAGGAGAGTCTTTGATCACATCTATTCCAACTTCTTGCAAATGGCTTGCAGGTCCTATGCCAGACAACATGAGTAGTTGTGGTGAAGCAATCGAACCAGCTGATAGTATTACTTCTCTAGTAGCATAGACAACCTGCTTTTTCCCGTCTCTCAGGAATTCGATTCCGTAAGCTCTCTTGGTGTCCTTTTCAATGAGTACTTTAGTAACGTGTGAGAAAAGGGCAATGTGGAGGTTTTGACGCAGCCGGACTGGTCTGAGGAAAGCTTTTGCTGCAGAACATCTGGTGCCCCTACGTATGGTGAACTGGTACCAGGCATAGCCGGTTTGTTGAGCTCCGTTGACGTCGACGAAGTCGTATCCCATTTCTTCTCCTGCTTGTATTAAGGCTGCTCCTATCGGTGTGTTGAACGGTGAATCTTGAACTGTCAGGTATCCCCCTGGAATTGAAAAAAAACCCTCATTAGTATTATCTTTTTTTAACTTTTATACCCTGATTAAGTATTGTTATGATGGGCTTACCTGTCGAATGATGTCGTGTATCCTTGGCTAAGTAGGGATTCCTTTGGTCTTCTGACTTCTTGAAGTAAGGCAATACATCTTCGTAGCCCCAGCCTTCGTTGCCGAAGGACTTCCATTGGTCGAAGTCTCTTTTGTTTCCTCGGATGTACAGCATCGTGTTCAGGACTGAGGATCCTCCTAAGACTTTTCCTTTGGTCCAGGCACAGCGCTTGTCGATCATAGCTTGGCAAGCAGTGTCCTGAGGTTGAGTTCTGTAAAGTATTTCACCCAAAAAAGTTAGACTTTTATGTAAAACAATAGTAGGTATTTTTTTTATAAAAGTGTAGAATTGTTTGCTTATACATAAGTTTATAAAACGTAATTATATCTCTGGAAGTTCTAATTAGGAAAATTCTTCCACTATAGAAAGTTATACTAATATTGTGTGTCTCGGTGTTTAATCTTGGAAAAAAAAAACGAATCCCGTAGTATAGCTACGAGATTCAAGTCGCATGAAAAAGCTAGTTGTCTTGATTGTTTGTAAAACATTGTTTAATACTGCCATTGTTACACACTATTCACTATTAAGTCCCTAATTGTTATTTTGTTTTGTTGTAACATTAAAGAGATTATCTGTCAATCAATTAAAAGATCAGGAGATATACTTTTTAAGTAATCGTATCATGGGGCCCAGTTATAAAATATACATTCACACAATCAAGACACCCGTGACAACTTAATTTCAGATATTAACTCTTAAAAGTTCCGGTCAGCAACTAGCATTACATATTACGTGAACACCAAAACTGAAATTAAATGAACCAGCCGTTCACCTACCGATATTTCCAATCCAGTTTACTCTTATGTAAATACAAAGAGAGCAAAGGTACATCACTGATATCTGTTTCGTGGCCTCCCGCTTCTAGTAACAGTACATTCCATCCTTCGACTTCTGATAGTCTATTCGCCAAGACAGATCCAGCTGAACCACCTCCAACTATGACAAAGTCATACTTCTCTCGAAGATATTTCTGATTGAAAGGCCTTTGCTCCGGATCCAGGATTTCATAGTTGAAGTACGCCATAGTCGCTAACATTATTGGAATAAAGGTGAGTTTACTAAGGCCACCGATTGCGAGAGCCGCCTTTGTGGCCGCAGAAACCACGGATACCACTCCCATTGTTGCTCAGTGTGGCTTCATTGGCAACTGGAAATAGAGAGAATGATACGTTAGTTGTAAAATGTAGACATCATGTAAATGATAAATAGATGCATAATTCTGTGTTGGTATCGATTTTGAAATCACTAGCGCAGACGAGGCGAGTGTGAACTAAACAAAAGGTGAAAAATGAAATAAAAATGATCATGTATTCAAGAACATCAGTGCCGTACAAAGGCTTAAACTAATCTCAGAAGAGAAACGTCATGAAACTGATGGATGACATTCATTTAACTGAACATTACATACGATTGCTTCACGTGCATTATGACATAAAGCGGAAGCTCTCAAATATTAATATTACTTTAATTATGCACACTAGATGGTTTATGAATCAAAAACGTGTCGGTCATTATCTAAAGCCATTTATTACGGGTTATGGTAACGACTTAAGCATCATTCATTTTCCCGAAGCAATGGACTCAAGTATTGTAATGAATAAGTTGATAATGGTTTTTATAACATTCAATAAGTATCTCGAAATCAAGCAAAACGAACATATTTATATAATTCATTACGTCAGACTTATTTAGCGACATGTGAAAGAGCTAGGGGCAGGGCGACTTGTCCGGGACTTTCGAAACTGGATCACTTTTTACAAAATTCTCGGAAGTAAAAAGTTTGCACTCGTTAATAACAGATTTCGCGTAAAATTTGGCGCAAGAGATGGAAAGGTAGGCTTGTCTTGCTCTTAATTTATATTTTTGGTTATTATTACGAGGAAATTATTTTTTTCTTGTCTGGACACCAAGAATAACTTAATTCTATGTGTGTTGGAGGTTAATGAATTGTTGTCTCCATTTCTCAAACATACAGCTAACTGAGCTGTCCATTTTTAGAGTCCCGTACCTCAAAAGGAAAAATGGAACCCTTATGGGATCACTTCGTTGACCGTCTGTAACGACCCTTATTCTGAAGAACGCGTTGAAGTATCATGGAGATCTGAAAAATCAAACTTCTAAGTCAACGCAATAAAAAATGTGACCATTAATACATCCTTTTAGCGACATATTTTGATAATCGCAAGTAAATCAAAACATATAGGGTACTTCCCGTTGACCTAGAATCATGCAATTTGGCAAGGAGCAAGGTCTTACAGCACAAGTAAAGGAAAAGTCTGAAAATGATTTTTTTTTAGTTTAATCTCATAAAAAGCACTTTTTTCGATTACAAATTTATGTTTTCAGTTGAAGAAATTACCGTGACGTACATTCATTCAGGAAAACAATTATTTCAACTGAAAAGTTAAGTTTGTCCTTCGATCCTATTAACTTAGCTTTTGTCAGAGTAATGAGAGTGCTTTCATAGTTAACCGCTCCAGCCCCGACATGTGAAAATTCCCAAAAATAATATTAAATAAATACTTCAGTATAATACATTAAGATTTTTACATTCAGATTTTTACATTTCAAGATTAATACATTCAGTATTAACAATAAATATATACTTCAGTAGGTAATGTATGGTATACTATTCGATTCCCTAATATAGACGAACTTGTATGAGTATATACGGAGCCCTCGGTACGTCAGTCAGACTCGCACTTGTCCGGTTTTTGTAGTGTGAACATTTGAAAATAATTATCTTACGTATTTTACACATATCCTGTTTAATGATTCAACATGACCGCACAAAAATCCCACCATTGCAAAACGACACTTGAGCATGCAACCAGTTTCTTCAATGGAGGTCATAGGGCCATACATGACATGTTCTTCCTTGAAGATGTTACATTAAACGCAGCCCTAAAAAATAACGTTCGCTTGCTGGACAGGTCTTAGATGGAAGGACAGTGACAAGTTGAGCCATTGTGTGTACGGATACAGCGGACGGATGAGTGTTCGAAGCTGTTTACGTAAGAGACAATATTGTGCAAGGCAACGCATTGCGTCGCCTTACGCGTACTGAGTCTTCTTTACACATGTTTTAACGTTAACTTTTTCAATTAGGCATGTTAATTGTTTTAAAGAATCTATTCGTTCTTGTTTTATTTACAGTCACCACGAAGTCGTCATTCACAATGGTCACTTTTTGCAATCTCATCTGATAGTGTAGTCGAATTAGCAAAAAGATTGGACTTAATTCGTGTAGTTGTAATTTTTTATGGAATCATTAGAAAACATGAATATAAGTCTCCTCTGAGTTTGCACCATTGCTGTTATGTACGGAACATCGTTTAATGTTAGGTATTAACATTAAAGTCTCATTATTTAGAATTTTAATTAATAACTAACTGTTTTATGTTTATATATATGTAGATACCCCTTTGTTGTATAATTACTTTTCACCAAAAAAGGTGTGAGGTGTATGAAACACTAATAAATTAAAAAAAATCATTTGCGGCTCAAGGGAAATTCAGTCTGTTGGTGCAAACTCAAAATAAGCTTTTTAGAGCATCATTAACACCCAGTTATTTTTGCACCCTTTTGCACCCCTTGGAAACCAGCATTTTACAATATTTACAAATTGTACTTCGGGGGAAATTAGTGTAGTCATGATTTTTATAATATATATAGTATTCTACATATACTACATTTGCACCTAATAAAAATAAGAAATATAGCACGGGAAGTTTATACAGGAAGCGTGGTTATATCGTAGCGTTCGCAGGGCGAACGCGGGGTTGAAGCAGGACGCGGGGCGGGCGCGGGAGCAAAGCGTAGAGTTTGAACTATCATATTTGTGGCAAGAAGCGATCCGTGCGTTACGCAAATTTATTATTTGTCATTTCCTTTTATATTATTTCACTAACTGTGTTTGTTCAATAAATGTGAAAAATGGATTATGCAAGAGCTGTGGATTGAGTGGATGAGAAAGTGGACATTTTTAATAGGTGTGTTCTTCACCTTATTGAAACACATGCACCTCTGAGGGCCGTCCGTGTTAAGCGCCCACCCGCTCCATGGATTAACCCTGGAGTTCGTATGGCGATGAGACGGCGTGACAAGGCCTTTCGAAGATATAGAAGAGATGATCGCAGTGAGGAGAACTGGAACCTGTACAAGGTGGCTAGAAACCGCTGTAACCAGATGGTAAAAGCTTATAAACGCCGATACCTTTGTTAAAATGTCCTTAACTCTTCACCGGCTCATATATGGTAAGTTTCTCAAATATCTCGGCATAACAAAGTCCTTCCCCAAATGTAATTTCTTCTAACGTGTCCTTGAGTGATTAGAATAAGCATTTTTCATCGTCGGATATGCTTGTAGATGCCGTTAAAAACAAAACTCTTCTTGAGATTACTTCCACGCCAATCTTACTTCCCGATTCTTTCTCTTTTTCCCCAGTGACCGACCCTGAAGTCCTCAAAACCTTCAATGCAATTAAGTCCAAGGCTGTTGGCTGTGATGGTGTCAGCAGAACTATGATATCCCTCATAATTAAAAGTATTTTCCCTATTATCACACACATTATCAATGCCTCCCTACAAACTGGAGTATTTCCCACAATCTGGCGTAAGGCCATCATAATCCCTCTTCCTAAAATATCCAACCCCAGTTTATTTAATCACTACAGACCAATCTCCATTCTCCCTTTCCTATCTAAGATCCTGGAAGCAGTTGCTCTTAAACAAATATCTACTTTTGTGTTTAGGAATAATCTGTTATCCCCTTTCCAATCAGGTTTTCGGCCTGGCCACAGCACAGCCACAGCTTTGCTTAAGGTTACAGAAGACGTTAGGAATGGCCTGGAGAACTCAAGAATAACGGTGTTAATTTTAATAGATTTCTCCAATGCTTTTAACACCGTTGATCACGACATCCTCCTGGCTATTCTGTCTCAAATTGGGGTTTCTTCGTCGACACGGGATTGGTTTTCATCATATCTTCGTGGTCGCCAGCAAGCGGTCCGTGCTGATCATAAATATTCTGAGTGGTGCGCCCTGAAAACTGGCGTTCCACAAGGCGGTATACTCTCTCCACTTTTATTTTCTCTTTTCATAAACTCTATTACCACTATTCTCAAATGCTCCTACAATCTGTACGCTGATGATCTACATGTCTACGCGCAAACTGACACTGACAACCTGGACAACTGCATCTCATTGCTGAATGCTGGCCTTCTAGCTTCTAGCTATCAGTGATTGGTCAAGCAGATTTAGGGTTACAGTCAATGTCAGTTAATGCCAGGCTATCCTGATTGGCAGAACTTATTTTTTACGTAACTTGGACACCAGTCAACTACTGCCGCTTACTTTCAACAATGCCGTCATCCCTCTTTCGCCACACGTTAAAGACTTAGGCCTAAACATTGATGACAGGTTAAGTTGGAATAAGCAGATTGCTCAGGTTAGCCAGAATGTAACTTACTCACTGCGATCTCTCTATAGATTCAAGCATTTTCTTCCTTCTAGCACTAAAACCACTTTGGTTCAATCACTTGTGCTTCCTATAATTGATTATGCTGATGTTTGCTACTCTGATCTATCCCAAGAACTTCTTAACAAAATGGATCGACTACTTAACAACTGTATTCGTTTCATTTTTGCCCTTCGTAAATATGATCACATTTCTTCATTTCGTTCTCAGCTTAAAGGGCTGCCTATCCGTCAAAGGAGATCCCTCAGATCCCTCTGCATGCTCTTCACTATTATGAATGATCCTTGTGCTCCTGATTATTTAAAACAATATTTTAAAGTGTTGGGCAGTTCTCACAGTCTTAACCTTCGAGCATCCAAAAATTTACTCCTTCATATTCCTTCTCACCGCACCGGGTTTATGTCTAATTCCTACGCTATTTCAACCATTAAACTCTGGAATCCCCTTGACATCAAGAAGGCTGAGTCGAAATTTTCCTTTAAGCGTAAAATCCGAAGACACTACTTAAAAGCCTGTCATTCTTAGTTTGTCTTCGTCATAATTATTATGACTTCAGATCAGAACTTTTAGTATATTAAATCATATTTATTACTTTATTCTGTTCTGCGAGCAATGTGCCCTGCCCACTGCCACTTCAATTTGGCGATCCTTCGGGCTATGTCGGTAACCTTGGTTCTCTTGCGGATATCATCATTCCTGATTCGATCACGCAAGGAAACTCCGAGCATTGCCCTCTCCATTGCCCTTTGGGTGACTTTAAGCCTTCTGATGAGGCCCATTGTGAGCGGCCACGTTTCGAGTCCATAGGTCATCATTCGCAGAACAGATGGTCGATGGGGCCGAAAAGTTTTGAAGTGGCGACCGCGTACCGGAAGACGCAGCGTTGGAAGGCCTCCCACAAGGTGGACCGATGACCTGGTGAGGGTCGCGGGTAACCGATGGATGCGAGACGCACAGGACCGGTTGTTGTGGCGACGCTTGGGGGAGGCCTATGTCCAGCAGTGGACGTCTTTCGGCTGATATGATGATGATGATGATTACTTTATTATTTTAGCTTGTATATGTATTTTATTAGTACCTATTATGTTACCAGCTGCGGTTTCGCCCGCGTGAATATCGGAAATAGCAAGGTTTCCTGATTTTTTTTGTATTTTTTTTACTCAGGAAACACCCACCCTACACCTACCTTACACCTACCTTACACCTACCCTACACCTTCCCTACACCTTCCCTACACCTACCCTACCTACATAATTATACCTGCCCAAAAATACTATGACACGTTTCTGGTCTCCTGGTACTTGATGTTTCTGGTCTCCTGGTACTTGTGAATCTGAAGTACTAAGGCAGCAGCGCGTAACAGCTCGTTTTTTATGTGTGTTCATGGCGGTCTGGAAATCAACTAAACAATCTGATCGTAATTAACCGCCCGTCTTGTGATACTCGCCCGCCAAGTTTGCGGGCGAAAATCCAATAGCAGCTGCTGTGGAACCGCACAAAACTGCGGTCTCGTGAGTTCTTAGCCTTATTCCTACGTTACTTGATGACGTAGGATAATCAGCATTGTCACAGGGTCTATAACTCGAAAGACAAATAATTAATTTGAAAGAAATAAAGGACATGCTTGCCTGCTGTTTTATTTTTCGATTAAAAACAAGCTGCTTTTGCATTAAAAAAATCTTTAGATTTGTATACTATTACTTACAAACAGAGCATTCATAATCAGAAAGTACTCCTTCCTCGTAAAACACATCCCGCAACACAACTACGCGCTTATGCACGTGGCGACGACGCTTCTTGTCAGTTTATTATTCCGTGTCGCGCGCTTGTCTCTTCCATAGCGTAGTTGCTCAATGGCAATGAATACAATACACGAAAAATGTATGTTCCATATAAAAATGCTAATTTTTTATTTGGTGCAAATATAAAGGAAACCAAATTATATGATTGTGATGATTCTCAAAACAACCAAAATTTCCCCCGAAGTACAGCGGCAGAAAAACGTGAAAAACTAATTTCCGTATGTCACACCAGGGTGCAAAATCAATAATGTATTTAGGCCAAAATGACTAACTCTTTCCTGAGTTTACAAAACTACACGATTTTCCCCTAAGCCGCAATGACCAAAAATCATGTTTATAGATATTTTATTTTTTTTCTAACGCTGCGTTGGTCTGATTAAAATAAATAAAATGTAATAATGTAGATTGAGGTGTAATAAAGCGTACAAAAAATTACGATGAGTACAACTGTATGCTCTGCTTAGTTATGAACAATAAACAGTTTTCACAGTTTTTCACCCCCTTCCGAAGGGGTGCTAAATGCAATTTGTTTTTTATACTCAATTTTCCACTCATACAAAACCATCAGAAACGTTTTTGCCTCTCCGGAGAATTTATTCCAATCTTTATTAAAAAATGGCCTAATTTGACTATACTATGAGTAAATCAACAATCAATGAACGAGTTGACTATATTTATCAAATTAACAACGTCAGGCATGACATTATCAAAAACATTCGATAGATTTTTGTATCAGTTCATTATAATTAACCTCTCTACTATTAAACAAGAAGTATGATCAACAGTTCCTAAGTGAACTTGTTGTTATACTTATTGAGAGAACATTTCCTTCGAAATTAGTAATTAAGTTCGGCAACAATTTACTCCACCAAAATATAGTTCTTATAATTGAATGCAGGAAATAGAATTTATGTTAGAAAAACTGAAAATATTGAATAAATTTTGCATTGTTGTGACTTTTATCGTCGCCCCGTATATTGTGAGAACCGGGCCAAGCATAGCGCCTTGGTGAACGATTGCCACACCGATCATATTGACTGAGACCATCGCGGTTCCACGGCACACTTAGTGCATACTTATTATGTGAAGTGTTCCTGGAGGGTTAGTACTTGATTCCTATGTACCTTTATTGCTTTAGCCAACCGCTACCTTTGCGTCGTCTCTTTGAAGTCTGTAGAATGCCTTCGCTAGAATTTCGACTATGTCGATTGCACTGGGTAGTTTGTATTTCTAGTTAGTTGGCGTCTAGTGCCTGTGTCTTGGTACCTGCATAACTTGATTTACGAGACACATGCTTTGAGTGTGTTTGAAAAGTCCAGATTAGTATTTAAGGTACTTAATTTCTTGTTTATTTGCACGGGTCTGAACGCAAATAGAATACCAAATTTAGCCTCATGGTTTAACTTAGAACAGACAGGCAAAATTATAATAATGTGCTGTGCAATAGTAATATGGGACTAAGTAGATTATCGATAAGGCTAGATAAATGAACAGCGTTTTCTTAAGGAGTGGTAGTTCTATTTCTCAATTGTCTGTAGGTACAAGTGGTTAACAGACATTTTGTAAAACGTGAAACACTGATGTAATGTCACACTTGGCGAGCAGCGTGTGGGATCATACATATGTCGCTAAAGTAAACTTTTTAGAAGTGTTTGGAGAAATAGTAGCACATTGAAAAAAAGCAAAGTCACTTAGATGTCCTAGCTAGTTAATGCATGCAGATCCAAAATCTTTCTAACAAAAATGAACAATAGGATACTAAGAAATTTTCAGGCAAATAGGTCCAAAGAAAACTATAACCACTTGATCTTTCTAATAACAAGACGAATATATTTAGTTTATGTTGATCGTGGTTCACTTGTATCACAAAACCATCGTTATACCAGAAAGTATTTCGAAAACTGTGCTTCTAATGGTTTATATGTAAATGTGTGTAGTTACGGCTGGTCTTTGTAACAATATCAAATGGTCTAATTACTCTTTATAGATTTGTTGAAGATAATAAGTTACTGGTTCAGACAAGCAAAAATTAGTTCCTAGGTATTTTTTTTGAAATTTTAAATGTCGTCCTCCCGAGTTAAAGCAATTCGTCGACTCTCGCGTAATACTTTCACTATCCGCTGCGCCGCGCATGCGTGGTTGCATCGGCTTTCTTAATTCGTCCCAGTGTCACTGTGGACGTGCCAGCGGACAGACGTCTGTCTAGAATTTAGGTCGCGTTATGTAAACTATTGTAACAAGACGAACAACACACAAGTTCTATGAGTATATTTAGTTAGACATAGATGTTTTGTTACTAATGGCATAAATACTGGTAGTAATCAGAGGTTAATTAATGCAGATTATAAGAATCTCCTGCTACAGTTTTATTACTTCTTCTTATCTTAGGCCCACTTGCGCTGTTCTGCTAATCACTGGGCTAACGGTCTAGTCCAGAGCTAACTTTGCAGAATGGTCTTGCACAAATAAGAAAAGCCCTGGCTAAAATAAATAAATAATTTTAAATTAATTCACTAGCCTCTCGAAAAAGAACATTCTGCATATTTATAAAGTCAGCCCTTGAGTAGACCGTTAGCCCAATGCTAAGCGGAGCAACATTAGTGGCTTTTAGCGTATTTATTCTAGTGCAGCGGGGTGTGAGGCAGGGAGACGTAATTTCTCCGAAAGTGTTCACGGCCGCAATGGAGGACGTCTTCAAGGTTTTGGACTGGAGAAGGCTAGGCATTCATGTCAATGGCGAGTACATCACTCATCTTCGATTTGCCGACGATATAGTCGTCATGGCTGAGACCACGGAGGACCTCAGAACAATGCTCGATGACCTCAGTAGAGCTTCCGAAAGAGTGGGTCTTAAAATAAACATGGACAAAACCAAGGTCATGGTAAATACCCATGAAGCACCCACTCCTATGAAGATTGGAGGCTCTACACTCGAAGTTGTTGACGAGTACAAACGATCCAGTTAGGTAGGGATAACTTCGAGAAAGAGGTCAACCGTCGAATCCGACTCGGCTGGGCGGCGTTCGGGAAGTTGCGCGGTATCTTCTCGTCTCACATACCACAGTGTCTCTAGACGAAAGTCTATGACCAGTGCGTGTTGCCAGTGATGACCTATAGACTTGAAACGTCTTCACGTCATGTCGCTCACAATGGGCCTCATAAGAAGGCTTAAAGTCACCCAAAGGGCAATGGAGAGGGCAATGCTCGGAGTTTCTTGCGTGATCGAATCAGGAATGACGATATCCGCAAGAGAACCAAGGTTACCGACATAGCCCGAAGGATCGCCAAATTGAAGTGGCAGTGGGCAGGGCACATTGCTCTCAGAACAGATGGTCGATGGGGCCAAAAAGTTTTGGAGTGGCGACCGCGTACCGGAAGACGCAGCTTTGGAAGGCCTCCCACAAGGTGGACCGATGACCTGGGATGGATGAGGGTCGCGGGTAGTAAATGGATGCGAGACGCACAGGACCGGTTGTTGTGGCGACACTTGGGGGAGGCCTATGTCCAGCAGTGGACGTCTTTCGGCTGATATGATGATGATGATGATTCTAGTTCTGCTATTTATTCCACTTTTGTAATTCCCTATTATCAACTTTAGTGAAGTTGTTAATACAGTTTCTCTTACTCTCTGAGGAACATACTGACCTTTGTCATCTTTGGGAGTTTGGGACATTTCATAGTGTTATTTTACTCTGATTTCGCTAATTTTCTTCATATTTACACAATTGGCTATTTGGCAGTGATTCCAAATTCTATAGCTGATGAGGATCCTACATGCAATAATCAAATAATATCATTATTTATTTCGCAATCGAATACATAAATATAGAAACTCACAAACATACAGACATACATAAATGAACCCTGACAAAAAAACACTCCTTTTTTTGGGCAGTCGTGTAATAAATAAAATAGGAAGACATTAGTCAAATTCAATGATGAAATATTAACCTTCATTATGAGCTTCATCAATTTAAATAGGATCGTTTAAAGTAAATGTGTATTATTTTACTTTAGGAACATTACATGTATTGTGTAATACGAAAAGGAAGTTAAGTGTAATGGTTATCATATCCGAAATATCTCCTTCGTTGCAACTAAAGGTGCATTCCCATTTGTATTGTAAGTTAATCTCGTTCAAGTAGATACTATAATGTATTTTGAGTGTGTAGTTGTACCTACTTTATTATATTGTGATCATGTTTCTGGCTAGCTGCTTGTGTATGTATTTTTACGTGACAAAAATCAATAAAAATGCCAATGGATGATCGTGAAGGAGCAAACTCTTTTGCTTTAAGTTAGCAATTCTATATAAAAGCTCCATCTTGGAAAAGATTAGTGTTTCTTTTGATGGCAAGTTTATCAGTTTAATGAGGAAATATTTATTTTTAAGCACTAAATTTTAAATCACCTCCAAATCAAGATAAATGAAATTTCAATTTTGCCCCTATTCTCTCTCTCTCTCTTTCATTTGCTGGATTGTTTACTTCAACAATGTGGGCTTGGCCTTAGGTGCAGTTACATTTTTATCATATTTACATTTACTGATTGAGTTCGGTAACCGGTTCTACCTTCAGTATGAACTTTTAAGATATTATTATTAAGTTCTACGTAACTGTTACGTTTCGTTCGAAATATATTATTGTTTTCTTTATTTTCCTCTTGTAATTAGGGTCAGGAGAGGGGAGGGTTCTTTTTAAGAATAATTTGTAAAAATGATTAAATCTTTTATTTTAAATATTATTGTTATGACATTTCTGGTACTTATTATTAGGTAGGTAAAAAAGAATGCTTGCTTTTTTATTTTTTTCTATTATAAAGAGGTAAAATTGCTTATTCTTTTGTTGGAGTTTGATGATCTCTGGAAGCGCTGATCCTATTTTAAACATTCTTTCATTAAATAGAAAAATACACTATCGTTATGTGCCAAAGGCTACTTTTGACCATTGAAAATCCGCTGAAAATAGTTGGTCAGTACTAACGTCGAAATAATAAAGTTTCAGTGGGCGATAATCTTTTAAGATACATAATGTTATGTATCTTATAAGATTATCGCCCACTGAAACCTAAGAAAGTTGCTCAGAGACTGCCGT
Organism: Melanchra persicariae; assembly: GCA_947386135.1. Taxonomy (NCBI): domain Eukaryota; kingdom Metazoa; phylum Arthropoda; class Insecta; order Lepidoptera; family Noctuidae; genus Melanchra; species Melanchra persicariae. Next base: position 7,187,007 of record OX376661.1, on the reverse strand, counting down.
TTACGTGAGTTAAGTCGTCTTAAGAATCAGGATCTGAATGATGTAATGACATCTTTTGATATACGAGTCAAAAATTAAATAGGTCAGCTAAACTCAGAGAAGCTTTCTCCGAGATAAGTTGACCTCTTGAATTTAAGTAAGATATAGACCTATTATTATATTATACCTATTATATTAAGATATGTACCTTATCCTTAAAAAAGAAATAGAAGTATTAATTTTACAAATATGGAGTTAATTGAACAGCTAAGCACCTAGTCGTCGTTAAATTGCAAATCGTAGCTAGATTGCATTTATGAATGCAAATATTATTCGCGAAGGTGCATAAAAATTTGTGAGAAAATAGGTGTTGTTTTGTAATTAAACAATTAGGTAAGTAAATACAACCAAATTTTTTTTTATAATAAAAAAAATCTTATTTCTTTGTTTTTAACGAAAACGCAGGAAGTCAGATTTCGAAATAATAAATTTAAACCGCACAGAAATTTTAATGATAAGTATTATAATTATGCAAATTCGCAATATTATTATTATATTTCTGAGATGCATATGCACATTAAAACTAATTAGTCTAATTTTTATGCAACTACACCTGCATTTCCCGCAATTTATTAAAATAATATAATTAGTAAACTTAATATTATAATAATTTAAAATATTTTAATTTCACCATTTCGCGGATTCAAAACGGGTAAACCAATAGTGTATTTTAATCTCGTGTCAAAATATGTTTCGTTATCAAGGACGCGTTAGGTAAACGCATTTGACCCAGTAACTTTAGCATGAAACCAACTTGTCTACTGCTGAGATCATCAGTCTATCAAGTTTTTTTTAACTAATTTTGTTTATGGACTCGTGTTTAACCATCTGGTGTCATCTCACCCATCATCGCTAACTATCGGGTGCCATCTCACCTGATCGTTAGCGATGATGGGCCATACTTGTGTTGAAGTAACCTATTTGCACTTGACTGGAAGTGGTTTCAAATATCAGGAAATTCTGACTCTTGCAGATCCGGCAAGTCTGCTGTTATTGCATTAGATTTCGTTGTAATGGTTTTTGAAGACCCTGTACCTGTGCCTGTACTAAGAGATAACGCATCATGAGGTACTAATCCATCTGCAAGTTGAAATCTAATTTCTTTAGGATCTCTATTAAATAGAACATCGGTACTAGGAATTAAATCATCTTCAAGCAATGTATTTGCTCAGAGACTGCCGTTTACTTGAGTTTAGTCGTCTTAAGAATCAGGATTTGAATTTGATAACTGAAGCTTGACCCTAATTCCGAAAGATTTGTTTATGTGACAGATTTTGCAAAAGCTCTAGTCTGGCTTTGTCCCAAAACAGGTCCAAAAAATTAAGCTTCACTCTTTTGATGATGAGTTTACTAAAATCCTTCCTTACTTCAAACGGTCTAGGCTGTGCGTTTTCAAGCGAACACGAACAAAAACGGATCTCAAACAAGCCTAAGAATCTATTATTTTATAAAAAAAAACCTGTCTATCTGTCCAGCGTTTTTTTCAAATATAAAACTTGGGATCCGCGTCCTGCATATCATACTGCAACTAATCTATTTAAATTAAAAATAATCGACGAAATGTATGTTCGCGCATAACTTGAGACCGACTCTATCGATTTGAATAATTCTTTTTCCGTTTGGTTCTCCAGAATACAGGGAAGGTTTAAAAAAATGGGTAGGTAGTGTAGCTAGGTAGCTAGTTGACGGGAGCGAAGCCGCGGGGGACAGCTAGTTAACAATATTTTACGTGGAGCGACTGCCTATTTGGCGCTCACAACCTAGTGTAGTAGTAACAAGACATTCTCACGAAAATAAAACAATGATTGGACAGTCATCAGATTTCACAGTAATTATAGGAACATACTCGTTAGTGCAGCCCTGACTCGAATCATGAGCTCGTTGTATGTAAGCTATGCATGATGACTTATCGAGTTAATCATTAATGTTTTAATTAACGGTCAAAGGCACAGACTACTCGACACTTATTCTGTATCACACACCCGTCCCCATATAGCCTTTAGCCTTCGTCATGAATGTGGCTCTCATAAACAAAAATAATTTTCCAAATGCGACTGGTAGTTCCAGAGATTAGCGCGTTCAAACAAACTATATTAGTATAACAGTAACAATATATTAGTCTTTAGATCTATGTCATAGTAAAGCTGAAGAGTTAGTTAGTTTGAACCCGCAAATCTCTGGAACTACCAGTCGGATTTGGAATATTCTTTTTGTATATGAATGATAGCCATATTCATGAGGAAGGCTATGCTATGCGGGAAATTACTACGGGAACGGGAAAAACGGGATTTGAAAGCTGAAGAGTTTGTTTGTCTGGTTGAACGCGCTAATCTCAGTAACTACCGGTTCGAATTGAAAATTAGATAGCCCATTAATCGAGGAAGGATATAGGGTGAGAATATGACATTATTTTTGTCCGACAACCACGCGAACGAAGTCGCGGGCACAGCTATTTAGTTATAAATAAGGTTACAAATATATCGTGCCTTCTAAGTCAAAGTCCAAGGTTAAGCAAATAGATTTATTAAAAGCAAAAGGAACAATCATGATGCACTGTCTAATGGTCAAAATTAATGATGATGTTTGAGACTGACCTAGAACAACTTAAGAATCTACGAATCTACACTAATATAATTGAAGAGATAAAATTCTTTATTGGTTTGTAAAGGTAATCTATCGAAGTACCGCTCAAAATACGAAAACAATCTCTATATACGGATAGAGTTTTTTTTAATTATTGATAGGTACGCGCTTGCCACACATCTCACCTGATGGTAAGCGATGATGTGGTCGAAGATGGAGCACGCTTGCCTAGAAGTAACCTATTCATTGATATTAAGGACGCGTTTACAAACGGGTAGCCAAATCATTACTTTTTTACACAAAAGTATGTTTATTGGGGAACTGTACCTATCTAAAATTATATTTAATGTACCGAAGTGACTTCGGTACATTTATTGAGAAACTGTACCTATCTAAAATTATATTTATAGTTCAGAATCGTAGCATGCACATATCAACAATTCTTGAGAAAAACATTTTAAGAATGCAAAGCATTTCATTTAATAAACATACTTTTGTGTAAAAAAGTAATGATTTGACTACTCATTTGTAAACGCGTCCTTAAAGCCTCCCAGGTTGTAGCTATCAGGAAACACAGACTCTAGCAGGGAATTCCACTCCTTAGCTGTACGCACAATGAATGTGTTCCCAAAACGTCTTGTACGTGTGTCCGGTTGCCATAGATTACTTTAGTACTTAAAAAATGCACTGTTCCTAAGGTACGTACAACAGGAGTGTAGCCACGGGAAGAAGGTGTTAAAATAAATAATAAAGATCGTCAATCTATTCTATCGCAACTGACGTGAGAAAACGCGAGGTAACAAATATTTTGATCAGCTGTAGTTAATAAAGTTCTAACAATTTCTGACATATTCGCACTTAAGTGTTTATACTCTTAGATCAGCTAGCCAAGTCTACTTCTTTCGGCACAAAAGTTCAATAAGCTTTTCGTAATTTATATCACAGTTATAGGAATGTCACAATATTCCGCAACCAAACACCATGTTTGACCATGAATAAGCATGTAATTATATGAAAGTAAAAATACAAGCTACATAATTACTCTCATTAAACATTCAAATTATCATCTAATGTCTTTTCACAACGTAGCTTTACACGCAAACCTGAATTCCTCAGTATGGTCACACAAAATCACTGTTATGGGGTTTTATAACACAAACGAACCGTAAGAATTGCTCTAGAAAACAACATTGAGAATAATAATGCAAGAATACCTGAAAAAACAAGCACAACACTGTTACGAGAGGTTCACTGTTCGCGACACCATGTGGTTTCCCATTCACTGACGGACTGCGCGCGCGCCGCTTGCACCGCGCCTGCGTCTGCGCAGAACAGTTGCACAACCAACTGGTTGCGAACCTACGGTCAATGTTATTAGGCTAATTCTGATTTAGGACGATAGATTGAGGGGTGATGAGCGTGTCTTTGATGGGTGCATTTAAAAGGGAGTAGATGTACGAGTTCCTTTTAATGATAAAGAGGAGAAAGGATGCAGTAAACTCCATATATTACATATGGTCGTGCAAAGGCTGGACATCATTCGCTTAGCTCAATTTTCATGGACATACAGGTTAAGGAAATAATTTTAAGCCACCTGACGAAATTGGCATAATCACATCGCACGCACTGCCTTCTAGTGACATTTTAATAGATATTGAGCAACCTAATAGAAATGACGACACTCCTTCTCATTTGGTATCATAAATTGATTCGACCAGCGATAGGAACCTTGAGGCCTATTGCTCATTGGGTGTTTGATAGAAACATGCTTATGGCAATTTGGAATGCGGTCTTGGATATGGCAACACTTGAACATAAATATCGCGGCGAAATGAGGAAGATGTTTACTTGAAGATGCTAATGATGGAATATGGACTATCTACACCATAGGTAGAGCACCATTTAGAGACTAACATAGGTATCCATAGCATGTCGTACTGTAACTGAAAGAAATGCCCTCATTATCAACGAAAATCTCGACGCTGCTTAGCGATTTATTATATAGAGAATTTCAATTTATAACTGCTAATCAATTGCAAAAGAGTTGAGGAATTTTATAAAATATTTGTAAAATCGATTTGAGTTGTTAGTTCAAGCAGATAAAGAGACATGATACTCGTACACTCCTACTAGGCACTGAAATAAAATGTATCGCATCGGGAGAATGGATGGTACAGAAAAATAAAAGACAAATTGGAGCAAATCTTATTAAAGCATATGATGCTACTTGTAAAACACTGGAAAATAATTATAACAGAATTATACAACAGCTAGCCAGCTAGCTCAAAGCACAAAGACTATCACAATCTCAATGGAATGCACAATGCTGTAACAGCAATTTAGAAAATCGCAATGCCAAATAAAACAGCTTCAAATTCATGACTGACATGACAACGTGAAAAGTAAAGGCCAAGTGGTATCAATATCATGCCTTGAATGGATCTATATCACGCGATCACCGCAACTGATACTATACTACGTTGTAATTAGTCTAGAACAGGATTTGTGTTTCAAGGCAGACGGATTGAAAGTAGGCTGTTCGCGTAGGCCGTTAGAATTAATAGGAATATATAGAAATCATACCATTCAATTACGTATTCTGTTGTTAGTTTTACTAAGCCACCGATTCTATTCACCATAACGGAAGAATAACTTAATAGCTACAGAAATAGAGACAAGTGTGTGTTGTAAGAGCGAATTTTGCAAATCTGTCAAGTGTTGGTATACGTGATGCGGGCCACATGCGTCAAGTGCTGTTGGAATCCGCGAGTACCGCTGCCTTCGGTGCCAATATTACGACATGGAGGTTTTTACTGAGAGACAGGTAATGCGCAGAAGTTTACTGAGTCCATATCGGGTTGAGATGTTGACTGTCCGAGATTCGCCGGTCTTGTTAGTTATCGCTACTTGCCCGAGGAAGCAATTTCTTTTCGAAACGATGAAATAATTGCCATTGTCTATTCTCAAATAGTTTTTCCAGATTTCAGATAGCAGTATGCTTTAGTAGCAGTAGTCAGACTGGACTTGTGAGATATATCGATTTTCAAACAGTGATTTAACCGATGGATGCGAGACGCAGGGACCGGTTGTTGTGGCGACACTTGAGGGAGGCCTATGTCCAGCTGTGGACGTCTTTCGGCTGATATGATGATGATGATGTTGATGATGATCATGATCCGGACTACTGTTGCGATTTTATACCAACAATATTTTGACTTTAAAGTGTACCTTGTCGATCTTTTTCATAATTAATCAGACGAGAATCTCAAAGAGCTGAAATGGCTGGAGCTGTATGGCTAAAATAAGACAAAAAATAAATAAAGCTTTTTCGACTTTCCCTTCTGCTCTTTCTTACACAGTGCAATTACAGTTCGATTCGGGGGTTTCCTATAATTACGTCACATCAATGCAATGTTTATAACATTGTTATCTGCGCCTAGATTATTATTAGTTATTACCTAATTAGGTTTAATTGTTTTGGTTTCTAATTGCTGACCTTTATCGTATATAATTTCGCAATGTCCGGAATATGGTAGGTCAAGTCATGTAGTCGTAAATTATTTTTACTGGCGATTATTACACATATTTATATTGGAAAAGCAAACCATTGATCTTGTCCTATAAGTGTATTCTATGTTATGGCATTTTGTTTCATTTAATTTTTTACCAGCTTTTGCCCGCGACTTCGTACGCGCAAATCCCGTTCCCATAGGAATTTCCCGTTCCTGCTATTGCCTAGCCTTCCTCATGGATGTGACTTTCAATTTGTTCATGAATTTTCCAAATGCGACTGGTAGTTCCAGAGATAAGCGCATTCAAACAAACAAACTCTGCAGCTTTATTATTTGTGTTATATTTAACGCATAAACAATGTTCACAATAATGATTGTGCTGTTGATTATCAGTAGTTTCGGACTATTGTGCAATAGGTACATAATACAAACAGCCTCTTTCAGATCAAGTCAGCAATAAGTTTTACGTAAAAATAAAAGTTTAGCCACAAACTATGTATTGATTCGTTGAGTCAGTGGTACGGTGCTTCGTAACTTTTGCGAAATGTGTGTTTTAAAATTTCATAACTCCGCATCAAATGTGTAGATTATAAAGTTATTATTTGTTACTGTATAACATGTAACAATCAATAATCTAAAAAGTCTGGTATTTCAGTGAAACCTTTTTTAAACTAACCTAGATTTACAGTTTCCACGAGTAGAATATTCGTAATAGGAAGCTGAATTCTGAACGCTTAAGGGTTGGTATTCTGCTACGGGGGCTTATGCAGAGGACCAACGGCATTGCGTGCCCTCTGCGGCATGTAGAACAACATCAAGTCTCCGGACTGCTAGTACTGAGAAATTCCTAATAAATGCCAAGGCTTGCACTGGTTAACAGGGGCACACTAAACGATCCTACAAACGACGAAATTTTAGGGTGTGTACTTGCTAAGCACTTCTAAACTACTAGATGAAATTTGATGTAATTTGGAAAATTTCTCGGGGAAAGTTAAAGTGATTGAGCCTTTGACATTAACATTAATTGGCCCATGCGAAACCAGGGCGGCCACCTAGACTCCTAAAATTTATTAGCCATTTTGGGTTTCTATTCTAGCATAAAATTTGATGATTGATTACATTGAGGACAGTCATTACTTTAAAATAAGAGGAGATACCTACCTATATTTAAAGCTTCGAAAGTTATCGTTAATAAACTAATCATGCTACGTACAATACGCCTTCTAGCTTTACCAAGGAATATTCCGGTAAAAATAAATTCAGATAAGGAATAACGTAGATGATGAGATGTGAGTGATGAATGATCAAGCGGTTAAAAGCGGATCAAATATTTTTTCTCTTTGAAAATAAGTTAACACTTATTTTCAGACAGGCGCCTTAAGCTTCTTACAAAGAAAAATACTGCCATCATGTACAGGGCTTTTAATTAATTTGTAGTGTTTTAGAGCTAAAAGAATTCAAGAATAAAAACTCTATTCTTGCGTCCTTTTAGCTGATAAACTTTAGAAAGTCTGCATTTTGTTGAAAATGTGTAACGTCGGTTTATCAAAACTAATTTTATCACATAAATTAAGCTCGTTGGGGCAATCTTTGTTTATAAAATCATTTTACATACAAATCTTTTACTGATGCAGTTTTGCAGAAAGCGCAGGAAAATTTAGTAGGTAATTTATTCTAGTTGTTTATGTTTAATTTTAAACGTACTTATACCTCTTTTATAGGTGTAGAATTTAAACGAAAAATGGATTGATTGTGTGATACATGATATGGCAAGACTAATTATATTATAAAAATAGAGGTTTTGCAAGGGGATAACATGCTGCGCTGGCCTTAAGTAATACTTACAGGAAGAAGGATGCTATGAATATACGCAGAATTTTAATGATGAAAAGTATGCTGAGGGTTTTTACAGCATTGGGTATGTTTTACAAATGTAATTTAAAACGTTTGTACCTACTACAGTGTAGTCTTGCACAAATGTCATAAAATACATTTAAAATCGATTCATGTAGTTCTTGCGCAGTTGTCAGAAAAACCATCTATTCATACTGGACCACAGCTTAATCCGCGAACAAACCACGAAAATGCGAAGCTAGTAAAGATGAGTGATTCAATAAAAGATGGCAACACTGCTCAGTCGTTGCGTGCAAAGGTGAGGGTGTTGCAAGCTGTGATCAACTGCGCGTCTTCAAGGTCCACCCTTGTAGCTGTAGCGTGTAGTGATGTAACACGATGTGGGACAGGAAATTTGATGGGTTTGTTTGATGTACCTAAGTGATGCATTGTAGATTAAAAAAAAAAATCTTCTGTATCGAGAGTGAATGCTTGTGTGTATCTACGACATTAAAAAAAAAAAGTAGGTTGGTAATATACCTACTCACAGAAAAAAAAATTGGATTAACGAAGCTTTTATTAGCTCTATGAATTTTAAAATATCCCAGGACCTTACGTTGAAGAAAATTAACCACAATTTCGGTTTCAACTGATTACCTGCCTATCTGTAGAAAAAACATGAAAAGTGTTCAAATCATAGAAAAGGCTTACAATTTAATTTTGCTACGTAATTTACGAGTAGATGACACATTTTCTTAATCAAGCTATTATTTATCTATACTAATATATAAAAGCTAAAGTTTGTGAGTTTGTGAGGTTGTAGGGGGTAATCTCGGGATCTACTGAACCGATTTTTTTTTTGTATATAATAGCTACATTCTTGAGGAAGGCTATAGGCTATACGGGAATGTGAAACAACGGCATATACGCATACGAAGTCGCGGGGAAAAGCTAGTATTTTATAACTACATCTAAATTTATCAGAATCAATAAACCGTACTTACTAACTAAGCAGCCTTTACTTGACTAACGTTCGTTTGCGAATACCAGAGTTATATTTTAACTCAGAGTTGGCAGTAACACGAGGTTAAACATCATATCATAATCTGCCTAGCCTTTTCCCAACTATATTGGCGTCGGCTCCCAGTCAAACCGGATTCATCTGAATACCAGTATTTCATTGGAGCGGCGGCCTACCAAACCTCCACAACCCATTAATAGGGTAACACGGTATGGAAGCATAACAAATATTCCATACATAATGACCCGAACTCGAAGTTAAAAATAACTCTGTTTTTGCAAGTGAGCCTTAAAGGTATGTGTGTAACATATGCGTGTGAAATGCGGTTCTAAATTAATACTTATGTAAATTTTTCTACGCTTGGTTTACGAGAGGCGTGACGACTCTACCGACCCAAGCCGAAGTGTCACGAGTTCACGACCTGTGTGTTTCTTATGCTAATCAGTAGCATTGTAACACAGTGATTATCTTGTAGAGTTCGTACTTAGGCACGCCTTAGTTCAGGGCTCATCGTTAGGACCAAATTACTTTAATATAATTTTTCTCGGATGAAATTAGTATTTTTGGTTAAAAGATTTGAAATACCTAGTGGATTTACCTACGAGTACCTACTAGACATTAAAAAGCGATATTTTAACGCCGTTTCTTGTTTATTATCCAAAATCAAAACCAAATCGATTTTGGATCGAGAATGAATGACAACACTATTTGACAATTGTTCTTAGTTCGGGTTCGGGACTAATCGTAGTCTAAGTGATACGGAGTAAAAAACGCCCCACACTAAGGCCGAAACTACGGACTTCGGGCTTAGAGAGTAGACCCCCTGGAACGCAAAGGGCATTTTGAGGAACGCGGATGGGTTTTATTCAGTAAGAGTCTGACACTCTCTCCCGCTCTGCTCAGAGCGGAAGGAATCATTTGATGATTTCCCATCCTTAAGGTGGAAGCGCCAGGATAGCCCGCGAAATTCAAATTTTCTAAGGTTTTTGCAATTTGCAGGTCAGTGTCGGGTTGTATCTTGGTCAAAATATATTTCGCGGCCGTAGCAAGTATGTATTCATAGAATTATAATCATTAAAATCATCAATACAACACCTTCAGTTAGAATTGATGCCAAATGATATGATTTCATGAAATACTACATCTGCAAACACTTTGTGTATTGACTGGTTTATAAAAGTCGTGTAGAAAGTATTATGTCTATATAAAGTCCGTAAATCTGATTGTCTCTAATCTAGATAAGGTCTCACATTTAATTACTAAAGTAGATATGTAGATACTTTCAGTTTAATCAATTGCAATGTTCTTGTGGTAAATGCCTTGTAGCTTTTAGTCTAATTGAATTAAACGTCGCGGTTTCAGCACATCATAGAAATAAGCTTATCTACGAGATATTTTCACATCAATTTTGGCAATTTCAAATGGACACCAGGAAAAAAGTAACCGGGGCGTAACAAAACAACCCAAAGGCCATTATTATACAAGTTTTAGTAATAAGTAACAGTGTAATTTCACAATCGCACCCAACAGTGAAGACTTGCGACGTGTAGCCTTGACTCGTCTGTTTTGGCAACGACACGCTGTGTGTGCTAATGTGGTACTGCTCAAAGGATCTTGGTTTATCAGGAAAACTAGGATGACAAAAAAGCATGCAGTCCTCCGGATTAGTGGAGGTTGGCCATCATCGCCAGCGTCACCAGGAATACATCAGGAGCCTTTTTTTTGGATGGGAAATCATCAAATATCTCCTTCCCCTCTGGGTGGAGCGGGAGGGAGTGTCAGAATCTTACTGACTTAAACCCATCCGTGCTCCTCCTAGTGCTCTTTGCCCACTCCAGGGCCGAGGTGACTATTTCGATCAAAATCCGCAACACCTCAGGAGCCTACCCTTTTTTGCAGAGAACTCTCCTCAAAATACGTTTCATCTCTGTCTTGTTGGTTGATGTCCTGGTTTCGATTTCCAGGTCGGGCAGTGTGCCCCTGAATTTAAGCCTAGTTGATGGCAACAGGGTTGCCTTCTACTATTACGTGAACTTTTGCTGCTCTATACCTAACCCCTCCGGGAATACAGTGGTGTACAACACTAGCCGTGCCTACGACTTCGTTCGCGTGGTTGTCGGAAAAAAAATGTTAAATAGCCTTCCTCGATATATGGGATATCCAACACTAAAATATTTTTTCAATTAGACCCAGTAGTTCCTGAGATTAGCAAAATACAAAAAAAAACTGAAATACTGTAAAATATAGAGGATGCTTCCTAAATAAGTCTTATGGGATTTCCTTTCCAACGATCTTTAATATAAGTAAGACATATGCTAGTCATGCCTGTATCATCTAATGAGTTAAAGAAAACCAATGATCAATTAGTGATTGTATTATTATTATCAGCTTGTATTTGTTTGTTGGTTGGATTTTTAACTAATAAAAAACACGTTATCTCAAAGTTGTGTCATATTATTATGGTCGCAATTTCATTGATCAAACGAATTGTGATCATATGACGCTGACAAATGTATCAATATGGAAATATTATAGTATCATAATTTGTAAACACACGAATTTTAAGATTCCACGATGAGTTTACCAGTTGGCAATAATTTTGGCAATGATTAAAATTACGTTAGCACTTTTTAAGAGTGTTGTGTTCCAAACGACCAAAATAGATAATAAAAAATAAAAAGATTGTAAAAACATCGTGTGACTTCAAGAAAATCTTAAATGAATGTCTGATTGGTACGATTGCCCATACATTTTTATTAATAGCATCTACATCGGCGTCCTCTGACGGTATCGTAGATTGATTAAAAGTGACTTCTTTCTCAAACATATGAAGATTGATCAATAGATGCATCAATAAGTGGCTAAAATGCTTAATCATCATCTCACGATAATGCTTGCGAAGTGCACTAATCATCTGGACATTACGAAATTTGGCCAAATGTTGGACTTTGGCGTCCACTTTTCTCGAATCACCTATTTGTAATTATTTGCATTGTCTTTTTAAGTAAGGTCCGTTTTAATTTGACCATGACTGTCTGGCCTAGAATAGTACCTAATTGCTAGAATACCTAGGTACCTAGTTTAAGACAAAACATCTCCGGACAGGATTTCCTTTGTTCACCAAAACGTTTTGTGCGCAGGTGTAGGAAGAATCTTCACCTTATTATAATAAGCGGTGCCTGGGGTCAAATTCTGTAGGGTAAGAATAGGGCTAATTCTTGAAAATTAGAACTCTACTATAGTTACTGAGAAATTAGCTTTCAAAACAAAGAATAAGAATAGTTTATATTTTAATAATATCAATCACATATAATTATTTTTATTGCACCTACCACTATTCTCTGCATCACCCAAAGGTTGACTGGTAGAGAATGCCTATGGTATTAAGTCCGCCTCTGTACATTTATGTGCTAAAGTGTTAAATAAATAAATAAATAAAACGACTGTATCAAAATATCTGAGCAATCAGTTGCACTGCGCCTTGTTATGTCTGTTAGCTATTTAAGATCTAACAGAGTTTTGGCAGACTAGCAAAGTAGTCGCATTTATAAACTACTCTCAATAGTGCAGTAGATTGCAGTGGCCCCGTGATAGGTTCGGTGGCAGACTCTGTACTTTGTGTAATTTATTTCATCAACTTTGCTCTCGAAACGGTAAAGAAAACCTCGTACGGAAGCCAGCATGTCCTGGATCCAAAATTACGAAGACATGAGACATCCACATCCACCAACCCGAACTAGGCCTGCGTGGTGGATGGATCCTCTTTCATTGTAAGGAGGCCTGTGTCCCAACTGTGTGACTGTAATAAAGGCTGAATAATCATGTCATGCTCAATAGCGTACATATATTAAAAGGTCCAATTAGATACTTGTATAAACAATAATTAAATCAAGTTTACGGCTTTTATAATGCGCATAGCAAAGGACTGGAAATCCCTGCCTGCCTGCGTCTGTTTCCGAACGCATACAACCCTATCTCTCCAAAGTTCAGGCTTCTTCTGTGTAAGCTCGCTCCATCGTCGACTTTGTCTCTGTCATCTCTGAACTAGAGTAGAGTCAAGAGCAAACCCATCTTACATAAAAAATAAAACAAAAGTTTGTCTGTTACCATAAAGTGTTGAAGGAATTAGTTTCACGCAATAGGTCTGATAGCCCTCAATCTAATCAGGAAAATAGATTGATACCATAAACGAGGCTTTTTCTATACAACAGATAGGTATGAGTGTTATTAAGGTAATGGAGGGAACATTTACGACGCTGTTGTAAAATGATACTTGACACAATACACCTGTAAAACCTGTCTAGGTATATACAAGCTAAAATATTACCTTACAGGGTAGGTACATAACTTAGAATTGATTGACAATGTTTCAGGTGAACATTTTAACGTTTCAGCAGCAAAACTTTTTTGACTTTAGTCGGTCCAAGATTTTATTTAAATATGTGGCACATCCGCGCAAAGGTACCTACAGACATTGATTACATTCTCGAACCATTTTTAGGGTTCCGTACCCAATAGGGTCCCCCTATTACTAAGACTCCGCTGTCCGTCCGTCCGTCTGTCACCAGGCTGTATCTCATGAACCGTGATTGCTAGGCAGTTGAAATTTTCACAGATGATGTATTTCTGTTGCCGCTATAACAACAAATACTAAAAAACAGAGTGAAATATTTATTTTAAGGGGCTCCCATACAACAAATGTGTTTTTTTTTGCTCTTTTTTGCTTGATATTGATAACGGCAACAGGTAAACGCTTGAAATATTCACAGAATAAGTATTTAGTTATAAATTCACTTTAAAAATAAATAATTAAAATAAAATAAATGTAATATTTAAGGGGGGCTCCCATACAACAAACGTGATTTTTTTGCCGTTTTTTTTTATAGATAATGGTACAGAACCCTTCGTGCGCGAGTCTGACTCGCACTTGGCCGGTTTTTTTGTTTGATAATTAATATTATATTATTATGTAGTTTAATTTTAGTTTTCATTTCTGAAACTTTCTATTCAGCGTGACTTTTAAGTTGTTGGAAGTATTTCAGGAATGAAAATACTATGAAAGTATATGGCCAAACCTAAAATCGTACTGTTCCCTACATTTTGTCGAGTTATGCAAACATGAATGTACTGTACAGCTAATTGAGTTATTGTTATTAATTTTTTGATCCCTTAGTAAACTTTATAGTTGTAATTTTTTTGATGTAGTTATTATTACAGCTGTTAATATGCTTATCTTATCGTCCCATTAAAGATTGACAAAAAATTTAAAGTCTCCCTGTAGTGTGAAATTTATTTTTTCCTGACTCTGCTTGCGTTTTAGAGGTTGAAGTTCAGCCAATGTGTTAAACAGAAGCAGATAATAATATTATTGATAGTTCATTCTCAACTCACGATTATATAGGTAAATTAATTGTTGTCACTGCGCAAATCAAGGCAAAACGAGAATTATGTTTAAGTATTATGTATGATGATAATATAATTATTATGTCAATGTGCGATAGCAACCTTATCAACTTATTTAATAAGAAGTAAGTAGTTGTACTAAAATAACGGTTTGGTCTTTCACCGATACGAAATTATTATTTTTTTTACCCAACTGCGTCAGAAATGTGATACTTTTAGATGATCAAATTGTAAGTTTTACATTACAAAGATACAAAAAAGAATATATTATTATTATATTAGCACTTAATAATAGCACTATTAAACAAGGTAATAAGTTTATCAAAATAAAGAGTATATATTCATAATGTTTAATTTGCATAAAATGCTTTTTTTAATTCATTTGCTTTTTGCTTTTTTAGGGTTGCAGAGGTTTATTTTGTACATATTTCCGCAGGAATTTCGTTTATAATTTTTGGTAGTATGTAGGTGTATTTTCTCATACCATACAATAGAACCTTTTTTATTATTCAATTGTTCGTTATAACGTTGACGATAATGACCAAAACAAGGGAGACAAATAACTACGCAGATATATTTATATATATAGACTGTACAATTTTATTTTTATTCCTTATTAACTAAGCATTCTCTCATTTATCACAATTTATTGCAGATTCATGTGCAACTATAGTGTTGGACTTAACTAATCAAAGCTCGTTGTGTTTACTTAACCACGTCTGCTTGATCAGGTCGGCTCCCTTCTCGCCAATCATGATGGTTGGCGCATTGGTGTTGCCTCTTACCACGAACGGCATTATACTTGCATCTATCACTCGTAACCCCTTCACACCGTGTACTCTTAGCTCTGGGTCCACTACTGAAGCCTTGTCGCTCTTAGGCCCCATCTTAACGGTACTGGTAGGATGATACAATGAAAATGTAAGTTCCCTCGATATACACTCGAGGTGTTCATCGCTCATCTTCTCAAGGCCCCTGCATGCTTCAATATCCATCCAATGCAATTTTAATCCCGTTTCCTTAAACGTTTTGGTTTCACCCAATCTCAAAGCATGTTGCTTCATTGCCCTTAAAATAGTTTCTAAATCTTCGGACTCCTTGAAGTAGTTTGCGTATATTAGAGGGTGTTCGAAAGGATTTTTACTGTTTAGTACAATTTTGCCTTTTGATTTTGGGTGTAGTACTACATTGTATACTATTATGACAATATGATTCTTGTTCATATCAATAAATTCTTGATAAACCTCGTCACTTACATCGTGCTTTGCGAAGAAATCAAGCATTCCAGACACACCCGGAGGTAAAACCAGATGATGATGCTGCACATCTGGGATAGACGAATGAGGATCTGTTGTGTTCATAAAACTGATGACTCTGTGCGGATTAGTATCTTTTAATAATCCAGTACGACTCAATAAATATTCTGCAAACGCGCTCGCTATATTTTTAACAGAAGTTAATTCAGCGTCACCTGGCATAGTATAAAACAGAGGCACAAAAACATGGTCTTGTAAGTTTTCACCTACAGGTAAGTCGGCAACGACTTCAATATTCATTTCCTGTAAATGCTTTTTCGGTCCAATACCTGATAGCTGTAAAATTTGTGGTGAGTTAATGGCTCCACCTGACACCACCACCTCTTTTTTTGCATTTACAATAAAATCCTTTCCATCTTTATGAATCTGTACGCCCTTAACTGTTTTCGTACCGGGGTGGAATAAAACTTTAGTAACCAGACCATTTTTAATCACATGTAAATTCTTTCTGTCTTTTACTGGTGTCAAAAATGCTCTAGCAGTACTGTATCTAACGTTATCTTTTATATTAGCATGGGTCGCTATAATGCCCATTTGACTAGCACCATTAACATCACTTGAGTTAGTCATTCCAAGTTCGACTGCTGCTTTTATAATAGTTTGTTCAAAAAAGTTAGGCTCAACTGCTTCGATGATATGTAAAGGCCCGTCTCGATTATGATATTTCTTATTTTCTTCAGTGTATTCTCCAGTGAAGTTTTCGCTTTTTAAAAAGTAGGGTAAAACGTCATCGTAGCTCCATCCGTAGTTACCGTCTGCTGCCCATTCGTCGTAGTCAGCTTTGTTGGCTCGCACGTAGAACATCGCGTTGATACTACTGCAGCCGCCCAGCACTTTTCCTCGAGGCCAAGCACAGCCTTTGTTCTTGTAACTTCTACAAGCGTCTTGTGGCTGTGTTCTATATCCCCAATCTATCGGAGTTTTTAGACTGTTGTAGAATACTTGTGGAATCTGAAACATTAAATGGCATATCTGTAGAGAAAGGTTCTAAAGATTAGTCGTAGATTTTAAATGATTGATGCTTTTACCTTAAACTAAACCTAGTAATAAACGAGCTAGTAGGTTCGTAACAAATATACATACTTATTCTGTTAAAGAAAGTTCTAGTTACTGGTTCTATCATTATGATTGCGATTTATTACTCACTTCGGTAGTTAACGTGGGATTTCCTCCTGCTTCAATTAACAACACCTTCCATTCTGGAACTTCACTCAGACGGCTGGCCACCACTGCTCCAGCAGAACCAGCGCCCACTACTATGAAGTCATAGTTGGGATCTGAAATATACAAAGTTAAAGTTAAATTTTAGATATGACCAGATAGACATCTCCTTATTTCTTTCTATTCATTGTTCAAACATCATGTTTCTTTTTTGGGTTTTTGCTCTATGAAACAAGTTATTTTTAATTAACGACACGAAAATTTGTAAGTTCTATATTAAATTGTAAATATTACATATTATGTATTCGAGATTGTTAATTCCTTTTTAGAAACATCTTTCAGTTAGATATGGACTAATGCTTCCTGTTTGTTTTTACACAATGATAATGATGGCTTTATTCAGCCCGTCTGAATTCTTATAGTTATAACCACAATATATTTATCTTGTTGGCCCGGATTCAGTGATAGTATAATATCACTGAAGTACATAAATTCTGTTTAGTTAAAGTGCATGCCATAATGTTGAACCATGTTGAATAATTACTACCAGTTTTCCTTGGCTTTTGACGTCACTACGCGAATTACTATTACTGCAGAAAATCACCTTGGCCCTTTGCGTTACTGTTCGAATTCTATAGAAAAGCAAAGAATATTTATTTGTTATATAATAAGAATCAATTGTGGCTTCAGCTTTTGGTCCCAGTTGGCGAAACATTTATTTTAATCGCTTATCCAAGAAAAATATGAAAAATTACTGCCTTACAATGGTTATTAATATACGACTAAATTGGACAGAATAATGCTTTAATTCTAACAATTAAAAAATAATTAAACTATGATTTAGTATGTGGTTTTTCAGTTTCGATTTCTAACACAATTATTACCATGTAGACGCAATTTAAAACAAATCATGATAATTATCGTGACAAAATTCTTATTATATAATACTTTAAATAGGTTAATTTACTCAGAAGTTATCGTTACCTTGAAGAACAGCGTTCGTAGCATCATCAGGCCAAAGATGGTCGCCTACGAGAGCACACTGGGCCGCGAAGATGCTCTGCAGCGTCTGCACGAACAGTGGACCAGCCACCTGGTAGCTGTCCACGATCATCGACGTCATGGCTGGATCACAGGCCCACGACATCTTCACCTGGAATCAGCCAGTCAAATTGGAATTAGTAGGGTCGGGTTTGCATACATCGCTGGTAGAACTTTGATGAGGTTGCCACAGGAGTCTATAGGTTGGAAGTTACTAGAAAATTTCTTTGGGACCAACTTCGAAGTAATTATAGTATTTTCAAAAAAGGAATCATCACAATCGAACTACTCTATAAAAAATATGCGTGATCATCCATTAAAGTATAATATACGGGTCGACTTGAGAACAACCTCCCTGTTTTCTTTGTCCTTTAAAAAATATGCTCAACACAGGGCGAAGTCGGAATAGTAAATATAAAAATAGGAAGTTGAACCAAGAATGATGGTATCAATCTTTTTGGTATCAAAACACGTACTCGTATAAATCAATCTTAGATTTTATTCTTGATACGGATTGGTATAATTGGTGATCAACTTCTAATTTGTGTTGACAAAGGTCAGAAAATAATGATTTGATTGTAACGATCATTTTGATTTTTTTTGGCTACCTGGATAAGTAATTTTACTAATTTTAAGTTCAAAGTTCATTGAATTACCCGGTACCTAACAACATTGGACTTTTGGTTTTGCACTTTAGACGTTGGACCATGACCTAGGATAATACGACAGTTATTCTTGTTAGTCTTTCAGTATCCGAGGCCCACTTGACGGTTTTCCTTGAGTTAACAATTACGTTCATAAACAGATAGGATCTGATCACGTCCAAACCGTTCAAGTTATTTCCGTTTTGGTACGAATCCTTATTTTCATGTATTTTTAGTAGGTACGCATATGTAATGATAATGAACAAAAAATGGACATTAGCGAGTCAAAAGTTATTTCTGTCGTAGTAAAAAACGATGCTAGTAAAATTTCAATAATTGGTAAATTGTCTAACCAAATTGCCTGCTTTAGGTTATCATAATTATGGACACTGCCCTGTACATAGGGTGTAACATACATGGGCACACAAATGGATGCCGTGCATTCAGTACATGATTCTGGACAAAAAAAATACGAATTATTCGACGGCTTTTACTTATTCATTTTAATCTTCGGTTTGGTACTTAAAACTGTATACATACAATGCGGTACAAAAAATAAAAAGAAAAATGTATATGATGCACAAAAATGGATGAGCTTTTTTTAAGAATGGGAAACCATCAAATGTCCAATGGAGTGTCTGACTCTTTCCGATTAAAACCCATACGTGTTCCTCCAAATGCCCTTTGCGTTCCAGGGGCCTACTCTCTAAGTCCGTAGTTTCGGTCTTAGTGTCGGGCGTTTTCTACTCCGTATCACCTACGGACTTATGACTTATCCTGAACACGAACCAAGATAGAATGACAAAACGATTGACAGTTATTCTTAGTTCAGGACTAATCGGCCTAAAAAAACTACGGACTTCGGGCTTAGAGAGTAGGCCCCCAGGGCAGCGGTGACTCTTTCGAACAAATTCTGCAACCCTGGCTGGCTGTGGCCTTATGTGGGCCCCGAATCACATTTACTATTTAAATCGTTAAGATTCACATTTTGGCAAAACATAATCAATGTACCTACCCGCGTTTACTAACAAAACAAGATCAGTGAAGACCTTGCAACCTTGAATTGTAAGATAATAATTGTTTTAATACTTATTTGTATGAGATAATAGTGTTTGTTTATCAATGTTTATCCAGTTATCTGCCGCAAAACTTTAAATACCGTGTTACTGGGGAATTATATAATCATGGCGAATCTATCTATTTACGTGATATCGATTGTAACGTCATGTTTAATTGATGCGAATATTAATCTTATCATTTCCTTTCATGATCAAATAATTAGTTGTTTAGATAAAACTACAAAACAAGCACTGTAAGATTAATACCTATAATTATTTTAATAGCTACCCAAACGATTTGAAATGCGTAAATTGATGAGTATTTTGAAAATAATTTCAACTTAGTCTTAGTATAGTTACCTACTGCTACTGAGTCCCCATTTGTTTTACTTACATACGTGGTATTTTATATTGCACGGAGAAATGAAACGAAAGTTACAAATCATATCGAACTAAGTCTCAGCGACCGGTGAAAGCCGTCTGGGTCAAAACAAAGAAATGCAACTTAGAAAAACAACACTAGCGCACTTGTGTCCAGAACTTCGGATAAAAACTAGTTTGATATATCTACCGATAATAATTACAATAAAATAATAAATAATACGTGTATTTTATATCTTAGTTAACTTATTTTCTGTCAACTTTAACTTTAAATTTCATAAAACTTTACTCAAACACATGTTTGATTAACTGATGTTTTTTTCAAACCACTATTACCTACATACACCTTAACTAAAACAGTCCACAAAACTATTAAAAATAATTAAAAACAAAAATAATCTTACCGCTTACTATTTTCTTTAAAAAGTTATATAAAAGTTGTATAATTTTCTTTCTAACACCGTAACTGTTACGAACGCAAATGCATAGCGGGCTGCCCGACCACTGACCGTCAACTGCTGGCACGCACTACACTCACACTTAAGTATCTAGCCTGTAAATACCTATATCTATATATACAGCCACACTGATACAATTATACAAACAGATCTTTACGCGTCATTACTGAGCTGTTTTCTTATCTGCACTAAGTTATAAAAAATACAACCGACTTCGATTTTTAATTTTTTGTGTATTTTTTTTTTCACTTTTTAGTAGTGGTTAGCTTTAACTAAACCCAACGCAAAGAGAATCATCAAGATCGGTTCATAAACACTAAAGTTATGCCATAATAGATAACCCCTACACCATGGTTGACTTGTACACTTCACAACGTACCGGCGCGCGGCGTGATGTTATGTTATGAACTGGTGAAAACAATAAACATACATGTGATTTTAGCAATCCCGGGAGATATGCTATCGTTTATTGAAGAGTTCCGTTACCTATCTCCGAAGTTCTTCATCAGATCTTCACCAAATTGAAATGGAATCAGTCCGGGGAGATACTCTTCCAAAAAAAAATAATCTTCAAAATCGGTTGACAATTGGCGAAAATATCGCTAAACAAACATACAAAAAAAAATCTGTTGACTTGAGAACCTCCTCCTTTTTTTGAAGTCGGTTAAAACTTATGTTAAAATTCATCTTGTTTTTTTAATCTGATGATTGATGATGATGATGAATGATGATGATTTTAGCTTGGTGTATCTAAGAAGCGTTTTGCTGTTCGAAATTGAGCAGGCACTGCGAAACAGATTATAAGTACCTAAATAATACTTACTGGGATGTTGTTAAATGAAATTACCTTTCTTGCAACACTGAAGTTTAATTGCAATGGTTGTCATGATTTCTTTGTATTCTTTCAGAATATGCGTGGTACGGTTACAAGTTAAGTTGTTTCTATTTTTTTCAAGCTGTATTATATCGTGGCTGGTCTCAAGGTTCCACTCTTCCCAGTGTGTTGCCTTTTCCGTCCAATCTCCCCTCAGTCGTCACACCACAGTTTCCTAGGCCTCCTACAGGCTGGCATTTGACTCCCACTATATAGCAACTCTGGCCCATTTTTGAGCATTCTACGCACATGGCCCGCCCAATTCCACATCAGCTTTGCAGAGATATTTTACATGTTATATACAACAATGCCATTGGTTTACCAATTAAGATCGAAGAAATAAATCGGTATCAAGCAGCGATCTACCACCACCGTACAAAAACTGTTTTCATGCATTTTCATTTTCTTTGGGACATTCAATTTAATGCCGATGCCGGAAGCATAGAACCATCGATGTGGCGATGGACGCGTGGGTCCTACTTATGTCTACCATCAGTGGACGTCTTCCAGCTGAAATGATGACGATACAATTTTATTTTATTATCTGTAGTGTCTTGTGATCCGTGTTATTAATAGAAGCTTTTATTAGAAGTCAATTTCCGATGACAATGCGTTTATTTGGTACAGATGACCTGATGATGAAGCCAAAATTGTCTCTGTATGAGATAACTATTTATATTACTGTTATCGATTTGAGTTCTCCATGTTGAGGTTTGGTGGTACAAAATAATGATGAGCAATGTGTTTGCATTAAAGCTTCTTTAAGATAACGACCGTATGTGACATGTAAGAGTCGTGATGGCTCATTGGCTTAGGCCTCGCCGCTCATGCTTGTAGTCGTAGAGCAAGTACCTACCAATCTGACTTTTTAACCGACTTCATAAAAAAGAGGAGGTTTTTTGTTTCGTTTTTTTATATTTATTTTTTATGTGTGTTAGTTACCTCATAACTCCGTAATAACGGATTTGAAAAAATCTTTTCATATGAAAAGATATACTTTTCGATTGGACCCATAGAAATATAATCAAAATCAGTTCAGTAGTTTGGTTTTTAAATCAAAATATTTGTAAAAAATATGTCATCCGAAAAACGAAATTGCGTATTTAGCTTTCCTGTGTCTTTCTAGTGGTGGTTCCTTACAGACTACGACAAATGATCAAGCATTAAAAAGTTGTTTGTTTTATGTTGTAACTGACTTTCGTAGATGTAAAGATCGTGATGAAACCTGGACATGGACATAGTTAATACAACCTTTTCCTCGTGCATTCGCTCTCGTGGTCTGTAGTGAAAGATCCGTGAATTTTTTCGGATGTAACATTTTGGATTTTTGACAGAAGGTGTCACGGTGTATGTCATTTCTCCACAGTCCTTGGCTTTAGAGATTGACATCTCAGCTCTTTGCCAATGCTGCAACAGAGTGTTCATACCAAAAACCGATTATTATTATTTTTTTTTTTATTATTATGTGTGCGATCTGTTCCATATAATGTAGACTATGTGATTAGCAATGGACGTATTGTCAGCCTGTAACTGTCCCAAATCAGGGCAAAGCGAGAAGGCACGAACAATCGAACAAATATGTAAATCACCACGCTTACTCCAAGCTTGTTTGGCGGCGATTTCATAATGAAGGTTCAGAGGGCTTAGTGTGAGTTTTTAAACGTACTCGATCGCGTTAACGTAAACGTTCGCTTATGTCAAATTTTATAGAAAAAAACAGGTTGTGCGTGAGTGTCACCAGGCGGCGCTTATTCAGTTTCAATACAAATTGACGTTTACGCTAACGCGATCGAGATCGCTAAAAAACTCGCACTAAGACCAACGAAGTGACTTTTTTGGGAATATTCGATAAGATTATGAAAGTAGTAAGCAGTATGCTAACAACTTTCGAAACTTTTAGATTTAGCTTTCCAAATAACATAGAAAATCAGAAAAAAAAACTGACTTCAAAACTACTTTCAATTAATAACTAAGAAGGGAGAAATAAAATTATAACTTTTAAAAAATCTTAAGTAAATATGCCAATCTTTTTGAGGTCGATTTGAAATAGAAGTTGTAACTTGGTAGTCGTATATCGTAATGTATGTCGTATATCGGTTACCCAACAGGAGTTCTGGCACCACCTGAAAAAATAGTTGGAATATTTACTTTAGATTTTTTAAGAGATATTAAAACTTTTATTTTTTATTAATTGAAAGTAGTTTAGAAGCCTTAAATTTTAAAAAAATATTTTTTTATTTCTTATTTGTTTTATTTTCAGATGTAAGTAATTGAAACTAATTAAAAAGAATTAACTTATTCCTCCATCATTATCTACTACGATACATGAAGTGACGAACCGTTTTTATGTTGCCATCTGACTATGACACGATTACTTTTTAAATTGCTAAGCCACAGCCAAAGCCAAAGATTGAAACAACAAGCATAATTATATGTTTTAGAATTACGCTGTTAAGCCAGCGACACGTTTTCCTAGTGACGAAAACACACTTAAATTTCTATCTCAAAAACTACTGAACCGATTTTAATGAAATTTGCAACGGTGCAACTCTGACAATATTTTATACAAATGGGTCGAATTGATTACATTATTATGATACCTATTATGTCTCATCATAACCTATGTATCTCCCCACGAATTTCATCTGCAAGTAGTCTAACATTTTGATGAGTTAATACTTGAAAGTAGTAAAAGGTTTTTACTGAAATTTGATATTTCGTAATGAACAGGGGGTCTTTCTAGATATACAAAATTGCAAGTTTGTGGGTCATACAGGTTTAAGTTGGTCGAAAGTGGGCTAAATAAAAGTACTAACTAAGACGAAAAGAATAGTTGGTCGCTGTGTTGAACACAAGACAATGCTAAATGTTCTTCCATAAATTCTTTACTTAAGATGCAATTATTGTTTATTATTCTGACCCTATAGGTCATTTGGTTTCACTTAATTTTATTGACATAATCTTCTCATTACCATGTTCTATTATGAGTTGTATTGCAATGTGGTTAACTACCGACCTCGACAAATTGATTGATATTATTTTTGTCTGAGCAACCAGCAGCATGTTCGTCATGCTCGCTTAGATGTCGCTGCTTGCGGTAGCTTCGGAGATCAGATTAACTGTTTCCCTATAATATGGCGAGGAGGCTAATGGCTGATCATTGCGTTATGCTCGTGAACGTTCGCTACTTGTGGTGACTGGTCGTTTTGCTGACTGTGGTTTACTATTGTTATAACTATTAACTGTTTATTAATTTTGCTGCGATGGTCGCACTTATGGTTAAATTCCAGCGTTGTACATGCAAACGGGCACGTCATTTATGCCTGGAGGCTCATTTTGGACAGATTTTTTGCTGGTGTATTTATGTTTATGATTGTTTCATATTTAGTTGTTGGCATAATGGATGGCATCAAAACGGAACCCTTAGGTATAGGATCACTTTGTTGTTCGTCTGTCACGACCCTTTTTCTCAAGAACGCGTGGAGAAGTCAAACTAAAATTAATGTAAAATACTCCTTGGAGCAGTGAAAAAAATCAAACTTCTAAGTCAACGGAATCTAAAAATAAGGCTGTTTATGCTACGTGTCTGTCCGGTACGTTCGGAGAAAATTAGCTGTGACAGACAGACAGACAGATAACCGAGTGATCCTATAAGCGGTCCGTTTTTTACAGACGTTCCGAATTTAAAAAAATGTGTTTGTTATAACGTATCGTATGCCAGTATTTTGATATTACAAACAGAACAATAGAGAATGAGGTATTTAGGAAGACGACATGGTCAACCGAACCCAAATAAATAGGGGTAAAGCCAGGAGAATCTGAATGAATTAGTTTGTTAACAGAACAAATAGAGAATTTACGAAACAAAAGTGTATTTTATAGCATGTATCTAAACTAACTATGATGAATATTAAATGAGGTAGGTACTTGTGAAGAGTAAAATAAATATGCACTTGTACGCAAGTACAAGGTACTACGGTAGGTAAGTACTATAGGTACCTATATACTGCGTAGTATGTGTGTGTTTAGTTAGGACCACATCATCTAAATAGTATCTGCGCAATTGTTGTAGTTCTAAATTTCTTATTCATATTCAGAAACAGCAACCTATAAGGATACATTTCTTCACAAACAAGATCACATGCAAATTGTTATTTCTGTAACTAAATCAAGATAAAATCTTCAAATTGTGCTTGAGGAATACTGATTACTTGATTAAGAACACTTGAAAATACTATTGGAGTTCCAGTTTGTTTTGAGAATCAGCACAAAAGGGCTGTTCAAGTAAGTATTACGTAAGCAGAATTTTAGTCATTTTAAACCCCCTTGTCAGCCATAGTAAGCAAAGCTTCTGCCCCCCCCCCCCTACTATGCTGTCGTAAACATTGGTCAAAGCACAGTAGGTACTTCCTTACCATACTTCCATTTTTGAACTTAACTATGGACCACCGCATGAGAGCCAGTAAGCAACAATAAATTATTTTAGCAAATCTTTGTAATCACTTAGGAAAAAGGAAGGGAAGGAGGGAAACGTGGTAATGAGGGAAATAAATGTTGCTGACGTAATCACCATTCGAGACTCCCCCGTCCCCCATGTCATCAAAAGTAAGCAAACCAAAGACCCCCCCTCCCCCTTTGGGGCATACGTAATACTTGAACGGTCCCAAAACAAAAATCTACTTTTGTATTATACTTGAACAGTGGTAGAATAGAACCTATTTTTGAGGTTGAGGGAAATCAAACCAATGTAATTATGAAAACTGTAACATTTTTATTCCTTAAAACACCTAATGAATCACAAATTTGACATAAGATAATCTAATTTGTACAGGAGGCTCGTTGCGATTATTAGGCATTGTTAAAACAATATTCGTCTACTA
The DNA here is from genome assembly GCA_947386135.1 of Melanchra persicariae. Classification (NCBI taxonomy): domain Eukaryota; kingdom Metazoa; phylum Arthropoda; class Insecta; order Lepidoptera; family Noctuidae; genus Melanchra; species Melanchra persicariae. The sequence goes on along the minus strand of OX376661.1, from coordinate 7,160,803 downwards.
AATTAAATAACTTAAAGTTCGGTGTGTTTGTTCAACCAGAACTTCTTGATCAGGTCAGCTCCTTTCTCACCAATCATAATGGAAGGCGCGTTGGTGTTGCCTCTTATAACAGAGGGCATGATACTGGCGTCGATCACTCTCAATCCCTTCACTTTGCGTACTCTGAGTTCCAAGTCAACGACTGCGCTCTTATCGCCATCAGGACCCATCTTAGCGGTACTGGTGGGGTGGTACAGAGAGAACGTCAGTTCCCTTGAAATGCAGTCCAAGTACTCGTCGCTGCTCTTGTCGAACTTCTTGCACGCGTCGATGTCCAACCAGTCCAATTTGAAACCTGCCTGCTTCAAGGCTTTAGTGTCTCCAAGTCTCAAAGTGTGTTGTTTCATTGCTCTGATGACGGTCGCCATATCTTCGGGGTCCTTGTAGTAGTCAGCGAAGAACAAAGGAGCTTCAAGCGGGTTCTTGCTCGCCAAAAGGATCCTACCAGCAGACTTAGGCTTCAGCAGAGTGTTGAAAATCACCAGCGTGTATTTGTCTTCATTCATTTTCTTGAACTTGGTGTATGCCTCATCGTTTAATCCGTGCTTCTGGAAAATGTCGATCAAGTTGTACACACCAGGGGGCAGGACGAAGTAATGGAACTGCATGTCCGAGGCTTCTGATGTTGGGTCAGTAGTGTTGACGAAACTGATGACTCTGTTAGGGCTAGTGTTGATCAATGGGCCTGTTCCTTCCAAAATGTACTGAGCAAAGTCACCAGCAATTTTAGAGATAGAATAGTAGTCCTTGGGACCAGGCTTTGTGTAGAAAGTAGGAACGAATAAGTGGTCTTGCAAGTTTTCTCCAACGGGCAGATCAGCCTTAACTTCGATTTTCATGTCTTCCAAGTGCTTCCTAGGTCCGATACCAGACAGCAGCAAGATGTGCGGTGAATTGAGGGCACCAGCAGACAGGATGAGTTCTTTCCTTACGTTGACGACGATATCTTTTCCGTCTTTGTGGACCATGACACCGCTCACGGTGTTAGTTCCAGGTACAAACAAAACTTTAGTAGCTTGAGCGTGCTTGATTACGTGGAAGTTCTTCCTGTCCTTGATTGGGTTCAAGAAGGCACGAGCAGTACTGAATCTGTGGCCATTTTTGGTCGTAGTCTGTGAGGTCATAACTCCCATTTGGCTTTCGCCGTTGATGTCGGTCGAGTTCTTTAAACCAAGTTCGATGGCTGCGTTGATGATCATGTGTTCAAAATCGTGGGACTGTTTGTCGACGGCGACGTTGAGGTTGCCTTCCCAGTTGTGGTATTTCTGGTTCTCTTCGTTGAATATGCCTGTGAATGCCTCACTCTTCCTGAAGTATGGTAGAACATCTTCGTAGCTCCATCCTGTGCAACCGTCGTCGTTTGCCCATTCGTCGAAGTCGTATCTGTTTCCTCTGACGTAGAACATGAAGTTGATACTGCTGCTGCCTCCGAGAGCCTTACCACGCGGCCAGGCGCAACCCTTTGCTGTGTAGCTTCTGCAGGCGCCATCTTGAGGTTGAGTTTTGTAGGCCCAATCTTGAGGACTACGCATGTTGTTGTAGAAAAGATGGGGGATCTGAAAGTAATTGATAATAATATGTTAAATGTGACGTTACTGGATGGTTTACGAGTTCTTAATTGTTTAACATGAACTTATAGTTTGACGTTAGATGCTGATTACAAATTATTTACCTCGGTGTTCAAGGTAGGGTTGCCTCCAGCTTCCACGAGCAGAACCTTCCATTCTGGCACTTCACTGAGCCGGTTTGCGACTGCAGAACCTGCCGACCCTGCTCCTACCACTATGAAGTCGTAGTAGGGATCTGGAATGTAAACATTATGTTTAATTGGATGATTTAACTTAGATTTGATTAAAAATTAGATACGGTCTTATCTTAATGATTATGTCAATTTAAGTATAAGAGCATAATTTTCTGTCTTCCTGTGGTACAAACGAGAACCTTTCAAGTCGAATACGCATTAATAATAGTCTGATTTCACGATTTAACTGCTCATACTATAATGACATAGAACAAGTACATGGTTGTCAAATGTACATTACGGATTTTCTAATAATCCGATCAGGATTATTATTTTCATGTGAAAATTCAGTCTCTTAAAATAATCATACAGATTATAGACAATGAAAATAATATTTAATGTCGAAATCGCAAATTGAAACAAACTACGATTAAATAATTATGTAGAAAAAAAATATTACTATGGGCAATGCAATATACGTATTAGATTGTATTACAAAACATTGTATTTGGATTGGTTTAGTCTTACGTACATGGAACTTTACCGGCTAAATATAGAAATAATCATATCACACAACTTTCTACCTCTTCGTAGCACTTACATTTCGCCCGTTTTACCCCAAGGGTTAGGAACCATATTTAAGCTTTATGTTTAGTCCCATGCAATAAGCTCCTCCCCCGAGCCTAGACCATCAACAGAACACCAATTGAGAATTCTAAATACTACTAAAATTCAAATGGAAAAACGCAATAACACTTTGCTTGTCATGAGAATTAGATCCACCAGCTAGCGCTCAGCAAATACGGTTGCGACCTCGAGGCCAATGGGACTACCAGGGATGTATTAGCACTTCACTAGCCGTATTTGTCAAAATATTCGCATCACTTGTGCAATACAAAACCTCTGGACTGTCGCGACACCTAATTTAGCTATGACGCCATTGTTTTACTATTGTGTCTGATGCGTTGACAGTTGACATTTGTTTTGCACAAACGACACAAATATTTTGACAAATACGCATTACATATGAGGATCAAATAATTTACCTTCAAGCACTTGCTGGATGGCATCAGCGGGCCACAGGTGGTCACCGACCAGCGCGCACTGGGCCGCCAGGAAGGTCTGCAGAGACTGCATGAACAGCGGACCAGCCGTCTGGTAGCTGTTCACGATGTTGGCGGTCAACGCCGGATCGCAAGCCCACGACATTTTGATCTGGAGGAAGGAAATGATATGGTTAATGATGGGTCAGGGTTTTTCGATGAATTTCTACCAGTTGACCCTTCAACTGGTAGCAATTCATCGAAAACCCTGCCCCTGCAGTGTCGACAAAGACCGTTACTGTTAGAACAATCAATAAATGAGAAAGCTTATAATCAGAATCTGTTTTCAAATAAATTGTCTCAAAAACAACAACAACATAGCTAAAAATAAATATTTTAAATGATATAGTAAAAGAATCTGACGAAATCTGCTTGCAAATTCCGAAGTTGACCAAAGGAACCACCTGCTGTATTATTAAAATGGGTGGCTTACCTCTCTTTTTCAGCTCCTACTATGCTAGTATATGAAGCTGACAGTTCCAAGAGAGCTGGCAGTATGATTATCCTGGGAACTGTCCCTGATTTAAATACGAGATGTTTTAGGTATGTGACATGCGTCAGAACGAGATAATTACAATTATGTTATTGTCTCACTATCATAATGGCGTATAATTTGTAACCTTTAATTTTTTATGTAACTTTTAATCAGATCTCCAAATTTTTGGAGTGCGGCCTCGTTCACAGTGGGTTTTATTTCAACTACGTTAGAAAAATAACTAAAACTGACCCCAATGAGAAAAGTCATCAGACTCTTTTTCGAATTTATAGGGGTACTTGATTATTCAAGTGCCGCCTATAACCCAGTAGCCAAGTGGCCCTTTTCCCAATTTGTTTTCGGCCCTTACCTGTATTTCTATTCCATACAACTCGTTGTTCTACCATGCGAGCTATAGGTATAATTGACAAAATCTATCTATTTTTACTTTTACTGAATCTGTTTTAATAACAGGATTATTTTTCTCAGCACCACCATGTCCACTGTCCAAGTCCATACGCATGACCGGTGAGGGAATTTGGATGTGAGTAGCTTGTATGGTTGAAAGTTTTAGTGCCGAGGTACTAATAAAAATGGTCAGCTTGTTTTGCCCCACAGCTGGACAAAAGTCTCCATGACTCTCAGCTGTTTCAATTTTGCACCGGTGTCTGTAGGAAGATTCAAGAGAAACGAATCGGATTTACGTATCTATACTCCTGCACACTTGTAAGGACCGGATGTTTTGTTTTTTTTAAGCTTATGTTGTCCCACTGCTGGCCAAAAACCTCCCCCGTATTTTTCCAGTTAACTTTATCTATTGCCCTCTCCGGTCAATATGTTAGGAATTAGTCCAAATCGGCACGCCAGCTTTTTTGGGACTGCCTCGGTTGCGACGTCCGGCTTCAGGCATCAACTGCATGACGATCTTGGCCCATCTGTCCTCGTGCATCCTGTAAATGTAACCCTCCTAATTCCACTTTAGCCTCGCCGTTTTGTCTCCAACATTGGCGATGCCTGTCTTGGAGCGTATAAATGTGTTGTGGATATAATAAGTTTCGACTTCTGAGCCTCGTCTGAGCGCCTCAGTTTAGGTTCGGCAGGATACACATCAGAATCAGAATCTTTATTTGTAAACATAGGTGGTACATGGTGTGTGAGATGTTACAATATAACGTAGATTCACATGTCGACGAGCTTGCGCTTAAGTAACATGGGAAGGTCGCCCTTCATGAGCGCCTTCATAGACCAGAAGCTTCTGCAGGAATTTTCGATTCGACAGTCTATTTCTTTGTCCTGTCTGTTCTGAACGGCAACTAGCCGAAAATTATTTTTAATGGATTTAGGAGCTTGTGACTAAATAACAACAGCCGCACGGACCAATCTTCAAGGTTAAGCAACTCTTGCCGAGGTTGGTCAGTGGATGGGTGACCATATTAACATACCGAGACTCCGCCGTGCCTAAGAAAGCACTTTAAGCCGTTGGTCCCGGCTGTCATTTTTAGATCTTTGGCAGTCGTTACGGATTGCCAGAAGCCAGAAAAATCTGACACCAGTCTTGCCAAGAAGTACCGTGTTACCCAGTTAAAGGGGTGTGGAGGTCTGGTAGGCAGCCGCTCCACGTAATATACTGGAATTCAGCTGAATCCGGTTTGACTGGGAGCCGACCCCAATAAAGTTGGGAAAAGGCTAGGCAGATGTAAATCTCGTCGCGAACAAACCAATTATAATAGGTTTAGCATACAATTGATTATAACTAACGCTGAAATGATGTTACTGATGGTGAATATTTTACTGAAATTGATACAAAATGTCTGGAAATAGTCTGTTAATAATACCCGATTTCAGTACGCATAGTTGTGCATTACGATCTTTTATGACCATTTTTGCGTACTTTCTGCTACCACAACTGAGCAGTGTTTTCTCGTAGTTTTCTTCATCTATCTGGCTTGCCTTATTTGCTCAACCTATCATAAACAATTCCAAATTATCTGACAACATTCCAACCTATTCAAACTTTAAAAAATATCTCTGTAAATGAGCTTACATTATCCCACTGCTTGGCAAAGAGACCTCCCTTTTCCATACACGTCTGTCCTCTGAAATTGCGGGCTAGTCCTTCCTGTAGACATCAATTATGTCTCTCCATCATCGTCTTGATCTCTAGCGTCGTTGTCACCTAGCATTTTATAGGACCTACTCGTACTTGAGCCAAACTCATTTGAGTAATTAAAATAAACACATGACTTATTAATACAGGTCCCAGTAACTCGTCTCCCTAATTTGTAGTTTTGACAGTTTTTTTTATTAAGAACGAGCCCTAACGGGGCGGTTCAGTCTGAGGAAATTAAACATAGGTAGATAACATAAGATAAACTTTGACTGAATCCAAACCCCTTGTTTTTTAAAGTTTATATTTCTTTAGCGATAATAAAAACTATAAATAATCTGCGTTATGTCAAGCAATTAACCCTCTTGACAAACCATAACAACTGTGCCTCGTGTTGGATTCAGTGTGTAGTTACAGACTTACATAGTCGTGCAAATCTATCGTTTCTAACTCGTTAATCATATTAACAGTCTAATTTAGCATTCGGCTTAGGTATTCTATAACATCTTATTGTGTGTACCATTATATGTCTATAATTGTACCCACTACTGGAGCACAGGCCTCATCATGAGAGGGGGAGGGGAGTATAGTAGTTGTAATCCACAAAGCGTGCCCAGTTCGGATTGATAGATGTCACAGACCGTTTAGGTAATTATCTTTAGTCTTGTTTGAAACTTTGTCGTTGTCAGTTGGCAATCCTAACTTATCAAGGTTTTTGGCAAGTGCAGTCTCAATAGATGATGATCGTTTTTCGTTTCTCCCTGTAAACCAAGCTGCCTTGTCGTGCAAAATCATAACAGCTTTTAATAGATGCCAATTAATTGGCCATTTGACTTGTTAATGTACAACTGGTAATTTCAAAATAGTTTGATTGATACGACAGATGGCAAAGAGTGAACGTTTCCATTTACTCGGTAACATTTTCTGGTCATTCTTCGAAAACAGAAAAAGTCGATGATTCTAGTGACTGGTGAAAGTTTCGATTCCACATATTCACCAATTCAATTAAACTTTGTTGTTTTGTATTCTAGTTCTGGGGTTTATACAACGTTTAACAGATTAAACGCAATACCTCTTAAGGGGTCATTGTACTCATCATTATGAACAACTTTCACTATGGGACCAACACTGAAATCGAGAAAAAAAATGGACTGCCCCATACATTTTTTTGCACGCAACTCGAGAAAATGTACTGAACAGCACGTCGATTCTGTAAAATTCAAACAACAACTCGCATTTCAAGTCGTTATTCACTCTCACTTCGCATAAGGTTCAAAATGACCTTGATTTTGCATTCTGTAAGCATCACCTAGGCACTTGCGAAGTGAAGTGAGCTCCAAAGCGACCAACACTGTACTAGTGACTACCACACTCAACAAAATCTAAGTCGGGATTTATCGGTTTTTCATTTTACCAGTTTTTGACACAGATTTTTAGCTATTACGATGTTTAAATTAAAATTTCTTATTTTAAGGAATTTAAGGCAGCTAATAAGTAAAAAAAAAACAGAAAACTCTAAATTCGTGCCGTGAATATAATCTATGCTTACCTTACGAAAAGAAATGACTGACAGATAATATCATAAGTAATCTGTGGACAATATTTTCATTTATTGCCGTTGACGTTTAAAAGTTCGTTGCATTCACAGAGTACTTTTGGTTGCATTGTTTTGTTTACGTTCTGTTTGTTTTTTGATCGATCAGTGCCGGTAATAATAGTGAAATAATCATGAAGTAAGTTTATATTTCTGGTTGTGAATTTCAAAAATAATATGAATTAAAGAAGTGTTTATTTTGTTTTCTAATCCATCAATAATGTTTCAGTCCAAATGAGACACGTTCTTTTCATCCATCGTCGGCTTAAGTAGGTAGGCACTTATTCACTTTATAACTTTAAAAACTTTATTTAAACACTATTTAACTACGATTTATTCTATTTTCACTCATAAAATAGATGCTTTTAATTTGACACTTTGAATCGCGTTCGAGTGCAAAGTGAACGTCGAAGTGACAGGGGAATTACCTTATAGAATGCCACTTTTTACGTCATCTCATACTTTATCTGTCAAAATCTCGAGGTAAATTTAGTTCAACTCGCAAACACGCTCGCAATAGTAGCGCTAGTGTAGATTCGAATTATCAACCGAGTTTTAGAATGCCAATCAAGAAACTCACAGCGGATTCAGATTCGAAGTTTAGAATGAAGTCTTACAGAATCACACTGCTGCTGATTTTTTATTCGCGATTTCGGTATTGCGTTTATTCTATTACACGTTGTATATTGACTTGTAATTTTTCATTATACTAAAGCAAAGTAACGGAAACAGGCCAAACCGTTGATTAAATTATTATAATTTACAATTCAATTACTTAATGATTGAATACTCATCTATTTTTAGCACCTCGAGCATGCGTTTCGTGGAATGCATAGCAATGACATGAGATGTATTCATTGAATCGCTCTTCCGGTAAAAACTTGACGCTGTTGAATGTAGATACATTATATTAGAATATTATACAGTACAGTTCATATATAATATATGCATCTATAAATAATATATACAATTATTTATTTATTACTTAGAGCAGCTTCACAGGTTGATTGCTACTAGATCTTTGTCTCGGCTCTTAATATATTGGAGCCATCCCTTGATCAATCGATATTTTGAAGTATAGTAGCAAGAACTGGTAAAAAATGGATCTTTCTTTAAACTTTTACACTTATATTTAAATAAAAGACTGCCCGCGTGATGGTCGAAAATTATCGATTTATTATTGCTTTCGGGTTAAAAAGTAGTCATGGTCTACTGTACCAAGTCCATCCAAATCCTTTCAGCCGAGTTCTAACAAACAGACAGAGAGTTAGAGTTACTTTTGCATTTATAATATTACCTATTAGTACGGATAAGGGTACAACAGAAAACTACATTTGTACTTCCATCTTAGTACTTGACAACTTTATTCTTATTCACTTCACTTGGATTATTTGACTTACATTTAATTAAATACAAGTTACAACACAACTTCATACTTCACACCGTCATTGTACAACCAAATCTTGCACTTCTTCTGCCCTCCAGGAGTAATCACTTCACCAGTCTCATAATACACCGGATCTTTTACCTTGTTGACTTCATACAGTAATGGTCTTGGCTGCAGATTGTCAAATATATTCTTAAAAGGCTTCCATCTACCAAGCTTTGGAAATGGGTAAAGTGGATTAGGCAGCCCATAATTTGACCCGTAGTTCGGAAATCGGTCTTGAATTTTTGGGGAACCGTATAGATAATTTCTGAATGGATTTTGTGCAGGACTATTTAATTTTCTCTGAGGATAATTATAATAAGAGTGTAGATGATGCTTTCTTGTTGCAGGTTCTGGTATTTTTTTAGGTACATTCACCGCGCTGGGCACTACATTCTGTTTATTTTCTTTTTTGGGTTCAGTTTTTTTGTCATTGATGAGTTTATAAGGATTAACTGCAATTTTGTCATCTAGCAATGGGAAGAGACAGGTAGTTTCGTTAAACAAATCTGGTGGATTCACTTGAATTTTAGTTGGTTCTTCGTCTTCCGTGTCTTTGGACTGCCTGTAGGTCTTGGGAATTTCTACAGGACATACTTTTTCGGTGGTGACGTCATACCAGTCTTCTTTGATCATGTCTGAAGCCTTCTCGGCTATCATGATGATCGGCGCGTTGGTGTTACCGCTTGTTATTGTTGGGATAACACTGCCGTCGATCACTCGAAGGCTTTTGATTCCGTACACCTGTAAAAGAAAAGCTTTGCTTAAGTATTTCAATAACATTGAGTTGCTTTAGAAATAGTGGGTGAAGAATTACTCTGAACTTGGAAAATAAATAAAAAGAGTAAAAGTATGTATATATTTATTATTGGTGGTAACTTTTAAGTTTCGTGAAGCCAGATTCTTATGGTCGCCAACTCATGGACAGGTTTATAAGCTAAGAATAATCTTACTTTTAGTCTAGAATCCACAACAGCACCCGGATCGTCTGCAGGCCCCATGGCGCAGGTTCCCACAGGATGGTATATCGTCAGCGAGTGGTGCCTGGCTTGGCACTCCAGATGTTCGTCAGACAACAGCTCGTGAGCCTCACAGCCTGGGTTGCGCCGAGGGTTCGGTCGGGTATTCAGCTCCCGAAGTGCTGGCTGATTTACTAGTTCTTGGACTAGACGGGCGCCTTCCACCTGAAATCAAAGTGGTATTATCCGTTATTTCCAAGCTTTTACTGTATTTGGCCTTATTGTCGTAAGGTCAGAGTTTTTTTCTAGCCTCACTGTGGGCGTGTCTTTTGTAATCTAATTTAGTAGACAAGTCATCTATTAATATAAAAATCTCGCGTGGTATTTGTGATCGCAATCCTTCGAGATGGCTGGACCGATTTTTATGATATTTTTAATGCATATTTGGTAGGCATGAGAATAAGTGGTAAAATATATTTCATACTTGATATGCGCGTACGAAAAGTTGCGGGTAAAAGTTAGTATTATGATTAAATTAAAACATCTAATTAACTATGAAATACATTGGCACTAGGCTAGTCTGGATGATATTACCTACCTAACAAGGTAGGTAATAAGATCCAGACTTTCTTAATAAGAGCTGTTATGTAACGTGGTTTGATAACATGACAATGTAATTTTATAATAATTACTTTAACCTTTTCATTTCCGTGACCCATTGACAGCAATAATCGCCATTTTTTACATTCGAAACTTTTATCATGTCTATAAAAATTATCTTCCACTAAAGTTTATCAACTCATTATTAGATAATTATGTTACTGTTTTGAAAACATTAATTTGAAGGTTTATTATTAGCGTACATAAATCTAAAATAATAACTAGCTGATGGGCGCAACTTCGTCTGCCTCTCATTTTTCATTAACGCTCCGTGTCTTTTGGTCGTAGCTTGATTTTTTATAGCCTTCCTCGATGAATGGGCTATCAAACACTTAAATATTTTGTTCAATTCCAACCAGCAGTTCCTGAGATTAACGCGTTCAACCAAACAAACAAACAAACTATACAGCTTACTAGCAAACTCTACCTCTTATATAATAAAGCTGCAGAGTTTGTTTGCTCGAACGCGCTAATCTCTAAAACTGCCAGTCGGATTTGGACAATTCTTTTTGTTTATGATAACCACATTACAATGTTCATATGCCTAAGACGTTTCTGTAATCTGATACCTGGTTTTTATTGTGACTAATAAAGCATTACTATTATTATTCATGAGGAAGGCTATAGTCTATACGGGAACGGGAACGACAAAAATGGGATACATGCGTACGAAGTCGCGAGCAAAAGCTAGTTATTTTTATAAATATAGATACTTACTATAACTTTGATGTCGTCTGGGTCTGTGAAGTAGTTAGGATAAATCAGTGGAGGCGAGTAGGGGTTCGCGTCTCGTAGCTTCAGGTAGCCGCGGCTCTTCGGCCTTAGTAACAGAGGCACGATGGAGAACGAAGAGTCATAGAGTATCTCCTCATACAGCTCCGCATACGTGGCGTCATCCAAACCATTGGCTCGTTTTCCAAACAAGCCTCCATCCATATTATCAGCAGTAGGAGCTATAAACAGCTGTATATCTGGGTAGTCTTCATTCGGGTCTTGATATTTAGTATTGACGAACGCCATCGCTTCAGCCTCCATCATACTATACAGTGGCCCATTCTTGTGAACACTGAAGTCTATGAGTGCTCCTATAGAGATGACTGCGTTTAGATTAAAACAATAATCTGTTCCGTTATCGTAAGGGTTGTCGAAGAGAAACGAATGACCGCCCATGGCGACGTGGTCTTGTAGATTTTTTCCGACACCAGGAAGATTGACAATCGGATATATCCCAAGTTCTTTCAAATGCTCCGCGTCTCCTATTCCAGATAACATCAACAGTTGTGGGGACTGTATCGTGCCAGCTGATAATATAACCTCCTTGCTTGCTTTAACAATTCTTTCTTGTCCTTGTTTTTTAAACTTCACACCGTATGCAGTTTTTTGTTCGTCAATCAATATTTTTTCCACTAATGAATGCACACTGACATGTAGGTTCTTCCTTTTGGAAGCGGGTCGTAAGAACGCTTTAGCTGTACTACAACGGAGACCGTCGCGAACTGTCGCTTGGGAGCGAGTGAAACCGGTTTGGAACTCTCCATTCACATCACGAATGCTGTACCCTAACTGCTCTCCAGCTTCCAATATCTTTCTTGTTATCGGCTGCTCAAAAGCGAAATTCTCTACTGTCAAAGGCCCTCCAGTCGCGTGATAAGGGTCGTTTTGTTGCTCAGGTATCCTTATGTCTTCTGATTTTCGAAAGTATGGCAACACGCTCTCATAACCCCAACCTTCATTGCCCATACTCTCCCAATTATCGTAATCACGCCTATTCCCTCTTATGTACAACATAGCATTCAACACACTGGAGCCACCGAGCACTTTACCGCGAGGCCACTTGCACTTCCTTTCTACCATACTCAAACAGTATCCGTCACTGGGTTCCGTGAGAAATTGCCAATCGATAGAAGAGGTCTGCAGCACTGGGAATAACACTGGCACTTCTGATAAAACATTCTCGTCCTGTCCCGCTTCCAGCAAAAGCACTTTCCAGTTTGGATTCTCTGAAAGTCGATTGGCTAGTACTGCACCTGCGGATCCCGCACCAATTATGATGAAATCGTAGCAATCGTAGAGTTCTTCAAAGGGATGATCCCTCACTCGGTTTTCTGCATCTTCGATATCGGGTCTGTATAAATGTATGGCCATTCGGAGGATTATCATGATGCCAAGGCCAGGTAGAAGTCTGAAGGTGATCCTTGTGTTGGATAGCAGACCCCTGAGTGTCGTCGGGTTATGTGTCGCCATGGTTCCATAATACGTGCGCCACGGCTGCTCCGACACTGATATGGAATAAAATTGAATGGGCACTGATTCAGCACATTAGGCAAGTTATTGTTTAAATCAATCCGCATTGTGTCACACTTGTAAGTTTTCATTGCACAGAGTAATGAATTTATTTTTAAAGCAAACAAGAAACTTTAATTTTGAATGCCGACACATTACTTGCTACACATAGGTATGCATAATCAAAACTACTGTACATGTTTATACCTAGTTAGGTATAAACAAGTATAGTAGTTTTCACAAGACGCCTGTATTCAGAATAGGTAGGCAGAGTTTCACAGTACCTACTGTGCCAAATAAGTATTGGTACCTACAATATTATCAGACTGAACCAATTCCATTCACATTACTTAATAACAGTAGAACTAACAGACTATGGCAGGAGCTAATAAAGACACAATTTGTAACCTGTACTTTTTTTATTACTCTGTACTTAGTTCATTGTATCACAATAAATAATTAATTAGTGTCAGCAAATAAGTAATAATGTATTAAGTGTTATGACATCGCAGGTCTCTGACCTAGAAATGATGACAAGAGAGCAAACACAACGAGTAGTATTAGAATAATTTATTATCTATAAACACTATCCTTAATATAATCATTTACAATTGTGTGCCGTCAATAAATAGAAAATAAATTTACAATATTTGGCCATGATAGGAAATATTTACAACAAAATTCGCACGCCCATAATACTGATTTAAAATACTTTTGTTTTGTACGTCAATTAAATGTAATATCTAGAACTTCGTCGTTTTAGCCAAAATTCTTTGATCATGTCGCTGCCTTTCTCTCCTATCATGATAATAGGTGCGTTGGTATTCCCGCTCACTATGTTAGGCATGATACTGCCGTCTATGACACGTAGCCCTTTGACTCCATACACTCTCAGCTGGTTGTCCACAACAGCCTCAGGGTCCCAGTATGGCCCCATCTTTGCTGTTCCTACAGGATGATATATCGTACAAGTGTATTGTCTGATCATACACTCCCAATATGCATCCGAGTATCTTTTAATGCTGACACACGCCGGAAAGACGTGCTTGTTCAAAACCGAGCCATATTTCTGGAAAGCTCTCGTCCTGGAGAGTGCTACAGCGATTTTTACTCCTTCTACTAAAGTTTTAACGTCCAGCTCATCTGCTAGATAGTTTGGATAAATGTATGGGTAGTCGTATGGATTGGCACTACGTAGTTGAATGAAGCCTTTGCTCCGTGGTCTAAGCAACATAGGAATGATACTCCAGACATCCATATTGTTTATAGGTCTAAACACAGCATCGTAGAACGTATCCATAAGTCCGTGTATCTTGCTTATCTGCTCTCCACCATCAGAATTAGTTGATCCAGAAATGAAATGGAACTCAATATCTGGGAAATCGTCAGTCTCATTTACATATTTAGTATTGACAAAAGCTAAGCCTTCGACGCCTCCCATGATAGTCAGTGGGCCTTCTCCTAACATAGCGTACTCCATCAGTGGACCAACCGTGTGGAGACGGTGTTCTACAATAGAAATAGGCTGGTTCACCATAAAAGCTAATCCACCTAATCCAATATGATCCTGCAAGTTCCTTCCAACTCTCAAATTCTGAATCAATGGTATTTTATGTTTATTCAGTTCCTCTGCTGGGCCTATTCCTGACAGCATCAGTATCTGAGCAGAATTGATAGTTCCAGCTGATAGAATTACTTCCTTTCTTGCTCTGATACGGTACACCTTTTTGTTTTTCACAAATTCTACTCCAAACGCGACCTTAGTTCTGGGGTCTATCATCACTTTGGTGACGTGGGAATACATGGATATTTGAAGATTGGAGCGATCTTTAGCCGATCTTAGGAACGCTTTGGATGTTGAACATCGGCTGCCACGTCTGATGGTCCCCTGTGCCTCCATAAAACCGGTTTGGTTCTCTCCATTTATATCTCGGTTCATGTACCCTAATTCTCGCCCTCCATCAATAAACGATCGTATAAGTGGGGTGTGATAAGGTGCTTCGGAAATTGTCAGATATCCTCCAGTGCTGTGGTATGGTGTATGGGCTAAGGAAGGGTTCTTATTGTCTTCGGACTTCTTGAAATAGTAGAGCACGTCATTGTAGCCCCAGCCTTTGTTGCCCAGCGCCTCCCAGGAGTCGTAGTCCTTCCTGTTGCCTCGTAGGTATAGCATGTAGTTGAGGACTGAGCTACCTCCGAGGACTTTGCCGCGAGGCCAGTTGCATCTGCCACCTTCCATTGCTGAAAAAATATTACAAATGTTGAAAAAATTGCCCAATTATTTTTTCGATTTGGGTAAATAAACATAATGTGTCATTAGTGGATGCATTATATTTAAAACTAGCTTCTGCCCGCGGCTTCGTCCACGTGAATAGTATTTTCATCGCTTTTATTTGTATTGCACGGAACCCTAATTCTTTTTCTAAAATAAATTACTCTTTATAATATCACCTATCTGCTGGGGAAAGTCCCGTCAAAATTAGTCCAGCCGTTTCGGAGATCCCGTGTGAAAACTATGGTTTTATTTATTTTAAATCCTTTCTCTAAAGTAAAAGCCGGTCGTTCCGGAGATTAGCCTCAACATATTTTTTTGTATGTCCGTCTGGGCAGACAGAAAAATTGTTAGGTAAGTTTAGGTATCGCAGGCATTTAGAAAAAGATTTTATTTTGATATTACAAACGGACACTTCAATTCTTTTTATTTGTATAGATGTGTCTTGCAGACACATTGAAAGCCTGGCTTAAAGGGTATATTATACGTAAACTATCTATTTACCTAAACAGCTAGTTCCTGACGGCTCAGTCTTGTACTGCCAGTCTAACTTGCTGAGCTGCAGATAGCCAGCTAGAAGAGGCACATCAGATATTTCAGTCTCATCACCTCCGGCTTCTAAGAGTAGGATCTTCCAATTGCTGACTTCTGATAGCCTATTTGCTACCACTGCACCTGAAAACAGTTCAAGGATACGTATAAATACAGGTTTAAAATAAATTATGTTCTCGTTTCATTCAAGGGAGCCCTGAGGACCTGCCTGACATGGCAGTCCCCAGACGGTTGTTTTCACTACATTATCATTCAAAGTGACGCATCCCTTTTGTTAGATACATGTAAGTATTGTAGGCAAGCTATGGGTCCTTTTGGTCCCAACTGTCATTTGTAGATATTTGACATTTCTTACGGATATTCCAAAGTTTGGAAGTCTGAACAGCAGTCTTACCGAGGGGTAGCTTGTAATCCAGTCACTAGAGGCCATAGGCTATGAAGGTCAGATAATCTCTGTGTAAACTATACTGAGGGCTGATTTGACCAATTTAAGCAACGTTCGCATTTGCATCTCAGTCGCTATCTGTCAAAAAAACCTCATTTTTCATAAATTTTTGCCAAATTGCGACTTTTTTTTTTTGTACGGATGGGAAATCATCAAATGACTTCTCCCGCTCCGGGCAATGCGGAAGGGAGTGTCAGACTCTTACTGACTAAAAACCCATCCGTGGTCCTCCTAGTGCCCTTTGCTTTTCAGGGCCGCGGTAACTCTTTCGAACATAATCCGCTACTCTGGCACTGCCAAATTGCGACTGTGATGCGATTGCGGACATTTTTTGAAAAATACAAAATTATTTATTTCAAATAGACCAGTTATAGGCAGTTTTGAATTGTCAAGGTCTGTCAGTCAAATAGACAAAGCTAGTTAGTTCTACCGCGCTAGCGACAGGAGCAGCAATTTGTTCTGCAAAATATTATCCTGAAAATTAGTACACTTGAGACTCTGGTATTCAACTGTATCCTATAAAACTGAAAGCCGACTCCAACATTAATGGAAAACGCTATACAGATGAACAATCGAAATAAATGATGTAATACCCACTGACCAGCAGATCCAGCTCCTACGATGATGAAGTCATAGTCATGCAGCATGTTGTCGTCGCTGACGTCAGCCGGTCTGCCTTCAGGATCCGTGGCGTCGAAGTTATAATAGGCTATCGCGGCCACCAACATCGGGATGAACCAGGCTACCTGAAATGTTAGGGAAACTAGGAGTTAGAGTATTGTTTAGAGTTTTCCCGTGTTACACAGATTCTCTCATGGATATCCTTCTATAGATTCTGCATTGCCACGGAGTTTGCGTTTACCACTAATAAGTTTCCTAGCATTTGTAAAATAATTGGTACCTATCTTGACTTGTTTACCCATCAAGCACACAGTACTTTTATGACGAATCAGAAATATTTTAATAGAGTTTGACCGTATGGTCACGTTTCTAAAGTTTATTTTCGGTTGAATGAGTCGCTTCCCATGGGCTGAGACAAATACTACTAAACTAACCAATGGGTTTATACTTATAAACCACAGTTCAGTTCAAGTAAAAGTGTCTAGTCCACCTTATATGGCTAACTCGAGCGGAACCCGTACTGGGTTCGAGTCCGGTCTCCAGTTTCCGTCACTATTATGGGCTTAAATCCTGGCTGGTTTAAACACGATCTGATGCCTTATTTTGAGCCTCGTTCAATTCCTTGAAAAATACAAAGTGACGGAGCAACTATACACCTTAATCTAGGGCGGAGATCATCTATATATTTATACTTCTACACTAATTTTATAAAGAGGTAAAGTTTGTGAGCTTGTAACCGATTTTGAAAATTCTTTTTGTATATAATAGCCACATTCATGAGGAAGGCTATACGGGAAGTGGAAACAACGGCATATACGCGTGCGAAGTCGCGGGGAAAAGCTAGTAAATAATACAAATAGAGATAAAGAAGTACTTAGCACGTACTGAGTTAATTCTTCAGTGACAGGAATAATGCTTAGCAAAATCATTAGCGTCAGGATATTGCAGAAATCCGTAATATGACCCCAAATAAGTTATAATGTTGCTTCATAATAATTTGATTGCCACCATTATTACCGTGCAGGTGTAATAAACAGACGAGCTAAGTGTGTGGAACAGTGTTATTATATAATCTATGTTTGCACAAGTTAAATGACGCGTGCTGACTACCGGGAATAAAACGTTAATCGATTGCTAATCGCTCTGAACCTGGTGATGGTCATCGTGTTGTTTGCGGATGAACAAGTTACTCGATCAAATATTCTTCAAATGTAATATACAGGGTGGAACGGACCCGGAGAGGAGAGAATTCATATTTACTTCAAAGGATTTTTTTTTCAACGCAAGTAAAAGTGCATTCACACGTTTTCACCCGGATGGGATGCTCTTATTAGGGTTCCGTAGCCAACAAGGAACCTTTGTAGTTTCGCCATGACCGTCTGTCCGTCTGTCCGCGTTTTAGCTCAGAGACGCTTAGAATTAGAAAGTTGGAATTTGGTATGGCCATACATATTAGTCACGCTGACAAAGTGGTAAAATAAAATCTTATAAAAATAATTGTGATCGTCTAGGTGTAGGGTGTCGTTGGTTAGGTCGTTAAAGTATTTTTCTATCTAAGGATTCGTTTGCGAAATAATAAGGCGAAATATTAAGCTTTAAAGTGCGAATTTTTGTTAGGGTCAAGTGTGTCCCTCTGCCAGCTAAACGCTTGTTTTTGGAGACGTGGAAAAATTCATGGCAGTAGCATAAAATTATGCATTTAAGTAATAACGAATTTAAAAGGAAAACTATCACAGCTAAATAGGCTTTACATGTTAACGATTAACATAGTCAACCAACCCATAAAATGTGTTTGGAGAAGGAAAATTTCGTGCAAAATCAAATTAGTTAGATCAAACAAAAAGCACCATTCTAAGTTGGCTATTGTGACGTGCAACGACGGAACCCTACACAGCGCGTGGCCCGACCCGCACTTGGCCGGTTTTCGATTTAAGTTTGTTCGATGACCGGTTCCGCCAAGCAATTTGTGATATAATAATAATGTAAGTGACACTTACTTTGATAATGCTACAAAATAAAATTGCAATAAAAGCTGGAACAAATATCTTAAATAAGTAGTTAATCTTTAAATATGTAAATAAGTACCTACTCAATTAACCTGATAAAGTCTGTAAAATATGTAAATAAGTACGTACTAAATTAATGATATCATTGAAAAATAAAACCAAAAAGCTATCTTATAGGAGATATCACAAACAAAGTCAAGTTTAAAAAATAAAACACAATAATTAGCGCTCTGACCTTTGTGAGCTGAAAAAAGATTGAAACATATTATTAAATTTACATTATACTGAAATTATTTCTTTTATTAAAATATATCTTTTCATCTAAAGAGTAGGTAAGTAATAAAAAATCCACATAAAACCAAAATAAAATAAAAAATCCATATTATCACACTCAAGTTGGTATGTAATGCAGTTTACCTGTAAAAATAGCTGTGAAAGAAATTAAGTGTCATTTAATATTATAGAATTTCGTTAATTTATCCCTAAAAAATCTCCCTTCAGTGAACAAAACTAGAAGACAGACAGACAGATGTATAAGAACACCAGGCATTTAGTACCGGAAGGCGGAAGCCAGTCGCGTTCGCTCTAGCATCGCGTGCAGCAACAGGCATGCTAGTCGGGTGTAACGTGACGTCATACGGCAGGTGGTATGACTTACACACTTGTATGCCACACGCAAACATACACACTAGGTCATATACAAGACCCACACGCAAAGTCACAAGAGGAGGTAAAAACAGAGAGCTACCTCTGGTATCTTTACTGAGGATTTAGAGTTAAGTCGTATCAATTCCTACTTTATAGTCAACTTTAGACAGGTTTTCATGCTGTATATAAATATTCAAGTTCAAATTCCTAACTCAGAAATCTAAAGAACATTGAAAATTGACTGAATCACAACTTGAATAAAACATGAAATGCATTGGCACACAGGTGATATGACGCTTTTATTTTGAACGGTATTGCAGTTTTCAATTTAGTATTTTTATCAGTTAATCAATGAAAAATGTGCGAATTCTTCACGATTTACGCTTGCGAAACACTAAACACAAAGTGTCCCACATCATGACGCAATATCATCACCTTTACAGTAACAACAGCTAAAAATCTATCATTTCAATATTGTATATTTTAGCTCGAACCCATTTTCATGCAGTCGAGCTTCGCCAAAATCGCCACTTGGTCTAGCCTGCGCAATTACGGTCTTTACTCAAAAAACATCTGTAATGCTATGCATGAAGTTAGGTCTCTGTTCAATATTTACTCATGTGCCTGCGTCCCGTGGACTCCCCACAGATTTGAGCGTTACCGATTGCTGCCTTTGTGTGCGTGCATTGATTGTCGAAATCAGGGAGTGAAACATCTTCACAGTATGTGTATTTATCGTGTATGTGTGCAGTGGTGGCCTTAACAGTTGCGAGGCTCAGGGCAGGGCAGACGGTAGATCTTTGCGAGGCCCTTACCCTCTTTCCAAACCGGTCTTGTGGCAACCGAATGAAAACGGATCTTGTAAGAGCACCCTACACGCCACACCCGAAGGCCGCCACTGTGTGTATTACGATGTAGTGTGTGATAATGGGCTAGCGGACGTTTACCTGCGAGCCGGCGGCGGCGGCGATGGCCGTGCCCGACAGCACGTCGGCGGCAGCGGTCACTATCGAGCTCATCGTCACACCTGGAACGTTAGGAGGGCAATGTTACTATAGGTCATAGGACATGCTTGTTTAAATTGGGTTGGTTCTAGTTTCAACGCAAAGCTGCGCTTTACCTTCAAGTAGATCGGAACTCTACAGAACAGAAGTAATGTAATAAATTGACAACGGCTTTGCTCACGTTAAAGAGGCCTATTACCATTTTCAGGATTCGATCTATCTCTAACCAAATTCATTAAAACCAGTGCGGCGATTTAAGCGTGAAAGCGTAACAAATAAACAAATTACCTAACTTTCGCATTTATAATATTTGTTAGGATTATGTCGCATTGTGAGCTAATGTTAAAAACTTTCGAAGCATGGTATCGAAATCTATTGACAGATTTTGTGAATGAAAACTAAGGTACTATAATAATAATAAATTTTACTAGCACCAAAAAATACATATTATAATAATATAGGTACACAATTTGTCTATAAGCTACTAAATGACACAGTTTCAATTGTGTGTTATATTGGCATCTGCTTTTGAACTAGGCTTGGGGAATGTGTTTCAGCATGCAGCACCTCAAGCGATTAGGAGCTCACGAACACATGGAAACAATGTGCTACTGTATATTGTCAGTTTAGTTGACCCACTGTTCCAAAAGGTGCGGTGACGTGGTCACAGGCGCACACGCCGACCTCGGCATAACGGTACTCCTCGACTCATCAGCTGCTAGCCAAGTGACACTGTTTCCTACTGCAACGGACGAAGTTGAATGCTTTGTGTATTGAATGGCTACAAGACACAAGTGTTCTCTTCTTGAATCTGCATCAGCCTTGGCTGTTTTTAAAACTTTCAGTCATACAATCGTGGTCATGACTACTGCAAATGACATAGTCAACACCAGTTTAGGGTGTCATTAAATTATTGTCAATTGTCATTTTTGCGACACGCGCTTTTTAATAAAGCAGAGAATGTGTAGAAAACACTTTAAAAATGTCAGATTGTCACCTGTCGATTTATGTATGGTTTTAATACACAGGCCTATGTCGAAATAGTTCCGGCTCTAGTACAAATAGCTAACAAAACATTCGCCTAAAATATGAATCATGAAAGTAATGAAATGATTATGTAGAAACCTGCCATGGTCCACAAAAACTATGATCATCCACGCGTTACTAATTGCATCATTAGTTTACACAGTGTAATCGTTACTCGACAAGTCAATTGGGAGTCTGTGTGAAATTCACCATTCGCAACATAATGATATGCTACATACTTTCCTTCATAATCATAACTTCTCAGAAGATGTCGCAGTGCCCAAAATCGTTGGGTCTAGAAGTATGTAACTTGGCACAATATTACTTAAGGTGGAAGCGCCAGGGAAGCCCGCAAAATTCAACGTTTTTTTTGCAATTTGCAGGTCAGTATCAGGTTGTATGTTGTTCAAAATATCATTCGCGGCAGTAGCAAGTATATATTTATAGAATTATAATCATTAAAATCATCAATACAACACTTTCAGTTAGAATTGATGTCAAATGTAGTATTTCATGAAATCATAACATTTGGCATTAATTCTAACTGAGATAGTTGTATTGATGATTTTAATGATTAGGTACAGTTCTGTAAATACGTACTTGCTACGGCTGGAAATTATCCGCGAATCCATCACGGAAGCTAAGGCTTAAGAGTGTTCACGCCCTACAAAAAATAATGACTTAAAAGATTGTATGAAAACCTATACTCTTAAGCCAGTGTTAGTTAGTTAATCAATTAAGTTGATTAGCTCGAACTAAAGGAGTTCAAAGCCTTCCGTGTCCCATACACATAAATCGTTCAACCACCTGCTTACGTCACAACCTCAGGTTTTCCTCCACGGCTTCACTTTCATCTCACATGCAACCAACATGTTCCGCCTGCTTCATTAAATTGATTCTCACGAAAATTAGATTATACACTTAACTATCACATTTCTGCCAGGCACTTCTAATTAACAAGACTCGTTATAATATAAACTTTATTTCAAGCAGTTTTAAGTTTAAAATTGTATGCGGTATTCGTTGTAGCTGAGCGCTTACGCGGTACGGCTTTTCATACAAACTTTCAAATTCTTATTTTTCGAAATTAATGAACTGATTTTAATGAAACTTGATAACTATTTAGACCCAGATATCTAGCGTATGCAAACCAAGTTTTATTAAATCGGTTCATTAATTTCGAAAAATAAGGATTTGAAAGTTTGTATGAAAAGCCGTAACGCGTAAACGCTCTTAAATGCAATCTAATGTATCATCGATTGTAGAAGAAAGAAAACATGAGGAATGTAGGTACAGTCGTGAGCAATGTAAACAACTACATTTTGTCCACCATGTTACTCTCTTTTTGACAGTTGAAACTAGTGATTGCAGCTATGTAACTTAGCGATTCGATTATTGTCACTAAATGGTATGTAGTATTTATAATTTGCTGTGGAATGAAAGTGGTATTAACTTTAGCGTGCGTAGAACTTAAGCATATGACGTTCGCAGATTTTCAAACGTTCGCTGAATTCCGTAGGGAAATAAATGTGTTGGATGCCATTTGTTATTGACTGTACTACTACTGTACTTTGTGTATTCCGAGTTGTAAAATTATTGAAAAGCTAGATTATGTATATCTCATATCATGTTTAGGTACGTAACTGACATCTTTATATGTTACATTTCAGGAAGTACGTATTTTTATTACAAGCTTGTATACTACTGGGTAAAACATGGTTTAATTATTGGTTTGCAAATGAACATCATGCTTCATTTAATTGAAGTGCGTATTGAAAACACCTCAATTAGGAAAGTTCTTTTGGATGTATGTAGTATGAAGTGTTTGTGAGATCTTATTCTGTAACCTTCCGTAGACAATATTTATATTGTTTCTAGAAAACGTAGGCTAGTAGGCAAACGTAAAGCAAACCACTTAGTGACACCCATTTCTTGCTGTGGATAAAGGATCTTTGCAATGGTTAAACAGAAAGATGACACACTAATGAAGACAATAAACCAACACTAACTTGGTTGACTGTACTGTTGCAAACCGTTTAAAAAGCATTGTTTACAACTTCATACTTAGAAAGTGTACTAAAATGTCATTGAAGCGCGGCCAAGACAATTTACGAATGCTTACCGTTGCCTCCAGAATATTAAAGAGTTCCGGAGAAAATACATGCTCCGCCATTATGTAACCGTTCCCTTTTGGCAGCAAAATGTTGTGTAATTAAATGTAATTGTATTCAGAAGCTACTGGAATATTGATGCAAGTCTTCTTAAGCTGGAGGTATTGAGTAATAGCTATTGGGAAATGGGTTACAGTTTGATTACTCATTTGTTTGACTATAATAACTTGGAGTGTCAGTTGATCAACAACAAACAAGCTGTAACAGAAATAACGCAAAGCCTAAGTAATATAATGTATATTAAACTCTTGCTTTACTGAGTGACTGAGTGGCTGACAGACAACGCACAGCCGAAATTACTGGTCGTAGAAAGCTGAAATTTGGCATATAGGTTCCTTGGGGAGGGGTAACTGATAAAAATTATGAACAAACTTTCCTATAAGACCAAACCTGAAATCGCGGAGAAATATCACCTGGTATCGAGTTATGCAAACGTAAATATATGGGGCAGTTGATTTATTTTCTCGTTTAAAAGTAAAAGTTGTTTATAATGATGATTTAAATTACCGCTTTTCAGGTTTTGCGTAATATCAAAGTTTAGTCTGTTAATATAATACCTATCGACTCTGCACAGCCTCTATCAGGATCTTGAGTCAAAGCACAATCGCTTGCCGATGAAACCCATACTCATCCTATTTAACATAAAGCTTCACTTTTCCATTGATCAAATCAATGCTAGTTGGTATAAGTCATCGACTCATGCCTCTCTTATGCTCGAGAAGTCAAAGTATTGGCCTGGATTTTAAGGTACAGATTTTTTTTTCATTCATCTCGACATAGGCCAAGAGACATGGATCATTCTTAATTTCTACTCAAACAAGGATTATCCCGTTTATTCCCATTCTCTTAGGAATTTCCCGTTCCCGTATGGCATACTTATAGCCTTCCTCATGAATGTGGCTATTTTATACAAACGAATTTTCCCAATCCGACTGGTAGTTCCAGAGATTAGCGCGTTCAAACAAACAAACAACCATACTCTTCTAGACTGGACTAGAAAAATATAACATCGGTCACCCTTAGTAATTGGAAGAAGATAGACATTGGCTTGGCATTATAAAACGTTGACAGAAGAATAAAAAGAAGAATGTTAATAGAATCATGTAAAAAGTTTTCAAGCATTTCCTTTTGACATAATATATCTATCACATGTTATAAATATGTATGAGCAAAATAGTAAAAATTCGTGCATCGCTTATAACTAAGACATTTGTCATACCAATATTGAATTGATGACATAGCTCGGTAAATTTCTGTAACAACACTGCTAGAACTGAATTTCAAACTATAATCCCGAGTCCCGACCCATGAGCCAACTCTTGAGGCTATGAAAGAACGTACCCAGACGATGCCCGTCCACTCTTACTTTGAAAGCGTCTCATGAGTTCTAGTTGGAATATACACATCTCTAAATACCGAGTTCGAAAAGTTACAACAACACAATCACCGACAAATGAATAACAATGAAAACCTACGTTTACGTTACAAAAGCTTGTAGTTAACTTACGTTCAGTCGCTCACACTTTCACAACAAAACATAATACACTTGAAAGCTCCGGTCCTCCACGGTTACACCGAATTATATCGAACACTTCGTTTTACTGTTCATTACAATAACGTCCATCACAGATTCCTGAATACTTCCACTGAACCTACGCACTTCACACATCACGTAATTTTTCAAACTAATCACTGAAACACGCTTGGTTAGTTTCGGATTTACGAAATTCGAAAATTGACAGTTTTATTTCGATTTCGTTGCGGTGTTTCGTCTAACCGGGTGACGGGCACTTTCATCGACTGTTGTGGATCAACTCCCGCGCAGGTCGCTTATTGGTAGTAGAAATGGTGGGAGTAGGAGCTCCATCAGAACTTGTGATGTCATTTGAAGTGTTATTTAAGTTAATTAGCGAGTTACTTGCCTTTTCAATTAGTGATAGAGTAGATATTGCTTTACTGACTTGCCTTTCCGTTAAAGTAATATTTAACCCTGTAACGAACGACTTCTTCACGAGAAAATCTGCAACTGTGTGATGGAAATTGTGTGATTGATGGGAAACAGATTCAGATTTTTTTGTGTGTAGCCGCGGTCCGGAAAAATGCTCATTTCAACCAGTTTTAGGGTTCCGTAGTAAACTAAGGAACGCTTATAGTAATGCCAAGTCCGTCCTTCTGTCGATCCGTCCGTCCTCGGTTTTATTCAGTCTATTGATGCTACGAAGCTGTAATTTGGCTTGGTTATAGATATCAAGAATGCAAACATTATGTTATAGATTAGGGCTTATAACTCGAGGTGTATGTACTTTAGAGCTGAGTTGGCATAGTAACTAACCGGTAGTCAAATAAAAAAAACAAACATCCGAATTGAGAACCTCCTCCTTTTTTAGAAGTCGGTAAATAAAATATGAAAAATCGTTTTTTAAGTTGGGAAATCTTTGGGCCAGTCGATTTTTTCGACCAACTTATTAATTACCTTTTTAATTAATGTTCATGAAAAAGTAAAAATGTCGTGAGAATTAGGTAGGTACTTACTCTTACATAGAAAATGATTAAATGACTTAAATAAACTTTATCACTTTTTAGTGGTACCCCAGGCCACACCTAACAACACCACTGGAAAGTTACATGAAAGCAAAAATACGCAATTTCGTATACATGGATGATTTTTCAACATATTTTTTCCAGCTATTTGGATTTAAAAAACAAATTGCTTAACCGATTTTGATAAAATTTAAATGGGACCAATCGAGAAGTATATCCTTTCACATGAAACAAGAATTTTTCAAATCGGTTCATAAATGACGGAGATATGAAGTAACAAACACAAAGAAAAAAAACAAAAAAAAATTCAATCGAATTGAGAACCTCCTCCTTTTTTGGAAGTCGGTTAAAAAGACTCAAAAATAAAATACAAGATGCTCCAACGAATGCAAGTTTTCCGTCATCATGGGTTTTATGGGTCACATTCAGATGGGCGTCATGCACTTTCATGGTTATTGGGGCAACTACGGAACCTGTTGTGCTTGGCCCGACAAGCACGTGGCCGGTTGTTGATTCCATTGTTTCAAACTTCGTGTTTCGATTATCTAATTGGTGTAAAGTCGATGCGTGTAATAGTTAATTACGATGGTAGCTAAATCCCTACGTCAAGTACCTACCTTTTTCTTGCGGGTTTTTTTCACCCACAATTTTTTTAATGGCTATTTTCATTGAAAAACATTTTGTAGGATGTAACTTATTCATGATGCAGCATACGAATAATTTTGTTTCTGGGAAACCCGACTGTAGCAAGTCGCAATACGGATGTATTTATTGGTGAAGCGATAGTCTTTATTTTACTTTCATAATATTTGTATGAATCATTTGTGCCGGAATTAAAGACTTCGTAGAAATCTTTTGGCGATGATTGTCTAAATGTTTTAGGCGGCAGGCTGACCTTACTCACCTCGAATAGAAACTGCAATCAGCGATTTTTTTAGAACGGCAATAAAAATATGAAACCTATTTTAGAAAATATTTAAATGGTCTAAATAATTCGTTCTTTTTCTTTTCGGAGTTGATGTTTAACTTTTATAAAATTTGCACCCAGTGGGCAACCACGTCCATAGTTGCATCAGTGGCGTTTATTAGGTACTCAAAAGTGCAGGTTATAAAAGCACATATGGCAATCTAACATGAGGATCATGTTCGCTCTCACATTTGGTAGCAAACGGGTCTATTGTACCCCGTTTTGCAAAATTGTATTATTAATTTTTAAAAAGGGTGTTAACCCTATAAACCTCTTGGCTACCTAATTTTAGAGTTAAACCTGTTTATGATTGAGAAAGTCAGAATTTCATCCGAACACATTTCGAAAACTGTTCAGACCAACTTCTCGTGGTTCGCAATCAAAAGAAATGTTCTCGAAGTTAAAACAAAGAGTGAGTAAGTAGGTAATTGGTGTACTTAGTTAAGTTTTTAGGTCGCGGCACTTTCTTCGACAATGCGCACGTGATGTCTTGGTTGTCGACAACACTCGCCACAGGACGTGTGCCTTCGACCACGTACCACGACTGGCACTCAGCTTAATCAGCCGTTTAATTGGTTGCCTAGCCTTTTCATTTCAATGTGCCGAGTTTTCAGCGATATAAGTGACATCTTATGTTCAATATCGTTTAATGACTTCCCCATGTCACTTATGTCACTGATTAAACGGCGCAG
Source organism: Melanchra persicariae (assembly GCA_947386135.1). Taxonomy (NCBI): domain Eukaryota; kingdom Metazoa; phylum Arthropoda; class Insecta; order Lepidoptera; family Noctuidae; genus Melanchra; species Melanchra persicariae. The sequence continues at coordinate 7,133,468 of OX376661.1, read as the reverse complement.
TTAAATGAAAAGACTAGGTTTTTCATGAAACGGCTGATTAAGCTAAGTGACTGCGACACAGATATCCCAAAGGAATTGACTCGTTTTCTTTTGGAGCGTTGGACTAGTTTCAGTAACTGTTTTGTTATTAGTGTTGTGGTTTATTGTTACACAAACTGTGTGCCTAAACAGATTTTTCGTCGACAAAAATCACGTTGTGATGTCCTCCATTTTCGTTCCATAAAGAAATCTTGCTAAACATGCTTCTAGCTAGACCCACCATCGGTTTAGGCTGTGCATTGTCTGTTAGTGAATGAAGATTTTTATTAAGTAGATACTTTAATGAAATAGCTAATTTAAGAAACATATCGTTGCCCATAACTTTTAAAACTTTCTCTTAAAATTTCGCATAAGAAACACATTTAAATTTCAAAGATTAACATTAATAGGTACACGTGCGTACCTAATTCAAGTTCAAAGATGCATGGTTGTTTATGGTCATACACAATCGGAATCATCAATCATAGGAACGTGCAAATAGCTTCATCTTTTTGACTGACCGACCTTGACAATTCAAAAGTGCCTGTAAATGGTTTATTTGAAATAAATTATTTTGAATAATACTTGACGCAATTCACTTAATCAGCAAAAAGGTTTCGTTCATAGAGGTTCTAGTTTCAAATGTCTTCGCAAGGCTGTTATGTCACTTTTGACAGATAATGAGTAATGTCACTAGTGTCATTAGCATTACACAACTCTGATGCACGGGAGTCTCCCTCTCTTCTAACATATTCCTCTCCAGAACTGCTTGTGGCGCTGATGATTTTCATCCGTCACAATAATATCAAACTATGAGTCATACACGACTCCAAATCTCTGTATGTAAGGATGTGGCATATAATAATTATAATTTTAATGTATTTTAACAATGTTATTATATTATTTACTTATATCTATTTTTGTGTTTGTTTCAGTCCCATACTAACTCAACAAGTATTCAACTGTACCATCAATAGAAGAATCTGGTTTTTGCCTACCTACTGTTCACTATCCTCTTTTATTAAACACACACACTTGCTTTTCCAATCTACTTTAGACATTGGCAGAATAGTCGACATCGGCTTTGCTTGCCATATAAAAGAATAGAATAGATGCACGGGAGTCGCTCAGTGTCAAGTGACGGTCAGTTACCCACCGTTACTGATGAAAGTGAATTTGATCTCGACATCTACTAGCGGTACTCGAACTTACTTTACAATTTACATATTTAGGATCGTAAAATGGTAAATCGAATCAACTTTCGCATTCGTTGAGGGCCGTATTGGAACTGTGGTGGTAATTTTACTTGACTTGAGATTTCCACATTATCATTATGTTCTCCTTAGCTGTCTATTCAACACTCATTGCCAGAAGCAATAATCGTACCAGAAACAACGCTTCGTATCAGAAAAATGCATTCCATACTATGTAATACCATTGTAAAAGAATTATTTATAGGTATGCATTTCAGTTCTGTGACAATAAATAGGTACTTACATTTTTTTTTTCTTCTTTTATTTCATTCGTGCCAGAAAGAACGCATTCGTGCCATTATGAACGCATATCTCACAAAATATGAACGATTTTCTGCTACTAAATCGGATCATTACTAATTGGTGATATTTCAGAATTCCATATTACCTAATAATCTTACAACTTTTGCTAGAAACTCTTCACAACTACATAATTCCGATGGTATTATTCTAGCTTCCTAATATAAAAGTTTAGTAAGCTATAAACAGTCATAATACGAGTAAGTCCAGTTAATTTAAAAATAGAAAGCGTAAGGACTAGTACGTAACGGTTTAGTTGAGAACGGGAAGACAAACAGGTTTGTACCACGACGTGAACACCTGAGCAAGCGCTCTCCCTGAGGTTACCGCCCTTTTAATAATACTGTGCTGTGGTACCCACTACCTCCACTACGGTAGTTATCTAACTAGGAATGGGATTACTTTCCTTTTTATTAATTTTAGAACTAAAGCTATGTAGGTAAGTGCTGAGCCGTTTAATCGGTTAGAACCACAAATATAGATAGACATAGATAACGCAAGAGCAACTACTTCGCGTGCCCGTTTCGGTGCCCAGCTTACGATCAAAAATCGTAAGCCACCACTTTCGCGCTCAATTTGCATCGGTGTACGTTAGTCGGACGTCAGTTATGTGGTTAGGTCAGTCAGTTAGGTGCTACACGTCTTTGAATCGTTTTGATTTACCCATCACCTAATACTGGTTGTGTTGACGTCATAGTAGGTAGTCAAAAAATGGCACGCTTTTTCATACAGATCGTGATACTTGCGTTATTTATGTCTATTATATCTGTGGTTAGAACAGTTTACGATAGGGAAGTTAGTTTTATTTCAGTTTAGATGTCGTTATGGTCTTTTAATGAAAATTTAATGCTTCTTGGAAGAAGTTAGACAAAAAGCACACGGTACTAGAAGATACATGGTTCGAAATTAACAATCTCCAAACTTTCGGAGTTTGCAAAAACGCATTGTGACTTATGGATTCGTTGAAAGGGTTTATTTGCAAATACTTACTACAGTTAGTCTTCCTCAGGTGAAAGACAAATAAACTATAGATTCACTGAGAAAGAAAGGGCCACTGACATGAAAACTATTACAGAAGTAGGTACGCAAGAAGGAGACAACATGTTACAGCGACCCCAAATAAATTAGGATAAGAGCAAGTAGAGAAGAAGAGTGATGGGTCAGAGCCCTCTGGAGCGGGTTGATGGTCTTCCTCAGCTGAATCATGGCCTGGGCCTGTACCTATGTATGTAGCAGTGTCTTAGATCGGGTTCTTCCTCAGCTTTGCTCGACCTGTACTTACCGTGTCTTGTAATTCTAGTTGTTGAGTTTATTTTCTGTTTTGTTCACAGGCGGGTGCTGTGGCTCCACAACGAAGCGCACCATCGTCGGTGGGTGGGCGTGGTCATGGTGGTTCATCACTGACGTCCAGTGTATCTCACTTGAGGTAACACAATCTATTATATCAAATCTTCATTTAACCTATCATAATAATTATATTACCTATATTTTATAAATCACTAGCACGTCGCCCACGATTAGTTTAGCGCGGATTTAGTAGGTTGGTATGTACTCCGCGAACTTTAACGCTCGCTCTACCCCTTTTAAAGAGTAGTTAAATTTATCACAATGATTCTTATTCTTAACTAGGTTCTGCATGCGGCTTTGCCAAATCAAAAGTCGGAATTTATGCCACAGAAGGCTAAACTACAGGGATGAAAAATCATGGTTAACACGAGTTCCACCAGATAACAGACGTTTCACGATATAATAGTAGTCGGATTTATCGGTAAAACTATTTAGAATTTTCTCCCAAGCGTCTGTGCGAGTGAAGTAAAGAATGCAAATTATGCGAAAGTAGTACCTATTCCTGCAACAAACTCGTACATGAAAATATTGTTAAGTATTAGTAAGTACCTACTTAATCGTTTCTCCAAGCGTGTACCGTTGTTAATTTAACAATGTTTCATGAAAAATCAATTAAAAGCGCTCTAGCAAAATACATATGTATAGTAAATATTTATTATCATATCGATGTCTCTTTCAGGTGATGACCCTTAACCCAATGTGCGAATATGTGGAAACAGCACAGGGAGTCCCGCTCACCGTCACCGGTGTTGCCCAATGTAAGATCATGAACGAGGACGAACTTCTCACAACTGCCTGCGAGCAGTTCCTGGGCAAGGAAGTCAGCGAAATCAAAGACACGATACTACAAACCTTGGAGGGACATCTCAGAGCCATCCTTGGTAAGTAAATTTTGTTTCACTACAACGCCATCTATTGTCATTGATTTGTATTAATCGCAAAAGTGACATCTACGACAAACGTTAATACTAAAGTAATAGTAACGTGGTCACTAGATGTCTCTAGTATGCACTGATTAAGACTGATTACACATGTTTAAAATAATAAATAATAGCCCAGGAATAAACCTTACTATAATTATAGAAATATGTGTGATACAAATTCCAGTGAAGTTTTTCTATGCAAATGGAATGAAATGTTGAAAATTCCAAAAAATAAATAATGCGGCCTAATATTGGCTCTCAAAGTTCCCCCATATGCCCCAAGCATCGTCATATCGACCTGTCCTAATAAGAAACCATACGTGACCCACATTTCCTTGACCAGCTGCATAGGTAAGGTCACACTCAATAGGTGATCGGAACATCGGAACTGACACTTGACATGCCCGCTTCGTGCTCTCTTTTGACACTTCCCCTTCCGTTTCGTTCGGAAACATACCTACATCAAATGAAAACAGACCATGTGTGTGTTATGAGTCTTATGACTATAAGAGTCTGCAGTTCTATAAACCTATCCTTGATAATTGTCTGTCCATGGGCCTAGCCTTTTTTTGCGGATTGGGAAATCATCAAATGGCTTCTCCACGAAGAAGTGGAGAAAGTGTCAGAGTTTTACTGGCTAAAATCCAACCGTGTTCCATCAAATGCCCTTTTCGTTCCAGGGGCGTCGTAACTCTTTCGAAAAATTTGGCAACCCTGGCGGATATGCCTAGCCCTACTATTTAAGTAATTGATGACGAAATGAACATTAGTGTGACAATTTGTAGGTGTAGGACTGTTTAAGTTTGAAGCTACTGCTATACCTATGTTAAGGGACTCTTGGGACTCCGCTTGAATAACGCGAAATAGGAATTAGCTGTCACGCTTTTGAATGTTAATTTTGCACAAAACTTATATAAAATTGAACGCAACTAAGTATGGTGACAACGCAGGGTATTTTTACAAGCTTTTATTTAATTTGCCTTGTTAGTTAGTTAGTAGGTATTGGGTCACATCTTGCAACTGAACTTTAAAACAGTTATTCCCAACTGATTCAGTTGAAACTTCGCATACACGTTTTGTTTGGGTGACAATGAACGGTTAGCTGAGGAACAACGTTCCAAATACAACATGGTGGACTATCCAAGATGGCGGATCAATTATTTTGTCAATTATTTATTAAATGATAGGGTTTGCTGCGACGAATACAAAATTAAAGACTTATTTTTTGGGTCAGTTTGAGGAAATCCAAAACTGTCTTAGGAGCCGTACGGAATTTTAAATCGGGACGAAATAAAAACCACGGTAACTTTCAGCAACTACCGCTTTAATTACTATTTCAATTTCTACCTAGGTACTTGATGTTTAGGTACAGCAACATAAGAATTATTTAATTAATCGCATCATTATGAAGCTAATGCACGAAAATATACCTATGTACCATAAAATCTACGCAGGAGATAACCATTATCTCAAAACTTTAGTGCCGAGATCATTAAAGATTCAAACCTGTTGTAAAACGGATGGTCATTACTATCAGAACTGTTGCACCAATTTCAAACATTGGTGCCAAGGCCAAACACGTAGCCCAAATGAAAGTACTTAGGTATACTTCTAACCTTTTACCATTCTAGAAGAGGTTGGTGCCAATATTGGTTCCAAGTCAATGTTGGAGGAGAATCTTGCTGACTCATTCCATAAGCATAGATGGAGGATGACAATGATTCAAAGGAATTAGTGTCAGCGATAAAATGCAAACAGTCGTAACGGAGAAACGATCTTCAAAGATTGGATAAGTACTTATCGGCACTTCTTTTGTAGGCAGTTTTATGATGAGGTGATATTATCTTATTGAATCTCAAGTAAGAGGAAATAGAAAATCTTCTTAGCTTAAATACCACGGCACGGTAAAAATGTCTACACCATGAAAATGTTTTTTTTTTTAATTTAGTCCCAAATTTTGCTGGCCGGGCTATTCTGTAAAAAAATGTCGGAAATACTTAGGTGACGTGAGCTGTCAATACTTAATCCCTAGCATATTATGGAGGAATGTCAGCTTATTTGTTCACTTCATAAGTTGTCACGGCGTATTTTTACAGAGTTGCATCTACAATTTTGCAGACTGGCTAATATGTATACAACGTGTAACAGAATAAACGCAATACCTCATACGGGATCATTGTACTCATCATTATGAACAATTTTTACTATGGGACCAAACCATAAAAAGACAGTACATTTTGTCGAGTTACGCGCAGATAAATGTATGGAGCAGTCGTTTTTTGATGAGTGCAAGGACCCCTTAAGAGGTAGGTACTTACTTATTACGTTTGTTACACGTTGTATTAAAGTTAGGTACTTAGCCAATAATACCAGGAAAAGCAATGACGTTGTGTAGAATAAAAGGGTAAACAAGACCTTGCCTTGAGAGTGGAGGAAAGGTTCTAGATGAGTACTGAGTACTAATGAGTAGGTACATGTGACCTAGGTAATTTTGTTCCTAGTGCCACTGCAGAGAATAGAACAGTTTAGTAGTACCGTTCTAATAGCGAACTATTCTAATAAGGCTCTTTACAAAGGTATTCGCGGTACCGATAGAGGCTTACACTTTTATAAGGAGGTATATCAACCACAGCGGTCAATATCTTTCTTCTCTACTTATGAGAATCAAGTAGGTAGGTTAATTTCTGAGGTAGTCTTTTGAAGAAAGTAGCAAGCAGATTTGGATGGCCCTGTCCAGACAGTCCAAGCATTTTGTCGGTTATCATGTAGGTACCTAGCTAAAAATACCAAAGTAACGACACAGAAACAAATAGGGGATGAAAGTATAAATATAAATTCTATATTTTTGCAGATAGGAATTCCCGTCACGGCTCAGGGCTGCGGCCAGTCAATAAAAATGTGCAAATATTTATAGGTTTTGAAAGTGGTTAAACCTGCGCGTTGGTTCTTCTTTCATGTAAAACTCCACTTCATCTTCCAGTCAGTGACCGGTTGTATGGTTAGCAATAACAATACTGTATTATACGTCTATTTTTTTTTTACTAAAAAATGTTAATGAAGAATTAACTCTGAGTTAAGTCTTCATTAACAAAGTTTAAATGAATGTTATAAAAAGGAAAAATCGTTTTTTATTGTTGAATTATGAACTGTGGAACATCTCTGATTTATTGTTAAAAAGTTACAACAGAACTAAGTGCTATAATTATGCTATTTATACCGAAGAAATGCACGGTTCCACAAAGCGAAACCGCGGGAAAAAGCTACTTAGTCAATAATATTTTACATTACATTTTACACAAGTGAACAGTAGGTAGCTATGGAGTAGATTCTTACAACGATAATTTTCGTCGTTATAGTAATTTTCGTTAACAGTACCTACACCGTCAAAACTGTCTATGTCATAACATTTCACTCAACTATAATTCCATGTCAGTCGACCGCTGCCTACCAATTTTCCGCCATCCAAACGACCATCAAAAAACATGATAAGCACTTTCCCTGCTGTCTGTACCCGGTGCAAACGTGCATCGGATCACGTAGACCCGTAGGCTTTTGTACTTAAACTGCAATGAAAGAAAAGTAACATGTCGTTATAACCAGTGGCGGATCCAAATTTGTCGTTTAGGGGCAGGTCTTGACCCCGCTGAGGGCAGGTTTTAGTAGGGTTCGAAGTAAACACTAATAAAACATTTAAAAACATTTTATTTTGCTTAACGCATAAGGATAACTTTTCGTAAATTCCTCAATGACTTCGTTAGATTGTAGACTACCAAAGACAGCTTGGTCTTTTGGGCGGGGCTTGAGCCTTAAGCCCCCCTTGGATCCGCTAGTGGTTATAACAGTATTGTGAATTAAGTATCTGTCGTGGAAGTTCGTTGCTCGGCTTTTGTAATGGTAATTTAAGTAGTTTTTCTACGATACCGATGCCGATGTGCCAAGCACGGTTTCAAGTTTTAAGACTCATCGAGAAAAATACAAAAGAATATTTTTACACAACGTGATTTTTTGTCCTGTCCTCAATTTTCCAAACATCAGGGCATCGATTTATTTAAAATCAATCTTAAAAAAATAAAATAAAATACATAACTCGACGAAATGTAGCTAATGGCTGATATTGATTTTTATCTTACACGTACAATACCAATAAATACGATTCAACAATCTAAAAACAGTCGTACATATTCATCATCTACATTCTTCTCAAATTTTTCATCAAACACTGTCCTTGATTGGTAGGGAAAATGCTAAAAACAGAGTAAATACTTATTCTAAAAATCTCGCACCTATCGGTACCCCATGAGTAAATAAAAATACGTCTATTCATTCAAGATCATATTAAAATTCTTGAGCTGAAAACGTAACTATTGTGTTAAATTTTCCATTAGATTCAAAGCAAATCGACTTAGGTTAGTCGGTTGTCTTCGAGTTGGCTCGAGACGAGGGTATTGTACAAGAGGGCTTACGGCATCTCCTCCATTGAAGTATTGGAGGATTTGGGAAACATACGCAATATGCATAGTAGGGACCTTAAAACTAAACCGCAGGATACGTCGGTCTAGAGTCTAGACTAGCTACGAGTATGTAGCATTAGTCGTGGCATTATATTAAAGACTCCAAAGTTAGCTGAACGGATCACTTTTAATAGGTACCTAATGGTTCGATTTTGTCGACTGCACTTATTACTACTGTTTGTACTTCTTACATTAAGTTTAAAACAAGTAATTCGGGGAATTATTCAAGTTCAATCAGATATTTAAAAAAAACACCGGGTTGCACTCCGGGAGTGCCGACAGAAGTGAAAACTTTGAACATTAACGTTGTGTTAGGGAATAATTTCGCACGAATTGCTTTATTTATCAGTATAAAAGTACTATCATTTATGTGGTTAAATACGATGTTCATTGATTGCGCTATCGTACACAAAAATGTCAATTTATATTACATTATCCGTCTTACGAATTTTCGATCAGGTCACGTGTCCTGACGCGAGTTTAACATTTTCTACCCATCCCAAAAAGTGTACAACGCCGCTAAAGTAGTTTTCACTTCAAAATTAAGATCTATTTTCATGTAATGGAATGATGTGGAACTTTTGCATTCGTATGAGACCAAATTAAATAGACTTGTCACTACTTACTTTGCAATATATGAGCCTCAAGTGTACCGCACACATGTGAAATTTCTGTGCTTCCTTTGGCACGTTGTGACGGCACTGTGCTTCGCTTCCTTTAGCACGTGACATCCCGGAAAACAAAGTCGTTTCTCCCGGAAACATTTTCTGTCTAGCGCCTTCCTTGCCAGATGCGAAAATCTACTCTTTCGTCATCTTAGATTTCAGTACGATCAGATTTTCTAAGACTTGTGATAGCTACTGGCTACCTACTAAATTGCACTTTATTTTGCTTATGTTTGAGTTGGAACTTTAGTTACATAAGGTGTAAATTCCTTTGCCACGTTGGTTTAGCGGTCGCAAGCGCTATTGCTGAGCATGAGGTCCTCGGTTCCATTCTCAGGTTGGGCAGTGATACTGGTTTTCCCATCAAGAATTTCTCAAAAACCGGAGTCTAGATCCGTGCTCGGTTGGTGGCAATAGGGCTATTTACGTGGGTCATTAAAATAACAGGCGAAACTAGGATGAATTATTCGTACACCTCCGCCTACCCTTTAATTTTAATTTTTTGTTTGTCTTGTACGAGTCCCAAATAAATATTTTTCTTTCTTTATTTCTTTCCCCTTTGAAGATTACATTCGTGATGTTATGGTACGTTAAAATCCTTGTAATCAGAGGGCCAATTCTACATTTTTTTTAGCAACGGTCGACGCATGCGCCTGTCAGTCGCAATCTGTCAAAAACGTAGGTATGGAAATCAAGGCTTTTTTGACAGATTGTGACTGAGATTCGAATGCAAACGTTGTTTAAAAATAAGTAGAATTAGCCCTTTTATAAAAATAATAAATAAATAAATAAAAAGTGTTTATTTCTCACCACAAGCCAAAAAGTACAAATAATATTTTACACACAAGTAAAAGCTATTGATTTTTGGTTGTGGATCGCTGGTGCCTGTGGTAGGTAGTAACACCTGTAATACAGGTCACCAGGTCAGGTTTTGTCTCAACCTTTATCCTCACATGATACTTGCATAACCACATTCATGTAGGCAAGACGATGCAGTGTCGTTATTATGAAACTTGTTAATAACCCAAGCCGTCTTATTGTTCGAAAGAGCAGTCTACTCCACGGCTATCAAGGAAAATGGCGAGAACTTCCCTCTCCTACCTCTTGAGATTTATTTTAATTAATCGCCTGTAAAGATGCTTTGGATATGGCCTAAGTTTATTTTAAACTAGCTCCTGCCAGTGGCAGCTTCGGCCGCGTGAATGTCGAGAATTAATTATCCCAAGGGAACATACCCCCTGGATAGAAAGTATACCTATTTGTATATTTTATTCTATCTCTGTCAGATGGTCTCAATGAGATGATGTCACCAACTGCATCAGACTGCTTGTAAAGTCATTTCTTTTGAAGTTTTTGATCGTTTTAGTGGTCTTTTTTTTTTAAATCACATTTATTATGTTTTCATATTTTTTCCATAATTTATATCAGCTACCCAACATCACCCTTGAATATGACCAGGCAGTTCTGGAACCCTGTATATAATAGAAGTTGTAAGATTGAGGAGATATTAAACATTGATGTTGGATACGATACGGGTAATTTGAAATGACGAACTTGAAAAACGGTATTTTGTTGTTTGTATAAGGATGACTGATGGCTCAAGCTGTATTGACGACGGCCTATTTAGTAAAACCTGATGGAGATGAAGATGACAGGTGACAATAGAATCTTGTAGTTTACTTTCGTATTTATTTAACAGCACATGTCGCAAAACTGTGATAATTATGACAGTTTTAGATTGATGTTTCGCATTGTGAGTTATAAATAAAGTAGCGTTTTTCCGCGCCTTCGCTCGCGTTTTTATAGATATTATATAAGTATATATTTCCTTCGATTTTTTTATCCATCTTAGTAAGTTCCAAAATCTTTAATATTGGTTCTAGATGTGAAAGCGCAACAAAAAACAAAATCGCTTTCGCATGTATAATGTTAGTGAGGGGGGGCCAGGGACCCATCGATTTATGCAATAAAAAACTTTTTCACAAAAAAAAGAAACCGACTTCCAAAAAACACAAGTTTTTTAAAGTTTTTTATTTTTCACTTTTTAGTGGTACCCCACACCTAACAACACCACTGGATAGTCACAGGAAAGCAAAAGTACACAATTTCGTGTAAATGAATGATTTTTCCACATATTTTTTCCAGATATTTGGATTTAAAAACCAAACTGCTGAACCGATTTTGATAAAATTTAAATTGGACGATGGAATTTGGAAAGTATACCCTTTCCAACAAAAAAAGAATTTTTCAAATCGGTTCGCAAGCGACGGAGTTATGCCCCAACAAACATAAAAAAAAAAAAAAAAACATCCGAATTGAGAACCTCCTCCTTTCTTAGAAGTCGGTTAAAAAAGGAACAGACTTCAGGGGCCTAACCACCAACTCTTAGAGCAGTATTACTTCAATATTACTTCCAGTGGGAAAGAGACGGAGCTATACAGGACGTATAGCTCCATCTCTTTCCCACTGGACTGCTTTAAGAGTTGGTGGTTTAGGCCCAGAGCTTCGCACGGAATCTGTTTTTGTCCGCATAACTGCACAGAAATAAATGACCTTATATAAAATAAATTAAATTAATGTAAATTTCAAAAACTTCTTTTTAGTTCCTTAGTCATTATATTACGGAGTATAATGACTTAGGAACTGAAAAAGAAGTTTTTAATAAAGTAATTGCTTCGACCTTAGTATTAAGGCTAGGTTCTCACTCACTTCCTAGTGGAGTCGTGTTTACCCATTACTTTTTTATTTTAGCTTCGAGCCTCGGTTAAGGTCACTGACATTGCTCGGTGAAAGGGTAAGATAAGATAACTTTGCCATTTAACTAGCTAACCCCGGTTTCTGGAAAGTTATTATCGACCCGATCACGAATTAAACGCATCAGATATATAGGGACACAAGTCATGTGATGCTATTGTCTGTTGTAAACACAATACCAATCACAGATATTTAACGCACGTTCGACAATTTATCACAATAATCTTGCCCATGTTTTGCTAAACATGATGTCATTAGAAAATATGAATAAAATAACTTTTTTTAAGACAGCAAGGCACGATAATTCTGCTTCACACAATTTAGTAGCTTTTCAGCTTCATTGCTGAGGATAGGCTTCCCAGATAATCCTGACCGAAATTTCGTAAGACACATTCTGGCAATTCTTTCTTTTAGTACTTCATTACCCTGCAATTCTAGCAATTCTTCTTGACCCGAGGTTAAGAAACTAAAGACTTATGGGTGGCACGTATACATAGAGGCTTCTTATACTCTTCTATTTCTCTGGTTTTCGAGTTGATGGTACAATTTTAAAAAGTTTGGTCTCAGTACGGTCTTCATTATACTAAGTTAATTTAACTGAATTTACTGTGTGTCAATTACACACAGCGTACAGCGTAGAATAGCAATAGCAGAGTTAGTGATATTAATTAGATCCTCAAAAGTGCTGGGTTATGGGCACTTGGAGCTCTCTGCATGTGAGCCCATCTCTTGACCTTGAGTCATAACTTCTGGGTGCTCTGTGCTTGTTGTTAATTCTGGCAAAATAACTGGATCAAAGCGTTACCTACCATTTGCCTCCTTCTGATGAGGATAGGCATTAACTACCGAACTTCAAGTTCTTCCACCTTCGACACTTACTGGCTCCTGCTGCTTACTGTGTTTCGTCTGCGCTCATACTATTGGATTTAGACAAGCTGACATATTATCAGTTACCTATATCGCTTGTCAATAAATCCAACATTTATGGGACTGACAAGCGTTGCCGAAATCACACGAGGTCAATCCCGAAAATGTTTGTATTTTGACATTACGCTGATATTTTTGGTCGTCATAAACGGCACTTAAGAAGTTAATCAGCAGTGTTTTTTCTGTGTCGTGTCCATTGTAATAGAATGTACTTACGAGTCGCTGATAGAATATAGTTTTGGCTAGAGCTCAATGTGATCTCAGTACCTACCACAAACCTGACCTTTAATTGTGAAAAATGTTAACTTAACCCATTGGCTAAATTAATTAATTAATCAGCAAATGAAGCCCATGTGTCATCACAGGTGTGCCAGTGTATTGGGAATACCCTAATTTAATTGGAATGAGTTTGTCGAATTTACCGTCTTACCTAACCACACATGTAAGTACTTCCTAAGTAGGTACCTGGGTTAAATGTATATATCAACCTTTCTCGTGTCAAATGATGTCGTCGCTCTATTTAGATGCATTTTTTTTCAGTTCCGATGCAGAAATTGTAATGGTTTTGTAAAAACGTTACACAATGTTGTAGGAATCCTGGTTGATTTTTTATTTTTAATAATGAAAATTATTTATTCGAATAGTAAAATTACACTAAAAAGAATTAATAACGATCCAAAAAGGTTTAAATAATAATCCTCAATTGCGGCGACACTCTAAAACGTACTAGACACTTTTGATCTTGTGTACTAATCTTCGATCAACAATGTTCTATTGTTGATTGAAGGTACTAATTATTAATTTTACATTTCTGCGTTTTTTAATTTTTAATTAATTTAAAATACATACCGTGTTAATTTTATAGTAAGCATTGGCCAACGTGCGTCCTTTATTAACAACCAATTAGAGCCCTTTATTCTAAGCAACTTGAAAGAAAACAAATATTTTACGAAACATTTCGAAACAAAATGTATGAATTACTGAAACAATTTACCAAATTGAAGCTCAAATAGCCAACAATAGCAGAGAAACAAAGTGCATGCAAACAAATATTCTCATTCAGCAAGGAATTGCACCATAAAGCAACATCATTGTGGAAATAACCGCGAAGTTTAGTTCGGGGAGTGCGGGGGGGACCTCCGGTTCATATTGTAAAGGACAGTTCACCACCACGCCATTCGTTCACTTACGTTTGAACTCGCTACTCGATCAACTATCATCGAGTCAACTCACATTACTCGAGTATTCAAAACATCAAAAAACGTATACTTAAATCAAAAGTCAATCAGCTGTTAATCGACCACAGACAACTCAAATCATAATTTATTTTTAAATCGTTTCGAATTCGGAATAGGTCAGTATTGTGCCGTGTTTACGGGATGAACAGAATACTTGTGTAGTGTTGTGAAGTGCCTGAAGGTGTAGATATCGAAACTGTACTGGCTACAGAGAGTAGCCATGTCTTTACTCTGGATGAGTGCCTTTAATCTTGGATTAACTGTTGGCGCTACTTTTGCTGTTGTAACGAGGTAAGGTTATGTTAAAGTTTCAAAAGTATTTATTGAACGCTTTAAGCGATTATAGTAAGGTACCTACTGAAACTAACAAGTAAGTATTTCACTAAAGAAATATTTCAGGTCAACTGATCAATATTTAATATCCTACGTTACTTATATCATAACATGAGGACTTCAGTGATATGAAATTAAAACATTCCACTTTTACTAAAATCCGAAAGACCACCCTTTTGTTTCGAAACAATTTTCTTTTCCAACGATTTTAAATTACCTACGTTCCATTATCCCTTATTAAAAGTCAATGAAATATTTTGCCTTTTTGGAATATTTAAAAGGGAAGCACTGTGGACGCTTTTAAAGCGAATCTTAAGCTTCGGCAATGTCAAAGTCCCTCCATGAATAGTTTATTGACCTCTCTCTGCTCTACTAGGGGTGAGCTTGCTCTGAGTCCGGTTTTATATCGGGGAGCATATACTAGAATGTGTGCTGGAGAATGTACTGCAAGTCACATTACTGGCCAACGCTCTGGGCTAGATTCAGTAAACTGTATGTACCTTATACTGTGAATAGACGACTACTTTTCCAATGTAACATTGATTTTATATTGAAAAAGTAATGTTGTCTGTAGTTTCTTGTCTCTATGCTATTTATTCTACCGACGTAAACTGTATTAATCCTTGTGGTCTAGATTTTCTAGCTACTCTAGACTTTCAGTATATTATAATCTACTCTTGCTCTAGACGAAGAGACATACTTTTCATACTCCAAAGTCCTAAATTAGGTACATAGGATTTCGACCTCATGAAATTTCGGTAGCGCTTGTCGGCCCCATACATTTTGGACTTCGTTATCTTTGATTGGACATACAATCTTTGTATAGGTCTTCTTACCTTGCCTGCCAGTTATTGTGAACATTGGTCATGGTGCAGGCTAGACTCGCTCGTTTTATGGTGTAGGTATGTGTGAGGCCTTACTTGCATGAACTGGTACATGTGTAAGTACATTGGGTTAATGCTCCCTTGCAGTACTGGCTCGCTTTCTTTAATCGTCTTATACAGCTACAAGCGAGTCGTTTCTTACCTATCAGGTATCATTCGCGCGATTCTGGCATCTGTTGTATATTTTTCGATCAAATGA
This sequence comes from Melanchra persicariae, assembly GCA_947386135.1. Lineage (NCBI taxonomy): Eukaryota > Metazoa > Arthropoda > Insecta > Lepidoptera > Noctuidae > Melanchra > Melanchra persicariae. Next base: position 7,118,116 of record OX376661.1, on the reverse strand, counting down.
TTCGAATAGTAAAGAAAATATATACCTATATAATATAATATACCACCGCAAGGTTTACATTAAAATTTGATATGTGAGACAGCAGTATTTTGCATTTATTTTACTTTGAATTTAGTGGTTAGGGGTTGACCTCAGGTAAACCAAAGAAGGTACAAACACTTAGGTATTTTTGTTTGTACCTTCTTTGCATACACCTACATGCTTATGATATTTATTCCTTTATCATCATCTGCCTAGCCTTTTCCCAACTTTATTGGGGTCGGCTTCCAGTCAAACTGGATTCAGCTGAATACCAGGATTTTTCGTGGAGCGCTTGCCTACTAGACCTCCACAACACATTAACTGGGTAACACAGTACTTCTTTGCAAGACTGGAGTCAGATTTTCTGGCTTCTGACAATCCGTAACGACTGCCAAAGATCTACAAGTGACAGCCGGGACCAACGGCTTAACGTGCTTTCCGAGGCACGGAGGAAACTCGATATGTTAAGATCATCACCCATCCACAGACCGACCCCGGCAAGCGTTGCTTAACCTTGAAGATCGACCAGTGCGACTGTAATTATAAAGCCACGAGCAGTACTTATTTATTCCTTTATACCTACATACATATTATGATGTACGTTGTAACTTTTAGGTACTTACATGTCCTGGGTTTTCCAACTCATTCATACATGAAAATGTACCTAAAAGGTATTTGTCATTATTGTATTTGCAACAAATAACTGTATAACAAACAACGACTTATTGAATATCACGTGGTTTTGCAAAACCAATCCCTAATGATCTACCATAGAATAAACCGCATGTTTGTTCATGTCAGTTAATTAATATAAAGAGTACTTGTATTTATTTTATCGCATTTAGTAACGTCAATGGTAATTATTATTAAATATTTTTGTTGATAGGTCGTGATATCGATAATTTTATCGTGGCTTAGGGAAACTCTAATTAATAGTTCTGGTTTAAAAGTATCTACAAACAATCCCATAATACTAACCTACTACTTATCAAAAATAATGGAAAGAAAAAGAGTTTATTTGCGCCAAGTATGACGCATTTCATAAAAAAAGAAACATAATTAGTGACTTATACAGGTTGGGAAAATATGCGTCACATATTTACTGACATCTGCGCAAAACGGCCATCGCTCAGCATCATACTGGAGCTCTTGTGCAAGACGGAGCCACAGCGCTGGATTTCAGCGACAGCCAGCGTTGACCGAATGACGTCGCGTCGACCGGAACAGCATTTAAATTGTTAAAAAAATAAATAAACACGACAATATTGCGACGACCCGTATTTCAATGTATATTGTCAATACATTGAAATACGGGTCGTCGCAATATTTATAGCGAATACCATAGTTTCTATAGAGGATGCAATTTTATGAACTTAATAGCTGTGGATCAGGGACCTAAATATTTCATTTGCAACTATCAATCTGATAGCCTAGCCTTGTTTGTGTAACGGTGTAAAGGTGTTGCAACTGGAAGTTGATGGCTGTAATAAAAGAATTGAGAGTAACAAGAAGGACTTGGCCGCTGCGACGAATTCATATACATCGAAAAAAGAAGCATCCGATGCTAGACTACTTAGCAAAGCAAAGGAAATGGAAATAGTTCAAATGCAGTACAATGACGAGTGCAAAGGTAACTCTGAAGAAGAAAGGATGCTTACGCCAGTATAAAAGACGTAAGAGAAGACCTACACAAGCTTTGTAGGTGTCTGCTACAAAAGAAAATGCAGAATGAAAATCTTAAAGCAGCGACAGAGGCGTTAGTAAACGAGGTTTATCTACTACAAAAGACATATAAGACATGCAAAGAGAAAAGTTTTAACTTTATTTTAAATTTGCATGATATTGGAAAGCAGAAACATACAAACATAACTCAAAAAGCACCTCATGCGACGTTCAAGGGTATCACAGTCCTTACTCGTATAGGTAGTAGGGAGATTACCTAATACCTAGGTGTAAAGTAGGAAAATAAGTAAAAATAATTTGCAAGTAAAATGAGCGTTCTGTTCCCTAGGTTCTCTGCCCCCTACATCAATCTCTGGTACGGCATTGCGATTCTGTAAACATGTCGGAGTGAAAACTTTGGCGAAGTGAACGACAAGTGAGCTGTCAAACCATACAAACAAGATAGAATGACAGCTCACTTGTCATTCACTCCACCTCAGTGTACACGGGGAGCAGAATATACGGCTGGAACTAATAGGTAGGTTGTAGCATTGTAAGACAAAATCAATATAATTCATTCATCGTTTGCATCGATCAACAATTATTCATTATGCTATTTATAATATTCACTACTACGTGCAACAAACTTGGTTGATGTGGGCTTCCCATCCTTATCTGTTTTATACCTACTTCATATTTCTGCGAGTCCAGATTGCATTGCGATTTTACAATACGTATGTTGCATACAGAAATCAGTTGCGGAATGTTTGCTGGTATTGAATAATGTTTTATTATATTTTCTCTTACCTGTAACTCCTCACTCGATTATACAACGTGATTTGTGAAACTTACGAGCCAAAAAAAATCCAGGCATAACGATTCATGTAAAAGTTAACCTTAAAAAACGTAAGTAAAAGAAAATCATATTATTATGTCCCCTACATTTTGCCGATGCAGCAAAAATGTACCTATTGAACAGCTGATTTTTTCGTTAATCGTATAATACTTAGGTAGAATTATTTTTTTGATGTTCCTTCCCGTTTTAGGAAATCTTCCAGACTGGTAATCAAAATCGAATAAGTACCAAAAGTCATCAATCATTATTCGATTGAATCAGTTTCTAATTTAAATAATGATGGCCACTAGAGTTTTTTCATTACTCGGTAAAATAGAGAGGTGGGTTACATACACGATACATAACTTTGAGAACGTTCCATAGTTTCAACGAATGAAACATTTTCTGTTCGAAGTTCGAACAATAAACAAAATGGCCGTGTGTTTCATAATAGCGGGAATGTTCCCGGCCTGGAACAAATTGTTGCTGCTTTGTTCCGATATTGCCGAAACTAAAGTTCAGCCTATCACGTCAACTGAATTATATAGAAACTAAGCTTACGAATCCATTTGGCAGCATAAGTTCTTACAGTACCTTATTTTCTTTGAAGGATCGCGTCGGCTAGATTCGAAGTTATGTTTTTACTGTAAGCCTAAATTACGTCAACTGATGGGATAAGGCCTATCCTTTCTCCTACCAGACCTCTCCGTTTTGTGCGGCTTATGACCATTTTTAGTAATACAATTAATTGACAAAATAAGGTGCAGCTATCGCTCGTCTTTGTCTATGCTTTAACCATGGCCAGCAGAATGAAAACGAAACCAAGTATGTATGTTACTAAGGTTAACTAAGATAAAAAGTTCCATAGCCTCAAGCATCGAGGTGCAATAATGAATGACGAAGCATGTACGTACTCGTCTTGTGAAAAGGGCACAACTATAGAGCACAGACGCGCCACGGCGGCCACTGTAGAAACAGCATTGTCAAAATTTCCCATACAAGCCAAACGTATCGGTGAATGCCACTGTGTCAGTTTAGTTATAGGAATAGGGTATTTTACTGAACAAATCGAATTAGTCCATCAGATAGATTTTCAAAAAATATTTGCTACGTATTTTTGTTTTTAATTAAAAAAAATATATACTGGCCACGCATTTTTTCTCTTTTCACGTAAAAAACAATGAAGATGATACTTATAATTGAAAACACGCGTGACGTCACTATGATGGTACAATTTTTCCCTGAAATGTGACTTCAATTATTGTTTACTAATAACCAATAAGCATTTTTTTTTTGCTAATGAGTTAGGGATGATGGGATGATGATGATGATGGGAGGGGGGTGGGTTTTGGTTTTGGTAATGGGTAGTTGGTGGTGAGTTTTCGTTATTTGCCAAATAAATAAATTACTTGCATGCTTATCCCCCTATTGTGCGGCCACGAATATGCAATGGCATCCCTGACCACTGCCAGCATTCGGTACTCTGCGAACACAACACACAAATCTGACGCAATCGAACTCTCTGGAACGAGTAACCGGCTAAAGAAAACTGACCTCCTTATTTGACGTATTAACTATGCCACCTTATGACGTCACAGCCGTGAACTTGACTCGAGGGCCGGAGCGACCTTGAGGCAAGTTTAACTTTATCAAGTAATGCCGACAATGTCAAGAACACCAAATAATTTCGTAAAAGGTGACGTGTATCAATTCGTTGGAATTTTTTACGTTGCATCACTAACTGGGACACGCTGACCGCGTCATCAAGAGGTACCTATGTAGGTATCGAATCGAAAACGGGTCACACACACTCTTGATGCTCGTACAAGTCGATTTCTTAATGGACGTAGCTTGTGTTCGCTTTGCACTTTGACAGTTGCTCAACAGTTTTTGCGGTAAAAAGAATTTGCAATGTAAAAATCGTAACAATAGTGATAAGCTACTTTATTTTGGAAAGCCAATAGAAAAGCTAACTAACCTAGCGCAGATAGGGCCTTAGCGACAACGCGACAACTATGTGATAATGTGTTTGATACATAATTTTTTGGGTTCCGTACCCAAAGGGTAAATAAACGGGACCCTATTACTAAGACTCCACTTTCCGTCCGTCTGTGCGTCTGTCACCAGGCTGTATCTCATGAACCGTGATAGTTAGACAGTTGAAATTTTCACAGATGATGTATGTATGTGGCAGCTGTGCAAATAGCTTCATCTTTTTGACCGACCGACCTTGACAATTCAAAAGTGCCTGTAAATGGTTTAATTGAAATAAATGCTTTGACTTTGACTTTGCTGTAACAACAAATAAGTACGAAAAAAACGAATAAAATAAATATTTAAGGGGCTCCCATACAACAAACGTGATTTTTTCCCGTTTTCATAGATGAATGGTACCTACGGAACCCGCGAGTCCGACTCTCACTTGGCCCGTTTTTTTCTATCTTTAGAAGAATTTTTAGAAGTGAACACATTGTTGAGTTGTTCTGACACGAAAATTGGAAAGATTACATAGGTACTTTTACAAACATTTTCTTAATATTGGTTTTACATTATCAAAAAAGTTCGTTCGTAGTTAAGACGGGATGTGTCAATGTGACAGCATTTATTGACTTAACTTAGGGCCAATTTCACCAATGAAACTGAACGCGATCAGCGAATAAACCACGTTTATGAGCTGTCAGTGTCATTATTTGTCTATGAAATATTCACGCTGACAGCTCTTGAACGCAGTTTAGATGTACTGATCGCGTTCAGTTTCTTTGGTGAAATCCGCTCTTAATCTTGACTGTAATAGGTGTCATGACAGATTAATGGAACCTTATTAGTGCAAAGTTGGAAACCGGTCGACAACTTAAACAAGTAATTTGATGAGGGTTCCCATAAACTGAACCTGACTTAAACCAGCTTATGCGATTATTTTCACGTGAAGCCCTGTGTGTTACTTACAGAATGAAAATAACATTTTAACATTATTTTAAAATGAATATGACAGTCAAAAGTTGACAAAAGCTTAGTAAGTAGCTTAGCATATTTTATCATAATTTAACCAGGGTATATATAATGTGCTTGAAAGTCCCGTATTTAAAAATTCTGCACATGACTTCGAATCAGTGATTACTATTATCGGAAAGTCAAAAATGTATCGGATTGTCATGCGCTCTCAAAATGTCACGTGGGCAACTTAAACATTTGACATTTTGAAAGTCGCTATCACCGATAGAATATCACTTCGTCTGGAAGGCTTCCGGAAAAATACCTAAGCTTGGCGCTTGATTTGAAAAATAATGGTCATGTGCTGTGAGTAAAAATTCGTTCGAAATAGCTCTCGTAACAAAGATTTGCGACGAGTTTTCACCGTTTTAAAAAAATACAGTCTTTTATGAAGGCTTAAAAGAAGATATAGAACATCAAAACTTGCTCAGTAGGTTGGCTTTTCAGGAAAATCCGTCACAATTCTTGACGCAAAGTTTTCAAAAGTGGGTTCAAGTTTTTTTACTACATCGAATACTTGCCATGTACACAGTCTAGTTCACCACAACTTGATTTCGTCTGGTCTGGGTTGAATACAAAATAGTATGTACCTAACTCGTTCTGGTCTAAAACTAATGATAGTTTTTGCAGTGAGTCTAACGTCCGACTAATGATTTAGCTGATGGAGCGAAGATTTCTTTCGGATGCTGCAGTTATTTTTTATGCTATGATACCTTTTTTTTTCCGAAAAAAGGCTGGATTTGTCTCTAGAACAACACAAGAAACATTTTAATTTTATGGCACAGAAAAAATAAAGATTTCACATTTCCATACAAAGAACTGTAACAAACAGAAAGAAGGCATGAATTTTTCAAATATATCTTGCCACTGTAGATTCACAAAGCGAGGTCACCAAAAAATCATTTTGGTAAAATACAGGGGCCAGACTCGGAGGTAAATCATACATCAACCAACTTTGAATGCGGTCCACACACAAAGGGAGTCCTATGTCAGCTGCCTTTCTGACGAACTGGCCTAATTTTTTTGAACCCTTTTTCGGCTGTTTTGAAAATTTTAAAAAGAAAAACGGTTGGATGGAACCATGGAATTAGTAAGTACTGTAATGGACCTGAATGAAATGAAATATGCTAATAAGGAGACAGATTTCGCTCATTCTTTTTTTAAATGGCTCTCGTTTCGTACCGAGTGATGGAGGATCGAGAGTGGTAGTTAATCCTACAGCCCGGCATTACTCTCAGGTCGTTACAATGAGTTAAATCGAGCGAATCCGAGCGTAAAACTTTTGTTTGCGACGCGGATACCTACGTTTAAATTCTACAGTGTATACCTACGTACAGTCAATATTTGCAAACCCATCCATTATTAAAATTATAAATATTAACTGGAACTAACTCTGTTTGATGTGTATAAAACTTGGTACATGGGAGGACCGTGACCTTGATAAGGACATAGGATACTCATCCTGGTAGCCGTGACCTTGATAAAGACATAGCATACTCATCCTGGTAGCCGTGACCTTGATAAGCACATAGGATACTCATCCTGGTAGCCGTGACCGTGATAAGGACATAGGATAGGTACTCATCCTGGTAGTATGTTACCTTGGGTTAATAAAACACTTTTCCGCGAACAAAGCCACGGTCCGATCTAGTAAATAAATGAATATTTGGCATTGAATATGTGTTGAAAGGAATTTTGAGTGTTTGTTTTGTCATAGAAGGTACTGCGCACCTAAAGAGTTAAGCTTTGCTAAATTATTGTGATATTTGCAGATACCTACGTCATTACTCATTACATACTTAATCAGTTTCTTTAACAAACTTTGACATTAAATTCTGTGGTTTTAGCAAAAAACACTTCAGATGAAAACTGAAATCATAACCGTTCGTTTAGGCCGTATCGTATTCGTGTATAAAATGTGTTTGTATGCAGAAAATGTAATCACAAAGTTGCTGAATACACATTTATAAGAAGATACGGCCATTCAATCAAGTCAAGACGTTCTCCGGAAACTGCCTATGAAACCATTATGTCAATCCATGCCCTTATCTTTTCCCGCCAGTCGTTAAAGATGTCACTTGTGCCTTAAAAATAAGACGTTAGCTTTCAGGGGTGAAGATGATTACAAAAAATGTTGACGGGGAGTCAACATTCTTAATAAAGGATGACTTTTTAAATGAGGAAAAGTCATGGAAATAAATTGTTATCTCATATCTGTGACCGTGAACACGGAGAAATCATTGATAGATATTTTTTTTTAAGTTTTCGGTAAAAGACAGTTATACTAAACTATGTTGTTCGATATTTATTATGAACGATTAATAAGAGTTTATTATTGAAAAGGGAAACCTAGACGACCAAAAATAGAGGCGACCTTTTTCTAAAGTTATCGGTAGCTGATGAAGCTTTTAAAACTTCATCAATATTAAGATGTTTTACCAATTTCCATATTTTGTTGCCCCACTTCAATACTTTCGTAACTTCGACTTCAGGCATCGAAACCGTTCGCTTAGCAACAAAAAATGAGACATCATTCAAACAAAGTTGGCGTTCAAACAAAATGTTTCGCAAGGAAGTCGTTTGTTTTCCACATCTTCCCATATATTATGTTCCATGACCTGGAAACTTTTACTTCACAACTAAAATAATATTGAATGTATTAAATTGTTTTGTCATCAGAACTAAAGGTGTGTACCAAATATCAGACTAATCTGTCAACAGGAAGGGGGTAAAAATTCAAAAACTAAATTTGACCCAATCAAAAAACAAACAGGGCAAGCTAAATAAAACCGTTAAACGTTTAAAAACGTAAAGCCAGTGTTACATATTACAAAAAATGAGAGCTTTTAACTTTAAAACGAGATTTTTATTTCGAACAAAGTTGAATTTGAAAAAAGGACCTGTAATGTTATGCCATCTGCTGCCGGCTGGATTCTGTTCGGGTTTTTGTATTTAACTGTTCGCTTTGCCTTAAATTCGGACCTTTCTTGAATCTTTATTCATCTATGATCGATTGTTACATTGCTCTATGGAATAAGGCTCCGAATTTCCGTAAACGCTTGAACGTGTTTGAATTTCAAAAGTCCGTTTATCAGAAACTGTTCAAATATCCGAATTCAGGTTGGGAACAACACAAAGGAATAGAAAATTCCGTCGGTTTAAACCTGTACCTGGGTATTCATCACACCCATTCACTGGGTATTTTGACCGCTTCATATCCTTCACGTGTCTCAATTGTAGATCGCTGCATTTGAAGGAAATTAAATGTCAAACCTTCAGCAAAAGCTCTCGTCAAGAAGGGAGTGACGCGTCATAAACGTGACCCCATTTTGAAGTCGGGTGGAAACGTTTTAATACCTCTCTATCGACTAGCATGACCCTTTTGTTATTAAAAACTAAAGGTTAGTTTTTCTAAGCTTTAACGTCAGACAATTAATAACTGAAGCTTAATTTACTTTCATTTACTGAGGGCCTAGCACGAATGTTTTGACTTATAGTAACGTTAACGTAAGTGAATCTTGAATTTAAAAAATCTACAACCACATAGTATTTTGGTTTAGTTTTACGCGACATAGGTACACAATTTGTATCATACAAAAATATAAATATAACTAGTACCTACCTATCTAATTCAAATAAATATTAAGTATATGCGAAACGGGTATTATAGTAATAGTAAAATTTTACGTTACGTAGGTAACTTTGCAATGTATCTACTGTGCAATATGTAACATTTTACTCGCAACAAAACCATGGTTGATATCACTATCCATAATTAACGTCACAATTAAAAACCCTGAAATGACACCGATTGACCTTCCCAACTTCAGCATTTCTAGAAACTTCAAACGAAAAGCTTCTGTAACAGTTAAAGCAATACGTCAGAAACATTCTTGCTAGGCCTTCGATCAACAATTATAATTATAACTGTTGATCGCAGTGCTAGGCCCTCTAAAATATCAGAGTTCAACTTTTGAGCGCTATTACAAAATGTTTGATAAAAAAGAACGAAAATGGAACGACACAAAATAAAGAAACAAACATGATGGTCAAAACAAAAAAACGACGCGTGCGAATTCCATTTTCAAAAGCAGTTCATATCGCCCCCGGGCACACATCAAAATGCCTAAAATAATATGCAAAACTAAGTACAAAATCTGGTCTCCTACTGTATAATATGTTTCGCGCCCTTTCGATGCTCGTTTATGGTCGTCGAGGGAACCCTTTTTATATGGATGGGTACTTGACCCACTTACAGAAACCATTACCTAATATCTTGTCAAACGCAAGTAGATGAAAAGTATCATTAACTTTATGGAGGAATGGAACATGCTACTGAGAATCGCGACGTCATCTTTAAAATGGCGGTCTTACCTAAAGGTACCTATATAAAATGTTGAAGGAAAATTAGTCGAAACTTTTCTTGTTTCTCTGTCGGGTCACTAGCTGTCTCTTTGATTTTCGAAGCTCGTGTCAATGAATTATGATTTTGTTGTTGTTATTTTGGTCACAGCGGTTTACGCGCACATTCATTTTTCGTACCAGAAACTGAGGGTTACTCAGGGGTTCATTATACCTACCTCGAGAAGTTTATAAATTATTACAGAAAACATAATGGTTTTCCCGTTATTATTAGAAACTGATGTAGGTGGCCTATTTTCTAGTGGTCTATGGTCGTGACATAAATAAAGGGCTTCATGTATCGTCACTAGCGTAGCGTAGGTTGGCCGTCCCTAGTATTTATTTTACGCCTGTACAGTTACATGCGTAAAATAAATACTAGTTTAACAATAAATAACAAAGGTTCAAGAGAAAACTACTTCGGAGGATTGAGAGACTCAATAGATATTTAATATCCATTACTTTTTAGTATGTCCAAAAACATCGAACAAAATCTTTATTCTCATATAAAATTCTTTATTGGTATTTAATAGAGACAGCACTAATAATAAAAATCAAATATCCTAACTAAGTTAACCCCAAAATATGGCGTCAAAAAATTCATCCGCATCGCTGTCGACTGGAAGTGTGCCCAAAAGACTGGCGGCATTGCCACGTTGTATGGCAATGCTTATCCTTTGTCCAAGGTAAAAGCCAGCCCTTGGGTCACGCGAAGTGTCAACTAAGCGTTTAGCAAGTTCTTTAAATAACGCATGACCACTCGGACCCCACGACGCGAGAGTTTCAACCCCAAACGGCTCGAAAATATAACTACCAACGAGGTTGTTATATTTCCGCCTCTTGAGGTTCTCCGCAACCGCAGCGGCAGCACCAGCACAGCACGAAGAGCTAGGAAGATGGGATGGCGCAAGAGTATCGACACAAGTAGCGTCCCACACTAAAGGCCTACCCATCTTCCACGGAAATAAAGACATACCGTCCGGTCGCTTGCCATCGTTGCGTGTCAGGCCACTGGGTTCTAATACAGCCGGAACGCCGACGGTGACAAGAGCTCGTCGGATGATGTCGTTAATATTCGCGTGCCGCGATATGTGGCAAATAAAATATATAAAATAAACTTAAATAGGTAAGTGACGGAATAAGTTTTTTTTTTGGAAATCCATGGTCATTGATATTAATGCAAATTCATCAACAATATTAATTTGCTTTTAACAATTTTCAATGACTGCCTTAATCAAAACAATATTGGTACCTACTTACTACTCGTATACGAAAAAGGTTTACCTAAATTGACATAACTCTTTTACAAATATAATGGATTTCAGCCTTAAAATGTGTCTTATAATAGTAATCGTATTAATCTTTTTCAACCCACTGAAACGGAAAAAAAATCAGAAAAAATTGTTTTTCCGATACACACAATCGCCTGAATTTTGTTCGAAGCCTTTTTAACAAAAATGTCGTCACAACGCAGGGTATTTGTTCGTGTAAAAAATCTAAAGCTCTGTTTGAAATTACGTGACCTATGTTCAGGAATCGGGGATTGCAAAATAGTAATTAGATTAGATTTCAACCAAATTAGTCTTTATAATTCCAATTCAGTTTATTGCTTATTCTATCTTTTAATTGGATTAGTAACATCAAAATTCTGCTCTCGTTAAGGTAATCCTATTCATACTTACTTTTTAAGTTTATTTAGGTAAGTATTTATTACATTTCCCCGGCAGTAAGAACTGCCCCACAAAGAAAAATCAAACCAGTTTTAGCAATTTTTTACATCCTAAGCCGTGTTCGAAATTCTCCAAATTTGGAATCATTACCTTTCCCTGTGTACACGTACGTAAGCTTTTCAAATGTTGTAGCGTGTCAAATAAAATTAATATCGAAGTAATATTGATCAAATACAATTGATTAGACACCAGCCAAGTACTGCTGCTTACTCTCGACAATTCCGTAATCACTCTTTCGCCACACGTTAAAGACTTAGGCCTATAGATTGACGACAGGTTAGGTTGAATAAGCAGATTGCTCAGGTTAGCCAGAGAGTAACACACTGCGATATCTGTATAGATTTTAAGCATTTTCTTCCTTCAAGCACTAAAACCACTTTGGTTCAATCACTTGTGCTGGAATATAATTGATTATGCTGTTGTTTGATACTGCGACCTACTCCAAGAACTTCACAACAAACTGGATCGACTTCTTAAAAACTGTATTAGTTTCTTTTTTGGCCTTCGTAAATATGATCACATTTCTTCCTTCCGTTCTCAGCGTAAATGGTTGCCTATCCGTCAAAAGATAACCCTCAGAATCCTCTGAATGCTCTTCACTGTTAAGAACGATCCTTGTGCTCCTGATTATTTAAAACAATATTTCAAAGTGTTGGGCAGTCCTCGCAGCAGGCTAAACCACCCGTGGTTTTTGTCTATTTCCTACGCTATTTCTACTATTAAACTCTGAAATATGCTACTCCTTGACATCAAGAAGGCTGAGTTTAAATTTTCCTCTAAGCTTAAAATCCGAAAACACTTCTTAAAAGCCTGTCATTCTTAGTTGTTCTTTGTCATGATTATTATGAGTTCTCTCAATCAGAAAGATTACCATAATAAAACATCATATTTATTAGGGTATTATTTTAGCAACGACCAACCCCGAAATCGCGAAAAAAGAATCATCTGTTCAGTACATTTTGTCGAGTTATGCAAAGTTGTACATAAAGTTTAAATATAATAAATACATACACTGATGTTCAATGAAAGTTAATCAAAGTGCAAGGCAACTTTCAAATTTTAATATTTTTCAACATTGCCAAGTTTTCAAAAAAGTATTGATGCATTGGTTAAGTAAGACTGTTTCAGCTTGAAACAAAACAGTTTTTCTTATTGGACCTAAAATTTATTATTTTTAACTAGCCTATGAACGTTCCAAAAATAATGTACATAAAATCTTTATTACTATGTTCATAGGACTATTAAAGGAAAAGATCTCAGTCCCATTTATATAAATGCGATTAGCCATTCTCAAAATGACATTAAACAGTGGAAAACTACATAAAAGTCAGTATTTACAATGGTATTGATTGAGGTCTACTTCATCCAAAATAGCTTTAACATTTTATTGAAAATATCGCGGAAATATTTTCAGAATTGGTTTCGACAGATCCGAAACACAGATCATAAATATTCATTTGACCACGATTAACAATCAGTAGGTACCTATTCTGAAAGACCCCAAAATATTTTTTGACAAGTAACGACATTTTTTGACGCAAAGCTAACATTTCATTATACCAAGTCTTTTTATTTTTAGCTTTAAATAATTTTATTTCTCATAAGAACTTAAATAACAGTTCTCTATTATAATACTTAAAATATCATTTTTGCTTCTGGGACGTTGCGATGTTGTTTATAATAATTATAGGTACGTGTTTCTTAAGTTTTGCTTTAAATATGTTCATGTTTTCTTCATCTATTGTTTTGTAACTTATATGGTGTACATAATAAAGAGTATTCTATTCTATTCTACTAACACAATTCTTTCATCAAATCATAGAACAATTTTGCTTCCACACTAATTACGTAAAAAAACACAACAATATTACACGTACTTATACAATATTATTATAATACAATAATGTCCAACCAATACTGTTTTTTTCCGTAATTATATTTGCAGTCATTGGTTGAAACTTGTTTTTTCTTCTTGTGTTGGACGTTTTTTACGTGCTAAACTAAATACGAATCAAATAAAAGTAATATCGTATTACATCCGTATAACAAGGGACATAAACGGAACGCGAGCTGAAAATGGGACACGATGATAGTCGCTGTAACTACAAGGATACGCAATTTTCCGCGCTACAATGGAAACTGTCTGGCAGACGTTAAAAGACGTTCTAACAAGGGTTTGCACGAACCCAACACTATTAAACTTTATATTGGAAAAATGGAGACTGTTTCGTACGTTCAATATGTCCTAAGTCAACGACATCATTAACAAATGCAAGTACTTATCTGTAGTAGTAAGTAGACCCGCGGCTTCGCTCGTGTTAGTGTAGCCTATGACCGTCTCCAGGGTCACATCTAGAGATGTGAGCATATTAGACCGGGCCCGCTATGGCCAGAGCCTGCCAGGGTTGCGGAATTTGTTCCAAAGAGTCACCGCGGCCCTAGAACGCAAAGGGTATTAGGAGGAACACAGATGGGTCTTAGTCAGTAAGAGTCTGATACTCCCTTCCGCTCCGCCCAGAGCGGAACTTACTCCTTCATATTCCTTCTCACTGCACCGGGTTTATGTCTAATTCCTACGCTATCTCTACCATTAAACTCTGGAATATGCTACCCCTTGACATCAAGAAGGCTGAGTCCAAGTTTTCATTGAAGCGTAAAATCCGAAAACACTACTTAAAAGCCTGTCATTCTTAGTTTGGTCTTCGTCATAATTATTATGAGTTCTCTCAATCAGAAAGATTATTATATAAGATCATATAAATTATTTTTTTATTTTAGCATATGTATGTATTTTATTAGTATTATATATATATATTATTTCTTTATTATTTCCAAAATAAAATTATATTTTAAATCTTATTTATTTGTTGTACACCTACCACAGTGTAGTCTTTTTGACCCAAAGGTTGACTGGTAGAGAAAGCCTTGTTGCGTTAAGTCCGCCCATGTACCACTATTGTACATAGAGTTTAAATAAATAAATAATAATAAATTTGATGATTTCCCATCCTCAAAAAAAGGTTCACATCTGTGATAGGCGATACAAGTGTGAAGACGAACGAACAAGGGAACTCACTTTCGCATTTATTTTATTGTAAGGATTTACTATTTCAATCTTTCTTTCTGTAAGTGGGCAGTAAGGTCTAACGACCCCACACACCCTAGTGTCAGAGTTTCTAAACCGCCTCAGGGGCCTCTGTCATGGTTTATTTGACGACCACCATTTGGCGGTACTATTTCAATAAACTGTCATCTTCACTTACAAACATTGAATGTGGAGACATCGATACGACAATAAAATGAAATCACTGGCAATACTGGTTCATAGGATTTTTTTAAAACTATTTTAAATCCTGTCTCTGAAATTACAACTTTAAAATACACTTTTCAATTACACAAAATGTCAAATAAACTGAAACTAGTCAAGGATAAGACAGTGACTACAATTCTGACGAAATATTATTGGGACATCAAATCTGTGCTAAAAGACAACATATTCGTGCTTCGACAGCGACGTATGTATGTATCTGCCTCGAGTGCGGCGAACCGTTTCAAGTTTTCCTTTAATTTCAGCAGTGGAAATTAAAACGAAGCTCGTAGTTTGTCAGATAGTTTCAAAGCTTTTTTTATTAAAACACATGTAAATTAAACATGGTAATTTCGAAGGAAACACGTTAGCTTAAACACTTTTAAACTCAAACTGGGTACAAAATAAGGGATGACGATTAATTGAGTCTCCAGTCCCAGAGGTCTAATTATATAACTAAGCACAATAGGCTCTCCTGTGACCTAGAATATCTAGATTATAATAATAGACGGCTAGGAACCGGGGCACAGAGATTGCGGCTAAATTGATTTTAATTAGTTCCCAAGGCGGGCCCATTATTCTAGATTATTCAGCCGCCTATCAACAGCTTGTCTATGGTAACTCCTGTCATAACCATGAAGGATGTTTCAGAATAAAGACTAAGCACTTTGTATTAACTAATACTAGTTATACAACGTGTAATAAATCGACTGCCCAATGCATTCTTTTCTGTGCATATAACTTGACAAAATGTACTAAACAGCTGTTGTTTTTTTCGCGATTTAGGGGTTGGTTCCGTAGTAAAAATTGTTCATAACGATGAGTACAATGACCCCTTAAGAGGTAATGCGTTTATTCTGCTACACATTTCATAATGAAAAAATCTTATCCTATGTTGTCCCACTGCTGGGCAAACCTCCGTCATGGCCTCTCAAAACTAAAAACTTTAAGCTTGTTAGGTACCTACTTACGGCCAGTTTCTCGAACTAAAATGATCGCTAAATAAGTGCGCGAAATCAGCAAATGCGCGTCAGTGGCTTTGATTGATTGAATAATCTAAACAGCCATTCACGTCGATTTAATTCCGTCTAATATTTGACGCGTTTATAATTCCTTTCTAGACACCGGGGGTTAGTCAGATAAATTATGGAAATCCTTCAAAATTTACACAAAAGACATACATAGTCATACTAAAGCTACACGAGTTAGCTGAAAGTTGAAACACACTGCTTCCATTGTTTCAGAACAAAAGCTAGATTACTCTATGTTGGGTAACTGCACTTCTACGCTGAAAGACTCTTTTGTATTCAGCGTATTTTTTAAATTCTATTTTAAATCAATTAATTGAAGTTAAATAACAATATTGAGGTAATGTATTGCAGCAAGCTTATCTGGTCCAGTCATAGCGCCGCTAACGGTGAACAAATATAATAGATCTTGTCAATTTTCACAGTGATATTGATAGTTTTTTTTTTATTATTATAATTATTTATTATTACTTACACTTAGAATAATAACGCCTAGAAACCTAGTACGAGCATCAAAAGTGAAGCAACTCAGACTACTCCATATACGGAGTACTCGGCGCAGCGAGCCGTCAGTGCTCAAGGTCACGCTCTGTTGAATGCACCTCCCGAGAAATATTTAAAAATGACAGTTTGTTGCATAAAAAGATGCTATAACACACCAGGAAAACAAAAAAAATGTGATAACATCACGTTTCACAAGTAAGTACTTACATTAAATCCATTATTTTTACGTAAATCGATCTTCAAATTAAAATTTTCCTAACCTAATTTATCACAATGTAGTGTTGCCAGTTGTAAAGAAAAATTACCCATAATACAGTAAGCACTAACTGTTGGAGTCTACCTGTATTATGATGCTTATTGTTTAAAGTTGTAAGTATGAAACGAAAGCTAATAATTACGGTTGATTCAAATAATTTGCGCATTTTTTTAAGTGAAAAGTTCTTTAGGCGCGTTGGGCAGTTTTCATATGGGAAAAAACCATAGTCGCGACACGCGGCGACACCGACACCTGTGTATGAGATCGTGTCGATGTGAGATCGTGTGTAAATAATTTGAATTTGAATTTTTGATTTTGAATTTGAATTTGTCTTAAAATTGAAATAAAGGAACATCAGACTGGGCGGCCAACCAGGGGGGGTCAGGGGGAGGCGGGAGCCTTGTCGGCCCCGCGGGTGCCGACCAGTCTTTCATGGGTGTCATTTTCGCGATCTTTGGGGTCGCTAAATCCGATTATGGGGTCAAAATCGAAATCCAAGATGGCGGCGACGAAATTTGCTAACTTTTCGTCATGGGTGTCAATTTCATGGTTTCTGGAGTCGCTGAAACCAATTATGGGGTCAAAATCGAAATCCAAGATGGCGCTGACGAAATTTGCTAACTTTTCGTCATGGGTGTCATTTTCATGGTTTCTGGAGTCGCTAAAACCAATTATGGGGCCAAAATCGAAATCCAAGATGGTGGCGATGAAATTTGCTAACTTTTCCTTATGGGTGTCAATTTCATGGTTTCTGGAGTCGCTGAAACCGATTATGGGGTCAAAATCGAAAACTTAGTATGCATACGCCATCTAACCAGGTCTAAATAGTTAGTTGAGAACATTTTCTAAAAAGAGTTTAGAAGGAGAGAGAGAACGATTTGAAGTTTTCTATAAAAGTGAAAAACCACTACCTTTCCTCCTGATGTTTAAAATGTCATGTCGAAAAGTTAGCAAATTTCGTCGGCGCCATCTTGGATTTCGATTTTGACCCCAAAATCGGGTTTAGCGACTCCAGAAACCATGAAAATCACACCCATGACGAAAAGTTAGCAAATTTCGTCGGCACCATCTTGGATTTCAATTTTGACCCCATAATCGATTTTAGCGACCTTAGAAACCATGAAAATGACACCCATGACGAAAAGTTAGCAAATATCGTCGGCGCCATCTTGGATTTCAATTTTAACCCCATAATCGGTTTTAGCGACCCCAGAAACCATGGAAATGACACCCATGACGAAAAGTTAGCAAATTTCGTCGGCGCCATCTTGGATTTCGATTACAATAAGTACATACCGACAAGTTACGTACTTAACATTTTTTTTTATATTGATCTATGATTAGTCCCAAGTATATTAACATTTTTCCCGATTTTAGGGAAAGTGTTCATTCCTAGCAACATTTTTTTACGTCTGTGGCTGTAATTACATACCGCTCACTCACACATAAGTACGAAAGTTGCTTCATTTTTTGGTAGGGAGCGTGTATGAGACTCTCCTTCTAGGCGTTATTATTCTAAGTACTTACACTTTAATTTTTAAAGCAACAAGAGTGCCAATTCTACAAATTTTTAAGCAGCGTTCGCATTCGCTTGTTAGTTGCAATCTGTCAAAAAAGCCTTTATTTCCATACATTTTTGACAGATTGCAACTAACATGCGAATGCTTGTTGCTTAAAAAATAGTAGAATTGGCCCTCAGACCAGATAAGTTTGCTGCACTCTTATGTGCTTTTGACGTCTCGAAAATAAATATTTTTGCGGTATTATGAAAGACCCAATTCAATGTAAAAAAGACTGGCATTCTGTCATCAAAAACTTTGTCTTAAAAGCCATGTGAGAAAAAAAATACTTTTTGTTTTTAGTTTTATTGGCATCGCAATGATTTTTTCAAGCATTAGGTATGGCCAGTTAGTTTTATGAAATTCTGAAATGAGTTTTCTTTGGTATGCAAACTATTTGAAACCCTTATGTTGAGGTCATGAACGCATTGAATGGAATGTAAATAGGTTTTATTTGAGTTAGATTGTCGACATAGTTATTTCTTTTAACATAGGTACCAGTGTTCTAATAACCTAAATTGCCTTCACCCCTAAAATACCTTCTTAGTTCCTACAATTCTGTAGTAGGTAATTTAGATGAAATTTAATAGGATTTTCTTTGAGGTATAGTTGCCATCGAGAATATTGTTTGAATGATGCTAAGAGTAGCGTAGTGACAAAATGATTTACTGAATTAAGTATTACCTACTTAAACTCAATTTTTATGAAGGGTGATGATTATTGGAATTATATACTGATCTGATTACGAAAATTATTACTTACACTATCGCTGAGCTGATGGTAGGGTTTTCATCCCAAAAATACACGGATCCTGTCGGACCACAGGAAAAAAACCGTGAGAAAATCCTAGAACCCATAAATTGCAAACTATATAATATCCCTGATATTTCATAACTTATAACTATTCCTTTCAATGGAAATGGAATAGGTAAGCAGCTACCTTCTGAATATTGGAGTCACGCTGGTTTCAGTCCATCGAACTACGTATTTGGTATTAATGTAATTCGTGCCTCCGTGTACCGAAGTGGGACATCGTGGGCCACCATTTCCCAATATAATCCAATATCGGTCTGTGGTCCCTAGCGCCCATCAATATTAATATCCTGTGGCGGAAAATCAATTAAATCATGATATCTCTCGGTTTTATTGGCAAAACGATAATTATTTCGTACACCTGTCTAATGCGTTATATTTCATTTTACTTATTTGATAAAATGTTCCCATTTCTTACCCATATTAAGTACTTCGTTTACCTGCACATACGCTGAAACCATGAATTATTTTATCAGGATGTTGAACTAATAAATTAGAAATATTACAATGTAAACCGACTTCAACGTTTTAGATACTGCTTGTGACACCTGAAATAATACGTAGTCAAAGTTATTTTAATTTGTCATAAGTAGTAGAATTCTTCAATCCTGTTGTTAATTTCATGAATATTTTCAGCTTCAATTGTATTCAAAGGAGTCTAGTACTATTCCAAAATATTGACTTCAGTTTTTCAGTCTAGTAACTTGTAGGTAAGTATAATAGGAAAGCTATAAAATAAAGTCGGGATGCAGCTCATGCAGCCGTCACGCTATCGCGCTAACAGTTATTTGGCAGACAAATCCTGTCTTTAGAACATTCTCTACATACAATACACGCAATAAAAAAGTGTCCATTCCCAATATCCTCTAATGGCTGTAAATTCGTTGTCCGCATTAGTTCGGAAGGATTCTCCTATTGTATACGGACAAGTCTCTGGAGGATCGGAGGCACGGAGTCTCCGAGACTCAGTCCCGCCGCGACCGTCGCGAGCGGCGGGTCACGCTGCCCTCGCATCAGCCGCCTTCGGATAACGCGAAGGCGTTCGTGTATTAAGACCTTATACCAAACGTATTACACTAATTGGGACCTTAATTAGATTAGTGCGAAGGTTCGGTTTTGAATGCAAGTTTTGTAAAGAAAGTAGGTTGAAGAGGTAAACGGGAACACAATGCCTAGAGGGTTGTTGATACTATGTTTATGGATGTTTTCAATTCAAAGCATTGTTATAGGTCACTTTATAACGCTCGTTCTAAATGGCATTAGAAGCAAGACCGCTTAAGATTTTAAAACGATTTTTTTTCTAATATCTTGCAATTAGGTTGAGCCACATCACTATCAATCACAGTCTGACATCCCCCACTGCTCAGCAATCATCATGTGCCTTTCTTTTCTTGTGCCAATCCCCACATACCTACATAGGATTAATCACCCATTTGCCTTTTATTAGGTTACTTCGGAAATAGTGCATTTTTCTATGCCATCTTCCACGAAAAAAAAATGTCTTGAAGAATTGGCAACACTTACCTACCTCGTATCTAAAAGAATGACTATGATTACTTCACTTATGTTTTTTTTTTAACAAGGTTCTTAAAACAAAAAATTACGTGTCATTAAATTATTTTTTATGATCTTGATCTTGCTACGACTAAAATTTGCACACAGTCTTCGTAGTAACCCTTGTATAATTTACTTTAAAAAATATAAAACTATTTCTACCTACCTCTGGAAATGAACAACTCTTCAAGCTCATATAGCTGTCAGCGACTTTTCCCATAATTAAAGAAAACCGGCTAAGTGCGAGTCGGACTCGCGCACGAAGGGTTCCGTGCCATTATCTACTTAAATATTTATTTTATTCTGTATTTATTAGGTATTTGTTGTTATAGCGGCAACAGAAATACATCATCTGTGAAAATGTCTTAGTAATAGGGTCCCGTTTTTAACCTTTGGGTACGGAACCCTAAAAAAGTCTGTCAATGTACCAGGCGTGAACAATGTTGTAGGTATATTTTTATTTCCCTAGGAACGCGACCATATGTGCCAACTGCCATGTCATTACTTACTGTAATCTAATATATTATTGTGTCGGGAAAAGAGTTTCTTTTATGTACTTACTTTGTATTATGTGTGAGTGTATGAAAGTGAGAGTATTTTGTTTTGGTTATTCGTAGGGTGTTACAGAGACCGTTTGTCTCATTCATAATGACTTTGGTTTCTTGGCTGACTCTGGCTTGAACTAACTTGAACTAGATTTTGTTTAACACATCTAAACTGTAAAAAATGGTCTTACCTTTGATTTAAGCATAGTAATTTATAAAAAATTGAGTACCTAACTAATCCAACTCAACTTGCATGAAAAGCTGTCAAACTTTGGAATTAAAGTAGGATTTGGGACATTTTATCGCCACATTCTCAATTCAGAAATCCGCCTTTAGACAAAAAAAATACCCTTAAAATCTCACAAAAATTTCTTAAGATTCAAAATTCAAGAGACTGTCAATATATCTTCCTGTCGTTTAAAATGTCTCCCTTACATAAATATAGTCGTTTTTAACGAACATATTTCAAAGGACTGACAGATGACGATGGTCATACTACTTAATTAATTTCCGAAAGTGTAGGTAGGTATAATAATTCACTGTCAGCCCACAAAGCCTTTCCCGCTCAACATAAAAGTAGCCCTTTTCAGGTCTTTCGTGAAAATTGGTGTTGTAATGCCTAAAATGAATAACTAAACTCTCTGTTTGGTTTGGTTCTGGTCTGGTATATTAATAACCTTACAGAAAGGTTTTCAGGAATGTAGGCTTTATCTGTATTTTATTATTAATAAACATAATAACTAACTAACCATTTTAGAGAAAATGGTGCTAACCAAAATCAAAGAAAGGGACCAATACTGAAATCTCGAAATTAAAATCGACTGCCCCATATATTTCTATGCACGTAACTCTACAAAATGTACTGAACAGCTGTTTTTTGCAATTTCGGGGTTGGTCCCATAGTAAAAGTTTTCACAATGACCCCGTAAGAAGTATTGCGTTTATTCTGTTACACGTTGTATTTTTTTAGTCTAAATGGATCTCTGCATGTAGGTACTGACTGATCCGATCACAAAAATGCTTTACTAATAGAATACACTGTTTCCAAAATATGGCATAGTCTAGTTTACCCACGAAAATGCACGACGAAAAGTCGCGAGCAGAAACTAATTTTACTTTTACACGTGACATAAGCCGTGTATACTGTTATTTTACTTCGCCTTAATAAATGCAAATTAACTGATTCATGCCAATTGTCGAGATCGTAGGCGGGTAATTTCTCGCTTCTTTAGGAATGACACATTTAGCTTACGTTATGTTATCGACGTCATATCTTTATTAATACATACTAAACAATGTAATGTTATTTGCATGGTTACTGAAATACCGATTTTAGATGTTTTTATTTTTATTTGAATTGTAAGTGACACACGTTGGTGTGCTTATTATCTACACTAATATTATAAAGAGGAAAGATTTGTTTGTTTGTTTGTAATGAATAGGCTCCGAAACTACTGGACCGATTTGAAAAAATCTTTCACCATTAGAATCCTACATTATCGGCGATGGACATAGGCTATAGAATATTTTCAAAAAAGTTAGGGATCCGTATGAAAACTTCGATAATGTAACCCCAGGTGTGAGTAGAAATCCTTATATCGCGTACGCTGCGGAATCTATTGACAATAGAGCAACGTTATGTACTACAGTTTTATAGAGGTCATCAATATCTACAAAAAAGTCCGCGATACCATATGTCTAACTATTATGAATAAGTCACCATGACCGCTTTTTGTTCAAATTATTCAAGCAAATGCCATGGTGAAATAAAAAATGGTGATTTTAGTATCATGATATTAATCCTTATCCATTTAAATGGTTTGATAATTAAGGTTGATTATGTCCGTGTAAATTAAACTTTAAATTATTCAAATCGGACCTTTCGTTCAAAAGTTACGACGGTAATAAACATGCTTGGAGTAAGAAAAATGTCGCGGCTTGAGCGAACAGGGGAGAATCTATCAATGCTTGGTCCGATGAAGTTGTTGCATTTAAATGTTTTCGATGAAACAATAAGAATAACAAATGTTTGGATGTTTCGAAAATAAACTAGATACTTAATAAGGAGTGAAGCAGGGGTGATTAAGAATTTAGGGGAGGACATAATTGCTTGCTTCAATTTACGTCGGAATGCTATGAACAAACTAAAAGCGGGATAATTGAAACAGATGTACCTAACAATTTTTGCATAATCAAACCCTGACGGGTTGAACGGGGTGAACAGTTGCGCTGAACCTGGGCTCGAGACAAGTGAGATTCTGTCAACGGTGGCGTGGCGTACGCGATTGTCAATACGTCAAAAATGTATAGGATTGACACATGCTATCGAAATGTCACGTTTCCAAAGCTAACCTTTATAAAGGGGTATAGAGGGCGTTGAAGTTTGTGGAGTAGGTACCTACTAAATCCACGCGGACGAAGTCGCGGGCGAAGTGCTAGTAAATTAATAAAGTAGTTAAAGCAGATATAATTTTTAAAGGTTTGCATTTATCACTTTCTGACGAATGAGAGACAAGTCTGTTATTTTACAAAGGTGTCAATGACACCTGGACCCCCGCTGGTAAGCATTAATGCAGTCCACTAAATTGTAGGTATGCTTGCTTTGAAGTGGGTAACCTGTTCAGTCAAGACTAAAATCATCCTGAAAACTGGCCAGATAAATGATTGCAATATAGGTCAATCAATTGTCTCGGAGAACCGCGGTCTGCTGAATATTCATAGAGCTTTATACCGCACATTAATAACGCAGTCTCTGCATATGATGACGGTTGGCTGCTAGGAAGACAAACAAACTGAGAGACTGTTTAGTAGTATCACTTATAATGAAGCGTGCTCCATAGTCGACCACATCGCTAACCACTAGCTTTTTTTGAATTGCAAATCATTTAATCACCTATTCAGACTTATTAGAAGACTAAATCATTGTAATTACTTAATCACTTGTTTTCAGACTCATTAGAAGACTAAACAATTTGTTCGTTGGTATTTTGGTTGTATACAAACTCATTCTGTGTTGATAAATATAGTTTATCAAACATAGTTGTGAAAGTGTGTGTACTATAAACCTGCCTAATCCTTCGGGAATATAGGGGTGATGCTATTTTATATTACGTATTGTAAAAGTCCGTGTTCCTCAACTTAAACTCTAAAAGGAACCGTTTCATATGTTAAAACAATTTTTTTTTTTGATGATTTAAAAAAAAAACAGCATTGAATTTAATGATGTAAAGTATGACAAAAAATCATAAATAATTAGTACTATAACGACCTGTTAGGATATTACCGTTTTCCTTGTCGTTTAAGAGGTATTTAGATTTTTCATAGTCATTTCACACAATTTTTTCGTAAAAAAATATAATACCTTCGTTTTTGGGCAGAATTAACTGGGGTGTCATTTTTGTATATAGTAATAACTAATAGCAGCGATATCCAGCAAAAAATCCGGCACTTGCAAATTGAAATCCCTAAGTCTATGAAAGCCGATTTTCAGCCCACCGTGCGTAGGTATGTCCTGGCGTGGCGTAAGTCGAGTGTGTCTTAAACGAGGTACACTTGTCATTACGCATGCTAGGCACGTGTCAAGGCTGTTACGAATATATCTAAGATACTACTTTAGTCGTATTTCCGCATTTAACGATAGATTTGCAAACATCAGATCTTACTTACTGTTATAAATGTAAACACTTGGATATATGGATATTTGTTACTCAATCGCGCCAGAACGGCTGAACGGATCTGGATCTGGTACAGAGATAGATTCTAGTCTGGACTAGCACAAACACTACTCCAGGATATGTTCCCTTGGGATGATATCCGACATTCACGTGGGCGAAGACGATGGCAGAAGCTAGTTATCCATTTATGAAAAACGAGAAAATGGCTAAATATTTTCCAATGGATTCTTGTTCATTTTATGTAAAAAGGGCTGTTAGAAATGTCTGGTAAAGATACCTTGTTCATTAGCTAAAGACATTGAATACACTCGAGATAATATCGTAAATGCAAACCACGTTTGATTTGCAAATCTGTTCAGGGATTCAGTTTCAGACTGTCTGAAAATTCAAGAGCAAAATCTTATTTGTTTGCATTCCTAGTATAAAAGCATTTACATTTATCCTGGCTTCGTTCAAAATATACTCAAACAATATGCATCCAATACTAACTTTGGTGCTTCAAAACCGCGAAGCAGTTTTTGCAACAACATGAACCTTGAATTAAAAACTCAATTGTATTCAATTAGGGCCCGGTACAGTTTGGCAGTATGGTCATGGTCGACCAATACACACGCTACATTAGCTATTGTTTAGATTATATTTGCAAAATTAATTATTTAAGAATACCTTTCCGGCCCCGGCGACACACCGGTGTGTCGCGAATTAATCGCGAATTTAATGTTTATTTACATATACATAAGATTTACTTTATATTAGGGAATTTTCACATGTTGGGCCCGAGTGGTTAAGGAGCTCGGCTGAGTAATAAGTGCCACACGGATCGATCTTCATGCTTAAGCAGCGCTTTGCCGTGGTCTGTTCGAGGATGGTTCCATAATATACAGAGACTCATCCGTGCCCCTGAAAGCTCGTTAGAGCTCTTGGTCCCGGCTGTCATTTACTTAAACCTTTTTAGGCTCACTTAAACCGCAGTGCATTAAGTTCATTTATCGATAAGGTGCTGATAGCATTCACTTGTAACTAACAGAGTCGAACATAGAGACAAACATCGCTACAAATATTTTCACGATCATTGTAGCGAACGCTCTAGTAAATGCTCGTCAAAAAATAATGATCACGAAGATGTCAAACAACAATGATACAATTGCTCGGTTCGGCAAAAAACTATAAAAAAATTCCTGTCGTTTGCTAGAATTCTCGCTAAACCGCTCCTGTTCATCAATATCACCATTAAATATAAAATTCTTTCGTTACTGGTGACTGAGTGACTGACAAACAACGCACAGCCGAAACTATTTGTCGTAGAAAGCTGAAATTTGGCATGCAAGTTCCTTGGGGAGTCTAGGGGAGCACTAAGAGAGGATTTCCCGAAATTCCTACGGGAACGGGAAAAACGAGATTTACACGACAAAGTCGCGAGCAAAAACTAGTTTCAAATAAAAAAACATTCGCTAGGATGCTCATTACAAGTGAATACTCAAGTCTATCAGCGGCTATAAACGAATCGAAATCTTCGTTCTAATTCTGTCGATCGTTTGAAGATGCTGCTATTTTAAAGACGTTAAGCGTTTAATGCATTTAGATAATTATGATGCATATGGACCTTAATGTGATCGAATCTGCAGTGGCGAGGGTCAGAAGAGCGTAGTTATTAGTCTGTTTTCGTTTCATTTGTTTCATAAACATTTTGATGGTGTTGCTAGGTCAACGTGCAACGCTAACATGGTACGAGCACATACCTTCAAATTTTGCAACCATGTTACTTCTTGACTTGGGGGAGGCCTTTGCCCAGCAAGCCTTTTTTTTATGTAGCCCATACTTTTGGGACAGTAAAGGCTAAAAAAAAGAAATACTTCAACCATCATGGAACCAAAGTTTATTTATGATATCTCCTAAGACCTGCTCCTTACGAAAAAACCTTTTCTGAAAAGGAGGAAAATTCGAGAATGAAATATAACGTCCACCTAGCTCTCAGCAAATTTACTGAAAGGAATTTGACATAAATCTACGAGAACACGGCGTAAATACCTCGAGAATTGGAGGAATATATTCCCACCTGTGCCCTATTTCTAGTTAACATTCAAACGCTATTTAGATACTATGGTAGACACCAGATAAATGTGCAATAACGGTCATTGACCCACATACATTTATTGACTTTCTTAATATCAAAAACAGAAATAAAGACATAGATCTGTCCTGAATCGACTTCTATCGTGATCCTTTACGTTTTCTAGTAATGAAAAACGGTTCATAATTTATTGTTCGAGTATCTACGAAGGGATATTAGGGTAAGGTCAATTTACTTTATTGCAAGATTAACTGGCGCTTACCATAGTAGATATATTTCAATTGAAAACGTTTCTATAGGAACGTAGATCTTCCTTTGTTTTAGTTGAACGTCAATAAAATCCTCCGATTTCGGAGGCTTAACCTTATCCTGAAATAGTTTTGTAGTACAAGTGTTGAAGTAGGTACATAAAGAAAAGTAAGACGAAGATATTACAAAGCCATTTGTAAAATAATGATTACATCACACCATGAGACCAAAGACGTAATAAAAATAACTGCGACTCAATTTTGTAGACGAATCTAATTGCGTTTGATCATCAAAATGTTTGAATAGTTATAGAACGCGTGCATTACATATTGTTGTGCAAAGATAAGCATATGTATATGTTCTATATTTTCACTACAACACTAGTCATACATATGTAGAGAAAATTACTGTACTGTAATGTAGCATCTGAGATCAATGCTGCATAGGTACTTTTACTATGGGAAAAAAATCAGCTGTTCAGTACATTTTGTCGAGTTATGTGTACAGAAATGTATGGAGCAGTCGATTTTTTTTCGCGATTTGATTCCATAGTAAAAGTTGTTCATAATGATGAGTATAATGACCTCTTAAGAGGTGCGTTTATTCTGTAACACGTTGTATATATTGGTTGGTGTGGTTAAAATGTTTATGTGTAGGTATTGTATTTATTTACTTACTTTTGCTTTAGCTTACTATTTGGAGTCTAAATAAGGCTCCAAAATTGTTTTTTTTACTACTTATTCAACATAAAACTATGTTAGTCCCTCGACCCTCGATTTCTGGATTAAAAAGTTGAGTATTTGTCAATCTCGAGCCTGAAAACCTATCAGACATTGGCTTAAGTAGGACTAACACGTTCCTAATACCTAAATACTCAATTTAGAAGCAGGTTCACAGTAGTACTAAAATGCAGTAGTATACTTACCTGCATACAGTAATTTGTTATGGAGTTTAAAACGAATATGCCAAGGTGCTTAAAAGTAGAACGATGTAACAGTTGTGTGCTCAATGGGCACTTGAAGAAATTAACCTAATGTCAAGATCACATGCATTTGGAGCATGGAAGACTACGCTGTCCTATTTATTTGCAAGATATTGATTGGTTCATTGTGACGCATTATATTGTAACACGGAGTCTAAATAGACTACCCAAAATAGTATAATATCAAATAAAAAGTCACATGACTGTTCAAATTAATTTGGACTAAGAGCATGGGCACTTATGAAGCCAGAAGATCGTCACGTCGTCGTCGACGTCTGAAGCTAGCGGAAGGTGCCAATAAATATTATTTCTTGAAGCTCCGGGCTGCTACTGGAAATTTCCAGATAGTAATACCAGGTTACACATTTCTGATAAGCTGGTAGCCTCTATACCAATGAGATACTTAATTGCTCCGCGGTCTAAATTGACGGACACGAGCCATGCAGATTTTGGTTATAATTTTCGTACAAACAGAAACAACGAGACCCAACTTAATTTCAATATTTTATACTAGAACGTCCGCTGTCTTACCTCCACTGAAAACCTGGTGAACACCTTAAATACATATTGAAAATTAAATTACCTTAATGGATGAGCGGCAAGGAATAATCTGACATATTAAATTCATAGTAATTTAATATGTCAGATAATTCCTTGCCGCTTGAACGAAAATCCGCTGAAATTCATTATAACACTGCGAGTTTTAATGAAAGAAACTTTCCATCTATGCTGTGTGAAATCAACACTTTAATGTTATGAATTGTCACGTTCTCCATAAGTATATAACTCTTATACTTGTAATTAAAGGATAAGAGACATAATATGCTTAGGCACACAGAGGGTTACAAACTTTCGGTTGATGAGAGCAAAGGTCATTTTCGGAGAGTGTGTGCTGTGGAGTGTGGATAGTGTAAACTTAGAACCAAAGGATAGTTAAGAGTGTGAATATGAAAAAATTGGTAAGAAAAGCAGAAAGAAATGTGAGAGGGTTTTATGAAAAGACAAGAAAAAGGGTGAAAGATCGTAGTGTTGTAAGCACTTGATAAATTGTGTACAAAAAGACGTGCTAAATTGTCTAACTGTTCAAAAACACTTCTTTCACGTAATACCGTGGATAGACACAGTTTAAGCATCCAAATTTAATTGCTTATCTATCATCTGCTTTAAGAACGTTTTGAGCATTGCGGAACGCATGTTTTATTTGTGTAACGCAATTGACACCCTTTGGTAGGAAAAACGAGTCGACGAGGTTCATAATTCGTGTTGTGTATGTACTCGTATAGGTATTTACAGCAGATAAACAAACAATTTTCTATTTCATGTAGGAGTCAGTACTCTGAAGAATTTTCCAAGACTTACTGAAACTTACAGAAAGTGGAGAGCAGATATAATCTAAACTTATTTCATCTGCCCTGAACGAGTTTGCACATTTTCTCTTTCTAACGAATAGGATGGAATAAAAACAAAACTTCTACTTTTTTCTTGAGTGCCAACAGAGCTAACATTATCTAGTTTGACTCCCGAGGGTAGTAAGTGGTTAAAAGGGTTACTAAAATGCATAATGTATGACTCCTACCTTTGTGGAGTGGCCAGTTTTATATGCGACTCTTTTTCAACGCCATATGTGGCTATTATTCATTTGGCACTTGGCATAATGCCATTACGCGTTCGTAACTGTCTATTCGGAGGACGAAGATGATGACATTCTGACAGTGGTAGCGTGGCGAAGATTCACGGTCAAAACGTCAAAAATGTATGGGATTGACTATAACGCTGTCGATATGTCACGTGATCAATGCCTTGGGCTCGAGACAAGTGAGATTCTGTCTACGGTGCGGTAGCGTGGCGAAGGCGATTGTCAATACGTCAAAAATGTATGGGATTGACAGACGCTATCGAAATGTCACGTGATCAAATTCCTACATTTTGGCATTCCGACAGTCGCATTCGCTAATTGAAAGGGTCATTGTCTAGGGCCTCTTGTATTCTGGCTTTTCGACAATCGCATTCGCTAACAGAATGGAACTTTGTCTAGAGCCCCTGGGTATGATTATTTGGAAATCTACCTGATTAATCTAAATATACTATGTACTGGACCTGAATGTCCTTGTCGAGTAATCCAATGCCATTTGCAAATTGTGATTATAGTATTTGTCAATCGTAATTTGGATCAATTATCTTTAACAGCTATGATTAGAGTTGAGTCAGGTTTTGTTTCCGCTGGCTGTAGTCGTCTTACAGAAATCATTACATTTATTAATCGCATATACATCTGTATCGATGTTCTACTTTGATATTTTATTTTCCAATGTGTTATTTATAGCTCTCTTAACAGTCTTGCGATAATAATTAACATTTCCCATGGTGATGTAGGTAATAATCATTCAAGTACAGTGCCATTTGTCAGTTGAATGTTGCATATACCTAAATTATTAGAATTGGCCCTCTGGTAACTATAAAAGAATTTAGGTTCATGCAAATTTTAAGGATGGGAAATCATCAAATGACTTCTTCCGTTCTGGGTGGAGCGGAAGGAAGTTTCAGACTTACTGACTAAAACCCATCCGTGTTCCCTCCATTGCCCTTGCGTTCCAGGGCCGCGGTAACTCTTTTGAACATATTCCGCAACCCTGGCAGACGTCAAATGCCTATGCAGTAGGCTTTCAAATGAACTCATTTTTGCTTTTGGTTTAAAATATTATCTTCTTGTCGTGGGGAAAGTTTTCAGTTCAGGAAGGATTGTGTGAAAGATGATAATATGACTAGAAGGGAGGTGACAAATAATTGACAGTAAATAGAGATGCCTGGAAAGAGAACGTATACGAATATGTTCTCCCGACCACAAAAAAATTAGGATGTAGACAGGATCTATCGAAGATCATTGATTTTCGTCACTGTTTTTACCAATGCTCATTAATAATATGATTTTTTTAGTACTTCCAGTATGATATTTTCTCATATCACATAGAGAGAAATAGAAAAAATTTCCTCCGCTTTGCACCTTTAATTTTTTATCGCCCATTCCACGAGACATTTTCGGGGATTGCTCTATATTATCGCTACATATTAGATACGGTTTATGCGGAACGATAAAAATGGCGTATCTTACTGCAGTGAATGATAAGAAAATTGTACACGCTTACAACATTACGAACTACTTATTGTGTACATGTTTCGATTCTTTCTCTTCGTTTAAAAATGCTTTTGTAGTAATTTAATTAAATTAGTTTTAGGTTCAAATCCATTATCTTTATTGAAGCACTAGGGTGTAGAGTACTATAGAGCTCGATTGTAATCGTTTTTAGACCCGTGACTAGTGTTCGCTATTCCTCAGCTTCAGATATGTCCCCATCCACGCCCATTTAAAAAATCACACTAGGTATTGCTTATGAGATCGGCTGGAGAAGATGTAAGCCCGGTAAAAGTGGAAAGCCATGGGGGAGACTTTTGCGCAGCAGTGAGACATAGCAGGTTGAGAAAACAAAAATATTTTCTTTATCAAAGGGTTTTTAAAAGGGCCACTCCCGATTTTTTGTTTTATTCTTGGCAAAATTTGTCAGAAAATTACTCCGAAATTGCTCCATTTTTTTAACTGTTATCAGAAATCGTAATCAAATAAGTC
This sequence comes from Melanchra persicariae, assembly GCA_947386135.1. Taxonomy (NCBI): domain Eukaryota; kingdom Metazoa; phylum Arthropoda; class Insecta; order Lepidoptera; family Noctuidae; genus Melanchra; species Melanchra persicariae. The sequence goes on along the minus strand of OX376661.1, from coordinate 7,086,312 downwards.
ACGATGGTAACATCTAAACCATCTAGGTAGAGGCACAGCCATCCTTATCATTATCATATTTATATCATTCGCTGCGTAAATAACGATAAACTTATATTTTGTATGCAATTATGTGTTCTATAACAGTGCAGTAAGATTTATAATTGTTTTGATTATAAATCGAGCATGTATTTTATAGGGGAGTTAAGACAGCAGTATTTTTTCGCATCTCAACCGCTCGCAACGTCTGCGAGACGTTATCGTGTGAAAAGTGTAAATAATAAATTTAATATCCTGAAATTTAGTTCAGAATTGGTATTTTTCCAAATTAAGTTGGAATTTTCCAAAATATTTTAAGATCGTTTTTAATCGCTATTGTTGTTTCCAAGTGCAAATATCACTAACAATGCCTGTGGCATTAAATCCACGTCTATGCGTTCGAGTGCGTAAAATGTTAAAATAAAATAAACAAACGGACAGCCTACTTTTGACTGTGTCTGTAGTTTCAGTTGTAATTGTTTCAATTAATATAAGTAATACATATTTGACTTAACCTGAATCAAAAATGGAGTGATTTAAAATTTTTAGATGAGAACATTTAAATATGCGTAGCATGTTTAACTAACACAACATATACCAGGGCATTTACCAGGAAGTGCATTCATAAACGTAGCCGTAAAAGATTATACCTATACATATTCATTAATATATTATTCCATTTATGTATTGAAACTGTGTATAGGTACTAATATATTGAAAGAACTATTCATCACATTTAAAAATAAAATATATTTATGTTAATCTTTCTTTTTTCACAAAGCTTCATAACAAATATTGATGGCTAGCTTTATCCCGCGGCTTCACTGCCATCAAGCCGGCCACAGGAAAAATCGTATCAGTACTTTCAGAGATTTTCTTTTACAAACATATACTTACACAAACAATTTGATCTTTTTATTTTAGATTATAAAACCAAATAAAGACAATAAAAGCACTCAGAAGTAACTCAAGAATATCAGTATTAGTCTTCCATATACAATTATTATAATAGTAGATAGTGTGTGAGTGAGTGTTAAATAATAATAAGTATTATTAATAATAACTGCGAGTATGGAAATGCTGCGCATGGGACTGATACCAGTGACAGGTGTCGCGTTGACCATTGGACTGACATGGCTTAATGTGAAAAAGTGAGTTGTTTTGACGATTTTCAGAATTCTGTGATGTGAATTTCAAAATGGATAATCTTGCATACATAATATTTTAGAGGGTGGCATTTAATTAATTTGTTATCTTTCAAAAGGTGACCATACTCATTAGTTTAATACTTATTATTAACTTGCAGTTTTCGTGTCATTTTTTTGTCAAGTTAGTCGAACAGCTGCTTTTTTCATATTTCAGAGCGTGAGGTTCGGTGTTAATTAGTCAATGAATTAAAAGTCACCCTGTAGATTCGAATATTCAAATATAGAGTGACAAAATGTGAAGAATTATGAACTTTTTGAGAATATCGTCACTGAATTTCTGTTAGTGCATTCATCTTTTTGAACGTGACCTGTACAACTTTCTCCTCGTATATGCACTCCATGGTCTGAGATAAGAATGGTCCTAAGTAAACCTAGAAAGTTTACAAAGGCAGACATTTATCTCGGTAACACAACTAACTCAGTCTCAGAATTGACAATTTAAAATTCAGAACTTGATCCAAATTTTGCTTTTAAAGTAGATTTTGTAAGTTCTCAACTACAGATTAGGGATCATCATCTGCCTAGCCTTTTCCCAACTATATTGGGGTTGGCTCCTAGTCAAGCCGGATCCAGCTGAATACCAGTATTTTTTTACATTAGGGATACCAAACCAAATTTGAGGAAATTAGCTATGAGTATGACATCAGAGGGCCAATTCTTCTAATTTTAAAGCAACGTGCTAATGAATTTTCGTATGTCAATCGCAATCTGTCAAAAAAGTACATTTTTGACAGATTGCGACAGACATGCGAATGCGAACGTTGCTTAAAAAATTTGAATTGTCAATGATTACTTAATAGATTAATGTTTGGGGTTCCACATCGTATTACTACAGATTTATTGTTCTATAGAGCACGATCCTCATCAACATTATGTTTTACATCATCACCTGTGGTTTATCGTTTACTGTCCACCAGTTGACAATATATTCAATCTCGTTTATTTAATCAGTGACACCACGGCTGAATTCACACAATAATTAAACAGCCAAAATAATTAATTGGCAAACAAATATTGTGTTTCTTTGAATTAGTTATAACATCATTGCTTAATATAGACCATTCCAAATAGCAACTTAGATCTAGTGCAATGCTATGCGGAAAGGTCTACAAATAGAGATGTGGTCTTGACAATGAAGTCACTGCATTCTGATCGCAACGACAGAATACGAACCTGTCTATCGTACTGAGGTTTGCTGTTGGTGAACCTAATTTTGGCTTTAGTTCGCGTTTGTATTTTGTACATGAGCTTTTGCATATATGTATGTTTTTGTGTGTATGTAATAAAGAATTAGAATAGGATAATACTTTCCCAAAGGCTCCAGCGGGTAAATTCTGTCGACATCTCACGGTGTACACTTAGGTGGAGTGAACGACAAGTGAACTGTCATTCCATCTTGTTTGTATGGTTTGACAGCTCACTTGTCGTTCACTTCGCTTAAGTTTCACTTCGACATGTTTACAAAATCGCACTGCAGACGGACCTAGACAAAGTCAAAAGTAGGATGGACATGTGCTAACGAAATGTGACGTGTCTCGAACTCTCGAACAATTTAGAATTTCCACGTTGCTAATATAATGTCACTTTGTTTAAAGCTTACGGTCATTTAATTTTAGATTTCCACGGAAGTATTTACAAGTCTTTAACAATATTGATACACAGACAAACATTGGCTTTCCATAGAAGAATAATTTTTACCCAAAGTCAATGCGTTGAGTATTTCGATGAACTATATTTAGGCACTTATAAAATAAAATTGTAAAGGAGTCAGTCAGTCAGAACGATGGAGCTAGTTGTACGTTCCAAAGCGTACTCTTTGGAGAAGGATGTGCAAGGAACTCCATAGACAAAATCTAACCATCTCTTTCTCTCCCACAGGAACTCTTACAGTAGAAGAGGTGTACAAGGACAGAGATCAGTTCGCGGGTCTTGTGCGCGAGGTGGCAGCACCGGACGTGGGCCGAATGGGCATCGAGATCCTGTCGTTCACGATCAAGGACGTGTACGATGAGGTGGAGTACCTGGCCAGCTTGGGCAAGGCGCAGACGGCGGTCGTGAAGAGGGACGCCAACGTGGGCGTGGCGCACGCAGAGCGAGATGCCGGGATCAGGGTAAGAGGGATTTGGATTGCTTTTCGAAAACGTTGGGCTGGGCATAACATTTTGCTACGAATCGAGATTAGTTTGTATATTATATTATGCTGTGGCAACCTTATTTCCATAATGTCGAAAATTCACATCATATGGCCGGTGGGTATCATCAATTTGAAGTCAACATTGTATTTCTTCTAACATTGTTTATCTTGAATACCAGTAAATGGCATTAGAGTAGGTTTTGATTCGTTAACTCATTTAAAAAATCTGCATAAGTGTATGACAGATCAATATAACTAAATATTCACTGTGTTTTTGTATCAGCTTTTCATTAAGTATAAATTAAAGCTACACTCGCGTAGATTACTCAGAACTATAAAAAGTAATTTGTTAATGCAACATGTTATTACTTCCCAGAATTTGATCCTTATTAGCGACACTTTCAGATGGTGTAACAATACAGGTGTGTTTTTTTTTCAAAGTCGATTGGTTCGATTCTTAGGTAGAAAAACCATTTTTTTTTAAATCCAATAATGCAGTTTTAGTTTTCTTCAAAATCGGGCTCGAGACTCCTTTCAGTGTTTTTCGATATTCCTAATAGATCGGATTTGGCCATCCACGCACACTGTAAAAATTTATCCTGTATATACCTACTCACTGTAGGTAGAGTGTTGGTGCATTTGCTATGGGTGGGCAGTGGGCAGGGTAGTTTAAAGCTCAAATATTCATAAGTTGACTATACGTTGTGAGGTCGCAAGTAGATCTTGCACGCGATCAATCAAATCAATCAATGATCAATGAAATAATAGCATCGTTCGCTCCATGTCAAATATTGGATTTCTTATCATCCGGTGACAACATAGTTTGAAAATATGTTAATAAATGAATCTGTGCCTACCAAAATGACGGCTGAAATTTCGTTAAAATTCGTTTGAATATGGGTTATTCAACTCAATAAGTTGGTTATGAACATGTCACAAGCTGTGCGAGTCAAATGGGCCGTATTCGATGGCCACGCGAGCCTGAAGCGGTCATTTAATTGCCACAGGCTGTCGCTACCACGAACTATTTATTAATTTATTTATTACGGCCAACAAACTCTCAACAAGAGCTTGTATTAGTCGCAATGAATTGTGGTTCTCTTTTGTTTTATTACTCGTGTTTTTGGTATGCGAAGTGACGTTACGTCAACGATTGTAGATCGATAGAACCTTTACACTAGAGTCGTTTGAATAAAATTAATCGATATTATTATGTAGATAAGGTTTCGCGTACTATTCGTGTCATCTGTGTTTGACCCAATAATATGTCTAAATCTATGTCATAATGTCGGGTAAACCTCTTGTAATTAGTAAAGTCTATTAACAGACTTAGAGGCGTTAACGAATGGTTCCCTTGACAAGGCAATAGAGCACGAAGAGCATGAACAAAAGTTAAAGGGGAGACCCTGGCCCCGTAGTGGGAGAAAAAAAAAAGATAAAAAAAATAAAACAAAGATAATTGATGTTCTATTGGTTGAATAAAAATACCATTCACGAAACGATACCTAACCTTAGCAAGTATCACCACAAAGATCAGATAGGAGCACAAAAAGACAAAAAGGCTGAATTAATAATGAAATTTGTTTCCCAGGAAGCGGAGTGCGAGAAGTCGGCGATGGACGTGAAGTACTCCATGGACACGAGGATCGAGGACAACACGCGCATGTACAAGCTGCAGAAGGCGCAGTTCGACCAGGAGGTCAACACCGCGGTGAGTGCGCAATTACCTTTGCAATATCGATCTTATAAGAATGCTCTTTAAGACTGGTGTAGATTCACAACAAAAAGTACTTGCACAACGAATTTTGCGTAAAGCTAATATAAATAAAAAAAAAATAAAAAAATTGACGTATACTTTGACTAGCACAACATGCGCACTACAAGTTTCACTTAGCCTTTAGGCTTCCTATCAAAGACCAAATAGGTTCTTCCTACAATTTTCGAACATATATCGTGTAGCCTTAAATAAGTAAGTGATATTTTCCTGTTTCAGAAAGCGGAAGCGGCGCTGGCGTACGAGTTGCAAGCTGCGAAAATTAAACAAAAGATACGAACTGAAGAGATTGAGATCGAGGTCGTCGAGAGACGCAAGGCTATTGAGGTAAGAAACCCTTGTTTCACTAAATTTCTTTGTAACATTTATAAAGCATGGGATTTCTTCAAAAAACTTGATCTACTAAAATATTTCGAGTCCAAAATAACGAGTACATGCATATAGAAATAGATTTTAATGAACAAGTGAAATAATCTCTTATATTTTAGGAACATCTACAAGATATGTCCTCCATCTTTACCTTAAATGCCTGTAATAAATTAATTTTGATGGCAATATTAAGTGTTGTGTTGTCCTAACAGGTAGAGAAACAAGAGATCCTGCGTCGCGAGGGCGAGCTGATGGCGGAGGTGAAGCTGCCGGCCGAGGCAGAGGCCTACCGTCTGCAGGCCATCGCTGAAGGAAACCGGTACGTGGCATATTACACCTCATATTGGTGATAAACTCGCGTCCGTTTTTTAACTTGATGGGTAACGATGATGTGAGCGACATAGATTTTGATTACAACGAATTTAGTTAAAATTCAGAGGGATTTGCTTGGAATTTCTCTGAGGGAATGAATCGTTATGAAAAGAGATTCTGGAGGACCAAGATAACCGACATAGCCCGAAGAATTACCGCACTTAAGTGGCAGTGCACATTGCTCGCAGAACGGTTGGCCGACGGGTTGAAAGGTTCTGCAGTGCGATTCTGTAAGCATGTCTATGTGAACACCCGGGCGGGGCGCACGACGGGTGACTTGTCAAACCATACAAATAAGATGGAATGACAGCGCTCTTGTCGTTCACTCCGCCTAGGTGAACACCGTGAAATGTCGACAGAATCGACCGGCTGGAGTGGCGAAAAAAATAATAGAAGACGCAGCGTTTGTAAGCCCCCTACAAGATAGGGTGACTAACCGATGAGGGCCTTAGGAGTTCGCTGAATGCGAGAAAAACACGAGACCGATTCAATGTGGCGACGCTTAGGAAAGACCATTGCTCGCGCAAGTTCTTGTAACATAAATATTTACTGTCATACTTTCGGAACGCACCTATATTTCTAATAGCAGAATAATCCAAACGCGTCTCTTTTCTTATTTTTTGACCACAGTATGAACTGACCATACATCTCCTTCCCTCCTATCATTTTCCCATACAGCAGAGAGAGAAGGCATGCTAGCTGCACGCGCCAATGAGAAGGCATGTGAGACGCGCGCGCCGCGCCGCTATAACACTACTGTAGCTCGAAAATCGTATACCGCACCGCGCCGCTCCGCAAAAATAATATAAACTGCTGTTATATATCCAAAACTCTGAAAAGACTTTCTATTCTTTGTGTTGGCCGACACACGTGTGACATATAAAGACTTGAAGTGAAGTACATATCTGTGAACGGAAACCCGTGAACACGTGCAAACTCATCTCAGGCTGCCTCTCGCATCAACGTGTTCCATCCAGAAGATTCCCAAGTAAGTCCTTATACCTATTCCTAAACTGGTCAGCTCATAGTCATTACTGTGTGTCGCCAATATTTCAAATTTCAATCCGCATGAAAAAATTACTTCCCCGCAAACGGTCCTTTGAACCCGCAACTTATTCTACCAACCATAATCCAGGAGTGGAAATCTTTCGGCAGAAACATACGTTATATAAGCCGATAGATGTGCACTGCGTGGCAACTAGTACTTAGGTGGAGATGTAGAGACAGTAGACAAAATTGCCAAATTTTTACAGAACTTTTTAATCTTCTTCCTTTCAGAACTCAGACCATAGAAGGCGCCAAAGCCGACGCCGAGCGCATCAAGGTGCTGGGTCTCGCGGAGGCGGCCGCCATCGGCGACGTGGGCAAGGCAGACGCCGAGCGCATGCTGGCCAAGGCTAAGGTGTACAAGCAGTACGGAGAGGCCGCTGTCATGGCGCTGGTGCTGGAGGCGCTGCCTAAGGTATGTGACTGCAGTAGAAAAATCCGAATAACCTTTTTTTGTCGGAAAGTCACTTGTCCTCCGCCCTGGAGTTGACGGAGTGGTCTGTCAGACTCGTACTGACTAAAACCACTCTGGTGTTTCCCTCGTGCACTTGTGTCGGCGGCTGCCGATGCGTAAGTGAGTTCCGCTGCCCCGGACTAGTGTTGCCCGCCATCCGTGGAACACACCCCGTAGCGGACGTCGAAAGAACCCGATCCAACCCTTGAAATGTTCCCAGATCGCAGCAGAAGTGTCGGCCCCCCTGGCCAAGACGGACGAGATCGTGCTGGTGGGCGACAGCGGCGCCGCGGGCGAGGTGGCCCGCCTGGCCGGCGGCATCCCGCCCGCGCTCAAGACGCTCACCGGCGTCGACATCACGCAGGTGCTGAAGCGGCTGCACCCCAAGACCACCGTGGGCGACCAGTAACCTGCGCTCTTGAAGCCGTCTGCGTCCAGGTACCTACTTTATAATGTTTTATTTTTATTTCTTTTCTAGCAAATTAAATAAAAAACCTTCTTTGTAGGACCAACCTATCTTTATACCTAAATTCATCGAAATCATAAAAAATCTTATATTATTATGCGTGTCACCTCTTTCAGATCACTCAAATGCAGACTCCAATAAGAAAAAAACACCCGAAGTTGCAGCATGCTAACAACCAATCAGAGAGCAAGCTATTCGTGTCGCACTTGCTACCACCTATGGCCTACCGCTTAAATGAGACGTTGCTTGAGGTAACGCGAAGTGCGGGAGGGGAGTGATAGATCCACCCCCCTCCCGCACCGCGGCTACCTCAGGCATCGTCTCAATTAAACATTGGGCCTGTATAATTTGAATTCATAATTCGATATAATTTCAACCCATCGCCACCAACCCAAGTAGTTATCGACTTCAGCGGCATCTATTTTAAGTTGATTTCACCATTTGTACAAAAAAATATGGGTTACATTGGAATTTGATCTTTATCTTGTCTGTCATAGACTTAATTCTTCCAAAATTTTATAATTATATCGAACTTTGAATTAAAAAATAGCAAGTCGCACGTCAGAACAAGAAGTCAGTGCCATACAAGTTACCGCAAACAGACCACAATGTATCATGGTACAATCTATAGCTGTATAAGAAATATTTAATGTTATTTTTTCAACTGTATAACGTAAGCGTCGACCGACAGAAGAAGAAAGATAGCACCGGTTACTGAAAATCTACGTAGATAGAGTATGGCATAGAGAAGTCACAAAGTAATAATTATGAGACAAGGTCACACTTATTAGATCGACTAGTAAAGTCAACGAGACAGAAATATAATTTCTCTATCTCTTTCACGTATGCAAACTTTTTGTCTGATCTCAGTTTTAAGGCAACGACTGGGGCCCAACCAAGAACTGTCACGAATCTATGGTCAGTAAGTACTACCCGACCATTTAATAAGTGTGCCTGTGCATAATGCATACGCTGACCCAATCTATACAATACTCGATCTACGCCTTAATGTCAATCTGTATAATCTGTTCACACGTCTCATGATGACCGCTGTGATTGGCTGTTGGTACTTTGGTCAACCAATCACAGAAGCTGTTGACATGAGGATTGATTCTAATTTTGAACTAAAAACGGCAGTTATTCTTTCTTCTTATTTCGGCCAGTATCAAAATGTTTCGTACTCTTTATCCTCATTATTGTTGGGGATAAGCCCGGTGTCCGATCAAATCATAGACATAGAGAATGGCCTGACTGAATGAGCTTTTATCCATTTATGAAGTGAATACGGGCAGATTAGTGTCTTTGATAAGTGAGAGGGATAAAACGATCGTGCAGCCAGTAGTGAACTTTTTTAAAACTCCGATTGGGGTACGTCACAGGTATGTAGAGTCACCTTCGTCACTAGAACCTACAAAAAACAGATTTTGGCCGCACAGTCGTTTTGTCTCTTTCCGCAGAGCGATTTAGTGAGGGTATTTACTACTCAGTCGATTCTCTATGTCTTTGTATCAAATCGATGTATTACAATGTCTACGTCATAATATATTAAATAGATTAATGTCGATTGCCTACCTAGTTCATACTTGTAGCACATAACGTTTAAACGTACTCATAGCATACCTACATGTTAACCGAAGATGTATATTTTTCAATAGAATGACTACAGGTAATTTGTCTTATAGAGTTTAGATTTTGTACAACTGTGTAGAAGTTAAATGTAAGACAACGTGTTCTATAAGGCACTGCCTTTTTCAGTAGAATAACTTACTTGTGTGAGTACGACACGACCGCTGTCGAATCAAACAATTTATAAACTGTACAAGTTTTGCTTACAATATATTTCTGATATTTAAACTCTTATAATGGAAAATACGGTTACACTTAAATAGGTCTAAATGTGAATCTGTTTTGCAGTCAAATTGTGAGACAATTTCGACATCAAATATTTTACGTAAACTTAGTTTGTTCAGCTTCTTATTTACTTCTACTTTTGTAGGTATGGATGTTAGCTTGTGAAAGCCACCAACACTTACTTTATTGTAAGCATTATAGTGTAACAACTTGGTGTTTAGATTACTCTGTGTGATGTGTGTGTCATGTATTCCAAATTAATTGCATTTTACACTTTTTGACATTTTTAATTGTTACCTAAAATTAATAATGATATTAATTTTCTTGGTATAATTTTGTTATTTTCATGTTGTTGCTATTATTTAGATAAGCAATGTCAAAAATGTGTTTTCAATATTTTGCACAATACTTACATTAATGTATCTGAATCTTAATTGATTTCTTTATGATATTGAATAAGCTAAAATGATTTTATTTTTAATAAAAAATATTATGTGTAACAATAAATGTTGTTTTATTGGAAATCATGGAAACATTGTATAGCAAATGACAGAGTTGTGTGGAAAAGGAAGAGAGAGGCCTTTGCCCAACAGTGGGACAAAATAGGCTAGATAGGTAGATAGATTTCGAACGCATCGGTCGAGCGATATAAATCAATTTAGAAAAATGGAGTCATCGATATTCATACTAACAAAAATGCCGATTTCTTGAAAAAGTGTCATACTATGACTTAGCCCGGACTATCGAAATTCAAAATCACCACATTTTCCCCGCATAATGCCAATTCCCAATCAACTCGAGATTCCCCGCTGTTTATATGGACCCCACATGTTGGCAACGTTGTACGAAAACTGTCAATGTCGTTCTTAGACAGTTTCACAGGTTTGACACTAGAGGCGCTAGTTAGTCTTTGCATCGTCAATGGTCACAATACCATACCTACCTGAACACTTTATTGTTATAATTGCGAAAGCTATATTTTGATTTATCATCACTGACTCACATCATGGCTGATGAAGTGATGACATAGAGAGATGTTATGATCTCTGACATACATAATGGCCCCGGGTTTTGTGCAAGCGAGCCTTAGTTTCAACGTAAGTGTAGTTTAATTTCTAAAATATTGTTGTCAAAAGTATTAAATAGATGCTAATAAAACTTCAAGCAGTAGGACACCTTATGAGTAATTTATTTGAAGTTTTATACTTACATTACATTAACAATTTAACAGATTAAATATATTTTATAAACTAAGTATTGAGCTGGGTTACAACATCTCCCCTCGAATGTTTGTCTTCATCAACTGCAATAAGAAAATAAATATATTAATACTGAAGCCTTTTTGACCACTTGGCAAATCTGTCAAACGCCATGTTAATCAGAAGGGAGCTCGGGTACCTATCCGTGTCGAGGTGTCCCAAGACACCTCGACACGTATAGGTTAGGTTCGAAAGGGATGACGGGGGCTGGAGTAGATCAGCAATGCGAACGAACGAACCGCCACCATTCGGAAACACGACGATTACCGAAGTGTATGGCTTTTCTAGTATAAGAAAGAGTGGATAACTATTAAATTATAATACATTTGCAGCCATTCTCAAAGAACATCAGGACTAAAAGACATACACTCTAGTGTTTAAATAGGTTACTTACTGCAACTTTCTGTTCATAGCTGAGTTCCTTCTTGGTGAGTACGTAGGATAGCTTGGCCCACGCCGCCTCGGCTGTCATGTCGTACGCTGGTACCACGCCGCATTCCAATAGAAGCTGGAAATTAACGTTTCATTTAGTTGTAAATTATTACAGATGTTATACTATCAATCAATCTACCTAAACTGTTCCCAACTACTGAGTTCGGCTTCCAGTCGAGCCGGATGCAGCTGAGCACTAGTATTTTACATGGAGCGGTGTCTAATTGACTTCCACCATCCAGTAACTGGGTTACTCAATACTCCTTGGCAAGACTCTTGCCAGATTTCCTAGCTTCTGACTACTCATAAGGACTGTCACACTATCGCTTAGTACCACAAGGTTTATGGTTTAGTTTTATCCCAGAGAAATACACGGTTTCTGTGGGATGCAGCAGCCGCGGAGAAAACTGCTTAGTTACCCATAAAATATTTCCTACTCACCAGTCCAGTCTCGTACAGTGGCTTGGCGATGACAGTACCGTTGATGCACTGCGTCACATTGACGACCAGCACCTTGTTCTTCACGGCCGCCTCGATCTCCTTGTAGATCTCCTTGCGTTTGATGGGGATGTTGCCGTTGCCGTATGTCTCAAGGACCACACCTGGTGACGAGAAAATATGGGTTAAATGGTTATGAAAACGGATCCAGGCTGCATAGAAAGATAGAGAAAGAAGAGACCTTTTTTGCGTGTACGGGCAAGAGTGCGTTTAAAATCTACATTTCTGCATACCGTGACGGTATTCGAAACCACAAGTAGGTTAGGTTCTTATAAAAGGGATGAAGTGGATGAATAGTGATTTAATTAAAAAACAACACTATTGTACTTAATAAGATTACTGAGATGATCATTAAGTCATCTTGTAGATAGGACACGGACGGACTTAACTCCAGTCTCCTTTTGATGGAGTTCAGTTGGAAAAATAAATTTGCAACAGTTACAGTTCTTATCTAAAACACTAGTACCTAAATAAGACTACCTACAACAGGCTGATGACGTGGATAGGTTATTTCTTATCAACATTAGTTTTATTAGAAGAAAATGGAATAGAAAACATTTATACGACACATACACAACACAACAGCAACAAACATATAGTAAAAAAGAGAAGAAAAATATTACATTGCAGCGATACAGTAAAATTGCGCTGAGCGTGCCCCTGCCCATACCGAAAGTGTTACCGTCTCAACGTTTGCTGGGCAAAAACAAAAAAAACATAATCACCTTCCATTCCCGAGAACACAGCCCTGATCAGTTCAGGGGTGATGGTGGGCGCGACCTTCAGAATGTACACCTTCCTGCAGACCTGGTCATGCAACCTGCACTCGTTGGGCACGGAGCCAGCCGGGTGGATCAGCATCTTGGGGTCTACCTCCAGGGTTGTCTTTGCTTCTAACAGTGCTGGGAAGTTCGGAGAGTCGAAGGCGTAGATTTTTGTGTTTGATACTTTCTTAACTCTGTGAATACGAAAGAATTTGACAGCATAAGTATGGACCTCTATCAATCATTTTCAGGTTTATATCCAGTAAATATACAAACTGGTGATGTGGTCTACTATAAAACCTATCTACATCATCGGTTCCGGACTTTGAATATCAAGCAAGCACCAAGAAGTTACATGTTCTCAAAGCTGGGACACGCACCTCTCTGTCGCCGGTTTGAAACTCAGGATCTCGCTCCCGTAATATTAAGCCGTTACCAATGGGCTATCATAGTTCAGAAGTGGTCCAGCTGGAAGTAGCTATTAGATAGTCAATCCATACCTGGTCCCTCTGAACAGCCTAGCTCCGAAGAACACTGTGACTTCTGGAATGTGCTGCGTGGCGGCGATGAGGATGGCGCACAGCAAGTTGTTGTTGCCATCGCTTCGAGGTTGGAAGATGGGGACCTGGAAGTAAAGACCTTCGGTTAGCTTCCACAGGCTTAGATGGTAATCGGCGATCAGGTGACGGACCGGATCACCGGGTTGGTGATGGGCCTCACTAGTAACCGTTGTGAGTGGATTACTAGAATAAAACTGAGGGCTCAAGGTCCCGATCGGAATCTCAATGTACAAACATGGGGCAGCCAAAATGAACCAGAACTAAACTTTTCATTATATCCTTGACACTTTTTTTTAATTTAAATATAATACACACTTAAATAAAAGACTCAACTAAAACTAAAAATAATCTAAAACATGGCGTCGAAAAATTCCTCCGCATCGCAGGCCACTGGTAATGTACCCAAAAGGCTGGCAGCATTGCCACGTTGTAAGGCAATGCTTATCCTTTGTCCGAGGTAAAAGCCAGCCCTTGGGTCACGCGAAGTGTCAACTAAGCGTCTTGACAGATCTAACAAGTATCGGACCCCACGACCCGAGAGTTTCAACCCCAAACGGCTCGAAAATATAACTACCTACAAGGTTATTATATTTCTTGACACTTGACTAACATTACATCATATTCTTTTGGTGTAAACCGCAAAGAAACATTTTTATTGGTCTAAGTAAGTACCACAAAAAAAGAGATGCTATTTCCACCAAAGAAACGTAGTCGTTCGTTTGGTCTCTAAAGCGACTTTGAGAAGCAGTCACTTATCTAGGACATTACCGGATCATTCAAGCATGTTTCGTTCATACCTGAGCCCCTGTAAGTACGACAGTCTTGCCGACGGACTCCAGCATAAAGGACAGGATGGAGGCGCCGTACGCTGTGGTGTCAGTGCCGTGCAGCACCACGAAACCATCGTAGTCGTGGTAGAATTTCTGAAAGAAATCAATTTTGCTGTTAGGTTTATCATTGTTCCGTGCAAACTATTCTTGTAGCATTGTGAATGAGGGCTATTGTATTGAGTACCATATTTGCGAATAAAGACCTCGCTATCAACGTTTTGAATAAAGCTACATAGCTCAGGAGCAGAAAACAAAGGACCCTTCCTATTATGTTCTAGTTTGCATTTTTATTTGCATCTAAATCTTTTTCAATAGATAATAATAAGCTAATTTTGCTTCTGTCGGAATCCACAAGTTACCCCAGTTATCCCAAGGAAGAGTAAAACCATGTGTCCTATTCCAGGATGGTTTACCCGCGGGTTAAGTTAGGTACATCCGTTAAGGCGTAATACGGTAACGAACAGATGGACATTAACGGCCGCTTTCTATAATATATCTCAATCCCAATCTTGATCCCGATCCTTGTCTGTCACCAATCAAAGGTGAGGATTGTGTGGTGAAGGACACAAACTCGGCCGTTGATTGATTACAGACAAGGATCGGGATCAAGATTGGGATTGAGATATGTTATAGAAAGCGGCCGTTAGACAATCGAGTACAAAATTACTTCTACATTATTATGTGTTGCTTACCTTAATGTCCCTCGCCTGCCTGACCCAGTCGTCCATGGTAAAGTCTGAGGAGTCTTTAAGCTCATCGTATTCATATATTTTGTATAAAACCTTCTGCTCTGTGTCCTTGCCATCTGAAATAAGCACATAGATAGTACATAGAGTATTTACCTACTTCAAGATGTAGATAATGAAAAATTTTATGATAAGTGGAGTCAAATGGAAGTCACAAGAATTGCGTCAGGCAGGAATAACAATTTAATACATATATTTTGGTAGATAGTTTCATACGTTGATTGCCTAAAGTGAGATGCCCAATAGAGCAAATTATTATTCTGACCACGAACGTTTCCTACAACCAATTGGGACGTAAGCCTAACTAAATAATGATGAATTGTGAGATCAGAATCCCCGAAAATGTTCCATATTTGGTACAAAGTCTAGCATTAAGTTGGTATTGCCAGAATAATTCTAAATAAAAGAACAAAATAAAAAGAGCCCGTCTAATATTTCTTTTTTCATCAAGAAAAGCAATCTCCTAACCGGAAGGTATATGGACTTTATTGCACGTTCTTCTCCATAGTATCTACGCTTTGGAACATGCAACTAGTTTCGTCTTTTTGACTGACTAACCTTGACAATTCAAAAGTGTTGTTTTATTGTAACAAATGCTTTGAGTTTGAATAAATAATTAATAACCTCATACCATGACAATCATTTATGTAGGTGATTTTTTATGACCACACGTCATGACATAATACTTGTTACAATCTATAAATATGTATTACGAGTTTATCTATGGCGGAAACCTTAACAAATCAACATTGCATAGTAACTACATCTTAAAAATGAAAGATACTTATCAATTTATCGCGGAATTATGAAATACTATCAGGAATACTCAAGACTTCATACTAGATATAGGATCAAAGTTATCTGAAGTATCATCGGCACATCAACGCCAAAAATTCTCATTCGTCACGATTTATGTGAAAATTCAGAGAATATAAAAAGCTGCACAGCGTAACTAAGTTTTTCTGTCAAGAAATTCTGTTGCTAGCTAGAAATCTGTTGAAGGCAATCAAGTATTTCGGAGTATTCCCATCTGACCCCGAATGACAAATGAGAATTTTTGTGTCATCCGTCGGCGAAAATTCCCATTTGTCTCCATTCGGAGACAGACACTCGGGGACAGATGAGAGTACTCCAGTATTTCCTGTCTTTTCTATATCTAAACATAGAACCTCAAGGCTTTGAAACTAATGAAACTTGGTACCGACCTCTGCCGACCCTTTTAGGAATAGGAAAAAGACGTGATGCTATGCATGTACGCTTTTCATGAACATACCAGGTAATGCTAGGTATTCCTTGTAGGACTCTGTTCCAGCGAGATTCTTCTGCCAGTATTCATTGTCGTGCAGCTGTGGCAGCTTCCTGATTACTTGCTCTATGTTCTTCTGTGGCACCAGGACTGGAAGGATTAAGTAATTTATTATAAATAATAATACGGTCGCGTTAAGGTCTGAAAGTATAATTGATACTGAACACTTGCAGTCTGAAATAAAGGTTCTTGAAGCTTCACTGAGCTCACTTTACAATAAATATGTAAAATCACAGAACCAAATAAAAGAACACATTCTTGCTGCCAATGAGTTAGTCATGTGTCAGTGTACTTGCCAGGCAGTATCAAACCTTGGTGTGGTCCAGCCTGTAGCAACGGAGGTCCCGTCCCGGGCAGAGATCTTGTCTCAAGAATGTGTCATTGAACAAAATAAAATTGTTTTTGATCAGGAATTATCTCAAATTGAACAGCCTGAGATTGATAATTTTTCATCTGTGAATAGTGGTAATCATTCGGTTATGTTCTCGGACAGTATGGGAAGAGGTTTGGGTACATTAATCAGTAATAATCTGAGTTATTCTACACAAAATTATTGTATGCCTGGTTCATCTTACAAGCATATTATGGCATCAATAATAAATAATAATTATAGTTCTAAAACCAACATAACTGTATTTATAGGTAATAGTTTAAATGTAAAAAAAACAGATATCACAGACAATCTAACTGAGATGTTAAAGGTTAATTGTAAAAAAATAATATTGTGTGCTTTTCCATATTTTAATAAATTGTCAATTAAACAAAATAATTATATTCATATGTTAAATAAACATATGCATTTCTTAGTTTCTCATTATAGTGACAAGTTTATGTTTTTTGACACAAATATTTTTGTGGAACATTTAAAATCGACTAGGAATACTGTGTATTTGCCAATTAGTTTTAGACATAAAATAGCAAGGCTATTAGCTTATTATATTAACTCAGACATAAGTAGTATGTCGAAGTCTTCTGTAATTAAATCCACAATGTTTAGTAATAATACTAAGAATCAGGTGGTGAGCCTAAATAACTGTAGCACTATTGCTATAAATTCTTTTACAAATTGTACGAAGGAGGTTCCATGTATTACTATGGAAGACTCATTTGTTAACATGGGGACTACAAGTAGTTGCAACTTACTGCCAAGTGATGATATTGAAGTCTTGGGGCAAACTCCGGATAATCATTTAAACTAGTTCATAAGACAACAGAAGATACCAGTAACAGAATAGTTATGCCTTCCAACAACAAAGTATCTTCTTGCTCTCCAGTAACTATATTTCAAAAAGGGGGTCAGCAGCATGCCTTGAAATTATTTCATCAAAATATTCAAGGTGTCTCTTCCAAAATATTAGAAATTGAAATGTTTTTAGAAAAAACAATGATTGACATTGTATGTTTTAGTGAACATTGGTTGAAGGATTACCAGATGCTAATTAGTTATGAAAATTATAGTGTGGGCAGTTGTTTTAACCGCAAATCTATGTTGCGCGGTGGTTCCCTCATCTTAGTAAAAAAGTGCTTAAAATTTAAGCAACGTAATGACATTGTCAGCTTGTCAGTGGAACATTGCATTGAACTGTCCTGTGTTGAGCTGGATAAGCATGTTATAGTGTGCGTGTACAGACCCCCAAACCCTCAAAACTTTACTTTATTTGAATCAACAATGGAAGATATCCTTGCGAAACTTGCAGCAGGTAATAAATCCGCGATTATTTGTGGAGATTTTAATATTAATATTTTAGAAATTAATTCAAATAGCAATAGATTTTTAAGCCTTTTTAAATCGTTCAATTTGTCTAATGTTTTTACGGAACCTACTAGGATAACAACTACTTCTTCAACCTGTATTGATAATGTATTCTGCGATTGTGATTATTTAGATAAAGCCGTAGTTAATTACCTTCCATCGGATCATAGCGGTCAATTGGTAACATTTAAGTTTAAAGCAGCCTTGCAAAAAATTCAAATACAATATAGGCCAATAACAACAGGCAAACTAGTTAGATTCAATGGTTCCTTACAAAATAAGTTAAATCTTTTGGGCCATAATATTGAGGATGCGAATAAATTTTATGATAATTTCTTTTCTGTAGTTCTAAAAGAATTCAACTCAACTTTTGAAAAGAAGTCTAAAAATACTTTCCCTAAGTATATATTTAGTGACTGGGCGACTAAAGGTATTAGGATAAGTAGGGAAAGACTATATGAGTTATATGGCCTTAAGCCTTTCATTAATACGGAATCCTTCGATAAATATGTAAACAAATATTCTAAAGTTTTCAGAAATACCTGCAAGGTAGCAAAAGCTCTGTATATTAGCAACAAGATCAAATCGGCAGATAACAAAATAAAGACAGTTTGGAAAGTTATTAATAATGAAACATGTAAGAATAAAGTACGAAACACTGATTTTTTACTGGAGACTGCACATGGTGCCATAAGCTCTAATCTAGAAGTAGCTCAAGAATTTGTAAATTTTTTCTCCGAAATACCATCAAAAACTACTGAACCTTTAAATTCTTCACCAGAGGTCTCATTTAGTTTATTAAGAGCAAACGTTCCAGGTTGTACGGTTGAATTCCAATTCCAACATATCAACCCTATGACAGTTATAAAAGCTTTCCGGCAAATTAAAATCAAATTGACCGAAGACATATGGGGAATGTCTATCAAAGTGTGCACGTCCATAATTGAGACCATAGCACCATACTTGGCTTTAATATTTAATTTATGTGTGGACCAAGGAGTCTTTCCGGATATAATGAAATACAGTAAAGTTATACCACTTTTTAAGTCCGGCGACAGCACAGACACCAATAATTATAGACCTGTATCCGTATTGCCGGTTTTCAGCAAAGTGTTTGAAAAAGTAATGCTCAATCAAATGCTCATTCATTTTAACATCAATAAAATCTTACACGATCAACAGTATGGTTTTACCAAAGGTCGTTGTACGACTGATGCTGGTGTCACGTTATTAAAACACATATATACAGCGTGGGAAGAGGCGCAAGATGCCATAGGAATCTTTTGTGACCTCTCCAAGGCATTTGACTGTGTAAATCACGAAACCTTGCTCCTAAAACTAGAACATTACGGTCTAGGTAAACTTGCACTCAGCTTAGTGAAGTCTTATTTAAATGACAGACAGCAGCAAGTTCAAATAAACGGTGTTAATTCAAGGGGTTTAAAAGTCAAAATGGGGGTACCACAAGGCTCAATATTGGGTCCTTTCCTCTTTTTAGTGTATATTAATGATTTACTCCATCTTTTAAAAAATCAACCACAAATGGTATTATTTGCTGATGATACGTCCTTAATTTTTAAGATAGATAGACGTTCTACAAATCTTGACGATGTAAATAAAGCCCTACAGCAGGTCCAAAATTGGTTCACTGCTAATAATTTAGTATTAAATGGGAAAAAAACTAAGTGTATTAGATTTGCTTTACCGAATGTCAAAAGTAATAATTGCGATATTGTATTGAACAAAGAGAAACTTGAATTCGTCGAAAACGCGGTTTTCCTGGGGATCACGCTTGACTCAAGGCTACAATGGGGTCCTCATTTAACATCTCTTGCGGGACGGCTAAGTTCAGCAGCATATGCTGTCAGAAAAATCCGTCAATTTACTGATATAGATACCGCGAGGCTGGTCTATTTTAGTTACTTTCATAGTATCATGTCTTACGGTATCTTATTATGGGGACGTGCTGCAGACATCGAATCTATATTTATTCTGCAGAAAAGAGCCATCAGAGCCATATATAATCTGGGTCGGCGCGATTCCCTAAGGGAACTGTTTAAAGATATTAACATCATGACGGTACCTTGTCAATACATATACGAAAATATAATGTATGTTCGGAAAAATCTCCATCTTTTTAGTAAGATTAGTGACAGGCATAATTTTAATACTAGAAATAAGAACAAATTAGATCAACCCCGATTCAGATTGGCTAAAGTACACACTTCTTTTATGGGGTACTGTGTTAAATTTTATAATAAAATACCATATGATATTCTCGGACTGAATGAGAGAAAATTTAAAACATGCATTAAACGCACACTATGTAGACAGGCATATTATAAACTGGAAGATTATATCCTTGATAAAAATGCTTGGCTAAATGCCGGTCCTGCTCCACAGCCTCAGCCGCTTGGTTCCACTAGTTAGGATTTTATATATGGAGGAGATGCTCACCCTTTTCTATTTTACTTTTTACGTTTAATAATAATAATATTCCACATTTCTATAATGTTTGGAATACACTTTTACTTTTCTGTTCTTACCAATTGATATTTATAGTTTTATATAAAGTAGAAGCATTTTTTATTTTGGAATCCTGTAAATGTGAGGACCATGGAGCCTTTTTATGTTAATAGATGGTTTCCTTGTTTGACATGAATGAGCAGGGGCAGTTGAGGGTTTGTCATGCTCACTCGAATGTCTCGCTGATGGTGGCGCGTGTATCGGATCATTCGGTTCCCTTCAAAATGGTTGAGCTGAATGGTGCTGATGCACGCGTCATGTTCGTGAACGGGCGCCATCAGTGGAGACTGGTCATCTCTTAGCTGTCGCTGGCTTATTTCAATAGTTTATTTGATACTTAGAATTCTTTTTTTTTTTCTCTTCCTTTACATTGTTCTCACATATAGAAGCAACAAAGATAATGTAACCTGGATTATTGTAAATCATAAAATGGTTTAAAAGAGTGTCCGTGGAGTTTCTTGCACGTTCTTCTCCATAGAGATCTACGCTTTGGAACGTGTAAATAGCTTCATGTTTTTGACTGACTGACTCTGACAATTCAAAAGTACCTGTAAATGGTTTATTTGAAATAAATGCTTTGACTTTGACTTGACTTTGACTTTGACTTTGACTTTGACTTATCCCAAGGGGATGTACTATCGGAATAAAAAAGTATCGGATATTCTTCTCCAGCAGTGCGATTCTGCAGTGCGATTCTGTAAACATATCGAAGTGAGCACTTGGGCGGGGTGCACGACGGGTGAGTTGTCAAACCATCCAAATAAGATAGAATGACACCTCTGTTGTCGTTCACTCCGCCAAGGTGTACACCGTGAGATGTCGACAGAATCGACCGGCTGTAAACATGTCGAAGTGAACACTAGGGCGGGGTGCACGACGGGTGAGTTGTCAAACCATACAAATAAGATGGAATGGCAGCTCAGTTGTCGTTCACTCCGCCTAGGTGAACACCGTGAGATGTCGACAGAATCGACCGGCTGGACACAAACGATCTCTACACCAAAATGCGGACGGTGCCAATGCGCTATATACAGGGTGACATCATAGTAAAAATTGGTTATAATACTCATAACAACTTTCGGCCTCCTTTAAAAAAACGAATGACTTAAAAAATTACCACAGTAACTATCAGTTTTCCTTATAATATTATTCGTTATATTTCTGTACTAACTACTGTACTAAGTAACTAAGGTCTTTTGAAAAAGATACATAAATAGAGCTAACAGATCTACACTTCTATGACTATGCAAATTATAAAATAATAAGTAGGTTTAAATACGTGAGGTGTTAACTTGAAGGCAAACGATCTTCGATCAACAGTTTGTTTGTTGATCGAAGTTTACGATAGTAATAATTATTGGCTAAGTGTAGAACTTGGTAATGTCGCGCATATATTTTACGAAGCTAATCGAATTAAACTCGAAAAAAGAAATTGCAAGAATGATGAACATGTTTTCAGTATACCTACTCACACGATTTTACTTATTCAAGAACAGATTCTTAAACACTATTTTTTTGACAAATATTTATATCACTAGCACTTCGCCCGCGACTTCGTCCGCGCGGATTTAGTAGGTACTCCACAAACTTCAACGCCCCCTATACCCCTTATAAAGGTTAGTTTTTGAAAATTAAGCACAACGATTTTCATTAATTACATTTATTACTTGGCCATTTCTACTTATTCTATGGTCTCAGGTTCAGCGCAACTGTTCACCCCGTTCACCCCGTCAGGAGTTGATTATGCAAAAATTGTTAGGTATGTATCTGTTTCAATAATCCCATTTTTAGTTCGTTCATAGCATTCCGACGTAAATTAAAGCAAGCAATAATGTCCTCCCCTAAAAACTTGCTGCAACCTCTGCTTCACCCCTTATTATGTAGGTATGTAGTTTATTTGCGAAAATTCCAAACATTTGTTATTCTTATTGTTTTATCGAAATGATTTTCAACTTCATCGGACCAAGCATTGATATGATTCTTCCCAGTTCGCTCAAGCCGCGACATTTTTCTTACTCCGAGCATGTTTATTACCGTCGTAACTTTTGAAAGAAAGGTCCGATTTGAATAATTTAAAGTGTAATTTACACGGACATAATCAACCTTAATTATCAAACCATTTAAATGGATAAGGATTAATGTCATGATACCGAAATCACCATTTTTTCATATCACCAAGGATTTGCTTGAATAATTTGAACAAAAAGCGGTCATGGTGACTTAACCATAATAGTTAGACATATGGTATCGCGGACTTTTTTGTAGACATTGATGACCTCTATAAAACTGTAGTACATCACTTTGCTCTATTGTCAATAGATTCCGCAGCGTACGCGATATAAGGATTTTTTCTCACACCTTGGGTTACATTATCGAAGTTTTCATACGGATCCCTAACTTTTTTGAAAATATTCTATAGCCTATGTCCATCATCGATAATGTACGATTCTACTGGTGAAAGAATTTTTCAAATCGGTCCAGTAGTTTCGGAGCCTATTCATTTCAAACAAACAAACAAACAAATCTTTCCTCTTTATAATATTAGTGTAGATTAGCACGTTGTAGTTAGGGAGCACTGCAGTATTTGTTTCCGTACTTAGTAAATAAAATGAACCAACCTCCTTTTTCATTTTTCAGCATACCAAAGGTCCCACCAGTGTAGATAACAAGCACTGTTTTGTTTTGCGACATTTTAACTAATTAAAAACAAAAATATTATATTTATTAAGTCACTATCAATTTGCCGCTATCAAGATAACGAGTGAGAGATACGTCTTCAGGTCGGCAGTTTTAACTCTTATAGAGTTACACACGGTCTTGAGATACGCGTCGTATCAGTCACGGTGATAACGAATGGGTCGTGTGAGATGTGTCACATATGGCACAGTAACGTGTGAACTGTGTCGTGCTGTGTGCAGCACTGACAAGAACTAGATGTTGTTTAGAATGATTTGACAAGTTTACTGGGAAATATACAGTGTGTTTTTTAACATACCTCTGAAATAATATTTCGATCCACCTTTTCGTTATGTACTTTCTAGGTAGTTTACTATTTTGACAGGGCTGCACGGTCCTTTTATAACTATAAATAGGTATACTGTTTTTCAATACTAAGTACTTATATTGAAACATTGAAAAAAACAATCTCTTTAGGGTTCCGGACATTCGTAACAAATGGAACCCTTAGAGGATCACCCGTGTGTCTGTCAGTCTATCTATCTGTTCGTCTGCCACAACAAAACCAATTTTCTCCGAACCTACTGTACCGATTCTGTTGAAATTTGCATTACGAAAATAAATAAATTTTGGGATACATGCATTGATCCGTTGTGACGACGCAACGCAACGCACTAATGAGAGGCCTCAGCCTAAGGGTTACGGAATTTCTTCGAAAGAGTCACCGCGGCCCTGGAACGAAAAGGGCATAAGGAGGGACAGGATAGGTTTTAGTCAGAAAGAGTCAACTCCCTTCCGCTCCACGCAGAGCGGAAGAAGTCGTTTCATGAATGCCCATCTATAAAAAAAGCCTAAGCTGTCTGAAAACATGTTTGTGATGTTTTGATTAGTGGTCGTTAGCTCTGCTGCTGACTGACTCAATTCCAGAATCGGGCAAAAACTTATTGGGTTTTCTGTCCCTAACCCTTCAGGGAAAACAGTCGTGTTTGTTTATTTGTTTGTTTTGAGTAGCTAGTAGAAATCTGCGTAGCGTTTTCCCAACTATATTTTTTCAGTTTTCCATACTATCTGTTACGACAGTCAAAGATGTTCAAATAACAATCAGGACCCGTTGGTCCTCCGTGCCTCGGAAAGCTTGTTACAAGCCGTTGCTTAGCAAGCAAGAGGAGGAAGTCGAACGTAGGGTGAATATGAGTTGGAAAGGTTCTGGAGCTCAAAGGAAATACTTAAGGTTGAACTAGTCGCGGGCTCGAACTCGCTGGTTAGCGTGGAAAGCACGCTGTCTCACCGGGCATTGTGCCCGATAGAGACAGTATCAGTGATGAGCATTTAGATGCTAGTCTAAACGCACAATGTCTACTTTCCACGCTCAAAACACCATTCCGAGCGAAAACAACGTTAGACGATGTACGAAAAGTCTATTGGAAGGTTGAGTTTTATGAAAAAACCACTGCATAAATCCATTACAAATAAAGTTTTTTGAACTCTTCTACAATTGAAGTTTGTCGGTGCCGACTTTGTTTTTGAGATTTTACACTTCTTTTATTATTTAATTTGTATGGACAAAATATCGAAGAGTGTAACCTTAAGGGGCCTTTTTCTACTCACATGAAAAATACAGTTATGGACACCAGTATCCTACCGACTCTCACATACGGTTGCCAAGGATGCCAAAATTAGCGACCTGTCAGAAAATAATGGAAAGAAGCATAATGAAAATAATATAAGTTAAGAAACGAACAAATAAGGAAAAAGACAAGGGTAATATAGATGCTCTCAAGTACGCTCTAACTCAAAAGTGACGTTGGACAGGACAGATGTCCTACCCAACGCCACTTTTCTTTTGTCTGACAAAAGATGGACAGTTGAAACAAAAATATGGGAACGACCAATGGGAAAAAGAAAAAGAGGCCGTCCAAAGAACACATTAGACGAAATAACAGCCACAGCAGGAAAGTAATGGAGAAGCAAAGAATAGGGACACATGGAGTAAACTGGAGGAAACCTATACCTAGTGTGGGGTTCCAATAATGGAATCAAATTGTATAGGTATACGTAGTTTTAAGAAAAAGATGTTTCGTAAGATTGTTGGAAATAAATAAATATTATAGTTATATTAACTAGATACTAAAATCCTACAAAATTTTCATATTAAACTTTCCTACAGGTAACATACTCTTAGCGAAAAAACTTTACACGAGAAAACTGTTCACTTTCCACACTTTTGACATCATCCTGTATACATTGCGTCAGATTGATGTAACACTCGTAATGCGGGCCATAGACGTTCAAGTAATTTGATCAAACAGCAGTACATGTTTACAGAATCGCACTCGAAGTGATAGCTTCGGTGAAGTGATCACGATGTAAGTAATTAAGATAGAATGAAAGCTCACTTGACCTGAGTTTTCACGGTGAGAGGTTTACACAATCGACCGGCAGGCTGGTTCAAACAGTTTTATAAAATTGGCAAGAATGTCTGTAGGAAAATTTGATGAAAAATGAATTGTCAAAGGTATTGATCAAACAGTTTTATCGTACTGTTTGATCAAATTACTTGAGCGTCTATGGCCCGTATAAAATAAGTGTCATGATACGCCTTATCAACTGTGCGGTACATGACATTTTATCTGAACTTTACGATAAAACTAACAACATTTTTTATGTTTTTGTTTAAATTATAAGCGTCGCGTGCTACGCTTATTATTTTACAGTTCGTTTTCCTTAATGGAATCTAGATATCAAAGTACAGTTTTAGAAACTTGGTGAAATTATCGTTAACCATTGACTTGTTGTTAGGTACGCCACAATGGTTTACGATAAATTCAAATTTCTTGATTTGAATTCAGAATTTTTGTCTCGTAAGTTGCTAGTGTTTGCTTGGCAGCCTCGCTTCACGCTCCCACTCTTACACCCTGGATTGCTGATTAGGAGCTTTGACATCATTATTGAAAACACCTGAAGCACAGATCAGTTTGTATGTACCTAGACTCTAAATACCATATGAATAGCAGTACGCGCGGACGATTAGTCATCTTTTACACTATGTTGAAGTTACCTTTTCGGCCATTCCTTGTTCTACATACAAAATATGCTTCAAACTTAAGCTAAAAAGATCCTACTTAATAGCAAAACCGCCAAATTACGTAATCAAATGACACTATAGTAAAACGTCCGTATGCGAAAATTTGTGATTATGCTGAGTAAGCAAATAGAATGTGTGTCATTCGACATATAGGTATGCTTGCAGTGCAACCGAGGAGTCGAATATTGCTGACTCAAAAACGAAACTTAGCGCTGACTTAGGCATGTAGCGTTCAATGCTGGATGCAGTGAACGTTACATGCCTCCAGGTTTGTTTCATCAAACGAAAACCAACCATTGATAGTTAATTTCAATACTTAGACATACTTACCGAAATGAGACTAAGTCTCAGCCAGGCATGTTTTAAAACACGGGCATAAGGTTATTTTGTATGATAACATGACGCATAAAATTAAATAATTATGCTGAGTTCGATGTCAATACCTACGGCACAAGTCCGGAGCTCTGTCGTGCTGCGAGCGGCAAACCAACAACATGAGACATCTTTGTTTCTTCATTCTGTTTTCCTTTATTGGATTCTCTGTGCAAGTAAGTTCTTCATAATTTTACATTTATTGGCTCCTGAAATTGTTATAGACTGAGAGTTGCTGAACCCGCCAACTAACGATGTTCGTATAGGCAAGAAAAAAAAAAAATATCAGAAAATACAAGAATGAAATACCTCTTCAAAAAGATCCTTCTTCTTTCTCCTCTTCAAGTCACCCAAAGGTTGACTGGTAGAAAATGGCATTAAGTCCGCCTCTGTACATTTGTATGCTAAAAGTGTTAAATAAATAGAATTATTGTCGATTGGTAATCAGTTCGGAGTTTATAACCTAAATCATCTGCCTAGCCTTTTCCCAACTATATTGGGGTCGGCTCCCAGTCAAACCGGATTCAGCTGAATACCAGTATTTTACGTGGAGCGGCTGCCTACCAGACCTCCACAACCCATTAACTGGGTAGCACGGTACTTCTTGGAAAGACTGGTGTCAGATTTTCTGGCTTCTGACAATCCGTAAAGACTGCCAAAGATCTCCAAATGACAGCCGGGACCAACGGCGAGACACGGAGGAGTTTCGGTATGTTAAGATGGTCCACCCATCCACAGACCAACCTCGGTAAGCGTTGCTTAACCTTGAAGATCGGTCCGATCGGCTGTTATAATTTTGCCACCTACACTAAACTAAACCTACCCACACTTAAGCCACTAACTAATCAATTATCAAAACATATTGACCGTTAAATTGTTCTCCTCAACAGAGATCAACACCTCAAGATGACCACTACGTAGCCGCTGTAGTGGAGTACACAATAAACTGCAATGTCACAAACAACCTCATCAACTACGTCAATCTCATCAAGGAAGCTGCAGAACAGGTACCTATTCATCTTAGTGACCTTACTTTTTAAACTAGCTCCACAAATCACAAAATGCTTTTTGGAAAATTATTCTGTCTATATCTCATCTTCTAACAGAACGATAATTTTCAATTAGTTTCTCACTTTTTTACCCGACTGGGGAAGGGTTATATTTGTCTCTTCTATCTTGTATGTATGTATGTATGTTTTTTTGTAAATTTCTTTATTTTGTATTGCTATCAGTACCAAAATCTCTGTCGACGACACGCTTGTAAAGTAGATCGTATGGTCCAACTGACCCGAGAGAGGGAGTTTAGTCACTAACTCCTCTTCCCTTCCTTCTCCTTATGAGAGTTCGTCTATAGCCTTGATTTTCCACCTTTTTTTTATGAAATAGTCTATAAACAAGCTAATGAATCTTCAACAACAATTTCAGGGTGCTGACATCGTGGTGTTTCCTGAACAGACCCTCACAAACTTCACGAGTACTTTCGAAGTCCCATTCTACGGCGCTTTGAAACTACACCCCATACCGGCTCTCTACCCTGAGACGTTTCATGAGGTTTGAACTTACACAGAATAAGCAAGCAGCAGTTAGCATAAAAATACTATTTACCTAACTCGTAACATGGCATATTATGCTACTCAGTAGCTATATAGAAAGCTAAAAATATTGTATTAAGTTAATTTATTATTTATATTATTGATTGAGGCTTCCCACTTAACTGCTAGCGTTGCAGAATTGTACTAAAGAGTTACCGTGGCCCTGGAACGCAAACGGCATTTGAAGAAACACGGGTGGGTTTCACTCGGTAAGAGTGTCCCACTCCTCCTAGAGCGGGAGAAGTCATTTAATGATTTCCCATCCACAAAAAAAGGCTTTCCACTAAACTCTATCAATGAGTTCTTAGTTCCACCTTTTCATCAATCAAAGACAAGTGAATGTAAGAATTGATCAAATCCGCCGCTTCTCTGGATAATCTTAACAAAGACGGAAACCTCTTTGTTCATTGGCATTGCTTCAGATCCTGGTAGGCATATCAGCAGCTGCGCGTCAGAATGAGGTCTACGTGGTGATCAACGGTCGCGAGCGCATGGACTGCACAGCCCAGGACACGGCGGGAGAGTACTGTCCTGAGGCGAAGGAATACTCCTTCGTCACCAGCGTTGTCTTCGATAGGACTGGCGCGGTCATTGATAGGTGAGACTGTCGCATGAAGGAAGATATTCTGAAAATTAAAATATTTTATTATTTTCTTTCTGCCTAGCCTGTTCCCAACATTTTTGGGATCGTCTTCTAGTCTAACCGGATGTAGCCGAGTACCAGTATTTATCATGGAGTGATTAGCTAACTATACTCCACAATTAAGTAACTGGGTAATACAGTACCCCTTGGCAAGACCGGTGTCTGGGGGTCTACTCTCTAAGCCCGAAGGCCGTAGTTTTGGCCTTAGTGTCGGGTGTTTGCTACTCCATATCACCTAAGGACTTACGATTAGTATCGAACCCGAACTAAGAATGAATGACAACACGATTTTAAAGTTGTTCTTAGATTTGGACCGACCTCGGCTCTGCTTAAGCTCGAAGAAGGAACCGTTCGGCTGTAACTATATTGGTATTTTGTCTTTCCTAACAGGAAGAATAAATTGGTGTTATGATAAACTTTCCATAAAGATTTGCTCACCTTCTCTTTGAACATATCATAGGGACAACTATTACTTTTCAATGGGCAAGATCACTGCCTAACCAAACTTCTTTTAAATTGTATTTTCTTTTTTTATGTTTGTATTTTACAGATACCGCAAGATCAATTTGTTCCTCGACGACGCCACGCCAGCCTTGCGTCCCGAACTTGGCGAGTTCACGACAGACTTCGGAGTGATCTTCGGCCACTTCATCTGCTTCGACATCTTATTCCAAGCGCCAGCTGTGCAGGTGGTGCAAAAGAGACACGTGAAGAATGTCCTTTACCCAACCATGTGGATGTCAGAACTACCGTTTTTGTCTGGTAAGTTGCTACTCAGACCAAAGACAATCATTTATTTCAATGGACGCTTTTTTAGTTGAAAAAAAAATATTGTAGTGGTCCGTTCGTAAACGCAGATTCATTAGGAGAAGAACGGCCATTGTTAAACTTCAAGTCATTTCAAATACAAGTTTTGCAATATTTCTTAACCTCCTTCGTCCGAGTGAAACCAATAGGTTGCGAAAAATTAAACGGATTATTTTCATTTATTTTTATTTTCATAAAATTGTTTCCCCCGGACGATACAGATATAGGTAGGTACAGATATATTTAATATGTGAGGACGATGCACCTTGACGATGAATTTTCCGGTTATCCTAAGGAATGGTGTATAGTCTTGGCTATTCTGTTGCTTAAAAAATCTTGACATAAAGAACTTTGTTTACGAGTATGGTGCTTTCGAAAGTTTACATCCCGACGATTACAACAAAGCAAAACTCCAAAATAGCGAAACTTTGAAAATTATATTAACTAACAATGAAGTTCTTTCTCGATTGTAAACCGTTACATATATTATAGTCGTAAGTCAGAGCATTTGGACAGAATTAGCAGAGCTGTAATATTTCAGCTGTCCAGATGCAGGAATCGTATGCTTACGCGATGGATGTCAACTTATTGGCAGCTGGGGCCAATAACGTCAGAGTTGGGAGTGCAGGTAAGCAAGATATAAATTTTATTTTTGTTTTGTTTTTCGGCTAGTTTCAAACGCAACACGTGCCTAGTAAAGTTCGCGCCGTACTAACTTAGGTATTAAGTTTCTTTATACTAACGCAAATTCTCTCTGCATTTAATGTGAAATCCAGATAAATTAATTATTAATGGGGACTATATTTCTTGTTACCAAAATTTATATTTGTCATCAAGTTGTATCACCTAATAAATAGATCTATCGCCACGAAGTATTTTCGTTCTCAGATATATAAAAAGTGTCGCCAGGTATGAATTACCAAATTAATGCCAATATGTATGTAAAATAAGAGATGGATTATCAATAAAATCGTAGTTCATTCCTTGGATAAAACTTTGTTCTCAAAATAATAGGTTTATTCCTTTAACTTCGTACTCAGAAAGGTATATCTGTCACCAAATATTCGAACATAGGGCACAGGGAGCTTAGGGCACCCCGACTCGGACAGGTTAGGTTAGAAGGGGATGGCGGGGTCTGTTCGCTCGCTACGCTCGCTCACTTGACCCCGCCATCACCTTCGTGGTTATTTTTTTTAATCCACCCAGTAATATGGTTTACTTCCCGTTTTATAATAAATCCCAACCTATTTATTTGATACTTGATAATATATCCCGAGGATTACATGTGATTTATTATGGAATTGCTTTTTACAATTATTTGGCAACTACATTTTGGTGACAGATCCACTATTTTGAGGACAAACCCTATTATTAAAGAAATTCAAAACGAATAAAATTGGCGATAGCTTAAATCATACCCATTATTAATTAACATTTTATTTACAATGAGAAGTACTAACATATCGCTTACTAATCTAAACATTAACGCACATAATTGTTGCACGTATGCTGACACTGCAAGTTATTGCCTCACTTTAGCTAAAGCTGGACATTTAAAATATCTATGTAGTATGTAGTATTTAAACGAATGTCAGTAAACTAAAGTTTTAAGTAACAGTAAACGGTGAGCGACTAACTGCGAGTGACGACAAATCAACAGAACAGCAACTAAACAATAATTTGAGTTACAATACAAAATGAGAAGCTTCATAATATTTGAGCGTTAACGTTACGTCCTGCATTTTTTTTAAATATTTGGCAAATGATAAAATTCTCCTAATTCTGTGTGGTTTAAAAAAAAATCACGAAGGGGATCCATCCCCATCCCCTTCTAACCTAACCTGTCCGAGTCGGGGTGCCCTAAGTCCCAAGCTCGCATCGCTCGCTCTTGCACCAAATAAAACACCAAAATGTTAAAACCTCAATTGGAAAAATCGTCTTATTTTAATATTGAAGTCGCACTCTCTGTATTTCTAGTCGCTCACTTAGTAATTTAGTCGCACGGCTAGAAATTTAATATCTGAAATGGATTAATCACAACCCACTTTTTGTAAGCTCGTTCTGGATTTTATTATTAATCAATATTCGTCGTTAGTTTAGTTAATTTTTCGCTTACTGAAATTCATACCGCTCAAGTTATTAAAACAGTATCTCATCATCAGTCGCTAAGTTTTTTTTTATTCGATCGTTTTATAATTCCCCTATAATTATTAGTAGTTTAAACTTTTTGACTGACCCAAAAAAATTAGACGGTAAAGTGATGGCCTGAAACACAGCAACCTACATCGGGCGGGTACCAAAAATTGCAATCCGAACTACCATTACTTGCATGTATAATAATAATATGACCTTTTTTTTGGTTTTTAGGCACTATATTTGCATATAAAATATTATTACTGTTGGCTAAATGTACACTTTTCGTAAACGTTTTATTGCGGTAAATTATTATTATCATAATTAATATTTAAGTTATACATTGTTAATTGCTCGATCTTTAATTTTAAGTTTCTGCTCAATAAACTTTTTAATGATCTAATCTGTCATTTTAGGTTCTGGAATTTATTCCGGTAAAGCCGGTGCCTTAATCAGCATCATGCCAGGGTCAGACACCACTAAAGTACTTGTGGCCAAAGTGCCTAAAGTACCTGGACAGGTATGAATGAATGACTGATCTTTTTAAGATAGATTTCTACAATTTTGTGGTTTAACAGCAAGCCCAGTTTTGTTATTAAGTAAAAGCATTTATCAACAGCTAATCAGTTTACAAACCACTTTTTTCTCCAGTTAACAGAGACGTACCCAGGTCCGACTCATAACAACCCGTCAGATATGGATAACCTGCGCGTGATGGCAGACCTATCACTCCCATCGCACGTCAGCAAGCTATTGGAGCCAGGCTCCCAGGAGTTTACACTGGTACACAGGGATGTCACCTGCACCTTTAAGGCTACCATTGCCCAGAGAGATGGCAACCAGGTGATTTGATTGATGATTTTATACGACTGCCCCAGAAGTAACTCACCTAATATTTCAAGTAGTTATTGAAAGCCTTCTTGTTTTTTTCCAGCTATACAGATACAGAGCAGGCGCTTTCAGTGGCCTTAGATCATGTTACGTCAGGCTTAGGCGCGGCTTGAGGATGTGCGGTATATACGCCTGCACGGGCGAAGGCATAGAAACTTGTGGTATAAGGTAAGCCGTCAATCAAATGGTCCAACTGATAAAAATCATTTACGGAGTCCGTCCGCTAATTTATTACTCTGCAGGACGTCACTGAGTAGGTAATGTGGAGGCTCTAAACAAAGTGCCATTCTGTCAACGAATTTGACTGTTGAAATGACAAAATGACCCGCGCAACTTCGACTGCGTCACATTTTTCATGAATGCTCCACTTCTATTGGTCGTAGCGTAATGTTATTTAGCCTATAGCCTTCCTCGATAAATGGGCTATCCAACACCAAAATATTTTTTCAATTCGAACCAGCTGGTTCTGAGATAAGCGCGCTCAACCAAACAAACTGTAGCTTTTGCCCGCGACTTCGTACGCGCATATCCCGTTTTTCCCCGTTCCAGTAGGAATTCTCCGTTCCCGTATAGACTATAATCGTCCTCATGAATGTGGCTATCATATACAAAAAGAATTTTCCAAATCCCCGGTGGTTCAGCTTCATAATATTGGTATAGATAGTATTTTAATACAGATTGATCACATGACATTTTAGAAGCGTTTGTCAATCCCATCACTTTTGACGTTTTGATGATCGCCTTCGCCACGCTACCGCTGACAGAATGTCGCTTACTCATTTATCTAACAAACACTTATGTATTACCCACGAGATAACTTTTCTGTTTTCATACAGGTTCCCTACCTACGAAGAGAACTCAACTGCCATTTTCGAGAAGCTCACTATAAGAGCCACGATGCCGACTCCTGTATTTAATACTAAGGTGGACGCTGATAACTCTGTCGTGTACCCTGCCTCTACCACTGTCCACATCACGCCTTTAGAACCGAAAGGCTTTGCGTACTCCACCGTCAGGAATGATAACGTCACTGAATATACTTTTACTTTGAAAGACAACGCTGCTGAGCTATATTCGTTCGCTGTTTGGGGAAGACATTTCGACATTGACGAAACGGATGAGCCGATACGGTATGAAGATTTTGACGGACCCAGCGAAAATGAATAAAACTGAAGTGTCGGCAATAATTAACACTAATTAATATGTTGCCGAAAGTTTAACATGTTTTTTTTTTATAAATATTAAAATGTTAATTTTAATCATGAACCTGAGCGGTAACTTATTTTTAATTTTTTGGACAGGTAAATACAAAACTGTATTAAGCCGTTGTATGTTGAACAATATTATGGGACAACGGAATTATGATGGCGTTGGCAAGCAACTGGTCATTGATTGATATTTGAATTGGTATACAGAGTTACATACTGGGTCTCAGACACTGATGCTTGAGAAAGTGCAGAATGAGAAAACCTTCTTGACATTTTTATTTCAAAGGCTTTTCTATTTCTTTTAGGAATGTTGGGTTTTAACTCCTTGGTGGTGAGAAGGGGCTTTGATTAGCTCACCGTTGCCTGTAAAACCTTAAGCGGTCGTACTGTCTGTCCTGAGCTCCACGGCCTTTTTTGCCGACTTTTGTGCCCAACAAATGTCTTGGAGACCGTCAGAGCCGCCGTCAAAACCTGTTTGCGCCACCGCCGCTAAATATGTCGCTAGAGCCGAATTCCCAGTGAGTCATACTCTAAGGATCTAAACGCCCTCCTGACTGCTGACCCTGAATGTGATGTGTTTTCTGATGAATGGAGGAAAATAATGCGTGCTTGTCTGTTGTTCTGTGAGAGACAATATGCAAGAGTGTCCACTGTTCCATGTTAGTTTGTTGTTATTTCATTCATTCAATCCTTCATTCATTCATAATTAAAAAAAAAAAAAAATTAAAAAAATCTTCAGCCACCATAATAGCAGACACCATAGTAAAACAATGGCGCATCGACTCCAAGAGTCGACGTTACAGTTAAGAGGATAAACAAATCAATATATAAATAAATAAGGGTGAATTTTTAAAGTGAGCGTGGCTGGTCAAATCCGAAACTTAATCAACGCAAAGTATGCTTTGCACACGCGCACAAAATGAGCACTTTCATTTAGTTTCCCTTATGTTATTAGTTCCCAGAATTATATTCTAAAAAGTAGCAGATACACTCCGACAGAGGAATAATGTGTGTCGCTATTAACAAATAGCGACACACATTATTCCTCTGTCGGAGTGTAATTAATGATTAATCATTTTGCATTTTACATTTAATTTGGAGCTGGAAAATAACAAGTCTTCTGAATTAAATAGGCGTAAGATAAGACCCAACAAACGGCTAGATCGAAGCAAAAAAGAAAAATTGAAGGAAGTGACTTCGGTGACTGAAAGAGATGTATATGAAAGAACAACACATGACGCGCCGACCACAAATAAACCGGGAAGGTCAAGAGGATGATGAGAAAAGGTAAAAATAAAATAATCAGGAAACGGTTAACAATAGTATAGTTCATTAAGACCTCTCGCGCTTCTAACTTACAGCCAGCACTGAAAGCCATTAGGCACTGTAATAGGAAGGTGCCCATGGTTTTATTTTGGTTACAAACATTTTAATAACAAATACACGTTGATATACTTAATTATAAGTTGATCTCTAATTGAACACAGTATGAATAACAAAATTGTCGGAAGCAAAATAAAAGATAAATATCCTTGACCTACGTATTTTATAGCAAGTGATACAGATAATCAAATGATGAATGGATACCTCTAATAAATAGGTTATAATTATGATAGTTTTAGTAAAGGGATTGACAGCAAAAGCAACGATCAACAACTTCAGATGGTCGCAGGTCCGATACAGAAGACATGACAATGCGAGTTATTTTCAAACTAGTATTAATAGTTTCCTATATAAATAAAATATTTTCAGACCAAAGATCCATAGATAAACAAATAGAAACTTATAAACTAAAACTGACTGACTTGAAATTCATTGGCAATCTTCAAGGTGATAGTGAATATCTAGTGCCTTAGACATAAGCGGAAACTAAGTTCGTGAAAGCACAGACATACATTATCTTAAATGGGTTTCTTATAATTATATGGATATTTTTAAGAAAACAAGTGTATTATAATATGATATGGCCTGGTAATGCTGGTATCAAACTTCACTTATATCACTAATATTACTAACTTACGTGTACTTACTTATAAGGCACGTCTTTCCAATATCAAAGATAATATTTATTGCTAATAATGATCCTGCTTAAACCCTAATTAAAACTGACTGTAACATAACAAAGCTAGCATAGATGCAAATAGCACTCGACTCAGAAGATGGACAGCAGATGCACCTGGTTCAGCTGTTGTCGACGCTTGAGTTGTAGCGGTTTCAGTAGTCGTGCTAACAGTCGTCGTACTTTCAGTCGAAGGGCCTGCAGTTGTCGAAACTGGCGTTACATCTCCTTCAGCATCAGTCAACGCCGGGTCTTCACCCTGACCGTCAGTAGCGAACCGTCTTCCCCAAACAGCGAAAGCTAACAACTCCGCAGAACTATTCTTCAAAGACATAGTGGATATGGTGTTGGTGCCGTATTTAGATGTGGTGTAGTCAAACTCTTTGGATTCTAAAGGCATGATGGAGACTTTTGAAGAGACTGGGTATACGATGGCATTGTTAGTGTCCAGGTCAGCGACGATGGCGGGTGTCGGCATCCTGGCTGTTATAGTCAGCTCCTCGAAAATTGCCGTTGTGTCAGGTATGTAGCTGGAGAACCTGTAATAAAACGATAATAATGTGATGATATTTTAATATCCAACGGTAATCGTGGTCGTTATTTAGAAGATCTCTCAAAATTAAAAGTTGCACTTCCAACGATTTTTTGCAATGCCGTTCTTGTGTCTGACGTTACATCGTTAATTTATAAAGAAATAAATACTTAAAGCTTTTATTTAAATAGGTTTGCAATCAGTCTTCAGTGGATAGTGGTTAACGCAGTTGTTTGTGAATTGACATTCGATTAATAAGCGCAGAGTATAATTTTCCTGTGGTGCTACTTTGCAGCATAGTTGAGGATTAATAGGGTTAGCCTTTTGTAGAGAACCTGTTCATTTGTAATATCTTCTTCATTTTCAACAGGTCTTGCCCCCATTCTTGCGGTTTTGTTATTGAGCCAGAAAATTCTTAGGTTTTGATGCGTTACCTAAAACCACAAGTCTCTAGTGTCTTCGGTGCAAGCGTAAACGCCACAAATCCTTGTGCCTTTAAAATGTATCCTTAATGGCGGTCTTGCTCCCATTCTTGCGTTTTTATGAACCAGTTATAATATAGCCAAAAAATACTTTGATTTTGAAGAGTTACCTAAGGCCACAAGTCTCTCTAGTTTCTCCAGTGCAGGCGTACACGCCACAGATCCTCGTGCCTCCTGTGGCCACT
Source organism: Melanchra persicariae (assembly GCA_947386135.1). Classification (NCBI taxonomy): domain Eukaryota; kingdom Metazoa; phylum Arthropoda; class Insecta; order Lepidoptera; family Noctuidae; genus Melanchra; species Melanchra persicariae. The sequence goes on along the minus strand of OX376661.1, from coordinate 7,049,280 downwards.
CCGGAGAACGACCTCACGCCGCTGAAGACACCGGCTCTGTATCTGTAATGCTGCAATCAAATAAGATGTTAATTTTATATTAATAAACATATGCATATAAAAATGTTCCGTATGTTGTCGGGCGTAAAAGAAGAGCACCAATATATCACTTCCCGTGGGTGTCGTAAGAGGCGACTAAGGAACTCACCAGGGAATGGACAGCAGCATTCTCTGTACAATTCAACAGCTACACTGTGATTGCCAACCCGCCAGACAAGCGTGGCGATTATGGAAACAACCCCTCCCCCCCTTTTGGGGAGGACTATATCCAGCAGTGGACGTCTTTCGGCTGATATGATGATGCTGATGATGATGATGATGATGAAACATGTGCATTTGTTTGAATAAAAATAAACTCAAGCTAACAAAATACTCGTGGTCACAATCAGAGTCTCCACTCAAAAAACCAATCTCACACAGCCACCGACAAGGATTGAATTTGTATTATTTGACGGTACGGTTGGCGCAGTGGAGCGATTGACTACTGCGTGGCGTGTCGCGGGTTCGATTCCCGCACGGAACAAATATTTGTATGGCCTACAGATATTTGTTCCGGGTCTGGCTGTTTGTGCTGTTAAAACAGTATGCTGTGCTGTCAATCAGCGCCCAAGGTGATGCAGAGCATGAAGGTAGTGCAATCCCACATTTCATAGGACTGCACCTTCCTCCAAGTTATAGAGAACAATACATTAAAAGTCACCTTCTGAAATTGCCTGCAGCCTGCCATTGGATTTAATAGAGCTATAATTAATGAGTCTCGGGCAGCTTAGACACAGGTACAGTGAACAGAAGTGGTAAGTGTGCCTTTACGTAGGAAAATTAGGCCGGCCACACGTCATACTATACTATTTCATCATGATGGGATATGAATAGAAAGTCAGATTAGCTTTTTTACTCCCAGTTAGGTACCGCTGACGTGCGGCTTATCGACCATACAGTATCTTTTGGCCCTTATGATTGATTGATTTTCCATGATTCTGTTTGTACCCTAGAATTCTCGAATGAACCTAATGGTCTAATTTAGTCGCGACAATCCTAGCGATCAAACGACCAGTCGTTGAAACGATGGCTTTGGGAACCAGAATAAGTTGGTCTCGCATTCTATTGAAACTACAAACTATGCCAAGGCAGCTCAAAGTCCTAACATCAAATAATAACATCAAGAGCACGCTTTGATCACTGAGGTTTAACAGTATCCAGTACATACCGTGGCTCCTCCGGGCCTTGGAAACCACTCACGCCGTTGGACAGGGCTCTCCTTTGTAATCTTTGATCGTCGTTACGGATAGTCAGATACTTGATAATCTGACAACAGTCTTGCCAAGGGATTCAGTACCCAGTTACTTCACTACCCAGTTACTTAGTTGTGGAGGTCAGATAGGCAGTCACAAGACTGTTAGTAAGCTGGATCCGGTTATCTCTGGATCCTGTTGGGGTCGCCTTCCATTCGGAAGGTGACCCCAACATAGTAGGTACTTAGGTTGATCGGCTGGACAGGTTGATCGATTGCACCTGACTATAAACGAGCTCAACGCTTCGCTAACTAATTTAACGCTGTATGCGTATCGAACAGAACGGAAATGCGTGTCGAGTCCCTGACACTGGCATGCCCACCATCAGGGATTTTAATTTGGATACCACAAAAAAAAAACACAAATGTGATCAAGCTGTGGAGATTCCCCAGATCGCCCACTTAGAAACGCTTATTTTTGAACCAGTGACCGACAGATTCTGAAATTTGGCGACTCATTCCGACTAATTAATTCCTGATGTGCCCATGCCAGTGGTCAGGGACATAATAAGATGGTCGATGTGGACGAAAAGTTCTGGAGTGGCGACCGCGTACCGGAAGACGCAGCGTCGGAAAGCCAAGGTGGACCGATGACTTGGTGAAGGTCGCGGGTAGCCGATGGATGCGAGAAGTACAGGACCGGTAGTTGTGGCGACACTTGAGGGAGACCTATGTCCAGCAATGGACGCCTTCAGCTGATATGATGATGATGATGTATGATGTGTATACTATGATAATATGGAGAAGGATTTGGCTAAGCGGATCGTACTGAATAAATAATTTACTACAACATTAAACGTTTAATAATTAATAAAATGTACCTTCTTAAGGTTCTACGCGTAGACTTAACAACTAGGAAAGCCTTAAGGCCTTACTTATGACTTTTGTGAACAGTAATGAAAACATGTTTGCGAAATTGCGAATCAATCTTAGTAGTCAAAAATCAAACCCTGTCTTACAAAATAAAACTAACTATTTTTAATCTTTTATGAAAACTCTATTATTTGAATGAGAATGAGAGCATTTTTATACGTCGCAACAGTCATCACATCAGATCTGTTCTTTACAACATAACAAGTTTTCAGTACAATATTCATTACAATGTATCAATTTATCAAATATCCAGTCTTCCAAATCCATTCAGCATCACATTTGTGCTTACAAACAAACATACAACTATTTCAGAATGGCACAATTTACATCAATGCAGTCTTCTTAATCAGAACTGAATATTTTATCCAGAAGAGTGTTGAAATTCTGTAAATCTTCTTCGGACACTCCTTTGTTGTGATCAACATCTCTGTTATAGATCCTTCCCCAGATACCAAAAGCGACTAGTTCATTTTGGGGAACATTGATCTTGAAATTAATACGTTCTCGATTGTTTCTACTCATAATTTCCTTTTGTAGTACAGATAATGAGTTCTGGTCATTTGGTTCGCATTTAGATTGGTCTTTCAGCTTCATCGTGTAAGTGAAGTTCTTTGGACTAAGCGGGAACTTGTTGTACCTCAGAGTCACTGGGAAGTACTCGATGTTATCACAATCAAGCGTGTCATTGTATGTGTTTCTGTACGTTTGCATTTCTATTGCCAGTTTTTCTACAGTCGTTTCTTCTGTCTTATTAAACCTGAAAGTTTTAAAACGAAATTGTATTTCTTCAGTGAACACTGTAACTACTTATGATCAAATACTTAAAAGAGAACTTGCAAGATTTCCAAGGAATATTAGCACAAAACATTTTTTGACGAGCCATTGCAGCAAGGCCAGTGACCAGAGTGTGCTAGACATACCTACTACCTATGTTTTGTATCCCACAGCTCATTTGATAAGAAGGCTGGAATTTAGGATTAATGAATAAAATAATGTACTACCTGTAGGAGCAGGTAGTGACGTCATCAGTCTTGCAGGCGACGAGCAAGCAGGCGGCTATGCCAATCTCTCGGCGAGCGTATGTGTGAGTGCCATCTTCTATGAAGGCGCGGTACTGCACCGACTGGCAACATTACAAAATGTTGTTAATAAGGACATTAAGTTCTTTGGTAGCGATGGAAGAGGTGACTAGATGGACAAGAAGGAAGAAGATTATCAGAAAGATGGATATTAGCATATTTCGGTTTGTGACACTGTTGGCAATGCCGTAAGGTCTGCGTTTAGTCATGCGGTTGCCAAGCGTGATGATAGTAATGACCAACTGCTTATTGCAGTTGCACATGCACAATACGTTAGAAACCGAGATACTCCAAGATCATGATGAAGTAAAAGAGTACAGGCGGATGAACTTGATTTTATAGCAAGTCTGACCATTTCATTGGTAAAATATATACCTACGGTATAGGAAAACCCAACACAGTAAACCGTAAAATAAAAGGAACTTACCTTCATCATACACTACATAAATTAAAATCATAAAGCAAGCACTAAATCCCACTTAGATAAACGCGATTAAATAAACGCGTGCAACATATTATTCGTGCAAATTGTTAATTTTCATGCAACTAGATTTGCTTGCGGTGCAGTGTTATTAGCATTTTTTTAATGATAAACAAAAATTAACAAGAAATATATAGTTCCCGATAATAGATTGTTTGGCACTGATTAAATCTGTTAGTAACTTAACATGCAAAAAAACATGCAAATATTAAAGTGCCCTTGGCCACTTCATGCACTAAAAATTTCAAAAAGAGGTTACGCTGTGAACAATAAAATAATAATAAAAAAACACAAAACAGCAAAATAAACCAGTCAGTCTATTCTTTCAACATCTCACCATGTTTACTTAGTTGAAGTGAGTATAAAGTGAGTTGTCAATCCATACCAACAAGATGGAATCACAGTTCACTACACCTAAGTTTACACAGTGAGACGTTGTCAGAATAGGCCGGTAGAGGTATCTAAGGTCAACTTACCGTGGTGCCTTCTCTCTGGGTGAGCGTGACGTTGAAGGTGCAGGTGGTATCTCTGTGCACCAGCGTGAACTCCTGAGAGCCTGGCTGAAGCAGCCTGCTGATGTGCGACGGGAGGGACAGGTCGGTGATCAAGCGCAGGTTGTCATGGTCTGCCGGGTTGTCGTAGATCGGACCTGGGTAGGGTTCTGTTACCTGAAGAAAGAAAGATTTTGAATATTGAGCTGATATCAAATACAAGTAAAAATACAGAGAGTTGTTGGTAACGTGGTATGCAGAACTGGGACCGCAATCTACATTTAAATGGGAGGATCCACCGACCAGAAGGATGTGTCGGGTGGGAACTTCAGCTCGACGGTTGTTGTCGGCCTGTAGTGTATGTCGAAATCGCGAGGAGAACTTTGATTGCGCGATGTAGGATTTGTGTGGTGTCAGGTCTATTTCGTAGTTCGTATGTGGTGGTATAGATGACGCTATAGCAATAAAATTAACATAATAGAATGAAGGCAGACATTTTTAGAGTATAAATACAGTCAGAAATTGTTTGAGAGGGGTGTTGGAATGATCACTTTAGTGGAGAAAGAAGATAAAGTAGAAGAATTAGGAGACGAAGAACAAGGACGTAAAAAACTTAAAGAAATAAGTGTTACCTGTCCAGGTACTTTAGGTACTTTGGCTACAAGTACTTTTGTGGTGGGTAATCCTGGCATGATGCTGACAAGAGCACCTGCTTTGCCAGAATATATTCCGGAACCTGAAAAGTAGAAATTAATAATAAATTATACGGACGAATAGAATTTCTTCCTTACATGATTGAAGATTGAGAAAAATTACGTCTGAATCTGGCCATATATTCAATATACCACAAATCAACAAAACATTGAATGGTAATAAAGTATTTACCTGCACTGCCAACTCTGACGTTATTGGCCCCAGCTCCCAAGAAGTTGACGTCCAGGGAGTAAGCATACGCCTCCTGGATCTGGACAGCTGTAAAACATTATGAAAAGCAGTTTTAGGTGATATCAGACGGTTCACTTGAATGATTGTTCGCTCGAGTGAACAATCATTCATTCTTTCATGCCATGTTCACAAGGCAAAGTTGAAATGACACAGAAAAGAACATTCATCTGCTCTTTTCTTTCAATATGCCGGTCGACTAAAGTCGTGCGTGCGTCTTGGATTTTTTTTTTTTATTTGTGATCATTTAATCAAGGAGTTCTTCTTCAGTAACTTCTAAGTTTAAATCACTAATTAAAGACTTCATAGCGTTTGCTCGTAATGTTCTTTTTTTGTATTCGTCCAGTTTATGGTATGATGGATCGATCACTTTTACGATGAGACCAACACTGAAATCGCGAAAAAAATCAGCTGTTCAGCCGGTCGATTCTGTCGACGTCTCACGGTGTTCACCTAGGCGGAGTGAACGACAAGAGCGCTGTCATTCCATCTTATTTGTATGATTTGACAACTCACCCGTCGTGCGCCCCGGCCAAGTGTTCACTTCGACATGCTTACAGAATCGCACTGCAGTACATTTTGTCGAGTTATGCGCCCAGAAATGTATGGGGCAGTCGGTCAGGTTAAGAGTTATAATTTGTCTATTCTTCTCATGTTTCTCTTACAGGTTGATTCAAATTTAGACCTTCCCCAACCCATTTCACTGGATAATCCATTTGGAAGCGATATTCTTGCAGGCTTTTAGTCACTCACCAGTCAAATAGGGTAATTCAGAGAACCACATAGTGGGGAATATGACGTCTTTAACGTGGCTCTTCTGCACCACCTGCACCGCCGGCACTTGGAACATAAGGTCGAAGCAGATAAAGTGGCCGAAGGTAACTCCAAAGTCTGTGGTGAACAAGCCCAGCTCGGGACGCAAGGCTGGCGTGTGCGTAAACTCGCCGAATAAGTTGATTTTGCGGAATCTGAAACGAGCGAATAAAGCATTAATCTTAAACTTTACTAATTCTTAGTGCCCATCGGGATGAAAACGCCGATTCTGTAAAGCGCGAAGCGGTGGAGTGAGCCCGAAGTTAGCTGTCATTCCATCTTGATTACTTGCATTGATAGCTCTCACTTCACCCAAGCCTTCACTTCGACATATTTACAGAATCGCACTGCAGCAAGCTTGCAGAGAGTCAAAAAATCGTAATGATGGGAGACATAATTTTAGGTAGAATTACAGAATTATTTTCAAGATTGGAAAATCCATGATGACGGTAACAAAAATTGTAAAATGAGGCAGCGGTTTCTAAATGCTTCTGAATCACGGTCTCACCTGTCAATAACCGCTCCGGTCCTGTCGAACACGACGTTGGTGTTGAAGATGTATTCCTTAGCCTCAAGACAGTACTCGCCCCCCGTCGTCGCCGTGTCCGGGTTGGTGCAGTCCATGCGCTCGCGACCATTGATCACCACATAGATGCCATTCTGCCGCGCAGCAGTTGATATTCCTACCAGGAACTGGAAAATGGAAAATTGGAAAGTTTAGAAATTGCAGAATGTTGCAGGCTTGTTTTGGGCGGCGGAGTTCTAACGCACCGTTCCATTTTGAATCATTTTGTGGCTCGATCGTTCTCTGCACAACCTGCCTAAGTCTCTGAATTCGCTTTTAGTTTATGTTATATTAGTCGTTGTAGATATTTTTACTAGTAAAATGTGAGTAATTAATTATTTTATTTTATGAAAATGGGATGTCCAATTTTTAGAAACAGTGCTTGTGATAAAAAATGACTGATGACTTTTGACTGCACCTGCTGCTCTTTTAAGTATCAAAGCCAATCTCAGCAGAATTTCTAATTATTCTACTGATTCGTTGTATTTTTTATTTACGTCTAATGCGGCGCGTCAGACGACCGGCAAAAGGCGTGACTAAGCGTCGCCACGGGCTCGTAACTCTGCGACATAGTTTCGAACATTTCACATTTACTCGACATTAATAAAGCAATATGCGTGTAGTAAATTGTATGGTTTGGTATACAGACCTCATCGAAAATCAAATGGGAGAGAGCTGGAATTGGATACTGCTTCAGAGCACCGTTGATAGGTACTGTGAAGTAGGTTGAGCCATTTGTGAGAGTCAGCTCTGGGAAGACCACGATGTCAGCACCCTGGAAACATTTAATTAAACAATAAACAAAACATTGTGTAAACTGATCTGTTGTATCATCCTTATCATAAGCATGAGTAAAGTCTGGTCCTAACGACTTGATAGATATTGGCTCTTTGTAGTCTGTCTTTCTTTTTTAACTAATAACTTCAACAAAAAATTTAACAAATTTTATTTACTAATAACTTTCGGTATTAGTAAATAAAATATTATTATGCGTCAACAAGAAACCTGATCTGCAGCTTCCTTTATAAGATTCGCGTAGTTGACAAGGTTCGTGGCCACATTTCCGGTTACTTGGTACTCCACTACCGCTCCTACGTAGTGGTCATCTTGAGGTGTGGATTTCTGTTGAACAAAACAAAACTTGATTAGGTAAGTACCTAAGTATCTAAAATTCTAAATGAATGAACATTGTTTGTTTGCTATGTTGTCACGACGGTACAAATAAGATGGAATGACAGCTCTATTGTCGTTCACTCCGCCTAGGTGAACACCGTGAGATGTCGACAGAATCGACCGGCAGCTCTATTGTCGTTCTCTCCGCCTAGGTGAACACCGTGAAATGTCGACAGAATCGACCGGCTGCACTACCTGCACTGGGTGCTGTCTACGTTAATACCCCAAAAAAATACGGTTCCTGTGAGACAGGCCACAGTCGCGAAATCGCGGGTATACTATTTAAGAATAAAATATATAAGTAGAGTAAATCCAATTGCTGATAAATAACTCTGTTATTGTGCTATGTTTTATGAGGAATATTGCTTAACACATTAGGTACTCAAAACATTTTCACATAATTTCTTAGACAATATTCCTCAACCAGATTAAGTTTTCGGCTGGTTCACAGCTGGATATTGTCCTAAATGCAAAAATAATAATACTTTCGAATTATTATTGTTTATTGTATTACTCGAGCAACCGAAAGTCGGTCAGCCAGCTATGTGTATGTGGGACAGAGGGTGACCCATTCGGACACACGACCTACGACAAAATAAACTAATTGACATAATTCAACGAAGACAATGATCGATAAACAACTACAATACCCGGAATGGGCACTTTTAATAAGAAACGTAACAGACACTAACACAACAAAGGAAAACAAACATGTTTATTTATTAATAATGAATGACTTTACCTCATGGGAATTAAACACTAGACAAAGGAATATCACAACACTGATAATCGACATTATTGGCTGGCGAAAACACCGGTTGATGAAATTGTTTGCGTAGTAAATAAACAAACGACAGTCGGAGTCGAGACATCCGTCGTCAGAGGAGTCTCGCTCGCTACTGATTCAGGGTTGGTCTGTTCCTAAGGTTCAAGCATGCTCAGTTCAACCTGACCTAGAACATCATGCTAAAGGTCAACTTTGTTTACGAGTCGGTTACAAAGTTTAGGTCGTTTACATTTTTACCGGTCTTCGAAGGTGTTGATGACTTCCGTAAAAAATGGTATGGTATTATTATTTATTATTATTATTTTTTAAGTATGTTTTTTTTGTTATATTAGACAGTTCAAGCTTCCTGTGTTGTTGATCAGTCACAGTGACACTATATTAAATCAGGGTGACTATGATGATATTCAATAGTTAAATACTTACTCGTATATATGAGTATATTCATTACCTATTTCTCGTGCTCTCTAGTCTGTATATTATAGGTATATAAACTTAACTTATTTCAGCATATGTAAGTAGGTAATAAAATTGCGACATTACACAAAAACAAAAATGTTGCTGCAAAACAATCTATCTCTTTGTTTTTATTTGGCCCGTCTCCATAACTACTGCAATCGATAAATCGTGAGCAAAGCTAGGAGCCGTCAAAAATATATCTTTCCTTTTCTTTCTCCAAAGAATTGGAAAGAGCCAGAAATATGCAAGAGCTTTCACTACTATTTTAGATTTCATTGAGTGCAGTCTATTGGAGATGATGCACTAGGATAGCATGATATCACACATGTTATTTTTTGAGAATGGATGCACTTTCTCGTAGACTTTGCCAATAAGTGTGAAGGAGACAGAGCATTATTGCAATGAGATGAGTGTTGATTCAACGGTTACATATTAAAGAGGTCGCTAACCCCACATGGAGCGATGTTTACTATTGATACTAATGCTAGGAACGCTATAGGTACCTACGTCATGAAGCTACACGTTCGATAAACAGTTGTTATGATCACATTACTTATTCGTGCTAACTTCCGTGAGAATCGATATAAATACACAGTTTTTTTTTTGACGGCCCTAAAATGTCCTCCCATCAGTCAATGGTCAATAATACCAGCCTTTACGGTCCCAATTCCAATGCAAGGCAAAGACTCCTTCACACACAGAAAAGGTACGAGTACAAATCAACATGCTTGCTCAAGACTCGTGTTTAGGGTTCCGTAGTCACGTGACTCACATTGTGTACTAGTAGGTACACGCGAGGGGACTTACATAAGGGACATTTGTACTTATTTATCTAATAGTAGATTATGCACCCAGGGGATAAAGCAGTGTCTTGTGTCACGGGTGTCATACTGAATCTCGAACGCAATGAAGGATTCGGGAGTTAACTCCCGAGCGAAGCGAGGGAGTTAATACAAGAATCCTGAATGCAGCGAGGGATTCAAGCTAGCCCAAGGCAAGACACCTTTATCCCCGAGGAGGATACTCTACTTTTCACACCTCCTGTGAGAAAATAAGAAGCCATATAGTACGAAAAACAAAGTATTTTAAATTTACAAACACTGAGTAGAGATATGTATTTAGAACTATACTGTACCTATATTTACTTAAAAAAAGTTAGTTTAATACCATACGGATTTGCAATATCCGTGACTTTTTTGCGTTCCACTAGGTATACCTACCACATAGCAGCCACGACCAACTCGATTTTCGTTTTTTTTTTTTACTTCTCTGTGGGTAAGTAAATATGTGCAGGCCTATTGTTAGCAACCTAATACAATTTATGTGTACACAAAGCTTTATACAGAGCTTTATATCAGCTGGTAGAATGGGTTCGGAGTCGGACGCTTGACTGTATGCAATTTGAATTTAGAACGTCATAGGAGATGCTCGAGAAAATAGTTTTTAAATTAATAAATCGACTATAAATGGGTTTTAAGTGTTATTCTTATCCTTTTATACAACAATCCGTACATAACCCATTATTCTTATAATATTGTCTTCAATCCTGGACCCTGGTCAATCCTTATGATTTTGTAGAAATTCGAGAATATCATCCCTAAGTAGTAAGAGTATCGAGAATATCTTTCCTCTTTCTGGAACAGAAAGAGAGAGACAGAGACAGAAGGCGTTGTAAGTACCTAATATACCGCCAATTGAGACACAATATTATACTGTGAGACAGATGAGGTTCCAAATTTAAATCACATGATTGACCAGCGGGTTATAATGAAATCCAGTACAATATTTTTGCCCGACTGTGCCACCGGCCAAAAATTACTCACTTCAGGTTAGGTTGGCATGACATATAATTTGACGTTTTCGATCAGGTGGTGTGAAAAGCATATTATGTACTCGTAAGAGATCGTTCAGCTTCTTTTGTTTTGAGTTGAGCTACACGATCACTGACAGATGCGTGCACTACTTTGGGCGACTTTACTGCCTGTTTTTGGTTTCCTCAAAAGTCCATTTCAGACACAACAATTCCTCAAATTATGATCAATTCAAATTTGACCAATACAATATCTGGTCTGGACATCAAAGAAACTGTAGGTACTTCAGTGTTTGTTCTCACAGTAGGCGGATAGGGAACCCTGACTTCGTCCATTTTTTTTCCGGAGACGCTTAAAGAAGTATTTGTTTAAAACGATTTGCAGAAATAAATGTAATTAGATTAACTTTATAACCCTCAGAGAGAAAAAACCTCTTTACTCATAGTAACTTTAACTTGAAATAGGACAGTTACTTCCTTAGATTCTATCATCATGTCCATGTTGCTAATCATGAAAACCAATTTCGATAACGAAACCATTTAGAAGCGGACATCCACTAGGACACCCCGGAAAACAGCAGATTTGTAGATCAGATATGATTTTGATACATCAGAAAATAAATTGTCACTCAGTAACAGTGGATGTTCAATAAAAGATAATAATGTAAGTAGATGAAAGAGATCTTAGTCAAGTTAAGGCTAGACGCAGGCGAAGAGAAGCGCTATGGACTGTACCGACAGTTGAATCATAACGATACTGAAAGTGCGAGACGCACAGGACCGGTTTTTGTGGCGACACTTGGGGCAGGCCTATGTCCAGCAGTGGACGTCTTTCGGCTGATATGATGATGATACTGAAAGTAGCAATTCACTTATTGTAAGGAACATTTACACAAAATGTCCCTTATGAAAATTAACATAAAAAAAAGAAAAAAAAGAAAAAAAAAAAGAAAAGAAAAAAAAAAAAGAAGCCAAAGTCCAACGAAACCCCTTTACTTGATTATTGCATTAACAATTGAAAAAGCAAATAAACACAAATAACAACTAACAATATCAATTAAAAGTTATTACAGAACTAAAACAAAATTAAAAAGTTTTCAAAGACGTCGATAATAAATTGTGGATTTGGTTTATCCCTTTTTCCGCCCGCATTGAAAAAATCAGTCTTTTTACTGAAAAACTATGTGTGTAAACGAAACTAGTCTCATTCTGAATACCCAAGCTTTTTGGTGTTAGGTTTATTTACAGGCGGCGTTCCTCAAGGTAATATAATAAGCCCAGTAATTTTTAGCTAATCTATGTATGTTTTTATCCTAAAGCATTCAATTTTCAGCAGTGCATTACTATCAACTATTACTTGTTATCAACACATTAAAATAAAACTCTTCCCATCATCATAAATTCTTCAGTAAAAAGAATTAATAAACTATCACGTAATGGAATAACTTGACTGCGACCACCAATAGTAATAGTAGGTGGCAACACAGTAACTAGTACTATAACCATTGGTGGTCGTAGTCATGGTAATGCACTTTTCCAGAGATACAACATGTTAGGCCCTTTTCTGTAAATAGACTTTATATTTTCTTTTCTTTCTTGTGGAAGATCTCCGACAGCAGAAGCATAGGTACTCATGCTCACTCGACTGTCTCGCTGACGGTGGCACGTGTATCGGATCATTCAGTTCCCTTCAAAATGGTTAAGCTGAATGGTGCTGATGCATGCGTCATGTTCGTGAACGGGCGCCATCAGTGGAGACTGGTCATCTCTTTGCTGTCACTGGCTTATTTTAATATTTAATATTTTTGATACATAAAATTCTTTCTTTACTTTGTTGTCACACATAGAAGCAACAAGGATAATGTAACCAGGATTTTTGTAAATCATAAAATGGTTTAAAAGAGTGTCCGTGGAGTTTCTTGCACGTTCTTCTCCATAGAGATCTACGCTTTGGAACGTGCAAATAGCTTCATATTTTTGACTGACTGACTCTGACAATTCAAAAGTACCTACCTTGTACCTGTCTGTAAATGGTTGATTTGAAATAAATGCTTTGACTTTGACTTTGAATACTTTTTATAGAAAATCACACCTTAATCCAAAAAAAAGATTTGAATAAAAAAAAAATTGTAAGTTTTTCTAAAGAGGTATTGTAAATGTCGAACAGGTGATTGTTTATCGAAACAAAAACGTGATAGGTACACTGATCTGATGCAAACAGCGCGAGCGGTATCACCAACCAACTTATCTCGGAAATGTAGCTGACAATGAGAGACCAATAATAAATTATGCAGAATTTAGGTACAATGTGTATCTAAAGTACCTACTTTAGATACACATTCATGACCATGCATGACCTCAACAACCCATCCAACAGTACTTAGGTACCTACCTAAGTACTGTTGGATGGGTTGTTGAGGTCAAATATGGAAGGTTCTGTGAAGAATAATATCAAAATTGATGATAAATCATAATATCTGGCACCAACTGATACTGGCTGGATTCCAAATCATACCAAACACTAAGTGAGGACACTAATACAGCTGTCAAATCTTTATTAGCCTTTGTGATTAGTCGAATGAAAGAACGGCAGCCAATCAAATCACTTGGCAGATATGCAATTATGCATATGCTTTTAGGAAACAATAAATTATAGGTAATATGTATAGAACTTACCTGTACGGAGAGTCCTATACAGGAAAACAGTAAGAAGAGACAAAGACGACTCATATTGTGTGTGATTTAGTTCCCGCTCGCAGCACGTTGGAGCTCCGGCGCGACTCGTGCTGTGCTGACTAATCTCCGCATATTTATGTGTACCAGTGTACGTGTACATTATCACACACGATACGATAAACAGGGAAATGTAGTATCAAAAGAAAAATGTATACCTACTTGATATAGTTACTTCAATTGGGTGAAATCTATGTCCAGGCTGGAAACAGATGTCACCTCGTCTACTGCTCGAAATTCCAGCAGTCTGCTCACTATAATGACACACTCGGTTTTATAGTTTAAAAAAACAACAAGTAACTTTTGAAATAAGATGATAAAAAACCAGAACCGACACTAATCCATCATGTTCTTTTTCCAGGGGACAGAGAAAGATTCCATCAATAGTGCCATAGTAACTAATCCAAAAAGTCAATCTAGAAGGGTAAATCAATGGCTAACTGCTTTTTGCTGATGAACAATAATAACATCTATAAAAGTTAACGTGTAACTATTCAAATAACATTAAGTTAATAAAGATGCATCCAAATGGAAACACACAGACGAGATTGATGACATGGTAGTAGTGGGATACGGGGAGGTCCCGAATGTACCTACTAATGAAGCATATAAACAAACATACAGATATTCAGGTCACACAAGGTCACAGGGTACAGAGAAATGATAGTGGTGAAAAATATTGCTTAATTATGTCATGGAATTTTTGCGCTAACTGGAGTAAATTTACTGATTTTAGAATCCAAAGTGGGAAATTATATCTCCTTTGGATATACCATCATCATAATAATTTTGGGTAGACTAGGCAAGGCAAATTGATAGTTGAGTGGACCACCTTTTTGTGGAAAGGAAATCATCAAATGACTTCTCCCGCTCTGGGCGGAGCCGGAGGGTGTCAGAATCTTACTGACCCTGTCCACAACCCTGAAGGGAACTGACCGGAAAACTGAGCATTTAATGTAAACATTGAAGATACTGGCATCGCGCATCTCGGGCATCCCCGCTATCTATGTTTACGACTAAACGCTGATGATGATTTTTACGATCGCAGGACTCAATTCCGTTGCATGTAAAAAGACAGCAGTCATTAGCAACTACCATAAACAAAAGCTGTGTTAGAAGGGATGAGGTTTATAATTGATTGCGAACGCGACTGTGTACGTTTCTATTGCTTTTACGGAACTGCATGTATGTTGTAGTAGTTGCTGTGTGGTAGGGGCAAACTGACACAGGTTTCCGATATATTTTCGTCTGCCCGCATATCTCCTTGTTTATTATATCTATGGCAACTAGCAATCAATTACCTCACTATTTTTAAAGAAAAGCAATCACCTTGATAATACATATTTACACAATTATATCGAATAGCTCAAACAACGTAAAAATTTGCTAATACAAAAATCTTGAAATTATTAAAAACAAAATTCTACTGCAAACCTTGCAAAATTAAAAATAAATGACTACCACAACAGTAATCGCCCTGACTGATTTCGGCCTTGGCGACCAATTCCAACTGAAGCTAGCCATCTGTGCAGGAGATATAGTGCAGGCGTGTGTGCGCAAACACAGATGCTCTCCCTCTTCCATCACTCTCATACTGCGATGGGAATAAGACGGGAAGCCGAGGCGTCCGGCGAGCTTCTAGAGGGGTTGCCACGCCGCCAACTGCCAAAATCCGGACTACTAACGGACAACAGCATGTATAAGGAAGGGGGTTTGGGCCGTGGTCCGAGACAATATGCTAAAATGTTTCGTGCTCGTTAACCCATCCGAGGTAGATACTTCAAAGTTCACCCCGTGGTTGTGCTCGCGAGAAGTCAAAGACCTAACGCGTAAATCTGTCCGCGGTGACTGACCAAAATTTTATCTTATGTTTTATTTTTATGTTGGGGATCGCCTCTCAGGTTAGGGGCCAGGCTTCCCTGAAAGAAAGTCCTGGATACGTAATATAATAGCATACGTCAATCAATGGACAATTTATTCTTAAATTTATCTTCAATCATAAAAATATTTAGATGTATTTCACGTTCACTACTTGGAAACAGTTCGAATGTATCATCTAAATGAAACACCTTATCATCAGTCAACAACTTGTCTATACTGATACGAATCAAGATTACAACCAGTGTGTGTTTATAACGCCATATTATTATCTTGCCACAATCAAATAATCCCCAATTTTGTTCCTTAACATTTCCTGCTATAATTCTTAAACTATCAAATGCAGTCAACTGCATTTTTTTGCGATAAGCTCTTGCTGAAACTTTCTATCCGTGAGTATAATTTAAAATCCAAACATAAGTGTTTTGTTTTCTGGTCAAAGGTTTTGTTGGCACTTATCACTTGGTAATAGAGCTGATAATTCAGTGAAGCAGCATGAATCGTAATCAGGCTGTACCTACTTTCCTGTACACATATTAAAAAATAAGATAAAGAGTAATAAAGAGAGACTACGAGTATTTTATCAAATCACTTTCAATCCAATCATTACTTTAATCCCCTTGTTCCTGGGGTTTTTCCTCATTTTCTCTAAAACTATAAGTCCAACATCAGTGATAGTCATCTCGATAAGGTTTTCTCAAAATTGCCTTTCAGATGGATTCTTCAAGTTTTTGGATTGAGTGACTTTAGCGATTAGTGGTGTAACCGTATCAGCTACTGCTCATAATTTCTTATCGATTAAACGTTTATTGTTTCGGCACTAATTTGCTTATCATTTGGGAGCCTCATCTTATTATTTTATTATCCACTTAACGAATTTCGTCAGGATTAGTCTGCGTCACGTGTGACTAGTTTGTTTCATTTAGTATTTTGTCAAGAAGTCTTCAACAAAAGACTTCCTGCTTAGATCAAAAATACATAGATTTCTTTGACTTAATTGTACTCGGTTCCATTGTAAATCATCATCCGTTTAGGAGCTACGATGACAGACACACAGATGCACACGTCAAACTTGACACCCCTCTTTTTTGTCGGGAGTTAAAACAGGTAGACAAACAAATCCGTTGAAATCAAAGACTACAATAGTATAGGTACTGGCTGTTGAAATGTATCAAAAGCATCGACACAATTAAATTGCTAAAGCGACCGGCCGCGGCTTCGTGCTCGTGTACTAGCGTGTGCTGTTTTGCACAAAATATTTACAAATTAGATAAACAAAAACCTTCCCCGTTTATCGCTCTTTCTTCGAAAATCAAGTGAGTAACTAAGTATTACCCGAGACAGTGCTATAGTACCGATACCAACCCTTGCTATGTCATGGTAAACATGAAGTCTGCCTAGCTTATTTCCAACAATGTATGGGTCGGCTTCCTATCTAACCGGACCGATGTAATAAATCACCGGAAAATTGCAGACTCGAAAGAATGTAGTAAATCTTGATTAGATAATAATTTATAATTTCTCGATTTTTTATGAAAAAAATCGTTTTGCAAATAATAAATCCCATCCAAATTCAATATTTTCCATATTATCCGTGTATTAATTAGAAAAAAATAATGTACAATTTCACGCGATATTTTACAATCTTCCGGCGTTTGCCAATTTTCGGTAAATATGTATACTTTGCGTTGTGTTCAACGCCTATTTTAATTTTCTTAATTTCTGCCAAAACCTACACTGATGAAATTGCTTGCTGTTAATTATCAGAACTTGCAGCGCCTGTCGATAGAGTATAGCAAACAGTATCGCTAACGACAATTACTATAATAAAATACTATGCGAATCATATTGTGTAGGTGCATGACTGTACCTACATGTGTAGTAGATGTCGCACCAACTTGCTTAGTCAGGCGTTTAATATAAAATTTAATGAACGGGCTGACAGATACTTAGGCCGTTCATAGAATAAGGTAAACGTGTGACGAAAATATACAAAATAATTAATTTTGAGAATTCTAAATTCAAAAAATTTATCAATTTCAACATTCTAACCTCGACGACGCGACGGAGCTCAGCTACGCGGGGTTCCAATTTCTATCTGCAGGGTTTAAAAGAACCTAATCATAGTTAATCTGTGACCTAACCTTAATCCTTACTTAATCTCTTACCTCTTTTCAGCCAACGACGATTTTCAACACACATACGAAAACAATAAATATGTAAGTCCATTGCTGTATTTTTATTTATACCTAAGTACCTATTGTGAGAAATTCCAATATGAGGGAAATATTTGCAATTACTTAGGTAGCGGGTATCATAACTACATGGTTCACGTAACTGCCCATTCATTATTTTACGTATCTCCGCTCGAGTACAGACTATACCGCTATGACTATACGACTATGTGCCGCGGATTTTGCGATTTTAATGTTTATTATACTATTACGTAAGACATATGTATTATTTATTTTGGAATTTTCACATGTCAGTGCTCGAGCGGCAAATAAAACTAAAGAGCGGTAAATAACACTTCACCAAAATGGTCATTTTCGACGAGTTCACAGCGCTCGCTCTACCCAGACTGAAAACTCTTTTATAGTGTGCTACGTGCATTTCACCCTTTCACCGTGTAAAACTTAGGTTGCGTTGTCATTTTATCTTGTCTGTGAGGTATGAACTGACAGCTCACTTCATGTCACTTCAGTTCAGTTTCCATGTGATGTTTACAGAATCGCACTGCTACTTAGGTACCACATAGTAGCAACTGGGCTTCGGCTCCCAGCCTATACGGCAGTGTTATTTTCCGAAACACCCATGCCGGACAGTACCTGTGTCAGCCGAAAATTAAGGCTTCTGCTAGGTCATGCCACAACTAGGAAAGGCCTTCCCACATGTACATTTACATTTTGTCGAGTTATGCGACAAATGTACCTATGGGGCAGGGCAGTCGATTTTTTTTCGCGATTTCGTTGTTGGTTTCATAATGAAAGTTTATCATATTGATAAGTAAAATGATCCCATAAGAGGTATTGCGTTTATTCTGTTAACACGTTGTAAATGGAATATTAGCGATCGCCCAGGCTTATTAAAGGTATAAAATATAATACACATTTAATAATCCTTCTACGTTTATTGCTCTAGATTTCTATTAGTGAAAACCGTATAAAATCTTAGCTTAAACTAAGCCTAAACATTGGGTACCTACCTAATAGTAACGTGAACCTAAGGCTGAGTAATTTGTGCCCAAACTGGTGGCAGCTTTATAGCACGCTGTGTAGCGTGCTATAAAGCTCTTATACAGCTTAAAGTATAAATGTGTACCATTAGTCAACCGCTATTGAACCCACAGTGGTACTTGGGATTGCATCTACGCAAATTTTCTACATAGTAGTACTAATTTCATTAGGTAATCTTATTATTACAAAAATTGCGGTGTCAGAAATCTATGGTCTTAAATCTGTCAATAATCCTGAGGGTTTAGTGCGAGTTTTTAAACGTACTCGTACGCGGTAACGTCAACGTTCGCTTATGTCAAATAGAGTACGGAAACGTTTTTCGTTATTGTCACCAGACGACGCTTATTCTTATTATAATTTGCGCGAATGCGTAGCGAGGCATGTGTTTTTTTCTGTTTTAAAACGATGCCCCACACTGGGTATTTCTTCTGTATCGTGGGTGCGTTTACAAACATATAAACTCATAACACAAACAGCCAGACCTGGGGCTCTAGACAACTGACATTCTGTCAACGGTAGCGTGGCGCAGGCGATTGTCAATACGTCAAAAATGTATGGGATTGACAGATGCTATCGAAATGTCACGTGACCAAGTTCCTACATTTTGGCATTTCGACAGTCGCATTCGCTAATTGAATGGCACGTTGTCTAGGGCTCTGGAACAACTATCTGTAGGGCATACAAATATTTTGTGCGCGACACGCAGCGCAGCAGTCAAACGATCAACCAGTGCGCTTCGTCAAAGTTTGTTAGGAACCAATAGAATTGCTTCACTTACCTAGCCTTAGGTAAATGAATCGCAGCCTAAGGCCACTGGAGCTCTTATAAACGAATTGTCATTCTATCAATCAGGGATGTTTAGGATGTGAAATTTCGAATCTGGATACGGATACGGATATAGAAATAATATTATAGGTACCGGTTCCAGATACGGTTACGGATGTGACATTATTTCGGATTATCCTTTAGTTTCGGATAGTTTCGGGTCTGAATATCTTAGATTTTTCAGAAATTGAAAAGTTAAACACAATGTAAATAGGTTGACTTCATTTTTAATTATAATGTGGCATTACAAACAGTCATACTTAGCTACTCACAACCTTTCTCATTTAGACTCCGCTCCTATCTGAAATTATGCGAAACTTTTATTTCGGTTTCGGTTAGGGATATTTTTTTATTACGGACTAGCCTTCTAAAGAACACTACTCGGACTTCGACGAACATTAAAAAAAAATTGCTGAATTGGCCAAGCCGACCTCGAGTTTTGCGCTTAGCTGCACATTTAGTCATAATTTTTTAAATTATATTTATCCAATCGTTTCGGTAACAGAGCTCCCTATCATCCCTGCTATCATTATCGATTTTCGGCATGCTAAATAATTGTATTGCATTGATTATGTGACATTTCAATAGCGTTTCTCAATCCCATACATTTTTGACATTTTGGCAAAAACCACGCTATCGCTGATAGGTATACCTAATGACACTTGTGTAAAGCGTCTTAGGGACTTGAGATACAAAGCGGCCAGGGCGCTGATAAGATAAAATGTATGGCGTCAAAGGAACAAAATATACTTAGCGTCGCGAGCGCACGGCCAGACGCCATACATTTTAGTCACAGCGCCCTGGCCGTGCGCCCGGAGTTCTTTGTGTATTACCCCCTTTGTATCTTCCCTAACCATAATCATATAAAAGCGTGCTTAATACCCTCACAAAAATATAAACAACAAAAGTTATTCGTTATAATCAGAGGTGGTCTGTCGCGAATGATGCTGGTGACTCCTCAAGCTCTGGCTGTTCAGCTTCTGTCGCCGCAGGGCCTGCGTCTTCGCTCTCCGCCTGCCAACGGCTGACTGGAAGCGGGGCGCGTTCCGGCGACGGTCCAGCACACCTGTTGGGGATAATGAAATCTGTTAGCAGTGGTGGCCCAATAGTTATAGACTTACGAGTCGAAGTCCGTGAGTCTGTTACGCATATATCACGACTGCTCTCGAAACGGTGACGTGAGGAAACCGGCAAGTCTTAGAACGAAAAAATCGAAGATATAATGTGTCATCTACCATCTACCAATCCGCACTGGACCCGCTTGGTGAATTTCAGCTCACAGCGAGAAGTAGATGCTCCATCAGTGTGAACATTATACAGTTGGAGACCAGGTAGCCATGTTTATAGCAGCATCAGTGGCATTCATTAGGTTCTCAAAGATGGAGATGAAAGGGCACTTCAGGAAAGCATATTCTGATGATGAAAAGGCGTTATAAAACAGGCCGCTGAAACCGCGCTTTGAAAAGCACAAAGCATTTCAGAAGATGAGAAAAAGAAATTAACTACAGATGGTTTGGTCTGATTAGACGACTAGTCGACACTCAAACGACTAGTCGCTGAATATATTGCTGGATAGTAGGCATGCAATATTGTTTATACTTATTTTGATAGTAGGTACCTATCTACCAGGACACTACTTTTTTGAGTCTGATGTAATTATTTTAAATAGAAAAAGTAACTATACTTAGTAGGTACTGGCAATTTATTTCTGTTATTTCCCGTTTCTAACCAAAAGGAGTAGTAGGTTATCAATTCGGATGTTTATATATTTTTTTTGTTCGTTCGACCTTAACTCCATCAATACATAGGTACACTAGACAGATTTGCAAAATTATTTTTTGTTCTAAAGAGGTTTATTCCGAAATGGCACCATTTTCGTAAAGATCGGATGAAGAACTTCGGAAATACACAATTAAATCGATAGGACTGGTTACAATTTTTGGGGGGTACCAGGACCAGCATTAAAAAGTGAAAAATAAAAAACTTTAATTTGGAAGTCGGTGTTGGTGTCTGTTGGTGTTTCTGGAAGTCGGTTGTTTTTTTTTTGTATTTTTTTCTGTGGCTCATTAGTCATTAGGTGCCAATTATTGAACCGACAAGGAAAGTTTACTATTAATATTTTACCACCTTCTATTTTTTTTCCGATTCATGCAAAAATTAAACAAAAAAACCAACTGCTCTCACATTTTGTTGAGTCATGCATGAAAAAACGCAGGTTTGTACTGAATAGCTGAATTATTTTTCACCAAAATCACGTTGTATAATCTTACAAAGTCACAAACCGTCCCTCAAAACCTCATGGTTACGATCTCCGACGACTCTTCGCAGCCTCCTCTCATCTCGACTGACGAAGCTCTCGAATGACTCCTGACTGGCTTTCAGCATCTCATGGTACTGATACATGTACTCCTGGTTGAGACGCGCGTCTTCCAGGGTCTTGCCGAACCGCTTCCTAATCGCGAACCCCAGGGATTTTGTCAATGGAGGATCTGACATGTCTTCTGGGCTTATTTTCTGGAAATTGAACAGTTTTTGTAAATTTAAGTTGGTAGGTACTTATTTCTATAAATTATGGGTCCGATCTTGACCTCCATCTCGACTAGTGGAAAGCCATGGATGATGTTTCCGAAAGAAAGAACGAAGTTAGAAACTACCTCATCTTTTTCGAAGGCATGGAATAAGGACGCATGGGACCATGGAATACAATTACTTATGTTAAATATCTAAATATACAAAACATAGGTCGTGGAACAGTACTAACCCAGCAGCCATAACATGAGAATAATGATTATAAATTGCGCGTAATTAGTACGTAATACAAAATGGCAAACACATGTTATCTTAACTCGAAAACATAAAACTGATTAAGTAGGTACCAAAAAAAATGTAACTATGGAAAATCATCGTACCTATAAAAAATCTCCCACATACGTATATAATATTAACAAAATATTTACAATTACTGGGTCATGGAGGTCAGATAGGCAGTCTCTCCTATGTAAAATTCTGGTATTCAGCTGCATCTGATTAGACTGAAGCTGATCTAAACATAGTTGGGAAAAGACGCTAAGCTATCTATCTATGACTGCGCCGCCCTCTACTTTTGGTGGTGGAAAATGGAGCGTGTTCTTTCTAGAAAAATGATACAAAAAAAAACACTTATTCAGTGGGACGTAAGTAGGTACTTATTTATTTTGATAGGACCTACCACCTAACCTGATAATATGTCAGGAGTTAACTCCCGAGCGCAGCGAGGGAGTCAAGCTAGCCCAAGGCAAAGACATCTTTATCCCCGAGGAGGATTCACTACTTTTCACACCTTTTTTTATGGATGGGATATCATCAAATGACCCCTTCCGCTCTGGGTAGAGCCGGAGGGAGTGTCAGCCTCTTACTGACTAAAAGCCATTCGTGCTCCTTCTAGTGCCCATTGCGTTCCAGGGCCGCGGTAACTCTTTCGAACAAACCTGCAACCCTGGCAGGCTCTGGCCCTATCGGGCCCCGCCTACTATGCTGACATCTCTTAAAGGCGCGCGTGGAACACAGCGCACCGTCTTCCCGGGCCTGGCTTTGATCGGACGGCGAGCTACCCAACGCTCGCCGTCCGCAGGCCCGCCCCTACGGTGACTGGGAATCGCCCTACGACTCCCGACGCCCGGGGCGTCTCCTTATGTTGTCTCCTTATGGCTAGGGCATGAGTTCGTCACTAGCATTACTGCTTCGTAGAAGAAAGTGACGGATTCCCATGCCTCCTCGCTCCGGACCATGGATTGAACCAGGGCCGGACACGAGAGATCGCCGTCGCCGATCGCCTCGACGATTCGAGGACAAGGCGGTGCTCCACCCAAGTAGGGCAGACCTCCACCGTATGCTCCACGGTGTCCTCCGGACTTTTCACACCTACTGTGAGATAATAAGAAGCCATTCATATAGAACTATACCTACTTAATCAAAGTATTAATATTGAATTTACAAGCAGTATATTTAGAACTATAGATATATATAAGAAGTACCGTGTTACCCAGTTAATGGGTTGTGGAGGTCTGGTAAGCAGGCGCTCCACGTAAAATACTGGTATTCAGCTGAATTCGATTTGACTGGGAGCCAGCCCCAATATAGTTGGGAAAAAGGCCAGACAGATGATGATATTCAGAACTATAGATACTTACAAAAAGTTAGATAAATAGTATAAGTACCTAAGGATTTGCAATATTCGCGCCTTTTTGCGTTCCGCGCTTCCGCTCGATGCACTACTTGGCGACGACCAACTCGATTTTCGTTTTATTTTTCATTGTTACTTTTCTGTGGTTTTGTGTATGTGCCTATTGTTTGTTTTTAGGGCTTTATATCAGCTGGCAGAATGGGTTCGAACGCTTGGTTGTATGCATTTTGAATTTAGAAGGAACGTCTTCTTATGAGACGCTCGAGAAAATAGTTTTTAATTAAGTAATAAATTATGTGATAAATCGACCATAGATGGGTTTTAAATGTTATTCTAATCCATATACTTAGACATGTTCTATGGTCTGATAAACCTGTGGCCTTAGTGCGAGTTTTTAATGTTCTCGATCGCGTTAGCGTAAACGTCAATTTGTATTGAAACTATTTGAAACTGAATAAGCACCGTCTGTGACACTCACGGACAACCTATTTTTTTCTATAAAATTTGACATAAGCGAACGTTTACGTTAACGCAATCGATTACGTTAAAAAACTCACACTAAGCCCTCTGACAAGCCGGCCCCTGGGTAGAGGACTCCCATGAGTATTTCCAAACTCTTCAAAAGGAACCATCGTAAGAAGGAAAATAAGGATTTAGTTACAGTTAAATTGAATTTACACCAAGGCGGGAAACACTAAAATATTTAAAAAAAAAAAAAAAAAACATGGCACGTACCTCTATAACAGTAAATAAAACCACAAAAACAGTCCACAGTTCGGCCATCAGTTTACCAAACACATTTGGTCAGCACGCACCACCTCACCATTAGAAGAGCGGCACGATACAAAAGGATTCCTCTGAGTCTCCGGCCATGTTGTTGACAAAACAATAGTGTTTACAAAACGTAATGCCACCGTTATGACACTCCCAAGAATAATGTAGCAAACATACATTGTACAAACTAAAACAAAACAAATTAATGCACATTTCCTAGTGATCTATCAGCGGATGCAGGATGCAATCACCAAATGCAACCAAACATCGGCAAAAAAATCACGTTTCTTGTATGGGAGCCCCACTTAAATATTTATTTTATTCTGTTTTTAGTATTTGTTGTTATAGCGGCAACAGAAATACATCATCTGAAAATTTCAACGGTCTATAGCTATCACGGTTCATGAGATACAGCCTGGTGACAGACAGACGGACAGCGGAGAGATAATTTTTAGTAGCGCAATCATTCTGACATTTTTCAGATATTTTTATTTTTTTATTGTAATCTAAGCGACATTTATTTAACAATTATAATTTTAATGATTCCACATTTATAATTTTTACTAACGTAACCAGTTCGACATTTTTTTTATTTATTTTTTTATTGCAACCTTAATATGACATTTATTTGACTAAATCTGACATACATATTTTTAATCTTAATTTGTATTGTTATTTTTAATTTTGTTTGATTTTAATTTGAGAATACAATATTATTTGCATGCCCTTGCGACGGTAAAATATGGAGGACTATACTATGTAAAAAAAGAACATCTTTGTGTACCAACACCAATGTTTGCAAATAAATAAATGATTGATTGATTGGAGTCTTAGTAATAGGATCCCGTTTTTACCCTTTGGGTACAGAACTCTAAAAACTACTTATAGGTTGTTTCTGTTTACAACGCGGCAACGTCGTCTGCGTGGAAGCCAAGCATGTCGAAGTTCTTCATGCGATCTTAACGAAATACGGGGACCTAATAGGTATATTAAATGAATATAAACTGCTTCACAGTGCATGATCCGTGTCCCTTCCGGGCCCGGACGACGCTCATACGAAATGTACCTATGTAAAGTTTCAAAACTGTGCCCCGGCGTCTGGGCCACGTAGGTACACGTTATGCCCCGGGCACGGCCCGGTCAAATATTATACTCCCTAAACCCTTTTAAGTAAGAAGAAAGGCTGGACTCGTACCTTTTTTATTTAATATCCCGGAACCAATGATCACTTAGTGTGGGAGTTCGACTCGCACTTGGCCGGTTTTGTTGTCAACTTTGCTAAAAAGGGGGGGGGGGGGTCTATCCCCCCCCTCCAAACGACAATACTGTATCCGCCCCTGCTGACCCCTGCTTACGTGTGTTATTACCGTAGGTCGGGCGTTCGATTCGATGAGTTTGAACTAGTGACACAGGCACGCGTGTACTTTACACGTGCACACGATACCCAATTATAGAGAAATTCTATTCTAGTCGGTTTAGCTAATTTGTTGTGACATTGGCGCCCCATCGTAGGCTCCCCTGGCCTGGCACTGCTATCTAGAATCTAGGATTACTGCCAGCTTTTTTACGGAGAGAACATCGAGCTCCCTTGGACAGTATCTTCATACCTTTAACGAATTTTTCTCTGTCGAAGGTCCACCTGAGCTCCCTGTGTGCCAACGGGAAAGCCCCTTTAATTATAATCATTTATTTATGAAGTTGTGACACTTAAAAGTCACTTATTGTTTCCATTCCGATGAAAGCGGTTATTACTCGACTCCTCGAGATACCGCTCGATAACTATATCTATCGAAAACGAAAAATACGTAAGTAATAATATTATGACTTTACATTGTCCATTTTAAATAACTGCGTTGTCATTATATCTACAACTGATTGTCATTCTTATTTATAGATTTCCATAGTACCTAACAATTCCATTATTTAGCGTGTAAAACACCGTAAGAAAGGGTAAAAAGATTTAGCTACGTGTAGCAGAGTTTTCGCCTAATCTTCTCTATTTTATACAGATACTTAGCTACATATGATTGTACTCAGTCCACACTGCTGGCCGTAGGTATAGGTAAGTCCAATTGAATGAGCCACAGATTTCGATGTACTTACAGTCTCTCTTATTCGTCTTACACTGCGTTTGCCGGATGCCCGTTTCTACTAACTCAAGACATCAAAATCATCGTTCTTCGATTTCAGATTCGACAACTTCAGGGGGTCTACTCTCTAAGCCAGAAGTTCGGTTTCGGCCTTAGTTACGGGCGCGGGCGTTTCCTACTCCGTATCACCTACGGACTTCGATTAGTCCCGAGCCCGAACTAAGAATAACTGTCAAATCGTGTTGTCATAAAACGAATCATCATCAATCACGAGTTTTGTAGTCAATCAACTGCGTCAGACAGAACTTTCACAGAAGTCGTCACGACACAACACAATAACGGGAAACTGACGTTAGTTATAAAGGCAAACTAACTAAGTTAAACCTAATTTATTTTCTCAAACAAACATTACTCACCCTAACCCTGTTCCTCTTTGTTTCTTATAGGTATGATACATTGTGAAAACGAATACAACACAAGGAAAAACATCATAATGACGACACTGCTACTTCGACCAAAAAATTGCACCACTTTTACTAATAAAAGCTAACCATACAATGTTATGATTATGAACACAAGAAAAGCACTGCTATCAAATCCAGTTTCACCAAGAATCCGTATCTTAAATTATACCTACCCAAAAACACGTCGTGATGTGATAGGCAGGCACCAAACAACAGCTGATATCGGTCCGGGCCACTTGAGGTCAGTCCTCTGGCTATATTTCATTCACTATCTGGGGTCAATTTATCTGGCATGCATCGTCACTGTCAGTGAAACCGGATTCAACTGGATACCTTCACATTTCGTGATATGTAGGTATTCGCCTAGGTACTTGATTTTGCAATAATCTTGTCGTTAATGTGGTTCTGAGAAAATTCAATCATGACTAGTGGACATAAGAATGATTTGTAATGTTTGACCAGTTTTCATTTGGAAGTCGGTTATTGTATGTAAGTCTCATAGGACAAATCCTTCTTGCCTCTCTTGGTTTTAATATAAGACTAATTCCTTCAGTCCAGGTTGTACGACTTCGTTTCTTCAATTTCAATGTCACAACTTGACAGCGTCGCTAAAAGAAACCTTGACCTTGACCGAAACCCTTCAGTCGTTTCTCATGTCTGAGGTGTGAGATGTGGCACGATTGACAATACGCGGCACATCCGTCCCCGCTCCCTTTTGCCATGTGCATTGTAGCCACGTAGCAAGAGTAGCAAATGCTACGAGCCCGACGCATTGGGGGGCTTGGACTTGGACAAAAACATGTCGCTGAAATGGCCATAACTCTGAAGTCCTACCAGCGATAGCCGTTTTGCGCTTATGTAACGCATATTTTCCCAACCTGTACCTATACGTTACTAATTTTGTTTATTTTTTTACAGTAGGTATGGGTCATAAACGTAACATATTTCTCGCAGTTCATTTTTTTTCTTTTAAGCTGTCATACCGTACCGTATGAAATCAAAGCAGCCCCGGATCCGATTCATATAGGCAACGTAGGTAAAACCCGTACGACCCCACGGACCGCAAAAAGTAGAAGGGGAGCTGGCACGATTTTTGAGCAACCATATTATTTAAGGCGAAAAGTTGATAGCTCGGTAGGTAACGGCTTGCTGAAAGAATATCGAAAATATATCTGAAAAAATTCAGATCACACGAGTCCTGTGGTTAGGGGCCCACTTTCTAATTTCAGATCAAAAAGCACACTTTCGAATACAAACTCGGAGTTGCCTACCTACCGACCTACTAGTGTGTCAGTTATATCGGAGTAAAATGCTTCTAAAACCATTTTTCCATAAAAATACAACCGAATTAACAAGATCTTCAAAGGACTCTAAAACAATTGATATTTCCAGATATTTTCCAAAAGGATTCATCGTCCCGTCAGATATGAATAAATTCACTATTAAAGACAAAATATGTAGGTAGGTATCTACTCACCTAACTATTGCGTCGGATATTTTTATTTGCCCTGAACATCCTTTTACAAATCGAATCTTTAAAGGACGTTAGTAGTCGTCGTAATATGGCGTCAAACCGCACCCTCTCGCCCTGTGTGAGCTCACTTTCGAGCTCCTGTGTGAGCTGGCTCGTAATCTGATCATTATGTACATTTACTTTTTGTGGTATTCTCTTAGCAACCGCATCGCTTAGATATAAACTTTATGCCCTGTATATGCTCGCTCAAAAACCGTGAAAACTCCCCCTCTATAAGATGAAGTTTTAATTTGATATTATTATGTTCGTTTTCATTACAAGAAGGTTTACGGGGGCTTTAGTAAAATTTGCTACAGGCCCAGCGGTGGCGATGGTGGGTACCTAAGTGTGCATTGCTTTTACAAGGTCTGATTTGTGGTCTGATCGAACAGCTTCCTTCAGCAATCCATGGTGTCATGACTCGAATGTGGTACCTTTTTCGTATAGGTAGCAGTGAGGGGGAAGAGGAAGCCAGACTTAACTAGGTGACGCGTACTCGCGTCCTGTCTCCGAAATCTTACAAAAATATTTTTTTCCGGAAAATATAAAGTTTACAGAAAACTTTTCTGCAGTTTTTCTAGCATGGCAGCTGCCAGTAGGTACTTAGGTACTAACTTAGAATACCATCATTGCGAAAACTGCACAGTAGGTATTTGATGATTAAAGACATTAGTAGTTTGTACAATGCTGATTTAAATGAATCTACCTACTAATATCGTTCTCCAAAGCTAGGTACTTTGCCAATAATTAGCAAAATAAATGTATTCAACCTATTTACGATACCCAAGTAATTGTTTTCATAACACAACCGCCAGTTAACCGCTTTTAATGTTCAGAACCGCTTTTAACTGGTTTTGCTCGTTATCTTCGACTGTTTTAGGTAAGTTATGTGTTTACCAAGTATTATCTTCGACAATAATTATTCATTGAACTGAATAATAATAACGTGCCTCTGCCTACTCTTGCATTGGTTTAGAACGTGCCGTGGGTGAAGGAAAATTCTATGATATTTTTTCATCACCTTAATTTTAGCCAAAATAGATAGATCCATTGCGGGTTTTTATTGTCACACTGAAACTCGAGATATTTCGCTAGGTCAGACTGACTAGAACCTTGGTATTGTTACGCGCCAGAATTAATACCGGGTACATAAAGATAAAAGTTACTACTAGCGCCATCTAGTATCGAGTAGCAGAACTAGTAGAGTCAAGATCCTTCTAGACTTTTCTACGCTAGAACATTCTAGAGTTTTCGATGTCTGGTTGGTCCGGACCGGTATGTACTCGAACTTTCTAGATGTTTCTATACTAGAAGGTTCTGGAATTATCTGCCGACCTATATAAGGCCCGCATAGCCTGTGACCGAGTCAGTATTGAATTTGCGATACAAGCGACAACTTCGAGAGCGAACTTCGACTGCGAATTAAAGTGATCCGTAGTGCAATTGTGATTTATAATTAGTGAGTTTAAAGTTGTAATTAGTGTTGATTAATTAAAGTGTCATTTTGGTTATTTTATCGGCTGTTTTTATTGTCACGAACCCTAAGCTCGTAACAATTGGTGTCAGAAGAGTGGATATTTAAACTATGCCGATTCTACCAAAGGACGACATGGAGGGTATCCGTACCCGAAGTCAACGCCAGCAGGAGACGGACCAGAGGCGTTTTGGAGGTGCAACGCCGCAGACGTTGGAGGGCCAGTTGCCGACCATGGAGCCCGGCCCATCCATAGCAGCTCCAGCATCTGCAACACCAGACTTTGGAGCTCTGATGATGATGCTGCAGGAACAGGCTCGCCGGTTGGAAGAACAGCTCCAGCGTGATAAGGAGGAACAGGCTCGCCGGCAGGAGGAGCAGGCTCGCCGGTTGGAAGAACAGCTCCAGCGTGATAAGGAGGAACAGGCTCGCCGGCAGGAGGAACAGGCTCGCCGGCAGGAGGAACAGGCCCGTCGGTTAGAAGAACAGCTTCAGCGTGACAAGGAGGAACAAGCCCACCGACAGGAGAAACAGGCGCGCCGCCAGGAAGAACAGATGCTCCTAATGAAGGACCTTCGCGCGGCCTTCGGGAAAGACATGAAGGAGGTGAAGGAGAAGGTTGCTCAGCATGACAACCGCCTGTCAGAAGCTGAAACCCAGATCAGCAAGTTTAATGACGTCATTGCTGATGTAAAGAAAGAGTTGGGCAACCTTAAAGTAGGGGATGGAATTGCAACTCCCGTAGCTACTACACCTTCGCTACGTGGATTCAAAGTGCCGCCCTTTGATGGGACATCTTCCTGGTCGGCCTACAAAATACAGTTTGAGGCTGTTATGAAGGCGAACGGCTGGAATAAAAATCAGGCCATGACTGCCCTCACCCTTGGCCTGCGCGACCAGGCCTTAACTGTTCTGGAAGCTCTCGGTGAGGAAGTGACTTACGAGCAGCTTCTTGAGGCGTTGGAAGCCAGATATGGCGACGCTCATCTGGAACACGTGTTTCGCGCGCAGCTTAAGGATCGCGTGCAACGTAGCAGTGAAAATCTGCAGCAGTGGGCCCTTGAAGTGGAAAAGCTGGTTCGAAAAGCATACCGGTCTGTGCCTGCGCTCATTGATGGGAACCTGGTGCAGGTTTTCATCGACGGTATTCGCGACCTTGAAGTAAGAGCTGCTGTGAGGCTCGGGCACCACGGGACCCTTAAGGACGCCTTGGCCCATGCACTGGAAGTGGAAGCTGTGCGGCAGGATCACCGTTCCCATCGCGTCAGAGAGGTTGCAGCGGCTACGGTTCGCGACCGTTCTAATGGATACAGCCCTAGGTGCTATGGCTGCGGTGAAAGGGGCCACCTTCGATCCAGTTGCCCTAAGCGAACTGTAGAAAGAGAAGCTGTGTGGCAGGATAGTCGTTCCCACCGTGGCAAGGAGGTTACAGAAACTGCAGTTCGTGATCGTTTTAAAGGGTATAGCTCTAGGTGCTACGGCTGTGGTGAAAAGGGCCACCTTCGATCTAGTTGCCCTAAGCGAACTGCAGAAAGGAATGATAGCCGATCTCTCGGAGGTAGGGTGGCTAACAGCAGCCCCAAGCGGCTGCAGGAGCACGACTTGGTAGTCGAACATCGCAGCTGTAGATCTCAAGGCAACGCAGTTAAATTGCCAAGAAGACCTTGCCCTGAAGTCTGCAAGCATTGTACTAGGCAAGAGGGTAAAGAAGTCGTACCTGTGAGGATGCTCAAGACAGAGCTCTGCAACGAGTGGAAGGAAAGCCTACAACTTGCACAGCAGGAAGATTCGGACATAAAGCCGATTCTGGAGTGGATGAAGGCCAGTGCTCCTAAGCCAATGTGGAGCGACGTCTCAGCGATGAGTTCGATCACAAAAAGCTATTGGGCCCAATGGGACAGCTTAGTGATTCAGGATGGAGTCCTGTGCCGTAAATGGGAAAATGCTCGGGGAGACAGCTGTCATTTGCAAATGGTTGTCCCTAAAGCTAAAGTACCGGATGTTCTAGAGTTGTACCATAATGGTTGTTCAGGAGGCCATATGGGAGTTAAACGGACTCTACTAAAGATACGGGAACGGTTTTACTGGGTCCACTGTCGTGACGATGTCGAGGACTGGTATCGTAAATGTACAACTTGTGCGGCTGTAAAAGGACCACAGACTCGTAGTAGAGGTGCATTAAAGTTGTACAATGTTGGTGCACCATGGGAAAGGATAGCCCTAGACGTTGCGGGACCGTTTCCGGAAAGTGAAAGTGGTAATAAGTATTTCATGGTTGTAATGGATTACTTCACTAAGTGGCCGGAAGTCTTCGCCATTCCAAATCAAGAAGCTTCAACAGTTGCTGATAAGCTAGTTCATGAAGTCTTCTGTCGTTTTGGAGTACCCTTGGAGATTCACAGCGATCAAGGAAGGAATTTTGAGTCCCAAATATTCCAGGAAACTTGTCGAGTTATGGGTACTCATAAGACGAGAACAACTTCTTACCACCCACAATCGGATGGAATGGTGGAACGATTTAATCAGACATTGGAAAGATACCTGGCAAAAGTGGTGGAGAATCGGCAACGGGATTGGGACAAGCATATACAACCGTTTTTGTTGTCATACCGAAGTGCTGTTCACGAAAGCACATCAGTGACACCAGCTTTCGCAAATTTTGGTAGAGAATTACGGCTGCCTGCTGACTTGATTACCGGAATACCACCTGATACCCCACGCAGTATAACCGATTATGCGAATGACTTGCGGAACAAAATGAATGACATCTATGAGCACGTCAGACAATCGGGTCAGCAAAAGTCTGAAAAGATGAAAACCCGTTATGACCGCAAAATGAACAATAAAGGATTCGACGAAGGTTCACTAGTGTGGTTGCACAATCCAGTTCGCAGCAAAGGGAAATCTCCTAAGCTTCAAGCTAAATGGGACGGGCCGTACCGGATTGTGACGAAAATCAATGACGTAACCTACCGCATACAAAAAGGTACAAGAAGCGCTCCTAAGATCGTCCATGTGGATCGACTGGCGCGTTATTATGGGACCGATAATGCTCGGGACGAGCATGTCTTAGGAGGGGGCAGTGTTACGCGCCAGAATTAATACCGGGTACATAAAGATAAAAGTTACTACTAGCGCCATCTAGTATCGAGTAGCAGAACTAGTAGAGTCAAGATCCTTCTAGACTTTTCTACGCTAGAACATTCTAGAGTTTTCGATGTCTGGTTGGTCCGGACCGGTATGTACTCGAACTTTCTAGATGTTTCTATACTAGAAGGTTCTGGAATTATCTGCCGACCTATATAAGGCCCGCATAGCCTGTGACCGAGTCAGTATTGAATTTGCGATACAAGCGACAACTTCGAGAGCGAACTTCGACTGCGAATTAAAGTGATCCGTAGTGCAATTGTGATTTATAATTAGTGAGTTTAAAGTTGTAATTAGTGTTGATTAATTAAAGTGTCATTTTGGTTATTTTATCGGCTGTTTTTATTGTCACGAACCCTAAGCTCGTAACAGTATAATGTCTTTTCGATCAAGAATACACGAGATGCCCGATTAGCACTTGAAAAACGGCCAGATAAAAAAACCACAAAATAACGTTGGACGTTCCTAATTTGAACACTTTAGTACCTAATAGGTAGGTACTTGGTCAGTGGGTCATCTTAGGGGCTTCTCCAAAATATGTGTAGGTATAATTAATCCGAAATAAAGTTGATTTTATAGTAATAGGTAATAATAACAATTTATTCAAGTAAAAAGTTAGTACAATTGTGATTTACTTACATGAATTACTTACAATTGAGAATATTTTTAGTTCTAACTGTAATGTAGACCTGCCTGATCTAGGTTAGTAAAAAAAACCTGTGTTTCAGGCCATCTATTTAGATCAAACATTTAAATGAAAAACAATATGAAATGGATGCAAAATAATAAAAGAAAAGAAGACAATATTTTCAATGACTTTAAAGTAACATGTTGAGTAATATTATTTTAAACTAGATTAAGTATGATATTATATTTAAACAAATTTACGAATAATATTGTAGCCAATAAAGTGGAGACTTAATAATTACATTACAAAAGAGGCTTTATTTTACAATTTCTAGAAGTTTTTCCGTGTCTGCATAATTCTGTTTTGCTAAATATTCCTGAACTAGTAAATTATATAGGTACACCTATTATAACTTAGACTATATATCTTTAGTATTCTGTTAAACTGATTATACAAGTAGGGTCCTAAAAATAAGTAGAATCGCTGAGCATAAGCATGTTTAGTTCGAAAGTTAGTGCATACCAAATCTTTTCTTCTTTTATCTGATGGTAATGGGTTAAAATAAAGGTTAGTATGTTGGAGCAAAATTACCTGCATAGTGACGATTTATTGCAAATCTTTTGACAAATACACCATTAGGAGTGACACAATTACATTGAAAAAAAAACAGAAACAGTTATAATCAAATCACTTTCATTTTCAAACATATTTCCAGCGCTTCTAAACAATTACAAAAATAAGCTAACTCGTGATTAATACATTCATTAGCCTCCTGATAGCTATGTTGTGTAGCTTTTCGTTTTCAAAAAGGTTTTTGACAACATTGGAATTGAATTCAAATTCAAATAAATGCATCCAATACTTCGGAGATCTCAAATACTCTACTTTACTGTATCTTAAATATTTTGTTAGTTTGCTTTGCTCAAACACTTCGAATATTTTGGAAAAGTCGATATGGATTGCGAGAATGAATTAATATGAAGTTGTTCAGTGTTCTACTCTTTGAAGGTGTTCGGGGTGTTCATCTACTGTCACTGTCAGATGTCCTGTTCTGTCATCACAGAACAAAACAAACTGTCAGCTCAGAAATGTATTGTTTTGGCGGCAAGGCAAGACATCGCGTTTTTCTTTTTGAAATGAACAAGATTCTCTTTAACTTTATCGCTATAAACGCTAAACTTACGATAGCGATGTCAAGGCTAAGCCGATGGAGTAGGAGCTAAATACGAGCGCACTGTTGGGTTCGTGTTAGTACGCCGGCGCGCCAGTCGGCGAGAAGTGGGGTAGCAAATTAGCAACTTGTTGATTATTTTGATCAAATCAAAATTGATTGTCGTTAACGAAAATGCCACCTGTTTCATTGAATGACGATGTAAGTACTTTTTTGTTTTAATTTAATTGATTACCAACAGTGAGCCCATTCATAATGTACCTAGTGTATTTTTTAAATTATCCTCATTTTTGTCCAGGAATTGCCATTCATAATGTACCTAGGGTATTTTTTAAATTATCCTCATTTTTGTACAGGAATTTCTAATTCGAATTCAGTGACAATGACAGTTTTTTTTTGGTCAGTGGGTCGTCTTAGAGTCGCAGTTTTCACTTAAAAAAATCCTGCTTAACTTAAATACCTATAAAATGTCTGTTTATAATTAGTAAAATAATATATCAATAATTTATTTGCAGTCTCCAAAGAAGAAGCTGCGAGTAGCCATCATTGGACAAAGCACATTTGCAGCGGAAGTGTTCAAACTCCTGCAAAGAGATGGTCATGAAGTGGTTGGAGTCTTCACAGTGCTGGACAAAGGCAACCGGGAGGATCCCCTTGGTAAATATTAATATTAAAATATTTCAATTTTTATTTAATTAATATTGCACACAATGATAATTTAATAAAATTTAGTACCTTGATTAGAGATATTAATGAAGTTCCACTCATATTAAACTGTTCTATAATAAAGCTATTTATCCTCCTCTATAAATACCATGATCATAATTATTATTAATTTTAGGCTGTGAACAACATCTTTTATGATATGATAGACGATGGGTGGTATGATACTGGGAGTAAGACACATTGGTGCACAAATGGTTACCATTGATTCAGGTTCTGTACCCGGGCATTTTTCATCAATCATCAGTGTTCGTCAAAACTATGGTAGTTTTTTACTTTAATCTGTATTAAATAGTTAATCATAATATCCCAGTGACCAGAATCATTGTACTGAATCCATGGTATTCGTTTGTGCACTGATGTGTCTAACACCATGTATAAATCTGAAACATGAACTTAAAACAGTTTCCCAATGCAAAAATATCAAATGCCTGACTTACATACCAACTAACCAGTTTGTCTTTAATTTTCCAAGATACAAATAAGATTTATTTTTCTTTGCAGCAACTATTGCAGCTCAAAATGGTAAACCAGTGTACAAATACAAGACGTGGCGGGTGAAAGGTCAAGTGATACCAGAAATATTGGAGCAGTACAAATCTGTGAGTAACGTATTTGATTGTTAGTTATTACTGGTTTAAACGGAGACATAGTTTTTTTTAGAATTATTGAGAAGCATGGAAATTAAATCAACTAGGACATAGTTGTCTATTCTAACTTACTCTAGGCAACACGTAAATTAGCAGTATTGCAGTGTTAAAAATAAAATAATATTTTGGTGTCACATAGTGCTTTTGAAAACAGAGATAGTTATATCTGGTTTTACTGGCAACCAACACTAATAAAAACGTGTAAACCCTCAAAATTGTTAAGTTAAATGTTATTTGATAATTGAAAAATGATCCCTAATAATAAAAAAGCTTAGAAAAAGCCTAAAAAGCTTAGCTATACTTGTAGCTTAGGCCATAAGCCCCAGGAAATATATATTATCTAACAATAATAGTGATGCAACATATAAACAATATTTTAACACTCAGCTGAGAAGTTTTTTTTTTGGATCATGACATTGACCATTCCACTTGTTCTTAAGGAAACCGAGAGTAGCATATTAGCACTTGTGTTAATAAAACACGTATGTAATGCACTTGTTTCAACAAGTTCAGGAAAATCTTATCCACTTATATATGTACCCTATATAACCAAGTGGTTCTTATTATTATAATGTAATATTAGAAGTACAGTCAACCGCACATCTACACTTCCTTATTGGTACATACTTACCTTTCCTTTTTTTTTGGATGGGAAACCATCAAATGCTCTTTGCGTTCCGTAACTCTTTCAAACAATTGAGCAACCCTTGAGATACGAAAACCGCCCTAGCTGCGACAAATTCAAACTACAGTGAAAGTCAAACTGAGGAGCTCGTGGCTAAATTATAACAGCCGCACAGGCCGCTTCAAGGTTAAGCAACGCTTGCGAGGATGGTCTGTGGATGGGTGACCATCTTAACATACCGAGACTCCTCCGTGCCTCGAAAAGCACGTTAAGTTGGTCTCGGCTGTCATTTGGAGATCTTTGGCAGTCGTTACGGATTGTCAGAAGCCCAAAAATCTGACACGTCTTGCCAAGAAGTACCGTGTTACCCAGTTAATGAGTTGTGGAAGTCTGGTAGGCAGACACTCCACGTAAAATACAGGTATTTAGCTGGATCCGGTTTGACTGGAAGCCGACCTCAATATAGTTGGGAAAAAGGCTAGGCAGATAAGTGAAAGTCAAACTGTTACTAGTGGATGTGCGGTTGACAGTACCACTTATATGTATTAAATTGTAGACAATCTAAAAGTATTCTAAGTAAAATGACAAAGGACATGGTCTTAACTATAATCAGCATCAACTTATGAATAAGTGATTACATCCTTTAATTAAGTAATTCAAAATAATTAAAACGCAACGTCTGGCTGTCTGTCATCTGTCAGTACATATCACTCAAGAACTACTTATCTAACTTAGGTACGTGACTATATTTTTAAATTCATAGATAATTATATCAAATATACATTTAGGTAGTTCGGCGCGCGAATCTAGTTGAAACCAGTTAAAGACCTTAGAAAAACTTACATACTCATGCACAAAAAAAACATTATAAACACGCAATGATTAAGGGGGATCCCTAAAGAGACCTCGCCATACATTTTTCAGTAGCTGTAATCTCCGTAAATAAACAGTTTCTGCAGAATAAAGCAAGTATAATGAGATTTTATAATGTATTGTGATCGCCTATCGCCCAAATTTTAGAAAAAAAACAGTCTTTCTATGAGAATTAGACCCAATAAAAAACGAAAAATCTTTACATGTGTGAGTGACCTGAATCGCGCCATCTGACAGAAATTTATAGAACCACCGAGAAAAAGTTCATTGCTGTTGTGTTACGAGTTTACGTGCGGTGAACATTTTAAGTAGATGGCGCTGTTCGAAAATTCGAACAAGCGCCAAGGTTATCGAGTGACGGACGCGGCGATGCGACGTTGCCATTCAAGACGCAATTTGGCAACAACGCGTGTTGCCAAATTGTTCCAGTCCATGCGTGATTGTGTGTCAAAATTGTGTTTCTAGCAAGTTAGCGCCGGCGCGCGGGTTTGCCCGCGGATTTTATATTTTATGATTGATGAAATGTTTTTTTTAGGGAATGAGAAATAATGCTAGAAAGTGAAAACAATTATCTGCGATCTGCCTTTGGTTCACACAGATACAATACTAATGTTATTATTGTATTACTTATCTACTTTAAATAAATAGTGCCTACCTACCTAAAGATTTAAAAATCTTTCCACTGTATGTAAGTAAGTAGGTACTGATAAAACATTTTCTGACACGGTTAAGTACTAATTCATTGGTTAATTTGGGTTGAATCAAATCAGAGAAAAGAAGTTCATGTAGGTATACTTAGGGTACCTATACCTAAATCAGGCGATCAGCGTAGGCAAACTTACCTATTTTTTTCCTAGCTACCTACGCAATGGTCGTCCGTCTGTCGGTCCGTATGTCTGTCTGTCCGTCTCTGTCTGTCACCAGACTGTATTTCACGGACCGTGATAGCTACACAGTTGACATTTTCACAGATGATGTATTTTTTTGCATTTGTATCGCATGATTGTAATATTATAAGTCGCGTAAGATTGTATATTTACAAGTACCTACTTACTTATAATTTCTTCTAGATAAGACAAGTATTGTAAACTATTGAATTTGGGTGTGATTCAGTGTATTCGAAATTATTTCTTCTCAACACATCATCTGCCTAGCCCTTTCCCAACTATACCTACTGGGGTTGGCTTCCAGTCAAACCGGATTCAGCTGAATACCAGTATTTTACGTGGTGCGGCTGCCTACCAGACCTCCACAATCCATTATCTGTTCTCAACATAATCATAGATTATAGTCTAAAACATAAACAACATTTATTACAATCTTACGATGTTTGGAATTATCCGGTGACACATACGAGTACTTACATAGGTAGGTACCTACTCTAACCAACTAATACCAAGATATTCTAAGCTGATAACAACCCTTTGCTTTGCCATCTAAAACCATTCCACCAAAGAACGCCAGTAATTACACTAATCACTGAATGTTACGACTGTATCACCTAAAGAAAACATTCTTAGATCGCGACGAATAATTGCATAAATAATCTTTTATTTATTTAGTACCTACACGTCACAATTTATTTACACGTTAGGTACTATTTAGGTTCAGTCACATTACAACAACCTGTGTAGGTACAATATACCTTTATTACCATTAGATACGGGACTTAGTCACAGCAAGCGGTCCTACTCAACTAAGTGATTGCCCGTAATTGGCACTCAGTCGCGCACGGAAAATCATTGATGTGACCTTCAGAATGATTGGCCAAAATGACTGATCAGCTTAAAAATATTACTAAGATCTAATACCTATTTGCTACTATTTGATACCTTTGTTTAAATAATTGGTACCTAATTAATAACTGAGAAAATGAATTTAAAAAATGGGCAGTCATTCTGATGTCAGGATGGACTGCCGACATTTAGGATCTCCACGTAAAGGCTCAAAAATTTCAATTCGCCTTTACAAAAATTTAGTACCTATTTGATACCTAAACATACCTATATTTTTTCTAGATTTTTAAGGCAAAGAATTTTATTAGAGATTTTTTGTTTAGGTAGGTACTATGAATAAATATACTTACCTAGTTCTACCCACATGTTAGCTTTTATCAGTATCTCGGAAATTGTTATTAATTAGTAGTACTTATTACTAATTATCGTGTAAATTGAACTACCTTCACTGCATAGACTTGAAAAAAAATTGACTTCACTTGACTTTCTGTATCAAGTAGTACCTACCTAAACATAGGAAACCAAAAATCTGTACCTAATAAAATCTTTAATCTTTGCAGCTCAACAGTGTTTTAATAATACTAGGAATAAAAATAAGACACACCACTCGTAAATACAGCCAAAAATGTTAATTTGTTGAAAATAACAAAAATATTTTATCGTTTGCTTCGCCATGTTTGTGAGAGCGAGATAGATATTAAAAACATGCGTGAGAGACACGATACGCACAATTCGCGAGTTGTTGAGAGATTTTGTAAACAACGCGCGCGACGACTAGTATCAGAACGAGGTTACGTAAGGTTAGCAACACAAATTTCTTCAAACATATTAATAGTTTTTTATTATTATTGTTTTACCAACCATGATTATTTAAATTCAAGTCAATTTTATTAATAATTGATAACAGTTATGTTTTACGCAACAGGTACTTATTTAAAAAAAAATATTTTATAAGACAAAGTCTAGTTTTTAGTACCTAATTGTTAGTGCAGAATCACTACTTCACTATATTTAGTTATCTTTATTACGCGACTGTGGCAAAGCAAACGGTTATGATTTCAAGGCTTCCTCGTAACTCCCAAACTGCACGTCATGTGCAGCCATATTCTTTATTTATTTATACATAAATGCATAATGGTGATACTTAAGGCTCTTTTTTATTCAGGTTTCCTAAAGATGAATTAAGGAGACAAAAGTGGCTTGTTATTGTCCGAAAACAAAGGCAGAAGTAAAGCTTTAGTAACCTTGCGCGATCGAGCGAACAATATTTCTTTTTTTAAGTACCTCAAAATAATTAATGTTTTTTATTTTATTTGCTAACGCTACCACATGCCATGTCATTCATAATCGTAAACATTCGTCAACATTCGGCAGCTAACGCGATTTCGCTCGCACGACAGCGCCGTCTCCTATCTCTATCCTTGTCTATCGGTAACAGTAGGTTGCGACTGTGATGACACTGATCACAGATGTGTGAGTTTCGGTGCATAGTCGTACGCCGAGCCCATGTTTACTGATTGCGATGTTAGAGCGTAACATGCAATGTTTATTACCCAAAATAATTTATCTGAATACCTAATTTGT
Organism: Melanchra persicariae; assembly: GCA_947386135.1. Classification (NCBI taxonomy): domain Eukaryota; kingdom Metazoa; phylum Arthropoda; class Insecta; order Lepidoptera; family Noctuidae; genus Melanchra; species Melanchra persicariae. Next base: position 7,008,194 of record OX376661.1, on the reverse strand, counting down.
TATGGTGAAAAGGGATACCTTTTCACCACCAAATCCGATAGGATATCGAGCCTAGAAACAAAAATATGCATAGACCAATAATTATATTATTATTAATATTTGAAAATATTAGGTTTGGTAAGGATAAAGAAAGATGAAAAATAATTCAAAAATAAATACAACTATTGAGATTTGAACCCACACCAAGCCTAATGAAAGGCAGTCTCTAAACCGACAGTCTATTTGTACGGTTGATAAATGTTTCAAATAGCCGACCTTATTTATGTCAAGGTTTTTAGCTGCTCAGCTTCCCGAAAGTATAGCGTGATGATAATCATTGCTAAGGTTATATTAATAAGAAATAGATTGGAATATAACAATTTGGTCCTCTGGACATTTTAATTTCCAACCATTTTTGAATAAAACGACATCTAGTAGGGTCGAAAGTTACTACTATTTACTTTGCATGTGTGTGTTAAGAGTAAATTCATGCGGCTAAATCTTTATTCTGCTGTAATCTTTGTATGGTAGCAGTTAACAAGCATAGTGATTATCTAAAAAAAATCAAGGTAATGCCCTAGGTGTCGCCTATAATAAAGTTGTCTATTAAAACTTTCTATGTTAGGTGTAAAAATTGAAAATGTTCGAAATTGTAGATGTGTCGCCATCTAGCGACAAAATGGCAGTGAGAGCATTCATCCATTCACCTTAATCGTCCTTGATTAAATTGTTCTTTGATGTTCTCTTTCATCTTCGCTTCCCTATCTTTACGACAACAGCGTGTTAACAGTTTACCTAGTCAGCAAAATTGCTAGCTGGATCGATTGTCTATGGGTACAGTTCGCGTCAAATAACTGTGCCCCTCTGAAGTTGGCTACGAGTGGCTGCGTAGTAGTCAAAATTACGAACAAACTGCAACTGCGCATGCGCAAGAGACATGGGGGCGGGGCGCGATTTTATGTCTCAGTCGCTCGTTTACGTTCGATGCATGCTTGCGTCCCGCTTGCTCCCGTCTACGTGACTGCACCTGCGCGATCTTTGCAAATGGCTAACTTCAGAGGGGCACAGTTATTTGACGCGAACTGTATATCGGACTTTTAAATTTGTAGCTGGGTACTAACCGGTGTTATAATGTAACATTCGCAGCGAGCATGTTATGTTACGCCGTGTCCTTAAATCCGTGTAAAACCTATCACATACGCATGTAACATACGCATGTTTCCACGTAGATACTCGACACAGAACAAAGAGTACTGTATACCACAGCGCTATGGCCTGGGGGCTTATTAAACACTGTAAATAAAAATCAGTATTTTAACTATAGAAGAATATTTATTGGAGCAACATGGCTCCTAGGTTCAGATTCATCTGTCAAACTATTAAACAAAAACGTTCTAATCATATCTTCTTCTTATACATAAAAATTAATTGCTGTTCGTTAGTCTCGCTAAAACTCGAGAACGGCTGGACCGATTTGGCTAATTTTGGTTTTCAACTATTTGTGGAAGTCCAGGGAATGTTTAAAGGCTTCCCAGATAATTTTGCCCAAAATTTCGTGAGACACGATCTGCAAAGCTTTCTTTTAGTACTCCATCCACCACAATTCAAGCAATTCTTTGTAATGATAAATTAAATTATATCTATTTTGTAAGTAGGTTGTAAATAACACTTTTAAACATCAATCTTACCTATTGGTCGTTTTTAAACTAAATGAGGCCGGTGTTTCCTAGTTGACTACCCTGAGAAAAAACACCGAAACAAACTCAGAGGTCAGTCTCTTTTGAAGTCCATACAATTGTACTGGTCAAATCATATGAGAACCATGTAGGTTGATGTCTGAGGTGGTATTTTCAGGAAAGTACCACACAGATTTGAGTGATTTTTTATTTCACGACCCATCCCAATACTGCCGGCTAGCCGAGGTTAAGAAACGCTTCTATATAGAATACAGACGGTATAATATCTTGTGCTAAATTCCAGCCCTCCTTCACAATAATATGTTCATTTGATTATCTGACATATTATAAAGCGATATTTGTGTCGTAACGGTTATGTCACAGCAGTGACTATCAACATTTGCGCCACTATTCCTACTGCACTTCTGACCTCTTATATCTAATGTAACTTGGTCATCTTATGTGTATACATATATATGCAGTACGTAATATCTATTGTAGAACATAAAATACTATTACTAGGTACTAAGTCATGTAAACTACTAAGTAAATGGGAACTAAGAAGTATTTTGTGTTTATAGTAGAATACTACGAAGTATTTTGTGTTTAATAGTTACTAGAACTATACTTGGAACATAAGAGTTGTCCCTATGTTTGAAGTAATTTCTTCGACTCAATAAAATTAACAGTCTTGACAATAAACGAGGGTGTTATTCCGACATCATGATGACTGAGTGGTTTAGTGTAGAAAGTCTTTCAAAAAGATTTACAATTAATTTACATAGAAATTCTTTACATTGTAAGTACATACCTACCTCGTACACACCCACTACTGGAACAGGGTTTTCATTGCCAATTACCAGTATCCAATCTCCAATGCCCCGGGCCTGCGGACGGCGAGCGTTGAATGAATGACAACACGATTTGACAGTTGTTCTTAGTTCGGGTTCGGCAGTAATCGTAAGTCCGTAGGTGATACGGAGTAGAAAACGCCCGACACTAAGGCCGAAACTACGGACTTCGGGCTTAGAGAGTAGACCCCCAGGCCCGGGTCGATGGTGCGCTGTGTTCGACGCGCGCCTCAAAGAGATGTCAGCATAGAAGTCGGGGCCCACTAGGCCTACCAGGGTTGCGGAAATTGTTCGGAAGAGTCACCGCGGCCCTGGAACAGGCCCTGGTCAGTAAGAATCTGACAATCCCTTCCGCTACGCCCAGGGCGGAAGGAGTCATTTGATGATTCCCCATCCTTAAAAAAAAAGCTCGTATGCCAGTTTATCGTATAACAATGATAAAAACTATCGCGTGTGAGTATCATAGCATTTTGAGGCTCTCATCAACCAGGAAATATCTACGAACTTTTTTAATTAGGAAGATACGTTATCTCTATAATGAAAAAAGTTTAATTCCGTTAAAACTTATCTACTGGCTTAATTTTGACTGACCTACAATCATAGCCTGTTGGATTATCTAGGTAACTTTATCTACAAAATAAACACGAGATTTATACCTACGTACAAATAATTTTGTTTAATCTGCTGGCATTTTGTATTTATCTAGGCAAACTACCTCGACAGAGAACTTCTATTCAGCTATTAGACTTCTAGCTATTGGATCTTGCACCATTGGCTTCATTTCCGTGGGCTTTCCAGGATGGAAAGTAAATGTCGGAATCAGATTGTTACTTTTTTTTATTATTATTATTGATAGGCACGCGCTTGACCACTATCTCACCTGATGGTAAGCGATGATGTGGCCGAAGATGAACCACGCTTGCTACTTCTATAGCTATAGATTAAATTTAACAAATATATACACAGTACAGACAGATAATTTTTACCCTTTCAATGTTAATTTGCCTTGCAATGGAGCATATCGTATTGGGTATCAAGCTCAGTGATCGATTACCTACGTACGTAATACAAACCTTAATGCACCAAAACGGGAATCCTCAGTATCGGTACTACGTTTGCCAGACTGAAGTTAGGTATATGGCTGACAACGACAGTTGAGCCAAAGTCAGAGAGGTAGTGAGAGTCAGAAAATGGGCGCTGTCGCCGAGGGAGGCCTAGAACGCTGGCGTGATGACTTGGAGATGCGGGAGATTGGCCGAAGAAGACGAAACACCGAGAAGAGTAAAAGGCAGACCTTTGTACAGCAGTGGGACAAGTTAGGTTGAAAACAAGGAGTTTCAGTTTGGAAAGTTAGATTAGTAATTAATTCCTTTAGAATATCTGGCACATTTACTTATGCTTTTCTCTAGGCAAGGTACTAGGCAGGGACCTCCGAGTCAACGATGTCTACCTTATTATACCACATTCTATATCAGATTGTGTTAGTTACCCCGAGTGTCGAACTATTCGATAACCTGCCTATCTCACAAATGAAGTTTACATGAAAGAGAAACGTGTTTATGAAAACAGATAAATTAGCGTTTTGTAAGTAAACGATAAAGTTGAACAGCTGATCATTAAAATTACGATAATGTTTAATAAATTATGTTAGTTCCGTAAAAGCACGTTCTCGGGTTCACAGAACAAAAGAGAATGGAAACTTTTAAGTGATTTATCAGGAAATTGCTTAGGCAAGTTATAAACGCCAGACCGGTAAACGTTAGATTAGGTAGGTACTTAGGTAATAATCTACCTTTAGTATCGCAAGTCAGACCATTCAACTTGCGAGACTGCTTTCTGATAGGTACCTACTCTGTTGACTTCGATCGGGTCCGAACTTAGTTGAGTAATCCCAAGAAAAGCGCCTTACGAAAAAAAGCTTCATGAAAATGGCCACGTGTCATGAAAAGCTCCATTTTTTTTGTACGGATGGGAAATCATTAAATGACTTCTTCCGCTCTGGGTGGAGCGGAAGGGAGTGTCAGACTCTTACTAACTGAAACCCATCCGTGTTCCTTCTATTGCCCTTTACGTTCCAGGGCCGCGGTGACTTTTTCGAACAAATTTCGCAACCCATGAAAAGCTCCTAGTAGTGCAATTCAGAAAACATCTCACCCTGAGAACTTTGGTGATGTGAACATGAGGTGTGCCACAAAGTCAAAGAGGAACGGCAGGTCATTTCCACGGTCATAGAACAGGCCGGTTAAATGAATCATGTATCATTTCAATATACTATACAAACCAAAATGTAACCAATTCAATATTTTTCAATCCACAGGTGAACGCCGTCATCAATGTCCTGCCATTCTGCACACAGTTCATCCCCATGGAAGTGATCACGCACCCCAAGTACGAGAGCATCTGCTACCACCCCAGTATACTGCCCAGGCATAGAGGAGCTTCCTCTATTAACTGGTAAGTTGTTTTAACAATAAAAGCGCCCATAGCAGTCCTGGCGAAGGTACACACGCACTTAGCTTCGCTTTGTAATAAAAACTTAACTGACTAAACTAACAACAACCTAAAATATAGCATAAAAGAAGCCACGAATTCGCAGGCTGAAGCTATTTCCATATTAAAAATAACCCTAAACTACGAAAAATTTCCATGGCCCAAGAAAATCTTTCTCTCGCAGCGTTATCTACATACGACATAACATGTCCAATGATGAAATGGGCCTCAGTATGTCATCACAGTTCGGAACACGTTCCATCGGAACTTCGACGTTATGAATAATGACATAACGTCGAAGTTCCGATGGAACGTGTCGTCGAGTCGCGATCGATTGCAGGCACGTTGCAACAGACTGCACATTCAAATCGACTGGCTTGTTCAACATCGATTCTTACATTCACTAATGCCTTGTATGGAAAATCGATTAGTTTTGCTTATATACCTTTGGGAGTTTGATGGTGTTGCTATGAGGGTTTAAAGTTAAAATGCTAGTTGAATCCATAAAACATTATTATTGTCTGTCTGAAAGCCCGCGTTCGTGTTTCATTGAAAAAAAAAACGCTGCGGGGTGTACCAGTCTTGCCAATAATTACCGTGTTACGCAGTTACTAGGTTGCGAAATTCAGATAGACAGACGCTCCGTTACTGGTATTGAACTGAATCCTGTTTGACTGTAAACCGACCCAATATAGTTGGGAAAAGGCTAGGCAGATGATGATTCCTGAAGATATATGTGCATATTAGGGACTAATTATAAACTGTGCATATTTGTTTTGTCAAGACTTATAAACCGTGTAAAAATTCTATGGAATAAAAGGGGCTACATTTGTTTTATTTTTGCTCCAGAGCAATGACTTGTCGGTAATCATAACCGGTAACGACCAGTAAGTTATAGCTAGGAACAGGGTATTTTACATTCCCCTGTGTAGAATTTTCGATTCGCTGCGGTCTCCGAGGTTTCCCGCGAAGCTTATTTTCCGTAATGACATCGTTTTGAACTAATCAAGTTACATTACATTATTATGCGTCGTTTTTGCTATGTGCCATCTCGTGTATGGTAATAAGCAAAAAGTTGGCAAGGTTTTGTACGCTCTTTAAAATATTACTTACAGAAATTGGTTTCTATTATGTATGGCTCACTACGGTTTGTCGTCCCAACAGATTTTTTTAAACAATATACATTGCATGTGAATCAAACATTTTAGCCGCAACAAGCTCTTGTTAGGTATTTTAGAATTGTTTTATTTAGTTATCTCTGGACGTGACCAATAAATTAATGTTCCTTATCAATTAAGGAATCCATTTTACATTCAAACATACAGAATCTCGCACCGTTTTTTTATTTATTTAAACTTTATGCACTAGTAAAAAACACTGTACACAGGCGGACTTAATGCCTTAGGCATTTTCTACCAGTCGACCTTAGGGTGGTGCAGAGACAACATAGCAGGTGCAAGTTAAGGGAATGACAAACAGAGATAATATAAAAATACAATCATAAATACATACATACATACATACACACATAAACAAAGTTATTAATAAAAAACTAATCCAACGAAAAAACGCTGTGATGATTCTAAAAACTTCTTGCGATATACTCACAAAGACAACCGACTGGTTGCCGTCCAGATGTTCAGAGAGAGCGCATTCCAAAGGAAGATCGCCTAGGACAAAGAAAGAGGAGCGGAACCCAGAGCGCTGTGAGGGACAACGTAGAAGACGATTATTGGTAGAGCGAAGATTTTTACTGTGGGCAGAGCAAAGGAATTGAATTTCTGAAGTTAGTTAAGAGGGAGTAGAAAGATTATTAAGAAAACAAGACGGACTAATCAAGGCCCGCATCGCTCTGCGCTGCCAAATGGATAAGCGACAAATTTTCACACAAACACAAATTTTGTCTTCTAAATTGTTGGTCGCCTTTCATTCATCCTCTAAACAATTTTTCGTAACTAACATTTCGACAACAACCATGAATGTATAATCATGGTTATCCAGAACACTTGTCGGCATCCCTTTACACATTTCAATAAAAATAGCAATTAAGAAATCAACTCAGGTTGAGCTAATAACATCATCAAGTGTTACCAACCAAACATTTATTGATTGCAGTTTAGAGCACTACAAATCGTAGCATTTTCGCCTTATAATTATGACATAAATGACAACTATTTACTCAAGAATTGATGCGTATTACATTACTAATAAGATGATAAAGCAGATTTATATTACTCTGCATGACTTGCTATAAAGTTTCCCGTATCTAGAATAATAGAGTTTATCACTCCCCTATTCTGACCTCTTTGGTCCTCCAACTGCCTGGTTGTAAGCGTGACTTCTGAACGTGGGTTCAACTCCTGGCTCAGGCAAAATATTATTGGTTTTTTAAGGTTCCGTGCCCGAAGGTAACCAACGAATCGCTATTACTAAGCTTCCACTGTCTGTCTGTCTATCAGCGCGCTGATCTCATGATCCGTAATAGGTAGAAATTTTGGTAGTAGCCTGCCCAGATTGTGCCCAAGTAATACCCATAATCCCTATTTACAATGGACTTGTACGGTATACCAGTCATAACATACGATAAACTAGCCTATTTTTTCTACTATCCGGACCCGAAAATGTAGTCACATTATTTTTGCAAATCGTCAATGTGACAACAAAAAAATTAAAATAAACTAATTGGAAATAAGTGTTTCAAATGAGTCCACAATCAGTCATGTGCCACACGACTAATAATTATTCTTAGTCAATTTCATGGCCAAGTTTACAAAGAACTTTGCGAATTCTATTCAGTCACGGTTGCGTGTTGGTAACCAGTACTTACCTATTAGTAACAAAATTACTCAAATTATAGTTACATCGTATGTAGCAGGTAAACTAATCATTTATTTCCTATTAGGTAATTTAGTCATTATTTTTGTTTTGCAATTTTTGTAGGCACGCAAAACATCTGCTTAGTTCATATTGGTTAGAAGGGACGTCGAAAGTCCCTTCTCAAGAGGAAAAACTGTAGATAAGTTAACTGAAAATATCATAAGTTTTCGAAACAGCCGGTGATTCTTTGTTGTTTTATGGCCAAAAAGAATCTCCATCATGAGTTAATATTATGAAAGTTTCCAGCCGCACAAATCATATGGATGGTAGAGTGGATCATTCCAGTTCCCACTATACCAAACCAATCCACGCTCGATCTATTGGTGGTAGCACCGCCTTGAACCTATTATGACTGTAATGAAAATCCTACAGGACCCTAATAGAAGGCGACACAACCTGTGGCCTCTCCATCTTCTGGGCGGACGACGGCCTGGACACCGGCCCCATCCTGCTGCAGAAGAGCTTCCCGGCCACCCCTGAAGATACTGTCGACTCTATCTACAACAAATACTTGTATCCTGAAGGTAATATTATTTAGGATTTTTCTTACCTCGAAACGCATGCTATCAGTTACGAGACTCGGCTGTGGTATTTTGAAAAAAAATGAGTCAATAGAGTTCATAGGCGCGAGCCACTTGCACTACGCAAGTGATTTTCTGTTTAAATCGACTAAGTTAGTTACAATCTCTATATGAATGGGTAATAAAAACTTATACTATTCGAGAGGCTGTTCTGAAGATGCACCCCCCTAAAAATAGTCCTGCGCCCATATATAAGTCATCCAGAGGAAGGGGACTCTTTAAGCTGACTATGTTCCAGTAATTAGTTAGCTGACTAACTACTCTTTAAGCTGACTATGTTCCAGTAATTAGTTAGCTGACTAACTAAAATCAGCTTTGCATAATTATTTTTTGTGTGTACCATTATGTACTCCCATGTCCAAAGCATATCTAAGGTGTTATTGGAAAGAAATAAGCTATAGTTTATACAATATTTTTTCAGAATTTTCTATTTCAGTCCATTTTGCGGTAATAAAACTAAAATAAAACTCCTTTGTTAACAGGTATCAAAGCTTTAGCAGAGGCTGTGAATATGGTAGCAAACAACACTGCGCCAAAAATCAAGCAAACCGAAGAGGGCGCCACTTACGACCCGGCCCTGTTCAAGCCAGAGACACATCAAGTAAGCATATTTTTTTTTGTTGTAAATTTTCGATGCATACCAATATTATAAATATCTAAAATTAAATCTGTCCTTCTGTCTGTTTTTTACCTTTTCACGTCTTAATGGCTGAACGGATTTAGATGCAACTTGGCACACGGGTGAATATTTATATTATACTAGCTTTTGCCCGCGACTTCGTACGCGCATATCCCGTTCCCGTATAGCCTATAACCTTCCTCATGAATGTGGCAATCATATACCAAAAAAAATCCAAATCCGACCGGCAGTTCCAGAGAATAGCGCGTTCAAACAAATAAACAAACTCTTCAGCTTTATTATATTAAGTATAGATTATTTTTATCCCAGGAGTATTTTCCCTTGAGATCATTTCCACGCGGGCGAAGCCGTTAGCAGAAGCTAGTAAATATAAATGGTTTCTGCTTCATAACTAAGTATCGATATTTTTTGTATGTTTTAATAACACTTCGCACTCGTTTTTCGTTTATTTAAACTTGTAATCAAAGCTTATATTTTTTGTTAATTAGCGTTTTATCGACCTTAGACACTTCTGATATGATTTTGTATGCTCTTCGTTAACTTTATCTGTTGTTCTCTTGATTATGTAAAGTAAAATGCTACGCAATGCGTTTTTATCAAACGAATTGCGTTGTAACATCAGTGCTCAATGATTCTGATTTGGTATTTATTTACTCAATGAGAAACATTAATAAACAAAGACAGTAAATAAAGCAAAAAAAAAACTACATCAGACAAGACCGCCAATGTACTCATTAACTTACAGTATATTACAGCAGTATTTTACTGACCTATGTAACAAAGTAGGTATATATGCATCTATTACAAGTTCCATTCTCAATGTTTCAGATCGACTGGTCCAAAGGCGGCAGAGCCCTGCACAACTTCATCCGAGGCCTGGACTCATCCCCCGGCGCCACCAGCTCCATAGCACCACAGACTACAGACGGCATCGTAGAGGACAGTGACGCACCCATAGAGGTCAAGTTCTACGGCTCGTCCCTATGGGTCGACGAGTATGAAACGAAGGGAGACGCTTTGGTTATCAAGGGGTTGAAGAAACCTGCTGTGGTGCATGAGGCAGGTCTGCTTATCACTGCCAATGACGGAGTTAAGGTAAAGCATAAAATATATTTGTTAGTAAGAACACTAAATGACTTAGAAAAAAATCGCTGTGTAATCGAAAACCTACCTTAAAACATGGTGTTAAGGTCGTTTTTCCTACTTCTAGTGTGTGGTGGTAGGAAACGATCTTAATAAAAAACTGGCGGTTATGATTTAATATTATCTCGTGTGGTAGGAGCTCGTGGATAAATATAACAGTCGCACGGGCTGATCTTCAAGGTTAAGCAACGCTTGCCGAAGTTTGTCTGTGGATGGGTGACCTTATCTTACTTATATGATCTTAACATACTAAGACTCCTCCGTGTGTCGGAATGCACATTAAGCCGTTGGTCCCGGCTGTCATTTGTAGATCTTTGGTAGTCGTTATGGTTTGTCAGAAGCCAAAAATCTGACACCGGTCTTGCCAAGAAGTACCGTGTTACCCAGTTAATGGGTTGTGGAGGTCTAGTAGGCAACCGCTCTACGTAAAATACTGGTATTTAGCTGAATGCGGTTTGATTGGGAGCCGACCCCAATTTAGTTGGGAAAAGACTAGGCAGATGAAAAGCCAGTGACAAAGTGTAAAAAAATCTCGTTGAACATTTCATAAGAAAGAGCTTTTGCTCTAGTTTTATCTATGTATATGATCAGCCAGTTGAGATCCATGTTTATAACACCATTACTTTGAAATCTTTTTGAATATTAACCAAACATTTATATTACAGCTAAACATCCAAAGACTGAAAGTAAACGGCAAAATGATAGCCGCACAGAACTTCTTCAAAGCCAGCGAAGACAAAGTACAACTAGAACTGTCGGCTGAAGAGAAACAATTCGTAGAGAACGTGCGCGACATATGGAAGGCCATCCTCAGGATCGACATCGCTGACGACACAGACTTCTTCGCCGCAGGAGCCGGATCCATGGACGTCGTCAGGCTAGTCGAAGAGGTCAAAGACTTAGCCAAACTCGAACTACAAAACGAAGACATATACATGAACACAACCTTCGAAGAATTCTACAACATTGCCGTTCTAAAATCCAGAGGTGGCTCAGAAAACCAGGAAATCGTTTATGAAGGTGTAGAAATGGAATGTAATAAAATGAAGATCAAGTTCCCTACGCAGTTGTTTATTGATGGTAAATTCGTGGACGCGGATTCAGGGAAGACTTTGACGCTGATCAATCCCACGGATGAGACTGTGATATGTAAGGTGCAGTCGGCGTCGGTCAATGATGTTGATAAGGCTGTTAAGGCGGCGAAGAAGGCCTTTGATGAAGGAGAGTGGTCGAAGATCAGTGCCAGGGAGAGGGGCGCGTTGTTGTTCAAGTAAGTGTGTAGGGATTTTACTTGTATTTTACATATTTGAAGTGTTTATTTTACTTCCAATCTGCAACTCATATAAGTACAGTTATTGATATTTTTTTTATTTTTCATGCATTCACGAAGGATCGCTTATGCTGTAAGTTCCAACATATAGGGTCAATTTTTCAATCGTCGAATAAGTTATCGCAAAATGAATGAAAGAGCTTTCAGTAGCTTTTTATCAGTATTTATTCTTTCTTTTTATAAAAGTTATATTGCCAGTTATTCATAAAAAATCCTAAACTATTTGTCCACCTGGCAGATTCTTAATTCAAACATTTCTACACAACAGTTACAGAACAGTTCTTTATTTAAAATCCACATCAACATCTTGTTCCAACAGACTAGCCGACCTCATGGAGCAACACAAAGAAGAGCTAGCCACCATAGAGTCCATAGACTCGGGAGCAGTGTACACGCTCGCGCTCAAGACACACATCGGCATGTCCATAGAGACGTGGCGCTACTTCGCGGGCTGGTGCGACAAGATACAGGGGGCCACCATACCCATCAACCATGCCAGGCCCAACAGGTAAAGATGGAGAATCTTAAACGACATAAACAAATACCTACTTAACATTATAAATGCGATAATAAATCGGTCTATTTGTCTGCTTGGTACCTGTTCATGTTTTAAAGTTCAACGGATTTTTATTAAACTTAGCTCACGGGTAAACCATCTCCTGAAATAGGACATATTATACTTTTATCCTGGGAGTATCCTCCCTAAGGATAAGTTGCGACATAAACGCCGGTGAACCAGAGGACAGCAGCTAATCTTCTATCTATATATTATGTATAAATAAAAATGAATCGCCGAATATACGCGCATGACTTGAGAGAGACTTGAATGATTTAAATAATCATTTTTGAAGTGAAAACTTCTTTAGCGGCGTTATGCACTTTTTGGGATGGGTAAAAAATGTTAAACTTGCGTCAGGACACGTGACCTGATCGAAAATTCGTAAGACGGATAATGTAATATGTAATATAAATTGTCATGTTTGTGTACGATGGCGCAATATGTGAATATTGTATTTAACCACATAAATGATAGTACTTTTATACTGATAAATAAAGCAATTCGTGCCAAATTATTCCCTATTCCAAAATATTCAAAAATGCACAACTTTAATGTTCAAGTTTTCACTTCTGCCGGCACTCCCGGAGTGCAACCCGTTGTTTTTTTTTGTTGTTTGTAATTGTTCGGCGACGTTTAAGTATATGAAAGAAAATTAAAAAAAAAAAATACGAGCGAAGCCGGGGCGGGCCAGTAGTATTAAATAAAACACAAGCATTTTTGAAGCTGCCTCCGCGTATTGTTGTCGGTTTCCGCTTGTGGTTAACCCGCGCTAATCACTTGGGTTCGATAACCAAGTAACATTTTTCATGAACCCACTGATAATTACTGAACATACCTGATTTGACTGAGCTCATAATATTTCGAAACCTATTTATATAGCCGTAGTCTGATCCAATGGAATGTAAGGCGACATACAATCATAAACCGTAATTTTCGAGTCATGTCTACAATTATATTTTGCTTCAGGAATCTGGCCATAACACGGAAAGAGCCAATCGGTGTGTGCGCACTGATCACTCCGTGGAACTACCCGCTCATGATGCTGTCGTGGAAGATGGCGGCCTGCCTCGCAGCTGGCAACACCGTCGTTATGAAGCCCGCTGCTGTAAGTACACTAGGAAGAACTAAAAGAGTCGATAATTCACGTGAAGTAGGAGCTTTGGCTGAAATTGACCAAGATTTGTCTAGGTATAGGCTGTTAGATTTTTTTATTTAGTATTTAATACATTTATTTCAGATAACAAGGATCCACTGGGTTAGTAACAATAGTCTTAAACCTATGTTAGTACTTAATTAATAAACTTGACAGTGTAATGTTGACAAGCGACCGCACCAACGGGCTGTCATACCCATCAGCTATAGCGAGTAGAATACTGCTGGGGCTGCCTCATAAATAGTTTTCGTTGTTTTTGTTCTTTCACTGTTAGAAAACTGCACCATAACTCAGCTATGGTGCAGCTTTTTAGTCAAGGTTATTTTTTTATCGCGGAATAAAGCATGGTTCTTGCGAAGCCGTGGGTAAAGTTCCAAGCGTATCTAAGTCGTCCTGCGTCGTCCACAGGTGTGTCCCCTGACGGCGCTGAAGTTCGCCGAGCTGTCCGTGCGCGCTGGCATCCCGCGCGGCGTCATCAACATCGTGGCCGGCAGTGGCGCCGTGGCCGGCCAGGCGCTGGCCGACCATCCGCTTGTCAGGAAGCTGGGCTTCACGGGCAGCACGGAGATCGGTATGTCTAACATTGCTGTCTCAGCTGGGACTGTGCATCCCGCGCGGCGTCATCAACATCGTGGCCGGCAGTGGCGCCGTGGCCGGCCAGGCGCTGGCCGACCATCCGCTTGTCAGGAAGCTGGGCTTCACGGGCAGCACGGAGATCGGTATGTCTAACATTGCTGTCTCAGCTGGGACTGTGCATCCCGCGCGGCGTCATCAACATCGTGGCCGGCAGTGGCGCCGTGGCCGGCCAGGCGCTGGCCGACCATCCGCTTGTCAGGAAGCTGGGCTTCACGGGCAGCACGGAGATCGGTATGTCTAACATTGCTGTCTCAGCTGGGACTGTGCATCCCGCGCGGCGTCATCAACATCGTGGCCGGCAGTGGCGCCGTGGCCGGCCAGGCGCTGGCCGACCATCCGCTTGTCAGGAAGCTGGGCTTCACGGGCAGCACGGAGATCGGTATGTCTAACATTGCTGTCTCAGCTGGGACTGTGCATCCCGCGCGGCGTCATCAACATCGTGGCCGGCAGTGGCGCCGTGGCCGGCCAGGCGCTGGCCGACCATCCGCTTGTCAGGAAGCTGGGCTTCACGGGCAGCACGGAGATCGGTATGTCTAACATTGCTGTCTCAGCTGGGACTGTGCATCCCGCGCGGCGTCATCAACATCGTGGCCGGCAGTGGCGCCGTGGCCGGCCAGGCGCTGGCCGACCATCCGCTTGTCAGGAAGCTGGGCTTCACGGGCAGCACGGAGATCGGTATGTCTAACATTGCTGTCTCAGCTGGGACTGTGCATCCCGCGCGGCGTCATCAACATCGTGGCCGGCAGTGGCGCCGTGGCCGGCCAGGCGCTGGCCGACCATCCGCTTGTCAGGAAGCTGGGCTTCACGGGCAGCACGGAGATCGGTATGTCTAACATTGCTGTCTCAGCTGGGACTGTGCATCCCGCGCGGCGTCATCAACATCGTGGCCGGCAGTGGCGCCGTGGCCGGCCAGGCGCTGGCCGACCATCCGCTTGTCAGGAAGCTGGGCTTCACGGGCAGCACGGAGATCGGTATGTCTAACATTGCTGTCTCAGCTGGGACTGTGCATCCCGCGCGGCGTCATCAACATCGTGGCCGGCAGTGGCGCCGTGGCCGGCCAGGCGCTGGCCGACCATCCGCTTGTCAGGAAGCTGGGCTTCACGGGCAGCACGGAGATCGGTATGTCTAACATTGCTGTCTCAGCTGGGACTGTGCATCCCGCGCGGCGTCATCAACATCGTGGCCGGCAGTGGCGCCGTGGCCGGCCAGGCGCTGGCCGACCATCCGCTTGTCAGGAAGCTGGGCTTCACGGGCAGCACGGAGATCGGTATGTCTAACATTGCTGTCTCAGCTGAGACTGTGCAGACCTGTGTAAAAACAGATGGAGCATAGTGCATCTTTTGAAAGTTAAGCCAAATAGCATAGTCGCCATAAAGCTTCTCGGTACCACCAGCTTGTGTTAACAATATATGGTGCGAAACCCTAGCAAAAATGTCGCATACCGTTTTAATATCTTACAATTATATGCTTGGTTTTTTCAATTCTAATTTTCGCAAGTTAGTAAAACCGTACAGCCGGGCCGTAAGTGCCTTTTTCTTGAAAAGCGCGTACAGTGTTGACGAAAAATTAAATGCAGTGATGATTTGATGCAGAATGACCGTAAACGAAAAACAACAATAACGTTAAGGGTTCTTGGAAGATTAGTCTTGACTCAAATAACTTACAAATGCAATAAACCAGAAGAAAACTTTACCTACTGATATATTATCTTTCAGGTCAAACCATAATGAAGTCATGCGCAGCTTCGAACATGAAGAAGGTATCGCTGGAGCTGGGCGGCAAGTCTCCGCTCGTTATCTTTGAAGACTGTGATCTCGACAAGGCTGTCAGAAATGTAAGCTGTTATAACTATTTTTGCAATAACTCAAAGTTTTATTTTAGTCTAGTCTAGTCTAGTCTTTTTCTTGCTTTCTAACAGCAAAAAAAAATCAGAATATCAGGTTTGATAATCAAGTTTTGTAACAAACAATTCAATGTGAAATATGACAAAGTTCATATTCCATTGCAAAAATTTGGGACTTTTTTCTTAGTAAAAGCTTCTATTTAATTGCCTTGTTGGTAAGTATATATAGGTCTCATCTTGTAACTAAATTTTAAAACAGTTGGCCCCAATCAATTCAGTTAAAATTTCGGATACACAATACGGATGAAAATACATGGTTATCTTTTACATAACTAACGCTATGTAAACCCAATAAGGCGAACCAATTATTTTGTATGCGGACTGCATACAAAAGAACTTTATGATCTTTTACTTTATAATCTTGTTTTCAATAAGTTTTTTTATGCATTTATAATAAAATTATTATTCAACTACTTGATTAAAATCTCAAGAGATTTGAACTAATATTAGTATTAATCCCCAGGGCATGGCCTCGGTATTCTTCAACAAAGGCGAGAACTGCATAGCAGCCGGCAGACTGTTCGTCGAGGAGAGCATACACGACGAGTTCGTCCGACGAGTGGTCTCTGAGACCAAGAAGATCAGCATCGGCGACCCGCTGCACAGGGGGACCTCGCATGGCCCGCAGAACCATAAGGCGCACA
This sequence comes from Melanchra persicariae, assembly GCA_947386135.1. Taxonomy (NCBI): domain Eukaryota; kingdom Metazoa; phylum Arthropoda; class Insecta; order Lepidoptera; family Noctuidae; genus Melanchra; species Melanchra persicariae. Next base: position 6,991,732 of record OX376661.1, on the reverse strand, counting down.
TGGACAAGCTCATTGAGGTAAAGATGGGTTTTTTCAGGTAGTATGTTCAAGGAAAATCCACCCTTCTTACTACAAAAAAAAAGCAAATTTTTTTATAGATATCCCGAACGTGCAGTTCAAAGTGTAGTTTGTTTTTGCATTTAACATTTTGTTTCAACCTTATGGTGTTGAGTCGCCTTCAAGGTGGACCGCGGAGAAGATGGCGTGACGATCTGATCACGTTTGTGGGTCACACTTAGCTAGAGATAGCTCAACAGAGAGAGTTCTGAAAGGAGAGCAGCCTTTGCCCAGCAGTGGGACACAAACAAGAGCAGTATTTTTTTAAGATTATACACTTCTGGACACATCTATTGGCCCACCTTGTATTTTCAGTTTCGTTTGGTCCTAGCTAAAATTTTATATTAGGTCGAGCAAAAAGTTTTAATGCAGTTTTGAACCTGGCACATTCACAATTTCATTCAATAGTCTTTTTTTGAATTTCGAACACAGAATTTAAAGAAACAAAAGACAATTTGGAGCCTGTTTGTTGATATCAAACAATCGAATACTAAGAAAACTTGGTTTTATTGGTTTACTTGGATTTAAGTCTTGAAAAAGTGATTGATATCTTTGGTTTTGCAACAAACATTACTTATTCTTAACATTAAGGTGAGGTTCTATCAATAATCTATGGATACTTCACCTGAAGTCGCCGCCCAAGCTGTGGCACTTATTCAGGCCGGACACAGCCAAAGAAACGTGAGTGCTCATCTTAATTTAAGTCGATCTGCGGTCCGAAATGTTTATCGGAGGTACCTAGAGACTGGCGGCTTTGTTCGTCGCCAAGGAAGGCCACGATCTCGGGTCACAACTGAAAGGCAGGATCGATTCATCGTGACGACCAGCTTGAGAAATCGTCATCTTACCTCCATTGAGATACAAAACCAACTTCGCGACTTCCACGGAGTATCTGTGAGCGCTCGAACTGTTCGGAGAAGGTTAAAAGAACGCGATATGGTACCACACAAGCCAGCTAATGGGCCCAAACTAACGCGAGCCCACCGAACAGCGCGCCTTCATTTCGCACGCAGTCATTTAAATTGGACACAGCAAGATTGGAGCCGTGTACTCTTTTCTGATGAGTCTAAAATTGTGTTACATGGCAATGATGGAAGGAAGAAGGTCTATCGACGTAAGGGAGAGCGTTTCGCACAATGCTGCTTTGAAGAGAGGGTTGCTTATGGCGGTGGCTCATGGACTGTCTGGGGCGGTATATCCGCGAGCGGCAAAACTCAACTTGAGGTTGTTACACGACCACGGCTGCCAACATTAAATGCTGAAAGGTACATTCGTGAGTGCTTAGAACCTCACGTGATACCATACGCGGACTATGTGGGCCCAAATTTCCTTTTTATGCATGATAATGCAAGAGCCCATGCGGCCGGCATCGTCAGGGAATATCTTCGGGATGTGAACATCACAGTTATGGACTGGCCAGCCAGAAGCCCAGACATGAACCCCATTGAGCACATGTGGGACGAGCTAAAAAGACGTGTTAGGGCTCGTCAGCCAGTTGCCCAGACGATGCAGGAGTTGAAAACTGCCATAGAAGAGGAATGGGAGATGATCCCTCAAAATTTCATAGAGCGGTTGATAAACTCTATGCCTAATCGTATGAGAGCTGTGGTAGATGCCTAAGGAGGCAACATGCGTTATTAAATTAAACCTTTATTTGATAAAACATGTTTTTTATTCAAAAATCAATTGCCTTTAACAAGGCGCATATCCGACTTGTTAGGCGTAGCTCCATGTAGTATGGTATTCTGAATTCAAATTTAAAACAATACGATCGAAAAAGATGGTAAAATGTATCAGGTTTAAAACTGCATCAACAGTTTTTGTTCAATCTAGCAATCATATTTCGGTAGGGGCCATCGAAACCTAAACTCTAAGGTGGGCCAATAGATGTGTCCAGAAGTGTAGTTTTGAATGGCCTTATTGGAACTAGTCACCACAGCCAGAGGCGTCAAGAAGTAAAAAAAATTGAACTTACCATACAAAATTGTCATCAACTGATCACAAGTTGTAGCAAGTTGTAGACTCAATTTTTTTCTTTAGGAATTGACTATGACTTTCTTAAGGAAAGTTGTTCATTTACATGGGCAGAGTGATTCTTAAAGTTTGCGCACTGGTAAAAAAAATACCCAATATAGAGAGAGGCGTTGTCTGCCCTTACGACAAAGTATAAAGGTCTCACACATGTGCTCATTAGGTATTGAAACTATAAGACAGCAATAAGAAATAACTTTCTCTTGAACAAAACGATTACGACTAGCGTCATCGGTACATTAATTAAAGGGTGATGAAACATCAAACTACCCTCGGCAGTTATCTTGTAATTTTGCTTCATTTTTAGTCCCACTGAAGGGTTAACTTTTATAACACTGCCTTGTTCAAAAAAACTCATCTTGCAGTCAATAAAATTCCGGTTTTCTCCTCAGTTCGTCCAACGCGGCGTGAAGGAAGGCGCCACGCTGGTGTACGGCGGCAAGCGCGTGGAGCGTGCGGGCTACTTCTTCGAGCCCACAGTGTTCACGGACGTAGCGGACCACATGTGGATCGCTAAGGAGGAGTCGTTCGGGCCCATCATGATCATCAGCAAGTTTAGTAGCAAGTGAGTGTCGGTAAAAGCATATATAAATTATCGTAGCTAATAGCGGTTATTTACATGAACCTCTTAATCTTTAGACAATCGCCCAGGCTAAAACCCATCCGTGTTCCTTCAATTGCCCTTTACGGGTAATCAATTGAAGGAACACGGATGGGTTGCCTGTTGCTGTGGACGGGATGCCGTAACCCTGTCGTCCACATGTCCACGCCCCTGTGCCCGCAGCGACATGGACGAGCTGGTCCGGCGCGCCAACAGCACGGAGTACGGGCTGGCGAGCGGCGTGTTCACGCGCGACGTGTCCCGCGCGCTGCAGTTCGCGGAGCGCGTGGACGCCGGCACGGTCTTCGTCAACACCTACAACAAGACCGACGTCGCCGCGCCCTTCGGGGGGTTCAAGCAGTCCGGCTTCGGGAAGGACTTGGGTACGCATCTTACTTGGAACATAAGTACTAAAAGATTTAACAAGGCCTTTCTCCAAGTTGTTACTGTAAACCTTGTATAATACTGGAACATCCTGAGGCTCTAGACAAGTTATGTTCTGAAAACGGTAGCGTGCCGAAAACAATTGGGAATATGCATGCAATTATTTATTTGTAAAATGAAATACTAGCTCTAGAAAGAGGTGAAGTTATAAAGCTTCAAGTTTGACAATTAGAAAGAGAAGTCCGATGCGAACTCTGACGTCAAATACCATGACACTTAAACATACAGCTGCCGTAGAAAACAGCGTTTTCGCGAGAGGGACCGGTATATTTGTTTAAAATAATAATATCTCGTTTGATTTTCGATCAATTTTGATTCTATTTACACTGTTATTTTTATATATTTTGAGATAAACAGTGTAAATAACAAATTATTTTTTTCGCCGTCGCTGAAAAAGGGATATTTTGTCTAGTGTCTGGTGGCGCAATCATGGGCGCACTCTAACAAACCTATCCTACTCATATACCATACATGAGAGAGACTCAGGAACAGAGTGCACCTGTGCGTGCGCACTAGGTCGTCAATCATTTGAGGATGACCACCGTGGCCGATATTCGCTCGGGAGGATTAAAAGGCTAATAGGATGTGCGGAAGATCAAATACTATCTACAAATCCCTTCTCAGTAGTTTTTGGTGACTGAAGTACTGAGTCTTTTGACATTATACTAGACCTCTCATTGAAAATCTTGTGACAAATAAGTAATGTTTCTTTTACCGTTTGCTTATAGGTCAAGAAGCACTCAACGAGTATCTCAAAACGAAGAACATCACAATCGAATATTAAGTTAAGTTATTATAGTGCCTAACCTTATTTGTAAGATTTACTTATTGTTAGATGTATATTTATGTACATAAATAGTATGTAAGCGAAGACATGATTATGTGAAATATTTCAATAATATATATAGCTGTATTTTAAACTGTAGTTTTATTTGGTGCAAATGTGTTCTAACGTGTGAAGAAGTCATAAAAAAGCAAATAACCGGAATAAGTGCAACTGCCATAAAACCTAAGGACTGGATACGTTTGGAACTTTTTAAAGTCTAAATTAAAAAAAAAACTCAGTGAAGGCATAAACCTCCACCTTTTTTTAAATCGGTTAATAATAAATATACTCACCCGGAAGAGCGTTCGTCTGTAATGTAACTTTTCAGATTCGATTTTCAGCATTAAGTTACAATACCACTGATCACTTGAGCGGGACGTACTGTGCGTCCGCGACACGCTCAATTACAAGTTGTGCGCATAAATGTTACAAGTTGTATCAAAATATTACACATTGTATCATCAATTTGCGCACTGTAATGCTCATCGGCCCTAGCGGGAGTAGTTCGAGCGAGAAGGAGGGATGGAGCTACATGTAATTTTCCGCGACGTGGATTTTTACCTTTCAGATTTTTTTTTTGTTTTAAATTAATTTTCTGTGTTTAATACAAGTAAGTTAAGGCGCTTCCGTGATCAAATGACCTTGAGCATTCGTTCCCTCTTTGCCGCACCCCACCTCTACAATACTTCGTTAAACACTACTAGCGCCATCTGGTGAACAATTTACGAATACAAGTAAAAGTCACAGACCTTAGAATTCACAGACACGGCGAAGCAAAAAGGAGGGTTATGAATTTGACCGGTATGTATGTGTATGTTCATCTGTTCACTCACAACTTCTAAAACATCAACCATTCGATAGATGATGATCGTGATGGGTCGTGATCGATATCTGAATGAATGAATGTGGCGAATTTGGTCAAAATGAAAATCCAAGATTGCGGCTGCAAAAACTTTCATAATTTTTCGTCATGGGTGTCGTTTTCATGGTTTTTGAGGCTGTTAAAGCTGATAGTGAAATAAAAATGAAAATTCAATATGGCAGCTGCGAAAGTTTTGTTTTTTATTTAAATCATCGTGGAAGAAGGAACTTCGTTTCTGACATTTCTAGTTAACATATCCCCAAAATCTAAATAACTGGTAATGTAAGTGTGTTTACAATTCAATTCAATTCAATTTTAATATTTTCTTGCCTTTCTAATTGCTTGATAGTAATGTTTTCATTGTCTTTGCCATGTTTAATTGACGACACATGGTCAATGTTGGTTTTGTACAATAAGTCTCTTACAAAGTTATGACAACGTGTATCATTTCGCCGTTTGACAACTTTTCCAAAGTTGGAAGCGGTTAATAGCGACCTACGCAACTCTGGCCAGTCGCTGCATTCACATTGTAAAACGGTTGTCCGTTTTGTGACGTATTAATAAAGTACAAGCGGCGCATGCACGTCACGGCATTGCTTGCCCAACCGCCGGCCGGTGCGGACGTGTATGCGCTCCTTGGTGAAACGAGTGTTTGGCTTTGATTTACGAACCCAGCAGCAAACGAGGACACCACAGTGGCGACGAGGATGGGATTAGACTCACTCAATCATTCTGACATTCGTGAAGTGATACGTATTAATAAGTATTAGTTAAATATTACTGTTATAAATGTTAGTTAAAATATTATAATATTTCTAGACTAATATAGTCTTATTGGCCAATACTGATAAATATCGGTATTAACCCATCTTTAGTTGGGAAAGGGCTAAACCAGTGATGACTTAAAAAGCCACGCAAAGGGTAAATAACTCACAGAGGGTCACGCAAAGAGTAAATAACTCACAAAGGGCCACGCAAAGAGTAAATAACTCACAAAAGGCCACGCAAAGAGTAAATAACTCACAAAGGGCCACGCAAAGAGTAAATAACACACAAACGGCCACGCGAAGAGTAAATAACTCACAAAGTGCCATGCAAAGAGTAAATAACTCACATAGGGCCACACAAAGAGTAAATAACACACAAAGGTCCACGCAAAGAGTAAATAACACACAAAGGGCCACGTAAAGAGTACTTGCATCTTTATATTAGGGCTACGCAGTTGTGTGTTTCTGTTAATGATTTTCAGTAAAAAGCCACGCAAAAGTAAGAGTCAATTTTATTAAAACCCAAAATGACTCATGCGTCATCCACACTTCCAAACTTCCTGATTGCGAAGATGATCAGACATAATTATCGACACTCGCAGGGAGAAATGGAAGAGGGCTCTTGAATTTAACATATTGCCTGTCATCATCGACAATCCTGCTAAGAAACGAGCTACTCTCTACTACGTTGGGGGAATAGCACTACAAACAAGAAGTTGACTATAATCTTCCGGGTAGATTATAGTCAACGTTCATGCTGAAGAAGGGGAAGGTGTCGATGTCTATGCATTAGCTCTAAAGAAATGAGACAGTTCCTTAAGTTCGAAACAAAGTCGGATTAACGAAATTTATATTTTCTAACAGAAAAAGAAAACAGGAGGAAGTAGAAACATTTTAACGATTTTATTAAGCTTGAGAAATCATGCCGGAAAAGGTCAATTTCATAAAAAAGAGGAGTATATTATCGACCAAAACACTGAAAAGCGTCAAATGTAAAGTCGAATGTAGAATCGAATGTAAAGTCTAATGTAAAATCACGTACAATTTTACACGTAGAGTCAGAGGTTTTTATTTTCCTTGTTCAAATTAGTGTGATTTCGATGACTATTATTGGTGCTTAGACTTGGTAATCATGAATACCAGCTAATCGCGGATCAAACCTAAAACATTTGTTTCAATGAAACCATTTACAGCCACGTCGGTCTGTCAAAGGTTTACCGACTGAACGACATTAGAGTGACATGGAATAGCTCTGTAACATGAAAAGTTTTTAGACAATTACCGTAGAGATTAACGATAGCAAATCGTAACAAGACGCAATAGGTGCAATATATTGCGTAAAAAGCGGCATCTGTAGAAATTGCGAGACCGTTATTATTGATGTTTAGTGATGTAGATTCTAAAGTCGATTAGATGAGGTCCGTGAGATTTCAATAGAGAGTTTTAAGCGCTGTGTGGTATAAGGTAAAGCTCAATTAGATTGCACAGAAGTTAAAAAAAAAAAAATATCCGTGAACGATTTCGCGTTATTAGTAAACTAAGAGTGAAACTGGATTAATTAAAATCCTAAATTCAAAGGTTCATTTAAGAATTATCAAGGAGATGGACCTGGGTATACCCCGAATAAGGGCGCTTGACTCTAAGCGAATGTATAAATACCTCCATGATCGTGTGAGAAAGACCCCCGATCACTGCCTCGAGACTTAGATGACATAGTTGAGGACAGTGATAATGAAATCAAGTCTGATGGCTTGTTTACTAAACTCTTGACCGCACCTCATGAATAGTCCACCAAGTACACAGCGCTTAATATGTTGTTGCACATATCGTGCTAGATATTTTCAAATTGTTGTTGCGATTCTGGTCTGTGTTGGTGCACAGATTATAACGGAATTTTCATGAGTGAGTATGCATTTCAGAAATTTATTTTGTTAGATCGGATATCTTTCCGTTGAGTAATGTTATGCGGGGAGCGCTGTGCACAAAGCCCTCATGACTGGATATTGTACTACACCCGAGGATGGGTGCTAGTCACGGATGGCAGTGTCGTGGAATAATGGCGCTACGGTATAAATGACTACGCCATTGGCTGCTGCATAGAACAACCAAGGGTGTAGTGTAGACAAAATCAAACTGGTCAATTTATGTATTAACTTTATAGATGTACTCTTTCTTTTTTTGAGTTTTTATTTTTCTATTAACTCACACACTGTTTTATTAATGGATCCAATATTTGTAAATATGTGAGTACCATGTACTTATTAGGAAAATGAAAAAGTTTACCTCTGCTGGTAATACTTTGATTTCTATAAGCAGTATACTCTAGGTGCATCAACCTCACATATATCAAAGTTAATGTGTGTATTCAAAATATTGTAAAACATTTATTTGAAAAGAGTAACTATGGAGTTTCTTGTCCGTTCTTCTCCATAAGAATCTACCTTTGCGAACGGACAGTAGAGTCACCTTATTTTGTTTACATAGTATTTGGATGTAAATGATGACGTTCAAAAGAGCCGTTTGCTGGCCTTATTGAAATGAACGTTTTGACTTAGACTTTTATAAAACACAGTTTGGAAAGCAAGTGAAGGAAAAAGGGAAAAGTATGGTATATACCTGGAAATCGGGGAAAAATTATTATCAAACATATGATTCAGAGGATAAAAGTGATTCGATAGAAGCAAAAGAATAGATAAATAACTCTGTTAAATTGTATAATAAGTATTCAGTGGAAGATAAATTTTACCTTGTTGGAAATTATAGAATGTGGAGAATTAATTAACTATTTGATAATTAAGTGTAATTAAAATAATTAATGAGTTATTGTATTTGTTTGTTTAAATTCTTATGTAAAGGAAGAGGTGTGACGTATTAATAAAGTACAAGCGGCGCATGCACGTCACGGCATTGCTTGCCCAACCGCCGGCCGGTGCGGACGTGTATGCGCTCCTTGGTGAAACGAGTGTTTGGCTTTGATTTACGAACCCAGCAGCAAACGAGGACACCACACGTTTGATTAAACTTTTTTCCTCATCAGTTTTCTTTAAATTTTCCATAACATTTTCTTTAATTTTATTGAAAACATCGATTGGCATGTTAGGTTTTGTGCAGTCTTGATCATAATTGTGGTCCTGTTTCGATTTTTCTAAGAACAAGGCACGCTTTTTTGGTTTCCTATTTAGCTTCATTTTCGCATTTTTGTTTATTCTTTTACTTTCTAGCCGTTATATTTTGCCTTGAGGGTTGTTCCCTTTATTAATAGATTTATATAGGAGGGAAATTTAATTACAAAGGTAGGCATTTAGCGGAATAAAAGTAGGTAAACTTTGCATAATGCATCAAATTACTTACAGAATGTCATTCATCTAGAGCAGTTGCTGTAGCTTACTTGATAATAAAATGCTTCTTATGACAATAACACAATCGTAGCGTCTTTTCGCAGTAAAAAACAACGGTTGATAAGTAGGTACATATACTCTATGGTAGGTACTCATATAATATTAAACATTTTTGAAAACAAAACACGGAGCGAAGACGACGAGAGCGACACGGCCTCCTCGTACGAAAGCGCGCAGCGCACTGCCCACAGAGTACAGTAACTATATAGAGAGATAGAGAGCCCTCTTGACGTTTAAATGTGTCTCCTTGCACAGTAGCGCCATCTATTAGTCTGTGCCCCTAAACTACCGTATGCGTTTTACACACACATACGTAAATAAGAACTTTTCTTTGTGTGCTCATGACCTACTCCTACTACCTACAAGAACAGCTTTAGTTTATTGTTTGAAATTTAACTTCGAACTTTATAAAATCTGTGCTACAAAGTACACTGATTTTATTAAAATTCGAAATTAAATTTCAGACAATAAGTTAAAGCTGTGCTTTTAGGAATAAGTGCTAGTTATAACATTGACCATGTATTTTTAGAAATACAACTCAGTAGGTGGGCGATTAAATAAAAATGCATTGAGTTATTTCTTTACTTTATTGTGTTTGTGTTTATTACAATACAGTTGAGCAGCACTTTTCACTTCATCATCCCCATCATAAACTATTTTACCAGACAAAATACGATTTACAGAACGGCACCAGCTAAAAATCAATATATTTATAACAGAATTTTGAAAATATTGCTTAAATGCTATATTGTGTTTGTCGCAATTTAAATTAAAATTTTCTATGAAAAACTCCATCATAATTTTTATATTTAATTTAGTATTTTCTGTACCTATGTTATCTTTTAGACAGTCTGTTGTAATTTTTTGTATGTCGTAAAAATAGGTACAGATTTTTTTTGAAGGATACACAAGCCATTTTTTGCCTTTCACATATTCTTTGTTTTTTATTAATTGACTACCTCCCACTTCATTTTCAGCTAACAATTCTTGCCTACAGGTTTTACAATTTTTACAAATATGTGTTAAACATTTTTTCAGGACCCAACCACATACATAATTTCTTGTTTCTAGACCTGCCTCACACATTTCAGTATCATTATCAATTAAAACACTGCTTACAGGTATTTGGGGAGGCAGGTCATTAACATTTTCAGCGTCTGACGACTTTTCTACTTCTTTATTGTCCAGGAAGAAGTTTAGGGACTGTAGAAATGTAGCAATATCCTCCTCGCAGTTTGCTTTAATTGAATGTGAGGAGGAAAAATTATTTAATAATAAAGCTTTATAAGCGCCTTCAAAACTTACACTATTTGGTGCTACATTTCTGGCTCCTAAACTTCTAACGTTCCCGAAAAAGTTCTCTATTGGGTCCTGATTAAAATTTCTACACAACATCGTGTCTACATCATATTTTCTTGATAAAGATTTCCAAATGGCTTGCATTCCTTCAATAGTCTTGATGAAGTTCTTTATAGATGGCACCGTTTTTTCAATTGCATGTATTTTGTCCCCAGTCTTTTTACACTCTAAAAATTTTACTTTATTTAAAAAAAATTTAGCATCTATCCAGAGCTGATGATGGGGTGAACCTTTTTTAACACCTGCTCGGTATATTTTTCCATTCTGCATGGCGAAAGTATTACAATTTAGGCTATCAAATAGTTTGTCAATCATTATTACGAATTCTTGAATATTTTTTACCTCTGGCCTAATTTTTCCGGATTCGGATAAATGCTTAACTGCGACAGCAACTGAGTGGCTGAAGACTTGAGCGGCAATTTTAACCTTCATTTTTGGAATTTTTTCCTCATCTACATGCTCTTCAGTTAATTTTTGCAGAATTTTTAACTCGCCATAAATCTTATCGGCCTGGTATAATTCTTTAAAATACTGCCACTTTACTACTTTTTCAATTTTTTCTTCAACACTTTCATAAATTAAATCTTTCGTGATTAAATTATTCCGCAACCCTTTTAACAGATGTGGTACATCATACAGCGGTATAATTTTTTTGTTTTTAATATATATGTAGTCCTGATCCCAACTTTTGCCTTTTCTTAAAAAAATTGCTTTGCTGTCGCCTATTAAATTATTTATCGCGCCAACATTTACTGCGCTTTGATCGCAAACAGTGGCCACTATTATTAGACCTGTATCGTAAATTTCTGCAGCTACTTCTTTTATAATATTTTTCAATTCAATTTTGTTCAATTTTTGAGTGAAATAATAAGCTACAGGCTGTTTATAGTTCTTTTTTATGCCTCTTACCATAAATGTAAGAACGTGGTCAGCGATTTGACGTTGTTTGGTAAAACCTTTCAGCTGATCGCTCCCAACATCATATTGTACTTGAGGTGTGATGTACATCTCATCAAAAATTAAAACACAAAGTTTATCCTCTTCGCTCATACTTGCCACTGAGTCTTTAATTTTTTTAAAAATTAGTTTATTTAAACCTGGTGTTATTTTTATTTTAGCCAGCAATTTTTTTAAAGACCTTGCAGATGGCAATGCAAAACACTTTGACAAAAGTTTATAGGATTTGGGACTTCGTTTAAATAATGAAAGTGATAGTATTTTCTCATCCATGGCAAAACGGCGTCCTTTTGGCTTTTTATTACCTTCACAGTACTGTATTCTTGTGAAAAGTTTTGCAGGCAAGCTCATTTTGGCAGTAACAACACTAAAAGCTTTACTTTTAGATAACTTCTCGGCATTTTGAAGTCTGGTTTTATAAGATTCGCCTTTTTTCTTCAATCTCAATATTTGCCGTTTTAAATTCTTAATTTGCTTTTGTGAAGACATTGTGATGTAGCTCGCTGGTTTATTCTTTGATCCTGTAAAATAAAAATGTCACGTGAGCGCTTGATACTATTAAAACATTATCACATCTATTATAATAGGTATAATACATAGTTATTATCACATACTTTCACTTTTACAATATCGCTCACATCCTACAAGGATGACATAATTCAAAAAGCATGACTTTACAAAAAAAAAAACAATTTTATATTTGAATAAATATAAAATACTAAATATCTATTTTCTGTTCGCTAAAGGTTTCTATGCAAAATTTGACACAAATAACCACAATTTTATAACGTAATCTATACCTATAACAAATCTGTAGAAGGGAAAATTCTGTACATTGAAAATGTCAAAAAAATTAATGGCTGGGGGTGTTACTAGACCGACACCAAACCCAAAAATGTGATTTAAAAAAAATTTGTCTGTCTGTCTGTCTGTTTGTTCAGGCATCACGCAAAAACTACCGGTTCGATTACGATGAAACTTGGTATAATTATTCTTTAGTATCCTGGTCTTTGGGTGGTACTATTACTGGGTACTTTTTATCCCGGAAAAGTATATACAATAAAAAACATACTTAATTTTGCGGTCCGATCCCTAGATCCAATTACTGTACCAACTGTAAATAATAAGTTTGTCGTAGGTTACGTCACCCGCAGTGGAGTTCACTAAGTGGCGCTGCACACAGCTAAGATACTATAATATTTTATGAATACAATTCAATGGACACGGGATATCACACACGACCAAGATAATAAATATAAATAATATTTCATATTTTCGTATCTTAAGATGAATTTCAATACAGGCACTTTTGAAAGGTCTGTCTATCAAAAAAAAATGATGCTATTTACTCTCATTTCACGCGGGCAAAACCGCGGGCAGAAGCTAGTTTGTTATAAAATTGTTGTGTTTATTAGTCCAATGCTGTAAAATTATTATTTATTTATTTTTTGTCATAAATATAATTTTTTGAGTTAAGAATTTTATCCTTGTCGCAAATAAGCGATATTATAGTGTGATGTGATATATGCAGTAATTGATCAGATTCATAATTACTTTATTATCCATACATTACAAAGCCATACCTGATCTCCAGAACTGAGGCGGCATATAAACCAAAGATTTAATATTGTATTAAAAAAAGCTATAAAGAGCACACACTTAATTAAAAAGTACTTACTATAAAAATTAAAATATTTACCTAAACGTAAATAGTTTGATTTTGAACACATGTCATTCCTCGATGATGTTGAAGGCATATCAGTGTCAATCAAAGGAGATGCAATATTCACAGTAGCAATTCCTGAAAAAGAAATGAAAAAAATACTTAAAACAAAATAAAATACATAATATACTAGGTGTAAGGGACAGCCCTCCACTAACTTTAAGGGCTTGCTCAGTAGACGAATCTGAACATCTTCCCACAAAAATAATTTTCAGGAAACGAAAAAAAAAAATCGATCTCCCCAGTCCCCAAACAAACTGTCCGATAAAATTTATAATTTTGTATAGTGAGGCTTTCAGCTAGTTAAAAATAAAATTGAGTGAGTGTGTTTACCTGGTTGAACAACTGTTAAATTTGAAGGATTGATTGCTGAGGATGTGGAAGGCATCTCAGTGTGAATCATAGGAGACACAATATTCTCAGTAGCAGTTCCTGAAAAATAAATGAAAGAAAACACTTTAGACAAAATAAAATACACTAAATTAGTCCTGCAAGACAACTTGTATTTTGTTATTATGTATGTACATTAAAACAAAATACATTTTATAGTACGGTTTCTAGGCCCATATATGCTCAAATAATAAACTAATAAGTGTTCCAGTAGTGGGAACATTATAATACCACTTATGTTGTGTGTGTGTGTTATAATTACTATGATAAATATCAATTCATTTTAATTCATGAATCCCCGACTGGTCTCATGCAACCCTGCTGTTATTCTTCTTCTTCTTTAAAAAACGTTGCCCCACACTAGGAATTTCTCCTGTATCGTGGGTGCGTTTATTGTCTTACTATTGTGTCTTGTTTCGCGGGTATGTGATAGGTTAATTACAACAACTAAAAATAGAATAATTATAGCAAAAACCAGACTAAGGCTGATATGACCGAAGTTTTTTATGCTTGAAGGAATATTTTCTCTGAGCTTTTTGGCACAGGTTATTAAATAGATGATTAAGACTTAACAAATTAACACAAGTAGTGACATACCTGGCAGCTGCAACGAAGGTACAGCTATTGCACTTAAACGATTATTTCTTGTTTTATGTTGTGGTAGGAAATGGATGTCGCAAATTCTCTTTCTGTGATAAATCTCTTCATCAGACAAATCTTTCAATAAGTCTCCAGCCAGTTTCACCCAGATCTTAAAACGATTAGGGTCTTTTGTAGGTTGCGGAAAAGTATGAATGGCCACACCTGGAACATAAATTTATTTTTTTATATTTCTTAAAACAGATATCAATTAGTAACTCTAGCTTAGTTCTTTGGTAAAGTTGTAACTAGGTGAAATTTAATTATTTGTCATTTGCATTTGAGCTGAGGTAGCGCTGGTAAAAATAGGCTATAGGAACTGCAAAGAATGCAAAACAAGATCATAAAGACACTGTTTCGCTATCTATACTATACACCAACTTATAAATTTTAGAAAGACGCAAAGTTGATGAATATAAAACAACTTTACATGTATAATACTTGCATTTTGAAAGATATTATAGATTGAACCATTCAAACTACCATAACATTTAATAATAATAATGTATTTTATTCCGAGCGTTATACAGTTTTCCCCTAATATTAATTTACTAGTCACATTATGCCTGAGCTCAGTGTGCCTATAGACCTCCTCCAACGTCTTCCACTGTCTTCTGTCCGATGCCACTTTTTATTTGCATTTATTCATGACCAATTTTATAATGAAAAATTGTAAGGGTAGAAATAGAAATATTGTATTATTGGTACGAAAAATAAACTATAAAAAATATTGATAAAATAATTATCATACCTGTTGTTTGACATCCAAAGATACATCGTCTTGTAGTTGGCATTGTTGAAAACTTAATCAACAAACAATAATCACAACGAAAAACTTAACTTAGGCGTCCACAACTTATCGCAAAGAAACTTAAAACACTAAGGCGTCCACAATATCGCAAATAAACTTAAAACACTAAGGCGTCCAATCTCGCATATATCTGACTAATAAAACAGGACGAGGAGCTAGCTCAACTCGAATGTAGCGGAGGAAAACACTCAACGCACTTAGAAACCAATTTATCTTTAGATCACACTTGAAATAAAGAAAATTAAAGTTTCCGATGTTCTAGCCGATTTGAAAACGATCAAAACAGGTAGGAGGTAGTAGGTAACGTAAAAGTACCTACGAAAAAGTTTTGTCCGTCAAAATAACAGTGTTGCCAAAAAAAAAACAATTTGTCATTAACATTATAGAAAAGAAAGTATTTTAATTAATTATTAATTTAGTGTAAGTCAAAATATCTACTTTTCTTGTACATATTCTCTTACATATATTTTTAAAATGCTGAAATACCGCTATAAAATGGCAGCCCTGAAACATATAGCTAGAAGAGGATACAACGCTGTCTGTCGGAATTTTGATAAACTATAAATTTAGGGAACCAGACTAATAGATGGCAGCAGCAAAATCGTAGAATTGGCATAGTAGGAGACTTTCACCCCCCTGCACTGCCGCCCGCACCCCGCACATGCCTTTTTATCATAGAATTCACACAATTATCTTAATAAAAAAAGAAAAGCGATCTTTTGAAATTAAATGAAACGTGAATAATTTAGATTTTTAAATTACCCATCCATTAGTCTAATCCTCAAATGATTAGAACGTTGCCTCTAGGAACAGATACAAGAAATCAATAATTTTAGTCATTTTTTAAAAGTCTATTTTAAATGTATTTATAACACATAAAAACAAATTAAAACGTGGAATGTGATGATAGGATATCAAAAATTAATAATGTGCTTTTAGATGTAGTTTATTTCTCTTATCTTATGAGTTAATAGCCTCTGAATAACGAAGAAAAACGCACTAGCGCAAGGTTTTGGTCGGGGTAAAGCCGGTCCATCACTCAGTATAAATACTAAAGCGGCTCACGTTGCGGGCATTATATTTTTTTATACGTAAGTTTTAAATTTTATTAATCAGCATAGAATGATACACAAATAATTTGTATTTAAAAAAATGGTTTTATTCAATAGAAATATTAATTTTCTTTTAAATACTAATTTAAAAATGGAAGTTTTATTATTAAAAAATATAAACAAGGGATGGGGACGGAGACACATCGTAAACTAACATTTTAGGTACCTACAAAATACAGTAGGTACACTCTCGATAATCCAACATGTAATGAGTATAATCCGCGGTTTTTGCGAGTTTAGTATGGTCCATCAATCTATATTTGTATGAAATGGTCTCAAGAAAATGCGACATAACTAAAAAAACATAAAACACCACGTTATCATGAAAATATATTCTGGCAAAAAAAAATCATGCCAAATTAGGGAACTTTTTCACGAAACCTGTGTATTTTAAGTAACATACAACTTGTAAATTTTTACATAAAAATGTGGCTAATCCGCTGATTTCAGTAATGATGAAATTTTGTGGTGTTGGATTAGCATGAGAGTGCCTACTGTATTTCTATAAAAAATACTTCATAAAAGTGGTGGAAGATATTATAAGAAGGTAATGTTGTTCAACATGGTATCAAGCCACCTTTGTGTCTCGACTTTAGGTTTATGATTCCATTTTTCGAGTACTTCCGCTCTGTAAATATAAGAGAAAATTTTACAAATCAGGCTTGCCACTGAGGTGATGCTCGAACGATAAGACACGAAAAATTCTTTACTAACATAATATATAATATGACTCTGTCACCAGATTATTGCAAATGCCGCAAGATTATAAAATATCTTGATCAATAAGACAGTCTGAATATATTCTCAATAGAAACAAACATTTCTTCTGCAACGATACGGATCAAAATTCTATGATTAATCTCTCTGCGTCGTTCCGATAAATTGTGAACTGAGATAAACTAGGCGGGCCTAATCATTGCCAATCGGTGCACAGGTCAACTAGGTACATTAAAAATATGTATCCGTTTTGGTGTGCTATTAAAATTGCGGAGTTTTACTAGCTTTTGCTCGCAGCTCCACCATAATAAATATGCTCGCGTTTAACCACAAGCTCACCTGATGGAAAGCGACGAAGTGGTCGACAGTGGAGCACGCTTGCCTAGAAGTAACCATAAGTAAGTAAACATTATCTAACCGTATGTCGTAGCATCGCCGCAAGCGCTTGGGGTCGCCTGCGAGAGCGGAGGAGGCGGTACTTGTCTTCGTGGAGTCATACGTATTGTATCCCTGCCCGAAGCTGGGCGTCACAGCCAGGCGCAAGTTGCGAAGCATCACGCTGTCCGATGATGCATTGCGGAAATTTCTTGAGAACAGAAGGGATAGGTTAATAAATTATCTTGACTCCTTTTTTTATGGATGGACTTCGTCTGCTCTGGGTGGGTGGGTAGTGTCAGACTCTTACTGACTAAAAGCCATCCGTGTTGCTCCTCATGCCCTTTTTTTCCAGGGCCATGGTAACTCTTTCGAAAAAAATTCGCAATCTTGACTTCTAGGCTAATATAAATGAATAAATGACTTCATGACAGTACTCCTATTATTTCACAGTAAAATCTTGTTACGGATAAACTGAAGTTAGAACATCTGACACTAGTCTTGTCAAGGGGTACCATATAACCCAGGCACAGGGTTTTGGTAGCCAGATAGGCAGTCCCTCCTTCCAAGGCACTGGTCCTCAGCTGCACCGGGTTAGACTGGACCCCCAACATACAAGGAAAAAGGCTTATTGTTTGGCAAATTGTTTGATTGATAAAACCAAATCACAACTTACTTTTCAGGAACACACGGCAACTGGAAAGAGTTTATAGTGTTTGGCATCCCAAAATTGTTCGTAAAGGTCTTAGGATAAGAAGATTGTGGGAGCGAGGTATATCTCTGAAACAAAAATTGTTTGGTTGAGTGTGAATAAACAAGTCGAATTAACAGTATTTAAAACGAAATACCACTTAAGGGGTCATTGTACTCATCATTATGAACAAGCTAGCCGTTTTTTGTGCAGTTTTTAGAAGTTTAACAGATACCTACTTGATGAGCCTCAGTTGTACCAAAGACTTTCTAACTACTACGGTGTGTGAAATTCCTTGAACACCAGTTTGATCTTGAGCGGAGACCGCGAATCTACAGAAGTAATTACCTACTACGGAATTTCTTTTATTTTATTTTTTTTCTTTTTAAAAAACGTTGCCTTACACTAAGAATTTCTCCTGTATCGTGGGTGCGTTTACAAACATATAAACTCACATACACAAACAGCCAGACTCGGAACAACTTTCTGTCCATACAAATATTTGTTCCGTGAGGGAGTCGAACCCGCGACACGCAGCGCAGCAGCCGATCGCTCTAACCACTGCGCCAACCGTGTCGTTTTAATTGTCTGTATAGAAACTACATAATATGTAGTAAACAGTAGGTAGGCACACCTAGGGAGTATGAATCTCTGATGCGCTGATACTACCTACCTTATTGAGTATGTGCAGTCATATTTTAAAAACTGCTTCTGCCCATGTAGGTGAACAACTAAAGGAAGTCATAGTAAATAAAATAAAAATTACCACAATACTAGTTTGATCACCTGATTAACGATTGACTTTTTAGGAAATTCTCGTTTTTCTTTTTAAAGTGTTGAATGGGAATAGTGTAAGTGCTGTTCGGTCTCGTGCGGGATTGTCCCAGAAATCTCGGATTGGGTTGAGTTAGAAACTGGTTAGAAAGAGTTCGACTACTGCCGTATTAAATCATAGACATAAAAGATGCTTTTTAGAAACTTACAAACATATTATTGCATACATTTCGAGCAATATATTGAGCCATATTTGCGCTATGTCTGCAAAAAAAATTTAATAGAAAACGGAAATCGCGACTACATATTTTAAATAGGTACCTAGATATCGAAACAATGTAGCTATGTCACTGTCAAGATGCTTTTTTTTTACTATTTTAAATAACAAAGTCTGAAAACAAAATATTTATAAAGGAAAAAAGGATTTATTTCAAACAAACAAAATATGCCATACAAGGAATAGGCTTAGAGCGTTTAACCTAAGGAATAGGGCGTCATCTATACTGCTGGAACATAGCCCTTCCCCCACTCCAAGCCCGGCCTTAACCATCTACGCGTCCCTAGCAAGCTAAGCTAGCAAGTCACGCGTTTGTCCGTCCCCCCCCCCCCCCACCTTATATTTCTTTATAATTTAAAAAAAGACACCTGACCTAAGTATTTATTATTATAAGGGTAGGGAATATGCATGCAAATCTTTTTATTTACAAAATGAAATAATTATTAGATCAATTATTAAACAATTTTATTATGAAATAATTGTCAAAATCATCACCGGTAAAGTTGTAAAACTTCAAAGTTGACTAATACACTCTTTTGCAAAAAAAAACGGGCACCTAAGGAAATTTACGTTCTAAGGTAGATTTTAGTTAATTAAATGAAATTTATTTCTTTGACGTAGTCTGTATACTTATAATCGTGTAAATTAATGCGCGTGAAGTGAATTCGAGCAATTAAAAGAAAAAAAAACGATGGATTCTTTAAAATCGACGTACACGCCCAAGTTTTTTTTAAACTTTTTTTGATTAAATAAAGTTACAAATGTAAAAACCTAATAACGAGTGTGACCTCCTCTTGCCAAAATCACAGTTTGAATCCTTCTGGGCATGCTTTCCACGATGTTTTTAATAACGTTTTGAGGAATACGTTCCCACTCTTCTGCAATGACTCTTTTTAGCTCCCTGATGTTTTGTGGAGCAGGTTGCACTGATCTTACCCGTCTTTTTAGAACATCCCACACATGCTCAATTGGATTGAGGTCAGGACTTCGAGCTGGCCAATCTAAACGACGGATCCCAACTTCTTGCATGTACGCTTCCACGTCGCCAGAACGGTGCGGGCGAGAATTATCGTCCATAAAAATGGAATCTTCCCCAAGTGCAGTCAATGTGGGTTGTGCATATGGAATTAGGACTTCCATTATGTACCGGTGTGCATTTAATGTTCCATTTTCTATGAAAATTAACTCCGTACGCTCCGTCGAATTAATTGCTGCCCAAACCATAACGGAGCCTCCGCCATAAGGAGTGATTTCTTCGAAACACACTTCCGCATAGCGTTCCCGTGGTTTTCGCAGCACTCGCCGGCGTCGGTCCTCTCCACACAAAGAGATTCTAGCTTCATCAGAAAACAATACTTTATTCCAGTCCTCCAGAGTCCATGAAGCGCAGTTCCGAGAAAACTGAAGTCGAGCAACACGGTGCTCACGGAGTAATTTAGGGCCCCGAGCTGGGCGGTAACTCTTGATATTGGCAGCCAAAAGCCTCCTCCTGACCGTCCACAAGCTAACTTCTACTCCTCTTACTTCTTCAAGGCTCTTCTTCAGGTCCACACTTGACGCCTTACGATTACGCAACGCCTGACTCACCAAAAAGCGGTCATCTCTTGGTTCTGTGCATCGTTTTCTTCCCGAACCGGGTCTTCTTTTGACCGAACCAGTCTCTAGATACCATTGCCAAGTCCTCTGGACAGTTGAACGACTCACATTTAGCCGCTGAGACACATAAGTTTGCGAACAACCTTCTTCAAGTAGGGCTATAATTTTACCGGTCCTTATCGCTTTATCACTCATATCAAAAAGTGGTATTTAATGTAAAAAGAAAGATTAAATAGTTTAATTTGCAGAAAATATCCAAAAAGTTTTAAAATATCGTAATCAGTTAAAAATCGTTTCAGCAATTCGCGCCATTAGTAAAGCAATTTTAGAATAATCCACAATAATCATTATTTTTCTTTTCAAATTTTAAATTTGGAACGTAAAGAATCATGCCAGGATGCTTCAAAAAACATGCCAATACATCGTCAAATTAACAAAACCTATTTCTTGTTCTTCTTCATTGAAGTAGAGAAAAAAATCTAAAGTGACCGTTTTTTTTGCAAAAGAGTTTATTTATAGCGAAGTCCGATACGAACATTACGAACTCTGACATCAAGCTTCATGATGCCTGCTAGTATTTAATAAAAAAGGCGTTTCGAACATTTTTGAATCTGTCTACGACGCCGACGACGACGCCTAGGCTTAAAACGACTCCTTAGGATGACGTCAGAAAACGTCATTCTTTGGAGGTAGAGGAACAGAGAGCAAGGTCGCACATACCTCCGTTGAAAAGGGAGGATCCTCCGACCGACAGTTCTTGTGTCTGGTGGGCAACTGCTCGACAGTTTTTTAAGTGATTCCGAACGAAACTTAATTTGTCAAAGTGACGTTTCGTCACGACGTAAACTTCAAAATCAGATGTTTATTTCCAATTCTTAGAAAATCGCAATAGCGAAAAAGTGGTAATTTCTTTAATTTGTTAGCAAAATAATATTTAAAAATGAGTAAAGCAAACGTGGTGTTGCGCGATATATCGCCAATGATGCAAAGGATAAGGGATTTCCTTCTGGGAGTGAGTATGAATCGTTTTGTTTTGATCCATTATGTAACGAGAAGGGTTTTTGTATACAGCTGTATTGTTTGTTTTATTAGAGAAAGCACACGAATGCACTGCGCTTCGAGCCGCTGCTGGCGGACAGGACTCAGCCCCCACCACAGATCCCTGATGGATCTTCTCACAAGTTAGTATGAAATATAACCTCATACTTCTAAACGTTTAATTATTTATACAGTCTAAGGTCTCATCTGAAGTGTGATACTGTTTATTTATATGAGTAGGTAGTTATTTTACTGTTACGCACGAAAATAAATGAACTGGACTCATGATCTATAGGCAAACATAGTTCAAGACAAATAATATAAGACGTAAAACTACACAACAATAATTTATTGCTAGTAGTCGAAAGCAACCGTAATTTATTTCTAAAATAATGTTCTGTTTCTGCACTCCTTCCCCATATTTAAATGATATGCCAAACATCACACTCCTCCGTGAGCGTAATATGTTTAAAAAGAGGTGCAATGTTTTGTCTTCACATAATTGATTATGATTTTGCAATGCAGTTATCATGGGCTATATCCAAGACTGGGTGGGTGTCCAAATGTACACCTATTGCTCTAAGAGCAATTTATTTATTTAATTTTGTTTTCAGGCATGCTCAAAACTACTACTACACTCGAGATGGACGTCGTGAGGTAGCACCACCTATGGACCTTACCAAGAAGCTCTTGGCAGCTGCTGATGATAAGGGGTAATTTTTATGTGATAGATATGCTTAACATCAATCAACGAGCCCTTTGTCATGTGTTTAAATTATTGTAGTGTTTACAGAATCTCTCTCAGCTCAGTGTGCCTCTTGGCATAGGCCTTCTCTAACGACTTTCATTGCTTTCCATCATTAACAACACTTCTCCAGTTGGGACCAGCTTCTTTTAATTTTCTTTCATCCGCCCATCTCTTTCCTTGCCTTTCTCTCAACCGTTTAACATCTCTAGAGCACCATTCAGTAATAATCTTGCTACATTTTTCTTGGGTACTGATAAGAATTTCCAGGCAATGCCAGTAATGTTCACCTATACACCTTTTTTGTGATGACTTCAGCAGTGTGATTTACTAGGAAATGAGGATATGCGGCAATAATAAGCTATTTATTTGAGTTTGACAGTTATCAATACATATCAGATAATCAGATGCATATTTACCTAGTTTTTTTTTTGCTTACAAATGATGGAGGTCTGAGAAGTTTTTTTTTTATTCAAAATAAAATCCTGGGATTACATAACTAATCGTAAATAAGAATAGAGAACTTAATAGAGCAAAACTCGCTTAATACGACTTCCGCACAATCCGCTATTTTAAGTCCGTCCATGCGACTTGAGGCATGTTATCATACTTTTTTCTGATAAATCAGTTAGGTAAAAGCAACCATATAATGTTGTAACAAGGCAACTGGCCTTGTGTCCAATCGGGTTTATTACATCTCACGCAGTATACACTTGTGATGCAGTAAGTTGATCCCGGATTTGCGGACTTTTACGATAAAAAAACGCTTTCCATAATAGCTAACATCTTTATACAAATATATCAGTCAGTTTTTTTGTTTTGAACAAAAAATAAAATTTAAAAATCATAGTCACTTTTCGAGACTTAAAAACGAGATAAGTGATGCCCATTCTTCAAAAATAATAATAATACTTATGTGCACAAAGCATCGAAGAAAAACGTGCACTGTCTCTGAAGTAACCATGTCGTATCCAACTGGCTAAATCAGCCGTTTCATTAAAAGCCTAGCCTTTTCATTAAACTGCGCCGTTTAATCAGCGACATAAGTGACATGGGCAAGTCATTAAACGATATTGAACAAAAGATGTTACTTAAGTCGCTGAAAAATTGGCGCATTTAATTGAAAAAGCTAGACCACCAATAAAATGGCTGATTAAGTTAAATGGCTGCAACATATACAATTTAGATTTCCATAATTAGAATAAGCGGCTATATTGATTTATATTTTTGATTTCAGAGCACCCAAGGCCGCCGCTAACGTAAGACCAACCCCTGGCCCTGTCTACCAGTGGGACAAACACTATGAATGAATTGTAGGACAAGTAAACAATGGATTATGAACAATACGAAGTTATAAGTTAAATAAAGTTTATGTAGAATAAGGGCCAATGGTTTTCAATATTCTGACCTTACAAAATGAATCATAAATAGGGATCGGATATTCGGACGCGTAGGTATTCTGTTTATGGAAAGCACTTAGGGTTCCCAACGTCTGTAAAAACCGGATCCCTAATAGGAGTCATTCGATATCAATGAGTAACCTAACAAAAATGTTAAGACAAGTATAATTTCTTGAAAGTGTTCTGTCTGACTTTGGCCGGACTATCGATATTCAAAATCCCCGTATTTTCCCTGCATAATGCCAATCCCCAATCAACTAAGATTCCCTGTAGTATGGACAATTCCCCACATGTTGGCAACGCTGTATGAAAACTGTCACAATTTGACACTAGAGACGCTAGTTAGAACTCTGTCATACTGTCATATATGAACCAATTTGAAAAATTTTTATTTTTATGTGAAAGGATACTTACTTTTCGATAGGTCCCAAAGAAAGTTCATCAAAATCGTTTCAGGAGTTTGATTTTTATCTGGAAAAAAATGTTATCCAAGTATACCTGTGTATTTTGCTCTCCTGTGACTTTCCAGTGGTGTTGAAATGTGGTTTCACTAAAAAGTGAAAAATAAAAAACTTTTTACAAAGTATGAAATAACTTTAATTTCGGAAGTCGGTGTTAAAATACGAAGTAAAACCCAAAAACACCGACTTCCGAAAATTATTTTATACTTTGTAGTGTATTTTTTAATTTACGTAGTAAGTGTACATCACTCCTCACCTTCGATTTGCCGACGATATTATTATCGTCGTCATGGCTGTGACTATGGAGGACCTTAGTACAATGCTCGATGACCTCAGTAGCTTCCGAAAGAGTGGGTCTTTAAAATAAAATGAACATGGACAAAACCAAGGTCATGGTAAATACCCATGTAGCCCCCACTCCTATCTAGATTGGAGGCTCTACACTCGAAGTTGTAGACGAGTACGTCTACCTGGGACAACCGGTCCAGTTAGGTAGGGCTAACTTCGAGAAAGAGGTCAACCGTCGAATCAGACTCGGCTGGGCGGCGTTCGGGAGGTTGCTCGGTATCTTCTCAACTCACATACCAGTGTCTCAAGACGAAAGACCGGTGCGTGTTCCCAGTGAGGACTCATGGAATTGAAATGACGTCGATCACAATGGGCCTCATCCGAAGGCTTAAAGTCACCCAAAGGGCAGGGCAATGCTCTGAGTTTTCTTACGTGATCGAATCAGGAATTATGATATCCGCAAGAGAACCAGGGTTACCAACATAGTCCGAAGGATCGCCTTACTAAAGTGGCATTGCTTGCAGAACAGATGGTCGATGAGGCTGAAGAGTTCTGGAGTGGCGACCGCATACCGGAAGACGCAGCGTTGGAAGGTCTCCCACAAGGTGGACCGATGACCTGGTGAGGGTCGCGGGTAGCCAATGGATGCGAGACGCACAGGACCAGTTGTTGTGGCGACACTTGGGGGAAGCCTATGTCCAACAGTAGTACACATTGTGGAATGAAAATAAAGTATTGAGTATTGTAGACGTATTTTGGCTGATATGATGATGATGATGAGTAGGTGAATATTAAGGAGATTAGTAATACAAATCAATTTCAAATACAATTTTATGTATTTTGCTACAAACAGGCAATGCATAAAACAATAACAACTTTTAAATTTTACAATTCTTATAAAGAAATGGTGCCAAAACTTGGCCAGACATGTCAAAAATAGTTTCATAAAATACGCAAAAAAATAAAAAAAAATCTACTTAGATCAGGGGCTTCAGAAGGAGCTCTAACTTCTAACACAACACGGTATTAAACATGACACATTATTCTAAAACTCAATATACCAACAACCAGGTAGGTACTGTAAATGCTTACTACATCTGTCAAGCAATTAGAGCCCTTAATAACCCCTTCGAAATCACTCATAAACACACATACATGCAACCTATACACATAACTTAATTTATCAAGGTCTATCCTACATGCCAATATTCAATTTAGTATAATATCAATGTTTTAAAGTATACATGATTATGCTTTTCCATCTAAAATATTATATAATAGATACAATTCTTCCACTAAGCTCGACCATCTAGATACAAACTGGATACATTTCAAATTCTATGTTTTACAATACTGGTTAATTTAATTTCAATATTTTACAATTAGAACATTATTTCTTATTTTTACTATAGCTGCACATTATGATGGAAACCCACACATTACGTCCTGCGTTTAACGATAGTCCTTACCTGTAAACTTAGCACTCTACTTGGCGTACTTGTCAAAATATTCGCATACTTGGATAAAATAAAATATACCTTAACATTACTGGGATAAAGTTCATTTTTAACTAAAAAGGCGAATATTAGCGCAAATACACTAAGTGAAATGCCACATTAAGAGTCAGCGCAGATACAACAGCAAACTTCTCAAACGTTATTGATTATTAATAGAAAGAAGACAGAGAAGGGTATAAAATAAATCACGTGACAGATGGGAGACTTGACACACGTTACAGGAAATAAGCTCTTATTTTGAACTCTATTCAATGAAAGTGCTCAAGCAGTTAGTAGTTGTATCTGCGTTGACCGTAAGTTGTGCTGATTGGCGTAGCTTTAGAATCTACACAAATAGAAACGCGGGACAGAATCAACCGCTAGTTCACGCAACCTCGGCGTTCGCGAATTTTATTTTAAGAAATCTTTGACAAAATGGTGTCTTCTATCTTAATCAATCGTATACAATATTAGATTACGATAATAATTCTTCCCTAATTTTACGTATGTATTTCTTATCCAAATTCATCTCGTATGTCAAGGTAAAACTACACTGTTGACCTACCAATATATTATAATAAATACCTACCGAAATTCGAGTTAGTCACCCTTTCTACTCCTTAGCTAAACATTATATCGTCCCAATCCTTCAAATTTATTTTTCACAGTCAATCACGCCAATTCAGACCTTGCACTTCCCAATAGTAAAATGGAATGAAGGATTACTTTAATAAAAGCATAAAATAAAGCGATAAAACTATGATATTAATCATCACTGGAATCGGTGGTGTCTGGGGTGCGTATGCGCATGGTGGAGAAGTGGCCGTAGCTGTAGGCTCTGTTCCGAGGCGGCCGGCGAGACCTGTACTTAAACTTTTGTCATTTATCGTCACCATGGACTTGTTTACGGAACTGCATGGCGTCTCCGTAGGCCTTCTTCACAGCTTTGCGGTCGGTTGGCTTCCGGGACTCGATGAGTTTCGCTTGGTCGACGCTCTTTTCCAGTCCTAGAGGTTCTAGCTTGTTCGGTGGCAGCCATTGCCAAGTGCGTTTGACGTCAAAGAACAGTACGAGGTAGAGTACGGGTTCGTGCGAGTGATTCTTCTTGAGGTTGAGCACGTCTTGCGGCGGCACCGGCAGGGGGACGCCGTTGTAGATGAAGCCTTTTGGTATCTTCGGGTCGATGATTAGTGCTGGGTACCAGGGGTAGCCTCTGTTGAAAGAGTTTGTATTAAAATTGCCTCTTTATACTGATAATTCCATAAGTCAAAACTTAATGTAGTTCAAGGTACTCGAGCAGGTTTAAAACTAGACGTCAATTGCGTCCATTTTCCAGTATGCAAACAGAAAAATTCGCACCGATCATTCATCATCATCCGTTATTTCATTTCGATCATCATCCGTTATTTCTTTTGCATAAAAATATGTCTAACCATCATACTTATTCTTCAGATAAAATTTATCCGACCATTTAAAAATCGGCCCTACTCTGGTTTGGCATGTTACTAAATCCAGAACATACATTTTGCCAAAATGGGGACCACTAAATACACAAGAAGCAAGAATCTCTCATTTAATTAAAACTTATAACTAATTAGTGCTAAATAATAAATGAAAGTGGTATACAGCTACTGACTTTACTGACCTGCATTTGGCCCAGACGAGTTGTAACGGTTCCAGTTGTAAGCTCGACGCCTGCGCACATTTGACGGGCGTTTTTGACGTTGACGATCTTGTTCCACGGCCCTAAACAGAACCGTTATTTTAGAGCTATGTATGTAATTTTGTACCCAGATAAGCTGATATTTTCTTATTAGAAATCTAATATTGTTTGTGACTAGACTTTTTCATTACTTTTCACAAAACCTAGAGAAAAGACAAGACGTAGTACAACGAAAAGACAAAGTAAAAATAATAATTTAAAAGCCTCAACAAATTATGGAGTTGTGAACGGTTTTACGTCTATGATAAATAGAGATACAGCAGCCGGCACGAGTCGTGAGCACTCTTCATTGGTCTCAGTTCGTCAGTCAATGCTCATAGACTATTGCTTTTTAATTGTAGCGTGCGTTTGTGTGATCACGATAAATATTTAGGAATTTGACAAGTCTGTGTTTCAAGACTTATTCCCTATCATGACAGTACTTGACATTCTCCAAAAGATGTACAAATGTACAATCTCACCTTGACAGGCGTGGTGGGCTCAGTATCGGAAACATCAGTGTGCAGTGTGCGGCGCGAGCGGCGCCTGCGCTGCTCCGGCCCGCTGCTGCCCGAGCGCGCAGACTCCGGGGCTTCGTTGAAGCTTGACCTGCGACGTCGAAAGTTATGTTGGTTGATCAGTCAAGCCAGACTCATGATGTACGACATAGACCGTGCCATCTAGCGTTGGAAATTTCAAACTTTTACGTTATAAATATGTACTTGACATTCACGCTTCTGTGCTGCGACCTATAGTTCCTGCACGCTCCCATTAAGGGAACATATAAGGCGTGGACAGTGCCATCTAGAGCAAATTGGATGTAAAAAACGGATGGACAGACAATCACACGAGTGATCCTATAAAGTTTCCATCCATTTCATTCAGACATGTACGTAGCCCAAAAAACTTGAGATGGCGTTTTTGCTGATAAATACAAATTATGCGTTCGTGAGCTTGACTAAATATCCGTAAAATTGTAATGGGAGTAATGTAACATCGCAATGGGAGTAATGTTACATCGTAATGGGAGTAATGTAACATCGTAATGGTGTAGAGGTATGCGGACCAGAGTGTAAAATCCCGCAAACTTCCAATGAAAAAGGAGGATCCCCCGACCAGACGGTGTTGTGTCTGGTGGGCAACTGCCCGACGGTTGATATTTGGACTGTTGTATGTGTTCAAATCGCACGGAAAACTCTGATACCACGATGCATGATTTGCTTAGCGTAGTTCGTTGCTGTATAATGTAACATCGAAATGGGAGTAATAGAATATACTCTACACAATGGACAGCATCTCCCTAAAAGCGATCTTTTCAAGAAAACCTGGATTTTAAAGAGAAAAGGAAATACAGTAAGAGTAATGTAACATCGTAATGGGGGTAAATGTAACATCGTAATAGGAGTAATGTAACATCGTAATGGGAGTAAGGTAAAAGATAAGCTTCCGGCAATAAGACCGCCCATTATACACCCTTCTATTTTTAAGAGCCTAATATAATTTTTGTATGGTGTAAAATAAATAGTATTTCTATTCTATTGCACGACCGCGACCACGCGCTAGAACATATTAGAGTGATAGTACTGTACTGACCCGTCAGTAGAACTCATAGAGCAGGAGTGGTGCGAGCCTTCGTCCTCGTAGTGCGTGCACGACGAGCACGACTGCGACCACGCCGAGCTGCTCGACGACGATCTGCAATGTTAAGAGGTATTTTCAACGCCCTTATTAACACTGGTTTATTTTTTTTCGAGTAAATGTGTTGAAAAATTACATTTTATCAACCTTGCTTCGCCTTCGGCTCGGGGGTCTATTTCGCCTCAGCTACAATGTCACTCCAAAATGCTGATGGCTTCTAGTCAACACAATTATCAAAGCTGAATGCAAAATATTACAAACCTTACAGTCATCAAATATCTACGGGCTTTAAGCTTTTGACAGTCAGCCACACAAGAAATCTTGTAATATAAAATAATAATAATAAAATGTTTATTTGTACACAGAAAAACATACATAAGTATCGAATAAAGTAGTTAAAGATAATATTGTAGTGCGCTACCACAGTTGCATTTCCTCTTCCTCCCTCTCATAGTCTGATGGGCCGGCAATCCGACACGACCCGAGGTAGATCAGGCCCAAAATGACGTCTTCATTACGTGTATTCGAACCACATATCGACTGTGACCTGGCAACCGGTACTATCTCAATTTTGAGAACTTTACAGGATAAAGAAAAATCATGTTAGGGACCTTTTCTATAGCATCTGATTCATTATATCAAAATACGTCCCAAGTAGCAAAAACGTTGTATAATATTAGAACTATACAACTAATAGACATGTAAGGGCTTTTTAACAGTTTTGCAGCAACTAAACAGTTGTAAAGTAGTATTCAGTTCGACGCATTAGTTATAAATAATCTAAATCGTATTAATGTGTCTGTTAAACGTCATCTCAATCATTTTATATGACGGTCATACAACGTTAAGTCGAGTAAACGTTTCAGTCACAAAATAGTGATGAGTCGCCATGTTTTGTAAATTAAGAACCTTTAATTCAACACTTAAAAAACAAACAGTTATGTAATGATTTTATAGTTAACTATTATAAAATCGTCATACTGGGTCTTATAATTCCACCTTTAAGTAACTTTAAGGTTGAAGCGTTATTCTTATATGACTAATATAAAGTCAATTGATTATTTAAGCAATAATTAGAATCTTTTATATAACTCGTTCGCCTTCGCATTCGTTCCCTCGCGGTTTTTATTGTATCTTAATTTTAGATAAGGATTTCAAAAAGTGGAAAAGAATTATAAACGAAGTGGTGGTTTTTAGAAGAAAAGTAAATAAAAATTATCAATTATTATTGTTAAATACAGCAACGATACCTACATTTAATCTGGAAGAAACTGTGCCCAGCCAAGCAGAAATCGGTAAAAATATGAAAGTGGTTCCGTAAATGTTTCAACATTTAATGCGGTAAATGCTGGATCCAGTCAGGACAGGTGTTCTACACATTTTTGTTCCGCTCATGTTCTTTTACCAGAAGGCACACAAGATAGCGAAAGTAAGTTTTTCTATAAAAAGCTCCTTTATTAGATTCATTCGTAAGTTTATATTACCCAAATCTTTTTTTTTTTGTAGACGAATTAAATAATTCCGATTTCTTTAAAGAAGACAACTCCATGGAAATGAGTAACGAAAGTTATGAAGAACTTGATAAAGATGATCAATTCCGGCAAGATTTAAAAAAATGGGCAATCATTTGTAATGTTCCTCATGATACAATAAAAAATATCTTTTAAGTATTATATTTTTTTTACATCCATTATATTTTTTTTACATAGCACTTCTGTGATAACTGAAAATGTGTGTTATTCCATGGCCATTTTATTTGCTTTAGCAACTCGAAGTCTTTTTTGGTCAAAAACTTATCATTGATGTCATAATATATCACCATGATGTCCCTGTAAGAAATACAGAAGTATTCTCATGAATACATACAAAGGTTTTTCTATTTTCCAACATAACTCTAATTGCAACCGTCATGGAGGACGCCATAAGTCGTACAAAAACATGTATAAGACCAATAGTTATAAACAGGTCTAAATGCAGTCGCCCAATGACTATTGGCAATATGGCGGAAACGATGAATACCAATTTATGTATTTTATTTTTATAAACAATATTGAAACACTAACATTATGAAGGCCCATTAAAATATTAAAGAAATAACCAAACATATCATCGAAAATTTTAAATTCCCAAGTATAAGTCACCGCTCTTTATCTTCCACCACAGTCAACTTTCTTAACATTAAATTAATAAATAATAATGATTATTAAAACATTTGACTTAACTTTTTATAAATTTTATCGCAACACAATAAATTGTTGTCACACAAGTGATCTAGCTTGCACCATTGACCAACCACCGGCATAACAAAACATCTATACGATGATTTAGTTTTGTAAGAGTATTACTGAAACTATTACAAGCCTTTCTAGATAAACTTTCAACGTCTACGTGATTTTTACTCAACTTTATTGTCGCTGGAGCGACTGCAAAACGACCCTAACACGATTTAAATGTTATATAATCTGCGCCCAAACCCGCGTTATATTTACGTACAAAAAACTATTACAAAACCATTTTCATATGGCTGAAAGTTATATAAAAAACGTTACTGTACTATTTATATGACATTATTTTGCTACTTGGGGTTAGGCTTTAAATATTTTTATTACACACGTTGTTCATCATCATCATCATCATATCAGCCGAAAGACGTCCACTGCTGGACATAGGCCTCCCCCAAGCGTCGCCACAACAACCGGTCCTGTGCGTCTCGCATCCATCGGTTACCCGCGACCCTCACCAGGTCGTCGGTCCACCTTGTGGGAGGCCTTCCAACGCTGCGTCTTCCGGTACGCGGTCGCCACTCCAAAACTTTTCGGCCCCATCGACCATCAGTTCTGCGAGCAATGTGCCCTGCCCACTGCCACTTCAATTTGGCGATCCTTCGGGCTATGTCGGTAACCTTGGTTCTCTTGCGGATATCATCATTCCTGATTCGATCACGCAAGGAAACTCCGAGCATTGCCCTCTCCATTGCCCTTTGGGTGACTTTAAGCCTTCTGATGAGGCCCATTGTGAGCGACCACGTTTCGAGTCCATAGGTCATCACTGGCAACACGCACTGGTCATAGACTTTCGTCTTGAGACACTGTGGTATGTGAGACGAGAAGATACCGCGCAACTTCCCGAACGCCGCCCAGCCGAGTCGGATTCGACGGTTGACCTCCTTCTCGAAGTTAGCCCTACCTAGCTGGATCGTTTGTCCCAGGTAGACGTACTCATCAACAACTTCGAGTGCAGAGCCTCCAATCTTGATAGGAGTGGGTGCTACATGGGTATTTACCATGACCTTGGTTTTGTCCATGTTCATTTTAAGACCCACTCTTTCGGAAGCACGTTGTTAAAAACATAAAAAGCATTATATGCTTCCTTCTAATATAAAAACGAGGTAGGAAATATCTTGTTTCCACTGCGCGTCAAAGATAGTACAAGTTGAATGAAGTTGATTCTGGTGCCAAATTTAAACTATCTAAGATGGGATTTCTTGCAACGCTCTGCGGAGTATGAAATAGTATAAAATGGAATTAAAAAGTGAAATCTTCAAAATATTGAGATAGGACCGGTTACCAGTTCACAGTCGATATGCAACTGCTTCTTTATTTGATTACGGAGACAAGTGGCAAGTATATTGTACAGTTAGTTGTTAGTGGTAAAAAGAAGGAATTCATAGTACGCACCTGGAGAGCGCAAGGTCACTGTCAGAGCCGACCTCCCCTGGCGGACCACGATATTGCAGGAACGACGCGGGCACCGGCGTCGACAGACTCTTGCCGTCGCCGCTTTGTGACGACCTAACACCGTGACATAGTAAGTGTACAAGGTTATACATGTACAATGTACCTGCTGAGTAGAGCAGGTCTAACATAAATGCCGCTTTGGTTTAGATCTTCATCTTCTGGGAATAATTACACAAGTTTGAATAATGTGATTACATTACTAATACAACGGAAGGGTTTTTTTTACATTACATTACTAATAGAATGGGAGGGGGGGGGGGCAGGGAGGGGCTGCTGCCCCCACCTAGAGCGAATTTGATGAAATCAAATGCTCAATTTATCTAATTTTTTTTAAATAAAAATTCCAATTTATAACTTTCGTCCCACACGATGCACTCTAAAACACACACCCATGCGTCTGCTTGTCATCAGTTCTTTGTAAAATCTATTTCTGAAGAAGATAATGCGTCAATTGCAAATTTGCCTCCCCTGGTTCATCGGCTAACGACGCCCTTGCACGCACCATATTATGTACATACATGGTGGACATAAAAAAGGGGTTAGAGGCGACCGTTCTCAACTCGAAGAATGAGAGTTTAGTTCAAGTAAATTTTAATAGGTGGCGTAATGTGTCGATCTTCACATGTGTGTGACAGATTGTTATAATCCACCGACGTCAATGTAGCTGAATATTCTTTTTTAGTTCATTATGGTCTAAACAACGATCTCATGACAGTTGGTATGAAATTAGTTTTTCAAATGCACGGTAACTGCCGTACTACAAACTAAGTAAAGGTCACACGAGAATTCGCTCATTTATTTCAAAGCGTCATTTATGTTAGACGCAGATGATAATGCGTATCGATTGTGCGTGGCGAAGTATAAAATGTTGGCTCGCACGGCAGCTGCTCAGCATAGATGTTAAGTAATTGTACAAGTCAATGCGAACATGGAGCTTAATATTCTTGAATCAGTAAGGCGTGCTTAACCGATACGACTTTATAGTAACAATATTGATTGATCATGGCGTGTCCTTTCCATAATATATACGATAGTACAAAAAAGTTTTGCACCTGAGAAACGTTTGAATGTGTCAAACGGTCACACCGACGAATTAGCTGTTATTGCTATACCTAGTCCTTCATTTGTCATAAGCACCGTTTACAAAACAAGCAATATTAATACTTATTATAAGCGGTGCAAAGCTTTTTTTACCATACAAAAATGTAAGCGGTTTTGCAAAGGTCCGCTTAGAGACACAATCTTCTCCATGAAATCTATGATTTCAATCTTAAAAAGAAGCATTTATACAAACATTTATATTCTGTTTGTACAAAAACCTATCTAAATTGCTAAAGCCTAGGGTTACATACTTTTTTTTGCCTCTTGTAGCCTCTTCCACTCCAAAAAATGGTGCTAAAGGTCAATATGAAAATCGTGCACTTAAAATGGCCAAAAATATCAATGGACCCGTTATTATTTAAGACTATGAACCACTGGACAATTCTATATTATTTTTTATGAATAAAAACGGATTTAAGGGGGGGAGGATAGTGGGGTTTTTCAAAGTCCACAGATATTTCCGCCATGTCTAATGTACCTAAACAGATCTGGTGACGAAGTGGACTTGTCCTTATCTTGTTTCCGTGGTCTGCCGCGAGCCTTCTTCTTGGGCGACGGCTCTAAGCTGGAGCGACCCAGACTGGCTGACAAAGTCGGCAACGACGCTGTTTGTAATGTTTTCAAAGTAAAATAAATAGCAAAGAGAAGTTTAAGCTGGAGTTACCGTTGATCACAACTTCTTACATTTTTGAGATGATGAGAGGATCTTTTCTTTCATTTAGTAATGTTGCACTGTTGCAGGAGCGATTTTTTTTCAATTTTTTTGGGCTATTGTTTTTGCGTCACACAATATTTTTACAATAAAATAAAATTCTAAAAACAAAACCAAGATTTATTTCTGTAATAGCAAATTGATTAGAGGGAGTTTCCAATTGAATTGTGAAAAGAGTTTATAATTACCATCAGAGCCGAAGCTCTTGGGTGGCGCGGCGACGGTAGAGGGCGACACCAGCAGAGTGGGCTTCCTAAGTGCACCCATGAGCCCCAGGCCTGTAACTGGCAATATTCGCACCTATTACAAGTATTTTGATAGCAATGAGGTTATGAAGCTTTTATCGCCTGTAAACCGAAGAAGAAAAGCTATGATCCTTCCTTCTTGTACTATTGTAAAAACCTGCAATGCTATGTGATTGTATGCAACAAAATATAAAAAAAAAAAAAAAAATGTAGAAAAACAAAAACATTATGAATACCCACATGACGGGTTTTAAAATTAACAATAAAACCTTTTGTTGAAATACATATTAGGTCTTTACCTATGAAATTGCCGTTCTGCAGTACTGGCCATTTCAAATCAAAATAATTTTTGTTTGGCTAAGAATTCTAATTTCAAATTAATTTTATTTTAAAAACATGGTTTTTTTTTTCCAAAAGTACCTAGTCATTTGTTTATTGATTAGTGTTACATTTTCATCGCATTTCAATCTTTTTCGTCATCATGGATACGTTTAAAAATTCGAGTAATTATGGAATATGAGTACCGTCGTGGCAGCAACGCGGCACAAGCGGCACGCAACATCAACGACGTTTACGGAGCTAACACTACAAACCAACGCACCACCTGATTGGTTTGCTCGCTTCCGTTCTGGAAATTTCGACCTGAAAAATGAACCTCGCGGTCGTCCGAAGACTTCGGTCGACAATGACGAATTAAAGGTGATTGTGGAAGCAGATGATACACAATCTACGGCTGAATTAGCAGCAGCTTTCGACGTTAGCGTCAAAACAATATTGGTCCATTTGCGTCAAATTGGCAATGTAAAAAAGCTTGACAAATGGGTGCCCCACGAACTCAATGATCGCCAGCGCGAAGTACGCGTCGAGACGTGCCTTGCACTGCTCAACAGACACACAAATGAAGGAATTTTGAACCGCATTGTTACCTGCGATGAAAAATGGATTCTGTTTGATAACCGCAAGCGCTCAGCAAGTTGGTTGGATCCTGGTTCAGCACCTAAACAATGCCCTAAACGAAAACTTACCCCTAGAAAAGTGATGGTCACTGTTTGGTGGTCTAGCGCCGGTGTGATTCATCACAGCTTCTTACCAAACGGGGTGAGCATTACTGCAGATGTGTACTGTGAAGAACTGAACACAATGATGGAGAAGCTGGCACATCTCCAACCAGTATTGGTCAATCACTCGTCTCCGCTGCTCCTGCACGACAACGCGCGACCTCATACTGCACAGCAGACGGTCTCCAAGTTGCAAGAACTGGGGTTGGAAGCTCTCCGTCATCCGCTCTACTCACCAGACCTTGCGCCTACAAACTACTATTTTTTCCAGAATTTGGATAACTTCTTGGCGGGAAAAAAATTAAATACCCGAGAGGCAGTACAAAATCCCTTTGAAGAATTTGTTGCCTCCCGTCCAGCTGATTTCTTTAAGAAGGGCATCAATAAACTGCCACTGCGTTGGCAAAGCTGCATTGATTGCATGGGTGATTACTTCGATTAATACAAATAAAAAATACATGAAAAAAAATCGTTTAAATTTTTTCATACAAAACGGCAATTTCATAGGTAAAGACCTATTATTATGTCAGCGTATCTGATTCATTCGTAAAAAAACATGTTCAATATAAAAAAAACAGGAAAAGGTAACAAAAATATTGTATAAAAACAGCATGTTTTATAAAAAACAACTCGCTTTATGAAAACAACATTTCTTTATAAAACAAATTTTTTGTAAAAAAAAAATTGGTTTCCATAAACAAACAGTAAGTTTGTTCATGGTGTAAAACATTATGATCTGTGAAAAATCACAGACAATGGAGAAGATTGGTCAGTCAAGACGGACCGTGTTCAAATCGCGCGGACCATAAAAGGAGGTTTTTACTAACTTGGCGTTGTCTCTGGTTGCTTAACTGGGGACTTTTCCGGAGTGGCCAGTTTCAGGGTGCGCTCTACTGGCTTTGCAGGCACTGGAGTCTCGGAACCTGATGTTGGTGTATCTGTGTATGGAAATATTGTTTCAAAATAATTTATTTAAGATTGATGTCCATCAATGACCATCAATAAGGATTTTAGAACGAAATTCCGGTGAGTAAAGATAGTTTGCGACATCGAGCCTTTAGTCCGGTCAAAATAGACATTCAAGGTTACTATTATTCGCATAGAGGTAAAAATTGGTACGAACACCATTATAAATGGATTGTGAAAAGTCCCCTACGATCACTCCTTATAAAAAAATGTTTCTTC
Source organism: Melanchra persicariae (assembly GCA_947386135.1). Classification (NCBI taxonomy): domain Eukaryota; kingdom Metazoa; phylum Arthropoda; class Insecta; order Lepidoptera; family Noctuidae; genus Melanchra; species Melanchra persicariae. The sequence continues at coordinate 6,954,519 of OX376661.1, read as the reverse complement.
AGCAAAACGGTAAATATCATAAAACTAAGTCAAACAAAAACTGTTGGTAATGCAATCATCTATAAAAATATTCTAAAACATGTGGTCTTCATTACCATTACACCGCATATACAGGCTGCCTGATAGATAATAGTGTGTTCTATGAAATGGGTTATACTCGAGCTGATTTGCAACGATTTTGACCCCAAAAACCATATCCATATTGGGTTATTTTTGAGTTAGCAAAAGTTTTAAGATATAAATTTTCTGCCTCAGGATCAAAAACTCCATAATTATGAATAATATGACATAAATGGAATCCGTACCAATTTTTAGCTTAATGCGAATTATTGTACCCTTACCCCAATGAAATGAGCTAAGTTGACAGGACTTTTTCTAGTATTTCTCATTCGCATGTTTCTGGACTAACATGGCGTATACCAGAGATGTTCCAGAGTTGGTTTTATCAAAACCGACGTCGGAGTCGGAGTTTTTAAATTTGGTTTGTCGGAATCAGAGTCACAGGTGGTAGCAGAAAAAAGATGTATTAAGAGCAGGCATAATAAAATAAAATAGTCCAAACATTATTCAGTGAGCCTCTTTAATTTCAACAATCTTCTTATATATAAAAATCAATTGCTGTTCGTTAGTCTCGCTAAAACTCAAGAACGGCTGGACCGATTTGGCTAATTTTGGTGTTGTTATATTTGTGGAAGTTCAGGGAAGGTTTAAATGGTGAGAAATAAAAAATCCGGGCAGAGCCGGGGCGGGTCACTAGTAAAATAATAAACCTACATATCATATGCGTTGAAAACAAAAATAATCAAGCTTTCAATAACAGTAAGCAAATTAAATCAAACGTATTGACTCCAAATTATACTCCGACTTTTGATTGAAAAGTGTCGGAGCCAAAGTCAGAACCGGACGTGAAGTATCAATAGGAAGTTCCGACTTATCCCAGTCGGAGTCGAGGCTCCGTAACATCCCTTCATTCCCTTTCTGCAATGCCGACCGATATCACACAAAATGCAAGCTCTCTTTTCCATGTTATATCTATGATAGTTATTTCAGGGCCGATTATTTTCAATAGTCAAATTCGATTTTTATTCAGTTTTTTGCCGTTTTAAGCCTGTTGTATGGAAAATATGTTTATTCGTTTTTGAGCAACTGATGTTTATTCATACAACAGTAATGTTCTTCTTCCTCTTACCGTTGTCCCTGGCCCTGGCCGCCCGCGCGCCCACGCGGCCGCGCCCCCCCCTGCGCCCGCGCCCCCGCGCCCGCCCGCGCGCTCGCCCGCGCGCCCCCGGCTTGCGCGCCGACGGAGCCGCCGCGGGGGAACTGGCGCGGTGCAACTGCTGGATTAATAGAAAAGCAATACATAACTAACACATTTCATAAGTGAACATAGCTATCAAACTAACTGGGTATCCCTACAAGACATTTTATCAATAACACTGCAGGAATCACCACATCTAAACTGCTTTTAAGAGCTGTCATATTTTATTGGTGGAATGATATTCGTCTTTACTGACTGAAGAATCTTGAAGTCTCCGTCTGGATTGCGGTACCACGAGGCTCCCTGCTTCTCCTGAATTCCCTGGTTATCGTAGCAAATGTCAAACTGTACTTCACGGCGGAACAGCTGCTTTCATCTCTGGGATGGACCTGCCAGATACCAGCTTAAGTCGCTTGATTCGATTGAGAAACTAGCCAAAAAGCTTATCAGCCGTGATGCCCTGGTCGAGTCAAAGCTCCAAAGCCTGGAACATCGGGTTGCCAGGCTGGCAGTTTTTTATCGGTTACATTTCATGGAGTGTCGGAATGGCACAATGTAATTCCACCTAGCCCGTTCCATCATCGGCTTACAAGAGGTGAGTTTGGGGTCAAACACAAGCCAATTATAAAAAAATGTATCACAGCGCGACAGACGCGAACGATACGAACTGTGGAGGACAGATGTCTCACTCCTCCACACTTCATCAGTCCAGTAGAACATCTGCCGCCTGGACAGGAACCGCAGTTTCTAAATTCTTAATTGATTGCTGATCCAGGTCGATTGCTGTAGAAATAATTAATCTGGCAAAATAGGGTATCCTTGACCCATTCTAAACTCAGTGACTGTCGAGCCCCTTGACCAATTTGTAAACTCTTAACCGATTGCGGACCCAGGTCGATTGCTCTACAAATAATTAATCTAGGAAAATAGGGTATCCTTGACTCATCCCAAACTCAGTGACTGTCGAGCCCCTTCACAGAACATGCGTTACCTCCTTTCCTGCTCAGTATGCACAACCACCTGCACCTTTCATGATTCAAACCAAGCTGAAGACTTCATAGTCAGCCATCGTTGGTGCTGAACACCAAGCTCATGCACCAACGATGGCTGGCTATACACATACAAGTTTCTGCATACGGGTCAGTATTTGTTTGTCAAATGGAAACGAAAAAAAGAATAGCTGTGTTATGTAAGGATACTAAAACCAGGACTTACAGAAATGTTTTCATCATCGGAGTCTTTTATAGCGGACTGTCGCCTCTCACTGCGAGCCCGCGACATGCTGCGTTCCTTACGCCTCTCTATAAAAACAAGGCGTAACATAAATATTATTTTATTATGAATCTAACAGTCATAATGCATTTTTCAACGATTAAAGAGCAACTGTTACTGCTACCAAAGGTACTATATATACTATAGTTTACTGATTTATTTATGGGTAATTATCAAAGGCTTCTCCCGCTCTTGGCGGAGTGAAGGGGAGTGTCAGACTCTTATGGTCTGAAACCCATCCTTCAATTGCCCTTTACGGTCCAGGGCCGTGGAAACCCTATTGAGCAATCCCACAGCCCTGGCAGGCAGCATGGCTTACCTGGCGTACGTTCCCGTTCAGTGTCGCTGCTGGAGCGCGGGCGGCTGGCGGCGCGACTGACGCTGCGGCGCGGGGGACTGGCGCGCCGCGGGCCGCAGCCCTGGCAGGCAGCATGGCTTACCTGGCGTACGTTCCCGTTCAGTGTCGCTGCTGGAGCGCGGGCGGCTGGCGGCGCGACTGACGCTGCGGCGCGGGGGACTGGCGCGCCGCGGGCCGCAGCCCTGGCAGGCAGCATGGCTTACCTGGCGTACGTTCCCGTTCAGTGTCGCTGCTGGAGCGCGGGCGGCTGGCGGCGCGACTGACGCTGCGGCGCGGGGGACTGGCGCGCCGCGGGCCGCAGCCCTGGCAGGCAGCATGGCTTACCTGGCGTACGTTCCCGTTCAGTGTCGCTGCTGGAGCGCGGGCGGCTGGCGGCGCGACTGACGCTGCGGCGCGGGGGACTGGCGCGCCGCGGGCCGCAGCCCTGGCAGGCAGCATGGCTTACCTGGCGTACGTTCCCGTTCAGTGTCGCTGCTGGAGCGCGGGCGGCTGGCGGCGCGACTGACGCTGCGGCGCGGGGGACTGGCGCGCCGCGGGCCGCAGCCCTGGCAGGCAGCATGGCTTACCTGGCGTACGTTCCCGTTCAGTGTCGCTGCTGGAGCGCGGGCGGCTGGCGGCGCGACTGACGCTGCGGCGCGGGGGACTGGCGCGCCGCGGGCCGCAGCCCTGGCAGGCAGCATGGCTTACCTGGCGTACGTTCCCGTTCAGTGTCGCTGCTGGAGCGCGGGCGGCTGGCGGCGCGACTGACGCTGCGGCGCGGGGGACTGGCGCGCCGCGGGCTGCCCACACTGCACAGTGCCAAACTGAATTATATCTCTACATCACCCAAAGGTAGACTGGTACAAAATGTCTCGGGCATTAAGTCCGCCTTTGTACGTTTGTCTGGGTAAGTATTAAAATAAATAAATGTGAGAATTGATGTCGTGGTCCGAATTAAATATATCTACAGTCCACAAAGCACCCAGACACCTGGGCGGCCGCTGTTAGATAAAGTATTGTCATTAGTAATGAGCAGATGATAAAAACTCAACGGATAAATACTCAAGTTTTTATCCGAAATGGATAAATAGGTACTCGTTTTTACCCACTTTTTTTGGATAAATACTGATAAATATATTTTGAGCAAATAAATGGCTGCTTTTCCAATTTAATAACAATTTAATACTTGTGTTTACCGCCACACCTGCACAAAATAAGCTCCTTTTTGAAGGAAATTTGTTATACATAATTAAATTTTTGGCAAATTTACCTGTTCACCAACGAAAAAAACGCATCGAATATTGCTAAACTGACAACGAATAGAAATGATATCGTAAAGGCTATCGTACACACACGGGTACTGCACCGGTAACAGCTTGCGCAAAAGACATTCCCGGGAAAGGTATTTGCGCAAATCTGTACGTATTCGACTTTTACGCGAAAGACATAGGTTTTTACGGTTTCCGGGGTTGCTATACAGGATGTTAGGGACATCGTAACGCAAACGTCACGAAATGGCTACACTTAATGTCATTAACCAAATTGTAGAAGTCATTAACCAAATTGTAGAAGTCATTAATCTCGCTAATGATCGGTTACAGAAATTGACATTTTTAAGCACGCAATGTATTGGGAACAACGCGATCTAAACGCGCGAGAGCGATGTACATGGTTGACGTAGTACGTCACTGTCTACATGTACACGTCTTGCAATCACACATACACAGGTCTGTATCGCCCCCGCGCCCGGCGCCGTGCTGCGCTTTAATGTAGGTACCTACGCATATCGCGTATTGCCGACTACAATAATATCACATAAAATCATTTTAATCACTCAGAAATACCTACCGACTGATGGTAGGAACATGTTTAAGGAAAACTTAAGAGAAAAAAAAGGAGCCATAAGCTCAGTCTCCTATAATCACAATTCCGATAAGGATTTCGATAAGCTTAGCAATGTACTTACATTGAGATCAGGTAACGTAGGTATTATCGAATGAACTTAAACCCACTTTGAATGCAGGTACGAATATCGCCGATTGCAATAATATCACATAAACTCATTTTAATCACTCAGAAATACCTAATCTACTGATGGTAGGAACTTGTTTATGCAGAAGTTAAGAGAAATGGAGGAGCCTTAAGTTTAGTCTCTTTAAATCACGATTCCGATAAGGATTGATAAAAAAGGTTTTAAGTATGTAGGTATATTGAGATCCGGTAATGATGTAGGTATAAACTAATGAACTAGCTAACTCACCCCTAAACAGATAGGATTAAACTGGCCACCGCCTGCTTGCTCGTGCTTCGCCATACGTAACACATTAGCATATTGCCGTATTCTTGGGCACTGTAGTAATCGTTAAATCCAGATTACAATTTTAAAACACACTCACAGAAACAAACAATAACAGACACAAACACAGAATTAGTTTTGCTAGGTAGGTATCAAACGAAAACTTATTTTGTGTCACGTAGTCACGTCACGTCCCGAATTCCCGAATTTTGCAAAAATAACACACTCGTTCGCTATCAAGGTCTTCAAGAAACTGGCATAAAAATCCATTAAAATCGGCTAAATGTAAAAGAAATGTTTTTTTAAACATTCCTTTGACTTCGCCGACTTTTGGCGGCATTGTGTTCAAAAGGACGCCGCGCTACGAACTGCCCCCAAACAAACAGGGGTCTTATTGACACATAACTTAGTAACCTATTTCCGACCTTAAGTTATTTAGTTAATGTCGGAAATCGGTTACCCCGCTTTGTGCAGATACGTATTTTTTTCTTATGGGCAGTATTATCTAGACGGTATGTTTGACGCTACACACACATGCACACGGGTTAGTGTGTTACAACTAGGCAGGATGCGTTGACCTTTTTTACAAAACAGCTGAGCAGATGCCTAACTAGTTTTATTTACATTGCTCTTTTTAGTGAAAGTAGTGAATTAATTGTTTTTTTAATTAAAATCACGTTGGGTTAGGTAAGAATAACGATTATGAACAGTCTAAAGTAAAAAAAAACAGCTGAAAAAATATGAAAAATGAGGAAAAAGCCGACGAAAAATTCCAACGCGGGGTTTCCAGAATCATGTCCTGAACTCATGGTATCCGTTTGTGCGTCGATGTTCCTTACACGCTGTATAGGCTCAAAACCAACATCCAAGAAAGCGTCGGTGAAGTTTGTCAACTTTTTATCATGGGTGTCGTTTCCATGGTTATCGGGGTGACTGGTTACGAATGTGAACTCAAAATCAACATCCAAGATGCCGCCGACGAATTTTCCGTCATGGGTGTCATTTTCTTGGTTTTCGGGGTAGTTGATTACGAATATAGGCTCAAAACCAACATCCAATATGTTCCTGGTGTTGTTTGTAAAGGACATTGTAAAAAATGGCCTATGAACCAACACGCATGAAATATTTACTATAATTACCAGTTCTTTTAATAATATACATTACTTATATTTTAATAGCACGGACACTTTTTAATTTCGAAAACATTTTAAAAAGTATTCACTTTCGTCCTTAGCTTCCGTCATAATCCTCGGTGATAGTTCTATTATTTTTTGGTTCAATTTGAGGTTTTTAATAGGCAAAGGTATAATAGCTCATACAGCCAAGTCTTTGTAACAGCACTCTTAATAAGAGTTTGACACAGACAAGAGTTAGTATTCTCAACACTTGATATCCTCTTCACGGTCCGAGCGACTCGTAGAGTCGAAATCGAATACCTCGTGTCTGTCCATCGACTCCTAGAGTCGACGCCACTGCGACATCACGTTTTGGCTCATAATTCAATGAAAACTATATCGATGTTGCTCTAACATGCACAACGTGTAGTGTAAAAGACGAGGATGGCATAATATCACACACGAAGTCTCTAAGTTCCTCATCTGGCGGTGCGTACGTGACTAAACCAGTGCTGTTTTAGACCGCGCGCCGGCCAGGCGACGTACTTTTAAGTGTTCGTAATGTTAAGTGTGTGTAGTGTATATATCGCTGTGAACATAAAAACAGGATGAATATGTAAGTAATAAACAGTTTTTAACTTAATAGATTGTGTATTTGATAAAGATTTTGTCCAGAAATAGTGATTTGATCAAGCATCGGTAGGCATTTTGCGCGCCAAACCGTCGTCATGCCGGGTACATTTCCACGTATTACGAATACTAAACAAGCTAATTGTAGTAAACTGTAAATTGTAACAACATTGCGGTACGTCACAGCATACGTTTTAAGCATTTAATTTAAGTATTACTATTAAATAATTTACGTAATAGTTAAATGAAAAATACGCAACATAAACAACAGACTCTAGGAGTCGAGTGGACAGACAGGCAATTGAGGTCAATGACTCCAAACCGCCATTATTTTCGATTAGTGTGGAGAAGACTTCCGTGGATTTCAATTCAATATTATTGGAAAAGCTATTTTTTCCAAAAGATTCTTATCTATTGCAATGCTACCTTTTTTAATTATTTTTATTTATATTTTTAATTATTTTTTTATTTATGTTCACATTTGAAATTCAGATGTGAAAGTTAAGTCTTCTCCATGTTATGTTAGCATGAACATTTACATTTAGGTACATTTTGGAATTAATTGACCGTTTTGTTTGTTGATTTGTGGGATGTTTTTGTTTAGCAACATACCCTTGTGTTATGTTTTTCCATTAGTTAATATCATTATCGTGTGGTTTGTAAAAAAAGATTTCAAATAAATGCAATAGTACTTGCTCTCTGATCCAAATGATGAAAGGGTCTTTTTAGGCGCCCTCTTTCAAGTGTTTGCTTTGTGACTCATGTTCGTAAACTAAACAATTCTAACTGCAAAAACTTTGTCTGCGATAAGATTGTGTACCAAACTATGTAATAAAATAGTAATCTAAGCCACTTGGCTTACAGAGTTCCCAGAACTAAAGTGTAAACATACCCAATTTTTTTGCCGGCGGCCGGGTCAAGTACCTGAGACATGTTTTTGTAAAGCTTGTGGTATGAAAAAAATGTATGGGGAGGTGTGTTATTTTAATTGATTATTGTGAAATAGGGTGTATTCATGTAAACAAAACAAAAACTTTTTGAAATAATGGTTAATTTTTTTATTTCTACCTACTTTTGTAGAGTAAAATGGAAATATTTCGCTCACACTGATTTCAAAGTAGAATTAACAATACATTACAAGGCAAAACTGGACAAATACATTTCAAATGTGATAGTTTATTCCATTAAGATTCCAATAACACACGTTTCATAGGGCTCACAAGCAAAATTTTAGAGATATCGGCATTTTAATCACACGCGCCGTTATTGCGCGAAACTTTGACAGGTGATTTTGACATAAGTCAAATTTAAAAAAAAAATGGCCGGACCCTGAAGAGGATATACGATAATGATTTTTAGTTACAAACAGCCCGCTATGATGTCACGGAACCACAATAAGCCTTATCAAACAACTCGATTGAAAGTGCTGTTTGAAACGAGCAATAATATCGACACTGACAGTTGACGATTTGACAGATGACAACATTTGACATTTGGTAGTAATGTCACTTGGCGCGCGCATTCTGTGCTCGATCTGAGTTTGCGTTGGTTGCGTACTGAATTCGTTTGCATTTTCTTACTTTTCCGTTGTTATCTAACAACTCCATAAGACTCCCGACTCCTAGAGTTCAATGTCAAGAAGCGCGCATCTGTCGTACTTACATTCAGTAATAAATGCTAAGTTATTGCTACATACCGAATGTTTTTATTGACGTAATTATAACCTCAAAATCCGAAAGTGTTTTGATTTTTTCAGAATTCTCAAAAGTGTCCGTTGTTTTAATTTAGGTTTAATCGAATATATACATTATCTAAAACCCAAAGAGTAAATACACCTCCCTGTTGGATCTTAGGCGAGCTATGTATGGACGACGAGCAATGTCCTTTCTCGTCATGGTCAACGTCCAAGATGGCGCTGACGAATTTTCCGTAATGGGTGTAATTTTCATTTTCACCCATGACGAAATCTTTACAAACTTCACCGGCGCCATCTTGGATGTTAGTTTCGAGCCTTTATTCGTAATCAGCTACCCCGAAAACCAAGAAAATGACACCCATTACGGAAAATTCGTCAGCGCCATCTTGGAGGCTGATTTTGAGTTCATATTCGTAATCAGCTACCCCGAAAACCATGACAACGACACCCATAACGAAAAGTTGTCAAACTTAACCAGCGCCATCTTGGATGTTGATTTTGAGTTCATATTCGTAATCAGCACCCTCAAAAGCCATGAAAACGACAACCATGACAAACAGTTGTCAAACTTAAACAGCGCCATCTTGGATGTTGATTTTGAGTTCATATTCGTAATCAGCACCCCCGAAAGCCATGAAAACGACACCCATGACGAAAAGTTGTCAAACTTCGTCGGCGCCATCTTGGATGTTGATTTTGAGCTCATATTCATTACAAGCAACCCCGAAAATCATGATAATACAACCATGGCGAAAAATTTACAAACAACACCAGGAACATATTGGATGTTGATTTTGAGCCCATTCGTAATCAGCTACCCCGAAAACCATGGAAACACAAAAAAAATTATGGTGGCGCCATCTTGGATTTTCACGCAGTCTATTAGATCATGGCAGGCCTTGTTAACAACAACAACAACAAATGAATCGTTCATCACATTCATTATGAACGTTGGTCCTCCCTTATTGAATCATGTTTTTGTGTGAAACTTTTGTTGTTATATGAGTTTGATACGTTTTAATTGATAAAAGTAAGGTAAAATTTAAATTTACTTACTTTTTCTATTTACATCCAATGCTTTTCTTCGTAATAAGACAAAAATTACGCTACATATCGTACTAAAATTTAAAACCGCACATCAAGATTATCTATCCACTGTTTCGGATATAAATCGAGTAAAAACGGATGTTTATGGGTTTTTATCCATTTTGTGTATTTATCTGGATGAATTCCCAACACTAATTGTCATGCTAAAATGGAACCACTATAAAAATACCTATACGCAAAACACGCGGTTGGTTCCATTTATCTATATTATAAAAAACTGGCACCAGCCTCGTTAAGAAGTACCGTGTTACCCAGTTACTGAGTTGTGGAGGTCAAATAGAGGTTGTAACTCTACGTAGAATACTGATATTCAGCTGAATCCAGTTAGCTGGAAGCCGACCCCAATATAATTAGGAAGATTATAACTCTTACCTGTTCCGCCTAGGGCTGGGCGGGGCTGGCTGCACAGTGTGCGCGCGCGGGCTGGCCTGCGCCGCCTGCGCTGCCTGCGCCGCCTGCGCCACCTGCGACACCTGCGCCACCTGCGCCACCTGCGCCCCCTGCGCCACCTGCGCCGCGCACAACGCCGCCAGCCCTGCCTCCCGCACGTCACGGCGAGCTTGACGGAATAGCGGCATGCACTGTTCGCGCATTTTAACACCGGCTCTGGAAAATAGGACAAACTTTAGTGTGCAGAAGTATTAGTAGAATAATCGGGAGGCGGAGTGAACGACAATAGAGCTGTCATTCCATCTTATTCATATGGTTTGACAACTCACCCGTCGTGCGCCTCGCCCGGGTGTTCACTTCGACATGTTTACAGAATCGCCTGCAGGAGACATTGAGGCCTCTGCCTCGAATCTTGCAGGCAGCGGGGCAGCGGGGCGGCGGCGCGGGAGCGGAGCGGGCAACGCAGACCCGTTCTCGAAACCAGCGGGCAGATCGCGGGGCGTTATAGCGGCGTAATGTTGTGTTCGTGGTTGTGTCGTCGAGATATGTTTTTATTCGCGAACGAAATGTCTGAACAACGGCGACAACATCTTTTTGATTCAAATTTATTCCTAACGCTCGATTTATTGTGGGGAAGAAGTGAATCTCTACTATAGGGCAAGGAAAGTTTAATAAGCACAAGTCCAATCCTGCATGGAGTATTGTAGCCACCTTTGGGATGGCTTAGCTAAGTATCAGCTTGCCGCGCTTGACTCGGTGGAACGCAGAGCTAAGAGGCTCATCGGTGACGTAAAACTGGTGTATGCCAAGCTACATAGCTTGGCTCATCGCCGTAAGGTTGCCTGCTTATCGGCCTTCTACAGACTGTACTTCGGTAAGTGTGCCCAAGAACTCCACGACCTCATCCCACCGACCCCCTTCTACCACCGGACATCCAAACGCACTGCATCTTACCATCCCTACCTTGTAGCTATTCCACCAATTCGCACTAAGCGTTTTTAAACGTCTTTTATAATGCGCACAGCAAAGGAGTGAAACTCTCTGCCTGCGTCTGTGTTTCCAAAAGCTTACAACCCTAATCTCTTCAATGTTAGAGTGAACAGGCTCCTTCTGGGTAAGCTCGCTCCATCGTAGACTTTGTCTCTGTCATCTCTGACTTTGACTAGAGTCAAGAGCAAACCCATCACTAATAAAAATAAAAAAAAGAAAACAGAAGGCGTTTTATGGAAAAAAAAAATTATGAAGAACAGAGACAATGTCCTGACAAATTCTACGAACAAACCAGAATGAGTGTAGAAACTTTTGACTATATTCTTGAAGCTATCAAGGGCGATTTAGAGTCTAGAATTAATCCAAAACGATATAGAGGTATATCTCCAGGAGAAAAAATAATACTTGACGCTAGAGCAAGTCCGAGGACATTTCGACACGTCGCAAAAATAAATTGCACAACACTGAAACGCAGACGCGCGGGCGCCGGGCGGTCACCGCTTGCCTGGAGCGCACCGCTCGTGGCCCGCCCCGCGCCGGTCCATTTCATTATACGCATTAGATCCTGCCGCTCCCGCGCCGCCGCCGCCGCCGCCCCACTGTCCGCAACATTCAAGGCAGAGGCCTAAAGCGCACACGTGTTTGCAAACACAGGTGAAATCTGTTATTTTACGCTCATAGTTCAGGCGCAGGCTATCCGAGGCACGGAGGTTTTGAGCATTACACTGCCTTCCTGACTTGAGGAGCATTCGCTGCTAATATAACATTCAGGTTCGATTTTGAGCATTACACTGCCTTCCTGACTTGATGAGCATTCGCTGCTAATATAACATTTCAGATTCGATTTTGAACATACACTGCCTTCCTGACTTGATAAGCATTCGCTGCTAATATAACATTTCAGATTCGATTTTGAACATACACTGCCTTCCTGACTTGATGAGCATTCGCTGTTAATATAACATTTCAGATTCGATTTTGAACATACACTGCCTTCCTGACTTGATGAGCATTCGCTGTTAATATAACATTTCAAATTCAATTTTAAGTATTACATTACAATACCACTGATCACTGATCAGGATGTGCTGCGCGTCCGCGACACGCTCAATTACAAGTGGTCTGCATTGATGTTACAAGTTGTCTCAAAATATTACACATTGTATCATCAAGTACGCACTGTAATGCTCGGTTCTCTTCCCTCACCAATGCAATGCTGGAATCTGTAACATTACAGGCTTCAAGTGTGGGGGGAGCAGCTTGATGTATTCTACAATGTCAGATCAACTTACTTATAGAACACGGTATCCTTATTATTATATGTGAGACAGTTCTCGATCATGAGCTTGAAGTCCGCCTCTATGTCGTCTATGGTCGCGTACGCGCCGCGGTCCAGCTTCTTGCCCATAGTGCTCAGATCCATCGGGTGCTTCACTATGGTACTGTAGTCTGGTACCTGTGAATTAAACAAAAAATACAAATACGAAATCTTGACTAAGTAATGTAATTGATTTTTTAGGGATTAAGTTTACAAGTGAACTAATTTTAAACAAGTGGGCTTATTTTTCACACATCACATTTCAAACGCTAAAAATAAGTTCCACGTTGGTTGTCTGGAAACAGTGTAAAACTTCAGAACCTTTTGACAGGTGGCTGAAGTAGCTGAAGTATATTTTCTCTTAGATAACATACCTCTTGCAGATCCACAGGCTCGGTGAATATATCGCTGGCATCCTTCTGTCTCAGCATGCGCAGTAACTTGTGCAGCGCCGCGCGTTCCGGCTGCAGCGAGTGAAGCACGGAGCGCTCCCACACGCGAGTGTACTCCGCCTTTAGCCGCTCGCGTTTGCGGACCAACTCGCAGAGTAATCTGAGGAAAATCATTGGTATAAAATACTCATGGAAAAAATAGTGATACACTATCAAGCGCCTGCACAGCCACTACGAGGAGCCGACGTGACGACTACGCGGCCACTTAGCGGCGCCGCATGAGGGGAGAGACGCACGGCAAAGGTGGTGATGGCGGATGTCCCCTTGTTGTAAATGTAGCGCTTAAATATGCGTCGGTGACGAGGGATAGCATCCTCTAAGTGACATTTTTTTTGGATGGGAAATCATCTAATTGCTCCTCCTGCTCTGGGTGGAGCAGAAGGGAGTGTCAAACTCTTACTGACTAAAACCACCCGTGTTCGGCGCGGTAACTCTTTCTAACAATTCCGCAACCCTGGCAGGCACTCGAGCCGGTGCCTGCGGGAACCGTCCATTATGTACCGTCCACACGATGCAGACTTTTATAAACTTCTATAACTTTGTCTGTGGAGATGGAGACAAATGTAGGTGATAAATGATAGAATTATTTTATTCAGAGTTCGAAGTCTTTGCAGACAAATCTCTGTATTGTGTGGACCCACTATTATGCTGGACTGTCGCGACACCTAATTTAGTTAGGACGCCATTGTTTTACTATTGTGTCTGATGCGTGCATATCGTAGACTGTACCATCTAATGTTGTAAATTCCGAACGTTTTACTTGTCATTGACGCTTCTTTGCTGTCGCCTAGGTATAGTTCTTGCACACTTCCTAATAACTGGCGCTCCACAATTAAGCGGGCGGCCACGATCGGTTCGAGAGTATTTGTTGAACGATAAGGCCACTCGGGCCGGTCATTTTAGATTACAAAACAATTTTTTGTACTCATTTATCTACACAATTCTGTTCGATTTTGCCGGCCGGCTGTGCCGCATAAGTTTTTAGCGGCGGCCTAATTATTTATTTTGTCGGGACCGATTTCGTGCTTTGTTTTACGTGTAGTAAACTTTCTTGCCACACTTTTATGGTAAGAATACCGTTTACGACACATCGTATGTTACCTGGCTCTCTCCAAGTCTTGTCGTATCCTCTGCCAGTACTTCAGCTGGTTGCACAGTTCTCTGACATTGACCGTTCCATCTTGTATACCTCGGCTACCTGTTGGAATAGTACACATAATTATGAGATTGATTTTAATTTTGCATTGAGCAAGAATACAATGCCTGTACCCACGCACAAAGGACAATGCCAATCGCTGAACCACTGCGCCAACCGTGCCGGCAACCGTGCAGTTTGATCGAGCCACAAAGTTTACTGACCATGATGACTGGTAAGACTCTGCAGCCGCCTCAACAGCGGCACTCCATTCCGGCTGTGCCTCTTCAGCGTCCAGTAAGCGAGGAGCCTCTTCATGAGCTGCGCGCGCGCCGCCGGCGCCCCGGGCGCCAGCGCCGCCACCTCGGCCACGCGCTGGGCCGGCAGCGTGGGCACCAGCACCACGGGGACCCACGTGCGCTTCAGGGCCAGCACGCGGCGCGCCTGGGGATCGCGATGTCTTGGATGTTACATGCCACAACATTTGGTTGATAGGGAACGTGCAGGAAAAAGGTGGCAGCACAGAAGCATTTATGTCAGTTATATTCAAAGTAAAAGTTTAGAATTTGCAACTCTAGATGGCACAGTCTACACCATGCACGTTCCCTATTGGTGCAAAAAAATAATAATTAAAGACGGCCGAATACTCAAACGCTGCTCAATTTTATGTACGTAGTTGTAATTCTTATACTGTTCTTATCGATATATCAGTCAGCCCAATAAAATCCAGCAATTTTCATTGATCATGATTGACTAAATCACAATTCAGTTGAATGTGAGTTACCTATAGTGAGTGCTCATGTATGATCTATTCAACTGTATTATATAATATGACCCTATGATATACAAAGTAGGACGCACTACATTGTACCACATAAAGTTCAAAGCGTCACAGTTGAGTATTTGGGGGTTAAGATTTTTGTTGTTGGAAAATTAGAAGAAAATAAAAGAAAAGTGCATGTACTTTTAACGAGGTAGTTTTTTTCCCATCACATACTTGTTTTATCTTCTCTCTGCCCTTCAGCCGGATCGCTGTCAGATCAGTTGATTTTGTGTCGCCTTCGGATTCTTGTGCTCGACGCTCCTGGCAAGAAATATGATATTAATAGCCTTACCTCGAACCTGTGCTCTATCTCACAAGAACTTTGCATTTGGCCGGGATTCAATCAATAAATCAATCTGCGTGGTCTTATCCAACCGATTCGGCATTCGGTATTTAACATGGATCTACTGCCCTTTGACGTCCAGTCACTGGGTTACACGTTACCCTTGTCAAGACTGGTATATGCTATTTAAGCGGAACCAAAAATAAAATATTTACCTCTTTAATCCATTGCTGCATGAAAGAACAGACAAAACAACTAAGACACTTTCGTATTATGCTGTCGCCTCACTTCGCATATTTGCGCAAATATTAGCCTTACTTATTTGTTAAAAAATTAACTTTATTCTTATGATTTTAGGGTATATTTTCTAATATCCAAGTAACACGAATATTTTCAAAAATACGCCAAGTGAAGTGCCACATAAATATATGATATCATACGGGGAAAACTCGGCGGCTGCTAGAGACGGTATTGTCGAAATTCGTATTACAACTCTTATGACCTATAGAAACTGTGGCCTTAGTGCGAGTTTTTAAACGTACTCGGATCGCGTTACCGTTAACGTCAATTTGTACTAGAACTGCGCCGTCTGGTGACGACAACGGAAAATCTCTGTTTATCTTTGCGAATTATATTAACGCGATCGAGTAAGTAGAAAAAATCGATGATTGCTTTGAATGGGTTTGTGCCAAATTGTGCGTTTAACGCACTTTCGATGACCCGAATTTCCGTACTATCGTCTTTAGTCGCCGACGACGATTTAGCGCTTTATAATATTCAACATTTTAGTAGTATTCTATAAATATTAGATTGATTTATTTATTTTCATAATAAAAAATATTTGCAAATGACTAGGAAAAAAATTATTACAGTTGATAATAGTGTAGTCTTTTTAACGCACGCGGTTGACTGGTAGATACTGCTTTGTTCCATTTAAATAATATGTAAACAACAGTGGCAGGCGACAGGCGGCAGGCTACAGCTACCCTCACCTGTAGGATGTGCGCAGGAGTGTGCGCGTCGCAGTAGGCCATCTTGGCCACCTGCACCGGCTGGCTGGGCTCGCGGCCCGCGCCCGCGGCCTCCATCTTCATGTACAGCCTGCAAACATCCCTATTGTAACGCAGCGTCGCGCGGCGGGGGGCAATTATAACTTTGGTTTAACCAAAACAAGTTGGTAGAACCTGCTAATCCTTCTAAAACCTTTGTAATAATCAACGCGAGGTAAAGGTGCTCACGATCACTTGGAGCATTCACCTGTAATGTAACGTTACAGAGTCGAGCATTACATCAGTGAGGGAAGAGAACCGAGCATTACAGTGCGCAACTTGATGATACAGTGGTAATATTTTGAGACAACTTGTAACATCAATGCAGACCACTTGTAATTGAGCGTGTCAGCACATCCCGATCAGTGATCAGTGGTATTATAATGTAATGCTCAAAATCAAGTCTGAAATGTTACTTTACAGGTGAATGCTCGTCTAGTCTGGGAGGCATTACTGTAATGTAATATTCAAAATCAAATACACACTGTGAAGATTTCAAATATCTACCACCGTCCACCTTTACCTATAACAGTTCATGATATACAGTCTGCTCATGATCGGACGGACCGTCAGCGGAGGCCGTTACCATAGGATACCGTTGGCACCCATCATAGTGCGTACACACGATACAGACTCCTATTAAGTTCTATAGAACAACAAAGCAATGCAGACAAACAGTGTGATAGAATTTTTTTATTCAGAGTTCACAGTCCGTATCATGTGGACACACTATCAGGTATGGAACCCTTAAAGGTTATAAACTCACCCAGCCTGCTGCGCACAGGTTACATGGAAGGCAGAGTAACAGTTACTCTTATGACACTGTATGCAGGCGCCGACACTGCGCTGTTTGCACACCATGCACTGCAGCCTCCAGCGGGCAGGTGGTATCATCTCGATCGAATCTGTGAGGCAATGGAAATTAGACCTTAAAGTAATGGGAAAGTAATTCTGATGCACTATTTATTGCGTATTTTACTTATGAAATATAAACTTAAATGTAAAGACATAGGGTATACTTTGCATTGATCAAGTATTTAATTGAAAGTGGTTCAAAAACACACAGAATGGAAAACCTCGAGACTCGGGTTTATTGCATTTAAAAAATACTATCAATAATATTAATATAACAAAGCTAAAGAGTTTGATTGTTTGAACGCGCTAATCTCTGGCTAACTACCCGTCGGATTTGGAAAATTATTTTTGTATTTGATAGCCAGATTCACGAGGAAGGCTATACAGGAACGGGAAAAAACGGGATATGCGCGTACGAAGTCTCGGGAAAAAGCTTTTAACAACATAATTTGGACTCCGTTTTCCGTAATTAGATTCTCCATCGGTCCGTTGTGCGTGGCGCATATTCATGAACAGCACAAAAATTCTTACCAATTGGCTCCAAGAAGACGGTGTTAGCGAACCGCACCTCAGGTATCCATAGCGCGCACACCACATGCGCCCACGTACTTTGATCTGTCTGCTTGAACGCACCTAAAGGCAAACAATATTGAGTCTTAGTTGAGGAAAACAAGAAAGGTCAGTGTACTTTGCACGAGACTCACTTTATGGACTGCAATCGAATATGAACTTTTTACATAACTTATGAGGTGCATATTTCCTTAACATATTGAATACTTACCCCCAGTGTTTGGACAGAGTACACAATTTACAAGGCGTGATGGTGATTGTAGACATCGCCTGCACAGCCACTGTCCTTCAGGTATGTATGGGACCTAAAACAGCATCAAAGGTATTATTAATTTCTGGACATGAAAAGAGCTGGAGTAGGGAGCACAAATTGTCTTAAACTAGTAGAGTTTAAGACAATTTGTGCAAATTAGGTGTTTTTCATGTTTAAGCATAATTATGATCTTCGGAGATCTACTCATAGGGAAAACTATGTATCCTTACTAGATTACTATACAAAAGAATTTTTAACCAAAGAAGAGTTTTTCGTAAAACTTACCCCATAACAGTCCTGATGCACAGCCAAGTTGCACATGTCACAGAACAGGATCACATTGGTATTCTGGCACTCGCCATCCATGCAGATGCAGCACACTGCGTCTTCGTCCACTGTTGCTGCTGTTTGTTGGCCATTCTGAGATGCCTATGAATGGTAAAAGTAATGTTAAGTATTACGAATCCTTGTATTATCCAGGACCTGTCCAGGGCTTTTGACCTGGTGTCATATGACATCCCGTGGGCTAAACTCGAGGGTATAAACCTACCACGTGAACTTGTCAACGTCTTTTAAATACTGGTACAGTCATCAGATCAACAGCGTTAAGTAGGGGGTGCTATGTCGGAGCCGTATTAGCTGGAGTGCGGGGTGAGGCAGGGGGTTTGACTTCCCCCTCCCTCTTTAATCTGTACATGAATGCCTTGATCGTCGTGCTCAGTAACCAGCATGTTGGCTGTCATGTCGGTGGAGTCTGCAACAATCTCAGTTACGCTGTCGACATGGTGCTGCTGAGCGCGTCGGTCTGTGGCCTCAGAAAGTTGGTGCGGATCTGTGAGGAGTATGCCCTTAGTCATGGGTTACAAGTATTGGGGCTATCTCACTACTGCAGCGCCTCAGGTATGTTCGCTGAGGCCCGCACCGATTGCTTCCACGCGACCATACGCAAGCGAGGCGCGTCCCTGGTGCGTAGGGTGTGGGGCAGTATCAATGCCGTCCTGGCGATGATAGCGAATCGAATGGACTGCCCATACATACGGCACTGCTGTGATGATATGTTTCCGTCAGCAGAGCCGATTAGATCTATTATTTTTATTACCCGACTGCGTCAGAAGGAGGGTAATGTTTTTCGAGCGTATGTATGTTTGTGTGTATGTCCATTTCTTTGGCACGCCCTGCAGCCCAAACGGCTGGACGGATTTTGACATCTGATGTGTCGTTGAATTCGTCAGAATTGTTGTAGTGTCATAGGCTATATTATACATTTTCAAAATGGCGCCCGCAATTAAAAAAAAATGTAACTCACTAAAAAGTTCCGAACAAGTCGCTATTAAGCAGTCTGATGCAGTTCAATCACAGATCTGAGACCACAATCAGACTGACATTGACACATTAGCGGTCGGCTTTTTTGACAGTCATTTATTTTTGTATTGACTTTGTTAGTAAGTTTTTTATATTTGTATGTATTTGTCTGCATTTTTGTGTCCTCCACAGTATGACCTAAGGTTGCTCGAAATAAATTATTTAGTTTACTCCAATATCTTTATACTATAATTATTTTTAGGGTTCCGTACCCAAAGAGTAAAAACGGGACCCTATAACTCAGACTCCGCTGTCCGTCTGTCTGTCTGCACGTCACCAGGCTGTATCTCATGAACCCTGTTAAAAAGACAGTTGAGATTTTCACAATGATGTATTTCTGTTGCTGCTATAATAAGAAATACTAAAAACAAAATAAAATAAATATTTAAGTGGGGCTCCCATATAACAAACGCGATTTTTTTGCCGTTTTTTATAGATAATGGTACGGAACACTTTGTGGGCAAGTCCAACTCAAGCTTGGCCAGTTTTTAAATTACCAGAAGTACCTGTTTTAATTATGAATACTATTTTGGTCAAACTAATTTGTTGAATTATTGATCTTGTTATATGAAAATGATGTTGTTGGATTTATGGGAAGTGGGTGTCCCATAGGAACCCTGGAGGATATAACAGTTTTCCTATGATTTTGTTGATCTGCTGGAAAAATAAATACTTGTCTGGGTGGACAATGCTACAATGTTAACTTAGGTAGCAGTTGAGTACTAAAAAACAAAAAACTTACTTGAAAATAAGACTCCTTCTCCAATCTATCCATGAGAAGTTCCAGTGTATCCACAGTGACTGCAGGCAAGTTCTGCTTGGCCCGTGTCTTGTTAATAATGGCCAGCCATGCAGTATCCTCTTCATCCACATCATACTCCACTTCTCCATCTAACTCTTCAGCAGACTTCTCTATGAAGCGGATGTAGGCATTTGGGCGGGTTGGGGCATCACACACCCGTTCATTGTAGTCATCGACAAGCTGGAATTGTAAGTACAGCATAGCAGGTGGATGAGTTCTCTAATAGAAATTATTTTCTCACATTTTCTTCAGGTTTCACAAAGCATTTTCTAGCTTCAATTGAACTTTAGTGACAGTAGATCTTTCTCAGAGCATTTTCTAGGGTTGATCCAGTTATTCTCTTGGCTATGAAAATAGTTTACAGGTAATCCTACATAGCTAACAAGTAAACAAAAACAGTAAGAAGTATAATGGATTTGAATTGAGACCTGCCCAGAGTAATTCTTTAGTTCAAGAATATTTTTTATAACATTAGGAGCAACATGTTTATTTGTATTTGATCAAAACTCCATACAACCGCCATGGCTCATACACAATGGTACAGCATCAGGACTAAATGCGGAAACCATAACCAATAGATAGATAGATAGAACTCCAAGCGGTAGTTACCAGTTAGTAGACCAATCACAGAATTCAGAGAAGAACAGTATTTCAGTTTCATTCCCAAACCGGAGGTTAGGTCCTACTCTAGAATGAAGCCAAAGATACCTAGTTGATAAGAATAATCTATTTTTTTTTAAATACTCTGACTTAAGACTTATTGAAACATCAGAATGTTGACTGAATAGTTAGCAGCATTAAACTCTTCCATAAGAAGGAAATACCTATGTTTTTTCTTAAGTTGAAAAATACTATACCTAGTTCATGCATACAGAGATTCCTATTGGTTTTTACAGAAATAACTGATGTAATTCTGAAGCTAATTATATTGTTACCCTAATTTACTGTTACTATCATTCAAATCTGCCAAATCTAGTTACACATAAATGCTCTACATAGCTTGCACAGAAATTGTAAGTCTCTATCAATAAAAAACTGAATAATTAAATTATTTAATTATCATTTTTTTCTCATAGGTAAACAAGACTTAGTAACACAAAATTCAATAATATTATTACAAATGTTTTTGCACCATACCTTGAAGCTTGCTTCAGGTAATTTGACGTGAGGTTCAGCTGGAGGTTCCACAATAGGCAGGGGTTTCTCTAGTTCAGCATTCGTCTTTTCCCATTCTTCCAAAGACATAATTGGTAGAGGCTGGTCAATTGGGATTCTGCTGATTTTGCCATCTATCTCAAATTGGACTACTTTTTGAGCTTCAGCGAACGTTAAGGCCTCTTTTGGCGGACTTTGAAGAGCGATGTCGCCCGTTGGCACCGCCGCCCTGCCTCTTCCCTTCTTGCGGTGACTAGCGACCGCTGGGGTCGCCGGGGTTGGGTTGTCGTGATCATAATGAACTAGATGATACTGTAGCCCACATAAACTCTTGTACACCTTGTCACACTTTTCTAAAGGACACTGATACGGCGGGGGCCGGTTTTGCCGCAGTTTTTTGCAAAATTCAAAGACATCAAAGTCCAAGCCCATTTTGCAAGTTTTTTGGACACTCCACTTTATACGAGTACGTGCATTGTTTAAAGTTATTTACACACTATCCATTTGTCAAATTTAACACATAGTTAGAACATAATTTAACAAAACGATTATGATTTTATTATAAACACGAAAGTGAAAGGCGCAAAATTATTTTTTAATTTTTTGTTTGACTTCGTGGTTTACCTGTCAAGTAGTGATGCACCCAGCAGATGCACAGATGCACCGACAACCGAAAGCGGCCACAGGCTGTGAATTTATTTTAGTCGATTTCTCTACCATGGAAATATTCTTTCTTGACTTGGTGTTTTCACGACATGACAAAGGCTTTTCGATGGTTTCCCTTTCTAGAAAACGGCAAAAAGCCAGGGTAGATGGAATAGGAATAGAAGTTAAGTTTTAACAGCAATATCTTTCACTCTATTTAGGGCCATCTCGTAATGATGATAGCGGATAAAAATCGACTAAAAGTATATTGCCAGCCAAAAAAATGACACGAAAATACAGGATTTTCAAGAACATTCTTCTTTATGATTTAAAAAGTCAGCTGTCAATTGTGTCGATAGTTTGTTGTTGTGAGAGTGATTAAAAACGCAAAAACCCTTCCTGGAAGTGAAGGTAATCCGAGACTGCTGAGATTATTGAGTTTTGACTCCAGCGAAAATGGATATATATGGGTATCCCGGTTTTCCGTATAATCAGTCAGATGAACTGGCGAAACAAATGTTTGCTCATCAAGCCCTGGCTTCGTCAATGCCTTTCAACCGTGGGATGTCGGAGCCGCACACAATGCCTGCGCCTACGGGAGCCCCGTGGAACGTGCAGGGGCTGCCATGGGGCATGTCGTCTCCGCCCCAACTAGTACAGTTCACTGGTCAGCATCCGGCAATAGATCAGAAGATCAGCCCTGTGATCCATTGCAAGAGAAAGAGTTTGGACGTAGAACCGGTCGTGTAAGTACTCTGCTTATTATGTTTATTGCATAATACTAACAAGATACAGATGCTGTATGCGACTGTGCATTTTATATGATGTTATGATCTTGTTTGCTTAGTGATATATTTGGATCTTTTTTGTGTTCCTCGCTGTCTTACTCAAATCACTAAAGCTGTGTACATTTAATCTTTGTAAACAAGTTCAGCTCTTGTCAGTTTTGTTTTTCGTTGTTTACATCTTACGTGCTTGATTATTAACTGACCTTTTCAATAAATCTCTTGAAAAGTGAGAATTTTAAGTGTTGTTAAGTGAGTGTTTAATTCAATGTTTAATTCATATTCCTATCAGCCCAGCAAAGCAACTAATAACTGAAGAAAAAATGGCTGCTCATATGAATAGTCTCCACATATCATCAGAATACACACCACACTCACTAGCAGCTGATGAGATCATGGACATTGGCATGGAACCCGTCAGTGAGAAGCTGAAAGGTCATACAATAATCCTGTCTGAGGAGTTGAAGAAGTTGCAAGAGGAACCTCTGTTGCCAGCGGCACTTATTGAAAGGTGAGACATACCTATAATATTACAGAGAAATGACGAATTAAGGATTTCTTCTCAAGCAAGAGAGCATTCAGGGAATCAGCATTGAGTACCAAAGCTGTTCAATGATAGGTTATCTTTTCTAAGGTTATTTCTAGTGATCAAGTACATGATGTGCCATAAAACGGGCCTAGATGCACCAAAAATCAATTATATGTCAGATATATGTATCATATATATGTCACAGCCAATTAGCTTAATCAGCGGTTGAATTGGTTGCCTAGCCTTTGCATTTAAATGTGCCGATTTTTCAGTGACTTAAGTGACATCTTTTGTTCAATATCGTTTGATGACTTGATCGTGTCACTTATTTCGCTGATTAAATGGCATAGTTCATTGAAAAGGCTAGACTTTTAATGAAACTATGTATTTTTACTAAACTAAAATATAACATGCAAGTTTTTCGAACCTGTTTTGCAAAATCTTTTAAATTCAAAAAAGCAAAAACAACATACTTAATGTAAATTAAAATCCTTTGTGGTTTCGTTTTACCTTGACATCAGATTAGATTAGTAGACTGACCCTATCTCTATTGTATTTAAATTTTCATGGCCACATGGTCTTAGATGTATCATCAGGACCTAGCTCAATAAAGATCTTTTGTAGATATCTTTATGCCAGAAATCCACATGGCTTCATAATTCTGTCTGTAGCTCTATTCTTCTTTTGTTCAAACTTATTTTATCCAAACTATGTTCCCAAACACAAAGAAGATGTGTGATTCAATTAAAAATAGAAAATATGATTAATCTATTGTTTCACTGGGTTGCATTCCAGTTTTAATTTAAAACACATACTTCTATAATTAGCTTAGCTTCTATCTTTATTGTTTTACAGACAAAAACTAGTAGTTTCATTTCAATGTAGGTATTTATTTCTACAAATTCTAATGTTTCCTGCACACATTGCTATGAAAAGTGAAACTATTTTGAGATGCATAACCTTTTTAAATGTTGGAACAAGCATTGAAGATGAGTGTTGTTTGCGCTTATTAGCGAAAGCCGTGAACAATCCAATATTAAACGAGCAAATTTCCATAGGTTACAAGCAATTTGAATGAACTGTTTCGTGATTTAGACACGGGCACCTGTGAATCTCTTCACGTAGTGTGGCTGCGTCTCGCCTCGTGTTCCGAACCGCTATTAAGTATGGATCTTACTGTACTACACTGCACGTTAACCAAAACGCTCGCACAACCATAGCACCTCAGTAAATTTCTCCAAAATCGAACTAACAAAACTTGTTTACAACTTTCACTTCAACAATGAGGTTGTTTTAGAACACTTATGTAACACTCAATTTCTTTGCAGATTGGAGAAGCCCCACATGTCGCTAGTAGTCTGGAAGCCCAGAGAGAGTATCCTAGCGAAAATAAAAGAGGACGAAAAACAAGATGAAGAAAGGCAGCCAAAAAGAAATGGCCTCCTAGTCTCCGCTCACCAGTCAATAGAAGATGTAGATATGTGATACTGATGTAAAATAGTTCTATAAGACTCCAACACTGTGTACCTTTGTGAAGATTGTATGTAAGTCTATATCATGTTTCAGACTTATTCATAAAAAAAACGATAATTCATCAAGAAACTCATTAGTAGGTTATAAATTCAAATTTTCTAAATGTAACATTGGCTTAATGCACAAAACGCGCAAAACCAAAAAAAAAACGAGTAAGTACCTACTTACTACCTACTTAGAAAATTTGAAAAAAATCTGCTAATCTAATATTGTTAAAAAGTTTTTATGAATAGGTTTATATTTAAGTACCTAAGTAAATTTGTTTTGCGTCGTCGTAGGTAGTTTGCTTCAAATTAATTTTTTGCTCTACTTTTTGTCAATACTTATTATGAAAGTTTCTTTGTTTTGTGTAGGAATATTTTTAATGTTAGGTAAGTACTATATTAACTGGAACAAAGGGCCTATCGTTTTACTAATCTGGTGCCTGAGGTATCTGCGCTGTGCTGGAGGGGTAATAATGACGCCCATTATGGCTCAACTCACATCGAAATGACACGGTAGAGCAGCGGCGAGCCATTTGATTCACGCGCGATGCTCTCCAGACATTATACCTTGAATGGCTGGAGAGCATCACGAGCTGTCTTATAAACTGACCTGATTGAGAAATTGCTTTCAAACAAACTGCCGCAGTTGCCTTAAGCACCGTATCAGACAAGCGAAAGGGCGATTATCTTCATACTATTTACGAGCTATAAATGTATAAAAAAAACAGATTACTTACTTGCTGTATTGTCTACAATGAAAATTGTCGAGTCTTATATTTTTCTGTATTACATAGTCTAACCAAGTTTTTCTATTAACCTACTTACTAAGTAATATTGTGCACAAAAAATGCCCCATTTTTATAAGTGTAGAACATTGATTGTAATCTCTAAGTATAGTAAGTACATAATACAACATATGTTTCCTTGAATGTCTTATTTGGTAAACAAACAAGGTGCGAAAACTATGACTTTTCTAAACGATCGCAGTATTGTTAGAAACATCTTGATGTATGTAAGAAACACAAAGAAATGATGATTTAATTAAACTTTTAAACACAACAAAATCCGCAAAAAATAAATCCTAAGCACACCATATTTGTGTACCAAATACGAGATGCAAAGAAAAAAAACATTAATGACTGTTAACAATTTACTTTTCTAGAATTTGTGTAGCTAACTTCTTAATTGTGTACATAGTTCATGTTGAATGAATCATTGAAAAAGCATGTATGGATGACTATGAAATCTACAAAAAAAATCAATCGGGCCGTAGGTACCTATACGTTTCGCAAACAGTAGACCATCTATTCGCTGCCAGTATTCGCTTCACGAATCTGTTTTGCGAAGCTTCGTTGAGCGAGCTACGTTACGCGCGACGATCGTTTGCGACCACAGCCATTAGGAGTGGTTTTTCGACTTTACTAATCACCAAACTGTTTGTTTCCCCAATAAATCTATAAGAACTATAATTGTTTTTGCGGTGCTAGTGCTAGTGCCCGCCTGGTTCGCGACCACGCTCCCTCCCGTCAAGCAGCCTGCTGTGATTCGTCGACGCGTGGGAGTACCAGAGCCTCAAGGCATCTTTCGGGTAGGCTGGCTCCATCATAGACCTCATCCATCGCTTTCCATCAGGCGTGATCGGGGTCAAGAGCTAGCCCATGCACATGTCAATGCACCGCCGAGACTACAGGGACTGACTAGGAATATGAATTTTTTTTTTCACTAAATATGGACTTTAGGAAATTCAATCTTTAAGGGGGGTGAATAAAAAAAGAAAAAGGGGGAAATCTTTGTACTAAATCTGCAGTCCGATTCTGTAAACATGTCGAAGTGAACACTTGGGCGGGGTGCACGACGGGTGAGTTGTCAAACCATACAAATAAGATGGAATGACAGCTCACTTTTCGTTCACTCCACCTAGGTGTACACACCGTGAGATGACGACAGAATCGACCGACTGAGCAGACGAAGTCGCGAGCGAAGTGCTCGCTCGATATTCCTGAAACGAATGCTCGCGGTGAATGGCTTCCACAAAAACAAAAAGTTCAGTGCCTGTCCGTCGTTTCCGGAAGTCCTTATGATGGTAAGCTATAAAAGGTACCACTTGACAATTTTATCATGTTTAAATAATAGTTGAGATTTAAATGTACCTATCTACTTCGACTTTGCTTTATATTATTATGACACTGTAATAACAATCGCACATAATTTTGAATGTTTTCGTAAGTATAGTGTTTGTATAATATAAAATTGATAAGAATTATGGTTTTCGAACATCAATGCTGCTTTGAAAGAGGCCTTTGTGGGGCCCACAATTATATCGAACCAAAGAAGAAAGGGTCCACAGTGGCTCCATAGAAGCAAGAGCCTACAGTAATGTGAGTCCATAGAAGTAGGGGCCCACAGTAATGTGAGTCCATAGAAGCAAGAGGGGGCCCCTTCTTCTATGGACTCGCATTACTGTGGGAATGAGAGTCCAGAGAAGTTGGGGCCCCCAGCAATATAAGGCAAGAGTCCTATAGTTAGTTTCAGAGCAGCATTGATGTTTGGCAAGAGCTTTCTAAGGCCTGAGGTTTGTAAGTTTGTGCTAGAAGTGTGTGTAAGGATGAAAGATTTTGTACGGTTTGTCTTTAGAAATAAATGTAAGGTAACTATGTTTTTGTTGGTTTTACTTATTGTTACTGATCAAATCCTTTAACCATCGAAATAGCTGCAATGCCTGTAGTCAGTGGGGTAGACACGTTTTAGAGTGCTATTGGTTATGGCTAACGAAGTGCTGACAGACTCTACAAATGGCAGCGCGACGCGACACCGAACAAATATGGACCGTATCGTGCGATAGTTGAAATAAACAAAACGCAAACAACATCATGCTTGCATTCCCCAAAGAGTTATGTAGAGGTGAGACTTGCGTTTGGACTTCTTTTTTTCGAGATTTTTTTTGGGCCCGGTAGGTGGTTACATTAATTGCAGCGTCGGTGGCGTTCATGAAATCGCCCAACTTGGGGCACTCTAACCATAAGGTATTAGCACACTTATCAACTCTGAAGCGGATCATCGCCTATCACCTCGCCGTCAACCTAACGCAACACGTAAACGTAATTCGGAGACGGAGCGGATCGGTACCTCTGGCACATCGACTAGGTAGGTACCTATGTCCGTGACTACTGCAGAACCACGCCAATCGCTTCCATATATGGCAAATAATTAGAACTTACTCAATTGGTACTAATTGGTAAGTAATCGAATAACAAAATTGGTACCTCAGTAGTTTCGAGAACATCGACATTGAGGGTAGTCCGATGGTAGTCACGCTCCTTACAGCAGGACCACCATGATGATGATGATGATTTTTACTTACTGTATCTGTTTAGCTGTAAGTTTTCCTAAGATAAATAAAATAAAATAAATGAGCGCAGAAAAAAGGGGCATGCTACAGCTATTCTAAGTGTACAAATAATTAGTACCTACCCTTAAATAACTCACTAACACGGTTGGCGCAGTGGTTGAGCGATCGACTGATGCGCTGCGTGTCGCGGGTTCGATTCCCGCACGGAACAAATATTTGTATGGCCTACAGATAGTTGTTCCGGGTCTGGCTGTTTGTGTATGTGAGATTATGTTTGTAAACGCACCCACGATACTGGAGAAATTCCTAGTGTGGGGAAAAGCTTTCTTTAAAAAAAAAAACTATACAAAAAAATTAACTAACGTAAGTACACACCCGGTACACCGTATCTTTTATCGGTTGACAAGTGAGCTAAGGGTCAATTCCCACTGAAAGAGCAGCGGCCGGCAGCGTCTTTTTGAGGCAAAATATTACAAACTATTTTGAATCTTATCTACGTGATTTAAAGTTCATAGTCATTTGAAGGCAAAGGAGGGGTAGCGTGGCGTCGCGAGGCTGCACGAGCATTCTACCGACTAGTCAAAAGAGGCGCCGCGCGGCTGATCGCGGCGCAGCTAGCTGACGTGCGGCCGACCGCGGTGCAGCTGGCAGACTCGCGGCTGCGCGCGAGCGACCATTTCCTACCCCTTTTTCTTTCCGTTTTGTTTGTTACTTCTTGTTCTTCTTCTACAGCCAGTGCTATGATACATAAATCCAAATCCACCATATTTATTGCCACACAACTTTCCTTGAGTGAAGTAGATCGCACACTAGTTTTCAAAGCTACTACGCGGAGGCTCATTGCGGCGCCTCGGGATGCCGCGCTGCCTCTCGCGGCGCCGCACTGCACCGCGCGGCGCCACACTGCCCCTTGCGGCGCCGCGCTCAGTCACTTGCTCTTAAGGCCGCTGCGCGCCGCTGCTCTTTTAGTGGGGATTGACCCTAAGGGTAGCGCCCCGAATAGTCTCTTGTGTTGCCACTTAAGAAGGGTGCGTTCTTCAGGTTCTTCACTTAAATATTATAACATGCAATCCTATATCTAAGGTGCGTTCACATGTAAACAATACGTGAAGCCACACTGTCTTTTCCCAATCAACTTTGAACCTAAAGCTGTAGCAATAA
Source organism: Melanchra persicariae (assembly GCA_947386135.1). Taxonomy (NCBI): domain Eukaryota; kingdom Metazoa; phylum Arthropoda; class Insecta; order Lepidoptera; family Noctuidae; genus Melanchra; species Melanchra persicariae. The sequence continues at coordinate 6,925,385 of OX376661.1, read as the reverse complement.
GGTTGATAATCTATTAAAGAAATTTGACAGATTGTTGTAACTTGATGTGCTGGCGACTCGACATATTTATGGTCTCCTGGTACTTGTGAACCTTTATACCACTCACATTTACAGCCAAAAAAATACTTTGACATGTTTCTGGTCGCCTGGTAATTATGAATCTTGACCGCTCAAAATACCACAACCCCAGAAATACTTCGACATGTTTCTGGTGTCCGTCCGGTATAGAGAGTACCTATGCGGTATGGAGAGTAAAGTCCCGCAAATCTGATGGAGCAACTGCCTGATAATTATTATGTTCAAATCGCAAAAATCTTAACCGCTCACTGGGAATTGTGAGCGGTTAAGATTTTTAAGTATCAGGAGACCCCGGAAATACTTCGTGGTACTTGTCGATCGTTAGCACTCAGTCAGCAGCGGCTCTGAATTTCCACTTGCCCTGTTTGAACTTTTCGGACATCAGAATAAAAAACAGTCATGTAAAAAAGATAGTAGAAAAGGAATTCGACATAAAATTGGACTACAATACATAATTATGTGAAGGTTGCATCAATGGCAAAGCACACAGGTTGAAGTTCGGAACACGAGATCGAGCAATAAGCTATGCCATTTAACGGGATAAAAAGTAGCCTATTGTGTTATTCCAGAATATGTCATCGAAATCCCTTCAGCCGTTTAGTGTAACTTTCTGTGCGTTTGTGTGCGCTAATCTTCGAAACGGCTCAACGGATATACATATATGGATGTAATTTGGTACACAGATAGTTTATAACAAATGGGATATTAACACATAGGCTACTTTTTAACCCGATAGATTTTTCCATTATCTTTTGACCAGAAAGAACGGTAAGCCAAAATAGAAGAAATAGGGGTTTGGGTGAAACCGCAGTACTTATGTAGGTACAGCGAAGAAGCATTTATTTACGTTTTTATTAGGATTACACATTTTTAATTTATCTCTAGAGCCAGTTCTAAATTTCACGCAGACGGAGTTAGAAGCTAGTTTATATTATTAATAGGATAGTCAAAGTCCGGACGGGGGGCTAAAAAGCGAAACACCCGGACACAGAGAGGGTTGCTTACTCCAATTCTTATGTAGTCTATGGTGTTCGTATGTTCGTGGTCCAGTGTGGTCATTGCGTCATTGCACAGTTGTGCACACACCGCAACACTGCAACACAACATAAACTTGTCATTGCAGCTGTCAACTTCAGCAACAGTCAAAATGTCATCAAAAATGTAACTCTACGTAATGTCAAACAATAACCTTCAAAATTATTAAAAATCTTTTAGCAAATATACTCGAATCAAAATGTTAATAAGCGTAGTAACTCTTAGAAATGCTTTCAATACCTTGAACGTGTGCCCCAGAGTACTCCCAGGTGCTACACAAATTACCCACAGACTACTCGCATCTACGTCCGAAAATGCAGAAGCAGTGGATTTGGCCTACGCTTCTTACGAAAGTACAACTGATTCAGAAAATGCAGATCGTCCACCTCTAGTCATATTACACGGGTTATTAGGATCAAAAAACAACTGGAACAGTATGAGCAAAGCTATCCATAGGACCACTGGTAGGAAAGTTATAAGCGTCGATGCACGGAACCACGGAGACAGCAGACACGCCTCGCAGCACACGTACGTGCACATGGCGCACGACGTCATGAAGCTGCTGAAGAAGCTGGAGCTGTCCAAGGTGTCCATCCTGGGCCACAGTATGGGCGGACGCACAGCCATGGTGCTGTCACTGCTCTGTGTAAGTTGTACGTAGTTTGTTCTAACTGTTGTAGATACCATGACCTTAGCATTGTGATCGTTCTATCGCAAACACAACATTATTTGTATAGAAGTTGAGTTACTAATAACATACAATGTTTTCAGTCTGACATGGTGTCAAGTCTCGTTGTGGTTGATATCTCTCCTGTGAAGACAAGTCCACAAATTTTCTCAATGGCCAGTTTATTTGATGCAATGACTGCAGTATCAATTAGACCAGGGATTGCTATGTCTAAAGCTCGGAAGTTGGCTGATGAGCAACTAAAAGGGATAACTCCTGACATCAACCTGAGGAATTTCTTAATAACAAATTTAGTACAAACAAACACAGGCTCATATACTTGGAGAGTGAACATAGCAGCTCTAAAGGATAACTTCCAGACACACATATCAAGTTTTCCCACAAACCTGAGAGGGCTTCAATATTGTGGACCAACACTATTTGTTGGAGGATCCTTATCAGATTACATAGGGTATGTATCAGATTCTTGGGCTATAATCTAGTCATAATAATTAAACATACTACTAGTGGCAATATTTGCCTGCAGTAAGCATTACTAGCAGGATTCTCACCTATCTTCACATAGATGTTATAATAGAGAGATTTTCATAGCCTAGCACAATGTATGGAAATATTCATGCACCTCACAATTATTTGATTGTTATGACCCTCCATGGTTGGGCCATAATTTGAGTATACTTATTTATCTACATCAGCCATTCTTAACCTATTTGGCTGGCGACCCAAATTAAAAATATATCTGAAGCCCGTGACCCTGACGTTTTATTATATTTTGCAGTGACAATAAAATAAAAGGATTAACTATAAGCCAGTGGATTGCTAAAATTATATATCATTATAAAATATATCTAAATAAAACTGCTTTTTTAAGACAGCAAGACATGAAAATCATGCTTCACAAAAATAAGTAGGTAGTTGGAAATGGTAGCAGGCGTTTTCAGATTCATTGTTAAGAATAGGCTTCCCAGATAATTCTCTCCAAAATGCTGTGAGACACATTCTGGCAAATTTTTCTTCTAGTACTTCATCCCATTTCAAGCAATTCAAGCCATTCTTCTTGTAATCCCGCGAGGCCGCGGCCCAACCCAATACTGCCCGCGACCCGAGCTTAAGTAATGCTGATCTACATTATACAGATCTCCTAAAAAAACTAAGTAGCCAAGTCCAATGCCAAACATAATTGTAAATCTGGTTCTCTAACAATTTTGAAATGTGTATATTTCTTTTTACAGTAAAAATGACCTGAAAGAGATACAAGAATACTTCCCCCTTGCAGAGCTGATCTTCATAGATGGCGCCGGACACTGGGTACACAGTCAAAAGCCAGAAAAATTCCTAGATACAGTTTGTAATTTTCTAAAAGAGAAATAAAAATACTAGCCTAAAATAAATTATAGTAATTCTCATTAAATTAGGTAGTCATAAATTTTTGAGTAGTAATATAATTTGTTATTAGCCTATTAATTTATTGTTACATCATAGTGGATAAATAAAATGTGATATACCATGAGTGAATACATTGTTTCATTTTATTTGTGACCACTAAACACGTCACACCACATCCTCATAATTATGGTAAGATACCAAGCAACTGTCGCAACATAGAGATAAAATGAATTGGTGTTGATAAGCTAACAAATTACTATCAACAACAGTTTTGGACTTGTAGCTCAGGGGTACAAATAAACTTATAGCCCGCTCCCTTATGGATAACACCCTCATCCCAACTAAATTGGAATTAAATTTGGGTAGTGGAATGCTGATGATGATGACATTTAAACGCTGTACCTACCTGTATTAACCATAGGGGTGGCAGAGATATAAGAAAACGTCTATTTGTGCTATGTACGACGCATATCTACCCATTAAAGAGTAACGAAAAAAATCTATGGGTAGGTACACCCAGATATTATGCCATCACCAATAGTAACTGCGATGGCACAGGATCTGTTATTTTTGAACTTTGGATTGAGGGTACACTAGCAGAACTGAAAAACGTAACGAACCCGTCGATCGGATCCAGGACCCTAAGTTCAGCAGTCGTGGTTTTATCAACTGCCTAGCCTTTACCCAACTATATAAGGGTCGGCTTCCAATAAAACCGGATGTCTGACCTTTATAACCCAGTAACTGCATAACACGGTGGTATTTCTTGGCAAGACAATCACTAACGACTGCCAGCAGGCGTGTCAACTTTGTCAGAAAAACTAAGAAAGTTGCAAGGCGCACTACTTTTACGCGAATCGAACCCGCGAAACGTTGCGCAGCAACCAATCATTTATAGCACCATCGATTCAATAACGTTGCTTAGACCAATTGGTCCATGGAGCACCGACGGTTGCTAGGATATGATCATGGAGTATGTCAACCGAAAATCCTTATTAAATTAGATTTATTTTCTGGGTGTTAAAAAGCACATTAATTGTAAAAAAACATGTTTATTTAAGTGCCGCCGCCGCCGTCCTAAGATGTCGGCTAATGATTGTACGGCGCATAGTTGCCATAGGATAAACTAATATCAATAAACTATAGCCTTTCCCGCGGCTTTTCGAACTTGTAAAAGTTGGTACTGTTACTGAATTCTTTCACTGATAAATTTAAATATTGCTGAGTGGCTTATGGGGATGCGAAAATTACTAAATGGATCTTGATGAAATTTGGCACAGAGGTAGATTATAATCTGGAATAACACATAGGATACTTTTTATCCCGGGAGTATGTTCCCTTGGGGTCATTTTCGACATTCTCGCGGGCGGCAGCTTAGGCTATACCTACGGGAACAAGAAAAAACGTGATATGCGCGTACGAAGTCGCGGGCAAAAGCTAGCTAATAATAATCCACCCGACCGAATTCCAAACGCGCGCTAGCACAGGTGGACTCTATTCCTTCGCTCTCATGATCCGAAGATACGGCAATCCGACACGTCCGAGGAGAGATGAGGCGCATGACCAACGGCTCATGTGCTTTCAAACTTCTGGTTACTACTGAGAAATTCTTAACGGAAAAGCCCAAAAATTACACTTTTTGCCCGAACTGGGAATCAAACCCAGGACCCCACGCTCGTCAGTCCCGTTTGCGACTACGAGACCAACTGGGCAATATCATAATTCATAAGTTACTGTTCATTCCGAAAAATTACACAGTTCTTTTGGGATAGGTCGATAGCAGTACCGCGGGAAAAAGCTAGTCAAATTCAGAAAAGATAAAATAATACAATCTCTTTGTGTGAATCCGATTGAGAAAATTCCTTCACCAATAGAAAGCTGAATGCCATAGGCTACCTTTTATCGCGTAAATGCACGGTTGTTATGGGATAGGCCACAGTACTCGGGAGAGAAGCCGCGGCATAAACCTAGTTTTCTATACACCTATGCATGGGCGTACACAAAGCCTTAGCATCATCTTCCTGCCCTTATCCCATGTTACTTGGGGTCAGCGCAACACGTTTTTTTCTTCCATTCTGTCCTATCAGCCGTCAAACTATCACTAACTCCCTTTTCTTTCATACAATCCATGCTTCTCACACAATCCATCCATATTTTCTTTGGCCTTCCTCTTCCTCTCCATCCATCCACATTTATATTCATAAACGACGAAAATAAAAATCTCTAATAAATGTTGGACGGATCGCACGTATAATCCGTGTCTGACATATATAATTACTGTTACTACTTTGAATGAGATTGGCGATCAACATTCTGCTTGAAGCCCGGGCAAAAATTCGTTTATTTTTGTACATTTTAGGACTCTCGGACGGACCTCTTCGCGGTGCACGCCCATGCACGTCACGTCTATTCATTACCTACGCTATTTTTAATATAGATCACCACATAAAATTGATAGCTATGTATTTCCCACCATATTTTATCAATTCTAGTGCGGTTTTGCACTCCGAATATTGCACCCCATACTATCTATGGACATGGTATAAAGAGGCGCGATTTTTTAAAGCAATCATTCCACTTCACAGTTTCTGTGAAGTGAGTATTATTTAATTATTAATTTATTTAATAGTTAATTTACCAAAATGGCTGATATTGTAGAAAGCCTCAAGTTGCTGTTCGATCGGCCAAATGAACCGTTGATCACTCCGAAGGGGGATAATAAAGCTGTCTTTCAGCTCTCCGAACAACTTGTGGTAAGTACATTATTTATGTCAAATTACCCCTTCGCAATTACAGGGCTTGCGTTAGGGGCGTTTTTTTACTGATCGGTCACAAATCCAGACTCCTCGCCACAGGTTGATACTGAGAACTCAATTATGGGTACCTAAATCTAATGGTAAAGCGTTGTCTGGCACGGATATTGAACCTGCCAGCTAGCACTTCATAAACACGAATCACGCTACACTGACCTGTGACAGTCTCTTCTGTTCTCTAAATAGTAAAAACGGCTATGTACCTCTGTCTGTTTCTCAGCTTACTTCTTCCAACCCAACCACGCATCGGTTTAGATACGTTTATCGCTAATTGAAAGAGCGATAAACGAGGAAGGTTTGTTTTTTTTGTGCGAAGCCTAGGAAGGTCACTAATTATAAACCTTACTAATTGTTTTTTGACAGCCCCCAGAATACGCGAACAACGGAGTCGAACTAAATGACCGTTTCGGCGATGATGCCGGCGAGAAGATTCCTCTGAAGACCTTGGACATGTACCCCACCTTCACCGTGGCGTCGCAACTGCCCACCGATGCGGACTTCTCACTATTTCTGCCGAAACACCAAGAAATGGCTACCGAAGTTATTGACGCGCTTTTGAGTGAGTCTCGACAAAAATGGAATTATATTATTTTAAATAGCTGAATGGGAACTGCTCCATAGGAGTGTTATCCAAACTACCAAGCTAATATTATACTTAAGTCACGCGCCTACGAAGTTTAACCTTCATGAATTTTAGTATGCATATAGATGGATTAGATCTTAGCAAAGATACATAAGGATCAATTTCCGACTTTTACTAGAAGATTTTCAAGTCGCTGGAAGCTTCCAGCGACTTCGGTCACGTGAAAGACTATAGTTTCAAACACTAGCTAGTAATTAAAACTATAGTCTGCGCTAGGCTCGCACTGTGTGATCAGTTTCTCCAATAAAACATGCAATTAATATAAAACATTTATTATCAATAACTTATGTAGATTTAGCAGCTTATTGTAAAATATTGGTTTCTTTCTATAGATGTACCTCAAAATCAGCTGCAAGACTTTCTGTCAACATGTGTGTTTGCCAGAGCCAACCTGAACCCACAACTCTTCAACTACTGTTACTCAGTAGCTTTGATGCATCGGTAAGTTGACATCAATCTATTGTTACTAAATATAATAAATAATGCAGTATTCAATACATTGTACATAAAGGCTTCTTTTCTTTAAATTCTATACAATTCAATAATATCTGGGTTTCTCATAATTTTCTATAAAGTTATCTATTTAGGTATGATTGTCAAAAGTTCTGGGTGTTATGTTTTCATTATTTTGTGTTCATACATTTTAGATCCGTTGACAAATGTAATATTTTGACACTCTTTTCAATAATAGCTTGTCATTTGTCTAGACAACTCAATTTTTTCTCTAAAGTGTCATTTAATAATTTTACTTAGTTTGCACATGAGAGTTAAGCTTACTAAATAAATTGATTTTATAACTTATTATAATGATTTCTTTAAACAAACACAAACTGAATATGTTAGGTGCCACAAAACAACAGATATTTATTTATTTATTTAAACTTTATGTACAATAGTGGTACATGGGCAAACTTAATGCAACAATTTATATTATTTCTTTTGATTGTTAAAATTATTATTGAAAGGCAACCAAACTTTTCTTTCAGTGATGACACCAAGAATGTGCCCATTCAGAACTTTGCCGAGACTTTCCCTGCCAAGTTCATGGACTCTCAAGTGTTCCAGAGAGCCCGTGAGGTGGCTGCTGTCATCCCTCAGACTGTGGCAGTAAGTACCATTACTTTTTATCTTTGCCACCACAGCAGTTATCACATTTTTTGTCAGACTCTGAACACAGTACAGGTTTATAGTTAGGAGTCCAAGGCCCAAGACTATCATTTGAATAGAAATCCATAGGATATGTCCCATCATCTTTCAACCATTTGCTATTACCTAGTGATACAGAAAACTCATATGGTGTCAGCAACGGTTTAGGAAAAGCTGTGCCCCAGTCAATGGACAGTCTTGGGCATGCCACTTGAACAAAAGCATCTAGGCCAAATAATGCTAATTTACTAGGAAAAATCTCTGACAGAAGTATCTTTACAAATTTTTTATCAGAGTTGCTAACTTGCTTTTCTAAATTGCTTAATACTTTAGTGCTACCTTGTCTCCCCAATGTTCCAAGTATGAGACCAAAACTGTCTGCTCCTTCAGCTATTTTAATCTGATTCTGTCTATTTGACTGCATCAGTTGATGCTCATACAATTCTGAAGTAAATTTCTTCTCATACGGGTCATATTTATATGCTGCAATTTTTGGATTAGCTATCATGACTGATTCTAAGTGAAATCTGCCATCTCCTAGATATATGACTACATCAGAATTTAACTTGGGAGATGTACAGCCAAGGATTTCTCCAGGTGACAAAGGTTTACACTGTGGAACAGTCACTGTGTATTCCTCACTTCTTAGAATCTTAGCAACAGAATGCAAGGTTGTTACGAATTGAATTGTACTAACTAAAGCTAAGTGAGTTTGTTTTGGAAAGTTAAGTTTGACAGTCTCCACAAAATGTGATGGATCAATCTTTATATCAACAAATATGTAGAGTACCTTGATGTCACATGTCTGGTCTATTGGTATGAGGCAAGAGTGTCCGTAGTGTACCAGCAAGTCGACCCCGAGCGCGATGGCAGTGAAGTCGTCGATACAGCACGCGCCATAAGTTACGTCGCCCATAATAACAGTATCAGCTTCAGTAAAAGTCTCTATTATATCACAAAGCGTCGTCGCAAACAATGTCAGACCTGTTAGAATATATTAACAAGTTATTTCAGGGTTAGATTAGTAACAAAACATAACAAAAGATATAGTTTTTACACATAAAATGTCATACCTTCAGGAAGTTGCAAAGCCACTCGTTTTGAACCCAGTGACCTTATTCTCCATATTGTCTTGTGTATTTCAAAATTGTAATTTTGTGGTAAAGCTTCACACGCTCTATTTAACAGAGGGTCATTTAATAATTCATTTGGAATTTTGTTTACAGCACGTATATTCGGTTTGAAAGTCTTCCTTTGACCTTCTGGTTTTGCGCGTACTACGACAACGCCCGGGCTTAAACCAAGATCTTCCATGTTACGAACACTATAAACACATAATATTTACTAATTAAAAATCTGTGAATGCAATACACATTATTTCGCAGGTTATTATTTTAATCAAAATATAAACACGCGCGCTGGCCTACGTGACTTTTCGCATGAATTTACGTTCCGTATCATGGTATGGTTCTCACAGAGCATTATAATATAAATAAAGAGATGGTTCACACAATCATGTCAGTTAAATATAAAGTAAAGTACGTACCTACTGTGAATTAAATAATGAAAGATGCATCACCTACTATGAAGTTGCTAAAAAAACAGAATGCATTAGTGGAAACATTGGCATTGACTCTATCACAACAAAAGCGTACAACGGAGCGGCCAATTGACAAAACCACAGCCAAAAAAAGTAAATGTCAAAGTGACAAACCAAATACGTTTCGTTACACGATGTTATTGATGTCGACGACGTGAAAAGGTTTTCATTTTTCCCAGAGCCTGATCCAAAGAGTATAACTGTATAATAATAATAATATGGAAGGCCTGATCCATAAAATAGTTTCTCGCTTTTACAAAGATGTTGTCTCTGGACCCTTGACCCTTGTTCTTAAAGAGGTGTCGGTGACATGACACCTCTTTAAGGAATCAGCTGAAGCCCTAACTTGAAATATTTTAGTACTTGATTTAATTAACACAGCGCACACCCATCATCATTCCTCGGGACTACACAGCGACAGATTTAGAAGAAGAACATCGTTTGGCGTATTGGCGAGAAGATATTGGCGTTAACTTACATCACTGGCACTGGCATCTCGTTTACCCATTCACAGCAACGCAGAGAGCAATCGTTGCTAAGGACCGTCGCGGCGAGCTGTTCTTCTACATGCATCAACAACTAATTGCTCGGTAACTATTCCGTAAAGTATATTATAACGTTATAATAATTGTCCTGTTACTTCTTAAATGTTTACGGGACTTTTGCTGATCATATTATCATGACTTTTTCATAATGCTCTGTCTGCGTGAAATATTGTTGTCTGATCGATTTTAATTTTTAGTTACAACTGTGAGCGCCTCAACAATTCTCTAAAGAGAGTGAAGAAGTTCAGCAACTGGAGGGAGCCGATCCCGGAAGCCTACTTCCCCAAACTGGACAGTCTTACATCATCGCGCGGCTGGCCGCCACGACAGGCCAACATGCGCTGGCAAGACTTGAAGCGTGCCGTTGACGGACTTGACGTCACCATCAGCGACATGGAAAGATGGAGAAGGAATATTGAGGAAGCTATCTCTACCGGTATGGTGACTCATGTAAGTATTCCTAAACATCAGCGAAAGTAAAATATACATCCACGTTATAATAATGTAGGATATATCACGAATCACCTTAATTATTGCAGGCTGATGGTTCAAGGAGCCCTCTCGACATAGACAAACTCGGCAACATGCTGGAGTCGAGCATCCTGTCTCCGAACAAAGATCTGTACGGCAGCATCCACAACAACGGCCACAGCTTCTCTGCCTACATTCACGACCCCACCCATCGCTACCTGGTAAGTGACTCGCGAAACGAACAAATGTCTATACAACGAAATGTTGCTCTATAGTTGTGTGTAGGCGTTACTGTATCAACGCTTTTTCCTTTACAGGAAAGCTTTGGAGTAATCGCTGATGAGGCTACCACGATGCGAGACCCGTTCTTCTTCCGTTGGCACGCGTGGATCGACGACATCTGCCAGACACACAAGGAGTCATCTTACGTTCGCGCCTACACTCGCTCAGAGGTAAAAGCACCACCAACTTATGGTTTGATTCCACAATCGAGAAAATCATGATAGAAGATTAACGTCCTATCATATAGTTTTGAAGTGACGCAATTTAGCGCAGCCTAGCGAACAACAGACGTGTAACGTTCCATATCTATTTTCAGCTTGAAAACCCCGGAGTCCAAATAACATCCGTAGCGATCGAGAGCGATGGATTCGATCCTAACACGCTCAACACCTTCTGGATGTCAAGTGATGTCGATCTTTCTAGAGGTTTGGACTTCTCTGACCGTGGTGCCGTATATGCCCGCTTCACTCATCTTAACAACAGACCCTTCCGTTACGTGTAAGTTACTTTAATATAACTAAACAGTGAAAAAGAGGTATGTCAACTAACCTATTTTGAAAATTAATCGAATGTTTTTCAGTATCAACTGTAACAACACTGGAAACGCCCGCCGCACAACCTGTCGAATCTTCATCGCACCGAAGTTTGATGAACGCAACTTAGTCTGGGCCCTCTCCGATCATCGCAAAATGTTCATTGAAATGGACAGATTCGTTATACCATGTTAGTATTTACGTAGCAATCGTTTATCATTCAAAAACTTTGAGTTTTGTCATGTATGATATTAGCATTGGTCATCTACGTAGGGAAATTGTCGCCGGGTGTATTATTATATTGTCATTGCACTGTTTCAGTGAACGCCGGCCAGAACACCATCACACGTTTATCGACGCAGTCCTCCGTGACGATTCCATTCGAGCAGACATTCCGTGACCTGTCCGCGCAGAGCAACGACCCTCGCCGGCCCACTCTCGCGGAGTTCAACTTCTGCGGCTGCGGCTGGCCCCAGCACATGCTCGTCCCCAAGGGCACTGAAGCCGGCACCGTCTACCAGCTCTTCGTCATGCTCTCTAACTACGATCTTGACAGCGTAAGTATGCCGCACGCCTCTTAAGGTGGGACTTCAGTTGGCGTATTTGCGCAAGTACCTATTCGCCTTATTTGTTAAAAAATGAACTTTATGATTTTAGGGTATTTTCTATTACATTAGCCAAGTAGGTAATATTTTGATAAATACGCCAAGTGGACAATATGAGCACACATCTTTGAATTTCGTATCTTTCTATCAGGTGGAGCAACCCGATGGCTCACAACTGAGCTGCGTTGAAGCATCCAGCTTCTGTGGACTGAAGGACAAGAAGTACCCCGACCGCCGCGCTATGGGCTTCCCCTTCGACAGGCCTTCAAGCACGGCCACGAACATTGAAGACTTCATTCTTCCCAACATGGGACTGCAGGACATTACGATTCGCCTGACTAACCAAGTTGAGCCAAACCCGAGGAACCCCCCAATTAACAACTAGTTATCATCTTTCATGACACGTATAATATCTCGAGACTCGAGACGAAAATGTACTTTATAAATAAAAAATAGTTATGTTAAGTAGCATCATAAAAACAAAAGGCTGATTAATTAGGTTAAAAGAACCAAGTGTAAACAATGTAAAATGTAAATAAAATTAGGAATACTATAATGATTTTAGGTATAGACCCGTTTACTAGTGTAGGTAGAAAATAATTATATATATCAAATAAATAAATATTTAAATACTTTTCTGTTTTACTCATCTTGAAGTAGGTACACCATGAGTACATGTGTGACTCATTATTCATGAGTGTAAACCATGCAAGGTCCTACTCCTAACTGTGTGTAGTGTTATTTATAATGGTTGTGGCAGGAAAATAAAGAATACTCAAGACTTGATAAAAAAAAACATTTATTTTGAACACATTTATATAGACAAATAAAATCTTTTCAATAATTCAATACTATGCATTGTAGGTTACAATAATGATTACCTACTACTCATGAGTGGTAGGTAGGTAACTTGACAACTGGCTCGAATTTTTAATTTAAATATGTTATCATTTATCATCAAAATCAAATTGTTCAATACAAATTAAAATTAAATATAAATTATATAAATTAAAACATCAAAACGTCATTCGAAATGTGTGTCAAGGCAGGTGTCAAGTTAATCGCATGAGTTCTACCTTATTATTATTGTGCTAGATCCTACCAAAGGCGCATTTCCTTTCTGTAGATTCATGAGAGAGTAAAGATTTAGTCCGAGTTAAAATACATACCAATATTAAAATGCAAAAGTAAGTCAAGAGTAGTGTCTGTCTGTTCACACCTACACCACTGAAGCAATTTTGATGAATTTTGATAGAGATAGATTGGACCAGTGAAGGATTAGATACTTTTATTCTAGCTAGATATGAATAATAATTGACCTCCAGAAAGGAAAAGATACTTTATAGTTACGTGCCTATATTTGTGAACTACCCAACTTCTTCTAATTAGTAGTAGTGCGTCAGCTTACCTGCGAAAGAAATACAAAATGTTAGACTTTTCATCAATAAAAAAAATTTTAAAAACTGATAAAATTCTATATCAGCCCTATCATTTACTATCACATTGTTATCAAAACAACATTTTTTGGCTCATGTTGATTATCATCATTTAAATATAGTGGACTATCAATCAATCATCTAGGTACATTTAAAATAACAATTTACATTCGTTTTATAGATTGGTTGTTAAATGTGTGTAATACCTAGTTCAGAATTTTGTATAAGTAGGTAGGTACCTATTTTCTGTTTACCATAGATGACTGATTAAAAAATCCTTTGGTGCTGGTAAAAGTTGCTAATGAAATGCTTCTCACCTGTCATGAACACAGCAGAAACATGGTTTAACCTGGAATATTAAAGAAAAGGTGCGATTAGCCAGTGATTAAAAATTTGTAGGTATATATGTACCATTATGAAAATCAGCCCTATCATTTAATATCACGTGTTAATATCATATTAAACACTTTTCGGCTCGTGTTATTGTCATCATTTTATCTTCATATACGAAATAAGTAGCAGATAACAACCTCATCGATGTATTTGCTTTTCTACAAGAAATGTGCCGCCCGCATGGCCTAACCAAATAATCTTATCGGGCAGTATTGGTAGTAAGTAAACACTAGCAAAAAATCTTATCTTAAACACAAATCGAATGAAATGATTGGGATTTAATCTTACCAATATTATGAAGATAATCCCAATAATATAACGAGAGATGCTTGACAGCACGTGGTGTAATAAAACACAAGATCTATAATCTAGAACGAATGTGGACAGTGCGGTTTTGTGTGAAACCAAAATCATTTATATTAAGAACCTGTAGGTGCTCAAATCATCAATAATAATTAATCAATAACTATCAAACACAAATTAACCTTTTCTCTGATGAATGACGCTGACGGTAGTGACGGTCGACGGATCACGGGATCACGAACTTGCGGAACTTGAAATGAAAATGAACGTAGAAAGAACGACAGTCGACACACGGACTAGGGGTGAGGCCAAAGAGTATAATAATAGTATGGGTGAGGCGAATTTATCGAAGCAGATATTTACAAATAACAATATTGTTACTTCCAACTTATATAATCTGTTACTTTAATAACAGACCCTCAAACACTGTTACCGCGGCTGTTGCTGTAATTTCATTATATCAGTCCCCACACGAATAGACAGACTGTTACCATGTTACCACGTCTGTTACTTAGATACACAGTAAGTTACAAATACACACTCGCACAAAAGAACAAAAACAAGGTTTCAATTTCTTTCTTTTCCTCAATAAAGAATGAATGACCCTTGCTAAAAAGAGAAATATTAACTATTGTTAAAGTTGAGTGAACGTACCTGTTTTGAAATAAATAATATTTTATTTATTTCAATATTATAAAGGTACGTTTACTTCCACATAATAAAGACAGTTTTCAGTTTGGAATTTCTTTAAAAAATTTCTATGTTGGGTTCTGCTTCTAGTAACCGACAACAATATAAATAAACGTTATTCTTCTACATATGATTATCACACTATCCGACATTCCTAGCCAATACTATTTACGACTTTAATTAAGTTGAAAGAAATAAAAGAAAGTATTCAATTGAGATTTAAAAATGTATTTATCGTCCGTACAAAATAAACATACTGTTATATTTTAATAACAAATATTTGGATCTGTTATTTTTGTGTTACAGTAACAGTGAAAACAGATATCGTGTTTAACCTGTTATAAGTGTTACAACCCATCTCTAACACGGACACATCAATGGCAAATGGAAAACCAGTGTTACCAAACCAAAGAAAATGGTTCGGCACAAAATAAACTCGTGAGTCGTAAATCCAGTAGCTTTTTGACGGCCCATAATTAGTAGACAAGACAGCTGAAATTTTCACCGAATGTGTTTTTCGATTTTGCTATAACTACATTATATGTCCCAGCACTCCCAGCCAAGTAGCTTAAATCAGCCGTTTATTGGCGGATTAGCATTTTCATTGAACGGCACCGTTTTAATCAGCGGCTTAAGTGACACCCAGCCCAGGGGCACCGGCTTTTAGAAAACCTCATGGGTGCTCATGCTCATTTGATGACTCGAAAAAGTGGCGAAGTGTGAGAAGAGAAATGCACTCTGAGCCAGTTTTGAGGTTTCGTTTTGCTCGCATCGGCATCATTTTCAAACAAAGGTTTTTTCCCTTGTACTTTGGAAACCAGGAACAACGAAGGTATCACAAACACCCAGACCCAACACAAAAATCTGTTTCATCAACAAACATTTGTGTTGGTGCGGTAATCGAACCCGCGACCCTTGCGTCTCAACCGGCGCTCTAAACCACTGCGCTAAACGGGTCGTCGGGTAATGAAAAAACACCCATGCCTAAAAGGCGATTACTGATCTGTTTCTTGATGTCTATTCTCAGGGGTGCTCGGCACCTACCATTTATTTCTCATGGGTGCTCGAGCTCCCGAGCACCCACGGTGTCGCGGCATTTAATTGAACAGCTAGGCTAACTCGGTTCAATATCGTTTTAATGACTTGCCTAGCCAAATAGGAAGGATAGGAACATATAGGCACAGGGAGCTTAGGGCACTTAGATTCCTTTAAACTGTTTAAACCCTGCATAGGTACAAAAATAGGAGGAAAATAAAGGTAGCCAATTAAAAGGCTGATTAAGCCAGTTGGCTGCGACATAGACATACCTACCCATAACCCGGTATCTTCTTCAGTCGGTCCCTCATAACTGAGGATCGTGGTCACTGGACCCCTTTAAGTGGACAATCTGTCTCCATCGATTCCGGTCCAAAGTTGCCATCACCACCTGCTGGAATTTGCTTGAGGACGTAGCTTCTTCTACTTGGTCAGACCATCGTGTTGGCGTCCGGCCTCGTGCTCTCTTTCCTTCGGTATTGCCAATAACCCGGTATGCAGTAGGTAAGTGATTTTATTAGGAAGGTAAATATTGTTATTTTCGCAAAACAGACAAGTGCGAGTCGGACTCGCGCACCAAGAATTTATTATTCGCTTCCGTACCTAGGAAAACATAGAACTCAGTTTCGCCATATCTGTCCGTCCGATGGATGATGGATTGATAAAGATGTTAATCAATCTCGCCGACAAAGTAGTTAATTTTTTTTTTATTGTTTAATAACTAAAAGCATTTTTACAAGCATTACCCTAAAACTAAACAATAATCATCAGCGCCTATTAAAATTATGTGCGAAGCAAGTACAATAAAGGAGAGAAGTAGTTACTTTGCTACAATAGTAAATCGTCAAAAATCAATATGTCCCATCATGAGCAGTTTTAGGAATTGTGAAAATAGATTAGGTACTTTGGAACTAGAGTGCGAGCTGGAGACACTTTTTCTTTACATTCACTGGAACATGTTTCAAATCCTTGGCGCAAATCTTGGTTGACACTCGACACCGAAAAATACTTCCAAGTTTCGGCCGTCAGATGTCAGGCTAGGCAATGGAGGCAGGATGTGACGTCATGGGGTCATGGTATGGCTTGGTGGCGCAAGGCGATGCAGCGGCGCGGGCGTGCGGCGTGGATGGCTAGCGTAGCAAGCGCTCTCTAGTGGCAGCGCGCAGAGTGAATCCTACTTTTTTTTTTACTCAGACACGCCTTAGCAACACATGGCCGATCGCCCGGCCCGTAGGCCGTGCCGTGAGCCGTCCCTAACTTCCACTAGTAAACTAGTACTAGTGGCAAGTCCACTCCAAATTTAAGAAACTAGCATGGTATATTATCAACTCCATGGTCTTTGAATTTAGGAATTCTGTAAGAGAGCTACTGTATCGCTATGGCATTTAATAAATTGATATCTAACCCTATAAGTACATTTAGGTCTCTTGCTCTGGTATCGAGCTTTTCTTTCGCGAGAAAACTGGGCTTCAGAATTTATGGCATTGAGTTTTTATTGGCATTGGTATTCTCTTGCTACTTTTATGATTTAAAAATAATATTAAGTAATTAAAGAGTTTTTCAATTACAGTGGTCTTTTTTATTAAATAAAAAAAATACATCATTTCAGTTCTATAAGTACATTAACAATTCAGTAAACTTTTACCAAATCAACACTTTCATCTGGTTGACCTGAGATCAGAAATAAATAAGACCGACATTGTAGCAATGGTTTTGCTAGTATCCAATAGCACTGTTTGTAGTAGACATTCAAAGAAACAGGTAATTTGCGGCTCAGTAGTACTCACTTACAATATTATTGCCTACGACTTGTAATCTAAACTTACCTAAACTGTTATAATCAATTGATTTAATAATATACACTCACAATGGAAAGTATCTACCTAAGACATTTTTTACAAAATATATTCTGTTAACTTAAGTCATACAAGAATTAAACTAGAACAGGCTGATAGCAAATAGCAATTACATAAAGAATTATACATGAGAATGAAATAAATAAATACTCATAGAGTGCATTGGAATTAGACAAGTTTAATTTTTGCGATTATTTCACATTCCGTCTTACAAATATCTATACAGTAATGAGGATACAGATCCATATTATTATCTTAGTAACCGATTTCACTTAATTTGTGACAAATCATCGAGTAGCAGTCAGCTCACCATGATAATAATACATTATTAATTATAGATGGGTAGTGGGGACAAAGCTACAATCATTTAAAATTGTGTTGACAGTTACACATATTTAGGCAACAGTTTTGTACAGTGAATTTACAACTTAGCTGAATTTACAGTTAATTTGTGATATACACCATCCATAGAGAATTCATTATCTAATATTCACCATTGTTCTGGTATTCCTTTAATATTGTTAAATAAGTTTGATATAGCTTAAGTTTATTTACACAATACTGCTTGATACAATGGATGTGCATCCTGGTGGAGCAGGGTTGTCGGTCTACTGGTGCTACAGTCTGCACACTCCCACAAACATTAATGCTATTTACCTTTAGCAGTAATAGTAACAGTTGATTTTGCAGGTTGCGGTATAATTGTAATCTCATCACTTATTTTCAGTGGCTTCAACAGAGGATCAGCATCAGGCTTGGTTGCTGACGCAGGAGTCTTGCTCTTATCCATCACGCGTTTGGCCACAACACTGTGAGCTGAGTAGACATGGTTTTCAAACTGTTTGTACATTCCAAAGGTGGCTGTGCAGACTGTGCACTTGTACGAGAGGTGTGCCGGCTTTAAAGTCATATTGTGGTCCCTTGAAACATGATTTAGTAGCTTCCATTGATACACTCTCCCACACACTGGACACCTGCCTGCGTCCTTGCCTTTATTGGCGGCTTCCTGCATGGAACTAGTTACTAGACCGTGAGAACCAAGAAGATGCCTTTCCAATCCCTGATCTGTGAAAAATCTAAACTGGCATTTTTGGCAATTCAATGGTGGCCTGTTATAAATCATCTTGGGATGAATTTTAACTTTGTGTATCCACTGCATGTGATTCCTCAATTGTTCTAGATCCTTGATGTAGCCATCACAGATCTCACATATGACAAAGGTAGCCTTGGAGTTGTGAGATGCTTGCGAAGAAGACGGCTGTGGGGCTCGTGGAAGTGGGGTGATTGATATCTTAGGTGTAGCATTGTTGGTCTGGTTTTGTATCATAGGGTAATTGGCAATGGTGGTTCCTACAGCTGGCGTGTTGTGCATGATCATGACGCCGCTGCGTATGATCGGCACGCCCGACACGGGCTGCGGACGTGGCGGCCCGCTGATGGGCGGCCGGCCGCGCGGCCTGCCAAGTATAGGCATGCTTGGAATTACATTTGCCATATTTATCTGAGGCCGATTTAAATTGTTCATATTCATCTGTGTCCTATTGAAGTTGCTCTGGTAAGAGCCCACCATGTTGTTTCGAGCTCGCGTTAGTTTTGGTATTTTCGCTGGTGGCTCCCACTCTACTGGAGGTCCTAGATTAAGATCTGGTTTGAATTTCTTAGCACATGCGATCAGATGTCGTGCTAACTTGGTCTTGCTATTATCCTCAAAGTGACAGTTGGCACACTGCTGATATGCCGGTGCCCGTTCCAACCGGCCTCTAATGTTGTGCTCTGCCTCCATGTGAAACAGAATGTCATGTGGACTACGAATTTCAAACTCACATGAATTACATTTGTAAATATTATTTCGCATGTGTGGTGCTTCTAGATGATGAGCCATTACTAGCATGGACTCTGTCTTAAAACTACAAAACTCACAGCGTCTCTGTACAAGAGCATAAGGTGCATTTGTTTTCTTGCTGAACTCTAAATTCTGAGTAAGTGATGCGATAGCTGCCTCAGTACCTTTAGTGCTTCTGCCAGATTTCTTTTCCTTATATAATTTTCGGTTTTGATGTTTCAGTAGATCAGTCTGTACATATTCTTGAACTAAATTAAGACCAACATTGATAAAAAATTGTCCAAGGGAACAATCAAAGTAACTATCTGGTTTACCACCACTGAGACCTTTAGCTATCAAACTGATTGGGTCTTTCAGTTGATCAATAGTATCATCTCTGTCCTTGATAACTATGGCATCATCATCAGTGGCTTGGTCATCTTCAGAGTCTGCAGAGGACTCTCCATCCCAAGAGTCATCATCTTCTTCATGGCCACGCCTCCTTTTCTTTTTCTCAGACTTTTTATCTTTCACTGATTCATCGGTACTTCTAGTTTCACTGGGTTCTTCATCCTCTTCCAACTCACCTCTCTCAATCTTTTCTTGCCTCTCTTTTTCTTTTTTCTCTTTTTCTACTTTTTCTCTTTCAAGCTTTTCATGTTCTTCTTTAATTTTTAGTTCTTCCAATTCTTTTCCTAACTTATCCACAAATTCCCTAAATGGTTTGACAGAGGGCTTTTCATATACATAGGGAACTATAAAGGAGGGAGCTTCAACAACAAACATGTCATCAGTGAGGGATGGCAGTATGTTTGGTTGAGGTTGAGGCTGAGGTGCAGGAGTGCTACTGTTGATAGAAGTATTTTTTACACTCACTGGGGTAATAGTTGTGCCACGGGCAGCAATACTCTGGCACAAGTTGTGCGCATCTATAGCACTAGTAGTAGGCTTGGGGACTGCTGATGGTGGCGGTTTAGTGGTCAAAATAGAATTGGTATCAATGATAACTACAGTTGGCTCATTATTCTGTTCTCCATTAGGCTTTGATTGTTTAGTAGCTAAGTCAGCCAAACTTTTAGTGTCATTGACTACTATGGGTTTGTTCTTGTTACTAGGTGCTTCATTGAGAGGATCCTCCATAGACACTTCTTCAATATCAGATTCTTCACCACCATTCTCTAGATGTTGTTCTTCAATTTTTTTATCTTCGTTAATTTTATTTTCACTTTGTGATTCGTCTGAACTATCATTACTATCTGTACTAGAATTTGAACTGTCATCATCATCATCCTCCTCATTATCATCATTGTCATTATCATCATTAGTCACTACACAATCCTCATCATCATCACTTGTGATCTCATGGACCTCAGGTACTGGAGAAACCCCATTTTGGCTTTGGGGCTCATTCTCATTCTCTGAGTCACTACTGTCATCTTTTGGTTGGCTTCCTTGTGATGTATCATCATCACCTTCTGTACGCTCATCTGTAAGATAATGAAAGTCACAGTTATGAAAATATTTTTATTCATATGTAACACAATCAAAACAAATCATTGCTCTACTTGCATGATATGTATTACTCAATGTGCAGTTTCAGCAGAAATCACTTTATTTGACGTAGTAAATATTAAAAGCTATGTGACATAACTAAAAGTTAACTCATAATGCGACCGTGAGCGTCCGGCAATTACGAAGACGCTAGAAAGACCAGTAAAATCTAGATATTATAGTAACCTTAACGTTTACGATTGCATGATAAACCTGTTGTTTGGCGTTTCAAATTAAGCATTCATGAATTGATTCTTGAAAAAACATATTTTCATTTATCAGATAGCGTCATTAAATCATGTGGAGTATGGACCGCCATATGGGATTCCATGGCATTTCTCCGAAAAAACAACTCCTATCAGGTTTAATGGTAAACACGTAAAGATTACAGGTAATTTATACAAATAAGTATACTCTGTGTTGGGATATGTACCTGTAGCAGCAGAAATTGACATTTTCTGATGATTTTCGTATCAAAAACCGAAAAATAGCACAATAGCACAGTAGCGGAAACCAAACCAAATCAAGCTGTCATTTCGAAAGGTTTTTATGATGTCGCGTTCTGGAGCAAACTAACAACCGCTTACATTAATTTTGACTATATGAGAAAACTTTAACTTTATTGACTGTTTACTGTAAAAAACCAGGATAAAAACATGTGAATTATTAACAAAACTTTGTTTAGCAGAGTGCTTCAAGTTTTAAAAAGCGTTAAATAGAAAATGGCGGCATCATGACATACTAAATAACCTTAACTAACTTAAAAATGGTGGGAAAGGGAGGGATTTTAGTGGGGGAAGGACGCGGTATTTTAGTGTCGAAATATTGTAGAAAAAATGCGCGAAATTTGAAATAAACAAAACTTATAGTAATGTGCTACTATTTTTTGAGAAAATAGTTTCAGTACACATTTTTTATATATTTTTCGGGAGGAGGTGGCCTAACGAAGAGTGGCTATAATTATATTAGTCTATGACATTGGCACAACACAAGCCGCCGTCCGTCCACAGTGCACGCGTTTCTCACAGTCAGAAGGGCCATACAGTGCTCTGTGTGCCACATAATGTGTGTAGTAGACTAGACAGACTTCGCCAATATCTCTCTGACGGACACACACACACACTACCTAGTAAGATTTACAGTAGCTTCTTTTTTATGAATCTGAAATCATCAAATGACTTTTTCCGCTCTGGGTGGAGTGGAAGGGAATGTCAGACTCTTACTAAAACCCATCCGTGTTCCTCCTTAAGCATTTTGTGTTTCAGGGCCGCGGTGATCTACAGTAGCTGGATCCGGATCTGGGTGGACATGATCCACGACCAAGTCCATCCTCTGTGGTCCATCACTAGATGGACTTGCTCGTGCTCTAAGTACTTTGCCTTTTTTTACTAGTAATGGTGGCCGTAAAGCGGGGAATACACTAGTATTGCCCGCTTTAGGCACCTCGCGCACTAGACGGCCACGACCACGACCAGTCGTGGTCGTAGTCGCAACCTTGGTCACAGGCCATTTGTCGAGCTGCTGCAATTGTTGTTCTGAGCTCGAACAGTAAGGACATAGAAATTGTGTGCCTGTACTTGATGTGGAAAAGACGTATTAGGAAAAGACGTTATTGGATACATCCCGTGTTGGAAAGGACGCCGCGAATGGCTGGCCGCGGCCGGGCCGCATTCACGGTCGCAGATCTAGTGCGCGAGCGCTCATAGCAAACTATACGTAAGTTGGTCGCAACGACCAGTCGTGGACGACCGGCCCAGTGTGTGGCCAGTTGGCCGTTGTGGCCAAGTGCGTGACGTTCATATGGTTTCTTTAGTTAATCTGGTCGTTGCGGCCACTGGTCGTGGTCGTCTAGTGCGCGAGGTGCCTTATGGCCACCATGACTAGTAAAAAAGGCTGTGACCCAAGGAGTATTTAAGTTCAGTTATACCTGATAGTAGTCCACCTAAAGTATCTTTTATTGAGTTAGTAAAGCCGGCGTGACTGGTAACAATAATATTTTATTACCAGCTCGAAAAATAAAAATTTAAAATGAACTCTCTTTTATTTTTGATTTGAATTCAAAAGGACCACAGAGTTTTCTTGGGTGATCCTATTTTTTACGCCTTGGCGGGAGTCCCAGGCAAGGCACCATTGAGCCGCGCCTTTCTGAGAGGCGGAGTTATTTTTAACTTTGTTATTAGCGTAGTTTTTGACATTATTTTAAACCAAGTTTTCGGTATATATAATGCCAGGAATTCTGAAACTGCCCTCCTTGGAGTTAATTTGAACTTGCGATTTACGAGAACTTAAATAAAAAAAAATTAGAAGTTATTATAACTTTATTCTAAAATTAAATCATAAATAAAAAGAATGTTCTCCTTAAATATTTCTTATAATAAAATTAATACAGCAAAACAATTCAAACAACATAAAATGATGGAAACAATTCCCCCTTGATAGTTGCAATATTCATCACACCTGGTTGAGACGGTTACACACAATAGCAAAGGTCCCGAATCTTAAATTCGATTTCAATGTTATAAAACACTTGCTACATCATAAACTCACACTGTATGTTTGCATACATGTGCTATGGAGTTTATAGTCTATCAAAAACAATAATATAAATCACTCAACATTATTTTACCAAAAAAATATATCTTAATCTTTGTAATACGATTTATTTATGTTTCTTCTTCTATAACTTCAGCTTCTGCTTCTTTAAATGGATCTATTAATGGTGCTTCATCAGGCTTTCTTATGACTCCCATTTTCTCAGCAGCATCAAGACATTTTTGGGCATTTTCAATAGTCCTTTTTAGGTCAGGATCCTCTAATTTTGTTATAGCCATTAATATTTCCATTATATCAGTTTCAAACACTTTTGCAGCAATATCTATATCGCCAGAAATGATGTTTAATAGTATGTATGTGCCTCTGAACTGAATTTCTTTGTTTGGATTAGCTAACAAGCACCTCAATGTTTCTGGCCATACTTGAACATCTAACAATTTTCTGCAACAAACTTTGCTTGTAGATGTTAGTATGCACAAAGCTCCTGCAGCTGCCATAACTGTATCCACATCCTCTTCTTGACACAACAGATACAAGAACTTTGTTTTGTCATTGTTGCCTTCATAAGTTTTGATAACATCCTCAGACTGCAGTAAATTACAAATACACTGTGTTGCAGCTCTTAGCAGCATTTCATGATCTTCATACAAATAATGCTCTATTTTAGCAAGGCCTCCTTCTTTTAGTATTCTGTTTCTGCTAGATTCACTCATTCCAGCCAAATTGCAAAGGGCCATTAGGGCCTCGAAATTTTCCAAAGCAGTGCAGTCAGGATGTAATAAAGCCACAAGAGGCCTGACAACTTCCAAATTTCTTTGGCCAGGAAAAGCAACTTCTGGGTTTATAGTTATCCCAATACGTGCTAGTGCTTGAGCGGCTTGTTTTTTGCCATTTGGAGTGCCTTCTAAAGACATTGGTAGCAACACTTTTGTTCCACCTTGTTGTACAACTATTCCTCTTAGTTCTGGCAAGCCACAAATAGCGTTAAACACTCTGGAAATTAATTCTCTTGAATTGTGACTCTCAGTCTTGGCCAAGGCAACTAGACCTGAAGTTACACCAGCTTTAGCTAATACTGTAATCCTTTTGTTTATGAAATCTGGGTCATCCAGTTCATGTGTTTCCGGTATGTGGTGCTTGGCAAACTTAGCAAGTTCCATCATTTCTGGCATAAGCTCCTGTTTTTCATATGCATTGCATAAGTTTACTAATGTAGTAACTACACCATAGAGACAAGACTGATCACCACTCTTGGCTAACTCAATAAGAGCATGTAGGGCAGCTTTATCTTCTACTAGTTTTTCTTTCACATCAGCATCTAATGTCAAGTACGAAAGCCCCTCAGCAGCCCATTTCCTGACATCATTTTCTTTAGCAGGGTTAACAAGGAATTTCCTGCAAGCTTCTGCTAGTTTTTTAGTAGAACCATCAGCAAATGGACGCACTGATGCATCATCACCTCCAAAACTGCCAACCTTACATAGACCAACCAATGCTCTAACTCTTACAGCATCATCTTTGCTTTGATATAGTTTCTTCAAAATGTCTACTCCTTTATTGATTATAGTTCTAGCTTTATCTTTCTTGGATGCAGCCGCCACTAAGCATTCACAAGCAACTTTTTGTTGCAGAGGATCTTCAGTTTGAGCCATGACCAATATCATCTCAATAATACCTTCTTTGGAAATAACATAATTTCCAACATCCAGAGGACCTCTCAACAACGAGGTAATAGCAACAGTTACTCTTACTTTAGATTCCAAATCAGGTGACATAAGCTTGTCTTTAACAAAGTCATCAACTTGATTGTTAAATCGTTCTCTGGCTTCATCGTAATACATATTTTCATAAATTCTTGCTAGACAGGCAGCAGAAATAGTTCTAGACGAAGGGGTGATGCTCAGTGCTGATTCATACTTGTACTCTTCTAATTCACTGCAAACCTCAAGCAACCGCTGCAATCCTTTGATTTCCACAAACCTTTCAGCCCAGTTTATGGCACTGAAGTGGCAGTTTCGCATGATTAACTCAATAATTGCATCTCTTGCAAGTCCACTGATCACTCTGTTGGTAATAGAATAAGTTAAACAGGTGAGGAGAGTATCTATTTCACTTTTGTATTCTTCACAGAGCTGCGGGTCTGGTGTAGAGTCCTTCTTGTTATCCATTCCAGAAAATGTGTTCAATAAAACTTGAAGACAATATTGAGCAGCATTGACCCTCTCTTCATTTTCACTGTCAATGACTTCAAGCAGCCAGGGTATTCCAACAATCTTGATCACTGCTCTGGTCCTCTCAACACTTCTCTTGCATAGTTGGCTAATGACTCTCACTGCGTTTATATATATTTCAGGATGTTTCTCAACTTTTAGTAACTGTTGTATTTTATGAACAACACCATTTTTTAGCATTATTTCAGCACCTGCATTTTCCTTAGCAAGCACTACAAGGTTCGAAATAGCTTTTTCTCGTTTTTCAATATCTTCCTGCAAATTAAAGGCGAGTTTGAACATTTGCTCCACCTTGTTGCTTGTTTGTGCACTTTGCCTCGCCCTTTCTTGGACAACTGCGTGTAAACGCGCCAATACCGGTTGCACAGCTTTATTGGTAGGATCTACAGTAAATATCGCTTTAGCATCACGATATGCTTCTTCAAACCTTTCTAAGGCCTCCAAGGCTTGTGACCGTCGAAATAAGGCTTTTGGTTCTTCCGGAACAATTCGTAAGGCCTCATCGCAGTCTTTTATAACTTTATCGTAGTCCTTCATCTTTAGATAAGCGGCTGCGCGGTTCTTCAGGTAAGTAGACAAGTCACGGCTGTCTTTTTCAGCGAGGTCCACAGCCTTGCTGTAAAGGGATACCGCTTCTTCATACTTTTCAACCTTAAAGGCTTCGTTTCCTTTATTCTTGTAAGTTTCTGCTTCGTCGCTATGAACACCCATTATTACTTTCAGTTTTGTTACACTTTATAGGTTGATATTACTCCGGCAACACTTATATACTCAGCTTTAAAGATTGTTCTAGTAAATGCTGGTAAGTTCATCTCAAATACCCATGTGAACTAAAATAGAAATTTATTTTTGTACCCCATATGTGGAAAGCAGACAGATAAACAAGACACACAGGTATATGATCCCTGACATTTGCGTTCTGAAGATAGAATTTGTTGAAATATGTTAACTTTATAAAATGGTGGAGCATTCATAAAAGCGATCAATAAATTCAATAATGATATGTTTATACTAAAAGTATTATAAAAAATAATTTTGTGTAATATGTATAAAAAAATTATAACTTGAAAAAGCAATAGTGTATTTACAAAAATATCAACTACAGTTCGAATTCAATGACTAATTAACGATTAGAGGTTTTGAACGTTAACCCATAGACTAAAATAATTTATGCGTATACTTCTTTTTCAGGATGTTACCACTCTAGAAATATAGTTTTCACAAGGTTTTTTTAACCAACTTCAAAAAAAGGAGGAAATCTCAACTCGACAGTTTTTTTTCTGTGTATGTCCAGCGATATTTTCGCCATTTGTCAACTGATTTTGATTATTCTGTTTTGTTTGGAAGAGTATTTTCCCGGACTGGTCTCATTTCAATTTGGTGAAGATCTGATGAAGAACTGCGGAGATAGGGAACGGAATTCTTCAATAAATGATAACTAATCTCCCGGGACTGCTGAAATCGCATGTCTGTTTATTCTGGAATCGTGAATCGTGAATGTAGCTGGAGTTCGTTTCTGAATATCCGACTGGCTCTTAACGACTAAAATGGGGCTTGACGGGACAGATAGTTCTGAGACTGTTTTCTGTAACCAGTTTAAAGTGTGCTCATTGTTACACCACAGTTTGATGACACCGTCTTCGAACCGTGGCTGGCCGTTGAAGGTTGGAACGGGAGTGTCATCCTGTGGGGAACAGGCATCAGAGATGATACGCTTCTGGATGTCACGGAGAATCTCTTCCGATTCGTTCTTAGTGAGGAACTGCTTATAGAAGCAGGTGATCGCGACCCTCAACGCAGAGCTGGCAGGTTGGCTCATTTTATACTCCGAACTTTTTCTGCTGCTTAATTTCTTAACTGGATAAATTATTCTGGTATTTTCGGTTCCTATCGATCTTTGTTCTGTAGGTATTTGCGATTTCCTGAAAGGTTTCCTCTTATTGCATTCTGCATAAATGCGTCACTTGTATATAATCAGCAATAATCTTTAACTCTTAGCCGCACTAGTACTTAGGTAAACGATACACGTTCGCTCTGAAACACGTTTCTAGCGAGAAATTGTTTATATTACTTCTAGAGAGATATTGTTTATATCACGCCGATACGTTGTGAAGGGGTACGCAACAGATGGATACAATTCAATCATGGGTTCCGGGTTATCTATTCGGGCATAACTTAATATAGGTAATAGTTTATGAACCAATCTTGGCGATTCTTTTTGCGTTGGGTTTAGTTAATTATCTTGAATTTGCATCGGACTTTGAATTTCAAGGATAAACCAGTGACCTCCTCAATTAAAATTCAGTAAAGTGACATAAATAGTCAGGCTTTTAACAATTCCAAAGCAAAATAGATATTCAACTATGAGCTGATCTGGACTTGGACTGCGAAGTCACACAAAGTAACTCCATAACGGTAAATAGCGCGGCAACGTATTATTTGCGATACAAAGATTCTAATTATTATAGCCGCAGTTGTCAAAACAGTTTTTACCCAGCGTTGCCAACGTGAGGAGAATTCCCCAAACTGCATGGAATCTCAAGTTAGGGAATTTGACTAAAATTTTCGGGGAATTTAATAAAATGGTGTTGGCAATTCTAATGAAAATGTCCGGGTCCGCGGTGTCATGATTTTACTAATTGGCTACCCCAAATCAACTGTCAAAATTGAACTTTTTATTTGTAATACATTCATTTCATACCACAGAGTACTTTTATTCATACGATTCATACATTGTTCGCCATTAATCGTCCGCGTGTTTAAATTTTCTCAAATTGTTGGAAATTTAAGATAACAACATGTCCGCAATCAGTCTACTCAATCCTAAAGCTGAATTAGCGAGGGCTTCACAAGCTCTGGCAGTGAATATTTCGGCAGCAAAAGGAATTCAAGATGTGATGAGAACTAACCTCGGTCCCAAAGGAACAATGAAAATGTAATAGTATTTCTGATAATAGGCTATTTGTCGCTTGTTTTGTTGTTTAAAATACAATTTTTTATCTAGTTATACTATAATTCATAAGAAAAATGAGGGCAATTTGTATTTTTCAGTAATTTATTCTCATTGAAAAAGTCATATGATCTCGACTTATCTCTTTGGTCTATCGGTTTTACGCATGGGGAATTTGTAATTTTTTATTCGTCAGTTTTTCTATGTTAGGCTCTGAAATTCTTCTGAGTTATGGGGCTGCTATTTTGAATTTGTTATTAATTTCAGGTTGGTTTCTGGTGCCGGTGACATTAAAATTACAAAAGATGGAAATGTACTCCTACACGAGATGCAAATTCAGCACCCGACCGCGTCACTTATAGCTCGCGCTTCTACCGCCCAAGATGACGCCACCGGCGACGGCACAACCTCCACTGTGCTCCTCATCGGAGAGCTGCTCAAACAAGCTGATATTTACATCAGTGAAGGTACAGTAAGGGTTCACTTATTGGCTGCAAAATTTTTCGCTAAAACTCAGATATAACAAAAATTTTAGACTTAAAACATGGGCTTATTTACAAGGGTTATTATTTAAAAAAACCAGAACTCTAGCGAGTCCGAAAGAAGTTCTAATTCTTATTCAGAATGGATTCTTGGTATAAATCATAGAACTTTGCCTCAACACCAATAACAAGTTTAACTAGAAAACTTTTTACAATTCAAATATCATTGTTTTCAAACAGGTTTGCACCCAAGGATACTCACAGAAGGGTTTGATCTAGCCCGTGCTAAGGCACTTGAAGTTCTCGAGTCAATTAAGATTCCTATTGAAGTAAAGCGGGCAGATTTACTTGATGTTGCCCGCACATCACTCAAGACTAAGGTATGTGTGAAAGTTTTAATTTATGTAGTAAATAAACTTGAGTTTTATGTAGTGTTTTTGGTTATTTGCCACCACTCATTGAAGACAACATTATTGGCATTCCATTCTTGATTCTAAAACATTATAACAGATTTTAACCGAGCTCCTTAGTTGAATTACACAATTACTTGAAAATGCTTGCAATGACTGGGCAGATCCATTCAAATACGTATGGTCCTTTCCTCTTAAGGCAATCTCAGATACTCATTAACTAAATGACTAATATTTTTCAGGTTCATGCAAGCTTATCTGAGGTGCTGACTAATGCCTGTGTGGATGCTGTGCTGACCATCCGCACTCAAGACAAACCTGCTGACTTGCACATGGTAGAGATCATGGAAATGCAGCACAAGACTGCCACAGAGACGGCACTAGTCAAAGGTAAATTAAGAAAAGAAACAATGCTAGCCATCGGGTATGTTGGATTAATCTAAGATCCAGCAACTTGGTTTTTAGGGTTCCGTACCCAAAGAGTAAAACGGGACCCTATTACTTAGACTTTGCTGTCCGTCCGTTCGTCTGTCACCAGGCTGTATCTCTTGAACCGTGATAGCTAGACAGTTGAAATTTTCACAGATGATGTAAGTATTTCTGTTGCCGCTATAACAACAAATACTAAAAACAGAATACACTAAATATTTAAGTGAGGCTCCCATACAAAAACCGTGATTATATTACAAATGAGTTTTCATACATAGAAGCCAGCTTCACTAAACTGTTTTATTTGAAAACTTGATTACTTGCCCTTTTAAAAAAACAACTACAATGCAGAACATCCTAAATACGGTTGATTTGATACTTTCATGTTATGGGTCTCAACTTTTATTATAAGTGTGTTGAAACATGACCCTTGAAACCAGCCTTTCTTAGTAACTCTAAACTGTGAAACCGTTTTTTTATTGCCCACTTTTCTCTGCAACCAAATCAAATCTTGCGTAAATTTTGGAATAGTCGTTATAAATTTAATAACATCCATCATTGTGTGAATAAAATGTAACATACGATAATTTTTCCTATAGGTTTGGTGCTGGATCACGGCACGCGTCACCCAGACATGCCCAAGCGCGTCGAGAACGCGTATATCCTCACGTGTAATATTTCCCTCGAGTACGAGAAGACTGAAGTCAACTCCGGATTCTTCTATAAGTCGGCTGAGGACAGGGAGAAACTAATCTCTGCTGAACGTGACTTCATCGATCAACGCGTTAAGGCGGTATGTACAAGTTTGATATAGCAGTATTTTTGTCCAAGGTTCTTTACTTCTGTGTCCTGCCAGTATATTGATTGGCGACATACACCTATCCTGGTGATGGTGAGTCTGTTGATGATTCATCATTGTTTGCATCAGAGATTTGATAGGTTAGAGCAACCATAATCAACCTTTTTTCTCTTTGGGCCACATTGCGGTTGTACTATTGTCATGCAATTCTACATTTAGTATTTTGATTTTTTGACAAAAGGACCGTTTTCATAAGGCATAGGCCTACTTTTACACGTTGATAGTGGGTGAGGAATACTCTCAGCACAACGTCAAGGCGTCAGCTCAGTATATATAATACACATTGATACACTGACTAAATATAGCATCAATAATGTGCAAGTTTACTGGGCCGAACGGAAAAGCTTGGCGGGTCACATGCGCCCGGGGGGAAGGTTGAGTATAGCTGGGTTACGGAAGTCGCATACGTTCCCGCGATCCCCGGCGTAGGTGGAAGATGGAACACCAGGGTGGTTTTAGTCAGTTAGAGTCTGACAGACCCCTCTGCCCGCCCCAGGGCGGAGGACATCCATGAGGATTTCCACCCATAAAAAAAAAAAAAAGAGTAACCGTTAGTCTAGACATTCAGCATTGCGCGGCGCATGGACATTGTTGTATTGATTGGCGATGCATGCCTACACTGGTGATGGTGAGTCCGTTGATGTGTGGTCATTGTTTGCATTAGGGATTCCATAGGTTAGAGTAGCTTAAACTGTCTAAGTCTAGATATTGCATTGCATTGCGCGGCGCATGGACAATTGACAATCAACTCTTGTCAATTGTCCATGCGCCTGAAAAATGGTCTAAGTAAGAAAAAAATAGATAAATTCCTAACCTGAATAATATGTTTCTTTACAGATCATTGACCTGAAGAAGAAGCTTTGCGATGGCACTGACAAGAACTTTGTTGTCATCAACCAGAAAGGTATTGACCCCCTTTCTCTGGACGCGTTCGCCAAAGAAGGGATCATGGGATTGCGCAGAGCTAAGAGGCGTAACATGGAGCGTCTGGCGCTGGCGTGCGGCGGCGCCGCCATGAACTCCGTCGACGGCCTCACTGAAGACTGCCTTGGTTATGCTGGCCTTGTTTATGAACATATTCTTGGGGAAGAAAAATACACCTTTGTAGAAGAGTGCAAAAATCCCCAGTCTGTTACAATCCTCATCAAGGGACCCAACAAGCACACACTTGCGCAGATCAAGGACGCTGTCCGTGACGGCCTTCGCGCTATCAATAACGCCATTGAAGATAAGTGTGTCATTCCCGGCGCTGGCGCTTTCGAGATCAAAGCTAACATGGAACTGTTGAAATACAAGGACACTGTTAAAGGAAAGGCACGCCTTGGTATCCAGGCATATGCTGAAGCTTTACTAGTAATCCCCAAGACCTTGGCCATCAACTCTGGTTACGACGCCCAGGACACTATTGTGAAGCTCCAGGAAGAGTCGCGCTTGAGCCCCAACCCGATCGGTCTCGACCTGAGCACTGGGGAAGCTATCAATCCAACTGACTTAGGCATTATTGATAACTATGTAGTCAAAAAGCAAATCGTCAACTCCTGTTCCGTGATTGCCAGCAACCTCCTCCTTGTCGATGAGATTATGAGAGCTGGTATGAGCAGTCTAAAGGGATAATTTTAATGTTATTTTAATAATATGCAAATAAGCTTATGCTTTGAGGACAGCTTACCTCACTTCAAAAATATTATAATAGTATTATTTCTCACTATGCAAGTGTTTCTGTTATTTTAAATATTGCTTCTACAAGTAACAAGAAAATTAACTTAATAATATAATTTTCTTTATGTACTGCTAGAAACTAAATAAATTCACATACTAATAAATTAATTTTGTTTCAATTATTTTCAATCATAGTCAAATCGTCAATAATGTCGTGCACGATTGGCGCAGTGGTTGAGCAATTGGGTGCTGCGCTGCGGGTCGAGGGTTCAATTCCCGCACGGATTAAATATTTGTGTGGCCTAAGGGCTGAAACCGTTAAGCCGACCCGCGACGGGCAGCCGTCACGGACACGTGCGGGGACGCGCGGGACCACGTGGGAACGCAACAGTCCCCGTCGCAGAGACCGGATTATTTTATTTGCGCAATTTATACGAGTTACCGCTAACGGTTGTTAACGTCATCGGTTGATGGCTCAGATCCATGGCCGTAGGCTTTACCAGCTCGGCAGACGATGCAAACGGCTTCGCTAGAGGATTACAATCTGACTTGATCTGACGTCCACGACTTACAAACAACGAAAAGGTCTTGAAAATTGCATAGGTACAATTAAAGTAGCGGAACACTGTAACCTCGTTTT
Organism: Melanchra persicariae; assembly: GCA_947386135.1. Lineage (NCBI taxonomy): Eukaryota > Metazoa > Arthropoda > Insecta > Lepidoptera > Noctuidae > Melanchra > Melanchra persicariae. The sequence goes on along the minus strand of OX376661.1, from coordinate 6,892,261 downwards.
TTATACACTTACGTTTTCTTTGGTTCAGATGGGTGTACCGCTAACGTAACCCCATAGAGGAAAGTAATATCAGCGTAACCCGTACGTGTTACCGCTGTCTGAAGCCAGCGCGACGCACGCGCGTGGGTCCGTTACAAGGATGCGGGACCCGTTACGCGGACGCGGGGCCCGTCTCCCCGCGACGGCGACGGAGCACTTTTGTATGGGATCGCGCAAGCGCTCAGCCCTAAAGATAGTTGTTCCGGGTCTGGCTATTTGTGTATGAGTTTCAATGTTTGTAAACGAACCCACGATACAGGAGGAATTCCGGCGATGTTGTTAAGAATATATAAATACCTACAGGGTGAATTTATAAAGCGTGCATGGATGACCAAATCCGAAACTATAAGGAATATCGAAAAACACTAAAGTCTCGAGAGCTCGATTTTGATGAAAACTAAAACTGCATCATTGGATTTGATTTGAGCCATTTGATTGGATTGGAGCCAGAAATCGAAACGGTTGATTTTGAAAAAAAAAACTAAGTATATTATTACACCATCCAAGTGTTGCTAATAAGGATCAAATTCTGGGAAGTAATACCACATGGCCATAATGAAGGAAACAACAATCTCTTTTATTACATTTATTGGGGTCAAGATATTTATTATATTTCGGGTACTTCAGGGTACAGCTTACTGGATTGCTTACAATGATGGTCGAGATCGCTTATAAATTAATAAATACCCTCACATAAGGTTAATAAATATTTTTTGTATACCATATCCTGGGATAAAATTTTTATTCGTGTTTTAGGATAATATTTTTGTCCTTAATATTATACTAAACTTGGAATTACAGCTTATTCTAACATAGAAACAAACGACAATTAAAATTGTGATGCTGTTACTCTAAATAACATGCTAAGACCAACAAGACGAATGATAAACATGATTGAAGCAGGTTAATGAACTATGACTAAGAAAAAGTTTTGCATAATTTAGGTTTCAAAACAAAGATACACTCCATAATTTTATATTGCAGTGGATGGAATGTTATTGATAAAAAAATAGAAAAGGTGTCTAAAAATAACAAAATCTATAAAAATAGAAAATAAATGCGTTTGGAGTAATTTTACACAAAATGAAAAATCCTATTCTGTTTTATACTACTATCTGAAGTAGGTACAGAGAAAAAAAAACAACCTCAGTTAAAAAAAAATAGATGCTGGCAATAACAGCAAGGAATCACAAACATTCTTTTTAGTTACTACAAACATTATTCCACGAATACTTCACATTTACAGCAAACTATCTAACACTACCATTTCCATTAAATTAATAGAATTTGTTCCAGTCATAAAAGAAGACCTCAATTTATTAAGGTACTCTATGTAAGGAGGCAACTTCTATAGAGAAGTCTATAGAAGTTACTTTATATCATAAGGGACTTGATATACAAAGCACTCCGGGTGCACGGCCAGGGCGCTGTGATGAAAATATATGGCGTCTGGCCACGCGCCCGCGACGCTAAGAATGTTACGTTCTTTTGACGCCATACATTTTATTAACCAACTTCCAATAAAGGAGGAGGTTCTCAATTCGACTGATTTTTTTAAAACTGTTTTCTTGTCAGCGCCCTATCCGCTTTATATCAAGTCCCTAATGGGATGGGTTATGATTATGAATAAATAGTGTCACAGCAGTTAGCCTACTTAAAATTCACAACAAAACAGATACGAGATTCGCAATAAATATACATGCGACTCAATAATAATTTAGTTAATTATCAATTCAATTAAACATGTTACATCAGCGCACAATCAGAGATAACGACATATAGTGGTAATATTAATTCACAGACCAAATCTGTTCAAAATAAAATTTACTTCTGAATATGATTAAGTGCAACACTTATAAATAAACAATGACTGATTAACTAATCACCAAATGACGATACTGTCCTGTAACTCCCAATAGAAAAAAATTAAGCATTATATGATTTATGAAATAATACACCCTAGAAAACTTGCTATCAGTTAAAAAGTAAACAATTTTGGTAACAAAATGTAGTAAAAAGCATGAGATAATCAATATATTATATAAATTCAGGGTGACTAGTTTCTATTATATTCAGTAAACATTATGCATATATTTAGATTAGGACCAGCTAATGCAATTAATCAGCTCAGTAAAACCAAATGCCATGTGTATTAAATCTTTTGAATGATGAACACGCTGCCGGTTGTGTCGTGTTTATTTGTTCTGCTTGGCAGCCAGAGCCGCACGTTCGTTGATATCAATTGTGGAAAGGTTTATGGCTCCAACCACACCTTGCAGGACCGATATACCCGCTTTCACTATAGCTACCGGTGCTGAGATGACAACAATCAATTTGTACAAGCCAACACCCAGAACTGAAATAAGAAAGAAAATATTTGTTAGTAGTAGTTTCAAGTTTTATCTGGCTGCAATGGAACACAAAAGGGGGTAACAGTTTGATTCATATAGATGGCGAAGTGCCAATACGAGAAATTCACATTTTGATCATTTTAAATTTATAGACATCAGCTAGTGTAAATTTATAGACATCAGCTTGTGTAAATTTATAGACATCAGCTAGTGTAAATTTATAGACATCAGCTAGTGTAAATTTATAGACATCAGCTAGTGTAAATTTATAGACATCAGCTTGTGTAAATTTATAGACATCAGCTAGTGTAAATTTATAGACATCAGCTAGTGTAAATTTATAGACATCAGCTTGTGTAAATTTATAGACATCAGCTTGTGTAAATTTATGGACATCAGCTAGTGTAAATTTATAGACATCAGCTTGTGTAAATTTATAGACATCAGCTTGTGTAAATTTATAGACTACAGCTTGTGTAAATTTATAGACATCTGATGCTTGTGTAAATTTATAGACATCAGCTAGTGTAAATTTTTGACTTTATCAGTTAGGTGTAATTGGCACTTTATTGTTGATATGTATATTTTTTAATTATATTTTTGGTAGGTTCCTTTTACAAGCCAAAAATTATAAAAATTACTTAGCTTTGCTTGCGGATCTGCCTATGTGTAAGTTGGAAATCATCCCAAGGGAACATACTACCCAGATAAAAAGTATTCTATGTTTGTAATCCAGGTTATAAAGTATAATATAATTAAATTTGACCCAAATCCATTCAGTAGATATTGCGTGAAAATGTAAAAAATACATACTTATGTCCATTCTAAGAAATGTTCACATTTAATATCATGTAGGATATTACCTGTAGGTCCAGTATAGAAGTACATTACATAGAGAGCTGCATAGAAAGCCTCGTTGCCTGCACACATGAAGAACAGTACCATCTTGTTTGTGTAATAGATGCGCATGATAGGATTCTCAGACATGTCAATGAACTTGTGGGAAGCCTTGCCCTGCAGGGTCACAGTGTGGAGGTACAACCAGTGGCATGTTATGTCAATCGCCATAGATATTTGGAACCAGAATGTGTACTGTGGGTAGAATGTTGCCAGGGTCATCATCAGGCAGGCAGTGCCAGCACGGTCTGTTAGCTGATCCAGTATAGCACCAAACTTTGTGCCTGGAACATGTTTTTATATATTTCATTATTTTTAAATATTTCATTATTTTAGGTAACCAATAAATGTACATAACTATTTATATCTACTAAACCTAACTATATACAAATTAGACTATAAATTGCGAAATTATGCACAAACGTGTAAAAAACAAAATAAATCATTGGGCATCAAAAAACTCATCCACATCTCTGTCAATGACAAAAGTGCCCAGAACACTGGCAGCATTGCCACGTTGAATGGCAATGCTGATTCTTTGGTCAAAGAAAAGCCCAGCCCTCTGGTCACGTGAACAGTCGACAAGTCGTTTGCTGATGTCCCGAAAGACTCGGTGAGCACTCGGACCCCATGGGCCTAAAGTTTCAACCCCAAACGGCTCAAATATATAACTGCCAATCAGGTTGTTATATTTGCGCCGTTTCAGATTTTCTGCACCTGCAGCAGCAGCCCCAGCGCAGCCCGCCCTGTTTTTATATTGATTACAAATTAGGTAAAGGGTTGTAGTGCAAGATAGGAGTAAGTCTTTCATTTATTACTAAGTAGGTTCCAATAATTTACACTTCAATCATTCTTTCCTTGAATTATTTTTTGTTTTTATTAGAAATGCAGTTACTGAATGAAATAAAAACAACCACTAGTAAATCTAAATCAGATAGAGATGTCAAATATTTTATAGTAGGTATTGACATTCTTTTTTTCAAAATAACTCTTAAAAGAACCACTTTAACTTTATAATGGTTTTATGTTTACCGACTTAGCAAGATTACTACTGTTATCTCTCGCCGGCTTGCTAACTCAGAGACAGATAAAACTAATTTAATTATACGATGCCATATAAAACACTTACTTTGATTAAAGTATCTTGCGGCATGACCATCGATAGCGTCCAGCAAGGCGGAGGTTACATAGCACACACACGCCAGAACACAGTGTGTCGGCATAAAATAAAAAGAAATAATCGCAAGGATTACCCTCCCAAAACCTGAAATATTTTCATAATGCGTAAACAATAGGAATTAAATGCGCAATAAATTATCCAAATAGAAACATCGTCTTCCCAAATACGTACCAATGATGTTAGGCACAAAAAGGAAAATATTTTCCTTACTTTCAGTCATCTTTAAGTAATATAGGCTATCACACCCAAATAATTATAGGAATTCCGTAATCTGGTGCTGAAATGAACGTGATACAGCAACACTCAACTCTCACTCAACAGCGATTGACAGCGATGAAAAATGACAGCAATTGGTGAAATGACACTAATGACATGCTTGTATTTTAATCGATTTGATTCTAATATATAGTCTTTTGAGACGTTAAAGTAATATTTTATTTATTTAGGCACAGCGTTTGCTCTGCGCGTGAAGAGGAGAACTTATGGTTCCTGCAACACTAGTGGAAAGGAGCAGTGCAGGCAGAACTAAGCCTGTCTAGAGTCCGGCGTGGCATTTTAGATGACTTGCTGTTCGTCCGAAGCATGCTTGGATTTATTTCTTTTGAATAGAACATTTACGGTTATGCAGAAAAAAGGGAGACCTGACAGTACGTAGATTGCATTATGTGTTATCATTATATAAAACTCTGCAAGTTGTAGGAATTTCAGTGGCGAGCTCTGCCTGTGCCGCAATCGCCCTGTGTGGTTGGCAATACCAATTTTTCCACAACATACTTAAGTATGTTGTGGAAAAATTGGTATTGTTGTGAAGAAAAACGAGGATACAGAAGCCGGCAAACCGACGACGACAAGGAAAATAATTATTGCACCCTACGTGTATAAAGTTTGAGAATGCAGAGAAGATCAAGAGTGATCGGATTGAATATTTTAGCAATTCGACTTGGAAAGCAAAACGTAATTTTATTTCCTTTCATGCGGAAACAGATGATATTTTGTCGACTAATGCAAAAAGGCCTCAGCGAGAAGTAACTTCAGATATTTGGCAACTTGGCAACTGCGTTTTTTCTAACTACACAACCACAAATAGCTAAAAAATAGAAGCTTTAAGTAAGGGACAGGATTGCCCTGGACTTGCTCCATATAATTGCCATGATATTTGACATGTGTTATGTATGATGTTACACCCGTAGACAGATCCTCGCCTCTGATACTTTAGAAATTAAAGTTGACAAGTTTTTTGACGAGCTGCCGAGAAAAGTTTCAGAAATGTGAGAATGTGGAATGCAATAGCGAGCTCGAGAATTCAACATCTGTTATGTTTTCCATATTGCGTTGGAGGCTTTCGATTCGACTCATTTTTAGAGGTTTCGACTCTGGAACGAGATGACCTCACCGCCCTATCGGCCCACCGCGGCCACCACTTTATCATGCTAATATCCAATCCAACCCCTTCGTCCACTAGTAAGAAGTAGATAGTAACATGAATTTTACGAGGCCCATTGAAGGCAATCCGATTGCATTGAAGGCAGGCAGTCTAGCCGTGATGAGGGAAACTAAACGTTCCCTTTCGCTTGTGCGATGACAGCAGAGGTGATGGTTTTTGATAAAGTTTTCAAGTATTGTACTCGAGTCTAAGCAGGTGTAAAGACTATTCTGTCCAGTTGAAAATAAAACTGGAATCAAGCTGATCTCATTTTTACTGCAAATCTTACTGCTGGCATGTGAAGTCTATGTCAACTTTTGAGAGCAAGGTTTTTAATCTGTTACAAATCTTGAAATTCACGTCGCTAGAGGGCGTTCTCGTAGTCGTTAAAAATGTTGGTCGGAATCTGTCGAAAATGATGAATCCGTTTTTGCAAATGGTTAGAACTTTCATTATGTTGTAGCTAAATTACTCATCATGATTCGATTTAGTAGCTAGTAAGTGGAAAAGACATTTTGTCGAGGAAAAGAGTGATTTCGGTGTGCGAAAGTCATACGACTTGTGTCATCTGACTGCTCTTCCTTCAAGATGGCTCCTCCGCCGGAGTATGATAAGGAACCCAAAGCCCCGGACAAAAGTGCCACAAATATATCCACTGAAGATTCAAAACTTCTACATAATCTAATAAATGACCAGCACACAAATTCAGACCACAAACCAACAAATACGGCCGCAGCCGTTGAAGTAGAGGTAAGTCGATCTCTGCTGCCATTTTTTGATTTTAGTTATTGTAAAGTAGAAACTTATTTAATAACGATAGTACATTTTTCGTGTTTATAATCTCATGCAGCAAATGTAGCTTCTCGAGCACGCTTAATTTTTTCGCAATCGAAACGATTCTAACAGTATGTGTAATAATAAAGTAGGTAGGTGAAAATGGCGAAGGTTCTGTCAAAAAATTATAATTAATTTACTTTATCTGGTGTACGGTAAGCATGAGTATGCATTTAAAATTGGTTTGTGCACGCTAATTTGCACCCACATTTATTGGAACTGTTATAGTTTTCAAGCATAAACTGTAGAGCTGTAGTAACTGAACAGTAATCTAGGTATCAAATATTGAAAGCATTCAAGGATATTTTGTAAACTTCATTCATTCTGAAGTTAGCTATGTGAGAAAGGTAAATAGTTTCTTAAAATTAATTTGCTAAGAGTAATTCATAATCTTTTACTCTACTTATTCAACACAACACATGTCTTGACTGTCAGATAACAAACAAACCTTTTACAATAGTACACGCTACTTAGCCATGAACATGCTGGAAAAAAAAGGAATTGATTTTAACTTCACACAAGGGCAATATTACAAAATAATAGTAAGGATATTTTGTAAAATTACCTTCTCATTGTTTTTATAATTCTTGTGTAAGAATGTGTTTTAAATAAATATTCACTGTATGTACATATAGTAGGAAAAATAAATAAAGTGAAAAAAAAAAATCCAAACAATATCTACTAAAAAATATGATATTAATTATGGAATACAAACTGTGGTGTCCTCGTTTGCTGCTGGGTTCGTAAATCAAAGCCACACACTCGTTTCACCAAGGAGCGCATACACGTCCGCACCGGCCGGCGGTTGGGCAAGCAATGCCGTGACGTGCATGCGCCGCTTGTACTTTATTAATACGTCACACCTCTTCCTTTACATAAGAGTTTAAACAAACAAATATAATAACTGATTAATTATTTTAACTTAATTATCAAATAGTTAATTAGTTCTCCACATTCTATAATTTCTAACAAGGTAAAATTTATCTTCCACTGAATACTTATTATACAATTTAACAGAGTTATTTATCTATTCTTTTGCTTCTATCGAATCACTTTTATCCTCTGAATCATCTGTTTGATAATAATTTTTTCCCTATTTCCAGGTATATACCATACTTTTCCCTTTTTCCTTCACTTGCTTTCCAAACTGTCTATTATAAAAGTCTAAGTCAAAACGTTCATTTCAATAAGGCCATCAAACGGCTCTTTTGAACGTCATCATTTACATCCAAATACTATGTATACAAAATAAGGTGACTCTACTGTCCGTTCGCAAAGGTAGATTCTTATGGAGAAGAACGGATAAGAAACTCCATAGTTACTCTTTTCAAATAAATGTTTTACAATATTTTGAATACACACATTAACTTTGATATATGTGAGGTTGATGCACCTAGAGTATATTGCTTATAGAAATCAAAGTATTACCAGCAAAGGTAAACTTTTTCATTTTCTTAATAAGTACATGGTTCTCACATATTTACAAATATTGGATCCATTAATAAAACAGTGTGTGAGTTAATAGAAAAATAAAAACTCAAAAAAAGAAAGAGTACATCTATAAAGTTAATACATAAATTGACCAGTTTGATTTTGTCTACACTACACCCTTGGTTGTTCTATGCAGCAGCCAATGGCGTAGTCATTTATACCGTAGCGCCATGATTCCACGACACTGCCATCCGTGACTAGCACCCATCCTCGGGTGTAGTACAATATCCAGTCATAGGGGCTTTGTGCACAGCGCTCCCCGCACAACATTACTCAACGGAAAGATATCCGATCTAACAAAATTAATTTCTGAAATGCATACTCACTCATGAAAATTCCGTTATAATCTGTGCACCAACACAGACCAGAATCGCAACAACAATTTGAAAATATCTAGCACGATATGTGCTACAACATATGAAGCGCTGTGTACTTGGTGCACAGACAGAATTTGTACCAACGATTCCTTGGAGACCCATCGCCTCATGTTATTCATGAGGTGCGGTCAAGAGTTTAGTAAACAAGCCATCAGACTTGGTTTCATTATCACTGTCATCAACTATGTCATCTAAGTCTCGAGGCAGTGATCGGGGGTCTTTCTCACACGATCATGGAGGTATTTATACATTCGCTTAGAGTCAAGCGCCCTTATTCGGGGTATACCCAGGTCCATCTCCTTGATAATTCTTAAATGAACCTTTGAATTTAGGATTTTAATTAATCCAGTTTCACTCTTAGTTTACTAATAACACGAAGTCGTTCACGGATATTTTTTTTTTTTTTTTTAACTTCTGTGCAATCTAATTGAGCATTACCTTATACCACACAGCGTTTAAAACTCTCTATTGGAATCTCACGGACCATCTAATCGACTTTAGAATCTACATCACTAAACATCAATAATAACGGTCTCGCAATTTCTACAGATGCCGCCTTTTACGCAATATATTGCACCTATTGCGTCTTGTTACGATTTGCTATCGTTAATCTCTACGGTAATTGTCTAAAAACTTTTCATGTTACAGAGCTATTCCATGTCACTCTAATGTCGTTCAGTCGGTAAACTTTTGACAGACCGACAGTGGCTGTAAATGGTTTCATTGAAACAAATGTTTTAGGTTTGATCCGCGATTAGCTAGTATTCATGATTACCAAGTCTAAGCACCAATAATAGTCATCGAAATCACATTAATTTGAACAAAGAAAATAAAAATCTCTGACTCTACGTGTAAAATTGTACGTGATTAGACTTTACATTCGATTCTACATTCGACTTTACATTTGACGCTTTTCAGTGTTTTGGTCGATAATATACTCCTCTTTATTATGAAATTGACCTTTTCCGGCATGATTTCTCAAGCTTAATAAAATCGTTAAAATGTTTCTACTTCCTCCTGTTTTCTTTTTCTGTTAGAAAATATAAATTTCGTTAATCCGACTTTGTTTCGAACTTAAGGAACTGTCTCATTTCTTTAGAGCTAATGCATAGACATCGACACCTTCCCCTTCTTCAGCATGAACGTTGACTATAATCTACCCGGAAGATTATAGTCAACTTCTTGTTTGTAGTGCTATTCCCCCAACGTAGTAGAGAGTAGCTCGTTTCTTAGCAGGATTGTCGATGATGACAGGCAATGTGTTAAATTCAAGAGCCCTCTTCCATTTCTCCCTGCGAATGTCGATAATTATGTCTGATCATCTTCGCAATCAGGAAGTTTGGAAGTGTGGATGACGCATGAGTCATTTTGGGTTTTAATAAATTTGACTCTTACTTTTGCGTGGCTTTTTACTGAAAATCATTAACAGAAACACACAACTGCGTAGCCCTAATATAAAGATGCAAGTACTCTTTACGTGGCCCTTTGTTTGTTATTTACTCTTTGTGTGGCCCTTTGTGTGTTATTTACTCTTTGCATGGCCCTTTGTGAGTTATTTACTCTTTGCGTGGCCCTTTATTATTATTATTATTTATTTATTTATTATTAATTAACAATTTATGCAACAACTTATGAACTAAGCCCCACAAAACCGTTGTAATGGTTTGACTGTGGGAACTGGTGACTCTTAATACAATTATTTTTATTTTTACATAAACATATAGCACTTTAATACATTAAAATATCTAAATAGTGTCTTTTTAATTTCCTTTTAAATTTTCCCTTTGTGTGTTATTTACTCTTTGCGTGGCCCTTTGTGAGTTATTTACTCTTTGCGTGGCTTTTTAAGTCATCACTGGTTTAGCCCTTTCCCAACTAAAGATGGGTTAGTACCGATATTTATCAGTATTGGCCAATAAGACTATATTAGTCTAGAAATATTATAATATTTTAACTAACATTTATATCAGTAATATTTAACTAATACTTATTAATACGTATCACTTCACGAATGTCAGAATGATTGAGTAAGTCTAATCCCACCGATCCGTGTCAAGTGAATGGAATCCCAGATTATGATAAAGATTATTGTACATGTTAGTAATCTGTGGATTATGTGAATATTAAATATTAGCATATATTAGTTCGTCGGATTACTGATACGTGAATCCATGGAATATTACTAATCTCTTAACTTATACCAATATGTTCGTTACACTCCTATTCCCAACTACATCGGGGTCGGCTCCAAGCCAAACCGGATTCAGCCGAATACTAGGATTCTACGTGGAGCGGCTGCCCACCAGACCTCCACAACTCATTAACTGGCTAGGTAATACGGTACTTCATGGCAAGACCGGTGTCAGACCTTCCGGCCTCCAACAATTCGTAACGTAACTGCCAAAGGTCTACAAATGACAGCCGGGCCCAATGGCTTAACGTGCTTTCCGAGGCACGGAGTAGTCTCGGTATGTTAAGATCCACAGACCAACCTCGACAAGCGTTGCTTTACCTTGAAGATTGGCCCGTGCGGCTGTTATAATTTAGCCACGAGCTCCTTGCTCCTTTAGGTAAACCTTTAATAAAATTATGATTCTCTCAATATAAATTGTGCTAGTATACTATTAGACAAGTACCTAATCGCTAAATCTTACCATTGCCCGTTTTTTTAATGGTACTCGTATAATGGAGTGTGCTAGCTAACATGTTGTAAATACTATTTAAGTTTATGATTTCCATGTTATTGGATACATATTTATTTTTGTTCCTGTGTCTTAAAATACTTTGCGTACTATTGTTTAATTCAAGTTCTTAAAACGTAACAGACAGATGTGTTGCTGGGGAGTTAGTTGCGCCACTTCTTTTTCCCAGCTAAAACACTAGGAAGTGGTGACGGGTGGGCGTTTTGGGGCACTGTCTTTATGTATGTAAAATTTGACATTCAAAAAGTGCTGGCTCTCAGCCTAATTTGAATAAATGACTTTTGATTTTGATTTTAATTTCAATATTTTGATGTAATTATCGTTAATAATATAATAAAAGTAACCATGAAAATAATACATCTTTCATACCTTGTCCAAACCCAATTTAATTGTTAAAAAACGTAAATAATTGTAAATGTGGGTAACAAGTAAAAACATTTTTTTATTTATTTTATTTTAAATGTGGGTAGGTATGATATATTTTTAGTGGGCTGTAAATACGCTACTCGACATTATATCAATGTATAAGTAGACTAAGATAAAACTATGAGTTTTATATGTGTGTGCCAAATAAAGTCATTTTCTTTCTTTCTTGGAACAACCTTCGCATTGCAAGCGTTCTGCCGGTGGTAAATTGGACATTTTGAGCGACCTGAAACAATGTCAATTTGCCTTTGTATTGCACCCTTGGCGCCATTGGATAAGGGGTTTCGTATTTTATTTATGCTTTCAGTAAAATACAGATTACTGGTCCTAAATTTCCTCATAATATTGTTATTAGCAATCTGTAACCCAATCTCTCTTTTTTTTTTCTTTGTTTCCAAAATTACTATCTGAAATGTGTATACCATGTTCTCACACTGCAAAATCCTAGATAAGTCCTAGATATATTTTACCACGATGACTGTATAACGAATAAACTACAATATATGTCTAATTTACACATTATTATGTCCCTGAATTGAATTTTATTGTTACTTTTTTTTTTAAAATTTTTTAGCTAGATGCGGCGTAAATGGACAATAATAGAATGAGTATTACAGTGGCTTAGCATGGGTGTCAGCCGCCCCCTTGTTTAGGTTTTGAAGGGGCCGCCCGGGGCGGGTCGCCCCTCGCCCTTACTACGCTACGCAACTGGAGTGATATAAATCTTTATTACGCGAAGTAGATATGTGTTATGCCGGTGACATTTACTACATTAGGTTAAGCGATATTTAATGTTGATAAAACTTCAAAACGACAAAGGAATCAATCAATTGATCCATATAATTTGCATTTTTTATGGATATATATGCCCTTGGCAAAATTACACCTTAATGCTCCTTGGCACCTTGATTCACCTTGGAAAAATACTGCTTTGTGCTCCTTGGCACCTTATTGCACCTTGGCAACATACACTAATACACTTTTGGTACATTTGTTATGATAGCATATTGTATTACCTACCTATATCAATAAGTAGTATATGTACCTATTGCGCTTATTGATTGCATTGACTTATCTGCTTTAATATTACTAACGACATTTGCTTTAGGTACCTCAACCTTAAAACATCATTTAACTTAAGAGAACGCGATGAATAGTGAGGAATTATAATTTTGCACTGAAAATTCTTATTACCTACGTAGGTATTTAAATAAATAATGTCACTGGATAAATTACATTAACGTGGACTTACACGGTATTTCTTATTACAATTCCTACTAATAGGTACCTACGTCGAAATTATCTTCACAAGATATAAGAAGACTGTTACCACCGAGTAGGTACTTATTTTAAAATTTTAATTTTAACTTATTTTAGAAATATCCACGGCTATAGTCAAGAATATAACAATAATTATGATAGAAATTATTTTTAGAAAAGTATTCATTGCTTTTTTTCATGACAATGATAATAATAACCTATCATTGATCGATCAGACAAATAACACTGTATTAATTGTTATTTGTAATGTCTAGTCATTTGTTTTAATAGTACTTGGACAGATAGATACATATACCACTTAATCGATAGCACCATAAAACCGTGAGGTTGTTATTAGTGTATCATTTTTTTTTTTTTTTTTTTTTTCGTGCACGTGAGTTCATCTCCCTCCTTTTTCATATAGCAGCATAATTTACCACTTACTTGAGGCTCGTCGCCACTGTGGTGTCCTCGTTTGCTGCTGGGTTCGTAAATCAAAGCCACACACTCGTTTCACCAAGGAGCGCATACACGTCCGCACCGGCCGGCGGTTGGGCAAGCAATGCCGTGACGTGCATGCGCCGCTTGTACTTTATTAATACGTCACACAAACAACTAAATATTTTTGTGAAATAATATGTTACTCAGCAGGATCATTTTCCTGCTTATCAATACATTCAACAGTCAAGCAACACGCTCCAATGGATCATGGTCACGTGATCACATCCCCGTAGAATCCCTAGTAGGTTGATAAAAATAAACCCTTATTCCTTAACAGACTTACATAAATCAGGGTTGATAAATATTTTATTTCTGAGTATTAGTAAAAGTGAGAGGTATGAGGATTTTTATAGTAAGAACCAGTTATACCTTAATCTGGTGTAGCGGTTTCAGGAATGTGAACAGAACATTATTTTTCTTTTACTACTGAGTTTTTGTATATAAGGGATTTCCATTTTCTGCAATTAGACTCCCATTTAGTATGTTGCACATGTGGTACTGAACTCCTAGCTAACAAAGCCAGTCTAGCTCCATCTTGAAGCATTATTCTCTTAAATAAATTAGGTACTCAAAAATAAAGGCTCCAATATTATGTAGACCATCAGCACAAAGTCAGTTCAATGAAAATGAATTATTAACCAACACACTTTGTCTCAGAAATCAATAAATTATGATAATGTAGCCCAGTTGGCAACTATTCAAGAGACATAATTTCTTTTTGATCATTATGAGCCGATTGTTTCCATAGTCAACAAGAACTCCCAGCTTCAAAGCAGTGTCCAATGGCAAACAATAGTTTAAGAGCTGTTACTGTGTAGCTTAGAGTACTCTCTTTGAAATCTTTAAGGATTCACAAATATTTCATAGTGGGTAATGATATTTAAATCCCTAGAAACCCTATTAGAGCCAGACACTACAAATTTGTGCATCCACATACTAATCATGAAAAGTACTTTGTCACTGGTCACTAAAGGTAAATAAGCTAACATGGTAAAAAAAATTGAATGATGGAAACTAGAAGTTCCAAAAATCTTATATTTTAATGTTGCAAAACAAAACGGGCATTTGTGGGAAACAAGGGGATGTCGGGGACTAAACAAACGAAACTGTGGAGCTACTTTTCCTATTTATGGTTTGTCTGTTAATCCATTTATTGCACAATGTTATGCAAGAAATCTGAGTCTGCTCAGCTGCAAGACTATGGTGCGCAAAATGCACATCACAAACACTCCCAGACTATTTTTCAGTAGTCCCTCATAGTGTCGATTTATCCGAGAGATACGCGCGCTCTACTCCCGCTATTCTGTACCCTGTTCCTGTCCAGAATCTGTAGGTTTGGCTTGACGGCGCGCCAAATAACTTCGAGAATTCATAAGTCGTGTATGTAAAACTCTCAGTTTACGACATTCGGCGTATTTAGAAGGATGTCAAACATCCTTCTAATTACGCCGAATGTCGTACAAAAAGGAAAATCCCGTAGAAATGGAGTGATCCCGATTTCCCAGGTTTTTTTATTGAACGCTGCGTTTATCGTGGAAGAGGAGCCTTTTCCGCTCCAAACAGAGTTAATTCCAATGACTGATTTAATTATGAACATTAAAGATATTATTATTTAAAAAAAAAAACAACTACTTTCGTAAAAGCTCAACTAGTTGTTAAAACGGGGAAAAGACCAAACAAAATGTTATTGATTGCATTTCAGAGCGTGCATTGAAATTATATTAATCTAGCTGCTGCTAGGGGCTTCACCCCTGTGAATGTCGGAAATTATCCTAAGGGAACATACTCCTGGGATAAAAATGTAGCTTATGTGAGTGATATTTCACACTATAATCTATCTCTGTGCCAAATTTCATCCAGATCCGTTCAGCCGTTCTGGCGTGATTGAGTCACAAACATTTATGCATCTACCCATAGTTCGCATTTATAATAGCAGTAAGACTAGCGAACTGTCAACCGCCCCTTCTTCGCTAGAGTGCAATCTACTGATGTGGCAATATGTTGTCAAAACGTAGAGATTTGTGTGCTTTACAGCACCTTCCAGGATAAAGTGTCTACATAATTCGTCCATTCTCGTCCATTGTCGCAGGACGACCACAGTTGTCGGAGGGCTAAGTGCGAGGTTTTTAACGTACTCGATCGCGATAGGTAACGTAAACGTTCGCTTATGTCGGATTGTATGGAAAAAAAATGTTTTCCGTTACTGTCACCAGACAGCGTTTATTTATTTTCAATACAAATTGATGTTTATGCTAACCGATCGAGAACGTTAAAAAACTCGCACTAATAATATATTCAATAAGTAGTTTGTACTTGGAATACAGAGTTGTCATATATACTTAAATGTTATAAAGAAAAACCTGTGCAACAAATATGTATAAAATGGGTCATAGGACCCCTTCCTAAACTAGGCAAGAAACCTGTCTGTATCTTAGGACAGAGTACTAGTAGACTACGGCCACTGCACGAGATTATAATAGAACAGAAATACTCTTTGTTGTACTCCATAACAAATTACAATAAGACCTTAAAATTAGTAAGGTGAAAAATCGAATAGAGGACAAGTAGGTAAAACGGCAAGATATCCTTGTCGTGTTTCCGAAGGCTACACACGGAATAATCCTCAAGTTAAAATGTTAAGGGTTACATTTCGATAATTTTGAAACATTGTCGAATGCGCGTTTTCCGCAAGCCTGCTCAATTCAAGCTGGCTACTAACTCCTATTATTGGCTATCCTCATACACCTACGACCTTTCCTAATGTGTGGGAAGATAAGCACATGGATCACCTACTTGCTTTGTCATTATGGTATTAATCTGCGTTACGAGTCCAGCTTTTTAATTTGAACCAAGTCCTCGTGTGTAATGTTGATAATTTCCGGAAACAAGGGAATCGCACATTATTCTGGAGTCTATCGTGTAGCTTTATGCATGTTCACTTAGGGTTGATTTTTCAATAGTCAGATAACGTTTAACTGGGGAATTAAATTGGTGGTTTGACAGCTTTTGTATAGTAAATCTGTTATACCGACATTTTTATTCCTCAGTTAGAAGATAACTGACGATTGAAAAATCACTAAGGATAGCATCCAACATAAGCAAACTAGCTTTTACCTCGACGCTTCGCTCGGCCTATAACCGACCATCCATCTATCTATTGAGGTTTGGTTTCCGTATTTCTGTACCAAAATTCATTAAAGTTAGTTTTAGGAAATAAGGCGTGAAAGCGTAAAAAAACTACATAACAAACTTATATTCGCATTTTTAAAATTAGTTAAAATTAGGTTTTAATATCAAACAAGGTAAATTATGTTGCTGAGGTCTTATGACGAGACCAGTCTCGTCATAAGATCTTCATAAAATCGTCATAAGTCTTATTAATATGATGAGTCGTCATTTTCAATAAGACAGCAAAACGAGCAGGAAACTTTAGGAAGTAAGATGCCAAATTCAACCTCTTATGTTGTGTTGCGGAGATTCGAATGCAGTCATACCGTGTCGAATATTGATCGTTAGCTGCATTTTGTCAGAAAATAAATAACCTTAATCCTACCACATGTGACAAATCTAGGATCTAAATCATCCTTAACTTACGATGCGATGCTAAGTTTTACTCGCGTCAAATGTTCTGAAATTCCACATCAAAAAGCATACCTATGTTATTTTATTACCACTACTGCGAATACTGCTGCATTACCTACCATAAGACGGGGTAACTTTGACTTTAGAGGTAACTTTGACACGTTCTTTTTTTTAACTACCTACTCTACTTTCTTGACTACTTTTTGTTTCTGCATCTCTCACCCATGCGGACTTGCCCCTAACACGTGTAAACCGAATTTTGGGGCTTTATTATAATAAGCCCCAAACACTGTCAAAGTTATCCTTAAAGTCAAATTAACCCCGTATTACCGGTTGTTAATAAAAAACCGGTCAGTGCGAGTCGGACTCGCGCACGAAGGGTTCCGTACCATTATCTATAAAAAAAACGGCAAAAAAATCACGTTTGTTGTATGGGAGCCCCCACTTAAATATTATTTTTTTCTGTTTTTAAGTATTTTTTGTTATAGCAGCAACAGAAATACATCATCTGTGAAAATTTCAACTGTCTAGCTATCACGGTTCATGAGATACAGCCAGGTGATAGACAGACAGACGGACAGCGGAGTCTAGTAATAGGGTCCCGTTTTTGTACCGTATTTTGATTGTTACTATTAACGAGCGTTATTTCAGGACTGTTATTTACTCGGCAAATTAAAAAATGGTGTTCATTTTGCCAAGACAATACTACCGTTGGTTACAAAATCGAATCCTAAAAAGTTTGAGGCGATGGCAACGCCAATTAGTCTCGAAAGAATGCAGTTAGTTTTCAATTATTAATGAATACCGAATACGCGTTTATACTACATGGATATACTAGATTCACTGTTAGTTGTGAACGAAATAGAAATTCAGCGAATATAGGACAAAAAATAACGATGTCTTAAACTTGATATTTACTGTTGTGAATCAAAAATGAGAAACAATGGAATTATTCTAGTTGCATTCGGTTATTATATAGGTACTTGTTTGTTTACCACGCAGACAATATTTCAGATAGGCACAATAACGGTATATCTGACAGAACAATTTGATTTAAACTTGCATCTGGTGAGTCAGTATTTTTTTCGACTAGATTACTTATAATATGACAACAGATGGTTCACTGAATAAGGCATCCAACCAGCGCAGCCGCCGAATCAGCTAGTCATATTTGGCGTGATCAATATTAAAAATATAATATTCCGTTGCACTGTAACGATACTCCAACACGAGATGAAAAAGAAAGTATCATAGATTGTACGACGATTGTACAGTGTAGATAAGTATTTAGCCGAGTAAAACTGAGCTCGTTTTGTGAGCACTGTAGCGTTAGGTATAGCGCACTAAGCAACAGTTCTGCGACATTTCTCTAATCGCGTGCTTTAAAGCTAGGTCACAATTTCTCAGCATCTTCCAAGAAAGATTAGCATGCAAACTACGCATTTGGATTCGCTTTAGAAAAGAAATTAATAATTATGACCAGAACCAGATTGGCATGCAAGATATGAATTTTGAATCAACAGTAGTTTCTATATCGATCTACTGCGTTCAAGAATTTACTCACCTCATTAAAGCCTTTTATATACCGTCCCTCAAGTCATTAATCCCTGGTTGATGATGGACATGATGAAATAGATCATAATGATCAGTATCATGAAGATGAACAAAAAGCCGGGTCAGATGGCAAATTATTTCGAGCAGAACTGTAAAGGTAGACAGTGTGGTACGGATCGGTGACAATAGTGGCGACAGTAGGAGGCGGTGTAGGTTTACGCGGTACGGCCTGGTCGTGTAACGGAAGCTCGGGCGCCGCATTGTTGCCCCGTCACGGCGGGCCGCCGCCACAGCCGCCTCGTTCGCACTCTCACCGCAAGTCTAGCGTCTCTTACATTTTATTCCAGAAGAAAAAACTTTGTCAAATGGCTTTGATCTAAGAATTCGGATCACCTTAACCGGAATCAAAAGCCGGCTCAGCAAAATTTCCAATATTGTAATGGAATCACTAGTGTACGGTTCATACCATTGAACAGCTTAGCTTCCGTCCGCCTAACGAGTAACGTCCAGGCAAGCTCATAGTTGTAAAATTTTTGCATGACAATACACATTTATTTTACGCTAAACTGATCAAGACGTAGTAGAAAGGCTAAGATCAATATTATTCTTAGCATTGATGTCCACTGACCTAGTTATATTGATATCATGCTCAAGTCTAATAAAACGTTCCTCAAATCTGTGACGAAACTCACCTTAACAATATCCAGCATAAGTTACGGTCTGTAAATTATGGATTTAATGAATTCAGGCAAGGGATCAAAAAACTTCAAGGCCTACTTATTGTTTCTCCGTCCCATGCTACCGATGCTTATCACGATCGCTTTGGACGCCAAACGTTACGCGATATGAATCATCTTAATGATCAAATTCAAAATTCAGCCCGCTAATTGGGCTAGGTTTATTTCACGGAAGTTAGTGTTCATTCAGTATTTAGAAACACATGCGGACTATTATAATATGACAAGAGAGTACTCCAATACCTCGGCTGCCATTCTTGATAAAGTTCCCCCTGAGAAACTTTCTTCCTTGACCGACTTATTAGGTTAGAACGAGACTACCCCAACAAGCTGTAAGTGTGTATATCCTTCCTGGCAGGATCCAGCTTTTTGATCACTGTTTTAAAGAGACTGCTGGTCTGAATGCTTATCTTTCAATTACAGCAAAGTGTTTTAAGATTCCGTGACTAAAGGGCTCGCAATCGCAACGTGACTTGCGGTGTTTCTGCTAACCTGCAAAGGTTCACCTCTGATGCTATCAGGTCAACACTCTATCCTCCAGATTAGATTAGTACTGAACACGGTGCTCTGACATCCCAGGCACAGAAATGGATTAGGTATTAAAGCAACCTTCCTGAAGTGCACCGACCGTAAGTTTCTCCATATGATAACAGGTAGCCAGTACCTGTTACTTACCGATATGATTACTTCTTCACCGCCACCGCTGCCTGTCTCTGGTCGGTTTTGTATTTTATAAAAAAGACACTATCTCGGAATGAGGAGACTCATTCCTTAATATTTTAATTGAGTCTGCTAGTTTAGGTCAAGCAAAGTAATTTGAACGAATCATTGGACTAAGTTATGCTAAGTAATCGCTTGTCTGGTTCCTCCTGGGATGTTATTTGCTCCAATAATTAATCGTCTCGATATTTGCAGCCTCAGTCCCAATAAATCACCAGAATCACCGATATATTTTTATCAACTTACAAAATGTAAAATATCTGTTTAGTTTTTTAATTATTTTTGTTGTTCACACTTGTATCGCCGTATTATTAGTACTGCATTTTCGTAGGAATTACTTATAATTCCTACGAAAATGCAGTGCAGTGCAGTGCTCTGTATGAAATTACAAGTTACATTAGCAAGTGTCGGCCTCCTAGCTCGACCACATGTTCTAGATTAACACGTGTCGTGTTCTGGCTTGGTCGCGGTTTACTTTGCGGGTTTCGGTAACTTTGTATCCCCTTTCTGGTGGCCCGCTACTTGACTTAGTTGATTTCACTTCTGCATTATATGAAAGATAGTGTTTTTAGGGTCTGACAAATCAGTTAATGTTATGGCTAGCTAGGTCAGCTAGGCTTATCGATTACATTTTTTTTGTATTGTTGTTCCAATTTGCAACATTTTCGGCGCTAACAACAGAAAGTACCTTTAAATTAGTTTAGTTTTTTTTTAGTTAGTTTAATCACTAGCTAAGTCTAAATAAAAATTATAAACTTGGTGATCATAACAAGAACAATAACTTCAAGTAGAAAATAACACCAATTGACTTGCAATTTGTCTGGTCAGCACTGGCACGGCGAGTCGCGAACTCGCGACAGAGCAACGCACCCGAGTTACTACAACGAAGTTGTGCTTTATTATGAATACACACACATTTTTATATCTTTGCTATACTTACAGAACTCTGAAAACTATTTGGCAATGATCCAATACTGCAGGTTAACTTTTGCATGTTCCATTTTTTCCAGTCTCAACCAACTTAACACTATTTTGCTAATGACTCACGAAACATGTTTGTGGTCATAATTGCGGTCAGACCTATACCTTATTTTAATTACAACGTAACCTATATTTTTCCTTTTTTGGGAAAGGTGGTTTAGGTATTTACCTAATAAAGCAGTACGGCTAATCTGGCGTACTTTCTGTCTGACAGACTACTAAGTAATCTGATCTACCTAGGTACTTATTTCGGGGGTTTGTGTCCTCCGTGTGACCGGGGTATCATTTTTTTAATGTATATTACGCTCAATTTTTTTAATTATTTAAGCAAGCATGTACATAAGTACAGAATAAAGTCGAAGGCGTTATCACACCAAGCGTCCATCCTCTAATACGTAAACCTGATCACACTTCAGTGTTGATATCAGGACTTCAGGAGAACATACTCGTAGAACGCAGCTCGCGTACCATACTCATCAACGCTACGGTGAGGTACAATGAAAAACCTATAACCGGTATCTGCTCGGCCCGGGATACTCCAGGTTGGTTTTTGGTCGCAACAGGAAAAATCACCGAAAAACCCTAGTGTGCGTCGTATAACATTTAAACTATTTACAGATACGTGTACAACGAATATTTTTGATGTATGAGTAGACGAAGGATAAGTGCTTAAATAATATGACACACAATCGTAGTTTTCACACCCGCCTTCACAATTGTTACGCATACGAAGATGACTCGGCGTTTCTAAACGAGCAACCAAGCGAATTTTAGAAGCGCAACAAGTGACTTGTTACGAGCAGCTAAAAAAGTATGTCGACTATCTAGCGAGGGACGGAAAACCGTTAATATGAGGGACAAGGGCGCGCCATCGATCCCGTCTCTCTCGGCCGCTCCTGGCCCGACCCTGACCTCTCCAGTGAGCCCCGTGCGGCCTGTAGGACGCACAGATTTCATGACGTCAATCCCTTCGCTCAACGCAATAGGTATGCAATTATTTGTTTGTTTACAAATCGCAATTCGCGTACAAATTTCTTACTTGATTAATTCTATAATGAATCCATTTGTGTTTTTGAGCCTTTCGACGTGAAACTTTGGGATTCGAATCGACAAAATATATCTAGGTATACGGATATAGCTTACGGAACGGAGAAAGGATTAAGAATAAATTGCGTGACATTTGATAATTTTGGCCTTCCGCGCCAGAACACTGATGTCAATAGATATCTAGGTGACCTAAGAGAAGTAACACCGTTTTCCTTTCATCGTAAACCTTATATTTTAAGCAATACATGCTTTACATATCTGTAGGTGATAGCGTGTACCCATTTGCCAAAATAGTTAATTTCTCACCAAGTACTAAGCAGTGTTTTAAAAGCTAATTAAAATTGCTTATCGTTAGTAATTTATGTTTATTTCTAATCCAGATAACAATGTAATAATGTCGAGACCAGACAGTATGTCTCGTAATGTCGTCAGAATTTTGGCATTTTTCCATGTTTGCTTGTTGTCTTCTGAGCCCATATAACCGTTAGGAATAGTGACGCACCTTTTATCTTTACTATCTGAAGACTTTGGTTTCTTATCAGTATCACTAAACAGACTCCGCCTTGTCACAGAAAAGTATTCAGTGTTTGCTTGTGTACATTACGTGTTGGACAATACCACACGCGGTTGCTTCGGTTTACTACTGTTACACCAGTCAATACTTCACTCATTATCATCGTAATCGGATTGATACAGCTTATAGATAGAATTAGTCATTTTAATCTTGATCATATACCTAATTCTGGAACTATAAAAGTTTTTATCAATCGTGATGTGCACTAATGGAGTCTTTCAAATCTTTGTAAATGCATAGCCTCTCACTTGTATCTGCATTCATTCCTAATTGCAGCACGATACAAATCTCAAGTTTATTTCATCCTCATCCCGCCTTCCAACCCCATAGGGATGCGTCAGTAATCTGAATACATCTGACGACTTTCTGTTGTTACTATTCATGACGACTCAAAACCAACAAGCATTCACCAATATAGATATGATTAAAACAAATACTACTTTCCCTAATTGTGTACTTTGGACATTCATTAATGCTGATGTTTCGATGTTGAATAAACCACAAAACGGGCTCCGCCATTAAGTTAATTAGTGTTTGGAATTACATCGGCCCCGTGACTTGTAAGTGGCGTGACTATCGTGTCTAGGTGATGTACTGAGCTGAAGAATGAATACATGCCCGAGACGCTCGAGCCTTCAATTTACTCCATTCAGCATCAAATCCACGGTTGTATTTCATAAGCGAAGTAGTAACCCAGTAGTTAAAACTGTTAGAGTATTTAAACATGAACAAATTATAATCCGATAAAATTAAAGTATAAACATTTTATTGGATATAGACGAGTATGCTACGTTGTCGCCAATGGTGAATTGTTTTTTAAATTGTTTAATGTTCTCGTTCAACCGTCGAAAAAATAAATTCGTTACGTCTTTCTTGCGCTAAAATTAATTATCAACTTGTAATAACAGCTTTTGTATGAAGTCTCGTCTTTCAGAATGAATTTGTATAGACGTGACCTGTGGCACTAAGGACTGTTCCTCATTGACATGGCAATACACCCAATACGTTCCCGAAAGGATCTGTCGTCGTGTTAGATTAGAAAGCTTACGATTCGGTGCCACATTCATCAGGAGCGTAGGTACTGTAGTTATAAAAACAATAGAAAGCTGCGCATCATCATCAACGTGTTAATGGAGGACAATTCGTTATCAAGGATTTCGGCAAATCCATTGGCGATACAATGGTTACGCGCGCGCCTGTAGCGGCGATATTCAGAAGGTGCGTAAGACCGACACTTGCAGGGTTGCCAACACCTATCAAATTCCCCGAAAATCGTAAGTCAAATTTCCTAATTTGAGGACAAAAATCTACTGATTCCCCACAAAATCCCCTCTGGCCCGACATAGTAAATGACAATGACAGCTTATCACATTCTTAACGCAAAGCGTAGGTATACCGAACGCATCGGTCGAGCTATATAAATCAATTTACCATAAAGGGAGTAATTCGATATCCATGAGTAACCTAATAAAAATGTTAAGATAAATATTTCAATTTCTTGAAAAAATATTCAAAATCCCTGCATTTTCCCCGCATTATGACAATCCCCAATCAACTTGAGATTCCCCATAGTATGGTGAATTCCCCACACGCTGCCAACGCTGTAAGAAAGCTGTCAAAGTGTCGTTCTTAGACAGCTTCACAATTTGACACTAGAGGCGCTAGTTAGAATCTGCATCGCCAATAGAACCAGCGGGAATAATTGATAGATAGAAGTGTACTCCAGGGCGCTAGTGTAAGCTCGCTATGGATCTGCTAAGACTTGAAACCTCGTATCAAAATGCTGATATGATGTAGACTCACTGGCTATTTTGACAAGCATTATTTTAGAATTCAATCATACTGACTAGTTTCGGTAGATATCGCTGGCCGTTTCTTCCCAACCTCTGATAATGAGATATTAAGGGACTTTTGTCTGGTTGGTTACTCCCCATTGCTAACAAAATATTGTCATTCTCACGAGTTTACCTCTCACGAGATAATAAAGCAACTATTGTCGCTGAACTAGTTTTATGATAATACATTATGTCAATGTTCCGTACCCGAAGGGTAACCAACGGAACCCTATTAATAAGCCTCCACTGTTCGTCTGTCCGTCCGTCCGTCTGTCTGTCAGCGGGCTGTATCTCAAGAACCGTAATAGGTAGTGTATTTCTTTTGCAGCTGTAATTACTTAGGTAATAAAAATCAAACGTGTTGTATTTTTGTTTATGCTACGGAACCTTGCGTGTGAGAATCCGAGTCGCACTTGGGCGGTTTTTTAAAATAAATAAGACTAATTACTTGAAACTTTCGTCCTTTTTTCTTAAAACTTTAACGCCTTTTTCTTTGCGGCTAAAAGTACAAGGACTTGATTTCATGAACGAACCACTTGATGTTTTGTATATTTTAGATGTAGCGAGACAGTGTTGTGAAAATCATTATCTTTTGTCTACAGAACAACAAACATGTAGAGACTTTAGACGACGGACAATTACGAGCACTGTTGGACGAGGCTATCACATACAAATGTCCCAAAGACCGAGAGGGTAAAAGCAGTCTATTTAAGGTTAGTGCTAAAAATACATTGTATTTATATCACGCAGTCTTATGCTTTACTAGAAGTTGTGTAAATTAGACTAACAATATTGGCGGACAAGCATTCGCTTTAGAACTGCATTACGCAAAAAATGCTAGTGGTGATCTCTTGCAAACATTTCTATGGTAGGTAAGTAAGAATGACTTAAAAATTCGGCCGATATCACAAACAATACTAGCCCTTATATTTTTATTTGATGGAAGATGAATAGAGTATTTTCACCATTACTGCACCAACTGAGTTTTGTATTTGCGCCCCACAGTGTGTGATCAGGGGGTGCCACCAGACTTACCAGGGAAAGAGCTTCCCTTCGGAACAACGAACCTGTGTCGACTTGTTGACTAATACTTATAAAATATTTTACTCTAGCTTACCTCATACGACAATTGAACCCTCGCTACTGAGATCTACCGACCTTCGTCTCAAATATGGCAAAATGTCGTCGATCGAACGCGGTCTTTGCCCTAAACTGTGGTGACGTGATCTCAGGAGTTGCTGGAGGAGGTGGAGCAGGACGAGCAGGCGTGCGAGGCGGCGGCGCGCACGCTCTCGGGCACGCGGGGCGCACGGCGAGGGGGCCGCGGGCGGCGCGCGCTGCCGCACTCCAACTCGCTGCAGGACCTGGTGGCGGCGCTGGCGGCCGAGCCCGCGCCGCGCCGCGCGCACGTGCGCCACCACGCGCCCGCGCCCGCGCCCGCCAGCGTGTCCGCGCGCGCCATCCACGGCGGCAGCCTGCCGTGCGGCGTCGACACCTGTGAGTACACTGCCGCACTCCAACTCGCTGCAGGACCTGGTGGCGGCGCTGGCGGCCGAGCCCGCGCCGCGCCGCGCGCACGTGCGCCACCACGCGCCCGCGCCCGCGCCCGCCAGCGTGTCCGCGCGCGCCATCCACGGCGGCAGCCTGCCGTGCGGCGTCGACACCTGTGAGTACACTGCCGCACTCCAACTCGCTGCAGGACCTGGTGGCGGCGCTGGCGGCCGAGCCCGCGCCGCGCCGCGCGCACGTGCGCCACCACGCGCCCGCGCCCGCGCCCGCCAGCGTGTCCGCGCGCGCCATCCACGGCGGCAGCCTGCCGTGCGGCGTCGACACCTGTGAGTACACTGCCGCACTCCAACTCGCTGCAGGACCTGGTGGCGGCGCTGGCGGCCGAGCCCGCGCCGCGCCGCGCGCACGTGCGCCACCACGCGCCCGCGCCCGCGCCCGCCAGCGTGTCCGCGCGCGCCATCCACGGCGGCAGCCTGCCGTGCGGCGTCGACACCTGTGAGTACACTGCCGTACTATGGACGATGAATGCCATTTACCTCTAGCTTCCTGCGACACTTAGGCTGCATTTGAACTGGCTTCTGTTTGTAACCTTACCTACTCGCGATACCGCCTACGACCGAATCTAAACTCTGGCAAACGAAAGTAGATACTCGAATTATTTGCAGACTCTGTTTATGGCAATGTTAGACAAAATGTCAAATTCAATTTGTCAAAACAAGATGACGTGTTGTTGGTCATTTGTTGTGATCTTGCTGAGCATTTTTCTTACTTAAAAATGAATAAAACTATTAAAAGTGAAGTGGGGGAGATGTTGTTTCGCATGATTTCCAAATTTGAAGAAAAACAACCGGAGAAAGACGCTGAATTCAACCTGAAACAAGATTGTTTACGTGTGGTGTTGAATTTCATCAGTTAGTATGACGCATAGAAGTTGATACTTTGGTTGAATTCGTAAATTATTATTTATCTTTTTACAAAACTCAAAACAAAACATTGAACTCTGTTAGTGGAATTAAGAGAAAGCATTGGATTTAATGGATGCAGGAAAACTCTTCGCCACTTATTATTGTCCAATGGCTATGAATTTAAGAAAAATAAGAATGAGCGTTCGTTGTTTACTGAACGTTATAACATATCTACCAGGAGACGTCGGTTTTTAAGAACTATGGCTTTGAAACGAAGAGAAGGAAAGTCAATAATTTACTTAGCAAGCAAGCATCACCTTTGTACCTATTTTCAGTCTCCTTATTCTTACCTATCTATTTGTTAAATGTGTGTACAAGAACTGTTAGATGAGACAAGCCCAAGAAGTCTTGGCAAAGTCCATCTACAAGTGGTGCGATTGAAAATGTTTCAACAGGGAAAAGGTACATAATTGTACATGCTGGATCGGAGAAAGGCCCTGTGCCGAACTCATTGTTAGTCTTTAGCACTAAATCGAAAATGGCGGACTACCTGGTGGTAGTCCGCCATTTTCGATTTATTAAAGTTTACAGCATTCAGGTTGTGGTCAACCTGAATGCTGTAAACTTTAATAAATGGCTAAGAGAAAAGCTTCTACCCAATTTAAATGAGCCTAGTGTAATAGTTATGCATAACGCCAGTTACCATGCAATCATTGTAAATAAAGCTCCTACATCACAAAATCGCAAAAACGACATAAGAGAATGGCTTACTAATGATATTCCGTTTGAAGGTTATCACACAAAAGCAGAGCTCCTATGTTTTGTAAAACGAAACACACCAGAACCAGTATATGAAGCTGATGAACTTCTGAAGCAGAATGGACATGAGGTATTACGACTTCCCCCCTATCACTGCGATCTAAACGCCATTGAGCTGGTATGGAGTTAGAATATTGCCCTGGCCGCAGTGGACATATCGAGTTATAAAAGAATCGTTTGAAACCATAACTCCAGAGGAGTGGAAGAAAATGACTGACCATGTCCTACATGTTGAAAATAAATATAAAGAAAGGGACAGAATCACAGAAAATAATTTAGAAAGTTTTATTATTAATGTGGGAAACAATGATTCCAGTGACTAATGAATCTTTTCACATAAAAATTTTAGATTCAGATTTTAATTATGACAGTGAATAAACCAAAATTATTATAGAATACTTTTGTTTTTTTTTTAAATCAGATTGCTACGTAATATCTAAAGTCGTATTTTAGATTCAGACGAAGTAAACTGATTTTTCGAAATGCCACGTTTTCTTTCATTTGGATCATTAAAGGTAGTATGATTTTGCATCTCGAAACTTCAGTTAACTTATTAACCGACTTCCAAAAAGGAGGAGGTTTAATTATTTTAAAGTATCAAATTAGGTTATTCCAACATGTCATACTAATTTTGGGGTTGCTATAGGTACCGATATTTTTTAAATTTGCCGCGCTTTTTCAGTCTCTACTGTCGTTTGCCAGACTACACTGTTTTACTTCTCGGTTTAAATTCTGCCTATAAGATATTACCTTTACTAGCCCTAGCCCAAGGAGTATCCAGCCGCCGCAGGCAGTGGCCGGGCAGCGTATTGCCAAACTGTATACTGACCCAGACACTCGTAGTCTGTACTGAACTACATCTTGTTCATTTTAATGGTCACAAATAAATTGGAGCAAAGTGCATACGAGCTCAGAGTAATCTGGGAAGGTATGCATTTTGCTCGCAACAAATTGGAGCAAAGTACATACGAGCTCAGAGCAATCTGAGAATGTATGCATTTTACTCCAATTTGTTGCGAGCGATTTGTTGCGGGACTTGGGGCACCCCGACTCGGACAGGTTGGGTTAGAAAGGGATGGCGGGGTCAAGTGAGCGAGCGAAGCGAGCGAACAGACCCCGACATCACCTTCGTGGTTATTTTTTTTTAAACCACCAAGAAATATGGTTCTGTTATGGAAAGTATGGATGTCTGGACTTGTATGTATTTTGCTCTAGTATTTTAAAGCAAAATGTTCAGACACTCTCTGAATAGGTATACAGTTTGCTCTTCAACTACAAAGGCAAACTGCGATCGAACTCAGAGCAACCCCGGTCTGGGTCCTACCTAAGATTCGAGTTATTTTTGAGGAGGTTTTTCTCAGGTTCAGCATTCTGATTTTCTTTTGACTTTTTGGCGAGCTCAATAAATATTGCAAACAGACTGTTGGATTCTTTTTATGGCCTTACAATTTTGCGGAGTTGAAAAAAGTCAAAGCTGCGAGGCCGTAGGCGATGGCCCACGTCGCCCACGCCTTGCGCCGCCTCTGGCCGCAGCCTTGGGCGTCGGGAGTCGCACGGCAAGACTCGGCGACCGCAGGCGCGGGCCTGTGGACGACGATCGATCATCGATGGGTAGCTCACCGTCCGATAAAGAGCAGGCCCGGGTCAATGGCGCATTGTGTTCTACGCGCACCTCAAACTGATGTCAGCATAATTGATGGGACCCGCTAAGGCCAGTGTCTGCTAGGGATTCGCAATTGTTCGAAAGAGTTACCTGGAACGCAAAGGGCATTTGAAGGAACAACCAATCCAAAAAAAAAAATCCCCATGAGTATAGCGAGAACCTATCTCATCTTTGGGATTACTGCGGTCGCAAATTTTCTCTTGAAGATTCTCAATAAACTTTCATTCCTGCTAGAAATGGCAAAGCTTGAAAATAAAGTTTTAATGAAATAGGAGTTAAAATGGTCGTAACATTGTGTCGGCAGCGTCCCTGTTGAGCGAGGAGCCGGCGCGCGCGGGCTACCTGGCCACGGTGCGCTGCGTCAACCCGCCGCCGCTGGCCGAACGCCGCGTGTCTGCCAGCGACGCCAACACGCCCGCCGAGATGGAACTACTCAACAGGTACGACGCGCCACCATCATCGATAGCTTTCCTTTGGTTTCTGCCATGCTTCCTGGCCCTGTACACCCCTTATCCAAATGCGCGCTATAAAGCCTTTGATTTCTAGGGCACCTTTGCCACCACACAGTCGATAACTTCTCCAGTGTTATCACTCACATTTAAAAGTACGCTATGGTGAAGTTGCTGATGTAAGTTTAAAACTTTTACCCCTTTTTAATAACCCTCATTAAAAAGGGGGAAACGTTGTTCGAAGTTACTAATCTAAATCTAATTATGCCCCACTACTGGCCCAAAGCCTCCCTCTACCTTTTCCACATACGTCTGATCTCTGCCATTGCAAACCAGTCCTTCCGATAGGAGTCAAGCTCATCTCTCCAACTTCGCTTTCGAATTTTGGCATAACTTTAAAATGCGTGTATATGTTACAATAACGTTATCATCTGATGGTATGATGTCGAAATTTATCGCACAAAAAAAGTGTGAAGCCTATCCAAGACGAATGTGATCTCCCACATGAAATTTGTTCACAGAAGAAGTAAGCCGATGTTCCCGATGACGTACACGGCGCGGGCCACGCTGGAGATCGGCAGCGGCAGCGTGTGCTCGGGCCGCGCGGTCACCACCACCACGCCCTCCAACCAGGTGCGTACCCCCCCCCAGGCGCGCCTGCTGCGGGCGCTGCGCCGAGCAGGCCAGCGCGACGCCGCACCCGAACCTACGACTGTCGACGCCCCCAAACATGGAAACAAAAAACCGCGCGGCCCGAACCGTCGCATCCAATATGTGAACAATACAGAAGACAAAAGACGCTTATCTAAGTCCGACCGAACTGTCAAAGACTCGAATGCAAAATTAACAAGAAACGAACACAGCACGGATGATTCCCAGATGTGGGCTGACAATGTAGATAACTGGTATAAAAGCCTACCGCATAATACCAACATTCTACAGTATGCAAACTTATACAAACCAAAGGAATGGAATACCCAGGCTAAGGATACAGATATTCCAACAGACCCCAGAAAAATTGAAAGTACAAATATGGCAGATAAGTTTGTTTTACCTTTTGCAATAACTAGTGATGAGAAATATTCTCCTGATTTAGGTCTTAAAGATAATTTCAATCATAATCTTGCACCTGATCTACCAAAAAAGGATAAAGCAAACGAATTTAAAACAAGAGTATCGCGAAATTTTAGTGATGTACGTCAGCATAATGAACGGGTACGCAGGGTTTTCAAAACCTCTGAATATGATAAAGAATGTGATATTGAATTAAGAAAAAACTATAGGCAACAAGTAGGTACAAAATTAGTAGTGCCGACATTGACGGATATAAACCCAA
Source organism: Melanchra persicariae (assembly GCA_947386135.1). Classification (NCBI taxonomy): domain Eukaryota; kingdom Metazoa; phylum Arthropoda; class Insecta; order Lepidoptera; family Noctuidae; genus Melanchra; species Melanchra persicariae. Next base: position 6,861,069 of record OX376661.1, on the reverse strand, counting down.
GAAACGTTAGACGTATGACCATTGGTCTACCCCTCCCACACTTTCATCAAGCTAGCCATTTTATGGAAGAACATAATAAGGAAAAACTTCCCCAGAAGACTATAAAAAAGGACGCTAAAATAGAATGTTCAAGCGAAACGGATGGTACGACAAACTCGATTTTAAATGATGTTACAAGTAAATTAGAGAACATTGAAAATGTTAATTCGAGCAAGTCGAACCGAATATTCAATACATCTACAAAATGCTACAACTCGTCTGATGACGAGGAAGATCGGTCGCTCACAAATCCTTTTCTTTATATAGAACATGACAAATCCCAAGATGAAGAAGTCGAGTTGAGGGATGTGCGTCCTAGCCATTCACAAAAACGTAATGTAGATGATTCTTTCAATGAATATGTTTCACAACAACACAAACTTTTTGAATCTATAGGTAATAGCGTAGAGAGCTACTCTATAACAACTACTCGTGAATACGAGAAAGAGGAAATACGTCAAGCTTTAGATGTCCCAGACAATTTTCCTGAGTGTTCAAAAACGACTTGCGTAAAGGAAAGTATAAACCCGAAAAACAAACAAGACGAACATACCATGCAACCTGAAGACGAACATACCATGCAACCTGAAGACGAACATACCATGCAACCTGAAGACGAACATTCCAAGAATTCTGTCGATGAACATACCGTGACAGCTGTTGACGAACATACCATACGGATAGCGAACATACAACCTGAACTTGAAGATACGACAAAGAGCGATCGTATTATTTTAACCCAGCTTCCTAACAATGCTTATATTTTTTTAACATTACCTAAGCCTTTAGTTTCGTTGTCTAATAGTAATGTTAACACTTCTGTCCAGTTACACGAAATTGAAAAAAATAATGATAACAAACCTCTAGTCTCTGAAAATAAAAGACCGAACATTGTAAAGAAGAAAAGACAAAAGATGCCCCCAGTACACCCCGGCAGTAGCGAGATGAAGAAAAGTGCGCTAGACAAAAATGTCCTTAAAGTTCTTCTGTTTGAAAATCTGTTTAAAAGCAATTCTGGTGAGAACTTATCGCACAGCTCCGGGGTGTCAGCTATCAGCAATGATGAGGTAGGATTCCCTATATAGTAGTTCAGTTAAATGTTTTTGTTGAGTGCAGTGTTAGCTAGGAGTCGCCCTAATGCTGGCTTGTTTCCGCAGGTCGATTCCGCTATATCGTTTAGTTGCATCACAACACCGGAGGTTGTGACCAGTTGCAACACGACATCGTCCACGGCGCAGTCAGCGGTCGCCGTAGATCCTAAGGTGACAAATGAATAGTGCCTTCCAGGCTGTCTACTCCTAATATAACAGCAAATATGAATGTCAAAATGTTTGTAAAAATAAAAACCCTTGAAATGTGTGTTGAACTCCTATAGTTTGAATGCACGTTACTGTCGCAGCCGTGATGTAATTTACTTTGTTTACATCTCTTTTTAAGATAATAAACAAAAATAAATGTAATATTTATATACTTATATTATATTCGTTACGTTCGTACGTTGGGATTTTACGTATTGTTTTGAGTTTGCAACATCACCAAAAATGGACAACTTAGGTGCAGCACAGACGACAGACTATCCCTGACGCACTTTTTAGTCTGTGAAAATAGAACCTATGCAATTATATGCAGTAACGCACACGAAGCGCAAAAAGTCCGGCGCACAAAAAATCCGTGTAATTCGGGCAGACCGCACCGCGCCGCGCCGCGCCGCTCGGCACAAAAAGTGTGTGAAAAAAATTGAACGTTTGCTTCAACGCGCGCTAACGCAGACGGCGCACACTTTAGTCGGCAATCTGCATTTGCCAGGGGTGGACGTAACGCACGCGATCTATTATCATGGCGCCAGAGGTCGATGTAACAATGTTAATTCAAGAAATACAAAACAGACCAGCAATTGATGATACTTCTAAGGCAGAATATCATGATAGACATTTAAAATAGTAAAGTGTAGTAACAGACATTTTATAAAATTTGAAAAAAAAATCCGGATGTTGTTTCAGAATTGAATGTTTAGTACGGAACTGTCCCTTCAGTAATCTTTCCGAAAGTATAGGATGTACCCAAAATTCTCTATTTCTTCTTCTTTTTCAGTACTTCATGTACAAAATAATACTTCGCGATCTCTGCACTATTTCCATAGCGTCTACGTCTCTACAGCTCTGCCGACAGAATGATCGAAGATGTGCGTCGTGTGCGTTGAGTCTCTGAAAAATCCGCGGCCGACTTTTTGCGCGCCATGCAGACTTTTTGTGCGCCGTCTGCGCTGCACCTTAACATAATTAATTGTTAAATAAGTAACTAAATAGAAGAATGTGGAAAATAAAATCAAATTGTTTCTTGACTTGAATAGAATTTATAACGAAACAATGAAAACGTTTCGAATTACTCGCACATTCCCTATTGTGTGATCAGGATCACTGACCAGTGCTTGAGTCGTTAATAATCGCAAACGTGTTCGTCCGCCAGCCTCGCAGCGTGATCTCCAGCAGCTTCAACGGCCTGCCGCTGTCTCGACCCAACTACGGCTCCACCGGCACCTCCGCTTCAGACGACTACAAGGTTTCATTCAAATTTGCATACCTAGCTTTAAACATTTTGTAACAAACTAGCGATTCTGTTACTCGCATAAATCCCTCACACTGAACGATTGGCTCGTAATCTGGAAAATAATAGTTACCATGTTTTCTGTTACAGAAGTCTTTAGACGAAAACGGCAACTCAGTACAAGGATTCAGTTCACCTCTTTCGGGATCTAGTCAACACAAAAAACCTCGGAGGAAAAAGTCTTCAAAGAACGAGACCGTGATCGACTGCCAACAGATTGACGGCTACCAGGGAGACAAGGACGTCAACGAGCTGCTTCGGTTCATCGAGTCCAACGCCGACAACGGGCGCGGAGCCAAGCTCGGCCGCGTCAAGCACAAGGACGACTCCGACGACAAGAGCGGCAAGAAGCGTTCCACCGAGCGCCGCAAGGATAAAGAGAGCAAGCTCAAGCGCGCCTCCTCGCTCGAGGAGCTCTCGCGCACCAAGATCGAGGACCTCACCGACGTGCCCGAGGTGCCTCTGCGCGCGGACAAGAAGGAGCGCCGCGACGCGCCTGCCAAGCAAGAGCGCCGCTCCTGGGGCGACGACGCGCTCTACAACGACGTGCCCGACACGACCGACGTGACCGACGCGACAGACGCGCCCGACGCGACCGACGCGACCGACGCGCCCGTCGCCGAGCTCACCGACTTCCAGACCGTCACCAAGAAGCGCAAGCCGCGCCGCCGCACCGACGACGTGCAGCCGCGCCGCGCCCGCGCCCCCTCCCCGCGCGCGCGCCGCGAGTCTGCGCCGCCCAGCGACCGCTCCGCCGACTCCAACGACGACATGGACTCCGTGCACTCGCTGCCCGCCGCGCCCGCGCCCGCGCCGCCGCCGCCGCCGCCCGTGGCGTCGTACGCCGACATCGCGCGCACGCGCCACAACATCCCCGACCTCATCGAGTCGTGCAACTTCTACGCGGAGGGCCCGGCGCCCGCCGCCGCGCCGCCCGACGCCGACGGCTACCCCGCGCTGGAGGCGCGCGCGGCGGCGGCGCGGCGCCGGGACAAGGCGGCGCGCGCGCGCAAGGCCGCCGCCGCGCCGCCGTCGCCGCCGCCGTCGCCGCCGCCCGCCGCCGACTGCCCGGCGCCCGACGTGGTGCAGGACCGCCGCCCGCCCGTCATCCTGCTGGACGAGGCGGCGCGCCCGCGCGACATGGACGGCGTCACGTTCGGCTTCGAGCTCAACGAGCAGCTGCTGGGCGGCGGCGCGCGGCGGCCGCGCTGCGACCTGCTGCGCGACGCGCCCGAGGCCGTGGCCGTGCGCGCCGGCCTGGCCGCGCTGCGCTACGTGCCGCCCGCGCCGCCCGCGCCGCTCGACACCCTGCAGCTGCTGCAGATCGTGGACTACGTGGGCGCAGGTGGGTGCGGGCCTGCAGCCCCAGCTGACAGGGGAGCGAGCCGAGCCTGACCGGTGTTGTCTGTGTGTTGCAGCGTGGGAGGACGTGCTGCGCTGCGGCGGCGGCAAGGTGCGCTACTTCAGCGAGTAGCCCGCGGCGCCCGCGACCTGTGTGGCGCCGAGCGGGGACGCAGGGGCCGCTGGGACCGCGGCGTCTAGTGGGGCCGCTGGGACCGCGGCGTCTAGTGGGGCCGCTGGGACCGCGGCGTCTGGCGGGGCCGCAGTGGCCGCAGCGTCTAGCGAGGCCGCAGGGGCCGCTGCGTCTAGCGAGGCCACAGCGTCCAGCGAGGCCACAGCGTCTAGCGAGGCCGCAGGGGCCGCTGCGTCTAGCGAGGCCACAGAGTCTAGCGAGGCCGCAGGGGCCGCGGCGTCTAGCGAGGCCACAGCGTCTAGCGAGGCCGCAGGGGCCGCGGCGTTTAGCGCGAGCGCGTCGTGCTGAGTGTGCTGAGCGCGCTGGCCCGCGCTCGTCGCCGAGCCGATACTCGCGGGTGTTTAACCTACATATTGCTATAGAAGGAAAACAAAAAAAAAACAGAAACTATGTTGAATCTTTCGCGGTGCCCTCGAGACGAAATATTGTATGAGTTGCGAGTGAGGTGACGATGCTAGTGTATTATTGCATCCTCGAAGGCCGGTACGGTGTCAGTGCGACGTGCGGGACGCTGTCGCCGAGAGTGTCGCTAGCGCTCGAGTGTCGGCTGTGAGGCGTCGAGGCGACTGATCGGTATCCCGTTCATACTATCAAATATGTGAAATGATTACACTATCTAACCAGTGTTCTCGCTGTGATTGACATAAAATTTAATTTTGCTTAAAAGTATGAGATGTGGCAATAAGCATTTAACAGTTCAATTTGCACTTTAAAAATCTTTTATTTGTTAAAATTTATTTAGAGGATGATGTTATTTTAGTTTACGTTCTGGCGCGTGGACGGTTTCTACTGAATGCAGTTGTGAATGTTGCAACATTTTTGTGTGAGAGTGAGTCACTATTGCTTTAACATTTAAGAATGACGCTAAACAATGTGTGAACGTGTTATTTGCATTTGCTGTAATATAACACCACATCCTGCTTTAACCTTCTAAAAATTGTGTATTTGTAATGAATGTATCAGTTAGAAGTAACGCAATTATACAGTTCCTGACTTGACTACTAGCCAAGTACAAAATTACTGATAGTTCTGTGGTGTGGCAAATGTGACATGCGCACTTTATTCTAGCGCGCAGGGACATTCTCTGCTGTAGGACGATGCAGGCTAACATATCAGTGCTGCAAGGAAATCTTGGCACTTGTCAGACATAGTCAGGGCGCGTACATACTGGGTAAACAATAATAAAATTATCTGTGGAAATTGTATGGAAACAAAACAAGATAGCGACCGAAGTGCCGATTATGATCGCGTGATCATAATCGGCACTTCTGGGCACTTCGTTCGCCATCTTGTGCCAAAATATCCTTGTACGTCTATACCATTATTTTTTAAAATATATCTGTGCGTTGCCATTGATGCGCAGCGAAGCGGATAAGTGCTAGAATGACGAATCACAGACGAGACGAGACATGCGATGTGGATCTCGGCTAATGTGATTGGTAATTCCTGCTCTTCCGCTCGTCTCCGCCACAGTAATGCTCCCTCAGATTAGGTTTATTGTAGAAAGCTAATATTGTTAACGTGTTAATAATGGTCGTTTTATATTTGAATTAAATTTTCACAAAAAACCTAACTGCCCAACACAACACAACAAATTTAAAAAAAAATGGTAGCACACATTATTGATTTAGCACACATTGCGCAGTGATTTATTTTGGAGTGTGTACTGCAAACGTTCCTTGCGCGAGTAGAGCATGGCGCCGCAGTCCGCACTGCTCCCAGACGCAGCGCGCCAGACGAACATTACTCATGTTTTGGTTCCAGTTGAAGAGGCATGTATTATTTTGTTTCTGTTGATTTTTATTATGCTTTTGTTATGCTGTAATCACAAATATTTGGTAGATTTTTCTAACTAGCCACTCAAGTCTATTTTGTTATATATTTTTAAGTTTTACCATTAGATACTACCTACTGTAAATAAAATGAAGATCTTATAAGGAGTAACTGGCCATACTAGGGGCGGCGCACCACGCGACCTCGCTTGACATGATCTTTCTATGAACTGCAACTACATTGAACTCGTCAACTTTAACAAGTTCATTTAGAGATCATATTATAATGTAAGTAATGTTATGTAATATCACCACTGGCTGTGTGATTTTTATTATTTTCTTTTGTTAAGAGTTGGAATGTACATTATTTTGTACATAAAATTTTAATTTGTATTCATTAGTAAGATCATGTTCAAGTGCAAGAGTGTCAATATGTGAAATTAACATCTAAAATAATTGATACATGGGGATTTGTGTTTGTATGCTCGGCGCCGGGCGTTTCTTTGTTCTTTGTTGTCATACAAACTCCTGTGTGACAAGGTAAAAAGTTTGACCAAACATTTAAATAGTCATTAAGAAGTCATTTAAAATTCATTGTAGTGTTGATGATTATTTTACAAACTCATACTATCATGTCCTTAGTTAATTATTGATAAATTAAAACCAGTTTCAAATGAATGAGTGTTACTTTGGGTATGTGAAATAAAAAAGTAATAAAACAAACTAAGGCTTTGTATGAATCGTGTGATGAGTAACATCATCAAGGTTTACTTAAAATCACTTTGAACATACATATAGTGGGAATTATAGTTATGATGAAAAATAGGCAATTCAGCGAAAAGCCGCATTTATGTATACAAAGGTTTTGTGTGATTTTTGATTTCTAAAACATTGTCCATATGTTCTTGCTAGAGCATGATCGCTTGACAACTCACTATGTACTCAGCGAGTTGTTAAGCAATGATTGAGACGGATACAATGATTATTATATTTTACAGAATTTATAATTAAAATAAAAAAATGTATCCGTCTCAATCGTTTGAAGTTAGCCAAGACAGAAATATGTAACTTAGCAAAATTGTTTCAGTGAGTTAGCAAGTGGGCGGGCCTAAGTGCTATTGCTTCGGATCTTGGATCCAAAATTTATTTGAGATGAAACTAGTCGACTTGAAAAACTAAAAATTAAATATTATAACTACGAAATTTACGCGACTTAGAATAATATTATTATTTTCACAGATAAGTAAATGTTACAATAAGCATTTCTAATTTTACTCGGATATAAAATTAGTCTTGTATTGGCTTTTTACTTGTACCGTTGTGTCAGGGTCCTTGGCATGTCTTCTAACATGGCAAACTTATTGAATATTATATAAGAAACTATATATATATTTACAAACTCAAAATATGTTACTTTGTCAGACAAGCACTTTTTTTAAATTGCTGTCTTGTAATTGTAACTGAATGACTGGTAAAGAATTGGGATTTAAAATAAACATAATTTATTTTATTCGTTTCTGTATTTCAAACAAGCTACTATAGCTATTCTACTCAAAATCTTACTATATTGATAGTGAGAATAATGATGATCAAAATTTTATACAGAAACTAAGACTCCACCGATAAAATGAACACCTTATGCTATTACATCAGGGTTTTCTAGAATACATACTAAGATATTATTTGTGCACAAAAGAGAATAATATTTATATGTTTGGTTTACAGTTTCTAGTTGCAACGGTTGTTTGTATACCTAATATGTCGTAGTTAGTCATACCAAAGTTGGTGTTCAGTATATTTTTATAAATTTGAAATTTCAAAACAAAGCTTGCATCTTAAAAATATCTGATGAAAAAAGACCAAGTTTTTAATTAATTGCTAAGACAGCACTATGAAAAGTACGTTATGTCTGCGCCGTTCAGGGCGATGTTCGATCCGGACAACATCGAATTATATTGCAGCTCCTCAATTTCTACACCATTCTTTATTATTTTAAAACATAAGGCTAAGCATTACTGCGACGAAAATGTACCAAAGGTAACTAACAACTAGACAGTGAAATCACTAGTCATTGTCTCCAAACATGCTCCTGTATTCTACGTCCAAGCCGCAACGCTAACATGAACTACTTAACACAAACAAGTAACTACTTTTTTTTTTGTACAAGTCAAATCTAGAAACGAAGGGTCTGATGTAATTAAGGAATAACTATTTGAGCTTAGGGCCCATTCCAGTAAAAGTTTAGAGCAAGCTGATCTATTTCAATTATAACTATAACTAAGTAATCCAAAAAATTAAGCTCATTTTGGTTTCTTTAAAAAAATAAGTATCACATTTGTGATCGACGATGTAAATCGTTACAAAAAAATCTGTATGCACGGCCACAACTTTGTAAATATAGTGTAAATTAATTCATTTTATTTTCAGAGAGATAATGTTTTTTAATATTGTTGAGATTGATATCAATGTACTGAGAGGAAGCTCATATCAAAGGTATAGAAATTATTTATTATTTCTTTCCCTTGTAAAATATGTATATAGATATGCAGAAAATTATCCGATATTTTATCGTTTTAGTGCATCCTAGACGTTGTAGATAAAAGATCTCTAAGTTGGATGTTGTGACTACACACGGAACAGACTTGTGACAGTGCGCGGCACGGCCGCTCCGCCGCCCGCCCGTTCAAACCAAGCCTCGCTAGTAATACACTGCTATATTTATTGATTCTGATACAAATGTAAATGTGTCATAATCTCTACTGTGTTTTCATTGTATTAAGGATGTCTATGCTGCCTTTCTGTAAGCGCAGCTGTTTCTCGTTGGCACAGGCGACTGGCATTGACATCATAATGTAAATAGAATCTCTGATGCCGTGCTGCGTGATGGTTTGAATCGGCTCGGCGGGGTGGCGCAGCGTGCGCGACGCTCGGGGCTTTATGCCTCTCCAAATAATAAAATATATATTGCTATTACTATGCAGAAAACATAACCATTTTAATATATTAATTTTATTGTATTTTAAAAGTTACTTGAATATTTTTTTACGCAAAGTATCTGGAGATCTAAAAATAAACATAAGAGAATATAATGAAAGTATGGATGAGCTAAAATTAATTATTATCTTGAGCTGAAATAAATGTAATTATTTTGTTTAGGTAATGGAGTGATATTGCTTAGGAAAGCTATTTGGCGAAGTGTAAATGTATAAATAAATTAATGCTGAGACATAAGTTTTGTACGATTGTGTCGTTTTCTGAATGAATATGAAATATACTACAACATATTCAGCGCCGTAGTACACTATAAAAATATTTATTCAGAAAATGAGACAAACGTTCTGTATCATAATATGTACCAATATGAAAAATTTTATTTATCTGCTTTGCATCTAACTGTTTAATAATTATTCTAGGTTTTTACTCTGTTCGTTACTTGAAATTAAAATCATGACGCCTAATTTAAAGTTAATAAAAGACGACGTCCTATGAAATTGGCACAATATATATGTGCTACAAAAATACTGGAATTATGGCATTTGACTTACTCGCAGTAGGTACTGTACGAACTTCTGTTTCTTCCATAATTTTCTCGAACTTTGTAAAAAGTATTCTTGGCATGAGGCTGATTTCTCATACGATTTTTAAGTTAGCATTTAGATATTTTCCTAAATTGTCGCTACAAGAATAGCTAGTTTTCCTAAGTCAGTTTTATGGAGAGTATAGTACTTACATACAAAAAACGAACTTTATTCTGTTGACATAACATGTTGATTAACAAGCAAGGGTCATGTCAATGTGGTCACTTCAAGATGTCGTCTTTTAAATCTACATAACTTGTTTTTGAGGACAGTGACGTATTATTTTGTATAGATTTGCGCCCGACTATAAGAAGTTAAGATCCTTGTGTTCGACCAGCCTCTCTTTTAATTAGTTACAAAATAATATTTATTATTATTTTCGATATTTAGTGACAGTCGTGGAAAAACCGTTGATTTAGGTTTATGTTTACTACAAATGTATGAAACTGGAACGCGAGTTAATTGTCTCTACATTATGTGTCTATGTAGATGTTAAATTGATTTTAAAGTGTTTTTATAAATGAGGTTGCCCCCACGACTGTGTACTCTTTTTATTTATTTATGTAGGGTCATGCAGGCGCGACAAAAATATTAATTTTGTTCGCAACTTTCTCCTGTACATTATTACCGATGTTCCTTTTGTAAATGTGAATAGAGTAAAAATTTAGTACCGATTTTAACTGTAAAAGATTTGTTTATATAAACAATATTGTAACCAACTGCAATTTACAGTTATGTACTTTTTCACTGTTTCCGTTTTCTTAATAAAATGTTGAAAATACAAAATCTTTTGCCTTCAAAATTCTTGCCAAAGTGAAAAATAAAAAAAATGGCGCTGTTATCTGAGATACACAAGGAAGCTAAAATACTATATATAATTACTGTTACCTCTCGACTCTTAGGCTGCCAAAAAGTTGAGATCCTAGAAAAGGTGCGACCGTACTTCATGCCGGAACAGCTGCTCAAACTATTCGATCGGGTATGGAGTACCGCTCTCATCTCTGGGACGGATCTGCCAGATACCAGCTTGATGCCCTTGAGTCAATTGAGAAACGTGCCAAGAGGATCATCGGCAATGATAGGCTCGTCCATTCGAAGCTACAAAGTTTTGAGCATCGATGCGAGTTGCTAGCCTGTCAGTTTTCTATCGGTTGCATTTTGGGGAGTGTCCAATTGCATAGTTTAATTCCGCCAAGCCCGTTCCATCATCGGACCACAAGACGTAAGGCGATGCGCCACGAGTACATGGTGAACATCCCACCCACACGCACAAAATGTTTTGGGTACACACATTCATTGTGCTAATGAGTGGAATTCCCTGCTAGCCTGTGTTTCCTGACAGCTACAACCCGGGAGTCCTTAAGTCAAGAGTGAATAGGTTACTTCTAGGCAAGCGAGCTCCATCTTCGACCACATCATCGCTTACCATCATGTGGGATAGTGGTCAAGCGCGTGCCTATTAGAAATGATTTTCGAGTCTTTGAATAATGAAAAAAAAGTTTAGGTAATATCCATACTGACAAAATTAGCCAAGCAAATAATTTGCGAGAAAAACTAGTTATGTTATGTACTCTTCTTATCCTGGGGGCACTAAGGTCTTAACGACCCCATACACCCTAGTGTCAGTGTTTCTAACCGCCTCAAGGGCATCTCAAGGGCCTCTGACATGGTTTATTATGACGGTAACAAGGATGTGTGAAAACTCCATGAAGTTCGCATGACCCAAGATAAAACAAATTCCGAAAATCCATTTATCGCTAAAGATAGAAGTTTAATTTTGGACAGAGTTTTAAACAGGTGCGAACTAAGAGAGGATTTTGAGAAAATCAAGTGGAAAAAGATTGTCATTGCAGCCGAGGTGGAAGAGTCACCCGAGCCGAAAGCTTCTCGCTTTCAGCTCGGGTGTCTCACGTAGCCGAGACACAGCAGTGACAAATATCCACGTGCATCAAACGACTATCTTCAACACGCTCGAAAATAATAACAGAATAATATAAAGTTCCGTAGATACAGATTATTAGAAGACTTCTACTAAATAATAATATATCCTGGTAGTTGGCGAGTCTTTACCGCTCACAATTCCAGCCCTCGGAAATACTTCGACATGTTTCTGGTCTCCTGGTCCTTATGAATCATTATATCACCAAGCAAGCCGCGGCTCTGAATTTCAACTTCCTCCTCAGTCTATTTTTTCCCCAGCATTTGGAGTAAGTAACACGGGTGGGTTTTAGTCCAGTATTGTCTGACACTCCATCCCGCTCCGCCCAGAGGGGGGAGGGGTCATTAGTATAATAATTGCACATACAAAAAAACGCCACTAGATGGCGCTAGCGTCCCGATTGATCAATCGACTAACGTATATTTTCCGACAGCTATTTCTGCAGCACGAGAAACCACCTATTAGGAACCCTAATTTTTTTTATAGTTATACGCGCATACTTACAATTTTGACGAAATAATATCTTACAATATTATCAAGACGTGTGGCTACTGTTTTAATGACCTTACACTGTTGCAAATTGATAGTTCTAGTTTAGTTGTTGAAGATACCTCTATTTTTTGTGGCAAGTAAAATGAATTTGTAAATGATCGGTCGGCCCAAGCTAGCACGTATGCATGCATACGTTCATGCTTGATTCACACATAGCCGGGCAGTGTCAGGGCCCGTGGCCGTGCAGGGACCGTGCATCCGTATCTGCACGTCCGTGCGTCGGCCCTGGCACGGAAGCTCCGGCGCCTGCCCGGACACGGATGTATGTGAACAAGTTCATATAAAATGTAGGTATGCAACTAGATTTTTTTGAGCTCCGGACGGGCCACAGCCCGGCCACGTCCCGGCTATGTGTGAATCAACCTTTATAGTAAATACACTCTGTCCCACACATATTGTTTGGTACTGAGAAAAAAGGCAGACACTAAAAATACCAGAATATTCTGTGACATAATATTTTATTTTCATAATCAACATGATACAGATGTTTATGGCTTCGTATTCAAATATCATTCTATTATAATAAAAATATTAACAAATTATCTTACATCCACTTGAAAATGTACATTTGTAATAGACCTTACAAAATATTCTAGAGCACTACAAGTTGATATCAAGCCGCTGGCTCGACTGCCCGCGCAGAGGGTACCCTGATATCAACTTGTGTTCAATTTTAACACTTACAAAGATAATGCTCTATTGCTCCTACGCTAAGGCATTAAAAGATAGTTTTACGACGCGACATTTTCTAATAGGACGTAAAGAGCTTCGTTTAATGCCCGCTAGACATTTGTCACTTTCTAGATTAGTAGCAATGACGATAATAATTATTGATTAAAATTGAAACCTGTTCATTAGAAGCACCTGATTTTACATAATTTTATATTCACGTCTACTTATTAATTTTCTTGGCTTCTACAGAAGTTATAATTTACAACTAAATTAAGACATAATTACCAGGCCCCGAGAGTGGGATTTAAATAAACTTCATAATAACATCCGACAGTTTGTAACTGACTCCAGTCCTACAACTGTTCATGAATACAACTCCCTGTTTCTTTGGACTGCCAAAGCATGAACTCGTTTTAATGATGAATCGTGTTAGTTGGAACACCGTGATAAGCCTGTTAGTTTCGATAATGTAAGTGAAATACTTTCGTTGTTAGTTGTAGAGTGTGAAGCTTCGCAACGTTTGAAACGTACGACCAAAGCGGTGCTCACAAATGTCTAAAAGCTAACAACTTAACTATTAGGCCACGAGTCGCGTGGAAATCGAGATAGCGTCATAAATAAGAATTATGTACATGTTAACCGTACGATAAACTAATTTTGGAAAAATAACAATAAATAATAAAAACAACCACAGTTAATATGGAATGAGTAAAATTTCCAACGCAAACGTGACGGCGTAAACGAAAACAACGTTAGCCTAGAGCCTCGCCGACGAGCTCGGCCTGCGCTAGAAGATGTCCGGGCAGTCCGCCCAGTCCTGCTTGCGCTTGCACTCCCAGTAGCGGTGCGTGTAGAGGTGGCGCAGGTGCGGCTGCGGCATGGCGGCGTGCGCGGACAGCGCGGCGCGCTCGAACCACAGCGGGCGCGGGGCGGGCGGCGCGGGCGCCTGGCGCGCCGCCGCCGCCTCGGCCTCCGCCTCCAGCGAGCGCCGCGCCGCGCGCTGCTTCTCCTCCAGGCGCAGCTTCTCGGCGTTGGCTTCGTCCCACAGCCCCTCCTCCATGAGGCGCTGGTCGGGGCGGCGCCGCGAGTCCGTGGGCGCCACGCCCTCCTCGAACTCGTTGAGCTGCGCCGCCAGCAGCGTGAAGTTGTACCACTTGTCGGAGTCGTGCGGCGCCGCCACGCGCTCCCACGCGACGGTGAACTTGCCCGTCTTGCACACGGTGTTGTCTGGCGACGCCGACGTCACGGGCGCCACCTCCACGCGGCTGTCCCAGTGGCCCTGCAGCACGTAGCGCGGCTGCAACACGACACACATCAGACGTTACTACACTATACTGGACGCACTCATTACTTGTCATATTTTTACTTTTTAATATAACACCAAAATAAGTGACATGTTTTCAAATAAATAAAAATTAACAAATAGACTGACCACTCCCTGCGGGTCCTTGATGACGCCGGTGACCTTGCGCTGCGTGTCCTTGCTGAAGTAGCCGTAGGGCAGGTACTTGAGGTGCGCCACGTAGCCGGTCGCCTGGCCCGCCTCGCCCACGATGTCCATGTCGCCGTGGTTGTCCACCCACAACTTGCCTACTATTATGTTGTGCACTGTTGTTGTCACCTGCATCAAAGTATTGTGCATACAAATATCTATGTTTTGTTTTAAACAACACTAAATTACATCTTCCTAGATTCGATTGAGAGCGTTGTACTTTTGTAAAGTTGTGCTTAGAGGCTTGTTGTCATTCGTATGAGTCTGCTGGCATAAATTTGCACACCTTGCTGATCTGGCAATACCTACGTTTTTTCATAGTTAAAAGCTAAATGAACAATCTTAGGATAATTTCTTTAACTTTTTGTGTCGGGCTTTGTATATCCAGTCTCCTGATACAAATGATAGAAAATGCTTGATATTTAGAGGCTGGTGCATAGTGATCGTCCAAGATAGATTACTGCAATACATGGCTTAACGAAAGGCTTACCTTATTAAAAAAATATGTATTTTTATCTGGGAAGATGAGGAGCGAATCAGCGTTGGGCACGATGGCGATGAACTGTCCCCGGAAGCGGCTGGTGAGCGAGAGGCTCTGCAGGCACGTCCAGCCCGCCACGCTCTCGCAGTACTGCGACGAGGTCGGCGGGTGGTGCGACACCTAGCACACCGGACCCGATCCTCTCTACACACGCTACATCGCTACTCACAGCACTACCGAGACGCAACGCAATGGTAATCTTCACTACTTTGGAAAACAGCTTCAAGCAAAAACCTCAAAACGTTGGTTTTTCCAATTTGTAGCAGTATAATTAGGCATAAAATCCAGATAGCAGTGAACGAGTATGCATTGCGTTAGTCTGCGGGTGCGGGTCTCCCTGCCGCGCCGCCTACCTTCCTCCACGTGTACTTGTTGCCGGAGCTGGGGAACATGGCGGAGGCGCCGCCCAGCGGGATCACCTGCAGGTACTTCCCCCTGAACTTGGTGGTCATTGTGAACTCCTGCCAGCACTGCCAGCCTGCCTGACCCTCGCAGAACTGCGCCACCATGGGCGGGTGGTGGGAAACCTAACCACACAATTTTGAATTTGTTTATTTATATTCAGAGGCCGAAATAAAGGCAAATAAAGAAGATAGCTACTGCTAGAAGGAAGAGGAAGGCAGAGGAGGATGGGGATGAAGCAGGCAGGGGTTGAGGCAGGCAGGAGTAGAGGTAGGCAGGGGTAAAGGCAGGCAGGGGTAGAGGAGGCAGGCAGGGGAAGAGGCAGGTAGAGTGTTAAAAAGGATCTGATATTTTATACATATTCTGGGAAAGGAGTATTTAGGGATTTACAGAATACGTTGCTTAATACCTAGGTCCAAGCTCTCGCGATGAATTAACTATTATTGGAGTGGTCTTTATGCTAAGCATGTTTGCATAGGCATTTGCATATTTTGGCAATTTTTACATGATATTGCACATTTCTGCATTAAATATACTTAAACTTGCATATTCTGGCAAGTTTCCTATAATCTATAAAAATACTAAAAATACTTATAAACAAAATTGCCTACTTAGAAGATCACAAAAGTTGAATATAATCCGGTTTTTCCTCATATGTGATGTTACATTGGATCACACATGCAGTGCAACCCAATAAATTTTCAGATGCACAGTAAAATATTTGATGTTCTACGTCAGGGATCGCGAAACATCCGACCAGCCAAGCAAAACATTGGTGACCGTGTTATTTTTAGTGCCCGTCATGGATATGTCGCAGCCAACTGGTTTAATCAGCCGTTTAATTAACGGCCAACCTCAAACCTAAATTTGACGACAAGCCTGGGCTCCTATTTCTGACATTTTTTGTCTGGCTGTTCAATTAAGGGATGTCACGGATACCGCTGATTAAACGGTGCCGTTCAATGAAAAGGCTAGGCCGTTAATTGAACCAGTTGGGCCGACAGATACAATACTACGTTTCAAAGCATCGCTATCCTTGTACGGAATTCAATATCCATCGCGAGAGCTAGTCTAAAAAGAGAAAGCGCTGAAGTAACCCGTACAATTCAGATTTGGAATAGGGAATCGGACATTTATTAGGACCACGAGTGAACACGCGATACAGAAAGTAAAACTGACAACTGACGTCATTATAATTATATTTGAACGCGATAAGGACAAAAATGCGCCCAACAAAAACTAAAGTGTATAACTTGTTAACTACTATGCTATATTTAGGGTTCCGTAGCCAAATGGCAAAAAACGTATCCCTTACACATTCGTCATGTCTGTCTGTCTGTCTGTCCGTCCGTATGTCACACAGCCACTTTTTTCCGAAACTATAAGAACTATACTGTTGAAAATTAGTAAGTAGATGTATTCTGTGAACCGCATTAAGATTTTCACAAAAAATAGATAAAAAAAACCAATAAATTTTGGGGGTTCCCCATACTTAGAACTGGAATTCGACATTTTTTTTTTCATCAAACCCATACGTGAGGGGTATCTATGGATAGGTCTTAAAAAATGATATTGAGGTTTCTAATATATTTTTTTTCTAAACTGAATAATTTGCGCGAGAGACACTTCCAAAGTGGTAAAATGTGTGTCACTTCTAAAATAAGAGAATGATAAAACTAAAAAAATATATGATGTACATAACCATGTCAACTTCCACCGAAAATTGGTTTGAACGAGCTCTAATAAGTAGTTTTTTTTTTAATACGTCATAAATCGTAAACCGAAAGTTACCTTTTACTTGCTGCTACGGAACCCTTCATGGGCGAGTCCGACTCGCACTTGGCCGCTTTTTTATATTTTTTTAAGCATTGAGTTAAGACCAATAAAGAGTAAATACATTCGTATTTTTTTAATAGGTAATAGTCCAGTTTATTATTCCTTGGGCAGAGGCAGCGCATTGTTATACCAAGTGACAAAGGAGTAGGACGAGACATGTGGCTGGTGGGTGGTGGGTGGTGGGTGGTGGGTGGTGCACCAGCAACCAGTAAGGAACACTTGCCTGCTCGGATATGGCGCGCCAGCCCAGGTCCGCCATGCGGTCGCACTCGTACGTCTCGCCGAGCATCGGGTTGAAAGGCTTATTCGTTCTGAAACAACATGTTTGATGTATAACATCTCTTTACTTGACGCTTAGATACAATATTTAGTAGGCGTTGTAAAAAAGACGAATTAGTTTAATAAGGGCTGTCTCATTTTCCCGTTGCTTAGTTATAAAATGAGAGAACCCAAAGGGTAAAACGGCGAGGAGGAGCTGGTGGCCGCCGTCGTCAGGACAGAGGGTGATCAGCCGAGGAGCTGAAGGCGGGCACCCTACGTCCTGACAACACGGGCATGCGAACCGTTGCGCTGAGCTGCCTCGTGTCGGCGGCCAAGATCATCTCGGAGGGCCGAAGGCTCTTGTGTCTCTGCGCAGGTTCAACTGCTGAAACCCAGACCTCTGAGGTGCTTCCGTTGCCAAGTAGGCAACCATGTGGGAGCTCTGTGCACCTCGGAGGTCGACCGCAGCGGTCTCTGCTTCTGCTGTGGTCAGCCCGGTCACAGGGCCGGCTCGTGCACCGCCGCGCCGCACTGCGTAGTACGTGCGGCAGCCGGCAGGCCGGCCGACCACTGGGCTGGGGGCAGGGCCTGCGCTCCACCCGCCAAAGTCGGAGGCAGGAGGAAGCCCTCTGCCACCACCGCCGCTGCTGCATCAGCCACAGTAGAGCGGACAAGGGACTCTGGAGGGGACTGAAATGGAGTGCCAATAACGGCCCCATTTCAGGAACTGATGCTCCTGAGCATGGCGCAGTGATTGATGCCTGCGGACGGCGAGCAATGGGTAGCTCGCCGTCCGATCCAAACAGACCCGGGTCGACGGTGCGCTGTGTTCTACGCGCGCCGAAAGGAGAAGTCAGCATAAAAGATGGGGCCCGTTAGGGCCAGAGCCTGCCAGGGTTGCGGATTTTGTACGAAAGAGTTACCGCGGCCCTGGAACGCAAAAGGCACTAAGAGGAGTATGGATGGGTTTTAGTCAGTAAGAGTCTGACACTCCCTCCCGTTCCACCCAGAGCGGAAGGGGTCATTTGATGTTTTCCAATCCTTAAACGGGACCCTATTACTAAGACTCCGCTGTCCGTCCGTCTGTCACCAGGCTGTCTCATGAACCGTGATAGCTAGACAGTTGAAATTTTCACAGATGATGTATTTCTGTTGCCGCTATAACAACAAATACTAAAAACAGAATAAAATAAATATTTAAGTGGGGCTTTCATACAACAAATGTGATTTTTTTGCCGTTTTTTTATTGATAATGGTACGGAACCCTCCGTGCGCGAGTCCGACTCGCACTTAGCCGGTTCTTTTTTGTCTATGACATAGATTGGTAAACAAGTAGGCGACTCCCTGATTCTAAGTGGTTACCGCCACCATAGCAATTGCACAGTTAGAATCGAACCTAGTGGCGACTCGGAACACTCCGCGAGTCACTGTGCAGTAGCAACTTGTGACTGCAGGATTGAGGGGTGGGCCACTGCGCAGCGAAAAACGAACTTCACAGACGTCATTAAGTTTGAATCATCCTATATCAACCATAGGTGCGTTGCCTACCCTATTCAAAGAGGACATTATTCCATTTTCGTTTCAAGCTGTTCGTGTTGTGGTTTCACAGGAAGACCTCAGGATTTCATGCATTATTAGCATGACACAATGATGTCATTAAAAACTTCAAAATATTTGTGTGTTCTGTTCATATTAAGTACGTCTCATTGTACAACTCTGTTTATTTTTTCCGTGTACAATTGTGTTGAATTTTTCCGAGTAGGCACGAAAAATCAGTTATTTGACACATTTTTCCTTAAATCACATATTGTAGATATTATGAAAGATAGTGAATTTTGGATGTTAGTTAGTAACTAACATCTAAATTCACTATCTTTCGGCAGTTATCGGCAGTAGACTTGAAGAACATAATTTTTATTTTACTATTATACATATCTATGGCGAGAAACACGAAGTAGTTCCCGTAGGATGCGGGTGAGACCGCGAGCAAGACTGATGGCACGCCGCTGAGTTAAAAAGAAAATAGTATATACCTGTTAGACGTGGTAGCGTAAGAGGAGACTGTGAATGCGGCGACGTAGGCGAGCTGCTGCGCGGGGTCACTGAACTTGGCGGCCTGGTCCAGCACGCACGAGTACTCGTAGTCCTCCGTCAGCCGCTGCAGCATCGACAGCGGCTCGCTGAAGTTCACCGGGATCGGGATCTTTGATAACTCTTTACCTGATTAAACAAGATAGTGATCCATTAAATACCTTCTTCGATACTTTATCGGAAGCCACGCGTCCACGTGTTATACGAAAATGATCCCAAAGGAACTGATTCCCGGGATAAAAGTCTAAGTCTATGTCCTATTCCAGGATATGGTCTGCCCGTGTGCCTATAGTTTCTTCTAAATCCCTTCAAACGGATATTACTTTCGCATTTATAATACTACTCAATAAGGTCTGTAAAATACAGTAAAATATGTACTAGGTTTTCCCGCAGCTTTGGTGCCGTGCATATTATGCCGCTTGATAGGAACAGTCCTATCAACCGGCATAATATGCACGGCTTCTGTCAATAATTTTCGGGATCCATAGTATCCTATGACACTCAGCAATAGCCTTTCACAGTGAAATAATTGCCGTACTTCCAACGGGTACGTTTTGCAAACTGTAGCAACTAGCAGCAGTTTCTAATGAAAGGTGGTAAAAGAGAAAGACTGCTATGGCGGAAATCGCATTGGCAGCCGGCCCGGGTAATAACATTTTAGAACGTCTGTTCTACTTAGCTACCCGTCAGGCGGCTCGCTACGGTTCTAGGTCAAAGAAACCCGCCTGTCAATGAGTTTTATACCTATGTCAAAACTTGGTTTAATTCAGCCGTAATATAGCTCTATAGCGACGCCTCTCTGCGCCTTTGAAACGACGATCAAGGCCAACGTCACGGCCAATTGGTCATTGACCGTTACATTTCTAAAAAGATTATTTCCTTTCGATTGTATTAAAAAGAAAACATCGACTTTGTAGAGAGCCTCGTAAATTCATATAAACCTACTTATGAAACGTCAAAAACATGGTGTATTGTTTCAATAGAGAAGAGCCAGGAAGGAACTCCAGTGTTACACAACATACATAAATAGGAGGAAATGCGGGCGGAGACTTTTGTAAATTAGGTATTTGAAGAACCTATTGCTGTCGCTCTGCGAGCGATTGGCGTCCGGTTCGTGCAATAAGGACAACTGCAGATCCGACTGAATAGCCTGAGTAAAAAGTTATATTTCGAGGTTTAGCTTTCGCCTATTTCCTCCTCCAATATTAAACCAGTTTAAAAGGTATTTTATAAACTGAATAAGAAGGATAATACTGTGTACCTAGGTTTTCTTTTTTCATTATTAATTGTTAAATTTGTACACTAGGCCTCTGTTAACAGCAGTCTAAATAGGCAATTTTGAGCATTTTTTGAGGGTTCTAGTGCTTATAAAAATAATGTATCAATAAAAAGGAAAACATAGGGACATACAAATTTTGTATTAATTAATTAATTAATATTTATTATTCTGTAAAAAATCATTGTTTTATGGTCATTAACCAGAAAGAAAACAGGCGAGAGCGTTTCTATGGAGAAAAGACCACCCGCATTTCCTTTTAAAACAATTTTAATAGGATCGGACTGACATAGCCTATAAATGGTAGCAAAATACCAACTCAAGAGGACAAAAAAAAGTTAATTTGGTATACATATAGTGTGAATTCAAGTGCCTTATCGGCCGCGGCAGCTTACTGAAGTCAATTGAAAGGTTGTCTGGTAGAAAATGCCTTAAGCAATAAGTCTGACTTTGTTGACACGAAATCTTTATAAATAAGTTGATAACACTTACCTATACAGTTCTTCATGATGGACCACAGACTGAGCGGGTAGTTGGGCTTGTCGGGCACGCGCGTCCGTCGCGGGTGCCCGTCGATCAGCGCCACCGGCGTGTTCATCACGTGCGGCTGCAAACATGCAAACACTATCTTAGACACATTTCCTCTTCGTTGTCGCCTCACTGTTCAAAGCCTAGCATATTATATCGAGGCGCTTAGGATGTGGTCTGAGATGTGAATCCTTTGATTTATATAAGCTTCCTACCGCCTTTTTGCTGTGAAGCTACTTTTCAAACAAATGGACAAAACACAGTCTAAAATGCTAAATCATAGGACATTTTTCACAAGTCAAGCTTACCGTTTTCCAACTATGTTTGGGACGACTTCCAGTCTAACCAGATGCTGAATATTAGTATTTTACATGGAATCGACTGCCCCGTAACTGGGGCACATTGCAAGACTAGTGTCACATTTTTCTCGTAACAACTGTGTATGTTACGGAACCAGCTTACTTTTAATGTGATTTCCGAGGCACGGAAGAATCTCTGTATGTAAACTATGTATGTTACTACTATCCCGTACACGAATCGACCTAAGTATTCGGAATTACTTATTTATTTTTTAAAGACCAAAAAGTGCTAATTCAACAGTAACAGCCTAATTTGGGCATATGATTTGATTTAGTGCCTCTGTCCAGATCATCTAACCAGCGCGCTATTTTGAAAAAAAAAAGGCCGCAGATTATCATAATAATATGTCTTTCCAAACAATGCCTAAGCATTTGTCTCTCGTTGATGGCAGTAACATACGACATCCTTTAAAATGTAAATTATCGAACTATCTAGAAACCACAACTACATAACAGGCTTTGTCTCTGAAGAGCGACACACGGTGACTAGGCTAGTTACGCGGGTTTTGTGAAAGCAATGAATTATGAAAAGCTGTGTAACGTGTACACATGTTATCAATTTATCATTTAACATCCTAATCTTGTAGCAAATCCTGCACATAATCTACAGAGCTGAAAGTATTCTTGAAAGGCATGCCCATAAAAATGTATCTTCATTACAAGTTCCATGTTTGTTTGTTGTTACTAAGTACCAAGTTCGTGTAGATAACAATGAATAGAATACACGATCGTTGTACCCGAGCGTCACGTAATGTACGAGTTGTTTGACTCACTACATTCCATCATAGGCAAATTGGCACTTTCCTCAGTATCTGTATTCATATGCCAATTCTTTCTATTAATAGCTTTTCATATTCATGCTTTTACAGAAGCACTTTTAATGACATTTAGAAGTTGTCTTCAAAACTCTTTTTTATATTTTGTATACCTAGAATATTCGCCGCAACAAAGTCATAGATGCAAGCAATTTACGCGGTTTTCATAGCAATGCGACATATTCCTTTGGAGTCGAATAGAAAATATTTGGCGCCAGTGTGGGTCCACAAATTTTTGCCTAAAGTCTTATTGGATGAGCGCCAAAATCCTTAGTTATTAGGATGCAGTAGAATATCTTACCAACATTTTGAATCGCGTCACTGAATTTTAGGTTTTTTAGGGTGCATTACATTAGCGTCCACGTGTCGATACTTATACGTAGTTACGTTCGGTGAAAGCATGAAAGTCAGCCGTTCTCACTGCCAATTGGCTAACATTAATAACACGGCATGACCTGCTCTCATTAAGCATGCGTGCCGATATGAGACCAAATCACTTAACCCTAGCTGATTACACTTAATTTCGAATAACGCTTTATCATTCAATTACTTAAGTCTTAGTTTTATTTTAATCAAATAGGTAACATTATCTGCTTTAGAAATAACCTACATGCATTTTTTTTTAAAACGTTGCCCCACACTAGTAATTTCTCCTGTATCGTGGGTGCGTTTACAAACATATAAACTCACATACACAAACAGCCAGACCCGGAACAACTATCTGTAAGCCATACAAATATTTGTATTGCACATAGAAACGATGTCCTCTTGCTATTAACAGTAAACAAATACAATAAAATCCACACCTGCAACAAGTGGTTATCTGATGATCACTTATGATGCGAATTAGGAAGGTAAGACGCCACCTTTACGAGCAAGTGGATCGCGGTGATTCGAAGAGCAAAACATGAGCGGACCGCCGCACGGTGGGCTGAAAATCGGCTTTCATAGACTTAGGGATTCCAATTTGCAAGTGCTTGTTTTTATGTCGGATATCGCTTCTATTAGTCATTACTATGTACAAAAATGACACCCGAGTTAATTCTGCCCAAAAACGAAGGAAATATAATTTTTTTACGAAAAATTTGTATGAAGCTAGTATGAAAAATCGAATTATCTCCTAAACGGCATGTTTAACCGTAATATCCTTGGAGGTGGTCATAGTGCTAATTATTTATGATTTTTTGGTTGGCGATCGGACGAAAAATTTAATGCCGTTTTTTTTTTAAAAATCGTCAAAATATTTTTATTTATTTTTACATGTAAAACGATCCCTTTTAGTGTCCAAGTTAAAAAGTTCGATATGTTATTAACCCAAATATTAAGAACACACTTATCAAGAAAAATTAAATAAAAAAATTGCTGTTTTTGACACATTTATATTAATTTAAATAAAAAAAGATTATCAAATTATTATTAAAGTAACATATAAAGTTATATTATATACAAAATAATTTAATTTAAGGAATTAACACTACGCATTTGTAAAATAAAGTAAAAAAAATAAAAAATATCATTAAATATTACAAAAAACCCAAACACACTCAAATACAAATTTACAAATATGTACATATATATTTTTTTTACAAATTTTCCTTATCACTCCCGTTGTCAGACTCCAATTCTGAGTCAGCATCCAGATTGGATATATCCAAAAACTCGAACTCAGTTTCCTGAAATTGAATTAAGTCGGGAGTTTCAGCAAAAAAGCTCTGCTTTTTCTTGGCATCTAACTTAGGCCTTTGTGCACTTAGCAAAGGATCCGAAGAAACAACAAGCATATTTAAAATGTCTTGATTAGAATCCTGCCTGCTTCTTTTCCGCGAATGATGTTCTCGAAACCTCCTAAAATCTTTGTTTCGAGACTCTGAGGCTTCTTCCGAGAGAGTCCCAATCGGCACAATATTATTTTTCTCGATTATGTCAGCCCCATGGATTAATAACTTATGAACGGTTGACGACATGTAGTACCAGTCGTATAATAATACGTACTTTTCTGCTGTTTTGCGAGCATAATCTCTAAATTTTATTATATCGACCTGCTCTCCAGATGTAATTGCTTGTAAAATTACAGCAAATCTTTTGATGAGGTCTTCATCCAAACCGGTTATAGCTGCGGTTTTATTAGGAAACTCAAAGAATTTTCTTGCAGTATTCCCGTCATTGGTGGTTCCCGAGCCTTGTTTTACTATATCAATCAACAGATTGAGCTCATCTTTGAATTTATTTTGAATTATTTTCTTCCTTGTCTGTAGCATTTCTTTGTGCTCATTACTTCTCGCTGCCCACCGTTTGAAGTCGAGCCTGTATGCAATGTGTAACAGACATTCCATACAATTTATACGGGCGTGTAGGGATGACAAGCCAAACTCATACAGGTCCGAACACACAATTTTTGATGTTACAGCATCTAAGCGGTTCATTTCTGTAGGCTTTGCTAAGCACAGGTAGCACGATGCATTTGATCTAGCTTCAGAAAGGTAAGTGCAGACTTTAGCGTCGATCATCGTCATCATTAGTTGATGAGTCACCTTATTATTATTATTGCACTCTGTGGGGATAAGGGCCTCAACTTCTTCATCAATTTGTTTTTTCAGCTCAAGGACAACTGCTTCACTCTCCTTTACAAAAGTAAACTGAACTGGACGACAATACAAAACTGAGCATGGTTTTGGGTTCGTCCATAAAATGTTGTCTCCATCTATGAGTTTTAGTGGCACCAAGGAGGTCATGAAAATGCTCGAGTCATCTTCCTCACCCTCAATTTTCTGCTCAATATTTGCTCCCAACCAATTCTCGTACTTTCTCCTGAAATTATCAAGGAATCGGTTGGATTTCTGCCACCTTTGTAAAGCGGCTCGCGTAAATCTCCGACAAAATTCTTTGAGAACAACACGATCTTCGTCAGACAGGCAATCGCCTATGCGGGATACAACTGCACTGAACAATACTTCATGATCAAATGAAGTACTCTCACTTCGTAGAAGAACAAACAAGTCTAAATTGGTGATTAAACTTTCCATTCTAAGATTTTATAGTCGCTGATTTAGTGTTAGCAGTTACACAGTTGTGAACAAATTAAATTATAAAACAAAACTTTAGCCCTTTTATTGCAAAACGCCAATAATTATTTAACTACCCTCATTAGCTAATGAAAATCTATAATTGTCACTAACTATTCTTAGAACTCATAGCACTGCTAATTAACAAATTAGCTTACTTATCAGGAAATGTTGAATGTAATCCATAGTTGGCATTGTCGTGAGATATTGAAAATCATTAAATCACCTATTAAGACTCATTAGAAGACCTAATCAGTGTAGTTACTTAATTACTTCTTTTTGGACTCATTAGAAGAGTAAACAATTGGTCATTTGGTTGTATGAAAAGTTTTAAAACTCATTTTGTGTTGATAATTATCTAGCTCAAACATAGTTGTCTACGTGTGGGTGTACTATAAACCTCTGCCAACTCCTTCGAAAATATAGGAGTGATGCTATTTTATGTTATGTGTAGTTAAAAGTCCGTGTTCTTCAACATAAACACCAAAAGGAATCGTTTCATACGTAAAAACAAATAAAAATATTTTGACGATTTTTAAAAAAAAAACGGCATTAAATTTTTCGTCCGATCGCCAACCAAAAAATCATAAATAATTAGCACTATGACCACCTCCAAGGATATTACGGTTAAACATGCCGTTTAGGAGATAATTCGATTTTTCATACTAGCTTCATACAAATTTTTCGTAAAAAAATTATATTTCCTTCGTTTTTGGGCAGAATTAACTCGGGTCTCATTTTTGTACATAGTAATGACTAATAGAAGCGATATCCGACATAAAAACAAGCACTTGCAAATTGAAATCCCTAAGTCTATGAAAGCCGATTTTCAGCCCACCGTGCGCCGCCGCCGTGACATACGAGATACGACGTGCGGCGAGGCGCAAGCTCTCGTAGCACACTCGCGCGTGCAGTTGGCGCCTTAGACACAGGGAGGGTGGCGAGGATTCAGGATAACCGAAACACTAAATGTGCCAAGGTTAAATTAAAGCATTTCTACACTAAGAGTTGTAACAAGTCGGCTCACCCAAACTACAATTTCCTCTGGGTTCGCCGCGGTAGTTTTGCCTTCTGCATCCGCACATCCGCACATCACTGCACTTTCTGGTCGCTCTTTGTCTTCCACGAAAATTACCTTCATTCAACAATACACACCTGATTAGTCTACAACACAAGGTATCCACATCACGCGGTTTTTAAAGATTATGAAGCGACGAAGAGTGATTTATTTAATTTGAACTTACTTTAGTAATACCCCGCTAAACGTTCGCTATTTTGTACTGTAATAGCAATATTAAGGCACACACAATAGCGCATAGTTGTTAAAACACGTGCAATAGTCATTATGTTTAAGAATCATGTGAATGTATTTATTTCACGTAAACTGTGAACAAAGTTTTATTTTACTATTAATGATAGCCAGATATTAAAATTGTATTTTATTATGTAACCAATAATAATGTAAAACGATACACAACCCGTATTAATACTGAATATATTAAAACCGTCACCTTTCCAATTTGAAGCTACATCATTATGTTAATTCATGCAATAAAAAAAAGTATATGTTTATGTTGTTAACAACTGCTAAAGTTAGTGTGATAATATTAGCACTATTCATAGTGCCAACTCTACTCATTTTTAAGCAAAGTTCGCGTTTATATCTGTCGCAATCTACCAAAAAAAGCCTAAATTTTGACAGTTTGCGACACATGCAAATGCGATCATTGCTTAAAAATTGTAGAATTGGCCCACAGAACCAAGTCATCATCTGCCTAACCTTTTCCCAATTATATTGGGGGCGGATTCAGCTGAATACCAGTATTTTACGTGGGGCGGCTGCCTACCAGACCCCCACAACCCATTGACTGAGTAACACGGTACTTCTTGTCAAGACTGAAGTCAGATTTCTGGCTCTGACAATTCGTAACGACTGCCAAAGATCCACAAATGACAGCCAGGACCAACTGCTTAATGTGCTTTCCGAGGCACAGAGGAGTCTTGGTATGTTAAGATGGTTCCCCATCCACAGACCGACCCCGGCAAGCGTTGCTAACCTTGAAGAACGGCCCGTGCGGCTGTTATAATTTAGCCATGAGCCCCTCACATTTAGCTGCTGCTGGATTTGCCACAAGCTCCTCAGAACCAATTAACCCTGCTTATTCTTATTTTTCTTAGCAGGCTATATGCAATAAAATACGACAGAATAACTTAGAAATTCTTCAACTTCGTGAACTAAATCAAGCATAAAAATAAAGAATATTTACTGACCTGTTGAGTCTCAGTGATGGTTTCACCCTCAGAATCATCGGAACTTTCGCCACTTTTTGCTTTGTTTTTCCTATTTACCTGTAAAGCCACACACAAAAATGAACAATGAGCATGACTCACTATCAACTAACAACCCTCACAGGATACTGATGACTAACATTGACAACAAATCATTTGTGAAAAGTAAATCAATAAAATGTTAGTTCAAGATACCAGTACCAATAAACAATATCATTAGTACAGAAAGTATATGTAACTAATATTACGTTGCTTTAAGATCCATGTGTCAGATAAGATAAAGAAATTAAATTTCTGTTAGTAAACAAATATAGATAAGTCCAATATAAGCCTTGTGTATGGTTAAATTGTATTTGTTTTGTAAACTTAACATTATCATGCAAAACAGTTTCTTTTTCTTTAACTTTGCTTGTAACATGGGAACTTTATATTAACGAACAGCTAAGTCTATTGATATAAGAACATGCAACTATTATTCATGAGTCACAAGATGTACTCTGAACCGGAGGTTAAAGAGTTAGGCAGAGGGCTTACGGGCACTTTAATTACAAATGATGTTTTGTCATCCATGTTTGTAGAGACACCTTCTTCCACTGCATCAAAAAACTCGTGGTCCTCATCCTCAGTCTCGTTGCCTTGACCTGCGCCGTTCCCACCTGTGCATAAAACATACCATACAATAAGAGAAACACATAGGTCTTTCTTACAACTTGACTATGATAGAATTAACAGGTGTATTTATTATACAGTGTAGAAAACACTATTTCACGATTTTGTGTGTTATTAGCTTGTAGTTGATTTACACAGATCCAGGCGGGTTTTTTTTCACCAACCAAGAATAGTTTCTAAATACCCAGTACTGACAATTAGCTTGATAAAACTAAAACTTTAAATGATTTTAAGTGTTCCAGCATGTGTGCTCTACATAATTTAACATTTATAAGCAAACGTTAGTCATATTCTAACATACTGGCTTTAATTATTCCATTTTAATGACTTTGAACATGTTAAACTGTCAATTTATTAATAATTAACCATAATGCTTATCTAATGACTTCTCAAACCTATTGTTTGAATTATTAATTGTAAAGCATTGTAAAACTAAATAACAACTCACAGAAACATAGTGACGATAAGAAATTCTATGCAAACTGAATAAACATACAGAAAAATTTCAATCTTGAGACAAATAAATATTGCCATTATCTACATACTCTTGATTTACATTAAAAAAAATATGCTGCAAACAATATTACTTAATGACAATGTAGTTCTATATACAAATACACAACATAAAAAGCAATGAATAAATAGGTACATCACTTTGCTCAGTCCATGTTGCTAAGATTGTTTCATAAAAATAATTCAAATTATTATAGCACCATTCTGTTAAACTCATTATAAGTCATTTCTTTCTTGCATGACCAAAAAGTTTTAACCTACAATGAGAAAACACTATTATACTGTAAGCATGCAGAAGCTGATCAAAGCAAGCTGAACTGATATTTTTATGCCTTGACATAACTGACACCTCATCTGTGGGAAATTTGCAAATACCAAAGTTACTGGTAGGCAACAGTTCTAAATAAAAAACATGCCTGTACATTATCCAATGTTGCTGATATTTCTCTTACATGTATATATGAAGCAAACATAGAGTATATCATCAAATTGGCCTATCCTACCAGCTCGTGATTACATACATGTTTTAGTGTATGATGATCGTTTCATCACTTTATTAACCCCATGAAATCAACTGGAAAACTAGCCTTTATATAGCATACAGTGATGATGTGTTTCTTTAATATTTGATTCCACTTACCGCCCATAATGCTGATTTGTTATGGAGAAGTCAATTTATCATTGCTTTATACTGAACAACGATAATAAATAACGCAAAGCTAGCTTTACAAGGCCAAGATCACAATAGACGCGTACATCAATGTGATTTTGTTAGTACTAGGCAGAACTAACACAATACTGCACTGCCAAATGACAACACTTCTGTCGCGATACGCGTTAATTAAATAAACGAACAGGAGAACAACCAATTACAAACTGTAATACATTGAACTGAAAAACAACAACCTTGAAAATCACCAAAAAATCTGTCTACAATACATACAAATTTTAATTATATCGTTTTGCTTTACACTTTACGTACCGAATTATGGTAGTTTTATTTTTGCTTAAACATTTTTGTTTTTCTATCACACACACTCCTTAGATGTTAAGTTAATTTCGAGTGAAATTAAGTTTAATTTTTTTTAGTCCAAAACGCAGAATTTCTTTTCGATTTTTCATCCGTCACGAAGCGACACGTTCCGTTTTACGTACGTTCATAGTAACTTCCATTCCATTCCTTCCATTCGTTCACTGATCGCTCTAATAACTTTGCAAGAATTTTGCGTTGGCAACTATTTGGTCTTTGGTCGGACTCGTTCTAAAACTAATAATATGAATAGCGCCCTATTCAAAGCACCGCTTTCTGTACGATATCAGACATGAAGTTAAATGCAACAGGTTAAACGGAGCGAAACACTCGAAACAGTTCAATTTCTGCATGCGGGACCATCTAGGGGTATCAAGCAAGACTATTAAAAAATAATTTTTAATGAATATTAGATTATGAAATCTGTTTTCATAAAATCAGAAAAAATTAAATTGAAGACAGCGTATCAAAGTGAACATAGTTTGTAATTCAATAAAAGAAGAGATCAACAAGGTCGTTTTACTCATGGATTGGTTACTTTATTACCTACCTACTTCAAATTGGGGTCAGGGTCTTGAACCAAGTTTGCTTTCAAAGTTGGAACCAAGAAAAAGTGTCAAGCAGGAACAATGACATGGTTAAAGAACATAAAATCAAAATAAAATGCTCATGATAACACACTAGTGTTAGTAGGTATGTTTTAAATAGCGCCTGCCATTTTCGTTTCTAATAAAATCGTTTGTTGATACAAAGGATTTTCGTAAATGAGATGGTGGTATATTAAATGGAAAATGCCCACCATAAACAGACCCATATCTAGACAAACTAAATAGTTGTAGGCAGAAGAATCGGGCAGGCAATTCGGGATTTTTTTATTTTTTTTTTATTTATGATTGGGCTGGCTCTTGACCTCGATCATGCCTGATGGAAAGCGTTAGATGACGTCCATGATGAAGCGAGCGTGCCCAGAATTTGCCTTGAGGCACTGGTACTCCCACGCGTCGACGAAACACAGCAGGCTGCTTGACGCCGAACTCCGGTGGGAGGGTGGTCGCGAACCAGGCGGGCGTTAGCCCTACCACCGCAAGGGACGGATTGGCCAGTCTTATAAGGTGTTAGGTGAGACTGTCCAGGATGCGCCGAGCGCTCGGTTCAGTTGAGTGTCTGATGGAACAAATTGCGCTACATGAGGAGGCTCCTTCATGCATCCCAAAAGGTTGAAGAAAAAAAAATATTAAAAAATCTGGTGGTAGTTAGGTACTTACTTCAGTTCATAAATAGATTTGATGCCACGTAGCACACTAGAAAGCTATAAAAGAGATCTTGTTTGAAACTTTTATCTGTCTTTGCTGTCGGATTTTTTGTTTTTGTGCATTTACGCGGTTTCATTTTTGCATTCGTCATAGCCGTTTATTTCGATTACATGACCATGTCACAACAAATAAAACGGCACTTACCTAATGGAGCCGCCATCTTGATTTTTTTTTTCAAATCCATATAGCCTAGCCACTCAGGCAGACATGATGTGACTAATGATACCTTATTTGTAAAAATCCATCATGCCGTTTTGGGATACTAGGCGTGCCATCGAAATAAACATACACATGTGTAAAAAATATTCCCTCCTTCTATAGCAGTTAAGTAAAAATACCAGTTTCTGTGAAAAACTTCCGCCTTACCTGTTACAGCAAAACTAACAAAATTATAGCATCGCTGAGTTGACCTAATCTTGGAAGGGTCAACAATCTATCTATCTAAATAGTGCCTTTGTCCAGCAGTGGGGCATATCCCACTGCTGGAGAAAGGCCTCCCTAATCCTTTTTCACACTCGTCAGTTCTTTGCCATTGCGGGCCAGTCCTTCCGGTAAAAGTGTAGCGAAATAAAAAAATCTAATTAGTCCGTCAGATAGATTTCCCAAAAAAATTTGGACACTATTTGTTTTCTTTTATCTTCGCTGGTAAAAATTGTACCATCATAGTGACGTCACGCGAGTTTTCTACGCACTGTATCGTCTTCATTTTTAGGGTTCCGTAGCCAAATGGCAAAAAACGGAACCCTTATACAGGGTTATTTGTAAAACACTAGCAACCTTTCAGGGGGTGAAAGTACTCATCATTATAAACAACTTTTACTATGGGACCAACTCTGAAATATCAAAAATTAAATCAGCTGTTTCATACAAAATGCAATAGTCACCCGATAAAAATGTATGAAATAGCAGATATTTTTTTAGATTTTTCAGGGTTGGTCTCATAGCAAAAGTTGTTTATAATGATGAGTACTTTCACCCCCTGAAAGGTTGCTGGTGTTTTACAAATAGCCCTGTAGATTCGTCATCTTCGACTGTCTGTCTGTCCGTCCGTATGTCATAGCCACTTTTTTCCGAAACTATAAGAAACTATACTGTTGAAACTTGGTAAGTAAATGTATTCTGTGAACCGCATTAAGATTTTTACACAAAAATAGAAAAAAAACACAATAAATTTTGGGGGTTCCCCATACGTGTGGGGTATCTATGGATAGGTCTTCAAAAATGATATTGAGGTTTCTAATATCATTTTTTTCTAAACTGAATAGTTTGCGCGAGAGAGACTTCCAAAGTAGTAAATTGTGTGTAAAATATGTGTCCCCCCTGTAACTTCTAAAATAAGAGAATGATGAAACTAAAAAAACATATAATGATGTACATTACCATGTAAACTTCCACCGAAAATTGGTTTGAATGAGATCTAGTAAGTAGTTATTTTTGAATACGTCATAAATCGTAAACCGCAATTTACCTTTCATTCAATCAACTCAAATACTTATAATTTTCACAGATGATGTATTTCTGTTGCCGTTATAACAACAAATACAAATAACAGAATATAATAAATATTTAAGTGGGGCTCCCATACCACGAACGTGATTTTTTGCCGTTTTTTTTTTTATAGATAATGGTACGGAACCCTCCGTGCGCGAGTCCGACTCGCACTTGGCCGGTTTTTTTGTTTACGTGAAAAAAGAAAAAATACGTGTCCAACATTTTTTGGAAATCTATCTGCTGACGGACTAATTAGATTTTTCAGTAAAATACCCTATTCTGTGCCATCCTACCTTATATTTTTCTTTTACTTTGTCTTTTTGTGGAGTGTATGTTTGTGTTTGTGCCGAATAAATGTTTTCTTTCTATTTCAGTCTATCTCTTCGCCTTTGTCTGGTCTGTACCTATTCCTCTTAAGTGGGATTGAGAAGGTCATAAAAAAGTTAAAAAAAAACAACACTGACCTCAACTATGAGTACTGCGCGCGGTGACAGTTTTCTCGAAGTTATTGTAGTGCCTCTCGAGTTTTCTCATACTCTTTTGTTCAAAAAGTCAGGTTAGGTAAACAGCCGTAGCCGTTAAACGACAATGACTGCCGAGCTGTCATAGAAAAAAAAATCTACTGACCAGGCTGAGGTACTGCGTACTGCGCGCGGTGGCAATAATCTCCAAGTTATCGCAAGTTTTCCCACCGCCTCACCTTTTGGAGTCTCAACACCAAAAAGTTCTGTCGTTACACACAAAGGCCACGCCACAATAATAAAAAAACACTGACCAGGCTGAGAGGTACTGCGCGCGGTGACAGTCTTCTCCAAGTTGTCGTGTTGCCTCGCAAGCTGCTCCACGACCTCCTGCAGCCTCATCTTCTGCTCTCGTTCATGTTGCAGCGCGCGACTCATGCGCGCACTCGACGCCGCCGCCGCACTCATGAACTCTGAACAGGCCTGATGATAAGGGAATTATTTTACTTAGGCGATCATTAGACCGCTTAAGTTACCTTAAAGTTAAGATTTCTTGTACTTGTTTGTTGTGTCACTTGTGTGTGACTACTTTGGTGTACAATAAAGAACATAGTCTACTATAACTATACTATTAATTATAGAATCTCAATCAACTTTTTATAAAATCAGGCCTATATTCTCGGAACGGTTTACCTATGGTACACCTAAGCCCCTTTATTTATTTATAGGGGGGGGGGGAATATTTATATTGCTGGGCATAGAGGCTTTTCTTTTCTTGTTCCAATTCTGACGCTCTAGCGCCATCCTCATCCTGGTTATACCCGCGATCTAACCTAACAATGTCGTCTGCCCTGCTTGCCTCCGGAATCTATCCGGGCGAGAAATTCCAGATGGACAAAACCCCATTACTTTTTTCCTGGCCCAGTAATCGCATCTGGGAAACCATGGTGTATATTTTTTGAAGGGGCTTTAAATTGAAAATAAAAATATAAATTAATTAATGGTAAAAGCTTGTGAGATTTCAACTACATATGTTGATTAAGAATTCAGAAAAAAGTAAAGTCCAGATTTTAACCTTTATTGAGGATATTTCTGTATGTATTTTTAAATTTGGTGTACAATAAAGTATACAACGTGTAACAGAATAAACGGAATTCAATTCAACAATGGGACTTAATGATGGGACCAACACTGAAATCGCGAAAAAAAAAACTCGACTGCCCCATACATATATGTGCACATTACTCGACAAAATGTACCGCTGAGTTACAGGAGGAGGCAGTACAGAGGAGGGCGTAAAGCAAAGGCAGTGGAACCAGGACCAATACGAGGCTTTTGTTACCCTTATATTAATTTAACCATTCCTCTACATGCGGTTGTAGACTCAATTACACTTACATTCATCATAGCATTGCATGATATCCTAAAGAGTGTCGCCCGCTCTGAGACTTGCTTCGTAGTATCCGTGGGCGGTATTTCTAAGTCGACGAGGGACCTCTGTAGAGCTGCGCCGTGTCTAGCCACTAGTTCGGAACAGGTCCGCAGGTCATGGAACCTAGCTGCCAGTTCTCTTGCGATCCCACCCGCGTCTTCACCTTCTCCCTCGCCACCCCCTGGTACTACAACACCTGTCGATATCTGGTCTTCATCGTCGTCCGATTCTTGTGCACGACTTTTAGGGAATAACATAATATTATTATCCATCAGTGAATGAGTTTAAGATTAACTTTCATAATATTCTGAAGCCTATAAACAGATTAGGTGACAAATCAACACATTCATTCATCCAGGTGGCCAATCAATTCATTATCTTTGAAGATAACAGGCGCACAAGTTGTCACAGAATTAGATATTCTTCAATGAATGCTCCTAAGGCATAATGTTGCTAAGGCTTGCGAAGAATTCAAACAAACAAATTGTTATCTTTGTTGTCTATTCTGTACTCATATCAAGCAGGTGGCCAATGACGGTATTTGGTTCCTGCCTAGTGATATGCAACAAATATGATATTGTTATTTGAATAGGTACAGTTTCACCGAGTGCAATAGGGTATTTTACTGAAAAAATCTAATCTAATTACCATTATAGTGACGTCACGCGTGCTGTCAACGCACTGTATTTGTCTTCATTTGTTGTTCTTGTTTACGTGAAAAAAGATGTCCAATAATTTTTACACAACTGCCCAAAAAAAGGAGTGTTATGTTTTCAGGGTTCATGTATGTACCTATGTTCGTGAGTTTCTTTATTCCACCATTACATCTAAACGCTTTAACCGATTTCGATGTATGTGGTATAGTTAGAAGCGTTATGCTATCCCGGGTAACATAGGCTGTGCACTTTATGAAAATTATAATAACCCTATTACCAACAGCTTAACATGCTCTCCGAGGCAGGGTAACCCAACCAGGGATCAAACTTGGCAAGCCTTGATTAACCTTGAGAATCGACCTGTGCGGCTGTCATTATTATTTACTCTAGCATACGCAATTATTAAGCTAATATTTGTGCAACTTCAGTTACCTGTGTTAATCCAAAAATCAAAAGAACCCTTACATTGCTTTCGCCTTGGCCAGTTCTAGAGCAGTGACCCAACTTTGCCGTTCCACTTCATCGTGGGCTCTGATGTGGAAGGTCTGCGTTCCTCCGTTGCTGATGACGAAGGTGCAGGAGTCTGCAGTGTGGATGAGAGCTCCGAGCAGAGATATGGTGCCCCGACAGGTATGGGCCATCTCCGCTTGGTTTCTGAAATGATAATTATGATGTGTAAACATTTTGTGCCTTGGGTATCCTTATGTGAAAGAAAAGGCGCTTGACCGGGAGAGATGGAAAGATAAGAGGAAGTGTTTGATCTGCAGTGAGTTAATACAAGCTAGATGTTATAATAAAATGGGAGTCTTAAGACCACAAATAGTTTATCTTTTTATAATATGAGTGTAGCTCATATTATAAAAAGATAAACTATTTGTATCTGTGAGTTAATACAAGCTAGATGTTATAATAAAATGGGAGTCTTAAGACCACAAATAGTTTATCTTTTTATAATATGAGTGTAGCTCATATTATAAAAAGATAAACTATTTGTATCTTCATTTGTAACGAAAAAACTCAAATAGAGCTGATGCTTCAATGAGTAACATGGACATACATATTTTATTTTCAAAGAAATTGGGAATACCTGCCAAAAGTCAAATAACAGTCACCTTAGGTGAAAAAAAATGGCCAATGGCCATGCTTCTTAATAGAACAAAATAATGTTCGTGTGTACGTAAAACACATCAATATCTACAAAAAAAATTGCGATACCATATGTATGTCCATCCATTGTAGTTCACGATAAAAAGTTGATTGAAACGTCATTAGAAAGTAGACTCCGTTATTCATAACTTGGTAATAATCTTTATTCATTATATCACTTAGTATTCAAAGCTTTTTAAGTATGTACCTACCAGTAGATAACTATTTGAATTATTCAAAATCAAACCCCCTATCAGACATTTCCTACAATACAGGATTAGGCTCATTTTCTACATTACAGTCACCACTACACAAATTTTCTAATTTCCATGGAATTGCATTGTGTCCATCAAAAAATAAATTCCCTATATCACCGATTTTCCTTTGAAGTAAACAAGATAATATTGATGCAAAAAATCTTTCAATGGGACCTTTGAGAATTTTTAATTAAAATTAATAATTTTATTATGAATCAATCAATTATTTGTGTATAATCAATGTACTCCAACTGTTTATCCCTATTAATATTATAAATGCGAATGTAACTCTGTCTGTTACGCTTTTACGCCAAAACGGCTGTATGGATTGTCGTGAAATTTGGCAGATGGAGCTTTTTTACGCAATAACCGACATCCACGCGGGCGGAGCCGCGGGCAAATGCTAGTTTCTTATAATAGCTCCTATATCATAAAGTCTTAATTTGCATGACATCTATTCACATACACTATGATAGATAAAATAAGTTTAAAAAATGGTTTGTTAATGTCAACCAGAAATAGTTAAAACTTGGTTGCACCTACAAAAAAGCTAAATGTAAATCACAATACATTTTAATGTTCCTATTTTATCAAGGTACAGTGGGCGAATCTCTCATCTGCCTGATAGTCCAGTCAAATAAGCATAAAAAATGGGTCAGCCTCGGAATGAGAGATAATAAGCTGGAAACTCGTCTACACCTTCATTTTGGCGTTCTAAATGTTGTGTCAAAAGTCTCATAAAATCTCGTGTCTGCGTCGTAAGTTATTGAAGGTCAAATGTCACACAAATCCGTTTTTCGCGATTATCTCAGTTTCTATAGGTCCAATGATGTTAACACTTACAATTAAAATTGTAGAACGCAAAATTTTCAACAACTTTTGTTCTGAACATTTTTTCATGCGATCAACTGTTTTCGCTATAGAGGGCAGAGACCGCGCAGCGTTCAGCCACACTGTAATTATGGTCAGCCGTGAATCTCGGTTAATAACTCCTTGTTTAAAGTTAGAAATTATTAAAATATTACTAACAATGAATAATAATTTATACTAATTTATTAATAAAAACATTGTATTTAACAACATGCAAATAAAAACGGTGCGGGATTAGACTCTGACGACTCCGCATCTGGTGGCAGCTCAGCGAGCTCAGGACGCGAGGGAGTGGGGGCTGCTGCGGAGAACCCCGGGTTCTTCCACAAGCGGCCCAGGGGGCCTAGACCATTTTTTTTTTCTGTAGCGTTAACGTCAGACGCTGACGACAAAATGTATAGAAATGACATTAGGTGTGTCATCAGTATCACCTAATGTCATTCATATATATTTTGTCGTGAGCGTCTGACGTTAACGCTACAGAAAAGTTTTTGCCTAGGCCTGCAGACCGGAGGATGACCGGGGGTTATCCTCCAACGAAGAGCTGGCCCTGCCCCGAAAAATCCCCATTAGTAGGCGGGGTAAGGGCCGAGAAGGAGGCAAAGGGAGGTCGTTCGCCTCCCAGGAGGCTGCCCAGCGAGCCGTGTCGAAGCTCGCTGAGGAGGGGCGACCACCCGGAGATAAAAGTCGCAGGGCTCCTGTCTCCGGGGTCTTCTGGCAGTGAGCCAGATGACGCTGGTGGCTCCGAAGCCACCTGGTGGTGCGTACCTTCATTTTGGCGGCAGCGGAGGCCAACCTCTATTGCGAGTCTTCGGCAGCGGACGAGATGTCCAAGCTGCGGGCGGAGGTCGCCCGCTTGGCAGCCGCCTCGGAGTTTTTCCAGACCTGGCAGGGCTCCGAGGAACCGGCTCAAGGGGGCGCAAGGCGGATAGCCAATCCAATATGTCGACACGGTTGCGGTTGCGCAGTGGTTGAGCGACCGGCTGCTGCACTGCGTGTCGCGGGTTCGATTTCCGCACGGAACAAATATTTGTATGGCCTACAGATAATTGTTCCGGGTCTGGCTGTTTGTGTATGTGTTATGTCGCCACTTGCGACCACCCATATTCTGTTATGTCGCCACTTGCGACCACCCATATTCTTAAGAAAATGACTAACGCCGCATTCCGCTGTGCACCGTGAGATTCGCCTTCTCAGCAATCTGATGGCGTGGGATCGAAGACTGCAATGGCAGTGATTTGTGTTAATTTAGTGTTAAGTGATTCACTCTTGTTTCTGACATCGAACAATTGTCGCGCATCTTAGATTTACCGATCTAATTGTAATAATTGCATTAATTATATTCATTAAGTAAATTATATCGGTTTTATTTGTATCCTCGACCGCAGCCGAACGTAATTTATGTGACTTTGTATGTTTGTAAACGTACCCACGACACAGGAGAAATTCCTAGTGTGGGGCAACGTTTTTTAAAAAAACAAAAAAAAAAAATCCGTGCCGCTGGAGAACCAGGTGCTGGACTTGGTGCGGCAGGATATGGCTGCATTCCGGGAACCAGCCAGCGGCGACCGCCGGGGGGCCGAGGAGTTTAAGACAGGCGCCATACGTCTTCAGACGGGGTGTCTGCAAAGGTGCTGGCTCTAGCGATGGATGAGATGGAGGATAGACTTAGGGAACTGTTCGATAACTGTCTGACGTCAAGACGGTTCCCTAAGCCTTGGAAAGGTCGTTTGGTTTTGCTGCAAAAGGCTGGACGTCCTCCAGTCCCCTTCGGCCTACAGGCTAATAGTGCTATTGGACGAGGTGGGGAAGATGCTAGAGAAGATTCTCTCTACCCGCATCGTCCGGCATTTGGAGACAGTTGGCCCAGACTCAGACGCCCAATTTAGTTTTCGAGGTGAGCGTTCGACCGTGGACGCCATTATGCGTCTCAAGACCCAGGCAAAAGATGCGGTAACGCAACAGGAGGTAATGTTGGCGGTATCATTAGACATCGCCAATGCGTTTAATACTTTGCCATTCAGCTGCATCGAGGAGGTGCTCCGTTTTCATGATGTACCCCCCCCCCCCCCCCCAAAAATAGTCGCCCCCTCAAATAGTCTGCCACCAGCTGCCTCAAGTACATACTTGAGGCAGCTGGTGGCAGACTATTTGAGGGGGCGATGTGTTAGTTAATGGCCAAATCGTACGGAGGCATATCACGTGTGGTGTTCCACAGGTCGGTCCTAGGGCCACTACTGTGGGACGTGGGTTACGACTGGGTCCTCCGCGGTGCTCTCTCACCCGGGCTGGGCGTCGTTGGTTATGCTGACGACACTCTCATCTCAGCCCGGGGGGGGGGAATTTTGAGGCGGCGGCGCGCTTGGCCATTGAAGGTGCGTCTCTGGTCATCAGCCGCATCGAAGAGCTGGGATTAGGGTGGCGCTGGAGAAGACTGAGTGTCTGGTGTTTTATGGGCCCCACCGCCGTAGAACGTTCGGGGGCTTGACTTTGCTGTAGTCTGGTAAAGAAAGTGAGGAAGATGTGCGCGAGTATGGCGTGCGGCTCCTTCTTTCTGGTACAGCTAAGAAAACCCTTGTGGACTGGAGCGGAACATGTATGCTCGTTTTAACTCAAGAGCCCGGAAGATATCCAGCGTACAGTGGTACGCCCCAAATAATGCATCACCTGAGGATACCAAAGACGACTTTTACAACGCCCTCAACGCCACATTTATGAGCATTCAAAAACAAGACATAGTCATCGTCATGAATGCAAAGGTTGGGAGGGTTAACAGAACACTGACCGCGAGCGGCATATTATAGGCACACAGGGTCTTGAGGTATGTAACGATAATGGTGAGCGGTTTATCGAGTTTTGCCAGAATCATGACCTGACCATCGGAGGTACATTGTTTATTCATGGCGACCACCACAAATACACCTGGACCATCTTGCCATTAGTTCCAAATGGCGTTCTTCATTGCTTGATGTTCGTAACCGCAAAGGCGCCGATGTTGATAACGACCACCATCTGGTGGTTGTTGAAGTTCGCAACGGCAACGAGAAGGACAGGTTGTCGAAGGCTGTGGAACCCCTACTACGTAAGGGGCTGGTTTCTGTTCGAGCGACTTATGCACGGACCAGATCAACACTCTCCGTATCATATTGGAGCAGGCATCAGAATGGCAAAGGGAGATTTATCTTACCATTGTCGACTTCTAAAAAGCCTTTCATATGTTGCAGTGGTCCAGTACCTGGTCACGTCTTCTGGACACTGGAGTGCCGCCGACAATGGTCCGCCTATTGGAGCCTATCTACAAGAAATATTCTTGCAAGGTGACTCACGACGGCCCCATCTCGGACAACATCGCAATTCGCAGTACACGCAGGTATCCGCCAAGGCTGCCTCATTTCGACGCTTCTCTTCTCTTTATAGTCGTTCTCAACGAAATTATGCTTCGCATATACGAAAGGCACCGCGGGATAGAGTGGGGATTATCCAACGTCTTGAAAGACCTAGATTATGCCAATGACCTATGCCTGCTGAGTCATAGGCACAAGCAAAGCCAAATCCATGTCTATGCCAACCGATGGTTTCGTCGAATATTCGGAATTTACTGGCCCAAGCCCATCTAACATAGATAGAGCTGTTAGAGAAATGCCACGAAAGCCCAATCGACCACCAGATCCAGCACCGTAAGTGGAGTTGCCGAGACTATCTCTAACATAGATAGAGCTGTTAGAGAAATGCCATGAAAGCCCGATCGACCGCCAGATCAAGCACCGTAAGTGGAGTTGGATCGATCACTCTAGAGAGATTCCGATCACATTCCCAAACAGGCTTTGGACTGGAATCCTCAACGGAAAATGAAGCATGGCCGTCCCCGTCAATCCTGGCGACGCACCGTGTGCACTCGAGACAGTTCGCGATGGAAGACTACTGTAGACGCCCTCTGCCCCAGCTAGGGGACATAGGATCTTTAGTAAAGTAAGCCAAGTATTTTATCACAAGAGTAAGCAATCACAATTTTTATTACCCTGGTTATCAGATAACTTCCATGTTAATTATATATTTATGTTCTGCTGCCTTTTTAGTAGTAAATAATGGAAAAGCACTTTCCATTATTTGCTAGTAAAAGGTTTAAAAATGAGTAGTTTTGCCTGTGTGAAGGTCAAAAATTATTCTTCGAAAACATTCCATCAGGATAAAACTTTTTGTAGGTCTTAAAACCATAGCCATGGTTTACCCATCAAAACCTGTGTAGTTGTTGCAGCAAGAATGATTAACAATAATCCAAGCATACAAACTCCCTCATTAATACTAGTTGTTTTTTTTTTTCAAATTAATATAACATGATTGATTTTATTTACTCAAATATTTATTTAACACTTATTACTAACTTCTTGTTTGTGAGATTTAATTAAATAAGCCATCAAATCTCTACTATACTCGGTATTTATTACTATATTATGTATTCTGATATTTTATTTTTTTATTTTTATTAGACTAATCTACCTAGTAATACTTAATGGAAATAGTTCAATATTGTATGTTTTATATTTATAACATGAATCTGTTATGAGCATCTAAACAAGAGAAACATGTGAAAAGTTTCTAATTAAAACTATCATGCTAAGTACACATACAGCTTCAGGAACACATACATCTCATCTCTCTTATGTTCAGTAAAAAACTTGTTCACCTTGAAAAACCATAGCAGAGCAGGAAAAAAGATAAATATTATTTCTTGTTAGCTTAATGAAGGAAATATGGAAGGTCAAAATCTTTAAAATAAACGGAACCCCCAAATAACTAAATCAATAATAATAAAAAACTAAAACTATAAAGAAAATGTACTGAAAAATAGTTTTCCAATGTGAATTTAATTGGAATGGGCTGATAACATGTACTAGCATTTGAATTAGTTCCTTGAAATATCAATTATATCTCTATCAGAACTCATCAATATTATCTCATAGGTAGTAGTGTGTTGTACTGGTATTTATTGAACCTATAATTGGAACCAAAATTATGTAGGTACTACTTATCTACTGTCACTGCATACCTACTTATTAATGTTTGCACTGCATGTACTAATAGAAATTTTACAGTTTCATTTTGTGCTATAGTATTAAAATTTTAAAGCATTTGAATGAATAAGTAAATCAAATTGATGTTCTCATTAAATAACGTCTATGGTGCAAGAAAACCAATTACTTTGGTACTGCAAAAACACTGCGTCATTCATTTAAACAAAAAAAACTGGTC
This sequence comes from Melanchra persicariae, assembly GCA_947386135.1. NCBI lineage: Eukaryota > Metazoa > Arthropoda > Insecta > Lepidoptera > Noctuidae > Melanchra > Melanchra persicariae. The sequence continues at coordinate 6,818,339 of OX376661.1, read as the reverse complement.
GGTAGGTTATACTTTGACGATTTCGATTCTTGCCTCTTATTCAATACGATAACTGGAAGGAACAAGCAAGAATCTAATGATAAATTACCTGTAATACGACAACAGTCCATTCGACAACACGAACCATCTTCGCTGATAACCCTTCAAATAGTTTGTCCACTTAAATAACCAACCCTTTTTTTCGGGATCTCCGGGAATGGGCTGACCCTTGGCTACGATGGCATCCGACATTTTTTTCTTAGTAACACAATTTAAATTACAAAAACATAATATAATTTCTCTGCCAGCCACGTCCGTCGTCTATCCAACATATCAATTTAAATTCGTTCATTCATTCATCATCATACACAGATAATCGTGAGCAATCTCTTCTTGATCGGTCTCTTGAAACTAGGAAGACATTCAGATCAAAGTGAAAACGTCAAATAAATCGACTAAAAATAAAGCCATAAACAATGGAAGTCTATATAACAATTAAATTCCCGAGTGTGTTATTTGGTTATTTAATGTTCCGGCGACTTTGAATGTTTGTTTCTGTTATGTTTTAAGGGTAAACTGACGCCAATAGCTTTGGATTTTCGGATATTTCGGATATAATTTGACAATGATGTCACCCTATTTTTTTTACATGGTAGATTATGGCAACAATACTTTGGAACGAACAAAATTCAGAGTGATTGAATGAAATTGTTCATTCACTCGATTGACAAATAAATTAAAAATAATGGTATTTCTACGCAAAAGTTACGTTTTGGTTGACAAGGTTGCTAGACGTTTTGTCCAAGGTAAAACCTTTCACGGTTTAATTTATAAAAGTTCATTGTTTCATGTTGTTTCTGTTTGGTTCTAAGAATTCGTGTATTTCTGAGTATAGCGTTATCAATTTTATTTCTTTTCATCTTGATAAGAAATAGCTGTGTCACTATCAAAAATATTTTAAAATCGAACTATTATTTTTATTCTAGGCTCATTTTTGTCCAGCACAATGGGCAGTTCATATTCAAGATCTTATTCCCCTAACAGTGGACAGAGTGCAACTGATCCAGCAAACCGTAAGTAAAATTCTATAACGTAGAAAATTATAGGTCTAGTCATATTAGTTTTTAAAATCTTGCCTAGCTCTTTCTCTCCTAGTCCATCAACAAACAACTGACAAGTTCCTTGAAGCTTCCTGCCCTAGGGAGTAAATTATAAATTATCTCCTGTGCAGTTATCATTTTTCATTTATCACTAATTCAAATTAAATCCCTGATTTTAATATTAATGTATAAAATGGAAGCTCTGTCATTTAAAAAATAAAAACAGGTTGAGAAGAAATTAAACTTATTAAAATAAAGTACAAAACACTTAAGTACTTAGTAGTTCAACTGTTTATTTTATATACTTAGGCTAATTCAATGCCCTCCAATCTGATGAATCTGAAATTAAAAGCCACAATTTAAACCACATTTTGGGACCAAATTTAATAAGTATGTAATACTTATATACTTACATATTTTTTTCTTAAAACTATCAAAATGAGAGTACCTATGAGTGATCCTATAGGTAGTCATATTGTCTAAAAATAAAGAATAGGTAGGTAGGTACACTATTTATCCATAATAACTTGTTTCTGATTTTAAGAGTCAAAGTGTCTCACCAACTTCTTTTCTTAGACAAAGCAGATCCAACATCACTACTGTTCTGCAAAGCGTTTTGACGATCAAAGTGCTCAAGCAATCACCGATATCGCGATGTCTCGTCACGTTCCGACTTTTTTCGTCCCCTCGTCCAAGCCAAAGAATTCGATCTTCCGTCAAACCCGAAATTAATTAATGTCTCATTCAGTTAGAAATGCCATCTGAGGAGATCTTGTTTTTATTTAACTAAAGATACAGTTCATTTTACCAGTGGTAGTTAGGTTTTCGTACCTAGCCCTACTCAATAAGCGCAGTTTTCGTCAATTACTACTTGACCAATTGACTAGATCAGCCTAAACAAACGAACCCGGCACCGCCACCATAGTATAAAGATACTTTGCCGCCACTGATATGGAAATTACTTATTCCTGAGCATCATCCAGTGATGGTGACGCAATTCTAAATGGATATTCTTAACTATGAGCCTATGGGGAGAAAAGTACATAAAACGTTTCTATTTTTTGTCGCATTAGCGGCGCCTAAAAGCTAGTAAGTAACGTTTCCGTGACAATGATGTCGTCTAATCACCAAGGAAACGACTTCAAGTAGATAGTTACCGTGTAAATTTACATCTTTTGTTTGGAGCCGCTATGGCATCTGGCGAGATTATCTTAAATGTCGAATATTTCTATGACCTTGACTAAAAATTTAAAAACCGAATTACTGACACTATTTAGCCGCCTGGATTGCGGTTCATGGATCTAGCTATATTCTATAACATTGTTGTTTTTGTTTTTAATCAGGCGGCACAATATCGCGAATGGAGTCAAGCAATAACTATGTTGAATCGGTCGTCTGCAAGGAAGATGACCTTAAAGACAATGAAATGAAGGTTTTTGATATTGGAGAAGAAGGCAAAGTATTGCTTGTGAAACAAAAAGGCGAATTCAGTGCAGTAGGCACCACTTGCACTCATTATGGCGCTCCGCTCGTGTCTGGTGCGTTGGGAGATGGAAGAGTCCGGTGTCCTTGGCATGGGGCCTGCTTTAATATTAAAACAGGAGACATTGAAGATTTTCCTGGCTTCGATTCGCTACCTTGCTATCAAGTTACGGTCACAGAAAAGGGAGAAGTTAAGGTAAGATTTTGTTTTGACAGCTACGCTACTACGGAGAGCCATGACCGGAACGTTTATTATGTCGGTAAAGATTTTGGCGTCGATTAGAGGTCGAGTTTTGCGCAAAAGGATGGAAGGATGGCATTCGTACGGAATGTTAAGGCTAAACATGATCTTAATTTAAGCTCATGATAATGTCTTTACTTAAACAATTCCAGGGTACCTTTTACATGTTACCGGTTCCATTTTACACATAATATCCTAGCATATTTTTCCTTAAAATATCTTTGAAAACAGCTTACATAAATAGAACTAAACAGATGTCGCCAACGTCCTAAGTTGGGTGGAGGTTGCAACGCCCGAGCGGATCGAAATGGAGGTCGGGCACTCGGGCCGCGTGATCAATATAATTAGCATCACCACATGAAAAACGAAGACAAATATTATTATTTTTACCTAGACTCTGTTGTTTGGCATGCGGCCTTGTAGAATCCACGTTAAATTTTAAATCTAAAGCCGTGTACGCACGTACGAACATGAACATAGCGAACACAAGCATCAAACTTGAACATTTGGTTCGTATGTATAGACGGCATATTCGAACACGAACGCGAACATGGTTCGAATCGAGTTCGCGCACAATAATCGTGAACTCTATCTTACGGCCGCTTTCTATAACATATCTCAATCCCAATCTTGATCCCGATCCTTGTCTGTAACCAATCAACGGCCGAGTTTGTGTCCTTCACCACACAATCCTCACCTTTGATTGGTTACAGACAAGGATCGGGATCAAGATTGGGATTGAGATATGTTATAGAAAGCGGCCGTTAATAGCCATGGCGGCGCCCCGTTGGAAGTGGACGATTGTGAAAATTGGTGTTCGCAGTGATTCACGAAATATTGTTTCCTAAAGCGGATCCTAGATGGTGGGAAACAGTTTTTTTACAAAAAACGAAATCAAAATACATTACTTTTAGACTAAAAATCACAAGAAATCAGTTTTGTTTCGAAACATTTATTAAAGCTCTTCGGACACCGTCCATACAGAACATACTAATAGGATCGCCGCAAACATGTTTGACGAACAGAGTGTTCGATGTTCGTTTGTAGTACGCACGTGCCAACCAAGTTGTTGCGTATCATGCAATGCAACTTTGTTCGAACACGGCAGACAGAATTGCAATAAATACCTACCTGTTGGTAATACTTCCCAAGGTAATAAATTGAATAAAAGCGCACGCGCGGTCCCTTTCTCCTCAAAAGAACATTTTTCAAACTTCAACAACAGAGGCAAAGATTGACCGCTAATGGTAAAAGATTAACTTACATAAATCGGAATAATCATAGCTGATTGTCCTTAGAAACTCGACCGTAATCACTCTTGAGTTTAAGACCTTGTAGGTATGTCCTACTGATATCGGCAGAATTGTTGACTAAGCAATAGGAAAGATTCTTTAGATTTCTATAGCTCTGAACTGCACTTCAAATAAACTTATAATTCTTATCATGCGTGCATTACACTTCAAAATAAGCACCAATCTCCAAACAATCAGAACGTGACGATTGTGCGCAGGCTTAAGCCAAGTATAGACGAAAATATTTAGATAGACGATTAGGTACTGGTCCCTAATATTGTACTGGGTTTGGTTTAGTTTTTGATCACACGTCGAGACCGAGATATCTCACAGGACAACGATTGCAATCTGTAACTTGACTATAGAGGTATGTGAAACAGGTGAATTTGTCGGACGATGAGACAGCAACCACCTCATTATCATTCTCTTGCCCATCTCAATTTACTAGTCGGCCCCTTTTAGCCATTCCAGCATACGAGTATTATGAGCATACACACTATCCAAATATAGTTTCTGTGGTCTTCTCCGGCTCACCTTCATACACAAAACTTTCCTCACGATATTTTCCTCATTGTGTCGCTAAACCTTATAAAGGTTTTTTTAACTTTGGGCTTTGGATTTTGTAGGTACTATCATCCATTACCGATTGCCAACACTTGAGTATCTTATCAATATTTTTTTTTTTTCGAAAATAAATACTAAGTTTGAAGGCCTCAACCTGCGCCTAGTTTAGCGCAATCGAAAAAAACTTAACGTTTCAAACTTACACATGTTTGTTATCTTCCTTGAGTGATCTTATCTGCCACAGCTGCAGGTAAGCTGGCTTACTTACTTAAATAAATATGACTGCAAATAGGCACAAAATAATCTCGGTATCTCCATTTTGTAGGCCCAGCCGTTTTTCACTTAGCTCCGTAGCTGTCCCAGTTCTTCCGGAGTTCGAAGTTGGAATATATTACAATAATTTGCAATAGGACGAGAGATGATGTCATTCATGTCTCCTCGGGTTAAGATCGTTATGCTCGCTGAATGCTGATATTATCGATTGAAAGCATACGTGTTGTCGGTTTTCTGTCTAAAACTAACTCAACTTATCCATTTATTTATTTAAACACCGTAACAGATAAAGGTATCTGTTCTGTGGTTCGACCTGTCAATTATTTCCGACCCTGACCGACACGGGACGCTTCCAAAACGGGGTCAGCCTACCGCTCACTTCCTGGAAAATTATTATAAATAGGCTCTTGCTTCGATGTTCCTTTATTTGTGTCCTGATGATCTTTTTTTAACAATTTCTAGAATCAAAGTTCATTTTATTAGGATGCGACATGACGTTACGCTTTATGTGCTAATTTTCAAGTTTATTCGTGAAATGAAAAAAATATATTCATACGACTGGTGGTGACATTCGGCAAACACAAGCAGTGATGGTAATCCATATCTGTTGTGAATTAGTAATGCTGAAAGCATTCCTCCTAAAGACACGTAACTAATAGGTATGCTTACTAAAAACTGTTAAAAATTGTATTATTATTCGGCCCGACGACGGTCTGGAGAACCGTAATTGTGCATTAGGTACTGTGAGGTTTCTTCATCGGATTCGGATCGTATGCAGTGCAGTGCACACTAGTGCTTTAAGAAATATAATCCAGGTATCCTCAGTAATACTTGGAAATGGGGGGTGTTCTTGCTTTCTTGAGTAGTTTGTCACTCGTCTTTTCCGATACCGACACGTAAATAGAGTATATTTTTTTGCTGACGGGCGTACCTTTTCCAGTGTCTTGCTTGCTCGTTAGAGGTTTATCTTGAATGGCAGTCTGCTTTGGTAATTAATTGGTACATAAGCTACTATTTGATTAAAAACGTACAGAAAATAGGTATAATTATATTATGAAATCGAATTAATATAGAATTAGTAAAGGGAAGCACGCGTTGTAGACTTCATGATTTAACTCATTAATTGTCTTTATCAGATAACTGATAGCTGATAGCAGATATAATATTATTTTATGATGCCTATCGTCTGATAGTGGACTAGCCCATAATTGCAGACAAGACATCGGTCAAGGACTTTGATAAAAAAATCTTTTCAATTTGTACGAATAAGAGCGTGTAAAGTTGGTTTTTTCCACTTTACGTACATAAGCACTACTGCTGCAGGCATCAAAATAATTGTTAATACTGAAGTGCATGCGCATGATTCGATAAGTTTCTTGATAATCCTGCTTTATAATGATTTGTAATCGATGATAAGTATGGTATCATCGGCAACTGATTTTCACGAGACAGCCAAGCAGTGGTCTGCCGTCATCATAATTTTAATCACTGAATTTGGTGTTATTTATAAAATTATAATACTTTATATAATTTACCTCTCCCAAGCGTCGCGTCGTCGCCGCGTCGTTACATCGACCATTGACGTACATTTTAAATTAATTATTTTTACTGACCGACGCTTCCCGCAATTCGATATTAGATTACTATGAAAGAAAATCGCCAAGACGATTTAGTTTTAAAAACACATTTACTGTGTAGTGCGGCAGTCCCACCGACAATCTTGCCAATGTGTTTATTTTTAACGAGTTTTAACAAAAACATTCTTAAACCTGAATGTTAGTGCGTTTTAGTATTCCGTGCCGAAATTGTTTAGATGGAACACTTGAAATTCCAGCCACAGTTGATTTTCTCCGAAAATATTTGACAATGAACAATGACTGAGACACAGATCTATTAGAAAAGTAAATCTCACCTCCACAATACCTATTATAAACCACATACCTAGCTACCGGACGGGTCTCAGAAACTGCCTATAGAAACGAAGAAAGACAGATTTCTTCCTTCCATAACAGTTAAATGGATCACCGAAAATATCCAATTTAGTATTTGCGTCTTTATGGCGCTGATGTTGATTTCACCTAAGTACCTAGTTATTTATTTATTTTATAACAGCTAGCTTTACAGCTGACAGTAAATAAACATAACAGTAAAAAAAGATATAGGACCTAATGAAGAAAAATTCGCAAACTCCACTTGTAACCGGAAAAATCTACTCAAGGAAAATACTATTGTTATCATTGAGACACGTCTCAATTATTATTAATTTGTCCGTTCGGAATTGCGACTAAGACCTGACATTATTTACATCGTTAACTTCCTTTCTGATTCATAACTTTGTGACAGGTAGTAACACTATTGGATTGTAGGGATCCCTAAGCGCACGAGCCAAACTCGCACGTGACTGGTATTACCTATGAGTTTTTACGTAATTAATTGTCCCCGTGCCAGGGTGTCTACTCTCTAAGCCCGAAGTCCGTAGTTTCGGCCTTAGTGTCGGGCGTTTTCTACTCCGTATCACCTACAGACTTACGATTAGTCTCGAACGCGAACTAAGAATGAATGACAACACGATTTGACAGTTGTTAAGCCTAAGCCTGTAGGTGATACGGAGTAGAAAACGCCCGAAATTATGGCCAAAACTACGGACTTCGGGCTTAGAGAGTAGACCCCCTGACCAGTTGATGCGTACATCAGTTATCAGCATCATTTATTTTGTGCGTTAAGCAATGATTTCGTCTACGTTTAAACTATTTCAACCATGAAAAGTTAGGAAGTTGCGTTACCTTGAGGCGTTGCATGATATTTATATTAATTAGCTAACGCGATAACTCACTCGTTGTTTTAATTATATACTTATTGTTAGTTGGCAAGGCATCTTTATCCAAAAAATGCGGTAGTCTGAGAACCTGCAAACATAGCGTCTTTGTAAATTTGTGACTAACGAGTGCAGTGACTAATGCGCTTACCTCATTTATTTTGTTATGGCCAACGTAAGCCAGATATTTTTATCGGACCGACCGTGTAGCCTAGACCGAAGTTTAAGATAAAAATCTATTACCTACCTTGCTTAAACACCTTATAAGTAAAGTCAATGTTTATAAAGCTACTTAGCTGTTATGAAACCACATTTTATATGAGGCAAACGTCGTGTTAAAATACCATTATCTACCTATCATATCTACTTACTTATTGTATTTCTCATAAAAAAATGAGTAAATCCTTATCGATCATTTGATAGTTTTCATCGAATTGTCTGTAATGTTTGTTGGTTCTCCGTAAAGAAAAACAAAACTTACACGTGTCCACAGAAAAATCTGTATCGGAACATCCATGCTAATTTTAACTTGGTAAATGCGTGGGAATCAATTTACTTTACAAGCTATTAGCGTTGAATAAGAATTTTATTTTCAGATGAGGTCTTAAAATCAATATTTTACTTCATTTAAGTATCTTCGACATACGGTGTGGTAGAGCTAGAGAGATTTGCTAACACGATTTCGGACCAGCTTCCACTTCTATAGTTCCTATATAATTTATTCTACTACTCGTAACGATCCGCCTAGGCTTCGCAAACAGGGCCGTATTTTACCTATTGGAGGCCCTGGGCCTATTAGGATAGCGGAGCCCCTATAACTATGACAGAGGACTATTTTGCTAAATAAGGCAAAAAAAACAAAATTAAAGGTACTTACAATAAAAAATAATGCAGCCCATGACAATCAAAATGTGAAATAAATATAGTAGGTATTTCGTTTGATTTTTTTAAAACTAATATATTTATCAGTTATCGGTAGGTCAGCTAATATAACCTAGGGGGCCCCATCGTGCACTTGCCCAGAGTGCCCAGTGAAAAAGAGGGGCGGTTCGCAAGCATGCAATTAATTTATAAACACAAATCTTCCTCGTTTTAAATCACTCTTTCTGTTGGTAAAAACTATAAATCTAAATCCGTTGCGTAGTTACAAAATAGTACAGAAACAGATAGAGGTAGACAGCGACTTTGTTTTATACATAGGTAGGTACTACGTACCTATTTATTTATTTAGTGGTTATGTTTCGTTATACCTACTCATGGAAATGGAATAGGCAAAACGTTTGGAGTAAAAACACCCATTACTTAACTCAGGTGCGCCTACGCAAACTTATTTATCGTATGGTAGCTATAGATACCTATGGAATAAAATCGTGATCTAAGAAGTAGCTGACCTTGGCTCACCTTGACCAACTCTTACAATTGGTTTACAGTCGTAGTCATCGGCTCTTTACATTACTATATGCTTATATCACTTACTTATGTTATGGCTTGCCGGATGGTGACTCAATGTCACTCCCCTGAGCAATCACTTAGCACCAGACACATACGTTATGTAATATAGTTTACTTTTTAGGTATCAATTTACCAGTAATTAATTCATTAGTAGGGACATTATGGTCCTGACGCGTCCAATAAATAACTGTCCCTAATGGACAATACAAATAAATATTAATTACGTAACAAATAATAATAAGTACTTAAATAAAACAATAATGAATAATTTAAAAATAAATGGTATTTACAATGTTATTAAATAAATAAATGTAAGTAATTATAAATCAATAATTATAATTCTTTTTAATTCTGTATTAACTGTATTAATAAAACACTTTGTCTTACTAATGAATGACTTAATTAACTAGGTAATACAATTTATCAAATTGAACACCCATATTTCTTCCTCCTCTCACGTACTTGATCTATGCTGTGCCCGACAGGTTGTGATATACATTTGTATTGTTACGAGCTTAGGGTTCGTGACAATAAAAACAGCCGATTAAACAACCAAAATGACATTAACTCTGGCGTGTAACAGTATAATTATATTACCCACAATTATGGCACATAGCCATAATTGTGGGTAATATAATTATTTCCCTATCACCTATACATATATCATAAGTACACCTATACATAGGTGTACGCAATAAAGAATTGAGAATGGTCGGATGGCCCTTTATTTTTTTTAAGGGTTAGGGACTTGGTAAATTTTCAGTATAAAATTAGTTGGTGCTGGTGAGTAATAGAAAAATAAAGAAATACTATTTACTTTTTTTATGGTTACGGCTGATTTGATGCGCCTTGTATATATATATCCGAATATAAATTATAGGTATTACTTAATACTTTTTTTAATAGGTATAGCTCTACACATTTCAGTGAATTATTTATTACCCACTTTACACACCTAACAACAAAGCCTTTATGTTTGCCCTATACCTACATAAAAGAATTTATTTGATGCACGTCATGCACGCCAGGTTGTTGAGCCACGCTACTTTTAACTGTGGGAAACTCCGTTATTGTACTTAGATAACCTTTTTCAGCTTTGTCAGAGACTCGTCTTCGTGACTGCCTAACGCTACTGGATTAGGCAACCAACATCTACCAACTGTTACAAGAAACGTCGTCTTACTTTATGCCTTTTCAAATTTCAGGTTAAAGCTAAACGCAGCGACTTGAAATCGAAGAAGCGCATCAAGGAGATGGGCATGGCGTCCCAGTGCGACGGCACGGTGGCCGTCATCGTGGGTGGCGGCCCGTCCGGCGCCACCTGCGCTGAGACCCTGCGCAGCGAGGGCTTCAAGGGACGCATCACCATGGTCGCCCGGGAAAACTACCTGCCCTACGACAGAGTCAAAGTCTCAAAGATCGGAACCGTCACCGACATCGAAAAACTACAAGCAAGGTCTCAACAGTATTATGAAGACGCCAACATCGAAGTTCTTAAAGGCGTCGATGCCACCAAAATTGACACTGAGGAGAAGATTGTACATTTAAGTAATGGAAACAAACTGCGTTACAACGCATTGTACCTCGCCACCGGCTCCTCCCCGCGAATACCAGACGTTCCCGGCATCGATCTACAAAACATCTTCACGGTCCGAGACTTTGATGATTCCGTCAACATCCTGAACACATTAGGAACCAACAAAGATAAGGATGTTGTAGTATTAGGTTTGAGTTTTATCGGCTTAGAAAGCGCGTCGTCCTGTAATGATAAAGCTAAGTCGATGACTGTTGTCGGCAAGGACACTTCACCGCTTGGACAAATATTCGGCAATGAAATTGGCCACAGCTTACAAAAGTTATTCGAAGATAAGGGCGTCAAGTTCCAGTTTGAAACCACAATAGTCAAATGTAATGGTGAAAATGGAGTAATTAAATCAGTAGAGTTGGCCAATGGAACCACACTTCCTGCTGACATGTTGATAATAGGCGTGGGAACAACATTCAACACAGGTTTCTTAAAGGACAGTGGAATATCAATGGAGGGAAATGGTGCGGTCAATGTGGACGATAAGCTCGAGACCAATGTGAAAAATGTGTACGCAGGCGGCGATATCGCGCTCGCTCCCGTTTTCGTCCATGGTAACAAACATATGAGCATTGGACACATCGGTCTAGCACAATATCACGGTCGAGTGGCTGCTTTAAATATAGTCAAGAAAGAGACTCCCTTGAAGACAGTTCCGTTCTTCTGGACCATGCTGTTCGGCAAGTCTATCCGTTACGCTGGCTGCGGTAAATCCGCCAGTACTCAAGTAGAAGGAGATGTAGAAGGCCTGAAGTTTGTCATTTTCTTCTTCGATGAGTCTGAAAAAGTAATCGCTGTGGCCTCGTGTATGAGAGATCCAGTTGTTGCTCAGTTCGCGGAGTTCATGCAGCAAGGCAAAACATTATACAAGAAGGACCTCAAAGATGATCCCTTTGCATGGACGAAGATAAATATAAACTAAACTTATACCTATTTCTATTGTTTTTAAACTCGACCAAGCTTCTGGTTTCTGAAGGATATCTGTGTACTTATCACACTATATTTTTAAAGCTCGAAGCTCTATTTATCTATTAAGAAGAATTCAACATGGAGATATTAAAGCTATAATCGTGTGTATGTACGCTTTTAATGGTGAGCTTTCATTGTACCTAATTCACGATTATTAGCCTGCAATCTTTTTAAAATAGCTTCAAATCTGAACTTGGGAAAATAGTACTTAAAAATAATGCACTGCAGTATTATTTTGAATGTGAATAACCTGATTTCTTTACTTGTTGAATTTTTTACTTTCCGAATTATTTGTTAAAGCATACAATAGTCGTAGAATGACGTACCTATAGTATTCGATGGCTGGAACGCGCTGCGGACGCGCTAGTCGCATAAAATTTGCTCCAGTCGTTTTTATTTAATTATCTTACCGTTATAATAGTCTTGTATTATAAAGTCAAGTGTCTCTAATCTAACTAACGTAGTGATAACACAACCATACAACGCTTAGCCTCTAAAAGATCGCAAAATACCTATAAAGTGAACTAAGAAAAAAGTTGTTAAATGTGCTTATCATTGTGACTCAAACGCGCGTGCAACGGATTCGCGCGGTTAAGTGGCACTGCGTAAGAGCGGTAACGGCGTGCGTTAGTTGCGCAAAGTTCGCGCGGTGTTATCGTCAGTGCTACCAACACCAAGGGCAGAATTACGTTCCAGTTACCGAAACCACAATAACAAGTTTCTGAGCATTTGATATTGTTTTTGTAAACAAAGTATATTTGGGATATTTTAGTGAAAATATAAATGCCCAACATGCAACGTACTCCACCTAAATCTCCTAAGACCCCCAAACCAGGTCAGTCACAATCTGTTCCTGATATTGCCTCAGCTCTCAGTAGCGAACACTCCAATACGAATGTCACTGTTAGGGCCAAGCGGCAGCGAATTGATGACTCACCTAACAACCCGATCTTGCCTTCTTGTACCTGTGGTGAGTGGAGGAGGGAACTCATGGAACTGATGACAGCGTGGAAGAGCGAGTATGACCTTAGACTGTCTGCATGGAAGGCCGAGCATGACGCAATACTATCCACCCTTGTTAAGGATGTATCCGAAATCAAGAACCACTGTGCTGCTATACTCAAGACCACCTCTGAACCCAAAGTCAATGTTACCCACTCTAACAAGGATCATCTCAGAGTTAAGGGAAAGGATTTGGGGAAACGACCTAAGAGTTTTCAAGACTCGCAGCTCCAGTCACGGCCGGTAACAGGTCAGCTACCTATCGTCTTAGCGACCGATAGCGGGACAGAAATCGCTCCCACTGAGGTAATGTCGGAGGGAAGAAACAGGGACGATCAGAGTACTTGTGAGATGAGCATGGATATAATACACTCCTCAGCCGAACAGGCTGCATCATCACCTACCCGCCGAGTTCCCAAACCCCGTGTCTCTGTGTCGGTTCCTACTCCCGTTGCGGGTGTTGCGATGGGTGATATGGTCAGTGATGGTCCAGGTAAGGAAGGTTGGACGGAAGTACGTCACAGGCGCTCCCGCCGTTCACTGGGCAATGTTTTGCGGGGGACGGCAGCACCTGGAGTCACCTGCTTAGAGGCATCAGAAAGATGGAGATACCTGCATCTCTTCTACGTAAAGCAGGGCACTACTGAGTCCCAGGTACGTGAGCACTTAACTACTATCTGCGGAGCTGATGTTTGCACGGTGGAAGCTCTGAAACCCCGTGGCAAATACGCATCTTTCAAGCTAGGGGTGCCCTCGAAACTAGCCGAACAAGTTATGGCAGCTCAAAGTTGGGCTGAGGATATTTGCGTCAAACCATGGCGTCGCAACTTTCGTGGTCAAAGCAACGACACCCAATAAGTACCATAGCATTCCTGCTTCTCCTGCCTCTACGGATCACAACGACTATCTGCGGATTCTGTACCAGAATGTGCGTGGGCTCAAAACCAAGTTACCAACATGGCGATCTAGCTTGTTGCTTTCCGAGCACGACCTTATAGCCGTAACAGAGACTAACCTGGACAATTCTGTAGAGGACTCTGAAATATCGATCGGGGATTGGCGCATTCTACGCAGAGACAGAAAGACCCCGGGTGGCGGAGTGTTGCTTGCGGCGCGCCCAGGTGTTACTATGAAAAGGCGGTCTGATCTTGAGACTGAAAGTGGCGAAGATTTATGGGCAACGATTACAATTTTTGGACAGAAAATATCAGTATGTGTTGTCTATATAAAGCCCACTGCAACTGACGACGACTACATGACCTGGTTTTTCAAAGTGGAGAGCATTATACCTTCTCTGAACGGAAGTGTAATAATATTAGGCGACCTTAACTTGAAAAGTGCTTCTGTAAATGTAAACAATTATTACTGTTACTTCTTAAGTTTTTGTTGTATGACTGAGATGAATGAAGTGTGGAATATGTGTGGGAGTAAGTTAGACGTAGTGTTGGCTCAGGAGGGCACCGAAGTAAACTGTGAACATGTCAAAGGAACGGAGCTAGTTCCTATCGACTGGTATCACCCTCCGTTAGATATTGCGTTTACTATCAAGACGCACAAGGAGAGAGAAACATTAGATCCCAGCAACATTGATCGGAGCAGGGATTGGAATTTTGCCAAAGGGGACTACGCACTTTTAAGTGATCTCATTCTTTCTGCTCCATGGCAAGACGTTCTTAGTTGCGACGATGCACCTTCTGCGGCCGGTAAGTTTTATTCAGTCCTTTATGACCTTTTTGATTCCACAATTCCAAAGAAGAGGAGAATGGCTGCTGGTAATAGGAGGTATCCAGTTTGGTTTACGTGGGATATTGTGAACGACACTCGGCACAAAACTAAGCTACATAAAAATTGGAAACATTCGCGATGTGAAGTCACATATGCAGAGTTTAGTAAACTGAGGTCAAACTTAAAATTAAGAATCCAGGACGCCTACAAGTTTCACTGCAGCAGTGTGGAAAATAGCATACGTCGAAATCCACGATATTTTTGGCAGCATTTTTCGAGCCTGCGATCTAAGGGAGGTTTCGAGCCGAATGTTGTTTACAATGGTGAGATTTGCTCGGGTGTAAAAGCGGCTGAGGCATTTGCTCAATATTTTGCTAGCGTTTTTCAGCCCCATACACCTAAATTAGACCCAAAGAACTCCAACCTGTGTGGTGTGGGAAATAATATTGCCCTCCCATTACTGACCCCATCGGACGTAGTAAAGGGGATTGCTAAGCTTAGACCCTGTAGCTCGATTGGCCCAGATAACATTCCAGCCTTTATCCTTAAGGGATGTAATGACACCTTGGCAGCTCCTCTATGTCATATTTTTAACGTAGCCCTTCAGTCCGGCGTATACCCTGCGCAATGGAAAACCTCACGAGTCACTCCAATCCCAAAAACCTCCGACAAAACATCGGTAGAGGAACACAGACCCATTGCTATCCTCCCAACCATCGCCAAGGTTTTCGAGCATATTCTCCACACCTTCATTCACAAACGCGTAAATATGCTTTTGTCTGATGCCCAGCACGGTTTTCGACCAGGTCGCTCCGTCAATTCAAATTTGCTGATTCATGTAGACTACATTTCCAATAGCTTAGACATCGGGAGGCAGGTCGACGCTTTATATTTTGATTTCCGAAAAGCGTTCGACAGAGTTGACAACGATGTACTCTTGACAAAGCTGGAGGCCATAGGTTTCTCTTTCGGATTTGTCAGGTTCTTTTCCGACTATCTGCGAGATCGCAAGCAGTTTGTTAGACATGGTTGCTTTGAGTCTAAGCCCTACAACACCCGCTCGGGCGTGAGTCAGGGATCCGTGTTGGGACCGCCTCTGTTTTTGATCATGATTAATGACCTGATCGGAAGGGTTAAGTTTGCCAAATGCCTGTTATACGCCGATGACCTAAAACTGGTTGCACAGATCAGAACGGACGAGGATTGTAAACTCCTACAGAGGGATATTGATGCCATTTGTGAGTGGAGCATTGTGAACAAGCTGCCTTTTAATACAAGCAAGTGCCACGTCATGACGTTCGGTAGAGGGTTGCGACCGATCCATTACAAGTACTGTTTAGGTGGTGAAGTAATTTCTCGAGTCACCAACGTAAAGGATTTGGGAGTGACTTTTGATCGCTGTCTGACATTTAAAGACCACATTGCTATCCTTGCGAAGGAATCTTTCCGGCGCCTGGGCTTTGTCATGCGTAATGCTCGCGACTTCCGCAATCCTAATGTCATTAGATTGCTATACACTACCCTAGTTCGAAGCAAACTCGAGTCTAGTGCCTGTATCTGGAACCCCTATACCGCTTCCCTAACACTAATGCTTGAAAAGGTGCAGAAAACCTTTCTTAGATATTATTTCCAAAGGCTATACTATTTTTATCCCTTCATGTATCCTACCAACTACCTGCTAGGGATGTTAGGGTTTAACTCTTTAGAGGTGAGAAGAGGCTCTGATCAGCTTAGGATAGCCTGTAAAACCCTACGGGGACTAATCGACTGCCCAGAACTCCACAGCCTTTTATGCCGGCTATTTGTGCCCGACAAATTCCTTGGACACCGTCAGAGCCGCTGGCGCAATCTGTTCGCCCCACCGTCATCCAGAACTATCGCCAGAGCTGAATCTCCTGTGTGTCGCACTCTTATAACGCTCAACGCCCTTCTGTCTGCCAACCCTGAATGTGATGTGTTTGCGGATGAATGGAATAAATTAATGCGTATATGTCTGGCATTCTGTGAGAGGAAGTATGCAAGAGTGTCCACTATTCCTTGTTAGTTTTAATTTTAATTTAATTTAAACCATTGAATGTTGTCCACTAGATGTTTTACTTTTGTCTTGTTTTGTGTTTCCATGTTAATTATTGTAATTGGTGTTACACCGTTTTAATTAACTATAATAAATAAAATAAATAAATAAATTCGTGTTTGAGATTATTCTAGGATGCCAAAATGTATCATGGCGTTAATTAATATAAATTCTGCATTTGTGTGTATATGTAGATTACTTTGTTTATGTATTGTCTCAAACATGTTCGCATTTAGGGAAAAGTATTTATAGGTGCATAATACATGGTAAATATTTAAATCGAATAAACCTGTATGTGAGCATTTGATTCAAAGTAATTTTAATATTTATGTTTATAAGTTACAATTATTTTTTGAACTCGTTTATACTTAAAATGTTTTAGTTGTAATACAAAATCAAACAGTACAAAACAAAAAAGCTATCAAGATATTATGTAAAGAGTTTTAAACGTTTAAGTACATATGGTATGTACATACACTTTTGTGTTAATTTACTATTAAAGGACCTACAAGGTACTTATCATGGTGCAGTTTTAAAATGTACTTACTCAATTGATATTTTCGATCATTGGTATATAACGAAACTTCACCGTTATTACCACATACCTACTTATAATTTTGTAGATTAATTGCCAAGTGAAGTATTACATCGTACCTAGTGTTATATTATTTATATTCTAAAACCACACATTTTTTTTAAATGGTTTGAAATTGTTGAATGACTCGCATCTTATAATCAATCTCGATAACTTGTATGAAAATCAACCATTTTGGTTGCAGCTTATGTTGATAACACTGGACTTATAAAGTCATGTTATTTTATGTTGTAAGTTCGTTTATAGAACGTGTAGCAGAATAAACGCAATACCTGAAAGGGGTCATTGTACTCTTCATTGTCAACAATTTTTACTATAGCACCAACCCCGAAATCGTGAAAAAAAATCAGCTGTTCAGTAAATTTTGTTGAGTTATCCAAATGTAAACGTATGGAGTCTGTAGATTTTTAGGGTTCCGTACCTCAAAAGGAAAAAACGGAACCCTTCTACACCTCAGGTATAGGATCACTTCGTTGTCGGTCTGTTACGACCCTTTTTCTCAGGAATTAGTGAAGGTATCATGTTGAAATGAATATCAAAAACGTAGGCCGATCGATGGTACCTTGGAGCTCTCAAAAAATCAAGCTTCTTAGTCAATTTTTAGACATATTTTGGTACTCGCAAGTAAATCAAAACCTATGGGGTACTTCCCGGTGACCGAGAATCATGAAATTTGGCATGAAGCAAGGTCTTACAGCACTTATGTAATTTAAAACGTCTGAAAATTGATAATTTGTAGTTGTAGAAATGACTGTCAAAATGTAAAAGACTGAGTTGTAAAAATGTTCTCCCATTATTGATGTACGTATCAATAATGGGAGAACATTTTTACAACTACAAAGTTAAGTCGTCCTTCAATCGTTGTCATTTCATCAGAGTAACGCGAGTGTTTGCATGGTTTATAATACACTATAGTACCTATGCCACTACGTAATGTATACTTACTCTGAAAAAATCGAGACACGATTCCCGTAATAAACGTACTCGAACATTCAAGTTTGTACGGAACCCTCGGTGCGCGAGTCAGGCTCGCACTTGTCCGGTTTTTTTTTTTCGCGATTTCTGTGTTCGTTCTATAGTAAAAGTTATTCATAATGATGATTAGAATGATCCCTTTTCAGTTATGGCGTTTATTCTGTTACACCTTTTATATGGCTACTTGTGGTACCTACATATTAGTATGATTACTAATACTTTTAAAGTACATACGCGCGTGCATCAACCCACTAACGTGCAAAGCACAAAGTTTTATCGCAATACACATCACAGTCCATAGACAACACCTTCAAAAATTATTATGTGTGGACGTCACAATAATTTGTAGGTAGGTACATGTAATGTACTTTTAGTTAGTAATTTAATTTGCTGTTGATGTGGATCCGTAGTTAACCGCTCGAGCACTGACATGTGAAAATTCTAAATTATATGATATAGGTATCTTACGTAATAGTAATAATAAACATTAAAATCACGAAAATCTGCTGTTGGAGCGGAATGACTATTATGTTATGGGAAGAAAGCCAGATACTTTGTTTTATAAATACAAACTAAGAAAACTTATCATTCCTACACAAATCCTATGAAGACCTAGTATTTTCATATCCAGCAGACTTTTGAACATTGTGATAGTCCAGATCTAGAAAACAATTATCTACTGGCATTCTTCCTTCCTTTCGATGTTCTGTGAACCCTATAGTCTGCTTGATATAATCGTTCTTATCAATGTGATATTATAAATTGTTGCCTCTTTAGATGTTTGTACATATTTGAATAAATAAAAATTATCAAATTTTTGTATTAATTATAAGCAAAACAACCCAGCCGTATTTCACAGAGACAGAGAGGAGGTGGGGGGGGGGGCGAGGCACGTTGATACAGAGAACAAAAGCGAAAATCTAAAAATAAATAAAGCATATTGACCTCTATCGCCACTACGTGTTATACACACATTTCTATGCTCATGACCCTAAGCAGAGGACCAAACTTTGAAAAAGCTAATCAATCTTTGATAACCAAAATACTATTACAAAAAGATAACTTTTGCAATATAGGTACTAAGCAAAGATTTGACTTAGATTCACTACTATCAACTAATACTTCCTAGTGTGCTGCTCAATGCTACGCCCGCGCCTTTGGTGGGACAGGCTAACAATACAGAGTGAATTTTTCAAGTGTGTGTGGATGGCCAAATCCGAAACCATGAATAGCGAGAAGCACTGAAACGAGTCTCGAGCCCAATTTTGATTAAATTAAAACTGCATCATTTTTATGAAAAATCGGTATTCCTAGCCAGGCATTGATCCATTTCGATACATATTTTTTGAAAAAAAAAAAAAATAATCAGATAACGTTAGGTAGATAGGTAACGTCAGAAAATCCTTTGGTTTCATCCGTATGAGCGACCCTTTCGGATGGTTTTTTTCAAAATCATCGGGTTCGATTCCTGGCTAGGAATACCGATTTTTCAAAAATCCAATGATGCAGTTTTTGTTTTTATCAAAATCGAGCCCAAGACTCCTTAGTGTTTTTCGCTTTTCCTCATAGTTTTGGATTTGGTTATACACACCCATTTGAAAAATTGGATTGCCACTGCTGATAAGCACAGCATGACAGCATAGGCCATCATGAGTGATAGGCACGAGTTTGACCACTATCTCACCTGATGGTAAGCGATGATGTGGCCAAAGATACGCGAGCTTAAATTATTTTGAACTAGCTGTTGCCCGCGACTTCGTTCGCGTTCATGTCGGAAAGTAAAATGATGTTGCAAGGTAAGATCGCTAAGACATACGTACAGTCAATATCTAGCATTGCTTGACCCCTCTTTATGTGTACCTATGTATATGTCTTTATTCTTATGCAAGGCACTAGCTGTACCACTTCTTCTGTTCTAAATTTCGACCAGCCCTAGTAATTTTTCGTAACGTTTTAATGATAACGTTTCTCTATACACGATGTTGAAGAAAGTTGCTAGGGTTATTAAAACGCGATAGAGTTACATAAAGTTGGCCACGGGAAAACCAACCCCAAGAGAAGTCTACTACCCCCACAACGGATAGCGTAGACTCCACATTATCCGCACTTAGGCTCTCATTCGGTCTTTTGTGCGTAGGTGTCAGCAACATTATTTAATCAAAGGTGTCAGCCTAGCTCCGCCCAAATGCACAGAACTCTCCTGGGTACTTCACAGGTTTCGAGAAGCGACCTCACAGGAGTGAATCCGTTTCTGAGGATTTGTTCATGTCGCAAAGCAAAAGCGTCACTTCCAGGATGATGTAGGCGGCTGATTCCTCGGCGTCCAAGCAACCTCAGCAAATTGTACTGTCTGTGGCGTTAATAAGTTATTAAAAATACAGTTCAAAAGATAAAATAAATACAAAAATAATAACTGTTGCTGGGTATCAGTTTTCATTCAAAACAGACATATTTGAATATTGCTCATCCTCCACAGCACATAGGGTGATAATATACTCATATAGCCTATAACCTGACTTCACCTATAAGGATTATTTAAACAAAATCTGTTCAATAGTTTTCTTGCCAATTGAAAACATACACCATATAATTAACTATTTTATTTTATGTTTAGAGATAATATACCTTATCATAATCTGCCCAAAGATCAAATTAGTTAGCACAAACACCCAGGGGACTAGATATGTCTGCATCAATATGAAATCATATTGTATGGAAAATGGCACAATATCTACAGTTGACAAGTAGTCTGGAGTGGTTTAGAGCTAAGTGGTCAGAGTGATGATCAGAGATCAGAATAGGTAGAGTATATTTACCTAAAGTTCGAAGAAGTAAGTAACATAGAGTTGATAATACCTCCTCTAAAATCTCGGAATCATAAACATGACCATTGAATCCTGGGATTTCAGAAATACGAACTAAATTATTATATTGAAGAATATTATTATGTTTTTAGAGTTCCGTACTCAAACTGTTAAAATAAAGACCTGTTTTACATAGCTGTTAAATTGCAATATGATTCTTCAAATATTTAGACACGTTTATGATTCCAGGATTTTAGAGGAGGTATTATCAACTCCATGTTACTCACTTCTTCGACCTTTAGGTAAATATACTCTACCTATTCCGATCTCTAGTGATGATTGTTTAAGGCTGGTTTCACAAGTTGCGGATTTTGTTTGAAAGAGTTACCGCGGCCCTGGAATGCAAAAGGCACTAAGAGGAGCATGGCTGGGTTTTAGTCAGTAAGAGTCTGACACTCCCTCCCGCTCCACTCAGAGTGGAAGGGGTCATTTGAAAATTTCTCATCCTTAAAAAATAAAACACTGCTTTCACAGCTGTCCAGGAGATACGTACGGGCTCCCGGAAGGGAGGCATAGTGAGGCGCTAGAACATTTTCACAGCGACACGGATTGGTCTGTCTCCCATGTACAGACGGCCTATACAGGTTTCCCCACAACTGTGAAATCAGCCTTAATTTGTAAAATGATGAATTTATAAAAAGATGCACATTTTTCCAGTGCAACCAATAATATTATACTAACCAAACACAGTATTAGTAAAATTTAGGACAATATTAGACTAATATTATTTCTGGTTTGTATTGTTTGTTTTATTTAGAATAACTATGTACTACATAAAAAATAGTCTATATACACAAAATAACATGATGATAAAATCCACAATGATTAATCCCAGGATTCTTTGACACGTAAATGTTGTAGTCTCTCATAAAGTGTTACATCTTGTTTGAAAATTCTTCTTGTTCTGTTTATTATTTTTTCTTTTTTCATTTCTGGTTTTCCAAGGGCTTTGGTGTGACCGGAACTTTCAGCCTGAAAATGATTAAGTTATGCAAAAAAATGGGTTTATAAGTATTTCAATAGTGAAGGCCTGACTGTCTCAACAGGTTTTTTATAGTTTAGGTATGTAAAACATTAAATACAGAAGAAAACTGACCTGTGAGAGATAAGGATGGCGTAAATATAACATATTTTGTTCTTCGATAGCAAAATCAGTTTGAATTTGCCGTAAATGTTTCGGTTCAACTTTTTGTACTAGTCGATCTTTTCCTCTAAATAAATGTCCATTTGGTAAGCGATTACGGCGAAAAAGCACAAGGGATAGCTTCATGTTTATGAGAAGGGAAATAGTAATACTATATTATTATGCTGAATAAAATCTCCTATTATCCACTCCAGTTAAAATCTTTGACACAGAATCACAGAAGAGCGACACTGCGACAGGTTAGGTTAGTTAGTTTAGTCTATGAGTAGGAGTGTGACGATGATATAATATATTACTAATACGTAAATCCATAGAATATTACTAATCTCTTAACTAATATCCGTCCAACTGATATATGCTAATATTTATTAATCCCATAATCCACAGATTACTAACATTGTAAATACTCTATAACATAATCTGGGATTCCGTTCGATCTTGGCATCATGAAGGTAAATGGAGGCCACACTTGGAACAAACGGTTTCAGTCAAATATCTACGTCTGGCCTGAAGATCCGTAGAGAATGAGTCCTAACATGTGAGAATTGAAGCACTGCAACATCACTGTAGCACTGATAGAGTAAGAACCCTGAGTGGACGCGTTGCCAGTACTGTGACTTCACATGTGTGAATCGGCGTTAATGATACAAAAAACGGTTGTTTTGTGTGATAATTCGAAAAAAAGAAGTTCGACCGGATCTACAAAAAAAGGTTTATGAATATTTCATTCCAATGAAAAGAACACTATAAAACTAGAAATCTACTCTCTAATGCATAGACTAGTTAACACTCGAATCCTCCGACTCCAATTCAGCTCTAATTGCTCCTCACCTCTAGTCTATGGTCAGAATGGCTGTCGATCGAGCGTAGGGGTGTCGTATTGTCGTAAATAAATTGTGTGAAAATCAATTAATTCCTAATGTAAGTTATTGTTGAGAGGGATACGTATATATTTTAAGTATGGGATCCCGGGGCTGACAGTTGTTTCTTTTTTTTGGAGCAGTATCCAGGATTGGTGAGTAATTTTCGTATCTTATTATTAGGCTTCACTAGATATTTGTATTTTAGAGCTTCACGATACTTGTATTAAGATGATAATAAGCCAAACGATATCAGTGTCCAAATATATTAGCATCCTCCTTGTACTCATTTTAATTTGCAGATAAACTTTACAATACAATGAGACATTTCATTTTGGTACCCTTTCACTTTATTGTGTACATTATTTTCGTGCTCTACTTATTTCCAGCTCGCTCTTTTTATTATATTCTTCAATTTTAAATGAAGCCTTTCTGGTCGTTTTGTACATAATTAGAATGATCTTTAGTTAATTCATATTATTTTAGTCAGCTTTGAGATAGACTTACATTTTAATGTTATTGTCATTTATAATGACCTACATACAATTTGATATCCTTCTTCTTCAGTTATTAATTCAGTAGTTAGTAAGATTGTAACACATTTAATTTCATGGAACACCTGTATCTATTGTGATTGTATTTGTTTAAAATGATTTTCCTGTAGTTAAGGATGAATTAACTGATTTTGTGTTCACTAAACACAATTAAAATTTTTGCATTGCTAGTTGCTTAAATAATCGAAATAATGTCAATGATAACATGATATTCTGTTGATGCAGTATATTAATATAATAACCATTTAAATAAAACAGTAAACATTCTAATATTCTTAGGTGTTTATTGATAACATAATATTAACAGGTTTGAAAGACAATCTGGTTTTTGCACTAGATATACATCATATCTTTATAAAAATAAAATTTTGTTTTGCTTGCAAGAACAGCAGTGACTTGAAATGTGAAAATGTCAGTTGAAGAACAGAAGAATAATAAAACTAAGACAGTATGAGTTGTATTATTGCTTGTACAGGACACAAACCTTGCTGTTTTTACTAAAATTGGCAATGCATAGATTTTAGATCTTATATAGGATAAAAACAAGTCTCTATTATCAGACGACGACACAACTTTCCTATACACACATGAATCGACTCATGCCCTGATAATGTCCCTGCGATAACTGGCTTTGAAGTTCATAGGGCTCTCAGTAGCATGAAATACAACAAAAGTCCAGAAGAAGATGGCATTACAACCGACTCATTGCGAATAGGAGAGCAATTTTATTACCGTACATTTGTAATCTATTTAGAACTCAATTTAAAAAACAGTTATATTTCCTACTTACTTCATCTAACACAACACTGTTATTCAAACATTTCTGCTTCATAAAAAGGGAGACAAATCAGACATAGGCAATTACCGTCCTATCAGCCTTCTCTCACACTTGTACAAAGCTTTCATCAAAGTACTTGCCGCATTTCTCGTCAACTGGACCTCCGCAACCTCCTGAACAGGCTGGTTTTCGCCACGGCCTATCCACTACTGATCAGTGATCATCTTCACATTCTGAACCAGTTAATAATAAACATGAAGAATTCAACTTACCATTGTACCTCGTATTCGTAGACTACTCCAAGGCCTTTGATAGCTTACCACACAAAGCCAAATTCACATCAATTAAAATAAACAAGGAATAAAACCCTCACCTATGAAGCGCAAATGGAATTTAAGAATGCCACTATTCTGCCATTGTAATGTAATGTAAATCGGGCTGGTTTCCGGAACTCCACGACAAAGCGCGTATTTTGCGTGCAGGTGGGACAAATATGTCATTAAATCCAACCCAGCTCTACAAAGAAGGCCTGCAACGCCTTGGTGTTACTATCTGACAGAAGGTACCTGGGTTTCCGAAGTACTTAGCCATGTAATCGGCGACAACCGGGCAGCTTAGAATCACATGTGCAGCTGTCTCATCCTCCTCCATGCAGGCTCTGCAGAGTGGGCTGTCAGTGATTCCTATGACGGAGGTGTTTATTAAAGACCTGTGGCCAGTTGTGACGGCTGTTACTGTACGCTACTGTTGTTTAGTCAGTCTAAGGAATTGTTTCGTGAAACGGCCATCAACGGCCTCTTTGGCCTGTCTACACTCATCATGGTCAACCCATAATTTGTGATGTTTGCCTCTGGTGCGTTTCCTTACCACGTTGCGTAGGTCACCGAAAGCGAGTGGCACGAAGGGTTTAGGACCTGTCGTTGCTATACTCGAGCCCCGTCCGGCGAGTTCATCCGCTGCATCGTTGCCTCGGGATTCGCTGTCCCTTGATCCATTGAATGGTTACTTTGTTGTATCTACCTACCTAGTTCAGGCGTTGATGACACTCGAGGATCAGCCCAGAGTTTAACTGTGTGGCTGTCCAGAGCTTGCAGGCCGGCCATGCTGAAAGTATGCGTATTGAGTGGTCCTTAACTTCTCTGTTTATGCTGAGGGAAATGCCCGTGCACTATGGTGTGGCTGGCTATGTGAATATTGAGATCCTCTGAGAAGATTCCCGCACCCGTGCCAGTACCTATTTTTGATCGATCGTTGAAGATCCGCAACTCAGCGGGGCACAGCCCCTCGCAGCGGAGATCCTCATGCAATTGGTTTTGGTACCCGGTCGTTGATTGCTTTTGATATGTTTGTTGAGCTCTTCGAGCAGCGCGGTGTGTTCTGTTTCTCTCATATCCCAGAGATCCAGTGTATTAAGGCGGACTGCTGCCATCGTCGCCTCCTATTGTATGAACAGGTGGAGTCCCAGTATGGCTTCTAACGCCGCAGTCGGAGTAGACCTTATGCAGCCCGTTGTCGCCATGCAGGCCAGCCTTTGCATGTGTTGTATTTTGTTTACGGCTGGAACTAGCTTTGTGCGGGTCCACCACACCAGGGCCCTTAGGTGATCATGGGCCGAAATACTGCGCTGTACAACCGTAGTATTATTTTTTGAGATACGCCATACATAGAGTCAAACAACGAAGCCGCACGAGTAAGGAAGATCCTATCAACAGGATCGCACTCTTGGCACACTGAAAAAACCCGACAAGTCATACAAACATACTCGTACGTCATAATGAAACCAAGAGACCAGTAGAGTCCGAACTGCAAACGCACTTCCCAGACTGCAATCTTCTCGAGGATATGACGTGGGCGGGCGAATCGGTACCTACCCCCCCTGCTGATCAAGTCTGGTCTAGAGCCTGTAAAATAGTGACAGAATATCGAATAAAGACTTTCCAACCATATATAAATCCACAGGACTAGATGGTATCTTCTGTATCCTATCTACAATGGGGAGAGAGCGCCCTAACACCATGGTTGCTAGTAATCTACCGAGCCTGCATAGCGCACAGATATTACCCTTGCACGGCGCGAGGTGAAAGTCATTTTCATCCCTAAACCGAGCAAAACAAACTACCTACACACAACCCAAAGCATAAAGACCAATAAGCCTGACAGACATCCTTCCTACTCAAAACCCAGGGAAGGCTCTGTGACAGATATTTTCGGGATGGACCTCTGCGCGAGAACCCACTCCACAGACAAAAACACGCCTCCTCCGCGGAGAAATCAATAGAATCTGCACAGCATGGTCTCAAAGATCGAATGCACGATAAATCACAAATGCTCCTCTCTCGCTGTCTTCATTGACATCGAGGGTACCTTTGATAAAACCATGTTTTAGAGTATCAGCGAAGGCACGGTGTGGACACGAGCTTGAACGGCTGGATTACAAACATGCTCAAACTAAGAGCTGGTACAAGTCACCATAAATAACACAACAAGGGCCATCTTGGCAAAAGGTTAGCAAAGAGGCGTCCTTTCGCCACTCCTGTGGAACCTCGTCGCAGATAACCTAGTTTAAAAACTCAACGAAAAAGGATTCTTTACCGTTTGCCACGTTGATGAAATAACTATAATAATAAACGGAAAACATGAAAACACGCAAAACTGACTTGAGCACGGCACAGAAAGACTGGAAAACTGTAACGACTTGCCTTTGTGGCAATGACTAGCAGTATGAGGAGTACACCGACTACTGCCCTGTAAGCCATGCTGGGACTACCACCACTACAAAGCCGCTAAGGCCGCTTCCTCCCGCACTAAAAGTAGTGCGGGAGGAAGCGGCCCTAACGGCTTTCAGGCTCAGCACATCTGGCACCTTAGGCATGACGCGTGTGAAGCACACATGCATCATGGTATCATAATGCCAACACCAGAATTGAATGACTGCTCAGGTCTAAGAATTTACTCCAACGACTTCGACATCAAAATATCCAGACCGCTAGGAAAACTCAATATCGTCTATCAGTTGGAATGCGTGGGCATTGGATAAAATAACAGAGCCGATCACTAGAAAATGACGCGGCCGATGAGCTGGGCCAGAAAGGGATCTGGTACGATGACTGTTGGACCCGAACCCATGGTGCCACTCCCCTTCACCCAGCTGCGAGCGACTGGATAGGGCCAGCCTAGGAATGATGGCGGGGACCATCACCAAGCACTAAACAAACATTTCCACACGATAGGTATAACGGACAGTTCTCAGTGAATGCATGGAGAAGGAGGAAACGGTAATTGCACGTGCTCCTTGAGTGCACAGGATTCACCGAGATACGGAGGCAAACAATAGGAACATCGAATTCGCTATACAGATATCCTGAACACACTGGGAGGACTGATCTGCTTCTGGAAGGAGGTTGGCTGGTTGGAGTGTCGGCCGCCATGGCTCACGCACAATGGTCCAACATCAGGACCTTAATAGATAGATGGTAGAAATTTGTGCATTATGTTGTGGAAATAAGGGTCAATGTGCCACGTAATTTTTAGATTGACACTTCAACTCAGCATTGGTGTGTTTGTGGCTCTAAGGCTAGACTATACTAAAAACTAGCATGCCTTACACTGTCGAGAGAAGGTCTACAGATTGGCGTCAATCTTATACAATCTATGCTCGTTGAATTGCGCACGCGCCACCGTTCGATGATGTCCGTGGCTAGGAGACGTAGATTACGTCTGTCAGAGCCTGTACTGACGTATGCAAATGTCCTAGAAAACTACTGATCGAATTGTTTACTTGTAAATTGTCTTGATATCATTAGAAGAAAGAGGTCTGAAATCATCAAATGACTTCTTCCGCTCTGGGTGGAGCAAAAAGGCGTGTCAGACTCTTACTAACTAAAAGTTTCATATTCCATTTATTATTATTTCCATTCCATACTAATATTATAAAATGCAAAATATGTCTGTTATGTTTTCATGTACTTATAAACTACTGAACAGATTTTGATGAAACATGGCACATTAATAGACCAGTATTAGGACATAGGACTGCTTCATCCCGGTAGTGAGTGCCCTTTAGATAATAATAATAAAAAAATACTTACAACTGAATTGAGAACCTCCTCCTTTTTTTGAAGTCGGTTAAAAACATTTATCATGCGGGTGAAGCCGCGGGCAGAAACTAGTACAGTATAATTGATCGAACTTCATATATATCAAATCACGAGTTTAATTAAAATAGGTGAAGGTGAAGCAACTCCACACTGTTATGGTAGTGCAGGACAATGCCCTTTTGATATCCTTAACCATTTCTTTAAACTGGCTTCCAACCTTAAGCAGTGTAGTATACTCAATAACTCAACACATTTAGTTACAGTAATAATAATTGTAAACACACCCTATTTTTATTAAACTAAAAACTCGAATCTTTGATTATCATAGTACCTAAGTAAAGGGTTTATGGAATGGAGAGTTCATTTATGGATAAAAGTTTGATCTATATTTAACCGCTCAAGCCCAACATGTGAAAATTCCCTAATATAAAGTAAATCTTATGTAATAGGTAAATAAACATTAAATTCGCGATTAATTCGCGACACACCGGTGTGTTGCCGGGGCCGGACAGGAAGCATTGGGTTTTTAACCGACTTCCAAAAAAGGAGGAGGTTCTCAATTCGACGGTATTTTTGTGTTTGTTACCTCATATCTCTGTCATTTATGAACCGATTTGAAAAATTCTTATTTTATGTGAAAGGATAAAAGATCGATTCTCGATTGATCGATTCGATTATTATTTTTCTCGATTGTTCCCATTTAAATTTTATCAAAATCGGTTGAGCAGTTTGGTTTTTAAATCCAAATAGCTGGAAAAAATATGTGGGAAAATCGTCCATGTATACGAAATTGCGTATTTTTGCTTTCATGTGGCTTTCTAGTGGTGTTGTTAGGTGTGGGGTACCACTAAAAATTGAAAAATAAAAAACTTTTTCACAAAAAAAAAACCGACTACACACTGACTTCCGAAATTAAAGTTATTTTGTACTTTGTAGTGTTTTTTGGTGATGTTTTTATTATTTATTTAATCGCTTTATAATAATACTAGCTTTTACCCTCGGCTCCGCCCGCAAGGATGTCGGTTATCGCGTAAAAAAGTAGCCTATGTCCTTTTCCATATATCTGCTTCATGACGATCCGTTCAGCCGTTTTAGCGTGAAAACGTTACAGACAGACAGTTACTTTCGCATTTATAATATTAGTAGGGAAGTAAGGACTAGCTTTCGTACGCTTCTTACCCGTTTTATCCCGTTCTCGTAAGAAATTCGGGAAATCCTCTCTTAGTGCTCCCCTACACTCCCCAAGGAACCTACATGCCAAACTACTTTCTACGACCAGTAGTTTTGGCTGTGCGTTTTTTGTCAGTCACACAGTAACGGAAGAGTTTTATACACTGGTAATTGGTATATTGATAATGGAGATCCCAGTTGTCATGAGCATTGTGTCAAAGTCGCGTGTCGTTACATTCGAAGTCAATGCGTAACAAGGCTTAAGAAAATTAATATACGAAACGGTAGTATAATTTCCCGTTTAGAACATTATAATAATTATAACTGTACAATTATAAAAGTTAAACTAGGTAGGATTTTATTGCTTTGGTAATGATAAATTACCAACTTTTTGTAAAATATAGTTTTAATGTTAAACGAATGTTAAATATACATATTTGTAGAAACTTCGTTTATATTGTGACTATGCTATTGATTCTAAAGAAAATGTAACTCAACAAATTATTTTGTTAATTTCCGTCTCGTCTCATTTTACAACACCTCTATGTATCGGATCATCTGTGATATACTTAGATTAATTATATAAACAGTACTTGACATACAATGTGAGTTTTGCAAAATGGTGTGAACAATTGGCACATCAATCATTTCCATATATTTCAAAATTCGTAGGTACATACCTACGAATTTTGAAACATATTTCCTAGCATTACCTTCCTACACTTATTTTTTTTTTTGAGGATGGGAAATCATCAAGTGACCCCTCCCGCTCTGGGTGGAACGGCAGGGAGTGTCAGACTTACTGACTAAAACCCACCCATAATCCTCCTAGTGCCTTTCTTTCCAGGGCCGCGGTAACTCTTTCGAACATATTCCGCAACCCTGGCAGACCTTCCTACCTTGGCTTGTTATAATATGCATAACGATCAATGTCGATTCGTTTGCCAGTACAATTTTAAGTTAGCTTACTTAAAATCTTATTAATTTTAAGTAATGTTTGGGTCCGCGTCTTCACATACGGTATTCTCCCACAAAATGTTTGAGTATGTTATTGTACAACGGAGATCACGTTCCACTGCCTTGTTATGAGATAAATGCAGCGATGTTGTAGATGTTGTAGTATTCAAATATCGGTGATCGTTAAATAACCTTCGCCAATCTAGCTTGCCTAAAACCAATCATTGTAGATCTGCATCCGCGGCTCACGGTGATTATCGATTTTACTTAAAAAACGTATAATTAAACAGAATTAAAAAAAATGCATTCCTTCCATATGCCATCATTAGTTAAAGATAGCAGCTAGTAGTGTTCTATTATAATTTATTAATAGCCGTTTGAAAAAGTAACGGCAATTTATTTTTCTTTTCCGTTATTGATTGTGTTCTTGCCTATAGTTTTATTAAATATTTATAAAGATGTTTTGAAAGTGTACTTAGGTGTTGTGTATTGTTCCAGAGCCCCACGACGCGATCCAACCGTAGTGCTACCATCACATCTTGGCCGTTGAGTTGTGTGGTAAACAGAGAAGATGGCGCAGGTCGGAGCTAATATGGAATACCAGGAGTATAAGTGGGCCTACTCAATCATGGACTCCTCCAAGTAATTATATTTTTTCTTTATACTTAGCATACATTATATCAGGCTCCATCCTTTTAAGAAATTTAGGTATACAGATAGTCCACAATGTTTCCAAAATTGTCCCCAAACATTATGGAAGAGCGAGTGGTACATCCAAACTTGAGTTCGGACTTCAGAAGTCAGGGGTCAAGGCCTTTCGACTTTAAGGTGATTCGCGTCCAGTGTCCTCTCAGTAAGTAAATCCAGGCTTTTTGATTCATCAAAATAAAACAGTTTTAAGTTATAATAAGAAAACTAGATACTAGAAAAACTGGTAAAACATTAAAAGCCGGACAGGCCGGATACGGTCTAATTTGGCCGGACACGAATCCTAAAATTCTGACTATGTTCGGCTTTATCCGGAAGTATGACAACCCTATACATATTATACAACAAAACAATTAAAACCTAATTAGACTTACTGTTTGGAAAATAGTCTAAAGCTTGAAAATTACGAGAACAAACTCATTGCTTGAGAAATCAGCTTGCCCATTCAAAGAAATCTCCCATTTTTTCTTCATAATTATGTATTTTGGAAACAAATGCAAAAAACTTATTCTTAATCTCCAGTACTATATCGAGGAACACAGCAATATTTTGTATTTCTGTTTTTTTTTTAGCAACAGCTTAGTTCATGTAATCGTGATCCATCATATCTAAGCTTAAATTAACCTCAACTTAAATAAAGATGTGTCGTTCTTAGACAACTTCTAAATTTCGCCGCTAGAGGCGCGCGCACAATGTTTGCATCGCCAATAATGTAGTTTAACAATATATTCGACGTGTGACAGACTGACAGTAGAGCCTCACGCCACGATGTACGACGCCCAGCAGGGATACATTGCGAGATCACTTGTATAATTCGCAACTAAAGTACCATTACTAAAAACACCAATGACAAATCTGTTGCGTAAAGTTTCTTTATTTACGTGAACAGCCATTATTGATGTAAAAAACATTGTACAGGCTATTGCGCCTTGATTGTTTATAGTTTTTGTTTTGGCGAC
The DNA here is from genome assembly GCA_947386135.1 of Melanchra persicariae. Lineage (NCBI taxonomy): Eukaryota > Metazoa > Arthropoda > Insecta > Lepidoptera > Noctuidae > Melanchra > Melanchra persicariae. The sequence continues at coordinate 6,786,125 of OX376661.1, read as the reverse complement.
TGTACGTGTAGCTCCCATGGTCACAGAGAGATTGGAAAGTTCGATAACGATTAAGACCATTGTTTTATTTAAGAACTGCATGTATTGAACACAACAATAAGTGCACTAATGCCATCCATATTAATATTATACTTGTAAATTCAAAGTTACTCTGTCTGTTGTTTCTTATATTTTCACGTATTGACGGCTGAACGGATTTAAATGAAACTTAGCACATGGGTAGACCATATCCTGGAATGGGATGTAGGATACTTTTCATCTCCGGAGTACTTAATGTACCCTTGGGATAATTCCTTTTTCACGCGGGCGGAGCCGGTGGCAGAAGCTAATGTTTTTTCAACTAAGGTTTAAGATATCTTCGCTGATAAATATTTCATTAATAAGTAAAAATCACAATGTCACAAGAGCGTCTAAACAAAGCGACATTTATAACGTTTCTAATTGCCTCGAAACTTTAAAAATAAGTCGCATGTTCCTGATGTGCCACAGTGCGGGATGTACTCGTAGAGTGCATGTCGTTAATTGAAGGGGTCTGAGCGAGACATTACATTTCATTAGAGAGATACCCCGCGCCGCTGGAAAGCGCTTCATTTGATTAGGCTCGGGTCGATAGGTCACTTCGTTGTTTACCTACTTTATCTATCTGTCATTGTTTATTGCCTGTTATTTTCCAGGCCAGTTATATTTGGGTTAGAAATAAGAGTACTTACTTGTATTATAGTTCGGCAATATCTACCTCCAAAAAGTAATACGTTTATGGGGAATTAACATCTGCACTCGGCTTCGCCTGCGTGAAGAGTGAATTATCCCGAAGGAAGTTACAAGCTGGATAAAAAATATGTAGTTTATTGGTGTCATTTGTCATCAAAATCCACTTAGTGAAGACATACAAACGATAACGGTGTAGTTCAAGACAAATAGACACTAGCTTTTGCTAGCGCTTGGCCCATGTGAAAGCCGGAAATAATCAAAAGGGTACTTCCGGGATAAAAAATCCTACTTACATAGGACCTAATTCAGGAAATGGTCTAGCTTTGTGTCAACTTTCATGCAAGTCGTTAAAACGTGAGAGGTAACAAACAAACAGTCAAACCGTATGGAAGCATGGATCAAATCTCATGTAGACGGGTACTCAATTATAAGTAGTGATACTATAGCGAAAGACACAGTCTATAGTTGATACCAACATAACATTCTATCTCGTTGATTTATTGGCCCACATGTCGCATGTCGCGAAGGAAACAAGTAATGTTCGTCACTGCTTCCACCCGTCGAAGCCACTAAACCCATGCCTAGCATCTAGTCTAAACATCGCGCCTTGTAAATGTCAATATACAGGCTGATTGGTAATTTAGTGCGGTCCTTCAAATGGGATGTTCTAGAGCTAATTTGAAACGTTTTTACCCCGATTACTTGGGGACCAAATGGGATTTTATCCTAATAATCGAACTTTTTAAGTTTTTTCGGAAGTTTTGTACATCACTACCAAAATTTAAAATGTAAATAAAACGCCGGAAAATTTCGAGCTATGAAAATGTCTTGAAACTTCCCTTGTCTTGTGTAAAAGATCGATTACTTACTTGAAAATTCCATTCTATATCTAGGTAATGTATTATCCGTACTAAAGAAACAGTTCTAGAAAATTACCCAAATACAATCGGGCCCTTTATCCCTTCACCGGACAATAGGTAAATAAGAGGGCAAATCTTTTAAATTCTCAAGAAATACTTCTTTGGCTCTTTCCAGTACTGGAGTCAAAATTGTTGCATATTGAATCTAGAGCATCCCATTTGAAAAAACCTACCAAAAACAACGGCACTAAGTACATGTTTGTTTTTCCGGAAAATCCTACTGTAAACTGGATTTCGGTAAATCGGATGTATCAGATTAACGGGATGAACCCTGCTTAGTGATTAGCCCTCGCAACGTTAGGCGATTATGATCAATAGGTCCGTTAATCAATATGTTTACGACAAATACGTAATGATGGCATAAGTACCTACTAACATAACATAACATCAACATTGTACACTTAGTCCGCAATAAACGTTTTTGACTTTAAACTTTTTTACAAAAAAAGAACAACCTACTTCCAAATAAAAAAACATTACAAAGTAGGTACCTATATAAAATAACTTTAATTTCGGAAGTCGGTGTCAAAAAACGAAAAAACAACCAAAAAAAACACATAAAAAAATAACAGTCGAATTGAGAACCTCCTTCGGTTTCTGAAGTCGTGTAAAAAAGCAAATATAACGCGATGGTAAAACCAGTGGCGGATTCGGTTTGGGGGGGGGGGGGTTGCCCCGCTGAGCGTAGGTTTTAAGCAAAGTAATCACTACAAAAGCTCAAAATATTTTATCTTGCTTAACGCATAACAAGCCTCCTTGGAATACTTTTCGTAAGTTGTAGACTACCAGAGATATCTCGGCCTTTTCGAGGGGCTTGAGCTCCTTAGCCCCCCCTCCCCCAACCCGGATCTGCCACTGCGATAAACAGTTATTAAATAGTAACACCTGATCTAATACAATAAAATTATTTTAGCGCAATTTTGGTAACTCTGGTTGTTGCCCTCCATGACTCGTGTGACCCCTGATCACCTCCTGTTTATATAGCATTGAGTGTAAAGGCTGCGCAAATTAATATTATGTCAATAAAATACCATTATTTACCTTCAGAAAAATTATGTATTAAGTAAAAATAAATTACTATTTGCCCAAGTACTTATTTACACGATTCGTCACCCATCGCGCCGTTGTATTATTTTATTAATTAATCGAATGTTAAGGATATGAAATAATATTTTACCGGTTACGGTTAGGAATTATTTCGGGTTATCCGTTAGTTTTGGATAGTTTCGGTTACGGATATTAGATTTTTAATAATAAACAAACATGCAAGTGACACGCGCGTCTAGTGTGTCGGCTCGGCAGGGATGTGTTGTTAAGAACCAATAGAATCGCTTCATTTACCTAGCCTCGCTCAGCGCAAGCAATTCTAATGGTTTTTCAAACACATCGCTCGCTACGCATTCTCGCTCATCTCTGGTGCAAACGCAGCCAAAGTGTCACATTTAGACTCCGTCCCTATCCGAAACTTTGAAATCGGATTCGGTTACGGCTACGGAGCTTCTTAACATCCCTTATTTTTAGGTACTTAATCATTGTAGCCACAACTACCTCAAATGACCAGCGGAGCTTTAAAACCACTCTAAACTTGTAAAATAAAATAAATCTTACAATAATCGGACTAGCATTTTCCCAACCATGTCCCCAACATGCTTGGGAAAATGCTAGTCCGATTATTCGGCCTTCAGACCTCTACTACTCAGTAACTGGGTAATATGATACCCCTTGGCAAGACTGGTGTCAGATTTTATGGCTTCTGACTATGCTTAACGAATGTTGAAGATGTTCAAATGACAGCCGGGATCAAGGGCTTAATGTGATTTCCAAGGGACGAAGGAAACTCGGTACATAATGGATAGTCACCCATCCGCACACCGACCGCGGCAAGCGAAGCTTACCATCGAAGTCCGACAGCACGGGTCAAACTTCGAAGCTGTTATTATTACGCTACGAGCTCCTATAAAACAACACCATTCAAACATTTACAGTTGGTAGCTGCTGGTCACTCAACAAGTCAGAATTACAATTAAAAGGTCATAAAGCCTATTGTTTGTACGACCAACAACTGTAGCCACCGTTATTGTTTCGAATGGTAAATATTGTTCGTTTTTAGGGTATCGGCGTGTCTGATCTCCATGCTGCTCATCGTGTACGGCAGCTTTCGCTCGCTGAACATGGAGCGGGAGGCGCGGGAGCGAGCGGAGCGGGAGCGAGAAGCTACGCTGCTCGGCGGGAAACCTGTCACCACCTCCAGTTCAAACTCGAGTAAGATTATCATACTTTACCTGGGTGAGGTAATCAGCCTCGACTCCTGCTATATTGCTGCCATTCAGTAATGTGGTAGCATTTTTACCAAGGCGTGAGCTATTCTCAGAAATAATGCAAAACCTGAAAGGGGGTGATTGTACTCATTAAGTATAACGTTTACCATAGGATCAACACAAAAGTCGCGGAAAAAAAAAACAGCTGTTCCGTACATTTATTCGAATTATGCAATGTTGTATAATAATTATTTATCTGTTACACCTGTAGAATACGAGAGAAGAACATCAGTGATGTCACTCCATTTAGCATGTTTGATGAAAGAAGTGTTATTATTATTAGTTTACCTACATTGTTAAACTGTAGTTCAACAAAGTAAACTTTATTTTAATAGTGATAAGGTACTTACTTTATTTGGGTAGGATTTTCGTTTTTTGATACCTATGCCAAGTGTAGAACAATAACTTATAGCAAGTATAATGCAGAGAAAACGCATCATCAATTCATCATCATCATAATTATGCGATTAATATACCTACTGGCCTTCCGTTAGCAAAGTGATGTTAACGCCACTTCCTTACGAATCCTGAGTGCTTAATTGTTTACTGTACAGTGAGTGTGGCGAGTAGCGACACAGATTGCAGGAGGCCTATATTTAGAAGTGGCATTTTATGGCTTGATAAGATTAATACAACCAATAAGTTAGTAGCGGCAATTCACAGCATAAATAGGTCAATGCGAATTTGTTTAACTTCTTCATGTATAGGCGGTATCGGATCGGTTTCAACATTGTTTATGTTCAGCAGTGCACTCCATTACTGCAATCGCTGCCAAGAGAAATTCGTGTAATTTTCTTTTAAACGATATTTCCACGCTCATTCTGCGATTGCGCACGTTTCATAGCTCAGCTACAACTTGCGAGAACACAACCATACATGGAGATACCTTGGCGTCAGTATGTCGCACAAATCATTCTTGAATTGAACGTATTTCATAACACATTGATAACCATAAGTTCCTTACTTAGCCCTTCTGATTACGTTTGTTTTATCGCTAAGTGATACAAACCTATCTTAGAGCCTATACAGATCATTATGCAAACTATTATTGTGTCAATGGCACAAGATGCTTGTCATTTGTAAGCAATACGACAATGTTGCTGAGTGCATTGTAAACTACATTTACAATCTGCACATGCATAGAATCAGCGTAGATTCTCTTACTATGAGCTAACTTAGATTTAACAATTAGACAAAACATTCCCATACGCAATCGGGAAATTCATCAAGGTTTGGTTCAAAGGCTTCTTCTTTGAACCAATTCCTTTCTAACTGAATCGGAACAGCATGGAATAGACTCCCAGAAACTCAGCGCTTCTCCTCCACATTTATTATGTACACAGCCAAGTGTGGAACTCTCTGCCAGCGTCACATATAACCTCTCTGCCTTCAAAGCAAGAGTGAACCGGCGTCTTCTGGGCACGCTTGCTCTATCATAGCCCTCATATATCGCTTTCTATCAGGCGTCATCGAGGTCAAGTGCAAGCCCATTCCTCAAAAAAAAAAAGAATCTATTTTGACAGCTGTCACACTGAACTGCTTATCAAAAACTGATTGGATAGACTGGATATCTCCAAGTTATTTGAAACACACGCATCAGCGGATAACTGCTAGTGTGCCTTACCGAATGATTATAATTAGAGGTCTGTTATAACCAGAACGTACGTTTAGTAAAGCAAGAATAGCCTACACGACCGACGCCATTTAAATGTAAGTTCGGTGATCTTTCGCCAATTAGACTCGGGTGGTATGTACTACCTTAGTAACTGGCTAATATTTTTATAAAAGACCTATTCCTATGTTTATAGTAGGTAAACACATGCCATTCAAGAGAAAAATTTAAATTGAACAGGAATGCACTGATGACCGTGACGTGTATCATTGATATAATCAATACAAAGGGCTTTTCTGCATTTATATAAGAAAATCTGACTGTTAACCAGCAGCTATTTGTCGTTTGTTTTTTCAGCCTTCCGTCACTCAAGGGTGCGGTGCGGTGAACTATGTAAATTATGCTTATAAAATATGTTGCTGGTGTCGGCTTCAAAGAAAATAAATCCATTTGATCTGAAAACCTAAATATTGACTCTGGAACCTTGACCAATTACCGTCAAAATGTCTTCCTGTGAAAATTATTTTTATAATTTAATTGCTAAACTTGCTTTTGTCCATCTAAATTCTAATCATAAGCGTAGAGCTTTATCTACATATTATGTTTAGGGTTAGATAGTGATAGAACTAAATATCAATTAACTGAGCCCTTCAAAAAATTTGAGACTGTAGAAAGAGCCAAAACGAGTGTGATGCCAAACCCAGTCTTTATGAAGGTGATAATGCAAGCCTGTGATATGACATGACCTAATCATAATTCTAGAAAAAAAAAATAATCAAAAAAGGTCAGTCGCAATCTGTCAAAAATGTATGGAAATTGAGGCTTTTGCGACAGATTGTGACAGATGCGAATGTAAACGGCGCGGCGCTAGAATTGGCACTCAGGTCGCTTTCAAGCACGCTGATGCAGTTGATGGCATTTATTATAGTTCAATCACAGATTTGTTGCCACCAACCGATCATCTGCATCAGACTAATGAAAACATGACTTATTTGGAACTTTTTTGTAATAATAGACATACAAACATACACATTATCGAAAACATTGCTCCCCTTGTGGGGCAGTCGAGTAAAAAAGAGCCGCGGCCGCACGATCGTTTTATCTCTCTCACACAGTCTTTCCGTTATCACTTCATGCCTGAATAGGGACCACTCAGTTCATTTTAAATGTCTGTGATCTAATCCAACAATGTTTTACCAACTATAGTGTTTGCCACAGATGTCCAAACCCTGAACACAATGCAAGCGCTGTGCTTCCCGCTTGGCTCATCGGTAGCGCTGCTCATCATGTTCTTCTTCTTCGACTCCATGCAAACACTGGTCGCGATATGTACTGCAAGTAAGTAAACCAAAAACAATTGTAACTGTCATGCTGCCTATCAGACCATGGAGACAGTGAATTTTCATTTCCTGCTTGACGAATTTCGTTAGTTGTCGACTTTTTTGGTGACGGTTGCGGGTCAAGGGTTTCTGCGCCGACCGGATGCTCTTTTTTGGCCAGAGTATGTTCCAGGAATCTGATGACCCGAACGACCCGTAGCCCGATTGTGTTCAAGCAAATAAGACAAGTTATCGTTATCTCGTCCCAGATAGAAGCCGGAATGCTTTGCATTATTCCCTTGATAAGAGTCAGGTGATCCTGGCTTAGAGTCTTTCTGAAGTAAGTACAAACTGATAGATAGATCAATCTATAGGAAGAAAAGATACGCAAGCAAAGATAAACAATAAGTATTGTATATCGGAAAGCGCAGACCCAGTTATTGAGGCGATGTTTGGGGCCTATTATGTTCAACAGTACTTTCGGTTACGATGATAACAGTAGTCAAATATCTTTAAGAAAGTTGCTTTATTAGATGGTCGATTTATGTGAGACTAAGAAGAGCACTCTTCTCCTCCACAGTAATAGCCTGCGCAGCGCTAGCGTTCCTCCTGACGCCGCTGTGCCAGTACGTGGCGGGCGGAGGCGCGCGCGGCGCCGTGTGCGGCCGGTACTCCGCGCCCGAGCTGGCGGCGGCGCTGCTGGCGGCCGCCATCGTGGCCGTGTGGGTGCTCACTGGACACTGGCTGCTTATGGACGGTGAGGCTAAACTACTACTACTATGACAGTAGTGCACTTCGTCCGAATCCGTCCAAAACTCAATCATGCGCTTTCATCTCGAACAGGAAACTTGACATCACGTGGCGTGGAACTAAGGTAAGGAGCACTGCAAGTACCTAGGTGTTACTTTCGACACTGTTTCAACACGAAACAGAAGGTCGGGTCTCGAGACAACCTGCTACGTTGCCTTGTTTCTACCAACTTGGGAGCAGCAGCCGATATCCTTCACACAACCGGCATGTCCCCTTTCTGCTGGCGAATTCGCGTGGCCAGTGTGGCACCGATCCGTACATGCGAAGCAGGTTGACAACGCCCTTTACGAGACGTGTCGAATAATATCGGCATACCTAAAGCCGACTCCGCCCAACAAACTTTACTCGTTAACTGGTATTGCACCTCAAGCAGCTGTACAGGAGATGTTGCATGCTCGGTTGAGAAATATAACCAAGAATCCGATTCCCGACATCCCCTCTACGAACAAACAACGGCCCCGGGTAGACTTAAGAGTTTTATTGGGTGCACACGGCCTGTCTATGACCAGCCACCCAAAGTAAGTTGCAAGTTGTGGGAAGAACAGCACCCTCCACCACCCAACTTCTTCTTCTTTCTTTATCGTGTGGGCAGTAAGGTCTAATCTAACGACCGCACATACCCTAGTGTCAGAGTTTCTTAACCGCCTCAAAGGCCTCTGACATGGTTTGACCCAACTTCTTGAAACCTCAGTAATACCTGCCACCTGGACGTGAACTGCAGTGGCCGATATGGAGAGCGCTCAATACGTACGCACCCATTGTAGGCTGCTGCAAATACAACTTAGAAAAATGGGGTTTCACTGACCCGCTTGACACTAAGTGAGTGCGGTGCCTTCTTCCAAAGTATGACCCACTTGTTGGAGTGTGCCAAATGCCCATACACCTGCATCATTGAGGACCTGATTATATTATACCACTGATGCCGCTTTGACCGAGGCCACCTACTGGGCACAAAATATTTAAGGGTCACATCAACTTGGAAAGAAGACGATCTTCCCTTTATTAGTGCAGCCACGAGACACACTATTGATTTGCAAGTTATTTGTGTCGAAACTTCCAAATTTGTACACAACTTTGGGCTTAAATAAATAACTTATGTAGCGATGATAACGAAAATGGCAAAATATTAACCATACAGGGATAGATTATTTCCTGAATTAAATGTAAAAAAATCTTTTAAACAGATACATTCAGTACTTATAAATCGTCTTATATGATATGGATCTGTAAATTTGTGTGCGCACTAGCTCGACTAGGGCACCCTTAAGTTACCATGTCCTCGGTGTGCAGTTTCGCATAAGAATTAAGACTATCCTTAGGTAATATTAATAGAAAAGTCACAAATCGTCATGAACTATTTTCGTCCAACTCAATTAGCTATTCATGACATCGCTAAGATTTCGTTTCTATGTCCTACAATAGACTACATAATACAGCGCACGCGTGACATCTTTTTCGACTCTAACAGTTTGTTATTATAATTCTGCAGCGATGGGCATGGGCCTGTGCGTGACGTTCATCGCGCTCATTCGCCTGCCTTCCCTGAAGGTGTCCACACTGCTGCTCACCGGGCTACTGCTCTACGACGTCTTCTGGGTGTTCTTCTCATCGTACATATTCACCACCAACGTCATGGTCAAAGTCGCTACCCGGTAAGATATACAATTCGGAACTTTATGTCAATTTTTTTTTTTTTTTTAAAAACGTTGCCCCACACTAGGAATTTCTCCTGTATCGTGGTTAATGAAAATTAGGATGGAATTTCGGTTGACAAGTGGACAAAATATCGTTCAAGTTCTTCCATTCATGTCTCATTTAGGGGGTATTAGTGGAGGTGTAATCAAAGTCGCTACCCGGTGAGATATACAATTAAAAACTTAACGGGAATGAACATAAAGATCGAATTTGTTTTGGAAATGGGTAAAAATTACTCTCCATTTCTTTTATTTTGCGCACAGCCGAAGTGTGGAACTTTCTACCAGCGTCTGTGTTCCCTTCCACATATAACCCGACTCCCTTCAAAGCAAGAGTGAACATGCATCTTCTGGGGACGCCCGCTCCATCATAGACCTCATATATCGCTTTCCATCAGGCGTGATCGAGGTCAAGAACAAGCCCATTCCACAAAAAAAAAGGAGCGAAGCCGCGTGCAAAACTATTGTTATATTTTTCTTACCTAGATTTTTATACAAGTGATTTTTTGTTAGGCCAGGCCCCGGCGCTCTCGAGTCGATTCGATAATGTTAATTATATTTCCGATTATTATTGATTTGATATCAAGCGCGCGGATCTTTTAACATTATTTATGTTTACGCAGTTCGTGCTAGATGACCTTTCTTTATCACTATTATTCAATTTTATATTTATCAACAACGATCACCACATTTTTATATTTGATTGATCAATCAATCTTGATGGTACTAATAATGTTATAGTTTATGCTGTAATGTAAACACGATAGTGGATTATGAAGAGCTATCGTGCGATAGTGTTCAGTGATGAGATTTATAGACAATGAGCAACCACTTGAAATAGGTAAACATAATCTAAAGAGGTTATCTATGCCATAACCGCACGTTATGGCATAGATAGCCTGGATTAGTGTTTACGATTATCACGAATTGTTTATAATGGACATAGAAATATGAAGGGTTTGTTGTTTTATTAAAAATGTTTTTAATAAAACAACAAAGGGTATAGTGTAGTGACAGAAAGAAATGCTTTAATTAATCAACGTTTAAACACATTAATTCATAACATAATTTTGACAACAATTACTATTAATTGTATAAATTCATACAAATAGCATAAAAATATTTGTAAAGGAGATTATAAACGACGAAATTCCAAGGAAGTCCTCAAGTCCACTCCTATATGTTCAAACTAGCTGATGCCCGCGACTTCGTACACTATATAAGATGTCTGCTTCAAAGAACAAAGACTGTTACAAGTTTCTCCTCACAGCCTTAAAGTTAAAAATCGTTATAAAATTTAAACTAATGAAGTGAGTTTTTTTTATTTGTTTCGCTTCCAAGCCTAAATTATTGTCGATCCGTTATTGATAAATTTTGGTACAGAGATCGATGGGACCGTGGAGACGTGTATAGGATACTTAAACGCGAGCGAAGCTGTCGCGGGTAAAAGCCTTTCAAAAACCTTTATGCCACATTTCAGTTATCTAGACTTATACAACTGTAACAGAATAAACGCAATACCTCTTAAGGGGTCATTGTACTGAAATCTCGAAAAGAATATTGACTGCTCCATACATTTCTGTGCGCATAACTCGTCAAAATGTACTGAACAGCTGATTTTTTTCATTGATAGTCACTCAAGACAAGTGTAGATAGGGGTGGTGGTATTTATTACAGAGTTGTCAGATTTTAATAATCCTTTTAATGTTTCCAGTCCGGCAGAGAACCCGATGAACGTGGTTGCGCGTCGGCTGCAGCTGGGCGGCGCCATGCGCGACGCACCCAAGCTGTCACTGCCCGCCAAGCTCGTGTTCCCCTCCATGCACCACCAGGGACACTTCTCTATGCTCGGTAACACATCATCATACCAGCCGCGGCGCCATGCGCGACGCACCCAAGCTGTCACTGCCCGCCAAGCTCGTGTTCCCCTCCATGCACCACCAGGGACACTTCTCTATGCTCGGTAACACATCATCATACCAGCCGCGGCGCCATGCGCGACGCACCCAAGCTGTCACTGCCCGCCAAGCTCGTGTTCCCCTCCATGCACCACCAGGGACACTTCTCTATGCTCGGTAACACATCATCATACCAGCCGCGGCGCCATGCGCGACGCACCCAAGCTGTCACTGCCCGCCAAGCTCGTGTTCCCCTCCATGCACCACCAGGGACACTTCTCTATGCTCGGTAACACATCATCATACCAGCCGCGGCGCCATGCGCGACGCACCCAAGCTGTCACTGCCCGCCAAGCTCGTGTTCCCCTCCATGCACCACCAGGGACACTTCTCTATGCTCGGTAACACATCATCATACCAGCCGCGGCGCCATGCGCGACACACCCAAGCTGTCACTGCCCGCCAAGCTCGTGTTCCCCTCCATGCACCACCAGGGACACTTCTCTATGCTCGGTAACACATCATCATACCAGCCGCGGCGCCATGCGCGACGCACCCAAGCTGTCACTGCCCGCCAAGCTCGTGTTCCCCTCCATGCACCACCAGGGACACTTCTCTATGCTCGGTAACACATCATCATACCAGCCGCGGCGCCATGCGCGACGCACCCAAGCTGTCACTGCCCGCCAAGCTCGTGTTCCCCTCCATGCACCACCAGGGACACTTCTCTATGCTCGGTAACACATCATCATACCAGCCGCGGCGCCATGCGCGACGCACCCAAGCTGTCACTGCCCGCCAAGCTCGTGTTCCCCTCCATGCACCACCAGGGACACTTCTCTATGCTCGGTAACACATCATCATACCAGCCGCGGCGCCATGCGCGACGCACCCAAGCTGTCACTGCCCGCCAAGCTCGTGTTCCCCTCCATGCACCACCAGGGACACTTCTCTATGCTCGGTAACACATCATCATACCAGCCGCGGCGCCATGCGCGACGCACCCAAGCTGTCACTGCCCGCCAAGCTCGTGTTCCCCTCCATGCACCACCAGGGACACTTCTCTATGCTCGGTAACACATCATCATACCAGCCGCGGCGCCATGCGCGACGCACCCAAGCTGTCACTGCCCGCCAAGCTCGTGTTCCCCTCCATGCACCACCAGGGACACTTCTCTATGCTCGGTAACACATCATCATACCAGCCGCGGCGCCATGCGCGACGCACCCAAGCTGTCACTGCCCGCCAAGCTCGTGTTCCCCTCCATGCACCACCAGGGACACTTCTCTATGCTCGGTAACACATCATCATACCAGCCGCGGCGCCATGCGCGACGCACCCAAGCTGTCACTGCCCGCCAAGCTCGTGTTCCCCTCCATGCACCACCAGGGACACTTCTCTATGCTCGGTAACACATCATCATACCAGCTGCGGCGCCATGCGCCTTTTCCATTTGCAACATCGTTATTAGTCTGCATGTTTTCTACTAAAGCTATATTATTTTGTATTCTGAAATGCCTTCAGCTCTTTATTGAAATTAATAATTATGTTTTCAGACATCATTTTAAAAACCAAAAGTCATCTCAAAAAATATAACTAGTGTAAATGTATTTCAGGTCTGGGAGACATAGTCATGCCGGGACTTCTGCTCTGTTTTGTACTGCGATACGACGCGTATAAGAAAGCTACTCTAGTATGCCAAATGGGACAAGTTCCTGGACCCAGATCTATGGTATGTGTTTATCTATGAAATTATTACTTAATTAATTATTGAACTATTAATAAGTGTTCCTGTATCCACTCTCTCCCTTATTAAGGACTTTTGTCAGTAGACTATTTACTACTGAATAGGTTTCACAGATTTTTTTTTTAAATTTAATTTAAAATGATTTCTTAATTAATTTAATTTCCGAATATAAAGCAACTTTGTTTTGTTAATGTTACAGTTCTAATTTGTTTATCAGTGAGTATTGGGTTAGTTATTATTAAACTTTAGATCTATGGTTCTGGTATTACTCTTAACATCATCTAACATTTTCATAGGGCGATAAAAGTCTTTCTAAATGATTTATTAAAGACTTTCGGCGAAGTTCTTCTGATCACGTATTTTTCAAAACTCTGTAAGCCATATACATACATACACCATTACCATTATATCATTATCACATTCGGAATAACTGTATCAACGTCTTTCCCGTGCTTCGGAGAGCGTAAAAGCCGACCTGTCAGATTGCCGACCCGTGGGACTATGAGAGTGAAGGAATAGAGATTGCACTTTTGTTCAAGATTTTGTGTTGACTTCCTGTGTTCACTAGTGTCCACTGAGGTAAACCTTTATGGATGAAATTCGATAAGGGGCCGTATTATGACTTTATGATTTGATTACGAAAAAGGAATGGTGTAAATCTTGCATAGCTCCTTCTCTCTTTCACACTGGTATCTACAACTTATTCTTTTTGATATCCCATCACTTTAAGGTTACATACTGTGAATAAAAATATTTGTTAGATGTCAGAAACACAACAGTAAACTGAACTAAAATAGTTCAAAATTTTCTCAACAAGCATATTCATTAATTTATTATGAAAGGTAAAAAATCGACTGAGTCGTTTTCCAGGTAAAGGTGATTTAAATGGACAGTCGCATTTATCTTGTATACAAATTAAAAAAAAAAGAAAATGTTGAACTGAAAAATAATTTTGTAATTTGCTTTTTGATTGTTTTCGGTGGTCTGATATCCTAGACTTATGGGATATCAAAAGTAACATGTTGTGTCATACATCATAGTACGGCCCCAGTAGAATAACATGTTTATTTATGATGGTGTGGCCACGTGTCCGCAGGGCTCCCGGCTGACGTACTTCCACTGCTCGCTGCTGGGCTACTTCCTGGGGCTGCTGACGGCCACGGTGTCGGCCGAGGTGTTCAAGGCGGCGCAGCCCGCGCTGCTCTACCTCGTGCCCTTCACGCTGCTGCCGCTCCTCACCATGGCTTATGTTAAAGTAACATTTTCACTATTATTTTGTGTTTGTGTGTGTGGGTAAATGATCTGGTGACGTCTTATTGATTACTGTGTAGTAAGGAAGTCTGTGTAGTGTCTCAAAATGCTGCCCAACTTAGTGAGATTGGTCAAAACAAGTGTGCCGCATGCCCGACCAATAGGGAACATGCATGCAATTTATGGACTTTGGTGTAAAAGTCCATAACGCCTATACAGCTGCCATACAAAACAGCGTTTTCGCGAGAGAGACACATATATTTGTTTAAAATAGTCACATCTCGTTGATTTTTCAATCAATTTTGATTCTATTTTCACTAAAAATATTTGTTATCAAATATTTTTTTCATGCATAGTCCCTATTGTGGGCCCTAAACGAGGCTCAAAAGGCTTCCCAACCTTGTGCAGTGATCCTTAATAGCATATAATGGATGTCTCACGGTATGAAAGGGATAACGGGAGGAACTGTATTGGTTCCTTCTAAATGTCACGAAGACGCGCATGCTCGCGAAATACGAAAGCAGTGGCAGGTGACCTTTGCCCTAGAGTGGGAGGGACAGCGTAGGATAAAATATACGCTGCAACCGCTCCATGCAGCCTATATACATTGCAGATGCGTTTGTCAAAAACAATCTTAGATACAATGCTGAATTTTCTGAAGTTCCTTTTGTAATGCGTTCGCTTGAATATTTATTCTTGTCGGGTCCATGGCCATTGCCACAATTGTAATCCCACTTATTTGGTTGCAGGGAGATCTCAGAAGAATGTGGAGCGAGCCGTTCATAGCTCCGCCGGCCGGCAAGTCGGGCGCGGACTTCGACGTGTGACGTGTGCGCGCGCGCACCACGTGATCCGCACGAGCCGCTCCGCCCGCTGTAGCTACAGTTACTTCCCACTCCGACTACAGAGCTATCTGCGTTCCTGTGTTCTCTCGGCTCTCGAGTAACGGTGATCTAGATATTTAGCAATATTCCTCTCCAATGTGTGAATAGCAAGTTGCACTATACATATATCTGCTAACTTGTAACTAACTGTACATGCAGGCACCGGGCCACATGAGTTGATGTGTTTATTATTATTATTATAATTGTAAAGACATAAGTTGTACTTTTTAGGTTAGTTGATACGCTTTTGTTTCGTTAGTTAATGTTAAGTTAAAGTTACAGCACAGGGTAACTTGCTGTTTATGAATAACTGCGAAGTGAGCAGGACCAGTGTGAGAGATTTTGATAACTTTCAATTAAATTATACTATGACAGTAATGCAATTGGTATTTCGAAAATACTCAGTCGTAACATTTGATGAATTTTTGAATGTTTTTGTTTTATATGAAAAGATATATTATACTGTGTGTCAAAGTAATGAGACCATTTGAATTAGTGTTTGGTTGTGTTGGGTAAAGGCAACAAGTAAATGATCTGAATAGTTCTACAGTTAGTGTGTAACTGGAGATCTATTAATTCATTACAATCATACCCAATCAATCGCACGTCATCCAAGTGTTACATTATGATGGCTATTCGTTTTACTTGACAGTATAGATCATATAGAGCCGCATGAACAGATATACACCTTTTTTTACGTACATCTGATTGTTATGATAAGTTAAGATCTATGTAAGAATCTCATTTTTATTTTACACTTATACATAATCATTTTATGAGTTTTGTATTCAAATCCAGATCAAATTTTCAATATGACATGTTTATGATGTATCATCACATTTGATATTATCGTTATAATTTTGTTCTCGAGTGGTAATCATTAGTTTCAATGATCAAACTTTGTTGTCACTGCCTTAGACTGATGTTTTCAATGAAGATTTTTTCTATAATTATGTTGAATGGAGTATTATAGACAAATGTTAGACTAAAATATTAGAATATAAGCTACTAACTATTGTTGTTATTATTATAACAACTGTATTGTTGTTGTAAATTATTTGATTGAATTTAATAAAAGATGTTAAGACATTACATCGTAAGAGGTATACTTGGTATGTGTGATTTAATTTTTATAACGATTTATAACATTTTTAATTTTGGATTTATTTTTAATAGGTTTATTTTGTACTAAGTGGTTATCATTGATAAGTTTACGGTGTGCGAGCTAAATACTATTAACATGGAGCAGTATTCTGACAAAAGTGATGTAATATAATGATTGAGGCTTAATTTTATGAATGTAACAGTGTCACTTATGAATTCGCTGATGTCGTCTATCACATAGATCGTAATTTTATTTGAAAATTTCTTGCTTTGTGTTTTCAATGTAAAGTGTAACCAAATAGTTTTGGCGTATTTTATAGATATTTATATAAATAGTCACTGAAGTTTTCTCATTGATGTACATAATTATGTGAAATTAATATTAAGATTGATGTTCCATTATTTGCGTCACTGTTTCATCTCATCGTCATCATTGATCTTGAGACTATTCATGTAAATATTTAATGCCCACACAATTCATTACCTGCCAAAATTTGGAAAATTGCATTTAATATTTTTATATTTGTATCTGTGGGAGTATGTTATACTTATTGCTATAAATACTTAATAAAAATATTAGATGGAAGTGTACTTGAACTTTAATTTTCGTCCACACAACTGCCTAGCTACTTCCCAACTATATTAGGACAGGGGGGTTGGCTTCAACAGATGCAGCAAATTGTCCTGAAATACAGACCTCACATCTAGTATAGGCACCAGTCTCCCACAGTATAATTATTGCTGTTACGTATTTTGTATTGCTACCTCTCTAATGTACGATTTATATTGTGGTGAGAAAATAAATCATTATTATTATTACTTTGCATCACTGTTACCTCCTCTCTTCTATAGTTCACCAAATGGTGCAGTAAAATATTCCCAAGAAATATTACCATGCTGTTGTCCAAGTTCAGTTGCTATGCTATTGATACTGTTGCAAGCCATGATGTGCATCAGTTTCAAAACTTATTAAGAGCATCTAAATCCACAAAGACATATATGCACAATGGTCCAACATCAGGACTAAGTGTGGAAACCATACCCCAATAGAAATAGATCCAGGAAGACTGATGCTCACAGATCTTGACAGACATTTACAAATCTGTCTACAAAAAAAATAAAGTTGAACATAATATTGTACAGTAAGCTAGTTAGATAAAGTATTTGGTTGTAATGAAACCATCACTTACAAAGTTTAAAAGAAGTGTTTGGTAGAAAGCATGGAGGTGAGGGGAAAGAAAAATAAAATGCAATAGATTTGATAAAGTAGTTATTTATTGGCATCAATTTGTTTGTTGGTGTCTCTTTTCTCAATAAACCTCAACTGTTTCTTCCTCATTCTTTTCAGCTTAGCAGTATTTGTGATAACTTGTACTACTTCAGCTTTACGCTTATTTTCTTCCGCACGTTGTAAATTCTGTCGCCTCCTTTCCTTACGGTCTATTTCTTTTTGCTTCAGTTCAGCTAGCATTTGTTTAGATAGCTCCTTAGTTTTCTGCATTTTTTCACGTAGTGCTTTTTTCTTGTCAAAACTATACCTGAGACCTTTTGTTTTATTGATAGTTGAAAACCTGAAAGAGCAAAACAACCGTGAAGTAAAGGCGGGATGAACAAATTTGAGGTTATATTATTGTATACAAATAACTAAGTGATGTAGTTACCTTTCTTTCTTAGATTTCCAAAACTTTCCAGACTTTGGAATCCCTCTAATGGGTTCTATTTTACTTGAAGACGTTGTTTCTTGTTCATTATTGTCTTCATCGTTGCTTTGTGATTTTTCCAAGTTATCTTGGGATTTAGCTATGTTTGCTACTATTGCGAGAACTTTATTATGCGTTTCATCAGCCATGTTTAAGGCCAATGAGTCAATGAGGTAATAAATGCGGCTATAAACTTATTTTAGATCAACAAAAATTAACAAACTTCAAAGACCAACTCCACCACAATATTTAATATTAATAGAGCGAGCACGAAGAACGATGAGCACGTTTTAAACTGCTGTCACATGACATGTCAAAATGTCATCAAACTGACATGTCGTGTCAGTGCATTCCATTTTTCTATCTCAATGTGGAGGAAATTTTTAGTTTTAGTTAAGTCTTTTATTTAAGTGTTTATATAGTAATAGTCCTAATATTTATACAATAAATATATTCTCAATGGTATAAATACTAGTCTTTTGGTACCATTGAAGTAGGAAAAATATTGGGTACAAACTAACTACCATGGGTCTTTAATGACATGCATTTTCCCTTTTTTTTCTTTCTGGCAAACCTATCCGCCAGTTCCAAGGCATAGTTTTTGAACAAAATCCGCATTGGCATGAAAACCGTTAGGACTGCTGCGACATATATAAAATCAATCTGGCATTTACATTGACGATTCACGCAAATATCCTCATTTTATTTCTGGCTTCTTTCCTGCCTAGAGGATCCGCGAAACTACTGCTGGAATAGGCTGATGTATCCAAGCTTTAACCCTCGTACATAATGTCAAACAACATCATAACACGTAAAATGATAACCAAGCTGTGGGAACGTCACTTACCATTACCCGACCGAATACCTGAAACCGAAGGAACACCTGCCACCTAAACGTGAATTGCAGTGGCTTATAAATATAGCAAACACCAAGGAACTTATATTTGGAAAACACTCAATCGGATGCGCACTGATGCGCACCATAGAATAGAATACATATACTAGGGAGATGCGCACCCAGGCTGACCCAGAGTAGCAGTCGCAACTCGCAAGGACAGTTTGCACCGTTGGCACCTAGTTCTGTCAAGCACAGCACACGCAATTCAAAGAGTAAAATAAGTAATAGACGCAATTGCTCTGTTGTAAAATGTAATTGTAAAGTGCCCATTCATCGGCACTTTATGAATGCGCCCACTGCTGCTGCAATTAACGTAACCATCTTCTGTGCCAAAAGAATCTAAGGAGTGAAAAGCATCGACCCGAAAAGAAGAAAGTTAGAAGATCTTATCGTTAGGATACAAGTTGAATCAAACCTACCACCTTGCAGCTTGGAACACTCCACGAGACCACGAGTCATGGTGGGGCGTGGATTGCGCAGCGAAAAGCGGACCTCACTCACAGACATCATCAAGTTTGAATCGAGTAATAGAAAAAAACCTTTTTTACAAAATAGTTTCTGTGAAGCTGTCAAAGTCAAACTGACAACTGTCGCTCAATTCCCAGTCAGCAGTCAGTAGGTATCAGTAAAATGTCAATTTCTACGATGAAGTGATTCATTCAGTTTCATTTTCGTAATTTCCTCATCGTAAAAAGATAAATTTTGAAGAAATCATTTCTATTATTTATGCTTACTTATTGTTGTGTATCCTGATATAACGGGCGTACTTATTTGTAGAGGTTTGAGGTCAATAACAACTGCAAAAATCCGGCGGAACTGCTGAGAACCTTTCGAATTTTAGTAAATAAACAGCTTTCCCCAAAAAAATGCCTGTAAGTGTCTGAATATCATATTCTCCGCCCTTGGGGTTACGAATCGAACATGTTTAAGAGCAAATATTTACGACTTTAAACAAATTTTAATATTTTCCTCATTAGGCTTATCACTCAACGTTGACGGACTACACCCAGTCCGTTGGTAACCTGGCTCTCCTGCCAATACGGACAACTTTTAGAGGCCCGGCTCCGATCAGCCCCAAGATTGAATTGGATATTGTCGACGAAGCTCTGAACTACTTTAAAGCAAATGTATTTTTTAGGTTTTATGAGATCAAGGTATGGTTTTGAGTCATTTTCTACCTAACGTTTTTCTAGCAACGAAATTTATAAAAACTGGTGTATCATTTCAGTCTGATGCTGACAGAGTTCTCATTTACCTCACACTGTACATCTCGGAATGTCTGAAACGGCTCCAGAAATGCTCAAACAAGAACCAGGGCCAACAGGAGATGTATATGCTGGCAATATCTAAGTTTGATATACCTGGAGAATATGGATTTCCTCTAAACTCAGTGTATGCTAAGCCTGCCAGTACCCAGGAGGCTGGTATGTTACTATTATTTATATTTCAATCATGCTTTTAATTGAAAGTAGATAGAAGACTAATGTTAATTTAGTTAGATTATTTTATAATGCATGGCTTGTTTTGTGATTTCAGATTTGATGAGACAGTATTTACAGCAGATGAGACATGAGACTGGTACTCGTGTTTGTGAGAAGGTAATTTATCTGTTTATATCTTGAGGTTCAGTTACTTTAAACATCATTTGGTTGATCGCGGCTATTAGTTCAGTCGATTGCGGCAAAGCAAAAACTATAAATACATATAACAGACTGTGCAACTATTTAAAAATATAATTTTATTAACCTTATTAATTAATAAAATAAAAATACTACATAATTATATACTGAACTACTCATACTGTTTCATTTAAAATTTTACAAAGTACCTATGTAATTGGTAGATCCCACAGGGTTTCGTCAGTAAAAAGTAGATCTTGGGTCTAATCAAGTTGGCCACCCCTGGTATACACTCAATCTGCCTAGCATTTTGCCAACTATGTTGGAGTCGGCTTCCAGTCTAATCGGATGCAGCTGAGTACCAGTAGTTTACATGAAGCAACTGCCTATCTGACCTCATTCTAGTAACTGGTAGTCTGACTAGTGTCAGATTTATTGGCTTTTGGCTATACAGACAATAAGAGCTCAAATAGAACTTTATTTTTTCTCTCAGGTCTTTGCCACTGAAGATGGAAAGCCAAGCAAGTGGTGGCTATGCTTTGCCAAGAGGAAATTCATGGACAAATCTCTCTCTGGTCCTGGACAATAACCAGCAACACCAAAGTTAGCATTTATTTTTTAACTACTATTTTCTTGATAATATGAGATTTAATAAACAAATGTCATTCCAAAATGTTTAACACTTCTTAATGGTGCATTGACATTATTTTATGTGCTACTTATCTACTACTACTGATACCTGTTAAATCACTTTATCAATTTTAATCAGGAGTCTTTTGTCTGCCCAGGCATTTCAGCCGAAAACAGTATGTTAATATTTTAAGACTAATTATTTTTATTATTTGAACTTATAAAGGAATCAATAAAGTATTTGAAAATACTAAAAATATGATTTTTATTATAAAACAGGTGTAAATATACAATATTTGAATAAACACATGTACAGAGGCTCTAAAATATGTGAATAATATCAGTTCACAAATACATCAGCTGCTAAAAATGAGATAGATTGTTACTTTTTGACTATAAAATGGGTAATATAACAGTCTTACACTTACAACTACAGTTACACATACATTCTATACTGAAAGTTTAATTGAGACCATATTCTTTGATCAGTTGTCCAGCTATCACAAGCCGCTGTATTTCAGATGTTCCTTCATAGATTTCCGTGATCCTTGCATCACGGTAGTGTCGCTCTGCTGGCATGTCGGAGACATACCCCATTCCACCGAGGATCTAAAAAAGTGCAGAAAAAATATTACAAATCTGTGAACTTGGAATGTCTACATTGTGAAAGTTGGTGTTATGTAGATAGATAAAAATCTTTTACTCAAGACAAGAAGTTATTCCACATGTTATAGAACAAGGAAACATCAGAAATTGTGAAAAACAAATTACTGTCCTATACATTTATGTCAGCATAACTCAACAAAATGTACCTACTGAACAGCTGCGTTTTTCGAGTTTGGTAAAACTTGTTTATAATGATGAGTACAATGACCCGTTTTCAGATTTTGTGTTTATTCTACATTGTATAGGTAATGACCAGTGAGAGGAATAGGTAGTGCCTATTTGCCTAAACTTCGAAGAACAGAGACAAGAAACGGAGACTTCCTTAAGACTAAATTTTTTCCAGGACATCTGTCCCGAAATTCGGGATGACACTTAAATACATTAAAAAAATGTTATTTGGAATAAGGAATTTGTCTATATTTACCTAAAGTTTTCGACTAGACATAACATAATAAATAACATACAGAGTCATTACAACCATAAAAATTTTTGAAGTTCTTTTTTTTGGAGAACGTTTTGTAAATGACTTGTTGATCTTAATAGTATGAATCACAATGTTTGTATAAGGAGCCGTACACGTTTCCAAGTAAGTATCTTCTTTCTAGCTGACTCTCGGCTACGTTTAATGATATTTGTAAAGTTCAAGTGTATAATTGAAAAAAAAAGACATTTTGTCTTTAAAATAACAAAACGGTATTTTTTATCATTTTAGCATTCTCTATAGTAGGACGAATTTATCATTTCAAAAACAAAAGGTATTTGTATTTTATCTTAATTAAATATATTTCTAAAGTTTATTTAAAAATGTGCATGATATTAAAATAATGGCCGTATCGCATTGTTTAGTAACACACTTAAACTTTAAAAATCTTTAAAAACATCATTTAATCTTTATTGCACGGAAAGTACAACATGACTTTTACGGCAGCGCATTTCGTTATCTATTCTTAGAAATTACAAAAAGAAACCGCCATTGTCGCATACCTGTGCGGCGCGGGGAGTTTTGTATCCCATGGGAACTATGCATTTTTTTTAGGATAAGAAGTGGCCTATGTGCTAATCCACACCTTAATATATAGTCTGTTCTAGTCTGTGGTATCTGCCTATCCCTCCGGGATAAAGGCGTGAAAAAAAGTACGGAAGTCATCTATAACATGCACATTTTAAGAAGACCTCTCTGATCACAACAATACACACACACACCCGAATACTAATTTATATAAAAGGATTAAGTCATACATATTTATAAATCAAGTTATATATTGTAGTGTCCCAGCAGTGAGTCGTTTTTTCGTTTTTAGGCTGATATGGGATATGTTATAATGGAGTTATAAATTATAAATGTTATGTCTAGTCGCAAACTTTAGGTAAATATAGACGAATTACTTATTCCAAATAAATTTTTTTTAATGTATTTAAGTGCTGTCTCGAATTCCGGGAAAAAATTTAGTCCTAAGGATGTCTCCGTTTCTTGTCTCTGTTCTTCGAAGTTTAGGCAAAGAGTTACTACCTATTCCTATCACTGGTAATGACACATCTCAAAGAAATGTAGAAATCTGGAATTCTGTTTGCAAATTCAGCTTTCTTTGAGAGCCTGTTATAAGTATTCCTAACATACCTGTATGCACTGATGGGATAAGAATGTAGCTGCCTCAGAGGCTGCCAACTTGGCCATAGCTGCCTCTTTGGTGTAAGGTTTCTTGTTGTCCTTCAACCAAGCTGCCCTCCATGTCAGCAGTCGAGCCGACTCCAGCTGCAGAGCCATGTCAGCGAGCTTGTTCTGAATGGCTTGCAGTTTCATGATTGGTTTTCCAAATGCAGTGCGTTTTGATGCATACTCAGCAGCAACATCTAACGATGCCTGTGAAAATATACCTTTATTGTTGGTGCATAGAACTTTGATCATGAAAACCTTCAGTTGTGAGGTACTATTTTCAGCTAGCAATATTCACCTGTGCTATACCTAAAGCTTGTGATGCAATACCAATTCTTCCAGCATCTAATGTCATCATGGCTATCTTGAAGCCCAGTCCTGGTTGACCTAAGATATTCTCTTTGGGAATTGAACAGTCTTCAAACATCAGTGAGCAAGTGGAAGAACCTCTTATACCTAGTTTATCCTCTTTCTTTCCTAATTCTAGACCTTGGATAGGTTTTGGTACTATGAAAGCTGATATTCCTTTGTGCTTCAGACTTTTGTCAGTGGTAGCAAAAACAACTGAGGCTTTACTTTCGTATCCATTAGTGATCCAACATTTTGTGCCATTCAGCAACCACTTGTCACCACCATCTTTTGCTGTGGTGGATGCTGCTCCAGCATCAGATCCATTGCCAGGCTCAGAAAGAGCAAAGCAACCAACAATTTCACCTGGAATCAAATTATTACAATGCACATAATTTATTATGTATATTACTAAACCTAACATCAACCCTGTGTTCCCTAAAGGCTTAGGCAGAGGTGTACCTATGTTAAATCCAATTTTGGATAACAAGATCCAATTTGTTAGTAGCAACTTAAAAAGTATCTTAGTACAAAACCAATAATTTCTATTGGCTACATTCATTTGGCAGTAGATAATTCCCACTTGCATATTGCTATTTTCAGCTCTTCTGGAAAACATGAACATCTAGAATAAATTACTAATTGAAACTAGTCTCAGGAAGCTTAGGAGAAACAGGAAGTCAAAATGAGCTTCCAACCCTAACAGGTCATCTAATGCCAGCCACCCAAAGTTAAAAGCGAATTGTAGGAATGAAAGCATCTACCACCACCTGCTGTCGTGCAACCTCCTGCCTAAACATGAATTGCAGTGGCCTGTATTGTTATTCCTTGATCCCAGGCCCACACTGTGGGTGTGGTGTCTGAAGAGACCATTATCTCACTTACAAGAGGGTCCTATGTCCATGGACACTTGCACTTATATTCTCTGGGAAGCCCATTTTTGCCAAAACAAATTTGGCAACTTACTAGGCCCAGTTTATAAAAGATGCTGTTGATAAAGTAGAATACATTATTACTAGGTTTACCTAGAGTGGGTACCTTTTTAGAATTTTAATTCATGAAGATGAGAGAAAGCCAACAAACCAGTAGTGAATGGAGTGACAAACTGTTCCTTTTGTTTGTCAGTACCCCAGTGCATCACAGGCCCCAAGTAAAGAGAGTTGTTCACAGACATGATGACGCCTGCTGAAGCACACCCTCGTGATATCTCTTCTAGAGCTATCGCGTACGCGAGATAGTCGAGACCGGCGCCGCCGAGATCCTCCGACACAGCTATAGCCATTAGTCCCAGTTCACCCATTTTCTTAATAGCATCACCAGGGTACAAGTGTTCGCGGTCGAATTTAGCAGCGTTGGGCTTTAATTCCCCTTCAGCAAAGTCTCTACATGTTTTATACAGCATTTGGTAATCTTCAGATAACGCAGAAAGAGAAGCTATGCATCTTGTCTGTCTAACGCTAGTTGGAGCTGTAAATAAATAAAAGATGATTTTTTTTGTACATGGTCTATATGATTTTGTGATAAAACTCTCTCTAATACTTACCAAGCGTTTGCACCAATTTAGAAAAATTCTTTATCATTTTGGGAAATTATTAAATCAACAAAAACAATAATACAGCTGAAAATCAAAATAAGTCAGTCAGGCAGTCAGGACTTTGAACTCATTCGTTTAGAAATCAAATAGAGTGGTGAGTAAGGAGCAAACGTCAGCAATGTAAACAGATCCGATTTCCTCTTGAGTATTTCGGTTCGGAACTTCGGATCATTGAAGCACCTAACTAAAATTCAGAATGAATTAACTATTGGAGTTCGTGGAGTTATGAAGAACCTACAGAAAAAAATGATGACGGCTGAGATATGAAATCGGAAAAATTGTCATTGATTCTTTTTATGTGTCTATGCATTGATTACTTTGATCAGTGAGTTTTTGACAAAGTCAACTGTCAAACAAAAATAGGAAAAAAATATACAAATTACAATGATAAAATGGAGATATTGTTAAGAATTTTACCAAAAAATCCATTAAAACTTACTGCCTCTAAACTATTTTTATGTCAAGTAGCAAATTATACCAGGTAAAAAAACTGACGTGACAGTCAATAACTGCATAACCTATTTAGTCGCTAAACATTTTATCTGTTATTTTAGATTGGCCGAGGTTGGAAAACTCGAATCACCGAAGGCAGCAGGCAAATATGATACAGGACAGTTAGTTTTACACAAGGTATTCGGGTATCGAGGAGTGATTCTGTTTCCCTGGTTGGCGCGGGTGTACGATAGAGATGCCACCAACAAGAAGGAGAGCAAAGAATCCTCGGCCTCCTCGGAGGCCTCAGGAGACTCGTTGTCAAACGTCGGCAAGGAAGTCAAAGGCCGCACACACACGTTCTATCAAGTCCTGATTGACACCAGGGATGCACCTTACATAGTATGTATTCAAATAACATAAAGCACAGTTTATCAGTAATTGTTGTTAATGAATTGCTTTTGAAACTGTTTGTAAATTAATAAGCCGATAATTAACTTGCACACCGCTGTGTATTGCATGATGCCTATAAATAGGCCAATAATGTGAGTTGTTATGGCTAGTTGGCAAAGTTCCACTGCCCTTTTAATTTGTTAGGCACTACATAGTAACATTTGCCTGATGAGTAATAATGTAAATAACACTTGGGGAGATCAATAAGGTCATAAAATATTTTTTCACATCTCTGTCAATGGAGAAAATGTTGTTCAGGCTAATTTTGACCAACAATATAAATACATTCCTTAGTCACAAATTATCTGAAAATGTATGAGGAACTCTTTTAATCTCTGGACGGTATTGAATAAACAAGAAAAAAATACATTTATTATTTTTTTCTTGTTTATTCAATTTTATTTGTTTATTTTTGAAATGGGATGTATACTAACTACCTACCTTCATTATTTTTGACTGGGGCTACAAACATCGATATGAGTCCTGAATGGAAGAGAAAGGTACAAACATATCTATACTAATATTATAAAGAGGAAAGATTTGTTTGTTTGAAATGAATAGGCTCCGAAACTACTGGACCGATTTGAAAAATTCTTTCACCAGTAGAATCGTACATTATCGATGATGGACAACGGCTATAGAATATTTTCAAAAAAGTTAGGGATCCGTATGAAACCTTCGATAATGTAACCCAAGGTGTGAGAAAAAATCCTTATATCGCGTACGCTGCAGGAATCTATTGACAATAGAGCAAACTGATGTACTACAGTTTTATAGAGGTCATCAATGTCTACAAAAAAGTCCGCGATACCATATGTCTAACTATTATGGTTAAGTCACCATGACTGCTTTTTGTTCAAATTATTCAAGCAAATCCTTGGTGATTTGAAAAAATGGTGATTATATTAATCCTTATCCATTTAAATGGTTTGATAATTAAGGTTGATTATGTCCGTGTAAATCACACTTTAAATTATTCAAATCGGACCTTTCGTTCAAAAGTTACGACGGTAATAAACATGCTCGGAGTAAGAAAAATGTCGCGGCTTGAGCGAACTGGCAATAATCATAACAATGCTTGGTCCGATGAAGTTGAAAATGATTTCGATAAAACAATAAGAATTACAAATGTTTGGATTTTTCGCAAATAAACTATACATACATAATAAGGGGTGAAGCAGGGGTTGCAGCAAGTTTTTAGAAGAGGACATTATTGCTTGCTTTAATTTACGTCGGAATGCTATGAACGAACTAAAAATGGGATTATTGAAACAGATGTACATAACAATTTTTGCATAATCAACTCCTGACGGGGTGAACGGGGTGAACAGTTGCGCTGAACCTGAGACCATAGAATAAGTAGAAATGGCTAAGTAATAAATGTAATTAATGAAAATCGTTGTGCTTAATTTTCCAAAACTAACTTTTATAAGGGGGTATAGGGGGGCATTGAAGTTTGTGGTGTACCTACTAAATCCGCGCGGACGAAGTCGCGGGCGAAGTGCCAGTATACAATAATGTGTGTTTTTTTGTGGATCAAAACTAACTGCATTTAATGATAGAGAGATACTTGCTTCTTTGTAGGTGTTAGTAATATTTTTTTTATTGTTATTTACCTACTCAGTTATCATTGTTTTCATAACATTCAGACAATACCAGTTCAATCAATGTAGAAATGTTTTAATAATAACAAAAAATAGTTATAATACGGTCAGAAAAGAATGCAAAATTTTAAAACGAAAATGCAATACTAATAAAAGATTATTTCATAGTGCATACAGGGTTAATAAACGGTTGGTGGCCCATTCCATTTGAAATGTCTAATGGGGTTTACCAAAAGTCTGTCCTGAGACTGTCAAACAATTTAAACAATTATAATTAGATAAGTTCAAAAAAAGGGAGGTGGGCTTTTGTGATGAACATAAAAGGTGGTCCAATATACCAAATTATTTAATCAGACAGAATGAAAATGTATCCCTTTTTAATTCTGACTGCGTGCCAACCAACCTTTGTGGCATAGCCCCCTATCGCCATTTTGTTTTCTTTTTCAAAATCACGACGACACTTTAGGGCCACCATGTTTCTAAATTTTTTGTTTCTTTAAGCGTCCTCTACCCATACATAATAATATGTACATGACTAACCGCACTCCGCGATTATGAAAAAAAAAAAAATTGCGACGCTTTGCCAGCTCCCATGGAAAAGTTTTCAAACCCCTTTGTACCTTGTTTGTAGGCTAAGTTTGGACTGTAACTATAACACGTTGCCACTGTGTTTAAAATTATGGCCGTTTACTTAGAAATACTTTAGACTATGGCTAAGTAACTATGAGCAAAATGATTGTAGTCTTCTTAGTATAACTATGTCATCCATGTATATTTCAGCGTGCACAAACCGAGGCGGTGACCTTCCTTGGCAACCAAGAGTCAAGCAGAAGTCTATATGCCATCCCTGGCCTGGACTATGTGGCACACGATGACATTATCCCCTATACTTCAGTGGAACGAGTCCCGCTACAGCATGAATTGTTTGACAAATTCCTTATGCATAATGCTGACAAAGGTAAGGACAGCACTAAATTGAATTTTACAGACTTCCAGCCGTATAAATGGCTACGAAATAAAATAAAATAAAATACGAAAAACGTTGGCGTGCTTGGTGCAAAATGCCGAAATCACTTATCAGGGTGATTCAATTGACAGGAATTCATTACCCACACTTTACTCATGTATTGTAGAGCTACACTGAAGAATTAATGTTTTTTAGATCCACCCTTCATAGCGCAAGAGACCCTGCGCGCCTGGCAGAAGAAGAACCACCCCTGGCTGGAGCTGAGCGACGTGCACCGCGAGACCACCGAAGGCGTTCGCGTCACCGTTATACCCTTCTATATGGGCAGCCGCGAGTCACAAAATTCTGCAGTTTATTGGGTAAATATATTTAGTACATTTTCTGCATTATCTTTTTCTGGTGCCTTTATTGACCTCTCATGCGCGCAGAGGCCGGCTACACGTTGCCAGCACCCTCATCCGCGCCCTTAAGGTGGTTACTGGTCACGAGCAGGCGCGGATCCAGGATTTCACGCAAAGGGGTGGGGGATATTTTTGTCTGTGTGGGAAGGAGGCGACAGTTACTGAAAAAAATGCGGCTTGAAAATTTTAACGCAAAGGACTTAGAATCTCATTCTCGCAATGTGTTAAGAGTTGTTGCATAAAGTTGTTTGATGGTGCAAAAAGGACCTGAAGGTAAGTCAATAGTGAGCGAAGCGAGCTCGAAAACTTTAGGGTCTTGTAGGAATAGCTTTGAGTTTTTGACTATTCGAAAACAAGCAAAGGATTGAGTTTGTCGACATTATGGGGAAATAAACCAAGAAAATTACAGATCCTAGGGCGAGCGGAGTGAGCTCGAAAATTGTAGTACCCCGCCTCGGATCAGATAACATTTTATGTTAACTACTAGCTGTTGCCCGCGACTTCGTACGCGCATACGCATTCGTCCGTTCCCGTAGGAATTCCCGTTCCCGTATAGCCGTACCACTTACAGCCTTCATCATAAATGTAGATATCATAATATACAAAAAGAATTCTCGTACCCACGCCTTAGCACCGTACGCACGCTCGATGCGTTTCGTTCGGCGGCCGCGTCTCGCGCACCGCTCGTTGACTCGTTCGATTTAATAATTTTACATTATCTCCTAAACGGTGAGTCCAAATAATATGCTGTAAAAGACAAAGTTTATCTTCATAAAATTATCTTGATGATGAAGTAACTTTCTCTCGTAAGGATTAATAAGCCTGCCTAATAATCATGCTCAAAAACCACCTTTAATTTTTCAATAAATCTTTTGACCCAAAATGCCTTAATGTGGCTTATTTCTAAGAGATAGATATATTAGTATGGTGTCGCGGGCTTTTCTTTAAATCTACTAAAACCCAAATTTTTGTAGTACATGATACTTACGTATAATTAGCCATAACCCCAGCGCACACGGATAAAGCAGTTCGATAGCGCTTTTTCTTCCGACTTACTTTACAAATATCAATATTTAAGGGTAACTAAGAGCTTTAGCGTAATGCTAGATAGCCTTCCTTATGAATGTGGCTATCAAATACAAAAATAATTTTCTAAATCAGACTGTTCCAGAGATAAGCGCGTTCAAACAAACAAACAAACTCTTCCGCTTTATAATATTAGTATAGATTCATATAGAAGTTTTTTTGTCAAGTTATGCCTAAAATCAAAGACACAATGATGTAAGAGCGGGCTAGAATTTTTTAACACCTTGTCAGTTATTGTCGCTCGATATGCTATATTTGACGATCAATAAGATCTTTTAGCTTCTTACAGATTTGCTTACAGAAATATGTTGTCCATCATCAAAGAATCTTGAACCATAGCTTGGCTCTTCAGTGCTTTTCCTTCCATCTGCACTGATATTTTTAGGTGCGCCTAATAAGCTACGATAATTTTTCCAGTGGCGCTACTGCATCCGGCTGGAGAACCTGGGCTCGCAGGCGGTACAGCTGCGGGAGCGGCACTGGCGCATCTTCTCGCTGAGCGGCACGCTGGAGACGGTGCGCGGGCGCGGCGTGGTGGGGCAGGAGCCCGTGCTGGCGCGCCACTCGCCCGCCTTCCAGTACAGCTCCCACGTCAGTCTGCAGGCGCCCAGCGGACACATGTGGTGAGCTAACAGGCTTCTGTGTCCTCTCGCTGAGCGGCACGCTGGAGACGGTGCGCGGGCGCGGCGTGGTGGGGCAGGAGCCCGTGCTGGCGCGCCACTCGCCCGCCTTCCAGTACAGCTCCCACGTCAGTCTGCAGGCGCCCAGCGGACACATGTGGTGAGCTAACAGGCTTCTGTGTCCTCTCGCTGAGCGGCACGCTGGAGACGGTGCGCGGGCGCGGCGTGGTGGGGCAGGAGCCCGTGCTGGCGCGCCACTCGCCCGCCTTCCAGTACAGCTCCCACGTCAGTCTGCAGGCGCCCAGCGGACACATGTGGTGAGCCCTGAATCGATTACCATAATCGATTACCATAATCGTTTTGGCACGCCCTAACAATTAGAAAAAACAATATGGTTGTCGATTTTGAACAAAAATAAATTGGCGGTAATGAATTTTACGTGTTATTGGATCTGTGTTTGTAAATTGCATTTAGATCTGGGCTTTTTCTGGTTCTTCACCATATTGAGATTCATAATGATCATGTTTGTTATCATATCTACATGTGAGTTTGTGATATTTGTGCAAAATAAAAACGTAAACAAACACAGTTGGCGCGAAACTTGAACGTTGGATATAAAAAAAAATCATTACCGCTACGTATAGCGTTAGAAATATGGATGAATTCGTCAAATAATCAAATGATTAGGAAACTACTACCTCTGTAATGGAGTTTGGGTGTCCGAATCCCACAATTTTCATGTTTTTTAGCCTCGAAAACCAGGGCCACGAAAATTGCAACATGATTATTTTTTGTCAATATTTGATCGTATTTTTCATAAACTAATTTAAGAAAAATGACAAAATGGAGAACGCAAATGGCATGATTATGTCTTGATTTTGCCCTTTTACAGTTTTTCAGCTAGCGAGAAGGTTGTTAACGTATGTATTTTCAGCGAATCTAAGTTGACTACCTTTTGGAAAGGTTTAGTAATTCGTATCTAAGACACATTTTTAAGTAGACTAGCGCAATTTGAACGATCATAAGATATTTCTCACAAAGTTATCGTATAAAATAGCTACGGAAACAATATTTTCATAATAAATTCGATTGTTGAAAGTTGATGTAATTCCTGAAATTCATGACGTAATACGCGAAACCCCGTCGACTCAGCTAGTGTGTCACTTGTCAAAATCTTGTCGAGCAGAGTGGTTAATGTTTTTTTTTTTCCAGGGGAACATTCAGAATGGAACGGGAAGACGGCTACACGTTCGACTGCCGGATCCCTCCGTTCTCGCTGGAGAGCAAGCCCGACGAGAGCGCGCCGCCCGCAGCCGCGCCGCCCAGCTGAGCGCTCCGCCGCACCGCTCCGCCCACCGCCGCACCGCTCCGCCGCACCGCTCCGCCTCACCGCCGCACCGCTACGGAACATACACTGGAATGGTTCATACACACACGTCAGTCACATCACCGTCAAGTCGCTAGTCAGTCACGACAAAACAAGTATAGTAAAAGTCCATGTCAGTCACGTCACGACCGACGTATTACACAAACTGACAGCGTCGTGACTGATGTGTGTGTATGACCTTACTTACCTTTAGGCCCCATTCACAGGGCGATGATAATTAAATTTTTACGGAAAATGTTTGGATCATACGTCAACATCCCACTGTTCATACGGTTAAAACAAAAGTATGAAACTGCTTTGTGAACCGAAAATTATACAGTAAGATACCGTACATCGCCGTAAGCATGGGGCTATACATTGCCTGGGCTTTTGTATACCACATCGATTTTAGAAAGAGAAATTTATGACGGAGACGACACTCGACGAAGCCGAACTATAAAAAAAAATCGATCTGCTATATCAACGGCCATGTACCGCATTTCCATGTGTTTGGTGTTGTAAGCGGAACCAGAATCGAAGCAAACCGACTATACTACGATATCCTTGACATTGACAATCCGCGACGGAACACACTCAACGGTTCGTCGGGATATGATGAATAACTTATTGTGATATTCATTCAAGAGTCAGTTGTAGCCATTGCTATGTTATAGAGCAGGATATACCTGTTAGCATTATTTATTATGTTTTGTTGTTGAGTGTAGATTGAAATTCTTTGATACTATTCATTACATCTTGTTTTGTAAAGAATAAATTCCTTAGTTATTTTAAAATAATTCCTAGATCTGTAATAAATTACAGTATTCTGTTTAAAAGGTTTTATTAATTTACTCCCTAAAATTATGTAGAATCTAATCAAATTCTATAGTTCAAGTAAGCATGTTTTTTGAGGTTTTCTAGATAAAATAAAAACTTCTATTACTATCTCTAAGAGACTTTAATAAGTAACTTCAAAAATATAAGGAAGTAAAATTTTAATTGCACAATACTATACAAATATTCAAAGCTGTACAACATAAATAATTAACATTTTATATAATAATACTTGGTTGCATAAATTAGACTATAAAATATTAGGATTAGAAATCCTAGCTATTCTAACAAACCATACTTCTCGTAAATAACTTCAACTCCTAATTTGTTACCTTCATTTCATGTGAGCGATCAGATTTAAGCTATGGAGAACGTTAAAAGCTATGTTAAGCTTGTAACAAATACAAAAGGCACTAGTGTCGCTTAAATTAAAGTTTGTAATCTTTGGTAGAATCACATGAACGAGGTCCCGAGCTAACCGGCGCGGTATGCGGGTCGGTGGTAAGCAGACACACGCAAGTCGCTAGGCATCAAAGCAGCTAGGAAGCACTGTTAGGCTCAATAAAGCTAAAAGATTTAGAATAGCAAATAGTGCGATGTTGCCAGCTCTCGCGCGATGCGAACGTACCGCGTGTGACGACTGCGATGTTGCCGCGCTGGTGTGGTCAGAACAATAAGCACTATAATGTATCACAATGCTTCAAACTTTGAAGTTACAATATCAATGGAAGGTTCCAGATCATCATACTTATTGTACAGCTAATACTTAATTTAACAAACAACCCCAATATTAACATTTGTAACTAGTTGTCACATTCATTTTGTTTCCCATTGCTTCTATTATTTTAGTTTGCAATAGTAAACCTTGCTCGAGCCAATTAAACTAGTGATTAAGTATTAATTTGCTAAATTCAAAATATGTACCTAAGTGTATAAAAATATTGCTTATTGAAATTATTATACGGACACGCGTTTCATACCGTGGGTTAATAACTTTATTTACATAAATATCTACTTCACTGATTTCTGTTACGAGCGATAATGAAGTGTGGCAACACCGAAGTTTCACCAGAAAGAACAAACCTATCATAGATCCAGCTCGTAAGTAATAGTGGGTCCATATGACACCGACTTAAGTTTGCAGACTTTGTTGTAAATCAGTGCAGACATTTTTGTTCAGAATTCAAAGTCTGCTCACACCTGTGTGTAAACGCACTATTATAGGCTTCCCAAGAACACTGCCATTGCTCTTCAGGAAGACCAGAAGCCAATCAATTAACTTCGATTTGAGATGACCTCAACAATTATCAGGTCACTAAAATCAACTGATGAAACCTAGATGTCACAATGCTTCATTTAACCAATCCATATAACTTATTCACAAACAAGCGCCAAGTTGCTATGTTCCCTGGTCCAACAATACTTTCAATTCGTCTAGCCTAGATTACCGTGCCAGCTGAATGATAAGAGCGGCACACATCTCGAAGAACTCCATGGTGTGATGACCCTGGGGGCCTGTGGGGCTCGCAGGCGGCGGAGGTGGCGCAGTTACGAGGGGCGAAGCCGCCTCTTCGTCGGAATCCTCCTTCTCTCCCGATAAGGACTTGAAGTCCAGTAAGTACGACTTGTAATCCACTTGGTATAACTGTAGAGACATCTTCACGTATTTTTCGGTCATCTTGTTTAGTGTGCGTACCCTGTAAATAAATTATATTGATGAGTTTGAAAGATTATGGCCAGAAAGGGGGTGAGTTCAGTGATGTCGGCTAATAGAGGTATTGTATGAAGAAGACAATGCTGCGCCGAACCCGAAATAGTTGGGATATAGGGAAGCATGTTGATGATGATAAGCAATCCTTTGGTAAGCTAAAAACAGATAAAAAGTATACATATCAGCCTGCCAGGGTTGCGGATTTTGTTCGAAAAAGACCGCGGCCCTGGAAAGCAAGGGCACTGGAGCACGGATGGGAAAAAATACACAGCCTGTTTAAAGCTACCCTAATAATTCTTCGGCAACTAGAGCGAAACGGATGAAACCAGTAACGCCATACTTTACGCGCAGGGGCTGCGGCAAATACTTCCAATAAACTTGCAAGTCGCTCAAGTATCTAATCGGCGTTGCTGCAACAGTCTGCGCAATCGCATATTTGGTAAGCAGTAACTTGAAAAAGTGTTTCGTCAATAAACAGCTAGATGAGGGTAGAAGTTCGCGCATGTAAAAATGTATGAAATTGTGCATGCGCGAACTTCCCACACTACGAAAATCTTTGCCAATTTACGTGCTAACTGTAGCTAGGTATCAGAAAGTACGGCAATATGGCAACAAGGAGAGGAGCCACATGGTAGAAGTGAGTGGCTGCAGGCTGCATGATGCTGAAGTTTCACTCACCTTACGTGGTACGGATTGATAACTTTCCATTCGTAGTCGAGAGCTTTCATGGCGCGGAATACTTCTAGCATGATGTCGTTAGGCTTACTTTGAGATCTGATGCCCAAGTGCCATTTTGCCCTGTAAAACAAAAATAAATGATAGAGTTATAAAGGAATAGGCGCCGTCCTAATCCTAATTATACAAAGCTATCATCGCTCGAATATGCGATCGAGTTCATTTATTTGTACGGCAAGCCCGATCGCGTCCACACACGCCGACAGAGGGCGCCTTCCGGTTTTGTCGATAGCGTATTCGCGTGGGCGATAAAGTGCCCTAACGACTATTTTAAAGAGATGTTACTACGCTACAATCGCGTCAAAGAATTTTAGAACCCTATTAGAGCAGACAGTTTTTACAATGT
Organism: Melanchra persicariae; assembly: GCA_947386135.1. NCBI lineage: Eukaryota > Metazoa > Arthropoda > Insecta > Lepidoptera > Noctuidae > Melanchra > Melanchra persicariae. The sequence goes on along the minus strand of OX376661.1, from coordinate 6,750,192 downwards.
ACCTACAGAGCGTGCGTCTATTTTTTGCAATTTATCAGTTTTGTGAGTTTTTTCTAAGGCAAGTCCAGTTAAGCACTCAGCCGACAACCTCTTAGATTGACTTAATAAGTGGCTTTTCGTCGAGAAATAACCCTGCTATAAATGCGGTTTAAGACCTACCTGCACAGTAAGGGATTATAATATAGACTTGTAATGTTAGTATGTTAGATATTGGAAAAACTATAGTTTTACCTCTTAACGGGTGTCCCTCTGGGCTTGTCCTGATGCGGGTGCGAATGCGGCGCGATGCGCTCGGGATGCGGGCGCGCCGTCTCCGTCACCGCGGGAGGAGAGTTACCTGCTTGAGAAGAAGTACATAACGTCGGTAAACGAGAAGCCGCATGCTTAGCAATGAGATGGGTGAAGGATGAATAATGATGTTAGAATGAGGCATGCAATAGCTTTACGGTAGAACCCAGATTGAAGGACGGTAATCGTGTCGATTTTATTCCCATAACAACTTCATAAAAAAACGACTTCATAAAAATGAGAGTTTATGTTCTCGAAAAGATTTTAAAATTTAATTTTCTGTTTGCTCATGCACATTGACTCAGTTATAAGTTAGGAATAACATTCATGCAGGGCATGAACTAATACTATGCATGGTCTGTGAATGATCTGATGAAACTTACTAGCTACATAGAAGTCCTTTATTTCGGCCTTAGCGGCTTCGTCAGCGATCCTCTTATTGTCTATGATGAGATGGTAGGCTATGGCCAGTTGATCGTGAGGGTCTCCACTTAGTAAAGCGTTGTGTACTTCATGCTCCTTCACGCCAAACTTGTCGCATACTTCCGATATAGCTTCTGTGTCTATCACACTGCTGTCCTAAAAGTCGAAGTAAATACAGTAATATCTGTCAATTAATATAGACAGGTTTATAGTAACCATGCACGACATTTCGCGTGAAAGAATAGTCGTGCGGTGCTTGCAAGGCGTGATGCTGCAATACTGGGGTCCTGCAGATTATGTTTGCAATATTGTTTTCATTTAGAATGTCAAAAGCTCTGCGATTAAATGCATTCAAGCAGTCTGTAAAACTGCTCAGTCATAAGTGGTATCAATTTTGAATAACGATGATCCAGGACCACCCTTTATGCTAATTAAACTAGAATCACAAATAACATTTATGTTCCACCATTACCCATTCCCCAGTTTCAGTAAGTTGCTGGACGCCACGACGTAAGGACGAGTAATGTAAAAAGTAAAGAGTAGAACCATGTTTTCAGAATGTGTAATGGTGGGGATTCATTCACACACATCCATGGATATATTGTAAATCTATTTCAAGCTTGGAATAGTACTCAAGACAAAATTAACAAGTACTAAGAAAACACTAAGGACCCGCCACAACATATAATTTGACCCAAATTGGAATTGTTAGCAGTACTACTGTGAGCCACATTTATCGTCTTTAGCATCATAGGGCGGGTTGTTTCAAACGGTTGGTTAACGTAACATACGTACGTCAAAGATTTCGGAAGATGTTTAACGTTATTTAAATATGAAGCATTGTAGCTTCAGCTGCCATAGTTATCACGGTTTACTGCTATAATTTCGTGAGACTACCCATTATTTGTAATGTATGTATGTATGTATGTAAACCGGCCTGGTTTCCGCAACTCCACGACTAAGCGCGTATTTTGCGTGCAGGTGGGACAAATGTTTCATTCGATCCACCCCAGCTCCCCAAGAAAGGCCAGTAACGCCTTGGTGTTACTATCTCACAAAGGGTACCTGAGTTTCCGAAGTACTTAGCCCTGTAATCGGCGACTACCGGGCAGCTTAGAAGCAGATGTACTGCTGTCTCATCCTCCTCCATGCAGGCTGTGCAGAGTGGGCTGTCAGTGACTCCTATTCCTATTATTTAATTAACCGATAGGTACCGCGCGTGCATTGCGTGGAGTTGAAACAACCCACCCTTAGGAGCCGATTGCCGCTCATTTTTTAATAAGCTCTATTTATGCATTATTAAGGACTGACTTGACAAAACAGTGACTTATACAGGACAAACAAAACAGAAAATTAAACCTACATATGAACTAATAAAAAAAAAGGATGAGGTTTACATACTGTAATTACCTGCTCAACCGGAGACGGGAACAGATACCCTGGCAGGTCTTTTTGGAACCATTCATGTTTCTTAACATCTTCAATGGAAGCCCTCTTCATCGGGTCCACTTGTAGGGTCATACATAATAGACTGACTACACTCTTGTTCAAGTACTCAGGAATGGGGAATATGCCAGATTTGATCTTTCTGAACAGTGTTGGCACATGCTCATCGTCAAATGGTAACGTTCCACAGAGAAGGGCATATAAGATGACTCCACATGACCAGACATCCACTTCTGGGCCTGCATAAAGTTTTCCAGAAATAACCTGCACAAATCAAATAGTATTTTTTATGGAGAAGATAAACTTTTATGCTTAGTGATTTCCTACCCTGACAAAGTAATAAAAATAATTAAAGAAGTTGAAATAAAGCCTAATTATCTCACAATTAACACTATTTTTGCTCCTCTATCTCTATCTCTATCTCTCTCCTATCCTTGCTCCAAGCAGTGAATACTTTTTTGGAAATTTGTGAAAGACAGAATGATAGTAATAAACCAGATGAATCTTACCTCAGGTGCAGCATAATTAGGTGATCCACAAGATGTCCTCAAAAATTCTCCATCCATCATCATGTTGGAGAGTCCAAAGTCGGCTATCTTCACATGCATGTTGTGATCAAGCAGTAGGTTCTCAGGCTTCAGGTCCCGGTGCACGATCATGTGTCGATGGCAGTAGTCCACACCAGATATGATCTGCTGGAAGAATCTCCGGGCTTCATGCTCCTGCAGCTTGCCTCTCTTCACAATGTAGTCAAACAGTTCTCCACCAGACACATATTCCATTATCATGAATATGTCTGTAGGAGTGGATATCACCTACAAATGTTACATGATATTGGTCAGCAAGAGTTTCACAGGAAAAAGGAATGTTTACAAGTTTTTTTCTTATCAATATTTTGATGAACCAGAGTGAAAAACAGCAAAATGTATGAGTCTAGTATGACTTATTCAAGGTCAAAGAACATTATCATACACACAATATTGGCGTACCTGGTACAGTTTGATGATGTGTGGATGTCTAAACAACTTAAGATTTTGTATCTCACGTCTAATCTTTCCCACGACATCGAGGCTCTTGATCTTCTGTCTGTTCAGAATCTTGACGGCGACCTTGTGTTTGGTCAGCTGGTGTTCCCCGATCTTCACTTTGCCGAAGGTCCCCACGCCGAGGGTTGCTCCCAGCGTGTAGTGACCTATCTTTACAATGGGCTGGTTGCCACTGGTTGTGACAATTTTCTCAGCCATCTTTCACAAAAATAATAGTAAACACTTATCAACAAAGCCCTTTACATGAGCATATAAAACTATAGAAGTATAACAATCAAAAAGTTTTTTTGATATAATTAAAACATAACAAAAAAGTAAAGTAAATAAAAATAGGTACGCAGTTCAAGTGGAATCAAAAATCAAACACGATAATTTCGTATTTCTTCTACGAGTAGGCAATTTTGAATGAATTGATTGAATGAACTAAATTTGAAAACGTCACATTTATAGAAAGTTTATGATAGGTTACTAGAAAAATTAGTTTCGAGTTATGGCAACATTTTGGGAATCTTGTCTATGATTTTATGTCTTCACCACCCCCCCTGCACTCCCCGCTCCCGCCCCGCCCTGTGATTTTCGGAGTGAGAGCCACTGAGGGCTGCTTTTTTTTAAATAAATATCAGCAATTTTCTAAGTTATTTCGGTTTATTTGATAGTATTGTGATCGTCCACTATGGACAAATGTGGGATTTGTCTTAAACCTGCTGTTGTGAGTATCTGTTTACTTATTTCATGCGTCGTCTCGAAATATATCATCAATATTTTTTTTGTTTTCTTTGGAGAATGTTATAAAAATAACGTCCCTGGTCATTTGGGCTTTTATAATTTTACAAAAGTAAGCATTTTGTAACAAATTTAGCTGCAATTTTGTAGAAGTCTTTGCTGAAATGAGAAAAAACTTGACATTCGAAACCTGCCCGCGTATTTTTTTTTTATTTTTTGTCGGTCCGTAGCTGTTTTTTTACGTCTGGCTCAGCGCAGTGTAAAAAACAACCGTGATCCTTTTTTTTGTACTTGAATAGTGAACCTTGGCATATGCTATAGGTACCACAAGCATCTCTGTTTAAATAATAATAGCACTGCATTTATAGTTACCTATTCATGTATATAAAAACTTGTTTGGTTCTATTTTATTTAGAAAGGATGGCAAACATTAGACTGGCCCATGCTATGTTTATGTTGAGCAGAATTTACATTTTGTTTTATAGTAAACTGCAGCTTAGTAACTAAATGTATTAAAAGGAAGATAAGATTTATTCTATAATACCTATAACTTTGTGTATGTTCCAGCAACTGTTTGAGACAGGCAAGGATGGAATCTACGCCTGCTTCAAATGCCAGCCGCTAGTGCCTGAGATAACAATAGGAGAGAATGACTCCGACCAGACAGTGCCACAGACCAGCAATGGTGAAGAGGTGATTGTTATCAAACAAATGTTATCTAATATGTTAATCTGGTATTTAATGTGCTTTTAATATGGTGCAAAACTTGACCAGTATACATTAGAAACTGAAATCATCATCATCAGCCTATAGCAGTCCACTGCTGGACATAGGTCTCTCCTAGTGCAATTCCGGCAAGTAATATAGTTCCCAATTTAAGAAATGGGTTTTACAGCTGAACTTATATGAATGGGCAACGCTTTAGTCTGTATTTTAATACATAAAACAGTAGAGGTCAGGTGCTAAGGTCAACAATAGGAAATATGCTTGAAAAAAATGTTTGTTATCTAAGCAGTTTATCTAGAAATTACAAAAATATAATACTAACAGTGAAAATAGAATCATAACTGACCGAAAAACAAACGAGATATGACTATTTTAAACAAATATATTGTCCTTCCCAAAAAACCTGTTTTCTATGTCAGCTGTATAGGCGTCAGAGTTGGTGTCGGACTCTGTAACTGTCAACTTTGAAGCTTTTTAACTTCATCACTGATGAAGGTATTACAAAAAATATTTCAAAATTGTTTACTAGAGCTAATAAGTATTTTATTTTGAAAATTAAAAATTGCATGAATATTCCATATTCTTCATCCTGATAAAAATAGAAATTCAACTGTAATTCTAAGTAATTCAATTATATAAGTAGGTCATTTTATAGGAAATCATCCGATAGGTCAGTCACAAAATTAATCTTTAGTTAATTATAGGAAAAGAGAAGGGTCCTCTTTAAAGTTATAGTTATAAAATCAACCTGATATCATTTCATTGACTGCCTTGCATTACATGAATCTATATTTGACTCCTCTCATATCTAGCCTAAGACTGTTAAAACAAGCAACAAGTTTTGTATTACTTGAAGTTATAAGTTATGCATGTCAGTTCTGTGATAATAAACACTTTTTCTTTCTTACTTATACTTACTCATTGTTCAATGCAATAGAAAATAAAATTGTTTTAAATTCAGCAGGCATAAAACTGTTTCTTTACTGACTCCGCTGTGGTGAAAAGTTTAACACTGGGTTCACATTGGCTATATTACGCGACTTCACAAATAAAAATATAATATTTTATAAAACATAGATTTTATTACTATGATTCATATCTGCCCCAACATAGCTGAATCGCCGACTTGTACCCAGTGTTACAGGGAAGTTTTTGCACCTTGCAGGAGGGAATTGAATCATCATTGTATTGTGGCCTCTGCCACAAGTCTTTTCAGAAGAACATGCAGTTACAGAACCACTTGCGCAACCATCGCGCCGAGAGACGCTTTGTCTGCACTTACTGCAACAAAGGTGAGCTTTATTTATGAACTTATTTTTTATAGCAACACTAGCTTTTGCCCAGGGCTTGGGTAGCGTCAAAGTAGCCTATAACCATCTCCAGGGTCGCATCTATCTCTGTTCCAAAGTCATCAAACTCGGTTAAGCCATTTAGACGAGAAGGCGAAACAAACAAACTCACTTTTGCAATTGTAATGTTATTTAGAATTCTCAATACTGTTTCCTTCTTTTTGCAAAGAGATAGACAACACACCATCGTGTTTGACATTTATTTATTTGGAACACACAGCAACAAACAATACCCTATTGAGATCTTACCACCCACCCACTTATCATATGCGACGTCTTTTCGAAAATGTGTTTTATATCTTAAGCAAAGGAGTTTAAGATAAAAAATGCCTTTTCGAAAAAATAGCGCTTACATTATGTCCGCGAAAAGGGCTCCAAATAAACACTGAAAAAAAAGGATGTCATTGCAGTTTTGTTAGAAACTGACTTAGTTCCCTATCATCCGATCTTTTCTTTCAGAACTGCTTATGAACAAAATATGCTTTTTAGGACTGCTTGAGATAGCTAACAATTCTTTTTTTTTTAGCGTTCTCCCAGTCCAACAATTTGAGAGCGCATCTTCGCATCCACACGAATGAGAGACCATTTAAATGCTCCGAATGTGGGAAGGCATTTACTCAGGTATGTTATTATATTATTTATGGGGTCATACGTGGATAGCTTTAAGAAAAAGGCTTAATAAAAAACATAATTCCGTCTACTGGGAAAAAATCCTAGAAAAATCTATTTAGTCCGTCAGTTAGATTATCAAAAAAAATGTATTTTTCAAACATATCTAATACCTTTAAACGAGTAGTTCTTGTATATATGTATTAATCTGAATCTCGGAAACGGCTCCAACGATTTTCATGAAATTGTAAGAACTTAGTGTAAAGAACTTAAATAAAAAAAAAAAAAAAAAATTTAGTTCCTTGTCTCGGATACGCTAGTTTTACTTTATGACCCCCACGACCTTCCTGATCCCCCCCTAGCAATAAGCTGCTCAGTACATTTTGTCGAGTTATGCGCACATAAATATATGGGGCAGTCGATTTTTTTTCACGATTTCAGTGTTGGGCCCATAGTGAAAGCTGTACTTGATGATGAGTACAATGACCCCTTAAGAGGTATTGCGTTTATACACGTTTTATAAAGATTTTATAAGTACACCATAGTGAAGTCTTTTTTAATTTTTTGAAGAACCATTTTAAAGGTTGACGGGTAGAGAAAGTCTTGTTGCATTAAGTTCACCTGTGTACGTGTACTATTGCTGTACATGAAGCTAACATAAATATTTTTTAATTTTATTTGGCGACAGGTTACAAATCTGAACAACCATGTGCGATTGCACACTGGCGAGCGTCCATTCGTGTGCCCCGAGCCGGGGTGCAATAAGGCGTACGCGCAGGTAAATATGATCAAACGATCCTCTCGCGTTGTGTATCCACCAAGAACCTTGCTTATTTTCGGAATAAAAGTAGCTAAAGTAATTCGGCAATAGTATAACTTTAGCATTTTCTATATATGAAAGAGTCAAAGTACCCACTTGTACTTGTCGGTTGTAAGTCTTTCACGTAAGTTGAATAAATAAGCGAGCATAATTTGAAGAAAAGAACTTCAATAAAGTATGAAACTTAAGTATAGTTACATATCTTTTCTACAATAACTTTCTTTGTAAAAAGATTTAAAAGATATACCTTTTGGAATCAGCTGTTGGCTGTCAACAAGGTGACCCCCTCGGGCCAGTGATCTTTAGTTTAGCTATTCACCCAATTATTCGACAGCTAAATTCTAAATTTAATGTTTGGTACCTTGATGATGGAACTCTTGGAGGCGACGTAGACACGGTATTAAATGACCTAAAATTTTAAAAAAATCATTTCCTTTCCATAGGACTTGATCTAAACTTTTCCAAATGCGAAATATTCTTATCTAACAATACTGATAAACTACTCACACTTCCAAAATTTAACACGATAGCCCCTGAAATCAAAATTATGGACAAAAGCTCTCTTCGTCTCCTTGGGTCCCCAATCTTTGAGAATTCTTTTCCAAATTTCGTTGAAGAAAAAATCCAAGATTTTAATAAAGTTTCGGAAAGATTGTTCCAAATTAACATGCATTCAGCAATCACCCTAATCCGTTATTGCTGTTTCGGCCCAAAATTAATATATTTCCTTCGTGCTTCCCATTTATGGAAGCACCCCTACCTTTTGGAGAAAATGGACCAAATCATCAAGCATACACTTACTTTAATTTTAAATGTGGCCATGGACGACCGAGCTTGGGCACAAGCAACTCTTCCCATCCGTATGGGAGGCCTTGGCGTCCGCAAAATTACCAGTATTAGTTTACCGGCTTTTATATCTTCGGTTCACGGCACTGATAAATTAATCAGGAATATTCTAGCTTCCACACTGATTGATTTTGACGTGCCGTGCTTCACCGAGGCTGTGGAGGCCTGGAGACTCGCTTGCCCGAATTCAAATCCGCCCGACTACCCTTCATCCCAGAGACGGTGGGATGAGCCGCTCTGCAGAGAAATTCAGGCAAACCTTATTGCTACATCATCTACTACTGCAGAGCGTGCGCGCCTGCTGGCTGTGGGTGAGTGGGAGTCGGGTCTCTGGCTTCACGCACTACCGTTGTCAAACATTGGCACCTTGTTCGACGACACTACTTTCCGCCTCGCTGCCTGCCTGCGTCTTGGCGCTCCTTGTTGTTCTCCTCATCGCTGCCACTGTGGCGAAGTTGTCAACAGCCTCGGACACCACGGCCTGTCATGCAGCCGTAGCGCGGGCCGCATAGCGCGGCACGCGAATATTAACGACGTCATCCGACGAGCTCTTGTCACCGTCGGCGTTCCGGCTGTATTAGAACCCAGTGGCCTGGCACGCGACGATGGCAAGTCGACCGGACGGTATGTCTTTATTTCCGTGGAAGATGGGTAGGCCTTTAGTATGGGACGCTACTTGTGTCGATACTCTTGCGCCATCCCATCTGCCTAGCTCTTCGTGCTGTGCTGGTGCTGCCGCTGCGGCTGCGGAGAACCTCAAGCGGCGGAAATATAACAACCTCGTTGGTAGTTATATTTTCGAGCCGTTTGGGGTTGAAACTCTCGGGTCGTGGGGTCCGAGTGCTCATGCGTTATTTAAAGAACTTGCTAAACGCTTGGTTGACACTTCGCGTGACCCAAGGGCTGGCTTTTACCTTGGACAAAGGATAAGCATTGCCATACAACGTGGCAATGCCGCCAGTCTTTTGGGCACTCTTCCAGTCGACAGCGATGCGGATGAATTTTTTGACGCCATCTTTTAGGGTTAACTTAGTTAGGATATTTGATTTTTATTATTAGTGTTGTCTTTATTTACATAGAATCAAGATGGAATTAATATTGCAATACAAAGATTGATAGTAAAGATATATGAACGTAAACAAAGCAAAGGGAGAATATAGAATTATAGCAGATGGCGTTTGGTAGTTGTACTGCCTACCGCGGCGCCATGTCAAGCGAAAGTAAAATCGTGAGGCGTTTGTGAAGTTCCTTGCGTGATCGAATCATGGTACCCTCAGGTGAACCGAGAATACCGACAAAGCCCGAATATTCGTCAAAATGAAGTGGTGTGGGCAGGGCACATAGTCGATGGGGTTGAAAGGTTCTGAGAGAGTGTCCGAAGAGTTTCTTGCACGTTCTTCTCCATAGAGATCTACGCTTTGGAAGGTGCAAATAGCTTCATCTCTTTTGACTGGCCGACATTGACAATTCAAAAGTGGCTGTAAGGGTTTCATTGAAATAAATGCTTTGAGTTTCTGAATTCGCGATCGCGTACCGGACGACGCAATGTTCGAAGGTCTCTCACAAGTTAGTCTGATAGCCTGATGAACGCCGCGAGAATTTACTGGATGCGAGACACACAGGACCGGTCCGGAACTTGGGGAGTTTCAAGTCCAGCACCTTCGAAACTGCCCGTCGTGCACGACCACCTGCGCTATTCAAGATTTGAACGAGGCCAATGATAGTTATACAGGTTGCTCAATACTGGACGGAAAAAATATATTATGAGTCAATCGACACAAAAAGAAGATGATGATATCTTTAAAAAATACCTGTAATATTAAATAATAATGTGTTGTCTGCAGGTGACGAATTTGAATCAACATCGCAAGCGCCACCTGAACGGGCGGCCCGTGGAGGCCACGTACGACTGCACCGTCTGCGGCGAGCAGTTCCAGCAGCGGAACCACATGTACATGCACAGGTAACCTATACAAGAAATGACATTGCATACTTCGATCAAGAATACACACTAGATTCAAATCAGGAACAAAAATACGTCGCAAGTGTCCACGTTTACACACACACATACATTTTCATCATCATCATCCACAGCCCGACTTCGCTCACTGCTGAGCATAGGCCTTTCTATTCTTATGCCAATCAAAATATTCAACAAAAATATAGCAACAATGTCGTCCGCTCATCTCGCCGCTGACCGACCAACACTTCTTCAAGTCCTCGGACGCTACTCGGTCACTGCCTTACTTCACCTATCATCACCGCACCTGGCCTGCCCAGCCTCATTTCAGTTCCGTAATTCGCTTTCCGATGTCGAAAACCTTTGTACGTCTTCGGATCTCGACGTTCGGAACTCGGTCTGTTAACCGCATGCCAAGCATAGAACGCTCCATGGCGTGCAACTCTCAGCTTATACACAGTCTCCTGTGTGAGCGACCATGTCTCGGCACCGTAGGTCATGGTATACATTTTAGACACTATGAATCGTAGAAAACAGCTTAAAACCAACCTAACTTAACTTGAATATATAAACCTTGTTATTTATTATTTAATTATGCTTAAACTTAATGCTGGAGTTTAACACTAAAGCATAAAGTTTAATTACGATTACAATATATTAATTGAATGAGATCTTCCTGTCATCGGATATAAAGTGGATTTAAATAAACAGTCATTTTTAAATAACTACAATCATATTATATTCTGAAACTAGTGGCCCGCCACGGCTTCGCACATATATTTTTTTTTTCCATATTTGCTCACCATTTAAACCTTCCCTGGAATTCCACAAATTTTTCAAAGCCAAAGTTAGCCAAATCGATTTACGGCCGCTTTCTATAATATATCTCAATCCCAATCTTGATCCCGATCCTTGTCTGTAACCAATCAAAGGTGAGGATTGTGTGGTGAAGGACACAAACTCGGCCGTTGATTGGTTACAGACAAGGATCGGGATCAAGATTGGGATTGAGATGTATTATAGAAAGCGGCCGTTAGCTAATTTTGGTTTCTTCTCGAGTTTTAGCGAGACTAACGAACAGCAATTGATTTTCTATAGATAATACTTAAATCGTTATAAATAAGGTTCAAAACATTATGATGACAAATATGCCTAACTATATTTTATATTCGAAATAATTAATCACATTTTATTTTCAAAACTTGGAAGAATAGTATGGGATTGGGAAGATATGGAGTCGAAGATTTGTTTTTTTAGGTAAAGTTTCGATAGGTAGAGCCGCAAATATTTTTGACCAATTTAGTAGTTATAAGTCCTTTTCGCAAAATGACCGATTAGCAAATCATCCGATCCTGATCTCGTGCTGGTTTGTGAGTCTCTACCACTCATGATAGTTTCTACCTACAGAGAATGCTGCTGCCTATTCTCTGGTGAGGCTCTTAGTCGCCTCTTACGACACCCACGGGTAGTGAGGGCATGGTGCTATTCTTTTACGTCCGACACCATATGGAACATTGCCTGTTCTAAAATACTCCATGTTTGTACAAAGGTTGGGTGCGTTATCCAAACATTGGTCAAACAATCAAAGCAGTTACTAGATTATTGAACTGTATACTGTTTAATTCTATATTTATAACTTGATGAAAAAAAAATATATATTGCTATAAACATAACGAAAATACACAATACACTCTGAAATCTTAGTGTATTTGTGGTCTTATTTTTCCCGCCATTTTTGAAGTGCTAATCGGACATATTCTAGTGTATTCTAGATGAAGATTGCTTAGGTAAAAACAACACATCTGTCAACACAGGAAGAGTGAAAAAGTTGCTCACGAATTAATCCATTTTGGAGCGGCAATCTTAGAAATGTGAAAGTCTATGTATAAGGTAAATTCTGTTAGGTAACTTGTCATGTCATATGAAACTTTACAAAAGGCTTCACTTTTGTAAATGAAGTTTCATAAACGTGAAAGTTACTCAAATGAAGGCGGTTTAAGCAAGATGTATCTACTTATCCTTGTTTCCTCTCAGGTCATGATAAGGTCTATATCAATTTATGATTTGCAGACGAGAAATGCACGCGGAGCTGAAGAGCCCGGCCCGTAGTCCTCCACAACGTGCTTCGTGCTCTGTGTGCGGCCTCAGCTTCCCCAACGATCGCCTGTTGCAGCGACACGCCGCGCAACACGCGCCCGCGTTGCTCAAGCACAGCTCGGACGATGACAACAGTACGTACACTCTACTGTAACATGCACAACGAGCGCCTGTTGCAGCGACACGCCGCGCAACACGCGCCCGCGTTGCTCAAGCACAGCTCGGACGATGACAACAGTACGTACACTCTACTGTAACATGCACAACGAGCGCCTGTTGCAGCGACACGCCGCGCAACACGCGCCCGCGTTGCTCAAGCACAGCTCGGACGATGACAACAGTACGTACACTCTACTGTAACATGCACAACGAGCGCCTGTTGCAGTGACACGCCGCGCAACACGCGCCCGCGTTGCTCAAGCACAGCTCGGACGATGACAACAGTACGTACACTCTATTGTAACATGCACAACGAGCGCCTGTTGCAGCGACACGCTATGAGGAACATGTATGGCATGGTATATCGCTAGTACTAATGCTGTGTGTACTTGTTCAGGTCGCGAGTACACGTGCGTGTTCTCGTCCTGCGGCAAGCGCCTGTCGTCGGCGCGCGAGCACACGGAGCACCTGCTGCGCGAGCACCAGCTGCGCGTGCTCAGCCACACGAGACACCCGCCGCGCCGCGGACGACCGCCCAAGGTGCTACACACCCCCAAACACATGCGTCCCCCTCGTACATGTACCCCTACGTTCACACAGCCACAATATACACCCCAAAGACATGCATCACATGCATGTCCTACATACATCACCCCACACTCGTGCACTGCCAACAAACGTGTACCACCCTCATACACAAACCTTAACCTGAGTAATGTTTCTTCAACCTCACTGACTAACATCACCCCCTTTAGCACTTACATCTCACACATTTTTATTTACCCCTACGCAAGGATAGAGCAATTTTTTTTAATCATTGCCCCCATACTAGGAATTTCTCCTGTATCGTGGGTGCGTTTACAAATATATAAACTCACATGCACAGACAGCCAGACCTGGAACAACTATCTGAAGGCCATACAAATATTTGTTTGTTTGTAGTGTTTGTGTGCTGTTTGTTGTTGTTGGGTGTAATACTTGTTGGTATGATTTGGAGTGTAGACAAGAACATGCTAGGCGCCATCTCCACAAGCGAGTTCGTGCTGCTATCGTAGGGTGATCTCTACGAGACCAAGGGAGCTGAGAGGGTTTTTGTCAAACCATATCCAGCACAAAAAGTGGATAGCTGAGTAGGTGCGTTGAGAGAACACCGAGAATATAACATCTCAAAGTTTCAAATGAGAGCACCGTGATCAGGGGTCCACTTTCAGATTTCCAATTAATGTTCTGTTGTTTGTTTACAGATGATGAAAGATCCCCTGGAAATTAAAGAAGAGGAATTCCATGAAGTACGTTCATTGTATAATTAATTTATGTACAGTCAGCAACAAAAGTCGATTAACATTTATAATTTTTAAATCCTAATTATTAAGTACAATTTTAAAAGTAAAACGCAATGAATATAAAATTCTTCTTTTTCTTCGTCGTTCCCTCACTGCTGAGGATCGCGACCACATACGACGCGTCTCCAAGTCATGCGGTCTTCTGCAATGTGAACCGCTCTGTACATGCTGCCTCCAGCAGCCTTCTTTATGGCGTCGGACCATCTTGCCGGTGTTCTACCTTGAGCGCGTCTTCCTTCGACCCGGCCCAACATTATGAGCCTTTCCAGATTATGCTTGGATGAACGCATAATATGTCCGAAAAGGCTGAGGGCACGCTCCTGGCATATTCCAGAAAGCCGTTTGGTGATTTTGAGTTCTGCCAGTATGCACTCATTCGTTCTCATGGCGGTCCATGGTATACGAAGAAGTCTTCGCCAAACCCACATTTCAAAAGCGTCGATCTTTCTGCTTTCGCGACTTTTTATGCACCATGTCTCTGCTCCATACAAAAAAATAGAGAATACCAGAGCATGGACCAATCGTATTTTGGTGTTCCTTCGGATGCCACGGTTTTTCCAAATTTTTCCCAGATTGGTCATTGCACTTTTGGCCATACCAGTCCGACGGCGGATTTCTTCAAGGCAGCTGCCCTCACTCGTGATCAAGGATCCAAGATACACGAACTCATCGACTTTCTCATACCCGTCAAGAGAATTGGAGCTCGGGAGAACTTGAGCACGGTCTACCACCATTACTTTGGTCTTGGCATGGTTGACCTTTAGCCCGAGCTTAGCGCTCTCCACCTCTATACGCTTCAGTAGATCCGCCATCTCTTCTTCACTCGACGCAAGTATAGTGGTATCGTCCGCATACCTCAGGTTAGTGAGTCTTTCACCGCCAATACAGATTCCGCCGCACCAACCATCAAGGGCTCTCCTCATAATGTACTCCCCGTAGAGGTTGAATAGCTTTGGCGACAGAATACAACCTTGACGCACCCCACGTTCCGTATGAAAAACTTGTGATTTCATGTTTTCCAGTTTCACAAAGCTGGTGGCATCAAGATACAGATTCTGGATCAGAAAAGTTAGATGCGGAGGAACGCCCATTTCAATGAGTACGTCAAACATTGTCTGCCATTGTACGCAGTCAAAAGCCTTAGCATAATCTATAAAGCACAAGACCAGTAGTTTGTTAAATTCACGACACTTCTCGATGAGATTGCGAACATTCAAAATTTGCTCTCGAGTTCCCTTGCCGGCAACAAAGCCAGCTTGTTCACTCGGTATCTGGTGGTCTACATACGCAGATAGTCTCGTGTTAATTATGCACAAGAGTACTTTACTGGTGTGGGACATAAGCGACAAGGTTCTGTAATTTTCGCACTTCTTTGTAGAACCTTTCTTGTGCAGAGGAACAACTGCGGATCGTGTCCAGTCCACTGGCCTGTTTTCCAGATTTTGGTGCATATCTGGTGCAAAATCTTTATCCCGTCAGAGCCTTGGTTTTGTATCATCGCAGCAGAAACGCCGTCAGGACCCAGAGCTTTATGCTTTAGGGTTTTTATAGCACTCTGTACTTCAGACAGTAGTACACCTGGCTCTTCCAAGTGGTCATCCCATCTCCTCTCAGTGCCTGATCCCTGTTCATCCCGAAATTCGGAAACCTAGTACATTATGTGTTTTTAGTGTCTGTTTAAATGATATAAAAAGTAACATTGTTAATCGACTTTTGTTGTTGACCGTACATATATAATATTAAATAATATATGATCGATAGTAACAAGTAATATTCCCGTTCCAGGTTAAAATCACGAAATCATCGCCACAATACTTGCCCAAGTTGAAAGTGCAGAGTTTATTCCAGTGAGTGAAGGATATATTGACAGTGCGCAACACGCAGGCGATGTTGTGATGTTGCGTCAGTCTGCGCAGACTGGCGGCGGGCGAGGCACGAACAACCTGGTTCACCTGATTGTGAACCATTACTGAATAGCAATATAATATAAAATATACCACACTCGATTGTCCAAAAACTAGTGATTGCGTCTCCACCACCAGTCTGAGCTGACCTGTAGTGTTAGTTATTATAACATGTCGGGACATTGTTGTATTTCTCTAACTTAGGGCCAACTAGTTAAGTGAAAGTTATGCTTTGTACTTAGTTTACTTTATGCTTTGTTTTATTGCGGAATTATATAAATAAGTACACACTTACATACCAATATTGAATTAATATGTATTGGATGGTGATATCAATGTTAAATCATTTTTTTACAACTTTTAGTGTCTAACTGTGAAATAAAATTATGCATCTATTATTTTAGTGTGGCACGTTGTGTCGATAAATAATTATTATGTTGTAAGTACAGCGAAGTAGTGATAGTAAAACGTTATTATTTGCACAAAGATTCTCATTGGATTATTAAAACCTTTTTTAAATATCAAATTAATAGAAGTTAATAAAAAAATCTAAATCTATGAATATAATAATGTTAAGTGATAATAAATAAGTGCAATTTACTGTAACAACTTTATAATAATGTTACATTAGCGTAAGCATTAACTTTCAATATTTTATTTTTACTCCAAGCCGTAGTGTGTAAGATATTATGCCCAGAAGTACATCATTATTGTTTCAGAAAAATATCATAAAATACGCGATATTTGTAATAAGTATTTCTTTATTAATCATGCTTTTATTTATACTAAAACTCTGTTATATTAAAAAGACTGTGATGAGTGGAGGTTTTTTTAGGCCGATAAAATTTTACTACTGCTGTTGTATTGTACATTGTTCAAATCTAAAGAAGTATTCTTCCAGTATTATAAATTATATTTTTTTTGGAATTTTGGTTTAAGCATTAATAATTATGGTTTACATATTTTTTTCTTTTTATATTTGCACGCTTTATTGTGACACTAATGGATTTGATAAGTTTGTTCGACTGAATTATATTGTCTTTGAATTGTTTTAAAATGAGGGTAGTTATCTGAAATTATTCCCGATAAGCGTATGGCAGCCATAGCGATATTACGAGGATATATTTAGCGAAATAAAGCAATTAGTGCAATAAGAATTAATTAAGGAGCAAATATTTTAATGTACCCCTGTAACGAATGGCCCCCGAACTAAGTTGCGGTCAATAGAAGTTTATTTACAACACGGAGGTCGAGGGCATGAGATTTCCTCGCTAGCTATGGTAGAGATAAGCTTATCGTAGATCATTACGCGCGTTATCAATTACCCATGTATCAGAAGATAGATGTCCTAACAACATTGTCTACTCTCCCACGGGACGGACACGCCTTGGTGGCTGGGATTATGCTCTGTGTTCTACCCGTGAGTACTGTCAACTACATGGAAGTTTATTGAAAGGACAAAACTTTTTACTGAAGTGAAATACATGAGAGTAACTAGCTCACCTCAACTGCCGTGGTAGAAATATAATGTCAGTAAAGCCCGCTACATACGTAACGTATGTAGCGGGCTTTAGACATGTATCTTTTACTGACAGCGAGTGTGACACACCCGCCATTGAGTTGGAATCTACAGTTCTCGTCACATAACTTTGCCTCTCTGAAGTTGTGTCGAGTGGCTGCGTAGTAGTCAAAATTACGAAAACACTGCAACTGCGCATGCGTAAGAGGCATGGGGGCGGGGCGCGATTTTATGTCTCAGTCGCTCGTTTACGTCCGATGCATGCTTGCGTCCCGCTTGCTCCCGTGTACGTGACTGCACCTGCGCGATCTTTGCAAATGGCTAACTTCAGAGGGGCAAAGTTATTTGACGAGAACTGTACTTATAGCGCCTATAGCGGGGCTGACGGTGCGCCGCCGGCCCTACGTTTAACTTCACAACTTCTGTTCGATATCTAGAAGTAAAAGATACATGGGTTATTGCAAACGTCCGCTAGAGATATAATTGCGTTAGGGTAAGGTGCAAATGTTCCTATGAGTGTGTCAGAAAGTTCGATTATTGTCGATGGATATATGCCGCGTGTTGTATAAATAGTCGACCATTTCAATATTTTTAGCCTTGTTAAGTGTCAGCATGTCGGAGATTTTTCTATTAACATACAAATAATTATCTATAATAAAATATGCAACCATGTTGAGGTCTTTTATTTATTTTAAACTAAATCAGCTTTGGCCAAGCTTTTGTACATCAAAATCGGATTGATCAACGTTCGTTTCCATAAACCTGAAATTTAATTAATAGGCCATTAAACACTGCTCAACAGAGGGCTAAGCACGAATCTCTGCGTAATTGCATCGACAACGTAAACGTATCGCCTTCGACAAATTTTGTATGCAAAATTGATCAGCGCCGTGTGTGCGTATTTGGAACTAACTAATCGGTAGCACGAAAAATTGACAACCACCTTCGTATTGTTTTTACGCATAACGTTACGTAAATGAACCATATGTATGGAAATCGATAGCAATCGGTAGCACGAATTGTGTCGTTTCGACTTTCTCGCTAGCTGGGACGCTGTCACGTAAAAAAAATTGTCACTGACATTTTCTTGGTGAGACAGTTTACGTCAAAAAATATTCCGTATTTATTTTGGAACTAATGCAAGAATATGCAATTTATTCATGAAAACAAGAGGAAGGCATGCTGCCTATTTATCATCCGGTCTCCTGGATACATAAAGAGGCTAGGAGAAGATGTGAAACGAGGTAGGAAACATTTCCATTATCTTTGTAAACACACGTAATAGTTTCTCATCAAAAAACATTTTTATAAGTGTTATTCATGCGAATCACACTAGAGCTCCCTGCGCCACCCGCGCGCCTTGGTGAAGTTCGTTTCTGTGCGTGATTCGCCGCAACTCCGCGTTGTTTTTTGGTGCTCAAACTAATTTATGTTATAACCACGCAGCATCGTGATAGGTGTTACAAATACTGCCCCTAAGACGACCCACTTATCCTGCTATAGGTACTTATACAATACTCGTATGTATTTTGTTTCAACGGGTCCAAACCAACGCAAAATTGGAATGTAATAGAACTTGCAACAAGCCTCAGTGAGCAAATTATGTACTAGGTAACTGTAGCTACTACTACCTTATTCTCGACAATATAAGATTTAACATTTCTTAATGTACCTATAACATCTTCTTCAGCAGGTTTGTGAAAATGGTTGCAGCACCTATTCAAATGGCAAGAACTATACAATAAGCCGCATTCTACAAGTCTATCGATGATGGCTAGAACCCGTGCTTACCAAGGGAGAAAAGCAGGACGAATATGAAATAGAACACCTTCGCAGCGTGACGATTGGTTTATTGAAAAGACCTGCCATCGTAACCGGCGTCTTATCTACTGTCGGTACCTACACCGTACTGCTAGCGCACTGTGAGAGACTCCTTCGAAAATAGTTTATCAAATCCTAGATCAAATCATCCCGCATGCAAGGCTTGCGTACCGCTACCTTTTGTAATAAATGAAAGGCTTGTTTGTTAAATCAATTTCTATTTTGGATCCGACTATTAATGTAATACATTAAGAAAACCTGAATAAACAGAAATTAGAAGGTAAAATTGTTTGTTTTTAAGTTCCTTTGTAAAGGTAGTCTCTGGAAGTCAGGTCCGATCTTCGATCACTATTAAAGGCGATCGAAGGGTCTGATTATGATAATTCTTTTTCTGCTAAAAAGCTACACTAATGTTGCTTTTTTATCACGGAAAACAAACAGTTTTTTTTGGGCTAGCCTCGTCAGCAAAGCAGTGGGGAATGACGAGTACTTGTTGTAAATAATAAATCCAGTAAACGGCCCCGACTAGGCCCGTGATCTGACATAGGTCGATGTTCCAAACCCAAATGCTTGGTGTTATTTATTTTATCATTGCTAATCTCAAAGCAGCTAAGGACGTCGCGTCGTGAGGACACTGTTATATCCTAGAAGAAAAAAATCGAAGACATGTGAAATCCAGCTAACCCTCACTGGGTCCGCGTGATGGATTGTGGCCGACTCGCCCTCACAGAGAAAGCCTGTAGCGTAGCAGTAGTAGGAACTGTGTGCTGATTAAGCTTATGCCAGATAAAATTCTAAAAAATCTTTTGCAATTAGAAATTACTATTCACTATGTATATTATAAGCATAATGCATTGATGAAATAAAATATCGATTTACATTTAAACAAAACTTTATATTTCATGTGTCCTAAATAGAGGTACCTACACGGATCTTATTGAATTGGTAAAGCTGTTAGATATCAAACATGTTTGGAGCATCTATGAGCTACGGCTTATAGACCGTGCTCCAAACACCTGAAATGGCAGGAACAGCAGATATTCCAAACATGGTTGACATCTTAGCAGCTTGAAATTAGCACTTTTGAATCATCAGAAGTTACAAAAGATTCCCCCAATCGCTTCGTTGAATGCTCTGTTGTCGTGGTCTTTGAAGAAACTCAGTCACAGACTAGTAGAAGCTCGTGTAAGCGATTGGAATGGTTTGCCTGCTCTTGGTCGCAATGCTGGATTATATTGTTGCAATGTGGTGCCGGCAAAGGCTCTTGGCTAGAATCTGAAATAATCTACTTTTCATCTCCTGTTGATAAAAGAAGTAGTTATAACAAAAATCAAAGATTGTGAAACATGAAAAAGAATTGGTCGTGCAAAGTGTTAGGTATTGGTCTTTCTCAGTAACAGCCCTACATGAAGTCTCATTTTGTGTGCTGTGTACGGCAATAGGCTCACCTCATACTCCATAGGAACCAGCATAACAGGCGCATTTGGCATTGCTGCATGAGTATGAGCAATAAAAGTGTAGATTACAAAATTTTATAAAAATGCTTACTTTTCTATGAACTTCACCTTAAGGACGGTTTGACTAAAGCTTGTTCTTGTTGACTTTGTTAATTATAACATCTTGGTACCGTACAGCACACAGTTTTCTTGTATAAGTTGGTGAATTACAAATTATTATTTGAAATGACAACAAACAACAATAGACGTTACGCCTTATTAGGGTAAACATACACCGAGACGCAACGTCACCACCACCTTTTACAAATGGCGCTATTAAAAATTTCAAAAGTAACCAAATCCTCCAAATTAGGAAGAAATCATTGCAAAGTATATATTTGTGTAATAATATAACTTGTATAATTATTATTTCTATCAAGTGAATGATTATTTGGGAAATTTTGGTTAGTAATAATATAGGTAGTATTCCATCTAACTACCATTACTATGTCCAAAGGAATTAGGTACTTACTAAGGCCTGGAAAAGTTAAGGTGTGAGCGTGCTGCAAGCGCTTTTATCAATTTTTAAGTTCGCTAGCGCAAGAACTTCACAGCTCCACGCGTTCGCATCAGTGCGCTAACGGTTTTATATTTTTGTCATTTGCAGGAAAACGTCAAACGTGAAATGCAATCTGTCAAATGTCATGTGTTACACCGTTCGAAATCGAACAATTTATCATTAATTTCATCACTATTAAACTGAAATTTTTAATTTTATATGAAAAAAAGAATTTATAAAAATGATAAACTTGTTTTAACATTTATATAATATTATTTTTTTTTTATCTTTAGTATTTTTCAGGCTCTAATTGAATCAAAACAGAGTTATCGGTTTTTTGTCTTCATTTTCAGAACGCACCATTCACTTTAAACCGTTCTAATCGCTCTTGGATTCTCGGCCTAAATTAACCATCGTTCAAATAGTATCTTCGAGTTGTCGCAAGACGTTTTTTGGAGTTCGTGCTACCAATATAACATGTCGCTGTAGCGAGTACGTAATTGTCTGGTATTTATTTACCATATCGATACGATTTCGCAAGAATTTCGTGCTTAGCCCACAGTATAGTGCAATAATAACAAAAATGTAAATGTGTGCCTTAATCTCTCGTAGTAAAAGCAGAGTTATTGGGGATGTTGTCTCAGCGTATTAGATCAGAGGGCGTACCATGGTAAGTCCCTAGTACCTAACGGCCGCTTTCTATAATATATCTCAATCCCAATCTTTATCCCGATCCTTGTCTGTAACCAATCAGAGGTGAGGATTGTGTGGTGAAGGACACAAACTCTGCCGTTGATTGGGTTACAGACAAGGATCGGGATCAAGATTGGGATTGAGATATAGGTATTATAGAAAGCGGCCGTAAGTCGTTAGTGTATCCGTAGCATCACAGGCCCTGTCGGAATACTAGTGCTGTGATTTTTTTTTTTAAATATCGCACCTTAAGTTGTGGAGATATGGAATAATAATGATCATCTGCCTAGCCTTTTTCCCAACTATATTGGGGTCGGCTAATATATTATGGAATCCCCAATATTAAGCAAAATTTATGCTTTCGACTCCACGTCGATGTGCCCTCGGGCTGATAAAGAAAGAAAGATATATATATATACAATAGGTAGACATGTAACTAATAAAATAAATAAAAATATAAATAACAAAAGCATCATAAATCTGTGCGAGGCCAAAAAGGTCCCCCTATGACTTCTTTAAGAGTAGGTACTAATTTTTGTATTTTGAGGAGAAATCACCGAGTTTTTAATAGGGAAATCTTGAAATGAAAATTTTATACCGTGACAACCCCACCAATGGCCATCCATATATCGCGTAGGTAAACTACTGGAGCATTAATTTTGAATTTTGGGTACTAATTCTATCTTGCAGGCTACTAATTTTCTATGTAGGTTCGAGGAAAGCGACAAGCTCCTGAAACTTAAAATCAAGATTCAAAGTCGTGGTTCTGCTGAACGACCGCACGAAAGTTATTCTCTTTAATCTCTCATAGTTGATTTCTCATTAAAAACAAAATGTTTCAGTTCTGTTTTTTTAACGAAATGAACCACGTTTAAGGGTACTAATTGTTTGTATACCTACTTAGAATAGCTGTAGCAGGTTTATCTAATATATGGTCCTGCTGAAAGAAGCGAGACTACCGTCGGACCACCTTCAAGGTCGATTTTCTCGAAAACTAGTGTGGTAGATATACCTACCAATTTTGTTTTTCGAGTAACAATTAGTACCAATTAAGTACTAATTATTTACCAAATATGGAAGCGATTGGGGTTCGTGGTCCTGCCGTAGTCACGGACATGAGTGAAAAACACGTACCTAAAGAGCGAAGTGGCGTAATATCATCTCTCCTAGCTAGATAATTTGATGCGTCGCTTCGAACCGACTCTGCGTCAATGTGCCTTGGCTCTTGATTGCTCTTGATACACAAAAGGAAAAACTGGTTAGTTGCCCAATAACAGGTTACGTTTTTGTAAGTATATCAATCCGTTTTTTGTCTTAAATAAAATTTCGTGGACTTTGACGCAAAACAGTATAAGTACCTACCTAATCTACTAATAGTTCACGTTCGTTTCTGTGATGGTGAGTGGTTATGTGTCCTACGCATAAATAACTGCAAGATTGTGCAATCTTATCTGATTACGGATACAGTAAATAAGAATAGTTTAATTATATTTAAGATAAAAGTACCTAATCTCTAATATTGTCAAGGGTTAAAACGTAAACAATTTTCATAGTGAGAAGTTTCCTCTTGCTATTCGGACGAATTGAGTACCTAGGTACCTGTTACGTAGCTGAAGAACAGTCAAGGTTAGTACCTCATTCTCAAAAATATTAAAATGATTGGTGTTTGCATAGGCCATCGAAGGCGCGCCATTAGTTTTGAAAGGGGTTCGAACATTTTTCTAAGGGGTTTCACGTGCTTTTATTTTTACTCTCTTCTAATAAATGGTTACTTAAATCAAGTTTTCATCATCTTTTAATGCTAGATATATCGTTTATGGTGATCTTTATCTCCAAATATCTGGGCAACGTGACACTTTAGGCCACCATTTGTATTTTTTAGGGTTCCGTACCCAAAGGGTAAAACGGGACCCTATTACCTACTAAGACTCCGCTGTCCGTCCGTCCGTCCGTCTGTCACCAGGCTGTTCACAGATATGTGTTTCTGTTGCCGCTATTACAACAAATACTTAAAACAGAATACAATTAAGTGGGGCGGGCGCCCATACAACAAACGTGATTTTCTTGCCGTTTCTTTTATAAATAACTAGCTGCCTCCCGCGGCTTCGCTCCCTTCAACTGGCTACCTACCCTAAACCTTCCCCTAAACCTACCCTACACCTACCCTACACCCTACCCTAACCAGTCCAAAAAATACTATGACATGTTTCTGGTCTCCTGGTACTTGATGTTTCTGATCTCCTGGTACTTGTGAATATGTAGTACCTACTAATATGAACTACATGTGTGCCAAATTACAACCAAATCCCTTATCTCCCTTCCTACCTAATTATGGGTGGTAGGTAGGTACTGTAAGAGCCTCTTTGCGCAGCATCTGGCTGTACATACCTCCTTTGGACGTGGCTGGTAATAATTGGAATATTTGAATACGGTAGAATGGTTTTTGTTTAAGCATTCAGATGTTATTGGACTCTCGGAGCCACGGTGCTCGAATATACTGATGAATAGTTATTACAGGAGTTTTATTTATAATAATTGATAAGTAGACCGCAGGACATATTCCTGTGGTCTACAATTGGTGGAGGCGTCGCGTATACGAAACGCCGCGTACACGAAACGCCGCGTAGACGAAACGCGTGTGCAAGGCGTGAAACATTGCACGAAGAAGTAAAAAAGTATATGGGCTGGTAAAACCCCCAAAGCTACGTAAGAGCGTACCAGAGGAGTATTTTGATGTTGATGTCAGGCGATGAATCGACGCCTAGTGGAATAAACCACTATCGACGCCTAGTGGAATAAAGCGCTAAGTGGTTTTTTTTTAATTAGATGGCGAATGTTTTAATGTTTGATTTTGTTTGAAAACGTCAAAATGTAGGTATATGTTTTCCGGCGTAGACCGAGTATGTTTTGAAGAGTTCATAAGTGAATTCAAACTCGTTGCCACTGAGAGTGAATGGCGAGAGAACGATTATTCGTTGATATTGGGTGCATTTTTGCATGGTGCAGCTAAACATTTTTATAACTACACATACCACGAGGGTATTGATTTTAAGCTGCTGTGCGATATAATAAGAAATGAATTTCCCTGCAAGTGCATTTCATGTAATATACGTGCACTAAAAGCTTTGTTACATGTGGAACAAACTACCGCCGATGTATCCGACGAATGCGGACGGCAAGATAATAAAAATGTAGAAGATAATGCTGTATTATATTCTAGCGTGGTGACGGATGTCCCACAAATACTAATAAATGATGATGACAACGATGAACAGAGCTGCCGGGAGACCGACCCGAGCCACGAGCAAGTGGAATGCAGCCCAATCCAGGAGGAACCTGAGGAGCAGACAGAAGAGAACATGACGGATGAAGAAATTAAAGCCGGTGTGTTCATTCCAATACCTAATATTGATCTAATTCCAGAACAACAAATTATACCATTAGCAGAACCAGTTTGTGATAGCGGTGAAAGGGATCCCGAGCTTGTTGAGGTCCAAGCCGAGGAAGCTTTTATGATGGAGGACATTGTAGTCGAACGAGCTGTCTCAGTACAAGCCGAGCTGAAGGTGACGGTCCCGTTAGAAGAACGGCATAGTGTGAAATATTTAAGAATTTGGTAGGATGAAATTACTCCAGGGCGATATAATACTTAAGTTTTTTTTTGAAACTATGGTCCACCCTGAAAGAACCACTCCCCTGGTTCGCACAACAAGGTTTGGTTCCAACTTTGCTCACGAGGCATAGCCTTTGCAAAGGGTGGCAGGTCACCAGTGGTTCAGCAAACGTTGAGTGGCCCACAGTTCATGGTTAATGATGGTAAAGATAAACTTTGATGAATTTTATTCATACATGATGATCGCTGGAGTAGGTTCAAAGATAGGATGATATTTTATCTGATTATGACCTTCTTTTTCTCGAAACACAATAGCGTCCGAGGAAATTAATGTTATGATGATGTAAAATATAGCTGTAAATCCCTTAAGGATTAATGTGAATTGTCACATTAATTATTTATATATCGCGATACGACCGGAGTTTTTCTCAGGGGGTTTTGCTCCGGCGGGGCTTCGGCATGACCGCGTAATTGATCAGCGCAGGTGGCGCATAGTAATTTTAATTAATTAACTAAATATTTTAATCGCTGGTCATGGCCTAGGCTGCTTCTATAGAAGTATACGCACCCCTGTTCATCCTGTTCCCCCTGTAGGTAGGGAAGTTGTGTTAGGTTAGGCAGGTCATACTTGACTCTTCCAAAGGCTGAATAGATGTAAACGAGAGGTCGACTACGTTTCCTCTATTCGAAGGGGCGTAGCTAATGTAAGAGCCTCTTTGCGCAGCATCTGGCTGTACATACCTCCTTTGGACGTGGCTGGTAATAATTAGAATATTTGAATATGGTAGAATGGTTTTTGTTTAAGCATTCAGATGTTATTGGACTCTCGGAGCCACGGTGCTCGAATATACTGATGAATAGTTATTACAGGAGTTTTATTTATAATAATTGATAAGTAGACCGCAGGACATATTCCTGTGGTCTACAGTACCTACCTAAAAGTGGTTAAGTACTTAAACATACAAAAACCGGCCAAACGCGAGTTGGACTCGCGCACGGAGGGTTCCGTACAATCCTACTGGGGGATAAGCAAGATTCAAAAATGTCTGTTTTGGACGACAATTGGCACATGGTTCGATCCCCAGCAACTGTTATTATTTTTGCATTTATTTTAACTTTTGAAATGTATTTTTTACTGCATAATATTGTCAAAATAATAATAAAATGGGTCTTTGCGTACTTAAAAAAACGACTTCGAAAGTACAAAATAACTTTAATTTCTGAAGTCGCGACTTCAGAAATTAAAGTTATTTTGTACTTTGTAGTGTTTTTTTTGGAAGTCGGTTATTTTTTTTGTGAAAAAGCTTTTTATTTTTATTTTAACAACACCACTTGAAAGTCACAGGAAAGCAAAAATACGCAATTTCGTATACATGGATGATTTTTCCACATATTTTTTCCAGCTATTTGGATTTAAAAACCAAATTGCTTGACCGATGTTGATAAAATTTAAATGGGACCAATCGAGAAGTATATCCTCTCATATAAAACATGATTTTTTTAAATCGGTTCATAAATGGCGGAGATATGAGGTAACAAACACAAAAAAAATACAATCGAATTGAGAACCTCCTCCTTTTTGGGAAGTCGGTTAATAACATTTAAATTTTTATCGACATTTTTCCAAACAGTTTAATCAGCGAGGAATTGTAACAAGAAGCCACGACATCAATATCAATGACTATCATCACGCTATACTTTCGGGGAGCTAAGCAGCCAAAAAGCATGACATAAATGAGATCGGCTATTTGAACCTATTATCAGCAGAACTCATAGACTTTAAAACACTGCCTTTCGTAATCCTAGGTGTGGTTTCTTTTTTTTATTTATGAATGAGCTAGCTCTTGACCTCGATCACGCCTGATGGAAAGCGATAGATGAGGTCCATGATGAAGCGAGCGTGCCCAGAAGATGCCTTGAGGCACTGGTACTCCCACGCGTCGACGAAACACAGCAGGCTGCTTGACGCCGAACTTCGGTGGGAGGGTGGTCGCGACCAGGCGGGTGTTAGCCCTACCACCGCAAGGGAAGGATTGGCCAGTCTTATAAGGTGTTAGGTGAGACTGTCCAGGATGCGCCGAGCGCTCGGTTCAGTTGTGTCAGATGGATGGTTCGAATCTCAAAGGGTGTTTTTATTTTTGAATTATTTTTATCTTATTTGTTTCCTTATTTTTTATTCCTACCAAACCTATTATTATCAAATACTAATAATGTTATTGCTGTATTTTGCATATTTTTAGCAAGGATAATTACCAGAACCTATTTTCTGTTTATCTGTATTCTATTTTGTTCCCATCTCGTCAAATAGTACAAAACTATTGTAGATAATTTTTACACATAAACCTGATAGGAATTTTGGCAATCTAGAAGAAATCAGCTTATTATCTACATAATTCAGATACCCGTAATGCCATCTGTTGACCGAAACAGTACTTACTATCAAAAGCATGAGAATTACACCAAAATTTATTTTTTAGTTACTAATGGTACTTTTAAAACGTCATAAACAGTGATAGCTTTTGATACAAAACTTACCGTTATGCATTTGATGCATAGGTAACATAAAAAAAAGATTTGGTCTGATTGCTCCACTGACGTTTTTTTTTTTTTTGAACGGTTAAGTCTCTCCACTCAACCTGTAAAGCACCCTGGTCTGAGGTTGACTTCTCCTCTGGTTGGTTTTCCAATGGACAACTTTATGTAGCTCTATAGCAAGTTTCATCAACATCGTGTATCATCATCATTATCCACAGTCCAACTTCGCTAGGCCTTTCTTTTCGTGTGCCAATCGCCACGTTCCTGTTCCAGCCTCATCCAGGTTCTACCCACGATGGCAACAATATCGTCCACCCATCTCGCCGCCGGCCGACCAACACTTTTTCTTCCAGTCCTCGGACGCCACTCAGTCACTGCCTTACTCCACCTATCATCACCGCACCTTGCCAAGTGTCCTGCCCAGCTCCACTGTAGTTCTACAATTCGTTTTCCGATGTTGAAAACCTTCGTACGTCTTCGGATCTCGACGACGTACCTCTGCCAAGCATGGAACGCTCCATGGCTCTCTATGCAACTATCAGTCTATACACAGCCTCCTGCGTCAGCGTCCATGTAAGTAAGTAAGTCATGGTGGGAAAAGCACACTAGTTATAAGCGCGGGAATTCAGACATTGCGGAATTTTGGCAGGCTTCAGAATGTCGTCCATTTTGATAAAAGCGGCCCATCCAAGGTGTGTTCCTCTCGATACCTCCGTTTGTTGATATTCTTTGCCAATTGAAAGGATATGGCCAAGATAAACACATCGGTTAATCATCTGCAACAATTCATTTCCAGATTTGAATCGCTGAAGGTGTTTGCCATAACCTTCGTCTTGGTCATATTCATCCTAAGACCCAACTTAAAAGAAGCATCTTAAAGATTTTGAAGCATTTTCTGGGGGTCATCGAAGTTCTCAGTAAAAACCACAAAGTCTGTGCTGTGCTGTGAATAGTTTCGATGAAATGAGAGAAGCATTATCATTACAACGTTTCTCACGAAAAATTACTTGAACAGAAGAGGTGATACTCGACGGCGCGTTGTGTTCCATGCGCGTCACAAAAAGATATTAGCATAAAAGACGAGGTCCGCTAGGGCCAGTGCCTGCCAGGGTTGCGGAATATGTTCGAAAGAGTCACCGCAGCCCTGGAACGCAAAGGGCATTAGGAGGAACACAGATGGGTTTTAGTCAGTAAGAGTCTGACACTTCCTTCCATTCCGTCCAGAGCGAAAGTAGTCATTTGATGTTTTCCCATACATAAAAAAGGAGACAAGCAATGATAGATATTGACTTTGACTGTTCGTATATCTTATTGATCTCACCTAGCCACATCATTTTTCAATATATAGGTACACGCGAACGAAGTCGCGGGCGACTTTCACTTATTTAATATTTAGTACCTTTCGTTAGCAGCAGCAACAACAAGGTTACTTTGTTGGATAATATGCCGCGACCAACACCGCGCACCGATCCG
This sequence comes from Melanchra persicariae, assembly GCA_947386135.1. Taxonomy (NCBI): domain Eukaryota; kingdom Metazoa; phylum Arthropoda; class Insecta; order Lepidoptera; family Noctuidae; genus Melanchra; species Melanchra persicariae. Next base: position 6,720,804 of record OX376661.1, on the reverse strand, counting down.
ACGGTAAACAATGACGCAAGAGGTGTCGCGACAACGTTGCGCGCGAGCGGCAGCGCATGGTGACTGACACTACCGTTACCATTAGGGATTTTAATTTTGTCAACACAAAAAAATAGTCGCTTATTAGTCGACATTAGTCGCCAAATATCAGAATTGGTCGGTCACTTCAAAAGTTATAAGGGTTTGGAGAGAGTCTCCCAGCTTGGCCCAATTTGAATCTCAAAAGCTAGGGCACCTAGCGATGATGTGTTTTTCCAAATTTAGTCGCTAATTAGTCGGAATCAGTCGCCAAATATCAGAATCTGTCGGTCACTGGTCACCGCTTTAAAAAAAAAAATTGGGAATTAGTTTTATCATATAAAAAATATTTTATCAATTTAATATTGACCCTGATGTGAGAACATTTTTTCAACAACAAAGTTATAATAATATTGTCCTTCAGTCTTACCTGCTATATTTTTGTCAGAGTAATGAGAGTACTTTCATAGTTTAATAAATTCCGTAGGTAATATGTACTCCAAGAAAATCAAGACTCGATCGGAACCCTGGGTCCGCGAGTCGGACTCACACTTGTGTTGGATGGGAAGTCATCAAGGCTCCTTCCGCTCTGGGCGTAGCGGAGTGTCAGACTAGATATTACTGACTAATACCCACCCGTGGCCAGGGTACACGGGTGGGTATTAGTCAGTAAAGGTAAAGTTTACATGACATACCTACCTATAATTTGACGTTTTAGTGCAGGTGGTGTGAAAACGCAATTTTACCACAAGGTCTATAGTATGGAGCGCTGGTCAAAGGCGATTGCCGTAGTGACGGGAGCTAACGGCGGCATCGGCGGTGCTATCAGCGTCGGCCTGGCTAAAGCTGGGGTCACAGTCATCGCGGTAGACGTGCAGTTAGACCGTATCCATGTAAGTGGAGCTATTGTTGTGGGCTTAGCATTGTGTTACGCGTACATACAGTTATACCAGTGATAGGTACAATGCTGGGACAAACTGATTTGTATGGCGATAGCGATGGCAAAATGTTCAGGATTGACCTCTTGATGTCCACAACATACATTTTTTTATGGCTGAAAGAATATTCCTATATTTAATAGTTGATTTTTACGTATTAAAGTTGTTAAGAAGACAACTAAATATTTTTTAGTATGTGTCAATACTCATTTAATTAAGTGATCCGTTCAAGTTCTTAAGTTCACTCAAGATGGACGATCAACAACGTGAGGAAGTCGTAGATTCTGTGCTAAAATTTGTTATAATGAGGTCATCGATTAAATAATTAGGGATATAACAATAACTAAAAGTTTGTAGGAGAAGGTCAAACATCAAAACATTCTTTCTTTAGATATTGTTCGGCAAACTTGAGTGTGACTACTACTGTACTACACTTAAGTTTGCCGAAGAATTTCCGTACACTTCAACATTTCTATAAAGAAACACCAGGAACAAATGGAACCCGAGCGCTTCACCATCTAGTAATTAAAGCTAAATTGTTCTTGTCCAAACGTCTGAAGTGATAATCCCCGCCCTCTACACAAAATCCTTCGACAAAGTTTCAAAGGCCGAGAAGAGGATGTCAAGCATTTTTAATGACTTTGGTGTAACTACCCCAAAGAATTTTTAATGACTTTGAGGTAGTTACCCCAAAGTCATTGAAAATGCTTGACATCGAACACAGGACTTCTTTCGAGTCACTCTGTCGAATCTTAATAAACGGTAGATGAGAAATAATACAGATTATTATTTCACGCATCATAGGAACTGCAGTCGGAAGTACCAAACGGGAAGATAATTCCAAGACATTGCAATGTCTGTAGTCCCACGGATGTGATGGAAACTTTCAAGTGGGTTACCGAGGAGTTCCATGGAGTACACATTTTGGTCAACTGCGCTGGCGTGCTGTATCAAGGACATATCACTGGTACGTTATTGGTGCATTTTTTATTAAACAGCGCCAACACAGGCGCGGTCCGAGGGGGGGGGGGATCGTGGGGGTCATGACCCAAAATCGTTCACGTCAAAATGACAAACCTTCTTAAAATAGGAAAATCACACATTTGACGACTACGGCCCCGACATGTGAAAATTCCCAAATAAAAAATAAATCTTATGTAATTGGTAAATAAACACTAAATTCGAGATTAATTCGGCGCACACCGGTGTGTTGCCGGTGCTTGAGCAGTACATAATAAGGGGTCGTAAAATTTTCGAGCTCGCTCCGCTTGCTCTTGCATACTTGATAGACAGTCGAGGTTTGGTAGGTACGTAAGCTGACAACATTGCTTAGGTATAATAAGTCTGTCTCGATAGGCGCAACCTATCCGGGAACATCTTGAGCATGCTTTTCCTCAATTATCCAAGTCTTATGTTTAGTCGACTAAGTAACTTCTATGACTGTAAGAATGGTACCTATCTATCTAAACCTACGTATAATAAAAGTATTCGTAGATCCACACCTATATTCCGAGATAGGGTGCTGTGATTTTCAAGCTCACTTCGCTCGATGTAACGTCCATAGTTCTCCAGCTTACGCTTAAATCGTTAAAGAAACATTTGTATGTATGAGCACTTTGCCCGCGACTTCCTGCACACATTTAGTACCTACAAACGATTTTCCCCTTCTTTAACCTCATAAAGGTTGAATTTCCAAATGAAGGGACATTACATCATAAAAGGAAGTCTTGCGCAAAATTCCATGCTCTTAGTCCCTGTAGTTTCAGCTGTGCGTTGATATGTCAGTCAGTTTTCTTGTATTTTATTTTATTTGATTTAACCTTTTTCCATTTATTTTGTAATGTTTGTATAAAATGTGTATATTTAAAGCTACTATTATGTTAAATTGCTGTGCCCGGCAGGGTCCATGTGAGCTAAAAACTATTAGGTACCTACTAAGATCTTGTTAAACACATGTGATTGCAATAAAGATTTGAATTGAATTGAATTAAACTGTGGGGGGGTCAGGTCACATGAATAGTGACTTAGTTTAGGTACTATTTATGTGACATGCCCAAAGTTTATGGCTGCGACTGCGCCTGCCTAACATCACCATTGCCATCATCCAATCATCCATAGCCCGACTACGTAAAACTACATACCTAATACTTCCATTGCGTTACGTGTACGCTACGACGATGCTATGAAATTGCTACGACAACCCCTATGCAATGCTACGACACTGCTACGAAAACGCTCCGGAAGCGCTACAAACGTTTCGGCGCCGCTACGTGCACTACGGTAGAAGCGGTAGGTACTATACGAATACTGCAGCAGCGCTACGACAATTCTACGAAAATGCTACGCCAGCGCTACGATTACGTTATGATATTACGCAAAACATTATTACTCTTAAATTATTCCTGACACCAAAAGTCTCAAAAAGTCTTCTCTTTTTAGAGATTTTTTTTATAGGCGCATGCCTATGTTAGTTTAGTCTAGTATTGATACATACCGTAGTCTACAATGGCATAGTAATAAAACAGATTTTCCACCAATTCTACTTTCAGATGTAGGCAGCAACACCTTGAGTGACGAGGAAATCATTAAAACAATCGACGTGAACCTGAAGGGCACGGTCCTGAGCACGCGGCAGGCCATCGCGTCTATGAAGCTCCGTAATATAGATGGCCATATTATCAATATTAACAGGTAGGATGGAAGGTGAAGGAAATGTTTTGGAGATCTTACTAATATTATAAACTAGCTTCTACCAGCGGCTTCGCCCGCGTGAATATCGGAAATAGGAAGGTTTCCTGATTTGTATTGTAATATTTTTACTCAGGAAACACCAACCCTACACCTGCCCTACTACACCTACCCTAACCCGTCCAAAAAATACTATGACATGTTTCTGGTCTCCTGGTACTTGATGTTTCTGGTCTCCTGGTACTTGTGAATCTGTAGTACTAAGGTAGCAGTGGCTTTGAATTTCCACTTCCTCCTTAGTCTCCATTAATCCTTGCTACTTTCCGGGATAAAAAGTAGCCTAATTTTTAATCCAGGATATGAACTACACGTGTGCCAAATTTCATTCAAATCCCTTCAGCCGTTTTTGCCTGATTGTTACACAAACATACAAACTTTTGCATTTAAAATATTAGTAGGATGTGTAAGTTACGTTTATAAAGGTACGCTTCTGTCTAAGCCCTCAATGATCTCCGGCGTAATGTTATGTTAATTTAATTATCTTGTTTACTGCAGTATAGCCGGCCACTACATTCCTTGGGCGGACAACATGAACGTGTACGCGACCACCAAGCACGCCGTCACCGCGTTCACGGCCTCTCTCAACACCGAACTTGCTGCTTTTAAAAACAAAATAAAAACTACGGTAGGTACATTGGCCATTGGGCCTAGTAGGTAGCTACGTTAATTGCAGCATTCGGTCGCATTCATTAAATACCCCAAAGTACAGCCGGTCGATTCTGTCGGACGGTGTTCATCTTGGCGGAGTAAACGACAATAGAGCTGTCATTCTATCTTATTTAGTATGGTTTGACAACTCACCCGTGATGCACCTCGCCCAAGTTTTCACTTCGACATGTTTACAGAATCGCACTACAGGTATAGCTGGCAGTTTTCATTAATCCATGCCACTTACCGGGATAAAAAGTGGCCTATTTTTTATTCCAGGATATGAACTACATGTGTGCCAAACATCCAAATCCCTTCAGCGGTTTTTGCTTGATTGTTACACAAACATACAAACATGCAAACATACAAACATACACACATACACACATACAAACATGCAAACATACAAACATACACACATACACACATACAAACATATAAACATACAAACATACATACATACAAACAAACATACATACATACAAACATAAACATTTATAATATTAGTACGATTTCCTTAGTCTATCCAGAAAACGTCGTACTAAGTAATAGTGGATTTTCTGGGTAGACTAGCTATTTTAGACCTCTCGGTCGTCAATCCACTGTGTGACCATTTTCTAACTTGTACATACTACGTACAAAAACTAAAAGTTGCCACAAAAACTAAGGTAAATTATATTTGACCGAGCACACAACGTTGGTCATGCTCTAAGAACCTTCAACTGATCTAGCAACAACCTAATTTTTGCTTTTAAAGCGCTTGACGCTGTTTGACAGCTTCTACAAAAATTAATTTCAATGTTCTTTAGAGCATATCCCCAGGCTTGGTGAGCACACCAATGGCCAGCTACGTGGAGCACCTGAAGATGCCGGCGCTACAGCCAAGAGACCTAGCAGATGCTGTGCTGAACGTGCTGTCCACGCCACCACACGTCAATGTAAGGGGATCATATTGCACTTATGATACTTGTTGCTATACGTATTGTTGGTAATAGTCGAGAGCTACGTGGTCTGGAGCTGCAACAAATGGTGGTCGGCCGATGCTGTGTGTAGTGCTAAGCCGGTCACTATATAATAATAATAATAATAATAATCGTTTATTTATACAACAGGGCACATTTACAATAAAATATCTTACAATAAATTTTACAGAACACAGTTGCTGATTTGCCTGAACTAGATTGAAATCTGTGTTTCAGGCTAGATAGCGCTAATGTAAAATTAATAATAAAATAACAATTTATCAACTACCTATGATAAAAACTTAAAATTAAAGGACACAAAACAATTTTATTTACACACAAAAAGGAGGTCTTCTGTCTCTAAGTACGAGATGCTTAATAAATATTGCACAATTATCTTTTTACAGCTATAATAATTTAACTTATATATATTTAGATCCTTGTTCAGTCTATTGTATAGAAATGGACCTAAAAATGTAAAAAATCTTTTTATAAAAACAAATTTTGAGAATGAGTTGGACTCGCAGACAATGTCATTCCGTCTCTTATTGGTCTTTTCGGTGCTGTAAGTAAGCATGGTGTGCTGTTTTAATACCAGTTGCATAAAGAAAAGCTGGCGAACAGTCAGTACGTTGCAGGATTTGTATAGGAGATCTGTGGGATATAGAAAGGGATGGAAATTGGCTACTTTTAAGATGGCTCTCTGAGCTCTTTCAAGAGGGAGTAAGTAAGTTTTGGATGCTCCACCCCATGAAGTGATACAGTACTGGATTACGGATTGCCCTAGGGCCAAATAAACTTGTGCGATTACTTTTGGATCCGCAATAGTTCGCAGTTTTTTAAAGACGTAGATTAATTTGCGCACTCTTTTAACCAGACTCTCAATATGTGGTCGAAAAGAGAGGGTATCGTCTATTATTATTACTCCGAGATATAGCCGATGATATAGTCGATGGCTAGCTGTTTATTTTATTATTTAATAACAGAGAAACAGAACAATTGATATTTATATTACACTAGCTGTCTCCCGCGGCTTCGGTCCCGTCAACTGGCTACCTACCTACCCTACCCTACACCTACCCTGCACCTACCCTGCACCTACCCTGCACCTACCCTGCTCCTACCCTGCACCTACCCTGCACCTACCCTGCACCTACCCTGCACCTACCCTGCACCTACCCTGCACCTACCCTGCACCTACCCTGCAGCTACCCTGCACCTACCCTGCACCTACCCTGCACCTACCCTGCACCTACCCTGCACCTACCCTGCACCTACCCTGCACCTACCCTGCACCTACCCTGCACCTACCCTGCACCTACCCTGCACCTACCCTGCACCTACCCTGCACCTACCCTGCACCTACCCTGCACCTACCCTGCACCTACCCTGCACCTGTCCTGCACCTAGCTACCCTGCACCTACCCTGCACCTACCCTGCACCTACCCTGCACCTACCCTGCACCTACCCTGCATGCAAATAATTCTATTTTATTGAGGTATTTCTTTCCGACTTGCTAGACAAAAGTTGTGATAGCTCGGATATACATGTTATAAAAATAATTTGTAGCCTATAGCACTCAGGAATAATGTAGCTTTCTACCAGTGAAAAAATTTTTAGAATTGGATCATTAGTTCCAGAGATTACCCCCTACATACAAACTTATAAATTTTACCTCTTTATAATATTGGTATAGATATATACCTAGATTATAAAATATGAGTATGAAACAAAGAGTACTTATTATAATAATATGGGAGGTATGAAATGTCTTGCAGCTGGCTTACGAAAGGAGAAATTTAAAAGTTGATTATCGCGTCTATGGGAAAAAGAGTATGTGAAGCCATAGACAAAAGAATCAAATAAACACAATGAATAAACACGACTACTACTTAGTATACGTTTGGATAAGGCTCTCCACATGTCATTGTTTTCATGAGTCATGTCAAGTTGCATTTACTTCATTTTGTTCTTTATCGATACTAGTTGCTGTTCGTTCTGAGGTGGGCAAAGGCAAACAATAAATAAGAGAACGTACAGGAATTTTTGGTGGCAGTTGGCAGCACAGAAATGTTACTGTTAAGTTATAGTTTACTTGTAAGTTACGAACTTGCAACGCTAGATGGCACAGTCTACTTCATGCACGTTCCCTTATACGAAGCGTGCAGGAACTAAAGGCAGCACAGGAGCGGCAATGTCAAGTATTCTTAACGTTAAAGTTTCGTATATGCAACACTAGATGGCATAGTCGACGCCGTGAACGTTCCCTATAATTCGCTGAGAGAAATAGTGTATCCAGAAAATAACGATATCTACTTATTTATTTAATTTTGTTGATTATGTTATCTTCTTATTAAATCTATTTTGTTTTAGATAAGTGAATTGACTATAACGCCAGTAATGGAGAAAAGGCTGTAAGGAGTTTAAGAACAAAGTTGCAGAGGTCAGAAAGATTCAAAATGAATAAATACTCTATTGTAACATACTGAGAGTTGTTGTTTAATTATAATTATTACCTATCTACCAGCTTCTGCTAGCGACTTCGTCTGCGTAGAGTCTAGAATAAAAATACCGATTAAATGCATCTTAGTTGTAGAGCACAGCAAAACAGGCCTCATTTCTAAGCTCATTGATATAAACGACACAAAATTAGACAAATACTTATGAGGACTCGATGACTTAAGGTATTTTGATTTTTCAAACTTTTATAATGTTTGATTTTTCCGCCATGGTTGTGGTTTTGTCGTTTGGCCTATTTTGCATTAAACCAAAACATTAAGCTATGTCGTTTGGCCCATTTTGCTTTCAACTACATTAAAAAACCGTGTCGCTTGAACCATTTTGCATTAAGTTATATTAATTTGACAAAGTAAACTTTTATTGCAACTATAACTATATACACACACTTAAAAAAAAGACTCAACTAAAACTAATCTAAAACATGGCGTCGAAAAATTCCTCCGCATCGCAGGCCACTGGTACCCAAAAGGCTGGCAGCATTGCCACGTTGTATGGCAATGCTTATCCTTTGTCCGAGGTAAAAGCCAGCCCTAGGGTCACGCGAAGTGTCAACTAAGCGTCTTGACAGATCTTTAAACAAGTAATGAGCACTCGGACCCCACGACCCGAGAGTTTCAACCCCAAACGGCTCGAAAATATAACTACCTACAAGGTTATTATATTTCCGCCGCTTGAGGTTCTCCGCAGCTGCAGCGGCAGCGCCAGCGCAGCACGAAGAGCTAGGAAGATGGGATGGCGCAAGAGTATCGACACAAGTAGCGTCCCACACTAATGGCCTACCCATCTTCCATGGAAATAATGACATGCCGTCCGGTCTCTTGCCATCATCGCGTGCCAGGCCATTGGGTTCTAATACAGCCGGAACGCCGACGGTGACAAGAGCTCGTCGGATGATGTCGTTAATGTTCGCGTGCCGCGCTATGCGACCAGCGCTACGGCTGCATGACAGGCCGTGGTGTCCGAGACTGTTGACAGCTTCGCCACAGTGGCAGCGATGAGGAGAACAACACGGAGCGCCAAGACGCAGGGAAGCAGCGAGGCGGAAAGTAGTATCATCGAACAAGGTGCCTATGTTCGACGACGGTAGTGCGTGAAGCCAGAGTCCCGACTCCCATTGACCCACAGCCAACAGACGAGCACGCTCAGCAGCAGTACCAGATGTGGCCAAAAGGTTATTCTGAACCTCTCTGCAGAGAGGCTCGTCCCAACGTCTCTGGGATGATGGGTAGTCGGGTGGATTTAGATTCGGGCAAGCGAGTCTCCAGGCATCCATAGCCTCAGTGAAGCAGGGCACATCAAAACTAGTCAGTGAGGAAGTTAGGATATTCCTGACTAATTTCTCAGTGCCATGAACCGAAGATATGAAAGCCGGTAAACTGATACTAGTAATTTTGCGGACGCCGAGGCCTCCCATACGGATGGGAAGAGTAGCTTGTGCCCAAGCTCGGTCATCCATGGCCACATTTAAAAGTGAAGTAAGTGTATGACGGATGATTTGGTCCATTTTTTCCAAAAGGTGAGGGTGCTTCCATAAATGGGAAGCACGAAGAAAGTAAGTTAATTTAGGTCCGAAACAGCAGTAACGAATTAAGGTGATAGCCGAATGCATGTTAATTTTGAGTAATCTTTCCGAAATGTCATTAAAATTTTGTATTTTCTCCTCAACAAAACTGGGAAAGGATTGCTCAAAAATGGGAGATCCAAGGAGGCGAAGAGAGCTTTTTTCAACAACTTTGATTTCTGGTGCTATAGCGTTGAATTTTGGGAGTGTCAGTTGTCGGTCGGTACTGTCAGATAAGAATAATTCACACTTCGAAAGATTGAGATTTAGTCCTACAGAATGGAGTTGACTTTTTAAAACTTGTAAATCATCTAAAACTGTGTCAACATCACCTCCTAGGGTTCCATCATCTAGATACCAAACATTAAATTTGGAATTTAGCTGTCGAATGATTGGGTGAATGGCTAAGCTAAAGATCACTGGCCCGAGGGGATCACCTTGTTGACAGCCAACAGCGGATTCCAGAAGGTTGTCCTGATATAGTAATTTAGATGGATGTCTGTAACATTGCCAAAGAAAACTAAAAATTTGTGGTACTTCTTTTTTAATTTCTGCCAGCAAGGTGTCCCTATTAACTGAATTGAACGCATTTTTGATGTCAACCTTCAGGATGACCTCTCCTTTACCAGAATTTATATAGGTCGACAGTGCGTGTACGGCAGCCTCACAGCCCCCTTTGGAGCCGTAACCTAGCTGCAGGGGCTGAAATTTTTTCGAAACATCCTCACTATAAAATTTACAACAAACCTTGGCTGCCAAACGACGGTACGTAGAACCCACGGCAATGGGACGAATGCCGCCATCCCTCTTGCGCAGGGCACATATATTGGCACCGTATAAGATGTCGATGACGGCCTCGTTCACCTTGCCCGAGAGCATGAGGTTAGTCAAAGCCGTAAGCTCCTTCAGAAGCGACTCACCAGCTTCCCCGGCGCCTGTACTGATGAGGTCCTTTAGATGTTGAGGACTAAGGCCGTCGAGGCCGCCAGCAGAGCCGCTCCGAAAGGAGCATACGGCTGTGACCACCTCTCGACCTGTAACGGTGAGGGTGTGAATGTCCGGATCAGGGGGGTCGGGAAAAGAAAGGCCCTCCGATGGGGCAGGGTGTTTGCTCTCCAAAGCTGCAAGAGTATCTGGAGAACACGGTGCCACCACATCACTACTAAAAAGAATCCTGGCTGCTCCACTTATGTCACCTTCCCCTAATTTTGATTCGACCAGATGCGAAATACCTCTTGATAAGGTATACCTCTGCGTCGATAATTTTGTGTCCAAATTATAGGCCGAAATATTACAATTATCTTTAATTTGTGCAGTTAATGTCTTTTTGGTTGCTAAATTCTTTTGTACATGTATTATTCTGTAAGGGAAGGTGAGAAGTTGCTCCCAGGCACTTTGCGAGTTCTCGCGGGCGGCAAGGCGAACGCATCCCGCTAGATGTTGCGCTACGAGAGGTCTAGCACCGCGGGGAATTCGCTTCAAAACAGGAACAGACTTTTTGAATTTTGATAGGGTTTTCCAAAACGGGTCAAGAGTAGATGTAGCTGGTGTAGTAGGTGGTGATGTAATTGCAGGGTCTGAAGTGAGTGCATTTTGGGGTTTGTGTGCCCTCCCAATGTGCACATTCAGACCCCGCTTACCTTTAAAAAATCGTGCCTGGGTGCACAGAGGACACCTCTCCAGGATGTTTAGTGATGTCGAAGGTTGACAGGCACTATCTTCCAACACAACACTGCTGCCACTAATCATTACAATAAATATACTAGTATAAAATTTACACTTATTAAATAAATACAATTAAATCAAATAAAAATCCAAAGAAAAAATACAAAAAATTGTTTGAGTGACAACTGCCACGATGACATGCGTCAGGCTTTTCAGCGCAGTCGCGTTGGCGGCCTGGGGCACCGCCGCGCCCGAAAAGGCATTTCAGGGGCGGCGCCCGGAGAATCGTTGCCAGGAGACACGAACGCTGGCGTCGCGTTCTCAGCGTCACCTCCAGTTCTTGTTTTAAGGAGCGGCTAGGCGGCGCGGTCTCTGCGCAAGATGCTCGTGTGGAGATCGTGCATCAACATACAACCGGTCAAGAAGAGTTGTGCGTAGGCTTCTCTTTATTTACCACTAGTCCGACATGGAACTCATCGTATTGTATCCAATAGAATTCAGTAAATTACTGGTTTCGCCACTGCTGACTCTGTCGTTCTATTTGGTAAGGTACCTTGCCTCGGTTTAGTCCTTATGAAAAAAAATTAAATTATTCACAAATAATTAATTTGTGAATAAAAAAACAGCGTCTTCGTATTTCTCTTAGCTTATTCTTTGATTCGATACCCGCATCATGAGGGTGCATAGTGCATCTGCATATAAGAGAATTGCTCCACCAACTCTGGGAGTTCGCTATATTGGATTTAGACACTATAGACACTATATTAATTACCTAACTATTTCTCTTTACCCATCTAGCCTCTTTTAAGGATAATGAGTAATGTCACTTCGGCTATTTTGACCTTACTATCTTAGTATTATGGCGGTTGAAACATTTTGATTAAATTCAGTATTTGTGAAATTGGCATTTCCATCATTTTATCAAATCGGTTTTAACACCTATGTGTTGAAAACTTGAAACCGATTTGATAAAATGATAGAAATCGCCATCCAATAAATGAATGAGGTTAGCTGTTTCTTAGTCGCTTGGAACTAAGTTCAATTTATTGCACGCTCTGTGTAAGTGTACGTCAGTCAGCCGCCAATACTAAAGGAAGTGCGTTGAGTGCGAGCGAGCTGTGAAGATAGACGGTTGATTTTTCTGTTCTGCGGCCCTACCATGACGTGTTAAAGCGTGAGTAGTTCGAGCTAGAAGGAGGGATGGAGCTATATAGGGTGTATAGCTCCATCCCTCCTTCTCGCTCGAACTACTCAGCCGCAGGTCTTCTACTACTCAGCCGCCCGAGAAGGAGGGATGGAGCTATACAGCTCCATCCCTCCTTCTCGGGCGGCTGATAGATACAAATATTGAAGATGAGATAGTTATTTGTCATCGTCAACATTTAAAATTTTGTTTGTTTAAAGAATGTTACATTTTCTTTCTTTTTGATGATAGAATAATCATTAATTCTTTGTTTTTTCTAATTAAGAATGTCGATTTTCTATTGTTGTTTGATAAAGCATGTTACATTTTGTTTCTTTTCTGACGAGATTGTTATTTTTTTCAACTTTTGAATTATCCCAAGTAATTTTTTTTATTTATTGAGGAATGGGCTTGCTTTTGACCTCGATCACGCCTGATGGAAAGTGATAGATGAGGTCTATGATGGAGCGAGAGTGCCCAGAAGATATCTGTTCACTCTTGCTTTGAAGGCAGATGGGGTATATGTGGAACACAGACGCTGTCAGAGAGTTCCACACTGGCTGTGCGCATAATAAATGTGGTGGAGAAGCATTGAGTACGACTAGTCCCAGATGGTACCCAGCAGTACGTCTGGTATTCTGGCGGTGAAAGGACGATGGTGGGACCAGGTCGTGGAATTGTTTCGCGCACTCTCCGACGTGAAGTCTATAAAAGACCGACAGGCAAGCAACACTACGCCGATGAGCCAGGTTGTGAAGCTAGGCGACGAGACGCTGGTGGCTAACCAGCGTCTCGTCACTTATAAATAAGCCTTTTTGCTCGGCGTTCCACCGAGTTCAATGCAGAGAGCTGGTATTTTGCTTAGCCATCCCATAAGTGGCTTTAATGCTCCATACAGGAACGGACTTGTGCTTTGTACAGACTCAGAAGCTGTCCAGATGTGAAGTATCGCCTAACTCTATTTAGGATGCTTAGCTTCTTGGCTACAGTCTGTACTTTTGACTCGATGGTTGAGCCGAAGTTGAGATTAGACGTCAGTTCCATGCCCAAAAGTTCCAGGAGATCGGTAACAGGTACAGATACACCTCGGAAAGGAGGAGAGTTATCTCCTATTACGTTATTTTCACTGCCAAAAGGAGTTCGTTTCAGTTATGAAACGAACTCCTTTTGGCAGTGAAAATACACACCTGTGTTTTCAGAGTATTGAATTTGACCAGATTGTCGTCGCCCCATCGGGAAATGAGATTTAAGGTCAAATTCATTCGTTATACCATGGCCTCTCTAAGAGTAGCTCTCTAATTTCCTCTCTACTGGCACCTGCACTGGATAGGCATCTTTCTGAGACTGCTGTCATCTGCGTACCAATTGCACCTAGTTGCAGAAGGTCGCTGATGTGCAGCAGTAATAGAGTCGCAGAAAGAACAGACCCCTGAGAAACACCGGCATCAATAGCCATAATTATGATCCGATGAGCATCAGCCATCTATGACCACTTTCATCGAATACTCACTCAGGAAGTCGGAAATCCAGTTGCAAAAGTCAGCAGGGATGCCGAATGCGGGAAGCTTACCCAACAGACTAGCATGCCAGACCTTTGAAATATCAGGTGACATAGCAAGGGCTTCGCCGTGTTTCTCAATGGGCTCGCCCCAGCAATGCGTAACATACACAAGAAGATCGTTGACCGACCACTGATCACTGAGGAGCCCATTGTCTTCCAGGTATGCTAGCAGCTTATTGCTAAGCACCCTTTCCATCACTTTACACAGTATGGAGGTTATGGCGATTGGTCTATAGTTGACAGGGTCGGCACGGTTACCCTTGTTGGGCACTGGCTGCATATTTGCAAGCTTCCAGGACTCGGGCACTACACCGGTTTTTAGAGAGAGGCGATACAAGCGCGTCAAGACAGGAGACAATCCAGGAGCATAGCTTTTCAGGACTCTTGCAGGTATTACGTCAGGTACGCTGGCTTTATTCACGTACAGACTACAAAGGACCTTACGAAACTCTTTCAGGTGAATTGAGATCACCGGCATTGTGAATCCACAGTGAGGTACGTTAGATGGCTTATGAGAGGCCGTATGAAGTCGTTAAACTTTTGGCAAAGACTGAGGAAAATAGATTTGCCTTCTCTAGCGCGGTATGCGCCAGCGTTCTATCAGACTTCAACATAGGAGGCAGCGAACTACGGCAGAAGTTCGCCTCGACCCATTTAGACAGGGACCAGAATTTTTTGCTACCCGAAGGGGGGAAGGATTTGGAAGTAGCGGAACAGAGAGTAAAGTCCCACATACCTCCATTGAAAAGGGAGGATCCTTCGACCAGACGGTTGTTGGTGTCTGGTGGGCATCTGCCCGACAGTTGATATTCGGGCTTTGCATATGTCCTAATCGCACGATAAACTCTGAAATCGCGATTTAGGATTTTGTCAAGTTAGTTCGCAGCTGTCGAGATAGATGGCGCTGCGAGTCTTATTTTTTGTGATGTTGATTCTGCTGCGTTGATTTTTTGTGGCGGCATCAATGCCGCTACAAGGACACCAACTTGGCCCCAATTCGTCCAACATGGTCGAAACGCGCCTTCCACAACACCCGTTTACAATCCTTAGCAGCAGAATTGTACGCTTTTTTCATTGCACAAACACCATATACGTATCACGTCGACAATCGCGACAAAGCAGTCGGAAGGGTTGGTGACGAGAAACAAATTCGCCGCCATGGGTAAGATGCAAAGAAATGCCGTATCTCATCCCAATCTGCTGACCCGTACCTCCATACTCGCCTCGTGCCTCTAGGGCTTAAATCTGGAGGAGAACAGGAAGATACGATTTCACAATTTTTTGTTTTTTAAATATAGAACGTGTAACAGAATAAACGCAATAACTCTTAAGGGGTCATTGTACTCATCATTATGAACAACTTTTACTATGGGCCAACCCCGAAATCGCGAAAAAAAAAAACAGCTGTTCAGTACTTTTTGTCGAGTGCTGCGCACAGAAATGTATGGAGCACTCGATTTTTTTTTCGCGATTTCTAGTGCGTTTATTCTGTTACACGTTGTATAATTATGTCGGAGACGGTTATCAAATACAACTATGGGTAGTTGTCAAATCTTATTAAATACAACTGTGGGTAGTTGTTAAAATGTGCAAACTGAATTGTTTTGTTTGTAAATTTATTAATTTAAGCGATATTTACTATCGCTTATCTACACTAATCTACACTAATATTATAAAGAGGAAAGATTTGTTTGTTTGTTTGTTTGAAATGAATAGGCTCCGAAACTACTGGACCGATTTGAAAAATTCTTTCACCAGTAGAATCCTAAATTATCCGTGATGGACATAGGCTATAGAATATTTTCAAAAAAATTAGGGATCCGTATGAAAACTTCGATAATGTAACCCCAGGTGTGAGAAAAAATCCTTATATCGCGTACGCTGCGGAATCTATTGACAATAGAGCAAAGTGATGTACTACAGTTTTATGGAGGTCATCAATATCTACAAAAAAGTCCGCGGTACCATATGTCTAACTATTGTGGATAAGTCACCACTTTTTGTTCATATTATTCAAGCAAATCCCATGGTGAAATTTAAAATGGTGATTTTAGTATCATGATATTAATCCTTATCCATTTAAATGGTTTGATAATTAAGGTTGATTATTTCCGTGTATATTTCACTTTAAATTATTCAAATCGGACCTTTCGTTCAAAAGTTACGACGGTAATAAACATGCTCAGAGTTAGAAAAATGTCGCGGCTTGAGCAGTTCGCTCAAGCCGCGACATTGGGGAGAATCGTATCAATGCTTGGTGCGATGAAGTTGAAACACCACGGCATTTAAATGTTTTCGATAAAACAATAAGAATAACAAATGTTTGGATTTTTAGAAAATAAACAACAGACATAATAAGGAGTGAAGCAGGGGTGATTAAGATTTTAGGGGAGGACATAATTGCTTGCTTCAATTTACGTCGGAATGCTATGAACAAACTAAAAGCGAGATAAGTGAAACAGTTGTACCTAACAATTCTTGCATAATCAAACCCTCACGGTTTGAACGGGGTGATTAGTTGAAGTTTGTGGAGTACCTACTAAATCCGCGCGGACGAAGTCGCGGGCGAAGTGCTAGTAATATATATAATTATTATCTGATAAATCAAAACAATAAAAAAAAAAACGAAAAATTTACCGGCCCAAAAATTTTTTAGTTTTATATAGGTAATATATTTTTTTTCTTTTCTGCTCATAGTGCCCCTTCGCGTATACTCCAACTCCTAAAACTCCGCGCGCTGTAAGCGCTGTATCGCTCAGTCGCAGAATGTTCTCAACTAACTTTTTAGACCTGGTTAGATGGCGTATGCATACCAAGTTTAATTAAAATCGGTTCATTCATTTAGAAAATAAGGACTTGAAAGTTTGCATGAAATGCCGTACGGCGTAAACGCTCTTAATCGGAATTCGTATTTTAGATGTTTTGAATTATATCTATGTTTCGGACTTTTTGTTATTCGATCTATTGGAACTCGTTACGGTACTTTTGGAATTATGAAAATAGGTATTTTGAAATTCGTATTTGTGACTGACGGAATTAAGTTTTTCGTATAAATAGTACTTAGTGTACCTATGCATAAGACACTGCTTTATGCCCCCGGTGCATACCTAATCTACTATTCGGACTCGACCGACTGACGAACGAATGACTGAATGAATGCGTACCTGGGCAAAGTGGTCCCTCTAAACTTTAGGTGGACGCACTTTGCCCAGGGCGCATCCTTTAGGGCCTAAAGGATGCGCCCCTGGCAGCTGCTCGCCTGACCAGCCCATAGCTACGACGCAACATTGCAGTGTACATAAACATTATGATTTCTCAGATAAAGGTAACGGGCAGTTCGAGAAAAATCGATCACCAAGTGGCCTGTTTAGTTTCTGATAAGAGGTTGTGATTCCATCTCACCTTTTATTTAGGTAAACATCGATGAGTGCTAGATTGGATTCAGAGATATCTTTAAATACATATTATGGTTTGATTAAATTGAAGGCCCAAGGTGAATAAACCCAAAGTACTTACAGTGACTTTCGTTAAAGGTACCTATATAATAATTTGTCGCAGCCAATTAGCTTAATCAGCCGTTTAATTGGTGGCTTAGCCTTTTCATTTAATGCCGATTTTACAACGACCTAAGTGACATGTTTTGTTCAATATCGTTTGATGACTTGCCTATGTCGCTGATTAAACGGCACAGTTCAATGACAAGGCTAGGCTTGTAATGAAACGGCTGATTAAGCTAGTTGGTTGCGAAACTAGTATCTTTAAAATTAATTTCATTGATGCAAACTGCGGAGGCTTTATTGTGACTGTGCTGACGATAGTATAAATACTACTTTAGCTAAACTAATCATAATAAAAGCGGTACCTACCTTATACCGTTAGGTAGTACCTAAATCAACTCTTCAAAATAAGTGGAAACATAAAAGAAATGTGAGTCGCTACAGCCAATTACATAAATAACTATCTAGAGCTCGAAAACTTTTTGTTTTCGCGTGAATTCAGCTTCGCAATACCAATCTCTTTAAAGGCTCTCTTGATCACGATTCATTCTGTGTAGCTAAGTGGTAGGAAGCAGTCAGGTTGGAACTCAAGGTCTTTAATACTAAACTTTCGCACGTTATTTTATTAATATAAATAAATGTAAGTACCACCTTTATTATTTTTATAACTGTAATTAAATAACCATAAAGTAACTGTATCCTGGCGTTTATTTACATTATGATATGTAAATAAATGAATTTATGAATATGAAAAAAAACTTCGGAAAAATAATTAAAATTGCTAAGATTAAATTATGCAGTCAAGTTACACATTGTTTTGACAAGTGCCTTTCGATGTATTTTTGGTAGCTGGTTCGAATCCTGCTCTATTAATTTCATATGTGTTTATATAAATAAATAATAATAAAAAAAATGTGTATGTACCTAGTAGGTATTTATTAGATGTGTTGCCTTGATTTCAAGTAAATATAACAATAATAAGGAATCTTGGGGATACTAGGCACGTTATTAATTCTGTACTTTTTTTGTTTAATTTGTTAAGAGTAGTTTCACTTGGCAATGAATTGAAACTGCAATAATTGATATTGACCTGACAAGATCGGGAAACAGCAATTTAGAGGCCTGCTGGGCTCTTAGTCAGGCGACGGCTGAAACCGAAGTCCGAAAACAGAGACCAAACATATTGATACTGGTAGAGACTGTAGTTTAAAGTATTGTTAAAGTCTCTTGAGTGAAGTGTTCAATCGGTGTACAGCATGGATCGCTGGGTCGGCAAGACAGCGGTGGTGACAGGCGCCAGCTCAGGCATCGGGGCGGCCATCTGTGTGGGGCTGGCCAATGCTGGCGTCAACGTCATCGGCCTCGCCAGGCGGACTGGGCCCATTGAGGTGAGACTACTTTAACACTTATGACACTTTACACACACTTTGACACAAAGTCAAAGTGTACGTAAAGTCTCATGGTCATGTCCCTGGTGAAATTACGCCGTAGAAATTTTTCCTTTCTTTATAAATTTTCGATCCATAAATGTTTTAGATACCTATATTTTTTTTTTTTTTTTTTTGCTTTAGGTATTATGATTATTAGATTAACTTCAAAAAAGGAAGAGGTTCTCAATTCGGTTGTATTTTTTTATGTTTGTTACCTCATATTCACCGTTATTTATGAACTGATTTAAATATTAAATCAGTTCATATCAACTTTTATGTGAAAGAATAAACTTTCTGATTGGTCCAAATTTCATCAATATCGGTTCAGTAGTTTGGTTTTTAAATCCAAATACCTGGAAAAATATGTCATCCAAATAAACAAAATTGCGTATTTTGCTTTCCTGTGACTTTCCAGTGGTGTTGTTAGGTGTTGGGTACCACTAAAAAGTTAAGTACAACCGACTTCCAAATAAAAAACACTACAAAGTAAAAAATAACTTTAATTTCGGAAATCGGTGTTAAATTACGAAGAAACTAGGTACCAAAAACACCGACTTCCGAAATTAAAGTTACTTTGTAGTGTTTTTTTTTCAACCTTCGAAACCTCGGTATGTTGTACCTTACCCAATGAATAAAGAATTCGCAGTTGAGCATAATTGTCAAACTCTGGTTCTGCCTGAAAACCTTTTAAAGTTGGATTTCACACGTTCAGAACTTACAATGAATGAATGTTTGAAATTATTGAATGTAGTTTTTTAAAACTATTTTTGTGTAGTTTAAAGTACCGACCAATATTCTATCTATCTATGTCTAATTCCTAATTCAGGAACTGCCTTTAGAAACTTAAAACTCTGTTTTGATTTTATTTTATTTTTGAGTGTTGCTTTCACCATGGCATTGTACAAAGTTTTTGTGAATGTTTTTAAATTGCAATCAGTTTTAATTAAGGTTTTTGGAAAAAACATCATCAGGTGAGATAGTGGTCAAGCGCGTGCCTATCAATAATAATACGAAATAATAAAATGTCGATATTCGTAGGTAGGATATTGAAAAGCAACGAACAGTAAAAATCTGCAAGCCGTAGTTGTGTAATATTTTATGAAGACCCGTTATAAGTTAATTGACTAACATTAAAATCTGTAAGAAATGGTTCGACGAACACAATCATAAACTGAGTTCACTTTCAGTTGATTACTGTTTACGTAATGGGGTAGGTACTTGCCTATACTTTCCTTTTAACGACGATATCACAGTCTGAGTCTGTCAGTAAAAAAGAGGCCATGGCAGTTCTAACGTATCTCTTGCATGTTAGTTCCTAATAACTCTATCTCACTGGCAATTAGCTGTCTGGCAATTTAACGGTCTGAAATTTCTGATGACCATACTTGGTTTTATAGGAACTGCAGATTCATTTAGATACCGCTATAGATTTTCATAGCCTTCCATAGGTACCTACAATGACTTGAGCTCGTGGCTTAATAAAACAGCTGCATAGGTCGATCTTCAAAGATCAGTAACGCAGAAAGCATTTTAATCCGTTGGTCATCAGACCTTTGACCGCCGCCGTTACTTTTAGTCAGAAGCCCGAAGGTCTGACTGTCCAGACTATCAGTCTGACCGTCCAGACCATCGTGTTATCCAGTTGTTGAGTTGTGAAGGTTAGGTAGGCGTTGCATATAGTGTTGTTCCCTTTTTTGGGATAAATAATATAGTATTTTTTGTAAATCCTTGCAAAAATATAGTAGGAAGGTATTGGAAAATTCTGGAAAAAATACACACACTTTACGTACCTATACATTTTATCATTTATGTCGGGTTGTTTCAAACGGTTGGTTAACGTACGTACGTCAACAATTTCGGAAGATGTTTAACGTTCGTTAGGCAGTTGTAACGTTTACGCGTGCGTTAAGCGGAGGAGAAAAATTTCGCCCTAAGTGTTAATTTTTCGTAATTTATAAAATATGTTAAGACCTATGTCCCTGTTAAGCCTATTCTTGTTTCTTTTCTTTTTAGGGAGGCATGTAAGAACCATTTAATAATCAGCATCACGTTACATTATTTTTATTTTAATAGCACAAAATTAACAAACACGTAGAAGTTTAACAGGGCATTGGTTTTGCAGCCTAGATCAGCTATTCAGAAAAGCTTTATTCATAAATGCTACAGCGAGCGAAGCGAGCTCAAATATTCTAGCCTCGGAACCTACATTTTTTGAATTTTCATACAGAAAGAGAAGCTTGACTTCAAGAAGGTAGGTTAGGTATTTTCTTGTGGACTTTTGCTGAATTTTTTTATAAATATGAGAATGTAGGATGCAATGAAAATTTTAAGTGTTTCCAAACAGCTTTTTACTGATGTATTTCGGCCTTGAATGGGATAAAAAACTCCTCAGACAAAGACTCCTCAGATGAGAAGTGTTGAAAATATAGTATTTTACGTACTACATTATTTTTCTATAATATACAATAGTACCATTGACTTGTAACTTGTAATAGTACAATTGACTAAAATATGGTACAATATTATATAGTACGGGTGGCAACCCTAGCTAACATAGGTAGGTACTGCTATTCAGCTGCAACGGCCGACCCGTTGCCAACTGACAGCCGACTCCAACATATAATAATAATAATAATAATAATAAATGTTTATTGCACCAAAAACAATACAACAAATAACATATAATTTTAGGCTAGTACATAAGTATAAAAACAACGTGGTAACATCTGTAGCCGAACTAGGACGAGTCCTGTATCTCAGCATACAGCGCCAAACCCTCGAAAAAGACAATAATTTATAGCCAGTAAGATATGTTAAGAGGTGCAACCATGAAAACTTGCTATAATTTATTTATTTTATTTTTCTATACTAATCAATACTAAGAATGTGTAAGTGTACCTACATGTCTTTTTTTTTTGTGTAAGTGTAGCTGTGGAGTAGTGAAAGGTGTTGGGGTGTTGGATAGTGTGGATACGTAATACCGAAAACATTTTCTTTTATTTATGAATGTAAAAAAGGTTCTCTGTTTCCTCATAAGAAAGGGCTAGCAGGTAGTTTTGAACTGTCTTCTTACATAAAGATCTGTTTAGCGGATATATATTGATGATCTTATTAATTTTATTGTACAAAAAAGGGGCAACAACTGTGTAAAATCTTCTGATAAAGGACGTTCTAGGCTCATACGATCGTGTACATACCTCGTGTTTTCGGCGTTTGTTGGTTATAGATGGATCATAATTAAGTTCACTGTGCTTCTTTAAGACAACTCTCTCTACGAACATCTGCCTTACAGTGGGAACTTGACAAAGCTGGTAAAGCGTTTTTGTCGGGAACAATATTGACTTGAAATGGCATACCTTCAGTATCGCACGCTGAGCAACCTCTAAGCCCTTGATAGTAGTCTTAGTAGCTCCACCCCAGGATAATATACAGTATGCAATAACAGACTGACACAGAGCAAGATAAATCTTTTTTAATAGCGTCCCTTCTATGACGTGCCTTAGATTCTTGAATATATAGATAAGCTTACGCACTCTACCAGACACCAACTTTATATGCTCTTTAAAGCTGAAATGGCTATCCAATGTAATGCCTAGGTATTTTATTTTATCTACACACTCTAGTGGTTTACAGCCGCAGTTTGTTTGGTGGGCACAACTGTGTGGAAAAATGCGGTGGTGCTTATTAATTCCAGTTTTTTGGCGGATCGAGAACGCTAAGTACTTGGTTTTATCGATGTTAAGGGTCAAAATGTTACTATGCAGCCACTTTTGAACCATATCAAAACCCACCTGGGCAGCATCAAAGACTTCATTCCAATTGTCGGCGGAGAAGAGGAGAGCTGTATCATCCGCATACGAGATTATTTCGCCTCTTGGTACACATAGGTTGCTGAGATCATTAATATATATAAGAAATAGGGTGGGTCCTAGGATGCTGCCCTGTGGGACTCCATGCGACACAGGAAGCTCACCACTGCAGTGACTGCCCACCCTTACACTCTGGTATCGTCCGGAAAGATAACTCTCAAAAAGCTCCAGCTGCACTCCTCTTATGCCAAGTTTTTCTAATTTGCGCACTAGAATAGGAACGGAAATAGTATCGAAGGCCTTTGCGAGGTCGAGAAAGACCGAAAGACACTTTTTACCCTTGTCCAGTTCTGTTGTGATATAGCCAGTTAACTTATGTACTGCTTCATCAGTTGATTTCCCTGCGCGGAAACCAAACTGATTTTGTGAGAGAAGTTTGTTCTGTTCAAGATAACTGACTAATCTGGTATTTATTATTCTTTCCAGGATTTTTGACAACGCGGGTAGAATTGAGATTGGCCTATAATTATTAAAACTACTTCTATCCCCTCCTTTATCGATCGGGCATACAACGGATTTTTTTAGGGCCATGGGAAAGATGCCGGAATCCAGACATAGATTGTAAATGAATGTGAGTGGAGGGACAAGGAATTCTTTGAATTGTTTTATAATTTTATTAGAGATACCGTCCCAACCAACTGAACATTCCGTCTTCAAACCATCCACACATCGGGCAACCTCCTCTTCACTGGTATCTTTGAGAAAGAAGGAGTACAGCGTAGAGTCAACCGCAGAATCAGCCGATGAGGGAGTATTTGAGTTGTTTTGGGTATGCATAATATGTTCAGCTAAAGACTTTCCTACATTTATAAAATAATTGTTCATTTCGTTTACTGTTAACTGAGGCGAGGAACATATCTTTAACAATTCTGAAGGAGAATTGTTGTCCGTTTTAGTCATAGTGATGCTTCTAATAGCATTCCATAATTTTTTTGGGTCATTGCCAGCCATTTCAACCTGATTTTTGTCGTAGGATTTCTTGACTTTTTTTAGCGTTTCATTACAGAAATTTCTGTAACGGATATATGAAACTCTTAGAATTTCGTTATCAGGGGACTTCTTATGATTTGCATGTAACCGGTCTCGGTTCCTCATGCATCGAAGCAGTCCAGGAGTTACCCACGGTTTTATTATTCTTTTCCGCCTTGACTGAGTTATTGATTTTGAGTTTTTTTGCAGCGCCAAATGTATGCAATTTATAAGATATTCTATAGCAACGTTAGGATCCCGGGTTCGTAAAATGGGATTTAGGTCAATACTAAGAATATCTCTACGCAGGCTCTCAAAATCAACTTTTGTGAAACTCGTTATTGGGTAGTTTCGTATAGGCGTAAGATCCATGCTAAGGAGAACAGGATGGTGATCAGTCAAAGTAGTTTGCGGAATAAGGGTCGTGGACAAATTACGAGTTTTAAGTAAGACGTGATCAATACACGTACCACTCGACGCACGTGTAATTTCAGTATGAGCCGGTAAGAGTCCATGTGAAGCAGCTAACGTTAGGTATTTTTCTCCCGGAAGCTCAATTTTGCCATCATTTATTGCAATATTGATGTCACCAATAACAACTATATTATTGTAATGAGATAACCTGGACAGAGTACCATTTAGGGAGTCGAGAAAAACATCTAAATTTTTATAAGATGGTGAACGATATATTGATACAATTGCTGTGGCCTCAAAAGTTAGTACTAAACAGTTTGCTTCCTGGAACTCCGGCTCCTCAACACTAAAACTAAGATGATCTCTGCAGTAGAGTACGACACCATCGTTTTGTTTAGGGTTTTTCTTTGTCGCATAGGAACGATAGCCTAAAAGTGTGGGAACGGAATTATCTTTTTTTAACCAGCACTCTGTGAGTACAAGTACATCACATTCGATTTTTAATCTCTGTAACATAGTTTCAAATCCCAGCATATTGCATTGAATACTCCGAATGTTCTGCGTCAGAACCGTGAGTAAGTTTTTTCCTGGTAGAAGTAATTTGTAGCAAGTATCTAAATCACATGTAAGAGCTTTGGAGACAGTTAAACTGTCAATATTAGTATTCAAGTCAATTTGATGATCGAATTCTTAATTTTTATGAATAGGTCAAAGAAATTACTTTCTATTTTTAATTTATCAAGTACTGGGTAATGACTTAGTGGAAGTGGCCTAGTTTTCGGTACGTGTGAATTATTTGTGTGTACGATATTGCAATTATGTGTGTATGTTTGTTGGTGTGTACTAAAGAAATACAAAGTGTTTGTTATACAACATTTAGAAACAGTTGATGTTATGACGAAATTAAAAGTAATGACAAAAAATAGAAACAAAGTAGAAAACATAAGATAAGCATGCAAATTTATCAGAAAGGCAAATTCTTGACGAATGATACGATATACGAATACTAGTCATACAGTGTTCTTTAATTTCTCTATGTCAGACTCGGAGTTTATACGAATTTGTGGATCCTCTACAGCTTTACGTAGGTATACAATGCCGTGAGAAGTCCAACAGAAGTTATATCCGTACCCTTTTTGAAATTGTCTTGCTGCGTAGAACAAACGTTGGGTTTTATAAGTCAGTGTTTCCGAAACATACACCGGTTGTATTGCAGATTGTAGACCTAAATGGGCAGTGTTGAGTTTTTCTCTCTTATCCTTGGAGCTGTTAAACTTCTTAACTCTTGCGACGATTTTATCCTTCAAAATTACTGTACTTAGGTCGATTATGATTGGGCTGGAGTTTTCCTTAGCATGAATTCTATAGATATCTCTAATATCTGAGTCTTGTAGTTTGACATCAAGAGTCTTCCCCATATTTACAACCAGGTTGCAGAGATGATTTTTATTCTCCCCATTTAGTTTAGGGACGTTTCGGATCTCCAAACCCGACGACCGAGACTTGCGCTCCAAGTACTCAATTTTCTCCTCCAGTTGGTGGATATATTTTTTATCATCTTTTCGCTCTGACTCGAGATAGGAAATACGTGTCAAAAACTCGTCGTACTTGCTTGACATGACTTCCACACTCTTCTTCAATTCAGTATTTTGTTCCAAAATATTATTAACTTTTACCAGCAGGTCTTCAAAACGACTCTCTTGCAATTTCGAGAAATCAGAGAAAGCGTGCATCGTTAAAGTGCCTGCATTTCTATCGACACCATCAAACTTGCGCTTCTTATTCCGTTCCGTCGCTGTTGCTATTACTGATAGATCAGGCGCTGAGACACATTGATGTAACATTGACTCTTCAGCGGTAAGACGCATACGTACTGAGTCATCCTCGCACGCTGAGTCAACAACGCAAGACATGGAAGGTAGTGGTGAAGCGGGGGGCGTCCGGTTAATAGGCATCTCTACCAATTTCTCACAAAGTACCAGGGTCGCAGGAACAACAAAGAGCTGCAGCTATAGGCGCGAGAAACAATTCTAACGGGGGTCAATCTTATCTGGTCGCTATCGGTGATTTCCAGTATTTTTGGTTTCCGTCCAACTCAGCTAGACCTCACTCAGGTAACGCAAGTGTGTGTACGCAAATTTCACACAGTTAGTCTACTACTCCTGCATAAATTATTTTCTGTCGCCGAAACAGGGATAGCTGCGTCTCTCTTGCGTCGTGTAAAGGATGCGTAGGGTACTCACATGCGTGCTGTCAGTGCTGCGCGCGTTGTGTTCTTTGGCCGTATTTATTAACGTGTGCGAAAATTAGCGCTCCGTTCGACCTCCTATATCTTCTGCAGCACTAATTATCTCCGGGAATTAATTTGTATTAAAAATCAGTATTTTAACTTTTATTGAATTTAAGAAATGCAACTTAGAACACGTCTGTACTCCACAGAGATCCGAGGGGAAGGGGACATAGTCGATAAAAGGCAGATAGATTGATACAGTAACTTTATGTACAGGAATTGAAAACTCAAGTGACAGGCAATGGCACGATCACAGCTCGGCAGTGCGATGTCTCTAGCGCCGAAGAGGTGGCGGCCACGTTCAAATGGATCGGCGACAGCTTCGGCTGCGTTCACATCATGGTCAACAACGCTGGGGTGCTAGTGCAGGGGGGTATCACAGGTAGGTACTTAAATTACAAGGTCTTGCCAGCGGCTTTGTCTGCGGGAAAATCGATAATTATCCATCAAGATTTGGAACGTACCTAGGTGCTATCTGGATAGAAAGTGCCTAGGCTTGTTATGTGCCTATGTCCTAATTCAGGGCACGGTCCGCCAGCATTCCAAAAATAATCTGGACTACTTTAAACCCTGCAGCCGTTTAGGCGATTATTGATTAGCAAACACTCGTAGACAGATTTGTATTTATCTAATATTAAGTGGGATATGAATTAAGATAGGCAGGATACAAGCAGCTGGAAATTAAAGGTTATTTTTTGCATAAACTATGATTCGATTATATTTTGACCCGGTTTTGCTCAAACCGTGAGGTTAACGATTAACCTACCTGTAGGTTTTTTTTATTTTTTTTTTTATTTTATTTTATTTCGGGTTTTTTGTTACACATAACATATCAAACCCATTGTACCTTATTACTATAATTACATAGATCTAAATACTTATTCTAATAATTTCGAAGATAGCTACGGGGGTCGGTGCTGTGTCTGCGGCATTAGCAGGTATAACGCTTGTGCTATGTCTGATGCAGGTTCACTCAGAGCACTTTGTATAATTCCTACGTTCATCCTTGTAATACCATACTTTCTCAGCACCGATTCCCTCTCTACCTTGTTCAGGACACATTCCATCAGCAAGTGTTGCACATCCTCAATCTTTCCACAAGTTGGACAATTCGGTGTGTCAGCTTTTCTCATTAGGTGTGCAAATTTTGCCGATGGATAATGGCCCGAACGAAGTCTAAAGGTTTTCTATTATTGTAACAGTAGGTATATTTTGTGAAGTAGCTTCGTGCCTAACTGGTGGCTCGAAGCTACTTTTAAGGATTAGGTAAGTCTTGCTAAAATGCAGCCAATTCTCAAGGTTTGTTGTTGATTAATATTTCACTCCATGCTGTCCATGTTGTTAGAACTTAGGATTCAATCACTAAGTGTTTGGTTCAGTTGTAATGCAGATTCAGTTCTATTGTAGGCCGCTTCTTCGCAGTTCTATTTTTTTCGACTCACGTATGTACCTATAGCCGAAACCATATTTTTTTTTTAAGGATGGGAAATCATCAAATGACCCTTTCCGCTCTGGGTGGAGCGGCAGGGAGTGTCAGACTTTTACTGACCTAAACCCACCCATGCTCCTCCTAGTGCCTTTTGCGTTCCAAGGCCGCGGTAACTCTTTCGAACAAAATCCGCGACCCTGGCAGGCACTACAGCCGAAACCCTTGCATACATTTAGGGCCTATCTTCAACATTCTGATCTATTTCAGACGTCGGCAACGACATGTTAGACGAGAAGGACATTCTGTCGGTCATCGACATCAACTTGAAAGGCCCCATACTGTGCGCGAGGCACGCCATAGCCTCCATGAGGAGCAACAACTTCGATGGGCACGTTGTCAACATTAACAGGTAAAAAAACTGGTTATTTAATTTACATTTTTGCGTATTTTAATTAAATTTATTGTAAATCCTATGTACTGACGAAATTTGATAACGGTAAACCTGCTTTTGATCCTGTTAACTAGAATGTTTGCATAACTAATTTTTGTTTTGATGAAGACTACCAACGGTAAACTTGATGCTACGCAAAAAGTTTACTAAAATGTTGTATTCGGATATCCAATTTTGTGATTTTATGAGATTCATATGACGGTAAACGAGCTCTAAGCTAGAAGAAGTCTAGATTGTGAGTGTAACCTATGCCTAAAAATATGTGAAGCCATTTTTCTAGAAGGGGTATGGAATGTGAGACCTATACAGCCCACTTACATTTTATCAGTTGCGGTTAACTTAGTACTACTTAATGATGGGCTGTGCTCAACAGTCTGCATGTCACAGTGAAAAATAGAATAGATATAGATTTCGCATTTTTAACTGTAGACGAAGAAACTGATCAAGCTTGGTTTATTTATTTTGACAAACTTTCTGTTGACAAAAGCAATTACCAGTCACAGAAGCAGCCATTCTTGACCTTGATTCTTTGCAATTTGCATAAATTTTCTGCCATAGCGTAATTACTCGTATAATTGCAAGGTTCGCATGTCCACAGTATCGCGGGCCACTACGTGCCCATGTCGCCCAAGTTCAACGTGTACCCCAGCACCAAGTACGGCATCACCGGCTTCTCCGCCGGCCTGCTCAACGAGCTAGCTGACCATAAGAACAAGATCAAAGTTACTGTAAGTTTATAGTCATCATCATCATCATCTTAGCCGATATACGTCTACTGCTGGACATAGGCCTCCCCAAGAACTGTCATCACATCGACCGCTCTGTGTCTTGCATCAAGTGGGCTACCGCGGCCTTCACCAACAAGTCGATTCTGTAAACACCTCACTATGAAAACTAGCTGTGCTAGTGCTGTGGAGCTAGCCCGAAGTGAACTGTCGTGACACTTTGATGTGGAGGATTGACAGCACACTTTTTTTTCACTTCACCTAAGTTTTCACGATAACATGTCTACGGCTGCATGCAGTTAGACTGGAAGCCGATCCCAATATATATGGGAAAAGGCTACGCAGGTTGCATAGGAAGATAAATGTTGATTTATAATAGGATGTTGTTTGTCCTTAGAGCGTGTCCCCGGGGCTGGTGGCGACAGGCATGGACGTCGTGGGTTCGGAGCTCGAGCGCGAGCCGGCGCTGCGTCCCCGGGACGTCGCTGACGCCGTGCTCTACGTGCTCTCCACGCCTCCCACTGTCAACGTTAGTATTACTTATTTGTGTATTTATTAAAACTTCGACCACATTATCGCTGACCATCAATTGAGATAGTGGTCTAGCGCGTGCGTAAAAACTGTGTATAAAGTTTCCACTTAACATATTACATGCCTAAGTATTCTCAGGCCACAGTTCCTGCTACTACCAGTTCGCATGCAAGCTGCGTTACATTGCGGGATATCGAGTTATAATGTGATCAATGGTTAGATCGTAATAAAAAAATTGTCCGCAATGTTATTAAAAATTAAACTTACATGTTATTGAAGCTTGCAGGTGGAAACGCGACCTTATAAAGTAACTATAATGTCAACTACTAGGTTAACAGTTTTGTAGGTATTTCAACAGACTCTTCATGACCCTGTCTGGTTGGAAGACTCGAGTCCTTCATTGAATTAGCTTAACTGAGTTTTGTTCTTATTCGTAAAGTAATTAACGCGGCGCAAACTGCGTGCAACATGTACCTACTCAAGGTTTTCTTATTAACAATCAATCACATTACCTTGTAATTTATTAAATGACGAAAATTCTATAATTAATCTTATCGTGATTTTACTTCGTTCCAAGCTATTCTAAACCCTTTATTTATTCTAGTTTTACACGATTTAAAACTATACCTAATAAACAACAGGGATGGTTCCTGGTTAAAATAGTAGTTTATGCAAAGATCATACAAAAGGGGTTATTAAAACACGAGAGAGATAATAGCATCACACGAGTGTTTAATACCTAATTATATGCCGTTGCATACACTATTTTATCTTCACTCATACAGTTGAAATAAAATAAGTGAAAAAATCGTTTATTCCAATAAGGCGGATATTCTCATTGCGTATTCGAATGACTGCGCAGCGCGTGCATCCAAAGACAATGATAAAAGCTGGCTCATTGACTTAAGGTGAGCGCTTCGAGGTAGCCCGCGAAATTCAAATTGATTGACAATGGTTATGATATCATGAAATACTACATTTGACATCAATTGTAACTGAAAGAGTTTTTTTTTTTTTTTTTTTTTTTTTTTTCTAGGATGGGAAATCATCAAATGACCCCTCCCGCTCTGGGTGGAGCGGCAGGGAGTGTCAGACTTTTACTGACTAAAACCCACCCTTTAGTCCTCCTAGTGCCTTTCTTCCCAGGGCCGCGGTAACTCTTTCGAACAAATCCGCAACAACTGAAAGAGTTGTATTGATGATTTTTACTCACTGCAAATTGCCAAAAATGTAAGATTTGAAGCCTTGTAGGGATGAGCCCGCGCCAATAAATTAAAAAGTACAAGTGTGCTATAAAAATTAAAAAGTTATTTTGTAATGCAGTTGTTTAAAAATCGAAGGAAAATGTAATGGGTTTTTTTTAATTTTACCTATCCACTAAAAAAAAGTACGTGTTTATGCTTTCGTTTTTGAACTCATATTTGGAACATTAGGTTGTCAGTGTAGATAAAATATATTATTCTATTTAGTCCGTCAGTTGGGTTATCGAAAAATATTGGACACGTATTTTTTGCTAATCAAATCAATAAAAAATTACGAAGATAAAACGCAACAAAGATCAGGAGTGGGGGCTGGTGACGTCACGGGTACGTAAAAAGTGTACATATAAGTGACGTCACACGAGTTTCCAACGAACTGTATCGTTTTCATTTTTTGTTAACGTGAAAAAATAAAAAATACGTGTCTAATATTTTTTGGCCTATTGTAGGTTGTAGTAGGTACTGGGTATTCGTTCTATGATTATGTAAACTAACTCAATAAATTCACTTTTTCAGATAAACGAGTTAACAATAACACCAGTGACAGAAAGAAGGTTATAATTAAATTAAAAAGCATTTATTCACTAAACATGGCACGGCACTAGAAACGCACTGTAGTAAGACTAGGGATGATTAGACTGAAGCATTGGAGAAGGAGGAAGACGCCAGGCCGAACATGCTGGTGCCAAATTGTAGCAGTGCTCGCAAGACGTCCATTTTCAGCGTCCACAGCGGTGACGATGCAGGTGATGACTGTGATGACGACTGCGCCTGCAAACAATATAATATTTAAAACGATACATATCAAAGATTTGGTAAAAAGCGATATAGTAGATACATATCTTTTAAAAATAATTTAGATAAGATAGCGCTGCTCTCAGTGTCAGCACATGCCGCACATGCATAATGTAATACTTACTGTAAGTTATCTGCAATGGAATCAAATAAATATATTTTTAATTGTTTTCGAGTTTATATTTAACATTTTATTAAAATGCTCTTATAATTTATGACCCTACTAATTAAAATAACTACATTCATCAAATGTATAATGATAACAATTATCATGCTTAAAATAAAGTAACTTTCACTGGGTGCCTTGATACAACATAATATTATCAGCTTTATATTGCTGAATATAATTATGATGACAAAAGTCAGTTTTAGTAAGTTGACCTTCCTTTGCGCCGGCTTTTAGCTCATTACTCCACTCCACTACACTACAATACAGGTACAGTTTGACTATCCCACGAGCGTCTTCTATAAATTCGTCGGAAACAAGCATTGCTTCGATTTTATCGCCGCCAACCACTGCCTCCAGAGCTTGTCTTGGACATTTCTCCGAGCAGTCCCATGAGTAAACTCGCAAAGAACCCTGCCGAGTCGGCCATCTTCATTCCTCCATTCTCCTCATCAGAACCTGATGCGTCCGGATCTCCAGCCTGCGACAGTAAGTTCATGATTTAAGAGCTTCTCTACCGTTTCTATTTTCAACGCATCTAATATAAACCAGGTTTGCTCTTACCGCGCTTGTCCCTTTCACCAATGTGGATATGAACTTTCCAAAGAAGGCGCCGTTATTTTTCTAGAATATTAACAAGTATTTATGAAAACCCTGAGTCTACATATATCAAGCTAATATTCATTAAAAATTTGGAAAGTTTGGTAAAAATACGACGTACCGCTCCACCTCCAGTAATAGTGTCAAGAGACGTCAGAAGATAGCTTCCAATGATCTCTCCCGGATTCTGGTTTCCATCAGACTTAAAGAAAATATGTCAATTAGTAAAACTACTTACGATTTTAGAAAAGAACTTTTATTTTTTTTAAATCTTCTGCACTTACCAACAAGCCAACAAAAAGTCCTAATCCAGTTGCAATAATGGCGTTAATATCAACCCCGTCTCCCTGAAAAATCTCATTTGTTCAGTGAACCTTATTGCAAATAACATTCAATTCATGAAATATATTGAACTGTCTCAGTAACTTACACTCAAGCTGGCGACAATACCACCTACTGTCGCTAACAAAGTTCCCAAATCCGATTCTCCGTCCTGTTAAAAATATCTGATTAAGTATCATATTCCATGATTGGTAAACTTACTTTTGTTCCCAACTTACGCCACTCAATCCGGCGAGCAGGCCTAATATTCCACCTCCTTGGCCGTCCCCACCAGGGACATCGTCGTAATCGGAATCATTGGAATCATTATCACCATCGTCGTCTCCATTATCGCCGTTAGAAGCGGAGTCTTGTTTAGAACCTCCATTTTCATTACTCTCTTTTTCTACACTCTCTTCAGCTCCTTTATCTTCGCTGGAATCTTCGGGTTCACTCTCATTACTGTCACTACCATCATCTTCTTCAAGTTCATATTTTTGTAACGGAGGAGGTTTCAAATCCGCTGTGTAATCAATGTCTATCTCATTGTCTCCAATGTCCTGACGTTTTTGTATCACCTTGATTTGGTTACGGTTGATACGTATCAGGTCTTGGATTAACTTTTTTACTATTATGTTGTTGTTTTTAACCTGTAAGTTGAATTAAGTGTACTAAATGATTTTTCATAACAAGTGTCAACTTTTCACCACCACCACCATGCAATTCCCGAACGTGCAAAAAAAATTGTGGAACAAAATCAAACTTACCCTTCCTGCTTCTGTGCATTAAAATCAGCGAGAGTGCATCGTTGCAAAATAAAACTCACAGCTTGCATGAGAACACAACACAACAAAAATAAATAAAAGTAAAAAGCCTTGACTGTGTCTGCGTGAACTTTACCGGTCAACCAGTGCGTTAAAGTGCAAGAATGCATAAAAATAGGTATGCGAAGTAGGTAACTTACGCGTGGAAACACATATACACCACAAATCCTTGCTCATTGTAGTTGCGTGTAGGTATTATTGTTATAATAATCATAAACTAAGTAAAAATAATAAGCATAAATTAAGTCGACATTGAACAGAATCTTGTCTTATGACATGATTGCTGCGGAATTTAGACAATACATTATCCTTGTTATAGCCTAAATGGGTTCGGAAGAATATAATAGGCCATAGCAATAAGTGCAGTGCTGGTGAAAACATTAAGGAAAACGTGAAACTTGCCGCATGTCGTAGAAAAACCAAAGCAAAACAATACAAGGACATTGCCGTCAGTGGATTGAAGGGATAAAGTGGAACTGAACGGGCTGCATGTCGAAGGAGAAATGGGCGGTGATTAAGAAACAGGGGATCCCAAACGCATGGAAACGACAATGCGACAGGCCCAGAAAAAACAGCGGGATAGGGAAGCGCTGGACTCCTTTTAAAAGTACTGGCTCAAAATTGCAGAAGACCGGGGAATGTGGAAAGGTAGGCCCTGTAGTGGGATAGCACAGGCTCATAATAATTACGATAATAGAGAAGAGGTACTTACGTTAGAGCCGCCAGACCCTGAGGCGGGGAACAGTGAGGTGGCTAAGTTAAGCAGACTGAAGATATTGCTGCCTCCACCAGTGGATGAGGATGAGTTCTGTGTGCCGAAGTCGTCATCATCATCGTCGTCATCATCATCACTCTTATTTGCGTCTATTGACACTGTAGTTGTTGTGCTTGTCTTCGAGTCATCAGCCGATGAATGGTTTTCACTGATTTCTTTCTGCAATATAATTTTTAGATGTTCAAGAATATTATCATTTCCGTTGTTAGAACGGCAAAGACGAGTCAAAGTTTTTTGACACTGACTTCCACTGAGGAAGTTCAAGAATGATCATTCACTTTGATATAATTATATGCATAGGTACACTGTATACTAACAGTTTATTATCACTATTAAATTAACTACGTTTTTCGGTGATCTTCTGGCTTCAGTAAGTCCAAATTCAAAGCATCATGCTAGTAAGTCGTAGGTAGGTAAAGCTAAAGACCTTCAACCCTTACATTCCTCGATCAGAAGGGATAGAGGCACAACCTACATAAATTGCAACTGGGCATTCAAATCAGATATAGCAACCAGTTTAAAGTAACTAGACTAGCTCACAGCCAGTTCAGAACAAGAAAAACATACAGATTGCAATAAAGCCTGGGCTAAGAGAATTATTTCCACACTAAGTATCTAGAGTAGTAATTGTAAAGCTTGTACATGTACATACCGATCCTTTACCACCAGCAGCAGTCGAGGATTCTTTGGATGCACTATTCGGCGAAGATTCCTTTGAATCAAGCTTGTTGTCGGCAAATCCTCTCCTCCAACGGAACCCACTGACTGGCACGCAGAACGCGTTAGCCGTCAGAGACAGCACCAGAAATATCGCAAGACTTCGACCGCGCGCCATTGTCATCACCAACTCACTAGGTATACTGCAATCACTTGAACAACGTTACCATCTAAATAATTTCACTGCCAATTAAATAGACCTTTTTTCTGACGAACAAGAATGTTGCAAAACTAGTCATAATTAATAAATAATGGAGCACTCATTTATGAAATTAATAGATAATTTGTTTTATTTAGTAATGAACTGGTATAAATGGGTTTACGGTACAAGTTTGCACAATGTCTACGTGACTTGTGGAAGGTATAGTGATATTTTGGGGCACGCCGTCCACTACTACAGTAGGTACTACATCAAAATAAATAGAACAGGAATCACCAGAATACCAAACACGGGACATAAACTAGTTAAGTAGTAACTATTGATGTGACAGGGTTCAACCAGATTCTAATCTTATCTATGAAACGACATCTGAAAAACTAACCTAGTGGACATTTTTTTCTTCCCATGTCAATCAATTTAGCCGGTCTTTTCACAACTATTTGCGATGGCTTCTAGTCTTACCGTATGCAGCCGAATACCAACACAGTATTTTATATCTGACCTCCACAATTTAACCTAGTCCTTCTCACACATGAGCCCTAAAAAACTCTGCAGTATTCGTGAGGTTGATTTGTTACACTTGTATAAGGTTATGTTAATAGAATAGAGAATACAACCAAACTGAGAACCTCCTCCTTTTTTTGAAGTCGGTTAAAAATATGAGCCACTGTACCTTTCTGACTAGATGTGGTCGAAACAGTAAACATTCGCTTATTGGTCGTTACTCGCCGCAAGGAATAACTTATAACAAAACTGGGTTCCTGTTGCGCGTCTACAGGCTGATGTCTTTCGAGCAATATGAAAAAAAAATCAGTTTAAGATTAACTTGATGGCAGTCCTTTTAAACTATAATGAAGTCTCCGTGGCTAGTTGTAAACATAAAAACAAAAAGTGGAGTACCTATTTTAGAACCCAGACACACTTGAAGTACTCCACATTTTTCAGGTTGTTTAATGATTGTTTTGATTGTTTGTTGTTTGTGTAACCTCTTATAGACTTAGGTTTAGGTTCAAAGATATTTATTCTCAAAAAAGACACAAAGTCACTTACTTACATGAGAACAATGTTTTCCTTATGCTAAATATAAGTATTCCATCGAGTTCGTCATTATTTCGAATATTGGGTGTTTCACTCATCCAGTGCATTTTCTTATTTGAAGACTTGCTAATATATGGTTCAGTACTAGTAGGTAAAAATATTATGTGGTGAGGGAATAGAGAGTTCATCTGTGTTATGGAGCACACTGCACTATAACATCTCCCATGTCGATGCCTAGTCTCTACTGAATTTTGTCGCCATGAAAGAAATTGGCTCAGGAGGACTACATATTGTGGTAAGTAATTAATTTCATTATTGTTATACCTATCCAGTGAAATAACTTTTCAGTTACTTCTCGTGGTCGATATTTTCAAGAATCCATATTAATATAAATGTTAGAGTAATTTTGTCTGTCTGTCTGTTACTCTTTAAGTCTTACCGGCGGAACGGTTTTGGATAAATCTTGACATACGGGTAGACCATGCTCTGGGGTAGGATGAAGGATAGGTACCTTTAACCCCGGGAGCATGTTCCTGTGTATACGTCACTGGCAAAAGCTAGTATCCAATAGATGTATAGTCAGGTTCGAACAGCAACAGCCTGTAGCTAGGGGCGTGGTGTCGCCAACTGGAAGGTCCGTCAGAACATTGACATTAGCGCCGGTCGCGACGCAGCGCTTGCGCCACTCGAGTTGCCAAACGATCGCGACGCACTTCCCCCTGGCCCTCCGGCCTCCGGTCACCTAAACATACACTCTATGTGTCGGGTACATCCTCCCTCACATCTAATTTCCCGTGTAATCTTTTCTTATGTTGCGTAAAATATTGTTGCCAATAGATTAGAATAAAAACAACAGTATGCAGTATTTTGGATAGAAGTTAATATTTTGGGGTTATTAGGATTATTATATGGGTTATTATATTAATAGGATTTTTAGATGACCAGGTAATTAAATCGATGCTTTTGCTCTCAGAGATAGGTAATTAAATACAGAAGAGACGAGATTGTATGAAGGTTTGTGTCCTTCACCACACAATCCTCAACTTTGAAAACTTTATCAATTTTAAGATCAACTGCGCCGCTGACTCAGATCTCTGCTATTGCTTATAGAAAGACCTGCGGCTGAGTAGTTCGAGCGAGAAGGAGGGATGGAGCTATACACCCTATATAGCTCCATCACTCCTTCTCGCTCGAACTACTCACGCTTCCACACGTCATGGTAGGGCCGCTGTTGCGTAATACACAAATGAATGAAATCGATTCCGTATCCTTTCGTTTCGTCATTTCAACAGTAGGTATTCATTACGTGCATTACATTGTCGAGCTGACGATTTTTTAAGCTTAACTATGAAGCAATTAATCTAGAATTCCTTTCTTGAAAGATTATGCGATTTTATGAGTTACATTACACACAATTGGGGTGTAATAAAATAAAACATTCAAGCATAATAAATGTAGGTATTTATTATCTAGTTTTACGCATAATTACAACGTGATAATAAACATATATTCAAGACTAGATTGTAATAAAATAATATTAATTAAAACTGCATATTTACAACAAATAACTGCACGTTTACTTACTACGGTGTTCAAAGGTTACTTCAGAAACATACCTATAGGAGTATATAATAGGCAGTTATCATGATTTTTACATAATTATTTAAATTCAAAACATTGAACACGATTCATTGATTTCGGCGTAGCAAAGTGATAAGAATATAATATTATTATACCTATTAATATTATATAGGTAAGTACATTATATTTTATCTAAATTCATAAATACAAGTAAATCCTCATCTTGTAAAGGACACGTCGTGGGAACAGGCAGTAAAATACAATATTTATAAACTCTATATACATATTTATAATAATATACAGTTTGAGTCTTTATTATATGCACATATCGAAATGAGGGAATCAATGCTTAATTTTATCGACAGAAAAAATATTTGAAAAATTCGAAATTAGGTACCTATAGAATGTTTTTTTTTTTAATTTTGTTCGCTCTGTGACCCCAGTGTAAATAAAACGGTGTAACTTTTAAACTAAATGATCTATCGCAATGAAACAAACTCTATAATGATTGGAAATTAAGCGTCCTCAAAAGGGAACTGTGGAAAAAAACTAGATTAAACAACTAAGAATAAATTAAAGTAATAAATAAGGTAAGTAATAATAAGTAATGGAGCGTGTTATTGAGAAATTTTACGATTATTGTAAAAATGTATGAAAAAAAAAACAGATTTTTGCTAAAAAAACATGTTTATTTACAATAGAGGGTAGTTTTTTCCACAATTTTCATTTTATGAGGATGCCTAATTACTTCCAATCGTTATGGAGTTTGTTTCATCGCAATTTATCAATTAAGTAGTTTCGAAGTTACACCGTTTTGTTTACACGGGGTCAAAGCAACGAATAAATTTTTTAATAATTCCATAGAAAATATTAAGAGAATAGGTATTTACATTTTTTTTTTCTGTCTGTTAAATTAAGCATAGGTTCCTCCCTCATTCCGAGATGTGCACATTATAAAGACTCACACTGTATACAACGTGTAACAGATTATACGCAATACCTGTTATGGGGTCATTGTATTTTAAATTATTGACAACTTTTACGACCAACCTCGAAATTGCGAAAAAAAATCAGCTGTTCAGTACATTTTGTCGAGTTATGCGCACAGAAACGTATGGAGGAGTCAATTTTTTTTCGCGATTTCTTTGTTGGTCCCATAGTGAAAGTTGTTCATAATGATGAGTATGCGATTATTCTGTTACACGTTGTAGATAGATATACAATTAAAAGTTCATATAGGTACCTAATACACTCACGGACCTCATAAATGTTGTCGCCTCGCCACTGTATTATTTACCCGACTGTCCAAGAAAGAGGGTAGTGTGTTTTATGTTTAAAGATCAACCTAATTATATTAAATGCCAAGATGCACAATCATGTAATTCATTCTTATTGAATCAAATTAGTAATTGATGCAAAATAAAATGTGACTAATAGGTCAATCAATTCAAATCAAATTATTGACTAGTTTTTCACTAATGAATTTCAATAAACAATTCACAACCATGACATCGTGATATGTCATCTTCTGATAATTGGACAGGAGTGAATCCTAGGTTATCCAAACCTTATAGTAGGCACCTACATTCAGCAGACTGATTGTTTATCACAACAAGGTCTGTTTGTCTATGTGACAGTTAGAGCCTGTTTCACGACAGTTGTAATTTGTAGTGTTAATAGCCACTAAATAAAATCAAAATTGGAACATATTTGGCAATTTGGCAGTTAATTTCATAGTGTATAGATACCTAATCTATGTTTTTTCGAAATCGAAATTAACTGCCAAATCAGCTAACGGGAACTTAATCGTAGGTGGTGAAACAGTTGCGGAATTTAAAGAGTCACCGCGAAGGGCATTTGGAGGAACACGGATGGGTTTGAGTCAGTATGAGTCTGACACTCCATTCCGTTCCACCCAGAGCCGAAGGAGTCATTTGATGATTTCCCATCCTAAAAAAAAAGGTGGTGTGAAACAGGCTCTTATACAGTTTCAACCTTAGTAAATTTACAATTTAAGAACTGTTTTTAGGATTCGAAGATGTGAACAATTAATTTCTCTGACTTTACATTCGTCTCTACACTAGCATGATGATGACCCAGTTGTTTACTACTTTTAATACTTCGAACAGCAGACAAACAATGACCAGTCCAAGGCCAGTCATTTCTGTCACTCGACCAACTATGAAACAAAACTGGCAGGTGCCATTCACTTCACTCTCATAAGTCCTGGCTAGAGGCTTTAATCTTAAGGCCGCCACAGACAAGTCCGTTAAAGCAGACGGCAACCTCCTTGGTCAGCATGCGAGAGGCCACTCATAATAATAAAAAAAAACGTTCATTCAGTGCCTACAGAGGCGTCGGTCCGCGGAGGTCGCAGCCTCTCCATGAGCGGTATGGCAACACCAGCGAGTTCGTCCCACGAGGCGAGCCGTCGACACGGCTCGCACAGGCACTCCTCCACGTCCCCCTCCTCGAAGCCGAGGTCCTCGCCCGTGACGTCACCGTCTTCGAGCTCGAGGCTGCCCTTGCGAGTGAGGCGCTTCGGGCCCGCGGCGTAGCAGGAGGCGTTGCATTCGGATGCGTAGTTATTGTTTTCCATGTCGAATGTTACCTGCCGGTTAATATTATAAAGAGGTAAAATTTGTAAGTTTGTATGTAAGGGGTAATCTCTGGAACTTATGATCCAATTCTAAAAATTTTTTCACTGATAGAAAGCTACATTATTCCTGAGTGCTATAGGCTATAAATTATTTTTATAACATGTATATTAACCGAGCTATCACAACTTTTGTCTAGCAAGTCGGAAAGAAATACCTTAATAAAATAGAATTATTTGCATGCATGTATGTGTAGGGTAGGTGTAGGGTAGGTGTAGGGTAGGTGTAGGGTAGGTGTAGGGTAGGTGTAGGGTAGGTGTAGGGTAGGTGTAGGGTAGGTGTAGGGTAGGTGTAGGGTAGGTGTAGGGTAGGTGTAGGGTAGGTGTAGGGTAGGTGTAGGGTAGGTGTAGGGTAGGTAGGTAGGTAGCCAGTTGACGGGAGCGAAGCCGCGGGAGACAGCTAGTGTTAGATATAGCAGGTCAATGTTTGATAAACAGTGCGGTGTCAAGCAATTTTGCACCTTATGCAGTGCAATTATTACAGGTCCTGATACGTATTTTGTGTGTGCAGCCGAGCGAAACATTTTACTGCTACGTTAATCTTTTTGAATGAGTTTTATTTAGTTGGCTTTTGTAGTTGTACCTAATTCATTATTTATTTGTTGATAAAGCTTACTAAAAATACAGATAGAAACGTGAAACGTAACGTTGATTGATCTCTACAGTAAACTGTTGGGTAGTCTACAAATGGACTGCATACTCACATGATGTTTGACGATACTTTGATCACCATCACATGTATCTCCCATCTTAGCTGCTTCACAAGCAGCGAAAGCTGATTCGTCATCTAAAACAATTCAATTCCGTCATTTATTCCCTCTTCACAGTTGTTTAATATTTAAAAACGACCTTGCGCGAGTAATAACATACTTACACGGTAAAAAAAAACAATATGATTGACAAAAAAATAAAATTCAAAAAGTCAACTTTGACCCCGACGTGATTTGAACACGCAACCTTCTGATCTGGAGTCAGACGCGCTACCGTTGCGCCACGGAGTCGCTTAATAGTACTTTCGAAATAGGGAACAACTTCACATAGAAATAACAAGTTGGCAACTATCTTGTTGATAACGTACTGATAGCTGATAGTGAATGAAAGATCTGCATTAATTATAATGTAGATAAACAGTAATAGTTGTGTTACCCATTACGTTTATTTTGATCGCATTGGAATTTTTAACTAGGTTTATATTTACTGCATAGTGCTGTTATTATTTCCCTATACCTACGTTTTACAATGTTAGGTGAACCAACAAATTTGAATTTATTTCAAACACCTAATATTTAAACGGCACTTTTATCTAAAAAATATCGTTTTAAAATCAAGTTCCTACGGAAAGTTAAGATTTTAAACTGTCCTCAGTTTAGTTTGAAACAAAGCGAATAGCAAGTCTGTTACAAGAAACTTGTTGCTATGCCGACAATTCTGTACAATTTCACTGTTTTATAATAAAGATTCTTTGT
Source organism: Melanchra persicariae (assembly GCA_947386135.1). NCBI lineage: Eukaryota > Metazoa > Arthropoda > Insecta > Lepidoptera > Noctuidae > Melanchra > Melanchra persicariae. The sequence goes on along the minus strand of OX376661.1, from coordinate 6,679,036 downwards.
GAATTTATTTTTTAATTCATTTTATTTTCCTCAGTCATGTTTTCACTTGTTTTTTGTATAAATATGTAAGTTTATGATTATTTCTTACCTAACCTATCCGAGTCGGGGTGCACAATGGTCGAATACGGTTATTTTACAAGTTTACATGTTTCATTTGCCCATCATTGTATGGTAGGCCGGTTAACATTGATAAATATAGACCAAAATCTATTTATTTTACACATTGCCGGTGGATCGGCAGGTACTCTACATAATCCCTAGGAATTGTATATGTCGGAGTCAACTATCTGAATCCGCCGTTTCATCTAGCCTTTTCATTGAATTGTGCTGTTTAATCAGACATAAGTAACATCCCTAGCTACTATAACTGCAAAGGTTCTGGACGGTGTGCTTGAGCGGAGAGTAACTGAACAGCTCAGTTTGCAGGATGCCCAGATTATTTATTAATTTAATTAAGGTTCACCAACAGTTGTTACAGATATTATACAGATAGGAACATTAAGTAATTGTGTCTTAAATCTAACTGCACAACCAATTACAGGCAAACACCACATGCAAGATGCTCTTTGTACCTAATTATAAATTTAATTTTAAAGACTTAAAGTACTAAAATTCTAGATACCTAATGATATTAAATTTTAAAACTACGTCTAACAAACGTCAATATTGAGTCTGCGTGAACGTCAACGAGGTCGCTGCGTTCGTTTATGAGTTTACACATGCGGGGTATAGGCGAATTAGCACCAAACACTGTACGGCGAAGAGGTGGAGCTAAGGGTGTTATAGGTTTGCGAGGTGGGCTGCGGGGTACTCTGAAATTGAACTTACTTACTAATTGTGGACAGTCAATGGTGTTATTGAGCAGTTTATATGCGAATCTCAAATCCAAGAGCTCCCTTCGAGCTTCCAGGGTATTCATTTTGTAGCAGCCTAGTTTAAGGTAGGAGAGATATTTAAATTGCCTTCCCTTTGAGTACCCCAGGTATCGGATAAACCTTTTTTGGACTCGTTCTATCCGCAGCGAGTGGGTTGCGTAGTGAGGCCTCCAAATTACACTACAGTATTCCAGGATGCTTCTTATAAGGCTATTGTAGAGAATTAATTTAGTATGTGGGCGTTGAAATACCTTTCCATTACGAATGACAAATCCAAGCATACGTTGGGATCGACTGATTATGTTCTCAATATGTGGTACAAATGTGAGTTTAGAGTCCAAGATAACTCCCAGATCTCGTACTACATCCACCTCGCATAAGTTCACTCCGTTTATTTGGTACGTCGAATTCACTGTATTTACTTTCCTGGTGAATTTTATGTGGCGACATTTCGAACTATTCAACGAGATTTTATTATGATCACACCATGCAGATAATCGTTAGGTTTTAGGGCTGGGCTTTCCACGGAGACTGCTATTATGGCGCTCAAGCACACATTTAGGTACTTTCTTGGATCCATCCAAGGCATTTGATCTGGTTATGACATCCTGTGGTCAAAGTTGCGCGAGCAGGGGTTGGCTGATGAGTTATTTGACCTTCTGCAGTACTGATATAACAACCAAATTAACCAGGTCAGATGGTCGAGTGTATTGTCCGGGGCTTATGGTCTGAAGTGGGGGGTCAGGCAGGGAGGTTTGACCTCCCCAGCCCTCTTCAGCCTATACGTCGATCAGTTGATTGAGGAGCTTAGCGGTACAGGTATCGGATGGTCCATTGATGGGAAAATAATAAATAGCGTAAGTTACGCTGATGAAATGGTCCCAAAGCCCTTCAATTGATGGACTCAGACGGTTGCTTGAGGTGTGTGAAGGATACGCCGTATCACATGGCCTCCTGTAGAATGTGGGGAAGAGTGAGATCATGGTGTTCTGTGTGGGTACCAAGAAGTCTAGGGCAGTTCCTCCGGTGTGCCTTTATGGGGTACCACTAAAGAGAGTGGCAAAGTTTAAGTACCTAGGTCACATCTTGAACGAGGATCTGCACGATGACGATGACATTGAGAGGGAACGGAGGGCGTTGTCAGTCCGATGCAATATGCTGGCCCGCAGGTTGGCGCGATGTACGAGGGAAGTGAAAATTACACTATACTGGGTAATTTTTTTCCCAGTGCGCTAATTTTGAGAATCACTTTTGTCCATGTAAATGAGCAACTTTCCCTAAGAAAGCTATAGTCAATTCCTGAAAAAAAATTTGAACTTCCCATACAAAATTGTTATCAACTGATCCCAATTTGTACTACTTAATTTTTTTTAGGAATTGACTAAGTACGGCTTTCTTGGGGCAAGTTGTTCATTTACATGGGCACAGGTGGTTCTCAAAGTTTGCGCACTGGGAAAAAAATTACCCAGTATAAAACTCTTGTGTTACTGAGTGATTGACTGACTGACAGACAACGCATAGCCGAAACTATACTGGTCGTAGAAAGCTGAAATTTGGCCTAGGTTCTTTGGGGGAGTGTAGGTAGGGGAGCACTAAGAGACGATTTCCGGAAATTCCTACGAGAGGTAAACACGGGATATGCGCGTACGAAGTCGCGGGCAAAAGCTCATTATAGATAAATGGGATGGACATGCGCTACCGAAATATCACAAGGCTAATCCCAAACATTTTGGCATTTTTACAATCGCTATCGCCTATGGAATGTTACTGTGACCATAGAAATATAAGAAAAACCGGCCAAGTGCGAGTCGGACTCGTGCACGAAGGGTTCCGTACCATTATCTATAAAAAAACGGCAAATAAAATCACGTTAATTGTATGGGAGCCCCACTTAAATATTTATTTTAGTCTGTTTTTAGTATTTGTTGTTATAGCGGCAACAGAAATACATCATCTGTGAAAATGTTAGGGCTGGAGCGGATATACTTATTTTCGTTTTTCCTTGTATTTTGATCCGTTCATTCCTTATAAACGGAATCGCTAAAAACGTTTCAGAGTGAACCAGCTGTAAAGTGTGCAGAAAGCTAGTCACCTATAAACATAGCCAAGGCTTCGCACACGAGATGCGCGAGCACGGGCGAGAGCGGCGTGTTCACGTGCGCGTGCGCGTTCCACAGCGCGCGCGCCAGCAGCGGCGCGGGCGCGGCGTCCCGGCGCGCGGCGGCGGCCGACAGCGCGCGCGCCACCAGCGCCGCCGCCGCCACCACCGCGCAGCCCGCGCCGCACACGTTCACCAGCAGCCCCGCCGCTGCGCAGCGCACGCTGCACTCCTCTACAAACACCAAACCTCTTAAAGGGCCATGCATAAAATGATGCCTATTTTAAGGCATTCTAACGCCACCTCGTTACATATGTAGAGAACACTGATTTACACTTATCCTTATATAAATAATAATAATAATAGAGCCTCGACCAACATCTCAAGAGGCTCTCGTTGGGCAGCTGGATCAAAGGCTTGATCCAGAAAGCAGTACTCCTGGACACGTACATTGGTTTCTAATGTCACGAAACGTATCGCAACTGCCATCTTAGCTAGGTTACATTGTAACCTGTGTCGTCGTCGTCTGTCGAGTTCCAAAATATATCTTATTTATTTTCTTCAGGTACAAAATAATGTCTTTATGAAAGCTATCACCTGTTCATAAATCTCATTGGGGCCTGCCAGATAGACTCACACTACTAGTTCGGACTACTAAAACTGGTTTTCTACGTGAATGCACCGTTTTGTACCGTAGTGATCCAATTGTGTGGGTTACTCTTAGTATTCATACACTCACCGTGCTGTAAGAAGGGCTCGAGCCTGTCGAGCGCGCCCTCGAGCACGATGAGCTGCGCGGTGCGCGTGGCGCGCGACACGTTGCCGAGCGCGCGCACCGCCTCGCACGACGCCGCGCCCGAGCCGCGCATCCAGCGACACGTCGCTGTACACAAAAAATACGGTAAGGTACGGTAAGGTATAGGTCATCACGAGAATTTTATGAATGGAAAACGATAAAAGTTCGTAGCGAAGTAGCGCCAGTGCGTCATCGTAGCGTAATCCTATAATGCCCCGGGGCAGCGTAGCGTTTTCGTAGCATTACCGTAGCGCCTACTGGCGCTTACGTAGCCTAGGAGCAGCATAGTGGTGCAGCTTTGACAAAGCGCATGCTCGTGTCAACCTAGCGTATCACGTCTTCGTAGTGTTATCGTAGCAAGACACGCGTAGCATTGTTGTAACATTCATAAAATTTCGCGTTTGCTTGGCACGTGTATAAATTCATCGTAGCGCTGACATATCGATGAGGTCATTACCTTTGCATATGTTGTCGATGGACACGTGCAGTGGGTCGGGCGGGTCGGGCGGCTCGCGGTAGAACGTCAGGTTGTTGAGCGTGGCTAGTGCTGCTGTCGCCAGCTCTTCACCTCGCTCTATCGTAGCTGTGTTCTCTTCTAACGACTGATCCTGAAAATAACTGTAAGATTAGAAGCTTAGAAGATAAGGTTAGCGGGCAAACTTTCCGAATTCACCGTCAGTCTTAGTAGATAGTTTAGCCCTATTTTGTGTTGTACCGTATCTTGTATGATCTTCTCAGCGAGTTGTAGACAGGCCAGCAGTGCGTTCACAATCCGCTCGGCGTACAGCTCCGCTAGACCTCGCCCCACGCGCTCTGCTAAGCACAGATTGGCGAGGACTCGTACCGTCTGCGAAATGTAAACATTAATTAGCTTATAGTAGCTTTTCAGGAAATCGATAGGCAGGATATCCTTACAAACAACAATAGGGGGTCTGAAAGCCTGTTGTCGTTTGTTAGGAGCAATAGTACACGATTCTGTGCTTTATGATATGCTAAAATCAGCAAATTTTAAAGACAGATAATAAATCTGCCAGTTTGTATAGAATTAGGATTAAAGAATTTTATTCTCATAATAACAGTTCACTTAAAATGAGATACACAGTGCTTACATCTAAAAAATATATTTGCCTCTAGGGTGTTGGTAACGTTACAGGGTACATATATGTTTTTTCACACCACCTGATCGAAAACGTCAAATTATATGTCATGCCAACCTAACCTAAAGTGAGTCATTTTTGGCCGGTGGCACAGCCGGGCAATAATATTGTACTGGATTTCATTATAACCCGCTGGTCAATAATGTGATTTAAATTTGGAACCTCATCTGTCTGCTCAATTGGCGGTATATTAGGTACTTACAACGCCTTCTGTCTCTGTCTCTCTCTTTCTGTTCCAGAAAGAGGAAAGATATTCTCGATACTCTTACTACTTAGGGATATTCTCGAAGTTCTACAAAATCATAAGGATTGACCAGGGTCCAGGATTGAAGACAATATTATAAGAATAATTGGTTATGTACGGATTATTGTATAAAAGGATAAGAATAAAATTTAAAACCCATTTATAGTCGATTTATTAATTTAAAAACTATTTTCTCGAGCATCTCCTATGATGTTCTAAATTCAAATTGCATACAGCTAAGCGTCCGTACCAGCTGTTATAAAGCTCTGTATAAAGCTTTGTGTACACATTCATTGTATTAGGTTGATAACAATAGGCCTGCACGTATTTACTTACCCACAGAAAAGTAAAAAAAAAAACGAAAATCGAGTTGGTCGTGGCCGCTATGTGGTAGGTATACCGAGTGGAACGCAAAAAAGGCGCGGATATTGCAAATCCGTATGGTATTAAATTAACCTTTTTTAAGTAGGTATACAGTATAGTTCTAAATACATATCTCTACTTAGTGTTTGTAAATTTAAAATACTTTGTTTTTCGTATTATGGCTTCTTATTTTCTCACAGGGGGTGTGAAAAGTAGAGTATCCTCCTCGGGGATAAAGGTGTCTTTGCCTTGGGCTAGCTTGAATCCCTCGCTGCATTCAGGATTCTTGTATTAACTCCCTCGCTTCGCTCGTGAGTTAAACTCTAAACTCCCTCGCTACGCTCGGGAGTTAACTCCCGAATCCTTCATTGCGTTCGAGATTCAATATGACGCCCGTGACACAAGACACTGCTTTATCCCCTGGGTGCATAATCTACTATTTAAGCCCTGCTTTAAATAGGTTTATATTATTACACTTTGAATTTGAATCAGAAACTGTTTTCATTTTATGTAGTTACCTTGATGAGAACATCTTCATTTGAACCATCTGATCCGCTCAAATCTGAACCTAAAAGACAATTTTTCAAATTATCAATTCATATTAGAAAAAAAACGATTGTGACTTTTATTACTTGCGACTTCGTTGCTCACCTACTAAATGTAGATCTGGATCGGACTCCACGTCTATGGGATCCTGTGGGTTCCGTTGGCTGTACGACTCTAGTATGGTGAGGAGGACATCTATCGCACCGTCTTCGTTGTAAATCTGTTAATAACATAGGGAAATCTAGGTACGTAGTTCCAAAGCGTTCACATAAATATTTCATTTTATTTAGGAATTAACTGTTATACTGATTTCTATAAGTTTACTGAATTAGACGGAATCTATTTGTTTATTTATCTTACAATTTATGTACACACAGAAAAACAATACAGAAACAAAATTACAATTATTAGTACAAAGGTACTGCTTATTTCTAAAGAAATTTCTTCCAGCAGACCTGCGAAAGGAGAATTGAAAAAGAAATGTAGACAATAGTGTGCAAGAAAGAACAGGAGAAAAAGTATGAGAAGCCATAAACTAAAGTATCAAATAAACCTACATAAATATTGTAAATATAAATTTATGATTACATTTATTAAAATATATAAAACATTCCTAATACTATAAATAAATATTTAGAAGCATATATATAAAATAAATACATACATACAATTATCACAGTTGAGAGGAAAGGTAGTGTGCTCTTTAAGAAAGAGTTGGAATAGTAGTTTATTTATATGCCATAGGAAACCCCATCGATACAGCTTATAGTTAGAAATAGTAAAACTCATTCGTACGTCATTCCTGACTCGTTCGTCGGCGGCGGCCATGTTGCCGAGCGTGTAGGCCAGCCGCACGGCCAGAGGCGCGCGGGGGGCGCAGGCGGCCAGCGAGCGCACCAGCTGCCGCGCCGCGCCGCCCGCGCTGCACAGCCACGCGCAGCACTCCGCCGACCCCGATACAACACTATCGAATGGACAGCTGTAATACGTGGCTTATCATCTTCGAAGAGTTACAGTGCTCGTCCAGAGTGAAAGCACGGTGAACGGGAATGGGCGCGGTTGAGTGGACATTGTGCATTGTAAGTTGTTGTACATAGCGGGCGATTGTTTCGCGCCTTGCGCCAACGCTCGTCACGCCCGTTACTATGGCTGCAAACGGCAGTTTCTCTTGTTTGATATTTCACGCCGCTGTCTCCACCGCCATAGCTCCATACTCTGTTTGGGGTCCAATAAGGCCTCCAAACTCACGGCGAGAAGAGAATTTTAAGAGAGAAGCCAAAATCAATGGTTATGCAACAGCCAAAAACTATTCACTTCCTCTTTTTCAGGTGGTCGCAATCGCAAGTATTTTCGCTAAGAGTCCGAAGGACGCTTTACTACATTGTAAAAGAAAGTCGACGTCTCACCTTGCCATTATTAAAGTAATCAGGGCTTTGTGAGAGGTAATAATTAAAACAAAACAATATGGCGGAATTTTGGGCCTAGCTTAAAACGAGGTGCAGACTTAAACAATCTGAAAAGTTATCTATCACATTCAGAGATGCCTTCCATGAAAGGATGCTTAGGTTTATCTGATAGATGTGCAAACTCTTCAGCGCCCAGACCAATGGTAGTTACTGAAGACCCTGTTGTTTAAGTCAGTACCAGTCTGACAGATAAGTGCGCCCACCCTGGTGCGCACGTAGGACATCCATGAGGAATTCCACACGTAAAAAAAATAGTTTATCTGATATTCACTCTCCCACCGTCAAACTAAAAACGTAAAACCGATCATACCCAAACAGATGAACAGCATGAGACTCACATTTTTTATTTTTAAGGATGGGAAATCATCAAATGACTCTAATCATCAAATGACTTCCGCTCTGGGCGGAGCGGGAGGGAGTGTCAGACTTTTACTGACTAAAACACATCCGTATTCCTCCCTTGCGTTGCCTTTTGCGTTCTAGGGCCGCAGTGACTCTTTCGAACAAATTCCGCAACCTGGCAGGCTCTGGCCCTAGCGGGCCCCGACTATTATGCTGACTCTTTGAGGCGCACGTGGAACACAACGCGCCGTCGACCTGGGCCTGGTTTCTTCTGATCGGACGGCGAGCCACCCTACGCTCGCCGTCCATAGGACCACGCCTACGGTGGCCGAGAATCGCCCTGCGACTCCCGACGCCCGGGGCGTCTCCTTCTGTTTTGGCGGTTGGGGCGTGAGACTCCCTAAGACCCCTAGCTACGTTTCTAAGCACATCTTAGTCCGTGTGCAGTCCCAGCGCATTGACGAGCCCGGGCAGAGCGTCGCTGACAAGGAACTCGTTCGCAAACTTATCCATGGCACCCGCTATTCTGAAGAGTGCGCAGATCATACCCAAAGAGGTGAATAGCGTGACACTTACCTAAGACACCATATCCACGTTAGTAAGCACTTCTCGATCCGTGTGCAGTCTCAGCGCATTACACAGTTCGAGTAGAATCCCGCTGGCGAGGCACTGTTGCGGAAACTGATCCACGTCGCCTGCTAGACTGAAGAGTGTGCCGATCATACCCAAATGAATAGCGTGACACTCACCTAAGACACCTAGCCACGTTAGTAAGCACATCTCGATCCGTGTGCAGTCTCAGTGCATTGACGAGCTCGGGCAGAGCGCCGCTGGCGAGGAACTCGTGTGCGAACTGGTCGACAGCGCCCGCTAAGCTGCGCAGTGCACCTGTCACTTGGTACAAAGCATGGGTGCTCTGCTCGCCCAGGGAGCGGGGAGACTCCGCTTTCTGGAATATGAGCAATGATTGTACTTCTATCAGGTGGTACAACATTACGATACTCTAACATTCATATTGCCGAAGTGTCAACTTTCAGCAATATGAGTTTATTCTTATTCTGTTTACTGTCTCAGCGCGTTTTCCTTCGTCCCGGCCCGGTATCATGAGCAGACTATGCTTCGATGTCCGAAAACGCGTAAACTGAGGATTAGTACTTACGGCATTATTAAGTATCTTGAGATGCAGCGCTGCGAGGTGCGCGGCGCCAGCGCGGTGCGCGCGCGCTGCCAGGCGCGGCTCCAGCGCCAGCACGCGCAGCGCGGCGCACCCGTACACGCAGCACGAGCTCTCCGACACCGGCTCCGCGCGCCCGCAGCCCTCCACCAGCAGCTCTGACAACACAACATTATGCTGATGACGACCATCAAATGACTTCAGAATCTCAGACTCTTACTGACGAAAACCCTCCCGTGTTCCTTCAAATGCCCTTTGCGTTCTAGGAACTCTTTCGGACAATGTCGCAACCCTGGTAGATGACCTTAACGTAGATAAGCCTGTCGTTGAACTTAGACGGTGCCTGAAGCAGCTAGGTGTCAGCGTGTGGTCCCGCGCCAGTACCTCAGGCATCTCATCTACCTAGCCTTTTCCCAACTATATCGGAATCGGCTTCCAGTCTAAACGGATACAGCTGAGTATTTTACATGGAGCAACTGCCTATTTGACCTCCACAGTCCAGCTAACTTGTCAACACGATACCAACCCTTGGTAAGCCTAAAGTATCAGATTTGTTGCGGAATTAGTTCGAAAGAGTCACCGCGGCCCTGGAATGCAAAGGGCATTTAAAGGAGGAACACGGATGGGCTTTACACCATGGGTGGGACACTCCCTTCCGCTCCACCTAGAGCGGAAGAAGTCGTTTGATAATTTACCATCCAAAAAAAAGTATCAGATTTACTGGCTTCTGAGGACTGCTGACAACCCGTAACGACTGTTAAAGATCTACAAATGACAACCAGAACAACAGCTGAACGTGCTTTCCGATGAATCTCAGTTGATCTGTACGGCTGTTATATTATCATTTAATTAATTATTAAACGAAACTGAAACTGTTGACGATGCCCGTAATGATATACATATTGTCCTTTCGTTGAACTAAGACGGTGCCTTAAGTAGCTGCTAGGTATGATGGGTGTTGACACCCGCCAGCTGGTGAATGATTGAGCTCTCGCCGTACGTACGTCTGACCGTAGTTTAGTCCTGCGTCGCTCCCTCGGGCACCGTGTCTATTAAACAATAGGCTTTAACCGCCAATACTGTTATTAGCTTGTTCAACTTACCTAACAAATTAGTATTCCTAAAGAAGTGGTCGTTTTTATCATTTTTAGCAATTTTGAACACGAGTTTGCAAGCTGCAGCCAAGTGTGCGCCAGTCACTCGCATCTAGGAACAGAAATGAATTTAGTGACAGAACGCGTCGCAGTATGGTTTGTATCTTCAATAAATAATTTGCTAGCAGGTAACGAAACTGCTCCTATGTTCTTTCAGAAATTATGTACTACGGCGTAGCAGTCAATGAAAACGCGCCAATATTATTCCAGAAATAATTTACTACGGTGTAGCTGATTATGAAACCACGCCTAGGTTCTTCAATAATTTGCTACGATTTGCGCACATTTCTTTCCAAAACATTCGGCTACGGCGTAGCGGATACAAAACCGTATCTCTTCCAGAATGACTGCTGCGTAGCAGTTAACAAAGCCGAAGTCAGTTCTTCGAGACAAAGACTACAATGTGTCAGTTTTTATAAGTTTGTTCTTCTATCAACGCTTATTTGAGCACATACCGTGAGCATGGCCCGCGCCACAGTCACGAGCACTCGCTCGTCGTCGCTGTCGGCGTGCACGTACAGCGAGCGCAGCAGCATGTCGCGCAGACTGCCGCTCGGGGGCGCCGCCTGCACGTTCACGATCACTGCGTCCAGGAGCTGCAGTGTGCGGTGTGTGTTGCGAGAACGTGTGGCCAGCGCTTCTGATAGCTCCAGGGTGGTCATGCTGTAGATAGATGGAGTAGAGTATTAGAGTTTATAAAATGTGCACATATAAGAACAGCTAGAAATTGTGTATTCACAAAAAATGCAAATATTTTTGAGAAAACGGAAGCAGTATGCAATTAATGAGGTATTAATAGGCTCAGGTATGAAAAATACAGTTGTGTTCATTTAAAAATTGCGCTAAAATAATGATTGACAAAAGTGATAACGATATGTTAAGGAATGAAAATGCTCCGTATTGAAGTATCAGCCCGTTGCGAAAAGAGAGTAAAGCTATCTGTCCACATCGCTCCACCTCTCTTTCTCACACTGGAACAACGATAGCATTAATAGTATGTAACTCGGCCTAATCACTCACTGGTCTAAGCTGTCTCCCGAAGCGTTGGGCAGCTGCACGGCGAGGTGTTTGACGTCGATGTCGGAGTGACTGACGCCGGCGCCGCTGGCCGTGTCACACGACACCGCCTTACTTGTCGCGAACTGCTTGCGTTTCGTGGCCACCTCCGGAGTTAATGCTGCGTTGTAAAACGAGTGTGGTTATACGAAATCCTATGCAACACGACGAAATACATGTTTACTAAAACAAATAGTGTCAATAATAATTGTTTCCACACAATAGGAGCCTGAAGTCCGACGGGGCCGCCGAGGCCAGCCTGGGAGGAGCTGGCGAGACGACCTGGACGCGTACCATGACGGCTTGGTAGGTGGCGCGGAAAAATGATTCCTGGACGGACTTGCGAGAGACTTCACCAGCAGTGGGACAGTAGGTATGGGCTAGTCATCATCATCTATGATGACTTGCTATAGGCTACATCATATTTTCGGTTTATTAATTACTTGTATTCATTTTAAAAATAATACGACTGATAGCAGTTCCAAAGAAAAACTGTTTTATATCTTGCTTGAGTTTACCACTCAAGCAAGATATTAAAACAGTTTTTCTTTAACTTTCGATCGTTAACATTACTAAATTTTCCGCTTGTACAAGCGGAAAATTCCGAAAAAAAACCTATCAATTTTATTTCGAAAAACTTGTTAAGGAATAATAATGTAAAAAAAGAATAAATACGCATAATATGGAACCCTGGAAGAGCGGTGGCCTGATGCTGCGTGAGCGAGCGTGTGTGAGCCACCGCCGTCCATTCGGTGTAGATCACTCTACAAAACTTGGGACCTTATTGAGATTTTAACGAAGAACAGGAAGACTTGTGGTTGTTATGCGAAGTAGAAGGCCAATTTGTTCTTACATTTTGTGAGATTTTCGGCGAGCATTGCACTACCAAAGTAGTTAGTCTCTGCATCGCCCAGCGGTCGAGTCACTGAGATCGCTCGCCCTAGGTTCACGTCTGGTTTAGAATCTGAAATTACAAGATGCCATAAATTCCTTTAATATGACTTCTATAAACACGCGCTATGGAGCGAGTTATGCTTGGAGTTTTTGCTTGGCGCACCAACGACCTTAAAAAGGTGGCTGTTACAGACTGGATGCGGAAGCCGGACGACCACAAATGATTGTGTTCGACTTTTTGAAGAGGATACTATGAGCTAGTATCCTCTTAAAAAACTGGACGTTTTACGCGTTAATTATTTGGTCAAGGTGGGAAGGTGGCGCTAGCTTCTTCGCGTATGCAAAATAAACTGTTCCACGGTACAAGGTATATCTCTATTTCATCTATAGGGTGTTTCAGAAATGTGTGGTCATATTTGGGTCATGTTCTGCTTCTGAAATAATTATTTCTTGACTGTTAATCTGATACAAAACGTCACCCTTTAAAATGAACACGTAAGTACTTCCTAAAGACCCTGTTTAAAATAATGTTCTCGTGGTGATAACCTTAGTGCCTATTTTCTGAAGTAAAAACAATCAAAATTCTGTTTGGCAAACCTTCAGCGTGCACTTGTCCGGTGGTATTTCGGCGATGCAGCGGTTTGCTGCGGCCGCTGAGGTGTGGCAGCTTGGTAAACCCGCCCCAGACCTCTCCCGTCGCCACTGGCCGAGTTTCCTTTCGGAGCTGCACCAATCCCAAAAAAATCATGATGAATGATAAGTCCTCGAGAGTCAAAAAGAACTCTTTGTAATTCATATAGTACAAGTAACTTACTTGTTACTTGTACGTCTAGGTGATTAGAGCAAGTTCGTCTGTAGCGGCAGAGTCTATGCCATGCACGTTCTCTGAGTGGTTAGGTTCTGCATCGCCTAATTAAAAAGTGATTTGCTAAAAAAAATGAGCGTCTCCCAATAGTTTTCCATGTGCCTACTGCCCAGAATTAGATCCTCAGGTATTATCGCCACTTTTGGATGCTGTCAACCGGTTCGATTCCTGGCGAGTTACTATAATATGGATGTATCATAAATCCAACGATGCAGTTTTAGTTTTCATTAAAATTGGACTCTTCAGTGTTTTTCGTTAGGTATTCCTCATAGTTTCGGATTTGGCCATCCACGCTCAATAGAAAAATTTACCATAGGTGCAAGTATTTTACTTCTTTCTTATATCTATGAATAATACTTACCGCGGGTTTTCTCCTAGTGTTGTATGTGTCAGCGAGCATCTCGTCTGTGATGTCGTTGAGCGTGTCCTCATCTAGATGAGCGATGCGCGCGTCCATGGCCGACAGTGTGTCCTCGCTGCTCTCCGTCAGACTCAGTTAACATTAGTCCTATAATAACTTACTGCAGGTTTCCTTCGTGTGTTGTGTGTGTCAGCGAGCATCTCGTTGAGCGTGTCCTCATCTAGATGAGCGATGCGCGCGTCCATGGCCGACAGTGTGTCCTCGCTGCTCTCCGATAGACTCAGGAACTTGAGGCTGTGACAAGGACTTCAATTAGGGATGAATAGTAAAACATCAGAAGATTACGTTAAAAAGTGTCCTTACTGGAATCTGAAAGTCTTTTGGTCTAGTTTTTAGAAAAAGAGATTAAAATTTATTTAGCACATACATGAACACACGGTACATAGAAATAATAAAAAGTTGTACCTATATCAAAAACAAAGTGTGCAAAAAAAAAAAACAAAATCATTTAATCGTAAACATAGGTAAACATATTACATACAAGGTCTTACAATTTTGGTAGTGCGCTATGTTTTGCCATTTGGCATACAAATTATAAAGATTTGGCCAACATGCTAACAAACATTTCAGCGATTTGTCAGACAGACTGATGCTGTCTCTATCTGGGGCCTAAACCACCAACTATTAAAGCAGTATTACTTTAATATTACTTCCAGTGGGAAAGAGACGGAGCTATACGTCCTGTGTAGCTCCGTCTCTGAAACTTTTCAGATACTCGGTGTCCTCTCAGCAAGCTGCACCTACTCTGCTACCAACTTTTCGCCTTGGATATGGTTTCTCATAAACCCTCTCAGCTTTCGTCTATACTTTAAAGAAAGAACAAACAAGTGAACATACTCATATGAGCTGGGTGGTCTGGGCTCTTTCTTGTTGGCGTCGGTGAAGAGCGAGCGCTGCGGCTCACGCGGCGTGTAGGGCCGGCGCGTGCGTAGCGGGCGTAGTCCGCCGCCCACGCCGCCGCCGCTTGATGTGCCGCTCATCTCTGCTCGGTCAAGAGAATAAGCTCCTTAATAGATATATAGGGAAAAAAAAGTCGTACATTGTTATAGATACGTGAACCCTGAAAGATAACACTACATTTTTTTCAGTCGTGTAGAAATAACAAAGTTCTACCTATCAAAAAAGACCATTGCTGGAAAGTAGCTTGATGAAATGCTCACAGTTAATAACGTCGTTTTTACCCCAGACAAGCTTTAATCTTACTTCTATCTAATATATTATAAATGCGAATGTTTGAATGGATGAATGTTTGTTACTCAATCACGACAGAACGGCTGAATCGATCTGGATGAAATTTTGCACAGAGATAGATTATAGTGTGAAATAGCGCATAGGACTTTTTGAGCATTTGGATAATTTCCGGTACGCACGTGGGCGAAACCGGTAGCACAAGCTAGTTCTTCATTGATCTTTAAAAGTGTTGGTAAAAGTGTTGTTGTTAAAACACCTAGAGATATTGATTGGACTAAGGAGAAACCCGCGTGGATGTGTCAACTAAATTAATTGCATGGTGGTATTCAAACTTATAATAAACTAATCATTGGAACAATCGGAAAATCGTGCGTCCCGCGTGGGACTTGGCTCACGTTAACCATCATGGTGGGCAATGGTCGTACCGTTGTACCTGTACCTTCTTACCAATTACAAGTAAAAAAACAAAAGTTTCTATATGTATCCTTACATAAACTCAAACGAATTGCGTTAGAATAATATTTAATTATGTTAGTCAATAAGGTATATATCTATGGGCCAAAGTAGCCTGAAAAGAATATTATATATTATTTTTATTATAATTGTAATCTGAAAAAATAAAAAAACTGCTGTAAAAAAATAAGTTTTATTTATTTTAACCGTGAACCTACTCTGGTATTTCCGTATTGTGAACAATTACAACGTCACTCTGTTTCACCTGAAATTTTATCGAAAAGATCGCGTCAATGTTTTTCGGCGCATAAATTTATTGACGATCGTCGTTGGGACCATTAACATAATGAAACCGGCGGCGGTCGCTTTCATGCGATTAAAAGAAACCACTACGAAGTACCAAACAACTTTAATTTTGGAAGTCGGTGTCTCTGGTGTGTGGTTTCTTCGTTTTTTGACACCGACTTCAAAAATTAAAGTTAAAGTCCTTATTTTTTGTAAATAAAAAATATGTTTCACTTTTTACTGCTGGTACGTCTCCCCAATAACTAAAACTTTATTGTAAGCAAATACTGTGGTAAGGTTCCTTATGTATTGAAATTATACCCTTAATAGGTTAATCTACACATTCGCGATGTTTACCGAGGAGTTCCGTTGCGCGCCTTTGCAAACCAAATCCAGTCAAGATTAATTTAATTAAGAAACTCCTCCTTTTTTAAAGTCGTTTAAAAAATAACCAAATCGTTTCAAGTGTGCCCATATAATTTGAAAAGTTCCCTCGATTTCTCCAGGGTCCCATATCATCAGAACTTGACCTGAGGACCATGGGACCACCTGGGAAGTACCTATATCCAAATAAATATATCCGAATAATTTTCCAAATCAGTCCAGGCGTCTTTGAGTAATCGGTGAACATACATTTTACTAGTAATACGTAAAAATTACGTCATCCAAGTAAGCAAAAATGCTCATGAAAAATAAAAACTACTAAGCCAAACTGAATTAATTTTTTACGGGATCAAGTGGCAAGTATACCGCATCGAACTTAAAATAATGACTGAAATCGGATCAGAAACCTCGGAGTGATCGGTGTTCATACCTACATGAAAAAAAATACCAACAAAATTGAGAATCCTCCGTTTTGGAAGACGGTTAAAAACAATAAAGTCTTCATGAATCCAATTTGTTTTTACCCAACCTGCCGCAAAAATAGAATATTTTTGACTGTTTCATTCGATTAGAGACTTGTTTTCAAGACGATAAATATTGCTTTATGCCACGCGATTATCAACAGAACTGTACAAACCTATTACTTCGCATTTACTCTACATGGTCTTACAATGTAGCAGGCACTAAATAAAATCTTAATTACCTCTCAATCACGTGAATTAGAATCTGTTAAAATACTAGCCTTCAACCATAACATAGTGCGACAATGACCCTCTGTTTGAGCAGTGTTATATTAAAGCATTTGATTTAAAATCACCCCCGTTATGTGAAGTATTAATGTAAGAATGGCGTGCGAAGGAGCTCACCGTGGCAACGGAGCCGGTAACAGAATAACAAGCCAGAATGACCGCGTGACCTCGGCGATCAACCACCTCAAGAAACAACACAAGGAAAGCCCCAAATGTAAACCTATAGCTGTAACAGTTTGTGAAAGAAAACGAAAAGTGAGACGTCAGCCAATGAAATACGACGACTCGTTGTGAACTATGAACATTGCGGTGAAGACATCGTTCTAGATTCTATGAAAGTTTGGTTCGTTCGAGTATTTGATACTTTTCAAGTCTTGTAGAAAATTAAATAAGTTTAAAACGTGTTTGGGCTAAATAATAAATGACGAGGCCGTCTTTACGAGGACTTCTCCAAATCGTGTTTTATATTTAGCCGCCTATCTAAACTTTGGAAATAAAGTAGGTACCTTATGGGCATTTCTTTTTTACCTTATAAGTAGTTCGAAAACTACATCTGTGACTTAGCAATAGCAATGAAAAAAGCACATCATACGTTAAACAAAGAAAATATCGTAAAAGAAAATGGTGGAAATCGGCAGTATTGTCGACGATATGTGAGCGAAAACTTTATTGAAAGCCATAAAGGCAATCTGTTTTATGATGACGTCAAACGTAGCGATGCGAAACTGTTTTCGAAAAGCTGTGAACGTATCGTGACTGTTCAACATTAGCTCACCTTGTGATCGACAAGGTGAGGGCATCGGTGGTTGTCGCGCCAAATTAACTATCACGATCGATGTGCGAAAACAACGTTTTGATGAATTCTACGATACTGCATCGATTCAACGACTTTGTTGAATGGTTACTAGCCATCGCTTTATCTTTAAAAAAGCTTTCTAAAATAGATCACCTCAGGAAGGAGAACAAGAATTTGATAATTTGCTAGGAAATTCCATTGTTGTTTAGAGAAGATAGCGAAGAAAAATGTTTTATCATCGCCCATTTATTAACACCTTTTGTGTGCCGATGTCGCCCGATGTCGTAAATAAAAGCGCGCAATTTGCACGTCACCTTTGTTATCGTCTCGTTCTCGGCAATTGACCTGACTATCGAAGTTAAGCTGTAGACCAAAGCATAACACGTAAATTAAGTATAGAAATATACCTACTGCTTCAAGCTTTTGGGAGTACAGTCAGCGTCAAAAATATCGGGATGAATAGACTGTTAAAAAATTGATCTTATCAAATAAGAAAATTAAACTTTATCTCAATTGAATAAAGTTCTTGTCAGAATGACAGTTGTCGTGTACTGTCTTCATTCTTAAACATTCCTTGTGTCATTGAGTATTGATATTTAATTTTGATAGTTGTTTAGATAATTTTGAACAGTCTGTTCGTCCCGATATTATTGACGCTGAAAGTACCTGACATTAATTTTATTAAGATTTTCATTTGTTTTCTTATTATACAACTCGAAGCTTGTTACCTATGTGACTGCATTTTTATCCTGCAAATCATAGCCATGGAGAATGAACTGCACAATACCCAACTGACGACACGAAGGTAGAGACATGGCGACTGTGCTGTTAGTAGATACCATAGTAAGTACCTGTTTTTTCAAATGTTCAATTGTAAGTACAGTATAGAACTCATCTGCTCCAGCAAGGCAAGATTAGGCCACGTCACAATCGACCAATCATAATTCTCGAAAAATGCGATTTCTGACGCTTTATCTCTCTCACACTTTGTTCATTCTCTACGTAATAAAAGTGTTTTTTTTCTTCTTCCTTTCTTTCTATGCAGCTTTGCCAAGTCTTTTTCCGAACGAAAAGTTTGATTTGTTTCTCTTACCGCCGTATATGGCAGCTCGTGCCTCGGAGATGATTTCTGCGGAGGTTTTGCGCCGCAGTGGCGCGTAGAACGGTGCGCCCGCGCCGCGTCGAGCGCCTCGCTCGCTCATTATCTACCCTGTAACAACGAAAACAATGATTACTTAACTTATTTTTGAATTGTCTGAATATATAGACCAAAGGCATGATTAAAGAATCCAAACATACCAGGGCCGTGCCCGGGACGTGGACGGGCCGTGTTCCGTCACAACGAGGTCCGACACGTCCCGAGCACGGCCCGGACACGGACGTGTGTGAACAGAGCTTATTATAAAACGTACGCGCCGATATTTTTTTGTACCACGGATCATCTACGTCCCGGGCATGGCCAGGATATGTGTGAATTAACGTTTATCAATCGCGCGCGCAGGCTTTTTATGGTATGCCGCATGCTTGGCGCAAATAAACTCTTTTTCTTTCTTTCAGGTAAGTCAGGCACGGTTTCAATTAACCGCTCGGCCTACAGTCGGATTACGGAAATTGAAAATATGTTTGAAACTGACAGGTAACCTGACACGCAACCAACTACCAGGCGCCTTGACTACGCGGTACTACGATTCACGGAATAGCGGCTTTGACTTTTAAAATATACCGCGAAAAGATGAATCAACGCATGTGTTACGTAAGTATTTATACGTACGATACTTCCATGGAACAGTCAATTTATTTTACAATGTATTATGTAGGTACACACAGAGAAACAATACAGATATAACATATAATTATTAGGTAAAAAAGGGACTTTTCTTTCTTTTTGACCGACCTATTCTTGGCATTCGTAATTTCATAATAAGTAATCTTAATTCTGAATCATTTTAATCAACAAATGCGCATCATAGCAATTACACACAAACATAGCAAACCATGGTAAAAGTTTGTCATCATCATATCAGCCCAAAGACGTCCACTGTTGGGTATAGGCCTCCCCCAAAAGGGGGGGTTTGCCATAATCGCCACGCTTGGCTGGCGGGTTGGCGATCGCAGTGTAGCTGTAGCAATGTGCCTACAGAGAATGCTGCTGCCCGTTCTCTGGTGAGTCCCTTAGTCGCCTCTTACGACACCCACGGGAAGTGATGGGATGGTGCTATTCTTTTACGTCCAACACCATACGGAACAAAAGTTAAAAAATATTGAAAAAAAGTTTGTTATTTGAATCCTGTTGCGATGTGGGGGGTGCGTTAATAGTCGAAAGCTGTTCCTGCGTAACCGTTGCAGTATTTGATCCACCCGACGCCGTCTGGGCGATAATTACTTCTTCCTTAGATGACGTGCTCTCCATGGCTTGCCACTACTTCAACTGATGTGTAACTGACTGGAGCTGACTGGAGTGTTCCTGACTATAGCCCCCGACTGGGCAACTATAACGCCGTCCAGCCGACTGGTAGGGTCGCCATGCGATGTGGGGGGAAGGAGGGGTATAGGGAAGTAAACACAGTGATGCGTTCATCTCCAACTAACGTATCCTCTTTAATTGTTAATGTACGGTATTATATACATAGTGCGTGCGTGATATTATTCTAATAAAACTGTAAACACAACATATTCATCTTAACTTAAACTACGTGCTAAACGTGATATGCTGATGGTTCGTGACATCTCATCACACTGTAACACCATATTACATTATTATCGATACAATAAAATACATGTAAAGCCTTGTAAAATGTAGGGCGATGTGAATAAATAATGACAGTCTTGTCAATCTAGTCCATCGGGTAGCTCACACGACGACCCACATATGAACCATATTGAGTTAATTGGATTAACAATAATGACACCTGTAGGTATTTTTATATATTTATGATGGGAATCAGCCTCCTCCCGCTCTGGTTGGAGCGGGAGAGAGTGTCAAACTCTAACTGACTAAAACCCATCCGTGTTCCTTCAAATGCCCTTTGCGTTCCAGGGCCGCGGTGACTCTTTCGAACAAATTCCGCAACCCTGGCAGGCTCTGGCCCTAGCGAGCCCTACGTGTATAGGCTGATAATTTTGTTACCTGCAAACGTAAGAAGTACCTATTCAACTACCTAGTAGGATGTGAGTTGGAATTTGCCCTGTCAGGGCCAAAAGAGATGGAAGCTATGGCGATTTGGTGGCAAGAACACATTGACGGGTGAGGGGTTCAAGCCCTTGAAGACTGTATAGGTGACTGAATCTACAGCCTTACCAGGATAGGTCTACACGTAGTTACGGTAGATCAACAGCAAAGTAACCATAATTCAGTTCCCCGCTCAAGTCCTCATAGATTTAATAAATAAGTTTTATTTAGTAAGCTGTTTTTTATATTTCTATGGCCCTGCTATTTACTAAGGTTCTCATGCAGTCAATCGCTTCGTCGGTGTCGTTTTTAAGGTATCGTCCCCGTAAGGGTCTCGGTTTTTTACCCTTTGGGAACGAAACCCTAAAAAATAAATTAAAGTGTTGTTAAAGTGGGTTATGATTTTTCTGTTTAGTCATGATATCTAACCCTTCGTGTGCTAGTCCGACTCGCAATTGGCCGATCTTTAACCAATAAATTAAATACATATAAGTAAGTACTTATTGATACCATTTTTAGTTAATTGTTTCAAAGAATATTCATGAAATGGCATAAATATCTAGCTAGCCAAACGTATGTGGATCGTGGAATTCTATCTACAACTTGAATCTCGAGAAGAAAAGCGATGCACGCTATTTGAGGGTAGATCTAGATAGGAATCTTTTTGAGCGTTGTGGTTTAGTTATTTTGAATATTTATAGGAAAAGTGTTTAGTCTAGGGAATACCTTTTACTAAATAAAAAAAAAAAAACGAGTTCAAATTTCAAAATTTTAATTCAGAATGCGCTTGTGATTCGAAATTTTAGTTTATTGAGTACTTAAGATATGGTTGGAACATATAAATATATGTATAAGTACATAATATATGGTATGGTTAGTCATTGGATCGGGTTGGAAGAGTTTGGAGGGATTTGAACGAGAGAATATTAATAACAGTTTTTAATTATTCGCAAATCGATTCCTAATGGATATTGTGGTGTAAAATTGGTGTAGTTTTATGTCTCGAAGTGTCTACGCAACAGACCAATATGTGAAGTCATTGAAACTGACGCGATTTCGATAGCAACTAGGCCATATACTATAAATAAATCGGATCGGGTTGATTTCTATAACCGACTTCAGAAAAGAAGAGGATAATTTCTATGCTCGATTTTAGGTTTTTTTTTCGAAAGCCTATATTTCCGAGGTGGTCCCACTGTCCACTCAGAATCTGATAAGGGGATCCCAGGGTAACCCTCAAATTTTATAGGCATATACAATGTTTTACATATACATTATAATTTTTTGTTTGGAAGAGCATTTTCCCGGACTGGTCCCTTTTCAATTTGGTTAAGATCTGATGAAGAACTTCGGAGATAGACTGCTAAATAGACTTATGGACTTGTTGAAATAATTGGGGGGTAGCACTAAAAAAGAGTAAAATAAAACCGTTTTACAAAAAAATACAACCGTCTCCCAAATAAAATCCACAACAAAGTACAAAATAACTTTTATTTTTAAACTCGGTGTTACTCGTGTGGTTTCATCTTTGTTTTTTACCGACTTCTAATAATTTGATTTATTTTGTGATCTTTTAAAAGAATTAGCACAATCCTAGTGCATTTTCGCAGATGGTTAAGCGGATTTCATACGATTGCTGTTGGTCACTGGTCAGATGATTACTCTATGCAAACGCACTAAATATGGTAACGCCGGCTTGCTATTGGGAGCAAACGCACTGCACAGTAGTACACACAGAACAACATACAAGCTCACGTACTGAATATGACAACGCGGGCTCGCTATTCGGTGCAGACGCACTGAATTTGGCAGTGCGGGCTCATTATTTGGTACAAATGCACTGAATATTGCACTACAGACGCACTGAATATAGTAGTGCAATCTCGATATTTGGTGTAGACGCACTAAATATGGCAGTAAGGTCTCGCTATTCTATGCAAACGCACTAAATATGGTAACGCCGGCTCGCTATTGGGAGCAGATGCACTGAATTTGTCATTGCGGACACGTTATTCGGTACAGTGCATTGTATATTGCAGCACGGGTTGCTCAAATCAAACAAAATTAATGTAGGTAATTTTTTAATAAAAATCAGCACCTTTTGAGCGTCACAAACTATCTCTTCTAATATTTTTATCGATGTTTTAAGATGAACTCACCACTAGAATCTAATGCACCGAAGGTGCTTTACAGGGAATAAAATTAGATTTTTATTGCATTCCCGATTGGAGCACCAAGCTCAAATATTGATTGGTGCTCTAATGGGAATATATTTGGTGCTCTAAGCATTGGTGCTTTTAAACCGGTGCTCTAACGGGAATACTTTGACAAACCCTGGATGTCCAGAAGAAAAAGTCCAGAGGAAAGCATTAATAATTATTATCATCAGTGCCTATTATTGTATTTTATGCCTTAAATGTATTTTTTCTAAATTTAAATAATTTTTAGAAGATCGAAATTAAAAAAAAAACGATTAGCAGAATCGTCTTGGTACACCCTGACAACAAAAAAAAACAATTATGATGATTTTGAACACTATCACTTGGATTTTATTTATGAAAATTCTCGGCCAAGAACAAAAAGATTCACAATCAAACACATCAATCACAATTTGACTCAATTCAATTTAAACTTGTTTGTACGGAAGCCCTTATTTTTAATATTAATAAATTATGTCAATAATGCATTTCCTTGAATTAAATCCAAATTAAATGCGTCTTTTTATTCGAATGCTGGATATAACTCAACTTTGACCTCACCACAAATTATCACTCTATTTAAGTAGGAACACAACAATGCAATTAAGGCAGCCTTAAAAAAACATTGCTCTTGAAATGAGAAAATTATTAATAAAACTAAATAATCACTAACCTGTTAAAACCCAAAAGAACACAAAACCAAATTCGTAGTCGTAGGCTCGTAGCTCGCTACGCGGGTGGCGCGCTACGCTTGCTACGATACACTGCTACGGTGCTACGCTTCCCCGCGGCTCCCTACAACTCGAGCTGCCTCTTAGGACAAGGGGCCAATTGGAACAATTTATTCGTAATTATCGGACTATATTCCAGCCTTGTTATAATTTATTGTACTTTGTCGTTTTTCTTAGGGAATACAAGTGAAGACAAACATTTTAACAAAAATAAACAAGATTAAACTTGAACAATGACTTGACTGGTAATAACAGTCATAACCTAAATAGCGCACACCGTCGCTATTTAAATAATATTGAAATAAACCGCGATCCACGAGTTCAGACGGAAAATTACCAGCGAAGGCTACCAACATTACTAATTAATTAGACCGCCATAAGTATCTTATCAAAGGCTTTTACGATATTCATGATTTATTATTCTATTCAACCTTGAAGTCGAGAGGGTGTTAATGCCCGTTGAGTGTAGCTGATAAACTTAAAAATAATACGATTGGTGAGATATGTGTATGACCATGAAGTAAAACATCAAAATAAAACGCTTTTTAACGTGTCTTCGTACATGAAAAAGTTATTTTAGAAAACGAAACAAGAGCTAGGTACTTCCATATTATCAGGTCTTTGGTTTTCGCGCGTCGCTGATTGTATGATAATGTTCAGGCTACCACGTTCAATCACAAGGTACCAAGAATGAAGAAGGATCGACCATCTGACTTTGATTTCAAAGTGTTTATCGTATTGAATGCAGGCTGGCATTAATAGTCAGCTAAATTCTGGCCTTGCTTTAAAGAAATACGCACAAATTATGTATCATCAGGCAAACGCAAACCTACACTGTGTGTTAGTATACAAAACATATGAACCGGTACTACGTATGAAATGAATGTATTAAAAACGAACTGACAGCTGTGCACTTTTTACTCGTAATGGCCAAAGGCCTTCACCAAGGAGGAACACCCTCATGAAACCCATCCAGGTCATTGCGCCACCTCTTTCTATTCACTATAAATAAAAACTTAACGAATGTATGTAAAAATATCACTCACCTAAAGACATATTTAAATATATCTCCTTGTACCCATTAACACCACTTGAAACCGATAGATTTTACGAATTTATATTTAAAGGAAAATTAAAGTTTATCTGTTTACAAATGTCCCGAAAATCGATCGGAAAACAAGTTTTCCTATGCGTTTCCAAGGAAACCGGATCAAAACATTACCTTCCTGGGCGCCAATCGGGTATCTACGAGTATGTGCACATATGATACACAATACCTACTTATCATCGATATCGTTACACTCTACTTGATTATTAAACTTGTTGCATTAGGTAGATTTGAGATGTGACTGCTGAGAAATCTTTGGTGAAATATACCTACATTCCACCTATTAGAGGTAAGAAAAAAAAGGAAGAAAAACCCTATATACCGCCAGAATAGACGCACAAAATAACGTTAACTAAAACTTAAATAGAAAAAGTAATGGAAAGGTTAGATGGGTAGTCTTATTCTCTGTTGCATCCTTCTCTCCATATTTCTGGTTTCTTCACATGGGCGCCCGGTAGCTTCCACCCGCGGCTTCGCCCGCGTTGTATGTCGTTAATAACAGCCTATGTCCTTTTTCAGGACATGGTCTACCCGTGTGCTAAATTTCATCCAATGCCGTTCAGCAGTTTTAGTTTGAAAGCGTAACAAACAAACAAACGAACTCACTGTGTCATTTATAATATTAGCTAAAAGATGTAACGGAAACCCTGTGGTTTCTAAAAGGAGTGCATTATGTGTACCTACATAAGCTTACTATTAATGAAGTTATAATTCGAGAAAAAGAACAATTTTATAATTGCCTAAAATATTGTACACAATTAGTGCCAATTCTACTAAATTTTAAACAACGTTCGCATTCATATATCTCATTCGCAATCTGTCAAAAATGACAGATTGCGACTGAGATGCGAATGCTAACGTTGTTGCTTAAAAAATAGTAGAATTATTATTGGCCCACAGATTGCTTTGAAATTCGAAACATTGCGAAAAACGAGTTTAAGGCTGCGTTTCCACCAGAGATGTGCGAGGATGCGTAGCGAGGGATATGTTTGTTATGAACCAATAGAATCACTTCATTTACCTAGCCTCGCTCAGCGCAAGCGATTCTATTGGTTCATAAAAACACATCCCTCGCAACGCATCATCGCACATCTCTGGTGGAAACGCAGCCTAATATCTGTATTTCATGACCGAGCGCAGTAGTGTGTGCGGCGGCTGGCGGCGGCAACACGACGACGGTGCAGAGGTTTGCAATCACTTTTACTTGCCAAATATTTTTGATTAAATAATTATTTATTTTCGTTTTTTTACTTACTTCATTACCATCGGATATCAATTTTAACAAGGAATAACAGGGGTTTTTGTTATATACTGTAAACAAGGGATGTTTTAATTTTTTACACAGTAACTTTGTAACATTATGCCAAAAAGCTTGAGAATAAATTAAGAGAACGTCGGATACAAGAACGATTTTTTTAGTTGTCAAATGCATGTCGAGCGTTTCATGCTCAAAAATTTAAGCTCTATGCCTCGGATACGTTTCGATTTCCTTTCGTCCATTTTATAGGTACTTACATAAATTTGACGTACCTATACCTACGTCTATGAATTAGGCACCTCCTTCCATTCATATCTTACTCTGTCAACTGACCCAAAAAGTCTAAGAAGTAAGTACCTACTTAATAGTCTGCAAGAGCGTGAGAAGCGAGGACGAAAATTTTTGCACCTCATCTTGATTGGGGTAGATTTTCGTTTGTCCATTCATTATCATAGATATAAACATCAATTGCTGTTCGTTAGTCTCGCTAAAACTCGAGAACGGCTGGATTGATTTGGCTAATTTTGGTTTTGAACTATTTGTGGAAGTCTAGGGAAAGTTTAAATGGTGAGAAAATATGGAAAAAAATACATCCGGGCGAAGCCAGGGCGGGCCACTAGTGCTTTATGTTTAGTTCTGAAGCTTTTCTGTGTAAGTCGACAAAGTTTTATTTAGTACTAGTGGCCCGCCCCAGCTTCGCCCGGATTTTTTTCCATAATTTCTTACCATTTAAACCTTCCCTGGACTTCACAAATATTTCAAAACTAAAATTAGCTAAATCGGTCCAGCCTTTCTCGAGTTTTAGCGAGACTAACGAACAGCAATTGATTTTTATATATAAGATAATGTTTCACCCCAGCTCTGATAGTATGGTAGGCGCCAGATAAACTTGCAATGAAGTACATTAACCTTTTCCCTAATATCCCTTCATAGATACCCGAACAATAAAAATTATGAACCGTTTTTCATTACTAGAGAACGTTAAGGATCACGATAGAAGTCGATTCAAGTCATTCAGGACAGCTTTGTCTTTATTAATTAAACAGTTTTTGATATTAAGAAAGTTAATAAATGTGTGTGGGTCAATGACCGTTATTGCACATTTATCTGGTGTCTACCATTTATCTGGTTTACCTACACGTAAAATCAAACGTAATATTATTATTTCGCTTATTCATTTCTACTTACATACTTAACACATTTTTAAATATTAGTCCGCCGGTGTCGGGAGCAGGGTCCAAGCTACCGGTGGTTAGGACTCCAGAAAAAGGAACCTCCTCACAATACGAGCCGTATCAAGGAGTACGGCTTTCTGTATCAGGCCCTTGATCCAACCGCGTAACGCCAGTTTCGACAGATGGTCATCGAAGGTTTTGGCCATCAGGCCGTAACGACAATCGGCACAATGACTACTGAGTCCACATTCCACATGTCGATAACCTCGACATGTGCTAAGTCGAGATAAGTACTTGATTTGCTTCTCTTTCTCAGCCTTCACGAGGCGCGCTAGTCGGTATATCACCACTATTAATGACAAGGCAACAATAGTCCTACCAGCGATGATAGACCGATCCCAGTACAGCGTGACATGGGTCATTTTCGATAACTGGGTCGGGCACATACTTATAATACGGTACTTGGGACTCCACAAGTTTGTATTTCAAAGCAAGACGCTAAATGGATAATCCTGGCCACTTGGTTATGCCTGTGCATGTATTCGCCGTAAGCCAAACGAGAACAACCAGAAATAATATGCCTGATGGACTCACCCGGACGGTGGTATGCCCGATACATGTTTACCCAGGACGGTAAGGTCCATCATAATATGCCTCCGATAGTCGTTCGTCAAGATAAATTCAAAACCTTCAGTTTCCCAGAAGAGATTACCGAAACGTAGAGGCCACGGACCGGACGCTGAGAAATCTAAATACATCGGAAGAACCCGATAGAAGCGCCCATAAACACTTCCCTAACCAAACCTTTCCATACCAAGGAGGAATGGAAAGGCTTCATGGGCGGTCATCTGTAGTATCACTCAGTTATTCTTAGCCATGGGTAGTAACTATTCAGTAATCTGTGGCCATGGACAAGGTAGCTAGGTACCTACTTTTATCATTTTAAAGAATATTGGGTACGATTTACGGATTCCCAAGTTCATTTTTAATATAGTTATCGAATAAGCAATGAATTACTCACCTGTCTAGTTTTCGATCACATACTTGAAAACATAGTTTCACATCATGTAACACCAGACAACCGTTATTCAAAATTGTATCGATAATTTTGGTAACTATTTTACAGGGTTTTTATTCTAAAAATGCCAAAATACATAGTCATCACACGCATCAGTAATGCGACGCTAGATAAGTGACAATTTGACCAAATTAAAAAAAAATGTATTTGCATAGCTAGCCGGTATTTTTAATGAAACCAAGGAGGTTCCATAAAAATCGAGTTGTGTTGTGTTGTGATTTGGCACAACACAACAACGTTGGTAACATACACGCATAATATTATAACCGCCCCCCCCTGGTGCCTAAAACTGCTTTAATTAAATACTTTTCTAAATATACAGTAATAGGCATTAATAAATTTAAGAGTAGACCCGTAGCGTCGACAGGTATTACCTATTTCCTCTCTATGCTATGGGCTTGCGGCGCTCTATACTCGCTAGGTTTAGGTATCAGTTTAACCATTTTTTTTTTTGTGCGAAGAAAATGCCTAACGCATGCCACGTCGTCCAGGGAGATGACGTGGTTATTTGGGGCTTGCACCCACTAAAAACTTCGCCTGTGCACCTACTTTCGCCTTGATGGGTGGGCCGCGAGAACTGCTACGCATGACATTCGCGACCCACCCAGCGTGGCCCACTTCTGGGCTCCCTCTTCTTTGCCCGAGTCTGGGCTCCTCTATCAGCGATATCCGGGTGCACTAGGATATCACCACAACTCTAGGGACCGTGCAGCATGGACGATAGAGTCCCCAATCTATCGTCCGCTGACCCCTCTTATGGCGGCTTTAAGTCGGCATTTCGCCGCCTGCGCCGTTCTACCCTCCTGCGACGAATCAGGTCAGCGAGGGAGTCCTCCTCCCTGACCCGCTCCGCGGCTTCCTTTTGCGAGATTACGTCCTCGAGGTATCAGTTTAACCATGGTTCAACCACAGTCAAGGCTGTGACTGACGGAATTGATTGACGAAACGACTTCACAACTTTTATGTGAATGGGTCTCTGTTTTTATAGACCTCCACAACCCCATTAACTGGGTAACACGGTCCTTCTTGGCAAGACTGGTGTCAGATTTTCTGGCTTCTGACAATCCGTAACAACTGCCAAAGATCTACAAATGACAGCCGGTACCAACGGCTTCACGTGCTTTCCGAGGCACGGAGGAGTCTCGGTATGATTAATATGGTCACCCATCCACAGACCAACCCCGGCAAGCATTGTTTAACCTTGAAGATTGGTCCGTGTGGCTGTTATAATTTAGCTACGAGCTCCTCCTTTTCAAATCTCGTACATCAGCCAATAATAGGAGTACAAAGCTATATCGTCGCCATATTTAAGATTATTTTTAGTTTTAAGTAGCTAAGAGATTTTTACTAAGTATTATTATTGTAGAAGTACCCAATTGTATACCTAGTTATATAACTTACTCTATTATTACTGTAAAAATAGTTATAAGTTAGTATATTCTAAAGTTACATTAAAAGAGTTTTCTTTTTACTTTGACTTTGCTCATCATCGCAACCAAAATTACAGGCCTTTTTTGAAATACCTATCCATATGATATTGAGTGAACACAATTCTCTAAAATCTTGGACAATACCTACTGACGATCAGTCAGAATGAGCCATTACACACTTATTTAATTTTTCGATTGAATTCCATAATTCATGACTTTTGGAATTGAGTGACGCTTGCATGAGCGTGTAATGGGCGCTAGATGCATAAAGGATAGGTATATGATAAGATAGCGATAGACAACCTATTTGGTCTGTGCGATAGACCCAATACTTACGACTGCGACGAAGCCCAAGAGGGTGAAATGCACTTATTTATTATGGTTACCCTCCTTAGTAGCCAGTATATATTGTAGTCTTTGCTCCTTAGTATTTTTTGCTGGATTTTGATGAATGGAGTTCAGCGGCTGTGTAAATTATTCGCAAATTGATTTATCGTGTCTCAAGAGTCTAGTAGGTAGTGTAATTCTTCCCTAGGGATTGAAGAACTGAGGCACTGTCGGAGAGTATACGAATATGAGTATCCGTGACTCACCTGGCTTCTTTTGCATGGACCGCTTGTGCCCATGCATTCTGCTTGATAGATGGTGTTGAGTTTCCTAGCGATCTGGATGTTGAGGCCGTTGGAGTAAACTCCAACTCCAGAAATTCGAATTCCAATTTTTTAGGGCAAAATATAGATTCACTGATCGATTCAGTGCTACAAATCGATGCAATTAATCTTAAATTCTTCAATGAATCTATTTCAGATCGCCATCCTTAGTCCGAAACAAAAATCATTAGAGGAGACAACGAGATAAGCGAGATTTTAACGAGTGAAGTTTAGTGGCTGTTTTTGATTATTCTCAAATTGATTCCTAGTGGATATTTATTTATTTATTTATTTATGAATGGGCTAGCTCTTGACCTCGATCACACCTGATGGAAAGCGATAGATGAGGTCCATGATGAAGCGAGCGTGCCCAGAAGATGCCTTGAGGCACTGGTACTCCCACGCGTCGACGAAACACAGCAGGCTGCTTGACGCCGAACTCCGGTGGGAGGGTGGTCGCGAACCAGGCGGGCGTTAGCCCTACCACCGCAAGGGAAGGATTGGCCAGTCTTATAAGGTGTTAGATGAGACTGTCCAGGATGCGCCGAGCGCTCAGTTCAGTTGAGTGTCTGATGGAACAAATTGCGCTACACGAGGAGGCTCCTTCATGCATCCCTAAACTATTTTTGTTTTGCATATTTAGTGTATGGGTGTAGTTTTATGTCTCAAGTGTCTACGCAACTGGACAATATTTGAAATTATTGAAACAGTTTTTTTTTTATTTTTTTTATTTTTTTTTTTTTAGGTATGACCACTAGCAAGTTAACACACGTGGGATATTAACTGCTTAACCGGACTAACTATTGAAACAGACTCGATCTCTACCACAGCGAAGCTTGCCGAGAAGGCTGACTCGATATATTTGCTGCCAAATACTCCAGCATAGGTACATGACAATGTATTAAACACGCTTTCTAATGCAAAACAAAAATATAAAAAATAGTAACATTAATGACTACGCCTGAATGACTTGTATCCACGGTTATAAACAAATATTAAAAAAAAAATACAACATTATTTATTTGTATTAGCTAATATAAATAAATTAGTCTAGAAATATTACAATATCTTACATAATATTTGAGGATCAGTGATATTTAACTAATACGTATTACGTATACGTTGTCAATGCGGTGAAGCAGTCGACCGCCTCGGACACCATGGCCTGTCCTGCAGTAGGAGCGCTGGTCGGTTAGCGCGGCACGCCAGCATTAATGACATCATCCGTCGGGCTCTTGTCACCGCCGGGGTGCCAGCTGTTCTAGAACCTAATGGCTTGGCACGCGACGATGGGAAGAGGCCAGATGGGATGACAATAATGCCTTGGAAGGTGGGTAGGCCTTTGGTGTGGGATGCAACATCTGTCGACACCCTTGCGCCATCCCATCTTCTTAGCACGGCGGGCTGCGCTGGGGCGGCTGCTGGTGCAGAAAATCTCAAACGGCGCAAATATAACAACCTTATTGGGAGTTATATATTTGAGCAGTTTGGGGTTGAAACTTTAGGTCCATGGGGTCCGAGTGCTCACCGAGTCTTTCGGGACATCAGCAAACAACTTGTCGACTGTACACGTGACCAGAGGGCTGGGCCTTTCTTTGGCCAAAGAATCAGCATTGCCATTCAACGCGGCAATGCTGCTAGTGTTCTGGGCACTTTTGTCATTGACAGCGATGTGGATGAATTTTTGATGCCCAATGATTTGTTTTGTTTTTATACACGTTTGTACATAATTTGGTAATTTTTAGTCTAGTTTGTATATAGTTAAGTTAATTCTATGTTATATTGGGCTCAATAATAAACACTAATACGTATCACTTCACGAATCAGATCCCGCTATCTCAATGGATCCCGCCGATCCGTGCCAGTGCCAAGTGAATTAAATACCAAATTATGTTAAAGATTATTGTTAAATATTAGCATATATCAGTTCGGATTACTAATACCATCCATAGAACTACACGAATATCAGAGAGATTGAGTGAATCCGATTCCGCCGATCCGTGTTAAGTAGTATCCGACCGAAAGTTCGGTTTCGGTTTCGGTCGAGTTTCGGCAAAAAAACGGGTTTTGGTTTAGTTTCGGTTTCGGCGGCAAACCTGCCGAATCTACGACCGCAACAGAAACTGCATTCGGGAGTTCTCGCGCTGTGCTCAGTCATGTTAGGTGTGGTAAATTCCATCCAAGCGACGTAGACGTTTTACCGCGTCCACGTGCTTAATCATGTCGTAACTGGCTTGCAATATTATGAGTACGATTAGTTTATATTTAGTCGTTAGCTTTTGTTTTTTGTTGAAGTGTCATACAAAATGACAAACGGGAAATAATAATGTTTCGAAAAACAAATTAATCTCCAGCGATCTGTGGCCGACTATTATTCTAATTAACCAGCGTTATATATAATGAATTACCGACAAAAAACCCAAAACATACCGAAAAAAAATATCCAATTTAACAAACAAATAAGAGCATGTTCAAATGACTAAACTTCCGAATAGAATACTGAACCTCCGACAAAATTACTAAGTCACCGCAAGAGCGAGTGATGCGAGCCCGGGATTTGGGGCACCCCGACTCCGTCAGGTTAGGTTAGACAGGTTTGGTTATTTATTTTTAAACCACCCAGAAATATCATTTGCCAAATACTAAAAAAAAATGCAGGACGTAACGTTGACACTCAAACAAATATTAGGTCGCTCAAATATTATAATGCTTCTCATTTATTAATCTAAAGCAAAGTTAAAGCATAGTTTTCAGTGGAACGTAATTTATGCTGGCAGAATAGTAGTTTGAGCAACGACCATATAAAAAGGGTTATTAACACGAGTGTGATAATAGCATCACACGAGTGTTTTAATACCTAATTATATGCCGTTGCATACACTATTTTATCTTCACTCATACAGTTGAAATAAAATAAGTGGAAAAATAGTTTATTCCAATAAGGCGGATATTCTCATTGCGTATTCGAATGACTGCGCAGCGCGCTCATCCATAGACAAAGATAAAACCTGGCTCATTGACTTAAGTCAATGAGCCCGCGCCAAAAATTAAAAAGAAAAAGTGTGCTATAACAATTAAAAAGTTATTTTATGATGCAGTTGTTTAAAAATCGAAGGAAAATGTTGAACTGCAATGGTTTTTTTTTTAATTTTACACCTCCACAAAAAGAAAGTACGTGTTTATGCATTCGTTTTTGAACTCATATTTGGAACATTACGTTGTGAGTTTAGATGAAAGTATTATAGCAATTAACAGTCAAGTTTATTTTTCGACGATTTCAGTATTCAGTCGTTTCGTCATTTTTATTCGGACAAAAGTAGTCGAAAAGTTAGTATTTTAGGCAGTAGATTTAATATTTTGAGTAAGGACAATTCTTCTTTTTTTGTCGGAGAATTTGTTCTTAAATTAAGATAAAAGTGAATTTTTTTAGTGATTTTTTTTTTCTTTATTTTTTTTTTTTTAGCTACCTAGGTATACCAAGGAACTTCTACTACAACCTGGAATGTGCACAGGCTGTCGATACGCGGTCCGAGTGAGATAGCTTCGCGAGAGCCCTCTGTCCCTTTCATTAGGGTGACCAGCCAATATAATGTATATAATATATCCAATAATTTGATTTCATAAGTTAATAATAATTATGCTTTAAGGATGGATTAAAGTAAAACGCATTAAACTATGTTTTATTATATCCTGGGGCCTGAAATGAAGACTGCATGTAACGGAATAATTTTTGATATTTGAATGAATTAGAATGACGTCAAGCCATTTTTTCTCCCTGATTCTTCTCCAGGCAGTCTGAAATTATATTTTTTAAATTTATTTCAAATATAAGAAGTAACACACCTAATTCAGCGATTAATATGGGAAGTTGAAACTTTTTTGCCATTTCCCTACAATGTTCCTCGGGAAATGTGAAATTTCATGATCACGTCTTTTAAGTATTCGGTACACCGAATATATAAAGTTTTATTATGCTTACTTTATTTTTTTTATTTTTTTATTTTATTTTATAGGGAAAACAAACAGTAGTATACTAAAACTATACAAAGTGTCTTAAACATATGACTTAACAAATATACTACCCACTACATTTTCCACAGATTACTACTTAAACTAAGACAAACTGATTAGCAAACGTTAATAACTGTAGCCAGGGTATGTACATAGAAACATTAGAAGCTACTGTTGATCCTTCAAAATTTTGATTATGTCAGTTCTAAATGTATATCTGCTTACAAATAAGATATCAATTGCACAAAATAGCTTATTGTATGTGTCGACTAAACGGCGTAGCGGCGAGCGCACACCAGCATTAGATTTGCAAGATCTAGTAGCGAAAAGTTGCCTGGTGCGCACCTCCCGTCCCTGCACTGTTCGAGGAACCAGGTAACACAAACTGTTCACCAAGTCGGGGCAATCAAATTTGTTTCGGCATACACTGTATAGAGTCATTGTTTCAAGGAGCGTGCGCCTTGACTGTAATGTAAGGAGACCATATTTTTTTAGAATAGACTGATAAAACGCTTTTTTCCGAAAACATCTATACTCCATGGCTCGAAGGTATTTACGTTGAACTGTTTCTATATATTCACAATACTTTGCATAATGAGGATTCCAGATGGGTACTGCATATTCTAATTGTGGTCTGACTATGGACTTGTACAAATGCAAGAAAGTGGAGGGTCGATGGA
The DNA here is from genome assembly GCA_947386135.1 of Melanchra persicariae. NCBI lineage: Eukaryota > Metazoa > Arthropoda > Insecta > Lepidoptera > Noctuidae > Melanchra > Melanchra persicariae. The sequence continues at coordinate 6,644,239 of OX376661.1, read as the reverse complement.
ATTCTCTAGATGCTCTCATCACAAAGCCATACATCTGGTATGCCTTATTAACTATACGGTCAACATGACTATCTAAATGAAGTTTCGAGTCCAACTGCACACCAAGATCACGAAGACAAGTAATTTTGTTAAGAATACTATTAGCAAGTCGATAATTAAAATTAATAACATTTTTCTTTTTAGTAAATGTTATACTATGACATTTGGACAGGCTAAGGTACAGTTTGTTTGAAGAACAATAGTCAGAGAAACGATCAAGATCTGGTTGAAAATCAAAACAATCTTGTTCATTTGCAATTTTTTTATAAACGTTGAAGACTACCTCCTATTTATATGCTGCATTGTGTAAATAATCTTATAATTTCGTTCATTATGGGCACCCTACTTCAAGAACTGCAACATACTTACTTGATGAAAGAAACACCGCATCCTGCATAGGATTCGCTTTTGCAACCGAACAGCTTTTGAATCGCACATTTTTTAACCATCTTTATTACATCCGAATAAAGAAATTGATTGTTTTACAACAAATAAATATGGCTGGTGGCTAAATTATTGTTAAAAAAATGTTCTCATTCTAACAGATAATTTAAAAATATATCAGAACGAAAGTTAATGTTTTTTTAATAAGACACGACAATATTTTTTTTTCCTACCATTCCTACTAAATTCGGGAATAATCCTCCTGGCAACACTTTAGAAAGGGACACAGGGCTCTCCAAGCGCTTTCTCCCTCGGACCGGATTTCTCTTTGACCAAGTGATTGTCTGTAATAGAACTTAACTTCATAAACATAAGGTTTATTTTTATATTGGTGTCAAATTGACAATGCCCATTCCAGGTTGTAGTAGAAGTTCCTTGACCTATACCTATTGTGATATTAGGTAACAACTTAAATCCTACTAATATTATAAAGGTGAATGTTTGTATGTTTGTATGTTTGTATGTTTGTATGTTTGTATGTTTGTATGTTTGTATGTTGGTGTAACAATCAGGCAAAAACGGCTGAAGGGATTTGGATGAAATTTGGCACACATGTAGTTCATAACCTGGAATAAAAAATAGGCTACTTTTTATCCCGGTAAGTGGCATGGATTAATGGAGACTGAGGAGGAAGTGGAAACTCAGAGCCGCTGCTGCCTTAGTACTTCAGATTTTCAAGTACCAGGATACCAGAAACATCAAGTACCAGGAGACCAGAAACATGTCATAGTATTTTTGGGCTGGTATAATTATGTAGGTAGGGTAGGTGTAGGGTAGGTGTAGGGAAGGTGTAGGGCAGGTGCAAAGTAGGTGTAGGGTAGGTGTAGGGTAGGTGTAGAGTGGGTGTTTTCTGAGTAAAAAATTTACAATACAAATCAGGAAACCTTGCTATTTCCGATATTCACGCGGGCGAAGCCGCAGCTGGTAGAAGCTAGTAAGTAATACAATACAATACCTGCTCAAATAAACATCTCACCTATCCTACTAATATTATAAAGGTGAAAGTTTGTATGTTTGTGTAACAATCAGGCAAAAACGGCTGAAGGGATGTGGATGAAATTTAGCACACATGTAGTTCATATCCTGGAATAAAAAATAGGCTACTTTTTATCCCGGTAAGTGGCATGGATTAATGGAGACTGAGGAGGAAGTGGAAACTCAGAGCCGCTGCTGCCTTAGTACTACAGATTTACAAGTACCAGGAGACCAGGAGCTGGTAGAAGCTAGTATTAGCATATATCAGATCGTCGGCTTACTAATATGTGAAACCATGGGATATGACTAATCTCTTAACTAATACCAATATATTCATCACACAGTCACGCTCCTATACACAACAAGAAAGTGTCAACGTCAACTGTCAATGTCAAGCGCAAGTAAAACGTGAGAAACCTGAAACAAACAAAATACAACTTGGGATGGGAACTTGAAACCTTGATAGAAACCATACGGGTTGATTTGGTGCTTGTTTCGTTTGTGTTCAGTGACATTCATTAACAAGTGCATTTTATAAAAGGAACGTGTAATTTTTGCATTTTTCTTGGAATGGGGCTTGTTCTAAATTTATTTTATTTAAAAAATGGATATGCCTCCTAAAACTATATTATTTTACGATCTATGTAGACTTTGCCTTGAAAACCCTGGTGCGGATGATATGTTTACAAAAACAGACCTAGTTCATGATGTCTTTCTCTGTACTGGTGTAAATGTACGTATATAAACTTCATGCATATTTAATAAACATTTAGGCCATACTCATGTTTATTTATAATTATTTATCTCTTTTCATCCATGTATCTTACTATCTTCTACTTTATTGAAATACAAATTCCGTTTTTATAGGTTTCCAGCCAAGATAACTTGCCCCGGAAAATATGCTTTCAATGCTTAGAGATTGTCGAAAAAGCAAAAGAGTTGCGAGTGCTGGCTACAGCAAATGAAAAACATCTGAAGTCCCTGTTTGATGATGATGAAACATTTACGATAGGGTTCAATAAAACAGATCAGGTATTGTGAACTACCCATAATCAACACAAAAGATGCTATGGCGGCTTAGTTTTCCATTGACGTCCGTCGAGTTGGGAGTTGATATTTTTTTTACAGAAAGGTTACATTATTATAAGCACACACGTAAAGTTTCAACATGCGGAGACGCATACTTTTTGAGAAAAAAAATATTGAAAATCAATTATTTTTGCAATATTGATGTCAATCCCTACCACAGATTATATAGAACTAGCTGCTACCAGCGGCTTCGCCCGCGTGAAAATCGGAAATAGGAATCGGATTCTTGATTTGTATTGTAACTACACCTACTCTACACCTACCTACACCTACCCTACACCTACCCCACACCTACCCTACACCTACCCTACACCTACCCTACACCTACGCTAAACCTACACTACACCTACCCTACACCTACCCTGCACCTACCCTACACCAACCCTACACCTATCCTAACCACCCCAAAAAATACTATGACATGTTTCTGGTTTCCTGGTACTTCATGTTTTTGGTCTCCTGGTACTTGTAAATCTGTAGTACTAAGGCAGCAGCGGCTCTGAATTTCCACTTCCTCCTCAGTCTTCATTGATCCATGCCACTTACCGGGATAAAAAGTAGCATATGTCTCATTCCAGGATATGAACTACATGTGTGCCAAATTTCATCCAAATCCCTTCAGCCGTTTTTGCCTGATTGAAACACAAACATACAAACATTCACATTTATAATATTAGTAGGATTCTCACCATTTAACGTTTCGTTTTACCTACGGTTAAGGTGTCATACGTTCGGTAACATTTTATTTTATATAAATGTACGTAAATAATTATATTTTGTACTCATTTCAATACTTTTCATGTACACATATATTTAACAGTTTATATTTCAGTTTATATTTAAATCACAGCATTATTTTCATTACGAGCTATTATAATTAAAATGTGTAGTGTTTAACTGTTTACCGGCTTGTGGAACGAAACGTAACGTTTATTTTAACAGTATCTATTATGGCAGATAACAAATAAAATAGGTTAGGTTCAACTTATGTCAAAGAACCGAATTGATTGACCCCGACTCCACCTGTTACGAGTCGGTCCTACCCCTAGAGTGTTTTATAGAACCGGAGGCGCGTAGGGAGAGCAGCCTCCGCCTGCTGTAATAAATCGTAGGTATCAGACGAGCAGCAGCTTCGGCTGGTTGGTCGCCTTTGGCGACCAGCCTCAGCCGCTCCGGCGAGGAAGCATGCCTGCGATTTGTTACGCAAGGGCGTAGAGGCTGCTCTTCCCGCAGCGCCGGAGACGTTGAAGTCTCAAAATAGATACAAAAATCCCTCAGAATCAGTCCCCTTATTTGCTCCCAAGGTCCCCCTGGTTTTTTACAATTATTATTAACTAGCTACTACCAGCGGCTTCGCCCGCGTGAATATCGGAAATAGGAAGGTTTCCTGATTTGTATCGTACATTTTTTACTCAGGAAACACCTACCCTACACCTACCCTACACCTACCCTACACCTACCCCACACCTACCCTACACCTACTCTACCTACATAATTTATACCAGCCTAGAAAATACTATGACATGTTTCTGGTCTCCTGGTACCTACTTTTGAATCCTTAGTGCTCACATTTCCAGCCCCGGCAATACTTTCACATGTTTCTGGTTTCCTGGTACTTGATGTTTTTGGTCTCCTGTTACTTGTAAATCTGTAGTACTAAGGCAGCAGCGGCTCTGAATTTCCACTTCCTCCTCAGTCTTCATTGATCCATGCCACTTACCGGGATAAAAAGTAGCATATGTCTCATTCCAGGATATGAACTACATGTGTGCCAAATTTCATCCAAATCCCTTCAGCCGTTTTTGCCTGATTGAAACACAAACATACAAATATACAAACATACACACATTCACATCCTACTATCCTACTAATATTATAAACTAGCTGCCGCCCGCGGCTCCGCTCGCGTGAATGTCGATAATTATCCCAAGGGAACATACTCCCGGAATAAAAAGTATCCTATGTGTTATTTCAGACTATAATCTACCTGTGTGCCAAACTTCATCAAGATCCATTCTGTAGTTTTTGTGTGAAAGAGTAACAAACATACATCCATCCATCGTCACAAACTTTCGCATGTATAATATTACTAGCTTCTACCAGCGGCTTCGCCCGCGTGAAAATCGGAAATAGGGAGGTTTCTTGATTTGTATTGTAACTACACCTACTCTACACCTACCTACACCTACCTACACCTACTCTACACCTACCCTACACCTACCCTACACCTACGCTACACCTACACTACACCTACCCTACACCTACCCTACAACTACCCTGCAACTACCCTACACCTATCCTAACCAGCCCAAAAAATACTATGACATGTTTCTGGTTTCCTGGTACTTGATGTTTTTGGTCTCCTGGTACTTGTAAATCTGTAGTACTAAGGCAGCAGCGGCTCTGAATTTCCACTTCCTCCTCAGTCTTCATTGATCCATGCCACTTACCGGGATAAAAAGTAGCATATGTCTCATTCCAGGATATGAACTACATGTGTGCCAAATTTCATCCAAATCCCTTCAGCCGTTTTTGCCTGATTGAAACACAAACATACAAACATACAAACATACAAACATACAAACATTCACATTTATAATATTAGTAGGATAGTAGGATGTGAATGTTTGTATGTTTGTATGTACTACTACAGATTTACAAGTACCAGGAGACCAAAAACATCAAGTACCAGGAAACCAGAAACATGTCATAGTATTTTTTGGGCTGGTTAGGATAGGTGTAGGGTAGGTGTAGGGTAGGTGCAGGGTAGGTGTAGGGTAGGTGTAGTGTAGGTGTAGCGCAGGTGTAGGGTAGGTGTAGGGTAGGTGTAGAGTAGGTGTAGGTAGGTGTAGAGTAGGTGTAGTTACAATACAAATCAAGAAACCTTCCTATTTCCAATTTTCACGCGGGCGAAGCCGCTGGTAGAAGCTAGTAATATTATAAAGGTGAAAGTTTGTATGTTTGTATGTTTGTATGTTTGTATGTTTGTATGTTTGTGTAACAATCAGGCAAAAACGGCTGAAGGGATTTGGATGAAATTTGGCACACATGTAGCTCATATCCTGGAATGAGACATATGCTACTTTTTATCCCGGTAAGTGGCATGGATCAATGAAGACTGAGGAGGAAGTGGAAATTCAGAGCTGCTGCTGCCTTAGTACTACAGATTTACAAGTACCAGGAGACCAAAAACATCAAGTACCAGGAAACCAGAAACATGTCATAGTATTTTTTGGACTGGTTAGGGTAGGTGTAGGGTAGTTGTAGGGTAGTTGTAGGGTAGGTGTAGGGTAGGTGTAGGAAGGTGTAGGTAGGTGTAGAGTAGGTGTAGTTACAATACAAATCAAGAAACCTCCTTATTTTCACGCGGGCGAAGCCGCTGGTAGAAGCTAGTTTATAATATTAGTAGGATTGTAATCCATAAAATGAGGAAAATATCATCAGAATCCTACTAATATTATAAATGTGAATGTTTGTATGTTTGTATGTTTGTGTTTCAATCAGGCAAAAACGGCTGAAGGGATTTGGATGAAATTTGGCACACATGTAGTTCATATCCTGGAATGAGACATATGCTACTTTTTATCCCGGTAAGTGGCATGGATCAATGAAGACTGAGGAGGAAGTGGAAATTCAGAGCCGCTGCTGCCTTAGTACTACAGATTTACAAGTACCAGGAGACCAAAAACATCAAGTACCAGGAAACCAGAAACATGTCATAGTATTTTTTGGGCTGGTTAGGATAGGTGTAGGGTAGGTGCAGGGTAGGTGTAGTGTAGGTGTAGCGTAGTTGTAGGGTAGGTGTAGGGTAGGTATAGGGTAGGTGTAGGGTAGGTGTAGGGTAGGTGTAGGGTAGGTGTAGGGTAGGTGTAGGGTAGGTGTAGTGTAGGTGTAGCGTAGTTGTAGGGTAGGTGTAGGGTAGGTATAGGGTAGGTGTAGGGTAGGTGTAGGGTAGGTGTAGAGTAGGGGTAGGTAGGTGTAGAGTAGGTGTAGTTACAATACAAATCAAGAAACCTCCCTATTTCCGATTTTCACGCGGGCGAAGCCGCTGGTAGAAGCTAGTTAAAAATAAAAAAAACTCGAAAAGGGGGGGCTCCGCGACTTTTCCTTTTAAGGGGGGTAGTACCCCTCCCCACACCCCTCCCGGTCCTACCACCCTTAATTCGACGGACGTCAATGGATAGTCGTACCAAAATTAAAAATTTAAAAAACTCGAAAAGGGGGGGGCTCCGCACTTTTTCCTTTTAAGGGGGGGGGGGTAGTAACCCTCCCCCCCTCCCCCCCCCGAACCACTACCCTTAATTCGACGGACGTCAATGGAAAGTGTACCCCAACTATATTAGGGTCGGCTTCCAGTCAAACCGGATTTAGCTGAATACCAGTATCTTACATGGAGCGGTAACACGGTACTTCTTGCCAAGACTGAAGTCAGATTTTCTAGCTTCTGACAATTCATAATGGCTGCCAAAGATCTACAAATGACAGCCGGGACCAACGGCTTCATGTGCACAAACATGTGACACGGAGGAGTCTCAGTATGTTAAGATGGTCACCCATCCACTGACCGACCTTGGCAAGCGTTCTTAACCGTGAAGATCGATTGTAGTGCTATAGATAATATGTTTTGCAACTAATACAAGTCTATATACCTGCCTACTAGTTAGTAGTTTTGTAATAGTTCTAATCCTACTAATATTATAAAGGTGAAAGTTTGTATGTTTGTGGAACAATCAGGCAAAAACCGCTGAAGGGATTTGGATGAAATTTGGCACACATGTAGTTCATATCCTGGAATAAAAAATAGGCTACTTTTTATCCTGGTAATGGCATGGATTAATGGAGACTGAGGAGGAAGTGGAACTTCAGAGCTGCTGCTGCCTTAGTACTACAGATTCTTAAGTACCAGGAGACCAGAAACATGTCATAGTATTTACATAGTTCACTTAAAATGAGATTAACAAATTATCTAAGTACTTAATATAAATACAGCTTTAGCTTAGTGTGTTCAAGTATAAAAATGCTCAAATAGCAAAATGTTTTCAGAGCCAGAAAGAAGGAGGGACAATTTCAAGGAAAAGCAGCACTGATTCAGACAGAACTGTCAAACTGGAGATAGTAGAACATTTTGATAGTTTTGAAGAAGAAAGTCAATCAAAGAAGAGGAAGGCCTCAGAATCCCCTGATTATGATGTAAGTTCTTTTACACCATTCAGAAAAAGCATTAAAAAAATTGTTACCTTTATCAAGTGAATAGAAAATCAGACAAGCACTTCAGGAAACAAGATTGTTAAAAAGTGTTCTTTGGGTGTGTGTTGGACTATAAATAAAGTGACCTACCCACCAACAATGTTGTGGAAATGGCAAAGTTTTAGGCCTGACAAATCTCAGTTACCGTTGAGCCAGCAAGTAATGAAGAATAAAATCCAGACAGTCCTGCTGATCTGAGGATAAAATTATTCTTAAGCGCAAGTCAACGCTAACGTTTTCTTGGCGTCTTTTGGCGACATCGCCCGTTTTCTGGCTCCCACTGCTTAATGCTTCGGGCCATCTGTATTTGTGCATTCTGCATACATATATGACCTGACTAATCCCACTTGAGTCTAGCAGACTTATTGCCCAGATTGGTGATTCCTGTTTTCGAGTATATTGTGGTGTTGTATAACTTCATTACAATATTGTGATGTGATAATATAGACTGAGTGATTTTCAGTCTCCTGCAAAATAGGTCAAAATTCATAAATATGTTTTATTCACAAGTGCCATTACTTGTATTATGGTTTATTATTTCATTTGCTGATACAGAAATCTGGAATCATGTTTCTAGATTTGACTCATAAAATGCATTTTTGCAAAAGAAGCATTATATTGATGTTATAATTCTGCTGAACAAAATAATCATAAAATTGATTTTGGAAACAACATCAAGTTCATATTATTTTTAGACTAGCAATTTTTATATTCTAATTATGTATACTTCTAATTTCAGAATAAATCTGAAGAAGTAAAGAAGATATCAATTAGAAAAGACTTGTTTGATTCTTCTGGAGCTGTGGTAAGTGTATCAATTCTCAATTCTATATTGCGTACCATAATCTACCTATACAGTTGGTAGAAAATAATTATCTTAGTCACAATAATTATGGACCCTGTCGGGCACAGCGTAGATTAAGTAGGAGAGAGAAGGAAGAGCACTGGGTGTTTAATGTGATATATAGTAAGTTGCTTATTCTGTTTTATTAATACAGAATTAAAATTTATGTTTCTGTTTATTTATATACACTTCTGGACACATCTATTGGCCCACCTTAGAGTTTAGGTTTCGATGGCCCCTACCGAAATATGTTTGCTAGATTGAACAAAAACTGTTGATGCAGTTTTAAACCTGATGCATTTTACCATCTTTTTCGATCGTATTGTTTTAAATTTGAATTCAGAATACCATACGACATGGAGCTACGCCTAACAAGTCGGATATGCGCCTTGTTAAAGGCAATTGATTTTTGAATAAAAAACATGTTTTATCAAATAAAGGTTTAATTTAATAACGCGTGTTGCCTCCATGGGCATCTACCACAGCTCTCATACGATTAGGCATAGAGTTTATCAACCGCTCTATGAAATTTTGAGGGATCATCTCCCATTCCTCTTCTATGGCAGTTTTCAACTCCTGCATCGTCTGGGCAACTGGCTGACGAGCCCTAACACGTCTTTTTAGCTCGTCCCACATGTGCTCAATGGGGTTCATGTCTGGGCTTCTGGCTGGCCAGTCCATAACTGTGATGTTCACATCCCGAAGATATTCCCTGACGATGCCGGCCGCATGGGCTCTTGCATTATCATGCATAAAAAGGAAATTTGGGCCCACATAGTCCGCGTATGGTATCACGTGAGGTTCTAAGCACTCACGATTGTACCTTTCAGCATTTAATGTTGGCAGCCGTGGTCCTGTAACAACCTCAAGTTGAGTTTTGCCGCTCACGGATATACCACCCCAGACAGTCCATGAGCCACCGCCATAAGCAACCCTCTCTTCAAAGCAGCATTGTGCGAAACGCTCTCCCTTACGTCGGTAGACCTTCTTCCTTCCATCATTGCCATGTAACACAATTTTAGACTCATCAGAAAAGAGTACACGGCTCCAATCTTGCTGTGTCCAATTTAAATGACTGCGTGCGAAATGAAGGCGCGCTGTTCGGTGGGCTCGCGTTAGTTTGGGCCCATTAGCTGGCTTGTGTGGTATCATATCGCGTTCTTTTAACCTTCTCCGAACAGTTCGAGCGCTCACAGATACTCCGTGGAAGTCGTGAAGTTGGTTTTGTATCTCAATGGAGGTAAGGTGACAATTTCTCAAGCTGGTCGTCACGATGAATCGATCCTGCCTTTCAGTTGTGACCCGAGATCGTGGCCTTCCTTGGCGACGAACAAAGCCGCCAGTCTCTAGGTACCTCCGATAAACATTTCGGACCGCAGGTAGACTTAAATTAAGTTGAGCACTCACGTTTCTTTGGCTGTGTCCGGCCTGAATAAGTGCCACAGCTTGGGCGGCGACTTCAGGTGAAGTATCCATAGATTATTGATAGAACCTCACCTTAATGTTAAGAATAAGTAATGTTTGTTGCAAAACCAAAGATATCAATCACTTTTTCAAGAATTAAATCCAAGTAAACCAATAAAACCAAGTTTTCTTAGTATTCGATTGTTTGATATCAACAAACAGGCTCCAAATTGTCTTTTGTTTCTTTAAATTCTGTGTTCGAAATTCAAAAAAAGACTATTGAATGAAATTGTGAATGTGCCAGGTTCAAAACTGCATAAAAACTTTTTGCTCGACCTAATATAAAATTTTAGCTAGGACCAAACGAAACTGAAAATACAAGGTGGGCCAATAGATGTGTCCAGAAGTTTATTTAGTAGGTAACATTGTAAAAATCCTAAATATTATATAGGTTGTTTGAGGTAACTACCAGAGTGGTGTTGCTTTGACCTATAAAATTATTTTCCCATCCTACCCAATCTATATGAGACACTTACAAACCCCAGAATGTATATACTGCAACAAATTGTCCAAACATTATTCTTATGAATGGAATATTTAAAGACTTGTATGTTTCACTCAAGTCAGCACAAGCTGTTGCTATATACCTTAGGTACTGCTCATACTAGGGGTCAATAAAATATGCAAAATTAGTAAATAAAAACTTTATTTATTGCAGACTTCATCAACAAAAGATGTTGTCACATCAATAAAGAAGAATTTGAAAGTAAAAATTAAAAGAATTAAGACAGACACTGGTGACTCTTTCTACTATGTTTGTGATGTAAGTATATTACTGTTACTTTATTAAAGATTGTATTACAAAGATTATTTCACTACTAGAAAGCTACACTTTTACTGATTTCAAGAAAGAAAAAAGAGAAATGTTTGTTTGGGACTCACAAAAGACAGACAGAAAAGTTAAATAAATTAAAACTAACAGTAATAAAAATGCTTGTTTTTAGTTTAGGTAACCAATAAATGTACATAACTTACTTAACTATTTATATCTACTAAACCTAACTATATACAAACTAGACTAAAATTGCAAAATTATGTACAAACGTGTAAAAAACAAAATAAATCACTGGGCATCAAAAAACTCATCCACATCGCTGTCAAAGACAAAAGCAGGGCTCGGAAACCGGTTAATTTTCCAAACCGGTTTTGGTCATTGACCTCGAACCAGAAACGATTGCGGTTTAGGTTTCGGTTACCGATATTTTAACCGGTTAATGGATGAACCGTTTTTTCACAAATTCCGATTCTGTTGAGCGAAATTAACCGGTTAATTTGAGTTTCGACGGTATAAACGAGTTCTACCTACGACACCATCTCTCTTACACCTACAATAACAACGCTCTCGCTCTACGGCAACGAATACGCACTCAAAAACTTATTGTATTCGACCACGTTGCTGGCGGAGTACGTTCTGTGAGACGTGTGTGTAACAAAACACTTGAATTTCATGAATTGCGTTGTTATATAAGATGTAAATTGTGATTGACTTACGTAAAAAAAAAATATTATTATTAAATGAAAGACTTACCGGATAGACAACCATTTTTTACAGAAGCTGAAGAGGATACAATTTCTGATTCTAATGCAGAGAATGGTAGGTAAAAAAACAGTGCAAGTTAAACATAACATTTAATTCGTATTCGTACTATGAAATCAACTTTGTACAATCTACCTTGTGTTCTAGATAATGAAGATTCTCGGTCTTTGATATCATTAAAGAAGCGTTACAGAAATGTAGTTAGTTCGTTCAGGTGCAGTAACAATAGACTGTACTGATTAACGAAGTTCAAAAAAGGAGTCGACGTCGACCCGTACCGGCCGTACCTATGTGTGTACCTTGTTTGTCCGCGATTTTCTCGAACACTACTGATCCGAATTGGATGGGGTTTTCGTTATTCCAACGCATATTTTTCAAGGAAGGTTATCATTAGGATCTGATGAATATTTTCAGAGATAGACAGTGGAACTCTTCAATATTGTTTGGAGTTTGATACTACTACTGTATGTGTGCTGGGTTGGAGGACACTCACTTTGTGCAATAAAACTCTTGTTCACTTGAAACTATTCACTGACTTACATAATAACGTGATGATCTGAACTGAACTGAATGCTCAAAATGTTCTAGGTCTTTAATACAATCACATGGTTGGAAGTAGCAGCAAGACAGCAACAACAAAGATTCACAGTATTCAAACTTATAACTACAGGTTATTATTTACACTAATAATTGTTCATGATTGATCATTGCAATGATGATAGGGCTGTCCTGCACGCACATTCCTCCCGCCATTCGACGTCCGCCGCTGACGTCGCAATTGCAGAAGACGGTGCAGGATCGCCGCTCCCGATGGGTAGCACTACTATCTTCTTCACTGGACGTCGCAGTTGTAGCGGCATTCATGCCGCCACAAAAATCAACGTAGCAGAATCAACATCACAACAAATGAGACTCGCAGCGCCATCTACCTCGACAGCTGCGAACTAACTACAAAAATCCTAAATCGCGATATCAAAGTTTACCGTGCGATTAGAACACATGCAAAGCCCGAATATCAACTCTCGGGCAGTTGCCCACCAGACACAAATAACCGTCTGGTCGGAGGATCCTCCCTTTTCAATGGAGGTTTGCGGGACTTTACTCTCTGTTCCGCTACCTCTAAACTGGTGACCCTCGACATTGGACGTCAGCGCAGCCTTCGTGCAGCTACTTCATCATGACGTCATCATCACTTCTCCTCATCGTGACCTCAAGCTCTCGAGCAAGCGAGTCATACAGCCAGCCAGTACCCTCGGCTTCTACGGGTATTCCTGGTCAGCATCCTCAGCCTCTATCATCAACCTCATCCGCGACCTTGGCAGGCACACTGCACTTTCGGCCAGTCACATGAAGAGCCTTGAAAAACCTCTCCTGGTCGACGCCAGCAGTCACGTCAGCACGTCGCACAGCTCCGACCTACCTTCGCAAGCACACTGCACCTTCGGCCAGTCACATGAAGAGCCTTGAAGAACCTCACCTGTTCGACGCCAGCAGTCACGCCAGCAGCAGCATCGGGGCACCGCAGACAGTTCCGACTCACCGTGAACTCTGCGACGCAGACAGTTCCGACTCACCGAGAACTCTGCGACTTCCGGTTCCGACTCACTGGAACCAACCTTCCACTGGCCTGGCAAGCATCTCAAGATGTATGGACGACTCATCCACTATCGACCTCCGGTCTCCGGAGGGGAGTGATGTAGCGGCATTCATGCCGCCACAAAAATCAACGTAGCAGAATCAACATCACAACAAATGAGACTCGCAGCGCCATCTATCTCGACAGCTGCGAACTAACTACAAACATCCTAAATCGCGATAACAAAGTTTACCGTGCGATTAGAACACATGCAAAGCCCGAATATCAACTCTCGGGCAGTTGCCCACCAGACACAAATAACCGTCTGGTCGGAGGATCCTCCCTTTTCAATGGAGGTTTGCGGGACTTTACTCTCTGTTCCGCTACCTCTAAACAGTGTTCCTCCTTTCGTGCTCACGTCCACCCTGCGCACACAACTCCATCTGGGCCGGGGAAAGTAGCACAGATGCGTCCTCTGTTCCACATGTTCCATGGGAGGTTGCCGTCTACGATGAGTACGAGATCGCCGACCTTGGTTATTACCTTTGGTGTGCGGCTCTCTGCGGTTTTGTAGTTCTGGAAGGTGTTCATTAAGCCATCTGGCCCAAAGTATATCGACGAGTCTCTGAGCCGTGCGCCAACTGGCTCGTAGATGCAGGTCGCTGTCATTGAATTCTCCTGGTGCCGCGATGTAACCTGGACCTCCCAAAATAAAGTGATTGGGTGTCAAGGCTTCAGGAACTTCAAGGTTCACAGACACGTGGGTAAGTGGACGGCTGTTCACGGTGTGTTCGGCTTAGATGAGTAACGTGTGGAGCACTTCTTCGCTCGGGAATCGCTCGTTCAAGTGGTGGCGAGTGCTGTCTTCACGGATCTCACCACGGGTTCCCAGGCGCCTCCCATGAATGGTGCACCTGGTGGGATGAATCACCAGTCGATCATCTTTCTCAAGGCTTCTGCTGTAACTGCGAAGATGTCGGTTCGTAGCTCCTTCTCGGCGCCGTGAAAGTTCGTCCCGTTATCGCACCACAGTTGCACTGGGCATCCTCGGCGCGCTATCATACGTCGCAATGCCATGACTGCCGAATCTGTATTGAGCGATGTCACAAGATCAAGATGAATGGCTCGCGTCGTGAGGCATGACTGTGAATAAGGCGACATATCTTTTTTGGTGACTTAGTCCCGATGTGATGGTCAACGGCCCGAAATAATCCAAACCGCCGAAGGTGAATGGTCTCTGGTGGTGTGCTAAGCGACAGGAAGGGAGATGGGATGTCATCGGTTGTGGTGGAGTGGCTGCTTTTATACGGCATCGTATGCATCTGCTGATGATGTTCTTGACGGTCGGTCGCAGACGGAGCACCAAATGTTGCTGACGACATTCGTTGACTATTGTCTCGACGTCTGCGTGATGTAATTGGCGGAGGACATGTTCGATCCACAATCGTGCTTTAGCCGTTCTGTGACGTCTGCCATGGCGGCTATTCTGCTCTTCAGGCGAATCTCTCCCTCTGTGGGTTCTATGCACAGGGCGTTTAGGCGACTTTTTCGTGGTATGGTTCTCTCGTTCTTTAGAGCTTCCATCTCTTCTTGAAAGGCTTGCTCTTGTGAAGCTCGCAGGATTAGACTTTCGGCGCTATGCAGAAGTTCAGCGGTGACAGGAAGGTGATTGTTCGTGTTCGTGGTTTTCTCGCCTTTCTTGTGTTTTGGTTGGCAATGTCTGTTTGTTCTTTTTCCAATCAGTTCCATCTTTTTGGTTCTTTTGTAATTGATGTTCTGTCCTGATTGCCGACAGAGTTGCAGGAACTGTAGAACTCGTGCTGTTGCTCGTAGGTACCTTTCCCAGGGTGAGAATCTGTTTACGTCTGGTATAGCTTCTTTGATCTGTTCGTTCTTGTCTTCTTCAATCAAGCTAAAGGTTCTCTCTTCTCCTGTGATTATGACATGATTCTTCTCGTCAGCTGGCCACGTTTCCGGGGGACCCAGAAGGAATTCTGGACCGTTGATCCTGCGATGCTCTTGACTGTAGTTCTCTGGTACCTCTCTTGTTGCGTCGTCTACTGGGTTCAATTTGGTTGGGAGCCAGTGCCATTCGTTTGTGGAGCTATGTTGTTCGATTGCCGCTATGCGATGAGCGACATACGGTTTGTAGGATCTAGAACCGTTTCTGATCCATGAAAGCATGGTTCTGCTGTCGGTCCAGAATGCACACTGGCGTTCACTCGTGTATTTGTGTCGCGCATAGGCGTGCGCCAAGTCCTGTTCCACGTCGCCAAACTTCTTGAAGTATTTGTTTAGCCCTGATGGTTACTGGTGATACAAGTCGCAATGGATCAAATAGGGAAATTACTATTCTAAGAGCTTCTCTCTTAGTAGGCGTGTCGTTCTGTAATCTGCTCTGGGGTATACGATAATAGATTCAAATTGAATGCAAGCGAGTCTTTCGTATGTTAGACCGAGGACTCGTTCTATCTCGATGTTGTCTTCCATCTTAATTGTGTCTTAGGTCTTAGTAACATCCCTTAGCGCTTTAAGAAGAGCGGTAGAGAGATATGACCATTTCTTGAGTTCGAAATGTGCTTCCCTGTGGATGTCCTCCCCGAACACTTCCGTAATATTGTAATCTGCCTCGAAACTACGACTTGATTCACGTTAACATAACGATAGTATCTACTCGCAAATTGATATTTTGTTATGTACCTATTCTGCCGACATACGGCGCCTGGTTAGCATCACCGCACTTTACAAGTCTTTCGTATCGTAACACTAAATACATACTAAACTAGTGAAAATCACTTCAATTTGTTAAGTTAATTCTACCATACCTGCAATATTTGATAAACATTAAAACTTTCTTGATGTATTGGTTACAGCCTTCCATCAAACACTTTGATTTTTTTGTCTCTGGGTGTACAACCCAGAACATATAATATATTTCTCAACACATTTGCTCAAAAAACCTTTTAAAAATAGTAGTTTATGCAACGACCATATAAAAAGGGTAATTAAAACACGAGTGTGGGTTTATCACACGAGGCGTAGCCGAGTGTGATAATAGCATCACACGAGTGTTTTAATACCTAATTATATGCCGTTGCATACACTATTTTATCTTCACTCATACAGTTGAAATAAAATAAGTGGAAAAATAGTTTAGTCCAATATGGCGGATATTCTCATTGCGTATTCGAATGACTGCGCAGCGCGCTCATACATAGACAAAGATAAAAGCTGGCTCATTGACTTAAGTCAATGAGCCCGCGCCAAAAATTAAAAAGAAAAAGTGTGCTATAAAAATTAAAAAAGTTATTTTATGATGCAGTTGTTTAAAAATCGAAGGAAAATGTTGAACTGTAATGGTTTTTTTTTTAAATTTTACCTATTATATCTAAATTAGAAACGTCAAAGATTGTTGCGACTTTCCGACTGATTTCTATAAAAAAGATGGTTTTATTGTACCTATTGTACTTTTTTCTCGCAAATGTATTGAAAAACGTTGTATGACATAGGTGCAGAAATTGGTTTTTACAAACTCGTGACTATGATAAGCCCTTGACTTCGTCTCGGGCTTACATTCGTCTACTCGTTTGTTAAAACCAACTTACCGCACAAATATTATTAATAACTATTATTCTTCTTCTTTCTTCCCATGGTTAATGTTAGTATAATGTCTATGTTATATAAAACACGAATTAAATAGCGGCCGCACGACAATTGTATCTGCGGCGATTCGGCAAACGACGAAAGAAAACAAACACGCACAAAAGTAAGCGCGCGAGAATGTGACAAACGGCAGCGGCAGGCTTGCGTCTGAGTAAAACCGGTTTATTCAGGTTAGCGTGAGTTTTCAAATTCTGTTCTCTGCATTAACCGGTAACCAAAATTATTAAGGTTGTGTTGAAACCGTTTTTGTAATTAACCGGTTAATCGATGAACGGTATTATAACGGTTTTTTGAACAATATTTACCGGTATTTCTAAACCGGTTCCGAGCCCTGGACAAAAGTATAGTATAATGTACTCTGTGACAAAAGTGCCCAGAACACTGGCAACATTGCCACGTTTAAATAAAAATTAAGCTAACAGTTTGAATTTTATCTGTGGTAGGCCAAAAAGGTTCATATCTCAGCATCTTATGCTGCAAAAAAAAAAAATATAACAGCACTGGTGCAAGAGGCAAAAGTATGCCTCTTGCACCAGTGCTGTTATTATTTTGTTCCCAGAACAATACATGGCCTTTGTGGCATAGGCTAAGCATGCGAATCGGTAGTGAAAGGCTAGTATTACGAATGGTAGTGACCATCACCAACTAAGACCAAACATTTAATCAACAGCCAACCAAAAATATTCTCAAAATGACAAATTAATTATTTCAGGTATGTCAAAAGAAGTTTAATGCATGGAAAAAGTATTATTTGCATCAAAAAACACACAACAGGAACATAATATGTCCGATAGACGTTTGTGGCAAGAAGTTTGCGACTAAAGGAGATTTGGAGAAGCATGTGCGGACACATACGGGAGAGCGGCCCTTCAGCTGCGACCTCTGCGACAAACGGTTCGCGCAGCGAGGCTCGCTCAAGTCCCACAAGCAAACAGTCCATTCACAAAGTGGAACCCCTGAGAAGAGCTGATAACTAGTTATTGCATCGACGAGAGTGCGGCAGCGGTTTTGAGGTTCCGAAAATAGGATCCAGATCGTAAATTATTAAGCACGTAATGCACGTGCATTTAACTTGTCTATGACTATATTCGCGACAATCTCAGAAGGCGGTTTTAACAGCTCAATAGAGAGGGATAGAAGGTCACTTTACCACTAAGTGCGAATGAGATTTATTTCATGTCTCTTTCATACTTACTAGTAAAGCAATGTTGTATCCTGCTGTCAGATCTGACTTCTTAGATTGTTACGATTATACTATCGCGACCCCCATACCCCAGCACAAACGACGAGAGCGCGGCAAACATTGCCCTTTGAACCTTAAGTCAATGACAAAGTCTAAAGGCGGCCATGCCTGTAACTGGCCAGTGTGACGTTAACCAATCAGAATTATTTGTCACAAAGTATTCAAGCTACTGGCATACTTTTGTGCCAGTGACTACGCGCTAGGTAGTACGCCCTATAGAGGTGGACGTATTATGCGCTCCTTTCAGCAGGACCACCATGAGCGCAGAAAAAGGGGGCATGCTACAGCTATTCTTAGTATACAAATAATTAATACCTGTAAAAAAACAGAACTGAAACATTTGTATTTAACGAGAAATCAACGATGATAACTTTCGTGCGGTCGCTCTGCAGGACCACGACTTGGAATGTCGATTCCATGTTTCAAGACCTTGTCGCTTTCTTCGAACCTACAATAACCAACTACTGAGGTACCAATTTTTGTTCAAATACCAATTAGTACCAATTGAGTACTAATTATTTACCAAATATGGAAACGATTGGCGTTCGTGGTCCTGCGGTAATCACGGACATCGACAGAGTGCGCAGATACGGTGTTGTTCACTTATCTCACGATGCGGAACAATTGATATTATAATTAGTCATCATTGGAATCTCCAGCATAGTAATTTTATACGCTTTTTAATTATATTGCTTAGGTGACTGAAACGTACCTACTACTTAAATAACGATAAATTTTATTAGTCACGTAAGTATTTGTTATTGGTACCATAACTATTTAAAATTTCAAGTTTTCTTGTGTAAGTAAAAACGTTATAATTAACGAATTATTAAGTTTTAATACCAATCAGAATAGAAATCGTTGTCAAAAATATTCTGAGCGAGTCTCTTTTTCGTTTAAATTTATAAACGAAATTAAGTTCCTACTTACATTTTTGATTGGCAATTTGTTTTGATAAAAACTTTTTACTTGTTACGTACCTAAGGAAGTTCCTCAGCCTTGGGTTAGAGATCAGTTATCCTCTCCTCAACCCCATGTCCATTGGAATCGTACCCAGTGAGAATGACGAAGATACTTATTATCATTCCCAGTTGACTGTCAATCCAAAGGCATTTTAAAATTACTGTAATTTTATTTTTTTATTCAGTGTTATAAGTAATAAAAAAGTTCTTTAAAATAAATAGTTTTTATTTGATACAGTATAAGTATTTACATAATATCTATCTATATTACACAATACATGTTAGGCCTAGAAAATAAAAGACATAGGTACATCACTATACATTTTTAATATGTAATAATAAAAGCAACAATATTTTGGTACTAATATGAAAACAGACAATTTCATGAAACATCTACCTTCACATTACAAGAGGAATGAAATGATTGAAATAGGCAGAGTCGTAAGCATTAAGCTGCGTTAACAGATATTCAGATATGTAATAGGGCGCGCGATCTTTAAAACGCTAAACAGAAAACACCAATATTTCGTTACACAGTAACCAATATAAATACTTTGACAAACTAGTGTCAATTTATGGTATTGAAGCACAAATCTCATCCATTCATTTAATTTGTTTATCAATTCATTGGTGATATCCATTCATCATACATTTCTTTTTTAACTCCTTGCAGAATATATTGCTAGTAAAATACAATTTAAATATGTAGGTAGTCTTAGTTGTATATAATTAAGGAGGGAAATAATTTAGTGCTGATTAAATCGATTACAGAGATCACTCTTATAAAATTATGGAAAAACATATTGATAAGTTATATACTGGAGAGGTACTATAGTATGCGCCAGATAAATGAAGAATAACGGTCATTGACCCACCTACATTTATTGACACACTTAATTTCAAAAACAGAAATAATGACACGAAGCTGTCCTGAATCGACATCTATCGTAATCCTTACTGTTCTAGTACCTAATGAAAAACGATTCATAACTTACTTTCCGGGGGTACCTACGAAGAGTTATTAAGGAAAGGTCAATGACCGTTATTCTTCATTTATCTGGCGCCTACTAAAACTAACACATTCCCAACACTATTTGGCCTTCAATCCCCCCGTCCTCGTCTTACGTCTGTTCTGTGTGTCCAGCAACTAAGACTGATCCTCAAGGGCGTCGCCAGGGGAGGGGCAGGGAGGGGTTTTAAGGGTGAACTAGTCGCGGGCTCGAACTCGCTGAAAATTAGCAAGAAAAACGAATCTTTGTTGGCTTATAACTTTTTAATGGCTTTTTATTTTACTATTCTGTTTCCATACATACAAAATTAATAATGAGATAAAACGATAAATCATGTTTAACTTTGAATGTATAATGTCAAATAGTGGAGTAATACTCCCCCGAAAGTATGGACAAAATATCGACTAGTGCAACCTTAAATCAAATGCCCGATAGCTTACGAATTGTCCAATTTAAAATTCTCGTCCCGCACGATGCAATCTGAAACACACTTGTGGGAACTTGTCATCAGTTCTTTGGAAAATTGGTGTTGTGAAGAAAATAAATGGCTTTTTATTTTCTTCAGAAAACTGTTGCCCTTCCCTGGCTCATCGGCTGGTGACGCCCTTGCTGATCCTCACTAGACAACATCACTCAGTGGAATGCGTAGAGCAGTAACAAGAACGTGCACACGGCGACCACCAACCCTATGATCAGGGAGTCTCGACGTTTGCGCGCGTTGATCCGGTAGATCAGACTGTTCAGCATTGGGAATCTGAAAAAATATTGTGGTTTTAGCAAGTGTTGCGTGTTAGGACTATTATTTGGCGAAGGGATGTACCCTTCTCCAGTCGCGTTTTTTATGTGTTACATGTAATATTTTCGATCTGCTGAACTCAAAAAATGGTATACAGTTTCAACATTACTATCAAATCAATTACCTCATAATAATTATAGTACACAATAAAGAGTTATTCTTTTCTTTCGTTCTGTCGGAGTTCCATTTTTTGCAGAAGCTAGGTCACGATCTCTGTCGAGATCGAAAAGTTAATTGAATTAGTGAGAAACAAAAATTTTCTTTACTACTATCGAGATCAAGTGCGATAAGTGACATTTGGGTTCAGTAAATAAGAGCGAGTGACGTGTTATCACTGAACTCCAGATTTCTAGGCCGTTTGCTGTGTGAACGCGCCACGCAGAACGCAGGTTGCCTTGGCGGTGTGTTCGGCCCCTGAAGGTTGTGTATAAGTTTGGGTCGCAAGTTGCACTGAATTTGTAGTATGCTGCATCCTTGATTTATTTTTGGCACTTGACTCCATAACTTATCAAACTCAGGACAAAATTATTTTCCTAGTCACCTTATTTATTACACTTCAATGTTAGCGTACAACTGGAGGTCTTTAATTTCATTTTATTTTGTTCCAAGGTTACTTCTATGAAAGTGTGCTCCATCGTCAACCGCTTTCTTTTCTCCCTTTCCATCAAGTGAAATTGTCTGCCTGATATTAAAAAAGGCGTACCTGTTAGCGATGTTGTTGAATGTGGTCTGCATCCGCTTGAATGTCTGTCGCTGTGACGCGAGGTGTTCGCGCGCTTCCATCGCTATGTTGATTTGTTCGTCCACCAGGATGTGAGAGCTGGAAAAAATAGACACAAATAAAAAAAACAAAGAAATAAAAAGAGTTTATTCGCGCCAGGAATGTGACCAATATTTCATCTGTAAACGGTAGTGTTTAAAGACTATAATTATATGTATATTCTACCGGTACTTTTATCTGAGTCATGGCTGAGACCACGGAGGACCTCAGTACAATGCTCGATGACCTCAGTAGAGCTTCCGAAAGAGTGGGTCTTAAAATGAACATGGACAAAACCAAGGTCATGGTAAATACCCATGTAGCACCCACTCCTATCAATATTGGAGGCTCTGCACTCGAAGTTGTTGATGAGTACGTCTACCTGGGACAAACGATCCAGCTAGGTAGGGCTAACTTCGAGAAGGAAGTCAACCGTCGAATCCGACTCGGATGGGCGGCGTTCGGGAAGTTGCGCGGTATCTTCTCGTCTCACATACCACAGTGTCTCAAGACGAAAGTCTATGACCAGTGCGTGTTGCCAGTGATGACCTATGGACTCGAAACGTGGTCGCTCACAATGGGCCTCATCAGAAAGCTTAAAGTCACCCAAAGGGCAATGGA
This sequence comes from Melanchra persicariae, assembly GCA_947386135.1. Taxonomy (NCBI): domain Eukaryota; kingdom Metazoa; phylum Arthropoda; class Insecta; order Lepidoptera; family Noctuidae; genus Melanchra; species Melanchra persicariae. The sequence continues at coordinate 6,621,969 of OX376661.1, read as the reverse complement.
GAGGGCAATGCTCGGAGTTTCTTTGCGTGATCGAATTAGGAATGATGATATCCGCAAGAGAACCAAGGTTACCGACATAGCCCGAAGGATCGCCAAATTGAAGTGGCAGTGGGCAGGGCACATTGCTCGCAGAACAGATGGTCGATGGGGCCGAAAAGTTTTGGAGTGGCGACCGCGTACCGGAAGACGCAGCGTTGGAAGGCCTCCCACAAGGTGGACCGATGATCTGGTGAGGGTCGCGGGTAACCGATGGATGCGAGACGCACAGGACCGGTTGTTGTGGCGACACTTGGGGGAGGCCTATGTCCAGCAGTGGACGTCTTTCGGCTGATATGATGATGATGATGACTTTTATCTGGCCCATTCAGATAAAAACAGCGGTAGATTATAAATGTATATGTACATAGATGCTCAAAAATTACGTTTGAGATTTTTAAATTTCAACACAACTAATACATGACATGTATAGAAAAGAGGTGACTGTTCAGATGTCGGCAAATAGACATGTGAGGACATTATGTCGCAACCAAACCCTAATAATTGGGAATGACGAAGACGATGCCGAGAAATTAAAATGTGACGTCTGAATAGAAGGAAGAGCAAAAATACATCATAATTTCAATTCAGTTTCCATTTCAGCAGAAGATACTACTATGATGTTAAGCTTTAAAATAGAATTGTTTTTATAAAAGTACCTTCACTTTGCTAAAAACTATAACCCCATAAAAAAAAAACTATGATGTGGTCATCATAGTCGTATCTTCTGCTGAGCTAGCTCTAAGAAGGTTCTAGCAAACCTGTGTAAGTGGTTGGCCTCCTTGGTGAACTGGTCCCGCCGCGAGAGGCCGATGGTGGCGCCGGGCGGAGGGCTGCCGCCGCGCAGCAGCTCCTCGCGCTCGCGCCGTGCGTTCACACGGGCTGAGGTCTTCGAGAACTCCTGCTGATAGTCCTGTGGACAAAACAACACAGAACATGACAGAAACGGTAAAGGTAGTTTTACCCCTTTAATGCACACCCCGTACTGATAAATCAAAGTATATGAGACTAGTTATTGCCCACGGCTTCGCTTGCGTTTTGTTTCCGCAAAAAAATAGCCTATAATTATCTCCAACTCTGTATCAAAATTGGTCCAGAGATTTAGGTGTGAAAGTGAAACAAACTGACTTTCGCATTTATAACATTAGTTAGTTAGACGTTGAAGTGACTGTCCAGTTCACAGGGCCACTGCATTACCCATCCTATAGGTTTAGTTAATTTAACACCCATGGTTGCCTTCAAAGTGATTTTGATTGGACTCTGGTCTTGGTGGTGAAATCTGACCACAACACCCTTGGGTTACATGAGCAATATACTGCTGTAACTTCATGAGTCCTGGGTAGTTTGATCACAGCTGTGGGACCCACAGTCTCCATGAAAAAAGGTGGCAGGGGGTGTTTCAAAAACTCACCATTAATATTTCTCTATGCCTCTTGATGGTGTGCATTGTAGCCGTGCCACTTGGTGCCAAATCTGCCATTTTGTCATTTATTGAAGATAACTAGAATAGAACCAAAATATAATTATTTAGAGTTTTTTGCACATGCAATAAGATTATAACAGGAAAATAAGAATGAATGTTAATAATAAATTAATTAATAAAAGCATAATAATTGTGTCACAACTAGGCGAGGGTTAGTTATGGTAGGTGCACAAATAATTTTGCAATACTAGTAATTGACCCACCAGAAATATAGACATGCTGCAGCTGCCCTTATTCTCTGAACTGACTTTTCTTGTTTTCCAGGAATTAAAAATTATTCATAATTTATTTCATTCATTCATTCATTCTTACATATTTGGATTCCATTCACACGGAGGTTTGCTGTTAAAGCTTGCATTTGTACATATTGTCCCTTAGCAAAAAACACCGCTCAAGTCATTTAGACTAAGTTAACTGTACAGCTAAAAAACTGATTCATTTATTGTAACCAATGTACTGGGGTGTCATGACAACATCTTGAATTCTGGCCTAGGTTTGTATAATACTTTATCATATGTCAATTCATTCCACGAAGAGTTCTATCCAATGAAATTAGTAAGAGAAAACCGCTCGATCCATGAAGAGCCAAATTCGACTTTTTGTTTGTTTGTTTGCTAAGGGACAATAAGCTGTCCTGTTGTTTGTATTTATATAGTCTGTTGAAGAATAAGATATTTGGTAAAGGTCAATGTCTTTAATTGCAAATTTATCTGGCTCTCTTAAATCTTTCTTAGATCCCTTCCTTATCAGACATAGTAGTAGAGAATGTTATGCTTTGAATGTTTGGAAATATTCATCACATAATTATGTCAAAATCCAGTTGTTAGTCAGTAAATCTACAGACAGCTTCGTTATGGGGTTTAGACATTACTGCCTAACCCTTCAGACAATACAGGAGCAATGTTATTACAAAACACTTGCCTCACAGACTGTACAAGCAATTGAAGTAAGTACCTATTCTTCAAGTACTATAGTAGAGATAGTCACAAGATTATGGTACCTACTGACCTTGTTTAGTAGCTGCTGTATTTCCATGGACATAGTGTCAAACATGTCATCACTGTTTATCAGGGGTACACTCTCGGAACTGAGCCCAGTGTTCGCTGAGCTCACTCCAAGCTTGCTAAATGCCACCAGTTTCACATCTATGTCGTTTTCGAGCAGGCGGGCTTGCTTCCGCAACTCTAAAATGTTATTATAACGTGATTAATATCTAACAAATATAATATAGATCAGCTGATATAGGTACATTGTCGAAGAATAAGATTCATAATTTTTTCAATCCAACATTTTTTCATTAATAATTGAATTAATAATTTTGGGCTGACGTGATATGAACGTAAAACAAATACCTATAGTTATCTCACTATCCCACATTATTAATGTTGTTTCAACGGTAATTTACAATTTCTTAGGATGTGGTATTCCTGCGAAAATAGAGCTGTTGTTTAGGAGTTCTAATAGCATAAATAAAACAAGCTTTCCAAAATAAGATTTTACGCGTTGATAAGTTACAATGCAACGTCACAATATTCCAAGCAAGTGAACCGGCACATTTTTGCTTTACAATTAAATACGCACCTTCCCACGATGAACCCGACATTGCGGTCATCGTTCATAAAGTATATCGAATTGTTTAAAAAAACACTTTTTGTGTATTTTGATTATAGCCAGCGTGTTTATTTTCAAAGAAATCTACGCCTGACCTAACTGACTCAGCTCAGAAACAAATTGCGATGACATTTGACATTTACAAGTCCACTGTTTTGAAAACTGACACTGACACTTTGACAGACAGCTGAAATAGCCTCTGCGTCGATGGTCGTGCAATAGTTTTTCTAGTGGGTGCGACAAAGATAGCAAGACATTAATGTTTAACATATTGCATACCAGAATCTGTATTTAAACTTATGGTATTGCTACGCTAAATAAAAGTAAATACACGGACAAATCAAATATGACGCATGCCATAATTATTCAATTTGCACAATGCAATAAAACCACTAAATACTGGAGAAAAAATTACATTTCAAAATTGCACTAATCAGAAAATCCAGTGTTAAAAGTAGTTGCTTATACCGATATCTCTTTCTAATGCCTGAGAAATCGGTTCAGTTAGAAAGAGACAGATGTTGATCCAGAATTTTCAAACTCATTTTATTAATATTTTGGCTAAAACTGGATTTTCTGGAAGAGGGAAACTAAGCTTTATCTTTTTCACAATTCTTGACCAAATTACATAAAACAAAATGCATAGAAGCAAGCTGTTGTAAAAATATATTTGTTTTCAACTTCTCGTGTTGTGTCCTTTCTACCGCGTTAAGTGTACAAAATCCTATAAACTTTGAATAAAGCAAATAGGAACCTTGAATCCGAAGCAATAAGGTCTGTATCAACTACCAGAAGATATTTATAGCCAACTTTATCGAACATATTCAACCGTTAGCTACCTCTTTCTTACATGGACTGTTTGCCGTAGCGGACACAGCTTACTCGCTCGCTCTAATTTCGTCACCCCACCCATCGTCACAGTCTTTCTTTCTTATTTGGTTTTGTAAGCGACTACTGGTGAATTTTATTGTTACTGCTATAGTTTATATTGCTACGCCGTTCTATAATTTTTTTATTAATATCCCAAGGTGCACATAAAAAGTGGTGATAATATAGTAAACAATGTTTGTGTGGTGAAAATCACTATCGTATAACAAGGACAAAAACATCTTCGTAGTGCAGCTCAAAATGGCTGCTCCGCACAAACCTTTGAAATTCGACAAAATATGTCGCGCTTGTTTAGAGATAAAAAAGGACATGAGACCCCTGTTTGAGCAACTCACAGCGACGATGCTGATGGGCATATCGAAAGTGCAGGTGAGATGACAAATTGTTAAGATATTTTGGGAATCTATTTATGTCTCTTTCACACTCATGGTAAAGGCTGTATGAATGAATTGATAGCAATCGTCGTTTACATCGCGTCATCTTTGTTTAGAAGTCATCAGATATGAACAATTTCGAATTCCTGAGGAGCTGCGGGAATTCTCGAAAATTTTGTTGAGAAATGTCATTCGTCTCTCTCTAACGCATGCGTTGTCGCGCATGATGACTGAAACGGATGCTTCCATGTACCTGAAAGACCGAGATAGGTGTGCCGTGTGGATCTAGAAATGTTATTAATGTTGTCCTTTATTGTTAATCTTTTTTTCTCCCCCGAAATACTTTATCCAACGCGCGAAAGTAAACTTTTTCGTATCAATTGGTTATTAAATTTATTAGATATTTATAAGAAGAAAATCTATCAAATATCTACCAATAAAAAATAATGCCCATTGAATAGAACATTAATAGTTATCGGAACTGTGCAGATAGATTGCTAGCGATCTACCGTATAGTTCGCATCTGAGAGCTGATGTCGCTTCAATACCTGTATAATTTCGATGATTGTCTTAGCAAGACTTGTAGAAAATTTTACTTACTATGTAGGTCTAATAAATTGTTGTCTTCACTTAATTATACGGAGGGATTATTTAAAAAAAATCGCTAAGTAATTTGTCTGACTGAAAACAAAACGATATCCCAAAAGTGAGAGAGGGAGAACGTGTGTCGCAACTGGCACGATCTCTTTCGTTTGAGGCGGCTAGTTAGTGCCCTAACGGTGCTTACAATTTCCGCCCGGCTCTTTCTTTCGGACACAAAGGGTGCTCCCCTTTCGCACTTCACTAATGAGAATTTTCGGATTTTGTCAAAGAAAAAACAATTTCCCCATACATGTTGTACTTTTTGTGCTTGCGTAAAACATACAAAAATCCAGACCTACGTAAAAATATAGGATTTGTACTAAGTAAGTACCTATAGGTACTGTATATTAATTTTATGTAAAATTCGAACCCACGACTACTAGGGCAGGCTGTACACAGCTGTTAGACTAGGGGTGAATACACGCGTAGCCAATGAAACTTACTTTAGCCGCGGAACGACCAATCAGAAGCTCTGTCCGAGCGAAATAACAACGCGCAACGCAACCCCTGCGCCGCGCCGATCAAATAGTTCGTGTTGGGCACTGTTGGGGCGACGGCGACGTCCTGAGTTCCTTGTTTGCTCTGTAAAGGACAACACACATCAAAGAACAAACCTACCAACACGCTGACACAGTCGGGTTGTTTCAGCGGGATTGTCTTAGTTGAAGTATTGGAAAAGGGGATAGAACCTATGTGGCTTAAGTATAAATGTACTTATTGTGTTTTATGGGTCTTAGTTGCCTGAAATGAAGGATGATGATATACGAGTAGAGGACGCTTCAACAAAAAAAAAATGTTACGCGGCGACTTTACCTCCAAATATCTCAGCAACGTGACACTTTGGGCACCATGTTATTAGCATTTTTTGTTTGTTGAAGCGTCCTCTGCCCATAAATTATTCATCTTGCGCCGTGTTAAAAAAAAAACAAAATGGCGACTGGGGGCTATCCCATAGAAAAATGTTCGAACCCCTTTCGCAGGGAAATTATGAAATTGGTGAGGATGGGAGACATACATCTAGTCTCATAAGCCCCAATTTCCAACCCTAATATATTTATTACTAGCTGTCCCCCGCGGTTTCGCTCCAGTCACCTGGCTACCTACACCTACTCTACGCCTACCCTACACCTATCCTACACCTACTCTACGCCTACCCTACACCTACCCTACGCTACGAAACCCATAAACATTTTGTATGGGAGAATGATTTTTTTTTCGTCAATTTACTCTGCTATTCGGGACGGAGACAAATACAACAAATCAAAAACCATGAAAATCGGTTCAGCCGTTCTCCAGTTATTATAAATGTTCGAACAAACCCGACTTTGTTTATTAAATGTAAATCAGATAAATAAATATAGATTCCTGGTTACTTAGGCCATTTTGAAATATAGGTATTATTTCGACTAAAACCTATCCGTGTTCCTCCTTATGCCCTTTGCGTTCTAAGGCCGCGCTCTTTCGAACAAATCCCGCATCCCTGGGACATCAGATCCTAGGCCCCGTATTCTTGTAGGTAGTACCTACTTGCTGGATAGCCTCTATGAGTGGTGGCTTCGGACTGGCACATATCCTATAACTGGTTCTCTCTGGCAATGTGATATCAATACTAAACTTACCTACTGGGTAACATTTTAATTATAGCATGAGAATGTATTCTGTTCGTTGCGATAGGAGAGAAGAAACAGCGTGCCCAGAAACCGAAATTTGTAAATAAAATACCTAAATAAAAAGAGAAAAAACTGTATTGTTGGTTTATAGGATACCTATATTATCTGGAACTTAGTATTAAGCAATTATGAAAATTCTACAAGGTGCTGATTAAAAGCTATATTCTCGATGAATCTCATACTTTATATCCGCACGGTCTCTGTGAGATAGACTGCTGGACCGAAACCGCGGTAAAAGCAAGTTTACGATAGTTATGCACACAAACCAACAGCGAGGATCATCCTCTTTTGACTATCAGCATCCGACGAAACACCTTGCTGCTTTGTTTTCGAAGGATTCTTCTTCTTTTCCGTAGATCATTTGGGCCCAGCGGGTGGCAACGTTAATTAAGCATTCGTTGCATTCATTAAGTCCCCCAAATTGCAGGTGTATAGGCACTTGGAGCGTTCCAACCAACGTATGTCTCATGTGTTTGACGGATTAGTTGGCAGCAGGGCGCAGCGTCCATAAAACCAGATTCCTTCCCATTGAAACAACCACTCTTCTTCAGCAGCCATTACTGCCATTGTCACATGTAGGTGACAATCGAAAACTTACCTTGTACGCCAACGTCACAAATATGTGATAAAAAGTAGGTACGGTTTTGTGGCTCGGTAAGGGGTTCGCCGATGCTCTGGCGTTCAAAGGCTAAACTCAGTTGTTCCCGATGTAGGTGGCTGTTGGCGACGGTCTACCTCCACAGCTGTGTCTGCAGTGCGTGCACCAGATCTCGCGGTGCCACGCCTTCAAGGACCTGGTCGAGAGGAATGACGTCACGCTGCGAGAGCACGCCGCAAGGATGGCAGAGGAGGTTTATAAGAGGGAGAGGGAAGAGGTAAGATATTGGTTATTAAATATTAGGTAGTATTTATTTCCACGTGGAAGATAAGAAGATGAGCACATGTACTTCTTTGTTCCTTTTTTTTTGTTTCCGTAAAAAAATTTGAGAAGAATTTTTTATCTTTGCTTTTTCAAAAACGATGCCCCACATAATTTCTCCTGTAGTGTTTTTACAAAGTGTACTCACAGACATAAGTAGATGACTGTTTGCCCTACAGATAGTTGTTCCAAGAATAACGAAACAATATTAATGTTTGATTATCTGATCTGTCGGTAGCTTTTTCGGAATGCGGGAATCGAATCCACGACACGCAGCGCATTAGCCAATATAACGCTCAGCCACTGTGCCTACCGCGCTGCCGAAGCTAACTAGACGACTAAGATCTGAAATAGTTAGCACTGGAATAATTATAAGGATAGGTACCTACGCGCTTATGGACAGATTTTTAAAACATGTAGCTGGAGATAGCCTCCCTTACCCTTCAAGACATATACCTACACGTCAATTATTAACGTTCCTTAGACAACTCACAATCTGTATATTCATCCTCCAACAGAAAGAGAAGCTGCTGAACCTGAACTGCACGGAGCCCTACATGCAGTACATGGAGGTGCCGCTGACCAACACGAGTCAGATCCTGGACGGCTTCTTCACGGGCACGCCCGACCAGCCGCAGCCCGATACCACGGAGACCGAATTGAAACAAGACTTCGATGTTGAGAAGGTAGTTGTGCGAAGTATTTGTTGTTAAAGGTTTGTTTTCTGGTTAGCCAGTAACTGGCGAATGTGTAAGTCCAAGTCGTATAAACCTTTAGGTACTTACGATTAATGGTGCACAAAAGCTGTTAGTGAACCTTTTTTTAATAAATAAATAAAGCCATCGGCACAAATCCGGGTCTAAAACTCAGTATCTTCCGTTCCAGTCCAGAAGATACATGCTTTTGACACGGACTTATTGTGTGAAAATTTTCAAACAAAATGTGTAAAACATTTTTTTTTTCGTCCTTTACGGAACCTAGGTAAGGCCGGGACCCTGGGGGTCTAATCTCTAAGCTCGAAGTCTGTAGTTTTGGCCTTAGTGTCGGGCGTTTTCTAGGTACTCCGTTTCACTTACGGACTTACGATTAGTTCCGAACCCGAACTAAGAATGAACGACAACACAATGTGACAATTTTATTGTTCTTAATTCGGGTTTGGGACTAATCGTAAGTTCGTAGGTTATACCTACTGTGGGTGACACGGAGTAGAAAACGCCCGACACTAAGGCCGAAACTACGGACTACGGCCTTAGAGAGTAGACCCCTGATTTGCGTGAATCAGACCTTATTTATATAGCTACCCAATTTGCTCCTGACAAATTGTGCATAGGTAAAGATAGAAACTTTTGTAACTGGACGTGCTAGATTTTGAAGATTATCTTCTTTAATAACAGCTAAAAGCTTATGTTGATGAACAACCATTCACCCGGGCACTCAAGTTTTCATTTCATCATCTTCTAGCTGGACCCAGACCTCGACCAAATGAAAGACAAAGAAGACCTTAATTCGGACGAAGAGAACTACCTGCAACTAGTGCTGTTCCAAGCGACGTCCACGGTGTCCCCAGGGCGCCACGTCTGCAATCTCTGCCACAAGGAGTTCAAGCATTCGCGCTGGCTGAAGCAGCACATGCGATCCCATACGAACTGGATCAAGGCGAACTGTAAGAAGCCGCCTATGTGTCCCATCTGCGAAAGGACTTTTAAGGTGAGGACAAGACTAAAATTGTTCAATGGTTGTTTTTCCCGAAGGTAGAACCGCAAAATAAACATATAGGTACTCAACAAAACGAAACAATAACGCCTCACAAAAACTTTTAACTGTATAATCGAGTCGAAGAAACAGATCTACATTTCGAGCTAAAGACCACTTCACAAAACGAAACCTATTTAATCTACATATCCACATGAAATTTGGCACCGTTATTAAAGCCCCATAGCTTGTCCTCCAAAATTTCATAAATGTACCCCAAACAGACGACACGGTTGGCGCAGTGGTTGAGCGATTGACTGCTGCTGTGCTGCGTGTGGTTCGATTCCCGCACACAGATAGTTGTTCCGGGTCTGGCTGTTTGTGTATGTGAGTTTATATGTTTGTAAACGCCACCGAGGAGAAATTCCTAGTGTGGGCCAAAGTTTAAAAAAAAGTTATTGATATTATTTAACTTTTAAAAACCGGCTTTTTATGACTGACTGACTGACTCACTCACTGACTTATAGATCAAAAACCTAACCCACCTCCAGATGACCTGATAGAAACTTGATATTTGGCACCAAGGTAGACAAGAGTCACCGCGGCCCTGGAACGCAAAGGGACGAGAAGGAACACGGATGGGTTTTAGTCAGTAAGGGTCGGACACTCTCTTCCGCTCCACCCAGAACAGAAGTATGTCATTTGATGATTTCCCATCCTTAAAAAAAGGGTACCTACCTACCTAAAAATCTGGAAACTAAAAATTATTTATAACTAGTTGCCGCCCGTGTATGTCAAATATTATCCCAAAGAAACATATTATCCTGAAATATGATAAACTAGCTTCTACCAGCTGCGGCTTCGCCCGCGTGAATATCGGAAATAGCAAGGTTTCCTGATTTGTATTGTAAATTTTTTACTCAGGAAACACCCACCCTACACCTACTTTACACCTACCCTACCCCTACCTTACACCTACCCTACACCTACCCTAAACCTACCCTACACCTACCCTACACCTACCCTACACCTACCTTACACCTACCCTTCACCTTCCCTACACCTACCCTACCTACATAATTATACCAGCCCAAAAATACTATGATGTTTCTGGTCTCCTGGTATTTGATGTTTCTGGTCTCCGGGTACTTGTGAATCTGAAGTACTAAGGCAGCAAAGCAGCGGCTCTGAGTTTCCACTTCCTCCTCAGTCTCAGTCATGCCACTTACCGGGATAAAAAGTAGCCAATTTTTTATTCCAGGATATTAACTACATGTGTGCCAAATTTCATCCAAATCCCTTCAGCCGTTTTTGTCTGATTGTTACACAAACATACAAAAATACAAACTTTCACCTTTATAATATTAGTAGGATTAAGGCTCAAGATTCGACTTACTAGTTTCCACATACATGATATTATCCTACTAATATTATAAAGGTGAAAGTTTGTATGTTTGTGTAACAATCAGGCAAAAACGGCTGAAGGGATAGGGCCTCTAACTTTGACCTTAGAAAAATAAATCCCGTATTACTAGCCTACTTATTACGTAAAAATTATACCAAATAATTAATCGAATCTTAATGCATAACTTTGTTGTTTTAGATTTTTAATAGATCAACTTAGTTTTGTGGAAATCGATAAAATGCTTCAAATATTTGTCAATAAATTGCAAGCATTGTGTCGTCGCGCTTCTCTTTCTTTTCCTTACAGTCCGAGAGTGACCGAGCTTTTGCTGATCACAGCGCCTTAAAAACTTTAATCAAATTCAAAAGTAATTTATTCAAATTAGGCTTAGTGCCAGCACTTTTTCAACGTCAAAGTTCTACAAAAGATAGTTCCCCAAAAACGCCCGTCCGTCACCACTTCCTAGTGTTTTAGCTGGGAAGAAGAAGTGGCGCAACAAACTCCCCAGCAACACATCTGACTGTTAAGTTTTAAAAACTTGAATTTATAGAAATCAAACTTGGCTCGCATTTTCAAATTTATGTTTTTGATGGAATACGTTTTTCTTCCAGCAAGGGCTCGCGAGTTCGCGACTCTATAAAACTCTTCTGTTTTTTCAATCGATCGATCGTGCCCTGCAATGTAATTTAACTTGCATGCGAGCTGCTTGAAGGTGAAAACGCAGCCAAAACTTAAATTCAATAAAACCTTCTCCGTATATCCAGGGCCCAGGCATGCTAAAGATGCACATGCGCACGCACGAGCAGCGTCCAGCCAAACAGCCGACCTGCTCCGTGTGCCAGCGAACCTTCCCCAGCAAGACGCTGCTCTACCGCCACAGACAGACGCACTTCGAGCAGAAGACGCACCAATGCTCCGTGTGCGAGAAGCGCTTCTACAGCGGGTACGCGTTGCGCTCGCACATGGCGCGCCATCGCGGGGAGCGGCCCTACGTCTGCACCACGTGTAACAAGAGCTTCTATAACCCCACTGATCTGAAGGTGAGTGTCGATGCTCTAACAGTACCTAACTAATATTCTGAGATAGTGCCAGAAGTAGGTAACTGTATCGGGCAGTATCTTCAGCACTCAGCGGTCGAATCTCGCTCGCGCGATCCAGCTATACCGACCCTACGGACGTTTCAGCTACGTAACCTATACTTAACCAATCGATCAGCCTAGCCTTTCCTCAAATACGTTGTTGTCCAATCCAGAATCGTTTATAGAATCAAATATCAGTGAAGTGTATACTAACGGCAGAATGTACCTAAAATCTCAATGCACCGAATCCAGTTACGTGTGTCCCATACACTGGCATGAAGGCCGCCATCAGGGATTTTAATTTTGATAGCACAAAAAATTAGTCTGTCCTGAGAAGAATGTCCCAACTTGTGTGGTCACGCTCGCGCTGGTGTGATTCTCCCCAAGTCGGCTACCTAGAAACGCTTATAACTTTTGAACCAATGACCGACTAATTTTGATATTTGGCGACTAATTTCGACTAATTACCGATTAATTTTTTGTTATCAAAATTAAAATCCCTGATGGTGGCCACGCCAGTGTCAGGTAAACCAGTTGCATCCGTCGGAAAGTTTTCTACGCAATCAAATGCCGAGTAACCTAGAGGTCTCTTGCATATAAAACGTTTTTTTGTCGTGACAGATAATACCGTTGATTTGTCGTGTGTAGGCACGGTCCTCAGTTTTGGTTTACTATAAAAGTAAGTTGACAAACCATACATACTTAGGTACGGTGCGGCGGAATAAACGTAACGGAGCCAAAAAGTGTGTGACTATGAACGGCTTACAGGCCTCATGCAACAAAATATTAAAACACTGTGACCGATCAAAGACTGAGCCAGGTCTTATAAATCAAAAGTCAGAAAAAGTAAAATCGTTCACTAAGTATATTTATCTATGTAAATAAAATAAAATGTAATTATCGATAGTAACTAAATGATTAATCGTTTTCTTTAGCAAGTGTATAAGAAGTTAAGAACTAAGGAAGCATCGAAACCTCAGAGAGAGTGCCGCACGGCAACTTTTCAAACTTTTCTTCCTCTTCGTCTTTTATTCTGAATGCTTCCTCGAACGCTTTTTTGCTGCGCTTCGACAAATACTCCGGGAACGAGACGCGAAATCTTAAAATAAGATTGCCTTTAGCTTTCGTTGGACAAGCTGTCAACGGAAGGCCTTCGTCTTCTATGATTTTCTCGTACGTAGGAGTCACGACGTCCGTTATTTTGACCCTCAATATTCGGTCGTCTAACGTTTTGATAGTCTCCATAAACCCGCACAGCGCTTCTTGTAAAGTTATATTCTTGATGTAGAGCAAGTCGCTGAGACCGGACCTGACGAACGTCTCGTGCGGACGATCCTCAGTAATGAAGATAACGTCGGCGGGGATCCTCGTAGGCCCCTGATCGCCTTCTTCCTTGAACCTCACCTCGGTGTTCGGGTATATACCAGCTCTGATCGGTATGGACAAAACTTTCTCCCGAAGCTTCAGTTCCGTGCACGTCTCATCCGTGAACACCAGTCTCTGGATCTTCATTTTCTTGAGACCTCCTTTGTATACTTCCTCTAGTGACAGTGAGAGTGGTCTAACGATGGTTGCGTCCTTTTCCTTGTAGCCTTTGCCGAGGGAAGACTCGAACATGGGAGGGGGGTTTTCATAGTAGTCTAGTAAGTCAGCGTACGGGTTGGAGGTGCCGAAGAAGTTGTTGAATGTTTGAAGTGGTTCCCCGTGGTAGTGGTAGGGTTGGATGTACTCTTTGGGACCGGGCACTCCGCGCTTGAGGCCCTCCTCGCCATACTGATCGTAGACGGCGCGGTGTTGGTGGTCTACCAGTACCTCATACGCTTCAGAGATGAGTGAGAAGATGCGTTTCATGTTCTCGTCGTCGCCGTGTCGCTCGGGGTTGTATTTTAGCGCCAGACGTCGATATGCGCGCTTCACATCCAACTGGCTACAGTTGCGCTTCACGCCTAAAATCCCATAGAAATCGAAACCCATTGCGACCTATGTGTTGTGTTTCGCTAATGTCACTTAATGTATAGAAATAAGAAAAATAATAATTAAACGCAATTATTTTCGCTAAAAACTTTGGTAGATTTATAAACTCTTAAAATGATTTTTGACAAGTTTTTGATTACCTATGCCATTTTTGACATGCCATGTCATGGCTGCAAATTATTTTAGTTTTTTGCAAACCGGCCAGTATGCCCAGTATTTGCCAAAACGAAGGAGTAGGTTAAATAACAAATGTAGGTTCATACTATTTTAATCGCTAAATTATTTCTTGAAAGGTCCATTTCCGGCTGCACACGGGCGAGAAGCCGCTGAAGTGTAACGAGTGCAACAAGACGTTCAGGCGACACTCGACCCTATGCCAACACATGAAGAAGCACCGAGGCATCCGCAACCACGTGTGCAATGTCTGCAACAAAGGCTTCTACGAGGTGTCCAAGCTGAACGCGCATATGAGGGTGCATACTGGTGAGTGACATTGGTTACAACAGCAAGATAGGACAGTACTGATAGGGTCGCGGATTTTGTTCAAAAGAGTTACCGCGACTCTGGAAAGCAAAGGGCACTACGAGGAGCACGGATGGGTTTTAGTCAGTAACAGTCTGACACTCCCTCCCGCTCCACCCAGAGCGGCAGGGGTCATATGATGATTTCCCATCCATAAAAAAAAGCAAGGTACAGTAGTAAATTTACTGTTCAAGCTAGTTACGCCAGACCCAGCCAGTAAACTCCAGAATAGGCTACTGAAAAATCATCATCATCATTATCATCATCATATCAGCCGAAAGACAAATGGGGGGGGGTTATCATAATCGCCACGCTTGGAAGGCGGGTTGGCGATCGCAGTGAAACTGTAGCAATGTACCTACCTACAGAGAATGCTGCTGCCCATTTTACCTAAATGCTATTCTGCTATTAATGCTATTCAGTAATGTTCAAACCGAATTCATACCTACCTATCGAAACTTTGTTGACTAGGACGAAATATTCTATTTAGTTCAAGTAATCTTTTGAAAAACGCTGTACAGTCGTATCGAAATGTCACGTGATCAAATTCCTACAATTTGGCATTTCGACAGTCGCATTCGCTAATTAAATGGTACATTGTCTAGGGCCTTCTGAGACCATGGAATAAGTAGAAATGGCTAAGTAATTAATGAAAACTAACCTTTATATTGGGGTATAGAGGGCGTTGAAGTTTGTGGAGTACCTACTAAATTCACGCCGAAGACGAAGTCGCGGGCGAGTGCTAGTGTAAAATAAAAGGCATGCCTCATCTCCTCATATCAGCAGCATTATTTTACTTTGTCAATATGCTTTTTTTACTTAACCTTCATTGTTTAATTCAGGCGAGCGTCCCTTCGAGTGCCAGTACTGCGAGCGCCGCTTCGCGCAGCAGTCGGCGCTCATCTACCACCGGCGCACGCACACGGGCGAGAAGCCCTACTACTGCAAGCTCTGCTCCGCGCGCTTCACCACCTCCTCTGCTAGAAATAACCACATGATCACGCACACGGGCAATAAGAGGTACAAACACCGCCACAAGCAAGTTAAACTCCAAAACAATCCAACCTTCGAGCTGGATCCGCAAATTCAATCGAACCAACCCTCAACCGCAAATCTACGCCATAAGCTCAACACCAAAGCTACTCCTAACACTCCATTCTGTGTGGATGTACTCCTCGGGGTCAGCGGAGGGGTCTGCTGACTGACTCTTACTGAGTCATCCCCCATTTTTTTATTCTGTGTGGATGTCCTCCTCGGGGTCAGCGGAGGGGTCTGCTGACTGACTCTTACTGAGTACCTAAAACCACCCGAGTGTTCCCTCGTACACTTACATTCGGAGCTACGGTTGAGTAGGTATGTGGCTTCCGTTGCCCAGGACTATGGTTTGCGCCAGATTTTGCAATAATGGTAGGTACCGATAGGTAGGTAGGTAGATACCCAAAAATTAAATTATGAATGGTTGTTCATTACTAATAACAACCGAGGGTCGACTTGGAGGGATATAAAATGATACCAACTGGATTACGTCACTACCCGTATATTTAATTGATTTTAGTAACACGTAATTCCGATAGGTGCGCGCGAAACCATAGCGCGATCTGTTTTGACGCCAACGCCATCTATCGATCCATGCGAAACTAATTAGCCAAAAATATTATTTATGTGATCGCGCTATGATTTCGCGTCCAGCTCAGACAACTAAAGCTAAAGCTGTCTTTTTTCCGAGTAAGAAATTAAGAATGTACGAGTAAATATTAGATGTGGCCGCTATTGCAAGTTTATTTGGTGCCAACCATTAGGGCCATTCACCGTCGGCAAGTATATTCCCGTGTTGGGGAGCTTATAACTTTTACCCCAACCAAATCTTCTGCTTCACAGTTTCAAACATTCTTCATTAGCCTGAACCTGTTGTTGCCCTCAGGTTCGTCTGCCCAGTCTGCTTCAAAGGCTGCACATCGCGCACTGAGCTGCGCGTGCACACTAGCAAACACACGGGGGAGAAGCTGTTCGAGTGCAACCAGTGCGGGCAGCGGTTCAGCTCGGCCTCCTACCTCGCCGTGCACCGCCGCTACCACACCGGCGAGAAGAAGTACCAGTGTCCCGTGTGCGGGAAGGGTATGTACCTAATAGTTGTTTGAGTGCTGGTATATTGAGTTGCACTGTGCGACTGAACATGGCGTGCGGCGGCGAGGCGCGCGAACGTACCGCGCATTGCACAGTTGTGTGGATGTGAGTGTGCCGTGCGCGTCGCACAGTAGTGTGGATGTGAGTGTGCCGTGCGCGTCGCACAGTAGTGTGGATGTGAGTGTGCCGTGCGCGTCGCACAGTAGTGTGGATGTGAGTGTGCCGTGCGCGTCGCACAGTAGTGTGGATGTGAGTGTGCCGTGCGCGTCGCACAGTAGTGTGGATGTGAGTGTGCCGTGCGCGTCGCACAGTAGTGTGGATGTGAGTGTGCCGTGCGCGTCGCACAGTAGTGTGGATGTGAGTGTGCCGTGCGCGTCGCACAGTAGTGTGGATGTGAGTGTGCCGTGCGCGTCGCACAGTAGTGTGGATGTGAGTGTGCCGTGCGCGTCGCACAGTAGTGTGGATGTGAGTGTGCCGTGCGCGTCGCATAGTAGTGTGGATGTGAGTGTGCCGTGCGCGTCGCACAGTAGTGTGGATGTGAGTGTGCCGTGCGCGTCGCACAGTAGTGTGGATGTGAGTGTGCCGTGCGCGTCGCACAGTAGTGTGGATGTGAGTGTGCCGTGCGCGTCGCACAGTAGTGTGGATGTGAGTGTGCCGTGCGCGTCGCACAGTAGTGTGGATGTGAGTGTGCCGTGCGCGTCGCATAGTAGTGTGGATGTGAGTGTGCCGTGCGCGTCGCACAGTAGTGTGGATGTGAGTGTGCCGTGCGCGTCGCATAGTGTGGATGTGAGTGTGTCGTGCGCGTCGCATAGTGTGGATGTGAGTTTGCCGTGCGCGTCGCACAGTAGTGTGGATGTGAGTGTGCCGTGCGCGTCGCACAGTAGTGTGGATGTGAGTGTGCCGTGCGCGTCGCACAGTAGTGTGGATGTGAGTGTGCCGTGCGCGTCGCATAGTGTGGATGTGAGTGTGCCGTGCGCGTCGCATAGTGTGGATGTGAGTTTGCCGTGCGCGTCGCACAGTAGTGTGGATGTGAGTGTGCCGTGCGCGTCGCACTGTTGTGTGGACGCGCTAATCATGTACAGTGTGTGTAAAAGACGTGCCAGTCACTTGTGCGTCGCCACTACGCGGCGAGTCGTCGAGTCGCCCGGGCGACCGGCGACCAAATGCGTAAACACCTATTTAAACTATGTAAGTCACAGTCGCCGGCGACCAGTCGACAGTGCGTAATAGCTCTATTTGTTGT
Source organism: Melanchra persicariae (assembly GCA_947386135.1). NCBI lineage: Eukaryota > Metazoa > Arthropoda > Insecta > Lepidoptera > Noctuidae > Melanchra > Melanchra persicariae. The sequence goes on along the minus strand of OX376661.1, from coordinate 6,604,307 downwards.
CAGACTTTTGAGCTTCTGACAACCGCTAACGACCGCTAAATTATATTATGGCAGCCGGGATAAAAGATAAACGTGCTTTCTGAGGCATGGACGGGTCTACCACCTATCACTGGACCGACCTCAACAACCCTTTGAACGGCTCGTGCGGCTGTATTATCTATCCACAAACCTCTATAACCACAAACAAGCATTTTTTAACAAAAACTTTTCCTTCCATCCCCAGGATACGTAGAATCAAGCTCGTTCAAAAAGCACCTAAAGACACACGCTAAGGTGGAGACGGAGCCGAGCGCGTGCGACAGCAGCGCCGACGTGCAGGCCAAGCAGGAGTGTCTGCCGGAACACCCGACTGTCACCGTCACTGAGGACCTGCCTGACGCGCCCAATCAAGGTACATTAATAACCTTGAATATTTGAAATTGACCAATGTAAAGTGGAGTCCATTTAAGATGGGGGTACAATAAGCCGTTGGTATTTAATAGAGATTGCTATGCTTGTTATGCATACTTACTAAGTCTGTCAGTAAGATATATGGTCCTCCTGATCGATTTCGGCCATCTCAACGGAGACTAGCCATCGGCGGTACATTATAATATTGCACAAACACTGATGCGCTGCCTCTTTCATCACTCTCATAATGTTATGGGACGGCAAGCCGACACGACCAGAATGAGATTGTAGCGGCATCAATGACACCACAAAAAAACAACGTAGTAAAATCTACATCGCAACAAAAAGAACCGCAACGCCATCTATCCCGACAGCTGCGAACTAACTTAAAGAAATCCTGAATCGCGATATCACAGTTTACCGTGCGATTTGAACAGATACAACAGTCCGAATATCTACTAGCGGGCAGTTGCCCACCGGACACAACAACCGTCCGGTCGGAGGATCCTCCCTTTTCAATGCAGGTTTGCGGGATTTTACTCTCTGTTCTGCTGCCTCCATAAGGCGCAGGACCACAGCTTACCGCTCACTCTTCCAAACTCCGGCCTGTCAACGTATGGACAGTGCCGCCATGGTAAACTGTTAACAAATAAGCTATTTTAATCATTCCAGTCCAACCTCAAGTTCAGATCCAGGTGCAAAACAGTCAGATCCAGGGTCAGACAGAGCGCTCCCCGCAGCAGAAGGGCACGCGCTACAAGTGCGGGCTGTGCGTCAAGACGTACATGTACCTCCACAATCTGAAGAAACACATGCTGGTGCATGAACAAGTGAGTTTCGTTCTTTTCCATCCTTTTGTGTCTAAAGACACTTCAAAGGGCTTTGCCTGAAGTGTATGGGGTCTCTTTTTTGTGGCACACTAACGCCACTTTGTTAGATGTGCAAAGTACTTCCATAGAAACAATAGTTACTATGGAAGCTCAGCTCTAAAGTACATCCGTGTCGAGGTATGGAAGTACTCTACACATCTAACAGGGTGGCGTTAGAGTGTGCTTCAAACATCAAGGCTAAAAACATGATACCCCATTTCTCCAGCGTCCAACTTGGGTTCGCAATCGGTTAAGAGATTTCCATTGATTCTCATTGAGATTCTTGGTTGGATTAGATGGATTGGAGATTTGTTGATAGCTATATCTCATCATCTTTCTGACGTTTGCTCAAGAATATTGGGATCGGCTTCCATTCTAACTGGATGTATCTGATTATTTATATTTTTACATTCAATTGACTGCCTACATAAACCAGTTGTCGCACTGTACATTATCACGAAGTGGTAAGTCGAAATCACGTTGAAATGAATCGTCGAAAAGGGCTACTAGCTTCAACTTACTTATTAAACGACAAGCATCGTCTTAACATGCTCGAAAATATTTAAAAATCAAGTTTATCCTGAAACTTACTATTCATTTTCAGGAAAACGGCCGTAACTCGGAGCCAATAATATTCTTGCAACAGCAGCAACCTCAACAACAACAACAACAACAACAGCAACAACAACAACAACAACAGCAACAACAACAGCAGCAGCAGCAGCAACAACAACAGCAGCAACAGCAACAACAACAGCAGCAACAACAACAGCAGCAGCAGCAACAACGCCAGCAGCAACAACAAGTACAACAACAACAACAACAACACCAGCAACAGATGCAGCAACAACACCAAGTCCAGCAAGTTCAAGTGCAACATCACCAGCAGCAGCAACAGTTGCAGCAACAGGCGGTGTTGCAGGTCGGCAACGTGCAACAGCTCGCCGTGCCCATACATGCGCAACATGTGCAGCAAGGGATCACTGTGTCTGGTGTACAAGTAAGATCATTTCACTGATAGCCAACTTCGTAACACAGAACACTAACTAAAAAAGGCAAAGTGCAAGTCAGGATCAGTAATAATTGCAAAGAACATTTTAGAACCTTCAACGTGTTTGGCTTTTTGCCCCGTCATTCATGGACATCTACGATACCAGGGGTACCGGAGAAACGTAGCTTACCCTTTACAAACAGAACTCTCCTCAATTTTATTTTCTAGTTATCCATTTCTTAAACAAAACATGCCTTTTAGAACAAAAAAACAACGGGTTGCACTCCGAGAGTGCCGTCAGAAGTGAAAACTGAACATGCACTTTGTTCAATTTCCATATTTTAAACACCTCCCTACGTCTTACGAATTTTCGATCAGGTCACGTGTCCTGACGCGAGTTTCAACATTTTTTACCCATCCCAAAAAGTGCACAACGCCGCCAAAGAAGTTTTCACTTCAAAAAGTCTAGAAATATAAAATCTGGCTATGTAGCCTTTTTTTACTTTAACTGACAAAAGGGTACGACCAATTTAATGGATTTCGCACACAGCATTCGCAAGGCATATTAAATACTTCGCTTGTTTATTTTATCCTATTTTAACAAAAATATAATTGTTGCAGAGCCAGCACCCGTACCCGGTGATATCGTCGGTGCAGTCGCTGCAGCTGCAGCAGACACAACAGGTTAACACGGTACACCTTCTACTTTTTGTTGTCTTTGTCCAAGTTGTTTGTCTATGCACTTAGTGCTCTCAGATAAGAACAGCAGTGCAAAAGGGAACGTGCAGGAACTATAGGTGGCAGCACAGAAATGTCATTGTCAAGTATATTTTACTTGTAAGTTTCGAAATTGCAATGCTAGATGGCACAGACTCCTTGGAGCACGTTCCCCTAAACGGAGCGTGCATGCACAAAAGCGCCAATGCCAAGTGTCCGTAACGTTAAAGTTTCGAATATGCACCACTAGACAACATAGTCAATGATTTTTTCTGCAACTAACAGAAGCTAAGGTAGGTTCAAGTTCGTGTTAGATAAAATAAAAGGCTCCTAATTGACAAAATAACAAATACTATTATTTTGTTACAGCAACAGCCGCAGCAGCTTCAAGTACAAACTATACAGATACATCCGCAACATCAACCTATACAAATACACGTAAGTATATGCCTTTAATTTTAAGCTTTGTTACTCTTGGAGACGATCTACACACTGTCACAACTCACACACATCTGTAGCTATTAGCTGGTAATAAAAACCTACCTCTGACCGTGGAAAGTATTGTAGACCATGTGAGTGTAGGCAACAATGCGTAGCCTGAATTCACAAAGAAAGGCCAGCACACCAGAGACGGCTGGAGATAGTGCACCCTCGCTTGCACTGCCTCACCCTGCGATCGTATGTTAGCGGACATCAGCGTGCACGTTGCAGCAGCACGCTTGAAGCCACCCCAAGCATGTTGCTGCAACGTGCCGTTATCTGCCTTCGCATACCGTCGCGGCATCCTCAAGCGCGCTCATCAATGCTGCGATGGGATATCCCCTTCGATGCCTGGGGGTCGATCTCAAAACATTGGAATCTGTATGTTGTTACCTCAAGATACGTATGAATTTACGTTGGGTAAAGATAAAATGTTCTTGCCATCCTTGGATTGTGTTGGCCTAATCCTGTTTTTTTAATTTTATTTACCGTTCAGGCGGTTGGCGTGCAACAAGTACAACAGCAGCAGCTACACGTGGCCACCTCCTCGTGCCAGACCATGCTGCCCAATATACTGCAGGTATGCTACTTTCCATCTTTGTCCTTCATACCTCGCATGACTAGAGGACATGGTCCAAAATCCACTTTTAAATACTCAACCCGTATATTTTCTAACCACAACATTTATTGACAGCTGCAACCAGCTACAGTGGCGGTGTCCGGGCTGTCGCAGCAGGAGCTGGGCGGCGTGACGCACCGCATCATCCTGCAGCCTCAGCCCTCCGCCGCGCATCCCGCCGTCTACACCATCCACCACTGACGCCCACACCGAGTCTACACCATCCACCACTGACGCCCACACCGAGTCTACACCATCCACCACTGACGCCCACACCGAGTCTACACCATCCACCACTGACACCCACACCGAGTCGCAGCAGGAACTGGGCGGCGTGACGCACCGCATCATCCTGCAACCTCAGCCCTCCGCCGCGCATCCCGCCGTCTACACCATCCACCACTGACGCCCACACCGAGTCTACACCATCCACCACTGACGCCCACACCGAGTCGCAGCAGGAGCTGGGCGGCGTGGCGCACCGCATCATCCTGCAGCCGCAGCCCTCCGCCGCGCATCCCGCCGTCTACACCATCCACCACTGACGCCCACACCGAGTCGCAGCAGGAGCTGGGCGGCGTGGCGCACCGCATCATCCTGCAGCCGCAGCCCTCCGCCGCGCATCCCGCCGTCTACACCATCCACCACTGACGCCCACACCGAGTCTACACCATCCACCACTGACGCCCACACCGAGTCTACACCATCCACCACTGACACCCACACCGAGTCGCAGCAGGAACTGGGCGGCGTGACGCACCGCATCATCCTGCAACCTCAGCCCTCCGCCGCGCATCCCGCCGTCTACACCATCCACCACTGACGCCCACACCGAGTCTACACCATCCACCACTGACGCCCACACCGAGTCGCAGCAGGAGCTGGGCGGCGTGGCGCACCGCATCATCCTGCAGCCGCAGCCCTCCGCCGCGCATCCCGCCGTCTACACCATCCACCACTGACGCCCACACCGAGTCGCAGCAGGAGCTGGGCGGCGTGGCGCACCGCATCATCCTGCAGCCGCAGCCCTCCGCCGCGCATCCCGCCGTCTACACCATCCACCACTGACGCCCACACCGAAACACACGCCTTGCATAATGTTTAGTTAACTTGAGACAAGCAGTAATGGAGTGCTATCAGTAAACTGTAATTGTAAAAAATATCCTACTGGTGGTTGTTGAACTAAACCTATTGTGAAATAGTGGATTGTTTACGGCACTTCAGAGTCATCGGCACATACTGCAATCCGGAACATTCTGCCCGCGGCTACTCCACTACTTCCTACATCATGCCCATAAATTAGTACATTCTGAAATGCTTTTAGTATTTAGTGTTTTACTAAACAAACCAGTAATCCGGACATTCCAATAATTGATCTAGTATAAACAAGCAGTTACATACAATGAATTGACTCATATGAAAACCAAGGAATGAAGACGCGTGCGCATGCTAGTCTAGCGCAAGAAACCACAGACTAAATAATATAGGGTAGCCCGAACAACACTGTGTAGCACTCCATTTTTTACTTTGTGTCAATGTTAGGAGAATAATATTAGTATAGTAAGTAGGTAGTCTTTTCGAAGTCTAATAGCACTGGTGCCTGAGCATGTTGAGATAGCTCTACTTTAGATTTGTATGTTTGAATTTTTGTGTACAATAGTTGTAGTTCGTTAGTATTATGTTACAGCAATATCTAGTGTACCTACTCGTAGTATGTGATTAGTAGAATAGTTCTATGTATATCCTTTAGTTGTAAATAAGAGGTTTAATTAAAATGTTTGTTTCGCTAAACGTATTTTCATTGTTTTATTGGTCTTTCATAGTAGTGGCTAGGCAGTATAAATAAAACGTCGACTTACTAGAACTAATTGTTAAATTTAATTCCTTTAAAATTAAGATAATACCTAAATCAATGGGATTCATTCTTTATTCATAATATCGCTGAACAAATATATCAGTGGGCAGAAGTCGGAAATAGTTGCACAGAGTATAAATAGTTTTACATTACTTCAGTTTTCTTTTTGGCACATTCGATTCCAATAACATTATTTACAGAAACCATATAAATGCTATGATCTGTTTACAATTTAGCTGACCACTGTTTTCCCAAAATGACATACAAATCTCACATACTGCCTAGATAGAGGCTCTGCAGGCATACAATACAATATTTCAAAAGAAGAACTGAAATTCACTCTACAAGTTAAAAGACACCGCTACACAAACAAGTAAAATAAAGATCTTTTTCGTAAGAAAAGAAGAAACTCAAATAATTTTATTAAGACTGCATTCTCACATAAAATATCATCCTCATGCTGCACAGCACATCTTTTTTTGATATCTCAAAACGGTGGACAAAAATTTCTGTCTACCAATATCATTCAGTTTTATTGTCCCTGAATATGATGATGGCGACGGACGACAATACGGACATACAGTAAATATAAAAATATCAATCCTAGCCGACGACGCTTACAAAATAATTCCGCTAAAACATTCTATTTACACTACGATTACAATACACAATTTGAAGGCCACATGTTTCACATTTGCAATGAGATTTTATTGGGTCAAATGATATTAATTCAATCGAAGGCATAATTAAATTTTTGACTTACTGATATAAGGAATGATAGATTTGAATTTCCCCCCAAATAACGCAAATTCAGTCTCCATTGTAGTCGCGTTTAAGAGAGAATAAGGTAGAAATGGCATCAGAGTGCCAGAAGAGATGTGAAAACACAAAATCGTAATAGTCAGATTTTATAGCACCAGCTATGTATTTAGCAATCTAGATAGAAACTATGATAGTTTTAAATATAGTTCGCAAAGTTAGACCTTCAGAAATCGTAACGACCGAAGAGTACCTCTATTTCGGACACTTCTATCAATATCCATTTGTCTAAAGATACAGCTAATAGCGATGCACGATACCCAAATTAATTTTATTTTAATCATTAAGAAAATTATCAATTTTACGACTACTATTTGAAATGGAGGCAACCAGTTGAGATTTTAAATAAATAAACAATCGAAATTGTGAATAATTAGTGTTTTCAAAGGCCGCTCCTCGCGAATGTGATAGTCGCGCGAACATATGAACGCGACGATCGACTTTCGCACGACTGATGGGCTTTGGTTAGAACGTCGCGCACCGCTATACAGCTATCAGATTTAAGGTAATGTCACACACAACAGTCACGTTACCATCAAGTCACCGGTCAGTCACGTCAAATACTTTCGTAGAAGTAGTAGGAGGCCCCACGCGTCAGCCACGTCACGACCGGCGCGACGGGCGACTTGACGGTGGCATAAATTGGTGTGTATGAAAACCTTTTTCGTGTCAAACCGCACACTGTAACCGATGACATACTCTTGTAAGGTAAATGGTAAGCAGGTACTATACGCTCTGCGCGCTACAGTCGCTGTCAGGGGAGTGCTCGGGCTCGTAGCGGATGTAGGCGTTGTGCAGCGTGAGGCCGGTCGGCAGCTTGACGTCGCGGAAGTAGCGGTGGCGCCGCGCGTCCTTCGCAGAGATGCGCTTCACTGGGTCGTACACTAACATCTTTTGTAGCAGGTCCATGCCCACCTCGTCTAGGTTTTGTACCTGAAATGTGAGATAAAACTTGATGTAATTGTAATGTTGTATTATGTTTTTTTTTACAGATGTAAAAGAGTTTTTATTTTTCTGTTAACACACTCTGTTTTATTAATGTTTGGTTCCAAGATTTGTAAATATGTGAGTACCATGTACTTATTAAGAAAATTGAAATGTTTACCTCTGCTGGGAATACTTTGATCCTATAAGTAGTATACTCTAGGTGCATCAACCTCACATATATTAAAATTAATTTTTGTACTCAAAATATTGTAAAACATTGATTTGAAAAGAGTAACTATGGAGTTTCTTGTCCGTTCTTCTCCATAAGAAGCTACCCTTGCGAACGGACAGTAGAGTCACTTTATATTATTTTAAATGTAAATGATGACGTTCAAAAGTGCCGTTGAATGGCCTAATTGAAATAAACATTTTGACTTTTACTTAGACTTTGTTTCAGTATTTTTACGGATTTATAAGTTGGACGGGTGTGGGCAACTCCATGTCCAAGCATGTATTTTATGTTCAGGTGGGACAAACTTAATATCAAGTCAGCAATGCCCTGGTGTACTGACTATCTCACGAGAGTTGGGTTTCCAAAGTAGCTTGATATGGATTATTTTCTCTGATTTTTGCTGCAGAAAATTAGGCAACAAGGAGATTTTAAGTCATGTCCATTTTCTAATAAACCAGAAAATAATATATTAAGTAATATCACACCATTTTTACGAATGATTATATAAGGGTGTTGATGTTTTTCCTAAAACCCTATGTGGAGGTTTTCTTTTCTTCAATACTTACATGATTATGTAGATTGAAAGTAGTCCAGTTAGGGAATGTGGGTTTGTAGTCTGGCAGAGACGACACCCCTGGCCAGATGTCCTCAGTGGGGGTGCGTAGCATTCTGTTATAAGACATTCAAAATATTTTGAAAAAAAATTACAAAAGTATTGGTACAAGTGGCAGCAGTGAGTCAGTAGGAGGTAGCAAAAAAATAAAAAATAATAAGAGTTTTACATTGGGTTGGTTTTTCTGCAGTATAATTTACTAGTGAGACGGTAGAAGTTCTAAAACTCTTTACCTGAAGATGCGGAACAGTTGATCAATCTCAGAGTCCCCTTGGAACAGCGGTTTCTTTGAAGACATCTCCGAGAATATGCAGCCAACTGACCACATGTCAATGGGGCAAGAATATCTGAAAATAATAAAGAAGATTTATTAGCTGTAAAGAGTATTGTCAGAAGCACTTATTACCAAAAAAAAAATTGGTTTTCTTTAGCCTAACTAATCCCTACTAATATTATGAATGCAAAAGTAAGACTGTCTGTTACGCTTTCATGCTAAAACGGCTGAACGGATCGTCACGAAATTTGGCAGGTATATAGCCTTTTTTGTGGATGGGATATCATCAAAATGACTTCTGCTGCTCTGGGAGGAGCAGAAGGGAATGTTCCCTTACTGACTAAAACCCATCTGTGTTCCTCCTAATACCCTTTGCGTTCCAGGACCGCGGTGACTCGTTCGAACAAATACCGCAACCCTGGCAGGAGATATACTATAGCCTGGGATATGGAGAAGGACATACGCTACTTTATTACGCGATAATCGACATCCACGCGGGCGGAGCCGCGGGCAAAAGCTAGTATTATAAATGCGAAAGTGAGTTTGTTTGCTATGCTTTCACACTAAAATCACCAAATCGATTTTCACCAATTTTATTACAGAGAGATATAAAGGACCCAGGAGGCAGTTATTACTTTAGTGCGAGTAAATCTACAGACAAAATCTATTTATATTAATATAATTTTTTGAAAGCTTTACCATGTCAGAAAAGCATTTGAATTCTAAGTAATTTTTTGTTTTCGAAAAGTAGACAAAGTAATCAATGTGAAGTTAGCTTACCTCTGACTGCCGAGCAAGACTTCAGGGGCTCTGTACCACAGAGTGACCACCTCGTGAGTGTACACCCTCACTGGCACTCCAAATGCACGACCGAGTCCAAAATCAGCCACCTGAAACAGCCAATCATGATTCTTAGCAACATGCAAACTTTACCGACACTGAACACTCCCTACATTGAATATTCAGTCATGATTTCATGAAAGTAATAAAATCGACTTTGGAAACATGCAGCAAATAAACAAATTTGATGTGAGTACAAACAAACAAGTCCATTTGACCACCTGTTGTGTGATTATAACCCAAGAGCCCGTGACAATCAGACCTTCCCCCGACTCTGAAGTTTGGATCATGGTACCTTTGGCTGGTAACAGTTAGCAAAGGTGTATAAAATTGTACCTCGAATTTGTTAAAAAGTATAAAGCTGAGTTTTCATAATTATGTTTTATTTGGAATAATATAAGAAATCACTTCATGAGAAGTATTTTATTATAAAGGAAACTATATACACACACACTTAAATAATCACTTCATTAATTGTCAGACACTTATAAGGTTGCAAACCCTTTCAGACACTCTTCAACTATGGTAAATTATACTTACATCTTATATATATAAAAATGAGTTGCTGTTCGTTAGTCTCGCTAAAACTCGAGAACGGCTGAACGGATTTATCTTATCTTGGTCTTGAAATGTTCGTGGAGGTTTAGGGAAGGTTTAAAAGGTAGTGGTGTAGGGTAGGTAGGTAAGTAGCCAGTTGACCGGAGCGAAGCCGCGGGGGACAACTAGTTATAGTATAAAAATTAGCTTTTATACCATAAACATAGGTATAATTACAATTAATAGGGGGGGACCTTTGAGGAGTGGCTAGAGACGCACCACGGCGTCCTCACCTTCCGCCTGACACAGGTCTTCAACGGACACTGTTGTTTCGGGAGGTAACTGTGTCGGATTTGGCGGGAGGAATCGCCCGGGTGTCACCATTGTGTGCATCGCCCAGAGGACGCCGTGAAGCATTCGGTGGAGGGCTGCCGTACTTGGACGGAGCACCATCGTGTCCTCGTAGCGGCGGCGATCTCTCGCACTGTCTGTTCTAATCCATGGTACGGAGCGAGGAGGAGGCGGGACGCGTGAGGGGAGGCAAACCTTAGCTATCCTGCCCACTTGCTCAGCCACCGCAGCAGGAAAAGACGCCCTGGGCGTCGGGAGTTGCAGGGGGATTCCCGACCACCGTAGGTGCGGACCTTCGAACATAGATTGACAGGTGGCTCGCCGTCCGTTAAGGACCAGGCTCGGGTCAGTGGCGTGTTGTGTTCCACGCGCAACTCAAAAAGATATCAGCATAATGGATGGGGTCTGCCAAGGATGTGGAGGAACAAGGGTGGGTTACTGTCAGTAAGAAGTAAGAGTCTAACACTTCTTTCTGCTCCCCCAGAGCGGGAGGAGTCATTTGATAATTTCCCAGGCAAAAAAGAGGGTGTCTGACAGGAGGTTGCAACCTTACTGTATCTGACACTTAATGAAGTCATTTCTAATATTCCATTTAAAATTTATGAAAACTGAGCTTTATACTGTCACAAATACAAGGTACAATTTTATACACCTTTAAAACCTGTTACCAGCCAAAGCTACTATGATCCAAACTTCATAATCGGGGATTGATCTTACGTGTATTGGGGACATACACAGAGAAACTTTCAGCTTTTATTAAATAAGGTCTGATCGTCAAGGGCTCTTACTCTATTACTATGAAACCATCAGTGTTTTCACAAACAAGATTGCTTGCATGCCTCAACAATTGATGACAAAGATTTGGATGAAAATTAAGAACATGGGGAGACCATGGCCAATTTTAAGAAACAAAAAAGAAAAAGAAAAGTTGCTTTCAAAAGCAAACTTGACGTAACATTTACTTACTTTGATAATTCCAGTCTTGTCAATGAGCAAGTTCTGTGGCTTGAGATCCCTGTGCAGTATCCGTCTCTGATGGCAGTATAGGATAGCGTTGTTGATCTGGTACAGGTAGCTTTTCACCACAGAGGGATCCATGAACTGTAAGTATGGGGACAAGAATTGTAGATTAAAATTGGGCAAAAGATTAGAAACTTTTAGAAGTTGTAAAAGACAGCCTAAATGTATGTCTGTGACTGCTAAAAATTTTTGCTGTTTAACAGTAGCATTATTATGTGCCCGGCCTTTTCTTATACGGTGGAAATGGCTATGTCACCAGGAAATGCAAATGCTGTGGGATTATAAAATATTGTGTGAAGTTTTAAACTATTTTTTCTAATTGATATGTCACCGGAAAATGGTGAATGCTGTAAGATTGTAAAATATTACATGAATTTGTAAACTACTTTTTCTAAATAAGATTCGGATAAATTGGAAACTTGAATTTGGATGGGATTTATTGTACCTATACAAAATGATTTTTTCTTAATAAAGCAAGAAATTATTACCTGTCACTAATCAAGATTTATTACAATCTTATTTTTCGCATTTTTCCGGTTACAGCTATATGAGACACCAGACGCTAACATCTAGTAATAATGGTATCTAGGGCATGATAAACACACAATATTTGTGTATAGAATACTACATAAATTTTACCAAAACTTCAGTCTTCACAGAATGGCAATTAACACGTTCAAAATAAGATTACTTAAGAATATTGGGGTACTATACTTTTCCAGATCCAAGCGAGTCCATATATTTCTTCAAGTCCATGGAGAGAAACTCGAAGATTAGATAAAGTCGGCTTTCCTCCATGAGCACATCTTCCAGCTTGACTATGTTGGGATGGTTGAGCTCCTTCAAGAGAGAAATTTCTCTGCAATGAAAGAATGCTATAGGTTATGTTGTGACTTGCAACATGGATTTTTTTGAGGATTTTGGACAAGCTAGTTGTGTAAAACGAGTAAAAATTAGGGATAAATGATTGTGATGACAATTTACCTGATCGCCGTCGACGGGATGCCTTCATCTTCAGACTCTAAGCGAATTTTTTTCATAGCCACAAACTGCCCGGTTATTTTGTTTTTTCCTTTGTAGACTACACCGTATGTACCTTCACCGATTTTCTCGATTTTGAGAAAATCATCCATCTTGAGGCAGGGAATTTTGTTAGATTTCCAGACCAAACTACTAAGAGAAACTTCGCCACCGAACCTACGAAGTTTTCTAAAAGTTACTAACACATTGACAACTGATAAAAACAAAGAAACAGATTATTTTTTAGGCGTTAGTATTTTAAACTTTTATCTAATACAATAAAATAAAACAAAATACGAATTTGTTTACTGGTAAAATTGCTAAAATATCGTTAACGTTTCACAACGACTTTCAAACGTAATTTTTTAAATTATTTGAACGAATTGTTTATACCCTTGTCAATTGTCTATGATTTTTTGTCGTGTTCCAACTGCACAGAATTCAGAAAGATACGTATAGCCATTACGTTTAGCATAATCTATGAAGCACAGTATGAGATTTTTTTACACATTGCTTTAATTATCTAGGTCCCCTTCGCTTTTTCTGAACTGGAACGCGCCCAATTTAATCATAGACAATTCGAAAAATCAAAACAAAATCTATAAAGAAGTGTTTACATGATTCAAAATAATTTCACTCTTATTTTTTGTTTTGTGTACCCGCAAAATATGACTAAATTTTAAAGTTTTTATGAAGATTGTCAAAGAATTTTTAAAATCAGTACTCTAGTTTTCTTTTTTTTCTACATTTTTAATGATGTGCACTTTTACTAGGTCAAAATGTCAATGTCAAGGTTAGTTCATTCGAAGTTCACTGTACCTATGCAAAAAACCAATGACATATAAACACATAGAAAAAATAACGCGGGAAGTTTCGAACTTCACGCTTCGCGTTCCCGCGAAAAACATAACCCTTCTTTGGTAGGTAGTCGGGTAAAAAACGAAAGGGTTTTAGTAAATCTACACTATCTACACTAATATTATAAAGAGGAAAGATTTGTTTGTTTGTTTGTTTGAAATGAATAGGCTCCGAAACTACTGGACCGATTTAAAAAATTCTTTCACCAGTAGAATCCTACATTATCGGTGATGGTCATAGGCTATAGAATATTTTCAAAAAAGTTAGGGATCCGTATGAAAAGTTCGATAATGTGACCCAAGGTGTGAGAAAAAATCCTTATATCGCGTACGCTGCGGAATCTATTGACAATAGAGCAAAGTGATGTACTACAGTTTTATAGAGCTTATCAATATCTACAAAAAAGTCTGCGATACCATATGTCTAACTATTATGGATAAGTCACCATGACCGCTTTTTGTTAATATTAGTCAAGCAAATCCCATGGTGAAATAAAAAATGGTGATTATAGTACCATGATATTAATCCTTATCCATTTAAATGGTTTTATAATTAAGGTTGATTATGTCCGTGTAAATTACACTTTAAATCATTCAAATCGTACCTTTCGTTCAAAAGTTACGACGGTAATAAACATGCTCGGAGTAAGAAAAATGTCGCGGCTTGAGCGAACTGGGGAGAACCGTATCAATGCTTGGTCCGATGAAGTTGAAACACCACGGCATTTAAATGTTTTCGATAAAACAATAAGAATAACAAATGTTTGGATTTTTCGAAAATCAACTAGGTACATACATAATAAGGGGTGAAGCAGGGGTGAATTAGTTTTTAGGGGAGGAAAATTATAGCTTGCTTCAATTTACGTCGGAATTCTATGAACAAACTAAAAGTGGGATAATTGAAACAGATCATGTACCTAACAATTTTTGCATAATCAACCCCTCACGGGCTGAACGGGGTGAACAGTTGCGCTGAACCAATAATGAGAATCGTTGTGCTTAATTTTCTAAAACTAACCTTTATAAGGGGATATGTATAGGGGCGTTGCAGTTTGTGGAGTACCTACTATCCCCACGCGGACGAAGTCGCGGGCGAAGTGCTAGTAATTTGTAAAAACATGATGGTGAAGTAAAAAATTGTGCATCTTCTGGTTAAAAAGTTACGGTCAATTAACTAGAACTTGAAGAAAATTGACTTTATTGTGCAAATCTAATTGTTATTGAAATTTTTGAGTGTCCATGAATCTGATGACTAAAAACTGCAATTTGGACTATGTTAAAACGATGTTCAGGGTAAATAAAATTTCTGATGATGATAAAACTTTCACCTGCAATGTCAAGTTGCCTAACGCATATTCTATCACCATTAGGCTAGCCAAACGTTTCGTATTAGATAAGTATCTTATACTGAAATTTTCTATCCTATAGGGAGTTACCGTATTTGTCCCATTGCAAAGCAAAGCTTAGAGCTGGGTAGCCCAAAGCTTATTCCACTCAACTCTGTTTTCTGCTAAGGCGGGCCGGGTACCCAAGTATAGTCGCCAGCTGCACATCAAGCTACAACAATCGGGAAAATTTATTTTCAACACATTGGCTCAAAAAAATGCATTTACGTATACATTGCTCGAAAGTTAAAAATTACGCACCACATAATGGAACGTGCGGTAAAATAGGTACTCTCACCTAAGTACATATTTTACTGCATAATCCACATATTTTACAGCGCCGTATCCTTTACAGTTTTTTTTAATTTCCATAAAAAATAATGTGTTGTGATTCCTGAGTATTTTTTCTATCTCAATGTTCCTGAGACAATCGTATTGTGCAAAAGCGCTTCCAAGGAGGTTCGATCAATCAGCTTAGTTATTCTCGTAATGTGATACTCCTTGGTGGAATCCTTTAATATTTTGTGTTGTGATTCCTGACCCGACCACGACATGGAAAGTAAGCACAATCTGACACATATTTTTGGTATAATCAGTACCTAACTTCCCACTATTGATATTTTATTAGATCTGGTTGTGGTCGGGTCAGGAACCGTGACACCCAGCCCGACCACAATGGTAATCTTATTACTCAAAAAGTACAAGGCCCAAATTTCTAGGATAAGTGGCACAATAAAACACAATTAAAATAACCATTTTGTGCCATAGTAAAATCTCCGTTCCATGTAGTGGTCGGGTCAGGAATCACATCACAAAATATTAAAGGATTCCACCAAGGAGTATCACATTACGAGAATAACTAAGCTGATTGATCGAACCTCCTTGGAAGCGCTTTTGCACAATACGATTGTCTCACTTTGATCCTAAAGAGAAAATGAGACGAAAGATGTAGGTAGTTCCATTTGCAAATTCGCGCCATTTTCCTATTAGAAATGTCAAAGATGGTTGCGACTTTCCGATTAATAATTAAAAACAAAAAGATTTTTTCATTACCTACCTACCTACATATTTGTTCTGTTTTCTCGCAAATGTGTAGAAAAACGTTGTATGATATACGTGCGGAAATTGGTATTTACAAACTCGTGACTAAAGTCTACTCGTTTGTAAAAACCAACTTACCGCACTAATATCATAAATAACTATTAATAGATTTTCAACTTTCTCGCTAGTAGTAGTACTAAGTATTAGGTTCAAGGCAGTTTCGGATAGTTTGATGTGCTGGCGTCTGTAGGTACCTACTATCTATGTGGAATTTACCTAATTTTTTGAACGAGACATGTTGAGGAATCGTTAGATTGACGACTTGTAATAGGTACCTAACTGATTCGCATCGAACATCTCAGATTCTGGGAGCGTTACCGTGCCCGACGACCGTTTGGTGTCAGCGAGAGTGAATTTGCAAAAAAAAACAATTGTGTTGGGTAGTTAATTAAACATTTCAAGAAAAACCTCTGTGACAGCTGGACAAAAAGTGATACCTATATTAGGTAAGGTTTTGATGTAATTATAGGGTAGGTACCTAAAATGTGAGTAGGTAGGTACTGTAACACCTGTCGTGGTATCCTCCGGTGTTACAGCTACCTAACGATTACTTGGTATATCAATGAACAATTCAGTGAGGGAATTGAACCCATGGTAGCTGTAGCACTTAATACTACTAAGGAAAAAACTGATACAAATAAATAATAGACTTTGAAAACCTCTAACATAGTGTTAAGAAACACGTTAACCGCCACCCATCCAAATTCACTCCACGAAAACATTGTTTAACCTCACATACCGAAACACTCTCAACACTACCTTATCTCGGCTATCATTCATCGATCAAGAAATAGATCACATACTAAACTCCATGTTCCACAGAACTAGATAATTTATCGGTATTGATATAATTTGCGCTGACACTGCGATTCCGTCACGTTTGGATGCAGCGGCCGCACGGCGCGTGCGCTGTTCGATCGTATCAATGAGATCTAATGATAATGATCTCAATATTAAGGTATGGATCGGGAGTCAGGCTTCATTTGGAAGGCATGTGAGCTTAGAAGATGTGGCGTTGGACAGTATTATTGTGTCTTCTTATATTTTACGGACATGTAAGTTACGATTTTGTTATTTTATAAAATTGCGAACATTGGTGAAGAGGAGCTTGTGGCTATGTAATAACAGCCGTGTGGCTGCCGAACCGATCTTCCAGGTTAAGCAACGTTCTGTGGATGGGTGACCATCCATTAGAAACAGAGACTCCTCTGACCTCGGAAAGCACGTTATCCGTTGCTCCCGGTTGTCAAATGTGTCGTTCATTGTAAAAGTGGTGTAAGTCCATAAAGTTGCTTTTTTATAATGAAAGGTATGATTAAAAATGTGATACTGCCACTAAGCAAAAAAATTATGTATTAAAATATTATGGAGTTACACCACTTTTACAATGAACGACAAAAACTTAGATCTTTGACAGACGTTACGTGTACACAGATTAATTGCATTGATCTTTAACCTTTTTCAATTCATAATTATTTATCCTTTATTTCAGGCTACTAAGGCCCGTAAAACACAATTCATATATAAGTATAAAAAACAATAACTAATACATATTTTATATAGAAAAAACTACTGCACATTAAGTGACGGCGTCATGTTACCAACACAAGATTCGACGTTTTCCACGTAGACCCCCTACGTGGAAAACGTCTTGTGTCGTTTATAAGAACGACGGTTTTTAAATCGGCGCCTCTGAAAAACGCAACAGTAGGTACCATGCCGTTTCTCTGACAAATGTAGGTATCGCCAAACGCACGTCTGTCCCTATCCTTAATGAAAGTTTCTACTTGCAGTCTTCATCACAACCAGTAACAGACGACAGCGAGAATGTCCGTCAAGCTCGTCAGCTGGACTTCGGCGAGTGCTGCCCCTGCCCGGGGTCAGGGCAGGGCTTCGCAGCACAGGAGTCTTCAATGCACAGTGATGGCATGTTTGCCCGTTCAAGGGACATAGATGACTGTCCCTGCAGGCCGCGAAGCTCTGACTCCGAAGGAGCCTCGTCGATGTTCTTCCCAACTTCAAGGCGTTCTGATGATTTCGTAAGGTATGATTTTTGACATAAATTAAATTATTGACAATAGGACTGCCCCCATAGTATATCTCCCCCATATCACCGGTGAATGTCTAAAACGCTTCAGGGAAAACGGGTGTGATGTTTTGTAAAGAGAAGAATTAAATTTGGAAAGACACTGTTGGTTTTTGAGATTAACAAAAACTATTTTGTATTTAATGGTCAGTTCAGTGGACAAGTTTGTTGCGTTTAGGCTAAATAAGTTTGCTTGTTGTCTTTTGTAACCGTCCAATTTGCAGTGCATTATTTTGTTCTGTTGCATGAGTTAATAAAAGTTCTCATGTAATCTTGTTTGATATCATATATTTTCCTTACAGGCCCGCAGACAAAAAAGAGGACATGAAGCCATTATTACACCCAGAAGTGGATCTCGCTTCATCAGTTTTACAAACCCTACGTGAAGCTACCGAGGAAGAATACGAGGATGCACTTGCAAGGGACGCCGCCAGGGGTATGGCTAAGGCAGCTCAAGAAACTATATTTGGAGACGCAGTTCCTGAGGCAAGTAATGGTGATATAGTTACTATCATAGTGAACCCTAAAAATGCTGACAGCTTTGAAGACGGCATATCTCAAGAATCTCATGTCCAAGAATCGCGTTGTATACATGCTCCTTTAGAAAGTGGAAGTCCTAATCTCAGCCAGATGCGAGTAGCTCAGAAACCTCCTAATCTGCTGCGTGAGATTTTTGGGCTACCAAGAATTAATAAACCTGCAGGGCTTTTACCTAAGAATTTGTTAGACATGGATAATGGAGCTAGCAATATTCAAGAACGCGTTGTACAAGTTAGTGATGATCAGACAACCAATAAAAGTGGTCCTGGATTGAGGAAATATGCTCCTTTCATGAAGTTCGATAAAAACTTAAGAGACAAATCTACGAATCTGAAGAGCAATGTGGATGTTGATACTACCATGAAAAAGGTACCCGATTTCAAATTGCCTCCTTTGAAGAAGTTAAAGGATTTGCTACCTAACCGACCTGCATTAGAAGGCAAGCCTTTAATTCCAGAAATGAGATTTCATAATCCATTGTTGAAGGTGAAAGGGAAAGACGATGAAGATCTCAGTTTCGCGCCAAGCAATATTCACGAACAAGCAAAAAAAAGCTTCTTCCAAACCAAGTCACACTTAGAGAATCTTTTACAGAACACTAAACCAGTTGGTTTAAAAACATTGTTAAAATTAAAAGACGTCGAGTTTGTACCTTTGAAAGATCTCATTCCTAAAGCAGACGAAAGACCTACACTCAACAAGTCTAAATTTGCTTGGCCTGACATTTTAAACAAAAGAGATAAGATGAAAAATCTAAATAATATTGCCAGAAGTACGGAAATGATAGAATCAATACCGAAAAGTAATCGTGGCGAAAGCCTTGACGCTGAGATAAGCCCGAGTAACGTTATTGAACAAATTAATGACGACAACTGTATTAATGAAGCGTTTAAAACAACCGGTAAAAACACTGAAGCTAAGACGGCCTTATCTGACACAATAAACGCGGCATCAAGTCCTTCTGTAATTGAAGAGATTGTTAATGATACGAGCAATATTTTAGTCAACAGTGAATCAAATGAACTACCCAACAATACTGATGACTGCAATATAAAAACTTTGGCAAACACAGAAACAAATCCCCCTAAATCAATTGCCAGTTCTTCGGAAAATGTGCCACAGGCTACTAACGACATTAATAATGAAGATGAACTCAATTTTGAAACTAACGAAGAAATTACACCAGATGATACTAAAACAGTAGACGATTTAGAATCTGAATTTATTTCAAATGACGATGATTGTTTCAGTAACACCAACGACGATGACTCAATAACTGATTCAAGTAACAATGAAATCGATGTTTTGAAACCAACCGATGAAATTCTAGGAAACGTGGACGATTCAACGGTAAACCAAACTCCAGAAACACAAAAACCTTGTAGCGAGGAAGTGCCAACAAGCGATACTTCAAAAATTCTCGATATTAATCATACAAAACTGATAAAGCCACTTTCACTAGATAAAACTCTATCCACAATCAAAGAAAATATACGAAAACATATAGAAAGTTTAAAAATTCCCAAATCTGGCCAAAAAACGAAAGCTAATATTGATCCACAAACTCTAAGTAATATTGTAGAAAACAAAGAATCCTCTTCAAGTATTGAAAAACTAGATTCTGACTGGCAAAACGAAGAGTTACTTCAAGTTACGACAGTAAAACCAGAGAACTGTAATGAAGACTTCAAGATTGAAAATGAACCTAAGGATGATGAGGTAAGCATGCAAGATTTACAGAAAATATCAGATGACATGTTACAGGAAGAACAAGAACGAGAATCAAAGACATTGAGCTGTAATGAAACAATTCAAGAAGAAATTGACCCTAAAATACAAATACAAGAAGATAGTGCTAATAATGATTATAAAGATTCTGAAACATCTCCCAATACTCAGAGTGAAGTAATAATGGAACCTCAAAACACTGTTGATATCAGTGACAAAAAAGATAACGATGTAAAAAATGCTTGCAAAACTGATTTAATGTCTCCAAAACAGTCATTTGAACAAGAACCGGACGCTAATGTGGAAGCGAGTGAAGTAATTATGAGAAGAACGCCCCAAACAAACAAAAATGATTTTAGTATAAACATTCCGCTACCAGATCTACAAGATATTAAATTGGCACCGTTACCTACTCTTGATGAAATTAAATTGGCGTCATTGCCTACACTGGATGGAATAAAACTGGCGCCATTGCCTACACTTGATGAGATTAAATTGGCACCATTGCCCACACTTGATGATATTAAACTCGATTTGACTAACTTGTTTGATGTACCAACACGAAATATAGAAGAACATTCGGCATTAGAAGAAACTTCCATGACTGATACGTCAAATATCTTAGCACCAGTTATGTCAACAGATGCCAGCGCAAAACATTTTCAATCATTGCTACCACCTTTGAGATTAGAAGATGTAGATTTAGATATTCTACAACTAAATCCGCAATCAAATTTATTATCTGATATTCCGAAACTAGACCTTCATTCCTTTAGAACGAAACTACCATTACTAGATTTACGTTTCAAACCATTAAAGCTACAATCAGCATTAGAGGACAACGATGGTCTGTTTGGAGCTACTTTGTCTTTGGGACAGAACAATCCGTGGGAAATGCCCAGATTGGATAATCTTGGGACACAAATGAAAGCAAATAGTCAGAAAATAGCAAAATCGTTACGTAAGCCTGAAACTTTTAGACTTAAATCCAGCCAAAGAATAGGCGATTTATCTAAGATTAGAGGACCAACAACCAAACCCGTAAACTTACAGTCTAACGATTTATTAGAAGCCATTTCTAGGAATCATGAAGATGTCAATGACAAACTTAGAGCCTTACATATTGATTTCAATGATCGGCTTGAAACAATGCGAAACAATCTTTTCGACAAGTCAATATTTGGAAGTGCTGAATCACGCAGTACGAAATCGTTTAGTACTTTTAGTACCAAAGATAAGAAATCAAAATTTAAGTCATCACAACCTCAATCACTGTCAAGCAGGAGAGAATCTAAAAATACATTGAAACCTCAAAGACAGAAAGAAACTAGGTTACATAATAAGTTCAAGATGCCTACTTCAGCAAGCGTGCCCGTGCCAAGAACTATTGAAGTCCCAGAACTAAAAGCTACATTGACAAAATCACCAGGGCTAGGAATCCAGAGAGCATCAAGCATTAATCCTATTTTCCAAAACATAGAAGCATCACAACCTAAAGAATCAACGATTACCTTATGGAAACAGGCAACTAAGAAATTACCTATAGCAAATACAAGATTAGGAAAAACTATTAATCCTTTCAAAGACAGCAAAATAAAGGTGTCGTTTTCAACAACACCCAGGCCAACATTACCGAGCAGGTTACAATCAAGAAAACTATCAACGCCTTCGCTCACTAGTACTTTAGGAAAAAGTGCAGGAAGACTAGGGCAGAGACAAGATCACAAGGGATTACCGAGTGAAATGAAGCACTCCATCATTTCACCTCCAATTTCTAGTTATCTGGATGAACAGAATTTGAGTAACAATGGCCTAAAGAGCGAAAGTAGGCAAACAGGTGTATCGACGATAAGAAAATTAGGTGACAAAGACAATGTACAACAGCCTAAATTGAGTACAGACTTAGAGTCCTGGCCTAAAGTTTCAGAAAGTGCGTTTCTATCGAAAGTCAAAGAAGCTGTAAAAGCTAGGATGGCTAGTGTTAATTACCCTGCAACATTCAAAAATATAGATGGAAAGTCTAAGAGTAGTTCCGTTATTGAAAATGCAGAAGTTCTCAACACAAATACCGACATGGCACGATCAGCTTCAACGAATATTGATGTTATTGAAGGAAAGACGTTGAAAGAAAATGTTTCATATAAGTGTACAATGGTTTGCACTAAGGAATAGAGAACAAAATATGTAGAGAAATAAAATGTGTAGAGAATGCTTAGCATTGAATGTATGAGTGATTAAAATTAAATTATTGTAAGATAAGGTATCTAATTTATAAGTTGTAAGTTAAGTTTTGTAAATATTTTTATATGAATCTCATGAAAAGATGTAAACATTTCGTTTTACTTGTTTTTTTTTGTAAATAAGTATGAAAATACATCGTCTGAAATAGCTTGTGTTTTATATCCTCTCTATGATCCGGTTCATCCTACTTGCACGTCACACCTTTATCATTGTTTGCCTTGATTCTTCTTCTTCCCAACTACATAATATGTTGGAGCCAGCTTCCATTCTATGCGAATGTAGCTGAATAGTAGTATTTTACAAGGTGTGATTGACTTTATCTACAACCCAGTTACTGAGATGTACGGTAGATACTTCTTTGCAAGATTGATTTCTGGCTTGATTTTGATTTCTGGCTTCTGAATACCCTTCGCGTCTTATTGGCTAATCATCGTCTACCTAGCCTTTTCCCACCTACATTGAAGTCGGCTACTAGTCAAACCGGATTCAGCTGAAATAATTTAACCGAATTCTTATTGGCTAATACTTGCTGAAATTATATTAATTTTACTTGTTAACTGTATATATTTATATTATTGTCATTTACCAGTCAGCTGTGTAAACACATACAAGAAAAGATTGATAAATATGCAGCTTGCTATGCTTGCTATATTGGTAGAATTATTCACCTCAACAAATGAAGTTCAAAATTGGATATTTTTGAAAAAATCTAATAAGTGCATCAGATGGATTTCCAAAAAGTATTATACACATATAATTTCTTTTTTATCGTAAACAAGAAATGAAGATGATACAGTGCAATAAAAACTCAGGTGACGTCACATTTTAGAACACTTTTTCTTTTTCTTGAACATTGATGCGCTTTATCTTCATCAATTTGAAATAGCAAAAAATAGTTCAATATTGTTCGGAAATCTAACAGACGGGCCGTTAGATTTCAAATTGAGTACAATTATTATTTTTCTATCTGTAGTGTTTGTAGATTATATTATATAGTTCTGTCGTCTCATGCGTACACGCCGCGCGCTATAGTATGGTGGGGGAGCGGGGCATACTCCCCCTCCCTCACTCACTTTGCTTGGAACCACGAAGCTGGACGGACGCGCGTGCGGCGAGTTAGGCAGTGAGCCGATATCAAGTTAAGTGCACGAACAGTACATTTTGGCGACGAGTATTGTAAGTACTGTTTTTTTTTCTGATTGAAAAAATGCGAAATTGTCAACGTTTATTTTTCTAGTAAGGAAAGGTTAGAAAGAAAACCTAATATTAGTGTGCAAGTTCATAATAATTTAACGTGGGTTATTTACTGCAACAAAACTTTGCTTTGTCGTTATGGATAATTAACTTTTGCGAGAAGAAGGACATGAGTTAAATATTTATAATATACGTTGATGACAATGCATAGCTTGGTCATTTTTATTTTATCATGTGATAAGATCATGTTAATTAAAACGTAAAAGGAAGTTGTTACGTAACTATGTAAATAATACCATCTAACGTCTACATTTTGTAGCATATATAAACATTATTCGAATTACATTTTAACAAATATAGTGCTAAATGGAAACAAACACCAACAAAAATGGTAGTTGTGTATAATGGTACCTACCTAAACAGGTATACCAATAATAAACATACAGTTAATTAGGATATTATAAATCTGTAGTTATTCTACCTACCCACTATTCTATCGGGTTCGAGTCCCGATTAAATGTCTGTTGATTTCTGGTTTATATAACAATTTAACAGCGTTATATTATTGTATTATTCCATTGTGGGTATTTATTATTTGAAATATGTTTTTATCGTAATTAGTTAAATACAGAGTATCTGATGTCTGTTGCTTAAAACTTGAAAAGATGATTGTTTTACATATTTTGAGCGATAAGGTGTGATAAATGGGTTGAATTATTCTATTAAATACGGTTACATTGCGTACATAGGGAAGTTAGTCAGAACGGATGATGCCCGTTCATGACTAGAAGTGTTATGATCAGTAATGATTGCCGCTTTCGGAAAGGTTAGTCAGAACGGATGATGCCCGTTCATGACTAGGTAGAAGTATTATGATGAATGTTGTTGGTCAGAACGGATGATGCCCGTTCATGACCAGAAGTATTATGATAAGTGATGATGGAAGCTTTCTTAAAAGTTGATCAGAAAGGATGATGCCCTTTCATGACTAAAAGATGATTTTACTTGTTACCTACATTTACAATTATTTACGTTTTTTAACAATTCAATTGGGTTTGAACAAGGTATAAAAGATGTATTATGTTCATGGTTACTTTTATTATATTATTAACGACAATTACATCACAATATTGAAATTAAAATCAAAATCAAAGTCATTTATTCAAATTAGGCTGAGAGCCAGCACTTGTGAACGTCAAATTTTACATAAAGACAGTCCCCCAAAACGCCCACCCGTCACCATTTCCTAGTGTTTTAGCTGGGAAGAAGAAGTGGCGCAACAAACTCCCCAGTAACACAGTCATCTGTCTGTTACGTTTTAAGAACTTGAATTAAACAATAGTACGCAAAGTATTTTTAGACACAGGAACAAAAATTAATATGTACATGTATATACTCCATTATACGAGTACCATTAAAAAAACGGGCAATGGTAGAATTTAGCGATTAGGTACTTATCTAATAGTATACTAGCACAATTTATATTGAGAGAATCATAGTTTTATTAAAGGTTTACCTAAAGGAGCAAGGAGCTCGTGGCTAAATTATAACAGCCGCACGGGCCAATCTTCGTCGAGGTTGGTCTGTGGATCTTAACATACCGAGACTCCTCCGTGCCTCGGAAAGCACGTTCAGCCATTGGTCCCGGCTGTCATTTGTAGACCTTTGGCAGTCGTTACGGATTGTCGGAGGCCGGAAGGTCTGACACCGGTCTTGCCATGAAGTACCGTATTACCTAGCCAGTTAATGAGTTGTGGAGGTCTGGTGGGCAGCCGGTCCACGTAGAATGCTGGTATTCGGCTGAATCCGGTTTGACTGGGAGCCGACCCCAATATAGTTGGGAATAGGAGTGTGACGAACATATTGGAATTAGTTAAGAGATTAGTAATAATCCATGGATTCAAGTATCACAAATCCGACGAACTAATATATGCTAATATTTAATATTCACATAATCCACAGATTACTAACATGTACAATAATCTTTTTCATAATCTGGGATTCCATTCACTTGACACGGATCGGTGGTATTAGACACACTCAATCATTCTGACATTCGTGAAGTGATACGTATTAATAAGTTGGGAAAGGGCTTAACCAGTGATGACTTAAAAAGCCACGCAAAGAGTAAATAACACACAAAGGGCCACGTAAAGAGTACTTGCATCTTTATATTAGGGCTACGTAGTTGTGTGTTTCTGTTAATGATTTTCAGTAAAAAGCCACGCAAAAGTAAGAGTCAATTTTATTAAAACCCAAAATGACTTATGCGTCATCCACACTTCCAAACTTCATGATTGCGAAGATGATCAGACATAATTGTCGACACACGCAGGGAGAAATGGAAGAGGGCTCTTGAATTTAACACATTGCCTGTCAACATCGACAATCCTGCGTAAAAACGAGCTACTCTCTACTACGTTGGGGGAATAGCACTACAAACAAGAAGTTAACTATAATCTTCCGGGTAGATTATAGTCAACGATTCATGCTGAAGAACGAAGACATCGACACCTTCCCCAGGTGTCGATGTCTATGCATTAGCTCTAAAGAAATGAGACAGTTCCTTAAGTTCGAAACAAAGTCGGATTAACGAAATTTATATTTTGTAACAGAAAAAGAAAAAGGAGGAAGTAGAAACATTTTAACGATTTTATTAAGCTTGAGAAATCATGCCGGAAAAGGTCAATTTCATAATTAAGAGGAGTATATTATCGACCAAAACACTGAAAAGCGTCAAATGTAAAGTCGAATGTAAAGTCTAATGTAAAATCACGTACAATTTTACACGTAGATTCAGATACCTTGTTTTTATTTTCTTTGTTCAAATTAATGTGATTTCGATGACTATTACTGGTGCTTGGACTTGGTGATCACGAATACTAGCTAATCGCGGATTAAACCTAAACCATTTACAGCCACTGTCGGTTTGTCAAAGGTTTACCGACTGAACGACATTAGAGTGACATGGAATAGTTCTGTAACATGAAAAGTTTTTAGACAATTGTCGTAGAGATTAACGATAGTAAATCGTAACAAGACGACCTCGACGGGCGACGACGAACGATTTGTCGAGATATATCCAGTAAGGAAATGATAAAACTCCTGAAGGAAGTTTTCAGTAGGTTCGGGTATCCAGTTTCTTTAATGGCAGATAACGGAAAACAGTTTGTAAGCGAACAATTTAAGTCATTTTGTAAGGAAAATGACATAAAATTATATCACTCTGTTCCGTACTGGCCGCAACAAAATGGAGAAATCGAGCGCCAGAACAGAAGTATACTGAAACGACTACGAATATGCCAGGCTGAAAATAAAATTCACTGGAGAGAATCGTTAGTCGATTATCTGACTATGTACAATAATACCCCCCATACAGTCACAGGAAAAACACCAGCAGAGTTGTTCTTCCAGAGGAAAATCAGGGATAAAATACCTATAATCGATGACGTTGAGCATAGGAATGATGACATGGACTTACGAGACAAGGACAGAGAACAGAAGTTTAAGAGGGAGAGAGTACGCGGACAGAAGAAGGAAAGCACAAGACATTGACCTAGAACCAGGAGAGAAAGTATATATCAAAGATATGAATAAAGCTGAAACTTAGTACAAATTTTTACCAACACAATATACAGTTAAATCACGAATGGGAGGCGATGTTGAGGTAGAAAACGAGGAAACAGGACAACGTTTGAGACGAAATATAGTACACCTAAAAAAGGTAGAAGGAGAATGGAAAGTTATAAGAGAGGACGAAACAGAAGTTCCAGAAAGAGAAGAAGAGGACTAGAAGAATTATAATTTAAGAAGTAATAAATTAGAAGCAAAGAACTTGCTAACGAAGAATAAATTACTAAAATAGATGAAAATCTGATGTATGATTTAGGTTATGCTTAAAATTAAGAACTAGGAAGTATGATGTTAGTTATAGTTGATAAATTGTCATTAGAAAAGCGAAGGAAGTTAGGAACAGGAACAAGCGAAGTGTCATGAGGTTAAATGTTAATAATAAAAGATATTAGAATTGGGAAGTGAAGGAAGAATTAAATTAGTTAGTTAACAAAGTGTTTGTTAAAACCAGAATATTGGAAAGATTATTGACGCTATTAATGTTATGCTGAATCGTAAACTTTAGTTGATTATGATATTTGAAAAGTTAATGGAAAAGGTAACGGGTATCTGACCCGCTTGGCGAAAAGTGGCGGACATTGATCAAAATAGTTTTAAACAAAAGATCACATTACCTTTGTGATGTCAATTAAAATGTAGAAGGTTGTTATGAGGCTCTAATAAAGATGTTACTAAATATAATAAAAAAATATTATTATATCTAAAACTTTCATTAAAATAAGGAAGAGGTGTAGTGTTTGTAGATTATATTATATAGTTCTGTCGTCTCATGCGTACACGCGTGCGGCGAGTTAGGCAGTGAGCCGATATTAAGTTAAGTGCACGAACAGTACACTATCTAAGAAAATATCCAATTCCTGATGAATATAATAATTATGAGGCTCATCTTATTTTTGATAAGCCTGTACTGCAGCGCAGGTCAGTACAGCTGCAGTGTCCTGGCTCTATCCGCTACGTAGTTGTAGCAGTCTACGCAAGGACGCGTAGCTCCTCAGGGACTCAAGCTTGAGTAGCGGGCTGCTTGTACTACGGCGTAGCACGTAGTGTTTTTCCTGATTACATGCGCTACGCCGTCGTAGCGGTCTACGCGAGAATGCGTAGGTCCTCAGGGACACAAGCTTGCGTAGCGGGCTGCTAGTCGTACGGCGTAGCATATAGTTCAACTCTTGGCTCCGTTACGCTGTCGTAGCGGAGCAGTCTTGCTAAAATGCGTAAAGCCCCCGTATCGACATTGCGAGGCTGCCTCGCTGAGTGGAGGCGCGTTTGCCTCCCTAACCAATTTGAACGTAGCCGACTCACGGTAATTTGGCGGAGCTCAAAGGGCGCTCAGTGTGAGCTGTTCAGTTGCAAGGGACGCATGTGAACTGCCTCGCGCGCTTGCGTCATGGAAGACAGAGAAGATCTTCGTAATCTCGTGAGATAATATGAGGAACACAGATGTTTGTGGTATTCAAAAGCTATCGTGATGAAAATCGAGACATTGTGAATGAACCGCACGTACCTATTTATCAATACAAGCTAATATAGGGGAGGTTACTCCAAGAACATTAAGCTACCCTCTTAAATTACTTAGAAAAAATGTTCTAAAAAAATGTCAATTCCTTGTTTTCTATACGTGATGAGAGTGATCGATTATTTTTCTGACAATAGGAACATGATTTATGTACGAAATACCTATTGCTTAAGGTATAGTTGTTTTATCACACGAGTGCAGGCTAGCCATAGTTGCCTAGGTAAATTGTACGGACGTGCACATTGTTTTAGTGTGCGTAAGCTTGGGAGCGACTGACACAAGCTTACACACGCTAAGACAATGTGCACGTTCATTTACTTACACAACTTTGGCTCGCCTGCACTCGTGAGATAAAACAATTACTATAATCAACGACGGTGAACTAATTTAACATCCTTCTAACCTAACCTGTCCGAGTCGGGGTGCCCCAAATCCCTCGCTCATCACTCGCTCTTGCGCACCAATTAAAACACAAAAATGTTAAAACCTCAATTGGAAAAATCGTCTCTATCTCAATATTGAAGTTGCACTCTCTGTATTTCTAGTCGCTCACTTAGTTATTTAGTCGCACGGGTAGAATTTTAATATCTGAAATGGATTAATTACTACCCACTTTTTGTAAGCTCGTTCTGGATTTTATTATTTATCAATATTCGTCGTTAGTTTAGTTAATTTTTCGCTTACTCAAATTCATACCGCTCAAGTTATTAAAACAGTATCTCATCATCAGTCGCTAAGTTATTTTTTTATTCGATCGTTTTATAATTTCCCGTTTCTAGTTAGCAGAATGTAAAAAAAATATTTTGAGCTTTTTTGTGTAAGGCTTTCAAAGATAATTATGGTCAGTAACAATGACCACAGTGGTTGTAGTAAATGGAGAACTAAATTGCAGTCAAGCAAAATGCCTATTGACTCGACTATTCCACTTTCCGCATAATCACATAAAATATATCTAAATAGGTGGTTAGTGGCAATAATCACCAAGACTGAAAGAGTTGTGCTGAGAAAATGAGCTGTTGTTCGCATCTAATCTAATCTTAATTAGGCCGTTATCTCCTTTTTCCACACACTTGTTGTTCGCATTAGTCGACAAAATGTGGGTAACAAGTACTGTTTTTTTTTTTGAATATATTTTTCGTACTTCGTGTTACATTGATAAACATAGGATGGCGATAAAAAATCACTTTGTGTATTTTTTTGCATGGAGTTGCGCGATACCTCGGTATATTTACGACGTGATGTAGGTACAGATTTATTTGACTCTCATGTTATTTTTCTCATAAATATAATGAAGTATCTCCCTTTTTACAACACGTGTCCTTAAAACCACTGTCGGCTCAGATAACACTGACTGATAACAGAATTCTTTAACTGTATTTTGTTATTGATATTGAACTTCATGATAACGACTCATCTAATTACATATCATTAGAACAGTTTAGATTCTTAGAAATAGAATACAACTGATGACAAATGAACTGTTTTTTTTTAAAGGAGACTTCTAAAGGATTTAAAAAGAAAATCTTGGAGCACAAAATCAGGTTTGCGTTATTTACCTATTTATGTATTCGTTTTTCCTCGTATAATATTGGAACGCATTGTAACAATTACACAAAGGGAGTACCTACAGATCACATGAATCTGGTGCTTTTCAAAATAAAGTGCACGGTGCACAGCACCTACATTTTGGTAACTGGGTCGCTGTGCGCCTGTGTAATCGTGCAAGCGCAATTCATTGCTCTATGTTGGGAGCAGTTGGCATTAGTTAATGCGTGTCATTTCTAGATCCAAAACAAAGTAACTGTTTAAAAAAAACGCGCTTAATAGTCCAAGGTTACTGACATAGTCCGAAAAATCCCCAAACTTTAGTGACGGTGGGCAGGGCACATTGCTCGCAGAACAGATAGTCGATAGGGCAAGAAGCGGAGTTTGAAGGCCTCCTACAAGGTGGACCGATGTCCTGGTGAAGAATTTGAAAATCCGCTGCAAGCAAGACGCCCTTAGGGGACTGGACCCTTAGGGGAGACCTAAGTTCAGCAGTTAACGTCTCTTGGCTGAATGATGATGATGAATTGCTCTTTTTAGACAGATTATTGACCTTTAAAAATAGGCATGTGAAGATGCGATTGTGACAAATGAGGCGTAACAATTCGTTCTCTTATCATTACGCTGCTATCGCTTACAGAGACATCACACATCTGTGTGCATATTTCGTAATGGAGCTCGGAATACAATTGAAGAAGATCATCATAATATTTGCAATATGGTTTTCCTCGTCAGATTGCACTGGTAAGACAATTTTGTTTCATTGATCAATAGCCACCGTCAGATTTATTTTAGTCCCTGTTGTAGCTTGATGATGCTTACATTTTATGTGTGGATTTTAAAAAAAGAGCAGAGTGCCAATTCTGATTTTTTTTAAGCAACGCAAGCATTTGCATCTCAGTCGCAATCTGTCAAAAACATTCATTTTTGACAGATTGTGACTGAAATGCCAATGTGAACGTTGCTTGTAAATTAGTAGAATTGCCAATCTGATTATTGACTGACTTTTACGTTATCTTAAAAGAAATGGCTCAGAGGTTACATTGAGTTCTTTATCTACCATAACTTAAATAGATATGTTGGGTTATAATCATTGCAAACAATATTTATTCATTGATTGTTGCCTAAAATATTTAAAACGTAACGTCTTTTTGAGTCCATTCGTTGGAAAATTATCAGTTAATTTTTTTGAATATTTAAAAACTAATTTTTGTTAAAAATTAGAGATGTTCTTTAGTTTGTCGTACCACTTTTATTGAAATCTAAAATTTCTATGACCCGTCTAGACTAACGTTAAAATAAGGGCAGTGCTAAAGGTGTATTTTTTTCAGATCTGCCTTGTAGATCCAGGTCTATCAAAGGCAATGGAACAGTGTGTGTCTGCACGCCGGAGTACTGTGACACTATTACGAGGGAGGCGCCGACTAGCGGCCGATATGTTTCCTACGTCACCTCTGAGGTGAGTGCGTTTCTATAGTTAAACCAGAACTGCAATGCGATTCTGTAAACATGTCGAAGTGAACACCCGGGGTGGGCGCACGACAGGTGAGTTGTCAAACCATACAAATAAGATGGAATGACAGCTCTATTGTCGTTCACTCCGCCTAGGTGAACACCGTGAGATGTCGACAGAATCGACCGGCGGGTGTGTGTTTCTGAATTCCGATCCCCTTCGACCAAAGCTAGCCCACGGAGATAACCGAATGCTTACACTTTTATAACAGTTCAAAGTTAATGGTCAATTTTATGTTTTCAGAATGGACTTCGGTTTCACAAATATACTGGGAATCTGCGTTATTACATTAAAGGTAACTCAACATAAGTTTAAGGTAATAATTATTATCACGTAAAAAGCAACACTCCACACCCGCTTATTTTTATCGTACCCCGCAACTTAGTTCTCGTCGCCTGTCGGCATTTTTTTTTATGGATGGGCCATCATCAAATGACTCCTTCCGCTCTGGTTGGAGCGGGAAGGAGTGTCCTCCTGGACTGTGGCTCTAACGGGCCCCGTCTACTGTGCTGAAATCTCTTTGAGGCACGCTAGAACACAACGCGCCGGGTCGGGCCTAGCTTTGATCGGACGGCGAGCTACCCAAAGCTCGCCGTCCGTAGGCCCGCGCCTACGGTGACCGGGAATCGCCCTACGACGGCGGAAGTAAAAAACTTCCACATCGTTGTCAATAAAAAAATACCCAAAAAGGCAGCTTTTTCACGTTGAATGGGAATGCTCATTCATGGGCGAAAATAACGCCATTATACAGATAAGCAGATGATGATTTCAATTTGAGCTTTTAACTAAGTGCTTGCTAATGTTCTGAAATCTCGATGAGCTGTTATGGACCCGGTGTATTCCGTCCTCAAACAGCCATTAAACTGAATATTTGTCCAGTTTTTCCACTTGTATTTCTTGCGCTTTTCTATACCTATTAGATGCTTAAATATATAAAAAAATAGTACTTTTTCTTTTTAGGTTTTCCACTTGGTTCGAGTTCGCTGACCACTTTTGAATTAGATGTGACGACGAAATATCAAACAATCGAAGGCTTTGGGGGTGGCGTGTCCGACTCGGCTGGAATCAACTGGAAGAACATGACTGACCCGCGGCTCAGGCAGCACTTCATCGAGTAAGTGGTATTAGTGGACCTGGTAATATGTGAGGTAAAGCAAAGGACTCAAAACAACAGTGTATTCAAATGTAAAACAGTGTCCAATCTTGGAGTCAGCTTTTTGTCTAAACGGATGCAGCTGAACTTTACATACTACTGCTTATCTAAACTCCACATCCTGGTTACTGGCTAACCATTACGATACATGCTGTCTTGTATTTGGCTTAACTTATCATCTTTATGTTATACGCAAATTACAGTTTTTATATTGAAAGGTCAACATAACTCTCTCTTCTAAAAATTTGATTTGCTGGTAAAAACTATAGCCAATTCAAATCTTGAGCCTTAATTTGTCTTATTTCTTGTTTTATCTACAGAACTTGGCACTCATTTAGATCGCAGTTCTTTTGTCGATGAAGTCGACAATCACGCATATTATTAACATTGAACTTGCCTCCCAATTTTTACATTTATGTTTTTGATGGGATATCGTTACTTTCACCAGTATTCCTTTTTCTTTGAACCGGGCTGGACACCTTACATTTTATTATACCTAAGCTCTCTTTATACTATATACTAGTTTATGAAAACCTGGGAAAGGTTTTCATAAACTTTACCATGAAAAAGTACCTACCTTACCAAACGGACTAGTTTAAAACTATTACGGGTATGCATATTTGCAGCTCCTACTGCAGTGACTCGGGTATTCAGTACAACATGCTCCGTGTTCCGATCGGCGGCACTGACTACTCCACCCATGGCTACGCGTACAATGAGCTCCCTGAAGATGACGCGACCTTGAGCAACTTCACGCTATCTTATGAAGATTATGAGTATAAGGTATGATAGCTTACTTAAGTTTTAACAATATGAATACCGATCTCATCAACTCATTTTCCTAACTTTGTCCTATGTGACTTCGGGGCCAGTGGCGTAAAAATAGAACCTTCCAATCTCTCAATCAGCTACTCCCTTCTCTAATTCTCTCATGTCTGTTTGCCAATCTTTGGCGTTAAAAAATAAGCGAGCTTAAAATGTTATAGATTCAAGATACGCATTTGACACTGTTAGCCTTGGAGTTTTGCGGCCCGGAGGGGCAGAAAATTCTGTAAAATAAGAAGTTTACTAAATTGTTTAAAATATCAACGCACAGTTTTAATAACTTCGTTCGTATACAGATTTTATAAAGTTATTTTGAGCTAAGATTATTGATGCATTGCAAGGCTCTACTCTCGGCCCCAAAGTGTACTTAAGTTCACATTTGTGACAGATAGCAAGTTCCTGTCTTTTAGTCTACTTTAAAGAATAAAACATTTTTTCAGATTCCATTAATAAAAGCATGCATGGAAGCGGCAAGTGCTCCCATACACATAGTGTCAGCAACGTGGTCGCCTCCGATATGGATGAAGACCAACAACGATTACTCCGGACACAGTCGAATCAAGAAGCAGTATCTACAGACCTACGCTGATTACCATTACAAGTGAGTATTATCTAAGGAGTCATCCATTTATCTAGTGAGACTCGGAAAATCGTGTGTCATTAATTAACCCCAAGCATCAATCATTCTGCTAAGAATCTAATCAACTACGTTGAGTTCGGCTTCAGTCTGACCGGATGCAGCTCTATACCAGTGGCATACAAGGATCAGCTGCCAATTTGCCCAGTATGTCAATATAGTGAGGCTATAATGCTAGGATACCACTGCTAGGATTGTCCACTCTGACTCACTGCGGTTTAATTAATGTCGTTGTTCGGGGTTGGGGTGAGATTAAGATAAACTAAGATTAAAATTATAAAGATAGGTATATTTCAGTAATACAAATGGGATAACAACTAGAAACTAATGAGGTGAATGAGATGAGATTGAGTCGCGCCCGATACGCTATCCGACAACGTACTGACTACTTTTTACTTGTAATACATAAAATATTCAAGGCATAGAGCGCGGTGTCGCAATTACGCTGACGTGTTTATTATTGTTCGGTGATTGACCCGAACATGCTCCCGAGGGAGGAAAAGATGAGGTTAGTAAGTAGTTATAGTTGTTAAATGGGGAATGAAATTAAAACTAACAAGGTGAAAACAATGTTCAAATAATACTAAAATAGTTATGTAGGGTTAGTTATGTTAAAAGATGAGATAAAAACAACACTACATAATTAAACCGAGTCGCTACAATGCAAGTCAGGAAGAGAAAACACGCGAAATATCGGTGAAGAACCTCTATCTTCCTTTTTTTGTATGCACTCACTAGATAAAGCCAGTCGCTTATGATCACTTTTTACAGGTTTACTAATAGATTGCCTTTGTTCCCTAATATCACTACACGCAATCACAACACTTTCCGTAACGGTGCGCGGTGATGGCAACGCTGTCGCCGCAGAAGCAGTCGACCGCTCTGCTGTAGAAGTTGAATGATTTCCTTTACGTTGCCTTTGCCGCCAACGTATAAAACAGTAGGCTGCCACCAATAACAAGATCCCCACTATGATCAGGTATATAGCAGTATACTGATGGACGTCGTGGTATGAGATATTGGAGCTCAGAGGTTCACTCTGCTTCATGATCTCAAGACTTCTCTTAATAGCTTCAAATTGCTTGAGGTTGTCTGAGTTATTAGGATTAAGCTCGTATGAGATTTCTGGCATAGTGATATTTTATAATATGATTTATTGGTGATATTTCTGGCGAGATAATCTTTGTCGTTGTGCCAATTTTACTAGACAATCTTTTGTTTGAATACACCATAAAATCTTCTGTTTTTACTAAACAGCCTTCCCCAACACGCAACAAACCAGCATCTGATAACCTAGCTGCGTTAACTTGATTTTCACACAGAAGTTTGACGTTACATTCATTGCAGCATAAATAATAATATTTGTTTTCTGATGTTAACTCTCTCCAGTCATTCTTGCACGCGGTAGTTTTAGTTTTGCAAGTTCTTGTGCCTGGGATCGTTTCACAAAGGCTATGATCATCTTTCATATGGTGAATAGGCCTTTTGATATGACACAGAATAGTCACAGGGTTTTTTAATACGCATGACTGCAGATCCGCGTCTGTGATAGTCAAATACGAATCCTTTCTCATGTTGATGGCTGCCAATTCAGAGGCAGTTTCGACTTTCATAATCATGTTACTTTTCACCATGCGTGGAACCGGGATAAGATGGAATACCTCGCAAAGAACCCTATCAATTAGGGGTATTTTTATTTCTATAATTAGGTATTTGCCAGAATATTTGGCTCTTACTTTGAGCAAGCTGTAAATATCTTTAAGATTGAAGTTGTCGACGGGAACTACCAAGTCTCCAGATATTTGTGCTGATATTATGCTTAACTCTGATCTCAGTTGCTTAGGAGATATCAAATGAAAATCTAATTTTCCATTATAAATATCCGTTACAGTATCTAAAATCGAGTCCTGGATTCGTCGAAGGGTATACAGCAAGTTGTTGGCAGTAAAAGCCGAGGTTATGAAGTCTGTGATGATGGTTATGTTTTGCACTTGCTGAGAGAGATTTTTATAAGAATCTTGGAGATAATTAAGCTTTTGATTTATTATTTTGTGATGTTTGTTTATGGTATTCTCCATTCTTTTCATGAGATTAAATTCGGCTTCTACGACCGACTTATTATCTTGTGTTTTTAATTCTTGTGTTAGTAATTTCAGGGTTATTAGATAATGTCTCTGATGCTTTAGGACAGTTCACATAACTAGATTCATTATTGTACACCAATTTATCTGTGTTAAATCGAAAACCACTGTAAACTATGAAATGTTACATCAGGTTTTTAGAGAAGTATGCCGAGGAAGGTATATCAGTGTGGGGCATTACTACCACGAACGAACCGCTGCACTCCAGCGTCAACTACATTCCGGCCAAGATCAACAACGTGGGCTGGACTCTTGACGACTTGGTAATACTCATTCATTTTATGTTATCATTTGAAGTTAGCTTTTACAGCATCTATATTTGAATTCAAAATATGAGATTATTTCAATCTATCACGAACTCAAGTATCAAACAGAGTTCTTTATTTTAAGTGAGTTGGTTTGTATGTAAAACCATTTGTATGAAAAGGCCCAATTAAAGTTTGGGTTGCAATAGAATTTGATTTTTGGCCAGAATGACATAAAGTTTGTTGTTCCATTTGATAATTATTTCTAATTCAAATATAGATGTACGAGTAAGTATTTAAGACAAAGTAACTAGGTGATTAAACAACGTGATGTTTTCTAAACGATTTATCTAACACTAAACTAATATTATACAGATTTAGGTAAATATTTTTGTTCAAATAGGTATTTATAGGTGATCTGGAGGTATTTTAAAATTCTTTTACTGATAGAAAGCCACGATATTACTGTGTGTCATAGGACATTATTTATGTTGAAACTGTATACAAAACAAGTCGCAGACTTACCTATACATATTTTAATAAAGAAAAATGCTTAAAATTATCATTACACTGAATTACATTACACACTATGAAGGTTTCGTCAAGCTTCATTGCTTCGGCGTTTTTCTGATGGTTACCACACGGGTTGCAGTTGTTGGAAACAGTTTGGTGGGTGGTTTCGCCATACCAATAATTGAAATCAATTATAGCTCAAAATTTAGGACCCATTAATATTAGTATGAATTCTAAAGCTAGCAACGGGGCTTAACTCAGCTGTAAAAGTCTATTGGTGCCTATTGACCTAGATCTGTTCTGTCACCTGCGTGATAAGGAAGAAAGTAGAAATTCTGTTTTTCTTACTTCTCCACTGTTTATTTTCTGATGATGAGCCCATGATGGTTGAATGTTTCTCAGGGACTCGTCAAGCTTCGTTGATTCGGCGCTTTTCCTGTGCACACCACTGTTGGTTTTTACTTTCAGGAGTTGCAGCGGTTGGAAATAGCTTAGCGGGTTGGTTCTAAAACATAGAAATTAAGTTTTATTTACAAACGTGAAAGTATGTGTTTCAGAGTGAGTACATCGTGCACAACTTGGGCCCCACACTCCGTCACGATAACTCCAGCTTCAAAGACATCAAGATCATCACCGGCGACGACTTGCGTTTCACCATCACTCTTTATTGGAACACTGTAAGTAACATGAAAAGTATTGCACACACTTCATCTGTCTAGCCTTTTCCCAACTATCGAGTCGACCAGATTCAGCTGAATGCCAATATTTTACATAGAACAAATGCTTATCTGATCTCTACAAATCATTAACTGGGTAACACGGTACTTCTTGGCAAGACTGGTGTCAGATTTTTTCTGGCTTCTGTCAATCCGTTACGACTGCCAAAGGTCTGCAAATGACAGCCGGTACTGACGGCTTAACGGGCTTTCCTAAGGCACAAAAGTCTTGGGAGCTAATGGATACTCACTTAGTCACGCTTAGCCTCGAAGATCGTCTCGTGCGGCATTTGCCTGCAGCTGGGAAAAGGCCTTAATTTTTTTTTTAAATGTAACACTGGTCGACAAGAGATAAATTTGGAATAACGGTCATTGACGTACCTACATTTATTGACATACTTAATTCCGAATACAGAAATAAGGACATAAATCTGTCCTGAAACGATTCATAATTTATTGTCCGGGT
Source organism: Melanchra persicariae (assembly GCA_947386135.1). Taxonomy (NCBI): domain Eukaryota; kingdom Metazoa; phylum Arthropoda; class Insecta; order Lepidoptera; family Noctuidae; genus Melanchra; species Melanchra persicariae. The sequence goes on along the minus strand of OX376661.1, from coordinate 6,565,721 downwards.
CCTACAAAGAGTTATTAAGTAAAGGGCAATGACCGTTATTCTCATAAATGTTATTTCCATGCTGGCCGACCGAAACGATGAGAGCCCGGGCAATGTTGAAGCTGCGAAAGAACGGAGAGAATCATATTGGGAGTTTAAAAGGAGAGTAGCACAGTGTGTGAGATAGAGCCAAGAGGATTGTTCCTAATGAACAGTGCCCTTTTTCATTAATTTAGTTTGATAGATGATCTGGTGAAGGTCGCTGGTAGCCGATGGATACGAGACGCACAGGACCGGTTGTTGTGGCGACACTTGGGGGAGGCCTATGTCCTACCGCCGGCCTCGTCACTATCGAGGCCATCCGGCCAGTGCTCGACATGTGGCTCGGGAGAAGGCACGGCTCCCTGTCGTTTCGTGTGACACAGGTCCTCACGGGGCATGGTTGCTTCGGGAGGTTCCTGTGTCGCATAGGCAGAGAGCCGGACGCTCGGTGTCACCACTGCGTCGACTGTCGGGAGGACACGGCGCGGCATACGCTGGCAGAGTGTGCCGCCTGGGAGGAGCCGCGCCGTGCCCTCGTCTCTGTGGTAGGCAGTGACCTCTCGCTGCCGGCTGTAGTCCGTTCTATGGTCGGCGGTGAGGAGTCCTGGGACGCGGTGGTCTCCTTCTGCGAAACTGTCATCTTGCAGAAGGAGGCTGCGGAAAGGGAGAGGGAGATATCGAGTGCTCACCCGGCCCGCAGCAGGCGCACCGGGCGTCGGAGGAGGGCATACGCTGCCCTCCTTCTGCCCCCCTAACTGGGTCCAGGGGCGGCGGACTTGGGGATGTCCGTTGCCCCCCATTCATCCGGACCCGAGGTGGCGGCGCGTGGTGTTCCCGTGCGCCCCTCTGACGTCGCGGGGGGAGTTAAACACCTCACTCCCCCCGCTTACGAGATGTGGCCCGCAGAGGCGGGCCGGCACCAGCCGGGGATTACGGAAGTCGCATACGTTCCCGCGATCCCCGGCGTAGGTGGAAGATGGAACACCGGGGTGGTTTTAGTCAGTAAGAGTCTGACAGACCCCTCCGCCCGCCCCAGGGCGGAGGATATCCATGAGGATTTCCCCCCGTAAAAAAAAAAAAAAAAAAAAGGCCTATGTCCAGCAGTGGACGTCTGCAGGCTGATAAGAATATGAATGTTATTCCAAATGTATCTGTTGTCGATCATAAAGCCCCAGCTTTTTGCACAGTTAGTGGCAGTGTACCCCGAGACCCTGAAGTATCTGGACGGCGTGGCGGTGCACTACTACATGAGCGCGTACGTCCCACCGACCATATTGTCGCAGGCCATGAGAGGGTACGACGGCAAGTTCGTACTGGCCACCGAGATCTGCGCAGGTAGGTGCCGTTTAGTTTAAGACACGATGTTAAAAAAAAATGTATACAGTACAGACTAACACAGAACCTCCTCCTTTTTTGAGGTCAGTGAAAAATAGAACGTTCAATACTATTTTGTTTGAAAACAGGGAGGAGAAAAAAATTACGAAATTAATAGGATTGTCAGTTCTTCTACTATTCTATCTCCTAGGACCTAGGTTATTCAATTTTGACAGCGTTCTAAGTACGTAACTATTCTAGATTATAGAAAAGTTAACTTTAAAATATGTAATTATATTTTACTTTTATAATTTCAGGAGCTCTTCCGACGGATACCATCAGTGTGGACTACGGATCATGGGATAGAGCTGAGTTATACGTCAACGATATTATAGAGGTATTCGAGTCACTCTCTTTCTCTCTCTCCTTGCCAAATTTGAGGTTTCCTGTCCTGCTTATCTTAAAGTTACAAAAATGCCAAACTCTATAACTAGTTCTTTTATCTTTTTTTGCTTCTGTTCTTTCAGTCTTTTATTATCTATCTATTATATTTTGCAGTAATGTGAGATTGCTTCAATTAAGTTACGTAATATTTTTTCAGAATCTCAGCAACAATGTGATAGGCTGGCTCGATTGGAACCTATGTCTGGACACAAACGGTGGCCCGAGCTACATCAACGCTCGGGTAGACTCGCCCATCATCGTGAACATTCGGCGAGAGTCCGAAGAGTTCTACAAGCAACCGATGTACTACGCCATAGGACACTTCTCTAAGTTCGTGCCAAGAGGGTCCAGGAGAATAAGAGTGACCTTGAAAACGGATACTGCGGATATGGATAGCGTGGCTTTCCTGACCCCTTACAATACTGTCGTCTTAGTGATATGGAACAAGTAAACTACTTTTATTAAGTACATACTAGCTTATGCCCGCGACTTCGTACGCGCATATTCCGTTTTTCCCGTTCCCGTAGGAATTTCAGGAATCCTCTCTTAGTGCTTCCCTACACTCCCCAAGGAACCTACATGGAAAATTTCAGCTTTCTACGACCAGTAGTTTCGACTGTGCGTTATATTAGAATTAAATGAGACAAAATTTAAATCTTGTATTAAACGCACACTATGCAGGCAAGCATATTATAAGTTAGGGGAGTATATTGAAGATAAAAATGCTTGGCTCAATGCTGGTCCTGCTCCACAACGCCACTAGGTAGCCACTAAGGGCTCAAAGTAATCTGTTAGCATTTCGTAATATTGTTGGACCGGCTGAAGATTGTAAGAATGCAAATCTTTTTCATTGTATAGATGCAACTAATTTAACATTGTATAATTTCATGCACATGTGTGAGTACTGTGTAGCTTTAAACTATAAAGATCATTTTGGGTAGGTCTTTGACTTGAATGTACCCTGGCGATTGGGGATGTCATGCTCACTCAAAAGTCTGGCTGATGGTGGCGTATGCGTTGGATCATTTGGCTCCCTAAAAAATGGTTGAGCCGAATGGTGCTAGCGTATGCGTCATGTTCGTGAACGGGCGCCGTCAGCTGAGACTGGTCATCTCTCGGCTGCCATGGTTTATTTTAATTATTTCTTTGAATTGTTTCTTTTTTTACTCCGGACTCTTTTATCCTGCACGTCTTTTACATCGTTCTCACATATATGTATAATTTCAATATGAATGATGTAACCATAATTTTGTAACAAAATATCATTTTTAAAAGAGTGTCCGTGGAGTTTCTTGCACGTTCTTCTCCATAGAGATCTACGCTTTGGAACGTGCAAATAGCTTCATCTTTTTGACCGACCGACCTTGACAATTCAAAAGTGCCTGTAAATGGTCTAATTGAAATAAATGCTTTGACTTTGACTTTGACTTTGACGTTGTCTATCAGTCACTCAGAAACGGAAGAATTTTATGTACAACGTGTAACAGAATAAACGCAATACCTCTTAAGGGGTCATTGTACTCATCATTGTGGACAACTTTTACTATGGGACCAACCCCGAAATCGCGAAAAAAAAATCAGCTGTTCAGTACATTTTGTCGATTATGCGCACAGAAATGTATGGGGCAGTCGATTTATTATGCGATTCCAAGGTTGTTCCCATTGTAGTCCATGCCTAATAACTACTAATAAGTAGGTACTACTACATGTACATATACTAATTGTGATTGCTCAGTTGTTTTATTAAATACATTGTAGTTTTTGCGTAATAATAATAAAATTAAATCCATTTTTTTTTTTACAGAGGCGTCGAAGAAAGAGTCCGAGTGCGTTTGGGAACAAAACAAGCAGAATTATTTATAACTGAGAAGTCAATTACTACCTTAGAGATACTTAATGAATAAATAATGGAAACTACGACTTTCAACAACGCCAATTAAATAGGTTCCACAAACGAAATTCTACCTACATGAAATAAATATGTTTTTTTTTATTTTTGAAATGGCTCACAGCCTACCTCAACTTACTTATAAAAAAACCAATAACAGCTAACTTAATGTACCTATACCACTATCTACCTTAATGTAAATTATTAAGTCTATGTATTAAAAATAATAAAGAGCGCGTGCACTTTTTATTTCAAGCAATCGACTCATTCTTTTGCAACTATAGCTAAACATAGGGAGGGGTCTTTCAAGTTGCGCCACAACACACTGCCTTCCGCATTTAGCCGGTTTGTCCTAGTACTTCAAAGCATTGATTGCTAATTGAAAAAATGAGGCTTCTATGACTTATTTAAGAAAATTATATATCCAGAAGCTGTTGGTAAACATTTTAATAGACAAATCGTTCGTCCATATTATAGCCGTTGGTAGAGTTGCCAGGTGTTAAAACCGAAAAGCCGGACAGACCAGCTTGTTTAGCCGGACATTTGGGTAAATATGCCGGACACCCTTAATTTTTTTGACTTAGCCATTATCTGCTTAGCCTTTTTCCTAACTGTATTGGGGTTGGCTTCCGACCGGATTCAGCTGAAAACCAATATTTATAGTATCTGTGTCCGGCTTTATCCGTTCGGTTCGGAAACGCTGGCAACGCTGGCCTGGCAACGCTAGCCGGGGTCATCTTAGTCCCATGCATTTTCTACTCCGTATCACCTACGGACTTACGATTAGTCCCGAACCCGAACTAAGAATGAATGACAGCACGATTTGACAGTAGTTTTAAGTTCGGGTTCGGGACTAATAGTAAATCCATAGGTGATACGGAGTAGAAAACGCCCGACACGAAGGCCAAAACTACGGACTTCGGGCTTAGAGAGTAGACCCCCAGGACCGCCTTGTCTCTTTCGAACAAATTCCTTAACCCTGGCAGGTTGTTTAGATCCCTAGGACTGGTTTGCTTTACCGGTTATTGGTCTGTCGGGTTTACTAATGTTTGCCATAATTTAAAATGAAATAATTTTATATACCATACTTGTATTTGCCATCAAATTTAATCACAAATAATGCTTCAGTTGTCATTTATCGTGAAATTACATAAAATCATTTTCACTAAATTCATTGGTCATAATAATCGATCAAGTGTCATAATAATTTTAAGCCATTTTATTTGCTATGTTTTTCATTTTCAATAATGTAATGTAATGTAAGCGAGCATGCAACATGTAGCATGCAAGAGAGTTTCTTTCTGTCACGGCTCCGGCGCCCATCTTATTCTGGTAAAATGCTATCGTGAAAACTTTCGATCTAATAACCTTTAGTAAATTACAGGTGGCCTTGACTCTATTAACTATTTCATATTATATCATGAATACGTGGAAATTGGTGTTACATAAGCATACTTATTTATTTAAATAACAATAAAAACAAGTTTCATTATTAATTAAAAATGAAGAATTTGGATCGCTTAGAGGATGTACTATTGGCAAAATTGATTTCTGATCCGTGTTGATTTTGGCGTTAGACATTAAGTGTACATTAAGTGTTTATTTTACAGAAATTCTTTGTTGCGGCTTCCTACGTTTTTCGTAACCTAAACTGTTCTTTTACATTTTTCGTCTTTTTGGGCAATTTTTTTTATATTTTGAAAATGAAAAAAAAAATCAATTTTTCGGACCATTTATCTTAACTCTTTACATTTTAGGCCCAAAAGTCCCCGTCTCCTTTTTATTGATATAGATTCCATAATATTTAAAACATCTTAATTGCTTAATGCACGTTTTATCAAGAAAACTTTAATGTTTTGACGTTTTGAAACTAATCGGCTAAAGAGGTCATGCATAAAACAATTTTGTCTATAGTACATTGAGGGTTGGACTGATTATTTATTGTTTTTCTGTTTTGTGTCGGATTTCCTTTCTAGAATTAATTAATATCGGAAGCCTACTCAAGTGGAAGAGCTAGTTATAAATGCAGGTCTGGGACAGAATCTCTCTTTGCATAAGAATAGTATTCGTTTGATAGAAGTGTTCCAAGTTTTAATTACCTATTTATTTAATTGTTTAGTGTTTATTTATTATATTTGATTTATTTATTGGTTTCAGTAACACGTTTTAGATTCTTTATTTAAAATCACTGTAACGGGTAACATAATAAAATTTGATATTAGTTTATAGTTTTGTGGTAATGCAACGGTAAAGATTTGCTCCGGGTTTTAGTTTCCATCATGGACTTCAAAATATTATTATGTATTGTTCTTCTAATAAACCTGTTTTGCTTTTCCACTTCAACAAATACTAAAGGTAAGTCGATTTATAATTTTTATAATTAGTAGACAGTGTCACAAGTACTCACAAGTGCCCAATAGTTGCTCGCGTAATCGGCTACGGCTACGAGGAGAACAAAAGATATGCAGAGTAAGTAAATTGGTGATTGAAAATGATTGCCGTATTTTTCACAAGACGAGAAATTATAGACAGAGTAGTTTTGGAAAGTGCAGCCGGCCTCTTGGTATAACTACAAAAGAGTGTATGGTTCAGGTTATCCAGAAACTCAAAGATCTCCGTCCAAAGTCAAGATTCAATAATTGTCATTTCACCACGAGAACAATCAGTTTCGTGCGACCCATATGCAGGAAATGCTCCTGCATATGAGTCGCACGAAACTGAGTGTTTTGTAAGATATCGGAGTAAAACTGTCATTTTGTTGTACTGTACCTATTTCCTATTTGGCGCAGCCTTGATGTGCACAATTTAATAGTTTTAAAATAAGCCTTTCTTATACCTTCTGTGAATCTGTGTGTGGCAACTGAACACTACAAATCAATAGACATGTCGACAGACCTACCGTGCGCGGCGCAGGAGATTCCCGGCAAGTCGGTGGTGTGCGTCTGCAATGTGACGTACTGCGACACCATCACTAGGATCCCGCCTTCGCCAGGCTCTTATGTCACCTACACCAGCTCTGAGGTAAGACGACAGGTTGCCAGATCTGTAGCAGGTCCCGGGCAGGTCGGTGTGTGTTTGATGTACTGCGACACCATTACCTACTAGTATCCCGGCTCCGGCAGGCTCTTATGTCACCTACACCAGCTCTGAGGTAATAGGACTGGTTGCCAGACCTGCAGCAGGTCTCGGGCAGGTCGGTGGTGCCAGTGTGTATGTGCAACGTGACATTCTGCGAAACAGGTCTATGTTTAGTTACCTAGTGCCAGATCTCTCTCCGGTCGTGTCGGGTTGCCGTCCTATCGGAATATGAGAGTGATGGAAGAGAGAGTGCACCTGTGTTTGCGCACACACTTGTGCACTATAATATGTCCCGCGCCGATGGCTTGTCTCGGCTGAGATTGGCCGCCATGGCCGAAATCGGTCAGGAGGACTATACATTTGAACGAAAAATCTGCTCACGCTGTATTCAAAATCATTTCAGTTTCAAAATCTAAATTATTTTCAGTTTCGAGGCGTATTTTAATCTATGGTTACGTTTCCACCTGCTTTCCGCATGCAAGTTGCATTACATTGCGGGCTAACGAGGTATATTATATACAATTGCACGAACGTGCCCCGCAATGTAATGTGTTTGCAGATGGTAACGCGGCCTAAGGAGAAATTCTGTTCATTTAGTAACGTAGTAATTTAGTAGTCAATTCTTACAGGGTGGATTGCGGTTTCATAAAACCTTCGGCAAATTACAAGCGCACATAGAATCAGGTTAGTTACATTTAACAATACAAATGAAGTGCGAGGCCAGCTTATTGTTATGATATTCTCTAAACACCTCAACGTTGTGTTCCGTATGGTGTCGGACGTAAAAGAATAGCACCATCCCATCATTACTAGTGGGTGTCGTAAGAGGCGACTAAAGGACTCACCAGAGAATGGGCAGCAACATTCTCTGTAGGTACATTGCGACAGCTACACTGTGATCGCCAACCCGCCTGCCAAGCGTGGCGATTATGGCAAACCCAATTCGGGGGAGGCCTATGTCCAACAGTGGACGTCTATCGGCTGATATGATGATGATGACCTCAACGTGGAAACTAAGGCAAAGTGAGCTTGATGTGAGCAGTCATACATAAGTTAAGGTGGGTGGAAAGACAGAAGCTTACTTCACCTAAGTTTCCACTGGACTGGCAGATTTTTTTCTCACTGACGATGTACCAATATACTTACAACAAGTTGTACATAACTTTAAAATTACAATGACTTATTTCGTGACAGACCCATGCCCCGGTCCAGCCTACACAATAGATCCATCGGTGCAGTACCAGACGGTGGAAGGTTTCGGCAGCTCGGTCACGGACGCCGCCGGCATCATGTGGGCAAGCATCCCTAAACCTCTGAGGATGAAACTTATTGAGTAACTACCTCATTTTTAAACCCCTAGTACAGTATTATTATAGGTAGACCAAGGGCGCGTTTCCCCTTGCAAGCTCGTCGCATGCAAGTTGTAATTACATTGGGGGTGAGTAGTGATTGATCACATTATTTGCCATTTAATGCTACCAGCATTTTGGGCATCGAATTACTTGAGTTCTCATCCTCCCTCTTTATTCCTGCTTGTTTTTACTGAGAGATTACTGCAATATATCTTGCATGAAGCAGTGGCGCCACCGGGTTTAGAAATTGCCTCGACTCTAGTGAGCCCAGAGCTTTGTCACCACGATAGTCACTGTCCAATATCCCTCCCATAGTACTTAAAGACACCCAGGTTGTAGCTATCATGAAAGATTCTGGCAGGGAATCAGCTGCTCCGTTGTACGCACAAACGCGTTTTGCACGAACAGTCATTCAAGTTCGAAGACCAGTGGGCCCGCGTGGAAGATTACGATTTGAGCCATCTGTTTCCCATAAAAGAGGAGGTTTGGGTCCCAGTAGGTACTGGTGACATTAAAGGCTGTTTATGCAGCAAATCAGTACAAAGAATAAATTAATGGAGCTACTTTTTATAAACAGTTCATATTACGGCGACAACGGGTTAGAGTACAGCATGATACGGGTCCCTATCGGCGGGACTGACTTCTCAACGCATCCGTACGCCTACAACGAGCTGCCTCCCTATGATGCGAAGCTGTCCAACTTCTCGCTAGCGATGGAGGACTACAGATATAAGGTACAGGGGGTCTACTCTCCAAGCCCGAAGTCCGTAGTTTTGGCCTTAGTGTTCGGCACGAAACTACGGACTTCGGGCTTAGAGAGTAGACCCCCAGGTCCGAGGGACAAATCAAGCCAATTCCTTCCGGCTTCCTCCCGGAAATTCGAACACACATTGTCTCTACCGCCATAGAAAAATAATACAGTCAGTAGAGAAGAGAAGAGTTTATTGCTAAATAATATAAATTGGCCCTGCTGCAGCCTACTGTACCTGTAATGTACCTACCTACCTATTTAATTTCTATCAACTTACAAAAAACGCCTTTATTTTTGTCTTAGCTATAAATTACAATAAGGTATCTTTAATTCACGATTTTTTGTCCTCAATGTAATGCTCCTTCTCGATAGAGGGAGTGTCCGAAATCAGTTGCGTGTAGTTGGAGTTGTCTATGTCCCGACGATGACAAATGCCTTATCATATGATAAGAGAAATGTGATAAGGATGCTTGTCTTTTCAAGTGCAAAGAAAATATATTATATTTAGCGTTTTAGAACTGGTTTTTATTGATTTAATCATATTGCACACAATGGAAATACAAAATACTTACACATTACCTAGTTGCCTGTAACTTATGACTAATAAAAATCATTATCACGATGTTACGGAAACTCTAGACCACGGATAGGTTAAAGAAATCCTACTCCCCGCCTCGTATTTAATTGTCCAAAAAAATCTTGGTACATAAATAATGTAAAAAAGTTTAATTAATTCACCCCGGGTTTATAAAACCACTGATAAAAGCAGTCTCATAACAAAATTATAGGAATCTATAATTAGAAACCAGCTTCTGCCTCTGTCGTCTATCTGGTTCTGGTTGCTTACACCTGATGATGACACTCTAATTTTTTGTTGTCAGATGCCAATGATTAAGGCTATCATGAAGGCCTCGCGCCACAAGATTCACATCATAGCCTCAACCTGGTCGCCGCCTCGCTGGATGAAGACCAACAACGCGTTCATTGGCTACAGCCGCCTCATACCAGACTACTACCAGACATACGCCGACTATCATCTGAAGTAAGTCGATAGGATTGCAACACAAAGTGCACTTCATGGTCTCAACCTGGTCGCCGCCTCATTGGATGAAGACCAACAACGCGTTCATCGGCTACAGCCGCCTCATACCAGACTACTAGCAGACATACGCTGACTATCATCTGAAGTAAGTTGACAGGCTTGCAACACAAAGTGCACTTCATGGTCTCGACCTGGTCCTAGCCTCGATGGATGAAGACCAGCAACTCATTCATCGGTTACAGCTGCCTCATACCAGACTACTTCCAGACATACGCCGACTATCATCTGAAGTAAGAGAATTGGACACTTATAGATACTAAATATGAAAGATGGACATAACCTGGAACTCCTAAAGGTTACTGGCAAGGTCGACGGGAAACGTCCGAGCGTTCGCAGTCCACTTAGATGATTGGACCAATTTCGCTCATGCCTAGACTACAAATTCCACGAAGCGCTCCAAAATACCAAGGATAGGCACAGATGGCAAAACAACGTCAGGAAAATGACTTCACGTCGGGGGAATCACGACCCTCAGTAATGAGGAATACGACGCGTGGAGAACTAAATAACAATATCTAGAGAGAGAATAGGTTTAATTTTACCGATTAGACAGTCTGTTTGATTTAGAAATCCATTGTGTAGTAAACGCTGAAGGTTGTTTGAAAAATGGTCAGGTTGATATCGGGTGTCTGATCGGAGTATTGGAAAACGTCCTTACAGCAGGCCTAGACAAAAAACTTTTTTGTAGCGTTAACGTCAGACGCTCACGACAAAATGTATGGGAATTACATTTGGTGATGACGTTTCCTTTCCACACCTAATGTCATTCCCATACATTTTGTCGCCAGCATCTGACGTTAACGCTACAGGAAAGTTTTAGGCCCCCTGGAATGATTGGTACATGAAAACAAAAGAAAAGAAATAGAATACAAGGATAGATTGACAGTTTTACCAAGGGTATTGTATTACTCAGATAACTTTTAGGTTGTGGAGGTCAGCAGTGCGATTCTGTAAACATGTTGAAGTGAGCACCCGGGCGGGGCGCACGACGGGTGACTGGTCAAACCATACAAATAAGATGGAATGACAGCTCTATTGTCGTTCACTCCGCCTAGGTGAACACCTTGAGATGTCGACAGAATCAACCGGCTGATAAGAAGCGGACTCCGACATGAATGAAGTGAACTCTGACATGACAGGTATTGATGGCTTCAAAAAAAAATGTGCTTCGCTGAACTCAAATAAATAAGAAAAAAAAAGAGATAATGATGCAAGACAACTAGAAGCTCTTGGCTAATCGTGGGCTCTGTTCAGTTGGCTAAAGCTAATCTAATATGACTTTTGTATGTTTCCCCACTGCGGGGCCCATGCCCCGCAGTGGGGCAACATAGAAAAAAAAACTAATTGTTTGGAAAAGGATCACGATAGTCGATTCAGGACAGCTTTAAGTTTTAGTACTGTTTTTGATAATAAGAAAGTCAATAAATGTGGGTCAGTTTCCGTTATTGCACATTATCTGGTGTTTGCCATAATCCGGATCAGTCCTTTCCATTGGGTTTGGGGTTGGTTGTCGACCTGTCATCTTCGCCAACGTCTCAAATCTTCTATACTTAGTTATTTATATTCTATCCCTTGGTAAGCTATTGACCGAGTGTTACTGACTTGCAGGTTCTTAGAGCATTACGCGGCCGAAGGTATCCCAATTTGGGGCATCACAACAGGGAACGAACCTTCAGATGGGATGACAGGGACCGTAGCCATCAACTGTCTCGGGTGGAACGCGGACTCGATGGTGAGAAAACATTTTAGTTTTGATAATCTGATGTTAAATTTGTATGGATTTATTTTATGGGGAATAAGGAAGAAGCAGTATAAGAAACGCAATCGCACCTTTCCATTTCATGTTCCTGTACACCTGAAGTTTATGCGTATTTAGGACATAAAAATTGTCATAATCATACTATTTCACCAGGCCCTTGAGTTCTTGAGTCTACAGTTCAGGCTAGAGTAGAGTGACAAATATTCTACTTCAAAATGATTAACTCAAAAATCAGTCAAACGTCTTTGGGTCTTTGGCAGTCAACACTCAATGTATTAATACTTTGACGTCGCTCGTTGGCACAATAAGTCTGAGCTGAAGCGTGTATGCTTAAATAAAGCAAACACTATAAACAGTATAGCCAAGTTTGTATATTTTCAGCTGTTTATCTTTGCGTACCAAGATGATCCTTATGCGGGCCACACATGTTCAAGTACGTTGATCAAACAGGCTGGTTCGAACAGTTTTATCAAATTGGCATGAATGTCTGTGGAAAAATTTGATCAAAAATGAGTTGTCAAATAGCATGAAATAATATGAAATTTCGTAATTCTATTTGATCAAACAATTTGAACCAGTCTGTTTGATCAAATTACAAGAACGTGTATCCCGTATTAGTAGCACACTCGTTTCCAAATAAGTTCTTGTAAGTCTTTGAGTTTAAAATAAGTCGATTTCAGGCTTCATGGATAATAAATCATTTGGGACCGACGATACGAAAATCTCAATTCAAGGATATCAAAATTATGTGTTCAGACGACCAGAGGCCAACGCTGGACTATTGGGTGTCTTTGGTAAGGAAACTTCATCCATCCACATTTATATTCGTAACTCTTTAAGTAACACGTGTTTCATCCCTCCTTTTCACATGAGCGTGCCAAGATAAGCGATTCCCTTTCAACTTACAGCTAATTTTTTTCGCGATTTTGGAGTTGGTCCCATAGTAAAAGTTGTTACTATTGGACCATTACCATTAGGATCGCAGCAGTTGCCTTCACTAGGGTTCCGTACCCAAAGGGGTACGGAACCCTAGTGAAGGCAACTCCCGGCCCCTTTGGCCTCGGGAGGAAGGGCAAGGGTCCCGTTGGCCTTTGCCAACGGGACCCTATTACAAAGCCTCTGCTATCCGTTCGTCTGTCTACCTGTCAGCGGGCTGTATCTCATGAGCCGTATTAGGTAGACAGTTGAAATTTACAGTGTTTATTTTACACTTCATGCGCGAGTCTCACTCGCACCTCGCCGGTTTTTTATTGTTACCATAGAGAGTTTATGTACCTATCATTGATTAATCTTATATCATTCGACAGATGTTTGAATCCCATCCCCAAGTACAGGATTACGTGGACGGCATAGCACTACACTTCTATTTCAACAGCTTAGCGCCACCGACGGTGCTGTCGCGGATAAACGAACAATATCCTGACAAGTTTATTTTAGGAACTGAAGCTACTGCAGGTACATGCTCATAAATGCTAATCCCATTATGAGAAAGGGTTTTTCTTTCTAACGCTTACACGCCTAAATCGCTGAAACAATAATGATTTTTTGTACAGATATACATGGGACCCTGGAGGCTCAGCTGCGACAAAAGTCGCGTGCAAAAAAAGCAAGTGATTATTATAATTTTGGCAAACTTTACTTCCAGGATCTACTGATGGAACCGCTGTCAGTTTTGGACGGTGGGAGAATGCCAGGTTGTACGTCACAGACATCATCAATGTAAGTTTGTCTTGTTTACTGCTGAAAAAATTTCAGGGTGCAGTAATATATTTTTTTAATATCAATAAAAAAAGAAGCTGAGGCCCTAGACAATCTGCCATTCAGTTAGCGAATGCGACTGCCGAAATGCCAAAATGTAGGAATTTGATCACGTGACATTTCGATAGCATCTGTCAATCCCATACATTTTTGACGTATTTGACAATCACTTTCGCCACGCTACCGTTGACAGAATCTAAGTTGTCTCGAGCCCCTGAGTGCCAATTCTACTAATTTTTAAACAAAGGAAAACGTGTCAGTTGCAATCTGTCAAAAAAAGTATGGAAATTAAGGCTTTTTTGATAGATTGCAATTGTTATGCGTTTGCGAACGTTTCTTAAAAATAGTAGAATTGACACTCTGGTCGCGTTTTAAACTATGATAAACAGAGACAGTTTCGTGTGACGTTTGACGTCACTCGTATTTTGTGAATTTTCGCCATGAAGTACAAACGCCTTTTTGCGTAATTAGGATAAAATAAAACGGCAAATACTTGTAACTTCTCTATTTTTCCATCGATTTCATTAGTTTGACGTAACGTAAAATTTTAGTATAACTATAATACTTACTCGTTTCTCACATAATATTTAATTGAATTGGATACTATATTCATATTTTTGATGAAAAATTGTATATTAAGTCACATAAAATTAAACCAAAATACCTTGGTCCTTCGGGTTGTAGTTTTTGATATTAAAAATTCACTTGCGTTAGCGGTACTGTAACGTTACTACACGTCAAAACATTCGTGCTAGGCCCTCAGTATTCAATCATTTAAATTTTATTTAATAGTAGTGTCAAAAACACCTATTGCCACGACCGTTCGTAGAGTTTTGACAGTGTTTGGTCTAGCTAAAACGTCTCAGTGCTCTGCAGCTCTGTGGTCAAGTCGTTATTCGCCCACAGGTTTCGCCATTTCAGTATTTTCGATCCGTCCGTGTTTTTGAGACTATGAAAGCTGAGAAGCTGTAATTTGGCATGGTTATTATTGGTTATAAATATTAACCACCCTTAAAAATTGTTAAATTATATCTGGAAAACCATGTTTTAACGAATTACGTCCGGGTGGATACAATTGGATCCAATATATTGCAAATTGCTTTTTTATTTAAATTAAGAGCGTTTACACCGTACGGCTTTTCATACAAACTTTGATATCCTTATTTTTCGAAACATATGAACCGATTTTATTGAAACTTAGTATGCATACGCCATCCAACCAGGTCTAAAAAGGAGGAAAGATAGAGTAATTTTTCACTTTCTATAGAAAACTTAAAATCGCTCTCTCTCTCTCCCCCTCTAAACTCTTTTTCGAAAATGTTCTCAACTAACTTTTTACACCGGTTGGATGGCGTATGCATACCAAGTTTAATTAAAATCGTTTCATTCATTTCGAAAAATAAGGACTTGAAAGTTTGTATGAAATGCCGTACGGCGTAAACGCTCTTAAATACTTACTGAAATACTTTGTAAAGTTGTATCGGAAGATAGAGTAATACTTAAATATAACTAGAGGATGGTAACTCTCATACTGGAGTAATAAAAGTTTTTGTTGTACAGGACATCAACCACAGCGTAATAGGCTGGATAGACTGGAACATGTGCCTGAACAAGGACGGTGGGCCCAACTGGAACGGGAATAACGTAGACTCCCCGATTATAGTGTTGCCAGAGTCAGGCCAGTTCATCAAGCAGCCCATGTATTACGGGATGGGGCATTTCTCCAAGTTCGTGCCTCGAGGTTCGCGCAGGATACAGGTCACGGAGAATCAGGAAGGCTTGTCTATGTTGAGCATCGCGTTTCTCACGCCTCAGAATACTGTTGTCGTTGTGCTTTATAATCAGTGAGTATGAAAAACTTATAATTTGTGAGCTATATATATGTCGCAGGCAATTAGCTTAATCAGCCGCTCCATTAAAAGTCTATTCTTTTCATTAAAATGTGCCGATTTTTCAGCGACCTAAGTGACAACTTTTGTTCAATTCTGATTAAACGACGTAGTTCAATAAAAAGGCTAGACTTTTAAAGAAACGGCTGATTAAGCTAGTTGGCTGCGACATATACATAGGGTGTAACAAAAATAATGTGTAACCCGCAAAGGGGTCATTGTACTCATCTTTATAAACATCAAACAGATTTTAATCGAAAAAATAAAATCAACTTCCCCATAAATTTAATAAATTTTATAAATTGTTTTTTTTCAGACTGTGAAAATATTACTAAATTTAACATTTGTATATTTTGCAGACGTCCATCGAGTGCGAACATTGTGTTAGGAGGGAAGCAGGCGTCGATACAATTGGAATCAAACTCAGTAACCACCGTAGAGTTGCCCTGGAACCAGAGTTTGTAAGAAAAGTCTTCTAAAACAAGAACCCCTGCCTTATACAGGGTGACTCTTAATTCGTACAATCTGTCCGGGGTGTAGTTCCACATTAGCACTTTTTTAAACAAATAAAGGAATAAATTACTCTATTTATTTATTTTAACTTGTGTACAAAGGGGGCACAGGCATTAACGCCTATGTTGTGTCCACTTTGTCAGGTGTTCTCCACCAATCAAAAGGTTTTGGGTTAAAATGGACAGCATTACTAGGTAATTGTAGAAATAAATAAAAGGATAAAATATTATGTTTTATTATTTTTGTTAAATAAAATAGATGTGTAAGTATACGTAATATAAGTGCTAAAATTAATCTAATGAATATTATAAGTACAGCAAATAGGGTCCTAAAAATCAATTCACCCCTATGTATTCATACAGCATGTTCTGTCAACATCTCACTGTGTAAACTCAGGTAGAGTGGGCGTGTAGTGTACCTGTCATTCCACTTTGTTTTTATGCAACTGTCATTCCACTTTGTTTTTATGCAACTGTCATTCCACTTTGTTTTTATGGATTGACTCAGCTCACTTCATCTAAGCTGACACGGGGGCCTAGACAAAAACTTTTCTGTAGCGTTAACATCAGACGCTGTCTACAAAATGTATGGAAATGACATTAGGTGATGACGTTTCCTTTCCACACCTAATGTCATTCCCATACCATATTTCAACTTTGGTCTGATGCTGTCCCGAGGAATAGACGTGATAATTTCAAACTCTGTGTGCACGGCGCTAAAACGACTCTTATGCGTAAGAGCATCTTTTGCATGGCTCCGACCATTTTTAATAAATTGCCGAAATCATGGAGAACATTAAATATATCTACCCTTAAAAGTAAATTAAAGAGTCTATTAACTGAAAGAGCATATTACAGTATAGCAGAGTTTATGAAGGAGGACAATTTTTCTTCGTTTTTGAGATGACGATGTTGTATTTTTGGCATGTTGTGGTAATTGTATTTTCTTTTTTTTTTGGAATAATTGTAATTTAGTATGGACATTTAATGATAGTTACTCATATTTTATTGACTAATTTATTTAACGACTACTTATTTGACATTCATTATTGACATTTTTAACTTTGACATTTTTATCTATAAATGCTTGCTGAGATATAATAATTTTTAGTGAATTAATAAGTACCTACAAAGTGTCTTAAATGTAATTTTGATGAATATTGGCACGGTTCATGCACCATCTCTTCCTACCAATTTGTACGCCACGATATGCGGCTGAACATGTTAGAACTTTTCTTTCTGTATTTTATTGTTATCTTGCATGTATCATGTACACCATGTTTAAATAAATAAAATTTTACTTACTTACTTACTTACTTACTTACATACATTTTGTCGTCAACGACTGACGTTAACGCTACAGAAAAGTTTTTTGTCTAGGCCTGCTGGTGAGTGGTTTACGTAATCGAACTGCAGGGCAGTCTGCCTGCCCTGTATAATTAATTTAATTTTAGTTTCCGTGTAAGAACTTCTTTATGTACTTAATGTGTTTTTTTTTATTGTTATTGGTATTTAAAAATACGAACTTGTTCTGAATCTTTGTTTTATTTGTAAAACCTATAATTATATCAGTTATTTTGGAGAAGCGCAAAGTTATCATAAGTAGGCGTTAAGTAGTCGATAACACCTTCGCCTAAGGCTTGGGAGTCGAATCCACCTCAGCTGCATTGGCAAATTTTCCCAACTGTCATTACAATTAAATTCCTCCTCATTTCTCTGTTCTCATTTTATCTAGAGCAACAGATGTTACTTTTAATTTTGTTCAATTTGTATTTTATAACGCCTTTTATAACCATGCGCTGAAAACTCCATTTAAATGTGTTATTTGAGTTAGCTCTTTCAGAAACAAAGTTGTTACGACAAAGAATTCTGTTGTTGTTGTTCTGTTGTACTTTAGTTATATTCCGAAAACAACTGATAATGGAATAATGCGAACAAGATCAAAGGTTTTTTGTATGCAGTCTTATCTTTCCCAGAGTTGTAGCTTTGATGTTCGTGTGAATAAAGTAAGATGTAATGTCCTCTGATAAAGAATTTACCGCAATATGATGACTAATAAATAGATACAAGGTAAAATCATCATGAAAATAATCGCAAGTAGTATTATCAGGGTATAACATTTGCGGTTAATGTTTGAGGTAACTTGTTTTCAAGATCAGAGGTCCTACAACTCTTTCATCCTATGGACCCCTTTTTTTTATTAATGGGAAATTATCAAATGACACCTGCCGGTCTGGGTGGAGCGGCAGGTAGTGTCAGACTTCTTACTGACTAAAACCCATCCATGCTCCTCGTTGTGCCCTTTGCTTTCCAGGGCCACGGTAGCTCTTTCGAACAAAATCCGCAACCCTGGCAGGCTCTGGCCCTATCGGGCCCCGTCTACTATCCTATGGACCCCTTAAGAATCTTTCTGTTTTGGGTAAACACCCACTACGGTCTACAGGGAATCGAAATACAATCTTTCGGAATAAACCATTTTTGAATAAAACAATAAAAAAAACATTCGAATTAATAACCTCCTCCTTTTTGAAGTCGGTTAAAAAAGGTTCGTCGTCATAGGCAAGACAAAACTGCAATTCTACTGGAGAATTGCATGGGATCCGTGCTCAAGGACTATTTTTATTTGTGAGCCACTTCTGGGAGTCCAGGGTGACCAGTTTGGGAATCACTGGTTAGATGAAAAAGCAGGAAAACGTAAGTGTACCTACTAAATATACCTTGTCATTTTCCTCGTCACGCTTTTTAAATATCACATAGTTGTATACCTATTACTTATATTTTATCCTTATGTGTACCCTATACTTCTTACACTTACACTTACCGGCACGTAAGTTGGCAAAGATTTTCGTAGTGGGGCAAATTCGCGCACGCGCAATTTCATACATTTTTACATGCGCGAACTTCCCCCACTACGAAAACCTTTGCCAAGTTACGTGCCGGGGACTGTACCCATGTGCCTTTGATTCATTTATATGTATTATTTCAAATTAGTGATTCACGGCCAATTTTGAAAGAAAACCGAAGATTGTCGATAATTCCTTGTGTTTGTCACCGAGTTATGCAAACACCGTTAGTTTTATAAAAATCTCGCAAGATAGTGAACTCTTTCTTTTCGATAAACATGGATAGGACACTATGCTATACTAATATACTATACTGATATTATACTATTTTTATTGTATATTATAATATTATAAAGCTTGTTTGAACGCGTTAATCTCGGGAACTACCGGATAGTCGGATTTGTAAAATTCTTTTTTATATGATAGCCACATTAATGAGAGGCTATAAGCTATACGGGAACGCAAAATTCCTACGGTAGCAGAAAAAAAACAGGATATGCTCGTACAAAGTCGCGGGCAAAAGCTATAATAAATAAAAAATGATGGGATTTTGGTCAGTGGGTTGTCTTAGGGCCTTTTTGTATTCAACATGTTTACTATAGAGAGTTTATAATCTCGCCAGATTTAAAGCAAACTAATGCATGATGCATGCAATAATCCGTTGACATTGACACGTTCAAATCAATTTACAAAAATAAACATCTTATTTCGATGCGGTGTGCATTGAAATAAGATGTTTATTTTTGTATTTTTTTTACGATAATGCATAGGTATAGGCACTCAATTTATTGTCTGATTCAATAAGTGACTCAGACGGCCCATAAAAAGTAAGCCGTTACTCCAATGATCCTGATTCCTGGCTGGCGAGTAACTCGAGTGCCGTGTTTGTAATCAGTCGGACGGCATTCAGTCGACTTTCAAGTGGTGAACAGAACGAACATACGTGAAATAAAATATCGTAGTTTTGTCGCAGTTTTTCTAAAATTTGCGATGGAGCGGTCACTTTTGTAGCTGTTTTGTTTTTGTTTCTAAAAATGGGTGCTTATAAAGTTTTTATTTTGTTTGGGACTTTGCTGCTTCTTTGCGTCATCAGTGGGACGTTTGCCGGTAAGTTGTTTATATAATCCTACTCCATAATTATCTATACCTACCATAGACTGGTGTTCCAGAATTACGTGGTCATATTTAAGGGTAGTGTTCTGTATTTGCTATACAGTAAAGAAACAATATCAAAATGGAATATTGACTTCTTTTCAAAAAACCCAACCAAAAATACGATTACAAAATAAAATAAAAACAGTTTTCAAGCAGTCTGATGTAGTTCTGGCGTCTATTTTAGTTCAATCACAGATTCGATGCCACCAACTGATACCACTTTTAGTAGTTTTTCAAAGTCGGGATGTTTGAAACAACACTTTTTTTTTTTATTTTGATATTGTTTCTTGATTGTGTAGCAGCTACAGAACACCACTCTTAAATATGACTACGAACTTCTCGAACTATATAGTATACCTACTAATATTGTAATCAACCACCATAAACTGGCCGATGTCTAGGTATCTATGCCAAGGAGATGATTTATGAAAATTTTGTATGAGACATCTTTATAACAGTAATATAACCCACAACAATTATTTTTATAATTTGTGTATCATATGTGTAATTGTGTAAGGATGGATGGATGTTTCACGCCAAAACTACTGAACGGTTTTTGATGAAACTTTACAGTACCTATAGTTTTACATCAAATTAACACGTAGGCTAATAATAATGAGGGGAAGTACTAATTCCACGCGGACGGAGACGCGGGCAGCATTTAAAGATTCGATGTTATATGTAAATTAGTTTTTTCTATTTTGTTGCAAAAATAACTGGTCCTTATCGTCTCGAAATTACGTTCTTGTTTGAATTATTTGATAATGAACTAAAAAATAAACAATACTGTTGGTGTGGCCAAAGCAAAAGATAAGGCAAAAGTTGTTATTTTATTTTAATCGGAGTCATTAGAGTCATGATACTATTATATGATTATTATTATGAGGCCAATGTTTGGCCAATGTCAAGGCAGGCCAATGTTTTGAGAAGGAGTCCAGTCGTTTCCCTGCTTTTGTCTCTTCGTCCATTGCTCTATGACATGCGGCAGATGTGACCAGTCCAGTTGCACTTAACCTCGCAGCTGTTTGGCCAATGCTATTTTTCATACGATTCCTTTTTCTGTCGCATGGTAGTTTGATTATGAAAAAAAAAAGTCTCATGGCATCTCCTGCCGCTTCATAACTGTCTAGCAAGAGGGACTCTATCACTGAATCAAGCTTAGTAGAAAAATAGCTTTTGTTACAATGGCTTTTATGTGTGGCCTTAGGGACAATGTTATTGTTTTAAAATTCAAGTTTCTTAACCGGCTTGTGACAAACCAACCTTTTAACGTGTTGTCCCAGGCACAGAGGGGTCTCGGTCGGTAAGTTATGAATGTTCATCCATCTACAAACTTACCTCACCAAGTATAACTTAACCTAGAAGATTGACTCTTATGTAGCCACGACCTCCTTCAATGAAACTTTTGAATCATTTCTTCAGATAACCCCTGTGCGGCGCGGAAGATAGCGAAGAAGTCGGTGGTGTGTGTGTGTAACTCTACCTACTGCGATACCATTACTAAGGAACACCTCTCAGCAGGCCAGTACGTCGTGTATAAGAGCTCACAGGTAAGAGGACATCTCCACATTTTTTAAACTACAGCAGTAGAGCAGAAGGGAGATTAAGGCTTCTTCCCAGCATTGGGATTAAATGCATAGCAATGCATAGTTGAAAATACAGCTCAATTTTCACAAACTATTAAGTACTGACAGTTTAAAAACACGCGCTTTGTGTGAGCGACACTTGAGGAAAAGTTTACAAAAACGCTAGATCCGTGTCACGATATGTGTTAAGTAATTCTTTTCTATTCTGTACTCCAGATTGGAGGATGATGTAGGTATGATGAGAATTTCCACACCGAAAAAAGAAGCGTGAGAATTGGTAAAAGCAAAGAGCGGTCTATGCTAAGGGTGATGATGATACACTAGCGGCTCTTTATACAACGTGTAACAGAATAAATGCAATATCTCTTAAGGGATCATTGTACTCATCATTTATGAACAACTTTTACTATGGGACCAACATCGATCTCTCGAAAAAAAAACAGCTATTCAGTACATTTTGTCGAGTTATGCGCACATAAATGTATGGGGCAGTCGATTTCATTTTTGCGAATTCAGTGTGACAGAAAATATTGTTAGGTCAGTTTTTGGAAGTACCCCAAGAATGGAACAGTAGCGTAGCTACTATTACTAATTCATAATTTTTCATATTTCCAGAGTGGATTACGATTCAACAAAATTAAGGCTAACTTGCAACCACTGAACGATTCTGGTGAGTTTATAATTAAAATTGGGTGCTAATTAAACAGACATCTTTTTAATAGCATTATTTGCCTCTAAAAATCTACATTGCCTTCTAAATTACTAAGTCAGCCACAATTAACGAACGTCTGAATGATACTATCTTAGCCACTAGTTATCTTCTATGCAAGCCACTCTAAATACAACTCAGCATGGTGGTTATTTTTCAGCATCTAAATTTGTAACATGCATTCAAGCAGTAAACTTCTAAAATACTATTAAATGACATCAAAAAATATATTCTGTTAGCTTCTATTTCATTAGTATCATAAAAAAAATAACCACGAAGGGAATCCCCTTCTAACCTAACCTGTCCGAGTCGGGGTGCCCCAAATCCCGAACTCGCTGTAAAATGGTGATGAGATATAAATTCCGTGGCTGAGTTAGTAATTAGGTGGCAATGTATAAATAAAAAGGACAAGTTAATATAATTGTTGATCTTTACTTGACGCTTTCCTTAGAATATTTAGTTGGTGTTGTAAAAAAGACGAATTAGTTTATAAGAGGCTATCACATTTTCCCGTTGCTTAGTTATAAAATGAGAAGTTTGATCACGTGGCTAATAAATATAAGTGTGGCTCGACTTATTATTTCTCACTAAAATTTTATTCAAACAGATTAAAAATAAATTATTGGTAGGGCAACACAGACTACGCCATGCAATATTGTTCGGCGCTGAGCCCACTTTCATTAAAAAAATAAAAGTTTAAAAACCTGCTTTAAAAAATGGGAAATTATAAAACGATCGAATAAAATAATAACGTAGCGACTGATGATGAGATACTGTTTTAATAACTTGAGCGGTATGAATTTGAGTAAGCGAAAAATTAACTAAACTAACGACGAATATTGATTAATAATAAAATCCAGAACGAGCTAACAAAAAGTGGGTTGTGATTAATCCATTTCAGATATTAAAATTCTACCCGTGCGACTAAATTACTAAGTGAGCGACTAGAAATACAGAAAGGGCAACTTCAATATTAAGATAGAGACGATTTTTCCAATTGAGGTTTTAACATTTTGCTCGCATCACTCGCTCTTGCGCACCAAATATGTTATTTGGTGCGCAAGAGCGAGTAATGCGAGCTCGGGATTTGGGGCCCCCGACTTGGACAGGTTAGGTTAGAAGGAGATGGCGGGGTCAAGTGAGCGAGCGAAGCGAGCGAACAGACCCCGCCATCCCTTTCGTGGTTATTTTTTTTTAAACCACCCAGAAATATCATTTGCCAAATATTTAAAAAAATGCAGGACGTAACGTTGACACTCAAACAAATATTAGGTCGCTCAAATATTATAAAGCTTCTCATTTATTAATGTTTGTAAGTTGCTGTTCTGTTGATTTCTCGTCACTCGCTGTCAGTCGCTCACTTAGTAATACTATAACGTAAATTAATTATTTTTGTCACTTAAAACATTAATTTACAGTCACTCGTTTAAAAACTACCCTTAAAAAATGTTGTGTGCGCAACAAAGTAACTTTCATTTATTTTAGTTCCAAAAAAAAAACGGCCAGGTGCGTGTCGAACCACGCGCATTGTAGGGTTCCGTAGTTGCACATCACAATTTGGCGCAGTGGTTGAGCGTTTGACTTCCGCGCTGCGTGTCGCGGGTTCGATTCCCGCACGGAACAAATATTTGTATGACCTACAGATAGTTGTTCCGGGTATGATTGTTTGTTTATATGTTAAACGCACCCACGATACAGGAAAACATCCTAATGTGAGGCAAAGTTTTTTTTTTTTAATAAAAAGATTTTGCAAATTAGATTGGTGCTTTTTGTTTGATTCTATGAATATATTATTATTGTAATGTAATGATAATGTATGTAATGTATAACGATCATCTCATCATTTCAGGGTCAGGATGCACGTTACTCCTGCATCCGCAAACGACGTACCAAACGGTCGAGGGGTTCGGTGGCGCGGTGACCGACGCTGCTGGTATCAACTGGAGGAACCTTTCTGACCCGGTGCAGAAGGCCCTGATCGAGTAATTAATTTTTAATAAACTGACAAGCAGAAGTAACAGAAGAATAGGTACAAAGTATCACCTTTGTACCTATTTTTCTGTTCCTTTGTGTGCGTTTTAGGGTTCCTTATTAAAATGGTAAACAGGAACCCTTATGGTGCGATTCAGTCTATCTGTCCATCTGTCACAGCTTTGACGCTAAAACGGCGGAACGGATCGTCATGAAATTTGGCAGTTATAAATATAGCCTGGGATGTGGAGAAGGTTAGGCTACTTTTTTAAGCGTTAACCGATATCCGCGCGGGTGGAGTCGCGGGATTAATAATTATGAATAAAAATTCCTGCATTTTCCCTATTCCTAACTTAACTAGTCTTCACTTGCATCCACAGCTCGTACTTCAGCAACACTGGGCTGCAGTACAACATGATTCGCGTTCCCATCGGCGGCACGGACTTTTCCACGCACCCCTACGCTTACAACGACCTTCCGGTTAACGATGCGCAGCTCAGCAACTACTCGCTCACTTATGAAGATTTTCAGTATAAGGTAATATCACCACCCCTATATTCCTCAAAGGGTAAGGCAGTGAATAGTAGATATCTATCTACCTCCAATCCAACCAATCGTGTGTGCAGTAAGGTCTAACGGCCCCACACACCCTAGTATCATAGTTTCTAAACCGCCTCAAGGGCCTCTGACATGGTTTATTTGACGACCGCCATTTGACGGCCGGGACCACCAGCTTATGCGTGCCTTCCGAAGTACGGAATCATCTTTTTATCAGACAATCAGGTGATTCAAGCCTGCAATGTCCTAGCCAAACTGGAAAACAACTTAACAAAGTATGCTTCCCGTGGGAATCGAACCCACGACCACCGAGTCACAAAGCAAACGCTTAAACCACTCGACCACGGAGGCAGTCACCACAATTCAATGATTTATTTAAACTTCATGGCATTCTTTACCAGTCAACCAAGGGTTGTAAAGAGATATCATGAAAGGTGAATTGATCTAAGCGATGTTCCACGAGTCTTTTGCCATCAACTAAACCAGACAGGGTAGTTCTAACTGAATTTCGACTTGATATTTACTGAGAAATTCTGACTGATTTCGGAATCAAACCGAGGCGCTCAAGCTTAGTTGTAGCGCAAATAAGTGTTTGGTGAACACCTACTCATTAAATATAAGTACTTACACATTTCTACTTACTAGCCAATAGACTAATAGCCAAGTCATCTCGTGTGTATCGTCATATATGCAAATATTTGACGGATTTGAAAAAAAAGGCCCCATTACCATTCTTTCTGATGGATCCTGTCTTGCCAAACTTAATCGCAAATGGTCTACTCAGCGCGTGCCTTTACCCACCGAATTGTCTATTCTCCGCTTTCACCAACTCAAGGATACGCTTTATCGAACGCCGAAATATAATTTCACTGTTTGGTTTTTTAAAACCAACTCGGCCCTGAGCCGAGCATTGAAAATCCTTGAGCTCGTCATTCAGGAGGTTTTTAAGAAAAACTGTCTTGAGCTGACCTATCGGAACCCCACGCCGTACCCCAATAATTACTGGGAATAAAGTGGGAAAGTGGATAGTGGTATATACTAGGTATTACCCACGTAAGTATACCACTTTTTGAGCGTCAATTGCAAACTTTTTCCTACATTCCGCAGATCCCGATGATCAAGTCAGCCATGCAAGCGTCGAGTTCCCCGATCCACGTGATAGCGTCGACCTGGTCGCCGCCGCCCTGGATGAAGAGCAACAACGCGTACACCGGCCACAGCCGGCTCAAGACGGAGTACTACCAGACTTACGCCGACTACCATCTCAAGTAAAATTATCTTAACTAGCTTTTAAGCACGGCTTCGCTCGTGTTCACCTGTGAGTGAGTCACGCATCTGTGCTAAGAGATTATTATTTTCTTTCTTCAGGTTTTTAGAAAAGTATACGGCTGAAGGCATCCCAATATGGGCCGTCACCACTACTAATGAGCCTACCAGCGGCCTGGTGGGATTCATCAATTCCATCAACAATCTCGGATGGACTTCAGGGAGCATGGTATGTTTCTACCCTACTTATAAGGCAAATAATAGGTACAACGTGTAATACCTAGATTATTCGAGAAACTGGAAAAGGGTACCTAATTATACTCATATGAGGGTTTCAGATTTGAAGGTTGATCCCAAAGCACAAGTTGTTTATAAAAAATCCGGCTAAGTGCGAGACGGACTCGCGCACGAAGGGTTCCGTGCCATTATGTATAAAAATGGCAAAAAAGTCACACTTACTGTATGGGAGCCCCACTTAAATATTTATTATATTAGTGGCAACAGAAATACATCATCTGTGAAAATTTCTACTGTCTAGCTATCACGGTTCATGAGATACAGCCTGGTGACAGACAGACGGCCAGAGGAGTCTTAGTAATAAGGTCCCGTTTTACCCTTTGAGTACGGAACCCTGAATACAATGTCCCCTTTTCAGGTTTCCCATTTAATCGCAACTTGTATATTCCCAAATTTTTAAAGGACTTGCACCATTGTTTTTTCAGGGCAATTGGATAGTAAACAATTTGGGACCTACCATAAGGAACTCAACGTTTAAAGATATTAAAATAATAACAGGAGACGATCAGAGACTAACGCTCCCCTACTGGGTGAACTTGGTGAGACACATTAATTGTAGAAGTATTTAAACGACAGCTGGAAGTAGTCACGGTATTTTATGCAAACTATCAAGTTTAAAATCTTGGAAATTAAGAAACGGTTTTAATTGAGAATGGAGATTCTGCTGCTGTGTTTCGTCGACGCGTGGGAGTGCCTCAAGGCATCTTCTGGGCACGCTAGCTCCATCGCTTTCCATCAGGCGTGATCAAGGGAAAGAGAAAAATTAAATTGAGACGCGTAAGCATGATACCTATTTAGGTCTCCAAATAAGTTGAGAGAGTGATTCAAATTTTCTATAGAAATTATTAGAAATATTAAAATCACTGGGTCCCTTTTCAAAGATTGCATAAGATACCGTGCCCTTAAGAAGTTGATTGCAAATGTAATCAAAGTAACCGTTGTTATTGTCCTTGAAATACAGTTGATAGCAGAGCAGCCCAAAGTTCTAGACTACATCGATGGAATAGCTGTACACTACTACACAGACTTTATAACGCCTGCAGCAATACTCTCAGAGGTGGGGAAGTCTTATCCAGATAAGTTTCTCATCGCTACAGAGGCTTGCGAAGGTACGTACCTAACCACTTTTCATAATAGATAATGCCCAGCGAATCATACTGATAGCTGTAAGTGGTCCGATGACTTTTTACATTTTTAAAAACTAGATAATATTCTTCTTCCTCGTGTCGCTGGCACGACAGTTGATTAAATTTGGGCCCAAAAATTTGCCACTTCCACAGCAGTAGGTCACTTAGGCTGCATGTTTTGGGGCACAGAGGGCAAGATAGGAGGTAGAGCATGGTTTGTGACTCCGCTCCACATCCACACCCTGCAGTTGATGTGTCACGGTAGCCCCACTTAGCGAGGTTTAAATTACACCTTCTTACTTGAGGTATTGCAGATGCGCCAACTTCCCAGAGGTTTGTAAATAGGAATTTCATGTATATATACAGACCTACGCTACTTTTTTTTTACTTAGATGTAGAAATATAGCTAGTAGGTCCCGTTTCACCAATTGTTCTTACTTATCAGGTCTGAGTCAAGAGGCAATTTTGATAGGTATAAGTATTTTACTTGATGGAAGTAATGCAAAAAAGTATCTTTACCTACCCCTAACGGAGGAATTTATAAGATAAGACATTCAGCAGTTACGAGTAGGTGCGATAGAATTATATCGAAAAGAATTATGTCTTGTTGCGATCTTAGCAGCATAAGTGAATAGTAGAATACTGTTGTAATATCATAATTATTCTGCTTTGTGACTTATAACGTTTTTTTTTACTTTCTAGGAACTATGCTGTTTGAGAAACATCATGTTGACCTCGGATCATGGACCAGAGCTAAGAAATACCTGATTGACATTATAGACGTAAGTGTACGCTCGCTACAAGCGCCTGCGTTTTTTCTTTAATCAGCATGAAAAATAAACTAACTAATGGCAACGACGAGACATGACATCTGATTTTTGTGCCAATGACCACTCGTTGAACTTTTTTAATGGACTGAGTAATTGAGCCTGGTATCCTCCTGGCCCAGTAGTTCTGGGTTCCTCCTGGCCCAGCAGTCCTCCGGGCCGGGAAGAGTCATTGGCATTTCCCATTTGGAATTTCTGTTGAGAATTAGACGCACAGGACCGGTCCATGTGATGACCCTTGGGGGAGGCATATATCCAGCAGCGGACGTCTTTTGGCTGAAATGATGATGATGTAGATGATTTGGAATTTGTTTGTGGGAACCTGGAAGATTTGAACCGGATGGCAATAGGGTCGCCCTCATCCAAAGTAATAAGCCAAATGTGTATAGTTATGCCTCTGAATAACCCTTCTAGTAATACAGACATGACGTTATGTATTTTTGACAAAGAGAAATAATATCGATATTTTATGTTTAAAATTATTCCAACAGGACATCAACCACGGTGTAGTAGGATGGATAGACTGGAACATGTGTCTAAACGTCCAAGGAGGTCCAACATACATAAAGAACTTTGCAGACTCTCCCATCATAGTGTTTCCTGAGAAGGACGCTTTCGTCAAGCAGCCAATGTTCTACGCCATGGGACATTTCTCCAAGTTCGTGCCTCGGGGGTCGCGCAGAATTAGTGTTACGCACAAGTATGGATGTAGGAATTCTGTGTGGAACGTCGCTTTTATTACGCCCAAAGGCACTGTTGTAGTTGTGCTGTATAATGAGTAAGTACATTTATCTGCTGAAACTTCAAATATTTTAAGAATTTAAGATGAGATACCAGTGCCGCAACCAATATCGTTCCGTATGGTGTCGGTCGTAAAAGAATAGCACCATCCCATCACTTCCCGTGGGTGTCTCTGTACATTGCGACAGCTACACTGCGATCGCCAACCCGCCTGCCAAGCGTGGCGATTATGGCGAATTCTTTAGTCCAGCAGTGGACGTCTTTCGGCTAATATGGTGATGATGACCAGTGCCGCTAATGGCTACGTTGTAGGTGTTAGCGGTGTAATAAGCATTTTAATTTTTTATTGAGGGTAATTGGTCCCGGCAATTGAATCTCCATCTGGATATGACAGCCCGTGAGACTCAGACTGGACAATCGGTGTATGAGTTTTTGATGTGCTTGTCCATTAGTAGTTTTATAACCTTGAGCAGTTACATCAGCAGTTACGTTACAGCATTCTAAATTCTGCAAGAGTCCAAAATTATTTTTGATCATTGCCGCTCCAATCCTTACGCGCATGGTTATATTTTTTTGAATATCGCAACACATGTGAGGCCAAAAAGCGTCTCACATTTTGAGATACTTTTAGACCTGTACAGGTCTTTTATAAGAGTATCGTTAGTTAATAATCACTTGTTTTTTTTATTTTGTTTTAGCGAATCACACTTTAAAAAAAATGTTAAAACAACGTGTAACAGAATAAAAGCAATACCTCTTAGAGGTATTGGGTTGTCATTGTACTTTTGAACATTGTAAACAACTTTTACTGTGGGACCAATCCCGAAATCGCAAAAATAAAATCAGCTGTTCAGTACATTTTGTCCAGTAACGCTGACATAAAAATGTATGGATCAGTTGATTTTTTTTTCGCGACTTCAATGTTGGTCCCATAGTAAAAGTTGTTCATTATTATGAGTACAATGGCCCTTTAAGAGGGATTGCGTTTATTCTGTTACACGTTGAATATACCTCGTTGCTTTTTTTTCCACAGTGGTAAAGCAACCAACGTGAACATTCAGTCTGGCGGCAACCAAGCCCTGGTCGAGATGGAAGCCAACTCTGTCGCCACTGTTGAGATCATGACTAATTAGAGACTCATCATTTAGTGTTCACTAATTTAATGTTGATGACACAGGTGCAAGGATAATAGTGTCATTATGTACATACACGTGAAATGTAATGTTTTATTTTTAAGAATATTTTTAAATTTCGTTTTGAAATTAATGTACTTTAAAAAGTTGTAAGTATTATTTGTTATTTTATTTCTTCTGATTCTTTATACCGTTAAAAAACTTGATGGACAGAAATTCCAAAATATTTTCCTTGTACCGACAAGGAAAATATTTTGGAATTTCTGTTCATCAAGTTTTTTTTAAATTTACAGGTTTGTACGTGTAGGTACTTTAGACAGCAGTCTGAAGTCTATAAAATCTTAATGAGTGCCAAAAATACCGGAAAGCCCCATGTATGCTCAATTATAAATGTATTCATCTCCTTGTGAGAAACCATTCGCTGTTGAATAATATTATATTATAATAAGTTTATTATTCACACACAGACCATAAGATAATGAAACTGCACGGTCTGTTAGTGTTTACAAATCATTCAGCATTTTTAATTACGAGTTCAATTCAAAGTACGATGAGAACAATTTAAACGCTGTTAAAGCAGTTTACTAAAGTTACCTCAGATAATGTTACCTATACCTACTTAGTTATTTTTTCAAGTGCATTATTGTGATGCGCACGCAGCTAATATTTTTGTAGAGATTTGAATCAACGTCACATGTTCAAAGTTCATGTTATTTTGATTTAAGCGATTAAATCCTTCTCTATTTGGGAAAAACTCCATATTTATAAATTCAGGGAGATTTCTATGAATCCCTACCATTCCTTTTTCTTTCCACACATTCTCGTACAATCTACTGTACAGGTTTTTGGCCGTCCTCTGCCTCCCCATACAATTATGGTGCACCTAGGAATTGCACTAAAGTATTTGGAATTTGCGGTTAACATTATATCAGTCACATCATCTCACTGAGAACTATATTTAAGGTGCAGGCTGATATCTGAGCTGATCAGTCATCATAATCATCTGCCTAGCCTTTTCCTAACTATATTGAGATTAGCTTCCATTTAAACTGTATTCAGCTGAATACCAGTATTTTACGTGGAGTGGCTACCTACTAAACCTCCACATCCCACTAACTGGGTAACACGGTAGTTCTTGGCAAGGCTGGAGTCAGATTAACTGGCTTCTGACAATCCGTAACGACTGCCAAAGATCTAGAAATGACAGCCGGGACCAACAGCTTATCGTGCTTTACGAGGTACGGAGGAGTCTCGGTATGTATCACCCATCCACAAGATCAACCCTGCTGCCGGGTGTTATTATTTAGCCACGAGCTCCTCATCATCAGTCATCCATCAGTCATCAATTAAAGAAATAAAAGGTTCGAGGTTCAAGGCCACATGATCGTCGCCCTCCTATTATCCGAGGTATGTACCTACTCTTAGAACGTGCGTGCGTGACACAGGATGGCGTTGTTAAGCCGTGACTCGTGGTGACGAGCTGGCGAGCTCGCTGCGTCAATCACAGATCTTGTTCAGCTAATACTACGTTTGTTTACTGGGGTGACTAAGTTTCTGACTAAGACTACAGCTAAAACAATAGAAATGTGAAGAAGTAAAAATTACAGTACACTAAGTGTGAAATTTCACTAAACAATTTTAATGTAACACTGAATAACTGTAAAATTTCCTTAAAATGGTTAGCTGTGAAAGGAATTACTTTTAATTACAAGTATTTGAAACACTATCCAACCTTTTTTTTTACCATATAATTATGTATACTTACGCGGTGTCATGCGTGAGCGACGAACGCGACGCGACGCGACGCAACACGGCGCGACGTAATGCGACGCGATGCTATACGCGACAAATGTCCTACGTGATTTTGGTCATTACTTCTCGAATCATGGAGAAGTACAGTACAATTTTGCTTGAAAGTTCATATTTAAAGTAGACTTTTAAAAAAATATGCGTTCGTCGCGTTCGCAGCGTCGCGTCGCGTCGAGTTCGTCGCTAACGCAGGACACCGCGTTACGCGAACGATATAAGGCAGTTACGACGAAGTATTCCCGTTAGAGCACCAAGCAAAAATATTGATTGGTGCTCTCATGGGAATAGCTTTGGTGCTCTAAACATTACGACAGCACTAGACTGATTCCATTAGCGCAAACTATGTGAAAACCTACAACTTTATTCACTCACAGTTAATTTAAGAGCCACACACAGGAGGACGGAGAGGGTACAAGTTTGGTCTTTGAGTAATATTCAGAAGTCCAAGCTAAAAGTTTGCCAACGGTTGAAGGAGCGCATACTATCTGACCATATAAGGAACAACACGCTGCGCTCCAGAACGAAAATTGTGACGTAGCGGAAAAAGCTGCAAAGCAAAAGTGGTCTGCCGGATGCCGTCAAAGCTATGGGCTCGCAAGACTGTAGCCCTGATACAGCTGGGCTAGGTTAAGGCAGACCTCAGGAGAAGATTTCGGCACGGCTGCGATGGCTTCCTAGTGAAAAAACAAAGAGATCAATGGAAAGAAAAGTGGGACGCCTTTGCTCAGCAGTGGTAAAGCTTTCGCTGTTAAAATATAAAGTATTTAATTACTGTTAACATAACCGTTCATTACAACGGCAATTTCAAAAACCTAATACGAATACAAGTGGTAGGTAATTGGTCATTAAGGACAAAATGTAAAATCAGTCTCAATTTCCCTAACGACATCTCAAATAACCACTATTAGTGATGATATTATATTTTGTTAAGATTACGTAAATACGTACCTACTTCCTATTAGTAGTGTATTCAAAGCTGAGTCATTGGGTCAGGTTCAGACGTCGTGGCTGCACTGACTGGTCGCCCTACTAACTGCGTGCTACGGCTTCGGTGACTCACACGGTAAACAGAATTACGACTATTATTATATTACCACTAATAAAACCAGTCCCGATGTACCGACAAACGGCCTCGAGTGCGTACGTTTATTACTTCCCAAAATCCAACGTATTAAGCGCTAGGGTAGCCCGCGATATTAAATTTTTCTTACGTTGTTTGCAATTTGCAGGTCAGTATCAGGTAGTATGTTGGTCAAAATATGATTCGCAGCCGTAACAAGTATGTATTACATTTTGACCAAGATACAACTTGACACTGACCTGGCACATTGCAAAAAACGTAAAAAAAATGAATTTCGCGGACTACCCTGGCGCTTCCACCTTAACTCCGTGCATAGCAACTGCTTAGCAGCTAGTTTGACTGGAAATCAACCCCAACCGAGTCGGGAAAAGCCAGGTGAACGTGATATATTCTGGACAAAATACATCCATCCAATGATCCATTCTGAATCCTAATACCGTTATTACAAAAACTGTTTTGACTTTTTGAGTATTATAGTGAAACTCAGAAGAAGGGAAACATGCAATATTTTCATCTTACTTTCATTTTGAAGAATTCCATGTTTCCAAAAAAAAAAAGGACGATGACGTCTCTCCTGTCTGTCAGTGGTCATGGTCTTAACTCAAAGAAATAAGGTCGTCTTTTCGTTGTCGTAACAGCAGTGACGTCACTAGACGCTGATATACGTCCCGTTTCCGTTTCACATTATTTTACTTCGTAATCATATTATTATGCTAAAAATCATTTTTATATCAAATAAAAACGTTGCAGTGGCCCTTCTTTTATACTTTTAACCCGACTCGCGCAGTCGGGTAGGCAAGGGAGGGTAATGTGTTCTTTATCATTTTAATCACAACATTTATAAATTCTGTGTTTGCATCTTCCCTAATGACGATATATATTTATTTATTTATTTATGAATGGGCTAGCTCTTGACCTCGATCACGCCTGATGGAAAGCGATAGATGAGGTCCATGATGAAAGCGAGCATGCCCAGGAGATGCCCTGAGGCACTGGTACTCCCACGCGTCGACGAAACACAGCAGGCTGCTTGACGCCGAACTCCGGTGGGAGGGTGGTCGCGAACCAGGCGGGCGTTAGCCCTACCACCGCAAGGGACGGATTGGCCAGTCTTATAAGGTGTTAGGTGAGACTGTCCAGGATACGCCGAGCGCTCGGTTCAGTTTAGTGTCAGATGGAACAAATTGCGCTACACGAGGAGGCTCCTTCCAAAAACCACAAAAAAGCCTCCACAGTTTCAAGATATTTTAAAGTAAAAAGTAAGATCTATCTAGGTACATACCTACTTCTCACAGATCGTACTTCTCTCTGTATGATTAGTTGATATGACATTAGGAAGGCTAACATCCAGTATGAGACGTCTTTCGTAGCTGAAATGATGATGAGACCAAATAAAAAGGGGACAGTTGAATCATTTATAAAATGTAATTAATTAACGATGATACTTATTTGGTGAAGTCAACACGAGATAAACCAGTTTGGGATGTCAACAGGAAAACTATTTATGAATTTCTTGCTAACGGCACAGAATACATAATAGTTCAGGTACTAACGGGCAAACCAATGAATCAATTAGGTACCTATTAGTATAATTTATCGTTTTTCCTTATTGTTTATGAACTTATGACATAGTTCATCGAAGTTTCAGTGTTATTTGTTAAATGTTAATACATATATTTTAATTTCGTGGAGTAATTTTTAACCTACATTATGTTATCTTAACCATGGAAGAGCTTATGACACATCCCTTTGTTCTTCCTAAGTGATTCACTTACAAAGTGACACACTTCCCACCAATAGACACTATTATTTACATTTAATTAATTTACCTAAACAATCATGAAAACCATGGAGTCGTACCTACTTTGTATAAAATCTAGAGCCTTATCTTCTTACCGAGAGTAGGAAGAAGGCTATCTCTATCTGTCGGTTTCTGATAGCTTTTCAAGAGTAAATCGATCTATATAAAACTCTTGCGTTACTGGTGACAGACTGAGTGATTGAGCGACCGACTATTCAGTCAGTCGCTCGACTGACAGACACTTCAAAGCCGCAACTAATGGTCGTAGAAAGCTGATATTTGGTATGTAGGTTCCATGGGGAGTGTAAAGAAGCATTAAGAGAGGATTTCCCGAAATTCCTAAAAGAATGGGAAAAATCGGTATATGCGCGTACGAAGTCGCGGGCAAAAGCTAGTTAAATACATACAATTACGTTCTTAACATAATCAGAGTGAACCGTCAAATACAGTTAATAAGGATGTCATCAAGACACATAACATGCCATCTCGCCTGTATTCTCGAAGGATTCAGCGCAGTCGTGAGTAGTAATAATATACCTTAATTCAGAAAATCAAAACATAACAACATTGATGACGATAGTGACATATTATGAAAATGTATCAGTATAAGATCGTGATGTCGATCACCCAACCTCAACTTATAACAGCTAGAGGTGAGCGTGAGTCCAATGCAGTTCAAGATGTAGATGTCGCAGCCAACTAGCTGAATCCGCCTTTTCATTAAAAGTCTAGCATTTTCATTGAACTGTGACTTTTTATCAGCGACATAAGTGACATGGGTTAGTCATTCAACGATATTGAACAAAAGATGTCACTTAGGTCGCTGAAAAATCGGCACATTTAAATGAAAAGGCTAGGCAACCAATTAAGTGGCTGCGACATAGATATAGGAACAGTAGCTATCATATTAAAGTGTGGTGAGGTATGATTGGTAATGTGTGCACAGTTGTTGAATACATAACTGTAGGAGATAACAATGAAATATAACAAAACACAAACATTGATGATGCGATGAGACTGTCATCTCTAAATGTATGTATCAGTACATAATCGTGATGAGATCAAAATATCAGCAAAGGTAGCAACGCATTTTTGATAGTCTTTTTAGTACCCAGCCAGCTTCAGTTTCGAGCAGCTAGTGTTGAATCCAATGATCTTCAAATATGTTGTTGTAGGTACAGTAGCTATTATTATAAAGTGAGCACAGTAGTTAAATACATAAATGTAGGAGATAACAGAAAATTGAAACAAAATACACACAACATAAATAATGATGAGGCCATAAGACTGACATCTCTAAATGTGTCAGAACATAATCGTGATGAGATTTAATACCAGCAAATGTAGCAACTCATTTATTGTAGCACCCACCCTCAAGTTCTACCAGCTAGTGGTGATCCTAATGATCTTCAAGATGAAGTGGTAGGTGCAGTAGCTATTATACTATAGCAAGCGATGAATCGATGATTGATAAAGTGTGCACAATATGTAGTTAAATAAGCAAAGGTAGCAACGCATTTTTTAAAGTCTTTTTAGTACCCAGCCAGCTTCAGTTTCTAACAGCTAGTTTTGAATCCAATGATCTTCAATATGTAGTTGTTGGTACAGTAGCTATTATTATAAAGTGAGCACAGTAGTTAAATACATAAATGTAGGAGGTAACAGAAAATTGAAACAAAATACACACAACATATAATGATCAGGCCATAAGACAGACATCTCTAAATGTGTCAGAACATAATCGTGATGAGATTTAATACCAGCAAATGTAGCAACTCATTTATTGTAGCACCCACCCTCAAGTTCTACCAGCTAGTGGTGATCCTAATGATCTTCAAGATGAAGTGGTAGGTACAGTAGCTATTATACTATAGCAAGCAATGAATCGATGATTGATAAAGTGTGCACAATATGTAGTTAAATAAATACATAACTGTAGGAGATATAACAGAAAATTATAACAAAACACAAACATTGATAATAATACGATTGAGGGACGAGACTACTTTCATACACTTTACATAATATGATTACTATCAATGTTAACACAGGAAACCATTCAAATTCATCTGACCATGACCGTAACAACGTATTTATCAACATCGCCATCAATCCTATTTATACCAAATTGGGATAAGGGTAGGGGCATACTGATCATTGCAGCCTGTAGCAAAATACTGTTTGGCATCGGAACAAGACAGGCTTCATACAATTTGAGCTAAAACACCAGATTCTTCTTTTAAAATAATGACTTTGAATCAGCCATCATTGTTTGCCTAGTATTTTCACAAATCTGTACGTCGGGGTCCTCTTCCAGTCTATGAGGATGTAGCGACCGCCTATCCAACCTCTGCCACCCAGTCACCCCTTTTTCGAGTAAACAACACATTTGTTTATATTCTTTTTGATACACGTATTCTTCGTGACTGATAATAACAGCATCGTGTTTGTAGAAATCTTATAAACGATGACTCATTCGGGCCATAATAAGTTTCCTAAATTCAAACTTTTTATGTCTTAATGCGTACCAAACGCTTCTTTATTTTGTTTCCTCTTACTACTTATCAGCTGTTACGAATTCGTGAGTTTTATGAATGAAAACGTTAGATGAACAACACTTCTCAGAATCTTGCGCATTGCCGGCGTTGAAAGGTCAAAGGAGTCCGTTGGTTTATAACGACTACTCTGTGATCACGTACCCACTAACTCAATTTAATTTTCAAAATGTACAGTTTGTCGGCATTAGGGGTGTTGTTAGCGATATGTGGGGGTGCTCTCAGCCACTCTTACCACCTGGGAAGTTGTCCCGTCGTCCAGCCGATGCCTGACTTTGAAATGAACAGGGTATGTAGAAATTTTTTTTTTTTCTTATTTTACTTTATTGTATCGGGATCGTAGGGACCAGGGTTCAGGGTCATGTTCGTGAGATTAAAACTGAGTGCGTGTGGAACTGGACTGGAGTATTTGGGACAAAGAAAGAACATCTTTTGACAATCCTATTAATATCAAATGTGAAAGTTTATGTTTGGATGTTGTTAATGTGCGAACGGCTGAACTGGATGAATTTCGGAACAGCTTGACCAACCCGCATCAAAGGGGCAAAATTTCGTATTTTTAAGAAGCGCTCGCATTCGCATTGCATTATCAAACTGTCTGTGCTAGAGATACGGTTTTTTTCAAAAGAGTCACCACGGCCCTGGAACGCAAAGGGCATGGGAAGGAACACGGGTAGGTTTTACTCAGTAAGAGTCTGACATTCCCTTCCGCTACACCCGGAGCGGACGGAAGAAGTCATTCGATGATTTCCCATCCATAAAAAAGTCACAAACTCTCAAAAATCTCTAATTTTCCTACATTTTGACAAGTTTTGACATTGTCGCTACGATGTCATTGCAACTTGGATTTGAACGCTTTTTTGGTAAGATATTAAATTGCTTTCATCCGTTTGAAGCCCCTGACATAAGCTAGTTCCCTCTTTATCCTACTCCCTACTTACATATATATCCTATCCTACTATTTCCTACTGCCTACTATCCTACTAATATTATAAATGCTAAAGTTTGTGTAAAACTACTGAATGGATCTTGATGAAATTTGGCACAAAGGTAGATTATAGTCTGGAATAACACGTAGGATACTTTTTATTCCGAGAGTAATAGGTAAATAATTATCGACATTCACGCGGGCGGAGCCGCGGGCAACTAGTTATAGATATTATCTTGTAAGCTAGTAAAAGGAACGTTTTGTTCTCGAAGTATTGTTCTTAAAAACAATTAGGTACGAGTATAGTTTAACGCTCGTATGGCGGCCAAGCATGCAGATGTTAATTAATACGTAAATTACTTTCTTCTTCCTAGAATAGGTACCTACATTTGTATGTAAAGATAAATAATACTCATCTAGGTGATCTAGGTAGCGTACGTAGATATTTAGTCGACATAAAGTTGAGCAGATAACAGATCGTGGAACGTGTGATGTACAGCATTTCTGTACTTTATCATGTTAATGAGTTTTGTACGCTCTGGTTAACATGAACTTGTGTTAATTGATGATACGGGTGATGATTTGGCTCTGTGACAATGTCACAGCTGGGTACCTACTCATTGTTTAAAAACCTATAAATCTTTGCAGAGAAGTTTTGTTATTAAAATAAATAAATAAATAAAATTAAATTGAATGAGGAATTGAATTTAGGTATTGTGTGCTCAAGTTTGAATACAAATAATTGTATTTATATACAATTAGCCGCCGCCCGCGGCTCCGCCCGCTTGAATGTCGAAAACTTACCCAAGGGAACATAATTCCGAGATAAAAAGTATCCTGTGTTATTTCAGACTATAGTCTACCTCTGTGCCAAATTTCATTAATATCGGCAAAAATTGGTGTTTAAGCGAGGGGCTTTTGTATGTTTTCACCTTAAATTAATCGTCATAACTTGTGAGTAAAACTCTTAATACCAGACTATACGGGTCTTTGAACGCGACGTTGTTGTACATAAACGTTGTGTTTGCGTAATTTTATATCAAGCGAATCAAATAAATATATGTATGCACATATTGCACATATACCCAAACTATAAACATGAAACCCTACATACAAATTTTATAAAGAGACAGTCGAACCTACGACAAGCATTCGACTAATCCACTTACCCACTGTGCCAAGAGAGTCTTCTGACAGTGATATCTATTAATTAATTTTTTGTTTTTGTAACAGTAAAATATTTTGTTTTACAATCAGCCCAAAATTATGCGGAAATTACATTAAAGTTCCTGTTTAATTTTAAATGTTGGTCATAATCATTCGGAAGCATGGCAAAAAGTGTAATTGGAGTAATAAGGAACTCTGTAGAAACACCTTGAAACAAAATGATAAAATCAATTAATGTGTGCCATGACTCTGCCTGCGTAGGTTTTAATGGAACAAATCATACATCATTAGTTCATTACTGATGATTATTAAAAAGTAGGTTCAACAGTTATAGCTTCGAGCATGAGCGTCCCAAAATATAGGTAGACGCGGCGGAGAACACAATGATACTTACTCCCAATGTAAGTCAACTTCCTCTATTGTCTGCTACAGGATGTATTTAAGGGGTCATTGTACTCATTATTATGAACTACTTTTACTATGGGACCAAACCCGAAATCGCGAAAAAAATGTACCGAACAGCTGATTTTTTTAATGGGTTGATCCCATAGTAAAAGTTGGTCATAATGATGAGTACAATGACCCCTTAAAATAATGCCCATGAATTAAATTTCACACTGTATAATAAATATTTATTCAAATGAAATAGCTACGTACCTACTATCATCTTCTATATTTGTACCTATTTATACAAGATGTTCGAGAAGTTCGAGGTCATATTTAAGGGTGGTGTTCTGTAGCTGGTATAGAGTAAAGAAAAATATAAGTATTAAGTACCTTTTTTCGAAAAACCCGACCTTGATAAACGACAAAAAAAAATACTTCAAGCAGTCTGATGCAGTCGGTGGTTTTAGGGTTCCGTACCCAAAGGG
Source organism: Melanchra persicariae (assembly GCA_947386135.1). Lineage (NCBI taxonomy): Eukaryota > Metazoa > Arthropoda > Insecta > Lepidoptera > Noctuidae > Melanchra > Melanchra persicariae. The sequence goes on along the minus strand of OX376661.1, from coordinate 6,525,427 downwards.
TCAAACGGGGCCCTATTACTAAGACTCCGATGTCCGTCTGTCTGTCACCAGGCTGTATCTCATGAACCGTGATAGCTAGACAGTTGAAATTTTTACAGATGTTGTATTTCTGTTGCCGCTATAACAAGAATTAAGTACCTACTAAAAACAGGATAAAATAAATATTGAAGTGGGGCTCCCATACAACGTGATTTTTTTATAGATAATGGTACGGAACACTTCGTGCGCGAGTCCGACTCGCACTTGACCGGTTTTTTTGTATTTTATTTTAACCTAATTTTATAGCAGAAACAGAACACAACCTTAAATATGACCACGCACTTCTCGAACACCCTTTAGATATGAAGGTATGGAAAATATAATATTATATTGACAATAAAGTTATTCCGATTTATCAGTCAACACAGACAGATATCGCATATCCTCGACTCCTCACACAATGCGGAGTCTTGTTCTATAAACAAGCATTTGACCCGACTACTGTACCTTCCCGATAACACTCGCTGACTCACAAAGAGACGGTTTCGTTGGTTTCGTCAACAATCTTGTTTTCAGACACCTTACCCGCTTTCACATCACCTAGATTCTTAAAATTATGCAAATTTTATTTACGTACGGAGTTAGTCATCATTTTACTCGTTTGCATGTTAATTAGTTGTCTAGATAATATAGGTAAAGTAGGTGCATATCTAGTGAAATAATATTTATTTTTGAGTAAAAGCGAGATCGACACTACCTGAACACACCAGAGGCCCTAGACAATGTGCCATTCAATTAGCGAATGCGACGGTCATCATCATCTGCCTAGCCTTTTCCCAACCAAATTGGGGTCGGCTCCCAGTCAAACCGGATTCAGCTGAATACCAGTATTTTACGTGGAGCGGGTGCCTACCAGACCTTCACAAACCATTAACTGGGTAACACGGTACTTCTTGGCAAGACTGGTGTCAGATTTTCTGGCTTCTGACAATCCATAACGACTGCCAAAGATCTACAAATGACAGCCGGGACCAACGGCTTAACGTGCTTTCCGAGGCACGGAGGAGTCTCGGTATGTTAATATGGTCACCCATCCACAGACCAACCTCGGCAAGCGTTGCTTAACCTTGAAGATTGGTCCGTGCGGCTGTTATAATTTAGCCATGAGCTCCAGCGAATGCGACTGTCGAAACACCAAAATGTAGGAATTTGATCACGTGACATTTCGATAGCATCTGTCAATCCCATACATTTTTGACGTATTGACAATCGCCTGCGCCACGCTACCGTTGACAGAAGGTCACTTGTCTAGAGCCCTAGGACTGATCTGCTTCTGGAGGGGTTGGCTGGTTGGAATGACGGCCACCACACGGCTCACGCGCAATGGTCCTAAGTGCGGGAACCATACCCCAATAGATACCTAGATAAAGGTCGATACAACATTACGTCGTATTCACTAAACGAATAGGCAGATGTACCACTCCCGACCGCGTGGCGAGTTCGCTTCGGTCTACTTATGGGGGCTCATTATTAGTCTATGTACGGGGACTATAATTATAAATAATAACTTGTCAATTTTTGATGTCATTAAAACCCGCGGTAGGTCCTGTCCTCACTATACATATTTAAGTCAATGGAAAGAAATCAATATGTATTTAGCAAGCAGAGCGATCACAAGCAAGCGAGATGAACGGATTCAATTATATAACGTATGAATGGATTCCATCTGTGTGTTGAACTCGAACAATTGTTCACTAAACTCTATTGTTCTTGTTCTGCATGAACGTAATGTGTGCGACTGTTTTAATTTCGTTTTCTTTTATATATTGCCACGTGCTATTTGTGTTGACCTCTCATAATTCGGAATAAAAAGGCGAATTTACTACTGTCATATTTGCCATGAGCATATATCTTTCTAAAAAAATCTAGCACAACAATAGCTTGGATGTCTTGTTACAAATCCATGAGGTAATCATCATCATTCCTACTAATGCAGCCCGTACGAGAGTGAAATATTTCAGTACAGGTAGCCGCGTCTAATATAAAAATCAACGCAAATAAATCCCAGGAAATATAGCTACACTTGACTGCACCTAATGATCGTAACTCGTCTCTGGTCTCCATTGGTTTAGGCACTGCCAGCCTGTATCATGCCTCTGATATGCAAAGGCTCTATCGCAGCCAATAAGCTTAGTCAACCGATTAATTGGCGCCGATTATTCAGCGACCTAAGTGATATCTTTTGTTCAATATCATTTTATGACTAATGTCACATAATGTCGCTGATTCAACGGCGCAGTTAGTTAGCTTAGTCTTTGATTTAGACCTTTACCATTGTGGCCCATTGGTGTTAGTTTGCCTGGTAACCAAAGTATCAAAACTAATCCTCTAATCAACAGCTCCTGGGCGTCTGGTACGTGGTACAGAAGACATCAACAGCATCACACTGCATGACGTACAACTTCACCAAGACCGAGGAGCCTGGCACGTATGAGCTGGAGCAGATGTCGCAGCACTTCATCCTGGGACTTACTCCTCTGAAGCATGACTACAGGTACATTTACGATATTGGATGCTAATAGATACATACCTTATGTTGGATAGCGGCCCACTCCCTCAGACAGAAAGAAGGCCCTGAAGCATAGGACTAATCCCAGCAGTGGAAACAGGATAGGCCAAACCAGGATGGATCTAGTGCTTATTAGTAGCAACACTAGTATACTTTACTTATTACTAATGAATTACGATCGAAAGTTGAACATATTTTCTGTTGAATGGAAGAAATTTTAAACCCCTACTCCCCTACTATTATTTTTACAGGTACACGGGAGTACTGACAGTTCCAGACCCCGCAGTGCCCGCTAGAATGAAAGTCAAATTTCCTCTGAGTGAGTATCTATTTCAAGCAATAAATGTCATAATAAACTCTTTTGCAAAAAAAACGGGCACTTTAGATTTTTTTCTCTACTTCAATGAAGAAGAACAAGAAATAGGTTTTGTTAATTTGACGATGTATTGGCATGTTTTTTGAAGCATCCTGGCATGATTCTTTACGTTCCAAATTTAAAATTTGAAAAGAAAAATAATGATTATTGTGGATTATTCTAAAATTGCTTTACTAATGGCGCGAATTGCTGAAACGATTTTTAACTGATTACGATATTTTAAAACTTTTTGGATATTTTCTGCAAATTAAACAATTCAATCTTTCTTTTTACATTAAATACCACTTTTTGATATGAGTGATAAAGCGATAAGGACCGGTAAAATTATAGCCCTACTTGAAGAAGGTTGTTCGCAAACTTACGTGTCTCAGCGGCTAAATGTGAGTCGTTCAACTGTCCAGAGGACTTGGCAACGGTATCTAGAGACTGGTTCGGTCAAAAGAAGATCCGGTTCGGGAAGAAAACGATGCACAGAACCAAGAGATGACCGCTTTTTGGTGAGTCAGGCGTTGCGTAATCGTAAGGCGTCAAGTGTGGACCTGAAGAAGAGCCTTGAAGAAGTAAGAGGAGTAGAAGTTAGCTTGTGGACGGTCAGGAGGAGGCTTTTGGCTGCCAATATCAAGAGTTACCGCCCAGCTCGGGGCCCTAAATTACTCCGTGAGCACCGTGTTGCTCGACTTCAGTTTTCTCGGAACTGCGCTTCATGGACTCTGGAGGACTGGAATAAAGTATTGTTTTCTGATGAAGCTAGAATCTCTTTGTGTGGAGAGGACCGACGCCGGTGAGTGCTGCGAAGACCACGGGAACGCTATGCGGAAGTGTGTTTCGAGGAAATCACTCCTTATGGCGGAGGCTCCGTTATGGTTTGGGCAGCAATTAATTTGACGGAGCGTACGGAGTTAATTTTCATAGAAAATGGAACATTAAATGCACACCGGTACATAATGGAAGTCCTAATTCCATATGCACAACCCACATTGACTGCACTTGGGGAAGATTCCATTTTTATGGACGATAATTCTCGCCCGCACCGTTCTGGCGACGTGGAAGCGTACATGCAAGAAGTTGGGATCCGTCGTTTAGATTGGCCAGCTCGAAGTCCTGACCTCAATCCAATTGAGCATGTGTGGGATGTTCTAAAAAGACGGGTAAGATCAGTGCAACCTGCTCCACAAAACATCAGGGAGCTAAAAAGAGTCATTGCAGAAGAGTGGGAACGTATTCCTCAAAACGTTATTAAAAACATCGTGGAAAGCATGCCCAGAAGGATTCAAACTGTGATTTTGGCAAGAGGAGGTCACACTCGTTATTAGGTTTTTACATTTGTAACTTTATTTAATTAAAAAAAGTAAAAAAAAAACTTGTCTTTATTGCCGACCACTTCTTATTGTTTGGGCGTGTACGTCGATTTTAAAGAATCCATCGTTTTTTTTTCTTTTAATTGCTCGAATTCACTTCACGCGCATTAATTTACACGATTATAAGTATACAGACTACGTCAAAGAAATAAATTTCATTTAATTAACTAAAATCGACCTTAGAACGTAAATTTCCTTAGGTGCCCGTTTTTTTTGCAAAAGAGTGTATAACGCCTGCTGTGTACCTACAGTCATAGTTCGCCCGTAAGTGTCATTTTAGAGGGGCTAGCTTTTTGCTATCAAACGGGCTCTAATCTAGACTCCCGGCTGCCACTGAGAAATTCTTAATAACCTTTCGAAAAAAAAAGAAAAGAAAACAAAAACATTTTCAATAAATGAAAAAAAAAATATTGCAAAAAGCATTTGATAAATCTATCTATCGCACTGAGTTTTGCTGATACTTTTATGCCTCGCCATAGAGGAACAAAAACTAATCAAATAAGTATTGTAATTTTCCAGGCGTAGCAGGTTCAGCAAGCTACACAGTTGTAATGACTGACTACACGTCTCACGCCGTCATCTTCACCTGTCAAAAGCTGGCGTTTGCGCACCGCAGATCTGCTACCATTCTCTCCAGGACCAAGGAACTTGACAAGATGTACATTGACAAGGTTAGTTTCCAAACTTAATGAAGTAAATTATTTTGGCTAAAATATTCCCAAAAAGCCTCAATCAGTTCTTGGATTTTGTGGCAAAAGTAGCCATTTCGGAATTTCCCCGGGCCGCATATTCAATGTAATAATCCGATATTATAATAGTTTTACTCATCGTATCGAGAATAGTGTTTAAGTAGGTAGGTACCTAACCGTTAAATTTGAAGAGGAAAAATTCTCGTAACGTCATGGGTCTTAGCCAGAGATCCAATTCTTGTATCAAGCCTTTCATCCAATTAAGCAACAGCCTCAGTGTCGTCAAGGCTCTTTGACCGAAGGTCATCCTAAAAACGATATCTGATGTAATAACTAACTAGAAACTATTGGCTTGATGTACCAGTAAATAAAAACCTTTGCCACGATATTTTTTACATTATTTATCTAGCTCGCGTATGACCATATTCTCACCTGATGGAAAGTGTTGATGTAATGTTGTGTTGACTATGGAGCAGGCTCGACACTGAGTAACCTCTTCACTCTTGACTCAAAGACCCCTAGGTTGGTTAGCTATCAGAAATCACAGGTTCCAGCAGGGAATTCCACTCATTAGCTGGCTGTACACACTATGAAAGTTATTCTCAAAACGTTCAAATCATAATAATATAAGCTACATAAGCAACATAAAAGCTACATTCTGTTTTCCTAACGTTTATTTTATCCATACCCCAGATGCGCAACAAGCTGGCGACATTCGGCGTAGACCCGTACGACCTGTCCATCATCTCACAGAGCGACTGCCCCTCTCACAAGAACGGCACGGAGGGCGTCAACATTAACATCGATCCCGAGACCTTCTCCTCACACAACATCGGACAGGCCGTCAGGAAAACTGGCAGTGCTATCGGTGAGACATACTTCCTTACTACGCTGTCATATAGAAACTATACTATCTTTCTATCTTTAGGTAGTAAATACGCTATTAAATGAATGGGAATGAATTTAGTCTAAACAGTCGTCTGGTATGCGTCGAGAATGCCCCATTTGGTCAGATTATTTTTACAGCGGCCAACCTAGGTCCGCAATCCGTGTGTCAATATACATACTAACTATAATGTATTTTTCCAGCCGATGGAGTAGAATACGTGGTCGAAGCCGGCAAGACAGTCTACAAAAAGGTAGCCAGCAGTAAGGAGGACCTCACCGAAGCGCCCGGCGGCACTAACCGTTCTCTCAAGGATGATGCCGAGTGGCTGCCTTGAAATAACTCCTGGATGAAGAGGCTCTAAGTACAAGTAGCCATAGTATGCGTGATGAAGTAGATTTAACCCCGGTTTTTGAATTAAGAATTTTAAGTTGAGTATTTGGGAGGTAGTTTGAGACGTTCTTAACTCCAAATTCAGAATTCAGAAACTGGCCCATTGACTGAACCTAAATTCCTAGATTTTAATTCGTAAAAATAGCAATCCTGAACATTCACACCCAGTTTATTTTTTTCATTACCTAGTTCAATTTATTAAACTATGAATTTTACTGCTGTGACTATTATAAATATTTATCAGAGTGTAACTAAAGAAAAGTCCTATGTAACTAAGTTCATCCTCTGATGAAACTACCTAGTAATGCATTTAATATTAATTAATACCAGAACGTTATATGATGTGAATACTCATATGAAAATCGAGTTATCAATAAGTACTTGTAAACCCGACCAGAAAATGTGATTTTAAGTTTAGTTTGTAATGTATTATTTTATACTTATCAATAATTACGTTGATAGTTAACAGTTTTATACCAAAGGATTCTTGCCTTATCATGCTATCATTGTACTTTATGTATTAAGAAACAATAAATACATTTACAAATAATGCGTTGTGTATATTTATTTGACTCGATAGGTGCAACGGCAGTCTGTCAAAAAAGTATCGGGAATTGATCATTTGTTTATGGTTCCATACAAATTTTTTTTTGTTGCTATTTTGGCACAACTATTTTCTATTTTGGTGCTGAGTTTGAGTTGCATCTGTCATTTAGCTAATAATAGGTACAGTGCCGTTTTTTTTGGTTTGATTATCTCTAGTGTGTGTGTTGCGACTTTCATAAGGGACAAAAACATCGAACAAAGAGTTTGTTTCAAATTTTGCATCGCAAATGGAATTTCGTGTTCGGAGTCGCTGAAAATGTTACAGAATCTAGGGTGAATCGACTTTATCAAAAACACGTGCTTGTGAGTGGTGCAATGAGTTCAAAAACGGTCGAGATGTGATGGAAGATTTAACTAGCTCTGGTAGGCCATCAACGTCTTCAACTGAAGGTAACTTCGCAAAACTGAAGGAAATAGTGACCGAAAATCCTCATTCAGAGAGATAGCCGTTGAACTTTCTGTGTCTCACGCGTCAATCCGTACCATTTTAAACAATCAATTGGGTATGAAACATGTTGCCGCTTTGTTAGTCCCAAAAGACCTGAATTTTCTCCAAAAACTCAATCGCATAAGAGTCGCTGAGAACATGCAAGAACGAGTCGATTCCGACCCAACATTCATGAAACGCATTGTTATTGGTTTGACATGCAAATCAGTCGACAAGCTTCAGAGTGGCGCCTTCCAACTTGCTTAAATTGTGAACGAATTTTTGACCAAAAACTCAACAAATACCATCAATCAACCACCTTATTCACCAGATATGGCTCCAGCCTACTTGTTTCTCTTCCTAAACTCAAATTACCCCTTCGTGCACCCGTTTTCATTCGGTAGAAGACATAAAAGAGAATTCGCGGCGAGAACTGAACTGAATTCCGAAAAAAGCGTTTAAAAATATTTTAATGATTGAATTAAGTATTCGTTGGCTTAAGGGTATCATTAAAATTTCTGAAGGAGCATAGGTACTTTGAAGGCGATAAAATAAATTTGAAAGAGTAGGTAACTAACATTATTGCGTATTATTGACCTTTTCCCGGTACTTTCTTGGCAGAGTAGCATAATAAAAAAAAGTCGGGTTAGTAACACCATTTATAACTCAAGAACGCCTGGACCGATTATAAATATCTATGGTTGGTTCGATTGGTCTCTGCCCTGAGTTACCCGAGCCAACGAAAAAAAAAATATGGAGAAAAATCACATTCTATAATTCGTATGCAACGCCGAAGTTTGCCGGGCGAGACAGCCATAGACAAAAGGTACAAGGGCAGTATCATGGACTTATAAAACACTAGCTGTGCCCGCGACTTCGTTCGCGCGTGCATTTCGTATTTAGGAAGATATTAAGTACACAAACTCACTAAATGTATATAGGTACTCATCGTGATTATGACATGACTTACAAAATTACGAAGAACGAACGAATATTAACATTTAAAACATTTCATCGTAAACAATATTACTTGTTATGTGATATTCATCAGTACGTATAAACAGGCTTTGCGCGCTGCTTACTTGCGACAAAGCGACATACAACCTGACCGTGCGAGATACTGGACTACCGAAGATCCACACCAACACGACTAATAGTTTGTCCCTGAGCTTGATTAATGGTCATGCCGAAACTATCAGAAGATAAGTCTCCGCAGAGGACATGGTGGAGTATACGGTGGAGGTCTGCCCTGCTTGGGCGGAGCATCACCGTGTCCTCGTCGAGGCGATCGGCTGCGATGTCCTGGTTTACTCCATGGTCCGGAGAAGAATATAAGAATGAATGACAGCACGATTTGATAGTTATTCCTAGTTCGGGACCAATCGTAAGTCCGTAGGTGATACGGGGTAGAAAACGCCAAACACTAAGGCCGAAACTACAGACTTCGGGCTTAAGAGAGTAGACCCCCTCAGCCGCCGCAACAGAAAAAGACAACCCGGGCGTTGCGTCGGGAGTCGCAGGGCAATTCCAAGCCACCCTAAGCGCGGGCCCGCAGATGGCGAGCGAAGGTTGGCTCACTGTCCGAACACTGACTACTGTTGCGGAATTTGTTCGAAAAGTCACCACGGCCCTGGAACGTTAAAGGCATAAGGAGGAATACGGACGTGTTTTAGTCAGTAAGAGTTTGACACTCTCTTCCGCTCCACGCAGAGCAGAAGAAGTCATTTGATGTTTTCCCATCCATAAAAAAACCCACAACGGATAGAGTAGAGTAGAGACTCCGTTGTCCTGGCTAAGTTTGCAAGCCTAGCTCCGCCCAAATGTACAAAAGCCACCAGTGTGCTTCATAGGTTGAGCGGAGAGACGACCGATAATACTCAAGCCGCAAGGGAGTGATAATCTGAGATAAAAGTCAGCTCATTCACTTAGCACTCACAAACCTATATTTACCACCTGTATGTGTACATTATGGATTGCAATAAACGATTTGATTTGAAACCTGCACCTCACCGTCCCGAGGATTTTTTCACGTCGGAAAGTCATGGCCAGGATGAAGTAGCCGGCGTCAAAACAACCTCCGCAAATTGGGCTGCTGGTCTGTAGTGCATAAGTTAAAAAAAATTAAGGGCAATGATCCGTAATAATAATCCCTATTATTACGGAGGTAATTTTTACTTGAGCTGAGAAGTCATTTAGTTAGTCACGTTTATAGACTTGTCATTGCCATTTTTCACTTTTTTCACCATTTGTTGTCATGAAGTTCAGTTGTTCTCTGACAAATTCATGCACGAAACTGTGTGAAAGAAAGAAAGAAGGAGGAGCGGGTACGGGTCCAGCACTCGAAACCTATCTTCGCGAGTTCTTCTGTGGCGTCATTGCCCAGGGATCCAAAGTTCCCCTTGAAGCTCTGGAGTGTGAAACCCGCTACTGGTAATTTCTGGCCCTAGGCTGGTCACGACGAATCACCAGCTGACTGGGAATTGAACAGTTTTGTTTCAAAATAAACAAAAAATAATTAGGAATGACGGAGATCCTGGGAAAGAAATTCAAGAGGTGAAAGGCTCACCGATTCGAAGCTCCAATGTCTTGAGCATCGAAGCCGAGTTTTTAGCCTGTCGGTTTTGTATCGGTTGCATTTTGGGGAGTGTGCGACGGAATTGCATAGTTTAATTCCGCCAAGCTCGTTCCATCATCGGACTACAAGACGTACGGCGGTACGCCACCGGTACACGGTGGACCTCACACCCACATGAACAAAACGTTTTGGAAACACATGGCGTGGAATTCCCTGACTGAGTCCGTGTTTCCGGATAGTTACAGCCTGGGAGTCTTATCAAGAGTGAATAGGTTACTTATAGGCAAGCGTGCTCCATCTTCGATCACATCATCGTTTGCCATCAGGTGAGATAGTGGTCAAACGCGTTCCTATCAAAAGTAAAAAAAAATGAAAACAAAGTCAGTGGAGCAATTTTTTTTTTGCATCATATGCGTAACGCCTGGTAAGTATCAAAAGAACTAAAATATACTTTTTGGTGAAATTCTCGTGCTGTTGATGGTAAGTATAGTTTCGCTCAACAGATGGCATTGTAAGTGTCATTAAAGGTACTTACCCCTACTTACTATGCATGTAGATAATAAGTTGATTTCTTCTAGATTGCCATAATCCTATCAGGTTTATGTGAATGTTTTCTACATTAGTTTTGTATTTTTTATCGCGATGCAAACGAAACAGAATACATATAAACAGAAAATAGGTTCTGCTTGTCTTTCTAAAAAGAAATGCAAAATACAGCAATAACATATTATTAATATTTGAAAATATTAGGTTTGGTAGAAATAAAAAAATAAGGAAATAAATAAAATAAAAATAATTCAAAAGTAATTACAAAATTTGTGGGATTTGAACCCACACCTAGTCTTTCGAGAAGCAGGCTTTAAACCAACGGACTATGAGATCTGTTGACAATTGATTTAAATAGCCGATAGCTTAGCTCCCTGAAAGGGTTCCACATCAGGTGCTCTAGACCTTCATTTTTTTTATGTCGACAGACAGTACTCATCATGTTGACCAACTATTCCTTAAGCGGTATATTAATATCTCTTATAGATTAGCCGGGCTGCTAAGGTTCCACGTCTTGTATTCAGATCTTCAAAATAAATTATAGCCTATATGTTGGCGAGGACTAATAGCTATACAACAAAAAAAGTTTCATTAAAATCCGTCCAGTGGTTTTTGCGTGAAAGACGAACAACAGACAGACAGACAGACAGACAGACAGACAAAAAAAGAAAAAAAATATTTTTGGCTTCTATTGGTTGTATAAAGCACCCCTGGAGTATTTTTTTTAGTTTATATTCAATGTACAGAATTGACCTCTTCTACAGTTTTATTATATGTATAGATTTATAAGTTCATGGGCAGTATACCTACTATTGTAGTCTTTGCAAGAGGGGCAGCTAGGAAAAAAGGTGCTGTCAAAGGGAAATTGTTACGTAATCGTGAGACTTAGAATTTGACAATTTTACAAAGACAATTTGTCAAATCTACAAACATGATTAGGTATTTCTTATAGTAGGTAGCTTGGAGATAACTTCGAAATCACTGCGAGACCAACACTTTGCATTGCAAGACGAAACCTCCGATGATCGCAGGCGCTACATTGAAATCGACAATGCGAAAGATCTCACACTACTTATTTGCATTGTCATATTCGCAACTTTACATTTGAATACCGATTCTTTTTTTAATAAGTTTGGTTGACAAGGTTTTCGTCACACGGACTCTGTATGCATTCTTAGCTTACTTTATAACCCTCATAATGAAACTTTAACATCGGTAATAGGTACTTACTTTGTTTTGTATCACCTATATTTTTTTTGTAACAGCCACTTGACTACTGAATTTTCCGCTAATAATTACTACCAGTGCGGGAAGTCCCTGGAGGTCACGGTGGCGCATACGGTGGACAGACAACCCTCATGCCCCAGCCGCCGCGACATAGGGAGACGCACCGGGCGTCGGGAGTCGCTGGGCGATTCCCGGCCATCGTAGGTGCGGGTTTGCGGACGGCGACGTTGGGTGGCTCGCCATCCGATCAATGCCAGGCCCGGTTGACGGCGCGTTGTGTTCCACGCGCGCCTCAAAGAGATGTCAGCATAGGAGTAGGGGCCCGTTAAGGCCAGAGCCTGTCAGGGTTGCGGATTTTGTTCGAAAAGAGTTACCGCGGCCCTGGAAAGCAAAAGGCACTACGAGGAGCACGGATGGGTTTTAGTCAGTAAGAGTCTGACACTCCCTCCCACTCCACCCAGAACGGCAGGAGTCATATTTTGATGATTTCCCACACATAAAAAAAAAGGGCGGGAAGTCTCGACATAGTTACCGATCGCCTACCGACTGAATACCTACGGTCGATAACTCCTAATGCCGCCCGTCCTCTGTCAATCTTGAACGCGTACCACGATCAAAATCAATGATCTGATCTGCGGATCGCGTTCAATTTTGACTGTGTACGGGCGACCTTTGATCTTGACGACTGAATTCGATCGGTAGGCGATCGTTACGTTAACTAGGTATGTCGAGACGTCCCGCTAGGCACCGCGTAGGCAGTAGGCACATTCGGTCGAATTGCAACATGTTTTCTTTTAAAATATTGGTCATTGTTTTAGTTTTAAACGAATGTTTAAGCTTTCATGGCTCATCAAGGTAAGGACTGGGCGCCTCATACAATATGCTGCACGACATGTGTAAAGAATTTCTCAGCTTAGAAAAAGAAGAGTGCTATAAACGGAATTTGGAAAGCCCATGTTTTAGAGAGGATGCTAAAGACCATAGACAAGTAGTCCGATCGCCTGACAAAATTCAACCCTGTTTTGCCCAAGAGTAACAAAACCGGTGGACGTAGTGTGTAGCTGTGTACGCGTGCATTGTCGAGCCAGTGATTCGAGTCTTAGAGGCCTTTACAGGCGCCATCAGTCTACAATATAATGACGCCATACATTTTATCTTGACAGTCAGCGCCCTGTCCGCTTTGCATATCAAGTCTAGATCAAGTCCCATAACTATTATTTACTAAATTATGCTAAAAATACTTCGACTCTTTGATATTATATCACACGGTACCTATGTACAGTTGTGGTGTTGGACCCCCATTTTCAAAATTTATTTATTTTTGTTACACGTCCGTGTTTGGGTCACAGATCTGTTACTCGATCGATTCAGTTGAAATTTGGTACGCATGTAGTACCAAATTTCAACTGAATCGATCGAGTAGATTCGGAGAAAATCGGCTTTGACAGACAGACAATTGAGTGATCCTATAAGGGTTCCATTTTTCCATATAGCGGTTCGGAACAATAAAAAAAGGGAAGTAGAAAATTATGTTCTAAAAATAAAAGTCACAAATCTTTGTATGGAACTGTATTTAAATTAAATAAAAAAGTACAATGCATGTGTAGTGGAATGTTAACATTCCTATTCTATTGAATGCATAAAAATGCCGATGATTGAAGTTTTTAATAAAAATCTGTTTAGCTGTGTCATGGAATACTTAGGCAACAATTTTAATAATTTAGAATTTATTATTAAACTAATACAGTCAACGAAATATATAAACATTTTTACCATTTGACAGATGGCACTAAGAGCAAAGATTCATAGATCGTATTTTGTCTTTGCTTCATACGAATATAAACATTATTCTTGAACAGCCAAGGTTTTCATTTCATAAATTTTATTTGCTTATGGAAAGGTTCATATTTGTATGAAATGGTTACTTAGCAAAGTGAAAGTAAAATCTATGAACTCTTGCCATAAATAAGGTGGTCAGTCAATTTCAACAAAGCCAAATTATTTTGATTAATTTTACAAAAACATTTCAGATCAGACATTGTTATAAAAAAACACTGGCTAGAAATAACTATACTTAAATCAATGCTATTATGATATTAAAGGCTTATATGCACAAAACGCTTCATTACAATGCAATAGTTTAAAAGTGGCTATTCACTTATTGCTTACAAACAGAGCTGAAATTTATAGTAAGTTGATTGAATCGTATAATTTGTGTAGGCAAGCTTCGACGCTATATTAACCCTACTTTATTTTTTTATTTAAATATGTATGATAAATAGTAACATTATAAGAAAGCGCCGAAGTGTATTAGCTTGCAAGAATTTTAAACAACAGTTCAAATTAGAAATAGCAGTACCAGCCTCATCTCAAGATACACAGGCTTATTCATAAAATAACTCTGGATTGTCTAGCAATTGATTAGCAAAATTCTCTAGACAGAATTTGAATAAAGAATTTGCTTATCAGTTGCTAAACCAGTTTGCGTTAGATTTTTATGAATAAGGCGTCGTCTTCTCGCACGAATACGCGATCATAGCACGATACGCGATCGTAGAGTTCAATTCTTCGGAAAAATCGAAAGACACTCTTCTGTCAGCATGACGACGCGATGAGTTTATTAAAACAAAATTTTTAAAATAACTTTCTTAGATGGCCATACACAAATAAGGTACAACCAGCTTACCTTGGTCAGTCACCCACTACTAAGGGTAGCCAAAACTGGGGACTTCCCAAAACAGGCAAACATATAAACTTGATTCACGTTGACACTGCTATTCCCAAGTCCCCACCTCCCGCACCTCCGCAGCCCCCTAAGGCGTGCAGCGGTCGAGGAAGCGCGGGTACAGGCAGACCTCGCGGATGTGGTGGCGGTGGAGCAGCCAGCACAGGAAGCGCTCCAGGCCCAGCCCGTAGCCGCCGTGCGGCACCGAGCCGAACTTGCGCTGGTCTGTGTACCAGTAGTAGGGGGAGGGGTCGATGCCTTCGCGCTTGTAGCCTGGGAAATAAATTAATATTAGTACTTATGTAGAAAAGAAATAAATAATATGTATGTATTTGATGAAAAACTAAAATGTATAATCATACAGAGACAAACAGAGTGAGGGTTTAGCATGGTGGCGACAGTGGGCGCGAAATATCAAACAAAATAAACCACCGCTTGCTGGCTGCTTTGATAGTGCATAGCATAGTGAGCGTGCATGAACGATAAGTGGCGGCACAGAAATGTCAAATATTTAAAACGTTAAAGTTACGAATTAGCGCCACTAGATGGCACTGTCCACGCCCGGCACGTATACACAGTTTACACCGTGCATGTCACTATCCGCTCGCAATAATCGCATCTCACTTCCGCCTTAATAGATAGTTACCTTCCAAGAGTTCCTCATAGTCCCAAGTCCTCATGGACCCTCCGACGATCTCGCCGACTCCTGGCATCAGCACGTCCACGGACTCCGTGAGCCTCCTGTCCTCTGGGCAGCGCTGCATGTAGAACGACTTGATCTCTGCGGGGAACTTGCACAGGAGGATCGGCTCGCCGATCGCGTCTGTCATTTTACGTTCGGGCATTTCCGGAATGTCCTGAAAATGTATAATAAAATATTACTGAGGTGCTCCTAAAGTTGTAGAAACTTGCTGAGCTATTGAACAGCGGATTCCCACGGCCTTCACCAGGTAAACGCTCCACCTTGTGGGAGGCGTTCCAACGCTGCGTCTTCCGGTACGCGTTCGCTACTCCAGAACCTTTTCACCCCATCGACTATCTGTTCTGTGAGCAATGTGCCCCTGCCTAATGGCACTTAATTATGTTTGGCGATTCGTGCTATGTCAGTAACCTCGTGCATCCTCTTCATTTCTGATACGATCATGCAAGAAAACTCCAAGCATGGCCCTTACTATTTCCCTTTGGGCTTTCTAATGAGGCTAACTAATGTCTATACTAATATAATAGAGCAGAAGAGTTTGTTTGTTTGAACGCGCTAATCTCAGGAAGTACCAGTCGGATTTGGAAAATTCTTTTTGTATAATTGATAGCCACATTCATGAGGAAGGCTAGGCTATACGAGAACGGGAAAAATGGGATGCGCGTACGAAGTCGCGAGCATAAGCTAGTTATCTTATCAGCTGTCATTAAAGCAGACACAATAGTAAAACAATGGCGTCACATCTCCTGGAGATGCAGTAACTGACAAGTGTTTATAAATACGAAAGCGAGTTTAGTAAATCACCATAGCGATTTTGATGAATTGTTACGGATCCTGGAGCCGGTTATAGGCTACTTTAAGGCAAGTGAAGCCTCGGGCAAAGCTAGTTAAAATGTGTTTACCTCTCCGAACTCGTAGAAAGAGCCGTCGTCTTTAGTAATGTTGTTGGCGCGGAGGTACTCGATGGCTTCCGTGTACGCCATGCGCTTGAACGGCTTCTTGGGTCGCTGGAACAATATCGTATTTAATAGATACAGGAATGATTAACGGATGAAATAACAGAGACAGAATTCTCGTACTTTTAAGGAGCGTTATACGGTTATTTTAGATGTAAACTACTGCATATTTATCTTATCTGTAACTAATTTACATTTAGGTTTTTTTGGACGGAGGTCCCCAAACTAGACATTTTATTAATAAAAGTGGTATTTGATAAAGCAGTTCACACATAAATAATAAGTCCTCAAGGAAGGAGACTACAAGACGTATGTGTTACCTTGAAGTCAGGGTTGAGCTCATAGACGAGGTGTGCGTCGGGCGAGGCGAGCACTCTGTCCACCACGTCCACCACCAAGTCCTCCAGCCGGGACAGTAAGTCCTCGAACGAGATGAACGGACACTCCGCTTCTACGTGACTGTACCTGTGACATACAAAATGATAATAATGTAATTGATAATAGTAGATTCACCAAGGGGACAAAGCAAGTAATTTTACTAACAGATGTGTTACTAAAGAGTATTGATTATTGATTTACTAAAGAGTATTTATTATTGATTTACTAAAGAGTATTTATTTTTGATTTGCTTGTGTTTGACGACCATGGAAAGCGAAAGGAAAGACATGATATGGTCGACGATGGAGAACATCTAGAAGTAACCTGTTCACTCGTTGAACTACAGATCCCAAGGTTATAGCTATCAGAAAACCGCCTCTAGACGCAACGTCTTCCCAGCTAAATCTCTATGGAGCTCTGTTTTATGTAAATATTGATGTTCGACTAACTATAAGAAGCATCCAAAAACACCGACTACCGAAATTAAAGTTATTATGCACTTTGTAGTGTTTTTTTTGGAATTCGGTTTCTTTTTGTGTAAAAGTTTTTTATCTTTCACTTTTTAGTGGTACCCCACACCTAACAACACCACTGGAAAGCCACAGGAAAGCAAAAATACGCAATTTCGTATACATGCATGAGTTTTCCACATATTTTTTCCAGCTATTTAAAAACCAAACTGTTTAACCGATTTTGATAAAATTTAAATGGGACTAATCGAGAATTTAGTATATCCTTTCACATAAAACAAGAATTTTTCAAATCGGTACATAAATGACGCAGATATGAGGTAACAAACACTCGAATTGAGAACCTCCTCCTTTTTGGAAGTCGGTTAAAAGTGTGATTCTCACCCTAATTCGAACAAATAACTATAGATTTTGACTCCAGCAAAGTCGGGAGAAGGCTAGGCAGAGGATGACATAGAGCTATACGTACTCAGCGAGATGCCTGCGCGTGCGCGACTGCTCGGCGCGGTAGGACTGCGCGATGCAGTACACGTCGCCCAGCGTGGCCAGGCACGTCTCCAGGTACAGCTGCGACGACTGCGTCAGGTACGCCTCCTGGCTGTGGGAAATACAGATTTTATAGGGAGTGTGCATCAACAGGTGCAAGCACAGACGTGTCAATTGCAAGTATTTGTAACGTAAAAGTTTCGAATTAGCAACACTAGATGGCACAGTCTTCGGCGGTCTGCGGACTGCGGCTCGCCGTCCGATAGGGACTGGGCATAAGTGACGCGGCCCGCTTGGGCCAGTGCCTGCCAGGGTTGCAAAAATGAGTTTCTCTGAACTCATTTTAAAAATAAATCATTCTCTTACAGAGAGTGATACAACTTTTTAAGAAAACGACACAAGGTTTAGAATCGGATATGATTTTCAATATGAAGCTGTGGGGGGTAACGAGTTCTTACCCGAAATAGCTGAACTTGAACAGCGTACTGCCACCCTCGCACTGTGTCTGCACGAGAGTGGGCGGCGTCACCTCCGTGTACCGGCGCGCCGCGAAGTGGTCGCGGAAGGCGCGCGTGACGGCGGCGCGCGCGCGGAGCACCTTCGATGTGTTCTCGCCGCGGATCATTATGTGCCTGGAAACGACAATTTCAGTATCGTAATTGAATATCAAAAGAGTTGTATTTTATTCGACTAGTGCCGATCGAGTAGCAATACTGAACTATTATTGATCGCCAAAACCCGACTGGTATAGCCAGGCGACCTTTTTCCCGAACTTTCAAATATCTCCATACAGTTCTTGGCAAATAACTTTGCCCCTCTGAAGTTGGCTATGAGTGGCTGCGTAGTAGTCAAAATTACGAACAAACTGCAACTGCGCATGCGCAAGAGACATGGGGGCGGGGATTATGGCGGCGCGATTTTATGTCTCAGTCGCTCGTTTACGTTCGATGCATGCTTGCGTCCCGCTTGCTCCCGTCTACGTGACTGCACCTGCGCGATCTTTGCAAATGGCTAACTTCAGAGGGGCAAAGCTATTTGACGAGAACTGTGTGTTCGATTTTGTCGCCCGGCTGTGCCGGTCAATGCTGGCCCGAAAAAGTGTGTAACGCACCTAAGTCGTCACGCCGTTTCTTAGGGCTCTTACACATAAACACGATAGGTACGCAACGCGTCGTGTAGGTAAGTCAATCCTTTATTTCTTGACGCTATATTATATGCTTGTTAAAACAGCTGTTGTAGCACGCGACGTCGTTTCGTGTTTATGTGTAAGAGTTCTAAGGCGCTCCTCGGCGACGACGACGTCCATCATCAAAAGTTCACACTCTAAAGAGAAAACGGAACCAAACAAAATCCGTAGCGAATAGCGAAATTCTTTTCAACATTTCAATTATTGTTGTGTGTTGTTCAAAAACATGTCAAGACTTTCGCAACCATTACAATCGGGGATGTTTTACAATACAAATAATTGTTAATGTGAGAGAAGTATGTATTTCCAAGTATATTTTATCACCATAAAGCAAATCAAACGTTGAACACATTTTGTACTATGTGTATGTATTTGTGTGAATTAGTGTAAAATTCTAATCTAAAGTTTTACATCTTCCTATCCCATTAAAGCAAATGACTTACAAAATAATGTTTAGTTGCAGATATATACCTACTGTATAAGCCATGCAAAATTGTTTAGGTAGGCAGTTGTTCTTAGTTGTTACCTGTTATCAAGCTGCACATCAGGCAAGGCTTCCTCGTTGAGGATGGCGTCGGCACCACCTGGTGGCGCCAGACCGATCAGCTCCCAGTAGTCAGCCGTCAGCTCGTGACCGCCTGGCGCCTGCGGATTGTCTCATATTGGTAAGAAAAAGAGGCATTAAGTACCAGCAGCCGATGTGATAGTAAAACAGTCCTCCTGATCGATTTATAGTCCAAAAATGTATGCGCAAACGCAGATACAAATATACGCTCCTTCTGGGTAAGCTCGCTCCATCGTAGACTTTGTCTCTGTCATCTCTGACATTGACTAGAGTCAAGAGCAAACCCATCACTAGTAAAAAAATAATAAAAAAAGATGCAAACTCTCCTTTCTGAGTCTCGTAGACCGAGGGGACGGCAGTTCGATAGTTGGCCATAGATGACAACGGAGGTCTCAGTGGACAGAACTAGCGCGTCGTATGTCTAGCACAGGAGTCCATGTAGCACGCACTGCAGGTATTACTAAGATACACTCACCATCTTGCCTTCAGGCACGACCTCTAGTTGTCCATAGATGACAATGGAGGACTCTGTGGAGAGTACCAGCGCGTTGTATGTCTGGCACAGGAGGCCATGTAGCACGCATTGCAGGTAGCCTGTTCCGTCGCGAAGAGTTAGAAAGGTGAGCGCGCGTCCTTGGCGACGCAGGCGATGGACCCAGCCGCGAACGCATATCCGTTTGCCGCGGTGGTCGGTTGCTGAAAATAATGATGGTTATAGAGCAATTGTCGAGGTTTTGGAACAGAATGTGTTGACAGGCAGTTATAGCAAATTTTGAATGTGACCAGAAAGCCAAATCTTATATTCAAAACATTTAAATTCAATTCCCAATGAATTTGTTAATGCAACACCAACTTGCAACCATCCAGGATTGCGAAATTTGTTCGAATGTGACACGGTAGCCCTGGAACGCGGGTTTTAGTCAGTAAAAGGCTTACCACACGCAAAAGCTTCACCACAGTTCTGCCTGTGCAGGCTGGTTTGTACACACGAAACACCGTGCGTGCGGTTGGTAAAACTGTATCACGCGCCAACCCCACAGCGCGGCCTGCGCGTACTTACATTTACGTGTGGTTGGGCGCAGGCCGCAATCGCTTGGATCATCAGTAATCATCACTCAAATTCTTGAGTAGATTTATATGTGAATGAATTTAAAAAAAAAAAGTTCTTCGTTGGGAAACATTGTTTCCACGCCGACAATTATGACAAGAACGTGGCTTGCGCGTACTTAATTGGGCTGAGTGGTAGCATCGTCCGTGTATAGTTTTTTCATGCGAGAAGCCTGCACAGGCAGAACTGTGGTGAAGCTTGTGCGTGTGGTAGGCCCATAAGAGTCTAACTCATTTGATGATTTCCCATCGTTTATAAAAAAGCATGCAACCATTCTTGAAAGATTGTCAAATCCAAATTAATCTGGGACATATTAGTGTATGCAACGAGAAATGAAAGAAACAAATTATGGCCACATAATTTCTATTGAAAATCACTATCAATTTCAATGATAACTCATTCTGTCACTCAAGACAACTAACTGTAAAGATTATTGACCTGCATTACAAGGTAGCATTTAGTCATTTCTATTTGTCTTAAGTGCCAGATAAGCAGGAAAACCTAACTAGTGGGAATACCAGTACCAAGTATTTTCTTAGTATCACAATGTTGACCTATATGCTTGACCCAATAATGGGTCGAACATATAGGTCAACATTGCAGTCATATCAATCCAACAACTCATAGGTACTAATATTATACATGCGAAAGTTTGTATGATCATTGATCAGTCACACCTCAACTGTACAGCTAAACAGATTTGGATGAAATTTAGAACACTGATAGACCAAGGCTTGGATTGAAGGGCTACTTTTATACCACTGAAATGTTCCACTGGGATAATTCTCGAGTTCCTTATGAAAGAAGTAGAAACTATTGATCAACATCTACTAATCCATTCTACCATCAATCGATGGAATCTATCGTCGATTGGTGTGGAAATACCCTAAGAATCAGTACTATTTGAATGAAAAAAGTTTACATGAAGACAGTCCCAATGTCAATTGCCCATGCCGTCACCACTGCCTAGTGTTTAGCTGGGAACTCCCCAGTAAAAACAATTTATTTTTCTTATCATTGATAAAATGATAACATAAAGGCAACACATTGCATAATATCTTTCATATTCTAAGGGGAATCCCTTCTTGCAATTTACAGTTTTTCTTATCATTGACAACAAAGGCAATACATTGCATAATATCTTTCATATTCTAAGGGGAATCCCTTCTTGCAATTTACAGTTTTTCTTATCATTGATAACAAAGGCAATACATTGCATAATATCTTTCATATTCTAAGGGGAATCCCTTCTTGCAATTTACAGTTTTTCTTATCATTGATTACAAAGGCAACACATTGCATAATATTTTTCAAATTCTAAGGGGAATCCCTTCTTGCAATTTACAGTGATAACTGGTATTATTGATTGATTCTTATTGTCACTCACTTTAGCGGTAAATAGAAGGAAAATAAATGTGTTGTAAATTTGTAAAGTCGTACAACGAAATCAAATTCCCCTTTATTATGTTCTAAGTTAAGATTCAGTACAAAGAAATTAAATGCAAACACAAATTCGATATTACACAAATCCTGACCTTCTAAAATCTCAATTCAATGTCGTTAAATAACTATGTTATTATTATAGGAATCAATTGCCATGCGTTGGTCTTGTTGATCAATTAGGATATATATTTTTTGTCTTAAAATATAAATAATTTGTTAGAATCAAATCAATTTTAGGTGGTACAATACAAAGTCACTATACTACATACTACTCTCTTCTATACTACTTTTTTGAAAAAAAAACAATTTATTTTCATTTTCTCTCTTACTATTGAAACAAAGATAATTATGAACAATGAATATTAGATAGATTAGAAGGGAAGTAAAGTGAGTCAGCCTCAGCTCAGCAAGCAATAATGCAGTTTGTTACATCATCTTCAGTTAAATGCCATAACTGCAAATGTACATGCTTTGGAAATTCTATTTTATGATTATCTGGGCACATAATTTTTTTTTACTAGCTGACCTGACAGACATAGTCCAGAGGACCAAATCTACTAATTTTAAGTGTAAAACGGGATATGACTAAGACTGCGCTGTCCATCCGTGTGTCACCAGGCTGTATCTCATGAACCGTGATAGCTACAGTTGAAATTTTCACAGATGATTTGTTGCCGCTATAACAACAAATACTAAAAACAGAATAAAATAAATATTTGAGTGGGGCTCCCATACAACAAACGTGTTTTTTTGCCATTTTTTATAGATTGTGGTATGGAACACTCCGTGCGCGAGTTCACCTCGTACTTGGCCGATTTTTTAAACAACATTCACATGTCAATCTCCATTCATTTTTGACAGATTGCGACTGAGTTGCAAATGCAAATGATGCTTAAAAATTGGAGAATTGGCACTCTGTTCAAACTGAGTTCAAAGAAAAACACTCAGTTTTGTCTAAATTTCCTGGTCAGCTTTTCTATTTTTCCCTTAGGAGCCTTACTTCGATCCATCAGCTATCTTCTCTCTTTCAGGCAAACTGGATTCAGCTAAATACCAGTTTTAAAATATTCATGCCTGGATTATTGTGAATATTTCCAAGGAAAAAAGCTTTTAAAAATGAACTATATCGGTCTAGCCTCTACCGATGCACTTATCAATGAATGCATAATAATTTTTACCTGACCATGGCCAAGCAAAAGGAGGGTTTTATTTTATTTATTTGATTGCAAATTAGTTCTGTTTGCAATTTTGTACATAGCATATCTCATATTTTTTCAATTAATTGGCTAAACAAATTCTGGACCTCAACAGAACCTCTTTTCATAAGTTGATTGTGCAACATTGGTTCAAGACAGGTTGTAGGTACATAATTATCAGGACAAGATTTAGGTACAACAATCTATCACATCTTTAAATAACTCTATAATTATTTTTTATTATTGGTAGGCTCCAGTTTGACAATTAACTTCCCTTATGGTAAGTCATTAAATTTGTATTTTGCAAAATATTTTTTTATAGTTATAGTATTAACTATGTCAGTACTAACCTTCTGATATCTTCACGATGGCTGCCTTAGGCAGGCTCGTATCCTCTTGAATTACAACTTTCTTAGCCTCATCAAGGTTCTGTTGTCTTTTGTCATTGCCTTCCTCTTCAGCTTTGGCCTTGTCAGACGCCTTATGGCCTTCCCTCACCCAGATCTTGTGGATTTTCTTCAGCTGAGACTTTGCTGCAACTTCGTACTCTTTCGTGTCGTCCTTAGCGTCAACATAGATCGTGGGGAATGGTTCCTTGCCAGCATGTCGCATGGCCTGTAACACGGTCTTAAACGGCTTTGATTCAGTCCCATCGCCGGTCTCATCACTACCTTTCTTATCCGACGTGTATATCTCGCCTAAAAGTTTAAAGAATATGTTGCATACGTGTGCGTTTAGGTTAGAATATAAATATACGTAGAGCTAAGACAAAACTTACCTATTGAAAGGTTCTCCATTTTAACTGTTATTAACTAACGTCGAACCTGGAGTTCACTTTGATATTGATTGACAAACAATACGTTTTTTACACGGAACTCTCTGATTTTCTGATGAAACTGACGAAACTTTTCACGTCACCGGTCCTGTTATACACATGCGCACCGCACGCAATTGCAGGGTTGCTAGTGCTAGGAGTAAAATTTCCTAAAAAATCCCATGCAAAAATTATTGTTCCCAACTTCCCATTGTAACTTCTCTCTCTTCTATGGACTTTATGGACATTGTAGAATGTATGTTAGTAACTTATTGAGATATGGACGTTAACTGTGTAGGACCTAACAGTTCAGGTTTAACAGTAAAACGATATTTAGTTGCCTTAGTGATCAGTATGAAAACTATAAAGTTATCCTTATCATACACAAACAAGTGGTCCCTTGTATAATAACAAAGATCACCTAATGAACCCAAAAAATCTAAGGATTTAACTATCGACTCGAAAAGAAGAAGCACAAAGATTTATTTACATCAAGACTATCAAATTGTATCTTAATTATGTATAATATAAAGATACTAGGTAAATATAAAAACTAGTAGAAAGTAGATATACAAGCGGAGTAAAAAGGGGACGGAAAGAACTCTTAAGGCATCGAAAAATTCGTCCAAATCGCTAACAACGGGAAAAGTGACTAGAACACTGGCCGCATTGCCAATTTGAATGGTAATGCTGATTCGTTAGCCAAAGAAAAGGCCAGCCCTCTGGTCACGTGAAGAGTCGACTAACTGCTTGCTGATTTTACAATAAAAACACGATGAGCACTCGGACCCCATGAACCTAGTGTTTCATCCTCAAACGGCTCAAATACATAAATAAATAAATTCCCAATAAGATTGTTGTCTTGCGCCGTTTGAGATTTTCAAACGGCATCATTGTTATTTGAAATGCTAAAACCTAAGTTTAGGGTAAGCTTCATAAGTTGGTAACATTTATTAAATTTCTTGACAGTGACGTTTGATGTTTCTGGATTTTCCTGCCAATAGCTAAAGTTATTCTTTTTCTATAATGTTGTAAGAAACAAAAAAAATAGATAAATTACAATGCACTTTGCTTCACTTGAATTGCATTCTATGAACGATGCAACCTTGCCTTACTAATAAAAAAATAAATAATACCTATATATATCACACACCCAGTGCTCTTCCTCCTCTCTCCTACTTGATCTATGCTGTGCCCGACAGGGTCCATAATTGTGACTAAGATAATTATTTTCTACCAACTTTATACATTATGGTACGCAATAAAGAATTGAGAATTGAATTGATGTGGGTCGTAAAGAATAAGTAAGTGGCCAAAATCTGTAAAAAAAATCTCCGATTTGACTAAGTCCTCTGCCCAGGATACGATACGGTGAAAGATCGACCGACACTTCACAAGTTTTTTTTTTCTCGATAATTCGCCGTGTTTTTTACATAATGTCATGGTTTTCGACTAAAGCAACAGTTATTTATTTATAAGGCTATTTACAATTATTTTGAAAAAAATAACTTATTCACGATAGAACAGAAAGGCTTTCGGAAAAATGTTTCTGTGGATGTTGCTGTCTATTATTTAATCGAAAGGATATTGAATAATATGGATAGTAGAACACCAGTTTCAGCCCTGTACATGGACATGAGCAAGGCGTTTGACCATGTAGATTTTAGTATTTTGTTAAGAAAGCTTGAAGCATACGGAATAAGGGGTAACATCCTTGACCTACTCAAATCTTACTTAAGTAATAGAAAACAGATTACACAAATTACGAAAATATGTCCTGAGTCTAAAACTGAGATATTCTTCAACTCAAATCCCCGTGAAGTTCGCTTTGGTGTATCTCAAGGTAGCGTATTGGGGCCGTTACTTTTTCTTATATATATAAATGATCTTCCTAAAGTCGTAAATTATCCCATAGTTCTATTTGCCGATGACTGTACTGTAATGTTTTCATTTGATAAAAATGAACATTTAGAAATGTACGAAAGAAAAGTCAATGATTCAATCAAATCGATTATAAAGTGGCTCAAAGAAAACAACCTGAAGATAAACTTAGATAAGACTAAAATTGTGCATTACAAACAAAAAACAAAAACGTTAGACAATATAAAGGTAAAATATGAAAATATAAACATAGACGAGGTCAATACCACAAAATTTTTGGGTCTTTGGATTGACCAAGAAATGTCATGGATAACACAGGTTGATGCTATCTGTAAGAAACTTAGTAAGTTTTCTTATGCATTGTATATGCTTTCCAAGGTTGTAACACAAAAAGCAGTTTTGGCAGCTTATAATGCGTATGTCTCATCTACTTTAAGATATGGCATCATATTCTGGGGAAACTCCACTAACTGGGAAAAAGCCTTTAAGGCTCAAAAGAAATGTGTTAGAGCTATTTGTAGTTTACGATTACCTGATAGTTGCAGACCACACTTTAAGAATCTAAAAATTCTAACTTTCCCATCTGTATACATATTTGAATTAGCAGTATTTATCAAGTACCATCCAGAATTTTTTGAAAAATTTACCAGCCGACGTCATCGTAACAAAATTAAGGCAATCAGTCATACCACAGCTTTGTATGACAAAAATATTATCGGTATGGCACCAAAAATATATAATAAAATTCCAGCATCTATTAGAGAAATTAGTGACATAAGGTTATTTAAAAAAGAATTAAAATTGTTTTTATTAAAAAATACATATTACTCAATCAGTGAATTTCTACTAGATTATGAGACTGATAGTTATGATATATCTCAGAGGTATAAGTAGAAATTCCGTAATTTCTTAAAAAAAAAATTAAATAGTAGCCAATAAAATTATGCCTAGAATTATGTTTTGAAGTTTGTACTCACTTATGTTAATTATATTTGATTTAAATATAATTTAAAATATTTTGGCACATTTTAAATGTAATATTTAATGTTTGTATGCTACCTACTGTGGCAAGACACAGAGACCCATTAATCTTGTAATTGTTCCACCTTTTTCACCTGTGTACACAAATAAACGTATTTGATTTGATTTGATTTGATTACTTTCCAGAATTATTTTCATCCGAGCTACCATTTTGGAACTAAAGAGCGTTTTGCAAAATAAAAAAAAAATAGAAAGCTCTAACTCGGATAAGGTGCTGCGATAAAAATGGCCGAAGACTGTTAAAAACAAATCTCCAAAAAGATCCAAGTCCTAAAAATTAGAAAGATCTTTACTCGGAAACGGTAC
Organism: Melanchra persicariae; assembly: GCA_947386135.1. Classification (NCBI taxonomy): domain Eukaryota; kingdom Metazoa; phylum Arthropoda; class Insecta; order Lepidoptera; family Noctuidae; genus Melanchra; species Melanchra persicariae. Next base: position 6,498,541 of record OX376661.1, on the reverse strand, counting down.
GTCGTAGGGCCATGCTTCTCAGAACCTAAATGGTTTTGTGGTCAAGGTCAACCCGATACTGAAATAAAATTGGGACGGAAAAAAACCAAAAACTAAAAGTCCTCGCGCCATAGCGCCCCTAAGGCTACACTCCAAGGACACGGTGGTGTATACGGTGGAGGTCTGCCCCGCTTGGATGGAGCACCGCCGTGTCATCGTCGAGGCGATCGGCGGCGGCGACCTTTCGCGCCCGGCCCTGGTTCAATCCATGGTCCGGAGCGAGGAGGCATGGAAAGCCGTCACCTCCTTCTGCGAAGCAGTAATGCTAGTGAAGGAGGAGGCGAGCCGCGTGAGGGAGAGACAATCCTCACGCCCCAGCCGCCGCGGCATAGGGAGACGCACCGGGCGTCGGGAGTCATTTGATGATTTCCCATATTTAAAAAAAAAAAAAGGCTACATTCCAACTGAAAGAAGATTAATTACTAGAAAAAATTAGATTATAGAAACTGAAGTTTACTTAGTGACACAAGTGACATGGGCAATTCATATCAATTTAATACGATAATGAACAAAAGATGTGACTGAAAAATCGGCGCATGTAAATGAAAAGGCTAGGCCACCAATTAAACGGCTCATTAAGCTAATTGGCTGCGACGTAGGTACACATTATAATTACCTTAGTCTAATTATTGATAAGTTGTAGCCTGCAGGTAGCTTAACAAATATCATTGTTATGTTGTAACTTGGTGTGCAAAATCTTGATCAGATAATAATTTATTTCTTTAAAAATAGATCACAAGTGTGAGAAGCCAAGATATTTAGCACCAATAATAGAGGGAGTCTGGGTGCTTAGGCTCATAGTTCAAAGCATAAGCATGAGCATCGGGTGCATAAGTTCAAATGGTGCAGTAAAATCGTTTATGAATGGATACAGCTATAATAAACGATTTGTGAACTGAAGAATGCATCATGCATCCAAACAAGCATGCAGCATGCAGCATGCAAGCGAGCATGCAACATGCAGCAGGCATGGTTTATATCACGGCTCTGGCGCTGCAGGGCTCCGGTGGTCCCACGCGAGCTTATCGTCGCAGATGGTTTCAACACCCACCACCGCAGCTTCAGCTGCAGCGGTGGGCGTTATTAATAATGGCATTGCATGATATGGAGCAACGACATCATTTGACACGAGAAGAGATGATGCTCTCTCATCTTTCATCATCTCTTCTCGTGTCAAATGATGGAAATCTCCCAACTTGACCACATTTAAATTTTCACAAATGTGGTAAAGCTCGGAGATTCTCTCCAGGTCAGCCATCTAGTCGGCCATCTTTTTTTCTGTTTACAGACAGGCAGCGCGTGCAGCGGCCAGCATCATCACACTTGCAAACACAAACATATGGCAATTATTTACGATGTTGTTTATGAAGATGCGGGGCGTGACGCGGCGCGTGGGCGGGGCGTGAAGAGGACAGACAGACGGACAGACAGACGGACAGACAGACGGACAGACAGACAGACGGACAGACAGACGGACAGACAGACGGACAGACAGACGGACAGCGGAGTCTTAGTAATAGGGTCCCGTTTTTACCCTTGGGGTACGGATACGGAACCCTAAAAACGAAAGATATTCAATACTTCAACGTTAAGAATACTTGACATTAGGCCCTAGAAAATGTGCCATTCAATTAGCGAATGCGACTGTCGAAATGCCAAAATGTAGGGATTTGATCACGTGACATTTCGATAGCATCTGTCAATCCCATACATTTTTGACGTATTGACAATCGCCTTCGCCACGCTACCGTTAACAGAATGTCACTTGTCTAGAGCCCATTGACGCTGATTGACGCTTTTGTGCCGCCATCTGAGTTCCTTGCACGTTCCATGTTAATTATTTTTTTTTGTTTTTTCCATGATTATCTTAACCCATTTAGATGCAATTTTTACCATGGTACTAAATGTTCCTTTAGTCGGTACCTACGTAGAATAATTTATTGTGACTTCAAAATGTTCGACGTGATTGACCCCCTCGTAGCACATACAACATAAATATCATTTAAATAAAATGCAACGCTTAATCAATCCATCATTTATTTTTAATTTTAAATATTTAGGTGACAAACATGGTAAAGATATTTTTAATCTTCATTATTAGCAATCATGAAAGAAACAGGGTTGAGAAGATATGATTCGCAAATATTTTTCTCTTTGAATGACTCTAAAATAGTTGTATCCAAGTACTCATTAATGAGAGACGAGCAGCTGGTATCATTAGTTGCGTGTGCCAGTGGGGCTGTCAGCTGGTGTACGGCGACTGGGCGCTGCGAGTGTTGCTGCAGCGATTGCACCGGTAACGTTACTTGTGTAGACGCGGCGCGCAGCAGCACAAGCTGAGAGCGCAGCGCGCGCGCCGGCGGCACGTAGTTGCGCGCGCGCTCGATACGCGCCAGTGCAGCTTCTATCAGCGAGCGGGAGTACTGCGCCGAGTGCGGCACACGACCCAACAAAGTTCGCACACACACGTCCACTTTCTGTGGCCATGAAGTGATGACTTTTAGTGCTTCCTCCAGGTCTACAACTTCCTCACCCACCATCAGCTTTAACATATGTTTGACAACTTCATTCTCCAGTTGTTCTTTTGTCTTGTATTCTGAGATATTTTCTTCAATCACATTTCGAACTTCAGTCGGTGCACATCCAAGGCAGTATACAGTACCAGTTAAACCTAAAAGTCAGAAACGAACGGTGTGAAAGTTTTGAATTACTCAAATACATCATAGAATAGGGTTGTAGGTAACTAATATTGCTTACCTAGATCCTCTAGAATAGCTGCCATTTCTAACGCCACCAGTATGCCTGTTTCATAACCCAATAAGTAGAAAGTATTTTTCATTCCTGTCTTGTTTAGCAGCACCTTAAAATATGGGAAAGTGTGGTTAATTTTATAGTCGGTACATTTGAAATGTTTATAATGGTCACTTTAATTTGTGAGCGCATACATCGACATATCTCCGGGCAGTCTCTGGCACGGTCTCGGTGGGGCGGTCGAGTCCCGGCTGCAGCACCAGCGCCGGCAACTTGAGACGCTCGCACAGCACTCGGAACCTCTCGTGGTGGCCCTCCATACCCGGCACTATACACAGATACGTCTGGTTAGCGTCGAATTCGTCTTCTCGCTGAAATATTACAAAAATATTAGAATACGATTAATGGATTGTGTTAGGCAATCTGGCTAGACAGAAGATGCCTGCTAAGCTCCAGGGATGTATGGAAACTGAAAACTATGTGAGCTACTACGGTTACCACGGTACTAATACTCTACTACGATATTTGGTCTAATGATGAATCAATATAAGCAATGTAATAAGCTACCCTACAAATGATATAATCAATATTGTAGCTTAAAATCATCAATCAGCATAAAGAATGCAATATTTACCAAACTGTCGCCGCTAGTGATAGTAGGCATGCATACTATTTCCGAAGTCGCCAACAGTTCGTCCGTGTCCACGTATGATATAAACGTCGCTAACCCTTTAACATCTTCAAAGGCGTTTTCGGTTTTATCCAAATTCATTATTCTATCAACAAATGCAACCGTTAATTCCATAATATTGGCAATATTGGATGTAACATTTAATTTCGTAAAAGTACTTACGTTTCCATTGTTAGCTGTGGTATCTCTTGTTCAGTGAAGTCAACATTATGGTGCATTCTCAAATAACTAGCAACTAACAGTAATTTATCATCTTGAATACCGAGTTCTTCTAAAGTAGTCGTTTTAGGTGTTTTCTTTGTCAAGTATATTTCTGAAAACATAACTTGAATGTTAAATAATGTCAAATTACATTGAATGGTCATCCATTAATGAAAAAAATATGCTCAAGAACCTTCTTGAGTATATTTTTGCAAAAAAAAAACTAAAATCTAGTGTTATTTTACTGACCAGCAATTTCAGCAAGTTTTTCCATCAAATCAGGTTGTTGTCTATTTGTTCTCTTTGCAACCACCAAGATGTCCAAACCGCAAAGTGCACGTTCCACCGTGTCCACTGCATCACCACCACTGGACGCCTGAATGGAAATTAATTTAATTACTGTCGTATTGATCACATTATTTTCGTTGCTATACGACCAAGTTCTTTCGCAGTTTACTGAAACTAGTGGTCGCTAAATGATAGATAGATAGATTAATTTATTTTCCTAGAATATGATATTTAACAGATTCTAACACACATACACAATAGTTCTTCTTGGCTTTACCAATTTCGTTGGATCCCTTGAAATTTTGCCCACCTTATTAGTGAATTCACAGATAAATTATTTTGTTCAAGCCATTCTATATAGCTTTTCGACAACATTTATTTTATCCACAAATTGGTCGAAATTGGGGTAATAATTTAATGTATAAAGCATTAGTAAAAAATATTAGATTACTGCACTCCTTCTACATAATAATATAAATTATAATCAATTTTTTCCCCGTCCGCGCAATTTTCGTAAAAAAAGGGTACAAAGTTTTTGCTTCATAATGACATATATTCAAAGAGTATGTACAAATCAAGATTAAAGCTCAGTGATCTATATAAAGCATTCGAATCGGTTCACATCGAATAACTTTTTAGAAAATGTAGCCAATAAGACATGGCACTCGATCTCGTTCTAACAGTACTGTATTTTTCTATTTTAACATTATACTCGTGTACTGTACAAGAGTATAATGTTAAAATAGAAAAATATGAATTGAACTGGAACACCACTGGCAAAGGGTGATGCCGGAGGGGCCTATTTTAGGGCCTTTTCTATTTTACATGATCAAACTGCTAAACTCAGTCAGTGTTAAAAAAATACTATTTTTTTTCTTTTGTTGGAGATATTGGAATGAGATACTTACATTATTTTGTTGAGGTAATGCTACCAGAAAAGCTGGTAATTTATTTTGAACACGAGAAAGACACGTTGGCTTGCCTAGCATTGTTTCACCAATATTTATCACCGCAAAGTATCTGAAAAATGGGATACACGAGTGATTATTACGAGTATTGTAGATATAAAAACCAAAGATGATTCAGGAACAATAAATCATGTTGTTATTTACCTTATATCTGGACAAAATTGTCTCGAAACTATATCCAAATTATGGAACAAAGTTTCTTGAATTGTTTGATCAACATTTGTAATTATGTAAATGCCTTCAATGGAGCCCAATTGATTGGCATCCTTAAGTAGTTCTATAATCTCATTTTCTTTATTCAAGTCCTGCGAAGACATCTGGACTTTCACGCCGATCTTCTGCCAATTCCTGAATAATTGAAAAGTTAAGTTTAGGTTTGTTAGAAAGTAGCGCTATCATTATCATGGCTATTGGTAACATTTACAGTGTTAATAAGAACCATTTGCTTACCGGAGTTTAAGTTGAAACTTCGCAGTTGTATGTGCTTTGCTGTATATGTGTAGTTTCCTTGCACCTCGAGCAACAAGCTTATCAACCATCTGGAGTCCAAAACTGACATCCTTCATGACTACAAGTTGGCACTGGTTTGGATTGCAAGAGATTCTGAAAGAAAAAGAACAATATTGTGAATACGTTATATGAGCAAACAAAAACAAATCACTTCACGACAATTTTAAATGCAGCCAACAATGCTACCGTTTATTAAAATCTTGTTTCTATAAAATTGCAAAGATAATCTTTCTTCACCTTGGTTGCGCTTGCGTCGTATGTTCATCCATCTTTAGTAGTACTCTGCCACGATGCCTGCTGGCTGCGAGCAATTGGAAGGCACGAGTTACGTCATGCGGCGTGTACGACACGCGCGACAGAGGTCGCACGTACCCGCGGTTAATACCTTCACTCAACATTATCTGCAAGGCCTGCAACAGAATGCTCCAATAACATAACAGCTTTATCATCAATAATGCGATCGTAGATCGTAGTAGTGGACAAATTAGTTTCGCTAGTAAACTCACTTCTTGGTTTAAAATTAAATCGTCAGAGAGCTTCAACCAATCCGTGTTTTGTAGCATAATTTGAAAACGGTATGTATGTGCAACATTCGTTTTTAAAATGTTGCTGTTTTGGTTGGGATACTTACTTTCATTTCCGTGGGGTTTCCAAATATCGTTGAGAAATCGATAGTAGCATAAGCTCTTTCTTTAGTGAGATTGTACAATCCATATTCGAAATTTTCATCTTGATTGTGAAGTTGAGAAACATCAAAAACTGCTCCCAGGTTACCAACACAGCTAGGTGCACCCTGAAATCAGAAAACATTTCAATATAGCTAATATCAATAACGCATTTATTGACAATAATAAATAAAATCCGGTACATACTTTCCTCAAGCTTCCTTTAAGTGAGCTTACAACAATGTTGCAACCCTCCCCTTTTTTGTCATTAAGAATCATATCTACGAAACTCTGATCACGAGAGTTTCCGATATGATAAGCTGAAAATAAATAAAATGTGAATAAATTTTATAGAACTCCGTTAAAATGAAGTAATGAATATCTAAAAATCTCTTACAGTTACATACCTTTTAAGTCAGGGAATAATTTCAGTAAGAAACGTTTCTTGCGCATGTCACTAACGGTTGTGTACACTTCACAGCCGTGCGCAAGGAGTATTGATAACATAGCTTGGCCCAAAGCTCCAGCCCCTCCGTGGACAAGGACAGAAAAATCAGGTGTCAGCCTCCTGCCATATTTGATGCCCTAAAACAAATCAGAATTGAACGTGAAATTCACCGTTAACAGAATTATTGTTGCTTATCCCAGGATGGACTTGGGTATGTCGCAAAGTCTACTAGAACACAACGTGAAGTGCTAATACAGCCAAAAGGCGTATGGATATGAACAATTGGTCCACTCCAGCCAACAGAGTGCTACTCACGAGACAGTAGAGTGCGTGTGCGTAGGCGAGCGGCACGGTGGCGGCGTCCTCAAGGCTCCAGTGCGCCGGCACCGGCCACAGCAGCTCCGGCTGTGCATGCACCACACTGCCAGCCGCACCTGAGCGTACCAGGCCCATCACTCGCGAACCACTGTAATACAAAACATCTGAGTTTGATTTGCTTATGTTCCTCAGCGGTTTCCGCCTTACGGGTCAATGATAAAATTAAGCGATGCTCTAAACTATCTTTCACCACTTTGTTAGGCTGAACAGGCTACACTATGTCAATCTTCTTTTATCTATATAAAAATCAATTGCTGTTCGTTAGTCTCGCTAAAACTCCTGAACGGCTAGACCAATTTGGCTAATTTTGGTTTTGAAATATTTGTGGAAGTTCCGAGAAGGTTTAAAAGGGATTGAGAATGAGAAAATATGGAATAAAATACAACCGGGCGAAACCGGGGTGGGCCACTATTAGGTAATAATATCAGTCGCCATCGATTAATCTCAATTGAACGTTCACGGATATCTCAGATTTTTAATCATTTTTTTACCATTTTCATCTCCGATACCAGGCCAAGACTACGTCTTTTCAAAGGTATATTTTATTACCTCTCAGTTGTTCCACTGAAATCCATGCCATAGTTGTTTCCTCCATAACGTTTTGATGTAATTTTTCCAATTGCTTTTTTGATGTCGGTGTTAGATAATCCGGCGTAGTGGACCTAAAATATAAAATTACAATTAAATATTTGTCAATAATAATTTTTTTATCTACATCTTATCAAACTTAACCAGCAGGGATCATGGTATCAATGGCGTCTAATCCAAATTCCATAATTAAAAGAAAATCAGTATCTGTATTATGGTCTATAACAAGCTAACGTACCTTCACTGGTATTCCAGAGCCACATGACTCGGAAGCGCTCACCCACTCCAAAGATTTCAAATCTCCAACTTGTGCGCTTTGGAGCATCACTTTGCTGCTCATTTTCGCACCTTCTTGTACCGGAACGTAATATTCGCCTCCCCATTTGCCCTAAAAGTTCACGTAAACGTAAAATCTGGGAATTACTAACTTACTCGTTGCATTTATTGATATCCATAAAGTTAATACTTACATGATCCAAAACGGTGAACGCTAAATCGATATCCGGCAGGTCATCCAAGAAGAAATTGTTGCCTTCTTCATTATTGACAGCTATTAGCTGAATATTGTTTCTTTGTACATCATTTCTCCAAGTTTGTACAAGTTGTTTGAGGGTAGATGGTACTGGATGGGGAGCGACGATGAGCAGGCGATGGCGGGGGGAGAGGTTGGCTCGGGCAGCGGTGAGGAGGGAGAAGTCGAGATGCGCGCGCACTGTGATGGCCGTAGTGGGCACGGCCACCTGCGTAGGCCGCCAGCGCACCAGGTCCAAGCGCGTGCGTTCGTTGCTGTGCGCCGACAATTGACGATACAAAGACGTCGGCCGAACGCGACCTCCGTACACATCATCTTCCTCGCTCACGATGAAGGAGTCTCGTTGTAGTGCAAAATGTAGTAGTTGACACATCTGTGATTTTTTTAAAATTACGTTGATTTCAATGTGAAATTGATTACCTAAGATATAATTAATAGAAAAAAATAAATTGTCTTACATTATCATCGGTTGATAGATTACGGACGATGGCAAGGTCTGCATTCTTAAGTGAGCTGCCACTATTCTTTGTTGAGTTCAAGTCTCCCAGTCTGAATTCTTCGTAACTGATGTTGACTCCATAAACGCTAGATCCAATTTTCTTCATTTCTTCAAAGACATATCCCTTCATTTGATTGTTAGTGATACCAACAACTTTAATGGAGTCTTTGTTCACATTTTCAGCAACTATTTGCAAGAACACTCGCAGTGAAGTTGAAATCTGGTAATAGAAAAAAATAATTATTTATTTCTTTATTCTTAGGTCAAATCATTTCTATCTTTCTGTCACAATTTACTTTGAGTCAGCTCATGGGTCAACATTTTCGACGAGTATTTTTTAAGTTCATCTATGTACATAATTTTGAAAGTTAATGTTTTGAATAGTCACACTTACTTGTTGGTCTACTTGGAAATTGGAAACGAATTTCAGCGTCTGTAAAGCCATGTTTCTTTTGTTAATAGCTGGCAAATTGCGGTATCTGATATTTTCCATCATTAGTCCTCCACATCTGAACAGAGCAAAAACAAAATTAGGGACCAGAGTAAAACGTAGACAGCGTAACAAATGGTTTTAGTAAGTGTTGAGTCCAACAACCGTGGTCAACAGTAAGCCACTGTTGACCACATTATCGCTTACTCGTATTATCAAGTGATAATGCAAACGCCTGACAGTGATAATAATTAAATTTACCTTGCAAATTCATATTCCTCTAATACTTCAGCTTTATACAAGACTTTGTCCTCTGAATCCATCTTCATCTTAAGATGTTTCTCCACGTCTATAGAGATTCTCCTGATGTGTGTGGGCAAGGTGACTCCGTCGTGTGGTTGTCGCAGCATGTTCAGCTGCAGTAGACCATCAATGAACGTGACCCAGTTGTCAAGCCACACCAAAGATGCTTCATTCAGAGATGAGCTTGCGGCATCGATGCTGCAGAACTCCCCACTGTGCAGATATTAATTTGGTGTTATTATTTTTGTATTCTACACTATAGTGTCTTGAATTGAATCTCTGGAGCCTGACTTTTTATCTACTATATCGATTGACGAAACAAACTGAAATGATCGTGATAGAAAAAGACACAGAATACTTTTTTTTTTTTTTTGAGTGTACTTTATCGTTTATTGCAACTATAACTATATACACACACTTAAATAAAAGACTCAACTAAAACTAAAAGTAACCTAAAACATGGCGTCGAAAAATTACTCTGCATCGCAGGCCACTGGTAATGTACCCAAAAGGCTGGCAGCATTGCCACGTTGTATGGCAATGGTTATCCCATGTCCGAGGTAAAAGCCAGCCCTAGGGTCACGCGAAGTGTCAACTAAGCGTCTTGACAGATCTTTAAACAAGTAATGAGCACTCGGACCCCACGACCCGAGAGTTTCAACCCCAAACGGCTCGAAAATATAACTACCTACAAGTTATTATATTTCCGCCGCTTGAGGTTCTCCGCAGCCGCAGCGGCAGCGCCAGCGCAGCACGAAGAGCTAGGAAGATGGGATGGCGCATGAGTATCGACACAAGTAGCGTCCCACACTAATGGCCTACCCATCTTCCATGGAAATAATGACATGATGCCGTCCGGTCTCGTGTCATAGTTGCCTGCCAGGCCATTGCGTAATACAGCCGGAACGCCTACAGTGACAAGAGCTCGTCGGATGATGTCGTTAATATTCGCGTGCCGCGCTATGCGACCAGCGCTACGGCTGCATGACAGGCCGTGGTGTCGTGTGGGGCGAGACTGTTGACAGCTTCGCCACAGTGGCAGCGATGAGGAGAACAACAAGGAGCGCCAAGACGCAGGGAAGCAGCGAGGCGGAAAGTAGTATCGTCGAACAAGGTGCCTGTGTTCGACATCGGTAGTACGTGAAGCCAGAGTCCCGACTCCCATTGACCCACAGCCAACAGACGAGCACGCTCAGCAGCAGTACCAGATGTGGCCAAAAGGTTATTCTGAACCTCTCAGCAGAGTGGCTCGTCCCACCGTCTCTGGGATGATGGGTAGTCGGGTGGATTTAGATTCGGGAATACTTGATTTAACATGACGTGGTTGAAATAAAAGAAGAGGACCCGTGGACTAGTATGTCATAATCGTTCTATTCTTTTGAAAACCTCTTCTTCAATACTGTCTTCCATATCTTTTTGCCTTCGCCGGATGAAAATGTAACATTATGTATCTTTCAGGTGCCTCTAAGCTTTCTAGTTCCTTCTCTTTTATTACTTAAATTAAGATTATTATAATTAGACATTACCTGTACAAGTAGTCTCGTTCACGCAACAAGTCATAAATATCTTCAGAAGTGAGGTTCATATCTTGAGATTCATTAAGTTTTATTTCGTCTTTTTTGTCATTCGGTTTTAAAACAATTATTGTGCCTGTTGCTACTTTTATTTTATCATCGTACACCTGCGAAATTAATAATGTTGAAATGGTTGTTTCAGGAAGAGGAAATAGAATATATTTAGTCTTGCATTCATGCTGGAAAGGAGGTCATGCGGATGTCACTTCCTCTTCAGTTTCCACTGAGCCATATCATTTATCGGGATAAATAGTAGCCTATGTGAACCCAAGGTGCCAACTATTTGTGTGCCAAATTTCATTTAAATTCGTTAAGCCGTTTTTAAAATTAGTGCGCACAAACAGAAAGAGATTTATCAAAAGTATAGAATGATAATTATAAATAACATATCATTGAAGTTTTTAACCGACTTAAAAAAAAGGAGGAGGTTCTCAATTCGTCTGTATTTTTTTTTTTTTTTTTTTTTTGTGTTTTTTACCTCATATATCCGTCATTTATGAACCGATTTGAAAAATTCTTGTTTTATGTGAAAGGATATACTTCTCGATTGGTCCCATTGAAATTTTATCAAAATCGGTTCAGCAGTTTGGTTTTTAAATCCAAATAGCTGGAAAAAATATGTGGAAAAATCATACGAAATTGCATATTTTTGCTTTCCTGTGACTTTCCAGTGGTGTTGTTAGGTGTGGGGTACCACTAAAAAGTGGAAAATAAAACACTTTTTCACAAAAAAAAAAACAAATAACGAAGAAGCAACCAAAAACACCGATTTCCGAAATTAAAGTTATTTTGTACTTTGTAGTGTTTTTTTTGGAAGTCGGTTTTTTTTTATTAAAATAGTTCTCCCGACCGACTTCAGCCATGGCGCAGAGTAGCCATAGGCGTGAGACATATTCTAGTGTACAATTATGTGCGCAAATACAGATGCACTCCCTCTTCCATTATTCTCATAGTTCGTTGGGACGGCAAGCCGACACGACCGGAAAGGTCTGGAGCAGGACCAATGCTTGATGTGCTTTTCAAGACACGGGGGTGCCATACCAACAACTTCCAAAACTCCGGTCTGTCACGGAAATTCCTAATGGTATCAATATTTTTTTTACCATTGCGATCCAAGCACCCCATGCACTGCAGTCACACTTTTGACTGCCTACATACCTCAAAACACCCAGTTCCTCTTTGCATTGCTACTCGGAGTTTCAGTTGACTCTGTGTGCGCATTACAGGTTGTGAGTACAAGTGCACGTCGCGGAACTCCACGGACAGTTGCTTCTTAGGAACACCCATACTCATAGCCAGGGTGTCCCATACAGCCACCAAGGTTGATGCAAACGGAAACACTGTTTGTTCTGTAAAAAATATATGATTAATAAATCCAATGCTTCTCGGAAATTCGTGACGGAAAAATATTTGGGGGCTAAACGAAAAAAAGTGTAATTACACTTTCTTTCAAGTTCTTACCATGCTTAGGGACCTCGTTCTAATACTTTTTATCGTACACTATTAAAAATGTCAGTAGGAACTAAATAAGGGTGGTAAGTACCTCTTATGACGTGTCCTTTCAGATGTGCATGTTCCTTATCGTGCAAAGAGATGGTAAATGTACAAGCTGCGCCCTTCCTTCTGCTAGCACTATGGTAGAGAGGCAAAGCCCTGTAAATGAAAGAAAAAGAAATGCAGTAGTTACATTGATAAAACAGTAAATAGACGCAGTACAACCCCCTTCAACTGCTCACGAAGGCCCCGTTTTCAGAAGAGAGACAGTAAAATCTTGATGCAATATTAATTTATTTAAAATAAGTTGTTTTATTTACCATTTTTCTCCATGGGCCCACTCTACCAGATGGGAAAGGAATGGCGTCTCAGTTGAGACGGGCATCTCTACTTTTGGGTAGAGAATTTGGACCTTCGGGTTGTATCCCTCCATGTATAATCTGGAAACGGACACAGTTAATAATATTAACCAATACTGGTACAACAGGTACTGTCTTTATTACATTCTCACCAGAGAATGGGCAGCAGCATTCTCTGTAAGTACATTGCTACAGCCACACTGCGATCGCCAACCCGCCGCCAAGCGTGGCGATTATGGCAAACCCCCCCACTTGGGGGAGGCCTATGTCCAGCAGTGGACGTCTTTTGGCTGATATGATGATGATGATGACAAGGTACTCGATCTTGGGAGAAGCACAAGACCGGTACAAGTGGTGAACCTTGTGGGAGGTCCATGTTCAGTCTTTGCTGTTATTCGGCTGAAATGTTGATGACGATGAATTCGTCTTACGGTTTTGGCTCAGGTACAAATTAGTAAAATGCTCTTGGTCATGAAATCATCAAGATCGAAGAGGCAGTTATGAATGAGACAGAAACGTACCATAGTGTGAATTAAAAATCGTAGCATAAAGATAAGGAATACGATAAATGTTACTCTAACTAACTCATTCTACCATTTCTGGGGAAAGGGATTCCCTCCTTTTTCTAAACAATCACATTTTCTGGTAGTGCAGGATGGACCTTATGATAAAAGTCAAAATCGTTCTGCTATCTTTACCTTAATCTGCAGACCGAAAATCCGAATGAGTTTCATTGGACTCATTTTAACTTATTAGAATTAACCACCAAGAAATAATTATAAGCCACCAGAAAACTTAAAAAACACTTACTTGCCAACTGCTTCAAGCAGTAGGAACGTATTGTCAGCGTGTCCACGCCTAGTCAGTGCTATGTTCCTGCAGTCAGCAGGAAGAGAACGCTTTAGAATGGCTTGTAGCAGGCCGTGAGGAGCTACCTCCACTAGCACTGCGTTGGACGGTATATGTTTCAGAGTCTCCTCGAATAGTACTGGGTTCTGAAAAACAAGAGAACATCAATGTAAGTGCAATCTTTTCTGACCATTGCCACAGCTATGACAAAGTCCCAAGTGCGAACCACCAGAAACGTAGTTCTTGTTCTTTCGAATAAAGAAAATCATGCAAGTACCTTGACAACAGATGACAGACTGATGATGTTGTTTAACAGATGAGAAAAATGATTCATACTAAACATATGTAAGCCAGAAAAGACATATCAGTCAATCACAAAAATCTATCATTTTGTATTGTGAGTCTTACCAAAAGATTGTTGGTGTGGTACTCAGCCGATGAATTCTTGGCAAGGGGTTCCTCCCATCTGTCGAACGGTACTGAAGTAGAAACCCAGCGTTCACTTCGCGCTCTCGGGGTCTTAATTACTTCGCTCAAATAGTTCAGCAAGCCGGGACCTGTTTTTTAAAGATCACAATTAATGAAATAGAAGACACGATCGTATATCTGGATCATTTAAGAATAAAATTTATACTTGCTTACCTGCACCAGCAATATAACGCGAGTGATAGGCGATATTGGAGCATGGTACTTCCTTTGCGAAAATACCCTTGGCAGTCAAGTCTGCTACGAACTCTTTCATGATATCAGCAGGTCCCGAAATGGTGCTAGATTCAGGGCCATTATGACAAGCCACTTCAATTTCAGGAGGACACATTTTTACAATCTGTGAATAAAAGCAGAAATGATTTTAAATAACAAGGAACACGATAAAACAAGCAGGTAAACACAAAATTTCTATTGAGAAATTACGATTTGCATCTGATAGGTTCTTTTAGAATAGTTCTGAATGTTGAGACCCTACAAACGAAATATTACTCGTAGTACATCACATAATTAAAGAATGCTTAGCAAAATGAGTACCCACTTTATTATAAAACTAAACGTATACACCCTTACCTGTTCATATCCAAGACCGATGGCAGCCATAGATCCTCGAATAAAGGGAGTCTGCAGCGACACCAAACCGCGGCTGTACGCTGATAAGATCATCTCTTCGGCAGTCAAACAACCGTCCGCGTACGCGCAGCCCAGCTCTCCTACACTGTGCCCTGTGGAAGTGAATGATAGATAGAGAGAGAATAGAAAAGAACATTTGATATCAAGTACCTACTAGCCAGGGGTAATAATCTACTGGATTCAGACAGTGCAAGACCGGTTGTTGTAGTGGTTCTTAAAAATTGCTGGAAAGATGTTAATGATGATTAGACAATATTAGAAATTTTGAAAGTATTACCGATGATGCCATCTGGTACCAATCCAAGTTCCTTAAGGACATCAGTTAGTCCAATTTGTATGGCAGCGATTCCCACGAAAGAATGAAGAATGTTGTCGAATGTAGATTTATCGGGCGATGTAATTATATGGACGATGTCGATTCCTTTTGGTTCCAATGTTTTTCGGCATCTAAAAAGCAATTACAATGTTAATAGTAAAAAAAATATTGAATAGTCAACTTCAACATTAAGAACAACGTAGGCTACGTTGTTCTTAATGGGGAAGTTGACTAGTACCAGGAGACGACAAGTTAAATGAAAGTTTGAACACCCCTTTACCGTTCGATAGCAGCGGCGAAGATGGGTATACGCATAAGTTGCGCGCCCATACCAGACCACTGCGAGCCCATCCCGCTGTACACGAACCATAGCGGACGGCGAGCGTCGTCGAAATACTCAGTCTTCTCACATAGACTCACTGTCTTCTTTTGTTCATCTGTCTCTAGAATAATAAAACAAAACAAATGAATATTACAAAGTCATTTTCACAGGAATATTAGAATAGCAGCTCAGCAGAAGAAGACGCCCTGTGCGTCGGTAGTCGCAGAGCGATTTCCAGCCACCGTAGGCGCGGGCGTTCAGACGGTGAGCGATGGGTGGCTCATCGTCCGGAATTAAAATAGCCCACGCGCATCTCATTAAAAAAAATGCAGCTGAAATGGCAAGGGCTCTTCAAAGTTAGAGTGAACAGGCTCCTTCTGGGTAAGTTCGCTCCATCGTAGACTTTGTCTCTGTCATCTCTGACATTGACTAGAGTCAAGAGCAAACCCATCACTAATAAAAAAAAAAACAGCTGTAGAACGAATAAATCGTGGAATAAACGTGATGCTAGGTGGACGACGAAAATCATCACCCTTATAGTTGCCGGAGCTATGAACTGATTGCTTGGTAGCAGATGAATGAGAGTAGTCGTGGACCGAATTAAATGACTTACAATTAAAGAAGTTTTTTAGGGTGAATTAATGATGATAGTGAAATTTAGTATTGTAAATTTTTATCAGACTAACTTAAAATCATAAATCCTCTTCCCAAATGTCCTGGGATGCTCGTCTGGTGAATGTTTTGTAATAAAGCCAACTCCTCGGGATCTATCGGACGTGACTTTAGGTTTTCGAATATCTTCGCTACAGTAGTGTCTTGTCTCGCAGAAATAGTCACAAGATGGGCTATACTACTGGTGTAGCGTGAAAGATCCTGGAAGAAGTTAAACATATTCTATGTTAAAAATAAACTAACTAACTGACCGAGTATTATCAAATAAATTGGTAGTTATATCATAGAAAAAGGCAACAGCATGTGATGATTGTCGTTGGAATTGGGTGATAACCAAATGGTGGTCCCCATTTGGTTAACGTCCAATTCCAACGACAATACTACTGACACTTAAACAGGTCTGGTCAACGAAACCAGGTGTCAGGAAAACACATAAGATTGTATGTTGTCAATATCAGGAAACAGTGTTGATCAAAACGCGTTGCGTTTTCCCCAGATACCATATGATAACGGCAGTAAATACCAGAGCGAGAGACCTAAAATTGTGAAGACTGGCAAACAACAACGTTGAACTCACCCAATAGCTAAAGGTTGAATGAAGGGTAGTAGGGTAGTATAGGGTACCTTGGGTTTATAGTGTCCATGCAGCAGCACATGAGAGTTGACGCCGGTGACGGACATGCCGTTGACGGCGACGTATGAGCGACGGAAGGGCTGGTGCTCCGTGACTACGCGCATGCGCCCCTCGCGCAGCGCCGCCACGTCCTGCCGCGGAGCGTTGCAGTGCAGGTTGGCGGCTATCTCGCCGCGATGGTAGCCTAGTAACACCTAATTAAAAGAAACAACTGAATAATAACACTAATAGTCCTATGAACATCTAGTCGAAATTCGAACAGTGTCGGGACGAACGACCTCATTTGTTTTATAAAAGAAATAGTTCAAAACAAATGAGTTCGTTGCTCGAATTTGAAATCTTTGGAGTTTTTATACAGAACTTCAATTTTTAACAATAAAAGAGCACTTAGGTTTCCAGTGAATATGTTACCTTCGTTATAGCAGTAATACCCGAAGCAGCCTCGCCGTATCCAATGTTGGAGATGACGCTACCAACTAGAAGTGTGTCTTCCTTGTCTTTACAGAAGACCCTTTCAATAGTATCCAGTTCCGCTTTGTCAGCATCGGGCGTACCTTGAGAATGAATAAATTAAAAAGATAGTTTATGTAAATAGAAAAGTTTTTTTGTCAAAAGTGTAGTGGTAAAGACAGTCTCTTTTGTCTGTTGCGCAAACGCTAATCATAAAACTTTAGGTTCGGTCGGTTAGCAAAGTGTCATTAGGTTTGACTAAGAACTGCCACGTTGGTTTAATGATCTCAGGCATTACTGCTGAGCATCTGGTTCTGGGTTAAATTCTTCTATTCAACTGGTTTTTTCATCCGCAATTTTTCAGTAGCAACCTTTTTTTTTTTAAGAATGGGAAATCATCAAATGACCCCTTCCGCTCTGGGTGGAGCGGGAGGGAGTGTCAGTCTCTTACTGACTAAAACACATCCATGCTCCTACTAGTTTTTTTTACGTTCCAGAGCCACGGTAACTCTTTCGAACAAAATCCGCCACCCTGGCAGGCTCTGGCCCTAACGGGCCCCTACTCCTATGATGACATCTCTTTGAGGCGCGCGTGGAACACAACGCGCCGTCGCCGTTGGCCCGGGCCTGGCTTTGATGCTTTGATCGGGCGGCGAGCCACCCAACGCTCGCCGTCCGCAGACCCGCACCTACGGTGGCCGGGAATCGCCCAGCCTGAGTAACAACTTGCAATCTGCCCGGTTGATGACTAAAGGCTTGAACCATATTTCAAGTTACTTGAAAGATAAACGCAAAGAAATAAAAAAATATATAGAATAGCTACAGACGTTACGTAATGTAGTTACATAAAACTAGTTACGTGAGAAATTAATACCTGAACCAAAAGCTTCAACATATTCCACAGCATGCGGAGGGACCCTCGCTTCTTCATAGAATTTGTTCAAGAAATCAGTAGTCTTCTCAGGATTCCTGAAGTATCCATACTGTGGGCCCGTTTCTCCAGTTGGAAGACCAGTATACTCCGTCTTCGCGTGCATTAATTCTGCGTAGATCCTGTGGATTACACAAACAAATTGAATCAGTTGGTGGAGACAATTGCTAGTTTTGTTTTGTGTTCATTGCATTTTGCCTCACAAAAGCACGTGAAGTAATTGGTCCTGAACACCTGACTGCGGTTCAAGTAGATCTTTGACAGTTGTTACGAACAGCAAGAATGCCGAAAGTCTGACAACCATCGTTACCAATGTGTATCGTATTATCCAGTACTGGATGGTGGAAGTCAGAACGGTAATAGCTTCGTTTGGTTTTGGCTGGATCCAATTATTAACTGCAAGTTACCCTCAACAAAGTTAGGAAAAGGTAAAATAGATGATGAAGATTCTTGAATACAAATGACAAACTAAAATGATGCTCTACACAAACAGATTCCGATGAAACTTACCTGAATGCATCTTTAGCTTTCTGCAGAAACAGAACGTTAATGGCTTCCGATTTGACGCAACCATCGGCGTTTTGATCGAATGACTTCGTTTTACCATCCATCGCCTGGCTGATGATCCTGCATATAAAACACACCATTATATTTTCGATAAAATTATAATGCTGGTGGATTTTTGTGCTCTCAGAATAAATACTCTGTATTATGTGGACCATAATTATAAGTAACAGAACAGAAAGAAGAAAACATTACAAGGGCGGTCTTATCATAATATCATGGCAAATATTTTTTTCGTAACGTTCGATTTCAAAGCGATTGCTCACCTTCCGTAGTGCACAGAGGACTGTGGATGCAGACACAGGTAACAGCCTGCAACGACTGCCGCCTCGCACTCCCCGCGACTCATCGCCAGGTAGGCCTGCTCCAGCGCAGCTGAGGAGCTGCAGCACGACTCGTCGATAGCCATCGAGGGGCCCTTCGCGTTCAGCCAGTACGAGATGCGGTTGGCGAACATAGCTTTGCAGCACCTACAATTACAGGAATTACGACTAATATAATACAGTATATAAATCACAGTGTGACATTGACAGGATCTTGAAGCTAACAGTATGGGCAATAAGAACCAGTTTTCGAGTAAATGTGTTGAAAAACATCGTGAGGGTTTTTCTTTGTAGTGTCTCGGCTCCATAACGGTCGTGCCTTCGGTTTCGGCTACAATGACAAACGGGAAAAGTTTGTTTGCATCAAAATGTTCAGTCTTCAGGTACCTAGAGAAAAGTGTTATTGGATTCTGCTCTGGTTCTCTTGTTTTGTGTTATGGCAATCGTCCCCTTATGGTTTAAAAGTCCCATGTACTTGGGACCAGTTACTTGAGCCTGGGCGAAATGTGGACGTAACCAGCATGTTTGGTACCAAGAAGCATGAAGTTTATTAATAAAGTAAATTAGTTCTTACCCAGTTATACCCAGGCCCGATCTAGAGTCGGCATCATAGAAACTCGCTTTTTCAGCTTCGGAGAAACAGGTGCCGACGAACACGCCTATCTTCTTACCAGACAGATGTTCAGGATTTACTCCTGTGGGTGTAAAAAAAATCAAGTAAGAAAAAAGACACTATTATTGAATTGTTGTTTTATGTTGAGACAGTAGTTGTGGCATATGAGTTCTGACTTCTGCAGGTCGAGTTGCTTCAGGCTATACGAATACGTACATTTATACTTGTTAATATTGAATCTAGTCTGTGTGTCTATGATAGACACACAACATCATTGAGACAAACCGAACAACCGAACCAATCGAACATCGGGACTGTGACTACATTAATAGATAATGTTACATATTATTGTGACAAATTAAGGGTGCTCTTTTTCTTAACTATAGGTACGTGTTTCTTTTGATATCCATCAATAAGATCATGTCAAAGAATCACCTGACACATGTTGAATTATTTTTCAACTATACTGTTACACACTAGCCCAAGGCGGGGAAGAATGGAAGGAAAAAAGGGAGGCCTTTTGCCCTGTAGTGGAACGGCATAGCCGAAAAATAAGTAATAATTAAGATACAAGTAAATAATTTTCATTCAAATCAATGATTGATTCGAATGAAAATGATTTACTTGTACTTTTTAGTGAAACTGATTATTATGTTGTGCATGGTTTAAAATTGAGGTTATGTATCTTCGGAACTATACATTTTGGAACACTTATTCTAGGACTTTTTGTTTAACTTTTACATAATAGAATAGAACCTTATAGTTTCCCATAACGTTTGTTAAAAGTAACACGTTGTGTAATAATAACTAGGTATGAAAAAAGTTTGTCCTAGCGGCAAAAACACTTTTACTCTATGACTATATAGCATGTATAAGATAACACACAGGCCTCCTGTTTATAAGAGCGAGTGGGCTTAAATCAGTGCCAGAGGATATTGTCTGTCTGCAACTTTTTTGTTGTAGGACATGCCAGTGTCCTCACAATGCTTCCCTTCACCGTTTTGAGAGCAGTGGTGATGAAATAAATAGCATCCCTAGATTTTTTAACCTTATCAAACGCGGTCTTTCCCACAAGGGCACCATTGCCTTGAAATCTTACCTGCATCATAGATAGCATTGTATGCCTGTTCGAGCACTTTCCGGGACATGGGATCCATGCTATTCCCGAGGCGGTAGTGGACCTTAAAGAACTGAGCGTCGAATCGTTCGAGGTCTGGTATGGTGCCCATATGCTGGGCTGCCTCGGGGTGCTTGGTTGACCAGCGCACGCAGTCTTCAGTCACTGGGTTCACCTGTAGGATATGGTATTATGTGGATTACTTTTCTACTCCATTGGGTTTCAGCATTGCCTTAGGCGGATTGTGAATTTAGTCTACTTTTAACACAGGTCATACTTATACTATGATGGTATTCATACTTTACAGAGAAAACTGCTGCTAAGTTAAAAACAATGCTTAGCAAAATAATAACGACCAGCAATAAGGGGTTATTTAAATTCCTCCACAAAAAGAAGAAGTATTGATGACAAAGAATGCTTTGTCATCAATACTTCTTCTTTTTGTGGAGGAATAGGCCATAATCCGATGCGCGGAACCTATATGGGTGTGGATGTATTGAGCCTCCAATTTTTTGCTTTTAGGACATATCGGCTTCTTCACGATGTTTTCATTCACCGTTTTGCAAGCAGGGTGTCAACTCTTTAAGCCCGAAGTCCGTAGTAACAGCTGTCAAATCGTGTTCTTTTTTATTCTTAGTTCGGGTTCGGGGCTAATCGTAAGTCCGTAGGTGATACGGAGTAGAAAAAGCCCGACACTAAGGCCATAACTATGGACTTTGGGCTTAGAGAGTAGACCCCCAGTGCCCACATGACAGGTAGGTTCTATCACGTAATTAGTTCCTTCATAATTACTTGTTAGAAACTGTCTATCATGTGGGCCATCTCCTGTCCAGAACACGATTTACATACCGGAATGCCCCAAATGCCCAAAACATCTGCACTTTTGAGGACCTGATGAACACCACTTACTTTGCAACTAAACTGGCCATTGGCTACATGCTACAAAAATAACTGAAAAGTTAACCATTGAGTCCAAAAAAAGATACCAAACCCTCACCTTATTGTATAAGATGTCAGACAAATCCTTGACGTGATGCGAGGAGGGATAGAGCCCCGACATGCCGGAGATGACGACCCTCTCTCCGTCGGTGACCAGAGTCGGCGCTGGCGTGACCTCTCCATCTGTGTGAGGCTGGGGTGGGGCTAGCTCTTGCGGAGTTGGCGTCATGGTTGAGCTGGCTGGTAAAGTGAGGAGCAGATTAAAAAAAAAATAGCAAAATTTATGTGACTAGGCTAGGCAGTGATGATAGTGAGGTAGATATGACTGCTGAGTTCTATGTCAAAACTTTTAGTTTATTCATCTCAAAAAAAAGTAGCAGTAGTATTGTGTTCGCAATACTACAAAGTAAACATTTTCGGCAAAACTGAAATGACTAAAAATATTTTCAAACAAATTATAGGATTGAGTGTAGCTATAAAATATTATGGCAGATACTTACGTGTTTATTTTTTAATTCAATTTAATCAAATTAAATAATGAACCACACACCAAACTCTAGGTAAAGTTTGGTGAGAGTGATATCTAATCGAACTACATTGTTCTATTTATATGAATTGAAAATATAAGAAATGCTTTAATTAGTAGATATTGACCGCGTTTGAACTCACCTGTGGGACGTCGAACCACATTTTTAGGTGACTTTCTGGGGTCGGTATATACGGCAACGTATTAATTGGTTCATTGAAGTGCAAGTTCTTTACTTAAATTATTTCAGTAGGTACTTAATTATACAGTATAACGGTCGTCTGTCGCTTTATCTGGGAACACTACGAGTATTGTGCTACGCTGGCAAACGCTACTTGCCAACGGACAATAGCATTTCTGTCGTCAATCAGAGGTGTTGTTCTTCGGTTTGAAGACCGTGACGGACGGCATCTGCTAATGCCTCAGATATTGCAAATAGGCAGCGGTAACCACAAACAGCATATCGGTGCTCAGGTGTTTGGGGGGCTGCCTTTATTTAAAACCTTGACATTCAAAATGTGCTGGCTCTTAGCCTAATTTTAACTAACGACTTTAGATTTTGATTTTGGAGCCCGTAATTTCTTTGGTAGGCTTTCCGTCCCAAAACATGAGACAAAGAAACACTATATTGACTGATTAAGCACCTCAAGCCCATAACCAGGCAGGTCTGCGGACGGCGAGCATTGGGTGGCTCACCGTCCGATTTCCGTGTTCCACGCGCGCCTCAAAGAGATGTCAGCATAGTAGGCGGGGCCCGTTAGGGCCAGAGCCTGCTAGGGTACAGGATTATGTTCGAAAGAGTTACCGAGGCCCTGGAAAGCGAAGGGCAGTGGGAGGAGCACGGATGGGTTTTAGTCAGCAAGAGTTTAACACTCCCTCGTGCTCCACCCAGAGCGGCAGGAGTCATTTGATGATTTCCCATCCATTAAAAAAACAAATGAATCTATCTATCTATCTATCTAAGCCCGCAACCAGACAATTCTAGAAATCTGCAATAGGCAGACACACGCGACGAGCGCGCGAGCGCGTGCGGCGATTACGCAGAGTTAAAAAGGATGATAAGGTACACCTTATCATCCTTTTTAACTCTGCGTCAAACAAATGCCCCTCGAGTTCTCTTTGAGCATGAGTATTTGACAGTTAGTGTCAATGGCTCACACACTGTGAAATTAGTCTGGGAACCAATTTCACAGTTAAACCAATGTCACGATAGCATTACTTTTTTAAGGATGGGAAATCTTCACATGACTTCAGCAGATAGTAGTTTAACAACGCTGGTAAACCTGTAATATTCGATCAATTAAAAGTTGATTGCAATACGTTCAAAAAGAAATGAAAGTTTAAATCACCTAAATAAATCAATATGCAATCAGGGACGGCTTTTCCATGGGACACCCTGGGCAAGTGCTCGGGGCCCCGTGATCTATGTGCACCAAGACAAGTGCCTATAGCTTTTATTTTGCATCCTACATCCTCCATCATCATCATCATCATATCAGTCGAAAGACGTCCAATGCTGGACATAGGCCTCCCCCAAGTGTCGCCACAACCACCGGTCCTGTGCGTCTCGCATCCATCGGTTACCCGCGACCCTCACCAGACATCCTTCATGGTCGCCCATTTTCTCACAGTGCGCTGAGAGGGCTGCGCAAAGGCTAACGGTATCTACAATTGAATAACGGGTTCTACAATTTTGGATGTTACTAATTTATTCTTTAAAGGTAATCGGACTCAGTACCCTTTCTATTATTTGTTTATTAATCATTCAATGTATTATACATGCATTTGCGTCCGCGCGTCTTTTTTATTCATTATTTATTAGGTGAGCAAGACTTTAGAATAAATTAAAAATCAGTTCGTTCACCGAAACATGTTTAAATGTTCAAAAATCAATGTTGTCGTATACAGTTTGTTTTCATTAAAATAATCAGAAATAATAGTAACGATTACGTGCCTGCTTAGGGTGATTCACTGTGATAAGTCTACGGAAGGTCAATAACTATCGACAGATTTAGAAAAGGGTAAAATTAATATAATATCAAACCTGTATTCCCCTAGGGTTAAGTAGAAGTGTATAATGTCGCAACCAACTAGCTTAAAAACTTTTTCACAAGAAGTCGGTTTTTTTTTTGTGAAATAGTTTTTTATTTTCCACTTTTTAGTGGGACCCCACCCCTAACAACACCACTGGAAAGTCACAGGAAAGCAAAAATATGCAATTTCGTATTCAAGGATGATTTTTCCACATATTTTTTCCTGTTATTTGGATTTAACTTGAACCAAACTGCTGAACCGATTTTGATAAAATTTCAATTGGACCAATCGAGAAGATGAAGAGAGAGAGAGAGAGATGAGATTCATGTTAGGTTCCTTTCCCATAAAACAAGAATTTTCAAATCGATTCATAAATGACGGAGATATGCGGTAACAAACAAAAAAAATACAGTCAAATTGAGAAACTCCTCCTTTTTTTGAAGTCAGTTAAAAAGCCGTTTAATTGGTTGCCTAGCCTTTTCATTGAACGGCGCCTTTTCATCAACAGCCTAAAATACGTCCAGCCAATGCGTCTAATGCAACATTTAATTAATGGGCTAGCAAATACTTAGGCCGTTCATAGAATAGAGTAACCGTGTGACGAAAATATATGTCATGAAATATTCAATTTTGGGAATTCTAAATTGAAACTACAATCAAATTTCCTTCCTCCGTCGGTCGACTACAATCTCGAAGTCGACTACAATCTGCCAACTATTTCTGGGTGGTTAAAAAAACGAGTCGGGGTGCCCCAAAGTTCCTTTAAGCTTTAGAATTTCAACATTCTAAAGCTTAAAGGAACCTAACATGAATGGTATGAATGGAATTCGAACCTGACCTATCCGTGTCGGGGTGCCCTAAGCTTGTTATGTTGGCTTATGTTCCGCTGATTGGCTAGGCAAGTCATTAAACGATATTGAACCAAGTCTAGTTGGTATGCCCCTGATTAAACGGCGCCGTTCAATGAGATGGCTAGGCAGCCAGTTAAACGGCTGCTTAAAATCGTTGGCTGCGACATATCCATCGCCAGTTACGTATAAGTCCCACACAAAACAAGCGGAACCTTTTGCCGCGTACAAGGCAACCACGCTGGTACTGAGAAATTCCCAAGATGGAAAAACCCAATAACACTTTGCTCAAATCAAGCATCGAATCTCGGACAACAGTGGGAAAGAACTAGACCAACGAGGCTCTGTGTGAGAAATTTATAAGTGCTTACTGCACACATTTGTAGATTTTTACCCAACTGCGTCAGAAGGAAGGTAATGTTTTTCGAGGGTATTTATGTATGTTTGTTTGTTTGTATGTCCATTTCTTTGGCACGCCCTACAGCCCATACGGCTAGACGGATTTTAACATATGAGGTGTCATTGAATTTGTTAAAATATTGTGGTATGGTCATGTGAAGAGGAGGGATGAAACGCATGTAACTAAAAGGGTTATGAATATAAATGTGGATGGATGGAGAGGAAGAGGAAGGCCAAAGAAAAGATGGATAGATTGTGTGAGGAGCGATATGAAAGAAATGGGAGTTAGTGATAGTGTGATGGCTGATAGGACAGAATGGAAGAAGAAAACGTGTTGCGCCGACCCCAAGTAACATAGGATAAGGGCAGGAAGATGATGATGTGGTAGTGACATAGGCTATATAAATTTTGAAAATGGCGCCCGAAAATGAAAAAAAAAAAAACACTAAAGCTTTCAAGCAGTCTGATGCAGTTCAATCACAGATCTGGGGCCACAAACTGCATTAGACTGCTTGAAAAGCGACTTGTGTGGAACTTTTTGTTCGTTTCTAGCGGTTGGTTTTTTAACAACGTCATTTATTTTTCCCGGAAGTGAAAATAATTGTTTTAATAAAATATATAAATATTAAAAATTCCAATATTAATTACTAATGAAACATATATAAGGTAAGGGTATTTTCCGCTATTCCTCATAGTTTCGGCCATCCACGCACACTTAAAATATTCACCCTGTATATTATGCAAGTTCGCCTTTGTCGCTGGTTGATCTCGCTGGGTAACTGGGGATTTCTCCTGGCGGGGACTGACCGCTAAGGTGTCATGAAGGGGCGGCGCTAAGTTAACAGCGCCGCCACGCGCCTGCAGTAAACAACATGCGTGCGCTGCTAATTTATTTTAGCAGGCGCATGATAAAGTCTGGCACAAAGGGCTAAACGTCAAGCTCAGAAATGTCCTCCCCCACGGTTATTTATCACTAATGACTTCATATCTGTCAGATAGGCTATTTTAAGTGCAAAGTAGATCAACTTGGCCTAGTGCTTTACCTAATACAGGTATACTGCAGATCATGTCCTATCAAGTGATCAAGATCCCAAAATAGCACCAATTATACTCCAAGAAGGTATCATGTCTTACGGTATTTTATTATGAAGACGAGCTGCAGACTGAAAAGAGTTATCAGAGCCATATATTATTATAATCTGGGTCTACGCGATTCCATAGGGGAACTATTTAAGGATTTTAAAATCATGATAGTACCGTGTCAATACATAGGTACACGAAAAGATTAAGCATGTTCGGAAAATCTTAATTTTTTTTTTTAAATTTGTGACAGGCATAATTTTAATACTAGGAATAGGAACAAATTAGACCAACCCCAAGGCCCAGCAACCAGGAGTAGCAAAATATTATTTTCCACTTTCTAGTGATGATTCTCCACAAATAAATTGACATTACACACAAAATGAGTCAGTCTATACATTTGCGCTATTTTACGTGCCTTCGCAGTCCCAGTCCAGATCAGCTCATGGTTAAATATCAACTTTGCTTTGAGATTGACATGAACCTAAAAATATCTCACTTTACTTTTCCTATATTTTACTGTGTATCTTCGACGTGCAACGTAACGTCTAATGTAATAGGTATACTCGTGGCTATAACTAAAGCCAATGCAAAAATAATCACGCAAATAGATAACCTTAAAAACATGAAATTGAAGATTATTGGTGAAGTAAGTACCAGGGTGACCTGGGGCCTAACCACCAACTCTTAAAGCAGTATTACTTCAATTTTACTTCCAGTAGGAAAGAGACGGAGCTATAGAGGACGTATAGCTCCGTCTCTTTCCCACTGGAAGTAATATTAAAGTAATACTGCTTTAAGAGTTGGTGGTTTAGGCCCTGTACACATAATATGCAGCGCACAAAAAACGACTCAAAAGTTACGAAGAAATGATTTTTCAAGCAGTTAGTTACAGTTGCTGGCATTTACTTTAGTTCCATCACAGATTATGTCACCAACTGTATCAGACTGTTTGAAAAGAAGAAGTTTCTAGTCGGAACTTTTTAGTCGTTTTTACTGGTCGAATTAAAAAAAAATACATATTTTATGTTTTGACATTTTTGCCTTAATGCATATCAGCTACCAAAAATCACCCTTAAATATGACCACACATTTCTGGAACACCCTGTATATTAGATATATCGTTGAATGTTTCATCGTAAATGTACTCGTACTGTATACCTACGTTAGTAACGAACTTGAGAAAAGTCCGGTCACCGACGGCCACTTTGTTTTGCTGAAGTATTTGAATTTAAATATAATAGGTGCACCAATGCATATGCACCTAGGTAATTTAGTTAATAGACAATGGTAATCAATACATACAGTAAAATCGTGACAAAGTTAAGACCGTACGTGTGCAATTATAGGATTTGAAAATAAAATTGCGATGAACGTTTTCAGTTTCCTTAACAACATGAAAAACACATGAGAAACATATATGAAGGAAACCAGGCGGAGAGAAAAACATACGTTTTCAATTGGCGCACACACCACTCAACATATCACAAAAATAATATTTTTTATCAAAATATTTGTGACAAACATGTTATGGCTTCGTGGCTCGCAGATTTTTTTAGTGTGAACATCCGTAAAAATTTAACCCTTTTATAGGATTTTTCGGGTCTCTGTCTGTCTGTCTGTTTGTCTGTCCGTCTGTCTGTCTGTCTGCCCATCTGTCTCAGACAATTTTTTCCTGTACCGATTCTGTTGAAATTCGGTACACATATGAATTTTTGTGACCCAAACACAGACGCGTTACGTAAATAAATAAATTTTGAGTATGAGGGGGAAAATTCAAAAAAAGCTTTTCAAACTGTACCGTGTGATATCAAATGAAAAGGCTTATTGTGAGGGTTTTAATTTTTTTTCATCATTTTGAAATAAATAGGTTTGAAGTTATTTAAGAAAATTAAATTACCATTCCCCGCCATTCTCCGAAATTACTGAGACAAAAATGTGCCATTCAATTGATTCGCCAATTGAATGACACATTTTTGTCTGCCTGCCGAAATACCAAAATGTAGGAATTTGATCACGTGACATTGCGATAGCATCTGTCAATCCCATACATTTTTGACGTATTGACAATCGCCTTCGCCACGCTTCCGTTGACAGAATCTCACTTGTCTCAAGCCCCAGAAGTCCATAGTGTTAAACAAAGACTACAATTGGTGTTAAATAAAATAGCATGTAATTCAATTGTGATGCATCCGGAACCCTTTGCATGCGAGTGCTACTCGCACTTGACCAGCTTTTTTAATGAGACGTTAATTATCTAAAATACTACAATTACAAATTTACAATATAAAAAATCTTTTTAGGGTTCCGTACCCAAAGGGTAAAAACGGTACCCTCAAAGACTACAATAGTATACTGGCTGGTACCCTATTACTAAGACTCCGCTGTCCGTCTGTCGGTCACCAGGGTGTATCTCATGAACCGTGATAGCTAGACAGTTGAAATTTTCACCGATGATGTATTTCTGTTGCCGCTTTAACAACAAATACTAAAAACAAAATAAAAATTTAAGTGGGGCTCCATACAACAAAAGTGATTTTTTTGCCTGTTTACAGATAATGATACGGAACCCTTCGTGCGCGAGTCCGACTTGCACTTGGCCGGTTTTTATATTAAGATCACTAATATAAATGTGTAATATAATAATGTGATGTAATTATAAATGTGTGGATAAAATTAAATCAGATAAAATTAATTAAGTCAGATAGATTTCCAAAAAATATTAGTCACGTTTGTTTTATTTTTTCACGAAAACAAAAGATGAAAAAGATACAGTACGTTGAAAATTCGTGTAACGTCACTTGTATGTACACTTTTTACGTACACGTGACATCACCAGCCCCCACTCCTGATCCTTGTTGCGTTTTATCTTCGTAATTTTTGATTGATTTGATAAAGCAAAAAATACGTGTTGTGCCGAGTGAGAGAAATTTTTTGAAAAAGGTTTTGTAGGGTGAAAAATCACTATATCCTTCCCCCTGAACTCTTTTTCGAAAATTTTCTCCGATAACTATTTAGACCTAAATATCAAGCGTATGCATACCAAGTTTTATTAAAATCGGTTCATTAATTTCGAAAAATAAGGATTTGAAAGTTTGTATGAAAAGCCGTACCACGTAAAGGCTCTTAACTAAAAAAAAGGTTGCGAGTTCGATCCCCAGCTATGAAAGTATGAATTTACGAAGAAACCTGAGTAACATAACTAGTATTAACATAATTCATATGGAATGTATATTATGACGAATACCTACCGCAGAAGTACACAGTTGAATTAAGCAATCGAATTATAACCACTTATTTATCCTGCTTCGCCCTTCTTCGATGCAAATTAATGATTATATTGCTAACAAAATGTAAATTTTTAACTAACCCGGTGTGAATTAGGTAAAAAATTAAATATTATACCAGGTAGTGGGCAGGATATACCCGAAATTTTGTTGTCAAATAAAAACTATATAATAATTATATGAAGTTAGTAGTATTGTTTGAGCTTATTATAGGAATTATAATGTATTAATTCAATGAGATGATTTAATGTTTATATGATGACTTTTTTATTTTGAAATTTTCACATGTCAGTGCTCGAACGGTTAATAATATTCTAAACTAGCTGTGCCCGCGATTTCGTTCGCATGGTTGTCGGAAAAGTATGATGTTATACAGCAATCGCCTCGATAAATGCGCTATCCAACACTAAAATATAGTTTCAATTCAAACAAGTTGTACCTGAGATTAGCGTATTCAAACAAATAAACGAACTCTCCAGCTTTATGATATTATATAGTATAAATAAAGTATGGATTTGAGAGTAAAAACCTTAATTTTGTTGAAATAATAAAGCGTTTACTGAACTGATTGTGTAACTGTTACTGAAGAAGTACAACTTTTGTAAGATTAACATTATTTCAAGAAAAAGCAAGAAAAATTCTATCATCTTTCGAGTATCAACATTACCCACTAACGTATCTTCTAATGACAAAAATAGAAGAACTAAGAAGACTTTTGAGATTAACTACCACGGCATCAAAATTACACCTAACTATTATTTAGCTAAATCACTGAATATAATCATTGGAAGACCAGAGAACCGGAGAATGGACAGCAGCATTCTCTGTAGGTACATTGCAACAGCTACACTGCGATCACCAACCCGACTGCCAAGCGTGGTGATTATGGCAAACCCCCCCATTTGGGGGAGGCCTATGTCCAGCAGTGGACGTCTTTCGGCTGATATGATGATGATGAATAATTGGAGGAGTCGCAGACACTAATGAATCACGCTGAATACCTAACTGTTCCAAACTACTGTTGACTGGATGCCCAAAAGACAGCCACGCTACAGCCACGTTATATGGCAATCCTTATCGTCTGTCCAAGGTAAAAGCCAGACGACGTCAGCTAGCTTCAAAGAATTGACGTGATAGTTTGGAACAGTTAGGTATTCAGCGTGATTCATTAGTGTCTGCGACTCCTCCAATTATTCATCATCATCATTTCAGCCGAAAGACGTCCACTACTGGACATAGGCCTCCCCCAAGTGTCGCCACAACAACCGGTCCTGTGCGTCTCGCATCCATCGGTTACCCGCGACCCTCACCAGGTCATCGGTCCACCTTGTGGGAGGCCTTCCAACGCTGCGTCTTCCGGTACGCGGTCGCCACTCCAAAACTTTTCGGCCCCATCGACCATCTGTTCTGCGAGCAATGTGTCCTGCCCACTGCCACTGATGTTTTATATATATTAATTTAATAGGTATGAGAATAGGTCATAAAGTATATTTCATACTTGATATGCGCGTACGACGTCCTTGGCAAAAGCTAGTAACATTATAATAATCTACTATTAAAATCGCCTCGGGTAGGACATACCCAACCGCGCTCACGCTGGGTTAAGTTTCTCTTAAAAAAAAAACAAACTCGTATAAATCGATTGCGTGAGGGCCCTGCCTCAGAAGTGAAAAGGAATTCCATCATTACACTTGTGAGGTCCTTGAAAATTCTCAATGTAAGTAAACACAGTTATAATTATTATCTGCCTGGCCTTTTCCCAACTATATTGGGTTCGGCTCCCAGTCAAACCGAATTCTGCTGAATACCAGTATTTTACGTGGAGCGGCTGCCTACCAGACCTCCACAACCCAGTTACTGGGTAACAAGGTACTTCTTGGCAAGACTGGTGTCAGATTTTCTGGCTTCTGACAATCCGTAACGACTATCAAAGATCTCCAAATGACAGCCGGGACCAACAGCTTAACGTGCTTTCCGAGGCACAGTTGGTTTTATATAAAAAGTTTCAAAATTTTTTATATTGGTCAGTTCTTTCTTTTTTTTTAATTCTCCTGAGATCGATTTCCAGGTCGGGCAAAATGTTTTTGGATTTTTCCATATGACATTCCTTATGGAAATTATTTCTTAAGATTAGCTCTGAGTTGTATTTGTGTTCGGTTGAAACTGCTCTGGCAAGAATTCATACCAGTTAATCACTAGTCAAAATCTAACCTGATATGAAATTTCCTATTTATTTAAACCATCTAAAGTATTCTAAAGAATTTGCTCATAATCCCATTAAAAATTCCGTAAAATAGGTTTATTTTGTCTAAAAACTCGCGTTTTTGGATCTGGGGCCACATTTATTGTCGGAGAGTGTATTAATAGATTTGATATTACCTGCACCGAAAATTCGCCTACTCGCGACAGTTTCCACTGCGTAGCCACATGTAGGTTGGCGTTTAGTTGACAGGTCTAATAAAAGTTGCAAAAGTATCAAGGCAGATAAGTCGACTATATAAAAATCGCGTGCAAACTGCAGTTTTGCAGCTGCTGGCGTGCAGTATACATATACAGGGCGGAATTTTGTAATGCCACCTGAAGAGAAAGTGCTCTTAATATTGTAGTTTGAATTTTTTACTCAAAGAAAACATTCCTTTATTTTTGAATAGAAAGAAAACTGCATTAAAAGATTTTCGAAAATTAGTTTACCACCACACCCGGGAATCGAACCGACTAAAATCTGCAAAAATTATATCCTGTACTTTTACTGCATTGATCGTTAGGATCAATTTATAATTCTTTAAAAGGTTTATCCTAAAACTAAACTGACCTAACTTTCCAAATATAAAATACTTATATGTTACGGCGTACCACAGGGGCGTGTACTGGGTCCGTTATTATGCCTTTGTCACATAAACGACATTCCCAAAACTATAGAACACCCTAAGACTCTATTCGTTGATGACTTTACTACAATATTTATCGGGAAGAATTATTTAGACTCATTCGAAAATAAAATAAACAATAGTTTAATAAGATTAATTTAATGGCCTCAACCTATCCCAATTAAAAAATAATTTATGATACATTTTTAAAAATTAATTTATGATAAAATTAAATAATGGACCATTTCGAAATAAACCTTTTTCGAACAAAAACAGTTAAACAGAATTTTCCAAATCCGTTTGTATGACGGAGTTATGAGTGAATTTCAACAGGTCCTATAAAATCTTCATTTCCGTGTATTTTTTTATCTTAAGGTTTTTTTAAAAAAAAAAACGCTTTTATTAAAGTTTTTGATAATGTATTGTATTCTTGCTTAATGTCTAGCAGATAACTTAAAAAACTAACGAGATATACAGGATTAAAAATTCCGTGCCACGGCGATGAAACATGCGTGCACGGCAATGAAACAAGCGTCCACGGCAATGAAAAAACTGTGCCATGGGAATGAAAGAATCAATCCATGGAAATGAAAAAACATTATATCTCTCCGTCTCCGAGGGGGAAAGGCAAACCCAGACAAATTGTGTATGGGAGTAAGATTTGGATAGATAATATATTACAAAAGGAAGAATGGGAGTATGTATAAGAATAAAGGCTGTAGTATTGAAATCTCTAAGTAGTGTTGCGAGTGTAATTCAACAGTCTTTCTTTACTTATTGTACTCTCATTCTTCTTTTGTAATATTTCCTTGCCCAAATTTTACTCCCACACAAGTGTTGGAATCAAGACCTTATCCTCCTATAATATTGTGAAGTCATTGCATTTCGAGGAAGAACTACTCCTGCAGCCTTCTTTTTAAGATATCGTTCTCTTTCTTTTCTTAGATACTCCTCTCTTAATACAGGGTCGCTTCTTAATTTTTGACGTCGCTTTTCTTCCGCCAATCTTTTCCTCTCCTTTCTCGCCTCTTTAGATAATTTTGGTTTAGGCATCTTGGCATCCTAAAAATATAAACAATCCATTATTAAAATCAGACTGTAGTATGTGGGGGCGCATGCGTGTGTGAGGGTATATTATACGTGTGATAGAGTACCAAATGTTACATCATTTTGTTACGTTACCATGAAAATATCTTTTTGTAGTTGACTGTACAGTAAAAACTCATCAAGTCTATCCTTAAATGTTTTATCGCATTGCAGAGAGAGTTAACTTGACGAGTCCTGTAATGTCAGTAATCGGTATTACCTGTATAACAGATAAAAGGTGATAAAGATATTTTCTTTGCCTAATCATACCATGGCGATGAAAACACAAGTCACGGAAATGAAATACCTGGCCACAGCAATGAAAATAAATTGTTTTACAAGGCATGGCAATGAATTTTTTTTCATTGCCGTGTCTTTTTTTTCATTGCCATAGCAAATTTCGCGCACAAACACCACGGCAATGAAAGCACGGCGATGAAAATCAAGGCAAAAAATATAAATAACAAAAAATCTATTAACTATTTAAAGAAATAAACACTTCACAAATAAACATAAAAGAAATGGCGTTCTATCTAATGCTTACTCAAGAAGACAAACTTAATTCAAAATGAGGTTATACCTATCCACGGCGATGAAAGAAAAAATGTCCAGTAACATAAAAATTGAATAACTTACATTATAGCTCGAAAACGCAGGCACGTGTGTACGTCCTTCCACGTCGAGCACTTAGGCAGCACTAATACGAAACGTTTAGCGCACCGCGGGGGGGACGCAAGTCATTAGGTAAAACAATATCCTTGAACATGATTAGGACACGGCGATGAACGGTAGTTCTGGGACAAATGAATTTTTATTAACCATTCGTTGTATTGTTGAAATATTTGAATAAATATATTCCGTAACAATACTTTAACTATTCATGTATCAAATAAAACTAGGTTTTAATATAAATAACCAATAGATTTTTATCAATGAGGAATAATACACAACAAGGTGACGTGTGGACAAACACGGCAATGAAATATTTCGAGGTTTAATTAATTATTTTGGAGTATCCATTAATCCTATTAATAAAATATTTAGTGCTACACGTGGATTTCTATTTCACCTAACCGGAAAAAAACGTTAGAACATTATAACTTTGTTTTTTAGTACCAATTTCATTGATGCCACGCAATTTTTGGTCCCGGGAAATTCACTCTTATACATTGTTGCATTAACCGCTCAGGCCCAACATGTGAAAATTCCCTAATATAAAGTAAATCTTATGTAATAGGTAAATAAACATTAAATTCGCGATTAATTCGCGACACACCGGTGTGTCGCCGGGGCCGGAAAGTCCGCCCATGTACCACTATTGTACATAAAGTCCAAATAAATAAAAAAAAACACTACAAAGTATAAAATAACTTTAATTTCGGAAGTCGGAATCAAAAAACCACAACAGAAACACCGACTTCCGAATTGAAAGTTATTTTATTCTTTGTAGTGATACCGACTACATCGCAGCCAAGTTGCAACCACAACGGAACAGATACCACAACCACTGTGTGTATGTGTGCAACAAGCTTAAGAATAGTAAAACAATCTAACTTTTATATATAAATCTAACGATTTATTTATTATTAAGTTTTAATTAATTTAGGAACTGTGTAACCACTGTTAGTTTCTCACCTTGAGTAACGTTATATTCTATGTTAAGATTTAATTTGTTTTATTTTTGTTCATAGTGTACCTACACCTGTTTATATTAAAATAGTATTTGTATGTTAAGCAAGGCACAATAGTGAAATAATACATTATAAAAAACACCATTTACCTACAATTTAACCAAGTGCACAAATAAAATTTTGAATTTTTAAATATTATTTTACTTTTCAATTTTCCAGTTTGCTCAACCATGACGCCAACTCCGCAAGAGATAGCCCCACCCCAACCTCACAAGGATGGAGAGGTCACGCCAGCACCGACGCTGACCACCGACGGAGAGAGAGTCGTCATCTCCGGAATGTCGGGGCTCTACCCTTCCTCGCATCACGTCAAAGATCTGTCGGACATTTTGTACAATAAGGTGAGGATTTGATACTAACGATTGACGAATTTGATGGCCTAAATAAGAGAGTAAACTGGAATATCCTAGAAGGAAAAAATCAAAGATATGTGAGATCCACCAGACCGCAAAAGGCCGTTATAACTTAATTTATTATTTCAGCCGAAAGGCGTTCACTGCATAACATATGCCTCCCCCAAGTGTAACGTTACCACATCAACCCGGCCTGTCCTTAGGATGATTATGAGTACCCCTTATGAATGATTTAGCGTTTTTATTAACTTTGCAGCAGTTTTCTTTCCATGCTGGACTTACTTCCGATTCGCCTTACGCGATATTGATTTCCAAATGGCAATAGAATGGTAAAACTGTGGTCAGGACAACACCGTATGCTCTAGGTGAACCCAGTGACTGAAGACAGTGTGCGCTGGTCAACCAAGCACCCCGAGGCAGCCCAGTACATGGGCTCAATACCAGACCTCGAGCGATTCGATGCGCAGTTCTTCAAGGTTCACTACCGCCTTGGGAACTCTATGGATCCGATGTCCCGGAAATTGCTCGAACAGACATACAATGCTATTTATGACGCAGGTACGACATTCTCTAGTTTTATAGGGGAAATTGTGCATTTCATAAAACATTGTTTTTTCACTTTAATTTCTGATAAGCATGGGTGACTGCTGGCGTGAGCTCAAATCATGTTAAAAATGAGCCAGACAGTAAATGCCTAACTGCGGCTTGCGAAGGATTGGTTTGGATTTTAAGTGTCAACATTTTGTGAAGACAGTTTTCATGAAAGCACGACTAATTTGTATGTAGAAAAAGGGGCACCCGTATTTTATAATAATTCACATTATGACTCAGTAATAGTGAAGAGATAAAGCATGCGGCAAGCTTGCTTCATTTCAAAAATAGTTTCCCGCTGCTTAACTTGATATTTTGCCGTCCATAGGAGTGAATCCCGAGCACCTGTCTGGAAGAAAAGTAGGCGTGTACGTCGGAACCTGTTTCTCTGAAGCTGAGAAAGCGTTCTTTTATGACGGCGCCTCTAGATCGGGCCTGGGTATAGCTGGGTAAGAAGTAAACAACTTAACAACGTAAATTTACATCATGGGAATGTTTCGGACAAAGTAGCAGGTAAATCCAAATTTCGCCAAAAACAAAATCGGGCACAAAATATGTAGGTGCACCAGAACTCCGAGATATGTGAACAAACACGAGAGAACCCAGCGGTTGCATTTGTTACGATTACATTGGTTGATTCCAAAATATCACATGCAGCCTACCCATATTGTATTTCACAATTTTTAGTTGCTGCAAGTCTATGTTCGCCAATCGTATCTCGTACTGGCTGAACGCGAAGGGCCCCTCCATGGCGATTGACAAGTCGTGCTGCAGTTCCTCAGCCGCGCTTGAGCAGGCCTACCTGGCGATGAGTCGCGGGGAGTGCGAGGCAGCCGTCGTTGGAGGCTGCTACTTGTGTCTGCATCCGCAGTCCTCTGTGCACTACGGAAGGTGAATACATATTTATCGATAACGCAGAACTGTATTGAAAAAATCTCCACATTTATGTCGAACCGTTCGTTAGGGATTTGATGCCACTGAACAAAAAGCAATTAGGTCCTCAAGTTAGCACTTCATTACCAATATCTGTTATCATACCAATTGAACTCGCTTTTCAATGTTTCCAGTAGGTAAATTGTTAAAATTACGTTCAAACTTTCGTTTGAACTAATGAATTGGATCCGACTATTAATGGGTAGGTAATCAGATTAACAAAGGTGATTATTATTATAAATGAGGTTCCTTTTATTATCTATGAAACTGATTTACAATTAAAGTGAATATTTGTCATGATAGGATTAGAGGCCAAAAAATCCATCGGTATTCCAATTCTATCGAAAGTTAAATCGTGTTTTTTTTAATATCTAGGATCATAAGCCAGGCTATGGATGGCAAAACGAAGTCATTCGATCAGAATGCCGATGGCTGCGTCAAATCGGAAGCCGTTAACGTTCTATTTCTGCAGAAAGCCAAAGATGCATTGAGGTAAGTTTTATAAGAACGATGATGCTCTTCGTGTAAAATAGCATCATCAGTTTATAAATAAAGCAAAATATTAAGTTTCCTTTCCCATCTTTTTTGAATAAGGTTTCTAGTCTAGAATTGGGGACTGCCTACCTGACCTCCACTTCTTCTTGGTAAGACTGATAACCAGACTATCGGACTTGTTGCTACCCGTTACGATTGTCAAAAATCTTTAACGACAACCGGGACCAATAGCTTAACGTGCTTTTGTGAGCTAATACTGCATGCATCAAAACTCTAAAAATGTAAAAGTTGCAGTTGTCTTCTTCAACTTATTACCGGAATACAATAGAAAATATTTCTTCGACACAGACACAACGCAATACCAACAAACCCCTAGTAAAAAAGAGAAGAATAATGTTACAACAAAGACACAGTAAAATTGCGCATTTTTTTCTGTACCTATAGGATCTACGCAGATTTGCTCCACGTTAAGACAGAGTATATCGGTCTGCTAACTGGGGACACAGGCCCTCAGTATGGATACTTCAGGAATCCTGAAAAGACTACTGACTTCTTGAACAAATTCTATGAAGAAGCGGGAGTCCCACCGCATGCTGTGGAATATGTTGAAGCTTTCGGTTCAGGTTTTCATTTCTCTTGTTACTAAATGGTTTTATGAAACTATATTAGGTCACATCTATAGCTATGCCTTTCTTCAGTTATCTTTCAAGTCTCTTGCAATAAGGGCCGAATCTATAGTCATCAACCGGGCAGATATTCAGACTCCAGGTTGCTACTGAGAAATTGATGATGAAAACCCAATTATGCTTTGTTTGTACCGGGAATCAAAACCTTATTTAAGAACCTTAAGATACCGTACCCATTTACCAAGCATAGAGTTCCACGATCAACAGTCACGATGTAACAAAATAAGCAGTCACTATTGCTCTCTCTTGGATACATATTATTGCAAAAATAACAGTTGTACCAATCGCATAATCTTCAAGGTACGCCTGATGCTGACAAAGTGGAACTGGATACCATTGAAAGGGTCTTTTGTAAAGGCAAGAAAGACACACTTCTAGTTGGCAGCGTTATCTCCAACATTGGATACGGCGAGGCTGCATCGGGTATTACTGCTATCACGAAGGTAAAGTATTCATTAGAGTCACACATTATTATTATCACTGCCTGTTTATATATAACTAGCTGTCCCCTGCGGCTTCGCTCCCGTCAACTGGCTACCTAACTACCTACCTACCTACCCCACACCTACATGCATGCAAATAATTCTATTTCATTGAGGTATTTCTTTCCGACTTGCTAGACTAAAGTTGTGATAGCTCGGTTAATATACATGTTATAAAAATAATTTATAACCTATAGCACTCAGGAATAATGTAGCTTTCTACCAGTGAAAAAAATTTTAGAATTGGATCATTAGTTCCAGAGATTACCCTCTACATACAAACTTACAAATTTTACCTCTTTATTATATTATTAGTATAGATAACAAAACTTTTAGACCAAGTTTAAATTATTGTACAAAGACCTTGAATTTGGCATCATTTACCAACGAACAGCGAACTCATTTGTTTTTAACTACCCGAGGGCCAATTCTACAAATTTTCAAGCAACGGTCGCATTCGGATCTCAATCGCAAACTGTCCAAAATGTATGAAAATTAAGTTATTTAACGTTGGCACTAAGTATGATTTATTTAAAAACAAATGAGATTGTTCTTTTCGGCACTGTTTGAATTTCGGAACTATGAACATAGAACTGTCGATTTCATTATATAGGTTATTCAGCTGTTTCTGCTCTTCATCAGGTGTTACTAGGCTACCATCGCGGCGAGATAGCTGCCAATTTGCACTGCAATACCCCGCGGGAGGACGTGGCGGCGCTGCGCGAGGGGCGCATGCGCGTAGTCACGGAGCATCAGCCCTTCCGCCGCTCATACGTCGCCGTCAACTGCATGTCCGTTACCGGCGTAAACTCTCATGTGCTGTTGCATGGTCACTACAAGCCCAAGGTATTTAAAATGCGTGACATTTATAAAACATCATCATGTCGCCCTGAACCAACAACTGTTGAATAAAGGTCACTTTTCGTCTCATTCAGTTTTTGCCTGATACTGACATTGTCATAAAGTCGTCGTTTTTCATGTCTTTTTGACCGGGCCTTGGTCAAAATTTGGTCAAAAAACTTACTCCATCAAACATCACTATCGTGTTTTAATAATTTTGTGTTGCTTGAACGTTTTTGCTTTGCCTGACCGTGAAATATTTTCTATTTATTTCAGGATTTCTCACGTTACAACAGTAGTATTGCACATCTCGTGACTATATCTGCGAGACAGGATACTACTGTGGGAAAAATATTTGAAAATTTAAAATCGCGTCCGATAGATCCAGAGGAGTTGGCTTTGTTGCACAACATTCACCAGACGAGCATCCCAGGACATTTGGGAAGAGGATTTATCATTTTAAGTTAGTGTGAGAAAAACTCGCATTTATCTTTAATTGAGCCCATGCGCGTTCACTGGACATGGTCTCTCCAATTGTTTACCATTTAATTCGATCCTCGGCTACTGTCATTCATCTACTACCAGTCAATCATCGCTCCTGTGGTTCATCGCTCCACCAACTATGGAGGTGTTGATTCTCGTTCTCCACCTAGTTCCAGCTGCCATTAGGTCTACGGCTATTTTCGACTATACTTTCTTTGAAATATTTTTTTGGTTCATAATTTTAGAGTCGGATGAGGAACAGAAGACAGTGAGTCTATGTGAGAAGGCTGAGTACTTCGACGACACTCGTCAACCGCTGTGGTTCGTGTACAGCGGAATGGGTTCGCAGTGGGCTGGTATGGGCGCGCAGCTCATGCGTATACCCATCTTCGCCGCTGCTATCGAAAAGTAAATAGGTTTTCAAACTTTCATTAAAATTATCGTCTCCTGGTACTTAGCAGAGCTTTTTTTAATAGGAAAGTTGTTTATTTTATTTATTCACTTTGTAATTGCTTTCTAGGTGCCGAACAGCGTTGGAACCAAAAGGAATCGACATCGTCCATATTATTACATCGCCCGATAAAACAATATTTGACAACATTCTTCACTCGTTCGTGGGAATCGCTGCCATTCAAATTGGACTTACTGATGTCCTTATGGAACTTGGATTGGTACCGGATGGCATCATCGGTAATACTTACAATATGTCTAATGTACATATTATCATCATTAACATCTTTCCCGCCATCTTTAATAGCCTCTACAATGACTGGTCTTGCTCTTTCTGAACTCAGTAGTTATTATCGTTTCTAAAAATAACTAGAGTTCATTATTACATGACCCCCAACTAGTACTTACTTTCAAATAATCTTTCTTTTCTCACTGTTATCATTCTCCTTCATAGGTCACAGTGTAGGAGAGCTGGGATGCGCGTATGCCGACGGCTGTTTGACTGCCGAAGAGATGATCTTATCAGCATACAGCCGCGGTTTGGTGTCGCTGCAGACACCCTTTATTCGAGGATCTATGGCTGCCATCGGTTTGGGATATGAGCAGGTAGGGGTGTCTTTAAACACAAACAATTGTTTAGTTTAATATAAAACAACGTTTAATTTCATAAGAGAATGGGAACGTGGGTACTTACTCATTTTGCAAAGCCTACTAATAGAATCTTTGATGTACTACGATTTTTTTTTCGGTTTTTAACCGACTTCAAAAAGGAGGACATTATCAGTTTGGATGTTCATATGTGTGTTTATTTGTTGTTATGTTCGAGCATAACTCCGTCATTTATGGACGGATTTGCAAAATTCTTTAATCGAATTTTTTATTCGAATGAATTTAATTCAAGAGCAAACCCATAAATAATAATAATAAAAAAAACCGAAAATAATATTTCTTTTTTTAATTGAAAAAATGGGTAAACACTACTAACTGGCATCTATCTCAACAAAATCCCAAATTAGGACAGTGACAATTAGTTGCGTCCTAATGTACGTGTCTGTAAAACAAATATTGTCTTAAGAGCATGTACGCCGTATGTCATTTCATACAAAACTTCAAGTCCTTATTCTTCAAAATGAATGAACTAATTTTAACGAAACTTGGTATGCAAACGCTAGATATCCAGGTCTAAATAGTTATCAGAAAACATTTTTGAAAAAGAGTTCTGGGGGAAGGATATAGTGATTTTTCGCTTTCTATAGAAAACTTAAAATCGCTCGCTCTCTCCAACTGAAATCTTTTTCAAAAATGTTTTCTGATAACTATTTAGACCTGGATATCTAGCGTTTGCATACCAAGTTTCGTTAAAATCGGTTCATTCATTTTGAAGAATAAGGATTTGAAAGTTTGAATGAAAAGCCGCACCGCGTAAACGCTCTTAATATCGGCAGCATTTCCCCACTATATAATGCCGAACGACATCACACTATAAAATAACTAAAGTATACTAAACAAACTGTCTTTAGATCGGTTAAGCCACGAATTTTTGTAACGGTATAGCAGAGCTGAGTTTTTTAAACAGTTTGTCTCATGTCACATGGGGCTGTCACTGAAGCTTTGCATCCACAGTTATGCGTAAGAACACTATGGTATCTTTGGGTTCAATTTTTC
Source organism: Melanchra persicariae (assembly GCA_947386135.1). Taxonomy (NCBI): domain Eukaryota; kingdom Metazoa; phylum Arthropoda; class Insecta; order Lepidoptera; family Noctuidae; genus Melanchra; species Melanchra persicariae. Next base: position 6,456,178 of record OX376661.1, on the reverse strand, counting down.
ACCCAGAGGTAACGTAAACTATGTGTGTTTGTTTTTTTCTCGTTAAATAGAAGCTTATTAACATTAAACCAGTTAATTACAGTCACAAGGGCACTATTTACATCGGCATTTACCATCTGCTGACGTTTTAAAAAGCGACAGGTCGTCTGTAAATAACATTATACGAGATTTTATTTTATTTTATAAGAATTTATCCTTTATAAATGAGAAACAGGAAGGGGCCCAAAATTGAGCATTGGGGAACCCCCATCCTGACTACCAATCAAAAGATATAATTTACCGTTGACATCAATTCTCCGAATTCTATCACTCAAGTATGAAGTAAGAAGATCCAGAGTGTCCTTGATTCCGCAATAGTGCAGTTTCTTGATTAATGTCTCATAGAGAATGAATGCAATTGAATGCCTTGGACAAATTGCAAAAAATGCCCAAGGCATCACATTTGTGCTATCATACATTATAAATGTGTCTTAAAAGTACAACACGACAATCATCTGCTGAAGGACCTTTTGTAGTACTAAACTGTTTTCTATGTAACAAAGTGTTTATAAAAATATTTAGTATCTCAAAAGTTTTACTAAAACAACTGTTTATCCGTTCCTTGTCTGAATCTGACCGATATTCAAAAGTACAGCATGGGCAATTGGGCATTCTTAATAACAGCAATATTTTAACCACAGATCATAAAAATGTGTCCTCCTGAAATTGAAGTGGCTTGTCACAATGGACCTGAATCTAGCACCATTTCGGGACCTGCTGATATCATGAAGGAGTTCGTCGCAGAGTTGACTGCTAAGGGTATTTTCGCTAAGGAAGTACCCTGCTCCAACATCGCCTATCACTCGCGGTATATTGCAGATGCAGGTAAGCAAATATGAGTTTAATTTTTAACCGACTTCAAAAAAAACGAGGAGGTTCTCAATTCTGTTATTTTTTTTATGTTCGTAACCTCATAACTCCGTCATTTGTGAACCGAACCATATTTTTTTTTGTAAATGAAAGGATATACTTTCCGATTGGTCCCATACAAATTCCATCAAAATCTGTTTAGTAGTTTGGTTTTTAAATCAGCGAAATTGCTGATGAGTTTCCGTTGGTGGTTAGAGATTACAAGAAATGATAAGCACTAAAAAGCGTAGGATAAAAGAAAACTTTATAAATAAATTAAAACAACCGACTTCTAAATATAAAACACTACACAGTAAAAAAATAACTTTATTTTGGGAAGTCGGTGTCAAAAAACGAAGATACAACCAAAAACCCCGACTTCCGAAATTAAAGTAATTTTATCGTTGATTTTATAATTGTAACATTCATTAAAAACTTTCTTAAAACAGGACCCGGCTTGCTGATGTATTTAAGGGAAGTAATAAAGAGCCCCAGAGCTCGAAGTAATCGCTGGGTTTCGACATCAGTACCGTTCAACAGATGGGAGGAGCCAGTTGCCCAATACTCCTCAGCGGAGTACCATACCAATAATCTTCTGGTAAGAATTCACAACACAAAAAATCTTATCTTAAAACTTTATGTTTGTTATGAGTCAATATTTTTTTCTCTTTGATTATTTTTCTTCTTTTTTTAATTTTTTCAATTTCTATGATGGTTGTGTTATTTCTTCATTTCGAGTGAACTACAATTTTCAAAGTGTACGCAGTTGGGACTTGTCGTAGCCGGTCAAGAAAAGAGTGCGTGTCACATACAAATTTATTTTCTTATGTTCATGCTAGTCTCTTGTTTTTCAGAACCCAGTGCTTTTTGAGGAGACTTTGAAACATATACCATCCAACACGGTGCTGGTAGAAGTAGCTCCTCATGGTCTACTGCAAGCCATTCTGAAGCGGTCTCTTCCTGCTGACTGCAGGAACATAGCATTGACTAGGCGCGGACACTCAGACAACACGTTCGTCCTGCTTGAAGCAGTTGGCAAGTACGTGTTTTTTCATATTTGTATCTAAAGCTTGATATTAGGAACTGAAACAGATGAGAATGAACTTCAGGGTTCGATTCTCAAATCGGGCAAAGTGTTATTGGGTTTTCCATCAAGAATTTCTAAGTAGCAACTTGGTCTCTGGATCGACACGGTTGGCGCAGTGGTTGAGCGTTTGACTGGTGCGCTGCGTGTCGCGGGTTCGTTTCCCGCACGGAACAAATATTTGTATGGCCTACAGATAGTTGTTCCGGGTCTGGCTGTTTGTTGTGATTTAATGTTTGTAAACGCACCCACGATACAGGAGAAGTTCCTAGTCCCAGGGCAACGTTTAAAAAAAAATCTTATAGCTCTTAGGAGAAAACAGCTATTATGGTATCTTTCTAGTTTCGATCCGTCTATCCGATACACGATGGGGTCATAATTAAGAGAGCATGGTGCTGGACTACGCCTTTCCATGCTTCTCCTCATAGACTAATCCTCTGCTTATCGCTAGACCAGAAGTTTCTTGTATTCATGGTTAATTTATTTACTCCTGCTCCAGATTATACATGGAGGGATACAACCCGAAAGTCCAATTTCTCTACCCAAAAGTAGAGATGCCCGTCTCAACTGAGACGCCTTTCCTTTCCCACCTGGTAGAGTGGGCCCATGGAGAAAAATGGTAAGTAAAAATTTTATTTTGAACAAAATTTAAGAGGCCGTGCATAAATTAAATCATTTTGAACATTTTTGAACATCGTTTGTGACAAAGGTGAGAAGAATTTGAACCTGCTTGTTTTAGATGATAAAAGTCAAGTTCTTATTCTCTCAGATGGATTGAGAATTTTTCAAAAATAATGTATGTATTAATGGTAATTACCCATATTCAAAACCCTTTTATCGCAACAGTAACGAGCGAGTGATGTTTGGTTACGTTTTACACAAAACTACGACAGATTTATAACATTTAAAAAAATATCACTACCATCATTGTATTGTCAACAATCAGATGCGTTGAAAACATTATTGACTTCAATAGAAAATATGGCAGAAAAAAAGTGTTGAAAAAACGGAATTCTTGGAAAACATCTATACAAATAAATATTTTTTTCTATACCCCAGAAACACTTTTAAGAAAATTTAAAAATTGCACAATAATCTTAAGTTAACCTTTTAATAGAATCTAAAATTTATTTTATAAATAAACAATAACTTCATTTCGTAAATTACAAGCAAATTGAGCTATATTAGTGAGCGTGCAAACTCGATCGCGTCAGTACCGATCGGGCTCTCCCAGCGGCAGCACGTACTACTTTGTTTCGCAGCCGCTCGATTGTTTTACGTAAATACATTTACAAAATTGTACGCCGACTACCACATTTTGAGTAAGTATTATTTTTTATATTTTGTTTGTTTATTAGGACTGATTATATTTTTTTCACCTTTATAATAAACGGTTGTATGTTTTTATGTAAAAGTAAATCTGCGGAATTACTCTACTACTACTATTAAATTAAAATTCTTTCTCTAATGGCATCTACAATGGTTAAGTGCAGCTATATTATCATCCACAGAATGTTGACATTTTTTATGGTTACTTATACCACAATATAAATATGGACAGTAGGGAAACTGCCTACAAACGCTCGAAACGGCACACTCACACAAACATGCACACCGACGAGACTCCTAAGGTGACTTCGCGGGACTAGCAGTAGCGAGTGCCGCGTCAAGACGAGTGGTCACGTTTAACTTTATCTCCGCGATCGTTTTGAAAATGCCAGGAAAGTATTGCGTAGTACCTATACGGCTGTTTGAACTCGGCTTCATCAAAACCGGAGCTATCGTATTTTAAACTTCCTGCTGATATTGAAAGGTAAGAATGATTTCTAGTTATTGTTATTTAATTGTTATCGAATTACGTATAAGTCCGTGTGATCGATCATAATGAATTCGTGAACTTACTTGTAAATCATTAATGCGGCGGTTTTGAGGGTATTTTAAGCTGATAGTGCAATAGTGATAGTGGTAACAATAAGTACATCCAAGATGGCGACTGCAATAGGTATTCTATATCAATATTTTCGTCATGGGTGTCGTTTTCATGGAAGTCGATTCGAAATAAACACATGTGAGAGTAAAAAAACGAATTGGACGTTAACCATAGCGTAGTTTCGGGTATTGTTAGTATCGGTTGTGGTCGGGCCAACTTGAACGAGCTAGCAGCATCCATTAATTTGCCACTTATTAGCAAATCGACCTATTAGAAATGTCACGACAACTTGTATGACTGGTGGAAGACTACGGCTGAATCATGTATGATTGCTGCCGGTAAAGAAGAAGCTTCAATGGCTATGGAAAAAGGTAGTGTGAGTCCGTCCGTCCGTCACAATACTTGTCTTCTACCAGAAATAGTAGATCCGAGAAAAACTCGCTCCATGCCACTGAGGGACACAACATTTTAAGATTTTTTTAGGTATTGGTTTAGGTACTCTTTGGATTGTGGATGAAGTAACGATGATGATTAACTTCTGGAGATTACTTGCATAGACACAACCTTGTAGCCAGGACTATTTTCCCTCAATTTGCTCTAAATTAGAGCCTTGTGGGATCGGAAGTGCCATATTGTAGGTATGTGCCCGATCTAGTTCTCCACGTGCCTTTGTCCGTTGGATCATACTGGTTTTTATGTACTCTATGGATTATGGATGACTTTATGATGATAACTAACTACCGGAGATTACTTGCATAGACACAACCTTGTAGCCAGGATTATATACCAGTAATTTGCTCTAGATACAGCCGTGTGGGATTGGAAGTGCCATATTATAGGTATTTGCCCGATCTAGTTCTCCAAAATGGTAATATCACATTATACTACAGTCAACTCATCATCACTGACAGGTTTATTGTAGCCAATAAACCTGATATAGTGATGGTGAATACCTGGACTCTTGTTCAATTTCGTTTTTTAAAATATGGCGTACTGCCGTCGTCGTGTCGTGTAGAATTAAATGAAATAACTGTGATATAGCAGCGTGCTGGATACGATTTTTTTTCTTTTTAATTATGCGATTTCCGCGTACTAATTTTGCCGCAATTTATTAAATTGCTTAGTTCTGTTGTTACTTAATGAATAATAATTGAGCTACTTTCCTATTTTTAGCATAGTGATAGTTCTTACAAGCGTGGTGGTAACCAAAGATATGCACCGGACTGTTTAAGATACTTATTTTTTATAATCTGCTCGGTAGGAGACAAATACTGCACTTTTAGAAACCTTATTACTCATTTGCCGATCGAGTAAAGCCTTTTATGATCGGTGATTGCCATTTCGAATTTTTCAGTCGTAGCAGGTAAATGGCCTGTTCACTTTAATGTTCTGCTTCCAATATCTTTTTAAACGTTATATACGTGACTTTGCCATCATCATCATCTGCCGCCGCCGCTCGCCGGATTTCACGTTTTGCCTCCCAGTTGAACCTTCGACTATGACGCTTTGCACCGTACTTGTTGAAAATCCGATATGAAGTTTGCTTGGTCATACACGACACAATTCTTATTTTTAATAGTCATGTATAACAGTTGACCAGTTTTGTTTTCAATAATGTTTGCGACACTTGGCAATGCCAAATAGCTAGTATTGTAGGTGAGGTTGCTAGTGTTTCACAAATAACCCTGTATATTTAAGTCTATTTATTTCCTTTTTTAACGACAACCTCAACTTTGTATTGTTTTGTCAAAGTAATTTTTCACAAATGGTTGCACTGACTGAACAGGTCTACTCTAATGTGCATGATTCCATCCTCAAAAAAACATCTTAGACACTAGTTTATACCAAGATTACAATATATCAGAATAAAAGAGAATTCTCGTAAATATGTACTACTAATATGTGTATGGAAAGTGTTTTTTTGTACAACCATTTTACAAAAAACAAATATCATTGTATTGTACCGTTTTTTTTTTTATCATTTTGTTAAATGTCTCAATGTATCAACATCCATCTAACACAAAATTGAATAAATTTAATGGGAATTGTGATAAATATAAAATATACAGACGTAACAGATTTTTATTTATAAACCTTACTACTATATAATTTTGTAACTTAAGATAATATCTTCTAAAGGATCAACATTATTTGAGCGCTCACTGAGCTCGATTTTTGCGTGCGTGTGCGTGTAGCTGCATGAACGATGCACACGAACATATCCTTGCAGCGAATCTAACAAGTGAATTTTATGCACGGCCTCTTAAGTGCCACCCTGTGCTCCATAACTCAAGTACGGATGTTGGAGAAAAGTAGTTTGACAGAAGTGGCAGAGGGTTGGTCGCATTGCATGGATGCACTCGGAGAGATGGGCTAAGATCGTCACTTGCTGCATTCTAGAAGGGAGGACCGTGGTCCGAAGGTGGTGCGATCTGATGACGTTTGCGGGTCAAACTTGGCCACAGATGGCACAGCATAGAAAGGTACGGAAACAGGAAGGGGAGGCCTCTGCTCAGTGGGATACAATTAAAAAAACATTGTTAGGGAAGGGGACGAGCATCAAAAGGTTTCATGCTGCGTTTTGTTTGTGTTTCATTTATTTTTATCCCTAACTGATGCATTATTATTTTTCTTTACAGGTCTTTGCCTCTTTACCAAACTGCTAACAGAAGGAAGAGTGCAGCTTGTACATTTACCATCTCTTTGCACGATAAGGAATATGCACATCTGAACGGACATGTCATCAGAGGTACCAGCATAGTATCAGTTAAACATTGCTGTAACATTATTCTGTATCGAACAAACGATGGTCGTGGATGAGTTTTATAAAACTTCATCTGTAAAACTAGTGCTAAAATGGATAATAATATGTTATTTTTAACAGTCACCCACTTATTTAGCATTGGATTAATTTATCATGTTTTTTTACAGAACAAACAGTATTTCCGTTCGCATCGACGCTGGTGGCTGTATGGGACACCCTGGCTATGTCTATGGGTGTTCCCAAGAAGCAACTGTCTGTGGAGTTCCGCGATGTGCACTTGTATTCACAACCTGTGATGCACACACAGAGCCAATTGAAACTAAGAGTGGCAATGCAAAGAGGAACTGGTTGTTTTGAGGTATGTACTAAAACTTCTGTCATACAAAGTGTAACAGAATAAACGCAATACCTCATAAGGGGTCATTGTACTCATAATTGTAAACAACTTTCACCTTGGGACCAACAATGAAATCGCGAAATAAAAATCGACCGCCCATACATTTCTGTGCGCATAACTGGCGCACAGAAAGAAGATCTATTATTGAGACGGCAATGCACCTTTGATAGCATCCGCATTATGTTATTTCCAGTTTTAAGAATAGAATAGAATAGAATTCTCTGTATTATATACACCATATAAGTTACAGAAAAGATAGATGAAGTAAACATTACAAAGGGTGACACAATGGACGGCCTTATCGCTAAAAGCGATCTTTTCAAGACAACATATTGAAGGATTTTATAGAGAAAAGGGAAGACAGTACTGTAGGTAGTCTTAGGTGAGGGTTAAGATAAATTCTAATGTCTTGAAATAACTATTTGTATTTTATTTCACAGGTATATAATGATAAAATAAAAGTAGCAACAGGCACAATCACTGTTTTAAAAGGAGATTACAAAAAAGACAACATACAACTTGAATCATCCCAAGACATGAACCTGTCTTCTGCAGACATTTATGATCTGTTACGTGAACGAGACTACTTATATAGGTAAGGAGTCTTGATTTTAATAAGATAGAAGGAGAATCTTATAAATGCCTGATATCTTTCGGGCATCTGCACTGTTTTAGTGTCTAGAATACAGTATTTCGAAAAAGAAGGATTAAGGAAAAAAAAACACTCGTTACAATACACAGCCAGGTTACAGAAGAAGGTTTTGAAGAAGAAGATGACCCACTGACCAAAAAATATAATTTTTTGCGACTGTATTGACTGTTTCGACTGTATTTGGATGACACATCTACTTCCTTTTTCAAAAATTACCTTTTCGGCTTGTCTCAACAAACAAAAAAAAAGTAAAATCACTTGAACTGAATTCAAATTAAAGCCACAAAATTGTCTGCACAGTGGGGAGTTCCGCAGCATCGAAGCCGCAGGCTCTTCTCTGAATGAAGCGTTTCTGGTGTGGCTTGACAACTGGGTCACGTTCATTGATGGTCTACTGCAGCTGAACATGATGCGACAACCCCACGACGGAGTCACCCTGCCCACACACATCAGGAGAATCTCTGTAGATGTGGAGAAACATCACAAAATGAAGACGGATTTAGAGGACAAAGTCTTGTATAAAGCTGAAGTATTAGAGAAATATGAATTTGTAAGGTAAATTTAATTTTCTATCACTGTTAGGCGTTTGCACGTGATAGTACGAGTACCTAAGCGATAATGTGGTCGACAGTGGCTCACTAAAACCATTTGTTAAACTACGTTTTACTTTAATCCCTAATTTTATTTTTGCTCTGTTCAGATGTGGAGGACTAATGATGGAAAATATCAGATACCGCAATTTTCCAGCTATTAACAAAAGAAGCATGACGTTACAGACGCTGAAATTCGTTTCCAATTTCCAAGTAGACCAACAAGTAAGTGTGACTATTCAAAACATAACTTTAAATTGCAAAAGTTGACCCATGAGCTGACTCGAAGAAAATTGGGACAGAAAGATGGAAATGATTTAACCTAAGAAAAAATAAATTATTTTTATTTTTATTTTTGTCTATTCCCAGATTTCAACTTCACTGCAAGTATTCCTGCAAATAGTTGCTGAAAATGTGAACAAAGACTCCATCAAAGTGGTTGGTATCACTAACAACCAAATGGAGGGATATGTCTTTGAAGAAATGAAGAATATTGAATACAGCGTTTATGGAGTCAACATCAATTACGAAGAATTCAGACTGGGAGACTTGAACTCAACAAAGAATAGTGGCAGCTCACTTAAGAATGCAGACCTTGCCATCGTCCGTAATCTATCAACCGATGATAATGTAAGACAATTTATTTTTTCTGTTGATAATATCTTAATCAATTTCATATCGAATCAAATTTCAATTTCATTTTTTAAAAATCACAGATGTGTCAACTACTACATTTTGCACTACAACGAGACTCCTTCGTCGTGAGCGAGGAAGACGATATGTACGGAGGTCGCGTTCGGCCGACGTCTCTGTATCGTCAACTGTCGGCGCACAGCAACGAACGCACGCGCTTGGACCTAGTGCGCTGGCGGCCTACCCAGGTGGCCGTGCACACTACGGCCATTACAGTGCGCGCGCATCTCGACTTCTCCCTCCTCACAGCTGCCAGAGCCAATCTCTCCCCCCGCCATCGCCTGCTTGTCGTCGCTCCCCATCCAGCACCATCTGCCCTCAAACAACTTGTACAAACTTGGAGAAATGATGTACAAAGAAACAATATTCAGCTAATAGCTGTCAATAACGAAGAAGGCAACAATTTCTTCTTGGATGACCTGCCGGATATCGATTTAGCGTTCACCGTTTTGGATCATGTAAGTATGGATATCAATAAATGCAACGAGTAGGTTAGTAATTCCCAGATTTTACGTTTACATAAACTTTTAGGGCAAATGGGGAGGTGAATATTACGTTCCGGTACAAGAAGGTGCGAAAGTGAGCAGCGAAGTGATGCTCCAAAGCGCACAAGTTGGAGATTTGAAATCTTTGGAGTGGGTGAGCGCTTCCGAGTCATGTGGCTCTGGAATACCAGTGAAGGTAGGTTAGCAAATACAACAGGTTAGAATCATATTATAATAAAAACAAATACACGTCATAGGTTTTACGACAACAACAAAAAATTAATAAATGTTAACTATAAGTGAGTTCACAAGTTCAAATGTATAATATTAACTAGAAAGCACACAACGCAAACGCAAAGCTAACAATAATACAGATACTGATTTTCTTTTAGCTAGGGAATTTGGATTAGACGACAGTGATACCTTGAACCCAGCAATTTTTTTTTTACGAATATTTAATTGTAAATTTATATTGTAGGTCCACTACGCCGGATTATCTAACACCGACATCAACAAAGCAATTGGAAAAATTACATCAAAACGTTATGGAGGAAACAACTATGGCATGGATTTCAGTGGAACAACTGAGAGGTAATAAAATATATTATACCTTTGAAAAGGCGTTGTCTTGGCCTTGCATTAAAGATGAAAATGGTAAGAAATCTAATAATAATCTGAGATATCCGTGAATATTAAGTTAAATTGAGATTATTCTATGTCGATTGATGGGACTATTATTAGCCATTAGCCTGTGAGCGATGCTTTAAACTATCTTTCACCACTATGTCAGGCTGTAACATAATGGTGAAAGATAGTTTAAAGTATCGCTTGAGGAACATTGATGTATGGTCCCGTAAGGCGAAAACCTCGTAAAAGCTGAGGAAGATAAACAAATCGAATTTTGATGTGTTGTATTACAGTGGTTCGCGTGTGATGGGCCTGGTGCGCACTGGTGCGGCGAGCAGCGTGGTGCACGCGCAGCCGGAGCTGCTGTGGCCAGTGCCGGCAAACTGGAGCCTCGAGGATGCCGCCACCGTGCCGCTCGCCTACGCACACGCACTCTACTGTCTCGTGAGTATCACTCTGCTGGCTAGAGTGGACCAATTGTTAATACCAATACGACTTCTGGCTGTGTCAGGACTTTACGTTGTGTTCTAGTAGATTTTGTGACATATCCAAGTCCATTTTGGGATAAGCAACAATAATTATGCTAGCGGTGAAATTCACATTCAATTCTGATTTGTTTTAGGGCATCAAATATGGCAGGAGGCTGACACCTGATTTTTCTGTCCTTGTCCACGGAGGGGCTGGAGCTTTGGGTCAAGCTATGTTATCAATACTCCTTGCGCACGGCTGTGAAGTGTACACAACCGTTAGTGACATGCGCAAGAAACGTTTCTTGCTAAAATTGTTCCCTGACTTGAAAGGTATGCGACAGAATTCTGATATTCGTTACTTCTTTATAGTTCGATATTCTATTTATTCATATTTTTATTGGTTTTCAGCTGATCATATCGGAAACTCTCGTGATCAGAGTTTCGTAGAAATGATTCTTAATGCCAGAAAAGGGGAAGGTTGCAACATTGTTGTAAGCTCACTTAAAGGAAGCTTGAAGAAAGTATGTACCTTGTTTTACTTGTTACTAGATGATCCGGTGAATTTCGTATCACCTACATATTTTTATTTATTTATTTATTTAAACTCTATGTACAATAGTGGTACATGAGCGGACTTGCAACAAGGCATTCTCTACCAGTCAACCTTTGGGTCAAAAAGACTACACTGGTATACAACAAATAAATAAGATTTAAAATAAAATTTCATTTTGGAAATAATAAAGAAATAATACTAATAAAATACATGTAAATGCTAAAATAATAAACTAATAAATATGATGTTTTATAATAATCTTCCTGATTGAGAGAACTCATAATAATTATGACGAAGACCAAACCAAGAATGACAGGCTTTTAAGTAGTGTTTTCGGATTTTACGCTTAAAGGAAAACTTGGACTCAGCCTTCTTGATGTCAAGGGGTAGCATATTCCAGAGTTTAATGGTTGAGATAGCGTAGGAATAAGACATCAACCCGGTGCGGTGAGAAGGAATATGAAGGAGTTAGTTTTTGGATGCTCGAAGGTTAAGACTGTGAGAACTGCCCAATACTTTAAAATATTGTTTTTAATAATCAGGAGCACAAGGATCATTCATAATAGTGAAGAGCATGCAGAGGGATCTGAGGGATCTCCTGATCTCCATATAATATTTGTGTGGAACCTACCCTACACCTACGCTACACCTACCTTACGTCATACTACAGCTATGAAACAGACACTGAACGCACCTAAAAATATTTGACTACCAACTGTTACAACTTTTTATTTCTAAAAAGACAAAAGAGGACGAACATCAAATATTTGATCAGTTTCTATTGGAAAATTAAATTGTCGTTTTTAGTATTTTCCCTTACTTATTATTTATATTTCTCGGTTTAAACCTTCACTGAACTTCTACAAATATTTCAAGATCAAAATTAGCCGAATCAGTCCAGCCGTTCTCGAGTTTTAGCGAGACAAACGATTATCAATTCATTTATATACTCATTCGTGTACATATATAGATTGTCATTGGAGGCGTTATTGATATTAGCTATAAGTACTGAAATGTTTTCTGATTTTAGGGTGCACTTAGCTGTATCGGTTACCTGGGAGCAGTTTTTGATGTTTCTCAACTTCACAATCAAGATGAAAATTTCGAATATGGATTGTACAATCTCACTAAAGAAAGAGCTTACGCTACTATCGATTTCTCAACGATATTTGAAAATCCAACGGAAATGAAAGTAAATATACCAAGCAAAACTAAAAAAATAAGTTTAACATCGATACTAGTTCGTAGTTAGGATTTCTTGACATTTTACGGTATCTGTGCATCATGAATCTGTTTCTAATTGGAGCGTTTGTTTGCAGGCCTTGCAGATGATGTTGAGTGAGGGTATTAAACGCGGGTACGTGCGACCTCTGACGCGCGTGTCGTACGCGCCGCATGACGTCACACGCGCCTTCCAACTACTCGCAGCCAGCAGGCACCGCGGCAGAGTAATACTGAAGATGGATAAACATACAACGCAAGCGCAACCAAGGTAAAGAAAGATGCGGGCAGGAGCTGCCTTCTAGCGACTTCTACCCAATCGGGGGGGTCCAAACGCCTCCTGCCGGAGGCTCTATACGGGGATCGTGCTATCCATGGCCCTTTATGGGGCCCCAGTGTGGGCTCTGAACCTAAAGAAGCGTCCAGCCCGACAACTGAACGTGTCCCAAAGGGTCATGGCCATCCGGCTAGCCCGGGGATACCACACGGCCTCCCGAGAGGCGGCGAGCCACTTTGCCGGATTGGCGCCATGGGATCTGGAGGTGAGAGCCCTCGCGCACGTCTGCGAGTCATGCGTGGAGGCGCTACGCCATCGCGCCAGGGCGAAACTCTACTTGGGCGGCAAATTACAGCGTGGCGGAGAGTCGTTGGGCGATTCCCGGCCAACGTAGGTGTGAGTCTACGGCGAGCGTTGAGTGGCTCACTGTCCGATCAAAGCCAGGCCCGGGTCGACGGCGCGTTGTGTTTCACGTGCGCCTCAAAGAGATGTCAGCATAGGAGACGGGGCCCGTTAGGGCCAGAGCCTGCCAGGGTTGTGGATTTCGTTCGAAAGAGTTACCGCGGCCCTGGAAAGCAAAAGCACTACGAGGAGCACGGATGGGTTTTAGTCAGTAAGAGTCTGACACTCCCTCCCGCTCCACCCAGAGCGGCTGGAGTCATTTGATGATTTCCCATTCCCAAAAAAAATAGGTGAAGAAAGATCTTCTTTATAATTTAAACAAGTAGAAACGAGATTTTAATAAAGGGTGTGTTAGGATGTATTTCAAATTGCCGTCAAGTGATATATAACGTATTTCAAATTTTGTTGTTTTTCTTGCAGAATCTCTTGCAATCCAAACCAGTGCCAACTTGTACTCATGAAGGATGACAGTTTTGGACTCCAGCTGGTTGATAAGCTAATAGCTCGAGGTGCGAGGAAACTGCACATATACAGCAAAGCTCATACAAGTGTGATGTTTCAATTTAAACTACGGTAAGCAAATAGTTCTTATTATCATTGTAAATGTTACCAATGGTCATGATAATGACGGTGCTACTTTATAACTTAAACTAACAAAACAATTCAATTATTCAGGAATTGGCAGAAAATCGGCGTGAAAGTCCAAATATCTTCGCAGGACTTGAACAAAGAAAATGAGATGGTAGAACTACTTAGAGATGCTACTCAATTGGGCTCCATTGAAGGCGTATACGCAATTACAAATGTTGATCAAATGATTCAAGAAACTTTTTTTGCTAATTTAGATATAGTTTCGAGACGATTTTGTCCAGAGATAAGGTAAATAACAGCATGATTACTGTACCTGAATCAACATCTTCTGTTTGTTTATCTCAATAGTCGTAATAATAAAAATTCTATCCCATTTTTTAGATACTTTGCGGTGGTAAATGTTGGTGAAACAATGATAGGCAAGCCAACGTGTCTTTCTCGTGTTGAAAAAAAATTACCAGCTAAGCTGATAGCTGTACCTCAACAAACGAATGTAAGTATCACATTCCAATATGTGTACAACAAAAATTATACACGGACAGATTTTAACAGTTTGCGCATGTTAAATAGAAAAGGCCCTGAAACAGAGCTCTGATATGTCGTTCTACTCCACAGCGGTGTTCCAGTTCAATTATTATTCTGTTTTTTTTTTATTATACTCCTGTACTGTAATAAGAACTTAAAGGTATCGAGTGTCATTTCCTACAAATGATTTTTGCAATATTTGATAAGAAGTTTACCGGAGTGCACCGAGTCAAATGCTTTATGTAGATCACTGAGGACTCCACATTGATGTTTACCCTTTGAATATATTATTTGAGTAAATCAGCAAAAGTATTTGGACGTACAATAACGAAAGTAATGTGATCAATACAACAATAATATCTATGCATAAATAAATAAAGTAAAGTAATGTATAAAAAAAATACAAAAATAATTTAATTAATTTCAATTCAGGCGTCGAGTGGTGGTGATGCAGTGGATGTGGTGGAACGTGCACTTTGCGGTGTGGACTCCATGGTGGTTGCAAGGAAAACAAATAGACAACAACCTCATTTGCTGGAAAAACTTGCTGAAATTGCTGGTTAGTTAAAAAAGTTTTTGTGCAAATATTTTCATAAATGGATGATCGATTATTCAATGCAATGATGGTATTTAACTTTCAAGTTATGTTTCAGAAATATACTTAACAAAGGAAACACCGAAAATGACTACTTTAGAAGAACTCGGTATTCAAGATGATAAATTACTGTTAGTTGCTAGTTATTTGAGAATGCACCATAACGTTGACTTCACTGAACAAGAGATACCACAGCTAACAATGGAAACGTAAGTACTTTTACGAAATTAAATGTTGCATCCAATATTGCCAATATTATGGAATTAACGGTTGCATTTGTTGATAGAATAATGAATTTGGATAAAACCGAAAACGCCTTTGAAGATGTTAAAGGGTTAGCGACGTTTATATCATACGTGGACACGGACGAACTGTTGGCGACTTCGGAAATAGTATGCATGCCTACTATCACTAGCGGCGACAGTTTGGTAAATATTGCATTCTTTATGCTGATTGATGATTTTAAGCTACAATATTGATTATATCATTTGTAGGGTAGCTTATTACATTGCTTATATTGATTCATCATTAGACTAAATATCGTAGTAGAGTATTAGTACCGTGGTAACCGCAGAAACTCACATGGTTTTTAGCTTCCATACATCTCTGGAGCTTAGCAGGCATCTTCTGTCTCGCCAGATTGTCTAACACAATCCATTAATCGTATTCTAATATTTTTGTAATATTTCAGCGAGAAGACGAATTCGACGCAAGCCAGACGTATCTGTGTATAGTGCCGGGTATGGAGGGCCACCACGAGAGGTTCCGAGTGCTGTGCGAGCGTCTCAAGTTGCCGGCGCTGGTGCTGCAGCCGGGACTCGACCGCCCCACCGAGACCGTGCCAGAGACTGCCCGGAGATATGTCGATGTATGCGCTCACAAATTAGAGTGATCGTTATGAACCTTTCAAATGTACCGACTATAAAATTAACCACACTTTCCCATATTTTAAGGTGCTGCTAAACAAGACAGGAATGAAAAATACTTTCTACTTATTGGGTTATGAAACAGGCGTTCTGGTGGCGTTGGAAATGGCAGCTATTCTGGAGGATTTTGGTTAGCAAAACTAGTTTTCAACCGTTTTCATTAATGTGCGCATTTAAGTAGGTATTTAATTGACGAAATTAATAACGTTTATATCTGACTTTTAGGTTTAACCGGCACTGTGTATTGCCTAGGATGTGCACCAACCGAAGTCTCTAAAGTGATTGAAGAAAATATCGCAGAATACAAGACAAAAGAAAAACTCGAAAATGAAGTGGTCAAGCATATGTTTAAGTTGATGGTGGGTGACGACGTTGTGGACCTAGAGGGAGCACTAAAAGGCATCACTTCCTGGCCACAGAAAGTGGACGCGTGTGTGCGAACTTTGTTGGGTCGTGTGCCGCACTCGGCGCAGTACTCCCGCTCGCTGATAGAAGCTGCACTGGCGCGTATCGAGCGCGCGCGTACTTACGTGCCGCCGGCGCGCGCGCTGCGCTCTCAGCTGGTGCTGCTGCGCGCCGCATCTTCACAAGTGACTTCAACGGCGCAACCGCTGCAGCAACACTCGCAGCGTTCAGTCGCCGTACACCAGCTGACAGCCCCACTGGCACACGCAACTAATGACACCAGCTGCTCGACGTTCATTAATGAGTACTTGGATCCAGCTATGCTAGAGTCGTTCAAAGAGAAAAATATTTGCGAAGCATATCTTCTCAACCCTTATTCTTTCATAAATTGTTACAGTGATGGTTAAAAAAATATTTTCATGTTTGCTTCCTATAGTTTTTAAATTATAATAAATTACGCCTTGATTGAGAATTGCATTTTATTTTAAATTATCTTTAGATTCCTTTGATTAGTCTGTGATGCGAGGGAGTTAATCATGACGAATATTGAATGTGATTGCTGATTGCAATCTGTAATTACTATGAGTAGGCAATTAAAACTACATTGTAGTGCATTTGTAATAATTATTAACATTTGGTTGTCAGCGCTCAAAAAGCTATTTTTTAAATCCATTTGGACTTTTTAAAAGTTTAGTAATGATAAGTAGTTTTTGGTCAAGCCAAGTTAAAGTTTTAAAACCTTTGTTTCTCAATAAATAGTCATCAGTGCCAATTTTTGTCTTTAATGAGGCTCTTGGGTGCCCAAACTAATGCTAGTCCTTCATGCCTGTAGGTCCATTTTTAAACAAACTATTTATTTCTCTTGCTCAAATACTTTATAAATATTCTTTTTTAATATCCATTCGTCATCAGCATCGCTAGACAAATCTCGGAGCGTCTGTTTGTTAATGACATCACCATTTGATTTTCTTAATGACACGAATGTCCTGTTACCATGTCGCAGTGCATCGTACAGATTCATTCTTAAGTGGCCTTCTTCATCGCTGTAGCTTGAAGCTTCTCTTATCTTATGAAGCTTATCATTTTCTACAGAATCTTCAAAAAATTTAGAATGATTGCAGATGTCTTCTTCTGAAGATGGAATATTGAGTCTTCTATTTCTATTGAAGTTTTGATAATGTTGCCTATTTTTTAAGAAACGAATTGCTAGTTGCTTTAAGTATTGTGGACCAGCCTGGTCCACATTAGGATGTTCCACAACACTTAATGCAGCGTGTCTTGTTACTTTGAGGAGTTTACTTTGTCTTGGTTTGGCTTCAATTGGCATTTGTCTGCGTTGTTTTAGTTTATCAAGTAATTTTGTAGGTTTTTGTGTAAATTGTATATTATTTATGTTTTCTTGTGGATATACTTCAGGATTTTCACCATAATATGAATCACTTTTACAAGAGTCATCGTCGATCTCTTCATTTGCAAATTTATTGTCCTTGTCAGTATGAGATCTTTGTGTTATTTTCTTGCGGTCGTGTGGATGTCCATGTCTGTAGTGACCACCACGACTTTTACGATAGTTGTGGTGATGTTTCTGCTTATGAGAAAAATGGTGATGTTTATACTGTTGTTTTATTTTTTTAAATAACTTAGGATGCTTTCGTAGAAAATGCTTAACAACTTTTTCGTAATTCATATTTCGTCTCCCTGGCATGACTTTTAAGATAGACCCCACGTTATACCCTGCAAATAATTTTTTTTTTGTAGATAAACGTTGTGTACTTTTTTTCTAGCCAATACTGTGCGGCTGCTGGGTATGGCCTTTACCCAAGTCCAGTAGTCACAAAAACTAGGTGACTCATCAGTGCTGCGCCTGAGCCACCTATGTTCATTTCCAAAACCTAAGGCACCTGACAGATGAGTCCCTTTTTTGAGAAGTTCTAACCGTCCGTAATTAAATAGATTTTTCCTTTTTTGGAAACGACCGACACAGATCAATTCACAGTTTTACAAGTTCTGTAGGTACATTTGTGTCCATTAAGAGACAAACATATAAAATTAAATGGTTTTCGGTTACGGTTTTTGTTTTGATAGATACAAGAGCAAAAATGTCCCGTTCTGCATTGGCAAAATAAATTTTTAACTGATTGAAATTTATTTCATGTTACCTTGCAACTGGTTCAACCCATATAGGGTCAAGTGGGCAGGTAGCTCAAGGAAAATAAGTTTTCAGCTGCATCCGATCAGGCAATAAGTTCCCAATGGCAGGGAAGACGCAGATGATGACACATTGAAATAAGCATTGGATTACCTTTCGCAGAGTAAGCTTCATTTTGTGTTCGAAAATGTGGATCAACGTCATGCACAGCCATTAATATGTACTGAACAAGTCTTCTTTGTGTTCTTTTTCCTTCAGATTTAAAGTACGGACTGAACACCGCTCGAAAAATGCTCTCTCCCACTGTTCCCAAACTAATGTTTGCTGGAAATAACACATTGATTAAACTAGAGTAATTGGAAGCTTCATACAGGCTGTTACAGAAATAAATCAAAACCTGAACAGGGGTCATCGTACTCATGAACATGTTGATGAACATTATTTATTTATTTAAAAGTACATTAACGACATTGCGGATTATGAAATTAAAAGTTTCGTACAGTGCAATGCCTTTAAAACTTAGAGAGTCGACCCCATGATAAGGATGAACATAATGATCAGTTCATACAGTGAACCCTTTCTACGAATAGCAGGGGTAAGTAGGCCAGCAACAACACAGTTTTCTTTTTAGTGGGCAGTGGTGGTGGTGGTGGGTAGTTAATGGCCTTATATTCTATGGCCATCAAAACCGACCACTAACAAGAAAATTGCCCGATGTATCTGAGGTCATTTTGTAAGCACAGTATGAGAAGAAAACTGACACTAGGTTACTATACCCGTGCGTTATTTAGGCTAACTTATTTTTACGAGAGGTTACTCCCGCGAGAAAGAAAGAAATCCCACAATATCATTATTATTATTTTCAGCTTATTTTGTCCCGCTGCAGGAGAAAGGCCCTTTCTTCCTTCCATTCCTCGCAGTTTTGGGCAAGTGTGCACTAATCCTGTCGAAAGGTACCAAGCTCATTCCGCCATCTTCGCAACGGTCTGCTGCGATATCGAATAATTTTTAGATAGGTTATTAACATATCATTGCTGTGTGTTAATTAATCACGCTTCATAGGCTGAACGCATTAGGGCGTAGATAGGTAGAGCATAGCCTGAATAAGACAAATAATAATGTTCATTCTCAGCAGTACGATGCTGTTCATGCGTGTCTTGCTTTACGACGTTGTCTGCCGTGTAATTACACGTAAGTGTTAAGTGTTTACCTTCAGGGTATATGAAAAATAGTTCGAGCGCTTCGAATAATTCCTTTGCCTCTTCTTTCGTGAACATGCTATCATAGTAATTTATAAGATTATTCATGTCCTCAGACAAAGCTTTGTCTTTGACCTGGATCAGGTGGTGAAGCACGCCGGCCTGTTCTGGAACAAGTATATGGATTTATCAAATAAGTTTTTTAATAGTATTTGTAGTTACTTTGTTATAATATATTATTAATTTTGTAGTTTTTAAAGACTCAAGCTATGAATTTAAAATACGTAAACTTTAAGTTAGTACTTATATTATATGTTTTGAAAAAATCATCACATTGTAAATATAATACAATACTCGTTTGCAGCATGACACAAAATAAATAATTCAACTTACGCTGTATTCGAGGAGGCGGCATTGCGTCGTACCAGGTTAATAATAATGTCAGTACGCCTAATAAATTATCTCCCAGACTCATGAACCTTCCTTCTCTTGCATTTCTGTAACGTTAAAATAGTTGTAGCCGATTTAGTTCATAATTATTGCTGCAACTGTCATGATGGTGCGGCATACAGAAAATGTCTCACGTTTCTTTGCTCCGAATACTATTGAACGATCTATCGTTCGTGACATCAACAAGCAGCTAGTCCACTGCAAAGCATAGCATTGCCATTCAATGCTCGGCAATTCTGCCAGTTTTCCGGGCAATCTTCTTATTGACTGCGTTTTTAATAATGTTTTTAGTCTAGTTGTATATTAGTAAGTATTTAGTAGTTTCTTTAGGTAGGTAGATAATATATTTGTTGCTAAAAGTGAATACTAAAAAAAAATACTGAAAGACGGCGAGGACGTTAGCTATGGAGTCATTGCCCGTCTTCGCACAACGTTTCAAGCGAACCGTGTCGCTGATTATCACCTCGATCTGGGGAAACACGAGGCTTCATTCAGTATGTCTGTCCTCTTAACTGTAACGACGACTCCTGGAGTCGCGCCATTGTTTTACTATTTTGTCTGCTATTATGGTGGCTGAAGATTTATAGGTCAAGAGCAAGCCCATTCCTCAATAAAGAAAAACAACATACAGCTTGGCAAAAAAGAGTTTGGAAAAAATAAGGGCGCCACTATCTCACTTAACGCATAATATGGGAAATCAGTAAGAAAATTTAATCAAATCGTTAAAAATAAATGTGCAACAATAAACGTTACTCAAAATCTAACACTTGTCGGCCAAGTAGTGTCGACATCATAGGTTTCCATTTAGTAAAATATTTAGTTCCACTTGTCTCCACATCATACTCTTTTTGCCAAGCTGTACCTACATGCTTGGATGCTTGTTTTTTTCATTCCCTCTGTCTTTGTTTCCTTCCTTCTTTCCATCTTTATTTAACTCGTTCAGAAGAAAATCATCAAACACTGCCACGCATCACGCAGTTCACGCTGCATGCTGCGTGTTAATGGTCAACAGCGAACGCGCGTGGATGCATTTTCTGTGTGTTGGACTGTGCGTGTTTTTATCTTAGATACAAACGGAGATAGGTACTTACAAGCAAAGTTAAAACACTCATTCACACATGGTGGTTTATAGCGCCGCGGCCGGTTAGAACTACCTATTATTATTATAAAAACACGGCTTTTTTTGTCAGCATTTTAAAGTTATATTTTATTTTATAAAATCTCACTCACTTTTTCATTAAGAACGTCAACATTGTTGCCACATTATATGCATCAGTCAAGTTCTTTGTAAATACCAATTCCGTAAATTCATCAACGAAAGCAGTGAAATAGCCATAGTTTTTCGATACCATGTTTTTCTTCAAATCTTCAATGTAGAGGGTGTCAGTACTGACTGTGTCTGTCGAATAAAAAAAAAACAACAATGTGAGTAAAGTAGATAAGATTACATTAACCAAATGACCAACTTAATGTAGGTACTTATTTAATCTATATGTTACGGCTAATAGCCGAAGTGCGGCTACACCTAGTTTTAGCCGGGTCATTGGGCACCCCGACTCGGACAGGTTAGGTTAGAAGGGGATGGCGGGGTCTAGTGAGCGAGCGAAGCGAGCGAACACAGACCCCGCCATCCCCTTCGTGATTATTTTTTTTTAAACCACACAGAAATAGGAATTTTAAAGTGTTTTGAGGTTAGGTTATAACTAGTTGTAGCCGGGTTGCACCTAGTTGTAGCCGGCTAAAACTAGGTGTAGCCGCACTTCGGCTATTAGCCGTAACATATACATAAAATAAAATCGTAGATTTGCCGTGTCTGTACATTGAATATTTTCGCATAAAAATAACTGAAAAATGTTAGGAAAAAGGTATAAAACGCAAAAATGTCATTTTTGAATTTTTTGTCTGTTTGTCTGTTTGTCCCATTGTTTGTATCAGCATCACGCAAAAACCAATGATTGGATTCGAAAGTTTAGTTTTTTTAAATATTAAGTGTTAACCCTCGGGGTTGGGGTTAAATGTTACTCGTAACATTTAGCGTTTATTTCATCAAAATCGACCCACAAAATCAAAAGATATTAAACTTTTAATTTTAGTAAGGAACTTCATACAGCGCTAAGCGTTGCGGTGACCGACTATTAGGCGTAATCTATTGAGAAAGATAAAATGCAGGTAAGCATGAAAATAACATCAAAACAAATTGTTGAGTTATTTGTGAAACTTTTAAAAAGTAGTAAAATAAAAGTGAACATTTTAATACCATAACGTTACTTATTGTCATATATGGACTCCTTATTTACCGTCTCCATTCAGCCAAATATTTTGTCAGTTTACCAAATGGTCGATAGATGGCATTGCAATGATGACGCGTTCAAAACAAATTGTTGAGTTATTTGTGAAACTTTTAATAAGTCACTCAACTGAACCGAGCGCTCGGCGCATCCTGGACAGTCTCACCTAACACCTTATAAGACTGACCAATCCATCCCTTGCGGTGGTTCAGGGCATCTTCTGGGCACGCTCGCTTTCATCATGGACCTCATCTATCGCTTTCCATCAGGCGTGATCGAGGTCAAGAGCTAGCCCATTCATAAATAAAAAAAAAATAAAAAAAAGTAGTAAAATAAAAGTGAAAATTTTAATATCATAACGTTACTTATTGTTATACTAGCTATTGCCCGCGACTTCGTTCGCGTGTATGTATTGTAAAATGATGTGGAGACACACAAGATG
Organism: Melanchra persicariae; assembly: GCA_947386135.1. Lineage (NCBI taxonomy): Eukaryota > Metazoa > Arthropoda > Insecta > Lepidoptera > Noctuidae > Melanchra > Melanchra persicariae. Next base: position 6,433,575 of record OX376661.1, on the reverse strand, counting down.
TAAGATCAATGTGTTCGTATATCTAATACGAACAGTCAATATCTATCATTGCTTGCCTCTTTTTTTATGTATGGGAAAACATCAAATGACTCCTTTCGCTCTGGGCGGAATGGAAGGGAGTGTCAGACTCTTACTGACTAAAACCCATCTGTGTTCCTCCTAATGTCCTTTGTGTTCCAGGGCCGCGGTGACTCTTTCGAACAAATTCCGCAACCCTGGCAGCCCTAGCGGGCCTCGTCTTTATGCTGACATCTTTTTGTGACGCGCGTGGAACACAACGCGCCAACGTCGAGTATCACCTCTTCTGTTCAAATAACTTTTCGTGAGAAACGTTGTAATGATAATGCTTCTTTCATTTCATCGAAACTATTCACAGCAGTCCTAGAAGATGTCGTTAAAAATGTGGGTATAGATTGGGACTATAGCGGTATTAACGTCAATTTTCTGCCCAACTGTCTCACTTAAGATTTGCAGATGACTTTGTGGTTTTCACTGAGAACTTCGATGACCCCCAGAAAATGCTTCAAAACATTTAAGATGCTTCTTTTAAGTTGGGTCTTGGGATGAATATGACCAAGACGTAGGTAAGGCATGAGTTGTCGTGAGCTGCCCCGTGTCGGCGGCCAAGAAAGTCTCGGAGGGCCGAAGGCTCTTGGTGGACTGGGTCTCCGCGCAGGTGAAACTGCTGGAGCCCAGACCTCTGAGGTGCTTCCGTTGTCAAATTGGCAACCACGTCGGAGCACTCTGCACCTCGGAGGTGGACCGCAGTGACCACTGCTTCCGCTGTGGTCAGCCCGGTCACAAGGCCGGCTCGTGCGACGCCGCGCCGCACTGCCGCTCCACCCAGAGTGGGAGGGGTCATTTGATGATTTCCCATCATCTAAAAAAAAAAAAAAAAAGACGTACGAAGGTTTTCAATATCGGAAAACGCATTGTAAAACTAAAGTGGAGCTGGGCAGGACACTTGGCAAGGCGCGGTGATGATAGGTGGAGTAAGGCAGTGACTAAGTGGCGTCCGAGGACTGGAAGAAAAAGTATTGGTCGACCAGCGGCGAGATGGGCGGACGATATTGTTGCCATCGTGGGTAGAACCTGGATGAGGCTGGCACAGGAACGTGGGGATTGGCACACGAAAAGAGAGGCCTATGCTCAGCAGTGAGCGAAGTTGGACTGTGGATAATGATGATGATACACGATGTTGATGAAACTTGCTAAGGTTGTTAACATGCGATAGAGCTACATAAAGTTGTCCATGGGAAAACCAACCAGAAGAGAAGTCAAACCCCGCAGAGGACACGGCGGAGCATACGGTGAAGGTCTGCCCTGCTTGGGCGGAGCACCGCCGTGTCCTCGTCGAGGCGATCAGCGACGGCGACTTCTCGCTACCGGCTATGGTTCACTACATGGTCCAGAGCGCGGAGGCGTGTGAAGCCGTCACCTCCTTTTGCGAAACAGTAATGCTAGTAAAGGACGGGGCGGGCCGCGTGAAGGAGAGGCAAACGTCACGCCTTAGCTGCCGAAACAGAACAAGACGCCCCGAGCGTTAGGAGTCGCAGGGCGATTCTCGGCCACCGTAGGCACGGACCTGCGGACGGCGAGCGTTGGGTGGCTCGCGGCCCGATAACAACCAGTGGCCCTACCATGACGTGTTAAAGCGTGAGTCGTTCGAGCGAGAAGGAGGGATGGAGCTATACACCTTATATAGCGCCACTGGTCCGGGTCGACGAAGCGTTGTGTTCTATGCGCGCCTCCAAGAGATGTCAGCTAAGTAGACGGGGCCCGTTAGGGCCAGAGCCTGCTAGGGTTGCGGAATTTGTTCGAAAGAGTCACCGTGATCATAAGGAGAAACACAGATGGGTTTTAGTCAGTAAGAGTCTGACACTACCATCCAGTCTACCCAGAGCGGAAGAAGTCATTTTGATGATTTCCCATCCATAATAAAAAACCCCGCAACGGATAGAGTAGAGCATGGACTCCGTTGTGCGTAGATGTCCTGGCTAAGTCTGCCGGTCCAGCTCCGTCCAAGTGTACAGAAGCAACCAGGGTGCTTTACAGGTTGCGTGGAGAGAATTAACCGTTAAAAAAAAAATTAAAATATCGTCAGTGGAGCAATCAGACCAAATCTTTTTTTTATGTTATGCATCAAATGCATAACGTCATAAACAGTGATTCTTTTGATACAAAACTTATGTATCAAAAGAATCACTGTTTATGACGTTTTAAAAGTACCATTAGTAACTAAAAAATATATTTTAGTGTATTTCTCATGCTTTTGATAGTTGTATTGTAACTAACAAAAAAAAAATAATTTTGCATGCCGTAAGGTAGAATGTAGCGGAAACACCCAATACTGTACCATCTCAAAATTGTACCTACATTGCTGGCAAATAAATAATTCTGATTCTGATTCTGATACTTTTTCGGTCAACAGATGGCATTACGGGTATCTAAATTATGTAGATAATAATTTGATTTCTTCTAAATTGCTACAATTCCTATCAGGTTTATGTGTAAAAATTATCTAAATGGTTTTGTAACTAACTAACATGTCATTTTGTGCAATCAATTATTTTGTGCATTCAATTACGAACAAAAACCTTTTAAAATCAATATTGCTTACCTCCCATAACATACGGCGTGATAATATGTAGCCTAAAGTCTTCCTTGGTTTACAAAGAACATTTTTGCTGAATTTCAATTCAATCTATCCAGTAGTTTTGGCGTGAAGCCGTACCATACACACATACAAACAGACAAACAGACAAAAATTCTTAAAAGTCACTTTTTGTCATCAGTTACGTTTTTCTAACAAAAGCCACTTATTTTTTCTCGAAAATTTTCAATGTACAGTTTTTCTTTCGTTACTGTTTTATTATATGTATAGATATGGGCTCCTTATTTACCGTCTTCATTCGGCCAAATATTTTGTCAGTTTACCAAATGGTCGATATATGGCGTTACACTGATGACGCGTTTTTCTGAATCACGGTGTTAAGATTTTCCGTCAGAGTATGACTCTCACACGATTTTTAACAGCTTTGTCGATCGCTGGGGTATTCGGTCGCATAAAAGGTCTTTAAGTCTTTGATAGGGTTTTTAAAGTATCGGACGCAAATCGAGTTGTGTCGCCTTGGACGTCGGACTTGGTCGGTCTTGAACAATTCTGGTTCTTGCATCGTAACAGTGCTGAACTGGACGGTTCGACTTTGCCATAAACAAAAATAGAATAGAATAGAATGTAACCAGTATTTTTCTAACCGCACGAGCACTCCGCTGTGCCGCGAATTTAATGTTTATTTACATTACGTAAGATTTATTAATTGGAAATTTTCACATGTCAGGGCTCATGATTTAAAAGAATGGCCGTGGAATTTCTTGCACGTTCTTTTCCATAGAGATCTACGCTTTGGAACGTAGCTTCATTCATGTTTTTGACTAACTGACCTAAACAATTCAAAAGTGTATGTAAACGGTTTATTTGGACAAAATGATTTTCATCTTGAATCTTTCCCAAGGTAGGTACTCCCGAATTAAGAAACAGCCTGTGTGCTATGCTATCCCAGACTACAATCTATCTCTGTGCGAAGTTCCATACCGATCCATTCAGCCGTACTAGCGTGATTGAGTAACAAACATCCAACCATTCAAACTTTCGAATTTCAAGAACTAAAATAGTAGGCTAGCTAGCTCCCTTTCACCCAGCTGCGAACGTGGCTACAAGAACACACCCACACACAAGCAGAGCGCTGGTGGACCTTGGCACCAGGCTGCAGGCAGTCCAAGAAGGCTATGCCAGGACTAGATAGGAAACTTACCAGGTGCCTCCTGCGACTGGATAGGGGCAGCCTGCGAATGGTGGCGGGGACCATCACCGGACACTGCTCACTGAACAAACACTTCCACACGATAGGTATAACAGACAGTCCTCTATGCAGAGCATGCATGGAGGAGGAGGAAACGGTATCGCATGTGCTCCTTGAGTGCACAGGCGTTACTGAAATACGGAGGCAAACAATAGGGACACCTAATTCACTCACAGCCACCCTGAATACACTGGGTAGACTGATCTGCTTCTGGAGGGAGGTTGGCTGGTTGGAACGACGGCCGACATGGCTCACGTACAATGGTCCACAGCAGGACTAAGTGCGGAAACCATACCCGATAGATAGATAGATAGTAGGCTAGCATAGATCTAAGCCCACGCGGACGACGTCGCGGGCACAGCTAGTAATTAAATAATTATAATGTACCAACTTTGTAATGCTGCTGCCCATTCTCTTGTGAGCCCCTTAGGTACCCCTGTACGTATATTGCAACAGCTACAGTTCGCGTCAAATAACTGTGCCCCTTTGAAGTTGTCTACGAGTGGCTGTGTAGTAGTCAAAATTACGAACAAACTGCAACTGCGCATGCGCTGGGCGGGGATTACGGCGGCGCGATTTTATGTCTCAGTCGCTCGTTTACGTTCGATGCATGCTTGGGTCCCGCTTGCTCCCGTCTACGTGACAGCACCTGCGCGATCTTTGCAAATGGCTAACTTCAGAGGGGCACAGTTATTTGACGCGAACTGTACACTGCGATTGCCCCAGATCTCACTGCTGGACATAGGCCTCCACCAAAAGGGGGGGTTTGCCATGATCATGGCAAACCCCCCCTTTTGGTGGAGGCCTATGTCCAGCAGTGGACGCCTTTCGGCTGATATGATGATGATGACGAACTTTGTAATGGATGGACTCGAGTTTGGTGAAAGAGGTTGAAGGGAATCCGACCCGTGCGCAGAAGCACGGAGCTCGTGCTCGTGGAGCTTGTATGAAGGCCGATCGATAAATCTGAGTCACTACTCAGTACGTAGTCGTAATTTGTAAGTCAGACTTACTAACCTCATCTATTTCCCCAATACAATTGTGATAATAATTTTGATTTTTAATCCAATACAAAACTGTACGGTCGAATCTGTCCAGTATTTTACTGATTCAGTTACAAACGGTGTTCCTTCTTAATATTATCTAGCTCTTAGCTAATTTACATTATTATGTACTTATTTTTAGTTTGATGGAACAGAAAAACCAATGAGATGTGCGTGGTTTTAAAGTAACTTGTTGAATAAAGACTCGCGCACGTAGGGTTCCTCACCATCTATACTATCTCTATCTATAAAAGCCGCAAAAAACACGTTTGTTGTATGGGAATCCCCCTTAATTATTTGTTATATTTTAATTTAATTATTTATTTTTAAAGAGAATATACAACTAAATAATCTGTGAATATTTTAAACGTCTACTTGTTGCCGTTATCAATATCGAGCAAAAACTAGCAATAACATCACGTTTGTTGTATGGGAGCCCCCTTAAATATTTATTTTATTCTGTTTTTTAGTATTTGTTGTTATAGCGGCAACAGAAATTCATCATCTGTGAAAAATTTCAACTGTCTAACTATCACGGTTCATGAGATACAGCCTGGTGACAGACGGACGGACTGACGGACAGCGGAGTCTTAGTAATAGGGTCCCGTTTTTACTCTTTACATACGGCATACAGAAGAGTCTCGTTATGTATTAACATAACGAGTCTCCTTTGTTTGCCCCAACGAAGCCGGTCACCAATCTAGGACTGATGGCGGCAAGCAGTAATCATTAGTCTCGTCAGATCGGGGTCGTCAAATCGGTTGATGTCAACTACCAACAGCAAGCATCGGTATTGGTTCTAACGGCTTAATATTTTGAACGTTTAATTATTGTGCACTTACCTACTTGAGTTGTTAAATGCCAATTTGCTGGAGGTGTTCCATAAGTACTGGTCGATGGTGGCAGTGGAAACAATGAAGGAGTCGTTTTGATTGTGTATGTATAATTGCCAAATTTGCCAAGCTCTGCAAGTAATGTACGGTTTATAATTGATACATTCAATTGGATTATTGAAGACAACAAACGCAACTTTTGCCCAAACCGCAAAAACGTTAAATCAAAATCAAAATCAAAAGTCATTTATTCAAATTAGGCTGAGAGCCAGCACTTTTTGAACGTCAAATTTTACTTAAAGACAGTCCCCCAAAACGCCCACCCGTCACCACTTCCTAGTGTTTTAGCTGGGAAGAAGAAGTGGCGCAACAAACTCCCCAGTTAAAAGGAACTCTTTAGAGTTTTACCACACCAATCGATCGATCGTCGATCGATACCAATGATCGATGGTAGAATGAATTAGTCGACGTCGATAGATAGTTTTACTTCTTTCTTCTATCAGCCAAAGCTAGGTACCACACCAATCGATCAACGTCGATCAATGTCATCGATCGGGGGTCGCTAAATTGTGTATTGCCCGGTATCCGTCGATCAGATACAGCTACCACCAATCAATCGATCGACGTTGATCAACGTCGATCAATGGCATCGATCGGGGGTCGATAAATTGTTTATTGCCCGGTATCCGTCGATCAGATACAGCTACCACCAATCAATCAATCGACGTTGATCAACGTCGATTAATGGCATCGATCGGGGGTCGATAAATTGTTTATTGCCCGGTATCCGTCGATCAGATACAGCTACCACCAATCAATCGATCGACGTTGATCAACGTCGATCAATGGCATCGATCGGGGGTCGATAAATTGTTTATTGCCCGGTATCCGTCGATCAGATACAGCTACCACCAATCAATCGATCGACGTTGATCAACGTCAATCAATGGCATCGATCCGGGTCGATAAATTGTTTATTGCCCGGTATCCGTCGATCAGATACAGCTACCACCAATCAATCGATCGACGTTGATCAACGTCGATCAATGGTATCGATCGGGGGTCGATAAATTGTTTATTGCCCGGTATCCGTCGATCAGATACAGCTACCACCAATCAATCGATCGACGTTGATCAACGTCGATCAATGGCATCGATCGGGGGTCGATAAATTGTTTATTGCCACCGGGCAATAAACAATTTGACGGATACCGATCCGTCGATCAGATACAGCTACAACCAATCAATCGATCGACGTTGATCGATTGGTGTAGTAACACTAGGGTGTTACCTACTACAAAGAAGATACTGATATCCATAGCTTAGGATATTAGCATTTTTATAAATAGCCACTACAGCAGATTTGCGGAGCACAGTGCGTGGAAATAGCAAGTACCCACCTTAAGTACTTAATGAATTTAAAGTGTCTCAATATTCGTGGAGTGCAATCTAATTAAAACCAAATTCTCGATTTTCCATTGATTTCATTCCACCATATGATCGTTGAGAAATTTTGCAGAAAACTTATGTTACCTGCTTCTGCAGTTGAGGAGTTCCAGAAAATGTTAATTCCATAGTCCATTCTACCAGCTCCACGATCCTCATTCAATTCTTTATCAATTTGCGATAGTATCTTCCTCTCCCTTCCTATATTGTTTTCGACGTCAGCCAACATTTGACTTACATGTGTTATCGATCTTTCTAGCTGATCTTTTATAATTACCACCTTATTATTACCTGTCGCTGAAGCTGCAATAGGCCTATTGGTATTTTAAATGTAATATAAAATAGTAAAATTTTTTTTTTATCAGCCACCTATTCCAATGGCATCATGATTCCGTTGTGAGACAGAGACAGGGCTATACTATTTTCACAACGTATTCATGATGGCCATTCCGCAGCCAACTAGCTTAATTATCCGTTTCATTAAAAGCCTAGCCTTTTTATTGAACTGCGCTGTTTAATCAGCGACATAAGTGACATGGGCAAGTCATTAAACGATATTGAATAAAAGATGTCACTTAGGGCACCGAAAACTCTTTAAGGAAACGGCTGATTAGGCTAATTGGCTACGACAGCGATGTCAGGACATAGTAAGAACCTGGTATTGACACAACCAATGGAGATCATTGTTACCCCATACCATACCCCACCATATGGCTCTACTGTAGGGAGATAAAGTTCTCTGCCTTGAGCTCGTGTTTATCTATCTCCAAAAACCAATCCTGTCTCTACATGTCCAGCTCATCCCACTATGTCATTGTATTGAATGTCATATCGACGTGAAAATATTAATAATTTTTAAGTCTACCAACGAGGGAAACCCTGAAAACGCGAAAAATAAATAGCTGTTTTTTTTAATCTTCGGTAAATTTTTTTCGCGATCAGTGTTGGTCCCATAGTGAAACTTGTTCATAATAATGAGTACATTGCGTTTATTCTGTTACACGTTGTTTAAGCACGTTCTCAAATAGTAGGTAAACTTATCGGTACTCTGGTAATCAATTTCCTGTATGTGAGAAGAGGTTTGGTGAATAACTACTGGCTGGTAGCAGATATTCCTTGCTTTAAAGTAGTGCTCTTCTAGAAATCTACTTACTTTTCCTTACCGATACGCTTAAAAAGAAAATAAAACATAAAAATGAAACCACCAACATTATTTATTAACTTCCAATGGCTTACAAGAAACATACTAACCAAGAGAGTACCTAAGCCTTACGGCATATATAATAAATTGAAATCCATAAAATATTTAACATGAAATAACATACCAAACGAATTCTCACCAGAGCATTCTTTGTACATTGAGCAACAGCTACACTTCGATCGCCAACCCGCCTACCAAGTGTGGCGATTATGGCAAATCCCCCCTTTTGGGGGAGGCTTATGTCCAACAGTGTACGTCTTTCAGCTGATATGATGATGATGATGATGATGAACATACTAAAGAACGATACGTTGCAGTGTTGCTGATTCATGTTTGAATTCAGGAGCCCTACTGTCGTGCCAATCTCTCCCATATCAAAATCGTGATGGTTTTAAAGCGCTATGAACAGCAAAAGCTGCAAAATTGCTGGTTTTCTTACGTAATATTAGCCAAATCTGTTTAGTTTCAAGCAGAAAAAAAATGTGTTCATTTTATTTTATTAACTATATTTCAAAGAGCACATGTTTTATCGTCAGTTACCTCTAACATTAACCTTATAATCCCGTATTACTTACTAGCCTACTTATGCCGGTAAAATGTGTACCAAATAATGAATCAAATCTTAATGCAAAACATTGTTGTTTTAGATTTTTATTAGCTCAACTTAGTTTTGAGTAAATCGATAAATGCTTCATATTTAGCAATAAATTGCAAGCATTGTGTCGTCGCGCTTCTCTTTCTTTTCTATACAGTCCGAGAGAAACCGTTTGTTTACTGATCACAGTGATCTTCCGTAAATGCATTTTGACGCTAGTAATTAATATTGTACAACTAACAGTAATTATACTACTAGCAGTAATTACTAAACTAGTACAGATACTACTTGAATAAATAACGAAACAACACGGTGTCGTTCTCTCGCGTTTAATTCCACTATAAATATTATGTATATTAGTTTATTTTGGTAAAAAATAATAACTTTGTCAATGCATGAAATGAATACTTAAATTTTATCTATTTATTTATAAAACAGGACTTTTATTTTTAACAATAAACTGTAAATATTAAACTTAAACTAAACTTTTGTACATTGATTCCTTCATGTCTGTAGAATAATTTATTGTCAGCCTCTCTTACACCTGCATGTAAAATAATATCTCTTTTTCTGATATATTTCTAAGGGAGTTTATCTTTTTTCTGCTCAAAAAATTTATAAATATTATTCTTTAAAACCCATTCTTCATCAGGTTCGCTGGATAAATCTCGGAGTGTGTGTTTGTTAATTGTATCACCTCCTGACTTTCTAAATGACACGAATGTTCTGTTACCATGTCTTAATGCATCATACAAATTATTTCTCAAGTGGTCTTCTTCATCACTATAACTGGATTGTTCTCTAATCTTATGGAGCATATGATTTTGAGCGTTATCTTGAAAGTATTTAGGATGATTGTTGACTTCTCCCGAAGATATATCAGCCCTTTGTCTAGATTGGTCACGCTCGTCCAATTGATCATTACCACTTTTACGATAGTTCGGATCAAGCTTCTGCTTTCGAGACAGATGATGATAGCCTTTATTTTTCTCGATATTTCCATAGTGTTGTTTAATTTTTTCTAACAATTTAGGACGTTTAAAAATAAAATCTTTAACATTTTGTTCAAAGTTTCGTCTAAATGACGGTTCTTTGTACTGGGTTGTCCGCACTTGTACAGGATAACGATACTCGGTTACATGTAAAAGATACTGGGTTGCATGTACCGGATCCTCCGTAACACGTACAGGAAATTCGGTATCATGTACAGCAGACTCAGTTGTCTCGTTAATAGTAGACACGGTTGTATCTATTCCAGTTTCTGCGAAGAAAACGATCGAAACTTAAGGTAAATAAATTAAAAAAAGTATTTTGTTAAAAATGAGTTCTTTCCTTTAGTTTGTCATGTATTTTCTAGAATTTGATTTTTATTTGCGACTACTACTTTCAGATGGTGTGATAATACGGGCTGTGGTTGTTTCAAAATCAACCAGTTCGAATCCTGGCTAGGAATAGGTACCGATTTTTCCAAATCCAATGATGCAGTTTTAGTTTTCATCAAAATCGGGCTCGAGATTCCTTTCAGTGTTTTTTACTATTCCTCATAGTTTCGGATTCGGCTACTTGATTTCATCCGGACTTATACTATGAATTGTGTCACATGATTAACTATTTTTTATTATCTCATAGGTACCTTTTACTCTCATGTAAGGATTTAACGCCGCTTGCACTATCATATCACATACTTCTAAAGCAGTATGTCTCCCTAAAAATAAAAATGTTAATTATTATTTGACGGGAATTTGGAAAGATAAACACAATGTACCATATACAGGTATACTTTTTTTCCAGTGCGCAAACCTTGAGAACCACTTCTGCCCATGTAAATGAACAACTTGCCCCAAGAAAGCCATAGTCAATTCCTAAAAAAAAATTTGAACTTCCCATACAAAATTGTCATCAACTGACCACAATTTGTATGGGAGACTCAATTTTTTTTTTAGGAATAGACTATGGCTTTCTTGGGGCAAGTTGTTCATTTACATGGGCAGAAGTGGTTCTTAAAGTTTGCGCACTGGAAAAAAAATTACCCAGTATACTATTGCCGTACTATTTAATTGATAATATGTGGTTGCATATGGATTCATATGTGTTGAATATATGCATTGAGAGGATCTCGTGTCTAGTAACAGTCTTTGAGACGAGTTAAGCTACAGTACACCTTTGAGTGAGTGAATGGGCTCATCATACTGATACCTCTCTGTGCCTCGGCAAGCAAGGCCCTGACTGCCATTCATAATAACCCTGTGTTCTTAGTCATTTACTCCATCCGATTCAACCTCGACTCAGCCTACCACAATAGAATTGGCAGTTTTAGCTTATTTTTTATTCACATTACACGAGTCTTTTTTCCGTAATAATGGCTGTCTTGAGTGAAGAGGAGAAAATTTGCATTAAACGGTCTTAGAATTAAGGTATCATCATCATCATCTGCCCAGCCTTTCCCCAACTATATTAGGGTCAGCTTCCAGTCAAACTCGATTCAGCTTAATACCGGTATTTTACGTGGAGCGGCTGCCTACCAGACCTCCACAACCCATTAACTGGGTAACACGGTACCGTACAAGACTGGAGTCAGATTTTCTGGCTTCTGACAATCCGTAACGACTGCCAAAGATATTTAATGACAGCCGGGGCCAACGTCTTAACGTGCTTTTCGAGGCACGGAGAGATGTGATGTTAAGATGGTCACCCATCCACAGACCGACCTAGGTAAGCGTTGTTTAGCCTTGAAGATCGACCAGTGCGGCTGTTATTATTTAGCTGCAAGTTCCTCCCCAATAATAATAGAATTAAGATCATACGGTCGATTACATAAAAGGTTGTACCTACTTAATAAAATTATTACTGTAGTCACATTAATTAGGTACTATCTTTTGCCTTTGGCTTCACTCGCGTTAACGTAGCCGTCTCCATGGCCCCATCTATACCCATCTATATCTCTCTACCAAAATTCATCAAAATCGGTTCTTTGAATTCGACGTGCATGCGTTAAAAAACAAACAAACTCACTTTTACACTCAATTTATATATTACAGTTAGAATTTGTTCCGTATGGTGTCGTATAGAAGAATTGCACCATCGCTTCCCGTGGGTGTCGTAAGAGGCGACTAAGGGCCTCACCAGAGAATGGCGGAGAACGGCAGCATTCTCTGTAAGTACATTGCAAAAGCTACACTGCGATCGCCATCTCTCATCTGGGGGAGGCCCATGCCTGTCCAGCAGTGGACGTCTTTCGGCTAATATGATAATGATAATGCTGGGGATTTGAACATCTTTACCATTATTATATTGAGAAAAAGCTTCCAATGCCTTGAATAGTTTCTCTCCATCTGTTTTGTTGAAATATTGACCATAGAAATCAGTCATTTGATTGTACTCCGGAGACATCATTTGTTCTTTGTTCTTCAGTGTAAAATGCGCATTCATTGCCTGTTCTGTAACAAACAATAACTTTTACTGGGCCCCTGAGTTCGATTCCCCGGTCGGGCCAAAACTGATGCTGGGTTTGTCCATTAAGAGTTTCTCTGTGACAGCCCGGAGTTTTTCTAATTGTATAAAACTAACAGTGAAAATAGAATAAAAATTGACCAATAAACAAACGAGATATAAATAATAACAAATATAAGTGTCCCTGTCGCGAAAACGCCGTTTTGTATGGCAGATGTATAGGAGTCATGGTATTTGACGTCAGAGTTCATATCGGACTTCTCTTTTTAATCCTTATCTTTGAAGCTCTTTAGCTTCATCGTTGTTTTATTTAAAAAAATATTCATAGTTGTTTAATCGTCAGTATTTTGTTTTGAAAATAAAAAAAAAAACATGTTAATTCCCTATTCCGCCAAGTCCGTTCGTCAGACCACAAGACGAACAGCGTTTCGCTACCGTACTGCTCGCGCAAGTTCTTGTAACATAAATATTTACTGTCATATTTTCGGAACGCACCTATATTTCTAATGGCAGAGTAATCCAAACGCGTCTCTTTTCTTATTTTTTGACCACAGTATAAACTGACCATGCATCTCCTTCCCTCCTATCATTTTCCCATACAGCAGAGAGAGAAGGCATGCTAACCACACGCGCCAACCAGAGGGCGTGTGAGCCGCGTCGCGCTAACCAGAGGGCGTGCGAGCCGCGTCGCAATCGCAACGCCATTACGCTACTGTCTTCAACCAAACGCACCGCGCCGCTTCACAAAAATAATATAAACCGCTGTTATATATCCAAAACTCTAAAAGACTTTCTATTCTTTGTGTTGGCCGACACACGTGTGACATATAAAGACTCGAAGTGAAGTACATATCTGTGAACGGAAGGAAACCTGTGAACACGTGCAAACTCATCTCAGGCTGCCTCTCACATCAACGCGTTCCATCCAGAAGATTCCCAAGTAAGTCCTCACACCTATTCCTAAACTGGTCAGCCATTACTGTGTGTCGCCAATAAATTCAAATTTCAATCCGCATAAAAAAATAATTCCCCGCCAAATAGTCCTTCGAAGCCGCAATAAATAGACTTATTCTACCACGTACTCTGGTGGACATTCCACTCATACGCACAAACGTTTTGGAAATACTTTCATTTTGCGTACAGCTAAGGAGTGTAATTCCTTGTCAGTATATGTCTCCTGATACTCGTAGTTACAACTTGGAGGTCTTGAAGACAAGCATTAATACAGGTTACTTCTAGCAAGCGTGCTCCATCGTAAACCACATCATCGCTTTCCATCAGGTGATATTGCGATCAAATGCTAGTATAACAATAATAATGAGAAATAAAACAATTGCTCACCCTGTAGTTTTTCAGGCGACATTGCGCTGACCATGGGAAATATCATTTTCAGTGTCTCCGTCAAACGTTTCCCCACTTCGTCGTCGAACAAGACTTGGTCTACCTTTCTGTAACATTAAAGCAGAGGTAGATCATGACAGTTACTTTTTAAATTATATTTTATTAAAAGAACGACGACCAAGTGTGTAAAGTCCGGTCGCGGAGTAGGAAGAATTTCGTACAATGACCTCTTATTACCTGTCTCCTTCACTCCCACGTAAATATAATGCGTCACGCTCGCACGGATGCAATGACGGCCGTCCTCAGGGATTGTAAACCTTTTACCGTATCTAAGGTTTGTTCTTGTTTGCTTGTGGTTTTAGTTGGCCTTGAGTTACAAAAAAAAACCCACGGCTTGCTGGACATAGTTAATCATTTTTAAATAACGCACCAACGACATTCCATCATGGGATGCGTTAGTGATCTCTCAGTTTTTGGACACAGCTATATTAAAATGACGTGATTATTTACGAACAATTTAGTACCAATAATAAATCATTTAGTTCTTTGTGATTTCGAAGTAGGATATCTTATTGCATAAACGAAATATGGGTGACAAAAGTCACCTTGCGCGTTCGAGCGGCCGCACTTAATAAAAAAATGTTTGTGACCACTGTCAGTAGGCAAAGAGGTCATTGTTCGAAATTCTTTCTGCTCCGCGACCGGACTTTAGTTAGATAAGTCATCTGCAAAGCAAAAATTCACTCTGCAACAAAATCTTAAAACATCTACTTCTTCAGAAGTCTTTACGGTGTAGTCTCGTAGAGCTCTTGGTGTAATGATAACAGCCGCATGGATCCATCTACAAGATAAATCAAACCTAAGGCTTGAATTATACAGAAAAGGCGTGACGAAGACGCGGCGCAGGCGAGGCGTAAGGCACGATGCCGTTTCAAAAAGTTTCAATACAAAATGTAGGTAGGCGACACGTCGTGAATTATACGAAAACGACGCGGCGGAGGCGAGCGGCGTGCCTGCGCCGCGTCTTCACCACGCCTTTTCTGTATAATTCAGGCCTTACCGAGGCCGCTTCGTGGATGACGTGCATGCCTCGGAAAACACGTTATGCAGTTGGTCTCGGCTGTCATTGTATATCTTTGACAGTCGTTATAGGTAGTCACGGTAGGTACTTCTTGGCAAGACTGGAATCAGATTTACTGGCTTCTGACAATCCGTCCACGACTGTCAAAGATCTACTAATGACAGTCAGGACCAACGGCTTAACGTGCTTTCCTAAGCTCGGAGGAAATTCAGTATGTTAAGATGGTCACCCATCCACAGATCGACCCCGACAAGCGTAGCTTAACCTTAAGGATCGGCCAGTGCGGCTGTTATTATTTAGCCACGAGCTCTTCTAGTTGTTGTGGGTAGTCAGCGACCAGAAAATCTGACACCAGTATCGCCGAGCAGTAACTTGCGATTGACTATCCGATTCGACAAAACAGAAGGGTTATGGAATCAACCTGAACAACCCAGTAGGGTTGAAACAACCCAAACAAACCCAGTAGGGTTGTCGAATCAATCCAAACAACTCAGTAGGGTTGTCGAATCGGATAGACAGATAGGCCTTATTTACTGGTACTGAGCTGCATCGAGTTAGACTGCAAGCCTACTCCCAGGAATCCAAGATTTATTGAAGGTAAAGAGTATTCTCACTTACTCGTTGAGCTTGATCAGCATCCAATTTATCACAGGCATTGTATCATGCGTTTTCTTTATTGCTATCAATTCCGTGAATCTTGAGAGGAAAGCAGTGAAATAATTGTGTTTGTCCTCCTTCATCGTCTTTTTCATGTCCTTGATAAATAGGCTTTCTGTTGTTGTTGTGGTTGTGGTCACTTCTATCGGTTCAATGTGAAAAAAAAATGCATATAAATAAAATTACCTTTGGGATGCATGAAGGAGCCTCCTCGTGTAGCGCTATTTGTTCAATCAGACACTCATGATGTATCGAGCGCTCGGCGCATCCTGGACAGTCTCACCTAATACCTTATAAGACTGGCCAATCCTTTCCTCGCCGTGTTAGCCCTACCACCGCAATAAAAAATAGGGAAGACCGAGATAGATGCCCCAGTGGTATAGGTGCCCCAATTGCAATTTCTCTATTTTCGCGGATGAATCGCGTGCATTATTATTTATCTATCGAGAGACTTTCCAACTACTAAGTGGACCGTGTCTCATATCTCTGTGTGATTGCATGGGACGGCAAAGTGCGATCAAAGTTTTTTCGGGATAGATGCCCTGTTTCTCAGCGGTTCGTCTATCCTACACGTGATTTATATGGAGTAGGCAACTATCCCATTTTTGGGATAGATGTCCCAAAATGTAGAGGTCCGCAAAAATCGCTAATAGTCTGGAAATATAAAAGATAATGTTTTTTACTTTTCACAAATTTGTAGATAAAAAACCAAAGTACTTGCCAGTTTTGCAAATAAGACATTTTGATTTTTGTACTGGGAAATATAAAATTATTTCAAAAAGTGTGGCATCTATCCCGCTTTTACCCTATTATTCCTCATTCATAACATCACTCGAATCATCTCAAAAATTTTGTAAGGGTTCCTAAATCTTTTATAGTTTCTATCGTTTATCGTGTCGGTATGTCTAGAGTTCTATGAGACGAGTGTGTGTTCTCTAACAATGTTTAGCTAATTGAACAATTGTTATTGGCAGATATTCATTTTTTTATATATGAAATCAATAAATAAATTAATGAACATTTCAAAACAATTTTCATATCGAAAAACAAATATTGAACATTTTTAATTTTAAGACTACGCTCAAACTTGTCTTCGAAGCGAATGATTCAAAACACGCGGTCTTTTTCTCAAACACTTACCTGAAAATACTGGAAAATCAGTCATTACTGACGTATCTGTCAACTCAGTTGGACGCCAATGATCATTTTTTGGAGGGCTTGGAAACATTGTAGCAAAAGTAAACATCGGTGCTGGTGTTTCCAGAGTTGTTTGCATGGTATCAATATTGTAGGTAACTGCTGAAATTAAATCAGGAGTCGTTTATTTTTCCTTTCTTTTGTACCGCCTTTCTTTTGGGTATTTTTCAGAGTTCCGTACCTAATATTAAGCGCGTCCGTCTGTCTCTCAGCGAGCCGTATCTCAGGAACCGTAATAGGTAGACTGTTGATTTTTACAGAGTGTGTTTCTATTTATATCGCCGCAAAATAACAAATAAAAAATGAAATACCATACAAGAACTTCATTTTTTTTGGTTTATGGTACGGAACACTTCATGTGCGAGTTGGGGGTCTACTCTCTAAGCCCGATATCCGTAGTGTCGGCCTTAGTGTTCGGCGTTTTCTACTCCGTATCACCTACGAACTTACGATTAGTCCCAAACCCGAACTAAGAATGATTGACAACACGATTTGACAGTTATTCTTAGTTCGGGCACAGTATAAATATGGACAGTACGGAAACTAAGCCTAGTTGAGAACATACCTACGCTCCATTGAAGCAATAGGGTTGTCACTTTTAATGTTTTTGATACATTTTTTTTACATTTTTGTTCTGTAGTGATCAATCAATCGAATTTGAATAAATAGCTTACAAACATAATTTAAATAGGTAATCTCATGGCGTCGGTTAACCTCAGCAAAAGACGATAGTTTAAACACGGAAATCAATTTAATATTAACACACAACAACTTGTAGAACTAAAGATCTTTAACTTTGTCATTACGGCGGAACCTTTTACAAGTTTTAGCGGGAGCGTACGCGAGCCGCGGTTGGACGAAAAGGTTTCGGGCGCTCGTCGGAGTGGGCGCGCGGTAGACGCCGCAGCGCAGGTGGCGCGCGGGCTGGGCTCATGAGCGGCTACGAACCGTACCGCGTTTCAATCCAAAAATGCGTGTGATATCTAGTAATTAAAAAACCCATGACATAAAACACTCTCGAAAACCATGAAAACGACTCCCATGACGAAAAAATTGATATAGAATACCTATTGCAGTCGCCATCTTGGATGTACTTTTTGTTACCACTATCACTATTGCACTATCAGCTTTAAATACCCTCAAAACCACCACATTCATGATTTAGAAGTAAGTTCACGAATTCATTATGATCGATCACACAGACTTATAATTTATTCGATAACGAATAAATAACAATATCAGCAGGAAGTTTAAAATACAATAACTCCGGTTTTGATGAAGCCGAGTTCAAACAGCCGTATACTACGCAATACTTTCCTGGCATTTTCAAAAATAAAAAGTTAAACGTGACCCAGGGGGGGGACAGAGCCTAATAAATGACATTTCTAAAAGATGGTAGCTCCATCTGTTACTTGGGTGTGTAACGAAAACTATCATTAGTACTCATTTTTTTACATTGCATCACACATCACTGCATTCTTAAATATATTTGTTCCTAAAATATTTTAGATATTCAAAGTGTTTTTAAAAAAGCGTTCATTTAAAAAAAAAACACAACTTATTTAAATAAAAATATCATACATATAAATATTCTAATTTGTTACATAAATATTATAATTTGTAATATTTTAAGTTGTCACACCACTTCCTATTTCTCAAAATGGCGCGATGGCGGCTACTTCTTGTGTAGTTCTCTATTCCATTTTTTGTATTTTCGTTGTGAAAACCTCCCTCCCTCCAGTAAGTTGTCGAGTCGAGCCCTCTGTTCTTCCAACTTACTGTGTTTATTTATTGTAAAATCTATTTACAATAGATTTTACAGTAAATTGTGTTGAGTTGGTTTTGCTACAACATGAAGAAGCCGCTATAGTACTATCTAGGTATAGGTAGGTATATGTACTGTGATTAGTTTCGGGTCCAATATCCAGATGGAGCTCGTGTTCAAACATGATTGCCTTAGAAAGCCTAAAGAGGGCTCTCTTTACCGATATTATTATTATACTCTTTGACGTGACCACTCGTCTTGACGCGGCACTTGCTACCGCGCGTCCTGCGAAGTTACCTTAGGAGTCTCGTCGGTGTGCATGTTTGTGTGAGTGTGCCGTTTCGAGCGTTTGTAGGCAGTTTCCCTACTGTCCATATTTATATTGTGGTTCGGGTTCGGGACTACAAACTTATAAAACCCGCACACGCACTTAGACGGTTTTATAAGTTTGTAGAAATCAGAATTTATAATACGTCTAACTTGGCACCAAGTTGTCAGTAGATGGCTTAACCGTGGTATCCATTCTAGCAGCCGGAAGATTCAGTTTGTGGTTCAAATTGTAACTGATCTGCGACAATTTCGTCTTTTCTTGTTTTATTTTGTATTCGATCGCAAACAACATATCTTGTATGTGTGTCACAGACCTTCTTAGCTTCTCTTTGAACGGCACGTTTTTGTTCTCGGTAGCTGAAAGTACAATGGGCTAGTTAAGTTAGGTAGTCTTTATTGGAAAATTTAATTGTGATATTTCACTTTCTATAGTTTAAAATTGAAATTGCTCTTATCTCTAATCAAGTTTCAGGTAAATCAAAATTCATTCATTTCAAAGATTAAAGACTAGAAAGTTCTAGAAAGTGGTACATTAATATTAAACAACCACATTGTTTAATTGATTGTTTTTTAGTTTCATCAGAGAGATCATTGTTTACAAATAGTTAATTTCTTTAGGGTGGCTGTACTTTCACCTATATTCTACATATATCACGGGGAAACACAACAGAAGTTGCTAGTGCAGTTGAAAAACGCAAACAAGAGTGTGACACTAGACACCCATCATTTGCTACACAACTACCAACTCAAAGAATGAGTAGCAGACACAGCTTCCTCAAATCGGCAATCTCGCTGTCAGGTAACCCAGCTGACGCCCGGTGCAAGCTGTGGCAGGATATTTCTCCCCCACCTATGAACTACTTACGCCCAAGCGAACATCTTCCCGCAGGGTCTAACCTTCCTTGGTCCACTTGGAAGTCCCTGAACCGCCTCAGAACGCAAGTAGGAAGGTGTAATTTGAACCTCGCTAAGTGGGGCTACCGTGACACATCAACTGCAGGGTGTGGATGTGGAGCGGAGTCACAGACCATGCTCCACCTGCTATCTTGCCCTCTGTGCCCCAAGACATGCAGCCTGAGTGACCTGTGTGCGGCTACCAACGATGCTGTGGAGGTGGGAACGTTTTGGGCCACCCAAATCTGATCAACTGTTGTGCCATCCACACGAAGAAAAAGACAACACGTAGACTATTAAAACAATTGTGTTATATTTTGACGATACGTGTTATTGGATTTTATATAATATCTCGAAATAAAAAACATCAAGTTTGAAAAGCGTTATTATACTCCCTTGTACTTTGACTGATCCACCCAGAGACTATTGGTGGTTATATTATTATACTCTATGGATCCACCAGACCTCTTTATAGGCACAATTGATTACCGTCTCATCGAATTGTCTCAAAGAATTGACTACAAAGGAAGAGGGTGTATCCCCCCATAAGCACTTGTCAGCATCATCATTAAATCATTTCAGCTGAAGGACGTCCGCTGCTGGAACTCCCAAGTATCGCTAAATCGACCGGTCCTGTGCGTCTCGTCCATCGGATACCCTTGGTCCACTTTGTGGTCTTCCAAGGCTCTGAGTCATCCGTAACACATCACCACTTGTGCGCAGTGTGTTGAGATTGGCCACCATGGCCAAAAAATGATCATTAGGACTACTAACAAATGTTTTAAAATCGCCAACAAGTTTCACAGGTGGATGCCATGCTTTTTCTAGTCTTTTTTAAACGAGAACTTTTCCACTGATAGTTACTGGCTATTTATTTATTCTTAACTTGATAAATCTACTTACTTCGGCTGACCGATATGTTTAGAACGAAAATAAAACTTGTAAATAAAAAAAACATTATTTTTTAACTTACACTGAAATTGGACTAAAATTATCAACCAAGGTCTTACGACCAATAAAATAAATTGAAATCAATAAAATTTATTTTATTGCTATTAATATAAGTAGGTAGTTCTGTTTGTGTGTGCATTGTCGGTACTTGAAGAGGGTCGGTACTGGAACAGGTTTGAACACTGACTTTTCAACCTTCGTGATCTGCAGTTTTTCAATAGTTTCCATAGGACAGAAATAAAATTATTCATCGCTTGAAATCGTTAAAGATTTCCTTTATTAAGTTTCAAAAGTATAGGAATGATAAAAAACACCATTGAGAAACTAAACATATTTATTAATTTAACATTTCAGATACATGGCCGGTTATTCCAAAATAGCTTTGAAAATTGCATGACAAACAATAAAAAAACAAAAGTCCTTTATTTCGTTTCCGTGTCAAGTCCCATGAAAGAGTTAGCGTTTATGAGATAAGTGTTGCAGATATTCTTTTTGTTGAAGTTTTCTAGGACCGTGGGGTCTAAGTAGGTGTTAACGATGGCCGCACATTGCAGGTCTGTGGGAGCGTGAGCGAGGGGGGCGCGCAGCTGGTGGACGATGACAGGGCGCTGCGAGTGGCGCTGTAGGGCGAGCGGCGCGGGCGCAGGGTGCGGGGATGTGGCGCGAAGGAGCACCAGCTGCGATCGCAGCGCATGCGCTCGCGGCACGTAGCCTCGTGCGCGCGTCACACGGCTCAGTGTCGTCTCAATGAGCGCACGCGCGTACTGTGCCGAGTGCGACACGCGACCCAACAGAGTCCGCACACACGCGTCAACCTTCGCTGACCATGAGCCAGCCGTCTGCAGCGCATTGTCCAGACCGGTCGTGTCTCCGTCAGCCATCAACGTAAACATGTGCCGCGCGACTGCGTCTTGTAGCTGCTCCTCTGTCTCATACTCTGCGAGTTGCTCTTCAAGATGCACGTCGAACTCGTCCGGTGCGTATCCAACACAGTAAACTGTACCGGTCAAACCTACCAAAAAAATACATTAAAATGCTATATAAAACCCACCAAGCATGTGCACCAAGAACATTAAATGTCTTACCATGACTTTCCAAGATAGCAGCCATTTCTAAAGCTACGAAAATTCCACTTTCATATCCCAGGAGATAGAACTGGTTCTTCAGGCCTGTCTTGTTCAGGAAGACCTAAATAAAAAATTGAGCTTAAGTTTTCGATGACACCAAGTATCGCCGAGATTTTGATAATTTTCTAATAAACAAGGTCACGTTGTCTAGAGGGATTGCAGAATTTGTTCGAAAGAGTCACCACGGCCTTGGAATGCAAAGGGCATTTATAAGGAGGAACACGGATGGGTTTTAGTCAGTAAGAGTCTGCCACTCCCATCAGTTTTAGACAAAGTGAACTTATATTGGTAAATTATTGGAGTATTCCAATCTGTCCCCAAACGGAGAAAAATAAGTTTTTTTTTGTCCCTATTCGGGGACAGATGGGAAATACTCAAAATGTTTGTCGTATGTGTTATATTATTGTACTAGCTGTGCCCGCGACGTCGTCTGCGTGGGCTTAGATCTATGCTAGCCTACTATTTTAGTTCTTGAAATTCGAAAGATTGAATGGTTGGATGTTTGTTACTCAATTACGGCTGAATGGATCGGTATGAAATTTCGCACAGAGATAGATTGTAGTCTGGGATAGCATAGCACACTGCTGTTTCTATTCTGGAGTACCTTGGGAAAGATTCAAGGTGAAAATCATTTTGTCCAAATAAACCGTTTACATACACTTTTGAATTGTTAAGGTCTTTAATTAGTCAAAAACATGAAGCTACGTTCCAAAGCGTAGATCTCTATGGAAAAGAACGTGCAAGAAACTCCACGGCCATTCTTTTAAATCATGAGCCCTGACATGTAAAAATTCCCAATTAAAAAATAAATCTTACGTAATGTAAATAAACATTAAATTCGCGATAAATTCGCGGCACAGTGGAGTGCTCGTGCGGTTAGAAAAATACTGGTTACATTCTATTCTATTCTATTTTTGTTGATGGCAAAGTCGAACCGTCCAGTTCAGCACTGTTACGACGCAAGAACCAGAATTGTTCAAGACCGACCAAGTCCGACATCCAAGGTGACACAACTCGATTTGCATCCGATACTTTACACGAATCACAATTGATCGCGGAGGCTTAGTAATAGGGTCCCGTCACCGTGCTAACGGTACCCTAATAATCGGTAATAGAATAGCCTTTATTCGCAAATCGAACCGTTCGACCTTTCGAATTTGAATCTATCGCGCAGGCTTAGTAGTAGAGTCCCGTTAGAGCACTTTGGTACGGAACCCTACAGGCCTGGATTCGTCAGTCGAAGTCGAACCGTCCAGTTCAGCACTGATAGACGCAAGAACCAGAATTGTTCAAGACCGACCAAGTCCGACGCCGCGACGTCCAAGGCGACAACAACAATCCGAACAAATCAGAGATTTCTTTTTTCGATTTTGTACTCAAAACCCTATCAAAGACTTGAAAGACCTTTTAAGCGACCGAATACCCTAGCGAACGACAATGCTGCTAAAAATCGTGTGAGAGTCATACTCTGACAGAAAATCTTAACGCCATCTATCGACCATTTGGTAAACTGACAAAATATTTGGCCGAATGAAGACGGTAAATAAGGAGCCCATATATAACAATAAGTAACGTTATGGTATTAAAATGTTCACTTTTATTTTACTACTAATTAAAAGTTTTACAAATAACTCAACAATTTGTTTTGAACGCGTCATCAGTGCAACGCCATCTATCGACCATTTGGTAAACTGACAAAATATTTGGCCGAATGGAGACGGTAAATAAGGAGCCCATATATAACAATAAGTAACGTTATGGTATTAAAATGTTCACTTTTATTTTACTACTTATTAAAAGTTTCACAAATAACTCAACAATTTGTTTTGATGATATTTTCATGTTTACGTGCATTTTATCTTTCTAAATAGATGGCGCCTAATAGTCGGTCACCGCAACGCTTAGCGCTGTATGAAGTTCCTTACTAAAATTAAAAATTCAATATCTTTTGATTTTTTGGGTCGATTTTGATAATATAAACGCTAAATGTTATTCGGGTTAACACTTAATATTTTTAATAACTTAACTTTCAAATCCAATCAGTGGTTTTTGCGTGATGCTGACACAAACAATTGGACAAACAGACAAACAGACAAACGGACAAAAATTTCAAAAATGGCATTTTTGCGTTTTTTACCTTTTTCCTAACATTTCTCAGTTATTTTTATGCGAAAATATTCAATGTACAGACACGGCAAATCTACGATTTTATTATACGTATAGATTAAATAATATATCCCGTACGCGTTAACATAGCACCTGGCTCGATACATTTAAAAATTCTATTTTGATGAAAACAATATAAACGCGTTAGCATCACTGTTACCGATGCGTTTATATTATTTTCATCGAAATCGAACAGTTATGTAAAAACGTATTTCGAGCCAAGTGCCAAGTTAACGCGTACGGGTAGTATAAGTGTTTGAGTTTTTCTTGCTGATAGAATGCCATTTAAACGAACTGTCAAACTAAAGAAGTTTGTGATTCAGACTTAGGGTCTTTAAAGCAAAACTTTATAGAGAACTAGAATAAATCGCTCCCTGTCTGTCGTATTGTTTCGTGAGAAACGTTGTAATGATAATGCTTCTTTCATTTCATCGAAACTATTCACAGCAGTCCAAAAAAATAGAGATCACGAAGGCAAAACCACGGTAAAAAGCTAGTTTCACATAAATCCATCAACAATCGACGACCCAATTAATATTCAGAAGTGAATACGGTTTGTATATACAGTTGTTTTACTTTCTCAAATTGCTCTACGTCACAGGCTATAAGTACTATTGGTGTCACTTTCTTCACTAGCAAAATGAGGCAGATATAGCCGCACATTCGTTTTGTCTCTTTCAACAGAATAGTCAGTTTTGTGTGATGTCCATCGTCTATTATCGTCCTCCTGTTTAGCTTGTCTTTCTCTCTCACAGCGGAATCATGATCGCTGTCTACCATACTCCTTTTTTATGGGAAAATGGGAAATCATCAAATGACTCCTTCCACTTTGGGAGTGGGAGGGAGTGTCAGACTGTTACTGAATAAAACCCATCCGTGCTCCTTCTAGTGCTCTTTGGGTTCCAGGGTCGCGGTGACTCTATCGAACAAAATACCATACTCCTGAGTCGCAAAATTCGTATTTTACAGGACCGTTCACATTTGGTTCGCCGTCACAAACTGTCGTAAAAACCTATGAGTCTCCCAGTTTTTCTGTCCTCCCGAACCTAAACTGCAGTAATAGCAAAAACACGAAAATAATAAACTCTAAAGTAATGCTTCTAAAGTCTAAACTTTTCGTGTATTTGCTGTTACAGCACTTTAGGTTTGGAAGGGCAGTTTTGACATTTACTGTCGTTTAGATTATATTGCGACTTGAGTTTGAACTTTTTTAGGTACGAGTTGGTCTTCTAGGCTAAGTTTGTTAAGCAAGAAAGATGTCTTACCACTGCTAATCTCTCCGCTGTTTCCTGTATGCTCTCGGTTGGTTTGTCGAGCCCCAGTTGCAGCACCAGCGCCGGCAGCTTGAGGCGCTCGCACAGCACGCGGAACCTCTCGTGGTGGCCCTCCATACCAGGTACGACACACAGGAATGTTTGGTTCGAGTCAAATTCATCGTCTCTCTGGAAGTAGACAGTCAGTTGATATTATTACTTGGAAATCTTCTTGCAGACATGTCTGAGACTGTCTGTAAGACGATTTAGACAGCAACCAGTCAGGCAACCAGTAGGTACATAATAGGGTATTCTACTTGGCACAAAAAATATATTTCTAGTCTTTAGTCCGTCCTTTAGATTTTCAAAAAATGTTAGACTGGTACTTTTGGCCATTTCAAATAGCTAACAATTATAAATATAAAGCGCATCAAAGTTCAAGAGAGGGGGCTGGTGACGTCGCGTCACTAATAAAAATTGTACTATCGAAATGACGTCACGCGAGTTTTCAAAGCACTGATAACTTCGGAATTTTTTGTTAACGTGAAATAAAAAATACGTGTCCGATATTTTTTGGAAATCTATCTGACGGAATAGTTAGATTTTAACAGTTATTGAATACCTTAGTTTCTTGTAAACTAATGGTGTTAAGTTGTATCCTGTTAGCCCACGTTTCCACCTGCAACTAGCTCGCATGCAAGTTACTTGCAGTAGAAAACGTAGTCTTAGCCAATCCCAAGATAGTTAGGAAAAGGCTAGTCAGTAAACCAATTTCCAATAATGCAGTCTAATCAAAAGACTTATTAGATTCATTGGAATTTTAGATTAATTAATTTAGGCAGATACACATGGTAGGCATATCTGTTAAAACTCGAAAACAGCACCGTTAAAAGGATAAAGAAAAACGCCTCACCGCTTCCAAAGCTTGCACATTGCACATAGGGCATTATTGTGCGAGAACCCTAAACAACTTTAATAGGACAGTTATTAATAAAAAAAAAATTAAGTACCATAGACGCATTGTTCACAAGCGTCGGCATACAGACGAAGTCGGTGGTGGCAAGCAGCTCATCCGAGTCGACGTAGGTGAAGAATGTAGACAAGCCCTTACTGTCTTGGAAGTCTGTTTTGAAGATAGACTTTTCTAATTGTTGAATCCTTTAAGGAAATAAAAAAAAAAATCGTTTACAAATCAAAGCCTGATAAAGTTGTGATTCCATAATTAAAGAATGGATTTCAAGTAAGATATGAGTATACATCTGTATCTGTAGAAAGTTGAGAGTGGCGTGAGTGACAGAAAAGGTGATCAGGAATTGTTTGTCTTAGTAAGGCCATATGATGAGAAGAGATTACACAAAATGTGTAATTAAGCAAATGACTAACAGATTGATGAATGTACCTACATGTTTCAAGTCAGATATTAGCATATTATTAGCGAGTGGCATCGGTGACAGAAAAGGCGAACGAGAATTGTTGGTCTTGGCATGGGCGTTTGATGAAAAGGGATGACAGGATGACACTAAATATGTTAAGAAATAACCAATTTAGATGATGAATGTACAAAAAAATTAGGCGGCTCTCCATGAAAAGGAAAACAAAATAATTGGTTATAAGGGGGATGAAAATAACATGAAAAAAATTAGAAACTTTGCTCACAGGAGCCAAGCCAGGCTTCTGTACAAGAAACACATACTGAAACATTCATTCAAACATGGATTCTTCTTATTTAAGGTGCAATGAAAACGCAAAATGAAGGTAATAAATAGCTAAGACCAAGAGAATATTAGGTGTTACGTAATTATGCTGTATTTAGTATTTAAAAAATTAGCTTACACGTCAATAGTAATCAAAGGTATTTCGGTCTCTTCAAACACAACGTTGTAATGAATCCTTAGGAGATTGTATATTAACGGTATCTTGTCACACTCTATACCCAAATCTTCCAAAGTAGTATGCTTATCCGTTTCTGCCGTTATGGTAACATCTGTTGAAATTAAACAAAATTTAAATAACATTTTTAATTACTTAACTAAATATGTGGATTGAATGGGTATCCATAAACATAAACCAATAAGCTTAGATGATGGAAGCTATACCAACCATCACTAGGCCCGCGTAGTGAATTATGGCACAGACCTTCTACTAAAGGGAGTCATGTATCCCAGCCAGTGCCGGACTAACTCAGCGCAGGGTCTGTGGCAAATTCTACCAAGGGCAAATTCTATTTCTACACCTTGGCAAATTCTACACCTTAGACTACATAAACCATCATTAACTAAATACTGTTGGGCCCATAGGCAACTGCCTATGGGCGATTTCACGCGATATCATATCAGCGATTTCTACGGGCTCCAATCTTGATGGGTAGTACCCATCAAGATTGGAGCCCGTAGCAATCGCTACGAAATTAAGCTAGCTGTGTTGATATCTGGAAATTCAGACCTTCCTAACATAATTGGCTTGGACGATCTAAACCACTAATTCTCCACTGTCCCTAAGTTAGAGTCTAACCAAATGTAAAATTATTGACTATCTTGCTGGTCTGACGCGTCCCAATATTGCCCCTTTTATTCTCACCCCAGTCGATCCGGGAGAGAACCATGAAAGTACCCGATGGTGATCGGGATTCGGGAGGAGGGCTAAACTACCTGCAAGAGCAACGATTTTCTGCAGCAGCGATGTCTGTTGCGCAGGTGCGGTGCTTGCTAGGACCACGTTGTGAGCGCCTCGCAGCGCTTTCTCGGTCACCTCTAGTGCACCACGGTACCATGCACCAATGTTACATGATTCCTGAGATATAAAATAAAATTGTTGTGAAACATTCATGAAAAAAAAGAAGACTAAAGTACATACATTAGAAGTGGAGTGGAACCATGCAATAACATTATTGAACAATCCTTTTAAGAAAATGAACGAACAGCTGTTGGAAAACCACTCAGTATCTTCGTTGGATTAATGTTAGTACATTAACTTGAGAGGTTAAACTTACTTGGCTCAATTCCGGTAGCGTCAATATTGTCGCCGGCAAGTTGTTCGATACTCGACGAAGATACACTTCCTTACCAATTGTATTTTCACCAGTGGTCAGCACTGCGAAATATCTGTTGAAAGAAAAACCTAATTTAATTTGGAAAATACGAACATAAACTGTAAGCAAGTAATCATTTATTTAGCAAATAGATTAGCCTAGGTTACATCGGTGTTGTTACTTATATGATATCTAAACTGGAGATGGTGTGACAAACTCAAATTGTAAAATAGTATTTTTAATACATGTAAAAGTACGAATTTGTAATTATATAAACTTACTTAATTTCCGGGCACAGTTTCCTTGATGTCAAATCCAAAGTGTTCAGTAGAGTTTCGTCGATATCCTTCTGCTTCTCACCCACAGTCACATATACTCCCTCAATGGGAGCAGAGCGACTAGCATTGCTCAACAGTGTATAGACGTCAGCTTCCACAGTTAAATCGTCAGATAATACAAACACTTCAACACCCAATGCCTGCCATGATCTGAAAAAAAGGACCGTATATAATAGAAATTTAATATAGGTTGGTAAATTAATAAATAGCCCAATTATCGAAGATATTACTGCGACACTGTACTGGGATTAGTCCATCATCTTCAACACTGACAGGACTACTATTGTCAACAATGAGATGATAGATTAGATTGATAACCCTCTAGGTGAGAATGTCTAAATGCCAAGTAAGACAAACGAACACATATGTACCGTATTTTTATTTGAACGTAGCTCATGGATTGCCTCTTGAAATGTATTACAAGTTTCTTAGCACCTCGCTCAACAAGTCTATCGCCTAACTGAAGTCCAAAGGTTTCATCATTGCAGAGTATAAGATGGGTACGATCAGCCTTGCAGGTCAACCTGTAAAATCATTATAAATTAATACCCCATCGTTGTATGGGTCATTATCATCATCATCATTAGGCCTCCCCCAAGTGTCGCCAAAACAACCGGTCCTCTGCATCTTGCATCCCTCTGCTACCCGCGACCCTGGTCATCGGTCAATCTTGTGGAAGGTATTCCATATGGATCATTGCCCCCTAATCAAACATCTGCTTAACATAGGCACCACAGTCAGCCCACTCTGCAGAGGCTCCTTTGGCGCTGTGAGAATCAGCTGCCACCCACGTCGTGCTGGACTGCTAGGCACTCCGCGAAGCCTCTAAGAAGCTTTATGAAGCTGTGAAGGCTCTAAGAAGCTTCTCTGCTTCTGGGCGGAGCTAGGCTGGCTATGTTAGCGTGGACACCCTCAAAACACGGGTCAAATGAAGATCACAGTGAGGATAACGGAGTCCCCACTCCACTCTACCTAGTTGACAATTTGAAAAATACGGCATACCTGGGCTGGACCTCTCGTGTGGTTTCTGCCATGTTGAGTAGCACTCTGCCACGGTGCCTGCTTGCGGCGAGCAGGCGAAAGGCGCGCGCGGCGTCGTGCGGCGCATACGACACGCGCGACAGAGGACGCACGTAGCCACGACTGATACCATCGCTCAACATTGCCTGCAAGATCTGTGACACATAATATTAAATTTATTACAAACATTTTATAATCGCCTCTATATGTCATGAACAACACTATTACTATAGGACAAACATTTAAAGATTCCCCTATCAATACTTCATACTAGCAATACTTATAACGTGCTGTATGCGGATTTTTTGAGAATTTAATGTTAGAAAGTTATGGTGGGATTTACTTGGATTTTTATAAGCAACTATTGGGTTGCTTAGAAAAATAGAACAGTTCTGTAGGTACTTTTTTTTTTTTAAGGATGGGAAATCATCAAATTACCACTTCCGCTCTGGGTGGAGCGGCAGGGAGTGTCAGAATTTTACTGACTAAAACCCATCCATGCTCCTCCTAGTGCCTTTTACATTCCACGGCCGCGGTAACTCTTTCGAACAAAATCTGCGACCCTGGCAGGCTCTGGCCCTAACGGGCCCCGTCTTATGCTGACTGCTGCTGATTCGGCGCGCGTAGAACACAGCGCGCCGTCGACCCGGGCCTGTTCTGATCGGAAGGCGAACTACCCATTGCTCGCCGTCCGCAGGCATCAGTCACTGCGCCATGCTCAGGAGCATCAGTTCCTGGGCGGCGCAGTGGATAACTTCAACAAGAGGGGGTGAAATGGGGCACTCCATTTCAGCGGCAGAAGCGGCGGCTGCGGTGGAGACGGTGGTGGCGGAGGGCTTCCTCCTGCTTCCAGCTTTGGCGGGTGGAGCGCAGGCCTTGCCCCCAGCCCAGTGGTCGGCCGGCTTGCCAGCTGCCGCACATACTACGCAGTGCGGCGCGGCGTTGCAAGAGCCGGCCCTGTGACCGGGCTGACCACAGCGGAAACAGAGACCGCTGCCCACCACGGTCCACCTCCGAGGTGCACAGAGCTCCCACATGGTTGCCCACTTGGCACCGGAAGCACCTCAGAGGTCTGGGTTCCAGCAGTTTGACCTGCGCAGAAACCCAACCCACCAAGAGCCTTCGGCCCTCCGAAATGATCTTGGCCGCCGACACGGGGCAGCTCACCACAACCGTTCGCATACCCATGTTTTCAGGACGTAGGGTCTTCACTTCCTCCGCTGAGCACCCCCCCGTCTTGTTTTTAGAGGCCGTTTTCCTCTTCAAGGCCACATCGTGGACCGCGGCCTCCACGACTTCCGCAAACCCGGCCTTACGAATTCGCTCCTGTTCGGAGCCACCGGTGTCATCCGGTTCACCGCCGGAAGACTCCAAACCAGGAGCCCCACGACTGCCATCTCTGGGGGGTCGTCCGTCGTCAGCGAGCTTTTCGGCTCGCTGGCCAGCCTCCTTGGAGGCAAGCACCATCCCCTTGCTTCCCTCTCGGCCCTTACCCCGCCTACTGGTGGGGATCTTTCGGGCCGAGGCCACCTCCTCGCTGTAGAACGACCCCTGGTCATCCTCCGGTCTAGGCCGCTTGCGGAAGAACTTGAAGTTCTCCGCAGCAGACCCCGGCCCCTCGGGACCCGAGCTTGCCGAGTTAATGCTGGTCGCCAAGTCATCGGAGTCCAACTCCGACTCTGCACCCGCACGACTCTCAAGCGAGCCCTCCCTCCAAAATTGCGCGCCTCTGCCCGCGCTCTGCCCGACCGACACTTTGTCAGGCATTTTAAAATCGAAACCGATCATTTCCTCAAAGGATGTTTTGGATTGGGCCGAGGAGGCCCCTCGGCCCTTGTTGCCATTGGCAAGTGGAGAACAGAGAGCACTGTTGCCCCCCTAGAATACGAGGGGCTTGACGCGTAAAGCGTGGCAGATTCCCGTCCTGCTGTGCAACCGCTCTGGGGTAGTTTCTCTTTTTTAGTGCTTCTGTCCATATTTTCCTTTTTGAGGGTGAGGTTCCTGTCTCTTCTTCTCTCTCTCTCTCTCCCACTGCCTGCGCTGCCCTCACAGTCACGTCTGATGAGCAGACGCATAGCAGAGAGCAGCGAGCAAGCCAATGAAACGCACACCTTCCGAAGACCCGAACACTGCTCAAGTCTCCGAACGGTGTGCCCCTCTTGTGTCTCTCTTAGTCTGGTCTCTCACTTGGGACCTTCCAGCATGAGTGGCTCTACCGGAAAAACTCACAAGATCACTGAGAGACACAAGCACCACCACGACGGCAACGTGGGGACACCTTCGGTGGGGTTCTGTTGGTACTTCAGGTACAATTATAAGACTAACCTTAGCCTCCTCAATATGTGCAGGTTCAAATATTGACGAGATATCAACGGCGTTGTAGGCTCGCTCCTTAGTGAGGCTGTACATGCCGTAAGCGAAGTCGTCTTGATTGTGCAGCTGAGAAACATCAACAAACAACCCGAAGCTCTTGGTACAGTTGATTGCAGTCTGAAAAACAAACATGGTTTCAATTTTATAGCATACATTAAAGCATTCGAAAAAAAAGGAAAATTTGAAAGATAATCGTACTTTCTTCAAATCTTCTCCGAGGCAGCTAATAACCATGTTACAACCCTCCCCTTTGGTAGCACTTAGAACCATGTCTGCAAAACTGTGATCCCGAGAATTTCCGATGTGTTCAGCTGGAACATATTATAGATAGAGTGCATTTCAGAATTATGTGTAAAAAAATCATGTCTACCTTGAACAAACTTAAAAAAAAACTGAACGCAAAAAAATACCTTTCAATCCTGGGAATAATTTTCGCAGGAAATGTTTCTTACGTATGTCACTCACTGTTGTGAATACTTTGAAGCCTTGAGCAAGGGCTATTGATATGACAGCTTGGCCGAAAGCTCCAGCCCCTCCATGGACCAACACAGAGTTACCTGGTTGCAACCCCTTGTTATGTTTGATAACCTAAAATAAACCCAAATATAATATGTGTTTGACGAACTACTGGCAGATACGCAGTCGCTCCATGCATTCGGTTGGACTGGAAGCCGACTTCAGCATAGTTAGGAATAGAGTGTGCAGATTAAAGGAACTACTGGCATATTTCTTGTAAGCAGCTTAAGTGTTAACTCACGAGACAGTACAGTGCGTGTGCGTAGGCGAGCGGTACGGTGGCGGCGTCTTCGAGGCTCCAGTGTGCAGGGACCGGCCACAAAAGTTCCGGCTGCGCACGTACCACACTGCCCGCCGCGCCAGTACGCACCAGGCCCATCACGCGCGAACCGCTGCGTGGCAAAATACATGGATTTAGATTTGTATTGCCATGTGAATAATAATTTACTTTTCTTTAATAACTAGTAATAATAATAATAATCATTTATTTGTTAAAACATGGGTAGATTCATAAGGTGTTACAAACAACAGAAGTTCTTATTGCCATAATATTCTACTTCAGCAAATTCATGCAAATGTCAAATAATACTAATTCATCCTTAATTTATCCACTACAAATTTGAATATTTCATAGTTAGTTCATTTTTTAATTTAAATAATCATTTCCATTATAATAGGCTTTATTAATTAGACTGTACTGTACTGTTGAACCATCGCGAGCGTGGTAAGCAGATAAAAGTGCACTTTGATTTACCACTTTACGAAGCATGTTTATGGCAAATTAATACCGACTTAGTTTGGTACATACTTGTTCAATATGTGTCGTCCATCTCATGTCTGAGTCTATTTGTAGTCCAAGGAATCTTGTCGAGTTTATCTTTTTGATGTTTATTTGTTCATAATGTATATTGATAGTGTTTGATTTTGAATTTTTAGTTTTAAGTCTTAATAAATGTTTTAGTTAGGTTAATTTTAAGTTCATTTAATTTTAACCAGCAGTAAGCATACATAACTATGTAGGATTTGATGGCTTTAGGGAGGTCGTTAATGTTAATAATAAAGAGCAGAGGACCTTAAATACTCCTTTGAGGTACACCTTTGCAGATTTTGTATTGGTGTTGACAAAGTGTTTTTTTTTCGACTTTTGTGACGTATGAAATGATAGTTGATAGATAAGTATAAGTTGATAGTTTGTTGTTCTCTGTTACTTAAATATGATTTTATGAGATTTCTAGCCTTTCCGATATTCCATACGCTTTTAATTTATTTAATAATATTGATTGACGCAGTTGAAGGCATTCATCATATCCATAAACAGGGTGTTAGGGACATCGTAACGCAAACTTCACGAAAAGGCTACACTTAATGCCATTAACCAAATTGTAGAAGTCATTAATCTCGCTAATGATCGGTTTACAGACCACACATGAAAAATGTCTTTTCTAGACGGTATGTTAGACGCTACACACACATGGGTTAGTTAGTGTTTTGCTATTAGGCAGGATGCGTTGACCTTTTGCAACAAAACAGCTGAGCAGATGCCTAATTCTAGCTTTATTTACATTGTTTTTTTTAGTGAAAGTAGTGATTTAACTATTTTTTTATAAAAAATCACATTGGGTTGGGTAAGAATAACGATTATGAACAGTCTAAAGTAAAAAAAACGCCTGAAAAAATGAAAAAATTAGGAAAAAGCCGACGAAAAATTCCAACGCGGGGGGTCCAGAATCATGTCCTGGATCCATGGTATTCGTTTGTGCGTCGATGTCCCTTACACGCTGTATAGTGCTGAGACATATTTTTTACATTCCATGCCTTTTAGTAGGTACCGTTTTGGATTGTTACTAGATTTATTTTTCCCGATACGAGTACCTATTTCTTCTTCCGCAAGTATACTACGTTTTTCCATATAATTGTATAAATTGTTATAGATGATTTTTTCAAAAATCGCAAAAATTTGTCATGTATCCTTCATAAAAAAACCAAAAATATAATCTAAAATAGACGACAAATAATTAAATAATAATTTGAACACAGGTAAAGATGTTTTAAATTATTTCAAGTTTTTCAGTAAGCTAGTTGACCGTATCTATCACAAAAATGATTACTGACCAAAGCCAACTAGAAACTTTTTACAAAAAATACAACCAACTTCCAAATAAAATATAAACACAACAAATTATATAGGCCGCCCATTAATCGGCGCCGTTCAATGAAAAGGCTAGGCCACCAATTAAACAGCTGATTAAACTAGTTGGCTGTGACGGAGACACAAGGTACTGACCTGGCTGTGGTTCCACTGAATTCCATTCCAAAGCTGTTTTTAATATTTTGCTTATACAATAAAGACCCGCTAGCTTTTTTGACGTCATCATAACTAATACCAGCATATTGAATCTGGAAAGATAGAAATTTATGACAGAAGCATGTTTCGAAAATAATTGGTTTATGTTTTAAACAGTGGTTCACACAGTTTCAAAGTAATCAAAATAAATTTAGGTTTACCTTCACAGGAACTCCAGATCCTGAAGGTTCAGGTGCTTCAACCCACGTGAGTGAATCTAAGTCACCAAATTGGCTACATTGCAATGACACATTTTTGCTCACTGATGTAGAGTCTTCTACGGGTACGTAGTACTCTCCACCCCACTTACCCTGATAAATAAATGAGATAAATACTAACTTTTTCCTACTAAATTTATAAATGAGATAAATATTTACATTTTCTTACTAATATTATAAATAGATGTAAAAGTTTGTATACAGTCAAACATACAAAGTTTCACATTTATAATATTAGTAGGATAGATGTGAATTGTTTGTATATTTAGGTGTTTGTGCGTTAATTACGCAAAAATGGCTGAAGGGATTCAAATGAAACTTGGCACACATATATATATTCATAATCTTGGAGTAACTCTAAGGGTATGCGCGCACTACGAAAATAAATCGTTGCGACTTTTAAAGTGCGAAATAAAATTACAAACGACAATAATTCCTACGCGCACTACGATTTATTATCGCCTGCGAAATAGCAGAGCCAAAAGCAGGGCCAAGACAGTCACTGTGCCTAACACAGATAACTAAACGTTACTGGGTCCATCCTTTGACAGCAGTAAGACATTCCTATTCAAAAAAGACGATAGAACTGAATTAAAAAATTATAGGCCAATTGCGAAAATTCCTATATTTTCAAAAATCATTGAGAAAGTGATCTATAACAGTATATATGCCTATTTTGAAAAATTTAAACTATTTTGTAATGAGCAAAAGGGATTTAGAAAAAATAGTAATATAAACATGGCTCTATTTGATCTACTATCAAGTGTCCTAACATCTGTCGATAAGAAAAACAGGGTTTGCGCCATTTACACAGATATGACAAAGGCATTTGATTTTGTGGATCATAAAATTTTACTGCAAAAACTATATAGCTACGGCATTAAAGGAAATATTCTTAAACTTATAGAATCTTACCTAAGTGATAGATTGCAATGCACAGAAATCACAAGAATATGTCCAATAACTAAGTTGCAAAAAACATATACCTCGGCAGCGAGGCTGATCAAATATGGAGTCCCTCAGGGTAGCGTGTTGGGACCCCTGTTATTTTTAATATATATTAATGACCTACCGAAAATGTCAGGGCATGAAATGGTACTTTTTGCTGATGATAGCACGGTTATTATAAAATGCAACAACCCTAATAATTACGAACTTGACATTAATGATACTCTCTCGAAAATAATTAATTGGCTTAAGGACAATAATCTTGTAATAAATCTAAATAAAACTAGAATTATGCATTTCCACCAACGGCTTGTAAATACTCCAGTTAATGTCACCTATAATCAGTCTAGAATAGAAGAGGCTAGCATTGCAAAATTCTTGGGTATCTCTATAGACTGCAAACTGACCTGTAAACCACATCTGGAAGAAGTTTGTAAACGATTAAGCAGATCAGCGTACCTTCTATTTCAACTGTCAAAAAAAGTAAGTACTGAAACACTTTTAACGGCTTATCATGGATTGGTAGCCTCGGTTTTGCGTTACGGTGTTGTTTTTTGGGGACAGTCAACAAACCGTGAACTTGTTTTTAAAATGCAAAAGAGATGTATACGGTCTATGTTTGGTTTAAGAAGGACTGACAGTTGCATGCCGTATTTAAAAAAATACAATATTTTAACTTTTCCTGCTTTGTACATCTTGGAAACTTCTTTGTTTGTTAAAAATAATCCCCACTTATTTAAAAAAATGGCCACAGGCAAGATATTACCCATACGTGCTCAATATATGAACACATTATGCCATGTTAAATGTAAAACTGCATTGATGAAGAAAAGTTTCTTTGGTATTGCTCCCCAAGTTTTTAATAAAGTTCCCGATGCAATTAAATGTATGCCATTACAAAAATTCAGAAACACTCTACAGAAGCTGCTACTTGAAAACTGCTATTACACATTGGACCAGTTTCTGAATGACTAATTTAATTAATCATAATTTTGGAATTATTATTTTAGATTATTTTAATTTAATTAATTTTGACGACTGTAATATCGCTGACATTGTTTTATCTTTTTGGACTATTTTATTTAACTTGACAATTTTTATTTGTTCACAATGTGAGTTTAAGAAACTTTCAACTAATTTAATTTTGATCATAGCATCACTATTTTGTATGCCTGTCGGCGGAACATAGGTTGGACCAAACACTATATAATACATAAGATCATTGTACCCTGTGTTCACAAAATAAATGAATTTTGAATTTTGAAAGGATTTTTTTACGTACGGTATAACGATCTTCGTGAATATGATAAAAAATTTACTGCTGCACTTGCGATTTTTTCCGCAATGTGCGAAGCTAGCACCGCTTCATAGGGTACAAAATATACGTATGATTTCGCATCTGCGAAAATAAATCGCAAATGATTTTTTTTCGCAGTGCGCGGATTGTAGTACATTTCTGTTGTTCACAGATTGACGAATTTTCTTCGCAACGATTTATTTTCGTAGTGCGCGCATACCCATAGGCTACTTTTTATTTCCGTAAACTAAATGGCTTAATAGAAACTGAGGAGGAAGTTGAAATACAGAGCCGCTGCTGGCTGAGCGCTAAAAAATCACAAGTACCAGGATACCAGAAACATGTCGAAATATTTTGTGGGCTGGAATTGTGAGCTCATATTAAATAAAATTACTTAAATTATGAAACAGAGAAATCTAAGATCTTACACTATTCACTACGTTGAATGCCAAGTCGATATCAGGCATGTCATCATTATAAAAGCTATCATTGCTTTCCTTTGCGACCATGATAAGTTGAATCTTGTTACGATTAGCTTCTTTACGCCAGCTGCTTACAAGTTCTTTAAGACCTGGCAGTGCAGGGTAAGGTGTAATGATTAGGAGGCGATGACCCGCAGACAGGTTATTGCGCGTGTTGGTGAGTAGTAAGATATCAGCATTGGTTCGCACGGTGACAGTTGTGGTGGCTACGTTTGCAGACGCACCCCACCGGGCAAGCTGCAGCTGTGACTGTTGCTTGTTGCCATTGCGAACAATGGAGTGAACTGAGATCACACGGTACAGAGACGCGGGTCGAGGGCGACCACCAAAAGCGAGGTCTTCCTCGCTTGCCACAAACTGATCTCTTTGGAGGAAACGGTGCAGCAGTTGGCACATCTGTAAAAAAATATAGTAAGATCATTATGATCATGAAGTCAAGTAACGCACAGAAAACAATTTGAAACTTATACTTACGTTGTCGTCAGTGGATAAGTTTTGAACCAGCACTAGATCAGCCCCTTTGAGGAAATTGTTCTGTCTCTTCAATGCCGACTCACGGCTCACTTCTTCGTATTTCACATTCAGGCCAAAAATATTTCTAATAACATTCGTTATTTCAGAGAAGATTGATCCTGTAACAGGCTGATTGACTAGTCCAACAACGTTGATGTTTTCTTTGCTCACATTTTCTGCAACTGTTTGTAGGAAAACTTGAAGTGAAGACGCTGCCTGCATCGGTTGGAAAAATATTTTAATATAATTTATTTTCTTTGATTTAACCCATTAGTTGATAACTGAAAGATGTACTTACATCAATGTCTGATTGGAAATAAGAAATAAACTTCAAAGCCTTTAATGCCATATTTCTGTTGCTCACTGGAGGCAAGTTTTCTAATTTAACATTGCTTACTGTGACACCTCCACACCTAGAAAACAAAGAGGTGTAACTATTATTAAAGGACTTTAAACAAATTGTTTAATTTTTCTAAAAGATTGACAATATCACGGTTGTACTAAATAGCAAAATAAATGGTAAAATTTTTACCTGGTAATGTCAGAATTGTTTACTACTACTGCTTTCAACAGAACTTTATAATCCGACACAAAAGACCTGTCTACAACATCTTGATGATATTTAACGTCGATTTTCATATTTCTGATGTGTGTGACTAGGGAGACTCCATCATGAGGTTGTCGCAGCATGTTCAGCTGTAGCAAGCCGTCAAGGAAGGTGACCCAGTTGTCACGCCATACGAGTGAAGCTTCACTGAAGGATTTATTAGCACCCTCAATGCTAAGGAATTCACCACTGTGAAAACAAGGAAATCAAATTGTTATAAATGTAAGTGACTTTTTATTAAATTGATGCCGGAATGTTACTGGCTGCTGTGCCCAAAAATAGTACATAAATTGTACTCAGCTAAAAGACTTTTATGAAAATAACATCTAAAAAACACTATGGGATGCATTCAATGAATATGAATTGATTTTATCATCAGCATAGGTATAGCATAGTTTCTCAATATATCTGCTTTGAAACTAACCTATAAGAGTAATCTCTATCTCTAAACAAATGATAGATATCTTCTGCTGTGAGGTCAATGCTCACTTTAGTTTCAGGTGCATCTGTTAATTTTCTGAATTTGGTATTTTCAACATCATCCAAAGCATTTATATAGCCGGTGGCGACTTTGGAGCCCTCGTTCAGAATCTGTAAGTATACAATAGCATTAAGAAACATAATAATGTAGAATCGACTCCGAAATTGTGAAAAACTAGATGCCGTCAAATAATTGGTCGTTGGCGTAGACAAGTTATACGTGGCGTGAAGGTCGTGAATTAGTAAACAAGGGATAAGGTAGAACTATGATCTTCTCACAGAGACTGGGAATTCATGGTTGAGAATGGCCTTGGATTTGAGACATCTATGTATGCTAATTAGAGAACTGTTAATAGGTTGATAATGGTGAAATACTGATCATTACCTCAAAGTTACCATTTCCTCTATGAAAAGCGACATTGATGCGGACTTGACGTTGATCGTGTATTATTGGCTGCGCATACAGGTGTAAGTTACTGAACTCTACAGAAATTTGCTTCTTCTGATGTCCCATTGTCATCGCATAGGTGTCCCACAC
The DNA here is from genome assembly GCA_947386135.1 of Melanchra persicariae. NCBI lineage: Eukaryota > Metazoa > Arthropoda > Insecta > Lepidoptera > Noctuidae > Melanchra > Melanchra persicariae. The sequence continues at coordinate 6,393,680 of OX376661.1, read as the reverse complement.
CAAAGCAAGTGTAGCCGCGAATGGATATACGTTGTAGCCTGGAGATGAGGATTGTTGGTATTATTTTAGCAAAAGAGAAAAATAAGCAGTATCCTCCATGAGAATACGTACTGAATGGAATATGAATTATTTTTATAATTTACTAAATGAAATACTTATTAGCTCTAGTAAACAATAATGACATATTTTTTAAAATAACTTCGTTTGCGGTGAAGGTATAAAGCTTCAAAGTTGACAATTAGAAAGAGAAGTCCGATACGAACTTTGACGTCATATACCCTGACACCTATACGGCTGCCATAGAAAACGTCGTTTTCCCGAAGGCGACAGATATATTTGTTTAAAAATTGTTATATCTCGTTGGTTTCTCGATCAATTTTGATACTATTTTGACTGTCAGTATGATATTTTTTTATATTTTGATTTGATAAACTGCATATTATCATAAATGTTTTTTTCATGAATAATCCCTATAACCGTTGATATGTGCCTGGTTTAATAATGATTGTGCTACATCAGTAACTCAACGTATTAACTAGATATTCACGTCTACTAAACCTTGCTATGTGCATTTATATGAAGTCCACTCCTCTACATTACTGTCATCTGGAAACGTGCCCAAAAGGCTGACAGCATAGCCACGTCAAATGACAATGCTAATTCTTTGGGCAAAGAAGGAGCCAAACTTCTGGGGCCTAACCACCAACTCTTAAAGCAGTATACTTCCAGTGGGAAAGAGACGGAGCTATACGTCCTGTATAGCTCCGTCTCTTTCCCATTGGAAGGAATTTTGAAGTAATACTGCTTTAAGAGTTTGTGGTTTAGGCTCTGGTCACGTAATTGTTGATTGATCTTATACTAACATTGGTGTTTGAAACCCTAGTCTAGTACTTAGAGTTTAATATCAAAGTGTTAATATATTATTACCTCTCATCGAGTGACCTTGCAAGTAAGCGTGCTCTACATCCTGCACGGAGGTGATATAGTCGAGGGAGGCAGCTGTTGATCTGTTGGCTGTGCGGTACACAGGCAATGGCCTAAAAGAGAACACAACTAACTCATAAGAAGCATAATGCAACGTCATCGAACAATGAGCATAATGCTCGTACCTTTGACATAATTTGTTTTATCATAGACTGACTGAATGGGATATTCTCCTGCAAAAATCTCTTTCATCTGTGTCTTTCACAAGTGTCTTCACCAGCTCCAGAACTTTGATGTTATTTATCTTTGCCAATTTTTATTGACATTAAAAAGATTATATAAGAAAATACTCTATTTTGTGCCACATTACATCCAAAAAAGATATGAACACAGGTTCATGTTGTGTTCTTTAAATTATAAGACTTTCATCAAAGAGTACCGCAAAGTAGAGGGAAATGTTAAAGGTTAGCTCACTCTCCGTGAAAATTACTTTAAGCAATGTGTCGAGCATTCGCAGGAGCGTTATGTAAGATATAGTTACATAAAAGTATGATAATACTCTCTGCCAGTTTCTGTGTTCCCTTCCACATATTATATAACCCGTCTACCTTCAAAACAACAATGAACAGGTATCTTCTGGGCAAGCTCCATCATAGACCTCATCTATCGCTTTCCATGAGGCGTGACCGAGGTCAAGAGCAAGTCATTTCCTCAATAAAAACAAAATATAATAAAAGACCTACTTACCATTTCTCACCATGAGCCCATTGGACTAGATGCGACAAGAAAGGTGTTCCAGTAGAGACTGGTAAGTCAACTTTCGGATAGAGAATGTGGACTTTGGGATTGTAACCCTCCATGAACAACCTGGAAACAATTGATATTTTAAAGATGCAAGTGAATGGATGTTGGTACATTCATTTCGCTAATGATGAAACTGAACGAGCCTGTAACCCCTCACTCCAATAATTCCCCAGTTTCCAGTTTGCTACTAAGAATTTCCTACAGTATATAATACCATCAGTTAAAGTTTTCCCGATCCAGGATAGCCCATTGGTTACGCTGGATGCAAAATGCACTGGACTGGTCGATCTGGCGACTTATCCAGCAGTGGACGTCTTTCGGTTGAAACGATATGATTATTTTACTTACTTGCCGATACCTTCGAGCAGCAAGAACGTGTTATCAGCATGCTTCCTCCTAGTCAGTGCAATGTTCTTGCAGTTAGGCAGGGACCGCTTGAGAATGGCCTGCAGCAGTCCGTGAGGTGCTACCTCTACACAGACAGCATCTTTGGGAATCAGTCGCGATGTCTCCTCGAACAGCACTGGGCTCTGCAGACATAACAAACATGTACAAATAATGACAATCAATATTATTAAACTTACTTATTATTAAACCCGTAAATCCTGAAGATTTTTGGGGTGTTAAAGATTGTATGGAAGAATCTTATTTCTTGGGCTAATGTAACGTACCCCAAGAAATAAGATTCGATTAACTTGGTACGAATATTGGCCGAATTATATAATAGACGATTATAGGATGTTAAAGTTTGTATAATAGGATAATTAGTAATTCCATGGGTTAATAAACTTGAAACATGGCACTTAGTAAATATTATAGGTTTTCATATCAACGCCATAGGAGGCTGCTTTGGATCTAGAGAGCTACAACTTTACACAGAGGACTCCTTTAAAATGTGTCCAAAGAATCATAAAACATATTTTGTAAATTCTACCCCGGGGTGAAATGGGATGGCTTAGTTTATAAAGATTATTTTTGTTTGTGGTCAGATTTAAACTTGAAACTTCATCAAAATGCTATTTTTGCATTTTCAAAATCGAAACTCAACTCTTTATAGTAAAATGTGGTGGCAAAGTATGATGTAGACATATCTTGTACTTTTTATCCCGGGAATGTTCCCTTGGGATATTTTTTTTTTACACGCGGGCGAATACGCTGGCTGAAGTTAGTAAGTTAATAAAGTAAAGAAAAGACCATCGACGAAAAACAACACTGACCTCGTAAGGCCCGCATCCATCTGATTTTTTAAGAGCATCTAGATAATGCTTTAGCAAATATTTACACAGGTACACTTACCAATAGATTATTGGTGTGGTATTCAGCAGAACAGAGCTTAGCAATAGGATCGGCCCACTTTTCTTCTGGTACCGAAGTTGACAGCCAACGTTCGGTTCTTGGTTTCGGGTCCTTGATCACCTCTGACAGATACTTGAGTAGTTGAGGTCCTATAGATTGAATATTATTTTTAAGAGCTCAAAAAAAATCTATTATCTAATCATCAGAGTAGATTATAAAGGTGCATAGTATAAAATAGTTAAAAAACAAGTGTAACAAAATTAGATACCGTGTCGTGTGGCATTCTTAAGTAAATAGAACTCACCAGCATCAGCGATATAACGGGAGTGGTAGGCGATGTTTGAGCATGGTACTTCCTTAGCGAAAATACCCTTAGCAGTTAACTCTGTGACGAACTTTTTCATGGCCTCAGCAGGTCCCGAAATGGTACTAGATTCAGGTCCATTGTGGCAAGCCACTTGTATTTCAGGTGGGCACAAGGGCAGGATCTAAAAAATAAAAACACCATTCACTACCATACGATGCTTTAATATTCAATAGACATGTCTTTCCGATTATAGTTTGTAGTCCATCATTTAAGAGCACAAGCATATCAGGATCAGCAGGGATGGTCTATTTATTTCGACCAGTGTTATCGGTGATGGATTATTACTATTTTTAGAGGCTAAAAGCACCTACTCATTAGATGATTCTAAAGTACCTGTTCGTATCCTAGACCAATGGCAGCCATAGAGCCGCGGATGAATTTAGTCTCCAGAGACACGCGCCCACGACTGTAAGCGGCCAGTATCATCTCTTCAGCCGACAAACACCCATCGGCGTATGCGCATCCCAGCTCTCCTACACTGTGACCTATTTGATAATAGCAGTTGTTATTATCCGTCATTCATTTATTTACCTCGTATTTTTTTTATTCATTATCATCATCAACAACCACAGCCCCACGTCACCCACTGCTGAGCATGTAGCCTCTCTTTTCTTGAGCCAATTCACATGTTCCTTGCCAGCCTCATCTAGGTTCTACCCAACGCGGTGACAACCAGAATGGGGGACGATCTTTTTTATAATTTAATATGCATTAGGTACGCGTTTTTATTTAGCTTGAAAAGACCGAGGTCCTTTCCTCCATTTTGTCTATGTTTTTATCTGGGGCGAGCCCTTTAGATATGAGTCCTATCCAGTGTTAACTTTTTTCCTTCTTTAATTTATTCTCTATTGATTTATGTCTTACCAATGATGCCATCGGGCACAAGTCCAAGTTCTTTAAGAATGTCAGTCAGACCGATTTGTACAGCAGCTATTCCAACGAACGAGTGCAGAATATTGTCGAAGGTGGTCTCATCTGGTGACGTTATTATATCAACAATGTTGAGTCCCCTTGGCTCTAAAACCTTGTGGCATCTGCAATTAATGTTAAATGGTAAGAATGTTTTTAGATTTTTATCTGATTCATATTTTTTAACTGTAATATGTTACTACCGTTCGATAGCAGCAGCAAAGATGGGTATGCGCATGAGTTGCGTGCCCATACAGGCCCATTGCGAGCCCATTCCGCTGTACACGAACCATAGCGGCCGCCGAGCGTTGTCGAAGTACTCTGACTTCTCCGAGAGACATACGGTCTTCTGTTCTTCGTTTGTCTCTAGAAAAATTATTTAGTTATCACGGTTACGTTTTTTACTTGTTTAATTTGCATAAATTTAGTGTCCCATCTTTAGGATCATTTCTAAAGTTAGGACAGAGATGGAGTTTATTCCCTTTCTGACTGATCTCTGATTTGATCGCGTTTTGGGCTTTATCTTCTTTGGAGTCCTTTTTATCCGTAGTGCTTTGGAAATTTTCGTTTAAGCGAAACAGTCGTGTGATCTATCACCGGAATTTTGTTTTTTACTACAACTAATACAAAAATATTTACGTAGAATGACGAATCCTCTGCCCAAATGTCCTGTTATATTCCCTTGGTGAATGTTGTGCAACAATCTCAACTGTTCAGGGTCTATTGGGTTGGATTTCAATTCGCCAAGACAATGAGTGACCGCAGCTTCGTGTCTCGCAGATATTGTCACCAGATGAGCAATGCTCGACTTGTAGCGGTTGAGGTCCTGAAAGGCAAAGTCATTGTGGTTGTAAAAATGTTATCATTGTTTCCAGTAGGTTATTTTATTTTATGGAGTAGTGGGGAGTGGACTCGCATGCAAAGGGTTCCGAACGAATCTCATTTTTGTAACATGTTACTTTCAAACCATAGACTCGGCAGTTTCTGAGATAAGGGTTCATTTCTATCAAATTTCTTGAATAACTCAAAATAAACTATTTTAAAATGACAAAAATATATTTTAAGCCTTAAAAATATACCCTTTCATTTGATATGCCACTCGTTGCAATTGAAAAAACTTTTCTTTATATTTTCTAATTCGCCCCCCAAAAAGAGACCCCATTTTCAAAATTTATTTATTTTCAATACACGTTCGTGTTTGGGTCACAGAAGATTAAATATGTTTCAAATTTCAATTGAATCGGTCGGTCGGGTTCCGGAGAAAATCGGCCGTGACAGACAGACAGACAGACAACCGAGTGTTCGGAAACCTTAAAATAAATGTAGCTATTAGAATAAAGAAAGACAAAAGGTTTGTAGGTATGTATTGTGCGAATGACTATTTTGCTAGAAAAGGGATGAATACTAAAATAATCTCTGATGAACATGAACGAACGAAGATAAAAATGCTTGGCTCAATGGTGGTCCTGCTCCACAACGCCACTAGGTAGCCACTAAGGGCTCAAAGTAATCTGTTAGCATTTCGTAATATTGTTGGACCGGCTGAAGATTGTAAGAATGCAAATCTTTTTCATTGTATAGATGCAACTTATTTAACATTGTATAATTTCATGCACATGTGTGAGTACTGTGTAGCTTTAAACTATAATGATCATTTTGGGTAGGTCTTTGACTTGAATGTACCCTGGCGATTGGGGATGTCATGCTCACTCAAAAGTCTGGCTGATGGTGGCGCATGCGTTGGATCATTTGACTCCCTAAAAAATGGTTGAGCCGAATGATGCTAGCGTATGCGTCATGTTCGTGAACGGGCGCCGTCAGCTGAGACTGGTCATCTCTCGGCTGCCATGGTTTATTTTAATTATTTCTTTGAATTGTTTCTTTTTTTACTCCGGACTCTTTTATCCTGCACGTCTTTTACATCGTTCTCACATATATGTATAATTTCAATATGAATGATGTAACCATAATTTTGTAACAAAATATCATTTTTAAAAGAGTGTCCGTGGAGTTTCTTGCACGTTCTTCTCCATAGAGATCTACGCTTTGGAACGTGCAAATAGCTTCATCTTTTTGACCGACCGACCTTGACAATTCAAAAGTGCCTGTAAATGGTCTAATTGAAATAAATGCTTTGACTTTGACTTTGACTTTGAAGGTGATGTAACGACGACCTCAAACAAAATAGGATAAAGAAAGGAGGATGAGGATGATGGTAGCAGTTAATTTATGTACCTTGGGTTTGTAGTGACCGTTCAGCAGCACATGAGAGTTGACGCCGGTGACGGACATGCCGTTGACGGCGATGTAAGAGCGGCTGAAGGACTGGTGCTCCGTGACGACGCGCATGCGCCCCTCACGAAGTGCAACCACATCCTGACGTGGGTTGTCACAGTGCAGATTGGCGGCTAACTTACCAGTGTGGTATCCCAGTAGTACCTGTAAAAGTTAGATGAAAATAGTAAAATCGTCCTCAAGCAAAGCCATTGTCAATCATTAAAACTCTTCTGTTACTGAGTGACTGACTGACAACGCATAGCCGAAACTACTGGTCGTAGAAATCTGAAATTTTGCATGTAAGTTCCTTGGGGAGTATAGGATAGCACTAAGAGGATTTACCGAAATTCCTACGGGAACGGGAAAAAAAGGGACATGCGCATACAAAGACGCAAAATGGGGTTCTATAGATCCATACGAACGATCCGTAGGATACCCATAGATCCTATAGATCCGTAGAATACCCTATAAAGTGAGTGAGGTGCCCTGAACATTATCCATACATTCGAGTGCCCGATGCTGCAATAAACGTACCCAAACAAACTAAGGCTGGTCCCAAAAAATCTAAGAAGTTAACCATCGTCTCGGAAAGAATCGGTGTATCGGTAAATAAGCGTGGTATATTTCAAAAAAATATTTCACTAATAATGGTTTTATAATCTTGTTTTAATGTCATGGATACTGTACGTATGGTGTCAACTTTATTTTCAGGTCTTGTTCTCCCAGAATAATTCGTTCTTTTTAGGTGCAGCTTACCTTAGTAATAGCAGTGATACCAGAGGCAGCTTCATTGTAACCAATGTTAGACATAACGCTGCCCACCAAGAGAGGATCTTCTCTGTCATTACAGAACACTTCCTCAATAGCCTTCAGCTCCACCTTATCCGCCTCTGGTACAGCTGTCAAAAAAAATCATACATTTAATAGACGTTCTCGTTGTCGTTCTCGATTTTAGTTTTTTTTTTTTATAATAGGTACTTAGGAACATAATCAATTTTTCTTGTGAAAATGTAATTTAGTGTTTTTTTTAAATTTAATTCTTTTTATTATCATTTACCATAACTGAGTGTTGTTTATTTCATTGTTCAAGATGTTTGCTGCTAGACATGGGCCTCAACCAAGCGTCATCGACTGACACATAATCTGTGTATGTCACATAATCTATCGGATTCCCTTATTTCATTATTCAGTTATGTTTATTTACTATTTTGGAACGCCTCTGACAAGGACCACTGACCTAGAGAAGGGCGAGGGAATTTCTTGGACGCGAAACGCACTGTGGCTTTAGTGCGAGTTTTTTAACGTTCTCGATCACGTTAGCGTTAACGTTAACGTCAATTTGTATTGAAACAGAATAAGTTCATCAGAGCGCATCAGAAAGCTTAAAGTCACCCAAAGGGCAATGGAGAGGGCAATGCTCGGAGTTTCTTTGCGTGATCGAATTAGGAATGATGATATCCGCAAGAGAACCAAGGTTACCGACATAGCCCGAAGGATCGCCAAATTGAAGTGGCAGTGGGCAGGGCACATTGCTCGCAGAACAGATGGTCGATGGGGCCGAAAAGTTTTGGAGTGGCGACCGCGTACCGGAAGACGCAGCGTTGGAAGGCCTCCCACAAGGTGGACCGATGATCTGGTGAGGGTCGCGGGTAACCGATGGATGCGAGACGCACAGGACCGGTTGTTGTGGCGACACTTGGGGGAGGCCTATGTCCAGCAGTGGACGTCTTTCGGCTGATATGATGATGATGATGATGATGAGAATAAGCGCCGTCTGGTGACACTCACGGACAACCTGTTTTTTTCAATACAATTTGACATAAGCGAACGTTTACGTTAACCCGATCGAGTACCCACGTTAAAAAACTCACACTAAGCCCTCAGGACTCGGCTCGTTATGGCGACTTGAGGATTTGAGGACTTGAGGACCCTATGTCCAGCAATGGAAGTCTTTTGACTGAAATGACGATGAAACCTATTTAAGTACACACATGAGATAATTTTAGTCGCATCTTATTTTCAAAATTCTTTTTGCTTTAAAGATTTTTGTAAGTTTTTTTTTTCTTTGCTTACATTAAGTTGCGGGCACTCGCCAATAGGTAGTTCATCTAGGTTAACATATTTGTAGCAGTAAAATACATTATGCTTGTAGTCCATGGGGAATCGGAACTGTGTGAGACTCCTTTATACAGGTTATAAAATAACATAATAATTAACGATTATTATTACTGAGAGGCACAAACGTACTTGTCCTGCAAAATGTTGTCATATAGATAATTAGGAGATCAGAGGGCCAATTCTACTATTTTTTAAGTAACAAACTACACTGGGGTATTTGACTACTGTCAAAAATCGAGATGAATTAATATCTATTCGAAAGCTAACCTTAAAATTGTACGATTTGTATGAATAAATTGATAGTTAAATAGAGGAGTTATAAGATTTTGAAGTTATACTTCTGTCCTTATCATGCAAAATGTTGTTTGTACTAGATGGCGCAAATTCACAATGGTGCTAGTGAGTGACGTCCCACGCAATTATACTTTGTGCCAGATAAACTTATTACGCAATAAAGTACATTGACCTTTCCCTAATATCCCTTCGTAGATACCCGAACAATACATTATGAACCATTTTACATTACTAGAGAACATAAAGGATCACGATAGAAGTAGATTTAGGACTGCTCTAAGTCTTTATTTCTGTTTTTGATTTTAAGAAAGTCAATAAATGTATGTGGGTCAATGACCGTTATTGCACATTTATCTGGAATCTACTATAGTACTGTAGCTGTAAACGCAAAAAAAATATTTAAAAAAAACATTTAAGTTCTTTAAACATTTTTTTTTCTTTGCCTGATCTTTTCTCTGGGTTTTGAGAAATTTACTAAAAAAAAATCAGCAAATACCCTATTGCAGTAAATCTGTAATTTTACCATGTGTACATTATATACCCATGTACATAATGATCATTATAGATTTATAATACATATTCATTATTTCAAAACGAATGTAACCATGATTTTGTAAATACCTACTGATTTAAAAAGAGTGTCCATAGAGTTTTTTGCAAGTTCTTCTCCTTAAGGTCTACTCTTAGGAACGTGCAACTGCCGCGCTGGAGATAGGGTCGGTGAGCGTGTTTTGCTGCAGAGCAACTTTTTGCTCCTGTCGCTAGCGCGGCAGAACTAGCTTTATCTATTTGCCTGTCAGACCTTGACAATTCAAAAGTGCCTGTTACTGGTCTATTTGGAAAAAAGGATTTTGTATTTGTATTACTATTTTAGTACTTACCACAGCCACAGGCTTCTACATATTCAATGGCTCTTGCCGGAATTTTAGCATCCTCATAGAAGTTCTTGATGAAAGTGACTGTTTTATCGATGTCTCTGTAGAACCCGTACTGAGGGCCGGTTTCTCCTGGCAGCATGCATGTAAACTCTGTTTTAGCATGCAGTACATCGGCGTAGACCCTGCAAATCATATTATAATAATATAATTTTGTCTTATAATTTTACAACAAATGTGTCACCAAAAATTGCAAACGCCATAAGATTGTAAAATATCGCGTGAAATTGTAAACAATTTTTTTCGTAAAAAGACACGGATATATTGGAAACTATTAAATTTGGATGTGATTTTTGTACAAGTTGATTTTTTCATAATGTAGGTATCAAGAAATAACACGCCTTGAACATTGGAGAGAATGGAGGAAGACCTTTGCGCAGCAGTGGGATAGTACGGGCTTGTAATGTTAATACAGTAATATGGTAAGCAAATACAGTTCTCGTCAAATAACTGTGCCCCTCTGAAGTTGACTACGAGTGGCTGCGTAGTAGTCAAAATTACGAACAAACTGCAACTGCGCATGCGCAAGAGACATGGGGGCGGGGATTATGGCGGTGCGATTTTATGTCTCAGTCGCTCGTTTACGTTCGATGCATGCTTGCGTCCCGCTTGCTCCCGTCTACGTAACTGCACCTGCGCGATCTTTGCAAATGGCTAACTTCAGAGGGGCAAAGTTATTTGACGAGAACTGTAAGTAAATACGTGTTTAAAGGCATAGCACACGCACAAGCTTCACCACAGTTCTGCCTGCGCAAACTTCTCGCATGCAAAAACTGTACACGGACGGCTTTACCACACATCACTGTTATGTATGCGCAAGCCACATTCTTGTCATAATCGTCGGCGTGGAACCAATGTTTCCCAACGAAGAACTTTTTCTTAAAATATGGTTGTTGAATAGAAGAAATCATTCACATATAAATCTACTCAAGGATTTAAGAGATGATCCAAGCGATTGCAGCGTGAACACTGAACGCTCAACCACACGTACAGGCAAGTACGCGGAGGCCAGGCTTGTGCAGGAAAAAATTCAAGCAAGTCGAAAAGTTATAGTTAACAAAACTAGATAAAAAATATCCACCTGATAGCGTTTTTCGCTTTTTGCAGGAACAAGACGTTGATAGCTTCAGATTTGGCACATCCATCAGCATGCTCGTCGAATGATTTCGTCTTTCCATCCTGGCAAAGCTTCATTAGCCTGTAAACATAGGGAAAAGTAATGTAAGCTAAACATAAAATTATCTTCGAAGAGAATCGATTTAGTTTCAATCGTAGTAATAGCAAAAAACTTGAGAAAAGAGAGGTTGCTGCTATTCGATAATCAGGTTCATAATATATATTAATATAACAGAACCGTATGGTGAGCAAAAGGCTCGCCATGAGGTTCTGGCCATCTCCTTTTATCCATCTCCTTTTTTAACAAGAGATCACTTTGTGCAATGAAACTGCCCTTTGAACAGCAATTTTATTGTATTGTATGATGTGTACAATAAAGTACTAAATAAATTAACAATAAAAAATATTAGTTTCTCGTTTCCAAACATTACCTTCCGTAGTGCACAGCAGACTGAGGGTGCAGACACAGGTAAGCGCCTCCAACGATGGCTGCCTCGCACTCCCCTCGACTGAGGGCCAGGTAGGCCTGCTCCAGCGCCGCGGTGGAACTGCAGCACGCCAGGTCGATGGACATGGAGGGACCCTTCGCGTTAAGCCAGTACGAGATGCGGTTGGCGAACATGGTCTTGCTGCACCTGGTTTTCAAAACAACGGTGGATGTAAAACATTGGATTAATTATTATTTTGCTTACTTACCAAAGTGATAGACGCATTACAACACGCCCAGCGTTTGAAATGGAAATGGGCAGGGCACATCGCCCGTTCCTCTGAAGAAAGATGGCCAAAACTAGAAACCAAATGGACTGGTCCGGAAGGCAAAACACAAAGGGGCAGCCCAAAAGCTCGATGGATAGATGATATACTTTAATTTGCAGGAAGAGACTGGATGAAAATAGCCAACGACAGGGAAAAATGGAGGCAAATGGAGGAGGCCTATACCCGAAAGGGGCCATGACATAATTATACATCGATTTGAATTACCTACTTGTTTAATATAGTTTTTTTTTCATTTTTTTTTCATATTCTTTGTATATATTATATTTTTTTTATATGTCATGGAAATAAAAAAGGTTTATTATTATTATTATATTATTATTAATTTGCTTTGGGCAAGCCCGCTATACTATTCTTAGCCACTGCAACTCCTGAGAGCACGATTCAATGTTGCAATGATCAGAAAAACGCCGAGTCTATGAAGCCCAACGAGCTTTGGAGTAACTATTCAACTATCTTGGATCACGCAACGAAAATAATTAAAAAATAATTTTATAAATAATTCTTTAGTGTTTAATTTAGGGAATTGAACCCTAGCTACAATCATAGCTGTTTTTAAAACTGTGAAATGTTCACAGTAGCCATATAGCTATACAATAATAAGGATATAGCTTAATCGGGGCTACAAAGCTGTAGTTTTAATCGTAGTGTCATCGTAGTAAACAACACCTTTCTCTTGCGGATATTATCATTCCTGATTCGATCACGCAAGGAAACTCCGAGCATCACCTTCTCCATTGCCGTTTGGGTGACTTTATGGCTTCTAATGAGACCCATTGTTAGCGACCACGTTTCGAGTCCTTAAATATGGAGTATCAGTCAATGCATATACGAATGATATAAAGCGTGTTGTCCATCATTAAACAACGGCTACCAGGATACGCACAATACATAATAAGAATATGTACTTCAATTGTGCGTACAATCAAAGCATGGAATTCTTTGCCCGAGCCTCATAAAACGGAAAGTCTACAGTGAATAGACTACGCTTATCCAGAGGTAAGCGCACTCCACCATCGACCACGTCATCACTTATCATCGATCAGGTGAGGTTATGTTCGAACAGTAACAAAAAAATTGTTTGACTTACCCAGCGATACCAAAACCAGATCTAGAAGCAGCTTCATAGAAGCAAGCCTTTTCAGTTTCAGAGAAACATGTGCCGATGTACACACCGACCTTCTTGCCGGAGAGTTCTTCCGGATTTACACCTGCAAACAAAAAGTACTAATTAATGTGTAGTACGGCTCAGAGGCCACCCACATGGTCAGTTAAGTTTACAGTTGAGTTGTTGGAAGTGAGTTGACGAACCACGTCACAATACTTTAGTTAATTAATAAAAGTTACACAAAAGTTCCGTTGCATGCTAATCAGCGGTTATAGCGCTACGGTAGCTATTGGTAAACCAAATAAAAGTAAATAAAACGAGTAGCGAAAATAGATTCGGGAACAGTAAATTTTGATGCAAGTACGTTAGTGTTAGTTACTGTAAGTAGTTACGCCCGAACAGTAAGTGAGGCCGTTATGGAGCCAAAATGGACTGCAATGAAAAATGCCCATGTGTATCAAATAATGTTTTCAACACAAAACGTCAATTTAATGAACACAATATTTTTCAAATTTCATTAACACAATATTTTGTAAGTATCAAAATATTTTTGAGAAATGGATTTAGAGCTCGCAGTTTTTTTTGTTATTCCGAGGATTGATTCATTTGTGGATGATGAGAGAAGTATCAGCAGTTTTTGTAGGTCGTCATTTCCAAAAAAAAACAAAAAAAAAAAATTAAAATCGCTGCAAATTATCTCGATCTATTTCAAGAAATGCATCGAATCGTCACCCTGTAGATAACTATAGTGATTTTATTTAAAAAAAAGTGCAAATGGGATAGAAACATTGACCATTTCCTGTTTTCAATCATAGACTTTTACATATTAATGATAATACCTAGTAGTTACTGTTTTTCAATCACTGTATACTAATTAGTTACAATTACGTAGGTAATGAATAAATAAATAATAAAGTTATTTTTTTGCTCAACGAATAGAAACACATCCAAGCGGACATCCTACCTGACGATTAGATGAGCGAGGTAGGGACGCGGTGCGTTAGGAAAAAATCCATCAACGCGATGACATAACTTATTTTTCCTAGCCAGATTTATTGTAGCTTGTGGCAAGGGGATAGAAAAACTTACTATTTTAACACAAGAACAATAAGCGAGAGATGTGTGCGAAGAATGCTGAGCTGAGTGCACAACTGAACACTGTCACCCTGTCACAGCGTTGCTAGGCAAAATAAGAAAGAATAAGAATAAGAATGAGCAGGGGCAGTTGAGGGTTTGTCATGCTCACTCGAATGTCTCGCTGATGGTGGCGCGTGTATCGGATCATTCAGTTCCCTTCAAAATGGTTGAGCTGAATGGTGCTGATGCACGCGTCATGTTCGTGAACGGGCGCCATCAGTGGAGACTGGTCATCTCTTAGCTGTCGCTGGCCTATTTCAATAGTTTATTTGATACTTAGAATTCTTTTTTTTTCTCTTTCTTTACATTGTTCTGACATGTAGACGCAACAAAGATAATGTAACCAGGATTATTGTAAATCATAAAATGGTTTAAAAGAGTGTCCGTGGAGTTTCTTGCACGTTCTTCTCCATAGAGATCTACGCTTTGGGACGCGCAAATAGCTTCATGTTTTTGACTGACTGACTCCGCTCCGCATAGAGCGGAAAGAGTCATTTGATGATTTCCAAAAAAAGATATTCATCACACAGCGCAAACTCCTCGCAGACCTTTGTTGGATACAGTCACATATTTTCATAGGACCGCTTTACCCTTGCTCCATCTCGCTAGTAATGTTTTTACTGTTATGCAATTTTCTTTTGTCTAGGGTGAGAAATATAATAAAACATCCAGTCTAATACCCAGTTATTGGTGTACTTACCAGCATCATAGATAGCCTGGTAGGATTGCTCCAGAATCTTGCGGGCCATGGGGTCCATGCAGTTTGCGAGCCGGTAGTGCACCTTGAAGAACTGCGCGTCGAAGTAGCTGAGCCCCGGCACGGTACCCGCATGCTGGACCACCTCTGGGTGGTTGTACTTGAAACGGCACGCTGCTTCTGATATCGGGCTCACCTGTGTTGCATAAAAGTAGATAAAATACTGTTTAATTAGGTATAGTTTATTTTTGATTTCTTTGTGGAATGGCTTCAAAAAAGTGAAATGTTCTGGATCAGCGTAATATACTATCTCACGGGATCAATCACATGAGAGCAAAACGTGGGTACACTTTTACAGATTCCCAATGGGTGGTTTGCATACATATAGGTTTCATGTGTGTATAATAATTTAAATATAATTATGAAGTCGCGAAAAACCATACATTACATATTATGGTTTTTAATGCATGACTGTGTTGTCGCTTCATTTTCACCCTTAGTTGACATTGGTATTTTTAAAGGAAAAGAAAAAAGATTTTGCAGTTATCATTTTTGCTACCCAGTCTACTGCAAATTGCTTTCGGACATGAGACGCGATCTAACAAGTCAGGACGTGACCTTTTCCAAACTCAACTGAAGGTTGAGAATCTGGGGGCACTACCGTGCCCCCGGATTCTGATGATGATGCCAAGACGAGCCAAGCGAAGCGCAAGGGCACTACCTACCTTTTCTCGAAGTGTTTCGTCGTTTTTTTGAACCCTCATGAGATGGTTTCCGATATACCAGATAGTTCATATTCTCAGCATATAATGTCAATAATAGACTAATTAAACGTACAAAGTCTCAATTGAATTGCTTTAATACTTTAGATTTTATTGATATCTAAAATACACCGATTTCGTCACTGACACACTGACATACTGATGATCATCAAAATGTTTGGCTACTTCCTGAAGAGCTGAAATTTGGTATGTAATCTAAGTTTAGTATACAACCAACAAAAAAAATCATAAACTTATAACTTTCGCTCCCATCCCTTAAAATGGGGGGGTGGAAGTTTGTATGAGGCTTCAAAATGTTAGGGTACTTCCTGAAGTGCTAGAAAGCCCAAATAAAGAGACTGCCTAGCAACTTACAAAAAGAACTTAAATCCCACCAAAAAAATTTCATGTAAAATGTTGCCAAGAGTAAGGTTTGCCCTGTGAAAAAGATATCAGATCTCATGTAGAGCCAAGCTTCTGAATCTACACGGCCTAACTCTACCGACCCTAACTTCACAAAATCTGCATATCAGTAAAAATGTATGGCTTGGCTGTTTCGTTACTTACTTCAGAAACTAAATATTCGCATCACCTCCACGACGGTAGCGAAACGGCGAAGCCATACATTTTTACTGATATATGTGGTCACCTTGGCAACATTTTACATGAAATGTTTTTGGTTGGATAAAATATGTCAACGATTATGCTGGTAATCTAGGTAGCCTGTGAGTCTCGCGGGAGCATTTTGTGCCTGACAGCGCGCATACGCAGCTCGTCTATATCTGTAGATGTATTTGTTTTTAAAGGAACAACGCAGGTGGCTCTCTTACCACAGTGCCGATATTTTCACGACATCTCGGCGATCAGTCTCCACCAAATTAGATCTCCGGTTTTCCGGATATCGAAAACCAGCTTAGATGCCGACAGTCAACAATACAATTTTTTCTCACCTTATTATACAAGATTTCAGATAAATCCTTAACGCTGTGGGAGTTCGGGTAGAGCCCCGACATGCCGCTGATGACGATCCTCTCGCCTTCCAGCCTCGCGGT
Organism: Melanchra persicariae; assembly: GCA_947386135.1. Classification (NCBI taxonomy): domain Eukaryota; kingdom Metazoa; phylum Arthropoda; class Insecta; order Lepidoptera; family Noctuidae; genus Melanchra; species Melanchra persicariae. The sequence goes on along the minus strand of OX376661.1, from coordinate 6,377,111 downwards.
GGGGATCTCCTCGGCTGTCACATGCTCCTGCGGTGTGGGCGTCATCGTGTGGACCGTTTATGTAGACTGTATCTATGAGGAAGTGGAATATTAGTTTTTGGAGTCTGGGTGGTGGGCAGCCCAGGGCCTAAACCACCAACTCTTATAGCAGTATTACTTTAATATTACTTCCAGTGGGAAAGAGACGGAGCTATACGTCCTGCATAGCTCTGTCTCTTTCCCACTAGAAGTAATATTGAAGTAATACTGCTTTAAGAGTTGATGGTTAGGCCCCAGGTTGTGAAAAAGAGACATGCAATTGCGTCCTGCATAGCTCCGTCTCGCCTTCAACGGAATTGTGCAGTACAAGCAGTCATTTCGTATAAAATACTGGATCTCAGCCGCATTCAGTTAGACTGGAAGCCCTATTCTGTTTGATAAGTTGATATTACTGTTCAATTAGGAATACCGTTAGATGTAAAGGCTGAGACAGACTGAATTCCGCAGCTTGGATGGCTGAATACTTGAAGCCTATTTGTCTGCGATGATCTTAGTTCATTGGTGGATTAGTTGATGTATAAAAAACTCTGGCATTATTTTTTTCTGTATCATACGAGTCACCAATAATAAGTCACCTATAATATAACATCTAATTAAAAACTCTTTTATTAACATCAACCGTATTCTACTACTGGATTTAAGCCTCAATTAATTGTCAGGTCTTGTAGAAGTGCTTTTTGGGCAAGTAGTCATGTTGGTTGTTCCTCCAAACGACTTTAGACTTTAGTGTTACCCTAGCTAGGCTTTAATTTACTATTGATTTCACTATACTTAATTTTATTTTTCGCTATTCAGTTGCACATTATCAAAGAACACTGTTTTTTTTTGACGAACAACATTGAAAACACATACTTTTGAGTTTGATAGACGTACACTACGGCACAGTACCGGACGATGAAGGACAGAAGTAGAAGTCTTTTAGATAAAATATTGATGATGAGGACACCACGCAATATTATGATACCTACCAATTAAACATATTTTACCATTCACAAACTAAATTAACACTAAACTAAATTATTTTAAACCGATTTAGTTCAAAAGCTCACCTAATTTAGAGATTTATAAAAGGGCACACTTCAGACGAACAACCCAGTAATAAGCGTGTTTCTGTAACAATTAAGCATATATATAAACAGTTTTAATTGTATGTTAATTGTTGTTTGAATGATACCCGATAATGTATAAATGAATATCAATACAAATGTGTTTGTGTAAACTTGACTTTTATTACATAAACATCAGAATTTTAATGAAAAAAAAACGTGTTTTTTTTTTTTTTAAACAGTGTGTAATAAAAGACAGTCAATGGAAATATTTAAATTTATTTTTAGTCGTGAAGAAAACGACATGGCCCACACCAAAACTATGAAGGCATGTGGTGTTCACCAAGCCGCACTGGGCGTGCGTGGCCTATTCTCTCTCACAGAGTTCGTGTTGCGGAATTTGTTCGAAAGAGTCACCGCGGCCTTGGAACTCAAAGGGCATGTGTAAGAACATGGATGGGTTTTAGTCAGTTTGGCTAGGACATTGCAGGCTTGAATCACCTGATTGTCTGATAAAAAGATGATTCCGTGCTTGCTTTTGCACGTACAAGCCAGTGGTCCCGGCCGCCAAATGGTGGTCGTCAAACCATGTCAGAGGCCCTTGAGGCGGTTTAGAAACTCTGACACTGGGGTGTGTGGGGCCGTTAGACTACGATACGATAAGAAGAAGTCGTAAGAGTCTGACACTCCGGATGGAAAATCATCAAATGACTCCTTTTGATGATTTTCCATCCATAAAAATAAAAGGCTTTAAAAGCCTTACTTTATCTAAATGAACATCAAACAAAAACTATGAGTCAAAAGTAACTACCAAGGTCCCTAATGACACTGACTCTGGCTATTAGGGTTCTGCTTACGAGTAAATGTACACTACATTTGGAAACATTTAAATCTAACCTATTTCTAGCGTAGTAATTTTGGATTTGAACCGATCCAAACCGTCCTGTCAAAGGCTTACATCCTCAATGGTCGACACTAGACCCTGAATTGTCATATCATCCGCATACAGTAAAAATTAAACAAGAGGCATTTATTAAAATATTAAATAAAAAAGGCCCCAACAAGGATCCTTGAGGAACCCCCAACATAATGTACATCACTCTTGACGTATACGCATTGAAGACCATTGTCTGGCCCCATTTCTCCTCGTATGATGAGAACCATCCAAACAAATTACACCTCACATCAACCAATAGTGAATTGATGATGATTTGCTATAGTACTGACTATAGCAAATGTTTTGATCGAATTGATCGAAACATTAGTTAGCGCTCATGTCGACGTTGTATAATATACTGGTATGTAACGTCGACCTGAGCGCTTCTGGACATGTGCTCAATCAGAAAGACACTACAGATTATTTAAAATCCACGTTGTTGTTCAAAACAAGTTAATTTGAGAGGGGGAGACAGTTGTCTGTGTGTAATTTTGTTCATGACTTTAGCAAACACACAAAGTTTGAAAATTGGTTTGTAGTTATCTACAGGGTATTCCAGAAAGGTGTGGTCCTAATTATGGGTGATGTTAGGTAGCTGAAATACATTAAGACAAAAATGTCAAAAAAAATCACTGAAAACCAGAAAAAACGACTGAAAAGTTACGAAAATAATATTTTTAAAACAGTTGGTTACAGTGGCATTTACTTTAGTTCGATCACAGATTTGATATCACCAACTGCATCAAACTGCTTGAAAAGTCATTTCTTCGAAAGTTTTTAGTTTTTTTTTGGTCGAATTTAACAAAATAAAACATTTTTTTATGTTTTGTCATTTTTTCCTTAATGTATATCAGCTACCCAACATCACTCTTAAACTTTTTGGAACACCCTATATACTGTTCAGATCCTTTTCATCAATCCGTTATATACGCTGACTTTTTATAATGGGCGCCACTCCTGATTCAAATGATGCATGACCGTTCAAATAATGCTGTCAACGGTACTAATAGACACCTGGCACATTTAGATATGACAATTGGAGAAATGATATCAAGGCCTGCGGATTTTTAAGGTCCAGGTTTTTGCAACCGAAATACTTCCTCCTCTCGTACATCAATAGTGCATAATGTCTGATGTGCCACCAGCAGTCTGATTACCAGATTCATCTATACCTACAATGTTCAAAAATTCATCATTTTCGTTTTGTTCTTGGAAATTGGATTTTGGCTGGTTACACGCTGGTTTATACGTTTATATGTATATACCAGAAGTAAAGGAAATAATACGTTTATTTTCACCAGAATATTTAACAGACACACATATACATATTTAATTGCCAAGTAGTACAACTCTGAAAATATAGCTAGGCTAAGCTAGGCTAAGCTAGGCTAAGCTAGGCTAAGCTAGGATGAGCTAGGCTAAGCTAGGCTAAGCTAGGCCATTGGCCTGTGTTTCAGGTCAACAACAATAACGGTAGCGGGCTCTCCATTTTTTAGATATACATGGTCTAAGCATCTGCTAAATCTTGTGGGGAACGTATGAGCAGGTAGCAGACCTAGTAAGGCGCAAAGCGTAAAGTAGGTATTTGAATGTCGGTTATTATTTGTATTTTTAATGTCAATGTTAATATCACCAATCAAGGTTATTGTAGTAACATTTTCAGAGGTCTTCTAGAGATTCATAAAAATTGTCAAGTTCAGTGTATGATGATAAATGATAAATGATAAATGATAAATGATAAATGATAAATGATAAATGATAAATGATATTTATTTTGTAAGTAGGTTAAACATAACACTTTTACACGTCAATATTTTTTGGTCATTTTAAGCAAGATGAGGCCGGTGTTTCCTATCTGACTACCCTGAGAAGAAACACCGAAACAAACTCAGAGGTCACAGTCTCTTTTGAAGTCGATACAAATTGTACTGGTCAAATCATACGAGAACCATGCAGGTTAATGTCTGAGGTGGCCTTTTGAGGAAAGTGCCACACAGATTTGAGTGGACCTGTCCAGACAGTGCAAGCATTTGTCAGTTATTGTGGAGCTCAAACTTAGAACTTTAAGGAGCTCAACGATTTGACGAACAATACCAAAGTAAGGACATTTGGGTAGGCCGCATAAAAAAAATCTCAAACTGCCAGACATTTTTGACTAACATGAAATGGATCCCTATCATAGCGATCTGCATGGTCCCCAAATTCACAATACGATATGAGGATCATGCAGATCAGTGTCTGAAATGGTCTTTTGAGGAAAGAACCACACAGATTTGAGTGGACCCGTCCAGTCAGTGCAAGCTTTGGTCAGTAGTCGAGTAGCTCAACTTAGAACCAAAAAGGAGCTCAACGAACCGACGAACATGCCAAAGAAAGGACATTTGGGTAGGCCGCAAAAGTACTCAAACTGCCAGACCTCGTTAAAAATACTTCAAAGAAGAAGAAGAAGTATTCTAAAGAAGCGAAAAATAAGAAGAAAATAACCCACATAGTCCCCATATTCACAAAACGAGTTAAATAATAAAAATAGAATACTTAATAAAGTAAACATTCATGTCAAAATTTACGAACGAGATGAACGAAAAGTAATAGCTTAAAAAAATTACAATGTCTAAAAATTAAAAAGGTATAATAGATAAATGTAATATTAGGCCATGTACATCATTGAAGCAGCTCAATCCCAAGCCTTTTTGTCTTCAAGATAGTCTTTAATTGTGTAAAAAGCTTTCTGGCATAGCTTACGATTTATAAATAATTTGAACTTATTAATACTAAGGTCTTGAATATGGCTAGGGAGTTTATTATAAAAACGTATACATTGGCATCTAAATGAACCACCTATTTTGTTGAGCCTGGTTTTAGGAATGACAAAATTGTGTTTGTTCCTAGTATTTACGTTATGGATATCACTGTATCTTTTAAATAGATTAATATTTTGATGGAGATCGATATATACAAATTAAAGCTGTGCTACCTACGTAACACACCAAGCAGAGAGAGGTACAAATTATCGTATTCCTAAAATATATTAAAACTCCGTCATTTTTTAGAGGGTTATTTGTTGTTGAGTGACAAGACTAACCAGGTAGTGCCGGAAGGTTCTCGGTATTCTCCGGGATTAACTGCTTACACAGCGCCTTTTATGATATTTCGGATTGGGGCCGAACGGTTAGACTGTTCCGGGGTATCGCGCACGGCATATTGGTATTGATTCGCTTGAACCAGTATAACGTGAAAGCATCCTCGCACCAGATTTTAAGATTTTAAGTAGGTCACCAAGGAACCGTCTACCATATATGGTAGCGAGCGGGCTTGCTCTTGCTTATCCCAGTTGGTGTAATTGAATCCTCGGGTCGCTCACGCTTCTGCGCCCTAGCTGGAGGTTCCCCGTCAGTGGTTATATGTTTATTTCGTCCCCTCGGTCTCAAACTGCGCTTGCGCTTGATTTCCGGGGTAGCCGCGCCTCTTGGAGGAAGATTTCTTGCGGGAGACGGTGGCCCAGGTTTCTTTGACCGGAGATTGAAAAGCATCTCTAAGAGATGATGTCGATCACGTTCGTGTTTGGCGTCCCTGCCGGTGCGGCATCGGTCAGAATCAAGACGCCGCGGAGCCGTCAAGTTGGGGACGCATTGACGAGTGGCGGCTTTACCGAAGGAGTAGCTCTGGGTTCGACTTGAACGAGTGGTGTCCCCGACTTGAGGGCTGCGTGGCGGGTGGAGAGCTCCGACGGTGAAGTCTAGTAATCCAACCCATGGATAACGAGACAAAATTCACGAAAACAAAAACTCAGGCAGCATCCTCGGATTCGCAAATAAACAACACAAACATAACACCTGAGGCTGCGTTGTCTAATGCGCCAATTACAATACTAGAGGTGTGTTTCAGGATGCGCCTAAGTTAAAACCGCCTAAGGATGCGTCCTCCGATGCCTCTAGACATAACAAACAAAAAACACTACCAAGTATAAAATAAATTTAATTTCGGAAGTTTTTCTATTTGGAAGTCGGTTGTATTTTTTCCGGTCGGTTTTCGGCCATAAATATTATTTTCGGCCGAGTGTCTTTAGGCTGAATTTGGAAACTATTACATTTTAGTATAAGACATTCCTGGAATTTGTTATTTTCTTGATGTTAGATTGTTTTAATTGATCTCTAGTGAGTAAAACTCTCTCTATATAAGATCTTTCATTTTAATTTTACTTTCATAGTACCGAACATAAATCCACCATAGACAACTACATTGTTATTTATGTAATATGCGTGCTTACGCACACAAATGCTCACAATCGGGCTAAATGCCTTAGGCATTTTCTATCAGTAAACTTTTGGGTGATGCCGTGATGAACATTATAGAGATAGGTGCAGTGTTGAAATACGTAGGTATTTCTTTTCGTCTTTTTTCGGGGAACCGATCACTTTTCCGATTTCTTTTTGTTCGAATTTCATTTAACCGAAAACTATTGACCGACGCGACGCCTTTTTTGCTATATGCATTATATTATCTTATATCGCTAACTTTTTCATTTGCCAAATGATTTATTTGCTATATTTTTACCACACCGAAACAACATTTTACGGAATATTATTTGGTCACAAATTTATAGCAGTTTACTTGGTAGCATTTTCAATTTTAAATTAAAATATTGTCATAAAAAGTCAGTATGTTGTGCTACAAAATTTACTGACAAAAACGAATCGCTGCAAAACCGACTTCACGCAGTTTTGTCTGCCCTACCCCTAGAGTGTAATTTAAGCCCGCGTAGGCGCAGCGCCAGAGCCGTGACAGTGGCAATGCTTGCTGCATGTTGTTGAAACGTCGGAGTAACGAAAAATAACGAATTGATAATAGGTCAACAGCCGGTTGATTCTGTCGACATCTCACGGTGTAAACCTAGGCGGAGTGAACGACAAGTGAGCTGTCATTGCATCTTATTTGTATGTTTTGACAACTCACCTGTCGTGCACCCCGCCCAAGTCTTCACTTCGATGAAGACGAAGACGTGACTTCGATGAAGTAAAAAAAAGCGAAACGAGAATAGTTGAAAAGTTTTAGGTGAAATGAAATTCGGCCAAATATTTTTCGAACTTATGATGGGTACTTAACCCTTTTTTCGGTTTTGGCATACTTTTCACTGCAGAGTCGTAACTCAGAATCTAGAATTACTTTGACCTAATGGCATCACTGTTACGTCAAAAAGAATAAATAATTCCACTATCCATAGTTAAAATGTAAATTTTAATTCACGGAATTCCACTTGCAAATGGTCACAACACATTCTGAAACAAACAAGTCAAATGTACATTGAATGTACATATTTGTGAAAGGGTTTGAAAGAAACCGTCAAATCAGACATGACATAAAAGAAAGTCTAGCGATTGACATCCAATTTATACTTTGAACTTTTGACAACCTTCATCGCTGATAAAATGCTACAATGGCCCATATTTCAAAACGTAAACTCCAACCCCAACTTGAGTACGGAAATGTCAATGAATGCTTGTCTAATTGACATTTTCGTACTCGACAGATGAGCAAACAAATACTAAAACTTCAAGGAGTTGGAGTTCAAGTTGAATTAAAGTTTACGTTTTGGAATATGGGCCTTTGTCTAGCTAAACCTACCACAAAGAGACATATAGTTTAAGGCGTTATCTTAATAAAACGCGGTCATCTCGCGAATACGCCATCAAAAGCCATGTCACCAATTCTTTCTTACTTTAACTGCTATACCTTTACAGGTGTAACCAAATGTAATAGATTACGACGTATCCAGTAACAGAAGTTTAAATTTTTGGGCAATGTAATTGTTGCAGTAGGAGCCTAGAAAACGTGACGATATATTAGGCGTCACAATCATCATACAAAGCGATCACTGCATGAATACGTGATCGTGGCGTTAATTTTTTCGTCGAAACTGTAGGCGCCTTACGTCGGCGCGAACAGATCTTCTGGCTTCTGACAATTCGTAATGACTGCCAAAGATCTCCAAATGACAGCCGACAAATTTTGACAAGGGAGTCGCTGTGTGTAAAAAAATTATTTTGCTCTTGACTCTAGTCTAGGTCAGAGAAAACAGAGGCAAAGTCGATCATGGAGTGAGCTTACCCAGAAGAAGCCTGTTCGCTCTAACTTTGAAAAGATTAGGGTTGTATGCGTTCGGAATCACAGACGCAGGTAGAGAGTTCCAGTCCTTTGCTGTGCGCATTATTTTTTTTATTTTTTTTAAAACGTTGCCCCACACTAGGATTTTCTCCTGTATCGTGGGTGCGTTTACAAACATATAAATTCACATACACAAACAGCCGGACCCGGAACAACTATCTATAGGCCATACAAATGTTTGTTCCGTGCGGGAATCGAACCCACGACACGCAGCGCAGCAGTCAATCGCTCAACCACTGCGCCAACTGTGTCGTCAAATTATAAACATTATAAGCAAGCTTGGCATGCACCAGTTTTACGTCACCGATGAGCCTCTTAGCTTCGCGTTCCACCAAGTCAAGTTATACCTGCTGATTTAAAGCTGCTTCCAGCTTAGTTCAGAAAAGGGTAGACAGTTTGGTTTTGATGATTTCCTGTACTTATCTAGTATTAAGGTAAGACCGCACAGGGCGGAACTGCGCTGCAGCGGACCGACACGACACTTCATTTCAAAATTTTGTTTCTAAGGAAACGTTTTAGAGATACAGCACTAGGCGGCAGCGGAACTACGCTGCGCGACAAAGTTGGGCAACTAAGCAAAAGAGACGCGCGGTGTCGCGACGCGCAGTTTCGTTGCCGCTGGGTGCGTAATAGTAAGCAGCGCGACTGCGTCTCATCACCTCATATTTCATGCAAGTGAACGTGCCGGACGTGCATTTTAATTAGTTAGTATTATCCAGAGCTGTATGATTTACAAAATGACCATTAGGTATATGAATAATACGAGAAAGAACAGTATTTGGCTCTTTTCGGAATAGAGTGTCCTCTTTTTATGTACCTATGGCTGCATAATTTGTACTAACTCGTTAAACTTATAAAATCTAAAATATGTAGATATGAAATCTTTTTGAGTCTGTTTTAAGCCGTGGCTTAAAAGATATTCTTCGTATACATGATATTCTCCTTCTAATAACACGATTTCGGAATGTCATGAACTCATAGTCTCGCCTTTTTTTTTATTTCATTAGCCGTTCTTCTGCCTCGTAAAGAGGTGGAACTAAGATCCCTCAGAAATGTCATCCATCGCGTTTAGAGGTTGCCGGTCGACTAAGGGACAAAACTGTCGCGCCGATGCAGTTCTAGTGCGGTATACCGAACTTCATTAATAAGTGTCGCGTCGCTCCGATGCAGTGCAGTTCCGCCTAGTATGGTCTTACCTTTAGAGCCACAGTTACACAAGTTGCGTAACAAAAAGGTCTGGGTCAAGCACGTTGGCTTCAAATGTGACGCACGTGAAAAGGTAAATTAAAGCAAGAAATAAGTACCTACTCACAATAGCTGAACGGTAATCGTAATTTACTTCACAATCACACAGTAGTCCGAAAAAAGGTTTATTCATCGTTTGTCTCATTGACTTTATCCCACATAAAAAAAATCCTGGGTTGTCCCAAAATAAGTGTTTAGTTTTTAGTGTTATGTTTTTTTTGTTTTTTAGTTTCAATATGCTTCCTTCGTCCCAAAATAAATTTTAAGTTTTTTAACCGACTTCTAAAAAAGGAGGAGGTTCTCAATTCGGATGTTTGTACTTTTTTTATGTTTGTTCAGGCATAACTCCGTCGCTTGCCCACCGATTTGAAAAATTCTTTTTTTTGTTGGAAAGAGAGTATACTTCCCAAATGGTCCCATTGAAATTTTATCAAAATCGGTTCAGTAGTTTGGTTAGTAAATCTAAATAGCCGAAAAAAATATGTGGAAAAGTCATCCATATATACGAAATTGCGTATTTTTGCTTTCCTGTGACTTTCCAGTGGTGTTGTAAGGTGTGGAGTACCACTACAATGTGAAAAAAAAAACTTTTTCGCAAAAAAAAAGAAACCGATTTCCGAAATTAAAGTTATTTTGCACTTTGTAGTGTTTTTTGAAAGTCGATTTCTTTTTCTTGCAAAAAAGTTTTATATTCCTTCTACGGCCCACATTTCTTTTTTGTATTGTGTCAAACCTACTAGTTTGTACAATCAGCAAAAAAGGGTTACGTATTATTAAATTAATATAAAACATCAATCAACTATTTAAAACAACCGCTCCTCTCTGTCTTCTTCGCGAGAGAAAATTTACTGGGATTATAATAATAACGCTCTTTAGCAGCTCATAATGAGCAAATAATACGTATGACAGCTGACGTCACTGGAACCTATTTAAAAGAGCTGGTAAAAAATGTCCACCCCTTTTATGCGTCCTTTGTTAGTTTGACTTATTCTTTCATACAATTCAATTAACAACTTAATATTTTGTTGAATGTACTTCTAAAGTAGGTACTTGTAATCTGGGATGAAGTGAAACTTCAATATGGGACAAACTAGGAATTTCTTGGAAAGTGGGAAAAAATTTCAGGACGAAAAAAATATTATTTATTTTATTTTTAGCCTATTACGTCCCAATGCAGGGCAAAGGCTTACTCCCAGTATGCTGCGCTCCATTGCTCGCTGGCAAACCTCAAGCGTGAACCTCTGAATGCACATGTCCATCAATTTGCGTTTATGGTGAATTGGATGGTCTCCTTTAACACATTACATACAGTTAATGAAATAGACAACATTGAAATTTCGAGAACAGTTGAATGTGATTCTTCGAATCTTTCTGATCATATTTACGTCAGAAAAAATGATTTCACTATTATATCTCAGAACATAAGAAGTATATACTGCAACTTTGATGACTTCGTCGTTATGTTGTCTACTTTTAAATTCGAAACAGATGTGATAATATTAACAGAATGTAGATTAAATAAGAACAAACCTATACCTCTACTCAGCAATTATCAGTCTTTTGTGTCAACACGGCAAATTAATCAAAATGATGGAGTAGCTGTATTCGTTAAAAAAAAACGTTAAAATCAAAAATCGAAGAAATCCAGTTAGATCAGGCGACCTGCCTACAATTAGACATACTAGATAATACTGTTTTGTGTATATATCGGTCTCCATGTAACACCAACCTTGATAGATTTATGGATTCACTCAGTCAACACTTAGATACATTACCTACAACGTAATAATAGCGGGAGACATAAATATCAACATTAGAGCGAAAGATGTCAAAATGTCTCATGATAAAAAAAACCGAGTGAACTATCTTAACATGTTGTCGAAGTATGGTATTTTACCTGGTCATACATTACCGACCAGAGAACGGAACTGTCTAGACCACTTCATGTTAAGGATTCATAAAAAAAAGACATCAGCTTTAATTGCTGTCTTAAAAACTACAATTACCGATCACTATGCGTATGCGTTGGATCATTTGGCTCCCTTAAAAATGGTCGAGCCGAATGGTGCTAACGTATGCGTCATGTTCGTGAACGGGCGCCATCAGCTGAGACTGGTCATCTCTCGGCTGCCATGGTATATTTTAATTATTTCTTTGAATTGTTTCTTTTTTACTCCGGACTCTTTTATCCTGCACGTCTTTTACATCGTTCTCACATATATGTATAATTTCAATATGAATGATGTAACCATAATTTTGTAACAAAAACTTATTTTTAAAAGAGTGTCCGTGGAGTTTCTTGCACGTTCTTCTCCATAGAGATCTACGCTTTGGAACGTGCAAATAGCTTCATCTTTTTTTTTGACCGACCGACCTTGACAATTCAAAAGTGCCTGTAAATGGTCTAATTGAAATAAATGCTTTGACTTTGATTTTGACTATACTACATTTTTATCACTTTCCAAAATTAAAAGTAAAGAAACCGCTAATAAAATTATCACGACCATAAACTTTGAAAATGCACTAAATTATTTAAAGGAAAAAAATCTTGCAGACTTGCTTTTTTGTGACGACCCAAATTTTCTAACAGATAAACTCATTCAAAAACTAATTGATGCTATTAAATACAATACTATCACAAAAAGTGTCCCTAGCAGCAAACGTATAATTAAGTCGTGGATCATTCCAGGATTATTAAAATGTATTAAAAATCGTAATAAGCTACAAATGAGCTATCGATCAGATCCATATAATGACGTTTTAAAAATAACCTACAGTCGATACAGAAATTACTGTAATAACCTCATAAAAAAAATTGAAAAGAAAATTCGAAAGGGAATTACTTGCTAAATCAGTTTCAAATACGAAATTATTATGGAAAAATATAAAATCAATCACCTACTCAAATAAACCTAAAAATCAAAGCACTGAGTTATTAAATAAATTGCTCTCTCCATCTGAATCAGTGAACTCTGTTAATACCTATTTTGCTAACATTGGAAAACAGTTAGCTCAGCAAATTCCGAATAATAAAACTTCCGGCTTTACTAACGTTCCACCTACACAAATCAATTCTTTTGTGCTTTTGGACACTGACTACAAGGAAGTAGAAAGCATTCTGATGAATTTGAAATCCGACAGTGCTCCTGGATGGGATAATATTCCAACTAAATTCCTAAAATATATAAGCAAGGAAATTTTTCCCATCATTACTCATCTGGTAAACCTCTGTTTTAGAAAAGGTATCTTTCCGACATTGCTGAAGCAATCCATTATTACACCGGTTCACAAGGGAGGGAACAGCGACGATGTCAATAACTACAGACCAATTTCTGTGTTACCAGGTTTATCCAAGGTTTTAGAAAAAATAATGAATATAAGACTCTCACATTATCTACAAAAATTTAAAATATTATCATCTACACAATTTGGGTTTAGACAGGGAATATCAACTGAGGATGCAGTTACTGCACTCAGCTCGCTGGTAACTGAGTATGTCGATTCTGGAAAAAAATGCCTGACAGTATTCCTTGATCTAAAAAAGGCCTTTGACACCGTTTCTGTTCCAACCCTTGTATCCAAGCTAGAAAGAATTGGAGTAAGGGGAACCTCTCTTTAGTTTTTTAAAGATTATTTAACGAACAGAAAACAGAGGGTTAAGATAGGGACATGCATCAGTAATGACGTAGAAGTATCATTCGGCGTACCTCAAGGAAGCGTATTAGGACCAACACTTTTCCTAATTTACATTAATGACCTATGTAACCTAAAATTAGATAACGCCAAAATTTTCTCTTACGCCGATGACACCGCTATTGTCTTTTATGGAAATAACTGGCCCGATGTAAAGCTCAAAGTCGAAACAGGTATGGCTCAAATTGCTAATTGGCTCAATGAAAATCTCCTCACGTTAAACGCAAACAAAACCAATTATATATGTTTTACAATTAGAAATCGCGCGCAACCAGATCAAGATTTAAATATCAAAATACATACTTGTAAACGAGTCATGAATTATGCCTGTACGTGTCCTATAATTAATAAAGTGACACAAACAAAATATTTAGGTGTCATAATTGACCAACATTTAAATTGGTATTCCCACCTCGAACACGTTACTAATAGAATACGGAAATTGGGATGGATATTTAAATCATTGCGATATGCGGTCCCTGCCAGTATACCTACAAAAGTGGGCGCTAAGAGATATCTTTTAAATGAAATTTACTTAGCCCTTGCACAATCCATGATAGTTTACTGTATACCTGTTTGGGGTGGGGCAGCGAAATCAAAATTTATAGACGTGAAACGAGCGCAAAGAGGTCTGATAAAAATATTGTATTTTAAGAAACGGAGATTCCCTACTGAAAGTCTTTATGAGATCAGTGGCCTGTTGTCTGTTAGGAAATTATATATCTGGGCGACAAACTTAAAGAAGCATAAGACACTTACCTACGATGAAAACATTATTTCCAAAAGAAGAAAGGATATTATTGCGCAAGTCCCACAATCTAAAATCAATTTTGCTGCTACACAATATAGTAAGCAATCAGCACGATTGTATAATAAAATAAACAAAGACATATACATATATACTAAACATCTTCATGTAGGTAAGGAAATGCTAATAGAATGGTTAAAATTACGCACGTATGCAGATATTGAATCATTGTTACAATAGGAGTAAATCAGATACTTGCATCGCCACACTCACACGTACATCCTACCCTCAAACACACATCCACACCACTCACACACCTCTCATATCTCGCACACCACACACATCGAAACACCACACACACTCGACACACATCACGCACTCCACATACATCTCACACTCCGCACACCCAACGCACCCACAGTAATAGTGTTAATTTTATTTTATTCATCAGCGAGCGAACGTGTTTGAATTTTTAATATTTATTCTTTATGTAAATGGAAATAAAGCCATCAACACGCGCTCAAGAGAGAAAAAAAAAAAGAAAAGGAAATATTAAGAATATAATACAGTAGATAATTTTTGTAAGTTTGTACAAATATCCAAAGCTAAGGAGGAGCGGTGTCTCCTAACACAGGCGTCATCACACTTAACAGGAGGCTCCAATCATAAACTAATTTATATTTATTGGTACAGAAATAAATTATTTTGTATTTGTATTTTGTATCCTTTTATGAGTGCCTTCATCGACCAATAGCTCTTCCAGGCGTTTTCGGTGCGGCGAGCAACTTTTTTTTCTTGTCTCGCCTGGAAGGAGAATATTTAGCTGAGAACCACTCTCATGAAGGCTTTAAAGTTCGCCGTCTGTTTGGGCATCATGTCGTCCAGCTTGCTATTGGATCCCGTATCCTTTTTCACAGTGTTCTGTTGTTCTGACCGAGTAGGAGGAGGTGGTGGTTCACTGTTTTGATGGCATCACTAGCTTGCTCTGGCACCTCACTTGTACCTTCCCCTCCTAGTTGGTTGGCACCTTCTAATGTTTTTGTTTGTACTGATTGCTCCCTTGGAAAAAAAAATAGTTGTTGGTGTTGTTGAAGAATAAGCTCGTTTACTTCATTGTAGCACGGCAACTTTATATTCTAGTAGTCATTCGTGAAGTAGGGATGACTTACACTTTGCTTCGTAGACAGGCGGTCATGATTGAATTGGAATTCTGACCAAAAGTTTTCCAACATGGCATTTTTTTCTGTCCCAACCATATTTCCTGATATTAATTCCGATCTTCTTTATGCTTTCATAGAGTTTGTCCTGGATTCTGCTATAAATCAGCTAACGACATGTTGTTTTTGTTGCTCTTCTTCCTGACTTCAAGATTAACTCCTCTGTTCCGAGCGTCGACTGTTGCCCCACACTAGGAATTTTTCATGTATCGTGGGTGCGTTTACAAACATACAAACTATCTGTAGACCATACATAAATTTGTTCCGTGCGGGAATCGAACCCACGACACGCAGCGCAGCAGCCGATCGCTCAACCACTGCCGGCCAACCGTGTCGTCACTTTGTGCAGTCTTATCTTACCTCTCTACGATGTATGCGGCTTCTCGATTCGTTACTTGGTTGATCGGTTGGACTAGTGGCCTCAAGTCTGAAATCCTCATGGATGTCCTCCGCCCTGGGGCGGGCGGAGGGGTCTGTCAGACTCTTACTGACTAAAACCACCCCGGTGTTCCATCTTCCACCTACGCTGGGGATCGAGGGAACGTACGCGACTTCCGTAATCCCCGGCTGGTGCCGGCCCGCCTCTGCGGGCCACATCTCGTAAGCGGGGGGAGTGAGGTGTTTAACTCCCCCCGCGACGTCAGAGGGGCGCACGGGAACACCACGCGCCGCCACCTCGGGTCCGGATGAATGGGGGGCAACGGACATCCCCAAGTCCGCCGCCCCTGGACCCAGTTAGGGGGGCAGAAGGAGGGCAGCGTATGCCCTCCTCCGACGCCCGGTGCGCCTGCTGCGGGCCGGGAGAGCACTCGACATCTCCCTCTCCCTTTCCGCCGATTCGCGACCGTAAAAGGTGTAAATAACAGAACACTAAGTTCCTCGAAGGACCATAATATGTTGAGGAGGCGTAACTCCTAACAGTGAAAATGTTATGATGATTCTTGCTAAAGTAGCCACATCTTTCATGGGGTACTGTTTAAAATGTTACAATAAAATACCTCCCCATATATTAGAATTAAATGAGACGAAATTTAAATCCTGTATTAAACGCACACTATGCAAGCAAGCATATTATAAGTTAGGGGAGTATATTGAAGATAAAAATGCTTGGCTCAATGCTGGTCCTGCTCCACAACGCCACTAGGTAGCCACTAGGGGGCTCGAAAGTAATGTTAGCATTTGATAATATTGTTGGTCCGGCTGAAGATTGTAAGAATGCAATATTTTTTATTGTATAGACTCCACTTATTTAGCAATGTATA
This sequence comes from Melanchra persicariae, assembly GCA_947386135.1. Classification (NCBI taxonomy): domain Eukaryota; kingdom Metazoa; phylum Arthropoda; class Insecta; order Lepidoptera; family Noctuidae; genus Melanchra; species Melanchra persicariae. The sequence goes on along the minus strand of OX376661.1, from coordinate 6,360,762 downwards.
ATTTCATGCACATGTGTGAGTACTGTGTATCTTTAAATTATAATGATCATTTTGGGTAGGTCTTTGACTTGAATGTACCCTGGCGATTGGGGATGTCATGCCCACTCAAAAGTCTGGCTGATGGTGGCGCATGCGTTGGATCATTTGGCTCCCTTAAAAATGGTTGAGCCGAATGGTGCTAGCGTATGCGTCATGTTCGTGAACGGGCGCCGTCAGCTGAGACTGGTCATCTCTCGACTGCCATGGTTTATTTTAATTATTTCTTTGAATTGTTTCTTTTTTTACTCCGGACTCTTTTATCCTGCACGTCTTTTACATCGTTCTCACATATATGTATAATTTCAATATGAATGATGTAACCATAATTTTTGTAACAAAATATTATTTTTAAAAGAGTGTCCGTGGAGTTTCTTGTACGTTCTTCTCCATAGAGATCTACGCTTTGGAACGTGCAAATAGCTTCATCTTTTTGACCGACCGACCTTGACAATTCAAAAGTACCTGTAAATGGTCTAATTGAAATAAATGCTTTGACTTTGACTTTGACTTTGACTTTGACTTCAATGTTGTGTATTGGGATGTTATGTTGAATGTTATGTTAAATGAGTAGGCAACCGATTTTTATAAAGATTTTATTGCTAATAGGTATTATCATGCTATTAGGTAATAATGTAAAATTTATGTTGGATTAAATATACAGTAACGTTTCACAGTAAGTAGGACAAGTTAGTGAGGGTCAATGTAGCTGATAAAATAAGCAGTTTTTTTTCTCATTTATTTGTAGTGTAATATGTAAGTTTAAATTAGTTACCTATTGTTTCTAATGTTTTAAAGGGGGAGGTGTAGGGTATATTGGTATCTAAATAAATGTTTAGAGGTAGCGGAACAGAGAGTAAAGTCCCGCAAACCTCCATTGAAAAGGGAGGATCCTCCGACCAGACGGTTGTTTGTGTCTGGTGGGCAACTGCCCGAGAGTTGATATTCGGGCTTTGCATATGTTCTAATCGCACGGTAAACTTTGATATCGCGATTTAGGATTTTGTCAGTTAGTTCGCAGCTGTCGAGATAGATGGCGCTGCGAGTCTCATTTGTTGTGATGTTGATTCTGCTACGTTGATTTTTGTGGCGGCATGAATACCGCTACATCACTCCCCTCCGGAGACCGGAGGTCGATAGTGGATGAGTCGTCCATACATCTTGAAATGCTTGCCAGGCCAGTGGAAGGTTGGTTCCAGTGAGTCGGAACCAGAAGTCGCAGAGTTCTCGGTGAGTCGGAACTGTCTGCGTCGCAGAGTTCACGGTGAGTCGGAACTATATGCGGTGCCCCGATGCTGCTGCTGGCGTGACTGCTGGCGTCGACCAGGAGAGGTTCTTCAAGGCTCTTCATGTAACTGGCCGAAGGTGCAGTGTGCTTTGCCAAGGTGGGTCGGAGCTGTGCGACGTGCTGACGTGACTGCTGGCGTCGACCAGGAGAGGTTTTTCAAGGCTCTTCATGTGACTGGCCGAAAGTGCAGTGTGCTTGCCAAGGTCGCTGATGACGTTGATGATAGAGGCTGAGGATGCTGACCAGGAATGCGCGTCCGCTGCATGCTGGTGGTCAGAATACCCGTAGAAGCCGAGGGTACTAGCTGGCTGTATGACTCGCTGCTCGAAAGCTTGAGGTCAAGATGAGGAAGTGATGATGATGATGATGACGTCATGATGAGGTAGCTGCACGAAGGCTGCGCTGACGTTCAATGTCGAGGGTCACCAGTTTGGAGGTAGCGGAACAGAGAGTAAAGTCCCGCAAACCTCCATTGAAAAGGGAGGATCCTCCGACCAGACGGTTGTTTGTGTCTGGTGGGCAACTGCCCGAGAGTTGATATTCGGGCTTTGCATATGTTCTAATCGCACGGTAAACTTTGATATCGCGATTTAGGATTTTGTCAGTTAGTTCGCAGCTGTCGAGATAGATGGCGCTGCGAGTCTCATTTGTTGTGATGTTGATTCTGCTACGTTGATTTTTGTGGCGGCATGAATGCCGCTACAAATGCTTTGTTAGGGTCAAAGATTACAATAGTATACTGGCTAGTTAGGGTATACGAAAATAAACCAGTTTTCACTCGAAACCGTAGTTTCATTTGTCGCTTCCCGCTATAATAATTCATAAAATTAAATACCAGTACTCCAACTACCAGACTTGCCACTTGTCGATATTCAAGGCTTTGAAGCTTTAAATCGATCAGTGCATCATTGCCGATAAGTTTTTTGGTTCGTTTCTCAATCGAGCACTCTTAGTATTGTGTGTACCTCTGGTACACATAATACTCACATATTATTATTATATATCCAGAGTGGCATGTAGGTATAAAGACAATTAAATAGTGCAAGTTCTGTTAATCCAATATAGCTGGCATATTTTAACCGTTTTGCCCTTACTTAATGCAAATTAATCATTGCATTTCTAATAAATGTCATTATTTGAATTAAGTCATCTCTAATAGCAGTTACTTATACAGTATCCCTAGTGCCCTGTCTCAGAAGTAATAAGGAATTCTTTCAATACGGACGTGAGGATCTTGTAACTTCTTGATGTAAGTAGATTTTGTCACAACCGATTTTTTTTCATATCGAGCAATTCTTTCTCTTCGCAATTCTGCTTCAAATTTTTAGAGGAAGAAAAAATCAAATTTTTCTGCCTCTAAAAATTTGATGTATTAAAAATTTCGTCAAATTATTATTACCTGTAGAGAAAAAAATATTTTGCTATGGTTAATTAATAATTACTGCCCGTCATTGTGCTGGGTAGGATAGGGCTCCGTAATAAACTGATGAAAGGAATGGAGCCTTTCATCAGTTTATTAGTATATTTATATAATACTAAATAGATCGATTTCGGCCAAGGCGGCCAAATCTCAAAGCAGTCTGACCAAGCCATTGGCGCGGAAGATACTAGGTGTGCACAAGTGTGTGCGCAAACACAGGTGCACTCTCTGTTACATAACTCTCTCTGCGCCTGGTCTCGCTCCTTTCGGTGATGGTGACGAGCGGGGCGTTTTTGGGGGACTGTCTTTTTGTAAACGTTGACGTTTAAAAAGTGCTGGCACTCAGCCTAATTTGAATAAATTACTTTTGTGACTTTTTTAACTTCGTGTCAAATTGCTAATTATCTACCAAGTGAAAGAAGTGGCCAGAAGTAAAGCTAAATCCAGTCCAGTTTAAGACCATTTTTTTTTTGTTTTCTAGAAACTCATCACTGATCAACAATGACGCCTACACCTCAGGAACACGTGTCAGCTCAGGAAGTCTCTGATTCAGCGGGGACAGTTCCCCCCACAGCTGTAGAGAGTCCACTGCTAGATGGTGAGAGAATCGTCATCTCGGGCTTGTCGGGCATCTACCCACAGTCGCACAACGTGAAGGAACTCTCTGATATTCTTTATAACAAGGTAAGATTTACAGAGTAATTAAATGTGTGTACAATTCCAATTTTTATAAAAACACCATTCCTGGAGCACCTCACTGAAACCTCAAAATTTACTTCCATCGCACGTACTTTGTGGATAGGTAGGTACAGCGTTAACTGCTGAGATCAGTACTATAGGTTGTTACTTCATGCGAGTCAGCGTTCACTTAGGTCTACCCAATGAAAAAAGTAAATAAGTGGTAAATAGTATTTTAAAAATCTCAAAAATATCTTAAATCTATGTGTCTAGCTTTTGGAAACTACAGATTTTTTTTTTATTGACGACACGGTTGGCGCAGTGGTTGAGCGATTGACTGCTGCGCTGCGTGTCGCGGGTTTGATTCCCGCACGGAACAAATATTTGTATGGCCTACAGATAGTTGTTCCGGGTCTGGCTGTTTGTGAATGTGAGTTTATATGTTTGTAAACGCGCCCACGGTTCAGGAGAAATTTTTAGTGTGGGGCTACGATTTACATTAAAAAAAAACAAAATTATTTTTTAAAATTATGGTTAGGTTCGCGTTTGACTATCTCACTTGATAGAAAGCAACTATAGCGTGGGCGAGAATTGAGCACGCTTGCCTAGAAGTGACCTATTCACTCTTGACTTAAAGAGCTCCAAACTGACTCCAGCTGGGAATCCCAAAGCTTAGCTGCATTATGGAAGTATTCCCAAAACTTTTTGTGCGTCTGAGTTATGTCCATGTACCGAAAAACATTGGTTAAGTTTTTTTTAATCGACTTCAAGAAAAGGAAGAGGTTCTAAATTCGACTCGAAAATCTCGGGATTGCTGAAATCGCATGTCTGTTTATAGTTTACACCAGTTCATAACATAACCTCATGCCGCCAGTACGCTGTGAAGTGTACGCAGGTGTGTAGAAGTCAACCATGGTTTTGGGGTTATCTACTCGGGCATATATTTCCTGCTAAATAACCGATCTTGATGAATCTTTTTGCGTTGGGTTTATTTAAAGCCACTAAAAGTGAAAAAAACGACAAAATTTTTTGCAAAAAAATACAACCGACTTTGAAACCTACAAAGTATAAAACAATTTTAATTTCGGAAGTCGGTGTCATAAAACGAAGAAACAACCAAAAACACCGACTTCCAAAATTTAAAATTATTTTATACTTTGTAGTGTTATTTATTACGAGGTCGATTGTATTTTTTGTCTATTCAACAGAAGCATCCAATAACATCAGAGGGTCTAAGATGGAGCTACAAGCACCCAGAGCTGGCCCCAGCCTCCGGCATGGCTCCAGAGCTGGACCTGTTCGACGCGCAGTTCTTCGCGGTGCACTACCGCCTTGGGCACACCATAGATCCTATGTCGCGAAAGGCACTTGAGCAGGCCTATCAGGCCATTTATGATGCTGGTAAGTTTTTAATGCAAATAATTTTTGTTTAATAATCATACTAATATTATAAACGTGGAAATAACTCTGCCTGTTAATATGTTTGTCTCTTTCTTCACGTCTTTACGGCTGAACGAATGTGGATGAAAATGAAGGAACAATATTTTGAGAGACCACCGCGTCCAAGACATTATCATTCGAATCATCCTACGAAGTTCTCTTGCGACTTAACAATTGTATTGTGTAGATTTAATGTCTTTAGTACATAATACTTATTCAAATTTTTTGCATGAGTAATTTAAATACATTACGATTATATTGTAAACATTTACTGATTTAAAAGAGTGTCCATGGAGTTTCTTGCACGTTCTTCTACATAGCGATCTACGCTTTGGAACGTGCATCTAGTTTCATGTTTTTGACTGACCGGCCTTGGCAAAAGTGTCTTCAAATGGCTGATTTGAAATTAAAGCTTTGATTGATTTGGGATCTATTTGTACTTATTGTTAAGTATTTCGTATATTTATCTTGTGAATTTGAGTATGTATTACATACTTAGATTGTATGTATAGTTTATATGTAGGTTTATTATTTATTTAAATGTTTGTTTTTAATTAAATGTCAATCGTTTGTTTTTCTCCATATTGCACCTACCACTATTCTCTGCATCACCCAAAGGTTGACTGATATGCCTATGGCTTTAAGTCCGCCTCAGTTGGTACACTTTTTTTCTTTATTAATATTATGTGTGAAGTGTTAAATTAATAAATAAATAAATAAATAAAACATGTTGTTTCAGGTGTGAGTCCAGCTCAGCTCAATGGAAAAAAAGTTGCAGTCTTTATTGGATCATCCTACTCAGACACTGAAAAATATGGCTTCGTAAATTCCGTCTCCAAACAAGGTCTAGGCATATTAGGGTCAGTTCCATCACCAATCAAACAATCTGCCTAGCCTTTTTCTAAGTAAAATGGGGTTGGCTACCACTCAAACTGGATGCAGTTGAATACCAGTATTTAACATGGAGCGACTGCCTGTCTGATCTCCACAACCCAGTTACTGAGTGACTCGGTAACTCTTGGCAAGACTGCTGTCAAGAGGTACCGATTTTCTGGGTTGTAATGGACGGTCACCCGTTGCAAGCATTGCAGCTCCTCAGTCGGTCAGTCGGTCAGCTCTATCACCATAAATTTTAAAATTCAAATTGTTTATTGTGGTACTCAGGTAAAAAAATGGTGTTACAGTTAATATAGTAAAGTACATTTATTAAATTATAATATTATGCCTAAAGGTGGGAGGCATACAATAATTTAATAGACTGTTGCACATTAAAATGGTAGTCAATGATTAAATAATAATTAAAATAGTAATCAAAAATTATTACACCTCATTTTTATAGACGTCCAAAAAAAATAATGAAAATAATAATCCTTATTTTAGACAAAGACAACATTCAAAAAAATAAATATTTCAAAAAAAATTATGTAATAAAAACTGGAACTAGTAAAGATTAAGCCAAGTAGGTATTCAAGAAATTAAAATCTGTCATCTAGGTACTTATTAGCAATGTAATATATTACCATCTCATAATATAATAGTCATATTAATGATTTTTTAAATCAAGTATTTCATTTATTCTCTTATTTCAATAGGAAGCTTATTATAGATTTTAGGTGCCATTCCAAGAAGATTTTTCGAAAATAATGCAGTTTTGTGTGGAATCGTACATAATATCTCTGCGACGTTTAGATTTCAGTGTTTTAAACAGAATGTTGGATTTTACAAAGAAGTACTGCTGTTTGTGTCTGTTCGACAGTGATGAGTCAAGTCGAGTGCAACCCACACTTACTCGCGCTCCGAAACTTTATTAAGTTTAAATTTGAATTTTAACATTAGTCGGTTCGGCGGCTTCTATTCAGTGTCTTTCTTCTAAAATGAGAAAACACTCACAAAAGGTTGACATTATATTCGTGACATATATTTCTTTTCTTCGTTGTTTTGTTCAAAATCGTCATTATAACGTCAAATACGCTGACTCTCAGCTCCTTGCAATTGCAATCACAAGCTTTGATCAAAATGTACCATTTCTTAACAGATCCAGCAAGACCATGTTCGCGAATCGTATCTCGTACTGGTTGAATATTAAGGGTCCCTCACTAGCAATCGATGAACTGGACTGCAGTTCCACCACTGCACTGGAAGCGGCATACTCAGTCCTGAGACGAGGCGAGTGTGATGCTGCCATTGTTGGCGGAGCATTCTTATCTCTCCATCCACATGCATCTCTCCATCATGGAAGGTAATTAAATCTAAACGAGTTTCGCTGTGTGACAGTTTGGTGTAAAATCAAGTATAATAATAATTTATATCTGTGAATCTCATAAGGGGTACAAACATACTAAATATTTGAACTACTCAGCCGATCATTTTCTTGAATTGTCAAAAAATTTAAGTTTGCTTGTTAAGTTCGTTTACAGAAGAATAGGTTAGGTACGTAATTAAAAGAAAAACTCCCAAAAATAACCCTTGGCGTTTAAGGGAAGAACGGTGACCAACATCTAAACTAATCCAAATGGCAACCTCACCTTCAAGGGCCGTATGGCGGACCTGCATCAATCGACTCCAATGAACGCAATAAAAGAAGAGCTAGAAAGCACTGGAAATGTCGTTACTAATATATCGACCCGTTATGATTGGTATCATAAGTCACTTGTCCAAATAAACTAAACTTGGAGATACTTTCTCGGAGGTGCAACTTGCAACAGGAAAGAAAACTGAAACACATAAACGAAAATAATAAACAAATATCAACAATGATGATAAGACAGAAAAATACCAAGACAAAACCGAAAAAAAACCATCATCGCGCGCATTAAAAGTAGATAAATCTTACGCCGAAGCGACAAAATCCAATGACAAGCATATACGCGCAGACAAACCAGACGAATTTATTACTATGATAGAAAAACTATTAATAAAACAACAAATGAGTACGTTTGTTATAACCACAAACAATCCTCTACGAAAAATTGCCAAAATACGTAGCCTTAAAATTGGAACTCTGAAAACAAACGGGTTTACAGTTGACACCGAATAAACATGAAGTAAAACTTATTATGAAAGAACACAAACTGGATAATCTTCTTGCATCAGAATTATTTTTTCTTAAATTAAGTATCCTGCTGGAAAATGCACCTCATATCACTATCTGCTACCCCTTCAATAAATTACTCCTTAGAGAAATCCACTAAAACATACGACAAGCCGCAGATTGCAATACCACCCATAAGAAAAAAATGGCAATGCTTCGGCTCGAACTGCTTAAGTGAGATCAGTCTCATTTGAGGTCTCTGGAATCAGAAACGAATGTGATTGTAGCTTTAAACCTGGACCTTAAAATGTCAATTCCTCCAAAAACCAGTATCTTTGAGCCATTGAAACGTTCACGGATAACAAAATATCCAAAAAAAAAAAACTGTCACCTGCCCATGGATATAAAAGTAGCCGCAGCGACGAGTCGTATTTAACACCATCTAGTAGAAAATGCGGTACCGTTACGTCAGTTTTGATAGATTGTATGGATAGCTGATGAAATAGTTCGACGAAAAAACACAAGATGGCAGTTTTAGATATATTGACAAACAAATGAGATTTTTTTAAACGTCAGTTGACTCGTTTGACGTGTGTGTCGTGAAGTGTCTTTGTGAGTGGCAGCGATTATTTCGTAAGCACTACAGTTTTGTTTTATTTATCTTACAAGTGTTATACATCACAATAAACTAGGAAATTTGCGCTTTACGATGATGTTTACATGTTACAGTTTTATGTGATACATGTAGTCTAATTTTAACTTCAAAGTATTGTTGTTTCGAAAAAAATGGCTGTTTTCACGGTGTCGGCCAATTTTAGTATTGTTTACTCATGTTTTACATTATTTGCATTACAAATGTATATAAAATATCGAACTATATTTCGTAATAAGCAAAACAATACATTTTACAAATAGAAATATATTAAATCCATTGAAGATTCTTTAATAATATCAATGCGTTCCTCAAGTTTTTTGTTGTGGATTTAGTTGTATCCACGGACGTAACATCAATTGTTACAAATTAGGTTCGCCATAGACGGCAACATTGTTTACAATATTTTTTGTTTTTAAAATTGCATTGCTGGTACAATGGTGTTTGTTTCTTAAGATAAATAATCAACCGGTCCATACCCGATTGAGCGACCATATGCGCGCGACTTTTTTTTTCGTTAAGTGGCAAGGGGATTACGTCATCGCTCGTGCGCGACGGGCTGCTTTTGTAAACAAACGTTATCTGAGAGTGTGGTTTTGAGTAATGAACAAGCCCTTTGAACTGTGTCATTTCAATTTTGAATCTATGATTGCTCACAAAAATATTCATTACGTACCTAGTTCAAAATAGTGGCACCGCTAAAAAGTTTTGAGTTTGAATATTGCGGAAGTCGATTTAATTATAGGTCTCGTAAAATAACATTGTCACTATATTACCTACTTGTCTTTTTGTGACCAAAATTCCAAAATATACAGCACGAAAACAACATAATACAGCAACACTACTTTCGGCAACTACTCATATCAGTAGGAAATGTTTTTATGTATTTCGAGTTGTAACAATCTTGTTTACATTGTATTTCATAACAACATCATTCAAGAACCCGAAACCATTTCAAGTGTTTGAGAGCGGTGTTATCTGACTCCGCGATAAGTTGAGAGGCTAATCAGCAGATTTTTGTTTGACAACTGTATACGCAAAATAAAGGGTGTTTCGAGTAAATTAAGCTATAAAAGAGTATATTTATAAAATATAATATATATTTATTTTATTAAAATTTGTTTTTAATTAAAAAGCCCAACTAAAACAAACAAAAACAACAAAAACGTATTATTATTTATGCAATAATAAATGCCATTTTTTTATCAAAACTTGTGTGGGAAACCTTAGATGGGCGCCATATTGCTAATATTTCGCATTCGCGAGCGAATCGAGGCGCTCGAGAATCCGCGATAAAATTACGAGGAGTAGGTGTTTTGTTTCGATTAATTTTAATACTTAAACTTAACTGATTAAAATGATTTATACATCATAAGAAAGGAAAATAAATCTAGTTTGTTGTGAAATTATTTTATTGATAAAAAAAGCATTACTTTTTTTAATGTTTTAAAAAGATCGAAATTATTTTTTTATTTTTTTCTTAATTACATGTTTACCCCCGTTTTGAGTATCATAGAATATATCTGATGACTTAAAAAAATAGATTAGTTTGATCTGTATACTTTCATAATTTTTTTCTTTATTCTGGCTTTTACGGTTAAGTAGCTATAAAGGTTTTTGTTAAGACGGAGCTGCGCGGTCGCGCGGGGTGCGGGATGCATGCGGGGGCGGACGCTACAGCGATAAAAAAACGCGCGGGCCGGACGTTTCAATGGTGAGAGAGATTGCCAAACTATCAGGCTACTCAAAAACATAAAAGCTCCTGGCTTTGACTTAATGACTTATGCGAGCAAAAAACCACTCACAATTCGCAACGCGCAATGCGAGATGTGGTCATTTGTAAGAAACCACAACACGTTGTGACTTTTGAGTTATTTTTTTCGCTCATTGAGCATTTTCGATCTTTGGGCGTAAAATATATACCTATAGCAGATAGATTATGTTACTCTTGTTCTATGGTTATCGCAGCAAAATAATTTAGACGTCAACTGAAGAAGTTACCAGTAAGCAATCGTTTTTTATATTTAATTTCAGACTCACGCATACATTTTCAAAAGATGGAAAAATAAAATCATTCGCGCAGGATGCTGGTGGTTACATTTTGTCAGACACAGTCAGTGTTGTATTTCTGCAGAAAGCAAAAGACGCAAAAAGGTAAAACTAATTGTTTGTTAAAACTAGTACCTCAAACTTGCAAAAGAAAATGATATCAAAATGCTCTGTGTACGGTATCCGTAATAAAGCGCTATATTCTGAAGGCTTGCGGGCCTCCAAAGCCTTTCAGCCCAATCGGTCATTCGTTCCTATGAGTAACAATATAGGTCTGAGGACCGAATCCGCACAAAAACCCAATTTTTCTAATATTTTTTTTTAGAGTCTACGCGGAACTGTTGCATGTCAAAAATGAATTCATTTCGATACTGACTGACGAAATGGGTCCCAAATTCGGGTACAGTCGTAATCCCCAGACAACGGCTGGTTTCATTAGACAGTTTTATAAGGAAGTACATGTGCCGCCTCAGGCAGTTGAGTACGTAGAAGCATATGGTACAGGTAAGAAAGAATCAGTCAATACTAATAAACGCAATGCATACATACAACATACATATGCAATGCATACATATTTCCGTAATAAATGCTTTGCTGATAAAAGTGGGATTTAAACTTAACAGCCCAGGCATAAACATAGGTAGGTACTATATGTATAAAAGTGCTCTGGTACTATAGAATAGAATAGGCAATATTTATTCCACATAGACACAACACACAAGCAACAACACATAAGGAATTAAGAGAAAGAAGAGTAATTCTTCTATTTTTAAATGACTTCAAAAAGGAGGAGGTTCTATGATCGACTGCATGTATTTTTTTATGTATGTTCACCGATTTCTCCGCCAATTGTAGACCGATTTTCAAAATTTTTTTTGTTCAAATGCCTATCCTCCTGAGGCCCATTGTCACCAAGTCAGAATCTGATGAGATCCCAAAAAAATTGAGGGCAACCCTCAAATTTGAAAGGCATTTATACAATGTTTTTCATATACTTTTTGACGCAATTCCGATATTTTAGAGAATAACAATTCAGCAAAATTTCGCTAAGCTATGCTACACTTTGTTGATCTTGATATTGAAATCGACTTCATAACCTATGAATAAAGTCAATTTGAAAATCTTTTAAAACAAACTAAAACTAAAGTACCTATTTCGAAGGTTTTAAAAAAAACAATTCAGTAGACAGCTTAAGGATTACTGTGGTTTTCCAGGTATACCAGATGCTGATAAATCTGAGCTCGATGCACTTGAAGAAGTCTACTGCAAAGATAGACAAAATCCTCTACTGGTCGGCAGCGTGACATCTAATATTGGTTTGACAGAAGCAGCGTCTGGCATGGCTGCTCTCACTAAGGTTAGTACAGATACCGATTAGTAGTAGATTTGTCAAATCCATGAGCATGTTTGAGGGAGTACTACCACTGTATTAGTTTGCTGTGGTCCAGTTCGAAAGATATAAATCATAATAACTTATTTGCAGTCTGATAGATCTATAGTGAAAGTATGTAGTTACATGCTGTACTTATTACTATTGATAGTACACATAATAATAATGACAACTATGCATGCGAGTGTTGAAGCGCGTACAGTATTGGTTGGACGTGTTTTGTAGTGATTAGCTAATTACTTTGCTATCGAATGTGCAGTAAACAACACCATGCTGCCGGCAACCTAGCCAAACTAGTTAAGCTCGCACAAATCTACACCATATGCGTTATGAATCCAGACGAGAATAATAATTAATCAATACAATTACAAAAAGGGCGAATAGAATACACATCAAGAAGACTTAGGTAACATTTGTTTAACATAGAGGGTAATGAGACGTCCAAAGATGAAATACGACCTACGAAAAGAGGAAGAGAAGAAAATGAATGGAGTGAAGTTAGGAATAGTAAAACTTTTTCACAAAAAAAAACCGACTTCCAAGCAAAAGGTTTCTTATTTTTTACTTTTTAGTGGTCCCACATCTAACAACACCACTGTAAAGTCACAGGAAAGCAGAATATGCAATTTTGTATACATAGCGATTTTTCCATATATTTTTTCCAGCTATTTAGATTCAAAAACCAAACTATTGGACCGATTTTGATAAAATTTCAATGGGACCAATCGAAAAATAAATCTTTTCATAAAATAAGATTTTTTCAAATCAGTTCATAAATGACGGAGATATGAGGTAACAAACACAAACAACAACCGAATTGAGAACCTCCTCCTTTTTTGAAGTCAGTTAAAAAGCAGTAAGTAAGAGACGTGTAAGAGGAATTACAGAATTACGTGTCATTTGCAAAGATAACTTCCTAAGTAATTAGGACTTGCAAAATTATTTTAGGAACAAAGACAAATATAATGTTTTCGAGGGTTTTCTCGAATCGTCTCGCCCAAAAGTTCGATGATTTCCAACTGCCGGAGCAGGCTGGGTTTCGAAAACGCTACAGCACCGTAGACCATATATATGTGTGCATAGTCGCAGCAGAAATGTTGAATTTCTTAATTTCAGTTTAGCAGATACTTAGTGTATGACGTCGTGTAATTATATGTTAAGTACAAATTTGTGCATTCAACCATTTGGGAGCTATTCAACATAAACTGTTTCCGCTGGAACAACGTCATCCTAGCGGCACTTTTTTTTCCTTTGGACGTACAAGAAAACAATAGTGTGTAACGAGAAATAAATATAATAATAATAATCTGTGGCCCGGCTGTCAACTTGGCTGACGTAAATTTTTCTCACTCCTTATTTTTGCTCAATTTTATTAAAAATAACATATAACAAAATGTATTTCATCAAGAATCCACCAAAAAAAAAAGAAATAGAATTTTATAGAAAGTCAACCTATACGAAAACATGTTTGAAAATACTATTTGGCGACTCTGAAATGGACAAATGAAATGCTAACAAGAAGCCGGGCACGAAAACTAAACACACATCCAACATCTTCGGGTTCGTCGCTCAGCTCCGCCTCGCAGCCGCCGGGACCTGCGCCAGCCGTGAGTCCTGAGATTCCGGTTGCTGCAGTTGCGTCGAGCTCGAGCGACGAATACTTCTCGCCGCCGACGACACCACCACCTGCGCGTCGGCGCGGACGAGGCCGACCACCGACCAGCTTGGGACTTCGAGGCCCGCCGGCCTCTGACAGGGTCCCCGCTGCCGGTGGAAGTGTGCAGCGCATGCGATGGACACAATCCATAAACGAAAATGTCATGCGCTCATACTTTGGGGCTACAGAGGGGGGAACTAACCTGACTGCGTACCGTGGTCGGATGCTCTCTCTGTTTCAGGTACTTGAGCCAGGTGTCAACGTTTCAGCCCAACGATTATCGGATCAGGTGCGGGTCATTCAGCGTAACCGTATGTTGGATGACGCCGTACTTGATAGACTGCGTCTGGTATCACGGAGTAGCCGTGTCTCGCCTGCTTCGCCACCGGCCGCGGTGCAAATACAACCAAGTGTTTCACCGCGACCCGACCACGTTGGTGAAGATGATGATGACGTGGCTATATCCGTGAGTACCCAATGCAATGAGCGTTTGAGGGGTGCGTTGGAGGATGCTTTCCGAGAGTATCGCTCCACACCGCCTGAGCTTAGACCCCGTCTACCTCGTTTGCCCATGCATAAGAAAAATAGGGCGCTGGTGTGTGCTCTAGATTCGCAGCTTTCAAATTATTTTGATAGCAGCGAAAACCTCACCGATACCCACTCGATCTTGTACTGTGCGGCTGCAGCGGCATGTCGTGTAGCTCATGTAAAATTTCCTAACACTGACAGAGCTACACGACCAGCTGTACCAGCTTGGCAGTGCAGGATCGAGCGTCGTATCGGTGAGGCTAGAGCACTCATCGGCAAACTAATCTGCTTCAGGGAGGGCAATACTCGCCGTAGAGTGATGATGCGCTTTGTGAGACGGGCGTTCTCGGGGACTGATACTAGTCCTCGTGATTACCCGACCCGCGTCACAGAGCGTATCGACTTCCTGAAGCAGAAAATCTATGCATGGGCAAACCGTATACGTCGGTACAAGCGGCGAGTGGAGCGATACACTCTGAATCGCACATTCCAAAACAACGAAAGGTGGGTTTATAGGGCTTGGGAGCGACCGGACCAAGGTGTGACTGATGCGCGCCTACCGGATGATGACGCCATGCTTTCATTTTGGCGCAGCATCTGGTCGGTGCCTGTCAGTCACACCGAGGGTGATTGGACTCGGGAGGTCGAGCGTGCGTGTGATCCGATACCACAGATGGGGGCAATTACCATCAGCCCCCAAGATATAGCTCGTGCAGTCCGTCCGTTACCTAACTGGAAATCTCCAGGGCCGGACGGGCTGCACAATTTCTGGATTAAGTGGTTTCAAAGATCGCACGCTCGCTTGGCATCTCAATTCCAGTCTGCTTTAGAGTCCGGATCGCTGCCACAGTTCCTAACTACAGGAATAACCCACCTGCTCCATAAATCAGGTAGTACTGCGGAACCTAAAAATTATAGACCGATCACGTGTTTACCGACGGTCTATAAAGTTCTTACATCCATTTTGAGAGCAAAGATTAACGAACATATTGAGAGCAATTCAATAATGTCTGCCTCTCAAAATGGATGTAGGAACGGGTCCCGCGGTACTAAGGAGCTGCTCCTCATCGATGTTGCCATTAGCCAACAGGTACGCCGTTCTAGAAAGGATCTGTCAACATGTTGGATAGATTATAAGAAGGCCTATGACTCAGTGCCACATACATGGCTCATGAGGGTGCTGGAGTTGTATAAAGTTGATGCAGTTCTGCGCACCTTCCTGATGTCATGTATGGGGCAGTGGAGGACGGTCCTTCGTTATCCAGTATGTCGACAGATCCAGGCGAACAGCGAACCGATAAGGATAGAGCGTGGTATATTTCAGGGCGACAGTCTGAGTCCACTGTGGTTTTGTCTGGCCCTCAACCCTCTCAGTATACTGCTGGAGGATTCGGGCCAAGGCTACCGGTTGAGAAGAGGTGGTCAGGTCATATCGCACCTCCTTTACATGGATGACTTAAAACTCTTTGCTCCTAACAATTTGCAACTGATGAAACTACTGAAGGTAACAGAAACCTTCAGTAGCGCCATCAGGATGGAATTTGGTATGGACAAATGTGCGGTCATGCATGTAAAGCGAGGGGAGATTATGGAATCCGTGGGAACCCAACTCTCGGATTCCATACACCTTAGATCCCTCTCCTCAACCGAAACCTACAAGTATTTGGGTATGTCGGAAGCGTTAGGCATCAATGCTGCTGACATGAAACAATCGTTGAAGGAGCGCTTCTTTGGCCGCCTGAACAAAGTACTTAACAGTCTTTTATCAGGCGGAAACAAGGTGCGCGCCTTTAACGGTTGGGTCATGCCGGTATTGATGTACTCTTTCGGCATACTCAAATGGACTCAGACGGAGCTTGACGCCCTGGATAGGAGGGTACGCTCACTGCTTACCGCAAATCGGATGCATAACCCGCGGTCATCGGTGATGAGGCTGTATATCCCGCGGAAGTGCGGGGGTCGTGGATTCTTAAATGCTAAGACCCTACACAACCGCGAGGTATGCAGCCTTAGGGACTATTTCCTAGAGGCCGACGTGGGTATGCATCAGGACGTGGTAGCGGTGGACAAAGGCCTTACCGCGCTCTCCTTGGCTAACGAGAACTGGCGCAAACCTGTGGTATTAGATACTAATGACCGCATGGAGGTATGGCAGAGCAAGGAGCTTCACGGGCGTTTTTATCGGGTCCTACATGGGCCCGATGTAGACTTTTTAGCGTCCGTAGCCTGGCTGCGTTTTGGTGACCTCTTCGGGGAAACCGAAGGTGTTGTCTGTGCGATTATGGACGAAGTTATGATGACGAACAACTACCGGAAATACATTGTGAAGGACGGTACGGTTGACATATGTCGGGCATGTCACCGGCCCGGGGAATCTATCCGCCTCATTATTTCCGGTTGTTCTAGTCTGGCTAACGGAGACTATTTGCACAGGCACAACCTTGTAGCCAGGATTATCCATCAGCAACTTGCTCTTCAATACAATCTTGTGGAATCGGAAGTACCGTACTACAGGTATGTGCCCGACCCAGTTCTCGAAAATGGCAATTGCACATTGTATTGGGATCGGTCTATCATCACTGACAGGACTATTTTGGCTAATAAGCCTGATATAGTGGTGATAGACCGACTAGAGCGTCGCGCAATGATTGTTGATATAGCAGTCCCTCATGACGAGAACCTCGTGAAGTCTGAGAAAGATAAACAAACAAAGTATCTTGACTTGGCTCGCGAGGTTGTCGACATGTGGGATGTGAACACAGCAGTCATTGTTTCGATAATTGTCACGGCCAATGGCGTAATTGCCAAGAGCCTCGACCAACATCTCAAGAGGCTCTCGTTGGGCAGCTGGATCAAGGGCTTGATCCAGAAAGCAGTACTCTTGGACACGGCGCGTATCGTTAGGAGGTTCCTCTCTCAAGAGCCCTGACCACCGGTAGCTTGGATTCTGTTCCCGATACCGGTGGGCTACTGTTTTTTATATTTTTAAATGTTTTTTTTAAAATTGTATTTAAAAATGTAAATTATATGTATATTAAGTGAATAAAGAGAATAATAATAATAATAAATAATAAATAGTAATCTGTGGCCCGGCTGTCAACTTGGCTGACGTAAATTTTTCTCACTCCTTATTTTTGCTCAATTTTATTAAAAATAACATTATAACAAAATGTATTTCATCAAGAATCCACCGAAAAAAAAAGAAATAGAATTCTATAGAAAGTCAACCTATACGAAAACATGTTTGAAAATACTATTTGGCGACTCTGAAATGGACAAATGAAATGCTAACAAGAAGCCGGGCACGAAAACTAAACACACATCCAACATCTTCGGGTTCGTCGCTCAGCTCCGCCTCGCAGCCGCCGGGACCTGCGCCAGCCGTGAGTCCTGAGATTCCGGTTGCTGCAGTTGCGTCGAGCTCGAGCGACGAATACTTCTCGCCGCCGACGACACCACCACCTGCGCGTCGGCGCGGACGAGGCCGACCACCGACCAGCTTGGGACTTCGAGGCCCGCCGGCCTCTGACAGGGTCCCCGCTGCCGGTGGAAGTGTGCAGCGCATGCGATGGACACAATCCATAAACGAAAATGTCATGCGCTCATACTTTGGGGCTACAGAGGGGGGAACTAACCTGACTGCATACCGTGGTCGGATGCTCTCTCTGTTTCAGGTACTTGAGCCAGGTGTCAACGTTTCAGCCCAACGATTATCGGATCAGGTGCGGGTCATTCAGCGTAACCGTATGTTGGATGACGCCGTACTTGATAGACTGCGTCTGGTATCACGGAGTAGCCGTGTCTCGCCTGCTTCGCCACCGGCCGCGGTGCAAATACAACCAAGTGTTTCACCGCGACCCGACCACGTTGGTGAAGATGATGATGACGTGGCTATATCCGTGAGTACCCAATGCAATGAGCGTTTGAGGGGTGCGTTGGAGGATGCTTTCCGAGAGTATCGCTCCACACCGCCTGAGCTTAGACCCCGTCTACCTCGTTTGCCCATGCATAAGAAAAATAGGGCGCTGGTGTGTGCTCTAGATTCGCAGCTTTCAAATTATTTTGATAGCAGCGAAGACCTCGCCGATACCCACTCGATCATGTACTGTGCGGCTGCAGCGGCATGTCGTGTAGCTCATGTAAAATTTCCTAACACTGACAGAGCTACACGACCAGCTGTACCAGCTTGGCAGTGTAGGATCGAGCGTCGTATCGGTGAGGCTAGAGCACTCATCGGCAAACTAATCTGCTTCAGGGAGGGCAACACTCGCCGTAGAGTGATGCGCTTTGTAAGGCGGGCGTTCTCGGGGACTGATACTAGTCCTCGTGATTACCCGACCCGCGTCACAGAGCGTATCGACTTCCTGAAGCAGAAAATCTATGCATGGGCAAACCGTATACGTCGGTACAAGCGGCGAGTGGAGCGATACACTCTGAATCGCACATTCCAAAACAACGAAAGGTGGGTTTATAGGGCTTGGGAGCGACCGGACCAAGGTGTGACTGATGCGCGCCTACCGGATGATGACGCCATGCTTTCATTTTGGCGCAGCATCTGGTCGGTGCCTGTCAGTCACACCGAGGGTGATTGGACTCGGGAGGTCGAGCGTGCGTGTGATCCGATACCACAGATGGGGGCAATTACCATCAGCCCCCAAGATATAGCTCGTGCAGTCCGTCCGTTACCTAACTGGAAATCTCCAGGGCCGGACGGGCTGCACAATTTCTGGATTAAGTGGTTTCAAAGATCGCACGCTCGCTTGGCATCTCAATTCCAGTCTGCCTTAGAGTCCGGATCGCTGCCACAGTTCCTAACTACAGGAATAACCCACCTGCTCCATAAATCAGGTAGTACTGCGGAACCTAAAAATTATAGACCGATCACGTGTTTACCGACGATCTATAAAGTTCTTACATCCATTTTGAGAGCAAAGATTAACGAACATATTGAGAGCAATTCAATAATGTCTGCCTCTCAGAATGGATGTAGGAACGGGTCCCGCGGTACTAAGGAGCTGCTCCTCATCGATGTTGCCATTAGCCAACAGGTACGCCGTTCTAGAAAGGATCTGTCAACATGTTGGATAGATTATAAGAAGGCCTATGACTCAGTGCCACATACATGGCTCATGAGGGTGCTGGAGTTGTATAAAGTTGATGCAGTTCTGCGCACCTTCCTGATGTCATGTATGGGGCAGTGGAGGACGGTCCTTCGTTATCCAGTATGTCGACAGATCCAGGCGAACAGCGAACCGATAAGGATAGAGCGTGGTATATTTCAGGGCGACAGTCTGAGTCCACTGTGGTTTTGTCTGGCTCTCAACCCTCTCAGTATACTGCTGGAGGATTCGGGCCAAGGCTACCGGTTGAGAAGAGGTGGTCAGGTCATATCGCACCTCCTTTACATGGATGACTTAAAACTCTTTGCTCCTAACAATTTGCAACTGATGAAGCTACTGAAGGTAACAGAAACCTTCAGTAGCGCCATCAGGATGGAATTTGGTATGGACAAATGTGCGGTCATGCATGTAAAGCGAGGGGAGATTATGGAATCCGTGGGAACCCAACTCTCGGATTCCATACACCTTAGATCCCTCTCCTCAACCGAAACCTACAAGTATTTGGGAATATCGGAAGCGTTAGGCATCAATGCTGCTGACATGAAACAATCGTTGAAGGAGCGCTTCTTTGGCCGCCTGAACAAAGTACTTAACAGTCTTTTATCAGGCGGAAACAAGGTGCGCGCCTTTAACGGTTGGGTCATGCCGGTATTGATGTACTCTTTCGGCATACTCAAATGGACTCAGACGGAGCTTGACGCCCTGGATAGGAGGGTACGCTCACTGCTTACCGCAAATCGGATGCATCACCCACGGTCATCGGTGATGAGGCTGTATATCCCGCGGAAGTGCGGGGGTCGTGGATTCTTAAATGCTAAGACCCTACATAACCGCGAGGTATGCAGCCTTAGGGACTATTTCCTAGAGGCCGACGTGGGTATGCATCAGGACGTGGTAGAGGTGGACAAAGGCCTTACCGCGCTCTCCTTGGCTAACGAGAACTGGCGCAAACCTGTGGTATTAGATACTAATGACCGCATGGAGGTATGGCAGAGCAAGGAGCTTCACGGGCGTTTTTATCGGGTCCTACATGGGCCCGATGTAGACTTTTTAGCGTCCGTAGCCTGGCTGCGTTTTGGTGACCTCTTCGGGGAAACCGAAGGTTTTGTCTGTGCGATTATGGACGAAGTTATGATGACGAACAACTACCGGAAATACATTGTGAAGGACGGTACGGTTGACATATGTCGGGCATGTCACCGGCCCGGGGAATCTATCCGCCACATTATTTCCGGTTGTTCTAGTCTGGCTAACGGAGACTATTTGCACAGGCACAACCTTGTAGCCAGGATTATCCATCAGCAACTTGCTCTTCAATACAATCTTGTGGAATCGGAAGTACCGTACTACAGGTCATGTGCCCGACCCAGTTCTCGAAAATGGCAATTGCACATTGTATTGGGATCGGTCTATCATCACTGACAGGACTATTTTGGCTAATAAGCCTGATATAGTGGTGATAGACCGACTAGAGCGTCGCGCAATGATTGTTGATATAGCAGTCCCTCATGACGAGAACCTCGTGAAGTCTGAGAAAGATAAACAAACAAAGTATCTTGACTTGGCTCGCGAGGTTGTCGACATGTGGGATGTGAACACAGCAGTCATTGTTTCGATAATCGTCACGGCCAATGGCGTAATTGCCAAGAGCCTCGACCAACATCTCAAGAGGCTCTCGTTGGGCAGCTGGATCAAGGGCTTGATCCAGAAAGCAGTACTCTTGGACACGGCGCGTATCGTTA
This sequence comes from Melanchra persicariae, assembly GCA_947386135.1. Taxonomy (NCBI): domain Eukaryota; kingdom Metazoa; phylum Arthropoda; class Insecta; order Lepidoptera; family Noctuidae; genus Melanchra; species Melanchra persicariae. The sequence goes on along the minus strand of OX376661.1, from coordinate 6,339,731 downwards.
GGAGGTTCCTCTCTCAAGAGCCCTGACCACCGGTAGCTTGGATTCTGTTCCCGATACCGGTGGGCTACTATTTTTTATATTTCTAAATGTTTTTTTTTTATATTTTTATAGAATTATTAAAAATGTAAATTATATGTATATAAAATGAATAAAGAGAATAATAATAATAATAAAATTTGATTATCTTCGCAATTTTAAGAGACACACAAATTTCTTTGTATATGTTATACGTGGATACTTGATAAAAATCATACGAATCGGTTTAGTGCAGAGTTGTATTTTTTTTACGCACGTTGCTGTAAATTTGTATGCAATGTTTGTGAAAACAGATTGCTTAACTTATAAAACGTTTATTTGTATCTTGTAAGGCTCTACAATGGCTTGCCAAGTTTCATTTATGTGCTCTTAGTAATAATTAATGAGCAGTGCCTTAGTTTACTACGAATGGGCCACTATATTTTATGACATCCGATTGTAGGTCTTTCTAATGGAAAAGCAAAATAAAACATATTCCAATGTTTAGTGTATTAATGCAACTATTTACATGTAAAATTTCAGATCATTACAGTACATAATTAAAGAGAAATAGTAAAAATACCAGAACAATCGCAATACATGAATAAACCGACCAAATTTGAATGGCTACAAACAAGCGGCCGTACAGTAGATAGAGCTAACGTTTTAGAATTTCCAGTATAGTATTGTTATTGTGTTTAATAGTTTTGTACGGGTGCGTACACAATAGTTTAGCAGAAAATATAACAACTGCATTAACTGGTGAACAACCTATGTGCGAACGTCATAACTTTGTACTCTTAATGTTTGCAGTCACACCCATCGGCTGAGCATTGGGCAGTCCCACCGGTCACTCAATCAATCGCTCGGTCCTTCCTCCGCATAATGCCGAGGTGCCATAACAGTTCAATGGTACCGCTGTATTTACGGGCACATGAGCAACAGCATACCGCGGTGATCGACATGCACTAGTACTCGTAACCCTTAACTGATCCGCAGGTGTTACTGGGCTACCACACTGGCAAGCTTGCTGCCAACTTGCACTGCGACAACCCGCGTGAGGATGTGGTGGCGCTGCGCGAGGGCCACATGCGCATTGTCACTGAAAACCAGCCTTTCAGTCGTTCGTACGTCGCGCTCAACGGCATGTCCATCACCGGTGTCAACTCACACGTGCTCCTGCATGGAAGATACAAACCTAAGGTACTTTTTTTATTCTGGATGTGTTTAAGTTCCGAGTGAAGATGTTACAGCTAGGCAAGCGTGCTCCATCGTCGACTACATCATCGCTTTTCGTCAGAGGTGAGATCAATACAAAAATAAAACATTTTAACAAAAAAATACAACTGACTTCCAAATAAAAAACACAACAAAGTATAAAATAACTTGTATTTCGGAAGTCCGTGTTTTTAGTTGTTCCTTCAGTTTTGGACACCGACTTCCGTTAATTATTTTTAACTTTTTAGTGGATACCTCACAACTAAATTGACATTATTATCATCAGTTATTTAACGTTAAGGAGTTATACTTTATGTGCAGTCCAAGTCCAGACCAGCTCATTTATAAATAGCTACTTTGATTTGGGATTGACACAAACCGTACAATATGTTCCTTTACTAGATGTTATTGATTATCTACTAATAAATTTACTATTTTATTTGTAGGTACTTAAATATCAAATTTTCTTTGGGATTGACATAAACCTGACCATATCCCACTTTACTACATTTTAAATTAAGGAGGTCACTGGTTTTCTTTGAAGTTCAACGTCCAATACAAATTCAAGATAGCTATAACTAAACCCAACGCAAAAAGAATCATCAAAATCGGTTCATAAACAATAAAGTTATGCCTGACCAACTATGGTTTAGGGGTTATCTACCCTAAAACATGATTGACTTGTACAATTATCTGCGTACCCCTTCACAGTGTACATGGCGTAATGTTATGTTATGAGCTGGTGTATGTTAACAATAAATAGGACTTAAGAGGTCTTCTTCTTCGTGTCGATGGCACAACAGTTGGTCAGATTTGGGTGGCCCAAAACGTGGCCACCTCCACAGCATCGTTGGTAGCCGCACACAGGTCACTCAGGCTGCATGTCTTGGGGCACAGAGGGCAAGATAGCAGGTGGAGCATGGTCTGTGACTCCGTTCCACATCCACACCCTGCAGTTGATGTGTCACGGTAGCCCCACTTAGCGAGGTTCAAATTACACCTTCCTACTTGCGTTCTGAGGCGGTTCAGGGACTTCCAAGTGGACCAAGGAAGGTTAGACCCTACGGGAAGATGTTCGCTTGGGTGTAAGTAGTTCATAGGTGGGGGAGTACCGGTCAGTTGTTGTGTCCGGTAAACAACTGCCGGATAGTTGATATTCGGGCTGTTGTACATGTTCAAATCGCACGGAAAACTCTGATACCGCGATGCAGGTTGTGGTTCAGTTAGGTCGCAGCTAGCGGGATACATGGCGATGTAGGCCGCATCAATGCCCCCACTCAGGAAATTTCCAATCATTTATTGAAGACTTCCTTTTACATTCCTCGAAGTTTTACATGAGATCTTCACAAATTGAAATGGGACCAGTCGAGAAAAATAATTTTCCAAACAAAAAATAGAATCATCAAAATCGGTTGATATGTTCGTGTAATGCGGTAGTTACTTAGTAGAGTAAAGTAACTACTGCATTACACTTAGCATTATTTTATTGTGCTGTAAAATTTTCGAATGCTTTGATATTGCTTGGTGGTTTAAGCGTTCTTTTCAAAGCGTTCGACTATGTTCATCACGACTGCTTTCATGAAGGTAGCAAAAAGCTGGCGTTGAACTTTATTTTTCTGGCTAACTGGCAGGGTACAATATGTTAATTTTATCAGCACAGAATAGGGAATATGCATGAAAAAAAGAGATCTCAAAATATACAAATATGTGATACTAACAGTGAAAATAGGATCATAATTGATCGAGCAACCAACGAGATATAAGTAACTATTTTAATCAAATATATTTGTCCCTCTCTCGAAAATGCCGTTTTATAAGGCTGCTGTATAGGCGTCATGAACTTTGACGGCAGAGCTCGTATCGGACTTCTCTATCTAATTGTCAACTTTGAAGCTTTTTAACTTCTCCACTGATTAAGGTATTTTAAAAATTATTTGATAATAATTGTTGCATCTATCTAATAATTACTTCATTTGGCAAATAAAAAAATTGCATGCATATCCCCCAACCTGTATTAGTCTGTACTTAGATATTCCGAAAGGTTCAGTTTTGGCCCCACTATTTTTTCTCTTTTGTGATATTGTGCTGTATGCTGATGAAATCTCTATTATCATTTTTAGTTGAATGGATGATTTTATGCGTGGTTTAATTCGATGTATGCGCCGATCATCAGCATAGCTGATGCTAATGGTCTCGCCACGAAGACTGATCTTATCAATCCCAAATCCATGTAATTTTTTTTTTTTACTTTCTCAATTTTATTTCAAAATCTACGACTAGAAAACATCACACACACTCGGAAACTTATTTTAGTACTAAAATAATAATATCTTATTGCTTAGTGGTATTTATAAAATTCTGTACCTTAAAATGACATTGCATAATCGACTAGATTATTACGAATGGCTAGGTCAAAGATGAGTTTTGAAAGTGATTTATCAGTCGGAAAACCATTTGGTCCCATTTGGGTGCCATTAACAGAATTGACGCCCAAATGGGACTAGAGTATTTTTTGTGTTTAAGTATATTGCTTTTATGTTTGAACAGATTTAAAGTGGTGGTTGGTGAGAATAATCGTTCTATTATTATAACATCGTTTCTTACTTAAATAATATGATTAAATCATGTTGGTTTTCTGTTCTGGGCGCCAATTGTCATTTATTGTTTTATAAATTCAATTCGAGACAATTATTTTCATAATTTTTAATCGGAGCTCTTATTGAGTACTGAAATCAATGAACTAGATAATGTGTACTTGACAGCGTGTTTTTGAAAAAAACCCTCTTGTTTTAAGTCCCAATTGAGCACCGATCACCTTGAGTATTTAGCTACGGAACAAAAAAAAGTACATGTAATCTAAAACACGTCAGACGTGAAGTGAATGGTTTAAAATAAAAACAAACATTCACGTTTATAATAATTTCGCAGACCACCCAAACTTCTTTCTTTATTCTTTCTTTATTGGAACCAAAACAAATTTCACAAATTCATTGCGTACGTAAATAGCTGCATTAGTTATAAAACTGTGTCGCAGCTATTAACGCCCACCTCCAAGAGGGAGACGACAGAGTTCCACATTTCACAGAAACAAAAGAAAAACAATAACAATAAAATCATTACAAAATTAAAAAATTAAAATTAAAATGGTAAAAAATAATAATCATGGTAATAACATACAAAATTAAAATAGACAAGTGCTTAATGTTGTGCATGTTCGAGTGATGTGTGTAAGTGTAGTGCGTGTCTGTGGTGTGTAAGTGTAGAGTGTGCTTGTGTGGCACCTCCCTACGAGCACACTCAACGCTACGTGTATTTGTTGTGCATGTCTACGGAAGAAAGGTCTTTAGGGTTTGACAAAATTCTCCAATTCTTCGTATGTGAGAGTATGTAGCCATTGATCCATCATGATTTTGCAATCCCGGAGAGTACATGGATAAATAGTCAGCACTTTATTTATTTTATTGTAAAGCACGGGACTGCAGAAAATGAACTGCCGTCGGACAATGTCCAACTTAACACGCGAAGTCGGGCAGACTCTGTCAGTTCTACGCTTTTGCCTTCCAAACTAAGACTCAAAAGACAAGTTTGAGTGTTTCCGCAACACTGTACTTAGCACAAAAGAGTGCCTCACTGTAGGTAGTTTCCATAGCGTGTACAATTCGCTGGTAGGGAAGCGATAAGGTTTGAAGGCCATTACCTTAAGGACAGCCCTCTGCGCCCTCTCCAAACGTAGCAGAAGACATTTACCGGCACCACCCCAGGCCGAATTTCCACGAACATGGTCATAAAATAAATAATTGACCAAAGATTTTATATTTCAGGACCTATCCCGTTACGAGGCTTCGATCCCACGCTTGGTCTCTTTGTCTGGAAGACAGGAGTCTGCCATCACAAAGATATTTGAAGACCTCAAATCCCGACCCATCGATGCGGAAGAATTGGCGCTGTTATATAGCATTCATGAGAACAACATCTCGGGACATTTAGGCAGGGGATATGCTATTTTAGGTATAAAGAAATTGACATTGGTATAACTACAGAGTCGTGGATATATGCAGATACCAGAAAATCTCTAAATTCATAATTACAAAAAACTACACTCAACACCAAACGAATCGAAAAGCTGCAGCGGCAGCTCTAGCACAACCCGATGAGCTAGGAAGATGGGATTGGGATCGGGACGGGATGGCGCAAGAGTATCGATACAAGTAGCTTCCCACAAAAGGCCTACCCATCTTCCATGGACATACGTCTGGGCGCTTGCCATCGTCGCGTTCTAGGCCATTGGGCTCTAATACAGCTGGAACGCCGACGGTGACAAGAGCCCGTGGGATGATGTCGTTTAAATTAGCGTGCCGTGCAAAACGGCCTGCACTGCACCTACATGAAATACCGGGGTGCCCGAAGCTGTTGACAACTTCACCACCTTGATTACGATGAGGAGAACGCCATGGGGTCGTAAACGTAGTGAAGCAGCGAGTTGAAAAGTGGTATCGTCGAGCAAAGTGCCTAGGTTCGACGACGCGCTAGTGCGTGAAGCCAACCCCCCCCCCGACTCCCACATTCCTATAGCCAGCAGGCGAGAACAGTCAGCCCTAAAGTGTCACTTTGCCGAGATATTTCGTGGTAAAGTCATCATGTGACAATCATGACTATCATTAAAAATGACTTAATTAAATGCTCATGTGCATTAGATTAAATTCAAAAAGTTGTAGCGCACGATCATATATGATAAGGATCTAACAATGTGTGCATGTTAGATCGTGAGCCACAACTTTGAATAAAAAAAACAAAATGGCGGCGGGGCGGGTCGGTTATGCCACACCGAGGTTATATCCCCTTTATACTAGAAATTTTGCAGCCGAGCCCACCCGTGCGGATGGGATGAGTAGCTTGTACCCAAGCTTGGTCGTCCAAGGCTACGTTCAAAGTTAATGATAAAGTTCGTCGGGTTATTTGATCCATTTGGTTTAAAAGCTAAGTGTGCTAAATGAATGGAAAGAACAAGGAAAATCTGTCAATTTGGGACCGAGATCAGAAATGAATTATGTAAGTGATGGCCGAATGCATGTTAATTTGGAGCATCTTCATTGTATATCGAAACCCAACCAACATATCTGCGGATTTTTGTTACACAATATTGTTTGTTTCTAGTGTACAGTCCTACTAAATCGTGACCATTATTTATTATTAAGATCAAGAAAATCAATAATTTGCCTTTTCATTTTGTAAGATACGGACGAAAACAAAAAAACTGTAAGCTTGTGTGAGAAGGCTGAGTACTTCGACGACACTCGTCGTCCGCTGTGGTTCGTGTACAGCGGAATGGGCTCGCAGTGGGCTGGTATGGGCGCGCAACTCATGCGTATACCCATCTTTGCTGCTGCTATCGAACGGTAAGAAATAATACAAAATTAGAGTTTTATACTTTCACCTATAAATTTTTAAACACGTTTTTTATTGGATAAAGTTTTTCCCACTTTATCTAATACCTGCGGTCTACCATAATGTAGAAGGTGACAAACATAACTATGTGTTGTGAAGATTATAGACGATTTTAGTACCACATTTGTAGCGCGCCATCATTCAATAATAATAATAATAAACATTTATTTCAGAATCAGTTCCATATTTGTTAGTAACAGTGTAACTTATAAACTAGTGTTAGTAACATTATCATTCTAAGCGTGGGGCACTCCGATCCCGGGAATGTCTACTTGACTGCATGCAGTCGTATCCACCACCCCAAGATCGGAGAGTCCCTGCATAAATGTAGATCAGGCAAAAAGTGTTATTCGGTTTTTTCAATAGGAATTTCTTTGTGACAGCCCGGAGTTTGGAAGTTGGTGGTGTGACACCCCCGTGCCTCGGTGCGCACGTTAAGCCGTTGGTCCTGCGCCAGATCTCTCTCCGGTCGTGTTGGGTTGCCGTCTCATCGGAATATGAGAGTGATGGACGAGGGAGTGCACCTGTACTTGCGCACACACTTCACTATAGTAATTATATCCCACGCCGTTGGCTAGTCTTCGTTGAGATTGGCCGTCATGGCCGAAATCGGTCAGGAGGACTATAAATGTATGTTGACATGCAGGTATTAAATGTGTATGGTGACGATAGTTTTTTTTGCTTGTAGGGTTTCAACGTGCTATAACCACAGGAATATTATGTCGAGACGTATCTAAACTGTTACTAATATAGTAAGTATTTATTTGATTACAGTTGTCACAAAGTGCTGACACCGGAGGGTTACGATATCGTTCATATAATTACGTCTCCTGACAAAAAAGTATTTCAAAATATCAAAAACTGCTTCGTGGGGATAGCTGCTATTCAAATTGGACTTACAGATGTCCTACATGAACTGGGCTTAAAGCCTGATGGAATAATAGGTAAGACGATTTCCAAAAATTTACTGTTTTTGCTTGTCGGTAATTTTTTACATTGTTTGGTCAGAAGCAATGGATAGATAGATGATGCCAACGATAACGTAGGTTAATAAAGGTCCCTGCTAGTCCGATGAAGTTGAAACAGGGCATTATTGCTTTCGATAAAAAAACGGGGTAATTTCGGTTCGACCCATTATAGTAGAGGAGCTCCAGAGGGGGTTTTGGAATTTACTCGAGCACGGCAGATTAATATTGGGGAGGATACCTTTTTGTTTCTTTCTTTGTATGGATGGGAAATCATTAAATGACTCCTCCCGCTCCAGGCGGAGCGGGAGCGGAGTGTCAGACCCTTACTGACTAAAACCCGGGCCCGTCTAATATGCTGGCATTTCTTTGAGGCCCGCCTGGAACACAACGCGCCGTCAACCCGGGCCTATCTTTGATCAGATGGCGAGCTACCCAACGCTCGCCGTCCGCAGACCCGCGCCTACGGTGGCCGGGAATCGCCCTGCGACTCCAACGCTACAGAAAAGTTTTTTGTTTAGGCCCTCTGACCGCGTTCAGTTTCATTGGTGAAATCCTCTTTCAGGCCAATTTCAGCAGTCAGTGTAAATATTCCATAAGAAAATAATGACACTGACAGCTCATAAACATGGTTTATTCGCTGATCGCGTTCAGTTTCATTGGTGAAATTGGCCCTAAATCTCCTGACTATTTAACTTTATTTTCAAACTGTCAAAAATCACGGCCGATGACACCAAACTTTTCTTGTCAAAAACAAACTCTGTTAAATTAGCAAAATCTATCCGGCCAGTCTGACAACTCAAAAAAGGTCATGACAAAAATCTTGAAGCGTATAACGCTAGAATAGGCATTCGCTCCATTTAAAATACTGGTATTCAGCTAAATCTGGTTTGTTTAGAAGTCGACCCCAATATAATTGGGAAAGGGCTAGGCAGATTGATAAATTGTTGATTTTTCAAAATAAAAGAGGTTTTCAATCGTAGTGTTTTATCAAAAATTTATTATTAAAACGAGTATCTTGCAACAGGTCATAGTGTTGGTGAGCTGGGATGTGCGTACGCCGACGGATGCATGACAGAAGAACAGATGATTATGTGCGCTCTCGAACGTGGGCAGGTGTCACTGAGTACTCCTATGATACAAGGTTCCATGGCTGCTGTCGGTCTTGCATATGGACAGGTAAATGATATCATTCACTGTTGCTACATCGTTTTATAGGGAACGGGCACCTATTGATGTAAATTTAGAACTTTTACCTTCTAAACACTAAACACTGACGCTTCTGAGTACCTTGCCCCATGTATCATTTCATGTCTCTATAGGGAGAGCCCTATAGAGACATGAAATGATACATGGGGCAAGGTTAGCGGACTCCACTAAGACTTTATGACTGTTGTCACTTGTTTGTTGACCCATCATCACTTGTGGTTCGAGTCACAGTTCTATCGTTAAATTCTACCATTGCTCATCATTTATGCCTCGAAGCTCATCTACTTTGGTAACTATATTTTGTAACCTCGTTGGTAGTTATATTTTCGAGCCGTTTGGGGTTGAAACTCTCGGGTCGTGGGGTCCGAGTACTCATGCGTTATTTAAAGAACTTGCTAAACGCTTAGTTGACACTTCGCGTGACCCAAGGGTTGGCTTTTACCTTGGACAAAGGATAAGCATTGCCATACAACGTGGCAATGCCGCCAGTCTTTTGGGCACACTTCCAGTCGACAGCGATGCGGATGAATTTTTTGACGCCATATTTTAGGGTTAACTTAGTTAGGATATTTGATTTTTATTATTAGTGCTGTCTCTATTAAATACCAATAAAGTGACTTTGGTAACTTATATATATATATATATATATATACGAGTATATTTTTGATGGCATGTTGGAGTATGCTAGCTAACTAGTAGAATATATTATTTAATTTTATGATTTTCATGTTGTTTCCGATTTTTTTTCCTGTGTCTCTAATTACTTTGAATCTTTAAATATAATTCTTCTGCTCCTGTGTTTGCCACCTAACTCCTCCTAATCGGCTGGATCGATTTGAATTTAATTTTGTGTGTATATTTCAATAGGTTTTTGGATGGTTTTAAAACACAATTGAATGACAAGCACACACTGAATTTCTCCTTTCTAAACGGCAGGGACTATTTTAATGATATTTTTTGTGTACGTTTAAGTCCCTGGAATATTTTAATTCACAAATGGACTCGGTAGGTAGCGCTGTAGTCGGTGCGTTACTAATCTCCTCCTAAACGCCATATTAAACTGAGATATTTATTCGAAATTGATGACTCAGCCGTAGATACATTAGAAGTAATTATGGGATCGCAAAGTTAAAAAAAGTAAATGTTACATTTAAAATAACATATTATTTTAATGTGGCGCTGCTGTTCCGGGCAGGACGACGTCTGCTGGGTCCGCTAGTACTATTGTATACAAAGTTCTTAAAACGTAACAGACAGGTGTGTTGTTGGGGAGTTTGTCGCGCCACTTCTTTTTCCCAGCTAAAACACTAGGAAGTGGTGACGGGCGGGCGTATTGGAGGCCTGTCTTTATGTAAAATTTGACGTTCTTAAAAGGCTCGCAGCCTATTTTTTTTGGATAAATTACTTTTGATTTGATTTTGATTTGAGCTTCATTGACTGCCGCGGTTTTCTGGTGGTTTCAACTCAGTAACGGGGTAATACGAAACTCCTTGACAGAACTGGTATCCATTTTAATATCTGGCTTCTGACTACCCGGAACGACTGTCAAAGATGTTCAAATAACAGCCAATTCAACATAAGGTATTCATTTCTAAATGTAGATATCGAAGATATGTCCTCCTGAGATCGACGTGGCCTGTCACAACGGGCCTGACTCCAGCACCATCTCAGGACCTGCTGACGTCATGAAGGCGTTCGTCGCTCAACTCACGGCTAAAGGTGTCTTCGCAAAGGAGGTGCCCTGTGCCAACATAGCGTACCATTCGCGATATATCTCCGTAGCAGGTAAAATTATATTGAAATAGCTCTTGTACCTAGTTCCTAAAAGAAATTCCTTTAAAATTTTGGTGTACGCACAGTGAAAGTAATCCCAAAACTTTTTTTGCGTATGGGTGGGATGTCCACCATGTACCTACCGACGTCGCATCACCGGACGTCTTGGAGCCAAATGATGGAACGGGTTAGGTGGAATTAATAAGTTGTGTAATTCCGACACACTTCCCAAAGTGTAAGTGTAACCGATAAAAACCGACAGACTCACCACTAGGCAATCATGTTCAAGGTGTCCAAAGAGCTTCTTGGCTCGTTTCTCAATCGACTCAATCAAATTTTTACAGGTCCTCAGTTTCTCAAGTTACTGAAAGGAGTATTAAAGAACCCCAAGCCTCGCAGTGAGCGTTGGCTATCGACATCCGTGCCGCAGGATCAATGGAATGAAGATTTAGCTAAATATTGTTCGGCAGAATATCTAACGAACAACCTTCTGGTGAGCAATGATTATTTGTTTATTTTTCCAATCATGTTTTAACTTTATGTTATTACATAGGCACAGATTAACTAATAATTACTTAAGAAGCAGATAATTCAGTCCGTAGAAAAAGATATTTGACTAACGCTATAATTACCCACAAAAATATAACAGGCGTACGTGAGCGCTTAAATGTACCTTAAGCTGACGCCCGACAGTATTTAATACGTCGTATACCGTGATGTTCCGTTTCGTGAAATTCTTTCTGCTCCGCGACCGGACTTTACGTAGGTTATTGCATTTTCTGTTGGGAGGTCAAAACACAACCGCCTACATTGCAATATGCTCGAGATTTAGACATTATTATAGGCGCAGGTGCGTTATGCACTCGAGCAAGCGCGTGGTATCCGACTGGATTTTGTTCGCCCGGGCGAATGCGAGCCGTAGGTACGTAAGCGCGTGACCTGAAGCGAGTGACGGAGGCCTGACAATTTCCGTTTTATTAAACGGACCACGTATTATAGCGATGTGCTAGAAAATACGAAACTCAAACAAACAATAAATTGTCTGATTTTTTTATTTATTGTATATTTTAAATGAATATTTATATAACTATTCGATTTTGAACTAATAACAAAATTTTTACATCATAAATAAAAAGATGAAAATCATGGAATGGTGATTGATAAACTGTATAGTGTTACAGTGACTTCCTTTCTGGAAGCGGCAGAGGGCAGTTCTGGCCTAGTGGGAAATGGTAGGAGACGGCGTCCGGTGATCGGTTGGAATAAGTACGTCAAAGACGCACACGAAAATGCCAGGAGAGTTTTTCTGAATTGGGTGTGGCTTAATAAACCTCACACCGGGTTGCTTATTGAAAATGAATGAGACGCGAAAGGTCTTACCTCTGAAATGTCATCTGTACACCCGTGTGTACAGATCTACATTCTTACAGAGATCATTGCGTTGGACGGATTTAAACAAAGAGAAATGTTGTCAGGTTAATGAGGATCAATTCAAGCATTTTCAGAAAATCTGGAATTCAACTCAAAGTTTGAACCCAAAACCTGCGGTCCCGATGAACGTGGATGGCGTTACTGAACCTGGAGAGATTGCGAACAAGTTTAGGAGGCATTTTGCAGTAACTTAGCGTCAAGTAGAGGAGCAGAATTTTGCTGTTGGGGGTATCGTGTCTGGAGAGCCAATAAATATTTCAGCTAAAAAGATAAAAAACATTATTAAAGGTATGACCAGATGAAAAAGTCCAAGACTCGATGGCATAAGCATCGAACACGTTTAGTACACTGGTCCACACCTCCCTAGGGCTTTATCTAAGCTGTTTAACTTTTGTGTGAGACACTCCTATTTACCTATGGAGAAGCAACTATTACTCTTTGGTCACCATAGTGGCTAAAGTTCTTGACGGTGTGCTTGTGCGTAGAATGGCTGAACAGCTCAATCCACATTTCACACAGATTTACAGTTTGGTTTTAGAGTGGGGTTGTCAACGGAAACTGCTGTTCTGGCGCTCAAGCAAAAGACAATGTATGCTGCTTTTCTGGACCTCTCCAGGGCATTTGACCTGGTTAACTACAAGATCTTATGGTCAAAATTGAAGGAGAAAGCCATATTTCATGAGCTAGGTAACCTTTTCGAGTATTGGTACGACCACCAGATTAACCAGGTCAGATGGTCGGGTGCATTGTCTGGGGAGTATAATTATACTGGAGTGTGGTGTGAGGCAGGGAGGTTTGACTTCCCCGGCGCTCGCACTTTGTGTTGATTGTAAAAGCTATGCTGATGACATGGTGCTGCCGAGTCCCTCGATTGATGCTCTCAGACTGTTTCTTGGAGTGTGTGAACGATACGCCACGGGTCATGGTCTCCTGTATAATGTCAGGAGAAGTGAGGTAATGGTGTTTTGTGTGGGAAAACCCTCACGCCCCAAGCACCGCAACATAGGGAGACGCCCCGGGCGTCGGGTGTAGCAGGGTGATTCCTGGCCACCATAGTTGCGTGTCTGCGGACGGCGAGCGTTGGGTGGCTCGCCGTCCGATCAAAGCCAGGCCCGGGTAGTAGACGGGGCTCGTTTCACCGGGGCAGCTTCGGCTTGTTGGCTGGCTTCGACGGCTAGCCTCAGCCACGGCGGCGGGCGATAAAACCATCTTCTCTTAAGCGACTTGCATTACGCCAATTTCTACATCATTATTTTGATTGTGTGTTGCAGAGCCCGGTGTTGTTCGAGGAGACGTCGCGGCTGATTCCCAGCAACGCGGTATGTGTCGAAGTGGCACCGCATGGATTGCTGCAGGCTATTCTCAAGCGCTCCCTGCCCGCAGAAAGCCGCCATGTGCCTCTCACCCGACGAGGACATCCCGACAACGCGCTGTTCTTACTTCAGGCCATTGGCGAGTAAGTGCTGATAACTTCTTAAATATGTTACTTTTGCAGTTGATATGACTACCTTTTTTAAACTACTCCGTGGTATTTTCTCAATAAAGTACTCAGTTTTTTAAATTCTTTGCTAGTGTTCAAATCTGCCTTAGATTTACATTTCCCATAGCATTTCAATCGCCAGCTGCTCAAGAATACATTTAAGCGTTGTACACTTTGAGTTTAATTTTAAGTCACCAAAAATTGGTATTAAAAAGGCCCTAAAAAGTATGGGTTTGCTATGGAATTGGAATATAGACTTTGTCATAGAGTTTGTTGTTCCAGATATTTATTTATTTATTTATTTATTTATTTATCAAATATGGATGACTTACAGCTAAAACAACCAAAATAAAAAAATGTTTGTGAGACAGACAGCCAATTAAAAGTCATCACTTCCAAAAAACAGAATGGAAAGAAAGAGTGAACAACACAATTACACAATACAGCAAGCAAAAGAAAGGAAAACAAAAAAAAAAAAACACTACAACATTCAAGCTTAAACTAAATGCACATTTCATAATTATTATTATTATAAGAGTTAAAACCCGAACATTTTAAAACTCAATTAAAAAAGCTAAGGCTCAAGCACTTTCTGGCCGAGGACACACTCGTTATGAAAGGGTCAAAATCATGCTGCTTACATATGTCGTTAAAGTTTTTACTTGCACGCACTATAAATGAATTTTGCCTGTACTTCGTAGAAGTAAATGGAACACGCAACGGTGCGTACCATCGCTTCGACCTTCCGGGAACATTAAAATAAAATTTGGATAAAATATCGGAATTAGTAATAGAATTATTGAAAACTTTTAATAATGAAATACAGTCAGAGATTGCTCGCCGATTAGTTAGGGGTAATAAATGATATTTCTTACAGAGGGTGAGGTAATCTTCAGACCGGTAGGGCACTTTCTGATGATAACACAAGTACTTGATAAACCTTTTCTGGATGCTCTCTATACGATCAATGTACTTATGATAACACGGATTCCAGATTTCAGATGCATATTCCAAGTGGCTTCTAACAAAAGTACAGTAAAGAATTTTTAAAGTTTTGGCTTGAGTGAAGCACTTGGATAGCCGCATTATGAAACCTAGTGCTTTAGATGCTTTAGCGACTATGGCATCGACATGAAATTCAAACGTAAGCTTAGAATCGTGATATACCCCCAGATCTCGGATGCAATTCGTTCTAGGTAGTACTTGATCACCTAAGATATACGATGAAGGTATAATTGAGCGCTTTCGAGAATATGTTAGAACCGAACACTTAGCAGGGTTAAGATCAAGCTTACTTCCACGACAATAAGCCTCCAGACGACGTAAATCATCCTGAAGTGCAATCACGTCCACATGTGATGATATTGTGGCATAGATTTTCATATCATCAGCGAAACACAACAGTTTGGATGAAATTAAGCAAGAGTTGATGTCGTTTATATAGATAATGAAAAGTAATGGGCCGAGCAAAGAACCCTGAGGGACTCCACTGGGGACAGGCACCCAACCAGACATATAATTGCTTAATACTACAGCTTGTGACCTGTTCTCCAGATAAGAAGAAAACCATCTGAGTAAATCGCCTCGTATTCCCATACCATATAACTTTGTTATTAAGATCTCATGGTCAATCCGATCAAAAGCTTTGCTGTAATCAGTATAAACGATATCAACCTGCTCACCGTTATCCATGGCGTCAGTAATAAAATCATTGAGCAGAATTAAGTTTGTGACGGTAGACCTTCCTTTCAAAAAAACATGTTGAAAGGAACTAAACGAATTTCTAAGAGCACTATACACCTGGCTATAGATGATC
The DNA here is from genome assembly GCA_947386135.1 of Melanchra persicariae. Lineage (NCBI taxonomy): Eukaryota > Metazoa > Arthropoda > Insecta > Lepidoptera > Noctuidae > Melanchra > Melanchra persicariae. The sequence goes on along the minus strand of OX376661.1, from coordinate 6,324,379 downwards.
CTTTCGAAGATTTTTGCCACAATACAGAGCTTAGATATCGGCCTGTAGTTCACAATTTCAGTTTTGACTCCTTTTTTGTGAATAGGCGTTATAAAAGCCGATTTCCAAAGTTCAGGTACAACACAAGTATCCAAGGATTTCCTGAAGAGCATCGAGATAGGTTGGGCAATCGAAGTCGAACATCGTACAAGAAATTTCGATGAAATATTATCCGGGCCAGCCGCTTTAGAAGTATCCAACTTGCGAAGCAGGTTAGAAACTTCCTCAACGTTCACCACAATGTCACATATATCAGATAAACTAGAAGATTCAGTAAAAAGAGGGGGTGAAGAAATTCCATGACTAGTGCTATTATCCAGGAATGTAGAATGAAAGTACGTAGAGAACGCTTCGCATATTGTTTCTCCGGTACGCAACGCTTCGCCATTATAGTTCAGAGTGCTCGGAACTGCATTTGAGTTGTATCGTTTCTTAACGAAGGTCCAAAAATATTTAGGGTTTTCTTTAATAGATTTTTCGGTTAAGTTCAAGTAGTTTTCATAACATTGCGATTCTAATACTTTTACCCTTTCACGAAGAAGCTTAAATGTTAACTCATCAGCTATATTGCCGTACGTCTGAAATTTTTTTAAGTATTTGTATTTTTCTTTAATTGTTTTAATTAATGCCGAATTGTACCAAGTTGGATACGTTTTACTACGATGTAATTTTTGTGGAATGTATTTTACGTGTAAATTGAGAATAACTTGATTGAAAAAGTTTAATGATTCATCAATCGATCGTGTCGCAAACTCGGATTCCCAGTCAGTCATGGAAATTTCTTTGTTGATAGATTCATAGTCACCCTTGTCGAACAGAAACTGCGTCCGTGGCGCGCACTCTAACAGAGGAGCCTCAACGATATCCATATTAACTAATAGTGCTGGATGGTAGGCGTCGATGGGAACCAGCGGACTTGAGCATTCAACCACATTAACTAATTGGTTTGAAAGTACCAAGTCTAAAATTTTACCATACCTATTAAGAACACCATTGTATTGACCAAAATCTAGGGTACATAATTCATCACCAAGTAAAACTTCGTCAGGACCATTTGGGTTCATTGGGACAAGCGATAGATTGTCAGATAGGACCCAGTTAATACCGCTCATATTAAAATCACCAATGACGAGCAAAGAATCAGAAGAGTTACTCATAACTATTTGGTTTAATTTTGTAAGGTAATTGCGAAGTTGTAAAGAAAAAGAAAGGCCTAAGTTTTGCTGACATAAATAAATAACACAAATATGTAAGGTAATATATTTACGTGTATTAGAATTTTTCAGTCTCATACTGAGCCATAAATCCTCTGCTGTGGAATGGAAGGTAGGTTGGCATAAAACTGAAAGTTCCCTACGTGTAGCAATAAGCACACCCCCACCACGCGATTGCCCGGTCAAAACATAATCTCGATCACGACGCCACACAATGTACCGTTCATCAAAGAATTCTGAATTTAAAACTCCATCCAATAACCACGTCTCTGTAAGAACAATAATATCATACGTGTTGAGTAACATTTGACGATAGAAAGTATCACTTTTAGTTCTAAGTCCGCGAACGTTTTGATAAAATATATTTAACTTAGGAGCCATTGAAAGCCAAGACTAATTATTGAGTATAAACCTGTATAATCCATTAAAATAAAGTATTTCAATAAATAATATTGTAGAATAAGGTATACTACAATTAAATAAATATAATGAAGGTAAAAGTCAATAAAATTTATGCGAGCGCAAGAATCATACGATGTTAAGTAGTAAAAACAGTTATGCGAAAAAGCAAGCGATAGTGCGTGATGCGTGCAAGTGCGAGAGAGTAAAACATATTGTAGTGCGGTAAAGCTTAAAGTAAACAGCGCGATAACGAACACAAAGCATACAAGAAGCTAAACAAAAGACAGGTGTCGAACTCATCAGTACGGCAGAGGTGTTAAACATTTTGCAAAAAGTTATTGTAACACAAACGGTATTAAACATTTGGAGCCATTGTAGTAAAATATTATAGCAAGATAGGGAAGTATGTGTAAAAATTAAGAGGCACGTTAGACAATCTTGTTTAAATCTGACTCCTTCCTTATCTTTGATTATTTACATGTCTAGATAGAGTGTTGCGCTGCAAGCGCAACAAAAACAACAGGCCAGATTTGCAGCGCTTGTGTTCGTGTTACGCACACAAGTAAGCGTAGCTTTACAAGCGCGTGGCTGCGCGCGCATCACTTGGGAGCGCACTGAGTGATACCAGCCCTTGATAATTTCCCATAAAAGGTGGGAAAAAATATTATGTATTTATTTTTTATCTATAAGTAATTTGTTTTAAATTGATTAAATTATGATTATTTCACATATTACGAGTTTGTACATGAATTATTAGGTAAAATATATTTAAATGAAACAGATATTGCTAATAAAGGTTATTTATTCTTAAAATTCTAGATCCGAATTATTTAAAAACATTATTAATTTTATGGTGGTCAAAATATTATCATCATATTATGATCACATTATGATCATGATTAAACATTTTTTTTTAAATTATGTAACGCTCACATGGGAAATTTTAGATTCAATTAACAGGCAACCCTGTAAACATGCCGTCACAATGGCGTTACGTCTTTTGATAAAATTTCACTTTATTAATTTAATTATTTCTGTATGATATAGTTATTAAAAGTTTACTTATCGATGATAGGTAACTTTTTTAATTGTTTTCAATCGTCCTTTGTAATTTCTGCACACTTTTATAGCGCAAATCGTCATTTTTGTATGGCACTGAACACGTGTTTACCGTACAATGACAGTGTCGCCACTGAGCGGGCGGGACGAGCTTATGAGCCAACAGTTGGCTGATATTTTTTTTGGCGTTTAGACGCTAAAACTCTCTATCTAGACATGTAAATAATCAAAGTTCCTTATAATAAAAACTTTCGAATGATTATTTTTGAGTATATGAATTTTACCATGTTTAACCCAAACGTACTCGTAATGTTTATCCTTGGCAATGATTTTAACTTTGGTTAAAAGCTTTTTGTACTCCACACTTAGGTGATCGTTGACATACACACGCTGAGATGAGCCTTGAAACCCGATGTCACAAGTAGATAGGTCCTTCTTGGCCCGTGCCGCCGCAATGAAATCCTCCTTTACATACCGGTTTAAAAAACTCACTATTATTAGCTTTTCATTGGAACCAAAAATAGGGACCCTTGAAATATAGTTCACCTGAGCTTTGGGACAGCTGTAGTTAACTTTACGGCCGATAGCATCGATAATTGAGTATAAATTCTCATCCTTCTTTATAGGAACCCCCTTAATTTCAACATTGTTCAGCCTGGATCTTTGTTCATAAGTCGAGAGTAAATACTTCATGCTCGCCAAGTCAGTCTGTAAATAATTCACCGATTTCTGAAACTTTTCAAATTCCGACACTTTTGCTTCAACTTCCACGAGTCTTGTGTCAAAATCGTCAAGTCTCCCACCAGTGCCCTCACACGTCAACTTAAGCTCAGCCAACTCATCCTTTATCACGCGGATGTCGTCCACCAAGGTCGGCAGATTAAGTAGCTGCCGTTTCATGTCACGTATCTCGCTTAGTATGGTATCCAGCGACGCAGGTTCAGGGGCGGGCAGTACTGGTGATGAAGTTCTGCAAGTGGGGCATTTCCATTGAGCCATCCTATTGGAACCCAGCTTTCTCCATCCGGTTTCGGAGATGTTTGCACATCCGAAATCCAGGTGTTTCTTGCAACTGCCACACTGGACGCCATCGTTGAACTGCACGTAACAAACTGCACACGATTTCATTTTTAGAATTAAATAGTTTGAACTGAATTAAAACGTAAAAAGGTTGGCGATCTATTTCCTTTGAGTGGCGCGTACTGTGCGTATGAGTGTCCACACACGAGTGACTCGAACTCGAACTTTAAATATAAAATATAGAACTTATAGTACGGAGTACCTGCCGAGTTCTGACGAGTCACTTTAAGTTTATTGGGTGAAAACGATCAGTATAAAGGATAAACCTACAACCAGAATTATGTAGTTATCTACTTATGAATGACAAGATTTTACTTTTCTTTTATTCCTACAGTTTGTATATGCACGGATACTTACCAAAAGTGCATATTTTGTATCCCAAAGTGGAGTTCCCCGTATCAACTGAAACACCCATGCTGTCGCATTTAGTCGAATGGAACCATAGTGAAAAATGGTAAGTCCCATAATACACATATATAGGAATCTACATTTTCGACTACTGTATTTGACTCATCTTAAACCGAATCTGGGGTCAACAGTTCATAATAGCTTGGACTCAATTTTATTATTAGTCTATAAATCCGAAATTTTGAATTTCGGTACAGCTTACAGAGTTAGTATCCCGTCAAATTATAATATTATAGTCGTTTTTAAATATGGAACACACCGCATCACCTCCGCGGGCCATTCTCTGGCTGTTTATACACTTACAAGACCGTATCATTTTTTTTTTTATTATTTAAATCGATCGATGTGTAAAATTTTTCGTAGCCACCTAGCATACCTAACCAAATTTTGTTCTATTTTTTTAATCCATTTCTGCCCTAGAGAGGGAAGTAAGTTCTATGAGTCCTAAGAGCAGCGTCTGCCACCCCCTAGTCGTATCAAACAAACACTACTTTCCGAGTGTGAGAAATGAAAAAGCCTTTTTGTACTGTAGTGACTTTTACAGACTAAAGGTTTTCCCCAGGACCGTTACAAGTTTTGTTGGAGGAAAGAAGCGAGCGGCTGCAGCCTGCCAGTTCCTGAAGTCAATCCATGATGATGAGTACAGATACCTGCGAGGTCACGTTGTTAGAGGTACTAAACCGTTTTAGGTTTTCACATTTTGTGCGTGTCGTCCAGTGTTCGATAATACATGGGATAATCATTATGAATGAATACTTACCTAAAACTATCACATAAATTGTACGATTTGTGAAAAAAAATATAAAACTTATAGCAAAATAGAGGAGTTACAAGCTTTTCAAGTTATTCATCTATTTTTGTCATGCAAAATGTCGTTCCAAGTACTGGATGGCGCAAATTCACAATGGCGATGCTAGTGAGTAACGTCACACGAAATTAGTACTGTATGTTTTTTACAGATTTTAAAACACAACTCTGTCATGTTTGTTTTTTTAAATTATGTTTTTTTTTGTGCCTGATCTTTTCTCCAGGATTTGAGAAATTTAAAAAAAAATCGAGTAATTTACACTATTCTGTTGAGTTATCAAAATGCTAGAAATTGCCGCTGTGAGTGTGTTGGGCGATTAGGCTGCAGGTATAATGTTTTGCATGGAAACCAATAGCCATGCCAGTGACCAGTGCCCAGTGGCCTTTTAGCCGACCTCACTTTGAATACGATTTTTTATCGTACGTAGGCGTGTGAACTAGTGTTCACACGTCTCGACAGTGAAAACGTTTTTCTTCGTCAAATTGGCAAAATCCCGATGGGACATCATCCATCGATAGTTTCCAAAATCGTATTAAAATTGCCGGTATCAACTCGCATACAGTCTGCGTGATCGCATAATACTTAGAACGTCGGAATCTTTCGTACGTATTTATTTGTGTTCGCACGAGTCAAATTCGAACGAATACGCGTCCAGAATGCGGCGGGCCTTAGCTTATAAGTATGATGGATGTACTCGTAGAAAAACCAACAGCCCTTTGAATTTCAGAGCAACTGTGCTACCCTTTTGCGGCAGCCCTCGTGTCGGCGTGGGATACGCTAGCGATGCACTCGGGGGTCACCAAGCGTGAGCAGCCGGTGAAGTTCCGCGACGTGCACCTGTACGCACAGCCCGTGCTGCACGATCGCAGGCCGCTGCGGCTCAGCGTCGCGCTGCAACAGGGGAATGGGAAGTTTGAGGTACACAAGATATTAAGAGGGTTTACTCCCAATTACGTAATTTATATTGACACGACATAGATACTCCAATATCACAGGGACGTGATTAAATTTATTTCTCGTTGTCCCCATAACGTACATTCGACTAACGGGGAAATCGGGAAGGTTTTAATTAACTTGTCATTATAATCTAGACTGCATAATGCAGTGTTGTTTGATAAGGTACCTACTTTATTATTAGAAACAGCGCAAAATCCTTACTATTTGGTCGCAAGATAAGAGTGTGGCAGTTGCCTTCATTTCTTGTTGCCATTTTTGAGTGAATTTATATTTTGTTTATGTCATTGTTTACTCCTCACAGTGTTTTTACAAACTTTCAAGCCTAATTTTTGCAAAATCATTAACCGATTCTAATTCAATGTACAGACACGGCAAGTCTACGATTTTATTATATGTACTTTATAAGCCCGTGGTGTCCTACTGCAGGGCAAAGGCCTCCCTTCCTTCTTTTCACCTCAATCTATCTTGACCAATCTGAGTCCAATCCTTTAGGTTGGAGTCCAGCTCGTCTCGCCATCTTCTTTTGGATATAACGCGTCGCCGGTTTCTGATGTTCGGGACCGAATCCGTGGTTACTTTCGCCCAGTTTTCATGTGGCATGCGGCGGTGGCGGATCAAAGAACTGGAAATGGAGTTTACTTCAACGACCTCAATATCAAAATATCCAGACCGCTAGGAAAGCTCAACACTGTCTATGAGGTGGAATGCGTGGGCATTATCCAATCGGTCCACGCCATTGAAGCCAGGAGAATCACAAATACTCATATTCGTAAACTGTCTGACAACGCCTCAGTTCTCCGATCCCTAGAGAAGAACTAAACCACCTCGAACTCATACTCATACAAGAATCCCACAATGCACTAGAACGCATCATGGCGACCAACCGCAACACATAGCGGAATAAATGACGCGGCCGATGAGGTGGCTAGGAGGAGATCCACAACGATGGCTGTTGGACCCGAACCCAAAGTACTACTCCCTTTCACTCAGCTGCGCACGTGGCTACAAGAACATACCCACACATAAGCAGAACGCTGATGGCTTCGGCACCAGGTTGCAGGCAGCCCAAGGAGACTATGCCATCCCTAGACAGGACACTTACCACGCGCCTTCTGCGACTAGATAGTATAATAATAATAATATAATAACGTTTATTTTTTCTCCACCACATAATGCAATATAAACTTATTCATAAAATACAGTGGGAACATGCTTACAATGGTGTTATAGCATTAATGTTGTGGAGACTTGAGCCTGTACTAGGAAAACCTGTGTTACAGGGCTCCAGGCCTCCCAAAACTACCCGGATAAATTACTACTGTTCAAAATTTACACAGAATATTTATGAGTTGATGGAAAAACAAACAGGTACGGAATTTTAATACATAATTTTAACCTTCAACAAGTAAATAAGAAAGGACGTTGGGTGCGAAAATTCGTGCAAGAGTGTATTAGGTTTGGGTGCAAACGTAAGTGTAGGTGTGTATTTTTGGGTGCAAAAGTTCGTGTACATTTGTGTTAAGATGGGGCGTAATGTTTCTAAGAGATAACCTCTTTTGAAGCCATTTTTGGACCTTCATTTTACATTTAATTTTAGTTAAATGGTAGATGGAAATGGCTTTGTTGATTTTATTATAGAGGTAGTCACCAAGGAAGCAGAAGAATCTACGACTGAACCGAACTGGTTTTAAAAGAAATAGATTTACAGACAGAGTGTTTGCGTCTCTTGTTCTGGATGCTATCAGGATTGTATGGAATGCAAGTATGCTTACGAGTAATTGTGTTCAAGATGAATAATTGGCGAACAGTTAGAACTTTGCATTGCTGATAAAGTTCTTTCGTTGGAAAGAGAAAAGAAAGCTTACGACTAACTTTTAAGATAGCCCTCTGAGCTCTCTCCAACTTTAGCAAAGAAGTTTTTGGGAGTCCACCCCATGCCGTTATGCAATATGACAGGATTGACTGCACTAAAGCAAAGTAAACTGTGTCAATGGTCTCCGTTTCTGCCACATGACGTAAACTTTTAAAAACGAACATTAGTTTTTGCGTTCTGGCTGTAAGGGCGTCTATATGTGGCTGAAAACTAAGGCCACTGTCAATCTGAACACCTAAATATTTGATAGCGTCTGTTTTCTTAAGAGGGGGACATGTGCAAACATTGTCCTTAGGGAAAGAGCAAGTATGGGAAACAATTGAACGTTTTGTATTAGGAATTGCGTCGCTTTTGATAGAGAATGGAATATACATAGTTTTAGAAATATTAAGGGTCAGTTTATTGTTGTTTAACCACTCTGCAACTATGTCGAAACCTAGCTGAGCGTTTGAATATACTTCTTCCCATGAGTCAGCGTGGAAAAGAAGAGCCGTGTCGTCCGCAAAGGTGACGATCCTGCCACCACGCAGTTTGAGGTTGCAGGACTAGATAGGGTCAGCCTACAAATGATTATGGTGAGAGGGACTATCACCGGACACTGCTCACTTAACAAACATTTCCACACGATGGGTCTAACGGGCAGTTCTCTGTGCAGAGCATGCATGGAGGAGGAGGAAACTGTATTGCACGTGTTCCTTGAGTGCACAGGCGTCGCCGAAATACGGAGGAAAACAATATGGACACCGAATTCACTTACAGATATCCTGAACACACTAGGAGGACTTATCTGCTTCTGGAGGGAGGTTGGCTGGTTGGAATGACGGCCGCTATGGCTCACAAGTTCGGAAACCATACCCCAAATAGATAGATAGATAGTGGGTAAAAGTCATTTTATATGGGGTTACTACGACATTGTTTGTTTTAGACATGTCATACCCAAAACTGCTTACTGAACAGAAGCAAATTAATACAAGGTAAACTGTATAGCTAAGCTGCGGAACCAACAGGATTTTCAGCATTTCGATTGGTTCAATGAAATTATGTAATTCCGTTTCTTCTTCTTCCTCCTGTAAACTATGCAGAAATGGTCTTAGCAGGTTCACGAATTAGGCCGACGTATAGAGTTTCTGTTTCTTGTAACAGAGGAGTCTGTTACATGAAACTGAAACATAATTATTGCATTATGAGTTCAGGCATGACAGCTATTGGCATAATACTAACTCGATCTATCTCCAACAGATCCTGAACGAAAAATTCAGAGTGGCGTCGGGATACATTCAAAGTGCTAAAAACAATGCTGTGACAAAAGTTAATGATACTGATATGAAACTCAGTTCAAAAGACTTTTACCAACTGCTGCAGGACAGGGATTATAATTACAGGTTAGTCAAGGAAATATGGAAAATAATTAATAACAAGTTTACTTGCAAATATTATAAAATAATAATAATCCAGCTCACTACCCGAGTTCCTTGTGACGGGAGCTACCCATCTGCTCCACAAGTCTCTGGTAGCACCGCGGAATCCAAAAAATATTTACCAATCACGTGCCTACCAATAGGTAGTCTATAAGATTCTCATGTCTACCTCTCAAAATGAATGTAAGAATGGGTCCCGCGGTACTAAGGAGCTACTTCTTATTGTTATGGCTATTAACCAACAGGTTTGGCTTTTAACCAACGTTCGAGTTCGCATCTCAGTCGCAATCGGTCAAAAAAGCCTCAATCTACATACATCTTTGACATATGCGACTGACATGCGATTGCAAACGTTGAATTGGTACTCTGATGTCATCTATGGGGCAATGGAGGAAAGTGCTTCGCTATCCAGGAAGTCGACATATCCAGAGGAATAGCGAACCGGTAAGGATCGAGCGGGGTATATTTCAGGGCGCTGTTTTAGGTCCGCTTTGGTTTTGTCTAGCCTTAAATCTTCAAGGGTCACTGCTGGAGAATTCAAGGCTAGGCTATCGGTCGAAGAGAGGTGATCAGGTTATAAATCACCTCCTTTACATGGATGACTTTAAACTCTTTTCCCCCAGTAATCTGCAACTGATGGAGCTACTGAAGGTAACTGAAACTTTCAGATTGCCATCAGGATGGTGTGAACAAATGTGCGGTTATGCATGTGAAGCGTGGAGAGATTATGGAATTCGTGGGAAATCAATTCTCAGATTCCATAAACCTGAGATGCCTCTCTTCAACTAAAACTTACAAGTATTTGGGCATGTCGGAAGCGTCATATCAATGTTACTGACATGAAGCAATCGTTGAGAGATCGCTTCTTTGGCCGCCTGGAGAAGGCATTCAATAACTTTCTATCGGGCGGAAACAAGGTGCGCGCCTTCAACGCTTGGGTCATGCCGTATTGTCGTACTCTTTCGGCGTCCTCAAATGGACTCAAACGCCCTAGATAGGCGGGTCCATATCGAATGCAATACCCACGGTCGTTGGAAATGAGACTGTATATCCCACAAACGGGTGGATGTCGAGGCTTTTAAATGCTAAAACTTTTCACAATCGCGAGATAGGTAGTCTCAGGGAATCTTTCCTGCTGTCGACGTGGGTATGCATCGAGATGTAGTGGCGGTGGACAAGAGGGCCACCACGTTCTCCTTGGCAAATGAGAACTTGCGCAAACTTGCAGTGCTTGACACTAACGATTGCAGGGCGGTATGGCAGAGTAAGGAACTTCACGGAAGCTTTTTCCGGGCCCTAGATGGGCATGACGTGTACCGTGGCCGTTTTGTTCATGCAATTATGGACGAAGTTAACATGACGAATAACTACCGGAGATTTATTGTGAAGGACGGTACGGTTGACAGTATCCTGCCTTTTCGCCGAAAATTGTTTGGCAGATTATCACTTGCCATCCAACGTTTCGCCGATGATTCTCTTTGACAACTAACGATTCGACAACACTCGTGATAACTAAATAGTAATATGGGCAGACAACCTCTGTTATTATAACCCAAAGTACAACCACCAAACACACACTCACACACACACACAAAATACAACATACTCACGCACACACACAACACACTATTACTTGTACAGACATCCATACGAGGACTATAGCTGTAAGTCACAATACGAGGACCTTCTAGAAAACCAGGTTAACGACGACTTACGACTTTATTAACAAGACGGAAAGAAAGAGAAAACAATATTTAGGTTGATGAGCCTATTCGTATAGTGCTATCTCAATCTTTTTTTGGTATGACTTCCTATGAACAATGCGAGGACGTTTTTCCGAGTACACGGTGTACAAAGCGAGGACCTTTTGAAAATTTCCAATACAAACTTTCTACACACTTATAATTTTTCAGTAATAATATTTGAATTATCTTTATGTAGGCAATTCTATTCACACACGTCAATTTCTTGATTTAAGTACCACCAGAGGACCTAATTTGATTTTAACTGACAAACGTTCAAAATGTAAGTGTGATATAATAATATTATAATCATGGTGATTTTATGAAGCTTTCGCTAGAATTGTCTCCTCAACGGTTACTTGTATCGTCTTGAAACTTTGTGTGCTATTTGTTGATATTAAATTTCATAGTAATACATCTGTTATGGTGATGTTATTGTCGCTACTGCTGGAGTTGTCTCCATGTAAGACAACTCTTCGTAGGTTACTTGTAGCGTCTTGAAACTCTGTGTGCTTTTTGTTGATATTTCATAGCAGTACATAGCTGCTGCTCAAACGGAGAGGAGAACTACTGCTACCATATTTCTGGAGCTCGAAAGACAATATTGTTCAAGTGCACCCCCGACTAGCATCGTCGCACACCATCACCTAATGTGGCTGATCCAACGACCGCAGCAGCACATACTCGCATAAAAGGCATACACATAACATATTGCTCAATGGCTCTTTAGGCCTCACTGGTCAGGCAACGACTCCACCCAAAGTTCGACACCTCTTTCCTCATGGTATCCCCTCCTCATGGTGTCCGGAAATCGTTGAGCTCCTGTCGACGCACGGCTGCCTTTCTGGTGCAGGTGGAGTGAGAGGTATGCTCTCTTTCCCTCTCCGACGTCTCCTTTAAATGTATCTTTGATGGCATTCCACGAAGACGGAAGCGATAGACCACCCCCAGCGTCCTCGCCAAACGTTCCTCCAGCGTATGCTGCACGGTGTCCTCGGGACAGTTAACGCATTTGTGTCAAACGGGCATCCGCTTCCGACTCATGCGACGCAGGTACTTCTCAAAGCATCCGTATCCAGTAAGCACCTGAGTCAGCTGGAAACTGAGGGCGCCATGTTGCCTATCCAGTCACTCATGAACCTAATGACCATCCCTTTCTGCGGTCTTCGTAGTGCCACGGCGTTTCGGGCTATTAGGTTTACCGCCCACACGGGCGCCCCATAAGTGGCAGGCGGGCAGGCAATGGACCGCACGATCCCCACATAGTCTCCTGCAGGAAGCATTCGGCTCTGCCAAATTGGGTACAAGCCACGAAAGAGCAGCTACAATGCACATCAACCTGGGGACCAGCCGCTGAATGTGCGGCTCAAAGTCACATCGGCTATCGAGGACGAGTCCTAGGTACTTCGTCATCAGCTCAATACTGATGCGAACGCCACCAACTATATGTTAATCCCGAGCTGGCTTGTTCCTAGGTTTCTATGGGGAAACAGAGGGCTTCAGACTTATGCAAAGCCACTTCGAGACTCAAACGCCGGATTCTTCTGACGACCTGCATAACCCCTGCCGTGGCCAGTATAACCCCTGCCGTGGCCAGTATTACCGCTTGCCGATGTCATTGCCCCCGGGCCGTCACCAGGGTATCATTAACGTAACATATCTCATCGACACCGTCGAGAAGTGCACTGCCCAGTCATATCCAGTTCAATGTTCCACAGCGGTAGCTCTAGGACCGAGCCCTGTTGTTTCTGGCCAGCCATAAGGATGATGGTTGAATATATGTAGTAGTGTTGCAACAGTGATTGTCGTTGATTTCAGCTGTACAGCCAGGTTGGGGGCAATTAAAAAAAAAAAAAAAAAAAATAAAAATAAAAAAAAATGTTTATTTCAATTACATAAAGCATTAACATACGTGATTTGGAGATCACCTTTTAAGCAAAGAGATGCTTGTGTTAGGTGACTCCGCTCTTCCTCTTAACATTATATACAGTGTATGCAATTGAAAACAATAGGTTTAGTAAAATAAAAAAAGAAAATACGGAAAACAAAAAGGGGGGCGCACTTGTGTGATATTTAAGCGAGTGAGTTTTGAGTGCGTGTGTGTGTGTGTAATGGTGTATTATGGTGTGTGCGTGAATGTACATATAGATAAAGTTTATGTTTCAGTTAGGTTTAGGTTAGCCCTACGACAATGTCTTGGGATCGGAGGAAGCCAGGAACAGCTTCCTTCACTAACGATTTCGTAACTGCAATGCTGTTAATTGCTCGCCATATTATGGAAGCGATGTTACCATAGCCTCTATGTCATCGTAAGTTTTAGTATTAAGCCAATCAGTCACAACTGCTTTACAGTCACGGAGCCTCAGAGGGTAGATATGCAGTTCTTTGTTCAATTGGTTGTACAAGTGGGAAGATTGCCTTGCATACTGCCTCTTAGCAAAAACAGATCTAACTGGGACAGTTGGAGCGACTAAGTAGCGTCTTCTGCTACTCATACTCAGTTTGATGGGATCGTACGGGAGGGATTTGTGTTTTCTCAGGATAAGATGGAGTATGTATAGTTTTCTAACAGACAGAAGGTCAGAGTTTAGGTAAAGGCTATGGGTTGGGAACCTATAGGGTTTGAAAAACATAACCTTAAGCAGGGATCGCTGTGCCCTCTCAAGTTCCAAAAATTTAATTTTTGTTGTCCCACCCCAGCATGGTAAACAGTACGTAAGAATCGATTGGGCCAATGAGACGTAGACTTTTTGCAGAAGATTCTTTGAAGCAATGTGTCGCAATATTTTAAAAGTCCATATTAATTTCCTAACCCTTTTCATGATCAGTTCCGTATGCATGTGCCAGGACAGGCGCTGGTCAATCATAATACCCAGGTATTTAGTATACTGTAACCGGTCAATTTTTGTACACGAGCAGTCATGAATAGGGGGGCTAGCACAGCAGTGGATCTTTATTTGGAAATCGAGTGGTGGTTGAGTGTGTGTATACTTGGTGAAGCATATGTAGTTGGACTTGGAGGCGTTTAGTGTGAGGAGGTTACGATTGAGCCAATCTGCAATCTTTGTCAGGCCAGTTTCAGCTAACCTTCTAACTTTTGCCCAAGTCTTATCAGCAAAGACTATGGCGGTATCATCCGCGTAAGAGAAGATGCGACCCCCTTCTATACTCATATTGCATAGGTTATTAATATATATAAGGAACAATGTCGGAGCAAGGACACTCCCCTGCCCGACGCCGTACGAAATTGTTTCTTCTGAACTAGTGAACTTCCCTATTTTTACTGTTTGCTTGCGTTTATTCAAATATGATTTGAATAGCTCGAGAGGGGGCCCCCTTATGCCGATGCTTTCGAGCCTGTGCAGAAGTATGGGGACTGACACAGTGTCAAAGGCCTTTTTCAGGTCAAGGAAAACTGCCAGGCATTTGCTACCCTTATCCACTTTGTCTACCACAGTAGATGTTAGTGACAAGACCGCATCCTCAGTAGATCTTCCCTGCCTGAACCCAAACTGAGAAGGGGACAGAATGTTGTATTTAGATAGATATTTCATTAACCGTGAGTTTATGAGTCTTTCCAAGATTTTCGAGATTGAAGGCAGAACTGAAATCGGCCTATAGTTTGACGGGTCTGAGCTATCTCCACACTTGTACACAGGCGTTATTAGGGCTACTTTCAAGGCATCCGGGAAAAGTCCCTGCTCAAAGCATAGGTTAGTCAAATAACTTAAGATGGGGACAATTTGATCGTGTGCAGCCTTAAGAAATTTAACTGGAATGTTGTCCCAACCAGGGGCACTGTCTAGTTTTAAGCCCATTAGTGTAGCATGAACTTCGCGAGGGTCTGTGTCGAGTAGAGCAAAAGATGAGTTCGTTGTATAGGATGAGCTAAGATCGTTATTATTTACAGTAGAAGACAGAGGCGGAGTGATATTATCCGCAAGAAGCTTTCCTATGTTAGAGAAGAAACTATTCACTTTGTTAATAGAGTTCTGCGGGGTATTGGATAGTTCCAAGAGATCCAAGTTATTTGTTTTCTTAGGTTTTCGCTGTGTAATGTTGTTAATGAGTTCCCAAGTTTTTTTAGGACTTTTGTGTGCTTTAGCAAGTTGGTCTCTGTCATGTTTTCTTTTTTGTTTTTTGATGATGCAGTTACAGTAGTTTCGGTACCTTTTGTAGGTAATTTTTAGTACCTCATTGAACGGGTCAAGTCTCAGTTTCCGTTGCATGTTATTTCGGTTGTGTATACATCGCAATAATCCAACAGTCATCCACGGCTTCAGAGTTCTATTTTTTAAAGGGATCACCTTAGAGATAGTACTAAGCGTTATGCAGTTCTGAAGAATTTTGATTAAATTATTTGTAAGTATGTTAGGATTATCTAGATTTAGCAAGTCGGCCAGGTTACTATCTTTTAAGAGACCGAGCCCCTTCTCAAAGTTAAAAACTGATTTTATTTTTGTAGGTTTTATTACGTTAGTGTGGTTTGTAATTTTTAGGAATGTCATGAAGTGATCTGTGATAGTTGTATGAATAATTGCAATGGCCGCAGTTTCACTGGCAGGTTTGAGCTTTATAATGATATGGTCTAGACAATTTTTGCCTCTCGTGGGTAGCGAGTGACCGGGAAGAAGCCCATGCATTGCCAGCATGTTAAGATAGTTAAGTCTATTCGTGCGTTCATGTGATTGCTCGCCTTGACTTAATATCAGATTAATATTAATGTCACCAGTGACAATTATATTTTTAGTTGACGCAATAGTAGTAAGGTGATTATTTAAGGATTGGATAAAGTCGTCAGCGTTTGTGGTTGATGGGGACCGATAAATCGCGATTACTGTTAAGTCAGGAGAGATATGAACCTCCAAGCAAGATGCGTGAGTTAGCTTTATTTCTCTTATTTTATATCTATGTGTGTTTTTAATATAAGCGACCACTCCATCAGCTTTGTTAAGATGATTTGTAGATTGATGTGAATTATAGTTCGTTATTTGTGGTACTGGTTTATTTGGATTTAGTCTACATTCAGTTAAGATTATCAGGTCGATATCCGTTTTAAGATTTATTATGTTTAGTTGAAGGTCGTCGAGGTTAGAATAAATGGATCTTATATTTTGTGAAACAATGGTAAAACCGGGGGAATTAGGCTTAATATGCTTAGTAAAGTCGTTGAGTTCACAGTCGAACACTTGGGCTATTTCGTAATTGTCTATATCATTCAAAGTCTGTAATGTGCTATCCATAGTTATAGGTTTTTCGAGTGCAGAAGAACGTAGCTATACAGACATTTCGTGTATGGTTGAAAGTAGGTATGTGTGTTTGTTGTGAGTGTGAGTGATAGTCTGAGTGAGTGCAGAATTGAGTAGTGTATGTGTGTGAGTGCGCGAGCGATTAATATGTTATATGGGTTAGTATTTGTCCTGATAATAAGCTTGATATTTATCTTAATACTAGTTATTTGTATGTAATTAAAGTTATACAATCGATACGAGTAGGGGTAACAGCAGCGTAAAATATGGTGAGTGCGACAAGTAATCATCAGTAATTTTATATACGAGTAGTATTGGTTTATAATTAACCTGTTTTTAAACTTAAATTTAATTCTTATGCTAATTAATTTTAAACACGTTATGTTCCCAAAGAACCGAGAAAAATAGGTGTAACAACAGAGTAGAGAATGGAAAGTACGACAGTTGATCATCCGTAGAATAACATCTAGTCATTTCAGTTGCAAAAGATTATGGACCTGCGACTCACTTGTTATGATAATAGTAGGAAAGTTGTCATCCTTCTTAACATGTACTTTGCCAAAGGCTGTCCAGCAGTACTTATAATCTTTGGATTTTGCCAGATCGCGCGCGAGAAAGTGAAGACGAGCTCCTTTTGTAGTTAGCTGCTCCGAGACATATATTGGAGTGGACTCTTCCGTCTTAAGAGCGTGTACGCCGTATGTCATTTCATACAAACTTTCAAGTCCTTATTCTTCAAAATGTATGAACCGATTTTAACGAAACTTGGTATATGCATACGCTAGACATCCAGGTCTAAATAGTTATCAGAAAACATTTTTGAAAAAGAGTTCAGGGGGAAAGATATAGTGATTTTTCACTTTCTATAGAAAACTTAAAATCGCTCTCTCTCTCCCTCTGAAACCCTTTTCAAAAATGTTTTCTGATAACTATTTAGACCTGGATATCTAGCGTATGCATACCAAGTTTCGTTAAAATCGGTTCATTCATTTTGAAGAATAAGGATTTGAAAGTTTGTATGGAAAGCCGTACCGCGTAAACGCTCTTAAGTCCGAGATGCTTGGCACATAATTTTTCGTTATGCTTTCTGTTAAAATCTCTAGTCTTTTTCAAGAAATCAGATTTCAGAATAGTTGATGTCATCTCAACTATAATTGAACTATTTCTCGTTTTGGCACGCTTGTTCTGAACTCGGAAAATGTCACTAATGTCCGTTTTTGTTATATTACAACCAATTACATTAGATAGGGAAGTGGCCATTTTTATTAATTCTTCTTTGGATTCTTTAGCCAGCTTTGGTACATTTTTGATCTCAAAGTTAGCCTTTCGGCTGCCCCTTTGCAGATCCTCTATTTTATCTTCTAACACAGTGATGTAATTTCTATCTTGAGTTGTTTGGACTTCGAGCTGTTTTATTTTATTTTTGAGCTCTTCATTTTGTGCCGACAGAGAAGCCATGGCGGTTTCTATGCTGTTATTTGTTGATTTTATTTCCAATAGAGTCGGGTAGATTTTATTGAGCTCCTTTTGCTGTGGTGACATTAGAGATGATATCAGTGTTTTCACTTCATCTTTGAAGGCAAGGAAGTCTGAGTCGCAGTAGCATTCTCTTGGTCTTTTACTACGTTGAAAAACGAAGTTAGGAGGGGTGTTTTGATCTGTTTGCCCGGGAATATTTGATTCAGAAAGGGATTTGCCGCTCATGTCCTCCATTGTTAGCACCAGGAGATAATAAAAACGTGTAAGTAAGCACAGTCCTTCAATGTTGGATTGGCACGCAGCTATTTTGCACGATGACTTCGAGATTTTGCTATTTTCTAGTGAAGTTAATTCGAGCCGAGTACCAGGAGAGAATATTCGCAAGCAGTTATTGTACGGACTGATGCACGCAGTGATTTTGTAGTAGTGTGGAGTTAAAGTTGTTTACGCACACAGCGTTTGTCCTTGCGGCCGGTTGTCCTTGAACGGCCCAATAATATGTGAGTGGGCGGGGTTTTGTACTCTTCAAGGGCGTGACGTTGCGCGTGGGCAGGTATAGTTAGCAGTCGTACCTCGTCAGTGGCGGAATTACTTGCACGTACCAGGATACCAGGCGCAGCAAAGAGGTCGGTTTCGTTGCGCCGCGCCGTCTCGACGCGGTTCTCGTTAGCAAACGTTCTTCTGTTTATGTGCTCCTAATTTTACGTCTGAATTAACTGACTCTAATTTTGATTTAAATAATTATTAAAAATAGTAAATATGGATTGTGCACACGTTTACACCAGAAGGCGGTCCGGGGGGAAGAGATAAAAAAATATTGCTTGTTTTCAGTGTTATCTTTGCTTCAATTTACAACCTTAAATGCTAAAGGGAGTTCTATAGATTTAACCATAAAAAAAATTTACGTACACACTTAATTAAAATATCAGATCGGTGGAGCAAACTCCGGCGCAATCTCATAGTTATATGGAATAAGTGACTGTCGCAATCGCAACCCAGTGCTGGGCCCGCCACAATCGTGGCGAGAAAGTCAAACCTTTGAGGAGTGGTTAGAGAGGCGCCACGACGTCTGACGCAGGTCCTCACCGGACACGGTACAACACCCAATTGTCACCATTGTGTAGATCGTAATGAGGACACTATCTGTCTTTGTTGCGGCGATCGGCAATGGTGACCTCTCGCGTTCGGCCCTGGTCCAATCCATGGTCCGGAGTGAGAGGGCATGGGAAACAGTCACCTCCTTCTGCAAAACAGCGCTAAGTCAAGATACTTGATTTGTTTTTCTTTCTCAGCTTTCACGAGGTTCTCGTCATGTGGAATGGTAACATCGATTATCATTGTGCGGCGCGCTAGTCGGTCTATCACCACTATATCGGGCTTATTAGCGACGATAGTCCTATCAGTGATGATAGACCGATCCCAGTACAACGTGACATGGTCATTTTCGAGAACTGGGTCGGGCACATACTTGTAATACGGTACCTCAGAATCAACAAGTTGGTATTTTAAAGTAAGTTGCTCGCCGTTAGCTAGACGAGAACAACCAGAGATAATATGTCTGATGGACTCACCCGGACGGTGACATGCCCGACACACGTCAACCGTCCCGTCCTTCATAATATGCCTCCGGTAGTTGTTCGTCAAGATAACTTCGTCCATAATTGCACAAACAAAACCTTCAGTTTCTCCGAAGAGATCACCGAAACGTAGCCAGGCTACGGACGCTAGGAAATCTACATCGGACCCATAAAGAGCCCGATAGAAAAGCGTCCGTGAAGCTCCTTGCCTTTCCATACCTCCTTGCGGTCATCTGTAGTAAGTATTACAGGTTTGTGCCAGTTCTCTTTAGCCATGGATAACGGGGTGAGTCCCTTGTCCACTGCGACTACATCTCGGTGCATACCCACATCGACTTTGAGAAAATATTCTCTGAGACTGCACATCTCGCGGTTGTGCAGAGTCTTAGCATTTAAAAAGCCTCGACCTCCACACTTCCGCGGGATGTACAGTCTCATCACCGACGATCGTGGGTGATGCATCCGGTTTGCAGTCAGCAGTGTACGGACTCTCCTGTCCAGGGCGTCGAGTTCGGTTTGAGTCCATTTGAGTATGCCGAAAGAGTACATTAATACCGGCATGACCTAACCGTTGAAGGCGCGCACCTTATTTCCGCCCGACAAAAGGCTGTTTAAAACCTTTTTCAGGCGGCCAAAGAAGCGCTCCTTCAGCGATTGCTTCATGTCAGCAACATTACTGCCCAACGCTTTCGACATACACAAATACTTTTAGGTTTCGGTCGAGCTCAGGGATCTATCCTGTATGGAATCCGAGAGTTGAATTCCCTCAGATTCCATAATCTCCCCTTTCTTTACATGCATTACTGCACATTTGTCCACACCCAATTCCATCCTGATGGCACTACTGAAGTTTTCAGTTACCTTCAGTAGCTCCGTCAGTCGCAAATTCTTGGGGGCAAAGAGTTTCAGATCATCCATGTAAAGGAGATGAGATATGGCTTGACCACCTCTTCTCAACCGATAGCCATGGCCTGAATCCTCCAGCAGTGTGCTAAGAGGAATATTCCCCGTTTAATTCATACAGGCTCATCATTCCCTTGAATCGGTCGACATCCTGGATATCGAAGGACCGTTTTCAATTGCCTCAAACATGACTCAAGAAAGGCGCGTAGAGTTGCATCTATTTTGTACAACTCCAGCACCCTCATGAGCCATGTATGTGGCACAGAGTCATAGGCCTTCCTGTAATCTATCCAACATGTCGACAGATCCTTACGGGATTGACGAACCTGTTGGCTTATGGCCATGTCTTTGAGGAGTAGCTCCTTAGTGCCGCGGGACCCTTTCCTACATCCATTTGAGCTTTTCCATTCTGAGAAGCAGACATAATTGAGTTTTTCTCAATGTGATCATTAATTTTCACTCTCAGAATGGATGTAAGAAGTTTATAGACCGTCGATAAACAAGTAATCGGTCTATAATTCTTGGGTTCCGCGGGACTACCTGTCTTATGGAGCAGGTGGGTAACGCCAGTTGTTAGAAACTGTGGTAGCGACCCAGACTCTAAGGATGATTGGAATTGAGATGCCAGGAGCGCGTGTGAGCTGCTATACCATTTGAGCCAGAAGTTATGCAGTCCGTCCGGTCCTGGTCCTTATTATTATTATAACGATTATCAATTTTTTTATAACGTTTTTTTGGTAGAATTATTTTTAAGCTGATTATTATAATGACCCAAAACGTTTGGGACATTTATCACTTGTCAAACATTTCACTGGGCCACACAACTATTAGACGAATGACGTTTTGAAAAGAACTTAAGATGCAAGAGCAAGCGAAGCGACCTCGGGACTTAGGGCACTTTTTTCGTTGTTATTTTTTTTTAAACCCCCCTCCTACTACGCCTTTATTGATTTATTTATTTATTTAAACTTTATGTACAATAGTGGTACATGGGCGGACTTAATTAGGTGCAATGATTGGACATTTTGGGAGTTGGACATTATGAATATTACGCAAAAAAACTTTTAAAACTTTCTGCTACTTGAAAGATGGCATTTTAAAAAGTGTCATTATGAAAAGCAGATCAAACGTACAGTTGGTAACTGTGACGTTGGGAAATAAAACTAAATTATATGACAAGTTGGCAAATGATAATTCGGCGAAATAAAATTCTGCGAAACGTTAGTTGGCAAGTGAAAATCTGGCAAACTATTTTCGGCGAAAGGGCAGAGAACCACGGTTGACATCTGTCGGGCATGTCACTGACCGGCAAAATCACATTCAAATTGAAATTATTTATTTGTGAACGTAGGGTGTGGTAAAAGATGTTACCCTATCGCCACATTACCTATGGTGGTTCTCGTCTAGCTAACGGAGAGTACTTGCATAGACTTGTAGTCAGAATTATCCATCAGTAACTTGCTCTGAAATACTTTCTTGTGGACTTGGAAGTGCCGTACTATAGATAATAGGTATGTGCCCGACCCAGTTCTCGATAAAGGAAATATCACTTAAATTGTACTGGGATGGGTCCATCATCACTGACAGGACTATTGTGGCCAATTAGCCTGATATAGTGGTGGTGGACCGAATTGAGAGGCGTACAATGCTTATAGACATAAAAGTTTCGCTTGACGAGAACCTCGGGAAAGCCGATAAAGATAAACAAATCAAATATTTTGACTTGGCTCGCGAGGTTGTTGACATGTGGGATGAACTTAGCAATCATTGTACCGATAGTTGTGTCAGCCAACGGCTTAATATCCACGAGCCTCGACCAACACCTTAGGAGGCTCTCGTTCTAGACACGGTTCGCATTGTTAGCAGGTTCCTCTCTCGGGAGCCCTGACCCTGCAGCTTTCTGCAGGGTCAGGGCTAAGCAGGGTCCAAGCAGGCAGGCAGGGTCCAAGGACCCTGTTCCCGATACAGGCAGGATACTATTTATTTATATTTTTAAATATTTAATTTTGGTTTTTAAGGAATCTAATATCTTTAAACGAGCAATTCTTGTATATTTATTTTAATCTGAATCTCGGAAACGGCTCAAACGATTTAAAAAAAAAAATTAGTATGCTGGGGGTTTCAGGGGCGATAAATCGATCTAGCTAGGTTAAAACTACGTTTTCTGAAAATGAATCAGAAAACGTAGTTTTATCCATGTTTCCAAAAAAAAACCAGGTCATCCAGGTACTATTTAATAATGTATCATATAAGTTCAGAAAATGAATAAAAGAAATACTTATAGGACAAAGCTGCTTCCAATTATACTCTGTCCACTGTAGATAAGATAACTACATGAAAATAAAATAATAGAAAATTAAGTGGTGCAAGATAGTAATAGATTACACACGGACAAATTCGGAACGAAAACGAAACGGTCATGGAAGCATTTGAACCAATTGATAAAGATACAAAAACTCAGTAAATTATTAACTAGCTGTGTCCACAGCTAGTAAATAATCTACTGGGTTTTTGTGTTCTTTTTTCACGTTTTGATTTGTCTGGTTAAGGATGTCTCAGCTTTCGTAACAGCCGGTCGATTCTGTCGACATCTCACGGTGTTCACCTTGGCGGAGTGAACGACAATAGAGCTGTCATTCCATCTTATTTGTATGGTTTGACAACTCACCTGTCGTGCGCCCCGCCCAAATGTTCACTTCGACATGTTTACAGAATCGCACTGCAGTATAAGTTTCGTAAACCATGGCTGTTAACGGGCGTACGAAAGAGGTCCGTCTGCATTCGAAATAATAATAACCTCTTTATTTGTTTTTCTTTAAATAAATGGGATTAAAACACAACACTTGACTATTGGTTGAATATTAACTACGAATCTAGAAATTTGTCCTTATGTTGGGTCAACATCAATGGTCAACAGACCATGCTTCCGAGTGTGGCGTACTCTAGTGCTTTAATCTTATCTTTATTTTGACAAAAGTTATACACCATACAAAGAAAGGCTATCAATAAAAGTTGCAACGTATCAATGTTAGTATATTGGTACATAATAAAGCTAATTCAATGACTATTCAGTGGTGAGTTCATGAGCATCGAAGCCGCGAGCGAATCTTTGAACCAGGCAGCGGTGGTATGGCAAGACAACTGGATCACCTTCATCGACGGCTTGCTGCAACTAAACATGCTGAGACAACCACACGGCGCAGTGTCCCTGCCCACACAAATCCGGAGACTAGATCTCAACCCCAGGAAACATCTTCAAGAAGCCTACAGCTTGAATGGAAAGACTGTTGTGGATGCTTACTTGTCTGATGTCTATAATCTTACAAGGTGTGTATTGTAACATAATCTCCGGACCGGTTTTCAATCATTGTAGTATACTGCATGTATAAGGTCCCATTAAAATAGGTGGACAAACTTTTAGGAATCATTCTTGTTCGCTGATTATTTTAATTGTAGGTATCTAATGCGATTTTCTTACATTTTTTTTTTACCATTGTCCTTATTTTGGTGGTCTGAATGATTCCTAAAAGTTTGTCCACCTATTTTAATGGGACCTTATATGTCTGTATGCGCAATATACTGAGCAGACAACTGCATTTATTGGATACTACTCATTTGTTCACGAAACAAAAATTAAAAGTAATTAAACGTTTCGCTTACTGTAAAATTGAGTTATTTTAACATGAAAGACAAACACATTACACAAAAGAAAGACAAAACAATTAATTCTCAATGCTTCAGGTGTGGAGGAGTTACACTGCAGCATATTAAATACCGCAACCTGCCTCCCGTCAGTCAAGACGCTAAAAGAGTGGACCTAGTTGTACCACCTGCACGGTGCAGCAGTGCTAACGTGAGTGGTTTATTTAAATTTTTATGGTTTATTTTTATATTTTTGAGAAGAAAACTCTTGAAGATCTTATATTTTTAACCGACGGATACTAACTGTAATGGGCGGATTTTAGATCTTTTCTTCTGTAATACACATGCTGTTGCTCATAATCCTAACATCTCACTCTTGCCAATAGATACTCACCATCCTTCCTTTTAAGTAGTAATATCATTTAGAATTGTAAAAAAGTGGATTGGAACAATTTACTTGAAGATCTACCCCCCGATCAAGCAGTTGCAACTTTTTATAAAAAAAATCTATAAAATCATTAACTAAATAACATGATTCAATCGATATCGATCCACCTATTTGATAATCGAATCAACCATGCTGGATCACTAAATCTCTTTTGCACATATTAAAAAATAAATCTCGCGCATGGGTTAAGTGGAAGAAATATGGAAACACTAAAACCAAGAAATGTTTTCTATTTATAGAACAACATTCAAAAGGGAGTTCGGACGAATGTTTTAAAAAATGTATGAATAGTGTAGAAGACAGTGTGGTCAAAAATATTAAGGCATTTTGGTCATAATTATGTTTCTAGTCGTAATTCCAGTAATAGTATTCCAGCTTCAGTGCACTATCTCCAACAGTCCTCAGATGACCCCGTTACCACTTGTCATCTATTCTCAATTTTTTTCCAATCAGTATATGAACCATTTTGATCATACTTTATGGGTACTACCACGCGCCAATCCTGATAGTGATATAAATATTAGCAATTTGTATTTTTTATTACAAAAAGAACTACAATCAGTTTTAAAGGACCTGGGCCAGATGGTATCCCTTCAATCTTTTTAAAAAACACAAGTGAGACACTGTGTTTCATACTATTTAATTAATGTTTTCCCTGATACCTATATGGAAACGAGCGAACATCGTTCTAGTTCATAAATGTGGCTCTAAGAGTGACGTTTCCACATAATTATCGCCAAATCTCTTTGTTGTCAGGGATATCCAAGCTTTTTGAAAGACTGGTATAATGAGATCTAGGTACCCTATTCTTCATAGCTTCTTAATAAAAGAGCAACATGGGTTCGTTAAAGGTAGACAAACATCAAACAACATCTATTTGAAGGCATTGACAGTAGACAGCAAATTGATGTGGACTATACTAACTTCCAAACAGCCTTCGATAAAGTCGATCACAGACTAGGTACTTCTTAACAAAATTTCATTCAAGAGTATTAGAGGAAAATTGCGTTTGCTTGTAACATATATGTCACCAATAGGAACCAGAAAGTTGTTATGCAATTATGCATTGCAATGGTTAGGAGTCTTGCATGGTTAAAGTCACTTCCGGAATTCCTCAAGGCTCAATTTTAGGTCCCCTCTTATTTATTTTATTTCTCAACGACGTAAAAGACTGTTTTCTTATTCTAAGTTCCTTCTGTATGCAGACGATTCGAAGATTTATAAAAATATCAGCCATCGATCCGACTGTTTAGAATTTCAGAATGACCTTAACCGTTTTCTAGACTTCTGTTCTATTAACAAACTCTACCTGAGTATAATATTATATGTCATGGCATTATGTTTACAAAGAAGAAAAACGTGACGAAATTCAATTATTCTTTCAGAAACACTCCACTGAACAAAGTTAATTCTCTTTGTGATTTAGGCGTACACTTAGACTCAAAACTTCAGCTTGATGCTCATAAAGACTATATAGTCAAAAAGGCTTTCAAAATGATTGGTTTTGTAATGAGAGCATCAATATAGAATTCCACCGCCCCTCTAATTACTTATACCTATTTACGTCAATACGACCCCAATTGGAGTACGCAATGCCTATTTGAAATCCTTACTATAAAAAAGTACATTGACACAATTGAATTGGTCTAACGCAAATTCCTACATGCAATGCACTATAGATGTTTTAAAAAGAAAATTTCATGTAAATAATTACTACAAAAATATGACCTTATTACCCCAAAATCCAGACTTGAGATGACGACTCTGTTTAGTATATGTCGTAATAAAGTCGACAGTACTGGTCTAATGAACAGTTTATGCTACCTGATCCTTTGTACCGTGCATGGTCGTGAAGTTCGCTCGAGATACTTGTTTGCAACAACTTTTTGTAGAACCAAATCATGAGTTTGCTCATCGCTGCATCGTTAGTTGACACCTACAATAGGCAGTTTGATATTATCTTTTTCAGCAAGGTTTTATTTAGAAAAGAAATTGTTACTATGTTAAAAGTGATCAGAGCCCTAAAAATTAAGTAATGTTTACTTGTCTTTTATTCTGTTTGTTTTTAAATCGGTCTTTCTAACAACTAGAAGTTCTGCTAAGAAATAGGAGGATAACGTTGTAAGTAGTGTATTTGTTACCTCTTTTATTAAGTTCTAACCCATGTTTACTTATTACTACACTGCTGTTTGTTATCCCTAATAAATAAATAAATCAGTATCTACCCCGGTGAAGTTCTTGGAGCAAAAATGTCCTTTATCTGAATTTTCAGAAATTTTATTCTTAGAACCTTCGCTTAAATATATTTTATTACAGAAACCCTCGGATGGTGTGCAGCAACAAGGACGGCTAAAAAATGTAACACTACAATGTTCACAAAACGGTGATTTTGAGTCCCTGCGCTGGGTGGAGGCTCCGCCCCTACAGACGTCGGATTTGGCGGTAACGGTATGTATAAAGTAATTTCACATTGTAAACGATCCTACTTTCTTTCCGACTCCTGCCGGCCACTGCTTGTATTGATTCATCGAGTCGAGACAAGACGGCGATGGTCTAAGCACTATTTGTATTGTTTTTATAACCCGTGTCCTATGTCCCTATCTTGATGCTTTCTCAGAGCACAAAAGAAGATTGATAGTTTACAAGATATGTAACCGTCACTTCATCCACCCCATAATTAATGTTTTCTTTGCATATTTTTACGCACCAGCTTTTCTAAATCACCTCGCTATGGTTAATAACCGGCTGCCAAGGAGGTTTACATTATTGTAAGATTTTTTATCTTAACTTGGACTCCCCGTATCAATTAATTAATCAACTACGACATAACACCTGGTTCTCTACCTTCAGGTTTAGACATCTCTCTATTGTACAGTTGTCGGTCTACCTAGCTTGGGCATCTTATTTATTTGTTGTACACCTACCACGGTGTAGTCTTTTTGACCCAAAGGTTGACTGGTAGAGAATGCCTTGTTGCATTAAGTCCGCCCATGTACCACTATTGTACATAGAGTTTAAATAAATAAATAAATAATAAATTGATCGTATGAACAGGTTCACTATACTGGGCTCAGCACGTCTGATGTGAAGCGCGCGACCGGCGTGACGCCGTGTGACTCCAACTTATACGGAATGGACTACAGTGGAACCACTAAAAGGTAAGTGCTAACATTCAGCTTTTGATTTTACAGTATGAATGTTTTACACAAACTTCATGAATTGATATGTGTGTTTATGTTACGGCTAATAGCCGACGTGCAGTTACACCTAGTTTTAGCCGGCTACAACTAGGTGCAGCCGTCCATGCCTAGAAAGCGAAGTAGGGGCT
The DNA here is from genome assembly GCA_947386135.1 of Melanchra persicariae. NCBI lineage: Eukaryota > Metazoa > Arthropoda > Insecta > Lepidoptera > Noctuidae > Melanchra > Melanchra persicariae. The sequence goes on along the minus strand of OX376661.1, from coordinate 6,296,753 downwards.
CAAGGGTTTCAAAAAAACCACGAAGAAGATGGCATGCCCTTCTAATCTAAACTGTCCGAGTCGGGGTGCCCGATGGCCGGTCGATAAATTAATGTGATGTTTTATTTTACAAGTCCTAACGGAAGATAGTAGGATACATCTAAGTTAAACCGAGTTAAGCGTCAAAAATATAGATATTTTCTACATTTTATCATGTAATTTTTACATAATATAGTCAAAGTGGTTCTGCTGCGGAGTATGACATCGCAAAAAAACCCGGCTTGCAAAAAAAAAAACATTTCAGAAGTCGGTGTTTTTGGTTGCTTCTTCGTTATTTGACACCGACTTCCGAAATTAAAGTTATTTTGTACTTTGTAGTGTTTTTTTTGGAAGCCGGTTTTTTTTTGTGAAGAAGTTTTTTATTTTTCACTTTTTAGTGGTACCTAAAAAAACCACTGAAAAGTCACAGGAAAGCAAAAATATGCAATTTCGTATGATTTTTCCACATATATTTTCCTGCTATTTGGATTTAAAAACCAAACTGCTGAACCGATATTGATAAAATTTAAATGGGACCAATCGAGAAGTATATCCTTTCACATAAAACAAGAATTTTTCAAATCGGTTCATAAATGACGAAGATATGTACCAACAGCATTTTGCAAATGATTGCTACCCGCCATCACTGTCCCACTCAGGCAAACTGGGTGGGAATAGTTACAGGAAGATTGTTACTGTAGAATATTAAATTTACTTTATCATAGTGTGTACCTACTATATCATGGTTGTCGAGTTATGAAACCGTACTCACCTACAAACAAAACTACATCAGGTTAATATTTAGAAAAGTTGTAAAAGGAGAAAAACGTATTGCTGTGATGGGTCAAATACACATACATACATAGCTAAAAGTAAAGGCAAGGAAATCTGGAAAGTCGTAAATCGCCATAGAAACAAAAATAAGCAAAAAAAATATAATAAGTTAATTTTGAAATTAAATGATAAAATTATTGATCCCAGGAAAGTCGCAAATGTTTTCTCTGAACAATTTAATAATAAAAAAATCTTTAGATGTTGCAGACAAAGATAATTCTCTTTCCTATTTAAAAGATTCTACTGATAACTAATGAGATGTGTTTGACATCCATGACTCCTCAAGAAATTATTAAACTTGTTGAGTCAATGCCAAATAAAAGATCATAAGAGAATTGTTACCAACACTTATATGGAATGGGTTTTAGGATGCATGAAGGAGCCTCCTCGTGTAGCACAATTCGATCCATCAGGCACTCTGAAACTGAACCGAACGCTCGGCGTGTCCTGGACAGTCTCACCTGACATCTTATAAGACTGGCCAGACCTTCGCTTGCGGTGGCATCTTCCCATTCCTAAATAAAAAAAAAATATAAAAAAATGGATTCTGTCTGAAATAAATGGATAATAATAATAATTTACGCCTTAAAATTATTATTTTTTATTACTACTGCAAATACTTAGGTCAAACTTTGATATCGAGGAACGAAAAAGTTGAATCACAAAAAGTTTTTTTATGAGGAACTAGAACGGGCCTAGAGTTGTGCCTTGACGTACGCCTCATTTCACTTGTTCTCCAAGTGAATATGAACAGATAACAGCCACTTGCAGGCTAGGCCCTGCTACTTACGAAATTACACTAAACACCAACAGCTTGAAACCATAATCTAGAGATTGCGAGTTACTTTGCCATGATGAATGCAATCAGACGCTTTCCATAGATTCCAGAACATGTTAATAGCATTTTAAAGGTATAACAGTAGGTAATAAGTGTCTATAATTATTGTCTCTGAAATGTTATTTACATGTTCATGCTATGTACATTTCGGTATATTCCTAAGCTTGACGTTATGTTATGTCAATATAACAGTGGCGAGCGTGTGATGGGTCTTGTGCGCTCTGGTGCGGCGAGCAGCATTGTTCGCGCGCAGCCGGAGTTGCTGTGGCCGGTGCCAGCACACTGGAGCCTTGAAGACGCCGCCACCGTACCGCTCGCATACGTACATGCATTCTACTGTCTCGTGAGTTTACTAAATTTTAAACAAATTGTTAATTTAAAACTGCTACTTCAGATTGGAAGTCCAAAATCCATTTATCATAATTTTTAGCATTTTTCTAAAAGGGCAACTGAGCTTCAATTTTTACAATTGAAACAACTGTAAAGACCTTGTTTTGGTGTAATTATCGGGAGTGATCCTATTCTTTTGAAATTAAACATTTAAATTGATGTTTTTAGGTTTTCAAAGGTGGAATGTTACCTGGTAATAACGTGTTGGTGCACGGAGGCACAGGCGCATTGGGGCAGGCAGCTATTGCCATTGCTCTCGCTTACGGTTGCACCGTGTTCACGACAGTCAGCGAATCATCGAAAAAGAAGTTCCTGCTAAAACTGTATCCTGAGTTAAAAGGTAATTCAACTACTCCGTTTTGGTAACTGCGATCACACTATGACATTAAGTTTGCTGTACATTCCAAATATTTTTTTTTATTTTTTTTTTTGTCAAATATTTACTTTTTTTAATTTTGTTTATTTTTGGTATGCGTCATGCATGGCGCAAATAAACTCTTTTTCTTTATTTCTTTATTTTTGGAATGTACAGCAATATACGAATAGTTCTCACGAGGTTACATCAGCAATTTCCGGTGAAGCTGCTGGATCAGGCACTTAACCGCCGACATCATTTCAGTGCTTTGATAGCAACATCCCTATCTCACAACATAATCAACGAGAAAGACTGTAGGCTGTACAGTGTTTGCATGCTTCAACTATAATATTTCTTTTCCAGATGAACACATTTGGAATTCCCGCGATAGTGATTTTTCAGACAATGTTATAGTAGCAACAAATGAAAATGGTTGTGAAGTTGTCCTAAGTTGCGTTAAAAAGCAACTTAAAAATGTAAGTTTTATATCTCACTAGCGAGAAGCCGCGGCTTCACACGGGTGCAATTTAATCAGCAATGGATTTTGTTACAAATAAACGTTTACTGACTTACGCAAGCAAATAATAAAACAGCTAATCGGACGAACCATGTGTCAAGTAAAGATTATTCATTCATGTGTTATTATATCCATGCTTATAATAATATTACGAATTCCAAAGTAGACCTGTCTGTCTGTTACCTCTTCATAACTAAACGGCAGATAGAATTTGAATGAAATTTAGTACACGGGAAAATAAAAATTCTGAACGGGACATAAACGCTTTTAGTGACATGGATAACTTTCAAGTGTCACGCAGGTGGAGCCGCTGGCAAGAGCAAGTCTGTAATAAATAAATTAAGTAAAATATTACTAAATAATAATGCCGTCATTATTTGATTTTCAGACATCTCTCAAATGCGTAGCACTATGTGGAAAGTTTGTCGATACAGCTCAACTTCAGGATGGTGAAGATTATGAATTTGGAATGTTTTTCATGACTAAAGAGAGGTCATATGTCGCAACTGACTTCTCATCTGTATTCACTCAAGAAAAATACAATGAAATGAAATATCTACAAGCGATGTTAAGCGAAGGCATCAGCCGCGGCTACGTTCGTCCTCTGTCGCGCGTGTTGTACGCGCCACACGCCGCAGCGCGTGCCTTCCGCCTGCTTGCCACCAGCAGGCACCGCGGCAGAGTGTTGCTAAGGATGGAACACTCTATGCCCAACGCGTTCCCCAGGTAACGTAAACCACGACTGTTACGCATAGTGACACTGGCGCTCTACAATCGGATGTTTATAAGACTTTTTACAAATTTGGACATACAACTCGATAAAATCCACTAACACTAAACTTATTCTATTCACTAAACATTTAGCAATCCGACCGGTCTATTGTAATTTCGCATTGCAGATGACATTATTATGCATGATTATGTAAAAGTAAGTTGTCACTTCTTTTTCAGATTAGTTTGCAGTCCTGATGAGAGTCATTTAATGATCTGGGATGACGGTGCTCTCGGAGTTCAACTAACTGATAAACTAGTAGAGAGCGGAGCTAAAAAAATATACATTCACTCTACAAGCATAAATCAGTATCAAAAATATAAAATAGGGTAAAATAAATACAGTAATATGCAACAAATCATTAGGCTTAAGAAATCTAAAACTCTAAAATTATTTTTCTTTTTAAGGACTTGGCGAAAAGTTGGCGTCAAAGTGATAACTCTTGAGAAAAACATTGATATAAACAATAGTATATCTGCTGTTATAAACGATGCTGCTACTCTTGGCAACATTGGAAGCATTTGCGTAGCCATAACAAAAGTATCCGACCATAAACACAAAGCAGGACTGACAACATTTGTAAACTCTTTAGATGCAGCGTCGAGATCGTTATGTCCTGATCTCAAGTTAGTACCGATAAATTCATTGTTTCTTTAATTTTCCAAATCGATCTTTTATACAACAAGCTATTAAGGCCTTCAGTGTCACATTGGAGGATATATGCTTCCAATTATCAAATTTCTTATTCTTTATTTTTTGTCTATTTAATGTCTGTGCCCAATCAATAGGTACTAATATCTATGAATAATAAAATATTAATATTATAAATAGGTAAAGTTTGTGAGTTGTGAGGTTGTAGGGGGTAATCTGTGAATCTACTGAACCGATTTTGAATATTCTTTTTGTATGTAATAGCCACATTTATGAGGAAGGCTATAGGGTATTCGGAGTTACTGGTGACTGACTGATAACGCACAGCCGAAACTACTGGTCGTAGAAATCTGAAATTTGGCATATAGGTTAGGGAGTGTAAATCGGGAAATCCTCTCATCCTTTTAATACTCCACGCATTAAAAAGATGAGAGGATTTCCCGATATTCCTACGGGAACGGAAAAAAACTGGATATCCGCATACGAAGTCGCCGGCAAAAGCTAGTCTTACTTAACTAATTGAGTTCGTTGCCAGAGTGAGTTGTTCGTTGGCTTAGTGCACTCAGTACTAATTTGATTAATTATTTCATAGGTATTTCGCAGTGGTATCAACAGTCAGTTCTGTGGGACAAGACACATGTATCGCTCGAGCAAACTGTGGCTTCCCAGCGACCAGCTTGGATCTGTCTGGTTTGAGCAAAGTAAGTTAATTTATAAAGATTTTTTTTTGTTTTTTACGTAATAAGAATTAGTCAGGTGAAAACATTTGGTCGGTCATTTATAGGTTCATTTTCATTTTATGCTTCGGTGTGAACGTTTACCTTATTGAGCACGTAATTGAGTAACAAACATGCATATTTATTATAATACCACATGTAATTTTATTAGTTTCTAACTATATAAACTTAAATCTAACCAAAATATGTTGTCAAAAAATTCATCCGCATCTCTGTAGACTGGAAGTGAGTCCAAAGGACTGGTGGCCTTGCTTATCCTCTATTCGAGTAAAAGCAAGCCCTTAGGTCACGCGAAGTGTCACCCAAGTGCCTAGTATCTTTTTTAATGCATGAGCACTCGGACCCCACGGTCCAAGAGTTTCAACACCAAACGGCTCGAAAATGTAATTGCCAGGTTATCGTATTTCCGCCATTTGAGGTTTTCGGCAGCTGAAGCGGCTGCACGAGCAGAACACGACGAGCTAGGAAGATGGGATGGCGCCAAAGTAAATAAAGACCGGTTGCTTGCCATAATCGCGTGCCAATGGGCTCTAATACAGCAGGAATGTCGACGGTGACAAGAGCTTGTCCAATGATTTCGTTTAAATTAGCGTGCCGCGCAAAACGGCTCGCACTGCAGCTACATGAAATGCCGTGGTGTCCGAGGCTTTTGACAAATTTGCCACAGTGATAGAGTTGAGGAGACTAACAGGATGCGCCTTCACGTAGGGAAACAAGCGAGGCTGAAAGTAGTATAGTCGAACAAGGTGCCTATGTTCGACGACGGTAGTGCATGCAACCAGAGGTCCGAGTCCCACTCACCCACAAGCAGCAGGCGCGCACGCTTGGCAGAAGTAGCAGAATTGACAATTCGTTTTGTCTGTACTTCAAAGCGACTCAACCCACCGTTTCTGGTAAGATGAGTTGTTGAGTGGATATTGATTACTATGTTTTCTTTGAAGGCAAGTCCACACGACTTGGTGGCGGCCGCGGAGCGAGCACTGCGCAGCACCTGTCCCATACTACTAGCGCAGCCAGCGCACTCACCTACACCTGGACTGTTTGAACAACTCATTCGCCTGGCCGGTAAGAAAAAAATTCAACTACCTACCTGATAGTTAAACAATTCTTCTTTCATTTATTTTTATAGGACACAACGATGCATAGAACTTTATTAAAAGGGCTGCTGAAATGAAGGAGTACTAATGGTACCTCGACGACTCCTTAGAGTGTAATATAATATGAAGCTTTTAATTTATTTAACACAATTAATATTTCAGGAATAATTGTCCCACAAAACACAAGTCCTGACACTACTTTGCAAGAGTTAGGAAAGACTGACGAATATATTTCAGCGATGTCCGCCTTCCTAAATATTGCGCATAATATCTCTTTGGAGTCTGACTCGATACCTCAGTTGACCCTGAACAAGTAAGTTCTAAACAGCTGCATTCCTATCACTAAAATTAACCTAAGAAATATGTAGTAACTTTGCAAAGCTAGCCACTCTTATTCTGTAATAGTTATTTATGCAACTTTTGTTTAAGAAAGGGTATTATTACACGAATGTGGGTGATAAATGTGATAATAGTGTCACATGAGTGTTTTAATGCCTGATTATGTACATGCAAACAAGACTTTATCTATACCCATGACATGAATCCTCTATAAAAGGTTCTTTTCTAATTCATAAAATCTTGACTTTGACTTTTGACTTTGACTTGGTAATTACGCCTTTTCATATTTTTTTTCTCGAATTTCTAGTAATAATTGGTTAGGAAAGTCCTTTACTGCATTGGAAATATCTATTGTTGTGTTGTCAAAGTTTGTATCTCATTTTTGTAAACAACAAAGTACCTCATAAAGTTTTGCAATACTAGTATCGAGCAAAAGTTTTTTTTTTAATGATGGTGCTGTGTTAGTAAAACACGCGTGCATGAAAATGTTCTTTTTTCGAAATTCATAATGATACCACAAATTGAGTAGTGAGAATGTGGCTGTTTGATGAATAAACTAATTCCTTTGCTTTTTTGACCCCATATCAAAATAGCGAAGGAGTTACATAATGAAATTTAGTAAAACATTATAACACGCGTTTGGATGACATTATGGTTACTATGACACTGGTTGTTTTAATGTTGGTAATAAGCTAACTGTTTCAGAAACTTCACTAGAAGATTTACAGCATGGTAGTAGATACAACACAACGTAATGTTCCAAATATAAATTAAAAAACTGTGGTATAAATACGTACCTACTTTATTTTATTGGCGCGCTCATTGATTTAATGTAGAAAAATAGTGTCATTGTCTATGGATGCGCGCGCTGCGCAGTCATGGGCAATGAGAATCAAAATTTCTCGCCATACCACATATTTTTTCCACTTTTGTTTTATTTCAACTGTATAAGTGAAGATAAAACATAAAAATATAACTTAATTGATAACTTTCTCCTTTTTTGAAGTCGCTTAAAAATAGTGTATGCTGCGTCATTATAATTAGGTACTAAAACACTCGTGTGATACTATTATCACACTCGGCTATATATAACCCCTATTAAATGACCGATTCATAAACTGCTATTATGAAACTGTTGAATAACAGTGATATTTAAGAAACAAGAGGTGACATTTTAAATAAGTAACACACGAGTGTTTTAGTACCTAGTAACATGCAATACAATAAACTATACGAACTATATCTGAACTTATACATTATTTTTTCAAGATACAAATAAATAATAACGAAAACTCAAGCAGATAAGTAATTGATCACTTCTATTTTAGATTACACAAACTGGTAGAGTCTGCATCAGATATAGTTCCAGATAATGTGTCTGGATTAGCATTGTTCTTTTCCACCGTAGCAAATGATGAGCTTCTCGCCACAGCTGACCTAGCCGTGATTCCAACCCTTTACAAAGACATCAAACTGGTGAGTATAAAGTTTTCTATTTATAATATCGACCTAAAGAATTCAGAAATGTTTGTCTCATGTTTCAGAGGGCATAGCGCGAGCGACGAGAAGGTTTTAGGCCGATTATGTTTTTTCTTTTGATAGCCTATTCTGTCCTACTCACAGATATAGTCTGTGGTCCCACACCTGAGTAAAGGATTTTTCCGTCTCTTGCATGAACTTGCGATACTAGTATTGATTGTAATCATATCAGCAATGTTGACCAGGGTTTAAAGCCAACTTACATTCAATTATTTTCACTCAAGAAGAATGAATAAAAAAAAATCAAATTAAAAAATTAATAAAAACAAGCGTTCTAGCCAAAAATTGAAAACTGAAAAACAACTTTTTTATTGCAGTCGGGGGACAGTGAGGTACCGTGGAACATTTCTTTAAAGGTCTGGACTGCAATAGAAAGTTGTTTTTCAGTTTTCAATTTTTGGTCAGAATGCTTGTTTTAAATTTTTTAGTTCATTTGAGACATGGCTGGCGTGTTTTTATAATTATTTGTTTTTTATTTCATACCTTTTAGTTATAAAACGATATTTTGATTGAACAAGTAATCATCATCATCATCATCATATCAGCCGAAAGACGTCCACTGCTGGACATAGACCTCCCCCAAGCGTCGCCACAACAACCGGTCCTGTGCGTCTCGCATCCATCGAATACCCGCGACCCTCACCAGGTCATCGGTCCACCTTGTGGGAGGCCTTCCAACGCTGCGTCTTCCGGTACGCGGTCGCCACTCCAAAACTTTTCGGCCCCATCGACCATCTGTTCTGCGAGCAATGTGCCCTGCCCACTGCCACTTCAATTTGGCGATCCTTCGGGCTATGTCGGTAACCTTGGTTCTCTTGCGGATATCATCATTCCTGATTCGATCACGCAAGGAAACTCCGAGCATTGCCCTCTCCATTGCCCTTTGGGTGACTTTAAGCCTTCTGATGAGGCCCATTGTGAGCGACAACGTTTCGAGTCCATAGGTCATCACTGGCAACACGCACTGGTCATAGACTTTCGTCTTGAGACACTGTGGTATGTGAGACGAGAAGAAACCGCGCAACTTCCCGAACGCCGCCCAGCCTTGTTGACCTCCTTCTCGAAGTTAGCCCTACCTAGCTGGATCGTTTGTCCCAGGTAGACGTACTCATCAACAACTTCGAGTGCAGAGCCTCCAATCTTGATAGGAGTGGGTGCTACATGGGTATTTACCATGACCTTGGTTTTGTCCATGTTCATTTTAAGACCCACTCTTTCGGAAGCTCTACTGAGGTCATCGAGCATTGTACTGAGGTCCTCCGTGGTCTCAGCCATGACGACTATATCGTCGGCAAATCGAAGATGAGTGATATACTCGCCATTTACATTGATGCCTAGCCTTTTCCAGTCCAAAACCTTGAAGACGTCCTCCATTGCGGCCGTGAACAGTTTCGGAGAAATTACGTCTCCCTGCCTCACACCCCGCTGCAGGAGGATAGGTTCTGATGTCTGATCCTGAAGTCGGACTGACATGGTGGCGTTTTCATACAAACACTTCAGCACCTCGATGTACCGATAGTCGATCTGGCACCGTTGGAGAGACTGCAGCACAGCCCAAGTCTCGATCGAGTCGAAGGCTTTCTCGTAGTCCACAAACGCTAAGCAGAGGGGCAGATTATACTCTTCGGTCTTCTGTATAACCTGCCGCAGCGTGTGTATGTGGTCTACGGTGTTGAAGCCTTTTTGGAATCCGGCTTGTTCGGGAGGCTGGAAGTCGTCAAACCTGCGTGCGAGACGGTTTGTGATGACTCTGGAAAACAGCTTGCAGACATGACTCAGAAGTGAGATGGGCCTGTAGTTCTTAAGCAGGGCATTGTCGCCCTTTTTAAAGAAGAGTACCACCACACTTCTGCTCCACGCTTGTGGCGTTTTCCCCTCGAGTATGACGGAATCGAACAGTTTCTGAAGGGCCTTAAGGACTGGTTTGGAACAAGTAATGCGAAACTAAATCAATGTTTGATTGATACATGGAGAGACTTTTTATAATGTAGCTCGTAGATAAGCTTACGTGGTGAGTTGGAGGTATCGAAAATGTTCCATAAAAACTAATTTTTAGTAGAGCTCAGTCAGCAATACCACGATATTGTTGAAGAACTACCAACTGAACATGGATGGTTTTAACAACTGTAGCAACTTGTATGAGGAGGCTTTACGTAAAGTTAGGGACCTAGAGGATGAACAAATTAATGCCAACAGTTGTATTATCAAATTGCAGAATGAAAAGCAAAGTATTCAGGTTAAGGAATCAACCACTTATTTAATGAATTGCTAAATTGTAACAATTGTTACCCTCGCTCAATATATAGTCAAGATTGAAATAACTGAAGATTTATTGAAACAGAATAGTAGTTATTAATCTAGTCATAACAAATATATATTTAGTGACTGAGCGACTAAAGGTACGTAGGGAAAGACAATAAGATTTATATGGCCTTAAGTCTTTCATGAACACTGAATCCTTTAATAGATATGAAAACAAATATTCGAAAGTTTTTTACCCGGGATAACAAAACGCTTCAAATTGAAATCGGTTTAGGCTTTTAGAAGTTATGATAGATTATAGAAACTAACAAAAATGCACACAGACATACATGAACCCTGAAAACATAACACTCCTTTTTTTAGGCAGTCATGACGTTCATCATTTTTTTGTGTGTGCAGTTACATCATTTTGTATCATTATTTTTCTTTTCCTACAGTCCCGTGACGAGTTTGACGCAAGCAAGAGATACCTGTGCATACTGCCGGGCATGGAGGGCCACCACGAGAGGTTCCACGTTCTGTGTGAGCGCCTCAAGCTGCCAGCGTTGGTGCTGCAGCCCGGACTCGACCACCCTACTGAAACCGTGCGGGAGACTGCCCAAAAATATGCTCAGGTATATTACGTGTACATTTCGATACAAGTGGGCGAAGTTTGTCATTAACTCATTACAGTCGAGGCGAGATTACGTTTTAATTATTATTCAACAGCTGTGTGTGTTGATGAATATAATATGTAAGAATTAATAAAATTAATATTAAAGCTCCATTTTTTTTTACCACCTTGGGTCCGGATAAATGGGGGGTGACGGACGTCCCCAAGTCCGCCACCCCCCTGGTCCCAGTTAGGGGGGCCGAAGGAGGGCAGCGTATGCCCTCCTCGGACGCTCGGTGCGCCTGCTGCGGGCAGAGCACTCGACATCTTCCTCTCCCTTTCCGCAGCCTCCTTCTGCGCGATAACTGTTTCGCAGAAGGAGACTACCGCGTCCCAAGACTCCTCGCCGCCGGTCATAGAACGGACTACGGCCGGCAACGAGAGTTCATTGCCTACCACAGAGACGAGGGCACGGCGTGGCTCCTCCCAAGCGGCACACTCTGCCAGCGTATGTCCTCCCGATAAGTCAACGCAGTGGTGACACCGAGCGTCCGGCTCCCTGCCTATGCGACATAGGTTCCTCCCAAAGCAGCCATGCCCCGTTAGGACCTGTGTCGCACGAAAGCCGTGCCTTCTCCCGAGCGAGAGGTCGAGAACGACAGGGAGGAGTTGGGGCGTGAGAGCCTGTCCCGCCATTCCGCCACCAGGACCTTGAGCATTTCGAGCTGCGACCGACGCAGCTCGAAATGTCGCTGCGTCAGTCGCTCCCCGCGCGCCCGCGCATCCTCGCGCCACCGATGGATTGATGTGAGGACTTTTGCCTCTAGGTCCCAGGGCGCAGTTCCGACCAGTGCGCAAGCCACGTCGTTGGAGATCGTGCGATAACCCCTGATGATTCTGACAGCCATCACCTTCTGCGCCTTTCGCAGAACAGAAATGGTGCCGGCCGTCAGGTCAGCCACCCAGATCGGGGCTACAGGGCCATCGATTGCACGATCCTAGCGGTTTTAACCAAACCTAACCATTTTGTTTTTTAAATTATCCTCGTCTGACTATAGTTCGTTTCTCGATAGCCTGCTAAAAATTATCTCTTTTTTTTCCATTTTTTTTCTATATCAAGTCGTTTCTGGCATTCGCCGGTCGCTGCCGTGGCACCGCTCGCTTCGTTCGCTCGGTTCGTGTGTAGGAGATCATAGCTTTAACCTAACCTAACCATTTTTTTCAATCATTTGATTTAAGACAAAATGCCTTAATGACATTATCTTTGGTAATATTCTGCCACGTAAACATTTGACCAAATAAAAATGTGCGTACTAAAATCATTCAATATTGCATTGTTATAAAAAAGATTGCTACCTAGTTTGGGTACTGAAATTTTGTCAAAATCTTTTCGAAACAACGGCAAGATCCTTCAAGTGTTTCCTGATAAACTCTTTAGTTTATCAGGAACTAAACTACTAACATTGTTAAAACCACTTTTCAAAAAAGACTATAAAAACTTTCTACGTCATGCTACCGTCCAATTGCTTTAGTTTCAGTGCTATCAAAAGCTTTTGAAAAAATAAAATCCATAACAAACTTTACAATTTTCTTTAATGTCAACAGCTTTTTACTGAATAACAAACTGGTTTTCGTAAGAATAAAACCACAAATACAGCAATTTTTAACTTTCTTCAAAAAGTTCTGCATTGACAAAAAAATTCCAGACTGTGCACTACACATGGATATCAGCAAAGCATTTGATTGCGTTGACCACAAAATCTTGGAAATTAGCCATTTGTGGAGTTCGTGGTCATGTTCTTGACCTCATTAAATCATAATATAAACAGTGTGTATAGTGTACGTCTGCATGGTTCAAATGTTTTTTTTGTTTTGTAGTGTTTTGCATATTTATGTCCACTGAACACACTAAAGTCTTATTATTATTATTATTATTTATTTTTTTCTTGTCTCGAATATACATTATATCAATGTCATGCATACCTGTTATTTGCATGGTTACTGAAATGACGTTTTTAAATGTTATTTTTAATTGAATTGTAAGTGACAGTGCTGTTGGTGTGCTTATTATAAATAAATAAATAAATATCCATCCAATAGAAAATAGTTTACCCAAATAACTCGACTATACCCAAAAGTCAATAAAGAAATTAATTTTCATCAGAAAACAGATACGTCAATTTATTACAAGGCAGTGTATTAGGTCCATTATTATTGATTATATATATTGACGATTTGCGTAAAATACTATAAAAACAAACATTTATTTTTGCTGACGATTGCACGTTTTTTTTTATTTACCGGTACTTGAAAACAATATTAATGAAACCATTCAGGAAATTATGCAGTGGACAAAATCCAACAATTTGAAATTTAAATTTTGTAAAACTACATTATAGAGTTACACAATAATGAATGATACTAATATGAAATTTACAGATGGAATAGTAGCTCATGTAGACAATACAAAAGTTTTGGGTCAAAATATTGATTTTACTTAAAATGGAAAACGCATATTGAGAATATTTATGTTTAAAATAAAATTAACAATCTTAAGTTCTCCATAAGCTCTCAAAAATAGTAGTTTTATCTACTGTGCAGCAAATGTTTATTTTTTATAATTTGTTTTGACATTTGCATACCGAAAGGTGATACAAAAATTGTAAAATACCACTGTTACATGATTGTAAATCATCCACATAATGTACCTACTTACCTTTATATTTGACTACACGATTGGCGCAGTGTTTGAGATTAACTGCTGCGCTGCGTGTCACGGGTTCGATTCCTGCACGGAACAAAATATTTGTGTGGCCTTTAAATGGTTGTTCTGGGTCTGGCTGTTTGTGTATGTAAGTTTATATGCTTACGTACCTACGATGTAGGAAAAATTCCTAGTGTGGGGCAACGTTTTTTTGAAACAAAAAGAAACAACAAAAATTAAACTCTAAAATACTTTAATAGTAAGTGCACTAATTAAATACGATATAGACATATTCATCGCAATGAAAACATCGCCGCTAACTCGATGTTCCTCACTCCTATTTCTGAGAGTGAGGTAAGGCAACATATACTATCATTAAACAATACTAACTCTGAAGGCTACGATGAATTAAACACCAAAATCATTAAAGCATGTGCCAATGAAGTAAGTGGAGTGTTGACATATCTGATTAACTTATCTTTTTCACAGGGAGTATTCCCAAACGCTTTGAAATTGTCTATTGTCAAACCATTGTTCAAAAAGGGTGAAAGATATGATGTGAACAATTATCGTCCTATAACGCTAATACCCATCTTGTCAAAAATATACGAGAAATGTATGTACCATAGACTAATTAAATACTGCGACAAATTTAATATCATAAGAAAAGAACAATTCGGCTTTCAAAAACGTAAATCTACTACATTAGCCATTTTTTCACTTCTGAAAACCATACTAAATGGAATAAATAATAACCAGCTGGTAACAGGATTATTTTTTGACTTATCAAAGGCGTTTGATTTGGTTTCACACGTTAACCTATTACAAAAATTAGAAGCTCTCGGAATTAGGGGAGTACCACATCAATGGATATCTTCATACCTAACTGATAGAAAACAGTGTGTTTCTGTCACCAAAGTCGATGGAAATGGAGATATGTTACTGTATACGTCGGAGTATAAATATATAAAACGAGGCGTGCCCCAAGGTAGCATATTGGGTCCTATCTTATTTCTCCTCTACGTTAATGACATTGTTAATGTGACTAAGTACAAATGCTTTCTTTATGCTGATGACATTTCTATAATTGTAATTTCTGACAAAAAATATAAATCTATTACTGACCATGAAATTGACATAAATAAAACAATTGCTGACTTAATTAATTGGTTAAATGACAATAATTTATGTATTAATCTTGACAAATCTGTGTATGTACAATTTAACAAATCTCATAATAATAAATTCAATTTTACGATGGATATACCAAAAATTAAACAGGTGACAAAAACAAAGTTTTTAGGTATAATAATAGATGAACATTTAGACTGGAAGGCACAGGTTGAGCATGTATGTAGCAAAGCGAATAAATTTGTTTATGCCCTTAGAAAGATTAAGAACATAACAAATATAAAAACGGCGATAATGTCATATCGAGCGTATGTGGAATCCTCGTTGCGGTATGGAATAATGGAATGGGGAAATAGTACCGACTTTAATAGAGCATTTATCGCACAAAAGAAATGTATACGAGCCATATACGGGATTCCGTCGGATGAATCATGTAAACCAATATTTAAAAAGCTTGGTTTGCTACCACTGCCTTCAATATATGTGTATGAAGTATGTATGTTTGTACAGAAACATAGAGAACTGTTCAAAACAGCTGAGAATGTTTGTTCACGAAGTCGGCGTGATCAATTCAGGCTGGTACTAGACGAGATACCTCGGTGTGTTAAATATAATAAAAATTGTGTAGCTATGTGTGTGCGTATATTCAATAAATTACCAAATACATTTAAAGAACTAAATTACAGACTTTTTAAGATTAAATTGTATAACTGGCTGAATGAACATAGTTTTTATAGTGTAAAAGATTTTCTCGAGCATTAACTATAATGTTGATACTCACTATAATTTTGCATGCTTTAATATTGAGCAAAACATGTTTGGTCTCATCTTGTATTGTAACATCTTTTAATACCGTGTTTTTTGCAAATAAATATTATTATTATTATTATTATTATAATAAAATAGATTACTGATTTGATACCATCCTTGTTATTTTATTGTTTGCAGATTCTTATCAACAAAACTGGTGCTCAAAATAACTTTTACTTGCTGGGATACGAAACTGGGGTGTTTGTTGCACTTGAACTGGCTGGAATACTCGAAGATCACGGTAACAAATATTACTTTTCCTGGTTTGTTTCAGTACTTACGTTATGACGATCAAGTTTCATAAATATCACATTGTTTTTTTTTCAGGTTTAACAGGGACAGTTTTTTGTGTCGGTGGTTCACCAGACGATTTGCAAGACATTCTCCAGGAGCAACTACGTGAATTTAGAACAGAAGAACAGCTTCAGGATTCCGTAATTCGTCACATGTCTAAGCTGCTTGTTGGTGAAGATATAGCAGGTCTAGATGACGTATTGCGAGATGCTTCCACTTGGTCGCAAAAAGTAGATGCATGTATTCGTGTCTTGTTGGGACGTATTAAACACTCGGCACAGTACGCGCGTGGGCTCATAGAAACTGCTTTGGCGAGCATCAAGCGTTCGTGCAACTACGTGGCACCAGAGCGCCCGCTTCGCTCTCAGCTAGTACTGTTTCGCGCCGCTGCGTCTGCGAATTATACGTCAACAGCGCAAGCGCTGCAGAGATATTCACAATGCCCAATCGCCTTACACCAGCTGCGCACGCCTCTGTCTTTCATCTCCAACGATATGGAGTGTCATGCAATCATTAATTGTTATCTAGACACCGAAATCAAATCTGAATTTGAAATGACTAACCTGTGCGACGCTTACGTTCTTAACCCTTAACTTGACAGAGAGTTTGATGTATTTTTTTATATCTTAAATATATTTAGGTTGTTACCTAGTAAATAGACACCTGAAAAACAAAATGGTTTTTTATTTATATAATGTACCTATCTAATTATGCACACTGCCAAGATGTCATCTTTGGAAATCCATGTGCACTGTAAGAACCACTGCCCGATTGGTAGAAAATGAATTATATTTCTGTATTATACAAATATTTACTTAAGTAGTCTTATAAAAATATGTTTAAAAAAATCACAGTCTTCAGTGAAAAGTAGGAACATAACAACATCTTCTTAGTAATTAAAAGTTATCGTTATGATAATAATATTCCTTGAGATCAATCAGTCAGTACTTTAAAGAAATATTAACAAATATACGAAATAAGGGTAGCCGCTCGCTTGATTTCGATTTCAAAAAACCGGCCAAGTGCGAGTCGGACTCGCGCACGAAAGGTTCCGTACCATTATCTGTAAAAAAACGGCAAAAAATCACGTTTGTTGTATGGGAGCCCCACTTAAATATTTATTTAATTCAGTTTTTAGTATTTGTTGTTATAGCGGCAACAGAAATAGATCATCTGTGAAAATTTCAACTGTCTAACTATCAAGGTTCATAAGATACACCCTGGCAACATACAAACAAACGGACAGCGGAGTCTTAGTAATAGGGACCCGTTTTTACCCTTTGGGTACGGAAACCTAAAAACCGTCGAGCTTTGGTTATATACTCGTCGCGGCCGCCCTCATTATAACTTGATTTACAATCGATGTGAGTAGCCTAGCGTAATTGTGTTTACTGTTTTGAGTAGACGATAAGATAAGGAAAAAAGTTACGTTTGTTAATTTGACAAAAGTTATGTGTAATATTTAAATGAGACTTAGGTCGAGCATATTTTTCCGGTTTCAGTCGAATAAAGTAAAATTGTGAAAGGTGTAGGGTTCCGTACCCAAAGGGTAAAACGGGACCCTATTACTAAGACTTCGCTGTCCGTTCGTCCGTCCGTCCGTTCGTCCGCCTGTCTTTCGGTCCGTCCGTCTGTCACCAGGCTGTATCTTATGAACTGTGATAGTTAGACAGTTGTTTTTTTCACAAATGATTTAGTTTTGTTGCCACAATAACAACATGTACTAAAAAACAGAATGAAATAAATTTTATAGGGGGGCTCCCATTCAAAAAACGTGATTTTTTGTTCGTTTTTGCTCGATATAGTGGTGATAGACCGACTAGAGCGTCGCGCAATGATTGTTGATATAGCAGTCCCTCATGACGCGAACCTCGTGAAGTCTGAGAAAGATAAACAAACAAAGTATCTTGACCCTACGCTTAAAATTTTCGCAGAATATTTAATAATATAATTCACTTCAAAAGCTCTTGACTCTAGTCAATGTCAGAGAGGACAGAGACAAAGTCTACGATGGAGCGAGCTTACCCAGAAGGAGCCTGTTCACTCTAACTTTGAAGAGATTAGGGTTGTAAGCATTTGAAAACACAGACGCAGGCAGAGAGTTCCACTCCTTTGCTGTGCGCATTATAAAAGACGTTTGGAAACGCTTAGTGCGAATTGGTGGAATAGCTACAAGGTAGGGATGGAAAGATGCAGTGCGTCTGGATGTCCAATGGTAGAAGGGGGCCGGTGGGATGAGGTCGTGGAGTTCTTGAGCACACTCACCGAAGTACAATCTGTAGAAGACCGATAAGCAGGCAACCTTACGGCGATGAGCCAAGCTATGTAGTTTGGCATCCACCAGTTTTACGTCACCGATAAGTCTCTCAGCTCTGCGTTCCACCGAGTCAAGCGTGGCAAGCTGATACTTAGCTGAGCCATCCCAAAGGTGGCTACAATACTCCATGCAGGATCGGACTTGTGCTTTGTAGAGGGTTAAAAGCTGTCCAGGCCTGAAGTATCGCTTCACCTAAATTAAAATAAAACAAATACTTAAGGAGGGCTCCCATAAAACAAACGTGATTTTAGTACGGAACCCTTCGTGCGGGAGTACGACTCGCTCTTGGCCAGTTTTTTTTATAAATTAGAATAGTTGTTTGTACTATTGAATAAGAAACAATAACGATTGTGGTAGAAAATCTACATATAAAAAATAAAAGAATCCACACGTCCATTGCACAATTTTACACTACAACTAGAAACTTTTCACTATAAAAACTGTAAAATTCGTGTTATGATGTTGAAAACTTGCGTATGATAAAAACTAGGGTTTAAAGCCATTTTGAAAGGAATTTACGGTCCTTAAAATAGAGTTTAGAGTCGTTTAATAAACAATATGTTTAAGCAACGATCATTGCCAAGGGCAAAGTTCGAGTTTTGGTTTTGGAAACGGTCTTTGCCAGAAGCAAGCGAGCGGGTAGGTAACTAACAACTATATTACCCCTTTGACTTTAATACTTCTTTTGATAATTATAAAAAACAGTTTCGATCTTCAACTAAACAAAGTCTCAATTGGCATTTCAGTCAGAAAAAACCTACGTTTTCCTTTGGATGTAAATGATGGCACATGGCACCCTTGGTCATTACGTGTGTCCATCAGGAGTCACGAATTTTTAAACTCTGTTTTCATATTAGTAATAGCTCGGTCCATAGTAATGTTACGCGCCAGAATTAATGCCGGGTACGGAACGATAGAAGTTACTACTAGCGCCATCTAGTATCGAGTAGCAGAACTATTAGAGTCAAGATGCTTCTAGACATTTCGATACTAGAACATTCTAGAGTTTTCGATATCTGGTTAGTCCGGACCGGTATGTACTCGAACTTTCTAGATGTTTCTATACTAGAAGGTTCTGGAATTATCTGCCGACCTATATAAGGCCCGCATAGCCTGCGACCGAGTCAGTATTGAATCTGCGATACAAGCGACAACTTCGAGAGCGAACTTCGACTGCGAATAAAAGTGATCAGTATTGCAATTGTGATTTATAATTAGTTTGTTTAAAGGTGTAATTAGTGTTGCTTTCTCTTCGATAAATGAGCCATGCGTCATTGATATGTGTACGGTAAACTACAATCTGTACAAAAATTAGATAAGTTGATTATTACACTTTACCGCACAGATATGCGAGCACATAGATGGTACATACACCAGTAGAAGCCGTGGGTACTGGCTGCCTGTATGACTCGCTGCTCGAGAGCTTAAGGAACTCAAGAGTCGTAAAACAAAATGGATGCCGGTTCTGGAGTAGGCAAGAAGGCTACTGAAGGAGATACGGCCGATATTTGGAGTTTTGTAGTGTTAGGAGTTATTGACCGTATTCACTCGATAGGCGATCGGTAACTATGTCGAGACCGGGACCTCCCGCATAGAAACATGTCGAAATATTTCAAGGGCTGGAATAGTAAGCGGTAATGGTTCACAAGTACCAGGAGAGCAGAAACCAGTTGTAGTATTTCTGAGGCTGATATTGAGAGCGAGCGAGCGAGAGCCCGTATGAGCGATTGTATTGTAACCGCGGGATATAGCCAAGAAGTATTTTAACATTCACACTTATATAGTTTGATGTGATTTGGCTTGACGTCGACAAAGCCGCAGGCAGAAGCTAATTTAAAAAATACACATGGATAAAAATATTCTGGTATCACGAAACCAAAACTGCCGTAAAAAAATTACCCACGAAACCTGTAAAGTGATAATCAACACACTTTTCATGCAAAGCGAAGCCGCGAGCATATTAAATAAATCGTAAACTAAAGTTCTAGAGAGTGATAATCAAGAATTATTCAAACTTACGGTAATTACATAATAATAGTAAGTAATTGTAATAGAAGCAAGGGTCAATCTTCAAGGCCGAATCACGAAAGTCTGACCAGCAGTGCAATTGGGTGGGCTTTTGATTTGAATGTACTCAGGCGATAGGGGGTGTCATGATCACTCAAAGGTCTAGCTGATGGTAGCGCATGCGCTGCATCGTTTGGCTCCCTTGAAAATGGCTGAGCCAAATGGTGCTAGCGTATGCGTCATGTTCGTGAACGTGTCATGTGTTTACTTGATACGAATCACTAAAATTAGCATAATCTAATAAGACTTGCATTGGAAATTAATCAAATTGTACAATAATAATTATCGTAAATAAACAACAGTGGTTTAACAAAGTAAATCGTTTTAAATCAAAAAATAACATGTCATCATTTGTATTATAGAAAACAAACGATTACCTACTATTATTGAAATAAGTTTCCAAAACTCATTTCTAGTGTTATGATTTATCAGACAGTAATTGAAATTAAAATCACTTAAATTAAATAACACAAACAAAAAAATTCAGTTTGCATAACACATTTTGACAACTACCCACAGTTGTATTTAATAAGATTTAACAACAACCCATAGTTGTATTTGATAACCGTCACCGACATAATTATATGTATAATTTCAACATCAATGATGTCACCATAATATTGTAACAATATACTATTTTTAAAAGTGTCCGTGGAGTTTCTTGCACGTTCTTATCCATAGAGATCTACGCTTTGGAACGTGCAAATAGTTTCATCTTTTCGACCGACCGACAATTCAAAAGTGCCTGCAAATGGTCTAATTGAAATAAATGCTTTGAATTTGTATTCTGTAATCATCATGAAGTGAGCTGTAAGTCCATGCAAACTAGGTGGATAACCAGATGGAGTTCACTTCACGCTCACTCCACATAAGTTCATACGGTGAGTTTTTTCCAGCAAAAACCGTCAGTTTTTCCAAGGGGTATCATGTTACCTAGGTATTTACGCGGTTGTGGTGGCCAGAGAGAAAGTTGCTCCATGTAAAATACTGGTATTAACCCAGTTAGACTTGAAGCCGTACTCAACTTATTATTGCAGAAAAAGTCAGGCAGGGAAGGGACGCTAGGCAGATTTGCTTAACAAAATGTACATCATTACAATACACCACAGCTTACCCTTCCAAAGAATACGGACGGAAGGTATGTATTCTATTATTATATTATTCTATTCTTTTAAAAGTTTTACTACATATTTATTTGTTCATTTCGAGTCACTTGCTCACTTGTATTATACGTATTATTTTTTTGTGCTCCGTTTCCTTTTAATTGGGTTAACATTATGGTCACAACATTCTAAACATTACACAATTGCGGGAATTGTTTGGTCAGGGCTACACTTTGGCAATAATTCCACGCAATAAATGTGTGTGTGTGTGTGTGTGTTTTTGTTTCTAATGCTTATTCCTGAATCACAAGTGACTCAGTGAATCGTGATCATAAATATTTAATTACGACGGTTAACTTCAAATTAATCAAATTTCGGTTCACTTTGAACCTTTTTCTTTTTTAAAGTTTTATTTAATTATTAGTATAATAAACACGACCCACCTCACCTTGGTGCCGACTTTACTGTTGTAACGACTTTTTTTATTATTTTTTTTGTTAAATGACCTTTATGGCGACTTTATTTATGATCTTATAAATGTCTGTTGATATTTATACTGGCTGGTCAGGAATGCACTCTGGCAGTCCAATTATGTTTTTTTTTTTTTTTTTCCTTTTCGTTTTCAGCTCAGTTTGATCTGCAAATGAACATGATTACCTAATATTATAACACTTGCTTTTACACTTCGTAGCTTTTGCTTATTTTATCTATGTATATCATGATCGTTATACAAATTAAACTTTGAAATATAACGTCAAAGTTAATTACGTAAAGGAGTAAGTATTCAATTATTATATTCGTATACCTACACTAATTTGAATCGTATCAGAGCCACCCTATAATACTGAATATTTATTTTTCTAGTTTCTATTTTAGTTTTTTTTATTAGTTCTTACTTATTTTTTTTTCCGTTATTTTTTTTGAAAATTATTTGCTCTGGAATAAAATGTTAATCCATTGAATGGAATGGGCTATGTACGCTCGTTGCTTACATGTATATGTACTTAAAATTGAGTGAACTATGTATGTTCACTGGATAATGTTAGGGGGCGATGTGCGTTTGCTCACTGGTTATTTTTGAGCGGGTATGTGTCCTGCTGGTTTATTGAGTGAGCAAAACACATTCGTCGGATTTAAGGGTATAAGCTATGTTTGCTTACTGGAATAAATGCTTATTTCTTCAAATAGTTAATGATTGATAAAGGCTTATTTACAAGATATCATAATTATAATATAAGATTTATTTTATAGAGAATGCATTATGTCGCAAACGATGTATACATTTCAGGAAATAATGGCGTCTGATAGTGAGTGTGGGACACCACCTGGTACGCCACCTGGTATGCCTCCAAAGCGGCGGCGGCGACAGAAAAAGAAGTCTAAGCGACGAAGGAGTCCTTCTTCATCATCAACATCGAGCAGCGAGCCCGTACGCAAGTCACGTAAGAGTTCTAATCATCTTTCCACCAAAGATGTTCTGGAATTGTTAGCTAATTACAAAGGAGATACGAGTAAATCATCACTTTCGATTTTAAGCAACAATAACATGAATAATGTCGTACCGGAATTTGACCCAGCAAGCAGGACTCAAACCATCGAATGCTGGTTAAATAAAGTTAACGAATGCGCGTCTATTTACGGGTGGAATGAGAAGCAAATAATTCACTTTTCTTTGCAAAAATTAGCGGCTCTGGCCAAGAGATGGTTTGAGTCTTTACCAACTGTAATATACACTTGGGACGAGTGGCAGGCAAAACTGCGGAAGGCGTTTCCTAGTGAGGAAAATTATGGGCGCCTTCTAGAGGAAATGCTTAATCGTACATCAAAACATGACGAAAGTTTACGCGAATATTTTTTCGATAAGTTGTGTTTGATAAATAGATGCGAAATCAAGGGCAAAAAGGCTGTTGACTGTATTGTTTATGGTATCACTGACAGGGTCATTCGTAACGGAGCGCAGGCTTTGAATAGTTCTGAACCTGAAGACTTGCTCAATTTTTTGTGTTCCCAAAAACCACAACCATTTATTAGTGGTAAATCTAAAGAACGCCCAGTTCAAATTAAGGGTAGTACTGCTAATAGCTTAAACTCGAACTCGCAGAGTTCTACTTCTGATTCCATTGTTTGTTACAATTGTCGAACTAAAGGTCACCCTAACTACAAATGTACGAAAGCAATTTTAAAATGCAAACGCTGCAATAGAGTTGGGCATAACAATGACGGTTGTAAATTGACACCATTAAATTCAACAGTTACTAATTCTACAATATCTGACACTAACTCCGAAAAGAAAACATTAAAAATTGACTTTGGCCAAAATACTAATGACAAATTCTTTAAAACCGTCACTGTTAACGACCGCTCTATGCAAGCTTATATTGATTTTGGTAGCGAGTGTTCGCTTTTAAAGAAATCCGATGCAGAGTTTTTAAACCTCGTAAAAGTGTTTGAGGGTATTCCAGTGGTAAAAGGGTTTGGTCAGTCTTCCGTTGTGCCATTATATAAAGCAAACGTTTGATTAAGGTTGATGACGTTGAATCAGAAGTTGAAGCACTGGTGGTTGACGATGGACACATGCAAACCTCCATGATTATTGGACAGAATTTTACGGAGTTACCGTCCGTTAATGTCCTCAAAGATAGTCAAAGACTTACTTTCTACATATAAAAGTCCTGGCGACGACTCTTTATTTTCTGATAATACAAACTTAAAGCTTCACATTGCAAATTTTGTAAAAGTTTTTAAAATTGAGGTTGTCCCTATATATGTACAGTCAAATTTCACTGGAGATGTTTTCGTCCAAGGCTATAATGCTGTTGAACCTGGAAGGGAATACAGTTTGCTTCAAGGCGCATATCACTTGTGTAACGGTAAAGGTGAAGTTGTCATTTCAAATTTGTCTCACCAAGCCAAAAAGATACGTTGGTAGCTAGAGCGTTACCATTCACAGAACAAGTTGATTGTCATGTCAATAGGATTCAAACTGATATATCTACTTTGGAACCAATAAATCCCAACGAAATCAAAACTGGCTCGGGTCTAAGCACTGAGCAGTTTGACAAACTTTACTCTCTCTTGCAAGGTTATCGCGATTGCTTCGCTAATAACCTGGAGGAAATAGGATGTGCGGTCGATGTTGAAATGACAATAAATCTTTTAGACAACAAGCCTGTTGTCTACAGACCGTATCGCCTTTCTCATGCCGAGCGCGAAACTGTCCGCGAAACTATAGACGAGCTATTAAGAAACGACATAATTCGGGAATCAAGATCGGATTATGCAAGTCCAATCTTAATGGTTCGTAAGAAGACGGGAGAGCAAAGGCTCTGCGTAGATTTTAGGGCTTTGAATAATAAAACGGTCAAAGACCGCTTCCCTCTGCCGTTAATCGAAGATCAGATATCTAACTTAAGTGGTAATTGTTTCTTCACCACTCTCGACCTCGCTTCTGGCTACTACCAAATTCCAATGGGTAAGGATAGTAGACACCTCACCGGATTTGTCACACCCGATGGGCATTATGAGTTCAAAAGGATGCCCTTCGGGTTGGCAAATGCACCGGCCGTTTTTCAGCGCATGGTCAATAAAATTCTCGGTAACAGACGATTCGAATATGCATTGGCATACCTAGACGATGTGTTGATTCCCTCAAGGAGTGTCGAGGAAATGTTTCAGAGGTTGGAGGAAATATTGAAATTGTTCCGTCAAAATGGTTTAACTCTGAAACTTTCAAAATGTCGTTTCTTCGACACTACGGTCAACTACCTGGGTTATGATATTTCTTCAGAAGGTATTCAGCCTGGAGAGGCCAAGGTGCTGGCGATTAAAAGGTTCCCCACACCGCGGAATATTCATGAAATCCGTCAATTCCTGGGCCTTACTGGATATTTTCGTAAATTTATTGAGGGATACGGCGAAATTGCGCGTCCTTTGACGTCATTATTAAAAAAAGACGTCGAGTGGCGTTGGGCTGATATTGAAGAGCGAGCATTTAGTTGTCTTAAAGAAAAGCTCGTTAGTCGACCCGTTTTGGCACTGTACGACCCAAAGCTCGAAACTGAGTTACATACAGACGCGAGCTCATTGGGTATAGGAGGCATCCTCATGCAGTGGCAGAGACATGCGAGAGTGCTTAAGCCAGTCGCTTATTTCAGTCGGCAGACGACTCCCGAAGAGAGACACCTGCACTCGTATGAGCTCAAAACACTTGCTGTCGTGTGCTCATTAAGGAAGTTTCGAGTTTACCTCCTAGGACTGCATTTTAGGGTCTATACTGACTGCGCGGCTCTCAGAGCTACGATGACTAAAAGGGATCTCGTTCCACGGATAGCAAGGTGGTGGCTCCAAATGAGTGAATATACTTTCGACATCGAATACCGGCCAGGTACCCAGATGTCGCATGAGGACGCATTGAGCAGAAACACCAAGCTGTCCGTGGACCCAGATGAGAAAGCTTCAATTTCCGTCCATAGTATCGAAAAACAAAATTGGCTTCTGACTCTTCAGATCGCAGACGGATTCACAGTATTTTAAAGCCTAAGGACAATTTTGAATGCAAGGACATAAAGAAAAATTATGTAATCAAAAATCATGCAGTATACAGGAAGTCGAAAGATCGCTTGTGTTTGGTCGTTCCAAAAAGCGCAAGATGGCAAATATGTCGTGCCAATCACGATGATATTGGTCATTTAGGATATGCAAAGACCCTGGAGAGGATCCAACATGACTTGGTTTCCCAAACTTAGAAAATTTACAAAGAAATATGTTGCTGCATGTTTGGAATGTGCCTTTCATAAGGACACTGCTTCTAGGCAAAAATCGGGTCATTTGTATCCAATTGAAAAGATTAACATACCTTTTCATACGATCCACATTGATCATCTTGGACCCTTTGTCAGGAGCAAAGACGGAAATTGCTACATCCTTACTGTCGTTGATGGTTTCACTAAATATGTTTTCATTAGAGCCGTAAAAGATGTGAGAAGTAAAACGACGATTAAGGTACTAGAAAGAATATTTTATGATTTCGGGATCCCGGCTAGGATTGTGTCAGACCGCGGTACTAGCTTTACATCCGCGGCTTTTAAGGCTTTTTGTGATGCTCATGGAATTAAACATATACTAAATGCTGTTGCTTGCCCAAGAGCCAACGGGCAAGCAGAAAGATATAACCAAACCATATTAAATTCACTAGCATCACAAAATGCTTTCAATCATGAACGTGAATGGGATAGGTGTTTAGGAAAGGTTCAATTTGGCATTAACAATACCGTCAACGCCTCGACCCATAAATCAGCAACAGAAGCTTTATTCGGGATAAAATTACGCGATGATTTGGTAAACAAACTGGATATCGGTGACAATGTTGATTTAAACGTCTCTGATTTGGAACAAATTAGACGGGCAATAAGTGACAGCATAAGCAAAGATCAAGCAAAGCAAAAAGAAAGATACAACGCAAATCGTGCCTCTGCTGCCACTTATGAAGTAGGTGATTTGGTCAAAATTTCACGAAACAACTTTGATAATAACAAACAAAGTACAAAGTTACTATCGAAATTTGTGGGACCTTATAAAATAACTGAGGTGATAGGCAATGACCGTTATAAGATATCTGATGTTCCTGGGTTTGATAAACGAGGAATGCCGTATAATACTGTTATAGCTGCTGATAGGATTAGGCCTTGGATACATGTAAAGGCATTAGAAGTTCACAAATCAGATGAAAGCGCCAGCTCTAGCGAACTCAGTAGTGATTGCGAATCTACAAAAGGATACAAATAAAATAAATAATATGTATATTTTAATAGGGTAAATAAAACTTGTATAATCGTAGTATAAAGTAATATATTATATTATTATAGTCTGTAAGTAATTTTTTTTTTATTTGCGCATAAATTGTATAAAGGTTTACATAAATATAAAAAGTTACCTAATGATAAGGCTTGGTTCATCATATCAGCCGAAAGACGTCCACTGCTGGACATAGGCCTCCCCCAAGCGTCGCCACAACAACCGGTCCTGTGCGTCTCGCATCCATCGGTTACCCGCGACCCTCACCAGGTCATCGGTCCACCTTGTGGGAGGCCTTCCAACGCTGCGTCTTCCGGTACGCGGTCGCCACTCCAAAACTTTTCGGCCCTATCGACCATCTGTTCTGCGAGCAATGTGCCCCGCCCACTGCCACTTCAATTTGGCGATCCTTTGGGCTATGTCGGTAACCTTGGTTCTCTTGCGGATATCATCATTCCTGATTCGATCACGCAAGGAAACTCCGAGCATTGCCCTCTCCATTGCCCTTTGGGTGACTTTAAGCCTTCTGATGAGGCCCATTGTGAGCGACCACGTTTCGAGTCCATAGGTCATCACTGGCAACACGCACTGGTCATAGACTTTCGTCTTGAGACACTGTGGTATGTGAGACGAGAAGATACCGCGCAACTTCCCGAACGCCGCCCAGCCGAGTCGGATTCGACGGTTGACCTCCTTCTCGAAGTTAGCCCTACCTAGCTGGATCGTTTGTCCCAGGTAGACGTACTCATCAACAACTTCGAGTGCAGAGCCTCCAATCTTGATAGGAGTGGGTGCTACAGGGGTATTTACCATGACCTTGGTTTTGTCCATGTTCATTTTAAGACCCACTCTTTCGGAAGCTCTACTGAGGTCATCGAGCATTGTACTGAGGTCCTCCTTGGTCTCAGCCATGACGACTATATCGTCGGCAAATCGAAGATGAGTGATGTACTCGCCATTTACATTGATGCCTAGCCTTTTCCAGTCCAAAACCTTGAAGACGTCCTCCATTGCGGCCGTGAACAGTTTCGGAGAAATTACGTCTCCCTGCCTCACACCCCGCTGCAGGAGGATAGGTTCTGATGTCTGATCCTGAAGTCGGACTGACATGGTGGCGTTTTCATACAAACACTTCAGCACCTCGATGTACCGATAGTCGATCTGGCACCGTTGGAGAGACTGCAGCACAGCCCAAGTCTCGATCGAGTCGAAGGCTTTCTCGTAGTCCACAAACGCTAAGCAGAGGGGCAGATTATACTCTTCGGTCTTCTGTATAACCTGCCGCAGCGTGTGTATGTGGTCTACGGTGCTGAAGCCTTTTCGGAATCCGGCTTGTTCGGGAGGCTGGAAGTCGTCAAACCTGCGTGCGAGACGGTTTGTGATGACTCTGGAAAACAGCTTGTAGACATGACTCAGAAGTGAGATGGGCCTGTAGTTCTTAAGCAGGGCATTGTCGCCCTTTTTAAAGAAGAGTACCACCACACCTCTGCTCCACGCTTGTGGCGTTTTCCCCTCGAGTATGACGGAATCGAACAGTTTCTGAAGGGCCTTAAGGACTGGTTTTCCACCCGCCTTCAGGAGTTCGGCCGTAATTCCGTCCTCACCC
This sequence comes from Melanchra persicariae, assembly GCA_947386135.1. Taxonomy (NCBI): domain Eukaryota; kingdom Metazoa; phylum Arthropoda; class Insecta; order Lepidoptera; family Noctuidae; genus Melanchra; species Melanchra persicariae. Next base: position 6,267,987 of record OX376661.1, on the reverse strand, counting down.
GACGCCTTGTTGTTCTTAAGCTGCTTCAGAGCCATCCTAATCTCATACAGGCTGACGTCCGGGATGTCTTCGGTATAATGCCGGGTCAATCTAGCTCTTGGGTCGTTCGCTAGATTTGCTGCGGGTTTGGTCATTGACGTGTATAACTGTCCATAGAATGTCTCGATCTTCCTCAGAAGCTCCGATTTGGCGGATATGGTTCTGCCATCGTCGGTCTTCAGTTTTGTGAGCTTGCTCTGCCCAATAGACAAATCCCTTGCAAAGACCTTGGAGCCCTTATTCCGCTCTATCGCGTCTTTAATCGTTTCAGTATTAAAGCGGCGGAGGTCGCTTTTCAAGGACTTGGAGATCCGTCTATTGAGCTGCCGGTACTTGCACGCATCGTCTGAAGACTGCAGAATCATCTCCCGCCTCTCCTTCATGAGCTTGAGAGTTGGATCAGAGAGCCTCTTGGTCTTATCTGTACGGCGAGTCTTGAAGAACTTAGACCCGACCGTATGAACAGTTTCCACGAACCCATCGTTGTATTCGTCATCGGAGCTCCCTAGGCACTCGAAACGATTTTGAAGTTCGAGCTGAAAGCTTTCGGAGTTTGGGATCTGGATCTGTGTTGGACGGAGCGTTGACTTCATCAGTCGAGACCTTTCCAGCTTGATATTTAGATTCAATGTGCCTCTTACCATGCGGTGATCACTTCCGGTTTTCACCGCGTTGATCACGGAGACATCATTGAATATCTGCTTCTTCGTCGACATGATGAAGTCAATCTCATTTTTAGTTGCACCATCGGGGCTCTGCCAGGTCCACTTCCCGTGCTCACGTTTTCTGAAGAAGGAGTTCATCATATAGAGGCCCTCCTTCTCCATAAAACTGGCCAGTAGGTGTCCCCGGTCGCGGTGGTTCCGACGTCCATATCCAAATTGCCCCACTCGCAGCTCGTCACCGTCACGTTTGCCCAGTTTCGCGTTAAAGTCCCCCATGACCACGGTGAAATGAGTTTTATGACCATGCATGGCTCTGGATATATCCTCATACATGGTCTCTATTTCGTCGTCGGGGTGTGTTGAGGTTGGGGCGTAAACCTGTACGACCTTCAACGAATATCTTGACGATATTCTGAGTATAAGGTACGCCAGCCGAAGGCTTGGTTAACATGTAAAATTAATATAGCGAATGTCATGATTTTAGTATAGCTTCCTTTTCGAAGAATAAATACTTGTAATTTGGTAATTTGTTTGAGTAAAATTATAAACTGTGTATAACTGTGTATTGTGTCTATATTAGAAACAATAGTGTGTATTATAAGAGAATTAAATTTTTAATTAACTTGTTTTGTACTGAATAGTTAAATGACTGTAATGTACCGTGCGTCGGGAGACAGCACGTTATCAGATGGCCGAATGTCATGATTCTAGTATTTTTGGGTTTAAAATGGCAACACTGATGACCGCTGTTTCCCGGCGTAACCGTTTTAGTTTGTGAAGTGGTAGAGGTAGAGGCCCGAACTGGCCTTATGGTGGATTTTGAGTCAGTCTTGGGGGAACTTGGAAACAGTTCGGTTGTCTTGTAGACTCTATGTCCGACTGAGAATGATTGTACATAAGACGATTATTGTGAAGTACTATCAGCAAATATAAAGTGATAGATTAAAGTAGAGTGTTTCATTTTAATTGCAAAAACAACGTCTCTTTAAAATTATTTATTTTCTATTTTATAGGTACTTTTTTCGTAATAATTTCTCAATGGATTGATTATTAAATACAAAATAATCTATTTGCACGAGGAGAAGGTTGGCTGCTTGTGCTGTGCAAGAATAAACTTTATGAAAGCAGACTATATGATTCAAATTCTTTAGAATATTGCGTCTAGCATTACAACTAAGATCTAATTTCAATGCGGCTTATAAGAGTTGAGTTGGTCTTGTGGTCACTAAGGCAGTGCGGTGTTCGTAGTCTACGTTCAAAACCAAGTTTAACCTAAAAATTGCTTTTTGCTCAGCTGTTTTTTTTTTTAAATTTCAACATTTTGTTATATTTCTTTAATGGACGACGTAGGGTTTTGTCTTTTTAAACGGACGTTTGTATAGAAATAAAACTAGACAATTGCAAGTTTAAAATGTTTATTTTTTCATTAAGGCTCTAGACAGACGGACTGCATTTCAACTGCAATCCAACTGCAAATTTGCAGTTCGGATGCAGTTTGAATGCAGTTGACACGACTGCAATAGAACTGCAAACCAACCGTGCAGTCCGATTGCAATCGGTGTGCAGTTCACACGACTGCACGCCGACTGTAATTTTAACCGCACTACTTTAATGCTCCGCCCCCCCCCCCACGCATAAAATCAGTCGTAGAAACAAGGTAAGAGTGAGCACACGCGTTTTCTGTCCGTTAATAAAATTAATATGTCGAGCAACAAGGTTGTAAGATTAAGATTTGACGAAGCTTGTTTCTACGACTGATTCTATGCGCGGGGGGGCGGAGCGTTAAAGTAGTGCGGGCGGGTGGGTATGGTGCAGTTCGGATGCAGTTTGAATGCAGTTGACACGACTGCAATAGAACTGCAAACCGATAGTCGGTGTGCAGTTCACACGACTGCACGCCGACTGCAATTGGACCGCACGGTAGGTTTGCAGTTCTATTGCAGTCGTGTCAACTGCATCCAAACTGCATCCGAACTGCAAATTTGCAGTTGAAATGCAGTCCGTCTGTCTAGAGCCTAAAACACTGAGGTAAGATAAAGTTAGTAAATGCTTATATACCTACTAGCTTCTACCAGCGGCTTCGCCCGCGTGAAAATCGGAAATAGGGAGGTTTCTTGATTTGTATTGTAACTACACCTACTCTACACCTACCTAAACCTACCTACACCTACCTACACCTACCTACACCTACCTACACCTACCTACACCTACCTACACCTACCTACACCTACCTACACCTACCTACACCTACCTACACCTACCTACACCTACCTACACCTACCTACACCTACCTACACCTACCTACACCTACCTACACCTACCTACACCTACCTACACCTACCTACACCTACCTACACCTACCTACACCTACCTACACCTACCTACACCTACCTACACCTACCTACACCTACATACACCTACCTACACCTACCTACACCTACCTACACCTACCTACACCTACCTACACCTACCTACACCTACCTACACCTACCTACACCTACCTACACCTACCTACACCTACCTACACCTACCTACACCTACCTACACCTACCTACACCTACCTACACCTACCTACACCTACCTACACCTACCTACACCTACCTACACCTACCTACACCTACCTACACCTACCTACACCTACCTACACCTACCTACACCTACCTTCCACCTACCCGACACCTACCCTACACCTACCTTCCACCTACTCTATACCTACCCTACACCTACCTTACACCTACCCTACACCTACCCTACACTTACCCTACGCCTACCCTACACCTACCCTACACCTACCCTACACCTACCTTACATCTACCCTACACCTACCTTACACCTACCCTACACCTACCCTACACCTACCCTACACCTACCTTACACCTACCCTACCTACATTAATTATACCTGCCCAAAAATACTATGACATGTTTCTAGTCTCCTGGTACTTGATGTTTCTGGTCTCCTGGTACTTGTGAATCTGAAGTACTAAGGCAGCAGCGGCTCTGAGTTTCCACTTCCTCCTCAGTCTCCAATTTAATTAATCCATGCCACTTACCGGGATAAAAAGTAGCCTATTTTTTATTCCAGGATATGAACTACATGTGTGCCAAATTTCATCCAAATCCCTTCAGCCGTTTTTGCCTGATTGACCTGTCCAGTCAATGCAAGCTTTGGTCAGTAGTCGAGTAGCTCAACTTAGAACCAAAAAGGAGCTCAACGATCCGACGAACAATACCAATGAAATTTTTTACCAGTGAATACGAAGACAATGCTTGTGCAAACCTTAACTGTAATGTAAAAAGAATATAAATGATGAGTATGTATTGATAGGCGATTATTTATTTGATATGCAATTTATAATATCCCATAATAAAATCATCTAAGTGACAAAATTTACACTATAGCAGTGACTGCGCACATACATTTGTAAATCGTTTCACATAACTCGTTTAAGCATTTTTAAGCAATTTGGTGTAAAAAAACATCATGTCGCAACTTAATGACTATACCAAACATAAAATTATAATTATTATTACATGAGCAGAATGTTGGAATTAGAGAGATTGATCGTCGACTTAATATAGCAGAAGTGTTTTTGTTATACCTATTTTATTTTATTAATTTTGATTAATGAACGCGTAGTTGGCTATTTTACCATTACATTCACTCCTTACAAGTTACATAAATGGTTCCAAATATGTTTTTTTATGTTTTAGAGAAATACGGCCAGACTATGGCTAAGACGATATTTATGAAGACAATGGAAATATACAGCGGACTCGTCCAGGAGCAAAAACCATCAAGTATAGTCCCGAATTCGAACGCCACCGGGCCATTGTTTCAAGCCATGTTGAAAATCCATTTTTGCCCATTCGTGTAACCGCAATAAACCACAATATTTCAGTGGAAACAGTGAGAAGGCATTTATACGCTGCTGGGATAAGGAATTATAAAGCAGCACACGCGCAGTCACTGCTATTATGCGTAGTGTAAATTTTGTCACTTAGATGATTTTATTATGGGATATTATAAATTGCATATCAAATAAATAATCGCCTATCAATACATACTCATCATTTATATTCTTTTTTACATTACATTAAAGGTTTGCACAAGCATTGTCTTCGTATTCACTGGTAAAAAATTTCATTGGTATTGTTCGTCGGATCGTTGAGCTCCTTTTTGGTTCTAAGTTGAGCTACTCGACTACTGACCAAAGCTTGCATTGACTGGACAGGTCCACTCAAATCTGTGTGGTTCTTTCCTCAAAAGACCATTTCAGACACTGATCTTCATGATCCTTATATCGTATTGTGAATGTGGGGAGCATGTCGATCGCTATGATAGGGGTTCATTTCATGTTAGTCAACAATGTCTGGCAGTTTGAGTTTTTTTTATGCGACCTACCCAAATGTCTTTACTTTGGTATTGTTCACCAAAACGTTGAGCTGCTTAAAGTTCTAAGTTTGAGCTACACGATATTTGAAAAATGCTTGCACTGTCTGGAGAAGTCCATGCAAATCTGTGCGGTACTTTCCTCAAAAGACCACCTCAGACATCAACCTACATGGTTCACATATGATTTGACCAGTACAATTGTATGGACTTCAAAAGAGACTTTGACCTCTGAGTTTGTTTCAGTGTTTCTTCTCAGGGTAGTCAGCTAGGAAACACCGGACTCATCTAGTTTAAAAAGAAAAGATTGACGTGTAAAAGTGTTATTAACAGTTCTCGTCAAATAACTGTGCCCCTCTGAAGTTGGCTACGAGTGGCAGCGTAGTGGTCAAAATTACGAACAAACTGCAACTGCGCATGCGCAAGAGACCATGGGGGTGGGGATAATAAACATCATTTATCATTTAATTTAAAATATCTGGCATTAGTCCGTTCGCATGTTTTATACATATACCCCAGTTACACAGGAAAACCTATATTTGTCCATAAAATCTATAATACGCATATTTTGTAAAATATTTAATGCATCGCTAATGGTTACCTAAACAAATAAATAAATAAAGCAATAGTGTCTGGCCTGGTGACCCCGGAAATTCAAATCCAGACGCCGAATTTTAATGAAGTTTCATTTTTGCAAACCAACCAACTTTCCCAATTGAAAAATACAATAGTATTTTTGGATTCTGCAGCATCAGAAAAGGAGCCATCATAGCGGCGAAGTACGAAGGAGAAGAGAAGTGGCAGTGCGACATGGATGAATTGGATGAATAAAATCGTAATTAAATACGGTACTGCATGATGAAGTGCTTGTTGCTTCTTCGTGATAAGGTAGACATTTTGTTTTTACATCGATTTTTTGTCTGAGAATAGAGTATTAGGCCAATAATCATGGTCTCCATAATAACGGAAAAGTAGAAAAAGGTGCTATTTCTAGGAGTCCATTATTGGCCGTGACCATTTTTTACATATTCTTAAGTTTTCTCTTAGGTTTATTTCAATGACGGTTTAGAGTCCTTTTGTTATTTAATAGGCGTCACATATGCATGTGTCCACAACCTCACATGATGGGATTATGTCAAACAGTCAGAGAGACGGAAGATTTACTAAGAAAGTGTCTATGGATAAACATTTCATCCAGATTCTTCTATAACGTACACCAACACATCTCATTGAGCCGCTGATAGACTTGAGCATTCACTTGTAATGAGCAATCTAGCGAATTTTCTTTTGTTTAACATAAACAAGAGCGTTTTAGCGAGCGTTCTAGCAAGCATTCTGGCGACCGACAGACAATTTGCTTCGAGCCTTTTGCTGAGCCTAACAATTTCGTCATTGTTGTTTGAAATCTTCGTGAAGAATACAGCTGACGAGCATTTACTAGTTAGAACGTTCACTTTAATGATCTATGCTTGACTCAGTTCATTTTTCAGTTTAACAAATTTAAAAACGGCGTATACTCGATATTCTGTTACAAGTGAATGCTCAAGTCTATCAGCGCATTGGAACGAACACCTAAATATTTAATTAGACATACTCAATTTACGTCATTAGTCAATAGTGCAAAATGCTGGCATATTTTAACAGTTTCGCCCTTGTTAGATGTAAATTAATTGTATTGCATTGTATTTCTAATAATTGTATGTAAATATTTAAATTTGGAAAAAAAAATTGCTGATATATAAACGGTATCTCTAGTGCCCTGTCTCAGAAGTATTAAGGAATTATTTCAATACAGACGTAAGGATCTAGTAACTTCTTGATGTAAGTAGATTTTGTCAAAAGAGTGTCCGATTTTTTTTTCCCTATCAGGCAATTCTGATTTCTCTTCGAAATTCTTCTTCAATTTTTTCTGTGTCTCCCTATGCGGGAAATTTTTTCAGTTTTAAAGATTATAATATCAAATTCTTATACCTGTAGAGAATTAAATAAGTTTGCTGTTGTTCATTGATAATTACTGCCCGTCATTGTGCTGAGTAGGATAGGGCTTCCTTCATTTCCATTGACCAAAAGTTTATTGGTTTATTTATCTAATAATAATAAGTAGTCCTCCTGATCGATTTCGGCCAGGGCGGCCATTCTGGAAGAGGGCTGGCCTTTTCTTTAGCCAACGAATCAGCATTGCCATTCAACGTGGCAATGCGGCCAGTGTTCTGGGTACTTTTCCCGTTGATAGGGATGTGGACGAATTTTTCGATGCCCTGTGAGTTTTACTCTGCTTGTACATTTATACATGTTCTTTGCTAGCTTGTATATATTATCTAATAAGTTGTTATTTAAATAATAAATTGAAATTCATGATGTCCTATAATTAAACGGTGAACATTAATTATTCTCTTTTGTTTTCTAGAAACTCATCACTAATCAACAATGACGCCTACACCTCAGGAACACGTGTCAGCTCAGGAAGTCTCTGATTCAGCGGGGACAGTTCCACCCACAGCTGTAGAGAGTCCACTGCTAGATGGTGAGAGAATCGTCATCTCGGGCTTGTCGGGCATCTACCCACAGTCGCACAACGTGAAGGAACTCTCTGATATTCTTTACAACAAGGTAAGATTTACAGAATAAATATATGTAGTGTAGTGTACAATTTCAATTTTCCATTCCTCGGGCACTTCACTTAAACCTCAAAAACTTCCACCGCATGTGCCATAAGGATATTATGTCCAGCGTTTTATTTTCCCTGATCTCAGCAATAAACGCTGAAATAAACGCTTAAATTTGTCGAAGACGATGAAATTACGCAGAAGTTCGTGCTTAGCCAGAAGCCTAAGCACGAACTTCTACGTAATTGCGTCGCCTTTGACAAATTTTGTATGCAAAATTGATCATCGCCGTGTGTGCGTATTTGGAACTAACTAATCGGTAGCACGAAACATTGACAACCACCTTCGTATAGATTTTACGCATTAACGTAATGTAAATGAACCAAATGTATGGAAATCACATGGACGCTGTCACCTTAAAACTTTCTCACTGACATTTTCTTTTTGGTTGTTACTTGATACGAGTCAATCTACACCTAGGTCTACCCAATGAGAAAACTAAATTAGTGGTAGATAATATTGTAAAATCTTGAGATTATTATTGTCTAGCTTATAGGAACAACAGATTTTTCCAAGATTTATTTTTAAAATAATAATTAGGTTCGCGTTTGACCACTATTTCACTTGATGGAAAGCAATAACGTGGGCGGCAATTTAGCACGCTTGCCTTGAAGTGACCTATTCACTCTTGACTTAAAGACCTCCTAACTGACTCTGGCTGGGAATCCCACACCTTAGCTGTAGGTACGCACAATAAAAGTATTCCCAAAACTTGCGAGTCTGAGTGATGTCAAGTACTGAATATTTAGTTAAGTTTTTTATATTCTACAGGAGGATCCAGTAACATCAGAGGGTCTAAGATGGAGCTACAAGCACCCAGACCTGGCCCCAACCTCCGGCATGGCTCCAGGGCTGGATCTGTTTGACGCGCAGTTCTTCACTGTCTACTACCGTCTTGGGAACTTCATGGATCCTATGTCGCGAAAGGCACTTGAGCAGGCCTATCAGGCCATTTATGATGCTGGTAAGTTTATAACACCAATAATTTTACTTATCTACACGTACAACGTAATGTTCCAAATAATGAATTAAAATAGTAGTTTATGCAACGGTCATGTAAAAGGGGTTATTAAAACACGAGTGTGGGTTTATCACACGAGGTGAAGCAGAGTGTGAAAATAGTATCACATGAGTGTTTTAATACCTAAATATGTACAGTTGCATGCAAGACTTTATCTACTGCACCCATGATATGAATCCACTATAAAAGGTTTTTTCTAATTCATGAAATCTTAGTACTTACCTAAGCCTTTTCATATTGTTTTCCCGACTTTTATGGTAATAATTGAATAGAAGAAAAGTCCTTTGCTGCACTAGAAATATCTGGTGGTGTGTTATCAAAGTTTGTATCAATCATTTTTGTAAACAACAAAGTAATAAATTGCAATACTAATATCGAACAAAAATGGCGGAATACGACGTGAATTCAAATAACCTATAAGTTTTCTTTTTTAATTACGGCGCTGCGGTAGTGAAACGCGCATGCATGACAGTGTCTTTTTTTTAAATTCATTAAGATACCACGAATTGAGTAGTGAGAATGTGCTGTTTGCTTACAATCGTTTCATCAGAATTTCTGGTCCAGACGGAAAAACGAATATCCAAATTCTCTAACTGAACGTCCCAAATGGACAAGAGATTCCAAACCGTTACAAGTGGGCTTCATGGTGATCATCAAGGACGACAATCGTATGCCATTACATTGGCCCCTTGCTCGTGCGGTAGATCTCCTGCCTGTATCTGATGGGGTCGTTCGGATCGCAGTCGTTAAAACTGCAACTAATCATAATATCATACAACGACCATTGATTAAGCTATGTCCACTGCCCATAGCTTTTGGAGGGTATGCGGTACAGAGAGTAAAGTCTCGCAAACCATCGTTGAAAAGGGAAGATCCTCCGACCAGACGGTTGTTATGTCTGGACAGTTAATATTCGGGCTTTGTATATGTTCTAATCGCACGGTAAACTCAGATATCGCGATTTAGGATTCTGGCAAGTTAGTTCGCAGCTGTCGAGATAGATGGCGCTGCGAGTCTCATTTGTTGTGATGTTGATTCTGCTGCGTTGATTTTTTTGCCGTTACACGCTTAACTCACTTCTCAACTTAACTTTAATATCGTTTACTCTTTAGTTTAACTTAATTAAGCTTTATCATTAGTGTCTGTTATCAATTTATCGTTCTTTTCTAACCAGAAAATGCCATAGACATTTTGGTGGTCGGGATGTTCCGTCATCGTAAAAACCAAACATAATTTATTCAACAAATCCTAGGGACCTATCGATTAATATCGATGTTTAATGCTCCATCAGTAGTTGACCCACCAGTAATAGTTGTACGTCGTACGTGTGTGCATTGTATATACCATGGGCATTCTGTTATACCTAGATATAGCTGTGAATCTCTCTCTATATTTTGGAAATAGCAATTTTTGTAAGAAGAAATAAAGCATTATTTGATAGGTTCTCGGATGCCAAGAAAGGTCCCTTGAGAAGTCAATACAAAAACCTCTTAATTACCGGGGGTTATAAAACAGCACTACTGAGGAAGAATGTTTTCTGCATGGGTCCAATAATATTTAATAAACAACCAGACATCATAAAAAGTTGCACTCTTCAGCAATTTAAAAGTAGATTCAAGGCATTTTAGATACAGAAATGTTATTACTCAATAAGTGATTTTTTGAATGATGTGTGACATTTCAACAGTTCTATAGTTTTTACATCTACAATAAACTTGTTAAACTTGTTTATTTGTGCCTGTTGTAATCATTTTATAATTTTGATTCATACTATTTTTTGACACAGAAATTCTGTTATTCGAAATGTGATTTGATTATTTTATTTGTTTTGTTTTTCTATTTTGATCCTGAATGTGACATTCCAGTAATTTAATATTATTGATATTATTTATTTTGATATCTACTTTTGTGCATAGTAATTTTTATTGATTGACATTGTTTGACTGACATTGTTTGTTGAATTTTGCATGCCTAAACTCAGGCAGAATGTACCCGGCTCACTATTATTTTATAACAGCTTTGTTGTACCTACAATACCTGCATTCTATGCGAATAAATGATTTGCTTTGATTTGTGGAGTTTTTGAATATCGTCTTTTATACGTACTCGTTGTGTTCCCGTAGTAGCCGAAAGCCACCCCTGCTATTTCGGCTTTGGTGCGCATGCTACAATCTTTTTATATAAGCCACATTAAGGCATTTTGTCCCAATAATATATTGAAAATTAAAGGTGATTTTTGAGCATTCATATTAGGCAGGCATATTATACATTACGAGCGAAAGTTACTTCATCATCAAGATAATTTTATGAAGATAAACTTTGGCCTTTACAGCATGATATAGATCACCGTTTAGGAGATAATGTGAAATTGAAATAATTCAACATTACTATTATATCGAATGGGTGCGGTACGGCTGTGCGCGAGACACGGCCTCCAAATGAGAACGCTTCGAGCGTGCGTGCGAACGGTTCGAGAAATTATTTTTGTGACAATTCATAGCTACAAACATTCATAAATAAGGAAGGCTGTACGGAAACGGTAAAAACGGGGTAAAAACGGGATATGCGCATACGAAGTCGTGGGCAACAGCTATTAAAAAAAATCATAACAGTCCAACATTTTCCTTCGATTTTCAAGCAACTGCATAGTAAAATAACTTTTTAATTTTATAGCACACTTTTACTTTTTAATTTATGGCGCGTAAGGGCTAAGGGCTCATTGATTTAATGGTACAAAAATAGTATCATTGTCTATGAATGCGCAGTCATACGTCATGAGAATACCCGCCATAACACATTTTATTTTTCGTGGCTGTGTGTTTGGTATATACTATTTTTACACTTTTGTTTAATTTCAACTGTATGAAAATACTATATAAAGTAGTGTATGCAACGGTATATAATTAGGTATTAAAACACTCGTGTTTTAATACCTAATTGTACACCGTTGCATACACTACTTTATACAGTATTTATATGTAACCCCATTATAATCGTTGTATAAACTACTATTGTCTTCACGCACACAGTTTTAGCAACATTTACTGATTTAAAAGAGAGTTTATGGAGTTTCTTGTATGTTCTTCTCCATACAGATTTACGCTTTGGAACGTGCAACTAACTTTATGACTTTGACTGACCGACCTTGACAATTTAAAAGTACCTATGACTTATAGTTACAAAGCTTCGATTGAAGAAAAAACATGTTGTTTCAGGTGTGAGTCCAGCTCAAATCAATGGAAAAAAAGTTGCAGTCTTTATTGGATCATCCTACTCGGACGCTGAGAAATATGGCATCATAGATACTGGCTCCAGAAGCGGTCTAGGCATATTAGGGTCAGTGCCATCACCAATCAACCAATCTGCCTAGCCTTTTTCACTCAGACAGGATGCAGTTGAATACTAGTAATTAACATGGAGCGACTGCCTGTCTGGGGGTCTACTCTCTAAACCTGAAGTCCGTAGTTTCGGCTTTAGTGTCGGGCGTATTCTACTCCGTATCACCTACGGACTTACGATTAGTCCCGAACCCGAACTAAGAACAACTGTCAAATCGTGTTGTCATTTATCCTTAGTTCAGCAGTGCGATTCTGTAAACATGTCGAAGTGAACACTTTGGCGGGGCGCACGACGGGTGAGTTGTCAAACCATACAAATAAGATGGAATGACAGCTAAATTGTCGTTCAGTTCGCCTAGGTGAACACCGTGAGATGTTGACAGAATCGACCGGCTGGTTCGGGACTAATCGTAAGTCCGTAGGTGATACGGAGTAGAATACGCCCGACACTAAGACCGAAATTACGGACTTCGAGCTAAGAGAGTAGACTACCTGATCTCAACAACCCAATTACTGGGTGACACGGTAACTCTTGGCAAGATTGCTGCCAAGAGGTATCGATTTTCTGGAAGGAAGGAGTCTTAGTATGTAAGTAATGGACGGTCACCCGTTGCAAGCGATGTTTAACCTTGAAGATTTCCTCAGTCGGTCAGTCGGTCAGCTCCAACACCATGATAGTTTAAAAAAGGAGATTAAGGGTCTAATTGACGATGGTGCGTCCGAGAGTTTATAAAGTTTATGTATTTTTAATATTACCTTGGCGACTTCTATTCAGTGTCTTTCTTCTAAAATAACAATAAACTCACAAAATGTTGACATTATATTCGTGACGCTCTTTTTTTCTTCGTACTAGTGTTCAGAAACGTAATTTAAATACGCGGACTCTCAGCTCCATTTCGCTATTGCAATCACAAGCTTTGATCTAAATGTACCATTTCTTTACAGATGCAGCAAGACCATGTTCGCGAATCGTATCTCGTACTGGTTGAATATTAAGGGTCCCTCACTAGGAATCGATGAACTGGACTGCAGTTCCACCACTGCACTGGAAGCGGCATACTCAGTCCTGAGACGAGGCGAGTGTGATGCCGCCATTGTTGGAGGAGCATCCTTATATCTCCATCCACAGGCGAGTCTTCATCACGGAAGGTAATTAAATCTTACGAGTTTCGCTGTGTGACAGTTCTGGTGCAAAATCAAGTATATTCTAATTTCTATCTGTGAATCTCATATGGGGTACAGAAATACTAAATATTTGAACTACCTACTCAGCCGATCATTTTGGTTGTATCGTTAAAACAATGAAAGTTTCCTTTTTGAATTCGGTTACAGAAGAAAAGGTTAGGTTAGTTAGGTAATTATTAAAAGAAAAACACCCAATAATAATCTCACCTCGCACCCGCCATATGGCGACGACAGCCAACCGGCTGCCGTGATGCCCTCTGCCAGACAACAAACAAGGCCCTGACGACTGAGCAATAGCGGAATAACCACACACCTGACACAGGGTAACCTGTTGCAAGAAGCTGCATTGAATATAAGAACTTAAGGCGAGCCTGACTTGAGCGCGTAGGCATCTAACGCTTACCCCAGGCCCCGCAAGGAGTAGCAATACGTAATAAGTTACGATGCGCGGGAGACGCGCGCGCCAAGCGCACCGCTCGCTCATGAGTTCACGGACTCGGGTAGGTACTAAGTTCCGTCACAGGATAAAGTAATGCAGTAGATCAACTTGAATTGATTAGTATAAGTTTATTTTGTTTTATTTTTCTATTAAGTATTTTTTAAAGTTATAGATGGATTAAGTACGTATTGTACAAACTTGAATCCAATTACTAATCATTAAAAATCAGTAATAATACTTATTTATTTTAGAGTATATGGTGGATTTAAAATCTGACTGACACGAAAATTATGAATACGAGTACGATACAAAAATACGCGTCGCGCGCTATTTGGCTTTGGTGCGATACCTTCGTAAAAATCAAGTAGTAGGTAGGCACACTTACTTTAGGAAAATTATGTTACAATTCTTGAATATTATAATTCAAGAAAGCTTAGAAGTATAAATGGTTTGGAATTTGCCTAGATGCTATTTAAAAAAAAACAAAAACGTTTTTATATTTTTTAATCAAATAGTTAACATAATAAAAGTTACCAATGCAACTGGCTAAAATTCGTTGAACTGTAGCTGTCTCGGTTTGCATGGACCTAGCTGAGTAGATTGACACGGAATATGGTCCTTGGATTTGCTTGGACCTGGCTGCACAGGCTTATCATTAACATTTTCTTTGTTTTCTTTCAATATTATGTCTCGTATTGGCATACCGCGATTTTGGCGCGGATCCACAATCTCTGGCAATATACATTTCAAAAAAAAAAATTTTTCTCCATATGCACCCGCCAAAATTCGTCATCTCTTGAAATATTTTCTACTACTAGTTTTCACCGAACCATATTCCAAAAATGCATTGGTTCCTTTCTGTTACATGAAGTTGACCCTGCACTTGGTAATACCAATTACTTTTTTTGTTTATAACCCTGGTATGTTTTATTCTATCGAATTTAAATATATGTATTTTACTTTCTTCAATAGCAGCATTTCCCTTTTCTAAATGCCGTTATTGGACATTTAATTTCAACAATGGTGTCGTTCCCAACTATACCGTCGGGGGTAACCCCAATAAATGAGTATTATTTTGGAGACAAGTCACGCCCTTCCGCATGCTCTATTGCCCTGTAACGCAAATTTTGATTTTGATTTGTTGGTAATTAACAAGTAAAATTTTAAAAACTTACAAAATATCCCTGTTGAATAAAGATAACGGAGCTACAGTGCCAAAGACAGATACACAGGCACACAGACGCACGTACACAGAAACATAGATAGCAAACCGTTATAAATAAATAGGATAGAATTGTAATATGGTGTGTGTTTAATTTCTTTATGTATTTTATGGTGTTACAATAATGATAATGAGATACTACTTTATTCAAATCTATACTAAATAATATTATAAAGTGGAAGTGCGCTAAGTGCGCTGTGGTAATAGCTAATTATACGTAAGTACCATGTACAACAAAGATATTGTTTTTCATTCGATCTAAAAAAAAGTCCGCGACGTTACACCTATATCTATCTCTTATAAATATGCCACACTAAGGCATTTTATGTCAAATAATTTATTTAAAAATTAAAGGTGGTTTTTCAGCATTAATATTAGGCAGGCATATTAATCCTTACTAGCGAAAGTTTATCATCAAGATAATTTTATGAAGATAAACTTTGTCTTTTACAGCATGTTATTTGAACTCACCGTTTAGGAGATAATGTAAAATTAAAATAATTCAACAATTTTATTAAATCGAACGGGTGGTGCGCGAGACGCGGCCACCAAACGAGAACGCGTCGAGCGTGCGTGACTGCGTGCGACGCGGTGCAAGAAATTCTTTTTTGTATTATGATTATGAATTTATGATAGTTACATTCATGGGGAAGGCTGTACGGCTATACGGGAACGGGAATTCCTACGGGAATGAAGAGTTCCGTTACCTGTCTCCGAAGTTCTTCATCAGATCTTCACCAAATTGAAATGGGATCAGTCCGGGAAGATACACTTCCAAAAAAAATAGAATCATCAAAATCGATTGACAATTGGCGAAAATATCGCTGAGCAAACATACAACAAAAAAAAACAGTCGATTTGAGAACCTCTTCTTTTTTGGAAGTCGGTTAATAATATACAATACAATAGTCAATTAAAAACAGTTTAGTGTATGTAATTTATAATTTCTATACATTTTTCCTGTTGCCAATAAACACCGATAAAGTAACGCATTGGATTGGAAAAACTATCCAAACTGACCACATAGTTTTTTGTATGTCTTGTCATAACTTGATACATTGTTAGTAATTAGTAAGAGGATGGACTCTAGTGTACAGCGCATAAATGAGCTGGTCCGGTAGCCTAAACGTTACCAAAAGTATGTTATTATAATATTTTCATAGGAAATGGTCATACTGTAACACTTTTACACTATGGCACGCGACTCACGAGTGCGCTGCGCGTATTGTTTGGCATAGACGAGACCTACACAAACGTTGCGGACACCATAAATATTATTATTTGTTGTGTTGTGGTGGCTGTGAGTAGGTACCCACCTAGCGTATAACTACACTTATATTTCTTCTCTACATGAACACCACAACATTATTGCACCGATATTCAACTCTCATGTAGGAAATACGAGCTATTATTTTTGCATTTGTTTAGGAGTAAGATAAGTGAAAACGGACATTTCTAATAAATAACAAATATTATAAGACTTATACAAACTTTCCGAAACCATCAAGACTAACGTAGCGGGGTGAACTACCTATTTGACATTTGAAAACAGTAAATCATTGTATCATGTGCGCGCGAGGTGGCTTTATGCACTCTGAAATAGGGTTCAAATTCAATTGTTTTACATACTCGATGCGGTTGGTAAATCTATTCCGCGCGAAAACTAAACCACTAAAGCGCACGTCTTTATGCGTACTGAAATAAGGTTTAAATTAAACTGTTTACACACATGTTTGCGGTGTGGAAATTTATCTGTTTCGTGTCGGTACTTACCTAGTTAGTAAAGTAAATTATGTATATACCTATATACCTTTTTGTTTATTCAGCCAAAGTTTATAAAAAAAGTAGTCACCGCTGCAACGAAGAGCCGTGACAACTTTTTTTTCCCCCATTTTTTTTTACAAAATTATAGCTACATCTAATAAAAACTAACTATATTACAACTGTTTGAACACTAAATTGTATACAAGTATTATTATTTAACCACTCGACACGTGAAAATTCCAAAATAAAAAATAAATCTTACGTAAATAAACATAAACATTAAATTCACGGCACACTGGTGTGCCGGCAGTGCTAGAGCGGTAATCAATTTAGGCTTAGCCAGTAACAGAACTTAGCGGGGGTGGCGGGATCGCAAAAATTTGGCACACGTCCGACCTCCAACACGTTCCGCTCGGGACTAAATGACACGGGGCGCGCTCATGAAACGACAAAATCACTTGATTTTGGAATTAGTGGGATACGTATTTTCATATTTCACATTATGACGGCCGATTTATATCACATTTTTTACGACCTTTATTGTGGTATAAGTTTTATTACTCAAAACCTTATATAACTCAAATGAAATGATAATTACATCTTGATTTTGACTTGTCTTTGCGATTTAATTGGATGCAGTAAAGTGCAAGTAATCGTGTATCGCACGGCCGAAATTGCAAGATCGAAGTGTGAAATATGTAATATATTTTTTTCAAAATTTAAATCCGTGTTGTTTACGAATAAAACACAATTTTACACAATGCAAAACAACGTTTTTCCGGAAAACCTGGCCTTAAATAATTCACAGAACTGCTTGAAACTATTGGTGACAAAAACTGGACCCATTGGAAATACCTTTAAACAAAAAGAATAAAAAATGCTTTGGGATCGTCATCAAGAACCTGCATCATTCAACTCCAATGAACGCAATAAAGGAAGAGTTAGAAAGCACCGTAAATGTCGTTAAGGGCAAGATTGTTAATGATAAATATGGACCCGATAAGTTACCCTCCTCAACCTTTTTTGCTAAGTTAGAACCAACACCAAACAACATACTTATTACAGACATACACATTACATAATCGATACTTGACATACGTAACATTTAATATAATTTAGAAATAAGGTATAATGAGATAATGTGTATTCTTTCGAATGTTCTTTTATGATAAAATTGTTGGTCCTAAAACATTTTTGCTAAAAATTAGGTATAATATAGGATTTAGTGACAGAAACGAATCGAAGTAAATCCGACTCCACGCAGTCTTGGTTGCCCTACCCCTAGAGTGTAATGTAGAGTTGCGTAGGTGTGAAGGGGCGAGGTGGCCCGTGAGTTGAGAAGTATGTGGTTGTAACGCAGCGAGTGTTATTTATAACGCAGCGAGCGCCGCGGCTAAGTTGGTCGGCAAAGCCGGCCAGCAGGACGAAGCTGCAATGGTAAGCGTAACCATCTGTGTCGACAAGCTCGCGTGAGACCGCTGGAACCCCATAGCGCCGGAGCTGTGACAGAAACTCTTAAATGCTGCATGCCTGCTTGCATGCTGCTTGCCTGCTTGGATGCTCGCTTTTATGCTTGCTTGCATGCTGCATGCTTGCTTGTATGCTTCATGTTACATACTCACTTACAATAAATTATTGAAAATGAAAATTATAGCAAATACATTTATGGATTAAAATTATAATGACAATTGATGGATTATGTATGACCAATGAAATAAGTAAAAATGATGTTATGTAATTTGACGATAATGGCAACAGAAGCATTATTTCTATTGAAATTATGGCAAATACAAGTATTGTTTAGAAAATTATTGAATTATTGCTTTTAAATTATGGTAAACATAAGTAAATCATGTCAAACAACATCTTGATGGGACTGGTCATGCAGGAAGCACAGACATCATTCGTAAATCAATCAAAAATCACTTGATGCTCGAATATTAACCAAACTATCAACAAGCCACGACGGTAGCAGTTGAGGATATGCAAGGTTGTTTAAATGTCTCGTCTATATACTGTCTACCAAAATATAAAATTTTCTCTCGGCAACCACTTCATTTCTGGGGTAGATTAGGATGCCACCACATGCACACCAACTGGGGTTCCAGACTAACCACTACAAGATGCAGACAATTCAAATCAAATCAAAACAAATAAGTTTATTTGTGTACACAGGTAAAAAAGGTGGAACAATTACAAGGTTAATAGGGTCAAGTTAGATACAAAACACTTCACTGCTATATAATAATCTTGGGCATTTACCTACTGGCCTTCAGACCCCACAAAAATATAAGACCCACTAGATTTTTTCGTCATTAGGGGATTTTCTAGACATTATCTCAAGCCTAAATCTTGCCTTGATCCATGTTTGGATCATACCCCTGTTATCTTAACTATCTATTCCCTATTCATTGAAAACAAAAAGCTAAAAACCCTCAACAACAAACGGACTGATTGAGACTCATTCAGAGAGTAAATTAAAATGGTCATCGACAACGCAAAACACCTCACAAATTTAAGGAAAAATACATCACCCAACAAATTATCCAGGAGGTAACAAAACACTTGAGAAACGAAGATTGTGTGTGCACTGAGTAGAAACAGATCAGATAAAACTAAGATGGAATCATTATCTTCTGCCCCTTCAATAAATTACTTCCTATGAAAATTCAATAAAACATACGACAGGACGCAGATTGGAATACCAACAATAAGGAAAGATGGCAATGATTGGGCTCGAACTGCTCAAGAGAAAGCCGTTGAATTTTCAGAATGTTTTCGCCTCAAATGAAACTGACAATCTGGAATCAGAAACGAATGTGATTGCAACTCTTAACCTGGGGTTCGAGACAAGTGACATTCTGCCAGCGGTAGCGTGGCGAAGGCGATTGTCAATACGTCAAAAATGTATGGAATTGACAGACGCCATCGAAATGTCACGTGACCAAATTCCTACATTTTGGCATTTCGACAGTCGCATTCGCTAATTGAATGGCACATTGTCTAGGGCCTCTGGACTGTAAAATGTCAATTCCTCCAAAACCAGTATCTGTGAGAGAGATGGCCAAAACTATCAGAAAATGCAAAGACATAAAAGCTCCTGACGTTGATTTAATAACCTAGGAAATTTTAAAATAATTACCTAAGAAGGCCATAGTACTTATTACCACCCTGTTCATCGCAATATTTCGAATGCAATATTTTCCCAAGATATGGAAGGTTTCGCAGAAAATGATGATCCACAAAAGCCAGCGAGTGAAATAACTTTGTATAGATCAAACAGCTTGCTGCCTGTCCTGTCAAAGCTGTTTGATAAAGTGCTGCTGCGCAGAATCCTACCAATACTAACAGAAAACAAGATAATACCCGATCATTAGTCGAGCAAATCCAACGAGTTTATGAGGTGATAAGAAAAGATCAAGAATAGAAAACGAACTGCTTATCTGAAAAAATGAAAGTGAATAGACATGGAAAATCAAACCCAGTATATCTAAGTCTGTGCAAGTCACATTTACCTGTAAAACTAGAAGATACCCACACACTATACACCTTACCACATGAAGATAGTGTCAAGTACATGGCTATGCATTTGGACCGCCATCGGACATGGAAAAGTATATCAAGACTAAACGAGAGGAACTCATTATTCGGTTAAGACTGGACACTGGCTGCTTGGTTGAAACAGTAAATTTTCCACAGACAACAAATTACTAATCTACAAATCTATCCTCAAACCTATCTGGATGTAGGTACGGTATACCATTGTGGGGTTGTGCCCGTGACTCAAACATCTCGATGCTCCAGCGTATGCAGAACATAATACTAAGAACGATATTAGCAATGCTCAGTTGTTAATATGTTCACAGCTAAAGAAGAAATTCGATTGACTGCGGGAAAATACAAAGAGCCTTGCCTTTTACACAATTGAATGCTCTATTTCCAAATAGCTTTGACTGTGCGATGATGTCTGTCAGTTTCCCTTTTATATATTGTTACGCTCAGAGATCGAAAATGTTCATTGGGCGAAAAACAGCTCTCAACGCGTTGTGACTTCTTTCAAACGGCCAAATTGCGATTTTCGCGTCGTGGCACTTATGAAAACGACCAAGTGGTCCTTTCCTTAAGAGCCACGATGCGCAATTTAACTTGTGGCCATTTGGAAGAAACCACAACGCGTTTGTGTGTTGTGAGTTGTTTTTTCATTCATTGAGCGTTTCCGATCTTTGGGCGTAACATAATGTAGGAGATAGATAAATTATGTTACTCTATTTATAGTCTAGACGTGAACTGAAGAAGTTATCAGTAAGCAATCGTTTTTTTATTTAATTTCAGACTCATGCAAACGGTTTCAAAGGATGGAAAAATAAAATCATTCGCGCAGGATGCTGATGGTTATGTTTTGTCAGACACGATCAGTGTTGTATTTCTGCAGAAAGCAAAACACGCAAAAAGGTAAAAACCAATTGTTTGTAAATCAGTACCTACCTCGAAACTTGCAAAAGTTTGAAAATGAGCGTTTTGATCCCAGAGCTGTATCAAGTGTTTAAATAGCTTCATTTTAATGTATGACTTCCATTTTATTGAAATGGAACAACAAATGGTAAACCGTTCCGACTACGTTTTATGAAACAGTCACAATCAGTCTGATCACACTAATACCACTGATGGACTAGGCTCTTAGTTCTCTGGATGATCTAATGAAATTAGAAGATCTGAAGGGAAACTAGGGTAATATTCAAGCAAAATTCGAACGGAGCGGTAAACACTTACGACGATGACCGATACGCTGGTCCGCTGAGAGAAGCAGGATCGCTGGTTCGGTTGTTGTAGCGATGCTTGGGAGACCTTTTTTTAACTAAGATACTACTTTTATTATATCTTCTATCTAAAATAAAAGTATATATGTTATATTGTGTGTTATTTATTTAGTAAATAGGTTGTAAATAACACTTTTACACGTCAATCTTTACGACCGTTTTTGAGAGAAGAACAAACTCAGAGGTCAAAGTCTCTTTTGAAATCCATACAATGAATTGTACTGGTCAAATCATATGAGAACCATGTAGGTTGATGTCTGTGGTGGTCTTTGAGAAAGTACTACGCAAATTTGATTGGACCTGTCCAGACAGTGACATTTGTCAGTTATCGTGTAGCTCAAGCTTAAAACTTTAAGGAACTCAACGATTTGACAACCAATACCAAAGTAAGGACATTTGGGTAGGCCGCATAAAAATGAGCCCCTATCACAGCAATCTACATGGTCTTCACATTCACAATACGATATGAGGATCATCCAGATCAGTGTCTGAAATGGTCTTTTGAGGAAAGAACCACACAGATTTGAGTGACATGTGTCATAACTTAATAAAGCTGTGGATACGGTATCCGTAAAAACCACTATGTTCCGGAGGCTCGCAGGCCTCCAAAGCCTTTCAGCCCAATCAGCCAATCGTTCCTATTTATTATTTTTATTATTTATTATGAGCCTGTACTGTCCCACTGCAGGGCAAAGGCCTCCCTTCCGTTCTTCCACTGTTCTCTGTCCTTTGCCACATCTGGCTAATCCTTTCGGTAGGAGTCTAAATCATCACGCCATCTCCTCATGGGCCTACCGCGTCGCCGGTTCCTGTTTGGAACCCAATCAGTGGCCACTTTTGCCCAGTTCTATTGCGACATGCGGCAGATGTGGCCAGCCCAGTTCCATTTTAGATTGGCGGCTGAGTTGCCTACGTCTGCGATTTGTGTTTTGGAACGAAGTATACTGTTTTTGATGCGGTCTTTGATTTTGACTCCAACGATACTTCGTTCCATTGCTCGCTGGCAGACCCTAAGTGCGAACTTTTAACAATCGTTCAACAATGTAATAATAATAACACTGCTCTAGGTACGGAATACGTAAAAAAAAAAAACAATTTTGTTTTGTAAACATACTCTTGGTAATAACATATTTTTTTAGAGTCTACGCGGAACTATTGCATGTCAAAAATGAATTCATTTCGCTGTTGACTGACGAAACGGGTCCCAAATTCGGGTACAGTCGTAACCCCCAGACTACGGCTGGTTTCATCAGACAGTTTTACAAGGAAGTAAAAGTGTCGCCTCAGGCAGTAGAGTACGTGGAAGCGTATGGTACAGGTAAGAATCATTTAATACTAAAAAAACTCAGTGCTAATATACATATGTCGCAGCCAATTAGCTTAATTAGCCACTTAATTGGTTGCCTAGCCTTTTCATTTAAATGTGCCGTATTTTCAGCGACCTGAGTGACATCTTTTGTTCAATATCTTTTAATGACTAACCCATGTCACTTATGTCGCTGATAAAAAGTCACAGTTCAATGAAAGTGCTATACTTTTAATGAAACGGCGGATTCAGCTAGTTGGCTGCGACACATACATATTTCCGTAATAAATGGTTTGCTGAAAAAAAGTAGGATTTAAACCTAACAGCCCAGGTATAGACATGGGTAGGTACTATAGAATAGAATAAACAACATTTATTCCACATAGACACAACACACCAGCAAAAAGACACATTATAAAATAGAAGAGTAATTTGTCTATTTTTACCGACTTCAAAAATGCGGTTCTTTTGTATGTATTTTTTAATGTATGTGCACCGATTTCTTCGCCAATTGTAGAACGATTGTCTTAATGTTTTTAATTCGAAAGCCTATACTCCCGATGTAGTCCAATGCTCACAAAGTCAGAATCTGATGGGATCCCAAGGAAATCGAGGGCAACTTTATTTGAAAAGCACATATAATGTTTTACTTTCTAACGCAATTCAGATATTTTAGAGAACAACAATTCAGCAAAATTGTGCTGAGCTATGCTACACTTTATTGATACTTATTGATAATGAAATCGGCTTTATAACTTATGAATTAAAACAAATACATTGTATCCATGTTAATAGTGAAAATCTTTTAAAACAATTGATAAAACTAAAGTATTTTGTAGGCTCTTTAAAAAAAAAAACACATTTTAGTACACAGCTTAAGTATTGCTGTGGTTTTCCAGGTATACCAGATGCTGATAAATCTGAACTCGAAGCACTTGAAGAAGTCTACTGCAAAGATAGACAAAATCCTCTACTGGTCGGCAGCGTGACATCTAATATTGGTTTGTCAGAAGCAGCGTCTGGCATGGCTGCTATAACTAAGGTTAGTACAGATACCAATTAGAAGTAGATTTATCAAATTCATGAGCATTTTCGAGGGAGTACTACCACTGTATCAGTTTGCTGTGGTCCAGTTCGAAAAATTTAAATCATAATAACTTATTTGCAGTCTGAATGAAAGTTTCATAGTGAAAGTGGTTACATGCTATACTATGTACACATACAATGACAATACAACCTATGCGTGCGAGTATCAAAGCGCGTACAGTGTTGCTTGGACGTGTTTTTGTAGTGATTAGCTAATTACTTCGCTATCAATTGTGCAGTAAACAATACAACACGGTCGGCGGCTTTTTTTTTTTTACGGGGGGAAGTCCTCATGGATGTCCTTCGCCCTGGGGTGGGCAGAAGGGTCTGTCAGACTCTTACTGACTAAAACCACCCCGATGTTCCATCTTCCACCTACGCCGGGGATCGCGGGAACGTATGCGACTTCCGTAATCCCCGGCTGGTGCCGGCCCGCCTCCGCGGGTCACATCTCGTAAGCGGGGGGAGTGAGGTGTTTAACTCCCCCCGCGACGTCAGAGGGGCACACGGGAATACCAAGCGCCGCCACCACCACCACCACCTCGGGTCCGGATGAATGGGGGGCGCAGACGTCCCCAAGTCCGCCGCCCCTGGACCCAGTTAGGGGGACGCCCGGTGCGCCTGATGCGGGCCAGGAGAGCACTTGACATCTCCCTCTCCCTTTCCGCAGCCTCCTTCTGCGCGATAACTGTTTCGCAGAAGGAGACCACCGCGTCCCAGGACTCCTCGCCGCCGACCATAAATCGGACTACGGCCGGCAACGAGAGGTCACTGCCTACCACGGAGACGAGGGAACGGCGCAGCTCCTCCCAAGCGGCACACTCTGCCAGCGAATGCCACGCCGTGTCCTCCCGACAGTCGACGCAGTGGTGACACCGAGCGTCCGGCTCCCTGCCTATGCGACACAAGAACCTCCCGAAGCAGCCATGCCCCGTAAGGATCAGTGTCGCACGAAACGACAGGGAACCGTGCCTTCTCCCGAGCCAGAGGTCGAGCACTGGCACTTTTTGAACGTCAAAGTTCTACAAAAGACAGTTCCCGAAAAACGCCCGTCCATCACCACTTCCTAGTGTTTTAGCTGGGAAGAAGAAGTGGCGCAACAAACTTCCCAGCAAATATGAATAATACATCAATATATTTACTATAAAAGTAGAAGAGAATACACATCAAGAAGACTTAACATACTTGTTTGACATAGAGGGTGTCCCATGTTAGGGTAATGAGACGTCTAAAGATGGAATACGACCAACGAAAAGAGGAAGAGGAGATAATGAATGAAGCGAAGTTTGGAATTGTAAAAACAGGACGAAACGTTTAAGAGGAATTACAGAATAAATTCCCTAAACAATTAGCACTTGTAAAATGATTTAAATAACAAATAATAATGAATATAACAAAAGTAAAACACATAAACCCGTATAAAATTACAGAAAGTTGGAGCAGATTGTTATAGACGTTCCGGTGAGAGCTTGAGGCATAGGATTGGAGAGACCGCCGAAATTGCAGAACAGGCATTCTGTTTTGGTTCTACTCAATTTCAGGCCAACACTATCTGGTCTCTGCCACCACGTCTCAAATCAGTTCTGGACCTCTAGGCCGATTTCGGAAACTAGAACTATGTTCGGAATCAGCTAACAGCATACACCAGGGAGCCTCTTACTGGATGTCCAACGTCAAAGCGTCCATTATCATCAGGAAGAAGTAAGGACTAAGGACTTGATACCGACCCTTGGTACAAACCGACTGCCATACTGAAGCTGTCAGTGGTGCCCACTGCAGACCGGACTTGGGTATTGCATTGACTGTACATCGCTCGGATCAACTGCACATACTTCCCAGTGTGACTGTCTGTCACTTATTCTTATTTAATATCAAAATTATATTTATTTCCAATCAATTAGAAATACATTAAGTTTGAAGTTCATGGCTTGACAGCCGGACGCGTACCGTAATTAACAACAAAATATTCTATTCATTGCAAAATAGTAAAACGATACTGACCATTTTAAAAACCCATTCCTTTCATAAATTCGAGAAACAACCGAACACATGTGCCAGCTGAAAGCAATATTTTACAAAATACTAAGAACTAGCTAAGATGGCCCGACGGTCGGCAGTAAAAAAGGGACAAACCCTTAGAACATTATGAAAGTGTGCAATAGCTGCAATTGATTGCAGCTGCGGAAGGGATCGCGTGGTATTTTTTGTAGAGATGTTAGGAGAGAGCTGACAGAACAAAAAAAAGTGTGGGAACGACAAGTAGGTACAGGCAGTTTGGTCGGGGGAAGAGGTTGGCGAGGCAGAGGTTTTAGGACCGCGAGGGCGTGCGGACGCTTATAGTCGAGGCTAGGGATACTTAAGTTAGGGGACCAGAGTGCGTAGTCCCGTTGTAACTCGTAGCAAGTATTATCTGTTAAGTTAGATATAATTTAGACTATGTAGCATTTAATGTATGTGTGAGTGTTGGTGCGCTTGGGTGAGTCTTACATTATTCCAATTTATCCTAGGCTGGTATGCGTTAAATATACACAGTGACGCGAGCGGAGCCGCGAATGTGAAGCTAGTTGACCTTATAATTAAACAGACAGAGATGTGTTGCTGGGGAGTTTGTTGCGCCACTTTTTCTCCTCAGCTCAAACACTAGGAAGTGGTGAAGGGAGGGCGCTTTTGGGGCTGTCTATAGGTTTTCAAGGGAGTTGAAATCCTCAACTCTATTTACTTCCAGAGTAAATAACTCTCGATTGTAATACCTAGTTGTATTTGTATTAATTCTTGAATTAATATTCTCTATCTGCCACCACTGATTCGGTCAGATACGATCACTGTGTCTTGCAGCTGTACTTGTTGTGCAAAGAGTACGCTTCCTGGGGTTGGGTGGACCATATCTATCTCATATTATACAGTCCAAGGACTGTTAGGGACCATGTCTCCATATGAGCATGATGTCGACGCAATGCCGCTGGAACTAGCCGCTCCGTTGCTAGACAAGGACGGTCGCACGGTTGCCGCAGGAAAAGCCGCTTCGTCACGTTTTACAGTTCGAAAGAACTGCTAGGGACCATGTCTCCTTATGAGCATGTTGCTGACGCATAGCCGCTGAAAAGCCGCTTGTGTCACTTATGGAAGTGTTGTTCTAAGTGCAATGGGTGCAGATGTGAGGTATCGTGTGAGTAACTGTTTACCAAACACCTGTTACGCTAGCGTAAGGGTTTCACACACGATCTATTATAAATATAGTAATTTACTTTGCATCCCATAATAACATTAAACCTTCTAAAACCACTCCTACTGTATTTTATAACTATGAATTCCTAAGTCTATTTACTAAGTCTTTCAATCTTTACCTTATCCTAACTTATTGACAAGGCATTGGACTATTTCATACTTTTGGAATTCACTTCATAATCAGCGGGAGAGTGTCCAGTTTGGAGACGAGCTCTACGGGGTTGTGCGGATGGAGGAGCACAACCTTTTCCCCTTAGGGGGAAACCGACCCTTAATACTAGATGTAGTTTAATTTAGGAAAAACGAAAATTTTATCAGCCTAGGGTAATTTAGGAACAGTCACACCAGGCATACCTTTCTCCTTAAGGGCCCCCCACAAAACCTCACGAGGCACCCGGTCATATGCTTTTTCAAGGTCCACGAACACCATGTTTAGTACAGGATCGGCGATCGATAACTACGGTATGCAATCTATTTTTAATGACATAGATAAGTTAATAAATGATATAAAGAAATATAATTTTGAAAATACAGGAAATGCTGCTATACAGCTCCATACAGACAAACCGTCACACAAAAATGACTATTCTAACTGGCGACAAAGAACCTGAAACCCAGTTTTTTTCTATGAACAATCTATAAATATACCACACCAGAAAATTGCCGGACTGTTTCTGAATAGTCAGGTATGTTTTGGTTTAAATATATTGCTCTGAAATCGTCGAAGGCTAGACTACTTCAAACGCGGGAAGTAAATGTTATTTATTTTGTAAGTAGGTTAAACATAACTCTTTTACACGTCAATGTTTTTTGGTAATTTTAAGTTAGATGAGGCCGGTGTTTCCTAGCTGACTACCTTGAGAAGACACACCGAAACAAACTCAGAGTCTCTTTTAAAGTCCATACAATCCGTACTGGT
This sequence comes from Melanchra persicariae, assembly GCA_947386135.1. Lineage (NCBI taxonomy): Eukaryota > Metazoa > Arthropoda > Insecta > Lepidoptera > Noctuidae > Melanchra > Melanchra persicariae. Next base: position 6,239,903 of record OX376661.1, on the reverse strand, counting down.
CAAATCATATGAGAACCATGTAGATAAATGTCTGAGGTGGTCTTTTTAGGAACACAGATTTGAGTGGACCTGTCCAGACAGTGCAAGCATTTGTCAACTATCGTGAAGCTCAAACTTAGAACTTTAAGGAGCTCAGCGATTTGACGAACAATACCAAAGTAAGGACATTTGGGTAGGCCGCATAATAACTCAAACTGCCAGACTAACATGAAACGAAACCCTAATATGGCGATCTACATGGTCCCCACATTCACAATACGTTTTATGAGGACCATGCAGATCAGTGTTTCAAATGGTCTTTTGTGGAAAGAACCCAGATTTGAGTGGACCTGTCCAGTCAGTGCAAGCTTTGTCAGTCGTCATTAGTCGAGTAGCTCAACTTAGAAACAAAAAGGAGCTCAACAAACCGACGAACAATGCCAATGAAAGGACATTAAAATTTGGGTAGGCTACAAAAGTACTCAAACTGCCAGACATTACAAACCCAGACATTAGAACCTTCTGAGGTTCTTGCCGCGTTCGAAGTAGTCTAGCGTTACGCACGCTCTTTTATAATTCAAGCCGCAATATAAAAGAGCGTGCGTAAGGCTAGACTTGACTGACATCTTGACTGACACCTTGTCAGTGGCGATGGCGGGGAGTGGGTGGTCAACAGATAAACTTATTGTACCGGAAGTTTTCATATATTTTGTATTTTGATGATGCTGATGAAGTTCTATACCGAGTGGAACGCAAATAAGCACGAATTTTGAAAATCCTTATGCTATTTAACTAACTCTTTGTAAGTGTACCTATGTAGTTCTAAAATATATCTATTGCTTGTAAAAATTAATACTTAGACGCCAGTACTATGACTTCTTATTATCTCACAGTAGGTTTGAAAAGTAGAGAATCCTCCTCGGGGATGTAGGTGTCTTTGCCTCGGGCTAGCTTAGTTCAAAAAACGAATGATAACAAAATCGGGGGACATACCTATTTTGGTGTTGCAACTACATATATATCTATTGTCTCCATCCAAAATTTAATTACAGTACTAAAGGATCAAATAATTTTTTGAAATACCAGTCATCATCTGCCTAACCTTTTCCTATTGGGGTAGGCCCCCAGTCAAACCGGATTCAGCTGAATAACAGTATTTTACGTGAAGCGGCTGCCTACCAGACCTCCACAACCCATTAACTGGAAAACACAGTACTTCTAGGCAAGACTGGTGTCAGATTTTCTGGCTTTTGACAATCTGTCACGACTGCCAAAGATCTCCAAATGACAGCAGGGACTAACGGCTTAACGTGCTTTCCGAGGCACGGAGGAGTCTCACTCTAATTCTCTTAAAAAAAAGCTATACTAAGATTTTGTAAAATACCGATTTAATATATCTGATTTGGTTAAGCTTATCAGAGCGACATAATTGCATGTGCGACAATGCCCTCTCATTTTTGAATTATAAAAACCTATACGTGCAGTCTAACCCCTCGGCTGAACATTGGATAGTTCCACAATAGTTCCACATACTCAATCAATCGGTCGGTCCCACATCAGCATGCTGTGGAGGTGCTGTAACAGATCAATATTACCCTTGAATTTACAGGCACATGAGCAACAGTATACCGCGGTGGTCGACATGCACTAATTGTTTTAATACTTACTGACCCGCAGGTGTTACTGGGCTACCACACTGGCAAGCTAGCCGCCAACCTGCACTGCGACAACCCTCGTCAGGACGTGGTGGCGCTGCGCGAGGGGCGCATTCGCATTGTCACTGAACACCAGCCTTTCAGTCGCTCGTACGTCGCGCTCAACGGCATGTCTTTCACCGGCGTCAACTCACACGTGCTCCTGCATGGAAGATACAAACCTAAGGTACTTTTACTCCTTATTTTAATCTGAATGTCTTTAAATTAATAGTCGATGTTACAGTTAGGCAAGCGTGCTCCATCGTCGAATACATCATTGCTTTCCATCCTATGAAGGGGAACTTCGATAAATAATAAGCATATTATTATTTTATAGTGGTTTAAAATATCGAATGCTATTGCTTGGTGGTGTAAGTGTTCTTTTCAAAGCGTTTGACTGTGTTGATCATTAACCCTCGGCAAGTCTGGTGGAAAAATGTTACACTGGTGGGTTCCGTCAGACCCGATCTTAACATTACTATTTCTCGTACTAGTTATGGTAATTGGTGTATCTAAACATACCTATTGTTATACTAGGGATTTAGCGTAGAGAAAATGAATAAAAATAAGAATCCACCATAATATTATTAACAAAATTAAAGAAAGAAATGGGTTTATTTTTTTAGCAAAAAAGTAGACCATTTTTATTTACACTTGGTTAAAACAAAAGATAACTCTAAACTTCAGGAAATAGAAGAGCTAAGACAAAGACTAGAGCAATAATAAAACAATCAGTCCATGCCACTCTCACCTACAGGTGTATGCAGAGGTTTAAGGTATAACCTCTGAATTTGAAACCTCGGCGCTCAGGTTAATTATTAAGGTAGCAAAAAGATTCCGTTGAATTTATTCTTTCTTGTCCAACACGTGAATTTCATCAGTGCACTTTGATGTCCCGAAAGGTTCAATTTTGGACCCATTATTTTGTCACATTTGTGATATTAATAATAATAATAATATTCTTTATTTTCGGACAGCAATGATCCATCGTGTAAGTAATCAAAATCATAACTCATGACTAGTGTTAGTAGTTAAAATAAAACAGAAAAGAAGACATAATACTTGGTATTGTGAAAAGGACATTCACAAACTAATGATTAGATATTGTCCTCCTCACAAAACCTGCTCATTATGCTTTATGATGATAATAATACATTATATTATTATCATTTGGATGGATGATTTTATACGTGGCTTCATTCGATGTGTGCGCTAAACCTGATCATCAAGGAAACTGATGCTAATGGCATCGCCACGAAGACTAACGAATATTCGCGACCATTGCCTAACAATTATAGTATACCTGACCAAAGATTGAATATTTCAGGACCTATCCCGCTATCAGGCTTCTATCCCACGCTTGGTCACTTTATCAGGAAGACAGGAGTCTGCCATCACGAAGATATTTGAAGACCTCAAATCCCGACCCATCGATGCGGAAGAATTGGCGCTGTTATATAGCATTCATGAGAACAACATCTCGGGACATTTAGGCAGGGGATACGCTATTTTAGGTATGAATAAATTGACATTGGTATAACCACAGAGTCGTGGATATATGCAGATGCCACAAAATCTAAATTCATAATTTCAAATCACTACACTACCAACGGCAGACAGATGTTGTTACTTTTAATGAAAAATTTTAGTTTTTTTTCATCTTTATTGAACTTTGTAAATACTAAAATTAATAAATAAAATATACTACACTAACAAAAAACAAAAAAATATCGTGGTCGTTGAGGACGATTTTTTGTATGCTTATACAAAAAATCGTCCTCAATGGCCCCACGAGGTTTCAACCCCGAAGGGCTCGATAAAATTGTTACTATTAAGGTACCTATATTTACGCCACTTGAGATTTTCCGCAGCTGCAGCATGCATAAATGCGGCGCACGATAAAACATTTATGTATTAGTAGAGAACACTTAAAAAAACATAAAATGTTAGGAACATGGTGCCCCAAAGCATAGTATAAAGAGGGGAAGTAGGCTATCTCTGGCCCAATCCGCGATATAATTGCCTACTGTCCCAGGGTTATCACTTTTAGCGTGATTTTAATTCAGTGCCTATAAATTGGCAACGGTCGGGAAGTTGTATTTTTATTTGTATTGTCTGGGTAATACAACAAAAAATAAGTAAGTAGGTATTTCATCATCAAGTAAAAATTATATGCTAGAATAAGTGACTTGCTTACCTTTCCTGTTCAATAGGTAATCTGGACAGAGACAATTCTGAATTATTAAGACACCCAAACACACAGCAATACATTCTATGCGATTATCACACATTTTTCATTAATTTAGCGGTGCCGAAAAGCCGTGACGCGCGAACCTTGTGCGGTGTTAGCCCCGACTGGCGCACTGAGAAACGGGTCGAGATTTTGTTTAAGTGTGCGTGCGGCGACGTATAGATACTATGGCGCACACATACAAGCCGCGCGCGGTGCGTTTGTATGAAGATAACTTATTTCCCCTCTTTGTATTAGGCCCAAAGTGTCACGTTGTTGAGATAATTATTGGTAAAGTCGCCATGTGAGAACAATGAAAATCAAGAAAAAAATTGAACTAATCAAGTGCTTAGATGCAGTAGATTATAATTATTGCGGTTTGTGGTGCGGGTTAGTAAGCAAGTTCTTAATAAAGTGGTTTTCACGTGTTCTTATTTTTAATTTTTTCCACTTAATTTTTAAATCAAGCTGGGAACTATTATTTGAACTTAATCTAATGCGTGAAAGCACTTAGTGAAGTTATTTTTAATTATAGTCATGATTGTCACATAATGACTTTACCTCGAAATATCTCGTCAACATTAGGGCACCATGTTGTTTTGATTTTTTTTTCATACACCTTTTCCTTCATTTTTTCGGCTATGCCACTAAGGTTCTATCCCCTTTATACCTACTAGAAATTTTGAGGACGCAGCCCTCCCACGCGGATGGTAAGAGTAGCTTGTACCCAAGATCGGTAGTCCAAAACTACATTCAAAATTAATGATAAAGTTCGTCGGATTATTTGATCCATTTGTTATAAAATATAGTGAGCAAATAAACGGGAAGCACGAGGAAAATACCTAGATGTCAATTAGGGACCGAGACAGCAGAAATGAGTTATAGTGATGGCCGAATGCATGTTAATTTGGAGCAATTTGGAGTATCTTCATTGTACATCGATAAACAACATCGGACTTCTGGTAATCAATATTATTTGTTTCTCGTTTACAGTTTTACATAATCGTGACCACTATTTATTATGTTCAAGTAAATCAATGATTTTCCTTTTCATTTTATTAGATACGGACGAAAACAAAAAAACTGTAAGCTTGTGTGAGAAGGCTGAGTACTTCGACGACACTCGTCGTCCGCTGTGGTTCGTGTACAGCGGGATGGGCTCACAGTGGGCTGGTATGGGCGTGCAACTCATGCGCATACCCGTCTTCGCTGCTGCTATCGAACGGTAAGACATAATACAAAATTTGAGTTTTTATACAGTGGTTTTTTATTGGGTAAGGTCTCTTTTCCTACTATACATGCGGTGTGCGGTAAACCTTTATATAGATAGTATATTACTATGTGTTTTGAAGATGTAGAGGATTTTAGTACTTTTCCCACATTTGTAGCGCGCCACCATTCATCACCTCCATATTATTGATGCAGTTTGACATGAAGGTATTAAATTTGTGCGGTGACGATTGTTTTTCTTGCTTCTGGGATATCAACGTGCTATAACCACAGAAATATAATGTCGAGACGCAAACTATATACTTACTATTACAGTAATTATTTATTTGATTACAGTTGTCACAAAGTTCTGGCACCGAAGGGTTACGATATTGTTCATATAATTACGTCTCCTGCCAAAGAAGTATTTGAAAATATCAAAAATTGCTTCGTGGGGATAGCTGCTATTCAAATTGGACTTACAGATGTCCTATTTCAACTTGGCTTAAGGCCTGATGGAATCATAGGTAAGGGGATTTTTGCTAGTCGGTAATGTTACCCGTTGACATTATCCATCTTCCCATTGTTACCAAAAATTGGACTAAGGATAAGCATTGCCATACAACGTGGCAATGCTGCCAGCCTTTTGGTTACATTACCAATGGCCTGCGATGCGGAGGAATTTTTCGACGACATGTTTTAGATTATTTATAGTTTTAGTTATGAGTCTTTTATTTGAGTGTTTATATAGTAATAGTTGTGAAAATTTATTATTTATATTAGATTGATTAATTGTATATACATATTAAATAAATTTTTAAATATTTCTATAAAGGAACATTTATATAAGAATTATAAAACATTTAAAAAATGTAAACAATAGTAGCCCACTGGACGGTATCGGGAACAGGGTCCAAGCTACCGGTGGTCAGGGCTTCTGAGAGAGGAACCTCCTAACGATACGAGCCGTGTCCAAGAGCTTTCTGGATAAAGCCTTTGATCCAGCTGCCCAACGAGAGCCTCTTGAGATGTTGGAAGAGGCTCTTGGCAATTACGCCATTAGCCGTCATAATTATCGTCAATAGTAACATCAATAAAATCTTACACGATCAACAGTATGGTTTTACCAAAGGTCGTTGTACGACTGATGCTGGTGTCACGTTGTTAAAACACATATATACAGCTTGGGAAGAGGCGTAAGATGCCATAGGAATCTTTTGTGACCTCTCCAAGGCATTTGACTGCGTAAATCACGAACCCTTGCTCCTAAAACTAGAGCATTACGGTCTAGGTAAACTTGCTCTCAGTTTAGTGAGGTCTTACTTAAATAATAGACAGCAGCAAGTTCAAATAAACGGTGTTAATTCAAGGGGTTTAAAAGTCAAAATGGGGGTACCTACCACAAGGCTCAATATTGGGTTCTTTCCTCTTTTTAGTATATGTTAATGATCTACTCCATCTTTTAAAAAATCTTCCAAAAATGATGTTATTTGCGGACGATACGTCCTTAATTTTTAAGATAGATAGACGTTCTACAAATCTTGATGACGTAAATGACGCCCTACAGCAGGTCCAAAATTGGTTCACTGCTAATAATTTAGTATTAAATAGGAAAAAAAACTAAGCGTATTAGATTTGCTTTACCGAATGTCAAAAGTAATAATTGCGAAATGGTATTGAACAAAGAGAAACTTGAATTCACCGAAAACGCGGTTTTCCTGGGGATCACGCTTGACTCAAAGCTACAGTGGGGTCGTCATTTAACATCTCTTGCGGGACGGCTAAGTTCAGCAGCATATGCTGTCAGAAAAATCTGTCAATTTACAGATACAGATACCGCGAGACTGGTCTATTTTAGTTACTTTCATAGTATTATGTCTTACGGTATCTTATTATAGGGACGAGCTGCAGTCATCGAATCTATATTTATTCAGCAGAAAAGAACCATCAGAGCCATATATAATCTGGGTCGGCGCGATTCCCTAAGGGAACTGTTTAAGGATATTAACATCATGACTGTACTTTGTCAATACTTTTAAAAGAAAACATTATGTTCGTTCTGAAAATTTTATTGTCAACTTTATAGTAAGATTAGTAACAGGCATAATAATAGGTTGGGGAAAAAGTGTCTTCGCATTTTTAAAAAAAAATTCAAAACATTTTTTAGTATAGTTTATTTATATTTAACTAAAGTATGTAGGAACCATATTGTTCGGTAACTTTTTGCCATCTCGTAAGTAGGGATATGATCCCATTGCTATAGAAATTTTGGGACTTCTGATCAAAATACCGCGACAAGTGGTTTTGGCAGTCCTCTCGTGATGTTAACCTAACACTGCCTAATGAATTCTGAAGAGACCGAAACAGGTGGAAATCTGAAGGTGCAAAGTCAGGACTATACGGCGGATGCATTAACACCTCCCAGCCAAACTGTCTTAATTTTTGCTGAGTGGCTAAAAGTGTGTCTAGCGTTATCATGATGAAAAACCACACCCCTTCTGTTGATTATTTCCGGCCGCTTTCTCTCAACTTCTTGCTTTAATCTCATCAGTTGTTCGCAGTAGAGTTCAGAATCGATGGTCCTGCCTGGTGGTAACAGCTCATAATGAATAATGCCCTTCCAATCCCACCACACACAGCATCACCTTGTTGCGAGTTAACCCGGGTTTCGCCACAGTCTGTAAAGCCTGACCGGACTTTGACCACGACCTTTTTCGCACGTTCTTGTCGTACGTGATCCACTTTTCATCACCAGTTATCAGCTTCTTCAAAAATGGTTCGGTTTCATTACGTCGTAATAAAGAATCACAAATGAGTACACGGTTCATTAGGTTTTTTTCAGTGAGCTCGTGAGGTACCCAAATATCGAGCTTTTTTGTGTACCCAGTTTTTTTCAAATGCGCCAAAACTGTTTTGTGGTCAATTCCCAGTTCTTCAGCTACGTCGTAACTACTGATATGCCGATCTTGCTCCACTTTTTCAAAAATGGCATCCATTTTATCCGTAATAGGGCGACCAGAGCGACGTAAATCTTTGACATCAGAATTTCCGGATTGAAAACGCTTAAACCAAATTTGTGCTACTCTCACAGACACTGCACTAGGTCCATAAACATCGCAAATTTTTTTCGCGGTTTTCGTTGCATTTTACCTTTTTTGTAGTAAAATTTTAAAATGTATCGAATTTCTTCATTAGATTCACTCATCTTGACAGTACGAAAAACAAATGAAAATCACACATTTTCCTAATTTGAATTTGGAATAAAATTATGTTCCTTAAAATTTAAACTTTCAATGTTACCAAAACCAGCCAGATACAAATAGTATAGCCAAAGAGATTTTATTACAAGTTCAAACATACTATAATGCAAAAAGACTTTTTCCCAAACCTAATATTATTACTAGAAATAGGGACAAATTAGATCAACCTCGATTCAGATTGTCTAAAGTACACACTTCTTTTGTGGGGTACTGTGTTAAATTTTATATTGAATTTCCACTTGAAATTCTCGAACTGGATGAGAGAGAATTTATAAAACCATAAAACGCACACTATGTAGACAGGCATATTATAAACTGGAAGATTATATTCTTCATAAAAATGCGTGGCTAAATGCCAGTCCTGCTCTACAGCCTCAGCCACTTGGTTCCACAAGTTAGGATTTCATATTTGGAAGAGATGCTCACCCATTTGTTTGTCTAATAATAATAATATTACACATTTCTTTTGTAATGTTAGGAATAAACTTTTATTTTTCTGTCCTTGCTAATTGATATTTATAGTTTTATATAAAGTAGAAGCATTTTTTATTTTCAAATCCTGTAAATGTGAGAACCATGAAGCATTTTGTGTTAATTGATGGTCTCCTTGTTTGACTTGAATGAGTAGGGGCAGTTGAGGGTGTGTCATGCTCACTCGAATGTCTCGGTGATGGTGGCGCGTGTAGTTCCCTTTAAAATGGTTGAGCTGAATGGTGCTGGTGCACGCTTTTCGCGATTCAGCTCAACCATTAACCAAATCAATATGCCAACTTGGGCACATTGATTTGTTGATTTATCAAAATAAAAGAGGTTCACAATCTGAGTGTTTAATCAAAAGTTCAATAATTAATAAAAACGAGCATCTTGCAACAGGTCACAGTGTTGGTGAGCTGGGATGTGCGTACGCCGACGGTTGTATGACAGACGAACAGATGATTATTTGCGCTCTCGAACGTGGGCAGGTGTCACTGAGTACTCCTATGATACAAGGTTCCATGGCTGCCGTCGGTCTTGGATATGAACAGGTAAATGATATCAATAATTGTTGCCACATGGCTTTATAGAGTACGTGCCCAGCGTAGACTGTGCCACCTATTGGTGTAAATTCAGAACTTAGAGAGATGAGATGGTATATGAGGCAAGGTTAGCAGACTCCTCTTACTAAGTACTTAATGCCAGTGGTCTGTCACCCTGCATGTGTCCAAAACAGATTATATCATACAATTTTTCCATACCTGTTGTTGGAATTACATGTAGCTCACAATTTTAGACCCATTGGTATTGGTGTTAATTTTTAATCCGTGGTGCTGGGTAACTCGGCTTCCCTAGTTGTAAGTGTGCATTGGTACCTATTGCTTGGCTCTGTTTTTTATCCTGCTTGATAAAAAGGAAAGTACAAATGATATTTCTCCTAAGTCCCTGCTGTTCTTTTCTGATTAATTCTTTGCGGGATCCCTGACAGTTCAGTCAGTTTCTCTGACTTCAACCGTCGAACTTCATTGACTCGGCGTTTTTCTAGTGGTTTAACCCAGTAACGGGGTAATACGAAACGTCTTGGCAAAACTGGTGTCCGTTTTAATTTCTTGCTTCTGACTACCCGTAACAATGTTTCAATTCAACATGAGGAATAATTTCCAAATGTAGATATCGAAGATATGTCCACCTGAGATCGACGTGGCCTGTCACAACGGGCCTGACTCCAGCACCATCTCAGGACCTGCCGACGTCATGAAGGCGTTCGTCGCTCAACTGAAGGCTAAAGGCGTCTTCGCAAAGGAGGTGCCGTGTGCCAACATTGCGTACCATTCGCGATACATCTCCGCAGCAGGTAACTTCTTATTGAAATATCTCTTGTAGTTCCTAAAATAAATGATTTCATTTAAAATGTTGGTGTACGCACAATGAAAGTATGTCCATATGGGTGGGATGACCACTTTGTACCGGTGGCGCAGCACCGGCCGTACGTCTTCGAGTCCAATAGTGGAACGGGTAAGGTGGAATTTAGTAATGTAATTCCGACACACACTCCCCGAAGTGTAACCGATAAAACCCACAAGCTAGCCACTCGGCGTTGATCTTAAAAGTGTCCAAAGAGCTTCATCATCTTTCTTCCATGTCCTTGAGGTCGGTGCAACACGTTTTATTGCTTCCATTCTGTCCTATCAGCCGTCACACTATCACTAACTCCTTTTTCTTTCATATTGCTCCTCGCACAATCCATCCATCTTTTCTTTGGCCTCCCTCTTCCTCTCCATCCATCCACATTTATATTCAAAACCCTTTCAGTTACATGCGTTTCATTCCTCCTCTCCACATGACCATACCAGAACAAACGGTTACCTTTCAACTTTTCCGTCACTTGTGCCACTTTTAAACTATGTACCTCTAATGTACTCATTTCTCACTTTATCCATTCTCGTTACTCCACACATCCATTTTGACATTCTCATCTCCGCTACATGCAATCTATTTTCATCCGTTTTTTCACAGCCCATTTTCCCCTTCAACTTTAAAGTTTCCAAAGAGCTTTTTGGATCGTGAAAGTTTCTCAATCGGTTCAATCCAATTTTTTCAGGTGCTCAGCTTCTCAAGTTACTGAACAAAGTATTAAAGGACCCCAAGCCTCGCAGTGAGCGTTGGCTATCGACATCCGTGCCGCAGGATCAGTGGAATGAAGACTCAGTTAAATATTGTTCAGCAGAATATCTAACGAACAACCTCCTGGTGAGCAACAGTGATTATTTGTTTATTTTTCCAATCATGTCTTAACTGATATTATTACGTAACATAGGTTGTAATCTATGGAAGTTGATGATCTGTTTTGTTAAACGGAGTAGGCGTATTCTAGAAAATACGAAATGCAAAGAAACATTAAAATAACTGATTTTGAAAATAAAGTAATTATGTTAGTAATGATAATCTTTGAGTAAACTACTCGGAAAGATCGCTGGATGTTCTGCGCGTTCAATCTAATAATGTTTTCAGGATGCTATTGCATTCTGAGTGATAGCCTCGTTTTTGCAGTGCCTCTGAAATTTTGCCCGTATTTTTTTTGTTAATTTAAATAAAAACACAAAATGAGCTTATTCCTTGATACATCAAGAAATAAAACACAAACAATATAGCAGATGAAATTGGAATGGAAATACACACACAAATGCTGACTATGAAATGCTGACAAGAAGCCGGGCACGAGCACAAACCGCAGGATCTTTTTGCGCCGCCTGCATCAAATCTTTCTCGTTGACTCTTTTGACTTTTTTTAAAAGATTATTTCAAAAGTTTCTATAGCGCGTGTAGGTTGTTTTCAGAGTTAGATTGTCTGGAGAGAGTCTCGATTTTCGGTGTAATTTATCTCTATTTTTCATGCAGTGAAGAAGGCCTTGTGTAATCCACGGCTTTATTATTTTTTACGCCTTGGTAGAGATATTTCTTTGGTGTTGTTTACTATGGCTTCCTGAATACTTTCAGTGAGATACTTGAGAGAATCGTTAGGATTTGGTGCGTCATTAAAAGGAGTTAGGTCAATTTTAAGGATTTCGTGTTCCAAGCTTTCAGTATCGACTTTTTTAATGGATGTTAGAGAGAATTGAGTAGTCTCTTTGAAGTTTAAATTTAGCAAGACAGGCTAGTGGTCAGTCAATGAACGAACGAAACAAACGAATGAGGAACGATGGTCATCGCAGAGCTCTTTGTTTTTAGAAGGCCATGGTCAATGCATGTATCACTTTCGCTTCGTGTTATAAGAGTATGGACTGGAAGAAGGCCATGGGAAACAGCAAGGGTTAGATACCGTTCGCCATTTACTTCTCGTTTATTATGGTTGATTGGAACATTGATATCTCCCATGACAATAACATTCTCAAAGTTGCAATAATTTAAGAGAACTTCGTTTAGAGATTGTAAGAATGGATCTAGATTATAGGAAGAAGGAGAAAGATACATAGTGTTACGAGCTTAGGGTTCGTGACAATAAAAACAGCCGATAAAATAACCAAAATGACACTTTAATTAAGCAACACTAATTACAACTTTAAACTAACTAATTATAAATCACAATTGCACCACTGATCACTTTAATTCGCAGTCGAAGTTCGCTCTCGAAGTTGTCGCTTGTATCGCAAATTCAATACTGACTCGGTCGCAGGCTATGCGGGCCTTATATAGGTCGGCAGATAATTCCAGAATCTTCTAGTATAGAAACATCTAGAAAGTTCGAGTACATACCGGTCCCGACTAACCAGATATCGAAAACTCTAGAATGTTCTAGCATCGAAATCTCTAGAAGGATCTTGACTCTACTAGTTCTGCTAATCGATACTAGATGGCGCTAGTAGTAACTTTTAACGTTAAGTACCCGGCATTAATTCTGGCGCGTAACAATAGCAATGATTGCCTTACGACTGTCTTAAGTGGCAACTAGACAGTTACATTCTTGGAATTTTGGTTCAATAACTGTTAGTCGAAGGTTTTTTCTATAGTAAATAACCACACTATCGTTTTGTTTAGTATTACTTTTTGTTGTCACATTAATTATGTCACATTCTAATTTTAGTTTTGTCTGTACTAATTTTATAAAGAGGAAAGATTTGTTTGTTTGAAATGAATAGAATCCGAAACTACTGGATCGATTTCAAAAAGTCTTTCTCCAATAGAATCCTACATTATCAGCAATGGACATAGGCCATAGAATATTTTCAAAAAAGTTAGTGATCCGTATGAAAACTTCGATAATGTAACCCAAGGTGTAAAAAAATCCTTATATCGCGTACGCTGCGGAATCTATTGACAATAGAGCATAGTGATGTACTACAGTTTTATAGAGGTCATCAATTTCTACAAAAAAGTACGGCACCATATGTCTAACTATTATGTTTAAGTCACCATGACCGCTTTTTGTTTAAATTATCCAAGCAAATCCCTGGTGAAATGAAAACATGGTGATTGCGGTATCATGATATTAATCCTTATCCATTTAAATGGTTTGATAATTAAGGTTGATTATGTCCGTGTAAATTACACTTTAAATTATTCAAATGGGACCTTTCGTTCAAAAGTTACGACGGTAATAAACATGCTCGAAGTAAGCAATATGTCGCGGCTTGAGTGAACTTGGGAGAATCGTATCAATGCACCAAGCATTGAAGTTGAAAAATATTTCGTTATAACAATAAGTATATCAAATGTTTGAATTTTCGAAAATAAACTAGGTAGGTACATCATAATAAGGGGTGAAGCAGGGGTGATCAAGTTTTAGGGGAGGACATTATTGCTTGCTTCAATTTATGTCGGCATTCTATGAACAAACTAAAAGTGGGATAATTGAAACAGATGTAGGTTTTTTGCATAATCAACCCCTGACGGTCTGAACGGGGTGAACAGTTGTGCTAAACCTGAGACCATAGAAAAAGTAGAAATTGCTAATTAATTAATGAAAATCGTTGTGCTTCATTTTCCAAAACCAACCTTTATAAGGGGGTATAGGGGCGTTAAAGTTTGTGGAGTACTGACTAAATTTTTTTAATTTATATATACAGGACGTATAGCTCCGTCTCTTTCCCACTGGAAGTCCCAGAGGCCACAAACTGCATCAGACTGCTTGAAAAGCGACTTGGTCGGATGTTTTGACAAAGTCATTGTTTTACTTGACTACTGAATCAGTATATTTATGTCCAAGTTCACGCTTTGATCCGAATTACCGAATTGTTAGCACCGCTCCGTACACCGCAGGAATGTCAAACTCACACTAAAGTTATTTGTGAAGTCAAATCTACATTTCAGTCGGGTCAGTGTTAGGAACGTCACATCTAGTACATTGTACGAATTGTAAACAGTGTTTCGTTGTTCTAGTTGATGCATGGTTCTCTCACTAATTCGTCTTTAGTTCAGTTATTTACAATAGTGTTTAGGTGTCTGTTACTAACGATTTATGGATCTCTTTTTTCGTTTGTGGTTCGAAATGTATATTTTTTATTTATTTAAATATTAAGTTAATAATTCAATTTTAAGTTCCTACTCCAGTCAAAGAGCTAGACAGATGAGTAATCCTAAAAAAAATCCCTTTTACGACGAACGGAACTCTAAAAATAAATAAAATTATTCATTTTGATTGTGTGTCGCAGAGCCCGGTGTTGTTCGAGGAGACGTCGCGGCTGATCCCCAGCAATGCGGTGTGTGTGGAGGTGGCGCCGCACGGACTGCTGCAGGCAATCCTCAAGCGCTCCCTGCCGGCGGATATCCGCCATATTCCTCTCACCCGCCGAGAACATCCCGACAACGCGCTGTTCTTACTGCAGGCGATTGGCGAGTAAGTACTTAGAACTTTTCAAATATATTACATTTGCAGTTGGTTTGACTTATACCTCTTTGAAAGTACTTCGAGGTGTTTGCTCAATAAAGTTCTCAGGATTTTAAATTCCATGCGAATGTGTTCAAATCTGCCTTAAATTGATGTTCCCCATGAAAAGTTTAGATAAAAAATATATACTTGATTCGATCGAATTCAAAATACCTACATTCTATATTACGGAGTACATGCCGCCGAGTTCTGACGCGTCACTACGGTTATTGGGTGAAAGCGATCAGTATAAACGATAAACCTACCACCAGATGTTATAATTATTTTAATTTTTTCACAAACAGGTAGTATTGATTGATTGATTGATCAGGCGTCGAATTATTCCTCCGATCTTAAATAGTTGTCTATTTATGAATGAGAATATTTTACTTATTATTTATTTTATTCCTACAGTTTGTATATGCACGGATACTTACCAAAAGTGCATATTTTGTATCCCAAAGTGGAGTTTCCCGTATCAACTGAAACACCCATGCTGTCGCATTTAGTCGAATGGAACCATAGTGAAAAATGGTAAGTCCAATAATATACATACAAATCTCATCCCTATCAAATCCAATTTTTCTGTTCTATACTCTTTTCTGTTTGTTATAAGCACATTAATTGTTACATAAATAATAATCGGTGTCGGTATGACTGACTCGTTCGTGGTACCTAAACATACGTATTCGTTAGCAATTTTTAATTAACATAATAAAAATAATGACCAAGATTAGTGCAATAATACTGAAATGCAATTTTAATTTTTTTCCTAGAGTTTAGTTTTAGAAAATATAATGGAAACTTAGACATAGTGAACTTTTTTTTTATAAAATATTTATAATGGACAACAGCCCGTGTAATCCATGTGGTCGAGTGCATCCCTCCACATAGCCGGGGAAGACGACGATGCAAAATCCAGACCAATCGTTGAAGTTGCATCCACGTCCGAGATACAGAAATGGATGTCATCCATTGATGAGGTTTGCTCTATTGCCACGGATGGCAAACTTAAAAAAGACTAGAAGTTGAAAATATTCCTACTAATGCCACAAAATAAGATCTGGCATTTCCCAGATGGCCGTCCTATACCAATCCCTGAAGCATAAAGCCGTTCAAGCATACAATAAATTATGGTGAATGACTTACAAGAAAAGCAGAACTTGTTGGAACACATTTCGAAGCTCAAGCAGACGATTGAAGACTCTCGATGTTCTGAAAATGTTTCTTTTGCCGACTTGGTGAAGAAGGGAACAAGTGGTTACGCTCGGCCGAACAAGTCCGTATTTATGCAAAAAGGAACTACCCAGCAAACACGCACTTCTGAGACATCAAAGAATTTACAAAAACATGTGCAGCTCTGTTTGATGAAGTAAAGTTACTATTTATCTTATTTTTATTGATAAATTACTTATTTAAGTTTGTCTTTATAAATTTGTTCGGAAAAACGCCCATTTTTAGCAATGTTCTTCGTGTTCTGTATCTATGGCTGTTTTCTCCTCAGCAGTTCTGCAACGAGTCAATTTTGCTTGTAATGTGTCACACTTGTTACAAGTATCTTTCAGAGGCGCTTGTTTAAAATTGAAATATTTCTAAAATAACTTTAGAATACATTGCCTCACTGACCTTCTCAGCTTCTCCTATAAGTTCACAGTATAAATAGTACATCTTGTCTAAAGTCATGTCTGACAGAAGATATTCGGTCTCGCGCTCACTTTTTCTATAGTGTGAATTGTGTATAACGCTGCATTTGTTCTTATCTCCACTTTTCGATCCTCTTCTATCTATTAGATCGGGAATTCTATAACATATCTCAATCCCAATCTTGATCCCGATCCTTGTCTGTAACCAATCAAAGGTGAGGATTGTGTGGTGAAGGACACAAACTCGGCCGCTGATTGGTTACAGACAAGGATCGGGATCAAGATTGGGATTGAGATATGTTATAGAAAGCGGCCATAAATCATGTGAACTCATTTTAATCAAAGCATTATTAACTCTCTTTGTAGAAAGGTCGTCACGCATTCGAAATGTTTCGTTTAATGTCACCTACTTTGACAGATGTTTGACGTTTTACTTCGAAACTTCGTGTAATTGCACTTTGAGCCATATATGCAATGGAATAAAGTAAATATATCGTTGTTTTGGTATTTTTTGATGGTATTTCGGAGAAATAAATTACAAATTTTTGAGCTACCTCTAAGTTAGAGCTTATGGCACCATGTGCAGTCTCCAGTAAGAAATGAGTGTTTCGTACTTTATTCTTACTTGTTTCATTATTGATAACTTTCTAAACTGCCTTTATTTTATTATCTGCTGATTTGATCTTGTTGCTAAAGGCTTTTGCTACCTTGCAAGTATTTCTGAAAACTTAAGAATATTTGTTTACATATTTAGTGTTAATGGAAGGCTTCAGGCCATATAACTCATATAGTCTTTCCCTACTTATCCTATACCTTTAGTCGCCCAGTCACTAAATATAAACTTAGGGAAAGTATTTTTAGACTTCTTTTCAAAAAATTTATTGAATTCCTTTAGAACTACTGAAAAGAAAGTATCATGTTATACGAAAAACACGATGCAACAATTTTAAGACACTTTGTCTGGTTGCTCGTGCGGCAGGGTTGAATAACTATTATTATACAGTCTTTCCCTTAGGAGGAAAAGCATTGGTTCTATAGTAACTTTTACAGCTTATACTAAAATATTTTTCTTTAGGAACGTTACAAGTTTTGCCGGAGGAAAGAAGCGCGCGGCTGCAGCCTGCCAGTTCCTGAAGTCCATCCATGATGATGAGCACAGCTACCTGCGAGGTCACGTTGTTAGAGGTACTGAACCGTTTGAGGTTTTCACATGTTGTGTGTGACTTCCAGGTGTTCTATAATACATGGGATAATTATGAAACGATCATTAGTATATGAGCTACACATTGAAGGTCCTTCAAAGCGGATTTTCGAGGTTGTCACTGCGAATTAATTGTCATCAGTCTTGGTGGCCTTTCATGAAAGCATCCAAAGCAACGTTGTTACACTGCTTTCCAGTTTTAATGTTACCCATAGTTTAAATTTTAATTTTTTAACTGGCAATCACAATCAGAAGGATTTTAAGGAAGTTTCTAATCCATTGCTTCAAACATTTTTCGTCTCGACAGCGTTAATGCGCAATGATTAGAGTGTTTAACAACTATTAAAAATCGAAATGAATAAATAATTTTTCAAATCCTATCACTAAAATTTGATGAAGATTTGTGAAAAAATTAATAAAATTGATAAAAAAGAGGAGTTACAAGCTATTGAAGTTATTCTTCTATCCTTGTCATGCAAAATATTGTTTGTACTGGATGGCGCAAATTAACAATGGCGATGCTAGTGAGTGACGCAATTAGTACTGTCTCTGATCACAGCTTTTAAAATACTCACAAGTCTGTAATTTTTAGTTTTTAATATTTTTTTCTGCCCCTGATCTTTCTCCAGGGTTTAAGAAATTTACTAAAAAATAATTGCTTTGTCGAAACACCCGACCGCCAAAACCGACAAAAAAGTTCCAAACAAGTTACTTTTCAAGCAGTCTGATGCAGTTCAATCACAGATCTGACGCCACAGACTGTACATTTTATTGAGTTACATTTTTGGAATCGTCTACCCGTGCCTTTTATTTTGATGCCCCACTTGATAGATTAAGGTATGAAAAAAAAAACAAACCTATCCCCATATTTTTTTTCATTTGCGGGCGCCATTTAGAAAATTTATATTGCCTATGTTACTACCACAAGTTTGACGAATTCAACGGCCTCTTATATGTCGAAATCCGTCCAGCCGTTTGGGCTGCAGGGCGTGCCCATGAAATTGACATCCATACAAACATACATACATAACATATATATACATACGCTCGAAAAACATTACCCTCCTTCTGACGCAGTCGGGTAAAAAATCGTATCAAAATGCAAGAAATTTCCAGCGATTAGACTGCAGATCTATGTTTTGCATGGGAACCAACAGCCATGCCAGTGACCAGTGCCCAGTGGCCTTTAGGCCGAGTGGCCCCACTGTGGAGACCAATTTGTATCGTACGCAGACGTGTGAATACGGACCGTACGAACACACTAAAAACGTTTCTCTTCGTCGAATTGGCAAAATCCCGATGAAACATCCTTTTCGTGAATGTTCTTTGGTGAGCTCAACGCACGAAATTGTATAAAAATCGCCGTTGTCAATCGGATATCTACGACCATCCATCTCGTATCCAGTATGCATGATCGCATATTACCTAGAACTTCAGAATCGTTTGTGCGTATTTATTTGTATTCGCACGAGTCAAATTCGTACGAATACCCGTCCAGAATAAGTATGATGGATGTACTCGTAGAAAAACCGACAGCTCTTTGAATTTCAGAGAAACTGTGCTACCCTTTTGCGGCGGCCTTGGTGTCGGTGTGGGACACGCTGGCGATGCACTCGGGGGTCGCCAAGCGTGAGCAGCCGGTGCAGTTCCGCGACGTGCACCTGTACGCACAGCCCGTGCTGCACGACCGCAGGCCGCTGCGGCTCAGCGTCGCGCTGCACCGGGGAAACGGGAAGTTCGAGGTATACAAGACATTACGAGCGTTTACTCCCAATGACGTATTATATGACGTACTTCAACATCAGAGCCCTAAAAACAGTGCAAGCAAAATCCTTCCTAATCGATAGCAAGATAGGATTGCGACAGTCGCCTTCATTTCATGTTGCTATTTTTGAGTGGATCTATAGTTTATGTAATTATCATTGTTTAGTCCTCACAGTGTTTCTTACAAACTTTCAAGTCCTAATTCTCATAAGTTAACCGATTCAAATTAAAATTGGTGCGCATGCTAAAGATACCTAGCTATAAAAGAGTACGAAAAAGAGTTCAGAGGAAAAGAGTAAGCAATTTTAATTTATGTATGAATAGAAAGTGAAAAATTACTCTTTTTAACTCTGAACTCTTTTTTGAATCAGTTTTTAGATATCTTGCGTATGCGTATTGATCAAAAAGTTCAGACAAACTACCTTATTAATCGAAACTGCTTACTGAACATAGCAAATCTATACAAGGTAAAACAGCTGACTACTACAGCTAAAAACTTGTTACATGAAACTTAATGATTGCAATATGAGTTCAGGCATGACAGCTACTGGCATGATGATAACACGATCTATCTCCAACAGATCCTGAACGAGAATTTCAGAGTGGCGTCGGGCTACATTCAAAGTGTTGACAAAAATGCCATCACAAAAGATAATGACACTGACATGAGACTCAGTTCAAAAGATGTTTACCAACTACTGCAGGACAGGGATTATAATTACAGGTTAGTCAAAGAACCATGGAAAATAATTAATAATAAGTATGACGGGGAACGGGCCCCCTTGTTATTTTTAAAAACGGTGACGTCAGCAATGCTGACGTCACTATTTCCATATCATCATGGTGCTGGTGGTGGTTACTCAGTTCGGAAATGAAATACTTGTTTTCAGTATCAACTTATATTCTCGCTGGTGGATAGCACACAAATGGCACACAGTAAATATTCGTCAACAACAAAGAATGACTCACGATATTACGGAGCTCCGCACCGTCCGACGGCTCGACTTAGAATGACTTGTGAACGGTCGGGCGTTCGTATTTATACCCTTCGGTTAGAGTCGTTACAAATCTATCGACTCATGTTTTCTTTATGGTTCGTTTTTAAATTCTTGATTTAATTTTACAAATCATAAAATGAATTTAGAAGTACAAATTAATTAGTTTAATAATTTCTTGTAATCAACTAATAAAGTTAAATAATCGTTTGAGTGACTTTTACCAACTTCAAATAAGCAATCACACAGTATTTGAACTTAGAATAATCAAACTGACGCTCGATTACGCCTTTCCGCCGGCATTCATATTGATTTATTCGACGCTTGATTAAGCCTTCGCGCCGATAAGTATTATAAATAAATACCTAATAATAAATTAAAGCCTATATTCTGTTCATAATTTATACTCTGTCCACCGGAGTTTAAGATAACTGAATGAAAATCAAACAATAGAAAATTAAGATTTATAAGTGGTGAAAGATAACAATAAATTACACGCGGACAAAGTCGTGGACACAGCTAGTAAATAATTTACTGGATTTTTGTATCTTTCTCAGTTGGTTCAAATGCTTCCATGACCGTTTTTTCACGTTTTGCTTTGCCTGGCTACGGGTGTCTCAGCTTTGTTTGAATTAACTTCGAATCTAAGAACTCGTCCATAAGTTGGGTCCTCGTCAATAATCACCAGACCGTGCTTCCGAGCGTAGCGTACTCTAGCGCTTCGATATTATCTGAATTTTGTCAAAAAATATGTTGCTGCATGCTCAGAGCTATAGGTACACCATACAAGGGCTAAAGGTTGCAACGTACCCAAACGTACCAATCTTAGTCTTTTGGTATTCAATTAAGCTAATTTGTTAACTGTATCTTATAGTGGTGAGTTCGTAAGCATCGAAGCCGCGAGCGAATCTCTGGAGCAGGCAGCGGTGGTGTGGCGAGACAACTGGGTCACCTTCATCGACGGCTTGCTGCAAATAAACATGCTGAGACAACCACACGGTGCAGTGTCCCTGCCCACACAAATCCGGAGACTAGATCTCAACCCCAGGAAACATCTTCAAGCAGCCTACGGTTTGAATGGAAAGACTGTTGTCAATGCTTACTCGTCATATGTCTACGATCTTACAAGGTGAGTGAATTGTAAAAAAAAAAATCCAGACCGGTTTTCAATCATTGTAGTATACTGTATATCTGTCTGTATGCGCAATATACTGAGCAGACAACTGCATTTTATTGGATACCTACTGCTCATTTGTTCACCAAAATAAAAATTAAAAGTCGCTCGCTGTACAAAAGTGAGTTATTTTGAAATCTGAAAGACAAGCACATTAATAATGCTTCAGGTGTGGAGGAGTTACACTGCAGCACATTAAATACCGCAACCTGCCTCCCGTCAGTCAAGACGCTAAGAGAGTGGACCTAATTGTACCACCTGCACTGGGTAGCAGCGCTAACGTAAGTGGTTTATTTATATTTTTAACAGACTTAAAAAAAGGAGGAGGTTCTCAATACGATAGTTTTTTTATGGCTGATTTTTTTTTTCTTGAGAAGAAGTTTCATTAAGGTCTTGTATTTGTAACCGACTTCAAAAAAGGAAGTTATCAATTCGACCCGTAAGTATTGCAGCGAAATAAAAAACAAAGTTCACCACATTATAAACGTACAATTTTGTTAATACGGTAAAAATAAACAATGTGTAAATAGTAGTTTATGCAACGATCATATAAAAGGGGTGATTAAAACACGAGTGTGGGTTTATCACACGAGGCGTAGCTGAGTGTGATAATAGCATCACACGAGTGTTTTTATATGCCGTTGCATACACTATTTTATTTTCAATCATACACTTAAAATAAAGTAAGTGGAAAAATAGTTAATACCAATATGGCGGATATTCTCATTGCGTATGAATGACTGCGCAGCGCGGCATCTATAGATAATGATAAAAGCTGGCTCGTTGACTTAAGGTGCGCGCTTTGAGCCCGCGAAATTCAAATTGATTGACAAATGTTATGATTTCATGGAATACTACATTTGACATCAATTGTAACTGAAAGAGTTGTATTGAAGATATTAATTATTGTAATTTTATTAAAATACATACTTACTTACATACTGCAAATTGCCAAAAACGTAAGAAAATTTGAAGCCTTGAAGCGTTCACCTTAAGACAATGAGCCCGCCCAACAATAAATTAAATAGTAACTAGTTTCAACCAGTCGACCTTAGGGTGGTGCAGAGACAACATGGCAGGTGCAACTTAAAAGAAAAACAAACAAAGGGAAAAAAGTACAATCATAAATACATACATAAAAATTAACAAAGTTAATAAGAAAAACGAATCCAACCAATTAACGCTGTGATGATTCTACTAACTTCTTACGAATATGCTCACGTGCCTTCACAAGTGAAGGACAACCGACTGGTTGCCATCCTGATGGTCTGAGGGAGCGCATTCTAAAGGAAGATTGCTTGTACAAAGAAAGAGGAGCGGATAAACCCAGAGCAGTGTGAGGGACATCGTAGAAGACGATTACTAGTAGAGCAAAGATTTTTACTGTGGGCAGAGCAACGCAATTGAATTATGTGTAGTTAGATGAGAGGGAGAAGAAGAATTATTAAGAAAAGAAACCAGACTAGTCAAGGCCCTTAGCGCTCTGCGCTGACGAATGGGTACCCATTTTAATAGTGATCGATGCGCGGATACGTGATCATACTTAGAGAGGTTGAAGACAAATCGAATGCAGATTATTTAGAAGACGGTCAAGTTTATTAAGGAGATCTGCATTCAGGTCGTATGGGGAAAATTAGGGACTGTACAAGCATTGCCTTCATGTGAGCTGGGAGAAATTTTTTTAGTCGATGCAGCAACCGCAACGTTCCGATAACTTTTAGACTCATACTCGTGACCTGCTTTCGCCAGTCAAGACAGGCGTCGACATGCAGACCGAGATCCTTAACCTCGGAGCCAAACGAAATGACTGTGTTGTCAAAGATTAGGAGTAATACAGTTAAGCCATTTAGCTTTCTCAAGCTATGGGGACTCCCAACTATGATGGCCTGACACTTTAAAGGGTTAACAGCTACCCCGAATCGGTCTGACCAGCTTTTAATCGATCTCAAATCCCGGTTGAGCTCCTGGATCGCATCCGACAGACAATAGAGCTGCAAATTGTCAGCATAGAGATGATACGCACACTGAAGATCAGTAGTTACAAGATTAATAAAAATTGAAAACAAAAGAGGAGATAAAATACCACCATGAGGGACGCCAGCTGCAAGGTCACACCAACCAGACGAAGAGGCTCCTCGTCAGTCACTTTAAGGAGAGCTGTCACGGTACTGAGCCCAGACCCTGAAACCCAGATTGAAATGGGCTGATGAGAGAGTTGCGGTAAAATTATGTGAGACAAGTATCTACTTAACATCTACTTAAAATATCATACTCTTGGTAGTTAATCAATAGTACCTGGATGACCGAGCAAAGCTCGGTTTTTTTTTGGGAACACGGATAAAACGACCTCTTCTAAAAATGAAACCTAGCTAGATCGATTCATCGCCCTCGAAACCCCCTTTTTTTTTTTTTTTTTTTTTTTTTTTTTATAGGATGGGAAATCATCAAATGACCCCTCCCGCTCTGGGTGGAGCGGCAGGGAGTGTCAGACTTTTACTGACTAAAACCCACCCTTTAGTCCTCCTAGTGCCTTTCTTCCCAGGGCCGCGGTAACTCTTTCGAACATATTCCGCAACCCTGGCAGGCTCTGGCCCTGGCGGGCCCCGTCTCCGTTGCTGACTGCTTATTTATTTATTTATTATATACTTTATTGTACACCTCACATCAATCACAAGTAAAAATTTTATAAAAACAAGTGTACAATGGGCGGTCTTATCGCACAGGGCAATCTCTTACAGACAACCTTAGGATGGACTGAACGAAAGAAGTTAGATTTAGGGCGGTCAGTGTACAAACATCATAAATAATATTAATTAGACATAATAATATAAAATAAATACATATATACAATACTAAAAAAAATTATACTAATAAATATCTATATATAATTGGGAAAGGAGAAAAAAAGTTATAGTGAGAGGTAATGCTCCTTCACCAATTTTTTAAACGTTGGTAGCGTTTGAGAACGCCTCACATCAATTTGTAATGCATTCCACAAACGAGCTGCCTGAATAGTGAAAGATTTGTCAAAGAAAGATGTGGAATGCATACGAATACTTAATTTAAGATTCTCCGATGATCTCAAGGACCTAGAATGTGTGTCACAAAGAAACTGAAAGCGTTCTTTAAGATAAAAAGGAGTAGAAGGATTAAATAGTACATTATAAAGCAGAGAAAGGATGTGGGCATTCCGGCGAAGACGAATAGGAAGCCATTTGAGCTTAATACGAAATTCGGAAACGTGGTCATACTTGCGTAAGCCAAATATGAACCTGATACAAAGATTTTGAAGTCGCTCAAGCTTGTCCAATTGGTCTTGGGTGAGATCAATATAGCTGGCGTCAGCATAGTCCAAGATTGGGAGAAGAAGACATTGTGCTATGGCAATTTTAGTGGTGATGGGAAGAAAATTACGAAGGCGTCTCAGGGAGCCCGCTGAAGCAAACAGTTTGCGGCTGACCTCCTGCAGTTGTTTAGTCCAGGAAAGAGTGTCGTCGATATAAATCCCCAAGTTCTTCACAATGTGAGTTAAAGGAATTATAGTGTCATTGAAAGAAACCTGGGGAAGTGACGACCAATCAATCCTAGAGACGGTCCGGGAACTACCAACAACAATCACTTGCGTCTTTGCTGGATTGATCTTCAGACAAACTCAGTGCTCCATTCACCTATTCGAGCCAGATCTCTATTAATAGTTTCAATCGCATCTGATAGCTCACCAAGAGGGGCTTGGGTGTAAATTTGGAGGTCATCAGCATACAGGTGGTAGAAAGAAGATAGTCGTTGAGTGATACCATTAATAAAAAGTGCGAAAAGTAGAGGAGATAACACGCCACCCTGCGGCACACCGGCAGAGGTGTCACACCAAGAAGAGAAAGATTCTTCAATGCAAATACGCTGCCGGCGGCCAAACAGGTAACTATGAAACCAGTCAATTACCGAAGGAGATATATTAAAAGAGCAAAGAATTCCAAGCAAAATATCGAAGTCAACCATATTAAAAGCATTGCTAAAGTCAAGCAAAGCGAGTGCCGTTAACTTTCCCATTTCCATGCCTGACCTGATATCGTCAGTAATATGCACGAGGGCTGAGGTAGTGCTGTGTCCTGGACGAAAACCAGATTGAAAGGGATTCAGCAGATTTTGCATGGAAAGGAATGTGCTAAGTTGCTGATGGACGAGTTTTTCAAGGACTTTGGATAGGAATGGGAGAATGGAAATAGGACGATAGTCAGAGAAAGATGTAGGATGTGATTTTTTAGGTAAAGGAATAACTTGGGCATCTTTCCAGGCTTGTGGGAAGACCCTACTGGAAACAGAGAAGTTGAGGATGTAAAGGATTACCGGAAGAATGTTATCGAGGATTGGAATAATCATCTTACGGCTGACACAGTCACTACCCACAGCGTTGGATGTAATTGATAAAATGCTCTTTTTAACATCACAAGCAGTGAATTGAGTTATGACAAAAGGGGAATAATCAGGTATCGGCCGTTTTGAAAGATGACTTAGTGTAGCAGCTTTGGTGGCCCTATCCAGTAAGGGCGAAGTAGAAAAATGACTATTGAGTAAGTTGAGGTCTAAGTCTTTAGGAATCCTTTCATGAGGCTTTTTTCCGATACCTATTGATTTGAGAAAATTCCAGACCTTAGCTGGATCACTGTTTTGAACAGAACTATGGATATATTGGCGGTTTGCGTTCCTACACACCTTGCGGCAGTGGTTTCTGATTGCGACGTATTTTTCCCTGTTGGTGTCGTTGGGCCGAATTTTAAATTTATATTTCGCGGCTGCTTTTTTGCTTAGCAAAAGTTTAATCTCGTCAGTAAGCCATGGCGCTGGTAGATGCTTTACTCTCACAGCCCGAATAGGCGCATGTGTGTCGTAAAGCCGTATCAGGGTAGAAGTTAAGATTTCAACTTGTTGGTCGACTGACGAGGATGTGACAAGAGACGTCCAGTCAATTTTGCTGGCATCCTTTCGAAGACGGTCAATATTCATCCCATCAAAATTGCGAAGCAAAAGAGTTTTGGACTTATGCTTAGGTGGGCGAATTTTAAAGGAGGTAAAAACTAGGTCATGATATGAAAAGGCGTCAGCAGAACATTGACCATGTTTAGCGACGTGATCGAGAGATGAGACAAAAATAAGATCAAGAAGTGAGGGAACGGAGTTAGGAAAATGGTGAGTGGCACCTAGATCGAGAATAGAGAGATTGGAAGATTCAATAGTACGGCGAAGAGAATTAGATCGAGAGTCATTTTTAAGGAGGCATGTATTAAAATCGCCCATAATGATGCTATGACTGTAAGAGGGGATTAAGGCTTCTAAAATACGTTCAAAAGAAGAGAAAAAATTAATTCGAAGAGAAGGACAGTAGTAGACCCCAAGGAGAATCTTAGAATGATGTAGTTCAACTTCCAGGAAAAGATGCTCGCCGGCGCTCGGCGGAGGCGGCTGAGTGGACATGCCAACAATAGAAAAGGAAATATAATTTCGAAGGTAAATGGCCACCCCACCACCACCACCGACCGCGCGATCGTTCCTGATGAGTTGGAAACCTAGAATAGAGTAGGAAGAAGACGGAAGACAAGGCTTTAACCATGACTCAGAAACAGGAATCGCATGAATATTCTTACATTCAAAATTTGCCAGCATATGAGCGAAATGAGCCGGAATACTCTGGGCATTTATGTGGACTACATTAAAGTTCTTGGAAACATCGGAAAATACGGAGACGAGAGTGTCGGCTAAAGAAGGAACACTTACGAAGCTTTCATCATCACTATTTAAAGAAAAAAAAGTGTAACGGAGTCTTATTTAAACAACTTACTGCCGCGATACGGAACGCAATCAATGATTTGACATATGTCTATGGAGTTGACAGTTACATTACAACAGACTAGTAAGAAAGTGACAGTGACAGTTGACATTTGATTTTGATGTGAAAAAAAAATAACAAAAGAAACGGTACCTACACGAACACATTAAATTAACAAAACGGGACATTGTTTATGTCAAGTTGCGAAGGATTGGAAAAGTAACTTATACTGAACTACCTACTGAAAGCAAACAAAAACCTACCTTTACCTGGACTACAATAAAAGAAAACGAAAACACCTACATATTGTAGAGTAAAAAACAAGAAAAATGCACATTTCACGCTAATACAAAGAACATAAAAATCACTTTAACATACTTAATAAAAAATGTAGGAAGTCGTCTAATTATATTATTTAACATCAATACCTACAAATGGGACAAAAACTATAACGTTTAAATATATTCGTTATCTAGTTAAGAGACCAATAATATACGCAGATTTAGAACACGGTTGCAAAACGTTTTATAAAACTGGACAGTCGGTTTCATCATCTGCCTAGCCTTTTCCCAACTATATTGGGGTCAACTCCCAGTCAAACCGGATTCAGCTGAATACCAGTATTGGACAGTCAGTTTATTTAAGGAAATTTGTAATGGTTTTGGCTTACAAAAAATAGTGAAATTTTATAAAATCTAAATAAAGACCTTACGCGATGAGTTCGCAAGGAGCAGAAAAGGCCTACCGACCTTAATCCCAGTTGGTGATGTGGAGCGGAGTGGTGACTCACCTATCACGACTCGGTGCAGAGGTTGGTGGTGAAGTTAAGGAGGTTCGTTCCCCCTCAAGGCGGATCGTCGATGAGCTCGCGTTCGTACGCGTAAACACCGTTATTTAGATTTTATAACTGCAATATGTAAATAAAAATACGAGTATATTTATTTATTTTTATTTATTTATTTATTTATTTAATACACATAATATATATTTCATCAGAATGGTCGGTGACCCCCAAACTAGACATTTGCCTGTATCTTGAGGTTCAGAATTGCTACATTTTACGAGTAAATTGACGGAATGGTTAAAAATTTAAAAACATAATTAAAATTAGTTAATATAAAAAATAAACATAAAGATAATCTAATTAACCCAAAACAGCCTTGAACTCGGGAACAAATAAAACAAATAATATACTATCGACTAACAATGAGTGCAAATAGAGATACATAATAGATAAATAATTAATCAGATAATAAATCAAAACAAGATGTGCTAAGAAAAAACGATCTAGAAATTAAATCAAATAGACTTGACATAATAATCGCTTATTTCAGGCATTACAATTAAAAACTAATCCTAAAACAAAATTGAAACTAAACAAACGAACATAAAAATAAACAGTAAAGAAAAGTAATAATAGAACAAGAAGGTATTACCTTAGATTTAGAAAACGACCCCCTGACTCCCGTTCCATGTTTGAACTGGAGTTTTCTGTTCTTTGACGAGAGTCGTTTATTTGTCTGATGTCGTTACTTTGACCAACGTCGTTATTTTCTGACGGAAAACGCTTATTTAACTGAGAGTTATATAATTTTATCCTAGTAAATGTTTTATCGTTTTTAGTTACCTTGCTGGTTAAAGCTCTATGAGAATTAAAGTTCTTACTTACTTCTTTTGCTAATACGTAGTTAGGTTATTATGAGGTACCTAGTTGTATTTATTCATTTGCTGTGGTATTTCGACTTGGTTGTTCGAATTTATTTGGTTTGTATACTTAGAGTCTAGGATATCTATATTATTCTATACTAATATTATAAATAGGAACGATTTGTATGTGTATGTTTCTAATAATGAATAAACTCAAAAACAACTGCATCGATTTCAAAAATTCTTTCACCAATGGAAAGCTACATTATTAGGGAGTAACATAGGCTATATTTTATCCACGTATTTCTACGGGAACGGGAACTACGCGGGTGAAACTGCGGTGTGCTGCTAGTCTTATATATAATATATTTAAGTTAGGTTTGCTTATTTTATTTTGTCTTCTTAATTGTTAACGAAATAAGGGTTGAAACACCTTTCCAGGGTCGCCACAAAAGATTTATTTTTACTGGGGTATTGCGGCGTATGCGCTACAAGATTTTTGTTATAACCTTTTAAGAGTTGTCAGACAGGCCGGATAGATTTTTTTAACTTAAAAGAGTTTGTTTTTTTTGGCAAAACTGATACAAAATGATGGGGTCATTTTGCCAAGTAATATCGTCAGAATTGTACAGTTTTTGTATGTCAGTTTTATAAATGGTATTGACAACACTGTCTTTTAAATCCATTGGCTAGTCAGGCAATCGCTTAAAAATATATTCAAAAAGGCCTGTGGTTATGCAAATAAAAATATATAACATGTTACCCGAATGAATAGGAAAAGAAAAAGTTAAAAAAGTTATAAGTCCTCTCCACATATCTTACTTTGCTGTGCCCGACAGGGTCCACGATTGTTTCAAAAAAATGGTTACCACCTAAGCCTACATTGTGGAACGCAATAAAGAATTGAGTAGTCAAACCGATATGAGTAGCAACAAGTCTAGCACGGAAAGTATCTACCCCGGTAAAATTGTTGGAGCAGAAATGTCCTTTATCTGACTTTTCAGACAATTTATTCTTATTCCTCAAACCAATAAAAAATATTTTATTCTTAGAACCTTCGCTTAAATATATTTTATTACAGAAATCCTCGGATGTTGTGCATCAACAAGGACGGCTAAATAATGTAACACTACAATGTTCGCAAATCGGTGATCTTGAGTCCCTGCGCTGGGTGGAGGCTCCGCCCCTACAGCCGTCAGATTTGGCGGTAACGGTATGTATGAAGTAATTTCACATTGTAAACGATCCTTCTTTCCTTTTGACTCCTGCCGTCCACTGCTTATGTTGATTCATCGAGACAAATGGCTATTACCCAAGCACTATTTGTACTATTTTAATGTCCCATATCTTATGTCCGTATCTTGATGCCCTCTCACGAGCACAAAAGAAGATTGATAGTTTTATACATAAACCGTGCGCTTTCGCTGTTCTACATCATCTACATTTCTTGCTTTTTTGGTTATTATCCGGCTGCCATGTAGGTATATTACTTTTAATTAAGATTCTTCATCTTAACTTGGACGACCTATTCAAATCAATCAATCAACTACAAGTACGGCCTGACTTGGGAGCATACAAGTCGATAAATTGATCGCTTAAACAGGTTCACTACGCCGGGCTCAGCACGTCTGATGTGAAGCGAGCGACCGGCGTGACGCCGTGTGACTCCAACTTATACGGAATGGACTACAGTGGAACCACTGAAAGGCAAGTGTTTACATTCAGCTTTTGATTTTCAAGTTATTTTAATTTTACACATTTTATTGTTTTAAAAAATCTTCGTGTGTATAGCGTATACATCGCAAAACAATATTAAGTAATTGTTGTGTTAAAAAAAATAAGAGGTTAATAAAGTCGTCTATGAAACTTCTCACAGCTACTTAACCGCTCCGGCCCCGGCGACACACCGGTGTGTCGCGAATTAATCGCAAATTTAATGTTTATTTACCTAATACATAAATTTTTTTTTTTTGGGAATTTTCACATGTCGGGGCCGCAGCGGTTAATTTATTATAAAATAATAATATTCGGAAAAAAAAAATTATGTAATGGTTTACTTATAGTCCATACATTAAGCCTTGAAATGATTACTTGCACAAATACCAATTTTTTTATATCCATGTAGAAAAAATTTAAATCACAAGTAGCTTGTTTATTTTCATAAACAAGCTACTTGTGATTGAACTTTTTCCTTTTTCTATCTAGAAGAGGCCTAGAGTTGTACCTTGACGTACGCCTAGTTTAACTTGTTATCCTGGTGATTATGCACCGAATATAACATATACCTGCTGGGCCCTGCTACTTAAATAGTAAGAAATTACCTACTCTAAACACCAACAGCTTGAAACCATAATCTTGAGATTGCGAGTTAGTTTGCCATTATGAATGCAATCAGATGCTTTCCAGAGATTTCTGAACATGTATATTTCGTTATATTCCCAAGCTTGACATTTTCTTATGTTAATAATAATATAACAGTGGCGAGCGCGTGATGGGTCTTGTGCGCTCTGGTGCGGCGAGCAGCATAGTGCGTGCACAGCCGGAGCTGCTGTGGCCAGTGCCAGCACACTGGAGCCTTGAAGACGCCGCCACCGTACCGCTCGTTTACTTACATGCATTCTACTGTCTCGTGAGTTTACTAAATTCAGCAATTTAATTTTAAACTGCCACTTCAGATTGTGAGTTCAAAACTCATTCATCATAATTTAAGCATTTTCCAAAAGAGGAACGGCGATTCAATTTGTTCAATAAAAATAACTGTAAAGACCTTGTTTCGGTGCAATTCACGTAAGTGACCTATTATTTTAATATAACATTTAAATTAATGTTTTAAGATAATCAAGGGTGGAATGTTACCTGGTAATAACGTGCTGGTACACGGAGGCACAGGCGCATTGGGGCAGGCAGCTATTGCCATTGCGCTTGCTTACGGCTGTACAGTGTTCACAACAGTCAGTGAATTATCGAAAAAGAAGTTCCTGCTAAAACTGTACCCGGAGTTAAAAGGTAATTCAACCATTCAGTTCTGGGAAATGCGACCACGCTATGACATTATGTTTTCTGTACATTCGAAATATTTGTTTTTATATTCAAAATGTACAGCAATTTACGAATAGGTCTCACGAGATTACATCAGCAATTCCCGTTGGTCTACATTCCAACAAAACCCTTGAAAGTTGGTGCATCAGGCACTTTACCGCCAACATCATTAAGATGCTTTGATAGCACCATCCCTATTTGACAATATAATCAACGAGAAAGACTGTACAGTATTTGCATGCTAAAAATATATTTCTTTTCCAGATGAACACATTTGGAATTCCCGCAATAGTAATTTTTCAGACAATGTTTTACTAGCAACAAATGGAAAAGGTTGTGAAGTTGTCCTAAGTTGCGTTAAAGGGCAACTTAAAAATGTAAGTTTTATATCTCACTTGCGACAAGCCGCGGTTTCACACGTGTGCAATTTAATCAGCGCTGGATTTTCTTACAAATTAACCTTGTCCTGACACTTACGAAAATAAAACAACAAAATCGGTCGAACCATTGTTATGTGAAGATTTTTTATACATGTGTTAGATGAAGTTTTTGAGGAGTGGGTAGAGAGGCGCCATGACGTCCTCACTTTCCGCTTGTCGCTGGTACTCACCGGACACGGTTGTTTCGGGAGTTATCTGTTTCGGATTCGGTGGGAGGACACGTCCGGGTGTCTTCACCGAAGATTACCCAGAGGACACGGTGGAGTAGACAGTGGAGGTCTGCCCTGCTTGGGGGGAGCACAGCCGTGTCCTCGTCGAGGCGATCGGCGGCGGTTACCTCTTGCTTCCGACTCTGGTTCAATCTTTGGTCCGGAGCGAGGAGGCATGGACAGCCGTCACCTCCTTTTGCGAAGCAGAAATGCTAGTGAAGGAGGCGGTGGCGGGCCGCGTCAGAAGAAGAAGACGCCTTGGACGTCAGGAGTCGCACGACTATTCCCGGCCACCATAGGCACGTGCCTGCGGACGGCGACCGCTGGGTGGCTCGCCGTCTGATCAAAACCAGGCCCGGGTAAAAAAAAGGAGCATGTATGGAATACATAAATAAGATCTAAGAAGTAAAATAATACTAAATAATAATACTGTTGTTATTTGTTTTTCAGACATCTCTCAGATGCATAGCATTTTCTGGAACGTTGGTCGATACAGTTCAACTTCAGGATGTTGAAGATTACGAACTTGGAATGTTTTTCATGACTAAACAGAGGTCATATGTCGCAACTGACTTCTCATCTCTATTCACGCAAGAAAAATACGACGACATTAAATATCTACAGTCGATGTTGAGTGAGGGCATCAGTCGCGGCTACGTGCGTCCTCTAACGCGTGTGTCGTACGCGCCGCACGACGCCGCGCGCGCCTTCCGGCTGCTCGCTGCCAGCAGGCATCGCGGCAGAGTGTTGCTGAGGATGGAAAACTCTGTGTCCAACACGTTTCCCAGGTAATGTAAACCACGACTGCTAACACGGTTACACTGGCTCTCCACAATCGAGTGTCTGAAAGATGTTTTACGAATTTGGACTTGCAATTCGATAAAACTCACTAACACTTATTTTATTCACTGCCTTGTATTATTTAGCCATCCTACCGTCCTATTGTAATTTCGCATTAATGTCATTATTTAGCATGAATATTATGTAAAAGAAAGTTGTGTTTTCTTTTTCAGATTAATTTGCAGTCCTGATGAGAGTCATTTAATGTTCTGGGATGACGGTGCTCTCGGAGTTCAACTAGCTGATAAACTAGTAGAGAGCGGAGTTAAAAAAATATTCATTCACTCTACAAGCATAAATCAGTATCAAAAATATAAAATAGGGTAAAATAAACACATAAATATGCAACAAATCATTGGGTTAAAGAAATTCAAAACACTAAAATATTTTTTTCTTTTTAAGGTCTTTGCGAAAAGTTGGCGTCGAAGTGATTACTTTTGAGAAAAACATTGATAGAAACAATAGTATATCTGCAGTTATAAACGATGCTGCTACTCTTGGCAACATTGGGGGCATTTGCGTAGCCATAACAAAAATATCCGACGATAAACACAAAGCAGGGCTGACAACATTTGTAAATTCTTTAGATGAAGCGTCGAGATCGTTATGTCCTGATCTCAAGTTAGTACCGATAAATTCAGTTTGAATTTTTCAAAACAATCTTATTACAACAAGACAGAAATGCTTTCAGTGTCACACTGGAGGATATAAGCTTCCAATGATCAATTTCTATATTCCATAATCTATTCTAATATAAATTCTATGCAAAATTGAATCTGAAAAAATCCAATTTTTGAAAAATAAATTTCAGTTTCAGTTCGTTGCCAGAGTGAGTTGGTTTTAGTTAGTAGCTAAGCCAAGCTAACGCATGCAATATATGTGACAAAACCAGTTCTATTCATGGATTACCACTCAGTACTAATTTGATTAATTGTTTCAAAGGTATTTCGCAGTGGTATCAACAGTCAGTTCTGTGGGACAAGACACATGTATCGCCCGAGCAAAATGTGGCTTCACAGCGACCAGCTTGGATTTGTCTGGTTTGAGCAAAGTAAGTTAACTTGTAATAGTAGTTTATGCATCGGTCATATGAAATGTGTTATTATTAAAATACGAGTGTGCGTTTATCGATGTACATCGATATATCGTGTGATAATAGTATTACACGAGTGTTTTAATACTAAATTATATGCCGTTGCATTTTATCATCACTTATACTGTTCAAATAAAACAAAAGTAGTAAAATAGAGTTTTCTAAACTCACAACCTCGGAAAAAATATGTGGTATAGCGGGAAATTTTGCGCGCGCATCCATAGACAATGACACTATTTTTCTTCATTTTGTCAATGAACCCATACGCGCCAGTATATAAGTGTTCTTTAAAAATTAAAAAGTTATTTTATGATGCAGTTGTATGAAAATCAAAGGAAAATGTTGAGCTGTAATGGTTTTTTTTTTTAATTTTATCTATCCACGAAAAAAAGTACGTGTTTATACAATAGTTTTTGAATTCATTTTTGGAACATTACGTTGTGAGTGTAGATATAATTATTTTAAGGATGGTCGAAATGGTCAAAAAGGGCGTCGGCACGTCCATGCCTCTCAGCCAGCTTATTATCAATTTATTACTGTATCTATCAAATTGGTTTTAACATAAATCCCCGTGAATGTCGAAAATTATCACAAGAGATAAAAAGTATCCTATATGTTATTCCAGACTATAATCTTACTCTGTGCCAAATTTGATCAAGATCCGTTGAGCCGTTCTGTCGCGATTGGGTAACAAACATGCAACCATCCAAACAACCAAATTTTGGTTTTTATAAAACATTTACATCAACACTTTATTTATCATCTAACCGTCCGGTTGCTTGTTTGTCGCGTGCCAGGCCATTGGGCTCTAATACAGCTGTAACGCCAACGGTAACAAGAGCACGTCGGATAATGTCGTTCGTTGATGTTTGCGTGCCGCGCCATGTGCAGGTGCCCGAGGCTGTTGACAGCTTTGCTACTGTGACAGCGATGAGAATACTACAGGATGCGCCTAAGCGAAGGGAAAAAGCGAGGTGAAAAGTAGTATTGTCGAACTTCCACAGCCAGCAGGCGTGTACGCTCCGCAGACATAGCAGAAATGGCAATTAATTTCGTCAGTGCTTCTCTGCAGAGCGACATCGTCTCTGGTAAGATGGGTTGTTGGGTGGATATTGATTACTATGTTTACTTGTAAGGCAAGTTCACACGACTTGGTGGCGGCCGCGGAGACAGCACTGCGCAGCACCTGTCCCATACTACTAGCGCAACCAGCGCACTCACCCACACCAGGACTGTTTGAAAAACTCATTGGCCTGGCCGGTAAGAAAATCAACTGATTACCTATTAGTCAGAAAATTCTTCTTTTAATTCTTAATTCTTATTATTGGACCCACATACACAGAACTTTATTCAAAAGGCTGCTGAAATAGAGGTGTACTATGGTACCTCGACGAATCCCTTTAGAGAGTATAAAGGCAGTACCTAAGTAACAGTAACCTATGGATATTTATGTATGGATATTTATATATTATATAACACAATTCATATTAATTTCAGGAATAATTGTCCCGCAACACACAAGTCCTGACACTACTTTGAAAGAGTTAGGAATGACTGATGAAAAAATTTCTATAATGTCTGCCTTCCTGAATATTGCGCATAATATCTCTTTGGAGTCTGACTCGATACCACAGTTGACCCTGAACAAGTAAGTTTTAAATGGCATACCTATCACATACATGGACCTAAGAAAAATTAAATAAGTATGCAAAGCTAGCCACTCTTATGCTGTAATAGTAGTTTATGCAACGACCAAATAAAAGGGGTTATTAAAACACGAGTGTGGGTCGAGTGTTTTAATACCTAATTGTATGCTGTTGCATACACTTATTTCTTCACTAATACAGTTGAAATAAAATAAGTGGAAAAATAGTTCATTCCAATATGGCGGATATTCTCATTGCGTATTCGAATAACTGAGCAGCGCATGCATCCATAGACAAAGAAAAAAGCTGGCTCATTGACTTAAGTCAATGAGCCAATAAATTAAAAAGTAAAAGTGTGCTATAAAAATTAAAAAGTTATTTTATAGTACATTTGTTTAAAAATCGAAGGGAAATGTTGGACTGTAATGATTTTTTTTTTAATTTTACCTATCCGCGAAGAAAAGTACGTGCATTTTTGAACTCATATTTGGAACATTGCGTTGTGAGTGTAGATAAAGTATTTATGAAACTGTTGCTTATCAGTGATTTCTATGAAACAAAGGGTGATATTTTAAATTAGTAACACCTAGTTACATGCATTTCAATAAACTTGCTTTATCTGAACTCATACATTTTTTTTTTAATACAATTAAATATAGTAACGAAAAATCAAGCAGTAAAATAATAATTGTTAACTTCTATTTTAGATTGCACGAACTGGAAGAGTCTGTATCAGATATAGTTCCAGAAAATGTTTCGGGATTAGCATTGTTCTTTTCCACCGTAGCAAATGATGAGCTTCTCGCCACAACTGACCTAGTTGTGATTCCAACCCTTTACAAAGACATCAAATTGGTGAGTATAACGTTTCCTATTTATATCGGCCTGAAAAATTCAACAACAACCAACCGGGTCTGGCGCCCAGTTTTTTCACTCGAAAAAAGAATGAATATAAAATGGGTATTGTCTTGTTTTCCATAAAATTAATTGTACTATTATTGTTTTCCATGATCGTCCCCGTCATGCTTGTCCCGTGTCGGTAAGGCATGCGCAATCTTTGTCCAGTTTTAAAAAGATGGTCAAAAATCACTACCTTTCTCTTTAATCTTTTTTACTTGGGCCCTATGCTTTTGTTCCATTATTATTATTGTATATATTTATCTATTAAGTATTTGTTATATATAAATAGTACACCTATGTCTACCTACAGTATTGCCTTTCCTTTTCTCTTTAAAATCCATCCAAAGGTTGTCTTGAAAAGATCGCTTTTAGCGATAATGCCGCCCATTGTGTCACCCTATGTAATGTTTTCTTCATCTGTATTGTTTTGTCAAAGTCAAAGTCAAAGTCAAAGTCAAAGCATTTATTTCAAATAAACCAATCACAGGTACTTTTGAATTGTCAAAGTCAGTCAGTCAAAAACATGAAGCTATTTGCACGTTCCAAAGCGTAGATCTCTATGGAGAAGAACGTACAAGAAACTCCATGGACACTCTTTTAAACCATTTTATGTTTTACAAAAATCCTGGTTACATCATTACTTGTTGCATCTATATGTGAGAACAATGCAAAGAAAGGAAAAAAATAAAAGTATTCCAAGTATCCAATAAGTATTAAATATAGAAATAAGCCAGTGACAGCTAAGATATGACCAGTCTCCACTGACGGCGCCCGTTCACGAACATGACGCGTGCATCAGCACCATTCAGCTCAACCATTTTGAAGGGAACCGAATGATCAAATACACGCGCCACCATCAGCGAGACATTCTAGCGAGCATGACACACCCTCAACTGCCCCTGCTCACTCATGTCAAACAAGGAAACCATCTATATTATTAACAGTATAGGCTCCATGGTCCTCACATTTACAGGATTTTAAAATAAAAAATGCTTCTACTTTATATAAAACTATGTATATCAATTTTCAAAAACGGAAAAAGAAAAGTAGTATTTAAAACATAACATAAGAAAAGTGGAAATTTTTATTAGTCTACACAAAGAAGGGTGAGCATCTCTTCCAAATATCTTAACTAGAGGAACCAAGCGGCTGAGACTGTGGAGCAGGACCGGCATTTAGCCAAGCATTTTTATCAAGTATATAATCTTCAAGTTTATAATATGCTTGTTTACATAGTGTGCGTTTTATGCATGTTTTAAATTTTCTCTCATTCAGTTCTAGAATTTCAAGAGGTATTTTGTTATAAAATTTAACACAGTACCCCATAAAAGAAGTGTGTACTTTTGCCAATCTGAATCGGGGTTGATCTAATTTGTTCCTATTTCTAGTATTAAAATTATGCCTATCACTAATCTTACTAAAAAGATGAAGATTTTTCCGAACATACATTATGTTTTCGTATATGTATTGACAAGGTACCGTCATGATGTTAATATCTTTAAACAGTTCTCTTAGGGAATCGCACCGACCCAGATTATATATGGCTCTGATGGCTCTTTTCTGCAGAATAAATATAGACTCAATATCTGCAGCTCGTCCCCATAATAAGATACCGTAAGACATGATACTATGAAAGTAACTAAAATAGACCAGCCTCGCGGTATCTATATCAGTAAATTGACGGATTTTTCTGACAGCATATGCTGCTGAACTTAGCCGTCCCGCAAGAGATGTTAAATGAGGACCCCATTGTAGCTTTGAGTCCAGTGTGATGCCCAGAAAAACTGTGTTTTCGACGAATTCAAGTTTCTCTTTGTTCAATACTATGTCGCAATGATTACTTTTGACATTCGGTAAAGCAAATCTGATACACTTAGTTTTGTTTTCATTTAATACTAAATTATTACCAGTGAACCAATTTTGGACCTGCTGTAGGGCGTTATTTACGTCGTCCAGATTTGTAGAACGTCTATCTATCTTAAAAATTAAGGATGTATCGTCAGCAAATAACACCATTTGTGGTTGATTTTTTAAAAGATGGAGAAGATCATTTATGTATACTAAAAAGAGGAAAGGACCCAATATTGAGCCTTGTGGAACCCCCATTTTGACTTTTAAACCCCTTGATTTAACACCGTTTATTTGAACTTGCTGCTGTCTGTCATTTAAATAAGACTTCAGTAAGCTGAGTGCAAGTTTACCTAGTCCGTAATGTTCTAGCTTTAGGAGCAAGGTTTCGTGATTTACGCAGTCAAATGCCTTGGAGAGGTCACAAAAGATTCCTATGGCATCTTGCGCCTCTTCCCACGTTGTATAAATGTGTTTCAACAACGTGACACCAGCGTCAGTCGTACAGCGACCTTTGGTGAAACCATACTGTTGATCGTGTAAGATCCTATTGATGTTAAAAGATTTGTTACTTATATGGTGTACATAATAAAGAGTATTCTATTCTATTTTCCCTCATAATATTTACTTGCACTATTATCATTTATACCAATAACGCTTGTCATATCAACTTACTAGTCATAACTTTTATTTGCCATAAAATAAGTTTCCATAATAACATGTGACAGAAACGAATCGCTGTAAATCTGACTCCACGCAGTCTTGTTTACCCTACCCCTAGAGTGTAATTTAGAATTGCATAGGCGCGAAGGGGCGAAGTGACCCGCTAGTTGAGGAGCAGGTGGTTGTCCGGCGCTACTGGGCTCCGGCTGTCCCACGCGAGTTATCGTTGCAAATGGTGTAACGTTCACTGCTATGACTGAGGTTGGCCGGCGAAGCCGGCCAGCAAGACGAAGCTGCGGTGGTGCCGTGACAGAAACTCTTGCATGCTACATGCTTGCTTGCATGCTACATGTTGCATGTTTGCTTGCATGTTGCATGCCTGCATGCATGCTGCATGCCTGCATGAATGCTGCTTGCCTACTTTCATGCTCGCTTACATGTTGCATGCTACATGCTCACTTGCATGCTCGCTTGCATGTTGCATGCTTGCTTGTATGCTACATGTTGCATGCTCGCTTATATTACATTACATTATTGAAAATGAAAAATATAACAAATAAATTTATGAATTCAAATTATTATGATACGATCGATTATGACCTTTACTTACTTTACGACATTAATAGTGAAAATGATTTTATGTAATTTTACGATTATGGCAACTGAAGCATTAATGAAATTTTGGCAAATACAAGTTTGCTATATAAAATAATTGCATTTAAATTATGGTAAACATCGCTCAAGCACCGGCAACACCCCGGGGTGCGCCGAATTAATCGCGATTTTAATGTTTATTACCAATTACATAAGATTCATTTTTTTTTTTGGAAATTTTCACATGTCAGGGCTGGAGCGGTTAAGACTATAAAATGAAGTTCATAATTTTTTGTGTGTAAAGTGACATAATTTTGTATAATTATTTTCCTTATCCCACAGTCTTGTGACGAGTTTGACGTGAGCAGGAGATACCTGTGCATAGTGCCGGGTATGGAAGGCCACCACGAGAGGTTCCACGTTCTGTGTGAGCGCCTCAAGCTGCCAGCGTTGGTGCTGCAGCCCGGACTCGACCACCCTACTGAAACTGTGCGGGAGACTGCCCAAAAATATGCTCAGGTATATTACGTTTTAATCAATATTTAAATTTCTTGTTACTAAAATATTTGTTGGCTTTATGACTTTCTAGTTTGATTGTGCTGTGTTGGCTAACAGCCTTTGGAAGATGGTGGACCCATTTGCGTACAAAATGTATAAGAATTAAATGATTTGACGTTTTTCAGTCGAATAATACGGAATGTCAAAACAATTATTATTAAAGTCTAACATAAATAGTAAGTAATGAAATAAAAATAGGTTACTCATTTCATAATAAGGCTTTTATTTTATTTTCTGCAGATCCTTGTCCATAAAACTGGTGCTCAAAATAACTTTTACTTGCTGGGATACGAGACTGGAGTGTATGTGGCACTTGAACTGGCCGCAATACTCGAAGATCACGGTAAAAAATACTTCTTTTCCTGGTTTGTTTCTGACTTACATAAGACGATCAGAATATTCATAAATATCGCATTGCTTTTTTTCAGGTTTAACAGGGACAGTTTTTTGTGTCGGTGGTTCGCCAGACGACTTGCAAGAAATGCTCAAGGAGCAACTGGGTGAATTTAAAACAGAAGAACAGCTTCAAGATTCCGTAATTCGACACATGTCTAAGCTGCTTGTTGGTGAAGATATAGCAGGTCTAGATGACGTATTGCGAGATGCTTCCACTTGGTCGCAAAAAGTAGATGCATGTATTCGTGTCTTGTTAGGACGTATTAAACACTCGGCACAGTATGCGCGTGGGCTTATAGAAGCTGCTTTGGCGAGCATCAAGCGTTCGTGCAGCTACGTGGCACCAGAGCGCGCGCTTCGCTCTCAGCTGGTACTGCTGCGCACCGCGTCTGCGAATTTAACGTCACCCGCGCAAGCGCTGCAGAGATATTCACAACGCCCAATCGCCTTACACCAGCTGCACACACCTCTGTATTTCATTTCTAACGATATAGAGTGTCAGGCTATCATCAATCGTTATCTAGACACCGAAATCAAATCTGAATTTGAAATGATTAACCTGTGTGACGCTTACATTCTGGACACTAACGTAGCATTGTAACAAGTCTTTTAATTTAGAATGAAATAAATAACATACTCGCTTTGTGATATTATTATAATTTATTTTCACTAGCTTTTACCTGCGACTTCGTACGCGTATATCCTATTGTTTCCCGTTCCCATTTTATAAGAATGTGGCTATCATATACAAAAAGAATTTTCA
Organism: Melanchra persicariae; assembly: GCA_947386135.1. Lineage (NCBI taxonomy): Eukaryota > Metazoa > Arthropoda > Insecta > Lepidoptera > Noctuidae > Melanchra > Melanchra persicariae. Next base: position 6,197,960 of record OX376661.1, on the reverse strand, counting down.
AAATCGGTTCAGTAGAACCAGAGAGTACCCCTACAACCTCACGAATTCACAAACTACACCTCTTTACAATATTTGTATAGATTATACCATAAAAAAATATTTATATAGTCCTAGCTTCTGCCAGTGGCTTCACCCGCGTTACGGTCTATATTCTCGGGATAAAAAGTATGGAAATGACTCACGCTGGGCGATAAGACATGGTGAATGGAATGACTCCAAAGTCAAAGTATTTATTTAAATTAAACCTATCTTTAAGGAGAAGACCGTGCAAGAAACTCCATGGACACTCTTTTAAATCAATAAATTGTTACAAAGTTGTGGTTTCATTGTTTTTATTGAAATTATTGATATTTGTGAGAATAATGTAGAACGACGTGCATGACAAAAGTGTCCCGAGCAAAAACAAGGAACAAATCAAAGTACTAACAATTAAAACAAACCATGGCAGTAGATAAATGACTAGTCCCAGCTGACGGAGCCAAACGATGAATGTAACAACAAATGTCACCATCAGAGAGACTTTTGAGTGAGCATGACACTCCCAACAGCCAGGGCACATTTACGTCAAAGTAATACCCAAAAATTTTTTTTTATTATTATTATTATTGATAGGCCCGCGCTTGACCACTACCTCACCTGATGGTAAGCGACGATGTGGTCGAAGATGGAGCACGCTTGCCCAGAAGTAACCTATTCACTCTTGACATAAAGACTCCCAGGTTGTAGCAATCAGGAAACACAGACTCTGGCAGAGAATTCCACTCCTTAACTGTACTCACAATGAATGTATTATTATGTATAGTTTAACTTGAAGGTATTCGCAGTGCGATTCAGCCGGTCGATTCTGTCGACATCTCACCGTGTATACTTAGGTGGAGTGAACGACAACTGAGCTGTCATTCCATCTTGTTTGTATGGTTTGACAGCTGACTTGTCGTTCACTTCGCCCAAGTTTTCACTTCGACATGTTTACAGAATCGCACTGCTGTAAACATGTCGAAGTGAACACTTGGGCGGGCTGCACGACGGGTGAGTTGTCAAACCATACAAATAAGATGGAATGACAGCTCAATTGTCGTTCACTCCGCCTAGGTGATGTGGACAGAATCGACCGGCTGTACTCACACATGTCACACGTACCGTTTATGCATGAAACTATACAACGCTGAATATATTGAGTCGACATAATGAAAATTCTTACAATCTTCAGTGGGTTATCAATGTTTTCAAATGATAGTCGATTAGTTTGTGCGCTCTAATATCATTAGAAATGACATATTCGAATTTAAATTTTGGCGTCACAAACTAGAAAGTTGTCTTTAAGTAAAGCTTCTGCAGTAGTGGGTGATGAATTTTGAAACTTAGCCACTTGACAGTCTGGGCTCGGGAAAAAACCCGTCTCAACAGTCCGTCACTTTTCGAACACGATGCGTCACACCTCCCTGGACGCTGTCGCGACAAAGAAATGCTTATATCACGCAAACTATTTATACTTTGTCAAAATAAAAATATAATCGGAAAGCTGATTTAATAAAAAAATTGAAAATGCTAATAGTATAAGCCAAGAGTTATAAATAAAAGAATATCATATTTTTAATATGAATCAACCATTCTGACAATTTTTTTATAAATATTTTATATTAATGATGATAATACTAAAACTAGATCGTAAAGTCTATAATTTAAATATTTTACTACAAACTAGACTAATTCCTCTCCAAAATCATTAGTATCGGTAATAATTTAACGTCAAATCTATCGAAACAAAAGTCACCGTCGACCCAAATTTTTTTCCGCAATCGCAGATCTGCAATCTCGAAGAGTACCTAGGTACGAAAAAAACACTACAAAGTACAAAATAACTTTAATTTCGGAAATCGGTGTTTTTGGTTGCTTCTTCGTTATTTGGCACCGACTTCCGAAATTAAAGTTATTATGTACTTTGTAGTATTTTTTGTTAGTCGGTTTTTTTTTGTGAAAAAGTTTTTTATTTTCCACTTTTTAGTGGCCCCACACCTAACAACACCAATGGAAAGTCACAGGAAAGCAAAAATTTGCAATTTTGTATACAAGGATGATTTTTCCACATATTTTTCCCAGCTATTTGGATTTAAAAACCAAACTATGGGACCAATCGAGTAGTATATACTTTCACATAAAACAAGATTTTTTTCAATTCGGTTCATAAATGATGTACGTTTGCCCAGCACGGCCCCCCAGAATTTGCGAATTAGATGTGCACCATTGCACCAATGCAATGTACTCGCCTCTAGGAGTATATGTACCGGTTTCTTTTTCAATGTAAAAGGGATACAGAATAAGAAATTATTATTTATTGCCTACCAGTTGTTACCTATTCTATAAGAATATAAACATTTGTTTAAGGAAATGGACTCTCATTACACAATGAGTTATACCTACCTAAATCAATATCACTTATGAACCGAGTTCATACGTAAACAACTGTGACTGGTAAACAAATTCATACAACTATCCTCCATTGTTTAGCATCGTATCAGGTGGAAAAAAAATCAGGCCACGCTAACCCAAAACTATGGTTATATCGATAATTACAAAATATAATGTATTGTGAACGTAATGTAACCTAACGGTACCTATAATTATGATCGAAGTCATGAGAAATACTTACCTTGGATAAGTAGGTATTTCACAATGAAATAGATTATTAGATTTTATAAAAGAAAGAAAATTTGTTTATTGATAAATGATATTTATTTTGTAAGTAGGTTAAACATAACACTTTTACACGTCAATACTTTTTGGTCATTTTAAGCTAGATGAGGCCGGTGTTTCCTAGCTGACTACCCTGAGAAGACACACCGAAATAAACTCAGAGGTCACAGTCTCTTTTGAAGTCCATACAAATTGTACTGGTCAAATTATACGAGAACCATGTAGGTTAATGTCTGAGGTGGGCTTTTGAGGAAAGTGGCACACAGATTTGAGTGTACCTGTCCAGACAGTGCAAGCATTTGTCAGTTATTGTGGAACTCAAACTTAGAACTTTAAGGAGCTCAACGATTTGACGAACAATACCAAAGTAAGGACATTTGGGAAGGCCGCATAAAAAAAATCTCAAACTGCCAGACATTGTTGACTTACATGAAATGAACCCCTATCATAGCGATCTGCATGGTCCCCACATTCACAATACGATATGAGGATCATGCAGATCAGTCTTTGAAATGGTCTTTTGAGGAAAGAACCACACAAAAGTCAAAGTCAAAGTCAAAGCATGTACCACACCACCATTCAAAAGTACCTGTAAACCATTTACAGGTACTTTTGAATTGTCAGAGTCAGTCAGTCAAAAACATGAAGCTATTTGCACGTTCCAAAGCGTAGATCTCTATGGAGAAGAACGTGCAAGAAACTCCACGGACACTCTTTTAAACCATTTTATGATTTACAATAATCCTGGTTACATTATCTTTGTTGCTTCTATATGTGAGAACAATGTAAAGAAAGAGAAAAAAAAAGAATTCTAAGTACCTATCAAATAAACTATTGAAATAAGCCAGCGACAGCTAAGAGATGACCAGTCTCCACTGATGGCGCCCGTTCACGAACATGACGCGTGCATCAGCACCATTCAGCTCAACCATTTTCAAGGGAACCGAATGATCCGATACACGCGCCACCATCAGCGAGACATTCGAGTGAGCATGACAAACCCTCAACTGCCCCTGCTCTATTAACATACAAGGCTCCATAATCCTCACATTTACAGGATTCCAAAATAAAAAATGCTTCTACTTTATATAAAACTATCAATATCAACTGGAAAGAACAGAAAAATAAAAGTGTACTCCAAACATTATAGAAATGTGGAATATTATTATTATTAAACGTAAAAGTAAAATAAAAAAGGGTGAGCATCTCCTCCATATATAAAATCCTAACTAGTGGAACCAAGCGGCTGAGGCTGTGGAGCAGGACCGGCATTTAGCCAAGCATTTTTATCAAGGATATAATCTTCCAGTTTATAATATGCCTGTCTAAATAGTTTGCGTTTAATGCATGTTTTAAATTTTGTCTCATTCAGTCCGAGAATATCAAATGGTATTTTATTATAAAATTTAACACAGTACCCCATAAAGGAAGTGTGTACTTTAGCCAATCTGAATCGGGGTTGATCTAATTTGTTCTTATTTCTAGTATTAAAATTATGGCTGTCACTAATCTTACTAAAAAGATGGAGATTTTTCCGAACATACATTATATTTTCGTATATGTATTGACAAGGTACCGTCATGATGTTATTATCTTTAAACAGTTTCCTTAGGGAATCGCGCCGACCCAGATTATATATGGCTCTGATGGCTCTTTTCTGCAGAATAAATATAGATTCAATGTCTGCAGCACGTCCCCATAATAAGATACCGTAAGACATGATACTATTTATTTATTTATTTATTTATTTAGGGACAAAAAACAGTTACATGTTAGGGTCTAAATAAAACTATAAGTATAATAATAACTTGGCAAACACATAACCCACACCATTGTCCACGGATTCATATATGAATAAATAGGAGACGGAGGAGTATTTGTTCATCGTGTTAATTCATTTTAGATTTTATTGTGATAGAGTACTTATAGCCATATATTTAAATTTTATACTAGAAAGAGAGAAGATATCTATATCCATGAAGTGTATGTTATAGGTTTCCACAAGCTGACGAAGAGGCACACGCGCCCCGGCGTTGGTCCTACATGAATCCACATGAAACAGCCGGGGCACGCGGGCCGCCCGTCTGATAACATTTCGGGGTACCGTATAGCGCAACTTATTTGTGAGTTCGATACAATCAAATCTGTTGTTGCACAGACCATGCAGCATCATGGCCACCAGAAGCAAGCGCCGAGACTCTAAACTTAAAACATTATGTTGCCGTAGTAATTGTTCGTAGGGAATCTTTGAACGATAACATTTATAGTTCATTGTGCGTAGGAACTTTTTCTGCACTAATTCTAATTTGATGTTATATTTGAGGTAGAACGGTTTCCAGATAGGAATGGCGTATTCCAATTGAGACTTTATCAAAGTTTTATATAATACCAAAAAAGTAGAGGGTCGCACAAAGTCTGTAGATGATCTAATCACAAAACCATACATCTGAAAGGCTTTATTTATTATGTTTTCAATATGCAGGTCAAAGTGCAGACGTGAGTCAATAGTTACACCAAGATCGCGAACGGATTCTACTATACTTAATTGTTGACTGTTCAGTGAGTACTTAAAATCTAGTTTACTTTTGTTTTTGGTAAAAGATATACTATGACATTTTGGAAGACTAAGAAAGAGTTTGTTTTCTGTACGAATTAAGTCTGTGAAGATCTTCTTGAAGCAGTAGGCAGTCATCGATTTTGTGGCAGTCTTTATAGATTTTCATATCATCCGCATACAGTAGGAAATTCGCATTAACAAAACAATGTTTTATGTCATTTATAAACATAATGAAAAGCAAGGGCCCCAAAATGGACCCTTGAGGAACACCGGACGTAACAGCCACGATCTCAGATTCAAACCCATTAATAACAACCTTTTGTGTCCTGTTATAAATGTACGATGCAAACCATCGAAGCAAGTTGCCTCGGATTCCGTTGAAGGCGAGCTTTTCCAAAAGAATTTTGTGATCCACCTTGTCAAAAGCCTTCCGAAAATCAGTATACACAGCGTCTACCTGGACTCTCTTGTCCATATTTTCAAATAGAAAATTGGTAAAAATCATAAGGTTGGTCGTGGTCGACCGCCGTTTAACGAACCCATGTTGTTCCGGTATAATAAGGCCATGAATTTGGGGATATAGGGCGCCGTGCACGAGTCTATCGAAAAGCTTCGACAAGGTGGAGAGAATCGATATGGGGCGGTAATTTTCTACATTGTTTTTATCTCCACTTTTATAAACAGGCGTTATAAATGCTCGCTTCCACACAGTGGGAAAGATACCTTCATGTAAGCATTTATTGAAAATTAAGTGTAATACAGTACTGATGACATCGGCCGTTTTAATGAAGAATTTAGGTGGAATACTATCAGGGCCAGCGCCTTTAGACGGGTCCAATAATTTGACGGCACTATGTACCACTTCTTCTGTGAGGTAAATATCGGGTATACATTCAGAGCTATCCTGGTATTTGTTTGAGGGTTCCTAATTCTCAGGATCGAAGGTGGAAGATTCATAGACAGAAGCAAAGAAAGTGGAAAACATATTACATATATCAGTAGGGCTATCAGACGAGGCATCTTTAAGATACATAGTATCTGGGTAGTTAGCCTTGCCCTTTCTGTTGGAAACATATGTCCAAAAATACTTTATATTTTTAGGTATGCTGTCTTCGACGGAGTTAATATAATTTCTAAAACAGGTAATAGCTTCAAGTTGCAATGATTTACGGTAACCCGAGAAGTGATTATAGTCATACAAGTTTTGGTACTTTTTCCACTTGATCCAAGCACGTTCTTTGTTTTTAAAGATTCGTATTAAAGAGGGTGTAAACCAAACAGGAAATTGTGAATTTTTAACTTGAGTTACTGGAGTGTGTTGTCTAATTATCCCATACAATATATCGTAAAAAGTGTCGACAGCCTCTTCAGCGGGCAAATGAGCAAGAATGTTTTCCCAATTTATAGAACTGAGTTTCTCATTGATGTCACGATACTTAGCTTTGTTATATTTATTATTTATTTATTTATTATTAATTAACAATTTATGCAACAACTTATGAACTATGCCCCACAAAACCGTTGTAATGGTTTGACTGTGGGAACTGGTGACTCTTAATACAATTATTTTTACATAAACATATAGCACTTTAATACATTAAAATTTCTAAATAGTGTCTTTTTCATTTCCCTTTAAATTTGTTTTTATTTTTCTCACCCCTTATGTCTGCCGGCAGACTATTCAATAGATATGATATGTATTCGTTTTTTTAAAGTTCTATCACCAAAGTAATTGGTCACTCTGGGTACATTGAGTCTGCCAGTAGCCATAGATCGTGTATTACAATTATTAATTACATACGTTAGGTTATGCTCTTGAGTGCCATGATGGTTAACTGCTAGGAGATACTTATGTTTGTAACTAATCGGCAGAATTTTACATATTTTAAATAGTTTTCTATAGTCACCTTTACAGTTATTCTTAGTTTTTTGAGTAACAAGTAATTTTAAGAATCGTATTTGAAGAGCTTCTAATTTATTTAAAGTTAGTTTTGAATGTTAATCCATAGCTATCGAGAGCATAACTCATAATAGAATCCACTAGCGACATATATATACATCTTAATATGCTAATAGGAACCTTAAAGCTTAGGTGGTACATTTTACTTAATAATATTCTTAGTTTACCAGAAATGTAGTCTATGTGTTTTGACCACGTAAAGTTCTCATCTATTTTCATGTCAAGGTAGGTTACACAGTCAACTCTTTCAATCGGTTTACATTTACAGTCCAATAAGTTATTATGGTGACATACATAATCGTGAGTATATAAAGGCAATGTCGCATTACGTGGTCGTAAATATGGCGAATGAATTAACAATAATTTGGTTTTCTCAGCGTTTAATATAATGCCATTGTCATGCGACCATTTAACAATAGAGTCTATATCTCGTTGTATAAACTGGCAGGTATCGTCTATGTTAGTTCCGGAGCAAAGTATGCATAAATCATCTGCAAACATATACGCTGAGCAATGCTGTAGCACCCGGCACAAGCTGTCTACATGCATAAGATAACAAATTGGTCTGCATCCCGAGCCCTGAGCCACACCACTTCGCACTTCGACCCTGTCTCTGAGCACGTCCTGCACCTTTACACGGTAGGAGCGCGCGGTGAGATAATCACGGAACCACTGGTTCAATGGTTCTCTCACCCCGCACTCCTCCATTGCATTGAGGATGGTATCAGATTGCAAGGTGTCAAATGCTTTTTTATAATCAAAGAATATTGTAATTACAAATTTTTTATCGTCTAAATAACTGTTTATTTCATCTGTGAATTTTGCTAACAATGTATTTGTACTTTTTCCTTTTAAAAAACCATGTTGACATTCGTTAATGATGTTATTTTTTTTGCAGGTAGTTACTTAATTGGTTGACGATACACTTTTCTATAATTTTATCTATACTAGGTAAAATCGATATTGGTCTAAAGTTTGATACATTTTTGCGATCACCTTTTTTGTGAATAGGGCGGACTATTGCCTCTTTAAGTTTATTTGGAAATTTGTAGTTCTTCACGGTTAGGTTTATTAGTTTAGCTATCACGGGGCTCACTTTATCAATAATTACTTTTAAGTCAGACATTCGCACAAGATCGCTACCCGGTGATTTATTTATACTCATATTATTTATTATGCTTTTGACATATTTAGAGCTTACTGGTTGCCACCTCATCGATAAGCCTGTTGTTTTAACATAGGTTTGTCTGTCTAACCAAATCTCATGACATTTATGTTTAATATCTTCTATTTCTTTACAAAAGGTAGATGCAAATTTGTTACTAATGTCTATAATACTTCCTTGGCTGCCCATGTTTGACAGAATCAATTCATCAACCGATTGTTTATTATTTCCTATCATTACATTTATCCTTTCCCATATCTTTTTTATGTTATTATTACATTCTAAGATACTATTTTTATCATGGATATGTTTATTTTTAATAATAGCTTTTTGACATTTATTTCTAAATTTGGTATAAGCAAGTCTCTTTAGCATATTCTTTGGCTCATTACTCCATACCTCAAATAATCTATCTTTTTCTTTTATCATAGTTTTTAACTTATTATCAATCCATTTTTTGTTGTTCCGGTTACTAGTAGAAATACGTTTATTTATGTAACAGTCATGATAAATATCCACAAATATTTGTTTGAATGTTGTATATAATTTAATAGGACATTCTATTGACATTAAGTGGTCAAAATCCGTGCTTAGTAATTTCTCTCGAACTTTATTATTGTCAAGGACGCGCTTAGTGGTCGCGAGTCGTGGCGGAGACTGTTGTGACGGTGCGCGTCTCCACTGTAGGTTGGCCGACACGAAATAGTGATCAGATATTTTTTGTTTTATTACAGCTGAATGTATGACGGTATTATTTGCTCTAATATAAATATGATCCAGGCAAGATTGAACTAATTTTCCAGATACAATTTCCTTTCTAGTAATGTCGTTTATGCACTTTGTGAAGCCATATTCTGATAATAGATTTTCGTACAATACTACAAATTTGTCGTGACAATTAAGTAGGTTTATGTTCATATCCCCACAGATAATTACTTTACAATTTGTTGGTATTTTTTCAAGAATGGTCCGAAATTCATCTATAAATTGGTTTAATTTGTTTTGCTTATTTATTCGAGGTGGTCTATATATACCTATTAAATAGTATAGTTATATCTAGGTACAGAGAGGCATTTCATAGGAGTTAATTGCATGTTCAGTTCTATAAATACAGAGAAAGAAGGATGGTGTATATCAGCCTGAAGTAATGACGTGCAAGATACAGTCCGACAGTCTGCGTTCGAGATAAACAAATCAAGTATTCGTCCAAGATGATTCCTAATATTATTGTACTGGGACCCGTTAAGTAATGACATGAAATTTAATATTAGCTGGCCGCTTGAGGTTGAGCTATCTGCCACTGCATAGTTACCCTGATCCAACCACTTTATATCGGGCAAGCTTAAATCTCCAACAAAAAATAATGACTCGGTAGTAGAATCATTAGCGGTCAATTGTAGCATGTCAAAGTATTGCTTATATATATCATCACTTGTGCGAGGTGGTATATATGCTACACTGATGACGTGGTTTTTGTGAGGCTGAGATGCAGGTAATTGAACTATAAGCTGTTCGACACAAGCATGGGCAAATTGTGTCACCTTCGCGGTGGATCTTAGCCCACGCAGTATAGCTATTAGGACACCCCCACCCTCACGTTTATTCGTCGCCAATCGATCACGATCACATCTATAGATCATGTAGCGATCGTCAATAAACTCACTATCGTGAATACTAGGAATGAGCCAGGTTTCAGTTAGTATGATAACATCATACGAGCACGACATGATGCTCATATAAAGCGTATGCAACTTAGTACGAATTCCTCTACAATTTTGGTAATATATTAGAATGTTATTAGTAGCCATCGATAACAACTGTTAACGCCTAAACAAATTAGCACAGCAAAACAAAACATCACGATATAAAATTTGGCAACCTGAGCACAATAGAACCAGAATAAGCAATTGTTAGATTTATAATTAGACATAGATAACGCCCTGAGCAACATAACTGTATTATGAAAACTTATTATGGATATTAGGCAGGGCCTATTACAAACACAATACAGAAAAAACACTGTTTTTCTTCCTGTTCTGTGATTACAAACTAGATTACTTCCTATAAAAAATAACTGTAAGAGTAGATAACATATCACATAAAAATTAAAAGTACACAAAACAAATATCATGCAGACATGGACTGACATGTCTATTTTAGTTACTTTCATAGACATGGACTATGAAAGTAACTAAAATAGACCAGCCTCGCGGTATCTATATCAGTAAATTGACGGATTTTTCTAACAGCATATGCTGCTGAACTTAGCCGTCCCGCAAGAGATGTTAAATGAGGACCCCATTGTAGCCTTGAGTCAAGCGTGATCCCCAGGAAAACCGCGTTTTCGACGAATTCAAGTTTCTCTTTGTTCAATACAATATCGCAATTATTACTTTTGACATTCGGTAAAGCAAATCTAATACACTTAGTTTTTTTCCCATTTAATACTAAATTATTAGCAGTGAACCAATTTTGGACCTGCTGTAGGGCTTTATTTACATCGTCAAGATTTGTAGAACGTCTATCTATCTTAAAAATTAAGGACGTATCATCAGCAAATAATACCATTTGTGGTTGATTTTTTAAAAGATGGAGTAGATCATTAATATATACTAAAAAGAGGAAAGGACCCAATACTGAGCATTGTGGTACCCCCATTTTGACTTTTAAACCCCTTGAATTAACACCGTTTATTTGAACTTGCTGCTATCTGTCATTTAAATAAGACTTCACTAAGCTGAGTGCAAGTTTACCTAGACCGTAATGTTCTAGTTTTAGGAGCAAGGTTTCGTGATTTACACAGTCAAATGCCTTGGAGAGGTCACAAAAAATTCCTATGGCATCTTGCGCCTCTTCCCACGCTGTATATATGAGTTTTAATAACGTGACACCAGCATCAGTCGTACAACGACCTTTGGTAAAACCATACTGTTGATCGTGTAAGATTTTATTGATGTTAAAATGAATGAGCATTTGAGCATTACTTTTTCAAACACTTTGCTGAAAACCGGCAATACGGATACGGATCTATAATTATTGGAGTCTGTGCTGTCGCCGGACTTAAAAAGTGGTATAATCTTACTGTATTTCATTATATCCGGAAAGACTCCTTGGTCCACACATAAATTAAATATTAAAGCCAAGTATGGTGCTATGGTCTCAATTATGGACGTGCACACTTGATAGACATACCCCTTATGTCTTCGGTCAATTTGATTTTAATTTGCCGGAAAGCTTTTATAACTGTCATAGGGTTGATATGTTGGAATTGGAATTCAACCGTACAACCTGGAACGTTTGCTCTTAATAAACTAAATGAGACCTCTGGTGAAGAATTTAAAGGTTCAGTAGTTTTTGATGGTATTTCGGAGAAAAAATTTACAAATTCTTGAGCTACTTCTAGATTAGAGCTTATGGCACTATGTGCAGTCTCCAGTAAAAAATCAGTGTTTTGTACTTTATTCTTACATGTTTCATTATTAATAACTTTCCAAACTGTCTTTATTTTGTTATCTGCCAATTTGATCTTGTTGCTAATATACAGAGCTTTCGCTACCTTGCAGGTATTTCTGAAAACTTTAGAATATTTGTTTACATATTTATTGAAGGATTCCGTGTTAGTGAAAGGCTTAAGGCCATATAACTCATATAGTCTTTCCCTACTTATCCTAATACCTTTAGTCGCCCAGTCACTAAATAGATAGTTAGGGAAAGTATTTTTAGACTTCTTTTCAAAAGTTGTGTTGAATTCTTTTAGAACTACGGAAAAGAAATTATCATAAAATTAATTCGCATACTCAATATTATGGCCCAAAAGATTTAACTTATTTTGTAAGGAATCATTGAATCTAGCTAGTTTGCCTGTTGTTATTGGCCTATATTGTATTTGAATTTTTTGCAAGGCTGCTTTAAACTTAAATGTTATCAATTGACCGCTATGATCCGATGGAAGGTAATTAACTACGGCTTTATCTAAATAATCACAATCGCAGAATACATTATCAATACAGGTTGAAGAAGTAGGTGTTATCCTAGTAGGTTCCGTAAAAACATTAGACAAATTGAACGATTTAAAAAGGCTTCAAAATCTACTGCTATTTGAATTAATTCTTAAAATATTAATATAAAAATGTCCACAAATAATCGCGGATTTATTACCTGCTGCAAGTTTCGCAAGGGTATCTTCCATTGTTGATACAAATAAAGTAAAGTTTTGAGGGTTTGGGGGTCTGTACACGCACACTATAACATGCTTATCCAGCTCAACACAGGATAGTTCAATGCAATGTTCCACTGACAAGCTGACAGTGTCATTACGTTGCTTAAATTTTAAGCACTTTTTACTAAGATGAGGGAACCACCACGCAACATAGATTTGCGGTTGAAACAACTGCCCACACTATAATTTTCATAACTAATTAGCATCTGGTAATCCTTCAACCAATGTTCACTAAAACATACAATGTCAATCATTGTTTTTCTAAAAACATTTAAATTTCTAATATTTTGGAAGAGACACCTTGAATATTTTGATGAAATAATTTCAAGGCATGCACAGATTTGAGTGGACCCGTCCGGTCAGTGCAAGCTTTGGTCAGTAGTAGAGTAGCTCAGCTTAGAACCAAAAAGGAGCTCAACGAACCGAGTCTACTTTTACATTTACAATTATTTACGTTTTTAACAATTCAATTGGGTTTGGACAAGGTATGAAAGATGTATTATGTTCATGTTTACTTTTATTATATTAGTAACGACAATTACATCACAATATTGAAATTAGGTACTTATCTAATATAAAAAAAAGCACAATTTATGTTGAGAGAATCATAGTTTTAGTAAAAGTTTACCTAAAGGTCACACAAGGAGCTCATGGTTAAATTATAACAGCCGCACGGGCCAAACTTTAAGGTAAAGTAACGCTTGCCGAGGTTGGTCTGTGGATGGGTGACCATCTTAACATACGGAGACTCCTCCTTGCCTCGGAAAGCACGTTAAGCCGTTGGTCCCGGCTGTCATTTGTAGATCTTTGCAGTCGTTACGGATTGTCAGAAGCCAGAAAATCTGACACCAGTCTTGCCATGAAGTACCGAATTACCTACCCAGTTTATGAGTTGTGGAGGTCTGGTAGGCAACCGTTCCACGTAAAATACTGGTATTCAGCTGAATCCGGTTTGACTGGGAGCCGACCTCAATATAGTTGGGAATAGGAGTGTGACGAATATATTGGTATTAGTTAAGAGATTAGAAATATTTCATGGATACACGTATCAGTAATCCAACGAACAACTAATATATGCTAATATTCACATAATCCACAGATAACGGACATGTACAACAATCTTGAACATAATCTGATATTCCATTCACTTGACACGGATCGGCAGGATTAGACTCACTCAATCATTCTGACATTCGTGAACCGATACGTATTATTATGTATTAGTTAATTATTACTAATATAAATATTAGTTAAAATATTATAATATTTCTCGACTAATATATTCTTATTAGCTAATACTGATAAATAACGATACTAACCCATCTCTAGTTGGGAAAAGGGTAAACTGGTGATGACTTAAAAAGCCACGCAAAGAGTAAATAACTCACAAAAGGCCACGCAAAGAGTAAATAACACACAAAGGGCCACGCAAAGAGTACTTGCATGATTATATTAGGGCTAAGCAGTTGTGTGTTTCTGTTAATGATTTTCAGTAAAAAGCCACGCAAAAGTAAGAGTCAATTTTATTAAAACCCAAAATGGCTCATGCGTCATCCACACTTCCAAACTTAGACTATTCTGATTACGAAGATGATCCGACATATTTGTCGACACTCGCAGGGAGAAATGGAAGAGGGCTCTTGGAATTAACACATTGCCTGTCAACATCGACAAACCTGCTAAGAAACGAGCTACTCTTTACTACGTTGGGGGAATAGCACTACAAACAAGAAGTTGACTATAATCTTCTGGGTAGATTATAGTCAACGTTCATACTGAAGAAGAGGAAGGTGTCGATGTCTATGTATTAGCTCTAAAGAAATGAGACAGTTCCTTAAGTTCGAATTTTATGTTATCTAACAGAAAAAGAAAACAGGAGGAAGTAGAAACATTTTATCGATTTTATTAAGCTTGAGAAATCCGGCCCGAAAAGGTAAATTTCATAATAAAGAAGAGTATATTATCGACCAAAACACTGAAAAGCGTCAAATGTAAAGTCGAATGTAGAGTCGAATGTAAAGTCTAATGTCAAATCACTTACAATTTTACACGTAGAGTCAGATGCTTGAAAGTTGTTTATATCAATTCTGGTGGTTCGATTGATAATGCTAGGTAATATTAACATACTTAAATTAGATACCGAGACCGAGTACTTAAAGTGTTTCTATAGAGGAAGCATATGCTAGTAAAGCGAGTACTTAAAGAGTTTCCTATTTGCGGTGATAGTTTCAAGATTGATTGATTCAAACTGTACAGTGCAGCTATGATCGTGATGTTCGAAGATGTTGAGTAAACGTAGCTCCTTCACATTAACGTTAGACACAAACATTGTCTGGCCTAGTTGTTCTTCCTTCGTAAGCTCCGATGTGTATTTACCAGTCAGTATACTTTAAAAGCTCTGTGTCGGGAAGATTCCAGAGGCCAAGTACCAATTGACGTAGTAAAGTTCTGAAGTAGATGATGAGTTAGCATCAATTTAGTTTGTGACTTTGTGTGAACAGGTTCTTAGTTCTGTGGATCGGATACCAGGGTATCGTAGTGTAACAGTATCCCAGAGTGATATATACGACTGACTACAGACTCCCGTCTGTAGTCAGGAACAGTCAGAGTGGCTGTTTCTCAGTTATAAGAAAGCTGTTGACTGCGAATAAGATAGCTGGTTTTTATTTTCTTTGTTCAAATTAATGTGATTTCGATGACTATTACTGGTGCTTGGACTTGGTAATCACGAATACCTACTAGCTAATCGAGGATCAAACATAAAACATTTGTTTCAATGAAACCATTTACAGTCACTGTCTGTCTGTCAAAGGTTTACCGACTGAACGACATTAGAGTGATATGGAATAGCTCTGTGACATGATAAGTTTGTAGACAATATTGCCGTAGAGATTTACGATAGCAAATCGTAACAAGACACAATAGGTGCAATAGGCGCAATAGCTCGCGATATATTGCGTAAAAGGCTGCATCATTCTGTAGAAATGGCAAGACTGATATTATTGATGTTTAGTGATGTAGATATTAAAGACGATTAGATGAGATCCGTGAGATTTCATTAGAGAGTTCTAAACACTGTGTGGTATGAGGTAAAGCTCAATTTGATTGCACAGAAGCTAAAAAAAAATGGTTTTCCGTGAACGATTTCGTGTTATTAGCAAACTAAGACTGAAACCGGATGTAAAATCCTAAACTTAAAGGTTCATTTAAGAATTAATAAGGAGATAGACCTGGGTATATCGACTAAGGGCGCTTGACTCTAAGCGAATGTATAAATACTTCCATGATCGTGTGAGAAAGATCCCCGATCACTGTCTCGAGACTTAGATGTCATAGTTGATGACATGATAGTGAAACCAAGTCTGATGGCTTGTTTACTCCTAACTCCAAACTCTTGACCACACCTCATGAATAACATGAGGCGAGGGTCTCCTAAGAATCGTTGGTACGATTTCTGTCTGTGCACTAAGCACATAGTGTACTACACCCGAGGATGGGTGCTAGTCACGGATGGCAGTGTCGTGGATTGATGGCGCTACGGTACAAATGACTACGCCATCTGCTGCTGCATAGATCAATCAAGGGTGTAATATAGACAAAATCAAACTGGTCAATTTATGTATTAACTTTATAGGTGTACTCTTTTTTTTAGTTTTTATTTTTCTGTTAACTCACGCACGGTATTATTAATGGTTCTAATGTTTGTAAGTATGTAAGTACCATGTACCTACTTATTAAGAAAATGAAAAAGTTTACCTATGCTGGTAATACTTTGATCCTATAAGTAGTAGGTATATTCTAGGTGCATCGACCTCAAATATACTAATGTTAATTTTTGTATTCCAAATATTGTAATTTGCCAAAGCAAACGTTATCAAAGTGACTAATTCAACAGTAATAAGTAAAAAAGTGACAATTAAGAGTATTACTATCAGTGATATTATTAGATCAAAACAAACAATCAAACAAACAGTATTCAAAGTGAACATATTCAATATAAAAAGTGTTCATATTAGTACAAAGGAGTACCTACGTGTAGTGGAAAAAAATCCTGGCATATTAGTCATACCAACCGATTTGCCAAATTCAAATTTGTCATTCTTTAACATACCCTAGTTAATTTCAACTTTTCATTGTAAGTACATTGTGGCTCAGTTATTTAACAAGCTACATGTGACCGGCGCGTGGCACTCGCCTCGAACTTCGAGTTCAAATCCGAGGCACCCAATCGAAGACTTTTTGCGACATAAATTACTTTGTACATCTGCAGCTATTAAAAATCGAGTACTTGCTGACAGAGGAGGGTCTTTGACTAACTTATCTGTAATAACAAATGACGATGAGAAGACGATACTTGACACCACTATGATGAGCGTACCGGACAGCCTACATGATTATAGTGACGGCGACTACATTAACGATTTGAACGAACAAATAAACGCACTTAAGGCGAGCCTTACTTGAGCGCGTAGGCATCTAACGCTTACCCCAGGCCCCGCAAGGAGTAGCAATACGTAATAAGTTACGATGAGCGGGAGACGCGCGCACTAAGCGCACCGCTCGCTCATGAGTTCACGGGTAGGTACTAAGTTCCGTCACAGGATAAAGTAATGCAGTAGATCAACTTGATTTGATTAGTATAAGTTTATTTTGTTTTATTTTTCTATTTAGTATTTTTTAAGGTTATAGATGGATTAAGTACGTATTGTACAAACTTGAATCCAATTACTAATCATTAAAAATCAGTAAGAATACTTATTTATTTTAGAGTATTATGGTGGATTTTAATCTGACTGACACGAAAATTATGAATACGAGTACGATACAAAACTACGCGTCGCGCGCTATTTGGCTTTGGTGCGATACCTTCGTAAAAATCAAGTAGTAGGTAGGCACACTTACTTTAGGAAAATTATGTTACAATTCTTGAATATGGGACTGACATACGCATTGCGATCATAAATGTCCCTAAATAAATAAAAAATCTTGAATATTATAATTCAAGAAAGCTTAGAAGTATATATGGTTTGGAATTTGCCTAGATGCTATTAAAAAAAAAACAAAAACGTTTTTTTATTATTTAATCAAATAGTTAACATAATAAAAGTTACCAATGCAACTGGCTAGAACTCGTTGAACTGTAGCTGTCTCGGTTTGCATGGACCTAGCTGAGTAGATTGACAAGGAATATGGTCCTTGGATTTGCTTGGACCTGGCTGCACAGGCTTATCATTAACATTTTCTTTGTTTTCTTTCAATATTATGTCTCGTATTGGCATACCGCGATTTTGGCGCGGATCCACAATCTCTGGCAATATACATTTCAAATAAAAATCTATATTTTTTTTCTCCATATGCACCCGCCAAAATTCGTCATCTCTTGAAATATTTTTTTCTACTACTAGTTTTCACCGAACCATATTCCAAAAATGCATTGGTTCCTTTCTGTTACATGAAGTTGACCCTGCACTTGGTAATGCCAATTACTTTTTTTGTTTATAACCCTGGTATGTTTTATTCTATCGAATTTAAATATATGTATTTTACTTTCTTCAATAGCAGCATTTCCCTTTTCTAAATGCCGTTATTGGACATTTAATTTCAACAATGGTGTCGTTCCCAACTATACCGTCGGGGGTAACCCCAATAAATGAGTATTATTTTGGAGACAAGTCACGCCCTTCCGCATGCTCTATTGCCCTGTAACGCAAATTTTGATTTTGATTTGTTGGTAATTAACAAGTAAAATTTTAAAAACTTACAAAATATCCCTGTTCAATAAAGATAACGGAGCTACAGTGCCAAAGACAGATACACAGGCACACAGACGCACGTACACAGAAACATAGATAGCAAACCGTTATAAATAAATAGGATAGAATTGTAATATGGTGTGTGTTTAATTTCGTTATGTATTTTATGGTGTTACAATAATGATAATGAGATACTACTTTATTCAAATCTATACTAAATAATATTATAAAGTGGAAGTGCGCTAAGTGCGCTGTGGTAATAGCTAATTATACGTAAGTACCATGTACAACAAAGATATTGTTTTTCATTCGATCTAAAAAAAAGTCCGCGACGTTACACCTATATCTATCTCTTATAAATATGCCACACTAAGGCATTTTATGTCAAATAATTTATTTAAAAATTAAAGGTGGTTTTTCAGCATTAATATTAGGCAGGCATATTAATCCTTACTAGCGAAAGTTACTTCATCATCAAGATAATTTTATGAAGATAAACTTTGTCTTTTACAGCATGTTATTTGGACTCACCGTTTAGGAGATAATGTAAAATTAAAATAATTCAACAATATTATTAAATCGAACGGGCGGTGCGCGAGACGCGGCCACCAAACGAGAACGCGTCGAGCCTGCGTGACTGCGTGCGACGCGGTGCAAGAAATTCTTTTTTGTATTATGATTATGAATTTATGATAGTTACATTCATGGGGAAGGCTGTACGGGAACGGGAATTCCTACGGGAATGAAGAGTTCCGTTACCTGTCTCCGAAGTTCTTCATCAGATCTTCACCAAATTGAAATGGGATCAGTCCGGGAAGATACACTTCCAAAAAAAATAGAATCATCAAAATCGATTGACAATTGGCGAAAATATCGCTGAGCAAACATACAACAACAAAAAAACAGTCGATTTGAGAACCTCTTCTTTTTTGGAAGTCGGTTCATAATATACAATAGTCAATTAAAAACAGTTTAGTGTATGTAATTTATAATTTCTATACATTTTTCCTCTTGCCAATAAACACCGATAAAGTAACGCATTGGATTGGAAAAACTATCCAAACTGACCACATAGTTTTTTGTATGTCTTGTCATAACTTGATACATTGTTAGTAATTAGTAAGAGGATGGACTCTAGTTAAGTGTACAGCGCATAAATGAGCTGGTCCGGTAGCCTAAACGTTACCAAAAGTATGTTATTATAATATTTTCATAGGAAATGGTCATACTGTAACACTTTTACACTATGGCACGCGACTCACGAGTGCGCTGCGCGTATTGTTTGGCATAGACGAGACCTACACAAACGTTGCGGACACCATAAATATTATTATTTGTTGTGTTGTGGTGGCTGTGAGTAGGTACCCACCTAGCGTATAACTACACTTATATTTCTTCTCTACATGAACACCACAACATTATTGCACCGATATTCAACTCTCATGTAGGAAATACGAGCTATTATTTTTGCATTTGTTTAGGAGTAAGATAAGTGAAAACGGACATTTCTAATAAATAACAAATATTATGAGACTTATACAAACTCTCCGAAACCATCAAGACTAACGTAGCGGGGTGAACTACCTATTTGACATTTGAAAACAGTAAATCATTGTATCATGTGCGCGCGAGGTGGCATTATGCACTCTGAAATAGGGTTCAAATTCAATTGTTTGACATACTCGATGCGGTTGGTAAATCTATTCCGCGCGAAAACTAAACCACTAAAGCGCACGTCTTTATGCGTACTGAAATAAGGTTTAAATTAAACTGTTTACACACATGTTTGCGGTGTGGAAATTTATCTGTTTCGTGTCGGTACTTACCTAGTTAGTAAAGTAAATTATGTATATACCTATATACCTTTTTGTTTATTCAGCCAAAGTTTATAAAAAAAAGTAGTCACCGCTGCAACGAAGAGCCGTGACAACTTTTTTTTCCCCCATTTTTTTTTACAAAATTATAGCTACATCTAATAAAAACTAACTATATTACAATTGTTTGAACACTAAATTGTATACAAGTATTATTATTTAACCACTCGACACGTGAAAATTCCAAAATAAAAAATAAATCTTACGTAAATAAACATAAACATTAAATTCGCGGCACACTGGTGTGCCGGCAGTGCTAGAGCGGTAATCAATTTAGGCTTAGGCAGTAACAGAACTTAGCGGGGGTGGCGGGATCGCAAAAATTTGGCACACGTCCGACCTCCAACACGTTCCGCTCGGGACTAAATGACACGGGGCGCGCTCATGAAACGACAAAATCACTTGATTTTGGAATTAGTGGGATACGTATTTTCATATTTCACATTATGACGGCCGATTTATATCACATTTTTTACGACCTTTATTGTGGTATAAGTTTTATTACTCAAAACGTTATATAACTCAAATGAAATGATAATTACATCTTGATTTTGACTTGTCTTTGCGATTTAATTGGATGCAGTAAAGTGCAAGTAATCGTGTATCGCACGGCCGAAATCGCAAGATCGAAGTGTGAAATATGTAATATATTTTTTTCAAAATTTAAATCCGTGTTGTTTACGAATAAAACACAATTTTACACAATGCAAAACAACGTTTTTCCGGAAAACCTGGCCTTAACAAGGCAGACGCCGCCTCCCTGGCTTCACCACGTAAACATTTACGTAAACGCCACATATTTTCTATGTCGGTGTATTTGTACACTCGCGTCGATTCGTAGAATGCTTCCCTGAACTGCAACCACTCCATCGGGTCTCCATTGTAAAAGGGTAAGTCTTTATAGGTAGCCAGATGGGACAACAGCACCCGGCCGTTGGAATTAGTGTTTGAAGCTTCAATAGCCTTTTTAATTGCGCTGGTCAGCTCCTCGATGGCGTGATGAGTATTCACGGCTGCCTCGTCAGTGAGTGGCTTTTCACGGTCGTTGCTGTCAATGTTACGATGACGATCACCGCTCCCGACAATCACTTGGTTATCACATCGATCGAGCGACGTGCCGGGGGCAGCAACGGATTTCTCTAACCAGTTCTCCACTTTATTTTGGTAGGAAGCTGCTGAGGACTGCTTCAAACATTGCGAAGTCTGCGATTCCAATTCGGCTAAGTCAGTAGCTAATTTTTTAGCAAGCAATCTTTTTTTAATGCTGGCTTTCTTCATCGCCGCCAGCGCTTGAACTTCATCTAATTCAATTTTCGCTCTAATTTGAGCTGCTTCATATTCTAGGCGTTGCCGCCGTGCTGCTGACGACGAAGCATGCGAACTTTTTATATTTTCGCTCGCGCCGCCATCTTGTTGCATCATGCTCGAGCTCGCGCGCGGTAAACTGATATTTGATTTACATACTTTTTCTAATTCTTTCACTGTATTCCTTCTATCACACTGTATATCAGACTTCACTTCGAGATTCCTCTTTCCTTCTTAGTTACCCATTAGCTCCTTTTTCAACTGGGCCCGCGTTTTCACGCCACGCGGTGTGTGGAACAACGACATCCCTGTCACACAGGTTTTGTTTATCCTCGCAACTATGATCCGGCCGAATGGACCAGCTTTGTGAAGGATGGATGGATGGATGATGTGCTGCGAGAATAAAAGACTTGAGGGTTGGTTTAAAATCGAAGCGAATCCGACTCAATGAGCAGACGCGGTGCGCGTGCGCGTGTAGCGTGTACGAAGGCTGGACGTCCACTGTCCTTGGATTTTTAAGTCGCTAAGGATGTGCGCGTACTGAGATAAGGATGCGCCTGTGCACATGGAAATCGGATTAACTTTCTTTTATTATTAAAGAAAACATAGGTGATTACACAAGTTATCCAAAGGTAAGTATACTTAATCTTGTATCTAATTCTTAGTAGTACTTATCTATTTAATTTAAGTTAATAGACTAATTTTCTATTTCTTACAGGTTTTTCTTCGCGACAACACAGAGTAAGTGCGGGTATTAATTTCGGTTTATTCTTATTTCTAGTGTACAATTTAACTTAGACTAGGTATTTAATATAATTATTTTTCTTTTTTGTTTTAGGTTTTAGGTAGTCGACGAGCGGGCCGTTACACTGTCACCAACACATATGTAACTATCTTAAAAACACGATAAACACTATTAAAAATTGTCTTTTGAACTGTCAATCAAGTTACTGAATACCATTAAAACTTGAGCTAAGCAAACAAATTTTAGGATAACGTCTTTCTTTCGCGCGATTCAATAAATTACATCAAATGAACACCACCATATATTTGAGAATAAAGTTGAACTGTTTCAATATTAAAATATTCACTTTTCTCTTTTTCCACAAATAACTCAACAATGTTATTACAGGTATTCGTTAGTCTTCTTATCTTAGATAGGTTCGTTATCTTTGGACTTTGGTAAAAAAAAAAAACCGGGCACCTTTGTTGTACGGGAGCCCCACTTAAATATTTATTTTATACTGTTTTTAGTATTTGTTATTATAACGGCAACAGATAGACATCATCATTAAAAATTTCAACTGTATACAGTTGAAATTTATTTACCGCTATCACGATTCATGAGATACAACCTGGTGACGGACAGACGGACAGCGGAGCCTTTGTAATAGAGTCCCGTTTTACCCTTTGGGTACGGTAGTCGGAACCCTAATTAATAATCATCTTCCTGCCCTTATCCCATGTTACTTGAGGTCGGCGCAACACGTTCTTTTCTTCCATTTTGTCCTATTAGCCGTCAAACTATCACTAACTAACCCTAATTAATAAACCTGAACAAATCAGAGATTTTTACGAATTTGGGTTCGAGACCTCACCCTATCACTGATTTGAAAAAGTTTTTTGAAACCGGATTTAATCTTTAGCGAACAACAATGTTGTCATAAATCGTATACGAGTCATAATCTAACGGAAAATCTTACACCGCTATTCAGAAAAACGCGTCATCAGTGCAACGCCATCTATTTGATCATGTAGTAAACTGACAAAATATTTGACAGAGGAACACGTTAAATAAGGAGCTCATTTGTAACAATAAGTAACGTCATGGTATTAAAATGTTCAAATCTTTTATTTTACTGTTTATTGAAAGTTTCGCAAATAACTCAACAATTTGTTTTGATGTTATTTTCATGCTTACCTGCATTTGATCTTTCTCAATAGATGGCGCCTAAGATTCGGTCACCGTAACGCTTGGCGCTGTATGAAGTTCCTTACTAAAATTAAAAATTCAATATCTTTTGATTTTGTGGGTCGATTTTGATGAAATAAACGCTAAATGTTACTCGGGTAAACACTTAATATTTTTAAGAACTTGGCTTTTGAATCCAATCAGTGGTTTTAACGTGATACTGACACAAACATTTGGACAAACAGACAAACAGACAAAAATTTCAAAAATGGCATTTTTGCGTTTTATACCTTTTTCCTAACATTTCTCTGTTATTTTTATGCGAAAATATTCAATGTACAGACACGGCAAGTCTACAATTTTATTATATGTATAGATATAGATAGATTTAATTGTACACCGATAATAACATACAAAGAACACGGAATGTGAAACATGGTCATATTTACGGAAACCGAATATGAACCTTATACAAAAATTTTGAAGCCGCTCAAGTTTGTCGAGTTGTTCTTGAGTGAGGTCAAGATCGTCATAGATAGAAGATAGTCGTCATGGCTGTACTGTACTGAGATCCTCCGTGGTCTCAACCACGGAGGACCTCAGTACAATGCTCGATGACCTCAGTAGAGCTTCCGAAACAGTGGGTCTTAAAATGAACATAGACAAAACCAAGGTCATGGTAAATACCCATGTAGCACCACTCCTATCAAAATTGGAGGCTCTGCACTCGAAGTGGTTGATGAGTATGTCTACCTGGGACAAACGATCCAGTTAGGTAGGGCTAACTTCGAGAAAAAGATCAACCGTCGAATCCGACTCGGCTGGGCGGCGTTCGGGAAGTTGCGCGGTATCTTCTCGTCTCACATACCACAGTGTCTCAAGACGATCGACGTCGATGGGACCGAAAAGTTTTGGAATGGCGACCGCGTACCGGAAGACCCAGCGTTGGAAGGCCTCCCACAAGGTGAACCGATGACCTGGTGAGGGTCGCGGGTAACCGATGGATGCGAGACGCACAGGACCGGTTGTTGTGGTGACACTTGGGGGAGGCCTATGTCCAGCAGTGGACGTCTTTCGGCTGATATGATGATGATGATGAGGTCAAGATAGCTGGCATCAGCATAATCAAGGATTGGAAGAAGAAATGACTGTGCAAGCGCAATCTTGGTGGCAGTCGGAAGAAAATTATGTAGTCTCCTCAAAGATCCTGTAGATGCAAATAGCTTGCGGCTAACTTCTTGTAGTTGGGCAGTCCAAGAGAAGTTCCTGTCAATGATTATGATAAGAAACTGATTGTGCGACATCATACAAGATTTTGATTTAGAACTACGCCCAAACATACCTATGTCGGTACTTATACCCACGCCATCGCTATGGCTGATCAATCCTAACGACACTCCTGATATAACTTTATATTGGTATGATTAATCACTAAAATGAATAGCCACAAAAGCTTACCAGCATCGTAAATGGCCTGGTAGGCTGTTCAAGTGCCTTTCGCAACATAGGATCTATGAAGTTTCCAAGATGGTCCTGAGCTGGATGTGTTCGACGCTCACGTCGAACAGATCAAGCTGGGGAGCCATGCCGGAGGCTGGGGCCAGATCTGGGTGCTTGTAGCTCCATCATAGACCCTCTGATGTTACTGGATCCTCCTGTTGAATAGAAAAAACTGATTTTATTCAGTACATTTACATTCCACTCAGACGCAGAAAAAGTTTTGGGGATACTCCCCTTGTGCGTACAACTAAGGTTTGGGATTCCCAGCTGGAGTCAGTTTTTAGGTCTTAAAGTCAATAGAAGTGATCTAATTTCACTTCTAGGCAAGCGTGCTTAATTGTCGCCCACATTATATGCTTTCCACGAAGTGAGATTCTGATCAAATGCGAATCTAACTTTATTTTTTTTAAATAATCTTGGAAAAATCTGTTGTGCCCAAAAGCTGGACACATATATGATATTGTCGAGATTTATAAATATTTTCTTCTACTAATTTACTTATGTCATTGGGGCCTTTGACCTAGGTGTAGGCTTACTAGGAGAGAGATCAGGCGTAGAGTGAGGAACAAAGAGTGCACCTTTGTTTGCGCGCGCACTTGTGCACACCTAGTATCTTCCGTGCCAATCTTCAATAAGCCATTTGGTTGCTAAATTGAAGAGTACAACTGTAACGTTTTATGACAACTGAATAGACTGGTATTACGTTTAGTCGGTTAACTAAGTCACGTGTTTTTTTTTTTTACCTATAGTTAACTACCTACTCGGGTGGAATATAGACTTCTTTGAGATTGGCCGCTTTGGCCGAATTTGATCAGGAGGACTATTATTATTTGATAAATAGACTAATAAACTTTTGGTAAAATATAATACTGACTGATGAAAGGAATGGAGGGAGCAACAGCGAAACATTTTAATTCTCTACAGGTTTAACAATTTGATTTAAATTTTTAAAACTGAAAAGATTTCCTGTAATTTTGAGAGAGGCATAATTTGAAGCAGAATTGCGAAGAGAACTCAGATTTGCCCGATATGATAAAAATCGAATACGCTTTTAACAAAATCCACTTACATCAAGAAGTTACTATTTCCTCACGTCCGCATTGAAAGAATACCTTATTACTTCTGAGACAAAGCACTAGGGAAACTATTTAAGTAACTGCTATTTTTTTTCAAGAGATAACAGTAACTCAATTCAAATAATTATATATGTCGGAGACGGTTATCAAATACAACTATGGGTAGTTGTCAAATCTTAATAAGTACAACTGTGGGTAGTTGTCCAAATGTGTTATATTATGCAAACTGAATTGTTTTGTTTGTGTTATTTAATTGGAATTGTTTCGGATTACCAATCATCATTAAGAAATAATGTTGAAAATAGTTAGAATAATGATGAATTATGTTTACTCATTGTTTTCAGCTATAGGCAGCCGGCCAGCTTCCATCCAGACAAGTTTTCTAACTTTGCTATGAGCACCTCAGCAGAAGTTCCAGAATATTGGAACTCCACAGGCTTCTTTCTGCTTGCTACTGGCTCAGTGCAAAAGATGTATTAGTATTTATTGATGTGGATAAAAATGAGTAAATTGTAATTTTGCCTGATATTGATTTATTTATATCCTCTCCAAGTACAAAGGATTGGAAATATTGCTTAGATCTGAATAAAGTTGATGATGCTGCACCAAAATTTGTTGGTAACATGGTTTTAATTTTATGTAGCTTTGCAGAAGTAAGCATCAATGCATAGCACAATCAATATTATTATTAATACTATGGCTGATTAGTATAGAAAAGCAAGTTGCTAGAATAGAAAAGATACAAGTCAGTGAGCCATAATTACAGTATCATTTATTCTTCTTCTCAAATGGTGGTAATTTCAGTGGCATTTTGAATCACAAGATTAGTTCTTAATTCTTTATTGTACACCATAACAGCTGTACAAAGGCGAGCTTAACTTCAAGTTGAATTTTCTCCCTTTGAGTGATAGAGAAAGATTACAATAGAGGGTAATAGAGGGCACATTTAATAAATAAATAAAAGTACTTACATACATAACTGTAAATATATACACATACATAATAATATATAAGAGTATTATGTCAAAATCAAAAGGAAATGCTCTTTAACTTTCCTCTTGATGACAATCAAGAGAAGGGCTGTTGCATAGGGAGTGCGGGAGCAAGTTCCAGAGATGCACTGCAGTAAGAGAGAAGGAGCCACCACAGCGACAGGAAGTGTGATGCAGAGTACGAAGGAGAAGAGAAGTGTCAGTGGTCGAGTTTGGTTAGGAGTAGGTACCTCAGAAGCATCTAGAAAATAGATATTGGCATAGTCTATAAGTGGTAGAAGAGATTGAGCAAGACTGACCTTAGTGTGAAATGGTAAGAACTTTTGGAGACGTTTATGAGACTGGAAAGAGTAGAATACCCTATAAAATGGGCACTGAGTCATACACTACAGGCGGCAGAGACTGGTGATCCAATAGGCTGAGCATGTACCTGCCACTAACAATGAGTTCTTGAGATTTAGCTGGGTTCAGTAAGTGTCCAAAATTACATTGTTCCAATTAGGCAAAGGTGTTCGTGGAAGTGGAAAAATAAAAGGTCACGATTGATTGAAGTAGTAGAAAGTCGTAAATATTTATCTCAATAGGTACACTTTCTTAAATACAAACATTACCTGCAAGTACCTAATCAAAACTAAGGATAGGCAAATTATGTTTCACAAACAGTAGTTTTGTGGCTTTGTCTCCTTTCAAACAATATCTTAGAGGTTAAGAAATTAAGCCAGCTGCACTAAACAATAGTTCACTTGGCACTGAACTTGACAATGTTATTTCTCCACCACAAAATTCAATAATGAGTGATTTCCATATCATGAGGTTACTTTCGCTGCTGTCATTAAAGGTGTCCTCTCGATCGTGACTGCTATTTTTGTCAACCAGATTGGAATGCACATTTTATGTTGGTGGTAAAATCTGGAAGGTTGTGCTCGGTTCATCATGGATCGGGTTGATTCGGTTTTGATACTACTCTTTGCAGAAGCAACAAAAGCTTCGTCATCATTAACACCACTGTCTTGCCACATTTGAGTCGTAAGTATTCGGTCTTCGAGCATCGCTGCTCGCTCGGTGGTCATACGAATTGTAAATTTTATTATTTTTTCCCTCTCCCGCTGTAAGTTTTGATAGTTTATGTACTCGAAGCGAGCGAAGGTTAGGTAGGTGATCAACACTTTAAAAAAGTAGGTAGGTATACTGTCGGTGTTCATCCGTTTTCATGGTCGACAATGGTCAAAATGGCTCACACTTCGGAAGCTAGCCACGCGTTTAAAGACAGCATTATAATTTTTATTCCGACATAATAGGGTTTCATTAGGCGTCCGGATTTGTTTTATTAATAAATAAAGCTTTGAACAGTAGCCGTTTTTTTTTTGAAATCAGACTTTTTTATTAATCTGGTAACACATTGATAACGCGTGAAGGTGAGGTGACCAAAACTGTCAAACTTTAGGTAATTACCGTCAAAGAGTAGGTATTTACTGTCAGTGTTCACCCGTTTTCATGGTCGACAATGGTCTCACATGGTCCACACTACGCCAGATAGTCGTTTTTTTTTATTGAAATCAGGCTTTTTTTAAAAGTGAGATATCATACAATTACTTACCCCTCATATAATTGATTGCCTACTTATGGAAAAAAGTAGGTAGGTACCTACGAAAACGCCTAAAGAATATTTAAAAAAAAAATTAATTTACGTCCCAAAAAATATCTAAAAGATTTGAATATAAAATACTCTCTGAATGATTATGGAAGATTTAAAGATTAAAAAAAACCCACGCTGT
This sequence comes from Melanchra persicariae, assembly GCA_947386135.1. NCBI lineage: Eukaryota > Metazoa > Arthropoda > Insecta > Lepidoptera > Noctuidae > Melanchra > Melanchra persicariae. The sequence goes on along the minus strand of OX376661.1, from coordinate 6,169,178 downwards.
CAACGGGTGCGCGGATGAAGGGAACGTTCACTTCCCCTTGCTTTATAGTCCGCTGAATACGGTGGAGTGACCACTTCGCTCGTTTGAATTGTCATTTAAATAATTTCCACTTTTCGCTCGCGCAGTTTGCTTTGTGTAGGCGTACCAAGTTTCATTAAAATGGGTTCATTGATTACCCAAAAAACGGACTGAGCTAGTATAAAAAACCTTGAGGAGTAAACGATCTTATGCATTGATGTTTTGACTTATAAATACCACTATTGTAACAATTTGAAAATTAAAATAACTTTAAGTTAAATTTATGAAATTTTATTATAATCAGAAAAAACTCGTTTAACGAAGTCGATATGATTGGAAATGTAACGTGTCATCCATTCTTAACATCATTGACAGCTGACTTCGTGATCACTGCACCCGAGTCTTTCACTTCGACATGTTTACAGAATCGACCGGCGGAATCGACCGGCTGTACACAACTGTATTCGTTGTTCTAGATTCAAACCTAAGCATATTCAGCCTATAATGGGCAACTTACCGACTAACAGGAAGCATCTAGAATTTCCTTTCCTACATACTGCAATTGACTATGCTGGGCCAGTGTTGATCGCAGATCGAAAAGGCAGAGGTAGTAGAGTAGACTCATAAAATCTTACATATGTGTTTTTGTATGTTTCGCAGTCAAAGCCTTGCACCTTGAGCTCGTCACGGACTTGACCAAAGAAGCATTCATTGCTGCTCTTTATCGTTTCATGAGTCGCCGTGGCAAACCACAAACCATCTCATCAGACAATGCTACAACCTTTGTCAGAGCTAGTAACGATTTTTATATTTTTTTTATTAAATATTCAAATAATATCCAAACAGACATGTCTAACCAAGGTATAGATTTCAAATTCATTCCACCCTATACTCCACACTTTTGGTGGATTATGGGAATCTGCAGTAAAGTCGGTCAAGCATCACCTCAGGAGAATACTCTCTTTGACACACCTCACATATGAGGAGATGTCTACTTGCCTGGCCCAGATAGAGGCTATCCTCAACTCCCGACCTCTTAATCCTTCATACTCAGATCCTTCAGACCTTTCATGCCTTACTACATCCCATTTCTTCATTGGACGAACGCTCATGTCGGTTCCTCACCCACCCGTGACAGAAGTTAACATGAACCGACTGCAGCGCTTCGAAAGGATACAGAAACTAAAACAACACTTTTGGCAGCGGTTCTCAACCAATTATGTAACTCTGCTTCAACAGAAAACAAAATGGCGAGCATCGAGCGATGACCTTAAGTTGGGGTCTCTAGTCCTCGTATGAGACCGTCATCAACCTCCACTGCTCTGGCTTCTGGAAAGAATTGTCAAGCTGCATCCCGGATCAGACAGCATCAGCAGAGTGGCAGACATCAGGACGAAAAATGCCGGCATCCAGAGGGCGTATAACAATATATGCCCTCTCCCCATCGCAGCATCCATTTTGAAGTTTATACGCTTTAAACCCGGGAGCATGTTCGGGCGCATCACTACAAGATGTCGATGGGTGTGCGCGCGCCCCTCACTATCAAGGTCACTTTGGTCGCGTTTCATGGACATATATGGCAATGCGCGATAAGCAGCAGCAAACCCCGCCCACAGCCAGGGAACGAGAGAAGGAGTGGGATAGCGAGTGCAGACCGTGCCCTCCAGTATCGCCACTCGCCCGCCAGTGGGGCACTCATAAGCACGCGGAGCACGAACACAATCTTCAGAATTCAGATCAGAACTAGAACTTCTCAGACAGTCTTTTGTAGTGTATTACAATATACACCGTATAAAGAAACAGCGGAGGTAGGTACCTAGTTTTCATTCGCCTCCAGACCTACAATACTTACTAAAGAGCTATCGAATAACGGCACAGCCGTAACAGTCTATTATTGGTGTCAGTGCTGTCGCCGGACTAAAAAAGTGGTATAATCTAACTGTATTTTATTATATCTGGAAAGACTCCTTGGTCCACACATAATTAAATACTAAAGCCAAGTATGGTGCTATGGTCTCAATTATGGACGTGCACACTTTGATAGACATTCCCCATATGTCTTTGGTCAATTTGATTTTAATTTGCCGGAAAGCTTTTATAACTGTCATAGGGCTGATATGTTTGAATTGGAATTCAACCGTACAACCTGGAACGTTTGCTCTTAATAAATTAAATGAGACCTCTGGTGAAGAATTTAAAGCTTCAGTAGCTTTTGATGGTATTTCGGAGTTAAAATTTACAAATTCTTGAGCAACTTTGTCATCGTCATATCAGCCGAAAGACGTACAGTGCTGAACGTAGAGAAACCACCTTATTGACCAAACAGGGCTTCAGCCGACTTCTTAATTTTTCCTAAACTCAAATTACCACTTCATGCCATGGCACCCGTTTTCATTCGGTAGAAGACATCAAAGACAATCCGCTGCGAGAACTGAACACAATTCCTGAAATTTCGATGATGAGATTATTCGTTGCGTGTATATAATTAGTTTCTGAAGGAGCATACTTTGAAGGCTATAAAATAAAGGAAGAATAACTAACATTTTGTGTATTATTGAGTAGTGTTTTATTCTATTTTAATATTTTTCCATTTCTCTAAGGACCATTCCATTATTGGCCTAATTTCGCTATTTTGTCGATGTAAAAATAAAAAAACTTGACACGAGGAAGCAACAAGCACTTCATTATGCACAATTCAAATTTTTAAATACTATTGTTATTATTCAATAATGCAAAAAGGTCGGTTTGCAAAAATAAAAATCATTAAAATTCGGCTATTCTTCGGATTTTAATTAATAGGGTCACCAGGCCAGACACGATTACTTTATCATAAATTCAAATTAAATAATGTCATGTCCGTACTCTTCGGAAGGGTAAGCTGTGGTGTATCGTGTAGATGCACATATTATTACATTATAATAAAATAAATAAATAAATAAATATTGTTAAACAAATCTGCCTAGCCTTTTTCTGGTATACTATGTTGATTACCTACGGCTTCTAGTCTAACTGGCTGAATACCAGTATCCTACATGGATCAACTGTCTCTCTGGCCACCACAACCGCGTAGATACCTAGGTAATACGAAACACGGCAAAACTCTCTTTGACGGTTCTTGCTGAAATAAACTCACCGTTTGAACTTATGTGGAGTGAGCGTGAAGTAAACTCCATCTGGCTATCCATCTAGTTTGCATGGACTTACAGCTCACATCATGTTCACTTCACCTAAGTTTACACAGTGAGATGATTACAGCCGGTCGATTCTGTTGACATCTCACGGTGTTCACCTAGGTGGAGTGAACGACAAAAGAGCTCTCATTCCATCTTATTTGTATGGTTTGACACCTCACCCGTCGTGCGCCCCGCCCGGGTGTTCACTTCGACATGTTTACAGAATTCCACTGCAGAATTGCACTGCTAGTCGTCAGACTTTCGTGCTTCGGCCGACCCGTAACGACTTCAAAGATCTACAAATGACGGCCGGGACCAACGGGTTGCTAATGTAATTAAAGTTAACAAAATACTTATTCCTCTTGAAAACTATCCTTGCAGATCGCCCGAAGTTCACGTCCGCCGTACTTCGCTACCAAGGTCGGTCTTAATATCAAAACATCGGTGTGCTACCCAAAATTTCCTGTTGGAAACATTCAAAACAACTTTGCCCGTCTAGGATGGAGCTGAGAACGAAGTGCATCGCTCAGCAATCGCGCTTGCCTAGCCTTTTCTCAACTATATTGGGGTCGGCTTACAGTCAAACCGGATTCAGCTGAATGCCAGTATTTTACGAGTGGCAGCCTATCTGAACCACACAACCTAGTAACTGGGTAACACTGTACTTCTCAGAAAGACTGGTGACAGATTTTCTTGCTTCTGACCATTCGTAACGACTGCCATACATCTACAAATAACAGCCGGGACCAACGGCTTCACGTTCTTTCCGAGTTGCAGAATTTGTTCGAAAGAGTTACCGCGACCCTGGAACGCAAAAAGTATTTGGAGTAACATGGGTGGGTTTTAGTAGTGAGTCTGACACTCCCTTTCTGCTCAACCCAGAGCGGAAGGAGTCTCAGTTAAGATGGTCACGCATCCACAGACCGACCTCGACAAGCATTGTTTAACCTTAAAGATCGACCCGTGCTGCTGTTACAATAACTAACTATTATTTTGTAATTACCGTAAGTTACAACATAATACTAATTTAACTATATACACTTATAATAATTTGAATAATTCATGATTATCACTCTCTGACCGGTGGTTGTGGCGACACTTGGGGGAGGCCTATGTCCAGCAGTGGACGTCTTTCGGCTGATGATCACTCTCTGGAACTTTAGTTTTCGATTTATTCAATACACCCGCGGCTTCGCTTCGCATGAATAGTGTTTTGATTATCACTTTGCAGGTTTCGTGTGCTAAATTCTTTACGGCAGTTTTGGATTCGTGATACCACAATATTTTTATCCCTGTGTACTTTTGTATTTTATATTAGCTTCTGCCTGCGACTTTGTCTAGAAATAGGAATCAATTAGTTCAACCAGGCTTCAGACTTGCTAAAGTAGCCACATCTTTCATGGGGTACTGTTTAAAATGTTACAATAAAATACCTCCCCAGATATTAGAATTAAATGAAACAAAATTTAAATCTTGTGTTAAGCGCACACTATGCAGGCAAGCATATTATAAGTTGGGGGATTACATTGATGATAAAAATGCTTGGCTCAATGCTGGTCCTGCTCCAGAGCCACTAGGGCGCACAAATTAGTTATTTAATTATTTTTTATTTTTATTTTTAGCAGTTGTGAGACCCGCTGAATATTGAAAGAACATGAATTTTTCATTGTATAGACTCGAACTAATTTTGCATTGTATAATTTCATGCATTAACGGCACATGTGTGAGTACTGTGTACCTTCAAGTCAAACTATAATTTTTGGGTAAGACTTTAATGTGCCCTGGCTGTTGGGAGTGTCATGCTCACTCAAGTCTCTCTGATGGTGCAGTTTGTGTTTCATTCATCATTTGGCTCCGTCAGCTAGGACTGGTCATCTCTCAACTGCCACGGTTTGTTTTAATTTGTTAGTATTTTGAATTGTTCCTTTTTTTGCTTTTGTCGTGCACGTCTTTTTACATCGTTCTCACATGTCTATGAATAATTTCAACAAGAACAATGTAACCACAACTTTGTAATAATTAATTGATTTAAAAGAGTGTCCATGGAGTTTCTTGTACGTTCTTCTCCATAGAGATCTACGCTTTGGAACGTGCAAATAGCTTCACCTCTTTGACTGACCGACCTTGACAATTCAAAAGTGCCTGTAAATGGTTTAATTGAAATAAATGCTTTGACTTTGACTTTGACTTTGTCGACGTCAAGAAAAATAATCAAATCACATCAAACACTACTAACCATATAAGTGTGAAAGTTAAAATACTTTATATCGCGCGGTTACAATACCATCGCTCATAAGGGTTATCACTCTCAATTCCAGCCTCAGAAATACTACAACTGGTTTCTGCTCTCCTAGTACGTGTGAATCATTACCGCTTACAATTTCCAGCCCCGGAAATATTTCAACACTAGCTGCTAGCCGCGACTTCGTCCGCGTGGAATCCTGTTTTTATTTTGGTTAATTTATCTTTTTTTGGTATAATATATTTGTCTCCCATCACAGGCAGTTGCAAAATAAATAAATAAATAGTAGTAGGATAGTAGAGTAAGAAGTCTAAATAAATAGTAATTTTGTTCATCATCATCATATTAGCCGAAAGACGTTCACTACTGGACATAGGCCTCCCCCAAGTTTCGCCACAACAAACTGATTAATAAATTACATCAAAACGCTTTTTGTGCGTCACTTCTGGCGGAATAAACTTATTTTCTTTCTTTTTTTTTTTTTTTTTTTAAGTGGAACTTATGTCTTAAAAAAGTGATTATTTATATCTAAGTAAAATAAAAATTAAAAAAATATATATTATTCCTATTTATAAATACAATAAAAAAGAAATCCAAACCAATGTTTTGACAGTTCAACTCTGTTTTTGAATTTGAATTGCGGTGTTAAGATTCTCCGCGGAAGAATGATTTTGAAGAATGACAATTTATTACAATATTTATCACCAGGCGCGCGTTTTACATTTCCTTAGCTACAGTAACGCTAAGATGGGCCATTTATTATTATAATACCCACGGACAGGTGGCGAAGCCCTGTGACAGAGGAGCTTCTAAAACAAAAAAAGTTGAGTTAGCTCGAAAGATCTTGTGTTCTTAAAAAACTCTTTTACAAAAAAATAAATACAACCGACTTCCAAATAAAAAAACAACTACAAATTACAGAAAAACTTTAATTTTGGAAGTCAGTGTTGAATTACGAATAAACAACCAAAACCATTGACTGTTTTTAATTTTATCTACACAGTTAATTTTTTAGTAAAAGGATTTTTTATTTCTGACTCCAAACAACACTACTGAAATGATGAAATTTTCTTCTAGCTATTTGAATTTAGAAATCAAACTACTAAACCGATTCAGATGAATCTCGAGAAGGATTTCCTTTCACATAAAAACAAATCAAATTGGTTCATAAATGTCGGAGTTATGAGGTAACAAACATAAAAAAATAAAAAAGCATCCTAACTGAGAATCTCCTCCTTCTTTTGAAGTCGGTTAAAAACTTACAATTGTTTCGATCTATGTTACCGGATCCAATGAAATCAGGAGCGGATTTCACCACTGAAACTGAACGCGATCAGTACATCTAAACTGCGTTCAAGAGCTGTCAGTGTAAATATTCCATAGGAAAATAATAACACTGAAAGCTCATAAACGTGGTTTATTCGCTGATCGCGTTGTTACATTGGTAAAATTGGCCCTAAGAATCAATTTGATTAATAAGTTTGAAGAGCAACGCGCGATAAGGAACTTCGTAAAACCATGAAAATGACACCCATGATGAAAAGTTGTCAAATCTCGTGGGCGCCATCTTGGATTTCGATTTTGACTTGGTAATCGTTATTGGCGACCCCGGAAACCATGAAAATCACAACCATGATGAAAAGTTGTCAAATCTCGTGGGCGCCATCTTGGATTTCGATTTTGACCCGGTAATCGTTATTGGCGACCCCGAAAATTAGGAAAATGACACCCATGATGAAAAGTTGTCAAATCTCGTGGGCGCCATTTTGGATTTCGATTTTGACCCAGTAATCGTTATTGCCGACCCCGAAAACCATGAAACTGACAACCATGATGAAAAGTTGTCAAATCTCGTAAGCGCCATCGTGGATTTTGATTTTGACCCGGTAATCGTTATTGGCGACCCCGAAAACCATGATGAAAAGTTGTCAAATTCCGTGGGCGCCATCGTGGATTTCAATTTTGTCCCGGTAATCGTTATTGGCGACCCCGAAAACCATGAAAATGACACCCACGATGAAAATTTGGCAAATCTCGTCTGCGCCATCTTGGATTTCGATTTGAATTTTTCGAAAATGACACCTATGACGAAAGGATGGAAAATTTCATCGTCGCCATCTTGAATTTCGATTTTGACCCGGTAATCGTTATTGGCGACCCCGGAAACAATGAAAATGACAACCATGATGAAAAGTGGTCAAATCTCGAGGGCACCATCGTGGATTTCGATTTTGACCCGGTAATCGTTATTGGCGACCCCGAAAACCATGAAAAGTTGTCAAATCTCGTGGGCGCTATCTGGGATTTCGATTTTGTTTGATTTTGACCTGATATTCAAAAATGATTAGATAAATCCCTACTTTTAGTAAAAAAACTATAGCAAAAAGTGTCGTTACAACTTTTGGTCTTAATTTCAAAAGTGTCGTTACAACTTTTGGTCTTAATTTTTTCCGTCTAGCCCCTTTCGCAACTCGCGATAAGGAACTTCGTTCCAAAAACCTGCAATGGATGTTGAAATACTCGTAACGATCGACGCATGAAATCAGCTCCCGTAGTGGCGACGGCGGCTGAAAGCTAGCTGCGCTTGCCGATCACTATGCGATTGCCACGGTCACGATACATTGCGTATGAGGTTTTAAAACAAATCAGTTCTTTTGGATTCCTATAAAGTTCCTGAAAAAATTTCATGTACCAGTCTTCTTAGTATGGTTTAATGAACTCAACTCGTCAATCTGCGGAGGGCTTGCACCCTGTATTCTATAAGTCAACAAATAAAATAAAGTAAAATATCGATCGTTCCTTGGGGTCAGATATCGCGTTCACACAACCAAGAATTTGCTATGTTTTAAGCGATCTTTCGTACTGCACCTATCTACTGGGCCCACTGTTTCATCGATAACCTGAAGATGGCTGAAAATGGCTGAAGATTTACAGTGGATTTACAGACTTATATTGGACCAACTATTAGGTACTGAAGAATATATTGTTACAAACAATTTCTACTTGTCTAGTGTTCACATAATTATGAATGTTACAAAAAAAATATTAATTTCAAGTGTGTCGTTTGGCATCTCTTCATGATTAAAGGCTTACACAGAAAGTGGCCGCTGAGATGCTACAAATAAAAAAAACTTATTTAAAGTCATAACCTCTTTAATATTGGCACTGTAGGTATTTGAAAAAAATAATATTAATATTGCAAATATATTACCTAAACATTGATGTTACGTATGTTATAAGATTGTTTGGAAATCTAAACATAAACAAAAACACAAAAGAAAATCAAAACCTACAAAAACACCTGCATACGGCGGGGTTCGAACGCACGCATCACTAAGTGGAAGTCCGATCATTAACCGCCTTAGCTGATTTCACTCGTTTGAATAATTCAAAATTTGCGTTCCTATCAGTACAGAGGTACGATTTAAATCATGCCGTTAAATTTATCTTTAAATGCCCATAACTTTTTTTCCTGGCCACCAATTTAATTGAAACAGAGACTAAATGATGCTCAGATCTAACCCACATGTAACTGTACAGTCTTCAAGTAAATCTGTACAGTATTTTCAGAGATTAGCGTTAACAGACAGACAGACAGACAGAAAAGAACATCTGAAAAATCTTTTTTGTGCAGTATGCTCCTTTTTCATCGTCCCCAACCCATTTTTGGTAAATTTGTTTAATGTACAGACACAAACTTTCTACTGTTTTATTATATGTATAGATTTCATCGTCCCCAACCCATTTTTGGTAAATTTGTTTAATGTACAGACACAAACTTTCTACTGTTTTATTATACGTATAGATGTCTATGCGTGAAGTTTTGACATAGTCACCGATCGCCTTTTTTTTTACCTACCGAATACGGTCGATAACTCCTAAAGCCGGTACACTACAAAACGCCAAATATCGGCCGTATCTCCTTCAGTAGCCTTCTTGCCTACTCCAGAATCGGCATCCATCTTGTTTTAAGACTCTTGAGTTCCTTAAGCTCTCGTCGTCGACTACACTCTGCCAACGCATTCAGAAGTAACGCTCGCCGGCCGCTGCTGCGGCACCACTCGCTTCGCTCGCTCGGCTCGCGCGCGATCGGTCACAGTTCTAACCTAACCTATTTCACCCAGTTCAAAATGACGAATCACACCTACAATCTCCCGCAGAAATGTTTTCACCATAGTCTAATTATCTAGTCGCAGGCAGCAGATTTTAGGCTTTTTTTTTTTTTTTTTTATAGGATGGGAAATCATCGAATGACCCCTCCCGCTCTGGGTGGAGCGGCAGGGAGTGTCAGACTTTTATTGACTAAAACCCACCCTTAGTCCTCCTAGTGCCTTTCTTCCCAGGCCCACGGTAACTCTTTCGAACATATTCCGCAACCCTGGCAGGCTCTGGCCCTGGCGGGCCCCGTCTCCGTTGCTGACTGCTCGTTGCTGACGGCGCGTTTAGAGTGAAACGCGCCGTCGACTCTGGCCTGACCTGATCGGACAGCGAGCTACCCGTTGCTCGCTGTCCGCAGGCGTCAGTCACTGCGCCTTGCCCAGGAGCGTCAGTTCCTGAGAGGCGCAGCGACTAACGTACGTCTGGAGGAGGCGGAATGGGGCCATTACTGGCACTCTATTTCAGCCCCCTCCCGAGCAGTGGCAGCGGCGGCGACGGTGGCGGCGGCTGCGGCGGAAGCGACGGCGGGGGCGGCGGCGGTGGAGGAAGGTTTTCTCCTCGATCCGGCCCTGGCGGGTGGACCGCAGGCTTTGCCCCCAGCCCAGTGATCGGCCGGCTTGCCAACACCTCCCCCTCCGTGACGGAGTCGTCCAGGCCCAAAATGCGCATGTCTATGCACTTCGTGGGGCTGGACACTCGGACGTCATCCGCGCCCATGGACGCTTTAAGCCTTTCGGCTAGAGCGTCCGTTGCCGGACCGCTGTCTGCTCCAGGGATCTCCAGCATCCTGGCCCCGGTCATGGTGACCCTGAGCCGGAGACCCCCGACGATGCCAAGCTCACCGAGGTTGATGGCCTCCTTGGCCTTGGTGAGCGTGTTGGCATACGTCACGCCCCTCTTCACCGCGTCCGTCTGCAGCGTTATCACTACAGCCGCGGTCTTCGGGGCGCGGAGCGCAGCCGCGACGCCTCGCGCTCTCTGCCGCCGCCTTCTCTCCCGCCTCTTTGCCACCCTGGCTGCCTTTCCCGCCTTCTTCTTCTCCCCGGCCACTTGCCATTCGGCTTGAGCCGGGGGAGGTTCAGAAGGCGAGGAAGCCGGGGGGGGCTGCTGCACGGCTGGCGCAGGAGCCTTCGCCGTCCGTGCAGCCACCCCACCCTTCCTCTTCCTTCCCGGGGCCGGGTCCGGTTTTCCCGGCACCGGCTTCGCGGGTGCCGGCCCGGACACTTTCTCCTGGCCGGACGACCCCGGTGTGGCTGCCACGGCGGCCGCATACGACGCCGCCTTTTTTTGGGCTGGAGCCTTCCCACTCGCCGCTAACGGGGGGCGCAAGACGATGCCCTCCAGGACGGAAAACCGCGCCTGGAAGGCAGCCATCTCCCGCCGCACCAGGTCCAGCACCTGGCCCTCCTGCGGCACGGGCTGGCTGTTCTCCCTGCGCCCCCTTTTAGGCGCCCCCTGTGGGCCGGTTTTTTTTTTTTTTTTTTTTACGGGTGGAAATCCTCATGGATGTCTTCCGCCCTGGGGCGGGCGGAGGGGTCTGTCAGACTCTTACTGACTAAAACCACCCCGGTGTTCCATCTTCCACCTACGCCGGGGATCGCGGGAACACATGTGACTTCCGTAATCCCCGGCTGGCGGCACCAGCCGCCTCTGCGGGCCACATCTCGTACGCGGGGGGAGTGAGGTGTTTAACTCCCCCCGCGACGTCAGAGGGGTGCACGGGAACACCACGCGCCGCCACCTCGGGTCCGGATGAATGGGAGGCAACGGACATCTCCAAGTCCACCGCCCCTGGACCCAGTTAGGGGGGCAGAAGGAGGGCAGCGTACGCCCTCCTCCGACGCCCGGTGCGCCTGCTGCGGGCCGGGAGGCCGGAGGCCCACCTCGGTTAGCCTCCGCTGCCGCCAGGATGGAGGTCAGCGCCGCGCTTATGGCCTTGTTTTTAGAGGAGAGTTTCCTTTTCACGGCCACATCGCGAAGCGCGGCCTCCACCACCTCCGCAAACCCGGCCCTCCGAGCCCGCTCCTGTCCGGAGTCATCCGGCCCACCGCCGGAGGACTCCGAACCAGGAGCCCCGCGACCGCCATCTCCGTCTCCGGGGGGTCGTCCAGCATCAGCAAGCCCCTCGGCTCGCTGGCCAGCCTGCTTGGGGGCAAGAACTCTGCTCTTGCCTCCCTCTCGGCCCCTACCCCGCCTGCTGGTGGGGATTTTTCGGGCCGAGGCCACCTCTTCGCTGCCGGACGACCCCCGGTCCTCCTCTGATCTGGGCCGCTTGCGGAAGGACCTGAAGTCCTCCGCAGCAGCCCCCGCCCCCTCGGGTACAGGGCTCGCCAAGCTAACGGTCGCCAGGTCGTCGGAGTCCAACTCGGACTCCGAATCTACACCCGCGCGACGCTCAAGCGAGCCCTCCTCCAAATATAGCGCGCCTCTGCCCGCGCTCCGTCCGACCGACGCTTTGTCGGGTGAACTAAAACTAAACCCGATCAAGTTCTGAAAGGACGGCTTGGATCGGGGGCCTCCTCGGCCACTGTTGCTCTTGGCAATTGGATTGTGGACAGCCCTGTTGCCCCCCCCCAGAATACGAGGGGCTTGACGCACGAGGCGTGGCGGATTCCCGGACCGCCGTGCAGTCCGGACCGCCCTGGGGTAATATCTCTTTTTCAGGCCTGTCCATGGTTTCCTTTTTGAGGGTGCGGTCCCTATCTCCCCTCCTCTCCCCCTCTCTCTCACTGCTTGCTCGCTGCCCTCACGGTCACGTCTGATGATCAGACGCGTACCAGAGAGCAGCGAGAAAGCCAATGAGACGCACACCGTCCGAGGACCCGAACACTGCTCAAGTCTCCGAACGGTGCGCCCCTCTTGTGTCTCTCTTGGTCTGGTCTCTCACCTTCCGGCATGAGTGGCTCTACCGGCAAAGTCCCCAAGATCATTGAGACACGCAAGCCCCACCACGACGGCAACGTGGAGACACGGTCGGTGGGGAGCAGATTTTAGGCTTTGGGATGTAATTTCGGGATTTTGTACTTCGGGATTTTAAACTTTCGGGCAAATGAACTTTCGGGATTTTAAACTTTCGACCAAACAACCATTCGGCGTTTCAATTATCGGGATTTCGTCCATCGGTATTTTAAAATTCGGTCTTTTAAAATTTGGGATTTTGATACGTACCCAGTACAGAGTCAGTGTTTTGACAACTTCACGCGTAACGCTGAACAGAACATAAGGAAAGCGCCTAAGTACTTTTGGAACTACATACGTTAAATAAAAAAAAGCTGGTTACGCTTATTCGCGTTATTTTATTTTGGGTAACACACAATATAATAATGGTCAGGAAATATGCACCGCTTTTAATAACTTTTTTTACAGCGTCTTTAACATAAATCAGTCTTTGTCACATACTGATCCTCATGCCCTCTGCAAAATGAATACGCCTGCGATACTATTTCTAACATTACAGTGTTGCATGAGACGGTATTCAAGCACCACTCAAGTTTGGATAAAAACAAAGGTGCTGGTTGCGACGAAATTCCTGCTATATTTTGGTCATCTTGCGCAAAGGGCTTATCGCACCCTGCCCTGCTGTTTCAGCTTTCACTAAAGAATTGTGTGTTTCCCTCTCTGTGGAAAAAGGCGTACGGCATACTTATTCATAAGAAGAGTTCCAAATCTAAAATTGATAATTACCGCCCTATCTCTATGTTAAGCTCTATTGCCAAGGTTTTTGAACAAATTATCGTTACTAATATTTACCCAGTTGTTGGTCTCGGCATTCCTGAATTTCAGCACGGATTCATGCAAAGACGTTCCACGGTTTCAAATTTGGCTTGTATTACTGACTATGTGGTGGGTGAAATGGAAAATGGTGGTCAGGTTGACGTGATCTACACTGATTTTGACAAAGCTTTCGACCGTGTGGATCACGTCATCCTGTTACGTAAGCTGTACGCATTAGGAATTCATGGAGATTTGCTCAGGTGGATTGAATCATACCTAACTAATCGCTCTCAAGTTGTTGTATTGGGCGGGTTTAAATCTGATTTTGTATCCATCCCCTCCGGTGTGCCCCAGGGATCGCACCTTGGCCCTCTCTTCTACAACGCCTATATTTTTGACATCATTTACCACATAAAGCACTCACCATCATATTCTCTACGCTGATGACAAAAAGATTTACACATCCATCAACTCTTTGTCTGACTGTATCTTGCTCCAAGAAGATCTCAACTGTTTATTTAACTACTACACAAAAAAACAATATCACGGTTAGCATAAAAAATGTCAAAATATATCCTTTACTCGTAAAAGAAATCCTATCATTTATTAATACAGTTACAACGGCGTTGCAATCGAGAGGGTCAAGCTGGTGCGGGACCTGGGTATACTATTAGACTCGGAAATGTCCATGCGATAGCACATCGATGCGATATGCAGCTGGTCATTTCGCAATCTCGGTTTTGTTTTAAGATCTCGCCTACCTTTTAAGAGTTTGTTAAGCTTAAAAGACAGTACCTAGTCTATTTTGCTTTCGTTCGAAGTTTACTGGAATACGGTTGTCAGATTTGGTCTCCCTGTTACGCTGTAAATAAAAATAGCCTTGAACGCATTCATTAGAAGTTTATAGATCATTTTAATTTCAAATTTCATCATTCCTCACATGATTATAGAGAGAACTATACTATTGTAGTCTTTGTATACAATCTTTTAACTCTGCAGGAGAGGCGTATTCTCATGGATATGGGGCTGCTATATGACATTTTACGGGGACGAACCGATTGCCCTATGCTTTTAAATAATATTAAGTTTAATGTTCCAAGGAAACGCACTAGACACACCACATTATTCTGTACTCCATTTCACTCGAGTAATTACGGTAAAAATAGTGTAATACCACGTATCTCGACGGTTACAATAAATATTTTAACAGTGTGGACTTATTCATTTCAAAAAACGAGTTTTGGTCAAATTATTAACAATACAGGCTATTTAAAATATCAACAACACTACAGTAAATGGCTGGTTATCAAATTAGTATATTTATTTTCCTTTCTATACTGGGTAATTTTTTTTCCAGTGCGCAAACTTTAAAACCACTTCTGCCCATGTAAATGAACAACTTTCCCCAAGAAAGCCATAGTCAATTCCTAAAAAAAAATTGAGTCTCCCATACAAACTGTGGTCAGTTGATGACAATTTTGTATGGGAAGTTCAAATTTTTTTTTAGGAATTGTAATAGTATGTATAATAATATATATAATATATTTTATTTTTCTTCATATATATATCTGTATATATCATTCGTAATTATATTTATGTATTTATGAAATATTTTATATCTTACTGAATATAATATTTTATAATATCTTACTGAAATGGCAAAAAAGTTTCAACTTCCCATATTAATCGCTGATTTAGGTGTGCCACTTCGTATATTTTAAATAAATTTAAAAAATATAATTTCAGACTGCCTGGAGGTGAATCAGGGAGGAAAAAATGGCTTGATGTCATTCCAAGTCATTCAAATATCAAAAATTATTCCGTTATTTGCAGTATTCATTTCAGGCCCCAGGATATAATAAAACATAGTTTAATGCGTTTTACTTGAATCCATCCTTAAAGCATATTAACTTATGAAATCAAATTATTGGTTAATATATTATAACCTATTATATAAGTCTCTACCTACATTAAATTGGTTGGTCACCCTAATGAAAGGGACAGAGGGCTCTCGTGAAGCTATCTCGCTCGGACCGCGTATCGACAGCCTGTGCGTATTCAAGGTTGGATATAAGTTGCAGCCGGACGCGGTGAAGAGGGGCGTGACGTATGCCAACACGCTCACCAAGGCCAAGGAGGCCATCAACCTCGGTGAGCTTGGCATCGTCAGGGGTCTCCGGCTCAGGGTCACCATGACCGGGGCCAGGATGCTCGAGATCCCTGGAGCAGGCAGCGGTCCGGCCGCGGACGCTCTAGCCGAAAGGCTTAGGGCGTCCTTGGGCGCGGATGACGTCCGAGTGTCCAGGCCCACGAAGTGCATAGATATGCGCATCTTGGGCCTGGACGACTCCGTCACGGAGGAGGAGGTGTTGGCCGCCGTCGTCAGGACGGGGGGGTGCTCTGCAGAGGAGGTGTAGGCGGGCACCATCCGTCCTGACAACACGGGCATGCGAACCGTAGTGGTGAGCTGCCCCGTGTCGGCGGCCAAGAAAATCTCAGAGGGCCGAAGGCTCTTGGTGGGCTGGGTCTCCGCGCAGGTGAAACTGCTGGAGCCCAAACCTCTGAGGTGCTTTCGTTGCCAAGTTGGCAACCACGTCGGAGCACTCTGCACCTCGGAGGTGAACCGCAGTGACCACTGCTTCCGCTGTGGTCAGCCCGGTCACAGGGCCGGCTCGTGCGACGCCGCGCCGCACTGCTTCGCATGTGCGGCAGCTGGCAAGCCGGCCGATCACTGGGCTGGGGGCAAAGCCTGCGGTCCACCCGCCAGGGCTGGGACGAGGAAGAAACCCTCCTCCACCGCCGCCACCGCCGCGGTCGCTTCCGCCGCAGCCGCCGCCACCGTCGCCGCCGCTGCAACTGCTCGGGAGGGGGCTAGAATGGAGTGCCAGTAATAGCCCCATTTCGCCTCCTCCAGACGTACGTTAGTCACTGCGCCTCTCAGGAACTGACGCTCCTGGGCAAGGCGCAGTGACTGACGCCTGCGGACAGCGAGCAATGGGTAGCTCGCTGTCCGATCAGGTCAGGCCAGAGTCGACGGCGCGTTTCACTCCGAACGCGCCGGAAAAAGCAGTCAGCAACAAAGACGGGGCCCGCCAGGGCCAGAGCCTGCCAGGGTTGCGGAATATGTTCGAAAGAGTTACCACGGCCCTGGGAAGAAAGGCACTAGGAGGACTAGGGGTGGGTTTTAGTCAGTAAAAGTCTGACACTCCCTGCCGCTCCATCCAGAGCGGGATCGTTTGATGATTTCCCATCCTATAAAAAAAAAAAAAAAAGGTTGGATATAAGTTCCTTGGTTGGGAGTGTCATGCTCACTCAAAAGTCTCTCTGATGGTGACATTTGTTGTTACATTCATCGTTTGGCTCCGTCAGCTGGGACAAGTCATTTCTCTACTGATACGGTTTGTTTTAATTGTTAGTACTTTGATTTGTTCCTTGTTTTTGCTCGGGACGCTTTTGTCATGCACGTCTTTCTACATTATTCTCACAAATATGAATAATTTCAATGAAACAATGAATCCACAACTTTGTAACAATTTATTGATTTAAAAGAGTGCCCATGTAGTTTCTTGCACGGTCTTCTCCTTAAAGATAGATTTAATTGAAATAAATGCTTTGACTTTGGAGTCATTCCATTCACCATGTCTTATCGCCCAGCGTGAGTCATTTCCATACTTTTTATCCCGAGAATATAGACCGTAACGCGGGTGAAGCCACTGGCAGAAGCTAGGACTACATAAACATTTTTTTTTATGGTGTAATCTATACGGGATCCCTTCTTTTCGCATAATGTTCTTTGTCCTAATATACTTTGGCATAACGATTTTGGCACAATTTGTTTTGGCATAATAATACTTCGGCATAATTTTTTTAGGCGTACATTTTATGTTGGCATAATCATCTTAAGACTAATTTGTTTTAGCATAAATTTGATTCGCATAACGTTAGTAGGCCTAATGACTATTAGCATAACGTTAGTAGGCCTAATGACTTTAATGTCGACTGAATTTAATATGCTGTGCAACAAAACTTAGTGACAGAACCGAATTGCAGCAAAACTGACTCCACGTAGTCTTGTTTGTCCTACCCCTAGAGTGTAATTTAAAATCGCGTAGGCGCGTGGGGCCGCCGGAGGCCCACAGCGCCGGAGCCGTGACAGAAACCCTGCCTGCTGCATGTTGCATGCTCGCTTGCATGCTGCATGCTCGCTTGCATGCTGCATGCTTGCTTGCATGCTACATGCTTGCTTGTTTGCTGCATGCTTGCTTGCAAGCTTGCTTGCATGCTGTATGCTTGCTTGCTTCATGCTTCCTACAGCGAAAAACAAAACCCACAAAATTGTTCAATACGTTATATTATATTAATATGTTACCTATATATTACCTGATTCAGGAGATATGGCTTTTTTCCAATCGTCGATATAAATTGTTATACCTATAAAAATATGTTTTAATATCATTATGCGTAAATAAATTTGTGCTTTAGGATATTATGATTAAAAAAGTTATGCTTTAGGATATTATGCTTAAAAAAGTTATGCTTCAGAACTTTATGCTTAATAAATTTATGCTTTAGAATATTATCATCATCATCATCATCATCATATCAGCCGAAAGACGTCCACTGCTGGACATAGGCCTCCCCCAAGCGTCGCCACAACAACCGGTCCTGTGCGTCTCGCATCCATCGGTTACCCGCGACCCTCACCAGGTCATCGGTCCACCTTGTGGGAGGCCTTCCAACGCTGCGTCTTCCGGTACGCGGTCGCCATTCCAAAACTTTTCGGCCCCATCGACGTCGATCGTCTTGAGACACTGTGGTATGTGAGACGAGAAGATACCGCGCAACTTCCCGAACGCCGCCCAGCCGAGTCGGATTCGACGGTTGACCTCCTTCTCGAAGTTAGCCCTACCTAGCTGGATCGTTTGTCCCAGGTAGACGTACTCACAATAACTTCGAGTGCAGAGCCTTCAATCTTGATAGGAGTGGGTGCTACATGGGTATTTACCATGACCTTGGTTTTGTCCATGTTCATTTTAAGACCCACTCTTTCGGAAGCTCTACTGAGGTCATCGAGCATTGTACTGAGGTCCTCCGTGGTCTCAGCCATGACGACTATATCATCGGCAAATCGAAGATGAGTGATGTACTCGCCATTTACATTGATGCCTAGCCTTTTCCAGTCCAAAACCTTGAAGACGTCCTCCATTGCGGCCGTGAACAGTTTCGGAGAAATTACGTCTTCCCGCCTCACACCCCGCTGCAGGAGGATAGGTTCTGATGTCTGATCCTGAAGTCGGACTGACATGGTGGCATTTTCATACAAACACTTCAGCACCTCGATGTACCGATAGTCGATCTGGCACCGTTGGAGAGACTGCAGCACAGCCCAAGTCTCGATCGAGTCGAAGGCTTTCTCGTAGTCCACAAACGCTAAGCAGAGGGGCAGATTATACTCTTCGGTCTTCTGTATAACCTGCCGCAGCGTGTGTATGTGGTCTACGGTGCTGAAGCCTTTTCGGTATCCGGCTTGTTCGGGAGGCTGGAAGTCGTCAAACCTGCGTGCGAGACGGTTTGTGATGACTCTGGAAAACAGCTTGTAGACATGACTCAGAAGTGAGATGGGCCTGTAGTTCTTAAGCAGGGCATTGTCGCCCTTTTTAAAGAAGAGTACCACCACACCTCTGCTCCACGCTTGTGGCGTTTTCCCCTCGAGTATGACGGAATCGAACAGTTTCTGAAGGGCCTTAAGGACTGGTTTTCCACCCGCCTTCAGGAGTTCGGCCGTAATTCCGTCCTCACCCGACGCCTTGTTGTTCTTAAGCTGCTTCAGAGCCATCCTAATCTCATACAGGCTGACGTCCGGGATGTCTTCGGTATAATGCCGGGTCAATCTAGCTCTTGGGTCGTTCGCTAGATTTGCTGCGGGTTTGGTCATTGACGTGTATAACTGTCCATAGAATGTCTCGATCTCCCTCAGAAGCTCCGATTTGGCGGATATGGTTCTGCCATCGTCGGTCTTCAGTTTTGTGAGCTGGCTCTGCCCAATAGACAAATCCCTTGCAAAGACCTTGGAGCCCTTATTCCGCTCTATCGCGTCTTTAATCGTTTCAGTATTAAAGCGGCGGAGGTCGCTTTTCAAGGACTTGGAGATCCGTCTATTGAGCTGCCGGTACTTGCACGCATCGTCTGAAGACTGCAGAATCATCTCCCGCCTCTCCTTCATGAGCTTGAGAGTTGGATCAGAGAGAATATTATGCTTAATCATTATTCATCAAGTCATTGCAGCCTTCAAACTCCACAGACTTTGAGGCATTTACAATAAACCTACAAGCAACTCTTAGCCAATGGAATCACCCTCGGACCGCGTAAGCGAACGGACGTGTTGGCAGTATTTGCTAATGAACCTCAATTTATTTATTTTATTAATAAAAATCAAATTGAATTCGTAACTAAAATCAAGCAACTACCAGGAGCGCAAAGAACGCAGGAACGTTGTAAAATCTGCGTGAGTACCTACTACGCTGACGCTTACTAACACACACATACAGACTCCGCATACAACAACGACTCGCCGCGCCGTCCTGAGCGCTCGCACTGCGTGTCACAGTCACAGAATACGTCACAGTCACGCACGCAGGAGGTTCGTGGGCGCGTGCTTCCCTTACGCACTATATCGCTTCTCTCGTCGCACGCGTCGTCGCCGGCTGCGTGGTGAGCTCTGACTAATCTCCGCGCATCTATAACCACCTGGTACTATGCTTCGCTCGCCCAACAAGTCTGGCTCAGACTCCGCACTAAACAATTTACCCACTCAACCAGAAAAAACACCTCCACCTTCATCATTTGTAAGCCAGCGGTATAAACGTCGATTGGATGAGATTACAAGAGAGGATTTTGAGGAATTTAAAGACGACATCCGTAAAATGCTCGCTTCTTTTAAGACCAATTATGATAACATAGAACAGACATTATCAAATATTGAAAAGAGCATCATATTCAGTAGTGATCAACAGATTGAGATGCAAGCTAAGATTTAAGACATTGGAGGAAGAGTGTAAAATCAATCAGTCTAACATTATTTTCTTACAAGAAAAAGTTGAAGACCTACAAAGATGCTCTAATTTAACGACTATCGAATTGAGAAATATTCCTAAAAAAGTCAAAGAGGGTAAACAAGATCTTCTGACCTATGTCTCCAATATTTTTAAAAATCTTAATATTAATTTTCATAATTCTAATGTCCGTGATATCTACCGCATTCCCGGGAAACCCGACACCAAAAAACCAATAGTGGTTAAATTGTCTGATTTATATCTGAGAAATACCTTAATTAGCGCCGCAAAATCGTATAACACCAATCATCCATCAAAAAAACTGAACCTGAGTCACGTAGGTCTTGCGGGTAGTGATCCTATCTACTTGGCCGAGAACCTTACTGATAACGCAAGGAAGCTTTTTTATCATGCAAGAGAGCTTAGAAAATGCAACAAAATTAAATACTGCTGGACAACGGACGGGAAGATTTTAATAAAAAAAGGTGACGGCGAACCAACTACTGTGCTTAAGTCAATGACACAGGTCGAGCAATTAAATAATCAAATATGACTACCCCGCTTATTAAATTATGTTGTTATGAGTACTTATAATAATTGCATGTTTTTATTTTACTTTTACCTTACGCACGAACTAATAACTATGAATTCACCTATGTTCACTTGTTTAGCTAAGTGGCTTTATGTTTATTGTCATTTTATTGTAATTATGTTTTGCACACCTACTGTTATGTTATGCACACATACTGTTTACTTACAACAACCAACTACTTACACAAACACAACGCAACACACGCATCCTAACAGACTCATAAAAATACATAAATTCACGCTTTTTTCCCATGAGGGTGGGCAGAAAGTGCAAAACACTTACTACTACGATCTTTTTATAATAACACATCGTTCCATATTAAAATTACCTATTCCTATGCTGTTCGTAAACGAGACTTGTTTCAACAAATCAATATTTTTCTACCTGCAAATACTGATGTGCGCATTAAGATACCCACCAACGAAAGATGGCTGAATTTACAAAGAATTTTAACAATGACTTAGACTCTTTTACTGTTGCAAAATCAGCGACATGTGAAATAGAGGACTGCAAAAACCTGTTACAAAATCCTAAAACTTCACTAAACATTATTACACAAAATATACGCAGTATCCACCGTAACCTGCCTGGTTTTCAAACGTTATCTTATATATATTATCTAGATCTAATATCGAGTGGGATATTATTGTAATGACTGAGTGCTGGCTGACTCGTAACCCTAGCATTCCTTTAATTGACGGTTATTCATCTTTTTCCACTACTAGAAATCGTACACAAAATGAAGGTGTGGTGATTTATTGTAAGAACACTGATTGCCGCTCCACCCAGAGCGGGAGGGGTCATTTGATGATTTCCCATCCTATAAAAAAAAAAAAAAAAAAAAAAAAAAAGCCCTGGATAACTAAGGGACTTTTAAAAAGCATGCGAAACCGCGACAAACTTTATATTAAATCAAAGAAAAATCCTAAAAATGAAATTATTCAATGCACATATCGAAGATACAAGAATTTTTGTAGTAATACTTTAAAGAAGGCAAAGCTTGACTATGAAAAGGATATGATTAAGAAAGCCGGAAATAACAACAAGAAGTTGTGGGAAACCATTAAAAATATTACATATACCTCTAAGAAAAAGGACAAGCCAACACAAATAATTTGTCCCATGAATCCGTCAGCTTCAGTCAATGGGATAAACTCGTTTTTTGCGGGAGTTGGTAAATCCTTG
The DNA here is from genome assembly GCA_947386135.1 of Melanchra persicariae. Lineage (NCBI taxonomy): Eukaryota > Metazoa > Arthropoda > Insecta > Lepidoptera > Noctuidae > Melanchra > Melanchra persicariae. Next base: position 6,147,044 of record OX376661.1, on the reverse strand, counting down.
GCTGAAAAAATTACAACTAATAAAACTAATACACCACACAACACTAGTTCATCTCAAATAACGAATGGTTTCGTTGATTCAATGGTGCTTCTACCTACAGACGAATTTGAAATAAAGTCATTGGTATCTAACCTCAAGAATGATAGTGCGGTGGGGGTTGATAGGATCTCAGGTAGCTTTTTAAAACAATTCGCTGACGTTATTGTTCCTCCCTTAACTTTTATATGTAACCTTTCATTTACAACTGGTGTATTCCCTTCTGCTATTAAAAAGTCTCAAATAGTCCCGGTTTTCAAGAGTGGGGATAGATGCTGTGTCAATAATTATAGACCTTTTTCCATCCTCCCAACACTATCTGAAGTACTGGAGCGACTAATGAATATCAGACTTGTTAAGTTTTTGGATACAAATCAGCTGTTGTCTCCATCTCAATTTGGTTTCCGCGCACATAAATCAACTTCAGATGCTGTTCATCAACTGACGGAATTTATAATATCTAAGCTTGACAGTAAGAAAAAGATCTTAGCCATCTATCTGGATTTAGCCAAAGCATTTGACACAGTGTCTGTCCCCATCTTGATAAATAAGCTAGAATACTTGGGAATTAGTTAGAATTAGTTTGCCACTGGAATTGTTTGAGAGTTATCTGAAGGGCAGAACACAGGTTGTTAGAGTGGATGTCTGGACCAGTGATGAACTGCTGATTGAATATGGCGTCCCACATGGCAGTATCCTTGGCCCGACCTTGTTTTTAGTTTACATAAACAACCTTTGTAACACAAATTTGACCAATGGGAAAATAATTACTTTTGCCGATGATACTGCATTACTTTTTTATGGTGACACGTGGGAAGATGTTTTTAGACACGCTCAAAATGGGTTCAACCAAGTGTCTAAGTGGCTTAATGACAATATCCTCACCTTAAATGCCGACAAGACTAATTACATGACCTATACACTCAGAAAGCAAGACCTACCAAACCTTGCCCTTATCTCGCACAGTTGCAACTTACCATCCAACGATTCATGTAATTGTCAGTGTTTGTCAAAAACCAACAGTTTTAAATATTTGGGTGTCGTAATTCATAGCCAACTAAATTTCCAACACCACATTGATGCCCTAGTACCTAGAGTTCGAAAACTTATTTACATACATATTTAAATCTCTTCGTCACATTGCTGACGCTTCCTTAATTAAATCTGTTTATCTTGCATTGTGCCAATCTTTGCTGTCTTATTGTATTACTTCTTGGGGTGGAGCACCTAAAACATGCCTTCTGAAACTTGAGAGAGCCCAAAGAGCCGTATTTAAACAAAGTTCTTTCCTACCCATACGATACCCTACGGTTGATCTGTATCAGCGCTGTAAGGTTCTGACTGTTAGGCAGCTTTTTATTCTCCTGACCGCTATTAAGAAGCACTCGGAACTGTCTTACGACCCCAAAACAACCTTGGGTAAGAGGAGAACCACAGACGTCTGCACGACAAATAGATATAAATTGAGTCTGTCGCATAATTTTTACGGTTTCCTGGGTCCATATTTGTATAATAAAATTAACAAACAGTTATTAATTTATCCTCTTTCTAGAGCAAAATGCAAGAAAAACGTTTGCTCGTGGCTACAAGGCACTGCACTGATTACAATGCAACAGAATGTTTATTGAAACCCTTAAGGTAAAATTTAATGGTAAGGAACGAATTAAATTTAACACACGTGCCCATCACACCATCACTCACACTCACTCACACACACACTTTCTCACTCTCATTCTCACACATTCACACATACTCACACCACAATCCATATTAAATCACTTTTGCCGTAGGGATTGTTTTAGTTTTTAATTTGCCTTTTTGTTATTTTGTTTCATTATGTACCACCTGTATGTTACTTTAATACAGTCATTAGTCATAAGTAAGTTGTCCAATTGGAGGGTAATCCTGGTGATCTGTAATACAGGTTTTACCTACAACAGACACCAGTCTCTATTACGTGTTACAATGACTTTGTACTGTGTTTGTGATTATTAGAAAACAATAAAGAATAATATTATTATTATTCTCTTTATTCATCTTACAAACATACATTTTATATTTTTAAATATAATAATATCTATAATAATATCTGGCTATCAAGCCATTGGCCGTAACGACTCTCGGCACAATGACAGCCGAGTCCACATTCCACATGTCGACAACCTCGTGTGCTAAGTCAAGATACTTGATTTGTTTCTCTTTCTCAGCTTTCACGAGGTTCTCGTCATGTGGAATGGTAACATCGATTATCATTGTGCGGCGCGCTAATCGGTCTATCACCACTTTATCGGGCTTGTTAGCTATGATAGTCCTATCAGTGATGATAGACCGATCCCAGTACAACGTGACATGGTCATTTTCGAGAACTGGGTCGGGCACATACTTGTAATACGGTACCTCAGAATCCACAAGTTTGTATTTCAAAGCAAGTTGCTGGTGAATAATCCTAGCCACTTGGTTATGCCTGTGCAAGTACTCGCCGTTAGCCAGACGAGAACAACCAGAGATAATATGTCTGATGGACTCACCCGGACGGTGACATGCCCGACACACGTCAACCGTCCCGTCCTTCATAATATGCCTCCGGTAGTTGTTCGTCAAGATAACTTCGTCCATAATTGCACAAACAAACCCTTCAGTTTCTCCGAAGAGATCACCGAAACGTAGCCAGGCCACGGACGCCGGGAAATCTACGTCGGACCCATAAAGAGCCCGATAGAAGCGCCCGTGAAGCTCCTTGCCTTTCCATACCTCCTTGCGGTCATCTGTAGTAAGTATCACAGGTTTGCGCCAGTTCTCTTTAGCCATGGACAACGGGGTGAGTCCCTTGTCCACTGCGACCACATCTCGGTGCATACCCACATCGGCTTTAAGAAAATATTCTCTGAGACTGCACATCTCGCGGTTGTGGAGAGTCTTTGCATTTAAAAAGCCTCGACCTCCACACTTCCGCGGGATGTACAGTCTCATCACCGATGATCGTGGGTGATGCATCCGATTTGCAGTCAGCAGTGTACGGACCCTTCTATCCAGGGCGTCGAGTTCAGTTTGAGTCCATTTGAGTATGCCGAAAGAGTACATTAATACCGGCATGACCCAACCGTTGAAGGCGCGCACCTTATTTCCGCCCGATAAAAGGCTATTTAAAACCTTTTTCAGGCGGCCAAAGAAGCGCTCCTTCAGCGATTGCTTCATGTCAGTACCGTTAATGCCCAACGCTTCCGACATACCCAAATACTTGTAGGTTTCGGTTGAGCTAAGGGATCTAACCTGTATGGAATCCGAGAGTTGAATTCCTTCAGATTCCATAATCTCCCCTTTCTTTACATGCATGACTGCACATTTGTCCACACCAAATTCCATCCTGATGGCACTACTAAAGGTTTCAGTTACCTTCAGTAGCTCCATCAGTCGCAAATTGTTGGGGGCAAAGAGTTTCAGATCATCCATGTAAAGGAGGTGAGATAAGGCTTGACCACCTCTTCTCAACCGATAGCCTAGGCCTGAATCCTCCAGCAGTGTGCTTAGAGGATTCAGAGCTAAGCAAAACCAAAGTGGACTCAAACTGTCGCCCTGGAATATTCCCCGTTTAATCCATACAGGCTCATCATTCCCTTGAATCGGTCGACATCCTGGATAGCGAAGGACCGTTTTCCATTGCCTCATACATGACTCAAGGAAGGCGCGTAGAGTTGCATCTATTTTGTACAACTCCAGCACCCTCATGAGCCATGTATGTGGCACAGAGTCATAGGCCTTCTTGTAATCTATCCAACATGTCGACAGATTCTTGCGGGATCGACGAACCTGTTGGCTTATGGCCATGTCTATGAAGAGTAGCTCCTTAGTGCCGCGGGACCCCTTCCTACATCCATTCTGAGAGGCGGACATAATTGCATTAGTCTCAATGTGATCATTAATTTTCACTCTCAGAATGGATGTAAGAAGTTTATGGACCGTCGACAAACAAGTAATCGGTCTATAATTCTTGGGTTCCGCGGAACTACCTCTCTTATGGAGCAGGTGGGTAACGCCAGTTGTTAAAAACTGTGGTAGCGACCCAGACTCCAAGGGTGACTGGAATTGAGATGCCAGGAGTGCGTGTGAGCTGCTATACCACTTAAGCCAGAAGTTGTGCAGTCCGTCCGGGCCTGGAGATTTCCAGTTCGGTAATGGACGGACTGCTGTGGCAACATCTGTTGGTGTGATGGCAATAGCTTCCATTTGTGGTATAGCTTCACACACGCGCTCGACATCGCGCATCCAGTCACCCTCGGCATGACAGACGGGCACCGACCAAATGTTTCGCCAGAATGTACTCGTGGCGATATCATCCGGGCGGCACACGTCTGTCACACTTTGTTCAGGTCGTTCCCAAGCTCTGTATACCCACCTTTCATCGCTCTGGAACATGCGATTCTGCGAGTATCGATCAACCCGCCTCTTATACCGCCGAATTGTATTGTATTGTAAATCGGGCTGGTTTCCGCAACTCCACGACTAAGCGCGTATTTTGCGTGCAGGTGGGACAAATGTTTCATTCGATCCACCCCAGCTCCCCAAGGAAGGCCAGTAACGCCTTGGTGTTACTAACTATGTCACAAAGGGTACCTGGGTTTCCGAAGTACTTAGCCCTGTAATCGGCGACTACCGGGCAGCTTAGAAGCAGGTGTGCTGCTGTTTCATCCTCCTCCATGCAGGCTCTGCAGAGTGGGCTGTCAGTGACTCCTATGACATAGAGGTGTTTATTAAAAGTCCCGTGGCCAGTTGTGACGGCTGTGACTGTACGCAACTGTTGTTTGGTCAGTCTTAGGGCTTGTTTCGTAAAACGGCCATCAATGGAGGGAAGTGCCTCTTTGGCCTGCCTACACTCACCATGGGCAGCCCATAGTTTGTGATGTTTGTCTCTGGTGCGTTTCCTTACCAGGTTGCGTAGGTAACCGAAGGGAAGTGGCACAAAGGGTTCAGGACCTATCGTCGCCATACTTGAACCCCTTCTGGCGAGTTCGTCCGCTGCATCGTTGCCTCGGGATTCGCTGTGTCCTTTGATCCATTAAATGGTTACTTTGTTGTATCTACCAACCTGGTTCAGTCGTTGGTGACACTCCAAGATCAGCCCAGAGCTAACTGTGTGGCTGTTTAGAGCTTGCAGGACGGCCATGCTGTCCGAAAGTATGCGTATTGAGTGGTCCTTAACTTCCCTATTTAGGATGGCTAAAGCCGCCAGGGAAATTCCCATGCACTCGGCTTGAAACACTGTGTTATAGACCCCCAATGGTGTGGCTATGTGAATGTTGAGGTCCTCTGAGAAGATTCCCGCACCTGTGCCAGTACCTGTTTTTGATCCATCGGTGAAAATCCGCAGCTCCGTAGGGCATAGCCCTTCGCAGCGGTGATCCTCATGCAATTGGATTTTGTATTTTTTATCAAAGATAAATTGTTTGGGTACCCGGTCGTTGAGAGCTTTTGTTATGGGGAGTTCATTGTTGAGCTCCTCAAGCAGAGCGGTGTGTTGTGTTACTCTCTTACCCCAGAGATCCAGTGTTTTAAGGCGGACTGCTGCCATCGTCGCTTCCTGCTGTATGAACAGGTGGCGGCGCTTATGCTGGAGAAGTTTGTTTTGTCGAAAGCTCCTTCGATGTCTATGAACGTGCCCAGGCAGGAACCTTTCTGATGAATCGCTTCCTCTATCTGGCTCACCACCAGATGAAGAGCAGACTCTGTCGACTTACCTGAGCTGTATGCATGTTGGTTACCATGCAATGGTAGTGCTTTTAAAGCGCCATCCCGTAATTCTCTTTCGCACAGTCTCTCCATTGTCTTCAGCAGAAAGGAGGTTAGACTGATGGGTCGATAGGATTTGGCGTTTGTGTAGTCACTCTTACCTGGCTTTGGAATGAATATGACTTTCACTTCCCTCCATCCCTTAGGAACGTATCTAAAAGCCAGGCACGCTCTCATTAATGGCACCAGTCTGACTGCAACGGGGGTTCCTCCCCACTGCAGCAAGGCAGGAAACACTCCATCAGGACCTGGTGCCTTGAAAGGTTGGAAGCTGCTAATGGCCCACTGAACTTTTTCCAGCGTGATCATTTTTCCTGCATAAAGCCAATCATCTTCTGTTGGTGTTTGGATAACGTCTAGCCATTCTGTTACCTGCGCGAATACGCTTCCCGGGAAGTGAGTCTCTACTAGGACGCGTCTCGTTTCTTCAGGTGACGTGGTCAACGTGTTGTCGGGTTTTCGGAGCGTGGCAGCTTCAGGTGTGTTCTGTTGCGCCAGTATTTTCCTTACCCTGTTTGCTTGTTGGCACGATTCAATGTTATCACAGAATTTTCGCCATCCAGTAGTACTTCTGGATCTGATGCATTTCTTGTAGCTGGATTTGGCCGCGTAATAAGCGTCCCAGTCCTCATCCCTACATGTATTCATGGCCCTGTTAAGCGCCTTTCTTACCTTACCGCGTTTACGCTCCAGTTCCGCGCCCCACCAGGGTTGTTTTCCTGGTGTGCTACGCGGTAACGTTTCCGGGCAGGCGGTCTGGTAACTGTTTATAAGTGATTCGGTGAGCTGTGTTACTTGCGCATCGATCTGTGTCGTGTCCCCAGGGGGACTCGAATCGCCTGGTGACTCAAGTCTTGAAACAAGGCTGCGCTTGTATGCCTCTATATCCGTGTTGCGCGGAATACGTCGAGGCTGTTTCGGTGGTATACAGACCTGGATGTCGAAGCGGATCCACCTGTGGTCAGAGCAGGAAGCCTCGTCGGAGACCTGCCAACCCGTTGTGAGTTCCGCTGCGCCCTCCGTTGCAAGAGTGAGATCAATGATAGTGCGACTACGTCTGGTTACGAAGGTCGGTTCTGAGCCTATGTTTAGTAGGGATAGGTTAGTTGTGAACAAGAAATCAACTAATGCCTTACCCCTTGCGTTTTGCCTGTCCATTCCCCACAGCGGGTGGTGTGCATTTGCGTCGGTCCCGATGACAACTTCGTCCCCGCTGCTTTCGCAGTGGGTGACGAGACGGACAAGGTCATGTGAGGGCGGTTCCTCTGCCTCAGGCATGTAGACCGAGGCGAAGACGATCGTCATCACATTGACGCCACGCTGCATAGTCAGCTTAGCTGCAGAGATATCTCTGCAACAGAAGTCGTTTAAGAGCTGTGCTTTAAGGTTACCTGTGACATAGATGCACGATCTAGGGTGATCATGATCCGTAGTAACAAGGAGCTTACCGCCAAGATTGGAGAGTCCTCGTATGTGGCCGCCCGTAATCCACGGCTCTTGGATCAGGGCAATGGCCGTGTGTTGAACCTCCAGCCACTTGCGTAGTTGAGCCGTCGCGGTCTGGCTGTGGTGGAGGTTTGCCTGCACGACTTTACAGGCCGACGAAAGGGACGCCATCGCAGGCAAGACCCTCCTCGTCTCCTTCCAGTCGCAGCTCGGCAAACAAGTCGCCCTCGTCGAAACCGTCCCCTCCTGGGTCCGAAGCCGGAGACAACATTATGTCGTCCGGCTCCCCCCCCGATGACAGGACGGCATCCACGGTGGCGGCAGGGGCTGCCGACTCTGCTGCTACAGCAGGATCAGCCGCGGTTGCTTCCGGGTTGTTTAGCGGGGGAATGGTCACCCCTGCGTCCAGCATCTGCTTCGTAGTTGGGTCCCACCCCCGAGGGACGTCGACGAACCTGCCGTTTGGACCCTGGAACTTCACGTACACCGCTCCCACTCCAATGGAGAGTCGGCACTCGGAGTTCATCAGGGTCGGAACCTGGTCCTCGGGGATACCCAGCACCACGAACCAGCATGCCCTCTGCTTCTCGGCGTGCAGCACTACCCACCTCTTGATGTCGATCCAGGGATTCTGATAACATAGGGCTCGACCGATGAAGGTCGAGTCCTCGTAGACACCCTGGTCGTCGGGGATGGCGATGCCACAGCGTACCCGCTTCTGGATCTCCGACTGGCTCTTGACAACTAGCGAGGTGCTAGCCGGGAGAGCCAGGCCGGAGACTGTCTTCTGTAGCCAGGCTAGAGTGTGGTCGTTTCCGCACCACAGCTTAAGGACTCCACCGGCGAACAGCGGCTTCGCATTGAAGGTCGGCCCTGGTGTGTCCTGCATAGGGGAGCAGGCCTCGCTGATGATCTTCCTCTGGATAGCAGCTAAGACCTGGTCCGATACTCCCTGGCTGATGACTCCCCTCCGGTCACAGGTAATCGCGACGTTCAGGGACGCACTGGCAGCTTGGGCGTAGCTTCTTGTGGCAACCCGCTGGGACTGGTCAAGCCGCGGCCGCTTATGCTCTCCACGAGGTGACAAGGTCTCGTTGAGAGCTCGCTTGGCCACAGCCTGATCGTTCCCAATGGGTTGCTGCGTCGTGGTTGCCACCTAGGCCGGACCTCCTACGGATTTAGTTGGCGGTTGGCTAGGCTTTGGTCGGCTAGTGCCGGCCTCGGCCTGCGACCGCTTCCCCTCAGAGTAGTTCAGCTTACCTGGCCTGGTCGGGATGACCGTGCTAGTGGCAGCAACCTGTTTGTTTTGGGGGGCCTTGCCTTTGCCTCCCCGTCTGCGTTCCTGACGCCGCTCCTTGCGCGTCAGCCTCTCCCTCCTCTTACCCTGCCCTGTAGGAGCGTTTGGACCTGAGTCACAACAAGAGCAACGGGCTTGCCTTTTAGTTTTTTACCCTTGCCCTTCTTACCTTTTCGGATTGGCACCTGCCAGGAACTGGCAAATACGTCCTCGGTGCTGCAGACCGCCCCCGTTTGACCGGTGACGGCTGCTTCGTGGGAAGTGGCTTGAGGAGCCACAGGAGGAGGAGAAGGGTGTATAGGAAGGCTACTTCTGGCCGCGGTGTTAGCTGTCGCCGTTTTCGCCTTAGTGATTGAAGGATCGGTACTGGTCCCATGCAGCGCCGATATCCTTTGTTTGGATAGGGACTTTTTGGTCTTAGCTGCGGTTTTCGCCACAGCCGGACCGGCGCCCGCGCTGGAGCCTGCGGCGTTAGCTGCAGGGCTTCCAGGGGCAAGCGAAGTGCTAGAAGCACCTCGCTTAGGAGTTTTGCCAGCCTTCGCCGACTCCACTCCTGCGGTTTTTTAAGTAGGTCTGTCCATACTAATTTATTTTTAAATTCATCTCACTGGCTCCCACCCTCCATGGAGCCCGCACCTGGGAACGTCGCACTACTATGAGTGCGAACGTTAGGATTCCCAGTGAGATATAGGTGCGCAAGGCTGGTTTACAGCGCGACATCGGGTGCTTGATCGGGTTGGCGTGGAACCACCCACGAACTGATCAACCTTCACTTACACCGTCAGCATGGCCTTTACCTACCACTTCGGCCGCCCGAGGGCGACCTCCGCGAACCTCACGCACCTCGCCTGTGGCCCTCTGACGGGACACTGTGGCCATTTCCCTACCCCTGGCTAGGAGGTAGGGCCACCGTTTCGCGTGAAATCCAGACCAAAGGGGGCGTGTTGCCTCACGGACACATTACCGCCAGTGCCGATCAGCTCAACCCCCCAGGACTCCTTCATCCCCGCTTACGGCGCTCAACTGCGCAGGTCCTAGCGCAGGTGACTAGCTTCCCCTACTCGCCATCAGCTGATTTAGTGACGGCCGAGTCCGCAACCACCCCGTCACAGAGGGGTCACGGTTCGGACACAGTTACGTCTATTTCATAGGGAATTAGACCAATAACGGGGTGGCAACCACGAGAAGGTATAACCACCGGACTTGCCTTGAGGATCTACACGACCGTTGCGCTCCCCCTCAAGACCTCGCCACCTTCCCGTCTCTGAAGGAGACGGCAAGGTAGGCCTGCATCTACACTACCAAGCAAAGCAAAGCAAAGCAAAGCATGTCGTTGTGCAACCGCAAAAGCATATATACAGACTCCCCCGCATATATACCGCCGAATACGGTTCGCCCATGCACAAACTTTCTGCTTCAGGAAGTCGATGCGCTCTGTAATACGGGACATGTACTCCTCAGGGCTGATTTCAGTCCCCGAAAATGCCCGCCTTACAAAGCGCATCACGCGTGGTCGTGAATTGCCCTCCCTGAAGCAGTATAGTTTGCCGATGAGTACCCTGGCTTCATCAATACGCCGCTCGATCCTGCATTGCCAAGCTGGTGCAGCAGACTTTGGTCGCATAGCTACGTCACTATTTGTAAACTTTACGTTTGCTATACGACATGCCGCAACAGCCCCACAATACAGGATTGAGTGCGTATCAACGAGGTTCTCGCTGCTTTCAAAAATATTCTCAAGCAGCGAGTCCAAGGCACACACCAGCGCCCTATTCTTTTTGTGCATAGGTAACCGTGGAATTCGAGGCCTAAGTTCGGTCGGAGTTGATCTGTACTCGCGAAGCGCATCCTCCAGCGCGCTCCTCAGTCGGTCGTTGCACTGGCTACTTACCGTGACAACCCTATCATCTACCTCATCACAAACATTAATGGGCCGCGGTGTAATCGCGCCACTAGCTGGCGCCTGTACCACGGACTGTGTCGGGGTCGAGATGATAAGGTTGTTCAGTACCTCTGAGCGCAGCCTATCAAGTGCGGCATCGTCCAACTTGTGATTACGTTGGATGACCCGCACCTGATCCGACAATCGTTGGGCCGAGACGTTCACAGTTGGCTCCAGGTCCTGAAACAGAGACAGCATCCTGACACGGTACGCAGTGAGGTTAGTTCCCCCCTCTGTAGACCCGTAGTATGCGCGCATGACGTTCTCGTTCATGGACTGAGTCCATTTCATGCGCTGCACACAACCACCGGTAGCGGGGACCCGGCTCGGGGCTGGTTGGCCCCTAGGTCCCAAGCCCCTCGGTGGCCGGCCTCTCTCCTGCCGACGTACAGGTGTTGGCGACGTCGGCGGGGAGAAATACTCGTCGCTGGAGCTCGACGCGACTGCAGCCGCCGGCGACACTGGTGATCTGATGTCCGGCGACGGCGAGGCGAAGATGAGCGACGAGTCCGGGGGTGGTGGGCGTGCGCGTCGTGAAGCTGCTCTCGTTATCATTGCATTATTTCATTCATCGGATTTTATTTTTGTCATAAATCATGAGTGACATCTGTCACCTGTCCGGGGTGCATAAGCATTTTCAATTTTCTTTGTTTTTTCCGCCGTATAGTTATTTGAGTTTGTACTTTAAATATTATTGTTTGATAATAGAGTTAAATGGAGCCTATGGGAAACTGAAATGGATATCACAAACGTGTTTTTATAAAATGGTTATATTGCGTGAATGAAAAACCTTGCATGACATTGAGGGTTGCCAGCTTATTATTATTATTATTCTCTTTATTCATTTTTATACATATATTTTACATTTTTAAATATTTCTATAAAAACAATACATAAAAAAAACATTTAAAAATATAAAAAATAGTAGTCCGCCGGTGTCGGGAGCGAGGTCCAAGCTACCGGTGGTTAGGGCTTCAGAGAAAGGAACCTCCTCACAATACGAGCCGTATCGAGGAGTACTGCCTTCTGTATCAGGCCCTTTATCCAACTGCGCAACGCCAGCTTCGACAGATGGTCGTCGAAGCTTTTGGCCATCAGGCCATTGGCCGTAACGACCATCGGCACAATGACAGCCGAGTCCATATTCCACATGTCGACAACCTCGTGTGCTAAGTCAAGATACTTGATTTGTTTCTCTTTCTCAGCTTTCACGAGGTTCTCGTCATGTGGAATGGTAACATCGATTATCATTGTGCGGCGCGCTAATCGGTCTATCACCACTATATCGGGCTTATTAGCGACGATAGTCCTATCAGTGATGATAGACCGATCCCAGTACAACGTGACATGGTCATTTTCGAGAACTGGGTCGGGCACATACTTGTAATACGGTACCTCAGAATCCACAAGTTGGTATTTCAAAGCAAGTTGCTGGTGAATAATCCTGGCCACTTGGTTATGCCTGTGCAAGTACTCGCCGTTAGCCAGACGAGAACAACCAGAGATAATATGTCTGATGGACTCACCCGGACGGTGACATGCCCGACACACGTCAACCGTCCCGTCCTTCATAATATGCCTCCGGTAGTTGTTCGTCAAGATAACTTCGTCCATAATTGCACAAACAAAACCTTCAGTTTCTCCGAAGAGATCACCGAAACGTAGCCAGGCCACGGACGCTGGGAAATCTACGTCGGACCCATAAAGAGCCCGATAGAAGCGCCCGTGAAGCTCCTTGCCTTTCCATACCTCCTTGCGGTCATCTGTAGTAAGTATTACAGGTTTGCGCCAGTTCTCTTTAGCCATGGACAACGGGGTGAGTCCCTTGTCCACTGCGACCACATCTCGGTGCATACCCACATCGACTTTGAGAAAATATTCTCTGAGACTGCACATCTCGCGGTTGTGCAGAGTCTTAGCATTTAAAAAGCCTCGACCTCCACACTTCCGCGGGATGTACAGTCTCATCACCGACGATCGTGGGTGATGCATCCGGTTTGCAGTCAGCAGTGTACGGACTCTCCTGTCCAGGGCGTCGAGTTCGGTTTGAGTCCATTTGAGTATGCCGAAAGAGTACATTAATACCGGCATGACCCAACCGTTGAAGGCGCGCACCTTATTTCCGCCCGACAAAAGGCTGTTTAAAACCTTTTTCAGGCGGCCAAAGAAGCGCTCCTTCAGCGATTGCTTCATGTCAGCAACATTAATGCCCAACGCTTCCGACATACCCAAATACTTGTAGGTTTCGGTCGAGCTGAGGGATCTAACCTGTATGGAATCCGAGAGTTGAATTCTCTCAGATTCCATAATCTCCCCTTTCTTTACATGCATGACTGCACATTTGTCCACACCAAATTCCATCCTGATGGCACTACTGAAGTTTTCAGTTACCTTCAGTAGCTCCATCAGTCGCAAATTGTTGGGGGCAAAGAGTTTCAGATCATCCATGTAAAGGAGGTGAGATATGGCTTGACCACCTCTTCTCAACCGATAGCCTAGGCCTGAATCCTCCAGCAGTGTGCTAAGAGGATTCAGAGCTAAGCAAAACCAAAGTGGACTCAAACTGTCGCCCTGGAATATTCCCCGTTTAATCCATACAGGCTCATCATTCCCTTGAATCTGTCGACATCCTGGATATCGAAGGACCGTTTTCCATTGCCTCATACATGACTCAAGGAAGGCGCGTAGAGTTGCATCTATTTTGTACAACTCCAGCACCTTCATGAGCCATGTATGTGGCACAGAGTCATAGGCCTTCTTGTAATCTATCCAACATGTCGACAGATCCTTACGGGATCGACGAACCTGTTGGCTTATGGCCATGTCTATGAGGAGTAGCTCCTTAGTGCCGCGGGACCCTTTCCTACATCCATTCTGAGAAGCGGACATAATTGAGTTATTCTCAATGTGATCATTAATTTTCACTCTCAGAATGGATGTAAGAAGTTTATAGACCGTCGACAAACAAGTGATTGGTCTATAATTCTTGGGTTCCGCGGGACTACCTGTCTTATGGAGCAGGTGGGTAACGCCAGTTGTTAGAAACTGTGGTAGCGACCCAGACTCTAAGGATGATTGGAATTGAGATGCCAGGAGCGCGTGTGAGCTGCTATACCATTTGAGCCAGAAGTTATGCAGTCCGTCCGGTCCTGGAGATTTCCAGTTCGGTAACGGACGGACTGCTTTGGCTACATCCAATGGGGTGATGTTGATTAGTTCCATTGGTGGTATAGCTTCACACACGCGCTCGACATCGCGCATCCAACCACCCTCGGCATGACAGACGGGCACCGACCAGATGTTTCGCCAGAATGTATTCGTGGCGATATCGTCCGGTCTGCACACGTCCGTCACACTTTGTTCAGGTCGCTCCCAAGCTCTGTATACCCACCTTTCATCGCTCTGGAACATGCGATTCTGCGAGTATCGATCAACCCGCCTCTTATACCGTCGAATACGGTTCGCCCATGCACAAACTTTCTGCTTCAGGAAGTCGATGCGCTCTGTAATACGGGACATGTACTCCTGAGGACTGATTTCAGTCCCCGAAAATGCCCGCCTCACAAAGCGCATCACGCGTGGTCGTGAATTGCCCTCCCTGAAGCAGTATAGTTTGCCGATGAGTACCCTGGCTTCATCAATACGCCGCTCGATCCTGCATTGCCAAGCTGGTGCAGCAGACTTTGGTCGCATAGCTACGTCACTATTTGTAAACTTTACGTTTGCTATACGACATGCCGCAACAGCCCCGCAATACAGGATTGAGTGCGTATCAACGAGGTTCTCGCTGCTTTCAAAAATATTCTCAAGCAGCGAGTCCAAGGCACACACCAGCGCCCTATTCTTTTTGTGCATAGGCAACCGTGGAATTCGAGGCCTAAGTTCGGTCGGAGTGGATCTGTACTCGTGAAGCGCATCCTCCAGCGCGCTCCTCAGTCGGTCGTTGCACTGGCTACTTACCGTGACAACCCTATCATCTACCCCATCACAAACATTATTGGCCCGCGGTGTAATTGCGCCACTAGCTGGCGCCTGTACCACGGACTGTGTCGGGGTCGAGATGACAAGGTTGTTCAGTACCTCTGAGCGCAGCCTATCAAGCGCGGCATCGTCCAACTTGTGACTACGTTGGATGACTCGCACTTGATCCGACAATCGTTGAGCCGAGACGTTGACAGTCGGTTCCAGGTCCTGAAACAGAGACAGCATCCTGACACGGTACGCAGTGAGGTTAGTTCCCCCCTCTGTAGACCCGTAATATGCGCGCATGACGTTTTCGTTCATGGACTGCGTCCATCTCATGCGCTGCACACAACCACCGGTAGCGGGGACCCGGCTCGGGGCCGGTTGGCCCCTAGGTCCCAAGCCCCTCGGTGGCCGGCCTCTCCCCTGCCGACGCACAGGTGTTGGCGACGTCGGCGGAGAGAAATACTCGTCGCTCGAGCTCGACGCGACTGCAGCCGCCGGTGACACTGGTAATCCTATGTCCGGCGGTGGCGAGGCGGAGCTGAGCGACGGGTCCGGGGGTGGTGGGCGTGCACGTTGCGATGCTGCTCTTGTAATCATCATCCAATTATTTTAATTCCGTTCATTATCATTGTTTCTTTACATGACATCATGACATATGTCATCGGTCGGTCGTATTTTTCGTTTTCTTCATAATTTACTTGGTTTTTTTTAGTTTTTGAGTTTCTAATGATTTTTTTGATTCTTGTGCGCTTCTGTTGTAAAAATTGTGCATTTAAAAGGCTAAAAACTAATTTTCTTTGAAATAAAATTGCGAGAACGAAATAAAAATTGGTTTGACAGTCAGAGTTGCCAGCTTATTATTATTATTATTATTAATGGCGAAGTGATATGAACAAGGATATGCTTCAAATACATGACGATATCAAGTCCACCTTGACTGGCATCCAGAAGGATATGCAAGTGCTACGTGCAGAGCAAACCCTTTTAAAACAACAAGTGTCCACCCTTCGTGATGATATTGTTGACCTGCGAACCAGTTCTCAGAACCAGACAGCAGAGCACGACACCCTCAAAAAGCGTGTTGATGAGTTGAGCTGTAACACATCATCAGCGGAGTTTGAAACTAAGATTGACGTTCTTGAGCAGCAGGCTCGACAGTGTAATGTCGAGATTTGTAACCTGCCTGAGAGGCGTAATGAAAACTTACCTTCCATCATTGAAACCATAGGGAATGTCCTTAAATCTCCAATTTTACTCAATGACATTGTCGCTGTACACAAAGTGTCTCATGCTCATCAACAGAGCACAAGACCAAAGAATATTATTTTAAAGTTCTCTCTCTCTCTCGCCTACAGAGGGACAATTTGCTCAGCACGTATCGGAAAGCTAACTCGTTAAAGACTGATCAGATTGGTATCTCAGGTATTTCCACATCTATTTATATTAATGAGCACTTAACCCTAAAGAGAAAGCAGTTATTTCGTAGAACCCGAGAAGTTGCAAACAACCATAATTATAAATACGTATGGATCAGGAATGGTACCATACTGGTACGCGAGCGTGATGGTGCAACCGCCTTTGAGATACGTGGAGGTGGTGATCTTAATAAAATTAAAAAGAAGGCAACTGATTGACTGCTTCCTCTTTATTTTTTTCAACGCTATAACCATGAAATGTAATCAGCATGGGGTAGTGTCTACATTGCTAAAGCTGAATTATTGTAACTGTATTGTTTTGCATGTTCCTTTATTTTTTTTAATTTTATCATTTTACTACTTTTTATTAATGAAATTAATTATTATTCAATGTTATTCCAAAAAAATATTTTTTGAGCAGAATTATTGTAATTGTGTTGTGTTGCATGTTTTTTTAATTGTTATAATTTTATCATTTTTCAATTATTTATTAATGAAATTAATTGCTATTCAATGGTATTCCAAAAAGTACTATTATTTACATTCCTCTAAAAAGTATTTTTCTGAAAACATTATGCTGATCTTCATTTGTGAGTACGACATAGTATTTCTGTATAAAAATATGTTCACAAATTGCTATCATTTTACACCACGGCTGAACCCTGTGTGCACAATAGGTACTTGCTGCCCTATACATATTTATGTTAAGATTTTTGTTTAATGGATCATAACGACATAACTATTTATTACCAAAATTGTAGAGGGGTGAGAACCAAATTGCATTCCTTGTATTTGAGTATTCTGTCGTTTTCCTACGACAGAATAATATTGACTGAGACGTGGCTTATACCTGATATTGCTAGCGGTGAGTTTGTGGATCCTCGATACATTGTGTACCGCTGTGACTGAGATCGCGACACGACTTGTAAGCGTGATGGTGGTGGGGTTCTAATCGCGGTGTCACGTGGGCTCCGGTCATGTTTACTTGACATTTCTGATCGACCGTCGTGCATTGAGCATCTTGCGGTTGGTATTCCGAGCAGGGACAACAGCTCAAAAATGCACGTACCTAGTTAGTTCTGTATACATACCACCTTGGGCAACCACCGATGTATATACATCTTACCTTGATACACTGCAGGACATGTTAAATGAACCATATGTCGAAAATATATTTATTGTTGGTGATTATAATCTCCCTGAAATTACGTGGAAGGCTGGACAGTCTCTCGGGTCGCATCAGCTTGCTGGTATGTCATGCTTTGGTTCATCCCCTATATGTTCACATTTGGCACAGCTCATGTCAACCCTGGATGCATACCAATTTAATAACATACGTAATGCTAATGGGAAAATCTTAGATTTGTTTATTTCTAACACCACTAGTACTATAGGCCCTCCATTAGACTCACTACTACCTATAGACACACATCATCCTCCGTTTGTTGCCACAGCCCCTACAAGTATCTCCACACAAGCTCTTAAAAGAAAACTGTTGAGTAAATATGACTTTCGCAAAGCTAACTACGATGTGATTAATGAACGGATCAGTGAGGTTGAATGGGTGAACCTGCTAATCTTCCGTCGCGGCAGGCAGTGCAACGCTTTTATGATGTCCTCGGTGGCATTACTGAATGTAATGTGCCGCGTGTTAAGTCCCGGACACTTGATTTTCCAGTTTGGTTCTCTGCGAAATTAATCAAAATTTACAAGAAAAAACAACGTCTTTGGGTTAAATGGAAAAAATTTAAGAACATCAAAGACTACAATGCGTTTTCGGAATACAGAGTAACTTTTAAGGAAGCCTGTAGGACTTGCTACACAGACTATATTAAATCAGTTGAAGATAAACTCACCACAAGCATTAAGTATTTCTGGACATATATATCAAACCGCAAAAATAAATCAGGTATTTCATCCACTATGCACTATCAAAACATTAAGTCAAGTGTCCCAGATGAGATTTGTGATATGTTTTCTGACTTTTTCCAGTCTGTGTTTGAACCTAGGTCACCTTCATTGTCCACCTGGACCCCACTTACATACTGTACGTACTGGACTGTAGACTGTTCCAACAAGATTTGGACAGTCTCACTGACTACTGTCTAAAAAATAAACTACACCTAAATCTCTCCAAGTGCAATTGCATCAACTTCAGAAAGAATAAAATTGTTATTAACTTAAATACTCATTGCACGACACAACACTCAGTAATGTTTCTTCTGTAAGAGATCTTGGTGTGTTAATTGATGACAAGTTGTCCCTAAACCAGCATGTTGAAAAAATTGTGAATAAAGCATTTAAAATGTATGGTTTCGTTATGAGATCTGACTGACTGAATTCAAGCGGGTCTCCACGTACCTTTACATTGGAGAAATATGGGCAAGTCAACCTTGCGTCTAGACGTAAGTATCTCAAAGCGTCTGTACTGTACAATATTGTTCATGGGGATTTTGATTGTATCGATCTCACGAGCAAACTATGTTATGTGGTTCCCCGCACTGTAAATATACGTAGTGTCCGTGCAGGTACCCTGTTTACTGTCAATACCTGTTGAACTAATTCTGGTTTGCGCTGCCCTATTCGTCGAATGGCTGAATCTTATAATTGTAATTTTATTAATAGTGATATTTTTATATGCTCAAAATTCAAATTTAAATCTAATGTAATGACAAATATTATGAACCAATAATGCTAATGCAATAATTAATTAGGAATGTAAGCAAATCAAAATCAAGATTTTATTATTTATTTAATTGTTTCTAGTGTTGATTATTACTCTGTTCCCATGCAATCAATCAATTAGAATTTCTATTTTGCATGATATTATTTATAATTGATGATAATGTGATGTAATTATTCATTGTATATCTAGTGGCACTAATTAATTATATATTATCTTTTGTTAATATGCGAATAATGCAGTGGGCTGCAATATTGTTAATATTATTTACTTATTATCTCTGTTCTAACATATATATTGTAGCTGTTTCATCATCATCATCATCATCATCATCATATCAGCCGAAAGACGTCCACTGCTGGACATAGGCCTCCCCCAAGCGTCGCCACAACAACCGGTCCTGTGCGTCTCGCATCCATCGGTTACCCGCGACCCTCACCAGGTCATCGGTCCACCTTGTGGGAGGCCTTCCAACGCTGCGTCTTCCGGTACGCGGTCGCCACTCCAAAACTTTTCGGCCCCATCGACCATCTGTTCTGCGAGCAATGTGCCCTGCCCACTGCCACTTCAATTTGGCGATCCTTCGGGCTATGTCGGTAACCTTGGTTCTCTTGCGGATATCATCATTCCTGATTCGATCACGCAAGGAAACTCCGAGCATTGCCCTCTCCATTGCCCTTTGGGTGACTTTAAGCCTTCTGATGAGGCCCATTGTGAGCGACCACGTTTCGAGTCCATAGGTCATCACTGGCAACACGCACTGGTCATAGACTTTCGTTTTGAGACACTGTGGTATGTGAGACGAGAAGATACCGCGCAACTTCCCGAACGCCGCCCAGCCGAGTCGGATTCGACGGTTGACCTCCTTCTCGAAGTTAGCCCTACCTAGCTGGATCGTTTGTCCCAGGTAGACGTACTCACAACAACTTCGAATGCAGAGCCTCCAATCTTGATAGGAGTGGGTGCTTCATGGGTATTTACCATGACCTTGGTTTTGTCCATGTTCATTTTAAGACCCACTCTTTCGGATGCTCTACTGAGGTCATCGAGCATTGTACTGAGGTCCTCCGTGGTCTCAGCCATGACGACTATATCGTCGGCAAATCGAATTGTAGCTGTTTATTGTCCCTAAATAAATAAAATAAAATAAAATTATTATGGTTAGAGAAATTATGCTTAAAAAATTATGCGAAAGCTGTTATGCGTAATTACATTATGCGAAAATATAATTATGCCAAACAAAATTATGCTAAGTTATATTAGGTCTTAAAATTTTATGCAAATGGATGGGAACGAATCTATACAAATCTTATAAAGAGGTATAGTTTGTGAATTTGTTAGGTTGTAGGGGTACTTTCTGGTTCTACTGAACCGATTTTGAAAAATCTTTTTGTATATGATAGCCACATTCTTATAAAACGGGAACGGGAAACAATGGGATATACGCGTACGAAGTCGCAGGTAAAAGCCAGTAAAAAAAAATTATAATATAATCACAAAGCGAGTATGTTATTAATTTAATTCTAAATTAAAAGACTTGTTACAATGCTACGTTAGTGGCCAAAATTAGGTTAATCATTTCAAATTCAAATTTGATTTCGGTGTCTAGATAACGATTGAAGCCTGACACTCTATATCGTTGGAGATGAAATACAGAGGTGTGCGCAGCTGGTGTAAGGCGATTGGGCGTTGTGAATATCTCTGCAGCGCTTGCGCGGGTGACGTTAAATTCGCAGACGCGGCGCGCAGCAGTACCAGCTGAGAGCGAAGCGCGCGCTCTGGTGCCACGTAGCTGCACGAACGCTTGATGCTCGCCAAAGCAGCTTCTATGAGCCCATGCGCATACCTACTGTGCCGAGTGTTTAATACGTCCCAACAAGACACGAATACATGCATCTACTTTTTGCGACCAAGTGGAAGCATCTCGCAATACGTCATCTAGACCTGCTATATCTTCACCAACAAGCAGCTCAGACATGTGTCGAATAACGGAATCTTGAAGCTGTTCTTCTGTTTTAAATTCACCCAGTTGCTCCTTGAGCATTTCTTGCAAGTCGTCTGGCGAACCACCGACACAAAAAACTGTCCCTGTTAAACCTGAAAAAAAGCAATGCGATATTTATGAATATTCTGATTGTCTTATGTAAGCCACACATACTACAAAACAAGAAACAAAAATCTAAAATTATGAACTTACCAAAGGACGACTGGATTAACAAAGACGTTATTAAAATGATCGATAGCAGAAATACCTTATGGAAACAGTTAAAAAATGAAAAAACAAATAATATTTTGAAGAGGAAGTTTTTAGCGGAACGAAATAAAGTAACAAAAAAAATAAATAATGATAAAAACAGTTACTACTACAACAAATTCCAAAATTGTAAAAATAATTCGAAGAAGATGTGGAAAATTATTAATTCTCTAGCTATGAATAAGACTAAAACGAATATTTTACCTCCAAAACTTATAGTAAATTCACTAAGTGTAACAGATGGCGAAGAAATCTGTGACCTACTAAATGTTTACTTCGCCACTATTAGTACAGAGCTGGCTGATGGGATACCATTGGGATACCATTTAAATTCAGGTAACACACTTATGTACAAAGACGGACATAAACACACAGAAACGCTTACTCAATTTAGACCTTGTACAGTCGAGGAAGTTACATAACTTATCGATAATTTGGATGCTGATACTAGTACAGGCGTAGACGGAATTAGCACAAAAGCGTTAAAATGTATTAAAAATGTTATAATATCACCTTTAGTTAGTTGCATTAATAAATGTCTTGACCATGGTATGTTTCCTGATAGCCTGAAGTTGGCGAAAGTGTCTCCTATCTTCAAGTCAGGTACGAAAACGGACCCGAGTAATTATAGGCCAATATCTGTGCTTCCGGTGGTATCTAAAATCTTTGAGAAAATTATATACAGCCGCTTAATTGAATACCTAAAAGAGAAAAACTTCCTCATAGACCATCAATATGGTTTCAGACAAAAATCAAACACACTATCAACAACTATTGACCTGGTTACGAATATAAAAACAAATGAAGATAAATGTAACATAGGTTTAGGCATCTTCATTCCCCACCAACCGTGTCTCCACGTTGCCGTCGTGGTGGGACTTGCGTGTCTCAGTGATCTTGGGGGCTTTGCCGGTAGAGCCACTCATGCCGGAAGGTCCCAAGTGAGAGACCAGACCAAGAGAGACACAAGAGGGGCACACCGTTCGGAGACTTGAGCAGTGTTCGGGTCCTCGGACGGTGTGCGTCTCATTGGCTTGCTCGCTGCTCTCTGGTACGCGTCTGATCATCAGACGTGACTGTGAGGGCAGCGAGCAAGCACTGCGAGAGAGGGGGAGAGGAGGGGAGATAGGGACCGCACCCTCAAAAAGGAAACAATGAATAGAGACACTGCAAGAGATGATATACCCCAGGGCGGTCCGGACTGCATAGCAGCCCGGGAATCCGCCACGCCTCGTGCGTCAAGCCCCTCGTATTCTGGGGGGGGCAACAGTGCTCTCTATTTTCCGTTTGCCAAGGGCAACAGTGGCCGAGGAGGCCCCCGATCCGAATTATCCTTTCAGGACCTGATCGGGTTTGATGTCAGCTCGCCCGACGAAGAGTCGGCCGGGCAGAGCGCGGGCGAAGGCGCGCTGCACTGGGAGGAGGGCTCGCTTGAGCGTCGCACGGGTGTAGAGTCGGAGTCCGAGTTGGACTCCGACGACCTGGCGACCGTTAGCTCGGCGAGCCCTGTACCCGAGGGGGCGGGGGCTGCTGCGGAGGACTCCAGGTCCTTCCGCAAGCGGCCCAGATCAGAGGAGGACCGGGGGTCGTCCGGCAGCGAGGAGGTAGCCTCGGCTCGAAAGATCCCCACCAGCAGGCGGGGCAAGGGCCGAGAGGGAGGCAAGGGGAGACTGCCCGCCTCCAAGGTGGCTGGTCAGCGAGCCGGGGAGCTCGTCGCTGACGGACGACCCCCCGTAGAGGGCGGTCGCAGGGCTCCTGGTTCGGAGTCCTCCGGCGGTGGGCCGGATGACTCCGGACAGGAGCGTGTTCGGAGGGCCGGGTTTGCGGAGGTTGTAGAGGCCGCGCTTCACGATGTGGCCTTGAAGAGGAAGTTGTCCTCCAAGAACAAGGCCATAAGCGAGGCGATGGCCTCCATTCTGGCGGCAGCGGAGGGTAACCCAGGGGGGCCTCCGCGGGACGAGATGTCCAAGCTGCGGGCGGAGGTCGCCCGCTTGGCTGCCGCCACGGAGCGCCTCCAGAGGGAGAATGCGGGGCTCCGAGCAGACCTGGCCAGGCTCCAGGGAGCCGGCCCACAGGGGGCGCCTAAAGGGGGAAGCAGGGAGAACAGCCAGCCCGTGCCGCAGGAGGGCCAGGTGCTGGACCTGGTGCGGCAGGAGATGGCTGCTTTCCAGGCGCGGTTTTCCGTCCTGGAGGGCATCGTCCTGCGCCCCCCGTTAGCGACGAGTGGGAGACTCCAGGCCGGAAGGCGGCGTCGTACGCGGCCGCCGTGGCTGCCACACCGGGGTCGTCCGGCCAGGACAAAGGGTCCGGGCCGGCACCCGTGAAGCCGGTGTCGGGAAAACCGGACCCGGCCCCGGGAAGGAAGAGGAAGGGTGGGGTTGCTGCGCGGACGGCGAAGGCTCCTGCGCCGTCTGAGCAGCAGCTCCCCCCGGCTTCCTCGCCTTCAGCTCCTCCCCCGGCTCAAGCCGAATGGCAAGTTGCCGGGGAGAAGAAGAAGGCGGGAAAGGCAGCCAGGGCGGCAAAGAGGCGGGAAAGAAGGCGGCGGCAGCGAGCGCGAGGCGTCGCGGCTGCGCTCCGCGCCCCGAAGACCGCGGCTGTAGTCTTAACGCTGCAGCCGGACGCGGTGAAGAGGGGCGTGACGTATGCCAATACGCTCACCAAGGCCAAGGAGGCCATCAACCTCGGTGAGCTTGGCATCGTCGGGGGTCTCCGGCTCAGGGTCACCATGACCGGGGCCAGGATGCTCGAGATCCCTGGAGCAGGCAGCGGTCCGGCCGCGGACGCTCTAGCCGAAAGGCTTAGGGCGTCCTTGGGCGCGGATGACGTCCGAGTGTCCAGGCCCACGAAGTGCATAGATATGCGCATCTTGGGCCTGGACGACTCCGTCACGGAGGAGGAGGTGTTGGCCGCCGTCGTCAGGACGGGGGGGTGCTCTGCAGAGGAGGTGAAGGCGGGCACCATCCGTCCTGACAACACGGGCATGCGAACCGTAGTGGTGAGCTGCCCCGTGTCGGCGGCCAAGAAAGTCTCGGAGGGCCGAAGGCTTTTGGTGGGCTGGGTCTCCGCGCAGGTAAAACTGCTGGAGCCCAGACCTCTGAGGTGCTTCCGTTGCCAAGTTGGCAACCACGTGGGAGTACGCTGCACCTCGGAGGTGGACCGCAGTGACCACTGCATCCGCTGTGGTCAGCCCGGTCACAGGGCCGGCTCGTGCGACGCCGCGCCGCACTGCTTTGCATGTGCGGCAGCTGGCAAGCCGGCCGATCACTGGGCTGGGGGCAAAGCCTGCGGTCCACCCGCCAGGGCCGGGTCGAGGAGAAAACCCTCCTCCACCGCCGCCGCCGCCGCCGTCGCTTCCGCCGCAGCCGCCGCCACCGTCGCCGCCGCTGCCACTGCTCGGGAGGGGGCCGAAATGGAGTGCCAGTAATGGCCCCATTTCGCCTCCTCCAGACGAACTTCAGTCGCTGCGCCTCTCAGGAACTGACGCTCCTGGGCAAGGCGCAGTGACTGACGCCTGCGGACAGCGAGCAATGGGTAGCTCGCTGTCCGATCAGGTCAGGCCAGAGTCGACGGCGCGTTCACTCCAAACGCGCCGTCAGCAACGAGCAGTCAGCAACGGAGACGGGGCCCGCCAGGGCCAGAGCCTGCCAGGGTTGCGGAATTGTTCGAAAGAGTTACCGCGGCCCTGGGAAGAAAGGCACTAGGAGGACTAAGGGTGGGTTTTAGTCAGTAAAAGTCTGACACTCCCTGCCGCTCCACCCAGAGCGGGAGGGGTCATTTGATGATTTCCCATCCTATAAAAAAAAAAAAAAAAAAAGGCATCTTCATTGATTTGAAAAAGGCGTTTGATACGGTTTCTCATACAAAACTATTACAAAAACTGCTTAACTTAGGTATTACTGGAACGGCTTACAGCTTATTCGAATCCTATTTATCAGACAGATGCCAAATTGTTAAAATTGGTAACTGCAAGAGTACTCCCCAAAAAATTATATGTGGAGTTCCACAAAGATCCATACTAGGACCACTATTATTCCTAATTTATTTAAACAATATCAATCAGTTGGGGTTAACAGGATATCTAACACTTTACGCAGATGATACTAGTTTATTTTACTTCGGCCAATCCATACACGATGTCATTAGTGAGGCCCAAAACGATTTAAACATAACAAATGAGTGGTTTCCACATAACTTACTTACCATTAATACTTCGAAAACATCTTACATGATATTTGCAGCCAAAAACAAAAAAAAATCACCTCACGCCCCTTTGACTGTTAATAATCTAACTATTAAGCAGTCTAGTACAGAAAAGTACCTCAGTCTAATATTAGATGACAAACTATCCTGGAAACCCCATATTGAGCACGTAAGAGCCAAACTTGTGTCACTTTCTGGAGCTCTTCGCAAAATGGGAAACTGCTTACCACCAAAGATAAAACGCACCATCTACAATTCATTAGTAAAATCTAATCTAGAATATCTGATTGAGATCTGGGGATCAGCATCCAACACTAACCTCAATTATCTACAGAGGACCCAAAACAAAATTATAAAACGGTTATATTGTTACGACTTCTTAACACCTACCAAACAGCTATACGAAAAAACTAAACTTTTCAATCTCCGGCAACTATACAATTACTATACTTGTATATTAGTATAAAAGATTCTAGACAACACTATACAAACCAACATCAAACTTACAAAAAAGACATACACACATAACCTAAGAAATAGAAACGAATTAGTTCTGCGTTTTCCTAGAACAGTAAAACACGGAAAAAAGAACTTTTTGTATGAAGGGGTCCAATTATATAATAAACTGCCAAATGAAATCAAGGAGTGCAAAAATATTAATATTTACAAAAGAAAACTAAAAGATTGTATTATACAAAAAGTAATTTCTACTTAAATACATGTATTTCCCTGACAAAAAGCATCGCTATATAAAATACTTACATAAAAAATACATATTGTGTACACTTACACTTCAAAATACCAATGACAGAAATAAGAACTTACTATAATAAACGTTCGAGTACATATTATAGTCATTTATAAAATCAAACAGGTTTACATAATAATACACCAATTGCAATTGCCATATAATACTTAAACGCAATAACTATAATTTAAATCAATATAAGTACACTACATTTAAACACTATAAAATTAATAATACATTAAATCAAAATACATACCTACGTAACAAAGAAAATAATATACATACTTAAACAAAAAAAAAAGAAAATATATACTATAAACATATACATATATATATATATATATATATATATCGGCGCGAAGGCTTAATCAAGCGTCGAATAAATCAATATGAATGCCGGCGGAAAGGCGTAATCGAGCGTCAGTTTGATTATTCTAAGTTCAAATACTGTGTGATTGCTTATTTGAAGTTGGTAAAAGTCACTCAAACGATTATTTAATTAACTTTATTAGTTGATTCCTAGAAATTATTAAACTAATTAATTTGTTCTTCTAAATTCATTTTATGATTTGTAAAATTAAATCAGGAATTTAAAAACGAACCATAAAGAAAACATGAGTCGATAGATTTGTAACGACTCTAACCGAAGGGTATAAATACGAACGCCCGACCGTTCACAAGTCTTTTCAGCTACACACCTGGTGTTGGTTGGGTGTGTCAACCCCTTCACACCAGACCCAATAGGGCCCGGTTCGCACAATAAGACTGGCGACCGGTTTACAAGCTTAGGGCTCACCAATAGGTACACACCTCCCAGTCTGACCCGACTGGGAGGGTTACACATCCCCGGGCCTATCCACCCGGGGAGATAGGTTTAGGGAAATAAGGAAAACAGGAGCTTAGCTCCTGCTAAAATGGATGCCTCCGGCTCCACTTCCTCCCCCGCCCCAGAGGCCAGCTTCCCTCAGAAGCAGCCCTCAGACAAAAAAGTAATCTCCGATCTGTTCCGCCTATGCAAGGCGCTCGCCCGTAAGGTCGGCGACCCTAGCGTAGATGCGCTAATGGCCACCTACGAGGGCAAAGTAAATGTCCTCCTGCCCGCCAAGTCCCCCTCCCCCTCGGTGCCCTCCGGCACTGAGTCTCCAACTCCGGAGAATCCGATCGAAATGGACACCACGGTGCCCATCTCCAACCCTCCTTCGGAGGACGAATATTCGTCCTCCGACGCCTCATCCTCCGAGGACGACTTCCAAGTCGTCACCGGAGGAAAAAGGAAAAAGACCTCTAAGGCAGCCAGCCAGGCCAGCAAGGCCAAAAAGACGGTCAAATCCCCTCCTTCCCCCACCCCCACGCCCTCTACCTCCGCGGCCCCAGCCTCACAGGCTAGCCGCCCTATGAGCCCCAAACCGCCAGTCTCTGCTTCCCAGCAGAAGAAGTCCCGCCCCATCCCGCCCTTGTACTTGCAAGACAAGGCCAAGTGGACGGACGTGTCCAAGATGTGCAGTGATCTTCGGATCAACTACACGTCTGCCAAATCATGCCAACAAGGCATTAAGATCACGGTCCCGACGGCCAATGACTATCGGGACCTAGTCCGTTCCCTGCGTGGAAGGAAAATATCCTTCCACACCTACTCCCTCCCGGAGGACACGCCCACCCGTGTGGTGATAAGACGTGTTCCGAAGGAATTAACGTCGGAGGACATAAAAGATGACCTCCTTGCCCAAAACATCCCGGTCTCTGCCGTGCACCGCCTTCACAAGGCGAGAGGTGGAGACCTTTATGACATGGTCTTGGTGGTATGTGACCCCACAGAGGGTCACCACCCCATTTTCAAGGTCAAAACAGTGTGCTCCCTCTCCGGCATCTCAATAGAGAAGCCGTTCCGCCCCACTTTAGTTGGTCAGTGCCATAACTGCCAACTCTACGGGCACGCCCAGCGTAATTGCTACGCTTCACCCAGATGCGTTAAGTGTCTGGGTGGGCACAGCACCGCCGACTGTCCCAGGCCAAAGGACAAATCACAGTGCACGGAGCCGCCCAGTTGCGTGTTCTGCGGTCAAATAGGCCACCCGGCTAACTACCGGGGGTGCCCCAAGGCACCTAAAATCGCCCCCAAGCTGGCAAAGCGTCACAACGCCCGCCAGCAGCGAGAGTCCCAATCGGAGAGGATACCCTCCTCC
Source organism: Melanchra persicariae (assembly GCA_947386135.1). Lineage (NCBI taxonomy): Eukaryota > Metazoa > Arthropoda > Insecta > Lepidoptera > Noctuidae > Melanchra > Melanchra persicariae. The sequence continues at coordinate 6,119,087 of OX376661.1, read as the reverse complement.
CAGATGCCCGATAGGCTGGCTCCCCAAAGACCCTCCCCCTGGAATCAGCTCAATCACCAGAAAGCGTTCCCCGCTCTGGTGTCAAAGCAGACCCCTCCCACTCCTACTCTCCCGGCACTGATGGGTAAAACCATCCCAGCGCCGACTCCCGCGCCGGTGGCCCCAGCGGCCCCAGCACCGCCCCAACCTGCGCCCCAGCTCACTCCTGCACCTGCAGCAGTGAGCTCGCGCCAAGTCCCCCCGTCCAACAAGGCCACAAGCTTTGGAGTTAGTGAAACTATACTCCAAGCCTACGGCATTTTTATGACACGTGCGGCTAGATCCATGTCCGCTGAACTCAACAAGTTCAGAGGAACGGACGGTCAGTTGCACATGTCAACTGAGAAGGTGCTGGAGATTTTCACCGCCTACAAGTCCATTACGGACAAGTTAGATGAGATGGACGCGATTGACTAGTCAATGGATAAGTCAAGCACATCCTCCATCAGGCCTAGATCCCTTAAATTAGGTTTCTTTAATGCCAACGGCATTACTAACCAAAGAGACGAGATCGCCAAATTCCTCCGCGATCACCATCTAGACGTCCTCCTCATCCAGGAAACCTTCTTAAAACCCCACCGGAACGACCCTAAAATTGCCAACTACCGGATAGTTCGCAACGATAGGACGCGTTGTCATGGTGGTGGCACTCTCATTTACTATAAAAAGGAGTTGTACTGCATCCCACTACTCCCTCCCGCTCCCCGCTCTCAGCTAGAGTACTCAGCCTGTCGGCTAGGCATGACCGGCCATCAGCCAATTACCATCATCTCAGCCTACTGCCCACCCTCCTCCACGCCAGACGACCCCGTCGCCCTCGCAAGCGACTTTACCAACCTCTTCGGCCTGAGTGACTCCGTTATCTTAGCGGGCGATCTCAATGCCAAGCACCCCGCGTGGAACTGCAACACGACCAATCCCAGAGGCAGAGCAGTGTTCGGCCTAGGCACAACACTCAACTTTGACGTCATCGCTCCGATGACTCACACCCACTTCCCTCACGATCCCAGCCGTAACCCGGATGTTCTCGATGTGGCGTTGCTAAAGAATGTAAACCTCCGTTTGCAATCTATAGAAACGCTACACGAACTCAACTCCGACCATCGCCCAGTGATCATGCACCTAAGCTCCCGCTCAGGCCAGCTCGACCCAGTCCAACCTCCCCCGTCTCAGGTGATCACTGACTGGAGGAAAGTAGGCGAAAAGCTGAAATCTACCACGTCACCTCACCTAGACACCATCCCCGACCTGATCGACTCAGTCGCTGACACGACGGCGGCGATCGACTCGCTTACGGATCACGTAAAATCTGTCCTGAACGACTGTTCAAGAGAGATTCCAGTGGCGGAGGACCACCGCTGGAAACTCCCGGACGATGTACGGAATCTGATAACCGAGAAGAACGCAGCCATCCGTGCGTATAGCGCTTTTCCCTGTGACGCAAACAAAGCTCACATGCGTAACTTGCAGCGTGCTGTAAAGAAGCGCACTGGTGAGCTGCGTTCAGCGCGCTGGGACAAGACGCTTAGCGAACTCGAGCCCACCCACCTAGCCTTCTGGCAACTCCAGAGGAAACTACGATCCACTGAAGAGGCCACTATGCCCCCTCTCATTCGCCCCGATAAGAGTGTCGCCTTCGACAACTCTGACAAGGCAGAATGCCTGGCTGACAGTCTAGAGTCCCAATGCTCTCCCAGCTCACAACTAGTAGACCAAGCCCACCTAGATATGGTGGACGCTGAAGTCGAACGTAGAGCTTCCCTACCACCAATCGAAGATCCTGATGATCCTCTACCCCCCGTCACTCCTGACGAGGTACAGGACATTATCAAAAGGCTTCAGCCTAGGAAAGCCCCTGGCTCCGACGGCCTCACCAACAGAGTTTTCAAGCTCTTCCCAGCCCAGCTCACAATGCTAATGACTGCCATCTTCAATGGCGCATTAAGCAATAACATATTCCCCCAGGCATGGAAACAGGCCACCGTAATCGGTATTCCCAAGCCAGGCAAGCCCAAGTCTGACCCCGCCAGTTACCGTCCCATCAGTTTACTCAACGTTCTCGGTAAAATCTACGAGAGGCTTATTTATAAGCGGCTCAAGGATTACGCCGAGGCAAAGAGTCTCATCCCCGACGAGCAGTTTGGTTTTCGAACCAACACTCGTGCATCCAGCAAGTCCACCGCATCGTAGAGCACATAAGCGCTGGTTTCCAGCGTGGCAAGATGACGGGCGCCTTGTTCTTCGACATAGCGAAAGCATTCGACAAAGTCTGGCACAATGGCTTAATTTATAAGCTTTACCAACTCGGCGTGCCAGACCGTCTCGTTCTCATCTTGAGAGACTTTTTGTCGAACCGCACCTTTCGCTACCGCATCGAGGGTGCACTCTCGTCCCCTCACCCCATCCGAGCAGGAGTCCCCCAGGGCTCACCGCTATCTCCCCTCATTTTCACGCTGTTCACCAGCGACATTCCGAAAAGTAAACTGGCCCAGTTGGCACTATTCGCTGACGACACGGCCATTTACTATACAGGTCGCGACCCGGCTCCTATCGCTCGCACGCTCCAAACTACTGTAAACATCTTGGGCAGATGGTTCAGGAAATGGGGAATCGAGGTTAACCCCGATAAGAGCCTGGCCATTCTATTTTCCAAACAGTGGAAAAATCCCCCACTCCCCCGTCTGATCACCATGTATGGCAAGCCGATCCCCTGGGAGAAGCAAGCTTAGTACCTGGGAGTCACCCTGGACAACCACCTCACCTTCGCTGAGCACACAAGGCTGGCCCGCTCGCGCGCCGCCTTCGCTCTGGGGAGGTTACACTTTATCACGGTCGCCAGAAGCAAATTGTCACTCAAGTGCAAATTGCGACTGTTCACCGCGGTCATTCGCCCCATGATGACATACGCTTGCGCTGTCTTCGCACACGCAAAGCCTCGTCACCTTCACAGGATGCAGACACTCCAAAACCGATTCCTCCGTAGAATCACGGGAGCCCCATACTATGTCCGTAATGAGACTTTACATCTAGATCTCAGAGTGCCCACCATACAGCAGTTCATGAAACGCATTACCAAGCGTTTCATCGACACTGCTGTCAAACACCGCAACCCCCTCATCGTATCGGCCGCCCGATACCAACCCTCCCACATCTCAAAAATTCGCCGTCCGAGGCACACGCTAATCACCCCCGATGACCCCACCACCCTCCTCCAAGAGAGTAGTAGTAGTACAAGCACAATTCGCAAACCGCGACCACCGTCCTTCCGCCCTCGCCGCCGAGGCCCGTCGCGACCGTCCCGTCAATGTCCGCCCCGTCCCTTGCTCGTGCCAGCCCGCGCCGCTGAGCCTGTAGTATTAACAACACTCGCCCCCTAATAATAAAAATCTTTATTAGATCCAGCCCGTCCCTAGCTGTCCTCCCCCAGCGACGCCCTAAGCCGAGGTCCGTACCCCACAGGGGGTGCCCTTAGCGTAGTCGCTTAGTTTTTAAGTTTAATAAGCCCTGGCTGGAGGCTTTAATAATAATATTATTAAGGCCGCCACAGGCAAGTCCGGTTAAGCAGCCGACAACCTCCTAGGTTGACCTGCGAGAGGCCACTCATTAAAAAAAAAAAAAAAAAAAAAAGTTCACAAGTCATTCTAAGTCGAGCCTTCGGACGGTGCGGAGCTCCGTAATATCGTGAGTCATTCTTTGTTGTTGACGAATATTTACTGTGTGCCATTTGTGTGCTATCCACCAGCGAGAATATAAGTTGATACTGAAAACAAGTATTTCATTTCCAAAATGAGTAACCACCACCAGCACCATGATGATATGGAAATAGTGACGTCAGCATTGCTGATGTCACCGTTTTTAAAAATAACAAGGGGGCCCGTTCCCCGTCATCAGAAGTGGGATTGGATCAGAATCCAATCCAAACCACCTCCTCATCAGCTCGATCACCAGCTGACCAACCTGGAACTGTTCCTGCTCAACAAATGGAACCAATTCTAGTACCCACCACTTCGTTGGGTATCCATTTCAAACCCATTATGAGATGATTCACGCCCCGGTTCGTGATCCTTCGGCGGGTTATGGTAGGCACCACAATTCTTCATGCAAATGATGGAAATGATGCAGAAAATGTCTGAACGTGTATGTGCACCATCAGCAGAATCTAAAGTCAGAATTAAGGGTGTCTGACTACCATCATAATGATCTTGACACCAACGTTGGCGTACGTGAATGGTGTCAGCATACAGACAAGGCTGTGGACCAATTTAAATTGAACGATTTCGACGTTCGTATGAAAAAAATGCCGCTTACAAAGGACGTGCCAGGATGTGGGTTGACGACTGGATGATGCAGTTACATCTTCATGGGAAGAACTACGCAGCAATCTGATTACTACGATTCAGCCTGAAAACAGACATTCACGGTATATTTTCAGGTTCCAATTGTTTACGATTCTTCAATGGACATTGCTGTTCTTGTCACGTGCTTGGGTTCTTTGAAAAAGAGTGACAAAGGATAAACTGGACAATGGGCAAGAAGTCATCATTTGCCTAGCCTTTTCCCAACTATATTGGGGTCGGCTCCCAGTCAAATCTTTAGCTGAATCTTGAAATACCAGTACTTTACGTGGAGCGGCTGCCTACCAGACCTCCACAACTCATTAACTGGGTAACACGGTATTTCTTGGCAAGACTGGTGTCAGATTTTCTGGCTTCTGACAATCCGTAAAAGACTGCCAAAGATCTACAAGGGACGGCCGGGACCAACGGCTTAACGTGCTTTCCGAGGCACGGAGGAATCTCGAATTGTTTGCGAATAGAGCTGCTCAACGCAAAAGCAACCACAACCAGAACAAATCATCCCAGAGCTATGAAATCTGCAAGAAAACAAACCATGCGACAAAAATTTGCTTGGACTTGGCAGCCGGTTTCACCAAATATCAATTGCAGAAGGGTCAATTGAGAAGACTGCCTGCGTTACACCAGACGGACTCTTATGAGTACCTCACGATTCCATTCGGATTGAGCAATGCTTGCACAGTTTACCAACGCTGCATCAATAGGGCCCTGTTATCACTCCTTGGCTCGGTTGTGCAAGTATATTTTGATGATGTACTAAGCAAATGTACAAATTTTACTGAAGGATTGTTACACCTTGAACGCATTCTGATGGCACTGTAGCAAGCTGGCTATTCCATCAATGCGGACAAATGCAGCTTCTTCAAGTGAACCATCGAATATCTGGGAAACGTTTTCTCAGATGGACATGTGCAACCAAGTCCTAGGAAGGTGGAAGCTCTCGTCAAGGCACCAGTTCAAAAAACAAAAAAAAAAAAACTGTCAAAAACAAGTAAGGCAGTTCAACGGTTTAGCTGATGACTTCAGAAAATACATCCCAAACTTCCCATATAATGGTGCCTCTGTACGAATTAACAAAACAAGGTGCAAAATGGGAATAGGGTGAAACATGAAGATGTAAGAAGTACAACAATACAATGCTTAAATATCGACTTTTGTTCTGACATTGTTTCAAGAGGCAGTACCCATACAATTGTACACTGATGCCAGTAGTCTTGGTTTTGGTGCAGTACTTTTCCGAATAATTGATGAAAGACTACGAGCTGTGGCTTTCATGAGTATGAGAACAAAAACAGCAGAAAGTCAGTACCACTCATACGAACTTGAGACTCTAGCAGTGGTTCGCGCCATAAAACACTTCCAACAATACCTCTACGGACGAAGGTTCACGGTCATAACGGACTGTGATGCACTTAAGGCGTCGAAACACAAAAAGGACCTCCTCCCAAAGATTCTCCGCTGGTGGGCTTTCCTGCAAAATTACGATTTTGAGGTGGAGTACCTGAAAGGTAAACTGGGAAATGAACATCAATAAGTCATTGTCACGATTGATGATTTCATGAAGTATGTGATGTTCTATTACGCCGACAACAAACGCCCTTAATGCACTCTCGCTGCTCTGCATCGCCTTGTGCACCTCTTGGGTACACCGGCCTAAATCATCGTTGATGGAAGAAGAGAGTTCCTGGGGGGGATTCAAAAACTACTGTGATCGATTTGGAATGAACATCCATTATATTACGCCAGGAGTCAGCCGAGCAGTGGCAGTGTTCTCGAAGAACTGCAGTTGGCTTTAAATTGTACTTCTCAGCGTGTGACTGGAATAGCTCCACTCACTCTCATCACCTGGCGAAAATGGCGGTCGTCAAACCATGTCAGAGGCCCTTGAGGCGGTTTAGAAACTCTGACACTAGGGTGTGTGGGGTCGTTAGACCTTACTACCCACACGAATAAGAAGACCTGGCGAAAACATTGTGTGCCTCCAGAACTCCTGAGTCTCGTTAATATTGATGACCAAACAGTGGATATGGAAGCCCTGACTCAACTTGCTCAACAAAAATGGCCCCATCTGCGAATCAAGATAGACACCGATTTAATCAGCCAAAAGATTCATCCTTTCCAAAGAGGATGACCACGAAAGGTTGCGCATTATCAGCTGCAGCTCCAAAAACCAGGTGATCAGGCAACCGTATCGGCAGCTGAAGATGAACAACCTGCAATGCCAGCTGGGGCAACACAACCAGTGCCTTCCACCTCACAAACAAAGGCAAGAGCAGCAAACACAAAAACTCAAATACAGAAAACACACATCCACAACAAAAGGCGAGTAACAAAGTGCTTTCATAAAGAAATAATGACTCCTTATCCTTTACCATTTAGAGCCTCTGTGTATAGCACAGCATCGACCTTGTTCATCTTCCCAAATCTACGAGACCCTCCGAGAAATCTACGAGACCCTCCGAGAAATCTACGAGAACCTCCGAGAAATCTACGAGACCCTCCGAGAAATCTACGAGACCCTCCGAGAAATCTACGAGACCCTCCGAGAAATCTTTGAGACCCTCCGAGACCCTCCGAGAAATCTACGAGACCCTCCTAATCTTTAAACCATAGTTCAACATTTGCCTACAGGTACCAATCTCAAAGAAATACCATAACTTGTTTCAGATTAGAAGACTAAATCTACGAGACCTTCCGAGAAATCTACGAGACCCTCCGAGAAATCTACGAGACCCTCGGAGAAATCAAAGTCAAAGTCAAAGTCAAAGTCAAAGCATTTATTTCAATTAGACCATTTACAGGCACTTTTGAATTGTCAAGGTCGGTCGGTCAAAAAAAAAAAGATGAAGCTATTTGCACGTTCCAAAGCGTAGATCTCTATGGAGAAGAACGCGCAAGAAACTCCACGGACACTCTTTTAAAAATAAGTTTTTGTTACAAAATTATGGTTACATCATTCATATTGAAATTATACATATATGTGAGAACGATGTAAAAGACGTGCAGGATAAAAGAGTCCGGAGTAAAAAAGAAACAATTCAAAGAAATAATTAAAATAGACCATGGCAGCCGAGAGATGACCAGTCTCAGCTGACGGCGCCCGTTCACGAACATGACGCATACGCTAGCACCATTCGGCTCGACCTTTTTAAGGGAGCCAAATGATCCAACGCATACGCCACCATCAGCCAGACTTTTGAGTGAGCATGACATCCCCAATCGCCAGGGTACATTCAAGTCAAAGACCTACCCAAAATGATCATTATAGTTTAAATTTGAGGGACCTACATAGTACTCACACATGTGCCGTTAATGCATGAAATTATACAATGCTAAATAAATTGAGTCTATACAATAAAAAATATTGCTTTCTTACAATCTTCATCCGGTCCAACAATATTTCCAAATGCTAACAGATTACTTTGTGCGCCCTAGTGGCTGTGGAGCAGGACCAGCATTGAGCCAAGCATTTTTATCTTCAATATACTCCCCTAACTTATAATATGCTTGCCTGCATAGTGTGCGTTTAATACAAGATTTAAATTTAGTCTCATTTAGTTCTAATATATGGGGAGGTATTTTATTATAACATTTTAAACAGTACCCCATAAAAGATGAGGCTACTTTAGCCAGTCTGAAACCTGGTTGAACTAATTGGTCCCTATTTCGAGTACCATAATTATGTCTGTCGCCTCTTTTACTAAAAAGATGTAAATTCTTTCTAACATACATAATGTTTTCGTAAATGTATTGACAAGGTACCGTCATGATGTTAATATTCTTAAACAGTTCCCTTAGAGAATCGCGCCGGCCGAGTTTGTATATGGCTTTAATGGCTCTTTTCTGCAGTATAAAAATAGACTCGATGTCTGCAGCCCGTCCCCATAGTAGAATACCGTAAGACATGATACTGTGAAAGTAACTAAAATAGACCAGTCTCGCGGTATCTACATCCGTAAATTGGCGGATTTTCCTGACAGCATATGCTGCTGAACTTAGCCGTCCTGCAAGAGATGTTAAATGAGGACCCCATTGTAGCCTTGAGTCAAGCGTAATTCCCAGGAAAACTGTTTTATCGACGAATTCAAGTTTTTCCCCGTTCAATACTATGTCACAATCACTACCTCTGACATTTGGTAAGGCAAATCTTATGCATTTCGTTTTCTTTTCATTTAGAACTAAATTATTGGCAGTAAACCAATTTTGGACTTGCATTAGGGCGTTATTTATGACGTCAAGATTATTGGTCCGTCTATTTATCTTAAAAATCAAAGAGGTATCGTCGGCAAACAACACCATATCAAGTTTTTGTTGCAATAAATGGGGCAAATCATTTATATATACTAAAAATAAAAAAGGACCTAAAATTGAGCCCTGGGGAACCCCCATTTTCACGTTTAATCCCGACGAATTGACACCGTTTACCTGAACTAACTGCTGTCTATCATTTAAATAAGATTTAACAAGGCTTAATGCTGTTTTGCCCAGCCCGTAATGCCCAAGTTTCAGAAGTAATGTCTCGTGATTTACACAATCAAACGCCTTAGATAGGTCACAGAAGATGCCTATGGCATCCTGTGCCTCTTCCCACGCATTAAAGATGTGCTTCAATAAGGTAACACCAGCGTCAGTCGTACAACGTCCTCTGGTCTACGAGACTCTCCGAGAAATCTGCGAGACCCTCCGAGAAACCTACAAGACCCTCCTAACATTTAAACCATAGTGCAACATTGGTTGACTACGGATGTCGGATACTAATCTCTTTGAGATTGGTTTCCGTTAATCCGTGAAAATCCGTGGTTTGAGACCCGCGATAAATATTGTAAAACATTTATTTGAAAAGAGTAACTATGGAGTTTCTTGTCCGTTCTTCTCCATAGAATCTACCTTTGTGAACGGACGGTAGAGTCACTTTGTATTATTTTAAATGGAAATGATGACGTTCAAATGTGCCGTTTCATGGCCTAATTGAAATGAACGTTTTGACTTTGACTAAAACTATCAAGAGCTACATTCAAGCTGGTGCAGAGCGCGCACCGCTTGTCAGAATGGCCGTATCGGCGCGAAGGCTTAGTCAAGCGTCGAATAAATCAATATGAATGCCGGCGGAAAGGCGTAATCGAGCGTCAGTTTGATTATTCTAAGTTCAAATACTGTGTGATTGCTTATTTGAAGTTGGTAAAAGTCACTCAAACGATTATTTAATTAACTTTATTAGTTGATTCCTAGAAATTATTAAACTAATTAATTTGTACTTCTAAATTCATTTTATGATTTGTAAAATTAAATCAAGAATTTTAAAAACGAACCATAAAGAAAACATGAGTCGATAGATTTGTAACGACTCTAACCGAAGGGTATAAATACGAACGCCCGACCGTTCACAAGTCACCCTCCCCGACTTTTGCAAACGAGCCAGCCCGCGCCGCTGAGCCCTTAGCTTTAATAACCCCTAAATAATAAAACGACCCAGCCTGATTGTCCCTTGCTGTCCCAAACTGACGCCGCTAAGCCGAGGTCGTATTCCACAGGGAATGCCCTTAGTGAGCGGTCAGTAGTGTTTTTAGCTTGTAGCTAGTTTTGTTGCCTTGGCTGGGGGCTTTAAATTCATTTGAGGCCACCACAGGTTAGTCCGGTTAAGCAGTTAATATCCCATGTGTGTTAACTTGCTAGTGGTCATACCTAAAAAAAAAAAAAAAAAAAAAAAAGTTCACAAGTCATTCTAAGTCGAGCCGTCGGACGGTGCGGAGCTCCGTAATATCGTGAGTCATTCTTTGTTGTTGACGAATATTTACTGTGTGCCATTTGTGTGCTATCCACCAGCGAGAATATAAGTTGATACTGAAAACAAGTATTTCATTTCCGAAATGAGTAACCACCACCAGCACCATGATGATATGGAAATAGTGACGTCAGCATTGCTGATGTCACCGTTTTTAAAAATAACAAGGGGGCCCGTTCCCCGTCATATATATATATATATATATACAATGATAATATATATAATAATATATTATGAATAACTATAATTTAAATCACCAAGAGTACGCTACATTTTAATATTCTAAATTAAGCACTCATAAAACAGAATACAAAACAAACTCATAAGATCAGCGGTCTCCGAGACTGTAGTAAGTATACACAAGTAAACGTACGCGTGCACGCACTTTGCTAGCACACAAACACATTCACACAGTAGTTCGCTTCTTAAAAGTTGTTTTTGTTCTTCACAAATTGAAAATTAGTACTTATGAGGGTACCTTGGTGTCAAATTGGCCAGCAGTATTAACTTGTTTTATATAACTACCGACACTTAAGCTTTGTTTCCTATTTATCTGTTTGCTTTGTTATTGTAATTTTAATTTTACTTATTCTACAACTGCATGCTTCGTCATGAGACGACGATAAATTTATGTTAAAATTTAAATCTCATGTAAGTGAACTGTGTAGGTATCATGTTCTTATGAGAAATAAAGATTCTTTAAACCTAAGTCAGAAACAAACCAGGAAAAGAAGTTTTTTTTACCGTGATCTTCGAGTATTGCAGCCAGTTCAAGTACCACAAACACTCCAGTCTCGTATCCCAGCAAGTAAAAGTTATTTTGAGCACCAGTTTTATAGATAAGGATCTGCAGAAAATAAAATAAAAATCTTATTACGAAATGAGTTACCTATTTTTATTTAATAACTCACTATTCATGTTAGACTTTAATAATAATTGTTTTGACATTTTGTATTTTTGACTGAAAAACGTCAAATCATTTAATTTTTATACATTTTGTACGCAAATGGGTCCACCATCTTCCAAAGGTTGTTAGGCAACACAGCACAATCAAAGTAGTAAGTCATAAAGCAAATAAAAAATTGAGCTTAAATATTAATTTTATTAATTTTTTCGTTTTATATTCTTCAACACACGTGTTGTTAAATATTGATTAAAACTTAATATACCTGAGCATATTTATGGGCAGTCTCCCACACAGTTTCAGTAGGGTGGTCGAGTCCAGGCTGCAGCACCAACGCGGCAGCTTCAGGCGCTCGCATATAACGTGAAACCTCTCGTGATGGCCTTCCATACCCGGCACTATGCACAGGTATCTCTTGCTCACGTCAAACTCGTCACAAGACTGTGGGATAAAGAAAATAGTAATACAAATTTATGTCACTTTACACAAAAAATGATGAACGTCATTTTATAGGCTTAATGTTTACCATATTTTAAATGCAATAATTTTATATAGCAAACTTGTATTTGCCAAAATTTCATTAATGCTTCAGTTGCCATAATCGTAAAATTACATAAAATCATTTTCACTAATAATGTCGTAAAGTAAGTAAAGGTCATTATCGATTGTGTCATAATAATTTGAATTTATAAATTTATTTGTTATATTTTTCATTTTCAATAATGTAATGTAATATAAGCGAGCATGCAACATGTAGCATACAAGCAATCATCCAGCATGCAAGTGAGCATGTAGCATGCAACATGTAAGCAAGCATGCAAGCAGGCAAGCAGCATGCATGCAGGCATGCAGCATGCAAGCGAACATGCAACATGTAGCATGCAAGTAAGCATGTAGCATGCAAGAGTCTCTATCACGGCACCACCGCAGCTTCGTCTTGCTGGCCGTCTTCGCCGGCCAACCTCAGCCATGGCGGTGAGCGTTACACCATTTGCGACGATAACTCGCGTGGGACAGCCGGAGCCTAGTAGCGCCGGACAACCACCTGCTCCTCAACTCGCGGGTCACTTCGCCCCTTCGCGCCTATGCGATTCTAAATTACACTCTAGGGGTAGGGCAAACAAGACTGCGTGGAGTCGGAGGGAAAATAGAATAGAATAGAATACTCTTTATTATGTACACCATATAAGTTACAAAACGGGTGACACAATGGGCGGCATTATCGCTAAAAGCGATCTTTTCAAGACAACCTTTGGATGTATTTTAAAGAGAAAAGGAAAGGCAGTACTGTAGGTAGTCATAGGTATACTATTTATATATAACAAATACTTAATAGATAAATATATACAATAATATTAATGGAACAAAAGCATAGAGCCCAAGTAAAAACAATTAAAGAGAAAGGTAGTAATTTTTGACCATCTTTTTAAAAATGGATAAAGTTTGCGCATGCCTTACCGACACGATCATGGAAAACAATAATAGTACAATTAATTTTATGGAAAACAAGACAATACCCATTTTATATTCATTCTTTTTTCGAGTGAAAAAACTGGGCGCCAGACCCGGTTGGTTGTTGTTGAATTTTTCAGGCCGATATAAATAGGAAACGTTATACTCACCAATTTGATGTCTTTGTAAAGGGTTGGAATCACAACTAGGTCAGTTGTGGCGAGAAGCTCATCATTTGCTACGGTGGAAAAGAACAATGCTAATCCCGAAACATTTTCTGGAACTATATCTGATACAGACTCTTCCAGTTCGTGTAAACTAAAATAGAAGTTAACGATTATTTTGCTGCTTGATTTTTCGTTATTATATTAATTGTATCCAAAAAAAAAAAATGTATGAGTTCAGATAAAGTAAGTTTATTGAACTGCATGTAACTAGGTGTTACTAATTTAAAATATCACCCTTTGTTTCATAGAAATCACTGATAAGCAACAGTTTCATAAAATACTTTTTTTAACTACTATTACAGCATAAGAGTGGCTAGCTTTGCATACTTATTAAATTTTTCTTAGGTCCATATATGTGGTAGGTATGCCATTTAAAACTTACTTGTCTTGTTCAGGGTCAACTGTGGTATCGAGTCAGACTCCAAAGAGATATTATGCGCAATATTCAGGAAGGCAGACATTATAGAATTTGTTTCATCAGTCATTCTTAACTCTTTCAAAGTAGTGTCAGGACTTGTGTGTTGCACGACAATTATTCCTGAAATTAGTATGAATTGTGTTACATAATATATAAATATCCATACATAAATATCCATAGGTAACTGCCTTTATACTCTAAAGGGATTCGTCGAGGTACCATAGTACACCTCTATTTCAGCAGCCTTTTGAATAAAGTTCTATGTATGTGGGTCCTAATTAAGAATTAAAAAAAAAATTCTGACTAGTAAGTAATCAGTTGGTTTTCTTACCGGCCAGGCCAGTGAGTTTTTCAAACAGTCCTGGTGTGGGTGAGTGCGCTGGTTGCGCTAGTAGTATGGGACAGGTGCTGCGCAGTGCTGTCTCCGCGGCCGCCACCAAGTCGTGTGAACTTGCCTTACAAGTAAACATAGTAATCAATATCCACCCGACAACCCATCTTACCAGAGACGATGTCGCTCTGCAGAGAAGCACTGACGAAACTAATTGCCATTTCTGCTATGTCTGCGGAGCGTGCACGCCTGCTGGCTGTGGAAGTTCGACATTACTACTTTTCACCTTGCTTCTTCCCTTCGCTTAGGCGCATCCTGTAGTTATTCTCATCGCTGTCACAGTGGCAAAGCTGTCAACAGCCTCGGGCACATGCACATGGCGCGGCACGCAAACATCAACGAACGACATTATCCGACGTGCTCTTGTTACCGTTGGCGTTACAGCTGTATTAGAGCCCAATGGCCTGGCACGCGACAAACAAGCAACCGGACGGTTAGATTATAAATAAAATGTTGATGTAAATGTTTTATAAATACCAAAATTTGGTTGTTTGGATGGTTGCATGTTTGTTACCCAATCGCGACATAACGGCTCAACGGATCTTGATCAAATTTGGCACAGAGTAAGATTATAGTCTGGAATAACATATTTTTTTTTCTCGAATCTTGCAATCGGCTTTACAAGCCATTAACAAATTTGTTGTGGGAGTTCATTGACAGGGGAGAACTGTTCCTCCAGTGAAGAAGCTGTCTCTTATTAAGTTAGGTCTGTTAGTGAACAAAATCCCAAATATGTTGTCTTTTAAGCCTTCTGACATTTATTGGTTCACATAATGCTGTTGCTAGGGTGTTGGTATGAGCTTTTAAACGGTCTTTGTAAGCTTCCGTTCTGTGATCGACTTCCTCCTTAACAATTTTCATATCTGGGTACTCGTGCAATTCAGTGATCTTATCAATCTTATCAATTATTGAAATTATCACTTCCCAAACTATTTTCCGCATAATTTAATTTGCCAAATTATTACTTAGAAAAAAAACTCTTCATAAATAATTGTAACGCAAACCTTATGTTTGGTAAGAGAACGTTTAAACAATAACCGGTTATCCAACTAGTACTTTTATCAATTTTTATGAAGTCAAATATTTCAGTTGGAATAACACATTTTGTTGGAAGTTGGAATAACGTGTTCAACATCTGTTTAACTTTTTTGTGGTACGACAGTTACTGTCTTATCACAAAAAAATTAAATAGATGTTGACCACGTCTTTAAAAAGTTTTACCACAAATTCATGTTTTGCCAATGTTTAGAGTTAGACATGGTTTAAACTATGTTTAAATTTAAACACACGCAATCCCTTGTCTAACATACGTCTAAAGTTAACCACTCCACTCCCATTCGCCAAATGTCATTTGGTTTGCGTCAGTGACGCAAATGACATTTGGCGAAAAATGATCAAATAATAAAATAAATACATTAGAATTTATAGATTTTATTGATTTGGCTGATTTAGATTACATGGATAAGTTTGGAGATACTTAAGCAAATCGTGTACGAGTAAATCCGTTTGAACGCTATACTGACGATATATTTCGCAAGAAATATAGATTTAGCAGAGCTTTTGCCAACAAAATAGTGGATTTAATCAAACATGATCTTCTATGTGATCCTCGTGGTTCTACAATTTCCTTTGTATGTTATGCACGAAAACAAACGATACCTAACGAGTATTCAACACAAAAAAAGAGTAAAACGAAAACATCAATAAAAGTTAGATATTGACAGCTACCCGACAGCTGATCTGGGATACTGTCGCTCCGTTTCTCTGTACAAAAACATATTTATAATATTATCAGTAAATATTAATAATATTGTAGGCACGTGCCCGTCCATATCAGAATCAGCCATGCCTCAGCAAGTGGCAATGTGGGTAGAGAGCAGCAAAGAATCACTCGAGTAACAATCAAAACTATTTAATTTATAGTTATTTTAACAAAATGTCTTCTGAACAGAATTTAATCGAAATACAATCACTAGCAGTCAGAAAAACACTAAATCAACCGAACTAAATTAATTCCGGATCATAAACGCATAGGATTACGCGGAACAAAAGCGATTCATCGTATCAGTGCACATACGAGTATTTGCATAAAAAACCTGGCCATAAGTCTAATATTCAAAGTGTGGCTTAACTCAATGCAACCATCACTTTCGGACAGCTAAATAACCTGTTCATAACGTACCGCACCCCCCGCGCCCTTATCCCTTCACCGCGCGGCACACAGGTAGTCGGAACTCAGTCATCGTCCAGTGCGGTCCATTGTTTTCTCGATAACCTTTTTTTGTGCTCCTAAAATTTGCTGTTTTAGTCGTTTTGTTAATAGTTTGTGGGATAAATACGACGAATATGGAAGTTCAAGGTATGTAACAACATAAGTAATATAATTTCATGTAGGTTACAGACTCACAAATGTTTTTTTTTTAATTTCGCAAAGGATACCAAAATAATCTCTTTTTCTATTAAAAAAATAAAATCAGAAGCGGTTTTGTATGTGTTTCGATCATTTCCAAGTATTGATCTATTACTTTAAATAAAGCTTAGACTCTCCTAAAGAGCATTGTGAAAGAAAATATTCCGCTTTGTTCCGCCATTTTGTTTAGCACTCGTTCGAACAAAATTGTCAAAATTGTCGTCTGACCCATTTTTAAGTAGCACTAGAAAACTACCACGAAAGAAAAGTAACCCATTCTGTTCGGAAACTATAAGTCTCTTGCTCCCTGTCGCAGAAAATTCATCAATAGAAAGCAGTGACGAAGAACAAAACAATACAACAGCAACAGATGAATCGGATTTCGACGATTAATTTTTTTGCTATTTTTTTTTTATTTATTTTTTTTTACTAGTAATATTATTACAATAAACGTTTGAAAACTATCTTAATTTATTTATTTTATAGTTTCCACGTCAAAAATGTCACGAAATAATATTGGCCAGGTTTTTAGTACAAATACTCCTATGTGCAGTGGTGCGCTCGCCGTTGAAGTCCGAAAGCAACTGCTATTCAACATGGCGGCGCCGACCATCGACTCGACGCTCCGCTAGACTGACAGATGTCAAATCTAGTTCCGACGTATTTTCAACGGATGGTGCTAGCAATGCGCCGTCACGGCCGGACTGACATTCGACCGTCCTCGGGCGCATCAGTTTGCAGTCCTGTAACAATCACACAGTCAATCGCACGGGTATCTACCTGCCGTATAACCCGCTCGTTCAGCCTGACAAGCTATGACCAGTAGACATAACACTTTTCTCATATTGACTGTAATATTATAGTCGCTATGTGCCTCAGAACACAAGAAAGCGTGTTTTCTTTCAACCACGCATGGACCGGAAGACACCTTTCTCTAACAGTTATCAACAGTGCAGACTAAATCCGATCAGTATGTCCCATCAACCAACCCTCAGATTTGGTTTCGGACGATACCGACGTGCTGCGATTAACCATAACGCAATATTAATGTGGACCGGACGGGTGTGTCCTTTCGACCAGCCGCTCGTGCATGGCCCGGACGACACTGTCCCTTCGACCACCATCACAGTATCCGATTATTGCCCCCAACGCACAATATAGTAAAGTACTTCATTCATGCAACATTTACACATACCTATAAGTTACGGACCGTCTTGCTCTGCATGAATTTGGATGTCATGCTCAATAATCTCGTGATCTGAAGTGACGCTCAGGGTATCAGACCCTGCTGTAACTGTATCCGATAGTGCAGAAAGGGTTTCGGAATTTGCAGATAACGTATCACAACTACCTAGTCTGTCGAGGTGACCTTCATCGAGTACAACGTTTTGCGGCGCCGCCGCCGTCATGGCCTCCTCCTCCATCATCAAACTAGTAAATATCTCAACTAACCCATCATGACCCGGAGGTACTGGACGCAAGTTCTCGTGCGCGTATTTTAATGTACGATGTGAACCGGATAAACTTTGCAGCTCATAGCGATCGTTTTCTAACACTGCAGTTATTACAAAAGGACCCCTAAACTTTCTATCTAATTTGGTTTGACTACGTTCACTACTTTTGATAAAAACGAAATCACCGTTTGAAAACGGCTTGATACTAATAATAATAATAATAATAACCGGTGGTTGTGTGCAGCGCATGAAATGGACTCAGTCCATGAACGAGAACGTCATGCGCGCATACTACGGGTCTACAGAGGGGGGAACTAACCTCACTGCGTACCGTGTCAGGATGCTGTCTCTGTTTCAGGACCTGGAGCCAACTGTGAACGTCTCGGCCCAACGATTGTCGGATCAGGTGCGGGTCATCCAACGTAATCACAAGTTGGACGATGCCGCACTTGATAGGCTGCGCTCAGAGGTACTGAACAACCTTGTCATCTCGACCCCGACACAGTCCGTGGTACAGGCGCCAGCTAGTGGCGCAATTACACCGCGGGCCAATAATGTTTGTGATGAGGTAGATGATAGGGTTGTCACGGTAAGTAGCCAGTGCAACGACCGACTGAGGAGCGCGCTGGAGGATGCGCTTCGCGAGTACAGATCCACTCCGACCGAACTTAGGCCTCGAATTCCACGGTTGCCTATGCACAAAAAGAATAGGGCGCTGGTGTGTGCCTTGGACTCGCTGCTTGAGAATATTTTTGAAAGCAGCGAGAACCTCGTTGATACGCACTCAATCCTGTATTGCGGGGCTGTTGCGGCATGTCGTATAGCAAACGTAAAGTTTACAAATAGTGACGTAGCTATGCGACCAAAGTCTGCTGCACCAGCTTGGCAATGCAGGATCGAGCGGCGTATTGATGAAGCCAGGGTACTCATCGGCAAACTATACTGCTTCAGGGAGGGCAATTCACGACCACGCGTGATGCGCTTTGTGAGGCGGGCATTTTCGGGGACTGAAATCAGTCCTCAGGAGTACATGTCCCGTATTACAGAGCGCATCGACTTCCTGAAGCAGAAAGTTTGTGCATGGGCGAACCGTATTCGACGGTATAAGAGGCGGGTTGATCGATACTCGCAGAATCGCATGTTCCAGAGCGATGAAAGGTGGGTATACAGAGCTTGGGAGCGACCTGAACAAAGTGTGACGGACGTGTGCAGACCAGACGATATCGCCACGAATACATTCTGGCGAAACATCTGGTCGGTGCCCGTCTGTCATGCCGAGGGTGGTTGGATGCGCGATGTCGAGCGCGTGTGTGAAGCTATACCACCAATGGAACTTATCAACATCACCCCATTGGATGTAGCCAAAGCAGTCCGTCCGTTACCAAACTGGAAATCTCCAGGACCGGACGGACTGCATAACTTCTGGCTAAAATGGTATAGCAGCTCACACGCACTCCTGGCATCTCAATTCCAATCATCCTTAGAGTCTGGGTCGCTACCACAGTTTCTAACAACTGGCGTTACCCACCTGCTCTATAAGACAGGTAGTCCCGCGGAACCCAATAATTATAGACCGATTACTTGTTTGTCGACGGTCTATAAACTTCTTACATCCATTCTGAGAGTGAAAATTAATGATCACATTGAGAATAACTCAATTATGTCCGCTTCTCAGAATGGATGTAGGAAAGGGTCCCGCGGCACTAAGGAGCTACTCCTCATAGACATGGCCATAAGCCAACAGGTTCGTCGATCCCGCAAGGATCTGTCGACATGTTGGATAGATTACAAGAAGGCCTATGACTCTGTGCCACATACATGGCTCATGAGGGTGCTGGAGTTGTACAAAATAGATGCAACTCTACGCGCCTTCCTTGAGTCATGTATGAGGCAATGGAAAACGGTTCTTCGATATCCAGGATGTCGACCGATTCAAGGGAATGATGAGCCTGTATGGATTAAACGGGGAATATTCCAGGGCGACAGTTTGAGTCCACTTTGGTTTTGCTTAGCTCTGAATCCTCTTAGCACACTGCTGGAGGATTCAGGCCTAGGCTATCGGTTGAGAAGAGGTGGTCAAGCCATATCTCACCTCCTTTACATGGATGATCTGAAACTCTTTGCCCCCAACAATTTGCGACTGATGGAGCTACTGAAAGTAACTGAAACCTTCAGTAGTGCCATCAGGATGGAATTTGGTGTGGACAAATGTGCAGTCATGCATGTAAAGAAAGGGGAGATTATGGAATCTGAGGGAATTCAACTCTCGGATTCCATACAGGTTAGATCCCTTAGCTCAACCGAAACCTACAAGTATTTGGGTATGTCGGAAGCGTTGGGCATTAACGGTACTGACATGAAGCAATCGCTGAAGGAGCGCTTCTTTGGCCGCCTGAAAAAGGTTTTAAACAGCCTTTTGTCGGGCGGAAATAAGGTGCGCGCCTTCAACGGTTGGGTCATGCCGGTATTAATGTACTCTTTCGGCATACTCAAATGGACTCAAACCGAACTCGACGCCCTGGATAGAAGGGTCCGTACACTGCTGACTGCAAATCGGATGCATCACCCACGATCGTCGGTGATGAGACTGTACATCCCGCGTAAATGTGGAGGTCGAGGCTTTTTAAATGCTAAGACTCTCCACAACCGCGAGATGTGCAGTCTCAGAGAATATTTTCTCAAAGCCGATGTGGGTATGCACCGAGATGTGGTCACAGTGGACAAGGGACTCACCCCGTTGTCCATGGCGAAAGAGAACTGGCGCAAACCTGTAATACTTACTACAGATGACCGCAAGGAGGTATGGAAAGGCAAGGAGCTTCACGGGCGCTTCTATCGGGCTCTTTATGGGTCCGACGTAGATTTCTCAGCGTCCGTGGCCTGGCTACGTTTCGGTGATCTCTTCGGAGAAACTGAAGGTTTTGTTTGTGCAATTATGGACGAAGTTATCTTGACGAACAACTACCGGAGGCATATTATGAAGGACGGGACGGTTGACGTGTGTCGGGCATGCCACCGTCCGGGTGAGTCCATCAGACATATTATCTCTGGTTGTTCTCGTCTGGCTAACGGCGAGTACTTGCACAGGCATAACCAAGTGGCCAGGATTATTCACCAGCAACTTGCTTTGAAATACAAACTTGTGGATTCTGAGGTACCGTATTACAAGTATGTGCCCGACCCAGTTCTCGAAAATGACCATGTCACGTTGTACTGGGATCGGTCTATCATCACTGATAGGACTATCGTCGCTAATAAGCCCGATATAGTGGTGATAGACCGATTAGCGCGCCGCACAATGATAATCGATGTTACCATTCCACATGACGAGAACCTCGTGAAAGCTGAGAAAGAGAAACAAATCAAGTATCTTGACTTAGCGCACGAGGTTGTCGACATGTGGAATGTGGACTCGGCTGTCATTGTGCCGATCGTCGTTACGGCCAATGGCTTGATAGCCAAAAGCTTCGACGACCACCTGTCGAAGCTGGCGTTGCGCAGTTGGGTAAAGGGCCTGATACAGAAAGCAGTACTCCTCGATACGGCTCGTATTGTGAGGAGGTTCCTTTCTCTGGAGCCCTAACCACCGGTAGCTTGGACCCAGCTCCCGACACCGGCGGACTACTATTTTTATATTTTTAAATGTTTTTTTATTGTTTTTTTTTTTGTTATTGAAATATTTAAAAATATAAAATGTATGTGTAAGAAAATAAATAAAGAGAATAATAATAATAATATGAAGGACGGGACGGTTGACGTGTGTCGGGCATGTCACCGTCCGGGTGAGTCCATCAGACATATTATCTCTGGTTGTTCTCGTCTGGCTAACGGCGAGTACTTGCACAGGCATAACCAAGTGGCCAGGATTGTTCACCAGCAACTTGCTTTGAAATACCAACTTGTTGATTCTGAGGTACCGTATTACAAGTATGTGCCCGACCCAGTTCTCGAAAATGACCATGTCACGTTGTACTGGGATCGGTCTATCATCACTGATAGGACTATCGTCGCTAATAAGCCCGATATAGTGGTGATAGACCGATTAGCGCGCCGCACAATGATAATCGATGTTACCATTCCACATGACGAGAACCTCGTGAAAGCTGAGAAAGAAAAACAAATCAAGTATCTTGACTTAGCACACGAGGTTGTCGACATGTGGAATGTGGACTCGGCTGTCATTGTGCCGATAGTCGTTACGGCCAATGGCTTGATAGCCAAAAGCTTCGACGACCACCTGTCGAAGCTGGCGTTACGCAGTTGGGTAAAGGGCCTGATACAGAAGGCAGTACTCCTCGATACGGCTCGTATTGTGAGGAGGTTCCTTTCTCTGGAGCCCTAACCACCGGTAGCTTGGACCCAGCTCCCGACACCGGCGGACTACTATTTTTATATTTTTAAATGTTTTTTTATTGTTTTTTTTGTTATTGAAATATTTAAAAATATAAAATGTATGTTTGTAAGATGAATAAAGAGAATAATAATAATAATAATAATAATTTATTCAAGTAAAAAGTTAGTACAATTGTGATTTACATGAATTACAATTGAGAATGTTTTTTAGTTCTAACTGTAATGTAGACCTGCCTGATCTAGGTTAATAAAAAAACCTGTGTTTCAGGCCATCTATTTAGATCAAACATTTAAATGAAAAACAAAATGAAATGGATGCAAAATAATAAAAGAAAAGAAGACAATATTTTCAATGACTTAAAAGTAACATGTTGAGTAATATTATTTTAAACTAGATTAAGTATGATATTATATTTAAACAAATTTACGAACAATATTGTAGCCAATAAAGTGGAGACTTAATAATTAATTAAAGTTAATTGCATTAGAAAAGAGGCTTTATTTTACAATTTCTAGAAGTTTTTCCGTGTCTGCATAATTCTGTTTTGCTAAATATTCCTGAACTAGTAAATTACACCTATTATAACTTAGACTATAGATCTTTAGTATTCTGTTAAACTGATTATACAAGTAGGGTCCTAAAAATAAGTAGAATCGCTGAGCATAAGCATGTTTAGTTCGAAAGTTAGTGCATACCAAATCTTTTCTTCTTCTATCTGATGGTAATGGGTTAAAATAAAGGTTAGTATGTTGGAGCAAAATTACCTGCAAAACAAATAGTTGGCGTACTGTTAGGACCTTACATGCCATGTATAGTTGGTCTGTGGGAAATCGAAAGGGGCGAAAAGTAGAAACTTTTAAAACTGCTCTTTGGGCGCGTTCTAAGTGCAGCATGATCGATTTAGCGGCGCCACCCCATGACGTAATACCGTAGGTAATAATAGATTGACACAAAGCCAAATAAACCTGTTTAATTAATTTAAAGTCGGCTATGTTACGTAAGTTTTTAAAGATATATATTAGTTTACGCACTCTGTTGCACAATAAATCGATGTGTTTGCGGAAGTTTAGGTTTGCGTCAATCGTGATACCTAAATATTTTATATGGTCAGTTTTTGCTAAACTAGGACAAGTACATGCGATATCAGCACAATGAAGGTGACAATTGTTATGCGCTTGAATGCTTAGATTAGTAAGCGTTGGATAGGTGTTTCTCATTGTAAATAATAAGTATTTGGTTTTATCTGTATTTAAACTTAAGAGATTATCGTGAAGCCAATTAGAAACAGTATCGAAACCATTTTGTGCTACCTCATAGACCTCGACTTTTGATTTAGCTGTAAAAAGTAGAGCTGTGTCATCAGCATATGAAATAATTAAACCGTTCTCGAGGGTCAAATTGCACAGGTCATTTATATAAATAAGAAACAAGGTAGGACCCAAAATACTACCCTGTGGGATTCCGTAACAGGTATTTTTAAGTTCAGAACTGATGCATTGACCCACTTTTACAGACTGATGGCGATCACTTAGGTAATCAGATAATAATTGCAATTGTGCTCCCCGTATTCCCAGCTTCTCCAGCTTGTTCAAAAGCAAAGTACAAGAAATTGTATCAAAAGCCTTGGCGAGGTCTAAAAAGATCCCTAGGGTGTGCAGACCGTTATCCAGGTTTGTGCTTATATAATTTGTTAGATGGTGAACAGCTTGGCTCGTTGATCTTTTAGGCCTAAAACCAAATTGTTGATCAGAGAGTAATTTATTACTTTCAAGGTATTTTACTAATCTACTATTTATAATTTTTTCCAATATTTTTGACAGGCCAGTTAAAACTGATATTGGCCTGTAATTATTTACACAATTTTTGTCTCCAGATTTAAACACAGGGGTGACTACGGCTTTTTTAAGCAATTTAGGAAATATTCCTCTGGTTAAACATAACTGAAAAATATGAGTTAAAGGAGGGGCAATGACGTATTTAAATCTTTTTAGTATGCTATTAGGTATGTCGTCATATCCTACGGCACAAATTTCTTTTAATCCATTTATAATATCTACTACCTCATCAACATCGGTATCTAATAAGACAAAAGAGTTTTGTTTTGCATATGTTTTAGTTTGGCTATGACTGGAAGAACTAGATCTATTAGAAAATAAGATTTTTTCTGCTAAGTTTTTTCCTACGTTAATGAAAAAGTTGTTAGTTTTGTTTACTGCTTCGGTAGGGCTCCGCTCAGACGATAAAAGATCAAGTGCTGGTTCGGCATTTTTTGACCTAATAGTGTTAGTTTTTATGAATTTCCATATAAGTTTAGTGTTTTTACCTGCTTTTTGTAGTTGAGTCTGATCGTATTGGTTTTTTAGCTTTTTCAAAAGGTTATTACAGAAATTCCTATATCGTTTGTAAATAATTGATAGTTGTTTATCACCCGGTGTATTTTTTAATTTTTGGTGGAGTTTATCTCTATGCCTAATGCAGCGGACAAGTCCGGGCGTAATCCATGGTTTAATATTACCATATTTCCTAGGTATTACTTTAGTAAATGTATTTTTCCTTATCGTAGATTGCAACACATCGACGAAGTATTGTAAAGAAATATTTGGATCGCGTGAATTGTAAACGGGGTCAAAATTAATACCGCGTAAGTCAGTTTCAAGACTCGTCATATTGATTTTAGTATAGCTGTACATGCAGTTATTACGAGGTGAAGTTATTTGCAATGTTAGTAAAACAGCTTGATGATCGGTAAGTGATGAGTTAGTAACTAAGGTTTTGGAAGGACTCCGCAATTTTATAAGGATATGGTCCAGACAAGAGCCGCTCTGGTGGGTTGGGTGATAATGAGCTGGTAATAATCCATGAAAAGAGCAAATGTTTAGATAATTATGAGAATGAGTATCATTTTTTTCGGCGGCAATGTTTATGTTGATATCTCCTACCAGTACGATATTTTTAAACGAGGATAATTTTCTTAAGTTACTGTTTAGCGAGTTCAAAAACCCATCAATACTTAGGGATGGTGGCCTATATATAGCCATTATTACTGTATCGGGAAACATTTTAATTACTAAGCAATTGCAGTCTGGAAAAATAGGTTCCTCTACTAATACTTTTAAATTATTTTTAATATAAACGACTACACCATCATTCTGGTTGAACGTTCTGTCGCTTTTGTGAAGATTAAATCCATCGAGAGTTGGTAAATTGGCCGTCTGCTTAGATAACCAACACTCTGTCAGAACGATAATGTCGCAGCATATATCAAGATCTTGTAACAAAACTTGGAAACCATCAAAATTACGGGTTATACTGCGTATGTTTTGTGTAAGAATGGTCAATGTTTTGTCCCCTTTAAAAACTAAGTTTTTGCACTCCTCGACATTACAGATTTTAGTTTCAGACACGGAAAACCGATCGAGATCACAAATAAGCTGATTAGCCATGCAAAGAATATTATATGTAGAAGTTAACCTACTATCTATGTGCTAAATTAACTAGTAAATTGGCGGCGCTCCTAGGCGCCCTCATAGTCAATGGAATTAATATAATTGTCCTCTGCATATTTACGTGCTGGGCAATTTACATCACCTGTTGGATGATCATTTTTCCGCTTAAAGCGTTTGCAGGTCGCACATTGAGGCGGAGAACCTTTATTATTACATTCCTTGAATGAATGTCCTGTTTCACCACAGAGGTTGCAGGTAGCGCTCGATTCTTTACAAAATTTGGCTGCATGTGCGAACTGCTGGCAGTTAAAACACCTGGTCACAATCGTGAAATCTCTCACTGGACACGATGTCCAATTTATGAAGATTCGTCCTTGGTCAATCAAGATTTTCCTAATATTTGCAGGTACTTCCAATATGTAATTGCAGGTAGGTCGTTCTTTCTTACCTGACTTATGGCTCAACTTCAAACTTTCTAAGAAGGACTCACGAGTAACGTTCGGTAATTTATCACTCAAATTTTGGACGTAAATGCATTCGAAAACCTCTTTTTCCGTAAGGGCTACGGGGACACCAATGACCGCAATCCTTGGGCGACGTTTGGACGGTTCTTCAACCTTAAGGCCTGAGGAAACTAGCTTCTGCGAGCTTTTTAATTTATTAATGTCGTCTTGATTATCCGTTCCGATGATAACGCCTCCGTTTCTAATTTTCCTTACACCGCGGACATGGAGCTTCAATTCCTCAGGCGAGATAATTTTTTGAACCAACGACTTGGTATCATCACTGGTTTTAGTCTTATCGCTGGGATAAATAGCGACCGAACTAATATTTTCTGGACGAATAAATTTATCTGTACCTTTCTTCACCATGTTAGCGTAGGAGCTAGTATCTGCTTGATTTCGGCTCATTTTCGTTTCCATGACTTCTTTGAACTGACAAAGGGATTCCGAAACATTCTGCTGCACTTGCAGGTGCTGGATAGTGGTGTGCGCTTGGATTGATTTTTGCTTCAGCGATTGGTACAACACGGCCATCTGAGATGTCCCGTGATTGACTTTTCGACAAAGACCGGTGACACGGAGTTTTTGGTCGGAATTCATTTTTCCCTCTCCCACAATCGTGCAGATTTCATTCAGAATTGTGTCGATGGACCCAAGCCATCTCTGAATCTCCGACGTAGAGACGATTTCATTTGGGAAGTCGTTCTCTGTGGCTGCTGGCGGCACAGGTTCTCTTGTTTGGTTTTGGACAGCCGGCGATGGCGTCGGAGGGGGACTACGTCGTACCAATTGGCTGCGGCCAAAAGGGCTATCTCCTGCGTTAGACATACTTCTAACACTGAAAACGCTGATTTTCTATGCAAGATCTATCTAGTTCATCTTTCACAACGAAGAACAGTATAATTATAAGTCACACTCGGCACTTTCACAACAAACTTACTCTGCAAAATATTGCAATAACATTATTCGCAATTATTAAAACAATATCATAACAATCCACACAAAAACACGTCTGCTTAGTCTCACGACAAATCAAACTCATCATACTGGCACGACCCTGGTTAAATCGTCGAGTATCGGATTCCGCTGCCCTTTGTATATTTTTAGACGCGTCATGTCTAGCTGACTCTAGGTCGATACGCTGTTCTGGTTCTGAATCTGGACCTGAACACTAAATTTTCGACATTCCTAAAGAGTGTGATCGGACACCGAACATAAGTTCTGTTGGCGTGAATTTGGTGACTGTAGATTTAGTACTATTGAGTGCTAACTGAACATTTCCTAACTCGGCGCGCCACGTTTTATTGGGGTCGTTTTCGATAATTGTTAGCAAACTTTTCAAAGTGTGCATCACGCGTTCTACTTGCCCGTTTGCCCTGGTGGAGCCCGTTGCTATAAAATGCAGTTCAATATTATATTCTGAGCAAAAGTTCTTAAAGTCCTGACTAATATAACACCTACCTTGATCGGCTATTATGCGCTTAGGTGCTCCAAAAAGGCAAACGGCATTTTTAAGGGCTCGAACTGCATAGGTTGCGTCTAATGAAGAGGTATGCTCTAATAGCACGTATTTAGTGAACGCATCGATGATTACCTAACAGTATTCCTTACGGTCACTTTTTCCACTTAGTTTTCCGGTAAAATCTATATGTATCGTGTGCCACGGTACCGATACTTTCGGAATGGAGTGTAGCTGCATAGGCTGAGCGCCTGATGGACCTTTCGATGTCTTGCAAACAATGCAAGAATCAATAAATTTTCTAACACACTTGGACATCTGAGGGAACCAATACTGTTCATACAGTTTGTCCAAGGTTTTGTCACTACCCAGATGTTGCAATTCATTATGGATGTGATTAATCAAAGTCCATATCAAGAAGCGAGAGACGACTGGCAGCCATGAAATAATCTTGTTTCTTGCAACCTTCCTATATAGAATGCCATCTCTAACGTCACATGTTTGACCAACCGTTTCGGGAAAATCGTTATTGTTATGCTTGTTTATTAAGTCTTGAATTTCTAGATCTCGTTTTTGCTATACATGAAGCCAACCCTGATGCAATGCCACAAAATTTACTGTCTTGGCTATAGGTTTAGAAGAAACTTACGATGTGGAAGCTAAGCTATTGGGTTCTGGCAAGGCGTTTCTCGAGAGGTAATCAGCATGTTCCATGCCACGACCCTCGCGATATATCATATCGAAATCGTATGCTTGCAAAAACGCCCACCAACGATGAACGCGTGGGGTTAGATCGGTTTTCGATTTCGATGCCTTTAGTGAGTCCGTGAAAACCTTGAAACGTCGGCCGTATAGATAGTGCCGGAAGTGTTCAACCGCTCTTACGACTGCCAGTGTTTCCAGTTCGTACGAGTAGTAGCGGGATTCGACTTCAGTTGTTCGTCGACTAAAATATTCCACAACATGTGGCAGGTCGTTCTTTTTCTGTATTAGGATTGCCCCATAGCCCTCCGAGCTAGCGTCGCAATGCAATTCAACGGGTAAATCTGGGTCAAAGATCGTCAGAACTGGTTCAGACGTAAGTATCTCTAGAATGGTATCACGTATACCCTTCAGTTTTGTTAAGGGGTACAACCAACAACGTTCGTAAATTTAGGGATAAATTTTCGAAAATACGATGCAAGACCTAAAAATTGACGGACTTGCGTCTCAGTTTTGGGCTGGGGAGAGTCTTTTAAAGCCGAGCGCGAGTTTGGTCTCACTTCTTCGCACTGCAGAGAATATCCCAAGAAGTCTATTTCCTTTTTCATAAATCTATTTTTTTTAAGGTTTAATGAGAACCCAGCGGTAGAGAGAGCATCTAAGACTTCATTAAGACGTGTGAGACCCTCGGATATGTCAGCTGAGTGACATAAAACGTCATTCATGTAAATCAAGGGCTTATGCATCAGCTGATGAACAGCCTTCGTGATGCAGCCTTGATAAACGGAAGGAGCATTGCGCAACCCAAAGGGCATGGCGAGATATTCGTACTGCCCCTCGGGCGTTACAAATGCTGTCTTCTCTATTGAGTCACGGTGGAAAGGGATTTGGTGAAATCCTGATGCCATATCTAAGGAGGAGAAGTAATGGGCACCACTAAGCTGATCTATTTGTTCCTCAATACGAGGGAGAGGGTAATGCTCGGGTCGTGTATTGGAGTTAAGCTCCCGATAATCGACACACATTCTGTCAGTGTCGTCTTTTTTTTTCACCAAGAGAATGGGGCTCGCGAATGGCGAAGAGCTTTCCCGTATTACACCCGCATCCAGGAGTTCCTGAATCTTTTCTCTTACGATTTGCTTTTCAATTGGTGCTAGCCTATATGGAAGTCTTTGAAAGGTCTTGTGGGGGTCTAATAAATCAATTTGTAACTCTCCTGTTTTCACACGCCTATGGGGAACACCCTTTATGAAACAGCTAACAAATTTGTTCAATAGTTTAATGAGATTGTCTCTATCGTCACCTGTCAAATTCGTATCTATCTGAGTAAAGTCTGGCTTGGTAGCAATCGACTCGCAAACATTATATTGTTCCTTAAAATGAAATATCAAGTTATCATTATCTATTTTAACGCTCACACCATTTTCTAAAATGTCACTGCCTATTATAACGGGGTCCATGAGGCAAATATCTGGTACTACGTGAAATGTCAAAGTTTGCAAAATATCTCCAAGATTTACCTCACTCGAAATTTGTGACGTACATTTTATTTCATCGCCTCCAATACCTGTAAGATACACGAGATCATTGCGCACAGTACCTGGGAATTTACAAGCAATACTCTCTTTTATCAAAAAACAAGACGACCCACTATCAAATAAAAAGGAGACCGACTCACCGGATAACGTCCTCAAGGTACCTATCGACAGTCGTTGTTCGCAGAGATTGACCTCCTTTCTCGCAGCAGCTCCGGCACCCTTCCCTTTTTCTTGACAATTCGTTGCAAGGTGTCCTGGACTACCGCAAATGTAGCAGGTTACTGTCGAAGTCCTGTCGGGGGCACGTGCAGTGGTTGAGGAATCTTGTTGCTTAGTTGTTGCAAAGGAATCTTCACGTCGCTTTTTACAGTCGGCTTGCCGATGTCCTGGGATTCCACATCAATGACATCTACCGAGAAATCTTGAATCCGTATTTCTAGGTCGCTTGGAATCAGGTTCTTGGATTTCAGTAACCTCCAGTTTTCTCTTCAGTGAAATTCCGCTTATGATTCTAAATAGCAGAGCTTTAGTAGTGACAGCATGTGCATTTAGTTCGCGGCGGCGGCGTATCAAACCATCCTTCTGGCATAAGATCGATATAACGAATCCGGTTATAGCTTCTTCTGGCAATTGAACCTTAGGTATACGTTCGATCATATTCCACAAGCGTAAGCCACTTTCTTATGCAGTCTCCTTAGCTCCAATTTGAAAGCGCAATATTTCATCAAAGTAATCTTGAAATAATTTTGGTCGACCAAATCTGGCCATCAATCTTTGTTTAACAGCGTTCCATGTTAGCTCATTTAAATTTAACTTGGTCAAGCAAGAGGCTGCACGGCCTTTTAGTGCACTGGTGAGAGCCAGAAGCAAGTCCACGCCCTCTAAGTGTTTGCTCAAAACTATAATTTCTGTAATTAGTAATTTCTGGTGCAACCAACCTTCAATATCCGCATCAGCATCATCCGGATTAAACTGAACGAGTTGCACTACGTTAGGCTGGGCGCTGGTACTTGCCACCGGCGGTTGCGATGTTGCTAACATGCGTGTAAGCAAGGCTTCCATATTTCCTAACAACTTCAGGGTACTATTTTCGTCAGGTGGTCGTTTATCTTCGGTCATGGGATCTCACTTCTGATGTAGGCACGTGCCCGTCCATATCAGAATCAGCCATGCCTCAGCAAGTGGCAATGTGGGAAGAGAGCAGCAAAGAATTACTCGAGTCACAATCAAAACTATTTAATTTAAAGTTATTTTAACAAAATGTCTTCTGGACAGAATTTAATCGAAATACAATCACTAGCAATCAGAAAAAAACTAAATCAAAAAGTATCGACACAAGTAGCGTCCCACACTAATGGCCTACTCATCGTCCATGGAAATAACGGCATGCCGCACTATGCGACCAGCGCTACGGGTGCACGACAGGCCGTGGTGTCCGAGACTGTTGACAGCTTCGCCACAGTGGCAGCGATGAGGAGAACATCAAGGAGCGCCAAGATGCAGGGAAGCAACGAGGTGGAAAGTAGTATCGTCGAACAAGGTGCCTATGTTCGACGACGCACGGTGGTTAATTTCTAGAAATTACCGGTACAGAAATCATATTTCTCAAGTTCAGGGAAGATTTAAAAAATTACACTAATCTGTCTAGCACTACCTACTACTTTGTGTGTTAATCCGGCCCTCCTGCGGCACGGGCTGGCTGTCCTCCCTGCGCCCCTCTTTAGGCACCCCCTGTGGGCCGGCTCCCTGGAGCCTGGCCAGGTCTGCTCGGAGCCCCGCGTTCTCCCTCTGGAGACGCTCGGTGGCGGCAGCCAAGCGGGCGACCTCCGCCCGCAGCTTGGACAGCTCGTCCGCCGGAGGCCCACCTCGGTTAGCCTCCGCTGCCGCCAGGATGGAGACCAGCGCCGCGCCTATGGCCTTGTTTTTAGAGGAAAGTTTCCTCTTCAAGGCCACATCGCGGATCGTGGCCTCCACCACCTCCGCGAACCCGGCCCTCCGACCCCGCTCCATTCCGGAGCCATCCGGCTCACCGCCGGAGGACTACGAACCAGGAGCCCCGCGACCGCCATCTCCGGGGGGTCGTCCAGCATCGGCGAGCTCCTCGGCTCGCTAGCCAGCCTCCTTGGGGGCAAGAAATCTGCTCTTGCCTCCCTCTCGGCCCTTACCTCGCCTGCTGGTGGGGATCTTGCGAGCCGAGGCAACCTCCTCGCTGCAGGACGACCCCCGGTCTTCCTCTGGTCTGGGCCGCTTGCGGAAGGACCTGGAGTCCTCCGCAGCAGCCCCCGCCCCCTCGAGTTCAGAGCTCGCCAAGCTAACCGTCACCAGGTCGTCGGAGTCCAACTCGGACTCCGACTCTGCACACACAAGATCACTGAGACACGCAAGCCCCACCACGACGGCAACGTCTCCACGTTGCCGTCGTGGTGGGGCTTGCGTGTCTCAGTGATCTTCACACACGACACGGTCGGTGGAGATATCATCAGACCCTTGAATATGGTCAATGAAAGAGAGGATTTGCAAAAGTTTATGTTCCTAACAACTAACTTTAAACACGGTTCCATATTACCATCCGTTGAGGAGTTTAATTCTTCAAATACAGAATCATGTTCCACACCATATTTAAATAGTGGTCCCATTTAAATATAGTGTGGAACATGGTTCTGTATTATTTTACTGGAACACATGTCCCATAAAATAAAAATGTAAAATTGGTTCATTAACAACCAACTTAATCTGTAAATAGATAAGTAAACAAAAAATACATACAGACGAATCAGAATCTGCCTTTTTTTAATGTGTTTTGTAGGTATCTCTTGCATTCGATAATTACGTTCCATGCATGTATAACTCATTAATGTATTGTAACATTTTCTTCCATATGCGAACTATCTTAGTGACAAATAACAGGTTTTTTACGAGTTTTCAAATAGCAGTAATATTCTTACACTCTGACGCTTCTCAAAAACCCTCCAATAATTTAAACACATTTTTAATTTAATTGATCGATAACTTTTTGCTCCATTGACGGTTTGCTTGGTTGCAGCTTCTTGCAAACGTAGGTCTTATCTGACACCACTTTGACTGATCTGTCACCATTTCCTTTTTACAGCTTTTAAGCAGTTGACTGGCCGTCACTTAAGGTTAAATAGTGTTTATAAGACTTCGGAGATTCATATCAATAAGAGAGATACTATAAATATTGCTAAAACTGTCATATTGCGAGGTAAATATTTCTAAAACTATTCAAAAGTTAGCTATCTGCTACAACAAGGCACTTTTTCTTTGATAATATCAAATGTTGGTGTCGGCATTTTTTCAAAAGTTTGTCGTTTTTTAGAACACGGTTCGTTAAAATCACTATCGACAATCAAAAATGATAGAACTGGGGAGCTCTCAGTAGACAGTCTCCTCTTGCATGATTTATAAACATCTTCAGACAGTTCTTTTTCTCTGAGCGGCATACCTCGAGCATGACGGGAATCAACAATTTCTGGCAATAACCAGTTCATGTAAAATTCTATTATTTTTTCTTTAATCTTTGTCTCCCAAAAAATGTCATCCCTTTCTATAATTTCTGTTTTAATATGGTTATTTTCACCACTCCACACAGCAAACAAACATTGTTTTTTTCTCGTCACGTGAAGTTGTCTCTGAATTTGATAAAACCAATTACTATTTTTGTTGAGACTGATCAGGTCTTGTTTTCTGTTGTACCTCCAAATCTGAATTTTGTTTTCTCTGATTGTTCTCTCTAAACCGTTTTTGAAAGCTAAAAGTGGACATTTAATTTCGCCAATCTTGTCGTGGCCTATTAAACCATCTGGAGTGGCACCAATAAACGGCCCTTCGTGGTCGATAACCACATTTTCTTGCAATGCAAGTCGGTGCAAAGCGAGTTGTGCATTTTCCGCTCCATGTGCAATTGCCGAGGTTACATTGATACAAAATACTTTGAACTAGCTTGGTTTTGCTGCTTGGCGTAAATAAACTCTTTTTCTTTCTTTCTTCTTTCTGGTTATCTTTCTTTTTACCACTGTTCCAAAATTGGATGCAGTTATCATATTTTTACGCAGCTCCAGCCAATCACTACTATCTCTCTGATTCAATGTTACACTTTGTATCCTATCCTTGTCTGAGGTCAATTCTATTAAATCCTCAATAAATTGTTCCTTGGCTCTTCCCAGTTCATCAAGTGTCATATCTGGTGTAGTACATAGAGCCCCATAAGAATGTTGAACTGTAGTCTTTCAGTAGAGATCTATTCTTTTTGCAAGGGTTTGTTTTATTCCTTAGTCTATTATTCAGCCGTCTTTGTTCGAATTTCATCAACATGCTGGTGGAACTTCGGCCTGAAATCTTCTTGTAAAGTGTATGTCGCGGATAAGGGTCATTAAAAGATAAAACTGCAGTAGAACATCGGGCTCTATAACCACGACAAAGTGAGAAATTTACCCTTGTCCCCCCACAACCTTTGCAACAACACTGTTGTTTCTGCTTTTTCTTTCTCCGATTTAAATTTTAATATTGAAGCAATAACAACTTTTCGAATTGTCATCTTGACTTCTGACATTTTTTTTCTGTACTCTAAAGGATATTTTGTGTCTTTGGTGATAGCCCTTAATTTGTTGCACATGTTGCATAACAAGTGGTTTCTGCACTCAATTTTTTTTAATTGTATGGCTGGGGTAAGGATTACGCGCTAGGAGTTTCGCGTAAGTAGCTGAGTCACCGTCTGCAATAAGCCTGCCATAAAACGTTGTACATTGCTATAGAGGATTCAAATCCTTGGCAAATTATTTCAGATTCCATACCACTTGAAGATCCTGTGTAATTTTTAAAGCAGTCGTGTTCTCGTGAAGTAATTTGTTTTTTCTCTGCTCGAGCACATACCAGACAGTATTTGTTTTTAATGCCTATATACAGGACTTTGCCAAATCTGCGATCTACGATGGCTTCGGCCCCGGACATAGCCTTATAGTTACTGCCGTAGGAACGCGACGACCAAACGCCGTCGGCATATACGTCTATCATAGGCACACCATCCTTGCTCCATTTTCCTTCTGCTATAGCCGCATCACACTCACGCATAGCAGCTTTTTCGATGGATTCAACTGCGGTTGCCTCCCATTTTTTATAATGACTTAAACTTTGAAATAAGTTTGTTCCGAAAAAAATGGCATATCCTATCTGCTGTAAGTATATCCTCACTGCTGAGCGGAAGGGGTCATTTGATGATTTCCCATATTTAAAAAAAAGGCCTCTCATTTTCGGCAATAAAAATCCTTGTATTTTAATACGAATTTTATTTTACTGTTTTTCTACCAGCGGTTTACCTTTAAAAAGCTAAGTTCTCACAAGTTCCGTAAAATGCACTTTGGTTGGTTACAATTTATTTACGACTCGCACTTGACCATTATTTTATCGATAAATTTGAAGTTGTGTCAAACCCTATTGTCAGATGACAGTTTGATGTCAACATACCGCATAAAAAATCTTGTTTTCGCAATCAATATTATGAATTAAAACTATAAATAAATTAAGAAATATTCTTAGCTCAGCTGTTGTAATTTAATATTTGAAATGTTTTTCTTATTTTATTATTTTATTTGACTACTTTTAACAACGGTGAACAGAACGAATTTTGAAAAATTTTGGCATAGATCCGCCTTGAACAATGTCCCGCAGGACTGTGAGCGTACAGGAGCGCAAAATACCAGGTATGTTCGCTTAAAAACCGTTATAAAACCAAAAGTACATCAAAATGTTTACTTTTTTGGACATAAAATACCACAGGAAGTTCTCAATTTAATAACAATGAAAAATATAATAACAATGTTATTCTGTATTTTCACATTTTTACATAAATTGACTTATTTTAAATATAATAAACACTAATTACAATTAACTTAGACCTGATATTTTCACTAATTAACGTCCCCCTAAATCTTAAAAATTGACCACTGTGCGACGGTAGTGCGTGAAGCCAGAGTCCCGACTCCCATTGACCCACAGCCAACAGACGAGCACGCTCAGCAGCAGTACCAGATGTGGCCAAAAGGTTATTCTGAACCTCTCTGCAGAGTGGCTCGTCCCACCGTCTCCGGGATGATGGGTAGTCGGGTGGATTTAGATTCGGGCAAGCGAGTCTCCAGGCATCCATAGCCTCAGTGAAGCAAGGCACATCAAAACTAGTCAGTGAGGAAGTTAGAATATTCCTGACTAATTTCTCAGTGCTATGAACCGAAGATATGAAAGCCGGTAAACTGATACTAGTAATTTTGCGGACGCCGAGGCCTCCCATACGGATGGGAAGAGTAGCTTATGCCCAAGCTCGGTCGTCCATGGCTACATCTAAAAGTGAAGTTAGTGTATGACGAATGTTTTGGTCCATTTTTTCCAAAAGGTGAGGGTGCTTCCATAAATGGGAAGCACGAAGAAAGTAAGTTAATTTAGGTCAGAATATTGAACTAAAGATGTCACATTTAAATGAAAAGGCTAGGCAACCAATTAAACGGCTGATTAAGGTAATTGGCTGCGACATAGACATATAATAAATTCGTAGACTTGCCGTGTCTGTACATTGAATATTTTTGCATAAAAATAACTGAAATGTTAGGAAAAAGGTATAAAACGCAAAAATGCCATTTTTGTCTGTTTGTCTGTTTGTCTGTTTGTTTGTTTGTCTGTTTGTCTGTTTGTCTGTTTGTCTGTTTGTCTGTTTGTCTGTTTGTCTGTTTGTCTGTTTGTCTGTTTGTCTGTTTGTCTGTTTGTCTGTTCGTCTGTTTGTCTGTTTGTCTGTTTGTCTTTATAATATGTATAGACTTCTTTGTCCAAACGAATATTTTTACAGTTCAACTTTATTCTAAAATATAAATGGTGGTGTTCATTTGATGTAATTTATTGAATCGCGCGAAAGAAAGACGTTCTCCTAACATTTGTTTGCTTAGCTCGACTTTTAATTGTATTCAGTAACGTGATTGACAGTTCAAAAGACAATTTTTAATGGCTAATTATTTTTGAGGCGAATAACAACTTATTAGGCGACTAACTAATTGGTTACAAAAATAATGACTTGGCGGCTACTATTAACAGTGGGATGTCATACGTATATGTGTTTTAATTGGTGTAAGAGCGAGCGAAGCGAGCTCGGGACTTGGGGCACCCCGACTCGGACAGGTTAGGTTAGAAGGGAATGGCGGGGTCGAGTGAGCGAGCGAAGCGAGTGAACAGACCCCGCCATCCCTTTCGTGGTTATTTTTTTTAAACCACCCAAAAATATTTATTTATTTATACTAGAATCACTGCCAATTTAAATTTAAACAGAGCTCACAACTCTATGTAAAGCTGCTACTTTATACTTAAAATGCTACTTCACTGTAGCTGCCAACCTATTATTTTTGCTACCCATCTTAATTATTTTTATTTTTATCTTATTAAAACCCTATAACAGGTTAGTTTGTCGCCGCGTTAAATACATGCCATTTTTAATTGTGTTTATCGTGTTTTTAAGACAGTCATATATATATATAAGGTGCTATAAAAATATCTGCCAACCTCTTGAGGCGTCATTGTACCCATTATTATGAACAACTTTTACTATAGGATCAAACCTGAAATCGGGAAAAAAAAATCAGCTGGTCCCTACATTTATTTTCGTCTAACTCGTCAAACTGTAGGGACCAGCTGATTTTTTTTTCGCGATTTCAGGTTGGGTCCCGTAGTAAAAGTTGTTCATAATTATGAGTACAATGACCCCTCAAGAGGTTGGCAGATAATTTTATAGCACCTTATATATGTGGAATTGAGGAGTGGACTGTTAATATTATGCTGGTTGTGGTCTGCAATCTATAGGTAGGTAGTTCTGTATGAACGGGATTCGCCGTTCTCCCAATCCAGGAACAAATTCAACAAAGAGATAGCTGAGTACGACTCACCTTTTTCTTCTGCTGCGGCGAGCCTCCAAGAAATCCAGACGGTCTTTTGAGTGGACAGCTGGCTGCGGAGACTGACACGAGTAACACTACACGGAATGCACAATTTGTCCTGGGTTTATTAATTTTCACTCACGACGCCAAAATTTGATTGTTCAACGGGTTATCGACGATTACAGACTGCCCGGATACGCGCGCTTGCTTTTTCTTGCAGATGGCGCTCTTGTCGTACTTTTTATGATGTCCGGTAGCTCGTGGCCAATCGTGTGCCGACTTCCGACGGCCGAGTTTGTGTCCTTCACCACACAATCCTCACCTTTGATTGGTTACAGACAAGGATCGGGATCAAGATTGGGATTGAGATATGTTATAGAAAGCGGCCGTTAGTGGGCGTACACAGACATTCAATATCAAATCCGTCCAATCATGGGCTAGTTACAGAACATACCCCCTGCCGAAACCATAGTGATGGTTTCTATAAAACTAAATATTACCTTATTACCTACCTACATCGTTTAAGAGAACCTTAAAATGAAACTAAACTAGGAAAGTGCCTATCTACTAAAAAACGTTTGGTTTGAATCTAGTTAAAAGGTATAAGGTAATAGGCAGAGTTTATTGGTTGGTCTTTGTAAGACACTCTTTTCGGTGCGCAGTGTCACACACCGAACTATTCCGTCAGGACCTGGATGTAATTTCTCTATTTTGCCGAGAGGCCAATGACAGGAGGGAACGTTATCAGTTTTAATTATTACTAAATCTCCAACCTTTGGGTTAGCGGAAGACGTAAACCACTTAGGTTTCTGCTGAAGTGTATTTAAACATTCGTGACTCCAACGTTTCCAGAAAAGTTGGGAACACCTCTGAATATACTCCCAACGAGACAACCGGTTAATATTTACGTCTTGAACGTCATACTCGGGTATGGAGACCAGGCTTCGGCCAATGAGAAAGTGTCCGGCGGTTAAGACATTAAATTCATTGGGATTATCACTAGCAGGTAGTGGACACAAAGGACGCGAATTTAGAATGGCTTCTGCCTTACAAAATATTGTGGAAAGCTCCTCAAACGTTAAGGACTTTTCCCCTACACTTCGCACGATGTGATATTTTGCTGACTTTATGCCCGCTTCCCAGAGACCGCCCATATGCGGTGCACTGGGAACATTAAATTTCCAATCAACCTGCCTTTTAGAGCAGCCATCCGAAATGTCATCATGACTCTCACGCAGAAACCTTTGGATTTCAGACAGATATCTACTTGCTCCAATGAAATTAGTACCACAGTCAGAATGGAGAACAGTGCATAGACCTCTACGAGCTACGAATCTGTCTAAGCATGCAAGAAAACAGTCGGCGGAGAGTAAGGACAGCACTTCCAGATGTACTGCTTTTGTGGAAAAGCAGACAAACAGCGCTAAATACGCTTTTGTCACTTTAGCATTACGACGTAAGCTTTCTTTAATTAAAAATGGACCTCCGAGTTGGTGGCAACGGTGCCATTTCGGGTTGCAGTAAAAACGGTTTACATTTAAAACACGTTTTACACTTAGATAAAACGGATCTAATGACGCTACGAGCAGACAATATCCAAAAGTTCTCATTTATTATACTTTGTAGTGTTCGCGGACCTACATGTAAATATTTTTTATGTAATTAATCAACAGTTTAGTAAATAAACTATGTTTTGGAAGAAGACGCGGATGTTTAGAATTATACGGGAGTTCAGAATGACCGATGCGACCCCCTACCCTGAGGAAGTCGTCAGAATCAATAAATGGAGATAATTTTCGTAATGAGGCAACATGTTTCTTTTCTTTAATCAATTTTAATTCAGCTTCAAAATAGGCATTTTGAACTAATTTTATCAACTTATCACGAGCTTCATTTAATTCGAAGGTTGACAATACCCTCGATTTGTGAGTAGTGTTAATATCACTCCCTTTTCGACTAAATCTTAAAATCCAAGCAAACGATCTTTGCAATTTGGAAAATGATGAAAACTGTTGAAAGATTCTTTCACTAAACTCGGTTCTAGACTCTTTAAAATTATCATTATTTTTATTTTCGGTCAAGAAATTAACAGACGCTTCCAGTTCCGGTATTTTATTATTACTCTCATTAACAAACACTGTCAGGGGCCAATCGATATAACTTTGATACATTCAATCTGTGCCCTGTAACCAAGTTGATTACAACTGACAAGTTGTGCCAGAGACGCTCCGCGAGAACAAATATCGGCTAAATTATGTTCGCTACACACGTGTCGCCAAAAATGAGGGGGTGAGTGAATTTCCCGGGACCAAAAATTGCGTGGCATCAATGAAATTGGTACTAAAAAACAAAGTTATAATGTTCTAACATTTTTTTCCGGTTAGGTGAAATAGAAATCTACGTGTAGCACTAAATATTTAATTAATAGGATTAATGGATACTCCAAAATAATTAACTAAACCTCGAAATATTTCATTGCCGTGTTTGTCCACACGTCACCTTGTTGTGTATTATTCCTCATTGATAAAAATCTATTGGTTATTTATATTAAATCCTTGTTTTATTTGATACATGAATATTTAAAGTATTGTTACGGAATACATTTATTCAAATATTTAAACAATACAACAAACGGTTAATGAAAAATCATTTGTCCCAGAACTACCGTTCATCGCCGTGTCCTAATCATGTTTAAGGATATTGTTTTACCTAATGACTTGCGTCCCCCCCGCGGTACGCTAAACGTTTCGTATTAGTGCTGCCTAAGTGCTCGACGTGGAAGGACGTACACACGTGCCTGCGTTTTCGAGCCATAATGTAAGTTATTCAATTTTTATGTTACTGGACATTTTTTCTTTCATCGCCGTGGATAGGTATAACCTCATTTTGAATTAAGTTTGTCTTCTTGAGTAAGCATTCGATAGAACGCCATTTCTTTTATGTTTATTTGTGAAGTGTTTATTTCTTCAAATAGTTAATAGATTTTTTGTTATTTATATTTTTTGCCTTGATTTTCATCGCCGTGCTTTCTTTGCCGTGGTTTTTGTGGGCGAAATTTTCTATGGCAATGAAAAAAAAGACATGGCAATGAAAAAAAATTCATTGCCATGCCTTGTAAAACAATTTATTTTCATTGCCGTGGCCAGGTATTTCATTTCCGTGACTTGTGTTTTCATCGCCATGGTATGATTAGGCAAAGAAAGTATCTTTATCAACTTTTATCTGTTATACAGGTAATACCGATTACTGACATTACAGGACTCGTCAAGTTAACTCTCTCTGCAATGCGATAAAACATTTAAGGATAGACTTGATGAGTTTTTACTGTACAGTCAACTACAAAAAGATTTTTTCATGGTAACCTAACAAAATGATGTAACATTTGGTACTCTATCACACGTATAATACACCCTCACACACGCACGCACCTCCACATACTACAGTCTGATTTTAATAATGGATTGTTTATTTTTAGGATGCCAAGATGCCGAAACCAAAATTATCTAAAGAGGAGAGAAAGGACAGGAAAAGATTGGCGGAAGAAAAGCGACGTCAAAAATTAAGAAGCGACCCTGTATTAAGAGATACTCCTCTCTTAATACCCTGTATTAATACGCTTCTTAATTTTTGAAGAAAATAAAGAGAACGATATCTTAAATAGAAGGCTGCAGGAGTAGTTCTTCGCAATATTGTAGGAGGATAAGGTCTTGATTCCAACACTTGTATGGGAGTAAAATTTGGGCGAGGAAATATTACAAAAGAAGAATGAGAGTACAATAAGTAAAGAAAGACTGTTGAATTACACTCGCAACACTACTTAGAGATTTCAATACTACAGCCTTTATTCTTATACATACTCCCATTCTTCCTTTTGTAATATCTATCCAAATCTTACTCCCATACACAATTTGTCTGGGTTTGCCTTTCCTTGTCGGAGAGATATAATATTTTTTCATTTCCATGGATTGATTCTTTCATTACCATGGCACAGTTTTTTCATTGCCG
This sequence comes from Melanchra persicariae, assembly GCA_947386135.1. Classification (NCBI taxonomy): domain Eukaryota; kingdom Metazoa; phylum Arthropoda; class Insecta; order Lepidoptera; family Noctuidae; genus Melanchra; species Melanchra persicariae. Next base: position 6,077,723 of record OX376661.1, on the reverse strand, counting down.
TGCCCGCTTGTTTCATTGCCGTGCACGCATGTTTCATCGCCGTGGCACGGAATATATATCTCGTTAGTTTTTTAAGTTATCTGCTAGACATTAAGCAAGAATACAATACATTATCAAAAACTTTAATAAAAGCGTTTTTTTTTTAAAAAAAACATTAAGATAAAAAAATACACGGAAATGAAGATTTTATAGGACCTGTTGAAATTCACTCGGGTAACACCTCAATAATTTTCGTAACGCGATGACTGACAAAAGTTTTCAGTTTATAAGGTTCGGTTTGAAGCCACGACAGTACGACTGTCGAGTCTGAAGCTGCCGTTATTTAGTTGATTTTAACGCGAGTAAATGTATCAACTACGAATTTTATTAATTTGCTCAACAAAACAGCACCCATTAACTCTAACCGAGGAATCGTGACGGGTTTTATTGGTGCAACTTTAGATTTCGCGGTCACTAGACGAACCTTTACGTTTCCCTTTTGATCGCAACTAATAACATACACGCATGCTGCATAGCCACGCAAAGAAGCATCACAAAATCCCACCAAGTCGCATTTCTTCTCCCTTGGTAATAGCATGTGACGTTCGATACGTAACTCCTTTAACAGAGGAAGTTCTAAAATAAAATTTTGCCATGATTTTTTTATGTTTTCCGGCAACCTTTCGTCCCAACCAATGCCTAGCTTCCATAGTTCCTGCATGATCTGCTTCGCTACAAAAGTGCATGGTGCGATAAAACCCACGGGATCGTAAATCGACGCCAGCAAGTTTAGCACTGAACGTTTGGTTAACTCATTGTCTGTTAAATTAACCGAAAAAACAAAATTATCGGATTTTGGAAACCATTTAAGACCTAAAATTTTAATGGTACTATCGTTTTCATCTTTAACGAATGTTACGGAATTTTCCCTATTTTCTGAGGGCACGCGCTGTAGTAACTTTTCACTGTTACTCATCCACTTTTTTAAGGTAAAGTTGGCACTTTCAAAAATATCAATTAATTGATCCTGTGTTAAGCAAGCTTGCTCAAAAGTATTACATGAATATAGAATATCGTCCATGTATACTCCCTCACGGAGGACCTGAGCAGCGAATGGAAAACGTTTCCCTTCATCGTTCGCTAATTGAAGTAGCGTCCGCATTGCTAAGAACGGTGAACAACTAAGTCCGTACGTCACGGTTTTTAATTCGTATAATTTTATTGGATTGTTAGGCGATTCTCGATACAAAATATGTTGATATAAACGATCTTCTTTTCTTAAGGAGATAATGTGTAATGAAAATCTGTAATGTGGAATAATGTATTTGCTACCCTTGTCACCCTGATAAAGTTCCATATGCCCAAGGTCTTCATATTCCCGCATAAACTCCTTGTACTTATTATTTAGCTCAGTAGTACGCGCGAGTTTACGTTCCGCGTACCTGCGTTCAGCCGCCGCGCGCGTTGTACTTAATGGTGAGCATTTGGGCGCAAAAGGCAGTGGCACGACGTATTGCCCGTTCGACTCCCGAGTATATTCATTAGAGAATATCTCCTCGGCTAACTGATCCATTGAATTTATTGAAGGCGTGCACGGCACTTCCTCAATTTCCCAAAAATGTGTAAAGTTTTTTCAATCGACTGTTCTTCGTCATATGACACCGATAAATTAAGATTTTGAGAACTATTATTATTAAGTGGATATAATTTTCCGCTAATAACATAACCAAAAACTGTTATAACACTCGGAATACCATTTTTAATTACTAATGGCTTATCTCTAATGATCTCTGGCACTATATCGTTACCTAACAAAATTTCTATGCGCGAACGCTTAAAGAACAGTGGATCTGCTAACTTATAAGTGTCATACTCGTTAATGACATTATCTGTGAAAGAGATATTAGGCATATCAGCTAAATGTTGGACGACTCGCATGCTAGGTTTTAATGTGCAAGTAACCATGCCTTGATTTTTAACTATGTTCCCACCTATACCGTGAATGGTAAAAGGACATTTTTTACGTTGTAGTCCTAATTTCTGAGCACATTCAGTAGTTATAAGGCCTTGCGCGCACTGCCTTGCGGTGGAACGCGTTGCGTTTTTTCTACCGTGCGGTAGAATAAACGCATTCACGAGGCCGCGCACTGCGGTGAAACAAACGCACGTTTTTAACCGACTTCAAAAAAGGAGGATCTCATTTCGGGCGTGTTTTTTTGTGTTTGTTACCTCATATCTCCGTCATAATATATGATCCGATTTAAAAAAATATTGTTTGATGTGAAAGGATATCCTACTTTTCGATTAATACAATTGAAATTTTATCAAAATCCGTTCAGCTGTTTGGTTTTTACCTGTCCGGCCCCGGCGACACACCGGTGTGTCGCGAATTAATCGCGAATTTAATGTTTATTTACGTATTACATAAGATTTATTTTATTTTAGGGAATTTTCACATGTTGGGCCTGAGCGGTTAAATCCAAATAGTTTGAAAAATATGTGGAAAAATCATCCATTTATACTAAATTGCCAAACGATAGCGAAGACAAAGAGATGCCATGTATTTGTAGGCGATGAAGCCTTCGCTCTCTTTGAGCATATTATACGGCCTTATCCACGGCGAAATTTATCAGAAACACAAAAAGTTTTCAATTATAGACTCACACGAGCAATATGAAATGTCGTGGAATGTACATTTGGGATTCTGACCAATAAATGGCGAATATTACCTACACCGAGCCCTAGACGTGAAAATCAGTTTTTGTGAACGAATTAGGTATAAAAGCCTGCTGCGTATTGCATAATTACGTACGCAAACACGATGGGATAAGATTTCGTTATAAACTTTATGGGACTCAGTTAAGGAGCCTGCGAGCTACATCTACGCGATCTAGCATGAACAACATTCAAAATAGGAATTATTTTGCCAACTATTTTAATTCAGCAAGAGGTTCAGTTGCATGGCAGTATGATAAAATTTAAATAGGTTGTGGTTAAATGTAATCGGTGTTTGTGTTCATACTCCTCCGAAACGGCTCGATCGATTTATGTTATATTTTAACCGACTTCATAAAAAGAAGGAGGTTCTTTTTATGTGTATTTGATAGGTATGAGAATAGGTCGTAAAGTTTAGTATATAATCATGTTATTTCACACCGCTAAGAACACACATACAGGCGTAGCCGAAGGGCAGCAGCTTGTAGTTTAAATAAAGGTTACCTAACAAGAGGTAAAAAAAAAACATAGATTCGTCTCTAACATTACTTTATACATACCTATCTCAAATCTGAGTAAAACAAAAAAAAAACAGCTAAGTACAAATAAACTGATACACCTAATTATTTTGTTTAGGTACTTTAAGTTAGGTTAACCTTGATTATATCTACACTAACTGTCGCCCGCGGCTTCGCCCGCATGTATGCTAGCGCGGTATGAAATATGTACTTATACTTTACCACAGTAATATGTCGAAACGCTGCAAACCAACCATCTCATCGCTACCTACAGCAATCAAAATCTCTATCTTCCTACTACAAAATCTTACTAGGTAGGTACTTACCTACCATTTTTATTAGTCTCATACGTAATCATTTCACAATGATATTTCGTCTAATTCAATAATATATGTAAGTAGCTGAGTACACAAGTAAGTAGATCATAGCCTAGCCTAGGAAACTACCTAAGTACTTATTAGTTCTTTTTTAACCCGAGCGGGTACTTGGGTAGGTAGTTTACTCGTGTCACTTTTTTCACCCGTTCTGCTTATTTATTTATTAATCCAAGTATTTCACTCGGTGAAAAAAGCGAAATACCTACCTATTAAAAAAAAACCCATTACGTAGGTACTATTAGATATTTAAAAACTTTCAGAGTTTAGAGGCAATCTAAAATGTTATTCCGGGTGCGTTATTGAAGAATTCAAGCAACCATTATCTATAATTTCTCTTTGTCATATTAAGTAAGAACTTGTAGGTAAGTACTTATTTCAATAACATAATCACAAGTCGCACGCTTACTGCTTACAAAATCATCACACCGTTCGTTCGCCACTGCGGCGCATTCGCAACTGGTTGTGTCCTGAGTTCACCCTGAACTCGAGGCGCGTTCAGTTCGCGTCAAATAACTGTGCCCCTCTGAGGTTGGCTACGAGTGGCTGCGTAGTAGTCAGTATACTATTGTAGTCTTTGGTAGTAGTCAAAATTACGAACAAACTACAACTGTGCATGCGTGGGGTGGGGATTATGGCGGCGCGATTTTATGTCTCAGTCGCTCGTTTACGTTTGATGCATGCTTGCGTCCCACTTGCTCCCGTCTACGTGATTGCACCTGCGCGATCTTTGCAAATGGCTAACTTCAGAGGGGCACAGTTATTTGACGCGAACTGTAGGTATGACTCGCGTTCCGACCGTTTGTATGAAGATAGAATAGGTACCTACTGTAGATATTTTTACCGTGACTTTACGAACTATTCTCATACCTACCAAACACACATCATTTCATAAAAATCGGACGAGCCGTTTCGAAAGAGTAGGTACGAACACAAACACCGTAACACAAGATTTTTATATTTTAGATTATAGCTCGAATACCTATTGTTATTATAAAAGATTTTAACCTAAGAAATTGAAAACGAATTGTTAAACATACTCATGGTTTTCTTTCTGATAAAGTTAAGTCGCTCCAATTATAAATAACAATATCATAAACTTTCTCCCATATCCTTGTCTTGAATACTCTGTCCGAATATTCAGGTACATGTTTCTTCCATATTGCTGGTCTGACTCCGATTGCATTAATTGAAAGTTCAATGTCAATATTTGCACCGGTGAAACACCAGGTAACGACATAGGTATCTGTGCCACGTACCAACAGCAACTGCACAACCTATTTGGTCTGTGTGTTGTTGAGCGATCGGCTGCTGCGCTGCGTGTCGCGGGTTCGATTCCCGCACGGAACAAATATTTGTATGGCCTACAGATAGTTGTTCCGGGTGTCGCTGTTTGTGTATGTCACTTTGTATGTTTGTAAACGCACCCACGATACAGGAGAAATCCCTAGTGTGGTGGGGCAACGTTTTATAAAAAAAAAAAAAAAAACTGAGTGTGTCTCAGTGCCAATGTTGCCAACTGCTACCTTTAGTCAGTAGTTAGACAGTTTGCGCCAACTGCTACCTTTAGTCAGTAACTAGACAGTTTGTAAAAAATTGCTAAATAGCCAAATTTTTTGACCCAAAAAAGTTGCTAAAAGTAGCTGATCGCTACTTAGTACTTACTACATAGTAGAAAGGGAGGTAACAATATGTGGTCAAATTATAATCACGTTTTGCATAATAATATACCTATTAAGTCAAACACAGAAGTAAAAAAAACAGTAGGTACTTACAATTATTTTTAAGATAAACGTAGCAGGTAATTTAAATTAATCTAATAATAACAGGCATTGTTAATCAATTAATGTAACTGAAGAGGAAGATGTCGATGGCTGAGGTTCATTATTGATCTTTGAGTTGGAGTATTTCACCTACAATAGGTAGGTACCCATTTTCTTAAGTATTTATTTTGGCAAAACGCAATTAAGTATAGCAACATTTATCCCTTTTCAAAAACATTCAATGTCATTTAAAAAGTTTCTGGAAATGTAGCTAAAAAATTTAGCTACAAGTTTTATTAAATAGTAGCGCCTGACACCGAAAAATAGCCAGATCTAGCTATGAAGTAGGCATCACTGCGTTTATTTCACCGCAGTGCGCGGCGCTTCATAGATCTCTATAGGATACAAAAATATTTGCGGTAGATTCACCGCAAATTTGCAGCGAGAGGACAACGGTGACTCCACCGCATGCCTTTTTTTCACCGCAGTGCGCGCACTTCTATGACACTCCATACTTCACAGATTGTGCGTTTCAAAAACGCAAGGCAGTGCGCGCTAGGCCTAAAAGAACTCTGAGCGCCAGAATCGATGACCGCACGGCAGTCTTGATATTGACCAACACAGTCAATCCCATGCGTAAGTGTTGTACCTAACACTACTCCGTATTCGCAGTTATTAGTAATCAATGCTTGCTGTATGGGTGAGTGTGTTGCGTCACTTACGAAGTGAGACGACACTAGCGCTTGAAAGAGACGGCTGCGCAGTCAGGGAGTTCGCCACGGACGAAATTCCCGCGCTTTCTGTTTTAATGTTATCTTTATGCAGTAAATAATGATGCGGTGATGCACATACACCGCACTTCATTGTACTTTTACAAGCATTAGACTGATGATCAGATTTAAGACAATTATGACAAAGTTTGAGTGAATGAACACGGTTCATTCTTTCATCTACCGACAATTTACGAAATTGATCACATCGATAAATCATATGATTTTGTTTACAAATCACACAAGTTAAATTTAAGTTATTATTATTATTACGGTTGTTGTTATTGAACGGAGCTCGTGACGTATTAAGAACTGATTTAGACGAAGATTTAATTTGGTTTTTATTTTGTGTATTATTGTTATTACTATTTTTCGACGTGTTATTCGACGAGCTGTCCTTAAAAGTATGTTCGAGAACTTTAATTTGTTTGTTTACGAAAGTTATTAGTTCTGCAAACGTAGGTATCAACTTTTGATCACGGGATTCTTCGAATAATTTTCGAGTATGAGGGTCGAGTCGTTGTAATGCTAAGTGACACAATAAAAAATCGTCTAAGTTTTTAATGTTCAATGCTTTAATCGCTTTAAGTGAATAATCAAAGGTTTCTATAAATGAAGTTAAGTTCGACGTAGTATCCTTAGTTAACGGTGAAAAGTTGAACATTTCATCGAAATACCTACATGCTAGCGTTCTGTGGTCGTGATATTTATCAACTAAACTTTGCTAAACTAATGTATAATTAGCGGCCGTGATAGGTAGATTTTTTACAATATTCAAAGCAGAACCTTTAACACATGAAAGTAAATAATGAAATTTATCGATATCTGAGAAATTTCTATTGTGAACTAACGATGAGATCGTGTCATAAAAAGTTGTCCAATTTTCAACTTCTCCGTCAAATTGAAATAACGTTATCTTTGGTAACGCGGGTGTGGGTACTATTGACTCATTTTTGTCTAAAGCAGGATAGAAATCGGAGTCCGATTTAGAATGCTTACTAGCGATTAACTGACATGCATTATACATTTCGTCAAATGTTTCGAGTTCTCTAATCGACATTTTAGCTGTTGGTTTTATTTGCACTTCTATTTCGTACAAATCAAAGATGGTGGATTCAAACCTCACGAACACTTTCCATTTCCGACAATAATAACGCAAATAATTTATCTGGTTCAGATCCCAACTTTTTGGAATAGTCATAAAGCTTTTGTATCTTCGTAAATAAATATTCCTTTTTGACTAATAGGGTTTAACGTTTCGTTTCTAAAACTTCCGCCATTTTGGAAGCGTGGTTTTAGTAATTTAAAAATCCGGCTCGAAGGACCAGAATGTGGAATAGAGGAGTGGACTGTTAATATTATGCTGGTTGTGGTCTGCAATCTATAGGTAGGTAGTTCTGTATGAACGGGATTCGCCGTTCTCCCAATCCAGGAACAAATTCAACAAAGAGATAGCTGAGTACGACTCACCTTTTTCTTCTGCTGCGACGAGCCTCCAAGAAATCCAGACGGTCTTTTGAGTGGACAGCTGGCTACGGAGACTGACACGAGTAACACTACACGGAATGCACAATTTGTCCTGGGTTTATTAATTTTCACTCACGGAGCCAAAATTTGATTGTTCAACGGGTTATCGACGATTACAGACTGCCCGGATACGCGCGCTTGCTTTTTCTTGCAGATGGCGCACTTGTCGTACTTTTTATGATGTCCGGTAGCTCGTGGCCAATCGCGTGCCGACTTAGTGAGCGTACACAGACATTCAATATCAAATCCGTCCAATCATGGGCTAGTTACAGAACAATATATAAATATATTTTTTTAAAGTTTCTTATAAGTGTAATACGTTATCTAAGTTCATTCAATTTCGCTCATTCCTACATCAACTAACTTGTTTAACTTTTTTTTGGCATACTAAATCTGAATCCTTCAACTGTGCACGATTATTCAGCAAAACTTAAAAAAATAAAAAAAACTGTTTTCATTTCTTATAACGAAAATAATAAATAAGTTTCGTGAGTTTTTGAGTAATTATGTGTAAAATTGTATTTAAATCTGATAATGGTTTTGGGCACATTCAACGATATTTTTAGCGCATATCGAAACAAAAAAAAACGTATTTCGATTTTCTAGGGTGATAATATAACGATTCAATGGATCGATTAATTCAGTACTAAAAATATCATCGCCTGCCTAATTTTTCACGTTGGTTTCCAGTCAAACCGGATTCAGCTGAATACCACAGTTTTAGGTACGTCAAGCGACTTCCTGTTTGACCTTCACAGCCTAATAACTGGAATCACGTTAGGTACCTCTTGGCAAGACTGGTGTCAGATTTTCTGCCTTCGGGCAATCCGTAACATCTGTCAAAGACCTACAAATGACAGCCGGACCAACGACTTAATATGTTATCCGAGGCGCGATGGAATCTCGGTATGTTAAAATGGTTACCCATCCAAAGTCAAAGTCAAAGTCAAAGCATTTATTTCAATTAGACCATTTACAGGCACTTTTGAATTGTCAAGGTCGGTCGGTCAAAAAAAAAAAAAAGATGAAGCTATTTGCACGTTCCAAAGCGTAGATCTCTATGGAGAAGAACGTGCAAGAAACTCCACGGACACTCTTTTAAAAATAAGTTTTTGTTACAAAATTATGGTTACATCATTCATATTGAAATTATACATATATGTGAGAACGATGTAAAAGACGTGCAGGATAAAAGAGTCCGGAGTAAAAAAGAAACAATTCAAAGAAATAATTAAAATAGACCATGGCAGCCGAGAGATGACCAGTCTCAGCTGACGGCGCCCGTTCACGAACATGACGCATACGCTAGCACCATTCGGCTCGACCATTTTTAAGGGAGCCAAATGATCCAACGCATACGCCACCATCAGCCAGACTTTTGAGTGAGCATGACATCCCCAATCGCCAGGGTACATGCAAGTCAAAGACCTACCCACAATACCCCTAATCCACAGGCCGACCTCGGCAAGCATTGCTTAACCTTAATATCGACCCGTGCTGCTGTTATTATTAAGTCACGAGCATCCACGCGAACGAAGTCGCGGGCACAGCTAATATTTATTAATTTGAAAATTTATTTGACTGACTAATTAGATTTTTTTAGTCATCTACTAAAAGACAAAATTTGCCGAATTATAACAATTTTTAAATTTTTACTGGCCCTATTAAAAATTAGATTTTAAATCACATTGTACCTTTACTTTTTAAGCGTAAAACAAGCATTAACTATCATACGATGCAACTCATTGTTAAGAACAATTAAAAATTTCACACATCGTGTTGGGTTGATCCGCACGCGGTGTGCGTGGAGCCACACTACTAAAAGGCGGCGTTAAGGAATGTCAGTTTACTTCAATTAATTCAGTATAAATTTAATTCTTTGACGCGGGTTAGCCGCTGGTACTGCCCTGCGGCTTGGCGCTCATTCTAGCCGAATTCTTGACTTGGGCTACACGTTCCTCGTCCAGGTATTTGCTCATTTGTTTCATAGTTGTTAATTACGAGAAGTTTTTTAAGGATTATTTACAAAACTGTAGGTTGCACCTGTTAAATTATTATAACTTCGAAGCGACCAGTGAAATTTCAGTTGTTATTTTTTTTTTTACGGCTGTTTCATTCAGTTTTTCTTATAATTTCGCGGGGGTGCATTTGTGAGCCTACTATGTTTTTTTTTTGTGTGTCTCATGTGCAAATAAATAATGTAATTGCATAGATATTTAATAATTTAGGACAATATTAAGTAAAAAAAATGATATAAGTATACTCTTTTAGATCAATGATTGCGTCTTTTAGTGCTACAGACCACAAAGTGTGTACTTTCTAGTAGGTATATTTGTTTATTAGATATACTAGGAAGTCAATTCCTAGTGTTAATCGTAGCACTTAGGAAGATTCTTTAGTCATGATATTAAAAAACGTACACTGAGGCAGTGAACGTTTTTTAATATCTTAATAAGAATGACGTGTTTATTTTAAGGTGAAGATCGGTGTTACGGGCCGTAGTGTACCATTCGCAGCGAGCATGTTCAAAAATCCGAGTAACATGCGTGTTTGTGCTTTTTTCTACGTACCTACTGACTGCACGAATGCTTGCTTTGTAACATGTTAATTTACGCCCTGTAACACCGGTCGATACTCAGTTTACTAGTTATTAATTATTATTTTCCCCATTGCCACTTGGAAATATTGAAATATTATCTTTTCTCTCATCTAATTAGTTTCCTATTTGGTGTTCTTGATTGTGTTTGCCAAACACACACAAAGCTTAGGTATTTCATTTAATACCCTAAATGATTTTTGTCAGTGCCGTATTTAAAGATTTAGCGCCCCGGGCCGTATAGGATTTGCCACCTCATAATTTACAAAAAACGTACAAACTTCGCTATAGAGACGAGACATGAAAAATAATATATATATTGTGAGGGCGAGCGAAGCGAGGTCAAATGTTTTCATTATTTTGAATAGGTTACGTTTATACTAATTCTGAAAACTTAAGAATGAAATTCGAATATTTTTTAACATTCAGATAGAAATGGAACTTCCAACACGCACGTTCTATCTTTTGTTATCTGTTATTTTGCTTAGCTGTCCTTATTTTTCTTCATCGTTCTTCGTCGTCTCTTAATCGTTATAATGCCACTCATATCAATACTGTAATACTTACTATAGTGTCTATCTCCACATAAAAATCATCCGTGCCGCTCAGGCACCGCGCGGCAATGAGTCCCGTCGTCTTGAGAAATGAGTCTGTGACAGACCGAAAACGAATACCTACATGTTTACACGAAGATGACGGAAACCATCGTTTGTCCATACAAACTTAAATATGTCATTACACAATTACATAATTATGTCTAGTGGCACGCTACCCTTCATAAAACATGGATGAATTATCTTGCTTCCATAAAATAAAACTAGGAAAACTTAGTCACTGAGAACGAAGTAATATGATACTTGTATACATTCAGTGTTATGTTACTATAGGCTGCTGGTGATATAATGTAATGAGTCCGCAGTCCTTGCGGACTGCGTATTGCGGATTGCGTAAGCAATACAAGCGCCTGATTTATACAACGTGTAACAGAATAAACGCAATGCCTCTAAAGGGGTCATTATACTCATCATTATGAACAACTTTTACTATGGGACCAATACTGAAATCGCGAAAAAAATCGACTACTCCATACATTTCTGTGAGCATAACTCGACAAAATGTACTGAACAGCTGATTTTTTTTTCGCGATTTCGTGGTGTGTTATAGTAAAAGTATAGTGTACTCTAAAGTCCCTCATGTATTACAAAGTACAACATGACTTTTAATGCAAGAGGCGTTGAATTTTTATGTTATGAGCAATTCACATCAATGCACTTCCAGAGATCATTAAACCCGTCGGTTAGTTTACTGTTTTCATGAATATTTATATGGTGACATTTCCATAGACCCTGTTACTTACACATTATTTGTAATTCAAAGTCGCTGCTGGGAAGAGGTTCACATAGTTTAGTAGTTCGGGTGTTACGAAAGGTCATCATGTCATCATGCTATAGCTAATCATTTCGTTCTGTTTGTTTGTACCGTAGTTTTATTTTTATTAGAATTATTGGGAAACATTGTGGAGTTATTTTGTTAACTTTACATCCCATCTTTACTTATTTACTTTCTTAGTAAGTAGTTGTTTAAGAGTTTTGTGTTTCAAAGAAAATCTGTTTTACTGAAACATGAACATGAACTTTATATCATAAAAAGATCATAACCAAAAAAAATTTAAGACTAAAAATGTAGATTTACATTGTCACCCGGCCCGTGGGTGTGAGAACTCACTAACCGTGCTACAGTAAATTTATGAGGTATATGTAAGTTAGGGAATAAGTTGAATTAAACAAGTATCATTCTATACAGTAAGTACAAAGTTTATTAAAATCAAACCTTAGGCAGGTACTTACATCAAATACACAGGTTTATTGTCTTATCCCTAAACCCTGTAACACAATTCCAATTCTGGATCACCCCGTCTCCGTACCGAGGTGTACCAGAGTGGGAAAATGTGCATGAGAAATAATATATATAAATACTCAGGGTCGCTTGAGTAGATTCGTGAGGTGAACCGCTAGCAACTTCTAGCTTAACCGAATAAGTAGATACAGATATAATATCTAGCTGTGCTAGGTGCAGAAAATAAATAAGAATATGCTTTAAAGTGTAGCAAGTAGCAATCATTCAAATATCAGATATTTCTATCCAAAGTGAGTATAAAGTTCACACTTTCTCTCTCATAATGTAACTTGACATAAAGTAAGTTCTATTGTCATTAGCGAGTCAGTCATTTAGCATTAGCAGACTATCAGATCAGTCTTTTAACTTTAGCGTCATATAGCGTTAACGTTAGCATTTAATCAGCGTTTCGTTAGCATCAAATAGTAGCGGAACAAAAACCCCTTGGCACACGTGACAAAACACGGGTAGACCACACGATGACGTGTCCTGCGGGGAAGGATGTTGAACCGGAACGAATTAGAACGAACGTCGTCTACCTACCTGATGATTTCCTTGGACTATGGATCGGATCCATGTGGTAAGACACATGATCGTCGGATCATGTGTCTTACCACATGGGTCGGTACGCCATCCACCCTCGTCTTTTTTTTTTATCAGGGTGGAAATCCTCATGGATGTCCTCCGTCCCGGGGCGGACGAAGGGGTCTGTCAGACTCCTACTGACTAAAACCACCCCGTGTTCCCTCGCACACATGCACCGGGGGCTACGGGAGCACTTAAGCAATCTTCAACGCAGCCCTCGACTGGTGCCGGTCTGCAGGCTCCGTCCCTTTAAGTTAGGAGAGTGAGGTGTTTAACTCCCCCTACGACATATAAGAGGTGCGCGCGTGGAACGTAACACGCCATCGCCTCGGGTCAGAATTGATGGGGGCGGCGGACATCCCCGAGTCCGCCGTCTCTGGGACCCAGTTAGGGGGGCCGAAGGTGGGCAGCGTATCCTCCGACGCGATATGACATTCTCAGAGAGCGAGATCACCGCGTCCCACGACGCTGCACTGCCGACCATGGAACGAATCAAAGCCGGCAGCGACAGGTCGCTTTCCACTTCCGAAACGAGGGCACGGCGTGGCTCCTCCCAAGCTGCGCACTCTGCGAGCGTATGCCGCGCCGTGTCCTCTCGACAATGGAAGCAGTGATGACACCGAGATCCACCCTCGTCTGGTCTAATCTCAGCACACAACAACACGACACGTCTCTCAGCGTCCGGCCTCAGGAATATTGGCTATTCAGGCTAGTTAAAAGAGCCAGATATCGGTCAAATTCAGAACCAAAACCCACATACGGGAAATATTAGCAGCAGCTCCATCGTCTGCGTCCGCTGCCAGCAACGGGCTCGAGTTACTGCAAAAACCTCGTGCTTTTATGCCACGAGTATTTAAATAATTTTTTTCTTCGTAATTTTTTTAAATAACGTGGGCACTCTCGACTCCGTAATGTCTACGGCTCGGGGATTATTTTGCCTCTGCTGCATTGGCAAATTTTGTCTTTTGCATCAAACGTCTCTAGATAGGAGTATCTTAAGCTAAGCATTTTGAAGACCTACACCTACTGGGCCTCAGTTATCCCTAACAGGTATAACAATTTGGAAATCAAAAAAAATGCCAGAATAGGGCAGATGACTATTACTAAATTTAATTAGTCCGTCAGATAGATTTCCCAAAAATATTGGACACGGTTTTTTTCTTTTTTCACGTCATCAATAAATTAAGATGATACAGTCCCTTGAAAACTCGTGTGACGTCACGGCATCAGCCGAAAGACGTCCACTGCTGACATAGGCCTCCCCAAGTGTCGCCACTACAACCGGTTTTGTGCGTCTCGCATTCATCGGCTACCCGCGACCCTCACCAGGGCCTAAACCACCAACTCTTTAAGCAGTATTACTTCAATATTACTTCCAGTGGGAAAGAGACGGAGCTATACAGGACGTATATCTCCGTCTCTTTTCTACTGGAAGTAATATTAAAGTAATACTGCTTCAAGAGATAGTGGTTAGGCCCCAGGTCATCGGCATGGTACACTTTAAACATAGAAGTGACGTCACAAGCCCCTCCTGCTCTTTGATGCGTTTTATCTTCGTAATTTTTTATTGATTTGATAAAGCAAAAAATACGTGTCCAACATTTTTCGTTAATCTAATACTTAATCATATTTTTTACTCAGGAATCATCCCTTTTGTCATAGGTCGGTAGGCATTATGAATAGAAAATATTTTATATTTTTTATCTTATTTTAATATTTTATCATTGATGTATTTAAATAACCATTTTAAAGAAAAAAACAATAGTATACGTAATGGTAGTACGTTATCATCGATTTATGAACTGTGAATGATGGTGGTTAAATATTCCCTCTACCTTAGAAAGAGTTATATTATATACATAGTTAACAATCGCCTTGAAAAGAAGAAGAAAAATAAACATAAAACTGATTTTGTTCATTTTTGTCAGCGAGCAGACCAGCAACATGGGCACCCTAATACGGAATATAACAACGTATTACCGCTACGTGAATGAAGACCTAGCGGGTAAGTCCACTATTTCTATTTATTTCAGAGATGTACCAATTAGTCTACTAGTCGGGAAAGACGAATACCCGGCCACATTATTTGTTAGACTTGCTATGGTAATTTAAGCGCCAGATAAATTTGATGTGCAATAGCGGATTTTCTTAAATCAAAAACAGAAATCAAGATATAAAGCGGTCCTGAATCAACTTCTATTCTATTCATGATCCTTTACGTTCTCTGGTTATAAAAAACGGTTCATAATTTACTGTTCGGGTATCTACGAAGGGATCGTAGATACCCGAACAGTAAATTATGAACCGTTTAGAATGTATGTATGAATAAGGAAAGGTCAATGTACTTTATTGCAAGTTTATCTGGCGCCTACCACAGCTTCTGCCAGCTACTTCGCCGGCTTGAATATCGGAAATTTTCCCAAAGGATCATACTCCCGGGATAAAAATAGCACATGTGCTATTTCAGACTATAAAAACCATTCGTGCTCCTCAAATTCAAATTCAAATTCAAATAATTTATTTAAAATAAACCATTCACAGGCACTTTTGAATTGTCAAGGTCGGTCAGTCAAAAAGATGAAGCTATTTGCACGTTCCAAAGCGTAGATCTCTATGGAGAAGAACGTGCAAGAAACTCCACGGACACTCTTTTAAATTATTTTTCTTTACAATTTTATGGTTACATCATTCCTGTTGAAATTATACAAACATATATGTGAGAACGATGTAAAAAGAAATGCACGATAAAGTATCCGGAGTAAAAAAATAAAAAGCAACTCGTCTAAAAGTTTCAGTAGCAGTCACTGAAGTGCACCTCAGGTCAAGAGGCAAGATTCATTAGGACTAAAATTCACTATCGGCGACCTCGAAAACCATTAAAATGACATCCATGACGAAAAGTTATCAAAACTCGTGGGCGCCATCTAGGATTTCGATTTTGACCCGGTAATCGTTATTAGCGACCCTGAAAACTATGAAAATGACACCCATGATGAAAAGTTGTCAAATCTCATGGGCGCCATTTTGGATTTCGATTTTGACCCGGTAATCGTTATTAGCGACCCCGAAAACCATGAAAATGACACCCATGATGAAAAGTTGTCAAATCTCGTGGGTGCCATCTTGGATTTCGATTTTGACCCGGTAATCGTTATTAGCGACCCTGAAAACTATGAAAATGACACCCATGATGAAAAGTTGTTGTTGTTGTTGTTGTTGTTGTGTGTTGTGTTGTGTTGATCTTGTTGTTGTTGTTGTTGTTGGTGTTGTTGTTGTTTTATTATTAACAAATATCTTGCTTTCTATAAGAGAGAGAGAGACAGACAGAGAAACATGCGACGCCGCACAGCTTACAATAGCTTACTATAGCAAAAAGTGTCGTGACAACTTTTCGTAAGAATTTTTTCCGTCTAGCCCCCTTTCACAACGCGCGATAAGGAACTTCGTTCCAAAAATCAACAACAATTTAAATAACAAATCATTAAAATAAACCGTGGCAGCCGAGAGATGACCAGTCCAAACTGACGGCGTCCGTTCACGAACATGACGCACGCGCTAGCACCATTCGGCTCAACCATATACAACCCTAACCTCCTAGTGCCCTTTGCGTTCCAGGGTCGCGGTGACTTTCGAGCAAAATCCGCAACCCTGACAGGATCTGGCCGTAACGTCTACTATGCTGACGTCCCTTTGAGGCGTGCGTGGAACACAACGCGCCGTCGACCCGGGAATAATTATGGAAATGGTAGAGGCAAAATCATCGCGTTTGACTGACTTGAGGACAAAACCTCAAATACATATAACACGACAGATTCGTGCGCGCGCGATCATGATCGACCGTTACTATTTAAAAAAAAAAAAAAAATATAATGACTTAATGCAAAAGTGCAGTTGGTTTTTTACGCTTTCATGCCTATATCGATGAACCAATGTTGATGGAGTTTGGCACAGAGATCGACGGGAGCCAAGATACGGCTATAGTTTTTTTATTGCAATCGAGCGAATTCGTGGGCAAAAGCTAGTATCATTTATAATCGGTTAATTTATAAGTTTTGTACCAAGTACCAATTTAATCAATTCCTACATTTTTTTTATAAACAAAATAAAAACATTAGTTTTTTTTTTTCAAAAGAAATGTATTGATTCTTGGTACAAAACCACTTTTTATGCTGCTCTCGTCGACCGTCGACATCATCTAGTCAACACAGTCTGTGGCTGAAACCAGCGCTATAGCTCTAAATCCCACACCAGCGATGGCCATTATGCGCGTACATATGTGACTCACAGACCTGAAGATCTTTGTATAAAATAAAAACAACTTTCCTTCTATTTTCAGATCCTCGGACGAACAGTTTCCTGCTAGTCTCGAATCCGGTGCCCATCTTATTGATAACGTACCTATATCACAGATTCGTGCGGTCTTGGGGCCCGGCAATCATGGCCAAGCGTGAGCCATACAAGCTTAAGACCGCCATCATCATATACAATATAGTTCAGATTGGACTGTCGGCGTACCTCGCATTACAAGTAAGTCTAATAGATATAAAAACAAAAATATTTAATTCATCTAAAAACATTACTTGGTTGGGCTCAATTCATGTCTCATAACTAATTATAAATACGAAGACGAGCTCGTTTGTTTGTTTTGTTACACTTTCATGCCTAAATAAAGTTTTTCGTTTTTTAATTATAATTCTATTTAGTCCCTCCGTTAGACTTAAAAAAAATATTGCACTAGATTTTTTTGACATTTCAAACGAATAAAAAATTATAAACATAATATTAAAGTAAGGTACATCAAAGTTCAAGAACGGAGTCTGGTGACGTCATGTCGCTTGTAAAAATTATACTCTAGCGACCCTAGCGATGCGATTTGCTGAATTACATTTTTGATATTGTAAAGGAACGCCAGAGCCGGGCACGCTAGTCGCTTACTTACCTTCGCCCAGCCACGCCCTATATATAACCGAGTAATTGTGAACCTTGAATAAACCTTTATAATATTCAGTATAACCCAAGTTTGGATATCATTTATTCTGGACCCTAAACATAACACGCACAAGTGGTGACCCCGAACGTTTACAGACAACTCATTGGCGACGTGGCTGGCGCGTTAAAAAACCGCGTGGGTGCAAACAACAGTAAATAGTCTCGAAACTCGTAAAACTACCACCAGATTTTTGGACTGACTTGCCCTAATCATGGTTCCGTCAGTTCGAGGCTATTATGGCCCCACAAAAGCTGAGTGACGCGCAGTTGTTGGACATAGCGATCGCCAGGTTGACCCAAGACACAGTGCGGCAAGTATACAGATATAATTGAAGCCCCGCCAGAGTCAGGCAAGTACGGAGCATTAAAAAAGCGCTTAGTGGCGATTTATGAAGAAAGCACGGAGAAGCAATTCCAGAGACTAATTGAAGAGTCGGACCTTGGAACACAGAAGCTATCGCAGCTGTATAGGGCAATGGCGGTCCTAGCTAAGAATTGCAACGTGACAAACGAGCCACTAAAAAGGTTGTGGCTGAATCGATTACCCCCGGGCGTGCGGGCGGTCCTGGCAGTGACCGGAGAAACGAAACTTGAGGACCTCGCCGAAACGGTGGACAGAGTGATGAAAAGCATAGGTACAGGTGAAGTCACGTCAATAACTCCGAGCACATCGGATTTGACATGCGACACGAAAACGGATTTGGTAAAGGAGCTCAGTGAATTATCGGTGGAAATGAAGGAGTTACGCGGGGAAATAAGTGACATCAGGCAGCGAGACAGGAACCCGAGTCAGAAAGGGTGGCGTTGGCAGCAGGGGTGTTTCAGGTCCAGGAACCAGTCAAGGCCACGTCGCACACCTAGTTCCACGGGTTGGCTATGCAGACACCATTTTCGTTACCGGGAAAACGCACGGGCGTGCGAGTCACCGTGCAGTTGGTCCAAGAAGCAGAAGGGGCGGAAAACTGGAAGCGGTGCAGTTATCATCGGTGGGAGATTGTACCGCGGGAAATCACCGTCTCTGCGTGCGAGATTATAAAAGCGGTATTGTGTATCTAGTGGACACAGGAGCTAGCGTGTCAGTGATACCAGTGGGTAAAGTGAGAGCCAGCAAAGTTAAATGTAAGTATCAGTAAAAGCTGTTCGCAGCGAATAACAAAAAAAAAACAGAGTATGTTAAAGGGAATGCATCGCTTCCTTAAGGCAGCTATAAAGGCAAGGCTGTTAGGAAATAGGTATTGGATTGACGAATTACCGACGGTATTGTTGGGACTTCGCACAGTCTGCAAAAGCGATCAAAATGTAGGTTCAGCAGAATTGGTTCTAGGACACACGTTGCGTCTACCGGGCCATTTTTATCACGAGTAGGATTTACCGACATATGTAAGCAAGCTAAGGAATATTATTAACTAGCTTCTACCAGAAGCTTCGCCCGCGTGAAAATCGGAAATAGGGAGGTTTCTTGATTTGTATTGTAACTACACCTACTCTACACCTACCCTGCACCTACCCTGCACCTACCCTGCACCTACCCTGCACCTACCCTGCACCTACCCTGCACCTACCCTACACATACCCTGCACCTATCCTGCACCTACCCTGCACCTTCCCAGCACCTACCCTGCACCTACTCTACACCTACCCTGCACCTACCCTACACCTACTCTACACCTACCTACGACCCTACACCTACATACAAACGCTACCCTACCCTAACCAGCCCAAAAAATACTATGTTTCTGGTCCAAATCCCTTCAGCCGTTTTTGCCTGATTGTTACACAAACAAACAAGCATACAAACATACAAACATATAAACATACAACGCAGCAACGCAAACGTAGGTGTAGACAACAACACGAAATATACAAACATATAAACATTCACATTTATGATATTAGTTTTATAATAATAGGTCTTTACCTATGAAATTGCCGTTTTGTATGAAAAACTTTAAACGAATTTTTTTCATGTATTTTTTATTTGTATTAATCGAAGTAATCACCCCTGCAATCAATGCATCTTTGCCAACGCAGTGGCAGTTTATCGATGCCTTTCTTAAAGAAATCAGCTGGACGTGAGGCAACAAATTCTTCAAAGGCATTTTGTACTGCCTCTCGGGTATTGAATTTTTTTCTCGCCAAGAAGTTATCCAAATTCTGGAAAAAGTAGTAGTCTGTAGGCGCAAGGTCTGGTGAGTAGGGCGGATGACGGAGAGCTTCCAACCCCAGTTCTTGCAACTTGGAGACCGTCTGCTGTGCATTATGAGGTCGCGCGTTGTCGTGCAGGAGCAGCGGAGACGAGCGATTGACCAATGCTGGTTGGAGATGTGCCAGCTTCTCCATCATTGTGTTCAGTTCTTCACAGCCAAGTCAACGAAGCTCGATGACTCCCAGAGAAATGATTCAACTGTGTTGGATCCCGTAACAAAATTAGTCAGAAAATAACAGCCGAGGATTAGGAAAAAAAAATAATTTCCACTTCCCTCCTTATTAAGCAGGAGACAGAACAGAGCTAAGCCAAATAGGCACCAAGGGTCAAATATACAACTGGGTTAAGCCCAGTTGCCAAGCACCACGGATTATACATTAACACTAATAATAATGGGTCCTAAATTGTGAGCTACTTTTGATTCCAGTAATAGATATGGCAAAATCGCTTGAACGCACGGAAATTGGTTTATTTCTGGTTTCTACAAGGTCCGTATAGTATACAACTCCAGATGAATACTATCTAACATAATATTGCGTTCAGTTTGCCAAAGAATACACTCGCATAAGATATGATGTGCGGATTGTTCGTATTCGAGGTCAGGGGCCTAACCACCAACTCTTAAAGCAGTTTTACTTTAATATTACTTTCAATGAGAAAGAAACGGAGCTATACGTCCTGTGTAGCTCCGTCTCTTTCCCACTGGAAGTGATATTGAAGTAATACTGCTTTAAGAGTTGGTGTTTTAGGCCCAGGTGTAGAACTGAACTGACTGAAAGGAGAATTGACACAAACTTACAGGAAATTAATTTACTCTTAAAGTTGCCATGACCTGTAAGAAATTGGGCAACACAGTGATACACCTCCAACCATGTCCTATCCAGCCGCTCATGAACGGATGGAAAGAACTGGAAAAGGTGACGGCCTTTGATGGAATTTTCCCACCTACATAGCCATACGGATAAAAGTTCCTCCCAGACGTCAGTATGGGGTTTAAGTAATCTAGAGATCTTAGCACGGTCGCGTTGCGGTAAGAACTCTGGGTCCGTGATCTTTCGAGCGTAGAAGTACATTGCTGCACGTTGCTGCACCTCTAGATCGACTGGGAATACACCTTCCAGTACCGGCTAGGTACCTACTTAAAATATTATGATAGCGGTGTAGGTCAGGCAAAATAAATTGATTTAGAACCCAACAATTACGCTATTGTTTGCAGTGTCTGACCAGGCTGTACCTGTCGGGCTACTACAGCCTGTGGTGCCAGAAGATCATCACCGAGGACACGCCGCTGGAGCGCGACGTGGTCAGCCGTGTGTGGGTCTACTACATGATCAAGGTCATCGACCTCATGGACACGGTGAGTATCTTCGCATTCACCCTGAATATTTTACTAAATTATAACTATATCCATAAAGATAAATCAGATAATAATCATCACAAACAAATTGAAGCCCTGACTCCTGTGAGTCAGGGCCTCAATTTGTTTGTACACAATTTTAATGCCAATAATTCCGAGACACTGATTCCGGTAACACAGGTGATTCAATGTTTTACGAATAACTTCATACAAATTAAAATAATAATATTACATTTTAACTAATCTGTATCTATACTAATATAATAAAGAGGAAAGATTTGTATGTATGTTTGTAATGACTAAACTCAAAAACTATTGTGTTCAAAAATTCCTTTACCAATGGAAAGCTACATTATTAGGGAGTAACATAGGCTATATTTTATCCACGCTCGGGAACGGGAACTACGCGCGTGAAACTGTGGCGTGCTGCTAGTTATTAATAAAATAGAATATTGATTATGTCACTGGAAAATGGCACACTTTGTAAGATTATAAAATATCTTGGGAGATCGTAAACTCTCGATAAATGGTTGCCTAGGCAACCAAAACTTTGTGAACATATAGATCATGATGTAGATAACTTTCTAAACAATAGGTTGACCACATTTTCAACGACTTACGCAGCTTGAAACCCATATACGATTCATCATCATCGTCGTCATTCAGAGGCGAGTTCATCCACAGGGCACGAACCTCTCTTTTCTTGTGCCAATCCCCGACCCTGGATGCAAGAAGCACTAAACCGATTTATGTAGCGCCGTTTGGAGAAAACCTATGTCCACTAGTCCAGCAGTGGTAGCCTTATCGTCATCACTCCTGCTGTGCTAGCAGCCATGATTAACGTTCTCTAATTTATGCCAACAGATATTCTTCGTACTACGGAAGAAGTTTAACCAAATATCATTCCTACATGTGTACCATCACATTGGAATGTGTCTACTTGGATTCGTAGGCACCAAATATGTACCAGGTATGTTCAATACGACACAATTACGTTGATCTCTACTCTGGGGTCGATCCACTAGGTATGTTTAGCACATATCATCTTCCCGTCCTTATCCCATGGTACTTGAGGTCGGTGCAACATGTTTTCTTGTTTCGTTTCGCCCTGTAAACCGACAAACTATTTGTCTCCCTTTTCTTTAATATTTCCTCACACATTTCAAACATCTTTTCTTTGGCCTTCCTCTGCCTTTTCATCCATCGACATTTATATTCATATCTCTTTTTGTCCCGTGTCATCCCTCCTCTGGTCTATTTAGTATATCCTACTCATGGGAACAAAATAGAATACATATGAAGAGAAATAGGTTCTGGTAATTATCCTAAATACAGCAATAACATATTATAAGTATTTGATAATAATAGGTTTGGTAGGAATAAAAAAATAACACGGAAATAAATGAGATAAAAATAATTCAAAAATAAAAACACCTTTTAAGATTCGAACCCACTCCTAGGATTTCGAAAGGCAGTCTTTTAAACCGAGGGTGTATGAGTTCTGCACCTTATTTATGCTGAGAGAATAGCTGATCTTATTCGTGTCATGCTCACAACCATTGGCAACACTGGCAGCATTGACACTACTAACGTTACAGTCTGTGTTAAATTTTACCAAAAAGTTTGAATCTCGTTTCGAAAACCTTCTAAGTCTACTTCAGTGTGTAGAACAACATAGCAGGAAGTGCTCTTATTGTTATCTGCGTGAAGTGCTAATGATCTTGGGAGAAAATACAACCGCAAGTACTGCATTATTGTATACCTTTCCAATTATAAAAGTGACAAGTTGTCTGAGTACCCACTAACAGACTAAGATTTGTATGTCAAATTCAACTGACAGCTGTCATTCACCCGCTGTGACATTGACATTCGATACCTGTCAAAGAAAGTGTTGTCAGATTATCGACATCTCCCCAAAATTGGGATCATCGTTTGGGCTTCGCTGTGGAAAGTATTAAATTTCTGCTCTTCTAAATCCGTGATTGGTCTGAGCCTCTACCATGAGATTTCATCGAAAAATTACTCGCTAGCGTTAAACTCGCTAGCGTACTAACGTGGATCGGACAGATTTCGATAATGCTTACACCATGAGATTTACGGAGTCTGACGCATTCGCTAAGGTAAGCTCGATAGATCGCGTTGTCTAGCTAACTTCACTCTACTCGATATAATGCTTCACTACTTATGTTTTGTTTCTTTCTTTCTCACTAATAAGAAGAGAGAACGGCTCTTAAGCTCAAAATGTAGTTATATCGCTATGCTAAAAATGTTAAGATAGTCAATATCACAAAATAAACCGACAAAATAAAAAAGTTGACGGTTAGTGGACTACTTATGGTATTTAGTGGTTTTTTAATTTTTATTCCTTATAACATATCATGTTTTGTTTGTTGGCGTTGTGTTACATTTGTGTGTGTGTGGTTTAAAAGTTTACAACAATAGATTATAATTGGTTTTGTTTTGAGATAGCTGCATACCATACTAGGTACTACCTTTAGTTCTAATGAAACTCGTTGTGTTCAGTGTTGACGTCAAATCCGTAACATTATTCAATAATATAAATGCACAAATCCTCAAACGCTTCTCTATAGTGTGTATAAAGTTTAATAAACTATCTTTCACATATATTTTCCAATTGAGATCCAATATAAAATTTCATTTTGGCTTGAAATTAACGTTGTTCACGTCGTTGGTCTTCAAAATCAGCGGCAACTAACATATTCCACGCTAAATAAGCTCTTGCAGACATTATTTTGACTTTATTATACTCAAACACGTGTATAATTTTAATGTAAACTTATGTTTCACACGGCAAAATGCTAGTGAGCTACGTAACTAATATCGTAAGCGTATTGTTCGATAGCTTCTGTCAAATTAGTGACTCATGGTGCCGTTTTGTATGTTGATAGCTGAAAAATGTCAGTGACCATCGAATAGATTACGTTAGGTTTTTAACCTATCGAAATCTATAGTGCTCATGGTACGAATTTTAATTCTTTCAGTGACCGCTAGGGGCGCTGTACAGTATGTCATACAAATAATTTACGGAGACGCTAGCGAGTTTTGGCTGCATAAACTCATGGTAGAGGTACTGTGGTCTGAACTCGGTGCCTCTCGTTTCTTCTTTCGCGCGGCGACTACGACGCCGGCCTACGAAGGCCGCGCATGCTACGCGACTAACGTCGTCGGCTATGAGGTGCGAAGATACGCTACGAAGTGCTACATAACGGAATATTCCGCGCAAGAATAGCGTTTATTTCCTTAAAATGCCTCGCATGCAAAGATCGCCTCCGGCTTCACCATCACTAAGCGCAAGTGTTACGCAAGTAAAATCCGACTCTGATATTCCTAAATCTGTATCGAACAGCCCCTTTCAAAGTGTTAACACAACATCGCGCCACAAGCGCCCCTGCTCAGTTTTTTCACCTGGCAGTGAACTTCAAGACCTCAAACACGAAATTCTCGAAATGCTTTCTATCGGGAAAAAAGAATAAGAAGATAGATTCTCAAAATTCTCGATCAACCAGAATTCTACCCTCACGAAACTTGCTACTGAGTTGGCTGAACTTAAACGACAAAATGTCGCTATACAGAAATCCAATAATGAAATAGAAAAAACAATGTCGTTGTGTGTGCTTGCTGACGAAAGCGTCAGCAAGCAGTACGATGACATGATCAAGGATATGGACACCTTAAAAAAGGAGAACCAAGCTCAAAATGAGTACATACAAAATCTCGAACTAAAAATACAGGATCTTAAGCAGTTATCCCGTACATCAAGTATCGAAATACGAAATGTACCTCCAAAAGATAACGAGACAGTATCAGCTTTATGTACGGTAGTTACCAAAGTTGGTGCGGTTGTTAATCTGCCGCTCAAGGATACCCAAGTACGTGACATATATCGATTGCCTGGCAAAGCAGGCACCGTGAGACCAATAATTGCTGAGTTTGCAATTTGCAAGTTGCCTACGCAATTATAACAAAAATAAACCCAGCGATGGCCGTTTGAATACCACTTGCATCGGAGTGTCTGGCGAGCGACGCCCAGTCTACGTTACAGAATACCTCCCCGCTAGTTCAAGAAAACTCTTTTACCAGGCTAGGGAATTCGCAAAACAAAAAGGGTATACATTTTGTTGGACCTCAAACGGAAGTATTTTTATCAGGAAAGAACAAGGAGCAAAACAAATCCTCATCAGGTCTGAGAGAACCTTACAAGATCTTTAACTTTAGATTAGATCGTTAGATCGGTTACTAACAACTGACTAATTTCTGGAATATTCGCGGATATTAATAGATATAATATGTCAATTGTAATATTAACATACATACATAGTCTTTCAACATTATTTAAATTCCATAGTAATGTTAATCTTTCCTATCGCTTAAAATGTAACACTGGACTCATACTGATACCTTATACGAACATAACATGCATCAATTCACCCAAAAACAATCTATATATGCAATCAGCCATACTCCGTAGGTGCCACTTACTGTTAAATTTTAGTTATTTATCCTTATATGGATAGTGATATTTTACAAATGAGGATAAGAATATTCTTATCCTCATTTGTAAAATATCACTCACACTTACTCACACACCCCTACACACAGTTAGAAACGCAGAAAGAAATAATAGTTCAACACACTTCACACCTAATCATCAGTTTACTTACCATTCACACACAATACTTTATATATATGTCTTTATACCTACATGCCACTCTGGATATATTATCTGGTACACACAATACCCACATAGAATATCGGTTTACTATATACCATACAGTAGACTCATATTTCGTAAACCGAAGCATCAGGTGCACATGCCATATTTACGTCGTCGGGAGGTATCTGGATCAATCTACTACATCAAGACGATTATACTATTACGTAATGCTTCCTATCAAGTCCTTTATAAGCACATCAAGCTTTATTTCCAAATGGCTAACATTGTAGAAATAATTAATGACGTGGACAACACAACTTTTACCACTACTATGAAACTGGACTCTATAGATGAATGCATTTTTCATATTGGTGATACAAAGAAGCAGTACACCGCAGTAATTCAGAATATACGTAGCATTAAAAAGAATTTCGATGAATTCACTGTCCTCCTTGGTCGACTACTCTTCTCTCCAGACATAATTATCTTAACTGAATGCTGGCTTGACAACTCGCCATTATATTAAAACAGTAGAAACTTTGTGTCTGTACATTAAACAAATTTACCGAAAATGGGTTGGGGACGCTGTCTAAAAAAATAATAATAAAAGATAAATCACTCGCATAATGTAAAATGAAGAGTATAAAATGTCTCAATACGTAATGTCAAATGGCTTAATGTCAAGATGTTTAATGTCAAAATATTCAAAAGCACAACGACAACAATCACAACTATAAAAGATAATGTCCCAATGTAAGTAGTGTAAAGAACAATGCCCACCTTCCATACATTTAAAAACCTGATGATGAAAGTATATGTATAGTTATAAGATATACACTCTTTTGCAAAAAAAACGGGCACCTAAGGAAATTTACGTTCTAAGGTCGATTTTAGTTAATAAAATGAAATTAATTTCTTTGACGTAGTCTGTATACTTATAATCGTGTAAATTAATGCGCGTGAAGTGAATTCGAGCAATTAAAAGAAAAAAAAACGATGGATTCTTTAAAATCGATGTACACGCCCAAACAATAAGAAGTGGTCGGCAATAAAGACAAGTTTTTTTTTTACTTTTTTTAATTAAATAAAGTTACAAATGTAAAAACCTAATAACGAGTGTGACCTCCTCTTGCCAAAATCACAGCTTGAATCCTTCTGGGCATGCTTTCCACGATGTTTTTAATAACGTTTTGAGGAATACGTTCCCACTCTTCTGCAATGACTCTTTTTAGCTCCCTGATGTTTTGTGGAGCAGGTTGCACTGATCTTACCCATCTTTTTAGAACATCCCACACATGCTCAATTGGATTGAGGTCAGGACTTCGAGCTGGCCAATCTAAACGACGGATCCCAACTTCTTGCATGTACGCTTCCACGTCGCCAGAACGGTGCGGGCGAGCATTATCGTCCATAAAAATGGAATCTTCCCCAAGTCCAGTCAATGTGGGTTGTGCATATGGAATTAGGACTTCCATTATGTACCGGTGTGCATTTAATGTTCCATTTTCTATGAAAACTAACTCCGTACGCTCCGTCGAATTAATTGCTGCCCAAACCATAACGGAGCCTCCGCCATAAGGAGTGATTTCTTCGAAACACACTTCCGCATAGCGTTCCCGTGGTCTTCGCAGCACTCGCCGGCGTCGGTCCTCTCCACACAAAGAGATTCTAGCTTCATCAGAAAACAATACTTTATTCCAGTCCTCCAGAGTCCATGAAGCACAGTTCCGAGCAAACTGAAGTCGAGCAACACGGTGCTCACGGAGTAATTTAGGGCCCCGAGCTGGGCGGTAACTCTTGATATTGGCAGCCAAAAGCCTCCTCCTGACCGTCCACAAGCTAACTTCTACTCCTCTTACTTCTTCAAGGCTCTTCTTCAGGTCCACACTTGACGCCTTACGATTACGCAACGCCTGACTCACCAAAAAGCGGTCATCTCTTGGTTCTGTGCATCGTTTTCTTCCCGAACCGGGTCTTCTTTTGACCGAACCAGTCTCTTGATACCGTTGCGAAGTCCTCTGGACAGTTGAACGACTCACATTTAGCCGCTGAGACACGTAAGTTTGCGAACAACCTTCTTCAAGTAGGGCTATAATTTTACCGGTCCTTATCGCTTTATCACTCATATCAAAAAGTGGTATAATGTAAAAAGAAAGATTAAATTGTTTAATTTGCAGAAAATATCCAAAAAGTTTTAAAATATCGTAATCAGTTAAAAATCGTTTCAGCAATTCGCGCCATTAGTAAAGCAATTTTAGAATAATCCACAATAATCATTATTTTTCTTTTAATAATTTCAAATTTTAAATTTGGAACGTAAAGAATCATGCCAGGATGCTTCAAAAAACATGCCAATACATCGTCAAATTAACAAAACCTATTTCTTGTTCTTCTTCATTGAAGTAGAGAAAAAAATCTAAAGTGCCCGTTTTTTTTGCAAAAGAGTTTAGTAGAAATACTTCCTGTAAGTTTAAAAAGTAAAGTCTAATAT
Source organism: Melanchra persicariae (assembly GCA_947386135.1). Lineage (NCBI taxonomy): Eukaryota > Metazoa > Arthropoda > Insecta > Lepidoptera > Noctuidae > Melanchra > Melanchra persicariae. The sequence goes on along the minus strand of OX376661.1, from coordinate 6,049,282 downwards.
TCATTTCGGCGATTGAAACGCCACGAGCTTCAAAAAAATTAATGTTTCTTTTTAGGTTAGGATTTGCCGTCACCAGAAATAATGAAACAAACGTGCATGAACTAATTAATAATGCTCGAAGTTTAGTCTAAAATAGGAATATTTAGCTAATTATGGTCTTGTGGGGTATCTGCCACACTTATATTCGGTTGCTCAAGTCAGAATAAAACAAACAATGGAGATTCAAAATGGGAATGAATTTATTGTTTTTTTTTTTTTGTTTTTTATGAGTGGCCTCTCGCAGGTCAACCTAGGAGGTTGTCGACTGCTTAACCGGACTTGCCTGTGGCGGCCTTAATAATATTATTATTAAAGCCTCCAGCCAGGGCTTATTAAACTTAAAAACTAAGCGACTACGCTAGGGGCACCCCCTGTGGGGTACGGACCTCGGCTTAGGGCGTCGCTGGGGGAGGACAGCTAGGGACGGGCTGGATCTAATTAAGATTTTTATTATTAGGGGGCGAGTGTTGTTAATACTACAGCGACTACTACGCTTGTAAATAAGCCTCTCGTAGATTTTACCGAGAACGTTGAGTAAGCTGATGGGACGGTAACTGGCGGGGTCAGACTTGCCTGACTTGGGAATACCGATTACGGTGGCCTGTTTCCATGCATATTTATTTATTTATTATTTATATAAGACGATTTTCTTATGGTTACTTATTAATAGGAATTGCGTTGAAAAAAACAATGGCGTTGCTCTGAAATCAAAGAATTTTATTTAGTAACCGATACACATGTTTTCGTAATTATTCGTTTATACATAAACAAAGGCAAATTAGGTACTATACCTGAAATCAAAGAAACGACATTTAAAGTCTTTTAGTATCACAATTCCCTTTTTCCTGGATTTCAAACAATGCGTTCTGTATCGGTTCTTTACAATATTTTATTAGAATTTTAATTTTATCTGAAATCTATGCATAATCTTGTTTTTTTGTTTTCTTCTTTTTTGAAAGCTAAGGTTACCGGTGCTGAAAACGGACTATAGGATTCCTCTATAAGATTTTTGTCAAGTAACTTTGCTACTTGTTCTTCTATTTCCCTTTTGTCTTCTACGGAACATCTGCATGGTCTTTTACTGCAATATTTGTCCATGAGTAGATCTATTCGGGCTTCATATTCTTTGACCGTGCCTATGTCGTATTTGTCTTTCGCAAAGATTGATTTGTATTGTTCTATAAGTGTATATATGTCTGTCTTTTGTTGAGTATTTAGATTACTCATACTTATTTTGAAATCTCCCTCATTTATGTGTTCATTGAAGTTTATTGTAAATGAGTTTGTTTCATTTCTCACTTCCTTAAAAGTGTTGTTTTCCATTTTCTCAAGTACTTGTTCTTTTTTCTGCGTGATTCTTAAGTTTTCATCTTGAACCAGTTTAAATTTCTTTATGATGTCTAGTCCCATTAAGAAGTCATATTTAAATTCTTCTCCATCTATTATACAAACATCTGCATTTTCTTCTATATCAAAAATTTTTATTTTGATTGTTGTCAAACCAATTGTCTTTTTAACACCATTAATTGTGATTAAATTATCACTACTTAACTTTTTTTCTTTCAGTCGTACTAATTTGGAATTTATTATTGATACATTTGAGCCTGAATCATATATTCCTAATATTTCTAATTGTGAGTTTAATAATAGTTTGACTTTAATTAATGGTGTTGTTATTCGTTTTTTTTATCATCATTATTGAGTTCAACATCTATCACTGAATTGTTCACGGTTTTATAATTGTTTTTCTTATGTGAATTATCTTCTGTCTGTTTGAACCAGCACTTTTCTTCTGGATGAAATCGATTTCCTTTATTTAAATTATCACATATTTTGCACGGTTTTTTTTCTGGTTTTCCTTTGTTTTCATTGATGTTTCTTTTAACTTTACTGAAATTCTTTTTGTGTAATACAAATTCATGTTTTCCAATTTCCTTGTAGATACTTGCACTTGATGTTGCCGTTTCTTTATCAATTTTATCTATGATGTAATCTGGTAATCCTATTACTATAAGATTTATCATTGTTTGTGTGTCGATGGCCTTGTTAACTTCTAATAACAGTCTTTCCTTTTTTGTGGCATATTCTAGTAATGACCCAGCTTGATATCTAAATGTAAATGCGTATTTTACTTGGGTCCAACCTTTATTTCCATATGTTTCACAAAAATCGTTCTTCCATACTATCCATTCTGACTTAACCGTTAACTTTATTAACATGCAGGCTGTTGTACCAATCTAGGCACTGTTTCTCTAGCAGGTGTTTTAGAGTCTCAATTATTTCTTGATCTTGTTGAATTTCGAATCTGTAACATTCTCTTTCAAATTCAGCTATCCACTGGTCAGCATTACATGTTTTGTTTGAAAATTTTTCTAACAAAAACCTTTCTGCGGTTTTAACTATATTTTTTTTCTCTGGGGTATTACTTTTTGTGTTGTCTTGCGAAGGCATTGTCTTCTCTGTAATCTCATCTAAATACTGGTCACCAAATTGTAAGTTTTCACCCTCGTCTAGATATATTTTCCTTAAATCTGTGTTCAGAAGGATCCATATGTCACGTGTTTGGTGTCGTTTTTTTAACGAATTTTTTATTTTAGTATATGTATCTGACGAAAATATAGCAGTGTGTTTATTTGCGGGTTTTAACTCGTCTGGAATCTCATAAACACGTGCATCGGGTGTCTCAATGGAGGTTATACATATCACATTTGTTTTACCGTCTCTTGACCCCAATACTGCAAATTTAAATCGTAGTCGTTCCATTTTCCTCAATTTAACCAAAAATGTCGTTTTATAAGACGATTTTCTTATGGTTGCTTATTAATAGGAATTGCGTTGAAAAAAACAATGGCGTTGCTCTGAAATCAAAGAATTTTATTTAGTAACCGATACACATGTTTTCGTAATTATTCGATTATACATAAACAAAGGCAAATTAGGTACTATACCTGAAATCAAAGAAACGACATTTAAAGTCTTTTAGTATCACAATTTCCTTTTTCCTGGATTTCAAACAATGCGTTCTGTATCGGTTCTTTACAATATTTTATTAGGCGTCCATCCACCTGCCTGTTTTACCCACTGGGTTTACATCAATTATTCGCAGCGCCATCTATGAGATATGGTAATAAGCAATATGGTATTTAACTGTTTCTCGACAATGGCGCGTAATACAAAAATGAAGAAGGAGGTATAGTTTCTTTACATTTATTTATTTATAACGCGCCATTGAAGATGGCAGTCATTAGCATTATGAGCTGGGCTGGGAAGAGCTTGAAAACTCTGTTGGTGAGGCCGTCGGAGCCAGGGGCTTTCCTAGGCTGAAGCCTTTTGATAATGTCCTGTACCTCGTCAGGAGTGACGGGGGGCAGAGGATCATCAGGATCTTCGATTGGTGGTAGGGAAGCTCTACGTTCGACTTCAGCGTCCACCATATCTAGGTGGGCTTGGTCTACTAGTTGTGAGCTGGGAGAGCATTGGGACTCTAGACTGTCGGCCAGGCATTCTGCCTTGTCAGAGTTGTCGAAGGCGACACTTTTATCGGGGCGAATCAGAGGGGGCATTGTGGCCTCTTCAGTGGATCGTAGCTTCCTCTGAAGTTGCCAAAAGTCTAGGTGGGTGGGCTCGAGTTCGCTAAGCATCTTGTCCCAGCGCGCTGAACGCAGCTCGCCAGTGCGCTTCTTTACAGCACGCTGCAAGTTACGCATGTGAGCTTTGTTTGCGTCACAGGGAAAAGCGCTATACGCACGGATGGCTGCGTTCTTCTCGGTTATCAGATTCCGTACATCGTCCGGGAGTTTTCAGCGGTGGTCCTCCGCCACTGGAATCTCCCTTGAACAGTCGTTCAGGACAGATTGTACGTGATCCGTAAGCGAGTCGATCGCCGCCGTCGTGTCAGCGACTGAGTCGATCAGGTCGGGGATGGCGTCTAGGTGAGGTGACGTGGTGGATTTCAGCTTTTCGCCTACTTTCCTCCAGTCAGTGATCACCTGAGACGGGGGAGGTTGGACTGGATCGAGCTGGCCTGAGCGGGAGCTTAGGTGCATGATCACTGGGCGATGGTCGGAGTTGAGTTCGTGTAGCGTTTCTATAGATTGCAAACGGAGGTTTACATTCTTTAGCAACGCCACATCGAGAACGTCCGGGTTATGGCTGGGATCGTGAGGGAAGTGGGTGTGAGTCATCGGAGCGATGACGTCAAAGTTAAGTGTTGTGCCTAGGCTGAACACTGTTCTGCCTCTGGGATTGGTCGTGTTGCAGTTACACGCGGGGTGTTTGGCATTGAGATCGCCCGCTAAGATAACGGAGTCACTCAGGCCGAAGAGGGTGGTAAAGTCGCTTGCGAGGGCGACGGGGTCGTCTGGCGTGGAGGAGGGTGGGCAGTAGGCTGAGATGATGGTAATTGGCTGATGGCCGGTCATGCCTAGCCGACAGGCTGAGTACTCTAGCTGAGAGCGGGGAGCGGGAGGGAGTAGTGGGATGCAGTACAACTCCTTTTTATAGTAAATGAGAGTGCCACCACCATGACAACGCGTCCTATCATTGCGAACTATCCGGTAGTTGGCAATTTTAGGGTCGTTCCGGTGGGGTTTTAAGAAGGTTTCCTGGATGAGGAGGACATCTAGATGGTGATCGCGGAGGAATTTGGCGATCTCGTCTCTTTGGTTACTAATGCCGTTGGCATTAAAGAAACCTAATTTAAGGGATCTAGGCCTGATGGAGGATGTGCTTGACTTATCCATTGATTAGTCAATCGCGTCCATCTCATCTAACTTGTCCGTAATGGACTTGTAGGTGGTGAAAATTTCCAGCGCCTTCTCAGTTGACATGTGCAACTGGCCGTCTGTTCCTCTGAACTTGTTGAGTTCAGCGGACATGGACCTAGCCGCACGTGTCATGAAAATGCCGTAAGCTTGGAGTATAGTTTTACTAACTCCAAAGCTTGTGGCCTTGTTGGTCGGGGGGACTTGGCGCGAGCTCACTGCTGCAGGTGCAGGAGTGAGCTGGGGCGCAGGTTGGGGGGTGCTGGGGCCGCTGGGGCCACCGGCGCGGGAGTTGGCGCTGGGATGGTTTTACCCATCAGTGCCGGGAGAGTAGGAGTGGGAGGGGTCTGCTTTGACACCAGAGCGGGGAACGCTTTCTGGTGATTGAGCTGATTCCACGGCTAGGGTCTTTGGGGAGCCAGCCTATCAGGCATCTGGGAGGAGGGTATCCTCTCCGATGGGGACTCTCACTGCTGGCGGGCGTTGTGACGCTTTGCCAGCTTGGGGGCGATTTTAGGTGCCTTGGGGCACCCCCGGTAGTTAGCCGGGTGGCCTGTTTGTCCGCAGAGTACGCAACTGGGCGGCTCTGTGCACTGTGACCTGTCCTTTGGCCTGGGACAGTCGGCGGTGCTGTGCCCACCCAGACACTTAACGCATCTGGGTGAAGCGTAGCAATTACGTTGGGCGTGCCCGTAGAGTTGGCAGTTATGGCACTGACCAACTAAAGTGGGGCGGAACGGCTTCTCGATTGAGATGCCGGAGAGGGAGCACACGGTTTTGATCTTAAAAATGGGGTGGTGACCCTCTGTGGGGTCACGTACCACCAAGACCATGTCATAGAGGTCTCCACCTCTCGCCTTGTGAAGGCGGTGCACGGCGGAGACCGGGACATTTTGGGCTAAGAGGTCATCTCTGATGTCCTCTGACGATATTTCCTTTGGAACACGTCTTATCACCACACGGGTGGGCGTGTCCTCCGGGAGGGAGTAGGTGTGGAAGGATATTTTCCTTCCACGCAGGGAACGGACTAGGTCCCGATAGTCACCGGCCGTCGGGACCGTGATCTTAATGCCTTGTTGGCATGATTTGGCAGACGTGTAGTTGATCCGAAGATCACTGCACATCTTGGAAACGTCCGTCCACTTGGCCTTGTCTTGCAAGTACAAGGGCGGGATGGGGCGGGACTTTTTCTGCTGGGAAGCAGAGACTGGCGGTTTGGGGCTCGTAGGGCGGCTAGCCTGTGAGGCTGGGGCCGCGGAGGTAGAAGGCGTGGGGGTGGGGGAAGGAGGAGACTGGACCGTCTTTTTGTCCTTGCTGGCCTGGACCTTAGAGGTCTTCTTCCTTTTTCCTCCGGTGACGACTTGGAAGTCGTCCTCGGAGGATGAGGCGTCGGAGGACGAATAGTCGTCCTCTGAAGGAGGGTTGGAGATGGGCACCGTGGTGTCCATCTCAATCGGTTTTTCGGGAGTTGGTGACTCAGTGCCGGAGGGCACCGAGGGGGAGGAGGACTTGGCGGGCGGGAGGACATCTACCTTGCCCTCCTAGGCGGCCAAAAGCGCGTCTACGTTAGGGTAGCCGACTTTGCGGGCGAGCGCCTTGCAGAGGCGGAACAGATCAGATATGATCTTTTTATCTGAGGAGGTCGGGGGGGGGCTGCTTCTGAGGGAAGCTGGCCTCTGGGGCGGGGGAGGAAGTGGAGCCGGAGGCATCCATTTTAGCAGGAGCTAAGCTCCTGTTTGCCTATTTTCCCTAAACCTATCTCCCCGGGTGTATAGGCCCGGGGATGTGTAACCCTCCCAGTCGGGTCAGACTGGGAGGTGTGTACCTATTGGTGAGCCCTAAGCTAGTAAACCGGTCGCCAGTCTTATTGTGCGAACCGGGCCCTATTGGGTCTGGTGTGAAGGGGTTGACACACCCAACCAACACCAGGTGTGTAGCTGGAAAAGAACGAGGTTAAGAGTAGGGCGCGACTAGGAGATCCCCCAAGGCCGCGTGATCCTCTCCCTTCCGATTTTTACCAAGTCCTTAAGGGACTCGGTAGACGTGTCGGGTCAACGTCACTTGGCTTTGTTGGCACCGTAAGGTTTCCACCAAGTACCACGAAACTGTGCATTTACCTGAGGGGTCACTACGTTATAGACAATTCCCCAAAGGGAAACAGAAAATCCTCCGCTGCCTTGAGAAAGGCGGCTTCGGATCAAATGTTTGTAGTCGGCGACTACGGGTGACGTCACGGCTGGAGCGGGACGTAGAATGGCACGAGCACAACACAACACACACACGACAGCGGGCAGCGAGAGCGGCACGTCCGTCACGGGCGAGCGTCGGGCGCGGAATGTCGACTAGGACTGATGAATTTAGTGTCAAAATCCTAACTTCTATATATACAAATGAATGGTGGACGTAGTGGTAGTTGGAATCATACTCAAGATTGCTCAGCCAATCAGATGTAGGGTTCCCGGTCCTCTGGAGTTCGGAGCATGTTCAGAGTGCGCCAACTATAAATACGCACAGCGCCGCCGAGCGGTGAACAGGTCGTAGTCGTCCCGCGCCCGACGCTCGCCCGTGACGGACGTGCCGCTCTCGCTGCCCGCTGTCGTGTGTGTGTTGTGTTGTGCTCGTGCCATTCTACGTCCCGCTCCAGCCGTGACGTCACCCGTAGTCGCCGACTACAAACATTTGATCCGAAGCCGCCTTTCTCAAGGCAGCGGAGGATTTTCTGTTTCCCTTTGGGGAATTGTCTAAAACGTAGTGACCCCTCAGGTAAATCCACAGTTTCGTGGTACTTGGTGGAAACCTTACGGTGCCAACAAAGCCAAGTGACGTTGACCCGACACGTCTACCGAGTCCCTTAAGGACTTGGTAAAAATCGGACGGGAGAGGATCACGCGGCCTTGGGGGATCTCCTAGTCGCGCCCTACTCTTAACCCCGTTCTCTTACAGCCACACACCTGGTGTTGGTTGGGTGTGTCAACCCCTTCACACCAGACCCAATAGGGCCCGGTTCGCACAATAAGACTGGCGACCGGTTTACTAGCTTAGGGCTCACCAATAGGTACACACCTCCCAGTCTGACCCGACTGGGAGGGTTACACATCCCCGGGCCTATCCACCCGGGGAGATAGGTTTAGGGAAAATAGGCAAACAGGAGCTTGGCTCCTGCTAAAATGGATGCCTCCGGCTCCACTTCCTCCCCCGCCCCAGAGGCCAGCTTCCCTCAGAAACAGCCCCCCCCGACCTCCTCAGATAAAAAGGTCATATCTGATCTGTTCCGCCTCTGCAAGGCGCTCGCCCGCAAAGTCGGCGACCCCAACGTAGACGCGCTTTTGGCCGCCTACGAGGGCAAGGTAGATGTCCTCCCGCCCGCCAAGTCCTCCTCCCCCTCGGTGCCCTCCGGCACTGAGTCACCAACTCCCGAGAAACCGATTGAGATGGACACCACGGTGCCCATCTCCAACCCTCCTTCAGAGGACGACTATTCGTCCTCCGACGCCTCATCCTCCGAGGACGACTTCCAAGTCGTCACCGGAGGAAAAAGGAAGAAGACCTCTAAGGTCCAGGCCAGCAAGGCCAAAAAGACGGTCCAGTCTCCTCCTTCCCCCACCCCCACGCCCTCTACCTCCGCGGCCCCAGCCCCACAGGCTAGCCGCCCTACGAGCCCCAAACCGCCAGTCTCTGCTTCCCAGCAGAAAAAGTCCCGCCCCATCCCGCCCTTGTACTTGCAAGACAAGGCCAAGTGGACGGACGTTTCCAAGATGTGCAGTGATCTTAAGATCAACTACACGTCTGCCAAGTCATGCCAACAAGGCATTAAGATCACGGTCCCGACGGCCGGTGACTATCGGGACCTAGTCCGTTCCCTGCGTGGAAGGAAAATATCCTTCCACACCTACTCCCTCCCGGAGGACACGCCCACCCGTGTGGTGATAAGACGTGTTCCAAAGGAAATTTCGTCAGAGGACATCAGAGATGACCTCTTAGCCCAGAATGTCCCGGTCTCCGCCGTGCACCGCCTTCACAAGGCGAGAGGTGGAGACCTCTACGACATGGTTTTAGTGGTTTGTGACCCCACAGAGGGTCACCACCCCATATTTAAGATCAAGACCGTGTGCTCCCTCTCCGGCATCTCGATTGAGAAGCCGTTCCGCCCCACCTTAGTTGGTCAGTGTCACAACTGCCAACTTTACGGGCATGGCCCAACGGAACTGCTACGCATCACCCAGATGCGTTAAGTGTCTGGGTGGGCACAGCACCGCCAACTGTCCCAGGCCAAAGGACAGGTCACAGTGCGCAGAACCGCCCAGCTGCGTTCTCTGCGGCCAAACAGGCCACCCGGCTAACTACCGGGGGTGCCCTAAGGCACCTAAAATCGCCCCCAAGCTGGCGAAGCGTTTTAACGCCCGCCAGCAGCGAGAGTCCCCATCTGAGAGGATACCCTCCTCACAGATGCCCGATAGGCTGGCTCCTCAGAGACACTCGCCGTGGAATCAGCTCAATCACCAGAAAGCGTTCCCCGCTCTGGTGTCAAAGCAGTCCCCTCCCACTCCTACTCTCCCGGCACTGATGGGTAAAACCACCCCAGCGCCGACTCCCGCGCCGGTGGCCCCAGCGGCCCCAGCGCCCCCCCAACCTGGGCCTAGCTCACTCCTGCACCTGCAGCAGTGAGCTCGCGCCAAGTCCCCCCGACCAACAAGGCCACAAGCTTTGGAGTTAGTGAAACTATACTCCAAGCCTACGGCATTTTCATGACTCGTGCGGCTAGGTCCATGTCCGCTGAACTCAACAAGTTCAGAGGAACAGACGGCCAGTTGCACATGTCAACGGAGAAGGCGCTGGAAATATTCACCGCCTACAAGTCCATTACGGACAAGCTAGACGAGATGAACGCGATTGACTAATCAATGGATAAGTCAAGCACATCCTCCATCAGGCCTAGATCCCTTAAACTAGGTTTCTTTAATGCCAACGGCATTAGTAACCAAAGAGACGAGATCGCCAAATTTCTCCGCGATCACCATCTAGATGTCCTCCTCATCCAGGAAACCTTCTTAAAACCCCACCGGAACGACCCTAAAATTGCCAACTACCGGATAGTTCGCAATGATAGGACGCGTTGTCATGGTGGTGGCACTCTCATTTACTATAAAAATAATAACAATAATAATAATAAATATTTATTCAAGTTATGTGGTAAAACAGTAAATACATTTTTGCTTAAATCTATGTCAAGTTCACAAGTGACAATGTGCCTGAACTAGGAGATCCTGTGTTTCAGGCGAGATGAGGTAAACATTACGAAAAATAATCACGGTAAAAAATAAAAATAAAATAGTCATTATAAAGGTATGTGAAAAAATGGTGTAAATGGTAAAAAAATAAAAATAAATTCTAAACATACTTCTAAAATCTTAGTATAGTAACTTAGCTATTTAATTAAAAATAAGTATAACACTAGGTAGGTACTATCTTTATTTCAATACAGCTAACAACTTCTCTGTATCTTCATAAGATAAACTTTGAAGAGCGACCTTGAGAGTTTTCTTACAATTTTTAAAACTTAGCGAATAGATGCTTGCTTTTGCATTTAATCTGTTATAGAGTAGTGGTCCAAGAAAACGTAAAATTTGGCTGTGAAAGCATGTTTTGTACTTTTTGTGGGGCAAACTATGTCTTTTCGTCTCTTTTTTGTAAGTTCAGTGCTGTAGCGAAGAGCTGCGTGTTGTTTTAGTACAATGCTCATTATGAATAACTGTCGAACTTTTTGTACTTCACAAGATTTATATAGCTGGTTAGTGGGAAAGAGGAAAGGGCGGCAAGTAGACCCCTTGAGAATCGCTCTTTGAGCTCTTTCGATAGGTAGTAATAAAGTTTTACCTGCTCCACCCCACGAGGTAATGCAGTACGTCAAAATTGACTGACATAGAGCAAAGTATACTTGCCTAATTATAATTGGGTCGGCAATATATCGTAGCTTTTTGAACACGAATATCAGCTTACGAATTCTGTTATTTAATGCTTCCATATGTGGTTTGAAGGTTAGTGTTTCATCAATTATTACACCCAAGTATTTTATTTTGTTAGTCTTATTAATATTGGGACACACAAACGGGCAATCTGCAGGGACTGTACAACAATGAGCATACAACGTTGAAGGAATATAAGAAGTTTGTTTGCGCATCGAAAACTTTATATAATGAGTCTTAAGTGAATTTAGCGTTAGTGAGTTATGCTGAAGCCATTTATTTACAATACTGAAGCCTTCCTGCACTAGCTTGTAGACTTCATGTTCCGATTCAGCCGAAAAAAGAAGAGCAGTGTCATCGGCGTAAGATATTATTGTGCCATGCTTTAGCTTTAGATTACAAAGGTCATTTATGTAAATCAGAAATAAAGTGGGACCTAAAATACTTCCTTGGGGAACACCAAAAGACGTGTTTTTTTGGTCTGCGCTGAGGACACTGCCAATCTTCACGCACTGGGTACGGTCTTCTAAGTAGCTTTTGAAGAGTTTTAGCTGAATGCCTCTTATGCCCACTGTCTCAAGTTCGCGCAACAGAATAGGAATGGAAACTGTGTCAAAAGCTTTAGCGAGGTCCAGGAAAATTCCTACTGTATGGTTACCCTTATCAAGTTCTTGAGCCAGATAGTCAGTCAGATGATGGACGGCGTCGGCAGTTGAAAGTTTAGATCTAAAACCAAATTGTCGTTCTGACAAAATAGATTTGTCCTCCAGATATTTGAACAACCTTTTGTTTATAATTTTTTCCAAAATTTTAGATATAGAAGGCAGTAAAGAAATAGGTCTGTAATTGGTTACTTGATCTTTAGTGCCTGATTTATAAATAGGGACAACAACTGCTTTTTTGAGGCACTCCGGAAAAATACCCAAAGATAGACACATGCGAAAAATATAAACCAGTGGTGGTACTAAAATATTCCTGAACTGTTTAATAATTTTATTTGATATGTTATCCCAGCCAACTGCACAGTCGTCTTTCAAAGTCATGATTATACTTTCTACTTCAGACTCGTCAGTATCTAGCAGAGTAAAGGATGATAAAGTGGAGCTGCCCATAATAGGACTGCTCGTTAGATAGGGCGATTGACCCCGATTTCTTTCTGCCAAACACTTTCCAACATTTACAAAGAAATTATTAGCTATGTTAGCAGATTTCAGCTGTGACGAGTGCGCTTGTAATAAACCTGAAGATGACTCATTTTGTTTCGAGGCATAAGTTATATTTTTAATACATTTCCAGATCTTTTTACTATTTCTTCCAGCCTTTTCTAAAGCAGTTTTATCGTAGTTGCTCTTAAGTTTTTTGAGTAGATCATTACAAAAATTACGATATCTTTTGTATGACAGTTGCAGCATAACATTATCAGGGTGAGATTTAGCTTTCATGTGCAGTTTATCTCTATGCTTCATACAGCGGATAAGACCTGTCGTGATCCAAGGTTTTATGTTGCAATTTTTATTGCTCAAATGCGATGTAACCGTATTTTTCTGAATTGCATGTCGTACATTTTCTATTATATACAACATACAAAACTGCGGGTCAGCGGAATTATAGACTGGGTCAAAGTTGATGACGCGCAAATCTTCTTCAAGTTTATTTATATTCAATTTAGTAATTGTGCGAGTGTTTTGCTTAGGCATGTTACAATCTAGGGTTAGTAGGGCAGCATTGTGATCGGTTATTGTCGAGTTAACAACAAGTGCAAGTGAGGGGTAATTTGATTTTAACATGACATGATCCAAGCAGGAGCCACTATGATGTGTAGGAAAGCTGTGTGCGGGAAGTAGGCCATGATATGCAAATAGGTTGAGGTAGTCCTGAGCTGATGTATCAGTACTTCCTGGGAGAATATTGATATTAATATCTCCAATTACAATCGTGTTTTTGATGGATGACAGATTCTGCAAGACATCATTCAGTGATTCAGTAAAATTACTAATATTTTTAAAGGAGGGAGGTCGATATAATGCTAATATTGCAAAGTTTGATCCAATCTTCACTACCAAACTGTTGCAGTCTTGCATATTAGGTTCCTCAACAGAAACCTTCAGATGATTCCTTACATAAACTATCACCCCATCATTTTGATTGTAGTTCCTATTTATTACTTTTGTACATATTATAACCCGGCATTAGTGGTATGTTATATTGCTTGGCAAGCCAGCATTCGGTTTAAACAATAACGTCACAATTTATGTTTAACCGTTGTTGAAAGGTGCAAAAACTATCAAAATTCTTAAAAATACTGCGAATATTTTGAGTTAGTACAGTCAAAGGAGTTTTGTATCCGGAAAGATATGGTTTGCAATTTTCAGCTTCACAAACTTTTGACTCAGATACAGAGAAATCATCTAATTCGTTAAGTATGGTGTTTATCATACTATGGTACTAAAATACAAATATAAAAATTGAAAAACAAAAACTTAATTGGTCTAAATTAGTAGCTTATTAACGGCGCTCTCAGGCGCCAGCATAATCGATGGAATTTATGTATCTCTTTTCGGCCATTATTTTCGCCGGGCAGTCAGCAGCGCCTGTGTTGTGCTTGTCTGGCTTTTTGAAATGAAAGCAAGTAGCGCATTTTGGCTCATCTGCCTGCTTAGGACATTCTTTGATTGAGTGACCTTGTTCGCCACAGTGACCGCAGGAATAGGACGTCTGCCGACAAAACTTGGCAGCATGACCATACTGCTGACACTTATAGCATCGTGTGACCAATGTAAAGTCTCTCACAGGGCATGATGACCAATTCACAAATACACGTTCTTTTGACATCAGGGCTTTGCGTATGACTGCCGATACTTCCACTACGTAGTTGCAGTTCTCAGTGTCTTTCTTACCTGATTTATGACTTAACCTAATTAAGGTCAAGAACGTTTCAAGGCTGCAGTCCTGTAGCTTCTCGGCAAGATTTTGGTGGTACAAACACGCGAAAACCTCGTTTCTGACATGGATGACGGCACTCCTATGATTACAACTCTTGGCTTCCTTTTATAAGGCTCGTCGACAGTTAGGCCTGACTTTGTTAGCTGCTCCGATTTTCTCAGCTTCTCGATATCGTCTTTCGTCTCGGTGCTGATAATAACACCACCATTTTTGGTCTTGCGCAGGCTTCTAACATGAAGTTTCATCTGTTCTGGGCAGATGATTTTTTGGACGAGAGACTTTGTCTCATCACTGGTCCTCAATTTATCTTGCGGATAAATGGCCACAGAACTTACGTTTGACGGCTGGATATAATTATTGGCACCTTTTTTCACCATATCAGAAAAGGAAATTCCCAGGGCAGGCTTTAATGAGTCTCCGACTTTCATCTTGAGCTTCTTAAGTTGCTGCGAAAGGTCGAGTTGGCTTTCAAGAGCTTTCACGGCATTGTGAGATTGAAGGGCTTTAGATTTGATGGACTGGTACTGTACGGCCATCTGCGATGTTCCATGTCCAACCTTCCGGCATAAGGCATTGATGCGCATTTTTTGGTCCGAGTTCAGTTTACCTTCTGCTGCAATAGCACATACCTCGTAAAGGCTCTGTTCAATGGTCGTCATCCAGTTCTGGATTTCTGGTGTCGATATTCCTTCTAAACCATCGTGCCTTTGGCTCGGTGCTTGAGGGGCAGGAGCGGGTGCGGCTGTGCGTGCGGGTGTAGGCGGCGGGGAGCGAGCACACCTACTTCTCGGGCTGAAGGGACTATCCTCCATTGTGTAACAGATGATTCGCTTGTTAATCACTGATCATCTTCGTAAAACCACAATACACAAAACAAAAGGATGAGTCAGTTTGCGTTACTACCGGCTATTTACAAAAACTAGGTCACAATTTCGCAAGTGTTATTTGTTTATATTAATATTGTTCGATACATCCGTTCACTACGATCGTCAACAAAATTCTGAAAAAGGAGTTGTACTGCATCCCACTACTCCCTCCCGCTCCCCGCTCTCAGCTAGAGTACTCAGCCTGTCGGCTAGGCATGACCGGCCATCAGCCAATTACCATCATCTCAGCCTACTGTCCACCCTCCTCCACGCCAAACGACCCCGTGGCCCTCGCAAGCGACTTTACCACCCTCTTCGGCCTGAGTGACTCCGTTATCTTAGCGGGCGATCTCAATGCCAAACACCCCGCGTGGAACTGCAACACGACCAATCCCAGAGGCAGAGCAGTATTCGGCCTAGGCACAACACTTAACTTTGACGTCATCGCTCCGATGACTCACACCCACTTCCCTCACGATCCCAGCCGTAACCCGGATGTTCTCGATGTGGCGTTGCTAAAGAATGTAAACCTCCGTTTGCAATCTATAGAAACGCTACACGAACTCAACTCCGACCATCGCCCAGTGATCATGCACCTAAGCTCCCGCTCAGGCCAGCTCGATCCAGTCCAACCTCCCCCGTCTTAGGTGATCACTGACTGGAGGAAAGTAGGCGAATAGCTGAAATCCACCACGTCACCTCACCTAGACGCCATCCCCGACCTGATCGACTCAGTCGCTACCACGACGGCGGCGATCGACTCGCTTACGGATCACGTACAATCTGTCCTGAACGACTGTTCAAGGCAGATTCACGTGGCGGAGGTCCACCGCTAGAAGCTCCCGGACGATGTACGGAATCTGATAACCGAGAAGAACGCAGCCATCCGTGCGTATAGCGCTTTTCCCTGTGACGCAAACAAAGCTCACATGCGTAACTTGCAGCGTGCTGTAAAGAAGCGCACTGGCGAGCTGCGTTCAGCGCGCTGGGACAAGATGCTTAGTGAACTCGAGCCCACCCACCTAGCCTTTTGGCAACTTCAGAGGAAGCTACGATCCACTGAAGAGGCCACAATGCCCCCTCTCATTCGCCCCGATAAGAGTGTCGCCTTCGACAACTCTGACAAGGCAGAATGCCTGGCCGACAGTCTAGAGTCCCAATGCTCTCCCAGCTCACAACTAGTAGACCAAGCCCACCTAGATATGGTGGACGCTGAAGTCGAACGTAGAGCTTCCCTACCACCAATCGAAGATCCTGATGATCCTCTGCCCCCCGTCACTCCTGACGAGGTACAGGACATTATCAAAAGGCTTCAGCCTAGGAAAGCCCCTGGCTCCGACGGCCTCACCAACAGAGTTTTCAAGCTCTTCCCAGCCCAGCTCATAATGCTAATGACTGCCATCTTCAATGGCGCATTAAGCAATAACATATTCCCCCAGGCATGGAAACAGGCCACCGTAATCGGTATTCCCAAGCCAGGCAAGCCCAAGTCTGACCCCGCCAGTTACCGTCCCATCAGTTTACTCAACGTTCTCGGTAAAATCTACGAGAGGCTTATTTACAAGCGGCTCAAGGATTACGCTGAGGCAAAGAGTCTCATCCCCGACGAGCAGTTTGGTTTTCGAACCGAACACTCGTGCATCCAGCAAGTCCACCGCATCGTAGAGCACATAAGCGCTGGTTTCCAGCGTGGCATGATGACGGGCGCCTTGTTCTTCGACACAGCGAAAGCATTCGACAAAGTCTGGCACAATGGCTTAATTTATAAGCTATATCAACTCGGCGTGCCAGACCGTCTCGTTCTCATCTTGAGAGACTTTTTGTCGAACCGCACCTTTCGCTACCGCATCGAGGGTGCCCTCTCGTCCCCTCACCCCATCCGAGCAGGAGCGGGCTCACCGCTATCTCCCCTCATTTTCACGCTGTTCTCCAGCGACATTCCCAAAAGTAAACTGGCCCAGTTGGCACTATTCGCTGACGACACGGCCATTTACTATACAGGTCGCGACCCGGCTCCTATCGCTCGTACGCTCCAAACTACTGTAAACATCTTGGGCAGATGGTTCAGGAAATGGGGAATCGAGGTCAACCCCGATAAGAGCCAGGCCATTCTATTTTCAAAACAGTGGAAAAACCCCCCACTCCCCCGTCCGATCACCATGTATGGCAAGCCGATCCCCTGCGAGAAGCAAGCTAAATACCTGGGAGTCACTCTGGACAACCACCTCACCTTCGCTGAGCACACAAGGCTGGCCCGCTCGCGCGCCGCCTTCGCTCTGGGGAGGCTGCATTTTATCACGGTCGCCTGAAGCAAATTGTCACTCAAGTG
The DNA here is from genome assembly GCA_947386135.1 of Melanchra persicariae. Taxonomy (NCBI): domain Eukaryota; kingdom Metazoa; phylum Arthropoda; class Insecta; order Lepidoptera; family Noctuidae; genus Melanchra; species Melanchra persicariae. The sequence continues at coordinate 6,032,379 of OX376661.1, read as the reverse complement.
CAAATTGCGACTGATCACCGCGGTCATTCGCCCCATGATGACATACGCTTGCGCTGTCTTCGCACACGCAAAGCCTCGTCACCTTCACAGGATGCAGACACTCCTAAACCGATTCCTCCGTAGAATCACGGGAGCCCCCTATTATGTCCGTAACGAGACTCTACATCTAGATCTCAGAGTGCCCACCATACAGCAGTTCATGAAACGCATTACCAAGCGTTTCATCGACACTGCTGTCAAACACCGCAACCCCCTCATCGTATCGGCCGCCCGATACCAACCCTCCCACACCTCTAAAATTCGCCGTCCGAGGCACACCCTAATCACCCCCGATGACTCCACCATCCTCCTTCAAGAGAGTAGTAGTTTAACAAGCACAACTCGCAAACCGCGACCACCGTCCTTCCGCCCTCGCCGCCGAGGCCCGTCGCGACCGTCCCGTCAATGTCCGCCCCGTCCCTTGCTCGTGCCAGCCCGCGCCGCTGAGCCTGTAGTATTAACAACACTCGCCCCCTAATATTAAAAATCTTAATTAGATCCACCCCGTCCCTAGCTGTCCTCCCCCAGCGACGCCCTAAGCCGAGGTCCGTACCCCACAGGGGGTGCCCTTAGCGTAGTCGCTTAGTTTTTAAGTTTAATAAGCCCTGGCTGGAGGCTTTAATAATAATATTATTAAGGCCGCCACAGGCAAGTCCGGTTAAGCAGTCGACAACCTCCTAGGTTGACCTGCGAGAGGCCACTCATTGAAAAAAAAAAACGAGCGGTGAACAGTCTCTCATTAGCTTTGAAAGCGAGCGGGCGGCGGTCTGCGCGCGCGCCTTCTATCCGGCCACATTCCAACGCCAGTGCGCGCCGCGCGCCCGTGCCGCGCGGTTGTTTGATGCTTGCAGGTTGGCGGTATCGAGTGCGTTGAGTTTACGCGTGTCCCACAGTCTAAAATATCTTTTTTACTCAGTTAATTCCTTGAAACTAACTGCCCTTAAGTCAATGCTAAGACTCCATGATTTTCACTATAAAATGAGTGTCGTGTTGAAAACTGCATTCTCCAGGACAAATTATTTATTTTCTAAAACTAACATTTTGGTTACCTACCTTTGGCTAACACCACATAATATGTACAATTTGTGGTTAAATAAGTACATTGTTATCACACTAATACATGCTTTGAATTTAATTAAGTATACCTAGGTATACACTAACTAGATTTTATTTATAATAATAACACAGCAGTATAAAATAGTAGTAGGTATCTTCTCATAAGTACCTACTTACTGACCTATATTTTATTTTTAATAAAAACGACACCTTATCTAGTCAGGTAGTTTCTATACTTACCTCTAAAAAGCCTAACTCAATTCATGTTGTCAAAAATGATCACTTATTTACCAACCTAGATACCTGTTGAATGAAATGGGAAAAGTAAATAAAACACTATGTTACAGTGGAATAGTTTATTAATATTCATCGTTTTCATCCAAATCTCTTATAACTACGTCATCCAGAAATTCTGCTGGAGCAGATATATTGTTTTCATTCCTAGCCCATCCAAGGTACCACACTACCGTCATTGCGTGAGCGCAACATCCGATGGTACGTCGACCGACCAAACAATTGCAACAATATTCAATTATTCCATTTCTGCCAGGCATATTGTTTTCTACTAAAATATAAACATAATATTGTTTTCATGAAATGTGCCTGGACTTGATTTTTCGTCTTATTAGTGTTTAATCACCACTTCCTCTAAGATTATACTGAGAAAAGTCTTGTGTATCCCTACATACTTCTATTTGATATGATCCGTGAAATCTTATATGTTCTCCATAGTATGACCTTGCTTGTCTTATTTGGTAAGTACCTAGAGCAAATAATATTAATTCACTATAACTTAATCTAGGAAACAAAAATAAATTATCTCGGTCAGCAGTACTCTGAAAAGCAGATCTTCTATTCATGTTTAGTTGTTCAACTAATATAGCTCAATTATTTTCAAAATTAATTCTTTCTCTAATTATTGTCACTATTTCATTAGCATCATTTCTATCCTGAAAACGAACACCAAATCTGTTTAGTAAACTGGCAGCTATTTGAAAATTCTGCATCATGTTCGGGACTGATTTATTAAAATAGTCTTGCCTCAGGAGCTTAAAGTCCCTTTTAAAGTGTCCATTTACTGCCTCAACTACCCAACGACATATTGTTACACAGCGGCTCCGGTTGGCCTGCTGTGTTGTTAGTTGGTGTTCACCTTCTAATAAAGATTCAGGCATGTATGGCCGGTAATTGCAACCTTCCAGCATTCTTATGGAATCACGGAATCCCCTATCCAATATGAACACATCATTTTCTTGAAAATATAATCTAAGAGGAGCGTATTCATAATCAAATAGGGAAATCATTATGTCGGCATCGGATATGGTAGCCTTGTATGGACCGAAACAATCAAGGATGTAACCATCACATGCCACAAATAAAAATGGCTTCAACGGATTTTTATACTTGTGTAATGAATATGTATCCTTTTGGAAGGAGTAATTGGAACTTTTATTTATATTTATGTATGTACCGTCACAAATAATAATAGCATTTGTAAAGTTTTCATTGTATATACCATTTGGTATTGTCAGATTATGCTCCATTAGACTTTCTCTCGATATATGAGTAATACCTAGGTGCATAGGTACAAAATCTTGAACCAGGATTCCCTGCTTTTGTTCATTAGCCTCTCTAATGTACTACGCGGCACATCCAATAATGTAGCCAAGCGAAAATCTAATTCACCGGTCCTCATTTTAATTAATAATGCAGCTAATCCGAAAAGGCCGTTGTGTATTCCTTGTATGCGAGGAACTTCATTAATAAGGGTGAAAAAATCTTGTTTAGACCTTCCAGTTCAAAAGAAAAATATGTTGTCTTCAATTTCATGGATAGCTTCTACATTCGTGAAATTAAGGTAAGGCTTGAAAGCATTGACAAATGAAAAAATATGTTCCACTTGTTGTAATGTAAATGTTCTAACGCTATTACTCGAATCATAGAGATTGCTCTACTGGTTACTCAGTCTATGTTCTGTACAAACACGGCTGTGCACAGGGATATAATATTTATATGTACTGAGTATTGTAGCCCTATTGTGCAGATTAATATTAGTACATTGAGGGAAAAGGCAGTGAGAAGCAGTATTTGCTGCCCGTCTATAATTTTCCATTGTCTTTCCACTATGATGATATTCCACTTGATGCAACAGAAGGCACTTCAAGACTTTCATGAACTGGTTCAGCAGTAGATGGCTCAAAATCACCTGTTTCAACTTCAACTTCTTCAGTAGTAGAAACTATTAAAAGGCTTTAATAGTTTCCACAAAAACTCATGTCACTGCAGCTGAAACATGCCAAAGAGGCCTTTGGCATGTTTCAGCTGCAGTGACATGAGTTTTGGATGTGTTTTCTTTTTTACTGAGACGTTAAGCTGTCATTGTTCAATTGTCGTCTAATATACATTTTCTGTAATTATATTTTCTATTATTCTCATTACAATCCTTAAAGTTTCGCATGAGACGCTTCACCGCATAGTCAGCACTCTGCTACAGGTTATGTGCTAGCGGAAAAATGGAAACGTGCGAAAAAGTGGAAAATTTAAGTACAAAGGTACATATAACACCATTTCAAGGCAAGAGTAACTGGGATACCTGGAAATATAAAATATCCATCCTGCTAAGAAGCATACCCGATGCGTTGGATATAGTAGAAGGGAAATGTCAGAGACCCGTGTTGCCGGCAGGTGTAGGAGACGCAGAAGTTAATGCATTTAGAACGAAACTAGCGCGTTTTATACAGGCAGAAAACAATGCTATGATCCTGCTTTCAACAAATTTGAACGAAGATACCGTTAGAAAGGTAATGTCATTCACATGTCCAAGAGATGTTTGGCTAGAACTACATCGGTTATTCGACGGAGATAATGAGAATCGAGCTTATAACCTCTGCCTGGATTTCTTCGGATTTAAATTAAATCATTCTGATGATATGGTCACACATATTTGCAAATTGAAGACTCTCTGGTGTCAGTTGAATAGAGAGATTGGTAAAGATGATCGATCCCAATATGAAACTACCAGAAATATTCCTTATTTGCAAAATTCTGGATACATTAGATCAGAAGTATTTCGAGTTTAAATCAAGTTGGTTGTTGTTAGCCAAAGAACAGAGGACAGTAGAAGGTTTGACAAGTAACCTTTGCGCTCACGAAAAATCACTTGAAAAGAAGAATGGTGAATCAAGTGAAGAGATATTAGTGACGACACAGAATAGCATGATTCGTAAAGACAAGAAGAATAAGGATAAGCATATGAGATGCAATTACTGCCATGAGATGGGACATCGAGTAAGATCCTGCCAAAAGTGGATGAAAGATGGTCGCCCGCCAAAAGACAGTAAAGACAAGCCATCTTCAAGTCAAGGTGCGAATATGGCTATTATGAGCGTGGATATTATGGCATTCATACCGCAAGATAGAGAGTCATGGTACGTGGACAATGGAGCGACTAGTCACGTTACCAACAGAAGTGACCTGTTCCAAATATTCCAAGAGTTTGACGAGATCCAAGGAGTTACCACAGCTAATGGTAATATTGTTCAAGCAAAAGGCAAAGGAACAATTTATTTGGAAGCAGATGTCAAAGGAAAAATTGTGAAAATAGCACTTACGGACGTTTGGTATGTACCAGAGATCCAGAGAAATCTGTATTCAGTGCTAGCTATGCATGATAAACAGAAAAATAGCAAGTTCATCTCGACCCCGGAAACTTGCGAAGTAATTTTGAATGGGGAAGTTTCAGTTGTTGGCAAACGTAATCACTATGGAGGACTTTTTAAGTTGAAAGTACGCAATGTCCTGCCACCAGTACCTATACTTGGAACTACTACAAGTGATTTGATGCAGCTCTATCATGAGAGATTAGCGCATCAAAATAAAAGACACGTTAAGGAAGTCATTCAAAGAGAATTAGGATTGTCACTTCCAGTAAACAAAGAGTTGTGTGAAGCTTGTATCTACGGAAAGATGCATAGATTAAAGTTTGGCATACGAGAGAGATCTACACAGCCAGGAGACATAATTCATGCAGATGTTTGCGGTCCTTTCCCTATGAGTTTTACAAAATATCGTTACTATGTACTTTTTAAAGATGACTATTCCGGATACTGCATGGTGTATTGCATTAGAAACAAAAGCGACGTCAAAGGCAAATTGAGTATAATGCTTCAAGAAGCGACGGTCACAGGACATGTAATCAAAACACTGTTGAGTGATAACGGAACCGAGTTTGACAACAAGGAGGTCAAAGATATTTTAAATAAAAAAGGAATTAAGCAACGTCTTGTTATGCCGTACACGCCAGAGCAGAATGGCTGTAGCGAGCGCCAAAACAGGACATTAGTAGAAACCGCAAGAACATTGATGAATGCTCAGAGAGAACTGACAAAAGCATTATGGGCGGAACTTATAATGACAGCTGTGTATATTTTAAACCGAACAGGTGCAACTAGAGAGAAGGACAAGTCACCCTATGAATTATGGTTTGGGAAGAAGCCTAACATAAAGCATCTTAGGATCATTGGAAGCACCTGTTACGCCCATGTTCCGAAACATAAAAGGAAAAAATTAGATAAGAAAGCAACTAAAGGCATTCTCATAGGATACGACAATGATGATGGTTATCGTATTTGGTATGAAACACAGCATAAAGTTGACAATCTTATCCGTTCTAGAGATGTTATCTTCGAAGAGAGACCTATTCCAGGGATTGAAGCTAACGCTTCAGAAGTGAAATCTGACCCAAAACCGATTGAGAAAGAGTGGACAGTTTCATATGGTACAGTTCCTGAAGAAACTATTCGACAAGAGCATTCGCAAATCGCCAATCCCTTGAATCAGGAAGCCCAATCAGAACAGAGATCTATTCAATTAGAGGGAGACTTAGAACAAGATAGACATATAAGGAGGCCTATTGAGATAGCAATAGAGGCATATGAATCAGGAAATCAGAGACAGTCAGTCCAATTAGAGGGAGAGAAAGAAAGAGAGTTCATAGAAAACGAAACCGCATTTTCAGATAGTGAAACTGAAGAAGAATTCGTAGATGCTGTTCCTACTTATGTTGAGATTCCGATGAATTCTGAGGAAGACGCTCCAAGATATAATCTCAGGGACAGAAGTACTCTACGACCTCCACGTAAATTAGATGACTATAGTTTATTCCTAGTCGATACTGAAAAAGAACCTTCGACGTATAAGGAAGCAGTATCAAGTGGAAAAAGTAAAGATAGATGGTTAGAAGCCATGAAGAGTAAAATCGATTCTTTGCAAAGATTACAAGTGTGGGACTTGCAAAATCTACCGAGCAATCGAAAAGCTCTGCCATGTAAATGGGTTTTTAGAGTCAAAAGCAACCCTGACGGCACAATAGAAAAGTATAAAGCCCGACTAGTTGTAATTCAAAACTAAGATTATTTCACGTAAATAATCTTTGTATACACACATTTTTCGAACAGTTGTATGTGTTATGTAACACATTGTTTTAAGAGCTTTGTGTGATTCTTATATGATTTATAGATTAATAACAATGAGCAAATAATACTTACGATTACTGGTGATATCCACTCGCTAAGTAACGAAATGACTCTTGTGTTCAGTAGTGCGATTCTGTAAACATGTCGTAGTGAACACTTCGACAAACAAAAGGTGCAGTGAGCTTGGACTGACGTAAGCTGTCAATAACGCTAGTGATGGACAAATCTATTAGAGAATCCTGTCGATAAAACGAGTTTACTGAATTTTAATGCTAAAGCCAAATATTTATAAATACCTACCTAAAAGACTGATTATCCAAATTTGTACCTAGAACAATTCCAACCTGAGTACCTGAGTTACTAATTTAACTGTTGCCAATAATAAATTTACCTACAAAGAGTATTCATCCTCACCTTATCACATTTTTCGGTTGGGACAAATCAATCAATGAACCCATTCACAAAGCACACTGCGCATGCGAAAAGTGGAAATTAATTAAATGACAATTCAAACGAGCGAAGTGGTCACTCCACCGTATTCAGCGGACTCTAAGAAGAGGTGAACGCGCGAACGTAACCAGCGAAGTGTTCCCTTCACCCTATTCCGGTGACTATAAGGCAAGGGGAAGTGAACGTTCCCTTCGCCCGCACTCCGCGTGGCGTGGCGTGTAGCGTGGCTTTTTTTAAAATCTTTGATTCTTCCATAAACATTCAGAGAGTATTTTATATTCAAAACTTAAAAATTTCTAAAATATTTTTTGGGATGAAAATTAGATTTTTTTTTTAAATATTCTTTAGGCGTTTTTGTACCTACTTTTTTCCATAAGTAGGCAATCAATTATTTAAGCCTGATTTTAATAAAAAAAACGGCTACTGTTCAAAGCTTTATTTATTAATAAAACAAATCCGGACGCCTAATGAAACCCTGTTATGTCGGAATAAATATTCTAATTCTGTCTTGAAACGCGTGGCTAGCTTCCGAAGTGTGAGCCATTGTGACTATTGTCTACCATGAAAACGGGTGAACACTGACAGTATAACTACCTACTTTTTGACGATCGTATGACCACCGAGCGAGCAGCGATGCTCGAAGACTCAATACTTACGACTCAAATGTGGCAAGTGGTGTTAATAATGACGAAGCTTTTGTTGCTTCTGCTGCCAAAATGGCAAAAGTAGAATCAAAACCGAATCAACCTGATCCATGATGAACCGAGCACAACCTTCCAGATTTTACCACCAACACAAAATGTGCATTCCAATCTGGTTGACAAAAATAGCAGTCACGATGGAGAGGACACCTTTAATGACAGCACCGATAGTAACCTCATGATATGAAAATCACTCATTATTGAATTTTATGGTGGAGAAATAACATTGTCAAGTTCAGTGCCAAGTGAACTATTGTTTAGTGCAGCTGGCTTAATTTTTGGAAGGAGACAAAGCCACAAAACTATTTTTTGTGAAACATAATTTGCCTATGCTTAGTTTTGAATATGTACCTACTAGCAGGTAATGTTTGTATTTTTAAGAAAGTGTACCTATTTAAATAAATATTTACGACTTTCTATTACTTCAATCAACCATGAGTTGTTATTTTTCCACTTCCACGAACACCTCTGCCTAACTGGAACAATGTAATTTTGAACTCTTACTGAACTGAACCCAGCTAAATCTCAAGCACTCATTGTTGGTGGCAGATACATGCTCAGCCTATTGGATCACCAGTCTCTGCCGCCTGTAGTGTATGACTCAGTGCCCATTTTATAGGGTATTCTAGTCTTTCCAGTCTCATAAACGTCTCCAAAAATTCTTACCATTTCACACTAAGGTAAGTCTTGCTCAATCTCTTCTTCTACCATTTATAGACTATGCCAATATCTATTTTCTAGATGCTTCCGAGGTACCTACTCCTAAACAAAACTCGAGCACTAACACTTCTCTTCTCCTTCGTACTTTGCATCACACTTCCTGTCGCTGTGGTGGCTCCTTCTCTGTTACTGCAGTGCATCTCTGGAACTTGCTCCCACACTCCCTATGCAACAGCCCTTCTCTTGATGTCATCAAGAGAAAAGTTAAAGAGCATTTCCTTTTGATTTTTACATAATACTCTTACATATTATTATGTATGTGTATTTATTTACAGTTATGTATGTAAGTACTTATATTTATTTATTATAAAATGTATAATGTGCACTGGATCCTACCCTATATTGTGATCTTTCTCTATCACTCAGTTTGCTGGGAGAAAATTCAACTTGGAGTTAAAGCTCGCCTTTGTACAGCTGTTATGGTGTACGATAAAGAATTAAAAACTAATCTTGTGATTCAAAATACCACTGAAATTGCCACCATTTGAGAAGAAGAATAAATGATAATATATGGCTCACTGACTTGTATCTTTTCTATTCTAGCAACTTGCTTTTCTATACTAATTAGCCATAGTATTAATAATAATAATAATTTTATTGTGCTATGCATTGATGCTTACTTCTGCATAGCTACATAAAATTAAAACCATGTTACCAACAAATTTAGGTGCAGCATCATTAACTTTATTCAGATCTTAGCAATATTTCCTATATTTTGTACTTGGAGAGGATATAAATAAATCAATATCAGGCGAAATTACAATTTCACTCCTTTTTATCCACATCAAAAAATACTAATACACCTTTTGCACTGAGCCAGCGGCAGGCAGAAGCCTGCAGAGTTTCCATATTCTGGATCTTCTGCTGAGGTGCTCATAGCAAAGTTAGAAAACTTGTCTGGATGGAAGCTGGCCGGCTGCCTATAGCTGAAAACAATGGGTAAACATAATTCATCATTATTCTAACTATTTTATACATTATTTCCCATGTTATGCTGATTGGTAATTCTATTTTTCAATAAAACATTCATCTATGTTTTAATTTATACAGCAAATCAGTTGCATATTGTGAGCGTCTGAAACAATTCCATCCATCACATGGAACAGTGTTACTCCTAGCTACTTTTAGAATAATCAGAGTTACAACGTTTATTAAGTGCTCCCATCAATTACTAATATAGAACGGTGCCCCATTCATGGCTTTCGTGGTCTACATTGTTATAATGTGTAAGTATTTCTATTTAATTTCGTAGTAAAGCAATACCTACTCAATTCATTGCGGTATACCCTTTGATTTGTGATCAAATCAAGATCAATCAATCAATTATAAAATTTAGATAACGTTTCAGCTTAGTAGGTAAACAATATATTATCACATCTTGGTAGGTCGGGCGTACTGTCGGCCCGACTCGGTTTAAACACATTTACGATCATCACATATTTAATAATTATCACTACGTAGGTACCAACAAAATTCGAAACTCTGAGAACTTCAATCTTTCTTTTGTTTGGTTAAAATACAAGCATTCAATACTGACTATTGAAAATTTGCCGAATTTTATTGGTGACATTGTTTTTTTTAAGATTTTGCTGCCTTGGCTACCGAGGCTTTTAAGCCAATCATATTTTTTGTTCAATTCAATAGGTCTTCGGTTATAGAATACAATGAAATAATTACTTAACGGCTAAAGATTTATCTATGAAGGTATTTTTATATCACAGCATTATATAAAATATAATGTGGTTCAAATACTAACTAAAATGGCAAACCGATTTGGTTCTCTATTGTGTTCCTTTTCTTTTTTATCCGTAAGTGCCATATTTTTTTTTGTCATCATTTGTCCAAATTATAACTTGCCCGAACAATGTCACTGATATAGATATAGTCTGATATAGATTTTTATTTCAATCGGTTGCAGAGATAGGTACCTATAGAAAACTTCTTATAAAAACATAGCTCTTCCTTGGCAGTCTGGTAAAAAGTGATTATTTTGAAGGCTAATGTTTTTGACACGATTTTTTAGAATTCTTTATCCCAAAAAACACATAGATATCAACACTACTACTAACAATAATTGAAGAATAAAGTTTTGTTCAAATTCAAACATTGTTCGCCGGAATAACCTGTCACCAACAGCGTACCCTTAGCCGCCTAAAATTTGAAGCACACGCTCCTCGGTGTTAGTAAGTTATCTTACTTCCTCAAACCCCCCACCAGTTCGTCGCCTAGTTGCAGCGCGCTCAGCAGCTTTTTTATGTTAGATTTTCGGTCCATCCAATACTAGATAAGAAAGAAGGATTAGTCTGTTTAGTAGGTAAGCCGATGGCCTTTGTCGCTAAAAAAATCTAAACAAATTCCAAGAGTAAAAATACTTAGGTAGGTAGGTACCTTCATCTACTTCTTTTTAGTCTTGGTAGCCCCGCCTAAAGCGTTAATTTTCGATGTTACTTCCTCCCAGAACCTTTGGGTTTTGAAGCAGGCATTTGCGGTGTTACTATGCCCCCTGGTCATCTCCGGATGGAGTTCCATCATTTGAACCAAGGCAACAAACTGCGCCCCATTTGCAGCACAAGAGCGAAATGGGCTAGAAATATATCCTTAAATTAGGTCAAATCATCAAAAATTACCTCTAAGATTTCGTTTTTCAATATTCTCTAATACTTTATAACAACCTACTATTTAAAAATCTGTCCGTAGTGCATACTTACGTCATTCTTATCGAATTGGTACTAAAAAATATAAGAACACGTATCGTAGGAATCAGCGCGGCGTTTTGAATTATTTATCAAAAGGGCGCGAAATTGCATGTCTACACCACGTCTATTGTACCTCTATACCGATTTTTTTTTTCAATATGTGTACTAGTCTTTTAAGATTAATTTAATAATAGTTTTTTGGTTAATAAACCAAGATGTGTTATAAATACATTCACAAAAATAATAATTAACACTTGTTAAAAAAAACGAACGTTTATTATTTGTCTTTGAAGTGAAGTTTGAAGTGCCCATCACTGTCTTATCCCAAGAAAAAAGAAGAATGTCGGCAATGCCAAATAAAAAAAGTTTTGAAGTCCGGGTTTAGAATGTTGCAATTACTAAATGTGTAATGATAAAAAATGTAGTTACAAGCTTTTATTCTATCTATATTTCTAAGGTGTTATAAAATTAACTGCAAGAATTTTGTGTACTTGCTCAGTATTATCGAAACAACGTCTTCATATTCGTACTCTTATCCCATGTTCTTATATTATGTCCATCATCCATTGACGTATCCTAAATAAAAAAAAAATTGGCTTAAAAGCCTCAGTAGCCAACACAGCAAAATCTCAAACGTCGCCACTCGCCAATGAAGTTCGAAAAATTTTCAATCGTCGCGTCGGTATGGGTAATGAATGCTTACCTATTTTTAACCAAACAAAAGAAAGTTTTGAAGTTCTCCGAGTTTCGAATTTTATAGGTACCTACGTAGTGATAATTATTAAATATGTGATGATCGTAAATGTGTTTAAACCGAGTCGGGCCGACAGTACGCCCGACCTACCAAGGTGTGATAATATTGCTTACCTACTAAGCAAAACACTCGAATGGAATAAATTATGACTATGGCTAAGCGCCACTGAAATGTTATCTTAATTTTAGAACTAACCTTGATTGGATCTCATAAATCAAAGGGGATACCACAATGAGTTGAGTATTGCTTTACTACGAACTTAAATAGGAATACTTACACATTATAACAATGTAGACCACGAAAGCCATGAATGGGGCACCGTTCTATATTAGTGATCGATGGGGGCAAAGTTATAACTTAAAAAAAGTTGTAACTCGGATTATTCTAAAAATAGCTAAGAGTAACATTGTTCCATGTGATGGATGGAATTGTTTCAGACGCTCACAATATGCAACTGATTTGCTGTATAAATTAAAACATAGATTAATGTTTTATTGAAAAATAGAATTACCAATCAGCATAATATGGGAAATAATGTTGAAAATAGTTAGAATAATAATGAATTATGTTTACCTATTGTTTTCAGCTATAGGCAGCCCGGCCAGCTTCCATCCAGACAAGTTTTCTAACTTTGCTATGAGCACCTCAGCAGAACATCCAGAATATTGGAACTCCGCAGGCTTCTGCCTGCCACTGGCTCAGTGCAAAATATGTATTAGTATTTTTTGATGTAGATAAAAATGAGTAAAATTGTAATTTTGCCTGATATTGATTTATTTATATCCTCTCCAAGTACAAAAGATAGGAAATATTGCTTAGATCTGAATAAAGTTGATGATGCTGCACCTAAATTTGTTGGTAACATGGTTTTAATTTTATGTAGCTATGCAGAAGTAAGCATCAATGCATAGCACAATAAAATTATTATTACTAATAATACTATGGCTAATTAGTATAGAAAAGCAAGTTGCTAGAATAGAAAAGATACAAGTCAGTGAGCCATAATTAGATTATCATTTGTTCTTCTTCTCAAATGGTGGTAATTTCAGTGGCATTTTGAATCACAAGATTAGTTCTTAATTCTTTATTGTACACCATAACAGCTGTACAAAGGCGAGCTTAACTCCAAGTTGAATTTTCTCCCAGCAAACTGAGTGTTAGAGAAAGATCACAATAGAGGGTAGGATCCAGGGCACATTATATATTTTATAATAAATAAATATAAAAAATTACATACATAACTGTAAATATATACACATACATAATAATATATAAGAGTATTATGTCAAAATCAAAAGGAAATGCTCTTTAACTTTCCTCTTGATGACAATCAAGAGAAGGGCTGTTGCATAGGGAGTGTGGGAGCAAGTTCCAGAGATGCACTGCAGTAACAGAGAAGGAGCCACGACAGCGACAGGAAGTGTGATGCAGAGTACGAAGGAGAAGAGAAGTGTTAGTGCTCGAGTTTGTTTAGGAGTAGGTACCTCGGAAGCATCTAGAAAATAGATATTGGCATAGTCTATAAATGGTAGAAGAAGAGATTGAGCAAGACTGACCTTAGTGTGAAATGGTAAGAATTTATTTATTTATTATTTATTTATTAGGTTAGCCAACAATTGTTTACACATAAAAGAATACATTACAATTGGCAAAAATACATTTACAAGTGTAACAATCACTTAAAGGCCAACACCGCATGTACAATAAACGGCTTAATTTACAAAATTAATTATTACAAATAATTAACATAAACACTGATTTATGTTAGTTTGTTCTAAATTTAAGGTTAGTTAGTTATTCGAATAATAATTATAAAAATAACATAATTATAACTTAAAAATGCAATATCGTAAATTAATTATGAAAAGGGAAAAAAAAACATCAATTAAAATCAATATAGGAGAAAAAAAAAAAAAAACATCAAATAAAATCATTATAGGAAAAAAGAAAACATCAATTAAAATTATTATAGGAAAAAAAACATCAATTAAAATAATTATATTTAAAATAAGAAATATAAGATTGAATAAATAAATATAAAATTTGAGTCAGTGAATTGATTAAATTAATTGGAAAATAATTGATTTATTGTGGTATAAAAAATTAATGAATTCAATTAAGTTAAATTTGACATTTTTAGGTACAGTAATGACTCAGGTTTTTGCGAGAGAATTATTTACAATCACCTTAATAATTTTATTAATACTGTCCTGGTGTATATCCAATAAATCACTGCAGCCATTGAACATTTTACACAATCTAGGTATAGGTGAGTTTGTGCCAAGAACAGTCCTTCGTAGAGGTGGGCATAGCGGTGTAATGATATTTCTCGGGTATCTAGATGGAGCATGGAATCTGATAAGACTTAAAAATTTAGAGCAGTCAATTCGTTTTCTTATGACGTTGTACAAAAATATGGCGTCAGTAACGTCTCTGCGTGTGGATAATGTGTGCATTCTGAAATGATGCAGGCGGGTTTTATAGGAGGGTAGTTGCTTAGATTTCATTTCACAGAAAGCTAGGTGCCACACAAAACGCACTCGTTCTAACCGCAGCATATGAGTGGTGTAATGAGGTCTCCATACAACGCTGCAGTATTCCAAGATGCTTTGCACGAGACTGTTGTACAACATTATTTTGGTGTTGCTGTTACGAAAACCCTTTGTGGTACGGAGTAAGAAGCCTAACATTTGAGATGATTTTTTAATAATGTACTCAATGTGAGGTATAAAGCTTACTTTCCGATCAAAAATTACACTTAGATCCTTGATTAATTCAAGTTCTTTTACTTTAACTTGGTTTATAAAGTATTCTGAACTAACATAGTTATTATTTCTCGTATACTTAACGTGATAACATTTGTCAGAATTCAGCTGCATTCTGTTATTTTCACACCATTCAATAACTCTATTAAGGTCGTTCTGTAGAAGCTCGCTATCTGTTGTGGATTAAATCATTCGTGCAAACTTCAAATCATCGGCGTATAAGAAAGGTTCTGAATGACAGAAACATTGGGGAAGGTCATTAATAAATATAATAAATAGTATCGGAGCCAAATGCGAACCTTGTGGAGCGCCAGAGGTAATTGTGTGCTCAGAAGATTTAAATCCGTTCACAACGACGTAGAAATTGCGTTCGGTTAGATATGATTTGAACCATTCTAGCAGGGATCCTGATACACCGTAAGCTGCAAGCTTGTAGATTAGTATGGCATGTGACATTTTGTCAAATGCCTTACTGAAGTCCGTATAGATTACGTCAAATTGTTTGTTTTTATCCACTGCCCGAATAAGTGACTCTGTAAAAGTTGCTAAGTTCGTAGTTGTAGATCTCGCAGTTACAAAACCATGGTGATCTTCACTAAGGTAGATTTTAAAATGCTGCCGAATGTATGGACAAACAAAAGATTCAAAAATCTTTGCGAATGCGGATAGTATTGAAATAGGCCTGTAGTTCAAAATGGCACCTTTGCTATCCGACTTGTACACTGGAACCACTTTCGCTCTTTTCCATTCTAATGGAAAAGTCCCTGAGGACAGCGACTCATTGAAAATGATCAGTAAAGGAGAAACTAGGGCTGTTGCGCAGGACGAAATGAAAACAGGTGGTATGCCATCAGGTCCCGGTCCCTTGCTAACATTAATTGTTTTTAGTTTTTTAAGCAAGCATTCACGATCGACTACCGGGGTACTCAAGCACTGACTATTACTATATAGAGATTGTAGAAAACTTGTCTCGCAAGTCAATTCTTTATTATCATCAGATGTGTATACGGACGAAAAGTAATTGGCAAAAAGATTGCAGATTTCAGAGCCATTAGATGTTACAGTCTGTCCGTCAGTCATAGTCTGTGGGTAAGCACTAGATCCACCTCGTTTAGCTTTTATATAACTCCAGAACAGTTTAGGATTTTCTTTGATGCCTTGTTCTAAATTCTTAAGGTAGTCATTATATAAATTCATGGCTAATTTTTCAGATCGTTTCGAAATTAAATTCATTTCAATTTTATCCATAGGATTTTTATATTTTTTAAAGCGTAGCCTCAACTTATTCTTTTCTTTTAAGAATTTAATTAGTGTTTTGTCAAGCCATGGTGGATAACGACAGTTTTTTTGTTTTCTTTCAGGCACAAATTTTTTAATGGCTTTATATAAATGTTTATATAGTATTCTTACCATGTCATTTACGTTATCGCTATTTTTAAAAAGTCCATCCCAGTCTTGCTCATTAAGATCAGAAAATCTTATAAAATTCGGCCAGCTTTCGGCAAGGAATCGTTTACAGTTTTTAAGTCCCAATTGATTTTACCAAGATTAAAGTCTCCGACAATACAAGTCGGAATATCTGTCGAGTCAATAACTCTGTTACAGTGCTCGATAAAATGCTCAAGCGTCTAAAACTCCACGGCCATTCTTTTAAATCATGAGCCTTGACATGTGAAAATTCTCAATTAAAAATAAATCTTACATAATGTAAATAAACATTACATTCGCGGCACAGCGGAGTGCTCGTGCGGTTAGAAAAATACTGGTTACATTCTATTCTTAGATTCTATTTATGTTTATGGCAAAGTCGAACCGTCCAGTTCAGCACTGTTACGACGCAAGAACCAGAATTGTTCAAGACCGACCAAGTCCGACACAACTCGATTTGCGTCTGATACTTTACACGAATCACAATTGATCGCGGAGGCTTAGTAATAGGGTTCCGTCACCTTGCGTACGGTACCCTAATAATCAGTAATAGAATAGCCTTTATTCGCAAATCGAACCGTTCGACCTTTCCAATTTGAATCTATCGCGCAGGCTTAGTAGTTGAGTCCCGTTAGCACTTTGGTACGGAACCCTATAGGCCTGGATTCGCCAGTCGAAGTCGAACCGTCCAGTTCAGCACTGTTACGACGCAAGAACCAGAATTGTTCATGACCGACCAAGTCCGACGTCCAAGGCGACAACAACAATCCGAACAAATCAGAGATTTCTTTTTCGATTTTGGACTCGAAACTCTATCAAAGACTTGAAAGACCTTTTATGCGACCGAATACCCTAGCAAACGACAATGCTGCTAAAAATCGTGTGAGAGTCATACTCTGACGGAAAATCTTAACGCCATCTATCGACCATTTGGTAAACTGACAAAATATTTGGCCGAATGAAGACGGTAAATAAGGAGCCCATATATAACAATAAGTAACGTTATGGTATTAAAATTTTCACTTTTATTTTACTACTTATTAAAAGTTTTACAAATAACTCAACAATTTGTTTTGAACGCGTCATTAGTGCAACGCCATCTATCGACCATTTGGTAAACTGACAAAATATTTGGCCGAATGAAGACGATATAAGGAGCCCATATATAACAATAAGTAACGTTATGGTATTAAAATGTTCACTTTTATTTTACTACTTATTAAAAGTTTCACAAATAACTCAACAATTTGTTTTGATGTTATTTTCATGCTTACGTGCATTTTATCTTTCTAAATAGATGGCGCCTAATAGTCGGTCACCGCAACGCTTAGCGCTATATGAAGTTCCTTACTAAAATTAAAAATTCAATATCTTTTGATTTTGTGGGTCGATTTTGATGAAATAAACGCTAAATGTTATTCGGGTTAACACTTAATATTTTTAATAACTTAACTTTCGAATCCAATCAGTGGTTTTTGCGTGATGCTGACACAAACAATTGGACAAACAGACAAACAGACAAAAAATTCAAAAATGGCATTTTTGCGTTTTATACCTTTTTCCTAACATTTCTCAGTTATTTTTATGCGAAAATATTCAATGTACAAACACGGCAAATCTACGATTTTATTATATGTATAGATAAATGCATAATGGTGATACTTAAGGCTCTTTTTTATTCAGGTTTCCTAAAGATGAATTAAGGAGACAAAAGTGGCTTGTTGTTGTCCGAAAACAAAGGCAGAAGTAAAGCTTTAGTAACCTTGCGCGATCAAGCGAACAATATTTCTTTTTTTAAGTACCTCAAAATAATTTATGTTTTTTTATTTATTTGCTAACGCTAAACTACTAACGCTAACTTTTTAAATATCAGAACATGTAGAATGTTCTGATATTTAAAAACTGACTAAAATACTGCAAACTTGTAAGTCAGAGCCACCACTGCTGTACATCATTCATTTATGTTTAAATGGATTCGGGGTTTTTAACTGTCAGCGAAATGACGTTCTCAAAACGGTAGCTGTAGTTCCAATTTCGCTTGTCTGAACAGCTAAGTAAGTAATAAGCACCATTCAGGTTTAGCATTGGCGACTGGGGCTACTACTGAGAACCATTCAAACGGGTGCTGTGATGTACTGTAAAATAAATATGTGCTCCTGCGACCCGCCCGCTCGGCATTACGTTGACAGAAGTCGAGGCGAGCGGACGTGTTGCACACACTGTATTAGAAATATAACTGTGTTTCATTAAACCACCCAAGAGTAAACGAGACATAACAGGTGCCAGCCGTGAAAGAGTCCTATGGACGTACAAGAAAAAAAATACGTGCAATAATTTGTGTGACGAGAGATGTGTATTCTGCGCTGACGTTTGGCTATATGATGAAAATCATATAAATCGGTTTAGTGAGAGTTGAATTTTTTTACGCACGTTGCTATGAATTTGTGTGTAATGTTTGTGAAAACAGATTTTGTGAAAAGCATACCGTTTAGGAGATATATACGTAAAGGGAAAATATGGTTATTAGGTCCAAGTTCTTAAAATGGGAACTTTAAGAGTCTAACTTTTAACGTTTATTTGTATTTTGTAAGGGTCTACAATGTCTTGCCAAGTTTCACTTATGTGCACTTAGTAATTAATGAGCGATGGCATAATTTACCACGAATGGACTACTATATTTTGTGACATCCGATTGTAGGACTTTTTAAGGGAAAAGCAAAATAAAACAATTCCAATATTTAGTGTATTAATGCAACTATTCACATGTAAATTTGCTCATTACACTACATAATTAAAGAGATATAATTAAAATTCCAGAACAGCCAAATTACATGGATAAACCGACCAAGTTTGATTGGCTACAAAAAAGCGACGCTGCAGTATAAAGAGCTGACGTTCTAAAATTTCTAGTATACACACAAATTTCATTTAAACTTACACATTTACCTCTCGTCACACACTAATTATTGCATTATTTTTTTTTCTTGTACGTCTGACATACATTTTTGGGCTGAAGATTTTTGCGTGGTTCATGTTATTTTTACTACAATATTTGCTATTGGGTCGCTGATCCATGCACCTGGTCTATTGCATCAGTCATGAATGAATGTCGTAACGATAGACACGCAAAATATTTTTATTTGTATAACAGGGGAATTTGTAGTATACACGGCCACTATACAGCTAGAAACGCTCAGAAAAAAAAGTGCCGCTGGGATGACGTAGTGACAGCGGAAACAGTTTTTGTTGAATAACTCCCCAATGGTTGACAGCACAAATTTGTACTTACCATACACATTTACACAACGTCGTACACTAAATATCTTCACCGGAATCACCATCTTTTAACATTGCCTCAAGGTCATCTTCACTTACTATCTCCGTTAACCCGTCAAATGATGGCAAGACTGATTTTAAGCCTACTTTGGGTTTGAAGCCAAACACAGCTTTGTAAGTACTGCGATCGATGCCGGAGCGGCGCGTGTGGCGTACGCGCCCCTCGCATGTTGCAAGGCACGGCCGCGGTCCAATTTATCACATTGCCCGGCTACAAGTAGGGAATTATTCATACTGCCCGGTCCAAGTGATAAATTCAAGCTATCTCAAACACTGACTTATTACATGGACCAGGGGCCGTCGGGCATTATTTATAATGGCCGGTCAAAGTGATAAATTAATCACTTTTCCCATCGCTCTTGGGCATTATTTAATGACCGGTCCTTATTAATAATGCCCAGTTAATCACGTTGCCCGTAACATATACATGTTGTATTAGGATGAGGAAACGTGCCACATCATTGTCAAACGACACAATAAACGAAAGTACGCTTAATAATTCTGCGAATTCACCGCTAGATGGCACATCTAATAGCCTACCTCCTAATATATCCGAAGACGAAAGCGACGAAGAAACATTGCAGCTTAAAAATGAACTAAAAAAAGTTAATCTACAACTAAGCGCAGCTCACGAAGAAATTAATAACTTATCATTAGAAAACATGAAGTTAAAACAAGAAATTAAAAATTTAGATGCAAAGCACAAAATAATGAAACAAGTTACAAGTAAATTGACGTCTGAGATAACCGTTACCCCAAAGAAAAAAGCAAAAAACATACTGGCAAAATCACGTGCAAATGTTCCTACTACTCCTCCAGAAATTGACATTCCTTCACAGTCACCAGCAACCAAGGAAAAGCTTTCTGTACAAAACAGACACAATGAGGCACTTCAATCCCAAGAAACAGAACTGTCTATCAAGCCTAAAAACACCAAACATAAGCTTTGTATTGTGAGTGCAAATAAAAATAACAAGATTTTGTCCATAGCCGAGAATTCATTTCAAAACTGTGAAATTTGTCATTATGTTTCCCCGAATTGTGGCACGGAGCAGCTTATCAACAACTTGGAGAAGAAATTAATGGACTATACAATGAATGATTTCTGCATTATTTTAATTGGGGAAACAGACTTCCATAAAACTGAAAACTATTATAAAACTGAGAGAAAGATTGCAGAAAATACAGCACACGAATATGATAATATGTGTACCTACTTTCAAATTATGCGATAATTCAACATTGTTTAACTGGCGCATAGAGACCTTTAATAATCTACTTCATTTAGACTTGCAGACGTACAACTATGCAACGGCATTTGACTAAAATTTAGACTTGTGTTACGATTTTACAATGTTCTCTAAGTTTAGTTGGAAAATAAACGATCGTGGTATGCGTAATGTGTTTCATAATCTGTCGGTAGCTATAGCTGATTATAATTCATTTTCTCCCCAAGAAAATATAGCTGACATCCAAACAAGCATATCGTCTCCACGATGCGATTTTTTTCTTTAATCATATAAATATAATGCATCAAAATATTGCCGGTCTATTAAGCAAGTCCGACTTACTGGTTATTTATATACAGGAATTGTTAAGTAAACAAATTAATTTAGATGTTATATGTATAACCGAACATTTCATAATGTCTGGCCAAGAGAAACTTTTACATATACCAAATTATAAGCTAGCGGCATGTTATGCCAGACAAAACATTAAGCGCGGTGGAGCCTGTATCTTAGTTAAAAAAGGCATCGAATATTAAGAACTGCCTGACATTGTAAGACATTCGGTAACAGGAATTATAGAATGCTGCGCAATTGAATTACCTTCACAAAAACTTACAATTCTATGTGTGTATAGACCACCAAAAATCAGTAATCTATATCAATTCTATGAAAACTTAGATATTGTACTTAAAAAAATTTCCAAACCAAACAAAAAAAATATTATGTGCGGAGACTTTAATATAGATATTCTGAAAAAGAACAGAATTAGCATGGATTTTGAATATTTTCTGATGAACTACAATTTGAAGCTAGAAATAAATAAACCGACCAGATTTCTTAGTAAAACTTGCTTAGATAATTTTGCACACAATTCAAAACAAAGCTGCCAAAGTGAAATAATAGACTTCGGATTATCCGATCACTCGGCTCAAATATTTACAATGAAAGTTAGTAAGTTCAGTCAAATTAAAACATGGAAAACATCAAGACGAGACTTATCTGAAGAAAATTTAATTATCTTTAGAAATCATCTCCAAAACTTATCGTTTTCAGATATATATAGCACAGAGGATCCAAATGAAGCCTATGATAACTTTTTAGAAATATTTCAAATTCTGTATGAACTATGCTTCCCCCTCAAAACAGTCATATTAAGATCTGAAAAAAAGATCAAATGGGTATCTAGAGGTATTAGAATCTGCAGCAAAAAACAACGCCAGTTACTCTGGAAACAAAGACTTAATCCTACTAGTGGAAATAAAACGACATTTAAAGTGTACTCAAAAAAATTTAAAAAAGTTATAAAACTGACCCAGAAAGCACAGAACAACTTTCTAATTAATAATTCCAAAAATAAAACCAAAACATCCTGGCAAATAATAAATAGTACAAAATCTATTAGTGAACCCATAACAAGAATAAAAAAACAAGATTTAATATTAACTGACCCTAATGAAATAGCTCAATCATTTAACTATTTCTTTATTGACCAGATCTCAGATCCGCTCCTGAATACTACCAAAAATGCTCAAAAAATAACCTGTAACCCTCATTCCATATTTATGGCCCCTATTGTCCCTAAAGACATTATAAGGGTGATCAAATCTTTAAAGAACAAGAAGAGTTATGGATATGACGGTATTTCAACTAACGTTATAAAATTTGTCTGTTCTATCATAGCTAACCCTCTAAGCCACATTATTAACGCAAGCATATACGCTGGAACATTCCCTGAAAGTCTTAAAACCACAATAGTTAAACCACTCCATAAAAAGAACAATAAAGAAGACATGGCTAACTATAGACCAATAGCTTTAATCCCCGTATTTTCCAAAATAGTTGAAAAAATAATTTATGAGTCATATTATTCATTTCTGTCAAAATATAATCTACTATGTGAGGAACAAAAAGGTTTTCGTAAAAATAAAAATATAAATATGGCCATATATGATCTAATATATAAAATAATGCTTAATGTGGATAAAAAAATACCAATCTGCGCCATTTTTACCGATATGACCAAAGCTTTTGATTACGTGAACCATGAAACGCTCTTGGTCAAACTTGATGCTTACGGTATACGAGGGAATGCTCTACGTCTCATAAAATCATATCTTAGTGGACGTCTTCAGCATACAGAAATCTCTAAAATATGCGTCAAATCAAAACGTGAGGTTAAATATTTATCTGGGCCTAGGGAAATTAAATATGGCGTTCCGCAGGGCAGCGTTCTTGGGCCATTATTATTCCTGCTGTACATAAATGATCTACCCCGACACATCCCACACCCATGTGTGTTATTTGCCGATGACAGTACAATCCTAATAGACTGTCTCAACAAAGAGCTTTATGAAGATGAAATAAATAAATCTATAAAATTAATAATAAATTGGCTCAACGACAATAATCTTATCATAAACCTCAATAAAACAAATATAATGCATTTCTATAAAAAAATTCTTCCTTTAAACCTAAAAATTAATTATAGAGGACAAACTATTGATAGCGTTAACGTGACTAAATTCTTGGGCATATTGATAGATAGCCATTTAACGTGGAAACCGCAGGCTGAAGAAATTTGCAAAAGATTAAGCACGTCTGCGTATGCTCTCTACAATCTGTCCAAGAAAGTTAACATCAATACATTATTGGTTGCATATCACGGTTTGGTGGTTTCGGTTCTAAGGTTTGGTGTAGTATTCTGGGGTAATTGTTCCGAAAGGGAGTCTATATTTAAAGCCCAAAAACGGTGCATAAGATCCATTTTTGATCTCAAAGTTACAGACAGTTGCATTCCTTCTTTCAAGAAACACAAAATACTAACTTTTCCTAGTATATATATTCTCGAAGTAGTTACATTCGTTAAAACTAACAAGCATCTATTTCCTGCATTGAATAATACGAGGATGCGAACTACCTGCCATGAGATCAAAATATCAGAGTCTATTGTGTACTGGTAGATATAACACTGCTTTGCTTAAAAAAAACATTATTGGCATGGCACCTATTATATTTAACAAATTGCCAAATCGTATTAAGGATCAGCCCTTAATAAAATTCAAGAAACTCCTGTCGTCGCTGCTGACAGAGAAATGTTATTACTCTGTTACTGATTTTATAAATGACGAATTGTAATATTTGCTTCACTTTATCTCATTTGTTATGTAAATTATTATATAAATAATTTTAGACTGAGCTGATCCATGATCTCATTTCGAATACCTAGTTTCTAAATTATGTGTAAGTTAACCACTATATTTTTGTATGCCAACAGGCAGAATGTATTGGGAATATATCTGAAAATAACACCATTATTGTAATACCTGCATTCTATACAAATAAAGAAATTATTATTCTCTTTATTTATCTTTTTTACATACTTTTTATATTTTTAAATATTTCAATAACAAAAAAAAAACAATAAAAAAACATTTAAAAATATAAAAATAGTAGTCCGCCGGTGTCGGGAGCTGAGTCCAAGCTACCGGTGGTTAGGGCTCCAGAGAAAGGAACCTCCTCACAATACGAGCCGTATCGAGGAGTACTGCCTTCTGTATCAGGCCCTTTACCCAACTGCGTAACGCCAGCTTCGACAGGTGGTCGTCGAAGCTTTTGGCTATCAAGCCATTGGCCGTAACGACTCTCGGCACAATGACAGCCGAGTCCACATTCCACATGTCGACAACCTCGTGTGCTAAGTCAAGATACTTGATTTGTTTCTCTTTCTCAGCTTTCACGAGGTTCTCGTCATGTGGAATGGTAACATCGATTATCATTGTGCGGCGCGCTAATCGGTCTATCACCACTATATCGGGCTTGTTAGCTATGATAGTCCTATCAGTGATGATAGACCGATCCCAGTACAACGTGACATGGTCATTTTCGAGAACTGGGTCGGGCACATACTTGTAATACGGTACCTCAGAATCAACAAGTTGGTATTTCAAAGCAAGTTGCTGGTGAATTATCCTGGCCACTATTATTATTATTTCTTTATTTAAGGTACATACATATAAATATTATTATTATTATTATTAGCCCCTGAAGGAAAAACAAGTAATGTTTTCTATATAGATTTTTTAAATGTACTGTAAAGAGTAGTGTTTGACGCTATGGTGGCCTAACACTCACTTCTCGTATTGATAGGATATAGTTTAGATGGTAGAAGTTAAAGTCTCGAATTGTAAGGGAAATAGCTATATTTTAAATCACTATAACACTAACTTAGTTACAAGACAAATGGTAATGGTAGGTATGGTTTTGAGTACGTGGTGTCTTTAATGAGATCTGAACGTGAACTGGCTCACATTTTGGTGGACGAGTGAATGTGCATATTTGCGTTCGATGCAATTATGCATTTTCGCTTAGTGTTCGATTAAAACTCGAACATGTTCCCGAGAGCGAGAAGAAATGCGGGATGATTGCTCAAAAAAACTACACTATGATACTTATCGTGTGTACAAATTATTGAACTGCTCAAACATATTCATTTCTAGTTGGTAATTTTAACTGGTAAGTATAAAGAATAATGATCAAGTAAAGTGAAAACAAAAAATAATGGCATAATAATTATAACTTAACACCGTTACACTATTGAGTCCTCCACAGTAAAAGCAATATTTTGATTGCCTTTGTTCGTATTTTTGTCCCGTTTGATCGCACTATAGCTCGCGCTAGGCCAGCGTTTGGCACAACTGTTTAAAACGAAAACCGACTTCACTTTTATCCTTTAGATCACTGGCACTGAGCACTTCACTATATGACTCGTGTCTTCTGGTTGGTTTTGGTGTCAGCGAAGCCGTTGTAAATTCCCGTTTGCAGCAACTCTCGCTGTGGCGCCGTGGTCTCGGAGGCGGTGGGGTCACCGTGGTCTGCTGCCGGTGGGATCCGTAGCCGCAGTGTACAGTTGCGGCCTTACGGCATAAGCGGCATCGCCCGGTCTGCCACAACCAGACTGCTGCTACGCATAGAGCGATCGACGTCAGCACGTAACAAATTACGTATTGGTGGATATCATGCGGCGATATATCGTCTATTCTTGAATCGCTTTTCTTCAGTTTTTCTATCGCCTCCCCCAGATTGGTCATGGATGTGGTTAGATTTCCGTCATCAGTCTGTCTTTCGTCTGGGATTTTGATGTTGGTCAAGTGATTTATTTGATCGAATTTTTCAGGCATATAAATGGTTGGTGAAATGTTCATTTGGTTGGACTGATGACGTATTGAATATAATGAGAAGTCCTTTCCCTTGATGACGCACTCTTGGCCTATTCTAATAACCCCGGCGTGGCTCAGCTAACGAACTGCTACATCGTCGCCGCATAATATTTTTATTGTGTAGGTGTCACAACAAAAGTAAAAGTGCTGAGAAGTCAAATGTAATTCAAGCCAAACGTTGGTGCAGTTGGTTTTTTCTACTTTACATCTATTGGTTGCCGAGTCCTTGTAGCAGAAACTTTCGTCATTTTGCAGGTCTGTTATTGGTTTTAGCAGCTGACACATGAAAGTAGTTCCATGGTGTAGACATGCCGTTAGTTCCTGTGTGGACATGCTAAAGAAGCAATTTTTCTTTAGGTTGACGGCTACGTATTCGGAGACTGGAATGATTGTGGTCTTGATGGTGTTTGTTTGGTGCGGTACAGGTATTATCTTGTATAACTTGAAACTTTGTCTGGATACTAGTGGAAAAGTAACTTCAATTATAACAAATTTTTGAGTAGCTCTAGCCTTGACTTTCAGTAGTTTGTAAAGATACTGAAGATCAGTGTCTAAATTAGTGATTGGTAGTGTGAGTTCGCTTGGAATCTGGCCATAGGTATATGGTTTGGAGCTCACGTTTAAGTTGCGTTGGTTGCAGTAAATTTATGCTAATTTGGCCGTGGTAGATGTCTGTTAATGCATCGAGCAACGTGTCTTGAAGTCTTCTTTATCCTTGCAGCAAGCTGTTTCCAGACATCGCTGACAGTGTGAAGTCATTGACGTATGAAATATATTGTATTTCGCGTTGGAGAGTACTTGCGTTTTCTTGCAAATTTAAAAGCTTCTTGTTTATTAATTTGTGCTGATTATTTACAGTGATCTCCATTTTCTTCATAAGGTTGAACTCTGCTTCGATTATGGAAGTTTGGTTTTTCAATAGATTAGAAAGGTGTTTCTCATTGCGATATATGGTTTCAATGTCCTTTTCGTGTATTACAATGGCTTTGTGTTTCAATGGTTGCGCACAATAAATTGTTCTTGATAATTTGCTATTTTATAATAGGTGTTTATGCCTGTCCAATAGGGCCCCATGTCGTAGTACATGACTAATGTCCATTTATCCCTGATTAATTGTACCTTTGAAATAGGATCAAAATAAAGCATCTGGTTGTTTAAAAATGGTTTGACATCGTATAAACCGTAAGATGTAAAAATCAGCATGAATAAACTCAGTAAAACAGTTGTTACAGTTGCAATTTTTGATCTCGGTTTTATTTTCCTCTCTGTCAATTTGGTTGTTGGCTTTATATCTGGTTTTGGTGTCGTTACTTTATTCTGATTAACGGGCATAACGGACAGTTTCACAATAGGGCGTTTGAAGACTCCATTTTTGGTTTTTAATGAAACCGCTCTGGTTAGGCTATCATTTCCTGGGTGTGTGTCCACACGTCCAAGAGCCCATTTTCCTAGAGGCAGATTGTCGTCATGAATCACCACTAGATCTCCAATTCCGATATTTTTTTGTGGTTCCATCCATTTACTTCTTGATTAGAGTTGTACTAAGTATTCAGTCTTCCATCGTTTCCAAAGATCTTGGAATAATTTGCTGGTTAGATGCCATCTGGTTCTAGCATCTTGCTCTGTTTCTTTTACAGTTGTTCCTGGTCTTCCTGATAAGAAGTGAGCTGGTATAAGGAAGTTTACATCATCAGGATCCTCGGATATCGAGCAAAGAGGTCTTGAGTTGAGGCACGCTTCTAGTCTAGCTAACAATGTGGTGTACTCCTCGAAGTCTTTGTTGACCGATAACCCTCTTGAGATGATCTATTAGACTGCGAACTGCTCGCTCCCGTAGACCGCTGGTATTAGGCCAGCTAGGCACGTTAAAGTGCCATTTTATGCCCATCTCTGCTATCTCAGTCTTAAAACCTTCACTGAATCCTTTATGAAGCTGGTTAATTTCTTCCTGTATTATCCTGTTTGCTCCCACGAAGTTAGTGCCGTTGTCACTGTACATATGTAGTGGCGCCCCTTTTCTGGCTGCCATTCTGGTTAGAGCTGCCAAAAAGGCGGAGCTGCTCAGGTCTGACACGAGTTCTAGGTGAACCGCTTTTGTGACCATACATACAAAAACGGCAATGTACCCCTTTGTTGTTTTGATTCCCCGTCCTTTAATTGCTTTGACCTCTACGAAGCCTGTGTAATCTACGCCGCAGTGATAAAATGCGTGTTCTTGATTCACTCTTGGTTCTGGTAAATCTCCCATGAGCTGGTGATGCCGAATGGTATTTTGTTTTCTGCATATGACACATTTTCTTATAAACTTTTTTATGGCCATATATCCGCCGGTAATCCAGTACTGTTGTCGTAGATTTGATAATGTTAAGCGCGCTCTGCCATGGAAAGTCAGTTTATGAGCTTGATTGATCGATGAGTAATGTGGTTAGTTGGTGATCGTGAGGTAAGATGATGGGATGTTTCATCTCCGGACTCATGTGGGCGTTTTCCAATCTCCCACCCACACGTAACATTCCACGATCATCTATGGTTGGGTTCAAACTCAAAATCTTGCTTTTGGAGTGCACTCTTCCGTGTTTGTTTAATGAATCTAGGTCGTTTGCAAATTCTGCCTGCTGAACGTTTTTGATTATCAGCTGTTTAGTGCGACGAAGCTCGTGTAATTCGAGGTGGGGTCGGCAAATTTGTTTATTCAAAGTAGGCAATCGCAGTATCCACACAAGAATACGTATGATTTTTGTAATGGAGCTGTGTTTGTTCATCAAATGCTTAATGATTGCGGTATTCAGCGATTCTGGTTGTTGTTCAATGACTACCGCGTTGGTTTGTTTTAAAATAGACGGCTTTACTTCTAAATTCGTCTCATAAATGGTCTGATGGTTTTCTTGGTTTGTGTATGATGGCAGCCATGACGGCCCCTGCCACCATAACTTGTGGTATTTGAGTTGCTTGACAGTCAAACCACGACTTGCACAGTCCGCTGGATTATCCGTCGTCTTCACATATTTCCAATGTTTTGATGGTATGGTTTTGGTGATTCTTGTTACCCGATTTGCAACGAAGGGTTTCCATCGGGCTGGATCCAGCAGTTGAATCAGTCCAGCAGTAGACATCCGTATGGTACCTAATCTGCTAAACAGTTTTGAACTTTTTGCATTAGCTGAGCTAACAGATGAGCGCCCATTAACTCCAGTCTCGGTATAGATAAGACCTTGCTTATGGGTGCTAACCTGGCCTTCCCCGCAACTAATGTAATGATTGCACCTACTTTGTTTATTATTATCTTGCAATAGATTACACACGCGTATGCCTTGTTAGAGGCGTCGCAGAATCTGTACAATTCTTTATTTTGATTTTCTCCCATTCCTAGCCATCTGTTGATTTCTATACTGTTTATGTCTGGAAATTCCTGTTTCAATTTAGCCCATTCCGAGTTAATTGCCTCTGGTAGGGCATCATCCCATTTCATCTTAGACAATCAGACATTTTGAAACAGGAGTTTCATAGTAATGCTTAAGGGGGTTAACCACCCTAATGGATCGAACAACTTGGAAATTTCCGAAAGTAGAGCTCTTTTGGTAATAGTTGTTGGTGATTCAGGTTCTATTTTCGGGTTGAAGGTGAAATTATCTTTCTGTGGGTTCCAACGGAGACCCAATGTTTTGGTAGAGGCACTCTGTTTGAACTCGTATATTGACTGGTCACATTGCTCTCTCTCCAAATCGGTTTTTAGGTCTGGTTTGTTCAAGGTCTATTTTCTAAGATTAAACCCTCCCAATCGGCATAATTTTACGAGATCGGATTTCAGTTTATTTGCTGCTTCCATTGAATGACGCCCTCCGCAAAAATCGTCCATGTAGAATCTTTTTATATACTAACTTTATTGCTAACTTAGTACATCCACAACGTGATCAGTTATGACGCATGTCCTAGATCATTCTGAATGCTGATTAAGCAATGGAATATTTGGAAATAATATGTTTAATATATACTTATTGGCTGACAAAGCTAATATTGGTAGATTGGGGTTCCTTAACTCGCGCCTGGTGATAAAGATTGTAATAAATTGTCATTCTTCAAAATCATTCTTCCGCGGAGAATCTTAACACCGCAATTCTTAAAATAATATCAAATGCACAACACACATCACATCTATGGAAAATGGAGTTGTACTGTCAAAACATTGACTTGGATTTGTTTTTTATTGTATTGATAAATAGGAATAATATTTTTTTTTTAATGTTTCATTTTTCTTAGATATAAATAATCACTTTTTTTAAGACATTATAAGTTCCACTAAAAACAAAAAAAAAAGTGTTTTGATGTAATTTATTAATCATTGTTTTATGTGGCGACACTTAGGGGAAGCCCCTATGTCCAGTAGTGAACGTCTTTCGGCTAATATGATGATGATGAAACAAACACAATTACTACTTAGACTTTCTTACTCTACTATATTACTACTATTTATTTATTTACTTTCTTTAGTTTACAGACAAATAATATAACAAACTTAAATCAGAATAATAATAGCATGCTTCTGTTGGGTCATTTGCTAATTACAAAGCATTCACATGTATATATTAAAGTATACTAACCCAAACAGAACTGCCTGTGATGGGAGACAAAATACTATACCAAAAAAAGAGAAATTAACCAGAATAAAAACAGGATTCCACGCGGACAAAGTCGCGGGCAGCAGCTATAGTATGTAATTAATAATAATATAGATTACTGCCCAGCTCCTTTATAAAAATAGCATGATTATTATGTTCCCAGAGTTAAATTTTTATTTTAACTAACTAACATGTCATTTTGTGCATTCAATTACGAACAATAACCTTTTAAAATCAATATTGCTTACCTCCCATAATATACGGGATGATAATATGTAACCTAAAGCCTTCCTTGGTTAATAAAGAGCATTTTTGCTGCATTTCAATTCAATCTATTCAGTAGTTTTGGCGTGAAGCCGTACCATACACACAGACAAACAGACAATAATTCTAAAAAGTCACTTTTTGTCATCAGTTACGTTTTTCTAACAAAAGCCACTTATTTTTTTTCGAAAATTCTCAATGTACAGTTTTTCTTTCGTTACTGTTTTAATATAATATAGATAAACAACAATTTGGCAATGGACCATGTAAGTATACATTTCCCTTCATGTAGGTAAATAGGTAACAAATTTTGAATATTTAAAACAAAGAAAATGTCGAATAATCGAATTGAATACTTTAGGGTTACAATATGTTTGTAATTGTGGTTTGCGTAGGTACCTATGTAGTACTCACCTACTCAATTTGTCGTAGATTGTGCTTAGAAGCGTTTGCTCAATAATTAAGAGAGAAAGAAATCCATTGCAGACCGTACCTTCAAAGTCAAACGCGAAAAGTATCTTTTGATGCAGGTTTTTCTCGGGTTCGACAGTTAAGTTTGTCATCGTGGTAGAGGCCGGAAAAGCAAGGGCTCGTCTCCATTACGGATACGAGAATGCAATGACAAAAGCACATGCGTGGCTAACAACGTTTTTCAACACTTACTGTGGCAGAACAATGGCTACAAATAAATAATAAAAAATATTGTAATGACCCAAATTAAAATTATTATTAATTTGTTAAATTCACCCAAAATTCCAAATAAAATATTACCAATTTACCTGAAATTCCATTGTGCTCACATGCTAATTAATCTGTTAGGCATGTTTTTACTAAGCATTTATTTGTCACATACACACAGACATACATCCTACTCTACCCACGTTTTCATTGGCCCACTGCAATCGAAAAACTGGAAAAAATAAATAGGCGGTTTTTTAGATAAGTCATCTATCTACATATTTTTAGTAGAAAAACACGCTCTTTGAAAAGTCATTTAATTGTGTCGTCTTTACACCACTTACTAAGGTAAACCAGTAACTAAACCAAAATACTTGAGTTTCAGAAAATATCGTAGCAAAACCAACAGCGAAAACAAAACGTTAATTCATTTAAATGTTGATTGTGGACTTGCACAAGAGTTGCAGCAATGGTAGCATTGCGTCCACGAAATGGGTCGAGTGGCCTAACGCGTCTTCGCCAAAGAAAACCACTTGAAGGACTTCTTACAAATATCCTTACAAAATTTAATTATGGTAGGCGCCAGATAAATGTGGAATAAAGTGCATTGACCTTTCCTTAATATCTCTTGATTAATGACAGTGTGTAGGTGGATCAGTGACCGTTATTCTTCATTTATCTGGCGACTACCTATAGACGATACAAAGAATATTATGGATTCGTTGAATTGAAATTCAGAATCCGGTTACTATTATAGTTACGTAACCTGGGTCTTTGTTTTAAAGGAATTGTTTTAGGAGTAAAATTTTATTTGAGCTAAATATAAGTACTACATATTGGGTAACGCAACATGATTATCCTTCGTTGCTGCATCCTCGAGATTTTCATGTTTACCAAGTAGTCCACTCCTAAATGTAGCAGGCATTGAACACATTTTAGAGCTAAAATAAAAGAAAGCCAAAAGGGCAAGTCTCCAAAAGGAGCGTGCGCGCACCGAGGCTCAAATGTCAAAGTTGTCATTCGAATCTAGTGTTCGGGCATACCAACGTGCTTTTTTTTCAATATTGAGAAGTAATATTGTAGTGTACTCATTATTATTTTGTGGAATAGTGTTGATTATAAATTGTATTGTAAAAAGAACATGGATAAAAGGAAATCCAAGACGAAAAATCCGGACAAAATACGTAAAAAAATTCGACGCCTGCAGCGGTTAATGCAAAATTATAGGTAGCAGTTTTGATGGTGAGTTTATAATAATATTGCATTCTCTTAAAAACCAATTAGTTAACGTCGTTATGAAAACAAGCGTTTTCATTATTTTACAACAAATTCTCGTCAACAAATTGTCAACTACTGTTAGGCGCGGGGAACCGGTCGTTATTAGTCATAGCGACACTAGCAGGCGCGTGGAGACCCAAACAGCTGTGTCGAACATAGGCGCGTGCGCAGCTGACGAAACCACTACGACTGTCGCGTCTCACTCGCTAGTCGACAGATGTGTGAATCACAGCGAGAACGTGGGCGCTGGCGGCGATCCAGCCATCGCGCAAATGAGATTAACTATTGCGGACGTACTGAAAGCGAGTAGCGATTCTAAGCAAACAGTAAGGGATACACATGAATGGACTAAAGTTCAATGTAAAAGGAGGGAATGAATAGATTTATTAGTAACACTGGAAAGGCTATAAGTGATTCTAACAGCATGTTTAAAGCAGCTCAAATAAATAGAATACCTTTGTATATATCTAATGTGTGTAAAGAATCGACGGAAGAGCATATTAAACAGTACATTTGGAACAAAACTCAGGACTCGGTCACACTAGAAAAAATAAATATGAAGAAGAACAAGAACTACAATATTTTTATATGTTATGTCTCTAGCCAAAAATTGCACTTATTTCTAAATGATGAAATGTGGCCGGATGGTATATGTTTTAGGCGCTTTGTACAGTTTCAGTAAAGTGAGCAAAGAGGATGCATTAAAAAAAGGGTCAACTGACATGAAACTAACATGATGAACAAAATAGCTACTAGTACAAATACATATACGAAGTTTGTGTCTTTCAACTGTAAATCCTTAAAAAGATCTATTGAAAGCGTTAGATACTTAAACAAAACAGCTGACATAGTGGCATTGCAGGAGACATGGCTCCTGCCTCATGATTTGTCCGTGCTTGGATTTCCAAGCACGGACAAATCATGAGGCAGGAGCACACATTAAAAAGGATACATGACCAGTTTGAATATACTGGAAAATCGGCGGTGGATACCTCTACAGGAATCCTCACAGGACGACCATATGGAGGAGTGGCAGTGTTATGGCGAAAAGGAATTTTCAAATCTGTGTCTGTGGTGGAGTGTAGTAGTGCTCGTATATCAGCTATAAAAGCTTGTTTAGAGGACCGAGCAATATTAGTGTTCAGTGTTTACATGCCAACTGATTCGGCAGAAAATGTTCTTGAATTTACTGAGTGTTTAAGTGAATTAAGTGCTGTTATTGAAGCTAGCGATATAGAAGCAGTGTATATGATGGGAGATAATAAATCTCACCCGCATCAACCTTTTTGGAATGAACTATGTAACTACAAGTGCAGAACAAGTGTGGATTTGTGCCGATACGGAATTGTTGGGTCTAGGGTCAAATAACCACACCTATGTGAGTGATAATAACAGGAGCAGGCGCTGGTTGGACCATTGTTTTGTAACCCAGGCTGCCTGGCAAACTTTAGTGAGTGTTAACATTGAGTATGATGTTTTTTGATCTGATCACTTACCGCTGGCCATCGAGTGCAACTTGTGTACATTTGCCCAAAAATCGGTTCCCAATCAGTCGCTATGTGACAAAGTAAAATGGCATGAACGTGACAGTGATCAGATTACGGAATATTTTGATATCTGTTATCGTGAATTCCGGAGCATGCACTTTCCAGAGCTTTATATGAAATGTGCTGGTAAAAGTTGTAATTCTGAAGAACACATACGTGGCCTTGATAGTATGTATAAAAGCATTGTGAATGTTATGTCTAACGCAGCCGTACAGACCCACAAAGGTAACCAGCCGCGAGGTAAAAAACGCGTAATTGGGTGGAACAGGCACGTCCGCGCTGCGCACTTGGAAGCAAGGGAGAAGTATCAGGTATGGATTCTTTGTAATAAACCAAATTCCGGCAGAGTTTGGGATGAGATGCGAGAAAGTCAAAAGATTTTCAAAGGAAAACTGAAATGGTGTCAAAATCACCAAGAACAAAAAATAAAAATGGACATAACATCTTCTCACAGATCATCCAAGAACTTTAGCCGATTTTGGAAATCCACAACTAGCATTGATCTCAAGCCCGCCCTTCCGGTGACAGTTGCGGGCTGTAGCACAGCTAATGGTATAGCGAATATTTTTAAAGACAATTTTCGCGTAATTTCGCCGCTGGGCCCTTCGGATGGTCTGGTCGATGCTGAGACTAGTCAGAGCAGCCCTGTTATCAGATTTACGACTAAGCAAATATCTAGCGTTATACAAAAAATGACGGGAGGAAAATCTCCAGGACATGACAGTCTCAGTATCGAGCACCTAAATATGCGGGGTTCCATTTGTGCTCGGGTGTTGTCTATGTTTTATTCTTTAAGTATCAGTCACTCTTATCTACCACCAGATTTAATGAAAACGCTAGTGGTACCCATTATAAAGAATAAGACGGGTGATATCACAGACGTAAATAATTACAGGCCTATATCGCTCGCTACTGTGATTGCCAAAGTATTTGACGGTTTGCTGGACAACATACTGGATAAATTTTTAATTCTACATGACGCTCAGTTCGGGTTTAAGCCAGGACTTTCCACAGAAAGCGCAATATTAAGTCTAAAGCAAACCGTCAAATATTATATTGATAGACGCACACCAGTTTACGCGTGCTTCCTTGACCTCTCCAGCGCTTCTGACCTTGTGTCATATGAAATTTTGTGGAAAAAGCTCAGGGAGGCGGCACGCGTACCAGCTGAAATAGTTCGTGTGTTTCAGTATTGGTACTCCAATCAGGTGAATAATGTGAGATGGCAAAACTCGCTTTCTGACGCATACAGACTGGAATGCAGGGTGAGGCAGGGGGGAATTACCTCACCGAAGCTTTTCAGTCTGTATGTAAATGAGCTGATAGCTGGGCTCAGCAGCAAACGTATTGGATGTTGGATTGATGACACTTGTGTCAATAACCTTAGCTACGCAGACGATATGGTGCTGCTGGGCCCAACTGCCAGCGCAATACGGGAACTTTTAGACTACTGTACCAAATACGCTGCAAGCCATGATCTGCTGTACAACTCTAAAAAGAGTGTCTACATGATCTTTAAGGCCGTCGGCAAAACATTATCTCTTGAGCCAGTCATTACACTCAATGGACAGGTAATGCAGAGAGTGACACAATTTAAATACTTAGGACACTGTGTAACGGACGACCTTAAGGATCATGCAGATATTGAGCGGGAACGCAGAGCTCTCGCTGTGAGAGCTAATATGTTGGCCCGCAGGTTTGCTCGTTGTAGTAGAGAGGTAAAACTAACCTTGTTTAAAGCGTATTGCCAAACTTTCTACACGAGTAGCCTGTTGTGTTGCCAGTGGGTCAGTTAAACGCGTGCAGTATTGGATAAGCTGAGAATGGGTAAGGGCCTAAAACTACCATCTCGGAACCTCTCTTCGCAAGTTCGTCTGCGGCATCATTGCCTAGGGATCCGCTGTGTCCCTTGATCCACTGGAGGGTGATCCTGTTAGACAGCGATATACTCTCCAGGGCGAGGTGACACTTGAAAATTAGTTTACTGTTGGTTTGTTTGTTCTCTAGGGCTTTGAGCACAGCCAGGCTATCAGATACAAATCTAATTGCGTAGCTGTATATCTCTAGACGCTTTACAGCTGTTGCGGCTTGGGTAGGGCGACACACTCGCATTCTGCAATTTAAGAACGTACATAATATTTTATGTATAACGGAATAGAACCACGACGCAATTGTGGTCAATAATTCTTTATTGTACCCTCAGTGTTGTGATGTGATTACAACCGATCACAGACCAAATAGGTTGCAACCGATATTCTACTTGTTGTTGTCAACCTATAAGTTTAATCGTGTTCACGATGTGATCGTGGTATGTTACAAAATAAATGAATTTTAAATTTTGAATTTTTGAATTTTGTTACTCAAAAATAAATACGTATTATATGGAGTTGTGATGTGATTATGACTAAATACTGTTTATATCACTCATCATTAGATACCTTGCCAATATTTGGGTTACCCTAGCCACTTTAGCGTATACGGGGATTGTACTTCCCACTAATATTCTTGCCTTACACGTCTTTTGTTGACCACAATCCCCAAACAACACTGTTTAATACGTAGACGTGTTGCGCGAGCATTGCTAACGCGGCTGGGACGCGTAAGCAGCTAGCATAATCCTTAATCCTTACAGATTATGATTCTGACAAGTCACATTCTTGGGGTCCCAGCCCCCATTCAATCATATCAATACCTCAGGAGATAGATGAAAATACACTAGTGGAACCAATTGTTAGAATTACATCTAGTATAGAATCAGATAATAGGAGTACTGGATTGGACATACAGACCAGTGAAGCAGGTGAATTACCACCTGCTGTTCCTGCATTATCGGCCGATACATTGGAAGCTCTAGGAGAACCTAAAGATAAAATTGCGATTTATGGGCCTAAAATCAGAAATGAGATATCTGAACGTTGGGGTAGAATAGTAGTTAAAGGACTGAGTAAGGAATCACTTTAAAAGTTTATGGAAAACATTTGCTTCCCGGAAAACCTGAAATTACTCAAAGCCCCTGAACTGAGTTTTTTCAATAAAATACATTTTACAATTTTATTTACAAAAGTCAAAGTCAAAGTCAAAGCATTTAATTCAATATTAGACCATTTACCAGGCACTTTTGAATTGTCAAGGTCGGTCGGTCAAAAAGATGAAGCTATTTGCACGTTCCAAAGCGTAAATCTCTATAGACAAGAACGTGCAAGAAACTCCACGGACACTCTTTTAAAAATAATATTTTGTTACAAAATTATGGTATCATCATTTATATTGAAATTATGTGAGAACGATGTAAAATTCGTGCAGGATAAAAGAGTTCGGAGTAAAAAAGAAACAATTCAAAGAAATAATTAAAATAAACCATGGCAGCCGAGAGATGACCAGTCTCAGCTGATGGCGCCCGTTCACGAACATGACGCATACGCTAGCACCATTCGGCTCAACCATTTTTTTAGGGAGCCAAATGATCCAACGCATGCGCCACCATCAGCCAAACTTTTGAGTGAGCATGACATCCCCAATCGCCAGGGTACATTCAAGTCAAAGACCTACCCAAAATGATCATTATAGTTTAAAGGTACACAGTACTCACACATGTGCATGAAATTATACAATGTTAAATAAGTTGAGTCTATACAATGAAAAATATTGCATTCTTACAATCTTCAGCCGGTCCAACAATATTACGAAATGCTAACAGATTTAGTGGCTACCTAGTGGCGTTGTGGAGCAGGACCAGCATTGAGCCAAGCATTTTTATCTTCAATATACTCCCCTAACTTATAATATGCTTGCGTGCATAGTGTGCGTTTAAATACAAGATTTAAATTTTGTCTCATTTAATTTTAATATTTATACAGCTGTTATCAATGGCAATCACTGTTGCAACACTACTACATTTATTCAACCATCATCCTTATGGCTGGCCAGAAACAACAGGGCGCGGTCCTAGAGCTACCGCTGTGGAACCTTGAACTGGATATGATGAGACATGTTACGCTGATAATACCCTGGTGACGGCCCGGGGACAATGACATTGGCAAGCGATAATACTGGCCACAGCAGGGGTTCTGCAGGTACTCGGAAGAATCCAGCGTTTGGGTCTCGAAGTGGCTTTGCTTAAGTCCGAAGCCCTCTGTTTCCCCATGGAAACCTAGGAACAAGCCACTTCGGGATTCGCATATAGTGGTCGGTGGCATTCGCATCAGTATCGAGCTGATGACGAAGTACCTAGGACGCACATTCAGCGGCTGGTCCCCAGGTTGATGTGCATTGTAGCTGCTCTTTCGTGGCTTTTACCCAATTTAGCAGGGCCGAACGCTTCCTGCAGGAGGTCCATTGCCCACCCGCCTGCCATTTATGGGGCGTCCGTGTGGGCGGTGAACCAAATAGCCCGAAACGCCGTGGCACTGCGAAGACCGCAGAAAGCGATGGTTATTAGGTTCATGAGTGACTGGATAGGCGACATGGCGCCCTCAGTTTCCAGCTGACTCAGGTGCTTACTGGATATGGATGCTTTGGGAAGTACCTGCGTCGCATGAGTTGGAAACGGATGCCCGTTTGTCACCAATGCGTGGACTGTCCCGAGGACACCGTGGAGCATACGCTGGAGGAACGTTCAGCGAGGACGCTGAGGATGGTCGGGTGGTATATCGCTTCCGTCTTCGTGGAATGCCGTCACAGATACATTCAAAGGAGACGTCGGAAAGGGAAAAAGAGCATACCTCTCACTCCACCTGCAGCAGAAAGGCAGCCGTGCGTCGACGGGAGCTCAACGATCTCCGAGCACCATGAGGAAGGGATACCATGAGGAAAAGGACGTCGAACTTTGGGCGGAGTTGTTGCCTGACCAGTGAGGCCTAAAGAGTCATTGAGCAATATGTTACGTGTATGCCTTTAATGGGAGTATGTGCTGCTGCGGTCGTTGGATCAGTCGCACTAGGTGATGGTGTGCGACGATGCTAGTCGGGGTTGCGCTTGAACAATATTGTCTTTCGAGTTCCAGAATTATGGTAGCAGTAGTTCTCCTCTCCGTTTGAGCAGCAGCTACATAACATCACCATGACTATGTATTGCTTTAAATATCAACAATAAGCACACAGGGTTTCAAGACGCTACAAGTAACCGATGAAGAGTTGTCTAACATGGAGACAATTCCAGCAGTAGCTTCAATAACATCACCATAACAGATGTATTACTATGAAATTTAATATCAACAAATAGCACACAAAGTTTCAAGATGATACAAGTAACCGTTGAGGAGACAATTCCAGCGAAAGCTTCATAAAATCACCATTATTATAATATTGTTATATCACACTTACATTTTGAACGTTTGTCAGTCAAAATCAAACTAGGTCCTCTGATGGTACTTAAATCAAGAAATTGACGTGTGTGAATAGAATTGCCTACATAAAGATAATTCAAATATTATTAGGGTAAAATAAAATTATAAGTGTGTAAAAAGTTTGTATCGGAAATTTTC
Source organism: Melanchra persicariae (assembly GCA_947386135.1). Classification (NCBI taxonomy): domain Eukaryota; kingdom Metazoa; phylum Arthropoda; class Insecta; order Lepidoptera; family Noctuidae; genus Melanchra; species Melanchra persicariae. The sequence goes on along the minus strand of OX376661.1, from coordinate 5,992,650 downwards.
AAAAGGTCCTCGCTTTGTACACCGTTTACTCGGAAAAACGTCCTCGTACTGTACATGAAAAGTCTAATACTGCGTCCTCACATTGTACAAGAAATGAGAAAAAGTGTGTTAAATTAGGTCCTCGCATTGGTGACCCTGGTCAAATGCTTAAGGTCCTCGTTTGGCTCACACACAGGTCCTCGGATGGTACTTCCCAGGCGGGTTTTCGAATGTATTTAGGTCCTCGCATTGTTCATAGGAAGTCATACCAAAAAAAGATTGAGATAGCACTATACGACTAGGCTCATCAACCTTAATAATTATTGTTTTCTGTTTCTTTCTGTCTTGTTAATAAAGTCGTAAGTCGTCGTTAACCTGGTTTTCTAGAAGGTCCTCGGATGGTGACTTACAGCTATAGTCCTCGTATGGGTGTCTGTACAAGTAATGGTGTGTGTGCGTGTAGTGGAAGGTGAGTATTATGTGGGATAGTGAGCATCTATGATAGGTGGGGTGTGCGAGGGGTGCGTGCGTGCGTGTTCGAGTGAGTGAATGTTATCGAAATCGGGGTGCGTGAGAGAGGTTAGGTGATGTACGTAAGCAGAGACTCCGTGTAGGCATAGTCCCTTTCTAGTAGCCACTCCGTTACTTTTGTTTTAACCGCGTGTTCATTTAATTTTAGGATTTGTAACTCGCTGATTAGATTGTCGCTTATTTATATTTGGCAGCAGCAGCTTAGCGTGAGTTTTTAAAATCGATCGGAGCACATAGAGCTGACGTACCGTAAGGACTTTGCAGTTAGAGTATAGTTCAGATGTTGGGAATCTATAGGGCTTCCTGGTCATTACTTTAAGAATGGCTCTTTGTGCTCTCCCTACTTTCAACATGTTCGTTTATGCTGCTCCTTCCAATGCAGTGATACAATATCCAATAACAGATTGGCAGAGAGCGTAATACACCATCTTCAGAGTGTCAGGTTTGGCCGAATCTCTCAGTGACTTGAAGGCGCATCGTTCTTGTGGTAAGGGCGTCTATCTGTTTGTCCCATCTTAGTCCGTCATCAATCTGAACTCCGAGATATTTGATATTGTCTTATCTAGTAAGAGTTGGACAGGCACAAGTTGGTATTGGATTTGTGCATGAGTGAGCTGTAATACTAAAGGTATGTGATGGCCTCATGTTACGTCGGATTGCGAATGGGATGTAAGTGGTTTTGGTTAAGTTGAGTGTGGGAAGGTTAGAGTTCAACCATTTCATTATTTTGGACAGGGCTTCTTCTGCAGTAGTCGTAACCATGTCCCGAGTAGGCCCGTGAATGAGGATCGCGGTATCATCTGCGTATGCGTAGATGTCACAGTTAGGTAGGTTCAATTTTCAAAGCTCGTTAACATACATTTTGAATAGAATGGGGCCGATTATGCTACCTTGAGGGATTCCGTATGTTATTGTTTCCTCGTCACTTTGCATCAACTTTGACACGTTGCGTTCGATTGTTAAGGTAACTTTTGAAAATTTCAAGTGGTATTCCACGCACACCAATTCGATCCAGCTTTTGAATAAGTTTGGGAACAGAAACTGTGTCAAAGGCTTTCGAGAGGTCCAGACAAATTCCCAGGTACTTTATTTTACTGTCTAGCTTCCTGGCAACCTGTTGCGTAAAGTCCAAAACCGCATCTTCCGTCGACACTCCTTTACGAAAGCCGTATTGGTTTTCAGCAATTATGTGGTGTTTGTCCAGGAAGTTACTAAGAGAATTTGCGAAGATCCTCTCCCGTAGTTTGGAAAGTGCTGTTAAAACAGATATTGGTCTATAGTTACTAATACAGCATGGGTGTATTATTGCCTTTTTGAAAGCATCCGGAAATATACCAGTTTGAAGACTGCGATTACAGAGAAAAGTAATAGGTGGAACCATGTCGGCATATTTTCAACAGTGCAGAAGAGATACCGTCCCATCCAACGATGAGGCACAGTCATGTCGATTGTGAGATGAGAGATTCCACTTCAGTTTCATCTACCTCCAACAAAGCAAGGGAACTGACAATTGGGTCATGGGTACTATTAGCACATTGAACCTTTTGCTCCTGTTGTCTGTCTGGGTGCAGTTGACACAAATTCGTGCAGCCAAATTTTTACCCACTTTACTAAGGAAGTGATTTACCTCGTTTAAGGAAGATAGAGGATCGTCACTTAATTTGAGAAACTCTAAAGGGCTAACATGGGTCTTTTGGGTGTTAGTTATTTGTTTAATTGTAGTCCATAGTGCTTTAGGATTTTTTCCTGCCTTTTCCAACTCTGTCGTTTCGTAAGTTATTTTTAATCTTCTAAGTTAGCTGTTACAGAAATTCCTGTAGCGTGTGTATGTAGTTTTCAAGATCAGGTTATCAGGAGCTTTCCTTGTCTTACTATGCATGTTATCTGTGTTTTTTATGCATTTCAGTAGCCCAGGAGTCATCCATGGCTTAATAGTTCTTTTTTGCCTGGGAATTTTAACCTGTATCGAGTGTTTTGTAATTACTGATCTGAAAATATCTATAAATTTGTTTGTGCATACGTTAACTTCATCAATTTGGTATAATGTAGCAAAGTCCGTATTTTCTAGCTCAGCAATAATGGCATCGTAACATAGTCGAGTTTTACTTATAGTTTTACTTTAGTATTACTTTACTTGTTTTTCTTGTTGGATTCACCTGAGCCATAGATAAAATTACAGGCTTGTGATCCGTGACATGAGATTCCAACACAAGTGTGGTAGATCTGTGGTTAGATTTGAGGAGAAGGTGATCAATGCAGTGTTCCAGTCGAGTAGGGAATAGGTGGGTCGGCATCAGCCCAAACGAGGCGTTAATTGTAAGGTATTTGAAGCTATGGTCGTTCCTACTACTTGGACTTATGTCTATGTTAAGATCTCCAACAAGGGCGATACTAGGACAACAGGATAGTTTCGGATACACATTACATAGGCTTGTCGTGAAATTGTTGAAATCCTCTCTGGTCTTGAACGAAGGGGAGCGATAAACGGCGACTACAGACAACTTTTTCTCAATTTGACATACTAGGCAATTCCCCCCTTCAAAAGATGGTTCCCATACGGAGCTTCCTAACCTTAGTTTTGTATATATTATAACTTTTAGCTCATAAAGGAGAGGCGGGAGATGATTCTGCAGTCATCAGACGATGCGTGCAAATACCGGCAGCTCAATAGACGGATCTCCAAGTCCTTGAAAAGCGACCTCCGCCGCTTTAATACTGAAAAGATTATAGACGCGATAGAGCGGAATAAGGGCTCCAAGGTCTTTGCAAGAGATTTGTCTATTGGGCACAGCCAGCTCACAAAACTGAAGACCGACGATGGCAGAACCATATCCGCCAAATCGGAGCTTCTGAGGGAGATCGAGACATTCTATGGACAGTTATACACGTCAATGACCAAACCCGCAGCAAATATAGCGAACAACCCAAGAGCTAGATTGACCCGGCATTATACCGAAGACATCCCGGACGTCAGCCTGTATGAGATTAGGATGGCTCTGAAGCAGCTTAGCGGCCGAACTCCTGTAGGCGGGTGGAAAACCAGTCCTTAGGGCCTTTCATAAACTGTTCGATTCCGTCATACTCGAGGGGAAAACGCCACAAGCGTGGAGCAGAGGTGTGGTGGTACTCTTCTTTAAATAGGGTGACAATGCCCTGCTTAAGAATTACAGGCCCATCTCATTTCTGAGCCATGTCTACAAGCTGTTTTCCAGAGTCATCACAAACCGTCTCGCACGTTTGACGACTTCCAGCCTCCCGAACAAGCTGGATTCCGAAAAGGCTTCAGCACCGTAGACCACATACACACGCTGCGGTAGGTTATACAGAAGACCGAAGATTATAATCTGCCCCTCAACTTAGCGTTTGTGGACTACGAGAAAGCCTTCGATTCGATCGAGACTTGGGCTGTGCTGCAGTCTCTCCAACGGTGCCAGATCGACTATCGGTACATCGAGGTGCTGAAGTATTTGTACGAAAACGCCACCATGTCAGTCCGACTTCAGGATTAGACATCAGAACCTATCCTCTTGCAGCGGGGTGTGAGGGAGGGAGACGTAATTTCTCCGAAACTGTTCACGGCCGCAATGGAGGACGTCTTTAAGGTTTTGGACTGGAAAAGGCTACGCATTAATGTCAATGGCGAGTACATCACTCATCTTCGATTTGCCAACGATATAGTCGTCATGGCTGAGACCACGGAGGACTTCAGTACAATGCTCGATGACCTCAGTAGAGCTTCCGAAAGAGTGGGTCTTAAAATGAACATGGACAAAACCAAGGTCATGATAAATACCCATGTAGCACCCACTCCTGTCAAGATTGGAGGCTCTGCACTCGAAGTTGTTGATGAGTACGTCTACCTGGGACAAACGATCCAGCTAGGTATTGCTAACTTCGAGAAGGAGGTCAACCGTCGAATCCGACTCGGCTAGGCGGCGTTCGGGAAGTTGCGCGGTATCTTCTCGTACTCACATATCACAGTGTCTCAAGATGAAAGTCTATGACCAGTGCGTGTTGCCAGTGATGACCTATGGATTCGAAACGTGGTCGCTCAAAATGGGCCTCATCAGAAGGCTTAAAGTCACCCAAAGGGCAAGGGAGAGCGCAATGCTCGGAGTTTCCTTGCGTGATCGAATCAGGAATGATGATATCCGTAAGAGAACCAAGGTTACCGACATAGCCCGAAGGATCGCCAAATTGAAGTGGCAGTGGGCAGGGCACATTGCTCGCAGAACAGATGGTCGATGGGGCCGAAAAGTTTTGGAGTGGCGACCGCGTACCGGAAGACGCAGCGTTGGAAGGCCTCCCAAAAGGTGGACCGATGACCTGGTGAGGGTCGCGGGTAACCGATGGATGCGAGACGCACAGGACCGGTTGCTGGGGCGACACTTGGGGGAGGCCTATGTCCAGCAGTGGACGTCTTTCGGTTGATATGATGATGATGATGATGATATTATAACTCCATCGTTTTGATTAGCGTTGATCTCTGATGAGTGAGACATAAAAAATTAGTTAAAATCCCAAGACAAAAAAGAACAATAAAGCCATGGATTACTCCTGGGCTATTGAAATGTATTAAAACTCGGGATAAAATACATATGAAAACAAAAAAGGCACCAGATAATATCATTCTAAAAACTACATAATTATACACGCTATCGGAATTTTTGCAATAACTTGCTAAGAGAATTAAAAATAGCTTACGAAAGAAGAGAGTTAGAAAATGCTAAACACAACCCTAAAACCATGTGGAAAACAATAAAAGAAATCACAAACACACAAAAGACAAATGTCAGTCCTTCAGAGCTACTTAAATTACGAGACGACCCAAAATCATCAATAAACGATGTAAATCTCTTTTTTAGTAACGTGGGCAAAGATTTGGCTGCAAAAATCATGTCACAGACATCTAGCAAGGCTAGTGATCCTTATTTTCCTACTCCAGCCCAAGATGGCTTTCAAAACTCCCCCGTCGACTCTCTTGCGATACTGGAAGCGGATGAAGCAGAGGTAGAGTCTGTCGTACTTCAATTACGAAATGACTGTGCCGTGGGATGGGATGGAATATCAACTTTACTACTAAAAAAAAGCCGTCACGCACTGGTCCCACCATTAACCTATCTCTGCAACCGTTGCTTCCAAACAGGTGTATTTCCGGATGCTCTTAAAAAGGCAATTATACACCCTATTCACAAGGGGGGAAGCAAAAACTGTGTGAATAATTATAGGCCAATATCAGTTTTACCCGCCATATCAAAAATTATTGAAAGAATTTTAAACAGACGTCTAAGAAGCTTTCTTAACAAACATAAAATAATTGCCGAGAATCAGTACGGATTCCGACAAGGAGTGTCGACAGAAGATGCCGTGTTGGATCTTACGCAACAGGTTACTAGGAAGTTAGACAGTAAAACAAAATGTCTGGTTATCTTTCTGGATCTTGCCAAAGCGTTCGACACAGTCTCTATTCCCAAACTTATCGCTAAGCTGGAACTTGTCGGTGTACGTGGAACGCCACTTGAGTTGTTCAAAAATTACCTCATAAACCGAACGCAACTGGTCAAAATTGATACCTACTACAGCGGCGAGGAACCGGTAACTTACGGCGTACCTCAAGGAAGCATACTTGGACCTCCACTTTTCCAAATTTATGTGAACGACCTGTGCAGGATGTGCCTTGCTAAGGGTAATATTTATGCGTACGCTGATGATACCGCAATCCTTGTTTACGGTTCTACTTGGGATATGGTCAAGACTGCTGCAGAAGAAGCTCTGATCAAAATAATGGAATGGCTCAACCTAAACCTCCTGACCCTCAACTTGAAAAAAACCACTTACATCCCTTTCGCAATCCGACGAAACACTGCACCTTGTCATACTTTTTCTGTAATTGCTCACTCATGCTCAATTTTACCCGGACCCTGTGTTTGTCCAGCACTCACCAGAGCCGACAGTGCGAAGTATCTTGGAGTGCAGATTGATAGCGGTCTGAGATGGGACAAACAGATTGAAGCAGTCACCACAAGAACAATGCGGCTCATTCACATCTTTAAGTCCCTTAGAGACTCAGCTAACCCTGATACACTGAAGATGGTATATTGTGCTTTGTGCCAGTCAGTTCTTGGATATTGCATCATTGCATGGGGTGGTGCAATAAAAACCAGTGTTTTGAGAGTGGAAAGAGCGCAAAGAGCCATACTCAAAGTAATGACAAAGAAACCCTACAGGTGTCCAACAACAGAATTGTATTCTGACTGTAAAGTTCTTACAGTACGGCAACTCTTTGTGCTCCGATCAGTTCTTAGAACGCATGTCAGTCTGCCTCTACCGAATCCAAATAAGCGAGTAAACCTCCTTCCAAGAATCCAATACAAAATCACCTTCGCAAAACATCAATTCTACACACTAAGTACACACATATACCATAAAATAAATTCACAATTAAAAATTTTAAATTTAAACACATACAAAGTTAAATCCATACTCACAGATTGGCTACTACAAAAAGACTATGCCTACACGGAATCTTTACTTACATACATCACCTAATATTACAAATACTCACTGTCTAACATACATTTACATTATAAGTGCATACGAACACGCGCTCATTTTTTCCATCCACATTTTCCTTCCAACTCAAACTCACACCACACTTCATTTAACACGCACACACATACACTCCATCACACACAACATACTCATACTTACCCCAAATAAACATAACCCTTAACACTGTCACACACTTACATATAAATAACAGAATCCCCAATACTTCAGCACCGTACGCTTGTAATACTAAATCATGTTTTTACTTGGCCGAACACTGTCTCTTAAAATACAGGTTATCCTAGTTTAGGAGGCAGGGTTATAAAAATGTTTGTACAGTCTCTTACAACAATTGTATTGTAATATAAGTTTAATCTGTAAGTATTGTGAATAAATTATTATTATTATTATTTATTATTATTATCGTTTTGATTAGCGTTGATCTCTGATGAGTGAGACTGAAATCCATCCAGGACAGCTAGGTAGTGTGTTGACTTTACTCAGCCAGCATTCCGTCAAAACAAATGATGTCAAAGTTTGTTTTAGTTAAATTCAGCAATACTTGAAGTTGGTTAAAGATTTTAGTAACGCTGCGTATGTTTAAATGTGAAATATTTACATTACTTCCAGTTGAGTTGATATATTAGGTTGGGGAAAAAGTCTTTTCGCATTATGGTATGTATGAACTTGTAATAAAATCTCTTTGGCTATTTGTATCTGGCAGGTTTTGGTATCATTGAAAGTTTAAATTTTAAAGAACATAATTCCAAATTCAAATTAGGAAAATCATTAATGCCTAGCCTTCTCCAGTCCAAAACCTTGAAGACATCCTCCATTGCAGCCGTGAACAGTTTCGGCTGTCTCTAGCTGAAAACAATGGGTTGACATAATCATCATTATTCTTACTATCTGATACATTATATCCCTTATGCTGGTTGGTAATTCTATTTCTCAAAAATATTGGAGCACTTTTATTTATCATCATTGAAATACCTAACCAAGGTTAATGCAGTTCTTACTCTAATTAAATACAGCAAATCAGTTGCATATTGTCAGCGTCTAAACCATTTCCATCCATCACATGGAACAATAATATTTCTTGGTATTTTTAGAGTAGGTAATCGGAGTTGCAACTTTTCATAGATCCTTGTCCGATGCATAGTTTTCGTGGGGTTATCATTCAATGAATGTTTTCCCATTTATTTAAGTACATATTGAAGCAATACTCAACTCATTACGGTAACTACTCGGATTTACGAGATAAAAATAATCAAGGTCTTACTAACTTCAGCAAAATGATCCTCCCGAGAGAGGTTAGTATCCATATGGATGCCTAGGTTTTAGCTCTTTTAGAATATAAAATGGGCATTGAGTCATACACTACAGGCGGCAGAGACTGGTGATCCAATTGGCAGAGGTAAAAGTGGAAAATTATAACTCAGGATTGATTAAAGTAATAGAAAGTCATAAATAAATATTTCAATAGGTGGGTACACTTTCTTAAAAATACAAACATTACTTGCTTTAAAGCAATCAAAATTAAGGATAGGCAAACTATGTTTTAAAAACAAGTTTTGTGGCTTTGTTTCATTTCTTCGGGGTTAGAAAATAAACCAGCTGCATTAAACAATAGTTCACTTGGTACTAAAATTGAACTTGACTGTTACTTCTCCACCACAATACAGCGTCGTTTTCTAAAGTTCGTTTTCTTTTTAACGAGTATATTCACTAATGGGTGATTTCTTCATCATGAGGTTACTATCAGTGCTGTCATTAAAGGTTTCCTCTCCATCGTGGCTGCTATTTGTCAACAAGTCAACCAGATTGGAATGCACACTTTGTGTTGGTGGTAAAATCTGGAAGGTTGTGCTCGGTTCATCATGGGTCGGGTTTGATTCTACTCTTACCATTTTGGCAGCAGATGCAACAAAAGCTTCGTCATGATTAACACCACTTGCCACATTTGAGTCGTAAGTATTGGGTTTTCGAGCATCGCTGCTCGTTCGTACTATTACGACGTAATTATGGAGGACGAGGTTTCTTGTCTAATTTCCCAAAAGTGGTCATACAAATTGTAATTTTTTATTGTTTTTCCCTCTATGTTTTGATAGTTTACTCGATGCGAGCAAAGGTTAGGTGATCAACACAGTAAAAAAGTAGGTAGGTAGGTATACTGTCAGTGTTCACCCGCTTTCATAGTCGACAATGGTCTCACATGGTCCACACTACGCCAGCCAGTCGTTTTCTTTATTGAAATCAGGCCTTTTAAAAGTAAATTATCTCTAGTTATTACCCCTCAAATAATTGTTTGCCTACTAATGGAAAAATAGATATGTGCATTTTCGAATTGAAATATTTAAATAAAATGTCCAATTTACATCCTAAAAAATATCTACAAGATTTGAATATAAAATACTCTCTGAATGTTTATGGAAGATTCAAAGATTAAAAAAAACCCACGCTGTCAACGGGTGCGTGGGTGAAGGGAACGTTCACTTTACCTTGCCTTATAGTCAGCGGAATACGGTGAAGGGAACACTTCGCTCGTTTGAATTGTCATTTAGCTAACTCTCTAAATCCACGCATGAGCAGTGTCAACGGGTGAACGTCCGCGCGTTCACCTCTTCTTAGAGTCCGCTGAATACAGTGGAGTGACCACTTCGCTCGTTTGAATTTTCAATTGCCACTCCACGCAAACGCAATGCAAATTGAGGTTTGATATGCATTGCGGCATTGTGCACGTCCCAATAGAAAAATGAGATAAAGTGAATTAAAATAAATCATTAAGAAGAAATAAAAATCATTTGAAGATAAAATTTGTGACTTTGTTCGAGTTCCTGACCCACGTGAAATATGGAAGATTCTGATATAGGCCATCTTGAGTCTATATACTTATTAAGAAAATGAAAAAGTTTACCTCTGCAGGTAATACTTTGATCCTAAGTAGTAGGTGTATTCTAGGTGCATCGACCTCACATATATTAAAGTTAAATTTAGTATTCCAAATATTGTAAAACATTTATCTGAAAAGAGTAACAATGGAGTTTCTTGTCCATTCTTCTCCATAAGAATCTACCTTTGCGAACGGACAGTAGTCACTTTATTTTGTATACATAGTATTTGGATATAAATGATGACGTTCGAAAGAGCCGTTTGATAGCCTACTTTTAATGAACGTTTTGACGTTTTTGTAAAAGTCAAACTTTTATAAAAAGACAGTTTGGGAAGCAAATGAAGGAAAAAGGGAAAATAATAATAATAAAATAAAATAACCTTTATTTCGCAAAAATTGATAACCTTGCGCAACTTTTTAACATTTTTAAGGTATTTACTTAGTAGGGTTGATACGGAACTGATTCAACCTGCTCCCCGTACTAGTATGAACTGTATTACGGTGGAACAGTTTCCTCGAACACCGCGCAATTAACTATAATGTACTTAAGTATTTGATATTTGTGACAAAATCATACATTTTGGAAATACATGGTTCAACAAGGAAAGTACAGCAGAAGTGATCTCAGGGTAAACATAAAATATTGTAATTGATTTTCTGTCTTAGTGTAGGTAGTTCTAAAAAGTGACATAGTATACGCAAAAAAATTCGATACGTTGTTTGTTTACAAAACGGCTGCTTGTACTTTTATATTAAATCATGATTAAAAACTAAACTAAATAAGTGAACCAAAAAGCAAAAGGTCCATTTCAGTAGAATGAGGTCACAATTAGAGCACTTATCATAATAATTTAAAATGTGCAGTGAAGTTGAATATTGTGTGTGTGAGTTTAATTGAAGATGTGTAACGTGTGTACATGTGTGTTTGTTTGTAAATTTATTAAGTGGTGACTTTTAAAATATTTTCAGTTAAATCATAATTCAGTGAGTTAAGAAGCTTAAAGATTTCAGTTTTACAATCATGATTATTAAGATGGCGAATTTGTTTTTTTTTTTTGATATTTTATTGTACATGAATGGCCCCAGGAAATGTATAAATCTTTTCGCAAAAGAAGTTTTACAGCGAGGCACAGAGTAAACAATGTCTCGCCTTCTTCTTGTTCTGAAGTCAGGTTTATTTTTATGCTGAATTTCTATTGCATGTTTAACAAATAATTGCCTAACTGTAAGGACTGATAATTTTGAGTACAACAAGTGGGTTGGGTATCTAAATCCTCTGTAACTCATTACCTTGAGAACTGCACGTTGTGCTCGCTCCAAACCAATAAGAATTGTCTTGGACGCACCACCCCATGCTGTAATAGCATAAGTTATAATGGACTGGCATAAGGAAAAATACACCAATAAAGATAAGTTTGGTGGGCAAAAGCCACGTATATTTTTAAATATATATATAAGTTTTCTAACTCTAGAGGTAAGAGTAGAGATATGTTTTTTCCAGTTTAGATGCTGGTCGATGATCACGCCTAGATATTTAATTGAAGAAGTTTTAGAGAGTTCACAACAAGGACAATAAATTCTCAGAACCATTACATGTGTGAACCTTTATTTGAATAATGTTAGGAGATGGTTGGCTACTCGTTATTAAGCTAAATGGTATGTATTTTGTTTTGAGTGTATTTAGGGTTAGAAGGTTTGACTGTAGCCAGTCTGAGACTATTCTAAAACCCTCATTAGCCATTTCATTAGCCTCTTTCCATGTTTTGCCACTAAATAGCAGAGCTGCATCATCTGCATATGCCAAGATCTGGCCCTGCTGGAGCTGTAAATCGCACATGTCATTGACATATATGAGAAAAAGCGTGGGTCCCATAACACTTCCTTGGGGCACACCGAAAGTTACGTTAACCAGCTCACTTATGTAGCCATTAATACGGACGCATTGAGTTCTATTAGACATATAGTCTGTAAAAAGTTTTAAAGGCATGCCACGGATTCCCAGATGTTGCAATTTTGAAAGTAGCAGAGGAACAGAGACTGTGTCAAATGCTTTTGCTAGATCCAGGAAGATACCTATAGTTTTTCTTCCTGAATCTAGGTTTTCAACAATGGCAGAAGTTAGGTTCTTTATAGCATCGTTAGTCGACCTGCTCTTCCTGAAACCGAATTGATTGTTTGACAGTAGTTTCTGAGATTCGAGGAAACAAGTAAGTCTACTATTCATGATTTTTTCAAGAACCTTAGATAACGATGGCAGAAGCGATATTGGCCTATAGTTCGAAACACAGTCTTCGTCCCCCGCCTTATGTACAGAAATTATCAAAGCCTTCTTAGGGCTTCAGGAAAAACACCAGTCGCCATACATTGATTGCATATCGTTGTTATTGGCCAAGCCAACGAATCCACATTTGATTTTAATAATTTAATAGGAATTCCGTCGCAACCAGTAGCATTGGACGGTTTTAAATTCAGTATGATGGTTTTTACTTCCTCAGAGTCTGTTGGTAGAAGGACAAAAGAGTTGTTTTTGTGGGTTTCAATCGTGGGAACCTTAGGCACCCTCTGACGTTTGTATAGTATATCATTGGCTAAGTGATATCCTACATCTGCAAAGTATCTGTTTACATGGTTAATTGAGCTTTGTGGATCAGATTTGACTTTTAACAACTCTTCGCTATCATGACTTGGTTCCGCAAAATTGCAAACATCTTTAATTAAGGACCATTGTTTTTTTAAATTATTTTTGTGCTTATTGATTTCAGACCTTAGATAGTTATTTTTAAGTTTTTTCAATAGATTATTGCAAGTGTTCCGATATCTTTTATAAGTAATTATTAGAATAAAGTTTTGTGGATCCTTACGAAGCTTTTTATGGAGTTGGTCTCTATTTCTAATACATCTGCATAGACCGGATGTAATCCAGGGTTTTAGAGCACGTTTCCTTCGAGATGGTTTACGTATTGTTGTGTGCTTATTCATTGTGTCTGTTAAAGCCTTTAGAAACACGTTAGTCATTTCATTACAGTCGTCGGCTGTTAAGATAGAAGGCCAGTTAATTTGTTTCAAGTCCTCCATGATTGCCTGATAATTAATTATTTTATACGGTTTAGGTTTGCAACTGTATGGCTTAATTTTTTTAGATAAAGAAATCATGACCGACGAGTGATCCGTGACTGTAGAATCACATACATACGATAGTCTGGGAAACAGACGAGGTTTTAAGAAAGCAGTGATCCAGGCAATTTTCCTTTCTGGTCGGGAGGGTATGCGATGGTAATAGACCGTGTGAGGCCAGTAAATCCATGTATCTTAAGGAATTATGACTGCTGTTATCTAAGATATTAATATTTATATCTCCTATCAAAATTATATTCTTATACATCTTTATATCGTTTAAAATGCTATCCAAAACAGTCTGAAAGTTATCAATATTTTTAAATGCGGGTGATCTATATATAGATACTATTGCAAGTTCATTTCCAATTGTAGAGACTAGGCAGTTCATTTCATCGTCATTACTTATAGGTTCGGAGATTTTAGGTTTCAGGTTCTCTTTAAAGTATATCACTATCCCACCATTTTGATTAATTGATTTATCGGTACCGATAGATTTATATGAGTTAATCCTGGGTATTGCTGCGATTTTTGAAAGCCAGCATTCAGTCAAGACAATAAGATCAAATTCCAAATCCAGTCGATCTAGCAAGACCTGAAAGTCATCAAAATTGTGTTTCAAGCTTCTTATGTTTTGAGTCAGCACCTTGAACGTGCTAGATTTACTAAATATTTTTTTGCAGTTTTCAGGAACATCAGTGCTTTGTGCCAAGCCGACATTTATGGATTTCTCTATGTCTTCCGAAATATGTGTTAAATCAGCCATATTGTTTGAAGTAATTGATTTTAAAGATCATGTCGGCAGCAAAAACCTGATATTCCCTACTACTGTGAGCATAATGTGTCGTGTATGTAAGATTGTGTGTGAAATGTTTTTTTAGTAAATGAATGTTGTGTTTTTTGCGTGAATGTGGGCACAAGTTTACAGGGTTATTGATAATCACTAATATTTTGACCTTTACAAAGTTAATAGTTAATACTGTAATTATAAGATGCGAGAGAAAGTAGTAAAATGAACATGGAGGCAATTTAATTGTAAATATTAGTCAAAGCTCCGCAGGGGGAGTCATATTGTTAGTGATACCTTGTATTTGTTCAGTGGACTTAATAAGTATAGTTAGCTGATCTTCTGATTTCTTCAAAAATACTCTTCCATTAGAAACCCAGCAGAACTTGAAGTTGTACTTCTTTTTTATCTCTCTGGATTGATAGAAGAGTTTCTTGGCAGCTGGTGTCATAGCTTCTGAGATGTAGACTGGTTGTTTGTTTCCTGCTATTTTAAGTTCTTTTGTATTATATTTATCTTCCTTGTTCTTCATATTGTAAGACTTGATGGCTTTTAAAATGTCTGCTCGCATTTGTACAGTTTGGTATTCAATGAAAATTGTTTTATTTTCACCATGTTTTTTCGTGAACACTTGGCGTATATGATTTGGAATAATGGGCATTTTTAATGAGCTATGTAGATGATTCACGATCTCAACTAGATTTTCGTTTTCAGTAACAGGGACATTAATTACTTCAATCATTGTCTCTAGCTGTTTTCGTTGTAGTGCTTCGACTTGATCTTCAAGGTTTTCTATTTTGATGATCGCAGCGTTATTATTTAGGAGTAAATTGTCATATTTTTGTCGTAAATCCTTGTACAAACCAGTAGTCTCTTCAAGAGTTTTCTTCAGAATTTCATTTGAGGTGATGTTTTCTTTATTTTGATCTTTAAGCTCATCCATCATTTTGTTTAAATGAAGGAATTTCGAATCTTGATCTTCCTTAAGATTTTCAAACATTTTTTGGATGTCAGTACGGAGTTGAGATATTTCCTCTATGTCAGGATGAGTCTTCCTTTTTCTTGAGGAGAGATCAGGTTCCGATACAAAAGTTGTAGCGGGTGGTGAGTGCAACATAATCGTTATTGCTTCTGACAAGTTTGCTTATACTACGACAAGGTCACGCGCAATAGGTCGATTGGTGCGTGATCTTCACCAGCCGTAACTTGAATTCAGCTTTAAGTCTATCACGATAAGGTCTATTTTCGTTCCACTTTTATTGTAATGTTTTATAAAATCTTTTGTACGATAGGTCACGTCTGTTCGCGTTGAGTGCGAGCGCGCGATTTGAAAAGTATGGTATATACCTGGAAACAGGGGAAAAGTATTCGTAAAACATTTATTCAAATTCTGTAATATAACATCTATTTTAAGTATGAATAATATTTACAACATCTGATGAGTTACCAGCCATGTTATAAAGATTTAATTTTTGATGTAATTTAGAACCAATTTAAATCAATTAAAATAAAGAAGGGATGTAGTGTATGCGCAAATGCGGTGGCGGGTCATTCATTCACCAGCCGTAGCCGGGGGCACATGTGTTCTGTATCTTGCATACCCTTTATCCACCTGAGTGCTTATAAGTGTGTTTTATTGGCTTCTGAGTCATTACACCCTGCCTCCCTAATAAGGCTATTTTCCTTAGTAGTTATTCAATAAAAAAATTAAACTTCAACAATTCATATAAAAACCAAGCACCTCCGGCGGCGCAAAAAGGTGGGGGGCTAACCCCCTAATAAGGGGACTCGATTCTAAACACCTTTTTAATTTCCAGTAAGCACAGACAAAGTAACTACAGACGATATAATAAATAATCCTTTTTTATGGTTAACACTAGCGATAGTTGTTTTTTCTTTATTAAACTCCGCATTCTGAGTCACAAGGAATTATTCTAAAATTGATTACGTATCGCTAGGTCAATAATTTAAACTTTTAAATATACCACTCATTTACCCCTAAATTTGGGAGAAAACCCCAAGTTAGGAACCATGCAGCTGGTCGACGCAATTATCATTATGACAGTTCCGACTAAAGCGCGCCAAGTGCCAGAAAATGGAACTTAATTCCAGTGAACATGGCTAGGCAAACCATTAAATGTTAGTGAGCCAAATCATATGCCTAGCCGTTCAATTAAATGCCGTGATGGCATCTAGGCAGCTAACCAAATGGCACCGTTTATTGAAATGGCTAGTCAGCCAATTAAAGGGCTGATTAACCAGATGGTTGTGACATATACATTTTTCTAGTGCATGAACCTCAAAATAAAACAATGGATGCAGCGACTCGTATAATTACGGTCAATCTTCACTTCAGATATGTTTGTTTAACCTTCAATTTTTGATTGACTATACCAACTTTGAAATGGAGCTAAATACTGTTCCTGATAAGGTATCTGGTGGCATATAACCTGCCTGAGAACAGTAAATAAATTTTACGACAAACTTTATTTCGTCAGTCACAAATATAGTCTGATGCAGTTCAATCACAGATCTTAGGCCACAAACTGCATCAGACTGCTTTTTAGCGGTCGGGTTTTTTGACAGTCAATTTTTTTTTAAATTATAAACACTAAAATATTCAAAACTAGCTTCTACCAGCTGCGGCTTCGCCCGCGTGAATATCGGAAATAGCAAGGTTGCCTGATTTGTATTGTAATTTTTTACTCAGGAAAAACCCACCCTACACCTACCTTACACCTACCCTACACCTACCCTACACGACCTAGGCTACCCTACACCTACCCTACACCTACCTTACACCTACCCTACACCTACCCTACACCTTCCCTACACCTTCCCTACACCTACCCTACACCTACCCTACCTACATAATTATACCAGCCCAAAAATACTATGACATGTTTCTGGTCTCCTGGTACTTGATGTTTCTGGTCTCCTGGTACTTGATGTTTCTGGTCTCCTGGTACTTGATGTTTCTGGTCTCCTGGTACTTGATGTTTCTGGTCTCCTGGTACTTGTGAATCTGAAGTACTAAGGCAGCAGCGGCTCTGAGTTTCCACTTCCTCCTCAGTCTCCTAATCCATGCCACTTACCGGGATAAAAAGTAGCCTATTTTTTATTCCAGGATATTTTATTCCATTTTGTTTAAAAATATCTGAAGTCGTACTTTTTTGTTAAAAATCCGTAAAATATATAAAGGCCTAATTTACCAGTGCAAACGTTATCAAAGTGACTAATTCAACAGTGATTGAAATAATAAGTGTTAAAAAAAAAAAAAAACAACCGTGACTATTGATAATATTTAAAAAAGTATCAATTAAGTGTATTACTATCAGTGAAATTATCAGATCAAAACAAACAATCAAACAAACAGTATTCAAAGTGAAAATATTCAACATAAAAAAAGTGTTCACATTAGTACAAAGGAGTACCTACGTGTAGTGGAAAAAATCCTGGCACATTAGTCATCGCAACCGATTTGCCAAATTCAAATTTGTCATTCTTTAACATACGCTACTTAATTTCAACTCAGCATTGAAAGTACATTGTGGCTCAGTTATTTAACAAGCTACATGTGACCGCCGCTCGCCTCGCACCTCGAGTTCAAATCCGAGGCACACAATCGAAGACTTTTTGCAACATAAATTACTTTGTACACCAGCTATTAAAATCGAGTACTTACTGACAGAGGGCGTATAAGTAGCATAGCAACATCATATAACCACAGATAAGCATGAATACAGACAATATCACACTTCGTAAGCAGAACACTGGGTCTTTGACAAACTTATCTGTCTTAACAAATGACGATGAAAAGACGATACTTGACACCACAATGATGAGCGTACCGGACAGCCTGCATAATTATAATGACGGCGACTATATTAACGATTTAAACGAACAAATAAACGCACTTAAGATGGAACTTATGAGTGCTCATCAGGAAATAGACCACCTCAACAGCGAAAACTTTCGATTAAAATCCGATTTAGAAAAAGCCCTAATGACTGTCGAGACATGTAAAAAGATTTGCTTGACTCCTGGCAGAAAAAGTAATACACCATCATCATCGAACAAACAAAAATCAAAGCTTTACAAGATACCAGTAGCCTCAAATAATGACTCCAACACGACTTCGATTCATTATTGCAAGGAAATAAAAGTCGACACTCTCAACAAAGAAACACAGACTACCGACATGAGTTATGATTCATTGACGCAAAACAAAAACCTTACTGTATCAACTTCACGCCTGGGTAATGTTGCTCTAAAAAAACCAGTAGGCGTATCTCAAGCGAAACAGAAAAATAAACTCGCCATAATGAGTAGTAGGTGTACCAAAGGAACACTACCGTTAATCGAAGAAGTTTTCTGTAATCAATTTGACTACTGTCATTATTTGCTTCATAAAGCCCCCACAGAAGAATTATTAAGCACCGTCGAGGACAACTTATTTATTTATTTATTTATTTAAGACATACAACTATCATCACAGGCTTCCCTAATACAATAGTGTAGAACATTTATTATACGCTTACTATTTAACATATTACTATCTTTTAAACATTATTAACTTAAAATACTTTACAATGCAAGACTATTGCCTGCTCTTCATTGGAGAAAACGATTTAAATCGAGTACTTACTGACAGAGGGCGTATAAGTAGCATAGCAACATCATATAACCACAGATAAGCATGAATACAGACAATATCACACTTCGTAAGCCGAGTATCTAGATATCCTCGAAAAACTGAAAAACTCACTGAAAACCATTAAACACACAAATATTGTTATATGTGCTCCGACTTATATAAGAGGTGCTTTAATTCACAACTATAAAGTCGAGCTTTTCAACAACCTTCTAAGTTTGGACTTAAAAAACCACGGATATGCATATTTTTTTGACAGTAATTACACCCTGACTCTTGACATGTTTTCCTACAATACAGGAAAAATAAATAAACACGGATGGAGAGACATTTTTGACCAGATCAGATCTAAAATATTAATTGACTACGATCAAGATTATTCTAATGTTAGCGACGATATCCAACTCCTTGAAGAAGAACGTAGTAGAACTGACATTAATACTAATACTGAAAACTCTGAGTTTTTTCTTTTATAATCATACTAGCTTCTACCAGCGGCTTCGCCCGCGTGAAAATCGGAAATAGGGAGGTTTCTTGATTTGTATTGTAACTACACCTACTCTACACCTACCTACACTTACCTACACCTACTCTACACCTACCCTACACCTACCCTACACCTACCCTACACCTACGCTACACCTACACTACACCTACCCTACACCTACCCTGCACCTACCCTACACCTACCCCACACCTATCCTAACCAGCCCAAAAAATACTATGACATGTTTCTGGTCTCCTGGTACTTGATGTTTCTGGTCTCCTAGTACTTGTGAATCTGAAGTACTAAGGCAGCAGTGGCTCTGAGTTTCCACTTCCTCCTCAGTCTCCATTAATCCATGCCACTTACCGGGATAAAAAGTAGCCTATTTTTTATTCCAGGATATGAACTACATGTGTGCTAAATTTCATCCAAATCCCTTCAGCCGTTTTTGCCTGATTGTTACACAAACATACAAACATACAAACATACAAACATACAAACATACAAACTTTCACCTTTATAATATTAGTAGGATGTACATCCTGCACCAAAACATAGCTGGCCTCCTTAATAAAACAGACCAGCTAACATTACATATCCAAGATCTATTGCAAAAACAAATCAGTATTGAAATGATATGCATAACGGAACACTTCGTCATTTCTGGTCAAGAAAATTTAATAAACGTGCCAAACTTTAAGCTAGCAGCATGTTACTCAAGAAGAGAGCATAAGCGAGGAGGTTCGTGTATATTACTTAAGACTTACTACGATTACAAGGAACTAACTGATGTACAGAGTTCATCGATCACAGGCGTTATTGAATGCTGTGCTATAGAAATAATTAATCACAAATTAATAGTAGTATGTATTTATAGACCACCTAATATGTCTAATATTAGCCTTTTTTACGACACTTTGGACACTGTATTAAAAAAATTGTGCAATAAATCAAATGTAAAGGTAGTAGTATGTGAAGACTTCAATATAGATATTTTAAAACGTAATAGGTGCACCTTGGACTTTGAATCTCTGCTCTTAAAATACAACCTTATCTTAAAAATAAACCAACCAACGCGGCCAAGGAGCCTTTCATGTTTAGATAATTTTGCTCTGAACTCAAATCTAAAATGTTCTGCTGAAGTAATGGATTTTGCAATATCTGATCACTCAGCTCAAATACTCAAAATTCAAGTCAGTAGAACTTGCAAATTAAGGTATTGGCGCACTCAGATACGAGACTTCTCAAAAGAAAATTTGGTTAAATTTAAAAATCACTTAAAGAGTTTGTCGTTTTCAGATGTTTACAGCGAGAGTAACCCTAGCGAGTCTTATGATATTTTTATGAACATTTTTCAGCTACTTTACAATCAGTGTTTTCCAAAGAAATGGATTAGAATACGATCAGAAACAAAAATTAAATGGATATCGAAAGGCATTAAACTCTGTAGCAAGAAACAAAGAAACCTGCTATGGAAATATAGATTGAATCCGTCAAACAAAAATAAAAAAACATTTAAGACATACTCGCAAAGATTAAAAAAGATCATTAAACTTACTCAAAGGGCACAGAATAGTAACTTTATTGATAAGGCCCACAATAAATCCAAGGCAGCGTGGAAAATTATCAATAATACTAAGCATTTTAAAGAACCTATCTTAAAAATTGACCATCAGAATGTCACAATGAAGGATCCCAGGAAAATAGCAACATCGTTTGATGACTTTTTTATTGACCAAGTACAAAGCGTATCTTATGACACCGCTGACGGAATTACTGACCTAGTGAATGGCTCGAATTCAATGTTTATGTCACCGACAATTCCAAATGACATAATAAGAGCAATTAAGTCGCTTAAAAATATAAAAAGTTATGGTTACGATGAGATTACTACCAGTGTAGTTAAATTTGTTAGTGATGTTATTTCTGGGCCTCTAAGTCATATTGTTAACTGTAGTATTGAATCTGGTGTATTCCCTAATAGCCTAAAAACCGTAGTAATAAAACCTCTACATAAAAATAATAATAGAGAAGATAATATATGTCCAATTATAGACCAGTAGCATTGATTCCAATTTTCTCTAAGGTATTTGAAAAGATTATTTATCAAGCAATGGATAGATATCTGAGTAAATATAATATATTAAGCGAGGAACAAATGGGGTTTAGAAAAAATAAAAATATTAATATGGCAATATATATAATCTCTTAGAGGGAAGAAGGAAGAGGGCGCTGTAGTGCCGCTGTCAACATCGTTGTCCACGAAATCTGTCTAATAAAATTATAAACATTACGTATTGCGAGCTAAAAATCGGCTGAGTAGTTCATTTTTAAGCTCAAGTATTGCGTCGAAGTGAAGTTTTGGTGAGAAGTGAAGATCTACGACCGTTAATATCTAAAAGTGCTGACGGGAACAGCAACCTTGTCTTGGATAATAAAAGAAGATTGAGGAGGAAGAAACATCATCAACGTGTGCCAATAGGACTTTTCATAGTACCACACAAGTTTAATCACCACTTAAAGCAAGGTTAGTCAAAAATAAAATCACAAATTTACGACATAACCTCCAAAGTAAACAAAAATAAAATCTGACTTTAAACCAGCGCCATCTAGCTAAGATAATAATAGTCTATTTTGAGTTAGTTCCGCTGCTGACTACTGGAGGGCTATACTAGCTACAATAAATACTGCAACAGGCACCATCTAGTGACGAGTAGCCGAGTAAACGGTCAGGAAATAGAAAGTTATTATTAGTATTGGTAAAAATGGAAGAGGTTTTAGTTGCACTTCGAAAAATTCAAATAGATCTCGACGAACAAAAAAAGGCTATCACGAAGAGCGCTGAAAAAGTAACAGAGAATGTAACTGAAAATGTTAACAAAATAGTAGATGAAAAATTTAAAACCTGGGAGGAAAACCAAGAAAAGCTCAAGAAAATGATAGAATTCCAAGAACAAAGAATAAATATGCTAGAAAAATATGCAAGACAAAGAAACATTGTTTTCTTTGGTATTGAAGAAAATGAAAAAGATTATTCAGATCTAGAGACCAACATGATAACTTTTATTAACAATTACTTCTCATTAAAATTAAATTATAGTGACATACAAGAAGTCAGAAGAATAGGCAGAAAATCTGAAAAACCCCGCCCAATCACCGTTACACTCACCACGATGGGCAGTAAAATCAAGATAATGAAACAAAAGGGGGCCTTAAAGGACAGAACTTACTATATAAAAGAAGATTACCCTCACCACGTACTACAGATAAGAAAAAGTTTACAAGAACAAATGAAAGTTGAGAGAGAGAAAGGTAACACTGCATTTATTAAATACGACAAACTTGTCATTTTAAAAAACAAAACGAAACCTGAATCAACATACAACAGGAAAAGAAATCTCTCTATCTCACCACAACATAACATAAGCAGCGAGAATAGTAATCCTCAAAATACCCGGGTTGCTAAGAAGAATAAAACCTTGCTAACGCGTACCACGCCTCAGAGATCATCTAGCTTCTCTGAAGGAATGATCAAACCGGGTATACTTAACTACCTTGTTTACAAAACTGGGAAAACACAAGAGGTTGAGGTTGAGGATAACATAAATATTGAATAGCAACTAACAGCACCTCTCACAGAAAATATATATAATAAACAAAATCAAAGAAACATTGAAATGCATCTTCCAAGCCGGCTGGTCACCGAGGAAGATTACGACCACAACCTTCCAAAGAATCCACATTCAAAGTACTTAAAAACCACGGAACAAAACCAGCTCTACATCGCCACCTACAATGTGAGAACACTATCATCGCACGAACGAATAATAGAACTAACTGAAGCTCTATCAAGCATTAAATACGACATCATTGGAATATCTGAAGTGCGACGCCTCGGTAACGAAATTGCTGAATACGAAGATTTCATTCTCTGCCACACGGGTGAAACACCAGGCATGTATGGAGTAGGCTTTATAATAAAAAAATACCTAAAAAAATATTTAACTAGCTACATCGGCATTTCTGAACGAGTTGCATTGCTACACCTGGACTTACCAAGTAAGAAACTTACTATAATTCAAGTCTACGCCCCTACGGAGGCTGCGAACGAAGAGGAGGTCACTGATTTCTACAAGAACATTTATAAGGCTAAGGACTTAGCGTACAACGATTTTATTCTAATGGGAGATTTCAACGCAAAAATAGGTCAACCACAAAGAGACGAATATCTAGTAATGAAACCGAACGGCTACGGAGAGAGAAATGCTAGAGGCCAAAGACTTATAGACTTCGCTTTAGAGAACAAGCTAGCGATTATCAACACCTTTTACAAAAAGAACCTGAAGAAAAGATGGACTTGGCGCTCTCCAAACGGTCAATATAGAAACGAAATAGATTTTATACTGACCAACCGCCCACAAATGATTCGAAATATCGATACCCTAAGTATAAACTACCCGTCAGATCACAGACCACTTAGAACGTTATTAACTCTCATGAAGCCACTAAAAAGCAGAGCAAGTTACAACAATAACAATAAATACAGCGCACTCAAAACTGAGAAAGAAATATCATTATATACAGAGTCACTAGAAAAATATGCTCCTACGCTACTAGCTACGAACCCAGAAGAAACCGTACAAATATTTCATGACAAACTAATAACCACTATCCAAAATTGCTTGAGTAGTTCACTGACAACAAAAGAACGAAATGTATTATCAGAACGTACAAAAATCCTTATAAAACGAAGACAAGAATTGCAGAACACTTGCAATAAAACACGCGCTATGAAAAATGAACTAAAAGCTCTGTACAAGTTAATAAGTAAATACATAAAAACCGACTACAAAATACATCGAACGACAATCATTCAAAATCATCTAGAACAAAAGGGAAGTCTTAAAAAAGGATACAAAGAATTACGTTCAAAAAAGACATGGATTGAAGGTTTAAAAGTTGCGGGTGAAACTGCTTATAAACGTAAAGACATCATAAACATTGCCACAGCTTTTTACAAAAAACTGTATAGTGCCACAAATAAGTCTAACATTTCGTACACTGATTCAGCCACACACACACATCTACAGCGATGTGTAGACCCAATAGAGTGCTATGAAATAATAGAGACCATAAAGAAGCTGAAACCCGATAAAAGCCCAGGCTCAGATAAAATTACTAACGATGCTTTAAAGATAGCCAGCATGTTACTAGCTGCTCCGTTATCGAAATTGTTTAACAAGATAATAGAAACCGGTCAAACACCTTCACAGTGGTCTGAATCAAACATTACCCTTATTTACAAAAAAGGAGACCCTAAGGATATCGGAAACTATAGACCCATAAGCCTACTTCCTACAATATATAAACTCTTCGCTACAATTATAAATCAGAGAATAACCACAACACTAGAAGAAAAGCAACCCATTGAACAAGCCGGTTTCAGGAAAGGGTTTTCAACAGTGGACCACATTCACACACTAGAGTTGATAATCGAAAAATACCAAGAATACCAAAGACCACTGTATATCGCTTTTGTTGATTATCAAAAAGCTTTTGACACTGTTTCATACGAAAGCATATGGGAAACCTTGCAAAATCATAATGTGGAAGAAGTATACATTAACATACTGAAAAACGTATATCACAAAAGTACTAGTAGAGTGAAGCTAGAGACTATAGGACCAAGCTTTTCTGTTGAAAGAGGTGTAAGGCAGGGGGACCCCCTCTCGCCCAAAATATTTATCGCGATACTGGAATCCATAATACACGGACTAAACTGGAGAAATCAGGGATTATATATCAAAGGAAAATACTTAAGTCACCTCAGATTCGCAGATGACTTGGTTTTGCTTTCCGAAACAAGCTCTCAATTACAACACATGATTGAAACTCTTTATAAAGCTAGCAAACAAGTGGGCCTTGAAATGAACATCAGTAAAACAAAAACTATGTCCAACTACAAAAAAACTCACATAAAAGTAGGAAATGAAACATTAGACTATGTTGAAAAATACATCTACTTAGGAAAACAAATTGGGTTTAATAGAGACAGTAATGAGCTAGAAGTAGAGAGGAGAGTCAAAAACACTTGGAATAAATACTGGAGTTATAAAGAAATATTTAAAAGTGAAATGCCGATAAAACTGAAAAAGAAAGTAATGGACTCCTGTCTCATCCCATGTTTAACATATGCGTGCCAAACCTGGAAATTTACTACTAGAACAAAAAATAAAATAATCACTTGTCAAAGGGGAATGGAGCGCAGTATGATGAATATAAAAAGAAAACAAAAAATTAGACATACAATTATTAAATCAAAAATAAACACAATTGATGCTCTCGCCCAGGCACAAAAATTAAAATGGAAATGGGCTGGACATGTAGCGCGACTCAAAGACCACAGATGGACAAATACGGTAACATCTTGGCAAGGACCATCGGGCAAACGTCACAAAGGTAGACCCTATGCCCGCTGGGAAGATGACATCAGAAAAATTGCTGGTCCACAATGGAAACAGATAGCACAGAACCGTGAAAAATGGCAATCTTTGGAAGAGGCCTTCACCTGTGAGGGGTTCCTAAATAAATAGGATGTTACGAACATTAAGTTACAGAAGTTGCCACAATTTTAAAACTCAAAAAATAGAAATAATTCCTACTACAAAAACAAGTGAGCAACCATGTACCTACTTTATATTAGTTAAAATTTAAAATATTTTTCAAGTTTTCGTAGATTATTATATATAAGTGTAACTAAGGAAATAAAAGGCTTTTTTATTTTTATTTATTTATTTATTTATTATATATAATCTCTTAACTAATATTATGACAAATGTTGACAATAAAATTCCTGTATGTGCAATTTTGACTGATATGACTAAGGCATTCGACTACGTAAACCATAATGTCCTTTTAAAGAAACTTTACGCCTATGGTATAAGAGGAAATATCCTAGATTTAATAAAATCATATCTACAAGGCCGATTGCAATACACAGAAATAACAAGAGTATGCCTAAAAACTAAACGTGAACATAAATATACTTCGGATTGTAGAGAGGTCAAACATGGCGTACCACAAGGTAGCGTTCTGGGACCACCGTTGTTTCTCTTATACATTAATGATTTACCCCGTCAAACACATCATCCTATGGTGTTGTTTGCGGACGATAGTACTGTGATAGTAAAATGTTCGGACGTAAAAAAATATGAAAGTGAGATTAATAACACATTAAAGAGTATTATTCATTGGCTTAATATAAATAACTTGAAGATAAATTTACAAAAAACGAAGGTAATGCATTTTTACCAACGGATTAGTCCCGCTAATTTAACTGTCAGCTATAGTGGGCATGAAATTGACTCAACCAATATAGCAAAGTTCCTGGGAATCTTAATTGACAACAATCTGACTTGGAAACCTCATTCTGAGGACGTGTGTAAAAAATTGAGTAAATTAGCTTATGTCCTGCACAACTTATCGTATAAAGTAAGCCATACTACACTTCTTACAGCTTACCATGGTTTGGTTTCATCAAGATTGAGGTTCGGAGTAATTTTCTGGGGCAACTGTAGTGAGAGAGAGGAGATTTTCAAGGCCCAAAAACGCTGCATAAGGTCAATGTCAAATTTAAAACCTACTGAAAGCTGTGAGCCTGTGTTTAGGTCAATGAAAATATTAACCTTCCCGTCTCTATACATATTGGAAGTGTCGATTTTTGTTAGATCAAATTTAAATCTATTTCCGACACTAGCCAACATCAGATTGCGCTCAGGTCCTCTAAGACTACAATATAATAAGTTATTACATTCAGGAAAATATAAAACAGCACTATTAAAAAAGAGCATTATGTCAACCTACCATTTATAATAAAATTCCGCATTACTTAAAAGAACACCCCATTCGTATATTTAAAACTAAATTGACTGCACTACTATTAGACAAATGTTATTATTCTGTTAATGACTTCCTGAATGATAAAGATTTATAACTGTATCTTAAATTTTATTGTAATTGACATTCTGAACTCCTGCTTATTGATTTGTAATCGACAATATATGTGACTATTGAGTTATTTATGTAAATTTTGACATGTTACTACTAAGTCACATGTAACTAACAAAAAAAAAAAATAATTTTGCATGCCGTAAGGTAGAATGTAGCGGAAACACCCAATACTGTACCATCTCAAAATTGTACCTACATTGCTGGCAAATAAATAATTCTGATTCTGATTCTGATTCTGATATGAACTACAAGTGTGCCAAATTTCATCCAAATCATTTTCAGTCTCAATGTTTCGGTTATCGTATTTCTCATGTAGGTATGTACATTTTTCGACTTTTTTCCTGTACCTTTTTTTTTTTTTTTTAAAATAGGGTGGGAAATCATCAAATGACCCCTCCCGCTCTGGGTGGAGCGGCAGAGAGTGTCAGACTTTTACTGACTAAAACCCACCCTTAGTCCTCCTAGTGCCTTTCTTCCCAGGGCCGCGGTAACTCTTTCGAACATATTCCGCAACCCTGGCAGGCTCTGGCCCTGGCGGGCCCCGTCTCCGTTGCTGACTGCTCTTTCCGGCGCGTTCGGAGTAAAACGCGCCGTCGACTCTGGCCTGTCCTGATCGGACAGCGAGCTACCCATTGCTCGCTGTCCGCAGGCGTCAGTCACTGCGCCTTGCTCAGGAGCGTCAGTTCCTGAGAGGCGCAGCGAATAACGTTCGTCTGGAGGAGGCGAAATGGGGCCATTACTGGCACTCCATTTCGGCCCCCTCCCGAGCAGTGGCAGCGGCGGCGACGGTGGCGGCGGCTGCGGCGGAAGCGACGGCGGCAGCGGCGGCGGTGGAGGAGGGTTTTCTCCTCGACCCGGCCCTGGCGGGTGGACCGCAGGCTTTGCCTCCAGCCCAGTGATCGGCCGGCTTGCCAGCTGCCGCACATGCGAAGCAGTGCGGCGCGGCGTCGCACGAGCCGGCCCTGTGACCAGGCTGACCACAGCGGAAGCAGTGGTCACTGCGGTCCACCTCCGAGGTGCAGCGTGCTCCGACGTGGTTGCCAACTTGGCAACGGAAGCACCTCAGAGGTCTGGGCTCCAGCAGTTTCACCTGCGCGGAGACCCAGCCCACCAAAAGCCTTCGGCCCTCCGAGACTTTTTTGGCCGCCGACACGGGGCAGCTCACCACTACGGTTCGCATGCCCGTGTTGTCAGGACGGATGGTGCCCACCTTCACCTCCTCTGTAGAGCACCCCCCCGTCCTGACGACGGCGGCCAACACCTCCTCCTCCGTGACGGAGTCGTCCAGGCCCAAAATGCGCATGTCTATGCACTTCGTGGGCCTGGACACTCGGACGTCATCCGCGCCCAAGGACGCCCTAAGCCTTTCGGCTAGAGCGTCCTGCTCCAGGGATCTCCAGCATCCTGGCCCCGGTCATGGTGACCCTGAGCCGAAACCCCCGACGATGCCAATCTCACTGAGGTTGACGGCCTCTTTCGCCTCAGTGAGGATATTGGCATACGACACGCCCCTCTTCACCGCGTCCGGCTGCAGCGTTAAAACTACAGCCGCGGTCTTCGGGGCGCGGAGCGCAGCCGCGACGCCTCGCGCTCTCTGCCGCCGCCTTCTCTCCCGCCTCTTTGCCGCCCTGGCTGCCTTTCCCGCCTTCTTCTTCTCCCCGGCCACTTGCCATTCGGCTTGAGCCGGGGGAGGTTCAGAAGGCGCGGAAGCCGGGGGGAGCTGCTGCACGGCTGGCGCAGGAGCCTTCGCCGTCCGTGCAGCCACCCCACCCTTCCTCTTCCTTCCCGGGGCCGGGTCCGGTTTTCCCGGCACCGGCTTCGCGGGTGCCGGCCCAGACCCTTTGTCCTGCCCGGACGACCCCGGTGTGGCAGCCACGGCGGCCGCGTACGACGCCGCCTTTTTCCGGCCTGTGGGGGCCTTCCCACTCGCCGCCGCAGCACTCGCTAGCGGGGGGCGCAGGACGATGCCCTCCAGGACGGAGAACCGCGCCTGGAAGGCAGCCATCTCCTGCCGCACCAGGTCCAGCACCTGGCTCTCCTGCGGCAGGGGTCGGCTCTCCTCTCTGCGCCTCTTTTGAGGCGCCCCCTGTGGGCCGGCTCCCCGGAGCCTGGCCAGGTCTGCGCGGAGCCCCTCGTTCTCCTTCTGGAGACGCTCCGTGGCGGCAGCCAAGCGGGCGACCTCCGCCCGCAGTTTGGACATCTCGTCCCGCGGAGGCCCCCCTGGGTTAGCCTCCGCTGCCGCCAGAATGGAGGCCATCGCCTCGCTTATGGCCTTGTTCTTTGAGGAAAGTTTCCTCTTCAAGGCCACATCGCGAAGCGCGGCCTCCACCACCTCCGCAAACCCGGCCCTCCGAACCCGCTCTTGTCCGGAGTCATACGGCTCACCGCCGGAGGACTCCGAACCAGGAGCCCCGCGACCGCCCTCTCCGGGGGGTCGTCCGTCAGCGACGAGCTCCTCGGCTCGCTGGCCAACCACCTTGGAGGCGGGCAATCTCCCCTTGCCTCCCTCTCGGCCCTTACCCCGCCTACTGGTGGGGATTTTTCGGGCCGAGGCCACCTCCTCGCTGCAGGACGACCCCCGGTCGTCCTCCGGTCTGGGCCGCTTGCGGAAGGACCTGGAGTCCTCCGCAGCAGCCCCCGCCCCCTCGGGTCCAGAGCTTGCCGAGCTCACGGTCACCAGGTCGTCGGAGTCCAACTCGGACTCCGACTCTGCACCCGCGTGACGCTCAGGCAAGCCCTCTCTCCAAAATGGCGCGCCTCTTCTCGCGCTCTGCCCGACCGACGCTTTGTCGGAAGAGTTTAAACCAAACCCGATCAAGTCCTCAAAGGACGGCTTGGATCGGGGGCCTCCTCGGCCACTGTTGCACTTGGCAATTGGAGTGTGGACAGCCCTATTGCCCCCCCCAGAATACGAGGGGCTTGACGCACTAGGCGTGGCGGATTCCGAGACCGCCCTGGGGTATATCTTCTCTTTTAGAACTGTCCATGTTTTTCCTTTTTAAGGGTGCGGTCCCTTTCTCCCCTTCTCTCTCAATGCCTTCTCGCTGCCCTCACAGTCACGTCTGATGATCAGACGCGTACCAGAGAGCAGCGAGCAAGCCAATGAGACGCACACCGTCCGAGGACCCGAACACTGCTCAAGTCTCCGAACGGTGTGCCCCTCTTGTGTCTCTCTTGGTCTGGTCTCTCACTTGGGACCTTCCGGCATGAGTGGCTCTACCGGCAAAGCCCCCAAGATCACTGAGACACGCAAGCCCCACCACGACGGCAACGTGGAGACACGGTTGGTGAGGTTTCCTGTACCTTAACTGTATAGTTCGGTAGTGGTACCTAAAGGTACTAGACAGGCGTACCTCCGCCGGCTCGGTAGTAGTACCTTTAGGTACTAAGAGTTATGTCATACGACATCCTAATTAATAATGTTGTTATTGATAAAGCTACTTAAAAAATCTTATGTATGGGCATTAATTAAAACAATTGGATAAAAAGGTCAAATGTTAGCGCCCATAATTCTTTCATATTTAACCTGCAAGTTTACTAATTTTCATAAATAAAATCAAAGTGTAAAATGTGATGAACTGTTCAAAATCATCCACCATATTGTTTTTTTTTTATCGTTGGGGTGTAGCCAAACGATTCTGCTAAACGATTGTTTTTCTAATTTCGATGTACTCGATTAATTGAAATAAGTGATTTTCATAAATCGATTCTTAGAAATTAGAAAAAATACGTTGGCATAAAATAGAATGAGCACTGATGATAATAATTAATACTACTTTCTTAATGATGCAATTAATAATTTAAAAGTTTGAAGTAGGTTTTTTGACATCAAGGAATCTGGCGCGAAATTAATTTATTAAGTAGGTTTTAACTAAATAAATTACTTTCGCGCCGGATTGTCCATGTTATTCCAAATTTAAATTCAGAATGTGGTCGTATAAATTCAGAAATATCTTATTAGTGTAAAATTATTGATGTTTGATACTTTCGGCAGGTTCCTACAGAACGCCCAGTATACTTAAAATTTATTTATGGTGTACCTATGTAGATTATAGAAGTTTTTTAAACTGATGTCAACGTTTCGTTCGTTTTGTTTTATTTTGAGTAAATTTGAGTGTGACCTAATATTTTTTATAAAGAAAACGGCCTTCTCGGCCAACAGGCTCAGCCAACGTGTACTGCACACTTTTGGTTGGCTCGCTCTCGGGCAACGTCTTATTTTCATGAATTCTTCAAAATTAAAGCAAATTGAAAATATTGCCTGTTGCCATAGCCGGTATGTAGCTGTAGCTATGTGTGAGTAGATGCGTGACATGCGTGATCCTAGAGGTTTTTTGATACTTTTTAACCGACTTCAAAAAAGGGGTTGTTTGATACTATATTGTTTAATGTAAATAATAAGTCGCAAAAATAAATCACGAAGTTAAGCTTCGTTTGCGAGGTCGGTCCGTGGATGGGTGACCATCAATTACATATTGAGTATCCACCGTTCACCGGAAAGCACGCTGCAGTCACACTATGTGAAAAATTGGTATTCAGCTCTGTAATATATTATGATGTGGGTACACAAATAATAAATCAGTCTCGCATAAACTGTCTTTGGATTTGCATCGATATTCCATAGTGGCAACGAGTATTTATAAAAAAAAACAGTAAAATATCAAGATGCCGATCGGGAAAATACACGTATTTGATCTGGATGGAGGTGAAAACTGGCCAGCATATGTGCGTTTAGTGGAACAATTTATTTTGTTAAACGACATAAAAGATAACCTACGCGTGGCTACGCTGGTGGCACATGTCGGAGCGCCAACCTACCGATTGAAGTGTGATCTGTGTGCTCCAGACAATCCGGAGGAGAAAACCTTTACCACGTTAGTGGAACTTGTGAAAAATCATCTGGAACCCAAAAGATCTGAAATAGCAGAGCGCCATGTGTTTCGTCAGCGGCGGCAAGGTGAAGGCGAAAATATTAAAGTGTTTTTACAAAATTTGAAACACTTGGCTACCTATTGCAATTTTGAGAACCAGTTGGAAGTGAACATTCGAGATCAATTCGTGTCGGGTCTTCGCAGCGAAGAGATACGGTCTCGCTTATTTGCGGAGACCACTCTCGATTACAAGAAGTCAGTGGGGCTGGCGCTGGCGCTAGAGGCGGCCGAGCAGCACGCGGCTAAGGCCGTGGCGCGCTCGCCGGCCGCGCCGTGGGCAGCAGCCGGGCCGGCGGGACTCCAGGCAGACGCGGGCGAGCGGGTGCACCGGGTGAGCGTGGACAAGCAGTCCAGCGCCGCCGGTCGTGACGCCGTGGCTCCGCGACGCAATGGGTGCTGGCACTGTGGCCGGGAAGGCCATGCGCCACACAGGTGTCGATACAAGTCGTATGTGTGTGACAAGTGTAAAGAGAAGGGCCACTTGGGGTCCGTATGTGATAAAAATGGTGCGACTGCGGGCAAGTCTGGTTCTAAATATCAAAACTTCATGGAAACGGACTCATCGGAGTCTGGAGGTGAGGAGTGCGAAGGACTGTTTAGAAAGGTCGATCAATTCAAAATGTAAAAGCCGGTCCATATTATTGTGAACTTATTGTTGAGAATCAAACGGTGTTATTTGAAATCGACACAGGCAGCAAGATATCGGCGGTATCTAAATCATTCTACGATCAACATCTTTCCACTTTACCGATTGAAAAAGATAACATTAAATTACAATCGTATACCGGTGACGCAGTAATACCGTTAGGCCGGGTTACTGTACAAGTCAGCTGTGCAGGCGCAGAGGACGCCATATTGTCATTGCCATTGTTTATTATTGAGCACGGCGGACCTCCGCTTATTGGACGCACTTGGATGCGCGAACTTAAATTACAGTCATTGAATTTATTTCATCTAAAAGAAGATGTTGATCCTGTTATTTTGGAATTGAAACAAGAATTCCCTGAAGTATTTACAGAATAAATTGGTACCTATAAACATAAGTTATCACTGTACTTGACTGATAACACACCGATATTTTGCAAGTCTCGTTCCCGTCCACTTGCGCTGCGCGTGCCAGTAGAAAATGAACTTAAACGCTTACAAGACGAAGGTATAATTTACAAGGTAGACAGATCCGATTATGGAACTCCTATTGTGCCAATTATTAAGCCGGACGGTTCTATTCGATTATGCGGTGATTATAAAGTGACCGTGAATAAATTATTAAAAGATTTTAATTTTCCATTGCCGAAAATTGAAGAGTTATTCGCAACGTTAAGTGGTGGGGAGCAATATAGTAAATTAGATTTTAAAAATGCATTTATGCAACTTGAATTGTCCGATAGTTCACAACCACTAACTATGCACAGATTACTACGCATGTAGGGACATTTGTATATCGCAGGGCTCCTTTCGGACTTAAGTGCCTACCCGAAAACTTTAAAAAAAATGTTTTCGATACTTTAAATGGTCTAGAATTTGTAGTAGCTTTTATTGATGACATTTGTGTGGCAGGAATAAATCTCATCATTTAGAAAATTTAAGGGCGGTACTCACTAGATTAAGAGAAGCCGGATTAACAATAAAGTTTTCTAAATGCGAGTTCTTAAAAGATGAGGTTTGTTACTTGGGTTATAGAATTAACAAACACGGCCTTTATACAGATACATCAAAAGTTAATGCCATAACGAAAATGCCCATCCCCGAAAATGTGTCTCAGTTACGAGCTTTATTGGGTTTCATTAATTACTATGCACGTTTCATACCCAATCTCAGCATGATATTACATCCACTTCACGCTCTTTTAAAAAAGGGAGTTAAATGGACGTGGTCGGAGAATTGTGATGCCGCTTTTGAGGAGATCAAGGTGAGATTGACGAGTGACCCGGTGCTGGCTCACTACTCGCCGGCGTTGCCGCTGGTGCTGGCCGTGGACAGCAGCGCGTACGGCCTGGGGCTCGAGTCTGCTATTGCAATCGTGTCTCAATGACCGGTCAGTGATCGAATATTTGACAACTTTGACAGTTTTTGTATGGGCAATGTGTCATAAGTTTGACGTTATACGTCAAAAATCGATCATTGACCGGTCATTGAGACACGATTGCAATAGCAGACTCGACCCCCTGGGCGCCGTGCTGGCGCAGCGCCACCCCGACGGGGGAGCGCCTCGTGTGCTGCGCCTCGCGCACGCTCAATGACGCCGAGAGTCGCTACAGCCAGGTAGACAAGGAGGCGCTGGCCATTGTATACGGAGTCACGAGGCACCATCAATATCTCTTTGGTAGGCATTTCACTTTACGGAGCGATCATATTCGGGCCTAAAAAGGGTATACCGCAAACTGCAGCCAGCCGCCTACAGAGATACGCTGTGCGCCTGGCGGCTTATGATTTTAACATCGTGTTTGTAAATTCTCAAATGAATAGCAATGCAGATGGGTTATCACGATTACCTTTAACGAAAACAAAGGTGGAGGACCAAGACGACGCGGCATATCTACATTTTGTTGAGGACAGTTTCCCTCTCAGTCACAAAGATGTAGCACAGGCGACTACAAAAGATAAAATTTTATGTAAAGTGTACGGTTACATAATGAGTGGATGGCCTCTCATAGGCGATTCAGAAGAAGAGAAGGCATATTTTCATAGACGTGAAAATCTACACATAGATCACGGGTGTATAGTTTGGGGATACAGGATAGTGGTTCCGAAGCAGCTGCGGGCGCAGATCTTGGAGGAAGTGCACGCGGGGCACGTGGGCGTCGTGCGCATGAAGAGCATCGCACGCAGCTACGTGTGGTGGCCACGCCTGGACGCAGACATCGAGGCGCGTGGCGCCTCCTGCGCCGCCTGCCGGGCGCAGCTGGACGCACCACCGCGAAACACTCCCGTACCGTACGTATGGCCTTCGGAACCCTGGTCGAGACTTCATATTGATTTTTTACAGTATCTAGGTAAATATTACCTTGTGATACTAGACTCACACTCTAAGTGGATCGAAGTTTTTCTCATGGGGACCGGCACATCGGCTAATTTAGTATCAAACAGACTTAGAGAATGCTTTAGCCGATTTGGGCTGCCAAAGTGCTTGGTGAGTGACGGCCCAAGTAACACAATCGCGTCTAAAAATGAACTATTAGACATCTAATAGAATTTAATTGTACTGTCTACCTTAAGAGTAAAATATCTCCCAAGTAATATTCAAGAACGCTTATAGACACAGTTTAGTAAAAGTGGGCACAACCTTATCCCCTCTCATAAAAATGCGTTAAGAAAACATGAATAGATAGAGATAAGAGTTGTATATTTTGAAATTGTCTGTAGAGATTTTTCTAGTGTCTCACTAAACTGTTTGTGTTTACTAATAGATAGTTTATAGGTAAAGTTGAGACCTTTAAAGAAGTCTTTACTCGTCAAGTTTTTAAACCTAAATTAACTCAAGACTAACAACTTTAAGTTACATTTGATTTGTCATGGACAACGACACATAATGGCGCAGAACTTACAAGAGTTATTTAAACTTATTATTGTATTGCATCATGGCGTAACAAATTTCTTATTTCTTACATTACTTTTTTAGCTAGTTAATAATGGGTAGACAAGCAAATCTATATGCGATTGAAATTATATCGTCGAATTTTATGTAAAACTCTCTTAAAATAAGAGCGCCCGCTGTAAATGTAAGATTTAATTTTTTTTTTACCAAATATGAATATTACTTATTGTAAGCAAATTTTTTAAATTGCATTTTAATGTTTAAAATACTCATTTTGTTTAAATATAGTCATTTAAAACATGTTAAATGATTAATTACACATCATTTAATGATAAAAATATAAAAATAAGCATTAAAATATGTAACAAAAATCATTTGAAATAAAAATAGGCAATAAAAATGGCGTCAAGATAAAATTTACTAGAAAAACGAATTTAGTAGAACAAACACTCTAGAGAATTTTTTGTAATATGGCTCTAGCTCTAGACAAGAATAATTTCACTTGCTACATACTAAACTGTCTAGTGAAAGAATAAACAGATTTATGAGTGGTTTAAGATTACCTAGTTAGTGTCATCTCTGTATTCCTTTTTATCTTCTCACAGTATTTCTAGACGTTCATCAGTGAACAGATAATTTGATATGTTGTGAACGGAAGAACTTATGCAGTAACAGAGCAATTTAATTAATTAATTCAAGAGGGTAAGTTAAAGATATACCTATCTGTTTTATTTATAGACAATGTGAAAAAGAGTAGGTATAATAGTAGGTAGATAGATATGGTATAGCTATAGATATATGCCAGCGGCGGTGCCAAAGACACAAAGTGTTAAAATAACGTAGCTGCGTATTCGTGATGCCAGTATTCGCCATTACCGATTTTTTTTATTTCAATCGTTCTTGGAGTCTGCAGCAATGTTCTCGGATCTTTTGGTAGAGTATCGGGTTGAAAAAATTTATTATTTGAAATAAGTCCTTCAAGGCTATGTGAGTTATAGCATGAGTTGTTGACCACTGGCGCAGATCCCTTTTGAGGCAATTGGATCGTCTTTCGTCGTCGTCATTTGTGTTGTTTTCATCCGAATCGGACTGCTCACTAACATAATTTTGTGATGTTGTAGGGGACTTTGCAAATTCAGTTGTATCTTCATCTTCTGTCTTATCTGTATCGTCTATCATAGAACAATTTCCCGCGTTTTGGAGAAAGTTACTGGAAAGTTTCGATTCTGAATCTGAATTACTTTGCAATTCTTCTTCACTTTTCTTCCTTTTTAAATATTTGCCGATTTTTCGACGAAAGCCACCAGACCTTTTAATTTTTTTCACCGTCTCCATTGCATAAAATCATCCAATTCAAATATGTAACACAAATGCACTTAATAAAGCCATTTTTAGGAAAAAAAACATTAAAAACACGTTTTCACTATCAGTTTTTTAGACAAACTAAATGTATCTAAGTATTAAACGATTTTATCTAGACTTAAGTGTCTTTATAAACAAAGATAAGAGTACCAATAGCTAAAATAGAATGTTTTATCTTAAAATATATCATCTTTTCTATAAAATTACTTCAAGTTAGGTACCTTTTTAATTGTAGAGCATTTTATCTTTAAACTTTCAATATACCTATAAACGTACTTAAAATAAGTGTGCTATAGAACAAATGCTCTAAAAATAATCGAGCTTGAGAAAAAAACTCTATAAGAAAACATTTTCTTTATTGAAACCATCTTTAGAAAGCCCCTACCTAAAGATTAACCATGAATAGACTGTCAATAGACAGATTTGTTTTAAACCTCCAAGACTGTGTTACTTGGGGGGGGTCCGCCATTTAGATCCGAGGAATTTCGGTTTAAAGACATTTATTTCTCAAAGAACAAATTACAGTTCACTTATAGAGAAACTTAACAAATTAACAAAATAGGTTGTAGTTTACATTCCGACGCTCAAGCCATCCAAGAAGCAGTGCGACTCCGTTGCGCGAATTTGAGTTATTTTTAACCCGAAACGGAATTAAACACATATTAATAGCCCCATACCATCCATCGAGCAATGGCGCCGCCGAGAACGGCGTCAAAACTGTCAAGAAAGTAATAAA
The DNA here is from genome assembly GCA_947386135.1 of Melanchra persicariae. Classification (NCBI taxonomy): domain Eukaryota; kingdom Metazoa; phylum Arthropoda; class Insecta; order Lepidoptera; family Noctuidae; genus Melanchra; species Melanchra persicariae. The sequence continues at coordinate 5,955,082 of OX376661.1, read as the reverse complement.
AAAGGCGGCTTCTGAAGTTAAGAATATCGAGCGAGCAATACACAATTTTCTTTTAGTGTATAGAAACAGTACACACTCAAGCACACAGCGCGAGCCAGCTGTGGCGCTGCTGGGACGGAGGCTGCGCATGCACTTGGACATGCTGCGCCGCACCACTGCGGATGCGGTCGAGGAGGCGCAGAACAAGCAAGTTGACCATGCCCAAGGTTCAAACAGAGAGGTTCAGCTAGGAGACAGAGTGCTGTTTCGAGATTACTCTAGAAACAATCCAAAGTGGGTGGAAGGAGAGGTCTCTGGGCGCACCGGAGCAGTGACATATAAGGTAAAATCGGGCAACGGGGAACACCGAAAACATTTAGATCAAATTATGCCATTGCGAAGACACACACAGTACTCTAATCCTACTATCACAGATACTGATAATCAAACAGTAAACACTGAAATAGAAACATGGGAGTCTGCACCTAATTCACCGGTGACGTCATCACCTCAGACTTCACAATACATGTTTCACCTGTCATGCATGAGACTCAAAGCGATTACTCGGCTGAACCGTCCACTTCCCGGGATTGGGTCAATAACAGACCAAGAAACAAAAAAAAATAAAAAACTGACTAATCCATGTTTTACGCAGACTAATCTAATAAAGAAGTAGGTAGGTAAATGTTGTATAATTGTTGTTGTTGTTAAAAGTATTAAAATCTTATATTGTAGCACTACCCTAATTATATTTAGTTTTTAGTCCGGATAAGTAAAAATAAAAAAAATGTTGTAACTTAGTTAAGTACCTACCTATGTTTTTATTTCTTGTGAGAGAGGAAATGTAATATATTATGATGTGGGTACACAAATAATAAATCAGTCTCGCATAAACTGTGTTTGGATTTGCATCGATATTCCATAAGCTCCAACATAGTTGGAAAAAGGCTAGGCTCACAAAAAGATGCGAAGTTTTTGTTCAAAATCTATGACACCTAAGACGATTCTGTACCTCATTTGAAAAATCTGTGCAACCGTTTAGGGACTTGATATACAAAGCGGACAGGGCGCGCGGACAGGGCGCACGGACAGAGTGCTGACAAGATAAAATGTATGGCGTCAAAGGAACGAAATATACAGTTCTCGTCAAATAACTTTGCCCCTCTGAAGTTGGCTACGAGTGGCTGCGTAGTAGTCAAAATTACGAACAAACTGCAACTGCGCAAGAGACATGGGGGCGGGGATTGTTGCGGCGCGATTTTATATCTCAGTCGTTCGTTTACGTTCGATGCATGCTTGCGACCCGCTTGCTCCCGTCTACGTGACTGCACCTGCGCGATCTTTGCAAATGGCTAACTTCAGAGGGGCAAAGTTATTTGACGAGAACTGTACTTAGCGTCGCGGGCGCGCGGCCAAATTCATTTACATTTTCGTACCGCGATGGCCACCGCGCACCTTCCGCGCGCCTTGAGCGCTTTGTGTATCAAGTCCCTTAGGCTGCCGGGCGTTTCACAGAAATAGACGATAACTACAAACATACATAGACATATATTATACATTACTTACTTAGGTACATACAATATTGTCGAAAAACATTCTCAGCCTCCTTTTGGGGCAGGATAGAAAAACGTCTTAAATTATCTGCTGCATAACAAATTTTAATATATTATTTTTTAAAAATCAACCCGTTCCAATGACTAGGTAACCATACCATAGGTACATACATAAGTAATTTACTCAATATAAAGATAAAAAAACAAATTACAAGCCAAAACGATTACCATAATCGTTTTGGCACGCCCTAAAAATTAAAAAAAACAATATGGTTGTCAATTTTGAACAAAAATAAAGTGGCGGTAATGAATTTTACGTGTTATTGGATCTGTGTTTGTAAATTGCATTTAGATTTGGGCTTTTTCCGGTTCTTCACGATACTGAGAATCATAATGATCATGTTTGTAATCATGTCTACATGTAAGTTTGTGATATTTGTGCAAAATAAAAACGTAAACAAACACAGTTGGCGCGAAACTTGAACGTTGGATATCAAAAAAAATCATTACCGCTACGGATAGCGTTAGAAATATGGATGAATTCGTCAAATAATCATATGATTAGAAAACTACTAACTCTATAATGGAGTTTGGGTGTCTGAATCCCACAATTTTTATGTTTTTTAGCCTCGAAAACCAGTGCCACGAAAATTGCAACATAATTATTTTTTGTCAATATTTGATCGTATTTTAATAAACTAATTTAAGAAAAATGACAAAATGCAGAACGCAAATAGCATGATTATGTTTTGATTTTGCCCTTTTGCAGTTTTTCAGCTAGCGAGAAGGTTGTTAACGTATGTATTTTCAGCGAATCTAAGTTGACTACCTTTTGGAAAGGTTTAGTAATTCGTATCTAAGACACATTTTTAAGTAGATGTGACTGTCTATCACTTATTCCTATTTAATATCAAAATTATATTTATTTCCAATCCTGCATATCGTAGCGGGCTATTTAGAAATACATTAAGTTTGAACTTTATGGCTTGACAGCCGGACGCGTACCGTAACTAACAACAAAATATTCTATTTATTGCAAAATAGTAAAACGATACTGATCCTTTTAAAAACCCATTCCTTTCATAAACTCGGGACATAACCGAACACATGTGCCAGCTGAAAGCAATATTTTACAAAATACTAACAATTAGCTAAGATGGCCCGACGGACGGCGATAAAAAAGGGACAGACCCTTAGAACAAAAGTGTGCAATAGCTGCAATCAACTGATTGCAGCTGCGGAAGGGATCGCGTGGTATTTTTTGTAGAGATGTTAGGAGAGAGCTGACAGGACAAAAAAAAGTGTGGGAACGACAAGTAGGTACAGGCAGTTTTGGTCGGCGGAAGAGGTTGTCAGGGCAGAGGTTTTAGGATCACGAGGGCGTGCGGACGCTTATAGTCGAGGCTAGGGATATTTAAGTTAGGAGACCAAAATGTGTAGTTCCGTTGTAACTCGTAGCAAGTATTATCTGTTAAGTTAGATATAATTTAGACTATTTAGTATTTAATGTGTGTGTAAGTGTTGGTGTGACTGGGTGAGTTTTAACTATAAGTATTTCTAGGTGGCTGGTAGTTGTGCCGGAGAGGATAATTTAATAATCATTTATTCCAGCTAGGCGCAACTTTATATCCATTTTATAATCCATACCTTGGCAGTTATTTGTCAGTAATGTTTGGTTTAGGGAAACGGCGAAGGCCCCTTTACACTTAACATTCCCTCATACATACTTACTTGTACACTGCACACCAACACACCCAACTATTGGCCATTATTGACTTTTAACTGACGCACCACATTCATGGGGGGCAGAACCGTTAATATTCACAGCTTATTTAAAACAGGCTTCATGGCCGACCCGCATTCGGGTTATAGGTCAACCAAGCGTTGCTGATGATTACTGTTTCCTATAAGGTCTAGCTCAGAGTGCATTGCGTGGGGCTTGTTGAACGACCATTTCCAGGGGTATGAATCCAAATTAAGGATTCACTGGGAACCCAAAAGGGATCGTCCTAAGGACGCTAGGGACCGTGTCTCGTTAAAACTAACCCCGGCCTATGGTATGGCCTATTACTGAATCGTCACTATTTAGCGAGACACGAGATTCGGATGGTAGCCGCTCAGAGCCGCACCGCATATCCAAGAAAGGGGCGAATTTAAGGAAATGTGAAGTGTTTGAACCACTTCGCCGTGCAACAATACCTATCTCAATTAACTCTGCTACAGACTTGGTCTACGGAGCGCTTGCGCTAGTTTTGTGTTATCTTAAGATAGGCAGCCGTAAAAGGGTTGTTAACATTATCACGCGACGCGATTTGAGCTACATAAAAATAGACTTGTCTTCCTCAATGACAGCTGAACTTCGCAGTACTCTGTCTTAGGATTGTGTAAGACAATTATTTAGAGTCCCGGGAACGTGTTCTGTTAGTTTCGTTACAGTATTCAAATAGTGATATTGTGCGATTAGGTCTGACAGTACACGTTCGACAAGGCCACCGTTCTATGTCACGAAATGAGTTCTAGTTCGTTTATTCGGTCTGATGTTCTATTGTGAAAATATAAATTAACGTAGAAGTAGTTCATAAATTTATTAAACGCAAGCGTAACGTTTCCTTCACCACCTCACCATAATATAATATACTTAGCAGTCCTCTCGTCTCATTAACTTCATACCTATTTTATTATACTTGTTTGCTTACTTATGTATTACTAATCATGAATTCCCTACATTAAGTTCACCTTGTATCCCCTCCTTGTCCCTAGCCTCTAAGGTCGGACAAGGCAGTAGTTTTGGGAATTCATTTCGTATAATCGGTGGGAGGGTGCCCCGTTTGGAGACGGGCCCTACAGAATCGGGCGGCGGAGGAGCCCGGTTCTTTCCCCACAGGGGAAGCCGACACAAGAACCAGATGTAGTTTAATTTAGGAAAAACGAAAATTTTATCAGCCTAGGGTAATTTAGGAACAGTCACATAGACTAGGTCAATTTGAACGATCATAACTTATAATTTAAGATATTTCTCACAAAGTTATCGTATAAAATAGCTACGGAAACAATACTTTCATAGTAAATTCGATTGTTGAAAGTTGATGTAATTCCTGAAATTCATGACGTAATACGCGAAACCCCGTCGACTCAGCTAGTGTGTCACTTGTTAAAAGTTGGTCGAGCAGAGTGGTTAAGAAAGAAAGACATTGTTTTACTCTGAATGTTTTCTAACGTCTCATGTAGGGCTCCTTTGGTATACTGAGGTCTTTTTGGCATGATAATTTTTAATTTAACCTGATAGAACAGAAAAATAAAGAAAGAGTGATCATCTGATCATGTCCAAAATAAAAAATATTGTAGTTATTGGCCTCCTTTTTTGTATTGAAAATTATTACAGACTTCATAGTACTTGGCCTAGGCCAATAACTGTTTACACAGCCCTAAAATTAGTGACAAACGAATATAAAGCATAGTTTGTCAGATGGTAGAGATTTTTGTCACTATAAACGCATTTTGTTTTGGATGATATGAATATAGTAATTGGCATAGGGGCCAATTACTGTAATGTTATTTAAATTATTGGTGCAGTAATTGGCCACTACATTTTTTTTTAAGTTTATGTTACGATTTTATTATTTTACACTTCAAAAACGCGTAGGGAGAGCGGGGCTGGTTTTAACGGAGGTAAGAATTAACAAGCCGATTTCCGCCAAACGTGAAGTGTTAAAAATATGATTCTCGGTTTAGGAACACTATATACACAGCCGAACGTGTCCTGACTTCTTAGTTGCCAACCGGCCATCGCTTGTAATAGTTGTGCGCAGCTACCTCAGATTGACAGGTAAGCGAACTTTTTGTGCTTCACAATAAATTGATTACAAGAAACACAATAAATTGATTTAAAGATAAAAGATCGAAAATATTCCAGAATCTTGGAAAAGAGATGGAAAGGCTGGCAAAGATTGGTTTGCCGGTTTTACGAAGCGCAACGCAATGTTGTCTATTTGGAGTCCTAAGGCGACCAGCTTAAGCAGGGCAACATCCTTTAACCGTACTAATGTCCATTAATTTTTCGAAAAATATCAAGAAGTGCTTCAAAGATACAATTTCCCTCCGAGAATAAAGTGGAATGTTGACGACACTGGAGTCACTACGGTGCAAAAGCCCAAGAAAATGATAGCTCAATGAGGTTCTAAGCAGGCAGGGGCAGTCACATCTGCAGAACGGGGTGACTCTTTATGACTGTTAACACTAAAAAGTTTAGGTACTTTTAAATAGTAAGTTAAAAGTATTTGTACTAATTTTGTAGACTAAAAAACTTTAATATTCAATGATTGTTAATTAGTGTAGATTTAAAAGAATCTACATACTATATTCTTTCAGTTCCTATCATAAAAAGTATTGATTTGTTTATTTCAAATAAAAATCTTTAATATGATTTACTTTTATTTAATTATTTGATAGAATTTTAGCCTCTATATCACTCTATATATTTTACAGATTTTTAATCACTGGACTATGTAAATTAATTTAAAAATATCATATCCTAAAATTGTATGATCTTAAAATTTTTAAACAAAGTTACCCGTTTTCGATACCGGTACGAAAAAATCACATGCTGCAAAAGAACGAATCCGCCTACCGGTGTTTTGCCGAAACATTTTGACAGTCAACAATTGTGTTGCAATAATGCATTTTAAAATTTACCATTTAAAAATGTGGGTTGCTAGTTTTTCAAATCCGATATTGAAATGGCTAATAACTATGTAGGGACCAATAACTATACCGTTCTCCCTACTAGATTCATTCACATTGTTATTTGAATTGCACTAACATAGTAAATAAGATCTTTGTTACTAACTTTTTCTATGGACTAAGTTGTCTGAAAATAAACAGTTTTTATTTTTGTTTTTATTTATTTTTTAAATGAATGGGTTTTTTTTTATATATTTATGGAATGGGTAATAGTTCAGTATAATATCGTAGCGTATTTAAGAATTAGCGTCTAATGTCGATTTAATTCAATCATTCACCATCAGTCATTCATCATGATTCATGGCTTTTGGAATTGAGTGACGCTTGCATGAGCATGCAATGGGTGCCTTAGGATTAGTATCTAAGCCCATAATTATGGGAACAAAGCAAGTAGGTATTTATAACTACTAAACCTAGACCTACAGGGCCTGAACCACCAACTCTTAAAGCAGTATTACTTTAATATTACTTCCAGTGGGAAAGAGACGGAGCTATACGTCCTGTACAGCTCCGTCTCTTTCCCACTGGAAGTAATATTGAAGTAATACTGCTTTAATATTAATAATAATAATAATAAATTCATTCATTTCAGATCAAGTCCATATTCATACACAAGAAGTTAAAAAAATAAATAAATAAAATAAAACAAAATACATGAAAATAACATACAATAAGGAAATAATTAAAACATTACAATTTTAACAACATAAAAAAAAACATTTTAAAATTTTACAGCAACAAACAAAAGTCATAAATTTATAAATAGTGTAATTACAATTTTACAATTAGAAAATAAATAAAATACATTAAAACATTATAAATTCATCTTAGTCTAAATTTCGGTTTGAATCCGGAGTGCTCAACATGCAACCTGGTCCAGTAGCGCATTATTGGGCAATTCAGATCCAGATCCATCCTCCATGCGAATAGCTGAAGGTAGCAGTTGGAACTGCCTCGTATGCGACGCATCAGGGACACAACTCTCTTGCGAATAATCGCCGCAAATCCATCTATATTTGCGTCTGCAAACATACCCGAAGCGCTACAATGGCGAGGCAACCCCATCAGCGCCCTGAATGCATTATTGTAAAGAACTCGCAGGGTGTCACACGATTTTTTAGTATGCTTGACCCATAGGCTGCACGTGTAAAACGATTGGCAAAATGCCCTAAACAACGTAGCTTTAACTTCCGTAGTACAACGCGCGAACCTACGTGCCAACATATTAGCCCTAACAGACAAAGCCCTGCGCTCCCTATCTATATCAATATCATCTACAAGCGTCTCGGTGACCCAGTGGCCCAGGTACTTGAACTGCGAGACTCTTTTAAGGACACTGCCACTCAGCATGACCTGTGGGACAATGTCATAAGTTTTAGATCCCGCCTTAAACACCATGAGCTCGCTTTTAATGGCATTATATTTGAGCCCGTGGACCCCCACATATCGCTCGCAGATCGATATCAGTTTTCGAAGGGCCCTGATCGATGGACTCAGCAGCACCATGTCGTCCGCGTAACTGATGTTGTTGACAAGAACACCATCAATCGAACAGCCCACACCGGCGCTGCTGAGTTTACGTACCAGACGATCAATGTACAAGTTGAAGAGAATTGGCGAGGTTAGTCCGCCTTGCCGTACACCACATTCCAACCCGTACTCAACCGATAGTGACCCCGACCACCGAACAAAATTACTCTGGTTGCCATACCAATACTTTAGGAGACTTATGTACTCAGTAGGTAGATCGGTATCACTCGACAACTTTTGCCACAACCTGTCGTACACCACAAGATCAAATGCTCTAGATAGATCTAAGAAGCAGGCATAGACAGGTGTGCTTCTGTCAGTGTAGTATCGGACGGTACTCTTGAGATTCAGTATAGCCATTTCAGTTGACAAACCAGGGCGAAAGCCAAACTGCGCATCATGCAACTGTACTTGTTGTTTTAACTGAATACTTTTATTATTTTTTAATACTCTTTATTATGGGGACCACTATAGTTCTCATCATTGCCTCAGGGAGGTATGAATGCCTTATGCAGAATGTAGACAACATAGCGAGCACCCTCGACAGATGAACACCCGCATGCTGCAAGTGTTCTATGCTGAGCGAGTCATGTCCCGGGGATTTTCCTCGCTTCATGTCTCTGATTACTTTGGCAACTTGTTTTGCAGTGATCCGAACAAGCGGTTTCGCCAGACCAGTACCCCTCGTCTCTGTTGTGGTCGCCGCGGGTACCAGTGGAGAATGTACCCCAAAATGCTCCTTGAATACGTTGGCAATTTTGTCGGCGTCATCAACCCCCTCTACACTAACAGGAACACTCGGCCTCGCATTCAACTTGTTGGTCTCCTTCCAAAACTTACTAAAGTTTTTTGTGGCATGCTGTGATGCAAGAATGTCCATCTTTATCTGAGTTTCATTGTCCCTACACCACTTGAGCTTATGTTTAAACCACCTTCGTGAGTTTCGCATTTGTTCATATGCCTGTCCGGACGTATTTTTGCCCTGGGCGACCCACTCATGAAACCGAAACCTAGCCTCCTCATATGCCTTTTTGCAATGTTTGTTCCAGCCAGTCACATACCTTTTCTTTTTTATTGTTTTACTTTTAGAGCACCCACGACACCGCAGCTACCCTAAGTACATTCACTACATTATGATACAATTTATCAATTACTTGTCTATGATTTATATTATCACACATTGCATCTGCGCAGTTATGTAATGCACACGGAAAGTTAATATCACGCAGCTTTTTTGAGCAGATGTACAAATATTCGTTAAGCTGCTCTTTATCTCTTTCGCCCCATATAGCCTTATCCGGCAATGAGCCTTTAATCTGTAATTTTGGTACCAAAATATCAAGATCACATAGCAGTTCGACAGCGAAATGATCGGAACAAGACATCTCATACCGTATACTTATGCCCTTAAAAGTTTCTTTTGCGACTTCGGTAATGATGACGTGGTCTAACCATGACGTAGTCCCACAAGCATTACTAAGGAATGTATATGTACCTGAATCAAGTCCCAACCATTCTATGTCTGCGCACGTCCACTGTTGCTCAGCACAGAACTTCAAAAGCTCATTGCCAAACAAGGCGCCTGGATTAGCGTTGAAATCCCCTAATGTATACACTGTGTCAGTACCACTAGACTCAATAATAGCACTAATTTCGCCGAGGCAACTCACAAAAATTTCAAAATTGTCAAGATTATCCGTCGGCATATATACCGACATCACCAATAACTCGCGATCATCAAGCACTACCTTAACGGCCACTATACGCTCACTTGCACAGTCCACGACAGAAACCGATTGAAACACACTTTTACGCCATAGAAGAGCCACTCCGCCATGTGGCCTTCCCTTCAGCATACCCGACGAAGTGTCCACTGAAGATTTCCCGGTGTACGCAAAATCTTGATCAATTTCTCCTAGGTATGGAATGTCGTCCGGTAGTAGCCAATTCTCTTGTAAAGCTAAAAAGTCTGCCGTGTGACACAGTGTCCTGACGTATTTAATGGAGTTCTTAACAGAGTAGCAGTTAAAACTCACGAACTTAGTACTGTTTATTCTCTTGCCTGTTAAGAGTTGGTGGTTAGGCCCCAGGTCTATAACAATAGTATATGTTTTTTTTTACATGAACCCCCGCTGTCTTTTGTGCGCAGGAGGTCACGGCGTAATGCTGGGCTTCATCAACTCCATTGTGCACGCTGTCATGTACTCGTACTACCTGGTCTCCATCGTGAGGCCGCAGTGGGTGCGCCAGTGGTGGAAGAAGTACATTACACAACTGCAAATTGTACGTATCTATCATACAAGATCAGTAATTTTGCATTTGAGACCAAAACTTGAAAAAACCCGTGGCGATAAGTTTTCGAGAAATAGCCAACAAAACTAAAATCATAAATGCGATATTCAGTTTGTTTGTTTGTAACGCTTTCACGTCTAAATCGCTGAGCCGATTTTGATGAATTTTGGAACAAAGATAGATAGGATCCTGGAGAAGGTTATAGGCAATTTTTGTGGCGAAAATCTATATTAAAGCGAGCAAAGCCACGGGCAAAAACTGTATACTTAGTTAGGTACCTATATTATTATTTTCGATTCCTCATCAGAAGGAGTTCATATTTATATAGGTGCTCTCTCACCGGAAACATTCGCCTGTAATGTAACATTTTTAAGATTCGACTTTGAACTATTACTATTATATACTTTACAATACTGCCTCCCTGACTGGCGAGCATTTTGCTTGTAGGTAATATAACAATTCAAATTCGAGTTTGAGCATTTGTCTGTAGCTGAATTACCTACTTAGTTGTTTTCACCATACAAACGAAACGGTCGTTGTGTTGAGCGCGACAATATTTAATTCAATAATTCGATTTTGTTATTTACGTACATAAAAAAAAAACAAATTGGAGAAACATGAAACGATATTGGTGACACAAATTATATATTTTAAAATGTATATTACAAGTTGTATCAAAATATTACAGACTAGCTTTTGCCCGCGGCTCCACCCACGTGGATGTCGATTATCGCGTCTCCATATCCCAGGCTATATAATATACTAGCACTTCGCCCGCGACTTCGTCCGCGCGGATTTAGTAGGTACTCTACAAACTTCAACGCCCCCTATACCCCCTTATAAAGGTTAGTTTTGGAAAATTAGGCACAACGATATTCATTATTTACTTAGCCATTTCTAGTTATTCTATGGTCTCAAGAGGCCCTAGACAATGTGCTATTTAATTAGCGAATGCGACTGTCGAAATTCCAAAATGTAGGAATTTGATCACGTGACATTTCGATAGCATCTGTCAATCCCATACATTTGTGACATATTGAGAATCGCCTACGCCACGCCACAGTTGACAGAATCTCAATTGTCTCGAGCCCAGGTTCAGCGCAACTGTTCACCCCGTTCACCCCGTCAGGGGTTGATTATGCAAAAATTGTTAGTTACATCTGTTTCAATTATCCCACTTTTAGTTTGTTCATACCGACGTAAATTAAAGCAAGCAATAGTCCTCCCCTAAAAACTTAATCACCCCTTCTTTACCCCTTGTTATGTATGTACCTAGTTTATTTTCGAAAAATCCAAACATTTGTTATTCTTATTGTTTTATCGAAATCATTTTCAACTTCATCCCCAGTTCGCTCAAGCTGCGACATTTTTCTTACTTCGAGCATGTTTATTACCGTCGTAACTTTTGAACGAAAGGTCCGATTTGAATAATTTAAAGTGTGATTTACACGGACATAATCAACCTTAATTATCAAACCGTTTAAATGGATAAGGATTAATATCATGATACCGAAATCATCATTTTTTCATATCACCAAGGATTTGCTTGAATAATTTGAACAAAAAACGGTCATGGTGACTTAACCATAATAGTTAGACATAATTATGGTATCGCGGACTTTTTTGTAGACATTGATGACTTTGTAGGCGACATTAATACCACCACAAAAAATCAACGTTGCAGAATCAACAAATGAGACTCGCAGCGCCATCTATCTCGACAGCTGCGAACTAACGACAAAATCCTAAATCGCGATATCAGAATTTACCGTGCGATTAGAACATATGCAAAGCCCGAATATCAACTCTCGGGCAGTTGCCCACCAGACACAAACAACCGTCTGGTCGGAGGATCCTCCCTTTTCAATGGAGGTTTGCGGGACTTTACTCTCTGTTCCGCTACCTCCAAACTGGTGACCCTCGACATTGGACGTCAGCGCAGCCTTCGTGCAGCTACCTCATCATGACGTCATCATCATCATCACTTCTCCTCATCCTGACCTCAAGCTCTCGAGCAGCGAGTCATACAGCCAGCCAGAAGCCTCGGCTTCTACGGGTATCCTGACCACCAGCATGCAGCGGACGCGCATTCCTGGTCAGCATCCTCAGCGTCTATCATCAACGTCATCAGCGACCTTGGCAAGCACACTGCACTTTCGGCCAGTCACATGAAGAGCCTTGAAAAAACCTCTCCTGGTCGACGCCAGCAGTCACGTCAGCACGTCGCACAGCTCCGACCCACCTTGGCAAGCACATTGCACCTTCGGCCAGTCACATGAAGAGCCTTGAAGAAACTCTCCTGGTCGACGCCAGCAGTCACGCCAGCAGCAGCATCGGGGCACCGCAGACAGTTCCGACTCACCGTGAACTCTGCGACGCAGACAGTTCCGACTCACCGAGAACTCTGCGACATCCGGTTCCGACTCACTGGAACCAACCTTCCACTGGCCTGGCAAGCATCTCAAGATGTATGGACGATTCATCCACTATCGACCTCCGGTCTCCGGAGGGGAGTGATGTAGGCGACATTAATACCGCCACAAAAAATCAACGTAGCAGAATCAACAAATGAGACTCGCAGCGCCATCTATCTCGACAGCTGCGAACTAACGACAAAATCCTAAATCGCGATATCAGAATTTACCGTGCGATTAGAACATATGCAAAGCCCGAATATCAACTCTCGGGCAGTTGCCCACCAGACACAAACAACCGTCTGGTCGGAGGATCCTCCCTTTTCAATGGAGGTTTGCGGGACTTTACTCTTTGTTCCGCTACCTCCAAAACTTCTTTAAAACTGTAGTACATTACTTTGCTCTTGTATTGTCAACAGATTCCGCAGCGTACGCGATATAAGGATTTTTTTAACACCTTGAGTTACATTATCGAAGTTTTCATACGGATCCCTAACTTTTTTGAAAATATTCTATAGCCTATGTCCATTACTGATAATGTAGAATTCTATTGGTGAAAGAATTTTTCAAATCGGTCCAGTAGTTTCGGAGCCTATTCATTTCAAACAAACAAACAAACAAACAAATCTTTCCTCTTTATAATATTATTATTATTTTATTATTATTAGTATTAGTATAGAGTATAGATATGCCAAATTTCATGACGATCTGTTCAGCCGTTTTATCGTGAAAGCGTAACAGACATATAGACAGAGTTACTTTCACTTTTATAATATTAGTTTAATATTACAGGCGAATGCTCCAGGTCCTTTAGATTAGTTACAGTAGGTACTGAGCCCTAAAACTATTAGCTTTAACATTGAAGACCTAAAATATGTCCAAATTTTCGAACGAACTAAAATGGAATACTTAAGTAGATTTAACAAGGGCAATAGAAGTTGATTCTGGGCTAATATGTAGCTTGTGTGCATATGAACGATTTGTGCTATTTTTTCAGCTGCAGTTTCTCATCCTAATCCTACACTTCGGCCACGTTCTGTTCGAGCCATCGTGTGAATACCCCAAGTGGGTCTCCTTCCTATTCCTGCCACACAACATATTTATTTTATTTTTGTTCTCAGACTTCTACATCAAAGAGTATATTATTAAGAAAAATAAAAATAAAGCTAAGTAGATAGTTAGGCATCATAGGTAGTAAATATAATTATATCGTTGTAGTGAAAACGACGAGGTACCTGTGGGTAGTTGTAACGGGTTAAACAAAGAAAAATTTGCTCCCAAGTAAAAATTAAAAATTATTGAATAGAGACATATTAGTTATTAATATTTATGACTTATTTCAAAAGTTCATAGTTGGTTCTTGCTGGTGTAGCGTTATCTCTTTCATTTTCCACTTTATAACTACTACTCACTTCATCATAATGGATTCACTGTCAAGCACTCTGAGTGAACTAAAGGAGTTGTTTCACACGAGGATGTCAGCATTTGAAGGAGAACTGTAGAAGGCACGATCATCACCCGTCACAGCTCCTAGCCTGGCTGCGGAGTTCACTTTGTTCCAGGCATTTATAACGCAAGCTCTCAACAGCCTTCAGCAACAGGTGGGGCTACTTGCTCGTGTTGACCAAATCGAGATGCAAAGACGGAGGAAAATCTTGCTTTTGCATGGCGATGACGAGGAGCAGAAGGAAGACACCGCCAAAGTTATCGCCAAGGTCGTCTGCAGTAAATTACAGTTGACGGAGTTCACTGTGGCTGACATCAGCCGATGTCACAGGATGGGACGAGCAGTGGCTAATAAAACAAGGCCTATCCTGTTTAAGGTTGGTAATCTTGCACTCCGGGATAAGATTTGGTTTTCGAAAGCCAAGCTACGGGCTTAAGGCGTCACCATGTCCGAGTTTCTTACGAAGGGGCGTCACAACGTGTTCCTGGCTGCGAGGGAAAGATGCGGCGTTTCCAAAAGCTGGACTAAGGCGGGTTGCGTGTACGTCCTTGGTTCCAATGATACGTGGCACCGAGTTGAGTCCCTCGCTGAATTGGAGAAAATTGCGCCGATTCCTAGAGAGCTCGAGCCTACATCGACAGTGACAGACTCTGTTCCGGCCGCTACTATTTCGAAGACAGCTAGGATAAAGCGTACTGTTGTTTTGAAGAAATAATTTCGTCCTTTGTGGTGTTTTGCTGAAGTTCGGGTAATATTTTATTTTTACCTGCATTGTTTTTCTTTTCGTGCTGTAAAGATTTGACACTTCTTAACTGTCAATATCAGTGTCTGTCATGTCAGTTTGTGTAGCAATTTCTGTGCGTTCCGTTTTAGGTAACGGTGCACTGGCAAACATTTTAATTTTTATATTTTAGTTTTACTTGTCATACCGGTTACTCTCCAGTTTTACACCAAAAATTTTGGTTCTGTTTTCTTATTACCCGGACTCCATTATTCACATAGCAAGTTTTTTTTATTGTGAAAACTTAATAACGCTACCGGCAGGTGAACTTGTTATTGGTTTTTAGGTATTTTTAATTTTTATATTGTAAGTTAGAATTTTTTATCTATAAATATTATTTAAATTGCTAAATATTTATGTCTACTGATGACAGTGGTGATAGTAACAGTTTTTTTTCTTTAACGGATAGCAATGACAGTTTTGTTTGTATTACTTCTCTTGCAGACAGTCTTACTGCGCAGTTTTCTGATGTTCCTAAGAATTTCAACGTTTTACACATTAGCGCCCAAAGCTTATTCCGGCTCATTTCCATGATATACTGGCAAGCTTTGACTGTAAAAACATACATGCCATTCTTATTTCTGAGTCATGGCTTAAACCTTGTCTACCTTCTACAAGTTACTCTCTTCCCGGCTTCGTGCTTATACGAAACGACCGGGCGGCTGGTGGTGGTGGCGGTGTTGCTATATATCTCCGCGTCTATATTCCTTTCTCTGTTGTCAGTGTGTCAGCGCAGCCACCACCATCAAATGCTGGTGAACATCTCTTTGTCGAGGTCAAATTAAATCATTCTAAATTACTTCATGGCATCTATTATTGTCCTTCTTTACGCGTAAACTTCTTTTCATCTTTCGAAAAGCTTTTAGAAATGCTGATCCCTTTTTACAGTCACAGCATAATCACGGGTGATTTTAATACCTGTCTTCTGAAGAAAGACCATCGCTCTTCTTCTCTGATTAATATTTTAGCTTTTAGTAATCTTTCCATTCTTCCACTAAGTGCCACTCACCTCACTTTTTACCAATAGGCTAGTTGAGCTCTACGGTCATCACGCTCCTATACGTGCAGTTAAGATGAGACATCTTCCCGCACCGTGGTTGAAGGGTGAAATAAAAAAAATGATGTCGAAGAAAGTTACGGCATAGTCCAAATTTAAGCGTCACCCTAACGACGCTAACAGGGAAAGATATGTCTCAATTCGTAAACACTGCAATAAGGTGTGTAGGAATACTAATTGCCAATATATTCATTATTCTGTCCAAAATGGGGACGCATCCAAAGTTTGGAAATTTCTGAGGTCATTGGGGGTCAGTAAAGCCCAACAAGAAAGTATCCCTAAAGATATAGACATCGATGTAATGAATATCCATTTTACTGCTTCGTCCAAATTCGACAGAACTTTAAAGTTAAGCACGTTGAATCATCTTTCATCTTTTCCGACTCCCAGTTATTCTCCATTTGTTTTTGGTCAATTTTCCGTATGCGATGTTAAGAAGAGCATACTATCTATTACCTCAAATGCAGTAGGAAGCGACTGTATCAGCCGTAAAATGCTACTCCCAGTGCTAGATTTAATCCTTCCCGTCATCTGTCACATCCTTAATTTTTCTGCATCGAGGGGTGTCTTTCCAAGCTCATGGAAAGATGCTCAAATAATTCCTTTACCTAAAAAGTCCAATCCCACATCCTTCTCCGAATGCCGTTCAATATCTGTCTTACCATTCCTATCCAAAGTCCATGAACGGTTAATCCACAACCAAATAAGCTCTTTCCTCTCCAGAAATAATCTCCTTAACCCCTTCCAGTCCGGCTTCCGTCCTGGTCATAGCACCACTACAGCGCTTCTTAATGTTACGGAGGATATAAGGTCAGCCATGGAAACAGGAAATCTAACGGTTTTGGCTCTACTGGATTTCAGTAATGCGTTTATTACTGCGGATTACGATGGCTTGCTTGGCATTCTTTGCTCTCCTAATATATGTATCTCCATCGGTAATTGACTGGTTTCGTAGTTACCTGTTCGGTCGCCAGCAACGTATTTGCATCGGTGAAACCTTGTCTTCCTGGTGTAGTATTTCTGGTGGGGTACCACAGGGTGGCGTATTATCTCCTTTAATTTTCGCTGTGTTTATTAACTCTATCTCCAACGAATTAATTTCTTCCTACCACCTTTATGCAGATGATCTTCAAATTTACACGCGAGCTCCTCTTGGAAATCTGCCCGAGGCTATCTTGACCCTTAACATAGATCTGGTATATGCAACTGGAGCTAGAGGTACGAACTTATGGTGAACCCCATCAAGACGCAGGTTTTAGTAGTGGGCAGTTCAAGGACGATCTCATGGATCGACTGGACGACTCTTCCCCAAGTTTCTTTTGACAACTCAGTAATTCCTATTAGTGAGAAACTTAAGGACTTAGGGATTTTTATTGACTAGAACTTCTCTTGGACTGCCCAGCTACAGGAAGTTAGCCGCAAGCTATTCGCATCTGCTGCATCTTTGAGAAGACTGCGTAATTTTCTGCCGACTGCTACCAAGATTGCGCTTGCACAAACTCTTCTTCTACCCATCCTTGATTATGCTGATGTCAGCTATCTTGACCTCACGTGAAGTGCAACTTGATAAACTTGAGCGCCTTTAAAATTTTTGTATAAGGTTTATATT
Organism: Melanchra persicariae; assembly: GCA_947386135.1. Lineage (NCBI taxonomy): Eukaryota > Metazoa > Arthropoda > Insecta > Lepidoptera > Noctuidae > Melanchra > Melanchra persicariae. The sequence continues at coordinate 5,937,680 of OX376661.1, read as the reverse complement.
TGGTTTGCGCAAATATAACCACGTTTCCGAATTCCGTGTTAAACTCAAGTGGTTGCCAATGCACCTTCACCGGAATGCTCAAATTCTTTCCCTCTTGTTTAATTTACGCTTTTACTCTTCCACTCCTCTTTATCTAAAGAAACGAGTCCAGTTTCTTTGCGACTCTCACACGAAATTTCTTAGGTCATCAGATAACTTGAGACTAAAAATGTCAATGCATTCCACTACATTTTTAGATGATAAGTCTTTTACAGTCCAAGTCGCTTGTCTATGGAATACATTGCCAGTGTCAATAAAACGCGCACAATCGCTACCTGTTTTTAAAAGACCAGTTAAGGAACACTACTTGTCCCTGTGATTCCTTTCTCGTGGTTTTTTTTCAGTAATTGTCACATATTTTATAACTTATGTTACGTGTTTATTAAATATGTATGTATTTATATTAGTATATTGTATTGCTTAATTTCTGTTTGTTGTCTTTTTTTTTTCTGTGTTAACTTTATATTTGTACCAAGTGCAACCCCATTTCGTGTCCAGGCTATCTTTATCCATTCCAGGTTGTCTAGAAGAGATCGCGGAATGCGATAAGGCCGCCAATTGTATGTTTTTTAGTTAAATATTTCCTGTGTATTTTTAAATTTGATGTACATTAAAGTATATGTGTACTCCCCGATTCAAAGTACCCCGACTTTTTTTTTAAACCACCCAGAAATAAGAACACCGCTTCGCACCTATCTTAGCACAGGTGTTAATCAGTCAAAAGTTCTTTTGACTGGTTAAGAGTTTTGACATGGTATATAAATAAATAAATAAATAACGACAAAATAGTTTTATTTGACGGAATATCAGAATGGGCAGCGGAGCGGTCTTTGTGATAGTCATCCATCATATGCGTGTTTACGTGTTATAGAAGAAACGTTGAAATAATAGTACGTTTGTGATTCATAACAGATCCTCGTTTCATTCGATTACATTTGTAAACAAAATATACGGTAAAACACAAGATGAAACTAGATTACGAGCCAATAGGTTAGCACGCGTGCACTTCGTACGCTGTCTATCAAAAGAATGCCAGCTGTCACGGCGTAGACGCAAACTTGCTACCCTATTCGGGGTTACCCGCTCATATTTTATAAATCGCCATTTATATTCGACCAATTGAAATAAATCACCATTTTAATTTTGAATTTAACAATAATTACTATTCAACCAAATAACACAATCAGTCTCTCATCTTAAATCTTGGATTTACTTTTAATTTAGCTGCGCGCCGTCACGGCCGTCCTGCATCTTCACACGTCCTCGTGTGTATTACTCTCATCTTCACTATGGACAGTCAAAGAGAAAGACACAATGATTAACATTATTCTCCACTCGGTCACTCTGACCCATATTTAAAGCAATACTTATAAGGCACCTAAATCTGATTATTTATCATTTTCAATACAAGTGATAACCAAATATCTCAGATAACACATCGAATCTCACATAGTACTCAGTGCCACCACAGCAAGTTAGTTCCAACCAAGCTGCTCGATGTCAAACAGTTTGGCTAGCGCCACACAGGCTCGTCAATACCACACAGGCTAGTCAATGCCACACAGGTCAGTCAATGCTACTCAGACTAGTCAATGCCACACAGGTCAGTCAATGCCACACAGGCTAGTCAATGCCACACAAGCGAATCAATGCCACACAGTCTAGTCAATGCCACACAGGTCAGTCAATGCTACTCAGACTAGTCAATGCCACACAGGTCAGTCAATGCTACTCAGACTAGTCAATGTCACACAGGCTAGTCAACGCCACACAGGCCAGTCAACGCCACACTTGCTATTGCCACACAGGCTGGTGCCACATAGGCTATTGCCACATAGGCTATTGCCACACAGGCTGGTGCCACACAGACTGGTGCCACACAGGCTAATGCCACAAAGGCTATTGCCACACAGGCTGGTACCACACAGGCTAATGCCACACAGGCTGGTACCACACAGGCTAGTAGTTTGGAGGTAGCGGAACAGAGAGTAAAGTCCCGCAAACCTCCATTGAAAAGGGAGAATCCTCCGACCAGACGGATGTAGTGTCTGGTGGGCAACTGCCCGAGAGTCAATATTCGGGCTTTGCATATGTTCTAATCGCATGGTAAACTCTGATATCGCGATTTAGGATTTTGTCGTTAGTTCGCAGCTGTCGAGATAGATGGCACTGCGAGTCTCATTTGTTGATTCTGCTACGTTGATTTTTTGTGGCGGTATTAATGTCGCCTACATCACCCCCCTCCGGAGACCGGAGGTCGATAGTGGATGAGTCGTCCATACATCTTGGTGATGCTTGCCAGGCCAGTGGAAGGTTGGTTCCAGTGAGTCGGAACCGGAAGTCGCAGAGTTCTCGGTGAGTCGGAACTGTCTGCGTCGCAGAGTTCACGGTGAGTCGGAACTGTCTGCGGCGCCCCGATGCTGCTGCTGGCGTGACTGCTGGCGTCGACCAGGAGAGTTTCTTCAAGGCTCTTCATGTGACTGGCCGAAGGTGCAGTGTGCTTGCCAAGGTGGGTCGGAGCTGTGCGACGTGCTGACGTGACTGCTGGCGTCGACCAGGAGAGGTTTTTCAAGGCTCTTCATGTGACTGGCCGAAAGTGCAGTGTGCTTGCCTAGGTCGCTGATGACGTTGATGATAGAGGCTGAGGATGCTGACCAGGAATGCGCGTCCGCTGCATGCTGGTGGTCAGGATACCCGTAGAAGCCGAGGGTACTGGCTGGCTGTATGACTCGCTGCTCGAGAGCTCACGATGGAGAGGTCACGATGAGGAGAAATGATGATGACGTCATGATGAAGTAGCTGCACGAAGGCTGCGCTGACATTCAATGTCGAGGGTCACCAGTTTGGAGGTAGCGGAACAGAGAGTAAAGTCCCACATACCTCCGTTGAAAAGGGAGGATCCTCCGACCGGACGGTTTTTTGTGTCCGGTGGGCAACTGCCCAAGAGACAATATTCGGGCTTTGCCTATGTTCTAATCGCACGGTAAACTCTGATATCGCGTTTAGGATTTTGTCGTTAGTTTGCAGCTGTCGAGATAGATGGCACTGCGAGTCTCATTTGTTGATTCTGCTACGTTGATTTTTTGTGGCGGTAATAAGGTCACCTACAGTACCACACAGGCTGGTGCCACACAGGCTAGTGCCACACAGGCTTGTGCCACACAGGCTATTGCCACACAGGCTATTGCCACACAGGCTATTGCCACACAGGCTGATGCCACACAGGCTATAGCCACACAGGCTGGTGCCACACAGGCTAGTGCTACACAGGCTAGTGCCACACAAGCTAGTGCCACACAGGCTAGTGACACACAGGCTATTGCCACACAGGCTATCGCCACACAGGCTGGTGCCACACAGGCTAGTGCCACACAGGCTATTGCCATACAGGCTATTGCCACACAGGTTCTTGCCACACAGGCTCTTGCCTGATCCTGATCCCCAAGAAATAGAGGAGGAGCTCCGCCATTTAGGCTACGAGCCAACGTACTGTTATAACCGGGTTCCGATTCAGGTTTTTAAAAAAGAAAATTACTTTTGGCTAAAATAAACTTGTTTATTAAAATATTAAAAGAGAAACGAGTGCAAGATACATGTGCACGGTAGAATGGTTGGGAGACGACTGGCGTGCTGGACTGTGATGAGGGGGAGAGAGGAAGGAGAGGATGCTGCGTTAGCAGCAGGAATGCAGCGTAGACAGCTGAGTAGACCAAAAGGGGTACAGGTAAAGGGTGTAACAGCCCCCCGATTAGGAGGAAACTTACGGGTGGAAAGGTAAGTTGACGCCAGGAAAAAAGGTGGGTTTTTCAGGTTTTAGGTCATTCGGAGACGAGGAGCAGGAATATCTTCGACATCTGTACATACCATTTCTACGGGAGTATCAGAAGGAGGGGTACATCTATATTTCTTAACTAACTTACAATAATAATACAATTTATAGGAAATAACTAAGATTATAACTAGGCTTATAATAACAGTAGTATAGGAATAATAATTACCGTAAAGGACAATGTGAGGTTTTTCAATTACTCCATTAAGGTTTGTTTTAATCTGATCAGTTACTTTATTATAATTCGAGAACAGAGAGTCTAAATTGTTAATGTTTTTTAAGTTAACGTAAGGAACTTTAATATTTTCTTTTAAATATGTAGTGGAACTACAACAAGTATCATTAATTAATTCGAAGTGCAATGTACTATTGGCTTTAATTTTATTTCTATGTTATGTTTAGGTATTAACTTATTGTCGTTGCAATAGGCAATACAGTTATCTGGTATAGTTAATATACCAGTACCGGAAATAGAAGATTCAAATAAATCTTTATTACTACATTCTATTGTTATTTTAGAATTTTGACTAATCATGTATATTCACTGATTACTATGTAATTTATAAAAAGTTTCAAAATTACCTTTTATGAATTCAGTTCTGCAAAGAGGCGGAACGGAAGTCAAAGCTTTTGAAATAACCTCAGTTTCACATATTGGTACAGCTGACGTGGAATATACATTGGAAATTTCACAAATATAATCTTGTGTATTTATAACTTTACAAGTAGTAAGTGAATTTAATTTACAATAAGATGATTTATCTTTAGTTATACCTAAATATTTAGTGGATGGTATTATTGTAGAATACAATGTTTGATTTACATTTTTAAGGGCAATAGGATAAGGTACATTATGATACAAATCGAATTCTTTAGTGTTTACTAAAGGCATTTGTAATACAAATATTATTTTGTTATTTGCATAATAACTGGATACATCGGATATGTTTTCCAGAATATGGATATTGTCTAGGGTTAAGGGTATAGGTAATTGCTTAGAACTAGGGAGAAATCTATAATTATTTACAAGGTCTGAAAACAATTGTTTATGGGTAATAATAGATGAATAATATAGCATATTGGATTTGCTAAACATAATATCATTAATTATATCTTCTAACTTAAATGATAAGGTTAATAAACTACTTTCTAAAATATTCGACAATTCCGATATTTTAGACCTAATTAATAGTTTATTAGAAACTAGTGTTAAATTGGCCATTTCCTGGTTCAGGGTGTCAATGGCATAACTAAGGCTTACTTCATTTGTATTAATTTCATCGATAACTTCTTTATTAGACAATAGTGTGGATGTTGTAACCATCATGTTTTCTTTCATGAGGGTTGTCAATTTAAATTCGTCAAAATGGTGTTTGACGTGACGTCTGTTAATTAATAGTGATGCGGTATTGTTGCCATGGATTTTCACGATTTTGAACGGGCCTTTCCACATGGGTGAAAGGGCTTTTCTAAGGCGTAAGTGGTTTTTAAGGTAAACAAGATCGCCGACTTTATATTTAATTGGCCTTGTGTGGATATCATAGTAACTTTTGGAATTGGTCTCTGATTTTTGTATATGTTCTATTGCTTTTGCTCGGCAATACTTGAGCCTATTTTGGAGTATACGAACATATTCAGGGTAAGTTGCTCCTGCAGCTTCCTCGTAAATGGAATTAGGTATATAGGGCTTGTTACCAAATACAAGCTCATAGGGAGAGAAATGAGTGGTTGAATGAATGGCTGTGTTGTACGCAAGCATAGCTGTGTACACAAAGCGGGGCCAGTTGTTTTGTTATTCGTTTACATAAGATTTTAGGTACTCTTTTAAGGTGGAGTGAGCTTCTCTCGAGAGCACCCTGAGTCTGAGGATGATACGGGGTGGACCATAATTGTTTTATTTTTAATAAATTACATGTTTGTTTAAATAGGTCGGCGGTGAAGTTGGTGCCTTGGTCTGTTAGGATTGTTTTGGGTATTCTGAATCAAGTAATGAAATGGACTAAACATTCGCATGTTTCCTCAGCAGTAGTGTTAGTGATTGGATAAGCGGCTGAGAATTTAGTGAGGTTATCTTGGAGTGTCAAAGGCTACACGTTCAAAAGGCCGTGTGGAGAGAGATGTAATTTGCATAGGGGCACGATTAGTTCGTCTGAGGGCTTTATTAATTTGGCATTGTGGATATTTTTGACGTAGTTTTCGACATCTACTCGCATGTTTTTCCAGTAGTATTTTTCTTGGATGCGTTTCAGCATTCTACCAGATCCTAGATGACCGGCTATAGGGAGGTCATGATTTTCTTTCATTATTTTAGGGACTTCACTTAGTGTTGGGTAGATTATAGTATTCTTGTAAATGTGTATTGTCATTTCCGAGTCGTGGAATAAATATAGAATCATATTATATAATTTGATATACTTGTAGCCGCACTGCACCTACAAGACATCAACACATCCGTACGCAACCAGCGCGCGCGCCTCACTAAGCGAGTTACTCGTTGGCAGTCGCTACGTCCCCGCAAGGGGACGTGGCGAGCGGTCACAGGGCTAGGCCCCCTGCCCGCGGGGGCACCCCTCGGCCCGTAACGACGGGTCCGTCGTTGTGTTGCTCCTAGTGAGCGGAGCTTTGTCGGGCGCGCGCCTACCCGAAAACGAATAGCAACGCACGCCCGTGTGTTTAGATGCGTGTATACCGCAGGCGCACCTCGGCGACTAGCGAGCAAGCTCCGTGTCGCCTCTTCACGGCGCCTCGGCGGTCAGTTCCCGCCAGGTGAGACCCCCAGTGACCTGGGGGAGGCCCAGCGAGAACGACCAGCGACGAGAACGCCGACTTGTGGGCGAACCTGCGGCTATTGTGAGGCTCCCGTCCGCCCCGTTTTCCAGAGCCAGCCGGTCGCGGCGCGGACCGCAGAGCCGTTCAATGTGTGTGTGTGGGTGGTTATGAAGTGTGTGTACTACCGTCCAGTGCTTGTGCACCGAATAGCGAGCCCACGCTGCCATATTCGGTGCGGTATGTTTAAGCGCCTGTGGAGAAATGCATGTGTGAGTTCGGTACGCAACTTGCCTTTTTTTATTTTTTTTTTTTTTTACGTGGGGAAATCCTCATGGATGTCCTCCGCCCTGGGGCAGGCGGAGGGGTCTGTCAGACTCTTACTGACTAAAACCACCCCGGTGTTCCATCTTCCACCTACGCCGGGGATCGCGGGAACGTATGCGACTTCCGTAATCCCCGGCTGGTGCCGGCCCGCCTCTGCGGGCCACATCTCGTAAGCGGGGGGAGTGAGGTGTTTAACTCCCCCCGCGACGTCAGAGGGGCGCACGGGAACACCACGCGCCGCCACCTCGGGTCCGGATGAATGGGGGGCAACGGACATCCCCAAGTCCGCCGCCCCTGGACCCAGTTAGGGGGGCAGAAGGAGGGCAGCGTATGCCCTCCTCCGACGCCCGGTGCGCCTGCTGCGGGCCGGGTGAGCACTCGACATCTCCCTCTCCCTTTCCGCAGCCTCCTTCTGCAAGATGACAGTTTCGCAGAAGGAGACCACCGCGTCCCAGGACTCCTCACCGCCGACCATAGAACGGACTACAGCCGGCAGCGAGAGGTCACTGCCTACCACAGAGACGAGGGCACGGCGCGGCTCCTCCCAGGCGGCACACTCTGCCAGCGTATGCCGCGCCGTGTCCTCCCGACAGTCGACGCAGTGGTGACACCGAGCGTCCGGCTCTCTGCCTATGCGACACAGGAACCTCCCGAAGCAACCATGCCCCGTGAGGACCTGTGTCACACGAAAAGACAGGGAGCCGTGCTTTCTCCCGAGCCACATGTCGAGCACTGGCCGGATGGCCTCGATAGTGACGAGGCCGGCGGTAGGGCGTGAAAGCCTGTTCCGCCATTCCGCCACCAGGACCTCGCGCAGCTGCGACCGACGCAGCTCATAATGTCGCTGCGTCAGTCGCTCCCCGCGCGCCCGCGCGTCCTCGCGCCACCGATGCATTGACGCGAGGACTTTTGCCTCCAGGTCCCAGGGCGGAGATCCGGCCAGTGCGCAAGCCGCCTCGTAGGAGATCGTGCGATAACCCCTGATGACTCTGACGGCCATCACCCTCTGCGGCTTCCGCAGAACAGAGATGGTGCCGGCCGTCAGGTCAGCCGCCCAGATCGGGGCCCCAGACAGGGCCTGTGGAGAAATGCATGTGTGAGTTCGGTACGCAACTTGCCTATATTAACTTAGCACAAGTTGCGCGCCGAGATGCGTGTGGGGTGAGCAGTGCTACTGTTTGAGTAGGTCGCGTGTAGACTGGGGCGGCCTACTCGGCGTCACTCCGGTGCGACGGGGCCGTCGACGTCCCCGACCAGGTCTCGGGGCAAGCGCCTCGCGTCAGGTGCGCGTGCCAGGGCGCAAGGTGCTTGACGTGGGGCCAAGCGGATGCGTCGGCACGCGCGAACATTACCTTCGCGAGGCGCCTTGCATACTCATCCAGGCTCTCAATCCCGAGGTCCCGCTGGATGACGTCGTTCCTCACCATGTGAGGGGCAGCTACGATGGTCCGCAGCGCGAGGTGTTGCTGCGCGCGGAGCTTCTTTAGGTTCTTCTCACATGGGAGAACGAACCAGGCGGGGGCGGCGTACGTCAGAACCGGGCGTATATAGGTTTTATACACGCCCAGCTTGACGCCTGCGCAGTGACCTGGTGGACGTGCGGCCCCATCGTGAGTCGGCGGTCGATGGTCACACCCAGGTACTTGGCCCGGGGCGACCACGCGACGTCGACTCCTTGGAACTTCAGAGGGGGCGGTTGGGGCGCGGAGCCCGTAACAATCGCCTGTGTCTTACTCACGTTAACCGACAGTCGCCACTTCTGCCGTCCGTTTACTAAAAGGCCGTTAAGTGACATTTTGGCAAATTTGAGTTTTATGTACTACGTAAATCAGTCTGGGTCTTATTTATCTATCTTCATTTACGCTAAAGATCTGGAGGCTACACACACGGTTAACTACATCTTTTTTGAGATCGTTCAACACTTAAATACGGTTATGTCACTTTATAACACTATAATACGGCTACACGCTTGTAACCGTATGTTTAGAATTTATTTTAATCTACTATGCAATCTTAGAAAAAGGTTACATGAAACTACAACAGTTTAAAACCGTTACATCACTTTATACGCATTTTAGTGATTTATGGTAATACAAGGCGCATTGGCCTTAACGACATCTAAAAGACAGTTTTCTTCAATTACCACTCTACAAAACCGTTATTCACACTTAGCTGGCTAGTCGTTGGTAAGCCAGCGTGATTTTGGAGCATATACAAATCTAAAAGACAGTGACCGCTATTTAGTTGTGATTGTTTCAAATAAAAGGTCGAGGAATACCAAAAAAAAAACGGTTAAGTGACATTCCTACGCTAAAAGACGTCTATGTTCCTACCTTCCTGGTATGCCCCCGCACCTGGAGAACGGACAATTGGAGTCATGGAGTGTGCGAACACTCCATGACTCCAGCAGTGCGATTCTGTAAGCATGTCGAAGTGAACACTAGGCCGGGGCGCACGACGGGTGAGTTGTCAAACCATACAAATAAGATGGAATGACAGCTCTATTGTCGTTCACTCCGCCTAAGTGAACACCGTGAGATGTCGACAGAATCGACCGGCTGTTGTCCGTTAATCCGCGGCGAAGTAAGACGTGTCTGTAAGCGATTGTGTGCTTTCCCGCCAAAAATGGCCACGAACGGGAGGTAAGAGTTATGTAATTTATTCACGTCGTGATATAAAACGCATGTACCTTTTTCCATTCTTCTTAAGACTAATAAATTGCGTTATCATTTATTCAGATCGTAATATATCAAGCAGTAACGTGTACCTACACGGTGTATTGAATGAATCAATAAATTCGGCAACCTAGTACCTACCTACTTATTGCTGATTTTTTTTTTGCATTTTGCTTGTCTGGATTTATACAGGTTGAGGCTTTTAATGGATCTATACGGCAGCTATGCAAAATAAATCTCGAGTTTCTGAAACGCAATAAAACTAAATTTAATTAACGATTTTTTAATGTTTTTTTTTTCGTTTTGAAATTGGATTGTCTATATAACTTCTTGTTCGTTATAAAAATTAGGTATGATTTTCAAAAATAAAAATTAGATTTTTCTGTTTTTGGGCCGAAAAACGTTTTCAAAAACCGTAGACGCAGTTTTAATGCGTTTCAAAACCTAGATGGATTTCTAAGAACCAATTTTCATCTCATCTTCATATGTATAAGGGTCAGCATAGTACCTAATATATAATATTATATTAGATAGCTGCCATAAAGATTCTTAAAAAAAACTAACCCTGCATAGGTACTCAATAATGCTTACCTACCTATATGTTTTTGGCCAGGGGCTCTAGACAAGTGACATTCTGTCAGCGGTAGCGTGGCGAAGGCGATTGTCAATACGTCAAAAATGTATGGGATTGACAGATGCTATCGAAATGTCACGTGATCAAATTCCTACATTTTGGCATTTCGACAGTCGCATTCGCTAATCGAATAGCACATTGTCTAGGGCATCAGGTGTAGGTCATTTGATTACATAAAATAATAAATTCACGCAAATTAATTATAAAATACTTTTTTGCTTAAAACTAACATTTTTGCCTTATTCTTATTCCGATTTTATTTCTAGATTTAAGAACTCAAGAGTCAAAGCGATGTTAGACATATGCAATGATAGATGCCAACCAAACATGGTTAACAATAAAGAAAATCGGCCACCGCGTCGTCAACATCGTCAATCTTCCACCGAGCTATGCAAGAAAACTACGTCAGGCAGAAACAATAATATCCCAAAACATATTCAAAAAATGGTCAACCCATTATATGCAGCTGATTATTCAATGACGTCAAGTACTTTTCGAAAATTGAATGAAACGAAAACGTCTCTCGATTTGGGTCTAGATTTCTCCGAGCTTGCTTCTACTCTTAGTGCAGATGCTAACTTTAGCATAGAAATGTCTTTAACTTGTAAAGAAATTATGCCACCTAGGTCGTCGTCACCGTTGCCTTCACGTATTTCTTCGGAATTGTGTAATCGAAATTACATATATGATAACCATACAGAAATATTGTCGCCGACACGGTCAAACCACTCACCAACAGGGGATTTTTCTTCTGATGATTCAGTTAAAGATAAGGATTACTGCCCATGTAATGAAACTTCATCAGATGACGATGACGACGACGACAACGGACAGTCAAAGCCCCGTCAGAGATCCCGTCAATAACCAATAAGTCCTACTACCGATATTAATTTGGAGCCACTTCCTGAAAACAATTCTATGCACCCGGAAACTGGTTCTTCGTCTAGTATTGTCGCTGCAGTAAATGAAGCGACGAATGAAAGCCGTATTACGATGACTATAAAAGAAAAGAAAATAAAGAAAAAGCAAGAAAAAATACTAAGTTATAATGTGAAGATAGGTTGTGATGAAAAATGTACAAAAAAATGTTCAACTAACTTTACTATGGAAACACGAGAATCTATTAACAAAAAATATTGGCATTTATTTTGGAAAGAAAGGAGAATATTTATACAACAAAGCACTTCTGTAACAATACCAAAACGAAAAATTACATCCTAACCCAAAAGAGCTCCAAGAAGTACATTAACATTAAAACATTTAAATGGAACAAGCGATGAAGTCTGCAAAGTATTTTTTTAACAACAGTTTAAATCAGTAATTGTTTTAGAGTTGAATTCTGTTAAAAACAAAAAAGGTTTGTGAACACTTTTTTATCCTACTAATATTATAAATGTGAATGTTTGTATGTTTGTATGTTTGTGTTACAATCAGGCAAAAACGGCTGAAGGGATTTTGATGAAATTTGGCACACATGTAGTTCATATCCTGGAATGAGACATATGCTACTTTTTATCCCGGTAAGTGGCATGGATCAATGAAGACTGAGGAGGAAGTGCAAATTCAGAGCCGCTGCTGCCTTAGTACTTCAGATTCACAAGTACCAGGAGACCAAAAACATCAAGTACCAGGAGACCAGAAACATGTCATAGTATTTTTTTGGGCTGGTTAGGGTAGGTGTAGGGTAGGTGTAGGGTAGGTGTAGGGTAGGTGTAGGGTAGGTGTAGGGTAGGTGTAGGGTAGGTGTAGGGTAGGTGTAGGGTAGGTGTAGGGTAGGTGTAGGGTAGGTGTTGGGTAGGTGTAGGGTAGGTGTAGGGTATAAGGATTATAAATGTGAAAGTTTGTATGTTTGTGTCTGGGTAGGTGTAGAGTAGGGTAGGCGTAGGGTAGGTGTAGGGTAGGTGTAGGGTAGGTGTAGGGTAGGTGTTGGGTAGGTGTAGGGTAGGTGTAGGGTAGGTGTTGGGTAGGTGTAGGGTAGGTGTAGGGTATAAGGATTATAAAGGTGAAAGTTTGTATGTTTGTGTGTGGGTAGGTGTAGAGTAGGGTAAGCGTAGGGTAGGTGTAGGGTACGGTAGCGGTTGGGTAGGTGTTTCCTGAGTAAAAAAAATACAATACAAATCAGGAAACCTTCCTATTTCCGATATTCACGCGGGCGAAGCCGCAGCTGGTAGAAGCTAGTAAAAAATATTTTAACTTCTTATTTGATTAAAAAAACTTTAACGAAAAAAACTATGTTTTATTTTAATTACCTAATTGTCACACTTAACACGCACACACATTTAAAAGCACAAAAAGATAACCTAAGATCTAACACATAGTTGTCCATTTGACTTTAGAGCAATATGGGTTAAATCACTAAACCTTCTTTTTGCATTGTAAATTAAATGAAACTCTACGCACTGCACTTGCGAAAAAGCGTTATTAGACTTAAACTGTCTATTTTATTGTTAAGAGATACTGATATTATACAGATTCATGGTCTATAATACAGTTTCTGAATAATCTGTGCACAATAACCGTCTTTTACTTTAGGAATTACTGGTTAACTGTTATTTAGCTTTGGAATTGCATTAAACTGTGACTCGAAAGTAAATCTATAGTGGTTACAGTTCTATTACAACTATATAACACGGCTGCGTGTCAGCCAGCCGTTTTTTAGGATAGTAAGAGGTTCTTTAGTGGAATAGATAAACATGACAAAAACACAAAACCATAATTTAAAACAATATTATTTCACTTAGCAATCAATAAAACCCATAGAAAGAAAGCTTAACAGCTATCAAGTATTTTAGTCTATTAAACAAAGCTGTATGTTTAAACAATTTCTAGGGACAGTATTTCCCACATTTTGGACCATAGCTCAAAATCAGGTTTATTCATTTAACGGCCTTTAAGTAAGCGGACGGCAGACTTGGCGAGCCAGTCGGGGAGGAGGTCGAGCGCGCGCTGCATTTTCAACGCCGCGTGCTTCCCGTTGAGTGACGTTGTGATGTGTGGGGTGATGTGCGGGTTGAGGTATCGCAGCAGTAAAGACTCGAACACCTTGGAGATGGTGGGCAGCAGCGTGATCGGCCGATAGCTCTCCGGTTTCAAAGTGTTTTTCCCCTTCATGGGCAGCAGAATGACGCGCCCCTCCTTCCAGGCGGCTGGGAACACCCCCGTGCGCAGTATCCCCGTGAACAGGCGCGCCAAGGCCGCGACCATTTTGTGCGGCAGGTGGCGCAGCGCTGTATTGGAGATACCGTCGGCACCGGGGGCTTTGCGTGGTTTCGTGCGTCGGATGGCGCGTCTGACTGCGCCCGGCGAGAAGTAGATGGCGTCTTCCTCGGGAGCTATCGGCGCGGCGAAGTAGTCCCCAAGGTGTTGCTCGACCGCTGCGACATGGGCGTGCTCGGTGGTCGGGTTCGGTCGGAACTGACGCTCCAGGTGCTCAGCGAAGACTGCGTTTGCTGCATATTTCAGCGCCCCGTTGCTGTCCTGTATTGGGCGCACCGGAGCTGGGGTGTTTGACAGCTGGCGGCAGAGTTTGTGCACAGATGTCCAGTCTCCCACTGCGTCATCTATGCGTTCCTCCCAGCTCGCGGCGGCCAAGTCCCTCAACTCGGCCTTAACCCTCTCCGCGAGGCGGTTTAATTGACGCTTTAGCGTCGGGCAGCGTAATTGCTGCCACTGCTTGCGTAGGCGCCTCTTCTCGGCAACCATCGCGCGTATCCGTGGCGGCAGGGGCGGCTGAAGCACTCTCCCCTCCGTTGGTAAGTTTGTAGTGGCCTCGTTCAAGGCGCTTTGCACGCAAGCAGTGACGTCATTTGCCAGGAGGTCAACGTCCGCGGCGGTTTTAATTGGCCGAGTCGGTGTTGTGGCGTCAATCTTTTCTGCGAACTGCGTCCAGTCTAGTTTGCGACGTGGCGCTGGTGGCTTCAGTCGGGTCGGCATCCCTGGTAGGACGACGAGTACAGGCTGATGGTCAGACTGCAGCTCGTCGTCGATCACTTGCTGCGTGATCTGGCAGTTTAGCCCTCGGTGTACCACGATGTCCAGCACGTCGGGTAGGCAATTTTGTTCTCTGAATAGTGGGTAGGCGTCTCAGGGCCAGACACCGAGTAGCCGAAGGCCTCCGCGTCTGCGAAGAGCCGTCTCCCCCCGGGGTTTGGGCGCTGCGAGTTCCACGCCTGGTGTTTACAGTTCAAGTCACCGGCGAGGATGGTTGCGTTCTCAGTTCTTGTTAGTAGCTTTAAGGCTTGTATTCATGCCAATGACCTTGCGCATTTGGGCGGAGCGAACTCCCACTCCGCTACCCGCATGCAACAGAACGATGAGACGCGCGCGGCCCGCTCCGCCATCGCGCGTCGTCGCCTAGTCCCGTCACAGAGTATCGAAATCACAGAAGGTCAAATCATCGTGGAAGTTAAATTTATTTTTTATGTCTTCCGCAAATATAAAATAGTCAATTTTTGTTTTTATTTACTATCTCTATTGACATGGATGTACTTTTCGGGCAACAGTTACGAATAAATTTGTCAAATGCTTCGAGGCCGCGGGTACTAAACCTTTACTACAAATCAGCCTGGCTTGAAACATGATCGAGGAAGACAACTTGTAAACAAAATTATTTATATAAATTAATAAAAATTAATGGTTAAATCTGTTGCTAAGTGCAAGACTCGAGGACGGCTGGACCAATTTCGGCTAATGTTTTCATCAAAATTTTTGTTAAAGTCAGAGGAAGGTTTCTAGGTAGGGTAGGTAGGTAGTATATGTATTATAAGTAATAAGTACTAGTGTATGTCATAATATTTGTTATTAAAAAAAAAGATAAAAACTAAAATTCACTGAAATGTAACTTCTTTTCAATGAGTATTTTTATTCTTTTGGCTGGTTGAACTTCTTGATCCTCACTTATTTCTCCGTGTTCACATATATTTACTTTTGGAAATTTCGATAGCTAGACAAAATCTTGTTCTATGTTTTCTTTTTTTCTTTGTTCTCGTTTTGTTAATTTTTCTCTTCAACCTCTTTTTCTTTCCTTAGTTCTATTTCCTTCTCTATGACATTTTCTTCTTTCTCTTGTACATTGTCTTTTTGTAAAGCATTTGTTTGAATTGTTGGTTTAAATCATTCATCATTTTGTTTCCTGTTTTTGGGTAATTTATTTTTATTAGCGCTCTCTTGCACCGCTTTTTCTATGCATACAAATAGGGTCTCTAATTTTATTTTAATTTTCTCGGGTATCTTGATCAATAAGTTCCGGTAATATGCAATCCAAATAAAATCTAATTCATTTATTTTCCATTACGTCTTTTCAGAACTTGTCATCTTTTTCTATAATTTCGATTTTCATAGGAATATTTTCACCCAGCCATATTCCAAAAAGACACCTTGTTCTTTTGGTTATGTGAAGTTGACCCTGAATTTGGTAATACCAATTATGATTAGTATTAATAACAATCGTAGCAGTTTTATCTACACTAATATTATAAAGAGGAAAGATTTGTTTGTTTGTTTGAAATGAATAGGCTCCGAAACTACTAGACCGATTTGAAAATTTTTTTCATCAGTAGAATTCTATATTATAGGTGATGGACATAGGCTATAGAATATTTTCAAAAAAGTTAGGGATCCGCATGAAAACTTCGATAATGTAACCAAAAGTGTGAGAAAAAATCCTTATATCGCGTACGCTGCGGAATCTGTTGACAATAGAGCAAAGCGATGTACTAAAGTTTTATAGAGGTCATCAATATCTACAAAAAAAGTCTGCGATACCATATGTCTAACTATTATGGATAAGTCACCATGTCCGCTTTTTGTTCATATTATTCAAGCAAATCCCTGGTGAAATAAAAAATGGTGATTTTAGTATCATGAAAATAATCCTTATCCATTTAAATGGTTTGATAATTAAGGTTGATTATGTAAAGTAAGGTATGTTGAAAGGTATTAAACATGCTCGGAGTAAGAAAAATGTCACGGCTTGAGTGAACTGGGGAGAATCGTATCAATGCTTGGTCCGATAAAGTCGAAACACCACGTCATTTAAATTATTTCGATAAAACAATAAGAATTACATATGTTTGGATTTTTCGAAAATAAACTACATACATAAACATAAACTCTGTAAAATAATCAGAATAAATTAATCATAATTGTAGTGTTTGTAGATTTTATTATATAGTTCTGTCGTCTCATGCGTACACGCCGCGCGCTATAGTATGGTGGGGGAGCGGGGCATACTCCCTCAGTCACTTTGCTTGGAACCACGAAGCTGGACGGACGCGCGTGCGGCGAGTTAGGCAGTGAGCCGATAACAAGTTAAGTGCACGAACAGTACATTTTGGCGACGAGTATTGTAAGTACTGTGTTTTTTTTTCTGATTGAAAAAATGCGAAATTGTCAACGTTTATTTTTCTAGTAAGGAAAGGTTAGAAAGAAAACCTAATATTAGTGTACAAGTTCATAATAATTTAACGTGGGTTATTTACTGCAACAAAACTTTGCTTTGTCGTTATGGATAATCAACTTTTGCGGGAAGAAGGACATGAGTTAAATATTTATAATATACGTTGATGATAATGCATAGCTTGGTCATTTTTATTTATATAAACGTGGGTAGTATCATAATTATAGTTTTAAAATTTTTTATTTTATCATGTGACAAGATCATGTTAAAACGTAAAAGGAAGTTGTTACGTAACTATGTAAACAATACCATCTAACGTCTACATTTTGTAGCATATATAAACATTATTCGAATTACATTTTAACAAATATAGTGCTAAATGGAAACAAACAACAACAAAAATGGTAGTTGTGTATAATGCAGGTATACCAATAATAAACATACAGTTAATTAGGATATTATAAATCTGTAGTTATTCTACCTACCCACTATTCTATCGGGTTTGAGCCCCGATTAAATCTGCTGATTTCTGGTTATAATAACAATTAGTATTTATTATTTGAAGTATGTTTTTATCGTACCTACCCACTAGTCTATCGGTTTCGAGTGCCGATTAAATGTCTGTTGATTTCTGGTTTATATAACAATTTAACAGCTTTATATTATTGTATTATGTTTCCATTGTGGGTATTTATTATTTGAAATATGTTTTTATCGTAATTAGTTAAATACAGAGTATCTGATGTCTGTTGCTTAAAACTTGAAAAGATGATTGTTTTATTGTAGAACAAAACGGTTGATGCCGTATTGTTTACATATTTTGAGCGATAAGGTGTTGATTAATGGGTTGAATTATTCTATTAATTACGGTTACATTGCGTACATAGGGAAGTTAGTCAGAACGGATGATGCCCGTTCATTTTTATTTTATTTTATTTGGGAAAACAAACAATCGTACATTGTATTTATACATCAATATGGTTTAAACTATAGATAAATGTACAATCCATGACGTTTCCACATCTTACTTATGTAGGATACAATGCAGACACATGCAATTAATAGATGTATGTATACATAACTAAAAAATAAAAAACTAATCCTCAAATACATGATTAACTGATTAATATTTATTACTTAAACTTCATGACTTCTAGTGTTATGATCAGTAATGATTGAAGCTTTCGGAAAGGTTAGTCAGAATGGATGATGCCCGTTCATGACTAGAAGTGTTATGATCAGTAATGATTGAAGCTTTCGGAAAGGTTAGTCAGAACGGATGATGCCCGTTCATGACTAGAAGTGTTATGATCAGTAATGATTGAAGCTTTCAGAAAGGTTAGTCAGAACGGATGATGCCCGTTCATGACTAGAAGTGTTATGATCAGTAATGATTGAAGCTTTCGGAAAGGTTAGTCAGAACGGATGATGCCCGTTCATGACTAGGTAGAAGTATTATGATGAATTATGTTGGTTAGAACGGATGATGCCGGTTCATGACTAGAAGTATTAGGATGAGTGATGATGGAAGCTTTCTTAAAAGTTGATCAGAACGGATGATGCCTTTTCATGACTAAAAGTATTATGATGAATGTTGTTGGTCAGAACGGATGATGCCCGTTCATGACCAGAAGTATTATGATAAGTGATGATGGAAGCTTGCATAAATGTGTTTTCCGAAGTCATAGAACGGATGGTGCCCGTTTTGTGACCTATTTCGTGTAACAATGGCAAACCTAACGTTAGGAGCTTTTAAATCTTCAATAGAACTTGCAGGAAAAACTCAGCATTCAATTTTCTACGTAGTCAAAAATGGCACTAGAAATTTATTAGGAAAAGCGACAGCCTTGGCATTAGGAGTATTAAGGATTGGTGTAGCAGTAAATGAAATACGAAGTTAAGTATTTCCAAAATTAAAAAATGTTCTAATACACATTCCAATAGATGATAAAGTAAAACCGATTGCACAGCCTTATAGACGTATACCAATTCCTCTAGAAGGCAAAGTTAATGCTAAAATAAATGAACTTCTTGAAAAAGACATAATTGAAAAAGTTGATGGCCCTTCAGAATGAATATCGCCTATAGTTCCCATATTGAAAGAGAATGGAGATATCCGCCTATGTATAGATATGCGACGAGCAAATTCAGCAATAAAACGCGAAAACCACCCGTTACCGACGATGGATCAGTTGCTACCGAAGATAAGAGATGCGGTTATTTTCAGTAAATTGGATATTTGTGATGCTTTCCAACAATTGGAACTTCATCCAGATTCCAGATCTATCACAACGTTCATCTCAGCCAAAGGTCTTTACCGGTACAAAAGGATGATGTTCGGTATTTCTTGTGCTCCGGAAATACTTCAAAAAACTCTTGAGCGTATTCTCTTACCTTGTAAAGGGGTTATTAACTTCATTGATGACATCTTAGTGTATGGAAAAAATCGAACAGAACATGATGCCAGACTTGAAAAAGTCACTGAAGTGTTAGAAGCCAATAATGTTATATTAAGGCATGAAAAATGTATTCTCAGTATAAACGAAGTAGAATTACAAAGCTTTATGGGCTACAAAAACAGAAAAACAATTGCTTCGTAATAAATTTGATAGAAACGCTGATATACGTGAGTTGTGGGGAGAGAGTCAGTAAGCTTCTTTTAACTCTTTAAAAGTTGACCTTGCTGTCATATCTGACTTGGGCTATTATAATGTACAAGATAGAACACTTGTATTTGCCGATGCAAGTCCGGTTGCTATAGGTACTGTTCTAGTACAGGAAAATGATTCTGGACCACGTGTTACTTACTGCATCTGGAAATAAAACTCTTACCGATTGCGAACGCCGCTATTGTCAGACTGAAAAAGAGGCATTAGCACTGGTATAGGCGGTAGAACACTTCCACATGTTCCGTTACGGAAAAGAATTCGACTTGGTGACTGATCACAAGCCTCTGGAAGTGATATTTAGTCCAAAGCCAAAACCGTGTGCGAGAATCGAAAGATGGATGCTCCGGTTACAATCATACCAGTATAAGGTTATTTATCGCCCGGGGAAAAACAACATTTCTGATCCTCTTTCTAGACTATGTAAACTCACCCTGGAAAATAGTGCCCCAAATGTCGATTATGTACAAAACATAATCGAGCATGTTAGATCCATAGCGGTATCATTGAGCGATATTGAGCGTTGTTCTAATGAAGATCTAGAAATTCAAAAAGTTTAGCGCCAGAACAGAAGTATACTGAAACGACTACGAATATGCCAGGCTGAAAATAAAATTCACTGGAGAGAATCGTTGGTCGATTATCTGACTATGTACAATAATAGCCCCCATACAGTCACAGGAAAAACACCAGCAGAGTTGTTCTTCCAGAGGAAAATCAGGGATAAAATACCTATGATCGATGACGTTGAGCATAGGAATGATGACATGGACTTACGAGACAAGGACAGAGAACAGAAGGAAAGCACAAGACATTGACCTAGAACCAGGAGAGAAAGTATATATCAAAGATATGAATAAAGCAAATAAACTTAGTACAAATTTTGAACCAACACAATATACAGTTAAATCACGAATGGGAGGCGATGTTGAGGTAGAAAACGAGGAAACAGGACAACGTTTGAGACGAAATATAGTACACCTAAAAAAAGGTAGAAGGAGAATAGAAAGTAATAAGAGAGGACGAAACAGAAGTTCCAGAAAGAGAAGATGAGGAATAGAAGAATTATAACTTAAGAAGTAATAAATTAGAAGCAAAGAACTTGCTAACGAAGAATAAATTACTAAAATAGATGAAAATCTGATGTATGATTTAGGTTATGCTTAAAATTAAGAACTAGGAAGCATAATGTTAGTTATAGTTGATAAATTGTCATTAAAAAAGCGAAGGAAGTTAGGAACAGGAACAAGCGAAGTGTTATGAGGTTAAATGTTAATAATAAAAGATGAATTGGGAAGTGAAGGAAGTATTAAATTAGTTAGTTATAACAAAGTGTTTGTTAAAACCAGAATATTGGAAAGATTATTGATGCTATTAATGTTATGCTGAATCGTAAACTTTAGTTGATTATGATATTTGAAAAGTTATTGGAAAAGGTAATATCTGACCCGCTTGGCGAAAAGTGGCGGACATTGATCAAAATAGTTTTAAACTAAAGAGTACATTACCTTTGTGATGTCAATGTAGAAGGTTGTTATGATGCACTATTAAAGATGTTACTATATAATACAAATTATTATTATATCTAAAACTTTCATTAAAATAAGGAAGAGATGTAGTGTTTGTAGATTTTATTATATAGTTCTGTCGTCTCATGCGTACACGCCGCGCGCTATAGTATGGTGGGGGAGCGGGGCATACTCCCTCAGTCACTTTGCTTGGAACCACGAAGCTGGACGGACGCGCGTGCGGCGAGTTAGGCAGTGAGCCGATAACAAGTTAAGTGCACGAACAGTACAATAATATTAAAAACAATTGACTTTGTCTAAAAACACGATCGCTAAAAACTACTAAAAAGGTATTTTTTTATTTCTTTCATTTTAGTGAGATACATTTTTGAAATCGTCTCCTCGTGCCCTTTATCTTGATACCCCCCCACTCGATATGTTTTGAGGAAAAAAATTTGAAGACATAATATGGCGACAAAAATCAGCCATTTTAATTTTTATATACTCAGTGTCACTCTCACTATCAAGACGAATCTAATGACATCTCTCAAGATAAAATCCATCAAGGCGTTTAGGCTACAAAGCGTACAAAAGAAATATACACACATACATACATACACTCGAAAAACATAACCCTCCTTCTGGCGTGGTCGGGTAAAAATATACTTTACTGAGGTACCGAAAAGGAAAATTACAAGTAATATTGACTAAAAGTCATTGCAAGGACATGGTCCTTCTGTGATCATTCACTACTCTATGACACAAAAGCATTAAACTTACAACTTTGTTTGAATAAAGGTATTTTATAAATAGTATCTATCTACTTTTATGAAAGGTAAGTGAAGCTTTAATGAAAATGTAGATAAAACTTACCTTGATAAATGTTATACCCTTTTGTTTGTAATATTTTTTTAAACCTCTCTTCAAACGTTTCTGCTTATTCCCCATGTTTTACAAACTAAACTTAAACACTATTAAAACTGTACAATTCAAATAACTATAAAACACTACTTATACAGGAATCAGAAAAAACCTACTCCACTATTAACAAAATATAATTTTTGCAGTTATAATTTACGATATTTTTGTAGTGCTGAGCTCTCGCAACGTGACGCACGTCCACCTAGCAACACGACGCGCCCCGCACTGAATTGGTGGACGAGTGCGGGGGAGATATAGACACGGACTTTAAACGGTCTCATTTTTAATTTATTATAGTAAAAATAATACATGTTTTTTAAAAGTTACAAAACCAAATCATTCTCGTTGGTATTGCAAAGCACTAGATATTTTTTTTATATTATTTTGATAAAAATGAAGGAGTAAAATGGTTTTATCTCAACGATTTAGAGGTGATTTGGTGATTTTTTTCCTTATTATCGGGTACCGATAGAAAAATTATGGCTAAACCAAATTACGTACTATATCATGTAGATTACTATATATTTTTTTCAGATGTAATTTCTTTATAAATGCCGACGAAAAGCTGCTTCATCTGCACGCTATTTTTAAGCTTTTTTCGAGAGAGTAGCCTTAAGACTGTGCATATCTTGTACGAATATATTCAGTACTACATACATACATCTGGAGTTTCTTGTTGGGTATCACGTCGGGGTCACCAATGTAGCGCAGTAGGGTATTCAAGTAAAACTCCAGATGTATGTATGTAGTACTGAATATATTCGTACAAGATATGCGCAGTCTTAAAGCTAAAAGGCATTCGCAACTAGTGTGAGGTCCACCTACCATCAAAATCGGCTGACCAATCGCAGACAACAATCGTGTTAGAATAATATAAATATGGCATCATCGTTTTCATGTTCCGCCTGCAGGTGGCGCGTCGACCGCTGCGCCGCGCCTATGAGCCGATGGCTCGATGTATAAATATTGTGGCCAGGTAGCAACTCGCTTAGTTGGATTAGCCAGTGTTTACGTAATTCTTCGTCACTTAAAGTTTTTGTCGACTACCCACATCCGCACGGACCGCGCTCCCCATCTACCCTACGACTGTGTGTCCGGACCTTGGTTTGCTCGCACAGCCGCAGGAGAGAGCTAATTTTCGCCTCCGGGTTTTAAAAACTCAACGGTCGCGGAGAAACACTTTCGCCTAAGAAGCCGCCGAAACCAAGATGCCGAAGCCCGGCGCCCACGGCCCTCCAGGCCGTGGCGGCGCCAGAGAAGAGGACCCGCCGCCCGGCGTTGGACCGGTCGACGTCGCTGCTGAACATCGGCACCGCGTTGGCCGGTTCGTGACGGCCGGCCCACCGAGGAAGCAACCGCCGCAGCCAACTCCACTGTCGCCAGCATCGCCACCAACATCGTCGGCAGCGAGCCGACGCCAAGCTGGGCCGGCGCCCCCCGCGGCAGTGAGACCGGGGCCCGCTCAAGCCCCACACCCCGCCGCCGCTTACCAGGTACGAGCGCCGCCGCCGCGCGCCCCCGCGTCTCGTGCGCCTGCGCCCGCGCGCAGTGCTGCGCCACCGGCCCGCGACTCGGCACCCGCCGCGCGCCCCGCGGCGCCGCCAGCGCGCACCTACACGCAGACCGCGTCGCCTACCCACATCTCGGCGCGCCCGCACGCAGCGCCCCGCGCGTCACCATCCGCACCCGCGCCTACCGCCGCGCAGCACGCGCACACAACTCGCGCTGCCCCGCGCACCACGTCGGCCGCGCCCCGCAGCTTGCTGGCGGGCGCACCGGCACCCGCGCTTAGAGGGTCCCCGAGAGACCCACGGCTACAGAGGGGCGCCGCGCCGCCCGTGACCCCCTCAACACCCGCCTCACCCGCACCCCCGCGCGCCTCTGCGTACGATGCGCCAGCGACTTACTCGTCCCTATCGTCGCGCGTGGGCACGAATGTGTCGCTGGCGTCCCTAGAAGAAGAGGCGCACGCGCACCCAGACCAGGAGGAAGAAGACGACGACGACCACGACGGCGACCAGATGGACTACGAGCAGCAGGAGGTTCGAGCCCAGCGACGTCGCCGCAGCACCGATGAAGAAGAAGAGGAAGAAGCGAAGCGCTATTGTCTCGACCCGCCGTCGCGGGGCCGAGACGGTCGCTCGCCACTTACTGACCCGTCGCCGTCTCAAAACTTGGGGGTAAGTCGTAAAAACAATATTTTTGCAACTACCCTCAATAACGAGGCAGCCCCCACACCGGGTACGGCCGCGCCTAACGCGCCCCCGGCTCCCAATAAGGCCACGAAGAGGCCACGCTACCCTCCGCTGGTAGTGGAGAAACTACCAAACTGGGCCCACCATTTTCGGGCCCTCGCCGCCAAGCTGGGCCGGCCGCCTAACGCCCGCCCTTACGGCTCCGGCGTCCGCTTCTCGCCGGAGTCCGAGGACGAATACCGGCTGGTCCAGCGATACCTAACAAACCTGGAGAAAGAGGAAGGCATCTCCTGGTTTGCTTACTCCTTACCAGCGGAGAAGCAGATGAAGGTGGCCATAAGGGGGCTACCCTCAGACACTGATCCCCAAGAGATAGAGGAGGAGCTCCGCCATTTAGGCTACGAGCCAACGTACGTACGCCACATACGCGCACGTCAAGGAAGACCCGGCTGCGTGTTCTACGCCATGCTGAAAAGGACAGCAGACGCAAGAAGCATATTTGACACCTCTGAATTTATGCTGATGAGAGGTGTCAAAATCGAGGCATGGCGTGGAAAACGTGGGCCCGCTCAGTGCCACCGGTGCCAAAAATTCAGGCACTCGTCGCACCAGTGCCACCGCCCGCTCGCCTGTGTCCGCTGCGGAGAAGGGCACACGGCAAGAGACTGCCCACGCCCACGCGAAGGGCCCGCCACCTGCGCAAACTGCGGGGGCGCGCACCCGGCGTGCCACATTAATTGCCCCGTGTTCCAGAGGGAACTTCGAAACAGGCGCGCGGGGACTGTCGTCATCACGACAAACTCCTCGCGCCGCCCAGCAAACCAAAACCAAGACGGTGTGAGGCCACAGGAAGGGCGGCGCAACCTTGATGGCGGCAGCAAACGGGCCCACCACACGCGGTGGAGCAACCTCCTCCACAAAGCGAAGGAAGAGGAAGAGGGGGGGCCAAAGGAAGAGGATGACGGGAGCCCCCCCTGCGACCAAGGGAGAAGAAATTTCCCAGGCCGCCCCTGCCCAGAGCAAGGCGCAGGCACAAAACGCCGAGAAGCGCGCGACCGCTGGCGCCGGCACAGCGCAACAGTCGCGCAACAATCGCGCAATTAGAGAAGCCGCGCCTGAACAAAAACAAGAGCAACAAGTAACAAATCAACAAATGAAGAGCGTCGACAATCGTGCCGGCGCCGGCAACAGGAAAGACTTCAGTGCCTGCGCCATCCAACTGCTGATGGACCTTATCAAGGCCATCAGGCAGGGGGCAAGACATCGAGCAGGTCATCCTTGACGGCCTGGCCTCCCTCCTAACCCTCTACCATGGCTAGGCCGTTAAGGATTCTCCACTGAAATGCTCGCGGCCTGAGGGAAAAGGTCGCCCCACTCCGCCACCTTCTGAGGGATCAGAATATCGACGTGGCGCTCCTAAACGAGACGCACCTGGGACCCGAAGATAGGGTAAGGTTCCCAGGATACCTCGTTTATAGGAAGGACGAACGGTCGGCACAAAACTATAGATACCGTGGTCTGGCGGTACTAATGAAACGAAGAGTCGTCCATCAAGAGCTCCCTCCGCCGACGACACTACAGCAAATGTACGCCCTGGGCGTGCAGCTGCACGTAGCCGGCGAGGATGTGGAACTATATGCCGTGTATAGGCCGCCCGCACCGAGTTTCGATGCGTCAGAGGTGCGGGCGCTACTAACAAGAACTGAGAACGCAACCATCCTCGCCGGTGACTTGAACTGTAAACACCAGGTGTGGAACTCACAGCGACCAAACCCCGGGGGAAGACGGCTCTTCGCAAACGCGGAGGCCTTCGGCTACTCGGTGTCTGGCCCTGAGACGCCTACCCACTATCCAGAGAACAAAATTGCCTACCCGACGTGCTGGACATCGTGGTACACCGAGGGCTAAACTGCCAGATCACGCAGCAAGTGATCGACGACGAGCTGCAGTCTGACCATCAGCCTGTACTCGTCGTCCTATCGGGGATGCTGACCCGACTGAAGCCACCAGCACCACGTCGCAAACTAGACTGGACGCAGTTCGCAGAAAAGATTGACGCCACAACACCGACTCGGCCAATTAAAACCGCCGCGGACGTTGACCTCCTGGCAAATGACGTCACTGCTTGCGTGCAAAGCGCCTTGAACGAGGCCACTACAAACTTACCAACGGAGGGGAGAATGCTCCAGCCGCCCCTGCCGCCACGGATACGCGCGATGGTTGCCGAGAAGAGGCGCCTACGCAAGCAGTGGCAGCAATTACGCTGCCCGACGCTAAAGCGTCAATTAAATCGTCTCGCGGAGAGGGTTAAGGCCGAGTTGAGGGACTTGGCCGCCGCGAGCTGGGAGGAACGCATAGATGACGCAGTGGGAGACTGGACATCTGTGCACAAACTCTGCCGCCAGCTGTCAAATACCCCAGCTCCGGTGCGCCCAATACAGGACAGCATCGGGGCGCTGAAATATGCAGCAGAGGACCGCGCGGAGGTCTTCGCTGAGCTGACCCGCCGAGCACGCCCATGTCGCAGCGGTCGAGCAACACCTTGGGGACTACTTCGCCACGCCGATAGCTCCCGAGGAGGACGCCATCTACTTCTCGCCGGGCGCAGTCAGACGCGCCATCCGACGCACGAAACCACGCAAAGCCCCCGGTGCCGACGGTATCTCCAATACAGCGCTGCGCCACCTGCCGCACAAAATGGTCGCGGCCTTGGTGCGCCTGTTCACAGGGATACTGTGCACGGGGGTGTTCCCAGCCGCCTGGAAGGAGGGGCGCGTCATTCTGCTGCCCAAGGCGGGGAAAAACACTTTGAAACCGGAGAGCTATCGGCCGATCACGCTGCTGCCCACCATCTCCAAGGTGTTCGAGTCTTTACTGCTGCGACACCTCAACCCGCACATCACCCCACGACCGGAACAATTTGGGTTTCGGTCGGAGCATAGCACGACGCTCCAATTGTCGAGGGTACTGCACCTGCTGTTGTCAACAATGAATAAGAAGGAGTACGCGGTAGCAGTATTCCTCGACATGGAGAAGGCCTTCGACCGCGTGTGGCACGACGGTCTTATTTACAAGCTGGCCACATCCGACGCGCCCCGTCGCGTGGTCAAAGTGGTCCAATCTTTTCTGTCCAACAGGAGCTTCAGAGTGGTGGTCGTCGGACGGCGTGCCACAGGGCAGCTGTGTGTCGCCGGCGTGTTACTCACGTTACACCGACGACATCCCCATCACGCCGCAGTCGACGCTCGCGCTGTACGCTGACGACGCCGCGTACATCACAACGTCACTCAACGGGAAGCACGCGGCGTTGAAAATGCAGCGCGCGCTCGACCTCCTCCCCGACTGGCTCGCTAAGTGGCGACTGTCGGTTAACGTGGGTAAGACGCAGGCGATTGTTACGGGCTCCACGCCCCTTCCGCCCCCTCTGAAGTTCCAAGGAGTCGACGTCGCGTGGTCGCCCCGGGCCAAGTACCTGGGTGTGACCATCGACCGCCGGCTCACGATGGGGCCGCACGTCCACCAGGTCGCTGCGCAGGCGAGATCCGCCCGCGCCCGACTCAAACCAGTGCTCTCGTCCCGCCCCCGCCTGGTTCGTTCTCCCATGTGAGAGGAACCTGAAGAAGCTCCGCGCGCAGCAACACCTCGCGCTGCGGACCATCGTAGCTGCCCCTCACATGGTGAGGAACGACGTCATCCAGCGGGACCTCGGGATTGAGAGCCTGGATGAGTATGCAAGGCGCCTCGCGAAGGTAATGTTCGCGCGTGCCGACGCATCCGCTTGGCCCCACGTCAAGCACCTTGCGCCCTGGCACGCGCGCCCACCTGACGCGAGGCGCTTGCCCCGAGACCTGGTCGGGGACGTCGACGGCCCCGTCGCACCGGACTGACGCCTGAGTAGGCCGCCCCAGTCTACACGCGGCCTACTCAAACATTAACACTGCTCACCCCACACGCATCTCGGCGCGCAACTTGTGCTAAGTTAATATAGGCAAGTTGCGTACCGAACTCACACATGCATTTCTCCACAGGCGCTTAAACATAACGCACCGAATATGGCAGCGTGGGCTCGCTATTCGGTGCACAAGCACTGGACGGTAGTACACACACTTCATAACCGCCCACACACACACATTGAACGGCTCTGCGGTCCGCGCCGCGACCGGCTAGCTCTGGAAAACGGGGCGGACGGGAGCCTCACAATAGCCGCAGGTTCGCCCACAAGTCGGCGTTCTCGTCGCTGGTCGTTCTCGCTGGGCCTCCCCCAGGTCACTGGGGGTCTCACCTGGCGAGGACTGACCGCCGAGGCGCCGTGAAGAGGCGACACGGAGCTTGCTCGCTAGTCGCCGTGGCGCGCCTGCGGTATACATGCATCTAAACACACGGGCGTGCGTTGCTATTCGTTTTCGGGTAGGCGCGCGCCCGACGAAGCTCCGCTCACTAGGAGAAACACAATGACGGGCCCGTCGTTACGGGCCGAGGGGTGCCCCCGCGGGCAGTGGGCCTAGCCCTGTGACCGCTCGCCACGTCCCTTTGCGGGGACGTAGCGACTGCCAACGAGTGCAACTCGCTTAGTGAGGCGCGCGCGCTGGTCGCGTACGGATGTGTTGATGTCTTGTAGGTGCAGTGCGGCTACATACTGATGAGTATCGAAAGGATTGTTAAAATCAGATATAGCTATTTCAGGGTTATTTAACCCTGCGAGGCTGACAACTGACTCGTTTCTTACGGATTTAAGACACTTGTAGATATCTTCATATGTGCAAGTGTCAAAGTGATTGACCTTGGTGAAAATGAAATAATAAATTTTACCTTCGGATTCATATTTAAGAAAGGAATATAATGTTCTTTCTAGTAAGGAAAATTCGCTCAAATTAGGAATATTGGATTTGATTTCTTGAGTATATGGGACAGATTCGTCCATATCTATAGATGTATGGATAATGATATACTTCTTATTAGTTTTGGATAGACTTTCATTATGTTCTATTATGGTTACGTTAGGATTAAAATCTTTAGCGGTAGTTTTAAGGAATTCTGAGTAATTACCATCTGGGGTACTAGAACTACTAGGGATCGAGATTTCAGGTGATATTGGATTTGGATGATCAGTGGAAGGTAAGGATAAGTTTTCATTTATTATATTATCTAGATCATCGAGGTTGCCTAACTCTGGTAAGCTTGTAGGCTGGATAAAGGTAAATTAAAGTTATTAATAAGTATTTAGAATCATTTATGTATTAAAAACGATTAGTGTTTAGTTGTGCCTAATTATTACTTAAGAGCCATTTCACAAAATGTAAGCGCTCGAGTTTAGGTAAAATACCGCAGCATCGTGTATGTGTGCGTAACTACGCACACGTACACAACGCAAACAGTGTAGCGCAAGTGTCGAGACGGACTAAACAATCTTGAGGCGTTATAATCGTAATGCACCTGGGTTTGAGATTTATGCTGAAGGATAATTTATTTATTCAGTCTATTAGGTAATCTAGTAAAGCTTTCTAGACTAATATGAAAACCACAAATATATGTTATGTAAAGTATATAATAGAAATAACACAAACAAGGAAACAATTACATATTATTCTCAAGAAATAATGACTATCATTTAAGTGGTCGTTAAATGAATATTTGTCGTAAAGGCATTGATCTTGCCTTTCTAGGGTCTATGATTTCTGGCAATACACAATCTTGATAAAATCGAATCAATTTCGGAAGCATCTTTTCCTGCCAAAAAACGTCATCTTTTACTACCCTTATTACTTTCAATGGAAAATCAGGACCGGTCCATACAGCAAAAAAACATACGTTTTTTTTTTTTTTCGCTATCTGCAACTGGCCTTGTATTTGGTAGTACCAGTCATGATAAGGGTTCATTTCAACTTGATGATGACTGTTCAATTTAAAACATTTTAGTTTTTTTGCTAGTATAGCGGTATCAGGATCCATACCAAAAAGTGAGCTAGGACATTTCACTTCCACTAATCCTTCACTGCACAATCCATCCGGTGTCGCACCTAAATAAAAATGTTCCTAGTCTATAATAAGTAGTCTAAAGTAAGTCTAAAAATATTTACGATCGAGTCTAAAAGTTCCATTGATTCGTCAAGTCCAAGGTCTAATGCAACAGGTTCTTTTTCCTATAAAATTAAAGAAATAATAAGATAGTACCTATACCTACTACTGCATAAACTTCTGTTTAAAACATAAAATTGTTACTAAAACATACAATTTCTGTTGTCAAATCTGACTTTTCACTTGTACCCGGCACGGCGTCTCTTCTAAAGGTACTATCTTCCTCTACTCGATTCACGCGATTTCTCATTCTGAAATGAAAACAAAATAGCTGTCAAATTTCGAACCCACAAATAAATGAATTTTTACTCAATCATCATAACTAAATAATTATTAAAATCATCAATACAACAAGCTCATTTAATACCATTGAATGAGTTTTTGAATAAATATTCATTGAACGGGGTAAGGCTGGTGCGGCATAGAAAATTTGAATTTCGCGGGCTACCCTGGTGCTTCCACCATCGATAACTGTGTATATGAATTGCAAATGAAAAGAATATCTACCTCGCTTCTGTTGCTTTCTTTATGGCTGCAGAATTATGATTTTTCCTTTTTTTGACACATTTGTATACACAACCCTTACGCCCCATTGCTAAAACTAATAAAACAAAAATATAATAATTATTCTACAAACTACTAAAATCATACTTTACTTGATATTAAACGAAAATCTTACCTTATGAAAAAAAATACAAAAAGGATCAAAAGGTTGTAGTCGTAGTTTAACAATGCGTTTACGATTGATGCGCTCGAAAATCGGGACGCGGAAAAAAATGGCACAGGTCCTGCCTCGATGACCGCTCGGGCCGTACTAATCGGTGCCCGCGTTTGCATTGTAATTTATTCTAATATATAGTGATGTTAAAAATGATATTACGTCTGATTAAATGAATTGATTTTAATAAAACTTTGGAATTAGTTTGGTAAAAGAACAAGGTTTATTTTTATATATTTTTTTAAATGTAATTACGCTTAATTCAAACCAAAAAATCACGATAAACTTGCGATATAAAACGTAAAAGTTGACCTAAGACTTTGTTTTTTTACTAATTAATGGTAATAATTATCGATATTCTTGTCCATTAAAAGTCAACAAAAGTATATGTCTGAAACTTTATGTATTTTTTGTAGTTAAATTTATTAACATTTATGATAGATTTAGGAGTCCGAAATTGACTCTGCAATGATTTTTCAGTAAACTAGTTGTGGGAGATTAATCACTACATCATTTACAAATAAGTTTTTGTAAATGTGTTACATTATGAATCAATACGAAAGACTAGTCTATTTTTTACATGTATTCAAAAATTCCAGAGTGTTATCTAAGATGGTAAATTAGGCGACCAAAGTCTTAGGTATTTGCGCAAAAACGTGAAATGGCTCTTAAGTTAGCGTCAATGTTTTGCAAATAATAAGATTTGATCTGGATTGTATTTATGGTTTATTTATACACTTGATAGTTACATTATCAGGTTTATGTTTTTTTGCTTAGCACTTAGGTGTAAAACACAGGTTTAGGCGTGTATTAATGTCATATTGTTCGTCTTTATAATTGTATTCCTGTATCAATTTCAGGTTGACAGCACTCATCTCCCAGCATGTCCGAGGAAAGGGATTTAGTTAAAAAGCGAGGCAGCTTTAAGGGTCGTTTGACTGTGTTCGTCAACTTTCTGGACTCACTCAAGGACAAAGAGTTGTCAAGCTGTGATGTGTCCGAATTGCAGTTGCGCATGGGCAAGATCGAGTCGTTGTACGAGCAGTATGATGAGGTACAGTTACGTCTGGAATGCATTGTAGATGATCTCAAATTACAATACTCTGAGCGTTCTGAATTCGAGTCTCTTCATTATAAATCTTTGTCTAGAGCCCAAAATGTTCTGAGTGATTTTAATAGGGATAGTAAATCGATGGAAAGCTGTAAAAGTACACATGCTAGCATGCACAAGCCAGTTAAGTTGCCCACGATTCAGTTACCAAAGTTTGGAGGATTATATTCTAATTGGCTAGAATTTCGCGACACCTTTAGTAGCCTAATTCATTGTAACGATGACATTGACGAAATCAATAAGTTTCATTACTTGAGAGCATCTCTTGAGGGAAGCGCTGCAGTAGTAATCAAATCTATTGAGTTTTCTTCGAGTAATTACTCTGTGGCGTGGAAGTTGTTATGTGATCGATTTGACAATAAAAGATTATTGGTGCAAAATCATGTATCCGCATTGTTTAATATCGAGTCTAACTCAAGGGAATCTTCTGTTGCAATAAAGAGTTTAATCGATAATTTAAATAAAGATTTGTGAGCTTTGGAGTCGTTAGGGGAGCCTGTTAAACATTGGGACACACTTTTGATTTACATTGTTACCCACAAGCTTGATCAAAAGACTTATCGTGAGTGGGAGGAGTACAAAGGTAGGTTGGACAAAGATAGCACGATTAAGTTCGACGCATTTATGCAATTCTTACGTAATCGTGCCGATCTAATCGAGACCTTAGAACTAGCTCGCCATAATCATTGCCAAACGTCAGGTAAATCAAGCGCTAAGATCAAGTCTATGGTAGCAACACAACCCCCTAATAGTTCTAGCACTGAATCAGCTCCTAAGGTATGCCCTAAATGTAATAACAATGATCACACTTTAAAATAATAATTGTCCACAGTTTCTCGCATTAAGCAATGACGATCGTCTCAAATTACTACCCAGTTATAAGGTATGTTTCAACTGTTTTCGTTCAGGTCACTATGCTAACAAATGTAAAAAACCAGGTTGCAAACTATGCAAACGTAGGCATAACACACTAGTTCACATAGATTCTAAAAGCATTATTGCGAATACACTTCGTGATAATTCGAGTAGCAACTTGTCTGCTTCGACTTCCTTACCGTCTACTACAACTGAGACAAATAACGTAGCTTTGTCAGCAAACATTGCATCTTCCCGTGGTCATAAGCAGCGAGATGTGTTGTTGTCGACCGCCCTGGTCAAACTGCGGGACAACACTGGCTGTGTGCATCTCGTTCGCGCGGTTCTTGATAGCGGTAGCACCTCGTCATTCATAACGGACAAGTTATGTAAACAACTCAGTTTAACAACGAGGCAAATAAATAAATCAATTATTGGCATTAACAATGTCACTTCGCACGTAGGCAAAACATGTCGTGTTAAGATGACGTCATTAGATGATAGTTTTACATTCGAACTTCATTGTTTTGTTTTGCCTAATATTACAAGTAATGTACCGTGCCGTGAAATAAACATTTCTGATTTCGACATACCGTCGAATCTTATTTTAGCTGATCCTACTTTTTACAAGCCTGCTAGTATCGATTTATTAATCGGTGCTGACCTCTTTTGGGAGTTGTTAGGATCGCAAAGTCTGAAGTTAGGTACCGGGAAACCA
Organism: Melanchra persicariae; assembly: GCA_947386135.1. Taxonomy (NCBI): domain Eukaryota; kingdom Metazoa; phylum Arthropoda; class Insecta; order Lepidoptera; family Noctuidae; genus Melanchra; species Melanchra persicariae. Next base: position 5,904,246 of record OX376661.1, on the reverse strand, counting down.
GTATTATGTGAAACCCGTTTAGGATGGATAGTTTCCGGTCCAATTACTCAAAATTATATTTCACTGCTGTCCAATGATGTAAATTGTAATTTTTCTAAAATTATTTCTGATGGTGACAGTGATTGGGAAAGGCTTAGAACAGAATTAACAAAGTTTTGGAAACTAGAGGAGGTGAATGCGAAATCTTACAATTCTTACATGCCAGAAGAAAAAATGTGTGAGAATAATTTCGTTAAAAATACGACACGATTGTCTGATGGTCGTTTTTGTGTTCGCATACCCCTTAAGAAAAATCCTTCAGTTCTGGGCAATTCTTTTGAGAAAGCTACACATTGTTTACAGTCTTTGGAGCGTAGATTAAAGGTTAAGTCAGACTTTAATAAAATGTATCATGACTTTTTGTTAGAATACGAATCACTTGGTCATGACAAAAATTAGTAAACAAAACATGTCCACAGGTTATTTTATTCCGCATCATGGAATATTACGTGAGTCGAGCAGCACGACCAAACTTCGTGTTGTCTTCAACGCAAGTTGTCCTACTACGACGGGAGTGTCCTTCAATGACCTACAGATGGTCGGACCAACTGTACAGGACGATCTATTGTCTATACTTCTTCGGTTCAGATTCCACAAGTATGTCATATCTGCGGATGTGGAAAAGATGTATAGACAAATAATAGTCGTCCACCCGTCGGATAGGTATTTGCAACGGATTGTTTGGCGTGAAAATGTTTGTGAGCCTATTAATGTTTTGAATTAAACACCGTCACGTACGGTACGGCTAGTGCTCCGTTCCTTGCAACACGATGCCTTAAACAACTAGGACTCAATTGTAGCAACCCTAAAATATCGGAGGTCATCAGACACGACTTCTACGTCGACGACTTACTGACAGGGGGGAATGACTTAGACGAAGTTCAATTTATTCGCACTGAAGTGACCAAGGAGCTTGCATCGGCATGTATGCCACTGAGAAAGTGGAAGTCAAATGACCCTCAACTGGTGTCGGATTCATTTCCTGCGTCAGGCAACTCGCCTGCGTCATTGGACTTGAACATTGGACCTAATGAGCCTGACAGATTGCTTGGCCTCGGATGGTATGTCAGTGCTGATGATTTAGGGTTTCCTATAAGTCTTACTAAGTCCTCGACCGGTCACACTAAGCGTGATTTGCTATCCGTAATTGCGCGAATTTTTGACCCCTTAGGTCTGTTAGGTCCTATTATTATCACCATGAAAGTATTGTTACAGAAAATGTGGTTAGACAAATTGTCATGGGATCAACCATTACCTGTTGGGATTAGTGAACAGTGGGATATTATAATAAAGTCTTTGCCTCTTTTGAATCATTTCCGTATTCCGCGAATTGTAGTCTGCAATTCATATACGGAGCTAGAACTCCATATTTTCACAGATGCGTCTGAGTCCGCATACGGTGCTTGCGTCTACATTCGCAGTGTTAATGATAAGGGTGAGCATTTGGTTCGTTTATTGATGGCCAAGAGTCGAGTGGCTCCTATAAAGCCTACTACAATCCCGCGGCTGGAGTTGTGTGGTGCGGTAATAGGTTCTCGTCTCTATGAGAAGGTGATGAGCTCACTTCGAGTGAAGATCAGTCGGGTCTATTGTTGGACTGATTCGACCATCGTGTTGGGATGGTTACAGATGATGCCTACCAAACTTCAGCCGTTTGTACGCAACCGCGTTGCTGAAGTTTTGGATAAGGCGGGTAACTGTACATGGCGGCACGTCCCAACCGATCAAAACCCAGCAGACCTAATCTCTCGTGGAGTGGAAATCAGTGTTCTGCAGGGTTTAGATATGTGGTGGAATGGACCAAACTTCTTAAGAAAAGACCCGTCTGAGTGGCCTTTTCAAATTAAGTGTCCAGGATTGGACACGTTACCGGAGACTCGACCTAATGTAGTTTTAAATGTTGTTATTAATTATTTAAAAGGTGAGAGTTTGATTGATTTTAGTCGTTATTCTAATTACTCACGGCTAATACGTTCTGTTGCGTATCTATTGCGATTTATTAAGTCATGTAGAAAACATTATCCAAAGACTAATTATTTGTCACCTGATGATTTACAAGATGCACTAAATGTTGTTATTATTCAGAGTCAGTCTCAATCCTTTCCCGAGTACGAATTACTTTTAAAAAAAAAGAACTTACCTAAAGGGAGCGCCCTTCTAAAGTTCAATGTTTTTTTGGACAACAACAATATAATGCGAGTAGGAGGACGTCTCGATAACTCTAATTTTGCTTACAGTAAGAAGCACCCTATTTTATTACAGTCCGCTCATGAGTTAACAAAATTATTATTTAAGTTTGAGCATCTAAGGCTAATGCACGCTGGCCCACAATTACTGCTAGCTTCAATTAGGGAATCTTACTGGCCAATAGGAGGTCGCAACTTGGCGAAGGCCTGTTATCATAAGTGTGTTCTGTGTCATCGTCTGAAGGGTAAAGTCGTCCCTCCGTTAATGGGTAACTTACCACAAGAACGCCTTCGTCCAGGGTATCCCTTTGAGAGCACGGGCGTAGATTATGCTGGCCCTATTATGTGTGCTAGTCGACAAGGTCGTGGATACAGGCTAGTAAAGGTGTATGTCGCAATTTTTGTTTGTTTTACAACCAAGGCCATCCATTTGGAGCTTGTGGGCGATTTAACTAGCAATAGTTACTTACTAGCTTTGTATCGATTTATTTCTCGGAGAGGTAAACCCGTTGATGTTTTTTCGGATAACGGTACCTCATTTGTCGGTGCGTGCAACGATCTTTCAAAATTTTTAAAATTAAATAGTTCGTCCTTGGGTGAAAGTGCAGCGAATGACGGAATACGGTTCCACTTTATACCCGCATATACCCCGCATTTCGGCGGACTCTGGGAGGCGGGTGTCAAGTCAACAAAATACCATCTTCAAAGAGTGTTGGGAAATTGTAATTTGACCTTTGAGGAGCTTTACACCGCACTAACTAAGATTGAAGCCATCTTGAACTCTCGTCCACTTACACCGTTGTCTTCAGACCCAGCAGATTATACACCGCTTACGCCAGGACATTTTCTTGTTGGGCGGCCTTTAACGTCCTTACCGCAACCTGACTACCAGGAATACTCTGCCAACAGCCTGTCTCGCTTCCAGAGAATTGAACAACTCCGCCAACACTTCTGGAGCAGATGGAGCAAGGAGTATGTTTCTGAATTACAAGTGCGGTCCAAATGGCGTGCCTGCAAGGATGGTCTACAACTGAATTCCTTAGTCGTGATTAAGGAGGATAATCTACCTCCTCTGAAGTGGAGACTTGGGCGAATTGTGGCTGTACACCCAGGAACGGATGGCATCGCTCGTGTTGCAGATATTCAGACGTCCACTGGAGTCATTCGACGGGCATTCAACAGAATCTGCCCACAGCCCGTGTCCTTGGAATCTGGTTGAAACCGTTGCTTTCAACGCCCGGGGGCATGTTGGAGCGCCTGATCATCACAGCATGGCAACAACTCACTTAATGAGCAAATTCTTTAATTGCTAAGGTGTACATGTCCTTTTATTTTTTGTTCTCTTCACTTGCTGTACATAAGCCGTGTAGTTAACACCATAATACAATTATTTCTTGCACTGAGCATTCCTGCAGTTATTTCTTCAGAAAACCCCTTAAATTCCCGCACAGTAAGATCTTCAAGTTGGATTAAATCGTCCGGAGAGACAGCTGGAAGAACATCTGGGTTCGACGTTTCATCAAAATTAGGTGAGTTTAAGTTCTTATTAGAAGTACTAGGTATAGGGTTTATGGGATTTACAGACTTAGTTAAAGGATAGCGGGATAATGCGTCAGCGGCATTATTTAGTTTCCCTTTCCTATATATTATTTCATACTCATATTCCTCCAATTTTAGTCTCCATCTCTGGAGTTTACTACTGGGGTCAGAGTGGTTGAATAGCTAACGTAACGGACGATGGTCAGTAATTATTGTGAACTTTCTGCCATAAAGGTAAGGACGGAAGGTCTTACAGCCGTAAAGAATTGCAAGTAATTCTTAGTTTTTCAGGATTTGGTTTTACGCCTTTGTCAGTAATGACATGGCCTAAATATGAAACTTCTTTTCTTAAGAATTCACACTTGTCCGGTTGCAGTTTTAAGCTGAATTGGCGGAGTCTATAAAATACGTTAGTTAGGTTATCTATATGAGAAGGGATATCATATGAGTAAATTACGATATCATCAAGATAGACGAAGCATTGGATGCCTTGGAGAACAGATAAAGCGGAATTCATTAATCTCTGAAAAGTGGACGGTGCATGCTTTAGTCCAAATGGCATACGAGTGAATTCGTAATGCCCTGTGGGGACTGAAAATGCTGTTTTGGGAGAATCATCAGGAGACATGTTTATTTGATGAAAACCGGAAGCTAGGTCTAATGTGCTAAAGTATTTGCACTTGCCTAACTGATCTAGGATTTCGGCTATGTTTGGAATAGGATAAGAGTCGCCGATGGTCACGTCGTTAAGTTTACGGTAATCGATTACAACGCGCCATTTTCTTTGGCCGGAAGCATCGAGCTTCTTGGGTACTACCCAAATTGGTGAGGACCATGGGGACATAGAAGGTTTTATTATACCTTGTCTCAGCATTTTCTCAACTTGAGAATCTACCTCTTTCTTATGACATTCGGGAAATCTGTATGTCTTAACATGAATTGGGCAATCAGATGTGGTTTTAATTTTATGCTCTATTGCATCAGTGCAGGTTAACTGGTCGTTGGGTAGATGGAAAATGTCTGAAAACTGAGAACAAACAGAGTATAATGCCTCAGTTTCTTCTGGATTAAGATGGGACACGCGAAGCTGTTTTAGAACTTCTTCTGTGCGTTCATGAGTATGGGATTCGGCTACGGTACCGATGAAGACTGAAGTCTCCAGTTCAAAAGGCTTTAAATGTAATCTAAGATCAGATGGAATCGTTACAGGTTCTTCTGAGGTGTTAACGACGGAAATATTAACACGATTGTTATTTTTTACTTGTACTAAGCAGTTTGCTACTAATAGATTTTGGGAAATATGTTGGTCGATTATTAAACCTTCTTTGATTTCAGGATTTGCTACAGTACATTCGATTACAGTTTCACTGCGTGGTGTAATAGTATAAACGGGTTCATTGAAATGCATTTTAAGCTTAATATCTTTTAAATGCAACACGCCTTCAACATAGTTAATTTGGCTACTCATGGAATTGAATAAATCGTTGCCAATAATACCATCGTAGGATAAGCTTAATTCATTAACTATATTAAACATATGTGTTAGGTATTTACAGTCACTGTGGGATTCATCATGTGTATAGATGGTTATAGGGATTTGTCCTAATGTGCATATGGGATTATCGACGGTTGTATCAATGCCTTTGACTTTGAATTCATATATTTCTTCATTAATACGTTTTTTATTTTAAGGATTTTGGATGAAGTCTACGGTTTGGGGCTGGTTACCCTGTTGCTTGACTTGGGTGGAATGACCTCGTGCTTGGGGCTGGTTACCCTGTTCATGGGTCATGACGGATTTAGAGTCTTCGATTTGGGGCTGGTTACCCTGTTGCTTGACTCCAATGGGATGACCACGAGTTTGGGGCTGGTTACCCTGTCCATGGGTCATGAAGGATTTAGAATCTACGATTTGGGGCTGGTTACTCTGTTGCTTGACTCCAATGGGATGACCACGAGTTTGGGGCTGGTTACCCTGTCCATGGGTCATTGTTTGATTTTTAGCGTCGTCTATGGAATTTATCTGTCCCGTGCGACGCTTATTCGGGACATTATTTAGTTTAAACTATTGTCAACGGTATCCTAACTTTCAACTTCGGTTACCGCGTTAATACGGGGTTTGAAAGTAGATGTGCTTGGCTGCGCACTTGAAGGGGAGAATCTATTTTGGTTATCGAATCTTTTATTATTATATTCACGGAGTTGGCATTTTTCTATAACATGCCCCGATTTCTTGCAATATCTGCAGAATGGATCATTTGAGGAAGGTTGTTGAGAGGTAGGTTTTTGGGGTTGATAATTATTAGAGATGTTGGATCTATTAGGCTTAAATGTTGTATCATTTTGACGGAGTGATTTTACGGCTTAGTTTTGTTTGTAGGAGTATAGTTGCAATTATTTTTCTTCGGAAATCGAAATAATTTATGGCGTCATTGAGGTGTTTGGGGTTCCTACACCTAACGATGTTTGCGATACGAGGGGTAAGGCCCATCGTGAACGGGTGGAAGGCTAGGTCTTCCATTGCAGCTACTCTGCCGATTAGCTCACTCTTTTTATGACCGGATATAGCGATTTCTGTCAACAATTGGGATATTTTGTTTCTATCCTAAGAGAGAATTGGTTAACATTCTCCTGGGCACCTTGCCTGCAATCCTGGAGCTCTGCAAGAAGGTGAGCGTAATGTTTACGCTCGCCAAATTGATTCTGAAGGAACTCTTTAAGGGATGGCCAAGAATCAAATTCCTTGATGGAGCACGCAATCTCGACTTTGCCATCTAATTGGCTAATTATATACTTGAAGACGATGTCGGCTTCGCTAGAAGAGGCTAGGGAAATAGCATTATCGCAATTATTTATGAACGCATTCAGTTTTTCTCTACTGCCATCAAAGGGTTTTATGAATTTTAGTATAACACTTAAGGGTATGCTTTCCGTAGACTCTTCTTTCACGTCTCTTTTATTTTGGGACGTCATGGTTGACAACAATTTATAATACTAAAGAATAACTAGGTATAATAAGTCTGGAAACAAGATTAGTTATCGGATTTAAGTCGACAATGTATTCTTATCGCTTATGCAGTATGTTGAGTCTGGATCTGCGGCGAGCGCCGGGACATAACATCCGTTGATAAGTTGTTGAACGATTTTATAACTGTCGAACTGAACTTGGACTTTGATCACTTTACTTATAGGAAAATATGTTCACAACTCACAGTATTATTGCGTACATGTTTTTCATGGTTTCGCAGGATCTGGAACTGGAACTGGAGCTGGAACTGGAGCTGGAACTGGAGTGACCTTGGGCTAGGTCAGTACCGGGTTTTACCGGTGTGAGTCGTCTCTGGAGCTTTTGAAGCACTGTCACTTTTAAATTAGGCACTGAATTTAGCACTTTTCGATAGGATTCCAAGGATTTATAATCCCTTTTTAGCTGCCACCAATGTTATAACCGGGTTCTGATTTAGGTTTTTAAAAAAGAAAATTACTTTTGGCTAAAATAAACTTGTATATTAAAATATTAAAAGAGACACGAGTGCAAGATACATGTGCACGGTAGGATGGTTGGGAGACGACTGGCGTGCTGGACTGTGATGAGGGGGAGAGAGGAAGGAGAGGATGCTGCGTCAGCAGCAGGAATGCAGCGTAGACAGCTGAGTAGACCAAAAGGGGTACAGGTAAAGGGTGTAACAGTACGTGCGCCACATACGCGCACGTCAAGGAAGACCTGACTGCGTGTTCTACGCCATGCTGAAGAGGACAGCAGACGCTAGGAAAATATTTGACACCTCCGAATTTATGTTAATGAGAGGTGTCAAAATTGAAGCATGGCGTGGAAAACGTGGGCCCGCTCAGTGCCACCGGTGCTAAAAATTCAGGCACTCGTTGCACCAGTGCCACCACCCGCTCGCCTGCGTCCGCTGCGGAGAGGGGCACACGGCAAGAGACTGCCCGCGCCCACGCGAATAGCCCGCCACCTGCGCAAACTGCGGGGGCGCGCACCCAGCGTGTCACATTAGGTGCCCCGTGTTCCAGAGGAAACTTCGGAACAGGCGCGTGGGGACTGTCGTCATCACGACAAACTCCTCGCACCGCCCAACAAACCAAGATGGTGAGAGGCCACAAGAAGAGGTCAAGGGCGGCGCGACCTTGATGGCGGCAGCCAACGGGCCCACCACACGCGGCGGTGCTACCTCCTCCACAAGGCGGAGGAAGAGGAAGAAGGGGGGCAAAAAGAAGAGGATGACGGGAGCCCCCCCTGCGACCAAGGGAGAGGAAATTCCCCAGGCCGCCCTTGCTCAGAGCAAGGCGCAGGCACAAAGCACTGAGAAGCGTGCAACAGCAGGCGCCAGCATAGCGCAGCAGTCGCAGGACAGAAGAATTAAAATAAAAAAGATTTAAAAGAAAGCGCCGACACACCTGTCGGCGCCAAAGACAAAGGAAGCAAGGAGTTCAGTGCCTGCGCCATCCAACTGCTGATGGACCTTATTAAGACCATAAGGCAGGGCCATGATGTGGAGCAAGTAATCCTTGACGGCCTAGCATCCCTACTTACCCTCTACCATGAATAGGCCGTTAAGGATTTTTCATTGGAATGCTTGCGGCCTGAGGGAAAAAATCGTCCCACTCCGCCACCTTCTGAGGGATCAGAACATCGACGTGGCGCTCCTAAACGAGACGCACCTGGGACCCGAAGATAGGGTAAGGTTCCAAGATACCTCGTTTATAGGAAGGACGAACGGTCGGCACTAAACATTAGATACCGTGGTCTGGCGGTACTAGTGAAACGAAGAGTCGTCCATCAAGAACAGCGTCAGAGGTGCGGGCGCTACTAACCAAAACAGACAATACAACCATCTTCGCCGGTGACCTAACCTGGAAACATCAGGCGTGGAACTCGCAGCACGCGAACTCCGGGGGGAGATGGCTCTTCGCGGACGCGGAGGCCTTCGGCTACTCGGTGTCCGGCCCTGAGACGCCTACCCACTACCCGGAGAACCACAACTACCTACCCGACGTGCTGGACATCGTGGTACACCGTGGGCTAAACTGCCAGATCACGCAGCAAGTGATCGACGACGAGCTACAGTCTGACCATCAGCCTGTACTCGTCGTCCTATCGGGGATGCCGACTCGACTGAAGCCACCAGCGCCACGTCGCAAACTGAACTGGACGCAGTTCGCAGAAAAGATTGACGCCACAACACCGACTCGGCCAATTAAAACCGCCGCCGCCGCGGACGTTGATCTCCTGGCAAATGACGTCACTGCTTGTGTGCAAGGTGCCTTGAACGAGGCCACCACAAACTTACCAACGGAGGGGAGAGTGCTACAGCCGCCCCTGCCGCCACGGATACGCGCGATGGTTGCCGAGAAGAGGCGCCTACGCAAGCAGTGGCAGCAATTACGCTGCCCGACACTTAGGGTGAGTTGCACCAAGTTACTATAACGATAACCAATGCGAAACCAGCCGTCAAATCTCCGGTTAAGCGAAATACGGGTTGCACCATTGTAACAATGGTTAATATGACGTCACAAATAACGATAACATTAACCGCTCAACTTCGGGCGGTTAAGGGCTATAGTTACGGTTAGTGCCATTATGTGTGTGTCAATTGCTTTGTTCTAACCTATAAAATATTGTGTTATATTATTATAGTATATTACTTATAATTAAATTGTATTTATTTTTTGGCAGAAATAACGCTATAACACCAGAACAGCAAGTACTAATGGCTCTAGAGTTTTATGCATGTGGCTCTTTTCAAAGATGCATTGGTGATGCTGCTGGCGTTCATAAATCCAGTGTGTGTCGAATAATACATCGTGTGAGTAGAGCTATTGCCGGTCTTCGATCAGAGTGGATAGTAATGCCTAGTTGTAATCAAGATATGGAAAATAAAGCAAAACAATTTTATGAATTAGGTGCATTCCCAAAAACAGTAGGTGCTATTGACTGCACCCATATTCAAATTAAATCGCCTGGTGGAATGGATGCTGAAATTTATAGAAATCGAAAACAGATTTTTTCACTTAACGTGCAGGTAATTTGTAACGCAGAAATGTATATGTCGCGTCATGGGTGGCCGAGACGCGAAGCTCAGGGTCTTCTTCACAATCCAATATAGTTTTGGATGTGGACACTGTTGCAGGTACTCGAACGAACGATAATTTAAATTAAAATAACTTTATTCAGACCAACAGTTTAGACAGGAAACAGACAACGTGCGCGGTTGGGCATTCAGCCGAGACTGCCTGAGCGCTAGAGCGACCACCTCTAGCCCCACCTGTACTCGGTGTCCCCTCTACCGACGATCGTGTCCAAGCGGTAGGCGCGCTTGCGTTTCCGATCACGTGATTATAAGGTTTCGAAACAATTTGTTAGATGGCGCTGTCCGTAGTCCCACAGTAGCGCCATCATTCTACGACACGGTCATCACTGACTAGCACCCGTCCTCGGGTGTAGTACCTGTGGACAAAATATGCTCAGAGAGTAGCTCTCTCTCTAGCTCGGCCATGTCCTGCCCCAAATAGAAGGGCTGATTCACTAGGTACCACAATCACCTGTCCTAACTCTCATACTGTGTGAGGGTTTCGTGCACAATGCTCCCCGCACAACTTTACTCAATGGAACAATGTCCGATCTGACAAATTTAATTTCATAAGAAAATGCAGTCAACTCATGAAACTCCTTCTACAATCTGTGCACCAACACAGACCAAAATCGCACCAACGATTCCAACTATGAAGCTACAATATGTGCTACAACACACTAAGCACTGCATGCACCAGCACAAACAGAAATCGCACCAAAGATTCCAACTAAGCCCATCGCTTCACGAGAAGGGGCAAAAATAACTGGTACAGCAATAAAAAAATTGGTTGATTGAAAACCAGACGTTACGATTTGCTTTACTAAGATTCAACAATATTCTAGGCACCAAATTCATTCAAATTTCAAATGGAAAAGGTCCGGTCAACTATAACACGCTAATTCTAACAATTCTGTTACTTTATCATAATCCGTAAGCAATGTATACTCAACTCATTAAACTTTCTTTTTAGTCTGTGCACCAACACAGACCAGAATCGCACCAACGATTCTTCACATATCTGCCGCCACATATGCTACAACACATGAGGGGCTCTGTGCACCAACACAGACAAGAATCGCACCAACGATTTCTTGTAGACCCATCGCCACATGTTACTCATGAGGTGCGGTCAGCACTTATAGACCCATCGCCTACAGGTTACTCCACCTGAGGTGCGGTCAGACCCATCGCCTACATGTTACTCTACATGAGGTGCGGTCAACACTTCCAGACCCATCGCCTACAGGTTACTCCACCTGAGGTGCGGTCAGACCCATCGCCAACATGTTACTCTACATGAGGTGCAGTCAACAATTCCAGACCCATCGCCTACAGGTTACTCCGCCTGAGGTGCGGTCAGACCCATCGCCTACAGGTTACACTACCTGAGGTGCGGTCAAAAGTTTCGAGTATGAGTATACAAGCCATTCTTAATCAGATTTGGTTTCACTACCACTGTCATCAACCTATGACATCTAATTCTCGAGGAATCTGGTGATCGGGGGAGAGTCAAGCGACTTTAGTCGGTATCCATCAACCCTTCGATAGAAAAGGTAACCCTTCGATAATCCTTGAATGGACCTTTGAATTTAGCCTTTTACTGGTTTCACTCTTAGTTTGCTAATAACACGAAATCGTTCGCACGGAAAACTTCGTTGTAGCTTCTGCACAATAAAATTGAGCTTTATCATATTCCGCACATCGTTTAAAACCCTAAATCTTACGGTCTCTCTCTTTAACCGACTTTAGCATCTACGTCACTAAACATCAATGATAACGGTCTCGCAAATCCCCAAATTAAAAGCAAACTGTACTTCACCTTTTGCATCTTGCCACGATTTGCTATCGTTAATCGCTACGGTATATTGTGCCTAGAAACTTTTAAACACACAACGCTATTCCATGATTTCAGTTTTCCGACTAGTCGGTCATTTAATCAGCCTTTTGACGGTTCAAAAGTAACTGCAAATGGTTTACTTAAAAATGAACTTTGAGTTTGATTTGCAATTCACTAGTATTCGAGATTACCTGGTCTAAGCACCAGTAAAGGTCGTCAAACTCACATCAATTTCGATAGAAAGAAAACCAATGACCAGGTATCTTATTCACAGTCACAGCTTTCTCATAGATCAGCAACAATTACTACACTTGCACTTCCCCACGGGAATGCAGACTCAACTCTCTCGCCTGCACTACCTACTCTACCTAGAGCTACCACAACGATATCCTGATCCAGACTCTCCCGTCCATGCCATCCAGGACTACCACTCGATTCCCAGGTACTTGGCCTTGGGCATCCTCAAACAAGGAGAATGTAAAACATACCGACCGGTAAGCTTTGAACGTCGGTGCTTGCGAAACGAGGAATAAGAGTTTGCGTCCAAAAACATATTTTAATGAACCCCGTTCACGATTTACTGCACGTTAATCTACGAACATCAGGGTCATTGCTGCACTATACGGTTTGAATCAATCAATCTTATTTTAATCTCATCTCATCATATTAACTCAAATACCTAGTAGGCAACACAGAAAAACGATTTAGAAATCGTAACAGCTCAGAATTCTCTGTACTCGTAAAGCTATAAACATTGACATTAAAACCACTAACTGTTGTCGGAACATGACCTTTTCGCACTGAATAAAATGTTGAAACTATTACCGCCAAAGGGAAACTCTTCAAATACTTGCTTTGTACCAAGTATGTAAAAATTACCTAGCACTACCAATCCATCCACTGAACTGATATATGAACCACTTTAAAGCTTTGAAGTCAGAATCAAAATAAAACGGAAGTGACTCACTCGATATTCCAGTCGGCCTCAAACGCTCTTGTCCACACAGATGTTGACAAGATGCTTGGCTATTGCAGCCTAAAAACTGCTTGCCGACCTTCGGCCTGCTACGCTTAGAACTAGTCAGGAGTTGCAGCTGCTCAGCAGTTGCAGCTGCTCAGCAGTTACAGCAGCATGCGAACCGCTAGCCTCCAGCTGGCTTCATCCACCGATATACGATATCTGAAACTGAGAAACACTGCGAGAGTACAAGTCCAATCAAAGCTGTGGTGGAAATGATGGTTACAGGTTAGCGTAGTAACCACATTATCAAAGTCAATCAAAATCTAAAACTAATCAGAACATTCACACAAGAAAGCCCACTACTACTACTACTACTAAGAAGACTATGCCCACCAGTGGGCAAAGTCACGCACTATGGTTGGTGATGATAAATCAAAATATTGCTTTTGCAATTATCTTAATTTTTAATGTCCAAACAGCAACAGCTCTGAACTGGCACTGCACTTCATTACTCAACCTGCGATAGCAGAATATTACCGCTTGGTTAGCATGATTTTAAAACGCCATTGCATAACCAGCAACACCAAAGCTATAGCGCCTAAACTACTACTATACTGTTTACAGTAAAGCGATAGTCAACATAAAAATTACAACCTCACTTTAGCATAGAGCAATAAAGCGAAAAATAATTATCCAACATAGATAATCCATGAGAGCGTAGCTCTTAAATTTTCACTCAAAAACAAAGTAGAAAATCGATAACTAACGAGCACCCCTGCTCCACAGAAAATACAAACTGAAAATGACTCACCAGGCTGACCTAAAGAACCTTACACACATTCACGCACTTCTCCTTGACCTGGCCAGCTGTTATGAAGCTGCTCGCCTCCGTTCTGGACTCATTTTTCATTGTTCAGGTTGATGAGGGTAGTCACATAAAACTTGACAAATAGGAGTTTGACCTTGGAATATTCCTTTACTTGGTCCCGCGTTAAACCCAGATAGGTGATCTACGACAGGCATGTTGGCACGAAGCTTTTCAGCACCTTAAGGTCGAAAATAAGCTGCACTGAACAACACTTACCCTCAAGAAAACATACCACCGCGGTGACGCACTATCACTGCGCGTCGAACTTAGGTTTATCGGATCGAATTACACAACACTTCACAACACACATCGAGTTTTTAGCGTCTGAGGGTAAGCGCACCAGTTTGTTGCATTTTAAAAATAAAGTGTAAACGGTTTTCACTATCACTTCACTGTCACGAATTTCCAAGTGGGCCATTTGAGGTATATCCCAACTTCTGATGTCGCGTCATGGGTGGCCGAGACGCGAAGCTCAGGGTCTTCTTCACAATCCAATATAGTTTTGGATGTGGACACTGTTGCAGGTACTCGAACGAACGATAATTTAAATTAAAATAACTTTATTCAGACCAACAGTTTAGACAGCAAACAGACAACGTGCGTGGTTGGGCATTCAGCCGAGACTGCCTGAGCGCTAGAGCGACCACCTCTAGCCCCACCTGTACTCGGTGTCCCCTCTACCGACGATCGTGTCCAAGCGGTAGGCGCGCTTGCGTTTCCGATCACGTGATTATAAGGTTTCGAAACAATTTGTTAGATGGCGCTGTCCGTAGTCCCACAGTAGCGCCATTATTCTACGACATATCGCTCACTGAATACAAAAGGGCCACAAATAAAAAATCATATATTTTACACGACGGTCAAAACAAAATCCGGACCCTGTTTTTTTTAAATATTTTGTCATTTTTATTAATTAATGTTACATGTTAATATATAATTAGATGCGTTTTTACATGCTCTATTTATTAAAAATGTGAAACTTATAATAGCTGTAACTCATGAAGCTGAAAAAGCACAAAAGTCCCTTTTGTATTCAAAATTTGGATCAATGTCATAAAAAATATGTCAAAAATAAAATTCAATTTTAAAAAAATAAATGGTTTATTACTATTTTTATTATTTAAGTATAATCATAATAATTATCTTTTGCATATAGCATAGAATAAAAGTAATAAAACAAAATACTCTAAACACAACCACTAGGCGGTCCAATTCAGTCTCTGAAACTTAAACATTATTATTAAACTTCTACAAAATATGAGATCAATAATTATAATGGCTAAATAGTACAAAACTTTGAAAAATCACATACAAAGTTATAAAATCACATACAAAGTTTCAGACAGTTTAATATTATAAGGCACAATCTAAGTCATTTAGTTAAAAATAGGTAAGTACCAACTATAACAATAAAAATTTTTAACCTAAGACACTTTCTAAATTATTATTAACTGTCATAAATATTATTAATATTGTAAGAAAAATTATAAATTTTCATAAAAACTTTGGTAATATTTAGGTATAATATTCTTCTCAATAAGCTTAAGTATACCCTGTTTTTTTGTTTCACTTACTTTAAGTTTATGTTTGTATAATTTTTTGGGTAATGTTATAGTATTAGACTTCTTTTTAGTTAGCGTCGCTACCGTGGTGAACTCTTCAGTATCGTAAGAAGTCTTAAAGATTTTTTTTTTGTTATCATCTCGATGCAGTTTGATAACTTTTATATCAGCCCATTTTATTTTTTGACCATCTTCTGTAGTGGTATAATTGCCAACAGCCAGAGGTTTCAGATCCAAAAAACTCTCATGTGTTAGTTCATGAACAACAAAGGGTGTGCCTTTCTTCTTTGCAGTTTTGATTAGGGAGATATACTGGTCTGGCACATAAATAGGAGATGATTTTAAAGCGCTTGAAATATTTCTTTGAATTAAAGAGTGTGCAGCATCTCCTTCATTTTGAGTGTGCCCTTTTATAAGAAATTTATGGGTGATACCCAGTTCAGTGACAGTAAAATTCAGTAAATTTAATTTGAATGTATAAAAAAAGCTAGAGACTTCCCCTCGTGGACAGGGCATTACAGCCTGTAAATCATACACACATACCACAAAATGATCGCTTATATTTTTTTTGTCATTCTCCTTTTCAGCTCTAACTAGAGATTTTTCTTTTAGGTGCAGGTCGTACTTCTCTTGCAAAAGCGTCTTATCTTCTACATTTGCAAAAGCTGTGCAGTCTTCGCATTGATCCTTTTTGGGTAGCCAAAAAGAAATGTTAAAGTCATTCACGAAGATGTTGTAGTACAGTTTGTATGAAAGATATTGTTTACCTTCAGCTTTACACTTATCAGCATAATCACGATGCAACGCGGCAACAGACAAGCTTCCTTCTATATACTGTCAATGCTAGGTGGCTGAGTAGTAACGCTGGATGGATGTGAATCTATATTAGGTGACTGAGTATCTAAATCTACGGGTAGATTATTATAAATAAATGGCTGAGGTTCTATACGAGACGGTCCGGGTTGAGGTGAAATATAGAATTGTGCGGTATTGAGATTTGCTTGTACATCGTCCTCCGAATCAGAAGACCCATCAGTGTTAGGTTGAAAAATGGGATCTTTTACACTGTCATCTGAAGAAAAGTCGGCATTTGACGAACTATTTGATGTTGTAGAATCGCTAGATTCTTCAGTATCAGAGTCGCTTGAATTAGAGTCACTTGCTTCAACAATCTTTCCTGTTATTTTTTTATGTGTTGCTACAGATTTTATATTGGTATCTTCATCCTCAAGTAGAGAGAAGTCAGGCTGGCTATCTGGTATGGAGTTTGTATCTAAAGAATCATTGGATAATGGGTCTGGTGGAAAAAGTGCTGGAGTATTAAGTTCAGGTGTACTTTGGATGTTCTGGGTAGATAAAGGTTGATCATTATCTACTACTGAAGTGAAGGTCGCCATGTTCACAATTAATCGTGCTCTGCTATTCATTCTGTAAGTAATAATTAATTAAAATAGTAACAGTTAAATTGGAACATAAATTATAAATTACGAAATGTTATTTTTCTATTGTTATTAAAAATTGCTAGTGAAAAATTAATGTGATTTAACAACTAAAGAAACCCCAATAGCATAAACATTTTTTGATAATAAAAAAATATATCTAAATCATAAATTATTTTCATACAAAACGGACACATTTCTGAACTTCCCACTCTAGTTTTCCAAAAATAATAATCAACCCATGCATAATTCCATGCAAAACAAACGCATTTCAAATAATGGCCTTTTTGTATTACAAAATATGATTAAACTTACTTTACTTTTAAATGCAAAACGGACGTTTTCAAATATGGCCCTTTTGCATTCTAAAATATATTTACACTTACACGATGTTTGAATGCTATGCGGACGCATTCCAAATAATGGCCGTGTTGTATTACAAAATATGATTATACTTACTTGATGTTTGAATGCAAAACGGACGTTTTCCAAAATATGGCACTTTTGCAGAGAACTATGAACACGAACTGTAGTATTTTTTTGGGTTGTGGCCTTCTTGCACGCAACTGACGCGCGCTCGCGTCGAGTTTCAAGTCGCAACTGACAAAATGGCGGCCTTGCACAGAAGTTAGGTAACAAAATGCTCCAGTGCAAAAATGGCGGTCAGTCGGTTTGGGAATAGTGATGCGAAAATGATAGGTATCTTTTTTTAACTAAAAACAATTGTCGATTAAGACCTCATTTTTGCAATAAAATTAATTTTAGAATTTTCTGATTTGTGGCCCTTTTGTATTCAGTGAGCGATATATAAATAATATTGTGGCACGGTGGCCAGGAAGCTGCCATGATAGTCACATATTCCACAGTAGCGTGATTAAAGGACGCTTTGAAGATGGTGAGTTTGCAGGTTTCTGGTTACTGGGAGATAAAGGCTATGCTGTCAAACCATATTTACTCACACCTCTGCGTAATCCTACTACAGAAGCGGAACAACTATACAATGAAAGTCAAATTAGAACCAGAAATGTAATTGAACGGACATTTGGCTGCTGGAAAAAACGGTTTCCTTCATTATCTTGGAAACTCTGGACTGATCCAGTAAGAGCTCAAGCTGCTATTGTAGCAATGGCTGTGCTGCATAACATCTGTAAGAAATCTAGAGACCCCATGCTCTTTTCACGCCATGATAATGTGAATTCTCCTGATGAAGAATTATTTTCTTATCCACCCGCTGGAAGCACTAATGACGAGTATAACAGAAATCTGTTAATTAATGACTATTTTGGTAGGCTAACACGTGAGTAGAAATAAATAATAATCATATGGTGAAATTTGAAAAGGTGTTTTATTTTATATTCGTAATTAAAGAAAAATTTAATATATAATGAATACAGAATGATCCACCATTCTGTTTTCATTTTTTATTTAATTTTCCTTTAAGAATCTCAATTTCTAATTGAAGTTTCTCAAGCTCCAGCATATGCTTTTCTTCATTTTGTTGAATTAATTGACGACGGAGCTCAATTTGATTGTTTATACTTTGAGTAATTTTCTCCATTTCAAGTTTGTTGAGGTATTTTAAGACAGAAGCTTTCTGTTCTCGCAATGTTCTTTTTATAATATTGTTATTGGAATCCTGATTCTTCTGGATTTTTCCTGAAACAAAAATAATAATTAAGATACACACACTCTAAACTGCTACATATTGTTTACATCTTGCATGTAATGATGAAGAGAACCATTCCATATATTTGTCATGAATAAGAAATGAAAACATAGAAATTACTTACTTCTGAGTGGTGGTGCCATTGGTCTCCTTAGAGAAGAATGGGGTGTAATGCAGTCGAAGGGTGTATCAATGATTACAGCACAAGACTTTTCTCCGTTCATCTCTGCATTCTGTAATCAACCAATTTAAATATTAATATGTAATTTGTCAAAGGCAGTATGATATTCCTTTCCATACCTAGGTACGTGTACCTGTGGTACATTATAATTAACACAATCAGCATCCGTTAAAACAACCACATTATTATCCAGCTCTGGTTTCTGTAATAAAATGACACTTTACTTTAGAAAACTATGACAAATTGAATTTAAATAAAAAATGTTAGAAAGAACAACATGAAGACACAAAAAGACTGACAAAGAAAACCATGGGTAGCAAATAGTAAAACATGGTCAAACAAGAATATTACAAACCTTCTGGGTTAGTGAAATTTCATCAATATCTGAATTAATAATTATTTTTTTGTCGTTTTTTTGACCCTGAAATAATAAAGAACAAATCAATTTATTATAGTGCGCGCGGAACTAGTCGGCCGAGCCTTAGGTGGCGACTCATCTCGCTATTGCAATCTCATGTGCGTTTTGTCTAAACTAGCTGGAACTTTCAACGCGTTTTGCCGTCGCGAAGTACGGCGCCCGCCGCACTGAGTAATGACAGCAAGCGCCGCACTGAGTAATGACAGCAAGCGCCCCCGCCTCTCCGTCCCACCGCTCACATACCTAAGGCGCGGCCAACTAGTTCCGCGCGCACTATAATAAATTGATTTGTTCTTTATTATTTCAGGGTCAAAAAAACGACAAAAAAATAATTATTAATTCAGATATTGATGAAATTTCACTAATAATAATAATAATACGTGTATTTTCACCACAATATTTAACAGACACATTTACATATTTAATTGCCAAGTAGTACAACACTGAAAATATTGTGGGGACTGGTGCCTAAGCTAGGCCATTGGCCTGTGTTTCAGGTCACCAGGTCTCCACCCCGTGTTACAATGTCTGAATTGCTTACGTACTAGTGACATGAGACAATAAGGAATACTGTGATGTGAATGGGTGTAAGATTATTGTATGTGATTATGAAAAGAATTGTGTTTGTGATTTAGAGTAAGTGTTAATGTATGTGTTTTTTGTATAGAGTGTAAGGTTGTGTGTTATCTGTTTGTGCCAAATTAATTAATATAAATATATTGAAATGAGGTAAGGTATAAACATCAACGTGTTAAGAGACAATGTTAAGAATGTCTTCAGTGTCCTCGTATGACAGGTTTTGCAGCCAACTTGTGAGTTTGCTTTTTAATTTGTGCTTGGGTAAGGGGTATATGTTAATTTGGCTGTTCACTTTGTTGTAGATACGTCCACTTAGAGCAGTGTAATGACGGCTTGCGAATTTCGTTCGGCATCATACAGGGTCACAGACTGGAAGTCCTTTGCGTTTGGATAGATTTTTTTTTATAAGTGGAAGAGAGGAATGCCGACGCAGTATAGCTCGCAGAACGAAGAGTTGGCGGACCGTTAGTACTTGGGTCTCGGAATAGAGCAAAGCAGTAGGGTAGTCTCTGCGTTTGAACCGCATAACCTTCAATATAGCCCTCTGGGCTCGTTCAACCTGCAGAAACAATGTTTTGTGGGTTCCTCCCCAGACAGGAATGCAATAAGTGAGAACACTAACACAAAGGCTCCTGTATACAAGAAACAAGGTCTCCGGTTCAGCCGAATATCTGAGCTGATTAAAAATATAAATTAATTTTCTGGTGCGACTGGTAAGTGTTTCGGTATGGGCTCGCCAGGTTAGATGCTCATCAATGAGAACACCTAGGTATTTAACATTGTGGGCAAAGGGGACTGTGAGGCAGTTACAATTATTGGAATCAGAATTATTGTCGTTAGAACATGTATGAGCTTTCACTGTGCTACTTTCCCCAGGGGGAGGGCGGCAGTGCGGAAGAGAGAATCGGACGATTCTAGTCTTTTCGATATTCAAGGTTAATAAGTTCCCCGATAGCCAAGTCATCACTCGGCGAAGAGCCTCCTCGGTTTTAAGTCGAGCATTGGTCCAGTTGTAATCGTAAGTAATCAGGGCCGTATCGTCCGCGTAGGTGAAAATTTTGTAATTGGGAGCAGGTAAGTGGCACAAGTCGTTTATGTAAATTAAGAAGAGGGTAGGCCCCAATATGCTACCTTGCGGGACCCCAAAGCTGATCGTCATCGCGTCACTATAAAAGGAGTCAATTTTGACATACTGTGTTCGATTCAGTAGGTAGTCTGAGAAGATTTTTAGCGTAATACCACGGATCCCCATGCATTCCAACTTAGCAATCAATCTGGGAATAGAGACAGAGTCAAACGCTTTGGACAAATCAAGGAAGACTCCGTAACATTTGAGTTTCCTATCCAGCTTCTTTACGACTGTATCTGCGAGGTCAAGCACTGCGTCTTCAGTGGAAATGCTATGTTTTTCCAGGTATCTGGTGAGACAGTTATTGAGAATTCGTTCTAATATTTTTGAAAGAGAACTCAGTACAGAGATGGGCCTGTAGTTGTTAACGATGGCTCTGTCTCCATTCTTGTAGATTGGTTGCACGACAGCTGTCTTGAATGCATTAGGGAAGGTACCTGTTTCGATAGCCCGATTACAGATGTGCGTGATGGGGACAGCTAAAGTGGAGCTGGATAGCTTAATTACTTTTGCGGGTATTTTGTCGAAACCTGTAGCGCAGTCACCGCGCAATTGTCAATTAGCTCTTTTACCTCCATCGCGTCAACAGGCAAAATAGCTAGGGAATTGTTTGGTGTTAATGATGATTGCGGATAGGACCAAGCATGACTCTGGGGAGAGGGGCTAATCGCCGAGGCCAGGGTTGTGCCCACATTGACAAAGAAGGAATTAATTTGGTTTAGGGCAGCTGTAGGGTCTACAGAGTTAGAAATGAGTGGATTAGAGGACTGAGAGGGGGAGTTGGAGCTTGTTATTTCCTTATTAGCCTTCCAAGTGGCTTTAACGTTGTTTTTTGCTTTAAGCAGTAGGTTATTTTCGTGTGCCCTTTTGAGTTTTTTAAGAAGAGTGTTTAAGAAGTTACGACATCGGGTGTAGGTTACTTTGAGAATGTCATTGTCAGGAGATGAGTTTGATTTTTTGTGGAGTCTGTCCCGGTTTCTGATACAACGAACTAATCCAGGTGTCATCCACGGCTTAAGAATCCTAGCCTTTCTGGATACTCTTACGACTTGGCTATGTTTGTTTATGACATCTTGAATTATGGAGATTAACAAATCTGTGGCTTTGTTACAATCGGATTCGTTTAGAACTGGAGTAAAATCTAAACTATCACATTCATTTTTAATATCAGGGTAGTTATAGCGTCTTGTGGTGGCTTTTCAAGCAGATGATTACAGGTAGGTGATCGGTAATATGGGTGTCAACAACAATAACGGTAGCGGGTTCTCTATTTTTCAGAAGTACATGGTCTAAGCATTTGCTAAATCTTGTGGGGAACGTATGAGCAGGTAGCAGACCTAGTGAGGCGCAAAGGGTAAGGTAGGTATTTGAATGTCGGTCATTATTACGTTAGGAATTTGCTTAGTTTAATCCAAATTTTTAATGTTCTTGATTGAAAATGTCACTGTTTTTTTGCACAGGGTTTGACACACACACACCACAGCAAGACTTAGTTTAGGTTTAGCACGGTTTATCCACTTTTTACTCAAGTTTAGATTTTTTCACTGCGGACCGCAATAAAGTACGTGCGCGCGCGTTGACGTTACGGAAGGTATCGTAGTTCCGCGCGCACTATAATATAATCCGAATAACGAGTGGGTACTACATAACTAGTCAGTTCGGCGTCACGCAGCCTGCTGTGTTTCGTCGACGCGTGGGAGTACCAGTGCCTCAAGGCATCTTCCGGGCATGCTCGCTCCATCATGGACCTCATCTATCGCTTTCCATCAGGCGTGATCGAAGTCAAGAGCTAGCCCATTCAAAAATAAAAAAAAAAAAATCATAATAGTAACTTACAGTTTCAATTGAATTGATAGTTATCACATCATCATCATAAAGCGATTCATTTCCATCTCATCATAGAGGTTGACATTATGGACCTTAACCAGTCAGTAGCTTCTTCTGATCCTGGAGAGAGTGAGGGAGGTTTTCCTCCTCCTGTACGTCGCATTTCCTGGCGCTCCCTGGTAGCCTCCTGCAAACAAATTTTATCCTTTAAATTATTATAACAATAACAAAATATTTATGAGGATTTTGATCAAAAGTAGTGGTGGAATAAAGAAACAGAAGACACAACTCAATCAAAAAAATCAAAACATCACACGAGTGTTTTAATACCTAATTATATGACGTTGCATACACTATTTTATTTTCACTGATACAGTTGAAATAAAATAAGTGGAAAAATAGTTTATTCTGATATGGCGGATATTCTCATTGCGTATTCGAATGACTGCGCAGCGCGTGTGATAGAGAGGGTAGGGGTTAATAATATAAAAATATAATCCAAGCAAGTATATGGCAAATATTTATTTTAAATAACCCATTTTAACATTGACACTAAACCTTTATTATCCCAGAAGGTAAACTATAATATTAAAATAAGATTCAAACAAGTATATAGCAAGTATTTATTCTAAATAAATCGTCCAACAAAATAAAGCTTCCTTAACTTCGATACTAAACCTTTACTATCCCAGAGGGTAAATCATATTGTATCAATTAAACAAGTAAATAACACGTAAATAATGATATCAGAAGTATCGTTAGCAATACTATTTAGGTTTAACATTGTTAATCATTTTCATTATTTATATTCACTATAACCCACTTGATATCATGATTTAGTTATTTCACACAACAATTTATGAGAACACAACATAGCTATAGCTATATTTCATAGTCTTATATTTAATTTTCAACATAGGTAACAACATAGGCACAATAGGTACAATATTTCATATAAACATAAGCAAAAATACTTAACTGGTGATCTGCTCGGTCCGACTGCTCGACGAAGAATGTGCCTCTAGACCCTGGGCTCTCGCTTTTATAGGCAGTGACAAACAAGTCAAATCAGTACAGAGAACACTTGTACAAAATTGATCAAATAGATTACTGGACTATTTTTTACTTAATTAAAGCGATATTTATGTATCGAAAAGACTAATTATATTACGGAGCAAATATAGTAATAAATAAATAGTGTAAAAGTGATTTTAACAATGATTTTATAATTTGAATTACAACCGAACCAACTTCCGGAATCAAAGAAATCTCAATTTCACTTATACAATTAAAAATAAAGTGCTAAAAATTAAAAAGGATATAACACGTGCATCCATAGACAATGATAAAAACTGGCTCATTGACTTAAGGTGCGCGCTTCGAGGTAGCCCGCGAAATTCAAATTGATTGACAAAATGTTATGATTTCATGAAATACACTTAATATTACATTCGACATCAATAATTGTATCTGAAAGAGTTGTATTGATGATTTTATTTATTGTATTTCTATTAATACATACTTACCTATATACTGCAAATTGTAAAAAACGTAAGAAAATTTGAAGCATCATGGCGATCACCTTAGGTCAATGAACCCGCGCCAATAAATTAAAAAGTGTGCTATAAAAATGATATTTTATGTTTTTTTTTTATTAATGATAGGCACGCGCTTGACCACTATCTCACCTGATGGTAAGCGACGATGATGCAGTTGTTTAAAAATCGAAGGAAATTGTTGAACTGTAATGGTTTTTTTTTCAATTTTACCTATCCACGAACGTATTTATGCATACGATTTTGAACTCATATTTGGAACATTACGTTGTGAGTGTAGATAAAGTATGTTAATTTAGGGCCAAATGTCATTAAAATCTAGTAATTTTTCCTCCACAAAATTGGGTAAGTATTGCTCAAAAATTGGAGACCCAAGGAAGCGAAAAGAGCCTTTCTCAATAATTTTGGGGCTATTGCGTTGAATTTCGGAAGTGTCAGTGGTCTGTCGGTGAAATGTGAATTATTCTTATCAATCCTATAGAATAGAGTTGATTTTTTAAAATCACCTATAACCGTGTCTACATTATCTAGATACCAAACATTCTAAGACCAACAAAATAAAATACTTGGGTGTTGATGAAAAAAAAATTGATGAAACACTAACCTTCAAACCACATGTAAAAGCATTAAATAACAGAATTCGTAAGCTGATATTCATGTTCAAAAAGCTACGATATATTGCCGACCCAAGGCGGAGCAGGTAAAACTTTATTACTACCCACAGAAAGAGCTCAAAGAGCGATTCTCAAGGTGTCTACTTGTCGCCCTTTCCTCTTTCCCACTACCCAGCTATATAAATCTTGTGAAGTACTAACAGTACGACAATTATTCATAATGAGCATTGTACACAACACGCAGCTCTTCGCTACAGCACTAAATTTACAAAAAAGAGACGAAAAGACATTGCCCCACAAAAAGCACAAAACATGCTTTCACAGCCAAATACGTTTACCTTGGACCACTACTCTATCACAGATTATATGCAAAAGCCAGTATCTATTCGCTAAATTTTAGAAATTGTAAGAAAACTCTCAAGGTCGCTCTTCAGTTTGTCCTACGAAGATACAGAGAAGATATTAGCTGTATTGAAATAAAGATAATACCTACCTAGTGTTATACTTATTTTAGTTAAGTTGTTAGCTAAGTTAGTATACTAAGATTTTAGAAGTATGTTTAGAATTCATTTTTTTACTATTTACACCATTTTTACATACCTTTATGATGAATATTTCTCGACCTGAGACGCATAAGGTCGAATGTCGAGATCAGAGCAAAATAACTTTAATATTCAGCTGAAACCAGTACCTCGCGCTCTTTCTAAGCACATAACAGTCATAATTCTATCTCTTCTTGTAAATTATACAAATGCATAAGGGTCGAATCAGTCAAATGTTTAAATTTATGTCGTGGAATAAGGCTTGATAGCAACTACAGTATTTATGCTTCAAATTTTCGTTCAATTAGAAGGGCGAATATTGACTTCTGTTTTTATGCTTTTAAATTATTTTACGCGTATGGAAGGTAGGTACTATTTTGTCATTCGACTTTATCCTACAAGGATTGTTGGTAAAAGTAATTTGTATTGTCAGATAGAACTTTATGCCTGTTGAAATTAAGATAACCAGGTATCGTACCGTAGGTATAGTGTTATGCCTCGAAAATTTTACTTGTTTGGTTAAGGTCTACAAACATAATTAGCCCTTATGCCTTTAAAAAGTGCTACTTTATCGTTGTACAGAAATGCCTATGTGAAGAAGAAACACTATTCCATTGACTTCGCGACCGCACACCAACGCGATAGAATGACATCGGACATTATCGCCGGTCACACGACCGTTTTCGGCGCCACGGTGGCTTGACCTATCAGCACACAGCACCGAGCGTACGGGCGAGTACATCTGATAATAAGAATGATCACCTCGGAAAACGTACTTTAACAGTCAGAGGCCATACTAAAGGCTCTTTAATTGTAACCCAATTTGATGAAAATGTTAATATTTCTGATGCTACTATGAATGAAGATACAGTCAACTCGAACGGAATTCTGGTCGCAGACATGAATAGGAATGTTTATATACCAGATGACTGACAAATAAGGAATAATGAAGACATACAGCAGATCGTTACAGCAGCCTCTTCAAAATCTATCACAAGACAGAAAGTTAAACACGTAACAAAATGGATTAGAGTTGCGGCACTATATTATACTGTAGTATTATAATTGTACTGTAGCGAAAAAACACCCTGAAATAGATGATCGTGAGCTGAAACCTCCATACTACGTGTAAATTTAAATGTTATGAGAAAGTGCCTTCTGAAACAACAATACAAATATTTAATGAATTTTTGGAAAAAAAATGTACCAGTTGGGATCAACGTCACAAGTTTATAGCCTCTAACATCACAAAAAAACTATAATATATTAATACGACTTATTGTCAATTCTAAGAGCGAAAAAATATGCTGAAATATGTTTCTTAACACGCTATCCATAGGGGAAAAGTTTGTTATGGTGATTTTGGAGAAACAGCTCGATAGAGGGTTGGTAGCTCCAGATCAGAGGGGAAAGCATACTCCTGGTAATAAAACATCAGATGTGGTAGTACAATCAGTGATAGATCATATTAACTTATATTCCTGTTATAAGAGTCATTATACACGACAAAAGAGCGGACGAAATTTTTTGGGACCGGACTTGAATATCCCTACCACGTATAAACAGTATAAGGAGAGGATAGAATCTACAGAGATCCCTCCAAATTTTGTGGCCAAAGAATGGCTGTGCCCGAAACATTTTCAACACCAATTTCAATTTGGGCTTCAAACTAGGTACCGTCGGTCGACGTTTGGTAGAAAACTATTAGATGTTGTGGATGAAGAGCTGAAAAATAATAAAGAAAAAGAACATGAAATTCATGCTAAGACTGCTGAAGAAAGATATAACTTGAAGAGAAATGGCAAAAAAGAAGCAGAATCAAGTTCAGGTGAAAAAAAAGTGTTGATGTTTGATTTGCAGAAGTGTTTGGCTACACTGAATTTAACTAATAGTAAATATTTTTATTTACGAAAGCTTTGGACACTAAGTTTATTCGAACTTGTGAAGGAAGAAGAACTTAAAACATCTTTTTATGAAGCTGCATATCATAGACTAATATGCAACTTCATAATTTTAAAGACGTTACGTCTTTATGTAAGAAAAATGGTCCTTTTGTTTCCAGTTAGAAGAAAAAAGATGGCAAAGATTTTAAAATATCAGAATGTAGGCTTCAAATTAAACAAGACCAGCCCGGATTATTATTTTATAAAAATACATTTGTAGAAGATTTTACCGAAATATATCTTTCATCCGAAATGCTTCTAAGCGAATTCAGTTCGCTGAACTTTATTATTATTTACCTAGTATAAGTCTAACAGAAAAGCCCATATCAACGGCAAAATACAATGATTTTGTTGAGTCTTCCCCGTGAGATTATAGCAAATACCAGGTACAGTCAACGTCTAGAAGTCCACTTACACCGCTATTACCATTATCGCCTGCGCTATACGGGCTGCGGCGCCTATACACACATACGCATATTTATCCGTGTGAGTGATGTTCCAAGTTCCAAAGTTAACAAATTAACATGTCGTGTTTGTTATGTTGGGAGACAGGGACACGACAATCAAACTAGGTGGTTGAGCAAAGACTAGTTTATTGTAGGTACTTCGTTCATATGGATATTTCTCCTGCCTACCTTCACATGCAATATTATAATATCGAACTATCATTCATAGTTATTCACTTATACCTACAACCCCCTTTTAATTATATTCAAATCAAGTTTTACATTTCATTCTTTTTGTGCCAACTTATTTACTGACATATTTTCTATTTTCAGATTCTTTAACAATAAAGAAAGGAAATAAAAATAAACTATTCACCTGTTTTTGTATTACTTCGGCATATAGGTTCACAATAACACACCACATAAATATATTTGAATAGTAACTTGATTGAATAGATTAAAGATAATTTATTATAATAATTTAACAATATAATAATTTAACAATACATTAACTTGACAATATAATAATTTAATACCATAATAATTTAACATTCACTGTATTTATACATTATTACACAGGTTTCACATGTGTACTATATCCCCTTTATTTAAGTACGTATACACTTTTTTTTTATTTTTTTATATATAATTTGGGTTAGTTTTTACATATTCGCTATTGCGATATCATTACTTTTTTTTTATTTTTATCTTTTTACATGCAGTTGCAACAATACTCTATTGATTTATTTTTAATACATTTTTCAAAACCTTCATACTATTATTATACCTACTTCTATAAAGTTAATTAATTTTCTATACGTAAGTTTGTAATTCAGCGGCTTGACATGTGAGTGCTTCAGGTAGATTGTCCCCAGCGATCAGGAGGTTTCACTGTCCTGCCAGAACGAGTTTTGTAATAATTAGTGGTGTCGCTGTTATGGTCTACGTGTGTCGTTATTGGAGCACTGGAGCCGCTGTGTGACTCATCTACAGGCATGATACGACTTTGCGAGCTGTCTGTAGTTATATCATCATATGAACTACTACAGTGTTCATATGGCTGTTCGTCATTACGCCTATCTGAGTCAATGATTACATGTTTTCTATTTCGTCTTAAGATCTGTCCCGTATTCATTCGAATTAAATAAGATCGATTTGCTAACAAACGTTGAATAACTCCGTTAGTCCAATGATTATGAATTTTAATTTTGACTTTTTGATTTGTAATTAACTATTTTAACTTTTTTGATCCTATATCAAAGTATTTTTTCTGCTTTAATTGTCGATTCTCTAGTTTATTTGATACATTCCCCTGTAATTTCGGTTGAAGAAGATGTGGGGAACACGGAATTATACTTCGTAATTTTCTGTTGTATAACAACTCGGCAGGTGATGATATTTCATTATTTATCGGCGTATTCAAATATTCCAACAACCCCAAACTGAAGTCGGTATTTTGAAAGGTGGTCTTTTTCATCATGTTTTTAATTGTCTGTACAGCTCTTTCTACCTGTCCATTTGATTGTGGGTACCTAGGAGAAGACGTTATGTGTTGAAAACTCCAGTTCAAAGAAAACTGTTTGAACAAATTAGAAGGAAATTCCGGGCCGTTATCTGACATAACTATTTGTGGTATTCCATGACGTCTAAATAATTTTTTTATTTGCTTGATGACCTCTGATGATGTTGACGAACACAATTCGACAACTTCTATGAATTTACTGTAGTAATCTACTACTAATAAATAAGATTTAGTGCCGTAATGGATGATATCCGTGCCTATCTTGTACCAAGCTCTGTCGGGTATGTCATGCGGAATTAACGGTTCTTTTGTGTTGTCTTTTCTATATGTTAAACATGCCTGACAGTGTGATAAATAATCCTGTAATTGCGAATTCATATTCGGCCAGTACATGATTTCTCTAGCCCTAAGCTTACACTTTTCTATACCTTAGTGCCCTATATGTATTTTCTGTAGCATTGTTTTACGCATACGGTTTGGTATAATGATTCTATTGCCTTTCCATACCAGTCCACAATTCACTGTTAACTCATCCCTGCAATCCCAATAGGGTTTTAGTTCATTATTAATTTCACTTTTATGCATGGGCCATCCTTTCCTTATAATTTTTTTTAATCCCTGCATTTCATCATCTTCCCTAGTCCATTTTTATATTTCTAAAAAATGCGAGTCTGTTAGAGGATTCATCGTTGTGATGGCACACACTTGTGCTTGTGCTTCGAGGTGATCGCGCGTAGTGATATTATCGGTATGTGGCAACGCCGCTCGTGATAATGCGTCCGCTATGTACAGACATTTACCTGGTTTGTATATTAGCGTAAACGAATATGGTTGAAGTCGCATTAGCATTCTCTGTAGGCGTGCTGGCGCATTCACCAAAGGTTTGTTAATGATACTAACTAATGGCTTGTGATCTGTTTCTATCGTCACATCGTTTCGGCCATATATGTAGGTATAGAACCGCTCGCACGCAAATACACAGGCACATAATTCCTTTTCAATCTGCGCATAATTCTGTTCAGTTTTTGTTAATGATTTTGAAGCGTAACATACAGGATAGTTGTCCTGCATTAAACAGGCACCTAAACCATTTGTACCGTCTACTGAGTTGACTACGGGTTTCTTAAGTGTGTAATATCTTAACACGGGTGGACTAATTAACTGCTTTTTATCCGGCTTCAAAAAAGGAGGAGGTTCTCAATTCGGTTGTATTTTTTTATTTCTTTTTTTTTAATTTTTATTTTTTTTGTTTGTTACCTCAGAACCCCGTCGTTCATGAACCGATTTGCAAAATTTTTTTTTCCCCTTGCTTGATATGCTTCCAGATTGGTCCATTTTTTTTCAAAATCTAGTTCTGATGATGGAATCTATGAGAAATCGAGGGAACTCCTCAAATATTATAGGCAACCATATAGTTATTTTGGTATTTTCATCGAGAACTTAAGCATCTACAGTCAAAAAGTAACATTTGATGAAGTGGAACTGGTGGAGAAGATCAGAAACCAGTGGCCAACGGAACTTGACACTCGCATAAATATCACAATGCAACTATGACAATGCAAATAAACAAATGATTCTGAATAGTTATGTTGAGAATGGTATCATCGAACTGATCTGATGATGATGGAGCTGGATGGTAGGCATCGGAACTGCGTAATTAATCAATGTATCCCAGCCGTGTTTGGGCTTATTAGAATTGTCATGAGATGCACTTTGGCTATAAGGTACTATCAGACTGTTCTGATGATGGAACCGGAAGGTAGAAGGAAGGCATGGGAACTTCATAATAAAACAATGAATTCTAGCAGTGTTGAGGTGAGAAAAATGCCTACTGAGTACTGCTAGTTTTTCGGTTTTTCGTAAGGCGAGAACTAATTCGAATTTGTAACAAAGGACATTCTTTTTTTTTTAAATAGACACATCGATAGTAGGTATTTTATGTGGCGTATCATTCCTTCACGGGAATAAAACGTTTAAAAAAAAACAGTGTACAATATTTACGACATGGTACCTTTTTCATAAGAATATTCAATGTAGGAACGATACTAACTTCGTTGCCTTCATTTTAATAAAAAAAACACTAACCGGCGAGAAATAAAAACAATTTTTACAAAAAAAAAAACCGCCTTCAAAAAAAACAAACAAAAACCGTTCCCACTAAAAAGTTGAAAATAAATATTTGAATTGCTTTAAAAAAACATAATTTAAAAGTAATTTATTTGACATTAATATTTTGCAAATATTTAAAATTTATTACTTCTTTTTGGAGTCGGTGCCAGCCAAAGCAAGGAAATACGAATAGGCAATAATTCCTAGAAAAACTACCTCTAACTTAACTATAAAACTACCAAGATACCAATTGCATACACATATTAATTAAAAGACGAATACGGACTAGACTAAATTCGAAAAAAAATAACTAATATGCACAATAATTTCTTTTAAACGAAAAAAATATACTTATAAAAAATTCCAGCCACTTTTTAAGTAAGTACTTTGACATTTTTAGCAATGTCTTTATGCATCTGTTTTTAATTTATGTCATTGTGGATCAAAAAACAATGGCACGGGATATTAAATATAACTAGATACTTATCAAGTTCCAACAATAAAGATGCTGGCACCGGCTCTAAAAATTTGCAAAATATTAATGTCAAATATATTACTTTTAAATTATGTTTTTTTAAAGCAATTCAAATATTTATTTTCAACTTTTTAGTGGGAACGGTTTTTGTTTGTTTTTTTTGAAGGCGGTTTTTTTTTTGTAAAAATTGTTTTTATTTAACATTTCAAAACATTGCTCATGTGTATGATCCCAATGCCAAGCTACGTCTTTTCTAATAACTCGCGAAGAATAGATGTCTTTTCAGAAAAAATTGCAATAAAATTACTAACATGGTTATCATACCTAAAAATCTTTCTACATCTTTTACGTTCTGTGGCCTTGACATATTTTTTATAGCTAATACCTGTGATTCATCGGGGCTGATCCCGTCTTTTGTTAATTTATGGCCTAAGTACGTTAGCTCACTCAAACCTATTTTACATTTACTTTTATTTAATTTTATGTTTATTTCCTTACACCTTTTCAACACTGCGCGTAATCTCTGATCATGTATTTCCTTGGTTTCTGCGTAAATAAGGAGATCATCAATAAACAATATAACACCCTCTATATCATCGAAATGTTCATACAAGCGTTTATGGAAAATTTCTGACGCCGATGATATACCGTATGGCATTCTCAAAAATTTATACCTTCCAAAAATTGTATTAAATGTACAGAGGTCTGTACTGTCTCGGTGTAAATTTACGTGCCAAAATCCCTGTTTAGCATCTAATGTACTAAAATATTTGGCACCGGATAGGTTGTGAGTTATTTCTTCAAGAGTAGGCAAATTAAAATGTTCCCGCTTTATTGCTTTGTTTAAGTCACGTGGGTCTAAACAAATACGAAGATCTCCGTTTGGCTTTTTTACAACCGTCATTCTATTTACCAAATCGGTGGGTCCCTCAACTTTAGCAATTATACCCTGTTTTTTCATTTCCATTAGTTTTTCTTTTACTTGTTCTTTTAACGAAATTGGTAACTTGCGTGGTGCATGAACTACTGGTTTACACCCATCTTTTAATTGTATTTTATACGTGCCTGGTAAACAACCCATTCCTGTGAATATGTCAGGAAACTCATCCAATATATTTGCACATTTTTTATCTGTCTGTTTTATACTCATTACTCTTCTCAATAATTTTAATTCATCACATGAACTCCTACCCAAAATTGGAGGTGAATTAGTGTCTACAACTATAAATTGTAAAATGTATGTTTTATTTTTATATTGTACTTTGAGATAACATTTACCAATGACTTTATTTTACTACCCGAATAACCCTGTAACTTCATTGTTGTTTGGACTAATTCATTTTTTGTTAATTTAATTTTGGTTAGATATTTATTTGGCAAGACATTTACGTCGGCTCCAGTGTCCAGTTTAAAGTTGATCTGTTTTTTTCCAATACATAATGCTGCCGTCCACTCATTACTGGTATAATTATCAATAGCGTGAATTACCTGATCGCTGGAGTCTTCTCGCACCTCATACACACGACACATTCTTGAATAATGGGTCATTTTTCTACACTGATTGCATCGCTGACCATACGCTGGACATTTATATTTGTCATGGTTTTTTCCACACTTTCCACATGCTGCACGTGATCTTCGACGAGCCTCTCCTAGTTGTTCGTGTGCGTGTCCTCCTGATCTCTGTCCATCTCTCTGGTCACGATATTGACGCGTAGTCCTGGCATCACCTCCACTGGAATTATTGGATGACCGCCATTTACCATGGCGCGGCGCCGAACTTCTTGCGTAGTGTACATTTTTTTCTTCCTTCTCTGTGTTGGCTACTGCATGTTTGTAGGGTGGGGTGTGTGGTAGACCCAAACAAAGACGCTTTGTTGCTATGAATCTTCTTTTATTTTTTAAACACTTCTTAACTTCGTAAAATACGTCTTCCTCTTTCGTCGTAAAAATCTCAGTCCTCCTTCCCTTTCACACACATACTCTCTCGTTCACTCATCGCTGCGTTCATACATCCATCACTCATTTATAATTTTGATGCGTTCTGAATTTAACATCCCACAACTCGGCCATTCTGCTTTCAGTCTGCCCTCAGACTGACTCTAGTACAAATTATACAGATTAAGCTGAACAAAATTTATCAATCTAATAATGTTACACTAAGTTTATTTATTTTTTGTTTTACAATCTATAAGGTTTACAACCAAAACTTTATCAAAATTTTCCTAAATAAAAACAATCTAAACTTTACCTATATCACTAATTACTTCTAATACACTCAGCCACACAGCCAATCACTCCTTTAACAATACTCCAACACTTAAATATTATCTAGGTACATTCTTACTTTACTACTTAAATGTTTAGGTACATTTGTTACACAGAGTTACTATCATGGTTAGTTACAAGGTAGGTTCTTTTTATTATTTCTTAGATTACTAAATTACCGATAGCTACATTAAGTTACACATACTAGGCAAATAAACTAACTCCAATATACAATAATTTAAACTCTTTAACTTAACTTCATACAGAATTACAATGCAATCTATTAGTACTCAATTACATCTTACAATTATATAAAATGAATGATACAATTCAATAAGTTTCTAATTATAGTAAAACAGCCTACTAACATTACTCACTTTATTATAGTTCTTTTATATACTTTATTATATTTCTATTATCAGTTGTAATAGACAATCACAAGAGTGAAGAGCTCCCTATTGAGTACGGGGTCCCACAGGGTAGTATTTTGGGGCCTACACTCTTCCTTGTTTACATCAACAGCCTCTGCAACCTAGACGTTCCTAATGCTAAAATAGTTTCCTATGCAGATGACACCGCCATCACTTTTTCTGCAAACACATGGACGGAACTTCAGACTGTTGCACAAGATGGCTTTAATACCATTACAAAATGGCTCCTGTCACACACACTGACTCTTAATGCTACTAAAACTAACTTTGTAATCTTTTCTATTAGTAACACCTCTCAACCTAATAACTCTATTTATTTAAAAGCTCACTCTTGTCCTATCCAAAACCAATGTCAATGTCCTGACCTGACTTCAGTGGAAAAAATTAAATATCTTGGCATTATTTTAGACAGAAACCTTAATTTCAAAACACATATTTCGACTCTCACCAGCCGGATACGCAAATTGATTTATGTATTTAAGACCTTGCGGCACGTAGCTAATCCTGCAATCATTCGTAACGTATATTTTGCCCTATGCCAATCAGTCCTCAATTATTGTATCTCTTGCTGGGGCGGAGCCGCAAAAACTACACTAAAACCTCTAGAGATCGCCCACAGAGCTATATTAAAAGTCGCAACATTTAGGCCTATACGTTTCCCTACTACCGAATTGTACAAAACCTGCCACCTACTCAATGTAAGACAGCAATTTATCTTTCACACAATTTTATTGCAACATTTAAAAACACCCTATATAAAAATAAACAGACGCCGCAAAAATAATATCTGCTCTACTCCGACGGTCCGAAAAAAGTTTATAAAAAAATTCTTCCCCTATCTAGGTCCGTCACTATATAATAAAATCAATGAAAAACAACCAATTTACGGATCTACTATATTTGACTGTAAGAAGACCGTCCGTTTGTTCCTATCTACTCTCAATTATGAAGAAACCGAAGACTTTCTGAGGTAACCTCTCACACTAACATATTGGTGACATTCATAACACTAACACACATTAGACACACACATAACTCCCTAACATATACACACACACACCATCACACACAACGCAAAACACATAACTCACACAACACAACACACGCATACACACTCACATACTCACACACACGAAATTTACCTATTTGTAATGTCTTTCATTTCTCTTTATTTTTCCGCATGCATGTTATTGTTACTAGGATAATATGCCTAATTATAAAATGTACTACGTCATGTGCCATATAAGACCCCTATATGTATATTGTATAATCGGGATCGGTCCTGTCTCTCCTAAGCACAGGCTACTCAGTAGCCTATATAGGAGTACAGTGCTTCACCCGCTTACTAGATTTTGTATTACTCTCATGAGCCAATGTATCCATTCTATAATCTGGTCCTTGTAAACAATAAATAAATTTATTATTATTATTATTATTATTTATTAGAAAACAAATAGATTGGTATGTCAGCTGTATTCAACGGTAAATATGAACATTTTTTTTTTTTCCTATTGTTTCCTTCGTCATTGAATTAAGGCCATCTTTTAAATGATAAATGATATTTATTTTGTAAGTTTTGTGTAAGGTTAAACATAACACTTTTACACGTCAATATTTTTTGGTCATTTTAAGCTAGATGAGGCCGGTGTTTCCTAGCTGACTACCCTGAGAAGAAACACCGAAACAAACTCAGAGGTCACAGTCTCTTTTGAAGTCCATACAAATTGTACTGGTCAAATCATACGAGAACCATGTAGGTTAATGTCTGAGGTGGCCTTTTGAGGAAAGTGCCACACAGATTTGAGTGGACCTGTCCAGACAGTGCAAGCATTTGTCAGTTATTATGGAGCTCAAACTTAGAACTTTAAGGAGCTCAACGATTTGACGAACAATACCAAAGTAAGGACATTTGGGTAGGCCGCATAAAAAAAAATCTCAAACTGCCAGACATTGTTGACTAACATGAAATGAACCCCTATCATAGCGATCTGCATGGTCCCCACATTCACAATACGATATGAGGATCATGCAGATCAGTGTCTGAAATGGTCTTTTGAGGAAAGAACCACACAGATTTGAGTGGACCCGTCCAATCAGTGCAAGCTTTGGTCAGTAGTCGAGTAGCTCAACTTAGAACCATAAAGGAGCTCAACGAACCGACGAACATGCCAAAGAAAGGACATTTGTGTAGGCCGCATTAAAGTACTCAAACTGCCAGACCTCGTTAAAAATACTTCAAAGAAGAAGAAGTATTTCAAAGAAGAGAAAAATAAGAAGAAAATAACCCACATGGTCCCCATATTCACAAAATGAGTTAAATAATAATAATAATAAAAAAAAATAATACTTTACAAAGTAAGTATTCATGTCAAACATAATAAATTGAAAAAAATAAAAATAAAATATATTACTTTACGAAGTAAATATTCCATGTCAAAAATAATAAAAAAGAATACTTAATAAAGTAAACATTCATGTCAAAATTTACCAACGAGATGAAAGAAAAGTATACATCAGAGCTTAAAAAAAAGAAAAAAGACAATTTCTAAAAATTAAAAAGGTATGTAACATTAGGCCATGTACATCATTGAAGCAGCTCAATCCCAAGCCTTTTTGTCTTCAAGATAGTCTTTAATTGTGTAAAAAGCTTTCTGGCATAGCTTACGTTTTATAAATAATTTGAACTTATTCATACTAAGGTCTTGAATATGGCTAGGGAGTTTATCATAAAAACGTATACATTGGCATCTAAATGAACCACCTATTTTTTTGAGCCTGGTTTTAGGAATGACAAAATTGTGTTTGTTCCTAGTATTAACGTTATGGATATCACTGTATCTTTTAAATAGATTAATATTTTTATGTGCATACATGATTCCCTGGAACGCTCCTAACTGTAGCGTTCGTTTTAACTGTGCTCCAAGTTATAATTTCGAAAAGTCATAAAAAGTTACATTTTTTTCAAGTGTTGTTGATTGTGCTAAGTAGTCAATTACCCGTATTATCGAATTAAGTAAACTGAACTAAGCTGAGATCACTGATCGGAAGAGTTAAAGTGAAAAATCTTTCGAAAATTTTATCAAGCGGCCATCGTCATTGTACGTCAGTCAGCCGGCCCCCGCAACCAGCCTTCTACCCGCTGCCGCCCGATACATGCCCCACATTGAAACAACGCAGCGCTGTAACGCAAACTGGCCACCGTTAACCCCGTGTTTTTCACTGCTGATCATTGGATGTGACATTTTCGTGAGCCATACACATTAAGTACTTTTACACTTGCCCGAACAACAACGTAAAAAAAAACGCTAAAAACGTGTTTAAATCGGATTTTTAACTAAAATGGCTACACAAAGAACACCACCTAAATCGCACGATTTAGCACAGTCAGCCTCTGAGTCAGACCTAAATAAAGTCATAAATTCACCCTCTAACGTGACTCAACGTAACAACAAAAGAACACGAATACCTGATGAATGCACGCTTGAAAACTTTTCATTCTTTAAAGACGAAATAATGTCCATGATGAACCAACTTCGTGTGTCTCAAAACAATCGTCTTGATAAATTGGAGGAATATATGAAGTCGATTCAAGAGCAAAACAAAGGCATACAAAAAACAAATTTAGACATTGAACACTCAATTTCACACCTGTCTATGAATGTTAAAGCAGTTGAAGATAAAATTGATCACCTTGAACATGAACGTAAACAAAAACACTCACACCTTTTGTTATTAGACGAGAAACTAGATGCTCTAGAAATAAGTAGCTTGAAGACATTTACGGAAGTTAGAAATGTCCCTAAAGTGCAACATAAAAAGAAGCCCGATCTATTTGGTTATGTCTTGAACTTATCCAAGACAATAAATTATCTGGAGCTATCTAAAAATGACATAAGAGATGTCGTTCGGATGCCGTCTAAAAAAGAAACGAGCAGCTCGTCAGTCGCAATCGAGTTTACTAATACACTGACCAAACTATCTTTTCTAGAAGCGGTTAAAAAATACAACCAGTCAAAATCGCAACAATATCAACTTAACTCAAATGATATGGGCATTCAAACGACAATACAACAGATCTATATCTCAGAATTACTCACTGCTAAAATGAAGCGCCTCCTATTCCTCACGCGTGATTTTGCAAAAACAGCTGAGTATAAGTTTGTGTGGCCCTCAAACGGACAAATATATCTTCGCAAAGTTGAAGGGAAACCTTATATCCGTGTCAAAAATGAAGCTCACTTAATTGAACTCAAGAAGAACCTAAGTAATGAAAATTGACTAGTCTTAATGTTAACTGCCGATTGCTACTTGTATTGCCTTGCATCTCTGGTCTTACTTATACTGTTTTACAAAAATAATGCATGCCTAGTTATAATTTATGAATATACTAGCTTCTACCAGCGGCTTCGCCCGCGTGAAAATCGGAAATAGGGAGGTTTCTTGATTTGTATTGTAACTACACCTATTCTACACCTGCCTACACCTACCTACACCTACTCTACACCTACCCTACACCTACCCTACCCTACACCTACCCTACACCTACCCTACACCTACCCTACACCTACCCTACACCTACGCTACACCTACCCTACACCTACGCTACACCTACACTACACCTACCCTGCACCTACCCTACACCTATCCTAACCAGCCCAAAAAATACTATGACATGTTTCTTGTTTCCTGTACTTGATGTTTTTGGTCTCCTGGTACTTGTAAATCTGTAGTACTAAGGCAGCAGCGGCTCTGAATTTCCACTTCCTCCTCATTCTTCATTGATCCATGCCACTTACCGGGATAAAAAGTAGCATATGTCTCATTCCAGGATATGAACTACATGTGTGCCAAATTTCATCCAAATCCCTTCAGCCGTTTTTGCCTGATTGAAACACAAACATACAAACATACAAACATACAAACATACAAACATTCACATCCTACTAATATTATAAAGGTGAATGTTTGTATGTTTGTATGTTTGTATGTTTGTATGTTGTATGTTTGTATGTTTGTATGTTTGTGTTTCAATCAGGCAAAAACGGCTGAAGGGATTTGGATGAAATTTGGCACACATGTAGTTCATATCCTGGAATGAGACATATGCTACTTTTTATCCCGGTAAGTGGCATGGATCAATGAAGACTGAGGAGGAAGTGGAAATTCAGAGCCGCTGCTGCCTTAGTACTATAGATATACAAATACCAGGAGACCAAAAACATCAAGTACCAGGAAACCAGAAACATGTCATAGTATTTTTGGGCTGGTTAGGACAGGTGTAGGGTAGGTGTAGGGTAGGTGCAGGGTAGGTGTAGGGTACGTGTAGTGTAGGTGTAGCGTAGGTGTAGGGTAGGTGTAGGGTAGGTGTAGGGTAGGTGTAGGGTAGGTGTAGGGTAGGTGTAGAGTAGGTGTAGGTAGGTGTAGGTAGGTGTAGAGTAGGTGTAGTTACAATCCAAATCAAGAAACCTCCCCTATTTCCGATTTTCACGCGGGCGAAGCCGCTGGTAGAAGCTAGTTTATAATATTACTAGCTTCTACCAGCGGCTTCGCCCGCGTGAAAATCGGAAATAGGGAGGTTTCTTGATTTGTATTGTAACTACACCTACCCTACACCTACTCTACACCTACCCTACACCTACCCTACACCTACGCTACACCTACACTACACCTACCCTACACCTACCCTGCACCTACCCTACACCTATCCTAACCAGCCCAAAAAATACTATGACATGTTTCTGGTTTCCTGGTACTTGATGTTTTTGGTCTCCTGGTACTTGTAAATCTGTAGTACTAAGGCAGCAGCGGCTCTGAATTTCCACTTACCTACTCCTCAGTCTTCATTGATCCATGCCACTTACCGGGATAAAAAGTAGCATATGTCTCATTCCAGGATATGAACTACATGTGTGCCAAATTTCATCCAAATCCCTTCAGCCGATTTTGCCTGATTTAAACACAAACATACAAACATACAAACATACAAACATACAAACATACAAACTTACAAACATACAAACATACAAACATACAAACATACAAACATTCACATTTATAATATTAGTAGGATTAAATGCTACACCTTCCCTACACATACCCTACACCTACCCTACGTACATAATTATACCAGCCCAAAAATACTATGACATGTTTCTGGTCTCCTGGTACTTGATGTTTTTGGTCTCCTGGTACTTGTGAATCTGAAGTACTAAGGCAGCAGCGGCTCTGAGTTTCCACTTCCTCCTCAGTCTCCATTAATCCATGCCACTTATCGGGATAAAAAGTAGCCTATTTTTTATTCCAGGATATGAACTACATGTGTGCCAAATTTCATCCAAATCCCTTCAGCCGTTTTTGCCTGATTGTTACACAAACATACAAACATACAAACATACAAACATACAAACATACAAACATACAAACATACAAACATACAAACATACAAACTTTCACCTTTATAATATTAGTAGGATTCGTACTACACTTCAATCTCACAATGATACGATACCTCAAATACAAATTAAACAAACTATACACATAATACACTCCTTTCCATTCACCACTATTACTGCTCACACAATAACTATCCTTCTGAACATTCTATTCTACTCACCTCATACAGTAAACACAACACCATTACA
Source organism: Melanchra persicariae (assembly GCA_947386135.1). Classification (NCBI taxonomy): domain Eukaryota; kingdom Metazoa; phylum Arthropoda; class Insecta; order Lepidoptera; family Noctuidae; genus Melanchra; species Melanchra persicariae. Next base: position 5,863,376 of record OX376661.1, on the reverse strand, counting down.
CGATAAAAGCATCCACTGCACAGCTAAGCATCACACCACTTTTTTAACCTCACTTTATTCGCACACAGTAATTTACATTTTTGTACTGTTGTCGACAATCCTTATAATTAACACTTTTCTTTGTTTTTCTAAAATGATACATCTCTTAAAAATCACTGTTAACCCGATAAAACTCGTGAAATGTGGTCTCATCTTTAATCATACCACAAATAAACGTATAATAAGCACTACTGGAGAATGTTGTGCGGTAACGTCGCACTCAGATACTACATATCCCCGCTCTACTCCTAAGTTTATGAACGATACCATATATCTATACATTAGCGGTGCGCATTATCCTAATGACTTATACGTAAACAGTCTAATACTCGCACCTCTGAGCTTTATTTGTTTGTTGTTTTTCTTTTTTGAGCGTCCACATTGTTTCAGTTCTTTTGTTAACATATTTATTTCAAATGGCTAATACCGACGTAGAACTTGATGACTTAACGGTATCCGAGTCTGCGGTCTGTAATGTCTCTGATTGTTGTAACTTTGTTTCGCACTGTAAACCAAACATTAAAATAATTACTCAGAATATAAGAAGTATTTCTCGTAACTTTGATGAATTAGTTGTTCTCTTACACACGTTAAAGATGGATTGTGACGTTATTATACTCACTGAATGCTGGTTATCATGCAATCTCACTACTCCAAACCTACCTGGCTATAAGTTTCATACAACACAGAATTTTAAAAACCAGAATGATGGAATAACAATCTACTTTAAAGAATCGCTCAACGTGGATATATCTGAACCACCATTTTCGGAAAGCAACTGTTTAGTTCTTACAATTAATCGTGATACGGCTATAATTGCTTTGTATCGATCACCATCATACAATAATTTAACACCTTTTTTAGCGTCCCTTAACTCAACTTTATTTTATTTATTTATTTTATACTTTATTGTACACCTCATTACAAGAACAGGACAAACATTTATAAAAATAAGTGTACAATGGGCGGTCTTATCGCACAAGGCAATCTCTTACAGACAACCTTTGGATGGACTGAACGAAAGGAGATAGATTTAGGGTTGTCAGTGTACAAAAGTTCTAAATAATACTAAATATACATAATAACATAAAATACACAAATACAATAACAGTTAATATACTAATAAATATCAAATATATAATTGGGAAAGGAGTGAAAAAATTAGAGTGAAAAGAAATGCTCTTTCACCTTTTTTTTAAATGCTGGTAGCGTCTGAGCATGCCTTACTTCTATGGGTAATGCATTCCATAAACGTGCTGCTTATATACTGAATGATTTATCAAAGAAGGAAGTAGAATGCATACGAATACTTAATTTTAGATTTTCCGATGATCTCAAGGACCTAGAATGCGTGTCACAGAGGAACTGAAAGCGTTCTTTAAGATAAAAAGGAGTAGAAGGATTAAAGAGCACATTATAAAGTAAAGAAAGTATATGGGCATTCCGGCGAAAGCGAATAGGAAGCCATTTGAGTTTAGTACGAAATTCAGAAACGTGGTCATACTTGCGCAAGCCAAATATAAACCTGATACAAAGATTTTGAAATCGCTCAAGCTTGTCCAATTGGTCTTGGGTGAGATCAAGATAGCTGGCATCAGCATAGTCCAGAATAGGGAGAAAAAGAGATTGTGCTGTCGCAAATTTTGGTGGTGATGGGAAGAAAATTGCGAAGACGCCTCAGGGAGCCCGCAGAAGCAAACAGTTTACGACTTACTTCCTGCAGTTGCTTAGTCCAGGACATAGTACTGTCGATATAAATCCCCAAGTTTTTCACAACGTGACTTACAGGAATGTTGGTATTATTAAAAGAAACCTGGGGAAGTTTCGACCAGTCAATCTTAGAGACAGTCCGGGAACTACCAACAACAATGAACTGCGTCTTTGTTGGATTAATCTTCAGCCCAAACTCAGCACTCCAGTCACCTATTCAAGCGAGGTCCTTATTTATATTCTCAATGGCATCAGATAATTCTCCAAGGGAGGCTTGAGTGTAAATTTGGAGATCATCTGCATACAAGTGGTAGAAAGAAGACAGTCGTTGAGTGATAGAATTAATAAAAAGTGCGAAAAGTAGAGGAGATAACACGCCACCCTGTGGCACACCAGCTGAGGTGTCGCACCAAGAAGAGAAAGATTCCTCAATGCAAATACGCTGCCGGCGGCCAAACAGGTAACTACGAAACCAGTCAATTACCGAAGGAGATATGTTAAAAGAGTACATAATGGCAAGCAAAATGTCAAAATCAACCGTATTAAAAGCATTGCTAAAGTCAAGCAGTGCTAGTACCGTTAATTTCCCCATTTCCATGCCAGACCTGATATCATCCGTAATATGCACGAGTGCCGAGGTAGTGCTGTGTCCAGATCGAAAACCAGATTGGAAGGGATTCAGCAGGTTGTGCTTGGAAAGGAATGTGCTGAGTTGTTGGTGAACCAGTTTTTCAAGGACTTTGGATAGGAATGGGAGAATAGAAATAGGACGATAATCGGAGAAAGATGCAGGATGAGATTTTTTAGGTAAAGGGATAACTTGGGCGTCTTTCCAGGCTTGCGGGAAGACACTATTGGAAACAGAGAAGTTAAGGATGTAAAGGATAACAGGAAGAATATTATCAAGGATAGGAATGATCATCTTACGGCTGACACAGTCGCTACCAACGGCGTTGGATGTAATCGATATAATACTCTTTTTAACATCACAAGCAGTGAACTGACTTATGACAAATGGGAGATAATCAGGTATCGGAAGGTTTGAAAGATGACTTAGTGTAGCAGCTTTGGTGGCCCTATCCAATACGAGCGAAGTAGAAAAATGAGTATTTAATAAGTTGAAGTCTAAGTCTTTAGGAATCATATCATGAGATTTTTTTCCGATACCTAGTGATTTGAGAAAATGCCAGACCTTAGCTGGATCACAATTTTGAACTGAACTGTGGATATGTTGGCGGTTTGCGTTCCTACATACCTTGCTGCAGTGATTTCTAATTGAGACGTATTTTTCCCTGTTAATATCATTCGGCCGAATTTTAAACTTAAACTTCGCAGCTGCTTTCTTATGTAGTAAAATTTTAATTTCATCAGTCAGCCAAGGCGCTGGGAGATGTTTAACTCTCACAGCTCGAATAGGTGCATGTATGTCATAAAGGTGAATTAAAGAAGAAGTTAAAAATTCAACTTGTTCGTCGACGGATGAGGAAGTAACCAGAGGAGTCCAGTCAATGTTGCCGGCATCTTCACGAAGACGATCAATGTTCATTCCATCAAAATTGCGAAGCAGAAGAGTTTTGGACTTATGCTTAGGTGGTCGAATTTTATAAGAAGTGAAAATTAGGTCATGATAGGAAAAGGCGTCAGCTGAACATTGACCATGTTTAGCGACGTGATCGAGAGATGAGACGAAAATAAGATCAAGAAGTGAAGGAGCCGAGTTAGGAAAATGATGAGTGGCACCAAGGTCAAGAATAGAGAGATTTGTGGATTCAATAATATGACGAAGAGAAGTAGAGCGGGAGTCATTTTTAAGGAGACATGTATTAAAGTCGCCCATTATGATGCTATGACTGTAAGAGGGAATTAATGCTTCTAAAACTCGTTCAAAAGAAGAAAAGAAATTAATTCGAAGGGAAGGGCAGTAGTAGACCCCGAGGAGAATCTTAGAGTGGTGCAGTTCAACTTCCAGGAATAGATGTTCACCGGCGTTCGGTGGGGGTGGCTGTGTGGACATGTTAACAATAGAAAAAGGAATATAGTAACGAAGATAAATGGCCACCCCACCACCACCGCCGACCTCTCGATCATTCCTGATGAGTTGAAAACCTGGAAGAGAGTAAGAGGAAGAGGGAAGGCAGGGTTTTAACCATGATTCAGAAACCAGAATCGCATGAATATTCTTACAGTCAAAACTGGCCAGCATATCGGGGAAATGAGCCGGAATACTCTGGGCATTTATATGGACCACATTAAAGTTCTTGGAGACATCGGAAAAAAAGGAAACAAGAGTGTCGGCTAGAGAAGGAACACTTACAAAGCTTTCATCTTCGCTATTCGCGGAAAAAAAAGTATCAGTATCACTGCTACAGCCAGGGCTGAGCATAAAATAATATTAACTAAAATAAATAAAATAAAAATAAATACCTAACACCAAAAACGATAATGTATACGCGGTCTAAAAACGTCCACCTGCCAGTTGTGCTTTACAAACAAATAATAAGCATACATGATAAAAACCATACAATTAATGATTTGTAGTCCGGGCATAAAAATCTAGTAGGTACCTTATGCTAACTACATTTATACACATACTACATGCAAACGAATAGTAACATCGCAAAAAACAAAGCAACGAAATCAACAAAAACTAGGTATACCGTGTAACGGAGCGAAAATTAAAATAATGTTACATTGAGGCAGTCAGTGCAATGGAACGCAAACACGAAGCGACAGATTTGACATCTGACAGAAGTGACAGTGACTTAAGACATTGAAGAAAAAGTAAACATTAGGGTAACTATACAAACAAACGGAAATTAAATAAAAGTGTGCCTGGCACTGTCTACCTACTGACTGAAAACAACGAAGAATTATTACCTACTACCCGGACTACCTATATGTAAAAGAGAATAAACAATGCAGATATCATTTCCTGGCTACAGCACGCTTGGTTTTAGCTGCTACCTTTCCCACTACGACCGGTTGAACGACGCCAGACTCCGGCTGTCCTGAGGCCTGCTCCAGCTGCTGCGCGATCTTATTGAGGTCGCCGAGGCAAGTTACACGATATCGGGATCCTCTCGAATCAAGGACGAACACAGTGCCCTCCGTAGTCCAGCATTGATTCACACCAAATCTATCCCTTGCCGCCATGAAGACGTTGTGTCTGGCCCTCGTAAGGAACTCCGACATAGTGATGCCAGACCCCTTCAGTTTGGTTTTGCTGAACCAGATTTTGTCCCGGAGAGCGACATCATGCAGTTTGAATAGTATAGGTCGGGGTTTGTGAGATGTGCTGCGCCCCATCCTGTGACACCGCTTGATGCCAGAGATAGCCAAATCGAGCTTGAGATGTTGTTTGACAACTAGAGCCACCACCTGTGCAGTCTCCTCGTCTTGCTCCTCCGATACTCCATGCAACAACAGGATTTTACGCCTCCCACGCATCTCCATATTATCGAGGCTTTGCGCTAAAACTTCTACCTGCTGCTGCAAAGCACCAAGTGCTTGAACAATAAATGTCCGGAAAGAAGAAAACTCTACTGCCAAACCTGAGGTGGTGATAGATGTAGTGCCCGGATTCTTCTGCAACTCCTTCTCAAAGTCTGACATCCTTTGATTGAACAGATTGCTCATATCAGTGATAGTGCGGTTGATTGCCTCCATTGTGTAGTGATGTTGCTAATTTAATATGATTGTATGTTGTGTTTTGGAGCTGAAAACACTTGACTGGCAGGTAGAGATGACTAATTAATATTATGTGTCATTTAATTGTAAAATATACTAATATTTTTATTTTTAAAACAAAGTTTAAAATAAGAGAAAAATATTTGTTGTTTCACCCTCCGAGTTTTTTTTTTTTTTCTTTATCCAACTTAAAAAACATCAAATCTGCAGCTATTATTGGCGATATAAACATTGATATTTCGGAGCATTCACATGATCCCAGAACGTCAGAATACCTAAATACAATTGCCTTTCAAGGTTTCTTACCAGCACATATTTTTCCCACCAGGCAAGGTAAAACGTGTCTGGATCACGTCCTTCTTAAAATTAAATTAAATTCACATACTTTTGATTTAAATTCCACCATTACAGACCACAATGCGGTGTTTTTATGCCTTTATCAATCTCACAAAGAAAATCATCCGCAATCCTCCATATCGAAACTTAATGTAGCTGCTATTCGTGAACAGGTGAGCAATTTGGACTTTAGACTCATTAAAGAAATAGAGGACCCTAATGTGGCCATGGACAGGTTTGTTGGTATGTTGCAGGATGTGACAACCGAAAACATCACGATTGTCAAAATCCCCCGTAAAAAACGAATTATAAGACCCTGGATAACTCCGGGACTGCTTAGATGTATTCAGAACAGGGATCGCCTTCACAAAGATTCACTCACGTCACCTGATAATGAAACTCTAAAACTGACATACAAGCGATATAGAAATCATTGTAACGATTTATTAAAGAGACTCAAAAGACAACACGACAGAAATAATTTGGACAAAAATAGTAACAACAATAAAAAACTTTGGGAAGTTATTAAGGATATAACAAACACAAATAAAACAAAATCAGCTGCTACAGCCCTACTTTATAATTTTCCGCAAGCATCTGTAGACCAGGCTAATGATTATTTTGCTAATGTTGGAAGTTCCCTAGCAAAAAAACTTGTAAACTGCCCAACATTAGCTCAATGTCCTGTGGACGTTCCTGTACCAAACCACCCCCCTAACAACTCATTCCTATTACTAAACACTGATGAGAGTGAGATCCTGTCACTTATAAATGGCTTAAAATATTCTAGCGCAGTCGGACACGATCAAATTATCTAACAGCCTGCTTAAAGCCATAAAGGATATAATTATCCCACCCCTTACTTATTTATTTAATGTTTATCTGGATCAAGGTGTCTTCCCAGATGTTCTTGAAAAGGCTATCATAGTCCCTATCTTCAAGACGGGCGATAGGCACCGTGTCTGTAACTATAGACCAATTGCTTTGTTTCCAGCCATCTCTAAGATTCTAGAAAGAATAATTAATAGTAGACTAGTCAAGTATCTTGAAAGCAATCATTTAATTTCTTCTTGTCAATTTGGCTTCCGTTCTGGGAAGTCAACAGAGGATGCGGTGCATAAACTTACTGACCATATTATTAGGAATCTTGACGATGGTGACAAAGCTCTGGCCATCTTCCTTGACCTTGCCAAGGCGTTTGATACTGTGTCTGTCCCGCGTCTTCTAACTAAATTGGAACGACTGGGTATTAGAGGCGTGCAGCTGAAATTGTTTCAGGACTATCTGAGCGGTCGTAAACAATGCCTGAGAGTAGATTCCTACACTAGCACTGATATACCTGTCTCTTTTGGAGTCCCACAAGGCTCAGTGCTTGGACCTACACTCTTCTTAGTGTATCTTAATGACCTCTGTAAATTGAAACTTGAACAAGGCATTATAATTTCCTATGCTGATGATACGGCTTTGCTTTTTTCTGCTAAAACGTGGGAGAATACCTTCCTGCTAGCACAAAATGGCTTCACAAGGTGTCCGACTGGCTGAAACAAAATATTCTTACCCTAAATTCGGAAAAAACTTTGTACATGCCCTTTTATTCACGAAATCCAAATAAACCTCCCAATGAACTTACCCTAAAATCACATTCTATTCATGTCCACCCCGCAAATGCTACTAATGCTACTTGTAACTGCCCTTGTCTGATCAGGAGATCTGAAGTCAAATATTTGGGCATCATACTAGACTCATCGCTGAACTTTAATGCACATATTTCTTTACTTCAATCCAGACTTCGAAAATTAATTTATGTTTTTAAAAACCTTCGACATGTGGCAGATATTTTAATTCTAAAAAAAGTATATAGACACTATGTCAATCACTTCTAACTTACTGTATATCTTGTTGGGGTGGAGCTTCTAAAACCACGCTACTCCCTCTCGAAAGAGCACAGCGGGCAATTCTAAAGGTTAGCTCCTTCCGACCTCTTGACTACCCTACACATCTCCTATATGCGTCCTGGAACTTACCAACAGTACGCCAACTGTACATCCTTACTACGGTCCTTAAACAGCATGCCCTTACCCCCTTAGACAGGAATACTCTGCTCAAACGTCGCCGCAATGCTGTAGTCCCCCGTTTCCATCTATTTAAGCATTCATTTACTCATCGGTTCTTCTGCTTCACCGGTCCTTTTCTCTACAATAAACTTAATACTACACTTAACATATACAGTTTAAGTAAACAAGAATGCAAAACTAAAGTGTTAGATTTTCTACTTACATGTGATTATAAAACTACAGAAGAGCTTCTTAAAGTTTCCAGTTAAAACTGCAATCGCAAACACACACTCAACACTCACACAACTCTCTCACAACACTAACACACATCTCGCATACATTACACATCACACAACACTCACGCTATATGCTATTAGGTATATGATATCTGATATCTGTAGTAAGATATATTTTTTCTTTTTATGACTCCAACTACTGTTATTACTGATAATATTATTTCTGGAAAGTGAACTGCGTCCTGAAATACAGGCTCGGCCTAGCTCAGGCGCAGTTGCTCATTTTTATTTCTTTTTGCAAATTACAATATTGTTATAATAATACTGTACAACTTGTAACAATTGTTTAGATAAATAATTTATTATTATTATTATTATTCTCTTTATTCATTTTATGTACATATAATTTACATTTTTAAATATTTCAATAAAAATATTAAAAAAAAACATTTAACAATATAAAAATAGTAGCCCACCGGTATCGGGAACAGAATCCAAGCTACCGGTGGTCAGGGCTCTTGAGAGAGGAACCTCCTAACGATACGCGCCGTGTCCAAGAGTACTGCTTTCTGGATCAAGCCCTTGATCCAGCTGCCCAACGAGAGCCTCTTGAGATGTTGGTCGAGGCTCTTGGCAATTACGCCATTGGCCGTGACGATTATCGGCACAATGACTGCTGTGTTCACATCCCACATGTCGACAAACTCGCGAGCCAAGTCAAGATACTTTGTTTGTTTATCTTTCTCAGACTTCACGAGGTTCTCGACATGAGGGACTGCTATATCAACAATCATTGCGCGACGCTCTAGTCGGTCTATCACCACTATATCAGGCTTATTAGCCAAAATAGTCCTGTCAGTGATGATAGACCGATCCCAATACAATGTGCAATTGCCATTTTCGAGAACTGGGTCGGGCACATACCTGTAGTACGGTACTTCCGATTCCACAAGATTGTATTGAAGAGCAAGTTGCTGATGGATAATCCTGGCTACAAGGTTGTGCCTGTGCAAATAGTCTCCGTTAGCCAGACTAGAACAACCGGAAATAATGTGGCGGATAGATTCCCCGGGCCGGTGACATGCCCGACATATGTCAACCGTACCGTCCTTCACAATGTATTTCCGGTAGTTGTTCGTCATCATAACTTCGTCCATAATCGCACAGACAAAACCTTCGGTTTCCCCGAAGAGGTCACCAAAACGCAGCCAGGCTACGGACGCTAAAAAGTCTACATCGGGCCCATGTAGGACCCGATAAAAACGCCCGTGAAGCTCCTTGCTCTGCCATACCTCCATGCGGTCATTAGTATCTAATACCACAGGTTTGCGCCAGTTCTCGTTAGCCAAGGAGAGCGCGGTAAGGCCTTTGTCCACCGCTACCACGTCCTGATGCATACCCACGTCGGCCGCTAGGAAATAGTCCCTAAGGCTGCATACCTCGCGGTTGTGTAGGGTCTTAGCATTTAAGAATCCACGACCCCCGCACTTCCGCGGGACATACAGCCTCATCACCGATGACCGTGGGTGATGCATCCGATTTGCGGTAAGCAGTGAGCGTACCCTCCTATCCAAGGCGTCAAGCTCCGTCTGAGTCCATTTGAGTATGCCGAAAGAGTACATCAATACCGGCATGACCCAACCGTTAAAGGCGCGCACCTTGTTTCCGCCTGATAAAAGACTGTTAAGTACTTTGTTCAGGTGGCCAAAGAAGCGCTCCTTCAACGATTGCTTCATGTCAGCAGCATTGATGCCTAACGCTTCCGACATACCCAAATACTTGTAGGTTTCGGTTGAGGAGAGGGACCTAAGGCGTATGGAATCCGAGAGTTGGGTTCCCACGGATTCCATAATCTCCCCTCGCTGTACATGCATGACCGCACATTTGTCCATACCAAATTCCATCCTGATGGCGCTACTGAAGGTTTCTGTTACCTTCAATAGCTTCATCAGTTGCAAATTGTTAGGAGCAAAGAGTTTTAAGTCATCCATGTAAAGGAGGTGCGATATGACCTGACCACCTCTTCTCAACCGGTAGCCTTGGCCCGAACCCTCCAGCAGTATACTGGGAGGGTTGAGGGCCAGACAAAACCACAGTGGACTCAGACTGTCGCCCTGAAATATACCACGCTCTATCCTTATCGGTTCGCTGTTCGCCTGAATCTGTCGACATCCTGGATAGCGAAGAATCGTTCTCCACTGCCCCATACATGACATCAGGAAGGTGCGCAGAACTGCATCAACTTTATACAGCTCCAGCACCCTCATGAGCCATGTATGTGGCACTGAGTCATAGGCCTTCTTATAATCTATCCAACATGTTGACAGATCCTTGCGGGATCGACGAACCTGTTGGCTTATGGCCATGTCTATGAGGAGTAGCTCCTTAGTGCCGCGGGACCCCTTCCTACATCCATTCTGAGAGGCGTACATAATTGAATTAGACTCAATGTGATCATTAATTTTTACTCTCAGAATGGATGTAAGAAGTTTATAGACCGTCGACAAACAAGTAATTGGTCTATAATTCTTGGGTTCCGCAGGACTACCTGTCTTATGGAGCAGGTGGGTAACGCCAGTTGTTAGAAACTGTGGTAGCGACCCAGACTCCAAGGATGACTGGAATTGAGATGCCAGGAGCGCGTGTGAGCTGCTATACCACTTAAGCCAGCAGTTCTGCAGTCCGTCCGGGCCTGGAGATTTCCAGTTCGGTAATGGACGGACTGCTGTGGCTACATCTATTGGTGTAATGGCAATAGCTTCCATTTGTGGTATAGCTTCACACACGCGCTCGACATCGCGCATCCAACCACCCTCGGCATGACAGACGGGCACCGACCAGATGTTTCGCCAGAATGTACTCGTGGCGAGATCATCCGGGCGGCACACGTCTGTCACACTTTGTTCAGGTCGCTCCCACGCTCTGTATACCCACCTTTAATCGCTCTGGAACATACGATTCTGCGAGTATCGATCAACCCGCCTCTTATACCGTCGAATACGGTTCGCCCATGCACAAACTTTCTGCTTCAGGAAGTCGATGCGCTCTGTAATACGGGACATGTACTCCTGAGGACTGATTTCAGTCCCCGAAAATGCCCGCCTCACAAAGCGCATCACTAGTGGTCGTGAATTGCCCTCCCTGAAGCAGTATAGTTTGCCGATGAGTACCCTGGCTTCATCAATACGCCGCTCGATCCTGCATTGCCAAGCTGGTGCAGCAGACTTTGGTCGCATAGCTACGTCACTATTTGTAAACTTTACGTTTGCTATACGACATGCCGCAACAGCCCCGCAATACAGGATTGAGTGCGTATCAACGAGGTTCTCGCTGCTTTTAAAAATATTCTCAAGCAGCGAGTCCAAGGCACACACCAGCGCCCTATTCTTTTTGTGCATAGGCAACCGTGGAATTCGAGGCCTAAGTTCGGTCGGAGTGGATCTGTACTCGCGAAGCGCATCCTCCAGCGCGCTCCTCAGTCGGTCGTTGCACTGGCTACTTACCGTGACAACCCTATCATCTACCTCATCACAAACATTATTGGGCCGCGGTGTAATTGCGCCACTAGCTGGCGCCTGTACCACGGACTGTGTCGGGGTCGAGATGATAGGGTTGTTCAGTACCTCTGAGCGCAGCCTATCAAGTGCGGCATCGTCCAACTTGTGATTACGTTGGATGACCCGCACCTGATCCGACAATCGTTGGGCCGAGACGTTCACAGTTGGCTCCAGGTCCTGAAACAGAGACAGCATCCTGACACGGTACGCAGTGAGGTTAGTTCCCCCCTCTGTAGACCCGTAGTATGCGCGCATGACGTTCTCGTTCATGGACTGAGTCCATTTCATGCGCTGCACACAACCACCGGTAGCGGGGACCCGGCTCGGGGCCGGTTGGCCCCTAGGTCCCAAGCCCCTCGGTGGCCGGCCTCTCCCCTGCCGACGTACAGGTGTTGGCGACGTCGGTGGAGAGAAATACTCGTCGCTGGAGCTCGACGCGACTGCAGCCGCCAGTGACACCTCTGGTGATCCGATGTCCGGCGGCGGCGAGGCGGAGCTGAGCGACGAGTCCGGGGGTGGATGGTGTGCGCGTCGGGCTGCTGCTCTTGTTATCATTATACAATTATATTTTATTCATATTACGTACGTTATACGTACTCATCAACATTTTCGAAATGACATAAAATATGTCATCTGTCTGCACTTCATATTTTTTTGCAATTTTTATCATTTTAATGGCCGTATGATATTGTAAAGTTTTTAATCAATAATATGTTTGTTTTTCGAAGTTTTGGGCGAAAAAATGTGCATAAATATCATCAAAAACTGTTATAATTTGCTTGAATGAAAATAAGACTTGTGTTGACATTGAGCAGAGTTGCCAGTATTATTCTCTTTATTTATCTTTTTTACATACTTTTTATATTTTTAAATATTTCAATAACAAAAAAAACAATAAAAAAACATTTAAAAATATAAAAATAGTAGTCCGCCGGTGTCGGGAGCTGGGTCCAAGCTACCGGTGGTTAGGGCTCCAGAGAAAGGAACCTCCTCACAATACGAGCCGTATCGAGGAGTACTGCCTTCTGTATCAGGCCCTTTACCCAACTGCGTAACGCCAGCTTCGACAGGTGGTCGTCGAAGCTTTTGGCTACCAAGCCATTGGCCGTAACGACTATCGGCACAATGACAGCCGAGTCCACATTCCACATGTCGACAACCTCGTGTGCTTAGTCAAGATCCAGTATTATTATTATTATTATTCCTTTATTCTTTTGTACAATACATATAAATTACATTTTTAAATATTAAAATACAAAGTTATAAAAATATTTAAAAATATAAAAAATAGTAGCCCACCGGTATCGGGAACAGGGTCCAAGCTACCGGCGGTCAGGGCTCCAGCGAGAGGAACCTCCTGACAATCCGAGCCGTGTCCAGAAGTACTGCTTTCTGAATCAAGCCCCTGATCCAGCTGCCTAACGAGAGCCTCCTGAGGTGTTGGTCGAGGCTCGTGGCTATTAAGCCGTTGGCTGACACGACTATCGGTACAATGATTGCCGAATTCACATCCCACATGTCGACAACCTCGCGAGCCAAGTCAAGATATTTTATTTGTTTATCTTTCTCGGCTTTCACGAGGTTCTCGTCATGCGGGTCGGTTATATCTACAATCATTGCACGCCTCTCGATTCGGTCCACCACCACTATATCAGGCTTATTTGCAAGAATAGTCCTGTCAGTGATGATGGACCGATCCCAGTACAGTGTGATACTGCCATTATCGAGAACTGGGTCGGGCACATACCTGTAGTACGGCACCTCCGATTCCACAAGACAGTATTTCAGAGCAAGTTGCTGATGGATAATCCTGGCTACAAGGTTGTGTCTATGCAAGTACTCTCCGTTAGCAAGACGAGAACAACCAGAGATAATGTGGCGAATTGATTCTCCCGGACGGTGACATGCCCGACATATGTCAACCGTACCGTCCTTCACAATAAATCTCCGGTAGTTTTTCGTCATGATAACTTCGTCCATAATTGCACAGACAAAACCTTCGGTTTCCCCAAAGAGGTCACCAAAACGTAGCCAGGCTACGGACGCTAACTGATCCACGTCGGGCCCGTGTAGGGCCCGGAAAAAGCGTCCGTGAAGTTCCTTGCTCTGCCATACCGCCCTGCGATCGTTAGTGTCAAGCACCGCAGGTTTGCGCCAGTTCTCATTTGCCAAGGAGAGCGGGGTGAGTCCCTTGTCCACCGCCACTACATCTCGATGCATACCCACGTCGACAGCTAGGAAATATTCCCTGAGACTGCATATCTCGCGATTGTGGAGAGTCTTAGCATTTAAAAGACAGACCAGGACAAGAAAGACCTTCTTCAGGCGACCAAAGAAGCGCTCCTTCAACGAATGCTTCATGTCAGTAACACTGATGCCTAACGCTTCCGACATACCCAAATACTTGTAAGTTTCGGTTGGAGAGAGGGATCTCAGGTTTATGGAATCCGAGAGTTGACATCCCACGGATTCCATAATCTCTCCACGCTTTACATGCATGACCGCACATTTGTCCACACCAAACTCCATCCTGATGGCACTACTGAAAGTTTCAGTTACCTTCAGTAGCTCCATCAGTTGCAGATTATTGGGATTTTATTATTATTATTATTATACAAAAGATTCTCATAAATATACTGAGAGGGCACAGTCATTATATTAATCTCTTTAAATTTGTCTCTGAGGGAGTGTTTAGGACTTAATTTATAAATTGCACGAACAGCCCTTTTTTGTAATACAAATACTGTCTGAATATCGGCGGCATTTCCCTACAGCAGAATGCCGTATGACATCACACTATGAAAGTAACTAAAGTATACTAAACGGGCTGTCTCTAAATCAGTTAAACCACGAAATTTTCTAACGGCGTATGCTGCAGAGCTAAGTTTTTTTGACAGTTTATCTATATGGGGGCCCCACTGTAGCTTCGCATCCAAAGTTATGCCTAAGAACACAGTGGTATCTTCGGGTTTCAACTCTTTCCCCTTTATTGACACACTAGTGTTCACTTGTCGAACATGTGGTAACGTGAACTTTATGCATTTGGTTTTTTTTTCATTAAGCAGAAGATTATTAATATTAAACCAGTTAACTACAGTTGCGATGGCACTATTAACATCGTCAGTAACCAGCTGTTGACGCTTGAGTTTAAATAAAAGTGAAGTGTCGTCTGCAAACAACACTATATCGTGCTTGTCCTTTATGAGGTACGGCAAGTCATTAATATAAATTAGAAATAAAAAAGGACCTAAAATTGAGCCTTGGGGGACCCCCATCTTGACTACAGACCCGGGAGATCTTGTACCGTTCACATCGACTCTCTGAATCCTATCACTCAAGTAAGAAGTAAGAAGATTCAACGAGGCGTCCCGGATTCCGTAATAGTGGAGCTTCCTGATTAATGTCTCATGGAGAACACAATCGAACGCCTTGGATAAATCGCAAAAAAATCCCAAAGCATCGCAATTGTCCTCCCATGCGTTATAAATATGTCCTAAAAGTTCAACACCAGCATCGGTTGTTGAACGACCCCTCGTAAAACCAAACTGTTTATTATGTTATAGTTTGTGTTTATTAAAATATCTTTGCATTTGATTAAGAATAACTTTCTCAAAAATTTTACTAAAAGTAGGTAGCACTGATATAGTTCTATAATTAGTAGGGTCTGATGTGCTACCCGATTTAAATAATGGTATTATTTTACTATATTTCATTAGATCAGGAAACTCACCACGGTCAAATACATTTATTAAAAATAACAGCCAAGATAGGTGCTACAATGTGTATAATAGACTTAGCAAGGTCAACAGAATTACCCCATAAATCTGCCGTCTTTTTGAAATTCAAGGAATTAAAAGTTTTTATTACATCATTGCAAGTAACATGTTGGAATTTAAATTCAGCATCACAAACTGGGACGTTTTCTTTAAGTAACGTTTCTGCAGCAGTGGGTGATGAATTTAGAGACTTAGTTGTCGATACGGGAATCTCTGCAAAGAAATTTTCAAAAGCCGCGGCGACTTGGGAATCTAATTTAATTACGCTGTCATTAACAGCAAGGCTATAATCATTAGTTCGGTTGCAAGATTTTCCCGTTTCGCTATTAATAATGTTCCAAGTCATTTTAATTACATTGCTACTGTTTTTAATTTTTGAACTCAAGTACCTAGACTTGGAGATATAACAAACTTTTTTATATAATTTAGAATAGTCTTTAACATATAAATTTAATTCTACTGTATTAATATAAGTCCGTTCTTCGTACAACTCGTAAAGACGTTCTCTACTCTTATAAATACCAATGGTGGCCCAGTCACTAAAAGAAGTGCTATTATTAACAGAAATAGTCTTCGGAATGAATGTAGTGTCAAATTGTGTGCAATACATTCTGAAAAAATTATTGTAATGTTGATTAGGGTCATCATTGGTTGACAAAGATGGCATTTTATTTGAAAGTTTAGTTTTAAAAGTCTCCAGACGATACTTAGATTTTGGGTTACCAGTGATATCTTTCTTTGGCTTTATTTTGTTTACATTTGGTATAGTAATTAATTGCCCACAATGATCTGAGTCCATTAAATTAATATTTTTTTTGTGGGAAGGTACAATATTTTTCATGAAATCTACTCCTGTAGTGGTGTTTTTAGGTCCGTCCTTGCTGTTATCTAATTTTCTAACTTCATATCTGTCTTTCCCTAAATCTTTTACAACTTTATAAGGTCCAAAGAATTTTTGTTTTAATTTTAATGCATTACCGAATTGAGTTCTTTGTATTGCTACAATATCCTCTAATTTATATTTCTGACCTTCCTTTCTTTTACTATTAAAATTTCTCTTATTTTCTTCTTGAATTTTTAATATTTGAGCTTTTGCTTCTTTCTTTAATTCGTCTCTTTTGTCTATGAATTCTCTTCTATTTTGTTCTTCTAAATATTCTAATATCTTCATGTCTTCTTTAAGCCTAATTTTAGTCCCTGTTAATAATTCAAAAGGTGATGTCTGGATAGATCTTTGATATGAACTATTTAGTACCCTCTGAACTTTACTGACATATTTGTACCACAGTGCAGGTTCTTCAATGCACATTTTGGTTAATACAGAGATAATGATTTGATTCATTCTTTCGGCTTGACCATTTCCACGAGGCATTCCTGTTGTTATTGTAATATGCTCTATTTCTTCTTCCTGACAAAAATCTTCAAACTCTTTTCCTGTGAATGCTGTTCCCCTGTCAGTCACTATCCGTCTTGGGTTTCCATAATCCTTTTGATGTAATTTTAATTTATCAACCGTTTCCTTTGCTGTAACAGTTTTAACTGGGTATATCCAAACAAACTTTGTGTATCCATCTATGACAGTCAATATATGTATAGTTGTACATCTTCTTGGTAGAATCCAATGGTCCTAAATGATCACAATGAAGTGTATCTAATGGTAGTTCTCCTTTTGGTATCGGGTTTAAGAATCCTTCCTTCTTTCCTGTCTTCCTGCTAGCTAGTAGACAGGGCACACATGCAGAAATTACTTTTTCAATTTTATTATCCAACTTGGAGATGTAATAATCTTGTTCTAATAAGTCTCTTATTTTCTTTTTTCCAAAATGTCCAATGCCGTGAGCTCTTCTAATAATTTCAAAATCCATTAATTCAGGAACAACTAACTTTTTATCTTCTCCTTTATAGATGACGTCATTTTCAAGCATAGTCTTCATACTCATTGTTCTTAAGAACTTCTTTTATTGCCTTCAAGCCTTCGTCTTCTTCTTGAGCCTTCTGTATACGAAAATGGAGTTCACTTTGAATAATGCATATATTTCTGCTTAAAGCGTCGACATGTTGCATCTTCTCACCAGGTCTGTGCACAATAGAATAATTAAAATCTTGCAGGTACATGATCCATCGAGCTACTTTAGCTGAAACATTATTTTTTGTTAAGGTCTTCTGGAAAGCTTCACAATCAGTGACTATGGTAAATGGAATTCCTATTAGGTACCTACGAAATTTTTTCACGCCTTCTATCACTGCCAATGCTTCCAGTTCATAGCTGCAGCACTTTTGCTGAGTTTCTCCTGTCTTTCTGCTCATGTAATGAACAGGGTGCATTCTATCATCTGCAGGATCCTTCTGCATCAGTACCGCAGCATATCCGTACTTGCAGGCATCTGTATGTATTTCGGTCTTTGATTGTGGATCGAATATTTTTAAAACAGGCTCACAACATAGAATTTCTTTCAATTTCGTAAATGCATTCTTTTGATCTTCTTCAAAATAAAATTCTTTCTTCTTAAACAGCTCACTTAGAGATCGTGCTACCATAGCATAATTTGGAATAAATTTTCGACAGTATGAGGTCAATCCGATGAATCTTTGAACTTCTTTAAGATTATTAGGTACTGGGAATTTATGCACTGCTTCTGTTTTCTCCTTTGATGGCTGCACTGTTCCATTGCAGACCACATGACCTAGGTATTCCACTGATCTTTGTAGTAACTGTGTCTTCTTCCAATTGATCTCCAGACCATACTCTGCGGCTACCTTCAGTACTTCTTGAAGTCTTTCAACTGCCTGGTGTTCGTCCTCAGCCAGGATAATCAGGTCATCGATGAAAATGAGAAGAACTCCTCTTCTTACAAAATCGGTGAAAATAATGTTGATATATCTGGTAAAGAATTTAGGACAGACGGATAAACCGAAAGGTGCTCGTAGGAATTCAAACTGTCCTTCTGGGTTGCTGGTCACAAACGCAGTATACTTTATAGAATCTTCATCTACTGGTAGATGGAAAAATCCATTCTTTAAATCTAAAGTACTAAATTAGTAAGTTTTAATTGCAAAAATGTCAAGCGCTCTGTTCACAGTATACGTGAATTATGTAAAAAATCGGATATAATTGCATTACAAGAAACATGGTTGCTGCCGGAAGACATCTCATTCCTTAATACAATAAGTGATGAGTTCAGCTGCACAGGTGTGTCTGCAGTGGACACGTCCGCAGGTATACTGCGCGGCAGGCCACACGGTGGGGTTGCCCTTCTGTGGAGACGTCAGCTGTTTCGTGACGTGAGCATTATGCAGTGTGGTAGTTCTCGTATTTGTGCGGTAAAAATAGTCATACAAGATAAATCAATTTTAGTGTTTAGTGTTTACATGCCCACGGACACTGTTGCGAATTTGGCGGATTTTACGGACACCTTGAGTTCGGTGAGTGCTATAATAGATAACTATAGCATAGATTGCGTTTACGTATTGGGAGATTTTAATGCGCATCCGTCGGAACATTTCTTTGAGGAACTTTCTGAGTTTTGTAGTGAGCAAAAATGGACTTGTATCGATACTAAAATGTTAGGCATACAGTCCGGCACATATACATTTCTAAGTGAAGCGCATGGGTCAAAACGGTGGCTCGATCACTGTTTAGTAACAAAAGCAGCTCAAAGCTCTATAGGAAAGGTATGTGTGTTGTATGATGTGCTATGGTCTGATCACTTTCCATTGGTTATAGAATGCAAATTAAGTGCAATTGTTCCAAAGAGTGTTGATAATTCACGGTTAAAAAATAAGGTTATGTGGGGGGAGAGAAGTCAGGATCAAATTCATTTGTACCATGAAGAATGTCATAAAAGATTGAGACTTATCGACTTTCCACTCGACCTAGGTAAATGTTGTGATATGATGTGTAATAATAACGAGCATAAAATAGTTATTGATAAATTGTATTCAGACATCGTGCATGCTTTAAGTGAGGCGGCCATGGTTGGTCGAGGAGGAAACGGGGGGCGCTTGAAGAGGGCAGTGATAGGCTGGAACACGCATGTGGCCGACGCGCACAGGGAGACTAAGCAAAAATTTAAGCAATGGGTGTGGTATGGAAAGCCTGTTTCTGGGCTCATTTACAATGAGATGTGTGAGGCTAGAAAAGTCTTTAAGGCGCGTTTAAAGTGGTGTCAAAACCATAAAGACCAAATTAAAATGGACATATTAACCTCGCATCACTCTAGAAACGATTTTCGTGGTTTCTGGAAGTGTACCAATAAATTGCAAAATAGACCACAAAATCCTGTGAGCGTCGGCGGAGTAAGTGAACCTGAAGAGATTGCTAATCTTTTTAAGCAGCATTTTTTTGTAAAGTCTCCTTTGGGGCCCTCAGGTGCGGTGCTTGATGTTGAGTCTGGATTGAAGATAGGGATAAAATTTAAATCTAAGGAAGTTACTCAGACTATAAAATTGATGTCTAGAGGTAAATCCCCTGGCCATGACGGGCTCAGTATCGAGCATCTGCTTTATGCCGGTCCACACTTGGCTAGAGTTCTTACAATGCTGTATAGCTTTTGTATGAGCCATAGTTACTTGCCTAGTGAGATGATGCGAACAGTAGTAGTGCCCATTGTTAAAAATAAGACTGGCGACCTCGCGGACCGCAGCAACTATAGGCCCATCTCACTAGCTACTATATTGTCAAAGGTGTTTGACAGCATGCTTAATACACAACTAAATAAAGCTATAAATATTCATGACAATCAGTTCGGGTTTCGTCGTGGTTTATCAACGGAAAGTGTAGTGTTGTGTCTTAAGCATGCTGTCACATACTATACGCAGCGTGGGACGCCCATTTATGCTAGCTTCCTCGACTTATCCAGGGCTTTTGATCTGGTTGCTTATGACGTACTGTGGAGAAAGATGGAAAGGGATAAGTTACCAACGGAGCTCATAAGCATTTTTAAATTTTGGTATGGCAACCAGATCAATAATGTACGGTGGGCTGGAACTTTTTCCAGACCGTTCAGGTTGGAGTGCGGGGTGAGGCAGGGAGGGTTGAGCTCTCCCACGCTTTTCAACTTGTATATAAATGAGCTGATTGGCGAGCTCAGCAGCACCAGAGTGGGTTGCTATATAGATGGTATTTGTGTAAATAATATTAGCTATGCAGACGATATGGTGCTTCTGAGTGCGTCAATCTGTGGTCTCAGAAAGTTGGTCGCCAAATGTGAGGAGTATGCCAGCACGCATGGTTTGCTGTACAACTCCAATAAATCGGAGATCATGATCTTTGAGGCAGGGGGTGGTCCGGCTTATGTACCACCGGTTTTACTCAATGGGACTCCACTGCAAAGAGTATTTAAATTTAAATATCTTGGTCATATATTGACCCCTGACCTCAACGACGGACTCGATATTGAGCGAGAGCGGAGGGCGTTGTCTGTAAGGGTGAACATGCTGGCTCACAGGTTTGCACGCTGCTCACTTAAGGTTAAACTTACTTTGTTTCGGGCTTATTGCACAACGTTTTACACGTGTAGCCTGTGGGCTAGATATACCCAACGGTCATACAACGCCCTTCGTGTCCAATTCAACAACGCTTTCAGGGTATTGTTGGGGCTGCCCCGTTTTTGTAGTGCATCGGGAATGTTTGCGGACGCACATATAAATTGCTTTTACGCAACGATGCGTTTGAGGTGTGCATCTCTGGTGCGCAGGGTGCGGGCCAGCTCCAACAATATCCTGAAAATGATCGCAAGCAGACTCGATTGCAGGTATCTCAATCACTGCAGTGCCATCTCTCATGGGATGAAATAAATTATAAATTAAGTTGTACTAACCCTTAGTTGAAAAGTTTATTATTGTACTAACCAATGGGCCATTGTTGTCTAATTGATTAAATAAATTATAATTATAATTATAAATACCCTAGCTGTACACAATTTATCTATGTGATCGCAAGGGATATTCATCCTTCACCATCTTCTGGTTTATCTTTCTATAATCCACACAGATTCTCGTATTTCCATCTTTCTTCTTTACCAATACAAGGGGACTGGCATATTCTGAATAGCTAGGACGTATGATGCCATTAGCCAACCATTCTTGTATTTGATGGTTTACAATCTCTTCTTCTTGTAAGGCTAGACGCCGTGGACGCTGTACTACTGGTATGTCATCTTTTAATACTATTTTCAACTTTATTGGGGTTTCTTTTGTCTTTAAAGTTTTGTAATTATCTTTTATAGTCTGAACCTGAATTGGTATTTCACTTTTATCAGTGAAGTTAGAAAGTAAACACTGCAAATAGGAACTATCATAACACTGAGGCCTTATTTCAACGATACCTTTGTTAACCATAGTTATAGTATTAACTAGAAAAGTTTGTCCAAGAATAACTGGATACGGAATTACACCTTTAGGCACTACATGTAAACAGACCTCATAACAATGACGATCTATTATCAAATTAATGTTAAACTTACCCATTGAATACACCTTACTTGAACCAAGGCCGGTTAACAACATCGTTTCGGATTCACATTTGATTGACAGCATCGTAAAAACATCGTAAGATATTAGATTTAGATCACTTCCCGTATCTAATAAACACTTTAATGTGATACCGCCTATAATAACACTCTTAACGGATTTATTTATTGCGTTGTTATTGTTTACACTTAGTACGCTATTATTAAGGTTATTTTTTTGACATTGACAACAACTATGACAGTTCTGACACTGAAGGGTTATTTTCCCGTTTGACACTAGCGTGCTAAAATCTCGTTCACTCTCCGTTCCGTCATCTTGGGATTGATAATGAGCGAACATTGAACGCGCCTTGGAGTTAGCTCCGCCTCCGCTGCTTTCGTCACTGCCTCGCGTACTGCCATCTTTCCGACTTGTCGATAGTTCGCCTTTTCCTCTTCCGCCAGCGCCGTTAACATCTTGACATTCGGTACCAATATGGCCGTATTTGTTACATTTGAAGCACTTGGTACCTTTTATGCATGAACTCGCTAAATGACCTCTTTCTCCGCACTTGAAACAACGATGAACTTTATCACTGACGTTTTCCTTAGCGTTAGCGTTTCCTTGCTTTGAGGATTCACGACACTCACGCTGCTTGCCTGTACCGCTTGAATTTCCTCGTTGTTTCAACATCTTCTGCTTCATAGCTTCGTATTGTAACAACTTTTCCTTGAGAACCGCAATTATGTCGTAATCCCATATAGGCCAATTTTGTTCTGCTCGTAATCGGCAATCCCGTCTATTATGTATTGAATTGAAACATAATCGGCGAACTTTGCTCTATAGCCGAGTTCTTTCATGGTTAGCATATATTGGTAGTAACTCTCATTGTTACGTTTTTTACGAGCCGCCATGATTTCATGCATTTGCTTGGTATTTACCGAATCTGGGAATTCCTTTAGCAGGGCATTCCTCAATTCTTCATACGACTTGAATGGTTTTTCCGTACGTAACCATAACTCAGCGGTTCCAGTTAGCGATCTTCTGGCTATGATGAGTTTTTGTTGAGCTGTCCAATCGAAAATTTCGGCATTGTTTTCGATGTCTTGTGACCACTTCGAAGATGAGTAGGTCATATCTTCACCATCAAATTTAATTATGATGTCCACCATACCATACTGCAAGGGTTGGTTTTTTGTTTCCATGATGTCTTCGTAAAATAGGTATAACTTTTTCCTTCACACCGGTGGCACGCGGTTTTCGTAATGGCTGTTACCGTTGACCGGTTTTTTTTTTTTTCAACTTTCTTCGTAAAATAGCTACGCCTTTGTTATAACGGTCTATCCCGGACGAGGCTGTAGGGTGGGGTATGTGGTAGACCCAAATAAAGACGCTTCGTTGCTATGAATCTTCTTTTATTTTTTAAACACTTCTTAACTTCGTAAAATACGTCTTCCTCTTTCGTCGTAAAAATCTCAGTCCTCCTTCCCTTTCACACTTTCACACACATACTCTCTCGTTCACTCATTGCTGCGTTCATACATCCATCACTCATTTAAAATTTTTATGCGTTCTGAATTTAACATCCCACATGTATATTATGAGTTTGACCCTGATTCTCGTTCTTTATGATTTTTGCTTGAGCTCGAGATACTTCCGCTAATCTACAGATATCTATAGCTTTCGATAGGGACAAGTCTGGTTCTCTTAACAGTCTTTCGCTGAGTCTACTGTCTTTAATTCCACAAATCATTTTATCACGCACCAACTCACTGCATAAATCTTTGAACTCGCACTTTGCGGCTATATTCTTCAGTTCGAACACGTATTGTTCAATTGACTCCAAATCTCGTTGGTCACGGGTGAAAAATGTATGTCTTTCTATCGTTATATTCTTACGTGGCAAAAAGAATGAGTCGAAGTCCGCTAACAAGTCTTCTATAGTTTTGTACTCGCGTGCAAATTGTTCATATACCTCCCGACATTTTTCTCCAATGATATGTAACAAGATGTTAATTTGCACTATTTTTTCTTTACGATGTAGTTCACATGCTTCATAATATATTTTAAATGCTTTTTTCCATTTTTCCCATTCCTTGCTTAAGTTTCCTGATGTTACATTTGTGATATCATTTTCAAAAACGAACGGTTGCGGCGGTTGCAAAATGGACTCCATTGTGTTTTTCGTCAGTAATGTTACTTTTGCTTCTTCGAATGATTCGGAATCACTGCTGCTTGTCATCTACGTTCTCCTTTTATTTCACTTCTGTATAGTTTTAGTTTTCTTTAAAACGGCTAACTAAATTATTATCCTACCGACTGCGCCATGTTATGTTGGGAGACAGGGAGACGGCAATCAAACTAGGTGGTTGAGCAAAGACTAGTTTATTGTAGGTACTTCGTTCATATGGATATTTCTCCTGCCTACCTTCACATGCAATATTATAATATCGAACTATCATTCATAGTTATTTACTTATACCTACAGTGTTCGTGTAGCATCGCTACGATAGATGTGGTCAATGTTAGACAAGGATGACAATATCAGTAACTTGTTTTTTTATCGCAGTCTGATTATTTTTTTCAAGTGATGCAAAATTTCGACATGTCAACATAAGGTAACATTAGCTGGATCGGTAACGACGCTGCACTTGCTAATGTGATCGGTATAGATGTGAGTTCGAATCCGTGCTGGGCCAGTTTTTTATGTTTTATATAATATTTTATAATTATTATTATTTGTATGTTTTAGTCATTTATTTTAGTAAATTACTTTTTATTTTATTTTATTTATAAATGAAACAAATTTTGGTAGGGTAACATTGTAATATTTTTTATACAAAGAAATCCTTTACACTTACAATGTTATTTTTATAGTATTGAATGTTAAAAAACACATTTTAGGATATAGATAGTATAAAAATTCTGATATCATTTATAATAATAATAATAATCTGTGGCCCGGCTGTCAACTTGGTTGACGTAAATTTTTCTCACTCCTTATTTTTGCTCAATTTTATTAAAAATAACATATAACAAAATGTATTTCATCAAGAATCCACCAAAAAAAAAGAAATAGAATTTTATAGAAAGTCAACCTATACGAAAACATGTTTGAAAATACTATTTGGCGACTCTGAAATGGACAAATGAAATGCTAACAAGAAGCCGGACACGAAAACTAAACACACATCCAACATCTTCGGGTTTCTCGCTCAGCTCCGCCTCGCAGCCGCCGGGACCTGCGCCAGCCGTGAGTCCTGAGATTCCGGTTGCTGCAGTTGCGTCGAGCTCGAGCGACGAATACTTCTCGCCGCCGACGACACCACCACCTGCGCGTCGGCGCGGACGAGGCCGACCACCGACCAGCTTGGGACTTCGAGGCCCGCCGGCCTCTGACAGGGTCCCCGCTGCCGGTGGAAGTGTGCAGCGCATGCGATGGACACAATCCATAAACGAAAATGTCATGCGCTCATACTTTGGGGCTACAGAGGGGGGAACTAACCTGACTGCGTACCGTGGTCGGATGCTCTCTCTGTTTCAGGTACTTGAGCCAGGTGTCAACGTTTCAGCCCAACGATTATCGGATCAGGTGCGGGTCATTCAGCGTAACCGTATGTTGGATGACGCCGTACTTGATAGACTGCGTCTGGTATCACGGAGTAGCCGTGTCTCGCCTGCTTCGCCACCGGCCGCGGTGCAAATACAACCAAGTGTTTCACCGCGACCCGACCACGTTGGTGAAGATGATGATGACGTGGCTATATCCGTGAGTACCCAATGCAATGAGCGATTGAGGGGTGCGTTGGAGGATGCTTTCCGAGAGTATCGCTCCACACCGCCTGAGCTTAGACCCCGTCTACCTCGTTTGCCCATGCATAAGAAAAATAGGGCGCTGGTGTGTGCTCTAGATTCGCAGCTTTCAAATTATTTTGATAGCAGCGAAGACCTCACCGATACCCACTCGATCTTGTACTGTGCGGCTGCAGCGGCATGTCGTGTAGCTCATGTAAAATTTCCTAACACTGACAGAGCTACACGACCAGCTGTACCAGCTTGGCAGTGCAGGCTCGAGCGTCGTATCGGTGAGGCTAGAGCACTCATCGGCAAACTAATCTGCTTCAGGGAGGGCAACACTCGCCGTAGAGTGATGCGCTTTGTGAGACGGGCGTTCTCGGGGACTGATACTAGTCCTCGTGATTACCCGACCCGCGTCACAGAGCGTATCGACTTCCTGAAGCAGAAAATCTATGCATGGGCAAACCGTACACGTCGGTACAAGCGGCGAGTGGAGCGATACACTCTGAATCGCACATTCCAAAACAACGAAAGGTGGGTTTATAGGGCTTGGGAGCGACCGGACCAAGGTGTGACTGATGCGCGCCTACCGGATGATGACGCCATGCTTTCATTTTGGCGCAGCATCTGGTCGGTGCCTGTCAGTCACACCGAGGGTGATTGGACTCGGGAGGTCGAGCGTGCGTGTGATCCGATACCACAGATGGGGGCAATTACCATCAGCCCCCAAGATATAGCTCGTGCAGTCCGTCCGTTACCTAACTGGAAATCTCCAGGGCCGGACGGGCTGCACAATTTCTGGATTAAGTGGTTTCAAAGATCGCACGCTCGCTTGGCTTCTCAATTCCAGTCTGCTTTAGAGTCCGGATCGCTGCCACAGTTCCTAACTACAGGAATAACCCACCTGCTCCATAAATCAGGTAGTACTGCGGAACCTAAAAATTATAGACCGATCACGTGTTTACCGACGGTCTATAAAGTTCTTACATCCATTTTGAGAGCAAAGATTAACGAACATATTGAGAGCAATTCAATAATGTCTGCCTCTCAAAATGGATGTAGGAACGGGTCCCGCGGTACTAAGGAGCTGCTCCTCATCGATGTTGCCATTAGCCAACAGGTACGTCGTTCTAGAAAGGATCTGTCGACATGTTGGATAGATTATAAGAAGGCCTATGACTCAGTGCCACATACATGGCTCATGAGGGTGCTGGAGCTGTATAAAGTTGATGCAGTTCTGCGCACCTTCCTGATGTCATGTATGGGGCAGTGGAGAACGGTTCTTCGCTATCCAGGATGTCGACAGATTCAGGCGAACAGCGAACCGATAAGGATAGAGCGTGGTATATTTCAGGGCGACAGTCTGAGTCCACTGTGGTTTTGTCTGGCCCTCAACCCTCTCAGTATACTGCTGGAGGGTTCGGGCCAAGGCTACCGGTTGAGAAGAGGTGGTCAGGTCATATCGCACCTCCTTTACATGGATGACTTAAAACTCTTTGCTCCTAACAATTTGCAACTGATGAAACTACTGAAGGTAACAGAAACCTTCAGTAGCGCCATCAGGATGGAATTTGGTGTGGACAAATGTGCGGTCATGCATGTACAGCGAGGGGAGATTATGGAATCCGTGGGAACCCAACTCTCGGATTCCATACGCCTTAGGTCCCTCTCCTCAACCGAAACCTACAAGTATTTGGGTATGTCGGAAGCGTTAGGCATCAATGCTGCTGACATGAAACAATCGTTGAAGGAGCGCTTCTTTGGCCGCCTGAACAAAGTACTTAACAGTCTTTTATCAGGCGGAAACAAGGTGCGCGCCTTCAACGGTTGGGTCATGCCGGTATTGATGTACTCTTTCGGCATACTCAAATGGACTCAGACGGAGCTTGACGCCCTGGATAGGAGGGTACGCTCACTGCTTACCGCAAATCGGATGCATCACCCACGGTCATCGGTGATGAGGCTGTATATCCCGCGGAAGTGCGGGGGTCGTGGATTCTTAAATGCTAAGACCCTACACAACCGCGAGGTATGCAGCCTTAGGGACTATTTCCTAGAGGCCGACGTGGGTATGCATCAGGACGTGGTAGCGGTGGACAAAGGCCTTACCGCGCTCTCCTTGGCTAACGAGAACTGGCGCAAACCTGTGGTATTAGATACTAATGACCGCATGGAGGTATGGCAGAGCAAGGAGCTTCACGGGCGTTTTTATCGGGTCCTACATGGGCCCGATGTAGACTTTTTAGCGTCCGTAGCCTGGCTGCGTTTTGGTGACCTCTTCGGGGAAACCGAAGGTTTTGTCTGTGCGATTATGGACGAAGTTATGATGACGAACAACTACCGGAAATACATTGTGAAGGACGGTACGGTTGACATATGTCGGGCATGTCACCGGCCCGGGGAATCTATCCGCCACATTATTTCCGGTTGTTCTAGTCTGGCTAACGGAGACTATTTGCACAGGCACAACCTTGTAGCCAGGATTATCCATCAGCAACTTGCTCTTCAATACAATCTTGTGGAATCGGAAGTACCGTACTACAGGTAAGTGCCCGACCCAGTTCTCGAAAATGGCAATTGCACATTGTATTGGGATCGGTCTATCATCACTGACAGGACTATTTTGGCTAATAAGCCTGATATAGTGGTGATAGACCGACTAGAGCGTCGCGCAATGATTGTTGATATAGCAGTCCCTCATGACGAGAACCTCGTGAAGTCTGAGAAAGATAAACAAACAAAGTATCTTGACTTGGCTCGCGAGGTTGTCGACATGTGGGATGTGAACACAGCAGTCATTGTGCCGATAATCGTCACGGCCAATGGCGTAATTGCCAAGAGCCTCGACCAACATCTCAAGAGGCTCTCGTTGGGCAGCTGGATCAAGGGCTTGATCCAGAAAGCAGTACTCTTAGACACGGCGCGTATCGTTAGGAGGTTCCTCTCTCAAGAGCCCTGACCACCGGTAGCTTGGATTCTGTTCCCGATACCGGTGGGCTACTGTTTTTTATATTTTTAAATGTTTTTTTTATATTTTTATAGAAATATTTAAAAATGTAAATTATATGTATATTAAGTGAATAAAGAGAATAATAATAATAATAATAAATAATAATAAACGTTTATTGGTTCAAATAAAAAATAAAATTTAAGAGGTTATAGCTTAATTATTCATTTTCTCAATGAAAAGAGGATTGAAACTTAACCTCAATATTACAATAATATAAATACTAATTTGTTAAAGTTACGGCCACTATGTCCCCTGACACAAAATTACACTACCTGTTTAGCATTTTTAATATTTCGTGTGACCTCCGTTAACCTCGATACAGCTAATGAGACGTCGACGCATAGACGCGACAATATTTGCACAGATATTTGTGCCGAGTCGGAGCTTCCCATCTTTGCACCATTAAACCCCATATATTTTCTATGGGGTTTAAGTCAGGGGACCGAGCTGGCAAAGGAATAACTTTAATTTCCGGATGATTACGGTGAATAGGACAATTTTTCTTGCACAAAACTTATCTCGTTTAAATCTTCTGTGGGGTAGATATTACGTACCGTAGGTAACATTATATCGTTCAACACTTCCACATAGTTGGCACTGTCGGCTCGCGTCGATATAAAACTTAATTCACCGGGCCTTTGAGCACTTATTCACCACCACATATTCACACTGATTCTGCCTTACTCCGTATTTTGTCTGACATTACCTTCAGACCAACGCGTGTTATTTTTACGCCACAAATGCGGCCTTCCTTTTTAGCACGATTTAAAAGATTTTTCGTCGGTGAATATTGTCGTCTCCCAATCAAAGTCCAAATATTCCCGGGCAAAACTTAACCTCTCCTCTTTATGCCGTTGCGTTAAAAACGGTTTTTAACAGGCGTTCGGTGATGAAGACCTTCGGCATGGAGTATGCAGCGAACGGTGCGTACTGATGTGCCGAACTCATGGGCAAAACGCCTTGTTGGGATAAAACCATTCGTCTCATATTCAGCTACCATATAACGTCGCTGAGGCTGGCTAGTAAGAGGTGGTCTTCCGCTCCTCTCACGACTCTTTAGGCTACCTTCTTCCTCAAATCTCTTCACCCAACGCCTAACAGTTTCTCTCTAAAGAAAAAATCTATATTATTCTTCTAAACAATTTTCTACTCTCACACATATCCTTATAGACATCACCTTCTTTTGGTCTATTATGTCCAACCCAGTTCAAAAATTTAAGTCTGGCATGCCTGTGCGCTTCACTTACATGTTTATTCCAGCCAACTACTGTACGATTTCTGCGTGATTTATGTTTATGACTTCATAAACACGCCTCTGACATTATTGTAACGATATTTTTATACATTACTAGCTACTACCAGCGGCTTCGCCCGCGTGAAAATCGGAAATAGGGAGGTTTCTTGATTTGTATTGTAACTACACCTACTCTACACCTACCTACACCTACCTACACCTACTCTACACCTATCCTACACCTACCCTACACCTACCCTACACCTACGCTACACCTACACTACACCTACCCTACACCTACCCTGCACCTACCCTACATCTACCCTACACCTATCCTAACCAGCCCAAAAAATACTATGACATGTTTCTGGTTTCCTGGTACTTGATGTTTTTGGTCTCCTGGTACTTGTAAATCTGTAGTACTAAGGCAGCAGCGGCTCTGAATTTCCACTTCCTCCTCAGTCTTCATTGATCCATGCCACTTACCGGGATAAAAAGTAGCATATGTCTCATTCCAGGATATGAACTACAAGTGTGCCAAATTTCATCCAAATCCCTTCAGCCGTTTTTGCCTGATTGAAACACAAACATACAAACATACAAAACATACAAACATACAAACATACAAACATACAAACATACAAACAAACATTCACATTTATAATATTAGTAGGATGTCTAGCCTTTTTATGTGCATCTCAATGTTACACATATTAAAACTACATTGCCGTCGTCTGGAAAATCTAGTAACTTAAAATTACTATTACAATATTCCATGTATTTTTTAATTTGCTCACTGGATTTATTACCCCAAGAAACCTTATTACACTTTACCTTACTATGCCTAGTTTTACATATAATTAAATTCAAATCACACTCAATCACAAGTGGCAGGTGATCCGACCAAAAAGTGTCTTATTTAATAAACACATCTGTAATGGTTTGAAAAGCGGAGCGACTAACAATGCAATGGTTGAGCCACCATGTACAACCATGAACATCCCTAACAAATGTATAGTTTTTGGAAACACATCCGAACTTTTGAATGTCAGCACATATCCACTGTTGGTCCTCACATATACTATCTAATTCCTTTCCGAAAAGTCTCCTAGCACATATATAACCTGTACAGAAATATTTTCAACTATGGCACATACCTCGCTAAAACAATCCGTAAACTCTGTTAAATTATCCATCCCGTCCGTCGGCATGTAGACACTTAACACAACACTCACGCGGCTATTTGCGGAAGCTTTTATCGCACAAATACGTGGATTGTTGCACTCAATGACAGACACTTCGCTGACCCTATATTTACGCCATAATATCGCCACACCGCCGAACGGCCTACCCCTGATGCCTGCAGAGGTATCGACGGCCGACGTTCCAGTGTACGCAAACTCCTGGTCAATCGTGTCCAAAAGAGGGATGTCATGGAGTAGCAGCCAAGTCTCCTGCAGTGCCACGATATCTGCCGACGCACACAGACTTCTTACACAGTCAATGGATCTTTTGATAGATTTACAGTTAAAACTTATAAACGTAGCTTTGGTGTTGCCTTGTAGTTGTACATTCATGTTAACTGTTTTATTGATTCACCATTCACGCTATTCATAAAATTATTCGCTTTGTTAAAATAAACAAAACGACGAAACGACACACCATCTGGCCATAGGCTGTCATTTAAATACAACGCTAACTTGTGTTGTGGTACCATAATTTTGTATGCGTTATAACTTTTTGGCTTGCTCAATATGTTTATTTTCTTAGGTGTCACTGTAGTCTGTGTCTAAGATAAAATGTACTCAGTGATGTCACTATAAGATACTTGTTTATCAACATATGTAATAAACAGTGGGATCTGGATCTCCGCTGCTCGGAATTTAGTATGAGGCTCTAACGCAGCTTTCCCTCTGCTACCAGAAAAACGATACTTTTTCTTCTTTCCTTATACAACGGTCCATTCATTTTCATCCTGTTTATTGTGCTTATTGCCGGAAATATGCGATTGCGACATAAGTCGCGCCAACGAATCAAATGCGGTATGATGCACACTCAGATGCATACTATCAGTTTGCGTTGGAGCAACGGTGGGGGCTTCGACGTGCGTAGGTTGCTGTTGTACGAGCGAGCTAAGGGCATCTTTACCACTCGCGGACGACAAGGATACATGATCAATGGAAATCTCGTTATCAGCTGGTATCGCAAGCCGTTTTGATTTTTCAACGAAGTGCGGTAAGTCCATTGGCCCACCTTCTAAACAAAAACTATTTCTACTTCCACCGCCTCTTATGAAATTAATTTTCTGTGAACTGTTACATTGTAGATTTTCGTATATGTCAGTTCTTTTTTGAATTCGTCGAATTGCTCTTTAGTTACATAGCACTCTTTCACTGATCGAAGCTCATTTTGCAGCAATATTAGATCTTTTAGTAGCCTTGTTACATCTATATGGTCAAAAGTGACCGGTGGTAACTTATGCAGTTCTCTAGCAACAAAAATCGGTAGTTCTTCAGGATCAATCCCTTTAAGTAACGCTATAATATCATTAAGATCTCTCTTCGATTTGCCGTCCCTTCTTCGTGAGATGTTTCGCTTCTCTGTAGCGATCGAATCAAAAACCAGATTTTTTGTGGCTTCTATATCCCCGACAGAGAAAGCTGTAGTGCACAACCTCACTAAACTCTCCTTATCCATCACTTGCATTTTATTTTGGACGAATGCAAGTACTTCAAAAATCACTTTATTGCAATTTTTACACTTAAGAGGGCCCTTCCCGGTCCGTCTATCGTCAACGCGAGCGTGGCCGAAAAGCTTGTTGTTTCATCCAGCGCAATGTGGTTGATTAACTAGAAAGTGAGAACGCGATAACATTGAACGAAAAATAGTGATCGAAAATTTCATAAAACTAGTTCCAGGAAATACGTGTTTTTGAATGAGCCTTAAAAGTTTGTGAAATAAATATTATTAATTTAGAATCTCCATTACATGTGCAAGGTTTCTATCGAGATGTTTTCTTTACTTTTCTATTTATGAGTACATTATGAACGGCCAAAGTTTAGGTAAAATTTGTGCAAAACGCAGATTTTTGTAGGCTTATACTGAATTTGTTACACCAAATTTAGATTTTTTGTTTTCATAGAAACCTTGATATAATGCACTTGAGATACCTATTAGTTCAAAAAAAATAAAGATAGATGTGTTACAAGGACATAATCACGTACGAGCGTTTGTATGAAAAGTATGACGGGTTGGCCGCTCTTAATAACTTGATTCGTCATTTTTTCTATCTCGAAGGTCAATGACACAACCGCACGGTAGACGCGCACGCGCAGACGAATACAATGGATTCTACAGGAATTCCATACATTATTATAAAATTTTAAAACATTCCAAGAGTCAGGCAGATTTTTCTGAAGTTGATTAAATTTAATAATAATTAATTTTGATAATTTTTCCATTCTTTTTTAGTTTAAAAAACAAGTTTGAAAGTCATAATGCTTAAACTGTTCGGGGTTGGGGTGAGATTAAGATAAACTAAGATTAAAGATTATAAAGATAGGTATATTTCAGTAATACAAATGGGATAACAACTAGAAACTAATGAGGTGAATGAGATGAGATTGAGTCGCGCCCGATACGCTATCCGAGAACATACTGACTACTTTTTTACTTGTAATACACAAAATATTCAAGGCATAGAGCGCGGTGTCGCAATTACGCTGACGTGTTTATTATTGTTCGGTGATTGACCCGAACATGCTCCGAGGGAGGAAAAGATGAGGTTGGTAAGTAGTTATAGTTAAATGGGGAATGAAATTAAAACTAACAAGGTGAAAACAATGTTCAAATAATACTAAAATAGTTATGTAGGGTTAGTTATGTTAAAAGATGAGATAAAAACAACACTACATAATTAAACCGAGTCGCTACAATGCAGGTCAGGAAGAGAAAACACGCGAAATATCGGTGAAGAACCTCTATCTTCCTTTTTTTGTATGCACTCACTAGATAAAGCCAGTCGCTTATGATCACTTTTTACAGGTTTACTAATAGATTGCCTTTGTTCCCTAATATCACTACACTCAATCACAACACTTTCCGTAACGGTGCGCGGAGATGGCAACGCTGTCGCCGCAGAAGCAGTCGACCGCTCTGCTGTAGAAGTTGAATGATTTCCTTTACGTTGCCTTTGCCGCCAACGTATAAAACAGTAGGCTGCCACCAATAACAAGGTCCCCACTATGATCAGGTATATAGCAGTATACTGATGGACGTCGTGGTATGAGATATTGGAGCTCAGGGGTTCACTCTGCTTCATGATCTCAAGACTTCTCTTAATAGCTTCAAATAGCTTGAGGTTGTCTGAGTTATTAGGATTAAGCTCGTATGAGATTTCTGGCATAGTGATATTTATAATATGATTTATTGGTGATATTTCTGGCGAGATAATCTTTGTCGTTGTGCCAATTTTACTAGACAATCTTTGTTTGAATACACCATAAAATCTTCTGTTTTTACTAAACAGCCTTCCCCAACACGCAACAGACCAGCATCTGATAACCTAGCTGCGTTAACTTGATTTTCACACAGAAGTTTGACGTTACATTCATTGCAGCATAAATAATAATATTTGTTTTCTGATGTTAACTCTCTCCAGTCATTCTTGCACGCGGTAGTTTTAGTTTTGCAAGTTCTTGTGCCTGGGATCGTTTCACAAAGGCTATGATCATCTTTCATATGGTGAATAGGCCTTTTGATGTGACACAGAATAGTCACAGGGTTTTTTAATACGCATGACTGCAGATCCGCGTCTGTGATAGTCAAATACGAATCCTTTCTCATGTTGATGGCTGCCAATTCAGAGACAGTTTCGACCTTCATCATCATGTTACCTTTCACCATGCGTGGAACCGGGATAAGATGGAATACCTCGTAAATATCCCTTTCAATTAGGGGTATTTTTATTTCTATAATTAGGTATTTGCCAGAATATTTGGCTCTTACTTTGAGCAAGCTGTAAAGATCTTTAAGATTGAAGTTGTCGACGGGAACTACCAAGTCTCCAGATATTTGTGCTGATATTATGCTTAACTCTGATCTCAGTTGCTTAGGAGATATCAAATGAAAATCTAATTTTCCATTATAAATATCCGTTACAGTATCTAAAACCGAGTCCTGGATTCGTCAAAGGGTATACAGTAAGATGTTGGCAGTAAAAGCCGAGGTTATGAAGTCTGTGATGATGGTTATGTTTTGCACTTGCTGAGAAAGATTTTTATAAGAATCTTGGAGATAATTAAGCTTTTGATTTATTATTTTGTGATGTTTGTTTATGGTATTCTCCATTCTTTTCATGAGATTAAATTCGGCTTCTACGACCGACGTTTGGTTTTTCCAGAGGTTGTATAAATGGTTTACATTATGCTTTAAAAGGTCAATATCCTTCTCATATTTTTCTGCAAATCGTTGGTCCAACACTCCGAATAAGCTATTTGCAACGTAGCCTACTCCGTCTAGCAAGCCGCGTCGCCGACGTTTCTTATTAGTCATAAATGAGTCATTTATCATGATAATATTATCATAATGTTTTATTTCTTCGAACTCGTGCTCGAGTTGTAACATGACGCCGTCGCAAGGTGTTTGTGTTCTAATCGTAGAGCATAAGGTTTCAAGATATTTGATGTACTTTAATAGTGCCGCCGTTCCTTCTTGATAAGGATTTGTGTCATAATAGACTATTAAATGCCAATCATCCCTAATTAAATGCATATTAGATATTTTGTCGAAGTAGACACTATTGTTTGTCAGCCGGGTGTAGTTGTAGGATGCTTGAGCGGTATTTAAAAGTGACAGCAAAAATAATGTCAAAGATAAAACCATAGCTGAAAATGAGATAGGACGTTTTTTCTTCGCCGCTGGCAATTTTTTATCGACTTTTGGGGCATTGGGATCTTGATCATTTTTATTTGTTGGCAGTAAGGACAGTTTTACAACTGGGCGTTTTAAAAGCCCGTTTTTGGTTTTAAGTGTGACGACCCTTACGTGTCCGTCACTTCCAGGATGCAGTGCTACTACTCGACCTAGACTCCATTTACCTGGTGGAAGGTTGTCGTCCTTTATAATAACGATGTCATTAAGATTGAGATCTTTTTGATGCTGTCGCCATTTGGACCTCGTAGAAAGCTGCGAGAGGTAGTCAGTTTTCCATTTATTCCATATATCTTGATAGATTTTTTGTGTCAAGTGCCACCGTGTTCTGAGATCATGCTCTGTTTCGAAAATCGTTAAGTTGGGGCCACTTGCTAAAAAGTGAGCCGGGGTCAAAAAGTCTAGATCGTCAGGATCCTCTGTCAGAGGGCACAGTGGTCTGGAGTTCAAACAAGCCTCGAGTTGGGATAGTAAGGTAATATATTCCTCGTAGGTTAATTTTTGCTCTCCCACGACACGTTTGAGATGATGTTTTAAGCTTTTCACTGCAGCTTCCCAGAGTCCACCAGCAGATGGCCAGGATGGGGCGTTAAAGTGCCACTCAATATTCATTTCGGATGCTGTCGAGGTTACTTCTTGGTCAGACAAGATGTAGGAGATTTCGGCAAACTCTTGTTTTAAAATTTTGTTGGCTCCTATAAAGTTAGTTCCCTGATCACTGTAGATATGCCCAGGAACTCCTCTTCTAGCCGACATTCTTCGGAGCGCGGCAATAAATGCTGACGCTGTGAGATCTGAGACGAGTTCTAAATGTATGGCTTTAGTTACCATACAAACAAAAACTGCGACATATCCTTTGCAGGTTTTAATGCCACGACCTTTGTTTGCTTTAATAAGGATGTGTCCGGTATAATCTATTCCAGTGTGGTAAAAAGGTCGGTTAGGAATCAATCGTGCTGGAGGTAGGTCACCCATGATTTGATGTTGTGGTATGGGATTATTTTTTTACATTTGACACACATTCTTAATCGTTTTTTGTGACTCTATTTCCTCCAAGAATCCAGTATTTGTGTCTTATAAATCCAGTAGTCATTTTTACTCCACCATGAAATACAAGTTCGTGGGATTCATCTATGATAAGATCAGCCAATTTCGATTGATTCGGGATTATGATGGGATGCTTCATTTCGGGATCAAGATTCGAATGTTTTAGTCTGCCACCAACACGGAGCATTTGATTAGAATCTAGTATGGGATTGAGATTCAGAATCTGGCTTTTCTTATTTAGTGGTTCATTATTTTTCAGCCGCGATATTTCTTCGTTGTAATATTCGTTTTGAACGTGCTTAATTAACATTTCTCTTGCCATCTTTAAATTTTGCAGAGTAAGAAAACGTGACGTGCGTTCTTTCTTGTAAACAACAATGTCGATGAACTTGTTGATGTAAGCTAATACTCGAGTAACTTTCCGTAAAGTACTATACTTTGGTAATAGTTGATTAATTATTAAATTTTCGGGGTTAACAATTACCGTGTTTACCTCCTTTGTTGTTGATTTGAGTTCTTCGCTAGTAATGCTTGTATAAATCGGCATCTTATGAGATTTTTTAGGCTTATATTGCGGTAACCAGTCGGGCCCTTGCCACCACAGTGAATGATTGGCTAATTGAGCAGCAGGTAAACCGCGGCTTGCGCAATCTGCGGGATTTTCTTTGGATTTTACGTAACTCCAGTTATCTTTCGAGATTATTTCAGTAATAACCCTCACTCGATTTGCAACAAAGGGTTTCCATTTCTCCGGTTCGCCACTTAACCAACCTAGAACAGCCGTTGTATCAATCCAACCATAAACATGCACCTTGTAGCTCGATAGGGATAAGATAATTTTTCGCATAAGTTTTGACAACAAGAGAGCGCCGCAAAGTTCCAAACGCGGGATCGATTGTGGTTTTTTCAGCGGTATTACTTTTGATTTTCCTGCAATAAGGGTCACGTGGGCTTCATTTTCTCGTTGTATTTTACAATATACGACGCAAGCATATGCTTTTGTGCTGGCGTCGCAAAAGCCATGGAGTTCGATGATATCTTTTTCCTGGGTTTGAATCCAACGTGGTATTTTAAATCGAGATATATGAGATAGATCGGCTTTAATAGAATTCCACTCTAACGCGATTTCTTGGGGGACAGGATGGTCCCAACCCAGGTCTGATTTCCATAATTCTTGGAACAAGATCTTAAGTTTTATAGTGACTGGTGCTAGCCAACCCAAAGGATCAAAAATTTTAGATATTTGAGATAAGAATTGTCTTTTTGTAAGGATGTCTTGAGAGTCAAATTCTATAGGGTGAAAGATAAATTGATCATTTTTTGGTTCCCACCGAAGACCTAAAGTTTTGGTGGACTCCGGTTGCTTAAAGTCAAAGTCTTCCTTTTGAAGTGCTTCAGAACTATCTATTATTTCCGGCAAGTTTGATCGCCATTTTCTGAGATTAAACCCTCCAGATTTGAGAAGGTTGATTATCTCTGTTTTAAGTTGTATAGCTGCTCTCGCTGAATGTTCACCATGCATGAGATCATCCATGTAAAACGAGTGTTCTAAGATCTCAGGAGCGCAACTTTCTGCATAGTTTGGCTTTTCATCGATGGCCAGTTGTTTTAGTGTCATCATGGCCAAAAAAGGTGCGGCTTTTGTGCCATAGGTAACGGTCGCCAGCTGGTATTCTTTTAAAGGTTGAGATTGATGATTCCGCCAAATTATTTTCTGATATTTCTGATCATCATGATGTAGCCAAATTTTGCGAAACATTTTTTCTATGTCTGCTGTAAAAGCGTATCTAAATTGTCTCCATTTTAAGATAAGGCTCTGAAGGTCTTGTTGTAAATTGGGTCCTCGGCACATTAGATCATTGAGGCTGTTTCCACTCGAGGTTTTTGCCGAGGCATTAAAGACAACTCGCAATTTGGTAGTTGATGACTCAGATCGTTGAACGCAATGGTGCGATAAGTAGCAGTCCGGCTGTACGTGTGGCGCAACGGGTGTCATATGTCCGAGCTCTATGTATTCAGAAATAAACATTTTATAGTCACGTGCCAGTGCTGGCTGCTTACTTAATTTCCGCTCTATTTGGAAAAATTGAGCAATCGATTTTGTTTTTGAATCGCCTATGTTTTTCTCATAATTTTCTTTGAATGGTATTTTGACGACGTAGCTTCCGTCTTCCCGTCTAGAGGTCGAAGATTGGTAAAACTCGATGCATTTTTGATCTTCTTCTGTTATTACTGGAGATTCAGGTATGTCCTCTATTTCCCAAAACCGCTGAATCTCTTCAATATTGTTTAGGACCACATTGCAATGGTACGTTTTGTAGTTGCCGCTTAAGATCCATCCCAACTGGGTTTGTTGGGCAATGGGCAACATACCTTTGTCCTCTATTTCCCAAAACCGCTGAATCTCTTCAATATTGTTTAGGACCACATTGCAATGGTACGTTTTGTAGTTGCCGCTTAAGATCCATCCCAACTGGGTTTGTTGGGCAATGGGCAACATACCTTCTGATCGACAGATAAAGGATAGTGGAATAGATATCTGCCCCAAATAAGATATCAATGGGCCTGCTTTTGAAAAATTCGGGATCTGCTAGAGTTATTTGGTTAAGAGTAGGCCAGTCTGGCTTAGGTAAGGTATAGTTGGGTAAGTTATTTATAAGTTTATTCATAATATATACGTCCGTTTCAAAGATGAAATCGCTAACCAATGACGAACATTTGATGGTAGTCATGCCTTTACAGTTGTTTTCCTTGTTTCCTATTCCAGAGATATAACCGTTACATTTCCGTCGTGGTAGTCTTAGCAGCTGAGCTGCACTTTCCCTGATAATGGATGTCTGTGACCCTTGATCTAAAAGAACTCTCATTTTTTAGTAAGATCCGTCCGCTGCTTGTACGTTAATTATTGCAGTGGCAAGTAATATTTTTGAGGGTTCTTTAAGAAGCGATGCTACTGTGTTATTGTCTTGCTGTTGAGATGGCGATTTGGTAATCGTGGCTGCATTTGACCCAGATTTATGTGACGTAAAAGATTCATGCAAAATGGTATTGTGTTCTTTATTGCATTCTTTGCATCTTATTTCAGAAAGGCATTTTTTGCCTTCGTGGTAATGTAAACAATTAATACAAAGTTTCAAGTTAGCAATAGCATTTTTACGTTCATTAGGTTGCAATTCCAATAGTTTTTGACATGCGTGAATTCGATGATCATTGGAGTTGCAAATAGGACATTGCTTGCGATAGTTAATTTTGCTTTTGGACTTTGCCGATTGCGAAACTTGGTTTGTTGAGTAATTCGTTTTAGGATTGTTATAGTTTCGTTTATAATTGGAGTCCTTTGAAAATGATGGTTTGTTATTGTTGTTGGATTGAGATGGAGATGATTTCTGCGTGGAATTTTCAAGCTTCTTACGTGAAGTTTCCAGCATCGTAAACTTAGTTTCCAAGAAATTAAGGAAATCTTCCAAGACGGGTAACTCTCGCGGGGATTTTAAGGCTTGTAGATAATCCTCGTATGTATCTGAGTCCAATTTTTGAGACAGAATACATACCAGGAAAGGGTCCCAGGAAGACACATCGACTCCCAGATTCTTGATAGCATTCACGCTCTCGTACGTAGTGTCGTGAATGCGTTTAATATGATTTGATGATTGTTGCTGGTTTACAGGGATATTCATGAGATTGTTGAGATAAGAGGTGAAGATCAGTCGTTTATTGTTATAACGATGATTGAGGATATTCCAACAAACAGGATAATTGTCGGAGCTTATTTGGAGATGTTGGATCAATCTTTCGGGCTCACCTTTGATCTTGCTCTTTAGAAACTGCATCTTTTGTGCATTCGACAAAGAGGGGTTGTTGTGCACTGCTTCAGTAAATAGATCTTTGAACGAAATCCACTTGTTGTAGTTTCCCTCAAAGGTGACTATTTCCATTTTTGGAGAAGATTTTTCAATATGCGCAACGGACCACATTTTCGTATTGATTTCTTTCTTGATTTTGTTATAATATTTCTCATAATGATTAAATTGCTCTTCGTACTCGAGGTTTGATCCGCCACACTCGTTATCTAACTCCCAATGAAGCGAGTCAATAGCCGCCCAACGAGATTGTATCGTCTTCAGAATATCTTCAAACTCCCATTTTTCCGTGACGAGATCAAGGTCGATGTTGGATGATGTTCTCAAGAAAGCCTTAAAGTTGGTAGCTTGCTTTTTGAAGAGACTTTCGGCTTTACCCTCTCCAAGAGTAAGAGTTTCAGAAGCAGCGTGCGATACGAGGTTCGAGGTTTGAGATTCCGCGGTAGGTTGAAACGTAGGAGGTTTCAATTCAGGGGTTTGCGGTCTGTTTGCGAGAGGGTTATAGTTTTGAATAGTAGTTTTAATGTTGTTATATTTTTCCTTCATTTGATCGTATTGATTTGTACTGAAATATGTATGAGATTGATCACCAAACGATAACAAAGTCATATGATTATTATGAAACTCCGTAAAGTATTGTTCCAAGGTAGCTAATCGACGACGTAAGTAGTCTGAGGTCTTGCGCTCTGAACCATCCTTCTTAAAATTGGTGAAGAGCTTATCAACGGCTTCGATTAGTTGATGTTGGGTTGCTAAAATGTCATTCATCTCCGACATTTTAAAGATAAAAAGGAGACCTTACTTGTACTGAAGGCTTCTTTGGAGATCAAATGTCCTTGCGATGGCTGCAAGAACAAACCTGGAGTAGCAGCACGATGAGATGACGCGATGCTTTCGCCAGAACCAGGTTCAATCAGGATCAGCAGGATGATGAGATTTTTGGAAAGTAGGTAAATCCACTGAGTTCTGTTTACCACTTATCACACTGGACGGCTTACCATTAAAAAGAGTTACTAAATTTAAGTACTTGGGCCACTGGGTGAGTGAAGACCTTAAAGATAATTTAGATGTGGAAAGGGAGCGCAGGTCGCTGGCTGTCCGATGCTGTATGTTGGCCCGTAGGTTCACCCGTTGTACTGCACGAGTTAAAGTAACGCTTTTTAAAGCCTTCTGCCAATCCCTTTACACGTGCAGCCTGTGGGTGAACTTCACGCAGAAGGCATATAGCGACTTGCGCATCCAATACAACAACGCTTTCCGGGTGTTGTTGGGGCTGCCGCGTTTTTGCAGCGCGTCCGGTATGTTTGCCGACGCAAATGTTGACAGCTTTTCTACCGTCATGCGCAAGAGATGCGCATCATTATTATATCGGTTTCGCGCCAGCCCCAACACTATCCTGAGGACGTTGGCAGACCGCTGGGACTCTCCGATTCTAGGACGCTGGATTCGACTCCATGCAGTGAAGTAGATTGGGATGGGAGAGTCTCTAGCGTGTACCTGCTTAGTTTAAAATTTATATAATTACCCGTTAGATTAGTTTATTTACTAACACTAGATATAAGGCATTTAGTACTGGTACTAACAAATTATGGAACTTGATTCTGAATTAAATGTTTTATTATTATTATTATTATTATTATTACCAAGGTCTGGTAATAAGTTCCAAGCGAGACACTCACACAGTACAGTTAGTTTATGCACGCGTAACGGTCCCGCTCCGATGGCTCGAAGGACCAATGTTCGGGGTTGGGGTGAGATTAAGATAAACTAAGATTAAAGATTATAAAGATAGGTATATTTCAGTAATACAAATGGGATAACAACTAGAAACTAATGAGGTGAATGAGATGAGATTGAGTCGCGCCCGATACGCTATCCGAGAACGTACTGACTACCTTTTTTACTTGTAATACACAAAATATTCAAGGCATAGAGCGCGGTGTCGCAATTACGCTGACGTGTTTATTATTGTTCGGTGATTGACCCGAACATAAACTTTTATTATTTTTTTAATTTCATTTTATGAAATCCGACCTAGTGGACCTAATAATAATTAATTTAAATACCTCATAAATAGATATAAAGGGTGTTAGAGACATCGTAACGCAAACTTCGCGAAAAGGCTACACCTAAGGCCACTAACCAAATTGTAAAAGTCATTAATCTCGCTATGATCGGTTACAGAAATTGACATTTTTGAGCGCGCAATGTATTGAGAACAACGCGATCTAAACGCGCGAGAGCGTTGTACGTGGTTAACGTAGTACGTCACTGTCTACATCTACACTTCTTGCAAACACACATACACAGGTCTGTGTCGCCGCCGCGCGCCGCGCCGCGCTGCGCTTTAATGTAGGTACCTACGCATATCGCGTATTGCCGACGATAATAATATCACATAAAATCATTTTAATCACTCAGAAATAACTACCGACTGATGGTAGGAACATGTTTAAGCAGAAGTTAAGAGAAAAAAAAATAGCCATAAGCTCAGTCTCTTATAATCACAAATCCGATAAGGATTTCGATAAGTTTAAAAGTACATTGAGATCCGGTAACGTAGGTATTATCTAATGAACTACTAAACCCACTTTGAATGCAGGTACTTACCTACGAATATCGCCGACAGCAATAATATCACATAAACTCATTTTAATCACTCAGAAATACCTAACCTATTGATGGTAGGAACTTGTTTATGCAGAAGTTAAGATGAATCACAATTCCGATATTCCGATAATCATTAATAAAAAAAAGGTTTTAAGAGCCATTTCACAAAATGTAAGCGCTCGAGTTTAGGTAAAATACCGCAGCATCGTGTATGTGTGCGTAACTACCCACACGTACACAACGCAAACAGTGTAGCGCAAGTGTCGAGACCGACTAAACAATCTTGAGGCGTTATAATCGTAATGCACCTGGCTTTAAGATTTATGCCGAAGGATAATTTATTTATTCAGTCTATTTGGAAATCTAGTAAAGCTTTCTAGACTAATATGAAAACCACAAATATATGTTATGTAAAGTATATAATAGAAATAACACAAACAAGGAAACAATTACATGTCGCAGAATCGACACAGATGCACACTTATTAGAATCGTTATTGAATATTGTTAATTTAGAATAACGCCATCTATCATCGTTTGTCGGAAACGTCAAGCAGTGTGCTTGGGTGAGGTCTATTCTATTCTATTTTTATATATGGCAAACAAAGCCGATGTCGACTATTCTGCCAATGTCCAAAGTAGATTGGAGAAGCAAGTGTGCATTGTTTTACTAATGAATAGAGGGAGCGAAGATTCCTGCAGAAACTAATTAAATTCTTCAAACAATACAGTTGATTACTTGTTGGGTTAGTACGGGACTGAAACAAACAAATAATAAAATACTTAAATAAATATAAATTGTTAAAACATTTAAAATTGTTGCACGCCACACAGAC
Source organism: Melanchra persicariae (assembly GCA_947386135.1). Lineage (NCBI taxonomy): Eukaryota > Metazoa > Arthropoda > Insecta > Lepidoptera > Noctuidae > Melanchra > Melanchra persicariae. The sequence goes on along the minus strand of OX376661.1, from coordinate 5,819,206 downwards.
AATGATTTCGAGATAAGTACGGCTATAATTTTATGTTGTTGTGACGGATGAAAGTCATCAGCGCCACAAGCAGGTCAGGAGAGGAAAATGTTAAAAGAGAGGGGAAATTTATTGGGAGAGGGATCTTAAATTTAGGCAGGAGGAGGGATATAAATCAAGAGAAGGGACGTTGTTTGAACATTCAAAAAATATATGGTCTAAAGTGCCCTCTTCCAGACCGCACTCACAAAGGGAGGAGTCACGTATGCGGATTTTCTGAAGAAAAACAGGGGTACAGCAAAAACCTATACGGATTCTGCAGAGAACAGTCACAACGGTTTTGGAGACCTTTCTGAAACCGAAGAACCATGGTTTTGGTTTAATAGATGGTTGGACAGCATAAAAAAACTGCCTTTCTTCTTGCTGGACTCGCTCCACTGCTCCTGCCAGGAACACCGGAGATTTAATTGTGAAAGGGACAGTAGGTCGTGGCTCTGATGGGAATTGTGTGAGAGGTCAGCTGTTGCCGATGTGCACGCATCTTTAGCCAGGGCATCAACACATTCGTTACCCTTAATACCGCAATGGCTAGGTATCCAAACTAGCTGAACATCCTTTCGACAATAATTAGCACAGGACAGCAAAGATTTCTTAATTTTTAAAATAAGGGGACAGTGTAGCTTGTTTTTAAAAGGATTTTGGGCTAACGCCTGCAAACAGCTAAGAGAATCTGTAAATATGACAGCCTTCTCAATGTTGGAGTGCGACTCTATAAAACGGCAAGCTTCTAGTATAGCCACACATTCACCAGTGAATACGGAAGCCTCTTTAGGGCATTTAAACTGTAAAATAATTCTAGAGCTTTGGTAATAAACCGCGGCTCCAGTGTTATTGACGTCATTTAATTTCGAAGCATCAGTGAAGAATAGTTGGTAACCATTCCATCGCTCGCCCACCGCCGCGTTTCAACGCGGCGGTGGGCGAGCGATGGAATGGTCGAATGGAATGAATCGATATGCCGATATTATAAACAATTTTTGGGATAAAGCAAATAACTTCGTAAGCGAAGTTATAAAGGGGAAGTTTAGGACACTGGGAAATTGGACATTCTAAATTCTGGATGTGTCGAAACGATTTTAAAATCAGTGGAATTTCTTTATTTCTCCAATAGTTTGAGCTTCTGCATATAGCATCTAGTTCATGTAATTTTCAAGCAGCATTAACAATGGAGGACTCTGTCACATACAAGACTAGGTCATCGGCGTATTGCAAGATCTGACAATTATTATTAAGGCAGGACCCAATATTGGCCGTATACAGATTGTATAACAACGGACTAAGTACAGAGCCTTGAGGGAGGCCCTTCCACGTCTGCCGCTCGTCAAATTCCTCTCCCTGTACTCTCAGAACCAATGACCGGACACAAGGAGTCCACATATGCATTGTATCATCTTAGCCGGAAGACTCAGCTGTTGCAATTTTTGCCTGAGAACGGGAAGAAGTACGTTGTCATATTATTAAGCGGAGGAGATGTCAAGGAAAGTGGCAAAAACGGATTGATTTTTGGAAAAGGCCAGACGAATATCCGTAATCAGGACGCCGACACTGTCCATTGTGCTAAGCCCTTTCCTAAAACCAAATTGGGAATTCGGCAGTAAGTTTCTCGATTCGACTATCCACTCCAGACGATTTTTAATTAGGTGTTCCAGTAGTTTGGCTAGGACTGAAGATAAGGCAATAAACCTAAGGCCATTGGGATCATCCGGGTGTTTGCCAGGTTTGACTAGGGGAATAATAATTTGTAATTTCCACTGATCTGGTACCCAGCCACGACTATAACAAAAATTTATAATTTCCAAGAAGTAAATTTTAGCCTTTTCACCTGCACGACAGATGAAAGAATATGGCACACCATCAATACCAGGAGCTGAGTCCCGGACATGGCTAAGAACCACATTTAGTTCCTGCAAAGTGAATGGTGCATCAAAAGGATCATCTGCTAAACTAGAAAGGGGCACATTTTCACATTCTGATGGAAGTGGAACACATGGTGGTGCAATTTTGTCAAAAAAGAGTTCAGCTGTTTCCCTAGTTATGGGTGAAGTGATAGAAGGGGAACACCCACGCCTAAATCTGTTTATGCTTTTCCAGACTGCTGAGATTGGAGTAGAGGGGGATAAGGAAGTGCAGTATTTAACCCAACCCGAGCGCTTCTTGCTGCGAAGAAGGCGTTTGGCTCTGGCATTACACTGAAGATATGCCAAGAGGTTTTCAGTGTTCATAGCCGTATTGTAACATGCCTCGGCCTCATTCCTTGCTCTAACAGCCGACGTGCATTCTGGGTCCCACCATGGAGGTGAAGGGATTTTATTTCGGGCACTGTTTTTTAAAGGGAAGGAGGAATCTGCACTAGAGGTAATGGCTGAAACAAAACTCTCATAACAACTCTTGGCATGATGATGACCAGTAGGCTCTCGTAAATATGAATTTAAATTTGGAAGATTGTCAATTTTATCCTCCAATAGTGATACAAATTTTATCCAATCTGGTTTGGACAGGTTATATTTCAAAAGTGGAGGAGAAGTTTTTTCTAAATAAGTCCTGCTAGCTAAAGATATAACAATGGGGTAATGGTCACTACCATGCGACAAGGTTGTGCATTCCCAGTGTGCTGAAGCTGCTATGTCAACCGAACAGAATGTTAGGTCGACACAACTCCTCTGCTGACCGGGAGGGGTCCTACGAGTTGAACAGCCACTGTTCAATATGCAGAGATTTAGGTCATCCAAGATCTCCACCAGAGCAACGCCGAAGGCATCACAGCGTTCTGAACCCCATCTGTAGTGATGGCAATTAAAATCACCCATGACTAGTAAGGGTCCGTGAACATTAGAAAAAATTTTTTTTAAAGTTACTAAATAATTAAGGTGAGGGTGAGCAATATAAATAGAAAACACTGTGATGCCCTCAACGTTTCCAGCTGTAATGCTCAAATTATCCTCTAGTGACATGGGGGAAAATGGGACACGGTTATTAATGAAAAGAGCCGACCATCCATACCCATCGGATCTATCACATCTAAGTATGTTGTAAAGTGGCATGCGGAAGCTAAGATTTGGGGTAAGCCAAGTCTCGGCTATAGAACAAGCCAACGGCTTGTACTTGTTAAAGAGAAATATGAGGTCGTGCTTTTTATGCCACACGCTCCTCACATTCCACTGAAGGAATATTAGGCGGGACGCCATTTTTGGTTTGTAAAAGTAGAGAAATTAGTTGGTCGGCAACGTTGGACGGTGAATTTGAAGTACTGGAAGATGAAGAAATAATAATCGGTGTGAGTTTTATTAAAAGTTCAATAACAGATGCAGTATTATTGGGGGAGACATTATTGTTGTTTAAGGCACAACCATTAGGTTGTGAAGGTTGGGGAACACTAACTATTTGTCTATGGGCAGCATTATCGTACGATGGTGAAAGTGGGGCATGGGTCTTGGGCTTGAGAGTGACTGTTCTTTTATATGAGACAGGGGTTCTAGCTACGTTGGCATAATTGCAAGAAGTAACTGGAACTACTTTGCTAGCGTCAGCGTAAGAAAGGCATTTCTCAGCCATAACTGTTTTAATGGCCTTCTACCTACCATACTCAGGGCATGACCTGCTATTAGCAAAATGATTCCCCGAACAAAGCACACAGAACGCCTCGCTCTCAGAGATGTTGCAACCATCACCAGGGTGATCATGGCCACATCTACTGCAGCGTGGTTTCGACCTACACAGGTTGGCAACATGACCAAATCGGCAACACTTATGACATTGGATGGTTGGGTAAATGTATTGTTCCACAGGAAGGGATGTGTAGCAACAAAAAATCCTTTTGGGTAAAACTTGACCATCAAAAGTTATTATGCATGTTTCAGTAGGTTTCCACTCCGTTATGCCTTCTCTCTGCAATTTCCTATTTATTCGACGCACTTTTAAAATTTGACCACATCCCGAAGGAACAGACAGATATGTTATGGCCTCTTCTTCAGAAATATCACATGGAACACCGGTTACAACACCCAACCTTGTGATATTGTAAGTTGGAATTGATGCCGTATAACCATGTTTCGACAGCAGACCATTCACTAAGAAAGAGTTAGCATCCTGAGGGGATGTAAACTCAACAGATACTCGATTCCTGCCCACTCTATTTACTCCATCACGAACTACGTTCGCAACGTGGTTAATAATTAAAAATTTGCCGAAATTTACGGGGTGTAGTGTGGTGCCTGAATTCAATTGAGTTTCGATCCGTGAAACATGCACCAAGAATGGAGCCTTATCCATAACTGAGTACTTGACTCTACCAATTTGGCTTTTTGGCTGCTTGCTTGGAGGTGAAGGGGTAGTGACTTCTTCGTGACCGGGGCGTTTGCGAGTATTTTGTTGAGATTGTGTCGCTTCCATCTCTGTAACACTACAGACTACATCAGCAAACTGGAATAATGGGTTCGGGGAGGGAGGGAAAGGATTTAGGGAAGCTGGGATGTCGGGAGGATCAGGATCGGGCGGTTTATTTCTATCCATTTTGGATGGATGTAGAATAAAAAACGACAAACACTATACAAACCCGGTTACGAACACAAGGACAACACACTAAATCTAAAACAAGTTCCAAATGTAACACCAATCACAGAAAATTAAACAAAAACTCTAGACACACGTGCTACCCAAAACACCCGTGGCGAGAATCCTAATCTTGGGTGAGGTCGATACAGAGCTTGGCAAGTCTTGTTGACAGCTGTCAGTTGTCATTGTTTGACATTGGACGCATTTGACTTGGGAGACTTTTTGGTGAGACACGATCGCGAACGGTCGTGCTGCCAGCCTGTATCGAACTTACCGCGTTTCCGTACTTTAATCCATTTCCATCGGCTTGATCATTTGAGATTTTGTTATTTTGTTATCGGAAGTGAATAAATAAGCGGTTGTAATCAGTGTTGAGACTATAATTTCGTGCCTCCACCATGTCGAACTTGGACACTGACTACGGTGTACTCCTAATGGTTGAACTTCCCTCGTCATACATATTATTCTCAAGGAATAATGACTGTCATTTACGTTGTCGTTGAATGAATATTTGTCGTTAAGGCATTGATCTTGCCTTTCTAGGGTCTATGATTGCTGGCAATACACAATCTTGATAAAATCGAATTAATTTCGGAAGCATCGTTTCCTGCCAAAAAACGTCATCTTTTACTACCCTTACTACTTTCAATGGAAAATCAGGACCGGTCCATACAGCAAACAAATATACGTTTTTTTCGCTATCTGCAACTGGCCTTGTATTTGGTAGTACCAGTCATGATTAGGGTTCATTTCAACTTGATGATGACTATTGAATTTAAAACATTTTAGTTTTTTTGCTAGTATAGCGGTATCAGGATCGATACCAAAAAGTGAGCTAGGACATTTCACTTCCACTAATCCTTCCCTGCACAATTCTTCCGGTGTCGCACCTAAATAAAAATGTTCCTCATCTATAAAAAAACAATTTTCTCAAAAAAAAAAACCGCCTTAAAAAAAACAAACAAAAACCGTTCCCACTAAAAAGTTGAAAATAAATATTTGAATTGCTTTAAAAAAACATAATTTAAAAGTAATTTATTTGACATTAATATTTTGTAAATATTTAAAATTTATTACTTCTTTTTGGAGCCGGTGCCAGCAGCTTTATTGTTGGAACTTGATAAGTATATCGGCGCAAGTATTACGCAAGTCTAAAAACGGCACAACAACAACGCGCAGAGCGCACGTGCAACGAAACGTCACGACCTACTCATGCGGCGCGCACCACTATCGACGAACCACCTGTGCCACAGGTGCTTATAAAGGCGTGCGCAGCGCGGGAGTGGTCATTCGTTCGTTGTCATCCAAGTCGGTCGGACGTTTTTGGAGCAAATAATATTATTTTATTTTGAATAATTTTTTAAATTTATTTTATTTTGAATTATTTTTAAATTGATTTTATTTGAATTATTTTTAAATTGATTTTATTTGAATTATTTTTTTTAGATTATTATATTTCGAGTTATTCTGGAATACATTTGATGAGATACGTGTCATAATTATTGTGTTAAAAAGTGATTTAGGAATAAAACACAATGAATAATGAAGATGCTTTTATTCGTGAAGATACCCCTCCTCTTATATCAGAAGAGGGGACGAATCGACGCCAACAACCTGTTCATACAAACACAGCAACAATGGCACTCCTGGCTAATACATTTAAGGATACAATGTGTGAAATGATGATGCAAATGTCTCAAGAAAATCATGCTGCTCTTGCTTCAATTATGCAAATGTTTCATGCTGAAGAGAACCGTTCAGTTCGAATTTCTGATGTCTATTTTCCAAGTTATGACCCTGATAAAGGGACCGACGTGAGAGAATGGGTAAATCTCATAACAAGAACTCAAGAAGAATACAAATTGAAGGATCACGAAGTTCGTCTTAAAGCTGCAAGTGTTTTAAAAGGAAGGGCGCAAACTTGGGCCGATGATTGTCTACTGCGAACAACGACTTGGGCAGAAATGAAAGAAGACATGTTACAAACATTTGAACCAGAATCTCGATATTTTTCAGATGTATTGAAATTTCGAAGATACACCATTAATGACGCAGACAACGTACCAGAATACATATCAAATGTCTGGAAAATGTTTAAGAAAATAGTGAAACCGGATCCAACAGAAGAAGATGCTGTTGAATTTGTGATCGGTAGTATACAAGAAGATGAACTCCGTACAGAGCTTCTAAACAGCAAGTGCAAAACAGTCCCAGAGCTAATAGCGATTGCAAAAACAATGCGCAAACGTAAGCTTCCACCAACACAAGAGCGTGTACCTAATAAAAAGCTAAAGATCGACGGCAACAAATCAGACCAGGGTTTGACATGTTTTGTATGCGGCAAACAAGGACATCGAGCTCGGTGGTGTAACCAAAACTCAATTGCACGTGCTCGCACTGAACAACCACCACAACCAAGTACATCCACTTCCGGGGAAACGGAAGCAGCCAAGGCTAAAGATAAAAAGAGAAAAGAATGCTCCTACTGCTCTATTCCCGGACACACTTATGAAACTTGTTACAAACGAATTAATGCTGAAAAAAATGTTAATCTGTGCCAAGTCAAAGGAAAAAGTGCCGAAAATGTTATATCGATAACAATTGGCAATAAGCATTTTCAAGCCATATTTGACAGCGGAGCTGATTGTTCACTGGTGAGGGAATCGATAGCTCTCACCCTCCCTGGACCAAAAACAAACAAGACGACTTATCTAAAGGGTATCGGGCCGGTATCTGTCATATCCTTTAGAAAAGTAACATCTGTGTGCATAATTAACAGCATACATCTTGAGCTCGATCTTCACATAGTGCTGGACCACGAACTACCAGCAGATATTCTCATCGGAAGAGATATGTTGAGTATTCCAGGCATAAAAGTTACATTGACAAACAGTGGAATATCAATGACTAGAGATGAGAAACGCAGAAACACAACAGAAATATGGAATCTATCTTCAAGCACTATCAATACGGACATGACAAACAAGAAGGAAATAGACAATTTAATGAACCTATTGAACATATACAACGAATACTTCACAGAAAGCGTGACGGGATCTAGAATAACGACAGGTGAATTGACTATTCGACTAAAGAACCCTGACAAAATTGTAAATCGACGACCGTACAGACTGGCACCAGTCGAACGCGAGAAAGTTCAGGCAATCATTAAAGAGCTTCAAGAAAGAAATATAATCAGGGAAAGCAATTCACCTTTTGCAAGCCCCATTATAATGGTAAAAAAGAAGAATGGCGAAGACCGGTTATGCGTGGACTACAGGGAATTAAACGCAAATACTGTGCGCGACCATTACCCACTGCCATTAATCACGGAACAACTCGATCAACTCGCTGATGCAAAATATTTCACTTGCCTTGATATGGCAGCGGGATTTCATCAAATCCCTATTTCTCCTGCATCAATTGAAAAGACTGCATTTATCACCCCCGACGGTCAATATGAATATTTAACTATGCCGTTCGGATTAACAAATGCACCGTCGGTCTATCAAAGGGCTATAAATAAGGCCTTGGGAGATCTACGAGGTAAATTCGCACTTGTGTACATGGATGATGTGCTAATACCAAGTAAAACAGTTGCTGAAGGACTCCAAAATCTGGAACAAGTTTTAGAAACTCTTACCAAATGTGGCTTCTCCATTAACATTAAAAAGTGTTCATTTTTGAAAGTTTCTATTGAATATCTTGGGTTCATAGTTAGCGATGGGAAGGTGAGGCCTAGTTCGTCTAAAGTTGACGCTTTGGCAAGAACCCCTCCTCCCGAAACTGTAAAGCAACTAAGACAATTCAATGGCTTAGCTGGGTATTTTCGCCGATTTATATCCAACTTCTCTACTATAATGATACCATTATACAACTTGACCAAATCCGGTGTAAGATGGAATTGGACTGAAGATCATGAAGCCGTACGATCCAAGATTATTAATTATCTGACTTCAGCACCGCTGCTTACAATATTTAAAGAAAGCTTCCCAATAGAGCTTCATACAGACGCTAGTGCTGTGGGATTTGGAGCAGTGCTGATCCAATCAAAAGATGGGATTCGCCATGTAATTGCTTATTTTAGCATGAGAACAACGCCAGCTGAATCAAAATATCACAGCTACGAGCTTGAAACGTTGGCAATAGTCCGAGCAATTAAGCATTTTCGTCATTTTCTATATGGACGAAAATTCACAGTTATAACAGACTGTAATGCAGTAAAAGCATCACGCTACAAACAAGAACTGTTGCCTAGGATCCACAGATGGTGGGCCTTCCTACAAAATTTTGAATTTGAAGTAGAATATCGAAAAGGTGAAAAATTAAAACATGCAGATTTCTTTAGCCGAAACCCACTTCGAGTTGTTATGAATTTGACAACCAAAGATGACTGGCTGATTGTAGAACAACGGCGCGATTCTGAACTGAGTAAAATCATCAAAGAAATTCATACAAATCATGACATTTATCCGGACTACGAACTCAAAGATAACGTTTTACACTTCAAAACTAATTCTGACGGAAAAATCAAACTGACCAAAGTTGTCCCACAGTCTTATCGATGGAGTCTTATTAACACCTATCACGAAGCTCTCAAACACATGGGATGGGAGAAGACGTTGGCAAAACTTAAAGAAAACTTTTGGTTTCCCAAAATGTCATCAACAGTCAGATACTTTGTTGAACACTGTGTTATATGTAAGACTATGAAAGGGCCGTCAGGAGCCACACAAAGTCGATTGAACCCAATCGAAAAGATACCAGAACCTTTTCACACCATCCATATTGATATTTCCGGGAAACTCAGTGGTAATGCTTCTCAGAAGGAATATGTCTTTGTAGCAATTGATGCTTACACGAAGTTTGTCATCTTGCAACACGCCAAAAACAAAACTCAAGCCAGTGCCTTAAAACATCTCAAAGAAATAGTTTATTTATTTGGTGCTCCAAAACGCATTATTGTTGATGGTGATGGCGCATTTATTTCACATTACAAAAACTACTGTGATCAATATGGGATACAATTGCATCAATGCGCCGGATATACAAGTAGAGGAAACGGACAAGTGGAAAGGATTATGAGAATTATAAAGAATGGCTTGACTATCATAAAAAACACACAAAAATGTCATTGGGATAAATCACTGGGAGCTTTACAGCTAGCTATCAACTCCACTTTCTCAAAAACCACAGGATTAACACCTATCGAATTGTTAACTGGGAAAAAAGGAAGCGTTCCTCCAGAACTCTTAAGCCTCATTGACGAGCGTAACGAAAGAGTTAATCCAGAAATTATGAAAGAAGTTGTGTTAAGAAGGATGACCGAACAGGCTGAAAAAGATAAAATGCGCTACGATAAAAGTAAAGCTCAAGTGAAGAGATTTGAGAAGAGTGAATATGTTCTCTTAAGAGAACCTCCAAGACTAGGCACTAAACTAAGCCAAAAGTATGACGGACCCTTCGAAGTAAGAAAGGTCTTACCACACGACAGATATGAAATTCGTCGAATAAATGGTCGTGGTCGATGCAGGAAGGTTTGCCACGAACATTTAAGAAAAGCTCCACACTTTGGTGTTCAAAGTAACGTGGCCGTATCGGCAATGAATAGAGACATGAATGAAAACGAGACATCTGATGAGAATAATAGTGCTTAAAACAAGCTAACGTTGTAAGTAAAATAACGTGAAAGTAAAATAAATGTTGAGCTGATACTGGATCAAAATGAGCGTTGAGGCTTTGAGGTTCTATGACTTGTGACCAAAATTAGCGCTGAGGCTATGAGGTTGATGTTCAAAATGATTCGCGAATCAATCCAAAATTAGCGCTGAGGCTATGAGGTTGATTGGCAAACAACGAGACTTGTATTTAAAAACTAAACTTACTTTTTCAGATTGCTATAAGATGTCGGCGCAGGGACGCACTCATCATCAGAATGGCCGTATCGGCGCAAGTATTACGCAAGTCTAAAAACGGCACAACAACAACGCGCAGAGCGCACGTGCAACGAAACGTCACGACCTACTCATGCGGCGCGCACCACTATCGACGAACCACCTGTGCCACAGGTGCTTATAAAGGCGTGCGCAGCGCGGGAGTGGTCATTCGTTCGTTGTCATCCAAGTCGGTCGGACGTTTTTGGAGCAAATAATATTATTTTATTTTGAATAATTTTTTAAATTTATTTTATTTTGAATTATTTTTAAATTGATTTTATTTGAATTATTTTTAAATTGATTTTATTTGAATTATTTTTTTTAGATTATTATATTTCGAGTTATTCTGGAATACATTTGATGAGATACGTGTCATAATTATTGTGTTAAAAAGTGATTTAGGAATAAAACACAATGAATAATGAAGATGCTTTTATTCGTGAAGATACCCCTCCTCTTATATCAGAAGAGGGGACGAATCGACGCCAACAACCTGTTCATACAAACACAGCAACAATGGCACTCCTGGCTAATACATTTAAGGATACAATGTGTGAAATGATGATGCAAATGTCTCAAGAAAATCATGCTGCTCTTGCTTCAATTATGCAAATGTTTCATGCTGAAGAGAACCGTTCAGTTCGAATTTCTGATGTCTATTTTCCAAGTTATGACCCTGATAAAGGGACCGACGTGAGAGAATGGGTAAATCTCATAACAAGAACTCAAGAAGAATACAAATTGAAGGATCACGAAGTTCGTCTTAAAGCTGCAAGTGTTTTAAAAGGAAGGGCGCAAACTTGGGCCGATGATTGTCTACTGCGAACAACGACTTGGGCAGAAATGAAAGAAGACATGTTACAAACATTTGAACCAGAATCTCGATATTTTTCAGATGTATTGAAATTTCGAAGATACACCATTAATGACGCAGACAACGTACCAGAATACATATCAAATGTCTGGAAAATGTTTAAGAAAATAGTGAAACCGGATCCAACAGAAGAAGATGCTGTTGAATTTGTGATCGGTAGTATACAAGAAGATGAACTCCGTACAGAGCTTCTAAACAGCAAGTGCAAAACAGTCCCAGAGCTAATAGCGATTGCAAAAACAATGCGCAAACGTAAGCTTCCACCAACACAAGAGCGTGTACCTAATAAAAAGCTAAAGATCGACGGCAACAAATCAGACCAGGGTTTGACATGTTTTGTATGCGGCAAACAAGGACATCGAGCTCGGTGGTGTAACCAAAACTCAATTGCACGTGCTCGCACTGAACATGCCATTGTTTTTTGATCCACAATGCTAAAAATGTCAAAGTACTTACTTAAAAAGTGGCTGGAATTTTTTTATAGGTATATTTTTTTCGTTTAAAAGAAATTATTGTGCATATTGGTTAATTTTTTTCGAATTTAGTCTAGTCCGTATTCGTCTTTTAATTAATATGTGTATGCAATTGGTATCTTGGTAGTTTTATAGTTAAGTTAGAGGTAGTTTTTCTAGGAATTATTGCCTATTCGTATTTCCTTGCTTTGGCTGGCACCGACTCCAAAAAGAAGTAATAAATTTTAAATATTTGCAAAATATTAATGTCAAATAAATTACTTTTAAATTATGTTTTTTTAAAACAATTCAAATATTTATTTTCAACTTTTTAGTGGGAACGGTTTTTGTTTGTTTTTCTTGAAGGCGGTTTTTTTTTTTGTAAAAATTGTTTTTATTTCTCGCCGGTTAGTGTTTTTTTTTATTAAAATGAAGGCAACGAAGTTAATATCGTTCCTACATTGAATATTCTTATGAAAAAGGTACCATGTCGTAAATATTGTACACTGTTTTTTTTTAAACGTTTTATTCCCGTGAAGGAATGATACGCCGCATAAAATACCTACTATCGATGTGTCTATTTAAAAAAAAGAAATGTCCTTTGTTACAAATTCGAATTAGTTCTCGCCTTACGAAAAACCGAAAAACTAGCAGTACTCAGTAGGCATTTTTCTCACCTTAACATTGCTAGAATTCATTGTTTTATTATGAAATTCCCATGCCTACCTTCTACCTTCCGGTTCCATCATCAGAACAGTCTGATAGTACCTTATAGCCAATGTGCATCTCATGACAATTCTAATAAGCCCAAACACGGCTGGGATACATTGATTAATTACGCAGTTCCGGTGCCTACCATCCAGCTCCATCATCATCAGATCAGTTCGATGATACCATTCTCAACATAACTATTCAGAATCATTTGTTTATTTGCATTGTCATAGTTGCATTGTGATATTTATGCGAGTGTCAAGTTCCGTTGGCCAATGGTTTCTGATCTTCTCCACCAGTTCCACTTCATCAAATGTTACTTTTTGACTGTAGATGCTTAAGTTCTCGATGAAAATACTAAAATAACTATATGGTTGCTTATAATATTTGAGGAGTTCCCTCGATTTCTCATAGAATCCATCATCAAAACTGGATTTTGAAAAAAAATGGACCAATCTGGAAGCATATTAAGCAAGGGGAAAAAAAAATTTTGCGAATCGGTTCATGAACGACGGAGTTCTGAGGTAACAAACTTAAAAAAAAAAAAATATAAAAAAAAAAAAAAAATACAACCGAATTGAGAACCTCCTCCTTTTTTGAAGTCGGTTAAAAAGACCTCATTTTTCTATAGATGTACTTTCTTGCACACTGAGTTGGGATAAAGCCTTAGGTTCGTTATCCCGACCATGTTTTATAGAGGTAATATGGTCCAAATTATAAGAATATAAAATAGTTTTTACTAGAGGTGCAGAGTTTTGGTTTGCTCGCCTTTTGCAAACCTTTCCAAAGGAGGACGTGGTAAGTATGCACCTTCTAAGTTTAAACCACAAAGAACTTTCGGCTTGTAACACAGTGGTCCTCTCAATTTCATGGCGATTTGACACCTGTTTTTTTAAATTGTTTAAAAAAAGGTTTTTACATTGTTCATAATCTGCAGCTTCCATATCCGGTCTCTCACATTCCTTTCCGTAATGAGCATCTACAGGATTATAATTAATTGTTTTGCGGGCATTACCTCTACGAGCCGTTACTTCTCGGTTATTTTTAGCTAACCTCCTGGCCTCCAACAATTTTAAGGATTTTTCTGGACCAGCGTGACAGATGGATTTATAAAAGTGTATTGTGGCTTCCCGGTATTAAACGATACCACTGCTGCATAACATCGTGTAGTGTAGGAGTCTTTCAATGAAAAGTTGACACGTTTCCCTCCAACCATTTTCGCCACGATGCTATTGAATTGCGCTGCGCGATTATTGGTGAAGCAATGTAAAAGACTCCGGGTATTGTAGGCGAGTTAAGATGCGTTCTTTTTTAATTTTAAAATTACTGTCGATATCAGTGGGACCAGATTGGGCTCCTTTTTTCTTTCATCCGTACAGTAGTAACTGTCACATTCTAAATGGTCCCCAAATATGTGTCTTGGGCTATTACTAATGTCTATCTGTAGTTTTTCTATTTTATTGGAATTTACCAAATGCTTTTAACCATTGTCCTGTTGTCTATATCTAATAGCAGCACGGACAGCAGTACGTAGCCTTTTCATTCAGTCCATATTCAAAAGTTTACGTTCGTTTAGAGGTATAGCTGTTTCTTTTTGAAGTAACAAGTTTTTCCCATTGTAATCCCTCAACAAATAGTTTGTGCATTCAATTTTTTGTATGGATATAACTGGGTAAGGTCGACTTTCTAATATACTTTTGTAATTACTAGAATCGCCATCTGCGATAAGTGTTTTATAAATTAAATTTCTTTCCCTAATGGATTTTTTAAAACCTTCAACTAATATGGTTTGCTCCATGCTGGTAGACGATCCCGAGTGATTTTTTGTGCATTTGTGGGCTTTTTCTGGCTGGCCTTTTTTGTTAGCCCGGGCGCAAATGACGCAATATTTGTTGCGAACGCCAATATGTAGCACTTTACCACTATGTTCACCGATTATGGCTGCAACACCAGAGAGTGCAGAATAATTATGGTCACTTCAGCAGCAGTCTTCCACATGTCGGAAATAGCATCATGTGTTTTACTGTATAATCGAAACGGCATTGTTGGTAAATCCATAGATGCAGTAATCTCATTAAGGTTGAAGAGACCAATTCCCGTAATGATTGCACCGGATACCACTCCCACATTAAGGTCGAGTTTTGATAGTTCAGATGTCTGCCTCCGAAGTTTTTAAAATAAAGCTAGATCCACACATCATACACTTCAAGTCGAATTTAGAAATCAGACCTACTTGTTTCTCCTTTTCTGTTTTCAAATAGTTCATTTGCAGCCGAACTTCTCGCTGTGTTCACTTATATTTATTAATTGATTCCAGAAGTATTGAAAATCTATTATGCGCCTGCCATCAACGATGTAATCGTTCTAAAAACAAAAGCAACATTAAAACATTTAAAATTTAAAGAAATCTAATAAGTAGGTACTAAAAATATTTACGATCGAGTCTGAAAGTTCCATTGATTCTTCGAGTCCAGGGTCTAATGCAAAAGGTTCTTCTTCCTATAAAATTAAGGAAATAATTAAGTAAGTACCTATACCTACTACTAAATAAACTCAAAAAAAATTGATTAAAACGTACAATTTTTTTGATCACACAGCATGAAGTACGGCTGCAAATTGAACTATTTGAAAATAGAAAAAAAACAACAGCACTGAAATTTTGGCAGTGTTCGCTTGTGCATGCAACATTGCAACATCTAATTGAGATTGAAATTTAAAGAAACACAAATATTAATATTAATAATAATAGTCTAAAAATATTTACGATCGACTCTAAAAGTTCCATTGATTCATCAAGTCCAGGTTCAAATGCAACAGGTTCTTTTTCCTATAAAATTAAAAATAATAAGATAGTACCTAAACCTACTACTACATAAACTTCTGTTTAAAACATAAAATTGTTACTAGAACATACAATTTCTGTTATCAAATCTGACTTTTCACTTGTACCCGGCACGGCGTCTCTTCTAAAGGTACTATCTTCCTCTACTCGATTCACGCGATTTCTCATTCTGAAATGAAAACAAAATAGCTGTCAAATTTCGAACCCACAAATAAATGAATTTTTACTCAATCATCATAACAAAATGATTATTAAAATCATCAATACAACAAGCTCATTTAATACGAATGAGTTTTTCAAGAAATATTCATTGAACGGGGTAAGGCGGGTGCGGCATAGAAAATTTGAATTTCGCGGGCTACCCTGGTGCTTCCACCATCGATAACTGTGTATATGAATTGCAAATAAAAAGAATATCTACCTCGCTTCTGTTGCTTTCTTCATGGCTGCAGAATTATGATTTTTCCTTTTTTTGACACATTTGTATACACAACCCTTACGCCCCATTGCTAAAACTAATAAAACAAAAATATAATAATTATTCTACAAACTACAGAAATCATACTTTACTAGATATTAAACGAAAATCTTACCTTATGAAAAAAATACAAAAAGGATCAAAAGGTTGTAGTCGTAGTTTAACAATGCGTTTACGATTGATGCGCTCGAAAATCAGGACGCGGAAAAAAATGGCGCAGGTCCTGCTTCGATGAGCGCTCGGGCCGTACTAATCGGTGCCCGCGTTTGCATTGTAATTTATTCTAATAGAATTATAGGGATGTTAAAAATGATATTACGTCTGATTACATGAATTGATTTTAATAAAACTTTGGAATTAGTTTGGTAAAAGAACAAGGTTTATTTTTATATGTTTTTTTAAAATGTAATATTACACTTTATTCAAACCAAAAAATCACGATAAATTAGCGATATAAAACGTAAAAGTTGACCTAAGACTTTGTGTTTTTACTAATTAATGGTAATAATTATCGATATTCTAGTACATTATAAGTCAACAAAAGTATATGTCTGAAGCTTTATGTATTTTTGTAGTTAAATTGATTAACATTTATGATAGATTTAGGAGTCCGAATTTGACTCTGCGATGATTTTTCAGTAAACTAGTTGTGGGAGATTAATCACTACATCATTTACAAAAAAGTTTTTGTAAATGTGTTACATTGCGAATCAATACGAAAGACTAGTCTATTATTTAAATGTATTCAAAAATTCCAGAGTGTTATATAAGATGGTAAATTAGGCGACCAAAGTCTTAGGTATTTGCGCAAAAACGTGAAATGGCTCTTAAGTAAGTATGAACATTGAGATCCGGTAATGATGTAGGTATAAACTAATGAACTGGCTAATTACTCACCCCTAAACAGATAGGATTCGAACTGGCCGCCCGCCTGCTTGCTCGTGCTTCGCCATACATAACACATTAGCATATTACCGTATTCTTGGGCACTGTAGTAATAGTTAAATCCAGATTACATTTTTAAATCACACTCACAAAAACAAACAATAACAGACACAAACACAGAATTAGTTTTGCTAGATAGGTATCAAACGAAAACTTATTTAGTCTCACGTCACGTCCCGAATTCCCGAATTTTGCAAAATTAACACACTCGTTCGCTATCAAGGTCTTCAAGAAACTGACATAAAAATCAAAATCGGCTAAATGTAAAAGAAATGTTTTTTAAACATTCCTTTGACTTCGCCGACTTTTGGCGGCATTGTGTTCAAAAGGACGCCGCGCGGCAGTTCGTAGCGCAAGCAAAAAAGGTCTTAGTGATACAAAACTTAGTAACCTATTTCCGACCTTAAGATATTTAGCTAATGTCGGAAATCGGTTACCCCGCTTTGTGCAGATACGTATTTTTTCTTATGGGCAGATTTATCTAGACCGTATGTTTGACGCTACACACACATGCACACGGGTTAGTGTGTTACAACTAGGCAGTATGCGTTGCATTGCTCTTTATAGTGAAAGTAGTGAATTAATTGTTTTTTTAATTAAAATCACGTTGGGTTTGGTACGAATAGCGATTACGAACAGTCTAAAGTAAAAAACAGCTGAAAAATATTGAAAAATGAGAAAAAAGCCGTTGAAAAAGTAACGTTCTCACTGCAAATGGACGAATGCTGCCATCCCTCTTACGCAAGGCACATAAATTGGCCCCGTACAAGACGTCGATGATGGCCTCGTCCGCTTTACCCGAGAGCATGAGGCTAAACAAAGCCGTAAGCTCCATCAAGAGTAACTCACCAGGTTCCCCAGCGCCTGAACAGATGAGGTCCTTCATGTGCTGAGGTCTTAGGCTGTCGAGGCCGACAGCAGAGCCGCTCCGAAAAGAGCAAACGGCTGTGACCACCTCTCGACCTGTAACGCTGAGAGTGTGAATGTCCGGATCAGGGGGTCGAGAAAAGAAAGACCATCAGATGGGGCAGGGTGTTTGCTCACCAGAGCTGCGAGAGTATCTGGAGGACACGGTGTCACCACATAAGTACTAAAAAGAATCCTGGCTGCTCCACTAATGTTACC
Source organism: Melanchra persicariae (assembly GCA_947386135.1). NCBI lineage: Eukaryota > Metazoa > Arthropoda > Insecta > Lepidoptera > Noctuidae > Melanchra > Melanchra persicariae. Next base: position 5,801,253 of record OX376661.1, on the reverse strand, counting down.
TTCCCTAATTTTGATTCGACCAGATTAGAAATACCTCTTGATGAGGTTAATCTGTGCGTCTATAATTTTGAGTCCAAATCATAGGTCGAAATATTACAATTATCTTTAATATGTGCAGTTAGTGTCTTTTTGGTTGCCAAAGTCTTTTGTACATGTAATATTCTGTAAGGGAAGGTTAATAGTTGCTCCTAGGCACTTTGCGAGTTCTTGCAGGTAGCAAGGCGAACGCATCCCGCTAGGTGTTGCGCTACAAAAGGTTTAAGTACAGCGAGGAATTCCCTTTAAAACTGGAACAAAGTTTTTGAATAGGATTTTCCAAAACGGGTCTGAAGTGAGTGCACTTTGAGGTTTGTGTGCTTTCCCAATGTGCACATTCAGACCCCGCTTACCTTTAAAAACTCGTGTTTTGGTGCACAGAGGACACCTCTCCAGGATGGAGGTTGAGTGGCACTATCTTCCAACACAACACTGCTGCCACTAATCATTTATATAAGAAAAACGTACACTACTAAAAAGTTAAACTTATTCACTTTTTAAAATTAAAATAAACAAAACATTAAAAAAAAATAGTTCAGATTACAACTGCCACGATGACAACATGTATCATGCATAACGGCGCAGTCGCGTTGGCGGTCTGGGGCACCGCCACGCCCGAAAAGACATTAATAGTTATTTGCCGTGTCAGATGGAAAAGTCTTCGTGTACTTCGGTGGCAAATACTATAAAGAATTGCACCCTCAAAATTATTATTTAAAATAGTGGCAAGCGATGCGGATGAATTTTTCGACGCCATATTTTGGATTATTTTTAGTTTTACTTAGTTAAGGGTTCTTTATTAAGTATTTATAGTATTATTTGAGAATTTTAAGTTTGTTGCATATATATAAAAGCGTTATAATCTGTATCTTTTTTATTTCTTCAATCTTCAAGGTATGCCTGATGCTGACAAAGCGGAACTGGATACCATTGAAAGGGTATTCTGTAAAGGCAAGGAAGACACACTTCTTATTGGCAGCGTCATCTCCAACATTGGATACGGCGAGGCTGCTTCGGGTAGTACTGCTATCACGAAGGTAACATATTCACTGGACACATATGTGCTCTTAATTATTGTTAAACTAGCCCTTTGCCCGCGACTTCGTACGCTCGGATTTAGTAGGTACTCCACAAACTTCAACGCCCCCTGTCTTATAAAGGTTAGTTTTGGAAAATTAAGCAGAACGATTTTCATTATTTACTTAGCCATTTCTACTTATTCGAGGCCCTAGACAATGTGCCATTTAGGTAATTAGCGAATGCGACTGTCGAAATGCCAAAATGTAGGAATAAATTGATCACGTGACATTTCGATAGCATCTGTCAATCCCATACATTTTTGACGTATTGACAATCGCCTACGCCACGCCACTGTTGACAGAATTTCTCTTATCTCGAGCCCAGGTTCAGCGCAACTGTTCAACCCGTTCAGCCCGTCAGGGGTTAATTATGCAAAAATTGTTAGGTACATCTGTTTCAATTATTCCATTTTTAGTTTGTTCATAGAATTCCGACGTAAATTGAAGCAAGCAATAATGTCCTCCTCCCCTAAAAACTTAATCACCCCTGCTTCACCCTTATTATGTATGTACCTAGTTTATTTTCAAAAATCCAAACATTTGTTATTCTTATTATTTTATCGAAATCATTTTCAACTTCATCGGACCAAGCATTGATACGATTCTCTCCAGTTCGCTCAAGCCGCGATATTTTTTTTACTTCGAGCATGTTTATTACGTCGTAACTTTTTAACGAAAGATACGATTTGAATAATTGGTGAAAGGTGTACGATTCTATTGGTGAAAGAATTTTTCAAATCGGTCCTGCAGTGCGATTCTGTAAACATGTCGTAGTGAACACATCGACAAACAAAAGGTGCAGTGAGCTTGGACTGACGTAAGCTGTCAATAACGCTAGTGATGAACAAATCTATTAGAGAATCCTGTCGATAAATCGAGTTTACTGAATTTTAATGCTAAAGCCAAATATTTATAAATACCTACCTAAAAGACTGATTATCCAAATTTCTACCTAAATATTACTAAGTAGGAACGACAAAAAGAAAAATTCCAACCAGAGTACATGAGTTACTAATTTAACTGTTGCTAATAATAAATTTACCTACAAAGAGTATTCATCCTCACCTTATCACATTTTTCTGTTGGGACAAATCAATCAATGAACCCATTCACAAAGCACACTGCGCATGCGAAAAGTGGAAATTAATTAAATAACAATTCAAACGAACAAGTGTTCACTCCACCGTATTGAGCGGACTCTAAGAAGAGGTGAACGCGCGAACGTAACGTTCACCCGTTGCTTGACAACGAAGTGTTCCCTTCACCCTATTCCGGTGACTATAAGGCAAGGGGAAGTGAATGTTCCCTTCGACCGCGTTATTTTTTAATCTTTGATTCTTCCATAAACATTCAGAGAATATTTTATATTCAAAACTTAAAAATACCTATCTAAAATGTTTTTTGGGATGTAAGCAAATTAGATTTTTTTGTAATGGTATTTTTAAGGCGTTTTTGTACCTACTTTTTTCCATAAGTAGGCAATCAATTATTTAAGCCTGATTTCAATAAAAAAAAACGGCTACTGTTCAAAGCTTTATTTATTAATAAAACAATTCCGGACGCCTAATGAAACCCTGTTATGTTGGAATAAATATTCTAATTCTGTCTTGAAACGCGTGGCTAGCTTCCGAAGTGTGAGCCATTGTGACCATTGTCGACCATGAAAACGGGTGAACACTGACAGTATAACTACCTACTTTTTGACGATCGTATGACCACCGAGCGAGCAGCGATGCTCGAAGACCCAATAATTAAGACTCAAATGTGGCAAGTGGTGTTAATGATGACGAAGCTTTTGTGGCTTCTGCTGCCAAAATGGCAAGAGTAGAATCAAAACCGAATCAACCCGATCCATGATGAACCGAGCACAACCTTCCAGATTTTACCACCAACACAAAATGTGCATTCCAATCTGGTTGACAAAAATAGCAGTCACGATGGAGAGGACACCTTTAATGACAGCACCGATAGTAACCTCATGATATTTAATCACTCATTATTGAGTTTTGTGGTGGAGAAATAACATTGTCAAGTTCAGTGCTAAGTGAACTATTGTTTAGTGTAGCTGGCTTAATTTTTGGAAGGAGACAAAGCCACAAAACTATTGTTTGTGAAACATAATTTGCCTATCCTTAGTTTTGATTAGGTACCTACTAGCAGGTAATGTTTGTATTTTTAAGAAAGTGTACCTATTGAAATAAATATTTACGACTTTCTATTACTTCAATCAATCATGAGTTATTATTTTTCCACTTCCACGAACACCTCTGCCTAATTGGAACAATGTAATTTTGGACTCTTACTGAACCCAGCTAAATCTCAAGCACTCATTGTTGGTGGCAGATACATGCTCAGCCTATTGAAACACCAGTCTCTGCCGCCTGTAGTGTATGACTCAGTGCCCATTTTATACTGCAAAAGCGCTGCAGTTAGTAAGAGGATATTCTACTCTTTCCAGTCTCATAAACGTCTCCAAAAATTCTTACCATTTCACACTAAGGTCAGTCTTGCTCAATCTCTTCTTCTACCACTTATAGACTATGCCAATATCTATTTTCTAGATGCTTCTGAGGTACTTACTCCTAAACAAACTCGAGCACTGACACTTCTCTTCTCCTTCGTACTCTGCATCACACTTCCTGTCGCTGTGGTGGCTCCTTCTCTGTTACTGCAGTGCATCTCTGGAACTTGCTCCCACACTCCCTATGCAACAGCCCTTCTGTTGATTGTCATCAAGAGGAAAGTTAAAGAGCATTTCCTTTTGATTTTGACATACTATTCTTATATATTATTATGTATGTGTATATATTTAGTTATGTATGTAAGTAAGTACTTATATCTATTTATTATAAAATATATAATGTGCCCTGTATCCTACCCTTTATTGTCATCTTTATCACTGAAAGGTTTGCTGGGAGAAAATTCAACTTGGAGTTAAGCTAGCCTTTGTACAGCTGTTATGGTGTACAATAAAGAATTAAGAACTAATCTTGTGATTCAAAATGCCACTGAAATTACCACCATTTGAGAAGAAGAATAAATGATAATATATGGCTCACTGACTTGTATCTTTTCTATTCTAGCAACTTACTTTTCTATACTAATCAGCCATAGTATTAATAATAATAATTATTGTGCTATGCATTGATGCTTACTTCTGCATAGCTACATAAAATTAAAACCATGTTACCAACAAATTTAGGTGCAGCATCATCAACTTTATTCAGATCTTAGCAATATTTCCTATCTTTTGTACTTGGAGAGGATATAAATAAATCAATATCAGGCGAAATTACAATTTTACTCATTTTTATCCACATAAAAAAATACTAATACATCTTTTGCACTGAGCCAGCGGCAGGCAGAAGCCTGCAGAGTTCCCATATTCTGGATCTTCTGCTGAGGTGCTAATGGCAAAGTTAGAAAACTTGTCTGGATGGAAGCTGGCCGGCTGCCTTTAGCTGAAAACAATGGGTAAACATAATTCATTATTATTCTAACTATTTTCAACATTATTTCCCATATTATGCTGATTGGTTATTCTATTTTTCAATAAAACATTCATCTATGTTTTAATTTATACAGCAAATCAGTTGCATATTGAAACAATTCCATCCATCACATGGAGAACAATGTTACTCTTAGCTATTTTTAGAATAATCCGAGTTACAACTTTTTTAGTTACAACTTTGCCCCCATCGATCACTTATATAGCTTTCGTGGTCTACATTGTTATAATGTGTAAGTATTTCTATTTAATTTCGTAGTAAAGCAATATCTACTCAATTCATTGCGGTATACCCTTTGATTTGTGATCAAATCAAGATCAATCAATCAATTATAAAATAAGATAACGTTTCAGCTTAGTAGGTAAACAATATATTATCACATCTTGGTAGGTCGGCCGTACTGTCGGCCCGACTCGGTTTAAACACATTTACGATCATCACATATTTAATAAATATCACTACGTAGGTACCTATAAAATTCGAAACTCGGAGAACTTGAAAACTTTCTTTTGTTTGGTTAAAAATAGGTAGGTAAGCATTCATTACCCATACTGACGCGACGTTTGAAAATTTTTCGAACTTCATTGGCGAGTGGCGACATTGCTTTTTTTGAGATTTTGCTGTGTTGGCTACTGAGGTTTTTAAGCCAATCATATTTTTTGTTCAATTCTATTGAATTCTGGTCTTCGGTTATAGAATACAATGAAATAATTACTTAACGGCTAAAGATTTATCTATGGAGGTATTTTTATATCACAGCATTATATAAAATATAATGTGGTTTAAATACTAACTAACATGGCAAACCGATTTGGTTCTCTATTGTGTTCCTTTTCTTTTTTATCCGTAAGTGCCATATTTTTTTTTGTCATCATTTGTCCAAATGATAACTTGCCCGAACAATGTCACTGATATAGATATAGTCTGATATAGATTTTTATTTCAATCGGTTGCAGAGATAGGTACCTAAAGAAAACTTCTTATAACAACATAGCTCTTCCTTGGCAGTCTGGTAAAAAGTGATTATTATGAAGGCGATTAATGTTTTTGACACGATTTTTTAGAATTCTTTATCCCAAAAAACACATAGGTATCAACACTACTACTAACATTAATATAAGAATAAAGTTTTGTTGAAATTCAAACATTGTTCGCCGGAATAACCTGTCACGAACAGCGTACCCTTAGCCGCCTAAAATTTGAAGCACACGCTCCTCGGTGTTAGTAAGTTATCTTACTTCCTCGAACCCCCCATCCGTCGCCTAGTTGCGGCGTACTCAGCAGCTTTTTTTTTATGTTAGATTTTCGGTCCGTCCAATACTAGGTAAGAAAGAAGGATTAGTCTGTTTAGTAGGTAAGCCGATGGCCTTTGTCGCTAAAAAAAATCTAAACAAATTCCAAGAGTAAAAATACTTAGGTAGGTAGGTACCTTCATCTACTTCTTTTTAGTCTTGGTAGCCCCGCCTAAAGCGTTAATTTTCGATGTTACTTCCTCCCAGAACCTTTGGGTTTTGAGGCGGGCATTTGCGGTGTTACTATGCCCCCTGGCCATCTCCGGATGGAGTTCCATCATTTGAACCAGGGCAACAAACTGCGCCTCATTTGCAGCACAAGAGCGAAATGGGCTAGAAATATATCCTTAAATTAGGTCAAATCATCAAAAATTACCTCTAAGATTTCGTTTTTCAATATTCTCTAATACTTTATAACAACCTATTATTTAAAAATCTGTCCGTAGTGCATACTTACGTCATTCTTATCGAATTGGTAATAAAAAATATAAGAACACGTATCGTAGGAAACAGCGCGGCGTTTTGAATTATTTATCAAAAGGGCGCGAAATCGCATGTCTACACCAAGTCTATTGTACCACTCTACCACATTTTTGTTTTCAATATGTGTACTAGTCTTTTAAGATTAATTTTTCGGGCTTCCGGAATCTATGGCCACGGTAGATTCGATTATTGCAATAATAGTTTTTTGGTTATATGTTTTAAATACATTCACAAAAATAATAATTAACACTTGTTAAAAAAAACGAACGTTTATTATTTGTCTTTGTTAATACTTCATTAACAAAGACAAATAATAAACGTTCGTTTTTATTGCAATAATAGTTTTTTGGTTATTAAACCAGGATGTGTTATAAATACATTCACAAAAATAATATTATTAACACTTGTTAAAAAAAACGAACGTTTATTATTTGTTTATTTATTTATTTAACCGCTGCGGCCCCGACATGTGAAAATTCCCAAAAAAAAGTAAATCTTATGTAATAGGTAAATAAACATTAAATTCGCGATTAATTCGCGACACACCGGTGTGTTGCCGGGGCCGGACAGGTTAAAAGGTACACCAACGACGTATTCACTAGAAACATTGACATAGTTGAAACATATATACATTGAGGTATGGTGAATTTGTCTCTTACAGGCGTACACAGCATTTACGTACTAAATAGATTTATAGGTAAGTATAAGTTTTTACAAAATAATTCAAAACAAAGAACAAAACATTGGGTAAACAATTGGGTAAAAAAAACATTGGGTAAAAACAATAATTTACATAATCAAAATTAGAATAATCAAAAATTAAGATCAAAAATTGAAATCAAAAATTAAAATCAAAAATTAAAATCAAAAATTAAAATCAAAAATTAAAATCAAAATCAAAAATTAAAATCAAAAATGAATAACCAAAATTAAAATCAAGAATTAAAATCAAAAATTAAAATCAAAAATTAAAATCAAAATCAAAAATTAAAATCAAAAATGAATAACCAAAATTAAAATCAAGAATTAAAAGTTAAAATTAAAATAAAAAATTTAAATCAAAATAACAATTATTACAAGAAGTAAAACATTAATATAAAAATTAACAGTAACATTTAAATTCAAAAATTCAAAATGGTAGGACACGATAACGAGTGCAATGAGGGGCATTCCAAAATTGTCAATGTGGTAGGCATTAGTGAAAAAAACCAATAAATTAGACTAAAAAAAAAGTAAGTAATAAATTGTTATGAACTTATGATTCGTTAACTATTATAAGTTTTCTGCGAAATTGGGAAAATGTGTCTGTAAAAATATCGATATTGTTACAGATATCTATTGTATTATAATTAGCCATTAATCGATTCAAGGGGGCATTGAGACCGAGGTTAGTTCTTGATGAGGACGGTGCGAAGGTATTTATTTTGCGTAAAGATCTAGCTACTGTACGCCTAGGTACAGTTATATTGATTTCTGATAATAACTCAGGTACATCCGCCAGATTATGGATGATTTTGTAAAACAAGAGCTGATCAGAAGTGCTTCTACGTTGTTCAAGTAATAACATGTTGAAGTGATTGAGCCTCTGAGAATAATTAGCATCGTGAGGGCAACTAGGGCATCTAAAGCGTAAGTACCTGGTGAAGGCCTTCTGTATACGCTCTATCCTGTTAATATGGACACGGTATGTAGGATTCCAAACTGGAGAAGCATAGTCGAGTATGCTTCTGACAAGTGTGTAGTAAAGCACTTTTAGTGTCGATGTGGACCGAAACTCCGAACAAGTTCTCCTCACAAAACCCGAAATTTTTGACGCTTTGGCCACAATCGCGTCAATGTGGTTGATGAACGTTAACTTGCTGTCAAGTTGGACACCCAAGTCACGGATGGTATCAACTTTTTGCAGAGGAATTCCATCCAACGTATATGACGATAATCGTACGTGTTTGTTTCGCGTAAAAGTCATGTGATAGCATTTACTTGCATTGAGTGTCATCATATTAAGTTGGCACCATTCATTCACCGCATCTAAGTCTTTCTGAAGAAGAAGAATGTCACAGTCAGTTTTAATTTCACTGTAAATTTTCAAATCATCCGCAAACATGGAATATTTGCAGTGCCGTATTGAATGAACAATGTCATTGACGAAAATCAAAAAGAGAATCGGTCCCAGATGAGATTCTTGTGGTACCCCGGAGGTGGAAAAGTAAAATGGTGACTCATAACCCCTCACAACCACTTTCTGTTTCCGCTCAAATAGGTATGAGGCAAACCACATGAGTAGTTGGCCGGATATGCCAAACTGTTCGAGCTTTGTGATAAGTACCTTGTGATTAACCTTGTCAAAGGCACTGCTGAAATCTGTATAGATGGAGTCAACCTGTATGCGGGAGTCCAGAGATTTGCTAATATCATTAACGTAATGTACCAAATTAGTGGTAGTGGATTTGCGAGCACAGAAACCGTGCTGTTGGGGAGCCAACTGCGCTCTTATGTGCGAAGTTAGTATGGGGCAGACAAGCGCTTCAAACAGCTTCGCAAAGACGGAAAGAAGCGATATGGGACGATAGTTAGAAGAATCGTCGACTTCTCCTTTTTTAAAAATGGGCACAACGTTAGCAACTTTCCATTGCGAGGGGAACGTAGATGATTTCATTGACTTATTAAAAATCAACTTAAGCGGAAGAGTCAAGTTAGCTGCACATTTCTTAATAAATAATGGGGGTAAGCCATCAGGTCCCGGACCCTTGCAAGCGTCAAGTTTCCCTAATTCCTTCAACACGTCTCTCTCAGTAAAAGTCATTCCACATAAAGCGGATTGAAAATAATTATGCGAGCTAGTACTAGGAGCATTCGGGCTAACGGATGGTATGAAGGTTGAAGAGAAGTGAGCGGCAAATAGTTTGCTTATTTCTTCCCCAGATGTTGCAATATTTTGCCCTAAGTGCATAGTGGTAGGAATGTCGCTAGACTTCGATTTTTTGGCCTTCACAAAGGACCAGAAGAGTTTAGGGTTTCGTGCGACATTCTTCTCCGTGTTCATTAAGTATGCCTCATAGCAGCCCTTTATCATAATTTTTGCGCGGTCGCCTAGAATTTTATATTCATAATTTTCTCTAGGATTTTTATATTTTTTAAAGCGAGATCTTACTTTTTCCTTTTCGTTCAGTAATCTGACAAGAGACCTAGAAAACCAAAATGGAAATTTGCCATTAGTTACTTTGGAGAGAGGAACGCACTCGTTTATTATACGATGAATATGTTCGTATAGCACATGCACCATAGCATCGACCTCAGTCAGTTCAGAAAATACTTTTATCCAATCTATATCTCTTAGTTTCAAATTGATCAAGGCATAGTTAGCATGTTTGAAATTAGGTTTTGAGATTCTTTTGTTTTTTAACGGAGCTGGTGAAATATTGCTGACAGTGATCTTAATGGGTGGGTGATATACATCTACTTTGGACATTGGATCATTGCACTCGCTAACACTACCTCCGTAAAAGTTAGAAAAAATTAGGTCTAAGGTTTTATCGTAACAATTTTTAACAGTATTTAGTTGCAACATATTATTTTCTGACAAAAAATCAATCAAAAAGTACCCCAACCTGTTGTCGTAGTTAGTTGGGGTTGTACATGGAGAGTTACCAAGACTATTGTCTATGTCCCAACTGATAAAACTGAGATTGAAATCTCCTGCTATAATCGTATCTTCTCCTGTAGATTCCAATAATAAGGATACTCTGTCTAAAAATGAATCCAGTAAGACTTGTTGAACTGGAGGTGGCAGGTAAACGGCGCAGATATTTAAGTTATGGTGCCTTTTTCCTTTGGTGATTTTAAGTCTTACCCATAGATCCTCGATGTCCGATTCCCATCTTGGCATACGTACGGAATCAATAAGCTTAGATACCGCGATCAAAACTCCTCCACCCCTTTTAGTTCCCTGAGTAGTTGAAGCCCTATCCCTGCGATAGACGTGATACCTGGAGTCGAAAATTTCGCCATCATTTATGCTATCGTCCAGCCACGTTTCTGTTCCAATTATAACGTCATAGTTGCCCAGTTGTGCAGCCAGTTTAATGGACATAAGTTTCGTTTTCAGGCCTCTGAAATTCTGATAGTAAATTGTGAATTTTTTAAGTACTTGCGCACGGTATTATTGCATAAGTATTGGTTGAACCATCTCAGAGTAAAGCAATGGCTTCCAAGCTTTTCATATGTTTTGCCTGCTCACCGTCGGCTTTTCTGACGAGAACTTTGCCATCGCGTACCCACACGTATAAATATCCCTTTTCACGGGCTGTTTTTCTAGTAGCCGCGTGGATTCTCTTATTCAACGGGGACAGGTGTTCGGATACAAAAATTGGCTTCATAGCGCCTCCATAGCCCAGATGTTGAGTATTCAGTTTTTCTTTTGGATGGGCCTTGTTAAACTGTAAGACAGATGTAAGGACTGTATCTCTCGACAATGTGCTCCGTAACTTGACGACAACCGCTCTTGGGTTCCTACTTTCTGGATCTAGTTTTCTCACGCGTACTGCAGATAAGATGTCATCCTCCTTAATCGTGCTAGACACTACGTTCCCCAATTGCACAATAGTCTTTACTAGGTTTTCGGCCTTGTTTTCTGGTATACCGTTGATCTCTAAATTTTGTTGGCGTAAATTTTGTTCTATAAGGTTAACTTGCAGCGATAATTCAGAAACCGTAGTCTTGAGAAGCTCATTATCTTTGCGAAGACTTTTGTTGTCGCTTTTGCATTCGTCGAGCTCGATTTTCATACGGTCATAATCAGCGCTCATGAAATTGACGGAGTGCTCCAAACCACGAAACATTTCTTTGATCTCCCGTAGTTCATTAGTAATGCAGGTTTTAATGGTTGCTGAGATCTCGGAAGATAAAACTGAACGTATTTCTTGACGAATAGAATCAAGTAGTTCATTCGTCGTGGACTTATGAGAGTTTGAGTGGGAGTCTGAATCAGGAGAGCATTCAGTGCGCGGGCGCTTATATCTTACGCTTATGTAAGACTAGCTGTGCCCGCGACTTCGTTCGCGCGTGCATTTCGTATTTAGGAAGATATTAAGTACACAAACTCACTAAATGTATATAGGTACTCATCGTGATTATGACATGACTTACAAAATTACGAAGAACGAACGAATATTAACATTTAAAACATTTCATCGTAAACAATATTACTTGTTATGTGATATTCATCAGTACGTATAAACAGGCTTTGCGCGCTGCTTACTTGCGATAAAGCGACATACAACCTGACCGTGCGAGATACAGGACTACCGCAGATCCACACCAACACGACTAATAGTTTGTCCCTGAGCTTGATTAATGGTCATGCCGAAACTATCAGAAGATAAGTCTCCGCAGAGGACATGGTGGAGTATACGGTGGAGTCTGCCCTGCTTGGGCGGAGCATCACCGTGTCCTCGTCGAGGCGATCGGCTGCGGCGTCCTGGTTTACTCCATGGTCCGGAGAAGAATTTAAGAATGAATGACAGCACGATTTGATAGTTATTCCTAGTTCGGGACCAATCGTAAGTCCGTAGGTGATACGGAGTAGAAAACGCCCAACACTAAGGCCGAAACTACACTACTTACTACTACTACTTCGGGCTTAAGAGAGTAGACCCCCTCAGCCGCCGCAACAGAAAAAGACAACACGGGCGTTGCGTCGGGAGTCGCAGGGCAATTCCCAGCCACCCTAAGCGCGGGCCCGCAGATGGCGAGCGTAGGTTGGCTCACTGTCCGAACACTGACTACTGTTGCGGAATTTGTTCGAAAAGTCACCACGGCCCTGGAACGTTAAAGGCATAAGGAGGAATACGGACGTGTTTTAGTCAGTAAAAGTTTAACACTCTCTTCCGCTCCACGCAGAGCAGAAGAAGTCATTTGAAGTTTTCCCATCCATAAAAAACCCACAACGGATAGAGTAGAGTAGAGAGTCCGTTGTCCTGGCTAAGTTTGCAAGCCTAGCTCCGCCCAAATGTACAAAAGCCACCAGTGTGCTTCACAGGTTGAGCGGAGAGACGACCGATAATACTCAAGCCGCAAGGGAGTGATAATCTGAGATAAAAGTCAGCTCAATCACTTAGCACTCACAAACCTATATTTACCACCTGTATGTGTACATTATGGATTGCAATAAACGATTTGATTTGAAACCTGCACCTCACCGTCCCGAGGATTTTTTCACGTCGGAAAGTCATGGCCAGGATGACGTAGCCGGCGTCGAAACAACCTCCGCAAATTGGGCTGTCTGTAGTGCATAAGTTAAAAAAAATTAAGGGCAATGATCCGTAATAATAATCCCTATTATTACGGAGGTAATTTTTACTTGAGCTGAGAAGTCATTTAGTTAGTCACGTTTATAGACTTGTCATTGCCATTTTTCACTTTTTTCACCATTTGTTGTCACGAAGTTCAGTTGTTCTCTGGCAAATTCATGCACGAAACTGTGTGAAAGAAAGAAAGAAGGAGGAGCGGGTACGGGTCCAGCACTCGAAACCTACCTTCGCGAGTTCTTCTGTGGCGTCATTGCCCAGGGATCCACAGTTCCCCTTGAAGCTCTGGAGTGTGAAACCCGCTACTGGTAATTTCTGGCCCTAGGCTGGTCACGACGAATCACCAGCTGACTGGGATTTGAACAGTTTTGTTTCAAAATAAACAAAAAATAATTAAGAATGAGGGAGATCCTGGGAAAGAAATTCAAGAGGTGAAAGGCTCACCGATTCGAAGCTCCAATGTCTTGAGCATCGAAGCCGAGTTTTTAGCCTGTCGGTTTTGTATCGGTTGCATTTTGGGGAGTGTGCGACGGAATTGCATAGTTTAATTCCGCCAAGCTCGTTCCATCATCGGACCACAAGACGTACGGCGGTACGCCATCGGTACACGATGGACCTCACACCCACATGAACAAAACGTTTTGGAAACACATGGCGTGGAATTCCCTGACTGAGTCCGTGTTTCTGGATAGTTACAGCCTGGGAGTCTTATCAAGAGTGAATAGGTTACTTATAGGCAAGCGTGCTCCATCTTCGATCACATCATCGTTTGCCATCAGGTGAGATAGTGGTCAAACGCGTTCCTATCAAAAGTAAAAAAAAATGAAAACAAAGTCAGTGGAGCAATTTTATTTTTGCATCAAATGCGTAACGCCTGGTAAGTATCAAAAGAATCTTTAACTAAAAAATACTTTTTGGTGTAATTCTCGTGCTGTTGATGGTAAGTACAGTTTCGCTCAACAAATGGCATTGCAAGTGTCATTAAAGATACTTACCCCTACTTACTATGCATGTAGATAATAAGTTGATTTCTTCTAGATTGCCATAATCCTATCAGGTTTATGTGAATGTTTTCTACATAAGTTTTGTATTTTTATCGCGATGCAAACGAAACATAATACATATAAACAAAAAATAGGCTCTGCTTGTCTTTCTAAAGAGATATGCAAAATACAGCAATAACATATTATTAATATTTGAAAATATTAGGTTTGGTAGGAATAAAAAAATAAGGAAATAAATAAGATAAAAATTATTCAAAAATAATTACAAAATTTGTGGGATTTGAACCCAAACCTAGTCTTTCGAGAAGCAGGCTTTAAACCCAACGGACTATGAGATCTGTTGACAATTGATTAAAATAGCCGATAGCTTAGCTCCCTGAAAGGGTTCCACATCAGATGCTCTAGACCTTCATTTTTTTTATGTCGACAGACAGTACTCGTCATGTTGACCAACTATTCCTAAAGCGGTATATTAATATCTCTTATAGATTAACCGGGCTGCTAAGGTTCCACGTCTTGTATTCAGATCTTCAAAATAAATTATAGCCTATATGTTGGCGAGGACTAATAGCTATACAACAAAAAAAGTTTCATTAAAATCCGTCCAGTGGTTTTTGCGTGAAAGACGAACAACAGACAGACAGACAGACAGACAGACAGACAGACAGACAAAAAAATAAAAAAAAATATTTTTGGCTTCTACTGTTTGTATAAAGCACCCCTGGAGTATTTTTTTTAGTTTATATTCAATGTACAGAATTGACCTCTTCTACAGTTTTATTATATGTATAGATAATAATGAATTATGTTTACCCATTGTTTTCAGCTATAGGCAGCCGGCCAGCTTCCATCCAGACAAGTTTTCTAACTTTGCTATGAGCACCTCAGCAGAAGATCCAGAACATTGGAACTCCGCAGGCTTCTGCCTGCCACTGGCTCAGTGCAAAAGATGTATTAGTATTTATTGATGTGGATAAAAATGAGTAAAATTGTAATTTTGCCTGACATTGATTTATTTATATCCTCTCCAAGTACAAAAGATAGGAAATATTGCTTAGATCTGAATAAAGTTGATGATGCTGCACCTTAATTTGTTGGTAACATGGTTTTAATTTTATGTAGCTATGCAGAAGTAAGCATCAATGAATAGCACAATAATAATTATTATTAATACGATGGCTGATTAGTATAGAAAAGCAAGTTGCTAGAATAGAAAAGATACAAGTCAGTGAGCCATAATAAAGTATAGTATCACTAAAATTTATTCTTCTTCTCAAATGGGGTAATTTCAGTGGCATTTTGAATCACAAGATTAGTTCTTAATTCTTTATTGTTCACCATAACAGCTGTACAAAGGCGAGCTTAACTCCAAGTTGAATTTTCTCCCAGCAAACTGAGTGATAGAGAAAGATCACAATAGAGGGTAGGATCCAGGGCACATTATATATTTTATAATAAATAAATATAAGTACTTACATACATAACTGTAAATATATACACATACATAATCCTACTAATATTATAAAGGTGAATGTTTGTATGTTTGTGTAACAATCAGGCAAAAACGGCTGAAGGGATTTGTATGAAATTTGGCACACATGTAGTTCATAACCTGGAATAAAAAATAGGCTACTTTTTATCCCGGTAAGTGGCGTGGATTAATGAAGACTGAGGAGGAAGTGGAAACTCAGAGCCGCTGCTACCTTAGTACTTCAGATTCACAAGTACCAGGAGACCAGAAACATCAAGTACCAGGAGACCAGAAACATGTCATAGTATTTTTGGGCTGCCCGGCTGGTATAATTATGTAGGTAGGGTAGGTGTAGGGTAGGTGTAGGGTAGGTGTTAGGTAGGTGTAGGGTAGGTGTAAGGTAGGTGTAAGGTAGGTGTAGGGTAGGTGTAAGGTAAAGGTGTAAGGTAGGTTTAGGGTAGGTGTAGGGTAGGTGTACGGTAGGTGTAAGGTAGGTGTAGGGTAGGTGTTGGGTAGGTGTAAGGTAGGTGTAAGGTAGGTTTAGGGTAGGTGTTGGGTATGTGTAAGGTAGGTGTAGGGTAGGTGTAAGGTAGGTGTAGGGTAGGTGTTGGGTAGGTGTAGGGTGGGTGTTTCCTGAGTAAAAAATGTACAATACAAATCAGGAAACCTTGCTATTTCCGATATTAACGCGGGCGAAGCCGCAGCTGGTAGAAACTAGTAATATATAAGAATATTATGTCAAAATCAAAAGGAAATGCTCTTTAACTTTCCTCTTGATGACGAGACAAGAGAAGAGCTGTTGCATAGGGAGTGTGGGAGCAAGTTCCAGAGATGCACTGCAGTAACAGAGGAGGAGCCACCACAGCAACAGGAAGTGTGATGCAGAGTACGAAGGAGAAGAGAAGTGTTAGTGCTCGAGTTTGTTTAGGAGTAGGTACCTCAGAAACATCTAGAAAATAGATATTGGCATAGTCTATAAGTGGTAGAAGAAGAGATTGAGCAAGACTGACCTTAGTGTGAAACGGTAAGAATTTTTGGAGACGTTTTAAATGAGACTGGAAAGAGTAGAATACCCTATGAAATGGGCACTGAGTCATACACTACAGGCGGCAGAGACTGGTGATCCAAGCTTTAAAATTTTTATCCTTAAACATTGTTCAAATATTTGTATGCCAGTAAATGGCGAAACATGTAAGAACACAATTCTAAAATAAGACCTAAATGTATCATGTTTTATGCAAATAAAATATTCAAAAGTCAAAAGTCAAAGCATTTATTTCAAATAAACCATTTGCAGGTACTTTTGAATTGTCAGAGTCAGTCAGTCAAAAACATGAAGCTATTTGCACGTTCCAAAGCGTAGATCTCTATGGAGAAGAACGTGCAAGAAACTCCACGGACACTCTTTTAAACCATTTTATGATTTACAATAATCCTGGTTACATTATCTTTGTTGCTTCTATATGTGAGAACAATGTTAAGGAAGAGAAAAAAAAGGAAAGAATTCTAAGTATCAAAAAAACTATTGAAATAAGCCAGCGACAGCTAAGAGATGACCAGTCTCCACTGATGGCGCCCGTTCACGAACATGACGCGTGCATCAGCACCATTCAGCTCAACCATTTTGAAGGGAACCGAATGATCCGATACACGCGCCACCATCAGCGAGACATTCGAGTGAGCATGACAAACCCTCAACTGCCCCTGCTCATTCATTTCAAACAAGGAAACCATCTATTAACATAAAAGGCTCCATGGTCCTCACATTTACAGGATTCCAAAATAAAAAATGCTTCTACTTTATATAAAACTATAAATATCAATTGGTAAGAACAGAAAAGTAAAAGTGTATTCCAAACATTATAGAAATGTGGAATATTATTATTATTAAACGTAACAAGTAAAATAAAAAAGGGTGAGCATCTCCTCCATATATAAAATCCTAACTAGTGCAACCAAGCGGCTGAGGCTGTGGAGCAGGACCGGCATTTAGCCAAGCATTTTTATCAAGGATATAATCTTCCAGTTTATAATATGCCTGTCTACATAGTGTGCGTTTAATGCATGTTTTAAATTTTCTCTCATTCAGTCCGAGAATATCAAATGGTATTTTATTATAAAATTTAACACAGTACCCCATAAAAGAAGTGTGTACTTTAGCCAATCTGAATCGGGGTTGATCTAATTTGTTCTTATTTCTAGTATTAAAATTATGCCTGTCACTAATCTTACTAAAAAGATGGAGATTTTTCCGAACATACATTATATTTTCGTATATGTATTGACAAGGTACCGTCATGATGTTAATATCTTTAAACAGTTCCCTTAGGGAATCGCGCCGACCCAGATTATATATGGCTCTGATGGCTCTTTTCTGCAGAATAAATATAGATTCGATGTCTGCAGCACGTCCCCATAATAAGATACCGTAAGACATGATACTATGAAAGTAACTAAAATAGACCAACCTCGCGGTATCTATATCAGTAAATTGACGGATTTTTCTGACAGCATATGCTGCTGAACTTAGCCGTCCCGCAAGAGATGTTAAATGAGGACCCCATTGTAGCCTTGAGTCAAGCGTGATCCCCAGGAAAACCGCGTTTTCGACGAATTCAAGTTTCTCTTTGTTCAATACAATATCGCAATTATAACTTTTGACATTCGGTAAAGCAAATCTAATACACTTAGTTTTTTTCCCATTCAATACTAAATTATTAGCAGTGAACCAATTTTGGACCTTCTGTAGGGCTTTATTTACATCGTCAAGATTTGTAGAACGTCTATCTATCTTAAAAATTAAGGACGTATCATCAGCAAATAATACCATTTCTGGTTGATTTTTTAAAAGATGGAGTAGATCATTAATATATACTAAAAAGAGGAAAGGACCCAATATTGAGCCTTGTGGTACCCCCATTTTGACTTTTAAACCCCTTGAATTAACACCCTTTATTTGAACTGGTTGCTGTCTGTCATTTAAATAAGACTTCACTAAGCTGAGTGCAAGTTTACCTAGACCGTAATATTCTAGTTTTAGGAGCAAGGTTTCGTGATTTACACAGTCAAATGCCTTGGAGAGGTCACAAAAGATTCCTATGGCATCTTGCGCCTCTTCCCACGCTGTATATATATGTTTTAATAACGTGACACCAGCATCAGTCAAAGTCAAAGTCAAAGTCAAAGCATTTATTTCAATTAGACCATTTACAGGCACTTTTGAATTGTCAAGGTCGGTCGGTCAAAAAGATGAAGCTATTTGCACGTTCCAAAGCGTAGATCTCTATGGAGAAGAACGTGCAAGAAACTAGACGGACACTCTTTTAAAAATGATATTTTGTTACAAAATTATGGTTACATCATTCATATTGAAATTATACATATATGTGAGAACGATGTAAAAGACGTGCAGGATAAAAGAGTCCGGAGTAAAAAAAGAAACAATTCAAAGAAATAATTAAAATAAACCATGGCAGCCGAGAGATGACCAGTCTCAGCTGACGGCGCCCGTTCACGAACATGACGCATACGCTAGCATCATTCGGCTCAACCATTTTTAAGGGAGCCAAATGATCTAACGCATGCGCCACCATCAGCCAGACTTTTGAGTGAGCATGACATCCCCAATCGCCAGGGTACATTCAAGTCAAAGACCTACCCAAAATGATCATTATAGTTTAAAGCTACACAGTACTCACACATGTGCATGAAATTATACAATGTTAAATAAGTTGCATCTATACAATGAAAAAGATTTGCATTCTTACAATCTTCAGCCGGTCCAACAATATTACGAAATGCTAACAGATTACTTTGAGCCCTTAGTGGCTACCTAGTGGCGTTGTGGAGCAGGACCAGCATTGAGCCAAGCATTTTTATCTTCAATATACTCCCCTAACTTATAATATGCTTGCCTGCATAGTGTGCGTTTAATACAAGATTTAAATTTTGTCTCATTTAATTCTAATATATGGGGAGGTATTTTATTGTAACATTTTAAATAGTACCCCATGAAAGATGTTGCTACTTTAGCAAGTCTGAAACCTGGTTGAACTAATTGGTTCCTATTTCTAGTGACATAGTTATGTCTGTCACCTCGTTTACTAAAAAGATGTAGATTCTTTCTAACGTACATGATATTTTCATAGATATATTGACAAGGCACCGTCATGATGTTAATTTCTTTAAACAGTTCTCTTAGAGAATCGCGCCGGCGAAGATTGTAAATGGCTCTGATGGCTCTTTTCTGTAGAATAAAAATAGACTCGATATCAGCAGCCCGTCCCCATAGTAAGATACCGTAAGACATTATACTATGAAAGTAACTAAAATAGACTAGTCTCGCGGTATCAACATCTGTATACTGGCGGATTTTCCTAACAGCATATGCTGCTGAACTTAGCCTTCCTGCAAGAGATGTTAAATGGGGACCCCATTGTAGCCTTGAGTCAAGCGTAATCCCTAGGAAAACTGTTTCATCGACGAATTCTAGTTTCTCCCTGTTCAATACTATGTCACAATCACTACGTTTGACATTTGGTAAAGTAAATCGAATGCACTTCGTTTTTTTTCCATTTAATACTAAATTATTAGCAGTGAACCAATCATGTACCTGCAGTAGGGCGTTATTTATATCGTCAAGACTATTAGCATGTCTATTTATTCTAAAAATTAAAGATGTGTCATCAGCAAATAACACCATATTAAGTTTATTTTGTAAAATATAGGGCAAATCATTTATATAAACTAGAAACAAAAAAGGACCCAAAATTGAGCCCTGAGGTACCCCCATTTTCACGTTTAATCCTGTTGAATTGTTGCCGTTTATATGAACTAGCTGCTGTCTATCATTCAAATACGACTTTACTAAGTTCAAGGCTGTTTTGCCTAGTCCGTAATGCTCCAGTTTCAGAAGGCAGGTAATTTACGACTGTTTTGTCTAAGTAGTCACAGCAACAAAAAACATTATCAATACATGTAGCAGTATTTGTAGTAATTCGGGTTGGTTCTTTGAACACGTTTGACAAATGAAATGATTTAAAAAGATTTAATAATCGACTGCTATTTGAATTATTTTCTAAAATATTAATATTAAAGTCACCACAGACTATCACTTGTTTATTATTAGTTGCAAGTTTTGCTAATACATCTTCCATTACTGACTCAAATATAGAGTAGTTTTGATAATTAGGGGGTCTGTAAACGCACACTATGATATGCCTATCCAGCTCAACACAAGACAGTTCTATGTTATGTTCCACAGACAGTTCAACAATGTCTTTACGTGTTTTAAATTTAATACAGCTTTTAATCAATATTGATGAACCACCAAGCAGCATTGATTTTCGACTAAAACAACTGCCCATACTATAATTGTCATAATTAATTAACATTTCTGAATCCTTTTACCAATGTTCAGTTATACAAATAATATCGTACATTGTTTTTTCTAAAAATAATTCTATTTCCAACTGTTTTGATGCAAAGCCTTGAATGTTTTGTAGGAATAAGTTAAACGATTTCTGCTTAGCCCCTTTTTTGAGTGCTAGAAGATACCTTATTGTTGTTGAGTTGAGCTAAGTTGCTAATAGTACCTACTGTTGTCTTATTCTCTAGTTTAAATTATTCGAGTCAGCAACCATAACATTAGTAGTACTACTAATTTTGGTGCTAATAACAGAGTACTTCGACATACTCACTATGGTGACTGGCTAAAAAATGCATTTGATTATTTAGCCTATGTATATACATATTTTTCCTATTTGATAAATGCTCAAAGTAGGGAAAAGCACACAGTATTACCTTCTTACAATTCATTTTCAATAGCTCATTGACACTGTCAGTGATGTCATCTTTTGTAACATTAGAACTATTACCTATAAGTATGGTGATAATGGCATTTTCATCATATTTATTCCTAGATATAGATGACATTATCTGTTTGTAGCTAGTTTGTGGCATACAATAATTTTGATACGAAGAATGACTCAGGTTATTACCAACTAATTTACCTAACCCTTTCCCTAAACTGTCTGAAAATATAACTGAGCAATAACTACTACAAGGGAGAGAACCACTGTCTAACTGTGCAACTTGGGATAAACCTAGTCCAATATCTGGTTCATTTTGACTGGGGGTACAATCCTGAGCTCTTCCTGACTGGGACAGGTCCACCGTTGACTGTGGTTGGAGAGTGTCAAGACTGGATTCCCGTGGCAAAGAACAAATAGTCTGTGTGTCTAGGCTATCTGTTTGTTTGTTGCATATATCCACTAATTCATTTGTAGCAAGAATATGTTCCTTTATTTGATTCTGAGACACTAAATACTTAGTATAATAGGAGTGTAGTGACTCCTCCAGTACCTGAATTTCAGACTGTAGGCGTTGTGTGTCAATCTCATAAATATTCTTACAGTCTTCTAGTTTAATTTGGTAGTTATTTAATTTATTAATAAGAAAAACATGTTCTTTCCTTAGTTTGATATTATTGGAAAAGTGTTTCTCTTGTTTTTTGAATTTATTGCATTTATTAATAATTCTATTGAGCTTTGCATATTTTTTAATTTTATTTTGACTAATTTGGTAACTACTGTTATAAGTTTTAATAAAGAGTCATCAGTAAGGTCTATTGTTACTAAGGAATGAGGGTTACAATTAGTTTTTAGTAATTGATTGTATAAGTGATTTGTGTCCCGGACCTGAGAACATTCTTTTTCTCTCTGCAATTTGGTAATTAAAACATTTGCATGAATTAATTCCTCTTCTAGGTCCCTAACCTTACATAAAGCCTCCTCATAAAGATTACTACAGGAACTGAAACCATCCGTGACCGCCCGCAGTTTGTCCCGTTCATCAACAACCTCCAAGTATTGTTGATGTAGGTCTACAAGCTCCCGTTTTAAGCTGGTGTTTTTATGAACAACCTTCTTTATCTCCTCCTCACTATCCTCTCTGTCCTTCAACAGCAGCTGACATTGGCTGTTTGAATCCTTTAGTTCTTGAAGGGCCGTTCTCAATTTCAGCTCCAAGTCCTGAGCAGAAGCCTTGCGGGTCATCACAGGCATGGTTTCAGGATAAGTTAAGTACTGGAATGAGAAATAAAGAAGCGGTGAGAACTAATCAGGTAAACAATGTAGGACAGATGGGAAATTTAAGAGAAACGGAAAGGTTAGAATTTACTTTGAAGAGAAATGAGTAAGGCTGCTAAATACAATAACAAATTGTTCAATTAATATAAGATCAAGGACAAAGTACATTGATTTAATATGATTTATTTACTTTTTCCTTATGTGGGTAGGATACCTGGATTATTATTTTTTCTATTTTACACAAAGGCCACATATAAAGTATCATTAATCTACGTTATTGTTGCTATATAATCAAATATATTAACTATTAGACTGATAGTATTTCTACAATTTCATCAAACTAAGCTGTTTTGATAAGGTTTCATTAGAAATTAAGTATGTTAGACTAGCAAGTCAGGCAACAGAGTTATTGGGCTCAATTAAAGCCTTTTGTAGCTTCAAGTAACTATTGTGTGCTATTATAAAATAAAAGTAAACAATACTTCCCGTTTAAATCCGCCAGACGAACATCAGCTGTTCGTGGTAGGTTACCGGTACGTTGGACTACCAAACGCTGTTTTTACATAGAATTTTTGCTTGAAAACAATAATCCCGATTATTTATGCACTTAATTTACATTTAGCTTTATTTTTACACCCATATTACACTTAAACATTAATTAAAATTCAATTCAATTCAATTCAATTTTTTATGGTTATGGCTCCATCGACGAACATTCGATGATTTTGCCAATGTCAAGGTACGAGATGGATAATGGTCGATTACGGTAACTGTTAAACGGCTATTGGTCAGTTTTTGTAGCCATGTCATCCATTGTTCACCATACTAAAAAGGACAAAACATTCTTGGTTAATACATATAAGACGGCACATATAAGTGTTAAAACATAAAGTAAATATATATTATATTTTTCTAAATAAAATAAAAAATAGTTATAATTGGATTTTATTAATATTAATAAATTTATAAAGAATTTTAACTGCGGGGGTGTGGGCTAAAGTTAAAAGGAAAGGAATGTTAATTGGGCGGGGAATATCAGAAGGGAGTAAGTCGTAGAGGGGAATAGTTAAACGAGGACAGGAAAAAAATAAGTGCTCCAGAGTACCCTCGTCTAGCCCGCATTCACATAAAGAGTTGTCTCTCACGCGGATTTTTGCTAAAAAAACTGGTGTGCAGACAAAACCAAGTCGGAGTCGAATGATGACAGAGGTAGCCAGTTTGTTAGAAAATTTTAGTTTGCTAAACCAACATTTAGGGGGGACATGTGGTTGGATGGAGCCATAAAATTTCCCCTTCAGTAACTGAGTTCTTTGCCAGTGTGTGTTCCAACTATTCATCATCTTGGGTTTGACAAGACAGCGCAAATCTCGAGCATAACAGGATGTATGAGATTCGATCCCATTCCGAGTAGCCAATTTGGCAATCGAATCCGCTTAATTAAAATTAATTCTAAATACGGAACAAAATTTTGGCATGTCACTTGGCCAGTGTTGCCAGTCCTTTTCGTTCAGTTTAGTCGTACAACGACCTTTGGTAAAACCATACTGTTGATCGTGTAAGATTTTATTGATGTTATAAAATGAATGAGCATTTGATTGAGCATTACTTTTTCAAACACTTTGCTGAAAACCGGCAATACGGATACAGGTCTATAATTATTGGTGTCTGTGCTGTCGCCGGACTTAAAAAGTGGTATAACCTTACTGTATTTCATTATATCCGGAAAGACTCCTTGGTCCACACATAAATTAAATATTAAAGCCAAGTATGGTGCTATGGTCTCAATTATGGACGTGCACACTTTGATAGACATTCCCCATATGTCTTCGGTCAATTTGATTTTAATTTGCCGGAAAGCTTTTATAACTGTCATAGGGTTGATATGTTGGAATTGGAATTCAACCTTACAACCTGGAACGTTTGCTTTTAATAAACTAAATGAGACCTTTGGTGAAGAATTTAAAGGTTCAGTAGTTTTTGATGGTATTTCGGAGAAAAAATTTACAAATTCTTGAGCTACTTCTAGATTAGAGCTTATGGCACCATGTGCAGTCTCCAGTAAAAAATCAGTGTTTCGTACTTTATTCTTACATGTTTCATTATTAATAACTTTCCAAACTGTCTTTATTTTGTTATCTGCCGATTTGATCTTGTTGCTAATATACAGAGCTTTTGCTACCTTGCAGGTATTTCTGAAAACTTTAGAATATTTGTTTACATATTTATTGAAGGATTCCGTATTAATGAAAGGCTTAAGGCCATATAACTCATATAGTCTTTCCCTACTTATCCTAATACCTTTAGTCGCCCAGTCACTAAATATATACTTAGGGAAAGTATTTTTAGACTTCTTTTCAAAAGTTGTGTTGAATTCTTTTAGAACTACAGAAAAGAAATTATCATAAAATTTATTCGCATCCTCAATATTATGGCCCAAAAGATTTAACTTATTTTGTAAGGAACTGTAGCCACCACTCATCACAGCACGTTTTATGACTATCGTCAAGAAACCAAGAAACAAACAGTTCTCAAAAGAACTCTTTTTCACAGTTCTCAAAAGAACTAGACTTCTGTTAAAGGAATAGGAAACGCTGAAGACACGCCGCCGTCGCATTCTTCGGTCTTCGCTCGCCGCGCACGCGAACAACAGCAGACGTCTTTTCTCTTCAAATGCCGCGCAGAAAAGGATCGCGAACTACGCGGAACCCTTATTTATACACACCTGTGGCGCGCGTGCATTCCGCGCACCGCGGTCCGTGACACGAGCGTCTGTAGCGACACCACACGGATTAAATAGGCAACAAGTGCTGTGACGTGATTGGTTGGGAGTTCTTTGTTATTTAGTTAGTAATTTCTTATTGGTTAAGCTCATAATTGTTAATATTCCTAAACTGTATATAAGTGACACATTTTTAATCAATAAATATTCTTCTTTTTACAACCTTCGTGAAACCTACAACTAGGAGTTTTATTAGTAATCTACCGTAACCCAAACATTACTAAAGTGGTGACCCCGAACAAAACACACGAAGAAAAACAAGTTAACTGCCGAAGAATCATCAAATTGCAAGATGTCGAATCCAGTCGAAGAGCAGTCCAGTGCATCAGCATCGCATACCGTGACGAAGGCTGAAGCTGCCGGTATCTCTCTCACCATGCGCATTCCACCATTCTGGCGCGACCGACCGCGACTCTGGTTCATTAGTTTCGAAGCTGCAACCAACGATCTCAAGAAAGGCCAAGCACAGCTCGCCCAAATGGTCATAGCACAGCTGGAGCGACAAGACATCGAGCAGATCATGGATCTACTGTACAACCCACCGGAGACGGACCAGTACAAAGCCATCAAGGAAAGGCTCATATCCGCCTACGAAGAATCTGACAGCCGCCAGTTCCAGAAACTACTATCAGAGATGGAACTCGGAGATCAGAAGCCGACCCAACTACTGCGACGAATGCGAAACCTTGCCAGAGACAAAGTTCCCGACTCCACTCTGCGTCTCATGTGGACAAATCGCCTTCCGTCACACGTCCGATCAGTCCTCGCAGTCAGCGAATCATTCAGCACGAAGACTGCACTTGAAGAACTTGCTCTACTCGCCGACAAAATGATGGAGCAGACTGCTTCAACCGAAGTCGCAGCCGTGCAATCACCATCCCCACCTACATCATCAGCACCGCAAGCAGATACGCAGTACCTTATCAACGAGATAAGAAAACTATCACTGGAAATTGCCGAGTTGAAAGCAAGACCACCGTACAATGCAGACCACCGCCGCAACCGCTACCCGTCCCGTCACCGTAGCGCATCACGATCACGCAATCGAGAAACATCGCCATCACCATTCTGCTATTATCACCGACGTTTCAAAGGTCAAGCTAGACGCTGCACGTCGCCTTGCTCATTCAAGAAGCAAAACACGGAAAACTAGACAGAACGTTGGCAGAGGCGGACACCGGCGTTCAAGAAATATCACACCGCCTATATATCACTGATAAAAACTCGAAGTTATCATTCTTAGTCGACACTGGAGCCAACATATCCGTGCTACCGAGAAGAAAGGGACAAATAGCAACGCCACTACCATTTCAACTGTACGCAGCGAACAACACTACAATAGCTACGTACGGCGAGAAAACATTATCTCTTGATTTCAATCTACGACGTCCGTACAAATGGAAATTCATCGTAGCTGACGTTTCGAAGCCAATACTAGGAGCCGACTTCCTCAAGCATCATCAACTCATCGTCGATTTGAAAAACCGAAAACTAATCGACGGTGTCACGAGTTTAAAGGTCAACGCCCCGATACGTGTATCGAACGTGCCCACCGTACGCAGTATCGATATGTCACAATCATACCACGACATACTAGCGCAATATCCAGGCATAACGAGACTAACATCGATGCAATTAAACTGCAACATTAACGTGCAACATTTCATCGAAACTCGAGGACCACCGTTACACTGCCGCGCAAGACCAATTCCACCGCATCGCTACGAAATAGTCAAGAAAGAGTTTGAAAACATGATCGAACAAGGATTATGCCGACCTAGTAAAAGTCCATGGTCATCACCTCTACATATCGTACCCAAGAAGAATGGCGATATTAGAGTTTGTGGTGATTATCGTCGACTCAACTCCATCACCATACCTGATCGTTACCCCGTGCCACGCATCAAAGATTTTACTCATCATTTATCCGGAAAAACTATATTCTCTACAATAGACCTCAACCGAGCATACCAACAACTGAGCGTTAGAGATGAAGACATTGAGAAGACAGCTATCATCACCCCGATGGGATTATTCGAATTTCCACGTATGTGCCCCGGTTTAAAAAACGCGGGACAAACGTTTCAACGCTACATCCATGAAGTATTACGAGGATTAGATTTCGTCTTCCCATTCATCGACGATTTACTACTGGCATCGGAAAGTGAAACACAACACCGAGAACACCTACACACCGTACTTAAGAGGTTAGAAGAAAACGGTATCACTATCAACCCCGCCAAATGCAACCTAGGTCAATCAGAAGTTCAGTTCCTAGGATACACCGTATCGTCAGAAGGCATCAAACCTCCAACACATAAAATCGAAGCTATCACCAACTATCCCAAGCCGACTACCATCGAAGAGTTAAGAAGATTCCTTGGTATGATCAATTTCTACCGTGACCATATACCTAACGCCGCATCTCTACAAGCACCATTGAACGCATACTTACACAACGTAAAGAAGAGAGACAAAACTCAAATCACGTGGACCGACGAAGCAACTCAAGCATTCGAGCAATGTAAAGCTAGCATCATAAACGCAGCTCTACTCGCTCATCCGTCGCACCACGCAACACTCGCCTTATTCTGCGACGCATCCGATAACTCAGCAGGAGCAGTATTACAACAATATCTAAACGAATCATGGCATCCGCTTGGTTATTATTCCAAGAAATTTACCGACGCGCAAAAGAAGTATTCTACATTCGATCGTGAATTACTCGCTATTTACATGGCAGTCAAACACTTTCGCAAGACATTCGAAGGACGGAATCTTATCATATTTACCGATCACAAGCCACTAACATTTATAATGTCGAAGATTAATTCTAACTCAGAAACTCAGAGGCGTGCGAGACAACTCTTGTTTATCAGCGAATTTACCACGGACATACGACACGTGAGCGGTAAACAAAACATCGTCGCCGACGCACTCAGCCGCATAGAAACAATTTCATGCCCATCTACAATAAACTACAGCGACATAGCCAGCGCGCAAGACAAGGACAGCAACATTGAACAACTATTATCCCAGAATAACATCACTCTCAAGAAAATATCGATACCTAACAGTGACGTCAAGTTATACTGCGAAGCATCTACTGCTTATGTACGCCCGTACATACCCGAGCAATATAGAAAAGAAGTTTTTAACAGCGTGCACAACATCAGTCATCCTGGTACGCGCACAACTCGAAAACTTATCACTCAAAAATACTTCTGGCCGTCAATGAACGCAGACATCAGCTGTTGGACACGAACATGCCTACTTTGCCAAAAAAGCAAGGTACATCGACACACATTCTCTAACATCGGATTTTTCCCGCCAAGTGAGCGTTTTCAAAACCTTCACGTCGATTTGGTCGGTCCCTTGTGTACAACATCTCAAGGTCATCGGTACTTAGTAACAATGATCGACCGATCAACGAAATGGCCCGAAGCAATACCTACTGACGAAATATCAGCTGTTCGAATAGCAGAAATCGTCTATCAACATTGGATCGCAAGATTTGGATGCCCGACCACACTAACAAGCGACCAAGGTCGCCAGTTCGAGAGTCAGCTGTTTCAAAATTTAATGAAGCTTATGGGAATACAGAAAAATCGCACAACACCATATCACCCGCAAAGCAACGGTATCGTCGAGCGATGGCATCGCACACTCAAGACCGCATTGCGCGCGAAACTCATCAACACAAGTACATGGATTGACGAGTTACCTATCGTGCTACTGGGATTGCGAGCCGCTCTAAACTCAGACACCGGTGTGAGCGCCGCCGAACTTACCTTACGGTCACAACTTACGTTTGCCTGGCGAATTTTTCACTGCAAGTACCTGTACACCTGCTATGGATTATACCTACGTTGATAAACTGCGTGCTAGCATTCAAGATAACAAGCCGCAAGTCGCTACCAAACATCATAGCAGCAATAAAAGTGTGTTCGTGCACCAAGATTTACTCACGTGCAGCCACGTATTCATCAGAACAGATGGAGTAAAAAAACCACTTCAGACTCCATATGAAGGCCCCTATCGAGTTATAAGCCGAACAGATAAAGTGTACTCCGTACAGCTACCTAATCGGCAAGCGAACATATCGATCGATCGATTGAAGCCTGCATATGTCATCACAGAAGACAGCAATACCTTACCACCAACCAGTACCTTACCATCAACCAGTACCTTACCACCAAGCAAGATTACCTCATCCAGTACCATTACCACGCCAAGAACACCGATTACCGTTACCAGTACCAAGAAAACCAGGAGCAGTACCACTCCAACCGTTACCAAGCAACAAACCCAAGTACCTCCCGGCAGCGTGACGTCACATCCCGCCCAGAGCAAGTCAACACGCATGGGTCGTGTCATCAAACTGCCGGTACGCTTCGCTTGAAGGGGAGTACTGTAGCCACCACTCATCACAGCACGTTTTATGACTATCGTCAAGAAACCAAGAAACAAACAGTTCTCAAAAGAACTCTTTTTCACAGTTCTCAAAAGAACTAGACTTCTGTTAAAGGAATAGGAAACGCTGAAGACACGCCGCCGTCGCATTCTTCGGTCTTCGCTCGCCGCGCACGCGAACAACAGCAGACGTCTTCTCTCTTCAAATGCCGCGCAGAAAAGGATCGCGAACTACGCGGAACCCTTATTTATACACACCTGCGGCGCGCGTGCATTCCGCGCACCGCGCGTGCATTCCGCGCACCGCGGTCCGTGACACGAGCGTCTGTAGCGACACCACACGGATTAAATAGGCAACAAGTGCTGTGACGTGATTGGTTGGGAGTTCTTTGTTATTTAGTTAGTAATTTCTTATTGGTTAAGCTCATAATTGTTAATATTCCTAAACTGTATATAAGTGACACATTTTTAATCAATAAATGTTCTTCTTTTTACAACCTTCGTGAAACCTACAACTAGGAGTTTTATTAGTAATCTACCGTAACCCAAACATTACTAAAGAACCATTGAATCTAACTAGTTTGCCTGTTGTTATTGGCCTATATTGTATTTGAATTTTTTGCAAGGCTGCTTTAAACTTAAATGTTACCAATTGACCGCTATGATACGATGGAAGGTAATTAACTACGGCTTTATCTAAATAATCACAATCGCAGAATACATTATCAATACAGGTTGAAGAAGTAGTTGTTATCCTAGTAGGTTCCGTAAAAACATTAGACAAATTGAACGATTTAAAAAGGCTTAAAAATCTACTGCTATTTGAATTAATTTCTAAAATGTTAATATTAAAATCTCCACAAATAATCGCGGATTTATTACCTGCTGCAAGTTTCGCAAGGATATCTTCCATTGTTGATTCAAATAAAGTAAAGTTTTGAGGGTTTGGGGGTCTGTACACGCACACTATAACATGCTTATCCAGCTCAACACAGGACAGTTCAATGCAATGTTCCACTGACAAGCTGACAATGTCATTACGTTGCTTAAATTTTAAGCACTTTTTTACTAAGATGAGGGAACCACCACGCAACATAGATTTGCGGTTAAAACAACTGCCCACATTATAATTTTCATAACTAATTAGCATCTGGTAATCCTTCAACCAATGTTCACTAAAACATACAATGTCAATCATTGTTTTATCTAAAAACATTTCAATTTCTAATATTTTGGAAGAGACACCTTGAATATTTTGATGAAATAATTTCAAGGCATGCTGCTGACCCCCTTTTTGACATATAGTTACTGGAGAGCAAGAAGATACTTTGTTGTTGGAAGGCATAACTATTCTGTTAATAGTATCCTCTGTTGTCTTATGAACTAGTTTAAATGATTATCCGGAGTTTGCCCCAAGACTTCAATATCATCACTTGGCAGTGAGTTGCAACAACTTGTAGTCCCCACGTTAACAAATGAGTCTTCCATAGTAATACATGGAACCTCCTTCGTACAATTTGTAAAAGAATTTATAGCAATAGTGCTACAGTTATTTAGGCTCACCACCTGATTCTTAGTATTATTACTAAACATTGTGGATTTAATTACAGAAGACTTCGACATACTACTTATGTCTGAGTTAATATAATAAGCTAATAGCCTTGCTATTTTATGTCTAAAACTAATTGGCAAATACACAGTATTCCTAGTCGATTTTAAATGTTCCACAAAAATATTTGTGTCAAAAAACATAAACTTGTCACTATAATGAGAAACTAAGAAATGCATATGTTTATTTAACATATGAATATAATTATTTTGTTTAATTGACAATTTATTAAAATGTGGAAAAGCACACAATATTATTTTTTTACAATTAACCTTTAACATCTCAGTTAGATTGTCTGTGATATCTTTTTTTTTTTACATTTAAACTATTACCTATAAATACAGTTATGTTGGTTTTTGAACTATAATTATTATTTATTATTGATGCCATAATATGCTTGTAAGATGAACCAGGCATACAATAATTTTGTGTAGAATAACTCAGATTGTTACTGATTAATGTACCCAAACCTCTTCCCATACTGTCCGAGAACATAACCGAATGATTACCACTATTCACAGATGAAAAATCATCAATCTCAGGCTGTTCAATTTGAGATAATTCCTGATCAAAAAGAATTTTATTTTGTTCAATGACACATTCTTGAGACAAGATCTCTGCCCGGGACGGGACCTCCGTTGCTACAGGCTGGACCACACCAAGGTTTGATACTGCCTGGCAAGTACACTGACACATGACTAACTCATTGGCAGCAAGAATGTGTTCTTTTATTTGGTTCTGTGATTTTACATATTTATTGTAAAGTGAGCTCAGTGAAGCTTCAAGAACCTTTATTTCAGACTGCAAATGTTGAGTATCAATTTCATATATTTTTTTGCTGTCTTCTAATTTAATTTCATAATTGTTTAATTTACTAATCAGGTCAACACGTTCTTTCCTGAGTTGAGTATTTTTAGAAAAGTGTTTATGTTGCTTTTTGTACTGATAACATTTTTTGATAATTCTATTTAGTTTAGCATATTTTTTTAATTTATTATGACTATTCTTATCCTTATTCTAGGCTGAGCATGTATCTGCCACCAACAATGAGTGCTTGAGATTTCGCTGGGTTCAGTAAGTGTCCAAAATTACATTGTTCCAATTAGGCAGAGGTGTTCGTGGAAGTGGAAAAATAATAAGTCATGATTGATTGAAGTAATAGAAAGTCGTAAAGATTTATTTCAATAGGTACACTTTCTTAAAAATACAAACATTACCTGCTAGTACCTAATCAAAACTAAGGATAGGCAAATTATGTTTCACAAACAATAGTTTTGTGGCTTTGTCTCCTTTCAAACAATTTCTTAGGGGTTAAGAAATTAAGCCAGCTGTACTAAACAATAGTTCACTTGGCACTGAACTTGACACTGTTATTTCTCCACCACAAAATTCAATAATGAGTGATTTCCATATCATGAGGTTACTATCGGTGCTGTCATTAAAGGTGTCCTCTCCATCGTGACTGCTATTTTTGTCAACCAGATTGGAATGCACATTTTGTGTTGGTGGTAAAATCTGGAAGGTTGTGCTCGGTTCATCATGGATCGGGTTGATTCGGTTTTGATTCTACTCTTGCTATTTTGGTAGCAGAAGCAACAAAAGCTTCGTCATCATTAAAACCACTGTCTTGCCACATTTGAGTCGTAATTATTCGGTCTTCGAGCATCGCTGCTCGCTCGGTGGTCATACGAATTGTAAATTTTATTATTTTTTCCCTCTCCCGCCGTACGTTTGATAGTTTATGTACTCGATGCGAGCGAAGGTTAGATTAGGTGATCAACACTGTAAAAAAGTAGGTAGGTATACTGTCAGTGTTCACCCGTTTTCATGGTCGACAATGGTCACAATGGCTCACACTTCGGAAGCTAGCCACGCGTTTCAAGACAGAATTAGAATTTTTATTCCGACATAACAGGGTTTCATTAGGCGTCCGGATTTGTTTTATTAATTAATAAAGCTCTGAACAGTAGCCGTTTTTTTTTATTGAAATCTGACTTTTTTATTTATCTGGTAACACATTGAAAATGCGTGAAGGTGAGGTGACCAAAACTGTCAAACTTTAGGTAATTACCATCAAAGAGTAGGTATTTACTGTCAGTGTTCACCCGTTTTCATGGTCGACAATGGTGTCACATGGTCCACACTACTCCAGCCAGTCGTTTTTTTTTTTTATTGAAATCAGGCTTTTCTTGAAAGTGAGATCTCTAATTATTACTTACCCCTCAAATAATTGATTGCCTACTTATGACAAAAAGTAGGTACCTACAAAAACGCCTAAAGAATATAAAAAAATATAATCTGATTTACATCAAAAAATATCTAAAAGATTTGAATATAAAATACTCTCTGAATGTTTATGGAATAATCAAAGATTAAAAAAAATCGCGGGCGAAGGGAGCGTTCACTTCGCCTTGCCTTATAGTCCGCTGAATACGGTGGAGTGACCACTTCGTTTGAATTGTCATTTAATTAATTTCCACTTTTCGCACGCGCAGTTTGCTTTGTGTAGGCGTACCAAGTTGCATTAAAATGGGTTCATTGATTACCCAATAAAAGGACTTAGCTAGTATAAAAAACCTTGAGGAGTAAACGATCTTATGCATTGATGTTTTGACTCATAAATACCACTTTTGTACCAATATGAAATTTAAAATTATGCAAAATTTTATTATTGAAAAAACTCGTTTGACGATGTCGATATGATTGGAAATGTAACGTTTCGTCCATCCCTAGCATCATTGACAGCTGACTTCGTGATCACTACGCCCGAGTCTTTCACTTCGACATGTTTACAGAATCGACCGGCAGATATCATAATGCTTTGCATACGTTGCGTACGTAATATGAACATAATATAAAGCCTGGGGAAGGACATGGAGGAAGCTACTTTATTATGACACAATATCAACAAACGACATGTTTTGGCGACTTTCCCAAATCAAGCAATGGATGAATAAGCGTTGGTTGAACACATTTTTATTTTGGGTAATAAAATTATAATTATTATTTAAATGCTACTTTTTATTACTAAGCTGAAGAGTTTGTTGGTTTGGATGAACTCGCTAATCTCACGTTCGAATTGAAAAATAATATTACTGTTGGATAGCCCATTTATCGAGAAAGGCTGTAGGCTATAATAATATATCATCACGCTACGACTAATAGGAACAGCCGGTCGATTCTGTAAACATGTCGAAATGAAGTCTTGGGTGAAGTGACCACGACGTGAGCTGTCATTTCATCTCGATTACATGGAGTGACAGCTTACTTCCTGATCACTGCACCCAAGCTTTTACTTTGACATGTTTACAGAATCGCACTGTTGAGCATTACCTAATGAAAAATGTGACGCAGACGAAGTTCCGCGAGTCAGCTAATGAATTGTAAGGGTGCCTATCCATTACAGCGGAGTGGAGAAACGGAGAAATTGTAACCAATGGAATTGCATATGATCTCCGCACCACCTGAGTCATTGACATTTTGACTGACAAGATTGATGAATATTTCTTCGTTTCTCCGCACCGCTGCCTCGCTCCGCGCAAATGGAGAGGCGGCACCCTTAACCTGATAGTTTTTCAGTGAACGAACGCACTTGGCGAACAGGGCTTGCAGTCTCAGGGGCTCAGCCTAAGTTTTGTAGACTAAGACTAAATTCTTTTCTTTTTAGCGAAAATGGGTTCAACAAATCAAAATTTTCCTCTACACAATAATAGTGTAAATAAAAAAAGTGCCATGACCTTAAAAAGCCCCAACTTGAGCTAAGAAATACGCAACAAGACTGGCGTTTTAGGTGTTAAGAAATATTACTACATGGGAGCGTTACGCGTTGTCGAAACAATATATTATTTAATTTAATCTATACATATAATAAAACAGGAGAAAGTTTGTGTCTGTACATTAAAAAAAATTACCAAAAATGGGTTGGGGACGATGAAAAAGGAACATACTGCACAAAAAAATATTTTTCAGATGTTCTTATCTGTCTGTCTGTCTGTCTGTTAACGCTAATCTCTGAAAATACTGTACAGATTTACTTGGAGACTGTACAGTTACATGTGGGTTAGCTCTGAGCAACATTTAGTCTTTGTTTCAATTAAATTGGTGGCCAGGAAAAAAAGTTATGGCCATTTAAAGATTAATTTTACGGCATGATTTAAATCGTACCTCTGTACTGATAGGAACGCAAATTTTGAATTGTTTTAACAAGTGAAATCAGCCAAGGCGGTTAATGACTGGACTTTCACTTACTGATGCGTGAGTTCGAACCACGCCCCATGCAGGTGTTTTTGTAACTTTTGATTTTCTCTTGTGTTTTTGTTTATGTTTAGATTTCCAAACTATCTTATAACATACGTAACTTCAAAGTTTAGGTAATGTATTCGCAATATTAATATTCAATTTTTCAAATACCTACAGCCAATATTAAAGAGGTTATGACTATAAATACGTTTTTTTTATTTGTAGCAACTCAGCGGCCACTTTCTGTGTAAGCTTTTAATCATGAAGATATGCCAAACGACATACTTTAAATTAATATTTTTATTTGTAACATTCATAATTATGTGAACACTAGACAAGTAGAAATTATTTGTAACAATATATTCTTCAGTACCTAATAGTTGGTCCAATATAAGTCTGTAAATCCACTGTAAATCTTCAGCCATTTTCAGCCACCTTCAGGTTATCGATGAAACAGTGGGCCCAGTAGATAGGTGCAGTACGAAAGATCGCTTAAAACATAGCAAATTCTTGGTTGTGTGAACGCGATATCTGACTCCAAGGAACGATCGATATTTTACTTTATTTTATTTGTTGACTTATAGAATACAGGGTGTAAGCCCTCCGCAGATTGACGGGGTGAGTTCAGTATACCATACTAAGAAGACTGGTACATGAAATTGTTTCAGGAACTTTATAGGAATCCAATAGAACTGATTTGTTTTAAAACCTCATATGCAATGTATCGTGACCGTGGCAATCGCATAGTGATCGGCAAGCGCAGCTAGCTTTCAGCCGCCGGCGCCGTCGCCACTACGGGAGCTGATTTCATGCGTCGATCGTTACGAGTATTTCAACATCCATTGCAGGTTTTTGAAACGAAGTTCCTTATCGCGAGTTGCGAAAGGGGGCTAGACGGAAAAAATTAAGAACAAAAGTTGTAACGACACTTTTGAAATTAAGACCAAAGTTGTAATGACACTTTTTGCTATAGTTTTTTTTACTAAAAGAAGGGATTTATCTAATCGTTTTTGAATATCAGGTCAAAATCAAAATCCAAGATGGCTACGATGAAATTTTCCATCCTTTCGTCATGGGTGTCATTTTCGAAAAATTCAAATCGAAATCCACGATGGCGCCGACGGAATTTGACAACTTTTCATCATGGGTGTCATTTTCATGGTTTTCGGGGTCGCCAATAACGATTACCGGGTCAAAATCGAAATCCACGATGGCGCCCACGAGATTTGACAACTTTTCACCATGGGTGTTATTTTCATAGTTTTCGGGGTCGTCAATAACGACTACCGGGTCAAAATCGAAATCCATGATGGCGCCCACGAGATTTGACAACTTTTCATCATGGGTGTCATTTTCATGGTTTTACGAAGTTCCTTAACGCGCGTTGCGAAAGGGGGCTAGACGGAAAAAATTAAGACCAAAAGTTGTAACGACACTTTTTGTTATAGTTGTAAGCCGTGCGTATATCTTAAAAAAAAAGAAATAATTACAATTCCTTCATTAATAATTAATCGAAAGGAACTTCGTTCCATCCGGGTGTCCCTTGACACCTCTCAAGTTTTTTTTTTATTTTAGCTGTATTATTTATAAAAATTGAGTGTTGCGTACAAAGAATGTAATTTTACACTGAAAGAAAGGAAAAGTAACTGAAAAAATGATAAAAAAACATGAACATTTTTCTTAGAAAAATTCCGGTGGAATATGATTCGCACCCCATCCGCCTGCGGAGGGCTGTCTCTTACACTCTGTATATAACAAAACAGAACGTCACACGACTGGTGCTACTCTTCAAACTAATTAATCAAATTGATTCTTAGGGCCAATTTCACCAATGTAACAACGCGATCAGCGAATAAACCACGTTTGTGAGCTTTCAGTGTTATTATTTTTCTATGGAATATTTACACTGACAGCTCTTGAACGCAGTTTAGATGTACTGATCGCGTTCAGTTTCAGTGGTGAAATCCGCTCTTGATTTCATTAGAACCGGTAACATAGATCGAAACAATTGTAAGTTTTTAACCGACTTCAAAACAAGGATATTCTCAATTAGGTTGCTTTTTTATTTTTTTATGTTTGTTACCTCATAACTCCGACATTTATGAAACAATTTGTTTTTTTTATGTGAAAGGAAATAGAGATAAATTCTGGAGATTAATCTGAATCGGTTTAGTAGTTTGATTTCAGTAGTGTTGTTTGGTGTAAGGAATAAAAAATACTTTTACTAAAAAAATAACTGTGTAGATAAAATTAAAAATAGTCAGTTTTTTTGGTTGTTTCTTCGTAACTCAACACAGACTTCCAAAATTAAAGTTTTTTTTGTAATTTGTCAACTACAAATTACAAAAAAAACTTTAATTTTTTATTTGGAAGTCGGTCGTATTTTTTTTGTGAGTTTTTATGAACACAAGTTCACCCGAGCTAACTTTTTTGTTTTAGAAGCTCCGCTGTCACAGGGCTTCGCCACCTGTCCGTGGGTGTTATAATAATAAATGGCCCATCTTAGCGTTACTGTAGTTTATTAAGCTTAGGAAATGTAAAACGCGCGCATGGTGATGAAGATTGTAATAAATTGTCATTCTTCAAAATCATTCTTCCGCGGAGAATCTTAACACCGCAATTCTTCAAAATATGAGATCAAATGCACAACGCACATCACATCTATGGAAAATAGAGTTGAACTGTCAAAACATTGGTTTGGATTTCTTTTTTATTGTATTGATAAATAGAAATAATATTTTTTTTCATTTTTCATTTGGCTTAGATATAAATAATCACTTTTTTAAGACATTATAAGTTCCTCTAAAAAACAAAAAAAAAGTGTTTTGATGTAATTTATTAATCATTGTTTGTTGTGGCGACCCTTGGGGGAGGCCTATGTCCAGTAGTGAACGTCTTTCGGCTAATATGATGATGATGAAACAAACAAAATTACTATGTAGACTTCTTACTCTACTATCTTACTATTATTTATTTATTTACTTTCTTTAGCTTACAGACTAATAATATAACAAACTTAAATCAGAATAATAATATCATGCTTTCTGTAGGGTCATTTGCTAATTACAAAGCATTCCCATGTATTTATCAAGGATATACGAGTATACTAACCTAAACAGAACTGCCTGTGATGGGAGACAAATTAATACATGACGGCGCGCAGCTAAATTAAAAGTAAATCCAAGATTTAAGATGAGAGACTGATTGTGTTATTTGGTTGAATAGTAATTATTGTTAAATTCAAAATTAAAATGGTGATTTATTTCAATTGGTCGAATATAAATGGCGATTTATAAAATATGAGCGGGTAACACCGAATAGGGTAGCGTTTGCGTCTACGCCGTGGCAGCTGGCATTCTTTTGACAGACAGCGTACGAAGTGCACGCGTGCTAACCTATTGGCTCGTAATCTAGTTTCATCTTGTGTTTTACCGTATATTTTGTTTACAAATGTAATCGAATGAAACGAGGGACTGTTATGAATCACAAACGTGCTATTATTTCAACGTTTCTTCTATAACACGCCCATGATGGATGACTATCACAAAGACCGCTCCGCTGCCCATTCTGATATTCCGTCATCAGGCGTGGAATGTAACTCACATGGCCCACAAGGAAATTCGTGACAATACTAGTGAAATACGAGGCGCGTTTTGTAAACGAGGTGACAGACATAACTATGTCACTAGAAATAGGAACCAATTAGTTCAACCAGGTTTTAGACTTGCTAAAGTAGCCACATCTTTCATGGGGTACTGTTTAAAATGTTACAATAAAATACCTCCCCATATATTAGAATTAAATGAGACGAAATTTAAATCCTGTATTAAACGCACACTATGCAAGCAAGCATATTATAAGTTAGGGGAGTATATTGAAGATAAAAATGCTTGGCTCAATGCTGGTCCTGCTCCACAACGCCACTAGGTAGCCACTAGGGGGCTCGAAAGTAATGTTAGCATTTGATAATATTGTTGGTCCGGCTGAAGATTGTAAGAATGCAATATTTTTTATTGTATAGACTCCACTTATTTAGCAATGTATAATTTCATGCACATGTGTGAGTACTGTGTATCTTTAAATTATAATGATCATTTTGGGTAGGTCTTTGACTTGAATGTACCCTGGCGATTGGGGATGTCATGCCCACTCAAAAGTCTGGCTGATGGTGGCGCATGCGTTGGATCATTTGGCTCCCTTAAAAATGGTTGAGCCGAATGGTGCTAGCGTATGCGTCATGTTCGTGAACGGGCGCCGTCAGCTGAGACTGGTCATCTCTCGACTGCCATGGTTTATTTTAATTATTTCTTTGAATTGTTTCTTTTTTTACTCCGGACTCTTTTATCCTGCACGTCTTTTACATCGTTCTCACATATATGTATAATTTCAATATGAATGATGTAACCATAATTTTTGTAACAAAATATTATTTTTAAAAGAGTGTCCGTGGAGTTTCTTGTACGTTCTTCTCCATAGAGATCTACGCTTTGGAACGTGCAAATAGCTTCATCTTTTTGACCGACCGACCTTGACAATTCAAAAGTACCTGTAAATGGTCTAATTGAAATAAATGCTTTGACTTTGACTTTGACTTTGACTTTGACTTTACGTTTTGAAATGCAAAACACATAGTGACAGTGATAGTGAAAATTGCGGTTCTTTTTGAAACGCGTACGCTAATCCAGACGTTAAAAACTCAATGTGTGCCGCGAAGTGCCCTGAAATTGGATCCGTTAAACCCAAGTTTGACGCCCGATCAAAGTGCGGTATCACGGTGGTATGTTGCGTCGAGGATGCAGTTTTGTGCAGTGCAGCTTATTTTTGACCATTAGTAAGGCGCTGAAAAGCTTCGTGCCTTCATGCCTGTCGTAGATAACCTATCTGGGTTCAACGTAGTAAAAATTCAAGGAAAATTACGAAGTCAAGATTTCTTTTTGTCGAGTTTTATGCGACTACCCTCATCAACCTGAACAATGGAAAACCAGTCTAAAACGGAGGCAAGCAACTTCACAGCAACTGGCCAGGTCAAGAAGAAGTGTGTGGGGATATTCACGACAATCTGGTGAGCCATTTTCGTTTAGTTTTAGTAAGTATTAGTTTTATGCTGTGGAGACTGACTCACAGAGGGTTACGGTCTCATGATTGACGACTATCTATATTTGACAGTTGTCTTGTCATTTTATTGCTCTACGCTAAAGTGAGGTTGTTATTGTCGTGATGGCTATCGCTTTAGTGTAGTAGTAGTTTAAGCGCTATAGCTTTGACGTTGACTGGTTAAGCGATGCTTTATATAATGCTCATGAAGCGATATTATTTTGTTATTGCTATTTGAGTAATAGACTTGATTGTTTAGTGTTATTGTTGTTGGGACTATAGTGGCGTAAATACCTCCATGGGACAATAAAGCGCTATAGTCTCAATACCGTACCCACCTAACGCTTTTTCTGAAAACTTTGTTATTCGCAAAAGCCATGTTTTGATTTATCATTCATCACCTTCCATTGCCCGGGCTTTGCCCACTGCTGGGCGTGGGCCTCTTTTCTTGTGCCAATGTTTTGTTTAGTTTTCGATTTATTGACTTTATTTATTGACTTCTACTACTACCTCCCCTAAGACGACCCACTGACCCCTGAAAGCTCTATTTTCAGCCACAGCTTTGATAGAACTTGTACTCTCGTAGTGTTTCTCAGTTTTCAGATATCGTATTACGGTGGATGAAGTTAGCAAGAGGCTAGCGGTTCGCATGCTGCTATAACTGCTGAGCAGCTGCAACTTCTGAGCAGTTCTGAGCGTGACAAACCAAAGGTCAGCAACCAGTTTGCAGACTGCAGTAGCCGAGCATCTTGTCAACATCTGTGGGGTGTAAAAACGTTGAAAGCTGTCTGGAACTGGGTGAGTCGCTCCCATTTTATTTGTATTGTGAGTTTAAAAGCTTCCAAATTCTTCATATGTATTCAGTGGTTGGTTTGATAGTGCAAGGTTATTTTGACATACTTAATACAAAGCGAGTACTTAGTTTTCCCATTGGCGGTAATAGTTTCAACATTTTGTTCAGTGCGAACTTTTGAATGAGATAGTGCATGGCAAGGTTGCCACAAAGTCATGTTCCGACTTAGACGTTTTTGGTGAAAATTGGACCCAGGCTTATGTTCTAATGTGTCGGCGACAGTTTTTCTTACAAACGTTTACATTTACGTACGTTTTCCAACAGTTAGTTATTTCGATAGTAAGTAAACCATCATGAACAGCAACTTGATTTTAATGACAATGATTAAAGGTTTACAGGCATAGAGAAATCATGCTATTAAAATTTCTGAATAGATTTTTCCATTCTCACTACTGGTTTGCCTACCCGGTATATGAGTTAATACGGGTGAGATTAAAATAAGATTTATTAATTCAAATTGAACAGTGCAGTTATGACCGTGATGTTCGTTGATTAACGTAGAGTAATTCGTGAACGTAGCTCCTTCACATGAACGTTTAACGCAAACATTGTATCTTTTTGGAAGCTCCAATGTGCATAGCTTATCGGTCAGCATGTTTTAAAATCTCTTTATGGAGAAGAAGACACCCGAGGCAAAGTACCAATAGACGTTGTGAAGTAGATGATGAGTTAGTGGCAATTTAGTTTATGTGAACAGGTTCTGAGTTCTGTGTGTCAGTGACTGTACTAGAGTATCGTAGCAGTATCCCAGAGTGATACAGACGAAGAAGTCTGTAACAGGGTTTCGGTAGCTCTTTGTCGTACAAAATAAAACTTGCTTGATATTATTCCCATGGGGAAGAGCGAGTGTAGTAATTGTGTTGTGTTGAGCTATGATATGATAGCTTTTGACTGTGATGAGATACCTGGTCTTTGATTTTCTTTATTCAAATTATTGTGAGTTTGGTGACTTTTACCGGTTTTTGGACTTGGTAATCACGAATCTTGAATCAAACCACATTTGTTTCAATTAGGTCATATACAGCCGCTCTTGAACTCTCAAACGGCTAACTGACTGACCAACACTAGTTTGTAGACAATTGCCGTAGAATTCAACGACAGCAAATAATGCGACAAAAATGTTAGACTTCATGTGTAGAGCGTTTGATTTAAGAAACTGCGAGACCCAAAATTGATGTTTGTTTATGTAGGTACTGGAGTCAATTAGATGAGGTCCCTGAGATTTCATTACAGGGTTTAAAACGATGCGTGGCATAAGGTAAAGCTCAATTTGATTGTACAGAAGCAGCTAAAGATTAAGAGTTCCGTTAACGATTTCGTGTTATTAGAAGATTATGAGTGAAACCAGATTAGGTACGTAAAATCTTGAATTAAACGGTCCATTTAAGGATCATCGAAGGATCATCGAAGAGTTATTTACCTAGATAGATACTAAAGACTAAAGACGAAAAGACTAAAGGCGCTTAACTCTTCATGATTGTGCAAGATTGAGGAAGATTCCCGATCACCAAGTATTCTCGTGTATTAGATGTCTTAGTCGAAGACAATGATAATGAAACGAAATCTTGTTAAGAATAGCTTGTCTACTCATACTCGAAGCTCTTGAACGCACCTCAGGTAGTGCCAATGGGTCTGACCGCACCCCATGAGTAACATACACGTGGCGATAGGCATTTACTGAAGGCTCTAATAATAGAGTAGAACCTATAAGTATGCACATGATCGAATACGACCTATGCCAGATTGCTACGTTCCATTGGAGTTGAACGTACATAGGTTTGAAGGCCTACTAATAGTGTAGAGTCAGAATGTGCCGGTAACGGCGCAGGTGAGTTGTGCAGCTGGATTTACTTGTTTACTGTGAAGGCCTTTGCTAATATTAACCATTGGTCACAAAAGCCTGTGTGGCACTAGCCTATGGGGCACTAGCCTGTGTGGCAATAGCCTGTGTGGCAATAGCCTGTGTGGCAATAGCCTGTGTGGCAATAGCTTGTGTGGCACCAGCCTGTGTGGCACCAGCCTGTGTGGCAATAGCCTGTGTGGCAATAGCCTGTGTGGCAAGAGCCTGTGTGGCAAGAGCCTGTGTGGCAGCAGCCTGTGTGGCAATAGCCTGTGTGGCACTAGCCTGTGTGGCACCAGCCTGTGTGGCACCAGCCTGTGTGGCGATAGCCTGTGTGGCACTAGCCTGTGTGGCAATAGCCTGTGTGGCACCAGCCTGTGTGGCAATAGCCTGTGTGGCATCGGCCTGTGTGGCAATAGCCTGTGTGGCAATAGCCTGTGTGGCAATAGCCTGTGTGGCGCAAGCTTGTGTGGCGCAAGCCTGTGTGGCGCAAGCCTGTGTGGCACTAGCCTGTGTGGCACTAGCCTGTGTGGCACCAGCCTGTGTGGTACTAGCCTGTGTGGCACCAGCCTGTGTGGCATTAGCCTGTGTGGTACCAGCCTGTGTGGCAATAGCCTTTGTGACATTAGCCTGTGTGGCGTTGACTGGCCTGTGTGGCGTTGACTAGCCTGTGTGGCATTGACTAGTCTGAGTAGCATTGACTGACCTGTGTGGCATTGACTAGTCTGAGTAGCATTGACTCACCTGTGTGGCATTGACTAGACTGTGTGGCATTGATTCGCTTGTGTGGCATTGACTAGCCTGTGTGGCATTGACTGACCTGTGTGGCATTGACTAGTCTGAGTAGCATTGACTGACCTATGTGG
Organism: Melanchra persicariae; assembly: GCA_947386135.1. Taxonomy (NCBI): domain Eukaryota; kingdom Metazoa; phylum Arthropoda; class Insecta; order Lepidoptera; family Noctuidae; genus Melanchra; species Melanchra persicariae. Next base: position 5,757,293 of record OX376661.1, on the reverse strand, counting down.
CATTGACTAGACTGTGTGGCATTGATTCGCTTGTGTGGCATTGATTAGCCTGTGTGGCATTGACTAGCCTGTGTGGCACTGACTAGCCTGTGTGGTATTGACGAGCCTGTGTGGCATTGACTAGCCTGTGTGGCACTGACTAGCCTGTGTGGTATTGACGAGCCTGTGTGGCGCCAACCAAACTGTATGACATCGAGCAGCTTGGTTGGCACTAACTTGCTGTGGTGGCACTGAGTACTATGTAAGATTCGATGTGTTATCTGAGATATTTGGTTATCACTTGTATTGAAAATGATAAATAATCAGATTTAGGTGCCTTATAAGTATTGCTTTAAATATGGGTCAGGGTGACCGAGTGGAGAATAATGTTAATCATTGTGTCTTTCTGTTTGACCGTCGATAGTGAAGATGAGAGCAATACACACGAGGACGTGTGAAGATGCAGGACGGCCGTGACGGCGCGCAGCTAAATTAAAAGTAAATCCAAGATTTAAGATGAGAGACTGATTGTGTTATTTGGTTGAATAGTAATTATTGTTAAATTCAAAATTAAAATGGTGATTTATTTCAATTGGTCGAATATAAATGGCGATTTATAAAATATGAGCGGGTAACACCGAATAGGGTAGCGTTTGCGTCTACGCCGTGGCAGCTGGCATTCTTTTGACAGACAGCGTACGAAGTGCACGCGTGCTAACCTATTGGCTCGTAATCTAGTTTCGTCTTGTGTTTTACCGTATATTTTGTTTACAAATGTAATCGAATGAAACGAGGGACTGTTATGAATCACAAACGTGCTATTATTTTAACGTTTCTTCTATAACACGCCCATGATGGATGACTATCACAAAGACCGCTCCGCTGCCCATTCTGATATTCCGTCATACATATATTATTATACTTAAAAGAAGATAAATTAACCAGAATAAAAACAGGATTCCACGCGAACGAAGTCGCGGGTAGCAGCTAGTATGTAAATAAATAAGTAACCAAATTATTGTAGGGAATTATATTAGTATTAATACAACTTCGCCTGTAGGTATGCATAATATGTGCAAATAAATGATGGCTATATGTTTCGTTCCAGAGAAAAACTGTTTACTTCTGGCTTCGGCGGTGGGAAGAAAGTGGAACTCTCCAAGCCCACCACCGCCAACTTTACGCAAGAGCCACGACGGTGGCAGAAGATGCGGCTATAGTCGCTGCACACATTGCCCATCCGTTCCTCAGCACGAGAGTCTCTTCTTCTACGTACAGCGTGAGTATGATACCTTGTTATAACACTTATCTATCGTTATCATCCTAACTTAGGTATTCATCATTTAGCTACCTACTTAAAACATGGTTTTCAAAGTAAATAGGCAACAAAATTGATTAACATAAACCTATACATACTTCCACTTAATAAACACGGTTTCGCTTCAACATTAGGTAGTGTTGGTATAATAAGATAAATTGAATTAAGTATAAAATCAATGAAACCATGTGTCACACTATACCTGAATAACACGTCATAACAACAAAATGGGCCATATTTATACCTATGCATTATAGGCTTCGTACTCGTAGTGATCGCGTGATAGATATGATACAATGATCAGTGATTACGAGGTGTTAAAATGTTGTTGCTTAGTACCTATTGCAAATATAATCCACAGCGCGGTGCGCCGCCGAGCGGCCGAGCGTACAAGGCAAGCGGCAAATAAGTATTTACTGCGGTTCGCTCACGCATACAACAAGTTTTCTCGACAGTTGAACGGTGATTTCGGTGCGCGCCGGGAAATTTTATACGTACTTGCGCGAAACACAATTCCGCGATAGGAACTTGCGCTAATCCACTCATTGCATATAAAATATGCGTGAACCTCACGCTTCTATTCTCCGTAGGGTTCAGCCCCCCTAGCCAAGTTGCAAACGATAAACGTGAACGCTTAGTAATCACCAATAGATTTTCAACTTTATACCTAAGAGCATAAAGTTGAAAATCTATTAAAGACTACTGAGCGTTAGCGACCGGAACGAACGAAAACGCTATGTAATCTTCAATAGATTTTCAACTTTATATCCAACAACATAAAGTTGAAAATCTATTAAAGACTACTGAGAGTTTACGTTTATCGTTTGTGACTTTGCTAGCACACGTAAAGCTCAAGTTATAATTGATGTTCTTTTGCTGTTACTTTTTCTTTAATTCCATTGAATATTTCTTATAAATAATACTTAATATTTTGTCAGTTTGAATTTATTTAACAATTTTCAAAACCAAAACCCATGATGGCGGCAACTCCACGGTAGCCTGTGCAATTCAAATTTTCTTACGTTTTAGGTAATTTGCAAGTTAGTATTAGGTTATATGTTGATTAAAGTATGATTCGCGGGCGTTAAATTATGTATTTTCAGAATTACTTGTAACTATTTAAGTCTTCAATAAAACTCCATAGGGCTAAATAATCCGAAAGAATGACTATTTCATGAAATCTTGACATTTTAGGATTATACCGACTTATGGAGATAATTTACTGATTTTAAGGCTAGGTGGCCCCGAATTTAAGTTTTTTGAAACAATCTGAGACAAAGATTATAGTCTTTTAAATTTAAAAAAAAATATATGTACCTATTAGATGAGGATCTTGTCTAGTCAAAATCGCATTCAGTTGCATGACCTGATGAACTTCACTCGATAGAAAAAAATCACAAAGTTACCACTTTTTAGAACGTTTTTTCAATACTATAACTATATTACTGATATTTTACATTTAATTTTTGTACTAAATTAAAGAAACTAATTAGTTATAGACAAATTCGCAGAGTTTGACTTGATAAAATGATTTTCTTATTTACTATGTTTAAATATGAATTAAAATCGCTCGCGGCGACTCGGACAGGCCAGCAGTGCGATTCTGTTAACATGTCGTAGTGAACACTTCGACAAACAAAAGGTGCAGTGAGCTTGGACTGACGTAAGCTGTCAATAACGCTAGTGATGGACAAATCTATTAGAGAATCCTGTCGATAAATCGAGTTTACTGAATTTTAATGCTAAAGCCAAATATTTATAAATACCTACCTAAAAGACTGATTATCCAAATTTCTACCTAAATATTACTAAGTAGGAACGACAAAATGAAAAGTTCCAACCTGAGTACATTTACTAATTTAACTGTTGCCAATAATAAATTTACCTACAAAGAGTATTCATCCTCACCTTATCACATTTTTCTGTTGGGACAAATCAATCAATGAACCCATTCACAAAGCACACTGCGCATGCGAAAAGTGGAAATTTATTAAATGACAATTCAAACGAACAAGTGTTCACTCCACCGTATTCAGCGGACTCTAAGAAGAGGTGATCGCGCGAACGTAACGTTCACCCGTTGCTTGACAACGAAGTGTTCCCTTCACCCTATTCCGGTGACTATAAGGCAAGGGGAAGTGAATGTTCCCTTCGACCGCGTTATTTTTTAATCTTTGATTCTTCCATAAACATTCAGAGAATATTTTATATTCAAAACTTAAAAATATCTAAAATATTTTTTGGGATGTAAGCAAATTAGATTATTTTTTAATGGTATTTTTTAGGCGTTTTTGTACCTACTTTTTTCCATAAGTAGGCAATCAATTATTTAAGCCTGATTTCAATAAAAAAAAACGGCTAGGTACTGTTCAAAGCTTTATTTATTAATAAAACAAATCCGGACGCCTAATGAAACCCTGTTATGTCGGAATAAATATTCTAATTCTGTCTTGAAACGCGTAGCTAGCTTCCGAAGTGTGAGCCATTGTGACCATTGTCGACCATGAAAACGGGTGAACACTGACAGTATAACTACCTACTTTTTGACGATCGTATGACCACCGAGCGAGCAGCGATGCTCGAAGACCCAATAATTAAGACTCAAATGTGGCAAGTGGTGTTAATGATGACGAAGCTTTTGTGGCTTCTGCTGCCAAAATGGCAAGAGTAGAATCAAAACCGAATCAACCCGATCCATGATGAACCGAGCACAACCTTCCAGATTTTACCACCAACACAAAATGTGCATTCCAATCTGGTTGACAAAAATTGCAGTCACGATGGAGAGGACACCTTATGATATTCAATCACTCATTATTGAGTTTTGTGGTGGAGAAATAACGTTGTCAAGTTCAGTGCCAAGTGAACTATTGTTTAGTGTAGCTGGCTTAATTTTTGGAAGGAGACAAAGCCACAAAACTATTGTTTGTGAAACATAATTTGCCTATCCTTAGTTTTGATTAGGTACCTACTAGCAGGTAATGTTTGTATTTTTAAGAAAGTGTACCTATTGAAATAAATATTTACGACTTTCTATTACTTCAATCAATCATGAGTTATTATTTTTCCACTTCCACGAACACCTCTGCCTAATTGGAACAATGTAATTTTGGACTCTTACTGAACCCAGCTAAATCTCAAGCACTCATTGTTGGTGGCAGATACACGCTCAGCCTATTGGAACACCAGTCTCTGCCGCCTGTAGTGTATGACTCAGTGCCCATTTTATACTGCAAAAGCGCTGCAGTTAGTAAGAGGATATTCTACTCTTTCCAGTCTCATAAACGTCTCCAAAAATTCTTACCATTTCACACTAAGGTCAGTCTTGCTCAATCTCTTCTTCTGCCACTTATAGACTATGCCAATATCTATTTTCTAGATGCTTCTGAGGTACCTACTCCTAAACAAACTCGAGCACTGACACTTCTCTTCTCCTTCGTACTCTGCATCACACTTCCTGTCGCTGTGGTGGCTCCTTCCTCCTGTTACTGCAGTGCATCTCTGGAACTTGCTCCCACACTCCCTATGCAACAGCCCTTCTCTTGATTTTGACATAATACTCTTATATATTATTATGTATGTGTATTTATTTACAGTGATGTATGTAAGTACTTATATTTATTTATTATAAAATACATAATGTGCCCTGGATCCTACCCTCTATTGTCATCTTTATCACTGAAAGGTTTGCTGGGAGAAAATTCAACTTGGAGTTAAGCTAGCCTTTGTACAGCTGTTATGGTGTACAATAAAGAATTAAGAACTAATCTTGTGATTCAAAATGCCACTGAAATTACCACCATTTGAGAAGAAGAATAAATGATAATATATGGCTCACTGACTTGTATCTTTTCTATTCTAGCAACTTACTTTTCTATACTAATCAGCCATAGTACTAATAATAATAATTATTGTGCTATGCATTGATGCTTACTTCTGCATAGCTACATAAAATTAAAACCATGTTACCAACAAATTTAGGTGCAGCATCATCAACTTTATTCAGATCTAAGCAATATTTCCTATCTTTTGTACTTGGAGAGGATATAAATAAATCAATATCAGGCGAAATTACAATTTTACTCGTTTTTATCCACATCAAAAAATACTAATACATCTTTTGCACTGAGCCAGCGGCAGGCAGAAGCCTGCAGAGTTCCCATATTCTGGATCTTCTGCTGAGGTGCTAATGGCAAAGTTAGAAAACTTGTCTGGATGGAAGCTGGCCGGCTGCCTTTAGCTGAAAACAATGGGTAAACATAATTCATTATTATTCTAACTATTTTCAACATTATTTCCCATATTATGCTGATTGGTTATTCTATTTTTCAATAAAACAATCATCTATGTTTTAATTTATTACAGCAAATCAGTTGCATATTGTGAGCCTCTGAAACAATTCCATCCATCACATGGAACAATGTTACTCCTAGCTATTTTTAGAATAATCAGTTACAACTTTTATTAAGTGCCCCCATCGATCACTAATATAGAACGGTGCCCCATTCATGGCTTTCGTAGTCTACATTGTTATAATGTGTAAGTATTCCTATTTAAGTTCGTAGTAAAGCAATACCTACTCAATTCATTGCGGTATACCCTTTGATTTGTGATCAAATCAAGATCAATCAATCAATTATAAAATTAAGATAACGTTTCAGCTTAGTAGGTAAACAATATATTACCTATCACATCTTGGTAGGTCGGGCGTACTGTCGGCCCGACTCGGTTTAAACACATTTACGATCATCACATATTTAATAATTATCACTACGTAGGTACCTACAAAATTCGAAACTCTGAGAACTTCAAATCTTTCTTTTGTTTGGTTAAATCACAAGCATTCAATTATTTCAATAGGTACCTACCTACCTACCGACGATTTGAAAATTTGTCGAATTTTATTGGTGACATTGCTTTTTTTTGAGATTTTGCTGCCTTGGCTACCGAGTCTTTTAAGCCAATCACATTTTTTTTAGGATACGTCAATGGATGATGGACAGAATGTAAGAACATGGGAAAAGAGCACGAACATGATGACGTTGTTTAGATAATACCGAGCAAATACACAAAATTCTTACAGTTAATTTTATAACATCTTAGAAATGTAGTTAGTATGAAAGCTTGTAACTACATAAATATTATCATTATTATACATTTAGTAATTGCAACATTCTAAACCGCATTGCAACATAATAAACGTTCGTTTTTTTTAACGAGTGTTAATTGTTATTTTTGTGAATGTATTTATAACACATCTTGGTTTAAATAACCAAAAGACTATTATTGCAATAATCGAATCTACCGTGGCCATAGATTCAGGAAGCCCAATAAAATAATCTTAAAAGACTAGTACACATATTGAAAAAAAAAGTGCGGTAGAGTGTAGACGTGGTATAGACATGCGATTTCGATTTCGCGCCCTTTTGATAAATAATTCAAAACACCGCGCTGTATATTACGATACGTGTCCTTATATTTTTTATTACGAACTTAATAAGAATGAAGTAAGTATGCACTACGGACAGATTTTTAAATAATAGGTTCTTATACAGTATTAGAGAATATTGAAAAACGAAATCTTAGAGGTAATTTTTGATGATTTGACCTAATTTAAGGAATAATAAGGATAAGAATAGTCATAATAAATTAAAAAAATATGCTAAACTAAATAGAATTATCAAAAAATGTTATCAGTACAAAAAGCAACATAAACACTTTTCTAAAAATACTCAACTCAGGAAAGAACGTGTTGACCTGATTAGTAAATTAAACAATTATGAAATTAAATTAGAAGACAGCAAAAAAATATATGAAATTGATACTCAACATTTGCAGTCTGAAATAAAGGTTCTTGAAGCTTCACTGAGCTCACTTTACAATAAATATGTAAAATCACAGAACCAAATAAAAGAACACATTCTTGCTGCCAATGAGTTAGTCATGTGTCAGTGTACTTGCCAGGCAGTATCAAACCTTGGTGTGGTCCAGCCTGTAGCAACGGAGGTCCCGTCCCGGGCAGAGATCTTGTCTCAAGAATGTGTCATTGAACAAAATAAAATTCTTTTTGATCAGGAATTATCTCAAATTGAACAGCCTGAGATTGATGATTTTTCATCTGTGAATAGTGGTAATCATTCGGTTATGTTCTCGGACAGTATGGGAAGAGGTTTGGGTACATTAATCAGTAACAATCTGAGTTATTCTACACAAAATTATTGTATGCCTGGTTCATCTTACAAGCATATTATGGCATCAATAATAAATAATAATTATAGTTCAAAAACCAACATAACTGTATTTATAGGTAATAGTTTAAATGTAAAAAAAAAAGATATCACAGACAATCTAACTGAGATGTTAAAGGTTAATTGTAAAAAAATAATATTGTGTGCTTTTCCATATTTTAATAAATTGTCAATTAAACAAAATAATTATATTCATATGTTAAATAAACATATGCATTTCTTAGTTTCTCATTATAGTGACAAGTTTATGTTTTTTGACACAAATATTTTTGTGGAACATTTAAAATCGACTAGGAATACTGTGTATTTGCCAATTAGTTTTAGACATAAAATAGCAAGGCTATTAGCTTATTATATTAACTCAGACATAAGTAGTATGTCGAAGTCTTCTGTAATTAAATCCACAATGTTTAGTAATAATACTAAGAATCAGGTGGTGAGCCTAAATAACTGTAGCACTATTGCTATAAATTCTTTTACAAATTGTACGAAGGAGGTTCCATGTATTACTATGGAAGACTCATTTGTTAACGTGGGGACTACAAGTTGTTGCAACTCACTGCCAAGTGATGATATTGAAGTCTTGGGGCAAACTCCGGATAATCATTTAAACTAGTTCATAAGACAACAGAGGATACTATTAACAGAATAGTTATGCCTTCCAACAACAAAGTATCTTCTTGCTCTCCAGTAACTATATGTCAAAAAGGGGGTCAGCAGCATGCCTTGAAATTATTTCATCAAAATATTCAAGGTGTCTCTTCCAAAATATTAGAAATTGAAATGTTTTTAGATAAAACAATGATTGACATTGTATGTTTTAGTGAACATTGGTTGAAGGATTACCAGATGCTAATTAGTTATGAAAATTATAATGTGGGCAGTTGTTTTAACCGCAAATCTATGTTGCGTGGTGGTTCCCTCATCTTAGTAAAAAAGTGCTTAAAATTTAAGCAACGTAATGACATTGTCAGCTTGTCAGTGGAACATTGCATTGAACTGTCCTGTGTTGAGCTGGATAAGCATGTTATAGTGTGCGTGTACAGACCCCCAAACCCTCAAAACTTTACTTTATTTGAATCAACAATGGAAGATATCCTTGCGAAACTTGCTACTACTACTACTTTTTAAATCGTTCAATTTGTCTAATGTTTTTACGGAACCTACTAGGATAACAATTACTTCTTCAACCTGTATTGATAATGTATTCTGCGATTGTGATTATTTAGATAAAGCCGTAGTTAATTACCTTCCATCGTATCATAGCGGTCAATTGGTAACATTTAAGTTTAAAGCAGCCTTGCAAAAAATTCAAATACAATATAGGCCAATAACAACAGGCAAACTAGTTAGATTCAATGGTTCCTTACAAAATAAGTTAAATCTTTTGGGCCATAATATTGAGGATGCGAATAAATTTTATGATAATTTCTTTTCTGTAGTTCTAAAAGAATTCAACACAACTTTTGAAAAGAAGTCTAAAAATACTTTCCCTAAGTATATATTTAGTGACTGGGCGACTAAAGGTATTAGGATAAGTAGGGAAAGACTATATGAGTTATATGGCCTTAAGCCTTTCATTAATACGGAATCCTTCAATAAATATGTAAACAAATATTCTAAAGTTTTCAGAAATACCTGCAAGGTAGCAAAAGCTCTGTATATTAGCAACAAGATCAAATCGGCAGATAACAAAATAAAGACAGTTTGGAAAGTTATTAATAATGAAACATGTAAGAATAAAGTAAGAAACACTGATTTTTTACTGGAGACTGCACATGGTGCCATAAGCTCTAATCTAGAAGTAGCTCAAGAATTTGTAAATTTTTTCTCCGAAATAACATCAAAAACTACTGAACCTTTAAATTCTTCACCAAAGGTCTCATTTAGTTTATTAAAAGCAAACGTTCCAGGTTGTACGGTTGAATTCCAATTCCAACATATCAACCCTATGACAGTTATAAAAGCTTTCCGGCAAATTAAAATCAAATTGACCGAAGACATATGGGGAATGTCTATCAAAGTGTGCACGTCCATAATTGAAACCATAGCACCATACTTGGCTTTAATATTTAATTTATGTGTGGACCAAGGAGTCTTTCCGGATATAATAAAATACAGTAAGGTTATACCACTTTTTAAGACCGGCGACAGCACAGACACCAATAATTATAGACCTGTATCCGTATTGCCGGTTTTCAGCAAAGTGTTTGAAAAAGTAATGCTCAATCAAATGCTCATTCATTTTAACATCAATAAAATCTTACACGATCAACAGTATGGTTTTACCAAAGGTCGTTGTACGACTGATGCTGGTGTCACGTTATTAAAACACATATATACAGCGTGGGAAGAGGCGCAAGATGCTATAGGAATCTTTGTGACCTCTCCAAGGCATTTGACTGTGTAAATCACGAAACCTTGCTCCTAAAACTAGAACATTACGGTCTAGGTAAATTTGCACTCAGCTTAGTGAAGTCTTATTTAAATGACAGACAGCAACAAGTTCAAATAAACGGTGTTAATTCAAGGGGTTTAAAAGTCAAAATGGGGGTACCACAAGGCTCAATATTGGGTCCTTTCCTCTTTTTAGTATATATTAATGATCTACTCCATCTTTTAAAAAATCAACCAGAAATGGTATTATTTGCTGATGATACGTCCTTAATTTTTAAGATAGATAGACGTTCTACAAATCTTGACGATGTAAATAAAGCCCTACAGCAGGTCCAAAATTGGTTCACTGCTAATAATTTAGTATTGAATGGGAAAAAAACTAAGTGTATTAGATTTGCTTTACCGAATGTCAAAAGTAATAATTGCGATATTGTATTGAACAAAGAGAAACTTGAATTAGTCGAAAACGCGGTTTTCCTGGGGATCACGCTTGACTCAAGGCTACAATGGGGTCCTCATTTAACATCTCTTGCGGGACGGCTAAGTTCAGCAGCATATGCTGTCAGAAAAATCCGTCAATTTACTGATATAGATACCGCGAGGTTGGTCTATTTTAGTTACTTTCATAGTATCATGTCTTACGGTATCTTATTATGGGGACGTGCTGCAGACATCGAATCTATATTTATTCTGCAGAAAAGAGCCATCAGAGCCATATATAATCTGGGTCGGCGCGATTCCCTAAGGGAACTGTTTAAAGATATTAACATCATGACGGTACCTTATCAATACATATACGAAAATATAATGTATGTTCGGAAAAATCTCCATCTTTTTAGTAAGATTAGTGACCGGCATAATTTTAATACTAGAAATAAGAACAAATTAGATCAACCCCGATTCAGATTGGCTAAAGTACACACTTCTTTTATGGGGTACTGTGTTAAATTTTATAATAAAATACCATTTGATATTCTCGGACTGAATGAGAGAAAATTTAAAACATGCATTAAACGCACACTATGTAAACAGGCATATTATAAACTGGAAGATTATATCCTTGATAAAAATGCTTGGCTAAATGCCGGTCCTGCTCCACAGCCTCAGCCGGTTGGTTCCACTAGTTAGGATTTTATATATGGAGGAGATGCTCACCCTTTTTTATTTTACTTGTTACGTTTAATAATAATAATATTCCACATTTCTATAATGTTTGGAATACACTTTTACTTTTCTGTTCTTACCAATTGATATTTATAGTTTTATATAAAGTAGAAGCATTTTTTATTTTGGAATCCTGTAAATGTGAGGACCATGGAGCCTTTTATGTTAATAGATGGTTTCCTTGTTTGACATGAATGAGCAGGGGCAGTTGAGTGTTTGTCATGCTCACTCGAATGTCTCGCTGATGGTGGCGCGTGTATCGGATCATTCGGTTCCCTTCAAAATGGTTGAGCTGAATGGTGCTGATGCACGCGTCATGTTCGTGAACGGGCGCCATCAGTGGAGACTGGTCATCTCTTAGCTGTCGCTGGCTTATTTCAATAGTATATTTGATACTTAGAATTCTTTCTTTTTTTTTCTCTTCCTTAACATTGTTCTCACATATAGAAGCAACAAAGATAATGTAACCAGGATTATTGTAAATCATAAAATGGTTTAAAAGAGTGTCCGTGGAGTTTCTTGCACGTTCTTCTCCATAGAGATCTACGCTTTGGAACGTGCAAATAGCTTCATGTTTTTGACTGACTGACTCTGACAATTCAAAAGTACCTGTAAATGGTTTATTTGAAATAAATGCTTTGACTTTTGACTTTTGAATATTTTATTTGCATAAAACATGATACATTTAGGTCTTATTTTAGAATTGTGTTCTTACATGTTTCGCCATTTACTGGCATACAAATATTTGAACAATGTTTAAGGATAAAAATTTTAAAGCTTGGATCACCAGTCTCTGCCGCCTGTAGTGTATGACTCAGTGCCCATTTCATAGGGTATTCTACTCTTTCCAGTCTCATTTAAAACGTCTCCAAAAATTCTTACCATTTCACACTAAGGTCAGTCTTGCTCAATCTCTTCTTCTACCACTTATAGACTATGCCAATATCTATTTTCTAGATGCTTCTGAGGTACCTACTCCTAAACAAACTCGAGCACTAACACTTCTCTTCTCCTTCGTACTCTGCATCACACTTCCTGTTGCTGTGGTGGCTCCTCCTCTGTTACTGCAGTACATCTCTGGAACTTGCTCCCACACTCCCTATGCAACAGCTCTTCTCTTGATTGTCATCAAGAGGAAAGTTAAAGAGCATTTCCTTTTGATTTTGACATAATATTCTTATATATTATTATGTATGTGTATATATTTACAGTTATGTATGTAAGTACTTATATTTATTTATTATAAAATATATAATGTGCCCTGGATCCTACCCTCTATTGTGATCTTTCTCTATCACTCAGTTTGCTGGGAGAAAATTCAACTTGGAGTTAAGCTCGCCTTTGTACAGCTGTTATGGTGAACAATAAAGAATTAAGAACTAATCTTGTGATTCAAAATGCCACTGAAATTACCCCATTTGAGAAGAAGAATAAATTTTAGTGATACTATTCTTTATTATGGCTCACTGACTTGTATCTTTTCTATTCTAGCAACTTGCTTTTCTATACTAATCAGCCATCGTATTAATAATAATTATTATTGTGCTATTCATTGATGCTTACTTCTGCATAGCTACATAAAATTAAAACCATGTTACCAACAAATTAAGGTGCAGCATCATCAACTTTATTCAGATCTAAGCAATATTTCCTATCTTTTGTACTTGGAGAGGATATAAATAAATCAATAAATCAATCATAAATCAATGACGACACGGTTGGCGAAGTGGTTGAGCTATTGGCTGCTGCGCTGCGTGTCGCGGGTTCGATTCCCGCACGGAACAAATATTTGTATGGCCTACAGATAGTTGTTTCGGGTCTGGCTGTTTGTGTATGTGAGATTGTATGTTTGTAAACGCACCCACGATACAGGAGAAATTCCTAGTGTGGGGCAACGTTTTTTTATAAAAAGAAAAAAGAAAAGAAAAGAAAAGAAAAGAATGTCAGGCAAAATTACAATTTTACTCATTTTTATCCACATCAATAAATACTAATACATCTTTTGCACTGAGCCAGTGGCAGGCAGAAGCCTGCGGAGTTCCAATATTCTGGATCTTCTGCTGAGGTGCTCATAGCAAAGTTAGAAAACTTGTCTGGATGGAAGCTGGCCGGCTGCCTATAGCTGAAAACAATGGGTAAACATAATTCATTATTATTCTAACTATTTTCAACATTATTTCCCATATTACGCTGATTGGTAATTCTATTTTTCAATAAAATATTCATGTATGTTTTAATTTATACAGCAAATCAGTTGCTTATTGTGAGCCTCTGAAACAATTCCATCCATCAAATGGAACAATGTTACTCTTAGCTATTTTTAGAATAATACGAGTTACAACTTCTTTTAGTTACAACTTTGCCCCCATCGATCACTAATATAGAACGGTGCCCCATTCATGGCTTTCGTGGTCTACACTGTTATAATGTATATATGTAAGTATTCCTATTTAGGTTCGTAGTAAAGCAATACTCAACTCATTGTGGTATCCCCTTTGATTAATGAGATCAAATCAAGGTTAGTTCTAAAATTAAGATAACATTTCAGTGGCGCTTAGCCATAGTCACAATAATTCCATTCGAGTGTTTCGCTTAGTAGGTAAGCAATATTATCACACCTTGGTAGGTCGGGCGTACTGTCGGCCCGACTCGGTTTAAACACATTTACGATCATCACATATTTAATAATTATCACTACGTAGGTACCTATAAACTCGGAGAACTTCAAAACCTTCTTTTGTTTGGTTAAAAATAGGTAGGTAAGCATTCATTACCCATACCGAACGCAACGATTGAAAATTTTTCGAACTTCATTGGCGAGTGGCGACATTGCTTTTTTTGAGATTTTGCTGTGTTGGCTACTGAGGCTTTTAAGCCAATCATATTTTTTTAGGATACGTCAATGGATGATGGACAGAATGTAAGAACATGGGATAAGAGTACGAATATGAAGACGTTGTTTCGATAATACCGAGCAAGTACACAAAATTCTTGCAGTTAATTTTATAACACCTTAGAAATATAGATAGAATGAAAGCTTGTAACCACATTTATTATCATTACACATTTAGTAATTGCAAAATTCTAAACCCGGACTTCAAAACATTATTTTATTTAGCATTGCCGACATTGTTCTTCTTTTTTCTTGGGATAAGTGATGGGCACTTCATTAACAAAGACAAATAATAAACGTTCGTTTTTATTGCAATAATAGTTTTTTGGTTATTAAACCAAGATAACACATCTTGGTTTAATAACCAAAAAACTATTATTGCAATAAAAACGAACGTTTATTATATTAACAAAGACAAATAGTGAACGTTCGCTTTTTTTAACAAGTGTTAATTATTACTTTTGTGAATGTATTTATAACACATCTTGGTTCAATAACCAAAAAACTATTCTTGCAATAATCGAATCTACCGTGGCCATAGATTCCGAAAGCCCGAAAAATTAATCTTAAAAGACTAGTACACATATTGAAAAAAAAAAATGCGGTAGAGTGGTACAATAGACGTGGTGTAGACATGCGATTTCGCGCCCTTTTGATAAATAATTCAAAACGCCGCGCTGTTTCCTACGATACGTGTTCTTATATTTTTTATTACCAATTCGATAAGAATGACGTAAGTATGCACTACGGACAGATTTTTAAATAATAGGTTGTTATAAAGTATTAGAGAATATTGAAAAACGAAATATTAGAGGTAATTTTTGATGATTTGACCTAATTTAAGGATATATTTCTAGCCCATTTCGCTCTTGTGCTGCAAATGAGGCGCAGTTTGTTGCCCTAGTTCAAATGATGGAACTCCATCCGGAGATGGCCAGGGGGCATAGTAACACCGCAAATGCCCGCCTCAAAACCCAAAGGTTCTGGGAGGAAGTAACATCGAAAATTAACGCTTTAGGCGGGGCTACCAAGACTAAAAAGAAGTAGATGAAGGTACCTGCCTACCTAAGTATTTTTACTCTTGGAATTTGTTTAGATTTTTTTTAGCGACAAAGGTCATCGGCTTACCTACTAAACAGACTAATCCTTCTTTCTTATCTAGTATTGGACGGACCGAAAATCTAACATAAAAAAAGCTGCTGAGCGCGTCGCAACTAGGCGACGAACTGGTGGGGGTTCGAGGAAGTAAGATAACTTACTAACACCGAGGAGCGTGTGCTTCAAATTTTAGGCGGCTAAGGGTACGCTGTTGGTGACCGGTTATTCCGGCGAACAATGTTTGAATTTGAACAAAACTTTATTCTTCAATTATTGTTAGTAGTAGTGTTGATACCTATGTGTTTTTTGGGATAAAGAATTCTAAAAAATCGTGTCAAAAACATTAATCGCCTTCATAATAATCACTTTTTACCAGACTGCCAAGGAAGAGCTATGTTTTTATAAGAAGTTTTCTTTAGGTACCTATCTCTGCAACCGATTGAAATAAAAACCTATATCAGACTATATCTATATCAGTGACATTGTTCGGGCAAGTTATCATTTGGACAAATGATGACAAAAAAAAATATGGCACTTACGGATAAAAAGAAAAGGAACACAATAGAGAACCAAATCGGTTTGCCATTTTAGTTAGTATTTGAACCACATTAAGTATATTTTATATAATGCTGTGATATAAAAATACCTCCATAGATAAATCTTTAGCCGTTAAGTAATTATTTCATTGTATTCTATAACCGAAGACCTATTGAATTGAACAAAAAATATAATTGGCTTAAAAAAGCCTCGGTAGCGTAAATTCGACAAATTTTCAATCGTCAGTACCTATTGAATGCTTGTATTTTAACCAAACAAAAGAAAGTTTGAAGTTCTCAGTTTCGAACTTTGTAGGTACCTACGTAGTGATAATTATTAAATATGTGATGATCGTAAATGTGTTTAAACCGAGTCGGGTCGACAGTACGTACGGCCGACCTACCAAGATGTAATAATATATTGTTTACTTACTAAGCTGAAACGTTATCTTAATTTTATAATTGATTGATTGATCTTGATTTGGTCACAAATCAAAGGGTATACCGCAATGAATTGAGTAGGTATTGCTTTACTACGAAATTAAATAGGAATACTTACACATTATAACAATGTAGACCACGAAAGCCATGAATGGGGCACCGTTCTATATTAGTGATTGATGGGGGCACTTAATAAGAGTTGTAACTCTGATTATTCTAAAAATAGCTAGGAGTAACATTGTTCCATGTGATGGATGGAATTGTTTCAGACGCTCACAATATGCAACTGATTTGCTGTATAAATTAAAACATAGATGAATGTTTTATTGAAAAATAGAATTACCAATCAGCATAACATGGGAAATAATGTTGAAAATAGTTAGAATAATGATGAATTATGTTTACCCATTGTTTTCAGCTATAGGCAGCCGGCCAGCTTCCATCCAGACTAGTTTTCTAACTTTGCCATTAGCACCTCAGCAGAAGATCCAGAATATGGGAACTCCGCAGGCTTCTGCCTGCCACTGGCTCAGTGCAAAAGATGTATTAGTATTTTTTGATGTGGATAAAAATGAGTAAAATTGTAATTTCGCCTTATATTGATTTATTTATATCCTCTCCAAGTACAAAAGATAGGAAATATTGCTAAGATCTGAATAAAGTTGATGATGCTGCACCTTAATTTGTTGGTAACATGGTTTAAATTTTATGTAGCTATGCAGAAGTAAGCATCAATGCATAGCACAATAATTATTATTATTAATAATACCTGATTAGTATAGAAAAGCAAGTTGCTAGAATAGAAAAGATACAAGTCAGTGAGCCATATATTATCATTTATTCTTCTTCTCAAATGGTGGCAATTTCAGTGGTATTTTGAACCACAAGATTAGTTTTTAATTCTTTATCGTACACCATAACAGCTGTACAAAGGTGAGCTTAACTCTAAGTTGAATTTTCTCCCAGCAAACTGAGTGATAGAGAGAGATCACAATAGAGGGTAGGATCCAGTGCTCATTATAATTTTATAATAAATAAATATAAGTACTTACATACATAACTGTAAATAAATACACATTCATAACAATATATAAGAGTATTATGTCAAAATCAAAAGGAAATGCTCTTTAACTTTTCTCTTGATGACATCAAGAGAAGGGCTGTTGCATAGGGAGTGTGGGAGCAAGTTCCAGAGATGCACTGCAGTAACAGAGAAGTAGCCACCACAGCGACAGGAAGTGTGATGCAGAGTACGAAGGAGAAGAGAAGTGTCAGTGCTCGAGTTTGTTTAGGAGTAGATACCTCAGAAGCATCTAGAAAATAGATATCGGCATAGTCTATCAGTGGTAGAAGAAGAGATTGAGCAAGACTGACCTTAGTGTGAAATGGTAAGAATTTTTGGAGACGTTTATGAGACTGGAAAGAGTAGAATATCCTCTTACCAACTTTAGCGCTTTTGGAGTATAAAATGAGCACTGAGTCATACACTACAGGCGGCAGAGACTGGTGATCCAATAGGCTGAGCGTGTATCTGCCACCAACAATGAGTGCTTGAGATTTAGCTGGGTTCAGTAAGAGTCCAAAATTACATTGTTCCAATTAGGCAGAGGTGTTCGTGGAAGTGGAAAAATAATAACTCATGATTGATTGAAGTAATAGAAAGTCGTAAATATTTATTTCAATAGGTACACTTTCTTAAAAATACAAACATTACCTGCTAGTAGGTACCTAATCAAAACTAAGGATAGGCAAATTATGTTTCACAAACAATAGTTTTGTGGCTTTGTCTCCTTCCAAAAATTAAGCCAGCTACACTAAACAATAGTTCACTTGGCACTGAACTTGACAATGTTATTTCTCTACCACAAAACTCAATAATGAGTGATTAAATATCATAAGGTGTCCTCTCCATCGTGACTGCTATTTTTGTCAACCAGATTGGAATGCACATTTTGTGTTGATGGTAAAATCTGGAAGGTTGTGCTCGGTTCATCATGGATCGGGTTGATTCGGTTTTGATTCTACTCTTGCCATTTTGGCAGCAGAAGCAACAAAAGCTTCGTCATCATTAACACCACTTGCCACATTTGAGTCTTAATTATTGGGTATTCGAGCATCGCTGCTCGCTCGGTGGTCATACGATCGTCAAAAAGTAGGTAGTTATACTGTCAGTGTTCACCCGTTTTCATGGTCGACATGGTCACAATGGCTCACACTTCGGAAGCTAGCCACGCGTTTCAAGACAGAATTAGAATATTTATTCCGACATAACAGGGTTTCATTAGGCGTCCGGATTTGAGTTATTAATAAATAAAGCTTTGAACAGTAGCCGTTTTTTTTTATTGAAATCAGGCTTAAATAATTGATTGCCTACTTATGGAAAAAAGTAGGTACAAAACGACCATTTAAAAAAAATCTAATTTGCTTACGGAATCTAAATTATCGACACAGAGGTTTACCTCCTAAAGAGGTATTTCCCATCTGGTCGAATCTAAATTAGGGGAGGGTGACATTAGCGGAGCAGCCAGGATTTTGTTTAGTAGTGATGTGGTGGCTCCGTGTTCTCCAGATACTCTCGCAGCTCTGGAGAGCAAACATCCTGCCCCAGCGGATGGTCTTTCCTTTCCCGACCCCCCTGATTCGGATATTCACTCTCTCACCATTACAGGCCGAGATGTGATCACAGCCGTTTGCTCCTTCCGGAGTGGCTCTGCTGGCGGCCTCGACGCCCTAAGTCCCCAACACCTAAAGGACCTAATCTGTTCAAGCGCCGGGGAAGCTGGTGAGTTGCTTTTGAAGGAGCTCACGGCTCTGATTAACCTCATGCTCTCCGGCAAGGTAAACGAGACCGTCATCGACGTCTTGTACGGGGCCAACTTATGTGCCCTGCGCAAGAGGGATGGCGGTATTCGTCCCATTGCCGTGGGAACTACTTATCGTCGTACGGCAGCCAAGATTTGTTGTAAATTTTATGGTGAGATCGTTTCGGAAAAATTTCAGCCCCTGCAGTTGGGTTACGGTTCCAAAGGGGGCTGTGAGGCTGCTGTACACGCACTGTCGACCTACTTAAATTCTGGCAAAGGAGAGATCATCCTGAAGGTTGACATCAAAAACGCATTTAATTCTGTAAATAGGGACACCTTGCTGGCAGAAACTAAAAAAGAAATACCTCAAATTTTCAGTTTTCTTTGGCAATGCTATAGGCAACCATCTAAATTACTATATCGGAACAATCTTTTGGAATCTGCTGTTGGTTGTCAACAAGGTGATCCTCTCGGGCCAGTGATCTTTAGTTTAGCTATTCACCCAATTATTCGACAACTAAATTCTAAATTTAATGTTTGGTATCTTGATGACGGAACCCTTGGAGGCGATGTAAATTCGGTATTAAATGATCTTCAATTTTTAAAAAATCAACTTCACACCATAGGCCTTGATCTGAACTTATCCAAATGCGAATTATTTTTATCTGACAGTACTGACCAACAACTCACACTTTCAAAATTTAACGCAATAGCTCCTGAAATCAAAATTTTGGACAAAAGCTCTCTTCGCCTTCTTGGGTCGCCAATCTTTGAAAATTCCTTTCCCAATTTTGTCGAAGAAAAAGTTCAAAATTTCAATGACGTTTCGGAAAGATTGTTCCAAATTAACATGCATTCGGCCATAACCATAATTCGTTACTGCTGTTTCGGCCCTAAATTAACATATTTCCTTCGAGCTTCCCATCTATGGAAGCACCCTCATCTTTTGGAAAAAATGGACCAAATTATCAAGGATACACTTTCTTCAATTTTAAATGTGGCCATGGACGACCAAGCTCGGGCTCAAGCTACCCTTCCCATCCGTATGGGAGGCCTTGGCGTTCGCAAAATTACCAGTATTAGTTTACCGGCTTTTATATCCTCGGTTCATGGCACTGATAAATTAATCAGGAATATCCTAGCTTCTACACTGATTAATTTTGATGTGCCGTGCTTCACCGAGGCTATGAATGCCTGGAGACTCGCTTGCCCGAATGAAAATCCACCCGACAACCCATCATACCAGAGGCGGTGGGATGAACCGCTCTGCAGAGAAATTCAGAAGAACCTAATTGCCACTTCTGCTACTTCTGCGGAGCGTGCGCGCCTGCTGGCTGTGGGTGAGTGGGAGTCGGGCCTCTGGCTTCACGCACTACCGTCGTCGAACATAGGCACCTTGTTAGACGATACGACTTTCCGCCTCGCTGCTTCCCTTCGCTTAGGCGCATCGTGTTGTTCCCCTCATCGCTGCCACTGTGGCGAAGCTGTCAACAGTCTCGGGCACCACGGCCTATCATGCAGGCGAAGTGCTGGTCGCATAGCGCGGCACGCTAACATCAACGACATTTTCCGACGTGCTCTTGTTGCCGTCGGCGTTCCAGCCGTACTAGAACCCAGTGGCCTGGCACGCGACGATGGCAAGCGACCGGACGGTATGTCTTTATTTCCATGGAAGATGGGTAGGCCTTTAGTGTGGGACGCTACTTGTGTCGATACTCTTGCGCCATCCCATCTTCCTAGCTCGTCGTGCTGGCGCTGCCGCTGCGGCTGCTGAGAACCTCAAACGGCGGAAATACAATAACCTAGTTGGCAATTATATTTTCGAGCCGTTTGGGGTTGAAACTCTTGGACCGTGGGGTCCGAGTGCTCATGCGTTATTTAAAGAACTTTGTAAACGCTTAGTTGACACTTCGCGTGACCCAAGGGCTGGCTTTTACTTCGGACAGAGGATAAGCATTGCCATACAACGTGGCAATGCCGCCAGTCTTTTGGGCTCACTTCCAGTCGACAGCGATACGGATGAATTTTTTGACGCCTTTTAGTTAGGAGTTTTCCTTTTGTATTTTATTTTAAGTGTACATAGTTAAATTAGTATTATATTGTAAATAATTTGCTTACATCCCAAAAAATATTTTAGATATTTTTAAGTTTTGAATATAAAATATTCTCTGAATGTTTATGGAAGAATCAAAGATTAAAAAATAACGCGGTCGAAGGGAACATTCACTTCCCCTTGCCTTATAGTCACCGGAATAGGGTGAAGGGAACACTTCGTTGTCTGGCACTTCTCACGCAAGCGCGTCAACGGGTGAGTGTCAACGGGTGAACGTTAGGTACGTTCGCACGTTCACCTCTTCTTAGAGTCGGCTGAATACGGTGTAGTGACCACTTCGTTTGAATTGTCATTTAATTAATTTCCACTTTTCGCATGCGTGGTGTGCTTTGTGAATGGGTTCATTGATTGATTTGTCCCAACAGAAAAATGTGATAAGGTGAGGATGAATACTCTTTGTAGGTAAATTTATTATTGGCAACAGTTAAATTAGTAACTCGGGTACTCAGGTTGGAATTGTTCTTTTTGTCGTTCCTACTTAGTAATATTTAGGTAGAAATTTGGATAATCAGTCTTTTAGGTAGGTATTTATAAATATTTGGCTTTAGCATTAAAATTCAGTAAACTCGATTTATCGACAGGATTCTCTAATAGATTTCTCCATCACTAGCGTTATTGACAGCTTACGTCAGTCCAAGCTCACTGCATCTTTTGTTTGTCGAAGTGTTCACTACGACATGTTTACAGAATCGCACTGCTGGACTCTTGATTTCATATGAAAATCTATGCAGTAGAAACATACTTATCGTTTGCAACGCAACATACAATAAGTGTGTTTCTATTGCGAAGCGTTGCATACGTTGATACATACGTTGATGCATACGTGATATAGATAATATAATAATTATTATTGGAAATTAAAATGTTATACATACTTACTTCTTTTCACATCATTGTTCTATTCTTGAGATTATTTCCTTTACCTACTATTTTTGGTGATAATTTAAAGCACAATAACTCAACATTGGCAGATACGGAAATCTCCCTAATAAGTTTTGTTGGAGAATAACTTTATGGATGCATCCCAGTCAAATTATATTGTTCTAGGTAAAATCTTACTTTTGTTTGGCAGCCATTGCAGCAGATTTAACTTTTTAACCGACTCAAAAACGGAGGAGGTTTTCTAGTGTGACGAGTAGATTTTTTTTTTATGATTTGATGTATGAACACGTATAACCATTCACAGGGTAGTCCGATTTTGATAATTCTTTATTTATTTAAAAGTCAAATTTATAAATTTGACTACCCTAAAGTTGTGTAGCATTTCTTGTAGGCTTAACCATGTTGGTATATAAAGCCTGTTTTTTTAAATATTAATATTAAAAAAATATTTTATAAATAAAATATTAAAACAACAAATAATAGTTAAAGTAAGATTATATAACAGTTAATAGCTTAAGGTAGGTAGCTATTTTATAAGTAATAAAAAATAAGCATGTAGTAATTAGTAGATAATAGTCACAAACAAATGTTAAATAAAAAAAAAATAAGAAAATAATTTTAAACCTTCGAAAAAACTAAAAAGCAAAAAATAATAAACCTTTTTACAAATAATAACTTAACTTATGGAAGTTGGTGTTAAAATACGAAGAAACAATAAAAAATACCGACTTCCGTAACTAAAGTTATTTTTTTTGTAAAAAGGTTTATTAGGTATTTTTTTGTTAAAAGTTTTTAAGCACGTAATTAATAATTATTTTACAAATAAAGTTACATGTTGATTTGTATATTTTAGTTTTATATTATCTGTTGTGTAGTTTTAAATTGAGAGTAGGTAATTTTTATTTTATTAATCATTATCATCATATCAGTTTAAAAATAAAAATAAATGATTGTTACTCCGCATTTTATTTTAATATTTTTCCCGCGGTTTCACCCGCGTTCCCGTAGGAACCTCTCCTGTCCTTTTCGGAACTCCTGACAACCTATACGTAGGTGTGCAAAATTTGTTTAAGTGGTTAAGTCGTCAAAAAGAAGGGGTAGCTACAGCCGTAAGGGGGGGCCCCAACGGCATATTTCTTAACTTAAAAAAGTCACTGACTTTTTTGACTTCACTGGCAAAAGACCCCTCTTCGTCCAGAATAAATGCATGCAAAATTTATGATAATGCATGACAAACAAACTTTTATCACAGATTAGATATTTAATAACTAGTTACGTATTAAGATTTATAACACTCCTAGGCCAGTCATACGAGACATTTTAGTTGGCAGTATGTTGCACTATCCTGATTTTTTCGGATGTATATCTAAGGGTAGATACCAGTAGTGTGTACCCAATTTTTAGGGTTCCGTACCCAAAGGGTAACCAACGGAACCCTATTACTAAGCCTCCGCTGTCCGCCCATCCGTCCGTCCATCTGTCTGTCAGCAGGCTGTATCTCAAGAACCATAATAGGCCAACATTAAAACCAGAAACTCCATAAGTCGGTATAATGCTAAAATGTAAAGATTTCATGAAATAGACATTCTTTCGGGTTACCTGGCCCTATGGAGTTTTATTGCTGACTTAAATGGTTATAATTCTGAAAATAAATAATTCTTACGCCCGCGAATCATACTTTAATCAACATAAAACCTAATACTGAATTGCAAATTGCAAGAAACGTAAGAAAATTTGAATTTCGCAGGCTACCCTGGCGCATCCACCTTAAAAAATAAAAAGGTTGTGTAGGTATAATATTCATTGGCTAAGCTTCACTCACACAATAATAAAATTATACAAGAACGTGTAATTTAAATTAAATTCGGTACGCACGAAAATAGTAGGTAACATAAAACCCGACAAAGTTAAGTATTTTTTGTAAGCTTATAGTATGTGTACATAACTATGTAATAATAATATAATATAATAAATTCATTTATTCAGGTAATTTTACACCCGTTGCCATGTCAATCATAATAATACTACAAACATAAATAAAATATTAAAATTCAGAAATAATAATGATTATGAATATTAAAGAATTATAAAAACAATACAATTAAATACACAAACATACAATTAAAAGTCAAATTACTATTGAAAATTTAGATAAAATGAATACACACAAACAATTAAATTACAGTTATTCATTAATTAATATTATTATTAGATATACATAAAATAAAAACACAATAACTAAAATTTCCTAACCGGCACTGGAACGGTAACATGCCTGCCACAACAATGGCAGATATAAGGGCAGTCCAGCCTGTTACCAATCATTTCCAGGATAGCATTGGGGCTGGCCCGCACCCGGCGTACCAGGGATGCGCACCGCTTACGCATCGTAGTGTGAAAACAATCAGTGCGCGCCATCGCGAACATCCCCGATGCGCAACAGAAACGGGGCAACCCCAACACCGCCCGGAACGCATTGTTGTACTGGACTCGGAGGGCACTATATGCCCCTGCACTATAGTCAACCCACAGGCTACACGTGTATAGAGATGTGCAGTACGCTCTAAAAAGCGTGTTCTTCACACCTGCCGTACACCGCGAAAACCTGCGGGCTATCATGTTGGCTCGCACAGACAGTGCCCTCCGCTCCCGGTCCATGTCGACATGGTCTTTAAGGCCCTCGGTAAGTAGATGCCCTAAATATTTAAATTGCTCCACTCGTTCTATTGGAACACCGTTAAGTTCAATGTTCGGAATGTCCACAGGGCTCGACCCACCGATGGCCTGAAAAACCATGTATTTCTTTTGTCTTTCTTACCATTATATATCAAACCATGACCATGCGCGTACTCCGTACACGTACTGAGTAACCTCCTTAGCCCACAGATCGACGCGCTCAGCAGCACCATGTCATCCGCATAACTCATATTGTTGACACATACTCCGTCAATATAGCATCCGACATGTTGACTACTGAGCGAGACGATCAGTTCGTTCATATACATATTGAACAATGTAGGTGAGGTCAGTCCGCCCTGTCTTACGCCACATTCATTTGTGTAAGGGTCTGACATCGCTCCCGCCCACCGGACACTGTTGACCTGGTGCCCGTACCAGTACTGGAGCATGCTGATGAGTTCCCACGGCAAACCCGTGCTCTTCAGCTTCCCCCAGAGGATGTCGTATGAGACGAGGTCAAAGGCCTTGGATAAATCGAGGAAGCACGCGTATACCGGGGTCTTTCTCTTCGTGTAATATTTAACAGTGTGCTTTAGACACAGTATTGCACTCTCTGTGGACAGTTTAGGTCGAAACCCAAACTGGTTATCTGTATACCGCCAGTTAGTTTATTTTTTTTGTCTTCTTAGTTCTAACATCAGTTTTTGTTTAGTTCAAACAATAACGCATTATTTTAGTGTACGAAATTATTACTAAACTTGATCTTTAGAATGTATATTTTGTGAACTTATTGTAAGTACCTACTTATTTTGATTAATACTTAGTCTTAAGTTGTGGTGTACAATGTAACACTTTCGTTGAAAATAAAATTCTATTCTATTCTATTCTATTCTAAGTGATACATGTTTATTTAACTGTGTGTTAAGCACACCGTCAAATACTTTCGCAACTACAGTTGCAAGCGATATAGGCCTGTAGTTGTTTGTATCCGACAAATCGCCCGTTTTATTTTTCACTACCGGCACTACAACTGTCCTCATGAAGTCCGCAGGCAGGTAGGAGTGGCTCACACACAGCGAGAAGAACATTGCGAGAACTCTCGCCAAGTGCGGTCCAGCGTGCTGCAGGTGCTCAATGCTGAGTGAGTCATGCCCAGGGGACTTTCCCCTCTCAATCTGAGAAATGGCTTTGGAAATATTTTTAGCAGAGAAACTTATTCCTACACTTGTATTGTTCGTATCGGCATTTAGCACCCCACCCGCCGGACCGAGTGGCGACCGAACTGAAAACTGTTCCCTGAAAACATTCGCAATGCTCTTTGGATCACTTAGGCCATCAACGCTTCCAGGAAGGCCAGGCCGCGAGTTTACTTTCCTCGTTTTTCGCCAAAAGCCACGGAAATCACCCTTATAGTGTTGTTCAGCGAGGGCGTCCATCCGAATTTGGTCCTGATTATTCTGGCACCATTTTAATCTGGACTTAAACACTTTTCTGCTCTCTCGCATCCCCTCATACATACAACCGGACCTTGGTCTACCACACAGTACCCACTCGCTAAACCTCAGCCTGGCCACCCTGTGAGCCTCGCCCACATGCCTATTCCATCCCGCCAAGCGTGCACCACGCCCACACTTCCGCGAGCTTCCCCCACTCAACACTGCCGCGCCCTGAAGGGCAGACACAATGTCAGAATATAATTTATCCAGGACACGCTCATGATCATGGTTACCACATAAATAATCCGCACATTGCGAACATTCTGAGGGAAAATCAATTAATTTCAATCTCCTATGACACTCTTCATTGTACCTTAAGGTCTGATTTTCATTTCTTACCCCCCATACAACATCCAGATTTTTATTACAAACAGTAGGAGTAACTATCTTGGGCGTTAATATACAAAGATTGAATTCTACAATGAGAGGAAAGTGGTCCGACCACAGAGTGTCATATTTGACAAAAACATTCGTAACAGACTGCTTCGCTGCGTGAGTCACAATACAATGATCGAGCCAGCTGGGCGTCCCATGCGCATCACTAATGTAAGTATAAGTACCTGAGTTACTCCCTAACATTTCTACATCTATGCACGACCAACTCTCCTCGCTACACACATTAATAAGTTCATTGTAAAATAACTCACCCGGGTCCGCATTAAAATCCCCCAACACAAAATCAGACTCGATGTTACTCTCATCAACAATCGCACTAATCTCACTTAAGGTGAATGGATGAATGCTCTCACTGCCATTTTGTCGCTAGATGGCGACATATCCACAGTTTCAAACATTTTCAATTTTTACACCTAACATAGAAAGTTTTAATAGACAACTTTATTATACGCGCCACCTAGGGCACTTGATTTTTTTAGATAATCACTATGCTTGTTAACTGCTACCATACAAAGATTACAGCAGAATAAAGATTTAGCCGCATGAATTTACTCTTTACACACACATGCAAAGTAAATAGTAGTAACTTTCGACACCACTAGATGTCGTTTCATTCAAAAATGGTTGGAAATTAAAATGTCCAGAGGACCAAATTGTTATATTCCAATCTATTTCTTATTAATATAACCTTAGCAATGATTATCATCACGCTATACTTTCGGAAAGCTGAGCAGCTAAAAACCTTGACATAAATCTCAGAGATTAATGAGAGAAAAATCAGAGACCTAGGTATCGTTATGGACTCCAAATTAACATTTACCCATCACATAGACCGCATAGTTAGCTCCGCATTTCGCAGCCTCGGATTTATTTTGCGAATCAGTAAACCTTTTAAAAGTGCAACGACTTTAAAAATTCTTTATTTTTCATTTGTCCGCTCTATTCTAGACTTTTGTAGCACTGTATGGAGTCCATGTTTTGACATACATATAAACAGAATAGAAAGGATACAAAAAAAGTTTTTGAAATCACTAAATTATCGCAATAATGATTACGACGCTGCTTATGAAGATGCATTGCGTAGGCACAAACTAGTGAGTCTTCGTAACAGACGTAAAATGTTCGACATTACTCAATTGTTCAAAATTTTAAACTCGTTGACCGATTCACCATCATTACTTAGTAAAATATCTCTAAAAGCTCACGCTCGCCTACCCGTACGCCCCTCACGTACAAAACCACTTTTTGTTCCTCCTCGACTAAATAAAACATACACTCGTAACTCATTTTTGTACCGTTCCACTAACAATTATAATAGAGAATTTACAGATATAGATCTTTTTAACATTTCTCTTAATAGCCTGAAACTAATGCTAAAAAGTAGATTTATCACCTAATTAAAACTTACCTTTTTTGCCACTTTGCTCTTACTTTTTAAAAATGATAGTGATGTTTCCGTGAACTCATGTTCTGATACAAAATATATACATATAGGTTATTATACATATATGTATTTCCAACGCGTCTTTCCTATATAGGAGTTTGTTGTACTTATTTTTACCAATAAATCATATTGTCGGCACTATAGGTCTACTGTAAGGAACCAAATGTCTTAAGAATTACATTGTTTGTATATGACTGTTTGACGCCAAAAAAAAAAAAAAAAAAAAAAAAAAAAAAAAAAAAAAAAAAATATAAGGTCGGCTATTTGAAACAGTTATCAACTGTACAAACAGACAGTCGGTTTAGATACTGCCTTTCATTAGGCTTGGTGTGGGTTCAAATCTCAATAGTTGTATTTATTTTTGAATTATTTTTTATCTTTCTTTATCCTTACCAAACCTAATATTTTCAAATATTAATAATAATATAATTATTGGTCTATGCATATTTTTGTTTCTAGGCTCGATATCCTATCGGATTTGGTGGTGAAAAGGTATCCCTTTTCACCATAACAAATTATTCAGATAAATTATTTTGGGTAATAAACATTGCATGTTACGCTCTAACATCGCAATCAGTAAACATGGGCTCGGCGTACGACTATGCACCGAAACTCACACATCTGTGATCAGTGTCATCACAGTCGCAACCTACTGTTACCGATAGACAAGGATAGAGATAGGAGACGGCGCTGTCGTGCAAGCGAAATCGCGTTAGCTGCCGAATGTTGACGAATGTTTACGATTATGAATGACATGGCATGTGGTAGCGTTAGCAAATAAAATAAAAAACATTAATTATTTTGAGGTAGGGGAAAACCGGGAGACTTGCCCAGGTGGGAGAGTTGAGCCACCTTTCAAAATTGTATTTAAATTTAGCGCAAACAAACCGTCAAAGCGTTCATTGGTTGCACGCAAGAGACCAATCACAAGTATGCAGCGATTTTGCACCTTAGCAGTGTGGTTTGTCAATGACAATGTAAAACGTGTTTTTGTTGCTGCGGAGTATATTTTTATGTTTTAAGTAGTTTTGTGATTGCTGTCGTATTTATTGAGGTACGTATTGTTTGTTGCTATTATTATATTACCAGACAAATGTAGTTTGACGTGTGCTAAGTGTTTTTTCTCTACGATCGGAGGTTTTTCTTTGTCATAACCTAAATGGGGAATTAGTGTGAGCGGGAGAGTTGCATCAGGGTGGTTGCGGGAGACTTGCTCAGTGGTTCATGTCTCCCTGTGCAGGGAAATTATACTTAATTTTGTTTGATTGTTTTTTTTTCGGTCTTAATATTATTTATTGTATTTGCAGTGCCAACTTGTATGATGCCTTTTCAATACAAGCCTCCTGAAAATGCACGCAAACGGAAAAAACACAAAAGTGGAGTTGCAAAATGCCATAGATGAAATTAAGGGAGGCGCTTCTACTAGACAAACTTCAAATAAATATGGCATAGATAGAAGTACTTTGAGACGGTATAAATTAAATGAAGATAAAATTCATAAATTTGAAGAAAAAAACAGTCAATACAAAGCATCACAGGTATTTACAACAGCCGAGGAAAAGCTTCTTGTCAATTATTTGTTGACATGCAGTAAAATGCATTATGGTTTGACAAGAAAACAAGCAATGCAGTTGGCATTTGAATATGCGACAGTAAATAATAATAATAAAAAGTTAACATTAAAAAACATTGCTAAAGTGTAATTATTTTTAATTGTTTATATAAAAAGTTATTGTTGTGATTTTGTTTATTTTGGAACAATTTGACAAAAAAATGTTATGTTAATAACATTTTCTTTGATGGCAGTATTAAAAACAAGTTAATTATTGTATAAGACAAGATATATAAAACTATGATTGAAGCTGAAAATGGTTTTTATTTTCCACATAAACAATATGGTCAACTCTCCCCATACCCCGGTTCAAGTGTCCCTGCAAGTGGGGAGACTTGACTCATTTCTCATTTTTTAGTAAAATGCCAATAAAATTTTACCTGGGCATTTATTAGCAATACAATTAAGCACAAATGTACCTACTAAAGTAAGGCATCGCATAAGTGTATAATCGATTCTCTAAACCCAATAAACAAGTAATTATGATATTTTATATTAAAAGTGGTTCAACTCTCCCGGACTTCCCCTACTTAAAAAAAGAAATATTGTTCGCTTGATCGCGCAAGGTTACTAAAGCTTTACTTCTGCCTTTGTTTTCGGACAACAACAAGCCACTTTTGTCTCCTTAATTCATCTTTAGGAAACCTGAATAAAAAAGAGCCTTAAGTATCACCATTATGCATTTATGTATAAATAAATAAAGAACATGGCTGCACATGACGTGCAGTTTGGGAGTTACGAGGAAGCCTTGAAATCATAACCGTTTGCTTTGCCACAGTCGCGTAATAAAGATAACTAAATATAGTGAAGTAGTGATTCTCCACTAACAATTAGGTACTAAAAACTAGACTTTGTCTTATAAAAACATTTTTTTTAAATAAGTACCTATTGCGATAAACATAACTGTTATCAATTATCAATAAAATCGACTTGAATTTAAATAATCATGGTTGCTAAAACAATAATAATAAAAAACTATTAATATGTTTGAAGAAATTTGTAATGCTAACCTTACGCAACCTCGGTCTGGTACTAGTCGTCGCGCGCGTTGTTTACAAAATCTCTCAACAACTCGCGAATTGTGCGTATCGTGTCTCTCACGCATGTTTTTAATAATTATCTATCTCGCTCTCACAAACATGGCGAAGCAAACGATAAAATATTTTTGTTATTTTCAACAAATTAACATTTTTGGCTGTATTTATTTTTATATCTTATTTTTATTCCTAGTATTATTAAAACACTGTTGAGCTGCAAAGATTAAAGATTTTATTACAGATTTTTTGTTTCCTATGTTTGGTAGGTACTACTTGATACAGAAAGTCAAGTGATTTTTTTTCAAGTCTATGCAGTGAAGGTAGTTCAATTTACACGATAATCAGTAATAAGTACTACAAATTAATAACAATTTACGAGATACTGATAAAAGCTAACATGTGGGTAGAACTAGGTAAGTATATTTATTCATAGTACCTAAACAAAAATCTCTAATAAAATTCTTTGCCTTAAAAATCTAGAAAAAATATAGGTATGTTTAGGTATCAAATAGGTACTAAATTTTTGTAAAGGCGAATTGAAATTGTTGAGCCCTTACGTGGAGATCCTAAATGTCGGCAGTCCATCCTGACATCAGAATGACTCCCCATTTTTTAAATTCATTTTCTCAGTTATTAATTAGGTACCAATTATTTAAACAAAGGTATCAAATAGTAGCAAATAGGTAGGTATTAGATTTTAGTAATTTTTTTAAGCTGATCGGTCATTTTGGCCAGTCATTCTGAAGGTCACATCAATGATTTTCCGTGCGCGACTGAGTGCCAACTACGGGCAATCACTTAGTTGAGTAGGACCACTTGCTGTGACTAAGTCCCGTATCTAATGGTAATAAAGGTATATTGTACCTACACAGGTTGTTGTAATGTGACTGAACCTAAATAGTACCTAACGTGTAAATAAATTGTGACGTGTAGGTACTAAATAAATAAAAGATTATTTATGCAATTATTCGTCGCGATCTAAGAATGTTTTCTTTAGGTGATACAGTCGTAACATTCAGTGATTAGTGTGATTACTGGCGTTCTTTGGTGGAATGGTTTTAGATGGCAAAGCAAAGGGTTGTTATCAGCTTAGAATATCGTGGTAGTAGT
The DNA here is from genome assembly GCA_947386135.1 of Melanchra persicariae. Lineage (NCBI taxonomy): Eukaryota > Metazoa > Arthropoda > Insecta > Lepidoptera > Noctuidae > Melanchra > Melanchra persicariae. The sequence goes on along the minus strand of OX376661.1, from coordinate 5,725,646 downwards.
TGGTTAGAGTAGGTACCTACCTATGTAAGTACTCGTATGTGTCACCGGATAATTCCAAACATCGTAAGATTGTAATAAATCTTGTTTATGTTTTAGACTATAATCTATGATTGTGCTGAGAACAGATAATGGATTGTGGAGGTCTGGTAGGCAGCCGCTCTACGTAAAATATTGGTATTCAGCTGAATCTGGTTTGACTAGATGCCAACCCCAGTAGGTATAGTTGGGAAAGGGCTAGGCAGATGATGTGTCCAGGGTTGCGGATTTGTTCGAAAGAGTTACCGCGGCCCTGGAACGTAAAAGGCACTAAGAGGAGCATGGGTGGGTTTTAGTCAGTAGAAGTCTGACACTCCCTGCCGCTCCACCCAGAGCGGGAGGGGTCATTTGATGATTTCCCATCCAAAAAAAAAAAAAAAAGGCAGATGATGTGTTGAGAAGAGATAATTTCGAATACACTGAATGACACCCAAATTCAATAGTTTACAATACTTGTCTTATCTAGAAGAAATTATAAGTAAGTAGGTACTTGTAAATATACAATCTTATGCGACATAATATTACAATCATGCGATACAAATACAAAAAAATATATCATCTGTGAAAATTTCAACTGTGTAGCTATCACGGTTTGTGAAATATAGTCTGGTGACAGACAGAGAGACGGACAGACAGACAGACGGACGACCATTGCGTAGGTAGCTAGGAAAAAAATAAGTAAGTTTGCTTACGCTGATCGCCTGATTTAGGTATAGGTACCTTAAGTATACCTACATGAACTTCTTTTCTCTGATTTGATTCAACCCAAATCAGAGAAAAGAAAATTAATTAATTCAAATGAATTAGTACTTAACCGTGTCAGAAAATGTTTTATCAGTACCTACTTACATACAGTGGAAAGATTTTTAAATCTTTAGGTAGGTAGGTACTATTTATTTAAAGTAGATAAGTAATACAATAATAACATTAGTTTTGTATCTGTGTGAACCAAAGGCATCTGCCTTTGGTTCAGATGCCTTTGGTTCACACAGATAATTGTGTTCACTTTCTAGCATTATTTCTCATTCCCTAATAAAAACATTTCATCAATAATAAAATGTAAAATCGGCGGGCAAACCCGCGCGCCGACGCTAACTTGCTAGAAACACAATTTTGACACACAATCACGCATGGACTGGAACAATTTGTGAACACGCTTTGTTGCCAAATTGCGTCTTGAATGGCAACGTCACATCGCCGCGTCCTCCGTCACTCGATGGTAACCTTGGCACTTGTTCGAATTTTCAAACAGCGCCATCTACTAAAAATGTTTACCGCACGTAAATTCGTAGCACAACAGCAATGAACTTTTTTTCGGTGGTTCTATAAATTTCTGTCAGCTGGCGCGATTCAGGTCACTCACACATAAAAAGATTTTTCGTTTTTTATTCGGTCTAATTCTCCTACAAAGACAGTTTTTTTCGAAAATTTGGGCGATACGCGATCACAATACATTATAAAGTCTCATTATACTTGTTTTTATTCTGCAGAAACTGTTTATTTACGGAGATTACAGCTCCTGAAAAATGTATGGCGAGGTCTCTCTAGGGATCCCCCTTAAATCATGAATAAATGCCAAACGACATACTTTGAATTAATATTTTTATTTGTAACAATAATAATTATGTGAACACTAGACAAGTAGAAAATTGTTTCTAACAATATATAATGTTGTTTTATAATGTGGGGTTCTTATTGACAATGAATTAAACGATGTGTTGCTCTGTAAACAAAGTTTTATTTGTATGAGTTTTAATCTATGAGAAACTTACACACTATTACGTTCTAAACAAGTAAAACTCACCTGTAAACAAAGAAACGACATTTAACGTTTATTATTCACAGTGTCAATTCCTTTATTGATCTTTTCTTAATAATCTAAACAAATTAAACGTAACCGCTGTATCATCATTTTTCAGTCTTTTTATAACCTCCAAGTATTCCCCATTGACAGCACAGCTTTACCGACAGTACGCAACACCATGCTGCTTTACTGACAGAGCGAGTCGCGGCCAAATTCAAACCAAAGAAATGATTTATCTATTTCTTTACATCTCCCCCACAAAGGAAGAAAATTTTCAGTAAAATTTTCGAGATCATCACTCGCAACTCTATTCTTCGTCTTCTTGACATCTAATTGTAGAAACTGGTATCAATTTTGTGATATGGAAAAGATTTGACTCCATTTTTTTGTGGCTTGTATTTATTCTGTATATAGAATTAGAAATTTTTTCTACTATTTTATACGGTCCAATTCTTAGTTCGTCCAATTTCTTCCTATTTAGCTTATTGCCATTTTCCACATATACCATGTCCCCTGCATTAAATTCATAGTATTTTCGGTTTTTATCAAACATTGTTTTGTTGTAATCATGCGATTTTATGGTATTTTCAAGGGCAATTTCTCTGTCTCTAATCCAATCACCGTGTGACTTTTTTTTCCTTAATTCCGTTGGTAAAATTGTGACATCTGTACCATGTAAAAGATAGGTGGGTGAAAAACCGGTAACTGAGTGACTGGTTTCATTGTATTTCTTAACACATTCGTGAGCAATGGTTGTCCAAGATTTTTTTTTTATTTCTTCATTTATTCTGCATCTCATTTTATTGACCAATGTTTGGTTCAACCTTTCATTTAGACCATTGGAAAATGGAGCATTCACTGCTGTAAAAACCATAGGTATTTGCTTGTCCTTTCAAAATGTCTTAAATTCTTTTGAATTTATACCAGGATATTGGTCGGTTAAAATCATACCAATGTCCTCTACGTCTACTATGCTCATGACAAGTTTTACAAAATCATTGGCACTCTGAGTTTTCGATGTTAAGATGAACGCATACCGAGTAAAGTGGTCTACCAAGAGATGTAGATATTTCTTTGTAGATCTTGAACCACCGAAGCCTCCAATTGTGTCTATAGACATTATTTCAAATGGCTTCGTGGCCGGACCTAGATGTGACATAAAGCCAAATTTTTCATGTCCCCTTGATTTGTTCTTAATGCATATTTCACAGGTCCTGCAAACTGTTCTTATGTTTTTTGCCAAGTTTTTGGTTGTAAATAATGGGCTCATTGTCTTCTGCATCTGTCCAATTCCGATATGACCTAAGTCTTTATGTATCGTTTTTAAAAGTTTTATGCTAAATTCTTCCGATATAACTATTTTCTCTTTTTTCTTTGCCTTTTTGAAGTAGATCTTGTCTTTTACAATTAACTTGCTTTTATTATTTTGAATTTCTTCATTTTTATGCTGATCTTTTAGAATATCGTCCAGTTTCATAAAGTTCACAACTTTGAGTTGCTCATCTGCGTTTTCATTTGACTCTAATACGGGATTCCTGCTAAGGCAGTCTGCTTCTAAATTTTGTCTTCCTGGTGCATATTTTATTTTAAATTCATATTGTGATAGATAGTAGGTCAAGTCACCTAGTTCTTCATCCGTTCTTGCTTTCAAATTCATGTTTTCTAGCGGTTTATGATCTGAATAAACCGTGAATGATTTTCCTATTAACCAGTATTGCCAGTACTTGACCGCTTCTTTAATAGCTAGGCATTCCAAATATATCGCTTTTTTTTTTTTTGTGCTTCATTAAGTTTTTTTGAAAAGTATGCTACTGGTTTTTCCTTTCCATCAGGCTGTATTTGTTTTAAAATTGCTCCAACACCTTCTAATGAAGCATCAGTATAAATATTTATAGGTAATTCTTGGTCAAAAATCTCCAGTACTGGTTGAGTACATAGTAAGTTCTTTATGGTGTCGAATGCCTTCTGACATTCTTCCGACCAAACGAATTTTTGATTTTTTCGCAGTAAGTTATGCAATGGATCTAATATTATTGCACTCTTAGGTATATATTCGTGGTAAAAATTGATTTTTCCTAAAAATTGTCTTATGTTCTTTTGCGTTTTTGGAACCGGAAAATTCTTTATGGAAATCAAGTTGTCACTTGTTGTTCACTGGTTTAACAGAGTTATTCTGTAGAATATGACCTAGATATTTAACCGAGTCTGAGGCAAATGTACACTTCGTAAATTTTAACCTAAAACCTTCTGTTTTGATGGCTTCAAGTAGTTGCGTCAGATGATTCATATGCTCAACAAAAGTTTTTGAAAATATGAGAATGTCATCTATGTAATTGACAGCGAAATCAGTAAGCTTGTATTTTCTGAGTATATTACTTAAAATCCTTTGGAAAATCGCAGGCGAAGTCTTAAGTCCAAATGGTAGACAAGTCCACTGGAAATGTCCCTCCTGTGTTACAAATCCTGTTTTTTTCCTGTCTTCAATTCGTAATGGTATAGACCAAAATGCAGAGTTGATGTCTAATGTTGTATAAAAATTACAATTTCTGGTCTTTATCATTAAGTCTTCAATTAAGGGAAACGGTTGAGCTTGAGGTATTATTATTTTATTTAAGTCTCTGAAGTCTATACATAGCCTGGATTTTCTGTTTTCTTCTTTCTTGAATGCTAGAGTAACCGGTGCAGCAAATGGACTGTAAGATTCCTCTATTAGCTTACTATCTAACAATTTTGCAATTTGCTCTTCTATCTCTTTTTTATCTTCTAAAGTACATCTGTAAGGTCTCTTACTGCAATATTTATCTATTAACAGGTCTATTCTTGCTTCATATCCGTTGACAGTGCCTACATCGTATTTGTTTTTCGCAAAAACTGATTCGTATGTGTTTACTAAATCGTTTATTTCAGATTTTTGTCTTTCATCTAAATGGTTTATTTTCATTTCAAAGTCGTCTTCTTTTACGTGTTCGTTGAAATTAATTGTGTAGTTTTCTGGAGTTTTAACATTATGCCCATTTATAATTTCACTTTTAAAATCCATCTTTTCTCCGGTACTAAATTTTTCCAGTTTGTTTGTATTCTCACAATTCAAGTTTAGTTTCTGGGTTATTCTCAAGTCTTCATTCTGTGTCAACCTGAAAGTTTGTATTAAGTCAAGTCCTATTAAAAAATCATACTTGAAGTTTTGTTCCTCAATAATATACACATCCACATTTTTCTCCAAGTCTAAGATTTTTATTTTCAAATTAGTCAAACCACTTGTTTTTTTCACACCATTAATTGTTACTAAATCTGCTTCATTCAAATGTTTTCCTTTTCCTTTTATTTTCAATAATCTAGAATTAATTAAGGAAACATTGGAGCCTGAATCATAAACTCCTTTTATTTCTAATATATCATTTACTAGTAGTTTGACATTTATTAATGGTGTGACTGCTCGTTTTTTTGATCAGCATCATTTAACTCCGTTTCAATCACAGAGTTGTTGACATGTTTAATGAAATTTTTCTTTGTGTTATCCTCTTCCTTTGGTCTAAACCAACATGTAGCTTCCGGGTGGTAACGACCAGCTTTATTCAATTTCTCACAAATTTTACATGGACTTTTTCCTTCATTTTTATCAGTCGTCCTTACTAAATTTCCATCTCCGAATTTCCTTCTTGGCAGAAAAATTTTCTTATTTACCATATGTTCATACTTGCTTACCTCGTTAAACAAATCCACAGTATCTTTGAGTGTTTCTCGATCAATTTTATTCAGAATGAATTCGGGCAAACCAGCCGCAATGAGATCTACCAAAGTACTTGTATCAATCGTTCTCCTCATATCCAACAGCAGTTTTTCTTTTCGTATGGCATAATCTAACAATGATCCATCTTTATATTTAAATAAAAGTGCATATGTTACCGGGCTCCAGCCTTTGTTTGTAAATGACTCACAAAATTTGTTCTTCCATGTTGACCACTCCGCGTTGATAGTCAATTTAATGATCATGGAACTATACCAATCTACACAAGTCTTGTCCATAAACAGTCGAAATAATTCAATCTTCTTCTCGTCTGTTGTAACGCCAAAGCGGACGCACTCTTTTTCAAAAATATCAATCCATTGTTTTGCGTTTGGGTTCTTACTTGTAAACTTTTCCAAAACAAACTTTTCTGCAATATATTTCAGGTTTTGCTGTTTCGGTTCCTGTGTGTTTTCCAATAATTTCTCAAACAACCTTTCCACTGAATCAATTCCTTTTGCACTCACAGCAGTAGGTTGTTCTGGGTTCATTTCTTCTAAAAACTGATTCCCGAATTGCAAGTTACCATCTTCGTCTATGTAATTTTTTTTCAGTTCTTCTGTCAGTGTAATCCAGACTCTTCGAGTTTGAAATCTTTTTATTAAACTGTTTTTCACTTTACTGTAGGCCGATGTTTTTAATATCTCTTTGTGATGACTAGCTGCTTGTAGGGTTTCTGGTATAGCATACACCTTCTCATCGCTTGTTGTTATTTTGGTTATGGCCAGTATATTAGATTTCCCATCACTTCCCGGCAGCACCGTAAATTCGAAACGTAACTTTTCCATTTTCAACTGACTTCAATAAACAAGAATGTCGTTTTATAATGTTGTTTTATAATGTGGGGTTCTTATTGACAATGAATTAAACGATGTGTTGCTCTGTAAACAAAGTTTTATTTGTATGAGTTTTAATCTATGAGAAACTTACACACTATTACGCTCTAAACAAGTAAAACTCACCTGTAAACAAAGAAACGACATTTAACGTTTATTATTCACAGTGTCAATTCCTTTATTGATCTTTTCTTAATAATCTAAACAAATTAAACGTAACCGCTGTATCATCATTTTTCAGTCTTTTTATAACCTCCAAGTATTCCCCATTGACAGCACAGCTTTACCGACAGTACGCAACACCATGCTGCTTTACTGACAGAGCGAGTCGCGGCCAAATTCAAACCAAAGAAATGATTTATCTATTTCTTTACAAATATATTCTTCAGGACCTTGAAGAAGATGAAGTTATATACAACGTGTAACAGAATAAACGCATACCTCTTAAGGGATCATTGTACTCATCATTATAAACAACTTTTACTATGCGACCAAACCTGAAATCGCGAAAAAAATCATCTGTCCTGTACATTATGTCGAGTTATGCGCACAGAAATGTATGGAGCAGTCGACGTTTTTTTGGCGACTTCAGAATTGGTCCCATAGTAAAACTTGTTTATATTGATGAGTACAATGACCCCTTAGGTGGTATTGCGTTGTTTTGTAACACGTTGAATACATCTTTTAACAGCGTCGTTAATCAGGACGATGCTACAAACTACCCAGTTGAGTTTTAAACTCGCTGAGTGCAGGTTTCTTGCTCACAAAATTTAACTTAAAGTCGCCATTCCGATAATGCTTCTGAGAAACCTTACTCCACCCAAGCTGTGCAATGGAACCCGACTTAAAGCAAATTCTCTTCAGAGAAATGTTATTGAAGACAAAATTCTCTGTAGGTGTGGCTCAGGCGAAACTATTTTTATTCCGCGGATACCTCTTATTCCCAGAAACTTCCCGTTCCAGTTTAAACGCACTCAATTTCCGGTAACCGCTTGCTTCGCGATGACCATAAATAAGAGGCAAGGACAGACTCTAAAAGCCGCTGGTGTCGACCTCGGGTCTAATTGCTTTCCCACGGCCAACTGTATGTGGCTTGCTCGCGGGTTAGTAACGCGGACCAACTATTTATACAACGTGTAACAGAATAAACGCCATATCTCTTAAAGGGTCATTGTACTTACTGATCATTATGTCAAAGTCAAAGTCAAAGTCAAAGCATTTATTTCAATTAGACCATTTACAGGCACTTTTGAATTGTCAAGGTCGGTCGGTCAAAAAAAAAAGATGAAGCTATTTGCACGTTCCAAAGCGTAGATCTCTATGGAGAAGAACGTGCAAGAAACTCCACGGACACTCTTTTAAAAATAAGTTTTTGTTACAAAATTATGGTTACATCATTCATATTGAAATTATACATATATGTGAGAACGATGTAAAAGACGTGCAGGATAGTCCGGAATAAAAAAGAAACAATTCAAAGAAATAATTAAAATAGACCATGGCAGCCGAGAGATGACCAGTCTCAGCTGACGGCGCCCGTTCACGAACATGACGCATACGCTAGCACCATTCGGCTCGACCATTTTTAAGGGAGCCAAATGATCCAACGCAAACGCCACCATCAGCCAGACTTTTGAGTGAGCATGACATCCCCAATCGCCAGGGTACATTCAAGTCAAAGACCTACCCAAAATGATCATTATAGTTTAAATTTGAGGGACCTACATAGTACTCACACATGTGCCGTTAATGCATGAAATTATACAATGCTAAATAAATTGAGTCTATACAATAAAAAAACCACTACTATGAACCACTTTTACTATGGGACCAACCCACAATCGCGAAAAAAAGTCAGCTGTTCAGTACTTTCTGTCGAGTTAGGCTCACAGAAATGTATGGAGCAGTCGATTTTTTTTTCGCGATTTCAGTATTGGTCTCATAGTAAAAGTTGTTCGTATAATGTTCAAGGACCCCTGAGGTATTGCGTTTATTCCGTTACACGTTGTATAACGCTAGCTGTTGCCCGCGACTTCGTTCGAGCGTATGTCGGCTGTGAAATTAATTCATGCTGTAGGGTAACGGGCCAAATCAGAAATAACATCTTATTGATTGTGGTGTGTGCCGTCACCAAGTTTTGACATTAAAATTCGAGAAATTCCGCGCGTTTGTGTCGCCTTCTAATAAATATGCTCGCACGTTCGAACTTTAATGTGTTGATATTATATTGCATTCATCGGTTTGCGGTCCTCGAGGTACTGGAAGTATTTGCCTGAATTCACCACAAAAAAAGGACCATAGGTACGCCTAACATCACGAACAAAAAAAAAATCCCCCGAAAAAATGTGCCTATAACTGCAGTCAATGATTTAAAAATCGTTCTGATTCTTGAGACCTATTTAGGCCACCTTTTAAACACTTCGAATCAAAATCAACAAAACAGAACGTTGCACGACTGGTGCTAATCTTCAGACGATTAATCAAATTTATTCTTAATTTCATGAGAATCAGTAACATAGATCGAAACAATTGTAAGTTTTTAACCGATTTCCACCTGTTTCGGTCTCTTCAGAATTCTTTAGGCAGTGTCAGGTAAACATCATAAGAGAACTGCCAAAACCACTTGTCGCGGTCTTTTGATCAGAAGTCCCAAAATTTCTATAGCAATGGGATCATGTCCCTACCTACAAGATGGCAAAAAGTTCGAACAAAATGGTACCCACATACTTTAGTTAAATGTAAATTAACTATATTTAAAAACGTTTTGAATTTTCTTAAAAAATGCGAAGAAACTTTTTCCCCGACCTATTACTTATTTATTTACATTCTTTAGCTTACAGACTAATAACAATCTTAAATCAGAATAATAATATCGTGCTTTTGTATATAAAAGTATATTTAGTATACTAACATAAACATAACTGCCTGTGATGGGAGAAACAGATATTATACCAAAAAAAGGTAAATTAACCAGAATAAAAACAGGATTCCACTCGGACGAAGTCGCGGGTAGCAGCTAGTTACATAATAATAGTTAGTAATTGTAACAGCAGCACGGGTCGATCTTCGAGGTGAAGCAACGCTTGTCGAGGTCGGTCTGTAGATGCGTGACCATCGTAACTGAGACTCCTCCCGCTCTGGGTTGAGCAGAAAGGTGGTCATCATCATTCATTTTCCTGCCCGTATCCCATGTTACTTGGGGTCGGCGCAACACGTTTTTTTCTTCCATTCTGTCCTATCAGCCGTCACACTATTACTCCCTTTTCTTTCATATCGCTCCTCACACAATCCATCCATCTTTTCGTTGGCCTTCCTCTTCCTCTCCATCCATACACATTTATATTCATAACCCTTTTAGTTACATGCGTTTCATCCCTCCTCTTCATATGACCATACCAGGACAAGCGGTTACCTTTCAACTTTTCCGTCACTGGCGCCACTTTTAAACTACCTCTAATGTACTTGTCCCCTTCCCCTCGAACCGCGCTAGTGAACAGACGTGCGCAACGCTCTCGCTTTGAAATATTGTATGTTTTGCAAAAAACATAAACTAAAATTCAATATTAACTCGTTAAAGTACCAGGAGCACAGATACCTTGTACCCGAAAGTGTTATCGTCGTGTGTGAAAAGGACAGAAAGAAGGTGACAAATATATTTCTTCTCAGAGCCATTATTTTTTGCGCACACGCAGACCGGCCGCCCATTGTTTGTTGCCCAGTTTATCGAGACCCTCATTACCACTTATATCTACACTGTGTGAAGCTCATGCACTTGGTGGCAATCTTTAACTACGTAAACTGTGGACCTACTAACATTTCTTAAAAATGTCAATACAGAGAACTCCACCACCAAACAAGGTTCAGTCTGAAAATGATATCTCCAATCTTGATCCGGATAATTTCTTAAATTACGTTGGACGAAGACAAAAAAGACCCCGTAATGAAGACCCAGAATCTCCAGTCGATTCTGCCATCAAGGATGAAGTTATGGCTATGCTATCCAATTGGAAAAAAGATTAGATATTGTGCTGAATAAATTGTGCTCAGACATTGCGGAACTTAAACAACAGAATGCCAAGATTCAGTCTTCGAATGAGGAGATGGATAAATCTATGAAGTTTATGTCTTGCAAGTATGAAAAAATGAAGGAAAAGATTATCGGCATGGAAACCGAACGGAAAGAAAACTTGAACTACATTGCAACTTTGGAAAATAAAGTTGATGACTTACAAAAAAGGCTTAAGTTCACAGTTGTCGAGTTTCGTAACATACCGAATCAGATTAAGCAGGAGACACAACAAGATCTTTGTGAACTCGTAAAAAAAAACTTGTAATGTTTTTGAAACTCATATTGAACCAGCAGACATCAAGGATATTTATAGAATCTCAAACAAAACAGGTGGATCTACAATTATAACGGAGTTTACTTCAGTGCTGACTAGAAACAAGATCTTGAACAATGCGAAGGTGTATAATAGAACTAATGTCGATAATAAACTATCCACCTCTTCTATTGGCTTACCGGGACCATCTACGCCTATTTACATAACCGAAAGTTTAACAAACAAGGACCGTAAACTGTTTGCCATGGCTCGTGACTCTGCTAGGAACCTGAAGTTTAAATATTGCTGGGCCAACAGAGGCAGAATTTACGTGCGTAAAGACGATGGAGGTAAGCGAGTGGAAATAAAAAACGAAACGGACATATTGGCTCTCAATAGAATATGACTAGATACATTTTCCCTACTGTTAAAAATTGTCAACTTTGATTTTGTAAACATTGGCATATTTGCACGGTTAACCAAGTGTACCTCTTACTTTATTTTAATCATACAACTATTTTATATTTTAAGTTTACCCTCAACAGATCATATTGTCACATGCATATATACATAAACACCTTCTATACTCAATAACACACAATACAATTTATACAATAATATAATAAGTTTTTCGCCATGTGATCAAATATTACTGGCATTTATTACTTACTAGCTGCTACCCGCGACTTCGTCCGCGTGGAATCCTGTTATTATTCTGGTTATTTTTTTATAATATATTTGTCTCCCATCACAGGCAGTTGTAAAATAAATAAATAAATAGTAGTAAGATAGTAGAAAAAAATAAAATAAAATCACAAATCTCATGGGCGCCATCTTGGATTTCGATTTTGACCCGGTGATCGTTATCATTGACCCCGGAAACCATGAAAATATGACACCCATGCTGAAAAGTTGTCAAATCTCGTGGGCGCCATGTTGGATTTCGCTTTTGACCCGGTAATCGTTATTGGCGACCCCGGAAACCATGAAAATAACACCTATGATTAAAAGTTGACAAATCTCGTGGGCGCCATCTTGGATTTTGATTTTGACCCGGTTATCGTTACTGGCGACCCCGAAAACCATGAAAATGACACCCATGATGAAAAGTTGTCAAATCTCGTGGGCGCCATCGTGAATTTCGATTTTGACCCGGTAATCGTTATTGGCGACCCCGAAAACCATGAAAATGACAACCATTATGAAAAGTTGTCAAATCTCGTGGGCGCCATCGTGAATTTCGATTTTGACCTGGTAATCGTTATTGGCGACCCCGAAAACCATGACAATGACACCCATGATAAAAAGTTGTCAAATCTCGTGGGCGCCATCTTGGATTTCGATTTTGACCCGGTGATCGTTATTAGCGACCCCGGAAACCATGAAAATATGACACCCATGATGAAAAGTTGTAAAATCTCGTGGGCGCCATCTTGGATTTCGATTTTGACCCGGTAATCGTTATTGGCGACCCCGGAAACCATGAAAATGACACCCATGATGAAAAGTTGTCAAATCTCGTGGGCGCCATCGTGAATTTCGATTTTGACCCGGTTATCGTTATTGGCGACCCCGAAAGTTAAGGGTGACGTCACGGACGTCAAGTTGGTCGGTACTCCTGACTGTCGCGAAGAGTGGTTTAAATAAAAAAACACATTTTTAAGAACAATTGTAATACATAAAGTTACATCAAACAGTAATACACCACACGAAACGTTATCCAGTGTGCAAGTGCAGTGTATAAAAAGTAATTAATGTGTTTACAAAAAACTTAAGACAATGTGGCAGTAATCTACCCTAACATTAAAATTATAAAAACATATTAGTTGAACCTAGTTAAAAGTTTTCCCTGAGGTGTCGCCCGAGAGTGCGTTTTTACTCGGTTTACCCCAGTGGCGTTGTATGGTGTTATCAAGCCATAGACCCCCTCAAACCATAACTTAAAACAGCGCCATCTGTCGACGTTGTGCGGAACAACTAACTAATCAATAACATACGTATTTGGGAGACGCGGAACTAATTACGCACGAAACATGCCTGCAGCGAAATGTGGTGGTTGCGCTAAATTTTTATCACCGATAGATGCCGCTAAATACAGCCAATGTAATGGGTTTTACCATCGTGCTTGTGTTTGCCTTCCTGGCACTGGCTTTATTAAACCAACTTGGCGCTGCCCTGAGTGCGACAAGAATCGGGTCAGGGATAATAAGGCGGAGACACCAGTTCGAGCTAGGGCTGCTCAGGTAGAGGAGCACAGATGTTCTGAGGAGCTCATGGACACCAGCACTTTGGACTGCACGGCGGTGGACGCCGGCTACACTAATCTGTCTCCTGCCTTCGCGGACGAGCTGCGGCTGTTTAAAGAAGAGCTGCGTAAAGAGTTTTGCCTAATGCATGCGGAATTCCAGCAATTACGGACAGAAATGGCTCACCTCAGAGACTCCATCAAAACTTCTAACGAGCGGATGGACAGCGTGGAAGCGCGAGTCAGTGCCCTGGAACTTAAGCTGGAGCAGAAAGTTCAGCCGGACAGAGATCCGCTGGAGGCCACCATTGGTGAACTGAGATGCCAATTAAACGAGCGGGATCAGGAACTGTTACTGAACGACATCGAGGTTACTGGTATTCCTGAATGCAAGGACGAGAGTGCCCTACACTTAGTTAAGGTACTTTCCTTAAAGCTTGGCGTCACCATTGAGGAAAGGGATGTTGTGCATGCTGAACGACTGGGATTCACGCTCCGAAATCGAATACAACTATCCGACAACTCCATCTCTGCCGACCCCGTTGCGCATCGGCCGCGCTGCATATCCGTGCGGTTCGCAAGGCGAGCTACGCGCGACGCACTACTGCGAGCGGCTCGAGTGCGACGTGGGCTAAGTACACATGACCTTGATATGACTGGGCCGGTGCACCGTGTTTACGTTAATGACCGTTTAACGCGGACGAACCGCCAGTTATTTGATAACGCTCGTCAAGCAGGGAGTCAGCACAAATGGAAATACGTTTGGACAAGGGATGGGAAAATCTTTGCACGCAGGGAAGATAATCAAAAAGCTACACGAGTTCGATGTGACAGCGACATTATTAAGATTTTTGGCTGAAGGCCGGTTTGCACTTCTTCCGAGCACGTAATGTTAACCTGTTTTATGTACATTTTTTTCTTGTAAATGCCATAACCTGTTTGCTGGGTTCTGCATCTGCATGTCGCAAAGAAACTTTATATTTTTTCGTTTTAAATTTTCATTTTTTTTTCTTTATGTCAAACTATAAAAATATTGTTATTATCGCAAAGCGGTGTGTGTTTCCCGTGCTCCCGGATGGGAGTAAACTCGTATTATTGAGTTCTGGACAAATAACGAATTACCAGATTTTTAAAACTTTTACAGATATTATTTACATGACTGAGAGGATACAATATCTTAACGAAAATATTTATTGTATTCATTCGACTATCAAACTATTATACTATACAATAACTTATACACTAATTTTATTTACACATTATACAATGATTAATGCACAACTATTATTTATGAATCCTTTTATCGAACTTATAATCGCAGTTATTCATTTAAAATTATTTTCGTCAATCATAATTTTTATTTTACTATTTACAATATTTATTTTTTACAATAGCGCCTTTTTAATAGATCATTTACCCTCAGTATTTGCTTTTTTAGCCTTCAAATATAATTACTGTTATCTGCCTCACTTACTTGTTTTTTTACATAGGCTCAAACTTTACAATTTCCACTGTGACTGTGACCAACTACAACATTTCATATCCTCGACAGTACTTCTTTGTTTTTATTTATTAATGAAATATGCTTGAAAAATACCTTAAAGTTGGTTTTTTGAACGCGGGGTCTCTTGGTACGAATCACGATAATTTTATAGCAGCTATGGAAAGGCATTCTTTCGACGTTATGGCAGTCAACGAGACTTGGTTACGAGCCGGTGAGGAGGGGAGCGCGCCTACTGTCCCAGGCTACCGCCTGCGTCACACGCCGCGGCCACTGACGGTACACGGGGGGCGCGGGGGAGGCGTGGGTTTTATCTTAAGCGCGGCCTGACCTGTCGTAACTGGTCCGCTCCAACAGACCCGAGATACGGGACCATAGAACAAATGTGGATCACCCTAACTCTAAATGGTATTAAAATTGCTATTGGTACAGCGCATCGCCCTCCTCGCTTCGACTTGGACCCCTTTCTCGATGCCATAACTGACTCCATTAGCTCCTTAATAAAATGTGACCATTACATTCTGCTCGGTGACTTTAATGTCAACTTACTGAATACTAACGGGCAAACAAAGAAAGTAAGTGAGTTTCTGAATAGCCTAAGTCTAAAACAGCTGGTAAGTTCACCTACCCACTACACAGACCATAGCGAAACATTGATCGACCTTGTTTGTACAAATCTCAACCACAGGTCACTCGCTTATCATCTGTGAATTTAATATTAAGCGTAGTAAATATAAACCCCAAACAGTAACATATAGACCCTTTAAACAAATAAACAAAGAGAGACTCGATATTGACTTATCGCAAATACACTGGGACAACATTTGCGACTTGCCTAATGTAAATGACATGGTTGAGACATTTATTATGAACATTTTAAAAATTTACGACGTCCACGCTCCCGTTAAGACATGCTTAATCAAGGAACCGTCATACCCCTGGATTACTGACACAATAAAACTAATGATGCACTTGCGAAATGATGCCCTGTCCAAGTACCGTAGGACGAAGTCCGATTCTAAAAGAGCTTGTAATAAGCAACTCAAATCTCTGGTGTTGGGTTCCATTTTTAGAGAAAAAGTAGCATACTTTAATTTTAATATAAATAATAAAGCTAAAGACCCTAAAACATGGAAGAATTTAAAAAATACCGTGCTACCAAATAAACAAATAGATGACCTTCCTACGCACATCAGAGACCCAGACCGAATAAATGATCACTTTTTGAGTGTTCCTGGCAACCCCGTCTGCAATATTGCGCAACGCAATTTCTTCGAATCTCATCGATTCAGGGATGATAGCGTCGCATTCGCATTGCAATCTGTTAGCGAAAGTCAAATTTTAAAATACAGTCGCGAGCTTAAATCTAATGCGGAAGGCACTAATAAGGTAACCCTGAATATGCTTTTGTTAACCCTCCCGCATACACTAAAAGCCATCACCGACATTGTGAACAGCTCGATCGGCTCTTCAACATTCCCTGACATCTGGAAAATAGCAATCGTCAGACCGTTACCCAAAAAACCGAATCCAACGGACCTAAAACATCTCAGGCCCATTAGCATTCTACCTTGCCTATCTAAAATTGCCGAGAAGGCCGTGTGCCAGCAGCTATCTAAATATTTGGAAAGTAATGAAATACTTCCTGAGTTACAGTCAGGCTTTCGTAAACAGCGTGGTACTGCTACAGCACTTTTGGATGTCACGGACAATATTTTAGTAGCGCAAGATAAGGGCCTGTGTACACTCCTTGTACTGCTTGATTTTTCGCGGGCTTTTGACTGTATCAATGTTGAACTGTTTCTTTCAAAGTTGCACTATTATGGTTTTTTTCTCTGGCACTTTTCTCGTTTTCTAACTGTATCTGCTCGACGTCCGTATGTCACTATGAGGATCCAGCAGAATACCAGCGTCAGGTACATTTGCCTGGCACATGCTGAGCTGGACTCCCATTTGGTGCAACTTGGAGACACGCACCGCACAAGATCATTTTTTTTTTCTCTTGACATTTTCAAATATATTTATGTAGGAAGGTAGTTTGGCACTTCTGCCACAGATTGCCATACAGACCTACTCTAATCATGGTACTCTGTTTTTTTTCCTTTGTTTGTTATTTCAAATAATTGCATACTTTTCATAATTTGTGTAACTCTTTTGTGTGCCGTGTTTCTTTACTTGCATCAAATAAATGTTTTATCTATCTATCTATCTATCTAAAACCATGAAAATGACACCCATGATGAAAAGTTGTCAAATCTCGTGGGCGCCATCTTGGATTTCGACCTTGACTCGGTAATCGTTATTGGCGACCCCGGAAACCATGAAAATGACACCCATGATGAAAAGTTGTCAAATATCGTGGGCGCCATGGTGAATTTCGATTTTGACCCGGTAATCGTTATTGGCGACCCCGAAAACCATGTGGCAAAGCCCTTTTTTGTGCAGTATGTTCCTTTTTCATCGTCCCCAACCCATTTTTGGTAAATTTGTTTAATGTACAGACACAAACTTTCTACTGTTTTATTATATGTATAGATAACTACACTACACTACAATATTGCACTTCATTACTACATTACACATACTACACTACAATATTGCTGTCAACGTACTGTAAAAGCAACTTTAAATTATTAAATCGTATTTTCGTTCTAGATACATATACTGTTAGTGATTCATACACGGTAAAGGATTTTAATTTTGTTGATACTTTTGCTGCAATATGTTTTTGGAGCGGTTCAGCTCAATGTCACCATATTAGTGCCTCGAGAAATATTAAAAAATATAATTCGCGGCTATAAATGATTTTGTAGCTAACTTGGATAATATTTCCTTCTGTGATGCGCAATCCTTTGACCCCGACGCCTGTGTTACTTTATTACCTGTACCAAATACTAACCTCACCGTGTTACAACAAAATATTCGTAGTTTTCGTGCCAACTTCTCTGGATTCCTCACTTTACTCGAGCGAATCAATGTACCTAGTGATGTAATTGTTTTGTCCGAATGCTGGCTTTCTTTTAATCCTATTATTCCCACTATTGAAGGTTACAACTCCTACAAAACTAAAAATAATTATAATCAAAATGACGGTGTGGTTGTTTATGCCAAAACGAGTTTGCCTAATATAAAAGTAATAGAGACAGTAATTTCTGATTGTAATTGCTTAATTGTTACATTAGGTACCTATGTAGCAATTGTTGCCGTTTACAGACCTCATGCCTTTTCTGATCCTTCGTTATTTATCGAGTCGCTTGACAGAACCCTTGGTGAACTTAAAACCTATAAGAATATTATCCTCATGGGAGACATTAACATTGATATTACCCACGGTTGTCAATCCAAACATTCTTTAGACTATTTAGATCTACTTGCACACCACGGACTCTATACGGGTCATACCTACCCCACTCATGGTTCCACTTGCCTTGATCACGCTAACCTAAAATCTTCCAATTCGTCTAAAGTTTTAGTACTAGAGTCTACTATTACCGATCACTACTCAGTTTTGCTAGCCCTCCTTAAAGATAAAAGTCATAACACTAAACTTCCTTCTTTTAACAAGCTTACAAAGGTCAACAAGGATGGGCTTGCGAGTGACGTACTGAACATAACCTTCGATATGGTATACTCTGTTGAGGACCCAAACTTGGCGACAAAATATTTAGTCGAGCCTATTTTATCAGCATTTGCTAAAAACACGATAACTATAACATTGTCCCGCAGACCCTGGATAACTCCAGGATTACTGAAGTGTATGCGTCATAGGGATAATCTCTATAGAAAATTGAAAAAAAAACCCACAGATGAAATTCTCGTTATATCCTAC
Organism: Melanchra persicariae; assembly: GCA_947386135.1. NCBI lineage: Eukaryota > Metazoa > Arthropoda > Insecta > Lepidoptera > Noctuidae > Melanchra > Melanchra persicariae. The sequence goes on along the minus strand of OX376661.1, from coordinate 5,707,286 downwards.
AGAAGGTATAGAAATTATTGTACTACCCTGTTGCGAAAGGCTAAGTCATATTATGAAAAATTAGAATTTAAAAAAGCTGATAGAAACTCTAAACTACTATGGAATGTTATCCAGAATGTTACTAATTTATCTAAATCTCAACCATCCGCATATAAACTTCTAGAATCCTGCAGTGATAAGCTAACTTCTTTAAACAAAGTTAACTCGTACTATGTAAAAGTGGGTAGGGATTTAGCTGAAAATATAAATAAGAGCATCTAAACCCCTCCTTCCCCGTCGTTCTCTTGCTCTCAGCCAAAATCCTTTGTGCTATTAAATACCAATGAGTCAGAGGTGAAACAACTGATAATTTCTCTCAAAAATAGTTCAGCAGCTGGTTGGGACGGCATTTCTTCTGAGTTCCTAAAGAGGTATAAACATATTATTGTTCCTCCGCTCACATACATTTGTAATTTATCTTTAACCACAGGTATCTTCCCTGACCTATTTAAAAGGGCACTTCTGCATCCGATTTTTAAATCTGGGGATCGAAGCCGCGTCGAACGTTATCGGCCCATCTCTGTCTTACCCGCGATGTCTAAGATACTTGAGAAAATTATTAACTCTCGGCTTGTTACATACCTGGAGACACAGCTTCCTGTCTCCTAATCAATATGGCTTTAGAAGAAATCTGTCCACAAATGATGCTGTACATAATCTAGTGGATCATGTAGTGAAGAAACTTGATAAAAGCCACAAGTGTGTTGCACTGTTTTTAGACCTCGCGAAAGCTTTCGACTCTGTTTCGATTTCCATGCTTATTGATAAGCTCGAATCTCTGGGAGTGAGAGGGGTGCAGCTGTCCCTTTTTCAGAGTTATTTAACCAAAAGAACCCAAAGCGTCAAAATAGGATCTTATACTAGCTCTGAACTACCTATTGAATACGGAGTCCCTCAGGGGAGTATTCTTGGCCCGACCTTGTTTTTGGTCTATATTAATGACCTCTGCAATCTCACTCTTCAAGGCGGTAACATATTTTCTTACGCTGATGACACAGCACTTATTATTTCATCAAACACCTGGATGGATACCTACCGCTTTGCTCAAACTGGATTTGATACTGTTAGAGAATGGTTAAATAACAATTTACTCACCTTAAACACATCTAAAACCAAACTTCTTAATTTTTCTATCCGCAATCCATCGAATTCTTTAGATTCGACTTTGCAAATTTCTGCGAAACCTTTACATGCTGCTAACGATTCGAGTGTTATGGTAATTGAGCGTTACATCAGTAAATACTTGGGTGTAGTAATAGAAAGCAACTTGACATTTAAAGAACATATTGAAACCTTATCTAAGAGGGTCCGAAAGCTCATCTACATTTTAAAACAATTACGTCAATCAGCTGACGCAGATGTAATGAAAATGGTGTACCTAGCATTGGGCCAGTCCATCTTGAGCTACTGCTCAATCACGTGGGGTGGTGCAGCTAAATCCAACCTGATAAAGGTTGAGAGGGCGCAAAGAGCAGTGCTCAAGGTGTGCTGTTTTAAGCCTCGCCTGTTTCCCACAATCCAGTTATACGAATTCTGCCAAGTTCCTACTGTCAGGCAGCTATTTGTTATGGCTACTGCAATGAAACAGCATTCTATTACCCCCTTCAACCGGAATTCTACCACTCGTAACCATCTCGTAGCAACTTCTACCGGACTAAGTACATCCTTTAGCCGCAGATTCTTTGTCTTCCTTGGACCATACTTGTACAACAAACTCCATAAATTGTTATCCGTACATCACTTAAATCGCCAACTATATAAAACTACCTCTTGAATTGGCTTCTTACACAATCATACTCACAAACTGTAGCCCTTCTGGAAGTTCCCCAGTAATTTTTGTCCTCACTCTAACTATTCTACAGTTAATATGGAGATAATAATATCAGGCTATAAATTTGGTATACACGGGTTCACTAACTTAGGCAAATCCTTTATTTATACGTGCACACACACACACACTTTTTTGTCATCATTATTTTAGCTTACTCACCTATTGTTTGACAATCTATACACGCCATTGCACATTTATTTGCTAGTTTTTTAATTAATGCGATATGAGGTGGAGGCCTGGTGTCCTGTAATACAGGTGTTATTTACCTACCACAGGCACCAGCGATCCACAACCTAAGTTGTAACTTATTAGCATATATTAATCATTTATTTTTGTTCTTTACTTGGTTTGTGGTGAGAAATAAACGATTTATTATTATTATTCTCTTTAATTACATTACTGTACATACAATTTTACACTTTTAAATATTTCTTAACAATAAAACATTTAAAAATATAAAAAGCAGTAGTCCGCCGGTGTCGGGAGCAAGGTCCAAGCTACCCGTGGTTAGGGCTTCAGAGACAGGAACCTCCTCACAATACGAGCCGTATCGAGGAGTACTGCCTTCTGTATCAGGCCCTTTATCCAACTGCGCAACGCCAGCTTCGACAGATGGTCGTCGAAGCTTTTGGCCATCAGGCCATTGACCGTAACGACCATCGGCACAATGACAGCCGAGTCCACATTCCACATGTCGACAACCTCGTGTGCTAAGTCAAGATCCTTGATTTGTTTCTCTTTCTCAGCTTTGTCGAGGTTCTCGTCATGTGGAATGGTAACATCGATTATCATTGTGCGGCGCGCTAATCGGTCTATCACCACTATATCGGGCTTATTAGCGACGATAGTCCTATCAGTGATGATAGACCGATCCCAGTACAACGTGACATGGTCATTTTCGAGAACTGGGTCGGGCACATACTTGTAATACGGTACCTCAGAATCCACAAGTTTGTATTTCAAAGCAAGTTGCTGGTGAATAATCCTGGCCACTTGGTTATGCCTGTGCAAGTACTCGCTGTTAGCCAGACGAGAACAACCAGAGATAATAATAATATGTCTGATGGACTCACACGGACGGTGACATGCCCGACACACGTCAACCGTCCCGTCCTTCATAATATGCCTCCGGTAGTTGTTCGTCAAGATAACTTCGTCCATAATTGCACAAACAAAACCTTCAGCTTCTCCGAAGAGATCACCGAAACGTAGCCAGGCTACGGACGCTAGGAAATCTACATCGGACCCATAAGGAGCCCGATAGAAGCGCCCGTGAAGCTCCTTGCCTTTCCATACCTCCTTGCGGTCATCTGTAGTAAGTATCACAGGTTTGTGCCAGTTCTCTTTAGCCATGGATAACGGGGTGAGTCCCTTGTCCACTGCGACCACATCTCGGTGCATACCCACATCGACTTTATTATTATTACTAGCTGCTACCCGCGACTTCGTACGCGTGGATTCCTGTTTTTATTCTGGTTAATTTATCTTCTTTTAAGTATAATAATATATGTATTAATTTGTCTCCTATCACAGGCAGTTCTGTTTAGGTTAGTATACTCGTATATCCTTGATAAATACATAGGAATGCTTTGTAATTAGCAAATGACCCGACAGAAAGCATGATATTATTATTCTGATTTAAGTTTGTTATATTATTAGTCTGTAAGCTAAAGAAAGTAAATAAATAAATATTAGTAAGATAGTAGAGTAGGAAGTCTAAATAGTAATTTTGTTTATTTCATCATCATCATATTAGCCGAAAGACGTTCACTACTGGACATAGGCCTCCCCCAAGGGTCGCCACAACAAACAATGATTAATAAATTACATCAAAACACTTTTTTTTTGTTTTTTAGTGGAACTTATAATGTCTTAAAAAAGTGATTATTTATATCTAAGCAAAATGAAAAATGAAAAAAAATATTATTCCTATTTATCAATACAATAAAAAAGAAATCCAAACCAATGTTTTGACAGTTCAACTCCGTTTTCCATAGATGTGATGTGCGTTGTGCATTTGAACTCATATTTTGAAGAATTGCGGTGTTAAGATTCTCCGCGGAAGAATGATTTTGAAGAATGACAATTTTATTGCAATCTTTGTCACCAGGCGCGCGTTTTACATTTCCTAAGCTTAATAAACTACAGTAACGCTAAGATGGGCCATTTATTATTATAACACCCACGGACAGGTGGCGAAGCCCTGTGACAGCGGAGCTTCTAAGACAAAAAGAGTTGAGTTAGCTCGGGTGATCTTGTGTTCTTAAAAACTCACAAAAAAAAAATACAACCGACTTCCAAATAAAAAAAACAACTACAAATTACAAAAAAAAACTTTTAATTTTGGAACTTAGTGTTGAATTACGAAGAAACAACCAAAAAAACCGACTATTTTTAATTTTATCTACACAGTTATTTTTTCAGTAAAAGTATTTTTTATTCCTTACACCAAACAACACTACTGAAATCAAACTACTAAACCGATTCAGATGAATCTCCAGAATTTATCTCTATTTCCTTTCACATAAAAAAAAACCAATTGTTTCATAAATGTCGGAGTTATGAGGTAACAAACATAAAAAATTAAAAAAGCAACCTAATTGAGAATCTCCTTATTTTGAAGTCGGTTAAAAACTTACAATTGTTTCGATCTACGTTACCGGTTCTAATGAAATCAAGAGCGGATTTCACCACTGAAACTGAACGCGATCAGTACATCTAAACTGCGTTCAAGAGCTGTCAGTGTAAATATTCCATAGAAAAATAATAACACTGAAAGCTCACAAACGTCGCGACGATCGCGTTCAGTTACATTGGTGAAATTGGCCCTAAGAATCAATTTGATTAATTAGTTTGAAGAGTAGCACCAGTCGTGTGACGTTCTGTTTTGTTGTATACAGGGTGTAAGAGACAGCCCTCCGCAAGCGGATGGGGTGCGAATCATATTCCACCGTAATTTTTCTGAGAAAAATGTTCATGTTTTTTTATCGTTTTTTCAGTTACTTTTCCGTTCTTTCAGTGTAAAATTACATTTTTTGTACGCAACACTCGATTTTTATAATAAATACAGCTAAAATAATAAAAAAACTTAAGAGGTGTCAAGGGACACCCGGATGGAACGAAGTTCCTTTCGATTAATTATTACAATTACAACTAAAGCAAAAAGTGTCGTTACAACTTTTGGTCTTAATTTTTTCCGTCTAGCCCCCTTTCGCAACGCGCGATAAGGAAGTTCGTAAAACCCCGGAAACCATGAAAATGACAACCATGATGAAAAGTCTACGCCATCTTGGATTTCGATTTTAATTTTTCGAAAATGACACCCATGACGAAAGGATGGAAAATTTCATCGTAGCCATTTTGGATTTTGATTTTGACCTGATATTCAAAAATGATTAGATAAATCCCTTCTTTTAGTAAAAACACTATAGCAAAAAGTGTCTTTACAACTTTTGGTCTTAATTTCAAAAGTTTCGTTACAACTTTTGGTCTTAATTTTTTCCGTCTAGCCCCCTTTCGCAACTCGCGATAAAGAACTTCGTTCCAAAAACTTGCAATGCATGTTGAAATACTCGTAATGATCGACGCATGAAATCAGCTCCCGTAGTGGCGACGGCGGCTGAAAGCTAGCTGCGCTTGCCGATCACTATGCGATTGCCACGGTCACGATACATTGCGTATGAGGTTTTAAAACAAATCAGTTCTATCGGATTCCTATAAAGTTCCTGAAACAATTTCATGTACCAGTCTTCTTAGTATGGTATACTGAACTCAACCCGTCAATCTGCGGAGGGCTTACACCCTGTATTCTATAAGTCAACAAATAAAATAAAGTAAAATATCGATCGTTCCTTGGAGTCAGATATCGCGTTCACACAACCAAGAATTTGCAATGTTTTAAGTGATCTTTCGTACTGCACCTATCTACTGGGCCCACTGTTTCATCGATAACCTGAAGGTGGCTGAAAATGGCTGAAGATTTACAGTGGATTTACAGACTTATATTGAACCAAGTATTAGGTACTGAAGAATATATTGTTACAAATAATTTCTACTTGTCTAGTATTCACATAATTATGAATATTACAAATAAAAATATTAATTTAAAGTATGTCGTTTGGCATCTCTTCATGATTAAAGGCTTACACAGAAAGTGGCCGCTGAGATGCTACAAATAAAAAAACTTATTTATAGACATAACCTCTTTAATATTGGCTGTAGGTATTTGAAAAATTGAATATTAATATTGCGAATACATTACCTAAACATTGATGTTACGTATGTTATAAGATAGTTTGGAAATCTAAACATAACAAAAACACAAAAGAAAATCAACGACTAAATGTTGCTCAGACCTAACCCACATGTAACTGTACAGTCTCCAAGTAAATCTGTACAGTATTTTCAGAGATTAGCGTTAACAAACAGACAGACAGACAGACAAGAACATCTGAAAAATCTTTTTTTGTGCAGTATGTTCCTTTTTCATCGTCCCCAACTCATCTTTGGTTTTGTTTAATGTACAGACACAAACTTTCTACTGTTTTATTATATGTATAGATTATTCTCTTTATTCATTTTTTTTCACATACATTTTATATTTTTAAATATTTCAATAACAGAAAATAACAATAAAAAAACATTAAAAAATATAAAAATAGTAGTCCGCTGGTGTCAAGAGCTGGGTTCAAGCTACCGGTGGTTAGGGCTCCAGAGAAAGGAACCTCCTCACAATACGAGCCGTATCGAGGAGTACTGCCTTCTGTATCAGGCCCTTTACCCAACTGCGTAACGCCAGCTTCAACAGGTGGTCGTCGAAGCTTTTGGCTATCAAGCCATTGGCCGTAACTACGATCGACGATGACAGTCGAGTCCACATTCCACATGTCGACAACCTCGTGCGCTAAGTCAAGATACTTTATTTGTTTCTCTTTCTCAGCTTTCACGAGGTTGTCGTCATATGGAATGGTAAGTCGGTTATCATTGTGCGGCGCGCTAATCGGTCTATCACCACTATATCGACCTTATTAGCGACGATAGTCCTATCAGTGATGTTAGACCGATCCCAGTACAACGTGACATGGTCATTTTCGAGAACTGGGTCGGAAACATACTTGTAATACGGTACCAATCGGAAATATATTATAATACGGTACCAATCGGAAATATATTATAATACGGTACCAATCGGAAATAAATACGGAATCCACAAGTTTGTATTTCAAAGCAAGTTGCTGGTGAATAATCCTGGTCACTTGGTTATGCCTGTGCAAGTACTCGCCGTTAGCCAGACGAGAACAACCAGAGATAATATGTCTGATGGACTCACCCGGACGGTGGCATGCCCGACACACGTCAACCGTCCCGTCCTTCATAATATGCCTCCGGTAGTTGTTCGTCAAGATAACTTCGTCCATAATTGCACAAACAAAACCTTCAGTTTCTCCGAAGAGATCACCGAAACGTAGCCAGGCCACGGACGCCGGGAAATCTGCGTCGGACCCATAAAGAGCCCGATAGAAGCGCCCGTGAAGATACTTGCCTTTCCATACCTCCTTGCGGTCATCTGTAGTAAGTATTACAGGTTTGCGCCAGTTCTCTTTCGCCATGGACAACGGGGTGAGTTCCTTGTCCACTGCGACCACATCTCGGTGCATACCCACATCGGCTTTGAGAAAATATTCTCTGAGACTGCACATCTCGCGGATGTGGAGAGTTTTAGCATTTAAAAAGCCTCGACCTCCACACTTCCGCGGGATGTACAGTCGTATCACCGACGATCGTGGGTGATGCATCCGATTTGCAGTCAAAGTCAAAGTCAAAGTCAAAGTCAAAGCATTTATTTCAATTAAACCATTTACAGGCACTTTTGAATTGTCAAGGTCGGTCAGTCAAAGAGGTGAAGCTATTTGCACGTTCCAAAGCGTAGATCTCTATGGAGAAGAACGTACAAGAAACTCCATGGACACTCTTTTAAATCAATTAATTATTACAAAGTTGTGGTTACATTGTTCTTGTTGAAATTATTCATAGACATGTGAGAACGATGTAAAAAGACGTGCACGACAAAAGCAAAAAAGGAACAATTCAAAATACTAACAAATTAAAACAAACCGTGGCAGTTGAGAGATGACCAGTCCTAGCTGACGGAGCCAAATGATGAATGAAACACAAACTGCACCATCAGAGAGACTTGAGTGAGCATGACACTCCCAACAGCCAGGGCACATTAAAGTCTTACCCAAAAATTATAGTTTGACTTGAAGGTACACAGTACTCACACATGTGCCGTTAATGCATGAAATTATACAATGCAAAATTAGTTCGAGTCTATACAATGAAAAATCCATGTTCTTTCAATATTCAGCGGGTCTCACAACTGCTAAAAATAAAAAATAATTAAATAACTAATTTGTGCGCCCTAGTGGCTGTGGAGCAGGACCAGCATTGAGCCAAGCATTTTTATCATCAATGTAATCCCCCAACTTATAATATGCTTGCCTGCATAGTGTGCGCTTAACACAAGATTTAAATTTTGTTTCATTTAATTCTAATATCTGGGGAGGTATTTTATTGTAACATTTTAAACAGTACCCCATGAAAGATGTGGCTACTTTAGCAAGTCTGAAGCCTGGTTGAACTAATTGATTCCTATTTCTAGTGACATAGTTATGCCTGTCGCCTCGTTTATTAAAAAGATGAACATTCTTTCTAACGTACATAATGTTTTCATAGATGTATTGACAAGGTACCGTCATGATGTTAATATTCTTGAACAGTTGCCTTAGAGAATCGCGCCGGCGGAGATTGTATATGGCCCTTATGGCTCTTTTTTGCAGAATAAAAATTGACTCGATATCTGCAGCCCGTCCCCATAGTAAGATACCGTAAGACATTATACTATGAAAGTAACTAAAATAGACTAGTCTCGCGGTATCAACATCCGTAAGTTGGCGGATTTTCCTAACAGCATACGCTGCAGAGCTTAGCCGTCCTGCAAGAGATGCTAAATGAGGACCCCATTGTAGCCTTGCGTCAAGCGTAATCCCCAGGAAGACCGTTCTATCGACGAATTCCAGTTTTTCCCTGTTCAATACTATGTCACAATCACTACTTTTGACATTCGCTAAGGCAAATCTTATGCACTTCGTTTTTTTCCCATTTAAAACCAAATTATTAGCAGTAAACCAATTATGGACCTGCATAAGGGCGTTATTTACGTCGTCAAGATTATTACTGCGTCTATTTATTTTAAAAATCAAAGAAGTATCGTCGGCAAACAAGACCATGTTTAGTTTGTTTAGCAATAAATGGGGTAGATCATTAATATAAACTAAAAATAAGAAAGGACCCAAAATTGAGCCCTGGGGCACGCCCATTCTTACGTTTAATCCCGAGGAATTGACACCGTTTATTTGAACCAATTGCTGTCTATCGCTTAAATAAGATTTGACTAATTTTAACGCTATTTTGCCTAGTCCGTAATGCTCGAGCTTCAGCAGCAATGTTTCGTGATTAACGCAATCAAACGCTTTAGAAAGGTCGCAGAAGATGCCTATGGCATCCTGCGCCTCCTCCCACGCATTGAAGATATGTTTTAGTAAAGTTACACCAGCGTCAGTTGTACAACGTCCTTTGGTGAAACCATACTGTTTATCATGCAAGATGTTATTCGTGTTAAAATGATTAAGCATCTGATTAAGCATAACCTTCTCAAATACCTTGCTGAATACTGGCAACACGGATACTGGTCTATAATTATTCGTGTCTTTACTGTCCCCGGATTTGAAAAGTGGTATCACTTTACTAAATTTCATTAAGTCTGGAAAGACTCCTTGATCCACACACAAATTAAATATTAGAGCTAAGTACGGCGCTATAGTCTCAATAATTGAGGTACAAACTTTGATAGACAACCCCCATAGATCCTCGGTCAATTTAATCTTGATTTCTTTGAAAGCTTTTATTACAGTTATGGGGTTTATATGCTTAAAATTAAATTCCGTCGGGCAGGCTGAAACATTCGCCTGTAACAAATCAAAAGCCAGCGAAGGCGAGGAATTTAAGGCTTCAGTAGTTCTAATTGGAATACTGGTAAAAAAATTAACAAATTCTTGAGCAACTTTTTGATTATCGCTAATAAGACCATAAGAAGTCTCCAATGTGTAATCAGTATTAGGTCTTTTAGTCCTGCTTGTTTCATTATTTATAATTTTCCAAACCGTCTTTATTTTATTTTCTGCTGATTTAACCTTATTGCTTATGTACAAAGCCTTAGCCACCTTACAAGTATTTTTATAAATTTTTGAGTAGGTAGCTACATACTTATTAAAAGTTTCAGTGTTAATATAAGGCTTAAGGCCATACAGCTCGTAAAGTCTTTCCCTACTTATTCTGAGTCCTTTAGTCGCCCAGTCACTAAATAAAAATTTATGGCATATAGTTTTAGTTTTCTTTTTAAACATATTGTTGAACTCTGTTTGGACTACAGAAAAAAAATCTTTATATAAAATATTACCGTTGTCTATTGTGAGATTTCGATCACTTAACTTGATGCTAAGAGTGCTATTAAATTTATTTAATTTACCTGCTGTTATTGGTCTGGAATGAATCTGCACTTGCGGTATTGGTATGTTGGACTCAAAAGTTACCATTAGCCCACTGTGATCAGAAGGAAGATAATTTACAATTGCCTTTTCTAAGTAGTTGCAGCAACAAAATACATTATCAATACAAGTAGCAGTTGTTGAAGTGGTGCGAGTTGGTTCTATAAACACATTTGACAAATTAAATGATTTAAAGAGATTCAATAAGCGACTGCTATCTGAATTACTTTCTAAAATATTGATATTAAAATCACCACAAATAATCACAAGTTTATTACCAATAGTAAGTTTTGCCAAAACATCTTCCATTACTGACTCAAAAATAGAATAGTTTTGATAATTTGGGGGTCTGTAAACGCACACTATGACATGCTTATCTAGCTCAACACAGGACAGTTCAATGTTATGTTCAACCGACAGTTCAACTATATCTTTACGAGATTTAAATTTAATACACCGTTTAATTAAGATGAGTGAACCCCCGCGTAGCATTGTTTTTCGGTTAAAACAACTGCCCACACTGTAATTCTCATAATTTATTAACATTTCAGAATCCTTTAACCAATGCTCAGTAATGCAAATAATGTCCATCATTGTTTTTTCTAAAAATAATTCAATTTCCAATTGTTTCGAAGAAAAGCCTTGAATGTTTTGAAGGAATAAATTAAAGGATTTCTGCTTAGCCCCCTTTTTATTTGTGCTAGAAGATACCTGGTTGATATTAAGTTGAGCTAAATTGCCTATGGTACCATCTGTTGTCTTATTAACTAGTTTAAATTATTTGAAGCAACCATAACATTAGTACTATTACTAATTGTGGTGCTAATACCAGAGTACTTCGACATACTAATTATGTCTGAGTTAATATTATAAGCTAATAGCCTCGCTATTTGACGTCTAAAACTAATGGGCATATACGCAGTATTCCTTGTCGACTTAAGTTTATCAACAAAATTGTTGATGTCAAAAAATAAAAGATTGTCACTATGGTGACTAACTAAAAAATGCATATGCTTATTAAGCATGTGTATGTAGTTATTTTGCCTATTAGATAAGTGCTCAAAGTATGGGAAAGCACACAGAATTATCTTTTTACAATTGATTTTCAAAAGTTTAGTGATATTATTAGTGATATCATCTATTTTTACATTTAAACTATTCCCTACAAATACAGTAATTATGGCATTTGGATCATATTCATTCTCAGTTATCGATGAAAGTATGCTTTGGTAGGAAGTCTGAGGTGTACAATAGTTTTGAGTTACAAAAGGAAGGCTGTTAGTAACCAATTTCCCTAACCCTCTTCCTATACTGTCTGAAAACATAATTGACTGACAACAAACCTTGCTACTAGGAGTTGATAAACTACTATTTACTGAATGTACCACTGGAGATAATTCTTGCACAATAATAGGAATGTCTTGAATGGGGATACAATCCTGAATACTCATGTTCTGGGACGGGTCCTCCGATACCACAGGCTGGAGGGCATTGAGGTTGCATGTCTTCTGACAGGTGCACTTGGTGTTGCTGAGAGTCAGTGAGTCTACTCTGTCAACCAACTCATTTGTGGCAAGGATATGTTCCTTAATTTGATTTTTTGAACTCACATATTTATTATTCAGAGACTTCAACGAATAATCAAGGGTTTCTATTTCAGACTGTAATCGCTGTGTGTCAATTTCATAAATATTTATACTGTCTTCTAATTTAATTTGATAATTGTTTAATTGATTAATTAGATTAACACGTTCTTTCCTCAGTTGAATGTTTTTGGAATAGTGTTTTTCTTGTTTCTTAAATTTTTTACACTTTTTTATGATTTTATTCAATCTTGCATATTTTTTTATTTTATTTTGACTAAGTTTATAATTACAATTTTGTTTTAATAAGGAATCTTCAGTAAGGTCTATTATCAAGGAATGAGGGTTAGAATTAGAGTGTAGTACTAATTCATTATATAAATGGTTAGTTTCCTTAACCTGAGAACATTCTTTTTCATTCTGCATTTTCAGAATATGATCCCTAGCATGAATTAATTCATCTTCTAGATCCCTAACTTTACACAAAGCCTGCTCATATAAATTGCTACAGTTGTGAAACCCGTCCGTGATCACCCGCAGTTGGTCGCGTTCATCAGCAATATCTTGATATTGCCTACTGAGCTCAACTAGCTCCCGCTTAAGGCATGTGTTTTTATGGACAACGTTCTTTATTTCCCCTTCACTCTCATCCCGCTCCTGCAACATTTGTTGACACAGGTGTTTTGATTCTTGGAGTTCTTGGAGGGCCGTTCTTAGTTTCAGCTCCATATCCTGAGCGGTAGCTTTACGGGTCATCACAGGCATGGTTTCAGAATGTGTTACTGAAAATAGAAATAAAGAAACGGTGAGAACTAAAAGGATAGACTAAATAAAGAAAAGCTGGAAATGGAAGGGGAAAAAAAAAAAAAAAAAAACAATAATAATAAAAATAGGCAAGTTTGTGAAGTTCTGTTGAGAGAAAAAAAAAAAAAAAAAATGCAGGCTAAAAATGTATTGGCTTAAATTGGCAAAAAAGCTATTTCTTGTTGACTTATTAGTTGCTTTTCATTGCCTAAGATTTAACTTTTACTTAATGTGGGTAGGTTGACTAGAAAATGAATGAATGGCTTATGACAGTTTTCTTTTATATTATTTACTTAATATTTATTATTACTATGCAAAATTAGGCACACTAGGTCTTAGACTAGCTAGGTACCTAATTAGAAAATAGGTATTATTATATTTTTAAAACTTGAGAGTATAAGTACTCAGCAACTTTTCATTTGCAATAGGTAGGTAGGTTACAGTTTCTGTTTATAATGGAGCATAATTATTGGAATATTATAGATCATAAATATGTGTGCAGTAAATATTGCAGTGTAAATTAGGTCTGGGGCGAATGTTTCGTCCTTCAATTTTGCTTCCACAATTTGTCAAGCAAAAAGAGACATAAACGGTGCCAGTGAGTACTGGACGTAGCTCAGAATTCTGAGCAGTGTTTATAGGTGTGGAATAGTCTGTAAATATAATTATCATAAGCAATAGTATAAAACAAAATACTCCCCAGGTTTGATGAATTCAAATCCGCAATCCAAACTTTGACAGCCGGTAGAAGATTTATCGAATTATCGATTTGTGGAAGTTATCATAACAAAAACACGGCATAAACACTGATTGACACTTAATACATTGATATTACGGTAAATAATAGATTTAACACTTAATTAAACACAGTAAATTAATATTTTAAAACAATTCATTGACGAGGTCGTTTTTTCACGACCTGTCACCAGTGTTGCCAGGCAAAAAAAAAAAAAGTCGTCAGTCAGTCAGCAGTGTACGGACCCTTCTATCCAGGGCGTCGAGTTCGGTTTGAGTCCATTTGAGTATGCCGAAAGAGTACATTAATACCGGCATGACCCAACCGTTGAAGGCGCGCACCTTATTTCCGCCCGACAAAAGGCTGTTTGAAACCTTTTTCAGGCGGCCAAAGAAGCGCTCCTTCAGCGATTGCTTCATGTCAGTACCGTTAATGCCCAACGCTTCCGACATACCCAAATACTTGTAGGTTTCGGTTGAGCTAAGGGATCTAACCTGTATGGAATCCGAGAGTTGAATTCCCTCAGATTCCATAATCTCCCCTTTCTTTACATGCATGACTGCACATTTGTCCACACCAAATTCCATCCTGATGGCACTACTGAAGGTTTCAGTTACTTTCAGTAGCTCCATCAGTCGCAAATTGTTGGGGGCAAAGAGTTTCAGATCATCCATGTAAAGGAGGTGAGATAAGGCTTGACCACCTCTTCTCAACCGATAGCCTAGGCCTGAATCCTCCAGCAGTGCACTAAGAGGACTCAGAGCTAAGCAAAACCAAAGTGGACTCAAACTGTCGCCCTGGAATATTCCCCGTTTAATCCATACAGGCTCATCGTTCCCATGAATCGGTCAACATCCTGGATAGCGAAGGACCGTTTTCCATTGCCTCATACATGACTCAAGGAAGGTGCGTATAGTTGCATCTATTTTGTACAACTCCAGCACCTTCATGAGCCATGTATGTGGCACAGAGTCATAGGCCTTCTTGTAATCTATCCAACATTTCGACAGATCCTTACGGGATCGACGGACCTGTTGGCTTATGGCCATGTCTATGAGGAGTAGCTCCTTAGTGCCGCGGGACCCTTTCCTACATCCATTCTGAGAGGCGGACATAATTGAGTTATTCTCAATGTGATCATTAAAACTCTCAGAATGGATGTAAGAAGTTTATAGACCGTCGACAAACAAGTAATCGGTCTATAATTCTTGGGTTCCGCGGGACTACCAGTCTTATGGAGCAGGTGGGTAATGCCAGTTGTTAGAAACTGTGGTTGCGACCCAGACTTCAAGGATGACTGGAATTGAGATGCCAGGAGTGCGTGTGAGCTGCTATACCATTTGAGCCAGAAGTTATGCAGTCCGTCCGGTCCTGAAGATTTCCAGTTCGGTAACGGACGGACTGCTTTGGCTACATCCAATGGGGTGATGTTAATTGGTTCCATTGGTAGTATAGCTTCACACA
Source organism: Melanchra persicariae (assembly GCA_947386135.1). Classification (NCBI taxonomy): domain Eukaryota; kingdom Metazoa; phylum Arthropoda; class Insecta; order Lepidoptera; family Noctuidae; genus Melanchra; species Melanchra persicariae. The sequence goes on along the minus strand of OX376661.1, from coordinate 5,692,223 downwards.
CGCGCTCGACATCGCGCATCCAGCCACCCTCGGCATGACATCATCCGGGCGGCACACGTCCGTCACACTTTGTTCAGGTTGCTCCCAAGCTCTGTATACCCACCTTTCATCGCTCTGGAACATGCGATTCTGCGAGTATCGATCAACCCGCCGCTTATACCGCCGAATACGGTTTGCCCATGCATAAACTTTCTGCTTCAGGAAGTCGATACGCTCTGTGATACGGGACGTGTATTCTCGAGTGCTGATTCCAGTCCCCGAAAACGCCCGCCTCACAAAGCGCATCACACGTGGTCTTGTATTGCCCTCCCTGAAGCAGTATAGTTTGCTGATGAGTGCCCTAGCCTCATCGATACGTCGCTCGATCCTGCACTGCCAGGCTGGTACAGCAGATTTTGGTCGTATAGCCTCGTCACAACTTGGAAACTTGACGTTTGCTATACGACATGCCGCAACAGCCCCGCAGTACAGGATTGAGTACGTATCAACGAGGTTCTATTATTATTATTCTCTTTATTTATTTTCTTACACATACATTTTATATTTTTAAATATTTCAATAACAATAAAAAAACATTTAAAAATATAAAAATAGTAGTCCGCCGGTGTCGGGAGCTGGGTCCAAGCTACCGGTGGTTAGGGCTCCAGAGAAAGGAACCTCCTCACAATACGAGCCGTATCGAGGAGTACTGCTTTCTGTATCAGGCCCTTTACCCAACTGCGCAACGCCAGCTTCGACAGGTGGTCGTCGAAGCTTTTGGCTATCAAGCCATTGGCCGTAACGACGATCGGCACAATGACAGCCGAGTCCACATTCCACATGTCGACAACCTCGTGCGCTAAGTCAAGATACTTGATTTGTTTCTCTTTCTCAGCTTTCACGAGGTTCTCGTCATGTGGAATGGTAACATCGATTATCATTGTGCGGCGCGCTAATCGGTCTATCACCACTATATCGGGCTTATTAGCGACGATAGTCCTATCAGTGATGATAGACCGATCCCAGTACAACGTGACATGGTCATTTTCGAGAACTGGGTCGGGCACATACTTGTAATACGGTACCTCAGAATCCACAAGTTTGTATTTCAAAGCAAGTTGCTGGTGAATAATCCTGGCCACTTGGTTATGTTATGCCTGTGCAAGTACTCGCCGTTAGCCAGACGAGAACAACCAGAGATAATATGTCTGATGGACTCACCCGGACGGTGGCATGCCCGACACACGTCAACCGTCCCGTCCTTCATAATATGCCTCCGGTAGTTGTTCGTCAAGATAACTTCGTCCATAATTGCACAAACAAAACCTTCAGTTTCTCCGAAGAGATCACCGAAACGTAGCCAGGCCACGGACGCTGAGAAATCTACGTCGGACCCATAAAGAGCCCGATAGAAGCGCCCGTGAAGCTCCTTGCCTTTCCATACCTCCTTGCGGTCATCTGTAGTAAGTATTACAGGTTTGCGCCAGTTCTCTTTCGCCATGGACAACGGGGTGAGTCCCTTGTCCACTGTGACCACATCTCGGTGCATACCCACATCGGCTTTGAGAAAATATTCTCTGAGACTGCACATCTCGCGGTTGTGGAGAGTCTTAGCATTTAAAAAGCCTCGACCTCCACATTTACGCGGGATGTACAGTCTCATCACCGACGATCGTGGGTGATGCATCCGATTTGCAGTCAGCAGTGTACGGACCCTTCTATCCAGGGCGTCGAGTTCGGTTTGAGTCCATTTGAGTATGCCGAAAGAGTACATTAATACCGGCATGACCCAACCGTTGAAGGCGCGCACCTTATTTCCGCCCGACAAAAGGCTGTTTAAAACCTTTTTCAGGCGGCCAAAGAAGCGCTCCTTCAGCGATTGCTTCATGTCAGTACCGTTAATGCCCAACGCTTCCGACATACCCAAATACTTGTAGGTTTCGGTTGAGCTAAGGGATCTAACCTGCATGGAATCCGAGAGTTGAATTCCCTCAGATTCCATAATCTCCCCTTTCTTTACATGCATGACTGCACATTTGTCCACACCAAATTCCATCCTGATGGCACTACTGAAGGTTTCAGTTACTTTCAGTAGCTCCATCAGTCGCAAATTGTTGGGGGCAAAGAGTTTCAGATCATCCATGTAAAGGAGGTGAGATATGGCTTGACCACCTCTTCTCAACCGATAGCCTAGGCCTGAATCCTCCAGCAGTGTGCTAAGAGGATTCAGAGCTAAGCAAAACCAAAGTGGACTCAAACTGTCGCCCTGGAATATTCCCCGTTTAATCCATACAGGCTCATCATTCCCTTGAATCGGTCGACATCCTGGATATCGAAGAACCGTTTTCCATTGCCTCATACATGACTCAAGGAAGGCGCGTAGAGTTGCATCTATTTTGTACAACTCCAGCACCCTCATGAGCCATGTATGTGGCACAGAGTCATAGGCCTTCTTGTAATCTATCCAACATGTCGACAGATCCTTGCGGGATCGACGAACCTGTTGGCTTATGGCCATGTCTATGAGGAGTAGCTCCTTAGTGCCGCGGGACCCTTTCCTACATCCATTCTGAGAAGCGGACATAATTGAGTTATTCTCAATGTGATCATTAATTTTCACTCTCAGAATGGATGTAAGAAATTTATAGACCGTCGACAAACAAGTAATCGGTCTATAATTCTTGGGTTCCGCGGGACTACCTGTCTTATGGAGCAGGTGGGTAACGCCAGTTGTTAGAAACTGTGGTAGCGACCCAGACTCTAAGGATGATTGGAATTGAGATGCCAGGAGTGCGTGTGAGCTGCTATACCATTTTAGTCAGAAGTTATGCAGTCCGTCCGGTCCTGGAGATTTCCAGTTTGGTAACGGACGGACTGCTTTGGCTACATCCAATGGGGTGATGTTGATAAGTTCCATTGGTGGTATAGCTTTACACACGCGCTCGACATCGCGCATCCAACCACCCTCGGCATGACAGACGGGCACCGACCAGATGTTTCGCCAGAATGTATTCGTGGCGATATCGTCCGGTCTGCACACGTCCGTCACACTTTGTTCAGGTCGCTCCCAAGCTCTGTATACCCACCTTTCATCGCTCTGGAACATGCGATTCTGCGAGTATCGATCAACCCGCCTCTTATACCGTCGAATACGGTTCGCCCATGCACAAACTTTCTGCTTCAGGAAGTCGATGCGCTCTGTAATACGGGACATGTACTCCTGAGGACTGATTTCAGTCCCCGAAAATGCCCGCCTCACAAAGCGCATCACGCGTGGTCGTGAATTGCCCTCCCTGAAGCAGTATAGTTTGCCGATGAGTACCCTGGCTTCATCAATACGCCGCTCGATCCTGCATTGCCAAGCTGGTGCAGCAGACTTTGGTCGCATAGCTACGTCACTATTTGTAAACTTTACGTTTGCTATACGACATGCCGCAACAGCCCCGCAATACAGGATTGAGTGCGTATCAACGAGGTTCTCGCTGCTTTCAAAAATATTCTCAAGCAGCGAGTCCAAGGCACACACCAGCGCCCTATTCTTTTTGTGCATAGGCAACCGTGGAATTCGAGGCCTAAGTTCGGTCGGAGTGGATCTGTACTCGCGAAGCGCATCCTCCAGCGCGCTCCTCAGTCGGTCGTTGCACTGGCTACTTACCGTGACAACCCTATCATCTACCTCATCACAAACATTATTGGCCCGCAGTGTAATTGCGCCACTAGCTGGCGCCTGTACCACGGACTGTGTCGGGGTCGAGATGACAAGGTTGTTCAGTACCTCTGAGCGCAGCCTATCAAAGTCAAAGTCAAAGTCAAAGTCAAAGTCAAAGTCAAAGTCAAAGTCAAAGCATTTATTTCAAATAAACCATTTACAGGTACTTTTGAATTGTCAGAGTCAGTCAGTCAAAAACATGAAGCTATTTACACGTTCCAAAGCGTAGATCTCTATGGAGAAGAACGTGCAAGAAACTCCACGGACACTCTTTTAAACCATTTTATGATTTACAATAATCCTGGTTACATTATCTTTGTTGCTTCTATATGTGAGAACAATGTAAAGGAAGAGAAAAAAAAAGAATTCTAAGTATCAAATAAACTATTGAAATAAGCCAGCGACAGCTAAGAGATGACCAGTCTCCACTGATGGCGCCCGTTCACGAACATGACGCGTGCATCAGCACCATTCAGCTCAACCATTTTGAAGGGAACCGAATGATCCGATACACGCGCCACCATCAGCGAGACATTCGAGTGAGCATGACAAACCCTCAACTGCCCCTGCTCATTCATGTCAAACAAGAAAACCATCTATTAACATAAAAAGGCTCCATGGTCCTCACATTTACAGGATTCCAAAATAAAAAATGCTTCTACTTTATATAAAACTATAAATATCAATTGGTAAGAACAGAAAAGTAAAAGTGTATTCCAAACATTATAGAAATGTGGAATATTATTATTATTAAACGTAAAAAGTAAAATAAAAAAGAGTGAGCATCTCCTCCATATATAAAATCCTAACTAGTGGAACCAAGCGGCTGAGGCTGTGGAGCAGGACCGGCATTTAGCCAAGCATTTTTATCAAGGATATAATCTTCCAGTTTATAATATGCCTGTCTACATAGTGTGCGTTTAATGCATGTTTTAAATTTTCTCTCATTCAGTCCGAGAATATCAAATGGTATTTTATTATAAAATTTAACACAGTACCCCATAAAAGAAGTGTGTACTTTAGCCAATCTGAATCGGGGTTGATCTAATTTGTTCTTATTTCTAGTATTAAAATTATGCCTGTCACTAATCTTACTAAAAAGATGGAGATTTTTCCGAACATACATTATATTTTCGTATATGTATTGACAAGGTACCGTCATGATGTTAATATCTTTAAACAGTTCCCTTAGGGAATCGCGCCGACCCAGATTATATATGGCTCTGATGGCTCTTTTCTGCAGAATAAATATAGATTCGATGTCTGCAGCACGTCCCCACAACAAGATACCGTAAGACATGATACTATGAAAGTAACTAAAATAGACCAGCCTCGCGGTATCTATATCAGTAAATTGACGGATTTTTCTGACAGCATATGCTGCTGAACTTAGCCGTCCCGCAAGAGATGTTAAATGAGGACCCCATTGCAGCCTTGAGTCAAGCGTGATCCCCAGGAAAACCGCGTTTTCGACGAATTCAAGTTTCTCTTTGTTCAATACAATATCGCAATTATTACTTTTGATATTCGGTAAAGCAAATCTAATACACTTAGTTTTTTTCCCATTTAATACTAAATTATTAGCAGTGAACCAATTTTGGACCTGCTGTAGGGCTTTATTTACATCGTCAAGATTTGTAGAACGTCTATCTATCTTAAAAATTAAGGACGTATCATCAGCAAATAATACCATTTGTGGTTGATTTTTTAAAAGATGGAGTAGATCATTAATATACACTAAAAAGAGGAAAGGACCCAATATTGAGCCTTGTGGTACCCCCATTTTGACTTTTAAACCCCTTGAATTAACACCGTTTATTTGAACTTGCTGCTGTCTGTCATTTAAATAAGACTTCACTAAGCTGAGTGCAAGTTTACCTAGACCGTAATGTTCTAGTTTTAGGAGCAAGGTTTCGTGATTTACACAGTCAAATGCCTTGGAGAGGTCACAAAAGATTCCTATGGCATCTTGCGCCTCTTCCCACGCTGTATATATGTGTTTTAATAACGTGACACCAGCATCAGTCGTACAACGACCTTTGGTAAAACCATACTGTTGATCGTGTAAGATTTTATTGATGTTAAAATGAATGAGCATTTGATTGAGCATTACTTTTTCAAACACTTTGCTGAAAACCGGCAATACGGATACAGGTCTATAATTATTGGTGTCTGTGCTGTCGCCGGACTTAAAAAGTGGTATAACTTTACTGTATTTCATTATATCCGGAAAGACTCCTTGGTCCACACATAAATTAAATATTAAAGCCAAGTATGGTGCTATGGTCTCAATTATGGACGTGCACACTTTGATAGACATTCCCCATATGTCTTCGGTCAATTTGATTTTAATTTGCCGGAAAGCTTTTATAACTGTCATAGGGTTGATATGTTGGAATTGGAATTCAACCGTACAACCTGGAACGTTTGCTCTTAATAAACTAAATGAGACCTCTGGTGAAGAATTTAAAGGTTCAGTAGTTTTTGATGGTATTTCGGAGAAAAAATTTACAAATTCTTGAGCTACTTCTAGATTAGAGCTTATGGCACCATGTGCAGTCTCCAGTAAAAAATCAGTGTTTCGTACTTTATTCTTACATGTTTCATTATTAATAACTTTCCAAACTGTCTTTATTTTGTTATCTGCCGATTTGATCTTGTTGCTAATATACAGAGCTTTTGCTACCTTGCAGGTATTTCTGAAAACTTTAGAATATTTGTTTACATATTTATTGAAGGATTCCGTATTAATGAAAGGCTTAAGGCCATATAACTCATATAGTCTTTCCCTACTTATCCTAATACCTTTAGTCGCCCAGTCACTAAATATATACTTAGGGAAAGTATTTTTAGACTTCTTTTCAAAAGTTGAGTTGAATTCTTTTAGAACTACAGAAAAGAAATTATCATAAAATTTATTCGCATCCTCAATATTATGGCCCAAAAGATTTAACTTATTTTGTAAGGAACCATTGAATCTAACTAGTTTGCCTGTTGTTATTGGCCTATATTGTATTTGAATTTTTTGCAAGGCTGCTTTAAACTTAAATGTTACCAATTGACCGCTATGATCCGATGGAAGGTAATTAACTACGGCTTTATCTAAATAATCACAATCGCAGAATACATTATCAATACAGGTTGAAGAAGTAGTTGTTATCCTAGTAGGTTCCGTAAAAACATTAGACAAATTGAACGATTTAAAAAGGCTTAAAAATCTACTGCTATTTGAATTAATTTCTAAAATATTAATATTAAAATCTCCACAAATAATCGCGGATTTATTACCTGCTGCAAGTTTCGCAAGGATATCTTCCATTGTTGATTCAAATAAAGTAAAGTTTTGAGGGTTTGGGGGTCTGTACACGCACACTATAACATGCTTATCCAGCTCAACACAGGACAGTTCAATGCAATGTTCCACTGACAAGCTGACAATGTCATTACGTTGCTTAAATTTTAAGCACTTTTTTACTAAGATGAGGGAACCACCACGCAACATAGATTTGCGGTTAAAACAACTGCCCACACTATAATTTTCATAACTAATTAGCATCTGGTAATCCTTCAACCAATGTTCACTAAAACATACAATGTCAATCATTGTTTTTTCTAAAAACATTTCAATTTCTAATATTTTGGAAGAGACACCTTGAATATTTTGATGAAATAATTTCAAGGCATGCTGCTGACCCCCTTTTTGAAATATAGTTACTGGAGAGCAAGAAGATACTTTGTTGTTGGAAGGCATAACTATTCTGTTACTGGTATCTTCTGTTGTCTTATGAACTAGTTTAAATGATTATCCGGAGTTTGCCCCAAGACTTCAATATCATCACTTGGCAGTAAGTTGCAACTACTTGTAGTCCCCATGTTAACAAATGAGTCTTCCATAGTAATACATGGAACCTCCTTCGTACAATTTGTAAAATAATTTATAGCAATAGTGCTACAGTTATTTAGGCTCACCACCTGATTCTTAGTATTATTACTAAACATTGTGGATTTAATTACAGAAGACTTCGACATACTACTTATGTCTGAGTTAATATAATAAGCTAATAGCCTTGCTATTTTATGTCTAAAACTAATTGGCAAATACACAGTATTCCTAGTCGATTTTAAATGTTCCACAAAAATATTTGTGTCAAAAAACATAAACTTGTCACTATAATGAGAAACTAAGAAATGCATATGTTTATTTAACATATGAATATAATTATTTTGTTTAATTGACAATCTATTAAAATATGGAAAAGCACACAATATTATTTTTTTACAATTAACCTTTAACATCTCAGTTAGATTGTCTGTGATATCTGTTTTTTTTACATTTAAACTATTACCTATAAATACAGTTATGTTGGTTTTAGAACTATAATTATTATTTATTATTGATGCCATAATATGCTTGTAAGATGAACCAGGCATACAATAATTTTGTGTAGAATAACTCAGATTATTACTGATTAATGTACCCAAACCTCTTCCCATACTGTCCGAGAACATAACCGAATGATTACCACTATTAACAGATGAAAAATCATCAATCTCAGGCTGTTCAATTTGAGATAATTCCTGATCAAAAACAATTTTATTTTGTTCAATGACACATTCTTGAGACAAGATCTCTGCCCGGGACGGGACCTCCGTTGCTACAGGCTGGACCACACCAAGGTTTGATACTGCCTGGCAAGTACACTGACACATGACTAACTCATTGGCAGCAAGAATGTGTTCTTTTATTTGGTTCTGTGATTTTACATATTTATTGTAAAGTGAGCTCAGTGAAGCTTCAAGAACCTTTATTTCAGACTGCAAGTGTTCAGTATCAATTTCATATATTTTTTTGCTGTCTTCTAATTTAATTTCATAATTGTTTAATTTACTAATCAGGTCAACACGTTCTTTCCTGAGTTGAGTATTTTTAGAAAAGTGTTTATGTTGCTTTTTGTACTGATAACATTTTTTGATAATTCTATTTAGTTTAGCATATTTTTTTAATTTATTATGACTAGCTTTGTAACTACAGTTCTGTTTCATTATGGAATCTTCAGTAAGGTCAATCGTGACTAAGGAATGAGGGTTACAATTATTAGAATTTAGTAATTCATTAAATAAGTGGTTAGTTTCCTTAACCTGGGTACTTTGTATTTCCTTCTGCAATTTGGTAATACAACTGTTTGCATGAATCAATTCATCCTCTAGGTCCCTAACTTTACGTAAAGCCTCCTCATACAGGTTGCTACAGTTGCTGAAACCATTTGTGATCACCCGCAGTTGGTCGCGTTCTTCAACAACATCTTGGTGTTGTTGACTGAGGTCTACTAGCTCCCGTTTAAGGCATGTGTTTTTATGGACCATTTGCCTTACTTCCACCTCACTTTCCTCTCTCTCCTGCAGCATTTCTTGACATTGCAGGTTCGCAGCTTTTAGTTCCTGGAGAGCAGTTCTCAGTTTAAGCTCCATATCTTGAGCTGAAGCCTTGCGGGTCATCACAGGCATGGTTTCAGGTTTAGGTACTGAAATTAGAATAAAAGAAACTGAGAATCCAAAGGACAAATAAAAAAAAAAAAAAAAGTGGGAAATGAAAGAAGTAAGTAGGTTCTAAAAAAACTAGGAGAAATAAGCGCAGTTAAGTGGAGAACTGAAGAAGGCTGCTGAATTGGCTATAAAAGCTTGTTATATTAAATTGTTCGCTTTAAATTATGGTTTTCTTAAATGTGGGTAGGATGCTTAGATTAAAATAATATAAAAATTACTTTTAAGATTTAATGCTTTTAAGATGACTATAAGTAGTATGTAAAATAACGGTCATATGCGTTATTGTTGTTGTATATAACCGAAAAATATTAGATACCAATAACAGAAATAAGGAGTCTTGACGTTTTCTAAGATGTAAACAAAGCGATATAGTCTAAACGCAGAGTCCTAAATCTGTGACAAAGTTATTAAAACTTTGCAAAGTCGTGCTACTGAGTTAAAGTGACGATTGTGTGCTATAATAAAATAAAAGTAAACAATACTTCCCCGTTTAATTCCGTAGTTCAAACGTCAGCTGTTGGTTTTAGGTTACCGGTGACAGCCGGTTACAAAAACTGCTTTTTCCTTGATATATTTACGAGAAAACAATAATCCTGTGTATTTATGCAGTTGTATTAAGTTTACAAAAACAATTACACCCTAATTACACTTAAATACTAATTAAATCTAATTTTAAAATACGGAACAAAAATTTTACATGTCACTTGAGCAGTGTTGCCCTGTCACTTCTCTTCACGTCACTTCACTTCTATCAAGTGCGGCATCGTCCAACTTGTGATTACGTTGGATGACCCGCACCTGATCCGACAATCGTTGGGCCGAGACGTTCACAGTTGGCTCCAGGTCCTGAAACAGAGACAGCATCCTGACACGGTACGCAGTGAGGTTAGTTCCCCCCTCTGTAGACCCGTAGTATGCGCGCATGACGTTCTCGTTCATGGACTGAGTCCATTTCATGCGCTGCACACAACCACCGGTAGCGGGGACCCGGCTCGGTGGCCGGCCTCTCCCCTGCCGACGCACACTGTATCATTATCATGATCTAGCGGAACTTAATTCATTCTTGCGCGAATCTTTCTTTTTTAACTTCAAGTGACGTAAAATGTTAACATTATTATGTTATTTTGTATATTGCAACTTTGTTCTAAGGATTTTTTTAGTTTTTAACAAGGTAAGTATTAAATACACAGGAAATATATTTTAAATAAACACCTTAATATATTTTAAACACTAAAAAATAATTTGCAATCCATCCTACTCGTCTTCCTCCGTCGAGGAAGTTTCTTCACTCATATTGGGAGCCTTCAGCAGCGCAATTGTGTCAGAAGTAGGAGCATGGCGTTTTCTATTGTGTAATGTTGAATTGGAAGATAGAAGTGGATCCGAAACTAGCAGAAATCGGTTAAGTACATCTCGATTGGTGTTTATTCTGCTCGTTTTCCTGGTGAAAAATTCGCGATTCCTCCGATATTCCTTATTGTTAGCTTCTTGAGCTTCTTCTGCTAATTGACCCAAAGGCAAAACGCATGATTTAATTATTTCTTTTGAGTGTTCAAGGATTTTATGGATGCTGCATGGCATGTAGTACCAGGAATAATGTACCAGATAAAGTTTTTTTGTCTCTTCGGCATATATCTTGAATTTTTCAGGGTCTATTTCTAAGTCACATGACAGTGCCTCCAAAATAACATGGAATCGTTTAATTAAATCCAGATTTATTCCTGTTATGTCTGCTGTTAGCTCTGAATTTCGAAAAAATCTACGTGCGGTATTACCGTCATTCGTATTACCAGCAGACTGTTTTGGCATATCCACCAGTAGACCCATTTCAGCGAAGAAGCGATCCTGAAAGAAAGAAAAGAAAGAAAAAGTATTTAATTGCCACAAAAAACAACACACATGACCTAAGTGGTGTGGTGGTGGTCCTGTGTATGTTTCTTTCTAGAAGCTACTGATTCTTTATCTTCTTTGGTTCTGGCCTGCCATGTTTTTATATCGGATTTATATGCAATGTGTAGAAGACATTCATAGGCACGTATCCATGAATGCAAAGGAGATATTCCAAATGAATACATGTCTTCATTTGCTGCACGAATAGTATTTGTGTTCATCTCCTTTGGCGTTTTTCCACAGATGTAACACTTTTGAGTCGAATCGTACTGTGATAAGGTACTACATATTTTTCCGTCGACCATGGTAAATACTAAGTCATGGATGCAAATCAGATAAATGTCATGTATATTTATTTCACTTGGAACTAATTCAGAAATTTGACTTTTCATTATGTTCACCTCTGATTTGATTACTTCTTTGGTTTCCTTTTTAAAAGAAAAACGTATCATCCTACAAAACCTTGTAGAATTTGGCCGAGGATTTTGCCAAATAATGTTGTTCGAGTCTTCTTGAATTAGACGTAAAGGAACTAATGAAACAGAAAACATATGTTCGTCACTGTATTCCGAATCTTCCCCTGATATCCTTTGTTTATAGTGACTTTGTGCTGAACTCCCATCGCACCCCCATTTCGATATAAGTCGCAGCTTTTTACCAGATTCAGAAGTACATACCTTCTCAATTACATCTTTGTGCTTCACATAGTCTTTGTGAAGTCAGATTTAGTAGTGCTTGCAGTTTGATCTCCGCATATGTGTCTGTAACTTTGATACTATCTTCTGGCGGGTAACATTTGGTTTTAGCCTCTTGTACTTAATAATATGCCGGGTATAGATTACATTTTACAGCCTTTGCTCCTTTTCACATAATCTTAAATTGTTCGACGCTAAATTTTGCATCCACAAGGATACCTAAAGCGGCTTCCGGGGAAAGTTTTGGTTCAGATTTCGTAAATGCAGCTCTTGCCATCTTTATTTTCGTAGCACGTGAAGGAGAGGCAAGAGATATTTCTTTTACAATATTAGCTGCATCTCTTTTGCCAGAAGAAACAAGTTTCATTTCCATTGCAAGTGCCAATTCTTCTGCAGATTTCGACGAAACCAACTCTTTTAACTTCCTTTTTTTTACTTTTAAGTGACAGTTTTCAAAAGGTTTCTCTGGCCGGCCAGTACGCCCTATTTTTAGAGTGGTAGATCCGCTGCTAGAGGGCATCATGGACAGAAATTCAGATGGGAACAACACCTCTTCTTCCAACCAATCTGCATTTTCTGCCAAGAATCTTGTTTTGTTTCGCTTACATTTCTCCCATTTAAATTGTATTCTTGCGGTGAGACTACTAATTGACATTTGAAGTGATCGTGGAGGATTTTCACAGTCATATATTTCATAATTATCTAGAATTTTTTCAATTATAAGGTTATTTCGACCTTGTCTTCCAACTTGCAAACATATATCAAAAATATCTCGTCTTTTCATTGTGCATCAATCTGATAGAAAACAAAAAAAAATGTATGAGCGGGGCAAATAGGAGCAAGGGATTTCAACTAAATTTCAAAGAATATTAACCGTAGAATGGTATAACAGTGATTTCCCGGTGTATACACATGTATACATTTTTAAAAGTCAACTCTAATACAAAAAATAAAATATTTTTCAAGACTACCGCAAAAACTTAATGTACTAAAAACATTCAATATAAAAAAGGTTCAAACCTGCCCTCAACGTATGCTCGATGATATAACAAGCAATAAAAATTACCACTTAATAGCAGTTTAAAAGACAAGAACACACCTGTTCGCACTCAGTAGTAAATCAGTACTAAACAATAGCGTGCGTGCTAGTACGCACAAACATGTTTCGGGACTTTCCCTGAGTTATGTGGTGTTGCTAACTTATTAATTTGGTTAAATATCAGTTACATACTTATACAACTGTGCAATGAAGGGAATTTTAGAAATATTTAGATAAATATTATTTTTGAATTAAGTTCCGCTAGATCTCGATTATAATACAGGGTGCGACGTACAGGTGTTGGCGACGTCGGTGGAGAGAAATACTCGTCGCTGGAGCTCGACGCAACTGCAGCCGCCGGTGACACCACTGGTGATCCGATGTCCGGCGGCGGCGAGGCGGAGCTGAGCGACGAGTCCGGGGGTGGATGGTGTGCGCGTCGGGCAGCTGCTCTTGTTAACATTATACAAGTATTATTTTATACATTTTACGTACGTTATACGTACTCATCAATATTTTCGTAATGACATAAAATGTCATCTGTCTTCACTTCATAGTTTTTTGAAATTTTTATCATTTTATGGCCGTATGATATTGTAAAGTTTTTAATCAATAATATTATGTTGGTTTTTCGAAGTTTAGGGCGAAAAATATGTGCATAAATATCATCAAAAACTGTTATATTAAATTTAAATTTGCTTGGACGAAAATAAGACTTGTGTTGACATTGAGCAGAGTTGCCATGTTATTATTATTCTCTTTATTTATTTTATGTACATATAATTTACATTTTTAAATATTTCTATAAAAATATTAAAAAAAAACATTTAAAAACTATAAAAAATAGTAGCCCACCGGTATCGGGAACAGAATCCAAGCTACCGGTGGTCAGGGCTCTTGAGAGAGGAACCTCCTAACGATACGCGCCGTGTCCAAGAGTACTGCTTTCTGGATCAAGCCCTTGATCCAGCTGCCCAACGAGAGCCTCTTGAGATGTTGGTCGAGGCTCTTGGCAATTACGCCATTGGCCGTGACGATTATCGGCACAATGACTGCTGTGTTCACATCCCACATGTCGACAACCTCGCGAGCCAAGTCAAGATACTTTGTTTGTTTATCTTTCTCAGACTTCACGAGGTTCTCGTCATGAGGGACTGCTATATCAACAATCATTGCGCGACGCTCTAGTCGGTCTATCACCACTATATCAGGCTTATTAGCCAAAATAGTCCTGTCAGTGATGATAGACCGATCCCAATACAATGTGCAACTGCCATTTTCGAGAACTGGGTCGGGCACATACCTGTAGTACGGTACTTCCGATTCCACAAGATTGTATTGAAGAGCAAGTTGCTGATGGATAATCCTGGCTACAAGGTTGTGCCTGTGCAAATAGTCTCCGTTAGCCAGACTAGAACAACCGGAAATAATGTGGCGGATAGATTCCCCGGGCCGGTGACATGCCCGACATATGTCAACCGTACCGTCCTTCACAATGTATTTCCGGTAGTTGTTCGTCATCATAACTTCGTCCATAATCGCACAGACAAAACCTTCGGTTTCCCCGAAGAGGTCACCAAAACGCAGCCAGGCTACGGACGCTAAAAAGTCTACATCGGGCCCATGTAGGACCCGATAAAAACGCCCGTGAAGCTCCTTGCTCTGCCATACCTCCATGCGGTCATTAGTATCTAATACCACAGGTTTGCGCCAGTTCTCGTTAGCCAAGGAGAGCGCGGTAAGGCCTTTGTCCACCGCTACCACGTCCTGATGCATACCCACGTCGGCCTCTAGGAAATAGTCCCTAAGGCTGCATACCTCGCGGTTGTGTAGGGTCTTAGCATTTAAGAATCCACGACCCCCGCACTTCCGCGGGATATACAGCCTCATCACCGATGACCGTGGGTGATGCATCCGATTTGCGGTAAGCAGTGAGCGTACCCTCCTATCCAGGGCGTCAAGCTCCGTCTGAGTCCATTTGAGTATGCCGAAAGAGTACATCAATACCGGCATGACCCAACCGTTGAAGGCGCGCACCTTGTTTCCGCCTGATAAAAGACTGTTAAGTACTTTGTTCAGGCGGCCAAAGAAGCGCTCCTTCAACGATTGTTTCATGTCAGCAGCATTGATGCCTAACGCTTCCGACATACCCAAATACTTGTAGGTTTCGGTTGAGGAGAGGGACCTAAGGCGTATGGAATCCGAGAGTTGGGTTCCCACGGATTCCATAATCTCCCCTCGCTGTACATGCATGACCGCACATTTGTCCACACCAAATTCCATCCTGATGGCGCTACTGAAGGTTTCTGTTACCTTCAGTAGTTTCATCAGTTGCAAATTGTTAGGAGCAAAGAGTTTTAAGTCATCCATGTAAAGGAGGTGCGATATGACCTGACCACCTCTTCTCAACCGGTAGCCTTGGCCCGAACCCTCCAGCAGTATACTGAGAGGGTTGAGGGCCAGACAAAACCACAGTGGACTCAGACTGTCGCCCTGAAATATACCACGCTCTATCCTTATCGGTTCGCTGTTCGCCTGAATCTGTCGACATCCTGGATAGCGAAGAACCGTTCTCCACTGCCCCATACATGACATCAGGAAGGTGCGCAGAACTGCATCAACTTTATACAGCTCCAGCACCCTCATGAGCCATGTATGTGGCACTGAGTCATAGGCCTTCTTATAATCTATCCAACATGTCGACAGATCCTTTCTAGAACGACGTACCTGTTGGCTAATGGCAACATCGATGAGGAGCAGCTCCTTAGTACCGCGGGACCCGTTCCTACATCCATTCTGAGAGGCAGACATTATTGAATTACTGTCAATATGTTCGTTAATCTTAGCTCTCAAAATGGATGTAAGAACTTTATAGACCGTCGGTAAACACGTGATCGGTCTATAATTTTTAGGTTCCGCAGTACTACCTGATTTATGGAGCAGGTGGGTTATTCCTGTAGTTAAGAATTGTGGCAGCGATCTGGACTCTAAGGCAGACTGGAATTGAGATGCCAAACGAGCGTGCGATCTTTTGAACCATTTGATCCAAAAATTGTGCAGCCCGTCCGGCCCTGGAGATTTCCAGTTAGGCAACGGACGGACTGCACGAGCTACATCTTGGGGACTGATGGTAATTGCCCCCATTTCTGATATCGGATCGCACGCCCGCTCGACCTCCTGAGTCCAATCTCCCTCAGTGTGACTGACAGGCACCGACCAGATGCTACGCCAGAAAGAACACATGGCGTCATCCTCCGGTAGGCGCGTATCAGTCACACCTTGGCCCGGTCGCTACCAAGCCCTATAAACCCACCTCTCATTGCTTTGGAATGTACGATTCTGAGTGTATCGCTCCACTCGCCGTTTGTACCGACGTATACGATTTGCCCATGCATAGATTTTCTGCTTCAGGAAGTCGATACGCTCTGTGACGCGGGTTAGATAATCTCGAGGACTGATATCGGTCCCCGAGAACGCCCGCCTCACAAATCGCATCACTCTACGGCGAGTGTTGCCCTCCCTGAAGCAGATAAGTTTGCCAATGAGTGCTCTAGCCTCACCGATACGACGCTCGATCCTGCACTGCCAAGCTGGCACAGCTGGTCGTGTAGTTCTGTCACTGTTTGGAAATTTGACATGAGCTACACGACATGCCGCTGCAGCCGCACAGTACAAGATCGAATGGGTATCGGCGAGGTCTTCGCTGCTATCAAAACTATTTGCTAGTTGCGAATCTAGAGCACACACCAGCGCCCTATTTTTATTATGCATGGGCAAACGAGGTAGACGGGGTCTAAGCCCAGGCGGTGTGGAGCGATACTCTCGGAAAGCATTCTCCAAAGCGCTCCTCAATCGCTCATTGCATTGGGTACTCACGGATATAGCCCCGTCGTCATCATCTTCACCAACGAGTTCGGGTCGCGGTGAAACACTAGGTTGTATTTGCACCGCGGCCGGTGGCGAAGCAGGTGAGACACGGCTACTCCGTGATTCCAGACGCAGTCTATCAAGCACGGGGTCATCCAACATACGGTTACGTTGGATAACCCGCACCTGATCCGATAATCGTTGGGCTGAAACGTTGACAGCTGGCTCAAGTACCTGAAACAGAGAGAGCATCCGACCACGGTACGCAGTCAGGTTAGTTCCCCCCTCTGTAGCCCCAAAGTATGAGCGCATGACATTTTCATTAATGGTTTGCGTCCATCGCATGCGCTGCACACTTCCACCGATAGCGGGGACCCTGCCAGAGGCCGGCGGGCCTCGAGGTCCCAAGCTGGTCGGAGGTCGGCCTCGTCCGCGCCGACGCGCAGGTGGTGGTGTCGTCGGTGGCGAGAAGTATTCGTCGCTCGAGCTCGACGCAACTGCAGCAACCGGAAACTCAGGATTGATGGCTGGAGGAGGTCTCGGTGGCTGCGAGGCGGAGCTGAGCGACGAACCCGAAGATATTGGTTGTGCGTTTTGTGCTCGTGTCCGGCTTCTTGTCAGCATGTCAGCATTGAATATTGTTGTTTAAAGTTGTTTGTTGCATTTTTTATTGAGCCGTTTTATGTTTGTTTTTTTTCCTTGATTTATTATGTAAACTGGACATTTTAAACTTGATTTTTATATAAATAAAAATAAAAATACGGGATGAGAATTTTTGCGACAGTGACACTTGACAGTCGGTCCACAGATTATTATTATTATACTCTTTATTCATCTTTTTTACATACTTTTTATATTTTTAAATATTTCAATAACAAAAAAAAAACCTTTATTATTATTATTATTACTCATTTCTCACTTTATCCATTCTTGTTACTCCACACATCCATCTCAACATTCTCATCTCCGCTACATGGACGGATGTCAAGTTGGTCGGTTCTCCTAACTGTCGCGAAGAGTGGTTTTAAATAAATTAGCACATTTTCAAGAACAATTGTAATACATAAAGTTACATCAAACAGTAATTCACCACACGAAACGTTATCCAGTGTGCAAGTGCAGTGTATAAAAAGTAATTAATGTGTTTACAAAAAACTAAAGACATAGTGACAGTAATCTACCCTAACATTAAAATTATTAAAACATATTAGTTGAACGACCTAGTTAAAAGTTTTCCCTGAAGTGTCGCCCGAGAGTGTGCGTTTTACTCTGTTTACCCCAGTGTTGTTGTATGGTGTTATCAAGCCATAGACCCCCTCAAACCATAACTTAAAACAGCGCCATCTGTCGACGCTGTGCGGAACAACTAACGGATCAATAGCTTGCGTATTTAGGAGACGCGGAACTAATTACGCACGAAACATGCCTGCAGCGAAATGTGGTGGTTGCGCTAAATTTTTATCACCGATAGATGCCGCTAAATGCAACCAATGTAACGGGTTTTACCATCGTGCTTGTGTTTGCCTTCCAGGCACTGGTTTTATTAAACCAACTTGGCGCTGCCCTGAGTGCGACAAGAATCGGGTCAGGGATAATAAGGCAGAGACACCAGTTCGAGCTAGAGCTGCTCAGGTAGAGGAGCACAGAAGTTCTGAGGAGCTCATGGACACCAGCACTATGGACTGCACGGCGGTGGACGCCGGCTACACTAATCTGTCTCCTGCCTTCTCGGACGAGCTGCGGCTGTTTAAAGAAGAGCTGCGTAAAGATTTTCGCCTAATGCATGCGGAATTCCAGCAATTACGGACAGAAATGGCTCACCTTAGAGACTCCATCAAAACTTCAAACGAGCGGATGGACAGCGTAGAAGCGCGAGTCACTGCCCTGGAACTTAAGCTGGAGCAGAAAGTTCAGCCTGACAGGGATCCACTAGAGGCCACCATTGGTGAACTGAGATGCCAATTAAACGAGCGGGATCAGGAATTGTTACTGAATGACATCGAGGTCACTGGTATTCCCGAATGCAAGGACGAGAGTGCCCTACACTTAGTTAAGGTACTTTCCTTAAAGCTTGGCGTCACCATTGAGGAAAGGGATGTTGTGCATGCTGAACGACTGGGATCCGCGCTCCGTAATCGAATACTATTGTCCGACAACTCCATCTCTGCCGACCCCGCTGCGCAGCGGCCGCGCAACATATCCGTGCGGTTCGCAAGGCGAGCTACGCGCGACGCACTACTGCGAGCGGCTCGAGTGCGACGCGGGCTAAGTACACATGACCTTGATATGACTGGGCCGGCGCCGGCGCACCGTGTTTACGTTAATGAGCGTTTAACGCGGACGAACCGCCAGTTATTTTATAACGCTCGTCAAGCGGGAGAGTCAGCGCAAATGGAAATACGTGTGGACAAGGGATGGGAAAATCTTTGCACGCAGGGAAGATAATCAAAGGGCCACACGAGTTCGATGTGACAGTGTCATTATTAGGATTTTTGGCTGATGGCCGGTTTGCACTTCTTCCGAGCACGTAATGTTAACCAGTTTTATGTACTTTTTTTTCTAGTAGATGATTGTTTACTGGTTTCTTTCGCATGTCGCAAAGAAACCTTATATTTTTTAGTTTTAAGTTTTAATTTTTTTTTCTTTATGTCAGCCTATAAAAATATTGTTATTATGGGAAAGCGGTGTGTGTTTCCTATGCTCCCGGATGGGAGTAAACTCGTATTATCGTGTTCTCGACAAATAACGAATTACCAGATTTTTAAAACATTTACAGATATTATTTACATGACTATGAAGAAACAAAATCTGAATGAAAGTATTTATTGTCTACATTCGACTATCAAATTATTATACTATACAATAACATATACACTATTTTTATTTACACATTATACAATGATTAATGCACAACTATTATTTACAAATCCTTTTATCAAGCTAATAATCGCATTTATTCATTTAAAATTATTTTCGACAATCATATTTTTTTTTTACTATTTACAATATTGTTTTTTTACAATAACGCCTTTTTAATTGAACATTTACCCCTTAGTATTTGCTTTTTTGGCCCTCAAATATAATTACTGTTATCTGCTTCACTTCCTTGTATTTTTACATAGGCTCAAACTTTACAATTTCAACTGTGACTGTGACCAACTACAACATTTCATATCCTTGACAGTACTTCTTTGCTTTTATTTATTAATGAAACATGCTTGAAAAATACCTTAAAGTTGGTTTTTTAAACGCGGGGTCCCTTGGTACGAATCACGATAATTTTATAGCAGCTGTGGAAAGGCATTCTTTCGACGTTATGGCAGTCAACGAGACTTGGTTACGGGCCGGTGAGGAGGGGCGCGCGCCTACTGTGCCAGGCTACCGCCTGCGCCACACGCCGCGGCCATTGACGGTACACGGGGGGCGCGGGGGAGGCGTCGGGTTTCATCTTAAGCGCGGCCTGACCTGTCGTAACTGGTCCGCTCCAACAGACTCAAGATACGGGACCATAGAACAAATGTGGATCACCCTAACGCTAAATGGTACAGCGTATCGCCCTCCTCGCTTCGACTTGGACCCCTTTCTCGATGCCATAACTGACTCCATTAGCTCCTTAATAAAATGTGACCATTACATTCTGCTCGGTGACTTTAATGTCAACTTACTGAATACTAACGGGCAAACTAAGAAGGTAAGTGAGTTTCTGAATAGCCTAAGTCTAAAACAGCTAGTAAGTTCGCTTACCCACTATACAGACCATAGCGAAACATTGATCGACCTTGTTTGTACAAATCATTATAATCAATGCTCATTAAATGGTCACTCGCTTATCATTTGTGAATTTAATATTAAGCGTAGTAAATATAAACCCCAAACAGTAACATATAGACCCTTTAGACAAATAAACAAAGAGAGACTCGATATTGACTTATCGCAAATACACTGGGACAACATTTGCGACTTGCTTAATGTAAATGATATGGTTGAGACATTTAATAAGAACATTTTAACAATTTACGACGTCCACGCTCCGGTTAAGACATGCTTAATCAAGGAACCGTCATACCCCTGGATTACTGACACAATAAAACTGATGATGCACTTGCGGAATGATGCCCTGTCCAAGTACCGTAGGACGAAGTCCGATTCTAAAAGGGCTTATTACAGGCAACTCAAATCTCTGGTGTTGAGTTCCATTTTTAGAGAAAAAGTAGCATACTTTAATTTTAATATAAATAATAAAGCTAAAGACCCTAAAACATTATGGAAGAATTTAAAAAATACCGTGCTACCAAATAAACAAATAGATGACCTTCCTACGCACATCAGAGACCCAGACCGAATAAATGATCACTTTTTGAGTGTTCCTGGCAACCCCGTCTGCAATATTGCGCAATGCAATTTCTTCGACTCTCATCGATTCAGGGATGATAGCGTCGCATTCGCTTTGCGATCTGTTAACGAAAGTGAAATTTTAAAATACTTTCGCGAGCTTAAATCTAATGCGGAAGGCACTGATAAGGTAACCCTGAATATGCTTTTGTTAACCCTCCCGCATACACTAAAAGCCATCACCGACATTGTGAACAGTTCGATCGGCTATTCAACATTCCCTGACATCTGGAAAATTGCAATCGTCAGACCGTTACCCAAAAAACCGAATCCAACGGACCTAAAAGATCTCAGGCCCATTAGCATTCTACCTTGCCTATCCAAAATTGCCGAGAAGGCTGTGTGCCAGCAGCTATCGAAATATTTGGAAAGAAATGAAATACTTCCTGAGTTACAGTCAGGCTTTCGTAAACAGCGTGGTACTGCTACAGCACTTTTGGATGTCACGGACAATATTTTAGCAGCGCAAGATAAGGGCCTGTGTACACTCCTTGTACTGCTTGATTTTTCGCGGGCTTTTGACTGTATCAATGTTGAACTGTTTCTTTCAAAGTTGCACTATTATGGTTTTGAACAAAATACAATAAACTGGTTTCTAAGTTATCTCACTAACCGTCAGCAGCGTGTGGAGATCCGGTTGAGTGATGGCTCATCCTTTGTTTCGTCACTCACCCCCCTTAGTAGGAGAGTTCCGCAAGGCTCTATACTGGGTCCCATTATTTTTATTTTATATTGTGCAGACATTATAAAGTCCTTGAAGCGTAGGTACCATATTTATGCTGATGATGTGCAAGTTTATATTTCCTTTAAGCCAAGTGACTATGAGAGTGCGTTAAAGGATCTCAACGATGATCTCAACAGAATAGCATGTTGGGCTGAGAACAACGGTTTGGTACTTAACCCTACTAAAACTAAATATTTGCTTTTTGGAACCAAGTGCCAAATCAGTGCAGTGCCTGCAACGCTCAACGTTACCCTTCTGGGTGAGTCGGTCAGTCGAGTTAGTGAAGCACGTAATCTAGGTCTTAACATGGACGCTGAGTTAAGATACGAAGCGCATGTGGCCGCGTCAGTGCGCACTTGTTTTTATCGGCTTAAAGTCCTTTATAAAATAATGCCTTATCTGTCTGAGGAGCTGCGAATCCAACTAGTTGAGTCGCTCGTACTCTCAAATTTAAATTATGCAGATACAGTTATAGGCCCTCGACTACTAGCAAGAACTGATAGACTGATACAGAGAGTGCAAAGCGCCTGCGCTCGATTTTGCTATAAAATCCCGCCAAGAACTCACGTTACACCATTTTTAAATAAGCACTCAATACTTAAAATGAAGTCGCGTCGTAAACTGCACTTGGCTTGCCTGCTGTTTGGGGTTATAAAGTACAAGCAGCCAAGCTACCTTTACAACAAACTTAGCTGGATCGCTAGTAGAAGGGAATGCGCAAGCAGACAGTGCTCGCAACAACTTTCTACTCAGCCGCACAAGACAGCCGCCTTCAGAGGCAGTTTCAGGTACGCTGCATCCAAATGCTGGAACAATATTCCCCCGCCGATAAGAAACATTAAAATACTTGATACCTTTAGAAGTCGGCTTCGACAGTTCCTTATTAACACGCAGAAAGAACTGGGCGTGACGATTTCGAACACGTCGTTAATTTAAGTTTTGGCCGTGGGTACCCGCTGCAGGACTGTGGAAAGAAAAAGCAAAACATCTTGTAAACACAGTTAATTACAGCCAATCTTGTACAATCGCTTACTTTAAATATCATTCCTTTTACTTAATTTATATAATTATGTCTATTAAAATTGCATACACACCTAATAATACATATGTGGATACACTCACCAAACAGTTACTTAACTCAAAACCACTACTCACTTTTCACGTTTTCTTACTGTTCTGTATCTGCTCGACGTCCGTATGTCACTTTATGGATCCAGCAGAATACCAGCGTCAGGTACATTTGCCTGGCACATGCTGAGCTGGACTCCCATTTGGTGCAGCTTGGAGACACGCACCGCACAAGATTATAATTATTTATTTTTTTCTCTTTTGTCAAATTCAAATATATTTATGTAGGTAGGTAGTTTGGCACTTCTGCCACTGATTTCCATACAGACCTACTCAAATCATAGTGCTCTGTTTTTTTTTTTTTTTGTTGTTTTGTTTGTTTGTTATTTCAAATATTTGCTTAGACTACTTTGTATTACTCGTATTTTTCATAATTTGTGTTACTCTTTTGTGTGCCGTGTTTCTTTACTTGCATCAAATAAATGTTTTATCTATCTATCTACATGCAATTTTTTATAGACCAACATTCTGATCTATTGGATACAGTACGACAGGTCTTATCACGGACTTATAGATTTTCTCCTTCAACTTGAGGGGCATCCGTGGGTCACAAGTTGTTCCAGTGACCTGTCGCCATTTCATCCATCCTGAGTTGATTCAGTGCGTTACGTCTCGGTCTATATCGCCATTGCCCTGGACAAGCGACCCGAGGTACCGAAAGTCGGAGCAGATTGGTACAGGCGTTCCGGTGAGAGCTATAGGTATAGGACTGGAGAGACCGCCGAAATCGCAGAACAGGTATTCTGTTTTGGTTCTGCTCAATTTCAGGCCGACACTCTCTAGTCTCTGCCACCACGTCTCCAATCTGCTCTGTACCTCGAGGCCGCTTTCAGCAACTAGCATAATGTCATCAGCAAACAGCATACACCAGGAGCCTCTTCCTGGATGTCCAACGTCAGAGCGTCCATTATCATCAGGAAGAGGTAAGAGCTAAGAGCCGACCCTTCGTGCAAACTGACTGCGACACTGAAGTTGTCAGTGGTGCCCACCGCAGACCGGACTTGGGTACTGCATCGACTGTACATCGCTTGTATCAACTGCACATACTTCCCAGGCACACCTTCCTCTTAAGGGCCCACCACAAAACCTCACAAAGTACCCGGTCATATGCCTTTTCGAGGTCAACGAACACCATGTGCATCACCTACACTATCAGCACCGAACACATTGGATAATTGCGGGTACTGTTATATATTTCACTCCACACACTCCACTTTTTTCACGGCATTATTTTGTTTTTGTCAGCGCGTATTTTTTTATATATATTAATTTTATATACATATATGGTATTTTTAATTCCTGTATCTAGCGTCGTCTTGGCGTCCGTACGTCACTGCAGGGATTCAGCAGAATATCAGCGACAGGACTACTTGCCTGGCACATGCTGAGCTGGACTCCCATTTGGTGCAGACTTGAGACACCCACCGCACTTTGTATGTTTTTTGCATTAAATATTTTATAGCCAATACCGTCATTACAACAATGTCTTTTTAATTTTTTATTTTTATTTTTTCTTTCTGTGTAGGTTGTAAGAATCAATTCCATATTGTATTTAAATTAGATATTTTGTTATGAACTTTTGATTAATATGTGTGGCAAATTTGTCAATTGAAAAGTCTATGCCGAAGTGACAGTTGACGATTTTGACATTGACACTTGGATATCATTCGGTCACTTCGACATAGACAACGAAAGATCATTGCCATACGACGAACAAAGCGGACGTGATTATAAAGTGCAACAATAAATCGGATAAAAGCGGATTAATCCTACGTTGTTTTATTGAATATCGTGAAAAGCCTTCAGCTCAGAAGTGGAATAAAGAAAACCCACTAGCTATTTCCACGCTCAGTGCATCCTTGAACATTTTTTTTAAATTGTGGTGAAACATGGACGGTAATAGTGAACATACGCACCACATGCGTGAAAAATCATTACGCAAACGACGTCGTCACGAAAAAGATTGCAGTACACCACCAGGTCGACATTCAAGTACCCACGAACGCGAGAAAAGTATGCCGAAGAAAAGAAACGAAGGTGCACCAACTGAAAAGAATACGGGAAATCGTTCACGTTCGACGCGCAAACATCGTTCGAGATCAACGCGGCGGAGTCGTTCGAGATCATCGCAGCGGTGTCGTTCGAGATCGACGCGGCGTAGTCGTTCGAGGTCGACGCGGCAGCGGAGTCGTCCGAGATCAGCGCGGCGGTGTCATTCGAGATCGATGCGGCGTAGTCGTTCGAGATTGACGCGGCGGCGGAGTCGTTCGAGATCAGTGCGGCGTAGTCGTTCTAGATCGACGCGAGGGAATCACAGACACGTGAGTCGTTCCAATTTTAATGATAGTACTCAATCTTTGTTAAGTGAGTTGATAAAAACGATATATAATAATCGACCGGAAGGGAATAAGTTCCCCATGTTGGGCAACGTAATACCAGAGTTTGATCCCATGAATAAGGGTCAAAATATTAGTACATGGCTTAGTAAAGTAGAGGAATGTGCTCGATTATATAAATGGAGTGAAGACCAAATAATACATTACGCATTACCTAAACTAAGCGGAGTGGCTAAAACATGGTATCAAACTCTGCCGTCGATGTCGTTTTCGTGGCCCGAATGGAAAATCAAGTTAAACGAATCTTTCCCCTCTAGTGATGACTATGCAGAACTATTAACAGAGATGCTGTCTAAAAAGGTTAAATATAATGATTCTTTGGAGCTATATTATTACGAAAAGGTTAACTTGCTGAATCGATGTGAGATTAAAGGCAAACGCGCAGTTGACTGTATGCTATACGGGATAGAGGATCGTAGTTTAAGGTTAGGTGCAAAAGCGACAAAATGCGAAGAACCGGAACAGGTACTGAAGTATTTTCAATCCATTAAACAACAACCGCGAGAGTCTGATAATAGGTTAAAGGGAATCTATGATAAACGGACAAACACTAATGATAATAATTCAACTAAACAAGCAACTATTAAATCAACAAGATCTGTTGACAATACGAGAACTATTACTTGTTTTAACTGTAACGAAAGTGGTCATTACAGTTTTCAATGTTCTAAGAAAATCTTAAAGTGCAGTATCTGTCATAAAATAGGGCATTTGTCCACTAATTGCTCAAAGCTACCCAATAACGATTCATCAAAATCAGAAGTAGGCAAAGAGAAATCAGTTATGGCATTGAATAGTTTCGTTGTAGACAATGATAAATACTTAATTACTGTTAAGGTGAATGATCAATCTTTGCACGGTTACGTTGATTTAGGCAGTCAGTGTACATTGGTGCGTCATAGCGTAGCTAAAAAGCTAGGTATTCAGTGGGTGACAGAGCAACTACCGACAATGCGCGGCATTGGAAACAATATTGTATTACCATTGGGTAAATCTGTAGTCAAGATCGAAATTCAAGGTATATCGGAATCCATCGACATTTACGTTGTAGAGGATAGTGTTATAAAATACGATGTGCTAATAGGACATAGCTTCACTGAACTACCCGGTATAATAATTACAAAAACTACTGATGCCTTGATTTTCGAGCGAACTTCACCTACGAAACTACGTCTTGTACTTCTCGATGACACCTTTATAGGACCCCGTGGTACTTCTATAATTAAAGTAGCTAGTGACATTGATTATTCAGGTACAATACATGTTAATGGATCTTTACGAGGAAGTCTCGGGACTGAATATTATTTAATGCCCGGTGAATACGACATCAAAAATGGTACAGGTGCGGTATTAGTCCAAAACATATCAGATAACATAATAAATTTAGAACAGGGATTATTAATAACAAGAGCTTTGTGCACAACTACATCTTTGAACATCAATGTTTTAGATTTCAATGATCCCAGAGTAGGTAAATGTGTAAACTACGATGAAAACTTATCCGATAGCGAAGTTTTACAATTAAAGGGTATTCTTCAGAAGTATAATGATTGTTTTTCACGTAATATGATGGACTTAGGTTATACCAACATCGATAAGATGGAAATTGAACTGACTGATACAACACCTGTGGTTTATAGACCTTACAGACTATCATATCCAGAAAGAGAATTAGTTAAATCAATGGTAAAGGAAATGCTTGATGCCGACATAATATGCGAATCCAATTCTGCGTACGCCAGTCCAGTTATTTTAGTTAAAAAGAAAACCGGAGATAAACGTCTTTGTATCGATTACAGAGCTTTGAATAGAAAAACTAAAAAGGAGCACTTTCCTCTACCATTGATTGACGATCAGTTGGATAGACTAGCTGGTCATTCGTTGTTTATAAGCTTAGATTTAGCTTCAGGCTACTACCAGTTGGCCATTGGAGAGGGCTCTCAAGACAAAACAGCATTTGTAACACCAGACGGCCAATATCACTTTAAAAGAATGCCGTTTGGTTTGGCAAATGCTCCATCGGTGTTCCAAAGAACGATGAATAAAATTCTATCCCACCTAAATTATACTTTAGTATACATGGATGACATTTTGATCCCAGCACGTACGTTTGAGGAAGGTTTGAGACGATTAGATGAAGTTTTGAGTATTTTTCGTAGCGCAAATCTCACCCTCAAATTAGAGAAGTGCTTTTTCTTTTACACAAAGATTGACTTTTTAGGTTTTGAAATTAGTGGTACGGGTATCCGACCCGGTAACCGCAAAATAACGGCTGTGTCAAACTTCCCAGTACCTAGTAATATTCACGATGTTAGACGCTTCATAGGATTGACTAGTTTTTTTAGACGCTTTGTGAAAAACTTCTCCGTAATCGCAAGCCCATTAACCGACCTGCTAAAGAAACATTTCACTTGGAAATGGACCGATGAGCACATGTTAGCATTCGAAACCTTGAAACGTAAGCTAATAGATAGACCGTTACTCGCTCTGTATGATCCCAAATCATATACTGAATTGCATACGGATGCATCGAAGTTAGGTGTTGCGGGCATCCTTATGCAGCGCAGTCAGGACGGACTTATGAGACCAGTAGCATATTATAGTCGCAAAACAACGGCTGATGAACAGAGATTTCATTCTTATGACTTAGAGACTCTCGCTGTCATAGCATCGTTGAATAGATTCCGTGTCTATTTATTAGGCCTAAAGTTTAAAATAATAACCGATTGCAATGCGCTACGGACAACTATGACAAAACGAGACTTAGTGCCAAGGATAGGTAGGTGGTGGGTGCAGCTACAGGAGTACGACTGTGACATAGAATATAGAGCAAGTTCGAAAATGTCGCACGTAGATGCACTCAGTCGTGCTCCTGTTGATGAGCCCACTACTTCAGATGCTACACACGTCATAGATGTACTCACGATAAATACACAGGACTGGATCGCGACTGTACAAAGCGCTGATGATGAAATTAAACGGATAAAGGAAATCTTATTGAGCAAAAATACGGCATCCATTGTAGATATCCATAAAAATTACCAATTGAAAGGTGACCACGTGTACAGGATGGTTGACGGTGGATCGCGGTGGGTAGTCCCTAGATCAGTTAGGTGGCAACTACTAAGGATGAACCATGATGACGTTGGTCATTTTGGCTTTGACAAGACCTTAAAGAGACTTAGAGATACGTTTTGGTTTCCGAAAATGAGAAGGTTTACAAAAAAGTATGTTAAGGCATGTTTGGAATGCGCGTATCATAAAATGCCTGGTGGGCCAAAGGAAGGACTGCTCCATCCTATCCCAAAACCAGACATACCATGTCATACATTGCATGCTGACCATTTAGGCCCGTTTGTTCGTTCGCGGAGAGGTAATATGTACCTTTTAGTGATTATAGACGCATTTACCAAATTTATCAATATCAAACCCGTTCGAGACACAAAAACTGCTACTGCTATTCGAGTGTTCAGAGATTATTTTGCCTATTTTGGAGCCCCAACGCGGTTAATAACGGACAGAGGTTCATGTTTTACCAGTTCGAAGTTTAAAAGTTTTACCGAAAACACTGGTATTAGGCATATTTTAAACGCGGTAGCAACTCCGCGAGCGAACGGACAGGTTGAACGCTTCAACCGAACGATCTCGGATGCCCTTAGCACTAAATGTCACAATAAAAACGATAATACCTGGGATGAATATGTAAATGATGTACAGTTAGGATTAAATACATCAGTTAAGGCTGCAGTCTTGCAAAATTCACTCGCGGCGAATTATTCGCGCAACTTTAAATTCTTTTTCTTTACAAAGTAATGAAATAACATGAAATATTTTTACTGCCCATAAATAACCATAATATAAGTAATAGGTAGTTATTTTTTTTAAGTTCTTCTAGGTGGATTATGTTAGGTAAATCAAGTGTTAAATACAGCTCTCTCGCGCCCAACATCATTTCGAGTTCTGTTTGGGCGCTCAGTCTATGGCAATGAAGAATTAATTTACAAATCTGTTCAGCGCATAATTAGCTCAATATTCTCGTCTTCAAAATGCGCTGATTAGTTTTTTCTAGTTATGTTTCATTTTCTTAATTCAGAGGTCACACTTTCATCAAAATTCTCTGTTTTCATCTCTTAATAAACGGTTTGTTTCATTATAACTATGCATTGTATGTATGTAATAATTTGATTATTTTAATGCCAAGAGTTCATTAAGCAAATACTTAAAAAAAATAGCACCTAAATCACATTACCCTAACAATAATAATAATCTCAAAAGACCTCCAAAAAACGAGTTCATAAACAAGAATTGAGAGAGAAATTCCTTAGTGGCCGCTGCACGGGCGGAGCGTTCGGACGTGTGGTCCACGACAAATTTTAATTGTTCCCTCTCGCTCTAACATTGCTCCTGCTCTAACGTTGGTTACGCACTGTTATGTATCTAAAGTTGCTCTACTTTATTATTTTTTGTATATAATTTTTCGGGTGTTGTAAATATTTGTGTTTTAGTAATAGTATTGTAAATATTTGATTTCAATATGGATCGTAAACGTAAAAAAAAATATGCATGCACGAAAAAATAAAATTGGGCTCAAACGTAGAAGTGATGAAGAGAAATAGAATCAAAAGGTAAGTAGAACTGTTTACAGTATTCATGTTTAGGGCCTAACTACAAGGTCAAATTCAATTAGCTAGCGAGACTCCACAGACTTGATGGGTATACGATTTTATCAACTCACACTTCAAGTAACAATACTACCAGCGGTCATTGACCCCAAACAAATCATCAAATCTTTACTGTTTTTATTTCGTCATGTTTAGATAATATTGTATACAGGGTCGAATTAAATTAGATAGTGAAAATCCGCAGAAGTGATGGGTATCAATATATAAGTATGACAAAACAAAATTAATTAATATGATGTTCATGCATGCTGTCAGAAGGTATAAAAGAGTGTGGTTGGGGAGGGCGTGAGTGCTTGTGTGGGCATGAGTGTGTGGATGGATGTGTTTGTGGGTTGGTCGGTGTATTTAGTGTCTATGTACATACATAAATAATAAATACACACTACTACTAGCGACCAAAATCGGATCGGCTAATCGGCTCATTTGACCAAAGTCGGATATCTTTTAACCGTGGAATAAAATTAATTAATAATATGACTAATTTATTTTCACAGGTCTGCTGCTGGCTCTCGTCAACCATTTTCAGATGTTAGCAACCTGTCAGAAGCGCGAAATATTAATCCTACCTCTTCTACTATTGGAGTACCAGTGATGATTGAAAATATTGACGGAACTGAAAATGAAACAAACTCAAATAAGAAAATGAACCGGAAGCGAACATTTGAGGAGGCTTTTCCTTTTCGCCGAATTTTCGGAAGGAAACGTAAACAACCTGTAATTGTTAGCGACGACCAACAGCTGCAAATTGATAATGAAACAGAAATAACCTATTACACTATATTACACTATTTTTATTGACGAGATCTCGAGATATATTTTTTTTTTTTTTTTTTTTTTTTGACATTTGTATGAAAATGAGGATTTTTATTGTTATTATTGACATTTTTGTGGATATCAATGTTTCAAATTTGACATTATTATTTTTGACATTGTGTAATGGATGAATCAGATACAAATTGTTTTTTTTTTTTTTACTTTATTTGACATCATTTACTTTAATTGACATTTAGATTTTTCTTTAACATGTGTAATGGTCTGGTAAATCTTAGTTTATTTCTTTTGATATTATTGTTATTTTCTTTTTTTTTTTCTTTTTGATTATTATTTCTTTTTTTTTGGTTATGTACTGTTATATTAATAATTTCTGTTGTAATATTTTAATTTGTATAATTTTGTGTAATTTCGATACAATGTAAGAATTGTTACAGAAATAAATGAAATGAAATGAATGAACAGAAATAACCAATGATGAGGAACTGTTTTGCCTAGAAGGGCGCAGAATCGTATCGATCAAATATTTTTTAGAAATTTTGGGGAAGATTGCTGATCATAACGAAAAATCTTTTGGATGCAGGTATACAAATTTGAAATGTATCGGTGAACGACGTAAAGGTTTTATATCAAAACTGCATTTCAAGTGCGAACTCTGTAATTCCGAATTTGACATAAGCACTGAAGATCCGTCTAACACTTGTGATGTGAACCACGGTATAGTTGCGGGTATTATTAGTATTGGCTGTGGGTTGGGAAATTTAAATGAATTGGCAGGTAATGCTGATATACCTGGCATGTCAAAAAATTTATATGCTCAGACAAGCAAAAAAGTTTACGAATGGTTCCATAAGACGGCAGTAGAAGAAATGGCCAAGGCAGGCATCGAAGAGGCAGAACATGCGACAGAAATTGGCAGTGTCGATTGTGAAGGTACACCAATGATTGATGTAATAATAGCTGACGGGTGTTGGTCCAAAAGATCTTTCCGTAATAACTATTCAGCATCATCAGGTGCAGCAGCAATAATCGGTGCATACAGTGGTAAAATTTTATATCTTGGTGTAAAAAATAAATACTGCATAGTATGTGCAAAAGCTGAAAATAAAAAAAATAAACCTGCAAATCATATTTGCTACAAGAACTATTCTGGTAGTTCTTCCTCCATACTGGAAGAACTACAACGTCAACGTCGCTTGTTGAAGGATTTGGTAACTCTCTTGAATCTCATGGTTTAATATATGCTAGACTAATATCAGATGGTGATTCAAGTACTCATAAAAAAAATATTAGAAAGCAATCCATATAAAAACTGCAAGGTTCAGAAGATCGAGTGCAGAAACCATCTGTTAAGAAATCTATGTAACAAACTGAGAGCACTTCCTAAAGATACTCATATTCCTATTCAATTAAGGAAACTTTTAACTGACTTCAAAATCATGAAGTTACGCAGATACACAGTGCGGGCTATAAAGTTGAGGAAACACGAAGACATTTCTGACAGTCAAAAAATGGTAAAACTTCGTATAGATATTTTGAATGCATTACACCATTCTTTTGGTAGTCACTCTGATTGCGATGACGCCATATGCCCAGCAACTGATAAAACTAACCGAAATACGGCACTTGATGTAGCTAACACAGTTTTGTGGAGGAAAATGAGTCAAATTGTCTTGTTTTGGCTGCAAACGCTAAAAGTCTAATTTTTGACGTCGATAGCAATCCTGCTGAGACATTCAATTCAGTGATTGCCAAATATGTGGGGGGGGAAAAGAATTAATTACACACTTAAGAATTCATACCAGGAAAGGTGTTCCGCTTCAGTTATTTCCTTTAACACCATGCGACCAATAAACGCTATCCATAAATGCATTTTTGGTAAACCTACTGGCAAATACACAAATGTATATGAGGTACAAAAAGCGAAAAGAAAAGTTTACAAAAGATTATTTAGAAAAAAAATCCGTAGAAATATGAACGATCCAGATTATGGACAGAAAGCTCAAAGACCAGATATGACCGATGAAGATTTTCAGATAACAAAAAATGAATTTCTTAAACAAACGGAGCTTTCTGACCAGCAAAGAGACGAACTACAGAAACAGACGATAGACCAAAGTTCCAGTCAAGAATGGTTAGAAACCAGAAAAAATAGATTAACCGCGTCTATGTTTGGAAATTATGTAAACGTAAAGAAAACATTAGCTGCGCTCCTTTAGTGAAAGCTATTGTGAAACCACAAAAGTTGTCAAATGTCCCATCGATCACATATGGTAGAGATTATGAACAAATAGCATTAACCCAATTATCTCTGCTGGAAAACGTCACAATTACCCGCTGCGGTCTTTATATTCATTTTTATTTTTACAACATTTTTATTTTTTATTGTAATCTAAGCGACATTTATTTAATAATTATAATTTTAATGATTCGACATTTATAATTTTTACTAACGTAACCAGTTCATTATTATTTTTTATTTTTTTTATTGCAACCTTAATATGACATTTATTTGACTAAATCTGACATTTATAATTTTATTTTTAATTTTGATTGATTTTAATTTTTTGATTATTATTACATTGAAATGATTGATTGATTGATTGAACAATTTTGTGAACACAAAATTGTTCAATCAATCAATCAATCATTTATTTATTTGCAAACATGGGTGTTGGTACACAAAGATGTTCTTTTTTTTACATAGCATAGTCCTCCATATTTTACCGTCACAAGGGCATGAAAATAATATTGTATTCTCAAATTAAAATCAATCAAAATTAAAAATAAAATTATAAATGTCAGATTTAGTCAAATAAATGTCATATTAAGGTTGCAATAAAAAAAATAAAAAATAATAATGAACTGGTTACGTTAGTAAAAATTATAAATGTCGAATCATTAAAATTATAATTATTAAATAAATGTCGCTTAGATTACAATAAAAAATAAAAATGTTGTAAAAATAAAAATGAATATAAAGACCGCAGCGGGTAATTGTGACGTTTTCCAGCAGAGATAATTGGGTTAATGCTATTTGTTCATAATCTCTACCATATGTGATCGATGGGACATTTGACAACTTTTGTGGTTTCACAATAGCTTTCACTAAAGGAGCGCAGCTAATGTTTTCTTTACGTTTACATATTTTTCCAAACATAGACGCGGTTAATCTATTTTTCGATAAACTGACAAATGCTTTAGAGTAGTCGACAAATGCAAGGTATAAAGGTAAGTTGAATTCTAAATGTTTTTCTATAACTTGATTAAGGGACTGTAAATGGTCAGTAGTAGATAGGCCATGGCGGAACCCGGCTTGTTCGGGAGGTTGATGTTGATTGAATTGGCCAGAAATGCGATTTTCAAGAATTTTTATGAATATTTTGTAAAGGTGTGAGATGTGGCTGATGGAGCGGTAATTGCCGATGTCGGTCTTATCACCTTTTTACGAAGGATGATAACATTTGAGTGGCAGAAACTACTCGGAAAATCACCTTTTTGTAATATTGAATTAAATAAGTTCCTTATGTATGGCAACAAGATAGGCTCCGCGGCTCGAAGTGATTCGGTTGTAATACCATCTTCGCCGGGACTTTTATTGTACTTCATGCCTCTGAGAGCCCGGTGTACTTCATAGCCAGATATTACCGGGACCTCCTCAGGACATCAGTAAACTTCGGTTGTTTTTTGGGATGTTTGGTCGTTGGAATATAGAGATTTATACAACTCGGTACTTATCCCAAGAATTTTTGCCCTATCTCCTTGTTTAACACCATTTACCATACCACGCATAGCTGATCTTAGGGATCGGTTGTTTGTCAATGCGGTAGCCAGCAGATTGGTACGTTACATTATGTCGCTCTTCTATAAGACGTGTTGTGTTGTCAGTAAGTTTTGTTTTCTTTTTCTTGAGGCACACAATTTTTTGACTGGCGATTTTAATAGCTTCCTTTATGTTTTCATACTGTACCTACATGTACGTCCTCTGAATCTGTGTCTAATAAACTGAAAGTGTTTTTAATATTTATGTCAAACTGTTCTTTATTTGCAATTAGTGTACATCTATCTGAACTTTTGATTGTACTTTGTTGCGATGTAATTTCAAATCAAAATTTGCTGTCCCGTGATCGGAGCTGATAACTACTTCATAAAAAATTATAATAAATACTTACTTTACACAAAAATATGGCGTATTCTTTTAACACTCATTGGCTGGCCCCACTATCATTTTTTATGTCTACTACGATACTACGGAACACACAAAAACACTACATCCAGACCCAAAGTACCATTAAAATTTAAATAAATATTGAATAATACTTAGTAGAGCAACTTTCCGACCGTGTCAAATTTTGTTTTAAATTTTACGCTAGGTAGGATGAATGCGGGGACTGCGGGGAGCTCGGGTGCAGACGCTCGGCGCGTGGACTCGCTGCACGCGATTCTTATATTGTGCACTAGAAGACTAAGCCCTTAATAAAACGACTGGTAAGAGCCCTTCAGAACTTTTGTTCGGTTATAACGTTAAAAGTGTTTCGGAAAACATATTGAGTGATGTAATAGATCCGACGACTGATCGTATTACTGATGATAAATTAATAGATCTAAGACAAGAGTCGATACGTAATATTGAAAAGGAACAAAAGAAGGCAAAAGATCGTTACGACAGACGTAGAAAATTGACAACAAAATACAATGAGGGCGATTTGATTAGATTAGAGAGAACAACTTTTGACAAGGATAGGGTAGGTAAGTCTAAGAAACTCGTAGCTAAATTTCATGGTCCATATAGGATTGTTAAAATCTTACCCAATGATAGATATTTAATCCAAGATACCCCTCTCACAAGGAAAGGGGGAAAGAAGTATGAAAATGTAGTGTCTATTGACAAAATACACCCATGGTTAAATTTTAAGGGAATAGAAAGCGAAAACGAAAACGACAGCGACAGTAGTGACGGCAGTGATAAAAATGAAAAATGATTCGTAAGTTAATGATAAGAAAGAAGTAGAGAATTCTTATAGTAGTCATACTTTGGTTAACCTTCTTACGATGATGTATTTATGGGATTAATAGTTTTATAGAAATGATAATGATTAGGTTTTACCACGATATATGGCATGATGCAATTATTAACGTACATTTGTGTAAGATAGGGCGACAGACTATACCGGTATGGGTTGTGAGCGTCAGTATTGGTTGCACAGATGACACAGATCGCGACAGACTGTACTGATGTAGGTTACGAGCGTCCATGTTTAATGACGCAGATCGTGACAGACTATGTCGGTATAGGTTGTGAGTGCCAGTGTTTTCCATACAGATGACGCAGATCGCAACTGACCATGCCGGTATAGGTTGCGATGATAGGATAAAAGCGCAGATGATGCAGATTGTGACAGACTGTACTTGTATGGGTTGCGAGCGTCAGTGTCGCAGTGGCACAGATGACGCAGATCGTGACAGACCATATCAGTATGGGTGGCAAGTGTCAGCGCTCCTGCACAGATGACGCAGATTGCGACAGACTATGATGACATAAGTCGTAAGTGTCAGTGCTTATGCACAGATGACGCAGATTGCGACAGATATCGTTGTCATAGGTTGCAAGCGTCAGTGCTACATGCACAGAAGTAAATGACTTCGATTACGATTAGATTATAATATGATATGAGTAAATGTTATTTGGAAATTATCATAATATGTAAGGCAGATCAAAACAAGAACTTGTAACTCAATTCAGACATTTTGAGTGGATTTCGACTGTACATTGTATATAACACAATTATAATTTATGATTAACTAGGTGCGAGGACCCACCCTAAAAAGGATGGCCGAGCTGTAAGAATCAATTCCATATTGTATTTAAATTAGATATTTTGTTATGAACTTTTGATTAATATGTGTGGCAAATTTGTCAATTGAAAAGTCTATGCCGAAGTGACAGTTGACGATTTTGACATTGACACTTGGATATCATTCGGTCACTTCGACATAGACAACGAAAGATCATTGCCATACGACGAACAAAGCGGACGTGATTATAAAGTGCAACAATAAATCGGATAAAAGCGGATTAATCCTACGTTGTTTTATTGAATATCGTGAAAAGCCTTCAAGGTATTGGAAACTTGTTGCAATTTCTGTACTTATTACTATGTATGTGTCATATGTGTGTGCACCAAATAAACGAGTTATCTATCTATCTATCTATCTATCTATCTATGTGCAAGTTTTTATGCACAGCTCTGTTTTTCTCGCACAGCTGACGGATAGGGAAGATGGCATCCGTTGTACCCCGTTCAGGCATAAAATCGAACTGGTTCTGTGAGATTTCACTCTCTTCTCTCAGCCGCCTTTCAAAAACTTTTTCTCAAGCTTTCATACTATGTGACATTAGCTTTATTCCTGTATAGTTGTTGCACTCCAGTACATCACCTTTGTTCTTCAAGATGTGCACCAACGAACTGTTACACCACCTCATCACGTATGGCTTCTTCCAGCAGCAACTTATCTATACATATAATAAAACAGTAGAAAGTTTGTGTCTGTACATTAAACAAATTTACCAAAAATGGGTTGGGGACGATGAAAAAGGAACATACTGCACAAAAAAATATTTTTCGGATGTTCTTGTCTGTCTGTCTGTCTGTCTGTCTGTTAACGCTAATCTCTGAAAATACTGTACAGATTTACTTGGAGACTGTACAGTTACATGTGGGTTAGCTCTGAGCAACATTTAGTCTTTGTTTCAATTAAATTGGTGGCCAGGAAAAAAAGTTATGGCCATTTAAAGATTAATTTTACGGCATGATTTAAATCGTACCTCTGTACTGATAGGAACGCAAATTTTGAATTGTTTTAA
The DNA here is from genome assembly GCA_947386135.1 of Melanchra persicariae. Lineage (NCBI taxonomy): Eukaryota > Metazoa > Arthropoda > Insecta > Lepidoptera > Noctuidae > Melanchra > Melanchra persicariae. The sequence goes on along the minus strand of OX376661.1, from coordinate 5,654,542 downwards.
CAAGTGAAATCAGCCAAGGCGGTTAATGACTGGACTTTCACTTACTGATGCGTGAGTTCGAACCACGCCCCATGCAGGAGTTTTTGTAAGTTTTGATTTTCTTTTGTGTTTTTGTTTATGTTTAGATTTCCAAACTATCTTATAACATACGTAACATCAATGTTTAGGTAATGTATTCGCAATATTAATATTTAATTTTTCAAATACCTACAGCCAATGTTAAAGAGGTTATGACTATAAATAAGTTTTTTTTATTTGTAGCATCTCAGCGGCCACTTTCTGTGTAAGCCTTTAATCATGAAGATATGCCAAACGACATACTTTAAATTAATATTTTTATTTGTAACATTCATAATTATGTGAACACTAGACAAGTAGAAATTATTTGTAACAATATATTCTTCAGTACCTAATAGTTGCTACAATGTAAGTCTGTAAATCCACTGTAAATCTTCAGCCATTTTCAGCCACCTTCAGGTTATCGATGAAACAGTGGGCCCAGTAGATAGGTGCAGTACGAAAGATCGCTTAAAACATAGCAAATTCTTGGTTGTGTGAACGCGATATCTGACTCCAAGGAACGATCGATATTTTACTTTATTTTATTTGTTGACTTATAGAATACAGGGTGTAAGCCCTCCGCAGATTGACGGGGTGAGTTCAGTATACCATACTAAGAAGACTGGCACATGAAATTGTTTCAGGAACTTTATAGGAATCCAATAGAACTGATTTGTTTTAAAACCTCATATGCAATGTATCGTGACCGTGGCAATCGCATAGTGATCGGCAAGCGCAGCTAACTTTCAGCCGCCGGCGCCGTCGCCACTACGGGAGCTGATTTCATGCGTCGATCGTTACGAGTATTTCAACATCCATTGCAGGTTTTTGAAACGAAGTTCCTTATCGCGAGTTGCGAAAGGGGGCTAGACGGAAAAAATTAAGAACAAAAGTTGTAACGACACTTTTAAAATTAAGACCAAAAGTTGTAATGACACTTTTTGGTATAGTTTTTTTTACGAAAAGAAGGGATTTATCTAATCATTCTTGAATATCAGGTCAAAATCAAAATCCAAGATGGCTACGATGAAATTTTCCATCCTTTCGTCATGGGTGTCATTTTCGAAAAATTCAAATCGAAATCCAAGATGGCGTAGACGAGATTTGCCAACTTTTCATCATGGGTGTCATTTTCATGGTTTTCGGGGTCGCCAATAACGATTACCGGGTCAAAATCGAAATCCACGATGGCGCCCACGAGATTTGACAACTTTTCATCATTGGTGTCATTTTCATGGTTTTCGGGGTCGCCAATAAAGATTACCGGGTCAAAATCGAAATCCATGATGGCGCCCACGAGATTTGACAACTTTTCATCATTGGTGTTATTTTCATGGTTTTCGGGGTCGCCAATAACGACTACCGGGTCAAAATCGAAATCCACGATGGCGCCCACGACAGTTAACCACTTTTCATCATGGTTGTCATTTTCATGGTTTCCGGGGTCGCCAATAACGATTACCGGGTCAAAATCGAAATCCAAGATGGCGACGATGAAATTTTCCATCCCTTCGTCATGGGTGTCATTTTCGAAAAATTCAAATCGATATCCAAGATGGCGCAGACGAGATTTGCCAACTTTTCATCATGGGTGTCATTTTCATGGTTTTCGGGGTCGCCAATAACGATTACCGGGTCAAAATCGAAATCCACGATGGCGCCGACGGAATATGACAACTTTTCATCATGGGTGTAATTTTCATGGTTTTCGGGGTCGCCAATAACGATTACCGGGTCAAAATCGAAATCCACGATGGCGCTTACGAGATTTGACAACTTTTCATCATGGTTGTCATTTCATGTTTTCGGGGTCGCCAATAACGATTACCGGGTCAGAATCGAAAACCACGATGGCGCCCACGAGATTTGACAACTTTTCATCATGGGTGTCATTTTCATGGTTTTACGAAGTTCCTTAACGCGCGTGTCGAAAGGGGGCTAGACGGAAAAAAATAAGACCAAAAGTTGTAACGACACTTTTTGCTATAGTTGTAAGCCGTGCGTATATCTTAAAAAAAAAGAAATTATTACAATTCCTTCATTAATAATTAATCGAAAGGAACTTCGTTCCATCCGGGTGTCCCTTGACACCTCTCAAGTTTTTATTTTATTTTAGCTGTATTATTTATAAAAATCGAGTGTTGCGTACAAAGAATGTAATTTTACACTGAAAGAAAGGAAAAGTAACTGAAAAAACGATAAAAAAACATGAACATTTTTCTCAGAAAAATTCCGGTGGAATATGATTCGCACCCCATCCGCCTGCGGAGGGCTGTCTCTTACACCCTGTATATAACAAAACAGAACTACACACGACTGGTGCTACTCTTCAAACTAATTAATCAAATTGATTCTTAGGGCCAATTTCACCAATGTAACAACGCGATCAGCGAATAAACCACGTTTGTGAGCTTTCAGTGTTATTATTTTTCTATGGAATAGGTATTTACACTGACAGCTCTTGAACGCGATTTAGATGTACTGATCGCGTTCAGTTTCAGTGGTGAAATCCGCTCTTGATTTCATTAGAACCGGTAACATAGATCGAAACAATTGTTAGTTTTTAACCGACTTCAAAACAAGGAGATTCTCAATTAGGTTGCTTTTTTATTTTTTTATGTTTGTTACCTCATAACTCCGACGTTTATGAAACAATTTGTTTTTTTTTTATGTGAAAGGAAATAGAGATAAATTCTCGAGATTAATCTGAATCGGTTTAGTAGTTTGATTTCAGTAGTGTTGTTTGGTGTAAGGTGTGCACCAGAGGGCGCTCTTCTGTAAACATTCAATTCTGTCAGCTCCTTATAAATAAATCTTTTAATATCCAATTAGTTCAATAAACGTTATGAAAAGTGACTAAAAGTGGACATCATAAACTAATCTATCTGTGAAAGTGATATTTTTACTTCGATGGACTTGTGAACTAAATATGTGGTGACAAAACTAATGACACGAAATATCCAAGGACATCGGAATCTGTATGTACTTTCTGTTGATTAATAGTAGAGTTCAAGTAAATTAACTAACACAGATTGCAAATATTTCGTAATCAGTGCATAAATAGTGAAATAATCAAAAACTATAATTATAGTTAAGGTGAAAATATATAACGCCTCTAGTGCTCAATAGCGAAATCATTCATTCAAAATTTTGCCCGTTGGAGCTTCAGTTTGATAATTCTCACTAATAGATGGCATAACTTTCTTCATCAACTAACGACAATCCGCAAAACGACATCTATTGCTGGATAGTGAAACTTAATTACACAACTTAACATCTCAAGGGTATTGAAGATCCACCACAGAGGGCACTACATTGGGACTTCAGTTTGATGAGGTTCGCTAATAGAGGGCATTACTATCTTCGTTGATTCACGATAATCCGTTAAACGACATCTATTGCCGGATAGCAACATCACACAGATATTGAAGTTCAACCATAGAGGGCACTATATTCTTCATCGATTACCTATATTTAACACGACATCTGCTGACAAATACGAAAACTTCTTATCAAGTATCCTTTGCGCTGTACTAAAAAAGCTACACGATCTAACATAGAGGGCGCATTACGATGGAAGATCTAAATAATGTAACTCATAGAAGACCTTTACAAAAGTGTAAATCACTGGAAAGAATGGATATGAGCACCTCCATAAACTCGTCTTATTCTGACGAATTCCTGAGTAGAAGACTAGACCTTTCTTCACATATAACAGCATTATGCCGAGACGAAATGGACACCGAAATAAATACACTAAAGGCGGAGTTACAATCTAAGCAACATGAATTAAAAAATGTTATTCTCGAAAATTTAGAACAGAAGAAACAAATTGCCCACCTATCTCAGGAAGTTGAAATATTGAAACAGATTTGCCGAAGTCCACGAACAACTTCTCGTCAGTCAACCATGCAGAAACTTAATGTCAAGCGACGTCTAACTGAATCATTTGGGGACCCTCTGCTCATGACGCCTAGCTCACCTAGTGTTGAAAAACTTTCTACACACACTTACTCAATAGTTAAACAAACAAAGAATCAAAGCTCAAACCAAATTAATCAAACAACAGAACTGGGTATTTCTGAGAAAAGTGTTACAGTATCAGTTATGAATCTACAAGACAGTCAAACGTTGGAACGCAGTATAGAGCTTCCATGTGCTCAAACTTCACTGAATAACACTAATAATCAAGTTTTAGATAATTCAAAAGTCTACAACTCAACAGGTGTTCCAAAAATTATCATTTTAGGTGACCAACAAGTACGAGGTTTGGCCAGTAAAATAAAGTTACAGAGGGATGCAAATAAGTGGAATAACGTTTATTCTATATCAGGATTTTCAAACCTAAGCTCAACTAGTTCGCAAATATTATGTAAAATAGATGATTATATAAAAAACTTGCATAACGATGACATAGTAATATTGGGTATAGGTAGCAATGACAAAAACCCTTACAAATTACTATCAGACTTGATTCCAACCCTTCAAAAACTAAAAAATAACCAAGTATTTGTATTGAATATTATTAATAATCCCTATTTGAATGTTAAGTTATTAAATCAAAATATTAAATTGTTCTTGTAATTTTTTCCTAACTGTAAGTTCATTGATACAACTGAGAATATATATAATTATAACAGTTATAATTACATATCCAAGACAATGCTATGTTATAAACTAAATATAGAAATTGATAACATTAACTTAAGGAGAATTATGGACACAGCCAATACATTAAAACACACTCACACTTCATCGAACTCAAACATAAATAGTATCCACGTAAACAAAAAAGGAACAATCCCCTACTATTTTAAGGTACAAAAAAGAGCCCCTCTTCAGCCATTAAATGCCGGTGAAGCTACTGCAATTATACCGAACCCTAATGTACCTAGTAAGACCACAATTTTTCGAATCTAAACGTAAATGTACACTTTTTCACCAAAACATCGCTGGCATTTTAAATAAAACAGATTTACTATAAATTACTTTACAAGAACTGCATGAAAGGGGTACAAATATTGATGTCTTATGTTTTTCAGAAACTTTCATAAAAAGAGGATCAGAAAGCAACTTAATACTAAAAAATTACAAGCTAGTATCATCTTTTTCTAGACCTGACCAAAGGCGAGGCGGAACATGCATAATGGTTAAAAAGGACCTCGAATGTAAACATATCCCTAACTTAGTTGCACCATTATTATATGATTTCGAATATTGTGCAATAGAAATTATCACTCTTAAAGTCATTGTCATTTGTATTTACCGTACTCCAAATTCAAATGTAAGTTTGTTTTTGAAAAACCTAGAGGATATTTTAAGGAAAATAACAAAACGAAATAAAAATAACATAATACTATGCGGTGATTGGAACATTGACGCGTTAAAGCGTAATAATAATTATAAAGAACTAGAACTTATCTTACATAACCATAATATCTCCAACCATATAAATAAACCAACAAGAAAATCATCATGTATAGATCTCATCGCAAGCGATATACCTAATGTTCAGCCTCAAGTACATATCCTTGCATTATCTGACCATGAGACGGGTCAGTCCATTAGCTTCGATTCGTCTGTAGATACTGCAAAATGCAGAAAACAATTTTGGTTTGAAAAGAGAAGAGATATAAGTCAAAACAACATTGAAAAGTTCATATCATGCATATCATCTCTTTCATTTTCAGAAATATACGAATCTGATGATACTGATCTAGCATTCAATCACTTTCATGATACACTATCCCTATTTTACGATCTCTGTTTTCCCATCCTAAGAGTAAAAATTACAAACAAACCAGTAAAAAGTAAATGGATAACAAAAGGAATAAAAAGATGTTGCGTCAAGAAAAGAAGTATGTATTTAAAATATAGGCTATTAAATTCTAACAAAACCCTACACCTAAACCACTACCAAAATTACACTAGAATATTGAGACGATGTATATTACATGCTCAGAAAATTGATAACACTCGCTATTTACTTCAATCGAACAATAAATGTAAAGCCGCCTGGGATATAATAAAAAATAATAGTTCAGATACCGATAGTAACGCCGAAATTTCTTCCATTACAATCGATCAGTGCACATACACTGATGGCGACAAAATGGCAAACCAATTTAATGACTTTTTTATCAACATGACAAACAAAACAAAAATCCATAATTCTGAAACACCAATTGACTATAAACATACCATCACTGACATATCAAATAGCATCTTTTTGACTCCAACTGATGAAAATTCTGTGTATAAAGCTATTCATTCCTTAAATTCAACTAACTCAACTGGCTATGACAACATTAATACAAAGGTATTATCTCGCCCGCTGGCCCACATTATTAATTTATCATTTTTTCAAGGTTTATTCCCCACCAAACTAAAGTTTTCTATTGTTAAACCATTATATAAAAAAGGAGATAAAAATGATATGAACAATTATCGTCCTATTACTCTAATACCCGTAATTTCTAAGATTTTTGAAAGAATTATGTACGATAGATTACACTCCTTTATAATAAAACACGCAATTTTAAAAGAGGAACAATTTGGTTTCAGGAAGGGTAAATCAACAACTCTCGCATGTTTTTCTCTCATGAAAAAGATTACATCAAGTCTTAACAAAAAAAGGTCAATAACATCAATATTTCTTGATATGTCAAAAGCTTTTGACTTCGTAGATCACAAACTGCTTCTCTACAAATTGAATCACTATGGTATTAGGGGAAATGCATTAAACTGGATAAAAACATATCTGTATAATCGCCAGCAATGTGTAGAAATATCTAGACGTAATATATCAGAATAAAATATATATAGATCTGCCTATCGTCAAAACTCCTGTGGGGTTCCCCAGGGCAGTACATTAGGACCCTTTTTGTTTTTACTATATATCAATGATTTGCCCAACGTGACCCCATATTCATGCATTCTGTACGCCGACGATACTACTCTTAGTATTGAACTCACTGATAAAAATATCGCCAAATACGACAAAGAGATAAATGACACACTAAACAAAATAATAGATTGGTTAAAAGACAACAATTTACATGTCAATATCGGTAAAACTAAACTTATACAGTTCTAAACTTATAATAGCAAACATCACGGATTAAAAATAAGATATGCAAGTGACACTATAGAAGAGGTTAAAAGTGCTACTTTTTTAGGTATAACTTTAGATAAATTTTGCAACTGGAAAGAACATATTGAAAAATTATGCACTAAGCTGCAAAGATTTGTATTTGTTTTAGGTAGAATAACTCGTGTAGCTGGTATCAATGCAGCACTTTATGCTTATCATGGTTACGTAGCATCAATTCTACGCTACGGTATTATCATATGGGGCAATTCTGTGGATTTTATTAAGGCATTTCGAGCCCAAAAAAAGTGTATTCGATCAATAACCAAAGCCCAACCCTTAGACAGCTGTGTCCCACTCTTTAAGAGTTTAAAAATATTGCCACTCCCATCTTTATATATATTCGAACTTTGTATCTTTGTACGTAAAAACATAGGTTTATTTAAATTACGTAATGATGTTGTGGTAAGAAAAAGCAGAGATGTCCACCAATTATGTGTACCTCAACAACGAATTAAACTATTCTCCAATAATGTTTACTGTATGGCAATTCGTATTTATAATAAATGACCTAATGTTTTTAAAGATCTTAATTTCATGACTTTTAAAAAGAAATTATTTGACTTCCTATTATCTAAGTGTTATTACTCAACAGATGAGTTTTTAAATGAAAAGTTTGACTCTAAATTTAAATTGGACGACGAATTGCCCTTACATTCGTAATGATTGAATTTAATTTGATAACTGTGACATTGTATTGAATAATTCTTAACACTGTATTTGATTAATTTCTGACATTATGTTTAGTATTCCTTGACATTATATCTAGATTGCCTTGACATTGTATTTAATAATTCCTGACATGTTTAGTATACCGTTAAATTGTATTTAATAACTCTTGACATTCTTATTAGTATGCGTTGACATTGTATGCAATAATCCCTCCAAATTGTATTTAATATCAGATAATGTTTACCTAGGTTTGCCAATTCATTTTGATTTCGTTTAAATTTTTGAAAATATTTGTACGCTGGAAACAGCGGAATATTTTGGACGTAGAATAATTGTAGTAACACCTTGTAACAACAATATTCTAACAAATAAACTTATTATTATTATTATTCTCTTTATTCATTATTATACATATATTTTACATTTTTAAATATTTCTATAAAAACAATACAAAAAAAACATTTAAAAATATAAAAAATAGTAGTCCGCCGGTGTCGGGAGCGAGGTCCAAGCTACCGGTGGTTAGGGCTTCAGAGAAAGGAACCTCCTCACAATACGAGCCGTATCGAGGAGTACTGCCTTCTGTATCAGGCCCTTTATCCAACTGCGCAACGCCAGCTTCGACAGATGGTCGTCGAAGCTTTTGGCCATCAGACCATTGGCCGTAACGACCATCGGCACAATGACAGCCGAGTCCACATTCCACATGTCGACAACCTCGTGCGCTAAGTCAAGATACTTGATTTGTTTTTCTTTCTCAGCTTTCACGAGGTTCTCGTCATGTGGAATGGTAACATCGATTATCATTGTGCGGCGCGCTAATCGGTCTATCACCACTATATCGGGCTTATTAGCGACGATAGTCCTATCAGTGATGATAGACCGATCCCAGTACAACGTGACATGGTCATTTTCGAGAACTGGGTCGGGCACATACTTGTAATACGGTACCTCAGAATCAACAAGTTGGTATTTCAAAGCAAGTTGCTGGTGAATAATCCTGGCCACTTGGTTATGCCTGTGCAAGTACTCGCCGTTAGCCAGACGAGAACAACCAGAGATAATATGTCTGATGGACTCACCCGGACGGTGACATGCCCGACACACGTCAACCGTCCCGTCCTTCATAATATGCCTCCGGTAGTTGTTCGTCAAGATAACTTCGTCCATAATTGCACAAACAAAACCTTCAGTTTCTCCGAAGAGATCACCGAAACGTAGCCAGGCCACGGACGCTGAGAAATCTACATCGGACCCATAGAGAGCCCGATAGAAGCGCCCGTGAAGCTCCTTGCTTTTCCATACCTCCTTGCGGTCATCTGTAGTAAGTATCACAGGTTTGTGCCAGTTCTCTTTAGCCATGGATAACGGGGTGAGTCCCTTGTCCACTGCGACCACATCTCGGTGCATACCCACATCGACTTTGAGAAAATATTCTCTGAGACTGCACATCTCGCGGTTGTGGAGAGTCTTAGCATTTAAAAAGCCTCGACCTCCACACTTCCGCGGGATGTACAGTCTCATCACCGACGATCGTGGGTGATGCATCCGGTTTGCAGTCAGTAGTGTACGGACTCCCCTATCCAGGGCGTCGAGTTCGGTTTGAGTCCATTTGAGTATGCCGAAAGAGTACATTAATACCGGCATGACCCAACCGTTGAAGGCGCGCACCTTATTTCCGCCCGACAAAAGGCTATTTAAAACCTTTTTCAGGCGGCCAAAGAAGCGCTCCTTCAGCGATTGCTTCATGTCAGTACCGTTAATGCCCAACCCTTCCGACATACCCAAATACTTGTAGGTTTCGGTCGAGCTGAGGGATCTAACCTGTATGGAATCCGAGAGTTGAATTCCCTCAGATTCCATAATCTCCCCTTTCTTTACATGCATGACTGCACATTTGTCCACACCAAATTCCATCCTGATGGCACTACTGAAGTTTTCAGTTACCTTCAGTAGCTCCATCAGTCGCAAATTGTTGGGGGCAAATAGTTTCAGATCATCCATGTAAAGGAGGTGAGATATGGCTTGACCACCTCTTCTCAACCGATAGCCTAGGCCTGAATCCTCCAGCAGTGTGCTAAGAGGATTCAGAGCTAAGCAAAACCAAAGTGGACTCAAACTGTCGCCCTGGAATATTCCCCGTTTAATCCATACAGGCTCATCATTCCCTTGAATCGGTCGACATCCTGGATATCGAAGGACCGTTTTCCATTGCCTCATACATGACTCAAGGAAGGCGCGTAGAGTTGCATCTATTTTGTACAACTCCAGCACCCTCATGAGCCATGTATGTGGCACAGAGTCATAGGCCTTCTTGTAATCTATCCAACATGTCGACAGATCCTTACGGGATCGACGAACCTGTTGGCTTATGGCCATGTCTATGAGGAGTAGCTCCTTAGTGCCGCGGGACCCTTTCCTACATCCATTCTGAGAAGCGGACATAATTGAGTTTTTCTCAATGTGATCATTAATTTTCACTCTCAAAATGGATGTAAGAAGTTTATAGACCGTCGACAAACAAGTAATCGGTCTATAATTCTTGGGTTCCGCGGGACTACCTGTCTTATGGAGCAGGTGGGTAATGCCAGTTGTTAGAAACTGTGGTAGCGACCCAGACTCTAAGGATGATTGGAATTGAGATGCCAGGAGTGCGTGTGAGCTGCTATACCATTTGAGCCAGAAGTTATGCAGTCCGTCCGGTCCTGGAGATTTCCAGTTTGGTAACGGACGGACTGCTTTGGCTACATCCAATGGGGTGATGTTAATAAGTTCCATTGGTGGTATAGCTTCACACACGCGCTCGACATCGCGCATCCAACCACCTTCGGCATGACAGACGGGCACCGACCAGATGTTTCGCCAGAATGTACTCGTGGCGATATCATCCGGGCGGCACACGTCTGTCACACTTTGTTCAGGTCGCTCCCAAGCTCTATACACCCACCTCTCATCGCTCTGGAACATACGATTCTGCAAGTATCGGTCAACCCGCCGCTTATACCGCCGAATACGGTTTGCCCATGCACAAACTTTCTGCTTCAGGAAGTCGATGCGCTCTGTGACACGGGACGTGTATTCTCGAGGGCTGATTCCAGTCCCCGAAAACGCCCGCCTCACAAAGCGCATCACACGTGGCCGGGTATTGCCCTCCCTGAAGCAGTATAGTTTGCCGATGAGTGCCCTAGCCTCATCGATACGCCGCTCGATCCTGCACTGCCAGGCTGGTACAGCAGGTTTTGGTCGTATAGCCTCATCACAATTTGGAAATTTGACGTTTGCTATACGACATGCCGCAACAGCCCCGCAATACAGGATTGAGTGCGTATCAACGAGGTTCTCGCTGCTTTCGAAGATATTCTGAAGCAGCGAGTCCAAGGCACACACCAGCGCCCTATTCTTTTTGTGCATAGGTAACCGTGGTAATCGGGGCCTAAGTTCGGTTGGAGTTGATCTATACTCGCGAAGCGCATCCTCCAGCGCGCTCCTCAGTCGATCGTTGCACTGGCTACTTACCGTGACAACCCTATCATCTACCCCATCACTATCATTATTGGGCCGCGGTGTGATTGCGCCACTGGCTGGCGCCTGTACCGCGGTCTGTGTCGGGGTCGAGACGATAAGGTTGTTCAGTACCTCTGAGCGCAGCCTATCAAGCGCGGCATCGTCCAACGTGCGACTACGTTGGATGACTCGCACTTGATCCGACAATCGTTGGGCCGAGACGTTGACAGTCGGTTCCAGGTCCTGAAACAGAGACAGCATCCTGACACGGTACGCAGTGAGGTTAGTTCCCCCCTCTGTAGACCCGTAATATGCGCGCATGACGTTTTCGTTCATGGACTGCGTCCATCTCATGCGCTGCACACAACCACCGGTAGCGGGGACCCGGCTCGGGGCCGGTTGGCCCCTAGGTCCCAAGCCTCTCGGTGGCCGGCCTCTCCCCTGCCGACGCACAGGTGTTGGCGACGTCGGCGGGGAGAAATACTCGTCGCTGGAGCTCGACGCGACTGCAGCCGCCGGTGACACTGATGATCCGATGTCCGGCGGCGGCGAGGCGGAGCTGAGCGACGAGCCCGGGGGTGGATGGCGTGCGCGAAGGGCAGCTGCTCTTGTTAGCATTATTCAAAGCATTATTTCGTTCTTTTCTTATTTGGGGTGATTTCTATTGTGACATATGTCATATGTCGGTCGCATTTTCTGATTTCTTTTTCTTCATCTTCATCTAAATGGTTTGCTTTTTGGATTTTTTAGTTTCTATTGCGTATTTAATTGTTTCTTAGATGTTTATTTTGCAAAATTGTGGATGTGTGAGACCGAATAGTATTATTTAAAGATAAAATTAGGAGAACGAAAATTAACCTTGATCAGACAGCTAGAGTTGCCAGCTTATTATTATTATTATTAAGGAATAAAAAATACTTTTACTAAAAAAATAACTGTGTAGATAAAATTACAAATAGTCAGTTTTTTTGGTTGTTTCTTCGTAATTCAACACAGACTTCCAAAATTAAAGTTTTTTTTGTAATTTGTAGTTGTTCTTTTATTTGGAAGTCGGTCGTATTTTTTTTTGTGTTTTTAAGAACACAAGTTCACCCGAGCTAACTCAACTCTTTTTGTCTTAGAAGCTCCGCTGTCACAGGGCTTCGCCACCTGTACGTGGGTGTTATAATAATAAATGGCCCATCTTAGCGCTACTGTAGTTTATTAAGCTTAGGAAATGTAAAACGCGCGCCTGGTGATAAAGATTGTAATAAATTGTCATTCTTCAAAATCATTCTTCCGCGGAGAATCTTAACACCGCAATTCTTCAAAATATGAGATCAAATGCACAACGCACATCACATCTATTGAAAATAGAGTTGAACTGTCAAAACATTGGTTTGGATTTCTTTTTTATTGTATTGATAAATGGGAATAATATTTTTTTTCATTTTTCATTTTGCTTACATATCAATAATCACTTTTTTAAGACATTATAAGTTCCACTAAAAAACAAAAAAAAAGTGTTTTGATGTAATTTATTAATCATTGTTTGTTGTGGCGACCCTTGGGGGAGGCCTATGTCCAGTAGTGAACGTCTTTCGGCTAATATGATGATGATGAAACAAACAAAATTACCATGTAGACTGCTTACTCTACTATCTTACTATTATTTATTTATTTACTTTCTTTAGCTTACAGACTAATAATATAACAAACTTAAATCAGAATAATAATGTCATGCTTTCTGTAGGGTCATTTGCTAATTACAAAGCATTCCCATGTATTTATCAAAGTATATATATTAACCTAAACAGAACTGCCTGTGATGGGAGACAAACTAATACATATATTATTATACTTAAAAGAAGATAAATTAACCAGAATAAAAACAGGATTCCACGCGGACGAAGTCGCGGGAAGCAGCTAGTTGAAGAATAAAGCTAACCACGCCCATCCATCTACCCGTAATCACTTCCATACTTCAATTGGTATTCCGTCTGGACCAATTGCCTTACTATTCTTCATTCCATTCACTGCTATTCTCACTTCATCCACACTGACCATTCTTACTAACCCCTCATTCACTGGTTTATTCTCTAAAACACCACTCCAGATATTTTCCTTATTTATCAGTCTTTCGAAATAGCCCTTCCATCTATCCTTAATCTTTTCATCCTCCGATAGAAGCATTCCAGCTTCATCCTTTACACATCTTATCCGACTAACATCCTTCGCCTTTCTCTCTCTGAGCAGAAAGGGAGTGTCAAACTCTTACTAAACTCTTACTAAACCCACCCGTGTTACTCCAAATGCCTTTTGCGTTCCAGGGTCGCGGTAACTCTTTCGAACAAATTCCGCAACTCGGAAAGCACGTGAAGTCGTTGGTCGCGGTTGTTATTTGTAGATCTTTGGCAGTCGTTACGGATGGTAAGAAGCAAGAAAATCTGTCACCAGTCTTTCAAGAAGTACAGTGTTACCCAGTTACTCGGTTGTGTGGTTCAGTTAGGCTGCCACGCCACTCCTCGTAAAATACTTGCATTCAGCTGAATCCGGTTTGACTGTAAGCCGACTTCAATATGGTTGGGAAAAGGCTAGGCCAGCGCGATTGCTGAGCGATGCACTTCGTCCTCAGCTCCATCCTAGATGGGCAAGTTGTTTTGAATTTTTCCAACAGGAAATTTTGAGTAGCACACCGATGTTTTGATTTTAAGACCGACCTTGGTAGCGAGGTACGGCGGATGTGAACTGCGGACGATCTGTAAGTAAAGTTTTCAAGAGGAATAAGCATTTTGTTAACTTTAATTACATTAGCAAGCCGTTGGTCCCGGCCGTCATTTGTAGATCTTTCAAAGTCGTTACGGGTCGGCCGAAGCACAAAAGTCTCACGACCAGCAGTGCAACTCTGTAATCATCTCACTGTGTAAACTTAGGTGAAGTGAACATGATGTGAGCTGTAAATCCATGCAAACTAGATGGATAACCAGATGGAGTTCACTTCACATTCACTCTACATAAGTTCACACGGTGAGTTTTTTTCAGCAAGGACCGTCAAAGAGAGTTTTGCCGTGTTTCGTATTAAATAGGTATCTACGCGGTTGTGGTGGCCAGAGACCGTTGATCCATGTAGAATACTGATATTCAGCCAGTTAGACTAGAAGCCGTACTCAACATACTATACCAGAAAAATGCTAGGCAGATTTGTAAAACAATAATTATGTTCACCACAGTTTACCCTTCCGAAGAATACGGACTTGACATTATTTCATTTGAATTAATGTTAAAGCAATCGTGTCTGACCTAGTGACCCTGTTAATTAAAATCCGAAGAATAGCCGAATTTTAATGAGTTTTATTTTTGCAAACCGACCTTTTTGCCTAATTGAATAATAACAATAGTATTTAAAAATTTGAATTGTGCATAATGAAGTGCTTGTTGCTTCCTCGTGCCCAAGTATTTTTGTTTTTACATCGACAAAATAGCGAAATTAGGTCAATAATGGAATGGTCCATATAGAAATGGAAAAATCTATACATATAATAAAACAGTAGAAAGTTACATAAACAAATTATTATTAAACAAATTTACCAAAAATGGGTTGGGGACGATGGAAAAGGAACATACTGCACAAAAAAATATTTTTCAGATGTTCTGTACAGATTTACTTGGAGACTGTACAGTTACATGTGGGTTAGCTCTGAGCAACATTTAGTCTTTGTTTCAATTAAATTGGTGGCCAGGAAAAAAAGTAATGGCCATTTAAAGATTAATTTTACGGCATGATTTAAATCGTACCTCTGTACTGATAGGAACGCAAATTTTTAATTGTTTTAACAAGTGAAATCAGCCAAGGCGGTTAATGACTGGACTTTCACTTACTGATGCGTGAGTTCGAACCACGCCCCATGCAGGTGTTTTTGTAAGTTTTGATTTTCTTTTGTGTTTTTGTTTATGTTTAGATTTCCAAACCATCTTATAACATACGTAACATCAATGTTTAGGTAATGTATTCGCAATATTATTATTCAATTTTTCAAATACCTACAGCCAATATTAAAGAGGTTTTGACTATAAAAAAGGTTTTTTTTATTTGTAGCATCTCAGCGGCCACTTTCTGTGTAAGCCTTTAATCATGAAGATATGCCAAACGACATACTTTAAATTAATATTTTTATTTGTAACATTCATAATTATGTGAACACTAGACAAGTAGAAATTATTTGTAACAATATATTCTTCAGTACCTAATAGTTGGTCCAATATAAGTCTGTACATCCACTGTAAATCATCAGCCATTTTCAGCCACCTTCAGGTTATCGATGAAACAGTGGGCCCAGTAGATAGGTGCAGTACGAAAGATCGCTTAAAACATAGCAAATTCTTGGTTGTGTGAACGCGATATCTGACTCCAAGGAACGATCGATATTTTACTTTATTTTATTTGTTGACTTATAGAATACAGGGTGTAAGCCCTCCGCAGATTGACGGGGTGAGTTCAGTATACCATACTAAGAAGACTGGTACATGAAATTGTTTCAGGAACTTTATAGGAATCCAATAGAACTGATTTGTTTTAAAACCTCATATGCAATGTATCGTGACCGTGGCAATCGCATAGTGATCGGCAAGCGCAGCTAGCTTTCAGCCGCCGGTGCCGTCGCCACTACGGGAGCTGATTTCATGCGTCGATCGTTAGGAGTATTTCAACATCCATTGCAGGTTTTTGAAACGAAGTTCCTTATCGCGAGTTGCGAAAGGGGGCTAGACGGAAAATATTAAGAACAAAAGTTGTAACGACACTTTTGAAATTAAGACCAAAAGTTGTAATGACACTTTTTGCTATAGTTTTTTTTACTAAAAGAAGGGATTTATCTAATCATTTTTGAATATCGGGTCAAAATCAAAATCCAAAATGGCTAAGATGAAATTTTCCATCCTTTCGTCATGGGTGTCATTTTCGAAAAATTCAAATCGAAATCCAAGATGGCGTAGACAAGATTTGACAACTTTTCATCATGGGTGTCATTTTCATGGTTTTCGGGGTCGCCAATAACGATTACCGGGTCAAAATCGAAATCCACGATGGCGCCGACGGAATTTGACAACTTTTCATCATGGGTGTCATTTTCATGGTTTTCGGGGTCGCCAGTAACGACTACCGGGTCAAAATCGAAATCCACGATGGCGCCCACGAGAGTTGACCACTTTTCATCATGGTTGTCATTTTCATGGTTTCCGGGGTCGCTAATAACGATTACCGGGTCAAAATCGAAATCCAAGATAACGACGATGAAATTTTCCATCCCTTCGTCATGGGTGTCATTTTCGAAAAATTCAAATCGATATCCAAGATGGCGCAGATGAGATTTGCCAACTTTTAATCATGGGTGTCATTTTCATGGTTTTCGGGGTCGCCAATAACGATTACCGGGTCAAAATCGAAATCCACGATGGCGCCGACGGAATTTGACAACTTTTCATCATGGGTGTCATTTTCATGGTTTTCGGGGTCACCAATAACGATTACCGGGTCAAAATCGAAATCCACGATGGCGCTTACGAGATTTGACAACTTTTCATCATGGTTGTCATTTCATGTTTTCGGAGTCGCCAATAACGATTACCGGGTCAAAATCCAAAACCACGATGGCGCCCACGAGATTTGACAACTTTTCATCATGGGTGTCATTTTCATGGTTTTACGAAGTTCCTTAACGCGCGTTGCGAAAGGGGGCTAGACGGAAAAAATTAAGACCAAAAGTTGTAACGACACTTTTTGCTATAGTTGTAAGCCGTGCGTGTATCTTAAAAAATAGAAATTATTACAATTCCTTCATTAATAATTAATCGAAAGGAACTTCGTTCCATCCGTGTGTCCCTTGACACCTCTTAAGTTTTTATTTTATTTTAGCTGTATTATTTATAACAATCGAGTGTTGCGTACAAAGAATGTAATTTTACACTGAAAGAAAGGAAAAGTAACTGAAAAAATGATAAAAAAATGTGAACATTTTTCTCAGAAAAATTCTCGTGGAATATGATTCGCACCCCATCCGCCTGCGGAGGGCTGTCTCTTACACCCTGTATATAACAAAACAGAACGTCACACGACTGGTGCTACTCTTCAAACTAATTAATCAAATTGATTCTTAGGGCTTATTTCACCAATGTAACAACGCGATCAGCGAATAAACCACGTTTGTGAGCTTTCAGTGTTATTATTTTTCTATGGAATATTTACACTGACAGCTCTTGAACGCAGTTTAGATGTACTGATCGCGTTCAGTTTCAGTGGTGAAATCCGCTCTTGATTTCATTAGAACCGGTAACATAGATCGAAACAATTGTAAGTTTTTAACCGACTTCAAAACAAGGAGATTCTCAATTAGGTTGCTTTTTTATTTTTTTATGTTTGTTACCTCATAACTCCGACATTTATGAAACAATTTGTTTTTTTTGTGTGAAAGGAAATAGAGATAAATTCTCAAGATTAATCTGAATCGGTTTAGTAGTTTGATTTCAGTAGTGTTGTTTGGTGTAAGGAATAAAAAATACTTTTACTAAAAAAATAACTGTGTAGATAAAATTAAAAATAGTCAGTTTTTTTGGTTGTTTCTTCGTTATTCAACACAGACTTCCAAAATTAAAGTTTTTTTTGTAATTTGTAGTTGTTTTTTTATTTGGAAGTCGGTCGTATTTTTTTTGTGAGTTTTTATGAACACAAGTTCACCCGAGCTAACTTTTTTGTCTTAGAAGCTCCGCTGTCACAGGGCTTCGCCACCTGTCCGTGGGTGTTATAATAATAAATGGCCCATCTTAGCGCTACTGTAGTTTATTAAGATTAGGAAATGTAAAACGCTCGCCTGGTGATGAAGATTGTAATAAATTGTCATTCTTCAAAATCATTCTTCCGCGGAGAATCTTAACACCGCAATTCTTCAAAATATGAGATCAAATGCACAACGCACATCACATCTATGGAAAATAGAGTTGAACTGTCAAAACATTGGTTTGGATTTCTTTTTTATTGTATTGATAAATAGGAATAATATTTTTTTTCATTTTTCATTTTGCTTAGATATAAATATTCACTTTTTTAAGACATTATAAGTTCCACTAAAAAACAAAGATTCCACGCGGACGAAGTCGCGGGTAGCAGCTAGTATTAAAATATAATAAAACACATTGCCCTCCAATAGGCCAGTCGAGTACAAAATGCGCCATTTCCAGTAGTGATTATCACCTTTTGTATACACTTAAGTTTTCTCTGAAATGTACAGATCAAATAAACTTACAATAAACTAAAATATAGTATCAAAAAATTCGTCGTCAACGCTGTCAGCTGGTAATGTGCCCAAGAAACTGGCGGCATTGCCACGTTGAATGGCAATACTTAGCCTCTGGCCAAAGTAAAAGCCAGCTTTTGATCACGGAAAGTGTCAACCAGCCGTTTTGAAATTTCTTCGAAAAGGCTGTGACCACAAGGGCCCTTCGGCCCAAAGGTTTTAACTCCAAACGGCTCAAAAATATACTACTCTGTCAAGAAAGTAACGGGAAAAGGACAATAATACACAAAATGTTAGTTATTCTTCCAAATTTATTTTATCGCCTTCAAAGTATGCTCCTTCAGAAATTAATGATACACTTACGCCAACGAATAATCCAATCATCGAAATTGCTGCGCTTGTTTAGGAATTGAGTTCAGTTCTCGCAGCGGATTCTCTTGTATGTCTTCTACCGAATGAAAACGGGTGCCATGAAGTGGTAAATTGAATTTAGGAATAATAAAGCAGTCGGCCAAAGCCATTTCTGGTGAATAAGGTGGTTTCTCGATGGTATTTATTGAGTTTTGGTCAAAAATTCTTTCACAATGATTGCCTTGTGCGACGGCGCATTATCGTGGTGCAAAGTCCAAGAATTTTCTATCCAGAAATCTGGCCTTTTTCGTCTTAATTTGATCTCTTAATCGCCGCGTAATGCTCTAATAATATTCATTACTAGCTGTTGCCCGCGACTTCGTTTGGGTGTATGTCGGAAAGTAAAATGATGTGTCTAGGTAAGATCAAGCGAAGGTTTCTTTACAATAAATGACTATCCACAACATATGCGAACTGCAGCTACTTCGTTTGCAGATAATATTGGTATAATAGGCTTCACACAGTATAATTTCACTCCTAACTGCAAAAACCGTACTTTAGATCAATGTTTCTCAACGACACCTATCACTGTCAGCCGTTGCGATGATGGTCTTCGCGAAGATGCTTATCGCCCTGCTTTAGTTCTAACGGCTAATGATTTGTTTTAACACCACTTCGAGAAATACACACACCGTGACCAAATTATTTCAGAGGTAATTATGAGGAACTCAATTAACATTTCAGTAAAATGGACTGGAATAAAGCGTTCGCAGTTAGTTCGATAGACAATGCAGTTGATGTGTTTTATAAAAAGTAAATGTCGGAGTGGCGCGATTAGTTCTTCGAGGTCCCTCAAAACGCGGTCACACGGACCTTATTCCTAACCTGTTAAACATACAGTCTTAGGACCAAATGCAGGCTACTCTTTGTTTATTTATGTGTAGAATTTGAACATTAAACATCTTAATTTGTTTATAATTTTTACAAAAAAAAAATGTAATGTCGAAAACGGAAGGAAAATCGGTGTTCTTCGCGCGTCACACTCTGTTCGCGCTCACGGAAAACTTTGATAACTTTTGTATTCAATGCATAAGCATATAATGTAATACATCAAATTGTAGTTTTTTACTTTAGTAATTATGAAGCATAGTTAAATACCGTATTTAACTATGCTTCATAATTACTAAAGAAAGTTAATTTTATCTCTTAAGGCTGTTCAAGCCGGTCCATCTTTCATACAAACGGCGTCAGGTGATTACTCCTCTATTTATGGTTGTATTTTAGAAAATCAGGATGATATTAATTCGTTTTGTTATTACCTACGCCTGTACGAGTGTTGCGTTCAAAAAATGTAATTTTACACTTAAAGAAAGAAAAAGTAACTGAAAAAACGGTAACAAAACATGAAATTTTTTCTCAGAAATATTCTGGTGGAACATGATTCAAAATAAGGAACTTAATGCACCCCATCCGCCTGCGGAGGGCTGTCTCTTACACCCTGTATATAACAAAACAGAACGTCACACGACTGGTGCTACTCTTCAAACTAATTAATCAAATTGATTCTTAGGGCCAATTTCACCAATGTAACAACGCGATCAGCGAATGAACCACGTTTGTGAGCTTTCAGTGTTATTATTTTCCTATGGAATATTTACACTGACAGCTCTTGAACGCAGTTTAGATGTACTGATCGCGTTCAGTTTCAGTGGTGAAATCCGCTTCTGATTTCATTGGAACCGGTAACATAGATCGAAACAATTGTAAGTTTTTAACCGACTTCAAAACAAGGAGGAGATTCTCAATTAGGTTGCTTTTTTAATTTTTTTATGTTTGTTACCTCATAACTCCGACATTTATGAACCAATTTGATTTGTTTTTATGTGGAAGGAAATACTTCTCGAGATTCATCTGAATCGGTTTAGTAGTTTGATTTCTAAATTCAAATAGCTAGAAGAAAATTTCATCATTTCAGTAGTGTTGTTTGGTGTGAGGAATAAAAATCCTTTTACTAAAAAAATAACTGATTTGATTTTTGATTTATAATGATTTATTTCTCTCCACAATATAAAGAAAGGTGCATAAAATATGGCATAGAAATACATAACGTCGAAATTTATACTGCGGGAGAGACTGGTGCCTAAACTAGACCGCAAGGCCTGTATTTCAGGACACCAGGTCTCCACCCATCGGAAACATCATTTATAACAGTTATGTGTTCGCTCAATAACAGAGTGTGGTAAGATTAATTTTAGATTCTAGATATAATATATAAGTAAGGTTAGTAATAATTTAATTTAAGAGAAAAGCTACTTGAACACATATTAGAGTTGTGTGGGTGTGTGTGTGTGATGGTGTGATGGTGCGTGCGTGTGTGTGAGCACGTGTGTGTTAAAGAATGTACATATAATATAATCATGATATTTCCCCTATCTTTATTTTTGTGTAGTAAGTCATTAGTGGATATGAGTATATTCGATTCAAAAGAAGCAGGTTATACTGAAGCAGCCAGTAATTTCTCCGTGTCATAATAGTTAAGGTCCCGGAGCCAGCAACGTACCTTCATTTTACACTTTATTTTAGTGAGATGATAAATAGATAGTGTTCTATTTATTTTATTGTAGAGAAAGCCACCAAGGCGGCAAAAGAAACGCTTTGAAAACATTGTAGACAGCCGGTTGCGGTGAGGGTCAACGGGATTAAATCGTCTTTTCCCTCGGGATAAAGCCGGGTCAAATACAAGAAGTCCATGTTGTTTAACGACAATTTCGAGTATGAACAGCTGACGTACAGTTAGCATTTTGGTCTCTTGAAATAAAAGTACTGTGGGATATCGGTATGGTAGGCAGTGCAAAACCTTTAGTATTGACCTCTGCGTTCGCTCTAATTCTAGTAATGTGTATTTAGGTGCACCACCCCATGACGAGATGCAGTACACCAATAAAGACTGAGCCAGCGCTAGGTAAATAAGTCTTTTTAGCTTAATGTCTGCCACATGTCTCATTGCCTTAAAGACATATATTAATTTACGCAACCGATTGCTCAAGGTGTTGATATGGTCTTTGAAATTTAAGGCTCTATCAATTATTGTACCCAAGTATTTAACACTATTTGTCCTCTGGAGGCGGGTGCAGGTGCATGTAGGCTGATTTTGAGCAGAACAGGAATGTGCCACTATAGAGTACGAGGAGAACGTTGATGTGACTTGCATGTTGTTTTTTATTGAAAATGTAACGTACACCGTTTTGTCCGCGTTTAGCGTGAGAACATTACTATGCAACCAGTCCGTCACAGTGTTAAAACCTGACTGAGCAAGGGTATATGCTTCTTGCCATGAATTTTCACTGAATAAAAGGGCAGTGTCATCCGCAAAGCTTATTATTTTACCTTTAGAGAGAGAGAGCAAACACAAGTCGTTAATGTAGACAAGAAAGAGGGTCGGGCCGAGAACGCTGCCCTGAGGCACGCCATAAGTGACGGAAGTCTCTTCACTGGTGACTTCATCAATCTTAACGCACTGGACACGGTCACTCAAGTAATTCTCAAAGAGCTTCAGTGGAACATCTCTGAATTCTAATTTTTCCATCTTCCTGATAAGAATAGGAACAGAAACCGTATCGAAGGCTTTGGCAAGATCTAGGAAGATGCCCAGGACTTTCTGCCCGCCATCCAAATTTGTCACAATATAGTTTGTCAGATCATGAACTGCATCGGACGTGGATTTACCTGACCTAAATCCATATTGCGTGGGTGCTAACATTTTGTTTTTTTCTAGGTAGTCCACGAGCCGATTGTTCATGATCCTCTCAAGAACCTTGGATAGAGCAGGAAGTACAGCTATGGGTCTATAGTTCGTGACACGGCTTCTGTCCCCACTCTTGAAGATGGGATGTATTATAGATTTTTTAAAAGCATTAGGAAACTGACCTGAGGTAAGAGCGAGGTTACATATGTGTGTGAGAGGTGGCACAAATATATCAATGTGTTTCTTTAGGAGACCACTCGATATTCTGTCCCATCCTACAGCACACTCATTGCGCAGTGACATTATCAGCTTAGAAACCTCCTGTTCATCCGTTGGTAAGAATGCCATGGATTGCGAGTTTGTATAATTGGCGGTGTGCGTATGATGATTACTAGACCTATTAACTATAATTTCAGCTAATTTTTTCCCGATTTCAGCGAAGAATTGATTGACTAAGTTAACAGACTGTAGTGAAGAAGATGATGTCGTCAATAGTTGAGAGGCGCTGTTCTTTTTTTTGGTTCTGTTTGATATCGTATTTATAGCTGCCCAGAGTTGCTTGGAATTATTACCAGCTGCAGTTAGTTCGCTTTTATCAAAATCTTCTTTTGTCTTTTTTAATAACTTATTGCAGTAATTACGATATCTAATAAACGATATTCTCAAAATTTCGTTACTAGGTGACATCTTACATTTTTTGTGAAGATTGTCTCTGTGGCGGATACATCGTAGGAGGCCAGGAGTTAGCCAGGGTTTTATAGTTTGTTTCCTATTAGGGATTTTCACAGATACCGAGTTGGTCTCAAGCACCCGGCCGATAAGACCAATCATTATCTCTGCCGCCACATGAGCATTTTCAGATTGATATACCTGTCCAAAGTCAAGTTGTCTTAACTCCATATCCAACTGTTGATAATTGGTGCGGATAATTGTAGCCTTTTTATTGGCTTTTGGTAATTTCATAGCTAAGAATAGCAGGACAGTTTCATGGTCAGTAAGTGCAGAGTGGGCGACTGAAGACGAGGCAGGCAGAGATGTCTTAAGCATAAAGTGGTCCAGACACGCTTGAAGTCGTGTGGGCAGAGTGTGTGCGGGTAGTAGACCGTGCGAGCCCAGTAGATTAAGGTAACTATGTTTTGATGTGTCGTGACATCTATCGTGGATATTGATATTAAGGTCACCGGTAATAATTATATTTTTGAAGTGCTTGTTATTCTGTAGGATAGTTTCGAGAGAGTCAAGAAATTTGTTAATATCTTTATAGCTAGGTGGACGATATATGGCCAATAAGATAGTATCCTTGTCCACCTTAATTTGTAGACAGTTAGCTTCTAACACTGAAGGTTCTTCCACAGAAACTGAAATGTTTTTATGAACGAAAACAACTACACCCTCATTTTGCGTCAAATTTCTATCAGTTTTAAAGTGATTGTAGCCTTGGAGCTCAGGGATGCAGTGTGAATTCGGAAGCCAACATTCGGTCAAAGTTATAATGTCCCACTCCACTTTAGTTCTTGCAAGTATCATATGGAATCCTGTCATATTTTTTGTTATGCTTCTTATATTTTGATTGAGCACTTTAAGTGAGTGAGTAGGATTAAAGTTAAGTGGTATGCAACTATCCAAATCACAAGTGAACGAGTCCGCCACAGAGACCGAATCTATGTTATTAATATTATTTTGTATATTATCGAATTTTATTTTATATTATCAAGGTTTGCGACATTTGCGTGGTACTGAGATTTAAGGGAGGAAAAATGCTCTGATTGATATGACTAATGGCTACAGTGTAACAAAACGAAAGTGAAACAGGGAGAAATACTATAGTAATTGTGCTGTAATGGTGGTTAAGTGATTTATATCTTGATTGATGATTGATGTTAATTACATTGTGTGATGAATGAGTGTAATGTGTGTTCAAGTTGATGTTAGAGAGTTCTAATTTATACAAATGCACACAGAAGATGAACATAATTAATGAAGGAATATATCTTAAAACTATGATAAAAACTGAGAAGTATTCAATACGAAGAAGTAAACAAGGTGACGTATATGTCTCTGCTACAATAATTATTTGTTCCATATTGATAATTGCCTCTAGTCATTTTTCTTGAGTTTTCAGAGCTTCAAAGTCGGACTCCTGAGTTATTCTCCGAGTAGGTGCGCCATCTTTCTTTTTAATATAAACTTTGCCATGTGAAGTCCAGTGATAGGCGTAGGCATATTGTTTCGAAAACTCTCTTGCCTGGAAATATAACATTTTGGCTTTTGAGGTGAGACTCTCAGATATGTATATGGGTGTATTTCCTGCTAATTGAATATGAGAGCTGTTGAGTCGGTTGTTCCTATTCTCACGATTGAACTTCTTAGTATTTGCGAGTAATTTATCCCTAGTCAAGGTGGATGCAAATTCTGATATTAAGGGCCCATTGGTTTGTGGGTTTTTAATGCTGCTGAGACGATAGACATCACGGATCTCATGTGGCTGTATAACTGTGTTCACAGCCCCTCCTAAATTTTTGACAATGTTAATAAGGTCGTCCTTTGCTTCATTATCAAGTTTTGGTACATTGCGAATTTCTAGGCTACAGGATTTGGCGTTCCGTTCCAAGGTCTCCACTTTATCCTCTAAAGATTTAACATATCCGATCGTAGACTTCCTTTCATTCTCTAAATGAGACAGCTTAACCAGTAGATCGTTATATTTATTACTTAGGAACTCCACCGTTGATTGTAGTTCTAAGTTTTGAGTTTTTATTTGGTCTAATTTGGATTTCATCATTGTGATTTTTTCACTTTGTTCCTTTCTTAAGTTAGAAATTGAAGACATTATGTCTTCACGGAGAGAGCTCAGCTCAGCAGAATGGTCAGAGTCGTGTTTGCGCTTTTGCCGGAAAGTGACTTTATCAACAGTTTGCTCCGATTTCGGTGTTGTTAAATCGGGCTCGGAGCTGTGATGAGGGAGAGCTTCATTGTTGTTTTTGGGTGGAGTTCGTTTCATCATTGTTGATACAAATACAGCTCCTGACAGAAATAAGTCCTTCAACCTTTATTTGATTTTAACGCGCAGGTGCACGTAGCTCGATATTAATTGGCAGGCGCTTCACAGACAGACTCTGGTCACAGTGGGCGGGGTCAGATGGCAGGAAAAAGTGACTCACGTGTAGCCGACAAGGATGGGTGACATGCGCCGCGCTTGATCTCGTCCCGTCTCGCTGTCCGCAGGACTCGACGTCTTGTAGCACTATGCGCGCCTGGTACTTGCGCGAATTAAAGTGTTAGATTTATTTAAAAATTATGAATTAAAAATTCCAAAAAATAAAAAATACATAATATTGACTGAGTAAACACGAGCGCTCGCTGTGGTGGTCCGAGGGGAAGGACTGTGTAGATAAAATTAAAAACAGTCGGTGTTTTTGGTTGTTTCTTCGTAATTCAACACTGACTTCCAAAATTAAAGTTTTTCTGTAATTTGTAGTTGTTTTTTATTTGGAAGTCGGTTGTATTTATTTTTTTGTAAAAGAGTTTTTTAAGAACACAAGATCACCCGAGCTAATTCAACTTTTTTTGTCTTAGAAGCTTCTCTGTCACAGGGCTTCGCCACTTGTCCGTGGGTATTATAATAATAAATGGCCCATCTTAGCGTTACTGTAGCTTAGGAAATGTAAAACGCGCGCCTGGTGATAAAGATTGTAATAAATTGTCATTCTTCAAAATCATTCTTCCGCGGAGAATCTTAACACCGCAATTCAAATTCAAAAACAGAGTTGAACTGTCAAAACATTGGTTTGGATTTCTTTTTTATTGTATTGATAAATAGGAATACCTAATATATATTTTTTTTAATTTTTATTTTACTTAGATGTAAATAATCGCTTTTTAAGACATAAGTTCCACTTAAAACAAAAAAAAAGCGTTTTGATGTAATTTATTAATCAGTTTGTTGTGGCGAAACTTGGGGGAGGCCTATGTCCAGTAGTAAACGTCTTTCGGCTAATATGATGATGATGAAACAAACAAAATTACTATTTAGACTTCTTACTCTACTATCTTACTACTATTTATTTATTTATTTTACAACTGCCTGTGATGGGAGACAAATATATTATTATACCATAAAAAGATAAATTAACCAGAATAAAAACAGGATTACACACGGACGAAGTCGCGGGTAGCAGCTAGTATTTAATAAAAGGAGATCACGATATCTTATAAACTGGTGTTTTAATTGTTCGCCTACCTCAACTGCCTAATCTCTAAACTTTGAAGGCAGGCTATTGCTATTGCACCACTGGTGCTGGGGCTTTCACCGCCTGTGCAGACGCCCCGCCTTTCTTTTGCTTTGTTGCTGGTTTTTCCGGTGCCGACTTCGTGGGTGCAGTCCCGGCGTCTCGGTTGGCTTGGTTCTCCTCAGGCACGGACTGGCTTTGCCCACGCCCCCCCGTCCGAGTTCCAAGATCACTGAGACACACAAGCCCCACCCCAAAGGCAACGTGGGGACACCTTCGGTGGGGAAGCGTGCGCTCTTGCTCGTAAATCGCTAAAGATAATTATACGTATTCGTCATTACGAACCAATACCATCGTAATATTTCATTGTACAACGGCTTGCTTTAATAGTTATTTATGATATTAGTGCGGTAAGTTTGTTTTTACAAACGAGTAGACGAATGTAAGCACGTACAACGTTTTTCGACACATTTGCGAGAAAACAGTACAATAAGTAATGAAACAAACTTTTTTTTTGTCTTTAGAAATCAGTCGGAAAGTCGCAACAATCTTTGACGTTTCTAATAGAAAATGGCAAAAGTGAAAATTAGAACCACATCTTTCATTTATTTTTATTTATCTTCTCTCATTTTCTCTTTAGTATTAAAATAAGACAAACCTATACAGCAAAAGCGCTTCCAAGGAGGTTCGATCATTCAGCTTATTTATTCTCGTGATGTGAAACTCCTTGGTGGAAATCTTATTAATTTTTATGGAAAAAAAAAACCGTAAAGAATACCTACGCACGGCGCTATACAACGGAGTATACGGTAATATATGTACTTAGATGAGAGTACCTATTTTACCGCACGTTCCATTGTGCGGTCCATAATTTTTAATTTTCGAACAATGCATACAGGCTTCGTAAATGCATTTTTTGAGC
This sequence comes from Melanchra persicariae, assembly GCA_947386135.1. Classification (NCBI taxonomy): domain Eukaryota; kingdom Metazoa; phylum Arthropoda; class Insecta; order Lepidoptera; family Noctuidae; genus Melanchra; species Melanchra persicariae. The sequence continues at coordinate 5,626,644 of OX376661.1, read as the reverse complement.
AAATGTGTTGAAACAATATTTACTATTATGATACAGTGAACGACATTACGATTTTGCATAAGTATTTGTCATATGTTGTAAAACGACTTTACCGTATTATTCATTAAATTAATAAAAATAACCCAAGAATATAATTGTTTTATACTTTACGTGGAACAAAATATGCATTTCTTACGCGAATAAAATGATAATCGTCGCGCGTCGCTTTCCGAAAACGTTAGAGATTGCATCATCTGTTTATAACTCGTTATGATATTATCCGTGCAAAAAGTGTGTTGAGATTTAAAGGAACAATAATTATTGTTATGTCCATTATGATACCATTGAAATTATTGTACTTTCATTAATGCATAGAAAAAACACAAAAAAATTAACAAAATGTAATTAATGCTCTAAAATCGAATGTGCAATAAAACGAAAACTATCGTAGTACCACATTACCATATTATTCGATGGGGAGTGCGATATCTCTGTGTGGGTAAATTTGGATCTACATTTTGAACCGAAACATTGCAGTTTTCTTTGATTTGTGCAGTTAAAGTTTTTTTTGTTGCCAAATTCTTTTGAACATGAAGACTTCTGTAGGGGAAGGTGAGCAGTTGTTCCCAGGCACTTTGCGAGTTCTCCTTCGCAGCAAGGCGCACGCAGCCAGCTAAGTTTTGAGCGACTAGAGGTCTAGCGCCGCGGGGAACTCGCTTCAAAACCAGAACAGAGTTTTTAATTTTGAAAGAGTTTTCCAAAAAGGGTCTAAAGGGGATGTTGTCGGAGGTGTGGATATATAGAGGCAGAGTCTGAAGGTGCATTTTGCGATTTGTGTACTTTCCCAATATGCACATTCAGACCCCGCTTACCTTAAAAAAAACGTGCCTGGATACAAAGCGGGCATCTCTCCAGGGTGGTCAGTGATGTTCAAGGTTGACTACTACTATCACTCACCACATCGCAGCTGCTACTATACATGAACTTTAAAACTCTTAGGTAAAAATTAACCTTACCTATTAAAAACTGACTAATAAACTACATGATAAAAAACACAACAGAAAAAGCAGAAAAGTCTAATTCGAATTGAAACACTGAAGAGCAGTCGTGCTGAAGTCTGGAGTGCTGTGTCGCCAAAATAACAGGTTGTGGAGCAGTTCCGGCCACAATTGCCAGGTGGCCAAGGCGTCACGTCCGCGTCCACATTGTAATTTTTATGCTTCCAGTCTCTGTGAGTAGAATCAGATCGAATATTTAACCGATAATATAAATCACTATATTTATACTTATAGTAGTAATCTTTGAAAGCACTGGTGCCGGAAGACAGTCCGTCTTTATATTTTCACTTTGGTACGCTTTTTTTGATTTAACTGAATAAAATAATTTCTTAATAACATTTTTCATGATTGTCAATTTGACATCCTTTAATTCAATATAGTTAATGTATATTATCATAAATGAATAATATTATAGGAGTAGGTACACAGTTCAATTAAATAATCGAAATATGGCTACTTATTTATTCTGCTTCGCCCTTGTTTAATGCAAATTAATCATTCTTTATGTCTAGCTAAATTTAAATATTTGGTTTAACCCGGTGTAAATTTGGTTGGAAATTAAATACTGGACCAGGTAATGGACAGGAGATACCCGAAATTTTGATCCCAATGACGTTGTTTCATTTTGTATGGGACTCCGGTCATAACATAAATGTGAAGCTAGTGATCAAATGTTTTATGCACATATCTAATAAAAATTAAAAATAAAACAGTCGAATTGAGAACCTCCTTTTTTAGAAGTCGGTTAAAAATGGCTGACGTTTGTCGTGAGTTATGAAAAGCATGATGAGAGCTTGTAGAGATGACGTTTATTTAACCTAGAAATTGATAATTATTGATTATCAGAACTGTTATCTTTCTGATAAATATTTGACATAAGTGGTTCACCAAGGCTATAATTACTGTTAATATACTAAACAATAAATATATATAAATAAAACGAAAGGTCACTCATTCAATAATTCATTTATTCACCCACTGATTAAGGAGATACATTAAGTATAAGGCCGTTTTTCGCTTTAGCGTATCTTGATAGGTACCTGGAACAGGAATGTGAAATTGTGGTATATGCTTTTTGACCATAATGATTTATTATCCAACTGAAGGAATACACGATACGAAGAAATTTTCTCGATGGAAAAAAACGACAAAGTTCGAAATATCTTTTTACTTTTTTAGCTACAAGACCCAACGCTTTACATTTGTCATATGAGCATTACTTTAATACATACAAAATTATCTTACCGAGTCTAATGACTCAGGAGCCAATAAAACACACTTACAAGCACTCAGGTGGATATAGGGTATGCAAGATACAGAACACGTGTGCCCCTGGCTATGGCTGGTGAATGAATGACCCGCCACCGCAATCGTGCATACACTACATCCCTTCTTTATTTTAATTGATTTAAATTAGTTCAAAATTACATCAAAACTTAAATCTTTATAATATGACTGGTAACTCATGATGTTGTAAATATTATTAATACTTTAAATAGGTATTATATTACAGATTATCAATACATTTTTCACGAATAATTTTCCCCTATTTTCAGGTACACACCATACTTTTCCCTTTTTTCTTCACTTGCTTCCCAAGCTGTCTTTTATAAAAGTTTAAGTCAAAACGTTCATTTCAGTAAGGCCATCAAACGGCTCTTTTGAGCGTCATCATTTACATCCAAATACTATGTAGACAAAATAAGGTGACTTTACTGTCCGTTCGCAAAGGTAGATTCTTATGGAGAAGAACGGACAAGAAACTCCATAGTTACTCTTTTCAAATAAATGTTTTACAATATTTTGAATACAAAAATTAACTTTAATATATGTGAGGTTGATGCACCTAGAGTATACTACTTATAGGAATCAAAGTATTACCAACAGAGGTAAACTTCTTCATTCTCTTAATAAGTACATGGTACTCACATATTAACAAATATTGAAACCAGTAATAAAACAGTGTGTGAGTTAATAGAAAAATAAAACTCAAAAAAAGAAAGAGTACATCTATAAATTTAATACATAAATTGACCAGTTTGATTTGTCTACACTACACCCTTGATTGTTCTATGCAGCAGCAAATGGCGTAGTCATTTATACCGTAGCGCCATGAATCCACGACACTGCCCTCCGTGACTAGCACCCATGCTCGGGTGTAGTACAATATCCAGTCATGGGGGCTTCGTGCACAGCGTTCCCCGCACAACATTACTCAACGGAAAGATATCCGATCTAACAAAATAAAGGTCAATGCCAACATATTAGAACAGCCGTGGCCCACAGTGAATACTGATAAATAGTTTATAGAATCATAGTTTAAGTTGTTATGAACATCTTCTAGTACTTATCAGTTAAGAAAATAAGTCGCCATTTGAAAATAAAATAGTTTTTCTTTTTTTAAACATTTATTTTTCATAAGCACAGACTAATTTAATACACTTACAATTAGTATTTAATGGTAAGTACATACTTTTTAACACTTAAACTTTTGCATTATAGTCACCTTCTAAGTTTAAACAGCTATAGATTCCATTTCATAGAGTAAAAATTGGTAAAGTTATATCTTATGGATAGCTCTAAAGATTTTGGAGTTATTGTATTTTTTTAATTCATTAATGAATGCTTATCATTTGTCCCCCGACCACCACCACCACCGACACTATTATAACAATACCACTAAGCTATCAATATAAAAAAGAATATCTAATGAAATGATGCTGATGCCAGTACCTGATGAATATCCACTTGAAGCCAAATGGTGAAGTAACGGTGAAAAACCTATTGCTGTACGATTGATCATACTTCCACTATTTCAAATTGAGGAGATTGCAAGCCTCATATCCACTCTAAAATTCGGACAGCGAACGTTGCTTGCGCCGGTTAATGCCTGTGACGAAGTACTCTCCTACCCGCGGGCTTGCGCGCGTCAACACGTACTCACTGTGTGCGCGTACAAATAATTATTTTAAAGTAACTTAAAGCAATTACTCCGACCTAAACTATATACGATACTATAGCTAAGCCTAAAAGCTATCTAGTGCGCGAACCAGTTATCCTCCAGATCAAGAGGTTTCCAAATAAACACAGTATAAACATAAATCGGTTGCAAAAATTTTAAATCACTGCTGCGTGGAGTGTGAGTCATCGCATCAACGAGTCAGCTGAGCGACGGGCCGGGGTCAACGACCGGCCTTCGTGCATATCGCCACTACAAGGACAGCGTTTGGCGGCGTTCGATTGTCAACGTTCGGGTACCCGAAGATTCACGAGGATAAGCACTGCCTGCGGCGCGCCCGTGCCGGCTCACAGCGACGCGTAGAAGTCTACTTATTGAGGGAAGTGACTCATTACTGCTCATTAGTACTAACACTGCACACTATTGAATGAGTCTGTGACAGTTTTATTCTGTAATCAGTCTGATACATATCGTTCCTATTAGAGTGTATTGTTCTGTTAAATTATAATGATTGGACGCTCACCCCCAAAAACTTCACTTTCACCACTACATAAGTCCGAACCGGATTTAACCACGGGTTCCGACACTAATGTAAACATTACCCAAAGGAAACGAAAGCGTGGTGACGACTCAGATCTCCATCGAATGGAAAACATGATTATGGAAATTAAAGCCATGTTCTCACAGTTGGTTTCCCAACAAGCGCAGCAAAACCTTAACCGCTCCGGCCCCGGCGACACACCGGTGTGTCGCGAATTAATCGCGAATTTAATGTTTATTTACCTATTACATAAGAATTATATTTTTTTGGGAATTTTCACATGTCGGGGCCGCAGCGGTTAAAATAGATTCCCTACACTCGGCCCTTGAAAATATCAAAACCCAAAATACCTTGAGAGATTCAAACACAGAACGAAGAAATAAGAAAGTCCGTACAGTTTTTATCAGATAAATACGATGACGCTGTATTAGAAATAAGCCAGCTTCAATCTGAATGCACCAACAATAACAAACTGATAAAATCACTGGAGCATAAGGTAGACTTTCTAGAAAAAAACCTTAAATCAGCAACAATTGAAATAAGAAATATCCCCATGTCAGTCTCAGAAAACCGAGATACGCTCTCTAACACAGTGCAAAAATTGGGTGAAGTCATAAATCAACCAATCGAAAATAACAACATAAAAACCATATTTCGCTCACTGGCTAAAAAGGATTCCCTAGGCACTATCCTTGTCGAATTCTCGTCTTCGACAATCAGAGACCAGTTCCTGAAGTCGACTAGAACCTTCAATAAGGATAACAAATCCAATCGTCTCAATACTACCCACCTGCAATTTAAAGGACCCGATAAACCCATATTTGTCGCAGAAGCGCTCACAACAATGACAAAACGCCTTCACTACCTCGCCAGAGAGTTTATTAAAAGCAGCTCCTACGAACAATGTTGGATTGCAAATGGTAAGGTATATGTCCGAGAAAAAGAAGGGATGCCCAGTCGCCAGATAAAAACTGAAGAAAATCTTATAAAACTACGGAAACAAAAATGACTACTGAACATCTTCGAATTGTGCAATTCAACACAAACAACTTTTCTTTTCTCTTTGTTAAATTTGTTCAAAAATATGTGTTTAACTAAAAATACTAACAGCTCACCTACCAAAGTTCATTTACATCACACAACAATAAACTTAGCATTCGCGCACACTATATCACTATCAACTGAAACAACACTATACTATTACAATGCAATACAAGATAACATACACTTTTACAAAATATACACATACATAATACACGCATACGTAACATATTCAATACAAATTTTAAATCTATTTCGTAGTTCTCAGATTTTTCATGCACGACTAGCGAACACTATTTACGTGGTGTTTTTTTATATTATTATTTTTTTTTAAATAACAGAAAATATGCCATAATTGTCTGTAATATTTTAACATTTATCTCTAAGCATATAATAAAAAACCACCCTATTAGAAACGTCACCATTAGAATTTCCTTAAATAAAATTCAATACCACACAGAATAATACAGACAACATAGACTCAGTCTCCGTTTCTGACTCTGCTACATGTGACCTGGATGGTTGTATTCCGGCTAACTTCACACCCAATCAGTCGCTCACAATTCTTAACCAAAACATCAGAAGCATAAACAAAAACATAACAGGGCTTCACACCTTACTCTCAAGAACTAAGGTTAGCTGGGATATTATTACTCTGACGGAATCTTGGCTCCCTTGTTCTCAATATATCCCTAATCTATCAGGCTACAATTACTTTAAGACCGATAATAACCTTACTCAAAATGAGGGAGTTGTTGTTTATGTGAACGAAAATCTTAAAGTCTCTGTGGAGGAATTAGTGCTTATGGAAGCTAATTATCTTCAGGTGCGGATCGATTGCAGCACCATATTGTTGGCAATATATCGTCCACCAGGGTATCCCTACATAAACAATTTTATAAACTCTCTTGACGCTGCTCTTACTAAAATCGCGAAGTATACAAATATTATAATTACTGATGACATAAATATAAATATCCATGACCAGTGTCACGATCCAGCCAAGGACAGTTATCTAAATCTTCTGGCCTCACATGGCCTTCTACCAGCACATGTATTGCCCACACGACAATCTGCTTGCCTGGATCATTTTATTTTGAAGACAACCCTTCCACCCACTCCTCACTCACAGACCATGATACTGTGCTATTATTCCTAGCAAAAAAACCTCCGAAACTAGTGACAACAAAATCAGTCGTTCGGACCAATCATGACCAGCTCGATGCGGACCTGAAGTAACTTGATTTTGGAGCTATATACACGTCAACAGATCCACATGAGGCAGCTGAAAGATAATTTACACAAGAAGTTAAAAACGGACCCTGAAAACCACATCTTAAAAACATCGTTCACGAGATACAGAAATTACTGTGATAAATTACTTAAACAAGCCAAAACCGAACACGAGAAAACAGAAATAAAAGACGCTAGTAACAACACTAAACTGCTGTGGACAGCTATAAATAATATATCAAATAGGACCAAAAAAAAGACAATCCGCGAGAATTACTATCCATATCATCAACACCAAAGCAATCTGTCAACGACGTAAATAGTTTCTTCGCAAATATTGGTAAAAACCTTGCCGAGAAAATGGGTAATCGGACAATGGTCTCAACAAGTGACAATCCAAGTAGCAACACGCAATCTATGGTGCTGATGCCAACTGACGAAGCTGAAGTTACGCAACTAGTACTGTCTCTGCGAAATGAATGTGCCGTAGGTTGGGACCGAGTATCCTCCACCTTTCTCAAAAGATATCTGGCGTCACTGGTTCAACCTATAACCTACATTTGCAACCTAGCCATCAGTACTGGTAAATTTCCAAAGGTCTTCAAAAAGTCCATCATTCACCCGATCTTCAAGGGTGGGGACAGAAACCGTGTCAATAATTATAGACCCATAGCTGTGCTACCAGCCATCTCCAAGATTCTTGAACGCATATTGAATAAACGCCTCGTGGATTACTTGGAAAAATATAATTTTCTCTCCCCAACTCAGTATGGATTTAGGGCCGGCAAATCAACCTCAGATGCGGTTCATGACCTTACCAATCATATCATCACTAACTTGGATGGTGGCAAAAAAGTCTTGGGGATCTTTTTAGATCTTGCGAAAGCGTTTGACACGGTCTCTGTTCCCTTCTTAATAACGAAGATGGAACGGCTCGGAATAAGAGGAATCCAACTTGCACTTTTTGAGGATTACCTGAGTGAGCGTACCCAGAGCGTCAAAATAGGAGAGAGTGTCAGTGACGATTGCCAAGTAAATTACGGTGTGCCACAAGGCAGCGTGCTCGGTCCGACACTCTTTGTCATATATATAAACGAACTGGGTATGCTCACTCTCCCGAAAGGCAAAGTCATAACTTTCGCGGATGATACAGCCCTCTTGTTCACTGCAGACATTTAGAGTGAGGTCTTTGTATGCGCCCAGTCTGGATTCAATATTGTATCGAACTGGCTGCGTGACAACGTTCTCACTCTAAATGCGGAAAAAACAAATTACGTCACCTTTTCTATAAAACAGCATACACCGTCTCCAGCCATGACGCCGAACACTATCCCAGCCCACACGTGTCATGCATCTCCTCACTCCACTACATGTACTTGTGTGCAAATTAACAAGGCCGATTGCATTAAATACCTTGGTTTAACTATAGACAGCACACTCAAATTCCAGGAACATATCAAGACCTTAAGTAACCGACTGAGAAAACTGATATATGTTTTAAGACCCTAAGAAATGTGACTGACGACAAAATAAAAAAAATGGTATACTATGCTCTTGCTCAGTTTTTAATAACATACTGCATCACCTCTTGGGGTGGTGTTCCAAAAAGTACCCTCCTGAAACTGGAAAGAGCACAGAGAGCCATTCTCAAGGTGTCCTTGTCCTTACCTTATCGCCACCCTACAACACTACTATACCAAAAAGTGAAAGTCTTGACGGTGCGTCAACTGTTTATTCAACTAACCATTCTGAAACAACATGGACAACTAACCTACAATCCATCACTCCCTCGAGCTAATAGAAGATTTAATCCTGTTGTCAATTACCATATTTCGCCTTCAACTTTTTTTGCAAAACGTTTCTTTTATCACCTTGGTCGATATCTCTACAATAAAGTAAATAGGGTCATATTTATTTATGAACTCAATAAGTCAAAGTGCAAAATGAAACTATATAGTTGGCTTCAGGAACTCAATTACGATGACACTGAGAACTTGTTAACCATTTTAACATAAACATGAGTGCGAGGGTCTTCATTAGATGCGGGGCCAGCAGTTTCCACATTCACATCAGGGTTGTCATTCAAAGAGGAGCCAGGGACCAAGTTCACGCGAGGGTCATTCGGGTCAGGTTGATCGAAGTCCACTGTCGTAAAAAAGGTCACAAATGAGCACATACCACAGCAAAAGAAAACTACGATAGCGATACACACAAACAATCCACGATATCGAGCGCTTTAGTGGATTGATAGTATGATAGGTAAATATTTACATTTACAGCTTACTGTCAAATCCATCATCTGTCAATCAAAGGAAAATTATTATTACCATATTCTGAACTGTAATCAATTATTTTCATCGATTGTTGGTCTTGATCAATCAATGGCTGGTATTGATTTTATTTAACTACGGCAAAGCCATAAAGAATACAGTCATTTTACATTGTATGTATATGTATGTGTGAACAATAGGATTTCTAGTTTGAAGTGTTTATGAACATGATTGATTTTTTTTTTTTCACTAAAAATACCTTAATTAATGTTAAAACAACTACTTAACACATAAAACTTATAGATACTAAATACAAACTAGTAGAAAATATACAAGCGGAGTAAAAAGGGGAAGAACTCATAGGGCATCGAAAAATTCGTCCGCATCGCTGTCAACGGGAAAAGTGCCCAGAACACTGGCCCCATTGCCACGTTGAATGGCAATGCTGATTCGTTGGCCAAAGAAAAGGCCAGCTCTCTGGTCACGTGAAGAGTCGACAAACTGCTTGCTGATTTCGTGAAAAACTCGATGAGCACTTGGAACCCATGGCCCTAGTGTTTCAACCCCAAACGACTCAAATACATAATTCCCAATAAGGTTGTTGTATTTTCTGCACCCGCAGCAGCCACCCCAGCACAACCCACCGTGCTAAGAAGATGGATGCAAAGGTGTCGACACATGTTGCATCCCACAACAAAGGCCTACCCAACTTCCAAGGCATTATGGTCATCCCATCTGGCCTCTTCCCATCGTCTCGCGCCAAGCCATTTAGTTCTAAAACAGCTGGCACCCGGATGACAAGAGCCCGCCGGATGATGTCATTAGTGCTATCCGGCCCGCGCTTCTACTGCAGGAAAGGCCATGGTGTCCGAGGCAGTCGACTGCTTCACCACATTGACAGCGATGTTAAGCACCGCTAGGAGCACCCAGACGCGGACATGTAGCGATCCGGAAGGTGGTGTTACTCAGCATAGTACCTAATGTTAGGTGACGGTAATGCCTGTAGCCAGAGGCCCGACTCCCATTCACCCACAGCCAGCGGGCGGGCACGCTCAGCAGTGTTGTTTGACGTTTTGTCTTAAGGTCAAGTAGGTTTCATTCAAAGAAACTAAAATGGCCGTGCCATCAGTAAAACTTTTCGCTTACCATAGAAGTACATAAAATCAGTTTAAAAAACTGAATCCCTATTAATATTAGTATTTAGCTATATTATAAGAGCTTCCCGAAGTCAAGAGCATAAAATAATGCTCAAGTTTTAGTTTTTTTCGCTGCACGCGCTGGCAGGTTTTAGTTTTTATTATATTTTCTTATTTTATACTAATTCAATAATTATTGTTAATTAATCCATAATCGATTAGATTTATTGTAAATATGAATCGAAATTAAATTGTCCTTATTACGGCAACCCTAAAGTTCACCTAAAAGTGAAACTCGCATTGTTAATAAGTTAAATTACTTATTTATTTGAAAATATTACGGCGCCTTTTTTAGAGGTAGACCTAAAACGGATAATTCCTATTTAAAATACTTATATTTTTGAATATTTTTCAAACTGTGTTCGAGCTGTGCCATATTCGGGCATTGCTCTTTCTGAAATGCATACTCACTCATGAAAATTTCGTTATAATCTGTGCACCAACACAGACCAGCCGGTCAATTCTGTCGACATCTCACGGTGTTCACCTCGGCGGAGTGAACAACAAGAGCGCTGTTATTCCATCTTATTTGTATGGTTTGATTTGTGCTTCTTATGCCACACGCTCCTAACATTCCATTGAAGGAACACGCACCGCGCCATTATTATGATGAACAAGAGAATTTATAAGTGATGAAGCAACGTTGGGCAGTAATTGGGATTTATTGGAGGAAATTAAAGTTAAAAGTAGTTTACTTAGTAGTTCAATTATTGAAGATAAGTTTTCGGGTGATTCGCTTGGTTGACTAATAGGCCTATTGAGAGCACAGCCGTTAGGTTGAGAAGATGATGGTGAGTTACTAAACTGAAGGTGAGCGGCTGTATCATAGGAAGGGGAGAGAGTGGCATGGGTCTTTGGCTTTAGAAATACTGTTTTACGGTATGACTGAGTTTAGGATTTGGTAATGTCCGCGTAACTGCGGGAAGAAATGGGAACGGTTTTGCTAGCGTCTGAATACGACATAACCTTTTCAGCCATTACGATTTTAATCGTCTTCTGCCTGCTATACTCCGGGCATGCCTTGCTATTCGCAAAGTGGCTCCCAGAGCACAACACACAGAAAGCTTCGCCCTCAGCAATGCTGCAACTATCACTGGGGTGATCATTGCCACACTTACTGCAGCGGGATTTGGAACGGCAGAGAGACTCCACGTGCCCAAACCGGCAGCACTTGCGACATTGAATAGTGGGATAGACATATTGGCTAACAGTTAGTGATGAATAAAAACAGAATATTCGATTTGGAAGAACTTGTCCATCAAAGGTGATTACACAAGTTTCTGTAGGCCTGTACTCATTTATGCCATCTTTGGTGACTTTTCTATTTATACGACGGATTTTGATGATTAGTCCACAGCCTGCTGGAACCTTTAAGAAGGACATGGCTTCCTCATCTGAAAATTCAGTTGGAACTCCACTCACAACCCCCATACGGGTTATATTAAAAGATGGGATAGCTGCCTCAAATAAGTGTGTACCTAGAATATTATTTGCTAAAAAAGCGTTTGCATCCTGAGGGGATGCAAACTCTATTGAAACGCGGTTTCTGCCGACTCGCTTGATATCTATAATATTGGAAATGTTGTTACTGTTTAAAAATCTTCCGAATGAAATAGGGTGAAGGGTAGTTCCAGCGTTATGTTGGGTTTCTTGGCGGGAAACGTGTACAATGAAAGGGCCTTTATCTAATACAGAGTATATCATACGACCTATATGAGTCCTGGGTTGTTTTGGAGGCCGATTCACTGTGTCTGCTTCATTTACGGAGCGTTTGCGGTTGGATGGAGGTGTCTGGGATTCTGTAGTGCCTACCACATCAGCAAATTGGCTCAACGGGAAGGCAGATGAACTGAAATTTGATGAACGCATGACGGACCGAGACGGAGAAGGGATATCAGGAGGATCGGGGGGTTTATTTTTATTTATATCCATTTTATCGTTAGAAAATAACTTTTGTAAATGAGAAAACACACTGGGAAACACAGTAGCAAGAAATAGAGAACACAATCACACTTAAACCACCAAAAATCAGCCAAAATTCTGAGCACACGTGTGACCAAAAAGCACAAAATGGCGAGAATCCAACCTTTATGTCGTATCATAACTTAGTCAGTCAGTGTCAGTGTTCATCAACAACAATTAATATTCTGTCAAACAAACTGCTGTTTGACATAAAAACAATCAACCTTTCTAAAGAATACTTGACAGTATTCTTTAGAAAGGTTGATTGTTTTCGGCCCGGTCCGCCCGGCCCGGCCCGTGGGTGTGAGAACTCACTAACCGTGCTACAGTAAATTTATGGGTTATATATAAGTTAGGGAATAAGTTGAATTAAACAAGTACCATTCTATACAATACAAAGTTTATTAATATCAAACCATAAGCAGGTACTTACATCAAATACACAGGATTATTACCTTATCCCTAAACCCTGTAGCACAATTCCAATTTTGGCCCACCCCTTCTCCGTATCAAGGTGTACCAGAGTGGGAAAATGTGCTTGAGAAATAAAATACATAAATACTCTTAGGGTCGCTTGAATGGATTCGTGAGGTGAACCGCTAGCAACTTCTAGCTCAACCGAATAAGTAGTTATGGATATACTAGGTGTGCTCGGTGCAGAAACTAAACATGTTATAATATGCTCTAAAGTATAGCAAGTAGCAACCATTCAATTACCTAAGCTAGATCTTTCTATCCTTAGTAAACAGAAGGTTCACACTCTCTCTCAAAAAATGTAACTTGACATAAAGTAACTTCTATTAGCATTAGATCAGTCTTTTAGCTTTATCGTCATATAGCGTCAGCATTTAATCAGCGTGTACGTTAGCATTCAGCGTTAGATCTTTAGCGTCAAATAGCGTTAGATCTTTAGCGTCAAGTAGCGGAACAAAGACCCCTTGGCATCGGCTACACGTGACAAAACATGAGTAGACCGCACGATGACGTGTTCTGCGGGGTAGGATGTTGAACCAGAACGAATTAAAACGAACGTCGTCTGTACCTGATGTTTTCCATGGAACGATGGTCGGATCATGTATCTCACCACATGGGTCGGCACGCCATCCACCCTCGTCTGGTCTAACCTCAGCACACAACAAGACGACACGTCTCTCAGCGTCCGTCCTCAGGAAGATAGGCTATTCAGGCTAGTTAAAAGAGCCAGATCTGTAACAACACAATCCCCCTAATCAGAAACACGCACGAGAACCTCGAGAGGGAAACGGAACAGAAAACCACAAGGGGCTTACCTCGGGCACATTCAGGAACGAAACCTAATTAGGCAATATAGGCAGCAACTCCATCGATCGCGATACGCCGGCTGCCAGCAACAGGTTCTCGTCAAAACGAAACCATCAAGCTCCTTCTGCAACGAGCTTAAATCGGCGCGAAGCACAACCGTTCCAGGCCTCTCGAAGATTCTCTTGCCACAGACAACTCAACCAACTGACCATAGACTATAATAATTCATAGACAAATAGTTTTATCTTGATTCATACTAAATCGCCATTTTAATCATTGTGACAAAATCTAATTTAGAAACATTAAAAAACCAGTTCTATGTTATATTGGGCTCAATAATAAACTTGAAATTAATTCAGTTTATTTACTCCTTAATTTCCTACGACTCAAGCGCCATCTCATTGTTGAACGATGAGATACAAGATATGTCAATACTGACAAATCACTCAATCATAAGAGATGTCGCTAGCCGTCATGAATTACAATTTTATTATTACAATATATTGTCATTAAACTGCTAAGAAAGCAGCATTGTTGCAGGTTATTCGTGACCTAAACTGTTTTTTTAGATAACTCGTCTTCTAATCTAGACTGTGAATTGTGCATTGTTTTTGTATTTTGAAATAGAAAATAATAACTATTTTTTTAATCCACATCTCAACTCTTTACGTTTGGGCCCATTAGTTTTCGTCTCCTTTGGCACGAAGGTAGATTTTGAGTAGGAGACATCAGGATTTTCGGACTCCCCCCGCACACGGGTTTAGTAGGGGTTGGCAATTTGTATGAAAAATCTGATTCCTTGGGCAAATATCCGCTCCAGCCCTGACATGTGAAAATTCCCAAATAAAAAATAAATCTTATGTAATAGGTAAATAAACATTAAATTCGCGATTAATTCGGGACACACCGGTGTGTCGCTGGTGCTTGAGCGGACTTGAAACTTGACTGCACGAATACATTTTATAATCTGTTATTAAAATTGCCTCGGGTAGGACATACCCAACCGCACTCACGCTGGGTTAAGTTTTCTCTATAAAAAAACCAAACATATATAACGGTTGCGTGAGTGCCTTGTTTCAGAAGTGATATAGAGTTCCTTCATTACACTTGTGCAGTTCTTGAAAATTCTCGATGTAAGTAAAAGCATCCAAAATATTATTATTTTTTCATTATACATTTTATGTACATAATTATTATACCAATTCCATTTTTTAATAATTCTTACAAAAAGCACTAAAAAAAAATTTTAAAAAATAGTCGGTTTATTATTATTATTTCCTTTGTTCATTTTTAAAACACATAAATTACATGTATATGCCTAATCAGCCGTTTAATTGGTTGCCTTGCCTTTTCATTTAAATGTGCCGATTTTTTAGCGACTTAAGGGACATCTTTTGTTCATTATTGTGTAATGACTTGCCCATGACACTTATGTCGCTGATTAAACGGCACAGTAACAGAAATTACAAAATAGCAGAACTTAACTGAATACCTTCTTATATTATTCAACAAAAAAATAAGACACTAAGTATGTATCTTTTAAACGTAAGTAACAATTTTTTAAACATATTAAAAAAAAACAAAAAAAAACTTATTCAAAATATTAATTTTCTTCATCACTGTCATTGTCTGTAGCTAGCTGAGTGGAATGTGGAAGATTTAAATAAAAACTATGATAAATATCTGGTATTGCCTTACATTGACACAAGCTTACAAGGTCCTTATACTTTGCTGTTGATATTGGGAGCACTTTATTGTACGAGTACAATACAGGAATACTTTGTCCTTCGTTTAACTGTTCACACTGAACAGTCTCTTGTGCTCTTTTCGTTCGTGTGATTCGTGAAGTAGGTTTCATAGCAAGGTTAATAGATAAGTGCTGTTCACTGAGAAATTCGTATTGTAAATAAATTAAATCAGGGTTTTCCTTTTCTATTTTAATCTGTTGTATGTCATCTTTTTTCCAGAACTATTCCAGTCCCAGTTTAGTTTTTTCTTTATAAGTCATTTATAATCAAGAATCAGGTTTTGATCTAATTCAGTAACATCATAAGGAGTCCCCATAGTTTTAGCACATCTGATCAAGGTGATCCATTGTTGTGGTACAAAAATAATCTGATTTTTCTTCCGGCGCTCTATCAACGCGTGCATAGCATCCCCTTCAGATTGTGAGTAATTCTTCAACATAGTTATGTGTAATTGTTATTCCAAATAGTTTACATGCATACGAGTACATAGCTATTATTATTCGATTGCGGTTTTGTCCGCCACAGCAATCGGAAAAGAAATTAAATATACGGAATACTTCTTCGTATTTCTTTTTAATAAAAAGAAACACAGCACTACTAATTTCTGAGGATCCTTTCTTGCCAATTGTCTCATTCCAGACGTACGAGTATCCTTTGGCCTTTCCTATATCGTAAATAGTAAAATTATATACCGCAAACTTCCTTTTGTAGTAAAAGAGCGAAACTTCAGATTGGGGTGTAGTCAATACTTTCCGTAAGTCATATGAGGCTGTAACAATTAAATCCGATTGTTTTGACTGAGACTTACAAGTGTCTTTCACCTCTCTTACCACTGTTTTGTTCGCAATATGCAAGGAATACTCTAGCTTCATGCTTTCTTTTTCGTTTTCAGTCCCTCTCGGTCGCAAAGAATACAAAGGTCCTTCTTAGGCTTGTGGAATTCAATATTATATTCAGTATAAAATATGTATGTATGTTATTACAACCACTCCTCATAGTTTTCTTTGGTTCTAAGATTCCGCTTCTGTTTATGTATTCTTCGCCAGAATTTTTCTTTTGTTTCGTGATGTTGCGTTTCCAGTTTTTTGGATTATGGTCTCGTTTTCTACCTGGGTTAGTTTACTTCGGAACAGTCTTTTTCACTGTCCTTGGTGTCACTTCAGGAGCTGTTATAATTTTCAGATATAAAGTTTGTAGATGTTGGTATTTCTTGTAAAGGCGTATTACAGTCTATAGAATGTTGAGAACTATGTATTGAAACATTGTGTTCGGAAGGGATAATACTCAGAAACATCAGAAGAAAATGGTTCTTTTATACTGGATGAGGTGGACAAGTCTTTATAATAGCGTGCCTGAGCATTGTTCCGTATATTTTTTTTTTAATGAAAGTAAATCGTCACCATGTTCGAGAAAATGGCTGTCATCATTTGGTGGAGTAATTTTCTGGGTAGCATGATCATCCGCCTTGGACGGAATCGAAGCTTCTTCTTGATCTAAAATTTAAAATAAGTACAGATTATAATAAAGTTCATTCAATATTTCAACTTAAATAGCACCAGCACCCATATGAATAGCACCAGCTCGAATAGTTTGGTGCTATAATACAATACCAAGCTATTTGAGCTACCAAGTTATTCGAATACCTCATCGTGTCGGAACGTAAAGCCTCAGTCAAACTGATGCGATTCTGTCGTACGACAGTATAGTTCAATCAAGTTTTGACCAAAACATGAATGAATTCAGTCGCACGTGCGGCGAAATCGCGTCTGTTTGGCCGAGGCTTAAAGCAATCATGTAGGTTTAAGCGCGTTTTCGCGCCAAACCTGCATAAACTTGAACCGAGTAACTCGAAAAAGTACTCTTTAACCGAGTCAAGTAGGTACTTTGTCGAGTTACGAGCAATAACAAAAATCCAAGTAAACTGAATACAGAGTGTATTCAGTTATTTGGTACAAGTTGAATTCAGGACATCTTTAATTTGAACTGACTGAGCAACTCAGATGCGCATGCCAAAACTTAAATAGGTATTATTATGCTAACACTGAGAATTTATAATTCAAATACAACTTAGCAGTTGAAATGCCACTTAAAGATAATGCCAAATTTAAGATATTTTGGTTACGCTTCATTGTATTATGGTTTTACACTATAAACACCGCAATAGTCACTTTGTACACCTTCTCACTTCTATTTACCAAGCAACGTAACAGCACCGAAATTCTATGAGCGGGAGTAAACTACTAAATAGAACATCGCAACTCGTCTTAACTTGTCGTAATGCCCTAAAAACTAACGTAAAGATCCGTGCAACATCATTGTAATTCGACTTACAATGCAGTAACAGTACATTTTTATGATCATAAACCGTAATTTTATCACGTACATAGATTGTATCTAATGTTACAATTTTGTTGTACTTGATAACAAGCTACTCATAATATTTTCTATAAATTGTAAATCAAGTTGCAATTATATTGTTGACAAAAAATATTTTTTGGATTAGTTACAGTACTTTGACGTTGGTTTATTTTAGAAACGAAAGGGAATAGAATTACAATGATAGTACAGAAAAAATGCATTTTTTTTTACATAACAATGCCGTTGTAACTCAATTTTTGGAAAAAAGTGAGTGAATTAATGTTATTGCATGGAGGTGTCGATATCTATACCTACACATAATAAAACAGTAGAAACTTTGTGTCTGTACATTAAACAAATTTACCAAAAATGGGTTGGGGACGATGAAAAAGGAACATACTGCACGATAAAAGTTTTTTCAGATTTTCTTGTCTGTCTGTCCGTCTGTCTGTTAACGCTAATGTCTGAAAATACTGTACAGATTTACTTGGAGACTGTACAGTTACATGTGGGTTAGCTCTGGGCAACATTTAGTCTTTGTTTCAATTAAATTGGTGGCCAGGAATAAAAGTAATGGGCATTTAAAGAGACATTTTACGGCGTGATTGAAATCGTAGCCATTGGTAACCTCTATACTGATGGGAACGCAAATTTTAGACTATTTCAACAAGAGAAATTAGCCGAGGCGGTTGCTGACCGGACTTTTACTTTGTGATGATGATGATGATGATGATGATGATGATGATGATGCGTGAGTTCGAACCCCGCCGTATGCAGGTTGTTTTTGTGACTTTTGTTTTTCTTTTGTGTTTGTTTATGTTTAGATTTCTAAACAATCGTAAAACATAAGTAACATCAATGTGTAGGTAATATATATTCGCAATATTAATATTCAAGTTTTCAAATACCTACAGTGCCAATATCAATGAGGTTATGACTTTAAGTTTTTTGTCTGTAGCATCGTAGCGGCTACTTTTGTGTAAGCCTTTAAGGCGCTTCCCTGATCAAATGACCTTGAGCATTCGTTCCCTCTTTGCCGCACCCCACCTCTACAATACTTCGTTAAACACTACTAGCGCCATCTAGTGAACAATTTACGAATACAAGTAAAAGTTACAGACCTTAGAATTCACAGACACGGCGAAGCAAAAAGGAGGGTTATGAATTTGACAGGTATGTATGTGTATGTTCATCTGTTCACTCACAACTTCTAAATCATCAACCATTCGATAGATGATGATCGTGATCGATATCTAAATGAATCGATACAAAAATAGAGATATATTCTCGAGATTCATCTGACTCGGTTTAGTAGTTTGATTTCAGTAGTGTTGTTCGGTGTAAGGAATAAAAAATACTTTTACTAAAAAATTACTGTGTAGATAAAATAGTCGGTTTTTTGGTTGTTTCTTCGTAATTCAACACTGACTTCCAAAATTAAAGTTTTTTTTTGTAATTTGTAGTTGTTTTTTTATTTGGAAGTCGGTTGTATTTTTTTTTTGTGAGTTTTTAAGAACACAAGATCACCCGAGCTAACTCAACTCTTTTTGTCTTAGAAGCTCCGCTGTCACAGGGCTTCGCCACCTGTCCGTGGGTGTTATAATAATAAATGGCCCATCTTAGCGTTACTGTAGTTTATTAAGCTTAGGAAATGTAAAACGCGCGCCTGGTGATAAAGATTGTAATAAAATTGTCATTCATCAAAATCATTCTTCCGCTGAGAATGTTAACACCGCAATTCTTCAAAATATGAGATCAAATGCACAACGCACATCCACATCTATGGAAAATGGAGTTGAACTGTCAAAACATTGGTTTGGATTTCTTTTTTATTGTATTGATAAATAGGAATAATATTTTTTTTTTATTTTTCATTTTGCTTAGATATAAATAATCACTTTTTTAAAACATTATAAGTTCCACTAAAAAACAAAAAAAAAGTGTTATGATGTAATTTATTAAGTGTTTGTTGTGGCGACACTTGGGGGAGGCCTATGTCCAGTAGTGAACGTCTTTCGGCTAATATGGTGATGATGAAACAAATAAAATTACTATTTAGACTTCTTACTCTACTATCTTACTACTATTTATTTATTTACTTTCTTTAGCTTACAGACTATTATATAACAAACTTAAATCAGAATAATAATATTATGCTTTCTGTAGGGTCATTTGCTAATTACAAAGCATTCCCATGTATTTATCAAAGTATATATATTAACCTAAACAGAACTGCCTGTGATGGGAGACAAATTAATACATATATTTTTATACTTAAAAGAAGATAAATAATAATTAACCAGAATAAAACAGGATTTCACGCGGACGAAGTCGCGGGTAGCAGCTAGTACTATATAATTATGTACTGAAATAGAATGTTAAGATACTTACACTTCAAAGAATTAAAAATAAATACGTAATTTTATGCATCATACAATTTTACAGCTACACTCAATTCCAAAATTTATTTGAAGTTGTTTCTAATAATTTCTTTTTTCATTGAAATCGTCAGTCAGCCATGTACCATCGTTATCCACAACAACAATAACCTTAATCACAACAAATCCTTGGGGAACCACTCACACAAGTAAACAACTCTTACACCACGGCTCTCATAGCCGATCCACGGTCACTACAGACCACGAGCAGCAATCACAATGCTCTCCAATACGTGCATCCTCCATGCATGTGGCGCATTGTGGGGTTTTCACCCACTATGGTCACTATTGACCCCGAGTCGCAATCACACCATTGCTCTCGAAAAACCTACATTCACACACATGTGGACCACAACCACTACGGTCACAACAGAGAACCCTACTCGCGTGTTCCCCGCCTCGGCTTGCTCGTCACCACTGTGACATCTCTCACTATTACTACTTATATACTTTGACTGATACATGACTTTGGCATCTTTATTTTTTTTTTCACCCTTCCATGAGCTCACCCAAAATAGTTCAGAACTTACAACGTTAACAACTTAACTTCCATCTTACTAAGTCTGATTACGATATTCATTTCTAATTATACAAAATCGCAAATATACATTTTTGTATAAGCTATCATTCTATTATTAAATCGAGCTTTAAAATATTCCCCACATCGTTTCATGTTCTCTGTCACTGTCTGACCTAATTTACTCCTACTCTATAAAAGTGTTTGAACATTTTTATTCTAAATACAAAATTCTGTAACACCATTGAAATTATACAAACAGAAATGAAGTGACTAACCATTGCTCCAAGATCTTTATGTACAACTCATGTTTCAGTAACAAAGTCATCCCTGTGACAAGTGTTCAATGATAGTCATCCCTGTGACTCCAAATTATCAGTCAGTTAACCCTGTGACCATGCGAGCTCATCAGTCATCCCTGTGACTAATCAATCAGACAGTCATCCCTGTGACCGTCGGGTAATCTTACAAAGATTGTCATCCCTGTGACAATAACAAACAATCGCAGACAGTCATCCCTGTGACCATGAAATGAGACACACTTAAGTCAACCCTGTGACTACAAGTGTTCAATGGTAGTAATCCCTGTGACTCCAAATTAACAGTCGGTCAACCCTGTGACCTCAATGATTCAGTCATCCCTGGGACTAATCAATCAGACAGTCATCCCTGTGACCATCGGGTAATCTTACAAAGATTGTCATCCTTGTGACAATAACAAATAATCGACGACAGTCATTCCTGTGACCATGAAATAAGACACACACTTAAGTCAACCCTGTGACTACAAGTGTTTAATGGTAGTCATCCCTGTGACTCCAAATTAACAGTCGGTCAACCCTGTGACCTCAATGATTCAGTCATCCCTGTAACTAATCAATCAGACAGTCATCCCTGTGACCATCGCACACAAAACCAACATTAATTTAACTGATTATCAAAAATACCTGCAGCAATGTCCTATGAAGGTACTGAAACGCCTTCAGTTTCACATTTTGGTAAATCACACTTTTCATTTAATTCAATAATTACTTTAGCATCGGTATCACTACAATAATAACGGCTGCAGTCTCGCAATTTTCCAAATTAAAAGCTCTACAGCTAAATATCAAGCAATTTTTTTTTATGCATTGTATTGAAAGATCTAACTCACACCTGTGTGAATAGCCGGTCGATTCTGTCGACATCTCACGGTGTTCACCTAGGCGGAGTGAACGATAACTGAGCTGTCAATACATCTTATTTGTATGGTTTGACAACTCATCCGTCGTACACCCCGCCCAAGTGTTCACTTCGACATGTTTACAGAATCGCACGGCAGGTCTACTTCACCTACTGTGTTCCGCTACGATTTGCTATCGTTAACCTCCACGGCAATTCTTTACACATTTTAACCAAACAAAATTATTCTACATCTTCACTATACTGAATAGTCGGTCAGTTAGCCTTCTGACAGTTCAAAAGTGACTGCAAGGAACTTGGCCTCGGGCATCTTCCCACTAAAGAGATTTTAAAACATACCGACCAGTTAGGTATGCACATCGGTGCTTGCAAAAAGAGCAATAATAGCGTGCGTCTAATATCACATTTTAATAAACCACGATCACGAATTACTTTAAGTTAATCTACGAACATCACGGTCAATGCTGCACTGAATCAATCAATCAATCTTATTTTAATCTCATCCGCATTAACTTATTTTGACATTGTTTTAATCAAAACTAACAAACAAGAAGGAACATTACCCGTCGCTGTGATATCGATGTTCGTCATTTATTTATTGCCAAAATATTTAGTATAGAATATGTATTTTTCTGTGTATATATTATATTTAAAGTAATGTCGCACCGAGGACAGCCCCATTTGCTGTCCAGACAATTACTGTTCATTCCAGGTTGCCTGGAAGAGATCACGGAATGCGATAAGGCCGCCCATTGTACATGTGTTTTAGTTAGTACCTAATGTTCATTTTATGTTATTATCGGTGTACAATAAAGTATATGACGGAATATCAGAATGGGCAGCGGAGCGGTCGTTGTGATGGTCATCCATCATGGGCGTGTTATAGAAGAAACGTTGAAATAATAGCACGTTTGTGATTAATAACAGTCCCTCGTTTCATTCGATTACATTTGTAAACAAAATATACGGTAAAACACAAGATGAAACTAGATTACGAGCCAATAGGTTAGCACGCGTGCACTTCGTACGCTGTCTGTCAAAAGAATGCCAGCTGTCACGGCGTAGACGCAAACTTGCTACCCTATTCGGGGTTACCCGCTCATATTTTATAAATCGCCATTTATATTCGACCAATTGAAATAAATCACCATTTTAATTTTAACAATAATTACTATTCAACCAAATAACACAATCAGTCTCTCATCTTAAATCTTGGATTTACTTTTAATTTAGCTGCGCGCCGTCACGGCCGTCCTGCATCTTCACACGTCCTCGTGTATATTGCTCTCATCTTCACTATCGACGGTCAAACAGAAAGACACAATGATTAACATTATTCTCCACTCGGTCAGCCTGACCCATATTTAAAGAAATACTTATAAGGCACCTAAACCTGATTATTTATCATTTTCAATACAAGTGATAACCAAATATCTCAGATAACACATCGAATCTTACATAGTACTCAGTGCCACCACAGCAAGTTAGTGCCAACCAAGCTGCTCGATGTCATACAGTTTGGTTGGCGCCACACAGGCTCGTCAATACCACACAGGCTAGTCAGTGCCACACAGGCTAGTCAATGCCACACAGGCTACTCAATGCCACACAGGTCAGTCAATGCTACTCAGACTAGTCAATGCCACACAGGTCAGTCAATGCCACACAGGCTAGTCAATGCCACACAAGCGAATCAATGCCACACAGTCTAGTCAATGCCACACAGGTCAGTCAATGCTACTCAGACTAGTCAATGCCACACAGGTCAGTCAATGCTACTCAGACTAGTCAATGCCACACAGGTCAGTCAATGCTACTCAGACTAGTCAATGCCACACAGGCTAGTCAACGCCACACAGGCCAGTCAACGCCACACAGGCCAGTCAACGCCACACAGGCTATTGCCACATAGGCTATTGCCACACAGGCTGGTGCCACACAGACTGGTGCCACACAGGCTAATGTCACAAAGGCTATTGCCACACAGGCTGGTACCACACATGTTGGTGCCACACAGGCTAGTGCCACACAGGCTATTGCCACACAGGCTAGTGCCACATAGGCTAGTGCCACACAGGCTTTTGTGACCAATGGTTAATATTAGCAAAGGCCTTCACAGTAAATGGCCCCCCGCCGCGCCGCGGTAGCGAACAGACGTGTCCTCTGTGCCTCCCCGTATCTTATTTTTGTGCCGGTGCAATAAACCAATATTCAAGCGGAATCTTGAGTCAAATAATCTAATAACATCGTATTGAACGCAACTTGGAACAGGAAAACAACAAAAGTGTGTGCTAGCAGGCCAGTTTTAATATAAAAGTGAATAAAAACTTTCCGATATAAGTGATTTTGTGACCAACGTGCACGAGCGCTGACTAACGCGCCTGGCCTTGAGCAGTGTCACACGTACATTTGGATCCTTTCACTTTTTGCTACAAGGAACAACCTGATACGCTATTTCGTTTGCACTTCTAACAGCCTGCTTAGCCTAGCGGTGGAACGCGTTGCTTGTAATCATCAACATTTGTCGCAATCTGGGTTCAAACCCCGGTGACAGTGAGCACTTTTTGTGTCTTTAAATTTCACTAGATCTTTACTAGTTAAGTATGGCTTCTACCCCAAGAACTCCGCCGAATAAATATAATAATTTACCTTCACGCTCGGAGTCAGACATTCCAACCTTATTTTCTAAAGAGGAACTGCCTATAGGTAATACTGTCTCGACTAATATCACCCAACGAAACAAGCGAAGATGTCCATCGAGCGAACACAACTTCCACCATAACTTGACCGAATTTAAGAATGAAATAAGTGACATGATTCAAAATTTGGTCAACGTACAGAACGCGCGTATGGACAAATTAGAAAACCACATAATGGAACTAAAAACCTCGTCCTCGAAGATCGAAGCAACAAACACAGTCATCGATAAATCTATGACGTCATTATCGGATCAGCTAACCTCGATCGAAGCGAAAATTACAGGTTTAGAAAAGGAACGCAACTCAATGAGTATTAAACTGACTGCACTCGAAGATAAAGTGGAGTCACTTGACCGTAGCATTGTTAAAACGTGTGTCGAGCTTCGCAATATCCCTAAGCAGTCTAAGGAAAACAAAAAGACGCTTTATGAATCACTGCTAAAGTTATCAAATTACATTGAAATGAATTTGCAATCATCTGACATACGCGATGTACTGCGGCAACCATCAAAAAAAGAAAGCACGACATCAACGCTCACGGTTGAATTTACTAACACCCTCATCAAGAGCGAATTTTTAACCGCAGTAAAGGAATATAATAAGCGTAATCCTAACAATAAAATAAACTCCTCTCACTTGGGTTACGAAAAACCAACAACACCTATCTACGTTGCTGAGCAATTAACTGCGTTCTCAAAACGACTTTTCTATCTGGCCCGTAGCTACGCAAAAGTCAACGAATACTCGTATTGCTGGACCACAGATGGTCGCATCCTGTTGAAGAAAAACCCTGACAGCCCATCTATTGTTATTAGAAGCGAACAACAGCTAAACAGCTTATCTACACCCAAAGTTATTTGACTAGTTATGCTTAATCAGAGTTTGCTATTATTGGTTTTTTGTTGTTGGCTTGTTTTTTCTAGTACTTATATTTTAACTATTAACTATATTGATGAGAGTATTCACTTTTCACACACAATATATAAACACTCTGCACACACATTACAATTATTAATGTTCAACACACACTCTCGACACACAACCTTTCTTTTCCATACAATATTCTTATGCTCCCAAAACACGATCACTCATCTTCACATTCTGACCGCCCCTTTTGTACCCTTTTACTTTTTTTTCTTTCTTTATACAATGTCTAATGATATTATAGAATATATCAGAGTCGTCGACGATTTTTCTGTATCAGATGTTCGTGTCTGTACTCCCGAGCAAACCAAATCATTCATGGGTAATCCAAGTGCGTGGTACACAATTATAACTCAAAATATTCGATCCATTAACTGTAACTTCCTAAACCTAGAAACTCTTGTCCACCGTATAGACATCAACAGTGATTTTCTGGTTCTTACTGAATGTTGGTTGTCATGCGCCAGCAACTGTCGAATACCCGCCTTACCTAACTACACTACGTACAGTACAACTAATCATCTAAATCACAGTCATGGAGTTGTTGTCTACGCGAAATCATCCTTGTTAGCCTCCTGTGAAGAACCTGACCTTCTTGGAGCAGCCTCCGGTATACTTATAAAACTTAAAACAGACATAGCTATTCTCTGTATTTACCGCTCGCCGTCAAATGACAATATTCATACATTTCATACTGCTCTAAATACCATACTACCTGCCCTCGCTAACTATAACTCTATAATCATTACCGGAGACATTAATGTAGACATTAAACCTGATACACTTGACACGAGGTCACATGAGTACCTTAGTACCCTAGCATATCATGGTTTCTTACCCGCGCATACTTTACCTACGAGAGGAAACAACTGTTTAGACCATCTTATGATACGAACTAAGACAAAAACTCTGACACTTGTTTATAACACGACTGTGACCGACCACTGCTCTTCCCTATTCTCACTAAACAAAAATAAATTTAAGCATACAGCTCAAAAAACTTACTCTAAAATAGACTACGACGCACTTGACACTTATATGGAAAAACTTTACCTTAATCCCTTTTACCTTATCTCGGATTCCAACATTGCCATAGATAATCTTATTTCAATAATAAAACCTGCAATAAACGAATGCACTAAAATTGTTAAAATTCCAGCCCGAAAAAGAATTCTTAAACCCTGGATTACTCCTGGGTCGTTAAGGTGTATCCGGAATCGTGATTCTTTACACAAAAAAGTCAAACTGGCTCCAGGTAACTTAACCCTCCTTATAATTTATAAAAGATACAGAAATTTGTGTACTTCTCTGTTGAAAAAAGTCAAAAGGCAATACGACTCAAACGAATTAAATAAGGCTAGTCAGAACCCTAAAAAACTTTGGGACACTATCAAAACTATAACTAACACACATTCTACAAGAATTAACTCAAATCCTTTGCTGAATTACTCATCGTCACCCTCCCAGTCTTGTAACGAGATCAACGAATTCTTCGCTAATATTGGGAAAAAACTTGCAGATAACCTCAATGTTGCTCGCTCTTCTTTGTCTCCACCTAACCCCATATACTCCACCAACTCGTTTGTTATGCTACACACTGATGTAGAGGAAATTAATGCCACTATAAACACGTTGAGAACAAATGCTGCCTCTGGATGGGATGGTATCTCCCAGTATTTTCTGAAACGATATGCTAAGATTCTTGCGCCCGTTCTCTGCCACATCTTCAATACATGTTTTCAAACTGCTATTTTCCCCACTGCTTTGAAAAGAGCTATCATCCACCCTATCTTTAAAGGGGGTGACAGGAACTTACCTAACAACTATCGACCTATCGCCGTCCTTAGTGCCCTATCAAAAGTGCTGGAACGCATTGTTAACAAGCAACTTACCCACTACCTTGAACGCTTTGAACTTCTCCCCTAATCAATTTGGTTTTCGTAAAAATAAATCCACCTCGGACGCAGTTCACAGTCTTATTAATGATGTTACAGAAAACTTAAATAATAATAAAAAAGTCCTTACCGTCTTTTTAGATTTGGCAAAAGCCTTCGATACCGTCCCTGTTTCCACCCTCTTAATTAAGCTTGAGGGCATCGGTGTGAGAGGTCCCTCACTTGACTTTTTTAGGAGCTACCTCTCAGACCGGTCTCAATCAGTTGTAATAGACAATCACAAGAGTGAAGAGCTCCCTATTGAGTACGGGGTCCCACAGGGTAGTGTTTTGGGGCCTACACTCTTCCTTGTGTACATCAACAGCCTCTGCAACCTAGACGTTCCTAATGCTAAAATAGTTTCCTATGCAGATGACACCGCCATCACTTTTTCTGCAAACACATGGACGGAACTTCAGACTGTTGCACAAAATGGCTTTAATACCATTACAAAATGGCTCCTGTCTCACACACTGACTCTTAATGCTACTAAAACTAACTTTGTAATCTTTTCTATTAGTAACACCTCTCAACCTAATAGTTCTATTTATTTAAAAGCTCACTCTTGTCCTATCCAAAACCAATGTCAATGTCCTGACCTGACTTCAGTGGAAAAAATTAAATATCTTGGCATTATTTTAGATAGAAACCTTAATTTCAAAACACATATTTCGACTCTCACCAGCCGGATACGCAAATTGATTTATGTATTTAAGACCTTGCGGCACGTAGCTAATCCTGCAATCATTCGTAACGTATATTTTGCCCTATGCCAATCAGTCCTCAATTATTGTATCTCTTGCTGGGGCGGAGCCGCAAAAACTACACTTAAACCTCTAGAGATCGCCCACAGAGCTATATTAAAAGTCGCAACATTTAGGCCTATACGTTTCCCTACTACCGAATTGTACAAAACCTGCAACCTACTCAATGTAAGACAGCAATTTATCTTTCACACAATTTTATTGCAACATTTAAAAACACCCTATATAAAAATAAACAGACGCCGCAAAAATAATATCTGCTCTACTCCGTCGGTCCGAAAAAAGTTTATAAAAAAACTCTTCCCCTATCTAGGTCCGTCACTATATAATAAAATCAATGAAAAACAACCAATTTACGGATCTACTATATTTGACTGTAAGAAGACCGTCCGCTTGTTCCTATCTACTCTCAATTATGAAGAAACCGAAGACTTTCTGAGGTAACCTCTCACACAGTTCAGTTCAGTATTGGTGACATTCATAACACTAACACACATTAGACACACACATAGCTCCCTAACATACACACACACACACCATCACACACAACACAAAACACATAACTGACACAACACAACACACGCATAGACACACACATACTCACACACACGAAATTTACCTATTTGTAATGTCTTTCATTTCTCTTTCATTGCGTGCGAGACGCCGACGCGAGCGCACGTAGTTTGTTTACTCCGTATCGCTTAAGTCAAGTTTTTCTCGGAGTACCCACATAAGTTGAGAATGGAAGGAAAAAGTGATGGAAATAACGCGGAAAACAGCGATTCGATGATAACTTCGATTTCCTTTGCGGGTGAGGCGAGTAATAGTAGCAACCAGACGGATTGGGAGATGAATAGTGGAAGAATTGCGGAGAAAAGGGCCAGGGAAAAGAGTGATGAAAGCTGCAGCGAAGAGGGTTTTACAACGGTGATCAGAAGGCGACCTAAGCGCCTTTTAAGGAGTGAGTCTGGAATCGAAGGTGAATCGGGGAAGGTAGTAAGAGAAGAAAATATGGATGATACTTATAAGATTAGCTTAACGTCCTTAGAAGTCATGCCCAAACAAATGGCATTAGCAAAATTATTGAAAAATGAGAATATTCAAAACATATTGAGAATCAACTATAAGAGTCCCTACAAGGTTTTCATACATATTGCTAAGAAAGAAGATGGAGAAAAGTTAATCAAATGCCAGAAATTCGTTGATTTAGGAATAAGAATTCAATTTGTTAACCAACTCGACTTATCTTACGGAATAATTAAGGGTGTAGACTTGGAACTGAGTGAGTCAGAGATATTAGAGTCATTAGAGACTTCATGCAAAATATTATCAGTTAGAAGACTAAGGCGTATCAGTCAGGACAGGGAGTGGGTGGACAGTGAGACTGTGCGTGTGTGTTTTGAGAGTCCCACGACTCCAGAGTTTATTCTTGCCTATGGATGCCGATTTAGAGTAGAACGATATGTATTTCCTGTCACTCAATGCTCCAGCTGTTGGAAATTCGGGCATATAAAGAAATACTGCCCAACAAAAAAGATTCTGTGTCCTAAATGCAGCAAAGAACATGAAAATTGTGAAACAGACAGAATTGAATGTCCTAATTGCAAAGGACCTCACATGGCACTTGACAAAACGTGCCCTGCCTTCCTAAAAGAAAAAGAGATCCGAACTTTAATGAGTGTAGAAAACATATCCTATAGAAAAGCCTTGGAAATATATTTAAAGAACAAAAACAAAGGCAATAAGGTTGTAGAAATTGAGGATTCTAGTGAAAGAACGGAGAAGAGTCAAATTACTTTGAAGAAAACTTACAGTAGTGCTGTGCAATCGACAGTTACTGCACAAGAAGTCTTAACTAATGAAAGTACATGCAATCAAACAGAAATCTTAGGCAACAGACAAGTACCAAAACAAAATGTGGGCAGGTCTAAGCAGCAAAACAAATATAAAGATGGGCGAGAAAATCAAACTACATTCATGGAAACAGAGTGGGAACCTTTTGATATGGAAGATGAGATAATTGGAAGCAGTCAGGAAAATAGACAATCCGAAAAAGAAGAAGCTGAAAAAAAGAAGAAAAGAAAATACAAATTTATAGAAATATTTTTAAAAATTAAAGAAATAATTTGTTCCGAGAAAGGATTTGAAGAAATAATAATGTCGGTTTTGAAAGTAATATACGAGGAATGCAAGGTATTTTTCAAGGATTTTTTTATTGGAGGATATGTATGTCAATGGCTGTTAAAATCTTTAAATGGATAATTATCGCAAAGACGCTTTGATTAATATACTACAATGGAATAGTCAAAGTTTAAAGCCAAAATCATGTAGTTTAGACGCGTTACTTGGGCAAGAAAAAATACATATTGTTATTGTAAGTGAAACTTGGCTTAATCCAGACGTTCGATTGAATATGAGAGGTTATAATATTTATAGAAAAGACAGAGATGATTCTTACGGTGGTGTCGCGATAATTATCCATAAATCAATACAAGCGCAATTATGCCCAATTAGCTTAAGTAATGTAGGTATAGAGGTTATATGTATGAAAATACTTAATTGTAAGAGTTTGGAACATGTTGTATCTGTTTATTGTCCATCTTCAGTGCGCACAACATCATCAGATTGGGACAATATTTTCTCGTTAGTGCCTAAAAAATCATTAGTAGCAGGTGACTTTAACGGTCACCATACGAACTGGTCTTATAAAACGGATCAGCGTGGAACTCAAATATTGGACTCATCTTTGGAACACGGCTTTGTGACATTAAATAGTGGAGAGGCAACCCGAGTCAAGTTAGTTAATGGAAATATACAAAGATCATCACCGGACATCACATTAGTATCATCTGACATCGCTATTAAATTTCATTGGGTTGTAATGAACGAAAATTTAGGTAGTGATCACCTCGTAATGCAGATTTCGATGAATTTTCAAGAACACATCGAGTATAATAAAAGACGAAACTTCAAAAAAGCAAAGTGGGAGGCCTATCGTCATGAGCTTACAGAGTTTTTTTCTGGGGTAGTTGACGTCAGCAATAATATCCAGGGACTATACGACTATTTCTTAGAACGAGTAGATATGGCAGCAAATAAATACATACCTATGATTAAAATTTGTACTAGTCCCTTAAGAAATTTTAAGCCAAAAGAGTATTGGGATCCATCATTATCTAGAGCAGTGGCTGAACGTAGGTTGGCTTTAGCCAAATTCAGAAGAAATCCTACTCCTGACAATCTTACACGATTAGAAGAGAAAGGGATATATGCACATAATCTGATAAGGAAAGCCATAGATAGAGGCTGGAAAAATTTTTGTAGTAGCATAGATGAAACTTCTTCAGTTTCTGACATGTGGCGAAAGATGAGATGGCTTAAAGGTTATCGTCAAGCTGAATCTAGTGTGTCGGAGGAAAAACTAAAAAGTTTGTTATATTCACTCACACCGGATTCCGTGATAAATTTATCACCAGTATTCAAATCACAGAACGTTTTAATGGAATCAGCATTTACAATAGATGAATTAGACAATAGTTTAAAAAAGAAGGACACTGCTCCGGGTAATGATGGAATCACGTACACTATGATTTATAATCTTCCGTGTGAGGCCAAGGAATTTCTTCTCCGAGTATATAATGAAATTTACAGGACTGGAGATATCCCAAAACAATGGCGTGAGATATCAGTTATTGCTATTCCTAAAGCTGGGCACGACACGAATACGGAGACTAAACTTAGGCCAATATCTCTTATATCCTGTGTCTGTAGGATATTCCATAATATGATCGGAAAGAGAATAGAATGGTTTATTGAGAAACATTCAATTTTGTCACCTAACACGGTTGGTTTTAGGAGAGCTCAATCTTGTTTAGATTGCATTTCAAGACTGTCTACTTATGTCCAATTAGGTTTCACTAGAAATGACCCTACGTTGGCTTGCTTTCTGGACATTACAAATGCTTATAACAATGTCTTAGTGGAA
Organism: Melanchra persicariae; assembly: GCA_947386135.1. NCBI lineage: Eukaryota > Metazoa > Arthropoda > Insecta > Lepidoptera > Noctuidae > Melanchra > Melanchra persicariae. Next base: position 5,594,575 of record OX376661.1, on the reverse strand, counting down.
AAGGTTGTTCAGACGTTAGATGATTTGGGAATTGGCTCAAAAGTTTGTAGATATTTAAATTCATTTTTATTAGAGCGATACTTAATGATAAGAAGCGGTAGTGATGGACGAACTGTTGATGTTAGACGTGCAAGCAGGGGGTTGGCACAGGGCGACCCTATATCACCTATGCTTTTTAATATTATTACATCAACGATTTGCCAACGGATTGAGACTGTAATTGTTTCGCAGTACGCGGATGATTTCGTATGTTACCTCAGCCATAAAGATTTAAATCACACGGAATTGGAAATGCAAGTTGCTCTTAACTCTATGGTTGTAATGCTGGATAATATGGGGCTAGAAATGTCACCAGACAAATCAAAGATGTGTCTTTTTAGTAGAGGTAGAAGAAGACGACAACTGCAACTTACAATTAACAACCTACCAATTCCCTCAGTAGATTGTGTGAAACACTTAGGTATCTGGTTAGATAGGTCACTTCTATGGAAAAGGCATATTAATGAAATACAGGAAAAGACGGCAAAGTTTTTAAATTTATTTAAAGTATTGGCGGGGCCGACTTGGGGAATCCATCCGAAACATTTGAGGTCTTTGTATATTTCATTGGTACGCAGTAGGATTGACTTCGGTTGTTTTCTCTATGATAATAGTGCAAAGAGTCATCTATGTAAACTGGACAAAATTCAGAACCAGTATTTGAGGAGTATAGGTGGTTTTATAAAAAGCACTCCAATACACGTAATGGAAGCTGAAATGTGTGTGTGAAATGTGTGTGTGTGTGTGTGTGTGATGGTGTGTGTGTGTGTGTGTGTGTGTGTCTCCTTTGTACGTTAGGAGATTATACTTAGCTTACAAGTTTTGTATAAAAAGTATGTCATGTTCGAACAATGTAACTATTAAATTAATAGATGACTTGAATGATCTTTCAGTCACAAGATACTGGAACAATAAGAAAAAACCGTTGCTTGTGACCGTATACAATGAGTGTAAACTTCGTAATATATATTGTTCAAATATATTGGACATGTACTCACTGGAGAAATGGGTGACAAGTATAAACATACGGGATAAAATTCGTTGGAAGTTAGACTGTGTCAAAATAGCAAAACGCAGCCATGAGGTTACATCACTTAAATTCGATGTTATCAAAGAACTTAGTGAAAAGTACCCGGGGTGGAAAATGTACTTTACTGATGGTTCTAAGAGCAAAAGTGGATGCGGTGCCGCTTATTATAGTTTAAGTGATGGAACTTCGGCCTTGTTTAAATCTGTTGATACAAACGTATCTGTAATGACGATGGAACTCGTTGCAATCGCAAAAACTCTAGAGAACATAACTTGTTGGGACAATTCTGTGAATCAAAACATTGTTATATGCACGGATAGCAAAAGTGGTTTAATGCATTTAGCTCGATGCGCCTCTGGTTGCAGAGGTATACCGATAGCTTATGCAATTCTTAGACTATTTTATGAAATTAGTGACATTAATTTGAGGTTGCAATGGATTCCATCTCATATTGGTATACATGGAAACGAGAAGGCTGACATGTTTGCAAAAAAAGCTATTTTGGAAGGATTGGAAATTGACATCGCTCCGTTCTACACAGAAATACTTAGCTATTACAAGAACATTTGCTACAACCGTTTTAAAGAGTATTTCGACAAGAAGTCTAAAGAAAAAGGCATATGGTATAAGACTTTGCAAAGTGAGCCTCCTCGAATCCCATGGTTCGCTGGAAGTCATATAAAGAGGTCGTATGTTGTTATGGCACATAGATTGCGTTCTGGTCATTTTCCATCCAGGAAATTTGGATACCTAATGAAAAAAGTCGATTCCCCTAATTGCCAAGTGTGTAATAAAGTGGAAGACGTCCAACATTTGCTGGTGGAATGTGAAAAGAACAGGAGAGAGAGGGAGATAGTGATACGGGAGTTAAAAGTTAATATGTATGATGTTGGAGCTTTCATTAGAATATTATCTTCACCTAATTCTGGAGAAGCGAAGCTGACATACAAAATGGTTGCCGCATCACTAGCTCCCTCGCTTACGCAATAATATATTTGTTAAATAAAAATAAAAAATGTAAAATTAGTTAGATTAGGGTATGATGAGGCTGACGTACCTTTGTAAGGTAAAAGCCTCTAAATAAATAAAGATTAAAAAAAAAAAAAAAAAAAATCTCTTTATTTTTCCGCATGCATGTTATTGTTACTAGGATAATATGCCTAATTATAAAATGTACTACGTCATGTGCCATATAAGACCCCTATATGTATATTGTATAATCGGGATCGGTCCTGTCTCTCCTAAGCACAGGCTACTCAGTAGCCTATATAGGAGTACAGCGCTTCACCCGCTTACTAGATTTTGTATTACTCTCATGTGCCAATGTATCCATTCTATAATCTGGTCCTTGTAAACAATAAATAAAATTTATTATTATTATTATTATTAGTAAACAAGTAAATCCAGCTGCACAACACCTGCGCCGTTATCGGCACATTCTGACTCTACACTATTAGTAGGCCTTCAAACCTATGTACGTTCAACTCCAATGGAACGGAGCAATCTGTCATAGGTCGTATTCGATCATGTGCATACTTATAGGTTCTACTCTATTATTAGAGCTTTCAGTAAATGCCTATCGCCACGTGTTTGTTACTCATGGGGTGCGGTCAGACCCATTGGCACTACCTGAGGTGCGTTCAAGAGCTTCGAATATGAGTAGACAAGCTATTCTTAACAAGATTTCGTTTCATTATCATTGTCTTCGACTAAGACATCTAATACACGAGAATACTTGGTGATCGGGAATCTTCCTCAATTTTGCACAATCATGAAGACTTGCACCTTTAGTCGGTATCTATCTAGGTAAATAAACCTTCGATGATCCTTAACCGAACGGACCGTTTAATTCAAGATTTTACGTACCTAATCTGGTTTCACTCATAATCTTCTAATAACACGAAATCGTTAACGGAAAGCTTAATCTTTAGCTGCTTCTGTACAATCAAATTGAGCTTTACCTTATACCACGCATCGTTTTAAACCCTGTAATGAAATCTCAGGGACCTCATCTAATTGATTCCAGTACCTACATAACCAAACATCAATTATGGGTCTCGCAGTTTCTTAAATCAAACGCTCTACAGATGAAGTCTAACATTTTTGAAGTCTAACATTTTTGACGCATTATTTGCTGTCGTTGAATTCTACGGCAATTGTCTACAAACTAGTGTTGGTCAGTCAGTTAGCCGTTTGAGAGTTCAAGAGCGGCTGTATATGACCTAATTGAAACAAATGCGGTTTGATTCAAGATTCGTGATTACCAAGTCCAGAAACCGGTAAAAGTCACCAAACTCACATTAATTTGAATAAAGAAAATCAAAGACCAGGTATCTCATCACAGTCAACAGCTGTCATATCATAGCTCAACACAACACAATTACTACACTCGCTCTTCCCCATGGGAATAATATCAAGTAAGTTTTATTTTGTACGACAAAGAGCTACCGCAACCCTGTTAGAGACTCCTTCGTCTGTATCACTCTGGGATACTGCCACGATACTCTAGTACAGTCACTGACACACAGAACTAAGCATCTGTTCACATAAACTAAATTGCCACTAACTCATCATCTACTTCACAACCTCTATTGGTACTTTGCCTCGGGTGTCTTCTTCTTCATAAACAGATTTTAAAACATGCCGACCGATAAGCTATGCACATTGGAGCTTCCAAAAAGATACAATGTTTGCTTTAAACGTTCATGTGAAGGAGCTACGTTCACGAATTACTCTACGTTAATCTACGAACATCACGGTCATAACTGCACTGTTCAATTTGAATTAATAAATCTTATTTTAATCTCACCCGTATTAACTCACATACCGGGTAGGCAAACCAGTAGTGAGAATGGAAAAATCTATTTAGAAATTTTAATAGCATGATTTCTCTATGCCTGTAAACCTTTAATCATTGTCATTAAAATCAAGTTGCTGTTCATGATGGTTTACTTACTATCGAAATAACTAACGTTGGAAAACGTACGTAAATGTAAACGTATATAAGGAAAACTGTCGCCGACACGTTAGTACATAAGCCTGGGTCCAATTTTTCACCAAAAACGTCTAAGTCGGAACATGACCTTGTGGCAACCTTGCCATGCACTATCTCATTCTAAAGTTCGCACTGAACAAAATGTTGAAACTATTACCGCCAATGGGAAAACTAAGTACTCGCTTTGTATTAAGTATGTCAAAATAACCTTGCACTATCAAACCAACCACTGAATACATATGAAGAATTTGGAAGCTTTTAAACTCACAATACAAATAAAATGGGAGCGACTCACCCAGTTCCAGACAGCTTTGAACGTTTTTACACCCCACAGATGTTGACAAGATGCTCGGCTACTGCAGTCTGCAAACTGGTTGCTGACCTTTGGTTTGTCACGCTCAGAACTGCTCAGAAGTTGCAGCTGCTCAGCAGTTATAGCAGCATGCGAACCGCTAGCCTCTTGCTAACTTCATTCACCGTAATACGATATCTGAAAACTGAGAAACACTACGAGAGTACAAGTTCTATCAAAGCTGTGGCTGAAAATAGAGCTTTCAGGTAGTAGTAGAAGTCAATAAATCGAAAACTAAACAAAACATTGGCACAAGAAAAGAGGCCCACGCCCAGCAGTGGGCAAAGCCCGGACAATGGAAGGTAATGATAAATCAAAATATGGCTTTTGCGAATAACACAGTTTTCAGAAAAAGCGTTAGGTGGGTACGGTTTTGAGACTATAGCGCTTTATTGTCCCATGGAGGTATTTACGCCACTATAGTCCCAACAACAATAACACTAAACAATCAAGTATATTACTCAAATAGCGATAGCAAAATAATATTGCTTCATAAGTGTGGTGTCCTAGTTTGCTGCTGGGTTCGTAAATCAAAGCCACACACTCGTTTCACCAGCGGTTGGGCAAGCAATGCCGTGACGTGCATGCGCCGCTTGTACTTTATTAATACGTCACACCTCTTCCTTTACATAAGAATTTAAACAAACAAATACAATAACTGATTAATTATTTTAACTTAATTATCAAATAGTTAATTAATTCTCCACATTCTATAATTTCTAACAAGGTAAAATTTATCTTCCACTGAATACTTATTATACAATATAACAGAGTTATTTATCTATTCTTTTGCTTCTATCGAATCACTTTTATCCTCTGAATCATCTGTTTGATAATAATGTTTCCCCTATTTCCAGGTATATACCATACTTTTTCCTTTTTCCTTCACTTGCTTTCCAAACTGTGTTTTATGAAAGTATAAGTCAAAACGTTCATTTCAATAAGGCCATCAAACGGCTCTTTTGAACGTCATCATTTACATCCAAATACTATGTATACAAAATAAGGTGACTCTACTGTCCGTTCGCAAAGGTAGATTCTTATGGAGAAGAACGGACAAGAAACTCCATAGTTACTCTTTTCAAATAAATCCTTTACAATATTTTGAATACACACATTAACTTTAATATATGTGAGGTTGATGCACCTAGAGTATACTGCTTATAGAAATCAAAGTATTACCAGCAGAGGTAAACTTATTCATTTTCTTAATAAGTACATGGTACTCACATATTTACAAATATTGGATCCATTAATAAAACAGTGTGTGAGTTAATAGAAAAATAAAAACTAAAAAAAAAAGTACATCTATAAAGTTAATGCATAAATTGACCAGTTTGATTTTGTCTACACTACACCCTTGGTTCTTCTATGCAGCAGCCAATGGCGTAGTCATTTATACTGTAGCTCCATGATTCCACGACACTGCCATCCGTGACTAGCACCCATCCTCGGGTGTAGTACAATATCCAGTCATGGGGGCTTTGTGCACAGCGCTCCCCGCACAACATTTCTCAACGGAAAGATATCCGATCTAACAAAATAAATTTCTGAAATGCATACTTACTCATGAAAATTCCGTTATAATCTGTGCACCAACACAGACCAAAATCGCAACAACAATTTGAAAATATTTAGCACGATATGTGCAACAACATATTAAGCGCTGTGTACTTGGTGCACAGACAGAATTTGTACCAACGATTCCTTGGAGACCCATCGCCTCATGTTATTCATGAGGTGCGGTCAAGAGTTTAGTAAACAAGCCATCAGACTTGGTTTCATTATCACTGTCATCAACTATGTCATCTAAGTCTCGAGGCAATGATCGGAGGTATTTCTCACACGATCATGGAGGTATTTATACATTCGCTTAGAGTCAAGCGCCTTTATTCGGGGTATACCCAGGTCCATCTCCTTGATAATTCTTAAATGAACCTTTGAATTTAGAATTTTAATTAATCCAGTTTCACTCTTAGTTTACTAATAACATGAAATCGTTCACGGATGTTTTTTTTAACTTCTGTGCAACCTAATTGAGCTTTACCTTATACCACACAGCGCTTAAAACTCTCTAATGAAATCTCACGGACCTCATCTAATCGACTTTAGTATCTACATCACTAAACATCAATAATAACGGTCTCGCAAATTCTACAGATGCCGCCTTTTACGCAATATATTGCACCTATTGCGTCGTGTTACGATGTGCTATCGTTAATCTCTACGGTAATTGTCTAAAAACTTTTCATGTTACAGAGCTATTCCATGTCACTCTAATGTCGTTCAGTCGGTAAACCTTTGACAGACCGACAGTGGCTGTAAATGGTCTCATTGAAATAAATGTTTTAGGTTTGATCCGCGATAAGCTAGTATTCATGATTACCAAGTCCAAGCACCAATAATAGTCATCGAAATCACATTAATTTGAACAAAGAAAATAAAAACCTCTGACTCTACGTGTAAAATTGTACGTGATTTAACATTAGACTTTTCATTCGATTCTACATTCGACTTTACATTTGACGCTTTTCAGTGTTTTGGTCGATAATATACTCCTCTTTATTATGAAATTGACCTTTTCCGGCATGATTTCTCAAGCTTAATAAAATCGTTAAAATGTTTCTACTTCCTCCTGTTTTCTTTTTCTGTTAGAAAATATAAATTTCGTTAATCCGACTTTGTTTCGAACTTAAGGAACTGTCTCATTTCTTTAGAGCTAATGCATAGACATCGACACCTTCCCCTTCTTCAGCATGAACGTTGACTATAATCTACCCGGAAGATTATAGGCAACTTCTTGTTTGTAGTGCTATTCCCCCAACGTAGTAGAGAGTAGCTCGTTTCTTAGCAGGATTGTCGATGATGACAGGCAATGTGTTAAATTCAAGAGCCCTCTTCCATTTCTCCCTGCGAGTGTCGATAATTATGTCTGATCATCTTCGCAATCAGGAAGTTTGGAAGTGTGGATGACGCATGAGTCATTTTGGGTTTTAATCAAATTGACTCTTACTTTTGCGTGGCTTTTTACTGAAAATCATTAACAGAAACACACAACTGCGTAGCCCTAATATAAAGATGCAAGTACTCTTTACGTGGTCCTTTGTGTGTTATTTACTCTTTGCGTGGCCCTTTGTGTGTTATTTACTCTTTGCGTGGCCCTTTGTGAGTTATTTACTCTTTGCGTAGCCCTTTGTGAGTTATTTACTCTTTGCATGGCCCTTTGTCAAAGTCAAAGTCAAAGTCAAAGTCAAAGCATTTATTTCAATTACACCATTTACAGGCACTTTTGAATTGTCAAGGTCGGTCGGTCAAAAAAAAAAAGATGAAGCTATTTGCACGTTCCAAAGCGTAGATCTTTATGGAGAAGAACGTGCAAGAAACTCCACGGACACTCTTTTAAAAATAAGTTTTTGTTACAAAATTATGGTTACATCATTCATATTGAAATTATACATATATGTGAGAACGATGTAAAAGACGTGCAGGATAGTCCGGAGTAAAAAAGAAACAATTCAAATAAATAATTAAAATAGACCATGGCAGCCGAGAGATGACCAGTCTCAGCTGACGGCGCCCGTTCACGAACATGACGCATACGCTAGCACCATTCGGCTCGACCATTTTTAAGGGAGCCAAATGATCCAACGCAAACGCCACCATCAGCCAGACTTTTGAGTGAGCATGACATCCCCAATCGCCAGGGTACATTCAAGTCAAAGACCTACCCAAAATGATCATTATAGTTTAAATTTGAGGGACCTACATAGTACTCACACATGTGCCGTTAATGCATGAAATTATACAATGCTAAATAAATTGAGTCTATACAATAAAAAAAAAACATTGCATTCTTACAATCTTCATCCGGTCCAACAATATTTCCAAATGCTAACAGATTACTTTGTGCGCCTTAATGGCTGTGGAGCAGGACCAGCATTGAGCCAAGCATTTTTATCTTCAATATACTCCCCTAACTTATAATATGCTTGCCTGCATAGTGTGCGTTTAATACAAGATTTAAATTTAGTCTCATTTAGTTCTAATATATGGGGAGGTATTTTATTATAACATTTTAAACAGTACCCCATAAAAGATGAGGCTACTTTAGCCAGTCTGAAACCTGGTTGAACTAATTGGTCCCTATTTCGAGTACCATAATTATGTCTGTCGCCTCTTTTACTAAAAAGATGTAAATTCTTTCTAACATACATGATGTTTTCGTAAATGTATTGACAAGGTACCGTCATGATGTTAATATTCTTAAACAGTTCCCTTAAAGAATCGCGCCGGCCGAGTTTGTATACGGCTTTAATGGCTCTTTTCTGCAGAATAAAAATAGACTCGATGTCTGCAGCCCGTCCCCATAGTAGTATACCGTAAGACATGATACTGTGAAAGTAACTAAAATAGACCAGTCTCGCGGTATCTACATCCGTAAATTGGCGGATTTTCCTGACAGCATATGCTGCTGAACTTAGCCGTCCTGCAAGAGATGTTAAATGAGGACCCCATTGTAGCCTTGAGTCAAGAGTAATTCCCAGGAAAACCGTTTTATCGACGAATTCAAGTTTTTCCCCGTTCAATACTATGTCACAATCACTGCCTCTGACATTTGGTAAGGCAAATCTTATGCATTTCGTTTTCTTTTCATTTAGAACTAAATTATTGGCAGTAAACCAATTTTGGACTTGCATTAGGGCGTTATTTATGACGTCAAGATTATTGGTTCGTCTATTTATCTTAAAAATCAAAGAGGTATCTTCGGCAAACAACACCATATCAAGTTTTTGTTGCAATAAATGGGGCAAATCATTTATATATACTAAAAATAAAAAAGGACCTAAAATTGAGCCCTGGGGAACCCCCATTTTCACATTTAAGTGAGTTATTTACTCTGCGTGGCCCTTTGTGTGTTATTTACTCTTTGCGGGGCCCTTTTTGAGTTATTTACTCTTTGCGTGGCCTTTTGTGAGTTATTTACCCTTTGCGTGGCTTTTTAAGTCATCACTGGTTTAGCCCTTTCCAAACTAAAGATGGGTTAATACGGATATTTATCAGTATTGGCCAATAAGACTATATTAGTCTAGAAATATTATAATATTTTAACTAACATTTATATCAGTAATATTTAACAAATACTTATTAATACGTATCACTTCACGAATGTCAGAATAATTGAGTGAGTCTAATCCCACCGATCCGTGTCAAGTGAATGGAATCCCAGATTATGATAAAGATTATTGTACATGTTAGTAATCTGTGGATTATGTGAATATTAAATATTAGCATATATTAGTTCGTCGGATTACTGATACGACTGATATCCATGGAATATTACTCATCTTTTAACTAATACCAATATGTTCGTTACACTCCTATTCCCACTACAACTACATTGGGGTCGGCTCCCAGCCAAACCGGATTCAGCCGAATACCAGCATTCTACGTGGAGCGGCTGCCCACCAGACCTCCACAACTCATTAACTGGCTAGGTAATACGGTACTTCATGGCAAGACCGGTGTCAGACCTTCCGGCCTCCAACAATTCGTAACATAACTGCTAAAGGTCTACAAATGACAGCCGGGCCCAATGGCTTAACGTGCTTTCCGAGGCACGGAGTAGTCTCGGTATGTTAAGATCCACAGACCAACCTCGACAAGCGTTGCTTTACCTTGAAGATTGGCCCGTGCGGCTGTTATAATTTAGCCACGAGCTCCTTGCTCCTTTAGGTAAACCTTTAATAAAACTATGATTCTCTCAATATAAATTGTGCTAGCATACTATTAGACAAGTATCTTACCCTTGCCCGTTTTTTCAATGGTACTCGTATAATGGAGTGTGCTAGCTAACATGTTGTAAATACTATTTAAGTTTATGATTTCCATGTTATTGGATACATATTTATTTTTGTTCCTGTGTCTTAAAATACTTTGCGAACTATTGTTTAATTCAAGTTCTTAAAACGTAACAGACAGATGTGTTGCTGGGGAGTTTGTTGCGCCACTTCTTTTTCCCAGCTAAAACACTAGGAAGTGGTGACGGGTGGGCGTTTTGGGGCACTGTCTTTATGTATGTAAAATTTGACGTTCAAAAAGTGCTGGCTCTCAGCCTAATTTGAATAAATGGATTTTGATTTTAATTTCAATATTGTGATGTAATTGTCGTTAATAATATAATAAAAGTAACCATGAAAATAATACATCTTTCATACCTCGTCCAAACCCAATTGGATTGTTAAAAAACGTAAATAACTGTAAATGTGGGTAACAAGTAAAAACATTTTTTTTTTTTTAAATGTGGGTAGTGTAACGAGTTTTTTTACCTCGTCACATGTTTTATGGTTTTAGTCGATTTTCGAACGACAATAATCTAGTTTTGATGTAAGCTGTCAGCTGTCACTTTTGACAGAGGCACTCTACGCTTTCGATTTAGAAATGGCCGGTCGATAATTTTGAATCGCTCGCCAATATTTCCTCTAATCCGTAGTTATCTCGGATATTTTGGCCTAAATGAAAAGGCAATGATTTTCAAACGGACCTAGAACGATTTTGTGAGAAGGATTGACCTTAATTTTCGGTAAGTTTGAGTTCTTCAGGACATTGTAATGTCTGCGTCTCGTGATAGAATCTTATTAGACGAAATTGTTAATTTTCAGATTTTGATGGTTTTCGCTCGCATGCATAATAGGATTGGCTGCGTATGCGCATCAAAGTTATTTTAATAGAAGAAAACGGTAAGTTTTAGCCCAAATGCACGCTTACACGTGTTCGCATTTTAATGACTTTTCTTAACGTTTTAATATTTTGTTACAGCCCCCTGTTGGCGTTTTTTTTCTTTCTCCAGTTTTTCTTTCTTCAAATTAGTTTTATTTTATTTCATTTTTGGATTTTAAATATCCGAAATTATTACTTATTTTTTTGGAACACTACGGCAATCCGGCAATCATCTCTTCTACGGTTTCGTATTTATTATTTTTAAAGCCAGCAATCTGGTAGGATTTTTTATTTCTATTAAATCTTAACTCATTTAGTGCAAGATGCAGTAATATCACATTCCTATTTTATGTATTAACTTAAACCATATTATATTTTAGAATAAGGGTTTAAAAATTATAAAAGCTACGGGCCATTAAATGGAGAAAAGATAAAATAGTTGTTTTGATTTTCTTTGTTTAGCCTCCCACCGGCAGATTAAAAGTCTGACTCTTCCGATTACTTCTTTCCGGCAACCTTTATTATATTTTGTACTGTGTGAATCTCCCTGGCGCCCGAGTTTAGTATCTTTTAATTTAATTTTTATTTTGGGAGAACACATCATTTACCATTTTTGCTTTAAAACGCACTAACTGGTGACAGTAGGTATGATATATTTTTAATGGGCTGTAAATACGCTAATCGACATTATGTCAATGTATAAGTAGACTAAGATAAAACTATGACTTTTATATGTGTGTGCCAAATAAACTCATTTTCTTTCTTTCTTGGAACAACCTTCGCATTGCAAGGGTTCTGCCGGTGGTAAATTGGACATTTTGAGCGACCTGAAACAATGTCAATTTGCCTTTGTATTGCACCCTTGGCACCATTGATTTGGCTTTGTATTGCACCCTTGGCGCCATTGGATAAGGTGTTTCGTATTTTATTTATGCTTTCAGTAAAATACAGATTAGTGGTCCTAAATTTCCTCATAATATTGTTATTAGCAATCTGTAACCCAATCTTTTTTTTTTTTTGTATTTGTGATGGGTTTGCTCTTGACTCTAGTCAATGTCAGATATGACAGAGACAAAGTCTACGATGGAGCGAGCTTACCCAGAAGGAGCCTGTTCACTTGAACTTTTTTTTTTTTTTTCCAAGATTAGTATCTGAAATGTGTATACCATATTCTCACACTGCAAAATCCTAGATAAGTCCTAGATATATTTTACCACGATGACTGTATAACGAATAAACTACAATATATGTCTAATTTACAAATTATTATGTCCCTGAATTGAATTCTATTGTTACTTTTTTTTTTAATTTTTTTTAGCTAGATGCGGCGTAAATGTACAATAATAGAATGAGTATTACAGTGGCTTAGCATGGGTGTCAGCCGCCCCCTTGTTTAGGTTTTAAAGGGGCCTCCCGGGGCGGGTCGCCCCTCGCCCCTACTACGCTACGCCACTGGAGTGATATAAATCTTTACTACGCGAAGTAGATATGGGTTATGCCGGTGACATTTATTACATTAGGTTTAGTGATATTTAATGTTGCTAAAACTTCAAAACGACAAAGGAATCAATCAATTGATCCATGTAATTTGCATTTTTTATGGATATATATGCCCTTGGCAAAATTACACCTTAATCCTCCTTGGCACCTTGATACACCTTGGAAAAATACTACTTTGTGCTCCTTGGCACCTTATTGCACCTTGGCAACATACACTAATACACTTTGGTACATTTGTTATGATAGCATATTGTATTACCTACCTATATCAATAAGTAGTACGTGTACCTATTGCGCTGATTGATTGCATGCATTTGACTTATCTGCTTTAATATTACTAACGACATTTGCTTTAGGTACCTCAACCTTAAAACATCATTTAACTTAAGAGAACGCGATGAATAGTGAGGAATTATAATTTTGCACTGAAAATTTTTATTACCTACGTAGGTATTTAAATAAATAATGTCACTGGATAAATTACATTAACGCGGACTTACACGGTATTTCTTATTACAATTTCTACTAATAGGTACCTACGTCGAAATTATCGTCACAAGAAGAGGACTGTTACCACCGAGTAGGTACTTATTTTAAAATTTTTATTTTAACTTATTTTAGAAATATCCACGGCTATAGTCAAGAATATAACAATAATTATGATAGAAATTATTTTCAGAAAAGTATTCATTGCTTTTTTTCATGACAATACCTATCATTGATCGATCAGACAAATAACACTGTATTTTTGTTATTTGTAATGTCTAGTCATTTGTTTTAATAGAACTTGGACAGATAGATACATATACCACTTAATCGATAGCACCATAAAACCGTGAGGTTGTTATTAGTGTTTCATTTTTATTTTTTTATTTTCGTGCACGTGAGTTTATCTCCCTCCTTTTTCATATAGCAGCATAATTTACCACTTACTTGAGGCTCGTCGCCACTGTGGTGTCCTAGTTTGCTGCTGGGTTCGTAAATCAAAGCCACACACTCGTTTCACCAAGGAGCGCATACACGTCCGCACCGGCCGGCGGTTGGGCAAGCAATGCCGTGACGTGCATGCGCCGCTTGTACTTTATTAATACGTCACAATAAGCATTATATAAAGCATCGCTTAACCAGTCAACGTCAAAGCTATAGCGCTTAAACTACTACTACACTAAAGCAATAGCCAACACGACAATTACAACCTCACTTTAGCGTAGAGCAATAAACCGACAAGTCAACTGTCAAATATCGATAGTCGTCAATCATGAGACCGTAACCCTCTGTGAGTCAGTCTCCACAGCATAAAAATGTTCACCCGTAAACAAACAGAAAAATGTTAACTAACTAGCACCTCACCTCCACAGCAATAACTAAACGAAAATGGCTCACCAGATTGTCGTGAATATCCCCACACACTTCTCCTTGACCTGGCCAGTTGCTGTGAAGTTGCTTGCCTCCGTTTTAGACTGGTTTTCCATTGTTCAGGTTGATGAGGGTAGTCGCATAAAACTCGACAAAAAGAAATCTTGACCTCGTAATTTTCCTTGAATTTTTCCTACGTTGAACCCAGATAGGTTATCTACGACAGGCATGAAGGCACGAAGCTTTTCAGCGCCTTACTAATGGTCAAAAATAAGCTGCACTGCACAATACTGCATCCTCGACGCAACATACCACCGTGATACCGCACTATGATCGGGCGTCAAACTTGGGTTTAACGGATCCAATTTCAGGGCACTTCACGGCACACATTGAGTTTTTAACGTCTGGATTAGCGGACGCGTTTCAAAAAGAACCGCAATTTTCACTATCACTGTCACTATGTGTTTTGCATTTCAAAACGTAACGCCTCGTATTTCACTAGTATTGTCACGAATTTCCTTGTGGGCCATGTGAGTAACATCCCACGCCTGATGACGGAATATCAGAATGGGTAGCGGGGCGGTCGTTGTGATAGTCATCCATCATGGGCGTGTTATAGAAGAAACGTTGAAATAATAGCACGTTTGTGATTTATAACAGTCCCTCGTTTCATTCGATTACATTTGTAAACAAAATATACGGTAAAACACAAGATGAAACTAGATTACGAGCCAATAGGTTAGCACGCGTGCACTTCGTACGCTGTCTGTCAAAAGAATGCCAGCTGTCACGGCGTAGACGCAAACTTGCTACCCTATTCGGGGTTACCCGCACATATTTTATAAATCGCCATTTATATTCGACCAATTGAAATAAATCACCATTTTAATTTTAACAATAATTACTATTCAACCAAATAACACAATCAGTATCTCATCTTAAATCTTGGATTTACTTTTAATTTAGCTGCGCGCCGTCATATATAATAAATAAATAATAATAATAATAAATAACTGTTGTAATAATTATATAGAAAAACTGTCCCCGATATGTTAACACAAAAGCCTATGTTCAATTTTTCACTAAAAACGTCTAAAGTCGGAACATGACGTTGTGGCAACCTTATCAACAACCTTATACAATATCTGCCAATGGTAAAACTTTTTAGGTACCTACTCGCTTTGTACTAAGTATGTAAATTTACCTAGCACTATCAATCCAACCACTGAATTGATATGAACGACTTTAAAGCTTTGAAAGTCACAATCCAAATGAAATGGGAGCGACTCACTCCATATTTCAGTCGTCTTTGAACGCTCTTGTCCCCACAGATGTTGACATGATGCTCGGCTATTGCAGCCTGAAAACAGTGATCATAAATCAAAATATTGCTTTTGCAATTATCTTAATTTTCAATAAAGTGGGTACGGTGTAATGTTGTAACTATTAAATAATATCGCTCTTATGTCCAAGCAACAATAGCTCTGAACTGGCACTGCACTTCATTACTCAACCTGCGATAGCAGAATATTACCGCTTCATTAGATTTATTTAAAACGCCATTGCTTTACCAGTAACACCAAAGCTATAGCGCCTTAACTACTACTACACAGCAGTGCGATTCCGTAAACATGTCAAAGTGAACACCCGGGCGGGGCGCACGACGGGTGAGTTGTCGAACCATACAAATAAGATGGAATGACAGCTCTATTGTCGTTCACTCCGCCTAGGTGAACACCGTGAGATGTCGACAGAATCGACCGACTGTTTACAGTAAAGCGATAGTCAATATGAAAATAACAGCCTCACTTTAGCATAGAGAATTAAAGCGACAAGTCAATTATCAAACGTCGATAATCGCCATTCATGATACCGTAGCCCTTTGTAAGTCAGTCTCCACAGCACTAAAATGTTCTCGAAAATGGCTCACCAGATTGACGAAAAGAACCTCACGGACATTCACGCACTTCTCATTGACCTGGCCAGCTGTTATGATGCTGTTCGCCTCCGTTCTGGACTGGTTTTTATTTTTCAGTTTGATGAGGGTAGTCGCATAAAACTCGACAAGTAGAAATCTTGACCTCGGAAATATCCTTGAGTTGGTCCCACGTTGAACACAAATAGGTTATCTACGACCGGCATGTAGACGCAAAGCTCTTCGTCACCTTACTTATGGTCAAAAATATGCTGCACTGCACAACACTGCATCCTCGACCAAACATGCCACCGCGGTGATACATTAACCTCGCGCGTCGAACTAAGGTTTATCGAATCGAACTTCACAACACTTCTAAAACATCAAGTTTTTAACGTCTGGATAAGCGCACGCGTTTCAAAAACGAACCGCAGTGATTGTCACTTTCAATGTCACCAACTTTTGGATTTTAAAACGCAACCGCCACGTATTTCACTGCCATTGTCACGAATTTCCATCTGGGCCATATGAGTTACATCCCACTTCTGATGACGGAAATGGAACATCTCTCTAGGTAACATTAGCCATGATATTGGAACTACAGTGGGCGTACTATGGGAAGTGTTGGTAATATCTCAATAGAAATACCGTTTGCTTTTAAATCAAATTGTAATTCACTCTCGAACTCACTACAACAATATTCTAAATCACTCAATAATTCCGTAATAGGTACACAGCACCAGCTTACGAAACGCGCGGCGGTTCCTAGACTTGTTCACTGCTCGATCGCCGCCAGTAGACTGCCGCTGCAAACTTAGCTTCGATCGAGCACGACATTCTAGACTTCGTCGAACGCTACTAGATGGCGTTGGCGTCTCGATTGTTCAATCAACTAACGTATTTCCGACATACTTATATCTACTTTGTAGAATTAGGCTTCATGCGTAATGCTCTATACTACAAGCTTTTTTTTGTATAAAAAAGCCAAAATATGTGATATACGAGTATATTACATCTCAGCAGTCATATCTACCCCATTATCATCACTGCTTAGCCTAGTAATTTTAAATTTTGCATTTTTTTTTAAATTCTGCTCCTCATTTTCCAGCCAGCTCAACCATGACACCAACTCCACAAGAGCTAGCCCCACCCCAGATTCACACGGATGGAGAGGTCACGCCAGCGCCGACTTTGAACACCGACGGAGAGAGGGTCGTTATCTCCGGCATGTCGGGGCTCTATCCTTCCTCGCGTCACGTCAAGGATTTATCTGACATCTTGTACAATAAGGTGAGGGTTTGGTATCCTCTTCTTTTGGAGTCAATGGTTAACGTTTAGGTAGTTATTTTTGTAGTATGTGGCCAGTGTGGCCAAGTTGCAACGTACAGTACAACTATTTCCTTAATCTCCTTCGGCAATAATTGCATTTCCGAATACAAACTGCTGGGGTTTTCTCGTCGTTGACGAGTAACCCGGTAGTTGTAGAAGTTAGTTTAACACCAAACCACTGTTATGTTCCAAATATTTATTATGGACACAGTTTTAGGTTGCTTCTATTAACCTGAGCTGCACTTAATGTTGAGTTACGTTAACGCTCAAATTAGCGTGTGATGGAGTTGTAGTTACGACTGATTTTACTATGTACAGTACTTAAATAGCGTACTTTTGCTGTATGAATATAATTGGCTCGTACATGCTTCCGAGGGAAAGATATGCGTGCCCAGATTACTAGCGTTAAAGTAAAATAGACATGTAAAATGATATAAAAATAAAAGTAGTAGAACCCAATGGCCTGGCACGCGACGATGGCAAGAGACCGGACGGCATGTCATTATTTCCATGGAAGATGGGTAGGCTATTAGTGTGGGACGCTACTTGTGTCGATACTCTTGCGCCATCCCATCTTCCTAGCTCTTCGTGCTGCGCTGGCGCTGCCGCTGCGGCTGCGGAGAACCTCAAGCGGCGGAAATATAATAATCTTGTAGGTAGTTATATTTTCGAGCCATTTGGGGTTGAAACTCTCAGGTCGTGGGGTCCGAGTGCTCATTACTTGTTTAAAGATCTGTCAAGACGCTTAGTTGACACTTCGCGTGAGAATAGAGCTGGCTTTTACCTCGGACAAAGGATAAGCATTGCCATACAACGTGGCAATGTTGCCAGCCTTTTGGGTACATTACCAGTGGCCTGCGATGCGGAGGAATTTTCCGACGCCATGTTTTAGATTTTTTTTAGTTTTAGTTGAGTCTTTTATTTAAGTGTGTATAGTAAGTTATAGTTGCAATAAACGATATGATAAAAAAAAATGTAAAATGTAAACAATAAGCCAGTAATTAGGTATTTAAATAATTCTTAAATAATAATTCAAAGTTTGAATCTTGTTTCAATTGCTGATTGCTGTAGACGGTTGCTCGATGAGTGTCCACTTCTTATTTCACCATAGACAGGAATCTCTTTCAGTTCATTCTCTTCTGTCTACTCTCGAGTCCTGTTGGCCGTAGAAGTATTCCTCTTCTTGTGTGCTTGAATATAACTTCTTATTCGCCACACTATTATACCAGCGACGATCCTTCCCACCAGCAAAGTGCTCAGAGTGTAGTTGCCAATGTCGTGAACCACTTAAGTCATTACGTAGTAAGCTCTCTCGTCCCTTTTGTGCTATTATTTGGTTATCTAATGATCTGTGTTCATTAGACAATTTGAGGTTGGGTAGCAAGAATTTTGTGTTTTTGAATGTGCTCCACATATCATTTGGTGAGTCTATAGTGGACACCTCCAAGAGATTCCAATATTGGTACTACTACTCAGAACGTTATGTGAGTAGATCGTTACATCCTTATGTTGTAGTTAGCAATCTTGACCTAGGGCAAGAAGCCCCGACTTTGATATATCACTGTTGTTGTTATTTGATTCTCGTATACAATGCGAGTCGTACACTCATCGATGCAGCTATACAGCCATAATTATATTTGGTCGCTGTAATTTTGTCCATTAGTCCGAGCATTGCTGTGGTACCCAGTTGCATGTAATGTTATTTTTATTTTGACTCAGTATTTGGGCTTTGCAAGATGCGCGGCTCCATGCAAGTTGCTGATAGTTAGGTTAGATTAGGCGTGGGAGATGTGGTTGTCCGCTGTCATTGTTGAACCATTGCTGTAGATCAGCCTCTTCCAGCTGTATGCAGATGTTCTTTGCGAAGTTAACTCCAATATACTGGGTTGTTGTCGCTATCACCTGACATTGGTTGGCAGTTTGGTGTGTAGGTATAGCTATATTGCGATACAATATATACTTGGCATCGCTTAGTAACGGGATAATGTAGTTCGAAAAGCAATATGTTCGGTAACGCGGGCTTTGACATAAATAATTTTGTAAATATTTTTGTTGTTAGCTCCATTGCTGGTTTTGATTGGTAGTGTTAACCTTTTCGGTATAATACCCGCAATGTAATGCATTTGTTCATATAGTTGCTGCGGTGTAAATAGTTTCATATCGAGATGGCCTCGATAGATATCTGTCAATGCATCTAGGAGCATTTGTTGCTATCTTCTCAGTACTGCAATAAGTAAGCTTGCAGTTAAAGCTCCAGCATTGATATCACCCATGGTCGTCATTATTTTAAACCGGTTTTCTATCACTGCCGTATTATATTTGGTTTCGTTCATAAATTGCTGAATTCCTTCCAATTTCGATTTTACGAAGTCTTCATTTTTCTTTATGATAAATTATTTTCTGCCTCGATAATCAGTGTCTGATTTCTTATGAGCTGCAGTAAATATTGCTCGTTTGTTTTATTTTTTGAATGTCTTGTTCGTATTTTTCGGCAATATCGCTGTCAAGGACACCATATGGGGCTCGTGCAAGGTTTCCTTCCTATGTTGAGAACGTAACAGTATGTTGTACTCGTTCAGCTGGCTCATTTCGAACTTTAGTTGTTGTGTCGTAGCGTGACAGGGCTCGTTAAGTATCGTGTCGTCCAATAGTGCTAAACGATCCACAAACTCCACCTTTGTAGTACTTTGCCAGTAGTACTTTGTTGTTAGGTTGTAGTACACGAGAAGTTTCCATTCGTCGTGAATTAGTTGGATATTTCCGACGGGGTCAAAATACACTGGTGGGTTTTCTGTCCCTGTCCGGCCCCGGCGACACACCGGTGTGTCGCGAATTAATCGCGAATTTAATGTTTATTTACATATACATAAGATTTACTTTATATTAGGGAATTTTCACATGTTGGGCCCGAGTGGTCATTTTGTTATTTTAAAATTTTGCAGGGGTGTTGCTGGCCCACTTGATAGCGTTGTGAACGCTACTAGTAATACCAAAAGCAAGCTGTTTACTATTTTCTTGGTTTTGTTGATCCCTTTATTTTGCTGCAAGGCTTCGTTTGAGGACACAAATTGCTGTGAATCAATGCCTTCAAATACTTCGTTTATAGGTAACGGGGCTAGTTTTGTTATTGATCTTTTGAGTACTCCATTCTGTGTCTTGAGCATGACCACTCGGACTAAGTTGTCTACACGGCCCATTGCCCACCTGCTCGGAGGTAGATTGTTTTCTCTGATGAGAACTAGTGGCCCCTTCTGTATGTTTTCCTTAGTTTGCTGCCATTTTTTTCGGTTTTGTAACGAATGTAGGTACTCTTTTGACCAGCGTTTCCAAAAGTGTCGACGCATGAGCTCGATGAGTTTCCAGTGGTTTCTGATGTCTATTGCTATCGTTTCCTGAGGTTTGTTGAGTGGCAGCATTAGCGTTGGACCCCCTGTGACAAAATGACCGGGAGTGAGATAATCCAGATCGTCCACATCTTCTGATAAGGGACACAACGGCCTGCTGTTCATGCACGCCTCGATTTGTGTCAGAAGTGTTGTGAATTGTTCGTATGTAAGCTTCGATTCTCCGATTACCCGTTTTAGGTGGGCTTTCATGGAACATACAGCAGCTTCCCATAAGCCTCCTGCTGATGGCCAGGATAGAGCGTTGAAGTGCCACTCTATTTGAAGGTCGTTGATTTCTTTAAAGAACTCTGTGGATAGCATTGTTTTGTATTGTTTAAACTCTTCCTGTAAGACTCTTGCGGCTCCGCCGAAGTCGGTTCCGTTACTGGAGTAGATGTGTTTTGGGGTTCCTTTTCTGGCGCACATTCTTTTTAGTGCTGCAATGAAAGTTTGCGTGGATAGGTCCGAAACAAGTTCAATATGTACTGCTTTTGTGTACATACATATGAATATGGCTTTATAGCCCTTGCAGGTCTTTATCTCGCGGCCTTTGTTTATCTTCACATCTACATGAGCTGCACAGTCAATACCAGTGTGTGAAAACGGCCTCGATGAAGAGTTCCTTTTTTTAAGAAGATTGCCCATTAACTGTTCAGTTCTGTTAGTTGCGTATCGCCGGCATCGAATGCATTGTCGCAGCATTTTCTTGACGGTTCGATTGCCGCTGATGATCTAATAATTGTTCCTAGTTTCAGCAAGTTTGAATCTTGCTCCACCGTGTAATGTTTGTTGATGTGCTTTTTCAACGATTAGTTGGGTTAGCCTTCCCTCTCCTGGGACGAGGATGGGGTGTTTAGTCTCCACTGGCAACTTAGAGTGGTGCAGACGTCCTCAAACACGTAAAACTCCATTGTCCAAAAATGGGTTTAGTTTCAAAATGGTGCTTCTGTTTGGGAGTTTCACAAATTTGTTGAGAGACGTAATTTCGTTAAAGTAATCCTCTTGCACTGATTTGATAATCACACACAAGGCGTTGTTTGTTTCATTCAAATTCTGTGCACGGCACTCGATTGACCTTCGTTTGTTAACCGACTTCCAAAAAAAGAGGAGGTTCTCAATTCGATTGTATTTTTTTTGTGTTTTGTTTTTTTGTGTTTGTTACCTCATATCTCCGTCATTTATGAGCCGATTTGAAAAATTCTTATTTTATTATACTTTTGATAAAGGATATACTTCTCGCTGAACCGATTTTGATAAAATTTCAATGGGACCACCATTGAAATTTTATCAAAATCGGTTCAGCAGTTTGATTTTTAAATCCAAATAGCTGGAAAAAATATGTGGAAAAATCATCCTTGTATACGTAATTGCGTATTTTTGCTTTCCTGTGACTTTCCAGTGGTGTTGTTAGGAGTGGGGTACTACTAAAAAGTGAAAAATAAATAAAAAATCCCAAAAAAATCTACTTCCAAAAAAAAAATTGCGTTTTTTTCGTAATGCATCAGCGAAACTCAATACTCAATACTCAACCGTGTAACAGTTTGTTAGGGAGCCCTCATTTGTGGTATAGGTTTCTTTTGAAACAAAGTCTTCTTTTTCTTGCTTCTTAAGCCATTAAGGGCCTTCCCACCATAGTTTGAAGTTGATCAGTTTTTGCGGTGGAAGACGACCGAATTAAGTCGTTAAGTCGTAAGGCCGCCAGTACACTGTCAATTTTAAACGCGATCCATAGATCAGGATCATTGATTTTGATCGTGGATCGCGTTCAAATTTGACTGTGTACGGGTGGCCTGGGCTGGGCCCTGGGCTGGTGTGCTTCTAGCTTGCAGCGGATTCCCTCATCCTTCACCAGGTCATCAGTCTACTTTGTGGGAGGCCTTGCTGTGTATCCCAGTTCGCGGTCGTTACTCTAGAACCTATAGGCTATCCAACAGGTTATCGTATGGGACCCTATTTTCAACGGTAAACTACGGTTGAGCACGGTCTTGACCTTGATCATGCTTGGTTGATCCTTAAGGGCCTTCCCACCATAGTTTGAAGTTGACTAGTTTTTGCGGTGGAAGTCCTCTTGTGGCTCAGTCGGCAGGGTTTTCGTTTGTCTTCACGTAACCCCAGTTTATGGCTGGCACGACGTTTAATATTTGTCTGGTTCTGTTGGTTATGTACTTTTCGTACTTAGTTTGACTTCCCTGTAGCCATGCTAGAACGACTTTAGAATCAGTCCAGCATGTAATCCAGAGATCGCCTAGGATCTTAGTTATCCTTTCTAGGAGTTTCGGTAACAAAACTGCGGCGCATGATTCTAATCTCGGTATCGTAGTTTTCGTTTTGATTGGTGCTATCCATCTTGGTAAACTTATGTTATTTATGTTTGATAGTGTGTTATTTAATTTGTATCCATTCCTTTTCTATGGAATCTGATACATTTTCATCCCAGCCAATGTTTTGCTTATTTCTGGCAACAGCTTGCGTTTAGTGTATAGTGCATTTTTTTTTTGTCAGGCGCTTTGCTTGTAAAGTGGAATGTGTCACTTGCGTCATTCCATGCGAGTCCGAGTGTTTCGCTGAACTCTTGTTGCTTGAAATGAAATGGTTATTATTGCTTTTCTTCTTCATCTGTAATTCTTTGAGAATAGATGGTCTGTTCGCAGACCATTTCTGTAAACAAATCCACCTTTCTTCAGGAGTTCGCTTAGCTCTTTTCGAAGTAGCTTTGTTGTTTTTATGGTATGGTGACCCGTAATGGCATCATCCATACAAAATTCGTGTAGTAGCGCCTTTTATGCCAGAGGAAAAGCGTTGCCTTCATCTCTGGCCAGCTGTTGGAGAGTGCACATCGCTATGAATGGAGCGACTTTGGTTCCGTTAGTTAGGGTACACAGCTGCATCTCTCGAAGTGGTTCTCTCGTGGAGTCTCTCCAAATAATTTTTTGAAGACATTGTTGATCTTGATGAATAAGGATTAGACGGTACATTTTCTCAATGTCCACCGTTAGAACATATTTTATAGCTCCGCAATTTTATGATCAGGGACGTCCTTTTGAAGATTTGGTCCTTTTTTCATCAAATCGTTTAGGCTATGGCCGGAGTCTGTTTTCATTGATGCGTTAAAAACAGCTCGTAGCTTGTTGTTGAGCTCTCCCTTAACACGCCGTGGTGCGGTGAGAAGGCTTGGACTCGACATTCGGATTCTGTCACTGGTTTCATGTGACCGACTTTGATGTATTCTTGGATGAAGTCTTTGTAGAGTTTTGCGAATTGATCTTGTCTCCTCATTTTCTTTTCTAAATTAAAAAATTGTGCTTGGCTTGAGGTTTTGAGTTTCCAATGTTTTGCTCATAGTGAGCGATCATCGGCATCTTCACCACATAACGCCCACCGCTTAATCTCTGTATTGTTTATGTGTATTTTTTTTCACAGTATTCGTTTTCTGATGTAAGTTCGGTTTCCGAAGGAATGACTTCTACCTCCCAGAATTTTGTTAGATCGTCTAGCTCTATTAGAGTAACTAGACAGTTAAACTACTTTGTCGCACCGCACAGTATCCAGCCCAACGTTTTGTTTGCGAGTAATTGTTGTGCTTGATTATTCCTCCTGAGATCACATCGGAGTAAACATCAGCTCCAAGCAGTAGATCGATGGGTCCAGAGATAGAGATGTTGTAGGCTGGATCGGCCAACTTGATATTATGAAGGTGCGTCCAGCTTTCTGTATTGATTGTTGAGTTAGGCAGATTATTGTCGAGTTTACTCATTACTAACGCTTCGGTTTGGAATGTGAAATCCGATTGGAATGATTTACATTCTAATTTTAACAGCCCATTATAGTACCAACACGAGTAACAGCAGCGTTTATTTTGTTTCGGGGTAAGTTCAACCGTTAAGCAGCATTTTCTGTGATCAAGGTTACTTGAGAGCCTTGATCTATTAACGCCCGAAGAAAGACGTAATCTCCTTTTTTGTGTTTGACCCTTAGTTGAAGACTTGTTAAAAGTATCTCTTGTTTACCGTTAATATAGTTAGATGTCCGCTCAGTCACCGTTGATTGTTGCCCTATCAGATTAACATCATGAAGAAGGGAGTTATGCTCTCTTGAATGCTTCATGGTTTTAATGTAGTCACCGTGAGTGATGTCATCCAGTTTGGAAGATAGTAAGTACAGGAGAAGGGGATCCCATACTGGAACATTAATGTCTATTATTTTTAGGCCATTTAAGCATGCTTTCGTCGTGTCGTACAGCTTCTTTAAGTTGATAGAGTTCGGTTTTTCGATGGATTGGTTAAGAAGTGTTTAAATGTATGAAGTGAAGAGTAGTCGCTTGTTATCGTGATCGACTCACAAAATAACTCTCTATAAAAGAAATACAATTGTTGTAAGTTCCGTCGAACTCCGGCAATTCTATACGCGGTGTTGTTTTTTCGTAATGGAATGTCTCAAAGATTTTTCTATTTAAATCTTCCATTAAGGCATCGTAGACTCCAATGGTCAAATTTGGCTTCGTAATCTTTATCGTTGCCTTGCAGTAGGTAACTCAGCTCCCAGTGAATCTTGTCTATTGGTTCCCACTTTGATCGTAAAATGCTCAGTTGATCTTGCAGTTGCCACTTCTCGTTCATGTTGTTCATACTATGGTTTTTCTACTCACAGCATCCTTTTTGTAGTTAGCCTGTAGAGTTTTGATATTCTCGTAACGGTTTTGCTTCTTAGTTATAAGTTCAGCAAAATCGTTGTAGTCTTCTCTGGACATTGTTTATGCCTTGTGGCTGCTAGTGGTCGGCGTGTGAGTAGTGTGAACTCTCACTGGTTTCGAAGTAATCACAGTGGACGTTATCCTCGCTGATTATTTCTTGTTTGTAGCGGTAGACGTAATCTCCTCTGAAGAAACCGCCGTGGACGTTATCCTCGCCGATCCTTGCTTGATAAGTAGTGTGTAGCAGTAGACGTGATCTCTGCTGGTTCGTTGGTGGCAGACACTTAGTATAGCTCACCCTCCTTTAAACGTAAAGGAGGGTGAGCTATACTAAGTGTCTCACCAGTAGCATTGAGACGTTGCACATAACGATGTGCAACGTCTCAATGCTACTGTTGAGACCCGCTTGTGGGAGGCCAGCCGCACCGATTTGCTAACGTAACTGGGATATACCCCGCTGAACAATCTGCTTGATGAGGAGTCACGATGATTCACACGATGTGTTCCCGTGGATCCGTGACATCCGGCTCGAGGGACCAAAAGATGTTGGGGTTTTCTCGTCGTTGACGAGTAACCCGGTAGTTGTAGAAGTTAGTTTAACACCAAACCACTGTTATGTTCCAAATATTTATTATGGACACAGTTTTAGCTTGCTTCTAGTAACCTGAGCCGCACTTAATGTTGAGTTACGTCAACGCTCAAATTAACGTGTGATGGAGTTTTAGTTATGACTAATTTTATTTAATATGTGCAGTACTTATATAACGTACTTTTGCTGTATGAGCATTTTTGGCTCGTACAAAAACCAATGCTAATTTTCATGTCCATATTAGATTTATCGTGTATAATATTTTGCTAAGTACTTTAGTGATTTATAGTTCACACGAAAATCAAAACAAAACAACAATCAAGTGCTTAATTCTGAATTCAAATGAAACACGATAAGTCTAATATTTTACGGATTTGGAAATAAGCATTCGTTTGTATTCAGAAATGCGATGATTGCCGAGGGACATTAACAAAATAGTTGTTGGTGTTTATCAAGTCCTTAAAAGTTCAGATGTTATGGGCACGTCGGGCATTCATATAAGTCATGTTGGACAGGAGATGGCACACATGATAGACAGTTTCTAACTAGTAATTGCGAAGAAACAAAATACGTGATACGAGTGGAACTTGCCTGTTATGTGGGCATTGCTTTCAAAACGATGCCTAAAAACAAAAATTCTGAGACTTGAGACATCCACAACCATATAATGTCCGCATGTCAGATTATGACCCATTTCTTCACAAAAAGACGGCCTGCAATACAGAGAGTATTTAAAGATGATCCTATATTGCTGATTGGTATTATTTTGCTAATTATTTTTCAAACTTGGCAGCAGTGTTCTCTTCCAAGTATGAATGTACATGCCTATGTTAAATGTAGACTAAATTCACAATCCGTCTGAGGCGATACTGAAGCCAAAATGCAGATAGATAATATCGACATAATAACATATCTTACAGACAAACCCAGTGACTGACAGTGTGCGCTGGACAACCAAGCACCCCGAGGCAGCCCAGTACATGGGCTCAATACCAGAACTCGACCGGTTCGACGCACAGTTCTTTAAGGTCCACTACCGCCTCGGGTACGCTATGGATCCCATGTCCCGAAAAGTGCTCGAACAGGCATACAATGCTATCTATGATGCAGGTAAGATATCAGGGCAGTAGTGTCCTTGTGAGAACGACCGTGTTTTATAAGGTTAAAAAATCTAGGGAAGCTATTTATTTCATCACCACTGTTCTCAAAACGGTGAAGCATGGTGAGGATACTGGCATGTCCTACAACAAAAAAGTCCCAGGATATCCATAGGAAGCCTGTGTATTATCTTATAAACTGCTAAATATAGTGGTCTAAAAATAGAGTAAAAATAATTTTGGCCACTAAGATAAACTTTTTTTCATGACTATCTACGATAAATAAATTGAAATTGTTAAACCACACAAATTAAAATCATAAAAAACATAAAAATAAAATAAAATAACGAATTTCAATAATATACCTGCCTCTGAGTCATTTGTTTGTTTGTCAGTACATCACTACATAGTATAAAACAAAGTCGCTGTCGCTGTCTGTCCGTCCCTATGTATGCTTAAATCTTTAAAACTACGCAACGGATTTTGAAGCGGTTTTTTTTTTAAATAGATAGAGTGATTCAAGGGGAAGGTTTATATGTATAATACATGCATAAAATTGTAGAGAAACACTGATAAATTTAGAGGTTTCTAATGTGATGTCGTAAATAAACACATTTTTTTGCCCTTACATTGCAAATGCTGGCTGAACCCCACGAGATAAATCAAAATAATGTACTACAGTATTGTACACCTTAAAAAGGTCAACAAAAAAGTTTCCGATGGTCTATGTCTATCTCTTAAAGATAACCCACAATAACCATTTTTTTTCCTTTACATTTTACGGGAAAAAATAGCTTATTTACGAAGTGATTTTAAGCAATACAGCATTAATCCTTATCCAATTAAGTACCTTAAATACATTGTCCATTTAATATAAATCAATATGGCCCTTAACAGCATATAATTTCAATGAATGTTTCCGAAGATATTACAGATTTAAAATGCTGGGACATAGCGGTGCGGCGGTACCGGCCCGGCCGGCGGCGGCGGGCGCGTTGTATTTTCTAAAGGTGTGTACGGACAGCGCGTACATTGGTACGCATAGTCGGTTACGCGTGTCCTGGAACGCCATGTCCATAGTTGCAGCTACGCGTACACTCTTAGGGAGCTGCAAGTATGGATGGCGTTCCAGGACATGCGTTTACCGATTACGCGTACAATGTACGCGCTTTCCGTACACACCTTTATGACAAAAAAGCTGTAAACGTTGTTTATAAGGACATTCTGTAGTAGGTAGGTAGGTATATGTAGTATCAGCATTGCACATTTGCACCCATGCGAAGCCGGGGCGGGTCGCTAGTTAATCATATAACAATGATTAATGTACTGGCAATCAAACCTGTTTGCAAATACGGTCAGGATGGTGTTGGAGGTGGTACAGAGCCTCCGCCCCAGAGATGTGCACCGCTTTCGCATCGTCGTGTAGAAACAGTCGACACGGGCGTCGGCGAACATCCCCGAAGCGCTGCAATGCCGGGGCAGCCCCAACAACACCCTGAACGCATTATTATACTGAACACGGAGAGCGCTGTACTGTTTTTGGGTATATGACACCCACAGGCTGGCCGTGTACAGGGACGTACAAAAGGTTCTGAAAAGAGTCAATATGACGGCCCCCGGGCAACGCACAAACCTGCGCGCGATCATATTGGCCCTCACAGACAACGCCCTCCGCTCCCTATCGATGTCCGCATCGTCCCTCAAGTTAGAGGTCACGATATGCCCGAGATATTTGAATTGTTGAACTCTTCTTAACTGAACACCGTTCAACCTAATAGGTGGAACAGAATCCGGACATCTCCGACCCCTAGCCTGAAAGACCATGCATTCACTCTTTTTAGCGTTATAGAGCAAACCGTGATAAATCGCGTAACGCTCGCAGACACCCAGTGTTGGGGTATCAGCTCTGCTGCGTGTGTGGAGACTGAAGGTTTCTTCAAATGACTTAGTCGACACCAGGAATTACTTCGAATTAGTTCATTGCGAAATATTATCAATTACAAAGTAAGTATAGTAAAGTGCGTGCGATGCGATGGAAGCGATCGAAAAAAAGGAAAGAAAAAATTGACGTTGGTGCGTAGCTCGGCGGTCAGCGGCATCCATGGACGACCAATCGCTGTGGTGCAGCTAGTTTAAGGCGATGTATGTCTGTTACGGCGATATCTGAACACGCCCCCGGCCTTGGAAGTAGGTACCGACGTCCAACACCTTGTCATCATCTCCATCATCGAACAGGGGACAGATTCGAGGAAATGCGCGTCTGATGACTCCTGACTTTGTCTGGATGTCAGCCACTCGAGAAATCCCATCCTTTCCTGGCATTGTAGAAATGATCCGCCCCAAGCTCCACTTCAGTGGCGGCGTGTTGTCCTCTTTGATGACGACCAGAGTTTTTGGCTGCAGATCACGCCCATGTTGTCTCCATTTTGTCCTAGTTTGCATTTCTGATATATACTCCTTGGACCATCGAATCCAGAAATTTTTTCTGAGTTGCTCGAGCCTCTGGTAGCGTGTCAACCGATGAGCAGGGACATCAGTCAGCTGTGGCGTCGCAGGCGCTGTTAGGAGACGACCAACCAGGAAGTGAGAGGGACACAAAGGAAGGAAATCGTTAGGATCTGGGGATAAAGGACTAATGGGGCGAGAGTTGAGAACAGCTTCAATTTGTGACAATACAGTGCTATATTCCTCGAACGCTAGATGTGCGTTACCAACGACCCGTAACAAGTGGTGCTTGCACGACTTTACTCCAGCCTCCCACAATCCACCAAAATGAGGCGTATAAGGCGGGATAAAAGAAAACTTGATGTCTTGGCTAGTCGCGTATTCAATTAAATCGTCAGAACATGTTGACAAGAATTTAGAAAATTCATTTGCTAGACCTACAAAATTCCTACCGTTATCTGAAATTATTACATCAGGTTTGCCACGTCGGGAAATAAATCTCTTTAATGCAAGTAGATAAGCATTAGAAGAAAGGTCACTCGACAAGCTCTAAATGTATTGCGTGTGTAACTAAACAAATAAATAGGCAAATATAACCCTTTATCAATTTAGAGCCCCTACCTTTGCGATTCAGTACGAACACTGGCCCGGCGTAGTCCACACCAGTACGTAAAAACGGAAAGCTTGGAGTGATTCTCTCTTCCGGTAAGTTGCCCATAAGAGGAGATAAAGATTTACCTAATTACCAAAATAAAAAAAAAAAAAAAAAAAAAAAAAAAAAAAAAAAAAAAAAAAACCTCTCAACCGTGTACACGTAACGCACTCATGGACAGTGCGCTTAGCCAAGTTCCTACCCCCACCGGCCAGTGGGACTCGCGTACATTGTACAGCAACGCCTGCGGCGCAGCGTGATGCAGCCGCTTGTGCTCGTGCCGAAACAATAGCACTGAAAACCAGTGATTGGAAGAAATTCGTATGGGATGTTTCTTATCGAAATTAAAATCTGATGACAATTTTATTCGTCCACCGACTCGTAAAATGCCATCACTATCTGCGAATATATTTAATTAACTTAAATTATGCTTTTTTCTAAGAAATTTGTTACTAGATAATATTTTTTTTCTTTTTTTTTTATTAGTGATGGGTTTGCTCTTGACTCTAGTCAATGTCAGATATGACAGAGACAAAGTCTATGATGGAGCGAGGTTACCCAGAAGGAGCCTGTTCACTCTAACTTTGAAGAGATTAGGGCTGTAAACTTTACATTTATCGGGAAAAGATTCGCGTTGGGACAACTTCACTAAAGTTATGCGTGCATTCCTCAAATCATTAACAGTGCGAGGGCCGCGGCGAATGTTATTCTTATTGCGAGTATTGAAAATAAAACGTAATACGTGCGCACATGCGCGTTGCATACGATTGAATTGAGAAAACTTCTCAAATGGAAAGAGTGCAGTATCCGTTGTAGATAAAAATGCGTGAGTTTTAGCTGGTTTCACTTCAGGTAAATCAGACTGTTTCACATAACTAGTCGAGATAGCTTGGCTACAATTAAAATTAGGCTATCGTAAAAAATCTGGTCCCTCCCACCATAGCGTGGAAGATTGAAGCTCTTCTAGCCTGACACCACGAGATACCAAGTCGGCAGGGTTGTCCTTACCGCTGACGTGACACCACGGAAGTTCTTTGGCGATTTCGTGAATCTCAGCCGCCCGGTTTTGCACGAAAGTTTTTAGTAAATTGGGGGCCATCCTTAGCCAACCCAACACTACGGTGGAGTCACACTAGAAAATTGTGTGTTCAAATTGACAGCGTAGTGATTCGCGTACTTTATTAAATAGCCTAGCACCCAGTAAAGCCCCGCATAGTTCTAGCCTAGGGATGCTCACAGGATTTAATGGCGCGACCTTGCTCTTCGAACAACACAACCTGACCGAGACCGATGAGTCACGATTTATTGTGCGAATGTAAATACATGTCTCGTACGCGGACTCCGACGCATCTGTAAAGATGTGCAGTTCGATAGAAGCAGGGTCGTTGCCTATGATGTGTCGCTGTACACTTATGTTGTTGAGGATAAGCAGAGAGCTAACGAAAGTATCCCAAGTGCGTTTGACGTCACTAGGGACTTCATCATCCCAGCCCATCTTCACCAGCCATAAATTTTGTAGTAGGATCTTAGCTATAACAATCAAAGGGCTCAATAATCCTAATGGATCAAAAATCTGTGAAATTGTTGACATAATATAACGCTTTGTAATTAATTGATTATTATTTTTGTTAAATTGCGTGTTAAAATAAAAATTATCGGTCATGTTATACCAACCTAACCCTAATGTTTTGGAATGGACATTATCGCCCAATGACAATTCTTTAACTAAGTCATAATCAGTATTTTCAATGTTGTTAATATTGAAATTACCACTTAAAAAACAACCTGATTTCAAGACGTTTGCGACGTTTTTACAAAAATCTAATAATTGTTGTTTATTATCACAACCCGTGATCATATCGTCGACGTAAAAGTCCTCATTAATAATCTAGTGACGTCACGATCCGTGCAATCAGCCGCCAGCTGTTTTAGACACCTACAACTTAGAAACGGCGCGGACGCGGTACCGTAAGTGACCGTGTTCAGCCGGTAAACATACAACGGCTGCGACGGACCATCACGCCACAAAATCAACTGAAGGTTACGTTGGTCTTCGTGAATCAGACATTGCCGATACATTTTCTCAACGTCTGCACAAGCTGTGTATTTATGTTGCCTAAATCTTAGTAAAATAGACAACAAATCGCCTTGTATCGGTGGGCCTACCATTTGTATTTCGTTGAGCGAGATGTCATTGCTAGCTGCGGCACTGGCATCAAACACCACACGCAGCTTGGTGGTGGTGCTGTGCTCACGAAATACTCCATGATGCGGTAGAAAATAGTTGGGCGTTCCGATGCGATCAACACGACTCATGTGACCCAAGCGAATGTACCCGTGAATGAAATCGGCATAGAGTTTTTTATAATCAGGATTACGTAATAATCGTTTTTCGAGGGCAAAAAACCTACGTTGTGCCTGTGTGTAAGTGTCGCCTAAGGTATCGGGTGATTTTTTGAAAGGAATGCAAACTTTGAACCTTTCGTCACTATTGCGCGTAGTAGTATTGACAAAATATTGTTCACAAGAACGCTCCTCATCTGTGCGCGTATCCCGATATGCAGACATGTCCTCCAATTCCCAGAATTTGCGTAGCTGGGAATCGGTGGACTGAGAAAAGTTACACTGAATGTACCCATAACGTGTAAGAGAACAAATTGGGCCGGAAATAACCCATCCCAATTTTGTATCTAATAAGAAAGGCCCACTAGGTAATCTTATTTTATTAGAATTAATTAAATCCCAAAATTTATCTGCACCGATTAGAATATCTATATTTTGAGATTCATTAAAATGCGGGTCTGCCAAAACAATATGTTCGGGGATTTTGAGCTGTCCGCTTTGTTGTGACAAAGCAGGCAACACCGACGTAATGTTAGGCAAGACAAAACATTGTAAACGCGTTGGTACTGTACGGGTGGATGCGCGATTTTAACTCGATATCACATATTTGCGTAGATTTTGTGACCGAGTTACCTACACCTCTTATTTTTTGAGTGGACTGTATTACTGGCGCTTGAATTAAATTGCATAAAGTTTGGGTAATAAAACAGCGTTCACTACCGCTGTCAAGGAGTGCGCGTGCTAGGTGATAATTCTTACGATTATCAACTATCTCAACTAAAGCAGTCGATAGTAGAACCGGTTTCATTACAGCTGATTGAGTGGACGTGTTTATGTGCGCTTTATTCGCATGGATCGTGGTAAATTCAACTGCCGAGGACGATCACGGTGCGGTAGGCGCGGCAAGGGGCGGAGGAAGCGCTCCTGTAACCGTAGCCACAGTAGTCAGTGCGTCATTAGCGTGCGACACATGAAGTGCTACAGATTGATTTGTATGATTATCGGAATGCAGTAACGAATTGTGTTTTTTGTTGCATAATCGACACGGCCCGAACCTACAACTATCTAACGTGTGATCCGAACGCAAACAATTAATGCAAAGTTTCTTTTCGTGAACGACCTTTAGTTTAGAATCTAAATTAAAATCAAGAAATCTTTGACACGCGTAAAGTGGGTGATTTGAATTGCACAGTAGACAAAGCTTCTTATTTTTAGTGGATTTGTGTGACTGTTGACCCTGTGGCTCATTGGTGGAAACATTGCAGTGAATTTTAGACTGATGATATTTAGTGTTTTGTTTTTTATTATCATTATTGCGTTTACTATGTGACACCTGCAATGTTTCCAGCACGTCAGCTCGGTCTTTAAGAAAGTTTATTAAGTCATCTAGTTTAAACTTTCGCTTAGGTTTAGAATCGCCATTTCTAGACAATCCTTGTGCGCGTTTGTATTGTTCCCACTCTTGTTCGGTGAATGGATTCAATCTAAACAAAACTAAATAGATAACCAATGTATCCCATGTGTCAGTTGGCTCGTCGAGAATTTTTAATGCGCGTAAATTCTTTAACACGGTATCTATTAGCTGTCAAATTAGAACTGGCGATTCTTTGCTTACGTTCTGCATAGTGAACAACGACATGACGTGATTATGCACTAACAATTCGCTATTATTGTACCGATTGAGAAGTAAATCCCATGCAACCGGGTAGTTGGCACTAGAGAATTCTACAGCATTAATTACTAACTCCGCACTTCCCTTCAATGATGATTTTAGGTAGTGAAACTTTTCTATATTGCTAAGATTATTAGAATTGTGCACTAAAGATAAAAAAGTATCCCTAAATTCCAACCAGTGCTCGTATGAACCGTCAAAGGCGGGCATAGAAATTGTAGGTAATTTTACGGTCGGTTTGTGGTGACTACTACATTTACTAGAACTGTCAGTAACCTCATTCAGATTTAAAACACATTCAGCTTGTGATAATATAGTGTAGTAGCTATTTTCAAACAATTCCCTTTGCGTTAATTGCTCATCTACATCGGAGACTGATTCCTCGAGTTTACTTTGAATGTCATTGAATTCATTAAACAATCTAGCGGCTCCCTGAATCCGTAATTTAAGATCTACGCGTGTTCGACTAGACAAAGTTTCATCAGCAATAATACCATTGCAGATAAGTAATTTGAGAATTTTGTTAATCTACCTTTTACTATGCCACGTTTTTAATCAGATCCCTAATAAGTCGACACTCGTCACTTGGATTAAGTCTATAAGGATATTTATCGCGAGACTTATTAGTTACTGAGATCTCTGACGTATTAGGTTGGCTCATTTTGGTGGAAAGTAGTAAGAAAGGAGTACTTACGTTTAAATGTGACGGTTACGATGAGGTTCTTCGTTGGCAGCGCACAATTTCACACCCAGAATTTCACTGAAATTAGTAAATAACACGGTATCACACGACTGAAATGGAGATGTATAGGGCTGGGCAGGATGGCTGGCCATACCTGTTATGCGCGTTTTCAGGTTGTCCAGCAAGACCAAAGTCCGGCGAAAAAGGTCCAAATGTTGGGGTATCAGCTCTGCTGCGTGTGTGGAGACTGAAGGTTTCTTCAAATGACTTAGTCGATACCAGGAATTACTTCGAATTAGTTTATTGCGAAATATTATTAATTATAAAGTAAGTATAGTAAAGTTCGTGCGATGCGATGGAAGCGATCGAAAAAAAGGAAAGAAAAAATTGACGCTGATGCGTAGCTCGGCGGTAGTTGGTCAGCGGCGTCCATGGACGACCAATCGCTGTGGTGCAGCTAGTTTAAGGCGATGTATGTCTGTTAAGGCGATGTCTGAACACCTAGCAACCAGCAGTGCGATTCTGTAAACATGTCGAAGTGAACACTGACGACAGCCATTGACGACACGGTTGGCGCAGTGGTTGAGCGATCGGCTGCTGCGCTGCGTGTCGCGGGTTCGATTCCCGCACGGAACAAATATTTGTATGGCCTACAGATAGTTGTTCTGGGTCTGGCTGTTTGTGTATGTGACTTTGTATGTTTGTAAACGCACCCACGATACAGGAGAAATTCCTAGTGTGGGGCAACGTTTTTATAAAAAAAAAAAAAAAAACACTTGGTCAGGGCGCACGACAGGTGAGTTGTCAAACCATACAAATAAGATGGAATGACAGCTTACTGGTCGTTCACTCCGCCTAGGTGAACACCGTGAGATATCGACAGAATCGACCGGCTGGACTTAAGGTTATATTCTATTTGTAAAAGTTATACAAAAATTCCCAGAACAAGTGTTCCAAAAACACATAGTTCCAAAGATAACGTCATATTACTCATAATTCAAGCACTTAATAACATAATTAAACACTTTCCTTTAAAAGTAGGTACGACTAAATCATTTTCAGTCAATTCAATCTAATCTAAACTTTACTAATATAATAAAAAATAACTAGCTGTTGCTCGCTTAGATAAGGTATTACCTGACTTCTCTTAAAATTTGGAATTTGGAAGAGTATGCATGGCACTGACTATTTCACCTCTTCCGTTTAAAATCGCAGCCAGCGCTGGAATTTTTCCGTAATGAGAAACGTTGGTACTGAGTAATGACGCTTCTCTTGACACGATGTTGGCGAAGGAATCACTAGGACACACAATAAAGTTGCTAGGGTTATGAACACGCGATAGAGTCCATATAGTTGACCAAGCAACCAGAAGAGAAGTATACCCCCACAACCAATGATATTATAAGTAAAAAGGTGTAGATAGGTTACATGAACAAAATTCGATCTTCAAGAACGGCACAATGTCACACTGTTAGATGACACGTAGAATGTCGCAATTATCGGGAGCGGAAAAGAGACAAGACGAGAAAAATGTGGCTAATTAGCCACATTTTGACGTGCCGCTTGCTGAGCGCTTATAACCTATCTACACCTTTTACTTAAAATATCATTGCCCACAACGGATTATCAGGTGAGATAGTGGTCGAGCGAATCAATAATAACAAATAATAAAAGAAAAATGTCTGGCCCTGGGCTGGTCATTATGTATCATAGGCTTACTGGGAATTAAACACATTTGAAACTAAACAGAAAAAATCTCGTACAAACAAACAAACAAACATACATAGGGATCGTACAGAACCTCCTTTTTAGTCCAGTCAAATAAGCATAAAAAATGGAAAATCTTAGAAACTACTGTGTCTACGAAGATGAAATTTAGCACGGAGGTAGATAATAAATAAGATACGTCAGTTATAAAAGGATTTAAGGACATTTCTTCCTTAGAGCGGTGAAATAGGGGTGGAAGTTTGTATGAAAAAAGTTTTCCGTGGGCGAATATACCTACTTGAAACTTGGCACGTACGAATATTGGCTTATGTAAATTAATAGGTTGCTATTAATAGAACTTTCCTCTAAACACGGTTTAGGGGGTTTTAAATTTGTATAGAAGAATCTTATTTTATAGGTTTATAAAATTGAAACTTGGTACCTACTTACAAACACTGAGCTAAATAAATCTATACATATAATAAAACAGTAGAAAGTTTGTGTCTGTACATTAAACAAATTTACCAAAAATGGGTTGGGGACGATGAAAAAGGAACGTACTGCACAAAAAAAGATTTTTCAGATTTTCTTGTCTGTCTGTCTGTCTGTCTGTTAACGCTAATCTCTGAAAAGTACAGTACAGATTTACTTGGAGACTGTACAGTTACATGTGGGTTAGCTCTGAGCAACATTTAGTCTTTGTTTCAATTAAATTGGTGGCTAAGAAAAAAAGTTACGGACATTTAAAGATAAATTTTACGGCATGATTTAAATCGTAGCCATTGGTAACCTCTGTACTGATAGGAACGCAAATTTTGAACTGTTTTAACAAGTGAAATCAGCCAAGGCGATTAATGACCGGACTTCCACTTAGAGCGGATTTCACCAATGAAACTGAACCCGATCAGTACATCTAAACCGCGTTCAAGGGCTGTCAGCGTCAATATTCCGTAGAAAAATAGTGACACTGACAGCTCATAAACGTGGTTTATACGCTGATCGCGATCAGTTTAGCTTGGTGAAAATGGCCCTTAGTGATGGGTGCGTTCGAACCCCGCCGTATGCAGGTGTTTTTGCAGGTTTTGATTTTCTTTTGTGTTTTAGTTTATGTTTAGATTTCCAACATACTTAATATCAATGTTTAGATAATATATTCGCAATATTAATATTCAATTTTCCAAATGCCTACAGTGCCAATATTAAAGTGGTTATGACTTTAAAAAAAAAAAAAAAAAAATTGTAGCATCTCAGCGGCCACTTTCTGTGTAAGCCTTTAATCATGAAGATATGCCAAACGACTTTAAATTAATATTTTTATTTGTAACATTCATAATTATGTAAACACTAGACAAGTAGAAATTATTTGTAACAATATAATAATCTTCATGACATATTAGTTGGTCCAATATAAGTTTGTAAATCCACTGTAAATCTTCAGCCATCTTCAGCCATCTTCAGGTTATCGATGAAACAGTGGCCCAGTAGATAGGTGCAGTACGAAAGATCGCTTGAAACCCACGTCAACCCCACAGAAACCAATAAGCTTTCCATCTCCGCCACGGCCAGCGCCTCTAACATCACCAGCGCCGGAGCCAGCTGTCATTCAGCAACCCGTTACCACTCGGTCAGGACGCACTGTTCGATAAGATACCTGTAGATGTTTAATTTAGCTTACTTTTAAGTGTTAGTCTGTTAGTTTAGAAGACGTTTATTTTATGTTTTGTCCAGGCTAAACTATGCAGATACGGTGTACGGCCCGCGCCTACTGGCTCGTACAGACCAGCTCATTCAGAGGGTTCAAAACGCTTGTGCTCGGTTTTGCTACAAAATTCCTCCCAGAAGCCACGTAACACCTTTCCTCAACAAACATTTTTCTCTTAAAATGAAATCGAGACGCAAATTACACTTGGCCTGCCTGTTGTTCGGTGTCGTTAGATTCCAAAAGCCAGACTATCTCTACAACAAGCTGAGCTGGATCGCTGGCAGACGAGAATGTGAGAGAAGGAAATGTTCACAACAACTTTCATCGCAGCCCCACAGTACAGCATCATTTAGAGGTAGTTTCCGTTACGCAGCATCCAAAATATGGAATAATCTACCGCCGCCCATTATAGCAATAAACACAATAGGTTCCTTTAGAAGACGTTTACGGCAGTTTTTAATGGACGGGCAACGGAAACTAGACTTGATACACTTGAACGTTTCATTAATATAATGTTCTATTATATATTATCTACACATTATCTGTCACTACACACCAAATTATCACACTACACATTAACAATATATAATATATATTTACCTATATATTTAACACCTTGCTGGTTTACATCCGTACACATCAACGTAAGGTTCAGTTGAAAACCAGCGTCAGGCAGCGCCTAGTTGTCTGGCATTTTGCTGAACTGGACCTATTTGGCGCAGCCGCGGGGCACACAGTGTTACTTCGTTTTTAAAATTCAAGTTTATTTTTTGTTTGTACCAACATTGTGTGTATCTGTGTGTGCCAAATAAACTAATTTTCTTTCTTTCTTTCTTTCTTTCTTTCTTTATTTTTATTAGACGAGTTTTGACAACTTTTCATCATGGGTGTCATTTTCGTGGTTTTCGGGGTCGCCAATAACGATTACCAGGTCAAAATCGAAATTCACGATGGCGCTTACGAGATTTGACAACTTTTCATAATGGTCGTCATTTTCATGGTTTTCGGGGTCGCCAATAACGATTACCGGGTCAAAATCGAAATCCAAGA
Organism: Melanchra persicariae; assembly: GCA_947386135.1. NCBI lineage: Eukaryota > Metazoa > Arthropoda > Insecta > Lepidoptera > Noctuidae > Melanchra > Melanchra persicariae. The sequence goes on along the minus strand of OX376661.1, from coordinate 5,555,327 downwards.
TGGTGCCCACGAGATTTGACAACTTTTCATCATGGGTGTCATTTTCATGGTTTTCGGGGTCGCCAATAATGATTACCAGGTCAAAATCGAAATCCAAGATGGCGCCCACGAGATTTGACAACTTTTCATCATGTGTGTCATTTTCATGGTTTTCGGGGTCGCCAATAACGATTACCAGGTCAAAATCGAAATTCACGATGGCACTTACGAGATTTGACAACTTTTCATAATGGTCGTCATTTTCATGGTTTTCGGGGTCGCCAATAACGATTACCGGGTCAAAATCGAAATCCAAGATGGCGCCCACGAGATTTCACAACTTTTCATCATGGGTGTTATTTTCATGGTTTTCGGGGTTGCCAATAACGATTACCGGGTCAAAATCGAAATCCAAGATGGCGCCCACGAGACTTTACAACTTTTCATTATGGTTGTCATTTTTATGGTTTTCGGGGTCGCCAATAACGATTACCGGCTCAAAATCAAAATCCAAGATGGCGCCCACGAGATTTGACAACTTTTCATCGTGGGTCTCAATTTCATGGTTTTCGGGGTTGCCAATAACGATTACCAGGTCAAAATCGAAATCCAAGATGGCGCCCACGAGATTTGACAATTTTTCATCATGTGTGTCATTTTCATGGTTTTCAGGGTCGCCAAAAACGATTACCGGGTCAAAATCGAAATCCAAGATGGCGCCCACGAGATTCGACAACTTTCATCATGGGTGTTATTTTCATGGTTCTCGGGGTCGCCAATAACGATTACCGGGTCAAAATCGAAATCCAAGATGGCGCCCACGATATTTGACAACTTTTCATCATGGGTGTTATTTTCATGGTTTTCGGGGTCGCCAATAATGATTACCGGGTCAAAGTCGAAATCCAAGATGGCGCCCACGAGATTTGACAACTTTCATCATGGGTGTCATATTTTCATGGTTTCCGGGGTCGCCGATAACGATTACCGGGTCAAAATCGAAATCCACGATGGCGCTTACGAGATTTGACGACTTTTCATCATGTGTGTCATTTTCATGGTTTTCGAGGTCGCCAGTAACGATTACCAGGTCAAAATCGAAATCCAAGATGGCGCCCACGAGATTTGACAACTCTTTTTGTCTTAGAAGCTCCGCTGTCACAGGGCTTCGCCACCTGTCCGTGGGTGTTATAATAATAAATGGCCCATCTTAGCGTTACTGTAGCTTATTAAGCTTAGGAAATGTAAAACGCGCGCCTGGTTATAAATATTGTAATAAATTGTCAATTTTAAAATCATTCTTCCGCGGAGAATCTTAACACCGCAATTCTTAAAATGAGATCAAATGCACAACGCACATCACATCTATGGAAAATGGAGTTGAACTGTCAAAACATTGGTTTGGATTTCTTTTTTATTGTATTGATAAATAGGAATAATATTTTTTTTAAAATTTTTCGTTTTTCTTAGATATGAATAATCACTTTTTTAAGACATTATAAGTTCCACTTAAAACAAAAAAAAAGTTTTGTGATGTAATTTATTAATCAGTTTGTTGTGGCGAAACTTGGGGGAGGCCTATGTCCAGTAGGTAGTGAACGTCTTTCGGCTAATATGATGATGAAACAAACAAAATTACTATTTAGACTTCTTACTCTACTATCTTACTACTATTTATTTATTTATTTTACAACTGCCTGTGATGGGAGACAAATATATTATACCAAAAAAAGATAAATTAACCATTACAAAAACAGGATTCCACGCGGACGAAGTCGCAGGTAGCAGCTAGTAAAAAATAATAATGGACACAACTTCAACCCCCTCAGGTGGTGTATGGAAGCTCAAGTTTGTATGGAAGGATCTTAATGCTTAGTCCGATGAAGTTGAAACACGGCATTCATGAGGTCGATAAAAAAAATAAAAATCAACATATACTTATTTGGATTTTTCGAATAAACTCCTGAAGGGGTGAAAAAGGGTGATGAAGTTTTTAAAGGATGACATTATTGTCATCGCGCTGCAGGAAACCTGGCTGTTACCTCATGATTTAGCCTACTTAGGCACATTACACGGCGACTTCGCGTATACGGGAAAGTCTGCTGTCGATACGTCTGCCGGAGTACTCAGAGGGAGGCCCTACGGAGGAGTGGCCCTATTGTGGAGGAAGTCGGCTTTCTCAAAGGTGTCAGTAGTGCCGTGTAATAGTAATCGTTTAGCTGCTATTAAAATTGATCACACAGATCGTTCTTTATTAGTTTTCTCGGTTTATATGCCTACTGACTCGAGTGATAATTTAATAGAATTTACTACTTGTTTGAGTGAGATTATTGCAATACTGAAAACTGTGACACGGAATCGTTGTTCATATTAGGAGACTTTAACGCTCACCCGGGTGAACGTTTTGCAAATGAACTCTCAACCGTGTGTACGGAACAATCGTGGTCATGTGTGGGCAGGGAATTGTTATCGAATGATACTTTTACTTTCAAGAGTACAGCTAACGGTGCGCTGCGCTGGCTAGATCATTGTGTGGTGAGTAGTGCTGCGAGACAATTAGTAATAAATGCGACTGTTTTGTATGATGTTTACTCGTCGGACCACATTCCTTTGATTATTGAGTGCAATATAAATTTAATAATACCTAAGTTAGTGAGCAAAACCCACTCTTGTAATAAGGTCATTTGGGGGGAAATAAATGTGAAACAAATTGAGGACTATTCAAACTTTTGTCATTCAAAATTAAGGTTAATAGACTTTCCTACGGAATTTCGTAATTGTTCGCGGGGAATGTGTTCTGATACTAGCCACCACAGACTGTTAGATGAGATGTACGATGCAGTTATAAGTGTTTGAAAGAAGGTGCATATAACACGTATGTAGGTACTGAAAATGCGCGCTTTAAAAGAAAATATGTGGTTGGATGGAATTTGCATGTGCGGGATGCTCACAGGTAGGCTCGCATGCATTATCAGACGTGGTTGCAACATAATAAACCCACATCGGGGTATTTTTACGCAAATATGTGCAAATCCAGAAAGTTTTTTAAAGACAAGCTAAAATATTGCCAAGATAATGAGCAAAAAATTAAAGTGGATATTATTGCTAAAAATCAGTCAGATAAGCAATTTGGTGCATTTTGGAAGGCAACAAATAAATTAAATCCACGGTCGAGCTTTCCGGTGAGCGTGGCGGGCGTGCACGAGCCAACAGAAATAGCAAACCTATTTAGACAGCGCTTTAAGATTGAGTCACCACTTACAAGTACGGGGCGGGTTGTCGATGCGGAGGCCATTTCTGGGGACATTAAAGTTCGGTTTACCCCTAAGGAAGTTGCGTCAGTGGTAAAAGCTATGAAAGGAGGAAAGTCACCAGGTCATGATGGGCTCAGCATCGAACATCTGAAATATGCAGGGGTGCACTTGTCACGTGTCCTAGCCATGCTGTTTAATTTGTGTGTCAGTCACAGCTATTTACCAAATAGGCTCATGTTCACCGTTGTGGTGCCTACTATTAAAAATAAAACTGGGGATGCCTCTGATGTCTCCAATTACAGGCCTATATCCTTGGCAACTGTTTCAGCCAAGGTACTGGATCGTCTGCTTGACACACAGTTGGCTAATCATCTCGAACTACATGACGCTCAGTTTGGCTTTAGGCCGGGGTTGTCCACTGAAAGCGCTATATTGTGTCTAAAGCAGACGGTGCAGTACTACAAGTATAGAAAAACGCCTGTCTTTGCCTGTTTTTTGGACCTATCAAAGGCATTCGATCTTGTCAATTATGACGTGCTGTGGAATAAGTTGTTATCTGAAACTTCTTTACCGGTTGAAGTTATATCAATATTCAAGTATTGGTATAGCAATCAACGCAATTGTGTAAGGTGGAACGGTTCCTTATCGAGTGTGTACCGAATGGAATGCGGAGTGAGGCAGGAGGGATTAAGCTCGCCTCGCCGATTCAACCTGTACATGAACCAGCTGATTGCTGAGCTCAGCAACACCAAGGTCGGGTGTCATATTGACGGAGTGTGAACCAATAATCTTAGTTACGCAGACGATATGGTGTTGCTGAGTCCATCAATCGGTGCCATGAGGAAACTAGTGGCAATTTGTGAATCATATGCGGTGGACCATGGGCTCAAATATAATGTTACGAAGAGTGAACTGATGCTCTTTAAAGCAAGTGGTTTTTCTTACCCAGCACTTCCGAATGTGTCACTTTGTGGCACTCCACTGCGTAGGGTGTCTAAATTTAAATATTTGGGTCACTGGGTCACCGATGATTTAAGCGATAATGAAGACATTGAAAGGGAACGCAGGTCGCTGGCTGTCCGTTGTAATATGTTGGCCCGCAGGTTTGCACGGTGTACGAATTCAGTGAAGATCACGCTTTTTAAAGCATTTTGTCAATCTTTCTGCACCTGCAACCTATGGGTCGGTTATTCGCAGCGGGTATACAGCGACCTTCGTGTCCAATATAATAATGCACTCAGGGTACTGTTGGGGCTGCCGTGGCGATGCAGTGCGTCAGGGATGTTTGCCGAGGCGCGGGTTGATGGCTTTGCCGCTATAATCAGGAGAAGATGCGCCTCCCTACTCACTCACGTGCGTGGCAGCACCAACACTATACTGAGTGTTTTTGCAGATAGGTGAGAGTCCCCTATGCTGCAAAGGTGGGTGAGGCTTCATGTCGCAGTGTAGTAAAACCTGTAATACTAACATTAGTTTTTAAGTATATTGTTACTAACAAAGGACCAAGTCTGAAGTAAACGATTATTATTATTATTATTCTCTTTATTTATTGATACACATATATTTTACATTTTTAAATATTTCTATAAAAACAGTAAAAAAACATTTAAAAATATAAAAAAATAGTAGTCCGCCAGTGTCGGGAGCGAGGTCCAAGCTACCGGTGGTTAGGGCTTCAGAGAAAGGAACCTCCTCACAATACGAGCCGTATCGAGGAGTACTGCCTTATGTATCAGGCCATTTATCCAACTGCGCAACGCCAGCTTCGACAGATGGTCGTCGAAGCTTTTGGCCATCAGGCCATTGGCCGTAACGACCATCGGCACAATGACAGCCGAGTCCACATTCCACATGTCGACAACCTCGTGCGCTAAGTCAAGATACTTGATTTGTTTTTCTTTCTCAGGTTTCACGAGGTTCTCGTCATGTGGAATGGTAACATCGATTATCATTGTGCGGCGCGCTAATCGGTCTATCACCACTATATCGGGCTTATTAGCGACGATAGTCCTATCAGTGATGATAGACCGATCCCAATACAACGTGACATGGTCATTTTCGAGAACTGGGTCGGGCACATACTTGTAATACGGTACCTCAGAATCAACAAGTTGGTATTTCAAAGCAAGTTGCTGGTGAATAATCCTTGACACTTGGTTATGCCTGTGCAAGTACTCGCCGTTAGCCAGACGAGAACAACCAGAGATAATATGTCTGATGGACTCACTCGGACGGTGACATGCCCGACACACATCAACCGTCCCGTCCTTCATAATATGCCTCCGGTAGTTGTTCGTCAAGATAACTTCGTCCATAATTGCACAAACAAAACCTTCCGTTTCTCCGAAGAGATCACCGAAACGTAGCCAGACTACGGACGCTAGGAAATCTACATCGGACCCATAAAGAGCCCGATAGAAGCGTCCGTGAAGCTCCTTGCCTTTCCATACCTCCTTGCGGTCATCTGTAGTAAGTATCACAGGTTTGTGCCAGTTCTCTTTAGCCATGGATAACGGAGTGAGTCCCTTGTCCACTGCAACAACATCTCGGTGCATACCCACATCGACTTTGAGAAAATATTCTCTGAGACTGCACATCTCGCGGTTGTGCAGAGTCTTAGCATTTAAAAAGCCTCGACCTCCACATTTCCGCGGGATGTACAGTCTCATCACCGACGATCGTTGGTGATGCATCCGATATGCAGTCAGCAGTGTACGTACTCTCCTATCCAGGGCGTCGAGTTCAGTTTGAGTTCATTTGAGTATGCCAAAAGAGTACATTAATACCGGCATGACCCAACCGTTGAAGGCGCGCACCTTATTTCCGCCCGACAAAAGGCTGTTTAAAACCTTTTTCAGGCGGCCAAAGAAGCGCTCCTTCAGCAACATTAATGCCTAACGCTTCCGACATACCCAAATACTTGTAGGTTTCGGTCAAGCTGAGGGATCTAACCTGTATGGAATCCGAGAGTTGAATTCCCTCAGATTCCATAATCTCTCCTTTTTTTACATGCATGACTGCACATTTGTCCACACCAAATTCCATCCTGATGGCACTACTGAAGTTTTCAGTTACCTTCAGTAGCTCCATCAGCCGCAAATTATTGGGGGCAAAGAGTTTCAGATCATCCATGTAAAGGAGGTGAGATATGGTTTGACCACCTCTTCTCAACCGATAGCCTAGGCCTGAATCCTCCAGCAGTGTGCTATTATTGTGTATTTCAATTTACATTGAAATTGATATTAAACAATCGAAAAGTGTTATAATTGAAGCGGATCTATCGATTTTTTCATCATCAATCCCCAACGGGATGAAGGGCACTACAGGTTTGCTGATCCTGAGACCGCAGGATTCTTATTTATCAAAAATGGCTGGCTAATTTAATGGTTATAAATTGTTTCGATTAGTTTTCAAGGACTTCCGTTAAGTCGCTGGCGACGTGCTAGTCATTTATATTTTTAAGCTAAAAAAATGCGACGTTGACATATTTCACGTAAGAGTGTTTTAAATATTATATGACGTAAATGTTACATCTCCCTAGGCGCTCAAGCACCGGCAACACACCGGTGTGAGCCGAATTAATCGCGAATTTAATGTTTATTTATCAATTACATACGATTTATTTTTTATTTGGGAATTTTCACATGTCAGAGCTGGAGCGGCTAGGTTACATCAGCCATGATATTGGAACTGCAGTGAGCGTACTATGGGAAGTGTTGGTTATTGCGCAATAGAAATACCGTTTATTTTTAAATCAAATTATAATTCACTCTCGAACTCACTACAACAATATTTTTCCGCAATTGGTACACAGCACCAGCTTACAAAACGCGCGGCGGTTTCTAGACTTGTTCACTGCTCGATCGCCACCAGTAGACTGCCACTGCAAACTCAGCTTCGATCGAGCACGACGTTCTAGACTCTGTCGAACGCCACTAGATGGCGTTGGCGTCTCGATTATTCAATCGACTAACGTATTTCCGACATATAAATAATCGTGACTTTGTCGAATTATTTTGTACTAGCTTAGAAACATGAAAAATAAAAACGAAAAATAATTAGTGATGTTACGACTCGATCTGACAACCCGGTTCAAACCGATTTGAGCTGCAAACCGATCAAACCGATTTGGAGGAGCTGAGCGATCGGTTTGTAGATCGCTGCCCCTACTCCACTCGCGTAAGCAGGTGGTCGTGGGCTATCGGGGACGACGGGTGTCGCCGATTTTGAACGAATAACGAATCGAGTGAGTTGTGACTTGTGGATAAGCAAAAGTGCAGGAGTGTTTGTGTTTAGTGTTTTTTTCATTACGTTTATATAAATTCAAACTGGAGACAAATAGCTGAAGACAGAGTCAAATGGGCATTACTGGAGGAGGCCTTCACCCATTTCCATTGGGGTTCCAAAGTAACTATAATTACTATAATATAAAACATAAGAATATAAGTAAGAGACAAATATATAACATAGAATAAACTAAGCAAAACTAACATATACATAGATTTTAAGAAATGTAAATTTACTGGAAATTAAAGGCTTTTTTATTTTATTTTATTTACATAAATTGTTTTACGTACGTTTTGATAATTATGAGACCATTAGCCAAGTCAAATCATTGCATTATATGGGAGGCCAATCCATTATGTTCCGGTTTATATAGATAGATTCAAATAATGTAAACTCAGCCGGGTACCGAAGTAAGGTCAAATCATTTTCATTTTCTGCGTTGTGCAAATAATTTACTAATCACTATTATTAGTCTGTTACCTACTGCATCAACAAAATGTATGGAACACGAATTGGTTTGTCGCATTAACTTTGTCATTTTGGTTTGCAACTCGATTTCAAACCGGTTTACATTGATTTTTACGATTTGGTTTACAAGTCGGTCTGCATGAATCTTTAAAACGGATTAAGTCCGTTTTAAAAATTTCGAGATCTATACATCACTAAAAATAATTCATCTGCCAGATGATTCTTTCACATGGTCTCATTGAAACCCAAGAGCAATGGGGTATCAAAAGAAACACGTTGTATTGTTTAAAAAAGAGCACCCTTAATTTGTCAATATTAATAAATAAAATTACTATCTGTTAATGTGGTCATAGTCCCGATATGACAACACCTACAGACCGGAGTCAATATTAAAAACTATAATAATGTACGTATTTGTATGATCTGAAGCAATATGACCTGCAGAAGTCATATGCCTCATAGTCATAAATCATAACTGTCTCCATAACAAAAAACAAAAGTGAGAGTAAAATCCGGCAAGCGTATCCTTTAATACAATAGTAGTGTCTTATTTCTTACTTTATTTTTTCTTCGCCCACAGGAGTAAATCCTGAACACCTGTCTGGTAGAAAAATAGGCGTGTTCGTCGGCACCTGTTTCTCCGAAGCTGAAAAAGCGAGTTTCTATGATCCCCAATCTAGAACGGGCTTGGGTATAGCTGGGTAAGAACTAATTTACTTTATTAATAAACTTCATGTTTCTTAATCCCAAGTCCCGAACATGCTGGTTACGTAGAACTTTTAAACCTTAACAATTGGGACGATTGCCAAAACACAAAACTAGAGAACTAAAACAGAATCCCGAGATTGGAGAAAGTAAAATCCAATAACACTTTTCACTACCTGAAGACTGAACCGGGAGGAGTCGCATTTGTTAACACTGCATTTTTCGGTTTCAAAAATCGTTAATTTTCATGCAAGTGAGGAAAGTTTGTATTTGCAGCCGAAGTGGAATAGGTGCCCGAGCCGAAAGCAGGGCCTTTACGGAGACCGAGACACTGCAAAGAAAGAAAAGAAAGACAAACTCTTTAATCACGTGAAAGTGATGCACACATGTATGAAATCGTTGTATAAGACAAGCCTTAAAAGCAACAACAAAGTATTTATATACCTCTTCTAAAAATAATAATACCTTAGACGAAATCATGCGTCACTCCCGAGCAAAACGGCTTACGCCCAGCATAGTTCCGAGGCCCCTGCAGGTAGGCACGAATTCGCGGAGCTGGAAAAAAGAAAGAAGAAAAATGCTCACGATAATTTTCAACACACTTACTCGAAAACTGGTTCTTAATGCCCATACTGTTAAGTAGATTCAGGATCCTGTCAATTTCACACTGCTTTATATATTGTATTATATTGGTCGTAATTCCTATATTTGTAGGTGCTGCAAAACTATGTTCGCCAACCGCATCTCGTACTGGCTGAATGCGAAGGGCCCCTCCATGGCGATTGACGAGTCGTGCTGCAGCTCCTCAGCCGCGCTGGAGCAGGCCTACCTGACGATGAGTCGGGGAGAGTGCGAGGCAGCCGTCGTTGGAGGCTGTTACTTGTGTCTGCATCCACAGTCCTCTGTGCACCACGGAAGGTGAGCAAACGCTTTGAAAAAAAAAGGAAGTGCGATTCGGACTCACGCACGAATGGCTCTGTACCACTATTTATAAAAACGGCAAAAAAATCATATTTGTTGTATGGGAGCCCCCCTTAAATATTTGTTTTATTATAATTTAATTATTTATTTTGAAAGTGAATATATAACTAAATATTCTGTGAATATTTTAAGCGTCTACCTAATGCCGTTATCAATATCGAGCAAAAACGAGTAAAAAAAATCACGTTTGCTGTATGGGAGCCACCTTAAATATTTGTTGTTATAGCGGCAACAGAAATACATCATTTGTGAAAATTGCAACTGTCTAACTATCACGGTATATCATCTCTGTTCTGTTACAGTACTTATATCTATACATTATTATACAAAAAACTGACTGGTTGTCTGATTCACTGACTGATCGATCAACGCACAGCTGAAACCACTGCGTCTAGAAGCATTACATTTTTCACACATGTTCCTTGAATGACGTAGATTTTTGGAAATTCATCCCCTTAGGGGTTAAAGTGAGGATTGAAAGTTTGTATGAAAAATCTTATTCCTTAGGCCAATTTACTTCAAACTTAGTACGAATACTGAACTGGACCTGGGGTGCAAAGGGGTGATGAAGATTTAAAAGGTGGATTTAGATTACTTCAATTTACTTGCGAATTGGTTTGAACAATCTAAAATTGGTATTATCGAAACAGATTTAACGTTTTTTTCATAATCAACCCCTAACGGTTGAATGGATGATATTGTAGTTTCAGCAGCAAAACTGGCTGGGTGACAATTAAAAATTGTTGCACTTAGAGGTAGGCGAAACAGGGAGTAAAGTCCCACAAACCTCTAGAAAAGGGAGGATCTTCCGACTGGACGGATGTTGTGGCCGGTGGGCAACTGCCCGATAGTTAAGATTCGGACTGTTGTATATGTTCAAATCGCACGGAAAACTGGGATACCTCGATGTAGGATTTCGTTAGTAGTTCGCTACTGGTGAAACAGATGGCGTTGCGGTTCTTTTTGTTGCCGTTACATTTTCGCTAAGTAGTTTTTCTTGTGGCGGTATTGATGCCGCAGCTACCCACATACTTTGCCAAAACTACCCTTTAAAAGAGGTACAGGGAGCATTGAAGTTCGTCCACCACTTTTTTCGATCGACTCTACTTTCGCAGGTATGCTGGAAGAGATTTCTATAGAAATAAGCATCACCTGTCTATTTTTCTGTTCCTTCTTCTTATCTTGTCGTATCCTACGAATAGGGGCGTGTAACTGCAAAATAGCTACTTTTCAGGAGACACTTTTTTGTGTTTAATTAAATTAAGAACAAATATGTATTGTTGGTTTCAAACAATGTGTATGTCTTATAGTTCGGCTAAGATTGTTTTCAATTAATTTTCTTTAAATTTTATACGCATTTTGTCCCTTAAATCCTTATTCTCTGTTGTGTTAAGGCAAAGTAAGGCTGGACTTGAGCAATAAGTAACATTATACCTTTTATATCCGGAAATGTTCAGGCCACTACCGCCTTAACGTTTTTATTCTGATGCTTGTATTTATTTTCATGTCATAGGAATTTGTGTTTAATAATTATTTTACCATTACTGAAAGAACATGTGACGGAAATAAAAGAAAAAAAATATAATAGGTATTTCACTTGAAACAAAATCTGAATTCTATTAAGGCTCTGCAGAAGCGGGCCGTCGGCCTTTCAAAGCTCCTCTCTAGCCGCTACCCCTCGTATTCAGCACGTCGTCGCATAAATAAGATTCCCAAACAAGCAGTCCATCTTTTGTTTTTAATGATCTAGGCTCATAAAGAATTAGGAAAATTGATGACTTCCTTATAATATGAAGAAACAATTGCCGTTCTTTCTTGTCAATAGCATCGTACTGCTGCAGCAATATTTGTCGGGGCTATAACTTTAGAACTAAAAGGAGGTTGAACTTTATGGAAGCAGGTTCAATAAGTACATCTGGATATTAATTGTAACCCTCACATTCGATGATCAAAATCATCGAATGTGGGGGTTACAATAGCCAGATGTACAACAAATTACTGGCCTCTTTATTTTTTTCATAGATTTCCTTGGATCCAGATTACTCTTGCTTTTGCACTTTATAGTATTTTCATTGGAAAGTTGGTGTTTAGTTTGTTCTACTACATAACCTACCAATTTGAAAAATCCATCACAGTCAATTAACTGAATTCGTAATCTTAATCCTGTAAATATGGTAGAATAATAATTATTGTTGTGCGTTGAGGAGTTGCATTTTTTGTTACCCAGATACATCATCAGACCCTTAAATATGGTAAATGAAAGAGTCGATTTGCAAACATTTATATTCCTAACAAATATCTTTAAACACGGTTCATGATTACCATCCGTTGAGGAGTTTCACTCTATATCTACAGAACCACATTGTCCCACTCCATATTTAAACAGGTCCAACTGGAACACATTCCCTATAAAATAAAAATATCCTAGGTACCTATCAAAATTGGGTCATTAACAACCAACTTATGGCTGTACATGGGTACACAAAAAATACATACAGACGAATACAGAATCCGCCGTGTAGGTATCTCTTGCATTCGATAATTACCGGTCATGCATGTTGGATGTAGCAATTATTTGACTAATTAGTGATCTATTATTAAGATTAGACTTTTGGATAAAATAAAACACCGGTTGTACAAAAGACATCAAAGACAAGTATATTCAGTTTTTGACAGACTATAGCAGCATAGACAAAAAGTTCACAGATACGTAATATTATTATGCTTACTGATGGCGATATGGTTGCATAAATGCTTTGCGATTAATTTATTTTAACATTCTCCCTTTAAGCGCAAACCCATGACTCTTAAACATTTTTGAATCTTCATTTGTGGTGTGGATTTTGTCAGGATGTCAGCCAACATATTTTCAGTACTATCATAATATATAACTTCTATCTCATTTGTAGCAACTTTCTCTAGAAGAAAATGATACCTGATATCAATATGCTTGCTGCGGGCACAGTAGGATTCTGTACCTGCAAATTTAATTGGGCTTGATTATCACAGTATATAACTGTGGATGAAGTTCCTGTATCATAGTGCAACTCAGACTCCAAATTTTTAAGCCACATTGCTTCTTGTGTAGCGGTTGCAAGTGACATAAACTCTGCCTCCATGGTAGACAAGGCAACAGTGCTCTGTCGTTTTGATCACCATGAAATTGCTGCACTCTGAAACATAAAAGTTTAGCCAGAGCAAGACCTCTGACTATTAACTGAAGCCCAATCAGAATCGCAGTAGCCAAACACCCTTTTATCTGCTTTATTTTGGCTAAACATTAATTTATAATCCTTAGTTCCTTTTATGTAACGTAGAACTCTTTTAAGTGCTAGGCAGTGCTGTTGTTCTGGTTTTTTATTGAAGCTGCTTAGTTTATTAACCATGAAACATATGTCTGACCCAGTTCCTTGGGATAAATACAATAAGCTCTCAATGGCCTCTTGATATGGTATGTCTGTTAGTACATTCTTCTTATTTTCTGTACTAATCAATTTAACATTGTGTTCACATGGCGTATGAACTGGTTTACAATTACTCATATTGAATCTTTGTAGAATTTTTTCAATATAGACAGTCTGATCAATGCTAATTTCATTTCTTGCTAAGTTTTGTTCAATTCATCAACCTAATTTACATTTCAATTATTGTTTAATTTCATTTCCAATTTCTTCGTTATTATAAAATAATAACAAGTCATCCACATATGTGAGTATAAATATAATTATTCCATCATAATTATGTTATGTGATATATACATGGATCCACAGATGTACTTTTCAGTCCTAATTTCTTTAACACAGATGTAAGTTTCAGGTTCCACTGTCTGCTTGCCTGCTTCAAACCATAAATGGATTTATTTAATTTGCAAAACTCTTCTCCATATTTATAAAACGGTGGTTTAAACATGTATATTTCTGTGTCGAACCTAGGCACTTTGTTCGACGACACCACTTTCCGCCTCGCTGTTTCTTTACGTTTAGGAGCCCCATGTTGTTCTCCTCATCGCTGTCACTGTGGTGAAGTTGTCAACAGCCTCGGGCACCACGGCCTTGTAGTCGCAGTGCGGGCCGTTTTGCCCGACACGCCAATTTAAACGACATTATCCGACGAGCTCTCGTCTCCGTCGGCGTTCCAGCCGTATTAGAACCCAATGGCCTGGTTTGTGACGATGGCAAAAGACCGGTCAGAATGTCTTTGTTTCCATGGAAGATGGGTAGGCCTTTAGTGTGGGACGCAACTTGTGTCGATACGATACTCTTGCGCCATCCCATCTTCCTATTTCATCGTGTTGCGCTGGCGCTGCCACTGCGGCTGCGGAAAAAACGATCGACATTTTACTTTATTTTATTTGTTGACTAATAGAATACAGGGTGTAAGCCCTCCGCAGATTGACGGGGTGAGTTCAGTATACCATACTAAGAAGACTGGTACATGAAATTGTTTCAGGAACTTTATAGGAATCCAATAGAACTGATTTGTTTTAAAACCTCATATGCAATGTATCGTGACCGTGGCAATCGCATAGTGATCGGCAAGCGCAGCTAGCTTTCAGCCGCCGGCGCCGTCGCCACTACGGGAGCTGATTTCATGCGTCGATCGTTACGAGTATTTCAACATCCATTGCAGGTTTTTGAAACGAAGTTCCTTATCGCGAGTTGCGAAAGGGGGCTAGACGAAAAAAATTAAGAACAAAAGTTGTAACGACACTTTTGAAATTAAGACCAAAAGTTGTAATGACACTTTTTGCTATAGCTTTTTTTACGAAAAGAAGGGATTTATCTAATCATTTTTGAATATCAGGTCAAAATCAAAATCCAAGATGGCTACGATGAAATTTTCCATCCTTTCGTCATGGGTGTCATTTTCGAAAAATTCAAATCGAAATCCAAGATGGCGTAGACGAGATTTGCCAACTTTTCATCATGGGTGTCATTTTCATGGTTTTCGGGGTCGCCAATAACGATTACCGGGTCAAAATCGAAATCCACGATGGCGCCCACGAGATTTGACAACTTTTCATCATGGGTGTCATTTTCATGGTTTTCGGGGTCGCCAATAACGATCACCGGGTCAAAATCGAAATCCAAGATGGCGCCCACGAGAATTGACAACTTTTCATCATGGGTGTTATTTTCATGGTTTTCGGGGTCGCCAATAACGACTACCGGGTCAAAATCGAAATCCACGATGGCGCCCACGAGAGTTAACCACTTTTCATCATGGTTGTCATTTTCATGGTTTTCGGGGTCGCCAATAACGATTACCGGGTCAAAATCGAAATCCAAGATGGCGACGATGAAATTTTCCATCCCTTCGTCATGGGTGTCATTTTCGAAAAATTCAAATCGATATCCACGATGGCGCTTACGAGATTTGACAACTTTTCATCATGGTTGTCATTTCATGTTTTCGGGGTCGCCAATAACGATTACCGGGTCAGAATCGAAAACCACGATGGCGCCCACGAGATTTGACAACTTTTCATCATGGGTGTCATTTTCATGGTTTTACGAAGTTCCTTAACGCGCGTTGCGAAAGGGGGCTAGACGGAAAAAATTAAGACCAAAAGTTGTAACGACACTTTTTGCTATAGTTGTAAGCCGTGCGTAAATCTTAAAAAAAAAAGAAACTATTACAATTCCTTCATTAATAATTAATCGAAAGGAACTTCGTTCCATCCGGGTATCCCTTGACACCTCTCAAGTTTTTTTTTTTATTTTAGCTGTATTATTTATAAAAATCGAGTGTTGCGTACAAAGAATGTAATTTTACACTGAAAGAAAGGAAAAGTAACTGAAAAAACGATAAAAAAACATGAACATTTTTCTCAGAAAAATTCCGGTGGAATAATATGATTCGCACCCCATCCGCCTGCGGAGGGCTGTCTCTTACACCCTGTTTATAACAAAACAGAACTACACACGACTGGTGTTACTCTTCAAACTAATTAATCAAATTGATTCTTAGGGCCAATTTCACCAATGTAACAACGCGATCAGCGAATAAACCACGTTTGTGAGCTTTCAGTGTTATTATTTTTCTATGGAATAGGTATTTACACTGACAGCTCTTGAACGCAATTTAGATGTACTGATCGCGTTCAGTTTCAGTGGTGAAATCCGCTCTTGATTTCATTAGAACCGGTAACATAGATCGAAACTATTGTAAGTTTTTAACCGACTTCAAAACAAGGAGATTCTCAATTAGGTTGCTTTTTTATTTTTTTATGTTTGTTACCTCATAACTCCGACGTTTATGAAACAATTTGTTTTTTTATGTGAAAGGAAATAGAGATAAATTCTCGAGATTAATCTGAATCGGTTTAGTAGTTTGATTTCAGTAGTGTTGTTTGGTGTAAGGAATAAAAAATATTTTTACTAAAAAAATAACTGTGTAGATAAAATTAAAAATAGTCAGTTTTTTTGGTTGTTTCTTCGTAATTCAACACAGACTTCCAAAATTAAAGTTTTTTTTGTAGTTGTTCTTTTATTTGGAAGTCGGTCGTATTTTTTTTGTGTGTTTTTAAGAACACAAGTTCACCCGAGCTAACTCAACTCTTTTTGTCTTAGAAGCTCCGCTGTCACAGGGCTTCGCCACCTGTACGTGGGTGTTATAATAATAAATGGCCCATCTTAGCGCTACTGTAGTTTATTAAGCTTAGGAAATGTAAAACGCGCGCCTGGTGATAAAGATTGTAATAAATTGTCATTCTTCAAAATCATTCTTCCGCGGAGAATCTTAACACCGCAATTCTTCAAAATATGAGATCAAATGCACAACGCACATCACATCTATGGAAAATAGAGTTGAACTGTAAAACATTGGTTTGGATTTCTTTTTTATTGTATTGATAAATAGGAATAATATTTTTTTCATTTTTCATTTTGCTTAGATTTCAATAATCACTTTTTTAAGACATTATAAGTTCCACTAAAAAACAAAAAAAAAGTGTTTTGATGTAATTTATTAATCATTGTTTGTTGTGGCGACCCTTGGGGGAGGCCTATGTCCAGTAGTGAACGTCTTTCGGCTAATATGATGATGATGAAACAAACAAAATTACCATGTAAACTTCTTACTCTACTATCTTACTAATATTTATTTATTAACACACCAGAGCTTTCAATCTACTCGTCTGCTGAGCCCGGAGTTATCAAATATCTTCTCTAACTTTGACCATACCTGCTTAGCCGTAGTTGCCAACTGCACATGGACATAGTTGATCGGATCGATTAGAAGTATTATCTTTGACCTTGCTTTTATATCCTTTTTGCTGTCTTGTATTTATAATCTGCACTGGGTTCGATTGTGTCCCATAGATCCTCATGCTCTACGTAGTTTTTGACTGCAAATTTCCATGTCGGATAATTTTCCCTGCCCACCAGCTTCTCAATTGCACCAATAGATATTTGTGATGCCATGATTATACAAAAGCCGGTTGTACAAAAGACATCAAAGGCTATATTCAGTTTTTGACAGACTGTAGCAGCACGTAAAAAAAGTCCACAGACACGTAATATTATTATACTGGTGGCGTTATGGTTGCATAAATGCTTTGCGATTAATTAATTTTAACAATGCATGTGAAACTCATTAATGTATTTTAACATTTTCTTCCTTATCGAACTAACTTAGTGAAAAATAGCAGATTTTTGTGAGTTTTAAGTAATATTCATACAGTCTGATGCTTCTAAGACACTCCGATCATTATTTCACATTTTTTATTTAATTGGTCAATAAGTTTTTGCTCCATGGAGGGTTTGTTTGGTTGCAACTTCATGCAAACGTAGGTCTTACCTAACACCACTTTTTTTTGTTTTTTTTTTTTTTATAGGATGGGAAATCATCAAATGACCCCTCCCGCTCTGGGTGGAGCGGCAGGGAGTGTCAGACTTTTACTGACTAAAACCCACCCTTAGTCCTCCTAGTGCCTTTCTTCCCAGGGCCGCGGTAACTCTTTCGAACATATTCCGCAACCCTGGCAGGCTCTGGCCCTGGCGGGCCCCGTCTCCGTTGCTGACTGCTCTTTCCGGCGCGTTCGGAGTAAAACGCGCCGTCGACTCTGGCCTGACCTGATCGGACACCGAGCTACCCATTGCTCGCTGTCCGCAGGCGTCAGTCACTGCGCCTTGCTCAGGAGCGTCAGTTCCTGAGAGGCGCAGCGACTAACGTTCGTCTGGAGGAGGCGAAATGGGGCCATTACTGGCACTCCATTTCGGCCCCCTCCCGAGCAGTGGCAGCGGCGGCGACGGTGGCGGCGGCTGCGGCGGAAGCGACGGCGGCGGCGGCGGCGGTGGAGGAGGGCTTTCTCCTCGACCCGGCCCTGGCGGGTGGACCGCAGGCTTTGCCCCCAGCCCAGTGATCGGCCGGCTTGCCAGCTGCCGCACATGCGAAGCAGTGCGGCGCGGCGTCGCACGAGCCGACCCTGTGACCAGGCTGACCACAGCGGAAGCAGTGGTCACTGCGGTCCACCTCCGAGATGCAGCGTGCTCCGACGTGGTTGCCAACTTGGCAAAGGAAGCACCTCAGAGGTCTGGGCTCCAGCAGTTTCACCTGCGCGGAGACCCAGCCCACCAAAAGCCTTCGGCCCTCCGAGACTTTTTTGGCCGCCGACACGGGGCAGCTCACCACTACGGTTCGCATGCCCGTGTTGTCAGGACGGATGGTGCCCACCTTCACCTCCTCTGTAGAGCACCCCCCCGTCCTGACGACGGCGGCCAACACCTCCTCCTCCGTGACGGAGTCGACCAGGCCCAAAATGCGCATGTCTATGCACTTCGTGGGCCTGGACACTCGGACGTCATCCGCGCCCAAGGACGCCCTAAGCCTTTCGGCTAGAGCTTCCGCGGCCGGACCGCTGTCTGCTCCAGGGATCTCCAGCATCCTGGCCCCGGTCATGGTGACCCTGAGCCGGAGACCCCCGACGATGCCAATCTCACTGAGGTTGACGGCCTCTTTCGCCTCAGTGAGGATTTTGGCATACGACACGCCCCTCTTCACCGCGTCCGGCTGCAGCGTTAAAACTACAGCCGCGGTCTTCGGGGCGCGGAGCGCAGCCGCGACGCCTCGCGCTCTCTGCCGCCGCCTTCTCTCCCGCCTCTTTGCCGCCCTGGCTGCCTTTCCCGCCTTCTTCTTCTCCCCGGCCACTTGCCATTCGGCTTTTCGGCTTGAGCCAGGGGGGGTTCAGAAGGCGAGGAAGCCGGGGGGAGCTGCTGCACAGACGGCGCAGGAGCCTTCGCCGTCCGCGCAGCAACCCCACCCCTCCTCTTCCTTCCCGGGGCCGGGTCCGGTATTCCCGGCACCGGCTTCGCGGGTGCCGGCCCGGACCCTTTGCCCTGGCCGGACGACCCCGGTGTGGCAGCCACGGCGGCCGCATATGACGCCTTTTTCTGGCCTGAAGGGGGGGCCTTCCCACTGGCCGCTAACGGGGGGCGCAGGACGATGCCCTCCAGGACGGAGAACCGCGCCTGGAAGTCAGCCATCTCCTGCCGCACCAGGTCCAGCACCTGGCTCTCCTGCGGCAGGGGTCGGCTCTCCTCTCTGCGCCCCTTTTGAGGCGCACCTAACACCACTTCCACTGATCTTTCACCGTTTCCTTTTTACAGCTTTTAAGGGCCGGCTTTGATTGGCCGTCGTTTTAGGTTAAGTTACACTACTACTAACAGTAGCTTTCTTATTGAAATGAATCTCCGAAGTTTAAATAAACACTTATTTAAACTTCGGAGATTCATATCAATAAAAAAGCTAATGTAAATATTGCTGAAACTGTCAGATACGCTGTAAATATTGCTAAAACTCTTCAAAAGTTAGCTGTTGGCTACTACAAGGCACGTTTTCTTTGTTAAAATCAATTATTGATGTCGGCAATTTTTCCGAATGTTGTCGTTTTTCAGAACGCGGCTCGTTAATATCATAATCGACGGTCAAAAATGATAGAACTGGGGAGCTTTCAGTAGACAGTGTCCTCTGGCATGATTTATTAACTTCTTCAGACAGTTCTTTTTCTACTTCGATCATGACGACATCAACAATTTCTGGCAATAACCACCTGAAACTACCATACATGGTGATCAGACGGGGGAGCGGGGATTTAAGCCGTGGTTTTGAGAAGAGAACGGCCTGGCTCTTATCAAAGTTAACCTCGATTCTCCATTTCCTGAACCATCTGCCCAAGATGTTTGCAGTAGTTGCTAATGATAGGGGCAGGGTCGCGGCCGGTATAGTAAATGGCCGTGTCGTCAGCGAAAAGTGCCAACTGGCCCTTTTTACATCTAGGGATATCGCTGGTAAACAGCGTAAAGAAGAGGGGAGGTAGCGGTGAGCCCTGGGGGGACTTCTGCTCGGATGGGGTAAGGGGACGAGAGTGCACCCTCGATGCGATAATGAAAGCGGTTCGAAAAAAAGTCTCGCAAGATGAGCACGAGACGGTCTGGCACGCCGAGTTGGTATATCAAAAGATGGCGCTGCCATCCCGCTCACTTCGCCTCCGTGTTTAAAAAATAATTAAAAATAGTTAATAGCTATATTTTCATAATATTATAAGTTAAAAGTGCATAACTAAATACGGTGCGAGTGTAGTCAGTAAAAAATATGAACAAAAACTGTGTTTTTCAATTAAAACAATTACCCGGTGTAAACAAACAGTTGTAAACAAAACAGTGATTTGAATTCAAACATTTTAATATAAAGTGGTCAAAATTCATAAATGCATGAATAGAAACAAATGATCTCTACAGTGTTCTCAAACCAAAACTTTTAATAAGTGTAAAGAATGGTGCAAGCATATATTTTCAAAATTCCGTTGGCGCGAAAAATTGTATCGACTTTTCAAAAATTAAAAGTGAAAGCGTCAACGAACTTTCGATGTTACTATGATCAACTTAACGCTTATTCGGCAATTTCTCACTGTGCATTAGCGGCTTGTTGAGATCTGTTGTGACTTGTGACTCCAGTGCGGGAGCGCTTGAGTTCGGATCTGACTTTTGAAAGATTCTTTTTGTAAATTTCAATATCAGTTTTTACTTTTTCTTCAGTTCTAACAACTTAAGAACAGTGCAATTTGATCAATAACATACTTTTTAGAATAAAAAAAACATATTGCATTTAGTTAAAAATAAAAAATTGTTTTGTGAAATCGATGTGTTCGAAACAATAATAACGGACATTGTATCACCTACAAAAGACTGTTTTAATTATACGTTTATCCCGCTCATACACGTAGTGGAGTTGCCGATCAGTCGTATGGAATCATCGAAGTGATAAACTTTTTTTAAATTACGCACCACTTACTTTTCATAATAAAACATGGGATCACGCAACAACTACAGCCTGAGGAAAAGGCTTCCCACAGCGATCCCTTTCGCGTTTTTCAAATGAGTCTATTGACAGTTTGACATCCGAGTTGAGTGTTAAAAGTATGCTGGACTTATCCACTCACGTAAGAAGTGAAAATCATATAGAATTAGAAACTAATATAGAATGTTTAAAGGAGCAATTAATGAGTGCGAATCTAGTAATAGAAACGTTAAATAACGAAAATGAATCATTGAAACAAAAACTTGAAGTAGAGAAACAAAAAACAGTGCAATATAAAACTATGTACATCACAAGTTTGAGTGCAAGAAGTAATACTTTATCTTGCAAAACAAAATCTAATAAGACTCATATTAACAGGAGTAATCTTTCAGTAAGGAAATTAGATTTGGGTATCGAATCTCAAACGCCTACAGCACCTACTAATATATCACGAAAAAAAGACAGTGTAAATGAAAAAAATAATGCAGTTGTTTCAATAGCCGATATCTCATTCTCAGTACACACAGCCACAGTTGATTCCCATGAAACAAGTAAGAGTAGAGATAAACTAATGAAATATAACACTTTAGAAACTATACCTGTACTTGAAAACAGAAAGATAATCTTACTGGCCGATAACCAAGGACAAGGAGTAGTTAAAAGAGGGGCACACCGTTCGGAGACTTGAGCAGTGTTCGGGTCCTCGGACGGTGTGCGTCTCATTGGCTTGCTCGCTGCTCTCTGGTACGCGTCTGATCATCAGACGTGACTGTGAGGGCAGCGAGCAAGCATTGAGAGAGAAGGGGAGAAAGGGACCGCACCCTCAAAAAGGATCATCATGGACAGTCTTAAAAGAGAAGTTGTACCCCAGGGCGGTCCGGACTGCACAGCAGTCCGGGAATCCGCCCCGCCTCGTGCGTCAAGCCCCTCGTATTCTGGGGGGGGCAATATGGCTGTCCACACTCCGCTTGCCAAGGGCAACAGTGGCCGAGGAGGCCCCCGATCCAAGCCGTCCTTTGAGGACATGATCGGGTTCAATTTTGGCTCGCCCGACAAAGCGTCGGTCGGGCGGAGCGCGGCAAGAGGCGCGCTATATTGGAGGAAGGGCTCGCCTGAGCGTCACGCGGGTGTAGAGTCGGAGTTCGAGCTGGACTCCGACGACCTGGTGACAGTGAGCTCGGCGAGCTCTGAACCCGAGGGGGCAGGGACTGCAGCGGAGGACTCGAGGTCCTTCCGCAAGCGGCCTAGGCCGGAAGACTACCAGGGGTCGTCTTGCAGCGAAGAGGTGGCCTCGGCCCGGAAGATCCCCACCAGCAGGCGGGGTAAGGGCCGAGAGGGAGGCAAGGGCAGAGTCCTTGCCTCCAAGGATGCTGGACGACCCCCCGAAGATGGCGGTCGTGGGGCTCGTGGTTTGGAGTCCTCCGGTGGTGAGCCGGATGACCGGAGGGCCGGGTTTGCGGAGGTGGTGGAGGCCGCGCTTCGCGATGTGGCCTTGAAGAGGAAGCTTTCCTCTAAGAACAAGGCCATAAGCGAGGCGATGGCCTCCATTCTGGCGGAAGCGGAGGCTACCAAAGATGGGCCTCCGCCGGAAGAGATGTCCGAGCTGCGGGCGGAGGTCGCCCGCTTGGCTGCCGCCACGGAGCGTCTCCAAAAGGAGAACGAGGGGCTCCGCGCAGACCTGGCCAGGCTCCGGGGAGCCGGCCCACAGGGGGCGCCGCAAGGGGGCGCAAGAAGGACAGCCAGCCCGTGCCGCAGGAGAGCCAGGTGCTGGACCTCGTGCGGCAGGAGATGGCTGCCTTCCAGGCGCGGTTCTCCGTCCTGGAGGGCATCGTCCTGCGCCCCCCGTTAGCGGCCAGTGGGAAGGCCCCCCCTTCAGGCAGGCGCCCAAAAGGCGTCATATGCGGCCGCCGTGGCTGCCACACCGGGGTCGTCCGGCCAGGGCAAAGGGTCCGGGCCGGCACCCGCGAAGCCGGTGCCGGGAATACCGGACCCGGCCCCGGGAAGGAAGAGGAGGGGTGGGGTTGCTGCGCGGACGGCGAAGGCTCCTGCGCCGTCTGTGCAGCAGCTCCCCCCGGCTTCCTCGCCTTCTAGAATTCGGGGCCCATTAGGGCCAGAGCCTACCAGGGTTGCGGATTTGTTCGAAAGAGTTACCGCGGCCCTGGAACGTAAAAGGCACTAAGAGGAGCATGGGTGGGTTTTAGTCAGTAGAAGTCTGACACTCCCTGCCGCTCCACCCAGAGCGGGAGGGGTCATTTGATGACTTCCCATCCAAAAAAAAAAAAAAAAGAAAAGGAGTAGTTAAAAAGCTGATTAACAGGAAAAGTGAACTTTTTCATAGTGATTACAACATATCTGCTATAAGAACACCTGATGCAAACTCAGAAGAAATCATATCCAGCTGTTATTCTTTGTCTAAACAATTGACAAGAAACGACATCGATATTATTATGAGTGGATGTAATGACTCAAATCCTATCAAAGTACTGTCGGAAATATCATCAGCACTTAAAGTATTGAAAAAATGTAATGTATATGTAGTTAATGTACTCTACAATGCATATCTAAATGAAAGTAAATTAAATTACAATCTTAAAATATTTACTAAAAATTTAGAGAATTGTACTTTTATTGAAGGAAATTGCAGCAATGAGATTATTACTCAGGTATACAATTACATTAATATGAAAGAGTATAACTCAGCTTATCTCTCGTGTAACATATCTACTAAAAAATCGAACAATTATAAAAAATCGATGTTAAAAATGGGAACAACACCAAATCATTCTCAATACAGTTCAATTAATGTATCTGGAACTGAAAACTTAGTAAGTGTTGTTAATAAAAGCAACTTACAACCAAAAAATGGGACAATTCCTTACTATTTTAAGCCTGCCAAAAACGTAAGCACGGCAACGACAAATTTAAATGAAAATAGGTTTTATCTTTCAACCGGAATGTAAAAAAGTACTTTTACAATCTTTCATCAAAATATAGCCGGAGCACTTAATAAAATTTCTGATTTAGAATTAGCTATAAGTGAAATGCAAGAATCGGGTACAAATATTGATGTAATTTGTTTAAGTGAACATTTTATAAAAAAGGGTGATGAAATTTACATGGCCATTAATAATTTTCAACTTAGTGCTATTTATTCACGAGCAGAACAAAGTCGAGGTGGTACGTCTTTATTAACTAAAAATAATCTTCAAGTCACTGAATTAAAAGGCCTAAATTAGTTGAGCATTGAAAAACAGTATGAACTTTGTGCAATAGAAATAAAAAAACTACACTTAATAATACTCTGTCTTTACAGGACCCCCAGTTCAAACTTAAATATTTTCTTCGAAAACTTTGACAAAACTTTGTTCCAACTGCAACGTAAAAAATGTGAAGTAGTAATCGCTGGAGATTTTAATATTATGTTACACCCATTAAAACAATTGTATTAAATAAACAACGATAGCAGTTTACATAGGTATATATTTTTAATTACGTCGCATGTACATTGGTACTTATACCTAATTAACATAAAGTTATTGGCACCTCATAAAACAGTAGACCTCATAGAACAGTTTAAACAGTTAATCACCTATAATTAAAGTAAAACTTCAGAAAGCTACAGGCGCAAAGCTATCCCTAAGAAATAAAACACATTGACCATAACAACAAATGTTACCTACATTTGAACAGTTAAATGAGAACATAAATAATATCAATTTATTAAGGGAAATACTTAGCTTCTTATTGAAAGCGGAGATACCTCCAATTTTTTGTACGTGATCCTCCGCTCTTACAAAAGATTGCTGACGTAACATAAATTTTCCCCGCCAAAAAAAAACACAAACCCCGCGTTATTCCCTCTTCACCATCCATTCTCCAGCCTGATTGGTTAGCGGTGGTAGCGCGATGATTCCGTCTTCTTATTGGTCGAGCCCGACGTTAGTACCGCAAACATCCACCGATGGCAGCACC
Organism: Melanchra persicariae; assembly: GCA_947386135.1. Classification (NCBI taxonomy): domain Eukaryota; kingdom Metazoa; phylum Arthropoda; class Insecta; order Lepidoptera; family Noctuidae; genus Melanchra; species Melanchra persicariae. Next base: position 5,530,383 of record OX376661.1, on the reverse strand, counting down.
TTATGTGTTGACGACGACAGAGCAGCTATGTTCGTATTTCTACACGTTCTGTCGCGCCATCTAGCGCCTAACATGTGGAATATTCACACTCGTCCATCCTGACGCCTTTGCGACTCTGCAAAGGGGGAAAAAAACACGATATGTACATAATTATCCAACCAAAAGTAGCTTAACCAGTCCTAAAAAAAAAAAAAAAAATTAAAAAGAAACCAATTCTTTGAACCGTAAAATAATACTTGTTTACCAAATTTCCAAAATACAATAATTTTCCAACCATAACCATAACATAACATTTCACCATTTTTTAAAACATTTCCGGCAGTAATTCCAATTTTATACCACTCAGTATCATAGTTCCAGCCACAATCCAAATTGTGAAAGCCCAAAACATTATTTCACTCATCAAAATTAGTAGGTATTAACCCTTCATTAAAGCTTAGCCTTCGAGCAAATCGATCAGTTCTTCCGTGCTGTCCACTTCTGTATCATTTGAGCTAGCACCCGAGTCCTCCTCCCCCTGAAAACGTTTTAACGAGTCCGACGACACAAGAGCTCTGAATCGCTTATACCCCTTCACACCTTTCAGCGAAGTAATCATGTACCTATCATTTCCTACTACCTTCGTTACCTTATAAGGTCCGCTGTACTTTTCCTTGAGTTTTCGGCGCACATTCACATTTCGGTCCGCAGCTCCTTTCCATAATACTAAATCGTTTACCTTGTATTTTGTTGGAGGTTTACGCTTTGCATTAAAATACTTGCGCATTTTCTCCGCCGTCCGGTTTAGGTTCGCTGTAGCGTCGGTCCTAGTTCGTGCAGCTGTCTCTTCATTATCCACGATGTTATCTCCCATACCTTGATACCTGCTTCGAGTCGCAGAAAACATGAGCCGATAAGGTGTAAATCCAGTCGAACCATTTTATTTATTTATTTATTTATTTAGGTTAACCAACAATTGTTTACACTACATACATTACTGACTTAATGACTAGGATAAAACAGTAGCACGTGCAACAATTAATTAAAGGTTAACACCACTTGCACGAAAAATGACGGCTTAAACATATTTATGAAACCTAATTGAACTTAAAATTATCTAACAACAATGAAATCAAAATTTAAAATTAACTAATACATAATTATAACGGTAGACAAATTCATCAACACAAAAAAAAACATTTATTGAAAATGCCTGATTAAATAGTAAATTGAATAAATTACAATTGATTAATTAACCATTTTGCAAATTATTCATTCCCCAGGTGATGTTCGTGATCCGAGTATCCCAATCCTTTTCATCTTCCACGCTCGTGTTGAGTGAATCTAGTAATGTACGATTATACCTCTCCACTTGGCCATTCGCGCGTGGACATGCTATAGCATTAATTATGTGTTTTATTTGATTTTCCAAACAAAACTGTTTGAAATGTTTACTTTTGAAACTCGTACCGCTGTCTGATATCATTCTCTTTGGATAACCAAATAAACAAAAAATGTCATTTAAGGATTTTATTACCTCTCGAGTCTTTGTAGTTTTAACTGGTACCGCCCATGTGAACTTCGTGAAGGAATCGACCACCATCAGCACAAAACTGTTACCTGCTCGACTTTTACAGAAAGGACCGAGATGGTCAATGTGCAGAGTGTGCATTGGCTCCGGAATTTTTTCAATGGGATGTAACTCACCTTTAGGTCTTCCGTACTGTCCCTTCTTGTAAAGACAGTCTAAACATGAGTTGACATATTTTCGTATGAAACGTGTCATTCCTGGAAACCAGAAGTTACCTTTGATGATTTCATCACAGCGCTTCAGGCCTGGGTGTCCGATGCAATCATGATACTTCCTCATGACATTCCACCTTCCATATTTAGGGACTACTAACCTCAGTTCACCATTCATAACGAGCTTATATACTCGACCATCTTTCAGCTTGTAATTTTTCCGTATATCTGAATCGTTATCCCCAGATTCCAATTTTGTTCGAATTATACGAATCTTCTCATCTTGATCTTGAAGGCATACTAACCAATCAAATACGTCAATCACGTTGATGTCTGCTACTAAGGGTGGGTCTACCGGAAATCGGCTCAGCGCATCAACGTGGGTATGAGACTTACCTGGCCTATGAACGACTTCCATGTCGTACTCCTGAATAGATAACCACCATCTTGCTATTCGAGGTAGTAGATCCTTTTTCAAGAAAGTGTCTCGAACGGCTGCGCAGTCTGTCACCACCTTAAAGTGATTACCTGCTAAATAAATTCTGAATCTCCTCAACGATTCCACTACTGCCAGTGTTTCCAATTCGTAGGAATGATACATAACTTCTTCTTTGCTTGTTTTCCGGCTGAAGTACGCAATGGGTTTCATACCCTCATTCTGATCCTGAAAAAGAATTCCAGCCACACCTTTACAGCTTGCGTCTGTGTGAACTTCTATGTCACCTTTCCTACAAAATAATGAGAGTATTGGTCGAGTCGTTAAAATCTTCTTCAGCTGATCAAAAGCCTTCTGCTGTGCTGGACCCCAAATCCACGTTGCATTCTTTTTCAGCAACCCGTACAGATCATACGTGACAGACGCATAGTCTTTAACAAATTTCCTGAAATAACTAGTCAGACCTAGAAACATCCTAAGCTCGTGTACATTCCTAGGTTCTTTATAGTTGGCAACAGCATCAATTTTCTTACTTCCAGGCCTAATACCTTTTTCGCTGATCTCGTAACCGAGGTAATCTATTTTGTCCTGCAAGAAAAAGCACTTATCAAGATTTAACGTCAATTTTGCGTCCCTTATTATTTCCAAAACTATCCGAAGTAGATCGAGGCCTTCCTGTTGAGTTTTGGTGGGTAGCAACAGATCATCTATAAAAGGAAGCACCTTATCATGACGTAATGAAGAAAATATCTTGTCCATAAGTCGCTGGAAAATTGCTGGGGAATTGGCCAAACCGAAGGGCATACGCAAAAATTCATAGTGGCCCTCTGGCGTGACAAAACCAGTTCGGTGGATTGAAGTCTCCGCTACAGGAATCTGAAAGAAACTTTGCGACAAATCAAGACTCGTAAAAAGTTTCTTCCCGCCTAGTTTCTCGATTTGTTCTTCTATGATGGGCAGAGGATATTTATCTTTCACTGTGATACTATTTAATTTCCTAAAATCCACACAAAATCGATAATCTCCGTTCTTTTTCCTAACTAAAACAATCGGACTGGCATAATTAGAAGAGGATTCCCTAATAATACCGTTGGATATCATATCTTCAATCTTTTCTCGTACTATTGCCTTTTCTGAAAATGAAAGCCTGTAAGGACGATAACAAACCGGCTTATCCGAGTTTAGTTCAATGTTCAATTCTATTTTGTTAGTCCTGCCTAATTCTCCTGTATCTATCGAAAAACAATCAGAATATTCCTTTAAAATCTCTACCAACTCTTTAACTACCTGTGGGTCTCCGGATCCACATTTGATTTTTGTCGTATCAATGCTCATGATCGAAACAACATTATCGGCAGAATTACCAGGAGAACAAACTATTTCCCGAGTAACCAATCCACGAGCAATAACCTGGTCTTTCTGAAAAAAAAACCGGTTTTTTTCCGTGATTAACTATGAAAATGGCCTGTACTGGAAAACAATGCATAGAAGCAGGAATGCTATAGTTGTAACCATTATAAAAAATTGTACGAGTATCTACAAACAATAAAGTTGACTTTTCAATTACAACATCGTTGTAGGTGTCAACAAACAAGGATGTACAAGCTGGAACGACAGTGTCTGTAGAGCACAAAATGTTAACCTTATCTACACATGTACCTACTTGCAAAGAATTTATTTCAACTGATTCAATTTTGTTTTCATCTCTATCTGCATATCCTAAAAAGACAGTAGTACCACTAATTGTAAGCAGGAATTTTTCATTGTTCAAAATAGGTTGCCCAATAAAAACGTCGGCGCGGTTCACGGCAGCGTCGACAACAACTGCGTCTGAACAAACCTTAACTTCATCTATAACGAACTCTAATGATACCTGTCCGTTAGCTTTAATTGGTGGTCCACCAAACCCATTGATAAAAACCACACAAGGTTGCATTGCAACACCAAGCTTTAGAACACAATCATGCGTGATAAGGTTGACTTGAGCCCCCGTGTCTAAATAAGCGGTACCTTTTAAACCATTAATCAAGACATGTTTAAAATAACATTCATTTACCTGTATTTGTACAATGCTGACAGCCTTTTGATAACATTGCTCCTTTCTGTGGTTGGTTTTCCCACAGATTTCGCATTTTATAGCGTTAGGATTGTTAGGACATGAGCGGACAACATGCCCCGACTCGTTACAGAGAAAACAAGTTACACTTGGCTTCCGTTCTTTTGGATCTCTGATTGCTTCTTTTGAAGACCCCGATGCGGAATCTCGACCTCGAGGAACGTTTCGCTGACTTTGATTCATTCTTTTGTCGTCATTCATGCATAGAAAGTGAGAATAAAGCTCGCCTGGGGTTTTATAGTTATCAGCTCTTGCAGAAGTCTTCATGTGGAACGGCAACCCTTCTATGATACACGACACCGCTTTCTCTCCAATGATATCACACTTATTTAGCATAGTACATTTCGAATAAAAATAATGAGTCATTGTTTCATTAAATAACTTTTTCCTATTTAACATTTCCCTCAATGCATCTGCGTAATCTATGCTTTGAGGGAACGCTTCCAGAATTTTTTCTTTCCATTCTGGCCACGTAAATTCATAGCTTCGTAGTGCACCATGCCACAACTTCGCTAATCCAACCAGACGTGCTTGCATATAATAACTTTTAACATTATCGTTCCATCCATGTATGGCACCTAGTTGCTCTACTTTGTTAAGCCACAGAGATGCAGGTAGCTCCGGTTTTTCAGGATCGAATTCCGGTATTATATCTGGCTTAACCATCACACCCGAATAATATGGAAATGACCTACCGGGTTCATTTGATAAGCCAGGTGGAGAACGGCCTCGACTGTACCGGACTGGCGAACGCTCTGGTCGCCAGGTGTCGCGGGAACAGCTGCGTCGCTCCTGCTGCGGTCGTTCCATCCGCCGGCGACTCCATCTGACAGGGCTGCGCGACCGGCTGCGACCCTCGGAACTCATGCCTTGCCTGAGAACTGCTCCAGATCCGAATCCCACTTCTGAAAAATGTTACACCCATTAAAACAATTGTATTAAATAAACAACGATAGCAGTTTACATAGGTATATATTTTTAATTACGTCGCATGTACATTGGTACTTATACCTAATTAACATAAAGTTATTGGCACCTCATAAAACAGTAGACCTCATAGAACAGTTTAAACAGTTAATCACCTATAATTAAAGTAAAACTTCAGAAAGCTACAGGCGCAAAGCTATCCCTAAGAAATAAAACACATTGACCATAACAACAAATGTTACCTACATTTGAACAGTTAAATGAGAACATAAATAATATCAATTTATTAAGGGAAATACTTAGCTTCTTATTGAAAGCAGAGATACCTCCAATTTTTTGTACGTGATCCTCCGCTCTTACAAAAGATTGCTGACGTAACATAAATTTTCCCCGCCAAAAAAAAACACAAACCCCGCGTTATTCCCTCTTCACCATCCATTCTCCAGCCTGATTGGTTAGCGGTGGTAGCGCGATGATTCCGTCTTCTTATTGGTCGAGCCCGACGTTAGTACCGCAAACATCCACCGATGGCAGCACCTTATGTGTTGACGACGACAGAGCAGCTATGTTCGTATTTCTACACGTTCTGTCGCGCCATCTAGCGCCTAACATGTGGAATATTCACAATTAGGTCTTTACCTATGAAATTGCCGTTCTGCAGTACTGGCCATTTCAAATCAAAATACACTTCTGGACACATCTATTGGCCCACCTTGTATTTTCAGTTTCGTTTGGTCCTAGCTAAAATTTTATATTAGGTCGAGCAGAAAGTTTTTATGCAGTTTTGAACCTGGCACATTCACAATTTCATTCAATAGTCTTTTTTTGAATTTCGAACACAGAATTTAAAGAAACAAAAGACAATTTGGAGCCTGTTTGTTGATATCAAACAATCGAATATTAAGAAAACTTGGTTTTATTGGTTTACTTGGATTTAATTCTTGAAAAAGTGATTGATATCTTTGGTTTTGCAACAAACATTACTTATTCTTAACATTAAGGTGAGGTTCTATCAATAATCTATGGATACTTCACCTGAAGTCGCCGCCCAAGCTGTGGCACTTATTCAGGCCGGACACAGCCAAAGAAACGTGAGTGCTCAACTTAATTTAAGTCGATCTGCGGTCCGAAATGTTTATCGGAGGTACCTAGAGACTGGCGGCTTTGTTCGTCGCCAAGGAAGGCCACGATCTCGGGTCGCAACTGAAAGGCAGGATCGATTCATCGTGACGACCAGCTTGAGAAATCGTCACCTTACCTCCATTGAGATACAAAACCAACTTCGCGACTTCCACGGAGTATCTGTGAGCGCTCGAACTGTACGGAGAAGGTTTAAAGAACGCGATATGGTACCACACAAGCCAGCTAATGGGCCCAAACTAACGCGAGCCCACCGAACAGCGCGCCTTCATTTCGCACGCAGTCATTTAAATTGGACACAGCAAGATTGGAGCCGTGTACTCTTTTCTGATGAGTCTAAAATTGTGTTACATGGCAATGATGGAAGGAAGAAGGTCTACCGACGTAAGGGAGAGCGTTTCGCACAATGCTGCTTTGAAGAGAGGGTTGCTTATGGCGGTGGCTCATGGACTGTCTGGGGCGGTATATCCGCGAGCGGCAAAACTCAACTTGAGGTTGTTACACGACCACGGCTGCCAACATTAAATGCTGAAAGGTACATTCGTGAGTGCTTAGAACCTCACGTGATACCATACGCGGACTATGTGGGCCCAAATTTCCTTTTTATGCATGATAATGCAAGAGCCCATGCGGCCGGCATCGTCAGGGAATATCTTCGGGATGTGAACATCACAGTTATGGACTGGCCAGCCAGAAGCCCAGACATGAACCCCATTGAGCACATGTGGGACGAGCTAAAAAGACGTGTTAGGGCTCGTCAGCCAGTTGCCCAGACGATGCAGGAGTTGAAAACTGCCATAGAAGAGGAATGGGAGATGATCCCTCAAAATTTCATAGAGCGGTTGATAAACTCTATGCCTAATCGTATGAGAGCTGTGGTAGATGCCCATGGAGGCAACACGCGTTATTAAATAAAACCTTTATTTGATAAAACATGTTTTTTATTCAAAAATCAATTGCCTTTTACAAGGCGCATATCCGACTTGTTAGGCGTAGCTCCATGTCGTATGGTATTCTGAATTCAAATTTAAAACAATACGATCGAAAAAGATGGTAAAATGTATCAGGTTTAAAACTGCATCAACAGTTTTTGTTCAATCTAACAATCATATTTCGGTAGGGGCCATCGAAACCTAAACTCTAAGGTGGGCCAATAGATGTGTCCAGAAGTGTAATTTTTGTTTGGCTAAGAATTCTAATTTCAAATTAATTTTATTTTAAAACATGGTTTTTTTTTTCCAAAAGTAATCACTTGTTTATTGATTAGTGTTACATTTTCATCGCATTTCAATCTTTTTCGTCATCATGGATACGTTAAAAATTCGAGTAATTATGGAATATGAGTACCGTCGTGGCAGCAACGCGGCACAAGCGGCACGCAACATCAACGACGTTTACGGAGCTAACACTACAAACCAACGCACCACCTGTTATTGGTTTGCTCGCTTCCGTTCTGGAAATTTCGACCTGAAAAATGAACCTCGCGGTCGTCCGAAGACTTTGGTCGACAATGACGAATTAAAGGCGATTGTGGAAGCTGATGATACACAATCTACGGCTGAATTAGCAGCAGCTTTCGACGTTAGCGTCAAAACAATATTGGTCCATTTGCGTCAAATTGGCAAGGTAAAAAAGCTTGACAAATGGGTGTTCCACGAACTCAGTGATCGCCAGCGCGAAGTACGCTTCGAGACGTGCCTTGCACTGCTCAACAGACACACAAATGAAGGAATTTTGAACCGCATTGTTACCTGCGATGAAAAATGGATTCTGTTTGATAACCGCAAGCGCTCAGCAAGTTGGTTGGATCCTGGTTCAGCACCTAAACAATGCCCTAAACGAAAACTTACCCCTAGAAAAGTGATGGTCACTGTTTGGTGGTCTAGCGCCGGTGTGATTCATCACAGCTTCTTATCAAACGGGGTGAGCATTACTGCAGATGTGTACTGTGAAGAACTGAACACAATGATGGAGAAGCTGGCACATCTCCAACCAGCTTTGGATAACTTCTTGGCGGGAAAAAAAATCAATACCCGAGAGGCAGTACAAAATGCCTCCCGTGAATTTGTTGCCTCCCGTCCAGCTGATTTCTTTAAGAAGGGCATCAATAAACTGCCACTGCGTTGGCAAAGATGCATTGATTGCATGGGTGATTACTTCGATTAATACAAATAAAAAATACATGAAAAAAATTCGTTTAAATTTTTTCACACAAAACGGTAATTTCATAGGTAAAGACCTATTATTAGAATCAGTTGAAAACTAGCGAAAATATCGCTGAATAAACATGTAAAAAAACAAAACAATCGAATTGAGAACTTTCTCCTTTTTTGGAAGTCAGTTATAAATAAAGGCTAAATCTTTTTATGTAAAAAAACAGCTGTTCGGTACATTTCTTCGAGTCATGGTCTGGGAAGTCGGTATTGGTCCCAACGAAAAAGTTGTTCATTACGATGAGTACAATGACCCCTGTTCGGGTAGCGCATTCATTCTGTTACATGTTGTGACATAAAAGAGTTTGCCCCAACTAATACTTTGACATTTCAACTTCATGTTCTGGTTATGTGTGTTATGAATGATGTTGTGCGTTTGATATCATGTTTTGAGTTGCAATGTTAAGATTCTCCGCGGAAGAATGACATTCGCTCACGTTGGCCAGTGATAATATTCGTGAGCAAGCGCACGCATATATTAATTTGTTAAGCTTAACCACGACCACGGCATCAACCGCAGGCAGAAAGTTACGCTAAGGCTACTGCTAGTTGCTGGCGACGGCCGCAGTCTCACAGGTGGTGAGCCGTATACGGCGCCTTGGCCTGGAGGTGGCTCTCAACAAGTCGGAGGCCATAGTTTTTCATGGCCCCCGGCGGGCGCTGCCGGCGGGATCACACGTCGTGGTCGATGAGGCCCGTTTCGCTGTCGAGTCCACCATGAAGTACCTTGGATTGGTGCTCGACAGCCGGTGGGATTTCAGCCCCCACTTCCGACGGCTAGCACCTAAGTTGTTGGGCGCGGCTGGGGCGCTGTCAGCGCTGCATCCCAATCTGGAGGATCCGAGCACCGCCTGCAGGTGGTTGTACGTAGGGATCGTGCGATCGATGGCCCTGTATGGGGCCCCGATCTGGGCGGCTGACCTGACCGGCCGGCACCATTTCTGTTCTGCGGAAACCGCAGAGGGTGATGGCCGTCAGAGTCATCAGGGGTTATCGCACGATCTCCTACGAGGCGGCTTGCGTACTGGCCGTATCTCCGCCCTGGGACCTGGAGGCAAAAGTCCTCGCGTCAATGCATCGGTGGCGAGAGGACGCGCGGGCGCGCGGGGAGCGACTGACGCAGCGACATTTCTAGCTGCGTCGGTCGCAGCTGCGCGAGGTACTGGTGGCGGAATGGCGAAACAGGCTTTCACGCCCTACCGCCGGCCTCGTCACTATCGAGGCCATCCGGCCAGTGCTCGACCTCTGGCTCGAGAGAACGGCTCCCTGTCGTTTCGTGCGATACAGGTCCTCACGGGGCATGGCTGCTTCGGGAGGTTTCTGTGTCGCATAGGCAGGGAGCCGGACGCTCGGTGTCACCACTGCGTCGTCTGTCGGGAGGACACGGCGCGGCATACGCTGGCAGAGTGTGCCGCTTTGGATGAGCCGCGCCGTGTCCTCGTCTCTGTAGTAGTAGGCAGTGACCTCTCATTGCCGGCCGTAGTCCGATCTATGGTCAGCGGCGGGGAGTCCTGGAACGCGGTGGTCTCCTGCGAAACAGTCATCGCGCAGAAGGAGACTGCGGAAAGGGAGAGGGAGATGTCGAGTGCTCTCCCGGCCCGCAGCAGGCGCACCGGGCGTCGGAGGAGGGCATACGCTGCCCTCCTTCTGCCCCCCTAACTGGGTCCAGGGGTGGCGGACTTGGAGACGACCGTCGCCCCCCAATTCATCCGGACCCGAGATGGCGGCGCGTGGTGTTCCCGTGCGCCCCTCTGACGTCGCGGGGGGAGTTAAACACCTCACTCCCCCCGCTTACGAGATGTGGCCCGCGGAGGCGGGCCGGCACCAGCCGGTGATTACGAAAGTCGCGTACGTTCCCGCGATCCCCGGCGTATGTGTAAGATGGAACACCGGGGTGGTTTTAGTCAGTAAGAGCCTGACAGACCCCTCCGCCCGCCCCAGGGCGGAGGACATCCATGAGGATTTCCCCCAAAAAAAAAAATGTCTACTGCAGCTAGGACAAAAATATTTGAGTATGCTCGGGTGATCGAGTGTCTTTCTATGTTCTCAGTCTAATTCAGTGTTGTAAAAAAAAAATAAATCGTTTCGGCCGATTCTATGATACGTCATGACCAGACCAAGGCCAAACATTATCCGTTGCGGGGGTATACTTCTCTTTTGGTTGTTTTCCCCATGGCCAAACTTTATGGGCTCTATCGTGTGTTTATAACCTAGCAAGTTTATTGTATGTTTAGGTGATTCCGAGGCTAACATCGTCTAAAGAGAATCGTTATCATTTGAACGTTTCTCATTTCAATAACTTTTTTTTATTATTATTGATAGGCACGCGCTTGACCACTATCCCACCTGATAGTAAGCGATGATGTGGTCGAAGATGGAGCACGCTTGCCTAGACGTACCACTTATTCACTCTTGACTTACAGACTCCCAGGTTGTAGCTATCAAGGCTGATCGCGATTTTAAACGGAAGAGGTGATACAGTCAGTGCTTTGGTAATCACTTTTCCAAATTCCTAATTCTAGGAGGGGTCAAGTAATATCTTGTCTTAGCGATATTTTCCAGCGACATCTTTTTAATTTTCCGACTTTTTTGTTTACCTGCGAACAACAGCTAGTAGTCCATATTTTTAATAGAGAGTTTTCTATTTCGAAAGCCCAAAAATCCACTAGCATTATAATTTTATTGAAAATTGGTGTGTTTTTATATCCAGGGTCATCAGCCAGGCGATGAATGGTAAAACGAAGTCATTCGATCAGAATGCCGATGGCTGCATCAAATCGGAAGCCATTAACGTTCTGTTTCTACAGAAAGCCAAAGATGCATTTAGGTAAGTTTTTTAGAATGTCTTTGTGTAGAGCAGCATTTCATCATTTGTATTAAGTACTTTACTTCATCATCTATTTAACGTTTTCCTAACTTTGTTGAGGATAGCTTGCAGTTTATAATCGGATCCAGCTGAATGCGAATATATTTCACGAAGCGACAGCCTATCTAACCTCCACAATTCAGTACTCAATAATACGATTCACATTGGTAACGGGGATTTCCAGACTTTCGGCATTCTTGCTAACCGTAGCAACTTTTAAAAATCTACTTGAATCACATTCGGGACCAATAGCTTCACGTACTTTTGTGACGCTAAATGCAGTGAACACAAAACGAAACTAGCATTTTTAGAGACGAAAACTAGTTTCGTTTTGCCAACTGGTTTTTGTTTGTGTCATCTACAGAATCTACGCAAATTTAATGCACGTCAAGACTGAGTATATCGGTCTTCCAACTGGAGAAACGGGCCCACAGTTTGGATACTTCAGGAATCCTGAGAAGACTGCTGACTTCTTAAACAAATTCTATGAAGAAGCGGGGGTCCCTCCGCATTCTGTGGAATATGTCGAAGCTTTTGGTTCAGGTATTAATTTCTCACGTAACTAAATAGTTTTATCTAACTACATTACGTCACGTCTGTAGCTATTATTTTCTTCATCTTTCAAGTCTCTTGCAATAAGGGCTAAACCTATAGTCATCAACCAGGCAGATATTCAGACTTCAGGTTGCTACTGAGAAATTGAGGATGAAAAGACTAATTGTATAGGGGAATTTAACCCAAAACAACATGCTCAACCAGCAGTAGTACTTGAGATCATTAGACCAACGTGGCAGTTCTTAGTCAAACCTAATGAATGACGGTCCACTTAACGACTGAACCTTGAGTTTCATAATTAGCGTTTGCGCAACAGACAAAAGAGGCTGTCTGTAGCACTACTGTTTTGACAAAAAAATAATTCAATCTTTTTAATATACACTTAAACAAGAAACTCTTAACTAACTAAAGGTTGTGTTGTAATTCGGGCTGGTTTCCGCAACTCCACGACGCGTATTTTGCGTGCAGGTGGGACAAATGTTTCATTCGATCCACTACAGCTCCCCAAGGAAGGCCAGTAATGCCTTGGTATTACTAACTATCTCACAGAGGATACCTGGGATTCCGAAGTATTTAGCCCTGTAATCGGCTACTACCGAGCAGCTTAGAAGCAGATGTGCTGCTGTCTCATCCTCCTCCATGCAGCATCTGCGGAGTGGGCTGTCAGTGACTCCTATGATATAGAGGTGTTTATCAAAAGACCAGTTGTGACGGCTGTTACTGTACGCAACTGTTGTTTAATCAGTTCTAGGGTTTGTTTCGTGAAACAGCCATCAATGGAGGGAAGTGCCTCTTTGGCCTGCCTACACTCACCATGGTCAAGCCATAATTTGTGATGTTTGTCTCTGGTGCGTTTCCTTACCAGGTTGCGTAGGTAAACGAAAGGGATTGGCAAAAAGGGTTCAGGACCTATCGTTGCCATACTTGAACCCCTTCTGGTGAGGTCGGCCGCTGCATCGTTGCCTCAAGATTCGCTGTGTCCTTTGATCCATTGAATGGTTACTTCGTTGTATCTACCAACCTGGTTCAGACGTTGGTGACACTCCAGAATCAGCCCAGAGTTAACTGTGTGGCTGTTTAGAGCTCTCAGGACGGCCATGCTGTTCGAAAGTATGCGTATTGAGTGGTCCTTAACTTCCCTGTTTAGGATGGCTAAAGCCGCCAGGAAATGCACATGCACTTGGCTTGAAACACTGTGTTGTGAATCCCCAATTGTATGGCTATGTGAATGTTGAGATCCTCTGAGAAGATTCCCGCACCTGTACCAGTACCTGTTTTTGATCCATCCAGGTGAAGATCCACAGCTCAGTAGGGCACATCCCCTCGTAGCGGTGATCTTCATGCGATTCGATTTTGTAATTTTTATCAAAGATTAATTGTTTGGGTAACCTGTCGTTGAGTGCTTTTGTTATGGGGACTTCATTGTTGAGCTCCTCAAGCAGAGCAGTGTGTCGTGTTTCTCTCTTACCCCAGAGATCCAGTGTTTTAAGGCGGACTGCTGCCATCATCGCTTCTAAGAAGATGGAATGGCGCAAGAGATTGCATGGAAATAACGACATGCCGCCCGATCTCTTGCCATCGTCGCATGCGACGCCATCGGGTTGTGGTATTACCGACTAATTTTTTAGTGCCAATAACCGAGGTTACGAAACACGGCAAACTGATACTAGTAATTTTGCGGTCGCCGAGGCCTCCTATACGGATGAAAAGAGAAACTTGAGCCCAGTTCGATCGTTCAAGGCCACATTTAAAAATGAAGTAAGTGTGTGTCTCCATAAATGGAAAGCACGAATAATTGTAGTTTATGCAACGATCATATAAAAGAGGTTATTAAAACACGAGTGTGGGTTTATCACACGAGTGTTTTAATACCTAATTATATGACGTTGCATACACTATTTTATCTTCACTCATACAGTTGAAATAAAATAAGTGGAAAAATAGTTTATTCCGAAATGGCGGATATTCTCATTGCGTATTCGAATGACTGCGCAGCGCGCGCATCCATAGACAATGATAAAAACTGGCTCATTGACTTAAGGTGCGCGCTTCGAGGTAGCCCGCGAAATTCAAATTGATTGACAAAATGTTATGATTTCATGAAATACACTTAATAATAATAATAATACATTCGACATCAATAATTGTAACTGAAAGAGTTGTATTGATGATTTTATTTATTGTATTTCTATTAATACATACTTACCTATAAACTGCAAATTGTAAAAAACGTAAGAAAATTTGAAGCATCATAGCGATCACCTTAAGTCAATGAACCCGCGCTAATAAATTAAAAAGTGTGCTATAAAAATGATATTTTATGTTTTTTTTTTTTATTAATGATAGGCACGCGCTTGACCACTATCTCACCTGATGGTAAGCGACGATGATGCAGTTGTTTAAAAATCGAAGGAAATTGTTGAACTGTAATGGTTTTTTTTTTAATTTTACCTATCCACGAACGTGTTTATGCATACGATTTTGAACTCATATTTGGGACATTACGTTGTGAGTGTAGATAAAGTATGTTAATTTAGGGCCAAATGTCATTAAAATCTAGTAATTTTTCCTCCACAAAATTGGGTAAGTATTGCTCAAAAATTGGAGACCCAAGAAAGCGAAAAGAGCCTTTCTCAATAATTTTGGGGCTATTGCGTTGAATTTCGGAAGTGTCAGTGGTCTGTCGGTGAAATGTGAATTATTCTTATCAATCCTATAGAATAGAGTTGATTTTTTAAAATCACCTATAACCGTGTCTACATTATCTAGATACCAAACATTCTAAGACCAACAAAATAAAATACTTGGGTGTTGATGAAAAAAAAAATTGATGAAACACTAACCTTTAAACCACATATAAAAGCATTAAATAACAGAATTCGTAAGCTGATATTCATGTTCAAAAAGCTACGATATGTTGCCGACCCAAGGCGGAGCAGGTAAAACTTTATTACTACCCACAGAAAGAGCTCAAAGAGCGATTCTCAAGGTGTCTACTTGTCGCCCTTTCCTCTTTCCCACTACCCAGCTATATAAATCTTGTGAAGTACTAACAGTTCGACAATTATTCATAATGAGCATTGTACACAACACGCAGCTCTTCGCTACAGCACTAAATTTACAAAAAAGAGACGAAAAGACATTGCCCCACAAAAAGCACAAAACATGCTTTCACAGCCAAATACGTTTACCTTGGACCACTACTCTATCACAGATTATATGCAAAAGCCAGTATCTAATCGCTAAATTTTAGAAATTGTAAGAAAACTCTCAAGGTCGCTCTTCAGTTTGTACTACGAAGATACAGAGAAGTCATTAGCTGTATTGAAATAAAGATAATACCTACCTAGTGTTATACTTATTTTAGTTAAGTAGTTAGCTAAGTTAGTATACTAAGATTTTAGAAGTATGTTTAGAATTCATTTTTTTACTATTTACACCATTTTTACATACCTTTATGATGAATATTTCTCGACCTGAGACGCCTAAGGTCGAATGTCGAGATCAGAGCAAAATAACTTTAATATTCAGCTGAAACCAGTACCTCGCGCTCTTTCTAAGCACATAACAGTCATAATTCTATCTCTTCTTGTAAATTATACAAATGCATAAGGGTCGAATCAGTCATTCTTCATTATAATATTAGATCTTTTAGTAGCCTTGTAACATCTATATGGTCAAAGGTGACCGGTGGTAACTTATGCAGTTCTCTAGCAACAAAAATCGGTAGTTCTTCAGGATCAATCCCTTTAAGTAACGCTATAATATCATTAAGATCTCTCTTCGATTTGCCGTCCCTTCTTCGTGAGATGTTTCGCTTCTCTGTAGCGATCGAATCAAAAACCAGATTTTTTGTGGCTTTTATATCCCCGACAGAGAAAGCTGTAGTGCACAACCTCACTAAACTCTCCTCATCCATCACTTGCATTTTATTTTGGACGAATGCAAGTACTTCAAAAATCACTTTATTGCAATTTTTACACTTAAGAGGGCCCTTCCCGGTCCGTCTATCGTCAACGCGAGCGTGGCCGAAAAGCTTGTTGTTTCATCCAGCGCAATGTGGTTGATTAACTAGAAAGTGAGAACGCGATAACATTGAACGAAAAATAGTGATCGAAAATTTTATAAAACTAGTTCCAGGAAATACGTGTTTTTGAATGAGCCTTAAAAGTTTGTGAAATAAATATTATTAATTTAGAATCTCCATTACATGTGCAAGGTTTCTATCGAGATGTTTTCTTTACTTTTCTATTTATGAGTACATTATGAACGGCCAAAGTTTAGGTAAAATTTGTGCAAAACGCAGATTTTTGTAGGCTTATACTGAATTTGTTACACCAAATTTAGATTTTTTGTTTTCATAGAAACCTTGATATAATGCACTTGAGATACCTATTAGTTCAAAAAAAATAAAGATAGATGTGTTACAAGGACATAATCACGTACGAGCGTTTGTATGAAAAGTATGACGGGTTGGCCGCTCTTAATAACTTGATTCGTCATTTTTTCTCTCTCGAAGGTCAATGACACAACCGCACGGTAGACGCGCACGCGCAGACGAATACAATGTATTCTACAGGAATTCCATACATTATTATAAAAATTTAAAACATTCCAAGAGTCAGGCAGATTTTTCTGAAGTTAATTAAATTTAATAATAATTAATTTTGATAATTTTTCCATTCTTTTTTAGTTTAAAAAACAAGTTTGAAAGTCATAATGCTTAAACTTTTATTATTTTTTTAATTTCATTTTATGAAATCCGACCTAGTGGACCTAATAATAATTAATTAAAATACCTCATAAATAGATATACAGGGTGTTAGAGACATCGTAACGCAAACTTCGCGAAAAGGCTACACCTAAGGCCACTAACCAAATTGTGAAAGTCATTAATCTCGCTATGATCGGTTACAGAAATTGACATTTTTGAGCGCGCAATGTATTGAGAACAACGCGATCTAAACGCGCGAGAGCGTTGTACGTGGTTAACGTAGTACGTCACTGTCTACATCTACACTTCTTGCAAACACACATACACAGGTCTGTGTCGCCGCCGCGCGCCGCGCCGCGCTGCGTTTTAATGTAGGTACCTACGCATATCGCGTATTGCCGACGATAATAATATCACATAAAATCATTTTAATCACTCAGAAATAACTACCGACTGATGGTAGGAACATGTTTAAGCAGAAGTTAAGAGAAAAAAAAATAGCCATAAGCTCAGTCTCTTATAATCACAAATCCGATAAGGATTTCGATAAGTTTAAAAGTACATTGAGATCCGGTAAGGTAGGTATTATCTAATGAACTACTAAACCCACTTTGAATGCAGGTACTTACCTACGAATATCGCCGACAGCAATAATATCACATAAACTCATTTTAATCACTCAGAAATACCTAACATATTGATGGTAGGAACTTGTTTATGCAGAAGTTAAGATGAATCACAATTCCAATAAGCATTAATAAAAAAAAGGTTTTAAGAGCCATTTCACAAAACGTAAGCGCTCGAGTTTAGGTAAAATACCGCAGCATCGTGTATGTGTGCGTAACTACCCACACGTACACAACGCAAACAGTGTAGCGCAAGTGTCGAGACGGACTAAACAATCTCGACTGGCCTGTTGGTCTGACTGGCCTGTTGGTCTAGTGGTTAGTGACCCTGACTGCAAAGCCGGAGGTCGTGGGTTCGATTCCCACCCAGGACAAACTTTGTGTGATGAGCATTATTGTTTGTTCTGTGTCTGGGTGTAATTTATCTATAATATGTATGTATTTATAAATTATATAAGTATGTATATCAGTTGTCTGGTTACCATAACACAAGCTCTGCTTAGCTTGGGATCAGATGGCCGTGTGTGAGTTGTCCCAAGATATTATTATTATTATTATTATTATATTATTATTAATCTTGAGGCGTTATAATCGTAATGCACCTGGGTTTGAGATTTATGCCGAAGGATAATTTATTTATTCAGTCTATTAGGAAATCTAGTAAAGCTTTCTAGACTAATATGAAAACCACAAATATATGTTATGTAAAGTATATAATAGAAATAACACAAACAAGGAAACAATTACATATTATTCTCAAGGAATAATGACTATCATTTACGTTGTCGTTGAATGAATATTTGTCGTTAAGGCATTGATCTTGCCTTTCTAGGGTCTATGATTGCGGGCAATACACAATCTTGATAAAATCGAATCAATTTCGGAAGCATCGTTTACTGCCAAAAAACGTCATCTTTAACTACCCTTACTACTTTCAATGGAAAATCAGGACCGGTCCATACAGCAAACAAAAATACGTTTAACAAATATACGTTTTTTTCGCTATCTGCAACTGGCCTTGTATTTGGTAGTACCAGTGATGATTAGGGTTCATTTCAACTAGATGATGACTATTCAATTTAAAACATTTTAGTTTTTTTGCTAGTATAGCGGTATCAGGATCGATACCAAAAAGTGAGCTAGGACATTTCACTTCCACTAATCCTTCCCTGCACAATTCATCCGGTGTCGCACCTAAATAAAAATGTTCCTCGTCTATAAAAAGACCACATTTTTCTATAGATGTACTTTCTTGCACACTGAGTTGGGATAAAGCCTTAGGTTCGTTATCCCGACCATGTTTTATAGAGGTTATATGGTCCAAATTATATGAATATAAAATAGTTTTTACTAGAGGTGCAGAGTTTTGGTTTGCTCGCCTTTTGCAAACCTTTCCAAAGGAGGACGTAGTAAGTATGCACCTTCTAAGTTCAAGCCACAAAGAACTTTCGGCTTGTAACACAGTGGCCCTCTCAATTTCATGGCGATTTGACGCCTGTTTTTTTAAATTGTTTAAAAAAAGGTTTTTACATTGTTCATAATCTGCAGCTTCCATATCCGGTCTCTCACATTCCTTTCCGTAATGAGCATCTACAGGATTATAATTAATTGTTTTGCGGGCATTACCTCTACGAGCCGTTACTTCTCGGTTATTTTTAGCTAACCTCTTGGCCTCCAACAATTTTAAGGATTTTTCTGGACCAGCGTGACTAGTGATGGGCGACTCGGAAAGTTTCCATCATTCCACCCGGAATATTCCTGGGAATATTCCCAAAACGGGTATATACCCGGGAAAGTTCCCAAATCGTGGGTAAATTAATTTCTATGACGATTGAATTAGTAAGTACTGAATAAAAACAAAAACACCAACTCCAAAATCATTTAATCAACAACAGTATGGTTCAAACATGAAAATAATTGTTTAAATATCAGGCTATGGGTGACAAAAATCACTTCAAGTTTAATACTCTTATAATAGTAAGTAGGTAAAATGTTATTAAGATTCATTTAATCACTGTCATCGGAGAATGTTTTTGCTATATCGCAAAACTCTATTTCTCTTGTATTTCTTCCAGAAGTTGATGGTTGAGGTTCAATGTTTATGGTCAATAGGCTAACCATAAAAGGACTTGAAGTAGGTTTATCATCTACTTCTTCGTCTTTTTGATTGTATAATAAATTCCAGTTATATGATATGTAGGCCAGCTTTGCAGCTCTTTCTGTAGTTAACCTATTCCGTTTAAGGCTGTGGATATTTCTGCTGCAGCCGAGGTGCAGGGAGCAGTTAAAAGACCAGCTGTAACTTTGCTCAGAGGTTTGTTTTTGCAAATTCCTTTCCACCAAGTTAAGGGATTCATTTTCTGGAGGCTGGTCCGAACAAAAGATTTTCCCCACAAACCTACTCTTGCTCTATAATTAGCTATATCTGTCATTACTTCCAAGTGTAACTGCGTTCCTTTCTCATGAATGAAATCCATGGCAATAAAAACCTCTTTTCTTCTCTTTTTAATTTCTTCATCTTCGTTGAGTTCGATGGCTTGAGATTTTGGATCTAGCATAGGCTGCTAGATGAATTTATGCACTTCCTTCTGCGTTTATCAACTGCATTTAAAATCCTCTCCCTGACATTTTTGTCAACCAAAGAAGAAAAACCAGGAAGCAGAAAGACAAGACGTGATTTTATATGTTTGAATGGCATGTGCACGTCATTTATGTACGCTTCGTTTCCTCTAGTTCTAGTTTAAATATGGTACCTGTTATTGGCTCTAAAATTGCAGTAGATTCGTCGATCATTTTCCAAAATTTTTCGTCTAGTAAATTTGCTTTAATATTAACTGGGATCATTATTGCATCTTCATGTACTGCCAAACATTGCCCCCAACGCGTCTTGCTGGACAATTTTAGTTGCTCGCCAGAACCTTTTTCTACAATTATCTGCTCGAATAACGCGCTTAGATTTGATTACGTCGATGGCAACTGAAATGAAGGCTCGTTTAGCATCTTCTTTCATTATGTCATGACACAGTAAATTCAATGTGTGCGTTCGGATGTTGCAGTTTTACTAAATCAAAAGCTTTTTGTAGGTTTTTTACGTTTTTTAAGTTTCAGCACAAAACACCAGAATTAACACATAAGCACGTCCGCAAATTCCGATACTCAAGTGAATACTAAACGTGGCCACGGTATTGGAGTCTACTGTTTTACCAGGTAAATGAAATGCACCAATCAAAAACACCACGAACCGCCGCGGCGTGTACCTGCTTGGTCCTTGAAACAAAGCTAACCGTTAAGCGCATCAGTTATTTATTAATGCTTAGTTTAATTATTGTGGAATGGTTATATTATATTAATAAATAACAACGTTTCTTGAATAAAACGGTGTAACACATTTATAGTTGTTATTTTTCTACAAGGAAATCAAAAACCTTAAGTTTCATAAATCGATTTATGCGAAGTATGTATAAATTGATCATAAAAATATAAATACCCGAATAAATACCCATTGGGTGGATTCAATGGGAATATTCCCGGGAATATTCCCATTTTAGGAATTTACCCGGGTAGAATCCCATCACTAAGCGTGACAGATGGATTTATAAAAAGTGTATTGTGGCTTCCCGGTATTAAACGATACCACTGCTGCATAACATCGTGTAGTGTAGGAGTCTTTCAATGAAAATTTGACACGTTTCCCTCCAACCATTTTCGCCACGATGCTATTGAATTGCGCTGCGCGATTATTGGTGAAGCAATGTAAAAGACTCCGGGAATTGTACGCGAGTTAAGATGCGTTCTTTTTTAATTTTAAAATTACTGTCGGTATCAGTGGGACCAGATTGGGCTCCTTTTTTCTTTCATCCGTACAGTAGTAACTGTCACATTCTAAATGGTCCGCAAATATGTGTCTTGGGCTATTACTAATGTCTATCTGTAGTTTTTCTATTTTATTGGAATTTACCAAATGCTTTTAACCATCGTCCTGTTGTCTATATCTAATAGCAGCACGGACAACAGTACGTAGCCTTTTCATTCAGTCCATATTCAAAAGTTAACGTTCGTTTAGAGGTATAGCTGTTTCTTTTTGAAGTAACAAGTTTTTCCCATTGTAATTCCTCAACAAATAATTTGTGCATTCAATTTTTTGTATGGGTATAACTGGGTAAGGTCGACTCTCTAATATACTTTTGTAAGTACTAGAATCGCCATCTGCGATAAGTGTTTTATAAATTAAATTTCTTTCCCTAATGGATTTTTTAAAACCTTCAACTAATATGGTTTGTTCCATGCTGGTAGACGATCCCGAGTGATTTTTTGTGCATTTGTGGGCTTTTTCTGGCTGGCCTTTTTTGTTAACTCGGGCGCAAATGACGCAATATTTGTTGCGAACGCCAATATGTAGCACTTTACCACTATGTTCACCGATTATGGCTGCAACACCAGAGAGTGCAGAATAATTATTTTTGTAAGAACGTCTGCCCCAACAAGCATCTGCTTCGACCGGTATCATTGCTATACCCGAATTGCTAACATCGCCATGTAATTTTGCCGCTTCAATTTCCTCTTTAGCAGCATTTATCATGGTCACTTCAGCAGCAGTCTTCCACATGTCGGAAATAGCATCATTTGTTTTACTGTATAATCGAAACGGCATTGTTGGCAAATCCATAGATGCAGTAATCTCATTAAGGTTGAAGAAACCAATTCCCGTAATGATTGCGCCGGATACCACTCCCACATTAAGGTCGAGTTTTGATAGTTCAGATGTGTCTGCCTCCGAAGTTTTTAAAAATAAAGCTAGATCCACACATCATACACTTCAAGTCGAATTTAGAAATCAGACCTACTTGTTTCTCCTTTTCTATTTTCAAATAGTTCATTTGCAGCCGAACTTCTCGCTGTGTTCACTTATATTTATTAATTGATTCCAGAAGTATTGAAAATCTATAATGCGCCTGCCATCAACGATGTAATCGTTCTAAAAACAAAAGCAACATTAAAACATTTAAAATTTAAAGAAATCTAATAAGTAGGTACTAAAAATATTTACGATCGAGTCTGAAAGTTCCATTGATTCTTCGAGTCCAGGGTCTAATGCAAAAGGTTCTTCTTCCTATAAAATTAAGGAAATAATTAAGTAAGTACCTATACCTACTACTAAATAAACTTAAAAAAATTGATTAAAACGTACAATTTTTTTGATCACACAGCATGAAGTACGGCTGCAAATTGAACTATTTGAAAATAGAAAAAAAACAACAGCACTGAAATTTTGGCAGTGTTCGCTTGTGCATGCAACATTGCAACATCTAATTGAGATTGAAATTTAAAGAAATATTAATAATAATAATAATAGTCTAAAAATATTTACGATCGAGTCTAAAAGTTCCATTGATTCATCAAGTCCAGGTTCAAATGCAACAGGTTCTTTTTCCTATAAAATTAAAAATAATAAGATAGTACCTAAACCTACTACTACATAAACTTCTGTTTAAAACATAAAATTGTTACTAGAACATACAATTTCTATTGTCAAATCTGACTTTTCACTTGTACCCGGCACGGCGTCTCTTCTAAAGGTACTATCTGTCTCTACTCGATTCACGCGATTTCTCATTCTGAAATGAAAACAAAATAGCTGTAAAATTTCGAACCCACAAATAAATGAATTTTTACTCAATCATCATAACTAAATGATTATTAAAATCATCAATACAACAAGCTCATTTAATACGAATGAGTTTTTCAAGAAATATTCATTGAACGGGGTAAGGCGGGTGCGGCATAGAAAATTTGAATTTCGCGGGCTACCCTGGTGCTACCTTCGATAACTGTGTATATGAATTGCAAATGAAAAGAATATCTACCTCGCTTCTGTTGCTTTCTTCATGGCTGCAGAATTATGATTTTTCCTTTTTTTGACACATTTGTATACACAACCCTTACGCCCCATTGCTGAAACTAATAAAACAAAAATATAATAATTATTCTAAAACTACTAAAATCATACTTTACTTGATATTAAACGAAAATCTTACCTTATGAAAAAAATACAAAAAGGATCAAAAGGTTGTAGTCGTAGTTTAACAATGCGTTTACGATTGATGCGCTCGAAAATCAGGACGCGGAAAAAAATGGCGCAGGTCCTGCTTCGATGAGCGCTCGGGCCGTACTAATCGGTGCCCGGGTATGCATTGTAATTTATTCTAATAGAATTATAGGGATGTTAAAAATGATATTACGCCTGATTACATGAATTGATTTTAATAAAAACTTTGGAATTAGTTTGGTAAAAGAACAAGGTTTATTTTTATATGTTTTTTTAAAATGTAATAACACTTTATTCAAACCAAAAAATCACGATAAATTAGCGATATAAAACGTAAAAGTTGACCTAAGACTTTGTGTTTTTTAACCGACTTCTAAAAAAGGAGGAGGTTCTCAATTCGGATGTTTGTATTTTTTTTTTTTTTTTTTATTTTTTTTTTTATGTTTGTTCGGGCATATCTCCGTCGCTTGCAAACCGATTTGAAAAATTCTTATTTTGTTGGAAAGGGTATACTTTCCAAATGGTCCCATTCAAATTTTAAATCATTCAGCAGTTTGGTTTTTAAATCCAAATATCTGGAAAAAATATGTGGAAAAATCATTAATTTACACGAAATTGTGTACTTTTGCTTTCCTGTGACTATCCAGTGGTGTTGTTAGGTGTGGGGTACCACTAAAAAGTGAAAAATAAAAAACTTTTTCACTAAAAAAAGAAACCGACTTCCAAAAAACACTAAAGTTCAAAATAACTTTAATTTCGGAAGTCGGTGTCAAATAACGAAGAAGCAACCAAAAACACCGACTTCCGAAATTAAAGTTATTTTGAACTTTAGTGTTTTTTGGAAGTCGGTTTCTTTTTTTTGTGAAAAAGTTTTACTAATTAATGGTAATAATTATCGATATTCTAGTACATTATAAGTCAACAAAAGTATATGTCTGAAGCGTTATGTATTTTTTGTAGTTAAATTGATTAACATTTATGATAGATTTAGGAGTCCGAATTTGACTCTGCGATGATTTTTCAGTAAACTAGTTGTGGGAGATTAATCACTACATCATTTACAAAAAAGTTTTTGTAAATGTGTTACATTGCGAATCAATACGAAACACTAGTCTATTATTTACATGTATTCAAAACTTCCAGAGTGTTATCTAAGATGGTAAATTAGGCGACCAAAGTCTTAGGTATTTGCGCAAAAACGTGAAATGGCTCTTATGTAAGTATGAACATTGAGATCCGGTAATGATGTAGGTATAAACTAATGAACTGGCTAATTACTCACCCCTAAACAGATAGGCTTTGATTATTTACATGTCTAGATAGAGTGTTGCGCTGCAAGCGCAACAAAAACAACAGGCCAGATTTGCAGCGCTTGTGTTCGTGTTACGCACACAAGTAAGCGTAGCTTTACAAGCGCGTGGCTGCGCGCGCATCACTTGGGAGTGCACTGAGTGATACCAGCCCTTGATAATTTCCCATAAAAGGTGGGAAAAAATATTATGTATTTATTTTTTATCTATAAGTAATTTGTTTTAAATTTATTAAATTATGATTATTTCACATATTACGAGTTTGTACATGAATTATTAGGTAAAATATATTTAAATGAAACAGATATTGCTAATAAAGGTTATTTATTCTTAAAATTCTAGATCCGATTTTTTTAAAAACATTATTATTTTTATGGTGGTCAAAATATTATCATCATATTATGATCATGATTAAACATTTTTTTTTAAATTATGTAACGCTCACATGGGAAATTTTAGATTCAATTAACAGGCAACCCTGTAAACATGCCGTCAAAATGGCGTTACGTCTTTTGATAAAATTTCACTTTATTAATTTAATTATTTCTTTATAATATAGTTATTAAAAGTTTACTAACCGATGATAGGTAACTTTTTTAATTGTTTTCAATCGTCCTTTGTAATTTCTGCACACTTTTATAGCGCAAATCGTCATTTTTGTATGGCACTGAACACGTGTTTACCGTACAATGACAGTGTCGCCACTGAGCGGGCGGGACGAGCTTATGAGCCAACAGTTGGCTGATATTTTTTTTGGCGTTTAGACGCTAAAACTCTCTATCTAGACATGTAAACAATCAAAGCAGATAGGATTCGAACTGGCCGCCCGCCTGCTTGCTCGTGCTTCGCCATACATAACACATTAGCATATTACCGTATTCTTGGGCACTGTAGTAATAGTTAAATCCAGATTACATTTTTAAATCACACTCACAAAAACAAACAATAACAGACACAAACACAGAATTAGTTTTGCTAGATAGGTATCAAACGAAAACTTATTTAGTCTCACGTCACGTCCCGAATTCCCGAATTTTGCAAAATTAACACACTCGTTCGCTATCAAGGTCTTCAAGAAACTGACATAAAAATCAAAATCGGCTAAATGTAAAAGAAATGTTTTTTAAACATTCCTTTGACTTCGCCGACTTTTGGCGGCATTGTGTTCAAAAGGACGCCGCGCGGCAGTTCGTAGCGCAAGCAAAAAAGGTCTTAGTGATACAAAACTTTGTAACCTATTTCCGACCTTAAGATATTTAGCTAATGTCGGAAATCGGTTACCCCGCTTTGTGCAGATACGTATTTTTTCTTATGGGCAGTATTATCTAGACCGTATGTTTGACGCTACACACACATGCACACGGGTTAGTGTGTTACAACTAGGCAGTATGCGTTGCATTGCTCTTTATAGTGAAAGTAGTGAATTAATTGTTTTTTTAATTAAAATCACGTTGGGTTTGGTAAGAATAGCGATTACGAACAGTCTAAAGTAAAAAACAGCTGAAAAATATTGAAAAATGAGAAAAAACGCCGTTGAAAAAGTAACGTTCTCACTGCAAATGGACGAATGCTGCCATCCCTCTTACGCAAGGCACATAAATTGGCCCCGTACAAGACGTCGATGATGGCCTCGTCCGCTTTACCCGAGAGCATGAGGCTAAACAAAGCCGTAAGCTCCATCAAGAGTAACTCACCAGGTTCCCCAGCGCCTGAACAGATGAGGTCCTTCATGTGCTGAGGTCTTAGGCTGTCGAGGCCGACAGCAGAGCCGCTCCGAAAAGAGCAAACGGCTGTGACCACCTCTCGACCTGTAACGCTGAGAGTGTGAATGTCCGGATCAGGGGGTCGAGAAAAGAAAGACCATCAGATGGGGCAGGGTGTTTGCTCACCAGAGCTGCGAGAGTATCTGGAGGACACGGTGCCACCACATAAGTACTAAAAAGAATCCTGGCTGCTCCACTAATGTTACCTTCCCTAATTTGGATTCGACCAGATTAGAAATACCTCTTGATGAGGTTAATCTGTGCGTCTATAATTTTGAGTCCAAATCATAGGTCGAAATATTACAATTATCTTTAATATGTGCAGTTAGTGTCTTTTTGGTTGCCAAAGTCTTTTGTACATGTAATATTCTGTAAGGGAAGGTTAATAGTTGCTCCTAGGCACTTTGCGAGTTCTTGCAGGTAGCAAGGCGAACGCATCCCGCTAGGTGTTGCGCTACAAAAGGTTTAAGCACCGCAAGGAATTCCCTTTAAAACTGGAACAAAGTTTTTGAATTTTGGTAGGGTTTTCCAAAACGGGTCTGAAGTGAGTGCACTTTTAGGTTTGTGTGCTTTCCCAATGTGCACATTCAGACCCCGCTTACCTTTAAAAACTCGTGTTTTGGTGCACAGAGGACACCTCTCCAGGATGGAGGTTGAGTGGCACTATCTTCCAACACAACACTGCTGCCACTAATCATTTATATAAGAAAAACGTACACTACTAAAAAGTTAAACTCATTCACTATTTAAAATTAAAATAAACAAAACATTAAAAAAAAAATAGTTCAGATTACAACTGCCACGATGACAACATGTATCATGCATAACGGCGCAGTCGCGTTGGCGGTCTGGGGCACCGCCACGCCCGAAAAGACATTAATAGTTATTTGCCGTGTCAGATGGAAAAGTCTTCGTGGACTTCGGTGGCAAATACTATAAAGAATTGCACCCTCTAAATTATTATTTAAAATAGTGGCCAGCGATGCGGAGGAATTTTTCGACGCCATATTTTGGATTATTTTTAGTTTTACTTAGTTAAGGGTTCTTTATTAAGTATTTATAGTATTATTTGAGAATTTTAAGTTTGTTGCATATATATAAAAGCGTGATAATCTGTATCTTTTTAATTTCTTCAATCTTCAAGGTATGCCTGATGCTGACAAAGCGGAACTGGATACCATTGAAAGGGTCTTCTGTAAAGGCAAGGAAGACACACTTCTTATTGGCAGCGTCATCTCCAACATTGGATACGGCGAGGCTGCTTCGGGTATAACTGCTATCACGAAGGTAACATATTCACTGGACACATATGTGCTCTTAATTATTGTAAAACTAGCACTTTGCCCGCGACTTCGTACGCTCGGATTTAGTAGGTACTCCACAAACTTCAACGCCCCCTGTCTTATAAAGGTTAGTTTTGGAAAATTAAGCAGAACGATTTTCATTATTTACTTAGCCATTTCTACTTATTCGAGGCCCTAGACAATGTGCCATTTAGGTAATTAGCGAATGCGACTGTCGAAATGCCAAAATGTAGGAATTGATCACGTGACATTTCGATAGCATCTGTCAATCCCATACATTTTTGACGTATTGACAATCGCCTACGCCACGCCACTGTTGACAGAATTTCTCTTATCTCGAGCCCAGGTTCAGCGCAACTGTTCAACCCGTTCAGCCCGTCAGGGGTTAATTATGCAAAAATTGTTAGTTACATCTGTTTCAATTATTCCATTTTTAGTTTGTTCATAGAATTCCGACGTAAATTGAAGCAAGCAATAATGTCCTCCTCCCCTAAAAACTTAATCACCCCTGCTTCACCCTTATTATGTATGTACCTAGTTTATTTTCAAAAATCCAAACATTTGTTATTCTTATTATTTTATCGAAATCATTTTCAACTTAATCGGACCAAGCATTGATACGATTCTCTCCAGTTCGCTCAAGCCGCGATATTTTTTTTACTTCGAGCATGTTTATTACCGTCGTAACTTTTGAACGAAAGATACGATTTGAATAATTGGTGAAAGGTGTACGATTCTGTTGGTGAAAGAATTTTTCAATTTGGTCCTGTAGTTTCGGAGCCTATACTTATTTATTTATTTACACTTTACGCACATAGATGTACACAGGCGGACTTAATTAATGCCTTAGTCATTTTCTACCAGTCAACCTTTGGGTGATGCAGAGATGGATAAGTAGATGGGTAGATGGGAATTCATTTCAAACAAACAAAAAAATCTTCGCTCTTTATAATATTAGTGTAGACAATTAAAGTTCTGTATAGCCACTTGACAGTCCTCGGCTAACGCAGTTGCTGAAGTAAAACTGCTCTCAGCAGTCCAAGGTCACCCTGGTTACCGATTTATAATTTCGCGGCAGGGTCCCGATTTTTCCTGTTCGTCGAAATCTATCTATACATATAATAAAACAGTAGAAAGTTTGTGTCTGTACATTAAACAAATTTACCAAAAATGGGTTGGGGACGATGAAAAAGGAACATACTGCACAAAAAAAGGTTTTTCAGATTTTCTCCTCTGTCTGTCTGTTAACGCTAATCGCTGAAAATACTGTACAGATTTACTTGGAGACTGAACAGTTACATGTGGGTTAGCTCTGAGCAACATTTAGTCTTTGTTTCAATTAAATTGGTAGCCAGGAAAAAAAGTTACGGGCATTTAAAGATAAATTTTTCGGCATGATTTAAATCGTGGCCATTTTAAATGGTAACCTCTGTACTGATAGGAACGCAAATTTTGAATTGTTCTAACGAGTGAAATCAGCCAAGGCGGTTAATGATCGGACTTCCACTTAGTGATGCGTGCGTTCGAACCCCGCCGTATGCAGGTGTTTTTGTAGGTTTTGATTTTCTTTCGTGTTTTTGTTTATGTTTAGATTTCCAAACAATCTTATAACATACGTAACATCAATGTTTAGGTAATATATTTGCAATATTAATATTAATTTTTTCAAATACCTAAACAGTGCCAATATTAAAGAGGTTATGACTTTAAATAAGTTTTTTTTATTTGTAGCATCTCAGCGGCGGCTTTCTGTGTAAGCCTTTAATCATGAAGAGATGCCAAACGACACACTTTAAATTATTATAATTATTTATATTATTGCTAGCCCGTACTGTCCCACTGATGGGCAAAGGCCTCCCTCCATTCCTTCCAATGCTCACGATGTTGTGCTTCATCATTCCAATTCGTAAGGAAGACATCCAGGTCATCCCGCTATCTCCTTCGTGGTCTGCCGCGGCCTCGTCTCGCTGTTTCAGGGCACCAATCCTGGAATTTACGGGCCCACAGAATGTCCGGCATGCGATAGACATGTCCTGCCCGGTCACATTTAAGTTGGGCAGCCTTTCGAGCCACATCAATGATTTTCGTTTTGGAGCGCAGTGTAGTGTTTCGAACGTGTTCTGTTAATTTAACACGTAGTATACTGCGCTCCATAGCACGTTGGCAAACCTTGAGTTTGGACTTTTGGATGTTAGTCAAAGACCAAGGCTGTGCACCATAGGTCAAGATGGGGAGAATACACATATCCATCAGCTTACGCTTCAGTGACATGGGCAAAGTGCCCTTAAATAGTTCCTTCATGGACCAGTAGCTCTTCCAGGCATTTTCCGTTCGTCTTGCAATTTCCTTATCTTGCCTTGCCTGGAAAGAGACTACTTGGCCCAAGTAGATGTACTCTTGAACATATTGTATATACTCCTCGCCTATGTGTATGTTTAAATTAATATTTCTATTTGTACCAATCATAATTATGTGAACACTAGACAAGTAGAAATTATTTGTAACAATATATATTCTTCAGGACCAAATAGTTGGTCCAATATAAGTCTGTAAATCCACTGTAAATCTTCAGCCATCTTCAGGTTATCGATGAAACAGTAGGCCCAGTAGATGGTGCAGTACGAAAGATCGCTTGAAACAGAGCAAATTCTTGGTTGTGTGAACGCGATATCTAGCTCCAAGGAACGATCGATATTTTACTTTATTTTATTTGTTGACTTATAGAATACAGGGTGTAAGCCCTCCGCAGATTGACGGGGTGAGTTCAGTATACCATACTAAAAAGACTGGTACATGGAATTGTTTCAGGAACTTTATAGGAATCCAATAGAACTGATTTGTTTTAAAACCTCATATGCAATGTATCGTGACCGTGGCAATCGCATAGTGATCGGCAAGCGCAGCTAGCTTTCAGCCGCCGTCACCACTACGGGAGCTGATTTCATGCGTCGATCGTTACGAGTAGGTATGTCAACATTCATTGCAGGTTTTTGGAACGAAGTTCCTTATCGCGCGTTTCGAAAGGGGGCTAGACGGAAAAAATTAAGACCAAAAGTTGTAACGACACTTTTGAAATTAAAACCAAAAGTTGTAACGACACTTTTGAAATTAAGATCAAAAGTTGTAACGACACTTTTTGCTATAGTTTTTTTTACTAAAAGTAGGGATTTATTTAATCATTTTTGAATATCAGGTCAAAATCAAAATCCAAGATGGCGACGATGAAATTTTCCATCCTTTCGTCATGGGTGTCATTTTCGAAAAATTCAAATCGAAATCCAAGAAGGCGCAGACGAGATTTGCCAACTTTTCATCATGGGTGTCATTTTCATGGTTTCGGGGTCGCCAATAACGATTACCGGGTCAAAATCGAAATCCACGATGGCGCCCAAGAGATTTGACAACTTTTCATCATGGGTGTCATTTTCATGGTTTTCGGGGTCGCCAATAACGATTACCGGGTCAAAATCGAAATCCAAGATGGCACCCACGAGATTTGACAACTTTTCATCATGGGTATCATTTTCATGGTTCTCGGGGTCGCCAATAACGATTACCGGGTCAAAATCGAAATTCAAGATGGCGCCCACGAGATTTGACAACTTTTCATCATGGGTGTCATTTTCATGGTTTTCGGGGTCGCCAATAACGATTACGGGGTCAAAATCGAAATCCACGATAGCGCCCAAGAGATTTGACAACTTTTCATCATGGGTGTCATTTTCATGGTTTTCGGGGTCGCCAATAACGATTACTGGGTCAAAATCGGAATCAACGATGGCGCCCACGAGATTCGACAACTTTTTATCATGGGTGTCATTTTCATGGTTTTCGAGGTTGCCAATAACGATTATCGGGTCAAAATCGAAATCCAAGATGGCGCCCACGAGATTTGACAACTTTTCATCATGGGTGTCATTTTCATAGTTTTCGGGGTCGCCAATAACGATTACCGGGTCAAAATCGAAATCTACGATGGCGCCCACGAGATTTGACAACTTTTCATCATGGGTGTCATTTTCATGGTTTTCGAAGTCGTCAATAACGATTACCGGGTCAAAATCGAAATCCACGATGGCGCCACGAGATTTGACAACTTTTCATCATGGGTGTCATTTTCATGGTTTTCGGGGTCGCTAATAACGACTACTGGGTAAAAAACAAAATCCAAGATGGTGCCCATGAGATTTGACAACTTTTCATCATCGGTGTCATTTTCATGATTTTACGAAGTTCCTTATCGCGCGTTGCGAAAGGAGGCTAGACGGAAAAAATTAAGACCAAAAGTTGTAACGACACTTTTTGCTATAGCTTTAAGCCGTGCGTATAACTTAAAGAAAATAAAATTGTAATACAATTCCTTTATTCATTAATCGAAAGGAACTTCGTGCCATCCGGGTGTCCCTTGACACCTCTCAAGTTTTGTCTTATTTTAGCTGTATTATTTATAAAAATGGAGTGTTGCGTACAAAGAATGTAATTTTACACTGAAAGTAAGGAAAAGTAACTGAAAAAACGATAAAAAACATAAAAAAATTTCTCTGAAAAATTCCGGTGGAATATGATTCAAAATAAGGAACTTAATGCACCCCATCCGCCTGCGGAGGGCTGTCTCTTACACCCTGTATATAACAAAACAGAACGTCACACGACTGGTGCTACTCTTCAAACTAATTAATCAAATTGATTGTTAGGGCCAATTTCACCAATGTAACTGAACGCGATCAGCGAATAAACCACATTTATGAGCTTTCAGTGTTATTATTTTTCTATGAAATATTTACACTGACAGCTCTTGAACGCAGTTTAGATGTACTGATCGCGTTTAGTTTCAGTGGTGAAATCCGCTCTTGATTTCATTAGAACCGGTAACATAGATCGAAACAATTGTAAGTTTTTACCCGACTTCAAAACA
Source organism: Melanchra persicariae (assembly GCA_947386135.1). Lineage (NCBI taxonomy): Eukaryota > Metazoa > Arthropoda > Insecta > Lepidoptera > Noctuidae > Melanchra > Melanchra persicariae. The sequence continues at coordinate 5,497,730 of OX376661.1, read as the reverse complement.
AGGAGGAGATTCTCAATTAGGTTGCTTTTTTATTTTTTTATGTTTGTTACCTCATAACTCCGACATTTATGAACGAATTTGATTTTTTTTTATGTGAAAGGAAATACTTCTCGAGATTCATCTGAATCGGTTTAGTACTTTGATTTCTAAATCCAAATAGCTAGAAGAAAATTTCATCATTTCAGTAGTGTTGTTTAGTGTGAGGAATGAAAAATCCTTTTACTAAAAAAATAACTGTGTAGATAAAATTAAAAACAGTCGGTCTTTTTGTTTGTTTCTTCGTAATTCAACACTGTCTTCCAAAATTAAAGTTTTTTTGTAATTGGTAGTTGTTTTTTTATTTTAGAAGTCGGTTGTATTTTTTTTGTGAGTTTTTTAAGAACACAAGATCACCCGAGCTAACTCCACTCCTTTTGTCTTAGAAGCTCCCCTGTCACAGGGCTTCGCCACCTGTCCGTGGGTGTTATAATAATAAATGGCCCATCTTAGCGTTACTGTAGTATATAAAGCTTAGGAAATGTAAAACGCGCGCCTGGTGATAAAGATTGTAATAAATTGTCATTCTTCAAAATCATTCTTCCGCGGAGAATCTTAACACCGCAATTCTTCAAATGAGATCAAATGCACAACGCACATCACATCTATGGAAAATGGAGTTGAACTGTCAAAACATTGGTTTGGATTTCTTTTTTATTGTATTGATAAATAGGAATAATATATTTTTTTTAAATTTTTCATTTTGCTTACATATCAATAATCACTTTTTTAAGACATTATAAGTTCCACTAAAAAACAAAAAAAAAGTGTTTTGATGTAATTTATTAATCATTGTTTGTTGTGGCGACCCTTGGGGGAGGCCTATGTCCAGTAGTGAACGTCTTTCGGCTAATATGATGATGATGAAACAAAGAAAATTACTATTTAGACTTGTTACTCTACTATCTTACTACTTTTTATTTATTTACTTTCTTTAGCTTACAGACTAATAATATAACAAGCTTAAATCAGAATAATAATATCCTGCTTCTGTAGGGTTAGTTGCTAATTACAAAGCATTCACATGTATATATCAAAGTTTATATTATAGTATACTAACCTAGACAGAACTGCCTGTGATAGGAGACAAATTAATATATATGTCGCAGTAAGATAGATAAAGCCGTAATATAGTTATATCACTAGGGATATAATTATATACCGTAACATAGTTATACGAAAGCGATTCTTCACTATCTCACTAGGAATATAGTTATAAAACCGTCGAAGTTTAGTGATATACTTATATTTCTAGATTAAGTTCAGTGTTATAAATATATTAGGGTTTGTCTCAAAAAAGTCATACGAGTATTGTATCATATTGTCATCATATTGTAGTATATTAAAGCTTTTTTGAAAAATTGAAAAAATTTCAAAAGTGTGCCACTTTTTTGAGACAGACCCATTACTTGATTAAGCTTAGTGAAATAAAAATCTACCATATATAATTAAATAAAACAAAATTTTATTGGTTTTATCTTTATTAATAAATCAACTTTATGTATCCTGCAGTTAGTTACAATACTTTGTGACATTAACACGTATTAAAGTAATTATAATTAAAACGATAATTTTTTTAATAATAAAACATTCAAAATCTTTTAAAGCCAAACAGTTTTGAGATATCTTTATTTCTTATCAATAAGTTGAGATCTCGGTTTCTTTAAAAGTATTAGGTCTTTACCTATGAAATTGCCGTTCTGCAGTACTGGCCATTTCAAATCAAAATAATTTTTGTTTGGCTAAGAATTCTAATTTCAAATTAATTTTATTTTAAAAACATGGTTTTTTTTCCAAAAGTAGACATCCGGCTGATTTCTTTAAGAAGGACATCTATAAACTGCCACTGCGTTGGCAAAGATGCATTGATTGCATGGGTGATTACTTCGATTAATACAAATAAAAAATTACATGAAAAAAAATCGTTTAAATTTTTTCATACAAAAGGGCAATTTCATAGGTAAAGACCTATTATTTTTTATTTTTTGTTCAGACTAGAAGAGGAATCATGACATCTAGAATTACATAGCACTGAATGCTTCTTACAGCTATTTCACTAAACTTAATCTAGTAATATAAGTATATCACTAAACTTGGACCGTTTTATAACTATATTCCTAGTGAGATAGTAAAGAATCGCTTTCGTATAACTATGTTACGGAATATAATTATATCCCTAGGGATATAACTATATTACGGCTTCATCTATCTTACTGCGACATATATACACTCTTTTGCAAAAAAAACGGGCACCTTAGGAAATTTACGTTCTAAGGTCGATTTAGTTAATTAAATGAAATTTATTTCTTTGACGTAGTCTGTATACTTATAATCGTGTAAATTAATGCGCGTGAAGTGAATTCGAGCAATTAAAAGAAAAAAAACGATGGATTCTTTAAAATCGATGTACACGCCCAAACAATAAGAAGTGGTCGGCAATAAAGACAAGTTTTTTTTTACTTTTTTTAATTAAATAAAGTTACAAATGTAAAAACCTAATAACGAGTGTGACCTCCTCTTGCCAAAATCACAGCTTGAATCCTTCTGGGCATGCTTTCCATGATGTTTTTAATAACGTTTTGAGGAATAAGTTCCCACTCTTCTGCAATGACTCTTTTTAGCTCCCTGATGTTTTGTGGAGCAGGTTGCACTGATCTTACCCGTCTCTTTAGAACATCCCACACATGCTCAATTGGATTGAGGTCAGGACTTCGAGCTGGCCAATCTAAACGACGGATCCCAACTTCTTGCATGTACGCTTCCACGTCGCCAGAATGGTGCGGGCGAGCATTATCGTCCATAAAAATGGAATCTTCCCCAAGTGCAGTCAATGTGGGTTGTGCATATGGAATGAGGACTTCCATTATGAACCGGTGTGCATTTAATGTTCTATTTTCTATGAAAACTAACTCCGTACGCTCCGTCGAATTAATTGCTGCCCAAAACATAACGGAGCCTCGGCCATAAGGAGTGATTTCTTCGAAACACACTTCCGCATAGCGTTCTCGTGGTCTTCGCAGTACTCGCCGGCGTCGGTCCTCTCCACACAAAGAGATTCTAGCTTCATCAGAAAACAATACTTTATTCCAGTCCTCCAGAGTCCATGAAGCACAGTTCCGAGCAAACTGAAGTCGAGCAACACGGTGCTCACGGAGTAATTTAGGGCCCCGAGCTGGGCGGTAACTCTTGATATTGGTAGCCAAAAGCCTCCTCCTGACCGTCCACAAGCTAACTTCTACTCCTCTTACTTCTTCAAGGCTCTTCTTCAGGTCCACACTTGACGCCTTACGATTACGCAACGCCTGACTCACCAAAAAGCGGTAATCTCTTGGTTCTGTGCATCGTTTTCTTCCCGAACCGGGTCTTCTTTTGACCGAAGCAGTCTCTTGATACCGTTGCCAAGTCCTCTGGACAGTTGAACGACTCACATTTAGCCGCTGAGACACGTAAGTTTGCGAACAACCTTCTTCAAGTAGGGCTATAATTTTACCGGTCATTATCGCTTTATCACTCATATCAAAAAGTGGTATTTAATGTAAAAAGAAAGATTAAATTGTTTAATTTGCAGAAAATATCCAAAAAGTTTTAAAATATCGTAATCAGTTAAAAATCGTTTCAGCAATTCGCGCCATTAGTAAAGCAATTTTAGAATAATCCACAATAATCATTATTTTTCTTTTAATAATTTCAAATTTTAAATTTGGAACGTAAAGAATCATGCCAGGATACTTCAAAAAACATGCCAATACATCGTCAAATTAACAAAACCTATTTCTTGTTCTTCTTCATTGAAGTAGAGAAAAAAATCTAAAGTGCCCGTTTTTTTTGCAAAAGAGTTTATTATTATACCAAAAAAAGATAAATTAACCAGAATAAAAACAGGATTCCACGCGAACGAAGTCGCGGGTGGCAGCTAGTTATGAGAATAGACCGTCTATTCCTATGTCACTCTAACAGACCACGAAATGCCTCTGTGTAAACAGTACCACACTACTAGCAAAGACCTAGAATAATAAGGACCAGAAATACCTACAAAATACACGTGCATACCTACTATAAACTGGGTCCGAAAGATGGCAGCCATTGCTAGGGAAGCACATAAGTAATCAAAACCAAAAAATATCGATATCGATACCAGTTTCTTACTTCTTGTACATTGGTAACTTATATATACTTTTAAACTTGGATCATTATAATTTTGGCATAACTGTAACAAGTAATTTAGTTCTTTCCATGTTTTTATTTCATCAAACATTGCGTTAGCCGGCTACCGCGCGATTTTTGTTTTTCTATTGTGTCTCTAATTACGAAAGGTTAATTATAGTGCATAACAATTATATTAGGTAACACACAAGAGATTGTGGAAGGGAGGGAAGGGAAGGGACACAAGGGGTTAAAAGCACTGTTGGTCGCGGGCTACATTTCAGGGTTTTTACCACATTTATAGCCTGTGCAAACGACGGACTTTTCTCCGCGGACTTTTTCGTCCGCGAAAATAGATCGCTTACAAATGTATCGAGTAACGCAAACGAGGGATTAAAAGTCATCATCATCATCATCATATCAGCCGAAAGACGTCCACTGCTGGACATAGGCCTCCCCCAAGTGTCGCCACAACAACCGGTCCTGTGCGTCTCGCATCCATCGGTTACCCGCGACCCTCACCAGATCATCGGTCCACCTTGTGGGAGGCCTTCCAACGCTGCGTCTTCCGGTACGCGGTCGCCACTCCAAAACTTTTCGGCCCCATCGACCATCTGTTCTGCGAGCAATGTGCCCTGCCCACTGCCACTTCAATTTGGCGATCCTTCGGGCTATGTCGGTAACCTTGGTTCTCTTGCGGATATCATCATTCCTAATTCGATCACGCAAAGAAACTCCGAGCATTGCCCTCTCCATTGCCCTTTGGGTGACTTTAAGCTTTCTGATGAGGCCCATTGTGAGCGACCACGTTTCGAGTCCATAGGTCATCACTGGCAACACGCACTGGTCATAGACTTTCGTCTTGAGACACTGTGGTATGTGAGACGAGAAGATACCGCGCAACTTCCCGAACGCCGCCCATCCGAGTCGGATTCGACGGTTGACTTCCTTCTCGAAGTTAGCCCTACCTAGCTGGATCGTTTGTCCCAGGTAGACGTACTCATCAATAACTTCGAGTGCAGAGCCTCCAATCTTGATAGGAGTGGGTGCTACATGGGTATTTACCATGACCTTGGTTTTGTCCATGTTCATTTTAAGACCCACTCTTTCGGAAGCTCTACTGAGGTCATCGAACATTGTACTGAGGTCCTCCGTGGTCTCAGCCATGACGACTATATCGTCGGCAAATCGAAGATGAGTGATGTACTCGCCATTGACATTAATGCCAAGCCTTTTCCAGTCCAAAACCTTGAAGACGTCCTCCATTGCGGCCGTGAACAGTTTCGGAGATATTACGTCTCCCTGCCTCACACCCCGCTGCAGGAGGATAGGTTCTGATGTCTGATCCTGAAGTCGGACTGACATGATGGCGTTTTCATACAAACACTTCAGCACCTCGATGTACCGATAGTTGATCTGGCACCGTTGGAGAGACTGCAGCACAGCCCAAGTCTCGATCGAATCGAAGGCTTTCTCGTAGTCCACAAACGCTAAGCAGAGGGGCAGATTATACTCTTCGGTCTTCTGTATAACCTGCCGCAGCGTGTGTATGTGGTCTACGGTGCTGAAGCCTTTTCGGAATCCGGCTTGTTCGGGAGGCTGGAAGTCGTCAAACCTGCGTGCGAGACGGTTTGTGATGACTCTGGAAAACAGCTTGTAGACATGGCTCAGAAGTGAGATGGGCCTGTAATTCTTAAGTAGGGCATTGTCGCCCTTCTTAAAGAAGAGTACCACCACACCTCTGCTCCAAGCTTGTGGCGTTTTCCCCTCGAGTATGACGGAATCGAACAGTTTCTGAAGGGCCTTAAGGACTGGTTTTCCACCCGCCTTCAGGAGTTCGGCCGTAATTCCGTCCTCACCCGACGCCTTGTTGTTTTTAAGCTGCTTCAGAGCCATCCTAATCTCATACAGGCTGACGTCCGGGATGTCTTCGGTATAATGCCGGGTCAATCTAGCTCTTGGGTCGTTCGCTAGATTTGCTGCGGGTTTGGTCATTGACGTGTATAACTGTCCATAGAATGTCTCGATCTCCCTCAGAAGCTCCGATTTGGCGGATATGGTTCTGCCATCGTCGGTCTTCAGTTTTGTGAGCTGGCTCTGCCCAATAGACAAATCTCTTGCAAAGACCTTGGAGCCCTTATTCCGCTCTATCGCGTCTTTAATTTTTTCAGTATTAAAGCGGCGGAGGTCGCTTTTCAAGGACTTGGAGATCCGTCTATTGAGCTGCCGGTATTTGCACGCATCGTCTGAAGACTGCAGAATCATCTCCCGCCTCTCCTTCATGAGCTTGAGAGTCGGATCAGAGAGCCTCTTGGTCTTATCTATACGGCGAGTCTTGAAGAACTTAGACCCGACCGGATTAAAAGTACGCCGTACAAAAAGTCCCCCGAATATCCGCGGACATGCAGGGAGCGGACCGGACTAAAGTACGTGGGAGTCCCCGAAAAAAAATAGAACTTGTATGACTAGGTGAAGCAACGCACACGGTGGATTTTAGTACGCGAAATATTTGCTTACATAGCGTGCAAATAATCGCTCACCGTGTACGCGGTAAATTCGCGGCGGATTTTTTATTCGCGGAGCGTACTTTTTTCTACGCCGCGGAGAAAAGTCCCTCTTCTGCACAGGCTATAATTGTTATTTGTAGATCTTTGACAGTTCAGTTAGTTTGACAGCTCTAAAAGCGGCCGCTCTAGGCAGTTTCGGCCCATGCAGATATTTATTTACAAAGAAAATAAGTATTGTAGAAAGATATTAAAACTGAAGTAATAAAAGGATTAAAACAACAAAGTAATTTTTTAAATGTATGTTTATTTACCATATACATTCACATATAAATCTAGGCCAAGTAAAATGCTTACTTTCAATTAGATAAATAGTTAAGGTCTTGGATCCTGACTGTCTTCCTATTAAAAAAAAAACATCGATAACTTATTAAATAAATGGACATCACTATTTTGAATTGTCATTTGTATTTTAAACAAAACATGTTACAAATTTAGTAAACAGAGTTAAATATCAGAAATAATTTGTATGTACATTTGGGATCTATTATTACATAAATAAACCAAGGATACATAAACAAAAATATAACAGCGTGATAAAGTTTTTCATAAAAATACGGCTACTAACCTATGCATGGTTAAATGAGATTGATTGTTGTTTTTCCTTGCACCACACTGAATTATTGAACACGTAGGCATATTTAATTTGCACCAGTACACACTCACAGCACAAAACAATTTAGTTGGGAGCGTTTTTATTCCTAAAAATCGCAATCAAAATCCAATGTTGTTGTTCACTTGACAGCTGACGTACTACAAATTTTGTAGGCCAAAAGATGGCGGATGGCACGCGAGGTAGGTACTTTGACGGAAATGTAAAAATGTTGCCAGGCAGAGAATAAACAATCAGCATGACATCTCTTTCTTTAAACGAGATTACTCATTGGTTAAAAAGGGACAAAGTATGGTTTTATATTTCTATATCGATTTAATAGATATTTCTATAACCAAGGTAGATATAGAACATTATTATAGAACATTATTATATATTATCTCTATATATTTCTATACTCTAAGACTACTAGTGACAGATGTAGCAAAAAAAAATTCGGAACGTCAGTCTTCGTACGCGGCTGTCATGTTGTTGTGATTGTGAAGTGTTTGTGTCATTTTTTGGATATTTATCATGTCGTATGTATGTATTTTTATAACTCTTGGCTTATACTATTAGCATTTCCAAATTCGATATAAATCAGTTTTCTGATTGTGTTTCTTATTTTGACAGAGTATGAATAGTTTGCGTGTTATAAGCATTTCTTTGTCGCGACAGCGTCCGGCGGGGTGTGACGCATCGTGTCCGAAAAGTGACGAACAGTCCGTCACTGAGAGGGGTTTTTTCCCGCGCACCGGCTGTCAAGTGGATAGAAGCTCCATAGATTTTAAATTCTCACAAAAAACTCAAGTCATTTGAACTTTATAAAACAAATGAGGTCGTTCGTCCCGACACTGTTTGAATTTCGACACGATGTTCATAGCACTATGTTTCATTATTCTGTTGTTTCTTTTCATTAGGTGTTACTAGGCTACCATCGCGGCGAGATAGCCGCCAACCTGCACTGCAGCACCCCGCGGCAGGACGTAGCGGCACTGCGCGAGGGGCGCATGCGCGTAGTCACGGAGCACCAGCCCTTCCGCCGCGCCCACGTCGCCGTCAACGGCATGTCCGTCACCGGCGTGAACTCTCATGTGCTACTGCATGGACACTATAAACCCAAGGTACCCTGTACTAACCTACTAGCCTACCCTACCGTACTAACCTATGCTTCCATTTCTCGTTACCATCGTTCTTTAACCTTTACTGGGTGAAGTTTAACGTTGTTTTTACCAGTCCTCATAATTGTAGGTCTCTCGCTCAAGTATTTTCTGCTGTTATCCTATGGTATTTGGGGATGTCGCAACATTTTTCATTAACACTGTTTCCTGATATTGACAATATATAATTTTATGTGTTTACGTGACGCCTAGTGTCTTTGACCTGTTTATAGTCCCAGTAGTATTGTCGTTGAATTGGGCGTTAACTATTTGCTTAACACCCAATTTCAACGACAATCACTTCGAGGGGTGAAAGGCTATTATTTGTTTGAAGCGACATTTTGGGCGATATGAGTTATATACATATTCGGAATCAGCGTTTTTTTCTGCTTCTGAGTTTCGTACAATTCTGAGCACTTTTCTGGCGCTTAATAAAATGCAATTTTAGTACATAATTCTTAAACATGATGTATGATTCGACATCACATTTACCATATTTTTTTAAACGTCATTTAAGCTGTACACAAAAATAGAGAATCGGAGCATAAGCCGTTCCTCATTTCCTAACTAAATTTAATTTAAAATTTATTTCAGTTGAATGGTAGATATGGCGTTTGTTCGCATTTAATTTGTGCAACGAAAGCATATTTTTGTTGAAATTTAGTTCCATTTTTGTGACTAGATGGCGTTGATCGTATGTACTTTCTGAATCGCGATGTTAAGATTCTCCGCTGATTACATATAAGGTTTACGAATTTAATTTTATTTTGAGTTTTGGTACTGAGATCACACCAAGGTCCAGTACAAATATACCATTACTATCAAGGTATCCGGTCTTTTATTATCCGAGTTCCGCGAAAGTAAAGTTTCATGGTCCTTATCGAGTCGGATAAGTGAGATCCAGATAGTGTTTTGTGATTCTTGGCGTAGAAACCAGGGTGGATCGCCCTGAAGCGCCGCACACCCAAGCTGGTGTGCACAGTGAAGTGCCAGTGCTGCTGCAGCGGAGTTGGCGTGGACCAGCACCTGGAGAAGGCGCAGGGAGCAAGGACACTGGACAGCATCAGCACCAGTTGAGTGAGGCGCAGGGCGGACAGGTCATCATCATCATCAGTACCAGCTGAGTGAGGCGCAGGGCGGACTGGACATCATCAGCATCAGCTGAGAGAGGCGCAGGGAGTAGTTGAGTTCGCCAGTGCGATAGTGGAGTTTTCACGCCTGGGTTTCTCGAGTTTTTAACACCTGGGTGACGCAGTCGCCAGTGTAGTGAATACGGATACAGTGCTAGTGAAGTGCGTGCGGTTTGTTGAAGCAAAATCGTAAGTACATTACATATTATTTGCAAGTCGAGTTTTCTGAAGATAGAAAATTTCGTCTGGAAAAGTTTTATTGGACTTTAGTAGATTTATTTGGACTTTATTTTGTGATATTTTATGTAGGTACCAATCTGCGCATTGTTGTGCAATATTGGATCAATTGTAGCAAAATTGGATAAGTTTAAATAATTGTACAAATTATCTTTGTGTGGTTTTATATAAGATAAATATTTGAAGTAGTGAATTTAAAATAATTATATATTCAAAACATTGTCTTTGGTAGTTTATTAGAAAATTTCTTGTCATTATAAAGTTCGTATTAGTAACTGCGTACGGCCTTAATTAAATTAATAAATATGGAGGCTATGTATAAATTGCAAAATAATACAAAACTTCTTATTGAAAAAGCTCAGATTAACTTTAAAAAAGCACCTAAAGACAGAGTAACTAAAACGTACGTTGAGACTAGATTAGAAGCACTTGAAGTTTTGTGGAAAGATTTTTCGTCAACTCATAAAAATATAATACAGAATGTTACAGACGCTCAGCGAGAATCTGATAAGTATTTTTTAAATGATATTTATGATACCACTGAAGAAAGTTACATTTTACACAAAACGCAGTTAAAAGAAGTTTTAAATATAAATATCGGATTTAATTCAAATCAAAATCCAAGAACAAATGTCGACCACAGTATATCAAATAGTGTCAGATTACCAAAGATAAACATTCCAAAGTTTTCGGGCAACTATGCAGAGTGGACAACATTCAAAGATTTATTTACATCTTTGATACACAATAATGATAGTTTAGTAGACGTGCAAAAGCTGCATTATTTAAAAGGTTTATTGTCAGGAGAAGCAGATCAACTTGTCAAACACATTGCGGTTACTTCAGATAATTACAGAGAATGTTGGTCATTGCTACATAGTAGATTTAACAATAAACGATTTCTGTCGAACTGTTTATTAAAGCGCTTATTGAGTCAGACTAATGTAACAGAATGCTCAAATATCCTTAAGGGTTTACTGGATACCACAACGGAATGTCTAAATGGTCTGAAAAACCTCGAAGTTGACGTTAGCACGTGGGAAAGCATAATCATTTTCATAATTAGTTCCAAACTTGATTCTGAATCACGAAAGCAATGGGAGACTAAAATTAGCTCCAAAGATGAATTACCCGTGCTCTCGGAGTTCAAAGATTTTTTGGAAGCCAGATTTCGTGCGCTCGAGTTTTTAGACACTAAGTCAAGTAGATCTAGACCAACAGTTCACCATATAGTTAGTATAGACAGTAAGACCGTTGCAACAACTTGTTCATTTTGTAAAGAAAGCCACAAAATTTCGAATTGTAAGAAGTTTGCTCAAGAGAGTTACGAATCTCGTCATAACTTTGCACAAACCAGGCGCTTGTGTTATAATTGGTTAAACGCGAATCACTCCATAAAGTTCTGTCGACAAACTACGTCGTGTCATATATGTAAGCGAAGACATCACTCACTACTACATCCGAAATCAGTCTCAAACTCCACAGTAGTTAATGAAAGCTCTAATACAGCAGCTGAAGTTAAATCAGCGGTGTCTAGTGTTCAGGCATCGTTATCAGTAAGCGAACCATCAACTTCAAATAAAGTTTCACATTTTTCTAAGGGATCAGTACCTACCCAAGTTTTGTTGGCTACTGCTCTTGTCGAAGCACAGACAAGAAGTGGCTCTACACAACTGCTGAGAGTGCTATTAGATCAGGGATCTCAGGCATCATTCATAGCAGAATCAGTAGTACAGTTACTCGGACTAAAGAAGAACCCAACCAAGTCGGTTATCTCAGGAATAGGCGGTGAGAGAAGTGCATTCGCTTCCAAGTTTACAGTCACGATGACTATTCACTCACGCTTAGATCCAAATTTTAGTGTCCGAGTGAACGCTTTTGTATTAGGTACCATTACGTCGGTTTTACCCTCAGAAAAATTAGAGCAGTCCTATTGGCCCGAGCTAAAGGGACTAACTTTAGCTGATCCAGAGTTCCACACGCCTAGCAAGATAGACATCTTACTTGGTGCGGAAGTATGTGGTCAAGTTCTTAGAGATGGTTTAATTCAAGGTCCACCAAAACTACCGGTAGCTCAGAATACTGCCCTGGGTTGGATCCTTTCTGGACAGGTCTCGTCAAACCGAGACGCTATTCATTGTCATCACGTCATTCACAGCAGTTCAGATCAGGCTGATGACAACGCACTTTTGCGACAGTTCTGGGAAATAGAGTCTATTATCCCTGATAAGAAGATCCTTTCTGAAGAAGAGCAACGATGTGAGGATATTTATGCACAAACTACGTAGGTACCGGGATGAGGAAGGTCACTATGTGGTTAATCTTCCCTTCCGCGATCAAGATCCGCAGTGTCAATACGGGAGTTCGAGAGACCTTGCAATAAAAAGATTTCATCTTCTTGAAAATAAATTCAAAACGAATCCGACACTTAAAGCACGATACTCAGAGGTATTCCAAGAATACATCGACCTTGGACATATGGAGTCTGTACACGGTGATGAACGTAATATGAGTACAGCTGTTTATCTGCCACATCACGCCGTGGTACGTGAAGACAAAACTACAACCAAGGTTCGAATAGTGTTCGACGCTTCAATGAAGGGGTTAAATGGAGTATCTTTGAACGATAATCTCATGGTTGGTCCCATGTTGCAACCTCCGTTACGTCACATCATTATGAGATGGAGAATGCATCCCATAAGTCTCTGTGCTGACATCATAAAAATGTACAGACAGGTGAAGGTTACTCCTGAACATGCAGAGTTTCAGCGAGTAGTGTGGCGCGATGATCCAGAATCTGAAATAAAGGAATACAAATTAGTAAGAGTTACTTTTGGCACAGCAGCGGCTCCTTACCTTGCAGTGAAATCTTTACAGCAGGTGGCAGTTGATGCAGGTGGAGGTCATCCTGAAATATCTGATATCATAAAAAATGAGTTTTACGTAGACGATTTAATGACAGGATGTCAGACAGTTGAAGAAGGTTTAAACATACATAGAAAATTAACAGAGTTACTTTCCAAAGGTCAATTTAAACTACAGAAATGGGTTAGCAGCTCCAAGGAATTAAACAAGATAATTCAAGAACCAACGGTAACAAAAGTAAGACTGACTGAAGGGGAACAGGGAAAAGATATTAAGTTTGACACAGTTATGAAAATTTTAGGGATCGTGAGAGTGATGAATTTAAATATTCAGTGCAACTTCATCCACAGCAGGCCCCAAACACCAAGAGAAAACTAATATTTGACATCGCACGCCTGTTGATCCGCTTGGCTGGGTGTCACCTTGCATTGTTACCTCTAAGATCTTCATTCAAAAGCTTTGGCTGGCTGGCCTGGAATGGGATGAAGAATTAACTCCAGAACTTTTATCAGAATGGGAAACTTACCGTTCAAGCCTTGCAGAGACGAGCAAGTTCAGCATCCCCAGATGGATTATCATGAAATCCAACGATCTATTAGTAGAGTTACATGGGTTTTGCGATGCGTCGATTGCTGCTTATGGCGCTGTCGTGTATATCAGAGTCATTGATGCCCACAAAGCTATTCATGTTAGTTTAATCACCTCTCGAACTAAGGTTGCACCAGTGAAGCAGCAGTCAATTCCGCGTTTAGAGCTGATGGGGGCAGTGTTACTTTCCGAACTAATTTCTGAAGTCGCTGATGTAATGAGAATCCCACCCCCTCGAATACACGCCTGGACTGACTCGTCAGTGGTTTTGGCATGGCTCAGCAAACACCCCAGTCACTGGACTACTTTTGTTTGAAACAGAGTATCTTCTATTCTCTCTCACGTCGACAACTCACATTGGGCTCATGTCCAATCTACGCATAACCCTGCAGATTTGGCATCCAGAGGTGTAACACCACAAGAACTTGTACGCAACTCACTTGGAGTCAAGGACCCTCATGGCTTCATGATGAAACGATCGAATACACAAGACCAAAGTCAATTATCACCAACACAGAGCAAAGATCAATCAAGGTTCACGTCGTAACTGAACCTCTTCAGGAAGATCTTTTTTGGACGAGGTATTCATCATTACAAAGGTTAGTTCGAGTTATAGCGTACTGCAGAAGAGTTTTGAGTTGGAAGAAACAATCACGTGGTGAATGGGTATTCGAAAGGTATCTCACCAAAGAAGAAATACAAGAAGCAACAAAAACTTGTGTAAAACTGGTTCAAAATCAAGAATTTTTCGAAGAGATGAAAGATATTAGAAAAACAGGAAGCTTAAAAGCGAACAGCAAGCTTAAAAGTCTCTGTCCAGTCATCGATGATGAAGGCATTCTCCGGGTCAGTGGACGAATTCAGAATGCTAATTTAGACGAGGCTGTCAAACATCCCAACATCCTACCACCTAACAGTCACTTTACCAATCTCGTGATTGATGAAGCTCATAAGAAAACTTTAATGTTAAGCCAGTTGCGTACTAGATATTGGATCCTTTCCGCCAAGCAAAAGATTAAAGCTCACGTACACAAATGCGTAAAATGCAGACGGTATTCGGCATCTATTCAAACCCCACTTATGGGTCAGTTACCGTCTAGTCGAGTCACTCCAGCAAGACCATTCCTAAATAGTGGCGTGGACTTTGCTGGTCCCATCAGCATCCGAACCTCAAAGGGTCGAGGCCACCAATCATACAAGGGGTACTTTTGTGTGTTTGTATGCATGGTGACGAAGGCTATTCATTTAGAAGCAATTAGTGATTTGACTTCGCAAGGTTTCATCGCTGGCTTTAAAAGATTTGTGGCTCGGCGAGGTTTTGTCAGTAACATCTGGAGCGACAATGGAACAAATTTTGTTGGCGCTTCCAAGGAGCTTCGGCATTTAGTCGCTGCAGAAAAATCTTCTGTGGCTGTAGAGATAAAAGAGTGACTAAGCAACAGCAATACTTCTTGGCATTTCATTCCGCCTCATTCCCCTAATTTCGGTGGCTTGTGGGAGGCTGGGGTGAAATCGATCAAATTCCACCTAAAACGCGTAATAGGCAATTCTACACTTACGTTTGAAGAAATGTCAACACTCTTGTCCCAGGTAGAAGCGTGCCTTAATTCCAGGCCATTATCAATGTTGCCTGACAATAACATAGATCCTACTCCTTTAACACCAGGTCATTTTTGATAGGCGAACCTCTGATAGCAGTGCCTGAACGTAACTATGAGAATTCTAACATTAGCAACCTGAGACGTTGGCAGGTTACACAGCGCATGTTGCAAGACTTTTGGAAGCGATGGTCAGATGAGTACTTGGTTCATTTGTTGCAGCGTTATAAATGGACTAAAAATATTCCAGAACCAAGTATCGGAGATATAGTTTTAGTCTAGGAGGATAATTTACCTCCTGCCCGTTGGCTTTTGGGCAAAGTTGTAGACAAGCACCCTGGTTTAGATAAGGTTACACGAGTGGTGACTCTCAAATGTAATGGATCCTCTATCAAACGACTTACGTCAAAATTTTGCATTTTGCCAATTGCAAAGTAATGTAAATCGTATAGTAGTAAACTTTAAATTTTGGTGTAGTTATTTTTGTGTAAGTTAAAATAATAAATTCAGATATTTTATACAGTCCACAAGGTGTTGTAAGTTTAAGTTTATACAGTCCACTATTGTAAGTTTTTTTGTTTTGTTTGTGCCAATGAATGTGCACTTTCCATAAAAATATTGTATTTTTATCACGTCATCTCTTGTCGTTGCACACGTAAGTTTATTGTTATTTAAGTTTGAGCCCCTGACCTCATGGTAGGCGGTTTCGTGTAATGAAGGACATATCATAATGTCCTTGGTGGGCGGTATGATCGTATTTAATTTGTGCAACGAAAGCATATTTTTGTTGAAATTTAGTTCCATTTTTGTGACTAGATGGCGTTGATCATTTGGATGTACTTTCTGAATCGCGATGTTAAGATTCTCCGCTGATTACATGTAAGGTTTACGAATTTAATTTTATTTTGAGTTTGGGTACTGAGATCACACCAAGGTCCAGTACAAATATACCATTACTATCAAGGTATCCGGTCTTTTATTATCCGAGTTCCGCGAAAGTAAAGTTTCAGCGTTTCTAAAAATTCCCTTCATACATTTTGCTTTCCAATACTATCACTATGCAATATCGCCTCATCCAATTTGCCGTCTACCAAATTCAATAAGACACGTCGGCGTCGGTTGAACCCTTTTTGCTGCAACTGTTTTGCACTCTGTTTGGTGCTTCAAACAATATTTCTGTTCTTAAAACTGTGTTTCTTAGTCGCTTAGTATTCAAATTTTGTGAAGTGTGAGAGTGGAAGCAGGACGCGCGCTGTTGTGGTTTGGAATAAAATAGAATAGAATAAGCTTGTAAGTATTTTACTTTAATATTGTACTGTAACTGTAACTAGTAGATTGCTAATGTTTGTGTATTGTTTATTGAAAGTATTGATTCATTATTTCCGTAGCAACAAAAGCTTCAAGTGGCCAATTTGAAGGTTTTGTTACAAAACTACACACCTATTTATTTCAAAAAGTTCCTACACATTTCTTATTAATTTGTTATGTTATCCTATTAGAGCTATGTTCAGTTCCTTTGTTATTAATAAGTTGATTCTCTTAACATTATTATTTCCTTTATTCATTTGTACACATATAAATTACATTTTTAAATATTTCTACAAAAATGAAAAAAAAAACATTTAAAAATATAAAAAATAGTAGCCCACCGGTATAGGGAACAGGGTCCAAAGCTACCGGTGGTCAGGGCTCCTGAGAGAGGAACCTCCTAACGATACGCGCCGTGTCCAAGAGTACTGCTTTCTGGATTAAGCCCTTGATCCAGCTGCCCAACGAGAGCCTCTTGAGATGTTGGTCGAGACTCTTGGCAATTACGCCATTAGCCGTGACGATTATCGGCACAATGACTGCTGTGTTCACATCCCACATGTCGACAACCTCGCGAGCCAAGT
Organism: Melanchra persicariae; assembly: GCA_947386135.1. NCBI lineage: Eukaryota > Metazoa > Arthropoda > Insecta > Lepidoptera > Noctuidae > Melanchra > Melanchra persicariae. The sequence continues at coordinate 5,480,925 of OX376661.1, read as the reverse complement.
CAAGATACTTTGTTTGTTTATCTTTTTCAGACTTCACGAAGCTCTCGTCATGAGGGACTGCTATATCAACAATCATTGCGCGACGCTCTAGTCGGTCTATCACCACTATATCAGGCTTATTAGCCACAATAGTTCTGTCAGTGATGATAGACCGATCCCAATACAATGTGCAATTGCCATTTTTGAGAACTGGGTCTGGCACATTCCTATAGTACGGTACTTCCGATTCCACAATATTGTATTGAAGAGCAAGTTGCTGGTGGATAATCCTGGCTACAAGGTTGTGCCTGTGCAAATAGTCTCCGTTAGCTAGACTAGAACAACCGGAAATAATGTGGCGGATGGATTCCCCGGGCCGGTGACATGCCCGACATATGTCAACCGTACCGTCCTTCACCCCCGAAGAGGTCACCAAAACGCAGCCAGGCTACGGACGCTAAAAGTCTACATCAGGCCCATGTAGGACCCGATAACGGCCGTGAAGCTCCTTGCTCTGCCATACATGCCTGCGGTCATTAGTATCTAATACCACAGGTTTGCGCCAGTTCTCGTTAGCCAAGGAGAGCGCGGTAAGGCCTACCACCACACCACCACCACACCACTACCACATCCTGATGCACACCCACGTCGGCCTCTAGGAAACAATCCCTAAGGCTGCATACCTCGCGGTTATGCAGGGTCTTAGCATTTAAGAAGCCACGACCCTTGCACTTCCGCGGTATATACAGCCTCATCACCGATGACCGTGGGTGATGCATCCGATTTGCAGTAAACAGTGAGCAAACCCTCCTATCCAGGGTGTCAAGTTCCGTCTGAGTCCATTTGAGTATGCCGAAAGAGTACATCAAAACCGGCATGACCCAACCGTTGAAGGCGCGTATCTTGTATCCGCCAGATAGAAGACTGTTAAGTACTTTGTTCGGGCGGCCAAAGAAGCGCTCCTTCAACGATTGTTTCATGTCAGCAGCATTGATGCCTAACGCTTCCGACATACCCAAATACTTGAAGGTTTCGGTTGAGGAGAGGGACCTAAGGTGTATGGAATCCGAGAGTTGGGTTCCCACGGATTCCATAATCTCCCCTCGCTTTACATGCATGATCGCACATTTGTCCATACCAAATTCCATACTGATGGCGCTACTGAAGGTTACTGTTACCTTCAGTAGCTTCATCAGTTGCAAATTGTTAGGAGCAAAGAGTTTTAAGTCATCCATGTAAAGGAGGTGCGATATGACCGGACCACCTCTTCTCAACCGGTAGCCTTGGTCTGAACCCTCCAGCAGTATACTGAGAGGGTTGAGGGCCAGAAAAAACCACAGTGGACTCAGACTGTCGCCCTGAAATATACCACGCTCTATACTTATCGGTTCGCTGTTCGCCTGGACCTGTCGACATCCTGGATATCAAAGAACCGTCCTAAACTGCCCCATACATGACATCAGGAAGGTGCGCAGAACTGCATCAAGTTTTTACAACTCCAGCACCCTCATGAGCCATGTATGTGGCACTGAGTCATAGGCCTTTTTATAATCTATCCAACATGTCGACAGATCCTTTCTAGAACGGCGTACCTGTTGGCTAATGGCAACATCGAAGAGGAGCAGCTCCTTAGTATCGCGAGACCCGTTCCTACATCCATTCTGAGAGGCTGACATTATTGAATTACTGTCAATGTGTTCGTTAATCTTAGCTCTCAAAATGGATGTAAGAACTTTATAGACCATCGGTAAACACGTGATGGGTCTATAATTTTTAGGTTCCGCAGTACTACCTGATTTATGGAGCAGGTGGGTTATTCCTGTAGTTAAGAACTGTGGCAGCGATCCGGACTCTAAGGCAGACTGGAATTGAGATGCCAAGCGAGCGTGCGATCTTTGAAACCATTTAATCCAGAAATTGTGCAGCCCGTCCGGCCCTGGAGATTTCCAGTTAGGTAACGGACGGACTGCACGAGCTATATCTTGGGGGCTAGGTAATTACCCCCATTTGTGGTATCGGATCGCACGCACGCTCGACCTCCCGAGTCCAATCACCCTCCGTATGACTGATAGGCACCGACCAGATGCTGCGCCAAAATGAACACATGGCGTCATCATCCGGTATGCGCGTATCAGTCACACCTTGGTCCGGTCGCTACCAAGCCCTATAAACCCACCTCTCATTGCTTTGGAATATGCGATTCTGAGTGTATCGCTCCACGCGCCGCTTGTACCGACGTATACGGTTTGACCATGCATAGATTTTCTGCTTCAGGAAGTCGATACGCTCTGTGACGCGGGTAAGATAATCCCGAGGATTAATATCAGTCCCCGGGAATGCCCGCCTCACAAAGCGCATCACTCTACGGCGAGTGTTGCCCTCCCTGAAGCAGATTAGTTTGCCGATGAGTGCTCTAGCTTCACCGATATGACGCTCGATCCTACACTGCCAAGCTGGTACAGCTGGTCGTGTAGGTCTGTCAGTGTTAGGAAATCTGACATGAGCTACACGACATGCCGCTGCAGCCGCACAGTACAAGATCGAGTGGGTATCAGCGAGATCTTCGCTGCTATCAAAACAACTTGCTAGCAGCGAATCCAGAGCACACACCAGCGCCCTATTTTTCTTATACGTGGGCAAACGAGGTAGCCGAGTCCTAAGCTCAGGCGGTGTGGAGCGATAGGTACTCCCGGAAAGCATCCTCCAAAGCGCTCCTCAATCGCTCATTGCATTGGGTACTCACGGATATAGCCCCGTCATCGTCTTCTTCATCAAAGTAGTCGGGTAGCGGTGAAACACTAGGTTGTATTTGCACCGCGGCCAGTGGTGAAGCAGGTGAGACGCGGCTGCTCCGTGATTCCAGACACAGTCTATCAAGTACGGCGTCATCCAACATACGGTTACGCTGGATGACCCGCACCTGATCCGATAATCGTTGGGCTGAAACGTTGACAGCTGGCTCAAGTACCTGAAACAGAGAGAGCATCCGACCACGGTACGCAGTCAGGTTAGTTTCCCCCTCTGTAGCCCCAAAGTATGAGCGCATGACATTTTCGTTTACCGATTGTGTCCATCGCATGCGCTGCACACTTCCACCGATAGCGGGGACCCTGTCAGAGGCCGGCGGGCCTCGAGGTCCCAAGCTGGTCGGAGGTCGGCTTCGTCCACGCCGACGCGCAGGTGGTGGTGTCGTCGATGGCGAGAAGTATTCGTCGCTCGAGCTCGACGCAACTGCAGCAACCGGAATCTCATGACTCACGGCTGGCGCAGGTCCCGGCGGCTGCGAGGCGGAGCTGAGCGACGAACCCGAAGATGATGGTTGTGCGGTTTGTGCTCGTGCCCGGCTTCTTGTCAGCATGTCAGCATTTATACAATTTATTCAAAATTTCTTTCTATGAGCTGCATTATGGTAATATATATGTTTTTTCTTTGGTGTATCTTGTATTATGGACATTTTATGGTCGATTTTTATTTAAATTGTTACAAAATATGCGGGGTGAAATTTTTTGGTGACAGTTAAGGCCTGCGCAAACGAGGGACTATTTTCCGCCATAATTGTCTTTTTTAATCATTTTTTCATGTGGGTGGGTGATATTTATATAATATTAAATAAAAATGTAAACAAACACGGTTAGTACGAATCTTCGACTTTGGATAACAAATAACTTCGTTACCAGTAAATACCTATATAGTTTGAAATATGGATGATTTTTGTCCTCTGCGAACAAAAGTCCCTCGTCTGCGCAGGCCTTTAACTTAACAGCCGGACCACATTATTATTGTTATTATTATTAGTAATGAAGTGGATAAATGTACTTAGGAAGTAAGCAACATTGTAACCTGCTATGTAAAGAATGTAAAATAAACGCTTATCATGTACAGCGAGAAATATAGAGCTGTGCATAAGAACTTGCACATGGTGTTCATTGACCTCGAAAAGGCATATGACCGGGTGCCTCGTGAGGTTTTGTGGTGGGCCGGAGAAATGTGTGCCTCGGGAATATGTAAAGTTGATCCGAGCGACGTACATTGGATGCAGTACCCAAGTCCAGTCTGCAGTGGGCACCACTAACAAATTCAGTGTGGCAGTCGGTTTGCACCAAGGGTCGGCCCTAAGCCCTTACCTCTTTGTAGTGGTAACGCTGCACTTGGACGCGGTAAAGAGGGGTGTGATTTATATGGACGTGCTTACCAAGGCGAAGGCGGTGGTGGACCTTGGGGAGCTAGGCATCGTTGGGGGCCTCCGGCTAAGGGTCACCATGACTGGGGCCCGGATGCTGGAGATCCCCGGGGGAAGCCAGCGGCCCGACCGCGGACGCTCTAGCTAAAAAACTCAGGGCGTCTTTAAATTAGGACGATGTCCGAGTGTCCAGGCCCATCAGGTGCATCGACATGCGCATTTTGGGCTTGGACAACTCCGTCACGGAGGAGGAGGTGGTGGCTGCCGTCGTTATGACGGGGAGTGCTCTGCCGAGGAGGTGAAGGCATACGTCCTGACAACCCGGGCATGCGAACCGTTGTGCTGAGCTACCTCGTGTCGGCGGCCAACATAATTTCGAAGGGCCTTGGTGGGTTGGGTTTCTGCGCAGGTCAAACTGCTGGAACCCAGACCTCTGAGGTGCTTCCGTTGCCAAGTGGTTGCCCACTTTGCAACGGAAGCACCTCAGAGTGGGAGCTCTGTGCACCTTGGAGGTGGTCCGCAGCGGTCTTTGCTTCCACTGTGCCAGCCCAGCCACAGGACCGGCTCGTGTAACGCCACGCCTCACTGTGTAGTATGTGCGGCAGCTGGGAAGCCGGCCGACCACTAGGCTGGAGGCAGAGCCTCCACTCCACCCGCCAAAGCCGGGGGCAGGAGGAACCCCTCCGTCGCCGCCGTCTTCGACGCGGCCGCCGCCATCATCGCCGCTTCTTTCGCCACCGCCGGTATCACCGCCGCTGCTGCTACTGCAACAGCCGCAGTAGAGCCTCCACAAGGTGCTCCAGAGGGGGCTGAAATGGAGTGCCAATAACGGCCCCATTTCACGTTCGTCTGGAGGAGGCAAAATGGGGCCGTCATCCTCTGCGCCGCTCAGGAACTGATGCTCCTGAGCATGGCGCAGTGATTGATGCCTGCGGACGGCGAGCAATGGGTAGCTCGCCGTCCGATCAGAACAGGCTCGGGTCGACGGCGCCCTGTGTTCCACACGCGCCAAATGGTGCAGTCAGTAGAAAAATGGGGCCCGTTAGGGCCAGAGCCTGCCAGGGTTCCGGATTTTGTTCGAAAGAGTTACCGCGGCCCTGGAACGCAAAAGTACTAGGAGGAGCATGGATGGGTTTTAGTCAGTAAGAGTCTGACACTCCCTCCCGCTCCACCCAGAGCGGAAGGGGTCATTCGATGATGTCCCATCCTTAAAAAAAAAGCTCTTACCGATGATAATGAACGCTCTGACGTTGGACATCTAGGTCGAGGCTCTCTGGTAGATGCTGATTGCTGATGAAATTGTGCTAGTTGCCGAAAGCGTCCTCGAGGTTCAGAATAGATTGGAGACGTGGTGGCAGAGACTAGAGAGTGTTGACCTGAAATTGAAACAGAATACTTACGTTCTGCGATTTCGGTGGTTCCTCCAGTCCTATTGGTATAGGACTGGTAGGTACCGAAAGTCGGAGCAGACTGGTATAGAGTCTATACCAATCTGCTCCGACTTTCGGTACCTCGAAAGATGGAGAGGAAGAGGGAGGCCAAACAAAAGATAGATGGATTGTGTAAAGAGCGATATGAAAGTAAAGGGAGTTAGTGATAGTGTGACGACTGATCAGACAGAATGGAAGAAAAAAAACGTTTTGTCCGACCCCAAGTAACATGGGATAAGGGCAGGAAGATGATGGTGTAGAATCGTGTTTCTATTGAGCTTCATACTTCATGGTGACCCACCTTGCCAGTACCCATGAAGTATGGAGCTCAATAGAATCGTTTATTTGACACGCAGTACATACTAGGTTTCTGACTTATACCTTACCTACTCACTAAGTAGGAACATTTATCCACTTCAGTAACTACTTTTCAGTTTATAATATTGTTCTAGTAAAGATACTAACGATCTCATTAAGACTGAGTGTTAATTAAGATAAAGATACGTAATAACAGATTTTCTCACGAACAAAACTCTTTTATTTATTCCTGACATAATCATTATTCACCGATTTCAATACTACAACCTCTTAACTTACTATAAATCTGTCATTATTATCTTGTATCAACAACCATATTTTATAAAATCCTTTCGAAACTTGAGACATCAAACAACTCATTAAGAATGTTCATCGTAGCTTAAGTCTACTTGCCTGTATCGTTAACAAAACCCAATTGTTAGTTAAACAAAATAGCTTATTCCTATTATCATTGAGTAACTTCGATACAATCATTTTGCTTTCCACTGCATAAGCACTGTAAGGTTACTGAAACCATTTTGCCTGCTGCTGATAAGTGACAATGTTAGAAGTTGAATAATTTTTCTTTAATCAAAAAATAAGGCGATACAGATCATTTTGTATTAAGCGAAATTTATCTTGGAATAACTACTTTTTTATTGAAATTATTACCATAACATAAAGGGTTTTTTTTTGCAATAAAGATCCCCGATTCCCATTAAATTAAGACCAGCAGTTTTTTTATAATGTATTTTTTTTCTAGTTTTGAATCTTTAAATGGCTCTCCTGTAAAGTTCGTAAAATGTCGCTTAAACCATTTGGTTTAAGCGACATTGAAAAGTGAAAGCTTTCACCCCTCGACGTGCTGTTGCCTTTTTCTGTGATATACCAATTAATTTGATAACACTCGGTCAGTTTTTAACACTCCACACTACTTCTTATGTTCCACTTCTTCCAGGATCTTTCACGCTACAACAGTAGTATAGCCCATCTTGTGACTATTTCTGCGAGACAAGACACTACTGTAGCGAAGATATTCGAAAACCTAAAGTCACGCCCGATAGATCCCGAGGAGTTGGCTTTATTGCACAACATTCACCAGACGAACATCTCAGGACATTTGGGAAGAGGATTTATCATTTTAAGTAAGTGTGACAAAAATTATCAATATTTTTTTAACTCATCGCTCACCGTCCGCACCTCGCCTACGGTAGCCGGACATCGCTCTGCGACTCCCGACGCACAGGGCGTATTCTTTTGCCGAATTGCGTATTCTAACATTCCTGTGAAAATGACTTAGTAATATTCATTTGTTTTGTTTCATTATTCTAGAGACAGATGAACAAAAAAAGAAGACAGTTAGTCTATGTGAGAGGACCGAGTACTTTGACGACGTTCGTCGTCCGCTATGGTTCGTGTACAGCGGCATGGGCTCGCAGTGGACTGGTATGGGCGCGCAACTTATGCGTATACCCACCTTCGCCGCTGCTATCGAACGGTAAATGGGTATTCAAACTTTCATTTAACTTGTCGTCTCCTGGTACTTCGAGGCTTCGTTTTTCTTAATAGGGAACTACTAAATAATTGTTCTTTAGCGGACTATTAAATATGTTTTCTTACTGTTAACATTTTAATTCCTTTCAGGTGTCGTAAAACATTGGAACCGAAAGGAATCGACATCGTCCATATAATTACATCGCCCGATAAAACTACATTCGATAACATTCTTCACTCGTTCGTGGGAATTGCTGCTATTCAAATTGGACTTACTGATATCCTTAGGGAACTTGGATTGGTACCGGATGGCATCATCGGTAATATTTACAATATTTCTAATATCCTATCATCATTAACATCCTCCCGCAATTTTTAAGAACCACTACAACGACTGGTCTTGCACTGTCTGAATCCAGTAGATTATATTATCGTTAATGAAATAGGCTAGAGTCAATTTTTAAGTCGCCTCTCGTAGGTAGGTTCTTAATATCGAATATTCTTTTCTATTCTCTCTCTATCCATCACTCTCTTCCACAGGGCACAGTGTAGGAGAACTTGGATGCGCGTACGCGGACGGTTGTTTGACTGCCGAAGAGGTGATCTTATCAGCGTACAGCCGCGGTTTGGTGTCGCTGCAGACTCCCTTTATTCGAGGATCTATGGCTGCCATCGGTCTTGGATATAAACAGGTAGACACCCCCTAGTGTATACGTACTATCTAATGCAAATCTTACTTCTTCAGTAGAAGTTTCGTAGGCACCTGCTTGTTTTTCCGTGTTCCTCGCCTAAACTTGGGTGTTCTTAATAAAATCATTCCTGCTTTTATTCATAGATTGTTAAAATGTGTCCTCCTGAAATTGAAGTGGCTTGTCACAATGGACCTGAATCTAGCACCATTTCGGGACCTGCTGATATTATGAAAGAGTTCGTAGCAGAATTGACTGCTAAGGGTATTTTTGCAAAGGAAGTACCATGCTCCAACATCGCCTATCACTCGCGGTATATTGCAGATGCAGGTAAGCAAGTATACATTTTATTCTCAATGGTCAAGATATATCGTGTCTTCAATTTTATTGAATGTGATCTTTATAAAACAGGTCCCGGCTTGCTGAACTATTTGAGCGAAGTAATTAAAACCCCGAAAGCTCGAAGTGAACGCTGGGTTTCTACTTCAGTACCGTTCGACAGATGGGAGGAACCCCTTGCCAAGAATTCGTCGGCTCAGTACCACACTAACAATCTTTTGGTAAGAACTCACAATACAAAATTATATTTGTGATTCACTGATATACCCCGGTACAGACTTAAACTTTTCTGTCTTATATTTGGTAAGAATCATTTTTCTCATCTGTTTTTTACTGTTGTTACAATTTTACAGGTTAGATAGATACTTGCGTGATTTCCATTATTCGAAAGAATTACGTTTCTGGTTATTCACACTTGGGCCTTTATCGTAGCTGTGGCAACGGTCAAGAAAAGATTGCACTTACATGGATGTTCTCTTGTTTTTCAGAACCCAGTACTTTTCGAGGAGACTCTGAAACATATACCGTCCAACGCAGTGCTAGTGGAGGTAGCTCCTCACGGCCTACTGCAAGCCATTCTGAAGCGTTCTCTTCCTGCTGACTGCAGGAATATAGCACTTACTAGGCGTGGACACGCTGACAATACGTTCCTACTGCTTGAAGCAGTTGGCAAGTAAGTGTTTTTTTAAGTTTTCTGGTGGCTCATAATTATTTCATAGTCGTTAATTCCAAATGAGTACAATAAAACTCATTCAAGGTAAAGATACCAGACCGATTTTGACTTTTGTCATAAGGACCAGCCTACACTGGCAGACAACAGAATTATTTAGAAAAGGGAAGGAAATTACTCTAACTAACCTATTGTATTACTTCTGGGGAAAGAGATTTTCACCAGAAGTAGTACAATAGGTTAGTTAGAGTAACAGTTATCGTATTCCTTATCTTTATGCTACGATTTTTAATTCACACGATGATACGTTTCTGTCTCGTTCACAACTGCCTCTTCGATCCTGATGATTTCTTGACCAAGAGCACTTTACTAACTAGTACTTAGGCCAAAACCGTAAGACGAATTCATCGTCATCAACATTTCAGCCGAATAACAGCCACAACGGAACATGGAGCTCCCACAAAGTTCACCACTTGCACCTGTGCTTCTCCCAAGATCAAGTACCATTTAGTCTTCGTTAATTATTGACTGTGTCCGTTTCCAGATTATACATGGAGGGATACAACCCGAAGGTCCAAATTCTCTACCCAAAAGTAGAGATGCCTGTATCCACTGAGACGCCATTCCTTTCCCATCTGGTAGAGTGGGCCCATGGAGAAAAATGGTAAATGAAATAACTTATTCTAAACAAACTAATAGTGCTTCAAAATTTTCTTTCAAATAGTGTCTCACATCACATCTCTTCTGAAATGGAGCCTTCATGAGCAGTTGAAGTAGCTTGTACTGCGTCTATTTACTGTTTTAATAAGGCAACTACTGCATTGTCTTTTTTAAATTTACAGGGCTTTGCCTCTCTACCATAGTGCTAGCAGAAGGAAGGGCGCAGCTTGTACATTTATCATCTCTTTGCACGATAAGGAACATGCACATCTGAAAGGACACGTCATAAGAGGTACTGACCAGTCTGACCACCCACAGTTAGTTCCGACTGACATTTTTAATAGTGTACGATAAAAAGTATTGCAACTAGGTCCCTACGGTAAGAACTTGGCGGATGGGGGCTAAGCGAAAAAAAGTGCAAGATTTTTCCGACACGAATTTCCGTCACGACCCTTTTGTTTAACAAAACACGTGCTGCGTAACCTCTTTGCTAACTGTTTGTAAACACTTTAGTTGGGTAATTATAACTCTTGTTATAATAATATACTACTATAGTTACTTTGTGTTCCACTACACTCACGCATTTTTTTTTGGGTTCCGTACCCAAAAGGTAAAAACGGGACCCTATTACTAAGACTCCGCTGTTCGTCTGTCTGTCACCAGGCTGTATCTCGTGAACCGTGATAGCTAGACAGTTGAAATTGACGATGTATTTCTGTTGCTGTTATAACAAGAAATACTAAAAACAGAATAAAATAAATATTTTAGAGCAAACTTGAGTTTTTTTTTTGCCGTTTTTTTGTAGATAGTGGTACGGAACCCTTCGTGCACGAGTCCGACTCGCCCGGTTTTTATTATATTCCTATTAAAAAAACATTCGTTTATCATTATTCTGTCGAGTGCCTAGGACTCATTGCTAACGTCCTAAAGTAGTACTGTTCTTTTTTAAAAGAGACCTACTAATGAAGCATTGGATTTTTTAATCATGTATTTTTTACAGAACAAACAGTGTTTCCGTTTGCATCAACCCTGGTGGCTGTATGGGACACCCTGGCTATGAGTATGGATGTTCCTAAGAAGCAACTGTCCGTGGAGTTCCGCGACGTGCACTTGTACTCACAACCTGTGATGCGCACACAGAGTCAACTGAAACTCAGAGTAGCAATGCAAAGAGGAACTGGGTGTTTTGAGGTATGTAGGCGGTAACAAGTGTGACTGCAGAGCATGGGCTGCTTTGATCACAAAGGCAAAAAAAAATATTGAGTGTTCCCATTAGGCATTTCCGTGACATCCCGGAGTTTTGGAAGTTTTTGGTATGGCACTCCCGTGTCTTGAAAAGCACATCAAGCATTGGTCCTGCTCCAGACCTTTCTCCGGTCGTGTCGGCTTGGCGTCCCAGTGAACTATGAAGGTGATGGAAGAGGGAGTCCATATTTCTTTGCGCACATACTTGTGCACTACTTATAATACTTCTGGAGACGATGCCTAGTCTGCGTTGAGATTGTCCGCCATGGCTGAAGTCAGTCGGGAGAACTATTTTCATAAAACTTCAATGATACCCTTTTCTTATTTATATATCATTCTATGCTTTTGATAAATCTCTTTCTGTTTGTGCGCGCTAATTCAAATCAAAACGGCTAAATGAAATTTGGCACACAGATAGTTGGCACCTGGGGTTAACACATTATCCCGATAAATGGCATGGCTTAGCGGAAACTGAAGAGGAAGTGGACGTGACACCCGCATGACCTCCTTTTCAGCATGAATGCAATATTAAATATTCTACTCTAGTGCCTCTTCCTGTAACAACCATTTCAACATTATTTCACAGGTGTACGATGACAAAATAAAAGTAGCAACGGGCACAATAATGGTTTTAAAACTGAATGACAAAAAAGACGAAATAAAACTTAAAGAATCTCAAGATATGAACCTCACTTCTGACGATATTTATGACTTGTTGCGTGAACGAGACTACTTATACAGGTATGGAATCTTAATTAAAGTAAGAAAAGAGAAGGAGCTAGAAATCTTAGAGGTACTTGAAAGAAAGATAATGTAATATCTACATCCGGCGAAGGCAAAAAGACATGGATTTCAAGAGAATAGAACGATTAGATAGATATTATGACATATTAGACTACGGGTCCACTTCCTTTATTTCAACCACCTCATGTTAAATCACGTGTTCTGTGAATTTTTCGATCATGACCATTTCAGTTTGTCATGCAATCGATATAGTAGATAAAAACTCAGGTTCCAGAGTTTCAATTCAAGACATTAACCGCTCCGGGCCCGACATGTGAAAATTCCCAAACGAAAAAACCTTATGTAATTGGCAATAAACATTAAATTCGCGATTAATTCGGCGCACATCGGTGTTGCCGGGGCTTGAGCGGAGTGTAGAATGCAAAAATAATAACACCAAATTAATATCTGCACAGTGGGGAGTTCTGCAGCATCGAAGCCGCAAGCTCATCTCTGAATGAAGCCTCTCTGGTGTGGCTTGACAACTGGGTCACGTTTATCGATGGTCTACTGCAGCTGAACATGCTGCGACAACTCCACGACGGATTCATTCTGCCCACACACATCAGGAGAATCTCTATAGACGTGGAGAAACATCTTAAGATGAAGATGGATTCAGAGGACAAAGTACTGTATAAAGCTGAAGTATTCGAGGAACATGAGTTTGTAAGGTAAATACAATATTTATTATCACCGTTGTGCTCGCATATGCTCTTATCTTACTTGATGGTAAGCGATAATCTGGTCGACAGTGGCTCACAATCACCATTTGGTAAACTACATTTTACTTTGGTCCCTAATTTTCTTTTTGATATATTCAGATGTGGAGGACTAATGATGGAAAATATCAGATACCGCGATTTGCCAGCTATTAACAAAAGAAACATGACGTTACAGACGCTGAAATTCGTTTCCAATTTCCAAGTAGACCAACAAGTAAGTGTGACTATCCAAAACATTAACTTTCGAAATGATGTACCTATATGAATTAAAATAAAACTCGTCCAAGATGTTGACCCATGCGCTGACTCAAAGTAAATTGAGACTGAAAGATGGAAATGATTTGATCTAAGAATAAAGAAATAAATAGTATATTTTTCTATTACCAGATTTCAACTTCACTGCAAGTGTTCTTGCAAATAGTTGCTGAAAATGTGAACAAAGACTCCATCAAAGTAGTTGGTATCACTAACAACCAAATGAAGGGATACGTCTTTGAAGAAATGAAGAATATTGGATCTAGCGTTTATGGAGTCAACATCAGTTACGAAGAATTCAGACTGGGAGACTTGAACTCAATAAAGAATAGTGGCAGCTCACTTAAGAATGCAGACCTTGCTATCGTCCGTAATCTATCGACTGATGATGATGTAAGACAACATTTTTTTTCTGTTGATTATATTTTAATCAATTTCACATTGAAATCAACGTAATTTTAAAAAAAAAATCACAGATGTCTCAACTACTACATTTTGCACTACAACGAGACTCCTTCATCGTGAGCGAGGAAGACGATGTGTACGGAGGTCGCATTCGGCCGACGTCTCTGTATCGTCAACTGTCGGCGCACAGCAACGAACGCACGCGCTTGGACCTGGTGCGCTGGCGGCCTACCCAGGCGGCCGTGCCCACTACGGCCATCACAGTGCGCGCGCATCTCGACGTCTCCCTCCTCACCGCTGCCCGAGCCAACCTCTCCCCCCGCCATCGCCTGCTCATCGTCGCTCCCCATCCAGCACCATTTGCCCTCAAACAACTTGTACAAAGTTGGAGAAATGATGTTCAAAGAAACAATATTCAGCTAATAGCTGTCAATAATGACGAAGGCAACAATTTCTTCTTGGATGACCTGCCGGATATCGATTTAGCGTTCACCGTTTTTGATCATGTAAGTATTAAATTTATAGGTTTCACTATATAATTATATTATTATTATATAATTATTTATTATTATTATTCTAAAGCCTTTGACAGCATCACACATTCTGCGATATTCAATGCCCTTACAAAACAACACATAGAACCAACCTATATACAACTACTGCAAAAAATATACACCCATAGCACAGCTGCCATCAAACTAGAGAGATTAGGTCCTAAGTTTGAAATTCTTAAGGGAGTCAAACAGGGCGACCCGCTGTCCCCGAAGTTGTTCACCAGTACCCTGGAAGAAGTATTTCAGACACTGGCAGCCAAATGGGAGGAGAAGGGTATTGTCGTCGGTCGAGCGAGGTTAACTAATCTACGCTTCGCTGATGATATTGTCCTTTTCTCTCCCACAGCCACAGGACTAGAGCAAATGCTACAAGACCTTAGCGATGCAAGCCTTGAGGTTGGACTGAAGATGAACATGTCGAAGACCAAAATTATGACCAACAGCTCCAAAAGGAACATACACGTAGGCGGGGAGATTATACAATATGTTCAAGAGTACATCTACTTGGGCCAAGTAGTCTCTTTCCAGGCAAGGCAAGATAAGGAAATTGCAAGACGAACGGAAAATGCCTGGAAGAGCTACTGGTCCATGAAGGAGCTATTTAAGGGCACTTTGCCCATGTCACTGAAGCGTAAACTGATGGATATGTGTATTCTCCCCATCTTGACCTATGGTGCACAGACTTGGTCTTTGACTAACATCCAAAAGTCCAAACTCAAGGTTTGCCAACGTGCTATGGAGCGCAGTATACTAGGTGTTAAATTAACAGAACACGTTCGAAACACTACACTGCGCTCCAAAACGAAAATCGTTGATGTGGCTCGAAAGGCTGCCCAACTTAAATGGGACTGGGCAGGACATGTCTGCCGCATGCCGGACAATCTGTGGGCCCGCAAATTACAGGATTGGTGCCCTGAAACAGCGAGACGAGGCCGCGGCAGACCACGAAGGAGATGGCGGGATGACCTGGATATCTTCCTTACGAATTGGAATGATGAGGCACAACATCGTGAGCATTGGAAGGAATGGAGGGAGGCCTTTGCCCAGCAGTGGGACAGTACGGGCTAGTAATAATAATAATAATAATAATATATAATTATACCTATAACGAGTAATTTAGTACTTAATTCCTAGATTTTACGATGACATTAAATTTTAGGGCAAATGGGGAGGCGAATATTACGTTCCGGTACAAGAAGGTGCGAAAGTGAGCAGCAAAGTGATACTACAAAGCGCACAAGTCGCAGATTTTAAATCTTTGGAGTGGGTGGGCGCTTCCGAGTCATGTGGCTCCGGAATACCAGTGAAGGTACGTTAGCTAGATATTCATATTCATATTCATATTAATCTTTTTTTGCATTCCATAATGTAATGTGTGAAGGTCTTATAATGAGCTTAAAAGCTAGGAACCAATTACGGACCCTGTAGGGCACAGCAAAAAGTATAAAATTAATACATTCGTTAACAATTTTAAAGCATGTCCTATATATTAGTTAACAATTTTAAAACATTTCCTCTTTTATTAATTAACTTAATTATAGCCTTTATTTAAAGATTAATTATTAGATATTAACCTAACAAGATTAACACTTTTAGCATAACAAATTTTTTTAAGATTAAAATAAACTAACATGTTTTTTAATAATAATACAATATTTATCTGTGTATGTATGAGTGTGAATTTTAAACAACTAACAATGTATGGTGTCTGTTTGTGTGAAATTAATATTTCTGTCATGTATGTATTCGTTTATTGTGTAGTATGCTTTTTTAATTAATAATTGTTTAAGCTTATTTGTAAAAATTGTATCGCTAGTTTCGTTTTTTATTGCATCTGGTGGTTTACTAGCTGTGCCCGCGACTTCGTTCGCGCGTGCATTTTGTATTTAGGAAGATATTAAGTACACAAACTCACTAAATGTATGTAGGTACTCATCATGATTATGACATGACTTACTTTATGACACGAATATTAACACTTAAAAAATTTCTTCGTAAACAATATTACTTGTTATGTGATATTCATCAGTACGTATAAACAGGCTGTGCGCGCTGCTTACTTGCGACAAAGCGACATACAGCCTGACCGTGCGAGATACAGGACTTCCGCAGATCCACACCAACACGACTAATAGTTTGTCCCTGAGCTTGATTAATGGTCATGCCGAAACTATCAGAAGATAAGTCTCCGCAGAGGACATGGCGAAGTATACGGTAGAGGTCTGCCCTGCTTGGGCGGAGCATCACCGTGTCCTCGTCGAAGCGATCGGCTGCGGCGTCCTGGTTTACTCCATGGTCCGGAGAAGAATATAAGAATGAATGACAGCAAGATTTGACAGTTATTCCTAGTTCGGGATTAATCGTAAGTCCGTAGGTGATACGGAGTAGAAAACGCCCAACACTAAGGCCGAAACTACAGACTTCGGGCTTAAGAGAGTAGACCCCCTCAGCCGCCGCAACAGAAAAAGACAACCCTGGCGTTGCGTCGGGAGTCGCAGGGCAATTCCCAGCCACCCTAAGCGCGGGCCCGCAGATGGCGAGCGTAGGTTGGCTCACTGTCCGAACACTACCAGGCCCGACGCTCGACGAAGCGTCGTAGCCAGTGTTGCGGAATTTGTTCGAGAAGTCATCACGGCCCTGGAACGTAAAAGGCATAAGGAGGAATACGGATGTGTTTTAGTCAGTAAGAGTTTGACACTCTCTTCCACTCCACCCAGAGCAGAAGAAGATTTCCCATCCATAAAAAAACCCACAACGGATAGAGTAGAGTAGAGACTCCGTTGTCCTGGCTAAGTTTGCAAGCCTAGCTCCGCCCAAATGTACAAAAGCCACCAGTGTGCTTCACAGGTTGAGCGGAGAGACGACCGATAATACTCAAGCCGCAAGGGAGTGATAGTCTGAGATTAAAGTCAGCTCAATCACTTAGCACTCACAAACCTATATTTACCACCTGTATATGTACATTATGGATTGCAATAAACGATTTGATTTGAAACCTGCACCTCACCGTTTCGAGGATTTTTTCACGTCGGAAAGTCATGGCCAGGATGACGTAGCCGACTGATTCCTCGGCGTCGATACAACCTCCGCAAATTGGGCTGTCTGTGGTGCATAAGTTAAAAAAATAAATCCGTAATATTAATCCCTATTATTACGGAGGTAAATTTACTGAAGCTGAGACGTCATTTAGTTAGTCACGTTTATATTTAGACTTGTCATTAACATTTTTCACTGCAATCTGTAACCCGTGACCATTTTTTGTCATGAAGTTCAGTTGTTGTCTGGCAAATTCATGCACGAAACTGTGAGAAAGAAAGAAAGAAGGAGGAGCGGGTACGGGTCCAGCACTACCATCTCGAAACCTATCTTCGCGAGTTCTTCTGTGGCGTCATTGCCTAGGGATCCACAGTTCCCCTTGAAGCTCTGGAGAGTGAAACCCGCTACTGGTAATTTCTGGCCCTAGGCTGGTCACGACGAATCACCAGCTAACTGGGAATTGAACAGATTTGTTTCAAAATAAACGGAAAATAATTAGGAATGAGGGTTTATTTTAGGTTTAAAAATAAAATTGACCCATTGTTAATTTATTATTTTAAGTTCATACAGGCTCAATCTAGCCTGAAACACAGGTTAAACCTAGTTCAGGCAAATAAGTAACTGTGTGCTTTACAATATGTGAGATATTTATTGTAAATGTGCCCTGTTTTATAAATAAACAATTTTATTATTATTTCATTATTATTTTTATATCCTGGGAAAGAAATCCAAGAGGTGAAAGGCTCACCGAGTCGAAGCTCCAAAGTCTTGAGCATCGAAGCAGAGGTTTTAGCCTGTCGGT
Organism: Melanchra persicariae; assembly: GCA_947386135.1. Lineage (NCBI taxonomy): Eukaryota > Metazoa > Arthropoda > Insecta > Lepidoptera > Noctuidae > Melanchra > Melanchra persicariae. The sequence continues at coordinate 5,463,385 of OX376661.1, read as the reverse complement.
TTTGTATCGGTTGCATTTTGAGGAGTGTGCGACGGAATTGCATAGTTAAATTCCGCCAAGCTCGTTCCATCATCGGACCACAAGACGTACGGCGGTACGCCACCGGTACATGGTGGACCTCACACCCACATGAACAAAACGTTTTGGAAACACATGGCGTTAAATTCCCTGACTGAGTCCGTGTTTCCTGATAGTTACAGCCTGGGAGTCTTATCAAGAGTGAGTAGGTTACTTATAGGCAAGCGTGCTCCATCTTCGATCAACGATGATGTGATCGAAGATGGAGCACCATCAGGTGAGATTATTATGGTGATGGGCACTGTGGGACGTGGTCGAACATCAGCAGTCATGTTAGCGGATCAAAAACAGAAATCAGCTGATTTTGCAGACTGCCTGTCTTTACATTTTGGACAGCGACTGCGTATGGCTCACCACACCCATAACACGCAAACTTCGGCTTGTCCTCGTTTTGGGTGGTCGAGGTAGCTTCAGCCTTAACCTCAACAACATTATGCTTTGCGTCTTCTCTTGCCTTCCTTCTACAAACCTCAGCTGTGTGACCGGGAAGACGACAGTAACCACAACGTGTCTTGCTTTGTTTTTTATTATTTTTATGTTGTGTTGTAGTATCTTTGTCATGTAAATACTCTGATTCCTCTTTTTGATTATTTTTCTCTACTAATGTCCTTTCAATATCTCTTGCCTTTTTTAGTAGTTCATCAAAAGTTTGTATGGAATCCCTACAAATCTTCTCCTTCACGGCGAATATAATCTGGCCAAAAAGAAATGATAAATGATAGATTATATTTATTTTGTAAGTAGGTTAAACATAACACTTTTACACGTCAATATTTTTTGGTCATTTTAAGCTAGATGAGGCCGGTGTTTCCTAGCTGACTAGCCTGAGAAGAAACACCGAAACAAACTCAGAGGTCACAGTCTCTTTTGAAGTCGATACAAATTGAACTGGTCAAATCATACGAGAACCATGTGGGTTAATGTCTGAGGTGGCCTTTTGAGGAAAGTGCCACATAGATTTGAGTGGACCTGTCCAGACAGTGCAAGCATTTGTCAGTTATTGTGGAGCTCAAACTTAGAACTTTAAGGAGCTCAACGATTTGACGAACAATACCAAAGTGAGGACATTTGGGTAGGCCGCATAAAAAAAAATCTCAAACTGCCAGACATTGTTGACTAACATGAAATGGATCCCTATCATAGCGATCTGCATGGTCCCCACATTAACAATACGATAAGAGGATCATGCAGAGCAGTGTCTGAAATGGTCTTTTGAGGAAAGAACCACACAGATTTGAGTGGACCCGTCCAGTCAGTGCAAGCTTTGGTCCGTAGTCGAGTAGCTCAACTTAGAACCAAAAGGAGCTCAACGAACCGACGAACATGCCAAAGAAAGGACATTTGGGTAGGCCGCAAAAGTACTCAAACTGCCAGACCTCGTTAAAAATACTTCAAAGAAGAAGAAGTATTCCAAAGAAGAGAAAAATAAGAAGTAAATAACCCACATAGTCCCCATATTTACAAAATGAGTTAAATAATAAAACATAAAATATAATACTTTACAAAGTAAGTACCGATTCATGTCAAACATAATAAATTGAAAAGAAAAAAAAAAAAAAATATATATTACTTTATGTAATGTTCTTAGCCACAAGTGCGAGAAATAAAACACCGACACGTCCGTTCATTGGCTTTGTAATCATAAACTGACATGTACAATATTAGCGCCTACCTACATACATCACACTCCTCCACAACAAGCTTTTACATAATATTGATAGCTTAAAAATACCCAACACCTCTTACAACTATTACTAACTAGACCTTATAATTATGTTTATTTTTAATTCGACATTGCCTAACAAGGCGCTCTCGAGGCTGAGGCGATACTACATTCGGAAAGGCATCTTGAAATTCCGGGGAGGGTGGCGCTGCCGGGGACACAGCCTCGGCGACCTCACCCTGTTCCGGTGCCGGAGGCGGAGACCTCAACCCTGACTCACCTGTGGACTGCGCAGACTGACCCCCCTCACGCAACACAGACGGCTCATTACCACAACCCAAACCCGGATTAGCGACCACTTGCTGATCAATCTCTGGAACGGATATTAACGATTGTCTGACTGATCTTCTTTTATTTGATCGATGTGCCTGTGAACTATCTCTCCCCCGCTACCCCTCACTTTGTAGTTACTAGGCCCGACACACTGTACTACCCGCCCCGGTACCCATTTCTCCCCCTTCAGAAATTGTCTGTACCATACTTCCTCATCCTGGCCTACTTCCCTATTGCTGCCTCTTTTTGTCGTTTCTGTGATTTAGCGACTGTAGTTTCCCTATCCGGTTTTAATACATCTAACTTAGTTCGTAGCCGTCTGCCTAACAATAACATAGCTGGGCTTTCCCCTGTTGTTGAATGTGCGGTGTTCCTATAATGTAACAAGTAAGTCCATAATGCCCTATCTATGTTTTGTTTACCCAGTGCGGCTTTCTTTATGACCCGTTTAAAAGTTTTCACTGCGTTTTACGCTAGGCCATTTGACGCCGGGTGATATGGGGCTGTAAATATATGTTCTATTCCATGATTGCTTGCGAAGTTATGGAATTCAGTGCTGGTAAAAGGTGGTCCATTGTCTGACACAATTTGTTTGGGAAGCCCGAATTTACTGAAGAGTTCGCACAGTTTATCTATGACCGCCACGGCCGTGGTACTTGTCATGTTAAAAACTTCTACCCATTTAGACGTGGCATCAACTGTGACTAGGTAAGTTTTACCAAATATGGGTCCCATGAAGTCTAAATGTAACCTAGACCACGCACGATTCGGCCAAGGCCACATGCACGGCGCCTGCCGCGGCGGCGCGTCGGCCTGCGCTGCACACAGTTCGCACACACGGCACATGCGCTCCACTGCTTCGTCTAAGCCAGCCCACCACACATAACTACGCGCCATAGCCTTTGACTTGACTATCCCCATATGCGGCTCATGGAGCATTTGCAAAACCTTCTCTTTACAATTCTCCGGTACCACTAACCTATGGCCCCACAAAACGCAGCCCAATTCCTCATAAATTTCCTTTTGTCTGTTAAAAAATGGCTGTAGTGACGTTATATCGCACTCAGTAGGCCAACCATCTCGTATGTAACTCAAAATTTTAGATAGCAGTGGGTCCTTTCCAGTTTGGCGTCTGATTTCCTCGTAATCTAACAATAAAGCTTGTTGAATGAAATGCAAATACGTTTGTTCGGGCACCGCGTGACTCATTTGTTTACGTTCGCTAATGACGACCGGTAACCGTGACAGTCCGTCGGCTCCGTTCTCATTAGTTTTCACGTATTCTATATCGTAAGTATAAGTTGAAAGAATTATAGCCCATCTTTGCATGCGACTTGCTACCATAGTCGGTATGTCCGTATGCGGTCCGAAAATGGATACTAGCGGTTTGTGGTCTGTTCTCAACACAAAACGGCGGCCATACAAGTATTGATGGAACTTATTGACACAAAATATTATAGCCAACGCTTCGCGATGAATTTGTGAATAGTTTTTTTCCGCGTCACTCAGAGTACGCGATATATAAGCTATCGGCCGCTCGCCGCGGCCGTCCCGGGCCGGCTGTGTGAGGACCCCCCCTATCCCGCGCGCACTCGCATCGCAAGTCAAGATAAGAGGGCGGTCCGGGTCGTAATGAGCTAATACTTCTGAACTAACTAACACATTCTTAATGTTATTAAACGCTCGCTCACAGTCGCGCGACCAATACCAAACCTTTCCCTTCTTGAGTAACTCATACAAAGGCACTAACCTAGCACTCATATTCCGTATAAACTTGGCGTAAAAATTTATCAATCCTATGAATGATCGTAACTGGGTGACGTTGGTAGGCCTAGGTATTTTAGTTATGGCCTCCAGTTTCCTAGGGTCGGTCTTTATACCATCCTTTCCTAAAATATACCCCAAGTACTGCACTTCTTTTACCAGAAAAACGCATTTATTAGTTTTTAACTTTAGCCCCTTTTGATGCAATCTACTAAAAACCGTTTCTAAAGCCCTCATGTGTTCCTCTTTACTTTTCCCTCCGATTATTACGTCATCCAAAAATACCTCCACATTAGGAATATTACTCAACAGATTGCACATTGTACGCTGAAAAATACCGGGGCTAGACGCGAGGCCGTAAACCAACCTATTGTACCGGTATAAACCCCTATGAGTATTTATCACCGTATATTTTTTTGTATCGTCTAACTCAATTTGGTTATAGGCTTGTGTGAGGTCTATTTTTGAAAAACATTGCGCCCCACTCAACCTTACTATGACATCATCAATTTTAGGTAAAGGGTAACGATCTACAAGCAAAACAGGGTTTACGGTGGCCTTGTAATCTGCACAAATCCTTAACGAGCCGTCCGCCTTATTTACCGGTACCAATGGTGAAGCCCAGTCTGAACAGTCGACAGGTTCGATGACGCCATCGCGCAGCATGCGTTCCAACTCTGCATCGACTCGGTCGCGCAGCGCATATGGCAGCGGCCGCGCGCGATGGAATACCGGTACCGCTCCGTCCCGTACCCGTAATTTTGCCTTGCCTCCTGTGTATCGCCCCAAACCTCCATCAAATAACTCCTTATACCTGTTTAGTAACAATTGTATTTCTTTATTGAATTGTACATAGTGTACAATTCAATAAAGAAATACAATTGACCATCCACTTTATTACAACTACTAAAAATAGGTAATTTTATATTTAATTCCGACAACCATTGTCTTCCTAACAGTGATGTTGTTCCACCTTCAATAACAAACAAATCTAATTTTTTCTCTACCCCCGCATATTTTACTTTTGTCTTTATAATTCCTAACGGCTTTAAAACAGACCCATCATAAAACTTAAACCTAACACTTGTTTTTTCTAAATTTAAATGCCTAAAAAACCTCTTATACGTGTCACTGTTGATACAGGACACCGCCGTGCCTGTATCCACTTCCATTTTTATCGTATTATTCTCGATAGAAATTGGCAAACTAACCGCTCGGTAATCGTTGAGGCATAAGTGATGGAAGTCCTCTTCCTCCTCCCAGGTCATCTGTCCCTCTCCCGGTTCCTCCGTACTCGCATAATGCATAGTGCGTTCTTTCTTGTCCGCTAAACCCGCGGCACCCTGCTCCGGGCACACTCGCCGCAAGTGACCCTTCCGACGGCACTGGCTGCACTCGTATTCCCGAAACCGACAGGTCTCGTAACCATGACTGGTCGCTCCGCAGCCCGTACAAGCCCTCATGCTCCCGTTAAGCATTCGCTTTCCCTGCACGTTCCCGCCTGTTGATGCCGCGCTAAGCGCTGCACCGCGCGCTCCGCGCTGCGCTCGCGCGCCTCTTTTGCCGCGCCAGCTGCCTCCGCTCGCGTCCGAGCGCCGCCCGCCGCCCGCTACGGCCATGGCATGCATGTCTCCGAACTGCGCCGCGCTGTCCCCTCTGATGCTAGCCGTCCCCGCTGCATCTACCACCGCCGCGTTCCGCTCCGCCGCTTCTAACGAAGTCGCCAGTTTGACTGCGTTATTATACGTCAGAGCGTCATCCTCCGCAAATAATCTTTGACGTATCGTGTCACTTCTAAGCCCGCAGACGAACTGATCTCGCAGGTTTTCGCTTAGGTTGGAACCGAACTTGCAAAACCGCGCCAACCTTTTCAATTCTGCGACATAACATGCTATAGTTTCTTCGGCCCCCTGCCGCCTCTGTCTATATTTGTACCGTTCCGCTAACGCTGACGGTGCCGGCTGTAAATGTTGTGCCAGTAAATCGACGGCTTCTTCTTACTTCAACTCTGACGGCTTACTAGGACTTGCTAGATTTACTAGTAATTCATATGCTTCGTCCCCCATAACCGCGATCAACGTAGGTAGTTTACGCTCACTTTTTACCTCGTTCGCCGTAAAGTACATGTCCAGTCGTTCTATATACGACGACCACACTCCCGTCTTTACGTCAAATTCGCTCACTTTGCCGATAGACATTATCCAACACAATGTATAACCGTACAATACACGCAATCCATCCACTCGTCGCCACTGTAATGTTCTTAGCCACAAGTGCGAGAAATAAAACACCGACACGTCCGTTCATTGGCTTTGTAATCATAAACTGACATGTACAATATTAGCGCCTACCTACATACATCACACTTTACAAAGTAAATATTCCATGTCAAAAATAATAAAATAGAATACTTAATAAAGTAAACATTCATGTCAAAATTTACAAACGAGATGAATGAAAAGTAATAGCTTAAAAAAAAAATGACTGTCTAAAAATTAAAAAGGTATAATGGATAAATGTAAAATTAGGCCATGTACATCATTGAAGCAGCTCAATCCCAAGCCTTTTTGTCTTCAAGATAGTCTTTAATTGTGTAAAAAGCTTTCTGGCATAGCTTACGTTTTATATATAATTTGAACTTATTAATACTAAGGTCTTGAATATGGCTAGGGAGTTTATTATAAAAACGTATACGTAGGCATCTAAATGAACCACCTATTTTCTTGAGCTTGGTTTTAGGAATGACAAAATTGTGTTTGTTCCTAGTATTTACGTTATGGATATCACTGTATCTTTTAAATAGATTAATATTTTTATGTGCATATAAAAGATTTTCATAAATATACTGAGAGGGCACAGTCATTATATTAATCTCTTTAAATTTGTCTCTGAGGGAGTATTTGGGACTTAATTTATAAATTGCACGAACAGTCCTTTTTTGTAAAACAAATACTGTCTGAATATCGGCGGCATTTCCCCACAATAGAATGCCGTATGACATCACACTATGAAAGTAACTAAAGTATACTAAACGGGCTGTCTCTAAATCAGTTAAACCACGAATTTTTCTAACGGCGTATGCTGCAGCAGAACTAAGTTTTTTTGACAGTTTATCTATATGGGGGCCCCACTAGCTTCGCATCCAAAGTAATGCCTAAGAACACAGTGGTATCTTCGGGTTTCACCTCTTCCCCTTTATTGACACACTAGTGTTCACTTGTCTAACATGTGGTAACGTGAACTTTATGCATTTAGTTTTTCTCTCATTTAGCAGAAGATTATTAATATTAAACCAGTTAACTACAGTTGCGATGGCACCATTAACATCTTCAGTTACCAGCTGCTGACGCTTGAGTTTAAATAAAAGTGATGTGTCATCTGCAAACAACACAATATCGTGCTTATCCTTTATGAGATACGGCAAGTCATTAATATAAATAAGAAATAAAAATGGACCTAAAATTGAGCCTTGGGGGACTCCCATCTTGACTACAGACCCGGGAGATCTGGTACCGTTCACATCGACTCTCTGAATCCTATCACTCAAGTAAGAAGATCCAGCGAGGCGTCCCGGATTTCGTAATAGTGGAGCTTCCTGATTAATGTCTCATGAAGAACACAATCGAACGCCTTGGACAAATCGCAAAAAATGCCCAAAGCATCGCACTTGACCTCCCATGCATTATAAATATGTCCTAAAAGTTCAACACCAGCATCGGATGTTGAACGACCCCTTGTAAAACCAAACTGTTTATTATGTAGTAGTTTGTGTTTATTAAAATACCTTTGCATTTGATTTAGAATAAATTTTTCAAAAAATTTATTCAAAGTAGGTAGCACTGATATAGTTCTATAATTAGTAGGGTATACATCCTGTATAGCTCCGTCTCTTTCCCATTGGAAGTAATATTGAAGTAATACTACTGTAAGAGTTGGTGGTTAGGCCCCAGATGTGCTACCCGATTTGAATAATGGTATTATTTTACTATATTTCATTAGATCAGGAAACTCACCACGGTCAATACATTTATTAAAAATAACTGCCAAGATAGGTGCTACGATGTGTATAATAGACTTAGCAAGGTCAACAGAATTACCCCATAAATCTGCCGTCTTTTTAAAATTCAAGGAATTAAAAGTTTTTATTACATCATTGCAAGTAACATGTTGAAATTTAAATTCAGCATCACAAACTGGGACGTTTCCTTTAAGTAACATTTCTGCAGCAGTGGGGGATGAATTTAGAGACTTAGTTGTCGATACGGGAATCTCCGCAAAGAAATTTTCAAAAGCCGCGGCGACTTGGGAATCTAATTTAATTACACTGTCGTTAATAGCAAGGCTATAATCGTTAGTTCGGTTACAAGATTTTCCCGTTTCGCTATTAATAATATTCTAAGTCATTTTAATCACATTGCTACTATTTTTAATTTTTGAACTCAATTACCGAGACTTGGCGATATAACAAACTTGTTTATATTATTTAGAATAGTTTTTAACATATAAATTAAACTCTACTGTATTAATATAAGTCCGTTCCTCGTACAACTCGTAAAGACGGTCTCTACTCTTATAAATACCAATGGTGGCCCAGTCACTAAAAGAAGTGCTATTATTAACAGAAATAGTCTTAGGAATGAATGTAGTATCAAATTGTGTGTAATACATTCTGAAAAAATTATTGTAATGTTGATTAGGGTCATCATTGGTTGACAAAGATGGCATTTTGTTTAAAAGTTTAGTTTTAAAAGTCTCCAGACGATATTTAGATTTTGGGTTAACAGTGATATCTTTCTTTGGCTTTATTTTGTTTACATTTGGTATAGTAATTAATTACCCACAATGATCAGAATCCATTAAATTAATATTTTTTTTGTGGGAAGGTACAATATTTGTAAAAATGTTATCTAGGCATGTGGCGCTAGTAGGAATTATTCTAATAGGCTCCATAATTAGGTATGCAAGATTGTATGACTGAAACAGACTTACTATTTTAGTAGTTAAACAAGAATTTTCTAACAAATTAACGTTAAAGTCACCACAAATAATAATAGACTTGCTTGAATTACAAATTTTGTGCAAAACTTCATCCATTATTTTTTCAAAACAATCATACAATCCAGAAGGTGGTCTGTACACACTTAATCGGATAAACTGCTCCAATTCAATACAGGTTATTTCAATTATCCGCTCAACAGAGAGGCTCACTATGTCTTTGCGGTCCTTAAATTTGAGGTGATTATTTATTAAAATTAATGAGCCACCATGTATAGCATTTTCTCTGCTGAACGAACTACCAACCTGGTGATTGCTATAATTAAACATAAACTGATGGCTTTTAAGCCAGTGTTCTGTTAAACAGAGAATATCAATGTTGTTAAATTTAAGAAATAGTTCTACTTCTAAATCCTTGTTCATAAATCTTTGAATATTTTGATGCACCAGGTTAATAGTATTTAATGATTTTAAAACATTATTTGAAAAATTTATACCGTTTGGAACATAAGTGCCAGAGATTACCTCTGTTGTCTTAATTTCTAATTTAAATTATCATTAATGTCAATGTTTGGTGCCAAATTATTGGCAAAATTGTTAGACATGTCAAGGCATTGCTCAATAGGAGCAACTTATTTAGCCAAGTTCTTGGCTGTTATACAAAAATAATATGATAGCGACATAGCTATCTGTCTTCTATAATAATTGGAAAGATAGTACCTGTCTACATGATATCTATCTTTTGTTAAAACAAAATGATTACCAATATAATTGTTTACATCTATTAATTGAAATACATTGCTATTGTAAGTAAGATTATGCAATGTCTTATTAATATTAAATCTAAGGTAGTTTTCTTCCTGTGGCAAACTTTTGCTATATGGAAATGTAAACAAAACAATTTTTCTTAAATTAAGGTGGCATAAAGACCTATGATATTGGAGTAATTCTCCTTTGTTTACATTTGCTCTATTACCAACAAATATTAACAAAGTTGTATCCTGGTTAAAGTTGTATTTAATTATTTTCGTCATAATTTCAAATAGAGAACAACCAGGCATACAATAATTGATAATAGAGTGTCCCGGATATTCATATTTCAACACGTGGCCTAGATCTTTTCCAATCTCATCGCAAAATATAACTTTTTTATTACTATTTACAATAGGTTTACATTGTTGTATGGGACTAATTACAGGAATTGCAAAATCAACACAAGGCAGCGGTATGGTGTTATCGCATGTTGTCAGTGAATGGTCCGGTGTCTGTGCATTTGTTGGTTGACAATGCTCACAGTTGGTTGTTTGTGAGCTTTCCAGCTCATTCATAGCCAACACGTATTCCCTCATAAGGTTTTCAGAGGTTTTATATTTGCTAGTCACAGAACTAAGTTTTTCCTGTAATTGTTCTATTTGAAATTGCAAGTCCTCTGTGTCAATTTCATACCTCCTAGTACTTTGTTTCAAGTTAAAAGAATACAAATCTAATTGTTTCAGTAAGTTTAACCTTTCTCTATTTAGTTTCACATTTTTGATGAAAAACTTTTGTCTTCTAACCATTTTTTGAGTTTTAAGTATGTACTTTTTAATTTTGATATATTTTTTTAGTTTATTTTTACTAGTTACTACCCTCACTTTTTTAATTGATTCAGAATCATCATCACTAGTCAAATCTATGGTGTATGAGGGGTTTATTAGAGGAACCATGGATGGGGCAATAGGCACTAACTCGTTAAATAAACTTTGGTTCATGGCTGTGATGTTAAGGTTTGCTTTCTCAAGTTGTGATATTTGACTCTGAGCCTCTTGTAGTTGTTGTTGCAATATATACTTGTGATTAAGAGCTTGTTCATACTCAGAACTACACTGACTGAACCCGTCCACAACAAGTTGGAGCCCATCCCGGGCTTCAATGGCTTCAGTGTATTGAGTGTATAACTGAGCCATCTCATTTTTTAACTGCCTATTCTTTTCATTGGCTTCCAAGAGCACCTTTTCATTGTCATCTATTTCCTTAATCAGTGGATCACAGCTCTCCTTGGACGCCTTTAATTCGCTCAAAGCCAGATTGAGCTTGGACTCTTCTTGGCGAGCATAAGGCTCTGCTCTGCCTCGAATCTTGCGGGCAGCGAGGCGGCGGCGGCGGCGGCGCGGGAGCGGCAGGATCTAATGCGTATGATCAAATGGACTGGCCCTCGAAAACAGCGGCGCGGCAGCGGCGCGGGGGCGGGAAACGAGCGGTGAGCTCCAGTCAAGCGGTGACCGCCCGCGTGTCTACATTGCAGTGTTGTGTTATTTATTTTTTTGACGTGTCGAAATGTCCTCTGACGTGCTCTAGCGTCAAGAATATTTATCTGCTGCAAATATGCCTCTATACCGTTTTGGATTAATTCCAGACTCTAAATCGCCCTTGATAGCTTCAAGAATATAGTAATAAGTTTCTACACTCATTTTGGTGTAGACGCAGAATTTGTTAGGACATTGTCTCTGACTTCTTCATAATTGTAGAAGTTAGGATGTTGGCTAAATGATACTCGGCATATTTAATAATAATAATAATAATCTTTATTACACAAGAAAGTGGTTACAAATTTGTGTGAAGTCCCTGACTCCTGTGCTACGTGGTAGACCTGTGTTACAGGAGCCAGTGTCCTCTCTCCGGAGGAGATATTACAGAATCTTATGCAACAAGATTAACAAAATAAAAATAAAAAGATTATGGTATTAACAAAAGGAACAAAAAAAATAATAAAAATAAAATAAAAGCGGTAACAGAAGCCCATATTGAGTTTGTGATGATGTGTGAGTGTGATGGTGTGTGAGTGTGATGGTGTGTGAGTGTGTGTGTGTGTGTGTGTGTGTGTGTGTGTAAGGTTGTTTGTGAAGGAGAGTCAGGGTGTGAGGGTGTGTGTGAGCATGTGTGTGTCAATTGTGATTATTCAGGAGGGGTTTTAATGTTACGAAATAGATTTGATTACATTCTCTGTTTCATCATAGCTCAACGAGAGTAGCCAGGTTTAATTAAGACTTTGCTTGACTTTGTGCAGGGTCAGTTTATAAATTGAAAGTTTTTTGTTTATTTTATTGTACATTAGTGTGCTTTGGGCACGATAGTGTCGTCGCGCAAGTGCAGTACGACATTGAACAGACTCACAAATAGGAAAGCCAGTCCGCCGATTACATAGCTTGCTGTCTAGTGGCAACGTGGAATGTCGGCGCAAGATAGAGCGGAGGACGTATAATTTTCTCACCGTTAGTACCTGGGCTTCTGAATACAACTGGGCCGAGGGGTAATCCCTTTTACGGAAGTACATAACTTTGAGAACAGCCCGCTGAGCTCGTTCCACCTTAAGCATCACCGTTTTGAAAGTCCCGCCCCACACCGGAATGCATTAAGTAATTATCGACTCGCACAGTGAACGGTATACTAGTAAGACTGTTTCAATGTCACATACATGTCTGAGCTTTTTAAATAAATACATTAGTTTACGAAGCCGGGAGCATAAAATATCTGTGTGGGTGCACCAATCCAACCTCTCGTCGATATAAACACCTAAATATTTGATATTTGGGACCATGTCGAGGCAATTACAATTACAAGAAGAGGAGTCGAGACAAATATGTGCTATTATTTTATCTGAGTTCATTGATGGTTTCGGTGAATTCGGTGGTTTAAACTGAATTACTTTTGTCTTTGAAATGTTAAGTGTCAGTAGATTAGTGGAAAGCCAGTCCATAATTGTTCGCAGGGTAAGTTCAGTGGATTGTTTAGCCCTGTCCCAGGTAACGTCTGATATCAATAGCGCTGTGTCGTCGGCGTAGGTAAAGATGTCACAATGGGTAAGGGAGAGTTGACAAAGGTCATTTATATATATTTGAAAAAGTGTGGGACCCAAGATACTGCCTTGAGGTATACCGTAGCTGATGAATTCTTCGTCACTAAGAACAGAATCAATTTTAACACACTGGCTACGCCCTCTGAGATAATCTTTGTAAATATCTAGGGCCACACCACGAATTCCCATGTGTTCCAATTTGGCCACCAGCCACCATATAAAGTCAAATTAAATATATTTTCCGGACCAAAAGTTTAGTAATATAAAGGAGCGAGGGAGCACACGCGATGACCGCTAATCGTGTACTGAATGCTCGACTAATATCAATTAGTGAAATGAGGTAAAAATGCATGAATAAGCATTAGTGCATTATGTATGGTTTCACCGTACATGCTCCCGGGCCAAAAAGATACAAAAATGTTACACGTCTTCTGATCTAAAGCGACACGTTGTAGATATAGGTGACGTAGCTATGTCCCGTTTACAATCAGTGTTCGCACTAGTTATGTTCACTTCACTTGGCTGTCGGTCAGCCATACTCTGCTTTCGCGAAAACACAACACTTTTTGCCACTCTTTGGCATAGTTCCTCTGAAGAAACTGCTCGACACCTCTTCCTTGTGGAGTACGCTGCCACTAAAACGGGTACAATAGCTAGCAGGCAGTTAACAAATTGAATACTGATGAATGTCATGCGCAGACAGAGTGTCATCTGGTGAGTAAGTATTGGCAGATTTCAGTTGTTTTATATAAATCGACACAATCTTGATCTTCCAATGATAAGTTTGATTTTTCGCTTATATTCTCGATGTCCCAAAACTGCTGAATATCGTGGATATTATTGATAAAACTCGCCTTTTCTTTTCCTTGCCCTGTAGTAGGGATTCTTCTTTTGCCCACTATAAATCGAGTGTTAGGAATAAATTTGAATAAAAAAGGTGTCGCCGTCGCGTTGTTCAGACATTTCGTTCGCGAATAAAAACAAATATCTCGACGATACAACCACAAACACAACACTACGCCGCTATAATGCCGCGCGATCTGCCCGCTGGTTTCGAGAACGGGTCTGCGTTGCCCACTCCGCTCCCGCGCCGCTCCGCCGCCGCCGCCGCCCCGCTGCCCGCAAGATTCGAGGCAGAGGCCTAAGCGCTTCGTGTCATAGGCATGATTGAAAGGATAATTAGGATAGTGAAAAGAAATTGATAGAAAGGCAGATTGTGGAAAATAGTACTTAAACGACAATAATTAAGAAGTGGTAAACTAAAGCGATTAGGAACGTAAGAAGTTCTGTCATCAACCAAACAAGGTTATGTTTACGTTTTAAGATCAGACATGAATAATGTAGCCGTAAAGAAATGTGTTAGGCAGTAAATTAATAAATCGTAAACAATATAATATCAAGTAAAATTTAAGTAATGTACCTGTTAACAAGATGACAATGCAAAATTAACTCGAGCCGGTAACCTCTAAACTGTCACCGATTAACACATGAAACTCCTATATTTAAACTTTAACACATGAAACTAACACTTAATTCACATTAATATCCTATTTACTTGATGAGTAATTGGAAATAAGCTATAAAAAACAACGAAATTAAAATATTTAAATTTAAATTACACAGGAGAAATTCAAAACAGCTGTTAGCCATAGTGTTGCCACAGGAAAAAAAAAATGAGACTGATCTCTTGCTGCACCGTATGTGGCTCTGACATCTCAGCAAGAAGCGCCTGCTTCTTGGCAATGAAAATCTCGGTAGGGGTCTGGTTATCTTGCTTAACACCAACTATTTCCTGATAGATTGATTTGACAGGCCTGTTGGTCTAATGGTTAGTGACCCTGACTGCAAAGCCGGAGGTCGTGGGTTCGATTCCCACCCAGGACAAACTTTGTGTGATGAGCATAATTGTTTGTTCTGTGTCTGGGTGTAATTTATCTATAATATGTATGTATTTATAAATTATATAAGTATGTATATCAGTTGTCTAGTTACCATAACACAAGCTCTGCTTAGCTTGGGATCAGATGGCCGTGTGTGAGTTGTCCCAAGATATTTATTTATTTATTTATTTATTTAGATTACGTAATCTAATTTCTTTGGAGCAAAGGTATGGCGTTAGCGTTCCTTAAAAAGTTCTCATGTCTTCACATGGCTTTTAACACCTTGCCACCAAATCGCTGCGTCACCAGTAAGAACTAAAGGTAGGCCTTCAAGAGCGTTCGCATCTGATATTTTTTCCACTTCCTTAAACACTGTCACTGCTGCTAAGAAAGCTTCAACTTCCGCCTTTGATCCTCCAAATTTAGCTGGGCATTGTGCAAAGGTATTCCTTCCTCGTGTGCCGGTGGTGATCGCAAGGATGAGCTCCTTAAACTGGCTATCTGTCATGTTGACGGGCATTTCTTCAGGTGGACTGGTTCCAAATCGAACTGGTCTGCGAGTGGGTCGTGGCCTTAGATATTTTCTATCTTCGGCCTCCACGTTGTGCGCCACTTGTAACGGTTCTTCGAATAAAACCACTCGCAAGCCTGCTCGCTGTTACATAACAGCAAAGGTATTTATTGTTCTCTTCACAGAAGTTACTTTAAAACTAGTTTACTATAAAATTCACAATAAGTCTACGACGACAGAAGTAGTTGGTACGACCGCCCGATATCGGTTCCGTGATGGAAACCGACCGTGCAAGCCGGAGAGCGCTCAGCTGCCCGAAACCGTTCCGAAGGAAACGTGTCCGTGCAAGCCGAACTGGCGAATGACCGGCGTGCAGGCCCTTTTATACCCTCAGGTCGGAGCTGGCGGTGGCGTGCAGCAGGCTCGATGACTTGTGATGCAGTGCAGCGTCGTGTGCTGGCGGTGGCGTGCAGTAGGCTCGACGACTTGTGATGCAGTGCAGCGTCGTGTGCTGGTTGTGTTACAGGCTTTATTTATTTCAGATTGAATAATAGCTTTTATTTCAAGTACTATCGATGCATTATTTTTTTTTAATTTTATCGATATCATTTCACTGAAATTATGTAGCGTTAGTTCATGCTGGTTTTCATTCTCTGAACTTGTTTTATTATGTAATGTCTCGCTGAGTATGCTTATGTCTTCCGAGTAAAAAGTCTCATTGAGATTGTTCTGAGTTTGTTTTTGACGCTAAGTAACGTTGGGATATGGTGTTGTTAAAATCGCATCTATTTGTTGCGATCTTGCGGGTGTGTTTGTATTATTATTTTTGGGTTTTTTACACCTGCATTCTTGGCATTCCCAGGTCAACCTACACTTGCTGTTCATGCGTGCATGTTTTTCCTTGGAGACGTTTGAACATTCGAGGTCATAGTATTTCTTACAGATCGAACAAGTTAGATATTGCCTATTTAGAATTTTTTGCTTGCAGTCTGCACATTGCGTCATGTTGAACTATAAATTTGCAGGATAAATCTCACAACAACGCGAATCAAAAATAGAGCATTGAGCTTAATGCTTCAGATTTAAATGAGCAATAAACGGAACGTTTTTAAAAAAAATCCGCTACTCGGCACCAGATGGCGATAGTGCAGCGGCTTATATTAAGAGTGTGGTAATTTACTGTGTTTGGAGCTGGAACGCGCCCACTGATTTTAGGATCATCATCATTTTTTTCTGATTTTTTTTTTGTAGCTGGTAG
The DNA here is from genome assembly GCA_947386135.1 of Melanchra persicariae. NCBI lineage: Eukaryota > Metazoa > Arthropoda > Insecta > Lepidoptera > Noctuidae > Melanchra > Melanchra persicariae. The sequence goes on along the minus strand of OX376661.1, from coordinate 5,447,068 downwards.
GGTATTCCTATTGTTTTTAAATGTTATCGTTCACTTTACGTATTTTGACACACTTTTCCACGCTTTTAGCACTATTCCATACATAGAATATTAGTATTTCAGTAGTTTAAAAAAGTCACTTCATTGTCTATTTCCGTTTTTGTTGATAAACACTGTGTCACCACATAACTAGGTTCTTAACGTTACTGTTTTATTATTTTACTCTGCAAACGGTATCACTTGATGATCAGATTTTAACTGATTGATTTCTAATGTTTTGCAATAAATCACTTTGAATTAAATTTGTAATTTTTCTAGGAGACAAACTTGTTCACTTTGCGATCGCAGCGCCCTCACAGATACTGATTTTCTTCTAATTATGGAATTTGGATTAGACGCCAATGATACCATGATCCCAGTTGGTTAAGTTTGATAAGATGCAGAACAAAATTTTATTATTGACAATATTGTAATTTTATATTTTAGGTCCACTACGCCGGATTATCTAACACCGACATCAACAAAGCAATTGGAAAAATTACATCAAAACGTTATGGAGGAAACAACTATGGCATGGATTTCAGTGGAACAACTGAGAGGTAATAAGATATATATACCTTTGAAAAAATCTGAGATATCCGTGAATATCACGTTCAATTGAGATTGATCGATCAACTAATATTATTACCTATTGGCATAGTGTAGCCTGTTCAGCCTGACACAGTGGTGAAAGATAGTTTAGAACATCGCTTAATTTTATCATTGACCCGTAAGGCAGAAACCTCGTAAAAAGCTGAGGAAGATAAGCCAATCTGATTCAGATGTTTTGTATTACAGTGGTTCGCGAGTGATGGGCCTGGTGCGCTCAGGTGCGGCTGGCAGCGTGGTGCATGCGCAGCCGGAGCTGTTGTGGCCGGTGCCGGCGCACTGGAGCCTTGAGGACGCCGCCACCGTGCCGCTCGCCTACGCACACGCACTCTACTGTCTCGTGAGTATCACTCTGCTGGCTAGAGTGGACCAACTGCATTATAACAAAACGCCTTTTGGCTGTATCAAGATTTCACGTTGTGTTTTAGTAGACTTTGTGACATACCCAAGTCCACCCTGGGATAAGCAACAATAATTCTGTTAACGGTGAAATTCACATTCAATTTATTTTAGGGCATCAAATATGGCGGAAGGCTGACACCTGATTTTTCTGCCCTTGTCCACGGAGGGGCTGGAGCTTTGGGCCAAGCTATGTTATCAATACTCCTTGCGCACGGCTGTGAAGTATACACAACCGTTAGTGACATGCGGAAGAAACGATTCTTACTGAAATTATTCCCTGACTTGAAAGGTATGTAAGAGATTTTCAGATATTCATTGCTTACTTACCTAATTTTATCGGAGTTCTTTATAATGTATTCACATTTTTATTTGTTTCAGCTGATCATATCGGAAATTCTCGTGATCTGAGTTTCGTAGATATGATTCTTAATGCCAGAAAAGGGGAGGGTTGCAACATTGTAGTAAGCTCACTTAAAGGAAGCTTGAAGAAAGTATGTACCGTATTTTATTTATTATCTATCTATACATATAATAAAATCGTAGATTTGCCGTGTCTGTACACTAAATATTTTCGCATAAAAGTAACTGAAAAATGTTAGGAAAAAGGTATAAAACGCAAAAATGCCATTTTTGAAATTGTTGTCTGTTTGTCTGTTTATCTGTTTGTCCAATTGTTTGTGTCAGCATCACGCAAAAACCACTGATTGGATTCGAAAGTTAAGTTATTAAAAATATTAAGTGTTAACCCGAATAACATTTAGCGTTTATTTCATCAAAATCGACATACAAAATCAAAAGATATTGAATTTTTAATTTTAGTAAGGAACTTCATACAGCGCTAAGCGTTGCGGTGACCGACTATTAGGCGCCATCTATTTAGAAAGATAAAATGCACGTGAGCATGAAAATAACTTCAAAACAAATTGTTGAGTTATTTGTGAAACTTTTAATAAGTACCTAGTAAAATAAAAGTGAACATCTTAATACCATAACGTTACTTATTGTTATACATGGACTCCTTATTTACCGTCTCCATTCGGCCAAATATTTCGTCAGTTTACCAAATGGTCGATAGATGGCGTTGCACTGATGACGCGTTCAAAACAAATTGTTGAGTTATTTGTAAAACTTTTAATAAGTAGTAAAATAAAAGTGAACATTTTAATACCATAACGTTACTTATTGTTATATATGGGCTCCTTATTTACCGTCTTCATTCGGCCAAATATTTTGTCAGTTTACCAAATGGTCGATAGATGGCGTTAAGATTTTCCGTCAGAGTATGACTCTCACACGATTTTTAGCAGCATTGTCGTTCGCTAGGGTATTCGGTCGCATAAAAGGTCTTTCAAGTCTTTGATAGGGTTTCGAGTCCAAAATCGAAAAAGAAACCTCTGATTTGTTCGGATTGTTGTAGTCGCCTTGGACGTCGGACTTGGTCGGTCATGAACAATTCTGGTTCTTGCGTCGTAACAGTGCTGAACTGGACGGTCTGACTTCGTCTGGTGAATCCAGGCCTGTAGGGTTCCGTACCAAAGTGCTAACGGGACTCAACTACTAAGCCTGCGCGATAGATTAAAATTCGAAAGGTCGGACGGTTCGAATTGCGAATAAAGGCTATTCTATTACCAATTATTAGGGTACCGTACGCAAGGTGACGGGACCCTATTACTAAGCCTCCGCGATCAATTGTGATTCGTGTAAAGTATCGGACGCATATCGAGTTGTGTCGGACTTGGTCGGTCTTGAACAATTCTGGTTCTTGCGTCGTAACAGTGCTAAACTGGACGGTTTGACTTTGCCATAAAAAAAAATAGAATAGAATAGAATGTAACCAGTATTTTTCTAACCGCACGAGCACTCCGCTGTGGCACGAATTTATCGCGAATTTAATGTTTATTTACATTATGTAAGATTTATTTTTTAATTGAGAATTTTCACATGTCAAGGCTCATGATTTAAAAGAATGGCCGTGGAGTTTCTTGCACGTTCTTTTCCATAGAGATCTACGCTTTGGAACGTAGCTTCATGTTTTTGACTAACTGACCTTAACAATTCAAAAGTGTATGTAAACGGTTTATGTGGACAAAATGATTTTCATCTTGAATCTTTCCCAAGGTACTCCCGAATTAAGAAACAGCCTGTGTGCTATGCTATCCTAGACTACAATCTATCTCTGTGCGAAATTTCATACCGATCCATTCAGCCGTACTAGCGTGATTGAGTAACAAACATCCAACCATTCAAACTTTCGAATTTCAGGAACTAAAATAGTAGGATAGCATAGATCTAAGCCCACGCGGACGACGTCGCGGGCACAGCTAGTTGTCAATAAAGGCGTTATTGATATTAGCTATATTGAAATGTTTTCTGATTTCAGGGTGCACCTAGATGTGTTGGTGACCTGGGAGCAGTTTTTGATGTTTCTCAACTTCACAATCAAGATGAAAATTTCGAATATGGATTGTACAATCTCACTAAAGAAAGAGCTTACGCTACTATCGATTTCTCAACGATATTTGAAAATCCCACGGAAATGAAAGTAAGTATCCCAACCAAAACAGCAACATTTTAAAAACGAATGTTCCACATACATACCGTTTTAAAATTATGCTACACAACACGGGTTCGTTGAAGCTCTAAGTTTACTAGCGAAACTAATTTGTCCACAATGAGTTGGTTGACATTTTACGATGTCTTTCCCTACGATTGCATTATAGATGATGAATCTGTTATCTTATTGGAACATTCTGTTGCAGGCCTTGCAGATAATGTTGAGTGAAGGTATTAACCGCGGGTACGTGCGACCTCTGTCGCGCGTGTCGTACACGCCGCATGACGTAACTCGCGCCTTCCAACTGCTCGCAGCCAGCAGGCATCGCGGCAGAGTACTACTAAAGATGGATGAACATACGACGCAAGCGCAACCAAGGTGAAGAAAGATTCTCTTTGCAATTTTATAGAGACAAGATTTTAATAAACGGTAGCATTGTTGGCTGCATTTAAAGTTGTCGTGAAGTGATTAAATTTGTTTTTGTTTACTGTGGCTCATTTAATGTATTCACAATATTCTTCTTTAACTTTCAGAATCTCTTGCAATCCAAACCAGTGCCAACTTGTAGTCATGAAGGATGTCAGTTTTGGACTCCAGATGGTTGAAAAGCTCGTAGCTCGAGGTGCAAGGAAACTACACATATACAGCAAAGCACATACAACTGCGAAGTTTCAATTTAAACTACGGTAAGCAATGGTTCTTATTAACACTGTAAATGTTACCAATAGCCATGATAATGATAGCGCTACTTTCTAACCAACCTAAACGTAACTTTTCAATTATTCAGGAATTGGCAGAACATCGGTGTGAAAGTCCAAATGTCTTCGCAGGACTTGAATAAAGAAAATGAGATGGTAGAACTACTTAAGGATGCTACTCAATTGGGCTCCATTGAAGGCATTTACACAATTACAAATGTTGATCAAACGATTCAAGAAACTTTTTTCCATAATTTGGATATAGTTTCGAGACGATTTTGTCCAGATATAAGGTACATATTTAACAGCATGATTTATTGTACCTGAATCAACAATTTTGGTTTTTATATCTGCAATACTCGTAATAATCACTCGTTTATCCCATTTTTCAGATACTTTGCGGTGATAAATGTTGGTGAAACAATGCTAGGCAAGCCAACGTGTCTTTCTCGTGTTCAAAATAAATTACCAGCTATTCTGATAGCTTTACCGCAACAAAATAATGTAAGTATCTCATTCCAATATCTTCACCAAAAGAAGAAAACCTTTTTTTAACACGGACAAAGTTTAGCAGTTTGATCATGTAAAATAGAAAAGGCCCTAAAATATGGCCCTTCAGCATCCGGGTTTTCCAGTGGTGTTCCAGTTCAATTCATATTTTTCTATTCTAACATTATACTCTTGTACTGTACTACAGTAATGTAAGAACGAGATCGAGTGTCATGTCTTAGAAATCAGTTTGGCTAAATTTTCTAAAAAGTTTGTCAATGTGAACCGATTCGAATGCTTTTTATAGATCACTGGGCACTCAATATTGATTTTACATAATTATAATAATAATCAAAGAGATTATATTTGTCTAAAATTATATTATTACGTGAAGCAGAAACTGTGTACCTTTTTTTACGAAAATTACGCGGTCGGAGAAAAATGCATTGGAGAAGGAGTTAAAAATTTATTATGCTAAAGTATTTTTAGCATAATTATAATAATTATTAATCCATTATAACTATTATGAAAAAACACGGTTGAATTTCGACCAATTTGAGGATTAAATAAAATAATGCTGCCGTTAAAGTTATAATAAAATGGCTTGAAAAATAGTTATTTGTTATACAAGAGTGCAAAGTTGCTTTTTAACCGAGTGTTCAATTTTGATGACCGAGCAAGCGAAGGATTCTAAAATTGAATCACGAGCGCAGCGAGTGATTTCAAATTAGAATCCTGAGCGTTAGCGAGGGAGTCAAAAGAGCACGAGGTGAAAAATCTTTGCACTCGAGTGCAACACGTAACTTTTCATTCCACCTCAGCGAGGAAATGACTAAATGCAAAAAAAAAACGTTTACAATCACAAGATAGGTACACTTTTATTTCAGTTTAGGTATTAATTACTACATTATGACAGGTAAGTATTACAGAATAATCTTTAAATTATAACAAAATAATACTAAGGTATAATTAAGAAAATTTTAAAGTAACGTTGCTACAGTTATTTAAATTGAGTGTAATATTTTTGTTTGGTACTGTAATATTGGTGTTAGTCACTTGTGTACTGTTTTTCGGCAAACTATCTGTCATACTTAATAGTTGTACTGATTCATCGGATTCCCTTGGCGTGAATGTTGGAGAGAGAGGGAGATGGTTAGGTGTTTCATAACGGCTTATTTTTGATGTAGAAGGGCCAGTCCAAGGATCCGATTGAGGCTCTTTTAATTCTATAAAATATGCCAGCAAAACGTTTTCTGAGAAAGTTTTGGCTCCTTTTGCTAGTCGCCACGTGTTGAACATATCGTACTGTTTTAAATACTTCTCCCGTGATTGTTGAGGGAGAAAGCTCATTTGCGCATTATTAACAGTTTCAGTCAATTCTGTTGGCGTCAAACAAACATCCTCGTCGCTAGAATCACTCATTTTAGTTTTTTCACTTGTTTTCAAGTTTCTTGTTTTTAATATAAGGTTTAACAATGACGTGAAAAAATGCCGCGTAAAGAACCGCGTACAAAGCAAATTGAAAAAAGAACACCAAGAAGGTTCCGAGTCTGAGTTTTTAACAAATTAAAAAAAAGTTGTATGATATATTCGGCACCATAGAGGTAGCAGTAAATAGGTTTAATGTTTTTTTTAATTCACAAACTTAGTGCACACGATGTTCTAAATTCAATTTACTTTATCCTCTAGAGAATAAAAACGGCTTTTCCACTCAGATATTGAAGATTAAAAATACTCTTTCCGAGATGGTGGGATGAAAAATAATTTATCTGTGAATGTTACATTAGAGAAATTGAAACATATTAATTTCTCTAATTACAAAATGACAAATTAATGAAGTAATGAAAATGATTGGACGTGATAATGAAATTGATAAAAATTGTCTGTGAAAAAAACATATTGAAAATGTATGTAATAAGCTAAACAGCTTTGCATTTGCAATAAGAAATCTCAGGCAAACTGTTAATCGTAATGCTGTTCTATTGTCTTATCGTGGGAATGTCTTACCTGTGCAAAGATACGGCTTAATAATATGGGGTAACTCCACTGAAAGCAATAAGGCATTGTGCGATTGTGCAAAAAAAATGTTTACGAGCTGTGTTCGGTGCAGCTGCAGACCCATTAGAATCGTGCAGACTTATTTTTTAAAAACATAAATTATTAACATTAGCAAGCTTATTGGGTCTCAAACCATAGGGGCATATCTACAAAACCCCTACTTTTCAGGAGAGTCAAAAAACTTAATAACTTTTCTTGTGATTGAGCCAGCTTGTTGTGTTTTTGCATGTTGCTACACATTTACATTGCAGTTATTATGGGATGTTTGATTTTAAGGTATTCCCTCTCTAACACTAGTTTTTGGTTGATACGTCTATTTGGCATGACGACTATACGGTAAAACTTCGTCAATATTCCCCCAAAAATACATGGAATTTAGGGACTTAAAAATAAAATAGACGAGACTATGAGCATATCGTGCCGCACTGTCGATCGACTAGTGCTTTGCGGGAACCTGCTCCTCGAACATAACTTCAGGGTATTAACTTTAAATATTAGGAGCTTACACAAAAACTTCTTCAGCCTGCAGGCATCGCTGTGCCGAGTTGACTTCCAACCAGATGTTATTGTCCTGACGGAATGTTGGTTAAAGGTGAACTCCGTTATCTACCAATTACCCGGGTACAAAAGCTACAATACGACTAAAGTAATTAACAAGAGTGGCGGAGTTACTGCCTACATTAAGGACTCTTGGACTGTACCAGTCTCCGAACCAGGAATTGACGACGCTAACTGTTTACAGATAATGCTGCATAATAAAATAACACTTCTCGGCATATACCGCTCACCTTCATTCACTAATGTCGAACGTTTTCTGGACTCTTTAGACGTTTTCTTAGACAAGTTGAAAAATGAGTCTTGTGTAGATGTGACGGGTGATATCAACATCGACTTATTTAATGAGTCGACAAATGCTGTCAATGCCACATATCAGTGTTTAATGGCAGAACACGGTTTATTACCAGCTATCACTCATCCAACACGAGGAAAAGCTTGCCTGGACCATGCATACATTAAACTCAAAGACACCTTTGCGCAGGGAATTGTTTGCGAGGCTTCGGCTACGGACCATCATCTTGTGATGCTCGGAGTTAACTTCGCTAGCCATAAACCTAAAAATAAAACCAGACTTAAACTTAAAACCGACTACTCTAAGGTAGTTGAGGAAGCAAGCCAACTTGACTGGGCCGCTATTTCTTCTACCACCAACATTAATGATGCAGTTCTTCTTTTCAACAAGACCCTGTCAAATATTATCAACAAACACACATCAAAAATTAAGGTTAGCCGTTCAAAATTTAATTTGAAACCCTGGATTACACCCGGCCTTATCAGATGCATGCGTCACCGAGACATTCTTCTTTGCGTGACTTTCAAAAAATTATCTACTCAAGATACAGAAACTACTGTAACGGTATTCTCCGCCAGCGCAAAGCTGATTATGAGAGGTAAGAGTTGGAAAGAAATAGCAAACAACCAAAAAAGCTGTAGCGAACCATTAAAGAAATTTGTCAAGTTCTTAAACGAACCAGTGACAACCTAGAACTGCTGAGTTATAAAGAAAACACAGAAAACTTCACGAAAAAGTGTAACGAGTACTTTGTCTCGGTTGGTCAGAACTTTGCAACCAAAATACTTGATGGGCGACTGGCACAGAGAGACAAGGTAAGTCTCGAAGCTGAAAGGAAAAATCCGCCTCAACTGTCATTGTTCCTTCACCCAACTGACAATCAGGAAATAAGTAACATCATAGATAATCTCAAAGACGACAGCGCTCCAGGCCTCGACGAACTTCGGCCTATGCTCCTAAAACAAATCAAAAGATGTGGATGATTCTGGAACCTTTAAAATACATCTGCAACCTGAGCATGGAAACTGGAACAGTTCCCTCGTGCTGGAAAACCGCTTTTATCACGCCTATTGACAAAAGTGGGGCCAAAAACTCCACTTCGGTGTCAGAGGCTTGTCTTTGGATTGGTTCAACAGTTACTTGTCTGATAGACATCAGCTTGTTAAAATTGGAGATAATGTCAGCGGTAGTCTTCCGATTGTCTTTGGTGTACCACAGGGAAGTATATTGGGTCCTACCCTCTTCATCATGTACATGGATGATATCCTGAATATTGATATAGCTCAGTCAGACGTCGTCTGCTATGCTGATGATACTGCTGTGATTTTCTACGGCGCCACTTGGGGAGAAGCAATTACTGCAGCAGAAAAAGGAATGTTTATTATAACAAAATGGCTTCCAACTGCAACTGCAGTGCCATCTCTAGAGAAGAGGCTACTAAATATCTGGGCGTCCTTATTGATCAGAATTTGTCTTCCAAAGAACATATTTGTACACTCGCAAAAAAGCGGGATGTACAGTCTCATCACCGACGATCGTGGGTGATGCATCCGGTTTACAGTCAGCAGTGTACGGACCCTCCTATCCAGGGCGTCGAGTTCAGTTTGAGTCCATTTGAGTATGCCAAAAGAGTACATCAATACTGGCATGACCCAACCGTTGAAGGCGCGCACCTTATTTCCGCCCGACAAAAGGCTGTTCAAAACCTTTTTCAGGGGGCCAAAGAAGCGCTCCTTTAGCGATTGTTTCATATCAGTACCGTTAATGCCCAACGCTTCCGACATACCCAAATACTTATAGATTTCGGTCGAGCTGAGGGATCTAACCTGTATAAAATCCGAGAGTTGAATTCCCTCAGATTCCATAATCTCCCCTTTCTTACATGCATGACTGCACATTTGTCCACACCAAATTCCATTCTGATTGCGCTACTGAAAGTTTCAGTTACCTTCAGTAGCTCCATCAGTCGCAAATTGTTGGGGGCAAAGAGTTTCAAGTCATCCATGTAAAGAAGGTGAGATATGGTTTGACCACCTCTTTTCAACCTATAGCCTATGCCTGAATCCCCCAGCAGTGTGCTAAGAGGATTCAGAGCTAAGCAAAACCAAGGTGGACTCAAACTGTCGCCCTGAAATATTCCCCGTGTAATCCATACAGGCTCATCATTCCCTTGAATCGGTCGACATACTGGATAGCGAAGGACCGTTTTCTATTGCCTCATACATGACTCAAGGAAGGTGCGTAGAGTTGCATCTATTTTGTACAACTCCAGCGCCCTCATGATCCATGTATGTGGCATAGGCCTTCTTGTAATCTATCCAACATGTCGACAGATCCTTGCGGGATCGACGAACCTGTTGGCTTATGGCCATGTCTATGAGGAGTAGCTCCTTAGTGCCTCGGGATCCCTTCCTACATCCAATCTGAGAGGCGGACATAATTGAATTAATCTCAATGTGATCATTAATTTTTACTCTCAGAATGGATGTAGGTAAGAAGTTTATAGACCGTCGACAAACAAGTAATCGGTCAATAATTATTGGGTTCCGCGGGACTACCTGTATTATGGAGCAGGTGGGTAACGCCAGTTGTTAGAAACTTTGGTAGCGACCCAGACTCCAAGGATGACTGGAATTGAAATGCCAGGAGTGCGTGTGAGCTGCTATACCATTTGAGCCAGAAGTTATGCAGTCCGTCCGGTCCTGGAGATTTCCAGTTCGGTAACGGACGGACTGCTTTGGCTACATTTAGTGAAGTGATGACAATTTCTTCCAATTGTGGTATAGCTTCACACACGCGCTCGACATCGCGCATCCAGCCACCCTTGGCATGACAGACGGGCACCGACCAAATGCTTCGCCAGAACGTACTCGTGGCGAAGTTGCTTGTGTTTGCCTTCCTGGCACTGGCTTTATTAAACCAACTTGGCGCTGCCCTGAGTGCGACAAGAATCGGGTCAGGGATAATAAGGCGGAGACACTAGTTCGAGCTAGGGCTGCTCAGGTAGAGGAGCACAGATGTTCTGAGGAGCCCATGGACACCAGCACTTTGGACTGCATGGCGGTGGACGCCGGCTACACTAATCTGTCTCCTGCCTTCGCGGACGAGCTGCGGCTGTTTAAAGAAGAGCTGCGTAAAGAGTTTCGCCTAATGCATGCGGAATTCCAGCAATTACGGACGGAAATGGCTCACCTCAGAGACTCCATCAAAACTTCCAACGAGCGAATGGACAGCGTGGAAGCGCGAGTCAGTGCCCTGGAACTTAAGCTGGAGCAGAAAGTTCAGCCGGGCAGAGATCCGCTGGAGGCCACCATTGGTGAACTGAGATGCCAATTAAACGAGCGGGATCAGGAATTGTTACTGAACGACATCGAGGTTACTGGTATTCCTGAATGCAAGGACGAGAGTGCCCTACACTTAGTTAAGGTACTTTCCTTAAAGCTTGGCGTCACCATTGAGGAAAGGGATGTTGTGCATGCTGAACGACTGAGATCCACGCTCCGAAATCGAATACAACTATCCGACAACTCCATCTCTGCCGACCCCGTTGCGCAGCGGCCGCGCAGCATATCCGTGCGGTTCGCAAGGCGAGCTACGCGCGACGCACTACTGCGAGCGGCTCGAGTGCGACGCGGGCTAAGTACACATGACCTTGATATGACTAGGACGGTGCACCGTGTTTACGTTAATGAGCGTTTAACGCGGACGAACCGCCAGTTATTTTATAACGCTCGTCAAGCGGGGAGTCAGCACAAATGGAAATACGTTTGGACAAGGGATGGGAAAATCTTTGCAAGCAGGGAAGATAAGCAAAAAGCTACACGAGTTCGATGTGACAGCGACATTTGTAGGATTTTTGGCTGAAGGCCGGTTTGCACTTCTTCCTAGCACGTAATGTTAACCTGTTTTATGTACATTTTTTTCTTGTAAATGCCATAACCTGTTTGCTGGGTTCTTTTGCATGTCGCAAAGAAACTTTATATTTTTTCGTTTCAAATTTTCATTTTTTTTCTTTATGTCAAACTATAAAAATATTGTTATTATCGCAAAGCGGTGTGTGTTTCCTGTGCTCCCGGATGGGAGTAAACTCGTATTATTGAGTTCTCGACAAATAATGAATTACCAGATTTTTAAAACATTTACAGATATTATTTACATGACTGAGAAGATACAATATCTTAATGAAAGTATTTATTGTATTCATTCAACTATCAAATTATTACACTATACAATAACTTATGCACTAATTTTATTTACAAATTATACAATGATTAATGCACAACTATTATTTATGAATCCTTTTATCGAGCTCATAATCGCAGTTATTCATTTAAAATTATTTTCGTCAATCATAATTTTTATTTTACTATTTACAATATTTATTTTTTACAATAGCGCCTTTTTAATTGATCATTTACCCTCAGTATTTACTTTTTTAGCCTTCAAATATAATTACTGTTATCTGCCTCACTTACTTGTTTTTTTACATAGGCTCAAACTTTACAATTTCCACTGTGACTGTAACCAACTACAACATTTCATATCCTCGACAGTACTTCTTTGTTTTTATTTATTAATGAAATATGCTTGAAAAATACCTTAAAGTTGGTTTTTTGAACGCGGGGTCTCTTGGTACGAATCACGATAATTTTATAGCAGCTGTGGAAAGGCATTCTTTCGACGTTATGGCAGTCAACGAGACTTGGTTACGAGCCGGAGAGGAGGGGCGCGCGCCTGCTGTCCCAGGCTACCGCCTGCGTCACACGCCGCGGCCACTGTCGGTACACGGGGGGCGCGGGGGAGGCGTGGGCGTGGGTGGTGTTATCTTAGGCGCGGCCTGACCTGTCGTAACTGGTCCGCTCCAACAGACCCAAGATACGGGACCATAGAACAAATGTGGATCACCCTAACTCTAAATGGTACAGCGTATCGCCCTCCTCGCTTCGACTTGGACCCCTTTCTCGATGCCATAACTGACTCCATTAGCTCCTTAATAAAATGTGACCATTACATTCTGCTCGGTGACTTTAATGTCAACTTACTGAATACTAACGGGCAAACTAAGAAGGTAAGTGAGTTTCTGAATAGCCTAAGTCTAAAACAGCTAGTAAGTTCGCTTACCCACTATACAGACCATAGCGAAACATTGATCGACCTTGTTTGTACAAATCATTATAATCAATGCTCATTAAATGGTCACTCGCTTATCATTTGTGAATTTAATATTAAGCGTAGTAAATATAAACCCCAAACAGTAACATATAGACCCTTTAGACAAATAAACAAAGAGAGACTCGATATTGACTTATCGCAAATACACTGGGACAACATTTGCGACTTGCTTAATGTAAATGATATGGTTGAGACATTTAATAAGAACATTTTAACAATTTACGACGTCCACGCTCCGGTTAAGACATGCTTAATCAAGGAACCGTCATACCCCTGGATTACTGACACAATAAAACTGATGATGCACTTGCGGAATGATGCCCTGTCCAAGTACCGTAGGACGAAGTCCGATTCTAAAAGGGCTTATTACAGGCAACTCAAATCTCTGGTGTTGAGTTCCATTTTTAGAGAAAAAGTAGCATACTTTAATTTTAATATAAATAATAAAGCTAAAAACCCTAAAACATTATGGAAGAATTTAAAAAATACCGTGCTACCAAATAAACAAATAGATGACCTTCCTACGCACATCAGAGATAAATGAATAAATGATCACTTTTTGAGTGTTCCTGGCAACCCCGTCTGCAATATTGCGCAACGCAATTTCTTCGAATCTCATCGATTCAGGGATGATAGCGTCGCATTCGCATTGCAATCTGTTAGCGAAAGTCAAATTTTAAAATACATTCGCGAGCTTAAATCTAATGCGGAAGGCACTGATAAGGTAACCCTGAATATGCTTTTGTTAACCCTCCCGCATACGCTAAAAGCCATCACCGACATTGTGAACAGCTCGATCAGCTCTTCAACATTCCCTGACATCTGGAAAATAGCAATCGTCAGACCGTTACCCAAAAAACCGAATCCAACGGACCTTAAAGAACTCAGGCCCATTAGTATTCTACCTTGCCTATCTAAAATTGCCGAGAAGGCCGTGTGCCAGCAGCTATCTAAATATTTGGAAAGTAATGAAATACTTCCTGAGTTACAGTCAGGCTTTCGTAAACAGCGTGGTACTGTTACAGCACTTTTGGATGTCACGGACAATATTTTAGCAGCGCAAGATAAGGGCCTATGTACACTCCTTGTACTGCTTGATTTTTCGCAGGCTTTTGACTGTATCAATGTTGAACTGTTTCTTTCAAAGTTGCACTATTATAGTTTTGAGCAAAATACAATAAACTGGTTTCTTAGTTATCTCACTAACCGTCAGCAGCGTGTGGAGATCCGGTTGAGTGATGGCTCATCCTTTGTTTCGTCGCTCACCCCCCTTAGTAGGGGAGTTCCCCAGGGCTCTATACTGGCTCCCATTATTTTTATTTTATATTGTGCAGCGACCACGTTTCGAGTCCATAGGTCATCACTGGCAACACGCACTGGTCATAGACTTTCGTCTTGAGACACTGTGGTATGTGAGACGAGAAGATACCGCGCAACTTCCCGAACGCCGCCCAGCCGAGTCGGATTCGACGGTTGACCTCCTTCTCGAAGTTAGCCTTACCTAGCTGGATCGTTTGTCCCAGGTAGACGTACTCATCAACAACTTCGAGTGCAGAGCCTCCAATCTTGATAGGAGTGGGTGCTACATGGGTATTTACCATGACCTTGGTTTTGTCCATGTTCATTTTAAGACCCACTCTTTCGGAAGCTCTACTGAGGTCATCGAGCATTGTACTGAGGTCCTCCGTGGTCTCAGCCATGACGACTATATCGTCGGCAAATCGAAGATGAGTGATGTACTCGCCATTTACATTGATGCCTAGCCTTTTCCAGTCCAAAACCTTGAAGACGTCCCCCATTGCGGCCGTGAACAGTTTCGGAGAAATTACGTCTCCCTGCCTCACACCCCGCTGCAGGAGGATAGGTTCTGATGTCTGATCCTGAAGTCGGACTGACATGGTGGCGTTTTCATACAAACACTTCAGCACCTCGATGTACCGATAGTCGATCTGGCGCCGTTGGAGAGACTGCAGCACAGCCCAAGTCTCGATCGAGTCGAAGGCTTTCTCGTAGTCCACAAACGCTAAGCAGAGGGGCAGATTATACTCTTCGGTCTTCTGTATAACCTGCCGCAGCGTACGCAGGTACGGTGGTGTGGTCTCGAAACGTGGTCGCTCACAATGGGCCTCATCAGAAGGCTTAAAGTCACCCAAAGGGCAATGGAGAGGGCAATGCTCGGAGTTTCCTTGCGTGATCGAATCAGGAATGATGATATCCGCAAGAGAACCAAGGTTACCGACATAGCCCGAAGGATCGCCAAATTGAAGTGGCAGTGGGCGGGGCACATTGCTCGCAGAACAGATGGTCGATGGGGCCGAAAAGTTTTGGAGTGGCGACCGCGTACCGGAAGACGCAGCGTTGGAAGGCCTCCCACAAGGTGGACCGATGACCTGGTGAGGGTCGCGGGTAACCGATGGATGCGAGACGCACAGGACCGGTTGTTGTGGCGACGCTTGGGGGCGGCCTATGTCCAGCAGTGGACGTCTTTCGGCTGATATGATGATGATTATGATGATGATATTGTGCAGACTATATAAAGTCCTTGAAACGATGTAGGTACCATATTTATGCTGATGATGTGCAAGTTTATATTTCCTTTAAGCCAAGTGACTATGAGAGTGCGTTAAAGGATCTCAACGATGATCTCAACAGAATAGCATGTTGGGCTGAGAGCAACGGTTTGGTACTTAACCCTACTAAAACGAAATATTTGCTTTTTGGAACCAAGTGCCAAATTAGTGCAGTGCCTGCAACGCTCAACGTTACCCTTCTGGGTGAGTCGGTCAGTCGAGTTAGTGAAGCACGTAATTTAGGTCTTAACATGGACGCTGAGTTAAGATACGAAGCGCATGTGGCCGCGTCAGTGCGCACTTGTTTTTATCGGCTTAAAGTCCTTTATAAAATAAGGCCTTATCTGTCTGAGGAGCTGCGAATCCAACTAGTTGAGTCGCTCGTACTCTCAAATTTAAATTATGCGGATACAGTTATTGGCCCTCGACTACTAGCAAGAACTGATAGACTGATACAGAGAGTGCAAAGCGCCTGCGCTCGATTTTGCTATAAAATCCCGCCAAGAACTCACGTAACACCATTTTTAAATAAGCACTCAATACTTAAAATGAAGTCGCGTCGTAAGCTGCACTTGGCTTGCCTGCTTTTTGGGGTTATAAAGTACAAGCAGCAAAGCTACCTTTACAAAAAACTAAGCTGGATCGCTAGTAGAAGGGAATGCGCAAGCAGACAGTGCTCGCAACAACTTTCTACTCAGCCGCACAAGACAGCCGCTTTCAGAGGCAGTTTCAGGTACGCTGCATCCAAATGCTGGAACAATATTCCCCCGCCGATAAGAAACATTAAAATACTTGGTACCTTTAGAAGTCGGCTTCGACAGTTCCTTATTAACTCGCAGAAAGAACTAGGCGTGACGATTTCGAACACGTCGTTAATTTAAGTTTGGTAGTGGGTACCCGCCGCAGGTCTGTGGAAAAAAGCAAAACATCTTGTAAACACAGTATATCACAGCCTATCTTTTACAATCGCTTACTTTAATTATAACTTTAAATACTTACACACAATTATCTATACATGTAATAAAACAGTAACGAAAGAAAAACTGTACATTGAGAATTTTCGAGAAAAAATAAGTGGCTTTTGTTAGAAAAACGTAAGTGATGACAAAAAGTGACTTTTTAGAATTTTTGTCTGTTTGTATGTGTGTATGGTAGAGCTTCACGCCAAAACTACTGGATAGATTGAATTAAAATTCAGCAAAAATGTTCTTTGTAAACCAAGGAATACTTTAGGCTACATATTATCACGCCGTATGTTATGGGAGGTAAGCAATATTGATTTTAAAAGGTTTTTGTTCGTAATTGAATGCACAAAATAATTGAATGCACAAAATGACATGTTAGTTAGTTGCAAAACCATTTAGATAATTTTTACACATAAACCTGATAGGAATTGTAGCAATCTAGAAGAAATCAACTTATTATCTGCATAATTCAGATACCCGTAATGCCATCTGTTGACTGAAAAAAGTACTAACTAGCAAAAGCATGAGAATTACACCAAAATATATTTTTTAGTTACGAATGGTACATACTTTTAAAACGTCATAAACATGATGCTTTTTATGTTATACATTGATGTATAACATAAAAAAAAGATTTGGTCTGATTGCTCCACTGACGTTACGTCCACTGACGTTTTAATTTAAAAATCCCGGAAGAAATGAACCTAGACAATGAAATAGCTAACAATAGTGCAGATATCTGTCAGCTATACGCAAAAAATTTTTCATCCGTGTACAATCAGCTGAACACCCCCTCCCAGCTAAACAATATATCGAACAGCTTATTGAGTAGTGAAAGTTTGAATGTTTTAGGTTGCATATCACTTACTGAGGACATGGTTACTAGGAAACTGAAATGTCTGGACGTATGCAAGGGTCCGGGTCCTGACGAACTTCCCCCAATTCTACTCGCCAGGTGCTCTAAGTCCTTCTCTACACCTTTAACTTTTCTATTTAACCGGTCACTCGAAACAGGTCACTTCCCATCTGCGTGGAAGAAAGCTAAAATAGTTCCAATATATAAAAATGGTCGCAAAAACGATATAAAAAATTATAGACCCATTTCGATTATATCTATTATTCCGAAAGTTTTCGAATTATTGGTGTATCCCATTCTGTATAGCCACTTGAAAAATCATATTGTAAGCAATCAACATGGTTTCATGCAGGGCAGATCAACACACTCCAACCTTATAGCTTTTTCTGAAAACGTTATTGAGTTTGTTGACCAACGGATTCAGGTTGATGCAGTTTACACTGATTTTAGTAAGGCTTTCGACAAAGTGGACCACCAACTTTTATTACACAGACTTGAGAAATGCGGAATCTATGGTCCACTATTGCAATGGTTTCAGTCATACCTGAATGGTCGTGTATCGTTCGTTGTTCTGAATGGGGCCAGATCTGAGGATTTTTTTGTGACCTCTGGTGTACCACAAGGCTCCCACCTGGGACCATTGCTCTTCAATATTTTCATTAACACCATTATCCATTGCTTTCACCACGCTCAAACATATTTATTTGCTGATGATCTCAAGTTGACACTACCTATTAAATGTATAGAGGACTCCTATTTGTTACAAGCTGATTTGGATAGATTAGTTGAGTGGTGCAATGTAAATAGGATGAGCCTAAATTTAGATAAATGTTTACACATAAAATTTTGTCGCAACAAAAAGGTCTACAATACAAATTACTTAATCTCGGGCAAAACACTCGACGAAGTGGATAGTATCCGGGATCTTGGAATCATTATAGACAGAAAACTGACCTACAATAACCATATAGATAAGGTAGTATTAAACGCGAACAAAATGCTAGGCTTTGTATTAAGAACCTCAAAGCCTTTTACCAACTCCAAGACCAAAATTATTCTATATGAGACGTTGGTTCGTAGTAATCTGGAATACTGCTCACAGATATGGTCACCTCGTTATAACGTACATAAGCAACGCATTGAGCGAGTCCAAAAAAGATTTTTGTATCATCTTTCTTGTCAAAATAAAACCACGAATCAATTAAAATCATATAAAGACCGTGTTCACCACTTTCAATTTCAAAGTCTCACGAATCGTAGAAAGGTACTAGATCTTTGTTTTCTGCACAAACTTATGACATCCAAAATAAATAGCGACCTTCTGTCAAAAATATTTACTAATGTCCCTAGTAGATTACCGCGTTCCCACACCTACAATCTGTTCAGACAATCTTGGCGCAAAACTAACTTAGGTGACAACTCTCCTCTTGCAAGGGCAACGAAATTGTACAACGCTATATCCCGTAAAGCCGAAATAGATATGAATCACGATGGTCTTAACACATTTAAAAGGAAACTGACTAAGTACTTTCAGGCGGAAGACATTTGATTTATCAATCCAATTATTATTATTAATGTTAATGACATATATTTTAAATCTTCAATTAATCTATTTTTAAAATGAATCCTGATTTTTTTTTTTATGTATATTTTATATTTTTGTAATCCATTAAATTTTAAAATTTGACATAGTGTAATACTTTTAAATATTGACATACTACTTTTATTAAATATTGACATTATACTTTATTACTTGACATAATTCCTTTTACTGACAGATAATATCAACGTGTATTTTGGATTTTATTGTTAGCATATTGTGTCTTTCTTGAAATTAGTATGTCAATCTATAATCTATAATCTATAATTTGTATTTTTAATTTTATTTTAATAGTCATGTTAAATATTATATTCAGTCGGAGCATGTAGACTCACTAATGTGTAAGTTGTGGTTACCTGTAATTGAGTGGGCATTACACGAAAACATATATATTATGTAACATGTTTGTATTTTACAGAAGTTTTTTGTAGTGTACTTACTCGTTGGTAATCCTTAAATAAATAAATAAATTATTTTTTGAACGGCTAATTCTCTCCACTCAACCTGTAAAGCACCCTGGTTGCTTCTGTATACTTGGACGAAGCTAGGCCGGCAAACTTAGCCAGGACACCTACGCACAACGGAGTCCATACTCTACTCTATTCGTCGCGGGTTTTTTTAATGGATGGGAAATCATCAAAATGACTTCTTCCGCTCTGGGTAGACTGGAAGGGAGTGTCAGACTCTTACTGACTAAAACCCATCTGTGTTTCTCCTTATGATCTTTGCGTTCCAGGGTCACGGTGACTCTTTCGAAGAAATTCCGCAACCCCAGCAGGCTCTGGCCCTAACGGGCCCCGTCTATTTGGCTGACATCTCTTGGAGGTGCGTATGGAACACAACGCTTCGTCGACCCGGACCAGTGGCGCTATATAGGGTGTATAGCTCCACACCTCCTTCTCGCTCGAACGACTCACGCTTTAACACGTCATGGTAGGGCCGCTGGTTGTTATCGTGCCGCGAACCACAACGCTCACCGTCCGCGTCCCGTGCCTACGGTGGCCGAGAATCGCCCTGCGACTCCTAACGCCCGGGGCGTCTTCTTCTGTTTCGGCGGCTAAGGCATGACGTTTGCCTCTCCTTCACGCGGCCCGCCCCTTCCTTTACTAGCATTACTGTTTCGCAAAAGGAGCTGACGGCTTCCCACGCCTCCACGCTCTGGACCATGGAGTGACCCACAGCCGGTAGCGAGAGGTCGCCGTCGCTGATCGCCTCGATGAGGCCACGGCAGTGCTCCACCCAAGCAGGGCAGACCTTCTCCCTATGCTCTGCCGTGTCCTCTGCAGGGGTTGACTTCGCTTCTGGTTGGTTTTCCCATGGACAACTTTATGTAGCTCTATCGCGTGTTAACAAACTTAGCAAATCATTATTCACAGTCCAACTTCGCTCACTGCTGAGTATAGGCCTCTCTTTTCGTGTGCCAATCCCCACGTTCCTGTGCCAGCCTCATCCATCATCCATTCTACCCACGATGGCAACAATATCGTCCGCACATCTCGCCGCCGGTCGACCAATACTTTTTCTTCCAGTCCTCGGACGCCACTCAGTCACTGCCTTACTGAACCTATCATCACTTGGGTTCTAATCCAACAAGCGATCTGTTTGCGGATGAATGGACGAAGATTTTATTGGCATGTCAGAAGTACTGTGAGAGGGATCCATGAAAGAGTTGTTAACCTTTTTATTTTTATTCTTCTCTGTTTTGATTTTATCTGAGTTTGTTTGTATATGTATATTTGTGTTTTTCTTAGTTTTTGTCCTTTTTCTTATTATTAATATTTTTGTAGTTACTGTATTTGGTTTTTAACTGTTGTAATTAAATAAATAAATAAATCACCGCGCCTTGCCAAGTGTCCTGCTCAGCTCCACTTTAGTTCTACAATTCGTTTTCCGATGTTGAAAACCTTCGTACGTCTTCGGATCTCGACGACGTACCTCTACCAAGCATGGAACGCTTCATGGCTCTCTGTGCAACTATCAGTCTGTAAACAGCCTCCTGCGTGAGCGTCCATGTAAGTCATGATGGGAAAAGCACACTGGTTATAAAGGCGAGAATTCAGACATTGCGGAATTTTAGCAGGCTTCAGAATGTTGTCCATTTTGATAAAAGCGGCCCATCCAAGGTGTGTTCCGATTATTTAGTTCGATACCTCCGTTTGTTGATTTTCTTTGCCAATTGAAAGGATATGGCCAAGATAAACATATCGGTTAATCATCTCCAACAATTCATTTCCAGATTTGAATCGCTGAAGGTGTTTGCCATAACCTTCGTCTTGGTTATATTCATCCCAAGACCACAAAGTCGAACCACAAAGTCATCTGCAAATCTTAAGTGAGACAGTTGGGCAGAAAATTGACGAACCGGCAACACACCGGTGTACGCCGAATTAATCGCGAATTTAATGTTTATTACCAATTACATAAGGTTTAATTTTTTTTTGGGAATTTTCACATGTCGGGGCTGCAGTGGTTAATACCGCTATAGTCCCAATCTATACCCACATTTTTAACGACATCTTCTAGGACTGCTGTAAATAGTTTCGATGAAATGAAAGAAGCATTATCATTACAACGTTTCTCACGAAAAATTATTTGAACAGAAGAGGTGATACTCGACGGCGCGTTGTGTTCCACGCGCGTCACAAAAAGATGTCAGCATAAAGACGAGGCCCGCTAGGGCCAGTGCCTGCCAGGGTTGCGGTATTTGTTCGAAAGAGTCACCGCGGCCCTGGAACGCAAAGGGCATTAGGAGGAACACAGATGGGTTTTAGTCAGTACGAGTATGACACTCTTTTCCATTCCGCCCAGAGCGAAAGGAGTCATTTGATGTTTTCCCATACATAAAAAAAGAGGCAAGCAATGATAGACATTGAGGAAGGTAGTTTGGCACTTCTGCCACAGATGCCATACAGACCTACTGTAATCATGGTACTCTGTTTTTTTTTCCCTTTGTTTGTTATTTCAAATATTTGCTTACTTTTCTTAATTTGTGTAACTCTTTTGTGTGCCGTGTTTCTTTACTTGCATCAAATAAATGTTTACTTGCATCAAATAAATGTTTTATCTATCTATCTATCTATCATATCATCCGTGCGGCACACGTCCATCACACTTTGTTCAGGTCGCTCCCAAGCTGGCACGTTCACGCGTGCCCTTAAAGAGGCGGCTGAGGGCATCAAGGAGGCGGTTGAGGTCCTCCTTGACCGAACAACCTCGGAGGAGACGGCGAAGCTGTGGAAGGAGAACAGCCGTCTCCGAGCTGAGCTGGAGGACCTCAAACGGGAGGTTGCCGCACAAAGGGTAGCTCCCGGCTCCCCGGTGGTTGCGGCCCCGCCGTCGGCCCCTGCCCCTGCAACTGCGCGAGATACGGACATCGAGAAGATCGTCCGCCTCTGCATGCAGCAGTGTGGGGGCATGATGAATGCCCGCCTGGAGGCCTTAGAGTCAAGGCTACTCCCAGCCCAGAACCTCCGGCCACCGCTAGCGGCGGACAAACGGAGGACGGAGGAAGCCACAAGGCCAGGGCCGTCGACCGAGGCGGCCAAAGCTGGAAAGAGGGGTAAAAAGCCCGCGGAGGGGCCCAAGAAGCCCGCGGAGGGTGCGTCAGCACCCCCTCCCAGCTCAAATGCGACCCCAGCGACCGCGTCCGATCCCACCACAGAGGCTTGGACGACGATCGTCAAAAAGAGCCGCAAAAAGAAGACGGCGCCGCCGGCACCCGCTCAGCCTAAGCCCGCGCATAAAAAAAAGCGGAGGTCTCGAAAGAGCAGGGCCCTACGCTCCGCGGCTGTGGTACTCACACTGCAGCCCGAAGCCATCGAGAGGGGCCTTACCTACAAGGAGGTCCTCACGCAGGCGAAGGCGAAGGTCGCGTTCCCCGACCTCGGCACACCGACCGGCTTCAAAATGAGGTCGGCGGTTACGGGGGCGCGGCTGTTCGAGGTTTCCGGACCCTCGGGCAGCGAGAAGGCGGACATCCTGGCCGCCAAATTGAGAGAGGTCCTCCACGAAGAGGACGTTCGAGTTTCCAGACCCGTGAAGACCGCTGAACTGCGCGTCGATGGCCTGGACGACTCGACGACCCCGGAGGAGGTCGTGGCGGCCGTCGCCCGAAGCAGTGGATGTCCGTCGGGTGACGTGCGGGTGGGCGAGATTCGCGCCGACGCTGCCGGGCTCGGCACCATTTGGGTGAAGTGCCCGGTGGCGGCGGCGAAGAAGATCGCCGACAGCGGGCGGCTTTTGGTGGGATGGGTTGCAGCACGGGTGAAGCTGCTGCAACCCAGGGCTATGCGGTGCTACCGATGCCTTGACGTTGGGCACGTCAGGGCACGGTGCACCGCCGCAATAGACCGCAGCGAGCAATGTTATCGCTGCGGTAAGCCCGGCCACAAGGCGGCTCAGTGCTCCGCGACGCCGAACTGCAGTCTCTGTACGACTGCAGGGAGGCCCGCGGGGCACAATGTGGGCGGAAAGGCCTGTGGCGCACCCGCCCCCAAGAAGGGGAAGAAAAAGAACCGGGCTGCCGGGGGCTCTTTACACCCCCCTCAGCCTGGTTGCTCTTCGGCCGACTCCCGGCCTAGGAATGGTGCCGAGGGAATGGATTGTGGATAATGCTACAATTCCATTTCCTCCAGGGCAATCTCAACCACTCTGCCAGGGCTCAGGACCTCGTACTCCAGAGCATGGCAGAGTGGTCGATTCATGTGGCTGTGGTCGCCGAGCCGTACTACGTCCCCTCCCGAGATAATTGGGTTGGTGACCTGGACGGCTTGGTGGCCATCATTGGCGGGGCTCTTACCGACCCGTCCCGAGGTCACGGCTGGGTGGCCGCCCTCGCGGACGGCATTGTCACTGTTGGGGCGTATTTCTCCCCCAACAAGAGCCTCGCCGACTTCGAGAGCTTCCTTGTCGTGTTGGGTGCCGTCGTGAACCGGTACCACCCTCGCCCGGTGCTGTTACTCGGGGATCTCAACGCCAAGTCTGCGGCGTGGGGATCTCCAGTCACCGATGCCAAGGGCGAGGCGCTGGAGGAGTGGGCGGTCACGACCGGCTTGACCGTTCTGAATCGGGGCTCGGTCTACACGTGCGTGCGGCAGCGGGGCGGCTCTATAGTGGACGTCTCGTTCGCTAGCCCCGCTGTCGCGAGCCGTGTCCGCAAATGGCGTGTCGCCGTGGAGGTGGAGACGTTATCGGATCACCGATACATCCGTTTCGACGTCTCCTCCCAGACCGCGGGCGGCTGCAGCCCATCGGCCCCGCGAATGGACGGTCCGCGCTGGGCGCGCAAGCGCCTCGACAGGGAGCTACTCGAGGAGGCCGCCATATTGCAGGCCTGGATTCGGGAGTCGGCGACGACCGGACCCGTCGATGTCGAAGAGGAGGCGCAGTGGTTTCACGGGGCGATGACGCAAATCTGCGACGCGTCCATGCCCCGGGTCCACACTCAACCCAGAAGGCGCCAGGTGTACTGGTGGTCCGCCGAGATCGCACAGTTGCGCGTCTCTTGCGTGCGAGTGCGGCGCCAGTACACCCGATACCGGAGAAGACGTCGTCGGGTCCCTGACGAAGAAGCCGCGCTGTATGAGGTGTACCGCGCGGCTAAGGAGGCTCTGTGGCTGGCCATCGGCGAGGCGAAGACGCGATCCAAGGAGGAGATGTTGGCGACTCTCAACGGGGATCCGTGGGGGCGTCCCTATCGCTCGGTCCGAGGGAAACTCGGACCATGGGCGCCCCCGCTTACGGAGAGTCTCCAACCAGAGCTGCTGGAGGACGTAGTGGCAGCCCTCTTCCCAGCACGAGCGGAGCGTACTCCGCCGCCGATGGCTTTGCCCACAGCCGCAGAGCCTGAAGAGAACGCCAGCGTCCCAGAGGTGACACAAGCAGAGTTGAGGGCGGCCGTGATGCGGCTCCGGGCGAAGAACACTGCCCCGGGGCCCGATGGGATTCACGGTTGCGTGTTAGCCCTCGCTCTGAAGGAGCTAGAGCCCCAACTGAGAGGACTCTACACAGCGTGCCTGGAGCAGGGCCAGTTTCCCGTTCAGTGGAAATCTGGACGTCTGGTTCTGCTCAGGAAGGTGGGGCGCCCTGCGGACTCGCCGTCCGCGTACCGGCCCATAGTGCTGCTGGACGAGGTGGGAAAGCTGTTCGAGCGGATAATCGCAGCCCGCCTCGTCAGCCACTTGTGCGGAGAGGGGCCGGACCTAGCCGAAAGCCAGTTCGGGTTCCGGCACGGGCGCTCCACTATCACGGCGATATCGCGTGTGAGAGTCCTGGCGGAGGAAGCGGTGTCCCGGGGTGGGGTGATGTTGGCGGTGTCCTTGGACATTTCCAACGCCTTCAACAATCTGCCCTGGAATTGTATTCGGGAGGCACTACGCTATCATCGAGTGCCTCCCTACCTCCGCCGCGTCATTGGGGCTTATTTGGCGGAGAGGTGTGTCACCTATCTGGGACGTGACGGCATACACCAGCACCCCATGTCATGCGGTGTTCCGCAGGGTTCGGTCTTGGGCCCGCCCCTGTGGAACATCGGGTACGACTGGGTGCTGAGAGGCGAGCTCCAGCCGGGAGTGGACCTGACGTGTTACGCTGACGACA
Organism: Melanchra persicariae; assembly: GCA_947386135.1. Lineage (NCBI taxonomy): Eukaryota > Metazoa > Arthropoda > Insecta > Lepidoptera > Noctuidae > Melanchra > Melanchra persicariae. Next base: position 5,421,630 of record OX376661.1, on the reverse strand, counting down.
CGCTGGTCACTGCCCGGGGGAGCTCGTACAGGGAGGCAGCGTTGCTGGCGACGGCCGCGGTCTCACAGGTGGTGAGCCGCATACGGCGCCTTGGCCTGGAGGTGGCCCTCAACAAGTCGGAGGCCATAGTTTTTCATGGCCCCCGGCGGGCGCCGCCGGCGGGATCACACATCGTGGTCGATGGGGCCCGTATCGCTGTCGAGTCCACCATGAAATATCTGGGATTGGTGCTCGACAGCCGGTGGGATTTCGGACCCCACTTCCGACGGCTGGCGCCCAAGTTGTTGGGCGCGGCTGGGGCGCTGTCAACGCTGCTTCCCAATCTGGAGGACCCGAGCACCGTCTGTAGGCGGTTGTACGTGGGGATCGTGCGATCGATGGCCCTGTCTGGGGCCCCGATCTGGGCGGCTGACCTGACGGCCGGCACCATCTCTGTTCTGCGGAAGCCGCAAAGGGTGATGGCCGTCAGAGTCATCAGGGGTTATCGCACGATCTCCTACGAGGCGGCTTGCGCACTGGCCGGATCTCCGCCCTGGGACCTGGAGGCAAAAGTCCTCGCGTCAATGCATCGGTGGCGCGAGGACGCGCGGGCGCGCGGGGAGTGACTGACACAGCGACATTTTGAGCTGCGTCGGTCGCAGCTGCGCGAGGTCCTGGTGGCGGAATGGCGGAACAGGCTTTATTTATACTTTAGGCTTTCACGCACTACCGCCGGCCTCGTCACTATTGAGGCCATCCGGCCAGTGCTCGACATGTGGCTCGGGAGAAGGCACGGCGTTCTGTCGTTTCGTGTGACACAGGTCCTCACGGGGCATGGTTGCTTCGGGAGGTTCCTGTGTCGCATAGGCAGAGAGCCGGACGCTCGGTGAAACCACTGCGTCGACTGTCGGGAGGACACGGCGCGGCATACGCTGGCAGAGTGTGCCGCCTGGGAGGAGCCGCGCCGTGCCCTCGTCTCTGTGGTAGGCAGTGACCTCTCGCTGCCGGCTGTAGTCCGTTCTATGGTCGGCGGTGAGGAGTCCTGGGACGCGGTGGACTCCTTCTGCGAAACTGTCATCGCGCAGAAGGAGGCTGCGGAAAGGGAGAGGGAGATGTCGAGTGCTCACCCGGCCCGCAGCAGGCGCACCGGGCGTCGGAGGAGGGCATACGCTGCCCTCCTTCTGCCCCCCTAACTGGGTCCAGGGGCGGCGGACTTGGGGATGTCCGTTGCCCCCCATTCATCCGGACCCGAGGTGGCGGCGCGTGGTGTTCCCGTGCGCCCCTCTGACGCCGGTCTGACTCGTAGGCGGGGGGAGTTAAACACCTCACTCCCCCCGCTTACGAGATGTGGCCCGCAGAGGCGGGCCGGCACCAGCCGGGGATTACGGAAGTCGCATACGTTCCCGCGATCCCCGGCGTAGGTGGAAGATGGAACACCAGGGTGGTTTTAGTCAGTAAGAGTCTGACAGACCCCTCCGCCCGCCCCAGGGCGGAGGACATCCATGAGGATTTCCCCCCGTAAAAAAAAAAAAAAAAAGGTCGCTCCCAAGCTATAGAGCTTGAGAGCACCTCTCATCACTCTGGAACATGCGATTCTGCGAGTATCGATCAACCCCCGCTTATACCGCCTAATACGGTTTGCCCATGCACAAACATTCTGCATCAGGAAGTCGATACGCTCTGTGACACGGGACATGTATTCTCGAGGGCTGATTCCAGCCCCCGAAAACGCCCGCCTCACAAAGCGCATCACACGTGGTCTTGTATTGCCCTCCCTGAAGCAGTATAGTTTGCCGATGAGTGCCCTAGCGTCATCGATAGGCCGCTCGATTCTGCACAGCCAGGCTGGTACAGCAGATTTTGGTCGTATAGCCTCGTCACAACTTGGAAACTTGACGTTTGCTATACGACATGCCGCAACAGCCCCGCAATACAGGATTGAGTGCGTGTCAACGAGGTTCTCGCTGCTGTCGAAGATGTTCTGCAGCAGCGAGTCCAAGGCACACACCAGTGCCCTATTCTTTTTGTGTATAGGTAACCGTGGTAATCGGGGCCTAAGTTCGGTAGGAGTTGATCTATACTCGCGAAGCGCATCCTCCAGCGCGCTCCTCAGTCGATCGTTGCACTGGCTACTTACCGTGACAACCCTATCATCTACCTCATTACTATTATTATTGGGCCGCGGTATGATTGCGCCACTAGCTGGCGCCGATACCACGGTCTGTGTCGGGGTCGAGATGATAAGGTTGTTCAGTACCTTTGAGCGCAGCCTATCAAGCGCGGCATCGTCCAACTTATGACTACGTTGGATGACTCGCACTTTATCCGATAATCGTTGGGCGGAGACGTTGACAGTCAGTTCCAGGTCCTGAAACAGAGACAGCATCCTGACACGGTACGCAGTGAGGTTAGTTCCCCCCTCTGTAGACCCATAATATGCGCGCATGACGTTCTCGTTCATGGACTGCGTCCATCTCATGCGCTGCACACAACCACCAGTAGCGGGGACCCGGCTCGGGGCCGGTTGGCCCCTAGGTCCCCAAGCCCCTCGGTGGCCGGCCTCTCCCTTGCTGACGCACAGGTGTTGGCGACGTCGGCGGAGAGAAATACTCGTCGCTCGAGCTCGACGCGACTGCAGCCGCCGGTGACACAGGTAATCCTATGTCCGGCGGCGGCGCGGCGGAGCTGAGCGACGGGTCCGGGAGTGGTGGGCGTGCACGTTGCGATGCTGCTCTTGTGATCATCATCGAATTTTTGTTTCGTTCATCATTATATTTTGGATTTCTGTTTTTTCAGTTTCTGACGTGACGTATTCAAATCAAATCAAATAATCTTTATTGTGGACTATAGGTATACACATAAATGCAGGTCTTAAATAATTAAAATAAGTTCAGCTATGTCTCGCCGTTGAGGCATACAATAATAAAATATAAATCAGAAGTTAAAACACAATTAGTCATATTAGTCTCGATACATTATTAAAATATTCCAAATTATTAATACATACAAATTCAATTCCAAGTCATATTAGTCATAATTCCTTATTACAATATTGCAAATTATATTCTTACATAAATATTAAAAAAATATTTAAAAAAGAGGAAAGACAAGCAATTTAAATGGTATTCAAATACAATTCACAATATACATATGTGGGAAAAAATTATAATTATTTTTCCTTTCTTGAATACAATATTTTTGTCACACAAGTAATCTTTGACATCATAATAACATTTTTCTATTAATAATGCATGTAGATACTTTTTAAACTGGAGCATTGGTAATTGTTTAATGTCATCAGGCAATTTATTATAGACTAGCTGTTGCCCGCGACTTCGTTCGCGTGTATATATTGTAAAATGATGTGGCTAGGTAAGATCAATGTGTTCGTATATCTAATACGAACAGTCAATGTCTATCATTGCTTGCCTCTTTTTTATGTATGGGAAAACATCAAATGACTCCTTTCGCTCTGGGCGGAATGGAAGGGAGTGTCATACTCTTACTGACTAAAACCCATCTGTGTTCCTCCTAATGCCCTTTGCGTTCCAGGGCCGCGGTGACTCTTTCGAACAAATACCGCAACCCTGGCAGGCACTGGCCCTAGCGGGCCTCGTCTTTATGCTGACATCTTTTTGTGACGCGCGTGGAACACAACGCGCCGTCGAGTATCACCTCTTCTGTTCAAATAATTTTTCGTGAGAAACGTTGTAATGATAATGCTTCTTTCATTTCATCGAAACTATTTACAGCAGTCCTAGAAGATGTCGTTAAAAATGTGGGTATAGATTGGGACTATAGCGGTATTAACCACTGCAGCCCCGACATGTGAAAATTCCCAAAAAAAAATTAAACCTTATGTAATTGGTAATAAACATTAAATTCGCGATTAATTCGGCGTACACCGGTGTGTTGCCGGTTCGTCAATTTTCTGCCCAACTGTCTCACTTAAGATTTGCAGATGACTTTGTGGTTCGACTTTGTGGTCTTGGGATGAATATAACCAAGACGAAGGTTATGGCAAACACCTTCAGCGATTCAAATCTGGAAATGAATTGTTGGAGATGATTAACCGATATGTTTATCTTGGCCATATCCTTTCAATTGGCAAAGAAAATCAACAAACGGAGGTATCGAACTAAATAATCGGAACACACCTTGGATGGGCCGCTTTTATCAAAATGGACAACATTCTGAAGCCTGCTAAAATTCCGCAATGTCTGAATTCTCGCCTTTATAACCAGTGTGCTTTTCCCATCATGACTTACATGGACGCTCACGCAGGAGGCTGTTTACAGACTGATAGTTGCACAGAGAGCCATGAAGCGTTCCATGCTTGGTAGAGGTACGTCGTCGAGATCCGAAGACGTACGAAGGTTTTCAACATCGGAAAACGAATTGTAGAACTAAAGTGGAGCTGAGCAGGACACTTGGCAAGGCGCGGTGATTTATTTATTTATTTAATTACAACAGTTAAAAACCAAATACAGTAACTACAAAAATATTAATAATAAGAAAAAGGACAAAAACTAAGAAAAACACAAATATACATATACAAACAAACTCAGATAAAATCAAAACAGAGAAGAATAAAAATAAAAAGGTTAACAACTCTTTCATGGATCCCTCTCACAGTACTTCTGACATGCCAATAAAATCTTCGTCCATTCATCCGCAAACAGATCGCTTGTTGGATTAGAACCCAAGTGATGATAGGTTCAGTAAGGCAGTGACTGAGTGGCGTCCGAGGACTGGAAGAAAAAGTATTGGTCGACCGGCGGCGAGATGTGCGGACGATATTGTTGCCATCGTGGGTAGAATGGATGATGGATGAGGCTGGCACAGGAACGTGGGGATTGGCACACGAAAAGAGAGGCCTATACTCAGCAGTGAGCGAAGTTGGACTGTGAATAATGATTTGCTAAGTTTGTTAACACGCGATAGAGCTACATAAAGTTGTCCATGGGAAAACCAACCAGAAGCGAAGTCAACCCCTGCAGAGGACACGGCAGAGCATAGGGAGAAGGTCTGCCCTGCTTGGGTGGAGCACTGCCGTGGCCTCATCGAGGCGATCAGCGACGGCGACCTCTCGCTACCGGCTGTGGTTCACTCCATGGTCCAGAGCGTGGAGGCGTGGGAAGCCGTCAGCTCCTTTTGCGAAACAGTAATGCTAGTAAAGGAAGGGGCGGGCCGCGTGAAGGAGAGGCAAACGTCATGCCTTAGCCGCCGAAACAGAAGAAGACGCCCCGGGCGTTAGGAGTCGCAGGGCGATTCTCGGCCACCGTAGGCACGGGACGCGGACGGCGAGCGTTGTGGTTCGCGGCACGATAACAACCAGCGGCCCTACCATGACGTGTTAAAGCGTGAGTCGTTCGAGCGAGAAGGAGGTGTGGAGCTATACACCCTATATAGCGCCACTGGTCCGGGTCGACGAAGCGTTGTGTTCCATACGCACCTCCAAGAGATGTCAGCCAAATAGACGGGGCCCGTTAGGGCCAGAGCCTGCTGGGGTTGCGGAATTTCTTCGAAAGAGTCACCGTGACCCTGGAACGCAAAGATCATAAGGAGAAACACAGATGGGTTTTAGTCAGTAAGAGTCTGACACTCCCTTCCAGTCTACCCAGAGCGGAAGAAGTCATTTTGATGATTTCCCATCCATTAAAAAAACCCGCGACGAATAGAGTAGAGTATGGACTCCGTTGTGCGTAGGTGTCCTGGCTAAGTTTGCCGGCCTAGCTTCGTCCAAGTGTACAGAAGCAACCAGGGTGCTTTACAGGTTGAGTGGAGAGAATTAGCCGTTCCAAAAATAATTAAAATAACGTCAGTGGAGCAATCAGACCAAATCTTTTTTTTATGTTATACATCAATGTATAACATAAAAAGCATCATGTTTATGACGTTTTAAAAGTACCATTCGTAACTAAAAAATATATTTTGGTGTAATTCTCATGCTTTTGCTAGTTAGTACTTTTTTCAGTCAACAGATGGCATTACGGGTATCTGAATTATGCAGATAATAAGTTGATTTCTTCTAGATTGCTACAATTCCTATCAGGTTTATGTGTAAAAATTATCTAAATGGTTTTGCAACTAACTAACATGTCATTTTGTGCATTCAATTATTTTGTGCATTCAATTACGAACAAAAACCTTTTAAAATCAATATTGCTTACCTCCCATAACATACGGCGTGATAATATGTAGCCTAAAGTATTCCTTGGTTTACAAAGAACATTTTTGCTGAATTTTAATTCAATCTATCCAGTAGTTTTGGCGTGAAGCTCTACCATACACACATACAAACAGACAAAAATTCTAAAAAGTCACTTTTTGTCATCACTTACGTTTTTCTAACAAAAGCCACTTATTTTTTCTCGAAAATTCTCAATGTACATTTTTTCTTTCGTTACTGTTTTATTATATGTATAGATTAATGATGTCATGCATAAAATCGGTGACGTCACGGACGTTAAGTTAACCGGTACTCCTTGTTGCTCTGATAAGTGTTTTAAAAAAAATAAACCATCATTTAAGAACAGTTTTAATACAGAAAGTTTTAGCGAACAGTATTTCACCACACTAAGCGTTATCCAGCATACAAGTGAAGTGTTTACAAGTTAATTTACAATTTAAACATAAAACTAAACACAAGTTGTAAAAATCTACCCTAAACTTTATAAATCTTGTGGCATTGAAGTGAATTTATTTAAAAACTTAACGTGCAGTGTCGCCTATGAGTGTGCATCATATTCTATTCGCCCCAGTGAGAATTGTATGGTGTTAATTATACCACAGACCACCATCGCACCATAACACTCATTATTTCACACAGCGCCATCTATTGACATTGCGCAGAACTACTGTGTAGATCATTGACTGAAGAAAGCTATCGATACAACATGCCTGCAGCAAAGTGCGGTGGTTGCGCGAAATTTCTGTCGCCGATAGATGCCGCTAAATGCAACCAATGTAATGGTTTTTATCACCGTGCTTGTGTTTGCCTTCCGAACACAGGTGCCATAAAACCCGCTTGGCGCTGCCCTGAGTGCAATAAGAACCAGGTGAGAGACAACAAGGCGGATACACCAGTCCGAACCAGGGCTGCCCAGATTGAGGAGCACGCAAGTTCTGAAGAGCTAATGGAGACCAGCACAATGAGCTGCACGACCCTGGACGCTACCAATATATTATCTCCCAACTTGGCAGACGAGCTGCGGCAGTTTAAGGAGGAGCTGCGAAGAGAGTTTCGCCTCATGCACCATGAGTTCCAACAACTACGCACGGAGATGGCGCAGCTCAAAGAGTCTATTAAGACTTCTGACGAGCGTATGGAGAGCCTGGAAGTACGAGTTGGCTCCCTCGAGCAAAGGTTGGAGCAAAAAGCTCTGCCGGACGGCCTATTGGAGAACACCATCGACGAGCTGAGGAATCAACTAAACGATCGAGATCAGGAGCTGCTGCTTAACGACATCGAGATCTCAGGAATTCCTGAATGCAAGGATGAGAGCGCCCTGCACTTGCTTAAGATTCTCGGAACAAAGCTCGGCGTAATCGTCGATGAGAGAGACGTCGTTCATTTGGAACGCGTTGGATCCACGCACCGAAACCGAACCACCGCCCCCATCTCTGCCGACCCCACTGCGCAGCGGCCGCGTAGTGTATCCGTTCGTTTCGCTAGGCGAGCTACGCGAGATGCAATACTGCGCGCGGCTCGGGTGCTTCGCGGACTGACTACACAAGACCTCGTTATGAGTGGGCAGGCGCACCGTGTGTACGTCAATGAGCGACTTACGCGGACAAACCACCAATTATTTTATCGCGCTCGTCAGGCGGGGACTCGAAGTAATTGGAGGTATGTCTGGACGAAGGATGGGAGAATCTTGGCACGTAGGGAGGATGGGCTGAAGGCTGAACGTGTCCGATGTGAGGCCGACATTGTCAGGAGTTTTGGTTAGGGACCAGTTTGAGCTACTGCACTACTTGCAAATCCATTTTCTAATCTTTTTTTACTTGTTTACTATTAATTTTTCTGAAGTTATCCTACTTGTATTCTCTTTACTACGAGTAGTTAGTTGCGAAACGTTATTTTGTGTGTCTATATGTGTATACAAATATGGAGTTATACATATATAAAGTGAGTCATACAATTATGTTCTTCTTATTGTTTGTTTATTTTATGAATGTTGTACGTTTTGTTAACCGTTTATTAGTTAGTTGCGAATCATTATTATATGTGTGTATACATAGATATTGCCATTGTTTGCATTGTTTTGTATCAGTAGGTGTTTGTCTCTTGGCGCTCCCTGGTGACGTAAACGTAACCCAGTTTTATTACACTACACATATTTATTTACACTTAAATATTACACTATTTCAAACTATATTTATGTATCAAAGTTTGTTTTATTTTTTGTTTTTCTCAATGTTTTACACTAATCATATAATATTATTTACAATTATTGGATTACGACTGATACTAATACCACTATTTACACGATTTGCTTTTTATTATTGCAATGATTTCTAAAGGAGATAAGTTTTTTAAAGTTGGCTTTTTTAATGCTGGATCATTGGGAACGGGTCATGATGACTTAATTGGAGCTCTGGACAGCCATTGCTTTGACGTTCTGGCCATTAACGAAACGTGGTTGCAGGCAGGCCAGGAGGGACGTGCTCCCGTGGTGCCGAGCTATCGACTGCGTCACACGCCGCGGCCGGCGAGTGTGCGCTCAGGCCGCGGTGGCGGGGTCGGCTATTATCTTCGCCGGGGACTGAGCGCGCGTACTTGTACTATGGCAGTCGATCCCAGGTTCGAATCGGTAGAGCAAATGTGGCTAACGCTGACACTGAACGGCAAAAAAATCGCCGTGGGTACGGCCTACCGACCGCCTTGGCTTGACGTGGTCTTATTCCTGGATGCCATAACGGATTCTATCAGTTCATTGGGAGACTGCGACCACTACATTCTGCTTGGCGACTTTAATGTTAATTTGCTGGACACGGGCGGGATAAAAACAAAGAAAATTAACGAATTTCTCAATTGTCTCAATCTCACGCAGTTGGTAACTACTCCCACACACTTCACTTCACTTCGTCCAGTGAAGCGCTTGTAGCGGCATTCATGCCGCCACAAAAATCAACGTAGCAGAATCAACATCACAACAAATGAGACTCGCAGCGCCATCTATCTCGACAGCTGCGAACTAACTGACAAAATCCTAAATCGCGATATCAAAGTTTACCGTGCGATTAGAACATATGCAAAGCCCGAATATCAACTCTCGGGCAGTTGCCCACCAGACACAAAACAACCGTCTGGTCGGAGGATCCTCCCTTTCAAATGGAGGTATGCTGGACTTTACTCTCTGTTCCGCTACCTCCAAACTGGTGACCCTCGACATTGGACGTCAGCGCAGCCTTCGTGCAGCTACGTCATCATCATCATCATCACTTCCTTCCTTCCTTCCTTCCTTCTGACCTTCTGTGTACGGATATGACAGCAAGATTTATATCTGTGGAATCGCTTGGATCTCTTAATGGCCATTCTATTGTAGTAGGTGAATTCCACATTAAGCGTGAAAAATTCAAACCATACTTGATAAAGACCCGTCCTCTTAAAAATGTGTGCAGAGAAAGGTTGATCGAAGACCTATCATTTTTTGGTCTAGAGCACATTTCTTTGCTGGACAGTGTTACTGACATGGTACATGTCTTTAACACACATATAATCACCCTGTTTAATGTGCACGCCCCGGTTAGGTCGTGCACTATTAAAGAAAAATCATATCCGTGGATTATCGATACAATAAAACTTATGATGCGTTTACGTGATGACGCACTAAGTGATTGTAGGAAAACAAAAACCGAATCAAAAATAGAATACTATAAAGAGCTAAAGCGCTTAGTGGTTAGTTCATTGCATAGTGAAAAAGTTGCGTATTTTAAACATAATATAAATAATAAAATAAAAAATCAAAAATTGTTATGGAAAAACCTGAAATCCACTTTGTTGCCTTTCAAAAATATGCAAGACCTACCGTCGCAATTTACAGATCCCGACTTAATAAATAACAATTTTTTGAAAGTTCCTGGTAACCCTGTAGCCAGCACATCACGATGTTTTATGATAAAAACAGACATGGTGAAGCTACTTTTGCTCTCACCCCAGTAGAACCGAGCGACATCTCAGGGATCATTAGCAATCTTAAAAGTAACGCCGAAGGTCACGACAACATTACTTTGGATATGATTAACATGACTCTGCCGCACACTTTAAACGTAATAACGGAAATAATTAACTGCTCTATAGTGACGTCAACTTTTCCCGAACAATGGAAAATTGCATCAGTTAGGCCGTTACCTAAACATTCTAATCCTACCGAGTTAAAAGATCTACGTCCTATAGGCATTTTACCTTGCCTGTCGAAAGTAATGGAAAAAGTCGTCTGCCAACAATTAACTCAATTTTTGGAAAAAAATAACATTCTACCTGACTTACAATCTGGGTTCCGTAAGCAACGCAGTACGTCTACTGCTTTACTGGACGTTACTGATAACATATTAGCTGCCCAGGATCAGGGAATGTGTTCAATACTCGTCTTGATTGATTTTTCCCGGGCATTTGACGCTATAAATATATATATATTCCGCTATAGCGGAATCGCTATTATTATCCAAGTTGATCTATTACGGTTTCAATCCTAGCGCCGTGCAGTTGTTTCGCAGCTACCTCACGAATAGGAAACAGTTTGTCGATTTGCGTTTGGGTGATGGCACCACTTTAAGATCTGCACTCATTGCAATAGAGAGAGGAGTCCCGCAGGGCTCCATCTTAGGTCCGATTATTTTCATTTTGTACTGTGCAGACATCATTAAATGTCTCCTTAAATGTAAATATCACATATACGCCGATGATGTTCAGATTTATATATCTTTTCGACCAGACGAGTACGATAAGGCCATTAAAGATCTTAACGATGACCTCCAAAGAATTGTCACATGGTCTGAGGAGAACTGCTTGTCATTGAACCCTACAAAAACTAAATATTTGGTGTTTGGCTCAAGACAGCAGCTTGCTAAGCTACCCTTATCATTTGACCTAAAGCTAATGGGCGAGCAGATAGAGCGAGTTTATGAGGCGAGGAATTTGGGACTAGTTATGGATAAAGACCTGCGTTTTGAGAAACACGTAGCAGACTCAGTTAGAAATTGTATCTATCGCCTGAAGGTGTTATACAAGATGCGACCGTACTTGTCCGAAGCATTGCGGGAGCAGCTGGTGGAAACCCTGGTCCTTTCTAGGTTAAACTACGCAGACACGGTATATGGCCCGCGCCTATTAGCACGCACAGATCGGCTCATCTAAAGGGTACAAAACGCTTGTGCTCGGTTTTGTTACAACATTCCTCACAGAACCCATGTAACGCCTTATCTAAACCGGCACTTTACGCTGAAGATGAAGTCTAGACGCAAACTGCACTTAGCTTGCCTTCTGTTCGGTGTAATTAAATACCAGAAACCGGACTATTTATTCAATAAGCTGAGCTGGCTTGCGAGCCGGCGGGAATGCGGGAGAAGACAGCGCTCACAACAACTTTTAACCCAGTCTCACGGTACAGCTGCTTTTAAGGGCAGCTTTCGCTGGGCGGCTTCTAAAACGTGGAATAACATCCCCCCACCTATCAGAGTGATCAACACAATAAGCACATTTAGAAGACGCTTACGACAGTATCTGATCGATGCACAGCGAGGGCTGGATATGGTGGTGCAAAATACCTCAATTATATAATGTGGCCACCCATGTATTTGTTTTGGCTGGGGGTATTTTATATTTTTGGTTTTTAGTGTTGTGTCATTTAATGTTATAAGTATTATTCGTCTTTTATGTTTCACATCACACTATATACAAACACATATAATATTATCTTATCCCTTTTTATCAAATTTAACACGTTTCGCTATATATATTATGATGCATTATATATTATATATTATCTGAGTTCGCATCACTGCTATTTGTTAAAATAAAAACTGCGTCCGTTGCGTCACAACCTCAGGTTCAGTTGAAATCCAGCGTCAGGCACTAGTTGTCTGGCATTCATGCTGAACTGGACCTATTTTGGAGCAGCCGTGAGGCACACAAAATTGTACTGTTTATTTTAGTTATTATTATTATTTTTTGTTTTTGCTTCTTTCTATTTTTATTTGTGTGTCACTATTGTTTGTGTGTGCCCTGCGTTTGTGACAAAATAAAAACTTTTTCTTTCTTTCTTTCTTTCTTTGTTTCAAAATATTTTTATTTAATAGTGCCGTTTTACCATAAGGTATTTGTACCTATAAACTTTTTTTATCCCTTAATTTTCGATAATAGCTCTTGACAGCAGTCTTATAGTAGCTTAGATTTGATTTCACAAAAATATTTGATTCGTAAATGTATAGGGAAGGCAATTTTAGAATTTTTAGATTTTTAAAGTAAAGTTGACAGCTAGTTGTACTATTTACTTGGGACATTACTCTAATGCACTTTTTTTGAGCTTTAAATATAAATTCCTTGTCTACCCTACCTACCCTATTGTGTCATCGGTCCTATATTTTCTCTTCTTTGTCTATGTCCATATTGTATCAGGTTTTTGTAGGTTTTTGTTGTTTCGAATGGTTTGCTTGATTCTTGTGGGCTTCTATTATGATTTAATATTTCTTTTATTCATGGTATATACATATAAAATACATTTTTAAATATTAAAATACAAAGATATAAAAATATTTAAAAATGTAAAAAATAGTAGCCCACCGGTATCAGGAATAGGGTCCAAGCTACCGGCGCGGTCAGGGCTCCAGAGAGAGGAACCTCCTAACGATGCGAGCCGTGTCCAGAAGTACTGCTTTCTGAATCAAGCCCTTGATCCAGCTGCCTAACGAGAGCCTCCTAAGATGTTGGTCGAGGCTCGTAGCTATTAAGCCGTTGGCTGACACGACTATCGGTACAATGATTGCCGAATTCACATCCCACATGTCGAGAACCTCGCCAGCCAAGTCAAGATATTTGATTTGTTTATCTTTCTCGGCTTTCACGAGGTTCTCGTCATGCGGAACGGTGATATCTACAATCATTGCACGCCTCTCGATTCGGTCCACCACCACTATTTCAGGCTTATTTGCAATAATAGTCCTGTCAGTGATGATGGACCGATCCCAGTACAATGTGATGCTGCCATTATCGAGAACTGGGTCGGGCACATACCTGTAGTACGGCACCTCCGCCTCCACAAGAGAGTATTTCAGAGCAAGTTGCTGATGGATAATCCTGGCTACAAGGTTGTATCTATGCAAGTACTCTCCATTAGCAAGACGAGAACAACCAGAGACAATGTGGCGAATTGATTCTCCCGCGGACGGTGACATGCCCGACATATGTCAACCGTGCCGTCCTTCACAATAATCTCCGGTATTTTTTCGTCATGATAACTTCGTCCATAATTGCACAGACAAAATCTTCGGTTTCCCCAAAAAGGTCACCAAAACGTAGCCAGGCTACGGACGCTACTTGATCCACGTCGAGCCCGTGTAGGGCCCGGAAAAAGCGTCCGTGAAGTTCCTTACTCTGCCATACCGCCCTGCGATCGTTGGTGTCAAGCACTGCAGGTTTGCGCCAGTTCTCATTTGCCAAGGAGAGCGAGGTGAGTCCCTTGTCCACCGCCACTACATCTCGATGCATACCCACGTCGACAGCTAGGAAATATTCCCTGAGACTGCATATCTCGCGATTGTGGAGGGTCTTAGCATTTAAAAAGCCTCGACCTCCACACTTTCGCGGGACATACAGTCTCATTACCGACGACCGTGGGTGATGCATTCGATGTGCAGTTAGCAGTATACATCGAGAGTTGACATCCCACGGATTCCATAATCTCTCCACGCTTTACATGCATGACCGCACATTTGTCCACACCAAACTCCATCCTGATGGCACTACTGAAAGTTTCAGTTACCTTCAGTAGCTCCATCAGTTGCAGATTATTGGGGGCAAAGCGTTTCAGATCATCCATGTAAAGGAGGTGAGATATAACCTGACCACCTCTCTTCAACCGATAGCCTAGTCCTGAATTCTCCAGCAATGTGCTGAGAGGATTCAAGGCTAGGCAAAACCAAAGCGGACTCAAACTATCGCCCTGAAAAATACCCCGCTCGATCCTTACCGGTTCGCTATTCCTCTTAAACTCGTTTGTTCTTTTGGATACGGATACCGAAGAAGTCGATTGGGTTTTGATGAGCCTAAAGTCTGACAGTTCACCCGGCTGGGACAACGTGTCCACAAGATTTTTAAAACATATTAGGCAAGATATTGTTCCCATAATAACCCACTTGGCCAATCTTTGCTTTGCAAAGGGCAGCTTCCCTGCACCACTTAAGCAATCTATAATCACTCCTGTTCACAAGGGTGGGGACAGAGACGATGTCAACAATTACAGACCTATATCCATCTTGCCAGCCATATCGAAAATTATTGAAAAGCTTATAAACAGGAGGCTCTTAAAATTTCTACTCAAATTTAACATCTTAAGCAGCTCGCAATTTCGATTCAGGCCGGGATTATCAACCGAGGATGCAGTTACTGCTCTTAGCTCCCTAGTGGCTGGTAATCTGGATAGCGGTAACAAATGTCTGACGGTTTTTCTGGACCTGAAAAAAGCGTTTGACACCGTCTCTGTTCCTATCCTCATAAACAAATTAGAAGCGTCAGGTATAAGAGGAATTCCACTTAAAATGTTTACCGACTACCTCTCGAACCGGAAACAAAGAGTTAAGGTAGGAGAATACGTTAGTAACGATGCAAAAGTCACTTTTGGTGTGCCTCAGGGAAGTGTGCTGGGCCCAACATTATTCCTACTTTATATTAATGACCTCTGCAACCATAAAATAAATAATGCTAGAGATTTTTCCTACGCTGACGATACTGCAGTAGTCTTTTCTGGGAAGTCTTGGGACGATGTTGCTGGAAGTGCTGAAGCTGGTATGACTCAAATTGCTAAATGGCTCTCAAATAACTTACTTACACTTAACACAGCTAAAACAAATTACATATGTTTTAGCATATCACACAGGACACAACCAAACCCCGACTTTATTATAAAGGTACACGAGTGTGACGATTCAATTAACTGCCTATGCCCAACAGTAGTCAAAGTTTCTCAAACCAAATATCTTGGTATTGTTGTTGACCAAAGATTATCTTGGTACTCCCATCTTGAACAAGTTACCAACAGAATTAGAAAACTGAGTTGGATTTTCAAAAATTTAAGGCATATCGTGCCAAATAAAATAACTGCCAACACAAATAAACCCAGAAATCTACTTAATGAAATATATATAGCTATAGTCCAGTCTGTCTTAGTATATTGCATCCCCATTTGGTGTGGGGCGGCTAAGACTAAATTCATAGACCTTGAGCGGGGACAACGGGCTCGAATAAATTAATGTAGGTACTTCAAAAACCTAAGGTACCCTACACAAAGTCTTTATCAAATAAGTAATTTACACTCTGTTCACAAACTATATATAATTAAAACTATTCTCAGGAAACATAAAACTCTTAATTTTGATCCCAGCTTAACCGACAAACGCTCAGCTCATCTTTACAATCGAGTAAACAAAGAGATCTGCATATACAATAAACCATTAACTGACTGTAAAAAAATAGTAACTAATTGGATAAAACCACTCACTTATGACGACACGGAGAAGCTACTGGAATAAATAAAACCTTACACTTAATGCTCTCATCATTCGTATTTGTACGCATACAGTCTTGTTTCATTCATTGCCACTTACACTCACTCTGTCTTTTACATTAAATTTAACAAACCCTCAAACTATCACCTAACTTTCACACACACACCATTACTTGTACAGACACCCATACGAGGACTATTATAGCTGTAAGTCACCATCCGAGGACCTTCTAGAAAACCAGGTTAACGACGACTTACGACTTTATTCACTTTATATCGAAAACAATATTTAGGTTGATGAGCCTAGTTGTATAGTGCTATCTCAATCTTTTTTTGGTATGACTTCCTATGAACAATGCGAGGACTTAAATTCCATTCTTAAGTTACATTCGAAAACCCGCCTGGGAAGTACCATCCGAGGACCTGTGTGTGAGCCAAACGAGGACCTTAACTATCTGACCAGGGACACCAATGCGAGGACCTAATTAATTTAACACACTTTTTCTCATTTCTTGTACAATGTGAGGACGCAGTATTAGACTTTTCATGTACAGTACGAGGACGTTTTTCCGAGTAGACGGTGTACAAAGCGAGGACCTTTTGAAAATTTCCAATACAAACTTTTTACACACTATAATTTTACCGTAATAATATTTGAATTATCTTTATGTCGGCAATTCTATTCACACACATCAATTTCTTGATTTAAGTACCATCAGAGGACCTAATTTGATTTTAACTAACAAACGTTCAAAATGTAAGCGTGATATAAAAATATTATAATCGTGGTGATTTTATGAGCGTTCGCTGGAATTGTCTCCTCAATGGTTACTTGTATCGTCTTGAAACTTTGTGTGCTATTTGTTGATATTAAATTACATAGTAATACATCTGTTACGGTGATGTTATTGTAGCTACTGCTGGAATTGTCTCCATGTGAGACAACTTTTAATCGGTTACTTGTAGCGTCTTGAAACTCTGTGTGCTTTTTGTTGATATTTCATAGCAATACATAGTCATGGTGATGTAATGTAGCTGCTGCTCAAACGGAGAGGAGAACTACTGCTACCATAATTCTGGAGCTCGAAAGACAATATTGTTCAAGCGCACCAACGACTATCATCGTCGCACACCATCACCTTATGTGGCAGATCCAATGACCTCAGCAGCACATACTCCCATAAAAGGCATCATCATCTGCTTAGCCTTTTCCCAACTATATTGAGGTCGGCTCCCAGTCAAACCGGATTCAGCTGAATACCAGTATTTTACGAGGAGCGGCTGCCTACCAGACCTCCACAACCCATTAACTGAGTAACACGGTACTTCTAGGTAACACTGGTGTCAGATTTTCTGGCTTCTGACAATCCGTAACGAATGCCAAAGATCTACAAATGACAGCCGGGACCAACGGCTTAACGTGCTTTCCGAGGCACGGAGGAGTCTCGGTATGTTAATATGGTATATACTCCCATAAAAGGCATACATGTAACATATTGCTCAATGGCTCTTTAGGCCTCACTGGTCAGGTAACGACTCCGCCCAGAGTTCGACGCCTCTTTCCTCATGGTATCCCCTCCTCATGGTGCCCAGAGATCGTTGAGCTCCCGTTGAGGCACGGCTGCCTTTCTGGTGCAGGTGGAGTGAGAGGTATGCTCTCATCTCTTTCCCTCTCCGACGTCTCCTTTGAATGTATCTTTGACGGCATTCCACGAAGACGGAAGCGACAGACCACCAGATCACCCCCAGCGTCCTCACTGAAGCGAGGACGCTGAATTCTTCCAGCGTATGCTGCACGGTGTCCTCGGGACATTCTACGCATTGGTGACAAACGAGCATCCGCTTCCGACTCATGCGACGCAAGTACTTCCCAAAGCATCCGCATCCAGTAAGCACCTGAGTCAGCTGGAAACCGAGGTCGCTTATCCAGTCACTCATGAACCTAATAACCATCGCTTTCTGCGGTCTTCGCAGTGCCACGGCGTTTCGGGCTATTAGGTTTACCGCCCACACAGGCGCCCAAAAATGGCAGGCGGGCGGGCAATGGACCGCACGATCCCCACATAGTCTCCTGCAGGAAGCGTTCGGCCCTGCTAAATTGGGTACAAGCCACGAAAGAGCACCTACAATGCACATCAACCTGGGGACCAGCCACTGAATGTGCGTCTCAAAGTCACATCTGCTATCGAGGACGAGTCCTAGGTACTTCGTCATCAGCTCGATACTGATGCTAACGCCAACGACCACTATATGTGAATTCGAAACCCAAACGCCGGATTCTTCCGACGATCTACATAACTCCTGCCGTAGCACGATTACCGCTTGCCAATGTCATTGCCCCCGGGCCGTCACCAGGGTATCATCAGCGTAACATATTTCATCGACACCGTCGAGAAGTGCAGTCCCAGTCATATCCAGTTCAATGTTCCACAGCGGTAGCTCTAGGACCGAGCCCTGTTGTTTCTGGCCAGCCATAAGGATGATGGTTGAATAAATTGATTGTCATTGATTACAGCTGTACAGCCAGGATGGGGGCAGTTAAAAAAAAAATTTGCTTGTTTTCAATGTTATCTTTGCTTCAATTTACAACCTAAAATGCTAAAGGGATTCTATAGATTTAACCATAAAAAAATAACGTACACACTTAATTAAAATAACAGAACGGTGGAGCAAGCTCCGACGCGATCTCATAGTGGTATGGAATAAGCGACTGTCGCAATCGCAACCCAGCGCAGCGCGAGAAAGTCAACTCTTTGAGGAGTGGGTAGAGAGGCGCCACGACGTCCTCGTATTCCATCTGACGCAGGTCCTCACCGGACACGGTACAACACCCAATTGTCATCATTGTGTGGATCGTAATGAGCACACGGTAATGCATGCGATGGAGGTCTGTCCTTGTAGCGGCGATCGGGGGTAGTGACCTCTCGCGTTCGGCCCTGGTTCAATCCATGGTCCGGAGTGAGAGGGCATGGGAAACAGTCACCTCCTTCTGCAAAACAGAAATACAAGCGAAGGAGGAGGCGAGATGGGTGAGGAAGAGGCAATCCTCACGTCCCAGCCGCCGAAGGAGACGTCCTGTGCGTCAGCGGTCGCCCTCAAGCTCCGCCCAGAGCGGGAGGAGTCATTTGATGATTTCACATCCAAAGAAAAATGGGTATGGTTCTAGACTTTCAAAAGCTTTTTGCCTCGTACTGTGAATATAACGTACTTCCATGCAAATGGTCATCCCCAATTTCACCATCATAGGACGAGAGTTCTGTTACAATGGAAAAATTTCCCAATTTAATTGTTACGTAGTTTAAGGCCTCTGTAGATTGATTTGATTTTGATCATTCGAGAAGGAAGTGATTTTATAAAATTAGACAATTTTCGAACAATTAAAAGCCAATGCACATGGAAATCTATCCAAATGGGGACCTGAATACACATGTTCGGAAAAGCTATCAATATGAGGACTTTTAAACACACTGCGTGGAAAAACTTCCATCCGAGGGCATATGTGTGAAGAATAACACATATGTCCCCGCATGGTACTTAAAATATGACTGAAGTGTAAATGTAGTGTGTTAAAAATTTATGAGAGCTCACACACGTTCGGAATGTGAACATGAATTTCTGCGATCAAACCGAGGTCCACCGAGGTCGACATCAAGTTTACCTTATTAAGTATATAGAAAAGCTCAAAATCGAATGGAGAATACGATGAATTGGTCGGGTCAATCCGAGGACGTACGAAAAGGTCCTCGGATTGAAAATGTCCTCGGATGTGCCTTGTGTATTCAGGTGCATGTCCTCGCATGGTACTTAAAACAAACACAGATGCTCACATTCAACATTCAAATTCACATTTATACACCTTTACACTCACAGTAACACACCTCAGTATTCACACTCACACACCTCCATCCCACACTCCCTCCATTTTTGCGAGAATTGAGGCATGCTTCTATCTGTGTAAGCACTGTTGTGAATTCTTAAAATGTTACATTTTTTGACAATATTTTTTGTAGATGCTGTTTAACGGACTTAACGCCAGCTTCCCAAAGCCCTCCAAAGTTTGGGCCATATGGCGGTGTAAAGTGCCACAGTGTTCCTTCATTTGCCAGTTGATCAGCTAGAGGACCGGGTAATTGTAACCCCGCCTCATTCCACATTCTACATAATTCTTTGTTGGCTGCTACGAAGTTCGTACCGTTATCGCTCCAGATCTCATAACATCTTCCTCTTCTGGCCACGAAACGTTTGAAAGCTACGCTCTAAATGTATAACCTTTACGGCTATGCAAACAAAGATGCAAATGTATGCCTTGCGGGTTTTTGCCCCTCTTCCCTTGGAATTTAATACATACACAGGGCCAGAGCAATCTACTCCACTTCGAGCAAAAGAACGCGAGGGAGTCACCCGAGCTTCAGGTAAGTCACCCATTATTTGTTGTCTACTAGCAGCTCGTTGGCGCGTACAGGTTAGACATCCGTGAATGTATTTCTTCACCAGACGTTTGCAGCCAACATTCCAGTATTTACTCATCAGGTAAGTAATCATCATTTTTATTCCACCATGCATTGTTTACAGATGTGCATCAGCCACCACTAGTGATACAAAGCTGCTTTTCTTTCCCAATATCACAGGATATATTATGTGTTTCTCAACCTTCCGCCCACCCTGAGGATATTTTGGCTATCTAAGAATGGGTTCAGTGACTTCAGAATGCTAGTGGTTTTCACATTCGCCTTTTGTTCTTCTAATTTCGTCAGAAAATTCTTCTTCTTGTGTTCTTTGTATGCAAAAGTCCAAAACATTCTGCAGTTCTTCTGTTGTCATCTCTTGACCCAGTTTGGTAGGATTTCTTTTCATGTTTAAAACTCTTTTACAATGTACTATTACTCTCAATAACTCAGTAAGTGTATCATATTCTTCAAATTTTAGGAATTTATCTTCTCCTTCTGTTACATTTGCGTAGGACTGTACGGGTTGCTTTCTTTCTAAATCTGTAGTTGATCTTAACGGTCTTGTAAGCTCGATATTTTCCTCTGCAAGCCAGGCAGGGCCGTTCCACCATAGCGTTTTCTGTTGTAGTTCTGATAAAGATGATCCTCTTGACGCTATATCGGCTGGGTTATGTGCTGACTGCACATGGAACCATTGGCTACTGCTAGTGTTTTCAAGTATCTCTACTACTCGGTTTGCGACAAATGGTTTCCAGCGGTTAGGTTCTCCGGACAGCCACGCTAAGACTATAGTTGAGTCAGTCCATGCGAATACATTGTGTGAAGGACTTCTCATAGCTTGACTCACTTTGGTCAGCAATTTAGCTAGTAGTGTAGCTCCACTCAGTTCGAGTCGTGGTAGTGTAATAGTCTTGACAGGAGCTTGTTGGGATTTGTTCTTGATGCGATGAGATTGATCTTTATGTCACCTTCGATCGTTTGTACACGGCAATAGACCACAGCTGCAAATGCCCTTTCAGACGCATCGCAGAACCCATGTAATGTTATTCGTTCCTTTTCAGTGCTAATGGTGTTCAACCAACGTCTGATTCATTATTTATTGACATTTTCTAAATCCTTTCTAATAAACTTCCATTGTTCTTTCAGTGCTTTGCTTATGTCGTGGTCCCATACAACTCCTTCCAGCCACAATTTTTGTATTAGAATTTTTGCTGTTACAATAACTGGTGCTATCCATATCCCCAGTGGATTAAACAATTTCTGTAGATCTGACAGAATAGTTATTTTTGTTATATGATCTGATAATATAGGGTCTAGTTGTAGTTGGTAATGAAACTCGTCTCTGCCGAGATTCCATGACAGACCAAGAGCCTTTATGGTGCCGTCTAGCTTCAAGTCTAGATTAGCTTTTGTAGTGACTTTGAAGTGTGTATTTAGTAAGTATGCTCCTTTAGAATTACGTCTCATGTTATTGCTTACGTTGCGCTATGCATTACTTGTATGCACTAATGTATATTTTTAGATTCATTATACTACTCCTATGGGAACCGAGCAGTAGCCTTCTTATTTTATACCCGAACCTTTTTACATATATCTCATGGCGACCCTGCCACGGGCTACGTTATTCGGTACCTAGCTAATTGAAACGCGACTACCAAAGTAACATGTGTCGGGTCTACGGTACAAAAAGACGAAGTCTTCATCACCCAGAACACGGCTGGGAACAACGAGGCAACATTGAAAGGTGTCCATGGACACGTGGAGCGAATGAGCGTCGTCGTCTACATAATGCTGGCTGTGCTCATCGCGGCGGTCTGCTATTTTTTGGTACGTGTCTACAAACGGTGCCATCAGCGGTGGATCCAGGACGAAATTGGTCTGCAGGCTATCCAACGTATCCGCGCATCTCTACGGGGACGACAGACTGCTGAAGCTGCGGCATAGTGCTCAGTGCCATCCACCTAAACAGTGAGTTACCATCAATATACTTAAGTGAAAAATAACAATTTGAAAATAATTGATAAACATCAGTGAGTTTAAAATATCGCGAGTGAAAGTTCAATATAATATTCGGCTTAAAGTATGAACTTTAAGTAAATTTAAATACCTAGTTCTAAAAATACAATCGAAATGTACAATTTATGTTATTATATTCTACGGTAAATTGTCTAGAATCGTGCACAAACACTCATGCGGTTTGATACTGTGCTACAAATATGGAAACGTATGACATTCTTTCGCCGGTGCACGTAATTTTACACTTTTGTTTTTACGTAGTTATTAGAATAATGTAATTGGTCTTATTGACGAAATTTATTGTTAGATTATGATTGAGTCGTTGGCTAAAAAATGTAACAAATTGAAAGAAATAAGAAAATACTTAGTTAAAAAGGGAAAATCTAGGTATATAGGAAAAACTATAAAAATTAAGTTAAGTGAAGCGAAAAATGTTTTTGATAAATGTAGCGAATTGTTATTGCTTTTAAAATCAAAACAGGATACCAAGATTATATCATCAGCATCAGAAATTTAAAAAAATATTAGATTACTTTACACCTCAACTTTGTTGGCATCCATAGATTTAAGAAACTCGGTATTATTAGACGCCCATTTTTGAAGTTCAAAGCCTCCTCTTTTCAGAATGGTAATTATTTGCTTACTAACACGAATTGCTTCTTCTGTTGTATCGCAGCCTGACGTCAAATCATCAACATAAAAGTCTTTACGAATAATTTTTAGAGCTTCAGGATATTGTTCCCCTTCATCTTCTGCTAGTTTAATTAACGTTTTAATGGCAAGATAAGGCGCAGATGCTGTACCAAACGTAACTGTTTTCAATCTGTAGTCCTTGACTTCAGGTGGTTGGCAGTTAAGCTCAAGGTTGGGTCTGACGCTGCCACGCCACAATATTCTATGATAATCTGTATCGTTCTTATCGACAAGTACCATTCTGTACATTTTGATGACGTCACTTGCGAAACACACCTTATGCATGCGCCATCTCATTATTATACTTCGCATATCTTCTTGTAGTACTGGGCCAGTCGTGAGCTCATCGTTCAAAGATAGGCCATTATTTCCTTTGCATGATGCATCGAATACGACTCTGATTTTTGTGGTCTCTTTGTCTCTTCGAACTACGGCGTGATGTGGTAGGTAAACACATCGATGGCTTACTTCATCTTCTGGAACTTCCTCCATGTGTCCCATTATTAGATATTCTTCTAGTGCCTTGTCGTATTCTTCTCTTCTTCAGGTTCTTTTTGAAGTCTTTTTTCTTGTTGAATCAAACGATTCATTGCAATTTGTCTCGTGTTTCCATCCGCTGCTTTTGGTTCATTAGTACGGAATGGGAGCCTCACAACGTATTGTCCGTTGCTGTTTCTTCTGTATGTATTTTCATAGAAACTTTCACATTGCTTTTCTTCTTTTGTATATGTCCTCTTCGTACCTAGATCTATCTCCCGGAGTGTTTTCAATAAGTCTTGTCCGATGATTTGATGATGCATAACAAGAACCGAATATGTTTGTTGTACTGTATCTTCTACTTTGCCAAATAAAATCCAGCCAAGGTTTGTTTTATGTGCACATGGTGACCCTGGCGGACCTTTGATTAACTGGTTCTGTACAATTTGTGCAAACATGTCAACACCCAAAAGCAAATCAATAGACCCTGGCTGATAGTAGTTAGGGTCAGCCAGGACTAGTCCTTCTAAATGAGGCCAATGGTTTGTGTTGATTGTGCGGGATGGTATTTTAGTAGTCAGTGGCTTCGACATAACATATGTTCAAACTACGAAGTTGAAATTTTCACATCTTGATTCTATATTGATCTGAACTACATGTTTGATATCTTCTCTCGTTGATCCCACGCCTACAACTGTACCTTTGATATCATATCGCTTGGCCATGAGTTGTTGTGCCGCTCGTTCGCTAATGAAGCTTGCTTGTGAGCCTTGGTCGATTAAAGCTCGTAATGTCGTTGTGTAATTGTCTTCACTTCTCACTTTTACAATTGCAGTTGCCAGCAAAGATGTACTTTGTTTCGTAGAAACGTGTGAAGTCACCAATGTAATGTCCTTCTCTGTTGCTTCAATCTTCTCCATGTTGGTATGTAGTGTCATTTCGGGTTGTTTTGTTTGTTGCTTTTCAGTGTTGCCCGTTGTGATTGGTTTTAAAGAAAGGAAGAAAGAAAAAGCATTTATTTTGTCACAAACGCAGGGCACACACAAAAAATAGTGACACACGAAATAAAAAAAAGAAAGAAGCAAAAACAAAAAATACCTAATAATAATAACTAAAATAAACAGTACAAATTTGTGTGCCTCACGGCTGCTCCAAAATAGGTCCAGTTCAGCATGAATGCCAGACAACTAGTGCCTGACGCTGGTTTTCAACTGAACCTGAGGTTGTGACGCAACGGACGCAGTTTTTATTTTAACAAATAGCAGTGATGCGAACTCAGATAACGATATCGATCGTTCGATATCGTTTACTGTGGTATCTTCCTTATTTTCATGAAGAAGTGTATGGTGACGTCTTATGCATATTCTGCAGCTTGTTGGTATGCGACAATGCCTTACAGAGTGTCCGGGTGCAAGGCAGTTGAAGCACAAATTGTTGTTCTTGATGAACTCGCTTCTTTGTGTTGGTGATTGTTTTCCAAACTCCTTACAGTGGCTAAGTGTGTGGTTTTCTTTACACATTTGACATATTTTACTACTCTCCACATTAGTTGCTGCGTGAAAAAACTTTTCACGAACATGAGGCGAATTACCCTTTTGTTTTGTTGGTTCTGTAAGTTCTAACGTATGAAATCGGCATTTCAGGAATTTACGAAACATATCGAGATAGGGGAGGCTATCAGGTTCCTCACAATGGCTGCTCACATAGTCTTCCCAATCTTTGTGGGTTTCACAGTCTAGTTTTTGCACTACGACGAATATTATCAAAGGATCCCAGTTATCAGTCTGCACATTCATATTTTTAAGTTGATGTAAACATTCAAATGTTGTATCTAGTAAATTCTTGATAAAACTGGAATTACCCACATTCATTTCTTTCATAGAAAAGAATGGGATATTTTTAAATGCACATCTGTATAATTTTAATGCATACCAGAAAAAATAATGCTGTGCAAAAAATCCCAATTGATTTGAAAACATGTCTTACAAAAAAAACTAAAAAAATCATCCAAAACGAGATGACCTTTTTATCGAATTCACACCAAAAATGTGGTTCATACATCGGATTTATGATTTATAAAACAAAAATACGAATTGTTTATCAAAAATACTAACTTGCACTCTAAATTGCACTTCCCTGAAATAGCAGGTGGTTATCATGGTTACAATAGTAGCCGGTCATTGGGCACCCCGACTCGGACAGGTTAGGTTAGAAGGGGATGGCGGGGTCAAGTGAGCGAGCGAAGCGAGCGAACAGACCCCGCCATCCCCTTCGTGGTTATTTTTTTTTAAACCACCCAGAAATATCATTAGCCAAATATTCGTTCAGTAAAACAGTTCTGCAAATACCATTAAACAGTATATCTAATATGATTTATTTAGTGTGCATAATTTGTGTGCAAGTCAGTATTTTTGATTTAACTTTGAAATATTTTGTTCGAAAAAAGGGAAAATACAGATATCGATTTAATTACATGCCGAAAAGAATCGTTTCATAACTGCGTCGACATTATACGTTTGTTGCCATACCTTGCTTTTAGGATGTTCCATGCTAGATCGTAGTTCGAATCTGTCACTTGTATATGTTTTAAAATCGATGCGGCTTCTCCACTCAGACTTGTTTTTAAATAATGCAATTTTTGTACATTACTTAATGACTCATTCATATGTACAAGTGTGTTAAGAGCGTGTACGCCGTATGTCATTTCATACAAACTTTCAAGTCCTTATTCTTCAAAATGAATGAACCGATTTGAACGAAACTTGGTATGCATACGCTAAATATCCAGGTCTAAATAGTTATCAGAAAACATTTTTGAAAAAGAGTTCAGGGGGAAGAATATAGTGATTTTTCACTTTCTATAGAAAACTTAAAATCGCTCTCTCTCTCCCTCTGAAAACTTTTTCAAAAATGTTTTCTGATAACTATTTAGACCTGGATATCTAGCGTCTGCATACCAAGTTTCGTTAAAATCGGTTCATTCATTTTGATGAATTATGATTTGAAAGTTTGTATGAAAAGCCGTACCGCGTAAACGCTCTTAAATAAATCATGGAATGATAACCACTCATCATACTGTCCACCGTACGTAGGTAATTGTATTTTCGGCAAAACCACTCGTGTTTGCTGAGTGTGACTAGGTATAGGCAACGAATCACTAACGTTAACTGGTTGAGGAACCAACAAATACGTCAAGTCTGTCATCAAACTTAAATAAAGCTCTTCATGATCAAAAAATTCTTCACTTAATAAGTAAGGTATTTTGTCGCGCTTCTCCTTCGGTACACTTCGCATTATTTCACCGTAAGCTTGTTTGTATTCCTTCCAGTAATCTTCTATACACTTGATGCGGGTTTCAACATAATTTTGGGTTAATCTAGCCTTCGGGCACTTCTTCAGATTAGTATGGGTCTTCTTTAAAGTACGCGCAAGGTTTTCCACCACATTCAACGCTTCTTGTACTTCCATAGCCATCGTAAATATGTAATAACTTCAATCGTAGCAAACGTCATGAAATACCGCCTTGCGGTGGTAGGGCTAACACCCGCCTGGTTCGCGACCACCCTCCCACCGGAGTTCGGCGTCAAGCAGCCTGCTGTGTTTCGTTGACGCGTGGGAGTACCAGTGCCTCAAGGCATCTTCTGGGCACGCTCGCTTTCATCATGGACCTCATCTATCGCTTTCCATCAGGCGTGATCGAGGTCAAGAGCTAGCCCATTCATAAATAAGTAAGAAATGAATAAGTTTTAAAAGTTAAAATACTTTGCACTAAACAACTCGAACACTTGGGTCGTGTTATCTTATCGCGATCTCTTTGTTCTCGGGCGCCCGGTATGTTGGCAGCGAGGACTGGTATCCGGCTCGATTATGGACCATATGTTAAGGTGATAAATTTGAGGTTTGCTTGTTAGACTTTTGATTGAAACGACGACGTGTGGTTTGTACAAAGATGTATTGGACACTGCTTATGAACTAACGAATGAGTAACTTGTACACCTGAATGAACATGAATGTATAGGCGACAGTTTTTGACCGAACACCACGGGACCCATTCCTACATCCGTTCTGAGAGGCAGACATAATCGAATTACTGTCAATATGATGGTTAATCTTTGCTCTCAAAATGGATGTAAGAACTTTTTAGACCGTCGGTAAACACGTGATCGGTCTATAATTTTTAGGCTCCTCGGTACTACCTGATTTATGGAGCAGATGGGTTAGTCCTGTAGTTAGAAACTGGGGCAGCGACCCTGACTCTAAGGCAGACTGGAATTGAGATGCCAAGCGAGCGTGCGATTTTTTGAACCATTTTATCCAAAAGTTGTGCAGCCCGTCCGGCCCTGGAGATTTTCAGTTTGGCAACGGACGGACTGCACAAGCTACATCTTGGGGGCTGATATAAATTGCCCCCATTTCTGATATCAGATCGCACGCGCGCTCGACCTCCCGAGTCCAATAACCCTCAGTGTGACTGACAGGCACCGACCAGATGCTGCGCCAAAGTGAACATATGGCGTCATCATCCGGTAGGCGCGTATCAGTCACACCTTTGTCCGGTCGCTCCCAAGCCCTATAAACCCACCTCTCATTGCTTTGGAATGTGCGATTCTGAGTGTACCGCTCCACTCGCCGCTTGTACTGACGTATATGGTTGGCCGCGGGTTCTTCACAGTACACATCTGCAGTAATGCTCACCCCGTTTGGTAAGAAGCTGTGATGAATCACACCGGCGCTAGACCACCAAACAGTGACCATCACTTTTCTAGGGGTAAGTTTTCGTTTAGGGCATTGTTTAGGTGCTGAACCAGGATCCAACCAACTTGCTGAGCGCTTGCGGTTATCAAACAGAATCCATTTTTCATCGCAGGTAACAATGCGGTTCAAAATTCCTTCATTTGTGTGTCTGTTGAGCAGTGCAAGGCACGTCTCGACGCGTACTTCGCGCTGGCGATCATTGAGTTCGTGGGGCACCCATTTGTCAAGCTTTTTTACCTTGCCAATTTGACGTAAATGGACCAATATTGTTTTGACGCTAACGTCGAAAGCTGCTGCTAATTCAGCCGTAGATTGTGTATCATCAGCTTCCACAATCGCCTTTAAGTCGTCATTGTCGACCAAAGTCTTCGGACGACCGCGAGGTTCATTTTTCAGGTCGAAATTTCCAGAACGGAAGCGAGCAAACCAATAACAGGTGGTGCGTTGGTTTGTAGTGTTAGCTCCGTAAACGTCGTTGATGTTGCGCGCCGCTTGTGCCGCGTTGCTGCCACGACGGTACTCATATTCCATAATTACTCGAATTTTTAACGTATCCATGATGACGAAAAAGATTGAAATGCGATGAAAATGTAACACTAATCAATAAACAAATGACTACTTTTGGAAAAAAAAACATGTTTTTAAAATAAAATTAATTTGAAATTAGAATTCTTAGCCAAACAAAAATTATTTTGATTTGAAATGGCCAGTACTGCAGAACGGCAATTTCACAGGTAAAGACCTAATATTTTGCTCTTACGTCAATAATACGGCTATATGGCCTAAAAATAATTATAGACTGTCTAGCTTACGGCAAATAATATTTTGCAATTTATACAAAAAGTAATTAATGTAAAATATAACAAAAATTGAGGTCATGCATTGCTTATTGTAGAATCCAATGGCATTCAAAACGAAAAATCGCATTTTTGCATATACGCCCCTATGGTTTGAGACCCGCGTATAAACGGGAAATGAAAGTATTTGTAAAAAAACATCCTTACCTATTCAGGAAAGCCGATAGCGACAATGATTATAAGGTGGGCAAAATCTCAAGAGATCCAACAAAATTGGCAATGCCAAGAAGAATTATTGTGTATGTGTGATACAATCTGTAAAACGCCATATTTCAGGCAAATCAATTAATCTATCTATATATCTATCATATAGCGACCACTAGTTTCAGTAAACTGCAAAAGAACTTGGTCGTATAGCAACGAAAATAATGTGATCAATACAACAGTAATTAAATTAATTTCCATTCAGACGTCCAGTGGTGGTGATGCAGTGGATACGGTGGAACGTGCACTTTGCGGTTTAGACATCTTGGTAGTTGCACAGATAACAAATAGACTACAATCTGATTTGCTGGAAAAACTTGCTGAAATTGCTGGTCAGTAAATTAAACTAGATTTTAGTTTTTTTTACCTTTTTGAACATATTTTTTTCCTAAATGGATGACCATTCAATGTAATTTGATATTATTTAACATTCAAATGATGTTTTCAGAAATATACATGACAAAGAAAACACTTAAAACGACTACCTTAGAAGAAATCGGTATTCAAGATGATAAATTACTGTTAGTTGCTAGTTATTTGAGAATGCACCATAACGTTTACTTCACTGAACAAGAGATACCACAGCTAACAATGGAAACGTAAGTACCTACTTTTACGAAATTAAACGTTACATCTTGTTAAAATCTTGCCAATTTAATGGAATTAACGGTTGCATTTGTTAATAGAATAATTAATTTGGATAAAACCGAAAACGTCTTTGAAGATGTTAAAGGGTTGGCGACGTTTTTATCATACGTGGACACGGACGAACTATTGGCGACTTCGGAAATAGTATGCATGCCTACTATCAGCGGCGACGTTTTGGTAAATATTGCATTCTTTAAGCTGATTGATGATTTTGATGACAATATTGTTTATATCATTAAAATTTGTAGGGTAGAAGCCAATTTTTTTTTATTTTTTTTGTTTTTATTTAATTACATTACTCATATTGATTCACCATTAAACACGCGGGTGTCCATCTGCCGCGAGTCTTGTTTATGTTTTTCACAATGTGTATTAGTCACGCGTACCTACCTGCTAATCCGAAGGCATACGCAAGATCAACAGTCATAATATCAACAGTTAAAACATCAACACCGTAAGACCAACGATTCAAAATCTCAACACTTCAGAATCTCAACAGCTTAGTAAGTCAACAGTTCAGAAGATCAAAGTTTAAAATCCCAACTTTGAAAGTACCTATTAGGTCAATACTAATTAATGTTATACATGGTTTACTATAAGTAAACATTATTTGACGAGGGGTGCTTTTATGGATCTTTTGTTTACTTTTTGGTCGGTTAGGTATAGGTAGGTACATAGTTGAGTAATTACACAATATTATAAATAAAAATCATATTTAGTTATCTTTCAGTCGTGACTGTCAGTCAGGACATGGGGCACCCCGACTCGGACAGGTTAGGTTAGAAGGGGATGGCGGGGTCTAGTGAGCGAGCGAAGCGAGCGAACTGACCCCGCCATACCCTTCGTGGTTATTTTTTTTCAAACCCTTGAGCCCCGCGAAGCGGGGCTCCGATTTGCTAGTATTGACCTAATAGGTACTTTCAAAGTTGGGATTTTAAACTTTGATCTTCTGAACTGTTGACTTATTAAGCTGTTGAGATTCTGAAGTGTTGAGATTTTGAATCGTTGGTCTTACGGTGTTGATGTTTTAACTGTTGATATTATGACTGTTGATCTTGCGTATGTATCCCATCGTCCCATTTCTCTTGAGACTATAATAGCCAAGGTTTTGGACGGTATGCTTGATTCATACTTGAGTAATTACATACACCTTCATGATGCACAGTTCGGGTTCCGCCCCGGACTATCAACTGAAAGTGCTATTTTAAGTCTCACGCATACCGTTCAATATTATAAAGATCGCGGTAGGCCGGTGTACGCCTGTTTCCTTGATCTCTCCAAGGCGTTCGATCTTGTCTCATACGATGTGCTCTGGAGAAAGATGGGAGACAGGGGTATACCTGCGGAAATATTTGGGTTCAAGTATTGGTATGGTAACCAAGTCAATCAGGTGAAATGGGATGATACAGTTTCTGAGCCGTATAGGTTGGAGTGCGGGGTGAGACAGGGTGGGCTGACGTCTCCCAAACTCTTCATCCTGTACGTGGATGACCTGATAGTCGCACTCAGCAGCATGCGTGTCTGATGCAGTGTTGATGGGGTTAGAATTAACAACATCAGCTATGTAGATGACATGGTGCTGCTGGGTCCGTCGGCGGGAGCAATCAGAGAGATGCTTAAGAGCGTTTACGCGGTACGGCTTTTCATACAATCTTTCAAATCCTTATTCTTCAAAATGAATGAACCGATTTTAACGAAACTTGGTATGCATACGCTAGATATCCAGGTCTAAATAGTTATAAGAAAACATTTTTGAAAAAGAGTTCAGGGGGAAGGATATAGTGATTTTTCACTTTCTATAGAAAACTTAAAATCGCTCTCTCTCTCCCTCTGAAATCTATATATAAGGATTTGAAAGATTGTATGAAAAGCCGTACCGCGTAAACGCTCTTAATACGTGTGAGGCCTACGCTGCCACTCATGGATTAAAATATAATGTTAAAAAGTGTGAATATATGGTCTTTGAGGTCAGCGGCAAACGCCGCGGAGAAGGACCCGAGTTGCTTGTGAACGGGTCGCCAATTAATAGAGTGGCAACTTTTAAATACCTAGGGCATTGTCTTGCCGCTGACCTCAGGGACGATGTTGACATTGAGAGGGAGCGCAGGGCCCTAGCGGTCCGTAGCAATATGTTGTCCCGTAGATTTGCGCGGTGTACAGATCAAGACAAGTAAAAGTAACACTTTTCAAGACTTATTGCCAAAGTTTGTACACGGGCAATATAATCTAAGCATAATTGACCCAATTATGCTTAGAGATCGCTGGACGTCCTGCGCCTCCAATATAACAATACTTTCAGAATGTTGTTGAGACTACCTCGTTATTGTAGCGCGTCGGAAATGTTTGTGCAAGCCCGTACCGACGGCTTCTATGCAATTATACGAAAAAAAACTGCGTCGCTGCTGTGAGGGACAATCAGAATAGCATCCTGAAATCTGCAGCCGAGAGCTTTGGTTCTCCGATTGTGTAGCAGTTTGTGCGGAGGTTGTTTTTTAATAACACTAGGCAATAAGATATTTTTGTATGTTTAATAACACTATAATATGGATGTTTGTGTGTCCGAAATAAGGAAAGATAAGATAAGATTAAACAAAATATCGTAGTAGCGTAGTAGTGCCGTGCTAACCGCAGTAGCTCACATAGCTTTCAGCCTCCATACATTTCTGGGGCTTAGCAGGCATCTTCGGTCTAGCCAGATTGTCTAACACAATCCATTAATAGTATTCTAATACTTTTGTGATATTTCAGCGAGAAGACGAATTCGACGCAAGCCAGACGTATCTGTGTATAGTGCCGGGTATAGAGGGCCACCACGAGAGGTTCCGCGTGCTCTGCGAGCGACTCAAGCTGCCGGCGCTGGTGCTGCAGCCGGGACTCGACCGCCCCACTGAGACCGTGCCCGAGACTGCCCGGAGATATGTCGATGTATGCGCTCACAAATTAAAGTGACCGTTATGAACATTTCAAATGTACCGACTCTACAATTAACCACACTTTCCTATATTTTAAGGTGCTGCTAAACAAGTCAGGAATGAAAAATACTTTCTACTTATTGGGTTATGAAACAGGCATACTGGTGGCGTTAGAAATGGCAGCTATTCTAGAAGATCTAGGTTAGTAATAGTAGTTACAACCCTATTCTATAATGTATTTGAGTAATTCGAAACTTTTAAACCGTTCGTTTCTGACTTTTAGGTTTAACTGGTACCTTATACTGCCTTGGATGTGCACCGACTGAAGTTCAGAATGTGATTCAAGAAAATATCTCAGAATATAAGACAAAAGAACAACTGGAGAATGAAGTTGTCAAGCATATGTTAAAGCTGATGGTGGGTGAGGAAGTTGTGGACCTGGAGGAAGCATTAAAAGGCATCACTTCCTGGCCACAGAAAGTGGACGCGTGTGTGCAGAGTTTGTTGGTTCATGTGCCGCACTCGGCGCAGTACTCCCGCTTGCTGATAGAAGCTGCACTGGCGCGTATCGAGCACGCGCGCAACTACGTGCCACCGGCACGCGCGCTGCGCTCTCAGCTGGTGCTGCTGCGCGCTGCATCTTCACAAGTGACGATACCGGTGCAATCGCTGCAGCAACACTCGCAGCGCCCAGTCGCCGTACACCAGCTGACAGCCCCACTGGCACACGCAACTAATGATACCAGCTGCTCGTCTCTCATTAATGAGTACTTGGATCCAAGTATTTTAGAGTCATTCAAAGAAAAAAATATTTGCGAAGCATATCTTCTCAACCCTGTTTCTTTCATGATTTCTGAATAATGAAGATTAAAAAAGTCTTTACCATGTTTGTAACCAAAATATTTCAAATTAAAAATAAACTGTGGATTGATAAAGCGTTGCATTTTATTTAAATAAAATTTAGATTTATGTTGTACTAGCTGCTACACGCGACTTCGTCCGCGTGGAATCCTGCTTTTATTCTGGTTAATTTATCTTTTTTTGGTCTAAACCTCCCTTCCCTTCTTCCACTGTTCTCTGACCTATGCCACATTTGGCCAATCCACTCGGTAGGAGTCTAATTCATCACGCCATCTCCTCCTGGATCTACCGCGTCGCCGGTTCCTGTTTGGAACCTAATCAGTGGCCACTTTTGCCCAGTTCTGTTGCGACATGCGGCAGATGTGGCCAGCCCAGTTCCATTTTAGATTGGCGGCTGAGTTGCCTACGTCTGCGATTTGTGTTTTGGAACGAAGTATACTGTTTCTGAAGCGGTCTTTGATTTTGACTCCAAGAATACTTCGTTCCATTGCTCGCTGCCAGACCCCGAGTGCGGACTTTGACATTTGACATTTTGTTAACGACCATGTTTGCGCTCCGTAGGTGAGGGTTGGGAGGACGCACATATACATGAGTTTCTTTTTGAAAGTGGAAGTAAGAAAGTCTAAGTAGTAAGTTTGTTTGTTTCATTATCATCATATCAGCCGAAAGACGTTCACTACTGGACATAGACCTCCCCCAAGTGTCGCCACAACAAACAATGATTAGTAAACTACATCAAAACACTTTTTTTTTGTTTTAGTGTAACTTTAAATGTCTTAAAAAAGTGATTATTTAATATCTTAGAAAAATGAATAATTTAAAAAAAATATATTCCTTTTTATCAACACTACAACAAAAAAAAAATATTTTATTATTTTTAATTTTATCTACACAGTTATTTTTTTTTAATAAAAGAGCTTTTTATTTATCACTTTTAGTGGTATCTCACACCAAACAACACCAATTTCGCAATTTCGTTTACTGGGATGACATTTTCTTCTAGCTATTTGGATTTAGAAATCAAACTCCTAAACCGATTCAGATGAATCTCGAAAAGTATAATCCTATCACATAAAAAAAAATTGGTTCATAAATGTCGGAGTTATGCGGTAACAAACATAAAAAGATAAAAAAGCAACCTAATTGAGAATCTCCTCCTTGTTTTGAAGTCGTTTAAAAACTTACAATTGTTTCGTTGTATGTTACTGATTCTAATGAAATTAAGAGCGAATTTCACCAATGAAACTGAACGCGATCAGTAATTCAGTACATCTAAAAGGGCCTGTGCACATCACGTTTTTTAAACGCACCGTTAACGCGCGTTTTAGAAACATTGTCGACGGCGCGCTTTTATCCTACAGAAGGTCTACAGGCTGTAATTCTAGTGGTCTATATTTGATTGCAATTATAGGCAGATTTTGGCGGGGGAATTTTTTAAAAAAAGGAAAAAAAAGGTACAAGGCGTACCTGTGGTCCTTTTTTTATGGGTGAATTCGGGCAGATACTTCCAGTACCCCGAGGACCGAAAACCGATGAATGCAATATACTTAATATCAACACATTAAAGTTCGAACATGCGAGCATATTTATTAGGAGGCCACACAAACGTGTGGAATTTCTCGAATTTTATGTTAAAAATTGGTGTGTGCCACCACAATCAAGAAGATGTTATGTTATTTCTGTTTAGTCCCGTTGCTCTATGGCACGAATCAATTTCACAACCGACATACACGCGAACTAAGTTGGCAACAGCCAGCGTTATATATTCTATAAGTCAACAAATAAAATAAAGAAAAATTTCTGTCTACTTTAAATACCCATGCCCCAGGGATGGGCTTTTATTTTAGAGTAAGATAGATTTAAAAAAGTCTTTATAGAACTTGTTTTTCCTTCAGGGGCTAATACAACATGTATACAAAAGAATAAACGCAATACCTCTTAAAGGGTCATTGTACTCATCAATATGACTAACTTTTACTATGAGACCAATACTGAAATCGCAAATAAAACAACTGTTTATTCTAATACACGCTGTATACAACTTCATCCCCCACAACTTCGGATCAGATTTTTTCAATTGTTGCAGCGGCTTGATCGTTCCTTGGAGCCAGTATATCGCGTTCACACAACCAAGAATTTTCTTGATAGATACTTGTCAGATCTCCGAATACTGAACTTAAAAGTTCGTCCTCTGAGGAAACAATCTCGGGAAGACTCACCTCACCCTGATCCTCAGGGATCCGTCCCTTCTCCAATCTTATTTTGAATTAACGTTCAATAATTTTAATTTATACGACTTCAAAAACAATTAAATATTGTTTGTTGAGGTATATTTTCGATTAAATCGAAAATATACCTCAACAATTGGAACGCACACATGAACTCAACGCGCAGGCGCGTACAAGAAGGTAATTTTAGATACCAAAAAGAAACGTCATAATATTACTAATCAAGATCTAATGAAGAAAAAATTTTCGTAGTGGTATTAGTAGCCATCACAGCACCTTTCAACGTCAATATTACTCATGACCTGCTGCATTTCGTATTCTGGAATAGAACCTTAATTTCCAGGATATATTGTGAATAACATTAAGAATTATTAGAACCGATTGTGCTGCTATGTTTCAAGCGATCTTTCGTACTGCACCTATCTACTGGGCCCACTGTTTCATCGATAACCTGGAAATGGCTGAAGCTAGCTGAAGATTTACAGTGGATTTACAGATTTATATTGGACCAACTATTAGGTCCTGTAGAATATATTGTCACAAATAATTTTCTACTTGTCTAGTGTTCACATAATTGGACCGTGTTATGCAGAAAGCAGCCATGTGGCACTTTTTCCAAAAATGAGTTATAAACACAGCCATACTAATTTTGACATGCCTGATTTTTTGCAAAAACAGCCATGTCAATATCTCTTTTTATCACGTAGATATGAGCCGTCAAATGCAGCCATGTCTACAAATGTTTATTGTAAAAAACAGTCATCTTCGTGTAAAATGCAGCCAATTTTGACAACAATTAAAATACCTATTTTGCAGAAGTCAGCCTAACTATATGGCCATTTTTTACAAATTTCAAAATGTTAGGAGGTATCAGTGTTCGAGTTACGTAAAAGGCAGCCACTCTATGATGGCTGTTTACTGCAAATGATTTATTTGTTGAAAATCGCAGTTGGCTTTTTTTAACACCATCCAGGCTGTTTTTGGCAATAATAAAAATAGGTATAACTTTTTGTTTTGTTTTATAGAAACTTATGATGTTTGCCGAGACATGTTCTGCAAAACTCTGAATATGTGCTCAACTAGAATCTCAACAGCCATGGACAAAATAAATTAGCGGAAATCGTTGTTAGACCAAAGAGGTCCAGAAAAGGGAGGAGAAAATAGAGTACCTGATGTGCGTAAAGAGGAAATAAAAGAGTTTATTAATTTACTCCCACTATATACGTCTCATTATAGCAGGTCACAAACATCGGCAAAGTTTTTTAAGCCTGGAGTGACTTTGTAGTTTATGATGAATATAGAGCCAAAATGACCACAAACGCCGTGAGTTACAGTTTTTTAAACGATTTTTTACGACAACTTTAACATTTAACCTAAAATACTAAGCAAAGATACGTGCAATGTCTGCGATAAATTTTGCATAGACCTAATAAATACAGGTAGAAGCGGTGGGGATGTTAAGAAGTTAAGAAGAAACACACAACATTCATCTTCACCAGGCCGAAAGAGCAAGATGTCAACAAAAAATAGATATGAACTTAGCTAAAAATCAAGAAGACGTCGAATGTCTTACATTTATATGCAAAAGACACTACCTCTGCCCCGGATTCAGACAAATATATTTTTTTATAAAAGGCAACTCTGGCGCTATAACTTGGGTGAGCACAGTGCTAAAAACAACCAAAGCTACTATTATACATGGATCGAGGGTCAGGCTGGACGTGGCGCACAGGAAGTGGGATCCTCACTTTTAAAACACATCGATAAGAACGTCTCTCACACTATAAAAGGTTTAATTCTTTGGTCAGAATCTTGTGGCGGTCAAAACCAGAACATAAAAATTACTCTCATGATGAAAGCAGTGCTCGAGATGAAACCAAACCTAGAATCTATAACATTTAAGTATTTGATGCCAGGCCATAGTTACTTACCCAATGATAAAGACTTCGTTGCTATTGAGAGAGCTTTGAAGTACAATCAAAGGATTTATACGCCTGGCGACTACATTCAAATTATGGCTATATGCAAAAAGAAAAGACCTCTGATAACTTGTCAAATGTAAATTGATGATTTCTACTCGACTGAGACTCTAGAAAAGTACATAGTAAATCGCAAGAAAACAACAAATAATGACAAAGTAAATTGGCTAAAAACAAGAGAAAGAGAAGGTGTTTTAAGAGTCAGTTAACTAAATTATGGCCAAATGGAAAACCTATAGCAGAGCCCAAGCTACGTGATATAATATCAATAATATATTTAATACCAGAAGATGCTCGACACTTTTATGACAATTTGACGTCGTGTGCACCTGTTATTGAAGATGACGTTGAGTTAGATTTTATTTAGGATGATGAATAAGTGCGAAAATTTATATTTTGCGTATAATAGTTTGTGACGTTTTAATATTTTTTTAAATAAATATTTCTAATATTCTATTGCCATGTTGTTACTCAAATAAAAATAATTTTATTTATTTAATTTGTTATAAGACCTAAATGAACTGTACCTAGTTAAAGTAAAAAACAGTATGAATACATTATACAACAGTCGGATTATTTTAGTGAACGTAGTAAACATTTTAGTCAATAGCTGCTACACTTAATACTTTCTTGTCTGTTTTTTATTTTTAAATAGTTACAGATCACATTTTAAAACACAGCCAACTTACATGGTTGGTTTAGACTTT
Source organism: Melanchra persicariae (assembly GCA_947386135.1). Classification (NCBI taxonomy): domain Eukaryota; kingdom Metazoa; phylum Arthropoda; class Insecta; order Lepidoptera; family Noctuidae; genus Melanchra; species Melanchra persicariae. The sequence goes on along the minus strand of OX376661.1, from coordinate 5,383,138 downwards.
ATTGTGATTTCTACAAAATATGCTATTTTGTATAAAACAGCCACGTCTAAAATCGCAATTATTAATATTAATAGCCACGTTTCGGAATCCTGGATAGGACACAATAAATAACAACAGTTATATCAAAATGTCTCAAATAAAAAACAATCAGAAAATTAATATACAACCGTAGTGCAACCATCGACAGAAAAATGCTCATAACTCTGTTTGTACTTTTCGCGACTTGGCTGCCTTCTGCATAACACGGTCCAATTATGAATGTTATAAACAAAAATATCAATTTAAAGTATGTTTTTTTTTAATTATTTATTTTGTTAAATGCGTTACAAATGTAGATCTTCAAATAACATCTGCCAAACTGCAAAGCGGTTTGTCGGCAGTAAGCTCTCGTGGATTTCGCACGAGGTCATACAAAGTAATGAATATAAAGCAGTTTGATTTAAAACGGCTAAATTAAACTAGGGCTATCTATATTAAGGCATAAGGCTAGATGGCTGTTCAAGCAACCACTTCGTATGTGGATACAGAGTAGTTGCCCACACAGCCACAGCTTACAAATAAATACAACATAGGTATATAATACAACAAAAGGACCGTACCGAACTACCGTACCGAGAGCATTATTATCTAAGTGCGCAACTAAATAAAATCGTAATCGTGTAGTATTGTTACCCCTCAGTGATTTTTACCGGCGAACCCAATACATCATCGTCTTGTGAACATAGTGAGACTTGTGGTAGTGACCAGTGTTGCGAACTTTTTATAATATTAGTCAATAAATCAGAACCTAGTATTTTAATCACCGTCAATACAGTAACATTTGAAAGTGTCTCGGCGAAACGCGTAAGCGCCTGCGTATACACGGCGCTTACGACCTTCTTCTCGCCAATAGTCGCTGTGCTTGACGCATCGCCGGCGACATACTCCCCGCCTTGGCACACTGTGCTACACAGTGTTTGATAGCTGGAAAGGATCGGGATCTGTGCCGTAGCGTGTTGTCACGCCCGCCTGTTTGTTTGCTGCTTGCCACATTATTGAGTATTTAGCGCTCGCGCTCTTATTTAAATCACAGGATGCCAAACGTCAAACGCACGCCCCCGTCGTCTCAGAAAGGTAAACTAAAGCATGCTCAATCGAAATCGGACCCGGACTTAACCATAGCGGTGGAGGAAGTTATTGAGCCGAGTCAAAACATAACTTCCCGACATAAACGCCCACGCATCTTTGGTTCTCCTACGGATGAACATGACCCCTCGAAGGCGTTTTTAATCAGTTTTAAAAATGAGCTGCTTGCAATGCTCGCAGACTGGAAGTCGGAACAAAAAAAAACCTTATCTCAATTGGTTACAGACGTCGCTCAGCTAAAAGTGCAATGTTCCAACATACAACAATCTAACGCTGAGCTAAAAGAGTCGGTTATATCTTTGAACAAGGATTATGAGGAAGTCTTGGCTAAGGTATCTTTGCTAGAAAAGGCGCAATATGAGAACAATGAGTGCATCAATAAACTTGAAAAACAAGTTCAGGAACTTCAACAGAAGTGTCGCCCTTCAGCTATTGAAATAAGGAACGTACCTGCGATGCCTAATGAGAAAATAGATGACCTTTTACGGATTGCTATGCGTTTGGGGCAAGTAACTCAGATGGAAATATCTCCCTCCAACATTCGCGATATTTACCGAAGGCCTGGAAAACCTGGTCAAACAAGATCCATATGTATTGAATTTTCTACTGTCTATTGTAAAACTAATTTGCTAACAGCTGTACGTAACTACAACAAGGGACGATGTGTCGAGGAGAAATTAAATACGGCGAACCTGGGCATTGTGGGAGAACGAAAACCAATTTATGTTGAAGAACACCTCACCCCAACATTGAAAAGGCTGTTTTACCTTGCCCGTGACTTCGCTAAACGAAATGCATATACTTTCTGCTGGATTTCTAACGGAAAAATCCTTTTACGCAAAAACCCTGACACAAAGGAATCACACATGGTGAAAGACGAACAGTGTCTCTTAGATTTAGAATTGAAAAAGTGACTATCTTCCCATCACCTATTTTGCTACTGTATATCTTTTAACATTTCACTTAATTATTTAAATTTATTTTTTAAATCCTATTGTAAACTGTATAATGATAAGATAGAATTATGTTTATTTAAAATTCAGCCTAACTTTAACCAATTAAGCTTCACATCGATAATACATGTACCTGTAAACAGTAATAGTGAGATCTACACTGTGGCTGACATTTCCTTTTTAATGCGACTTCAACGTCAACCGATAAGAGTAATCAGCTTTTTAATTAATATAATTCGTTTTTTTTGCACTAAATCGGTTACGTTGAATTTATATGTTAGAAAATTGTTTAAAAATGACGGATAACACTAATAATGCTGCCAATGCGATTGATAAGTTTGAGGTTGCTAGCTCCCATATTTGTACACCGGATCAATGTACAGGGCTTATTGCGGATCCTAACACCCATCTTAAAATTATACATATAAATATCAGAAGTGTAAATAAAAATTTAGACCAATTTATATCCATGCTGTCTGTGATCAAATTTGAGTTCGACTTAATCATACTTTCCGAGTGTTGGTTAAGAGGATCAGGCCCACCACCTTATCTCGATAATTACACATCTCACGTTACGACCAACAATCTGACACAAAACGATGGAGTTGTGATGTACTTCAGGAACGGATTAGGATGTACCATATCTGAACCATTGTTTTCAGATGCTAACTGCTTAATTTGTCGGTTAAAAGATACCGCTATAATCGGGCTTTACCGATCACCATCTCGTACAGACCTCACCAAATTTTATCACAGTCTAGAAACACTAATGTCTAATCTGAAATTGTTCAAAAACATAGCTGTGATAGGAGATCTCAATGTCGATATAAAACAAAATAATAATATCGATCGAAACTCGAGCGACTATTTACTATTAACAGCCTCGTTAGGTCTATTGCCAGCACACGTGTATCCTACAAGACTCGGAAACTGCCTCGATCATATTTTATTAAAATCCACCAGCCCGGCAAAAGTTATCATATTAGACACCCATATAACTGACCATCTTCCTGTCATTTTATGTATGAAAGAGACCAAGAAACTGTACCTGGATACCAATAGGGTAATAACGCGCCTAGACTATTCCTCTATCAAAGCTGACATTGACCAAAGTGATTTTAATTTGGTTTTGAATGAAACAGACGCAAATATTGCGACTGATAATTTTATCACGGTTATTAGTAACGTTGTAATAAAGCACACAACTCAACAAAAAGTTAGTAGGCGAACCCGTATCCTGAAACCGTGGATCACTGAAGGATTGCTTCGTTGTATATGGAACCGCGATAGAATGCACCTCAAACTAAGGAAAAATGCTGACAACACAATCCTATAAACGACATATAAAAGGTACCGAAACTTTTGTGATGCGCTGCTCAGGAAGTTAAAACACGAGTACGAAAAAGGTCAGCTTGCTAAAGCTCAAAACAGTCCGAAAGCAATATGGGATGCTGTAAACCGAATCTCAGGTAGGAAATGTCAGTCACAGCCAGCAAGGGAACTATTAAAATAAACAGTTGATGCGAAATTGTCAACAAACTGTGTCAACAAATACTTTGTTAACATTGGGAACCTGTACCTCGTCACACCAAGGAAAGTGCCTCACAGCACAACTCTCTCGGGATACTGCCAGTGAGCCATGAACAAGTGGCAGCGATCATTGGTTCGCTACGTAATAGCTGTGCAACTGGCTGGGATAATATTCCAGCCTTGGTAATTAAGCTCTCACAGGAAGTGCTGGTACCACCAATTACGCACATTTGTAACGTCTCTATTGCCACTGGCGTATTTCCAAACAGCCTGAAAAAAGCCATTGTGACTCCTGTGTATAAGGGTGGGGACAGAGAGCGACTCACGAACTATAGGCCTATTTCTGTGCTGAGTGCATTATCGAAGATACTAGAAAAAATACTTAATAACTGCTTAACTAAGTTTCTCACTAAATTTAACATCATCTCAGAAAACCAGTACGGTTTTAGGCCCGGTGTGTCGACTGAAGATGCTGTAACCAATTTCAGTGCCACGGTAGCTAGTAAGCTTGACAAAAGCTACAAGTGCTATGGTTTATTTTTAGATATATCGAAAGCTTTTGATACGGTCTCTGTCCCAATCCTTATATCAAAACTGGAGCACATTGGAGTTCGTGGTCTGTCATTAAATATATTTAAAGATTATCTGACCAATCGTACCCAGGCAGTCAAAATTGATACAATGGTGAGTGAGGACGAAGAAATGCAAGGGAGTATTCTTGGACCCACATTGTTTATAATATATTATTAGGACAGAAGTCAAATCACAATTAAAAAAAAAGAATTATTTATTAACCTAAAAACTAATCACGTGAGTTTCACAAAAATAATTATCAAACTTAGCTAATTTACAAACAGAGGAACAAAATCATCACTTTATCAAATAAAAGGGAAAAACAACAAGAGAATAATAGGATACAGAGATACCAGATTACACCGAACGGCCGACGGGTAGCGCTTCCGCACGCAACGAAGTCCAATCAAAAAGTGAGCTTCGCCTGCCACCTGCGGTAGTATTTATAGTGACCGCCCCCCCACGTTCCTGAGCCGGGTAGTTATATCTAACACGGCCATCCTGATCATGCCTCGTCCTCGACGGCATCAGAAAGGTCCGGCAAGTTCTGCATGGCTGCTCCATGGGTTTCGTCAGCTGGGTGGGAAGGCCCAGCGACTGGCTCTGTAGAAGTGGTGTTTTCAGTCAGGTCGTCTTCTGTGAAACCAACGAAGAAGATTAATGTCTCTCAGATAGTTAACACATTTTCCTATTCTTTTACTGGCACTCAATTCATCTTACGTGGCCTTTTTCTTTCATTCGTCAGACATAAATTGACTAGCTAAATAGTCTATGGGGTACCAAGACGTCATCTTAGTATTCCATAGAGTTCCATTCATCACACAAAGACATCATCGCTCATGTCATCGACATTCATACATGCAACACACATGGATCCATGTTCATTCACTGTCATGTGGGGCGTTTATCGCCAAAAGGATCGTCTCGCAGTCCGTCCTCTACATGACCCATCGTGTAGGGCAATTACCAAATCACCGAAAGGAACGTCTCGCAGTCCGTCCTCTACACGACCCATCGTGTAGGGCAATTTACCAAATCACCGAAAGGAACGTCTCGCAGTCCGTCCTCTACACGTCAAAACACACGTTTTACGGGACGACATACGTGTTATACGTGGTAGGCAAGGCCAAACTTTGTGAGACTGGTCAGGTACCTCGCAGTTTACCTGGCGTAGAAGTCTCGTAGGCCGTTTACTGTCTCACCCTAATCTGCACCACCCTCAATGACAGTGTAGATTCCTTATAGTACTCAAGCACACTCACGCTCAAAAAATGCAGCGCAAGTCTCAGGACACCATTCCCCTTTCCAGAGCACCATATACTGAGCAGCAGCTTGCGTCGTCTTGCCATAAGAGCCGGTCAACAAGCGCAGTTCATACCGCCCACTTGGCAGCGCGCGTGTGACCCTGTACGGCCCTCGCATTCCGTGGTCCATCTTACCAGTTGCCTGTGAAAACTTAATGACGAAAACCAAATCATTCACATTAAACACTTTAGGTGTGCGCCGGTTTCGATTTACATAATCGTCCTGTCGAGACTGGTTTTGTTTTAGTAGATCAGTTGCGCGAGCTCGGCGTAACTCTCTTTGTGCTTCACGATTCGGCTGTACACCTTCCAAAGCGACATCACGGACCAGTGACCTGATGACGGGGGTTGCCGCATCGGTGCCCACCAGTAGATTTAACGGCGATGCCTGAGTCGTCTTCTGTTTGGTCACGTTGAGGGTCAGTTGGAGTCTCCACAGCGTCTCGGACCAGGCTGCCCCTTTATGATTGGTCTCGATTCGAAGAAGGTTCAGCACGGTGCGGGCGTACCTCTCGACCTGGCCGTTCGATTGGTGTATCTCTGCGGTAACCAAATGTATCTCCGATCCCATATCCTTAACAAAATTTAAGAATCTAGCGGACTGATACATTCTGCCTCTGTCGGTTACAATCATTTTTGGTACACCAAAAAGTGAAACTGCGTTTGTGAACACTCTTAATAGTTCTTCTACATCCTGCCTATAAATGGGGTAAAGGAGTGTGTACTTGGTGAACGCATCCACAATTAGAAGAACAAACTTGAAACCGTTTGACTCGGGAAGCGGGCCTAGTACATCTGAGTGTACAACTGAAAAAGGTTGATCGGGTTTTTCCCACGAAGTTATGTTTTGTTGTGGAGCCCTAGGCACACGTTTCTTGGATATGCAAATCAAGCAATGTTCGAGGTACTTTTTAACGAATTGCCTAAGGCCTGGGAACCAAAAGTGCCTTAGTATTAGATCTAAGGTTTTATCATAGCCAATGTGATTGTGCTCGTCATGGAACACTCGAAGCAGACTAAGTCTGTGACCTCGGGGTACAAAGCAGAGGAATCGCGGTTGCTCGCCGATTGGAGTGTACCTATAGTACAAAAGATCATTTTTTTCGACGTAGCGATTAGGATCTAGGGTGCCTTCTCTAAGTTTTTGAAGAAGCTCCCGTGTCTCTTCATCTGCAGCTTGTGCTATCTGAGCCCAATTGCGATGCTGAGTGACATGAAGCACTTTACGAGGGGGGTTTCTGCTCAAGTAATCGGCGTGTGACATCATCGCCCCTTTTCGGTACTCCATCTCGAAGGTAAAATCTTGGAGGTACATCCACCAGCGGGCGACTCTCGGCAGCAGATCCTTTTTACGTTCAGTGGATTTGAGAGCATTGCAGTCTGTTATTAATTTAAACTGGATTCCGATCAAATAGTGTCGAAAATTCTGCAATGCTTTCACAACCGCCAACGTCTCTAACTCATAAGAGTGGTATCTACTCTCTGCGCCTTGAGTGGTCCGACTGAAGAAAACCACAACTCTTTTACTACCGTTCTGATGAGTTTGTAACAGAATAGCACCATAACCGATGCTACTCGCATCAGTATGAACCTCTGTGGGTAGAGTCGGGTCAAAAATTGCTAATACAGGCTCACTGGTCAAAATTGAGATAATTTCCTGTCGTACTTTTTCCTGTTCGGGACCCCACTTGAACTGAACACCTTTTTTGGTTAGTTGTGAGATTGGAAACGTTTTCGTTGCATAGCCCTCAATGTACTTCCGAAAGTAACCGGCCAGTCCTAGGAACTGTCTAACTTGTTTGACATTTTCCGGGGCGGGCGAGTCTACTAACGCCTGGATCTTATGAGGACTCGGTCTAACCTGACCTTGACTTATTATTCGGCCAAGATATTCAACCTCGGTGGTGAGAAAAACACACTTGCGTACGTTTATCGAAAACCCCGCCTTGGTCAAGGTCGTAAGTACCTGTCGCAACAGGTTGACGCCTTCGTCTACTGTGGCGCTCATCAACAGTACGTCATCTATGTAAACTAGGACTTGACCCGCATCGATGAATTTGCGCAGAGTTTTGTTGATGATACGTTGATACACAATGGGCGAGTTTGTCAGACCGTATGGCATTTTTAGGTACTCGTAATGCCCCTCGGGCGTAACAAATGCGGTGCGATGAACTGACTCGTCACTAATTTTTATCTGGTGGAAACCGGAGGCCATGTCAAGAGACGAGTATCTCGTTATGTTTTTATCACCTAAACGATCGATATGGTCATCTATTAACGGGAGCGGATATCGCTCTTTGACAGTCACCCTGTTCAAAGCGCGAAAATCAACGCAAAGCCGGTCCGATCCGTCCTTTTTCTTCACTAAAATGATCGGACTAGAATACTCTGATTCAGATTCTCGGATAATGCGCTTCTGTAGAAGGTCATTGATGATTTCGCGAACTCTAATTTTCTCAGCAATTGAGAGTTTATATGGACGGTAGGTAATGGGTACATCGCTGGTTACGTTGATATGCATTTCGCCCGTAGTGACAGTAGTTGTCGCCGTGCCTGTTATAAAAAACTCCGCAAAATCATCAATTACCCTCTTAATAGATTCCCGCTCTGCACCCTGTAGTGGTGTTACTATAGGTATGTCAGTTTCTTTAGAGACCGTGAACACATGAGACGTGTTCTGACTTTCAGACGCGCGTGTGATATATTGTTGGTCTTTGGTTCTGATGTACGTTATGCCATCCCTATTCAAGATATCAGTTCCAATTATAATGGGTGTACTCATAAACGCGGCTGGTACTACAACGAAATCAGCTTCTAGTGCAATATTAGCAAACTCAACCGTAAGGGTTACGTAAGACGTGGACACTATTTCATGGTTACTTATACCTTTCAACACACACTTAGTAGGTTCTACTGTGCAAGCCAAATGTTTTACTACGTCGGACGATATGAGGGAGACATTAAGCGCGCCGCTGTCTATTAACACATCGACCGGTACGCCGTATACTACTGCGGTGGTTATGTCACTGTTTTTTCCGCAGGATCCTGACAAAAATTTACGTTGCGTTTGTTCTGGTGACCCTGTGGTCCGGACGATCTTTCTTTGGCAAAACAAACTTCCTCCGTATGCCCTATCTTTTTACAGAAAGTGCAGGTTGAAACGTTAGGACGTACTTTGGACACTGGCTCGGACGGTTTAGGTTTCTTTGGGCAGTTGTGAGACAAGTGACCTTGGGCCTTACAGTTAAAGCAGGTCTTACGCTGATTGGGATCTGCATGTCCTGTACTGCGTTTCCGTGACGGAGGGTATGCCGTAGTTTTAGCTGAGCCACCCTTTGTTTGATCCGGTTTTGCATATATAGATAGAAAGGACACCAGATTTTCTGAAGAAAGTTCTGCGTTTGCCGCCGCTGCCCGTACTTGTGCATCGTCTATGCCGCGGACCACTATCTGAGTCATTAATTCGTCACTAAGGCCTTTGATAATGCGCAAGCGGAGTAGGGTACGCCTCGCGTACTCAGCGTACGACGTGAATCTATTAGACGTCGTACTCATTGTTTCAAAAAGTATTGTCGCGTAATCTAATTTTCGGGGGCAAAGGGGTTTGAATTCGCGTTTAAAGCTACTCCACGATCTATCAGAGGTTACCCATTCATTTAGCCAAGTTCTCGCGTCGCCTTTTAAACACCCAGCTACGCGTGACAGGCATTCTCTTTCGTCCCAGCGATTGGCTATTTGTGCGCGATCCACTTCATCACACCAAGAGTCCACGTCATGGATAGTCGGGTCAAAGTTTGACACAAAATAGTGGGAACGTCCCGGATTTATAGAGTGGATCGCATCTACTATGGCTTGAGCCACGGATGGCGCCGTTGGATCCGGTTGCGGAATGGGGGTAGACGTGATTTTATTTTCGATCATTTCCAGACGGGATAGAATTGTGTCTATCGTTTGTGTTTCTGTAGGGGTAGACTGCGGTGTCTGGCTAATGTATGACGCAAGGGGCGGCGTCCCGTTCGCTCGTACTCTGGAGGGAGTCCGTTCGCGACGACTACGTGACTTATTCCGAGGTTTTCGTGAGCTATCTCGCGACCGATCGTGCCTACAATGCCGTCGATGCGATCTGCTACGCGATCTGCTCCGTGAACTACGCGTGTTAGGCATGTTCACCCGTCAAAACAAGTATTATTCGCACAAAACAACAAAACAAAATAAAAAAATAAAAAAAAATCACACACGTGGGTAAATGAAAAAAATTCCTCTGTTATGAAATTTTAAGCTGGTAAAGGGGCCTAAATTGGGGTTGGATTGTTATCCCAGTTCTGATATTAGGACAGAAGTCAAATCACAATTAAAAAAAAAGAATTATTTATTAACCTAAAAACTAATCACGTGAGTTTCACAAAAATAATTATCAAACTTAGCTAATTTACAAACAGAGGAACAAAATCATCACTTTATCAAATAAAAGGGAAAAACAACAAGAGAATAATAGGATACAGAGATACCAGATTACACCGAACGGCCGACGGGTAGCGCTTCCGCACGCAACGAAGTCCAATCAAAAAGTGAGCTTCGCCTGTTTTTTTTTTTTTTTTTTTTTTTTTTTTTTTTTCGGTATGACCACTAGCAAGTTAACACGCAAGGGCTAGCAACTGCTCAACCGGACTAACCTGTGGTGGCCTCAAAAGAATTTAAGGCCCCCAGCCAAGGCAACAAATCTAGCTACAAGCTAAACTACTGACCGCTCGCTAAGGGCATTCCCTGTGGAATACGACCTCGGCTTAGCGGCGTCAGTTTGGGACAGCAAGGGACAATCAGGCTGGGTCGTTTTATTATTTAGGGGTTATTAAAGCTAAGGGCTCAGCGGCGCGGGCTGGCTCGTTTGCAAAAGTCGGGGAGGGTTTTGAATGGGGCGTCGCGACGGACCTCGGCGGCGAGGTCGGAATACGGAACGCGGTCTGTGTTTGTTTTTTCTAAGAGTGCTGGTTTCCCTACAGCTTTCCTGAATCGTTGTGATCTCGTCATCTGACTCGACGAGTGTATGCCGAGGACGGCGAATCTTGCTAATACGAGAGGGAGTGTATTGTGAGGCCTTTGAAATCAAAGGGTTGCTGTGTTTCTCAGCTGATTCAATAAAACGCTTTGTAAGACGTTTCATGAATTGTTTTATTGTCGGGATTTTGAGGTCGACATGAAGTCGTTCATTCCTAATAAACCACGGGGCGCCCGTGGCTTTTCGGAGAAATCGGTTTTGGACTACTTGCATCCTGTGGATTTGCTTTGACTTTGAGTGTGCGAATGTGGCACACGCATAAGTCATAATCGGGCGAATGCACGTTGTGTAAATGCGCAGTTTACATTTAAGGGACAGCTTGCTGCGTGCATTCAGCATGGAGTGGAGTCTACCTAGAGCAAAAGCGGCGCGCGAACGTACCGTTTTTATGTGCTCAGCAAAAGTGAGTCTGTGGTCTAGTATCACACCTAGATATTTGGCTTGCTTTTCCCACGGGATCTGCTTACCAAACATGGTGATCGGACTCGGTGGTTTGGGAACGAGTCTAGCCCGCTGCTTGTAAAACAAGACCGCCTGGCTTTTCTCGGGATTAACTTCAAATCTCCAGAATTTAAACCAATCGCCTAGGTCGATGGCCGCCTTCTGGAGATTTTTGGCTATTGACGTTTCACTACTGCCTGAGCAATAGATGGCCGTGTCATCGGCAAAAAGAGCTAACTGCGTCTTGTCATTTCTGGGAATGTCGCTTGTGAACAGCGTGAAAAATAAGGGTGAGAGCACACCGCCTTGAGGGACGCCGGCTCGGATAGGGTGGGGGGAGGAAAGCGCACCTTCGATACGATACCGAAAGGTGCGATTCGACAAATAGTCTCGTATGATGAGCACGAGACGGTCAGGCACGCCGAGTTTGTATAGCTTATAAATTAAGCCATTGTGCCAGACTTTGTCGAAAGCTTTCGCTATATCAAAGAACACGGCTCCCGTTTTTAAACCGCGTTGAGTGCGGTCGCTGATATGCTCAACGATACGGTAAACCTGTTGGACACATGAGTGATTAGCTCGAAAGCCAAACTGTTCATTTGGGAGGAGGCCCTTGGCTTCGGCATAGTCCCTGAGTCGCTTATAAATAAGGCGCTCATAGATTTTACCTAAGACCTTGAGCAGACTGATGGGGCGATAGCTATTAGGGGAGGACTTTGGCTTTCCCGGTTTTGGAATACCGATAACGGTCGCCTCTTTCCACGATTGTGGGAACATGTTGTTGGACAGAGCGCCGTTGAAAATGGCAGTCATCAACATGATAAGATATTTCCTGGGTTTGAGTTTCCCGATTATATCCTTCACCTCATCTGGAGTGATGGGGGGGAGGGGGTCTTCGGGGTCCTCAACGGGGGGGAGAGAAGTCCTACGTTCGACCTCAGCGTCCACCTTGGCGAGGTGAACTGGGTCTACCGGGTAGGAGCTAGGAGAGCACTGGGACTCTAGGCTGTCGGCCAGGCATTCAGCTTTCTCATCGTCTTCAAATGCGATGGTATTGTCAGGGCGAGTGAGGGGAGGCATAGTTGTAACTTCAGAGGCGCGTAACTTCCTCTGGAGTTCCCAGAAGGCCTGGTGATTGGGTTCGAGGTCGCCAAGCATCTTTTCCCAGCGACTGTTACGCAGTTCAGCGATGGCGCGACTTACTTTACGCTGTAAGTAGCGCATGTGAACTTTGTTACTGTGGCAGGGAAAGGAAGAGTAGGCACGGACCGCCGCGTTCTTCTCCGTCAGCAGAGCACGCACCTCGTCCGGGAGTTTCCAGCGATGATCGCTCATCGCCGGGACCTCCTTTGAGCATTCGCTCAGGACGGATCGCACATGTTCCGTGAAGGAGTCGACTGCAGCCGTCGTGTCGGCGGCAGACTCGATGAGATCTGGAATCTTATCCAAGTGAGGTGACGTGGTGATTTTCAGCTTTTCGCTTACTTTTCTCCAGTCAGTGATCACTCGGGAAGGAGGGGGTTGAGTGGGGTCCATGGTTCCCGATCTGGGGGCAAGTTCCAGAATAACGGGCCTGTGGTCCGAGTTTAGCTCGTCAATTGTCTCCACAGAATGCAGCCTTAGGCTAACATTCTTTAAGAGGGCAATGTCGAGCACATCAGGACGAAAGTTGGGGTCATGAGGGTAGTGAGTGGGATGCATCGGAGCGATGACATCAAAGTTGAGGGGGCCGGAGAGTTCGAAAACGACTCTCCCCCTGGGGTTGGCCGTGAGGCTATTCCACGAGGGGTGTTTGGCATTGAGGTCACCCGCCAGAATGACGGAATCACTCAAACCGAGAAGTTTAATGAGGTCATCTTTTATCTCCGAGGTGTTAGCCGCCGTGTTGCTGGCGCTAGGAGGAGGGATGTAAGAGGAGATGACCGTGATGGGCTGATGGCCTGTCATACCTAGCCGACAGACAGAGACCTCTACTTGTGCAAGAGTGGGAGGATCCACAGGGATGCAGTAGAGTGAATTTTTATAATAGATAAGGGTACCTCCCCTGTGACATCGGGTCCTATCGTTGCGAACTAAACGGTAGTTTGCAATTTTAGGGTCTCGATGTTGGGGCTTGAGAAAGGTCTCTTGGACCAGAAGTACATCAATTTGATGATCGCGGAGGAATGTGGCGATTTCGTCACGCTGGCTCAGAAGGCCATTGGCATTGAAGAGCCCTATCCGGAGGGCCTTCGGTTTGAGCCTACGGTTAGTGGACTTATCCATTAACTATGGAGTTGAATTTGTAAATATAGTGACTTACATCACTGAAGTTCTTATAGATTGAGGCATGGTTGCCTCCGCTGGATTTGAGTGCCGCGCTTAAGGCGAGGGCCCTATCAGAATAAAAGGCCAGGAAAGTGATGAGAGACAGATTCTCATCAACATTTTCGACTGTCTCGACTAAGGGAGCTGGGACAGCTGCGGGAGTAGCCTTTGGTGGGGGAGGGGAGGGTGGTGATAGGCGTGCGGGGGGCCTCGTCTTTGCGAGAGCCGCGCGAGAAGCCGTTGGCGGGGAGAATGGGGGGATGGCTACATCCATAAGGGCGGGGATGGCCTTAGAAGGTGAGGCGTTAGGGGAGGCCTGAGGGGCCTGTGAAGCCTGAGGGGTAGTGGTCCTCAAGGCCGGGAAGTGGGCCTTGTGGTTTGCTGCCCTCCAGGGATTGGGGCGCTGATGGCTTTGAGCCATTGGGGTGTTGGTGGCTTGGGTGGGGCGTTCCCTAAACTGGCGGACGTTACCGCGCTTTGCCAGTGAGGGAGAAGAAGATTTTGGTGCCCTGGGGCAGCCCCGGTAATTTGCCGGGTGCCCGGTCTCACCACACAGCACGCAGCTGGGAGGCTCGACACATTGTGATCGGTCCTTAGGGCGTGTGCAGTCAGCGGTGCCGTGGTCACCCAGGCACTTGACGCATCTTGGCTTAGCGTAGCAATTACGCTGAGTGTGGCCGTAGAGTTGGCAGCGATGACACTGCCCAACTATGCCACTCCTATTTGGGTTCTCGGTTTTAATGCCCGAGAGCCTACAGACTTGGCTGAGTTTGAAAATGGGGTGATACCCCTCAACTGGGTCGCAAACGACCAGGATCATGTCGTAGGGTTTACCCCCACGACGGTGCATTCGGTGGACCTCAGCCACCGGAATTTTTTGCGACTTAAGGTCGCTGAGAATATCCTGGACGGATATTTCGTGTGGGACATTACGTACGACCACACGTACTTGTTTTTCCTCCTCGAAAGAGTAGGAATGGAACGGAATGTTCCTTTCCCGGAGGAGTTTATGTAGGCCTCTGTAATCAGTGGCCGTGGGGACTGTTACTTTTATGCCCAGGTTGACAGTCTGGGCACGAGTGAATTTTATGTGGCGTGCATCGCACGCCGCAGAGATTTCGGTCCACATGGTTTTTTCGTGGACGAAGAATGGGGGTGGGGATTTCATCTTAGGGGGGGCGATGGGTGCCGGGGTGGCAATGGCCATAGGGCTGTGGGAGCGGCTTCGTTGCTGGGAGGTACCAGCGCGTGAAGCGGGGCGAGAGGGGGCTGGGGAGGGGAGAGGGGAAGATTGGCCTGAGGGGGCCTTTTGGGTCGGCTTCTTCGCCTTGGGTGCTGACTGGGCAGCATTTGACCTCTTCTTCCTCTTGCCCTGGACAACTATGAAGCTGTCCGAGGAGCTCGAGGAGTGGTGTCCATCCGAGTCTGACTCGGAGCCAGACTCATACTCCATTGTGTTGGAGGGGACGGGGGCGGGGGCGGGGGCGCTCAGCTCGGGAGTGAGCTGGCTGTCCAAGGCATCGCTGAATTGGGCGATGTCAGACATTGATGGGGTAGGGGTGGGGGGGGGAGGGGGGCACCGAACGGGTGCGGGGGAAGAACTACGACTGAGCGTCGTGGGGGGGGGGGGGGCACTTTTGTGGTGGCGGGGGGGGGAATGGTTTTGCAGGTGCCAACACTATAGAGGGGGGGGGGGTTGACACCCTAGGTGGAGATGACGGGACAGTGGTCATCTCACCCTGGATACGTTCGAGGATAGCGTTGAACAACGCTACGTCGGGGTCGTCTTTGTACTTAGCACAAAGGGCGGCGCACAGTGCCATAAGGGCATCTGCTACGCCGGGAGAGGGGAGAGAGTGGTCGGGGATCGGGGCACTATTTACCATTATGGTGGCCACCGATGGGGAAGGAGTAGGTATGGCGCTCGAGGCGTCCATCCTGAGAGGGGGGGGGGGGGAGCTAAGCTCCTGTCCCTAAAGACAGTTCCCCAAAAACAGCCCTTCCCTTGAGCGTTTCCTAGTGCTCTAGCCGGGGAGAAGAAAGCCCAAACAAACTCTCCGGCAGCACAACTGTCTTCGGCCTGAAGGGCCACTAAACCTAACTCCCCGGGTGGGAGCTCCCGGGGATGAGTACCCTCCCTGCCGGGTTCGGTCAGGGAGGTGAGTGCCTAGGGTGAGCCCTAAGCTTGTATACCCACTGCCGATCTTAATGTGCAGTGGGGCCCTATGGGTCTTTCGACCAAGCTGGTGACGTAGGGGTAGACACACCCAGCCGTCACCAGGTGCACCCTGGAAGGAAACGGGATTAGAATTTAGGGCGCGACTAGGAGATCCCCCAAGGCCGCGCACCTAAACCCTTCCGACTTTACCAAGCCCTGAAGGGGCTTGGTAGGTGTGTCGGGTCCACACCACTTGGCTTAGTTGGCACCGTAAGGTATCCACCAAGTACCACAAACAGTGGATTTTACCTGAAGGGCAAATCTCTATCGGTAGCAAGCGAATAAATTCACTTGCAACCGAAACGAGTCACCTCGTAGCACGCTATGAGACTGCGTAGCAGATCTCGTAGCACTGCTACGAAGTGGGCGGAGCTACGTAGCACGCGTAGGCGAGCTAACGTACCTACGCTGTGTGACGACACGGAGTCTCGCAGCTGGTGCGCGTAGCGGTCGGCGGTGTCGCGCGCTACGGGGGCGTAGCGCCGGGGGTCTGCTGCTACGGTCGTAGCGGAGAGCTGCGTGGAGGTGGGATGCGTGCGACTCGAACGGGCGCTCGAGGCGGAATGGAGCGTGAGCTTCGCCTGCCACCTGCGGTAGTATTTATAGTGACCGCCCCCCCACGTTCCTGAGCCGGGTAGTTATATCTAACAATATATTAATGACTTGTGCAAGATGAAACTAGAAAACAGTGATATTTTTACTTATGCGGATGACACAGCACTCTTAGTGTATGGGAAAAACTGGGTAGAGGCTAAGACACAGGCCGAGAAGATTCTGAGGGAAGTCATGTTATGGTTATCTTCTAATTTACTTACGTTGAATGTAGATAAATCGAAATATATTCGTTTTTATCTCCCCAACACCTCAACGCCATCAGAAGAAACTATAAAGCTTACTGCCCACAATTGTGCCATAACAGCAATAGACTGTCGTTGTTCCCCATTGTCAAATGTGATCTTGGTGTTTTAGTTGATGAACGATTGGACTGGCGTCCACAGGTGGAAACCCTCACCGGACGTGTCAGAAAACTACTGTACGTGTTTAAGAATCTTCGTCACTCTGCCGACCGTACGTTATTGAATACAGTCTATCTTGCATTGTGTCAATCAATATTGTGTTATTGTGTTCCTGCTTGGGGTGGGACTTATAAAACTTTGTTTTTGAAATTAGAGAGGGCACAAAGGTCTATTCTCAAGGTCATGCATGGTAAGCCGCGCTATTATTCTACCACAGAACTGTACAAGGAGTGCAAGGTGTTAACGGTGCGGCAGCTGTTTATTCTGCGCACTATGCTCCGGCGGCATTCACAACTTCCTCTAAATAAAGTAGGCTCAAAAAAACGAAGTGGTGCACTTGTTTGCCCCTCTGTGCAATGTAGAACAGCTTTCGCACAACGACAATACAACGCATTGAGTTCCAGGCTGTACAATCAAATTAACAAAAAGATCTCACTATTCAACCTTAATAAGCACAATTTTAAAGAGAAATTAACTAATTGGTTAAAGTTGTTAAGTTATGATGAGACAGAGAAGCTAATTGAAATAATAAAATAAAAACATCCCTTTTTGTTTTTTATCAAGTAATAATTTAACAAGAAACATACACTTAATCATGTAAAGTTGCTAAATATGTCAAATTGTTTATGTGTAATACAAAATAAGACGGTGACATGTATACGACATCTAAAACGGTCGACCGCCGACTACCCAAGATACGAGCATGTCTCAGTTTGGGAGTCGTTGTCTCAAAATAAAATGCTTCTGTACATTCACTTCACAAACTGGATAGAATTTTTTGTTTCTGTTAAAGCTTTTGTACTTTTTGGAGAATAAATATTATTATTATTATCTTATTATTATTATCTTAACTATGGACACAAAGACAGGTAGTCTTTCATAAACACTTTTTTAAGGTGGTTTTTATTTTTGGTTAGTTGTATCACTCCTTCAGGTAACTCATTAATAATAATAGTGTAATTCATCGCCTCGCACGCTTACCATAATAATTATTCACCTTAGGTACATGCAGTTGTTTTTTCTTTGATTCCCGGGTAGGGTAGTTATATACTCTTGCGTTTTTATGAGTTTTAACATTATGTTGTTCCACGATAATGGATATTTTAATTTTCATTAAACTTGTGTATCTAGCACTCTGCCAATCCCTCATCCAATATTGTATTGTTGCTTGGGGTGGTTCAGGAAGGTCCCACATGTTGAAAGTAGAACGCGCCCAAAGGGCACTGTTGAAGGTGGGTTGGCAGTTACCCTATCGCTTTCCGACCACAGACCTTTACAAAACTTGTAAGGTTCTAACTGTTCGTAAATTATATATACTCAATCTTTTAATGACAACTCACGGCCACACTCCCTACGATCCTTCTTTGATCTCCCAACGACGTAAACATTCGGTCTGTCCCTCAATTCGTACAAATTGTGCTTCGACCCAACGCTTCTTCCGCTTCCTTAGCAGTCATGTGTACAATAACACTAACAAAATTTTAAACATATACCCCTTGTGCAAATCTAAATGTAAAGCAAAAATAATAAATTGGCTTCTTGATTTAGATTATTCTGAGACAGAAAATATTTTAGCTGTTTTAAAATAAATTAGATAGTAAATTTGTAGACCACATTTTAATACACACACCTACACTCACTCTAACAAATATACTTTCACATACACACCATTACTTGTACAGACAACCATACGAGGACTATAGCTGTAAGTCACCATCCGAGGACCTTCTAGAAAACCAGGTTAACGACGACTTACGACCTTATTAACAAGACAGAAAGAAAGAGAAAACAATTTAGGTTGATGAGCCTATTCGTATTGTGCTATCTCAATCTTTTTTTGGTATGACTTCCTATGAACAATGCGAGGACCTTAATACATTCGAAAACACGCCTGGGAAGTACCATCCGAGGACCTGTGTGTGAGCCAAACGAGGACTTTAACCATCTGACCAGGGACACCAATGCGAGGACCTAATTTAACACACTTTTTCTCATTTCTTGTACAATGTGAGGACGCAGTATTAGACTTTTTATGTACAGTACGAGGACGTTTTTCCGAGTAGACGGTGTACAAAGCGAGGACCTTTTGAAAATTTCCAATACAAACTTTTTACACACTTATAATTTTACCTTAATAATATTTAAATTATCTTTATGTAGGCAATTCTATTCACACACGTCAATTTCTTGATTTAAGTACCATCAGAGGACCTAATTTGATTTTAACTGACAAACGTTCAAAATGTAAGTCTGATATAAAAATTTTATAATCACGGTGATTTTATGAAGCTTTCGCTGGAATTGTCTCCTCAACGGTTATTTGTATCGTCTTGAAACTTTGTATTCTATTTGTTGACAATAAATTTCATAGTAATACATCTGTTATGGTAATGTTATTGTAGCTACTGGTGGAATTGTCTCCATGTGAGACAACTCTTCATCGGTTACTTGTAGCGTCTTGAAACTCTGTGTGCTTTTTGTTGATATTTCATAGCAATACATAGTCATGGTGATGCTATGTAGCTGCTGCTCAAACGGAGAGGAGAACTACTGGTACCATAATTCTGGAGCTCGAAAGACAATATTGTTCAAGCGCACCCCCATCTAGCATCGTCGCACACCTTCACCTAATGTGGCTGATCCAACGACCGCAGCAGCACATACTCCCATAAAAGGCATCATCATCTGCCTAGCCTGTTCCCAACTATATTGGAGTCGGCTCCCAGTCAAACCGGATTCAGCTGAATACCAGTATTTTACGAGGAGCGGCTGCCTACCAGACCTTCACAACCCATTAACTGGGTAACACGGTACTTCTTGGTAACACTGGTGTCAGATTATCTGGCTACTGACAATCCGTAACGACTGCCAAAGATCTACAAATGACAGCTGGGACCTACGGCTTAACGTGCTTTCCGTGGCACGGAGGAATCTCGGTATGTTAATATGGTATATACTCCCATAAAAGGCATACACGTAACATATTGCTCAATGGCTCTTTAGGCCTCACTGGTCAGGCAACGACTCCGCCCAAAGTTCGACGCCCTTTTCCTCATGTTGCCCGGAGATCGTTGAGCTCCCGTCAACGCACGGCTGCCTTTCTGGTGCAGGTGGAGTGAGAGGAACGCTGTCTTTCCCTCTCTGACGTTTCCTTTGAATGTATCTTCGACGGCATTCCGAGAAAACGGAAGCGATAGACCACCCCCAGCGTCCTCGCTAAACGTTCCTCCAGCGTATGCTGCACGGTGTTCTCGGGACATTCCACGCGCTAGTGACAAACGGGCATCCGCTTCCGACTCATGCGACGCAGGTACTTCCCAAAGCATCCGTATCCAGTGAGCGCCTGAGTCAGCTGGAAACTGAGGGCGCCATGTCACTTATCCAGTCACTCATGAACCTAATAACCATCGCTTTCTGCGGTCTTGGCAGTGCCACGGCGTTTCGGGCTATAAGGATTACCGCCCACACGGGTACCCCATAAATAGCAGGCGGGCGGGCAATGGACCACACGATTCCTACATAGTCTTCTGCAGGAAGTGTTCGGCCCTGCTAAATTGGGTACAACCCACAAAAGAGCAGCTACAATGCACATCAACCTGGGGACCGAGTCCTAGGTACTTAGTCATCAGCTCGACACTGATGCGAACGCCACCAATCACTATATGTTAATCCCGAGCTGGCTTGTTCCAAGGTTTCCATGGGGAAACAGAGGGCTTCGGACTTATGCAAAGCCACTTCGAGACCCAAACGCCGAATTCTTCCGACGACCTGCATAACCCCTGTCGTGGCCAGTATTACCACTTGCCAATGTCATTGCCCCCGGGCCGTCACCAGGGTATCATCAGCGTAACATATCTCATCGACACCGTCGAGAAGTGCAGTGCCCAGTCATATCCAGTTCAATGTTCCACAGCGGTAGCTCTAGGACCGAGCCCTGTTGTTTCTGACCAGCCATAAGGATGATGGTTGAATAAATGTAGTAGTGATTGTCATTGATTACAGCTGTACAGCCAGGTTGGGGGCAGTTAAAAATAATATTGCTTGTTTTCAGTGTTATCTTTGCTTCAATTTACAACCTTAAATGCTAAAGGGAGTTCTATAGATTTAACCATAAAAAAAATTTACGTACACACTTAATTAAAATAACAGTTTTGTAAACTGGACCGTAAACATCCAGATTCTTATAACACTCGGGGAGACATGCAAACAAAGTATTCATTGCGCCATGAAAACAGAATCAATTTGCCTCCCTCCCGCCTTAAATTACATTCTTCTAGTCCATATTCAATGTCAATAAAAATATATAATAAATTACCAGTAGATATAAAACAACAAAATAAAACCAATATATTTTTAAATAAATTAAAACAATTCTCTCTTAATTAAAAAATCTTATAACACAGTAGACGAATATGTAACGGATAAATCCATTAATACATAAGTATTAATAACAGTTACTTAGTAAGTAAATAATTATATTGAGTACCTAATTACAGTACAATTACATTTAATATTATATAGTTATACTATACTAATAATAATGAAAAATCTTTAAGTGAATTCACAAATAAATAATATTAACACATACCTAGATAATATTAAATAACTCATACAATTAAATAAATAATTAATATGAACGAATGGTAATTTAAAAAACTTATTATGATACAAAATAATACAAATATAGTTAATAAGTTTTTTGTTTTATTTTATGTAAGCGCTCTTCCTCTCTCTACTTATTTAAAAAATTTGCTGTGCCCGACAGGGTTCATAATTGTTTCCATTTTTATATTTGCCACCTGTATTTGTACATTATGGATAGCAATAAACGATTTGATTTGATTTGATTTGAACAGAACGGGAGACAATACCCTGCTTAAGAATTACAGGCCCATCTCACTTCTGAGCCATGTCTACAAGCTGTTTTCCAGAGTCATCACAAACCGTCTCGCACGCAGGTTTGAAGACTTCCAGCCTCCCGAACAAGCCGGATTCCGAAAAGGCTTCAGCACCGTAGACCACATACACACGCTGCGGCAGGTTATACAGAAGACCGAAGAGTATAATCTGCCCCTCTGCTTAGCGTTTGTGGACTACGAGAAAGCCTTCGATTCGATCGAGACTTGGGCTGTGCTGCAGTCTCTCCAACGGTGCCAGATCGACTATCGATACATCAAGGTGCTAAAGTGTTTGTATGAAAACGCCACCATGTCAGTCCGACTTCAGGATCAGACATCAGAACCTATCCTCCTGCAGCGGGGTGTGAGGCAGGGAGACGTAATTTCTCCGAAACTGTTCACGGCCGCAATGGAGGACGTCTTCAAGGTTTTGGACTGGAAAAGGCTAGGCATTAATATCAATGGCGTGTACATCACTCATCTTCGATTTGCCGACGATATAGTCGTCATGGCTGAGACCACGGAGGACCTCAGTACAATGCTCGATGACCTCAGTAGAGCTTCCGAACTCTGACTCTGATGGGCGGCGTTCGGGAAGTTACGCGGTATCTTCTCGTCTCACATACCACAGTGTCTCAAGACGAAAGTCTATGACCAGTGCGTGTTGCCAGTGATGACCTATGGACTCGAAACGTGGTCGCTCACAATGGGCCTCATCAGAAGGCTTAAAGTCACCCAAAGGGCAATGGAGAGGGCAATGCTCGGAGTTTCCTTGCGTGATCGAATCAGGAATGATGATATCCGCAAGAGAACCAAGGTTACCGACACAGCCCGAAAGATCGCCAAATTGAAGTGGCAGTGGGCAGGGCACATTGCTCGCAGAACAGATGGTCGATAGGGCCGAAAAGTTTTGGAGTGGCGACCGCGTACCGGAAGACGCAGCATTGGAAGGCCTCCCACAAGGTGGACCGATGATCTGGTGAGGGTCGCGGGTAACCGATGGATGCGAGACGCACAGGACCGGTTGTTGTGGCGACACTTCGGGGAGGCCTATGTCCAGCAGTGGACGTCTTTCGGCTGATATGATGAACAGAACGGTGGAGCAAGCTCCGGCGCGATCTCATAGTGGTATAGAATAAGCGACTGTCGCAATCGCAACCCAGCGCTGGGCCCGCCACAATCGTGGCGAGAAAGTCAACTCTTTGAGGAGTGGTTAGAGAGGCGCCACGACGTCCTCGTATTCCATCTGACGCAGGTCCTCACCGGACACGGTACAACACCCAATTGTCACCATTGTGTGGATCGTAATGAGGACACTACATGTCTTTGTAGCGGCGATCGGCAATGGTGACTTCTCGCGTTCGGCCCTGGTCCAATCCAAGGTCCGGAGTCAGAGAGCATGGGAAACAGTCACCTCCTTCTGCAAAACAGAAATGCAAGCGAAGGAGGAAGCGAGATAAGTGAGGAAGAGGCAATCCTCACGTCCCAGCCGCCGAAAGAGACGCCCTGTGCGTCAGCAGTCGCCCTCAAGCATCGCCCAGAGCGGGAGAATTCATTTGATGATATCACATCCAAAGAAAAATGGATATGGTTCTAGAGTTTCAAAAGCTTTTTGTCTCGTACTGTGAATATGACGTACTTCCATGCAAATGGTCATCCCCAATTTCTGTTCTGTTACAATGGAAAAATAACCCAATTTAATTGTTACGTAGATTAAGGCCTCTGTAGATTGATTTGATTTTCAGCACTCGAGAAGGAAGTGATTTTATAAAATCAGACAATTTTGAAACAATTAAAAGCCAATACACATGGAAATCTATCCAAATGGGGACCTGAATACACATGTTCGGAAAAGTTATCAATATGAGAACTTTTAAACACACTGCGTGGAAAAACCTCCATCCGAGAGCATATGTGTGAAAAATAACACATAAGTCCCCGCAAGGTACTTAAAATATGACTGATGTGTAAATGTAGTGTGTTAAAAATTTATGAGCGCTGACACACGTTCGGAATGTGAACATGACTTTCCACGATCAAACCGAGGTCCACCTAGGTCGACATGAAGTTTCCCTTATTAAGTATATAGAAAGGCTCAAAATCGAATGGAGAATACGGTGAATTGGTCGGGTCAATCCGAGGACGTACGAAAAGGTCCTCGGATTGAAAATGTCCTCGGATGTGCCTTGTGTATTCAGGTGCATGTCCTCGCATGGTACTTAAAACAAACACACACAAAACACGCAACACACACGCAACACACACTCAACACTCACCATACACTACACACCCACAGACACACCATCTTTAGTTTTAACATTTTCCTATTTTAGTTTTTAAATATTCCTCTCTGTACGTGAAGGCTTTGATGTTTACAAATTAGTGCTTAATAGTACTGTTTTAAGAGGGTGAGAGCCTGGAGATCTGTCATACAGGTCCCGAACCCACTACAGACTCCAGCTCTCACAAAGGTTACAAATTTGATTGAAATAATATGTCACGAACCAATGTCTGTACCTTTTTGAGAGAAATAAATCTTTATTATTATTATTATTATTATTTTCTTTATTTAAGGTACATACATATAAAATACATTTTTAAATATTAAAATACAAAGATATCAAATTATTTAAAAATGTAAAAAATAGTAGCCCACCGGTATCGGGAACAGGGTCCAAGCTACCGGCGGTCAGGGCTCCAGAGAGAGGAACCTCCTAACGATGCGAGCCGTGTCCAGAAGTACTGCTCTCTGAATCAAGCCCTTGATCCAGCTGCCTAACGAGAGCCTTCTAAGATGTTGGTCGAGGCTCGTGGCTATTAAGCCGTTGGCTGACACGACTATCGGTACAATGATTGCCGAATTCACATCCCACATGTCGACAACCTCGCGAGCCAAGTCAAGATATTTGATTTGTTTATCTTTCTCGGCTTTCACGAGGTTCTCGTCATGCGGAACGGTGATATCTACAATCATTGCACGCCTCTCGATTCGGTCCACCACCACTATTTCAGGCTTATTTGCAATAATAGTCCTGTCAGTGATGATGGACCGATCCCAGTACAATGTGATACTGCAATTATCGAGAACTGGGTCGGGCACATACCTGTAGTACGGAACCTCCGCCTCCACAAGAGAGTATTTCAGAGCAAGTTGCTGATGGATAATCCTGGCTACAAGGTTGTGTCTATGCAAGTATTCTCCATTAGCAAGACGAGAACAACCAGAGATAATGTGGCGAATTGATTCTCCCGGACGGTGACATGCCCGACATATGTCAACCGTGCCGTCCTTCACAATAAATCTCCGGTAGTTTTTCGTCATGATAACTTCGTCCATAATTGCACAGACAAAACCTTCGGTTTCCCCAAAGAGGTCACCAAACCGTAGCCGGGCTACGGACGCTAATTGATCCACGTCGGGCCCGTGTAGGGCCCGGAAAAAGCGTCCGTGAAGTTCCTTACTCTGCCATACCGCCCTGCGATCGTTGGTGTCAAGCACTGCAGGTTTGCGCCAGTTCTCATTTGCCAAGGAGAGCGGGGTGAGTCCCTTGTCCACCGCCACTACATCTCGATGCATACCCACGTCTACAGCTAGGAAATATTCCCTGAGACTGCATATCTCGCGATTGTGGATAGTCTTAGCATTTAAAAAGCCTCGACCTCCACATTTTCGCGGGATATACAGTCTCATTACCGACGACCGTGGGTGATGCATTCGATGTGCAGTTAGCAGTGTACGAACCCGCCTATCCAGGGCGTCCAGTTCCGTTTGAGTCCATTTGAGTACGCCGAAAGAGTACATCAATACCGGCATGACCCATCCGTTGAAAGCGCGCACCTTGTTTCCGCCCGACAGAAGGCTGTTGAAAACCTTCTTCAGGCGGCCAAAGAAGCGCTCCTTCAACGAATGCTTCATGTCAGTAACACTGATGCCTAACGCTTCCGACATACCCAAATACTTGTAAGTTTCGGTTGGAGAAAGGGATCTCAGGTTTATGGAATCCGAGAGTTGCGATCCCACGGATTCCATAATCTCTCCATGCTTTACATGCATGACCGCACATTTGTCCACACCAAACTCCATCCTGATGGCACTACTGAAAGTTTCAGTTACCTTCAGTAGCTCCATCAGTTGCAGATTACTGGGGGCAAAGAGTTTCAGATCATCCATGTAAAGGAGGTGAGATATAACCTGACAACCGCTCTTCAACCGATAGCCTAGTCCTGAATTCTCCAGCAATGTGCTGAGAGGATTCAAGGCTAGGCAAAACCAAAGCGGACTCAAACTATCGCCCTGAAATATACCCCGCTCGATCCTAACCGGTTCGCTATTCCTCTGGATATTTCGACATCCTGGATAGCGAAGGACTGTCCTCCATTGCCCCATACATGACGTCAGGAAGGTGTGTAGCGTTGCATCAATTTTATACAATTCTAGCACCCTCATGAGCCATGTATGAGGCACCGAGTCATAGGCCTTCTTATAGTCTATTCAACATGTCGACAGATCCTTTCGGGAACGCCGAACCTGTTGGTTAATGGCCGTATCAATGAGGAGTAGCTCCTTAGTACCGCGGGACCCATTCCTACATCCATTTTGAGAGGCAGACATGATGTTATTGCTGCTAATGTGATTATTAATTTTAGCTCTCAAAATGGATGTAAGAACCTTATAGACCGTCGGTAAACACGTTATCGGTCTATAGTTTTTGGGTTCCGCGGTGCTACCAGATTTATGGAGCAGGTGGGTAACTCCTGTGGTAAGGAATTCAGGCAGCGAGCCGGACTCCAAGGCAGTTTGGAACAGAGACGCCAAACGAACATGCGACCCAAGTAACCACTTAACCCAAAAGTTGTGCAGTCCGTCCGGCCCTGGAGATTTCCAGTTAGGCAACGGACGGACTGCACGGGCTACATCTTGGGGGCTTATTGTGATTGCCCCCATTTCGGGTAATGAATCGCATGCTCCTTCGACTTCTCGAATCCAATCTCCTTCGGTGTGACTGACAGGCACCGACCAGATGCTGCGCCAGAATGAGAACATGGCGTCATCTTCTGGCAGGCGCGTGTCAGTCACACCTTGTTCCGGTCGCTCCCAAGCCCTGTATACCCACCTTTCATCACTTCGGAATGTGCGATTCAAGGTGTATCGCTCCACTCGCCGCCTATACCTACGAATACGGTTTGCCCATGCATACACCTTCTGCTTCAGGAAGTCGATGC
Source organism: Melanchra persicariae (assembly GCA_947386135.1). NCBI lineage: Eukaryota > Metazoa > Arthropoda > Insecta > Lepidoptera > Noctuidae > Melanchra > Melanchra persicariae. The sequence goes on along the minus strand of OX376661.1, from coordinate 5,356,494 downwards.
GCTCTGTGACACAGGACATAGTCTTGGGGACTGATATCAGTCCCCGAAAACGCCCGTCTCACAAAACGCATCACTCTAGGGCGAGTGTTGCCCTCCCTGAAGCAGGTCAGTTTGCCGATTAACGCTCTGGCCCCACCGATACGACGCTCGATCCTGCACTGCCAGGCCGGTACGGCTGGTTTTGGTCGTGTAACTCTGTCCTTGGTTATTTTGATTTTAAGTGCGCAACTAAATAAAATCGTAAAAGTGTAGTATTGTGACCCCTCAGAGATTTTTACCGACAAACCCAATACATCATCGTCTTGTGAACATAGTGAGACTTGTGGTAGTGACCAGTGTTGCGAACTTTTTATAATATTAGTCAATAAATCAGAACCTAGTATTCGAATCACCGTCAATAAAGTAACATTTGAAAGTGTCTCGGCGAAACGCGTAAGCGCCTGCGTATACACGGCGCTTACGACCTTCTTCTCGCCAATAGTCGCTGTGCTTGACGCATCGCCAGCGACATACTCCCCGCCTTCGCACACTGTGCTACACAGTGTTTGATAGCTGGAAAGGATCGGGATCTGTGCCGTAGCGTGTTTGCCCGCCTGTTTGTTTGCTGCTTGCCACAATATTGAGTATTTAGCGCTCTTATTTAAATCACAGAATGCCAAACGTCAAACGCACGCCCCCGTCGTCTCAGAAAGTTATTAAAATGCAACGCACTCCATCAAAACGTTTAACTCATGGACAATCACTTTCGGAATCAGATCTGATGTCTGTCGCAAGTGAAAAAACTGACGGTATAAATGTGACTGGACGTACCAAGCGTCTTCGTGTGGATGATTCACCGAACAAGCAGCTGGATTCTGAATCCTATTCAACATCTAGTGCTTTCCAATCAGAGCTACGCGAGATGCTGTCAAAATGGAAAGCCGATCAAGAGCAGCTGATTACGAAAGAGTCACTACGAAATATTATGCAACAGGAACTAGGAAAAACTATCAAGGATACCATTACAGAGTCAGTGACGGACCAGCTATCCAGCATAAATGAGCGTCTGAGTGCCTTTCACGACTCGCTCACTTTTTTTAACCAAACATTTGAGGAGTTCAAAGTTCGTCTGGAACAAAAGGAATCCATCATTACGACTCTGCAAGCCGATAATAACCGTTTGAAAATAAATGTCAATGAGTTGACAACACGTTTAAATGTAGTTGAGCAGCATATGCGTGAGAACAATGTAGAAATCAACGGTATTCCTGAACACAATAACGAAGACCTGGCAAACACATTAATCAACCTATCTAAAACAATCGGGAGTTCTTTGAATGACAGCGACATATTGCAGATCACTCGAATCGCTAAACTAAATAAGGATAATGATCGCTTCCGTTCGGCCATCGCAAAGTTACAGTCTCCTCGGCAGCGCGACACTATCCTGGCAGCAGTTAGCAAATACAATAAGAAACACCCTGAAGATAAACTGAGCTCTCACCATTTGGGTATAGCCGGCAAACGAGCTCCTGTATTTTTGACTGAACACCTGAGCCCAGCCAATAAATAGTTACATGCAGCAACGAGGAAACTAGCCAAGGAAACCTCATATAAGTTTGTCTGGATTCGTAATGGCAGAATCTTTGTTCGTAAGGATGTTAATCATGATTCTATATATATTCGTAACTTGGATACTTTAAATAGATTGAAAATTGAGTAAATTCCTTGAAATATAATTTAAAATGAATAATTTACAGTTTAACATAACAAAAATGCTTAACATATATTACCAAAATGTTAGAGGAATGAGAACCAAAACTAATGATATTTATCACAATATTTTGTTAGACAACTATGACTTAATTGCTTTTACGGAAACATGGTTAAACTCAAATATATGTACTAGTGAATTTATCGATGATAGATATATTACTTTCCGCAAAGATCGATTGTTTACTGGGACTTCCAAAAAAGATGGAGGCGGAGTGTTACTTGCTGTCTCAAAACACATAAAATCAACAAGAGTTCAGAGCTGGGAGACCAGTTCTGAAGATTTATGGATAATTTTAGAAATCAAAGCTCAACATTCTATAAGAAAAATTGCAATATGTATAGCTTACCTTCCGCCTCCGGTCAAAATAGAAAATTTATCCTCATTTCTAAATAACGCTGATAATATAGTGGCTAAAGTGGACGATGTCCTGATTCTTGGAGACTTTAATTTGGGTTTTATAAAGTGGAACCAAGTGAATGGAGGTTTTCAGCACACACTCCCCGAAAATTATACAAATACACTGGGTTATTCTTTAACCGATTTTATTTCATTAAATAATCTTTATCAGTTCAATAACGTAAGAAACATCAATGATCGAATATTGGATTTGGTGATAAGCAATCTGAAGAACATTACAGTTACTCCTTCCATTGATCTACTTAGTAGGCTCGATTCACTGCACCCTGGTTTACTCGTAAATATATCCGATACAACTCCCGAGACACTAAAATGTAACCATAAGTCTGGATACAATTTCTTTAAGGCAGATTACGCTAAAATAGTAGCTAAATTGAAAGAAATTGATTGGACTGCCTTATTTTCTAAATGCGGTGACGTAAATGATATGGTCTCTCAATTTCACACTTCTCTCCAGAATGTTATTGCTATGTTGGTACCGAAATATAACCGCAAGAAGCAGAAATATCCAACCTGGTTCTCATATCGGTTAATAAGACTGCTTCATCATAAACAAAAAGTGAGACTAAAATGTCGCAAATATGAAAATCCACGTGATATTGCGGAGTTTGAGTGGTTGCGTGACCAATGCCATAAACTTATAAGATCGTGTTACAATTCATACAAACAAAGAATAGAATCCGACATAGTACAGAACCCTAAGGCTTTTTGGCGTTATATAAAAGACAAACGCCAAGGGCAATCTAGGTTTCCATCCAGTATGCAACTGGATGGGTCGGTTGCTGATACTGGACCCGAAATTTCGAACTTGTTTGCCCAACAATTTTCTTCAGTGTATAGCGTGAATAACGTAGGGACAACTGATGTGTCCCATACTGTTCAAAAAGTACTTCATAAAATAAGCCTTACAGATAGAGAAGTTCACAACAAATTAAAGAAATTAGACTCTCTAAAGGTCGGTCCTGATTCTATCCCACCTGTCTTTATAAAGCGCTGCTGTAATGCACTGGCATTTCCGTTATGCACTATTTTTAATCGTTCATTGGCCGAGGGAGTTTTTCCTGATGTGTGGAAACAAGCAAAAGTTGTACGTATATTTAAAAAGGAGGATCCCGTGGATATTAAAAACTATCGTCCGATTTCAATATTATCATGTTTCTCGAAAATATTTGAGTCCCTTATTTTTCCAATAATCACGCAACACCTTAATTCTAATGTTTCATCTGGTCAGCATGGTTTCCTGGTGGGTCGTTCAGTGGAAAGTAACCTGATCCAGTTTGTGTCCGACATATCCGATTCTCTAGACCAAAGACTGGAGGTGGATGCGGTGTACACGGACTTCAGCAGTGCTTTTGATAAAGTTAGTCACTCACTACTTTTGTCGAAATTAGCAGCTAATGGAGTACATGGATCACTGCTGGGGTGGTTTGCATCGTATCTAGAACAGAGGACTCAGAACGTTGTCTTGAATTGTTACGTGTCAAAGCCATATGTATCCATCTCGGGTGTTCCACAAGGATCTCATTTAGCACCAGTCTTATTTTTACTTTTTATAAATGACTTGGGGCAGGTTATCAAAACCTGCAAATTCTTAATGTTTGCCGATGACCTTAAGATCTACATGCCAATCATGTCACCAAACGACTCTGTGGCGATGCAACATGACTTAGATCAAATAGTAGATTGGTGTAATAAAAATGGCATGACCTTGAACGCTAAAAAATGCTTTCATATAAAATTTTCAAGGAAGAAAAAAGCTAGCGTAACATCTTACAAAATTAATAACGTAACACTTACCAGGGTCAGTGAAATTCGGGATCTCGGAGTGATAATGGATGAGGGATTAACCTTTAGGCAACATATAGACAGTTGTGTTAAAAAGTCTGCCCAGCTACTAGGTTTTCTGAAAAGGAATACTCGAGGATTTAGATCTGTAAAATCTAAAATCGTTCTGTATAATGCGTTAGTGCGCAGCAAGTTGGAATACGCCAGCGTTGTTTGGAATCCGTTTTATGCTACACATTCCCAGCGTCTAGAGAGCAAACAGCGGGCTTTCACCAAACACCTTGCTTTTATGGCCCCCGGCATATCTCATAGGTGCCCATACCAACAACGTCTGACATTCTTCAATATAACTTCACTATATCAACGAAGAGTTATGCATAGCCTTCTGTTCCTATACAAGTTAGTCAACGGCCATATTGATTGTAGTGAACTACTATCGCGCATTTATTTGAGTGTTCCGCACAACATTCCACGGTATCCCCTTACCAGATTGTTCCATCGCCCTTCTACCCGTACCAACATAGGTCGCAACTCCCCACTAGCGAAGATGTGTGACAACCTCAATTCACTTATTAAGTCCATTACTGAGACAGATATATTTGGTGACACTAAGGCGAAATTTAAATCGAGAATCCTGGCTTCTCTACGGGCTATCCAGTCTCCTGATCAAGTCAGCTGTCCAAAAAGTTAACTTCGTTTGTGTCTAATTTTCCGACCCTGGAAACCATGAAAATAATGACACCCATGACGAAAAGTTGTCAAATCTCGTGGGCGCCATCTTGGATTTCGATTTTGACCCGGTAATCGTTATTGGCGACCCCGGAAACCATGAAAATGACTTCCATGATGAAAAGTTTTCAAATCTCGTGGGCGCCATCTTGGATCTCGATTTTGACCCGGTAATCGTTATTGGCGACCTCGTAAACCATGAAAATGACACACATGATGAAAAATTGTCAAATCTCGTGGGCGCCATCTTGGATTTCGATTTCGACCCGGTAATCGTTATTGGCGACCCCGAAAACCATGAAAATGACACTCATGATGAAAAGTTGTCAAATCTCGTGGGCGCCATCTTGGATTTTGATTTTGACCCGGTAATCGTTATTGGCGACCCTGGAAACCATAAAAATGACAACCATTATGAAAAGTTTTCAATTCTCATAAGCGTCATCTTGGATTTCGATTTTGACACGGTAATCGTTATTGGCGACCCCGAAAACCATGAAAATAACACCCATGATGAAAAGTTGACAAATCCCGTGGGCGCCATCTTGGATCTCGATTTTGACCCGGTAATCGTTATTGGCGACCCCGAAAACCATGAAAATGACACTCATGATGAAAAGTTGTCAAATCTCGTGGGCGCCATCTTGGATTTTGATTTTGACCCGGTAATCGTTATTGGCGACCCTGGAAACCATGAAAATGACAACCATGATGAAAAGTTTTCAAATCTCGTGGGCGCCATCGTGAATTTCGATTTTGACCCGGTAATCGTTATTGGCGACCCCGAAAACCATGAAAATGACACATATGATGAAAAGTTGTCAAAACTCGTGAGCGCCATTTTGGATTTCGATTTTGACCCGATAATCGTTATTGGCGACCCCGAAAACCATGAAAATAACACCCATGATGAAAAGTTGACAAATCTCGTGGGTGCCATCGTGAATTTCGATTTTGACCCGTTAATTTATTGGCGACCCCGAAAACCATGAAAATAATGACACCCATGACGAAAAGTTGTCAAATCTCGTGGGCGCCATCTTGGATTTTGATTTTGACCCGGTAATCGTTATTGGCGACCCCGGAAACCATGAAAATGACTTCCATGATGAAAAGTTTTCAAATCTCGTGGGCGCCATCTTGGATCTCGATTTTGACCCGGTAATCGTTATTGGCGACCTCGTAAACCATGAAAATGACACACATGATGAAAAATTGTCAAATCTCGTGGGCGCCATCTTGGATTTCGATTTCGACCCGGTAATCGTTATTGGCGACCCCGAAAACCATGAAAATGACACTCATGATGAAAAGTTGTCAAATCTCGTGGGCGCCATCTTGGATTTTGATTTTGACCCGGTAATCGTTATTGGCGACCCTGGAAACCATGAAAATGACAACCATTATGAAAAGTTTTCAATTCTCATAAGCGTCATCTTGGATTTCGATTTTGACACGGTAATCGTTATTGGCGACCCCGAAAACCATGAAAATAACACCCATGATGAAAAGTTGACAAATCCCGTGGGCGCCATCTTGGATCTCGATTTTGACCCGGTAATCGTTATTGGCGACCCCGAAAACCATGAAAATGACACTCATGATGAAAAGTTGTCAAATCTCGTGGGCGCCATCTTGGATTTTGATTTTGACCCGGTAATCGTTATTGGCGACCCTGGAAACCATGAAAATGACAACCATGATGAAAAGTTTTCAAATCTCGTGGGCGCCATCGTGAATTTCGATTTTGACCCGGTAATCGTTATTGGCGACCCCGAAAACCATGAAAATGACACATATGATGAAAAGTTGTCAAAACTCGTGGGCGCCATTTTGGATTTCGATTTTGACCCGATAATCGTTATTGGCGACCCCGAAAACCATGAAAATAACACCCATGATGAAAAGTTGACAAATCTCGTGGGTGCCATCGTGAATTTCGATTTTGACCCGTTAATTTATTGGCGACCCCGAAAACCATGAAAATAATGACACCCATGACGAAAAGTTGTCAAATCTCGTGGGCGCCATCTTGGATTTTGATTTTGACCCGGTAATCGTTATTGGCGACCCCGGAAACCATGAAAATGACTTCCATGATGAAAAGTTTTCAAATCTCGTGGGCGCCATCTTGGATCTCGATTTTGACCCGGTAATCGTTATTGGCGACCTCGAAAACCATGAAAATGACACACATGATGAAAAATTGTCAAATCTCGTGGGCGCCATCTTGGATTTTGATTTTGACCCGGTAATTGTTATTGGCGACCCTGGAAACCATGAAAATGACAACCATGATGAAAAGTTTACAATTCTCATGGGCGACATCTTGGATTTCGATTTTGACCCGGTAATCGTTATTGGCGACCCCGAAAACCATAAAAATAACACCCATGATGAAAAGTTAACAAACCTCGTGAACGCCATCTTGGATCTCGATTTTGACCCGCTAATCGTCATTGGCGACCCCGAAAACCATGAAAATGACACTCATGATGAAAAGTTGTCAAATCTCGTGGGTGCCATCGTGAATTTCGATTTTGACCCGGTAATTTATTGGCGACCCCAAAAACCATGAAAATAATGACACCCATGACGAAAAGTTGTCAAATCTCGTGGGCGCCATCTTGGATTTTGATTTTGACCCGGTAATCGTTATTGGCGACCCCGGAAACCATGAAAATGACACACATGATGAAAAGTTGTCAAATCTCGTGGGCGCCATTTTGGATTTCGATTTTGACCCGGTAATCGTTATTGGCGACCCCGGAAACCATGAAAATGACACACATGATGAAAAGTTTTCAAATCTCGTGGGCGCATTTTGGATTTAGATTTTGACCCGGTAATCGTTATTGGCGACCCCGAAAACCATGAAAATGACACATATGATGAAAAGTTGTCAAATCTCGTGGGCGCCATTTTGGATTTCGATTTTGACCCGATAATCGTTATTGGCGACCCCGAAAACCATGAAAATAACACCCATGACGAAAAGTTGTCAAATCTCGTGGGCGCCATCTTGGATTTCGATTTTGACCCGGTAATCGTTATTGGCAACCCCGGAAACCATGAAAATGACTTCCATGATGAAAAGTTTTCAAATCTCGTGGGCGCCATCTTGGATCTCGATTTTGACCCGGTAATCGTTATTGGCGACCTCGTAAACCATGAAAATGACACACATGATGAAAAATTGTCAAATCTCGTGGGCGCCATCTTGGATTTCGATTTCGACCCGGTAATCGTTATTGGCGACCCCGAAAACCATGAAAATGACACTCATGATGAAAAGTTGTCAAATCTCGTGGGCGCCATCTTGGATCTCGATTTTGACCCGGTAATCGTTATTGGCGACCCCGAAAACCATGAAAATGACACTCATGATGAAAAGTTGTCAAATCTCGTGGGCGCCATCTTGGATTTTGATTTTGACCCGGTAATCGTTATTGGCGACCCTGGAAACCATGAAAACGACAACCATGATGAAAAGTTTTCAAATCTCGTGGGCGCCATCGTGAATTTCGATTTTGACCCGGTAATCGTTATTGGCGACCTCGAAAACCATGAAAATGACACACATGATGAAAAATTGTCAAATCTCGTGGGCGCCATCTTGGATTTTGATTTTGACCCGGTAATTGTTATTGGCGACCCTGGAAACCATGAAAATGACAACCATGATGAAAAGTTTACAATTCTCATGGGCGACATCTTGGATTTCGATTTTGACCCGGTAATCGTTATTGGCGACCCCGAAAACCATAAAAATAACACCCATGATGAAAAGTTAACTAATCTCGTGAACGCCATCTTGGATCTCGATTTTGACCCGCTAATCGTCATTGGCGACCCCGAAAACCATGAAAATGACACTCATGATGAAAAGTTGTCAAATCTCGTGGGCGCCATTTTGGATTTCGATTTTGACCCGGTAATCGTTATTGGCGACCCCGAAAACCATGAAAATGACACATACGATAAAAAGTTTTCAAATCTCGTGGGCGCATTTTGGATTTAGATTTTGACCCGGTAATCGTTATTGGCGACCCCGGAAACCATGAAAATAATGACACCCATGACGAAAAGTTGTCAAATCTCGTGGGCGCCATCTTGGATTTCGATTTTGACCCGGTAATCGTTATTGGCAACCCCGGAAACCATGAAAATGACTTCCATGATGAAAAGTTTTCAAATCTCGTGGGCGCCATCTTGGATCTCGATTTTGACCCGGTAATCGTTATTGGCGACCTCGTAAACCATGAAAATGACACACATGATGAAAAATTGTCAAATCTCGTGGGCGCCATCTTGGATTTCGATTTCGACCCGGTAATCGTTATTGGCGACCCCGAAAACCATGAAAATGACACTCATGATGAAAAGTTGTCAAATCTCGTGGGCGCCATCTTGGATTTTGATTTTGACCCGGTAATCGTTATTGGCGACCCTGGAAACCATGAAAATGACAACCATTATGAAAAGTTTTCAATTCTCATAAGCGCCATCTTGGATTTCGATTTTGACACGATAATCGTTATTGGCGACCCCGAAAACCATGAAAATAACACCCATGATGAAAAGTTGACAAATCTCGTGGGCGCCATCTTGGATCTCGATTTTGACCCGGTAATCGTTATTGGCGACCCCGAAAACCATGAAAATGACACTCATGATGAAAAGTTGTCAAATCTCGTGGGCGCCATCTTGGATTTTGATTTTGACCCGGTAATCGTTATTGGCGACCCTGGAAACCATGAAAACGACAACCATGATGAAAAGTTTTCAAATCTCGTGGGCGCCATCGTGAATTTCGATTTTGACCCGGTAATCGTTATTGGCGACCCCGAAAACCATGAAAATGACACATATGATGAAAAGTTGTCAAAACTCGTGGGCGCCATTTTGGATTTCGATTTTGACCCGATAATCGTTATTGGCGACCCCGAAAACCATGAAAATAACACCCATGATGAAAAGTTGACAAATCTCGTGGGTGCCATCGTGAATTTCGATTTTGAACCGTTAATTTATTGGCGACCCCGAAAACCATGAAAATAATGACACCCATGACGAAAAGTTGTCAAATCTCGTGGGCGCCATCTTGGATTTTGATTTTGACCCGGTAATCGTTATTGGCGACCCCGGAAACCATGAAAATGACTTCCATGATGAAAAGTTTACAATTCTCATGGGCGACATCTTGGATTTCGATTTTGACCCGGTAATCGTTATTGGCGACCCCGAAAACCATAAAAATAACACCCATGATGAAAAGTTAACAAATCTCGTGAACGCCATCTTGGATCTCGATTTTGACCCGGTAATCGTCATTGGCGACCCCGAAAACCATGAAAATGACACTCATGATGAAAAGTTGTCTAATCTCGTGGGTGCCATCGTGAATTTCGATTTTGACCCGGTAATTTATTGGCGACCCCGAAAACCATGAAAATAATGACACCCATGACGAAAAGTTGTCAAATCTCGTGGGCGCCATCTTGGATTTCGATTTTGACCCGGTAATCGTTATTGGCGACCCCGGAAACCATGAAAATGACACACATGATGAAAAGTTGTCAAATCTCGTGGGCGCCATTTTGGATTTCGATTTTGACCCGGTAATCGTTATTGGCGACCCCGAAAACCATGAAAATGACACATACGATGAAAAGTTTTCAAATCTCGTGGGCGCATTTTGGATTTAGATTTTGACCCGGTAATCGTTATTGGCGACCCCGAAAACCATGAAAATGACACATATGATGAAAAGTTGTCAAATCTCGTGGGCGCCATTTTGGATTTCGATTTTGACCCGATAATCGTTATTGGCGACCCCGAAAACCATGAAAATAACACCCATGATGAAAAGTTGACAAATCTCGTGGGTGCCATCGTGAATATCGATTTTGACCCGGTAATTTATTGGCGACCCCGAATACCATGAAAATAATGACACCCATGACGAAAAGTTGTCAAATCTCGTGGGTGCCATCGTGAATTTCGATTTTGACCCGTTAATTTATTGGCGACCCCGAAAACCATGAAAATAATGACACCCATGACGAAAAGTTGTCAAATCTCGTGGGCGCCATCTTGGATTTTGATTTTGACCCGGTAATCGTTATTGGCGACCCCGGAAACCATGAAAATGACTTCCATGATGAAAAGTTTTTAAATCTCGTGGGCGCCATCTTGGATCTCGATTTTGACCCGGTAATCGTTATTGGCGACCCCGAAAACCATGAAAATGACACATACGATAAAAAGTTTTCAAATCTCGTGGGCGCATTTTGGATTTAGATTTTGACCCGGTAATCGTTATTGGCGACCCCGAAAACCATGAAAATGACACATATGATGAAAAGTTGTCAAATCTCGTGGGCGCCATTTTGGATTTCGATTTTGACCCGATAATCGTTATTGGCGACCCCGAAAACCATGAAAATAACACCCATGATGAAAAGTTGACAAATCTCGTGGGTGCCATCGTGAATTTCGATTTTGACCCGTTAATTTATTGGCGACCCCGGAAACCATGAAAATAATGACACCCATGACGAAAAGTTGTCAAATCTCGTGGGCGCCATCTTGGATTTCGATTTTGACCCGGTAATCGTTATTGGCAACCCCGGAAACCATGAAAATGACTTCCATGATGAAAAGTTTTCAAATCTCGTGGGCGCCATCTTGGATCTCGATTTTGACCTTTAAGCCTTTTTAAATCGTTCAATTTGTCTAATGTTTTTACGGAACCTACTAGGATAACAACTACTTCTTCAACCTGTATTGATAATGTATTCTGCGATTGTGATTATTTAGATAAAGCCGTAGTTAATTACCTTCCATCGGATCATAGCGGTCAATTGGTAACATTTAAGTTTAAAGCAGCCTTGCAAAAAATTCAAATACAATATAGGCCAATAACAACAGGCAAACTAGTTAGATTCAATGGTTCCTTACAAAATAAGTTAAATCTTTTGGGCCATAATATTGAGGATGCGAATAAATTTTATGATAATTTCTTTTCTGTAGTTCTAAAAGAATTCAACTCAACTTTTGAAAAGAAGTCTAAAAATACTTTCCCTAAGTATATATTTAGTGACTGGGCGACTAAAGGTATTAGGATAAGTAGGGAAAGACTATATGAGTTATATGGCCTTAAGCCTTTCATTAATACGGAATCCTTCAATAAATATGTAAACAAATATTCTAAAGTTTTCAGAAATACCTGCAAGGTAGCAAAAGCTCTGTATATTAGCAACAAGATCAAATCGGCAGATAACAAAATAAAGACAGTTTGGAAAGTTATTAATAATGAAACATGTAAGAATAAAGTACGAAACACTGATTTTTTACTGGAGACTGCACATGGTGCCATAAGCTCTAATCTAGAAGTAGCTCAAGAATTTGTAAATTTTTTCTCCGAAATACCATCAAAAACTACTGAACCTTTAAATTCTTCACCAGAGGTCTCATTTAGTTTATTAAGAGCAAACGTTCCAGGTTGTACGGTTGAATTCCAATTCCAACATATCAACCCTATGACAGTTATAAAAGCTTTCCGGCAAATTAAAATCAAATTGACCGAAGACATATGGGGAATGTCTATCAAAGTGTGCACGTCCATAATTGAGACCATAGCACCATACTTGGCTTTAATATTTAATTTATGTGTGGACCAAGGAGTCTTTCCGGATATAATGAAATACAGTAAAGTTATACCACTTTTTAAGTCCGGCGACAGCACAGACACCAATAATTATAGACCTGTATCCGTATTGCCGGTTTTCAGCAAAGTGTTTGAAAAAGTAATGCTCAATCAAATGCTCATTCATTTTAACATCAATAAAATCTTACACGATCAACAGTATGGTTTTACCAAAGGTCGTTGCACGACTGATGCTGGTGTCACGTTATTAAAACACATATATACAGCGTGGGAAGAGGCGCAAGATGCCATAGGAATCTTTTGTGACCTCTCCAAGGCATTTGACTGTGTAAATCACGAAACCTTGCTCCTAAAACTAGAACATTACGGTCTAGGTAAACTTGCACTCAGCTTAGTGAAGTCTTATTTAAATGACAGACAGCAGCAAGTTCAAATAAACGGTGTTAATTCAAGGGGTTTAAAAGTCAAAATGGGGGTACCACAAGGCTCAATACTGGGTCCTTTCCTCTTTTTAGTGTATATTAATGATCTACTCCATCTTTTAAAAAATCAACCACAAATGGTATTATTTGCTGATGATACGTCCTTAATTTTTAAGATAGATAGACGTTCTACAAATCTTGACGATGTAAATAAAGCCCTACAGCAGGTCCAAAATTGGTTCACTGCTAATAATTTAGTATTAAATGGGAAAAAAACTAAGTGTATTAGATTTGCTTTACCGAATGTCAAAAGTAATAATTGCGATATTGTATTGAACAAAGAGAAACTTGAATTCGTCGAAAACGCGGTTTTCCTGGGGATCACGCTTGACTCAAGGCTACAATGGGGTCCTCATTTAACATCTCTTGCGGGACGGCTAAGTTCAGCAGCATATGCTGTCAGAAAAATCCGTCAATTTACTGATATAGATACCGCGAGGCTGGTCTATTTTAGTTACTTTCATAGTATCATGTCTTACGGTATCTTATTATGGGGACGTGCTGCAGACATCGAATCTATATTTATTCTGCAGAAAAGAGCCATCAGAGCCATATATGATCTGGGTCGGCGCGATTCCCTAAGGGAACTGTTTAAAGATATTAACATCATGACGGTACCTTGTCAATACATATACGAAAATATAATGTATGTTCGGAAAAATCTCCATCTTTTTAGTAAGATTAGTGACAGGCATAATTTTAATACTAGAAATAAGAACAAATTAGATCAACCCCGATTCAGATTGGCTAAAGTACACACTTCTTTTATGGGGTACTGTGTTAAATTTTATAATAAAATACCATATGATATTCTCGGACTGAATGAGAGAAAATTTAAAACATGCATTAAACGCACACTATGTAGACAGGCATATTATAAACTGGAAGATTATATCCTTGATAAAAATGCTTGGCTAAATGCCGGTCCTGCTCCACAGCCTCAGCCGCTTGGTTCCACTAGTTAGGATTTTATATATGGAGGAGATGCTCACCCTTTTTTATTTTACTTTTTACGTTTAATAATAATAATATTCCACATTTCTATAATGTTTGGAATACACTTTTACTTTTCTGTTCTTACCAATTGATATTTATAGTTTTATATAAAGTAGAAGCATTTTTTATTTTGGAATCCTGTAAATGTGAGGACCATGGAGCCTTTTTATGTTAATAGATGGTTTCCTTGTTTGACATGAATGAGCAGGGGCAGTTGAGGGTTTGTCATGCTCACTCGAATGTCTCGCTGATGGTGGCGCGTGTATCGGATCATTCGGTTCCCTTCAAAATGGTTGAGCTGAATGGTGCTGATGCACGCGTCATGTTCGTGAACGGGCGCCATCAGTGGAGACTGGTCATCTCTTAGCTGTCGCTGGCTTATTTCAATAGTTTATTTGATACTTAGAATTCTTTTTTTTTTTTTTCTCTTCCTTTACATTGTTCTCACATATAGAAGCAACAAAGATAATGTAACCAGGATTATTGTAAATCATAAAATGGTTTAAAAGAGTGTCCGTGGAGTTTCTTGCACGTTCTTCTCCATAGAGATCTACGCTTTGGAACGTGTAAATAGCTTCATGTTTTGGACTGACTGACTCTGACAATTCAAAAGTACCTGTAAATGGTTTATTTGAAATAAATGCTTTGACTTTGACTTTGACTTTGACTTTGACCCGGTAATCGTTATTGGCGACCTCGTAAACCATGAAAATGACACACATGATGAAAAATTGTCAAATCTCGTGGGCGCCATCTTGGATTTCGATTTCGACACGGTAATCGTTATTGGCGACCCCGAAAACCATGAAAATGACACTCATGATGAAAAGTTGTCAAATCTCGTGGGCGCCATCTTGGATTTTGATTTTGACCCGGTAATCGTTATTGGCGACCCTGGAAACCATGAAAATGACAACCATTATGAAAAGTTTTCAATTCTCATAAGCGCCATCTTGGATTTCGATTTTGACACGATAATCGTTATTGGCGACCCCGAAAACCATGAAAATAACACCCATGATGAAAAGTTGACAAATCTCGTGGGCGCCATCTTGGATCTCGATTTTGACCCGGTAATCGTTATTGGCGACCCCGAAAACCATGAAAATGACACTCATGATGAAAAGTTGTCAAATCTCGTGGGCGCCATCTTGGATTTTGATTTTGACCCGGTAATCGTTATTGGCGACCCTGGAAACCATGAAAACGACAACCATGATGAAAAGTTTTCAAATCTCGTGGGCGCCATCGTGAATTTCGATTTTGACCCGGTAATCGTTATTGGCGACCCCGAAAACCATGAAAATGACACATATGATGAAAAGTTGTCAAAACTCGTGGGCGCCATTTTGGATTTCGATTTTGACCCGATAATCGTTATTGGCGACCCCGAAAACCATGAAAATAACACCCATGATGAAAAGTTGACAAATCTCGTGGGTGCCATCGTGAATTTCGATTTTGACCCGTTAATTTATTGGCGACCCCGAAAACCATGAAAATAATGACACCCATGACGAAAAGTTGTCAAATCTCGTGGGCGCCATCTTGGATTTTGATTTTGACCCGGTAATCGTTATTGGCGACCCCGGAAACCATGAAAATGACTTCCATGATGAAAAGTTTACAATTCTCATGGGCGACATCTTGGATTTCGATTTTGACCCGGTAATCGTTATTGGCGACCCCGAAAACCATAAAAATAACACCCATGATGAAAAGTTAACAAATCTCGTGAACGCCATCTTGGATCTCGATTTTGACCCGGTAATCGTCATTGGCGACCCCGAAAACCATGAAAATGACACTCATGATGAAAAGTTGTCAAATCTCGTGGGTGCCATCGTGAATTTCGATTTTGACCCGGTAATTTATTGGCGACCCCGAAAACCATGAAAATAATGACACCCATGACGAAAAGTTGTCAAATCTCGTGGGCGCCATCTTGGATTTCGATTTTGACCCGGTAATCGTTATTGGCGACCCCGGAAACCATGAAAATGACACACATGATGAAAAGTTGTCAAATCTCGTGGGCGCCATTTTGGATTTCGATTTTGACCCGGTAATCGTTATTGGCGACCCCGAAAACCATGAAAATGACACATACGATGAAAAGTTTTCAAATCTCGTGGGCGCATTTTGGATTTAGATTTTGACCCGGTAATCGTTATTGGCGACCCCGAAAACCATGAAAATGACACATATGATGAAAAGTTGACAAATCTCGTGGGTGCCATCGTGAATATCGATTTTGACCCGGTAATTTATTGGCGACCCCGAATACCATGAAAATAATGACACCCATGACGAAAAGTTGTCAAATCTCGTGGGTGCCATCGTGAATTTCGATTTTGACCCGTTAATTTATTGGCGACCCCGAAAACCATGAAAATAATGACACCCATGACGAAAAGTTGTCAAATCTCGTGGGCGCCATCTTGGATTTTGATTTTGACCCGGTAATCGTTATTGGCGACCCCGGAAACCATGAAAATGACTTCCATGATGAAAAGTTTTCAAATCTCGTGGGCGCCATCTTGGATCTCGATTTTGACCCGGTAATCGTTATTGGCGACCTCGAAAACCATGAAAATGACACGCATGATGAAAAATTGTCAAATCTCGTGGGCGCCATCTTGGATTTTGATTTTGACCCGGTAATTGTTATTGGCGACCCTGGAAACCATGAAAATGACAACCATGATGAAAAGTTTACAATTCTCATGGGCGACATCTTGGATTTCGATTTTGACCCGGTAATCGTTATTGGCGACCCCGAAAACCATAAAAATAACACCCATGATGAAAAGTTAACAAATCTCGTGAACGCCATCTTGGATCTCGATTTTGAACCCGTTAATTTATTGGCGACCCCGAAAACCATGAAAATAATGACACCCATGACGAAAAGTTGTCAAATCTCGTGGGCGCCATCTTGGATTTTGATTTTGACCCGGTAATCGTTATTGGCGACCCCGGAAACCATGAAAATGACTTCCATGATGAAAAGTTTTCAAATCTCGTGGGCGCCATCTTGGATCTCGATTTTGACCCGGTAATCGTTATTGGCGACCTCGAAAACCATGAAAATGACACGCATGATGAAAAATTGTCAAATCTCGTGGGCGCCATCTTGGATTTTGATTTTGACCCGGTAATTGTTATTGGCGACCCTGGAAACCATGAAAATGACAACCATGATGAAAAGTTTACAATTCTCATGGGCGACATCTTGGATTTCGATTTTGACCCGGTAATCGTTATTGGCGACCCCGAAAACCATAAAAATAACACCCATGATGAAAAGTTAACAAATCTCGTGAACGCCATCTTGGATCTCGATTTTGACCCGCTAATCGTCATTGGCGACCCCGAAAACCATGAAAATGACACTCATGATGAAAAGTTGTCAAATCTCGTGGGTGCCATCGTGAATTTCGATTTTGACCCGGTAATTTATTGGCGACCCCGAAAACCATGAAAATAATGACACCCATGACGAAAAGTTGTCAAATCTCGTGGGCGCCATCTTGGATTTCGATTTTGACCCGGTAATCGTTATTGGCGACCCCGGAAACCATGAAAATGACACACATGATGAAAAGTTGTCAAATCTCGTGGGCGCCATTTTGGATTTCGATTTTGACCCGGTAATCGTTATTGGCGACCCCGAAAACCATGAAAATGACACATACGATGAAAAGTTTTCAAATCTCGTGGGCGCATTTTGGATTTAGATTTTGACCCGGTAATCGTTATTGGCGACCCCGAAAACCATGAAAATGACACATATGATGAAAAGTTGTCAAATCTCGTGGGCGCCATTTTAGATTTCGATTTTGACCCGATAATCGTTATTGGCGACCCCGAAAACCATGAAAATAACACCCATGATGAAAAGTTGACAAATCTCGTGGGTGCCATCGTGAATTTCGATTTTGACCCGGTAATTTATTGGCGACCCCGAATACCATGAAAATAATGACACCCATGACGAAAAGTTGTCAAATCTCGTGGGCGCCATCTTGGATTTCGATTTTGACCTGGTAATCGTTATTGGCGACCCCGGAAACCATGAAAATGACACACATGATGAAAAGTTGTCATATCTCGTGGGCGCCATCTTGGATTTCGATTTCGACCCGGTAATCGTTACTGGCGACCCCGGACAGTTGCGTCGTACGCTCGAAACTGTCGATACGTACTTCTTTTTGTTGCGCGATAAAAAAATATTTTGTCGTAGTAATTAGTGAAGTTTGGGATTGAGAAAGACATAGAATCGGTGATAAATTGTGACTATATCTTTAACTTTTCAAATTATAGACCAAAAGTAAACAGTGCAAATTGTTAAAACAGTATCAAAACAAATGATAAAATCTCACTAAAGTGTCAGCACAGTGCAAGGTGTTTGTGTTTTGAACTACAAAAATAGTAACACACCCTCATTAATTTTAAAATAGCCAACTTTGCGCTATAAGGTCAAATAATTTGATAAACGAAAGCGTGTTTAAATAGCGTGGGTAACTTAGACCGTACCTCCCCGCACACTAATCACGCGGTCGTGGGTTCAAATCTACGTCAAACGCAGAACTCTTTTCGTGATTATTTATTTGTTGAATTGGATTGTTTTTATCGATAACTTAAAATGCTGAAGTGCGGAGCTTGCGGCAAATTCTTAGCGATAAATGATGGCATCAAGTGCATGAAATGTCCGGTATTTTATCACCGGGTCTGCGTCAACCTTGCTCCCACAGCATCATCCTCAAAGTGGACGTGCCCTGGATGTAAGGCAAAGGTACCACGAACAGACAACTCCCAAACTCCTGTCAAGGGTATAGATGAGTTCAGCTCATCTCCTATCCAAGCAGCGGTCAAACTCGCTGATAATGCAGTGACAGTAAATGATAACACATCAGATACTGAAGTGATCAGCCTGGTGGTGGAAATCCGTTGTCTCCGCAGTGAGGTTAATGCCTTGCGAGATGAATTACGCCAGTTTCGCGACGATTTCTCAGGTCTGAATGATAAGATGAATAAGTGCTGTAACCGTATGGACACCCTGGAAGATCGTGTCAAGGAGCTCGAGCACAACACCGACCATTTGAATTCCCCACGTTTGATTCAATTGGAGGAAACAATTGGGGAACTCCAACAACAGCTGAATTAGCGTGAGCAAGAGTCACTGATGAACGATGTGCAACTATCGGGCGTTGCGGAGTCAAGTGGGGAAAACCCGGCTCAGTTGATTAGCACCCTGGCACTTAAGCTAGCAATTAAGCTCGAGGAACAAGATATTGTCTTTGCTAAACGTGTTGGGAACGTTCGGCGTGACCACACCGAAGGTGAAACGCCCCGACCTCGGATCATCGTTGCCCGACTGGCAAGACGCGTGGCGCGTGATAGTTTATTGAGTGCCGCGCGTGTCCGCCGTAACCTCACTACTGCTGACATCGCGGCACCGGGAGCGCCACACCGCATTTACCTTAACGAGCGCCTAACTAAAACTAACAGGCAATTATACAACAATGCCCGCCAGGCTGCTAGTCGCCTGGAATGGAAATACATCTGGACTAAAGATGGCCGCATACTTGCGCGTAAAGAAGAGGGAAAGTCGGTCGTGCATATCCGAACAGAAAAGGACATCTCGCGTTTTTTTATCACACAATAGGTTTGCTCGCTTGTACAGTAGTGATCTCTGTCAGCATTTATTATTTTGATGTTCTAATAACTCCAGTATTTTGTTTACGGAATAGCATAATGTTATTCTTAGTCATTTGTTGCATGTCATTTTTCGGTAGGTGCTTTTTATGTTTGACTACTTTTAAGATAAATTGTACAATACAATATACATGTCCCTGTCAGCGTCATCCTATTGTTATCCATAGTTTTTTAAGTTTTCAATCTTTAATTACAATTTATGTTGCCCACGGTGCCATTCCATATACATATTATGTTTTTTCCATGCCACTCATAATTATTTATTTACATTGCACTCTGTTTATGTTTCAAGGCCATTATGTTTACATGCATCTTTTATTAATATTTGAGTTCGTTTACTTAATTTTTATTTTCTGTGATATTCTGTTTATCGATAGTAAATTATATACGAAATGATGTCTACTAAATACTTTAAGGTTGGTTTTTGGAACGCGGGTTCTTTGGGCACGAAACACGATGAATTTATAGCAGCGTTGCTAAGTTTGGACGTAGATATTATGGCCATTAATGAGACGTGGTTGCGAGCAGGCGAGGAAGGGCGCGCGCCCTCCGTGCCAGGATATAGGCTGCGGCATATACCGCGCTCTTTGTCTGTCAAGAGGGGACGCGGTGGTGGGGTTGGTTTTTATGTAAAACATGGTATAAATGTTCGAAGTCAATCGCACTCTGCTAGTACATCTCACACCACGGTCGAACAGATGTGGGTCACAATTAGTGTTCGCGGAACCAAGCTAGCAATAGGTACTGCCTACCGCCCCCCCTGGCAAGATGTTGATCTTTTCCTAGACGCTCTATCTATTTCAGTAAACTCCCTCACGCAATGTGAGTACACGATATTGATGGGTGATTTTAACATAAACATGCTCAATGACTCTGACTCAAAGACTGACAAGTTGACTTCTTTTTTGAATTGCCTAGGTCTCAAGCAGATGGTGCAGTCACCCACACATTTCACAGTACATGGCAACTCTCTGTTGGATGTTATTTGTACAAATGCTAAACCTCGCTCTGTATCAGTTGATATAATACCGGACCTGGGGGCGCACGCGTTGGTTTCAGGCGAGTTTAGTTTTAGACGACCGAAAGTTCCACTACGAACCGTTACTTATCGACCACTTAAGGATATAGTTGGGGAGCGTTTTGATCAGGACCTCGAATTACTGAACTGGAAGGCGATAATTGATCTGCACGATGTTAACGCTATGGTTAATGAGTTTAATTCACACTTAATTTCACTGTTGAATGTCCATGCACCCCTAAAAACTAGTATTGTGAGGGAGTGTTGTTACCCTTGGATTACTGACAATGTTAAATTGATGATGCATTTACGAAATAAAGCGCATGCAGATTATTTAAAAGATAAACAAACCGATCACAAAAAGAAATATTACAAAGATTTAAAGTCGCTGGTTTCTAGGTCTCTTTTTTACAAAAAATCAGCATACTACAAGCACAAAATCAACAGTCAAATAAATGATTCCAAAGCACTTTGGAAAAACTTAAAGTCCAACCGGAGGAGGTTGGACTTTAAGTTTTTCCAAAGTGCTGACGTCTAAACACAAGGAATTACCTTTGCACTTTAACGACCCCAATGAAATTTGTGACCATTTTCTGAGTGTGCCGGGAACGAATACGGTTAGTGAATCAATGCTTGCATTTTTTGAATCCACTCGCAATAATGGTTCCACGTTTAGCTTGTCACCTACAACTAGCAGGGAAATCGCGAACATACTGAGAACTATTAAATCGAATGCTGAAGGCTGCGATGGCATAACGATTAATATGATATTTCTGACACTACCGGTGACTTTGGACGTCGTGACCGCCTTAGTAAATACGTCTATCACATCCTCATCTTTCCCTAACTTGTGGAAAGCTGCCAAAGTGCACCCATTGCCGAAGACTCTTAATGCATTGGACTTGAAGGATCTTAGACCTATTAGTATACTGCCAGTACTTTCTAAAGTTTTAGAGAAAGTAGTATGCGCGCAATTGGTTAATTTTTTAGAGACTAATAAAATCCTCCCAGATGTTCAGTCAGGGTTTAGGAAGGGGCGTAGTACGGCCACGGCTTTGTTGGACGTTACTGACAATATCTTGTCAGCTCAAGATAGTGGGATGTGCACTCTTTTGGTTCTGCTTGATTTTTCACGCGCGTTTGACTGTATTAACGTTCCTTTATTATTGTCGAAGATGGTTTTCTATGGGTTTGACGAGGATACAGTGAAATGGTTTGATAGCTATCTTAGCGATCGTACGCAATTCGTTGAAATACGCCGGGCAGATGTATCAACGGTGGTTTCTAGGCGATGCACAATTGGAAGGGGGGTTCCGCAGGGCTCGATCCTTGGGCCAGTATTGTTTATTTTGTATTGTGCAGATTTGATTAAAAATATTAAAAAGTGTAAATACCATATTTATGCCGATGATACACAAGTCTATATATCATTTAAGCCGGAAGACTACGAGCAAGCATTAATTGATCTTAATGCAGATCTTGAAAGCATAGTAGAGTGGTCTAATGCCAATACGCTTGCGTTGAATCCTACGAAAACAAAATATATGTTGTTTGGTACCGTAAACCAGCTAAGTAAAATTAAACCCTGTGCCGGCTGTGTGACAGTTATGGGTCAATCTATCGAACGGGTCTACGAAGCACGAAATCTGGGTCTTAGAATGGACACGGAACTTCGTTTTCACAAACACGTGACAGAGTGTATCCGTAATTGCTATTATAGACTTAAGATTTTATACATAGCTCGTCCGTATCTTAGCGAAGAATTGCGAGTCTTGCTCGTGGAGTCTTTGGTCTTATCAAAGTTAAATTATGCGGACACAGTGTATGGTCAGCGACTTCTGTCAAAAACAGAAAGAATGATCCAAAGACTTCAAAATGCCTGTGCACGCTTCTGTTTTAAAGTTCCCTTTAGGGGACATGTTACACCTTTCTTAAATGAGCACAACATTCTAAAAATGGAAGCTAGACGTAAATTGCACTTGGCGACCTTACTTTTTGGAGTTATTAGGTCTCACTCCCCTTCTTACTTATATGATAGGCTTTCATGGACTAGTAGACATAGAATCGGTGAGGGAAGAAAATGTTCCCAACAGCTTTCTGTTCCACAGCATAAGTCGGCGGCTTTCAGGGGCAGTTTTCGTTACGCAGCTACCAAATGCTGGAACAATATCCCGCCTCCTATAAAGTAGAGTAAAAGTTGCTCGACGTTCAAATTAAAATTAAAGTTGTTTTTATTGAATCATCAAAATGAATTTCAGGATGTTTGTGCTGACATGTCAGCCATTTGAATATATTGAGTGTATGATTCTTACCTACAGCCTTGTGCATATTTGGCATTTTATTGATTTTGCACATATTTAAACTTTCTAAATTTTAAAATTTTGGCATTGTTATCGATTTTATACATTTTTTAATTTTGGCATTGGCATTGTTATCGATTTTATACATTATTATTTTTTGGCATTGTTATCAAATTTATTGTTTTATTTATTTTATTTTTTTTTACTCTGTTTTCTATTTTATACATTTTTAAAGTTTTATAATTTTTTGTACTTACTCAATTTTACCAAAGTTGGTTTTTGTACACAATATTTGAGACTATTTTAATAATTGTGTGTAGGTATGTTTTCGAGCGTGTGGCACTCGTGGGTTGCAGCTGAAAATCAGCGTCAGGTGGTATACCTTGTGTAGCCATCTGGCATAATGCTGAGCTGAGGCCCTTTTGGCATTATTAGTTTTGTAATTTTGTTTAATTTTAAGGTCTTGCGTGTTTTAATGCCAATAAACTCAATTTTCTTTCTTTCTTTTCTTTCGGACACCATGAAAATCATAACCATGATGAAAAGTTGTCAAATCTCGTGGGCGCCATCTTGGATTTCGATTTTGACCCGGTAATCGTTATTGGCGACCCCGGAAACCATGAAAATCATAACCATGATGAAAAGTTGTCAAATCTCGTGGGCGCCATCTTAGATTTCGATTTTGACCCGGTGATCGTTATTGGCGACCCCGGAAACCATGAAAATGACTTCCATGATGAAAAGTTTTCAAATCTCGTGGGCGCCATCTTGGATCTCGATTTTGACCCAGTAATCGTTATTGGCGACCTCGAAAACCATGAAAATGACACACATGATGAAAAATTGTCAAATCCCGTGGGCGCCATCTTGGATTTCGATTTCGACCCGGTAATCGTTATTGGAAAATCATAACCATGATGAAAAGTTGTAAAATCTCGTGGGCGCCATCTTGGATTTCAATTTTGACCCGGTAATCGTTATTGGCGACCCCGGAAACCATGACAATGACACCCATGATGAAAAGTTGTCAAATCTCGTGGACGCCATCTTGGATTTCGATTTTGACCCGGTAATTGTTATTGGCAATCCCGGAAACCATAAAAATCATAACCATAATGAAAAGTTGTCAAATCTCGTGGGCGCCATCTTGGATTTCAATTTTGACCCGGTAATCATTATTGGCGACCCCGGAAACCATGACAATGACACCCATGATGAAAAGTTGTCAAATCTCGTGGGCGGCATCTTGGATTTCGATTTTGACCCGGTAATCGTTATTGGCGATCCCGGAAACCATAAAAATAATAACCATAATGAAAAGTTGTCAAATCTCGTAGGCGCCATCTTGGATTTCGTAATTGGCGACCCCGGAAACCACGAAAATCATAACCATGATGAAAAGTTGTCAAATCTCGTGGGCGCCATCTTGGATTTCAATTTTGACCCGGTTATCATTATTGGCGACCCCGGAAACCATGGAAATGACACCCATGATGAAAAGTTGTCATATCTCGTGGGTGCCATCTTTGATTTCGATTTTGACCCGGTTATCGTTATTAACGACCCCGAAAACCAATAAAATGATACCCATGATGAAAAGGCGATCCCGAAAATCATGAAAATGACACACATGATGAAAAATTGTCAAATCTCGTGGGCGCCATCTTGTATTTCGATTTCGACCCGGTAATAGTTACTGGCGGCCCCGAAAACCATGAAAATGACACACATGATGAAAAGTTGTCAAATCTCGTGGGCGCCATCTTGGATTTCGATTTTGACCCGGTAATCGTTATTGGCGACCCCGAAAACCATAAAAATAACACCCATGATGAAAAGTTGAAAAATCTCGTGAACGCCATCTTTAATCTCGATTTTGACCCGGTAATCGTTATTGGCGACCCCGAAAACCATGAAAATGACACTCATGATGAAAAGTTGTCAAATCTCGTGGACGCCATCTTGGATTTCGATTTTGACCCGGTAATTGTTATTGGCGATCCCGGAAACCATAAAAATAATAACCATAATGAAAAGTTGTCAAATCTCGTAGGCGCCATCTTGGATTTCGTAATTGGCGACCCCGGAAACCATGAAAATCATAACCATGATGAAAAGTTGTCAAATCTCGTGGGCGCCATCTTGGATTTCAATTTTGACCCGGTAATCGTTATTGGCGACCTCGGAAACCATGACAATGACACCCATGATGAAAAGTTGTCAAATCTCGTGGGCGGCATCTTGGATTTCAATTTTGACCCGATAATTGTTATTGGCGACCCCGAAAACCATGAAAATAACACCCATGATGAAAAGTTGACAAATCTCGTGGGTGCCATCGTGAATTTCGATTTTGACCCGGTAATTTATTGGCGACCCCGAAAACCATGAACATAATGACACCCATGACGAAAAGTTATCAAATCTCGTGGGCGCCATCTTGGATTTTGATTTTGACCCGGTAATCGTTATTGGCGACCCCGGAAACCATGAAAATAATGACACCCATGACGAAAAGTTGTCAAATCTCGTGGGCGCCATCTTGGATTTCGATTTTGACCCGTTAATCGTTATTGGCAACCCCGAAAACCATAAAAATGACACTCATGATGAATAGTTGTCAAATCTCGTGGGCGCCATCTTGGATTTCGATTTCGACCCGGTAATCGTTATTGGCAACCCCGAAAACCATAAAAATGACACTCATGATGAATAGTTGTCAAATCTCGTGGGCGCCATCTTGGATTTTGATTTCGACCCGGTAATCGTTATTGGCGACCTTGGAAACCATGAAAATGACAACCATGATGAAAAGTTTTCAATTCTCATGGGCACCATCTTGGATTTCGATTTTGACCCGGAAATCGTTATTGGCGACCCCGAAAACCATAAAAATAACACCCATGATGAAAAGTTGTCAAATCTCGTGGACGCCATCTTGGATTTCGATTTTGACCCGGTAATTGTTATTGGCGATCCCGGAAACCATAAAAATCATAACCATAATGAAAAGTTGTCAAATCTCGTGGGCGCCATCTTGGATTTCGTAATTGGCGACCCCGGAAACCATGAAAATCATAACCATGATGAAAACTTGTCAAATCTCGTGGGCGCCATCTTGGATTTCAATTTTGACCCGGTAATCATTATTGGCGACCCCGGAAACCATGACAATGACACCCATGATGAAAAGTTGTCAAATCTCGTGAGCGGCATCTTGGATTTCAATTTTGACCCGGTTATCATTATTGGCGACCCCGGAAACCATGGAAATGACACCCATGATGAAAAGTTTTCAATTCTCATGGGCGCCAACCTGGATTTCGATTTTGACCCGGAAATCGTTATTGGCGACCCCGAAAACCATGAAAATGACACTCATGATGAAAAGTTGTCAAATCTCGTGGACGCCATCTTGGATTTCGATTTTGACCCGTTAATTGTTATTGGCGATCCCGGAAACCATAAAAATAATAACCATAATGAAAAGTTGTCAAATCTCGTAGGCGCTATCTTGGATTTCGTAATTGGCGACCCCGGAAACCATGATGAAAAGTTGTCAAATCTCGTGGGCGTCATCTTGGATTTCAATTTTGACCCGGTAATCGTTATTGGCGACCCCGGAAACCATGAAAATGACACCCATGATGGAAAGTTGTCATATCTCGTGGGCGCCATCTTTGATTTCGATTTTGACCCGGTAATCGTTATTGGCGACCCCGAAAACCATTAAAATAACACCCATGATGAAAAGGCGATCCCGACAACCATGAAAATGACACACATGATGAAAAATCTTCATTAAAAAAGCTTCATTATAAAAACAAAATGACTAAATCTAATAATAAAGTTAAGACAATGTGGAGTATAGTAAATGAACGCACGAATAAAAAAATAACTAATGATAAGTCTAACATCACCCTACTTAAGAATAACGGTATGTCGACTTCTGAGCCTAAAGAGGTAGCAAACATATTCAATGACTTTTTTGCTTCTATCGGAGACGCTACGAACAACTCAACCGGCCAACCGAAGGGATCTCCTGTTCTGAGCCCTACAGATAACTCAATCTTCCTCAGTCCAATTGACCCCTACGAGGTGAATTCATTACTAAAAAGTTTGAAAAATAAAAAAAGTCACGGTGTCGATGAACTTCCCCCTACCTTATTAAGACAATGTGCAGATGAATTAACACTACCATTTTATCTATTGTTAAATCAATCATTTGAAGAAGGAGCTTTTCCCGATCTCTTAAAAAAATCTCTCATAAAACCCATACATAAAAAGAACTCAAAAACTGACCCAAATAATTACCGCCCCATTGCCCTCTTACCGACAGCTTCTAAAATATTTGAAAAAGCCATGTGTAATCGAGTCTATGCATTTTGCGAGAAATATCATATATTTAATGACTGTCAAAACGGGTTCCGAAAAAACCGCTCCACTACTTTGGCCGTTTATAAATATATCCAAAAAGCACTTGACATAATTAATAATAAAAAGTACGCGATTGGACTCCTGCTGGATATGACGAAAGCATATGATAAAGTACAATTTGACATATTATTAAATAAACTATATAGTATAGGACTTCGCGGTAAATGCTATGACTGGTTAGTATCTTATCTGAAGCATAGGGAACAAATAGTAGAAATTGAATATTATAACAATAGCAAAAATGAAATAGAATTAATCAGATCTCACAGCAAACAAATCACCGCCTCAATCCCGCAAGGAAGCGTCATAGGATGTTTCTTATTTCTAGTCTACATAAATGACCTTCCTAATAATATACATCAGCAATGTGTCCTGTTTGCTGATGACATATCTATACTGACATCATGTGAAAACAACAGCAATTTAAATGATAAATTAAATTCTATATTAAATGATACAATAAATTGGATGACTAAACATAATCTGGAAATCAACTTCAAAAAAACTAAAATAATCTCATTTTACCCCCGCCAAAAGACACCAATAAATATAAACTATAGCTATAAAAATAATAAATTAGAAGTCGTAGATAAATTCACCCTACTAGGCCTAAATATTGATTCACAAATAAATTGGAAGTCCCATATTAAAACAGTAAGAGCAAAATTATCAAAATTTTCATACGCCCTCCGCGAAATCAAAAAAACCACCGACCTAAAAACTGCACTAATGACGTATTACGCGTACGCCTACGCATGGCTGAAATACGGTGTAATCCTGTGGGGAAATAGCACTGATGCGCCCACCTTATTTACCCTACAAAAAAAATTAATTCGAATCTTGGTAAATATTGAAGCCACCGATAGCTGTAAACCTCATTTTCTGGAACTAAAAATTTTACCCCTACCTTGCCTCTATATATTCGAAGTATGTAAGTTTGTGCGTAAGTACCCAGAATTCTTTACAAAAAGAGAGGACATACAAAGTAAAATAACTTTAAGACATAAAAATAGATTGAACTTACCAACATCGAGATTAAAGATGCACTCGAATAGTGCCTACGTCATGTCCATAAAAATCTATAATAAGTTACCCGAAATAATAAAAAGTTCAAATAAATATAATATTTTTATCAATAAATTGAAATTTTTCCTTATAAGTAAATGCTACTATAGTATAAACGAATACTTAAATGATAAATTGTAATTAATTACATATCTAATTATATTAATAAATACTCAAAATACTAATGACATAATAAATAATTGCGTAATAAATTAAATAGAAAATTTCGGTGGGTATTTTTTAAATAATTGTAATTAAATATTGTAACAAACACTCTGTATCCTTCCTCCTCTCTCCTAGTTTTAATGTATGCTGTGCCCGACAGGGTCCATAATTGTGACTAAAATAAAATAACCCTAACATCTATGTAAACATTATGGTACGCAATAAAGAATTGAGAATTGAGAATTGAGAATTGAGAAAAATTGTCAAATCTCGTGGGCGCCATCTTGGATTTCGATTACGACCTAGTAATCGTTATTGGCGGCCCCGAAAACCATGAAAATGACACACATGATGAAAAGTTGTCAAATCTCGTGGGCGCTATCTTGGATTTCGATTTTGACCCGGTAATCGTTATTGGCGATCCCGGAAACCACTAAAATCATAACCATGATGAAAAGTTGTCAAATCTCGTTGGCGCCATCTTGGATTTCGATTTCGACCCGGTAATCGTTATTGGCGGCCCCGAAAACCATGAAAATGACACACATGATGAAAAGTTGTCAAATCTCGTGGGCGCTATCTTGGATTTCGATTGACCCGGTTTTCGTTATTGGCGATCCCGGAAACCACTAAAATCATAACCATGATGAACAGTTGTCAAATCTCGTGGGCGCCATCTTGGATTTCAATTTTGACCCGGTAATCGTTATTGGCGACCCCGGAAACCATGAAAATGACACCTATGATGAAAAGTTGTCATATCTCGTGGGCGCCATCTTTGATTTCGATTTTGACCCGGTAATCGTTATTGGCGACCCCGAAAACCATTAAAATTATGCCCATGATGAAAAGGCGATCCCGGAAACCATGAAAATCATAACCATGATGAAAAGTTGTCAAATCTCGTGGGCGCCACCTTGGATTTCGATTTTGACCCGGTAACCGTTATTGGCGACCCGGGAAACCATGAAATTGACACCCATAATGAAAAGTTGTCAAATCTCGTGGGCGACATTTTGGATTTCGATTTTGACCCGGTAATCGTTATTGGCGACCCCGGAAACCATGAAAATCATAACCATGATGAAAAGCTGTCAAATCTCGTGGGCGCCATTTTGGATTTCGATTTTGACCCGGTAATCGTTATTGGCGACCCCGAAAACCATAAAAATAACACCCATGATGAAAAGTTGAAAAATCTCGTGAACGCCATCTTTAATCTCGATTTTGACCCGGTAATCGTTATTGGCGACCCCGAAAACCATGAAAATGACACTCATGATGAAAAGTTGGCAAATCTCGTCTAATAAAAATAAAATAAACATCTTCTAAACTTACAGACTAACACTAAAAAGTAAGGTTTTAAACATCTACAGGTATCTTAAATCGAGCAGTGCGTCCTGACCGAATGGTAACGGGTTGCTGTTAGAGGCGCTGGCTGTGGCGGAGATGGAAAGCTGATTGGTTTCTGTGAGGTTGACGTGGGTTTCAAGCGATCTTTCGTACTGCACCTATTTACTGGGCCCACTGTTTCATCGATTATCTGAAGATGGCTGAAGATTTACAGTGGATTTACAGACTTATATTGGACCAACTATTAGGTCCTGAAGAATATTATATTGTTACAAATAATTTCTACTTGTCTAGTGTTTACATAATTATGAATGTTACAAATAAAAATATTAATTTAAAGTCGTTTGGCATATCTTCATGACTGAGATGCTACAGATAAAAAAAACTTATTTATAGTCATAACCTCTTTAATATTGGCACTGCAGGTATTTGAAAAATTTAATATTAATATTGCGAATGTATTACCTAAACATTGATGTTAAGTATGTTGGAAATCTAAACATTAACAAAAACACAAAAGAAAATCAAAACCTACAAAAACACCTGCACACGGCGGGGTTCGAACGCAGGCATCACTAAGTGAAAGTCCGGTCATTAATCGCCTAGGCTGATTTCACTTGTTAAATAACTCAAAATTTCCGTTCCTATCAGTACAGAGGTTACCAAAGGCTACGATTTAAATCATGACGTAAAATTTATCTTTAAATGCCCGTTACTTTTTTTCCTGGCCACCAATTTAATTGAAACAAAGACTAAATGTTGCTCAGAGCTAACCCACATGTAACTGTACAGTTTCCAAGTAAATCTGTACAGTATTTTCAGAGATTAGCGTTAACAGACAGACAGACAGACAAGAAAATCTGAAAAATCTTTTTTTGTGCAGTATGTTCCTTTTTCATCGTCCCCAACCCATTTTTGGTAAATTTGTTTAATGTACAGACACAAACTTTCTACTGTTTTATGATATGTATAGATTTTTTGAATAAGTATGCAGGTACAGTATACGTGAAGCTGTTTAATGTTCATGAGTTTCGTGTCTTTGTATACTTTAATTGTAGGTGTTAGGTAGTCGTAGTGAAAAAGCATTTTAATAATTTTGTATTGTGCAATTTGTAGGTCTTTTAGGTTTGTTTTAGGTGCATTGCCCCAGACTTCAAGTAGGTACAGAATGTGTGGCTTTACTAGAGAGTTGTATATTGTCTGGCGTACACTATATGGCAGACAGTGTACGATGTTACGTAGTGAGCCTAATAAAGATGTCATTTTGGATCTGATGTAGTCGATTTGAACCTTCCAATTTAGATGGCAGTCTAGTCTTAACCCAAGGTACTTCTCATGTTGTTTAAGTTCGAGTAATTGGTTTTCAATTGTAAGAGGTGGATGAGGTGGTATTTTCTTATTTTTGGCTTTAAATATAACGTAGCTTGTCTTGGATGCATCAATTGTTAGAAGATTTTGTTGAAACCAGATGAATAATGAGTTTAGGTCTTGTTGGGCTTGATTTATCATGTCAGCTGTAGAATCACCAGAATAAAAAATACAGGTATCGTCCGCATATAGTGAAATATGCCCGTGTATTGGAACCTTAGGGATGGAGTTAATGTATATTAAGAAGAATAGTGGACCCAGCAGCGATCTTTGGGGAACACCAAACGTGATATTGTGGGGTTTACTTTGATATTCTCCGACTTTAACTACCTGGCACCTGTTATTCAGATATGATTCGAACATTTTATACGCTACACCTGATACGCCTATGTCCCTTAGCTTTTGTAATAATATAGGATGGCTAACTGTATCAAAAGCCTTTTTAAGATCGATGAATAAGCCAAAGGCTATTTTTTTTTTATCAATATTCATTTGTATCTTGGTAATTAGATCTGCAGTAGCTGATAAGGTGTTAGAATGTGTTCGAAACCCATATTGTCTTTCAAAGAGGAAATTGATCGAGGTGAGGTATTCATCAAGGCGTGTATAAAGGACCCTTTATATTTTAGAAATAATCGGAAGAACTGAGATAGGTCTGTAGTTGTTAGGATCCGTTTTGACACCAGATTTGTGGATTGGGGTAACTTTAGCTACCTTCAATTTATCAGGAAAAGTTCCACTGGCAAGATGTGTGTTAATACAGTCGGTCAGTTTGTCCACGATTAAGTCACCTACGCACTTGACGACTTTGGTAGTAATACCATCGATACCTGCACCACAGTTTGGATCAAGATTCTTGATTATCTTGGATACTTCGCTAGCTTGGCAAGGTGTGAAGCTTGTAAGTTCTTGGTTATATGGTTGAGAATCTGGTGTTGTTACAGTTTTGTGTTGGTGTTGTTGTGTAGGAATGAGGTTAGCTAGGGTGGAACCAATCGTTGAAAAGAAGCGATTAAATGTTTCACAAACTTCGTTGTAATCAGTTAAAGGTCCAGATTGAGTTACAAGTTTCGGGGGAGTGCACCTGTGACTTGATCTTATTATTAGATAATGTATTTATTAAATTCCACATCTTTTTAGGGTCTGCGGTGTGTTTCATAAATGCCTCATAGTAGTACTTCTTCTTAGTGTTCCTAATTGTTTTAGCTGTAATATTTCGTTGAATTTTAAAACTTTCCATCAGATCTTCATTACTCGGCTCTTGTTTTAATCGATGCCAGATTTCATTTCTTTTCGTAATATTTTCTGTTATTTCTCTACATATCCAATCTTGACGTGGTGGGTTTAAGACTTTTGTTTTGACTGTTGTGCTGCTATGAATGCCACACTTTAGGTACTCCTCAAAGGTCTCATAAGTGTTGTTAGCTGAGGGGTATTCTGCGAGTGTGATGCTTTCGTGTAATTTTTCGTAGTCTATCGCTTCGTATTTCACACGTTTCTTTGGTGGTGTATGGTATTTTTTTACACTTAGATTTTGCTTGTGGTCAGACATAGGCGAGTCAATAATGACCATATGAAAGCTTTTGTCCTTAAGGTTGGTGCATACGTGATCAAGGATGGTTTTTGTGGAAGCAGTCTCACGCGTGCTGTAGTCTTCATTGATGCTATTAATAAAATCGTATCCAGACTCCTTCACAGCATCTCGGTTGCACTTAGTCTTGTTATTTTTTGTCAGGAGGTCGATGTTAAAATCACCGAAAACAATAGATCGGGGTTTTTTAATCAGTTGCGATGAATATACCTCAAGGAACTCTCTTGCGTTATTATTTCCTGGATTGTAGACAGCTCCTATGTTTAATGCGTGTCTCTCGAGGTATATCCATAGGTAGTTGATGCCTCCAGCGTAAACTTCATCGACTTTGCTGTGATTTAGAGTATTTTGCACATAAATGGAAACACCACCGCCCCTAGAATCTGTTCTGACATTATAATAGTGGGTATAATTGGGCAGTTGGAAATGATCGGCGTCTTCACTGGATTTGAACCACGTCTCGGTTAATATTATGACATGAGTAGTGTATTGGATAGATTCTATTATGCATTGTAGTTCATCGAATTTTCCTTGTCGTTTTATGCTTCTTACGTTTGCGTAGAAGAAATTTAGGGTTGATTTAAACGATGGCAGGTCTTGGTATGTATGACAGAGCTGGTAGGTAATTGTATCATCTGAGTTACTTAGGATGTTCGGTGAGGTGAAAGGCATTAGTTTTTTGGTTGAGTTTGCACGATCTTTGGGGTGCCTTTTACATATTTAATAATTAGATCCTCTTCACTATTTTCTTTACGACGGTTTAGTTTGGCTGAGCTCTTTCATCATTGCTTTTTGGCTAGGGGTTTGGTCTGAGTATGCTTTTATGTTATCAGGTAGTTTTGTTTTGATTTGTAGTATTTTTTTCGCCTCTCCTGGTGATTCGAAGCAAATTTTCAGTGGGCGGTTTTATCCCGAGGTGTATTTACCAAGTCGAATTGTTTTGACTATTTTGACATGTTCGGTCAATGTACTTTGCAGAATATTTTGTGCCGAATTCATGTCTTCAGCCTGCCGTGCAGTGTTATCACAGAGTGTTGGTTCGGGTAGGCCAGCGATTATTACATTTTTGCTTCTGTTCGCCCGTTCCTGCAGTTCACTAATAACTTTTTCATTGGCAAAAACGCAGTTTTGTTGTGTGTCTAATTATTTCGGTTTCAAGCTTAGTTCAATCATTTTGACCTACTGCTATGTTCGTGGATTGTGGCGAGCGTCGAACACTCATAATGAGTTAGCTGATTTTAAGCACGCGTGGGAAGAGGTTAAAAAATGCAACTGTCTCTTTTACCCGAGGTGGAGCGGGGGGAGTGCGCCGCCTTGATGCGCTGGCTGCTACTCGTTGTTGGGCGGTGATAGACCGTCGTAACGAAAATCACTATTTGACACCACTTTCGTTCTTGCACTTATAGCTTTATGACTTGTTATTGGGTAAAGGGATTTTTGATTTTTGCAAATTAATCAGAAACATGTCCGTACTGTCCGAGAGCCGAAGCATTTCCCATGAAAATGACAACCAGGATGAAAAGTGGTCAAATCTCGTGGGCGCCATCTTGGATTTCGATTTTGACCCGGTAATCGTTATTAGCGACCCCGAAAACCATGAAAATGACACCCATGATGAAAATTTGGCAAATCTCGTCTGCGCCATCTTGGATTTCGATTTGAATTTTTCGAAAATGACACCCATGACGAAAGGATGGAAAATTTCATCGTCGCCA
Organism: Melanchra persicariae; assembly: GCA_947386135.1. Lineage (NCBI taxonomy): Eukaryota > Metazoa > Arthropoda > Insecta > Lepidoptera > Noctuidae > Melanchra > Melanchra persicariae. Next base: position 5,321,924 of record OX376661.1, on the reverse strand, counting down.
TCTTGGATTTCGATTTTGACCCGGTAATCGTTATTGGCGACCCCGGAAACAATGAAAATGACAACCATGATGAAAAGTGGTCAAATCTCGTGGGCGCCATCGTGGATTTCGATTTTGTTTGATTTTGACCTGATATTCAAAAATGATTAGATAAATCCCTACTTTTAGTAAAAAAACTATAGCAAAAAGTGTCGTTACAACTTTTGGTCTTAATTTCAAAAGTGTCGTTACAACTTTTGGTCTTAATTTTTTCCGTCTCCCCCTTTCGCAACTCGCGATAAGGAACTTCGTTCCAAAAACCTGCAATGGATGTTGAAATACTCGTAACGATCGACGCATGAAATCAGCTCCCGTAGTGGCGACGGCGGCTGAAAGCTAGCTGCGCTTGCCGATCACTATGCGATTGCCACGGTCACGATACATTGCGTATGAGGTTTTAAAACAAATCAGTTCTGGGTCATTGTCAAGCTTAGGGTTTTTTTTTGCGAAAAAATGAAACACGTGATTTATAAAAATCAAAGGTATATTATGACTCTTACTTTACGTTACAACAAAAGTGAGTATCAGTCTGAGATCAATAATTCAAAAACGGCGATTTATAAGGAAATTACAATATTTCGGTTCCACCAAAAAGACTAATATGTCCACCGAGTAGACTAAAATGTCTATTATTGAAAAAAAATAAAACAAAAAGTGATTACCATCTTGAACAAAAATAACGTTAATGCTATCTTCACATAATCACAAACAAATCAGTCATTTAAAAGCATTCAAAAAGTAAATAAAAAAATGTTTTGTGTTAGTCTACCGAAAAGACAATTCATTTCGGTGGTCAAAATATGTCTTCGTCGTCAGAAGACCAGAAGCGTTCAATCCGTTCAGCCAGAGAAAGGGGGATTGGTGGCTTCTCTGGTTTTGACGTCGACGTTTCTGAGCTGTTAATGGTTCCACGAAACGGCGTAATATTGCTGTATATTGTCTCTCAATTCCTTGTCCTTCTTACCCTTCATTCTTTTTTTTATTTTTGTGCTTCATTTGCATCCTTTCGTTTCTTGTTGCGTAATCTGTGTAATCGCATTCTGTACCTAGCTAGTTTACATTCTAAACTCATCAACTTCTTCTTCAGTAAAACATTCTCTACTTTCAACCTTCTTCTGTTTCTCACTGCAATACGTGCACCCATTTCAGCTCTTGATGATACTGAAGTTACCGAACTCGAGGGCAGCGTTTCGCGTGCAATGTACTTTTCAGCTTCTTTTCGTATTTTGACTTTTTCCCTGCGTCTTCTTGCATCCTGTCTCCATTTCCTCCTCAAAAGCTTTTTTTTTGACCATCTGGTTTATCTTGTTTTTATTATCCCTTCGTCCTTGCTTTGCTTTTCTTCCAAGGCTTCTGGATCCCGTTTAAGTTTTTCACGCGCCTTCCTCATACTCAGTGTTTTTTGCTCACGGCGTCGTTTTTTTTTTCTGGTTATCGGTAGTTTACTTCTTGTTTTCGCCAACACCTGAAAAATCACAACCAATGCACACAAACAAAAAGAAAGCTGTGCAAAGGAAGAGCAGAAGATATTGTTAGTAAAAAAAATTGCATAAGGGAAACGACCGTGATTATGAAAAAATATTTCCCATGCCGTTAGAAATGCATTACAGATACCAATAATAAATTGTTAACTTAGGGTATGTAGCTATGGATAACCACATTAACTACAAGTCGACATGGTGTAGAAAGGTGTGAGGGAAGTGGTGGTTTAAAACATATTTACTCATAAAAATAAAGCAAAAATGAAACAAAAATAGGTCATTAGTCCTTCACTGATAAAAACACCAGTAATCAGAAGCAGTTTTATTTAAAATTATAATAATTAAATAACCCACATTCAAGAAAATAAGCCACTTGGTGGACATCTGTCGTTTCGGTGGACAAAAGTTCCACCAAAAAGATGTCCACCGAATGGACTTTTTTCTCAAAAACATTCACACCTTGCGCCGTTTATAGGTTATGTCAAACGCCAAGATATATTCATAAAGTTTCATAGTTTAATTAGTTATTAAGAATGTTTGATGAATTTATAGTGATTTACTTACCAAAATACAGCAGTAACCGGAAAGACAACTCATCTTTGACACCACTAAATATTTTTCTTAGTACAACAACAACGTTTTCTGCGGACGAGTTGCGGCAAAATGGCCTCTGACAGGGATACTACGATATTGGCTGTGCAACTAAAAATGAGATTGACTACATCATGTCGACGAAGAAGCAGATTTTCAATGATGTCTCTGTGATCAACGCGGTGAAAACCGGAAGTGATCACCGCATGGTAAGAGGCACATTGAATCTAAATATCAAGCTGGAAAGGTCTCGACTGATGAAGTCTACGCTCCGTCCAGCACAGATCCAGATCCAAAACTCCGAAAGCTTTCAGCTCGAACTTCAAAATCGTTTCGAGTGCCTAGGGAGCTCCGTGGACGAATACAACGATGGGTTCGTGGAAACTGTTCATACGGTCGGGTCTAAGTTCTTCAAGACTCGCCGTATAGATAAGACCAAGAGGCTCTCTGATCCGACTCTCAAGCTCATGAAGGAGAGGCGGGAGATGATTCTGCAGTCTTCAGACGATGCGTGCAAATACCGGCAGCTCAATAGACGGATCTCCAAGTCCTTGAAAAGCGACCTCCGCCGCTTTAATACTGAAAAAATTAAAGACGCGATAGAGCGGAATAAGGGCTCCAAGGTCTTTGCAAGAGATTTGTCTATTGGGCAGAGCCAGCTCACAAAACTGAAGACCGACGATGGCAGAACCATATCCGCCAAATCGGAGCTTCTGAGGGAGATCGAGACATTCTATGGACAGTTATACACGTCAATGACCAAACCCGCAGCAAATCTAGCGAACGACCCAAGAGCTAGATTGACCCGGCATTATACCGAAGACATCCCGGACGTCAGCCTGTATGAGATTAGGATGGCTCTGAAGCAGCTTAAAAACAACAAGGCGTCGGGTGAGGACGGAATTACGGCCGAACTCCTGAAGGCGGGTGGAAAACCAGTCCTTAAGGCCCTTCAGAAACTGTTCGATTCCGTCATACTCGAGGGGAAAACGCCACAAGCTTGGAGCAGAGGTGTGGTGGTACTCTTCTTTAAGAAGGGCGACAATGCCCTACTTAAGAATTACAGGCCCATCTCACTTCTGAGCCATGTCTACAAGCTGTTTTCCAGAGTCATCACAAACCGTCTCGCACGCAGGTTTGACGACTTCCAGCCTCCCGAACAAGCCGGATTCCGAAAAGGCTTCAGCACCGTAGACCACATACACACGCTGCGGCAGGTTATACAGAAGACCGAAGAGTATAATCTGCCCCTCTGCTTAGCGTTTGTGGACTACGAGAAAGCCTTCGATTCGATCGAGACTTGGGCTGTGCTGCAGTCTCTCCAACGGTGCCAGATCGACTATCGGTACATCGAGGTGCTGAAGTGTTTGTATGAAAACGCCACCATGTCAGTCCGACTTCAGGATCAGACATCAGAACCTATCCTCCTGCAGCGGGGTGTGAGGCAGGGAGACGTAATATCTCCGAAACTGTTCACGGCCGCAATGGAGGACGTCTTCAAGGTTTTGGACTGGAAAAGGCTAGGCATTAATGTCAATGGCGAGTACATCACTCATCTTCGATTTGCCGACGATATAGTCGTCATGGCTGAGACCACGGAGGACCTCAGTACAATGCTCGATGACCTCAGTAGAGCTTCCGAAAGAGTGGGTCTTAAAATGAACATGGACAAAACCAAGGTCATGGTAAATACCCATGTAGCACCCACTCCTATCAAGATTGGAGGCTCTGCACTCGAAGTTGTTGATGAGTACGTCTACCTGGGACAAACGATCCAGCTAGGTAGGGCTAACTTCGAGAAGGAAGTCAACCGTCGAATCCGACTCGGATGGGCGGCGTTCGGGAAGTTGCGCGGTATCTTCTCGTCTCACATACCACAGTGTCTCAAGACGAAAGTCTATGACCAGTGCGTGTTGCCAGTGATGACCTATGGACTCGAAACGTGGTCGCTCACAATGGGCCTCATCAGAAAGCTTAAAGTCACCCAAAGGGCAATGGAGAGGGCAATGCTCGGAGTTTCTTTGCGTGATCGAATTAGGAATGATGATATCCGCAAGAGAACCAAGGTTACCGACATAGCCCGAAGGATCGCCAAATTGAAGTGGCAGTGGGCAGGGCACATTGCTCGCAGAACAGATGGTCGATGGGGCCGAAAAGTTTTGGAGTGGCGACCGCGTACCGGAAGACGCAGCGTTGGAAGGCCTCCCACAAGGTGGACCGATGATCTGGTGAGGGTCGCGGGTAACCGATGGATGCGAGACGCACAGGACCGGTTGTTGTGGCGACACTTGGGGGAGGCCTATGTCCAGCAGTGGACGTCTTTCGGCTGATATGATGATGATGATGATGATGACGTTTCGTTTACTTTACTATTATGATGTAAAATAACACGCAATTATTAAAAGTGTCCTTTAAGATTCGTATGAACAGTTTTTATTAGGGTTATGACAATGACCCTTCTATTGGATTCCTATAAAGTTCCTGAAACAATTTCATGTACCAGTCTTCTTAGTATGGTATAATGAACTCAACCCATCAATCTGCGGAGGGCTTGCACCCTGTATTCTATAAGTCAACAAATAAAATAAAGTAAAATATCGATCGTTCCTTGGGGTCAGATATCGCGTTCACACAACCAAGAATTTGCTATGTTTTAAGCGATCTTTCGTACTGCACATAGGTGCAGTACGAAAGATCGCTTAAAACATAGCAACACAAACAGCAAACAGTGGGCCCAGTAGATAGCTACTGGGCCCACTGTTTCATCGATAACTTGAAGATGGCTGAAAATGGCTGAAGATTTACAGTGGATTTACAGACTTATATTGGACCAACTATTAGGTACTGAAGAATATATTGTTACATACAATTTCTACTTGTCTAGTGTTCACATAATTATGAATGTTACAAATAAAAATATTAATTTAAAGTATGTCGTTTGGCATCTCTTCATGATTAAAGGCTTACACAGAAAGTGGCCGCTGAGATGCTACAAATAAAAAAAACTTATTTATAGTCATAACCTCTTTAATATTGGCTATAGGTATTTGAAAAATTCAATATTAATATTGCGAATATATTACCTAAACATTGATGTTACGTATGTTATAAGATAGTTTGGAAATCTGAACATAAACAAAAACACAAAAGAAAATCAAAACTTACAAAAACACCTGCATGGGGCGTGGTTCGAACTCACGCATCAGTAAGCGCATCCAGTCATTAACCGCCTTGGCTGATTTCACTTGTTAAAACAATTTAAAATTTGCGTTCCTATCAGTACAGAGGTACGATTTAAATCATGCCGTAAAATTTATCTTTAAATGGCCATAACTTTTTTTCCTGGCCACCAATTTAATTGAAACAAAGACTAAATGTTGCTCAGACCTAACCCACATGTAACTTTACAGTCTACAAGTAAATCTGTACAGTATTTTCAGAGATTAGCGTTAACAGACAGACAGACAGACAAGAACATCTGAAAAATCTTTTTTTGTGCAGTATGTTCCTTTTTCATCGTCCCCAACCCATTTTTGGTAAATTTGTTTAATGTACAGACACAAACTTTCTACTGTTTTATTATACACTCTTTTGCAAAAAAACGGGGACCTAAGGAAATTTACGTTCTAAGGTCGATTTTAGTTAATTAAATGAAATTTATTTCTTTGACGTAGTCTGTATACTTATAATCGTGTCAAATTAATGCGCGTGAAGTGAATTCGAGCAATTAAAAGAAAAAAAAACGATGGATTCTTTAAAATCGATGTACACGCCCAAACAATAAGAAGTGGTCGGCAATAAAGACAAGTTTTTTTTTACTTTTTTTAATTAAATAAAGTTAGAAATGTAAAAACCTAATAACGAATGTGACCTCCTCTTGCCAAAATCACAGCTTGAATCCTTCTGGGCATGCTTTCCACGATGTTTTTAATAACGTTTTGAGGAATACGTTCCCACTCTTTTGCAATGACTCTTTTTAGCTCCCTGATGTTTTGTGGAGCAGGTTGCACTGATCTTACCCGTCTCTTTAGAACATCCCACACATGCTCAATTGGATTGAGGTCAGGACTTCGAGCTGGCCAATCTAAACGACGGATCCCAACTTCTTGCATGTACGCTTCCACGTCGCCAGAACGGTGCGGGCGAGCATTATCGTCCATAAAAATGGAATCTTCCCCAAGTGCAGTCAATGTGGGTTGTGCATATGGAATTAGGACTTCCATTATGTACCGGTGTGCATTTAATGTTCCATTTTCTATGAAAACTAACTCCGTACGCTCCGTCGAATTAATTGCTACCAAAAACATAACGGAGCCTCCGCCATAAGGAGTGATTTCTTCGAAACACACTTCCGCATAGCGTTCCCGTGGTCTTCGCAGCACTCGCCGGCGTCGGTCCTCTCCACACAAAGAGATTCTAGCTTCATCAGAAAACGATACTTTATTCCAGTCCTCCAGAGTCCATGAAGCACAGTTCCGAGCAAACTGAAGTCGAGCAACACGGTGCTCACGGAGTAATTTAGGGCCCCGAGCTGGGCGGTAACTCTTGATATTGGCAGCCAAAAGCCTCCTCTTGACCGTCCACAAGCTAACTTCTACTCCTCTTACATCTTCAAGGCTCTTCTTCAGGTCCACACTTGACGCCTTACGATTACGCAACGCCTGACTCACCAAAAAGCGGTCATCTCTTGGTTCTGTGCATCGTTTTCTTCCCGAACCGGGTCTTCTTTTGACCGAACCAGTCTCTTGATACCGTTGCCAAGTCCTCTGGACAGTTGAAAGACTCACATTTAGCCGCTGAGACACGTAAGTTTGCGAACAACCTTCTTCAAGTAGGGCTATAATTTTACCGGTCCTTATCGCTTTATCACTCATATCAAAAAGTGGTATTTAATGTAAAAAGGAAGATTAAATTGTTTCATTTGCAGAAAATATCCAAAAAGTTTTAAAATATCGTAATCAGTTAAAAATCGTTTCAGCAATTCGCGCCATTAGTAAAGCAATTTTAGAATAATCCACAATAATCATTATTTTTCTTTTAATAATTTCAAATTTTAAATTTGGAACGTAAAGAATCATGCCAGGATGCTTCAAAAAACATGCCAATACATCGTCAAATTAACAAAACCTATTTCTTGTTCTTCTTCATTGAAGTAGAGAAAAAATCTAAAGTGCCCGTTTTTTTTGCAAAAGAGTTTATGTATAGATAGATTTGGTTGTATCATTTCAGTCCGTCATGAATCACTGCACCCAGGTACTTCGTTTGGCTGACGCGAGTAAGCGTTTCGCATGAGCAGTGGCTGTGATCAAGACATGACAAGATCACATCCACTGCTCATCATTAGTTCAAGCTCATCAATAGCTCATCAGTAATTCAAGACTTACCATTTTTCACCATGGTTCCATTCGACTTTGTTTGACAGCATGGAAGTTTCAGATGATACAGGGAACTCCACTTTGAGATACAAAGCTTGCACCTTTGGGATATTGCACCTTACCAAAGGTGCAGGCTTTGTATCCCAAAGTGTAGGAATGTGCATAAACAAACTGTAAGGAATAAAATAAAAATAAAATTGTCATTTACAAAATAGAAGAATTCGGCAGGTACTCCGTAATATAACTTCCATTTTGTATTTAGAATTTGAGTTCATATCTGCAACAACAAACTCTATGTCATACATGACAATGTCTATATTGCAATGAAACCCATATGTTTTGGGCCTTTTTAATCGACTTCAAAAAACAGGTTTAAATAAATACAAACAGTCGAACATTATAACCTCCTCCTTTTTGAAGTCGGTTATAAAAATGTTTGGTAATGGTAACTTATAAAATTAACGTACACAACGCTGAAGTGTATTCTTATTCTTGAGTTGCTAACGATGTATTGAAACGATCTCGTAATATTAAATGAAGTATGCATTTTCTAAACCTTTAATAATTGGAAACATCAATCTAAGGCAGTACCTATTGAACACATTAGCGTGGGATTAAAAACCTGACTACTTTATTGAGCAACAAGTACCTAGAAGTAGTTTCGAAAAGGTAATCTTACCAGCTGCTGGCAAAATCAAATATTTGAAAAATTCTAATCACTTACTCTCCAATCGCCTGAAGTAAGAACAGCGCGTTGTCGGAATGTCTGCACCGGGTGAGAGAAACATGGTGGCTCTCCGCTGGCACCGGCCGCACGGACTGCTGCAGGTCATACTCAAGTGCTCCCCTCTCCTTGAGGTTGGCCTGCAGCAATCCGTGCGGCGCCGCCTCCATATACACAGCGTTGCTGGAAATCAGCCACGACGTCTCTTCGAACAACACTGGACTCTGTGACACATAATCAAAATAATGATGTGGAAATTAGAATAATGCAAGTCGTTCTTACTCTTACTACATTCTTAGTGCATTCTGTTGTCAATATTAACTGACCCACCCTAAAAACAAACGAATTTGGACCCTGTACCTGGAACATTAAGGTTTATTCAATTTATATGAGCTTATGGACTCGAGTGCTTGTGGACTTAAAGAACAAAAACAATAATACAGACACACAAATTTGATCTTTATAACGTTAGCAGTAGGTTACATGTTATAACTACTTTTTATAATTTAATAAGTGTATAAGTCTGAGAAAAACAAGTTGCGAGATCAAATTCTGCGACGAAGATATTGTTTTGGTTTCAATTTAGAATTTATTCCAACACTATTTCTTGTATTATTGTAAAGAACTGGGTACGTATCTAAATCCCGAAAGTTCATAACATCTATGATTGAAATTCCGACGTCCAAAACACCGAAATTCAAAATACTGAAAGTTTAAAATGCCGATAGTCGTCATACCGAAACACAAAATACCGATGTTCAAATGCCCGAAAGGACGAAATCCCGAATGGACGAAATCCCGAATGGAAGAAATACCGATGAATGAAATCCCAAAGACCAGCGACGTAGTTCCCGCAATTACTCGTAGATGGCACTACAACAGTCATGACGGTGGGCATTCTGCTTAACATGCTTTAATGCCAAAATTTAGCGAGTTCGGGATTTGGGGCACCCCGACTCGGACAGGTTAGGTTAGAAGGGGATAGCGGGGTCTGTTCGCTCGCTTCGCTCGCTCACTTGATCCCGCCATCCCCTTCGTGGTTATTTTTTTTAAATCACTCAGAAATAGGAGCCCCGCGTGGCGGTGCTCCGTCGACTACACTCTGCCAACGCATTCAGAAGTAGCGCTCGCCGGCCGCTGCCGCGGCACCGCTCGCTTCGCTCGCTCGGCTCGCGCGCGGTTGGTCACAGTTCTAACCTTTTTTTTTTTTTTAAGGGGGGAAATCCTCACGGATGTCCTCCGCCCTGGGGCGGGCGGAGGGGTCTGTCAGACTCTTACTGACTAAAACCACCCCGGTGTTCCATCTTCGCCGGGGATCGCGGGAACATATGCGACTTCCGTAATCCCCGGCTGGTGCCGGCCCGCCTATGCGGGCCACATCTCGTACGCGGGGGGAGTGAGGTGTTTAACTCCCCCCGCGACGTCAGAGGGGCGCACGGGAACACCACGCGCCGCCACCTCGGGTCCGGATGAATGGGGGCAACGGACATCCCCAAGTCCGCCGCCCCCGGACCCAGTTAGGGAGGCAAAAGGAGGGCAGCGTATGCCCTCCTCCGACGCCCGCTGCGCCTGCTGCGGGCCGGGAGAGCACTCGACATCTCCCTCTCCCTTTCCGCAGCCTCCTTCTGCGCGATGACAGTTTCGCAGAAGGATCACAGTTCTAACCCAACCTAACTAAACCTATTTCACCCAGATCAAAATGACGAATCAAACCTACAATCTCCCGCAGAAATGTTTTCACCATTGTCAAATTATCTAGTCGCAGGCAGCAGATTTTAGGCTTTGGGATGTAATTTCGGGGTTTTGTACTTCGGGATTTTAAACTTTCGGGCAAATGAACTTTCAGGATTTTAAACTTTCGACCAAACAACCATTCGGCGTTTCAATTATCGGGATTTCGTTCATCGATATTTAAAAATTCGGTCTTTTAAAATTCGGGATTTTAATACCTACCCAAAGAGCTATAGATGGATAATCTTCAAATATAAACTTTCTAAAATGATTGATAATATTTTCGCATAACTTGTAATAGGTGGGTAGTTGAAAAATAAATATTCGTATTCATTATGAAACTGGTATTCAAATGCTATTAAGGGAATGCAGTAACTACCTACGCGCAAACATATTTTACCTCGCCTTACTAAATTGCAAAAGCAACGTCTCTTTAAAATTTTTTATTTTCTATTTTATTGGTAGTTTTTTTATCATGGCTCAATTAAGTGATTATTTAAAATACAAAATAATCTATTTGCACGAGGAGAAGGTTGGCTGCTTGTGATGTGCAAGAATAAACTATGTGAAAGTATATTTTATGGTTCAAATTCTTTAGAATATTGCGTCTAGCATTACAACTAAGATCAAATTTCAATGCGGCTTATAAGAGTTGAGTTGGTCTTGTGGCCACTAAGGTAGTGCGGTGTTCATAATTGTCTACGTTTGAAACCCGGGCATCGTGCCCGACAGAGACAATATCAGTGATGAGCAGATAGACGCTAGTCTACATGCACAATGTCTAGTTCCTACGCACTAAACACCGTTCCGAACGGAAAAACGTTGGACGATGCACGAAAAGTCTATTGGAAAGTTGAGTTTTATAAAGAAACCACTGCATGAATCAGTTAAAAATAAAGTTTATTGAACTCTTCTTTAACTGTGGTTTGTCGGTACCGACTTTGTTTTTGAGATTTTCCACTTTTTTTTTTTCGGAAATCTGATTTTTTGATTGCAGTTTCGGGTTGACCTTGACCATAAAAATTGTTTAAGTTCTGAGAACCATAGTCTTACGACGCACCGTTTCCGAGTTATTGTTCTCTGAATGCTCCTTTGTTTTATATAGAACGTTCTCTATTTCCAAAATGGTAGCTCGGATGAAAACCTTTACTAGATAAAAATTGTTGCTCTAGTCGAACACTATGAAATGGTGAAAGAAAACACAAAGATGGCTAACAAAAAATTGAAAAAAAAATCTGTCGGTCAATCTTTTATCTTGTGTATCCTTAGGGGCACAGACAGTAAAATTTTGGAGATATTTTTTCTTACAGATTTCGGCTATTTTTATTGCAGCATCTTATTATTAACCTTGTCCATAGGAACCATTTAAGTTCTGAGACACATGGTCCTTTTTTTATGGATGGGAAACCATCAAATTACTTCTCGCGCTCTGGGCAGAGCGGAAGGGAGTGTCAGACTCTTACTGACTAAAACCCGTCCGTGCTCCTCCTAGTGCCCTTTACTTTCTAGGGCCGCGGTAACTCTTTCGAATATAATCTGCAACTCTGGCAGTCTCTGGCCCTAACGGGCCCCTACTCCTATGCCGACATCTCTTTGAGGCGCGCGTGGAACACGACGTGCCGTCGACCCGGGCCTGGCTTTGATCGGACGGCGAGCCGCCCAACGCTCGCCGTCCGCAGACCCACGCCTACGGTGGCCGGGAATCACCCTGCGACTCCCGACGCCCGGTGCGTCTCCCTATGTTGCGCCGGCTGGGGCGAGAGGGTTGTCTCTCCCTCATGCGGCCCGCCTCGTTCTTCACTAGCATTACTGCTTCGCAGAAGGAGGTGACGGCTTTCCATGCCGCCTCGCTCCGGACCATGGATTGAACCAGGGCCGGACGCGAGAGGTCGCTGACGCCGATCGCCTCGACGAGAACGCGGCGGTGCTCCACCCAAGCAGGGCAGACCTTCACCGTATGCTCCACCGTGTCCTCGGGGCGATTGTCACAGTGAAAACACCCGGGCGTTTCCTCCCGCCGAATCCGAAACAGATACCTCCCGAAACAATCGTGTCCGGTGAGTACCTGCGTCAGGCGGAAGGTTTGGACGCCGTGGTGCCTCTCCAGATACTTCTCAAAGAGGGGCACTATCGCCGCAATTGCGGCGTGCCCTGCACGGGGTTGCGACAGTCGCTGATTCCATACCACCATGGTATCTTGCCGGAGCTCCATCCGCCACGCTGAAAAGAAAAAGAAAAGAAAAGAAAAGAAAATTGCATTTATTGGCACAATAAAAAACACCTTACAAATACAAGAGATATTGCAATTTGCCGCGGCAGCGGATTTTGCCCCGGCGCACAGTGTACGATTTGACTAATCTAGGGGAACAAAACTCGGGAATCTCAATATTATATTATATTATATAGGCAAAACTAAATGTGAAACATTTATTTTATTTATTTTAATCTTTTAATAAAATTCTTATATCTATATCTCGCATAGATATTTGTTTTCGAGGAAGTTTTCTTAATAATGATATTTAAGGGTCTGAAGACGTTAACAAATGTTTAATTGCAGTATATAGACGTGTTCGTTAGCAGTATTTATTTTACCTACGCAATAATAGTGACCTTCTGTAGTATTATCCTAAGTGTGTAGTTTATTAAATAATGGTAATATAGAAATAGTGAAACGGATAACAGCCCCGGTAGTCGAGTGCAATCCAATGCCTCGCCAGCAAAAAGCGACCAGTCTAACTTCACAATAGAATTTGCATCCACACCCGAAATCCAAAAATGGATGACATACATTCAGCAGAAGTTAAATGAGGTTTGCTCTAATGCCACGGATGGCAAACTCAACTCGTAGCAGAAATTGAAGGTTACTAACCTATGCCGTAAAGTAAAATCTGACACCTCGCAAATGGAAGTTCTGTATCAGGCTCTGAAGCAGAAAGCCCATCAAGCCCTCAACATAATCGATGACCTGAAACAAAAACGTAACCTCGCAGAGCAAATTTCAGACCTCAAACAGTCAATTAAGGAATCTGGTGCTGTGGGAAACGCTTCGTTTGCTGATATGGTGAAGAAGGGATCCAGTGAATTCGTTCGACGAAATAATCTAAGTTCCGTAGCAGTGTATCCCAACGATAAACTGAAGTCGAGTGACGAGACAAAAAACCTCGTACAAAAAGTCAGTAACAGAAAGGAAACACAATTTTGAAGTTGGACGTTTAATCGTAGTAGGGATACAATATTTTTTCCACAAATCCTTCGATAATTCCAAAGTTTTTTATTTTCGCGGAGTGGATAGGTTTAGTGAATTCATTGCTATGTACAAAAATGCTAACAGTTTAGACTTATGCAATAGGAGATAAGCAGGCATTTCCTATTATTTCGTGTTATAACAAAATTAGAATATTTAAATCAAAATACTATGCTGGTTCTTTGTAAGTACTATCTAAAGGATATATTAGTGAAAATGCTAACAGATAGGTACTGTGGAACAATAGAAATCTGAAAATGTCCCTTAATTCATTCAATAAAAAATTAAAGTTTTCAAATCATTTATTATACACATAAAAGGAATTAGTTATAACTTACAACAAAAGTTCTAACAACTAAGTATTAAGGATCACAAGTAATTGTATTTTTACTTTGCGATTAGCGAAATATTGAATTTAAGTTTATAATTTTGCGCCTACATATTCGTATTAATAAACTCTGCCACCATACAAAAGTTTCAACATATACATGCTATGCCTTTTGTTTAATAAATAAAATACAATTTGGATATTGGGGCGCAGTGTAGGTACGCGGCAATTCGTGCAGCACGGGCCACGGCCGGCGCGGTAACACTTCGAACCAAACTCACTGCAAACGTACCTATTGAATGAGGTGCGAAATCATTTAATTATTGTCACATCTCACAAATTACTAGGTACGTACTTACTCTGTTCCAGTCCGTGACTTTGTCCACGTGTAATTATGAAAATCCCGTCACTGCTGTTTAAAAAATCTGTTTTGAAAATACGTTGTTGATAGTTTATTTCAAAGAATTTAATACCTACCTACCAAGATCGCAATATGTTGACTATAGTTTTATTATTATGTATCTACTTGTTTTATGGATAGAGGAACAGAGACAGAAAGTGGAGATTCCATTACAACATATTTTCCGGGATAGCTGTCCCGGGTTTTGGGACATCACTTAAGTAGGTACAAAAATAATTATAACAAAGCAATAAAATAGGTAATTGGATTCAATAAGTAGGTACCTGTTTTTGTTTCATTATTAATTTAATGTACACTTAGTGATACCTATCCCGAAACTCGAAACAATTTCCTGAAAAAAAAGTTGTCGCATGGAAGTCACTATTTGTCGCTGATACTATAACAAATGCTGTCTACCTATTCCGATCTGTCAAACAGATGGTGTTTTTAAATTTTCCCCATTTTAAGTTACAAAATGATATAGTAGTAAGGTTTATAAATAAAAATCAGTAACGTCTGTATATTTTATATTTATCACAATTCCCATTAAATTTATTCAATTTTTTGTTAGATGGATGTTGATACATTGAGACATTTAACAAAATGATAAATAAAAAAACGATACAATACAATGATACTTGTTTTTTGTAAAATGGTTGTACAAAAAAACACTTTCCATACGGACATATTTACGAGAATTCTCTTTTATTCTGATATATTGTAATCTTGGTATAAACTAGTGTCTAAGATGTTTTTTGAGGATGGAATCATGCACATTAGAGTAGACCTGTTCAGTCAGTGCAACAATTTGTGAAAAATTACTTTGACAAAACAATACAAAGTTGAGGTTGTCGTTAAAAAAGGAAATAAAAAGACTTAAATATACAGGGTTATTTGTGAAACACTAGCAACCTCACCTACAATACTAGCTATTTGGCATTGCCGAGTGTCGCAAACATTATTGAAAACAAAACTGGTCAACTGTTATAATAATAATAATAATAAAAAACAAACTATACTGCTTCAGGGAGGGCAATTCACGACCACGCGTGATGCGCTTTGTGAGGCGGGCATTTTCGGGGACTGAAATCAGTCCTCAGGAGTACATGTCCCGTATTACAGAGCGCATCGACTTCCTGAAGCAGAAAGTTTGTGCATGGGCGAACCGTATTCGACGGTATAAGAGGCGGGTTGATCGATACTCGCAGAATCGTATGTTCCAGAGCGATGAAAGGTGGGTATACAGAGCTTGGGAGCGACCTGAACAAAGTGTGACGGACGTGTGCAGACCGGACGATATCGCCACGAATACATTCTGGCGAAACATCTGGTCGGTGCCCGTCTGTCATGCCGAGGGTGGTTGGATGCGCGATGTCGAGCGCGTGTGTGAAGCTATACCACCAATGGAACTTATCAACATCACCCCATTGGATGTAGCCAAAGCAGTCCGTCCGTTACCAAACTGGAAATCTCCAGGACCGGACGGACTGCATAACTTCTGGCTAAAATGGTATAGCAGCTCACACGCACTCCTGGCATCTCAATTCCAATCATCCTTAGAGTCTGGGTCGCTACCACAGTTTCTAACAACTGGCGTTACCCACCTGCTCCATAAGACAGGTAGTCCCGCGGAACCCAAGAATTATAGACCGATTACTTGTTTGTCGACGGTCTATAAACTTCTTACATCCATTCTGAGAGTGAAAATTAATGATCACATTGAGAATAACTCAATTATGTCCGCTTCTCAGAATGGATGTAGGAAAGGGTCCCGCGGCACTAAGGAGCTACTCCTCATAGACATGGCCATAAGCCAACAGGTTCGTCGATCCCGCAAGGATCTGTCGACATGTTGGATAGATTACAAGAAGGCCTATGACTCTGTGCCACATACATGGCTCATGAGGGTGTTGGAGTTGTACAAAATAGATGCAACTCTACGCGCCTTCCTTGAGTCATGTATGAGGCAATGGAAAACGGTTCTTCGATATCCAGGATGTCGACCGATTCAAGGGAATGATGAGCCTGTATGGATTAAACGGGGAATATTCCAGGGCGACAGTTTGAGTCCACTTTGGTTTTGCTTAGCTCTGAATCCTCTTAGCACACTGCTGGAGGATTCAGGCCTAGGCTATCGGTTGAGAAGAGGTGGTCAAGCCATATCTCACCTCCTTTACATGGATGATCTAAAACTCTTTGCCCCCAACAATTTGCGACTGATGGAGCTACTGAAAGTAACTGAAACCTTCAGTAGTGCCATCAGGATGGAATTTGGTGTGGACAAATGTGCAGTCATGCATGTAAAGAAAGGGGAGATTATGGAATCTGAGGGAATTCAACTCTCGGATTCCATGCAGGTTAGATCCCTTAGCTCAACCGAAACCTACAAGTATTTGGGTATGTCGGAAGCGTTGGGCATTAACGGTACTGACATGAAACAATCGCTGAAGGAGCGCTTCTTTGGCCGCCTGAAAAAGGTTTTAAACAGCCTTTTGTCGGGCGGAAATAAGGTGCGCGCCTTCAACGGTTGGGTCATGCCGGTATTAATGTACTCTTTCGGCATACTCAAATGGACTCAAACCGAACTCGACGCCCTGGATAGAAGGGTCCGTACACTGCTGACTGCAAATCGGATGCATCACCCACGATCGTCGGTGATGAGACTGTACATCCCGCGTAAATGTGGAGGTCGAGGCTTTTTAAATGCTAAGACTCTCCACAACCGCGAGATGTGCAGTCTCAGAGAATATTTTCTCAAAGCCGATGTGGGTATGCACCGAGATGTGGTCACAGTGGACAAGGGACTCACCCCGTTGTCCATGGCGAAAGAGAACTGGCGCAAACCTGTAATACTTACTACAGATGACCGCAAGGAGGTATGGAAAGGCAAGGAGCTTCACGGGCGCTTCTATCGGGCTCTTTATGGGTCCGACGTAGATTTCTCAGCGTCCGTGGCCTGGCTACGTTTCGGTGATCTCTTCGGAGAAACTGAAGGTTTTGTTTGTGCAATTATGGACGAAGTTATCTTGACGAACAACTACCGGAGGCATATTATGAAGGACGGGACGGTTGACGTGTGTCGGGCATGCCACCGTCCGGGTGAGTCCATCAGACATATTATCTCTGGTTGTTCTTGTCTGGCTAACGGCGAGTACTTGCACAGGCATAACCAAGTGGCCAGGATTATTCACCAGCAACTTGCTTTGAAATACAAACTTGTGGATTCTGAGGTACCGTATTACAAGTATGTGCCCGACCCAGTTCTCGAAAATGACCATGTCACGTTGTACTGGGATCGGTCTATCATCACTGATAGGACTATCGTCGCTAATAAGCCCGATATAGTGGTGATAGACCGATTGGCGCGCCGCACAATGATAATCGACGTTACCATTCCACATGACGAGAACCTCGTGAAAGCTGAGAAAGAGAAACAAATCAAGTATCTTGACTTAGCGCACGAGGTTGTCGACATGTGGAATGTGGACTCGGCTGTCATTGTGCCGATCGTCGTTACGGCCAATGGCTTGATAGCCAAAAGCTTCGACGACCACCTGTCGAAGCTGGCGTTGCGCAGTTGGGTAAAGGGCCTGATACAGAAAGCAGTACTCCTCGATACGGCTCGTATTGTGAGGAGGTTCCTTTCTCTGGAGCCCTAACCACCGGTAGCTTGGACCCAGCTCCCGACACTGGCGGACTACTATTTTTATACTTTTAAATGTTTTTTTATTGTTTTTTTTTTGTTATTGAAATATTTAAAAATATAAAATGTATGAGTAAGAAAATAAATAAAGAGAATAATAATAAATACGAATTGTGTCGTGTATGACCAAGCAAACTTCATATCGGATTTTCAACAAGCAAGGCGTCATAGTCGAAGGTTCAACTGGAAGGCAAAACGTGAAATCCGGCGAGTTGATAGCAGATGATGATGATGGCAAAGTCACGTATATAACGTTTAAAAAGATATTGGAAGCAGAAAATTAAAGTGAACAGGCCCTTTACCTGCTACGACGGAAAAATTCGAAATGGCAATCACCAATCATAAAAGGCTTTACTCGATCGGCAAATGAGTAATAAGGTTTCTAAAAGCGCAGTATTTGTCTCCTACCGAGCAGATTATAAAAAATAAGTATCTTAAACAGTCCGGTGCATATCTTTGGTTACCACCACGCTTGTAAAAACTATCACTATGCTAAAAATAGGAAAGTAGAAGTTAATATCCTTATAAAACTGCACGGCTCAATTATTATTCATGAAGTAACAACAGAACTAGATCGGGCACATACCTACAATATGGCACTTCCGATCCCACAAGGCTCTAATTTAGAGCAAATTGAGGTAAAGCCACCTACAAGCCTGGCTACAAGGTTGTGTCTATGCAAGTAATCTCCAGAAGTTAATCATCATCATTACTTCATCCACAATCCAAAGAGTACCTAAACCAAAACCTAAAAAAATCTTAAAATGTTGTGTCCCTCAGTGGCATGGAGCGAGTTTTTCTCGGATCTACTATTTCTGGTAGAAGACAAGTATTGTGACGGACGGACGGACTCACACTACCTTTTTCCATAGCCATAGAAGCTTCTTTACCGGCAGCAATCATACATGATTCAGCCGTAGTCTTCCACCAGTCATACAAGTTGTCGTGACATTTCTGGTAGGTCGATTTGCTAATAAGTGGCAAATTAATGGATGCTGCTAGCTCGTTCAAGTTGGCCCGACCACAACCGATACTAACAATACCCGAAACTACGCTATGGTTAACGTCCAATTCGTTTTTTTACTCTCACATGTGTTTATTTCGAATCGACTTCCATGAAAACGACACCCATGACGAAAACATTGATATAGAATACCTATTGCAGTCGCCATCTTGGATGTACTTATTATTACCACTATCACTATTGCACTATCAGCTTAAAATACCCTCAAAACCGCCGCATTAATGATTTACAAGTAAGTTCACGAATTCATTATGATCGATCACACGGACTTATACGTAATTCGATAACAATTAAATAACAATAACTAGAAATCATTCTTACCTTTCAATATCAGCAGGAAGTTTAAAATACGATAGCTCCGGTTTTGATGAAGCCGAGTCCAAACAGCCGTATAGGTACTACGCAATACTTTCCTGACATTTTCAAAACGATCGCGGAGATAAAGTTAAACGTGACCACTCGTCTTGATGCGGCACTCGCTACTGCTAGTCCCGCGAAGTCACCTTAGGAGTCTCGTCGGTGTGCATGTTTGTGTGAGTGTGCCGTTTCGAGCGTTTGTAGGCAGTTTCCCTACTGTCCATATTTATATTGTGGTATAAGTAACCATAAAAAATGTCAACATTCTGTGGATGATAATATAGCTGCACTTAACCATTGTAGATGCCATTAGAGAAAGTATTTTAATTTAATAGTAGTAGTAGAGTAATTCCGCAGATTTACTTTTACATACAAACATACAACCGTTACCTCTAATTATTATAAAGGTGAAAAAAATATAATCAGTCCTAATAAACAAACAAAATATAAAAAATAATACTTACTCAAAATGTGGTAGTCGGCGTACAATTTTGTAAATGTATTTACGTAAAACAATCGAGCAGCTGCGAAACAAAGTAGTACGTGCTGACGCTGGGAGAGCCCGATCGGTAGTGACGCGATCGAGTTTGCGCGCTCACTAATATAGCTCAATTTTCTTGTAATTTACGAAATGAAGTTATTGTTTATTTATAAAATAAATTTTAGATTCTATTAAAAGCTTAACTTAAGATTATTGTGCAATTTTTAAATTTTCTTAAAAGTGTTTCTAAGGTATAGAAAAAAATATTTATTTGTATAGATGTTTTCCAAGAATTCCGTTTTTTCAACACTTTTTTTCTGCCATATTTTCTATTGAAGTCAATAATGTTTTCAACGCATCTAATTGTTGACAATACAATGATGGTAGTGATATTTTTTAAATGTTATAAATCTGTCGTAGTTTTGTGTAAAACGTAACCAAACATCACTCGCTCGTTACTTTTGCGAAAAAAGGGTTTTGAATATGGGTAATTACCATTAATACATACATTGTTTTTGAAAAATTCTCAAGCCATCTGAGAGAATAAGAACTTGACTTTTATCATCTAAAACAAGTAGGTTCAAATTCTTCTCACCTTTGTCACAAACGATGTTCAAAAAGATTTAATTTCATGCACGGCCTCTTAATACCCTCAACATAATTAATTTACAGAAAGTTTACTTTACTATGTTCGAGACGTTCTTGTGCGGTGATGTAGATGGAGTACAGTTAGTAGGAATTTATAAATAATAAGAACTTACTCGTTGGCTCCAATCGTCGTTATGTATTTCTGCAGCCCTTAATATGGTCACTTGTGTATCTGATCTTCTAACTTGAGAAACCGTAATTCTTTTGTCAGTGGAGTATTTTTGTTGCGAGTTAATAAACTCTTGATCCGCAGTTTCATTGCAAAAAATGCAGTTTCCAGGTACGTATGTTCTACTGGTGGGGTCATTTGGTTCTCTCCGTATCTGTTGCACCGCTTTACGCTTCTTGTGGGCTATGATACATTTTTCATTGATGTACATCATTCGGCACTTTCTATGTAATTGCAGTTCTTCTTTTCCTTGGAAAATAACATGTTTCCCGTCTTCTCGCTTATGGCTAGCGGTAATTAGTGTGTGTAGTGCCCGTAGTTTTACAGTCACTACGTCGGAATTTAGAAAAAGGTCACAAACCGCACATTTTTCACTCATTTTAAAGTAAATCGCTCGTGCTCAATGCTTTATAAACATTTATAAACCAACACAACACACAGAATGATTAAAAACAATATTCAAACGTGACGTGCAATGCAAACGCCAGGGAGAAAATTAAACAAGAATGAACAAGAGCGGTCAGTATACGGAGCTAGGTACCTACATCCCCGATCGGAGCTGGAGTGTTGCGATCGCACGCGCCGTACCTACTCGGCTCGGTAGCGAAAATAGTTATTTGCAATTTAAACAAAAGCCATAATATGCATTTGTTGAAACTTTTGTATGGTGGTAGAGTTTATTATTACTAATATGTAGGCGCAAACTTATAAACTTAAATTCAATATTTCGCTAATCGCAAAGTAAAAATACAATTACTTGTGATCCATATTACTTAGTTGTTAGAACTTTTGTTGTAAGGTATAACTAATCCATTTTATGTGTATAAGAAATGATTTGAAAACTTATTTTTTTTATTGAATGAGTTAAGGGACAATTTCAGATTTCCATTGTTCCACAGTACCTATCTGTTAGCATTTTCACTAATAAATCCTTTAGATAGTACTTACAAAGAACCAGCATAGAATTTTCATTTAAATATTCTAATTTTGTTATAACACGAAATAATAGGAAATACCTGCTTATCTCCTATTGCATAACTCTAAACTGTTAGCATTTTTGTACATAGCAATGAATTCACTAAACCTATCCACTCCGCGAAAATAAAAAACTTTGGAATTATCGAAGGGCATATTCTTCTGGCTACTGGACTAACCTGTGGGTTCGAAACACAGTCCACACAACAGTTTCTTTTTTAAGTTTTTTTCATTTCTACAATATTGCTTGCATTATTAAAAAACGACCAATATGAATAATTACGCCTAATAACTTACCTTGTAAACAGGTGGGTAAATTAAAAAACTAAGTTCACAGAACTTATGTTTACCAAGAATGGTTGGATACATATATTTGCTTCGTGAGGTAGATGATAAATACATCAAAGTGACAAAAGTTACACTATGCCTAATAGCAGTGACTGCGCACACACATTTGTAAATCGTTTTACATAACTCGTTAAGTATTTTTAAGCAATTTGGTGTAAAAAAGCATCATGTTGCAACTTAATGACTATACCAAACATAAAATCTATACATCTAGGTATACATATAATAAAACAGTAGAAAGTTTGTGTCTGTACATTAAACAAATTTACCGAAAATGGGTTGGGGACGATGAAAAAGGAACATACTGCACAAAAAAAGATTTTTCAGATGTTCTTGTCTGTCTGTCTGTCTGTCTGTTAACGCTAATCTCTGAAAATACTGTACAGATTTACTCGGAGACTGTACAGTAACATGTGGGTTAGCACTGAGCAACATTTAGTCTTTGTTTCAATTAAATTGGTGGCCAGGAAAAAAAGTTAAGGCCATTTAAAGATTAATTTTACGGCATGATTTAAATCGTACCTCTGTACTGATAGGAACGCAAATTTTAAATTATTTTAACAAATGAAATCAGCCAAAGCGGTTAATGACTGGACTTTCACTTACTGATGCCTGAGTTCGAACCACGCCCCATGCAGGAGTTTTTGTAAGTTTTGATTTTCTTTTGTGTTTTTGTTTATGTTCAGATTTCCAAACTATCTTATAACATACGTAACATCAATGTTTAGGTAATATATTCGCAATATAAATAGGTATTCAATTTTTCAAATACCTACAGCCAATATTAAAGAGGTTATGACTATAAATAAGTTTTTTTTATTTGTAGCATCTCAGCGGCCACTTTCTGTGTAAGCCTTTAATCATGAAGAGATGCAAAACGACATACTTTAAATTAATATTTTTATTTGTAACATTCATAATTATGTGAACACTAGACAAGTAGAAATTATTTGTAACAATATATTCTTCAGTACCTAATAGTTGGTCCAATATAAGTCCGTAAATCCACTGTAAATCTTCAGCCATTTTCAGCCACCTTCAGGTTATCGATGAAACAGTGGGCCCAGTAGATAGGTGCAGTACGAAAGATCGCTTAAAACATAGCAAATTCTTGGTTGTGTGAACGCGATATCTGACTCCAAGGAACGATCGATATTTTACTTTATTTTATTTTATTTGTTGACTTATAGAATACAGGGTGTAAGCCCTCCGCAGATTGACGGGGTGAGTTCAGTATACCATACTAAGAAGACTGGTACATGAAATTGTGATATTATGTGAAAGGATTTATGTAATTCCAGAACTATTTATTAATAAAATACTTAAACTGAGCAAGAATCTTTTTATTACGGTTAAGACAATATGGCAAGGGGCAAGTGTAAGTCGTTCACAGATTCACAAAGTTAAAGATGGCGTATTGAGTTCAGTGTTGCAATTATTTAATTTCAACATCCTCTTCTTAATTGCAAACCCATAGCCACAGAACAGTCTTCAGTCTTCTTTTGAGAAATCGGTTTTGTAAGTACGTCGGCAACCATATCTTGAGTCCCAACATAGCTGAGTTCAATTTCCTTTTCTGCAACTCTCTCTCGAAGAAAATGATATCTTATATCAATATGTTTGCTGCGAGCACAGTAAGAGTCAATACCTGCAAATTTGATTGCACTTTGATTATCACAATAAATTATGGTAGGCGCAACTGTAACCTTCCAATGTAGTTCTGACTCTAAATGCCTCAGCCACATAGCCTCTTGTGTGGCAGTAGCCAGTGCCATATATTCTGCCTCCATGGTTGATAACGCAACTGTGTTCTGACGTTTAGAACACCATGAGACTGAAGCACCCTGAAACAGAAAAGTGTAGCCAGAGCATGATCTCCGGCTGTTAATATCTGAAGCCCAATCTGAATCACAGTAGCCAAACACTCTTCTTTCTTCTTTGTTTTGACTAAATATTAATTTACAATCCTTTGTTCCTTTTAAGTAGCGCAGCACTCTTTTTACTGCTAGCCAGTGTTGTATTTCTGGTTTGTTATTGAAGCTACTCAATTTGTTTACTATAAAACATATTATCTGGTCTTGTACCTTGTGATAGGTAAAGTAAACTCCCAATTGCTTCTTGATAAGGAACATTTTTAACAATATTATTTTGCTCTCCTGTGTTGATTAATTTAGAGCTAAGATCACATGGCGAATGAACTGGATTACAATCTGTCATATTGAATCTTTGTAGAATTGTTTCTATATAGGCAGTCTGATCAATATGAATTTGGTCTCTGGCCACATTTTGACTTATTCTCCAACCAATAAAATGATTCACAGGTCCAAGCGTTTTCATATCAAATTTACTTTTAAGTTGTTGTTTTATTTCTTTACCTTTCTCTTCATTGTTATAAAAAATTAATAAATCATCAACATATATCAATATAAAAAGAATGCTTCCATTATCATTTTTGTAGTACACAGGGATCCACAGACGTACTTTTCAATCCCAATGATTTTAGCACAGAAGTGAGTTTTAAATTCCATTGGCGACTTGCCTGTTTCAAGCCATAAATGGACTTATTTAATCGACAGACTTCGTGTCCGTGTTCATAGCCGGGTGGTTGATTCATATATATTTTGGCATCCATATCTCCCTGCAAAAATGCTGTAACTGCATCCATTTGATCTATATATAAGTTTTCTTTTACAGCCATTGCAAACAAATATCTTATTGATGTATGCCGTACTACCGGAGCAAAAATCTCATTATATTCAGTTCCTTTCCTTTGTATGAAACCTTTTATGACTAATCTTGCTTTGTATCGTACAACTTTACCGTTTGCATCGGTTTTCATTTTATAAACCCATTTACAAGGGATTATTCTTTTGTGTTCGGGTAGAGTCACTAACGTCCATGTATTATTCTGAAGAAGCGATTCATATTCGCTGTCCATGGCATCTTTCCACTCTTTTGCTTTTTGGCCTGAAAGAGCTTCTTCTACGGTCTCTGGTTCCTTTAATAATACTGCTGAATCAGTTGGTTTCTCTTCATGACAAAAATATATATTAGGTTTGGTATTCCTCGGCCTCAGAGTTATATTTCTAAATGGCATAGGATCTTCTTCTTCAAAGCTCTCCGGTGTGTAATCTGGATCATTATCTGATTCTGAATTCGATAATTCACTGGTGGCGTCAAACAATTGTTCCTCTTCTGAACTTTCATTTACTAAAGTATCAGTATCAGATACTTGTTTAGCTGTAGTTTCCTGTTGTTGCAAATTAGTAAGCGGCATAATAACACAGTTATTTTTAACTGTTTGTTCCAAGAAAACAACATCTCTACTCTTGTATATTTGTTTTTTACACTCATCATACAACCTGTAGCCTTTAGTATAATCACAATAACCCACAAATATCATTTTAATAGCTTTTGAATCCCATTTTTGTCTATTTGCCTTTGGCACATGAACCATTGCATGACAACCAAAAATTTTCATGTTATTTAAATTTGGTTTTTTACCTGTCCACATTTCATATGGTGTCTTGTGATCCAAAGCTTTTGTTGGTGAACGATTTATAATATAAGCCGCTGTTGAAACCGCTTCAGCCCAAAATTTTTTTTGTAATCTGGAATTCAAAATTAAGCATTTAGCTCTCTCTACTAATGTGCGATTCATTCGCTCTGCCATACCGTTTTGTTGAGGCGTATGTGGATTACTAGTTTGATGCTGGATACCTGATTTACACAGAAACAATTTAAACTCATTATTTATATACTCTCTTCCATTATCTGAGCGCAATATCTTTATTTTTTTGTTAGTTTCATTTTCAACTAAATTTTTGAATTCTTTAAACTTTTCTAAAGTCTCAGACTTGTTCTTCATGAAATAGACAGATACTTTCCTACTGTAATCATCTATGAAAGTGACATAATATCTGGCACCTCCAATAGAGCTTGTCTCCATCGGACCACATAAATCAGAGTGAATTAATTGGAGCAATTCAGAAGCTCTAGTACCAGTATTTTTAAACGGTTGTCTACTCATTTTTCCTTCTAAGCAAGTTGTACAAACTTGATTACCTTTTTTTAATAATTCAACCCCTTCTGCACTTTCTGTTATTTTCTGTAAGTCTGTGAAATTGAGATGCCATAAATTTATATCTTGCTCATCTATTGTTGATAGCAATGCCGGTGCCTCAGAAACATTGTTTAATATATACATGTTATTGCGATGCAAAGCTGTCAATATTAATTTATTATTTTGATATATCTGACAACCATCTCTTTCGAATTTCACTTCACAGCCATTATTTACCATTTGACTTACAGAAAGTAAATTTACTGTTAGGTTGGGTATAAATAAAACATCTCTGACCTGTATTGTCCGTAATATGCCATCTGAATCTCTTATCTGAAAATCCACCTTGCCACTGCCTTTTACTGCTACTGTTTTATTGTCTGCAACTTTAATGTTGTTGATTGTGGGTGGAGAAACATCATACATCCAATTCCTATTATTGCACATGTGCAATGACGCTCCGGAATCAACGTACCAGCAGTTTCCATCCAACTCAGCAGCAACTGGAAAAGCAGCATAATAACTATTATTTTTAGAATTATCATTGTTGGAGGAACCCTTCTTTTTATCTTTAAAATAGCAATCTTTACTCATGTGCCCGTACTTATTACATACAAAGCACCGTGGGCCTTTGGGTTGCCTTTTCTCTTGTGATTGGCTGCGTGGATTTTTCGGTGTCGACTTTGACATATTTTTTTTATTATGTGACTTGGCATAGTAAGCAACAGAATCTGATACCTTGACCTCTTGCAACAACTGAGTTTTTACATAATCAGCAGTAATATTCACACCAGAGCTCTCTAAAGCCATTATCATCGGTTTATAATAATCAGGGAGACCAGCGAGCAGCAACGTACCGAGCCACTCGTCTCCAACAATAAAATTGATATTCCGTAACTTATGAGCTGTTGACATTACCTTATTAACATATTCCTCGACACTCGAGCAATTTTCCAAATTAGTGGTAATCAGATCTCTTAATAAACCTACTTTTCTACTGAGCCCTGAGTCATCAAATACTTTTTCGAGTTTTGTCCAAACCTGTTTCGCTGTTGTAGCCTCCTGAACATGGACATAGTTAACTGGGTCTACCAACAGTACTATTTTAGATTTTGCCTTCGTATTTTTCTTGCTGTCGGAAACGTAACCTGAGTCAGGTTCAATCTCCTGCCACAATTCTTCATGTTCTAGATAGTTTTTTACGGCAAATTTCCAACTTTGGTAATTTTCTCTTCCAATTAGTTTCTCAATCGTGCCCATTGATATTTGTGACACCATTTTTAATGTATTTTTCGCCAAAAACTATGCTGAAAAGAAAGAACGACCACGCCGGTAATGGCGGTTAAGAAATTTTCTAATTTTAATCTAATTGAATCGTAGCACTTTAGTATCAAATTACTTTTCTTTAAACTTTCGGACATATAAAGCCCATAACCTGATATTATGTGAAAGGATTTATGTAATTCCAGAACTATTTATTAATAAAATACTTAAACTGAGCAAGAATCTTTTTATTACGGTTAAGACAATATGGCAAGGGGCAAGTGTAAGTCGTTCACAGATTCACAAAGTTAAAGATGGCGTATTGAGTTCAGTGTTGCAATTATTTAATTTCAACAAATTGTTTCAGGAACTTTATAGGAATCCAATAGAACTGATTTGTTTCAAAACCTCATATGCAATGTATCGTGACCGTGGCAATCGCATAGTGATCGGCAAGCGCAGCTAGCTTTCAGCCGCCGGCGCCGTCGCCACTACGGGAGCTGATTTCATGCGTCGATCGTTACGAGTATTTCAACATCCATTGCAGGTTTTTGAAACGAAGTTCCTTATCGCGAGTTGCGAAAGGGGGCTAGACGGAAAAAATTAAGAACAAAAGGTGTAACGACACTTTTGAAATTAAGACCAAAAGTTGTAATGACACTTTTTGCTATAGTTTTTTTTACTAAAAGAAGGGATTTATCTAATCATTTTTGAATATCAGGTCAAAATCAAAATCTAAGATGGCTACGATGAAATTTTCCATCCTTTCGTCATGGGTGTCATTTTCGAAAAATTCAAATCGAAATCCAAGATGGCGTAGACGAGATTTGCCAACTTTTCATCATGGGTGTCATTTTCACGGTTATCGGGGTCGCCAATAACGATTACCGGGTCAAAATCGAAATCCAAGATGGCGACGATGAAATTTTCCATCCCTTCGTCATGGGTGTCATTTTCGAAAAATTCAAATCGATATCCAAGATGGCGCAGACGAGATTTGCCAACTTTTCATCATGGGTGTCATTTTCATGGTTTTCGGGGTCGCCAATAACGATTACCGGGTCAAAATCGAAATCCAAGATGGCGCCCACGAGATTTGACAACTTTTCATCATGGGTGTTATTTTCATGGTTTCCGGGGTCGCTAATAACGATTACCGGGTCAAAATCGAAATCCAAGATGGCGACGATGAAATTTTCTATCCCTTCGTCATGGGTGTCATTTTAAGAAAGAAAGAAAGAAAGAAAGAAAATTAGTTTATTTGGCACACACAGATATCCAAGATGGCGCAGACGAGATTTGACAACTTTTCATCATGGGTGTCATTTTCATGGTTTTCGGGGTCGCCAATAACGATTACCGGGTCAAAATCGAAATCCAAGATGGCGCCGACGGAATTTGACAACTTTTCATCATGGGTGTCATTTTCATGGTTTTCGGGGTCGCCAATAACGATTACCGGGTCAAAATCGAAATCCACGATGGCGACAACGGAATTTGACAACTTTTCATCATGGGTGTCATTTTCATGGTTTTCGGGGTCGCCAATAACGATTACCGGGTCAAAATCGAAATCCACGATGGCGCTTACGAGATTTGACAACTTTTCATCATGGTTGTCATTTCATGTTTTTGGGGTCGCCAATAACGATTACCGGGTCAAAATCGAAAACCACGATGGCGTCCACGAGATTTGACAACTTTTCATCATGGGTGTCATTTTCATGGTTTTACGAAGTTCCTTAACGCGCGTTGCGAAAGGGGGCTAGACGGAAAAAATTAAGACCAAAAGTTGTAACGACACTTTTTGCTATAGTTGTAAGCCGTGCGTATATCTTTAAAAAAAAAGAAATTATTACAATTCCTTCATTAATAATTAATCGAAAGGAACTTCGTTCCATCCGGGTGTCCCTTGACACCTCTCAAATTTTTTTTTTTATTTTAGCTGTATTATTTATAAAAATCGAGTGTTGCGTACATAGAATGTAATTTTGCACTGAAAGAAAGGAAAAGTAACTGAAAAAACGATAAAAAAACAGGAACATTTTTCTCAGAAAAATTCCGGTGGAATATGATTCGCACCCCATCCGCCTGCGGAGGGCTGTCTCTTACACCCTGTATATAACAAAACAGAACGTCACACGACTGGTGCTACTCTTCAAACTAATTAATCAAATTGATTCTTAGGGCCAATTTCACCAATGTAACAACGCGATCAGCGAATAAACCACGTTTGTGAGCTTTCAGTGTTATTATTTTTCTATGGAATATTTACACTGACAGCTCTTGAACGCAGTTTAGATGTACTGATCGCGTTCAGTTTCAGTGGTGAAATCCGCTCTTGATTTCATTAGAACCGGTAACATAGATCGAAACAATTGTAAGTTTTTAACCGACTTCAAAACAAGGAGATTCTCAATTAGGTTGCTTTTTTATTTTTTTATAAAGATAAAGATAAAGATAAAGATAAATTTATTTGTCAAAACATGCGTATACATGCAAATTAAGCATGCAGGATGTCACATTATTATTATTACGATCATACATGTTTTACCCGTAAGGTGTACAAATTTATAAAAATTTACCAAACAAAAAAAAAAGATGGAAAACTGAATTACGAAATAAAAAATGAATTACATAAGGCAAGTGAAATGAATGAATCATAAAATGTCACAAAAATAAAGAATGTCAGTAAAATAAAATCATCACAAAATGTCAGTAAAATAAAATAATCATAAAATGTCACAAAAATGAAGAATGTCAGTAAAATAAAATAATCATAAAATGTCACAAAAAATTAAGGACGTCAGTTAAATAAATTAGTCATAAAATGTCAGAAAAATAAAGTCATAATAAATGTCAAAAAGTGTCATTCAAGAAGTCATTTAAATTATAGTAACACTTGTCTGTTAATAAATCTCGAATCTTTTTTTTAAACAAATTTACCGGCAATGCTTTGTATGATTGAGGTATTTTATTATAAATTTTAGGAGCCATACAGAAAACACTTTTTCCCATTAATGCAGTCTTTGACGTATGCGTACACAGTTGATTATTGTCACGTCTGTTACGGGGGAAGGTGTCAGCTAGTCGCGGAAACAGAAAATGATTAACCCTCACAAATACCGCTATTTCAAAAATATACAAGGATGGTAGAGTTAATAATTTAAGTTTTTTGAATAATGGCATACAGCTATCGGTCGACTTCAAATTAAACATAGCACGAATGCATCTCTTTTGGGCCTTAAACGCTATTTCTTTGTCTGTTGAATTCCCCCAAAATATAATACCGTAGCGCAATAACGATGCTACTAGACCATGATAAGCTGTTACTAAGGCATCTGTATTTAGCTCTGGGGCCAGTTTATATAAAGCGTAGGCAGAGGAGCTCAGCCTTTTACTTAGGTATTCGATGTGTGCCTTCCAGTTCAATTTAGAGTCGATAATAATCCCTAGAAATTTTGTGGCGTCGACTTTATTAAGTGTAGTGCCCTTGTAAATTGCGTTAAGGTCAATCTCAGCCTGGGCCCGTTGCCTGAAATGCATAATATTCGTTTTATCTAGATTAATTTTTAGGTTGTTCCTGTTTAACCACGATATTAGGGATGTCAATGATTCATTTATGTCACTTTCATATATGTCTTTATTTTTACATGCTATGGTCATAGTGCTGTCGTCGGCAAAGAGAGTCATGGGGTGGTCAATAGAACTAGGCATGTCATTGATGTATAAAATGAATAATAAAGATCCGAGTACGCTGCCTTGAGGAACACCATATGTCGGTGTGCGTTCGCTTGACACATAAATTTCCTCTTTCTTTGTCCTAACATTAATTCTCTCAATTTCTGTGTATTGTTTTCTATTAGTAAGGTATGATTGTATAAGATTTAGTATGTTCCCCCTTACGCCATAAGCTTCTAATTTTTGTAGCAAGATGGTATGGTCAACGTAGTCAAAAGCTTGCGTCATGTCACAGTATATAGCACACACCGGGATTCTCCTGTCCACATTCGTCATTACGGTATATAAAAAGTCATAAATGGCCATACTGGTTGACATGTTTTGTCTAAACCCTTTTTGCTCTTCACTAAAGATATTTTTCTTTTCGAGATATGAGTACAGTTCTTTATAAATGTATTTTTCAAAAATTTTGGACATTATAGGAATTAAGGCAATTGGTCTATAGTTAGCTATGTGTACCTTATTGTTTTTTTTAAATAATGGTTTCACTTTTGAAACTTTTAGGGTATCCGGGTAGACACCTAAGTTGATACACATATTTATTAGGTAGCTTAAGTGGGTACAAATGGTTTCGGAAACATACTTGACAACCTTTGTAGAAATACCATCATAACCTGTACTATTTGTGGCATTTAAAGATTTAATTATGTTTAATATGTCTACAGGTATACTAGGTGCAACAAAGATTGAATCTTTCCGTTTTATAATATTCGTTGTTACTTTGATTCCCAAACTTTGACTTGGTTGAATTTTATCTATGAAAAAATTGTTGAACGCGTTAGCTATTTCGAGAGGGTCATTTATTATTTTGTCATCGACATTTATATGGCTAATGGATTCTTTAGGTAAAAACGGTTTCGATTTATTTATTATGTTCCATGTCATTTTAGATTTATTTGTTGCAGTTTTAATTGAGTAATCGTTTTGAGCACGTCGAGTCAATGTCATAACTTTTTTAAACCTTTTTGTGTAATTCTTAAAAATGTTTTTATTCGTCATATTTGGTTTTAATCGGTAATTCCAGAGTAATTGACGTTTCTTTTTGCTGCATAATTTAATGCCATGTGAGATCCATTTTGATTTTTTAATTACATTTATAGTTGTCATTTTATATGGAAAACAAAGGTCATAAAATAGTTTAAAGTTGTCAATAAATATTTTAAAGGCGATATTTGGATCTTCAGTTTCATATATTTCCGAAAACGTCAAATGTTTTAAGCAGTCCCTAAATTTAACCATATTCTCTTCGCTAAAGTCCCGTCGTTTTCTGCGCCAGTATTTTAACATACAAGTTTTTTTTACCGGGCATTTTATTATTTGCGCTGTGTGGTCAGATAGCGCAAATTCAATTACGTCCGTTTTACATTTGGCTCTAAAATTATGTGCAAAATTGTCAATACAAGTTTGGCTATGAATTCTAGTAGGTTGCTTTAAAGCTAACTTAAGATTGAAATTTAATAACAGACATTCGAAATCTAACACAACATTATTTTTCTTCATTATATCAATGTTAAAATCTCCCGCCATTATAATATGCTCATACTTTTTTTTACATATTTTTTGTAATATTTTTTCCATTGTTTCATAAAATACATTTAGGTTATTTCGTTTTGGTACTCTGTAGACACATATAATAATCATATTGTACTGAAGGAGCTCAACACCGCAACATTCAACTACTCCAGTTATTGATGCCCCCGCTATATAAGGAATCTCTCTCCATTGATGTCCGTTTCTAATCAAAATACAAGCCCCACCTCGTTTACTTTCTTTCCTGCAGAAAAATGATGCTAAAGTGTAATTGGGGATATTTAAATGACTTTCGTACCCAGACATCATGAAGTGCTCAGTTACACACAGCGCGTCAATACCCATATCCTTTTCTGACAATTCATTCAGGCAAACATTTAGATCATCGACCTTATTTAAAAGCCCCGCTATGTTTTGATGCATCACGTATAGGCTTTTAGTGACGAAAAAACTTATGTTTGTTAGGTACCTCATAACTCCGACATTTATGAAACAATTTGTTTTTTTTATGTGAAAGGAAATAGAGATAAATTCTCGAGATTAATCTGAATCGGTTTAGTAGTTTGATTTCAGTAGTGTTGTTTGGTGTAAGGAATAAAAAATACTTTTACTAAAAAAATATCTGTGTAGATAAAATTAAAAATAGTCAGTTTTTTTGGTTGTTTCTTCGTAATTCAACACAGACTTCCAAAATTAAAGTTTTTTTTGTAATTTGTAGTTGTTTTTTTATTTGGAAGTCGGTCGTATTTTTTTTTGTGAGTTTTTATGAACACAAGTTCACCCGAGCTAACTTTTTTGTCTTAGAAGCTCCGCTGTCACAGGGCTTCGCCACCTGTCCGTGGGTGTTATAATAATAAATGGCCCATCTTAGCGTTACTGTAGTTTATTAAGCTTAGGAAATGTAAAACACGCGCCTGGTGATAAAGATTGTAATAAATTGTCATTCTTCAAAATCATTCTTCCGCGGAGAATCTTAACACCGCAATTCTTCAAAATATGAGATCAAATGCACAACGCACATCACATCTATGGAAAATAGAGTTGAACTGTCAAAACATTGGTTTGGATTTCTTTTTTATTGTATTGATAAATAGGAATAATATTTTTTTTCATTTTTCATTTTGCTTAGATATAAATAATCACTTTTTTAAGACATTATAAGTTCCACTAAAAAACAAAAAAAAAGTGTTTTGATGTAATTTATTAATCATTGTTTGTTGTGGCGACCCTTGGGGGAGGCCTATGTCCAGTAGTGAACGTCTTTCGGCTAATATGATGATGATGAAACAAACAAAATTACTATTTAGACTTCTTACTCTACTATCTTACTATTATTTATTTATTTACTTTCTTTAGCTTACAGACTAATAATATAACAAACTTAAATCAGAATAATAATATCATGCTTTCTGTAGGGTCATTTGCTAATTACAAAGCATTCCCATGTATTTATCAAGGATATACGAGTATACTAACCTAAACAGAACTGCCTGTGATGGGAGACAAATTAATACATATATTATTATACTTAAAAGAAGATAAATTAACCAGAATAAAAACAGTATTCCACGCGGACGAAGTCGCGGGTAGCAGCTAGTCATATAATATTTTTACATGAGCAGAATATTGGAATTTTAGAGATTGGTCGTCGATTTAACATAGCAGTAAGTGTTTTTATATACCTATTTTATTTTATTGATTGTGATTAATAAACGCGTAATTGGCTATTTTGCCATTACATTACTATTTCATTAATTATTCTTTCATTATTATTTGTTTGCATGTTCCCAAAATGTTTTTTTTTTGTTTTACAGAAATACGGTTAGACTATGGCTAAGACGTTATGGAGACAATGGAAATATTAAGCGGATTCGTCCAGGAGCAAAAACTATCAAGTATAGTCCCGAATTCGACCGCCACCGGGTCATTGTTTCAAGCCATGTTGAAAATCCATTTTTGAAATATTGTGGTTCATTCCGGTCACACGAATGGGCAGAAGGCATTTACACGCTGCTGGGATAAGGAATTATAAACCGGCACAGAAAATTGCATTGACACCTGCTCATCGCGAAGAAAGGGTCCGCTTTGCCCAGGAATATTTAAAGGGGAACGCCCAGAAAATGCTTGAAATAGACATAAACTACAAATAGTCCTTAATTTAGGTAAAATAAAATATACATAATGAAGTAATTTTCAAGTTTCTTCAAGTAGGGTAAAAATATAGCGATCATTAAAATATTTAACTTGATATCCGTTCAATTAATCTTATTTTTATATTGAAGGTCAGTGTTTCTTTGACATTGACAGTGACATTCAGACAAACAGGAATCGTCAAAGTAAGGCACTTGTCTCACCGGCAACGATTAACGAGTAACGAGTAGAGCTAGAACTAGAAACGAGTTAGCGAGACGCGGGGAGCGAGTGCGTAGTTCCGATATTTGTGTAGCTCGGCTATAAGCGAGTGTGCGAGTGAGGCGGGCGATTACTCGCATCACTCGCTCGCGGCAGTCAAGCGTACAGTCAGTCTTGCAGCCTCATACGCGATACACGTTTTCCCAATTTTCCAATAAAAATGGATGAGTTTTTTATTGAATGTGTCCGACAATATCCGTGTCTTTGGGACACAAAACTGATTTCATATAAACAATTAGACGTGAAGGACGCAGCTTGGAAAGACATTTTAAAGAAAACAAACATAGAAAGTGGTAAGTTTGCAGAGTCTAATGTAAGTTATGTGTTATCCTATCAGAATCTAATACATTTTGCACACGGTTATTTTGCCACGAAACTGTTCCAGTGGAATTAAAATATTCCATGAAATATTCTCTCACAAAAAAGCCGTCTTCAAAATCTGCTGAGTTTTGTTCAGATACCTCGGAGTAATTTCTTGACATATTATCAGAAAAAACTGACTGTGAAGGCGCCTTTTCGATTTCATTGCATAATACATAGTTATGTAGAACGCACGCAGCCTTTACAATTGTTTTGGCGGTACTTATTTTAACATCTAATGGCCTAAAAAAGATACGCCATTTGCACACCAACATACCAAACGCACTTTCTACCATTCGGCGTGCTCTGCTCAGTCTATAATTAAATATTCCTTACATGATCAGGATATGGTTTTAATAAATGTGTCATCAACGGAAATGCACAGTCACCAATAAAAACATAAGGCTGAGGCAAACCTCCTTCATATAGGGGTTCATCTACGGGTAATCTCAATCCATTGTTTTGCAACCATTGTAGAAATTACTATCTGTGAATATTCCGCTGTCACTGTATCTGCCCATGATGTTGGATCACATCGATCATTATAAATCTTCCATGAGCATCAGCAATTGCTAACAGTACAATCGAAAATGTTTTTTTGTAGTTAAAGTACTGTGATCCCGATTTACGGGGCGAAAAAATTACTACGTGCTTGCCATCAATTGCACCAAGGCAATTATTGAAATTCCACAAATCATAAAAGTCTTTTGCTATAACTTTCCATTCGGGTTCAGTAGGGAGCTTCATTACTTTTGGCTGCAACTTGATCCATAAAGATTCACATACTACTGGTATTATTTCGGAGAGCGTAGAACGGCCTATTCTATAGCTTTCTGACAATGCTGTATTTGTAGTTCCGGTTATAAGATATCTGAAAATAAATAAAAATATCAAATAATATTAGTTAATAACATAAAATTAATTTTGATGTGGTGTGTTATAATTATTTGTTTTATTTACAGTTACACAGGCAAAAATAAATGGAAAAATTTGCGAGACACGCACCGTGAAAAATTAAAAAAAAACAAGAAGACAACAAGTGGACAGTCACAAAAACAAATAAAACCCTGGAAGTACATGAGTCACATGGAATTTTTGCTTCCATATATGACAAATGCGGAACGAGATACAAATGTTACACCACATCCTGATATTTCGACAAGTTTCGAGGAAACAGCTAATACAGATGTTAGTAGAGATTCAGCAGATACGATAACAGCTCCAAAAAAAAGGAAGACGGATGAAATAATTCATAATGACGAGGATTTGTTAAATTTTTTAAAAGATATGGATGATAATCGAGCAAAACGAACTGCGCAGAGGGATGAGTTACGTAAAGAAGTACTAACATCAAGTGATCCTAAGCATTTTTTTAATTCAATGTATCATAGTACAAAGAAGATGCTGTATGATGTGATGAGTATTATCAAAGAACAGTAAAAAGAAAGTTGTTTCAATTGGTAATGGATGCTGAAGACAATATTGCTAATACAAACTATTCATATACCGGTTACTACTCAAACGATTATTCTTACAACTCTCGCCCTTCTACGAGTCAGACAAATTTTTCTTCTGGACACGGTTCTGCCTCACCTGAACCCAGCGGTTCTGGTGTGCAGCAAATTGGAATTGGAGAACATACTACTCGTAGCCAAAACGAAGAGATCCAAGATTCAATGTCTGCCGCTGAAATCACTCCAAGCGATGGAGCCTTACCTTAATGTAATGACGAGACGCTCTCTTGTACCAACAGCTTCTCTACAATTTGTATTTTCTTTTTTAATGTCATTTTCTATTAAACTATGCAAATATTCAAACTCGTCTCTTGTCATTCTAAAATATGTGCGAAAGCCATGATTTGTTAATTCATAGAATAGTTTGAATTCACTGCATTCTTTTCTGAAATAATTAATATTTTCCATCCATATTCTTCTTTTTTTCTTCATTTTTTCCTTACGTTTATTCAGAATTACCGCAGCCACTACACAAATCCTATCATAGAATTCATCATCATCTTCGTCTGAACTAGATAACAATGATAATTCAAATGATTTTTCGATGTTCATATTAAATTAAAAAAAAGTGTACTTTCAGATACGCACTGTAGAGAAATGACCACTGGTTGCTCTCTCGGCGTGAGTTCTAATCGCTTGGCGAGTATCGCCGAGCGAGTGTTATCTTTCATAGCTCTTGTCGCTCAGCGACAAACTAGTGAAGCGAGTGCTCGCCGGCAGTGTGAACAGTCAGCGATCAACTGTATGTATATGCATCTCTTTTGTTCACACGGAAAGTATATTATTAGGTTAAGACTGAGTTTATGTACAGCTGTCATCTGAGACGTCACTCCAACGCCTATAAAAGCGGTTGTCAACCGAGCTGCGCCCCTTTTTACCGGTCAGCGCTCGCGCAGAGAGGTCGTTGGATTTCGTCTTGGATCACAGCTAAGTCTTTGTTTGGTGGTCATTTCCTTTTTATGTGCATATTGCCTTCGATTATTGTGTTTTGTTGAAGTTGACTGTTCCTTATTAAATAGTGCGTGATTATTTGTGTTAATTATTTAGTTTCTTATTTGAATATAAGTTAGGCCAACTTGACACTTGTTTTTTTTATTTAAATACCACTCCTGGTCCCTAAGATCAGAAGTGGGATTCGCCCTGGTCCACTTAATTTTATTTACACTAGGAAACAATCAACTCATATCGTTGTTTTGAAAAATGCCTCCATCAAGATCGCGTAGTGTGTCGTCCGAATCGAACTACCCACAGAAACGCATACATAAACGTAAACAGCACCGTTCTCGCTACCGCGATCGAACTCGTTCCCGTTCTCGTTCTCGTGATTGGCCTCGTTCTCATTCTCACTGCGTTTCACGTTCGCGAGCTCATCATAAGTCGCGTGAACGATCGAACCGAAGATCTCGTAGTCGGGAAAGCTCCGTAAAACAGGCATTGAAAACGATCGTCTCGCGTTTGAATGCAATCGAGGAAAGTTCCGCGAGCGTACCTCAAACTCCACCGCGGCCCGCTGGTCACAGCACTCCTCAAGATGTCAGTGTACCCCCAACGACACAAACATTAACAGAGATACTAAACATGTTAAATCCTGCAAAGTCGCATGGTTATTTCGTATCCAATTTTGATCCCGCTATCCATGACATTGAGGTGTGTTGTGAAGAGGTGGAGCGCGCTAAAGTATCAAATCATTGGAACGATTACGAATGTTTTTCGCGAGTGTCTAACTGCCTTAAAGGCGATGCAAAAACCTGGCTTAGTGATTGGAATACCAATGACCGTTGCTGGTCTAATTTTAAATTAGAATTTAAACCGTTGTGCCCTCGCAAACTCGACTACGCCAATATTTTGTTTGAGGTTATGAATTCTACTTCAGATAAATATTCGACTTATGCAGAATATGCCCGGCGTTCGCTGTTACGGTTGCGTATTGTTAAAGGTCTGAGTAATGAGTTAATAGTGCAGATCGTAGTACGTGGTATTACCGACCCATACGTTCGTGCAGCGGCCGCGAATGCCGACTTAACAATTGATAATTTGGTATCGTTTTTAGCTATTTATGTCAAACCTGCCCGTACCAAGAATGAGATACGCGTATCTTCTAACACAATAAAAAGACGCCATATTTCTTCAAATGATAAATGTTTTTCTTGTGGTCAGACTGGACATAGAAGCTACAAGTGTCCGAAAAATCAGAAACCTCCGGAAGGTTCGGCAAAATCTTCGGAAAGTGTTTCAAAACCAACATGCTCGTTTTGTAAGAAGATTGGGCATAAGGAGGTAGACTGCTTTGCTAAACAGCGTTCAGAGGCACGGAACGATAATCAAAGAAAAGTTAACCTTTGTAGGGAACTCGCGGGTAGTTCTAGTGCCAGTGATGTATCTACTGCTGTCGTTCAAGGTATTCCAGGAGATGTTCTGATAGATAGCGGTGCGATTAATATTTCTTTGATCTCTTCAGACGTCGCCAAACTATTTTCCTGTCCGCGTAGGTCCACTATTTGCGTTATTAAAGGGGTGAGCGATAGCGACATAGTTTCTCGAGAATACGTGACTCTCACTATCGAGTTCGAACACATTTCCCTCGAAGTAGACTTAGTAGTCATACCCTCCTCATGCATGAATGCTCCAATAATTGACAATTATTGTTATCGGCACGGATGTTCTTAACAGGAACGACATTGTCTACGTTCGCACAAAACACAAACAGTACTTGAGCCATGTCCCAAATGAAATTTTTCAAGTAAACTGCACTCAAACTGATACGCGAATTAAAGTAGATACGCCCGTTCAGGGGGACGATCTTGCTGCGTTAATGGTCGTCATTAATGAGTTCTCAGAGTTTCTAATATCTGGCACTGCTACTACTACGGTGAAAACAGGACAAATGCATATCAGTTTGACAAGCGAGACTCCTATAGTTTATCATCCCTACCGGCTTTCCTACCAAGAAAAGATTAAAGTAAGAGAGATCATACAAGATTTGTCGGATAAAAATATAATTAGAGAATCGGAATCTGAGTACGCCAGTCCTATCTTACTGGTAAAAAAGAAAGATGGCTCTGATAGGTTATGCGTGATTTTCGTGCTCTCAATCGGATTACTGTTAAGGACAGATATCCACTCCCTCTCATAGACGACCATATCGATCGACTAGGATCCTCTAAATACTTCTCCTGTCTTGATATGGCCTCAGGTTTTTATCAGATTCCGATTCATGAGGATTCTATTCATAAATAAACCATTGAATGTTGTCCACTAGATGTTTTACTTTTGTCTTGTTTTGTGTTTCCATGTTAATTATTGTAATTGGTATTACACCGTTTTAATTAACTATAATAAATAAATAAAATAAATAAATAAAATAAAACTGGTTTTGTTACTCCTGAAGGCCATTTTGAATTTTTGAAAATGCCATTTGGCTTATGTAATTCCCCCACCGTTTACCAGAGAATAATAAACAGCACTCTTCGGAAGTTGATTGAGGCCGGGAATGTCCAGGTGTACGTCGATGATGTACTTCTTGTGAGTGAAACCATTGCCGATGGCATAAAATTATTACACGAAGTGCTTCAAACACTCACTGAAGCAGGTTTCTCAGTCAATATCCGAAAATGCTCGTTTCTAACCACCGAGGTAGAGTACCTAGGCCGCATTATATCACATGGTCAGGTTAGGCCGAGTCAGCGCAAAATCCTAGCCTTGGTAAACACCCCGGCCCCGACCAACGTTAAGCAAGTCCGGCAATTCTTGGGTTTAGGTGGGTACTTTCGACGTTACATCGAAGGTTACGCAACGAAAACAGCAAGCATCTCGCGTTTAACTAAAAAGGACGTAAAGTTCGAATGGGGACCCGAGCTGGAGACTGTTCGGCAAGATCTATTAAAGAGACTAACAAGTGAGCCCATACTTGCTATTTTCGATCATAGCCTACCCACGGAGCTCCACACTGATGCTAGCAGTGCTGGATATGGGGCCGTACTAATGCAAGTTCATATTGATGGCACTAAACGAGTGGTGGGTTATTTTAGTAGAGTTACACAAGGTGCTGAAAGTAGGTACCACTCCTATGAATTGGAGACGCTGGCTGTCGTCAGGGCATTGCAGCATTTCAGACATTATTTGATTGGGTTAGAATTCAAAATCATAACTGATTGCAATGCCCTGAAATCAACCGAACGCAAAAAAGACTTGCTTCCTCGAGTGGCACGCTGGTGGATGTACCTACAAGATTTTAACTTCACTATCGAGTATCGAAAAGGCGCACTTATGTCAAATGTCGACTATTTAAGCAGGAATCTACTGGTGGCGCATGTAAGTCAGGTTGACAGACCTCGCAACTGGGCTCAGATTGCACAAAGTGCAGATAATGAGACCCAGGAGCTCATTCAAAGGTTGAATGAGGGGAATCTCGATCCGCGGCGTTATGTCTGTCAACATGATGTCTTGTATTACCGTTTCTCGCCTACTGGTGAAGAATCTCGCCTATTGTGCTATATCCCCAAAGGCCACAGGCTAAGCCTGCTACGGATATATCACGATGACCATGAACACATCGGGGTAGAGAAAACATTGGATCTTATTCTTAAGCATTTTTGGTTTCCCGGACTTAAAGCTTTTGTGGGCAAATATGTTTCCCACTGTCTTACTTGTATTTCCAAAAAACGTGTACCTCGAGCCCCATTACAACCCATTACATCATGGGAAAAGGCTGAAATTCCATTCAGTACTATACATGTCGACGCTTTGGGTCCTTTACCAGAATCGAATGGTTACATGTTTGTGCTAATCTTAATCGATTCGTTCACAAAATTTTGTCTACTTTACCCTATGAGTCGACAATACGCTGAGGAATTAAAACGCGTGTTTAATAACGCGATCTCACTGTTTGGCGTTCCAAAATTAGTAGTTTGCGACCGTGGTCGTATGTTTGAGGCATCTAGTTTTGTGAGTTTGATTACCGAAATGGGCTGCAATATCCACAATATCACACCCGAGATGCATCATGCAAACGGCCAGGCGGAGCGTTATATACGCACTGTTTTGAACATGATTCGCATCGAGACTAGTAATAAAAATACTTGTTGGTCTGATTTGTTATGGAAACTTCAATTAGTTTTAAATATTACAAAACATAAAACCACGAAATCATCCGCTTTAAACCTGTTAATTGTTACTGAGGCGACTACACCTATAATCCGTGCGTTGGTGCGAGACTTGGCGGTAGAGGACACTAACCCAAATCGCGAGGCTTGGCGTGAGATATGCAGGAGCCGCGCGAGTGAGCTCCTTAAAAGGAATCAGGACGAACAAGACTCTCGTGTTAACAGACACCGTGGATCTCCTAAGGGTTTAAATTAAATGATTTAGTGTTTGTAATCAAGTATTCACAGAGCACTGGAAAGTTGGACTCCGGGATGAGAGGCCCGTACAAGGTCACAAAGATCTTACCGAGTGACCGATATGAGCTCAAATTACTGACCGGTGCTCGAGGCAAGACAACCCAGGCTGCGGCGCAATATATGGTGCCGTCGAAAGGAGAATGGTGTCCTGACACCTGTTCAGCCTTTTTTGAATGTGAGTAATTGTTTGGTCACAGATTGGTTCGTGTATGTGATGCTTTTCGTCGGCTGCCCTAGTGGAGCTGCGATGAAACGGCGCGAGTGTGAAGCCAGCCAACTACTGGCATGATGCGCGCTGCGGTGCGACTACTCAGCCTCGCCGCCTAGGTGGTGACTGGCACTGCGGTGCTGATTGAGAAGACAGATATGCGCTGCGGTGTTTTCTGTCTTATAAGCTGATGATGGATTAGTGCTGCGGTACTTTTCCACTAGTTTTTGGACATGCGCTGCGGTGCCTCTGTCTTGCAGACACGGCTTGTACGTGTATTATCGGACATGTGCTGCGGTATCATGATCTCGATATTTTGTAGAAATGCGCTGCGGTGCATTTGTTGCGTAAACACTTTCTAATAATGAGAATGTGTGGCGCCGGATGATATAGAGTGATGGATGTGAGAACAAAATAACTGTGATTGACTGAAAGCGATTTGACATCTTAGCTGGATTGTTTCATTGAAAGAGGGCCTCAAATGTGTGATGAATGATTGCATAGGCAAAAGCTTTTAGGCCCTCACTAATCATGTCATGATTTCAGGCGAAGACAATGGTGTCGACACGCGAGCAGTACCCTAGGCTGATCCACCTGCGAGGCAACACGAGGAGCCAGCTCAAGCCACATCAGACGTGCCCGAGGTCGGTGCACAGTCAGGAGAAGCCGTATTAGGTTAAGACTGAGTTTATGTACAGCTGTCATCTGAGACGTCACTCCAACGCCTATAAAAGCGGTTGTCAACCGAGCTGCACCCCTTTTTACCGGTCAGCGCTCGCGCAGAGAGGTCGTTGGATTTCGTCTTGGATCACAGCTAAGCCTTTGTTTGGTGGTCATTTCCTTTTTATGTGCATATTGCCTTCGATTATTGTGTTTTGTTGAAGTTGACTGTTCCCTATTAAATAGTGCGTGATTATTTGTGTTAATTATTTAGTTTGTTATTTGAATATAAGTTAGGCCAACTTGACAGTTGTTTTTTTTTTAAATGCCACTCCTGG
Source organism: Melanchra persicariae (assembly GCA_947386135.1). Taxonomy (NCBI): domain Eukaryota; kingdom Metazoa; phylum Arthropoda; class Insecta; order Lepidoptera; family Noctuidae; genus Melanchra; species Melanchra persicariae. The sequence continues at coordinate 5,278,818 of OX376661.1, read as the reverse complement.
TCCCTAAGAATATCTATTGTACGTTTCTTGAGCGAGAAAATAGCCGATAGTTAGTCGTTTTCTCGTCGTTAGTGGGACAACTGCCTTATCCTTAACAAACTATTTTTTAGAATTCGTGCACAGTTATCATTAATTTAATAGAATTCGACCTATGTGTACCATAAGTCTAATTAAAATAGTAAATGCGTGGCAATATGAAATTATTTTCAAAATAGAAAACGTATCGTAGGCTGTATGAATCACATGTCCTTTGCCTTATTGACAGTTTGACATTACTGCATTTTTTCGATTGTTTGTTTCCTTACTTGATTCTTGGTTTTGCGGCTCTTGAGTTACGTACGGATTGCTTTTCTATGATATTTATAACGACGTATGCAGGGAAATGGATAACGCGTTGTTTTAGCATTTAGTTAGCTCTTCCGTGTAATTTTTTTTTACTGTGAGGAAAAATACAGAGTACCTACCTACCTAGACATATTTCTCAAAAAGTATATTTTGTTACTAAATAGTCAACAATTCTTTATCTGGAAGGAGGGCTATACAACATCTTATACGAGTATTATAACTGCTTAGTGGGACGACGAACGATCGACGACGATCTAGAATATGTCATAAGACTAAAATGCAGATCACACATAGATCAAAACCAAGACACGTAAGATATGGCGTGCCCCAAGGTAGCGTGCTAGGGCCGTTATTGTTTCCGATATATATAAATGATCTGCCAAAAATAATACGACACAAAATGATCTTATTTGCCGATGATAGCACAGCTGTTATAAAATGTAATAATGTGACAACTTATCAAAATGACATTAATGAATCCCTTCTCAATATCATCCGTTGGATGAATGATAACTGCTTAGTGGGACGACGAACGATCGACGACGATCTAGAATATGTCATAAGACTAAAATGCAGATCACACATAGATCAAAACCAAGACACGTAAGATATGGCGTGCCCCAAGGTAGCGTGCTAGGGCCGTTATTGTTTCCGATATATATAAATGATCTGCCAAAAATAATACGACACAAAATGATCTTATTTGCCGATGATAGCACAGCTGTTATAAAATGTAATAATGTGACAACTTATCAAAATGACATTAATGAATCCCTTCTCAATATCATCCGTTGGATGAATGATAATAATCTCGTAATTAATTTAAATAAAACTAAGGTGATGCACTTTCATCAACGGCAACCACATCCAAATATTGATGTAACCTATAATAACCATAAAATAGATGAAGTTAATAATGTTAAGTTTTTATGTATTACCATCGACAGCAAGCTTACTTGGAAACCCATGATAGAGGAACTTTGTAAACGCCTGAGTAAATCTGCTTATGCACTCTTTCAGTTGTCAAAAAAGGTGACTAAAGATACGTTACTGGTTGCATACCATGGACTTGTAGCTTCTGTGTTGCGATATGGCGTAATTTTTTGGGGGCAGTCGACTGACCGTGAGCTTATATTTAGGATGCAAAAAAGATGTGTCAAAGCAATGTGTAATATAAAAACAACGGATAGCTGTAGACCCTATTTTAAATCTTTAAAAATACTTACCCTTCCAGCACTATACATATTGGAAACAGCGTTGTTTGTGAAAAGAAACACACAATTATTTGAAAAAATATCTTCTACTAAAAAAACTCCATTGCGTGCCCAATACGTAAATAAACTATGTCATCTAAAATGTAAGACCGCATTGATGCGAAAAAGTTTTTTTGGCATGGCACCTAAAGTGTTTAATAAAATTCCTGATGACATAAAAAACTTGACATTATATAAGTTTAAAAAGGCTCTTATCAAATTATTAATTGACAAATGTTATTATAATGTAGACGAATTTTTGAACGACCAATTTTATTATTAGACTAATGCATTTTATACCTTTTGATAATAAGTACTACGACTATTTATTAATTTTATTTTATTTGACGTTTCTATTTTATCCTTTTATTTTCGTGTACCTGTCCGGCCCCGGCGACACACCGGTGTGTCGCGAATTAATCGCGAATTTAATGTTTATTTACCTATTACATAAGATTTACTTTATATTAGGGAATTTTCACATGTTGGGCCTGAGCGGTTAATTAATTTAAAATGTAAGTTTATTTTTTATTTTTTTTTGACATAATGTAATGAGACCTAATGAGTCACTTATAAAGAATCATGACCATCAACGGTACTGGTTTTTCTCATGCATCAAGATAAAAATTATATTACAATTATTTTCTTTATTTTTGAAGTCATTCTGCAATTAGAATGCCAATTTTGTATAGGGGTTTATTTTGTAAACTTAATAAGTTATGAAATTCTTTTGATAAAATGAATTACCTACTGCCGGCTATTCTTACGTTAAAGTGTTGCCATAATCAAAATAAGTAAATATATTGACAACTCTAATCGATTTTTTTTGTATACGATTACAAATTAATATAAATGTAAAGTCATTGGAAAGGTAAATCGCGGGGTTTTTGAGAGATGGAGATGATACTACTGTGGTGTGAAATAATTAGTATTTCACACGCACAGTAGTCGTATTATTTTGCTTTCAAAACTTTTTAAAGCACACTTCACTCACTCACTGCACTTTGTTGGCTAACGATACATATGAGTGATTGCATAGATTTTTTTTTAATTGTCTTGCTTCGGTTTGATATAAATCGAACCTTTTTAATAAATTAATGATTATAGAACTAAATCAGTCATTTGAAATAATTGTGTCGAGTGTATTTATTCGATTAATCAATTTTCATTTAAAATCTAAAGTGGCAACATTGGTGTTGGTGTCTCAAATTGAATTGTCATTGTCAAAAAGTCCAATGTCAATTGCGCGTGGTGCATGCTAAGTTTGTTCATAGCGATTTAAATATTACAGTTTTTTTTTTGTGTTGTTTGAGTCCTACTCTCCACAGTAATTGTGATATTCATTGTAACTATTTGTTTATTTCTTGTTTTCAATCACTATCGCTTACTTTAATGTGAAATTGTGAATCTTACGCCAGGACGTTTTTACGCCAGGAAGTTTTCACTTTGTTTGAAGTTGTGTGTGATTCGTATTTTGTTGTACTGTTTTAACAGGAAATATAAAGGCAAGGTACTGATTTATTTAAGTCTATTCCATCAGATATGCTAAATAATCTGCTCTCCAAACTACGACCTATAAACTTACCTCTATACAAAACGGATATTTCTATTTTGAGGTTAAGTTACGTTTTCTAAAAAAACTTGGAAATGCGAGTTTTGATTCCAAAATGGGAATTGTAGATGGTTATTTGGTTAATTTATAAACCATCTAAAACAACTTTGGAGTTGACGCAACTCTGTACCGCGGTCCATATTGTCGTGGTCATTCTCCTTTGTATGTCTTAAATATGACAAAACATAGCGCACCCATTTTATGTAAACACCTATGTAGACACCTACCTATGTTTCACAAATAAACTGATTGATTGATTGATTGATTGATTGAACAGTTGGTATCTGTGCCCATACTATGTCAATAACATGGTACTTAGCATGGGCCCGGTACCAATCCAATATCTATTCACCTGCACAGTTTCTAGATGATATTTTAGCATTTACATGTTATGTTGTGTTGTTGTGTTATGTTGTGTTGTGTTTAAATGGTATGTTTTATGTTGTATGCTTTTTTGTTTTATTATTGCATAAATTAATCCTTAACCAAGACTTAACCTATATTTTAGAAAAATGTTCGAAACTAATTCCTTCCTAGTTTTTTGATAATTATTGTAATTGTAATGGGTATCCTTCTATTTATAATACAATTTGGCGCATATTAAACTGTTGTTCATTTCAAGCATTTTTTACATGGCTGCTGCAACATTTCCATCCCAATTAAAGGGGAATGCCCCTTTAATTGGGATGGAAATGTTGTGATCTTCACTGATGAAAAATCATTTAAATCTCAATGTATGTAAGTAAATGCTCAATGGCTTCATTGTTAAACCATTAAAATGTTGCAGATTATGTGGTGATGTTATTGTTATAAATAGATTTTTTCTATTTAATTTCACTACATATAGGCAGCTATAAATCTTTAAAGCATTTCACAGATGAACTGTATTTTCTCTATAACAAACTTTTAAGCATAAGTTTGCCTTTTTTAACGTTTAAAAATGGTTAGATTTGATTATGGCATACTAGTATAAAATGTATATTAATTTTAATATATATGAGCATTTACTTACATTATCTTACCTAAGTATTTTAATGAAATAAAAACATTTTAAACTTGCTATTGTTTAGTTTTATTTCTATACAAAATGCCCATTAAAGAAATGTAAAAAAAGTATAATGAAATAATTAAAAAAAAGCTGTGCAAAAAGCAATATTTAAGTTAAACTTGGTTTTGTTTCAGTTTATTTGTGAAACATAGGTAGGTGTCTACATAGGTGTTTACATAAATATGGGTGCGCTATGTTTTGTCATATTTAAGACATACAAATTTATAAGTGACCCATTAGGTCTCATTACATTATGTCATAAAAAAAAAATGAAAAAAATAAACATACATTTTTAAATTAATTAATACTTGAAAATAAAAGGATAAATAGACACGTCAAATACAAAAGAGAAAACATGGCAGGTGCAACTTAAAGGAAGGACAAACAGAGAGGAGAAAAAAAAATAATACAATCATAGATACATAATTATATACATACATACACATAAACAAAGTTATTAAGAAAAAACGAATCCAACGAATTAACGCTGTGATGATTCCACCAACTTCTTGCGAATATGCTCACGTGCCTTCACCTTAAAGGACAGCCGACTGGTTGCCATCCTGATGTTCAGAGGGAGCGCATTCCATAGGAAGATCCCCTGAACAAAAAAAGAGGAGCGGATAAACCCAGAGCGGTGTGAGGGACAACGTAGAAGACGATTATTAGTAGAGCGGAGGTTTTTATTGTGGGCAGAGCAAAGGAATTGAAATTGTGACGTTAGATAAGAGGGAGAAGAAGGATTATTTAGAAAAGAAAACAGACTAGTCAAGGCCCTCAGCGCTCTGCGCTGACGAATGGGTAACCATTTTAATTGTGATCGATGCGCGGATACGTGATCATACTTACGGAGGTTGAAGACAAATCGAATGCAGTTATTTAGAAGGCGGTCAAGTTTATTGAGGAGATCTGCATTCAGGTCGTAGTAGCACACATCACCATAGTCAATAATGGGGAAAATTAGGGACTGTACAAGCATTGCCTTTATGTGAGCTGGGAGAAGATTTTTCAGTCGATACAGCGACCGCAACGTTCCGGTAACTTTCCGACTGACACTCATGACCTGCTTTCTCCAGTCAAGACAGTTGTCGACATGCAGACCAAGATCCTTAACTTCAGAGCCAAATGGAATGACTGTGTTGTCAAAGATTACGGGTGGGACAGTTAAGCCATTCAGCTTTCTCAAGCTATGGGAACTCCCAACTATGATAGCCTGACACTTTAAAGGGTTAACTGCCACCCCGAATCGATCTGACCAGCTCTTAATTAATCTCAAATCTCGGTTGAGCTCCTCGATCGCATCCAATAAGTTGTCAACATCTGCCCGACAATAGAGCTGCAGATCATCGGCATACAAATGATACGCACACTGAAGCTCAGAAGTTATAAGATTGATAAAAATGGAGAACAGAAGAGGAGATAAAATGCCACCTTGAGGGACGCCAGCTGCAAGGTCACACCACCCGGACTTACGCCCCCGAAGATAAGAGGAAAACCATTCCAGTACTTCAGAAGAGACCTTAAGATATGAAAGGATAGACAAGAGGACTTCGTGACTGACAGTATTAAACGCGTTGGAGAAGTCGATTAACACCAAAGCAGTAACTTTAGTGTCTTCCATTCCCCGTCTAATATCGTCAGTCACTTTAAGGAGAGCTGTCACGGTACTGTGCCCGGGCCTGAAACCAGATTGAAATGGGCTGATGAGGGAGTTACGATAAATATAATTAGAGAACTGCTTGTGAACACAGGCCTCGAGCACTTTGGACAGGAACGGAAGGATGGATATTGGACGAAAGTGACTGGAAAGAGTGGGATTAGGGATCTTAGGCAAGGGCCGGACATGAGCTTTACGCCATAAGGAAGGAAAAGTACCAGAGTAAAGCGAAAAGTTAACAATGTGGGATATGGCAGGAAGGAGTTGATCCAAAGCCGAAACGATCATATGACGACTGATGTTATTGCAACCCACGGCATTGGATTTAATGGATAGGATGATCTTTTTGATCTCTCCCGGATCGACTGGGGTGAAAATAAAAGGGGCAATATTGGGACGCGTCAGACCATTGAGGTAGTCAATAGTTTGACATTTGGTTAGACTATCTAGCATAGGGACCGTGGAAAAATGGCGGTTTAGATCGTCCAAGCCAATTGTGTTAGGAAGGTCTGAATACCGCGATTTGCCGATACCTAGAGTTCCAAGGAATTTCCAGATATCAGCAGAAGAGGAAGAAGTTATGTTACTAAGGATGTGGCGGCGTTTGGCGTTGCGTATCATTTGGTTACACCGATTCCTGGCAGTTTTGAAAAAGGTCCAATTGTCTTCAGACCGATCCCTTTTAAATTTCCGAAACGCGCGGTCCCTCCGTCGCATTGCCATTTGAATTCCCCTATTCATCCAGGGTGCAGGTGGGCGCTTCAACTTAACCCTCCTGACAGGCGCATGTGTGTCGTACAGACTGGTTACAATACTGTTGAAGACGCAAACTTTGTCATCGACTGTAGCCGCTTCCTGTAAGGTTGTCCAGTCAATTTTCGCTGCATCTTGTTGGAGCTGCTCACTATCCATCCGTGCAAAGGCACGCCTGTACTGGAATGTGGGTTTGGGTTTAGGAGGTTTAAGGACATAGGACAGGTAAATAAGGTCGTGATGGGAAAAGCCAGGGGCATCAAGCTGTCCATGTGAGGAAACTAGGGAAGGATTAGAAGTGAGGATAAGGTCAAGCCAAGTATCATCACCTACTTTATTATGATGAGTGGGTTGGAGAGGCAATATGTGCAGACTGGCTGACTCAACAATATGCAGGAGTGTACGGGACCGAAGGGAATTGTGGGCAAGGAGGTTGGTGTTGAAATCCCCCATGATGATATGATGTGCATACTCCGAACCCAAAGATTCAAGTACCGATTCGAATTCGGTGAAATAATCGAGGGTAGGAGGGCAATAAGTGACACCAAGAACAGTTTTAACTCCCTTGACACAAACCTCTAGAAAAAGAAACTCAGCAGAATCATTACAAGAAGAAGTAGAAAGAATTTTAAAAGGGAAGTCACCGCGAAGGTATATAGCTACACCACCCCCTCTCCTACCGATCTGATCATTTCGAAGAAGAACGAAACCAGGAAGAGAGAAGGTGGTGGATAGAAGTTCGGGTTTGAGCCAGGTCTGGGACACCAGGACGGCATGAACGTCGTTGTTGTGGAACGTGTCGTAGAGTTCGCTATGGTGGCTAGGAATGCTTTGAGCGTTAATGTGGCAAACGTTAAACAGCCGGCCACGGTTTGGGTTGATTTTTTGACGCAATAATTCGCCAAAGGTGTCCGTAAAAGAGCTGAAACTATTATCACAAGAAGTGGCAGTTAAATCGTTGGCAGAATAAAAAGATTCGTTGTCAGAAGACATAAATACTACAAAATATATGTAAATAAATAAGATAGATACAAAAATTACACAAAAAAAAAGTTAAACTAGGTACACGAAGGGTGATACAGCGCTTGCATCTCAGCACCACCCGCCAGCTAACATAACCATATAATTATCAAAACAAATTAAAACATTACCGGAAGAAGAGACAGCGACACAGTGATAAACTCAAAGACAAACAGTAATCATCGGAAGGTTTGCACGAAATAGGAAACAAAAATCAATTATATGAAAAAAACCGTATGTTCGAACTTCGAACTTACTCACACTCGATATTTAAATCAGAATTCGGAACGCACCTGCAAACTAACGCATACTTATCCGAAAACACCCCAAACGTCAGGTGACAAGAAAGTGACATAACCATAACTAGACATGGGTTGGATTAGGTAAAAACGATACCTAATCCACCTAATCCTAGTATTTAAAAATACCTAATCCATTTACCTAATCCTAATATTTATTCAATATAGCCGCTGGCCTGTTCCCGATATTATGTATCGTATGTGGATTGGGTAAGAAATATTCAGCATGGATCGAATATTTATTCATTCCACTGGCCTGTTACCGATATTATGTATCGTATGTGGATTGGGTAAGAAATATTTGGTATGGATTATGAACGTTCCGTTTCTTATATTTTGGAACGGTGGAATAAATTTCATATTTTTAGGGGCAAACGTTAGGTACTCAACGTGAATACTAACTTTTGTTTTTAACGTTTATTAGAGTGATCAAAATTACCCTTCATACTTAAAGAGTGCACCTGCACATTGTGTTAATGATGGTGCGGCGCATAATCTTAAAATGTCGTATATTATAGTAGGCGCCAGATAAATGAAGAATAACGGTCATTGACCTTTCCTTAATATCTCTTCGTGGGTACCCCCGGACAGAAAAATCTGAATCGTTTGTCATTACTAGAACAGTAAGGATCACAGTAGATGTCGATTCAGGATAGCTTCATGTCATTATTTCTGTTTTTGAAATTAAGTGTGTCAATAAATGTAGGTGGGTCATTCTCACAGGCTTAGGACTGTCATCTTGTGTAGATTCACACAAAAGGTGTATTTCGACGTATATTCGTTACGACATACATCGCTAGAGCACTAACTAGTCCAGTGGTATTCTACATAGATGGCGCTGGCGGCAGCGCTAATTAAACTTGAAACTTAACCCCCACATTTTAAGGTACGGAATATCTTCTGCGTGTGTAGACTGTGTACAAATATTTTGTGCCATACCTAATCCCCGACGCTTTGGATTAGGTACGGACTCGCATCGAAAAATACCTAATCAACATACCTAATCCAATATTTATGCCTCACGTCTAACCATAACCTTAGTTCTACTATTGAAGTTTTGACATTGACAGTAATAATAAATAAAACTAAGTTTTGTAATGTTTGTAAATCTCGAGAATACGAAACAGATTAACTGGCTAACTGAGGGTAAATACAATAAACTAGTGATGTAAACACAAAATTACGAAGGATATGACAAGAGTTCGACATCAAAACAGTACAGCTACCTAACAAAGAGAGAACAGAAAAAGTAATACTTTGTACTAATACTAACAACAACTACTACTGCTACTGATGAGTGCAACGGTAAGTAGAACTAGCTAGACTATAGCGTTGACATTGTTATCAGCAGTAATGTAAAATAAAATAAGTACCATCAACTAATGAGTCTTGTTCTGCAGGCCTCCTTGGACCTTTGGATACTTCGCCAGCAGTGGACTCAGTTCTTCAAATGAAGTTATCTTCTGCTTACTCCCATCAGGCGCCTTGACCACAATAACACCATCCTGAGTCCAACAAGACCGCATTCCGAAGTGGAGCCGCGACTTCCCGAAGATGGTCTGCCGGGTCCTCGTCAAGAACTCTTTGACAGATACGGAGGAACCCTTCAAGCCTGCCTTAGCCCTCCAGACTGCAGATTTGTCATCATATGATGAAAATCTCACCAAGATGGGCCTATGATGATCCTTATTAGTCACTCTGAGTCTGTGACAGGCCTTTATGGAGGATGCAGACAAAGGTTGGGCCAGCTTCTTGTTGACAATGTCCAGAATAACTGCGCTGCTAACCTCACCATCAGCCTCTGCAATGCCCTGGAAGATCAGTGCCTTTCGCCGATGTCTGGTCTCTAACCCGTCAATCTGTCTAGCACACTCGCCAATCTGTCTGCGGAGCAAGCTCAGCATGCTGAAGATTAGCTCCCTGAAGGTGCGGAACTCATCAGCAACCTTAGCTACAGTGTCCTTGGTTGGTCCCGCACTCTGAATTTGAGCTTCCAGTTGTACCATCTTCTTGATAAAACTATCCTCGAGGCTTTTCTGTGCCGACACAATTTCCTCCAGTTGTGACATAGTGATACACTAGTGCCGAGTGATGCTTCAATAGTGAAAGTGTAGATGATGAGCTGGCAGGTGGTGCAAAGTTTTGCAAGGGTCACATAAATGTGCTGCAAACGTGAGTACCCGTTTTATGGGGGTTTAACACTGATTATCTATTGAAATTATGATATCTTTCTATGTAATTCTATTTAAAATATAAAATTAATTTCGGAGATACGTCTATATTCGGAGATACGTTAATAATTGTGTGTTTCTTTTCACAAACAACGCTGTTTCCAATATGTATAGTGCTGGAAGGGTAAGTATTTTTAAAGACTTAAAATAGGGTCTACAGCTATCCGTTGTTTTTATATTACACATTGCTCTGACACATCTTTTTTGCATCCTAAATATAAGCTCACGGTCAATCGACTGCCCCCAAAAAATTACGCCACATCGCAACACAGAAGCTACAAGTCCATGGTATGCAACCAGTAACGTATCTTTACTCACCTTTTTTGACAACTGAAAGAGTGCATAAGTAGATTTACTCAGGCGTTTACAAAGTTCCTCTATCATGGGTTTCCAAGTAAGCTTGCTGTCGATGGTAATACCTAAAAACTTAACATTATTAACTTCTTCTATCTTATGGTTATTATAGGTTACATCAATATTTGGATGTGGTTGCCGTTGATGAAAGTGCATCACCTTAGTTTTATTTAAATTAATTACGAGATTATTATCATTCATCCAACGGATGATATTGAGAAGGGATTCATTAATGTCGTTTTGATAAGTTGTCACATTATTACATTTTATAACAGCTGTGCTATCATCGGCAAATAAGATCATTTTGTGTCGTATTATTTTTGGCAGATCATTTATATATATCAGAAACAATAACGGCCCTAGCACGCTACCTTGGGGCACGCCATATCTGACGTGTCTTGGTTTTGATCTATGTATGATCTGCATTTTAGTCTTATGACATATTCTAGATATTTCCGTGTATTGATATCTGTCACTAAGGTATTTTATTTTATTTTATTAAGGTTAACCAACAATTGTTTACACCGGTACATTAGTTACCTAGCTTATTATTTATAATAGGATACAATTGCGGGTGCAACAATTAATTATAGGTTAACACCGCTAGCACAAAAAACAGTGGTAAAACCATTAAATATTGATTTACAACAGATTCATAATACAAGTGAATAAAATGTGAAAATAAAATTAATAAATTAGATCAACGAGTAACAAGATGAGAATTAAATAATAATTGATATGAAATTAGACTAAAATTAAAATTAAATTACATTGACCGTTTAAATCCTCAGAATATGGGTGGCGAAGTGAGGCCTCCACACAACGCTACAATACTCCAAAATACTTCGCGCGAGACTGTTGTATAACATTACTTTCGTGCTAATTTTGCGAAAACCCTTAGTGTTACGAATTATGAATCCTACCATTTTAGATGCTCTCTTAATTATACTTTCGATGTGGGGTACAATGCTTACTTTCCTATCGAAGAGTACTCCTAAGTCCCTTATGACTTCTACTTGCTGGACCTTGTCTTGGTTTATGAAGTACTCAGTTTCGATGTGGTTAATGTTCCGTGTATATTTTGTATGAAAACATTTTTTCGAGTTCAGTTGCATTTTATTATTTCGACACCATTCGATAACTTGGTTTACGTCGCGTTGCAAGAGAGGTATGATTCAATAAGTTTCAGAACATTGCCCCTTATGCCATATCCATGTAATTTTTGGAGTAATATCTTGTGATCTACATAATCAAATGCCTTAGTCATATCAGAATAGGTCATTGCAGAATAGGTTGAACTTTTCAAAGTACATATAAATTGAATTATAAATTACCTTTTCAAATATTTTTGAAAGTACTGGAAGTTTCGATATCGGCCTATAGTTTTTTACATCTGTTTTTTCGTTTCTTTTAAATAGAGGTTTAATGATGGCTTTTTTTAGACCTTTTGGAAATATGCCATCAGTGATGCATAAATTAATAATGTGTGCGAGAGGTGGTGCTATAATTCCTTTAACATATTTAATAACTCTAGTAGATACACCATCATATCCAGTTGTGTTTGTATTTTTTAGATTGTCAATTATTTTAATAATGTCAGTCGTCGAAACAGGTAACATAAATAGGGATTGGGCTGTCGAATTTCCAATATTATTTTGATTAGTCAACTTCATGTCATTTTGTATATTATTTTCGATTTCGTCAACAAAATAGTTATTGAATTCATTAGATATGTCAATAGGATTCGTTATAGAAAGTTGATCTTTTTGTATGGCAGTTATTGTATCATGTGGCAAACTTGATTTCGATTTATTTATTATTTTCCAAACTGCCTTCGATCTATTTTGAGAGTTCTTTATAAAATGGTTATTTTGCGACTTCTGGGTTAAACGTATTATTTTTTTAAATAGTACAGTATATTTTTTTAAAGTTTGTTTGCTGTTTATGTCAGGATTGCACCTATATTTCCAAAGTAGTTGTCTTTGTTTTCTACTGCAGATTTTTATCCCACGAGATATCCATTTGGTTTTCCTATTAGTCTTAATGGTGACGGTTTTTTTCGGAAAGCAAAGTCTATAGAGCATTAGGAAATCATCCATGAACCGTTGTCCATAGAGATGTCTTGCTTTTTGAATTTCCAATGGGTTAATTTACATGTTTTTTCAATAGGCACAGTAAGAATTTGAGACGTGTGATCAGAAAGACCAAAATCAACAATTTTTGCCTTGCATTCTTTTTGATAATTGTGAACAAAGTTATCGATACAACTGTTACTACTCAGTCTGGTGGGGTTGTAAAGTGCTAGTTTAAGATTGAATTGTAGAAGAAAATGTTCAAATTCTATAGTAGTTTTATTTTTCTTAAGTACATCAATGTTGAAATCACCGGTTAATATAATTTTTTTATTTGGGCTTAGACTAAGTTTTCGTAGTATATTATCTAATTTTTCGTAAAAAACTGACAAGTTATGTTTGGGTATCCTATAAATGCAAATTATTATGATATTATGCGATAATAGCTCCACAGCACAACATTCAAATATCCCCGAAACTGATTGTTTAGCTATATCCGGTAATTCTTTATACTGTAGTCCATTTCTGACAAAGATACACGTTCCTCCTCTCTTTGTATTTCGTGAAAAAATAGCCGCTCGGTTGAAGTTCGGTATGTGAACTAAATTTTCATAGCCTGCATCTATAAAATGCTCTGTTATACAAAATAGTGTCTATTAAGGTTCCTTGGTCGAACAATTCATCTAATTTAACTAAAAGAGTATCCGATTTGTTAATTAATCCTGCTATATTTTGATGAAATATGTTAAGATTGTTAAAGAAAAAACTGAGAGTTTACTGGTTTTGGGTTTGCAGAGATTTTATTCTGATTTAGAATAGAGTAGTCGACTTCTGAGTGCGCAATATTCAGGTTGCATATGCCAATAATTAGGTTTTGCAAATCCGACACAACAATTTTTAAGCCATGTTTGTTTAAGGTTTTATACCCTAAGTTATATGTATCATAACTGTAGGGCAGATTTAGGTTGGAGTCTAAGATGTGTGCATAGCTGTGTGTAATTGTATCCATATACAAAAGATTATTAAAGGTTTCAATGCGACTGTTAAACATAATGTTAGCGTTTTCCATATATTTGAAAGTTGGTAAACATATTACAAAGTTAGTGTGGGTTAGGTTTAGCAATTTTTCTCTTAAGAATATCACTAATTCTATATAATTACGGGTTTTATGAAAGTCTTCTTCACCTATATAAATTATACAAAAATCAGAGTGGGTATAGTCCTTTACTTTTCCGTCAATTTTATCCAATAATTGTTCCAATCCACATTTAGGTTTACGGTAGTGGCACATGTCGTAATTTTGTAGACCAGTAGTGGTAGCAATGTTATATAACATGTTTGAGGTTTCACTACTAATTAAGCATATTTTAGGTTTACTGGGGCATTTTTGTGTGTCTCGTATGACTTGTACTTGTAATGTCTATGCTGCTATCATTACCACTATTCAAGTTATTTTTCGATGCGGAGTCATTTTCGATAATCCTAATTGTCTGAGTTTGTTTGGTTTTTATGAGCTTTTTTGTAATATTTTTAGGTGTCGTCACTTTTACTTTCGCTGGACTATTGGCAATTTTTTTGTATACCATGTTCTTCTTACTAAATTCTTCGTTTTGTTTCTTTAAATTATGATTTTCTAGTGATAATGATTCAATCTCCTTGTGCGCACTATTTAGTTGAGAAGTTAAAATGTCTATCATTTCCTTTAACATTTTTATTTCATTAGTATCTTCTTCGTCTTCCGATACTTCTGGTAAACTATTTGTAGTCTGTTCCAAACTTTGTGAAATAATGTCATCACTATCATCGTTGACTGGTTCCGACTGCGTACGTGTGCGCCTGAATATTATGTTATTCAGATAATTTATTTTTAAATACAAATAAATCCTCAAAAATATTTCACACTCGTGGGATTCGAACGCGAAGCCTCGTGCATGGAAAGCAACTTCTCAAACCGTTGCGCCAATCGCTCAGATATAGGTTTGACAAAATTGCGCTTCTAATGTGATTTCAATGCCGTAATTGGTAACTAATCTAACAGATGTCGCTGTTTTTAATATTTTTTCATTGTAATGAAGTTATTAGTCTTGGCAACCCCGTTTGTAGGACAGCTCAACTTGATTCAAGTATTAAATGTAAGATGGCGTTGTAGTGCATCACCGTTTCAAATAAAAAACGAATTCATCTTCGTTGAAATTTTCTGGGGCAATTCTGTAGAAAAAGAACGTGCTTTTAGAGCTCAAAAGCGTTGTATTAGATCGCTGTGCAATATACACCAAACGGATTCATGCAGACCACATTTTACAAATTTGAACATATTAACTCTTCCTAGTGTATATATATATGAAACTGTAATGTTCATAAAATCAAATCCAAACATATTTGAATTTTGTACTAGGGCTAGACACAAAGACAAGCTACGCACCTTAGCCAGCAAAACAAAGCTTTTGCACCAAAGCATTTTTTGTATGGGCCCACGTATTTTTAATAATCTTCCACCTGCTCTCAGAATTATGAGCGATATAAATACCTTTAAAAAAAAACTACATGAATTATTGATAAAAAAATGTTATTACTCTATAAGAGAACTTCTAAATGACAAAACACTGAAATAGCCGGTTTATTACAACAAACTGTACGGGTCACAATCATGAATTAAAACTACTAAGTACTTATAATTACTCATAAAATCACTGTGTAATTGTTTTATAAACTATTATGTAACATGACTAATTTGTAATTTGACCTAAATATTATACTAATTTAATCTAAATGTATTGCATGACCATTTGATGTAATAATTGTATCTTAACTATGTACCCGACTAATAAAATAAATTTTGTATGCCTCAATGGCGGGACATAGCAGAACCTGTTAACTAACACAACATCTTATGAACCTATGATCCACAATAAATTAAAAAAAAAAAAAAAAGAAATTCGTAAAAAGCACTCAAATTTTGTGTGATTCCACTGTTATTAGAGTTAATCTTTTGGTATTGATTAAGAATATTTAAATATTGTACGTACAGTTTATAATGTTCACTTCTGTAGGCGTAATTCACAGTTACATTACTAGGGGTATTATCACTTTTTATTTAGTCTAATCTTCATAAAAACTGAGGATAATACTGTCACAGGTAGTTTGAGAATCCAGGTTCATTTTAATGCACAATTCACAATCAACAGACTCAATAAAACATTTTTAAGAATTAAATTAGTAAGATCACAGCTTCAAGCAATGTTTACAAGTCAGCGCCCTCGGTTCCTTGGTTTCGAACGTAGACAGCGATGAACGACGCGATACCATATGTTGTGGGGCTACTCCAATGAAACTCACTTATTCACACTTAACACTTTTATTTCACTGTCTTGCTTGTAGCGCAGTTAACAATCGACTGACACCAAGAGCTAGCGCGCTACACAGGAAACCAACAAGAGTGGGGACCGGATGTAGCGCGCAAACTTGACAGAAATGGTAAACTATTTATTTAAATTCGTGAATGCTAAAACAACTAAAACAATTCCAACAAAAATATAAGTCTCTAAAACATTTGATTTAATGTAACATAAAATACAGTATTCAATTAATTAATGTAAATTCACTACAAAACAAAACAAATGGATAGTAAACACACCAAAACTAACGCCATCTAGTGATACAACCCGACAGTAATTTGTAATGTCAAAATGACTGTCGCATAATATCGTCACATCCTGACAATAGTAACTGCCAGAATAAAAACCATACAATCTTATTAAAATATAATTAAATTCTAACACTCGGCCATCCGCATAACTTACGCGTCCTCGCGTAATTACATGAATGGCTTTAGCTTGTTAGTGATAAAAAATATATAATTGTACACAGACAAGAATTAATCAACAAACAATCAAGTACTTATAACCGTATGTTATATTATAAATATTTTACTAGTGGTACAAGTCGCTACTACCCTGAAACCACTAGGGCGGTACAAGTCGCTACTACCTTGAAACCGCCATAATTTGCCAAGTTTGATAGTGGTACAAGTCGCTACTACCTTGAAACCACCACGACACAATTGTTCAAAGGGCGAGGTTGCTGCCTCCACCCTGAATAAATTAATAAAATATACCACCAAATCACATTCATAAAGTTCTCGTCTCACAGCCTTGACACCAATATTGGGTTATTTAACTTAATCAATGAAATCGTCCTCTTCATTGCCCGAGGAGGAACTAGAATCATTTCTATTATAGTGGGCCCAAACTTTCATTTTATCTACGGCAATGACAGTGGAATACTTCCTATTGCCCTTTCGGGTGATTGGGGTGTCCTCAATTTGATACCTGTCATTACCTAAAACCTTAACTACCTTGTATGGACCCCGATATTTTGGGACTAGCTTTTTACTCTGCCCTGTAGCAGGAACTTCACGCTCAACGCTGACCAAATCACCCTCACGAAACTCAATAGGTTTAGCAGACTTTTTGTCATAATACGTTTTTTGCTTCTCTTGATAAGTGGTGATATATTCGTTAGCCTCTTCTCGTATTTGTTCCTCTGAATATGTTTCACCATCATCAATAGAAGCTTTAACCCTTCCTTCCGTCATTCCTGTTAAGTTAGTACCAAAAAGAACTTGGGCAGGTGTTTTACCTATGCCTTTATTTAGTGTATTATTTAGGCCCAGCTGAATCTCAGGTACTTGAACATCCCATTTTCTTTCGTCCAAACCCACACACTTTGCGGTCAGAGCCTCTAGTAAGGTACAGTTGTACCGTTCGACTTGACCGTTGGCGCGTGGGGTTGCAACTGCATTTAATACGTGCCTGACGCCTAGCTTTTCTAAAAAACCGGTAAATTTACTACTGGTGAAACAAGAGCCATGGTCGGATATTATTCTTTTTGGTAGTCCAAATATACTAAAATAATCTTGAATTTTTTCGACAACAATGGAGGCCTTTAGGAGGCCTGTACTGCGAACCGGTTTTAAAACAATGAATTTCGTGTATGCATCAATAATCTATACATATAATAAAACAGTAGAAAGTTTGTGTCTGTACATTAAACAAAGGAGAATGACCACGACAATATGGACCATGGTACAGAGTTGCGTCAATTCCAAAGTTGTTTTAGATGGTTTATAAATTAACCAAATAACCATCTACAATTCCCATTTTGGAATCAAAACTCGCATTTCCAAGTTATTTTAGAAAACGTAACTTAACCTCAAAATAGAAATAACCGTTGTGTATAGAGGTAAGTTTATAGGTCGTAGTTTGGAGAGCAGATTATTTAGCATATCTGATGGGATAGAGACTTAAATAAATCAGTACCTTGCCTTTATAATATTTCCTGTTAAAACAGTACAACAAAATACGAATCACACACAACTTCAAACAAAGTGAAAACTTCCTGGCGTAAAAACGTCCTGGCGTAAGATTCACAATTTCACATGAAAGTAAGCGATAGTGATTGAAAACAAGAAATAAACAAATAGTTACAATAAATATCACAATTACTGTGGAGAGTAGGACTCGATCAACACAAAAAAAAAACTGTAATATTTAAATCGCTATGAACAAACTTAGCATGCACCACGCGCAATTGACATTGGACTTTTTGACAATGACAATTCAATTTGAGACACCAACACCAATGTTGCCACTTTAGATTTTAAATGAAAATTGATTAATCGAATAAATACACTCGACACAATTATTTCAAATGACTGATTTAGTTCTATAATCATTAATTTATTAAAAAGGTTCGATTTATATCAAACCGAAGCAAGATAATTAAAAAAAAATCTATGCAATCACTCATATGTATCGTTAGCCAACAAAGTGCAGTGAGTGAGTGAGTGAAGTGTGCTTTAAAAAGTTTTGAAAGCAAAATAATACGACTACTGTGTGTGTGAAATACTAATTATTTCACACCACAGTAGTATCATCTCCATCTCTCAAAAACCCCGCGATTTACCTTTCCAATGACTTTACATTTATATTAATTTGTAATCGTATACAAAAAAAATCGATTAGAGTTGTCAATATATTTACTTATTTTGATTATGGCAACACTTTAACGTAAGAATAGCCGGCAGTAGGTAATTAATTTTATCAAAAGAATTTCATAACTTATTAAGTTTACAAAATAAACCCCTATACAAAATTGGCATTCTAATTGCAGAATGACTTCAAAAATAAAGAAAATAATTGTAATATAATTTTTATCTTGATGCATGAGAAAAACCAGTACCGTTGATGGTCATGATTCTTTACCAAAAATGGGTTGGGGACGATGAAAAAGGAACATACTGCACAAAAAAAGATTTTTCAGGTGTTCTTGTCTGTCTGTCTGTCTGTCTGTTAACGCTAATCTCTGAAAATACTGTACAGATTTACTTGGAGACTGTATAGTTACATGTGGGTTAGGTCTGAGAAACATTTAGTCTTTGTTTCAATTAAATTGGTGGCCAGGAAAAAAAGTTATGGGCATTTAAAGATAACTTTTACGGTATGATTTAAATCGTAACTCTGTACTGATAGGAACGCAAATTTGGAATTGTTTTAACAAGTTAAATCAGCCAAGGCGGTTAATGACTGGACTTTCACTTACTGATGCGTGAGTTTGTACCACGCCCCATGCAGGTGTTTTTGTAAGTTTTGATTTTCTTTTGTGTTTTTGTTATGTTTAGATTTCCAAACTATCTTATAACATACGTAACATCAATGTTTAGGTAATGTATTCGCAATATTAATATTCAATTTTTCAAATACCTACAGCCAATATTAAAGAGGTTATGACTATAAATAAGTTTTTTTTATTTGTAGCATCTCAGCGGCCACTTTCTGTGTAAGCCTTTAATCATGAAGAGATGCCAAACGACATACTTTAAATTAATATTTTTATTTGTAACATTCATAATTATGTGAATACTAGACAAGTAGAAATTATTTGTAACAATATATTCTTCAGTACCTAATAGTTGGTCCAATATAAGTCTGTAAATCCACTGTAAATCTTCAGCCATTTTCAGCCACCTTCAGGTTATCGATGAAACAGTGGGCCCAGTAGATAGGTGCAGTACGAAAGATCGCTTAAAACATAGCAAATTCTTGGTTGTGTGAACGCGATATCTGACTCCAAGGAACGATCGATATTTTACTTTATTTTATTTGTTGACTTATAGAATACAGGGTGTAAGCCCTCCGCAGATTGACGGGTTGAGTTCAGTATACCATACTAAGAAGACTGGTACATGAAATTGTTTCAGGAACTTTATAGGAATCCAATAGAACTGATTTGTTTTAAAACCTCATACGCAATGTATCGTGACCGTGGCAATCGCATAGTGATCGGTAAGCGCAGCTAGCTTTCAGCCGCCGTCGCCACTACGGGAGCTGATTTCATGCGTCGATCATTACGAGTATTTCAACATCCATTGCAAGTTTTTGGAACGAAATTCCTTATCGCGAGTTGCGAAAGGGGGCTAGACGGAAAAAATTAAGACCAAAAGTTGTAACGACACTTTTGAAATTAAGACCAAAAGTTGTAACGACACTTTTTGCCATAGTTTTTTTTACTAAAAGAAGGGATTTATCTAATCATTTTTTAATATAAGGTCAAAATCAAAATCCAAGATGGCTACGATGAAATTTTCCATACTTTCGTCATGGGTGTCATTTTCATGGTTTCCATGGTCGCCAATAACGATTACCGGGTCAAAATCGAAATCCAAGATGGTAACGATGAAATTTTCCATCCCTTCGTCATGGGTGTCATTTTCGAAAAATGCAAATCGAAATCCAAGATGGCGCAGACGAGATTTGCCAACTTTTCATCATGGGTGTCATTTTCATGGTTTTCGGGGTCGCCAATAACGATTACCGGGTCAAAATCGAAATCCAAGATGGCGCCCACGAGATTTGACCACTTTTCATAATGGTTGTAATTTTCATGGTTTCCGGGGTCGCCAATAACGATTACCGGGTCAAAATCGAAATCCAAGATGGCGACGATGAAATTTTCCATCCCTTCGTCATGGGTGTCATTTTCGAAAAATTCAAATCGAAATTCAAGATGGCGCAGACGAGATTTGCCAACTTTTCATCATGGGTGTCATTTTCACGGTTTTCGGGGTCGCCAATAACGATTACCGGGTCAAAATCGAAATCCACGATGGCGCCCACGAGATTTGACAACTTTTCATCATGGGTGTCATTTTCATGGTTTTCGGGGACGCCAATAACGATTACCTGGTCAAAATCGAAATCCAAGATGGCGCCCACGAGATTTGACCACTTTTCATCATGGTTGTCATTTTCATGGTTTCCGGGGTCGCCAATAACGATTACCGGGTCAAAATCGAAATCCAAGATGGCGACGATGTAATTTTCCATCCCTTCGTCATGGGTGTCATTTTCGAAAAATTCAAATTGAAATCCAAGATGGCGCAGACGAGATTTGCCAACTTATCATCATGGGTGTCATTTTCATGGTTTTCGGGGTCGCCAATAACGATTACCGGGTCAAAATCGAAATCCACGATGGCGCCCACGAGATTTGACAACTTTTCATCATGGGTGTCATTTTCATGGTTTTCGGGGTCGCCAATAACGATTACCGGGTCAAAATCGAAATCCAAGATGGCGCCCACGAGATTTGACAACTTTTCATCACGGATGTCATTTTCATGGTTTTCGGGGTCGCCAATAACGATTCATCATCATATCAGCCGAAAGACGTCCACTGCTGGACATAGGCCTCCCCCAAGCGTCGCCACAACAACCGGTCCTGTGCGTCTCGCATCCATCGGTTACCCGCGACCCTCACCAGGTCATCGGTTCACCTTGTGGGAGGCCTTCCAACGCTGCGTCTTCCGGTACGCGGTCGCCACTCCAAAACTTTTCGGCCCCATCGACCATCTGTTCTGCGAGCAATGTGCCCTGCCCACTGCCACTTCAATTTGGCGATCCTTCGGGCTATGTCGGTAACCTTGGTTCTCCTGTGGATATCATCATTCCTGATTCGATCACGCAAGGAAACTCCGAGCATTGCCCTCTCCATTGCCCTTTGGGTGACTTTAAGCCTTCTGATGAGGCCCATTGTGAGCGACCACGTTTCGAGTCCATAGGTCATCACTGGCAACACGCACTGGTCATAGACTTTCGTCTTGAGACACTGTGGTATGTGAGACGAGAAGATACCGCGCAACTTCCCGAACGCCGCCCAGCCGAGTCGGATTCGACGGTTGACCTCCTTCTCGAAGTTAGCCCTACCTAGCTGGATCGTTTGTCCCAGGTAGACGTACTCATCAACAACTTCGAGTGCAGAGCCTCCAATCTTGATAGGAGTGGGTGCTACATGGGTATTTACCATGACCTTGGTTTTGTCCGTGTTCATTTTAAGACCCACTCTTTCGGAAGCTCTACTGAGGTCATCGAGCATTGTACTGAGGTCCTCCGTGGTCTCAGCCATGACGACTATATCGTCGGCAAATCGAAGATGAGTGATGTACTCGCCATTTACATTGATGCCTAGCCTTTTCCAGTCCAAAACCTTGAAGACGTCCTCCATTGCGGCCGTGAACAGTTTCGGAGAAATTACGTCTCCCTGCCTCACACACCGCTGCAGGAGGATAGGTTCTGATGTCTGATCCTGAAGTCGGACTGACATGGTGGCGTTTTCATACAAACACTTCAGCACCTCGATGTACCGATAGTCGATCTGGCACCGTTGGAGAGACTGCAGCACAGCCCAAGTCTCGATCGAATCGAAGGCTTTCTCGTAGTCCACAAACGCTAAGCAGAGGGGCAGATTATACTCTTCGGTCTTCTGTATAACCTGCCGCAGCGTGTGTATGTGGTCTACGGTGTTGAAGCCTTTTCGGAATCCGGCTTGTTCGGGAGGCTGGAAGTCGTCAAACCTGCGTGCGAGACGGTTTGTGATGACTCTGGAAAACAGCTTGTAGACATGACTCAGAAGTGAGATGGGCCTGTAGTTCTTAAGCAGGGCATTGTCGCCCTTTTTAAAGAAGAGTACCACCACACCTCTGCTCCACGCTTGTGGCGTTTTCCCCTCGAGTATGACGGAATCGAACAGTTTCTGAAGGGCCTTAAGGACTGGTTTTCCACCCGCCTTCAGGAGTTCGGCCGTTATTCCGTCCTCACCCGACGCCTTGTTGTTCTTAAGCTTCTTCAGAGCCATCCTAATCTCATACAGGCTGACGTCCGGGATGTCTTCGGTATAATGCCGAGTCAATCTAGCTCTTGGGTCGTTCGCTAGATTTGCTGCGGGTTTGGTCATTGACGTGTATAACTGTCCATAGAATGTCTCGATCTCCCTCAGAAGCTCCAATTTGGCGGATATGGTTCTGCCATCGTCGGTCTTCAGTTTTGTGAGCTGGCTCTGCCCAATAGATAAATCCCTTGCAAAGACCTTGGAGCCCTTATTCCGCTCTATCGCGTCTTTAATCGTTTCAGTATTAAAGCGGCGGAGGTCGCTTTTCAAGGACTTGGAGATCCGTCTATTGAGCTTCCGGTACTTGCACGCATCGTCTGAAGACTGCAGAATCATCTCCCGCCTCTCCTTCATGAGCTTGAGAGTCGGATCAGAGAGCCTCTTGGTCTTATCTGTACGGCGAGTCTTGAAGAACTTAGACCCGACCGTATGAACAGTTTCCACGAACCCATCGTTGTATTCGTCCACGGAGCTCCCTAGGCACTCAAAACGATTTTGAAGTTCGAGCTGAAAGCTTTCGGAGTTTTGGATCTGGATCTGTGCTGGACGGAGCGTAGACTTCATCAGTCGAGACCTTTCCAGCTTGATATTTAGATTCAATGTGCCTCTTACCATGCGGTGATCACTTCCGGTTTTCACCGCGTTGATCAGAAAGAAAGAAAGAAAAAGAGTTTATTTACGCCAAGCATGACGCACACCATAAAAATAAATGGGTATATATATAAAAGTAAAAAGGGATTTTGAGGAAGATATGCGTCACATCGGCGCAAAACGGCCATCGCTCAGCATAATGCTGGAACTCGTGTGCGAGATAGAGCCACAGCGCTGGTTTTCAGCGACAGCCGGCTCAGACTGAGAGACGTCGGCCGGAGCAGCCTAAAGGTAGTTGAATAAAAAAAAAAAAAAAAAAATAAGAAAAAAAAAAAAATATATATATAGATATGGACAAATAATAAACTGTTGCGCAAACAATCGCAGGACAAATAGTAACGCACACGACCAAAAATTTTTATTTTATCTATGCGCACGCAAAAACGATACTAGCCAATTCCGAGTTTACATCTCCCCAGCCCTAGTATAGGTGTTCTGTGGTTTACATAGTCTATGTCCGTCCATGCGCACCACCCACAAAATGGCCGAAGATCGACAACGAATCACAAACACAGTGGAAAGATGGAATTCATGGAATGTAGAAAGTTCTTGACCTGCGCAATTCACGTAGTTTGTTTATATATTATGTGTTGCTGGATGAAGCAGTAGTGGGAAGAAGTGTTATTGTAGAATGCATTGTGAGTTAAAGTGAGTGAGTGGGGTGTAAATACCCATATACAAAGATGACAAAAACACAACCAGATAAGTTCACAAAGCAGCAAAAGGGGAATAAAAGCACTAAGTAGGAGGTACTGACTAGGTAAGGGTTTTGAATGGGTATTGTTATTTTAGTCCTTATGCATATCGAGCAAATCATTTGACTATATAAAACAGTGATTTTAATTAAAAATTCGTAAAAAACAATAACATTAATTGGTAAGATAAATCTAGCAAATTGGAAAATAATTAAAATTCATAAAGAAAACAGCAAAAATTGCAAATAAATAAGTCAAAGTATAAAAATTAAATAGTAATCGGTGAAGTCATTGTATACTTACATAAAACTAATTTTAAAAATACAGGAATGAGACAAATGGCATCCAAGGAGACATGTTCTGAGTGGCATAACAAAACAAGCCAGAGGAAAAATGGGACCACAAAGGTCAGAGCAGCCCGCACCGTTGGAGATCCCAACCAAAGCCTGATGGCCGTGACCCCTGAGGTACAGTACAGAAAAATATTGCAGAACAAAAAAACTTATGCTTGAGATGATAATTGTTGAAGCATAAGTAACTTCTTAAGCTGGAACTTGAAACACTGTAATGTTTTCAGGCGTCTCAATGGTGGTGGGAGATCATTCCAACAATGCGTGGCTGCAAACCTGAAGCACCCCCTGAAGCAAGCAGTTCTGTGCATTGGCACGGTCAGCGGGTCAACCATGGAGCGAAGTTTGTTTTTTAGGTAGTTTTGCTTCCAAGTTAGTTTGTCATATAAATAATTTGGTTTTTTGGATATAGTTATACCAAACAATAAGTTGGCTAAATGAAGCTTCCTTCTGGCGGCCATCTTAAGCAGACCTATCTGGTTAATGTAAGGAGTTATGTGACTCCTTCGTGGCACAGTGACACAGAAACGAACACAAGCATTCTGAATTCTCTGTATAACTCTCTACGTTTTGCTGAGTAGGCATGGTCCATAGACTATGTCACAATAGTTTAACTTAGAAAGCACAAGGCTGTCAACAAGTTGTTTCCGCACCGGTATGCTCAAGTATTTTCGTATCCCATACAAAACCTTCAGCCTATAGAAGCAATTTCTGAGAACATTGGTTATATGGGCCTCAAAGTGCATATCTGGATCCATAAGTAGCCCAAGGTTGCAAGCGTGCTCTACTCTGTCAATAATCTCTCCCATGATTACTATCTCAGGTTTGGCCGAGATTATTGAACAGACCTGCTTTCTAGTGCCTAGCACTATAAATTTTGACTTAAGAGGATTTAAGACCAGGGAGTTTTCCTCTGACCATGAGACCACTCTCTCCAAGTCCTCGTTCATCTTCCTCACCGCCAAGGATGTGTCAACAGCCTTAAATGATATGTACAATTGAATATCATCAGCATACATGTGATACTTGCAGTGTAGAAATGATTTAATAATATCAGCACTGTATACTATGTACAATAATGGACCCATAATTGATCCTTGTGGGACCCCTCGTGACACGTGGAGGGGGGAAGATGACAAAGTAGATCCATCCTCCCTGCGGATCTCGACGTATTGTGATCTGCCAGTCAAATAACTTTTAAACCACTCCACTGCGCCTCCGTCAAAACCGTAGTAAGCTAACTTCGACAGGAATAAAGCAGTATTAATACTGTCGAAAGCCCGGGAAAAATCTAGTAGAGCCAGAATTGTTCCCTCACCCCTGTCACGTGCCTCAAGGATATTACCCACAACATCAGCAAGAGCTGTCGCAGTACCTCTTCCCTTTCTAAATCCAGACTGAAGATCTGGGAGAATGGCATTAGTCTCTAGATATTCAATAACCTGCGAGTATACTACACGTTCTAGGATCTTAGATAGGCAGGGGAGAATACTAATAGGCCTCAGATCCCTCATGTTAGCCGGGTTGTTGTTTTTAGGGATAGGACGCACAACCGCTTGTCGCCAGATTTCAGGGAATGTGCTTGTGAGGATAGACTGGTTAATAATGTCTGTTATAGCTTGCAGTGTCGTAGGCAATGTAAGAGATATCATGTCAAGACTTACACCATCTACACCCTGTGCATTGGACCCTAGACTCTTGATAATTTTCAAAACTGATTCCTGATTTGTTGTTGTGAGGGAGAATTTGGCAGAGCTATATCTGTGAGAGTCGAAGTAGGATAGTTGTAAAGTGTTATTAAGGCTACTACCCGGAACATCCAGAAATGATGCATTGATATTATTCGGATTATCAAAATTTTCAGGAAGCATTCTTTGTTGATGGTCTGGGAGCACATCTGATTTTAAGTTACGCCACAGCAGTTTTGGGTCCCTGATTTGGTCATTGATGCTTTTAGTGAAATATGCCCTTTTTTCATTACTGAGTGCCACAGCAGCTTGGCGCTTAAGCTCTAGATAATATGCTCTATGTTGTTCTTTTGATTTGTGATAAGCAGCCCTGGCTTCATCTCTCAGTTTGAACATAAGACGTATGTTATCAGTTATCCAGGGTGTATGGCGATTTTTAAATGTCTTCTCCTTAATAGGAGCGTGTAAATCGAAAAGCTGGATAATATATGTGTTAAAAGTTTGTACCATCAAGTTAACATTTTTCATGGTTCCAATACTTGACCATGGTATCATTCTTAAGTCGGTGTCGAAATGATCCTCCAATATGTCTCTAAGCGGGCGATACACAACCAATCTTGGTTTAAGCCTATGCTTCTTAAATACAGTTTCACATGAGATAAAGGAGTGGTGGCCAAGATCGCTATTGTGATCCACCACGCACATTTCGAATACTGGCGTCCGAGCAAATCAAATCAATAAGCGAACTGCTGTCACCCACAAAGTGTGTAGGTGTCTGAACGAACTGCTTAAGATTTAAATGGCTAAAAAAATCCAGAAGTTGTTTCGCTCTTGAGCTACCTTCATCCAACAGGTTAACATTAAGGTCGCCTAGCAATATTAAGTTGTCATATGGGGCTAAGCCACTGATACCAGTTGTTAGGCCCTCGAGAAAGAGCTCCAAATCCAACCATGGTGGGCGGTATGCAGTCCCAATGAGTAATCTCTTTTTATTTACTGTTAGGCCCAACCAAAGTTGTTCAACGTTAGGATGGACGGGGTGGACTTTAAGTCGTGCAGATATTTCGGTTTTAATATAAAACGCAACACCCCCACCGCGCCCACCTCGTACCGTAACCGGTCGCGGTATATGCTTAAGCCTGTAACCCGGTACACTAGGTGCCCGGTCGTCCTCTCCCCTACGAAGCCAAGTTTCATTAATAGCCATGATGTCCACGGTGTGATTGCTCATAGCCATCAAAAACTCATCATGATTAGTTCCCAGAGATCCTGCATTCAGCAGACCAAACTTGATATATTTACTGGGAATCATTTGTATTTGCCATCCATGTTATTTGGGTATGTGTATCTGTGCATGCTATGTATGTATAATATTATGCAGAATTGGAGGTTGGCATCATGTTCAGCAGTGGGATGCAATGGGTCGAATTGATACAAGAATGGTATGTCATTAGTGTAGGCTAGAATAACTATATAGATTACAGCTGTAAATATTTTGTTGACGTCATTAACACAAATTGTAATTAGTTTTATTAACGAAATAAGTTTAGTATATAGAATAAGTTTTGATACATACGAAATTAAAATATATAAATACGATTTCAATAGTTTTATTAACGAAAAATGTGTAGTGTATAGAATAAATATATATAAATACGAATTTAAAAACTGTGTATACACGTCTGCCAAGCTATGGCTAAGAGACCAATGAAAACAGTAGTGGCGCATATCTTCCCCATTAACAAAAACAAACACAAGAGCATAGAATATAGAAGTAAAAGCAAAATTATAATTAGACTGTATCATTGACAGAGCCAAACACACGAGAGATATCGTCTTCGGAGCGAATTCTGTGGGTGGAGTCTCCGGGCTTCCTTCTGGCGAGAATGCGGCCGCGCTTGGTCCACACGAACCTCCAGTCGCAGAGGCCAGCAGCGTCCCGTGCCTTCCGAAACAACTGGCGGTTTGCCTTCGTAAGGCGCTCGTTGACATAAAACCGCCTAGCCAGGCCAGGGATGTCGAGGTCGGCCGTCGTCGCACCCCGCCGCACTCGCGCGCCAGCAAGCAGGCTGTCGCGCAGATCTCGTCGCGTTGAGTTGCCTGCCGCCGACCCGCTCAGCGCTGACAATGTCACGCTCCCCAAGAGTGACTCCTAGTTTCATGCTGATGACCTGCATGATGTGGGTTGGGTTATCACCCGTAGACTCAGGTATATTTGAGACCTGAATATCATTCGCCAAAAGATCCTGGTCCCTGTCGTTGAGTTCTCGTCTTAAGTCATCGACGATCACGTCGACAGCCTCGTCCGGCCCGCCTGTATCAGGCGGGCCGGACGAGGCTCGCTTCTCCAAAACGTCTAATCGTGCCTCTAAGTTGTCGATACGCTTGTTGCAGGCATTCATTGAAGCTTTGAGCCCCATCATCTCCAGCTCCATCTCCTTCCTGAAAACCTGAATCTCTGCGCGCATGGCTCGCAGTTCCTCCATGATCGGGTCTATATCAGAAACGGCGATTTGAGGCATAATCCGTGAAGTGACGTCGGCTGCTAAGGTGTTGTTTGGCGGTGGGGTGGCATACTTAGTTGGACTTGCAGGTTTGGAGCTGATCACGGAGTTCTTCGGAGTAGAGACCTGCTCCACGACTCCCGGCTTTTTCGAAGACTCCGACGCGCCTCTGACTGGGGTCTCAGCCCTGTTATCCCGGGCGAGACCCTTTGTGCATTCAGGGCAACGCCAGGTGGCGGAAATTGTTGCCTTCGTTGGGACACCGACACAGACTCTGTGATAATGCGCCTGACATTTGCCGCACTTAGCGCCCTCTGACGACGAAATAAAACGACCGCAACCACCACAGTTAATACCGGGCATGATGGTTTTAAACTGAGACAACTTGTTCTGTAGTGATCCGGGGGTATAACACTAGATGGCGCCAGTGGGGACCCAAATATAGATCTATAGATCGTTTACCACAAAAGCGATAGATGGCTCTGATGAAAAGTAAGTAGCTCACTCCACTTGTAAAAATTAGAGGGTACTGGTTTATTTTTGCCAAATCACTGTGATGTTTTTCGGTAGTATTAAGTCCTTTAAACTCACTATTTGCAATCCACTCCAACAAATGTCACGTAACTTCACACTGAGATCATCAATAAAAACTTGTTATGCAACAAAAGGAGTTGTTTTTATTTATTTTTTCAAATCACGGAGACATCATTGAATATCTGCTTCTTTGTCGACATGATGAAGTCAATCTCATTTTTAGTTGCACCGTCGGGGCTCTGCCAGGTCCACTTCCTGTGCTCACGTTTTCTGAAGAAGGAGTTCATCATATAGAGGCCCTCCTTCTCCATAAAACTGGCCAGTAGGTGGCCCCGGTGGTTCCGACGTCCATATCCAAATTGCCCCACTCGCAGCTCGTCACCGTCACGTTTGCCCAGTTTCGCGTTAAAGTCCCCCATGACCACGGTGAAATGAGTTTTATGACCATGCATGGCTCTGGATATATCCTCATACATGGTCTCTATTTCGTCGTCGGGGTGTGTTGAGGTTGGGGCGTAAACCTGTACGACCTTCAACGAATATCTTGACGATATTCTGAGTATAAGGTATGCCACCCTGGTCGACACACTCTCGATCCTCACCACATTGGACACGAGGGACCTGTGGACGAAAAACCCGACACCACCCTTGGGACTTCTGGTCACCCTCCCGGAAATAGAACAGGTTGCCGGATTTGAGAATTGTCGTGTCCTCCCCCTCTCTTCGAACTTCAGACAATCCCACAACACTCCATCGCAACCTGCTCAATTCCTCCTCAAGTTCGGTGATCTTCTCGTCGGTCCGGAGTGTTCTCGTGTTTAATGTTGCCAGGTCCTCGCCAATAACGATTTCCGGGTCAAAATCGAAATCCACGATGGCGCCTACGAGATTTGACCACTTTTCATCATGGTTGTAATTTTCATGGTTTCCGGGGTCGCCAATAACGATTACCGGGTCAAAATCGAAAACCACGATGGCGCCCACGAGATTTGACAACTTTTCATCATGGGTGTCATTTTCATGGTTTTCGGGGTCGCCAATAACGAATACCGGGTCAAAATCGAAATCCAAGATGGCGCCCACGGAATTTGAAAACTTATTATCATGAGTGTCATTTTCATGGTTTTCGGGGTCGCCAATCACGATTACCGGGTCAAAATCGAAATCCACGATGGTGCTTACGAGATTTGACAACTTTTCATCATGGTTGTCATTTTCATGGTTTTCGGGGTCGCCAATAACGAATACCGGGTCAAAATCGAAATCCGAGATGGCGCCCACGGAATTTGAAAACTTTTCATCATGAGTGTCATTTTCATGGTTTTCGGGGTCGCGAATAACGATTACCGGGTCAAAATCGAAATCCAAGATGGCGCCCACGAGATTTGACAACTTTTCATCATGGGTGTCATTTTCATGGTTTCCGGGGTCGCCAATAACGATTACCGGGTCAAAATCGAAATCCAAGATGGTGACGATGAAATTTGACAACTTTTCATCATTGGTGTCATTTTCATAGTTTTCGGGGTCGCCAATAACGATAACTGGGCCAAAATCAAAATCCAAGATGGTGCCCATGAGATTTGGCAACTTCGTCATGGGTGTCATTTTCATGGTTTTACGAACTTCCTTATCGCGCGTTGCAAAAGGGGGCTAGACGGAAAAAATTAAGACCAAAAGTTGTAACGACACTTTTTGCTATAGTTGTAAGCCGTGCGTATATCTTAAAAAAAAAAGAAATTATTACAATTCCTTCATTAATAATTAATAGTAAGGAACTTCGTTCCATCCGGGTGTCCCTTGACACCTCTCAAGTTTTTTTTTATTTTAGCTGTATTAATTATAAAAATCGAGTGTTGCGTACAAAGAATGTAATTTTACACTGAAAGAAAGGAAAAGTAACTGAAAAAACGATAAAAAAACATGAACATTTTTCTCAGAAAAATTCCGGTGGAATATGATTCGCACCCCATCCGCCTGCGGAGGGCTGTCTCTTACACCCTGTATATAACAAAACAGAACGTCACACGACTGGTGCTACTCTTCAAACTAATTAATCAAATTGATTCTTAGGGGCAATTTCACCAATGTAACTGAACGCGATCAGCGAATAAACCACGTTTGTGAGCTTTCAGTGTTATTATTTTTCTATGGAATATTTACACTGACAGCTCTTGAACGCAGTTTAGATGTACTGATCGCGTTCAGTTTCAGTGGTGAAATACGCTCTTGATTTCATTAGAACCGGTAACATAGATCGAAACAATTGTAAGTTTTTAACCGACTTCAAAACAAGGAGATTCTAAATTAGGTTGCATTTTTACTTTTTTATGTTTGTTACCTCAATGCTGGTCCTGCTCCACAGCCATTAGGGCGCACAAAGTAATCTGTTAGCATTTGGAAATATTGTTGGACCGGATGAAGATTGTAAGAAAGCAATATTTTTTTATTTTTATTGTATAGACTCAATTTATTTAGCATTGTATAATTTCATGCATTAACGGCACATGTGTGAGTACTATGTAGGTCCCTCAAATTTAAACTATAATGATCATTTTGGGTAGGTCTTTGACTTGAATGTACCCTGGCGATTGGGGATGTCATGCTCACTCAAAAGTCTGGCTGATGGTGGCGTTTGCGTTGGATCATTTGGCTCCCTTAAAAATGGTCGAGCCGAATGGTGCTAGCGTATGCGTCATGTTCGTGAACGGGCGCCGTCAGCTGAGACTGGTCATCTCTCGGCTGCCATGGTCTATTTTAATTATTTCTTTGAATTGTTTCTTTTTTACTCCGGACTATCCTGCACGTATTTTACATCGTTCTCACATATATGTATAATTTCAATATGAATGATGTAACCATAATTTTGTAACAAAAACTTATTTTTAAAAGAGTGTCCGTGGAGTTTCTTGCACGTTCTTCTCCATAGAGATCTACGCTTTGGAACGTGCAAATAGCTTCATCTTTTTTTTGACCGACCGACCTTGACAATTCAAAAGTGCCTGTAAATGGTCTAATTGAAAAAAAAAAAAAAAAAAAAAAAAAAAAAAAAAAAAAAAAAAAAAAAAGCTCCGATATTTATGAAACAATTGGTTTTTTTTATGTGAAAGGAAATAGAGATAAATTCTGGAGATTCATCTGAATCGGTTTAGTAGTTCGATTTCAGTAGTGTTGTTTGGTGTAAGGAATAAAAAATACTTTTACTTAAAAAATAACTGTGTAGATAAAATTAAAATTGTCGGTTTTTTTGGTTGGTTCTTCGTAATTCAACACTGACTTCCAAAATAAGGTTTTTTTTTGTAATTTGTAGTTGTTTTTTTATTTGGAAGTCGGTTGTATTTTTTTTTGTGAGTTTTTAAGAACACAAGATCACCCGATCTAATTCAACTCTTTTTGTCTTAGAAGCTGCGCTGTCACAGGGCTTCGCCACCTATCCGTTCGGTGTTATAATAATAAATGGCCCATCTTACCGTTACTGTAGTTTATGTAAAACGCGCGCCTGGTGATAAAGATTGTAATAAAATTGTCATTCTTCAAAATCATTCTTCCGCAGAGAATACAGGTAGTGCTATCTCATGTATTAACGAACACACGTATAATGAGTTATTTAGTAAATTAACAATTAATAAAAGCAATATTGTTTTGAGGTATTATACGGGAGAAACCACAAAACCACTAGGGGTTATTAAACCTCAGGTCAAATATAAAGGCAAAAGTATGCCGCTAGACTTGTACGTGATAAAAAATGGTAAAACAATGTTACTCGGAAGGCAATGGATGGCAGCGTTAAGAATACAACTGCCGGTGTTAGATTATAATTCATATGTAAATAATAATAACATTTGTAATGGTGCAAATTTTGATGTAAACATATTTAGTTCCAGATACTCTAAAGTGTTCGCGGACGGTTTGGGGCGATTCACTGGTGGTAAGGTTGGCATTCACTTGCGGCCAGGCGCGCGGCCTGTGTTCATGCGCGCGCGCCCGCTTGCATACGCGCTGCGCGAGCCGGTGGAGCGCGCGCTGGACCAGCTGGTGCGGGACAACATTCTCACTCTGGTCGAGCGTTCCGACTGAGCGACGCCGATAGTGCCCGTCGTAAAGAAGGACGGCACCATAAGGATTTGTGCCGATTATAAGCTCACATTAAATAAGGTAATAGAAGTCGATCGCTATCCATTACCTAGGGTTGAAGACTTACTAGTTCGTTTAAACGGTGGGGAACATTACAGTAAGATAGACCTTTCCCAAGCTTACGCTCAATTCGAACTAAATGATTCACGAAAGTACACGGTTATTAACACACATAAAGGTTTGTTTCGATATAATAGATTAGTGTATGGACTTGCGTCAAGCCGGGCCATTTTCCAGAGACGATTGGAACAGATGGTTGCAGATTTACCGCAAGTAGGCGTATTCCTCGATGTCATCATTACGGGGCGCACAGTGTCCGAACACATGACTAATTTATGCAAAGTTTTTGATCGATTAGAAAAGTATGGTTTGCGAGTGAGGAGGGATAAATGTTCATTCTTTGCTAAATCTGTAGTTTACTTGGGGCATGTTATCAGTAAAGATGGTGTACATACTTGTCCGGATAAAGTCAAGGCGATTATAAACACGCCGGCGCCGTCGAACATATCGGAACTGAGGGCGTTTATAGGCATGGTTATGTATTATGCTAAGTTTATAAATAATGTCAGTACAATTTTAGCCCCAATGTACAATTTATTGAGATTAGGAGTGAAATATGATTGGAGTGAAGAATGTAAGCATGCGTTTGGTAAAGTTAAAGCATTGTTAGCCAGTAGTGGGGTACTAACACACTATTCGGTCGAGTTGCAACTCGTGCTAACTACCGACGCGAGCAGCGTGGGGGTCGGCGCCGTACTGTCTCATATCACGCCGAGTGGCGAGCGGCCGATAGCTTACGCCTCGCGGTCACTTAGTGTAGCTGAGCGATCATATTCACAGATCGATCGAGAAGCGCTGGCGATAGTTTTCGGAGTCAAGAAGTATCATCAGTATTTGTACGGTCGAAAGTTTGTGCTGAAAACCGACCACAAACCATTGACTTATATTTTAGGAAATAAAGTAGGAATACCAATTATGGCTGCATCTCGTTTACAGAGATGGGCAGTACTGTTGTCCGCGTATAATTATAGCATAGAATATGTAGGATCAAAAAAAAATTGCGCCGATGCATTGTCACGGCTACCAGAAAAGACAAACTCACACTCAGATAGGAAAGACAGTACGTATGTACATTTTGTAGAAGAATTTTTACCTATCACGCATACTGATATTAAGGAAGCGACGCAAAAAGATATCCAGTTATGCAGAATAATGTCTTACGTACAGTCTGGCTGGCCAAATGAGTGTCCAGCCATGGCGGAAATACAACCATATTTCCATAGGCGTCGCGAATTATATTCAGAATACGGATGCCTAATGTGGGGGTACAGAATGGTAATACCTTCGAAATTAAGAAATCTGGTTTCAAGACAGTTACACAGTGGGCATATGGGTAT
The DNA here is from genome assembly GCA_947386135.1 of Melanchra persicariae. Taxonomy (NCBI): domain Eukaryota; kingdom Metazoa; phylum Arthropoda; class Insecta; order Lepidoptera; family Noctuidae; genus Melanchra; species Melanchra persicariae. The sequence goes on along the minus strand of OX376661.1, from coordinate 5,243,997 downwards.
CGTGAAAATGAAAGGGCTAGCCCGAAGTTATGTCTGGTGGCCCAACATCGACGCGGATATAGAAGCAATGTGTAAGCAGTGTGAGACATGCGCCGCGGAGGCCGACGCGCCACCGCGGGCGCCGCCGCAGCCGTGGACTAGATTGCATATAGATTTCCTAGGGCCATATCAGGGAACAAAATTTTTAGTGTTGGTCGATTCTAGTTCAAAGTGGATAGAAATTTTCGAAATGAAACACACAAACGCGTTAAACGTAATTAAGGTTTTAAGAGCCACATTTGCTAGATTCGGTTTACCCGAGGAGTTAGTTTCGGATCAAGGACCTCCGTTCACTAGTGCAGAGTTCGGTTCATTTCTAAAAAATAATGGCATACGACAAAACTTCTCACCTGCCTACCACCCGGCATCAAATGGTGCGGCAGAAAACGCGGTCAAACTTTGTAAGCGGGCCATTAAAAAAGCGTATAGAGACAGTGTGGATGTGGATACTGCTTTACAAACATTCCTTTTAGCATACCGTAATTCAGTGCACAGCACTACAGGCGAGACCCCTGCGTCAATGCTACAAAGGCGCTCACTTCGTTCTCGGCTCGATCTGTTACGGGGGCAGCGGACATTAGAAAATAAGGTGCGGGAGATACAGGGGCGCAAGACAGAGAGCGAGGGACGTATGTCACGAACCCTGTGCGAAGGTGATACGGTTTGGGCGAGACAGTACGGTGCGTCAGACAAGTGGGTGAAAGGAACTGTGAGAGAGGTAGAAGGTACTCGTAGGTACGTAGTGGGTAGCGGTGATGGTCGACGTCTTAAAAGGCACAATGATCAAATCAGGCGCCGTTCTCGGCTGTCTGATGTTCCTTGTCAAGGAAATGAGGATAACAAAGAACCAGGCGACCGAAGTGAGACTGTTGTGCCGTTACAAGCTGATGGATTGGTGGAGGCATCGGAGTCGAGACATTTGATTAAAGACCAGCTAGGTATTACAAAAGAGGAAGGTATGGTAGGCAAAGGTAGTACTGATCCTAAAATTAATATTGTGCTTCCGATACCTCCGGCCATTGACCCACCTATTTGTGATACTAAGCCGACGGCGACGCCACCAGGGACGCGCTCCAAACGAATACGCAAACCGGTCGTGCGATTTGAAATTGATTAATTGTATAAGTAGCTGATCAGTCTATTATGTATGTATAGGACAATTTATTAAGTAGGTACCTATCCTAAGAATAAGAAGGGAGGTGTAATGTATGTATGTATTTAGTAATAAGTTATTGTGGGTAAATTGATATTGCTCATTATCAAAGTATTGAAGGTAGTCCGGTTAATGTATTTCTGAGCCAGTCAATATACTGTGCCTGTACGTTGCTACGTGTTTTATTATATTCCCGTATCCAGAGTGCTTCCAACCCGAGAATTCTTCAGTGATAGTCATCCATCATGGGCGTGTTATAGAAGAAACGTTGAAATAATAGTACGTTTGTGATTCATAACAGTCCCTCGTTTCATTCGATTACATTTGTAAACAAAATATACGGTAAAACACAAGATGAAACTAGATTACGAGCCAATAGCACGCGTGCACTTCGTACGCTGTCTGTCAAAAGAATGCCAGCTGTCACGGCGTAGACGCATACTTGCTACCCTATTCGGGGTTACCCGCTCATATTTTAAAAATCGCCATTTATACTTTGACCAATTGAAATAATCATCATTTTAATTTTGAATTTAACAATAATTACTATTCAACCAAATAACACAATCAGTCTCTCATCTTAAATCTTGGATTTACTTTTAATTTAGCTGCGCGCCGTCACGGCCGTCCTGCATCTTCACACGTCCTCGTGTGTATTGCTCTCATCTTCACTATCGACGGTCAAACAGAAAGACACAATGATTAACATTATTCTCCACTCGGTCACCCTGACCCATATTTAAAGCAATACTTATAAGGCACCTAAATCTGATTATTTATCATTTTCAATACAAGTGATAACCAAATATCTCAGATAACACATCGAATCTTACATAGTACTCAGTGCCACCACAGCAAGTTAGTGCCAACCAAGCTGCTCGATGTCATACAGTTTTGTTGGCGCCACACAGGCTCGTCAATACCACACAGGCTAGTCAGTGCCACACAGGCTAGTCAATGCGACACAGGCTAGTCAATGCCACACAAGCGAATCAATGCCACACAGTCTAGTCAATGCCATACAGGTCAGTCAATGCTACTCAGACTAGTCAATGCCACACAGGTCAGTCAATGCCACACAGGCTAGTCAATGCCACACAAGCGAATCAATGCCACACAGTCTAGTCAATGTCACACAGGTCAGTCAATGCTACTCAGACTAGTCAATGCCACACAGGTCAGTCAATGCTACTCAGACTAGTCAATGCCACACAGGCTAGTCAACGCCACACAGGCCAGTCAATGCCACACTGGCTATTGCCACACAGGCTGGTGCTACATAGGCTATTGCCACATAGGCTATTGCCACACAGGTTGGTGCCACACAGACTGGTGCCACACAGGCTAATGCCACAAATCACAGAGGTAAGACCTCTAATGATATTACCAGCATTCGCCCGACTCCATCTGAGGTCTTAGTCTTGAACTATGTCTCGATTGGGTACTGTCACCACCCTGACCGCGCCCACCTGCGTGCGAAACCAAGCCCTCGTGAGTCATCCGTCTTAGCCACACTTTTGGCGCTAGCGCAGACTGACATCCACCACTGCTCCTTTATACTACTGTGCTCCTAGTACTATGGACTCGCAACTAAACAAGTCTGCGTCAGATACGGATGTTAATCTGATGGGTAGTGAAAATATAACACCGACTAACTATGTATTTAGAAGAATGAAGAGAAGCAGAGTGGATATGGATGACAGTCTTACTAAGCAATTAAATGAATTTAAAGAGGAAATGAGGAAGATGATGACACTTTTTACATCTAACCACGGCAGTGAAATGATGAAAATCACTTCAACTCTAAAGGAAATTTAACAATCTAACTGTAACATAGAAAACTCGATCGCATTTCTTACCGCACAAAATGAGGAATATAAACAGAAAATTATTCAGTTGGAGAACCAAGCCAGAGAAGATAAAAAAAATATAGCTATATTAGAGAATAAAATAGAGGAGATGCAGATTGGAAGTAGGAAAACTAACTTTGTTGTAAAAAACGTTCCGAAAATAAATAATGAAACAAAAGAAGATCTCATAGCAATGACTTTATTTTTATCCAAAGCGATTGGCTGTAATGTCAACAAATATGATATTAAGGACATTTACAGAGTGCGTGGTAGAAACAAGGAACAGCAAAGATCCCCTATAGTTGTGGAAACGGGCTCCACCCTTCTGAAAGCTGAAATAATGAAAACAGCTAAGGCTTTTAAAATAAAACAGAAAACTCAACTATGCTGCAAGCATCTTGGCTTTAAAACGGAAGAAGATGACCCCATATTCTTATCGGAGCACCTGACTACCAAGGGCTCCGGTTTGCACTTCTTGGCACGAGATTTAGTTAAATCTGGATCCTAAAGTACTGTTGGACGTCATATGGCAACGTGTATGTAAAAAAGGAGGAACAAGCACCAACCATCATTATTAAAAGCGAAGAGCAAGTCCACAAACTATTGTTAAAATGCATAACTGTTCATTTTATATGAGATGCCTGTATTTTTATATTTTTATAGTTGCTGTAGTAATTGATCTACTTAAAAATATGATTGATATATTGTTGTCTAACATTTTTATATCTCACTCTCACACATACAATTTATACATACATACATATACTCCCAATATACATCCATACGACACACTATCAACTTTCGCCCAATGCTACACTACATACGCAAATCACGTACACTTCTGTAATCTATATACCTTATTGTACACCAAATATATGAAAAAAACAAAGGCACAATATGTCTCACAGATCATAATATTTGCTTGTAATCCTAAGTATAGCATGGTTAATAACATTGGACGCATGCGCCCTGAAATAACGTTGTACTTTAGCATGCCCTTAACATGAGTGATTCATTACAAAATATTACTGAGATAGACGAAATAGAGATTGCACGAGCTATTGAATGTGGCTGCAAAGAGCTCAATAAACGCATTTATGTAAAAAAAATGACCTAACCATTTTATCTCAAAACATAAGAAGCATATATTGTAACTTCGATGATTTCTTGTTGACATTATCTATAATTAAATGTGAAGTGGATATCATTATTTTAACAGAGAGCAGATTGAGTGCAAATAAACCTATTCCACAATTAAGTAACTACCGGTCGTTTATGACTACACGGCAGCTGAACCAAAATGATGGAGTCGTAGTTTATGTTAAAAGTACACTAAAACCCCGAGTTAAGGAAATACCACTATCACAAGCCTCTTGCCTACAGCTGGACGTATTAAATAACACTATCCTATGTATCTATCGATTTCCATCAAACGCAAATACTGACAGTTTCATAGATTCACTCAGTACTCATTTAGACTCTATAACATCACAAAAAAGTATTGTCATCGCAGGTGACATAAATATTAATATTATAACGAAGCCAACCGAGCAGACTCATGAACAAAAAAATAGAACAAACTACCTCAATATACTATCTCTTCACGGTATCCTACCTGGGCATTTGTTACCGACTAGAGATAAAACCTGTCTAGATCACTTCATGTTAAAAATAAATAAGAAAAAGTTTTCCGCTACCATTGCTATCCTACACTCCACCATCACAGATCATTTCACAACGTTTCTTGTATTGTCTAAGCAAAAACATAAAAATGCTGTACCTAAAACTACTACTTCACTTAACTATGAACAGGCTCTAACACATTTACAAGAAAAGAACATAAGCGATTTGCTTTTTTGTAATGATCCGGATTATTTATGTGAACTTCTGTTGCAATCTCTTACCGATACTATTAACTCCTAACACTATTACAATCAATATTCCTAGCAGCAAACGCATTATCAAACCGTGGATCACTAAAGGAATCTTGCGCTGCATACAGAATCGCAATAAACTTCTAAGGAAGCTTCGGCTTGACCCAGATAACTTAATACTTAAAATAACTTACACACGATATAGGAATTATTGCAACAATTTAATAAAAAGGTTAAAAAGAAAAATACGAGAAAGAGTTACTTTCAAATTCAATAAAAAATTCAAAGCAACTTTGGAAAAATATCAAATCTATAACATACACTAATAAAACAGATAATCAAAATACAGAATTGCTAAACATAAAGTCATCCCCCTCTGAATCTTTAAATTTCATCAATAGTTATTTTGCCAATATAGGCTGTGAGTTAGCTCAGCAAATTCAACCTAGTAGTATGAATTGCCCTACTCCACTCAGTGATGCACCCACGCAAGCTAATTCTTTTGTGCTTCTCGAAACCGACTGTGATGAGGTATATAGAACTCTAATGAGTCTTAGGTCCAACAGCGCTTCGGGTTGGGATAACATATCCACAAAGTTTTTAAAACACAACAGCATGGTAGTGGTCCCCATTATTACACACCTTGCAAATCTGTGCTTTACGAAAGGAATTTTCCCGGTCCCTTTAAAAGAAGCCATAATCACGCCAGTGCACAAGGGTGGAGATAGAGACGATATCAGTAATTATAGACCAATTTCGGTTTTAACTACCTTATCAAAAATTATTGAAAAACTAATAAATACTAAAACTATTTGAGTAAATTTAATATATTATCCGATTCACAACACGGCTTTAGAAGAAATATGTCTACGGAAGATGCTGTTAGTGCTCTATCCTCTCTTTTAACTAAATATCTAGACAAAGGAGAAAAAAGTCTCACTGTCTTCTTAGATCTTAAAAAGGCGTCTGATACCGTCTCTACCTCTATCCTTGCAAACAAACTGGAAAAGATCGGCGTTCGGGGAGTAGCTCTTGACCTTTTCAAGGACTACCTTTCAAATAGGAAGCAAAGAGTAAAGGTTGGCCAGCATATTAGTGGCGACGCGGCTGTATTGTACGGAATTCCTCAGGGAAGTGTATTGGGACCAACCCTCTTTTTAATATATATAAACGACCTCTGTAGTATGAAAATACCTAATGCCCAAGTTTTCTCCTACGCCGATGATACAGCCGTTGTCTTTCATGTGAGCTCTTGGCACGATGTTAAGCATCATGCTGAGGCAGGTATTTTTCGTGTCGCTGATTGGCTAAAATCCAACCTCCTAACGCTAAATACCTCCAAAACTAATTTCATATGTTTTAGCATTTCTAAGCGTAATGAACCAACTGATGAATTTGGTATTGTTATACATACATGCAAGGGTAAATACGGCAATAACTGTAACTGCCCAAATATTCGCAAAGTAACCGAAGTTAAGTATTTGGGTGTGGTAGTAGATAATAGGCTATCCTGGTACCCTCACGTAGAGCAAGTTACCGCCAGAATCAGAAGGTTGAGTTGGTTGTTCAAAACCCTAAGATATGTTGCTCCAGTGGTAAAATCGAACAACAAAAGTCCGTCTAAAAATTTACTCACACAAATTTACCTTGCACTGGTACAATCGGTGCTCGGATATTGTATACCGGTCTGGGGAGGAACAGCAAAGACCAAATTGATCCAACTTGAACGAGCACAACGCGCACTTCTAAAGATAATGCATTTTAAAAAGCTTAGATTTCCTACTGTGGACCTTTATCAGATCAGTGATGTACTCTCTGTCAGAAAGCTATACATAGTTCAGACACTATTAAAAAGCACAAGTCTTTGCCCCTTAATGTGGATATTACCCCGAAAAGAAGGAAGTTTAGCATAGCGGAAATACCATCTACTAAGACCAAATTTGGATGTAAACAATATAATAAACTTTCAGCACAATTGTATAATAAAATAAATGAAAAGATATATATACACACAAAAAAAACATTAGTAAAAGTGGATAAAACCACTTACGTATGAAGACACAGAAGCATTGTCTTTCATCATGTCATTTCTTTTCTTTATTGTTATAACACGGAATTATTCACATTTACACACACACACACACAAACCTTTACTCTCTCTTTAAACAGAATTCTTGTTTTTGTTAGACTAGTATTCTAAACCTAATTTTAAGATTCTAGAAATATTGTATTAATTATCAAGCTGTACAAAATAGGGAGGGGCGGAGTCTTCTACTACAGACATTGTTTGTCTAAAAGAAGATTCCGAACACAAAAATTGTAAACCAATTATTTGACTCAATAAATTTTATTATTTTATTTTTATTTTATTTTATTTTTACAAAGGCTATTGCCACACAGGCTGGTACCACACAGGCTAATGTCAACTCCAATGGAACGTAGCAATCTGGTATAGGTCGTATTCGATCATGTGCATACTTATAGGTTCTACTCTATTATTAGAGCCTTCAGTAAATGCCTATCGCCACGTGTCTGTTACTCATGGGGTGCGGTCAGACCCATTGGCACCACCTGAGGTGCGTTCAAGAGCATCGAGTATGAGTAGACAAGCTATTCTTAACAAGATTTCGTTTCATTATCATTGTCTTCGACTAACACATCTAATACACGAGAATACTTGGTGATCGGGAATCTTCTTCAATCTTGAACAATCATGAAGATTTAAGCGCCTTTAGTCGGTATCTATCTAGGTAAATAACCCTTCGATGATCCTTAAATGGACCGTTTAATTCAAGATTTTACGTACCTAATCTGGTTTCACTCATAATCTTCTAATAACACGAAATCGTTAACGGAAAACTTAATCTTCAGCTGCTTCTGTACAATCAAATTGAGCTTTACCTTATACCACGCATCGTTTTAAACCCTGAAATGAAATCTCAGGGACCTCATCTAATCGACTCCAGTACCTACATAACCAAACATCAATTATGGGTCTCGCAGTTTCTTAAATCAACCGCTCTACAGATGAAGTCTAACATTTTTGACGCATTATTTGCTGTCGTTGAATTCTACGGCAATTGTCTACAAACTAGTGTTGGTCAGTCAGTTAGCCGTTTGAGAGTTCAAGAGCGGCTGTATATGACCTAATTGAAACAAATGCGGTTTGATTCAAGATTCGTGATTACCAAGTCCAAAAACCGGTAAAAGTCACCAAACTCACAATAATTTGAATAAAGAAAATCAAAGACCAGGTATCTCATCACAGTCAACAGCTATCATATCATAGCTCAACACAACACAATTACTACACTCGCTCTTCCCCATGGGAATAATATCAAGTAAGTTTTATTTTGTACGACAAATAGCTACCGCAACCCTGTTACAGACTCCTTCGTCTGTATCACTCTGGGATACTGCTACGATACTCTAGTACAGTCACTGACACACAGAACTCAGAACCTGTTCACATAAACTAATTTGCCACTAACTCATCATCTACTTCACAACATCTATTGGTACTTTGCCTCTTCTTCTCCATAAAGAGATTTTAAAACATGCCGACCGATAAGCTATGCACATTGGAGCTTCCAAAAAGATACAATGTTTGCGTTAAACGTTCATGTGAAGGAGCTACGTTCACGAATTACTCTACGTTAATCTACGAACATCACGGTCATAACTGCACTGTTCAATTTGAATTAATAAATCTTATTTTAATCTCACCCGTATTAACTCACATACCGGGTAGGCAAACCAGTAGTGAGAATGGAAAAATCTATTTAGAAATTTTAATAGCATGATTTCTCTATGCCTGTAAACCTTTAATCATTGTCATTAAAATCAAGTTGCTGTTCATGATGGTTTATTTACTATCGAAATAACTAACTGTTGGAAAACGTACGTAAATGTAAACGTATGTAAGGTAAACTGTCGCCGACACGTTAGTACATAAGCCTGGGTCCAATTTTTCACCAAAAACGTTTAAGTCGGAACATGACCTTGTGGCAACCTTGCTATGCACTATCTCATTCTAAAGTTCGCACTGAACAAAATGTTGAAACTACTACCGCCAATGGGAAAACTAAGTACTCGCTTTGTATTAAGTATGTCAAAATAACCTTGCACTATCAAACCAACCACTGAATACATATGAAGAATTTGGAAGCTTTTAAACTCACAATACAAATAAAATGGGAGCGACTCACCCAGTTCCAGACAGCTTTGAACGTTTTTACACCCCACAGATGTTGACAAGATGCTCGGCTACTGCAGTCTGCAAACTGGTTGCTGACCTTTGGTTTGTCACGCTCAGAACTGCTCAGAAGTTGCAGCTGCTCAGCAATTATAGCAGCATGCGAACCGCTAGCTTCTTGCTAACTTCATCCACCGTAATACAATATCTGAAAACTGAGAAACACTACGAGAGTACAAGTTCTATCAAAGCTGTGGCTGAAAATAGAGCTTTCAGATAGTAGTAGAAGTCAATAAATGAAGTCAATAAATCGAAAACTAAACAAAACATTGGCACAAGAAAAGAGGCCCACGCCCAGCAGTGGGCAAAGCCCGAGCAATGGAAAGTAATGATGAATCAAAACATGGCTTTTGCGAATAACACAGTTTTCAGAAAAAGCGTTAGGTGGGTACGGTATTGAGACTATAGCGCTTTATTGTCCCATGGAGGTATTTACGCCATTATAGTCCCAACAACAATAACACAACAATCAAGTCTATTACTCAAATAGCGATAGCAAAATAATTTCGCTTCATGAGCATTATATATAGCATCGCTTAACCAGTCAACGTCAAAACTATAGCGCTTAAACTACTACTACACTAAAGCGATAGCCAACACGACAATAACAACCTCACTTTAGCATAGAGCAATAAAACGACATGTCAACTGTCAAATATCGATAGTCGTCAATCATGAGACCGTAACCCTCTGTGAGTCAGTCTCCACAGCATAAAGATTTTCACCCGTAAACAAACAGAATAATGTTAACTAACTAGCACCTCACCTCCACAGCAATAACTAAACGAAAATGGCTCACCAGTTGCTGTAAAGTTGCTTGCCTCCGTTTTAGACTGGTTTTCCATTATTCAGGTTGATGAGGGTAGTCGCATAAAACTCGACAAAAAGAAATCTTGACCTCGTAATTTTCCTTGAATTTTTCCTACGTTGAACCCAGATAGGTTATCTACGACAGGCATGAAGGCACGAAGCTTTTCAGCGCCTTACTAATGGTCAAAAATAAGCTGCACTGCACAATACTGCATCCTCGACGCAACATACCACCGTGATACCGCACTATGATCGGCCGTCAAACTCGGGTTTAACGGATCAAATTTCAGGGCACTTCACGGCACACATTGAGTTTTTAACGTCTGGATTAGCGTACGCGTTTCAAAAAGAACCGCAATTTTTACTTTCACTGTCACTATGTGTTTTGCATTTCAAAACGTAACGCCTCGTATTTGACTAGTATTGTCACGAATTTCCTTGTGGGCCATGTGAGTTACATCCCACGCCTGATGACGGAATATCAGAATGGGCAGCGGAGCGGTCTTTGTGATAGTCATCCATCATGGGCGTGTTGTAGAAGAAACGTTGAAATAATAGCACGTTTGTGATTCATAACAGTCCCTCGTTTCATTCGATTACATTTGTAAACAAAATATACGGTAAAACACAAGATGAAACTAGATTACGAGCCAATAGGTTAGCACGCGTGCACTTCGTACGCTGTCTATCAAAAGAATGCCAGCTGTCACGGCGTAGACGCAAACTTGCTACCCTATTCGGGGTTACCCGCTCATATTTTAAAAATCGCCATTTATATTCGACCAATTGAAATAAATCAACATTTTAATTTTGAATTAAACAATAATTACTATTCAACCAAATAACACAATCAGTCTCTCATCTTAAATCTTGGATTTAGTTTTAATTTAGCTGCGCGCCGTCATATACTAATAAACTTATGGTAAAATAAAATAGTGACTGATGAAAGGAATGGAGGGAGCCCCATCCTACCCAGCACAATGATGGGCAGTAATGATCAATGAACAACAGCAAAACATTTTAAGTCTCTACACTTTGATTTAATTTTTAAAACTGAAAAGAGTTCCTATAATTTTGAAAGAGGCAAAAGGACATGGCTAAATAACTGCCCTAAGGATGTATAAGAATCTTACATTAACTCGAAATATTGAAATATTAGTTCGTGAATTATTTAGTTTTTAATAATTTTATAGAACTTTATTAACTGTAAGACATAAAAAAAAGTATCTGAATTGTTTTCTAAGCTTGTTTTGTTTGACAACATAAGATCAAAGGGAAAGCTAGGGAGGGGGTCATGTCGCTTTTCCAGAATGTCAAACAGAAACTGTACTTAAATCGATTTTTGAAAACAGTTATCAAATCGATTTATTTTCTGAAACTACCTAATTATGGCTGGATAAGCAATACTAACACTTCGGGCGACTTTTTTTTTTAAGGATGGGACATCATCAAATGATCCCTTCCGCTCTGGGTGGAGCGGCAGGGAGTGTCAGACTTTTACTGACTAAAACCCATCCATGGATTGAACCAGGGCCTGACGCGAGAGGTCGCACTTCGTGTGACTTGGGATCGTTTTAGATCATTGGATATTATGATGTTTGGCTTAACTTCACTAGACTCAATTCGATGGTGATCATAAGCTGGTATCGACAACATGCATTTTATGATCTTCGAAACCACTTCGTGAGAGGCTTTAGCTCGGTTCATTGTCAAGTGATGACCGTCATAATGACTTCCTCAGTACCTACCTTGTTCGTTTTGACCTCATTTGTCTACGGTTATGTTTTTGTTGTGGTCAAAAATACTTCAAACATAAGGCAAAACATTAGTTCGATTTTTTGCTACTGGCGAAAGGATGTTTAGAACATTCTGCTTTTTTGTGCTAGTTTTGCGCCACTCATATGACAAAATATTCTAGAAAATGACATTTGGTGGCGGCTAGCGAGAAAAATAGTGACTTAGTAGGCGGTCGGCGGATTTCTTGAATAGTCATAATTATGTCTAAAAATGATTGGAAACTTCTTCGGAACTAAGAAGTGGCAATCAGAGATTTTGGCGGGAATTATGGCATTCAATTCGGTGTTCTGTTTTATTGTTTGTTAATTGAGTTTTGATTCCGAAATCAGGGTTGTTTTAAAGTGACAATCAACTTTACTCGATTCCACGTTATTCTAATCGAAATCAAATAAAAATAGATGAGAGCTTCGGAATGTGCTTCTTCGTTTATTCTTACTACCTATGTATTTTGTAACGAAAAATATTAACTGAATAATGGTCGTCAAAACAAATTAATTTTTTTACAAACCTTTCGATTCACACTTGAAGTTCAATCCCATCTCTTATTATAACAAAAACCAACGTCAGTTGTCTGTCATGAGTGTCATGACTAAAGATGGGTTAATATCGATATTTATCAGTATTAGCTAATACGAATATATAAGTCTAGAATAATTACAATATCTTAATTTATATTTGAGGATCAGTGATATTTAACTAAAACCTAATAATACGTATCACTTCACGAATCCGATCCAAGAAGATCCGTGCCAACTGAATGGAATCTCAAATTATGTTAAAGATTATTGTACATATAAGTAGTTTGTAGATTATGTGAATATTAAATATTAGCATATATCAGTTCGTCGGGTTACTAATACGTGAATCCATAGAAAGAACTACACGACTACATGTCAGGGTGATTGAGTGAATCCGATCCCGCCGATCTGTGCCAAGTGAATGGAATCTCACTTTATGATAAAGATTGTGTACATGTTAGTAATCTATGGATTATGTAAATGTATATTAGCATTTGGAGGTAGTGGCACAGAGAGTTAACTCCCACATACCTCCGTTTAAAAGGGAGGATCTCCGACCAGACGGTTGTTTGTGTTTGGTGGGCAACTGCCCAACTGTTGATATTCGGGCTTTGCATATGTTCTAATCGCACGGTAAACTCTGATATCGCATCTAGGATTTTGTCCAGTTAGTCCGAAGCTGTCGAGATAGATGGCGCTGCGAGTCTCATTTGTTGATTCTGCTGCGTTGATTTTTTGTGGCGGTATTAATGTCTCCTACATCACCCTCCTCCGGAGACCGGAGGTCGATAGTGGATGATTCGTCCATATCTTGAGACGCTTGCCAGGCCAGTGGAAGGTTGGTTCCAGTGAGTCGGAACTGGAAGTCGCAGAGTTCTCGGTGAGCCGGAACTATCTGCGTCGCAGAGTTCACGATGAGTCGGAACTGTCTGCTGTTGGCGTGACTGCTGGCGTCGACCAGGAAAGGTTCTTCAAGGCTCTTCATGTGACTGGCCGAAGGTGCAGTGTTGTTGCCAAGGTGGGTCGGAGCTGTGCGACGTGCTGACGTGCCTGCTGGCGTCAACCAGGAGAGGTTCTTCAAGACTCTTCATGTGACTGGCCGAAAGTGCAGTGTGCTTGCCAAGGTCGCTGATGAGGTTGATGATAGAGGCTGAGGATGCTGACCAGGAATGCGCGTCCGCTGCATGCTGGTGGTCAGGATACCCGTAAAAGCCGATGGTTCTGGCTGGCTGTATGACTCGCTGCTCGAGAGCTTGAGGTGTTGTTGAGGAGAAGTGATGATGATGACATCATGATGGAGTAGCTGCACGAATGCTGCGCTGACGTTCAACGTCGAGGGTCACCAGTTTGGAGGTAGCGGAACAGAGAGTAAAGTCCCACATACCTCCGTTGAAAAGGGAGGATCCTCCGACCGGACGGTTGTTGGTTGTCCGGTAGGCAACTGCCCGAAAGATGATATTCGGGCGTAGTATAAGTTCTTATCGCACGTTAAACTCTGTTATCGCGGTTTAGGATTTAGTTCGCAGCTGTCGAGATAGATGGCGCTGCGAGTCTCATTTTTTGATTCTGCTACGTTGATTTTTTGTGGCGATATTAATGTCGCCTACAAGCATATATCAGATAGTCAAATTATTAATACGTGAATCCATAGAATATTACTAATCTCTTAACTAATACTAATATATTCGTCACACTCCTAGTCATGACAGTGCTGGTATCTGAGGATGGGCGATACACCAGAACACATTATCAGCTCCATTTTTTGATAATGTTCTTGTAAGACACACAGAATATTGAATAAAAAAATAAATCGTATTTTTGCTGTTTTATTTCAATAGGTAATCTTTTGTTTCCTTGGTTACTCAGTGCGTTCGTTATCTTGTTAAGGCTGAATTTATCAATCAACACATACTAGGTAACTAAGTCCTGGTCCTGGTCCCTGGCGCGTTTGTCTGTCTGTACGAATGTAGAAAGAGATTTTGATGGGGTTGTCACTGCTTATGAGGTAGATAAGAGATGATGAGGTAGGTTCTTCCGGAAGGTTTAGGTGTACATTCGGGTAGTTATTATTGAATGTAAATCAAGTCAGAAAAATCCTGAGGGCTTTTCTTGCATGTGCAGCTTAAAACGTGAGTAATATTTGATAAAGTACTTACCTACTGCAGAATTGTTTACTTACCTCAAATTCAATAATCTTTTGTTTGTTTGGGTCAGTTATATTAATCCTAATCTTTTCAAATATGTTAAACCATTATTTAAATTGTCTGTGAAAACTGTCTTTATTTCAACTCATTTGGATAAGTAGTAAGGCTTTACGAGAGTTTAATATTTCGCGTGTACCTACACGCGAGCGGGAGCGTATTTTCGCGGATTGCAGAAATTAAGTTGTATCATGTTTTTTGATGCAATTACCCCTTTGTAGATATTTACTCAAGTAGGTTAGGTAAGTAAGTTCCACCGTGCGAAATCGGGGTGGGTCGCTCGCTATATCAAAATACAATTTTATTACTCAAACGCCTACGCAAAAATTCATAGCAATGCCGTTTGTTTGAAGTTTTTTCGATACGTATTGACGTAGGAGTAACATGATTTTATTTTCAGGATTGCAAAGATATAAACAGTTCCTGAAACATTTTTTAAACGAAATACTAATAATCAGCTATTCAGCATTACATATTGCTAGGTACCATATTTATACATTCTAAGGGCAATCGTCCATTCTGCATTTAGCCATGTCCTTTGAAGCAGAATTGCGAAGAAACTCTCGATATGAAAAAAATCTCTCTTTTGACAAAATCTACTTACATCAAGAAGTTTCTAGATCCTCACGTCCGTTTTGAAAGAATACTTTATTACTTCTGAGACAGGGCACTAGGGATACTGAATTATTTACTACTATTTTTTTTCAAGAGATAACTCAATTTAAATAATTATAAAAATTATTAGAAATACAATGATTAATTTGCATTAAACAAGGGCGAAACGGTTAAAATATGCCAGCTATAATTAGATTAACTCGGCACTATTGAATTATGACGTATATTGAATACTAATGCCTAATTGAATATTTAGATGTTTGTTCAAATGCGCTGATAGACTTGAGCATTCACTTGTAAAGACAACATTCGCCGTTTTTAAATTTGTCGAACTGAACAACGAACAAAGCCACATCACAACGATCATTTTCACGGTCGTTCTGGTGAATGCTCTAACTAGTAAATGCTCGTCAAAAAACCTATTCTTCACGAAAATGTCAAACAAAACAAAAATGACAAAATTGCTCGGCTCGGCAAAGTCTCGAAGCAAAACTGAAGTTCGCTAGAATGCTCGCTAAAACGCTCGCTAAAACGCTCTTGTTTCAACACGCTAGAATGCCCATTACAAGTGAATGCTCAAGTCTATCATCAGATCATCCCCTTGTTTTGAGGTTAGTTTACAAAAATAACACGGCAATGTACATTTTGCCTACGGCATAATACATAACTGCGAGCGTTTTCGGTATGATTACATAACGGCGAGGATTTTATAGAGCGGAATCATATAAATTGCCTGCGAAAGTGATTGATGGGGTGACAACGTTATGATAATAATAATAATAATAATAATAATAATAATCGTTTATTTTCTCACCACAATATTTAAGGATTACAAAGAGATATTGTTTAGCAATTATAATTAAAATATGCTTCAATATTGTGGGAGACTGGTGCCTAAGCTAGGCTAATAACCTGTGTTATAGGACACCAGGACCCCACCCCGAGTAACAGTGTCAAGACATACTAAAGCAATACACAGTAGTTGCGGCAGGTACAGTGTTGTGGGGAGTAAGCAGTATATCTAAGAGTGATAGTGTATGTGTGTGTGTGTGCGTGTGTGTGTTTGTGTGTGTATGTGTGTGTGTGTGTGTGTGTGTGTGTGAGATAGGTGCATACGTAAATAGTGTTGAGGGAATATAAAAGGTATATAATAACTTGAAGGACTATGAGTCAACCATAAGAACACGTTCGGTGCTATCGTAAGACAACTCCTGCAGCCAATTGGTAAGCTTAGTTATCAGTTTAATTCTGGTGAGAGAATATATGTCGAGAATACTATGGATTTTATTATATATCCTAACACTGAGGACGCCGAAGTGTCGGCCCCGGAATGAAGTACGACATTGAGTAGATTTGCAAACTGGATGACCTCTGCGTTTACTTAAAATTGTGTCATCAAGAGGAAGCAAAGAATGACGGCGTAGAACAGCACGCAGAATGAACAGTTGGCGCACCGTTAAGACCTTTGACTCGGAGTAGAGCAGGGCAGTTGGATAATCTCTGCGTTTGAACTGCATAACTTTTAGAATTGCCCTTTGAGCTCGTTCAACCGAAATTAGGTGGGTTTTACAGGCTCCACCCCATGCAGAAATGCAGTAAGTAAGAACAGAGACACACAAGCTCTGGTACACAAGGAATAGAGTTTCTCGATTAGCTGAGTGTCTGAGTTCCTTAAAAATATATATAAGCTTCCTGATTCGCGAGCAGAGTGCTTCAGCATGGGGACGCCAGCTAAGGTGCTCATCAATGTGGACTCCGAGGTATTTGGTACTTGGAACCAGTGAGAGAGTTAGGCAAGTGCAAGCACAGGTGCAGTGATCCAAAGAGTTCAGGCAAGTATGGGCTTTGACTATACTAGAACCCGCGGGAGGTGTGCACGTGTGAGGGAGACTGAAGCGGACAATCTTGGTTTTATCAATATTGAGGGTTAAGAAATTCGCCGAGAGCCATGCCATTACACGTTGAAGCGACCGCTCTGCCCTCAGCTTACAGTTTTCCCAGTTATCGTCATAGATGATTAGTGCCGTATCATCTGCATAAGTGAATATATCGCAGTTAGGTATTGATAGGCGGCACAGATCATTTATGTAGAGTAGAAAAAGGGTAGGACCCAGGATGCTACCCTGTGGCACACCAAAACTGATGCCCCCCTCATCACTGTACAAAGAGTCAATTTTGACACACTGCGAACGATGTGTCAGATAGTCTGAGAAGATCCTGAGTGCCACCCCGCGGATTCCGACGCTTTCCATTTTAGAAATGAGTATAGGTAAAGAAACCGAGTCAAAAGCCTTTGACAAGTCAAGAAAAACACCGAAGCATTTAAATCCCTCATCCAATTTGGCAACCACCGCACCTGTAAGGTCCAGAACCGCATCTTCAGTAGAGATTCCCCGTCTAAAACCATATTGATTATTAGCTAGCAGCTTATATTTCGCGAGATATGTGGTAAGACAACTGTTAAGAATTTTTTCTAGTACTTTAGAGAGGGAACTCAAAACTGAGATAGGCCTATAGTTGGTGACGTTGGATCTGTCTCCACTCTTGTATATAGGGTGCACAACAGCCTTCTTGAACGCATCGGGGAAAGTACCTGTCTCAATGGCGCGGTTACAAACGTGCGTTACGGGAGCTGTTAAGACGGAGCTGGACTGCTTGAGAACACTGGCAGGGATATTGTCATAGCCAGTGGCGCTATCACTACGTAGGCTGTCAATCACTCCTTTTACCTGCACTTCGTCGACCGGCATAATGACAAGAGAATTTCGCGGCGGGGGTTGTGATGAGCATTCAAGATAGGGGGATCCAGAAGTTGATTTAATTTTTGAGGCTAGAACTTCACCCACACCTACAAAAAAGCTATTTACCTGGTTAATGGATGTTTTGGTGTCTAAAGAGTTTTGTAGAAGCGCACTTGGTGACTGCGAAAGAGAGTTTTGGTTTATTATACCCTTAATAGCTTTCCATGTGGCTTTGGAGTTGTTTTTAGCTTTAAGCAATTCATTTTTGTTATATGATCTTTTCAGTTTTTTCAGAAGACTGTTGAGAAAATTTCGGTATCGGGTATAAGTAGTTTTCTGAATATCGTTATCGGGAGAAGATTTATGATGTTTGTGAAGCCTGTCTCGGTTCCTGATGCAGCGAACTAAACCTGGGGTCATCCATGGCTTTAGAATTCTGCTTTTCCTAGGGACTCGAACGGTATAGCTATGTTTTGTAATAATATTTTGAATGGTAGATATAAGTAGATCTGCAGCCAGGTTACAGTTTTGTTCGTTTAGCACATGACTAAAGTCAGTGCTATCTAGTGCCTCTTTGATGTCTGAAAAGTTATAGCGGACTACGTTAGCTGATTGTTTGGCTGTGGATTTTTTTTTCATCTCTAGACAAAGGATGACTGGGAAGTGGTCAGTGATATGAGTTTCAAGGACTAGTACTGTGGCAGGGCCTTTAAATTTTAAAAGTACGTGATCTAGGCAATTGCTTGATCTTGTGGGGAGCACATGAGCAGGCAAAAGACCTAAGGAGGCACACAGGGTGAGATAATTACTAGAATGGCGATCGTGATTGTCTGGTTTAATATCAATGTTCATGTCGCCAATCAGAGCAATATTGTTATAGCGTTTTAATGATTGTACTACATTATCGAGGCTTCGGTAAAAATTCTCAAGGTCGCTAAAAGATGGGGAGCGATATACGCAAATGATTGCTGTGTCACCTATTGTACAGATGAGGCAATTTGAGTCACAGAATGACGGTTCAAGGTACGTGCAATTTAACAAGGTCTTAGTGTAAATAACCACGCCGTCGTTCTGCGACTTGTTTTCAGTCGTTGCCGAAAAAGAGTAGCCTTGCAGATAAGGAAGGGGCCCAGAAACTCTTAACCAACATTCGGTTAATATGATGACGTCAAATTCAATTTTAGTGGTTGTTAGCATCGTGATGAATTGATCAAAGTTCTTTCTAAGGCTTCTAATATTCACATGAATAATTTTCAAATTATTATTTGGTTGCTTAATATAGGTTAAACATCGTTCGGGGGGGCAAAGATGAGAACAGGCTATAGCGAGATCGTCTATTTCATTGGATAATGTATTAGTTTGATTAGCCATTTATAGAGAGATGAATGAGTTCCAGCAGCTGGTAACTTTTTGCCATGTTTTGATGACGACTTCTAACAGGAGGAGAGGGACAAATTATTATAATTTTATAAGTGGTTCTAGTAAAGGGGTGTACAAGATGTATCTGGATGCTAGCGTGAGAGAATGTGTGGGTGTGAGGCAGTGGCGTGTGTACATTGTAAAATGAGTGTATGGACAGTAAAAGGTAAGGTAAATTAACATTAATATAAAAACAACAGGCTAAAATAATGTAAAAAGCAATGCATGCACAAAGAAAGGGTATAAAATATAATAGGCGTAGTCATTGTTTTCTCAATAACATAACGAGACATTTCTCAGACTTAATCTGGAGTGGTTTATCAGCAGGTCCCTTACGCAAAAGAATTCTTCCGTTCGAGTACCAGCAGGAGTAGTTGTGGGTTTTAGCAAACTGGCGGGTCTCATATAGTAGCTTTTTGACGGTTGGGGGTAAGTGTTCGTCAATGTAGACAGGTTTCCTTTCGCCTGCGATGCTAATAGTCTGTGTGTTAAACTTATCTGGTACGGGTCGCTCTTTGTTGAATCTTCGCGCTTTAGCTAGGAGATCGTTTCTTGTGCTGACGCAGCAAAATTCAGCAACTATCGGTCTGCATATGCCTGGCTTCCCGGGTATGCGGTAAATATCTCGAAAGGCAGAATCCGGGATTTCCATGCCGAGAGCTTTCCCCACAGTATTTAAAATGGAAACAAGGTCTTGTGCCTTTTCATTTTCCTTCAACGGAATATTGCGTAGCTCGATAGTTGCTTGACGCGACTGGAAGTGCAGGTCTTGTATTTGCTTTTGTAATTGGCAAATATACTCCAAGTTCTCACTTTTTTCTTTCTCCAATTTTGAAACCTTACTGATGATGTCTTCATGTTGGTTATTTATAAAGTTCATGCCGCGCTCAATCTCAGAATTAGTCGTCTGATTAGAGAGGCACTGTTTTTTAAGTTCAGAAACATCGCTAACAAGTTTCGATAATATGGCATCTTGATCCGCTTTCCAAGATGTTAACAACTGATCGTGCTCAGTCTTCCATTTTGTCAGCATGTCAATAAGCTCAGCCTTGAAGTCGTTCAGTGCAGGCCTAAGTTCAGTATCCATTTCTTTATTCGGAGAGTAGTCAATGCGTTGGCGTTTGTTTCGTACGGTAATATTGTTACCGTCTGAACTTTGGGAAGTGGTGGCAGACGTTAAGTCTGATTCAGACAGTGATTGACCCAGCATCAAAGTCGAATTTTGTGTATGAGGCGGAGTTCGTTGCATTCTCCAGCAGGCTTTCTTCTAATTAAGTGAGTTAAGAAGAAGAATTTGTTGAGAGAAAATTAAAAAATATGATTCTTCTGAGCGCAAAGATCGTGCAAATTACGTATTGCAAACTGCGAGCGGCTTAAAAAAGTATAATTTAAAATGATAAAAGACAAAAAGTGGCCGGACGGGTCGGGTTCGAACTCGAGACGTTTTCTTGACAGTTGAGCGCTACACCACTGCGCCAGGAACACATTGAACAACCAATTGAAACTTTTGACTGTTTTACCACGTAAAACTCAGGTGATTAATGTATTTCGACGACTCCTTTGTGTTGCTAATGAGGTCAAAGTCGAAAACGGCAGCCACATTTAAACTTTTTAGTTCGTTGTGATATTAAAACTGTTCACAGCCTAGGATGCAGTTGTTATTTCACTGAGATTTTTCACACTAGTGTCACTTTTATGTTATCGATGATCACTGTATAGTTTTATAGTTATTTGTACACTTTATTCGCGGTTTCCAAATTTTAAAACACAGAGGCGATCGAGAGTACGTGTGCTCGCGTTGGCGTCGCGGGGGGGTTGAGATTATGATGAATATTGGACATTCTGCAAACTGAACATTCTGCAAACTGGACATTTTGCAAACTGGACATTATGTTAACTAACCATTCTGCGAACTGGAAATTCTGCGAACTGGAAATTCTGCGAACTGGAAATTTTGCGACCGCTGGTTATTTTGCGAATGGTTACTTTAAAAATTGCCAAATTGGGGAAATAATTCGTGTTTAAGTGAATTTTGGCATAGTTGTAGGGAATGGTGTTTTAAATAATATACTAAAAGTACTGGAGGGTGAGGGTGAAGCTATAGGGTGGTGAGAGGTGTAAAGGTCCTTTTTACTTTTTCGAAAATAACTCGTAAACATCACAGCAAAAAAAATGTTCTTATACATAAATAATTTACATAAAATTATCTACAAAAAAGTTTTCGCAAACTTTTTCGCAAGGATTTAATGAGATATGGAGGTAAGAAGATGGACAATAAAAATATACTTTCTTTAAGAATGGCACGTATAAGCCTAAAAATAATATTCCTAATAATCTTCTAAAACTAAGATATTATTATCATCATCCTTATCATCATCGTCGACGGTGATTTCGATAAGGGTTCCGTTAGCGCATGAGCCGGAGCAATCACCGCAGACACTGGAGCAGGCAATTCCTGATTTCCGGCAGCCGCATCGCGCCACACACCCAGTCTCTGGGTGTAAATATCTCGATATTTACGAAAAACTAAAAAAGGGACCTTAATACCCAAGATAGCTTCACCCCCTCCCTCCTGTACTCCAATACTTTTAGTGTGTTGTTTAAAACACCATTCCCTGTAACTCTGCCAAAATTCGCTTTTACACGAATTATTTCCCCTATTTTTCCTTTCTTGGGTGGACTATATTCTCAGACAACAAATCGATGTAAAAACATAATAACTTATCACGAGGAAGCAACAAGTTCTTCATTATATTCAATGCCATATTTTAAATACTATTGTTACTATTCAATTAGGCAAAAACTTCGGTTTGCAAAAACAAAAATCATTAAAATTCGGCTAGTCTTCGGATTTTAATTAACAGGGTCACCAGGTCATTCACGATTGCTTTTAAATATCATTAATTCAAATAAAATAAAATAATGTCATGTCCATATTCTTTGGAGGGGTAAGCTGCGGTGTAACGTTATGATAAACATTTTGTTAAACAAACCAGTCAACTTTTTTCTCTAACAATAATATATTGAATTTGCAACCGGCGTTTTGCCAAGGCTTTTGGCAAGTTCTGTCTGGCTACCACAACCGCCTTGGAAAAACTGGTCCTAGAATTTTCATGCTTCTGCCGACCCGTAACGACTTTCAAAGATCTAATCAAACGATCCTCTTTATTTCAGGCTATTTTGGCCCATAGATAAATAAACCTTATTGACTAGCATATCGACGGTTGAAAGGCTAATTGGTCTAAGCGACAGTTTTTGCGATTTTGAATTATATATGTCGTAGATTGATGGCGCTACTGTGCAAAGGAGAGCGTCATCTAACAAATTGTTTCGAAACCTAATAATCACGTGATCGGAAACGCAAGGGCGCCCTACCGCTTGGACACGATCGTGGGTAGAGGGGACAGCGAGAACTGCCGGGGCTAGTGAGAGGTCTCGAGCACTCTCGGCTGAATGCTCAACCATGCACGTGACTATTTTCTGTGTAAACTAACAGTTTACACAGAAAATAGTCACGTCTGATTAAAGTTATTTTTATTTAAATTATCTTTCGTTCAGGCACTCGGCCTGCGACAGTGTCCACACCCAAAACTATGTCGGATTGTGAAATCTTGTGTGTGTGTGTCGCATCTTGGCCACCCATGACAGCGACAGGTACATATTCGGAATCAGTAAATTTTTCTCCATCGTTTGAGTCAGGTTTCAAATTTTTTGACTATTTTTTTGTCGCTTAGCACCCACAGCAAAACAGGCCACATTTCTAAGCTAATTGATCTATACGACACCAAATTAGACATATTTGTGGACTCGATGACTTAAGGTATTTTAATTTTTCGAACTTTTATAACGTGTGTCGATTAACCCTTTTTCGCCATGGTTGTGGTTTTGTTGTTTGGCCTATTTTGCATTAAACTAAAACAGTAAGCTATGTCGTTTGGCCCATCTTGCATTCAACTACATGAAAAAACCGTGTCGCTTGAACCATTTTGCACTTAGTTACATTAATTATTGTGAACTATGTCTCTTGACCCATTTAGCCTCTATAAAAGATAATGAGTAATGTCATTTCGGCTATTTTGACCTAACTATCTCATAAGTGTTGTGGCGGTTGAAACATATTGATTAACTTTAGTATTTGTAAAATTGGCATTTCAATTATTATATCAAATCGGTTTAACACATCCAAGGCCGTCCAATAAATTAATTAGGTTAGCTATTCCTTAGTCGCTCGGAACTAAGTTCAATTTATTGCGCGCTCTGTGTAAGTGTACGTTGAGCGAGCTGTGAAGATAGACGGTTGATTTTTCTGTTCTGATAGATACAAATATTGAAGATGAGTTAGAAGCTTTAAAATCTTTGTCATCGTCAATATTTAAAATTTTGTTTTTAATAGAATGTTACATTTTCATTTTTGCTTTTTGATGACAGATAATAAATGTTAGTTTTTTTCTTATAAAGAATGTTGATTTTCTATTATTTTTTGATAAAGCATGATAACTTTTGTTTGTTTTCTGACGAAGTTGTTAAATTTTCAACTTCTGATTTATCACAAGTATTTTTTTTTTATTTATTGAGGAATGGGCTTGTTTTTGACCTCGATCAAGCCTGATGAAAAGTGATAGATGAGGTCTATGATGGAACAAGCGTGCCCAGAAGATACCTGTTTACTCTTACTTTGAAGGCAGATGGGTTATATGTGGAAGGGAACACAGACGCTGGCAGAGTGTTCCTCACTTTGGCTGGGCGCATAATAAAAGTGGAGAAGAAGCGCTGAGTACGACTAGTTGGAATATCGACTAAGTGCGGATGGTACCTAGCACTACGTCTGGTATTCGGGTGGTAAAAGGGCGATGGTGGTATCAGGTCGTGGAGTGGCTGCGCACACTCTCCGTGAAGTGAAGTCTGTAAAAGACCGACAGACAAGCAGAACTACGCCGATGAGCCAGGCTGTGAAGCAAGGCGACTAGAAGCTGCTGGCTAACCAGCGTCTCGTCGCCTATAAATAAGCCTTTTTACTCTGCGTCCCACCGAGTCCAATGCAGCAAGCTGGTATTTTGCTAAGCCATCTCATAAGTGGCTTTAATACTTCATACAGAAACGGACTTTTGCTTTGTACAGACTCAGAAGCTGTCCAGATGTGAAGTATCGCCTAACTTTAGGTGCATACAAGTTCAGATGCAACTTTGTGAAAAGTAGGAGATAACTGAAACGGACTCTTTCTGGCAGTGAAAATACACACCTGTGTTTTCAAAGTATTGAATTTGACCAAATTGTCGTCGCCCCACCGGAAAATGAGATCCGCTCAAGCACTGGCAACACACCGGTGTGCGCCGAATTAATCGCGAATTTAGTACCTATAACATAAGATTAATTTTTTATTTGAGAATTTTCACATGTTGGGGCTGGAGCGGTTAAGGTCAAATTGATTCGCTCTACCATGACCTCTGTAAGAGTAGCTGTTTCTTCTCTGCTGGCACCTGCACTGAATAGGTTTCTTTGCTAAATTCATAATGGTCGATCATTGGTCGGTCAATGGTCTCGTAATAGAATCGTGGTTCTAAATATTCAATGTCTTTGAAAAGCAATGACTGCACAATATTGTTCTAATGGTAGGTCACTGATCGAAGGAACTGCCAAAATTTTAGCAGATTACCTACCGCTTATGTCTGTCATTCATTTGTCATGTATGAGATTACCATTCTATGGCATTTCTTTCAATGGAACACTCCATTGAAAGAATTGCCGCGAAGGATGACAGAAGTTCGCCTCGACCGATTTAGACTGGGATCAGAACTTTTAGCACACCAACTTGGCCCAAATTCGTCCAACATGGTCGAAACGCACCTTCCACAACACCCGTTTGTAATCCTTAGCAGCAGAATTGTACGCATTTTTCATTGTGTGAACACCTCGACTGTCACACCTGTAACTGCAGGCCAAAGCCCAGATCCGGTATGCCTGCTCTTCGCGCAAGTCAGACGCGTTATACCAGGGCTGAGCCACGCACCCTAGTAGGACGTCTGAGGATGGGATAAAATACTCGATTTCCTGACGTATCACGTCAACAATTGCGACAGCGCAGTCGTAAGGGTTGGTAACGAGAAGCAAGTTCGCCGCCATAGGTAAGATGCATAGAAATGCCACATCTCATCCCATCTGCCGACCCGTACCTCCATACTCGCCTCGTACCTCTAGGGCTTAAATCTGTAGGCAAATAGGAAGATATGGATTTCAAAAAAAAGTTTTTATTAAAAAAAATATTGTACAAAAATATCTTATGAATAATCGCTGAATAATGATGGCCTAAGCATAATACACAATTTTCAACAGTAATGACTTAAAAATATTCCTTACTTAATTAGGGTTATACTATATTAAATAAATAAAAGTCTTTGTTTCTAGTAAATAAATGATTTGCCCTATATTTTACAAAATAAACTTAATATGGTGTTATTTGCTGACGACACATCTTTAATTTTTAGAATAAATAGACATTCTAACAATCTTGACGATATAAATAACGCCCTAATGCAGGTACATGATTGGTTCACTGCTAATAATTTAGTATTAAATGGAAAAAAAAACGAAGTGCATTCGATTTACTTTACCAAATGTCAAAAGTAGTGATTGTGACATAGTATTGAACAGGGAGAAACTAGAATTCGTCGATGAAACAGTTTTACTGGGGATTACGCTTGACTCAAGGCTGCAATGGGGTCCTCATTTGACATCTCTTGCAGGAAGGCTAAGTTCGGCAGCATATGCTGTTAGGAAAATCCGCCAATTTACAGATGTTGAAACCTCGAGGATAGTCTATTATAGTTACTTTCATAGTATAATGTCTTACGGTATCTTAATATGGGGACGGGCTGCTGACATTGAGTCTATTTTCATTCTGCAGAAAAGAGCCATTTACAATCTCCTCCAACGCGATTCTCTAAGGGAATTGTTTAAAGAAATTAACATCATGACGGTGCCTTGTCAATATATCTATGAAAATATCATGTACGTTAGGAAGAATCTGCATCTTTATAGTAAACGAGGTGACAGACTATGTCACTAGAAATAGGAGCCAATTAGTTCAACCAGGTTTTAGACTTGCTAAAGTAGCCAAATCTTTCATGGAGTACCTACTGTTTAAAATGTAATAATAAAATACTTCCCCATATATTAGAATTAAATAAGACGAAATTTAAATCCTGTATTAAACGCACACTATGCAAGCAAGCATATTATAAGTTAGGGGAGTATATTGAAGATAAAAATGCTTGGCTCAATGCTGGTCTTGCTCCACAACGCCACTAGGTATCCACTAGGGGGCTCGAAAGTAATGTTAGCATTTGGTAATATTGTTGGACCGGCTGAAGATTGTAAAAATGCAATATTTTTCATTGTATAGACTCCACTTATTTAGCATTGTATAATTTCATGCACATGTGTGAATACTGTGTATCTTTAAACTATAATGATGAAAAATGGTTGAGCCGAATGGTGCCAGCGTATGCGTCATGTTCGTGAATAGGCGCCGTCAGCTGAGACTGGTCATCTCTCGGCTGCCATGGTTTATTTTAATTATTTCTTTGAATTGTTTCTTTTTTACTCCGTACTCTTTTATCCTGCACGTCTTTTACATCGTTCTCACATATATGTATAATTTCAATATGAATGATGTTACCATAATTTTGTGACAAAAAAATATTTTTAAAAGAGTGTTCGTGGAGTTTCTTGCACGATCTTCTCCATAGAGATCTACGCTTTGGAACGTGCAAATAGCTTCATTTTTTTGACCGACCGACCTTGACAATTCAAAAGTACCAGTAAATGGTCTAATTTACAGGTAAAAAACGTCAACGAACGTCATAGGAGATGCTCGATAAAATAGTTTTAAATTAATAAATCAACTTTAAATCTTACTAGTAATGACTTTGGAAGCGTCCGGTAGAAGAATAAGATATTATTTTAATTAAGAAAACTGATTACTAAGTTGTGAACGACAGAGTCAGCAGTAGACAAACCAGTAATTTACTGAATTTTATTGGATACAATACGATGAGTTCCATGTCGGACTAGAGGTAAATAAAGAGAAGCCTACGCACAACTCTTCTTGACCGGTTGTATGTTGATGCACGATCTCCACACGAGCATCTTGCGCAGAGACCGCGCCGCCTAACCGCTCCTTAAAACAAGAACTGGAGGTGACGCTGAGAACGCGACGCCAGCGTTTGTGTCTCCTGGCAACGATTGTCCGGGCGCCGCCCCTGAAATGCCTTTTCGGGCGCGGCGGTGCCCCAGGCCGCCAACGCGACTGCGCTGAAAAGCTTGACGCATGTTGTCATCATGGCAGTTGTCACTTGAACAATTTTTTGTGTTTTTTCTTTGGATTTTTATTTGATTTAATTGTATTTATTTAATAAGTGTAAATTTTATACTAGTATATTTATTTTAATGATTAGTGGCAGCAGTGTTGTGTTGGATGATAGTGCCTGTCAACCTTCGACATCACTTAACATTCTGGAGAGGTGTCCTCTGTGCACCCAGGCACGATTTTTTAAAGGTAAGCGGGGTCTGAATGTGCACATTGGGAGGGCACACAAACCCCAAAATGCACTCACTTCAGACCCTGTAATTACATCACCACCTACTACACCAGCTACATCCACTCTTGACCCGTTTTGGAAAACCCTATCACAATTCAAAAAGTCTGTTCCTGTTTCAAAGCGAATTCCCCGCGGCGCTAGACCTCTCGTAGCGCAACATCTAGCGGAATGCGTTCGCCTTGCCGCCCGCGAGAACTCGCAAAGTGTCTGGGAGCAACTTCTCACCATCCCTTACAGAATATTACATGTACAAAAGAATTTAGCAACCAAAAACACATTAACTGCACAAATTAAAGATAATGTAATATTTCAGCCTATAATTTGGACACAAAATTATCGACGCAGAGGTATACCTTATCAAGAGGTATTTCGCATCTGGTCGAATCAAAATTAGGGGAAGGTGACATAAGTGGAGCAGCCAGGATTCTTTTTAGTAGTGATGTGGTGGCACCGTGTTCTCCAGATACTCTCGCAGCTTTGGAGAGCAAACACCCTGCCCCATCGGAGGGCCTTTCTTTTCCCGACCCCCCTGATCCGGACATTCACACCCTCACCGTTACAGGTCGAGAGGTGGTCACAGCCGTATGCTCCTTTCGGAGCGGCTCTGCTGGCGGCCTCGACGGTCTTAGTCCTCAACATCTAAAGGACCTCATCAGTACAGACGCCGGGAAAGCTGGTGAGTCACTTCTGAAGGAGCTTACGGCTTTGACTAACCTTATGCTCTCGGACAAGGTGAACGAGGCCGTCATCGACATCTTATACGAGGCCAATATATGTGCCCTGCGCAAGAGGGATGGCGGCATTCGTGCCATTGCCGTGGGATCTACGTATCGTCGTTTGGCAGCCAAGGTTTGTTGTAAATTTTATAGTGAGGATGTTTCGAAAAAATTTCAGCCCCTGCAGCTAGGCTACGGCTCCAAAGGGGGCTGTGAGGCTGCCGTACACGCACTGTCGATCTATATAAATTCTGGTAAAGGAGAGGTCATCCTGAAAGTTGACATCAAAAATGCGTTCAATTTAGTTAATACACCTTGCTGGCAGAAATTAAAAAAGAAGTACCACAAATTTTTAGTTTTCTTTGGCAATGTTACAGGCATCCATCTAAATTACTATATCAGGACAACCTTCTGGAATCCGCTGTTGGCTGTCAACAAGGTGATCCCCTCGGGCCAGTGATCTTTAGCTTAGCCATTCACCCAACCATTAGACAGCTAAATTCCAAATTTAATGTTTGGTATCTAGATGATGGAACCCTAGGAGGTGATGTTGACACAGTTTTAGATGATTTACAAGTTTTAAAAAGTCAACTTTATTCTATAGTACTAAATCTCGATCTTTCGAAGTGTGAATTATTCTTATCTGACAGTACCGACCGACAACTGACACTCCCAAAATTCAACGCTATAGCTCCAGAAATCAAAGTTATTGAAAAAATCTCTCTTTGCCTCCTTGGGTCTCCCATTTTTGAGCAATCCTTTCCCAATTTTGTTGAGGAGAAAATACAAAATTTTAACGACATTTCGGAAAGATTACTGAAAATTAACATGCATTATAAATTTATTAACACCTTAATTTGTTACTGCTGTTTCGGACCTAAATTAACTTATTTTCTTCGTGCTTCCCATTTATGTAAGCACCCTCACCTTTTGGAAAAAATGGACCAAATCATCCGTCATACACTTACTTCACTTTTAAATGTGGCCATGGACGACCGAGCTTGGGCACAAGCTACTCTTCCCATCCGTATGGGAGGCCGCGGCGTCCGCAAAATTACTAGTATCAGTTTACCGGCTTTCATATCTTCGGTTCATGGCACTGAGAAATTAGTAAGGAATATCCTAACTTCCTCACTGACTAGTTTTGATGTGCCTTGCTTCACTGAGGCTATGGGTGCCTGGAGACTCGCTTGCCCAGATACGGTGGGACGAGCCACTCTGCAGAGAGGTTCAGAATAACCTTTTGGCCACATCTGGTACTGCTGCTGAGCGTGCTCGTCTGTTGGCTGTGGGTCAATGGGAGTCGGGACTCTGGCTTCACGCACTACCGTCTTCGAACATAGGCACCTTGTTCGACGATACTACTTTCCGCCTCGCTGCTTCCCTGTGTCTTGGCGCTCCTTGTTGTTCTCCTCATCGCTGCCACTGTGGCGAAGCTGTCAACAGTCTCGGACACCACGGCCTGTCATGCAGCCGTAGCGCTGGTCGCATAGCGCGGCACGCGAATATTAATGACATCATTCAACGAGCTCTTGTCACCGTCGGCGTTCCGGCTGTACTAGAACCCAATGGCCTGGCACGCGACGATGGCAAGAGACCGGACGGCATGTCATTATTTCCATGGAAGATGGGTAGACCATTAGTGTGACGCTACTTCTGTCGATACTCTTGCGCCATCCCATCTTCCTAGCTCTTCGTGCTGCGCTGGCGCTGCCGCTGCGGTTACGGAGAACCTCAAGCGGCGGAAATATAATAACCTTGTAGGTAGTTATATTTTCGAGCCGTTTGGGGTTGAAACTCTTGGGTCGTGGGGTCCGAGTGCTCATTACTTGTTTAAAGATCTGTCAAGACGCTTAGTTGACACTTCACGTGACACTAGGGCTGGCTTTTACCTTGGACAAAGGATAAGCATTGCCATACAACGTGGCAATGCTGCCAGCCTTTTGGGTACATTACCAGTGGCCTGCGATGCGGAGGAATTTTCGACGCCATGTTTTAGATTACTTTTAGTTTTAGTTGAGTCTTTTATTTAAGTGTATGTATATAGTTATAGTTGACATAAATTTTATTTATTTATGGTCTAATTGAAATAAATGCTTTGACTTTTGACTTTTTTTTGACCATAGTTGTTTTTTTATGATTTTTTATTCCAAAAAAGAAACTTTGTTCCGTCCTTCTGCAAGTTTTACAAACCATCGATATTACAAACTTTCATTTAATAATACATATCGACGGTTGAAAGGCTAATTGATCTAAGCGACATTTTTTGCGATATTGAGTTATAATATAAGATTAACTGACCCATAACTTACTTGCCACGACATCTGCCAATTAACGTGTTTACTTTACAGTTGAAAGTTGTCCACTGTTATTAGTATAAAAAACTTTTTCACAAAAAAAAACTGACTTTTTTGAAAAAGTATTTAGTATTTTTGTGAAAAAGTTTTTTATTTTTCACTTTTTAGTGGTACCTCACACCTAACAACACCACTGAAAAGTCAAAGAAAAATACGCAATTTCGTATACATGAATGATTTTTCCATATATTTTTTCCAGCTATTTGGATTTAAAAACTAAATTGCTTAACCGATTTTGATAAAATTTAAGTGGGACCAATCGAGAAGCATATCCTTTCACATAAAACAATAATTTTTCAAATCGGTTTTTTAAATGACGGAGATATGAGGTAACGGACCTAGATGAAACTGATTTTTTGCTAAATATCGTTTATCGTACCTAGTAGATATGCAGTATACCAAGTGTTTAACTTTATAAAACATAAAATAATCCTTAAATCGCAAAAGTGTGGTATTTTTTAAATTAAACAAGTAATTTTACTAATAACCTATCAAATCTTTGTTTACTTAGTACCTACGCTTTGTTTATTTTCAAGCAGTTTGGTATTTCTGCACTAGGGATACCAAAATGTCCCTATCATCTAAAAGGAAAATTTACAGTTCTGTCTCTTTTAATTTTATCCATACTAATAAAATTTTAATATGGGTAGGGAAATAAAGTAACAAACTAAATTCACACGCTCTTATTATCCAGACCTATAAACACCAAGAATGACAATTAACAAGTCTGCCAACATCTGCCAATGACGTTTGACGAGTAACATGGAAGTAACTAATCAACACTTTACTTAGAGATAGTGAACGAGGCCCTTAGACTCTTTTCGATACAATAGGATTAACTAAAAAAATTATGATGTTTTTTGCGTTTTCAGTGATTCTACAGAAACTAGAACTAACATCAATCAATTAAACCTGATACAATTTATGATCACTACAAGGTAATGAGACAATAGTGCTAACAATGTTGTAGCTACCTCATTTTGCATACAAAGCCCAGTACAAGCTCGTTCAATTGCTCAAAAATACATTAGTATATTCATGAACGTGTAAATGAAAGGTTTAAACTATTCCTTATATAAGTAAACTCATACTCTCGATAGAACAGTTGTTAGTTGATGAGCAAGAAGCAAGTGTGTAGCAAAACCACAAAAATGACTGCTGCAAACTTGGAAAGCAAAACCCCTGCTTCAAATACAATCAATGAAACTAGCTCAAACAATGAAAATAATAACACAATTACAGTTGGATTAACTTCTATTCCGAAAGTAATTGGGACAGATTATTCGTACAAGCATGTGATTATTTGGAGAGCTGTCATCGGGTTCGCGATAATGCATCTTCTTGCACTTTGGGGAGTTGTTCTATTATTGACGGGACATGTTAAATGGCAGACTTTTGTATGGAGTGAGTTACGAATTGCATTTTTACTGTATTGTGCTTTTTCATGATTTCTAATGCAACTGGTTTTATTTCAGATATTGTCGTCTCCATCGTGGTTGGCGAAGCAGTCACAATTGGGGCACATCGATTTTACACTCACAAATCTTTTAAAGCACATGCTTTTCTGAGGGCATATTTTGTAATTTTCCAGACCTTGGCTGGACAGGTTATAAAATTGAATTCAACTTTCATAAAATATATAAATAACGTGTTAATTTAAATACCTAGTTTATCTTTTAAATCATCAATTTTATTTTCAGAACTCCATGTTCACCTGGTGTCGCGACCACCGTCTCCATCACCGCTACTCGGATACGGACGCCGACCCTCATAACTCTAGGCGTGGGTTCTTCTTCAGCCACATCGGCTGGCTCATGCACGAGAAGCATCCCTATGTCATCGAGCTCGGCAGAAAGATTGACATGAGTGATCTGCAAGCTGACTGGCTGGTCATGTTCCAAAAAAAGTAAACTGTATTTTTAGTGACCATTTCTTCTTCTTATCTATATGTGGTGCACATAATTATCTTTTTAATTTCCTTTTTAGGTATTTCTTTCAACTATACTTTCCATTGGGCTTTTTGCTACCTGTGTGGGTGCCGGTGTATTTCTTCGGCGAGCCTGTATTTCATACTATCTTAACTTCTTACTTCGCTCGCTACATAATACAACTAAACGCGACATGGCTTGTCAATAGTGCGGCGCATTTGTACGGTACTCGGCCTTACGACCAGTAAGTATGCCTTCGTTGGAAGATATAACACTTTCAAAAATGATTACCTAAAATCGTTGTTTGTTTATTTACTTTTATCGTTATAACTTTACAGAAAATTGCAGCCAGTAGAAACATGGTTTGTTTCAATGATGACTATGGGTGAAGGTTGGCACAACTACCATCATGCTTTCCCCTGGGACTACAAGGCAGCCGAGCTGACCATGCATTTCAATCAGTCCGCAAGTTTCATTCGATTTTTTGAAAGGATTGGACTAGCTTCTGACTTGAAGACTGCTTCACCTGAAGTGGTAAGAGCAATAATAAACAGTTAATCGTGTATTATATTGTATGTGATGGACCCTCCTTTGAAAAAGACCACCCTCCTTTGAACCAGATGGTTGTTATTTTTGGTAGACAACTGCTCTATTTTTGCTGTCGGGCTGTTTTACATGCTAGTCGCGATATATGCAAGATATATGTTATTTAGTTCGTATTGGTTGGTTTAGATAACACGACAAACAGTTTTCTACATTTAAAGATACACATTTAAAATGTGTGGTTGGTAGGTGTGGCTAAATTGTTTTGATACAAAATTCTTGACATTCGTTTCAAGACCTGACCTGTAAAATTGTCTTTTAACGTTATTTATCATTCTGCGCACACCAGCATGTCCACTGGTTGGCAGTAAATGAAAGTCATGTAAAGTAAATATAATATTTTCATCATTAGTAATTCTCTTGACACCTCTTGAAACATGAAATCGTGGTCCGAAATTAGATCCATTATTTGATGGTCCATTTATATTGTAGAAGATTTGGGATGTAACGTTAAAATTTAAAAAAAGAATAATAAATTTGATACTTTTCACAAAAACCGAACTAAACTATTTGTATTCTGACTGTTTTGTGAAAACTAAAAAAAAAAAATGTATTGTTTTTTTCTTTGTCTTAATTACCGGAGGTGAAGTGTATGCTCTCCTTTACACTATTGTGTATGTATGCTCCGTTACAATTATGTATCAAGTTAATGCTTGATTAGCGTTTTATGTTATTTTACTAGTTTCGTATTAAATATAGACATTATACTTTTGGCAGCCAATCTGTTCCAATTTGTTCTTTCTAAATATCCTTACGACCCTAAACATCTCAGGTAGGTGTGGTTAAATTGTTTTCTTAATTTGTGTACATTTACAGGTTGGGAATAGAATAATTAGGACAGGCGATGGCACTCATTACAAGCTGGGCAAGAACAAAGCACAAGCATCGGTGACCGCGCTTGGACCAGTTCATCCGTTAAACCCTGCCTACATGACCACGCTCAAGGCACCAGATACTATACTCAAACCTGAAGGACTACCACTGAACCATGAAAAAAACAGTATGTAAAAAGTAGTCCTTGGCGCTATTTTGACCTAACACTCCTTATTCGTATTGATAGGATATATGGTTTAGATAGTAGAAGTTAAAGTTTCGAATTGTAAGGGAAATAGCTATATTTCAAATCACTATAACACTAACTTAGTTACAAGGCAATGGTAATGGTTTTGAGTACGTGGTGTCTCTAATGATATCTGAACGCGAACTGGCTCACATTTTGATGAACGAGCGAATATGCATATTTGCGTTCGATGCAAATATGCATTTTCGCTTAGTGTTCGATTAAAATTCGAACTTATTCCCGGGAGCAAGAAGAAATGCGGGATAATTGCTAAAAACTACACTAACTTACTACTACCGTTTCCAGGCATCGCTGACAATGTAAAGTCATTTACGTAGTCAATATTTTGTATTTCGCGTTGGAGAGTGCTCGTGTTTTTTCCAAAGCTTCTTGATTGTTAATTTGTGCTGTTTATTTACAGTGATCTGGAACCTCCTCATAAGGTTGAATTCTATATAATAATAATAATAATAATTTATTCAAGTAAAAAGTTAGTACAATTGTGATTTACATGAATTACAATTGAGAATGTTTTTAGTTCTAACTGTAATGTAGACCTGCCTGATCTAGGTTAATAAAAAAACCTGTGTTTCAGGCCATCTATTTAGATCAAACATTTAAATGAAAAACAAAATGAAATGGATGCAAAATAATAAAAGAAAAGAAGACAATATTTTCAATGACTTAAAAGTAACATGTTGAGTAATATTATTTTAAACTAGATTAAGTATGATATTATATTTAAACAAATTTACGAACAATATTGTAGCCAATAAAGTGGAGACTTAATAATTAATTAAAGTTAATTACATTAGAAAAGAGGCTTTATTTTACAATTTCTAGAAGTTTTTCCGTGTCTGCATAATTCTGTTTTGCTAAATATTCCTGAACTAGTAAATTACACCTATTATAACTTAGACTATAGATCTTTAGTATTCTGTTAAACTGATTATACAAGTAGGGTCCTAAAAATAAGTAGAATCGCTGAGCATAAGCATGTTTAGTTCGAAAGTTAGTGCATACCAAATCTTTTCTTCTTCTATCTGATGGTAATGGGTTAAAATAAAGGTTAGTATGTTGGAGCAAAATTACCTGCAAAACAAATAGTTGGCGTACTGTTAGGACCTTACATGCCATGTATAGTTGGTCTGTGGGAAATCGAAAGGGGCGAAAAGTAGAAACTTTTAAAACTGCTCTTTGGGCGCGTTCTAAATGCAGCATGATCGATTTAGCGGCGCCACCCCATGACGTAATACCGTAGGTAATAATAGATTGACACAAAGCCAAATAAACCTGTTTAATTAATTTAAAGTCGGCTATGTTACGTAAGTTTTTAAAGATATATATTAGTTTACGCACTCTGTTGCACAATAAATCGATGTGTTTGCGGAAGTTTAGGTTTGCGTCAATCGTGATACCTAAATATTTTATATGGTCAGTTTTTGCTAAACTAGGACAAGTACATGCGATATCAGCACAATGAAGGTGACAATTGTTATGCGCTTGAATGCTTAGATTAGTAAGCGTTGGATAGGTGTTTCTCATTGTAAATAATAAGTATTTGGTTTTATCTGTATTTAAACTTAAGAGATTATCGTGAAGCCAATTAGAAACAGTATCGAAACCATTTTGTGCTACCTCATAGACCTCGACTTTTGATTTAGCTGTAAAAAGTAGAGCTGTGTCATCAGCATATGAAATAATTAAACCGTTCTCGAGGGTCAAATTGCACAGGTCATTTATATAAATAAGAAACAAGGTAGGACCCAAAATACTACCCTGTGGGATTCCGTAACAGGTATTTTTAAGTTCAGAACTGATGCATTGACCCACTTTTACAGACTGATGGCGATCACTTAGGTAATCAGATAATAATTGCAATTGTGCTCCCCGTATTCCCAGCTTCTCCAGCTTGTTCAAAAGCAAAGTACAAGAAATTGTATCAAAAGCCTTGGCGAGGTCTAAAAAGATCCCTAGGGTGTGCAGACCGTTATCCAGGTTTGTGCTTATATAATTTGTTAGATGGTGAACAGCTTGGCTCGTTGATCTTTTAGGCCTAAAACCAAATTGTTGATCAGAGAGTAATTTATTACTTTCAAGGTATTTTACTAATCTACTATTTATAATTTTTTCCAATATTTTTGACAGGCCAGTTAAAACTGATATTGGCCTGTAATTATTTACACAATTTTTGTCTCCAGATTTAAACACAGGGGTGACTACGGCTTTTTTAAGCAATTTAGGAAATATTCCTCTGGTTAAACATAACTGAAAAATATGAGTTAAAGGAGGGGCAATGACGTATTTAAATCTTTTTAGTATGCTATTAGGTATGTCGTCATATCCTACGGCACAAATTTCTTTTAATCCATTTATAATATCTACTACCTCATCAACATCGGTATCTAATAAGACAAAAGAGTTTTGTTTTGCATATGTTTTAGTTTGGCTATGACTGGAAGAACTAGATCTATTAGAAAATAAGATTTTTTCTGCTAAGTTTTTTCCTACGTTAATGAAAAAGTTGTTAGTTTTGTTTACTGCTTCGGTAGGGCTCCGCTCAGACGATAAAAGATCAAGTGCTGGTTCGGCATTTTTTGACCTAATAGTGTTAGTTTTTATGAATTTCCATATAAGTTTAGTGTTTTTACCTGCTTTTTGTAGTTGAGTCTGATCGTATTGGTTTTTTAGCTTTTTCAAAAGGTTATTACAGAAATTCCTATATCGTTTGTAAATAATTGACAGTTGTTTATCACCCGGTGTATTTTTTAATTTTTGGTGGAGTTTATCTCTATGCCTAATGCAGCGGACAAGTCCGGGCGTAATCCATGGTTTAATATTACCATATTTCCTAGGTATTACTTTAGTAAATGTATTTTTCCTTATCGTAGATTGCAACACATCGACGAAGTATTGTAAAGAAATATTTGGATCGCGTGAATTGTAAACGGGGTCAAAATTAATACCGCGTAAGTCAGTTTCAAGACTCGTCATATTGATTTTAGTATAGCTGTGCATGCAGTTATTACGAGGTGAAGTTATTTGCAATGTTAGTAAAACAGCTTGATGATCGGTAAGTGATGAGTTAGTAACTAAGGTTTTGGAAGGACTCCGCAATTTTATAAGGATATGGTCCAGACAAGAGCCGCTCTGGTGGGTTGGGTGATAATGAGCTGGTAATAATCCATGAAAAGAGCAAATGTTTAGATAATTATGAGAATGAGTATCATTTTTTTCGGCGGCAATGTTTATGTTGATATCTCCTACCAGTACGATATTTTTAAACGAGGATAATTTTCTTAAGTTACTGTTAAG
The DNA here is from genome assembly GCA_947386135.1 of Melanchra persicariae. Lineage (NCBI taxonomy): Eukaryota > Metazoa > Arthropoda > Insecta > Lepidoptera > Noctuidae > Melanchra > Melanchra persicariae. The sequence continues at coordinate 5,206,149 of OX376661.1, read as the reverse complement.
CGAGTTCAAAAACCCATCAATACTTAGGGATGGTGGCCTATATATAGCCATTATTACTGTATCGGGAAACATTTTAATTACTAAGCAATTGCAGTCTGGAAAAATAGGTTCCTCTACTAATACTTTTAAATTATTTTTAATATAAACGACGACACCATCATTCTGGTTGAACGTTCTGTCGCTTTTGTGAAGATTAAATCCATCGAGAGTTGGTAAATTGGCCGTCTGCTTAGATAACCAACACTCTGTCAGAACGATAATGTCGCAGCATATATCAAGATCTTGTAACAAAACTTGGAAACCATCAAAATTACGGGTTATACTGCGTATGTTTTGTGTAAGAATGGTCAATGTTTTGTCCCCTTTAAAAACTAAGTTCTTGCACTCCTCGACATTACAGATTTTAGTTTCAGACATGACATATGAAATAATTAAACCGTTCTCGAGGGTCAAATTGCACAGGTCATTTATATAAATAAGAAACAAGGTAGGACCCAAAATACTACCCTGTGGGATTCCGTAACAGGTATTTTTAAGTTCAGAACTGATGCATTGACCCACTTTTACAGACTGATGGCGATCACTTAGGTAATCAGATAATAATTGCAATTGTGCTCCCCGTATTCCCAGCTTCTCCAGCTTGTTCAAAAGCAAAGTACAAGAAATTGTATCAAAAGCCTTGGCGAGGTCTAAAAAGATCCCTAGGGTGTGCAGACCGTTATCCAGGTTTGTGCTTATATAATTTGTTAGATGGTGAACAGCTTGGCTCGTTGATCTTTTAGGCCTAAAACCAAATTGTTGATCAGAGAGTAATTTATTACTTTCAAGGTATTTTACTAATCTACTATTTATAATTTTTTCCAATATTTTTGACAGGCCAGTTAAAACTGATATTGGCCTGTAATTATTTACACAATTTTTGTCTCCAGATTTAAACACAGGGGTGACTACGGCTTTTTTAAGCAATTTAGGAAATATTCCTCTGGTTAAACATAACTGAAAAATATGAGTTAAAGGAGGGGCAATGACGTATTTAAATCTTTTTAGTATGCTATTAGGTATGTCGTCATATCCTACGGCACAAATTTCTTTTAATCCATTTATAATATCTACTACCTCATCAACATCGGTATCTAATAAGACAAAAGAGTTTTGTTTTGCATATGTTTTAGTTTGGCTATGACTGGAAGAACTAGATCTATTAGAAAATAAGATTTTTTCTGCTAAGTTTTTTCCTACGTTAATGAAAAAGTTGTTAGTTTTGTTTACTGCTTCGGTAGGGCTCCGCTCAGACGATAAAAGATCAAGTGCTGGTTCGGCATTTTTTGACCTAATAGTGTTAGTTTTTATGAATTTCCATATAAGTTTAGTGTTTTTACCTGCTTTTTGTAGTTGAGTCTGATCGTATTGGTTTTTTAGCTTTTTCAAAAGGTTATTACAGAAATTCCTATATCGTTTGTAAATAATTGACAGTTGTTTATCACCCGGTGTATTTTTTAATTTTTGGTGGAGTTTATCTCTATGCCTAATGCAGCGGACAAGTCCGGGCGTAATCCATGGTTTAATATTACCATATTTCCTAGGTATTACTTTAGTAAATGTATTTTTCCTTATCGTAGATTGCAACACATCGACGAAGTATTGTAAAGAAATATTTGGATCGCGTGAATTGTAAACGGGGTCAAAATTAATACCGCGTAAGTCAGTTTCAAGACTCGTCATATTGATTTTAGTATAGCTGTGCATGCAGTTATTACGAGGTGAAGTTATTTGCAATGTTAGTAAAACAGCTTGATGATCGGTAAGTGATGAGTTAGTAACTAAGGTTTTGGAAGGACTCCGCAATTTTATAAGGATATGGTCCAGACAAGAGCCGCTCTGGTGGGTTGGGTGATAATGAGCTGGTAATAATCCATGAAAAGAGCAAATGTTTAGATAATTATGAGAATGAGTATCATTTTTTTCGGCGGCAATGTTTATGTTGATATCTCCTACCAGTACGATATTTTTAAACGAGGATAATTTTCTTAAGTTACTGTTAAGCGAGTTCAAAAACCCATCAATACTTAGGGATGGTGGCCTATATATAGCCATTATTACTGTATCGGGAAACATTTTAATTACTAAGCAATTGCAGTCTGGAAAAATAGGTTCCTCTACTAATACTTTTAAATTATTTTTAATATAAACGACGACACCATCATTCTGGTTGAACGTTCTGTCGCTTTTGTGAAGATTAAATCCATCGAGAGTTGGTAAATTGGCCGTCTGCTTAGATAACCAACACTCTGTCAGAACGATAATGTCGCAGCATATATCAAGATCTTGTAACAAAACTTGGAAACCATCAAAATTACGGGTTATACTGCGTATGTTTTGTGTAAGAATGGTCAATGTTTTGTCCCCTTTAAAAACTAAGTTCTTGCACTCCTCGACATTACAGATTTTAGTTTCAGACACGGAAAACCGATCGAGATCACAAATAAGCTGATTAGCCATGCAAAGAATATTATATGTAGAAGTTAACCTACTATCTATGTGCTAAATTAACTAGTAAATTGGCGGCGCTCCTAGGCGCCCTCATAGTCAATGGAATTAATATAATTGTCCTCTGCATATTTACGTGCTGGGCAATTTACATCACCTGTTGGATGATCATTTTTCCGCTTAAAGCGTTTGCAGGTCGCACATTGGGGCGGAGAACCTTTATTATTACATTCCTTGAATGAATGTCCTGTTTCACCACAGAGGTTGCAGGTAGCGCTCGATTCTTTACAAAATTTGGCTGCATGTCCGAACTGCTGGCAGTTAAAACACCTGGTCACAATCGTGAAATCTCTCACTGGACACGATGTCCAATTTATGAAGATTCGTCCTTGGTCAATCAAGATTTTCCTAATATTTGCAGGTACTTCCAATATGTAATTGCAGGTAGGTCGTTCTTTCTTACCTGACTTATGGCTCAACTTCAAACTTTCTAAGAAGGACTCACGAGTAACGTTCGGTAATTTATCACTCAAATTTTGGACGTAAATGCATTCGAAAACCTCTTTTTCCGTAAGGGCTACGGGGACACCAATGACCGCAATCCTTGGGCGACGTTTGGACGGTTCTTCAACCTTAAGGCCTGAGGAAACTAGCTTCTGCGAGCTTTTTAATTTATTAATGTCGTCTTGATTATCCGTTCGGATGATAACGCCTCCGTTTCTAATTTTCCTTACACCGCGGACATGGAGCTTCAATTCCTCAGGCGAGATAATTTTTTGAACCAACGACTTGGTATCATCACTGGTTTTAGTCTTATCGCTGGGATAAATAGCGACCGAACTAATATTTTCTGGACGAATAAATTTATCTGTACCTTTCTTCACCATGTTAGCGTAGGAGCTAGTATCTGCTTGATTTCGGCTCATTTTCGTTTCCATGACTTCTTTGAACTGACAAAGGGATTCCGAAACATTCTGCTGCACTTGCAGGTGCTGGATAGTGGTGTGCGCTTGGATTGATTTTTGCTTCAGCGATTGGTACAACACGGCCATCTGAGATGTCCCGTGATTGACTTTTCGACAAAGACCGGTGACACGGAGTTTTTGGTCGGAATTCATTTTTCCCTCTCCCACAATCGTGCAGATTTCATTCAGAATTGTGTCGATGGACCCAAGCCATCTCTGAATCTCCGACGTAGAGACGATTTCATTTGGGAAGTCGTTCTCTGTGGCTGCTGGCGGCACAGGTTCTCTTGTTTGGTTTTGGACAGCCGGCGATGGCGTCGGAGGGGGACTACGTCGTACCAATTGGCTGCGGCCAAAAGGGCTATCTCCTGCGTTAGACATACTTCTAACACTGAAAACGCTGATTTTCTATGCAAGATCTATCTAGTTCATCTTTCACAACGAAGAACAGTATAATTATTAGTCACACTCGGCACTTTCACAACAAACTTACTCTGCAAAATATTGCAATAACACTATTCGCAATTATTAAAACAATATCATAACAATCAACACAAAAACACGTCTGCTTAGTCTCGCGACTTATGTATATTCTGCTTTGATTATGGAAGTTTGGTTTTCCCATAAATAAGAAAGGTGTTTCTTATTGCGATGTATGGTTTCAATGTCCTTTTCGTACCTACTGGTCAGCGAAACTTGAGCCCCAACACACTGAATATGTCATTCGCTAGATACCCGATACCGTTGACTAGGCCTCGTTGGGGTTACCTATCATAAATCCGAAAAATACTCGACCGAATTTCATTTCACCTAAAACTTTTCAACTGTTATCGTTTCGTTTTTTTTACTTCATCGAAGTCACGTTTGCCACTGTATCAGTTGACGTATTATCAATTCGATTTTTTTCGTTACTCCGACGTTTCATTTGGTCGAAAAACTTTTTACCGAAGTAACACTTAGCCGAAATAACATTTTCCGAAGTATTATGTTTCCGAACATTGAAATTAATTATTTAAATGTAATGGCACAAAATAAAACGGTTGATTATGAACAAAAGTGGTTTTAAGTGGTTCCAGTAAGAAGCATGCAAACAAAGCTGCTTGCTTCAAGCATGCGGCATACAAGCAGGCATGCAGCATATAAGCAGGCATGCAGCATGCAAGCAGGCATGGAGCATGCAAGCAGGCATGCAGAATGCAAGCAGGCATAGAGCATGCAAGCAGGCATGCAGCATACAAGTAAGCACGCAGCTTGCAAACAAGCATGCAACATGCATGATGCAGCAAGCATTGTTTCTGTCATCCCCGCGCCTACGCGGGCTTAAATTACACTCTAGGGGTAGGGGTAGGGCAGTGCGTAAAGTCGGTTTCGCAGCAATTCGTTGTCTGTCACAAAATCGTGTAGCACAACATATATTGACTTTATAAGACACCATTTTAATTTAATATTATAAAAGGCTACCAAGTAACCGGCTATATATTTGTAACCAAATGATATTCCGTAAACTGTTGTTTAGGTGTGGTGAAAATCTGGCTTGTAAAAAAGTGAAAAGAGGCTTCGGCCAATAGCAAAAAGTTAATTTGTAAATCGGCGAAAAATAGCTCGATAAAGTGATACATATGGCATATAATACTTCGATGATCTAAAAATAATTATGTCAAGTAATGCATAAGGCAAAAAAGACGTAGGTAAAATAAAGAAAATCGGTAAAATGAAATTCGAACAAAAAGAATTCGGAAAAGTGATCGGTTCCCTCTCGTCGGCGCCGCCGGCCCGTCTGCCCTGCGGCGCGTCGATGTCTGCTGTGGACATCAAAATGCTCTGTTAGCAAAAGTTCATTGTAGTATTCGAGTTCCTGATTATCGTGTCGTTATTAGTATTTGAATGGTTGCGCACAGCAAAATTGTTCTTGTTATTTTGCTATTTAACTATAGATGTTTATGCCTGTTCAATAGGGTTCCTTGTCGTAGTACAGGACTTTTTTTTTATTAGTGATGGGTTTGCTCTTGACTCTAGTCAATGTCAGATATGACAGAGACAAAGTCTACGATGGAGCGAGCTTACCCAGAAGGAGCCTGTTCACTCTAACTTTGAAGAGATTAGGGCTGTAAGCTTTTGGAAACACAGACGCAGGCAGAGAGTTCCACTCTTTTGCTGTGCGCATTATAAAAGACGTTTGGAAACGCTTAGTGCGAATTGGTGGAATAGCTACAAGGTAGGGATGGTAGGATGCAGTGCGTCTGGATGTCCGATGGTAGAAGGGGGCCGGTGGGATGAGGACTATGTCCATTTATCCCTGATTTTATTGTACCTTTAAAATAAGATCAAAATATAGAGTTAGGTTTGACATCGTGTAATGTAAACCGTATGATGGAAAAATTAGCATGAAAAAACTAAGTAAAACGGTTGATAAAGCAGTGATTTTTAATCTTGGTTTTCTTTTCCTTTCTGTCAATTTGGTTGCTGGTCTTATTATGGATTTGTTTTCGTTACTTTATTCTGATTAATAGGCAAAACGGAGAGTTTCACAATAGGGCGTTTCATGACTCGATTTTTGGTTTTTAATAAAACCGCTCTGGTAGGCCATTATTTCCTGGGTGTGTGTCGACCATACGTCCAAGAGCCTATTTTCCTGGAGGTAGATTGTCATCATGAATCACCACTAGATCTCCAATTCCGATGTGTTTTGTAGTTTTCCATCTATTTGCTTCTTGATGAGAGTTGTACCAAGTATTCAGTCTTCCATCGTTTCCAGAGATCTTGGAATAATTTGCTGGTTAGGTGCCATCTGGTTCTAGCATCTTGCTCTGTTTCTATTACAGTTTTTCCTGATAAGAAATGAGCTGGTGTAAGGAAGTTTACATCGTCAGGATCCTCGGATATCGCGCAAAGAGGTCGCGAGTTGAGGCACGCTTCTAGTCTAGCTAACAATATGGTGTACTCCTCGAAGATTAGTCTTTGTTGACCGATAACCCTCTTAACATGATGTTTTAGACTACGTATACTGCTCGCTCCCATAGACCGCCGGCACTAGGCCAGCTAGCTACGTTAAAGTACCTTCTATGTCCATCTCTGCTATCACGGTCACAAAATCTTCATCCTATCCTTTGATCAACCTGAATCCTTTGTGAAGCTGGTTAATTTCTTCCTGTATCACCCTGTTTGCTCCCACAAAGTTAGTGCCATTGTCACTGTTCATTACGTCGTGGCGCCTCTTTCTTGGCTGCCATTCTGGTTATTGCTGCCAAAAAGGAGGAACTGCTCAGGTCTGACACGAGTTATAAGTGAACCGCTTTCGTGACCATCCATACAACAATTGTAATGTAACCCTTTGTTGTTTTGATTCCCCGTCCTTTATTTGCTTTGACCTCTATGAAACCGGTGTAATATACGCTGCAGTGATAAAATGCATGTTCTGGAATTACTCTTGGTTCTGATAATTGTCAAAAGCTGGTGCTGCCAAATGGGATTTTTTTTTTGCATATGACACATTTACTTAGAAACTTTTTTGTGGCTTCATATCCGCCGATACTGTACTGTTGTCGTAGATTTGCTAATGTTAACGCGCTCTGCCATGGAAAGTCAATTTATGAGCTTGATCGATGATTAATGTGGGTTAGCAGATGATCGTGTGGTAAGATGATGGGATATTTCACTTTCTTGACAACTTAGTTTTATCAATGCCGTGAAACTCTGTAATTGGTTTAAGAGGTAATTGTCATCATCTCGCTATCACTGTTCAGTGTATGCAGACTCGTAAGATCCTAGTAACTTTGACGCAACTGCATTTGCTGTTCATTGATGGTGAGGTGAATATTCATAAATCATGTAAATTAATAATAAGCTGTTGAGTTTCCAAATAAATATATCCCTCCTTCATCACTTACTATGTAGTTTATTTTCGAATAATACAAACGTTTGTTATACTTTTCGAAATCATTTAAATGCCGTGTTTCATTTCATCGGACCAAGCATATGATAAGATTCTCCCCAGTTCGCTCAAGCCGCAACATTTTTCTCACTTAGAGCATGTTTATAACCGTCGTAACTTTTAAACGGAAGGTCCGATTTGAATAATTTAATTATAATTTATACGGACATAATCAAATTTAATTATCGAACTATTTAAATGGATTAGGAGTAACATCATGATACTAAAATCACCATTTTTCTATTTCACCCGGGATTTGCTTGAATAATTTGAACAAAAAGCGATCATGGTGACTTAACCATAATAGTTAGAAATATTATGGTATTGCGGACTTTTTGTAGATTTTGATGGCCTCTATAAAATTTTAGTACATCACTTTTCTCTATTGTGACTAGTTTCCGCAGCGTACGCGATATAATATATATTTTTTTTTTTTGTATTTTTTTCACACCAACTTTTTTGAAATCGGTCCAGAAGTTTTTAAGTTTATTCGTTACATGTTTACAAAAATCCAAAAATACAAATCCTTCCTCTTTATAATATTAGTGTAAAAGTGTAGATGTAAATAGTGTAGATGTAAATAATTAAAGATTATTGTACTAATGACAAATGAGAAAACATTGATTTATCGGTTTTTTTCTACTCTATTTATTTACATGGCTTTTTCTTTAATTAAAGAATATGTCACCCCGATGACTAAGTACAAATTATCTTTCTCTATGTATTAACCGCAATCCTATACCCATAATAATAATACACTTCTCATCAGAAAAATCGAAACACTTCCGTTTCTATGGTTTCTGTTCTAATTTAACACAAAAGAGTTTTCATTCCATGAATTCCGTTTAAAAGAAATTTGTTGTGAACAAGGCATTGACCTTTTCTGCACCAATGCAAGCACGCTAAGGAAGCTCCTAGCAAAGCCATTTTTTGTACAAGAGGCACCTGCCTACACTTGAACTGTTTGCTTTATAGATAAGCTTAAAAAATTTGAACAAATTAGCATTAGCAAAATAAATAAACGAAATTAACCAACTTTGAGGGAATAACTAAATTAAACAGAATGTATAAAATAATTACGTACCTAACTTGAACTATGAAGGAGTAATAATTTTGTTTTTATCTGTGGAGGCTTGTACCTAATTAGTAATTTAGTTACACTGTCATGTTATTGTCATTATACATTTACAACCTAGCGCAGGAGTCAGGGTTCCATATACAGGGTGTTAGGGACATCGTAACGCAAACTTTGCGAAAAGGCTCACGGCCTCCTGTACAACGTGAAGAAGAGTGTGTTCATGGTGTTTGGGGTTGCTGCAAAGGGTCACAGGGCAGTGCCGCCAGTGTACTTATATGGTGTTGCTCTGAACAGAGTGCCTTGTTTTAAATACCTTGGACACAAACTAGTCGAGGATCTTAATGATGACCAGGACATAGAACGGGAACGGAGGGCGTTGTCGGTCCGATGCAATATGTTGGCCCGTAGGTTTGCAAGATGTACGAGACCGGTCAAGATCACCCTTTTCAAGGCTTATTGTCAGTCTTTTTACACATGCAGCCTGTGGGTCAAGCATACGCAGAGGGCCTACAACGCTCTTCGGGTCCAGTACAACAACGCCTTCCGGGTGCTGTTGGGGCTACCGCGATTCTGTAGCGCGTCAGCCATGTTTGCTGAATCTACTACAGATAGTTTTTCAGCAATCATGAGGAAGAGAACGGCATCATTGTTACGCAGGATTCGTAAGAGTGCCAACGGCATACTGAAGGTGATCGGGGATAGGCTGGACGGCGTTTTCCTGGAGTATTGGACCCGTATGCACAGCTATTGTTATTGTATTGTAGGTTTTATTTTGTTTGTTTTTAATTTATAAGTAAGTACTAACATAGTTACGTAAGTTGTATCACTAACAAAATATGGAGCAAGTTTCCGAAATAAACGTTTTATTATTATTATTAATCTCGCTAATGATCGGTTACGGAAATTGACATTTTCGAGCACGCAATGTATTGAGAACAACGCGATCTAAACGCGCGAAAGCGTTGTACGTGCTCAACGTAGTACGTCACTGTCTACATCTACACGTCTTGCAAACACACATACACAGGTCTGTGTCGCCGCGCTGCGCTTTAATGTAGGTACCTACGCATATCGCGTATTGCCGACAACAATAATATCACATGAAATCATTTTAATCACTCAGAAATACCTACCAACTGATGCGATGGTAGGAACATGTTTAAGCAGAAGTTAAAAGAAAAAAAAAGGAGCCATAAGCTCAGTTTCTTATAATCACAATTCCGATAAGGATTTCGATAAGCTTAGAAGTACATTGAGATCCGGTAGCGTAGGTATTATCTAATGAACTACTAAGCCCACTTTGAATGCAGGTACTTACCTACGAATATCGCCGACGGCCGACCGCAAAAATATCACATAAACTCATTTTAATCACTCAGAAATACCTAACCCACTGATGGTAGGAACTTGTTTATGCAGAAGTTAAGAGAAATGGAGGAGCCTTAAGCTTAGTCTCTTTAAATCACGATTCCGATAAGGATTGATAAAAAAAAGATCCGGTAATGATGTAGGTATAAACTAATGAACTAGCTAACTCACCCCTAAACAGGTGGTCTACTCTTATTCAACGAAAAACGAAGTTTCGATCGAAACTTCGCGTGTTTCCTACTACAGTTCCCTTCGTTCCCGAAGTTCCGTTCGAACGAAAACTGTTTGACATTTACGTTCTCCAAACCTATTCTAATTCATAAATGTTGCGAACGAAAATTTGAGTTTGACAGATGATTGTTCGGAATTTTAACCTCAAATTGACGAAACCAAAAGTGTTACCTTTTGGTTTTCGTTTGCCATTCTTTAGTGTGGATTTTGTTATTCATTTGGTTGGAATGGCTGCAAGAATGCTCTTAATCGAGGCTGCTCTACGTGAAGAACGTTTAGAGCGTAGAAGGAACTGACGTCGCCTGCGCAATCAACTAAATATTAAGGAAATTCCCGACTTAGAGTTTGTAGGAAATTACAGACTCAGTCGGCAATTATTCGAGGAGTTGTGCCAGGAAATAATGCCTTTATTACCACCAAATGCAAGGTGTCATGGAAAAGAGCTGATATGTTTCGGACGGCAGGGACACGACCAGTGTCCGCACTGTCGACCTGGGACAATCTCCCACGTAGCTCGACGTACGCCCTTTGAATTCCCTTGCGCTGGTTACGTACGCCGCCACGCACCCCTGAATGCGTATGTGCTTCTACTTGAACTCTTGGGACCTCGGGAGACTGAGACGGACAGCCGGGAGGAGGTGAAATAAAAAAAAAATGCTTCTTCCTGGGGTTTCTTGATCCGCAGGTTTCGGCTCCCTTTCTTGATGTTGCCTCAACGGCTGCTAGGTATGACCACTATCAAGTTAACACACTTGGGATATCATCTGCTTAACCGGACTACCCTGTGGTGGCCTTAAATGAATATAAGGCCCCCAGCCAAGGCAACAAAACTTGCTACAAGCTAAAAACTACTGACCGCTCGCTAAGTTCATTCCCTGTGGAATACGACCTCGGCTTAGCGGCGTCAGTTAGGGACAGCGAGGGATAATCAGGCTGGGTCGTTTCATTAATTAGGGGTTATTAAAGCTAAAGGCTTAGCGGCGCGGGCTGGCTCGTTGGCAAAAGGGGAGGGTTTTGAATGGGTCGTCGCGACGGACCACGGCGGCGAGGTCGGTATACGGAACGCGGTCTGTATTTGTTTATTCTAAGGGTGCTGGTTTCCCTACAGCTTTCCTGAATCTTTCTGATCTCGTCGTCGAATTCGACGAGTGTATGCCGAGGACGGCGAATCTTACTAATGCGAGAGGGAGTGTACTGGGTTGCCTTTGAAATCAAAGGGTGGTTTTCAGCGGATTCGAAGAAACGCTTTGTAAGGCGCTTCATAAACTGTTTTAAGGTAGGGATTTTAAGGTCGACATGAAGTCGTTCATCCCGTACATACCACGGGGCGCCCGTGGCTTTTCAGAGAAATCTGTTTTGGATTACTTGCATCCTGTGGATTTGCTTTGGCTTTGAGTGTGCGAATACAGCACACGCATAAGTCATTATCGGTCGAATGCACGTAGTGTAGATGCGCAGGAGCATTACTCCGTAGCGGCGCGCTTCGATTTTAGGTAAATTTACTCACACAGCGTTAGAGTTAGTGAGCACACAGCTGTCTGTGTTGGAGCGCGTATAACCGCGTGTCATACACCGCATTGATAATTTTGATACATTGCCAGCGTTTTTAGTTAGTATGAAATGTTTTCGTTTTTTCGTAAGTAGGGACTTAGTTTTTTTTTAGTTTATTGTAAAAAGTGAGGAATTAAATTACTATTACTTTTAAGTAAATAAAAATATAATCGTGTAAAATATAATTTTAATATTTATCATCTCTAAGTTTGTAGTATTTGGTAAAACCAGTCATGACAGCGATTTACAGATCCATCTATTTTCCAAAATTTGATTTTTTTTTGGTTTATTGCAACATCTGCCTCTAAACCGAATGCCGAACTAGGACACTTAATTTCGACGATGCCATCAGATTCGATAAGTCCATCCGGCGAAGCACCTGTAACCAAATTAATTTGATACTCAATTCTCTAATTACGTCATCATCATCACTATCATTTCAGCCGAAAGCCGTCCACTGTTGGATTTAGGCCCCCAAGTGTCGCCACAATGAACAAGAAAGAGCTCATTTTTCCCTATTCCTCAGAGTTACGAAATTGACCCGAAAAATTCATTCCTTGTATCGAAATAAATCCCTACACCAGGATCTTGAGTTGGAGACAATGATGCATCGTTTTGGATGTGTAGGGTTTTATCACCACCAATTTCACACGTCATTTGATTATCTTTAATGGGATTTGCTGTTTCTGATGTTGCCTGCAACTTTTCTTGGATTTCCTCTGTGTTTTTGCTAAGGTTTTCTATTGGTTGTATCTGAAAATAATATTTATTTATTTATTTATTTATTAACACATACATATGTGTGTGTTTGTATTTATTTACAATAATACAAACAGTAAGCACCTTATCATGATCGGTGATCGATTCAGAAATCAAAAATTAGTCGGCTTGAGATAAATAAATAATGACTTATTTGTTTTTGTTAGTAACTTCTTAATCAAAATCAAGAAAACAATGTCTCTTGGTACACAATTTCAAAAAGTGCCAAATATATAAATAAGTAGAAAAACAAACTTACAAGAGCATCTTTTAAGAACAATATAGGTACGATCCATCAAATATTAAGTAAGCCGACTTCCGATGATGCAAGAAAGTTGTTCGAATTCATGACCCTGATCCATTGATCTCGTTCGTTTTTTAATATTTGTCTTAGGGTACGATGGGACTGACATACGCTGTGCGTTATATAAGTCCCTAAAATTTTTAAAGAAATAAAAAATAAAATAAAAAAAGAGCATCTTTATTTATGTCTTGGTTCCCAAGGATTTGAACTTCTCTTTTCTGCCTATAAGAATAATTAATCGACTAAAAAAAACAGCACAAACAGGCACTGGAACTCAATAATAAAACAATATATCTTAGCCGTGTTTGGACTTGTTGAAATAATTGTAATGAGATGTACTTTTAGGTGTAGGTACAACTAATTTTTTTCTCTCTTACTTTTTAATTGTAGACCTAAAAAGTACGTCTCAATACAATTCCAACAAGCCCAAACACAGCTAAGATATATTGTCTATTACAGAGTTCCGGCGCCTGTCTCTCAGCCATCAGATCCATTTTGCTAACTGGTACTTTCCGAATGCAAATGCTTCATTTGTTGATGAAAATACCAAAAATCGCTATGTTTTCCTATAAAATTTAATGAGTTCCCTGGATTTCTCCAGGGTCGCATTATCAGATTCTGATTAGGTGATCATGAGACTACCTGGAAAATCTATCCTTTCAAACAAAAAAAGATTGAATTGAGGGTCCCTCTTTTTTTAAAATCGGTTTATAAAAGGGAGAAAATTGTGAATTGGCTATAAACTGTTTTTAAAAGTGGCTCCTCGGTAACTTACCTTTTGGCTTCATTAGCCTTGTCCAAATTTCCGTATTTTTTTTCTTTTTTTTCCGGTATAACCCCTTTTGTTAGCCATATCTGAAAAAAAAGCTGGTAAAATAAAAACATATAATTATATAGTAGCCTAATTTTATCTTGTTAAGTTATTGAACTTCATTACAATAAAATATGTACTCACCAAAGTTTTATTATATAATAAAAAAATATTATTATAATAAAAAGTATCAATAAGATCCGGTCGCACTAAAAACTCGCCAAACTGCACTAATATTTTTACGCAGCGCGTGGCAACGAGAGCGACACACGTCCTACCTCTGAAAGACCTCGGCCGGCACTAAGCGCTCATGCGATTCCGCGTCTATTATATAGTGATACTAAATAATTAATTGTAGTGTAAACAAATAATTTATTTAAAAAATAATTGTACCATGTTTTTGGTCGTAAATGTGTTCAATTAATAAGTCTAAAAAAAAACAAAAATGCCTCATATTTTATCCCAAACTAACACGTTTAATATTTCGAAAAATGGCTAAAAATTATAGTTTTGAGTTTACTTTTCTTGAATGAAAACTTACAGCAATCGTGGTTTTTTTTGGATCAAACTCTAGTCAATGTTATCATTTTTTTTTAAGTAAATTTCTTGTAAGTTTGTCATATAAGTTTTACTCCTATCTGAAATCTGCGTAAGCCGTCGGCCGCTAGTTTTAAAAACGGCTTGGATAAGAACTGTTCTAATGAGAATACTATATGACTATTTGAAAATGTTTTTGGATCAAACACTAGATTATGAAATTTCCAATAATATGACGTCAATATATTATCTATAAATTAAGCACATTATTGTTTTATTGACCGTCGGAAATCATTTATTTTGCCTCCAGCGCGCTTTTAACGGATGAATGCTCTTAAGGGATAGCTTGCTGCGTGCATTCAGCGTGGAGTGGAGTCTACCCAGAGCGAATGCAGCACGCGAACGTACCGCACTAATGTGCTCAGCAAAGGTGAGTCTATGGTTGCGATTGAGCCAAAATTCGGCTCTACGTGATTTTTAGACTCATTTTGCTTGTTATTTTTACTTTGAGCCGAAACCTTTGGAGCCTTTATTTATTGTTTTTATGTAAAAAACCCTTACAATATATATATATATTTAGATTCGTTAGACCTTACTCTATAACCTAAAATACAAATTTTATTGCTAACTTTACACAATAAAAAGTTTCTAGAACAAAAACTGCAAAATTTACATCATAACAAACTTTCACTATACATTTTCCTTAATATCTATAAAACTACAAGTCCTATCGACTTAATTCTTTTAGTAAAATAGGTTTTGGGTTGAGACCTTTATTTTGACACCAATTTCAAAACGATATCTCTACAAACAAAAAACCTCATTTTCAACTTACGTAATTTTTTCGTTACGTCAAAAATTCGTCAAAAATTTCCTTACAAAATCTAAAAATACTATCATATTGGAGTCTTATTGGATCTAGCATGCACAAATAATACCTATCGCGATTGAGAAGTGTGTAAAAAAACACTTGAACACATGATTTATTAACACAGTAAGTACTTGAGAAACAAACTGAAAACTAAATAGTGATTTTCAAATATTTTAACAAAATATTTCGACGCGGCTCCGGCAGCTGAAATTCCATGGGGGCGCTTGAGATAAGCAACTTTGACCCACAGTGGCAGATTCCTCAAATTCAGAGGACTCGATTCTAAACCCAACCCAAACTGAAAACTTTTTAAAGAATTCAAAAAATCGTAAGTTGACATGTGATTAGATTGAGTGTGAATATACAGACAATTTTGGTTGTCATATATTAAATCCATTTGGTGGCAAGAAATAGTACTCTTTAATTTAGTCTGTTAACAATGACCGTGTGTTTTATAGTGTCCCGGTTAATTTCACCAAAAATACAAAAATAAACTATTTCATTATTCTTTCTGCATCAATATTACAAGAAATATTTATTAAACCACATTTTAAATGTAAAATTTCAAAATAAATCAAAATAGTTTATAAATTTAAAGTTGAAGTAAAAACCGGAATTTACTTTAAATGACATCATAAAAGACCCACACAATATTTTTCATGTCATTCGTTCACGAAAATAGTCTATGGATCCGAACTTCGTCTGCGTGTCCGAAAACAAAACAGAGTAGGGTCACAAACGAAACTTCGTTTATATTTCGTTCGTTTACGAAGTTTCGTTTCAGAGAAAGAGAGTAGACCCCCAGATAGGATTCAAACTGGCCGCCGCCTACTTGCTCGTTGCTCGTGCTTCGCCATACATAACACATTAGCATATTACCGTATTCTTGGGCACTGTAGTAATCGTTAAATCTAGAATACATTTTTAAATCACACTCACAAAATCAAACAATAACAGACACAACACAGAACTAGTTTTGCTAGGTAGGCATCAAACGAAAACTTATTTCGTCTCACGTCACGTCCCGAGTTCCCGAATTTTGCAAAAATAACACACTCGTTCGCTATCAAGGTCTTCAAGAAACTTACATAAAATCCAGTAAAATCGGCAAAATGTAAAAGAAATGTTTTTTAAACATCCCTTTGACTTCGCCGACTTTTGGTGGAATTGTGTTCAAAAGGAAGCCGCGCTACGAACAAAAAGGTCTTAGTGACACAAAACTTAGTAACCTATTTCTGACCTTAAGTTATTTAGTTAATATCGGAAATGGGTTACCCCGCTTTGTGCAGATACGTATTTTTTTCTAATGGGCAGTATTATCTAGACGGTATGTTTGACGCTACACACATGCACACGGGTTAGTGTGTTACAACTAGGCAGGATGCGTTGACCTTTTTTACAAAACAGCTGAGCAGGTGCCTTACTAGTTTTATTTACATTGCTCTCTTTAGTGAAAGTAGTGAATTAATTATTTTTTTAATTAAAATCACGTTGGGTTCGGTTAGAATAACGATAATGAACATTATAAAGAAAATACTTTTATAATGCGCACAGCAAAGGAGTGGAACTCTCTGCCTGCGTCTGTGTTTCCAAAAGCTTACAGCCCTAATCTCTTCAAAGTTAGAGTGAACAGGCTCCTTCTGGGTTAGCTCGCTCCATCGTAGACTTTGTCTCTGTCATATCTGACATTGACTAGAGTCAAGAGCAAACCCATCACCAATAAAAAAAAAAAAGCTGAAAAAAAATGAAAAAGGAGGAAAAAGCCGACGAAAAATTCCAACCCCCGGTCCAGAATCATGTCCTGAACTCATGGTATCCGTTTGTGCGTCGATGTCCCTTACACGCTGTATTTATTTATTTATTTATTTAGGTTAGCCAACAATTGTTTACACCTAACTTTTACAATTATACTTGCTTAATAGTACATTATAAGTGCAACAATTACTTACAGGCTAACACAGCATGCGCCAATAAAGGTTATCTATAATACAATATTATAAAGCTAAAAAAGGTACTTACAATCTAAAGCTTATCAGGATTTTTTTGTTAATTTGCATTAATAACAGCATCAAAAAATAACAAAAAATTTAAGTATATTACAATTAAATTAAGAAACAGATTTAAAACAAATGAATAAATTAAAAAAAAAATTAAAAAGTTAACAAATTAAATTAAGTAACAAATAATATTAAAATCAAAATTAAAGTCAGAGTTAAAATTAATATTGAAATAATAATAACAAAAATCGCATTCAAATTATTTCAAATTCATACATAGCATTTTATCTTAAAAATTAAACATACACAATCTTAAAATAAAAAAAATAAACTAACACCTGTGGTAAAACTATTGGTTGCGAGAATAGTGCTCGATAATTACTTTGAAAAATTGGCCTATGCTGTCATGGTGTATATCAGTAAGGTCACTGCAACTGTTTAGGACTTTACACAGCCGTGAAATCGGCGAGTTGGCACCCAGAACTGCAGTGCTATTCTCTAAATGACAATTTCGTGGCTGTAAGCTGCGACGAGCCTGTCGACGAGACAGCCTTGAGATCGATCGAGCGTGTGTCGCTGATCCAAACGGTATTCACTAGCGTGGCTGAGCTCGTCGACGAACTGTAAGCTGTAGCCTCTCGTCGCTGTTTCGTTGACGAGTTAAGAACTTGACACAAATTCTTTTAATCATAATCGATCAATCTCGACTGAGAATTTTAGGGGTTTAAAATTTAAAATAAAGGGCTTTCTATAAGTATTTTATGAAATAGAGTAAAACATACACAAATTTAATAATTATAAGAATTTATTGCTTATTTATTGTTCTGTTTTAAGACTGAATGACGATTCCTTTGCCTAGTTCGAGCAACGCGACGCGATGATGAAAACGAACGTAGACAAAAACCACAGACCAAATAGGTTACAAAAACCATAACCAACAACAGACGCGACGCTAACAAAACCACTTGTATTTTTAGTTTGAAAATTCAAGTGTTTGTATCAGCAATTCAGCAGCTATTGCTCGAAACATAACTTATTTCTGTGACCAAGAGAATAAATAAATATACCTTGTAACGAGGCAACCCCAAGACTAAAGGGTAACCAATGACGTGCCGCGATTTATCTCGCGCGCTCTGTTTACTCTGTGGTCAATGTCAACGGCTGTCAAGTCATGTCATGTAAAATAATATTATTCGCTTTTCGTATTACATTGTAGTCTGTGTTTCGTATTTTTGCGCAAATAAATATGTTTTTCCGTTTTTCTTGAGATATTATTTCGTATGACCTCTGCTCGAATACTGGACTCCGAAATTGATTGCCTTCTGACTGACCCCCGCTAATCGCTTGAACATTGGACAGCGTATTGCCACCCCCGCTGACCTTTGCTTGATAACCAGATTTGTTTGCTTTGCTCTTTTTACAAATCATGCACCATGACATGAGCCTGTGCATTAATTGCGGAGTAGCAACGAACCGCTGCAGAACAATAGAAAGGCGAAGATTGGAAAATGAATTAATTCTTGCAATTGTACAGGAATGGGTCGCGCCGCAAATGGTTGGTATCCGATATTTCTATATCGTAACATATTTGTACTATGTAATTATTTAATGTAATCAAACTAATAGTGTTATCGCTTATGTCTGTTGTCTGTTTATAGTTGTATTTTCTAAAATGGTACCAGAATGTGCAACAAATTCATTTTCGAGACATGTGACATCACCAATCCAGACTGAATATGTATGGTTGCCTGTGTCCCTGCAATGGAAATGTAATAACACCGTCCGCTTATGTTTTTTTATTGAAGAATGGGCTAGCTTTTGACCTCGATCTCTCCTGATGGAAAGCGATGGATGAGGTCTTTTATGGAGCGAGTGTGCCCAGAAGATGCCTTAAGGCACGTTTCACATGTTTACCAAAATGTGCCACTCAGATGTTTATTTCTAAATGCTAGTGCTAGACCTAATAGTCTAATGATAAATGTTTGTTTCAGGTAAATGAAAATTACTTTGTCTGCTAAGGGGAATCATGCCAATGCCTCTTGATGACAATAGACCAGAAGGGAATGAACAAACACCTATATGACACCAACAAGTGTTTATCCACTGTGGACTTTCTCTTCTGAGAAGAGTTGGCTGCCATTAACTTAGGACTGGTACATCGCAAGAACACAGTACCTATGCACGAAGTTATAAGAGAATGAATTTGTGATAATAATATCAACACATTAAGTGCAAATCAAAAACAAGATATGTTTTAATTAAAAGAGTCTGATTGTAATTTATTGGATTGTAGAAATGTTGAGTCTGTGTAATACCATACTTTTTACCACTGCACACTGGTTTGGTTTGAGCAATTCAGACAGATACCTATTTAATGATGTGCCTCAGTTTCTGAACCTTACTATATTAGCTGCTTATTTAATTGAACTTAGGACCGGGGACTCTGGACTGCCTCCTGCACAATTTATGAATACTGTATTTTCATAATTATTATAATGATTCTAATGAAACTATTATTAATAAAACTATTTACCAGAATTACGTCTTTTTTTAATTTGAAGAAAAGTGTTATTCAAATCTCAGATTATTGTAATCTGAGATCGTATCAAACCCCTAAGAGGATACAATATTAACAAATACAAGCTAGGAATGATGTAAGTGGGGCTTGTCTTATAAACATAGTTTTCAAACTCTGAAGTGATCTTGATCTTACTGATAACCTTTGCTACATGAAACTTAAAGCCTAAGCGCTGATGTATCTAGCTACCTAAATCCTCATCGCGATAGGCTGCAGGCGCTGCAGCCGCGTAGGTCTGTTATAGTCGATTTCGATAACGACAACCATTTGAAATTATTTCCTAGCGTGTGCCTGTTCCAGATTTATGTAACAAACGAAGCCTCAAAACAAGACAATTATATTTTTTAAATCTATACTAATAAAAAGCTGTAGAGTGTGTTTGCTTGAACGCGCTTATCTCAGGAACTATTGATTCGAAGTAACAGAATATTATAATGTTGGATAGCCCTTTTATCGAGGAATACTTAATAACATATTAATTAGATCTTCAGAAACCCTATAAGTATACATATATGGATAAACTCTGTATCACGGGATATTGTTTCAAATTTTTTTATTTGTTTCGCCTGGCGTGTGTTTTTCAAATCGTCACTTTTCTTAGCTTCTTCTAATAAATGTAGCTTTATAATCAACCGAGCTGCCATTTTATCAAATAATATGTATGAAGATGAAGAAAAAATGTAAGACGTATGCGCGATTATTGTAGCTTTGGCATTTGACAGTTTGAAGCGAGGCTGTGGGCGAGGCTGTAGCAGGCTGTAGGCGTCTTCGTCGCTGTTTTTTCTTAGGGAATACCAAAATGTACAAAAAACTGTCAAAAGTGTCAATTTGCCCGCCGTTGAGTAGTTCTAACTCACAGACGTCACAGCCTTGAGCGCTAGTGTAGCTTTACGCAGCCTAGTGAATACCAAACTGAGTTTCACCGCTGCGGCAGCGCTGTACGCAAGGCTGAATCTTTAGAGAATAGCATAGCTGTTCTGCGCAAGAGAGGGTACAATGGCGTGATAGGATTACGCGGATATCGGGCTGGGGCACGGAACTTTAGGAGACCCAGCAGGTTTGGGCAGTCAATTTTATTTCTAAGCAACTTATAGAGAAACAAGGCATCATTAATTTCTCTCCGAGTTGATAACAAAGCGCATTTTAAAGAAATTGAGACGGGCATTATAGGAGAGCAGCTGTTTACTTTTTCCTTTAGAAAATGCAAGGTGCCACAAAAACCGTTTTTGAACTCTTTCCAAAAGTAACTTATGTGTGGCGTAATGTGGTCTCCATACAAAACTGCAGTACTCCAGGACGCTTTGTACAAGGCTATAGTACAGCATCTTTTTGGTACCAACCTGTTTAAAGCCCCTGGTGTTTCTTATGACAAAACCCAGCATTTTAGAGGCTTTCTTAATAATGTTCTCAATGTGGGGGACAAAGGTCAGTTTTTTATCAAAAAGAACTCCGAGATCCCTAATTACATCCACTTCTTGTATTTTTTTATTACTTATAAAGTACTCCGAGTGAATTGGATGAGGCTTTCTTGAAAATGATAAATGAAAACATTTTTTAAAGTTAAGTTCCATTTTGTTAGTCTCACACCATTCAACAACTCTGTTCAGATCTTCTTGTAGAAGCGCGACATCACTCAGTGATTGGATTCTTCGAGCAAACTTTAAGTCATCAGCGTAAAGAAAACAATCGGAAAAGTAAAAGCAGTGGGGCAGGTCGTTAATGAAGATGATGAATAATATAGGAGCAAGCTGTGACCCCTGTGGAGCACCGGAAGTCATGCAATAATTGCTGGCAGATCGAAAGCCGTTAACAACAACATAAAATTCACGCTTAGATAGATATGATTTTAGCCATTTCAGCAAGGGACCAGTGATACCATACGTTGCTAGTTTATGAATCAGTATGGAATGAGGAATTTTATCGAAGGCCTTGCTGAAATCGGTGTACAATACATCAAATTGCTTATTTGAGTCGATAGATTCAATAAGGGACTCCGTAAAAGCTAGTAAGTTTGTGGCAGTAGACCTCGAGGCAACAAAGCCGTGTTGGTGATCACTGAGGTAAAGTCTGAAATGGCGTTGGATATAAGGACAGATCATCGACTCAAAAATCTTGGCAAACGTGGAAAGAATCGCGATAGGACGGTAGTTGGAAATTATGTCTTTTTTGTCTGACTTGTGTACAGGAACGACTTTGGCCTTTTTCCACTCAGATGGGAATATTCCAGTGGCTAGCGACACCTTATATATTTTTAATAACGGGGTAACCAGGGAAGTTGCACAAGCAGAAATAAATAATGGTGGGATTCCGTCAGGACCTGCTCCCTTCCCGATGTTAACACATTGCAGCTTTTTGAGAAGAGTATCTCTATCAAGTTCTGGTACTGTCAGGCACTGGCTATTAGTTGCTAATGTGTCAAGGAGATTTGAGTTGACCCTAAATTTCGCGTCATGTTCAGGGGTGTAAACAGATGCGAAATAATTACCAAAGAGATCACAAATATCCGAACCATTTGATGTTGTAGTTTGGCCGTCAGTCAATGTAGGCGGGTATACACTAGATCCACCACGCTTAGCCTTAATATGAGTCCAAAATAGTTTAGGATTATCTTTAATTTCTGACTCTAAGTTTTCCATATATGTACTGTACAAAGTTTTGGCTAGGTTTTGACAACGTTTTGAGACCAATTTTAGTTCTAATTCATCTAAAGGGTTCTTATACTTCCTAAAGCGTAACCTTAACTTATTTTTCTCTTTGAGTGTTCTTATAATTGCTTTATTAAACCATGGAGGGTAACGGCAAGTCACTGGCTTATAATTTGGGACAAATTTATCTGTTGCACTATTTAACACCTCATAGAACACCTTTAACATACTATCTGCGTCATTACTATTAGCAAATTGTTGATTCCAGTCATGTTCGTTAATATGAGATTTAATGAGTTCATAATTTGCCTTATAAAAGTTTTTTCGACTATTGAGACTATTGTATGGGAGATTGGATTCTTTCAATAATGATACAATAAGCTCAAGCGAAGGATGTAGTTTATCAACGGGAGTTAGAGAGCAACTGCTTTCACTCACAGTGCACGTAGATATGGTTGACAGAACTAGATCCAAAGTACGCGCAGAACAGTTCTGTACGAAATTGTACTGCGAAAGTCTACTAACGTTCACAAATTCCAATAATCTTAAACAAGTGTTAGGTAGTGAACTGTTAACCGCATCTGGAGCCCAATTTATTTGGCCCAAGTTAAAATCCCCTATTATACAAATTGGGATATTTGCTGTTTCAAACACGTTATTACAGTGTTCTATAAAGTGGTCAATTGTTGACAGACATACAGGTGGAGGTAGGTAGACTGCGCAGAGAGCCAACTGTCGTGATTTATGTCCTGTCGAAATATCGATGGTAACCCAAAGATCTTCACATTTACTGTGCCATTTATCAATGCACTTTGAACTGATTTTGGTTGAGACAGCAATCAGAACTCCGCCTCCATCTTTATTAGGATGGAAGCCTGTTGTCTCCCTATCTCTTCTGTAAACAACATATCTATCATCAAATAGTTCACTACTGAGTACACTACTATTTGACCAGGTTTCAGTTAAAATTACTACATCATATTTCATACAACAAAGGTTTACATAAAATGTGTTAGTCTTAGTTCTCAGACCTCGACAATTTTGGTAATAGATTGTTAAGTTTGTGAATTTTGAAGTAAAGATAGGTACTACGACATGGCATTATGAGACCAATTACTTGATTTTACTTAAACTATCCATGTTTTTGATAAGTATGTATTCTGCTCCGTCTACTTTTCTCACAAATATTTTGCCTTTTCTGACCCAAACATACTTGTGGTTCAGTTCCTTAGCCTTGATTCGAACCGCAGCGTGAAGAGCTTTGTTGCTGGGTGAAAGGTGTTCAACTACATATACAGGTGCTTTCTGGCTGGCAAATCCAAGATGTCCACAATATTGCACGTCTGATGTGAAGCGAGCGACCGGCGTGACGTCGTGTGACTCCAACTTATATGGAATGGACTACAGTGGAACCACCGAAAGGCAAGTGTTTCGCTTACTACATTTAGCTTTTGATTTTCAAATTATTTTGACTTTATACATTAATGCTATAAACAAACTTGGCATATTGATATGTGTGTATAGCATAGATTGCAAAACAATATTTAGTGATTCAATAGTAGTATCTTTAAAAAACAGCTACTTAATAATACATTAAGGATTATAACATTCTGAAAGAAAAGATGTAATGGTTTACTTATATTCCATGCATTTACGTTTTTTATTGTTTATAACTACAGCAAATAGGTCAAACATAAATATCCAGAAAAGAAAAAGTTGAATAAACTGTTTTATTAGGTACTAGAACGGGCTTATAGTTGTGCCTTGTCGCACGCCTCATTTCACTTGTTATCCAGGTGATTAAGCACCGATAACATCCACTTGTGGGGGCCCTGCTATTTACATAATAATAAATTACTCCAAACACCAACAGCTTGAAACCATAATCTTGAGATTGCGAGTTAGTATGTAACCACAAGACCCAAATTGGCTAAATTCTGATTAGGCGCAACCAAATAAAGCACGTCAAAGACTGCAAAGTGCTGCCAGGAGAAGACTTGGTCTCACAACACAGACTCTTCACAGACAAAAAGAAAAGAGCGTCCTCCTCCTAACATAAAATGGCATATTATGCTAGAGAAAAATGATTGTGTGCAGGAATTCAGAGAGCGAGTAGTAGACAAAATGATAGAAATAGGAGACTTGAATGATCGAAGTGTGAATGAAAGCTGGAATGAAACAGCTGGGTGTATTAGGCAAGCATCGAAAGATATTTTGGGACAGACAAAAGAAAGGGGAACAATAGAGAGGGATACATGGTGGTGGTCGACAGAAATACAGAAAGTGTTGAAAGAAAAAAAGAAGAAATTCAAGGAATAGCAGGAAAGCTGAAAAAAAGAGTGAGTATGATGTTTTAAGGAAAAAAGCCAAGAAAGCCGTTGCAATAGCAAGAGCTAAAGCTCAGGACCAATTGTATGAAACACTGGATAGTCCAGCTGGCCAAAAAGACCTGTATTGGCTTGCTAGAGCCAGAGAGAGAAAGGCGAAGGATGTTAGTCGGATAAGATGTGTAAGGGATGAAGCTGGAATGCTTATTTATCGGATGTAAAGATTAAGTATAGATGGAAGGGTTATTTCGAAAGACTGATGAATGAGGAAAATATCTGGAGTGGTGTTTTAGAGAATAAACCAGTGAATGAGGGGTTAGTAAAAATGATCAATGAGCATGAAGTGAGAATAGCAATAATAGCATGAATATATATAGCATGAATGAAGAATGAAATGATCGCCAACCCGCTTGCCAAGCGTGGCGATTATGGCAAACCCCCCATTTAAGGGAGGCCTATGTCCAGCAGTGGACGTCTTTCGGCTGATATGATGAATGAAGAATGGTAAGGCAATTGGTCCAGACGGAATACCAATTGATGTATGGAAGTCATTACGGGTAGATGGATGGACGTGGTTAGCATTATTCTTCAATAAGTTGCTGCTGGAAGAAGCCATACGTAATGAGTGGTGTAACAGTTCGTTGGTGCATATCTTCAAGAACAAAGGTGATGTACTGGAGTGCAACAACTACAGAGGAATAAAGCTAATGTCACATGGTATGAAAGCTTGGGAAAAAGTAAGTGAAAGGCGGCTGAGAGAAGTGAGTGAAATCTCACAGAACCAGTTCAGTTTTATGCCTGGACGGGGTCAACGGATGCCATTTTTACTATCCGTCAGCTGTGCGAGAATACAGAGCTGTGCATAAAAACTTGTACACGGTGTTCGTTGACCTCGAAAGGCATATGACCGGGTGCCTCGTGAGGTTTTGTGGTGGGTCTTTAAGGAGAAAAGTATGCCTGGGAAGTATGTGCAGTTGATCCGGGCGATGTACAGTCGATGCAGTATCCAAGTCCGGTCTGCAGTCGGCACCACTGACTGCTTCAGTATGGCAGTCAGTTTGCACCAAGGGTCGGCTCCTAGCCCTTACCTCTTCCTGATGATAATGGACGCTCTGACGTTGGAAAACCAGGAAGAGGCTCCCTGATGTATGTTGTTTGCTGACGACACTGTGCTGGTTGCTAAAAGCGGTCTCGAGGTCCAGAGCAGATTGGAGACATGGTGGCAGAGACTAGAGAGTGTTGACCTGAAATTGAGCTGGACTAAAACAGAATACTTATTCTGCGATTTCGGCGGTCTCTCCAGGCCTATGCCTTTAGCTCTCTCCGGAACGCCTATACCAATCTGCTCCGACTTTCGGTACCTCGGTTTCCTTGTCCAGGGGGATGGCGAATAGACCGACACGTAACGCACCGGATCAACTCAGGATGGATGAAATGGCGACAGGTCACTGGAACAACTTGTGACCCGCGGATGCCCCTCAAGTTGAAGGGGAAAATCTATAAATCTGTGATAAGACCTGTCGTATTGTATGGATCAGAATGTTGGACTCTGAAAAAGACGGATGAATATAGATTGCATGTAGTGGAGATGAGAATGTTGAGATAGATGATCTGTGGAGTAACGAGAATGGATAAAGTGAAAAATGAGTATATTAGAGGTAGTATAAAAGTGGCGCCAGTGATGGAAAAGTTGAAAGGTATCTATATTGTCCTGGTATGCTAATGTGAAAAGGAGGGATGAAACGCATATAACTAAAAGGGTTATGAATATAAATGTGGAGAGGAAGAGGGAGGCCAAAGAAAGGATGGATGAATTGTGTGAGGAGCAATATGAAAGAAAAGTGAGTAAGTGATATTGTGACGGCTGTTAGTACAGATTGGAAGAAAAAAACGTGTTGCACCGACCCCAAGTAACATGAGATAAGGGCAAGAAGATGATGATGAATGCAATCAGACGCTTTCCAGACATTCCGGATCATGTAATAGCATTTTATAGATAATAGTAATAAAAGTCTATAATCATTGTCTCTGAAATTTTATTTACATGTTCAAGTTATGTACATTTTGTTATCAAGTTTGACGTTTATTATGTTAATATAACAGTGGCGAGCGCGTGATGGGTCTTGTGCGCTCCGGTGCGGCGAGCAGCATACTGCACACGCAGCCGGAGCTGCTGTGGCCGGTGCCAGCACACTGGAGCCTCGAGGACGCCGCCACCGTACCGCTCGCATACGTACATGCATTCTACTGTTTCCTGAGTTTATAAAATTTTGAAATTTAAGTAATTCATATTATTCAGCAAGTTAATTTTAAACTGTCAAAGTCAAAGTCAAAGTCAAAGTCAAAGTCAAAGTCAAAGTCAAAGTCAAAGCATTTATTTCAAATAAACCAATCACAGGTACTTTTGAATTGTCAAAGTCAGTCAGTCAAAAACATGAAGCTATTTGCACGTTCCAAAGCGTAGATCTCTATGGAGAAGAACGTACAAGAAACTCCATGGACACTCTTTTAAACCATTTTATGTTTTACAAAAATCCTGGTTACATCATTACTTGTTGCATCTATATGTGAGAACAATGTAAAGAAAGGAAAAAAATAAAAGTATTCTAAGTATCCAATAAGTATTAAATATAGAAATAAGCCAGTGACAGCTAAGATATGACCAGTCTCCACTGACGGCGCCCGTTCACGAACATGACGCGTGCATCAGCACCATTCAGCTCAACCATTTTGAAGGGAACCGAATGATCAAATACACGCGCCACCATCAGCGAGACATTCTAGCGAGCATGACACACCCTCAACTGCCCCTGCTCACTCATGTCAAACAAGGAAACCATCTAGATATTATTAACACTATAGGCTCCATGGTCCTCACATTTACGGGATTTTAAAATAAAAAATGCTTCTACTTTATATAAAACTATGTATATCAATTTTCAAAAACGGAAAAAGAAAAGTAGTATTTAAAACATAACATAAGAAAAGTGGAAATTTTTATTAGTCTACACAAAGAAGGGTGAGCATCTCTTCCAAATATCTTAACTAGAGGAACCAAGCGGCTGAGACTGTGGAGCAGGACCGGCATTTAGCCAAGCATTTTTATCAAGTATATAATCTTCAAGTTTATAATATGCTTGTTTACATAGTGTGCGTTTTATGCATGTTTTAAATTTTCTTTCATTCAGTTCTAGAATTTCAAGAGGTATTTTGTTATAAAATTTAACACAGTACCCCATAAAAGAAGTGTGTACTTTTGCCAATCTGAATCGGGGTTGATCTAATTTGTTCCTATTTCTAGTATTAAAATTATGCCTATCACTAATCTTACTAAAAAGATGAAGATTTTTCCGAACATACATTATGTTTTCGTATATGTATTGACAAGGTACTGTCGTGATGTTAATATCTTTAAACAGTCCTCTTAGGGAATCGCACCGACCCAGATTATATATGGCTCTGATGGCTCTTTTCTGCAGAATAAATATAGACTCAATATCTGCAGCTCGTCCCCATAATAAGATACCGTAAGACATTATACTATGAAAGTAACTAAAATAGACTAGCCTCGCGGTATCTATATCAGTAAATTGACGGATTTTTCTGACATCATATGGTGCTGAACTTAGCCGTCCCGCAAGAGATGTTAAATGAGGACCCCATTGTAACCTTGAGTCCAGTGTGATGCCTAGAAAAACCGTGTTTTCGACGAATTCAAGTTTCTCTTTGTTCAATACTATGTCGCAATGATTAATTTTGACATTCGGTAAAGCAAATTTGATACACTTAGTTTTCTTTTCATTTAATACTAAATTATTAGCAGTGAACCAATTTTGGACCTGCTGTAGGGCGTTATTTGCTGCTACTTCAGATTGGAGGTCCTAAGCCCATTCTATCATTTCATCATAATTTTAAGCATTTTTCCAAAAGGGCGCTTCAATTCGTACAATTAGAAACAACTGTAGGTTTAGGTGGAATTTACGTAAGTGACCTTTCCTTTTAATAAATTGATGTTTTTAGATTATCAAAGGCGGAATGTTACCTGGTAATAACGTGCTGGTGCACGGAGGCACAGGCGCATTGGGGCAGGCAGCCATTGCCATCGCGCTCGCTCACGGTTGCACAGTGTTCACGACAGTCAGCCAATCTTCGAAAAAGAAGTTTCTGCTAAAACTGTACCCTGAGTTAAAAGGTAATTCAATCATTCTGTTCTGGGAACTGCGACAACGCTATGACATTAAGTTTGCTGTACGGAAACTAGCAAAAGTCGATAAGAATTCTCACAACGTATTAGTTTGACGTTTAGTTTGACTTACGACCTTCTATTTTCAAGTTATCGCCAACAATTGATTGTAATCCTCAATTTCATCAACTTAGCATAAGTCAAGATGGCCCAGTGGTATAGAGCACACAGATTGAAGCGCAAATCAGTGTGCCGCAAGTTCAAATCCCACGCAATTGTTGACTTTATGTAAGTTCTTACCTGATTGGAAGTTATGGATTAGCATTACATATTATTATATTAAATTATTCTTTAACTTGTTCACACATTTCTTAGAGTTAGAAAGGTAGATCACAAAAAAACTAAATAAAGAATTAGATTTCTGTGAGGTAGACATGAGTTTTAACTTGACCGAAATGAACTGTCGTTTGGTTGTAGTTGTTGGTTAGTGACGTGTGGTTAACAATATTGTAATATTCGCAAAATGCAGGCTAATATTAGTATTGAAGTGAGGGCGACTATCATTGGGCTGCATAAAAGTGGTCTTAATAAAACACAAATATCTGAAGAAACCGGACTGAATGTGAGTATAATAGCTATTAATGAATTGTAACTTTATTATAAATTAATCTTCTAATTAAAATGTATGCCATTTATGAATCCATCCATCGTATCTTTATGAGGTTTAGAAGAGAAATACATAAATCCTTGGGTTTATTGGGTTGGTTATTGGATTTATAAATGCAGTTTTATTTTAAAATTATATTCAATAATTATGATTATTAACATTTTATATAATGAAAATGAAGTCAAGTAGGTATAGCTGCCTAATATATATATTTTTTTGTTTTAGAAAAATACTGTAAGTCTTTGGATAAAAAGATATGAGGAAGAAGGTAGCCTTGCTAGTCGAAAGAGAAGTGGGAGACCGAAGCTTATTGGCGAGGCGCAGCGACGACATATGGTGGACATATACGAAACGAATGGTTTCGCACCAACGAGACATTTTGCGGAATTATATGACACCTCGATGGATACTGTTCGCCGTGCACTTCACGCTGAAGGCGTGCATCACAGAAAACCAGCTAAAAAGCCGTACTTGACATAGAGGCACAAACAAGAACGATTACGTTTCGCACGTAATTATTTAGATTTTGACTGGAATACTGCGGTATTTTCAGATGAAAAACATTTAAATCCAGTCAAAAGGGCAGGCTTCACTTATGGCGCAAGAATAACACTCGCTGGTGTGATAACAACGTCATTCCTAACACCGAATCAGGTCGAATCACAATTAATATGTGGGGATGGATGAGTGCAGCAGGACCAGGAGAACTGGCTTTCATTCCTCCACGCGCAAACAGTTCAACTTATGTGGAAGTGTTAGACTCAATTATGCTACCTACCTCTTAAACCCTACCCGGGGGTCCAGCAAACCCCAGAGGATGAATATTTCTAAATATTTTTGCAATAATTGAACGCACTTTTGTGTCACTCGAGTCTAATCTCTAGTGACGTCGGCGGCCATCTTATAATTAGTCGAGCGTCAGCGCTTTCACTGTTTTGACGGATTTATTGCAATTTATGGGTTTGTCAGACCCCAGGGTAGCAATAACGCAATATATTGTCATTTCATTTCGTCGATATATTGGTGAATGCTGTTATTTTTTATATAATATTATAAAGGGTAAGTTTCATATTTTGATGTAGTTATTACAATAACAGTGGTATTTCATTCTTTAGAAACAATAATATATAGACAAATCAAGCAATTTTGTTGTTTCAGCTATGCCACAAGTACAGCGTGTCTAGGAGATCAAAAAGGTGGCCAATGGCAATTTTTTATGGCCTTCTGAATATAGTAGGTGTTAATTCATATGTCTTGCTAAAAGTGACCACGAAAAGAGCTACAAAAAGACGTCATTTCTTGAAAAAACTTGCCTTAGATATGATCACCCCTCAAATGGAAGAACGCTTTACATGGCCCTCTTTGCCCATGAATCTTCAAGTTCTCTTAGGTGGAATCTTGCAAAAGAAGCGGCCATTGCAAGAACCAAGTTCTGCTCCCACTGCTAAGAAAAGATGTGCCATGTGCCCAAGGGGTAAGGACCGGAAAACCAAGGTCACCTGTGGCATGTGCCGAAAACCTCTTTGCGGTGAACATACTGAGGCTATGTGCCAAGAATGTGTTACCAAAAACAATTAATATTTTTTTTTGTATTGTTAAATAAGCGTTCATAATATTAAACAGTAATTGTAATTGAATTGTAGTTTTATTTTGTGAGCATATTTTTTTATGTATTGGGGTCCTTAAAACCCCTGGGTAGTAATAGTGTTTCTCCAGGAATGGGTAGGGTTTAAGGGTTACTGTGCGCAACATTTACCCAGCTGATGAGTTAGCAGAATTTCCGTTTGTCCAGGACAATTGTCCTATTCACCGAGCGAGTACTGTGCGTGAGTGGTTTCACAATCACCCGGAAGTAATTGTTATTCCATGGCCAGCGCGATCACCCGACTTCAACCCCATAGAAAATCTATGGGGTTTGATGGTGCAAAGGTGGGACTCGCGGAATGAGAGGTCTACGGAACAATTAAAAACCCATTGCATGGAGGTGTGGGAAAGTTTTAGAGGGAGCGAAGTATGCAGTAATATTGTTGGGTCCATGCGCAAACGTCTACTTGACTGTATCGAAAATAATGGGGGTTATACAAAATATTAAGTTTTAGTAAAATCAGTAGGCCATTTTATTTTAACATATCCGTGATTATTCGTTAACAAACACTGTATTATATTGTGTTTACTTTCGTTTAAAATAGCTATATCTTTTAACTTGTGCCATCGCCTTATCTTAAGAATGCAGTGAACTCGCTATCAATTTTGTTGACAATAATCATGATTCTATTTTGTTTTTTATTCTTCTACCCGCACTGTTCTAACATAATAGTTCAATTTATTTTTCTCATCTAATTGACGATTATCTTGTGAGAACTAAAGTTCTTTTAACAGAAATTGAGGTTTAGTTTCAATCTTCTTTTCGTCAAGAAAATGAACAATTAAGCTATGACCTCAAAACATTCATTGTGACGTTACATAAAAATAAAATGTTTACCAAGTCTAAATCATATATCACTTTTCAATAAATAACTGGATATAAACAATTATATTTTATTTTATTAAAATTTTAATATCCTTTCATTGTTACGTTATTCATATTATGAATGGTCTAAGTGGGTATACTTCCAACAAACAATCTTACACGTAACATAGATAATGGTTACAAGATAACTTTTTTGTCTAGGTAACAATTCGACGTCACAATTCTCATAAATGTTTAATTTGTAAATAAAAAGAATAAACATTTTTATTAAACACGTATTTTTATTTCCACCTTACAACATCGATAAGATGTAAACAACTAAATAATGTAAACAACGAATGTGATTCTTCTTGTAGTTAATAGATCATATTCGTAATTTGCAACAATTTAGTGCAAAAAATGCAATAGTATTTTTCATAGAAATATAAAAACAACAATATTAATATAGATTGGGAATTTTCAAAGTAAGAAATAACCGCAACGGACCGACCATGATTTGAACTCGGGCTACGTTATTTGCGAATCCAACACTTAGTTCATACGGCTACCAGAACATGACATATTTGCGCGAATTTTATCAATACGATGGTAAGAACAAGTCGCCTCTGTGACTGTGTGATGCGTATTCAATGGCACAGAAAAATAATAATGATGTTTTTAAGCTCAGTGTGACGACAGTTCCTTAGTGTGTGTTATCTGTTGAATGTGAATACTCATACACGCGCACACATACGCACGGAAGTATCGCACTCGCTCGGTTCGTAGCAAAATGATCTTTAGCGTTCCTATGGACTTTTGCGGCCTAACTGTACATTCTATTTTTAATTTTTTTTTGTCAAATATATTACTTTTTTAATATTGTTTATTTTTGGTATGCGTCATGCTTGGCGCAAATAAACTCTTTTTCATTCTTTATTTATTTTTGGAATGTACAGCAATATACGAATAGGTCTCACGAGGTTACATCAGCAATTTCCGTTGGTCTACAGTCCAACCAAACCCCTTGAAAGCTCGGTGAAACTGGTGGATCAGTCACTTAACTGTTCAGTGCTTTGATAGCAATATCCCTATTTCACAGCATAATCAACGAGAAAGACTGTAGACTGTACAGTGTTTGCATGCTTAAACTATAATATTTCTTTTCCAGATGAACACATTTGGAATTCCCGCGATGGTGATTTTTCAGACAAAGTTTTACTAGCAACAAATGGAAAAGGTTGTGAAGTTGTCCTAAGTTGTGTTAAAGGGCAACTTAAAAGCGTAAGTTTAATATCTTACTGGTGACAAACCACGGCTTCACACGGGTGAAATTTAATTAGCATTGGTTTTTTTACAATTATTAAACCTTGAGTCTCACGTAAGCCAAAAAATAAAACAGCAAGATCGGTCAAACTATTGTCTAGTGAAAATTTTTCATCCACGTGTCAGATTGTTTTTATTTATACATCCATGCTTATAATAATATTATGAATTCCAAAGTAAACCTGTCTGTCTGTTACCTCTTCACATCTAAACGGTAGCAAGGATTTGAATTAAACTTAGTACACGGGTAAATCATGACGCGTAATAGGATGTAAGTGCTTTAGTGACAGGGATAATTTTCGACTATCACGCAGGTGAAGCCGTTGGTAGGAGCAAGTCTAGAATAAATAAGTAAGATGTAAGAAGTAAAATATTGCTAAATAATAATGTCGTTATTATTTGGTTTTCAGACATCTCTCAGATGCATAGCATTTTCTGGAACGTTGGTCGATACAGTTCAACTTCAGGATCGTGAATATTACGAACTTGGAATGTTTTTCATGACTAAACAGAGATCTTACGTCGCAACTGACTTCTCATCTCTATTCACTCGAGAAAAATACGACGACATTAAATATCTGCAGTCGATGTAAAGTGAGGGCATTAGTCACGGCTATGTGCGTCCTCTAACGCGCGTGTCGTACGCGCCGCACGACGCCGCGCGCGCCTTCGGGCTGCTCACCGCCAGCAGGCACCGCGGCAGAGTGCTGCTGAAGATGGAACACTCCGTGTCCAACGCGTTCCCCAGGTAATATTAGTACACCACGACTGCTAACATACTAACACTGGCGCTCCACAATCGGGTGTCTGAAAGACTTTTTACGAATTTGGACAACTCGATAAAATCCAGTGATACTTGTTTTTAACCGACTTCTAAAAACGGAGGAGGTTCTCAATTCGGATGTTAGCATTTTTTTTTTATGTTTGTTCGCGCATAACTCCGTCGCTTGCCAACCGATTTGAAAAATTCTTTTTTTGTTGGAAAGGGTATACTTTCCAAATGGTCCCATTGAAATTTTATCAAAATCGGTTCCGTATTTTGGTTTTTAAATCCAAATAGCTGGAAAAAATATGTGGAAAAATCATCCATGTATACGAAATTGCGTATTTTTGCTTTCCTGTGACTTTCCAGTGGTGTTTTTAGGTGTGGGGTACCACTAAAAAGTGAAAAATAAAAAACTTTATCACAAAAAAAAGAAAACGACATCCAAAAAACACTACA
The DNA here is from genome assembly GCA_947386135.1 of Melanchra persicariae. Classification (NCBI taxonomy): domain Eukaryota; kingdom Metazoa; phylum Arthropoda; class Insecta; order Lepidoptera; family Noctuidae; genus Melanchra; species Melanchra persicariae. Next base: position 5,171,865 of record OX376661.1, on the reverse strand, counting down.
AAGTTCAAAATAACTTTAACTTCGGAAGTTGGTGTCAAATAACGAAAAAGCAACCAAAAACACCGCCTACCGAAATTAAAGTTATTTTGAACTTTGTAGTGTTTCTTGGAAGGCGGTTTTATTCACTGAATACAAGTAATATTATTTACCGATCCTACCGTCCTATTGTAATTTTGCATTGCAGATGTCATTATTTCGCATGAATATAATGTAAAAGAAAGTTGTGTCTTCTTTTTCAGATTAATTTGCAGTCCTGATGAGAGTCATTTAATGTTCTGGGATGACGGTGCTCTCGGAGTTCAACTAGCTGATAAACTAGTAGAGAGCGGAGTTAAAAAAATATTCATTCACTCTACAAGCATAAATCAGTATCAAAAATATAAAATAGGGTAAAATAAACACATAAATATGCAAATCATTGGGTTAAAGAAATTCAAAACACTAAAATATTTTTTTCTTTTTAAGGTCTTTGCGAAAAGTTGGCGTCGAAGTGATTACTTTTGAGAAAAACATTGATAGAAACAATAGTATATCTGCAGTTATAAACGATGCTGCTACTCTTGGCAACATTGGGGGCATTTGCGTAGCCATAACAAAAATATCCGACGATAAACACAAAGCAGGGCTGACAACATTTGTAAATTCTTTAGATGAAGCGTCGAGATCGTTATGTCCTGATCTCAAGTTAGTACCGATAAATTCAGTTTGAATTTTTCAAAACAATCTTATTACAACAAGACAGAAATGCTTTCAGTGTCACACTGGAGGATATAAGCTTCCAATGATCAATTTCTATATTCCATAATCTATTCTAATATAAATTCTATGCAAAATTGAATCTGAAAAAATCCAATTTTTGAAAAATAAATTGAGTTCGTTGCCAGAGTGAGTTGGTTTTAGTTAGTAGCTAAGCCAAGCTAACGCATGCAATATATGTGACAAAACCAGTTCTATTCATGGATTACCACTCAGTACTAATTTGATTAATTGTTTCAAAGGTATTTCGCAGTGGTATCAACAGTCAGTTCTGTGGGACAAGACACATGTATCGCCCGAGCAAAATGTGGCTTCACAGCGACCAGCTTGGATTTATCTGGTTTGAGCAAAGTAAGTTAACTTGTAATAGTAGTTTATGCATCGGTCATATGAAATGTGTTATTATTAAAATACGAGTGTGCGTTTATCGATGTACATCGATATATCGTGTGATAATAGTATTACACGAGTGTTTTAATACTAAATTATATGCCGTTGCATTTTATCATCACTTATACTGTTCAAATAAAACAAAAGTAGTAAAATAGAGTTTTCTAAACTCACAACCTCGGAAAAAATATGTGGTATAGCGGGAAATTTTGCGCGCGCATCCATAGACAATGACACTATTTTTCTTCATTTTGTCAATGAACCCATACGCGCCAGTATATAAGTGTTCTTTAAAAATTAAAAAGTTATTTTATGATGCAGTTGTATGAAAATCAAAGGAAAATGTTGAGCTGTAATGGTTTTTTTTTTTAATTTTATCTATCCACGAAAAAAAGTACGTGTTTATACAATAGTTTTTGAATTCATATTTGGAACATTACGTTGTGAGTGTAGATATAATTATTTTAAGGATGGTCGAAATGGTCAAAAAGGGCGTCGGCACGTCCATGCCTCTCAGCCAGCTTATTATCAATTTATTACTGTATCTATCAAATTGGTTTTAACATAAATCCCCGTGAATGTCGAAAATTATCCCAAGAGATAAAAAGTATCCTATATGTTATTCCAGACTATAATCTTACTCTGTGCCAAATTTGATCAAGATCCGTTGAGCCGTTCTGTCGCGATTGGGTAACAAACATGCAACCATCCAAACAACCAAATTTTGGTTTTTATAAAACATTTACATCAACACTTTATTTATCATCTAACCGTCCGGTTGCTTGTTTGTCGCGTGCCAGGCCATTGGGCTCTAATACAGCTGTAACGCCAATGGTAACAAGAGCACGTCGGATAATGTCGTTCGTTGATGTTTGCGTGCCGCGCCATGTGCATGTGCCCGAGGCTGTTGACAGCTTTGCTACTGTGACAGCGATGAGAATACTACAGGATGCGCCTAAGCGAAGGGAAAAAGCGAGGTGAAAAGTAGTATTGTCGAACTTCCACAGCCAGCAGGCGTGTACGCTCCGCAGACATAGCAGAAATGGCAATTAATTTCGTCAGTGCTTCTCTGCAGAGCGACATCGTCTCTGGTAAGATGGGTTGTTGGGTGGATATTGATTACTATGTTTACTTGTAAGGCAAGTTCACACGACTTGGTGGCGGCCGCGGAGACAGCACTGCGCAGCACCTGTCCCATACTACTAGCGCAACCAGCGCACTCACCCACACCAGGACTGTTTGAAAAACTCATTGGCCTGGCCGGTAAGAAAATCAACTGATTACCTATTAGTCAGAAAATTCTTCTTTTAATTCTTAATTCTTATTATTGGACCCACATACACAGAACTTTATTCAAAAGGCTGCTGAAATAGAGGTGTACTATGGTACCTCGACGAATCCCTTTAGAGAGTATAAAGGCAGTACCTAAGGAACAGTAACCTATGGATATTTATGTATGGATATTTATATATTATATAACACAATTCATATTAATTTCAGGAATAATTGTCCCGCAACACACAAGTCCTGACACTACTTTGAAAGAGTTAGGAATGACTGATGAAAAAATTTCTATAATGTCTGCCTTCCTGAATATTGCGCATAATATCTCTTTGGAGTCTGACTCGATACCACAGTTGACCCTGAACAAGTAAGTTTTAAATGGCATACCTATCACATACATGGACCTAAGAAAAATTAAATAAGTATGCAAAGCTAGCCACTCTTATGCTGTAATAGTAGTTTATGCAACGACCAAATAAAAGGGGTTATTAAAACACGAGTGTGGGTCGAGTGTTTTAATACCTAATTGTATGCTGTTGCATACACTTATTTCTTCACTAATACAGTTGAAATAAAATAAGTGGAAAAATAGTTCATTCCAATATGGCGGATATTCTCATTGCGTATTCGAATAACTGAGCAGCGCATGCATCCATAGACAAAGAAAAAAGCTGGCTCATTGACTTAAGTCAATGAGCCAATAAATTAAAAAGTAAAAGTGTGCTATAAAATTAAAAAGTTATTTTATAGTACATTTGTTTAAAAATCGAAGGGAAATGTTGGACTGTAATGATTTTATTTTTAATTTTACCTATCCGCGAAGAAAAGTACGTGCATTTTTGAACTCATATTTGGAACATTGCGTTGTGAGTGTAGATAAAGTATTTATGAAACTGTTGCTTATCAGTGATTTCTATGAAACAAAGGGTGATATTTTAAATTAGTAACACCTAGTTACATGCATTTCAATAAACTTGCTTTATCTGAACTCATACATTTTTTTTTTAATACAATTAAATATAGTAACGAAAAATCAAGCAGTAAAATAATAATTGTTAACTTCTATTTTAGATTGCACGAACTGGAAGAGTCTGTATCAGATATAGTTCCAGAAAATGTTTCGGGATTAGCATTGTTCTTTTCCACCGTAGCAAATGATGAGCTTCTCGCCACAACTGACCTAGTTGTGATTCCAACCCTTTACAAAGACATCAAATTGGTGAGTATAACGTTTCCTATTTATATCGGCCTGAAAAATTCAACAACAACCAACCGGGTCTGGCGCCCAGTTTTTTCACTCGAAAAAAGAATGAATATAAAATGGGTATTGTCTTGTTTTCCATAAAATTAATTGTACTATTATTGTTTTCCATGATCGTCCCCGTCATGCTTGTCCCGTGTCGGTAAGGCATGCGCAATCTTTGTCCAGTTTTAAAAAGATGGTCAAAAATCACTACCTTTCTCTTTAATCTTTTTTACTTGGGCCCTATGCTTTTGTTCCATTATTATTATTGTATATATTTATCTATTAAGTATTTGTTATATATAAATAGTACACCTATGTCTACCTACAGTATTGCCTTTCCTTTTCTCTTTAAAATCCATCCAAAGGTTGTCTTGAAAAGATCGCTTTTAGCGATAATGCCGCCCATTGTGTCACCCTATGTAATGTTTTCTTCATCTGTATTGTTTTGTAACTTATATGGTGTACATAATAAAGAGTATTCTATTCTATTTTCCCTCATAATATTTACTTGCACTATTATCATTTATACCAATAACGCTTGTCATATCAACTTACTAGTCATAACTTTTATTTGCCATAAAATAAGTTTCCATAATAACATGTGACAGAAACGAATCGCTGTAAATCCGACTCCACGCAGTCTTGTTTACCCTACCCTTAGAGTGTAATTTAGAATTGCATAGGCGCGAAGGGGCGAAGTGACCCGCTAGTTGAGGAGCAGATGGTTGTCCGGCGCTACTGGGCTCCGGCTGTCCCACGCGAGTTATCGTTGCAAATGGTGTAACGTTCACTGCTATGACTGAGGTTGGCCGGCGAAGCCGGCCAGCAAGACGAAGTTGCGGTGGTGCCGTGACAGAAACTCTTGCATGCTACATGCTTGCTTGCATGCTACATGTTGCATGTTTGCTTGCATGTTGCATGCCTGCATGCATGCTGCATGCCTGCATGAATGCTGCTTGCCTACTTTCATGCTCGCTTACATGTTGCATGCTACATGCTCACTTGCATGCTCGCTTGCATGTTGCATGCTTGCTTGTATGCTACATGTTGCATGCTCGCTTATATTACATTACATTATTGAAAATGAAAAATATAACAAATAAATTTATGAATTCAAATTATTATGATACGATCGATTATGACCTTTACTTACTTTACGACATTAATAGTGAAAATGATTTTATGTAATTTTACGATTATGGCAACTGAAGCATTAATGAAATTTTGGCAAATACAAGTTTGCTATATAAAATAATTGCATTTAAATTATGGTAAACATCGCTCAAGCACCGGCAACACCCCAGGGTGCGCCGAATTAATCGCGATTTTAATGTTTATTACCAATTACATAAGATTCATTTTTTTTTTTGGAAATTTTCACATGTCAGGGCTGGAGCGGTTAAGACTATAAAATGAAGTTCATAATTTTTTGTGTGTAAAGTGACATAATTTTGTATAATTATTTTCCTTATCCCACAGTCTTGTGACGAGTTTGACGTGAGCAGGAGATACCTGTGCATAGTGCCGGGTATGGAAGGCCACCACGAGAGGTTCCACGTTCTGTGTGAGCGCCTCAAGCTGCCAGCGTTGGTGCTGCAGCCCGGACTCGACCACCCTACTGAAACTGTGCGGGAGACTGCCCAAAAATATGCTCAGGTATATTACGTTTTAATCAATATTTAAATTTCTTGTTACTAAAATATTTGTTGGCTTTATGACTTTCTAGTTTGATTGTGCTGTGTTGGCTAACAGCCTTTGGAAGATGGTGGACCCATTTGCGTACAAAATGTATAAGAATTAAATGATTTGACGTTTTTCAGTCGAATAATACAGAATGTCAAAACAATTATTATTAAAGTCTAATATAAATAGTAAGTAATGAAATAAAAATAGGTTACTCATTTCATAATAAGGCTTTTATTTTATTTTCTGCAGATCCTTATCCATAAAACTGGTGCTCAAAATAACTTTTACTTGCTGGGATACGAGACTGGAGTGTATGTGGCACTTGAACTGGCCGCAATACTCGAAGATCACGGTAAAAAATACTTCCTTTCCTGGTTTGTTTCTGACTTACATAAGACGATCAGAATATTCATAAATATCGCATTGCTTTTTTTCAGGTTTAACAGGGACAGTTTTTTGTGTCGGTGGTTCGCCAGACGACTTGCAAGAAATGCTCAAGGAGCAACTGGGTGAATTTAAAACAGAAGAACAGCTTCAAGATTCCGTAATTCGACACATGTCTAAGCTGCTTGTTGGTGAAGATATAGCAGGTCTAGATGACGTATTGCGAGATGCTTCCACTTGGTCGCAAAAAGTAGATGCATGTATTCGTGTCTTGTTAGGACGTATTAAACACTCGGCACAGTATGCGCGTGGGCTTATAGAAGCTGCTTTGGCGAGCATCAAGCGTTCGTGCAGCTACGTGGCACCAGAGCGCGCGCTTCGCTCTCAGCTGGTACTGCTGCGCACCGCGTCTGCGAATTTAACGTCACCCGCGCAAGCGCTGCAGAGATATTCACAACGCCCAATCGCCTTACACCAGCTGCACACACCTCTGTATTTCATTTCTAACGATATAGAGTGTCAGGCTATCATCAATCGTTATCTAGACACCGAAATCAAATCTGAATTTGAAATGATTAACCTGTGTGACGCTTACATTCTGGATACTAACGTAGCATTGTAACAAGTCTTTTAATTTAGAATGAAATAAATAACATACTCGCTTTGTGATATTATTATAATTTATTTTCACTAGCTTTTACCTGCGACTTCGTACGCGTATATCCTATTGTTTCCCGTTCCCGTTTTATAAGAATGTGGCTATCATATACAAAAATAATTTTCAAAATCGGTTCAGTAGAACCAGAGAGTACCCCTACAACCTCACGAATTCACAAACTACACCTCTTTACAATATTTGTATAGATTATACCATAAAAAATTATTTATATATAGTCCTAGCTTCTGCCAGTGGCTTCACCCGCGTTACGGTCTATATTCTCGGGATAAAAAGTATGGAAATGACTCACGCTGGGCGATAAGACATAGTGAATGGAATGACTCCAAAGTCAAAGTATTTATTTAAATTAAACCTATCTTTATGGAGAAGACCGTGCAAGAAACTCCATGGATACTCTTTTAAATCAATGAATTGTTACAAAGTTGTTGATATTTGTGAGAATAATGTAGAACGACGTGCATGACAAAAGTGTCCCGAGCAAAACAAGGAACAAATCAAAGTACTAACAATTAAAAGAAACCGTGGCAGTAGAGAAATGACTAGTCCCAGCTGACGGAGCCAAACGATGAATGTAACAACAAATGTCACCATCAGAGAGACTTGTGAGTGAGCATGACACTCCCAACAGCCAAGGCACATTTACGTCAAAGTAATACCCAAAAATGTTTTTTTATTAATTGATAGGCCCGCGCTTGACCACTGTCTCACCTGATGGTAAGCGACGATGTGGTCGAAGATGGAGCACGCTTGCCCAGAAGTAACCTATTCACTCTTGACTTAAAGATTCTGGCAGAGAATTCCACTCCTTAGCTGTACTGACAATGAATGTATTATTATGTATAGTTTAACTTGAAGGTATACAGCAGTGCGATTCTGTAAACATGTCGAAGTGAACACTTGGGCGGGCTGCACGACGGGTGAGTTGTCAAACCATACAAATAAGATGGAATGACAGCTCAATTGTCGTTCACTCCGCCTAGGTGATGTGGACAGAATCGACCGGCTGTACTCACACATGTCACACGTACCGTTTATGCATGAAACTATACAACGCTGAATAGATTGAGTCGACATAATGAAAATTCTTACAATCTTCAGCGGGTTATCAATGTTTTCAAATGATAGTCGATTAGTTTGTGCGCTCTAATATCATTAGAAATGACATATTCGAATTTAAATTTGGCGTCACAAACTAGAAAGTTGTCTTTAAGTAAAGCTTCTGCAGTAGTGGGTGATGAATTTTGAAACTTAGCCACTTGACAGTCTGGGCTCGGGAAAAAACCCGTCTCAACAGTCCGTCACTTTTCGAACACGATGCGTCACACCTCGCTGGACGCTGTCGCGACAAAGAAATGCTTATATCACGCAAACTATTTATACTTTGTCAAAATAAAAATACAATCGGAAAGATGATTTAATAAAAAAATTGAAAATGCTAATAGTATAAGCCAAGAGTTATAAATAAAAGAATATCATATTTTTAATATGAATCAACCATTCTGACAATTTTTTTATAAATATTTTATATTAATGATGATAATACTAAAACTAGATCGTAAAGTCTATAATTTAAATATTTTACTACAAACTAGACTAATTCCTCTCCAAAATCATTAGTATCAGTAATAATTTAACGTCAAATCTATCGAAACAAAAGTCACGAAAAAAACACTACAAAGTACAAAATAACTTTAATTTCGGAAGTCGGTGTTTTTGGTTGCTTCTTCGTTATTTGGCACCGACTAAGTTATTATGTACTTTGTAGTATTTTTTGTTAGTCGGTTTTTTTTTGTGAAAAAGTTTTTTATTTTCCACTTTTTAGTGGCCCCACACCTAACAACACCAATGGAAAGTCACAGGAAAGCAAAAATTTGCAATTTTGTATACAAGGATGAATTTTCCACATATTTTTCCCAGCTATTTGGATTTAAAAACCAAACTATGGGACCAATCGAGTAGTATATACTTTCACATAAAACAAGATTTTTTTCAATTCGGTTCATAAATGACTGAGATATGAGGTCACAAACACAAAAAAAAATACAGTAAAATTGAGAACTTCCTCCTTTTTTTGAAGTCTGTTAAAAAGGGGCAAGATGTCCGCCTAAGGCCTTTTTCAGACTAAGTTTTATATAGGGTTTTTTGTATGAAATGTTTGAAAGTTAGAATTATGTAGTAAGTTTTTTATATATTATATAATTTGGCTTTATTATATAAGAATATATAATAGCTTTATTTGTGTTGAAATCGCAAAAAAGCAAAGCAAACCACATTACATCGTCATCCCTCATAACATAACACAAACACACTCAAATCAGCACACCCTCACTAGCACTCACTCTCTCACACAGTACACACATTACACACACAAAACACACACTCTTGCACGTCGTGAATGTGGCATATTCATATTTTTGTATTTTAGTACCTACCTAATTTTATACGGATTCCCTAAATACAGGCATGCCTATCTTGGGAATCCAGTAACTCAATAATTTATTTACTGCAGATGTTTGAGGTAATGTTTCTAGTGAGGTGATGAAGCGGCCCTAGTGTCCGTAACACAGGTTAATTCCTAGCACGGAACTGGGTGCTGCTTTGTTATCCACTGTGATATTTCTATCCGTCACTCATGATGTAGTATTTAAGTTAACCTGTACTCAAAGTTCTAGAAATAAAGATTATTATTATTTCCTTTATTCTTTTGTACAATACATATAAATTACATTTTTAAATATTAAAATACAAAGTTATAAAAATATTTAAAAATATAAAAAATAGTAGCCCACCGGTATCGGGAACAGGGTCCAAGCTACCGGCGGTCAGGGCTCCAGCGAGAGGAACCCCCTAACAATCCGAGCCGTGTCCAGAAGTACTGCTTTCTGAATCAAGCCCTTGATCCAGCTGCCTAACGAGAGCCTCCTGAGGTGTTGGTCGAGGCTCATGGCTATTAAGCCGTTGGCTGACACGACTATCGGTACAATGATTGCCGAATTCACATCCCACATGTCGACAACCTCGCGAGCCAAGTCAAGATATTTTATTTGTTTATCTTTCTCGGCTTTCACGAGGTTCTCGTCATGCGGGACGGTTATATCTACAATCATTGCGCGCCTCTCGATTCGGTCCACCACCACTATATCAGGCTTATTTGCAAGAATAGTCCTGTCAGTGATGATGGACCGATCCCAGTACAGTGTGATACTGCCATTATCGAGAACTGGGTCGGGCACATACCTGTAGTACGGCACCTCCGATTCCACAAGACAGTATTTCAGAGCAAGTTGCTGATGGATAATCCTGGCTACAAGGTTGTGTCTATGCAAGTACTCTCCGTTAGCAAGACGAGAACAACCAGAGATAATGTGGCGAATTGATTCTCCCGGACGGTGACATGCCCGACATATGTCAACCGTGCCGTCCTTCACAATAAATCTCCGGTAGTTTTTCGTCATGATAACTTCGTCCATAATTGCACAGACAAAACCTTCGGTTTCCCCAAAGAGGTCACCAAAACGTAGCCAGGCTACGGACGCTAACTGATCCACATCGGGCCCGTGCAGGGCCCGGAAAAAGCGTCCGTGAAGTTCCTTGCTCTGCCATACCGCCCTGCGATCGTTAGTGTCAAGCACCGCAGGTTTGCGCCAGTTCTCATTTGCCAAGGAGAGCGGGGTGAGTCCCTTGTCCACCGCCACTACATCTCGATGCATACCCACGTCGACAGCTAGGAAATATTCCCTGAGACTGCATATCTCGCGATTGTGGAGAGTCTTAGCATTTAAAAAGCCTCGACCTCCACACTTTCGCGGGATATACAGTCTCATTACCGACGACCGTGGGTGATGCATTCGATGTGCAGTTAGCAGTGTACGGACCTTTCTATCCAGGGCGTCAAGTTCCGTTTGAGTCCATTTGAGTACGCCGAAAGAGTACATCAATACCGGCATGACCCATCCGTTGAAAGCGCGCACCTTGTTTCCGCCCGATAGAAGGCTGTTAAAGACCTTCTTCAGGCGACCAAAGAAGCGCTCCTTCAACGAATGCTTCATGTCAGTAACACTGATGCCTAACGCTTCCGACATACCCAAATACTTGTAAGTTTCGGTTGGAGAGAGGGATCTCAGGTTTATGAAATCCGAGAGTTGACATCCCACGGATTCCATAATCTCTCCACGCTTTACATGCATGACCGCACATTTGTCCACACCAAACTCCATCCTGATGGCACTACTGAAAGTTTCAGTTACCTTCAGTAGCTCCATCAGTTGCAGATTATTGGGGGCAAAGAGTTTCAGATCATCCATGTAAAGGAGGTGAGATATAACCTGACCACCTCTCTTCAACCGATAGCCTAGTCCTGAATTCTCCAGCAATGTGCTGAGAGGATTCAAGGCTAGGCAAAACCAAAGCGGACTCAAACTATCGCCCTGAAAAATACCCCGCTCGATCCTTACCGGTTCGCTATTCCTTTGGATATTTCGACATCCTGGATAGCGAAGGACTGTCTTCCATTGCCCCATACACGACGTCAGGAAGGTGCGTAGCGTTGCATCAATTTTATACAATTCTAGCACCCTCATGAGCCATGTATGAGGCACCGAGTCATAGGCCTTCTTATAGTCTATCCAACATGTCGACAGATCCTTTCGGGAACGTCGAACCTGTTGGCTAATGGCCGTATCAATGAGGAGTAGCTCCTTAGCACCGCGGGACCCATTCCTACACCCATTTTGAGAGGCAGACATGATGTTATTGCTGCTTATGTGATTATTAATTTTAGCTCTCAAAATGGATGTAAGAACTTTATAGACCGTTGGCAAACATGTTATCGGTCTATAGTTTTTGGGTTCCGCGGTGCTACCAGATTTATGGAGCAGGTGGGTATCTCCTGTCAAAAGGAATTCGGGCAGCGAGCCAGACTCCAAGGCAGTTTGGAACCGAGATGCCAAACAAGCATGCGACCTTTGTAACCACTTAATCCAAAAGTTGTGCAGTCCGTCCGGCCCTGGAGACTTCCAGTTAGGCAACGGACGGACTGCACGGGCTACATCTTGGGGGCTGATTGTAATTGCCCCCATTTCTGGTATTGGGTCGCATGCTCGTTCGACCTCTCGCATCCAATCTCCTTCGGTGTGACCGACAGGCACTGACCAGATGTTGCGCCAAAATGAATACATGGTTTCATCATCCGGCAGGCGCGTGTCAGTCACACCTTGTTCCGGTCGCTCCCAAGCCCTATATACCCACCTTTCATTACTTCGGAATGTGCGATTCTGGGTGTATCGCTCCACTCGCCGCCTATACCTACGAATACGGTTTGCCCATGCATACACCTTCTGCTTCAGGAAGTCGATGCGCTCTGTGACACAGGACATATAGTCTTGGGGGCTGATATCAGTCCCCGAAAACGCCCGTCTCACAAAGCGCATCACTCTAGGGCGAGTGTTGCCCTCCCTGAAGCAGATCAGTTTGCCGATTAACGCTCTGGCCCCACCGATGCGACGCTCGATCCTGCACTGCCAGGTACGGCTGGTTTTGGTCGTGTAACTCTGTCATTAGTTATTTTGACGTGAGCTACACGACATGCCGCAGCAGCCGCGCAGTACAACATCGAGTGTGCATCAGTGAGGTCTTCGCAGTTATCAAAATAATTTGACAACTGCGAATCCAGAGCTGCCACCAGCGCCCTGTTTTTGTTATGCATGGGCAAACGAGGTAAGCGTGGTCTAAGTTCAGGCGGCATGTAGCGATATTCCCCAATAGCACACTCCAAAGCACTCCTCAATTCGTCATTGCACTGGGTACTTACGTTTGTAACCCTGTCATTACAATCCTCGTCAGCGTGCCCGGATATTTGGGTTGACTGTGGTGGTGCCACAGTCTGCGACGGAGGAGTAATGACATGGCTACACATTTCAGTTCGGAGGCGATCAAGCACACTGTCATCCAACATACGGTTACGCTAGATGACGCGCACCTGATCCGATAGTCTTTGGGCCGAAACGTTGACAGCTGGTTCAAGTACCTGAAACAGAGAGAGCATCCGACCACGGTGAGCATCCGATTGGTAGGTACCTATTCTATAAGAATATAAACATTTGTCCTGTCCGGCCCCGGCGACACACCGGTGTGTCGCGAATTAATCGCGAATTTAATGTTTATTTACCTATTACATAAGATTTACTTTATATTAGGGAATTTTCACATGTTGGGCCTGAGCGGTTAAGGAAATGGACTCTCATTACACAATGAGTTATACCTACCTAAATCAATATCACTTATGAACCGAGTTCATACGTAAACAACTGTGACTGGTAAACAAATTCATACAACTATCCTCCATTGTTTAGCATCGTATCAGGTGGAAAAAAAATAAGGCCTCGCTAACCCAAAACTATGGTTATATGGATAATTACAAAATATAATGTATTGTGCACGTAATGTAACCTAACGGTACCTATAATTATGATCGAAGTAATGAGAAATACTTACCTTGGATAAGTAGGTATTTCACAATGAAATAGATTATAAGATTTTATAAAAGAAAGAAAATGAGTTTATTGATAAATGATATTTATTTTGTAAGTAGGTTAAACTTAACACTTTTACACGTCAATACTTTTTGGTCATTTTAAGCTAGATGAGGCCGGTGTTTCCTAGCTGACTACCCTGAGAAGACACACCGAAACAAACTCAGAGGTCGCAGTCTCTTTTGAAGTCCATACAAATTGTACTGGTCAAATTATACGAGAACCATGTAGGTTAATGTCTGAGGTGGGCTTTTGAGGAAAGTGGCACACAGATTTGAGTGTACCTGTCCAGACAGTGCAAGCATTTGTCAGTTATTGTGGAACTCAAACTTAGAACTTTAAGGAGCTCAACGATTTGACGAGCAATACCAAAGTAAGGACATTTGGGTAGGTCGCATAAAAAAAATCTCAAACTGCCAGACATTGTTGACTTACATGAAATGAACCCCTATCATAGCGATCTGCATGGTCCCCACATTCACAATACGATATGAGGATCATGCAGATCAGTCTCTGAAATGGTCTTTTGAGGAAAGAACCACATAAAAGTCAAAGTCAAAGCATGTATTTCAAATAAACCATTTACAGGTACTTTTGAATTGTCAGAGTCAGTCAGTCAAAAACATGAAGCTATTTGCACGTTCCAAAGCGTAGATCTCTATGGAGAAGAACGTGCAAGAAACTCCACGGACACTCTTTTAAACCATTTTATGATTTATAATAATCCTGGTTACATTATCTTTGTTGCTTCTATATGTGAGAACAATGTAAAGAAAGAGAAAAAAAAAGAATTCTAAGTATCAAATAAACTATTGAAATAAGCCAGCGACAGCTAAGAGATGACCAGTCTCCACTGATGGCGCCCGTTCACGAACATGACGCGTGCATCAGCACCATTCAGCTCAACCATTTTGAAGGGAACCGAATGATCCGATACACGCGCCACCATCAGCGAGACATTCGAGTGAGCATGACAAACCCTCAACTGCCCCTGCTCTATTAACATAAAAGGCTCCATAATCCTCACATTTACAGGATTCCAAAATAAAAAATGCTTCTACTTTATATAAAACTATCAATATGAACTGGAAAGAACAGAAAAATAAAAGTGTACTCCAAACATTATAGAAATGTGGAATATTATTATTATTAAACGTAAAAGTAAAATAAAAAAGGGTGAGCATCTCCTCCATATATACAATCCTAACTAGTGGAACCAAACGGCTGAGGCTGTGGAGCAGGACCGGCATTTAGCCAAGCATTTTTATCAAGGATATAATCTTCCAGTTTATAATATGCCTGTCTACATAGTGTGCGTATAATGCATGTTTTAAATTTTGTCTCATTCAGTCCGAGAATATCTAATGGTATTTTATTATAAAATTTAACACAGTACCCCATAAAAGAAGTGTGTACTTTAGCCAATCTGAATCGGGGTTGATCTAATTTGTTCTTATTTCTAGTATTAAAATTATGCCTGTCACTAATCTTACTAAAAAGATGGAGATTTTTCCGAACATACATTATATTTTCGTATATGTATTGACAAGGTACCGTCATGATGTTAATATCTTTAAACAGTTCCCTTAGGGAATCGCGCCGACCCAGATTATATATGGCTCTGATGGCTCTTTTCTGCAGAATAAATATAGATTCGATGTCTGCAGCACGTCCCCATAATAAGATACCGTAAGACATGATACTATGAAAGTAACTAAAATAGACCAGCCTCGCGGTATCTATATCAGTAAATTGACGGATTTTTCTGACAGCATATGCTGCTGAACTTAGCCGTCCCGCAAGAGATGTTAAATGAGGACCCCATTGTAGCCTCGAGTGATCGTGATCCCCAGGAAATCCGCGTTTTCGACGAATTCAAGTTTCTCTTTGTTCAATACAATATCGCAATTATTACTTTTGACATTCGGTAAAGCAAATCTAATACACTTAGTTTTTTTCCCATTTAATACTAAATTATTAGCAGTGAACCAATTTTGGACCTGCTGTAGGGCTTTATTTACATCGTCAAGATTTGTAGAACGTCTATCTATCTTAAAAATTAAGGACGTATCATCAGCAAATAATACCATTTGTGGTTGATTTTTTAAAAGAAAGAGGAAAGGACCCAATATTGAGCATTGTGGTACCCCCATTTTGACTTTTAAACCCATTGAATTAACACCGTTTATTTGAACTTGCTGCTGTCTGTCATTTAAATAAGACTTCACTAAGCTGAGTGCAAGTTTACCAAGACCGTAATGTTCTAGTTTTAGGAGCAAGGTTTCGTGATTTACACAGTCAAATGCCTTGGAGAGGTCACAAAAGATTCCTATGGCATCTTGCGCCTCTTCCCACGCTGTATACAGTGTGAGTCTTTATAATGTGCACATATCGAAATGAGGGAATCTATGCTTAATTTTATCGACGGAAAAAATATTAAAAAAAATCTAAACATTTTTTAAATATTTTTTATGGAATTTAAAAAAAAATTGTCCTCTACTGTGACCCCAGTGTAAACAAAACGGTGTAACTTTTAAACCGAATTATCTATCGTGATGAAACAAACTGCATAATGATTGGAAGTAATTAGGCGTCCTCATAAAATGAAAATTGTGGGAAAAAAGGTACCCTCAATTGAAAATAAACATCTTTTTTTAACAAAAATCTGTTTTTTTGTTCATCAATTTTTACAATAATCATAAAATTTCTCAATAAGACGCCCCCATTACCTACCTTTTTTATTACTTTACGTTATTCTTCATCTTATTAGCCACGTAATGGTAAAAATTGCATGTTTTTAACTTAATCCCAACATTTCTTATCAACTGTTAAAGAAAGGCCCAGCGCACGGCTACGCA
Organism: Melanchra persicariae; assembly: GCA_947386135.1. Classification (NCBI taxonomy): domain Eukaryota; kingdom Metazoa; phylum Arthropoda; class Insecta; order Lepidoptera; family Noctuidae; genus Melanchra; species Melanchra persicariae. Next base: position 5,156,052 of record OX376661.1, on the reverse strand, counting down.
CTATTGTTTAGCAGGTAGACAGCATTTTCTGTGAATTTTATTATTAATGTGCGCGGGTCGGGGTGCGGGGAGGTAGGGCTAGCCGAAGGGACCTTCAATTATGACAGACAGGCAGTCGCTCCGAATTATTCGCCGCTGCTACATGTGTTTCGTTACTTTCGTTCGCTGCTACCTGAGTTTCGTTACTTTCGTTCGCTTTTACATGATGCCGCGTTTAAGTGAATTTTCCCCGGCACATATTGCCGACATTCATTTTTATTATGGAGTGGGACGAGGAAGCGCCAGACCTGCGCGCGCAGCTTACATAGCTGCGTTTCCTAACAGGCAACCAGTGCCATCTGCCCACAACTTTCAGGAAGTTCACAGAAGGTTGTCGATCACTGGACTTGGATCAAGTAGAGATCGTCGCGAGCTGCCTCCAGTAATTATCGACGTAGCTACTGAACAAGCAGTTCTGAGTGATTTGTTTGCTGATCCATCCATAAGTACTAGACGACTGGCTCTTCGTCACGGAATAAGCCAAAAATCAGCGTGGCGCATTTTAAAGAAAGAAGGATTGCATCCTTATCACTACCAAAGGGTGCAACATCTACATGAAGACGTAGACTGCCGTCCAAGGTGTGTAATGTCCACTTGGATACAAAGAAAAACTAGAGCAAACCCAAACTTTCCAAAAACCATACTATGGATGGACAAAGTGACATTCACTTGAGACGGTATTACTAACTGTCGAAATTTACACAGATGCTGCCGTGCACGTGAAAACTCGAGATTGAAACGTTCGTCAACTTTTCAAGTAAGATTTTCAGTAAATGTTTGGGCTGGTCTTATCGATGATATGTTGATTGGACCAGTCATATTGCCGAGAACGATGACCGGTGCAAGATTTTTAAGTCTATTGACTAATGATCTACCTGAATTATTGGAGGATGTACCACTGGCTTTGCGTCGAAGGATGTTTTTGCAGATGGACAGATGCCCAGCTCATTATTCTGCAAATGTTAGATCATTTTTAAACGATAATTATCGTGATAAATGGATCGGCCGGCAAGGACCTGCACGTCGATTCTGTAAAATTAAAACAACAACTCGCATTTCAAGTCGTTATTCGCTCTCACTTCGCATAAGGTTCAAAATGACCTTGATTTTGCATTCTGTAAGCATCACCTAGGCACTTGCGAAGTGAAGTGAGCTCCAAAGCGACCAACACTGTACTAGTGACTACCACACTCAACAAAATCTAAGTCGGGATTTATCGGTTTTTCATTTTACCAGTTTTTGACACAGATTTTTAGCTATTACGATGTTTACATTAAAATTTCTTATTTTAAGGAATTTAAGGCAGCTAATAAGTAAAAAAAAAAACAGAAAACTCTAAATTCGTGCCGTGAATATAATCTATGCTTACCTTACGAAAAGAAATGACTGACAGATAATATCATAAGTAATCTGTGGACAATATTTTCATTTATTGCCGTTGACGTTTAAAAGTTCGTTGCATTCACAGAGTACCTACTTTTGGTTGCATTGTTTTGTTTACGTTCTGTTTGTTTTTTGATCGATCAGTGCCGATAATAATAGTGAAATAATCATGAAGTAAGTTTATATTTCTGGTTGTAAATTTCAAAAATTATATTAATTAAAGAAGTGTTTATTTTGTTTTCTAATCCATCAATAATGTTTCAGTCCAAATGAGACACGTTCTTCTCATCCATCGTCGGCTCAGGTTGAAATTCTGGTAGAGTTTATGGAAAGAAACCCTGGCATAGCGACGGGTTTCTTGAGAACTCAAAGTGCCAGAGAGCGAAGCCGACGCCAGTGGGAGGAACTAGCCGTGCGCCTAAATAGTAGAGGTGGCACTATCAAAACATACAAACAGTGGACAAAGGTTAGCAGTGCTTTTTTATATATGTTAGAACCACTTAACATTCCATAAAGCAAGCCATTTGAAATGTGCGACGGACCTTGGTTTAAAGTGTGTTCCTTGATTTCATAAATATCTTATTTTAATTATTTTACATTAATTTTACTCAATGCTTGACTAAAAAGGGAGATTTTAATGTAGTTTGAAAAAGCTTAATAGAATACGAATATTATAACCATACGGGGTCCTTAGACTAACATGAAAACTTAAAGCTAGCAGGGGAACCACATATAGGGAATATTTCGTATTATTAAGTGTTTTTCTTATTATGGTGTGCTTGGTTACAAATCTTTCAGCTATAAACTGAGTTAATACTTACAAAACTAACTTTATACTTAATAAAATGAAGCTCTTACTTTTATACGAGCTGAAAGTCCTTTGCCACGACGTTTTGTGGGCTTTATCAGAGGCAGTAACTCATATTCCAGTTGGTCAATTAGCTCCTTTGACAATCTATAGACGCTCACATAGTCGTCATCTCGGGTTAATAAAGATAAACTTCGAATTTTGGTAGATTGTCGACGCTTTTCTAGTTTATCCAAAGCATGAGCTTCTTCTAATAAAGATTTAAGCAAAAACATTCTTGCCATCGTTATCGCTTAAGTAGGTAGGCACTTATTCACTTTATAACTTTAAAAACTTTATTTAAACACTATTTAACTATGATTTATTCTATTTTCACTCGAAAATAGATGCTTTTAATTTGACGCTTTGAATCGCGTTCGAGTGCAAAGTGAACGTCGAAGTGACAGGGGAATTACCTTATAGAATGCCACTTTTTACGTCATCTCATACTTTATCTGTCAAAATCTCGAGGTAAATTTAGTTCAACTCGCAAACACGCTCGAAATAGTAGCGCTAGTGTAGATTCGAATTATCAACCGAGTTTCAGAACGCCAATCAAGAAACTCACAGCGGATTCAGATTCGAAGTTTAGAATGAAGTCTTACAGAATCACACTACAGTCGAGGACAGTATTCCCAAATCTATTAAGTATTTTTGGTCGTATGTCTCTTCCAAGAAAGGCAAAGCTAAGTACCCTGCAAATATGTTTTACAAAAATGTTTCTTCCGATGACCCCAAGGAAATATGCAATCTGTTTTCAACTTTCTTTTGTTCGGTATACGAACCCTCTACCTTTGACCCAGACCAATGGCAATCGTCTAATTACTATGAAGACAATTCGCCATGTATCTCTGACATTTACTTGCCAAAGGAATCGATACGTACAGCATTGAAGTCACTGGATTCTTCTAAAGGAGCTGGACCCGATGGCATACCACCCTCCTTCTTCATACGTACAGCTGATCACTTGTCTTCCGCCTTACATATAATTTTTAATAAATGTTTGAAGGAGGGGGTCTTTCCTACAATTTGGAAACGAGCTTCTATCGCCCCTGTGTACAAGAGTGGCGATAAAAATAATATAGAGAATTATCGGCCAATTTCCATTCTTTCCACTCTGTCAAAGGTTTTTGAACGACTTGTGCACAATGCGTTATATCCTCTTATCCGTCATCTTATCATACCCGAACAACATGGTTTTGTCAAACGTCGCTCTACCACCACCAACCTCATGACCTTTGTGAATTATCTCTTTGAAAATATGGACCGCCGGGTACAGGTTGACGCTGTTTACACGGATTTTCAGAAGGCCTTTGACAAGGTGGATCACACCCTGCTTATGGAAAAAATTGCCTTTAATGGTATACGCGGCAATTTACTTAGATGGTTTGCTTCATATATTTTCAATAGGACTCAAAAGATCGTCATTAATGGGCACGAATCCGACTCCATAGTTGTTAAATCCGGGGTTCCTCAGGGATCAGTATTGGGTTTCTTGATGTATGCAGACGATATGAAAATTTATATCACCTGTAAAAATATTCGCGATTGTCAATATTTACAACAGGACCTTGATAGATTTTATGAATATTGCCTCAAAAATAAACTCTTTCTTAGCCTTTCCAAATGTTACTCTATTTCTTTTACTAAAAATAAAAATCAGATCAAATTTAATTATTCAATAAATAATATAAGTCTTAATGTAGTTAAATCTGTCCGTGACTTGGGTGTTACGCTTGACTCTAGTCTGCATTTTGATACTCATGTTGACAATATAGTAAAAAAAGCCTTTCAAATGTATGGACTTGTGATGAGATTTTCAGGTAACTTTGTACGACCCTCTACATTTTTAACATTATATAAAACCCTGATTCGGTCACAATTAGAATACGCCGTCCAAATTTGGGATCCTCTATACGATAAGTACAAAGATAGGCTAGAAATCGTGCAGAAAAAGTATTTACGTGCTATGAATTATAAAAATGTTTTCGTCCTAAAGTCTCCTATGAACAATTACTAAAACGTTATAATGTCCTTAGTTTGGAATCGAGACGATCTCTTCTGGGTGTAATGATGCTGCATGGTATATGCAATAATAGATTCGACTGCATTCCTTTAACATATAGTCTACATTACATAGTACCTAGATCTGTCATGCTTCGTGGGGTACGTGTGCCTCGACTATTCCACACAAATTCGTGCAGAACTAATGCTGGGGTGCGCGTGCCTCTTCGTCGCCTCGTTGATGCGTACAATGCTAACTTTAAGGAGCTTGACATATTTACTCTTTCCAAACATCGTTTCAAGGCAAAAGCAATAGAGTTACTAAATTCTTAAGTATACAAATTTATTTTTCTCTTTCTTCTTACTAGTCTTTTACGATGCACAGTTATTTGTCTGTTTTCTTTTAACTTTTTTTTTTGTGAATTTGTGGACAATGTTGTGGGTTACGTGTGTAATAACATAAATATGGAATATTATTGTGTATAAATGTAGTTCTAGTATTGTGCTAATTTAAGAATCTCTAGTTAAGCTTGGCATGTAACTGTTTTTTGTCCCTAACAAATAAAATAAAACAAAAATAAAATAAAACGTTCTGTCGCTTTTGTGAAGATTAAATCCATCGAGAGTTGGTAAATTGGCCGTTTGCTAGGATAACCAACACTCTGTCAGAACGATAATGTCGCAGCATATATCAAGATCTTGTAACAAAACTTGGAAACCATCAAAATTACGGGTTATACTGGGTATGTTTTGTGTAAGAATGGTGAATGTTTTGTCCCCTTTAAAAACTAAGTTTTTGCACTCCTCGACATTACAGATTTTAGTTTCAGACACGGAAAACCGATCGAGATCACAAGTAAGCTGATTAGCCATGCAAAGAATATTATATGTAGAAGTTAACCTACTATCTATGTGCTAAATTAACTAGTAAATTGGCGGCGCTCCTAGGCGCCCTCATAGTCAATGGAATTAATATAATAGTCCTCTGCATATTTACGTGCTGGGCAATTTACATCACCTGTTGGATGATCATTTTTCCGCTTAAAGCGTTTGCAGGTCGCAAATTGAGGCGGAGAACCTTTATTATTACATTCCTTGAATGAATGTCCTGTTTCAATACAGAGGTTGCCGGTAGCGCTCGATTCTCTACAAAATTTGGCTACATGTCCGTACTGCTGGCAGTTAAAACACCTGGTCACAATAGTGAAATCTGTCACTGGACAAGATGTCCAATTTATGAAGATTCGTCCTTGGCCAATCAAGATTTTCCTAATATTTGCAGGTACTTCCAATATGTAATTGCAGGTAGGTCGTTCTTTCTTACCTGACTTATGGCTCAACTTCAAACTTTCTAAGAAGGACTCACGACTAACGTTCGGTAATTTATCACTCAAATTTTGGACGTAAGTGCATTCGAAAACCTCTTTTTCCGTAAGGGCTACGGGGACACCAATGACCGCAATCCTTGGGCGACGTTTGGACGGTTCTTCAACCTTAAGGCCTGAGGAAACTAGCTTCTGCGAGCTTTTTAATGTATTAATGTCGTCTTGATTATCCGTTCGGATAATAACGCCTCCGTTTCTAATTTTCCTTACACCGCGGACATGGAGCTTCAATTCCTCAGGCGAGATAATTTTTTGAACCAACGACTTGGTATCATCACTGGTTTTAGTCTTATCGCTGGGATAAATAGCGACCAAACTAATATTTTCTGGGCGAATAAATTTATCTGTACCTTTCTTCACCATGTTAGCGTAGGAGCTAGTATCTGCTTGATTTCGGCTCATTTTCGTTTCCATGACTTCTTTGAACTGACAAAGAGATTCCGAAACATTCTGCTGCACTTGCAGGTGCTGGATAGTGGTGTGCGCTTGGATTGATTTTTGCTTCAGCGATTGGTACAACACGGCCATCTGAGATGTCCCGTGATTGACTTTTCGACAAAGACCGGTGACACGGAGTTTTTGGTCGGAATTCATTTTTTCCTCTCCCACAATCGTGCAGATTTCATTCAGAATTGTGTCGATGGACCCAAGCCATCTCTGAATCTCCGACGTAGAGACGACTTCATTTGGGAAGTCGTTCTCTGTGGCTGCTGGCGGCACAGGTTCTCTTGTTTGGTTTTGGACAGCCGGCGATGGCGTCGGAGTCGGTACGACGTAGTCCCCCGTCGTACCAATTGGCTGCGGCCAAAAGGGCTATCTCCTGTGTTAGACATACTTCTAACACTGAAAACGCTGATTTTCTATGCAAAATCTATCTAGTTCATCTTTCACAACGAAGAACAGTATAATTATTAGTCACACTCGGCACTTTCACAACAAACTTACTCTGCAAAATATTGCAGTAACATCATTCGCAATTCACTACAATAAATGTCGACTTTATAAGCACAGTAACTAAAGAACTAATACTAAAAAAGGCACGTAAATTCAATAACACTAACAAGAATAACAAGCTAAACACTACGCATCTTAAGATTGAAGGACCCCCGAAACCTATATTTTTATCTGAAAAACTCACTCCGAAGGCACAACGACTGTACTACCTAGCGCGCTGTTTTGCTGAAAATAATAATTTCAAGTATGGTTGGACCTCTTTTGGAAAAATCTTAATCAAGAAAGCTGATGGAGACCGATATGTCATGATAAAAACTGAAGCAGACCTAGATAATCTCGCTAAAAATAAATGACTAGTGAGTATATTTCTACTAAACACGACGGGATCCTGCAGCATATTGTGCTCTCTTTTATTTGTTTACATTATTTTATATTTTTTTGATTTATTGTTGTTCAAGTTTGCAATCTCCATTTTTTCGCATACGTCAACACATTCACACTATTCACACCACTCACACCGGCTAACATTTTTCTTAATCATACATTCAGTAACAATATCACACGAAACACGTACCTATCAACTAATTAAATCACCTAACAACACAAACGCAATTAATTCGCAACCTAACCTTAATTACTGTCTTTATTTACTTAGCATTTATGTGAATACTTTTTAAAACCTAAAGTTCATTACAACAAAGTACTGTAAACAAACTCTAATTATTTTGATTTATAAAGAAAACATCTTGTTTATTGAGAACAAAGCTAAATCAATTTTATTGAGAATGAACTGTGACACAGAACTTTTTTGTATAAAAATTCAATACAATTAATTCTACAATTATTCATGACGTTGATAGCCAAGGTATTGAGTGCAAACGGCTAAATGATCCTGCTGAATATTCGCAACTAATACCTTGTTCTAGTAATAAAACTTTTTCAATTCTGACTGTTAACATAAGAAGTATAAAAGCCAATCTTGATATATTTCTTATTTTTCTTACACAATTTAACAATATGATTGATGTCCTAGTTTTAACGGAATGTTGGACAAATGAACACCTATTGATACCAAATATAAATAACTATAAGCTGTTTAAATCTAGTGTCTCTCTAAATCAGAATGACGGGGTAGTGGTGTATGTCCGTGAAGAACTTGAGGCGACTTCGTTTGAACCAGTATGTTCTGAAGGAAACTATATTGTAGTTAGCATCAAGAATGAGATAAGTATTATATGTACCTATCGTCCACCTAGTTTCAAAAACACACTCAACTACCTAAATTCGCTAGATAATATATTAAACCAATGCTCTGGAACTAGCAATGTCATTCTAACTGGTGATTTAAACCTGGATATCATGCCTAATAATATAAATGCCAATTCTGCTAAATACCTCAATCTAATGGCCAGTCATGGTCTAAGGCAAGGGGTTGAGTGTCTCACGAGATTAAATGCATGTCTTGACCATTTTATGATAAAATCATTTGCAAAGACACAATGTTTTGTTTTTGACGAACTAACGGATCACTCACCAATTTTATTACGTATAGAATATGGTTCTATTTGCAAAAAAAATACGTCCCTTCGTAAGATTGACATCGATCTTGATGGTATAAATGACGACCTGGCAAATGAATCATGGAACGAACTATATTCGACAACAGACGTTAACCAGGCAGCTATAGTGTTAACAACAAAACTTGAAAACGTGATAAATGCTAACACTAAAGTAAGAAAAATTTCCAGACGTAACCGTCCACTAAAACCATGGATTACTATAGGAGTTGTAAAATCTATAAGAAAACGAAATAAAATGCATAAAACCTTAAAAACTAATGCTAATAACAAAGTAATTAGAGATAAATACACAGCTTACAGAAATACGTTAAAAAAAATTATAAAAGCACTGAAAAAAATCTACTACACTGATAAACTACAAAAAAGTAAAAATAATCTCAAAGAAACCTGGAATACGATTAAGGAATTATGCAATATGAAGAATTCCAATGTATCAGCCAAAGAACTACTTAATTTTAAAACGAATGCTACTGAGTCTCTAGACGAAGTAAATAAGTTCTTTACTTCGGTGGGAGCAAATCTTGCTAATAAGACCCTACAAAAACTGGACACAGATGAGGTAACTCTGTCTCAAAAAGCCAAAACACAGAAGGATCCCATAAACTCCATGGGACTACGCTTTTCAGCCCCAGCAGAAGTGATCGGAACGTAAAAGGCACTAAGAGGAGCATGGGTGGGTTTTAGTCAGAAGAAATCTGACACTCCCTGAAGTTATAAGTAGCCTTAAGACGCATAGCGCTCCAGGTCAAGACAAAATCACAGCATCTATCCTTAAAACTTTTCGTACTGTCGTTGCTGAGCCAATAGCTTACTTAACCAATTTGAGCTTTGAGCACGGAGTTTTCCCTAAAATATTTAAACGTGCTATAGTTTGCCCTATTTTCAAATCAGGAGATAAGTTTTTAGCCACCAACTATAGGCCCATTTCTCTATTAAGTACCCTCTCTAAGATAATAGAAAAAATTATGAACAAACGACTGATCAACTACCTGGATAGCAATAAACTCCTAAGTGAAAATCAGCATGGATTTCGTGCCAATCGTTCCACAGATGATGCTGTTTTAGAGCTTACATCTAAAATTACGGCTCATCTTGATAAGAACAGCAAAAGTATAGGTGTCTTTCTAGACTTACAGAAGGCGTTCGATACTGTATCTATTCCAATCCTCCTAACACGATTAGAGAACTTTGGTATCAGGGGGAATGTTTGCTGATGTCACTGTCATACTGTTTCATAGTGACACTTGGGAGAGTGTAAAACAAATTGCTGAGGAAGGCATGTCTGTGGTCACCTCTTGGCTTGAAGATAGTTTATTAACGCTAAACACTGACAAAACAAAAGTTCTATGCTTCAGCAAAACCAAAGCATCTTCACCAAAAAACTTCCTAGTTCGCATACATTCCTACCCTTGTAACAGATCCAACAATACTCTTTTGCCACACTGTAACTGCCCCACGTTAGTTAGATCCACAGAAATTAAATACTTAGGAGTAAATATTGACGACAAACTATGTTGGAAGAAGCACATAACTGCAGTTAGCAACCGACTAAGAAAACTCATTTATATTTTTAAAGACTTGAAATTGATACCAGATTTAAAACTTTTGATTCACACCTACAAAGCCTTAGCAGAATGCGTAATAACCTATTGTATATGTTCCTGGGGTTCGGCAGCCAAGACACATCTTCTTGAACTTGAGAGGGCGCAGCGTGTTGTGCTCAAAGTACTTCTTTCGCTACCGTTTCAACATCCTACTGATTCTGTTTATGATAAGGCCGATGTTCTGTCTGTCAGAAAGTTGTTTGTGTATCAATGTTTACGTAAATATCATAAAAATACAGTACCCTATCTAATACCTTCTGGCAAAAGAAGAGACGAATGCCCAATCCCTAGAGTAAAAAGCAAATTTGCCCAACATCACTATAACAATGTAGCACCTAGATTGTACAATAAACTTAATATAGCTCATAAAACCAAACAACTATCCAACTATCAGTTTAAAAATAAAATAAAATTATGGCTGAAACCATTAAATTACGACGAAATCGAAAATCTATTCCTTATTTTAAAATAAAAATAAAGCAGTAAAACACAAAACCCACTCTCACATTGTCACACACACACACGAACACCCACAAACACGCACGCACACACCATCACACACACACAATTTTTATTTCGCAGATTGTAAACTTTTGGTTATAAACTTAATTAATAGATAAATTATTATAAGTTATGATTGTAACACTAGCTCGACATATTTATCTGGAAGGAACTGATTCCCAACATACAGCTCACGCTAGTTTGGGAAACAGGGCTTGCACATGAAATGTAAATACTTGTTGTTGCAATAAAGATTTTGTATTTGTATTTGTATTTGTATTTTTTAATTATTAAAACAATATCATAACAATCAACACATAAAAACACGTCTGCTTAGTCTCGCGACAAATCGAGTATATTCTTTATTATTTTGCTTCGACCATCGTTGCTCTGACTCTGTATTCTGATCAATACCAAATCTCCTTCTTCGTAAATCTTAGCTTTTGACCAAGTTTTATCAAACCTTTGTTTTTGTGATATTGCACTGGCTTTAATATTTTTGTCTACCTTTGCTCGCAATTCCGTTACGTCCACTAGCAATTCATCATCAAGCTCTGGCTCCACATTGTCATTATCAACGCGCAAGCGATATCCTAATAAAACCTCACTAGGGACGGCATTAATAGTTTTATGGATTGTGCTGTTTAATCCTTGCTGTATTATTTTAACATATTGATCCCACCTATCTTCAGTAGTATCTGCCCCAATAGTTTTTAATGATTCCAATATTGTTTTGTTAAATCTCTCTACCTGTCCATTTGAGCGAGGCATACCCGTTGCCACAATATGCGCGCGGATATTTTTGCTTTTACAGTATTCTTTGTACATGTTGGAAGTAAAACATGACCCTGAATCGGAAATAATTCGTTTTGGATTTCCGAAAATTGTTGTTATACTATCTAATTCTTTTATAAGATCGGATGTCTTAGTAGACTTTACTGCGCAGATAAACACGAACTTAGTAAAAGCGTCAACTAAAACTAGTAAGTATATACTTCCGTTTCGTGTTTCAACGAGCGGACCTAAGTGGTCCGCGTGCAAAGTGTGAAAGGGCTGCGCGTATTTTGGCAGCGGGTATAACTCTCCTTCCTTAGCACCACCCTTATTTTATAATAAATACAATTCAGACAGTTTTAATGTATTTTTTTATTATGTGACGCATACGAGAGAGCCAATATTTGTGCCCTATTCTCTCAAACGTTTTATCGATAGAAAAATGGCCCATGTCATCATGGTTGTATCTTATTATTTGCCATATACACTTCTTTGGTTCGACCCATCGTCGCCCTTTTGCTGTTCTTCTGTACACTTTTCCGCCTAATAGTTCATACGTGTCAAAAATGATTTTATTTTCATCTATTTCACCAGATTCTAAAACAGTTTTAATTTTCACAATGTCAGGGTCTTGTATCTGTACAGATAGTAACCAGTCTCCTTCCGTTATTGATAATATTATTTCCCTTTCCGACCTCTCACCTGAGGGAACTGGATTTCGACTCAAGGCGTCCACATGTTGCATACGTGAACCCTCTCTATGCTTTATTTCGTACATGAACTCTTGAGTCGAAAGAACCCATCGTGCGATCCGGGGAATAATATCTCTTTTAGTCAACGCATACCTGACCGCGTTACAATCTGTGATAACGGTGAAAGGTGAACCAATTAAATAAAGACGAAACTTTTGAAGTGAACTTACGATTGCTAGGAGTTCTAACTCAAATGAATGGTTTTCTTGTCGTCCTCGGTTGTCTGACGGCTATAGTAATACACAGGTTTTTCACCCTCATCAGCAATTTGAACAAGAATACCCGCAACGCCATCTCGACTAGCGTCCGTATACAAAATGGTTTCTTTATTTGGATCAAAAATAGATAGTACACTATCTGATGTCAGTTTAGCTTTTAAAATTTGAAACGCTTGATCATGCGCGGAACTCCAAGAAAATGAAGCATCTTTTTTCAATAATTTAGTAAGAGGGGCCGAAATTATAGCGCAGTTTTTAATAAATTTGCGAAAATAATTAATTAGCCCCTGAAACTGTCGCAACTGATGCACAGTTTTTGGTACGGGAAATTTCTTAACGGCATCCACTTTTTTTTTTTTTTTTAGAAATCATCAGAAAATTTATTATAAACTTTTACTGTGTATGTACATAACGAACTTAACTATTTATATCTACTAAACCTAACTATATACAAACTAGACTAAAAATTGCGAATTATGTAAAAAAAGTGTAAAAAACAAATTGATCATTGGGCATCAAAAAACTCATCCACATCGCTGTCAATGACAAAAGTGCCCAGAACACTGGCAGCATTGCCACGTTGAATGGCAATGCTGATTCTTTGGCCAAAGAAAAGCCCAGACTCAAACATATTACGACGTGTTTGAAAACTATTAGCCAGACGCCGATTCCAATCACTCCATTTCCATGTAGGCCACACTGACTATCAGTTCGCAACAACGAGTCATACCAGACTTTGCCAGAGCCGTTTCGTCGGTCCAATCAAACGTTGCCGCATAGGATGGAGTAATATTAAGCCATGCATTGATATCATCATTTAAGGGGTCAAACTCCGGTATTATATTGTGTAAGGTACTCACAGCTTTTGTATCCTTATGACGTGATACCTTTGATTTCCTTCTGGGCGGAGGTGACGGCGTTCTAGCACTCGTACTCGTCTTGCTACTGCTACTTGACGACGATTGTGCTCGCTTGCGATAGCGTCTGCGTTTGCCCATGACGCGTGGTTTCCACTTCCGATATTAAAATAAAATACAATATCACTATACAATTATTACTTTATTAAGAGGGCGCCGACCAAACGTCGACCACGCAGTGGCGCCCTCATCGTTTGTTTGATTATTTCTTTTATTTTAGAATGAAAATGCAGAAAATATGCAAGTTAAGTTGTGCTCCACAAGATTATACGTTAATGTTAAAACAATTTAAAACTACCGTTTATAATAATATTAACGTACTAGCTGTTGCCCGCGACTTCGTTCGCGTGTATGTCGGAAAGTAAAATGATGTAGGTTAGATCAATAAGATATACGAACAGTCAATATCTAGCATTGCTTGACCTCTTTTTTATGGATGGGAAAACATCAAATGACTCCTTCCGATTGGCGCGGAGTGGAAGGTAGTGTCAGACTGTTACTGACTAAAACCCATCCGTGTTCCTCTTAATGCCCGTTGCATTCCAGAGCCGCGGTGACTCTTTCGAACAAATTCCGCAACCCTGGCAGGCACTGGCCCTAGCGGGCCCCGTCTTTTATGCTGACATCTTTTTGTGGCGCGCGTGGAACACAACGCGCCGCCGTCGACCCGGGCCTGGTTCTTATCGGATGGCGAGCCACCCAACGCTTGCCATCCACAAGCCCGCGTTGCTTGACCCCACTTAGAATTAGGAATTTGGAAGAGTGTTATGCCAGGCAATGGCTGTATCCCCCTTTTGTGTTCATGTAATTTTTCGTGAAGAAACGTTTTTTAATGATAACTTACCTCTCATTTCATCGAAACTATTCACAGCAGTCCTAGAAGATATCGTGAAAAGTCGGTATGGATTGGGACTATAGCGGTATTAACGTCAATTGTGTGCCTGGCTTTGTGGTTTTCACTGAGAACTTGGATGACCCCCAGAAAATGCTTCTTTTAAGTTGGGTCTTAGAATGAATATGGCCAAGACGTTATGGCAAACACCTTCAGCGATTTAAACCCTACTGGTAAAGTTGGAAATGAATCGTTGGAGATGATTAACCGATATGTTTGGCCATATCCTTTCAATTGGCAAATAAAATAAACAAACGGAGGTATCGAGAAGAAAACAGCTTGGATGGCCCGCTTTTATCAAAATTGAAGACATTCTGAAGCCTGCCAAAATTCTGCAATGTCTGAATTCTCGCCTCTATAACCAGTGTGTTTTCCTACCATGACCTACTTACTTACATGGACGCTCACGCAGGAGGCTGTGTACAGACCGATAGTTTCACAGAGAGCCATGGAGCATTCCATACTTGGCAGAGGTACGTCTTCGAGATCCGTAGACGTACGAAGGTTTTCAACATCGGAAAACGAATTGTGGAACTAAAGTGGAGCTGGGCAGGACACTTGGCAAGGCACGATGATGACTGATGCGTCCGAGGACTGGAAAAAAAAGTATTGGTCGGCCGGCGGCGAGATGGGCGGACGATATTGTTGCCATCGTGGGTAGAATCTGGATGAGGCTGGCACAGGAACGTGGGGATTGCCACACGAAAAGAGAGGCCTATGCTCAGCAGTGAGCGAAGTCGGGCTGTGGATGATGATGATGAATCACGATGTTGAAGAAAGTTGCTAAGGTTGTTAACACGCGATAGAGCTATGTAAATTGAGAAGTTAACCCCCGCAGAGGACACGGTGGAGCATACGGTGAAGGTCTGCCCTGCTTGGGCGGAGCACCGCCGTGTCCTCGTCGAGGCGATCGGCGGCGGCGACCTCTCGCTACCGGCTCTGGTTCACTCCATGGCCAGAGCGAAGAGGCAAATCTCACAAAAAATATGGGAATAAATACGATACAAAAAAATTCAAAAATAAAAACACCTTTAAGGATTCGAACTCACACCTATTATTTCGAAAGGCAGTTTTTTAAACCGAAGGTCTATGAGTTCTGTTGACATTTATTTCAAATAGCCGATCTTATTTATGTCATGATCTTTGGCTGCTGAGCTCTCCGAAAGTATAGCGTGATGATAATCATTGCATAAGTTAGACCCATAAGTATTTGCAATATTGTAATGTTGTGGCTTCTTATAACAGTTCCTCGCTAAACTGTTTGGAAAAATGTCGAATAAAATTTTAAATGTTATTTTAAGTACACAAAAACCCATTTTATTATTATTTTGACAATATTATGCAGTAAAAATACATTTCAAAATACAAAATAAATACAAAAATAATAACAGTTGCTGGGGATCGAACCATGTGACAATTGTCGTTCAAAACAGACATTTTTGAATATTGCTCATCCCTCAAAGCACATAGATTCAAGATGAAAATCATATTGTCCAAATAAACCGTTTACATACACTTTTCAATTGTTAAGGTCAGTTAGTCAAAAACATAAAGCTACATTCCAAAGCGTAGATCTCTATGGAAAAGAACATGCAAGAAACTCCACGGCCATTCTTTTAAATCATGAGCCCTGACATGTGAAAATTCCCAATTAAAAAATAAATCTTATGTAATGTAAATTAACATTAAATTTGCGGCACAGCGGAGTGCTCGTGTGTTTAGAAAAATACTGGTTACATTCTATTCTATTCCATTTTTGTTTATGGCAAAGTCGAACCGTCCAGTTCAGCACTGTTACGACGCAAGAACCAGAATTGTTCAAGACCGACCAAGTCCGACGTCCAAGGCGACACAACTCGATTTGCGTCCGATACTTTACACGAATCACAATTGATCGCGGAGGCTTAGTAATAGGGTCCCGTCACCGTGCGTACGGTACCCTAATAATCGGTAATAGAATAGCCATTATTTGCAAATCGAACCGTTCGACCTTTCGAATTTGAATCTATCGCGCAGGCTTAGTACTAGAGTCCCGTTAGCACTTTGGTACGGAACCCTACAGGCCTGGATTCCCAGTCCAGTTCAGCACTGTAACGACGCAAGAACCAGAATTGTTCAAGACCGACCAAGTCCGACGTCCAAGGCGACAACAACAATCCAAACAAATCAGAGATTTCTTTTTACGATTTTGGACTCGAAACCCTGTCAAAGACTTGAAAGACCTTTTATGCGACCGAATACCCTTGCGAACGACAATGCTGTTAAGAATCGTGTGGGAGTCATACTCTGACGGAAAATCTTAACACCGTTACAGAAAAACGCGTCATCAGTGCTACGCCATCTATCGACCATTTGGTAAACTGACAAAATACTTGGCCGAATGGAGACGGTAAATAAGGAGCCCATATATAACAATACGTAACGTTATGGTATTAAAATGTTTACTTTTATTTTACTACTTATTAAAAGTTTCACAAATAACTCAACAATTTGTTTTGATGTTATTTTCATGCTTACCTGCATTTTATATTTCTCAATAGATGGCGCCTAAGAGTCGGTCACCGCAACGCTTAGCGCTGTATGAAGTTCCTCACTAAAATAAAAAATTCAATATCTTTTGATTTTGTGGGTCGATTTTGATGAAATAAACGCTATATGTTACTCGGGTTAACACTTAATTTTTTTAATAACTTCACTTTCGAAACCAATCAGTGGTTTTTGCGTGATGCTGGCACAAACAATTGGACAAACAGACAAACAGACAAAAATTTCAAAATGCAATTTTGCGTTTTGTACCTTTTTCCTAACATTTCTCAGTTATTTTTATGCGAAAATATTCAATGTACAGACACGGCAAATCTACGATTTTATTATATGTATAGATAGATAGATAATCTTGTGGAGCACAACTTAACTTGCATATTTTTTGCATTTTCATTCTAAAATAAAAGAAATAACCAAACAAACGATGAGGGCGCCACTGCGCGGTCGACGTTTGGTCGGCGCCCTCCTAATGCGTAGATGTAGGTACTTTGAATGTTATTGAGCAAATGTAATTTAACTATTAGTTTAACCCTAAGCAAACATTTTAAGAGGGCGCCGACCAAACGTCGACCGCGCAGTGGCGCCCTCATCGTTTGTTTGGTTATTTCTTTTATTTTAGAATGATTTTCCGTTTTGGTGATTATAATAAAACTGAACAATTTAAAACTACCGTTTATAATAATATTAACGTATAATCTTGTGGAGCACAACTTAAATGTCATATTTTCTGCATTTTCATTCTAAAATAAAAGAAATAACCAAACAAACGATGAGGGCGCCACTGCGCGGTCGACGTTTGGTCGGCGCCCTCTTAAGTTAAACAAAATCTTCTCAAAAGTGAATTGAGGGTTTGAGCTTTATTAATTAAATCAGCCGTTAGATTAAACAAATAAATAATAAAAGTAAAGATAAAAAAAAAAAAAAAAAAAAAAAAAAATGTTGCCAAATACAAGTGTTCCGTTCAACGCAAAGACTACAGTAGTATACTGGCTATAGACAGGCAACTCTACCTTATTTTTGAATACTAGGAAGTGGTCGAACTCAGCGCCATCTAGTTTTAGTTAAGGGAACTAATTTATATAAGTAAATGTATAGGTTGGTAGGTGTATTGCTGCTGTCTGATCCTTTATGATATAAGGTAGAGAGATGAGTGAATCCGCTATATACTACAAACATACGTACTATATAAAGGAAAAAAAAACCACATAATTGAATATTAAACCATTTTATTTAGAAAAACATCACACATTTTACAATAAAATTTTATGTTCGCCTTTTTCGTCCCTTATGATTAGAGTAGTGCAGATTAGCCTTTTCTTTAATTGAATCGTTAATATTCCAAAAGGTTATTTGGCCAGTGAGAACATTATTGATATCTTTGCACCAGTTGTTTACAACAACAACACAACACAACACGAACGTACGAACGAATTGTAACGCGGCTCAACAACATGGAGAAACGAAAGCTCAACTCAACCTGCAGATGCACTAGCGAAACAACAAAAACTCCATTGCAAAAGGAAAATAAATGCGCAAGAGTAGTTACACTCTCACGCAGCCATTTGCAATTCAAGTGTGGCCATTCAAAAACAAACTTCTGCACGTTTAAATACCAAAATATAACTTCTTCACTATTTAAGCTCACAATAAAAACCTAATTATGTACTAATTCATATATTCTATTATTTTTATATAAGAAGATCATGAAATTATATTATTTTTCTTGATTAATGTTATAAAGAAAAAAAAAATATATATTTAACCGTAGCAACACCGCAATTTGTTTCCCTTAACTAAAAACTAGATGGCGCTGTTTTCAATAAAAAAATGGAATTTTAATTTTGTTCTAAGTTGCCATAGCATGGTTCAACGGTTTGAAAGGAAAGAGGCCGGGCGCGCTGAGCCACCGAGCGAGCTCGTCTCCTCCCCACCACCAACAGCGGCGATCGACGATTTTTTCTCACTACGCATAATTTATCTAATTTTCTCATGACATTGTTCAATTGTATGATTTAAAATTCGTAATGAGACAGATGACCAATTTTTATTTTTATTTTTTACTTGTTCATTTGTGGTGGTTAAGTGTTAGTGGAAGTGGATAAGGTGGTTCCTATCTCTATATTAATTTTACTCGAATTCCATGTATGACTACTTTTGTACACCCTAGAGGCAAAACATAGCGCTCTCAATGTATTGCCAAAAGAACTTATAATGTACCTGTGTTTTACAATAAATAAATGAATCTGAATCTGAATCTGATCCGATGTTAACGTCGCGGCTAGGCAGGTGGCGCTTGTAGTTCCGAACGCCAATAACAGATGGCGCTCACTCCACGAAGTTGCCAACACAATACAGTATTTTTTTAGCAATACAGTATTTTTATAGCATCAAAGTAGTTTCGCGAAACAGCCAAGACCACCAGCAGCATACCTCGAGTTTGTCATTCAACAATAGCTAAAACTGCTTGCTATTGTTATGCTTCAAATTGATACGTTATTAGTCGCAGGCGTGCCCCAAAACCACTAAAGCGTTGCTTGCAAAAACTACCTCCGTACGTTGGAGCTGCTCATGCGATGCTGACTATATACAGAACAAACGCAATACCTTCTAAGAGGTCATTGTACTCATCATTATGAACAACTTTTACTATGGAACCAATCCAAAATCAAGAAAAAAAAATCGGCAAATTAAAAAAAGGGAAAATTTCAATTATCAACATTTGAGAGGTTCAGTACATTTTGTCGAGTTATGCGCACATAGATGTATGGTACAGTCGATTTTTTTTTCACGATTTCAGTGTTAAAGTTGTTTATATTGATGAGTACACGTTGCTCAAGTGTCGCAGCTCAAGAATAATTCATCATGTATATTCAATCTACAGAGTTGAAGGTGGCTAGAACCAAAGTCTATTATTTTTGAAGTAATAAACAATGATCTGACGCTAGGGCACGCTGTAATGGAGTGTTAAACACTTTATTTTATTAATAAAAAAATATAACCAATACTTACGTCAATTATTTTGATGGAAACTAATCAAATTAAATAAATGCAACTATTGGTATGATAATGCATTATTTTAGTAAATTAATTTTGGTGCTAACAATACAAAACCTATGATTCCGTACTTATTAAACGTTCAGTAAAAGAAATAAATAAAAAACAGTGATTCAGCAGAAACTCATGGAAAACAACATGATGACAAACACACAAACAAACATAATTAAAAAAAAAACACCAATTATAATATTGTAGCAGCATTAATGCCGGCACAAAAAATCAACTTAGCAGAGTCAACATCACAACAAATGAGACTCGCAGCGCCATCTATCTCGACAGCTGCGAACTAACTTGACCAAATCAGAAACGATATCAGAGTTTACCGTGCGATTAATACATATACAAAGCCCGAATATAAACTGTCGGGCAGTTTCCCACCAGACACAACATCCGTCTGGTCGGAGGACCCTCCCTTTTCAACGGAAGTATGTGGGACATTACTCTCTGTTCCGCTACCACCAAACTGGTGAACCGCGACATTGAACGTCAGCGCAGCCTTCGTGCAGCTACTCCATCATGATGTCACCATCATCATCATCACTTCTCTTCATCGTGACCTCAAGCTCTCGAGCAGCGAGTCATACAGCCAGCCAGTACCCACGGCTTCTACGGGACGGAACGGACGGACGGACGGAACGGGGCGGACGCGCATTCCTGGTCAGCATCCACAGCCACCATCATCACCCTCAACCTCATTAGCGACTTTGACAAGCACACTGCACCTTCGGCCAGTCACATGAAGAGCGTTGAAGAACGTCTCTTGGTCGACGCCAGCAGTCACATCAGCATGTCGCACAGCTCCAACCAGTGGGTCGGAGCTGACGTGACGTGACGTGGAGCCAGCAGCACTAATCCGACTCACTAGGGCCTGCAGCATCATCCCGACTCACTGAGATATCATCACCCCGACTCACTGGGGCACCGCAGACAGTTCCGACTCACCGTGAACTCTGCGACTTCCGGTTCCGACTCACTGGAACCAACCTTCCACTGGCCTGGCAAGCATCTCAAGATGTATGGACGACTCATCCACTATCTACCTCCGGTCTCCGGAGGGGACTGATGAAGCGGCATTAATGCCGCCATAAAAAATCAACTTAGCAGAATCAACATCACAACAAATGAGACTCGCAGCGCCATCTATCTCGACAGCTGCGAACTAACTTAACAAAATCCTAAATCGCGATATCAGAGTTTACCGTGCGATTAGAACATAATAAAATTATAATACAAAGCCCGAATATCAACTGTCGGGCAGTTGCCCACCGGACACAACAGCGGTCCGGTCGGAGGATCTTCCCTTTTCAACGGATGTATGCGGAACTTTACTCTCTGTTCCGCTTCTCTCCAAAATATAATATAAACATTATAAAAATGTGTCTTTCGGCTGCGCCAAACAGTTCCATCCACGTCAGCGTTAACGTGAGACTAGGGTCTGACGCTGATTTTCAACTGATTGGCTGAAACCCAACCGAGTTCCTTCAAAATGCCCATTGCGTTCCAGAGCAACAGTAACTCTTTCGAACATCTATAATTATAATAAAACAGTAGAAAGTTTGTGTCTGTACATTAAACAAATTTACCGAAACTGGGTTGGGGACGAGGAAAAAGGATTATTCTGCACAAAAAAAGGTTTTTCAGATTTTCTTGTCTGTCTGTCTGTTAACGCTAATCTCTGAAAATACTATACAGATTTACTTGGAGACTGTACAGTTACATGTGGGTTAGCTCTGAGCAACATTTAGTCTTTGTTTCAATTAAATTGGTGGCCAGGAAAAAAAGTCATGGGCATTTAAAGATAAATTTTACGGCATGATTTAAACCGTAGCCATTGGTAACCTCTGTACTGATAGGAACGCAAAGAATCATGACCATCAACAGTACTGGTTTTTCTCATGCATCAAGATAAAAATTATATTACAATTATTTTCTTTATTTTTGAAGTCATTCTGCAATTAGAATGCCAATTTTGTATAGGGGTTTATTTTGTAAACTTAATAAGTTATGAAATTCTTTTGATAAAATGAATTACCTACTGCCGGCTATTCTTACGTTAAAGTGTTGCCATAATCAAAATAAGTAAATATATTGACAACTCTAATCGATTTTTTTTGTATACGATTACAAATTAATATAAATGTAAAGTCATTGGAAAGGTAAATCGCGGGGTTTTTGAGAGATGGAGATGATACTACTGTGGTGTGAAATAATTAGTATTTCACACACACAGTAGTCGTATTATTTTGCTTTCAAAACTTTTTAAAGCACACTTCACTCACTCACTGCACTTTGTTGGCTAACGATACATATGAGTGATTGCATAGATTTTTTTTTAATTGTCTTGCTTCGGTTTGATATAAATTGAACCTTTTTAATAAATTAATGATAATAGAACTAAATCAGTCATTTGAAATAATTGTGTCGAGTGTATTTATTCGATTAATCAATTTTCATTTAAAATCTAAAGTGGCAACATTGGTGTTGGTGTCTGAAATTGAATTGTCATTGTCAAAAAGTCCAATGTCAATTGCGCGTGGTGCATGCTAAGTTTGTTCATAGCGATTTAAATATTACAGTTTTTTTTTGTGTTGTTTGAGTCCTACTCTCCACAGTAATTGTGATATTCATTGTAACTATTTGTTTATTTCTTGTTTTCAATCACTATCGCTTACTTTAATGTGAAATTGTGAATCTTACGCCAGGACGTTTTTACGCCAGGAAGTTTTCACTTTGTTTGAAGTTGTGTGTGATTCGTATTTTGTTGTACTGTTTTAACAGGAAATATAAAGGCAAGGTACTGATTTATTTAAGTCTATTCCATCAGATATGCTAAATAATCTGCTCTCCAAACTACGACCTATAAACTTACCTCTATACACAACGGATATTTCTATTTTGAGGTTAAGTTACGTTTTCTAAAAAAACTTGGAAATGCGAGTTTTGATTCCAAAATGGGAATTGTAGATGGTTATTTGGTCAATTTATAAACCATCTAAAACAACTTTGGAATTGACGCAACTCTGTACCGCGGTCCATATTGTCGTGGTCATTCTCCTTTGGCATTGTTCTAACAAGTGAAATCAGCCAAGGCGATTAATGACCGGACTTCCACTAAGTGTTTTTGTTTATGTTTAGATTTCCAAACAATCTTATAACATACGTAACATCAATGTGTAGGTAATACATTTGCAATATTAATATTCATGTTTTCAAATACCTACACTGCCAATATTAAAGAGGTTATGACTATAAATAAGTTTTTTTTATCTATAGCATCTCAGCAGCCACTTTCTGTGTAAGCCTTTAATCATGAAGAGATGCCAAACGACATACTTTAAATTAATATTTCTATTTGTAACTTTCATAATTATGTGAACACTAGACAAGTAGAAATTATTTTTTGTAACAATATATTCTTCAGGACCTAATAGTTGGTCCAATATAAGTCTGTAAATCGATACAGTGTGAACGCGATATCTGGTCTCCAAGGAACGATCGATATTTTACTTTATTTTATTTGTTAACTTATAGAATACAGGGTGTAAGCCATCCGCAGATTGACGGGGTGAGTTCAGTATACCATACTAAGAAGACTGGTACATGAAATTGTTTCAGGAACTTTATAGGAATCCAATAGAACTGATTTGTTTTAAAACCTCATACGCAATGTATCGTGATCGTGGCAATCGCATAGTGATCGGCAAGTGCAGCTAGCTTTCAGCCACCGTCGCCACTACGGGAGCTGATTTCATGCGTCGATCGAAACGAGTATTTCAACATCCATTGCAGGTTTTTGGAACGAAGTTTCTTATCGCGCGTTGCGAAAGGGGGCTAGACGGAAAAAATTAAGACCAAAAGTTGAAACGACACTTTTGAAATTATGACCAAAAGTTGTAACGACACTTTTGAAATTATGACCAAAAGTTGTAACGACACTTTTTGCTATAGTTTTTTTTACTAAATGTATGGAATTATCTAATCATTTTTGAATATCAGGTCAAAATCAAAATCCAAGATGGCGACGATGAAATTTTCCATCCTTTCGTCATGGTCATATACTTACGTTAGGCGCATCGAAGGGAACATTAGGAAAAACCCTAAAGAATTTTGACAGCATATTTCTAACCTTAAGTCAAAAGGCGGGTTTGAGCCTAACGTAACACACCAAGGCAAAGTTCACAGTGGTGTAGCAGCAGCTGAAGCATTCGCAGACTATTTTGCGAGCGTTTTCCAAACTGAAGTGACAAAATTAGACCTTGGAAATATAGCCAATCCAAGCAGTTCCAATATTAGTAATTACATTAATATACTAAACTTTGCTGAAAGTGACGTAATCAACGGAATAAATAAATTAAAACTCAACAGTTCTATTGGACCTGATAGTATTCCTCCGTGGTTCTTAAAGGAGGGAAGAGAATTACTTGTTCGGCCCCTGACCCACATTTTTAATTTAGCGCTAAAATCTGGAGTGTATCCACCACCATGGAAGATCTCAAGAGTGACTCCCATACCGAAATCTTCAAATAGATCTTCAGTCGATGAATACCGTCCAATAGCGATACTATCTTCACCCGCGAAAGTTTTCGAGAACGTCCTACATCAAGGCATTTACAAGCAAGTGACTCAGTACCTGTGCAATGAGCAGCATGGCTTTCGTGAAAAAAGATCCGTCAATACTAACTTACTTACACTAGTTAATTATATATCTACTAGTCTTGATCGCAGACGCCAGGTTGACGTTCTATACTTTGATTTTCAAAAAGCGTTTGACAGAGTCAATAATGACGTCTTGTTGTCAAAGCTCAGTGCGATAGGTGTTGCTCCAGGCCAGATTAGGTTTGTACGAGTCACACCCATACCACACTCGCTCGGGTGTGGTTCGGTAGTCGGGCCTCTCCTCTTCATTTTGATGATAAATGACCTCCCTGATGTGGTTGTGAATGCCAGATGCCTCTTATATGCTGATGACTTAAAACTATTTTATGAAATAAAGTCTGAACTCGATTGCCAAGCTCTGCAATCAGACATTGATTCAGTATATAAGTGGAGTTAAGAAAATAAAATGGAATTTAATAAATCCAAATGCTACGTAATGTCTTTCGGTCGAATGCAGCGCCCAGTCAACTTTCAATACACACTGAATGGGGATACAATAGCAAGAACTGATGCCATGAAAGACCTGGGAGTCGTATTCGACCGTAAGCTTACTTTTCACGACCACATCAATTCTACTGCGAAGGAGTCCTTCAGGCGCCTCGGCTTTGTTTTAAGGAACTGTCGTGACTTCCATAACCCTCACGTAATTAAGCTTGTTTTTGGGGCATTGGTCCGCAGCAAGCTTGAATCCAGTGCGTGCGTATGGAATCCTTTTGAAAAGCAGTATGCGCTAGCTCTAGAAAAAGTCCAAAAAGCATTCCTAAGATACCTTTACAAGCACTTCTATGGGTATTATCCATTCCTGTATCCGACTAAATTCCTGTTGGGTTGCTTGTCTTTCAATTCGTTGGAAGTGAGGCGGTCGCGTGATCAGATGACTGTGATATTTAGGATTCTCAGGGGAATTATTGATGCACCTGATCTGCATAATGAGGTCTGCAATCTATTTGTCCCAGACAATTACTGTGGTCATAGGAAACACCGCCTATTGGCTGTTCCAACTCGCCGTACAGTTGCACACTCCAAGTCGCGTATTCCTCGAACTCTAGCCGCTATTAACGCTCTCTTGGACTCAAACACAGATTTGGATATGTTTGCGGATGAATGGAAGATAATACTGTCAGAATGTTTGAATTTTTGTGAGAAGAATGCATGAATGTGTTAAATAAATGATACTTAATTGTGTTATATTAATTAAATAGTGTAACTGGTTTCGGCCGTTCTATTTAAATAAATAAATAAATAAATAAATGGGTGTCATTTTCAAAAAATTCAAATCGAAATCCAAGATGGCGCCCACGAGATTTGACAACTTTTCATCACGGGTGTCATTTTCATGGTTTTCGGGGTCGCCAATAACGATTACCGGGTCAAAATTGAAATCCAACATGGCGCCCATGCCCGGAGGACACGGTGGAGCATACGGTGGAGCTGCCCTGCTTGGGCGGAACACCGCCGTGTCCTCGTTGAGGCGATCATAGTCATAGTCATAGTCATAGTCATTTATTCATAAACAAGTAATTTGTATCTGAATTTTCACATAAAATTTACAATAATTTGAATAATTTAAATTTACACAATTACAGTTTAACCAATAAAATAATTACCTATATTTTTTATATTATAAATAAAATATAATAATTAATAAAAATAAAAAGCAAATAAATCTGAATCCAATAAAAATTACAATTCAATAAAATTACAGTTCCTCTACAGCATATAGACACTTACTCAATAGGAAATTTTTTAGTTTTGTTTTGAAAGCGCTACTGTAGACAGCACTTTTTATGTCTAAAGGCAACCTGTTGAATAATTTTACGGACTGGTATCGTGGACTATGTTTAACAATTCTTAGGTTATTATTACAAAAAATTTTACTATTCAAGTCCAGTCTACGGGTGCTTTCCCTTATCTGCCTTTCTTCTACTGTCTCATAGTCTTGTATATTTTTGGACATATTACTTAAAAGTACCAGTACATAAAGACTTGGTACTGTAAGTATGCCCAAATTAATGAAATGTTGTCGGCAACTTTCCCTTTGTGAGATGCGGACCATGGTACGAATTGCACGTTTTTGTAGTACGAAAGCTCTTCTACTATTATATTCATAGCTATTTCCCCAAAAAAGTATGCTATATCTAATTTTGGACTCCACTAGCGCAAAATACACCATTTTCAGTTGTTCTATGCAGATTTCATTTCTCAGGGCTCTCAGAGCGTAACATGCAGATGATATCGATGCATCAATTGCTTTTAATTCTGATTTCCAGTTTAATAGTTGATCAATATGTATACCTAAAAATTTCACTTCGGCAACGAGCTCAATTGCGACTTCATTCAAGGCAACATTTAAATTATCTTTGTTACGGGCTGTAGTTTTAAATAACATTATTTGAGTCTTTTTACTATTAATAAATAATTTATTTGCTGTGAACCACACTTGAAATGCTTGTAACGTAGCATTTACCCTTTCTGTCAACTCTACCATGTCATTAGCTGCCACTATGGCATTTGTGTCATCCACGAAAATTACTAATTTAATGTCTGGTAATATTGTATTTAGATAATTAATCAAGTCATTAATAAATAATATAAATAAAATGGGTCCCAGAATAGGTCCCTGTGGGACACCTGTTGATATTCGTACAATTTTGGATTTATATATTTTCTTATAATTATTCTGAGTTTTGTCAATTTCAACGTACATCCGCCTGTTTTTTAAGTAGGAAGAGAATAGTCGCAAAGCATTTCCTCTTATTCCATAATGTCTCATTTTAGTCAGAAGTAATTCATGGTCAATTGTGTCAAATGCGGAGCTTAAATCTAGGAAAATCCCTGCAACTCTACTTTTAATATTAATTTTGCTTATCACATCATCCAATAATGTATATATAGCGTCTGAAGTGCCAACACCCTTTTGATACCCAAATTGTCTTTTATTTAAAACTTTATTTACTCGCAAGTGAGTTAAGAGTCGAATTTTAAGTATCTTTTCTAATAATTTTGACAGCACTGGTAATAGAGAGATGGGTCTATAGTTTTTAGGGTCTGACTTACTTCCCTTCTTATACACAGGTATTACTTTCGCCATTTTTAGTTGTTCTGGGAAGATAGCCTCTTTTATACATTTATTGAAGAAGTCAGATAGAGGCTCGGCTAATATTTCAATGTGCTCCTTGAACAGACAAATCGGAACTTCGTCGTACCCTCAGGACTGTTTGTTTTCCATTCCTTTAACTATGGTACAAATTTCGTTTGGAGTGGTAGGAGAAATATGCATGTAACTGCTAACCTTTTCCGTGAATGGATGGAGAAATGCAGTAGCATGGTCTCCTTCATTCACATCAATAGCACCTTTATAGTCAAATTGATTCACTAGCAAGTTGGTTATTTCCTCTGGATCCACTACAATTCGTCCATCTACCTTAAGCCTAAGTTCCCGCTGAATCTCTTTCCCTTTATTAGTGCATTTATTTACAATTTTCCAAATTTCCTTACCCATATTTTTTGATCGGTTTATTTGAGACATTATTGCAAGCTTTTTAGCTTTAGAAACAATCTTTCTGTACAGTCTAACGTACATGTTTTTATATTTTAAAACACTTGGTTCAAGGTTATTTCCATTGCGTGCACATAAAACACGTTTCATTTTGCTAGAGGTACGTATCCCTTTAGTGATCCACTTTGATTGTGATTTATTCTTAAAGTTAGTTTTACATTCTCTCTTCCGGTAGCTATTGCGAAAAACTTTATAAAAGCTTTTAAGGAAAGTGTTAATACCCATACCATTCCAAGATTCTTTAAGAATACCCTTTACGAATGCTGCACTATTTTTACTGTTGAATACTCGTTTATTTATTACAATATACCGATTCTCATTCAAACATGGATTGGATCGATTTTCCAAATGAACCTCAGCAAAAATACCTGCATGCCCATCGGCCATACCATTGTGATCTACCTCACAACCCAAAACACATGCATCAGGCAGATTGGTTATGATGTTGTCAATACATGAAGTACTATTGTTACGGATGAAAGTAGCCGAAGAGATTAGATGCCTAAAATTATAACATTTCAACAAACTAAGAAATTCCGTACTCTTTTTATTGTCCACTAGCAGATCAATATTAAAATCACCGCATATTATGCATTTCCTATTGAATAAGTAGTCTAATAACTTCTCCAATCTTTCTAAGAACTGTTCGAAATTTTTATCAACAGGATTTCGATAACAACAACAGATATAAAGACCAGTGATAGTATCTTTTGCACCACAAATTTCAAAACATTCCATTTTATACAATTTGTTTATTGGTTCACACATTTCAGTCTGTCTATCTACATGCCCCAAAATTAAACTACCTCCTCTTAATTTATTTTTTCTAGTGTTGTAAGCTACTAACTTATAGCTATTTAGATTAAAAACATTTGCAGAGCACTCATTCAAGAAATGTTCACTTATACACACGTAACGCCTTTTATCAAGAGTTTCCAAATATACTTCTAGTTCATTTTTCTTGTTCATAATTCCGCATACATTTTGATGATAAATATTAAGGGAGATATATTTACTGTGATCAGAAACATTTGTCAGGCTATAAGAATTAATAGGTAATTTAGGACCGAAAAAAATCATTTTCATCTGTCTGTGTGCCAATGCTATCTGTTACTGGTTTGTGATGCTTTGATGAAGTTTCATTCTCTGTACGTGGATATCCATTATTATAACATTTTAATTCATTAGATTTATTTTTAACATATTCTAAATAGTCATTTCTGTACTTTAAATGAAGTATTTCCTTATGGATAAGCCTACTTGCTCTGATTGTATTTATGTACTTTGAAGCTATTTTAGTAGTAGTATAATTCAGATCCAGCGGCAAAAATGTCGTATTTTTAAAGTTCCTACATACCAGTTTCAGTGAATTATTGAGCATATTAACATTGAGATACTTATTTTTATAGAGTTTGCCAACTAAGATGTTTGCGTGTTTTACTTGTCCCAGGGTGTAATACAAAATTGACTGAAAATTCAAAGGATTAGAATCGTTGGAACCCCCGAGTATCAATATGTAGTCTGAGTGGGTAAACTCCTTACACATATCAACACATGAACTTAATACTTCAGCCATAGGGGCTCCTGGTTTAATCATCGAAGTAACCTGGAAAGAATTTCCTAGAAGCTCCTGTAGCACACCCCTCATATCAAGTCCTGTTTGGTCAGCAAAAATCTTAACCTGGTGTTTTCTAGCGGTTAATTGACTTGCTCCTGTATTCGATTTTATATTATTAGTCAAACTTAAGTGTTTTTCTTCTCGGTCTGAAATGTTTCTCATATCTATGGTCAGTGTTCCAACTGACTCTGTGTCAACTATTGTCCCCATTTCAATGTTACCTTGATCCACAATGTGTCGATAAGAAGGTTGGTGACTTATTTTCATGTTTTGTAAATCACATTCTGCTCGAAAAAGTAGGTTAAATTGTAACTTTCATTATATTTTTTACTATCTCTCACTGCGTTTAAATCTATTTCTTTAGAAGATGTTCTTGTTAAGCCTTTTCTTATACCAAATGACCTATATCGCTTGCGATACTGTGGAGAATAGAATTTGAGAGGCGAAGCAATCGTTTTGTCATTTTTATTCAGTTCTAAAGCGCCGACAGATTTGTACACATTAATTTTATGTTGGGCTAGTGACAACTCTTTTTTTAAGGCGCTATTCTCAATATTCAAACTTTCTATCTCAGAGTTTGCTATTTGCAGTTCCTCATTTAACTTTTCAAGTTTATCGTTGAGTTCCGTCACTTCATTTCTGATAGTTATGTTGTTTGGTAAACTTTGATATGATATGTTTAAATCAAAGTCACTGTCATGCAAATCCAAACTTAACCGCCGCGGGCGACATCTTTTTTGAGTGTTAACATTTTGCACATCTTCCATATTTCAATTTGTGTAGTTAATAATCATACAAGGTTTTGAAAACATTCAAAAAGCGATTCCTTTTGGCTAGTTTCGAACCCGCGACCATACGTAGATAATGTACCCAATGTCGGCCGGTTCGGTTATGCGCCACCGCAGCTATTACAATATCAAGTGAATTTTGGCCTCAGTATCAGCAACAACTGTTTTATCGACTTGATTCTCGTAGTTAATACTAGATGTCACTACTTGTAAAACTAGATTAAACTAGATGGCACTATTCAAAATTCACTGCTAGCTGAGTAATTGTTGTTGACATTTAAATAAAAAACGGAATAATCAACCTTTTTTTCCACTTTTCTTCAGATTATACGAAATTATTTCACTAAGTTCTGCCGTTAGGTATTATTCTGTGTTTAGGGAAGCACGTTCCACTATGTTTACACTTGTAATTGTTTGTATTAACTTTAAATTTTTCACCTTGCTGTAATTCACACAATACTGTTTCGATTCATAGTTTCTTCTAACTTTTCGTCCGTATAACACTGTCACTTATTTATTGACCCCTTTTGGGTTGTTATATATGGTTAACAAGTCAAAAAACGTACTCTTTCTATTTTAATTAATAATAAAACACGGAGCTAATGTTTACGTCATGGCAGCGCCATCTGAATTTTCATGTTCATGAGATCGGCGGCGGCGACCTCTCGCGTCCGGCCCTGGTTCAATCCATGGTCCGGAGCGAGGAGGCATGGGAAGCCGTCACCTCCTTCTGCGAAGCAGTAATGCTAGTGAAGGAGGAGGCGGGCCACGTGAGGGAGAGACAACCCTCACGCCCCAGCCGCCGCAACATAGGGAGACGCCCCGGGCGTCGGGAGTCGCAGGGCGATTCCCGGCCACCGTAGGCGCGGGTCTGCGGACGGCGTGTGTTGGGTGGCTCGCCATTCGATCAAAGGCAGGTCCGGGTCGACGGCGCGTTGTGTTCCACGCGCGCCTCAAAGAGATGTCAGCATAGCAGTAGGGGCCCGTTAGGGCCAGAGCTGCGGACTATGTTCGAAAGAGTTACCGCGGCTCTGGAAAGCAAGGGCACTAGGAGGAGCACGGATGGGTTTTAGTCAGTAAGAGTCTGACACTCCCTTCCGCTCTGCCCAGAGCGGGAGAAGTCATTTGATGATTTCCCATCCATAAAAAAAAAAAAAAAAAAAGATGGCGCCCATGAGATTTGACAACTTTTCATCATGGGTGTCATTTTCATGGTTTTCGGGGTCGCCAATAACGATTACCGAGTCAAAATCGAAATCCAAGATGGCGCCCACGAGATTTGACAACTTCTCATCATGGGTGTCATTTTCATGGTTTTCGGGGTCGCCAATAACGATTACGGGGTCAAAATCGAAATTCAAGACGGCGCCCACGAGATTTGACAACTTTTCATCATGGGTGTCATTTTCATGGTTTTCGGGGTCGCCAATAACGATTACCGGGTCAAAATCGAAATCCAAGATGGCGCCCATGAGATTTGACAACTTTTCATCATAGGTGTCATTTTCATGGTTTTCGGGGTCGCCAATAACGATTACCGGGTCAATATCGAAATCCAAGATAGCGCCCACGAGATTTGACAACTTTTCATCATAGGTGTCATTTTCATGGTTTTCGGGGTCGCCAATAACGATTACCGGGTCAAAATCGAAATCCAAGATGGTGCCCACGAGGTTTGACAACTTTTCATAATGGGTGTCATTTTTATGGTTTTCGGGGTCGCCAATAACGATTACGGGGTCCAAAACGAAATCCAAGATGGCGCCCACGAGATTTGACAACTTTTCATCATGGGTGTCATTTTAATGGTTTTCGGGGTCGCTTATAACGATCACCGGGTCACAATCGAAATCCAAGATGGCGTCCATGAGATTTGACAACTTTTCATCATGGGTGTCATTTTCATGGTTTTACGAAGTTCCTTATCGCGCGTTGCGAAAGGGGGCTAGACGAAAAAAATTAAGACCAAAAGTTGTAACTACACTTTTTGCTATAGTTGTAAGCCGTGCGTATAACTTTAAAAAAATAAAATTTTATTACAATTCCTTCACTAATTAATCGAAAGGAACTTCGTTCCATCCGGGTGTCCCTTGACACCTTTAAAGTTTTTTTTTATTTTAGCTGTATTATTTATAAAAATGGAGTGTTGCGTACAAAGAATGTAATTTTACACTAAAAGAAAGGTAACTGAAAAAACGGTAAACAAACTTGAAAATTTTTCTCAGAAAAATTCCGGTGGAATATGATTCAAAATAAGGAACTTAATGCACCCCATCCGCCTGCTGAGGGCTGTCTCTTCCACCCTGTACATAACAAAACAGAACGTCACACGACTGGTGCTACTCTTAAAACTAATTAATCAAATTGATTCTTAGGGCTAATTTCACCTATGTAACTGAACGCGATCAGCGAATAAACCACGTTTATTAGCTTTCAGTGTTATTATTTTTCTATGGAATATTTACATTGACAGCTCTTGAACGCAGTTTAGATGTACTGATCGCGTTCAGTTTCAGTGGTGAAATCCGCTCTTGATTTCATTAGAACCGGTAACATACATCGAAACAATTGTAAGTTTTTAACCGACTTAAAACAAGGAGGAGATTCTCAATAAGGTTGCTTTTTTATTTTTTTTGTGTGTTACCTCATAACTCCGACATTTATGAACCAATTAGATTTTTTTTTTATGTGAAAGGAAATACTTCTCGGGATTCATCTGAATCGGTTTAGTAGTTTGATTTCTTAATCCAAATAGCTAGAAGAAATTTCATCATTTCAGTAGTGTTGTTTGGTAGGAGTAGAAAATACTTTTACTAAAAAAATAACTGTGTAGATAAAATTAAAAATAGTCGGTGTTTTTGTTTGTTTCTTCGTAATTCAACACTGACTTCCAAAATTAAAGTTTTTGTGTAATTTGCAGTTGTTTCTTTATTTGCAAGTCAGTTGTATTTTTTTATTGTAAAAGAGTTTTTTAAGAACACAAGATTACCCGAGCTAACTCAACTCTTTTTGTCTTAGAAGCTCCGCTGTCACAGGGCTTCGCCACCTGTCCCTGGGTGTTATAATAATAAATGGCCCATCTTAGCGTTACTGTAGCTTATTAAGCTTAGGAAATGTAAAACGCGCGCCTGGTGATAAATATTGTAGTAAATTGTCATTCTTCAAAATCATTCTTCCGCGGAGAATCTTAACACCGAAATTATTAAAATGAGATCAAATGAACAACGCACATCACATCTAAGGAAAATGGAGTTGAACTGTCAAAACATTGGTTTGGATTTCTTTTTTATATATATGACGGGGAACGGGCCCCCTTGTTATTTTTAAAAACAGTGACGTCAGCAATGCTGACGTCACTATTCCATAATCATCATGGTGCTGGTGGTGGTTACTCATATCGGAAATGAAATACTTGTTTTCAGTATCAACTTACATTCTCGCTGGTGGATAGCACACAAATGGCACACAGTAAATATTCGTCAACAACAAAGAATGACTCACGATATTACGGAGCTCCGCACCGTCCGACGGCTCGACTTAGAATGAATTGTGAACGGTCGGGCGTTCGTATTTATACCCTTCGGTTAACGTCGTTACAAATCTATCGACTCATGTTTTCTTTATGGTTCGTTTTAAATTCTTGATTTAATTTTACAAATCATAAAATGAATTTAGAAGTACAAATTAATTAGTTTAATAATTTCTAGTAATCAACTAAAAAAGTTAATTAAATAATCGTTTGAGTGACTTTTACCAACTTCAAATAAGCAATCACACAGTATTTGAACTTAGAATAATCAAACTGACGCTCGATTACGCCTTTCCGCCGGCATTCATATTGATTTATTCGACGCTTGATTAAGCCTTCGCGCCGATATATATTATTCCTATTTATCAATACATAAATAGGAATAATATATATTTTTTACATTTTTCTTAGATATAAATAATCACTTTTTTAAGACATAAGTTCCACTTAAAACAAAAAAAAGTGTTTTGATGTAATTTATAAATCAGTTTGTTGTGGCGAAACTTGGGGGAGGCCTATGTCCAGTAGTGAACGTCTTTCGGCTAATATGATGATGATGCAACAAACAAAATTACTTTTAGACTTCTTTCTATACTATCTTACTACTATTTATTTATTTACTTTCTTTAGCTTACAGACTAATAGTATAACAAACTTAAATCAGAATAATAATCATGCTTCTGTAGGGTCATTTGCAAATTACAAAGCATTCACATGTAATATCAAAGTATATATTATAGTATACTAACCTAAACAGAACTGCCTGTGATGGGAGACAAATATATTATACCAAAAAAAGATAAATTAACCAGAATAAAAACAGGATTCCACGCGGACGAAGTCGCGGGTAGCAGCTAGTAGTAAGTAATTAAATAAAAGTAGGTTACTCATTTCATAATAAGATTTTTATTTTATTTTCTGCAGATCCTTATCCATAAAACTGGTGTTCAAAATAACTTTTACTTGCTGGGATACGAGACTGGAGTGTTTGTGGCACTTGAACTGGCCGCAATACTCGAAGATCACGGTAAAAAAAGACGATCAGAATATTCATAAATATCGCATTGCTTTTTTTCAGGTTTAACAGGGACAGTTTTTTTGTGTCAGTGGTTCGCCAGACGACTTGCAAGAAATGCTCAAGGAGCAACTGGGTGAATTTAAAACAGAAGAACAGCTTCAAGATTCCGTAATTCGACACATGTCCTAAGCTGCTTCTTGGTGAAGATATAGCAGGTCTAGATGACGTATTGCGAGATGCTTCCACTTAGTCGCAAAAAGTAGATGCATGTATTCGTGTCGTGTTGGGACGTATTAAACACTCGGCACAGTATGCGCCTGGGCTCATAGAAGCTGCTTTGGCGAGCATCAAGCGCTCGTGCAGCTACGTGGCACCAGAGCGCGCGCTTCGCTCTCAGCTGGTACTGCTGCGCGCCGCGTCTGCGAATTTAACGTCACCCGCGCTTACACCAGCTGCGCACATCTCTGTATTTCATCTCCAACGATATGGAGTGATAGGCAATCATCAATCGTTATCTAGACACTGAAATCAAATCTGAATTTGAAATGATTAACCTGTGTGACGCTTACATTCTGGCCACTACCGTAGCAATGTAACAAGTCTTTTAATTTAGAATGAAATAAATAACATACTCGCTTTGTGATTATATTATAATTTTAGTTTTACTAGCTTTTATCTGCAACTTCGTACGCGTATATCCCATTGTTTCCCGTTCCCGTTTTATAAGAATGTAGCTATCATTTACAAAAAGAATTTTCAAAATCGGTTCAGTAGAACCAATTTAGTAGGTTTAGTAGGTTGTAGGGGTACTCTCCGGTTCAGTAGAACCCGAGAGTACCCCTGCAACCTAACAAATTCACAAACTATACCTCTTTATAAGATTTGTATAGATTACACCATAAAAAAAAAAAAAATCATCCCACCATCTCGGAAAGAGTATTTTTAATCTTCAATATCTGAGTGGAAAAGCCGTTTTTATTCTCTAGAGGATAAAGTAAATTGAATTTAGAACATCGTGTGCACTAAGTTTGTGAATTAAAAAAAACATTAAACTTATTTACTGCTACCTCTATGGTGCCGAATATATCATACAACTTTTTTTTAATTTGTTAAAAACTCAGACTCGGAACCTTCTTGGTGTTCTTTTTTCAATTTGCTTTGTACGCGGTTCTTTACGCGGCATTTTTTCACGTCATTGTTAAACCTTATATTAAAAACAAGAAACTTGAAAACAAGTGAAAAAACTAAAATGAGTGATTCTAGCGACGAGGAAGTTTGTTTGACGCCAACAGAATTGACTGAAACTGTTAATAATGCGCAAATGAGCTTTCTCCCTCAACAATCACGCGAGAAGTATTTAAAACAGTACGATATGTTCAACACGTGGCGACTAGCAAAAGGAGCCAAAACTTTCTCAGAAAACGTTTAGCTGGCATATTTTATAGAATTATCCGAGAACAAGAAAGCAAGCACTCTATGGAGTACGTATTCGATGCTAAAAGCAACAATAAAGATGAAAAAAGACATACATATCGATACCTATCCTAAATTAGTGGCATTTTTAAAAAGAGCCTTATCTAGTCATCAACCAAAAAAAT
This sequence comes from Melanchra persicariae, assembly GCA_947386135.1. NCBI lineage: Eukaryota > Metazoa > Arthropoda > Insecta > Lepidoptera > Noctuidae > Melanchra > Melanchra persicariae. Next base: position 5,119,835 of record OX376661.1, on the reverse strand, counting down.
CGAAGGTTTTCACAGTATCTTTTATTGAAAAGTTTCTTAACAAAGCACCCGATTCCGTATATTTGGCGGCAAAAGTAAGTCAGTTGTACATTCAGTATCTACTTAAGTATATTACCTAATCTCAATTAAATAGTATACTTAGTAGATGTTGATAGGCATAATATTATGCGTTCATATCATTTTTTTTTCATTTATCTACTACAATACTCTTTACGTTACAGGTTGTTCTTATTATTGGAATAAACGGAGCATGTCGAACTAATGAACTAACACAACTTAATGTCAAAAACATTGAGAAACATTCAGATGACTTACTTTTAATTAATTTACCTAATACAAAGACAAAAAGAGACCGCAACTTCGTCATTCGCAAGGAATACGTAACGATTGTTGAGAAATATCAAGCCTTACGCCCGCCTAACACTCCAATCAATCGATTTTTTCTACAGTATTGCCGCCTATGGGTACTAATAAAATTGGCAGTATCCCACGAGAAATAGCAACATTTCTTGAACTTCCAGAACCCCTGTTGTACACGGGTCATTGTTTCCGACGAACTTCAGCCACACTTTTGGCTGATTCCGGAGCTGATCTCCTGTCCCTTAAGCGCCACGGAGGCTGGAAGTCCAATGCAGTTGTACAGGGATACATAGAGGATTCCATCCAAAATAAGTCTTAAATATGTGAAGGCATCTTAGGAGCCATTACACTGAAAGAGCCTCAATCGGATCCTTGGACTGGCCCTTCTACATCAAAAATAAGCCGTTATGAAACACCTAACCATCTCCCTCTCGCTCCAACATTCACGCCAAGGGAATCCGATGAATCGGTAAAACTATTGAGTATGACAGATAGTTTACCGAAAAACAGTACACAAGTGACTAACACCAATATTACAGTACCAAACAAAAATATTACACTCAATTTAAATAACTGTAGCAACGTTACTTTAAAATTTACTTAATTATACCTTAGTATTATTTTGTTATATGTAATTTAAAGATTATTCTGTAATACTTACCTGTCATAATGTAGTAATTAATACCTAAACTGAAATTAAAGTGTACCTATCTTGTGATTGTAAACGTTTTTTTTTTTTGCATTTAGTCATTTCCTCGCTGAGGTGGAATGAAAAGTTACGTGTTGCACTCGAGTGCAAAGATTTTTCACCTCGTGCTCTTTTGATTCCCTCGCTAACGCTCAGGATTCTAATTTAGAATCACTCGCTGCGCTTGTGATTCAGAATCCTTCGCTTGCTCGGTCATCAAAATTGAACACGCGGTTAAAAAGCAACTTTGCACTCTTGTATAACAAATAACTAATATAGTCCTAGCTTCTGCCAGTGGCTTCACCCGCGTGATGGTCTATATTCTCGGGATAAAAAGTATGGAAATGACTCACGCTGGGTGATAAGACATGGTGAATGGAATGACTCCAAAGTCAAAGCATTTATTTCAATTAAACCTATCTTTAAGGAGAAGACCGTGCAAGAAACTACATGGACACTCTTAAAAATTATTTGAGTTTTATTTAAGATTAAATAAAACTCAAATAATTAATTTCAATTAAAACCATTTACAGACACTTTTGAATTGTCAAGGTCGGTCAGACAAAGAATTAAAGCTATTTGCACGTTGCAAAGCGTAGATCTATCTCTATGGAAAAGATTGTGCAAGAAACTCCATGGACACTCTTTTAAATCAATAAATTGTTAAAGTTCTGGTTACATTGTTTTTGTTGAAATTATTCATATTTGTGAGAATAATGTAGAAAGACGTGCATGACAAAAGCGTCCCGAGCAAAAACAAGGAACAAATAAAAGTACTAACAATTAAAACAAACCGTGGCAGTAGAGAAATGACTAGTCCCAGCTGACGGAGCTAAACGATGAATGTAACAACAAATGTCACCATCAGAGAGACTTTTGAGTGAGCATGACACTCCCAACCAAGGAACTTATATCCAACCTGGAATGCGCACAGGCTGTCGATACGCGGTCCGAGATAGCTTCGCGAGAGCCCTCTGTCCCTTTCATTAGAGTGACCAACCAATATGTAGGCAGAGACTTGTATAATAGGTTATAATATATTAACCAATAATTTGATTTCATAAGTTAATAATAATTATGCTTTAAGGATGGATTAAAGTAAAACGCGTTAAACTATGTTTTATTATATCCTGGGTTTTTGATATTTGAATGACTTGGAATGACATCAAGTCATTTTTCCTCCCTGATTCACCTCCAGGCCAGTCTGAAATTATATTTTTTAAATTTATTTAAAACTAACTTCTACCAGCGGCTTCGCCCGCGTGCAAAATCGGAAATAGGGAGGTTTCTTGATTTGTATTGTAACTACACCTACTCTACACCTACCTACACCTACCTACAACTACTCTACACCTACCCTACACCTACCCTACACCTACGCTACACCTACCCCACACTTACCCTGCACCTACCCTACACCTACCCTACACCTATCCAAACCAGCCCAAAAATACTATGACATGTTTCTGGTCTCCTGGTACTTGAAAATCTGAAGTACCAAGGCAGCAGTGGCTCTGAGTTTCCACTTCCTCCTCAGTCTCCATTAATCCAGGCCACTTACCGGGATAAAAAGTAGCCTATTTTTTATTCCGGAATATGAACTACATGTGTGCCAAATTTCATCCAAGTCCCTTCAGCCGTTTTTGCCTGATTGTTACACAAACATACAAACTTACACCTTTATAATATTAGTAGGACTAGCTTCTACCAGCGGCTTCGCCCGCGTGAATATCGGAAATAGGAAGGTTTCCTGATTTGTATCGTACATTTTTTACTCAGGAAACACCCTACCATAGGGTAGTGTAGGGTTACACTACCCTACCCCACACCTACCCTACACCTACCCTACACCTACCCTACACCTACCCTACACCTACCCTACACCTACCCTACACCTACCCTAACACTTACCCTACACCTACCCTACACCTACCCTGCACCTACCTTACACCTACCCTACACCTACCCTACATCTACCCTAACCAGCCTAAAAGATACTATGACATGTTTCTGGTCTCCTGGTTCTTGTGAATCTGAAATACTAAGGCAGCAGCGGCTCTGAGTTTCCACTTCCTCCTTAGTCTCCATTAATCCATGCCACTTACCGGGATAAAAAGTAGCCTTTTTTTTATTCCAGGATATGAACTACATGTGTGCCAAATTTCATCCAAATCCCTTCAGCCGTTTTTGCCTGATTGTTACACAAACATACAAACTTTCACCTTTATAATATTAGTAGGATATACGAAGTGACACACCTAAATCAGCGATTAATTTGGGAAGTTGAAACTTTTTTGCCATTTCAGGAAGATATATGTAGGAAATGGTACATCTCCCTAGATAACATCAGCCATGATATTGGAACTACAGTGGGCGTACTATGGGAAGTGTTGGTTATTGCTCAATAGAAATATTGTTTGCTTTTAAATCAAATTATAATTCACTCTAGAACTCACTACAACAATATTCTAACTCACTCAATAATTTCGCAATAGGTACACAGCACCAGCTTACGAAACGCGCGGCGGTTCCTAGACATGTTCATTGCTCGATCGCCACCAGTAGACTGCCGCTGCGAACTCAGCTTCGATCGAGCACGACGTTCTAGACTCCGTCGAACGCCACTAGATGGCGTTTGCGTCTCGATTGTTCAATCGACTAACGTGTTTCCGACACGGCCATCCTGACTAGCACACGTCCTCGTGTGTTAATCTGCAACCAAAACTCAACAACAGTGTCTGTTTGACTCGGTCAATCCTGACCACAATAAGGCTCAGAACTAAATCTTTATCCTCAATCATTTTGTTTTCACAAAATATTGCGTTCCACTTAACACGACACACAAAACTTTAAAATCTTGTAAAACATTGAAATCGTCACCCATAGCCATGTACCATCGTTATCAACAACAACAATCACCTTAATCACAACAAAGCCTTGGGGAACCACTCACACAAGTAAACAACTCTTACACCACGGCTCTCATAGCCGATCCACGGTCACTACATGCGGCCTCCACACACATGTGGACCACAACCACTACTGTCACAACAGAGAATCCTACTCGCGTGTTCCCCGCCTCGGCTTGCTCGTCACCACTGTGACATCTCACTTTTACCATCTACTTTGACTGGTACATGACTTTGGCATCTTTTTTTTTTTTTTTTCGCCCTTCCATTAGCTCACCCAAAATAGTTCAGAACTTACAAAGTTAACAATTTAACTTCCATCTTACTAAGTCTGATACCATATTCGTTTTCTAATTGTAATCGCCAGTAGTAAACTTATTATTAAATCGAGCTTTAACATTATTCTCCACATCGTTTAATGTTTTCTGTCACTATCTGACTTAATTTTCTCCTACTCTATAAAAATCTCATGTCTTTGAATATTTTTATTCCAAATACAAAATTCTGTAACACTATTGAGACTACACAATTAGAAATTAAGTGACTGACCATTGCTGCAAGATCTTCATGTACAACTCATGTACTAGGAACAGTACAAAAGTCATCCCTGTGACTACAATCGTTCAATGGTAGTCATCCCTGTGACTCCAAATTATCAGTCAGTCAACCCTGTGACCATGCGAGCTCAATGATTCAGTCATCCCTGTGACTAATCAATCAGACAGTCATCCCTGTGACCGTCGGATAATCTTACAAAGATTGTCATCCCTGTGACAATAACAAACAATCGACGACAGTCATCCCTGTGACCATGAAATGAAACAAACACTTAAGTCATCCCTGTGACTACAAGTGTTCAATGGTAGTCATCCCTGTGACTCCAAATTAACAGTCGGTCAACCCTGTGACCTCAATGATTCAGTCATCCCTGTGACTAATCAATCAGACAGTCATCCCTGTGACCATCGGGTAATCTTACATAGATTGTCATCCCTGTGACAATAACAAACAATCGACGACAGTCATCCCTGTGACCATGAAATGAAACAAACACTTAAGTCATCCCTGTGACTACAAGTGTTCAATGGTAGTCATCCCTGTGACTCCAAATTAACAGTCGGTCAACCCTGTGACCTCAATGATTTAGTCATCCCTGTGACTAATCAATCAGACAGTCATCCCTGTGACCATCGCACACAAAACCAACATTAATTTAACTGATTATCAAGAGTACCTGCAGCAATGTCAGGTGAAGGTTCTGAAACGCCTTCAGTATCACATTTCGGTAGATCACACTTGTCATTTAATTCAATAGTTACTTTAGCATCAGGTATCACTACAATAATAACGGTTGCAGTCTCGCAATTTCCCGAATTAAAACTCTACAGCTACACATCAAGCAATTTTTTATGCATTGTATTGAAAGATCCAACTCACACCTGTGTGAACAAGTCTACTTCACCTACTGTGTTCCGCTACGATTTGCTATCGTTAACCTCTACGGCAATTCTCTACACAATTTAACCAAACAAAGTTATTCTACATCTTCACTCTACTGACTAGTCGGTCAGTTAGCCTTCTGACAGTTCAAAAGTGACTGCAAGGAACTTTGCCTTGGGCATCTTCCCAAAAATGAGATTTTAAAATATACCGACCAGTTAGGTATGCACAACGGTGGCCTCATCAGAAGGCTTAAAGTCACCCAAAGGGCAATGGAGAGGGCAATGCTCGGAGTTTCCTTGCGTGATCGAATCAGGAATGATGATATCCGCAAGAGAACCAAGGTTACCGACATAGCCCGAAGGATCGCCAAATTGAAGTGGCAGTGGGCAGGGCACATTGCTCGCAGAACAGATGGTCGATGGGGCCGAAAAGTTTTGGAGTGGCGACCGCGTACCGGAAGACGCAGCGTTGGAAGGCCTCCCACAAGGTGGACCGATGACCTGGTGAGGGTCGCGGGTAACCGATGGATGCGAGACGCACAAGGACCGGTTGTTGTGGCGACGCTTGGGGGAGGCCTATGTCCAGCAGTGGACGTCTTTCGGCTGATATGATGATGATGATGATGATGAACGGTGCTTGCAAAAAGAGGAATAATAGCCGGCGTCTAATAGCCCATTTTAATAAACCACGTTCACGAATTACTCTACATTACAACTTAACATCACGGTCAATGCTGCACTGAATCAATCAATCTTATTTTAATCTCATCCGCATTAACTTACGTACCTATTTTCACATTGTTTTAATCAAAACTAACTGTTGTTATAATAAGGAAAACTTTACCCGACACGTTAACACAAAAGCCTAGGTTCAATTTTTCACTAAAAACGTCTAAAGTCGGAACATGACGTTGTGGCATCCTTGCCATGCAATATCTGCCAATGGTAAAACTCTTTAGGTACTCGCTTTGTACAAAGTATGTAAAAATTACCAAGCACTATCAATTCAATCACTGAATTGATGTAAACAACTTTCATGCTTTGAAAGTCACAATCAAAATGAAATGGAAGAGACTCACTCTATAATCCAGTCGGCCTTGAACGCCCACAGATGTTGAAATGATGCTCGGCTATTGCAGCCTGAAAACTGCTTGTCGACCTTCGGCCTGCCACGCTCAGAATTGCTCAGGAGTTGCAGCTGCACAGCAGTTATAGCGGCATGCGGACCGCTAGCCTCCTGCTGGCTTCATCCACCGATATACGATATCTGAAACTGAGAAACACTGCGAGAGTACAAGTCCAATCAAAGCTGTGGTGGAAATAATGGTTTCAGGTTAGCGTAGTACCACATTATCAAAGTCAATCAAAATCTAAAAATAATCAGAACATTGATACAAGAAAGAGTCCTATGCCCAGCAGTGGGCAAAGTCTAGCTATGGTTGGAGATCATAAATCAAAATATTGCTTTTGCAATTATCTTAATTTTCAATAAAGTGGGTACGGTGTAATGTTGCGACTATTAAATAATATCGCTCTTATGTCCAAACAGCAATAGCTCTGAACTGGCACTGCACTTCATTACTCAACCTGCGACAGCAGAATATTACCGCTTCATTAGCATTATTTAAAACGCCATTGCTTAACCAGCAACACCAAAGCTATAGCGCCTAAACTACTACTACACTGTTTACAGTAAAGCGATAGTCAACATGAAAATAACAACCTCACTTTAGCATAGAGCATTAAAGCGACAAGTCAATTATCAAACGTCGATAATCGCCATTCATGAGACCGTAGCCCTTTCTAAGTTAGTCTCCACAGCATTAAAATGTTCACTCGTAAACAAAATAGAAAAATGTTAACCAACAAGCACATCTGCTTCACAGCAATAACAAAACGAAAATGGCTCACCAGATTGACGAAAAGATCCTCACGGACATTCAGGCACTTCTCCTTGACCTGGCCAGCTGTTATGAAGCTGTTCGCCTCCGTTCTGGACTGGTTTTTCATTTTTCAGGTTGATGAGGGTAGTCGCATAAAACTCGCCAAGAAGAAATCTTGACCTCGGAATTTTCCTTGAATTTGTCCCACGTTGAACCCAGATAGGTTATCTAGGTACAACCGGCATGTAGGCGCACCGCTCTTCGTCGCCTTATTTATGGTCAAAAATATGCTGCACTGCACAACACTGCATCCTCGACCAAACATACCACCGCGGTGATGCACTTTGATTGCGTGTCGAACTTGGGCTTATCGAGTCCCGCAATGATTGTCACTTTCAATGTCACCAACTGTTTTTTTTTTTAAAACGCAACCGCCACGTATTTCACTAGCATTGTCAGGAATTTCCATGTGGGCCATATGAGTTACATGCCAATTCTGATGTAGGAAATGGTACATCTCCCTAGATAACATCAGCCATGATATTGGAACTACAGTGGGCGTACTATGGGAAGTGTTGGTTATTGCTCAATAGAAATACTGTTTGCTTTTAAATCAAATTATAATTCACTCTAGAACTCACTACAACAATATTCTAACTCACTCAATAATTTCGCAATAGGTACACAGCACCAGCTTACGAAACGCGCGGCGGTTCCTAGACATGTTCATTGCTCGATCGCCACCAGTAGACTGCCTCTGCGAACTCAGCTTCGATCGAGCACGACGTTCTAGACTCCGTCGAACGCCACTAGATGGCGTTTGCGTCTCGATTGTTCAATCGACTAACGTGTTTCCGACATATAAAATCCTACTAATATTATAAAGTTGAAAGTTTGTATGTTTGTATGTTTGTATGTTTGTATGTTTGTATGTTTGTATGTTTGTATGTTTGTATGTTTGTATGTTTGTATGTTTGTGTAACAATCAGGCAAAAACGGCTGAAGGGATTCGGATAAAATTCGGCACACATGTAGTTCATATCCTGGAATAAAAAATAGGCTACTTTTTATCTCGGTAAGTGGCATGGATTAATGGAGACTGAGGAGGAAGTGGAAACTCAGAGCCGCTGCTGCCTTAGTACTTCAGATTCACAAGTACCAGGAGACCAGAAACATTAAGTACCAGGAGACAAGAAACATGTCATAGTATTTTTGGGCTGGTATAATTATGTAGGTAGGCTAGGTGTAGGGTAGGTGTAGGGTAGGTGTAAGGTAGGTGTAGGGAAGGTGTAGGGTAGGTGTAGGGTAGGTGTAGGGTAGGTATAAGGTAGGTGTAGGGTAGGTGTACGGTAGGTGTAGGGTGGGTGTTTCCTGAATAAAAAATTTACAATACAAATCAGGAAACCTTGCTATTTCCGATATTCACGCGGGCGAAGCCGCAGCTGGTAAAAGCTAGTATTTCATAAATCCTACTAATATTATAAAGGTGAAAGTTTGTATGTTTGTATGTTTGTGTAACAATCAGGCAAAAACCACTGAAGTGATTTGGATGAAATTTGGCACACATGTAGTTCATATCCTGGAATAAAAAATAGGCTACTTTTTATCCCGGAAAGTGGCATGGATTAATGGAGACTGAGGAGGAAGTGGAACTTCAGGGCCGCTGCTGCCTTAGTACTACAGATTCACAAGTACCAGGAGACCAGAAACATCAAGTACCAGGAGACCAGAAACATGTTGAAGTATTTCCGGAGCTGGAAATGTGAGTACTAAATTCACAAGTAGCTACCAGGAGACCAGACATATGTCATTATTTTATGGTAGGTTAGGTGTAGGGTAGGTGTAGGTTAGGTGTAGGGTAGGTGTAGGGTAGGTGTAGGGTAGGTGTACGGTAGATGTAGGGTAGGTGTAGGGTAGGTGTAGGGGAGATGTTGGGTAGGTGTTTCTTGAATAAAAAATTACAATACAAATCAAGAAACCTCCCCCTATTTCCGATTTTCACGCGGGCGAAGCCGCTGGTAGAAGCTAGTACATAAATATAAATACAAATGATATATACAGATATATGAAGAAAAATAAAATCCTACTAATATTATAAAGGTGAAAGTTTGTATGTTTGTATGTTTGTATGATTGTTTTCGCCCAAGACAACAGCTTGGGAGCGATTAGTTAGGTACGATTCAATCCACCTTAGCAAATCTCCATGAATTCCTAACGCGTACAGCTTAGGTAACAGGATGACGTGTCCACACGGTCAAAAGCTTTTTCAAAATCAGTGTAGATCACGTCAAACTAACCACCATTTTCCATTTCACCCACCACATCGTCAGTAAAACAAGCCAAATTTGAAACCGTGGAACGTCTTTGCATGTATCCGTGCTGAAATTCAAGAATGCCGTTAACAACTGGGTAAATATTAGTAACGATAATTTGTTCAAAAAACCTTGGCAGTACAGCTTAACATAGAGATGGTAATTATTAATTTTAGATTTGGAACCCTTCTTATGAATAAGTATGACGTACGCCTTTTTCCACAGAGAGGGAAACACACAATTCTTTAGTGAAAGCTGAAACAGTAGGGCAATGGGGTGCGATAAGCTCTTTGCGCAAGATAACCAAAATATAGCAGGAATTCCGTCGCAATCAGCACCTTTGTTTTTATCCAAACTTGAGAGGTGCTTGAATACCGTCTCATGCGACACTGTAATGTTAGAAATAGTATCGCAGGCGTAGTCATTTTGCAGAGGGCATTGAGGATCAGTATGTGACAAAGACTGATTTATGTTAAAGACGCTGTAAAAAAAGTTATTAAAAGCGATGCATATTTCCTGACCATTATTATATTGTGTGTTACCCAAAGTAAAATAATGCGGATAAGCGGAACCAGCTTTTTTGACTTAACGTAGTTCCAAAAGTACTTAGGCGCTTTCCTTATGTTCTGTTCAGCGTTACGCGTGAAGTTGTCAAAACATTGACTCTGCACTGGGTACGTATCAAAATCCCAAATTTTAAAAGACCGAATTTTAAAATACCGATGGACGAAATCCCGATAATTGGAACGCCGAATGGTTGTTTGGTCGAAAGTTTAAAATCCCGAAAGTTCATTTGCCCGAAAGTTTAAAATCCCGAAGTACAAAATCCCAAAATTACATCCCAAAGCCTTAAATCTGCTGCCTGCGACTAGATAATTAGACAATTGTGAAAACATTTCTGCGGGAGATTGTAGGTGTGATTCGTCATTTTGAACTGGGTGAAATAGGTTAGGTTAGGTTAGAACTGGGACCAATCGCGCGCGAGCTGAGCGAGCGCTACTTCTGAATGCGTTGGCAGAGTGTAGTCGACGGAGCCCCGCCACGCGGGGCTCCTATTTCTGGGTGGTTTAAAAAAAAATAACCCCGAAGGGGATGGCGGGGTCTGATCGCTCGCTTTACTCAATCACTTGACCCCGCCATCCCCTTCTAACCTAACCTGTCCGAGTCGGGGTGCCCCAAATCCCGAACTCGCTAAATTTTGGCATTAAAGCATGTTAAGCAGAATGCCCACCGTCATAACTGTGTTGTAGTGCCATCTATGAGTAATCGCGGGAACTTACTTACGTCGCCGCTCTTAGGGATTTCATCCATCGGTATTTCGTACATTCGGGATTTCGTCCATTCGGGATTTCGTCCTTTCGGGCATTTGAACGGTATTTTGTGTTTCGGTATAACGACTATCGGCATTTTAAACTTTCGGTATTTTGAATTTCGGTGTTTTGGACGTCGGTATTTCAATCATAGGTATTATGAACTTTCGGGATTTTGATACGTACCCAGGCAGAAACCCGCCATCCCCTTCGTGGTTATTTTTTTTTAAACCACCCAGAAATAGGAGCCCCGCGTGGCGGGGCTCCGTCGACTACACTCTGCCAACGCAGTCAGAAGTAGCGCTTGCCGGCCGCTGCCGCGGCACCGCTCGCTTCGCTCGCTCGGCTCGCGCGCGGTTGGTCACAGTTCTAACCTAACTTAACCTATTTCACCCAGTTCAAAATTACGAATCATACCTACAATCTCCCGCAGAAATGTTTTCACCATTGTCTAATTATCTAGTCGCAGGCAGCAGATTTTAGGCTTTGGGATGTTATTTCGGGATTTTGTACTTCGGGATTTTAAACTTCGGGATTTTAAACTTTCGGGCAAATGAACTTTCGAGATTTTAAACTTTCGACCAAACAACCATTCGGCCTTTCAATTATCGGGATTTCGTCTATCGGTATTTTAAAATTTGGTCTTTTAAAATTCGGGATTTTGACATGTACCCTATATTTGATGAGATCCTTGCCAGGTCAATGGAAGGTTGGTTCCAGTGAGTTGGAACCAGAAGTCGCAGAGTTCACGGTGAGTCAGAACTGTCTACGGTGCCCCAGTGAGTCGGGGTGATGATATCCCAGAGAGTCAGCGTGATGATACAGACTGAGAATGCTGACCAGGAATGCGCGTCCGCAGCATGCTGGTGCTCAGGATACCCGTAGAAGCCGTGGGTACTAGCTGGCTGTATGACTCGCTGATCGAGAGCTTAAGGAACTCAAGAGTCTTAAAAAGAGATGGATGCCGATTCTGGAGTAGGCAAGAAGGCTACTGAAGGAGATACGGCCGATATTTGGCGTTTTGTAGTGTACCGGCTTTAGGAGTTATCGACCGTATTCGGTAGGTAAAAAAAAAAGGCGATCGGTAACTATGTCAAAACTTCACGCAATAGAAACATGTTGAAATATTTTCGGGGTTGGAATTGTAAGCGGTAATGATTCACACGTACTAGGAGAGCAGAAACCAGTTGTAGTATTTCTGGGGCTGGAATTGAGAGTGATAACCCTTATGAGCGATGGTATTGTAACCGCGAGATATAAAGTATTTTAACTTTCACACTTATATAGTTAGTGTTAGTAGTGTTTGATGTGATTTGATTATTTTTCTTGACGTCGACAAAGCCGCAGGCAGAAGCTAATTTAAAAAAATACAAAAGTACAAAAGTATAAAAAATAAAAAATATTGTGGTATCACGAATCAAAAAAAGAATTTTGCACACGAAACCTGCAAAGTGATAATCAAAACACTTTTCATGCAAAGCGAAGCCGCGGGCGTATTAAATAAATCGAAAATTAAAGTACCAGAGAGTGATAATCATGAATTATTCAAATTATTATAAGTGTATGACGGAGAGGCCACATTATTAGCATCATCATCCGACATAGTGGGCGTATAAAATGGGTAATCGAGCAATGAGACAACGAATTACACAACACGAATACACAAATCACAAATTAAATCACACCGTACAACGAAACGTGAGGAACAGTTCCTAGCTTTGTGGAGAACTTGTCTCCAAGACGACCCAATGGAATCTCCGTCTTGGTCCGATACCCCTCCACTGGGTAGGCTCTGTTGTAGCACGAAATTAGTTGTAAGATGACGACGGTGCTGCCATCTACCGAAACTCGTGCTTCGTTTCGTTATTGGTCGGTACTAATATCCGTCTCCGACATGTATATAGTTAAATTAGTATTATATTGTAACTTACGGTAATTACAAAATAATAGTTAGTAATAGTAACAGCAGCACGGGTCGATCTTCAAGGTTAAACAATGCTTGTCGAGGTCGGTCTGTGGATGCGTGACCATCTTAACTGAGACTCCTTCCGCTCTGGGTTGAGCAGAAAGGGAGTGTCAGACTCTTACTAACTAAAACCCACCCGTGTTACTCCAAATGCTTTTTGCGTTCCAGGGTGCGGTAACTCTTTCGAACAAATTCCGCAACTCGGAAAGAACGTGAAGCCGTTGGTCCCGGCTGTTATTTGTAGATGTATGGCAGTCGTTACGGATGGTCAGAAGCAAGAAAATCTGTCACCAGTCTTTCTGAGAAGTACAGTGTTACCCAGTTACTAGGTTGTAGGCATTCAGCTGAATCCGGTTTGACTGTAAGCCGACCCCAATATAGTTGAGAAAAGGCTAGGCAAGCGCGATTGCTGAGCGATGCACTTCGTCCTCAGCTCCATCCAAGACGGGCAGAGATGTTTTGAATGTTTCTAACAGGAAATTTTGAGTAGCACACCGATGTTTTGATTTTAAGACCGACCTTGGTAGCGAGCTACGGCGGACGTGAACTGCGGGGGATCTGCAAGGATAGTTTTCAAGAGGAATAAGTATTTTGTTAACTTTAATTAATTTAACAAGCCGTTGGTCCCGGCCGTCATTTGTGGATCTTTGAAAGTCGTTACGGGTCGGCCGAAGCACGAAAGTCTGACAACCAGCAGTGCAATTCTGTAATCATCTCACTGTGTAAACTTAGGTGAAGTGAACATGATGTGAGCTGTAAATCCTTGTAAACTAGATGGATAACCAGATGGAGTTCACTTCACGCTCACTCCACATAAGTTCACACGGTGAGTTTTTTTCAGCAAGAACCGTCAAAGAGACTTTTGCCGTGTTTCGTATCTATTACCTAGGTATCTACGCGGTTGTGGTGGCCAGAGAGACAGTTGATCCATGTAGAATACTGGTATTCAGCCAGTTAGACTAGAAGCCGTAGGTACTCAACATACTATACCAGAAAAAAGCTAGGCAGATTTGTTTAACAATACGTGCATCTACACGATACACCACAGCTTACCCTTCCGAAGAATACGGACATGACATTATTTAATTTGAATTAATGTTAAAGCAATCGTGTCTGGCCTGGTGACCCTGTTAATTAAAATCCGAAGAATAGCCGAATTTTAATGATTTTTATTTTTGCAAACCGACCTTTTCGCCTAATTGAATAATAACAATAGTATTTAAACATTTGAATTGTGCATAATGAAGTGCTTGTTGCTTCCTCGTGGCAAGTTTTGTTGTTTTCACATCGACAAAATAGCGAAATTAATATGTATATCAGAACGTTCGGCCAGTCGAGATAGGGAGCTGGCTGCTACTCCAGTTTTTAGTGACGATTATGTGACGCATAAAGATGCCAGCCAAAGAATTTGTGACGGAACAGTTCGAAAGTTAGAAGCATTTTTTTATGGCCGAACGACCTGATATCAGAACGTTCGGCCAACCTCCAATATCCATAACTGAGGACCTTAGAGAAACTGTTACTGAATAAAGATTTAGTGACAATTTGGTGACAAACAACCACTGCTTTACTTTTACTCGTAATGCCACCGGTTAAAAGTAAAATTAATTTTAGTTCCTGGAACATCAGGACGTTCGGCCAACGTAATCTCCATAACTGAGGACCTGAGAGAAACCGTTAATAATTAAAGATTTAGTGACGAGACTGAAACGAATTTTATTGCTCTATTTTTTTTTGTGACGGCCCCTTTAAATAGTAAAATGAAAATTTAACATATAACCTCAAAACATTGGGATTATCGATTCCTCCACAAGGAAGAAGCCCAGAGAAACCGTTAATCAATAAAGATTTAGTGACGACACTGAAACGAACTTTTATTGTTTTATTTTTTTTTGTGACGGCCCCTTTAAATAGTAAAATGAAAATTTAACATATAACCTCAAAATATTGGGATTATCGATTTCTCCACAACGAAGAAGCCTAGAAGACTCGTAAAATCCCTGATGTGTTATAGGTTGTCAGTGCAATGGTGTCAATATTTTTGTTGATTCAAGATTAACCTATAAAAATGCACTATGGCGGATGGCGACTGAAATAGGGTGACCATGTATTCCAATGAAATAAGTATTTATCGAGTACTTAATTACCTAAACAATGAAGCAAAACACGTTGTAACATTAAATTATATAGGTACAAGCAACGTTGAGCTGTTGCCTGCATACCAGTGTCCACTTGTGAAGTTTTTGTCATATTAGTCGAGTCTATTTTGGCTAAAAGCAAACGAAAGTGGAAAGGTGACTGACATCGGAGATTGAGAAATTTGACTAAGTACAAAATAAATATACTTAAATAAATAGGTACACAAATGAAAAAAATCTTTATTTGTAATCAATCATCCCAAAAGATTCGGTAGCTAGTTAAGTACATAATAATTTGTACTTTTTAGAATTACAGTTAAATTGGTTCACCACGAGAGAAAATAGATCGATTTGACAGCTTCTTGTGTTTATTGCTAGGTGATTGACTTGAAACTTGTCAAATCGGATTTCTTTCGGTGGCCCGACAATATTATTATTAGTTTGATAAACTAGATTACACATTTTACAATTAAATTACAGTTCTAAAAATAAATCATAGTAAGATTATACAATAACTACACCAAATGAACTCTTAAAAATACTAATCGACAACATTACGGTTTACTTTAAGGTCAGCCAGAACTTAAGCTACCCATTTTCGATAGTCCTGTCTGGTTTTATTATAGTACCAAAGGATCTCTGCACCTGGTCTCGATGACGTCACACCAGTAACATGACTGGCGGGCGAGAGACAACAAGGCGCCGCGAGAAAGTTGCGGGGGAAGGAAAGCATTCCACGCAGTTGCAGAGATCCCTTGGTACTATACTATACTATCATAACGCATGGTGGTGTGTGTAATGTTTTTTTTATAACAAATTATTTCTAAAGCATATTATATAAAATATAAGTTGTCTGCACTCCTTCTCATATTCCTCCTTCCGCGTAACTATCTATTTATTTTTTTGCAATACCTACATTCACTACAATCACCTTATTTCGACGTGTTTTGCTTCATTTAGTAGGTAAATACGATAAATACTTGTTTCGTTGGAATACATGGTCACCCTATTTCAGTCGCCATCCGCCATAGTGCATTTTTATAGATTAATCTAGAATCAACAAAAATACTGACACCATTGCACTGAAAACTTATAACATATCAGGGGTTTTACGAGTCTTCTAGGCTTCCTCGTTGTGGAGAAATCGATAATCCCAATGTTTTGAGGTTATGTGTTAAATATTCAATTTACTATACGGGCCGTCACAAAAAATAATAAAACAATAAAAGTTTGTTTCAGTGTCGTCACTAAATCTTTATTGATTAACGGTTTCTCTGGGCTTCTTCCTTGTGGAGGAATCGATAATCTCAATGTTTTGAGGTTATAATTATGTTAAATTTTCATTTTACTGTTTAAAGGGGCCGTCACAAAAAAAAATAAAGCAATAAAAATTCGTTTCAGTCTCGTCACTAAATCTTTATTCATTAACGGTTTCTCTCAGGTCCTCAGTTATGGAGATTACGTTGGCCAAACGTCCCGATGTTCCAGGAACTAAAATTTATTTTACTTTTAACCGGTGGCATTACGAGTAAAAGTAAAGCAGTGGTTGTTTGTCACCAAATCGTCACTAAATCTTTATTCAGTAACAGTTTCTCTAAGGTCCTCAGTTATGGAGATTCAGGTTGGCCGAACGTTCTGATATCAGGTCGTTCGGCCATAAAAAAATGCTTCTAACTTTCGAACTGTTCCGTCACAAATTCTTTGGCTGGCATCTTTATGCGTCACATAATCGTCACTAAAAACTGGAGTAGCAGCCAGCTCCCTATCTCGACTGGCCGAACGTTCTGCCGGTCGATTCTGTCGACATCTCACGGTGTTCACCTTGGCGGAGTGAACGACAATAGAGCTGTCATTCCATCTTATTTGTATGGTTTGACAACTCACCAGTCGTGCGCCCTGCCCAAGTGTTCACTTCGACATGTTTACAGAATCGCACTGCTGATATACATAGATTATGACCTCTATAAATTATCACAATATTTTCTATGGAGGATGAGGAATATAGAACAGTGTTTGCTTTCTTTTATACCTACTTCATTTACATCTGATAAAACGTTTTTTTCAAAGAGGGAACTATATGAAAAAAATAAATATAAACTGTACAAACAACAACAAAAATAACAAAACTACAACACAAGCAAACAACATAATTTATTTTTGACATTTTGCTGCAATAGTGCATTTAAAATAGGCAAACTTTGTCGTTGCAGCAGAGGAAGGTATACATACGTGTAACAGAATAAACGCCTTTTCTTCCAAGGGGTCAGTGTACTCATCAGTGGAGTTTCTTGCAAGTTCTTCTCCATAGATATCTACGCTTTGGAACGTGCAATAGCTTCATCTTTTTGACCGACCGACCTTGACAATTCAAAAGTGCCTGTAACTGGTCTAATTGAAATAAATGCTTTGACTTTAACATTATGAACAACTTTCACAATGGGACCAACCCCGAAATCGCGAAAAATGAATCGAATGCCCCATACTTTTCTGTGCGCATAACTCGATAAAATGAACTGAACAGCTGATTTATTTTTCGCGATTTCAGTGTTGGTCGTTTAGCCGGCTAGTCTTAATTAAGTTAATTTTCGAGGAGAAACTTTTTGAAATTATTCTGTTTTTGATTTTTTGCATTTGTCTCCGTCCCCACTATCAGAGTAATTATTAAAAACATTGGAAAATGGGGTTGGCCGGTGAAAGCTTTAGGTAGATGGCGCTAGCATAGCTTTCACCTGTCAAGTTTGTGTTGTGTTTTGGATAAACTTGTTGAGTGCGTTTTTTTATAATATTGAAAGAACTGTTGTGAACGAAACATGTATTCGACATGGCGGATAAGTGGGTTGAAAGCTGAATTGAAGAAACGAGGTGCATCTTTACGAGGAAGGAAAGCAGACCTAGTCGACAGGTATAACCTTATAACTATAAATCACAAATTTTCCCTTCTAAATACATGATTTTGAAAGAGTGATTGCTAGCTTGGTTCTCGTTTACCTAATGTACTTTGATACAAAACGTTTTATCGAAAGTAAAAGCTTTCAAGATAGTGCTTTTTAAGTTTTTTCTATCAAGACTGAACTCTTGTTTTGTTTACAGATTAGAGCTGTATGACCGGAATGTTTACTTTGGAAACACAGGAACTCAAAGCCACGATGATCCTCCTCACTCTATCATGTATCGGGACATAATCCGCAATACTGGGTCAGCTATACTGTACTAATAGATCATTCTATAATTTGATTGTTTATACATTTAAGGCCCTATATGTGATGAGGAATTTATTTCAAGATGTTAGAAAAAGTTGACAACTTCTTTAACAATTATTTTAAACAAGCAATTTTGAGTAAGTAAATATTTAAATACCCAAATTTTTATTTAATTAAAAAAACACATTAATTATAAATAGGCTGTAAGTAGGTTAGGATACCTGTAATAAGATTTCCAGATTTTTTTGTTCTTGTTTTCTTCAGTGTATTATTTTTTATTTTATGAGGGTGTGAAAATAAAACTAATAAACATAACTATTTGAATTTCTTTTTATTATTTACAATCCTTACTCTAAACATACACAACATCAATCATATAACAAATATTTCGGATGCCACATAAAATGAGACTAAAGGTGTCTGCAAAATTTTATAAGATTTTGTTAAGCCTATTAATCTTTCTATGTGTACTCTTTGACTTGCAAGTTTCTGATCACGCGCGCTTTAATACAAAACCTGGCAACTGTGGTCTGCCTTTCAAGAAAGCAAGTATATTAATTGACACATTTTTCACTGCAAACAAGTCCTGGACATTAAATTAAATCCTCTATCAGCCATGACACCATCACAATATCACCTTCATCA
The DNA here is from genome assembly GCA_947386135.1 of Melanchra persicariae. Lineage (NCBI taxonomy): Eukaryota > Metazoa > Arthropoda > Insecta > Lepidoptera > Noctuidae > Melanchra > Melanchra persicariae. Next base: position 5,100,982 of record OX376661.1, on the reverse strand, counting down.
CACAAATTAATCAATGAGCTGCGTTCAATCATCATCTTGGGTAGAAATATATACATTATCAGGAAGAGTCAAATCTTCTGAACTGGTAGTTTGCACAGCTGACGTGACAGCTGTGTATATCTCATCAAAGAGTGCTTTTCTAATATTTCGGTTTGATAAGCGCTCTTCTCGAGCTTGAACTTCTTGAGAAAGAGTTTTAGTAGTCCAGAGAAACAATGTTGGGACTGCTGTTTTTTCAGGTAACGATGCTTGTTTTCAATACCTAGAAACAACCAAAAAGGATAAAGAACACATTTTTATTATGATGCCGAATATTTTTAGAATACAATTAATGTGACGTACCTGTATAAAAACTAGTTTTATGGTAATCTGTTCCCAAGAAATGTTTACGACATAACCTCGAATTTTTTCCGGCTTGAAGTTTTGTCTCCTTATGGCCTTTAGCCAATTTTTTGTCATTGCATCACAGATCTTTGGAATTGTGAAAATAATTAGTTATTCAAAATGTTCATAGAAAATTCTTATATTTTGGTTAAAGCTATGCTAGCGCCACTTTGACAGTTGCCAACCCCATTGACGAAAAAAAGAATATAATATTATGTTATTGGGCAGGTAGGGTAGGTAGGGCAGGTAGGGTCCCCACCGAGTGTGTCCCCACGTTGCCATCGGAGACTTGAGCAGTATTCGGGTCTTCGGACGGTGTGTGTTTCGGAAGGAAACACGATCATTGCTTTCTGGTACGCGTCTGCTTGTCAGACGTGACTGTGAAGGCAGTGAGCAAGAAGAGAGGGAGAGAGGCCCTGAGAAAGGGCGGAGAAAGGGATCGCACCCTTAAAAAGGAACATTACAATGGAAACCAAGACAGACGAAAGAAAACTATCCCAGGGCAGTACCTACTGCTAAGCAGTAGGTACTGCCCTGGGATAGTTTTCTTAGAAATCCGCTCTAGAGAATCCGCCACGCTTAACGCGTCAAGCCCCACGTATTCTGGGGGGGTCAATGTATGTCTTCCGCATGCCAAACAGTAGCGACCCAGCAAGCGTCGAGGCTTGCTGAGGAGGACTCCTCCCTCGGCTTCTTCCGGCGGTGAGCCGGACACCGCTGGCGGCTCCGACGGGTGTAAGGCCAGGTTCGCGGAGATAGTAGAGGCGCTTCCATTTTGGCAGCTACGGAGGAGGCCTTCGGATATCGCAGTTCTCCACCCGCGGACGAAATGTCTTGGCTGTGAGCTGAGGTCGCCTACTTGGCGGCTGCCATGGAGCTTCTCTTAAAGGAGAACGAGAAGCTCCGAGCAGACCTGGCCGGGCTCCGAGGAGCAGGCTCGAAGGAGGCTCCTAAAGGGGGGCGCAAGGGCGGGCAAAGCCAAACCGTGCCAGCGGAGAACCAGGTGCTGGAACTCGTGCGGCAGGAGCTGGCTGCCTTCCGGGAATGGTTCTCTGTCCTAGAGGGCATCGTCCTGCACCCCCCTCTTGCGGCGAGCCAAAAGTCTTCGAGCCAGAAGGAGGCGGCTTCATATGCGGCTGCCGCAGCTGTCAAACCGTCGTCGGCTGGTCAAGGCAACCCAGGGGCCGGGCTGGCAAAGACCCCGGTACCGGGGAAAACAGCGTCAGCCAAAAAGAAGAAGGGCAAGACGGCTACACTGAACCGGGTGGCGAAACATAATGTTACTATAAAAATAAAAATAAAAAAATATAAAAAGCCTTTTATTTCCTTAGTTACACTTATATATAATAATCTACGAAAACTTGAAAATATTTTAAATTTTAACTAATATAAAGTAGGTACATGGTTGCTCACTTGTTTTTGTAGTAGGAATTATTTCTATTTTTTGAGTTTTAAATTTGTGGCAACTTCTGTAATTAATGTTCGTAACATCCTATTTATTTAGGAACCCCTCACAGGTGAAGGCCTCTTCCAAAGATTGCCATTTTTCACGGTTCTGTGCTATCTGTTTCCATTGTGGACCAGCAATTTTTCTGATGTCATCTTCCCAGCGGGCATAGGGTCTACCTTTGTGACGTTTGCCCGATGGTCCTTGCCAAGATGTTACCGTATTTGTCCATCTGTGGTCTTTGAGTCGCGCTACATGTCCAGCCCATTTCCATTTTAATTTTTGTGCCTGGGCGAGAGCATCAATTGTGTTTATTTTTGATTTAATAATTGTATGTCTAATTTTTTGTTTTCTTTTTATATTCATCATACTGCGCTCCATTCCCCTTTGACAAGTGATTATTTTATTTTTTGTTCTAGTAGTAAATTTCCAGGTTTGGCACGCATATGTTAAACATGGGATGAGACAGGAGTCCATTACTTTCTTTTTCAGTTTTATCGGCATTTCACTTTTAAATATTTCTTTGTAACTCCAGTATTTATTCCAAGTGTTTTTGACTCTCCTCTCTACTTCTAGCTCATTACTGTCTCTATTAAACCCAATTTGTTTTCCTAAGTAGATGTATTTTTCAACATAGTCTAATGTTTCATTTCCTACTTTTATGTGAGTTTTTTTGTAGTTGGACATAGTTTTTGTTTTACTGATGTTCATTTCAAGGCCCACTTGTTTGCTAGCTTTATAAAGAGTTTCAATCATGTGTTGTAATTGAGAGCTTGTTTCGGAAAGCAAAACCAAGTCATCTGCGAATCTGAGGTGACTTAAGTATTTTCCTTTGATATATAATCCCTGATTTCTCCAGTTTAGTCCGTGTATTATGGATTCCAGTATCGCGATAAATATTTTGGGCGAGAGGGGGTCCCCCTGCCTTACACCTCTTTCAACAGGAAAGCTTGGTCCTATAGTCTCTAGCTTCACTCTACTAGTACTTTTGTGATATACGTTTTTCAGTATGTTAATGTATACTTCTTCCACATTATGATTTTGCAAGGTTTCCCATATGCTTTCGTATGAAACAGTGTCAAAAGCTTTTTGATAATCAACAAAAGCGATATACAGTGGTCTTTGGTATTCTTGGTATTTTTCGATTATCAACTCTAGTGTGTGAATGTGGTCCACTGTTGAAAACCCTTTCCTGAAACCGGCTTGTTCAATGGGTTGGTTAATGTTACTATATAGACAAACTATTCAATATAGACAAACTATGTCCAAAAAACTCAGCTGTGCAGCATATGCTGTTAGAAATGATATGCATGGCCCAGTGTTTATCTTTACTTTTGTACTTTTAGATCTTACACACTGACATTTTTATATACTTATTTTGTATATTTTTTGACATTAATGTTTACTTTTTAAAGTATTCTACATTTTTTCAACTTATTTTATTTGATTTTATATTTTCATTTGACATGAATACTTACTTTGTGAAGTGTTATATTTTTTTATTTTAATTCACTATTGTGAATGTTAGGACTTATAATGGGTTATTATTTTCTTTTTTTTTGTCTATTCAAGTATTTTTTTTATAAGGTCTGGCAGTTTGATTTCTTTTGTGGCCTACCCAAATGTCCTTTCATTGGCTCCTTTTTGGTTCTAAGTTGAGCAACTCGATTACTGACCAAGGCTGCACTGACTGGACAGGTGCACCCAAATCTGTGTGGTTCTTTCTCCAAGAGACCATTTTCAGACACTGTTCTGCATGATCCTCATATCATATTGTGAATGTGGGGACCATGTAGATCGCTATGACAGGGGTTCATTTTATGTAAGTCAACAATGTCTGGCAGTTTGAGTTTATTTTTTATGTGGCCTGACTTTAGTGTTGTTCGTCAAATTGTTGAGCTCCCTAGAGTTCTAAGTTTCAGCTACACGAAAATTGACAAATGCTTGCACTGTCTGGACAGGTCCACTCAAATCTGTGTGGTACTTTCCTCAAAAGACCACTTCAGACATCAACCTACCTACATGGTTCTTATATGATTTGACCATTACAATTTGTATGGACTTCAAAAAGAGACTGACCTGTGAGTTTGTTTCGGTGTTTCTTCTCAGGGTAGTCAGCTAGGAAACACCGGCCTCATATAGTCTAAAAACGACCGAAAAGATTGACATGTAAAAGTGTTTTTACAATCTACTTACAAAATAAATTTCATTTATCATTTAATTATTAGAAACATATTAACAAATTAAGAACAATAACTAAAATTAAAAAATATGTATACTAACTATACAACAAACTAAAATATATAACTCGCATAAAAAAAATCATCCTCAACGTTGTCAGCTGTTGGCAATGTCACGTTGAGTGGCAATGCTTAGCCTCGGGCCAAACTCTTTGGTTACGGGAAGTGTCGACTAGCTGTTTTTAAATTTCTTTGGAAAGGCTGTGAGCACAAGGGCCCGAAGGTTCAACCCTAAACGGCTCGAAAATATAGCTACCAAATGAGGCCACTATAAATATTTACGCCACTTGAGGTTTTCTGCAGCCACAGCGGCAGTGCCAGCAGAACACGATGAACTGAGAAGATGAGTATAGACGCATGTTTTGTCTCACACAGTATCGATACAGGTTGCATCCCACACTTAAGGCCTACCTATCTGCCATGCCACAAAGACATGCCGTCCGGTCTTTTGCCATCGTTACAAAAGTCATTGGTTTCTAACACGGCTGGAACGGCGACGGTGACAAGAGCTCGTCGGAAAATGTTGTTTAAATTTGCGTGTCCCGCAAAATGACCCGCACTGCGGCTACAAGAAAGACCGTGGTGACCGAGGCTGTTAACAACTTCAGCACATTGACAGCAGCGATGAGGAGAACAACATGGGGCTCCTAAACATAGTGAAGCAGCAGGGCGGAAAGTGCAGGTGGCGTCGAACAAACTGCTTGGGTTCGACGACTGTGGTGCATTAAATTATTGCATAAAAAACGACTTTATTTACGAATTTTGTTTTGTTTATTTTTTATGAATCATCTAACTGTACCCGGGACATTTTACTTACGAAGAAACTTATGTAACACTTACGAAGAAACTTATGTAACACTAGCTGTTGCCTGCGACTTCGTTCGTGTGTATGTATTGTAAAATGATATGGCTAGGTAAGATCAATGTGTTCGTATATCTAATACAGACAGTCAATATCTATCATTGCTTGCCTCTTTTTTTATGTATGGGAAAACATCAAATGACTCCTTTCGCTCTGGGCGGAATGGAAGGGAGTGTCAGACTCTTACTGACTTAAACCCATCTGTGTTCCAATGCCCTTTGCGTTCCAGGGCCGCGGTGACACTTTCGAACAAATTACGCAACCCTGGCAGGCACTGGCCCTAGCGGGCCTCGTCTTTACACTGACATCTTTTTGTGACGCGCGTGGAACACAACGTGCCGTCGAGTATCACCTCTTCTGTTCAAATAATTTTTCGTGAGAAACGTTGTAATGATTATGCTTCTTTCATTTCATCAAAACTATTCACAGCATTCCTAGAAGATGTCGTTAAAAATGTGGGTATAGATTGGGACTGTAGCGGTATTAACGTCAATTTTCTGCCCAACTGTCTCACTTAAGATTTGCAGATGATTTGTGGTTTTCACTGAGAACTTCGATGACCCCCAGAAAATGCTTCAAAATCTTTAAGATGCTTCTTTTAAGTTGGGTCTTGGGATGAATATGACCAAGACGAAGGTTATGGCAATCACCTTCAGCGATTCAAATCTGGAAACTAATTGTTGGAGATGATTAACCGATATGTTTATCTTAACCATATCCTTTCAATTGGCAAAGAAAATCAACAAACGGAGGTATCGAGAGGAACACACCTTAGATGGACCGCTTTTATCAAAAGGGACAAAACGACTTATCACAACGACTTATCCAATTACCGCCCTATAACACTAATATCAAATTTATCAAAAATCTTTGAGAAAGTCATGCATCGTAGACTCACTAACTTTTTAGAAAAATTTAATATTATAAAAGAGGAACAAAACGGCTTTCAAAGAGGGAAATCCACAACTTTAGCAGCATTTACAATGATAAAAAAGGTATTTGAAAATTAAGACAATCGCATTCCAGTATCTGTCGTCTTTTTTGATATGAACAAAGCTTTTGACTTTGTCAACCACGATTTACTTTTACAAAAATGCAATAGCTATGGGATCCGAGGAATAACAATTGACTGGATAGCCAGCTATCTTTCTAACCGTCAACAAAAAGTAGAAATAAACTCAACTAACGAAAATAACGAGTCAACATCATATAGTTCCGATTACAGCCAAACCAAATCTGGAGTACCCCAAGGAAGTATACTCGGTCCATTACTTTTCCTTATTTACATCAATGATTTACCTACAGCTTTAAAACAACAGTGCATACTTTTTGCTGATGATATATCGGTCATAGTTACGAATGATAATAAATCAGAAATTGATCACGAAAAAAATATTAATGAAACAGTACACCAAGTTTTAAAATGGCTCGAAAATAACTATCTTTGTGCAAATATAAATAAAACCAAAAAAAATAACTTTCAAAATTACAACTCTAAACCAAAAAGATTTAAAATTATTTGTAAAGGACAAGAAATCAGCGAAGTTAATGATTACAAATTTCTTGGCCTTATTCTCGACCAGAATTGTAACTGGAAATTGCATATTGAACATGTTTGCAAAAAACTTAATCAATTTGTCTTTGCCCTTAAACGTTTAAAGAGTACTGCGAGCGAAGCAGTTGCTCTAACAGCTTACCACGGATATGTTTCCTCTTTACTAAGGTATGGACTCTTACTCTGGGGGAACTCCACCAATATAAATGATGCCTTTTGCGTGCAGAAAAAGTGCCTAAGAGCAATCTATGGTATCAGCCCTTTAACTTCCTGCAGACCTATTTTCAAAAAATTAAAAATTCTAACTTTAACAGGACTTTTAATAATGCAAGCTGGTGTTTTTGTTAAAGAGCACTCAAAATTTTTCACAGCCTGTGAATTACACTCAAAATATACCCGTTGAGACCCTACACTACTAAGAATGCCCACACATAAAAGCACATTATACCATAAAAATAGCTTCATAACGTCAATAAAAATTTACAACAATATACCAAAAGAAATTAGGGAACTCCCTTTGAAACATTTTAAATCTAAATTACATAAATGGCTGATTGGTAATTGTTTTTATAGCGATAAAGAATTTACGGATAAAAAAGTAACAGACAAATATGGTTACCGATTACTTTAATTATTCCTACCAATTAGTTAATCATAATCTATTAAGATTTCAACTAAGTAAGTACTATGCTATACTTACTTTTAATGTAAGCACTTTAGTGTACCTGAGAGTCTTACCAAATATTAATAGATGTTTAATACTTTTCTATTAGGTAGACTTATCTAGCTTTAAAATTTGTATCCTTAAACATTGTTCAAATATTTGTATGCCAGTAAATGGCGAAACATGTAAGAACACAATTCTAAAATAAGACCTAAATGTACCGTGTTTTATGCAAATAAAATATTCTTATTCTTATTCTTATTCTTATGGACGACATTCTGAAGCCTGCCAAAATTCCGCAATGTCTGAATTCCCGCCTTTATAACCAGTGTGCTTTTCCCACCATGACTTACTTATTTACATGGACGCTCACGCAAGAGGCTGTTTACAGACTGATAGTTGCACAGAGAGCCATGGAGCGTTCCATGCTTGGTAGAGGTACGTCGTCGAGATCCGAAGACGTGCGAAGGTTTTCAACATCGGAAAACGAATTGTGGAACTAAAGTGGAGCTAGGCAGGACACTTGGCAAGGCGCGGTGATGATAGGTGGAGTAAGGCAGTGACTGAGTGGCGTCCGAGGACTGGAAGAAAAAATATTGGTCGACCGGCGGCGAGATGGGCGGACGATATTGTTGCCATCGTGGGTAGAACCTGGATGAGGCTGGCACAGGAACGTGGGGATTGGCACACGAAAAGAGAGGACTATGCTCAGCAGTGAGCGAAGTTGGACTGTGGATAATGATGATGATACACGATGTTGATGAAACTTGCTAAGTTTGTTAACACGCGATAGAGCTACATTAAGTTGTCCATGGGAAAACCAACCAGAAGAGAAGTCAACCCCCGCAGAGGACACGGCGGAGTATACGGTGAAGGTCTCCCCTGCTTGGGCGGAGCACCGCCGTGTCCTCGTCGAGGCGATCAGCGACGGCGACCTCTCGCTACCGGCTCTGGTTCACTCCATGGTCCAGAGCGCGGAGGCGTGGGAAGCCGTCACCTCCTTTTGCGAAACAGTAATGCTAGTAAAGGAAGGGCCGGGCCGCGTGAAGGAGAGGCAAACGTCACGCCTTAGCCGCCGACACAGAAGAAGACGCCCCGGGCGTTAGGAGTCGCAGGGCGATTCTCGGCCACCGTAGGCACGGGCCTGCGGACGGCGAGCGTTGGGTGGCTCGCGGCCCGATAACAACCAGCGGCCCTACCACGACGTGTTAAAGCGTGAGTCGTTCGAGCGAGTCGGAGGGATGGAGCTATACACCCTATATAGCTTCACTGGTCCGGGTCGACGAAGCGTTGTGTTCCATGCGCGCCTCCAAGAGATGTCAGCTAAGTAGACAGGGCCCGTTAGGGCCAGAGCCTGCTAGGGTTGCGGAATTTGTTGGAAAGAGTCACCGTGACCCTGGAACGCAAAGATCATAAGGAGAAACACAGATGGGTTTTAGTCAGTAAGAGTCTGACACTACCTTCCAGTCTACTCAGAGCGGAAGAAGTCATTTTGATGATTTCCCATCCATAAAAAAAACCCCGCAACGGATAGAGTAGAGTAGGGACTCCGTTGTGCGTAGGTGTCCTGGCTAAATTTGCCGGCCTAGCTCCGTCCAAGTGTACAGAAGCAACCAGGGTGCTTTACAGGTTGAGTGGAGAGAATTAACCGTTCAAAAAAAATTAAAATAACGTCAGTGGAGCAATCAGACCAAATCTTTTTTTTATGTTATGCATCAAATTTATTTATTTATTTATTTAATCTTTTATTTCAGGCATCTAGGGCCTATAAAATAAAATACATGAACATAAAACAATAACTATAAATAAAATAATACATATTACGATCCATTTAAACTACAAACTACTGCACACGAAATGACGGCGTCGTGTTTCGCCAAATCAAATCAAATGCATAACGGTAAGTTTTGTATCAAAAGAATCACTTTTTATGACATTTTAAAAGTACCATTAGTAACTAAAAAATATATTTTGGTGTGATTCTCATGCTTTTGATAGTTAGTACTTTTTTCGGTCAACAGATGGCATTACGGGTATCTGAATTATGTAGATAATAAGTTGATTTCTTCTAGAGTGCTACAATTCCTATCAGGTTTATGTGTAAAAAATATCTAAATGGTTTTGCAACTAACTAACATGTCATTTTGTGCATTCAATTATTTTGTGCATTCGATTACGAACAAAAAACTTTTAAAATCAATATTGCTTACTTGCCTAAACATACGGCGTGATAATATGTAGCCTAAAGTATTCCTTGGTTTACAAAGAACATTTTTGAACATTTTTACTGAATTTCAATTCGATCTATCCAGTAGTTTTGGCGTGAAGCCGTACCATACACACATACAAACAGACAAAAATTCTAAAAAGTCACTTTTTGTCATCAGTTACGTTTTTCTAACAAAAGCCACTTATTTTTTCTCGAAAATTCTCAATGTACAGTTTTTCTTTCTTTACTGTTTTATTACATTAATGTATAGATGTTATCTACATTAGTTTTTTATTTTTTAACGTGATGCGAAGAAAACAGAAAACATAAACAGAAAATAGGTTCTTTGCTAAAAAATATGCAAAATACAGCAATAACATATTATTAATATTTGAAAACATTAGGTTTGGTAGGAAAAAAAAATGACGAAGTAAATAAGATAAAAATAATTCAAATATAATCAAAATTTATGTGAGATTCGAACCCACGCCCAGTCTTTTGAGAGGCAGTCTTTAAACCGACGGACTATTAGTTCCGTTAACAATCGATTCAAATAGCCGATTTTATTTATGTCAAGGCTTTTAGCTGCGTAAAGGGTTCCACATCAGGTGCTTTAGACCTTCATTTTTTTTTATGTCTACAGAAAGTACTCATCATGTTGACCGACTTTTCCTAAAGCGGTATATTAATATCTCTTATAGATTAGCCTGGCTGCTAAGGTTCCACGTCTGGTATTCAGATCTTCAAAATAAATTATAGCCTATATATTATACATATGTTGGCGAGGAATAATAGCTATACAACAAAAAAAGTTTCATCAAAATCCGTCCAGTGGTTTTTGCGTGAAAGATTAACAACAGACAGACAGAAGAAAAAAAAAACATATTTTGGCTTCTACTGTTTATATGAAGCACTCCTGGAATATTTTTTTTCATTTTCATTTAATGTACAGAATTTACGTCTTCTACAGTTTTATTATATGTATAGATAACTAATAAATTAACATAATTCAATATAGTTAATGTATATTATCATAAATTAATATTGTAGGAGGTGCACAGTTCAATTAAATAATCGAAATATAGCTACTTATTTATTCTGCTGCGCCCTTGTTTAATGCAAATTAATCATTCTTTTTATCTAGCTAAATTAAAATATTTGGATTAACCCGGTACAAATTTGGTAAGAAATTAAATACTAGATCAGGTAATGGACAGGAAATACCCGAAAAATTGATTCCAATGAAGTTGTTTAATTTTGTCTGGGAATCAAGTCATAACATAAATATACCTTGTAGTGAAGCGATCAAATGTTTTATGCATATACATAATAAAAATTTAAAAAAACAGTCGAATTGAGAACCTCCCCCTTTTTTGAAGTACGTTAAAAAATATCTATGAAAAATCTGATTCCTTTGGAAAATATACTTGAAACTTGGCACGAATACTGCCTATGTGTTCAAAACTCTCCAAATTCTTCAAATAGAAAAAGCAGAAGAAAGAAGAAAGGAATAAAAATTCCTTGTGTTAATAAACTTGAAACTTGGCACGAACGAACCCAAATAAATAGTAAATAATGCTATTACCTATAAAAACAAGAAGATGATAATTAAATTCTAACCCCCCTAAGAAAGTTTAGGGGGTGTTAACGTTTGTATGGAAGAATCTTACGGTTAAACTCTTCGATATTTTGTCCATACTAATTTCGGGGGGGTATTACTCCACTGTTTGACATTATACATTCAAAGTTAAGCATGATATTGTTTTATCTCATTATTAATTTTGTCTGTCTCTTGAAACAGAATAGTGAAATGAAAAGCCATTAAAAAGTTATAAGTCAACAAAGATTAATTTTTTTGCCAATTTTAACGCAATTTCGGGCGTAAATAAGTAATAAAATAAGTATAAAATCTCAAAAACAAAGTCGGCACCGACAAACCTCAATTGTAGAAGAGTTCAATAAACTTTATTTGTAATGGATTTATGCAGTGGTTTTATTCATAAAACTCAACCTTCCAATAGACTTTTCGTGCATCGTCTAATATTGTTTTCGTTTGGGACGGTGTTTTCAGCGTGGAAACTGGACATTGTGCGTTTAGACTAGCATTTAAATGCTCATCGCTGATACTGTCTCTGTCAGGCACGATGCCCGGTGAGACAGCGTGCTTTTTGGTCACGCTTACCAGCGAGTTCGAGCCCGTTACTAGTTCAACCTTAAGGCTTGGTTCGATAAAGTTAAAACTGAAAAATAAGAAGTACGTGTTTAAAATCAACCCAATAAATAGTGTAAATGGGTGATGAAGTTTTGCGAGGAGGACATTGCTACTTGGTTAAATTTACTTGACAACTGGAAACAATATTAAAGTGGAATGATTCAAACGGATCTAACAAATTTTTTCATACTCAACCTCTCACGGGGGTATTTTAGGAAACTCCTCCCGTAAAGGGGTAGAAATGGGGGGTGAAAGTTTATGCGGAACTATGTTATTTTTGTGTGTGGTCACGGAAATTGGTAATTACTTGAAAAAAAATCTAAATTCTAGTAGCTGTCGAGCTTTTTTCTTTAGAAATTTTCTGGTATCGAATAAGTACAAGTTTTCTGACAATTGATAGTACCTACATTATGATATAAGTGCGGTAAGTTGAAAATTACAGCCGAGGCGATATTGCTAGCCCGAGTCGTGGGCGAGGGCTACAAGAAAGCAGAGGTTGTAATTATCAAAGCGCACGTATGTCATACGACGTTTTATAACATATTTGCGAGGAAATAAATAAAACTCGGACTTGCGGGAGCTAATTTCTTCTTTATTTCTGATCGATTCATTTATGTAGCCCTCGGCTACACTGTTCGACCGCCACCATCTGTGGCGTTTTAGTGTCAATAAGTTCGCACCTGAATCGGCAAGCAATGTAGCCGAGGACCTTCTGAAACTGTGCCCTGTGGATGTCATCCAATTTTAAGAAAGTGGCAATTTGTTTTTGCATTGCTCAACATTTGTTTATGCGAATAATAATAATAATAATAATGAGATTTCTTTATTAAGGCACCAAGTCCCAATATTAAAATTACACAAGCTTAAAAATACAAAACATTTGACAATCACTTACATTAAAATCATTAAAATACTAAATTAAAATCATTTAAATACTTCATTAAAATCAATAAACAAATTAATGTATTTGTCAGTAAATAAATAAAAACAACAACATAAAATGACAAAAAATCTCCAAAATTCAAAATTCAATTTAATTTAATTTAAAACCTAAACACAACCATTACCTACCGTCGGTTGGCACTCCGGTGGACTTCGCGCCAGTACCTGCGGATCGGACTGCACCAATCCTCACTGACGACTCTCAGCAGTTGATTGGTCGATTTTTGTAGACTGCTGGAAAACGATGCAATGGGTTGGCTAGTGCATTTTACATTTTGGTAATATTGAAAACAACTGTTAGACATCGCTTTTTTTGAACGAAGCGCTTCGTATTTCTTCACTATGTCGTGAAAAAGCCCCTGCATTTTGAACGATCTTGAAATTTTGTTTTTTGTGTTATTGACCTGCCGGTCGATTCTGTCGACATCTCACGGTGTAAACCTAGGCGGAGTGAACGACATTGAGCTGTCATTCCATCTTATTTGTATGGTTTGACAACTCACCCGTCGTGTACTCCGCCCAAGTGTTCACTTCGACATGCTTACAGAATCGCACTGCTGGACAAGAAGAACCCACCCATGGTTCTCGACATCATTAGTTGTGATGTTTGCCAATTCTTGACGTCTACATGCACCATTTATGCCGAATATTAATACAACCTGAAAAGAGATAAAAACAGCGTACAAAACACCTATATTGTAAAGAATTACGAAAGTGACAGAAGTTAATAACAATAATTTAGTTTCAACTGACCTATGTTGCCAAATATCGGCAATCCGGAGCTTCTTTTAGGAACTTCTTGACATTGTCTGCTGAAAATACTTTCGGCTTTTTACTCACATGGCCACTTGAGCGTCTTTTTAGAAATGCCAGCAAGTTGGAGTATGACTTGATATCAATACCATGTTTTGTTTTCATAGTGCTTTTTAGCATTGAATAGTAGCACCACAATGAGCTTGACTTATATTTTTGAGAAAATTCCATGAAATAGGCTAAAAACACACTTTCTGAAAAATCTTTGCTTGTTTCCATAAGATGAAATTTTGATACGTTTGTAAGTATCTATCGGTCGATTTTTCGGGCAAGACGCTTAGAATAGCCTTTTTCGCTGTCTCTGAGACTTCTGGCGGTGTTGAATAAATAAATTCATCATTACTTGACGACATTTTGAAATAAAAACAATATAGACAAAAAGAAAAAGCGCGCTGAGTAATTTTTACTTGTTCACAAATTAGCGATGTGCGCGCATCAGCGCTTTTTATTAAGGCAAAGGAACAAAAACAGCCAGTATCACTAATAAAGTAAATTAATATTTTTGTGTTTTTTCTCCCAAAGTTAATTTTATTCATAAAATGTTTACCACTTTTCTGACATAAGAACTCTTTGCTAAGATTTAAAAAAGTACCGTTTGTTTTAGACAGAGCATCTTGATAAACCGTGCGTTTTACCATATTAAAAGGAAACTCGTGCGTTTTACATTACAATAACGCACAAGTACGTAATGAGAAACAATACGATATTGAAATTTGGTGAAATAAGAGACCCTTTACGAGCAAAATAATATGTTATAAAAAACGTAACATCGACTATGAGGTCGACTGTGATGTAGGTACCCTAGTCACCTATACGCATGGGGTGATGCCGGCACCGAATTAAATACAGAACCTTCGCCCTTCATACTCTTACGATGAGATTCGCATGGCAACAATAACATTTTACAATCTGTTATTTAAAATGCCTCGGGTAGGACACGCCCAACCGCACTCACGCTGGGTTAAGTTTTCGAAATAAAAAAAAACAAACTCATATATAAACGGTTGCGTCAGTGCTTTGTTTCAGAAGTCATAAGGGATTCGTTCATTACATTTGTGAAGTTCTTGAAAATTCTCGATGTAAGTAAAAACACCCAAGAAACGAAGTTATCAATTTGACCATGTATGTAACATTGTCAGAATTGCACAGGGGGCCTACCACAACCTCTTAAAACAATATTATTTTAATATTACTTTGTAATTTCTGTTGTTGCATTTTCAACTCTCGGCGCTGATCCGAGCGTTGAAAATGGAACAACAGAAATTACAAAGTAATATTAAAATAATATTGTTTTAAGAGGTTGTGGTAGGCCTCCTGTTCTTGTATAATTATGTTAGTCTATTCTATAACAGCTTATAAAATATATGTGTGCCAAACATAAGTGTATGTATGTATTTTTGTATGTATGTATTTCGTGTTTTTATTTTTTCTACCGATTTCGAAAAAAGGAGGAGGTTCTCAATTCGATTGTATTTTTTTTTTGTGTTTGTTACCTCATATCTCTGTCATTTATGTACCGATTTAAAAAAACTATTATTTAATGTGAAAGGATTTCTCGATTGGTCCCAATAAATTTTATCAAAATCGGTTCAGCAGTTTGATTTTTAAATCCAAATAGCTGTATAAATATGAGGAAAAATCATCCTAGTATACGAAATTGCGTATTTTTGCTTTCCTGTGACTTTCCAGTGGTTTTGTTAGGTGTGGAGTACTACTAAAAAGTGAAAAATAAAATAAATTTTATATTGTTTTTAGTTGCTTCTTCGTTATACTATTGACTATTGACTTTGTAGTGTTTTTTTGGAAGTTGGTTTTTTTTTCTGGTTAGTTGGCTTGACACTTTGAGCAAGCTCATGGCGAAAAACATTCGCATAGATTGATCTCCAAGGTTAAGCAAAGCTTGCCGAGGTCGGTTTGTGAATGAGTAACTTAACATGAGGCTCCTCCGTGCCTCGGAAAGCACGATTAGCCGTTGGTCTCGGCTGTTAATTTGTAGATCTTTGACAGTCGTTACGGATTGACAGAAAGCGGAAAATATTATTTTATTGCTGTAACATGTTGTGTATCCTTATCGAGGCGATTGGCGCTGGCTACCTCTCGCTTCCGGCCCTGGTTCTATCCATGGTCCGGAGCGAGGAGGCATGGGAAGCCGTCACCTTCTGCAAAACAGTAATGCTAGTGAAGGAGGAGGCGAGCCGCGTAAGGGAGAGACAACTCTTACGCCCTAGCCGCCGCAACATAAGGAGAAGCCTCAGGCGTCGGGAGACATGGGGCGATTCCCGGCCACCGTAGGCGCGGGCCTGCGGACGACAAGCGTTGGGTGACTCGCCGTCTGATCAATCCAGGCCCGGATCGACGGCGCATTGTGTTCTACGCGCGCCTCAAAGAGATATCAGCATAGTAGACGGGGCCCGTTAGGGCCAGAACCTGCCAGGGTTGCGGATTTTGTTCGAAAGAGTCACCGCGGCCCTGGCACTAGGAAGAGCACGAATGGGTTTTAGTCAGTAAGATTCTGACACTCCCTTCCGCTCTATCCAGAGCGGAAGGGGTCATTTAATGATTTCCCATCCATAAAAAAAAAGTGTTGTGTAGGTCAGATAGGCAGTCGCCCCACAAAAAATACTGGTATTCAGATGAATCTGGTTTGAGTGGAAGTCAAAATAGTTTAGGGAAAAGGCTAGGCAGATGATGATAATATAATTTAATTTTTACTTTTCCAGTTCATTTAACAATGACGCCAACTCCGCAAGAGCCAGCCCAGCTGCAACCCATACCAGACACTGCAAATGAGCTCATAGCAGCGCCGGCTCTGGTCATAGACGGCGAGAGGGTCGTCATCTCCGGCATGTCGGGGCTCTACCCCTCCTCGCGTCACGTCAAAGATCTGTCGGACATTTTGTACAATAAGGTAAGGATTTGATAATAATGATCGACGAATTGGATCGCCCAGATGAGAGAGCACTTTCCTTTGTGTAATTAATTTCATCATCACTACATATAACTGGTGAGTGAAAACATGGGCATGTCCTAGAAAGAAAAAAACCGTGCAAGTGCAAGTCTGACACCGAGAGTTCCGTACAAACTCGTAAACTATGAAAACACAAGTTGGCTTAACTTTGTAGTTAAAAAAAAAGTTGTATGAAAATCCCATGATCTAAGGAAAGTCCATATCTGTCGTGGTTTAGCGGCCAAATAAATTACATAGTAATATCTTATCTGTAGTGTAATTTAAAAATGGAACGATCTTTTACTCCGAAAATGATAACCAAGGAGGTAACTTATCAAAGGTTTTATTTAAATTTAGTAGTGGCTTGCAAATAGAAAGCTGTTTATTTAAAAAAACAAACAAATACTTTAAGGCTACTCACGCACTTTGCGGTTAACCGGAATGCGCAGGATGCGGTTGCGCTTGCGGATAGAACCTACTTTCTCGTAAATATTTTTGATCAAATCAAAAAGTTCTGCCTAGGTACTACTTAAGACTAGTAGTTTTTATTTTCGCGCTTTATTTGAGAAAAGTACTATACAAACCTTGGCCACAACTAGGCATTGATTTACACGTTAGTCCATCAATGCCTCTTTTGCTGGCCGCTGCAGTAATTTACTATACTTGTGCTGTAAGGACCTTGCTTCTTGCAAATTAATATCATGATTCTAGGTCAACGGGAAGCACCCTGTAGGTTAATTATTTACTTGCGAGTTTCAAAATATATCGCAAAAATATGCATATATGGCCTTATTTTTTATAGACCTACGTATTTTATATTAATTTTAAGCCTTCCAGCCTTACGGAGGCAGCTATTGAATAACCGTCTTAGGCGGTCTCCCAGAGAAGCCAGAGCCAGAACCCAAGCACGGCAAGGGATACCATCCGGGCCTGGCGCAGTGTTTTGAGCAGCCATTATGTCTAACTGCCCGTTCCAGTTCACCTTCAGTCACCCTCAGCTCGTCAGACCAGTCCGAAGGTGAAAGTAACAATGAGCTGCAGCTGTCTCTAGCTACTGGGAAGAGCGTGTTTACAACTGTCTCCAGTAGGCCTCGATCAATAGTTTGTGATTGGAAGGAACCCAAGCGCGCAATTTGGCCATTACCAACTTGTAAGATCTCCCCCATAGATCCCTGTCCAGCCCCTCAAGAAGCTCTCTCCAGGACCTAGACCTGGCATCGGCGATGGCGTGTTTAAGCTCTATAGTCGCCTCCCTGGGTACCAAAGACCTACGTATTTTATATTAATTTTAACATGATAGCACTACGCGAACGCGTTGAGAAAAAGGATGGTGACAAACTGATCCTCAAAGGGTTCCGTTTTTCCTTTTTTATGTTCTTTTGGTCATAGTAGGTACCTACAGACACACAAAGGCGGCCGTCTATTGCCATCTAGGCATCAGCGTCAGGCAATACTAATACTAAAAAAAAACAGTGGAACTGTAGTCCGGTCAACACTATACCCTCCAGGTGAACCCAGTGATTGAAGACAATGTGCGCTGGACAACCAAGCATCCCGAAGCAGCGCGACACGTGGGCCTAATACCAAACCTTGAACGATTCGATGCGCAGTTCTTCAAGGTTAACTACCGCCTCGGGAGCTGTATGGATCCCATGTCCCGGAAATTGCTCGAACAGGCATACATGGCTATTTATGACGCAGGTATGATATTCTCTAGCTTTACGTATTAGGGAAATTGTGCTTTTTATAAAACGTTTCATTTTACTTTTTGTTTCTGATAAGCATGGGTGACTGCTGGCTTGAGCTAAAGTCATGTTAAAATATTGGCCAGTCAATACCCGACTGCGGCTTGCGCAGGACATACTTTTAAATGGGAACATTGTGAAGGCAGTTTTCATAATGGCACAACTAATATGATAGAAAACCGCAACTTGATAATAATTTAACATACATTATGGAGTCAGAAACATGGTTCCGCAATTACCACATCTGCATGCCGCAATCAATATTAATATTTATGAGTATGTTAGGCACCAACATTGTTAATGTGCCTGCTAACTTGCTAAATTGCTGGGGAGTTTGTTGCGCCACTTCTTCTTTCCAGCTAAAACACTAGGAAGTGGTGACGGGTGGGCGTTTTGGGGGACTGTCTTTATGTAAAATTTGAAATTCAAAAAATGCTGGCTGTCTGCCTAATTTGAATAAATGATTATTGACTTTAGACTTAAACTCTACCCGAAAACAGAATGGTCAACTGTTGGGTTTTTATCCTATGTTAAGCATAACATAAAATAAAAAGTGAGGGGAAAAAGGCAAGCGGCAAGTTTGCTTCATTACCAAAATAGTGTCCTGCATAACTTGATGTTTTTCTGTCCATAGGAGTAAATCCCGAGGAACTGTCTGGTAGAAAAGTAGGCGTGTTCGTTGGGAGCTGTTTATCCGAAGCTGAAAAATCGTTCTTCTATGAAGCCGTCAATGGCCTCGGTATAGCTGGGTAAGAAGGAATTCACTTTATCAATAAAAATGATTAGACATGTTTGGGCACAAAACCATAGAACCGAGACTTTAGAAAAAAATATCCAACAGCTCACACACACCTAGAACGAAGTAGTTGCATTTGTTATCATTACATTGGTTGATAAATAATATAAAGATAGGTAGGAAAACTATATAATAAATCTACATGCAGCTTACGCATATTGTATTTCACTGGTCGTAATTCCTTTAATATTTAGATGCTGTAAGGCTATGTTCGCCAACCGCGTATCGTACTGGCTGAACGCAAAGGGCCCCTCCATGTCGATCGACGAGGCGTGTTGCAGCTCCTCAGCAGCGCTGGAGCAGGCCTACCTGGCGATGAGTCGCGGGGAGTGCGAGGCAGCCATCGTTGGAGGCGGCTACTTGTGTCAGCATCCACAGTCCTCTGTTCACCACGGAAGGTGAACACATATTTATGAAATTAAATAACACAAAACCACTTTGAAAAAAAATCTGCATTGAAATCGAGTCATCAGTTAGTAGACTTGATGCCTCAGAGATTCACAGAGCTATGATAAATGGTGTACTTGGAGTATGGAGATGATCGGTTGTAGATACATGTAGCCAAAATCCTGCCTGTTCGGGAGGTCGGTGAAGGAGCGTCGGAGCGATACGGATCTGTATTACTTTTATAAATAGTTTATATAAATGTGAAATGAGGCTAAAAGGTCTCAGCTGTCTCCTTTTTTGTAGTAAAATTATGTTGGAGTGTCATATTTCAGTGGGAATTCGACCTGTGTGTAGGATGGTGCTGAAGAAGGATGTGTTGTGTGGTAATTTGGATGGAAATTTCTTACAATATTGCTGGAATATATATTTATATTTTTTTTTTGTATTCAGGATCGTAACTCAGGCGAGGGATGGCAAAACGAAGTCATTCGATCAGAATGCCGATGGCTGCGTCAAATCGGAAGCCGTTAGCGTTCTGTTTCTGCAGAAAGCTAAAGATGCTCTAAGGTAAGTTTTAGAAGAACCTCTTTGTACCGAATATAATTTCTTTTTTATTATTGATAGGCACGCGCTTGACCACTATCTCACCTGATGGTAAGCGATGATGTGGCCGACGATGGAGCATGCTAGCCTAGAAGTAACCTATTCACTCTTGATTTAAAGACTTCCTCGTTGTAGCTATCAGGAAACACACTCTGGCAGGGAATTCCAGTCCTTAGCTGTACGCACAATGAATGTGTTCCCAAAACGTTTAGTGCGTGTGGGTGGGATGTCCACCACGTACCGGTGGCGTTTCGCCATACGTCTTGTGGTCCGATGATGGAATGGTCTTGGCGGAATTAAACTGTGCAATTCCGACGCTCACTCCCCAAAATGCAGCCGATAGAAAACCGACAGGCTAGCAACTCGGCGTCGATGCTCAAGACTTTGGAGCTTCGACTCGACGAGCCTATCATTGCCAATGATCCTCTTGGCTCGTTTCTCAATTGACTCAAGGGCATCAAGCTGGTATCTGGCAGATCAGTCCCAAAGATGAAAGCAGTACTCCATACACGATCGAACTTGCGCTTGATAAAGTTTGAGCAGCTGTTCCGGCGTGAAGAACTGTCGCACCTTCGCTAGGATCCCCAACTTTTTGGCAGCCACTTAAGCCTTAACCTCTATGAATGGACCAAAATTGAGGGTAGATGTTAACTGTTAACGTAACACCAAAAAGGTCAAGTTGGTCGGTTATCGTCACGGCTACACCTCGGAAAGATGGAGCTGGGTGGAATTGGCTCCTTTTAGAGGAAAAAGACACGCTTGGGTTTTAGCAGCATTGAACTTGACCAGATTGGCATCGCCCCACTCGGAGACAGCCTGTAAGGACATGTTCAAGCGCTCAACCATAGCCTCTCAGAGAGACCGGATTTGCGACCTACTAGCTCGTGCGTTGGACACGTATCTCTCAGCTACAGTGCTGTCGTCTGCGAACCCAAAGGTACCGGAGGTATTTGATTTGATTTGATTTAATGCCCAACAGTCCGGACGAGCAGCCATCTGAGTGGTCATCACTCAGATAGACTGGCTGGCAGACTGAAGGGAGGAAGCTTACCAATAAGGCTATCGTCCTAGACCCTGTCGAAGGCCTTCGAGATTTCAAGGGAGACTGCAAGTGCTTCCCCGTGTTTCTCGGTCGCCTCACTCCAGATCTGAATGGCATACGCTAGAAGGTCCCCAGTTGACTGATTCCGGCGGAAGCCGTATTGTCGGTCACAAAGGATATCGTTAGCTTCTAGGTATGCCTGAAGCTTACCATTCAGCACGCGTTCCATAGTCTTACAGAGTATGGAAGTTACCGAGATGGGTCTCTAATTTGTTGGGTCAGCTCGACTACCCTTCCTGGGCACGGGCTGCGCGTCAGCTTGCTTCCAAGCCACCGGCACTTTACCAGTCTCAAACGGAGACAACTCAGGTGCACAGGTCCGGGGCCATTAGCCTTGTTCACGTCTAGGTTACGCAGTACCCTACGGACGTCCTTCTAATGAATGCAAATGTTCGACATACTCGACTCGCATCCATCAGGAGAAGCAGGGGGACTCGCGCTACCAGGATTCAGACGCGAAGCTTCCGCAAACATAGAAGCAAACAAGTCAGCGTTTTCCTCAGCGGAGTGGGCCAGCGACCCGTCGGGTTTCAGCAGTGGTGGCAGTGAGGGATGGCAGAAGTTCGATTCAACCGACTTAGCCAGGGACCAAAACACCTTACTGCCTGCTGGGTATGAAGCAAGTTTGTTCCCAATTCGGCTAATGTGGTCAAATCGAGCCCTCCGCAACACCTTCTTGCAGAACTTGGCAGCCCTGTTGAAGGCCCTCTTCTTCTGACTCACGTCATTTGCTTTGCGCGTACAAGCGTCGACCCATGCTAGGTACGCCGCATGTTTAAGCGCATCAGCGCGATTGCACTCGGCACCAAACCATGGACGAGCCACGCCAAACATTATTACGTCAGAGAACGGAATGATGTACTCCATCCCCTGCCGCAACACATCCGTCACGGCGTTTGCGCACGACGAAGCGCTAGTCGAAGAAGAGCAAGTAGGCTGCCAAGGATAATATGCGAAGAAAGATCGCATGCCATCCCAATCTGCTGACTTGTATCGCCATACTCGCCGGGTGCCTCTAGGGCTAGGATCGGGCGGGGAATAGACGGACATAGACTTCACCAGACAGTGGTCGGAACTACATATTAGTAAAGAAATCGACACCAAGTAGCGGTCTGAATCTGTTGTCAGCAGAAGGTCCAAGCAATTGGCTGTGTGCGAAAAAACATCCTCGTTGCCCCCTGAACCAGCTGGGTGAAATTTAACGCTAGCGCTAGCTTTTGCTTCTCTCGCCCAGCATGGTCTGTGCACAGGTCCGGATGAGCCACTCCTGATGGTGGGCGTTGAAATCCTCCAGTAACACCAATTGGGCCGAAGTGTATCACTGCTGAGCCGCATCCGCCGCCTTACTGAGGTGTTGTGTGAGCCCAGTTGCCTCCAAATCACCGCTGTGCGACCGGTAGACACAGGCGTAGATAATCTTATCCAAGCCCGTCTCCACCAGAAACCAAAGCGTTGAGAACCTGGAATCCTCAAGGTTGCGGAGACGCCGATAGCAGATGTCGTCCCGGGCGTACATACATACACCCGCGCGTGGTTTGAAATTGTGCTCCAGGGTAAACCCTGGGTAGGTCAGGTACGACACGTTTAACGGACATCCGATTTCACCTCATCAGTTTTTAAATAAACTAAAATACTGAATTACATCATCTATCTAGCCTTTTCCCAACTTTGTTGGTATTGGCTTTCTACTAGGATCATTACTGGAAGGACTACTTAGCTGACCTCCATAACCCAGTTACTGGATTACACGATACCAATTAGTAAGAAGGGTTCTTAGACTCTCGATCTTCTTGCTATCGATAACAACTGTCAAAGTTCTACTTGACCGACAGCTGAGACTAATGTACAACACACGATTACTTTAAGTCATTAGGCATTTTCTGCTTCAAATGGTTACACTTTTTATGTAATCTACAGGATCTACGCATATGTAATGCACGCGAAGACGGAGTTTATCGGTCTGCCAACTGGAGAAACGGGCCCACAGTATGGATTCTCCAGGAATCTTGAGAAGGCAACTGACTTCTTGAACAAATTCTATGAAGAAGCGAGGGTCCCTCCGCAAGCTGTGGAATATGTCGAAGCTTTTGGTTCAGGTATTACTATTTCTCATTTAACTAAATAGTTTTAAGACAACTTCAAAAAAAGAGGAGGTTCTCAGTTCAACTGATTTTTTTCTTTTTTTTTGAATGTTTGTTCAGCGATATCTTTGCCAATTTGTCAAGTTATTTTGAGGTTTTTTTTTTGTTTGAAAGAGTATTTTCTCGGAGTGGTTCCATTTCAATTTGGTGAAGATTTGATAAAGGAATTCAAGAAATTAAAGGGTAAACACCCTCAATCTCACCACAATGTTCAATTTCCATGTTTTTTAGGATTATCTATTCGGATATAACTAAGAGTTTACCGATCTTGATGATTCTTTTGGTTTGTATATTGCATTTGCATTGGACGTTGATCTTTGAAGATACACCAATGACCTCAAATTAAAATAAATAAAATCTAGGAAAATAATGTAAAAGTGAGATATTGCTAGTTATGTCAATCCCAAAGAAAAGTTGATATTTAACAGAGCTGGTCTGGACTTTGATTGCGAAGGCACTAGAAACTACTTAACGCAATTTTGTAATTATAATGGGTGTAATGTCATTTTAGTTGTGGAGTATCACCACTAAAAAGTGAAAAATAGAAATAAAAAATCCAAAAGCATGCACCCGACTACCAAATAAAAACACTACGTTACTGCATTAGGTCACGTCTGTGGTTATTCGATTCTTTAGTTATCCTTCGAGTCTCTTGCAATAAACATCAACCGTGCAGCTATTCAGATTCCAGGTAGTTACTGAGAATTTGAAAAACCAATTATTATGCTTTGCTCGACCTGGGGAATTTAACCTAGAACCACATGCTCAGCAGTAGTGCTTGAGATTACGATCTCAAGCTCTACTGCTGCCAACCAACGTGGAAGTTCCTAATTAAAAACCTAATGATGTTAAACGACTAAACCCAGATTTTCATAAAAATAGCATTTGCACAATGGACAAAAGAGGCTATCTTTGCCATTGCGCTTTTGAAAAAAAAATACAAAAAAAAAAAACAGTTTTACTTATCGCATTACTTCGATCAACAAATTACAACTAGATAACGGGTCGACGCCAAAATAACGACTCTGCAAATAACAGCTCACTTGAGATGTGAGCTTCTTCTTTTGTTTAGTTTGCTTGAAAAACAGCCAATGTAAACGCGTTTCACAATGCCACAATGTGTTGTCAAAAGTTGCATAAATAAGCAATTTAACGGCCGGAGTGTCTGAAGTTTGGCCAATACACGCGCTAACTTGTGTGTAACAGAACAGTAGATGAATAGAGTAGATTTGCATTGTAATATTAAAAAAAAACGGTGTAGGTCGCACGGCAATAATGGGAAAAATGTACTTTATTTGTTGCCAGTTAAGGTTGATTTCACACTAAATGTTATTTAACCTATGACTTTCAATACCTAAGTGACAGATTGCTTTGCTCGTTTTTTGTGATGAATAATCGTAAGTATAAGATAATATTGCGAAGATTTGTAACTCCATTGCTAGGTGCCAAGGTTGTAATTCGGTTGAACTAAAACTTATAAAACTATTTTCTCAGTTTCTTAATAAACAAATGCTAGTAAATAAAAGCTGTAGTAGGTACTCACGCGGACAGAATTTAGCTTTGACTTTGTACGTGACCCGTTATCTAGTTGTATTGTTGATCGAAGTCGCATATTACGTAATCTTCAAGGTACGCCTGATGCTGACAAAACGGAACTGGATACCATTGAAAGGGTCTTCTGTAAAGGCAAGGAAGACACACTTCTAGTTGGCAGCATCATCTCCAACATTGGATACGGCGAAGCAGCTTCGGGTGTTACTGCTATCACAAAGGTAACATATAATTGACCTACCTATATATTATGTATATTGCTTAATTTGTAAAACAATTGAAGTTCTGTATATGAGTTCTAAAGCTTTTATAAATTCGAGCAACGGACTTATTTGTTTTGAACTAATTCTTTTAAAAATGAGGTCGTTCGTCCCTGCACTGTTTTAATTTCGAAACGATGCATGATCATTGAACTATGGTTTCATGATATAGCTATTCAATTGTTTCTTATTTTCACTAGGTGTTGCTAAGCTACCATTGCGGAGAGATAGCCGCCAACCTGCACTGCAGCACCCCGCGGCAGGACGTGGCGGCGCTGCGCGAGGGGCGCATACGCGTCGTCACGGAGCACCAGCCCTTTCACCGCTCTTATGTCGCCGTCAACGGCATGTCCGTCACCGGCGTCAACTCTCATGTACTGTTGCATGGTCACTACAAACCCAAGGTATAACAAATGCGAGCTACTTTTGAGGGTTCGTAGTCAACAAGGAACCTATAGTTTTGCTATGTCCGTCAGCCTGTCTGTCCGCGGTTTTGCTCATAGACGATTATCACTAAAAGTTGGAAGGTATGAGTATATATTAATTACGCTGACAAAAAGGTAAAATAAAATATTTTAAAAAAAATTTAGCGCCCCTACACGTAAAGTGCGATGATTTTTTTATCGGCCTTCCCGTCGTGTGGGTTGTCGTTGGATAGGTCGTATAAAATATTGAGGGTGTGCGAAAACCATTTTTCCATACAAGGATCAAAATATTAAGAGCGTTTACGCGGTACGGCTTTTCATACAATCTTTCAAATCCTTATTCTTCAAAATGAAAGAACCTATTTTAACGAAACTTGGTATGCATACGCTAGATATCCAGGTCTAAATAGTTCATCATCATCATCATCATATCAGCCGAAAGACGTCCACTGCTGGACATAGGCCTCCCCCAAGTGTCGCCACAACAACCGGTCCTGTGCGTCTCGCATCCATCGGTTACCCGCGACCCTCACCAGATCATCGGTCCACCTTGTGGGAGGCCTTCCAACGCTGCGTCTTCCGGTACGCGGTCGCCACTCCAAAACTTTTCGGCCCCATCGACCATCTGTTCTGCGAGCAATGTGCCCTGCCCACTGCCACTTCAATTTGGCGATCCTTCGGGCTATGTCGGTAACCTTGGTTCTCTTGCGGATATCATCATTCCTAATTCGATCACGCAAAGAAACTCCGAGCATTGCCCTCTCCATTGCCCTTTGGGTGACTTTAAGCTTTCTGATGAGGCCCATTGTGAGCGACCACGTTTCGAGTCCATAGGTCATCACTGGCAACACGCACTGGTCATAGACTTTCGTTTTGAGACACTGTGGTATGTGAGACGAGAAGATACCGCGCAACTTCCCGAACGCCGCCCATCCGAGTCGGATTCGACGGTTGACTTCCTTCTCGAAGTTAGCCCTACCTAGCTGGATCGTTTGTCCCAGGTAGACGTACTCATCAACAACTTCGAGTGCAGAGCCTCCAATCTTGATAGGAGTGGGTGCTACATGGGTATTTACCATGACCTTGGTTTTGTCCATGTTCATTTTAAGACCCACTCTTTCGGAAGCTCTACTGAGGTCATCGAGCATTGTACTGAGGTCATCCGTGGTCTCAGCCATGACGACTATATCGTCGGCAAATCGAAGATGAGTGATGTACTCGCCATTGACATTAATGCCTAGCCTTTTCCAGTCCAAAACCTTGAAGACGTCCTCCATTGCGGCCGTGAACAGTTTCGGAGATATTACGTCTCCCTGCCTCACACCCCGCTGCAGGAGGATAGGTTCTGATGTCTGATCCTGAAGTCGGACTGACATGGTGGCGTTTTCATACAAACACTTCAGCACCTCGATGTACCGATAGTCGATCTGGCACCGTTGGAGAGACTGCAGCACAGCCCAAGTCTCGATCGAATCGAAGGCTTTCTCGTAGTCCACAAACGCTAAGCAGAGGGGCAGATTATACTCTTCGGTCTTCTGTATAACCTGCCGCAGCGTGTGTATGTGGTCTACGGTGCTGAAGCCTTTTCGGAATCCGGCTTGTTCGGGAGGCTGGAAGTCGTCAAACCTGCGTGCGAGACGGTTTGTGATGACTCTGGAAAAAATAAACCTTCAAATATGAAAAATTATCCTAAATAGTTATAAGAAAACATTTTTGAAAAAGAGTTCAGGGGGAAGGATATAGTGATTTTTCACTTTCTATAGAAAACTTAAAATCGCTCTCTCTCTCCCTCTGAAATCTTTTTCAAAAATATTTTCTTATAACTATTTAGACCTGGATATCTAGCGTATGCATACCAAGTTTCTTTAAAATCGGTTCATTCATTTTGAAGAATAAGGATTTGAAAGATTGTATGAAAAGCCGTACCGCGTAAACGCTCTTAAGCTTTATTTAAAGTGCAAATTTTTGCTAGAGTCAGTGCTACTATGCAAATTTTAATTAAAATTATAGAATTTTTTCACGTTTCCAAAAATAACCTGGTTAAGTAGGTTATTTTTGGAGACGTGAAAAAATTCATGGTAGTAGCATAATTTTATAGTGAATTTAAAAGGAAAACTATCACTGCTCGTTTTTTTGTTCTTTTTAGACGTTTTTAATCGGTAAACCGTGAACTTGAACCAACTATAATATGCATAGAATCAAATAAAAAGCACCATTCTAAGTCAGTCGGCAATTGTAACGTGCAGGTGCAACTACGGAACTCTACAATGCGCGTGTTCCGTCACGCACTTGGTCAGTTTTCTAACTTCTCATATTTCTTTGACCCGGCCTTGATCAACATTTTTCAACCATTAAACTCTGGAATATGCTACCCCTTGACATCAAGAAGGCTGAGACCAAAGTTTCCTGGCGTAAAATCCAAAAACATTACTTAGAAGCCTGTCATTCTTAGTTTGGTCTTCGTCATAATATTATATGGGAGAACTCATAATTTCTCTCAATCAGAAAGATTATTATAAAACATCATGTTTATTAGTTTATTATTTTAGCAAATATAATTATGTTTTTTATCAGTATTATTAATTTATTATTATTATCTTATTATTTGCTTATTATTTCGAAAACAAAATTCTATTTAAAATCTTATTTATTTGTTGTAGGTAGGTACACCTACCACAGTGTAGTCTTTTTAACCCAAAGGTTGACTGGTAGAGAATGCCTAGTTGCATTAAGTCCGCCCATGTACCACTATTGTAGGTACATAAAGTTTAAATAAATAAACATTTGGCCAAAAACCTACACCATCTCTATCGTGTTTTAGTCATTTTCTGTTGCATACTACAACATTTCGCTTTGCCTTACCTTCAAATATTTTTTATTTATTTCAGGATCTGTCACGTTACAACAGTAGTATTGCACATCTCGTGACTATATCTGTGAGACAAGATAGTACGATGGGGAAAATATTTGAAGATTTGAAGTCGCGTCCGATAGATCCAGAGGAGTTGGCTTTGTTGCACAACATTCACCAGACGAGCATCCCAGGACATTTGGGCAGAGGATTTATCATTTTGAGTTAGTAAAATCTGAACGCACAGTATCATCATTCATGATCAGTTTGTATTCCAATGCAATCTTAATGAAACCCTAAATTTCTTCCTCGTTCTAGAGACTGACGAAGAACAGAAGACAGTGAGTCTATGTGAGAAAGCTAAGTACTTTGACGACGCTCGTCGGCCGCTATGGTTCGTTTACAGTGGCATGGGCTCGCAGTGGGCTGGCATGGGCGCGCAACTCATGCGCATACCCATCTTTGCTGCGGCTATCGAACGGTAAATTATTTTTTTAACTTTCTTTTAAATTCGTCTCCTGGTACTTGGCTGAGGCTACGTTCTTCCTAATAGGAAATTTGTTTCTTAAGTAATTGTTATTTATAAAAATTTCTTTGTAGGTGCCAAAAAACTTTGGAACCCAAAGGAATCGACATCGTCCATATAATTTCATCGCCCGATAAAACTACATTCGACAACATTCTTCACTCGTTCGTGGGAATCGCTGCCATACAAATTGGACTTACTGACGTCCTTAAGGAACTTGGATTGGTACCGGATGGCATCATCGGTAATACTTGTCTTCAATCATTATCATCATTAACATCTTTACTGCAATTTTTGAGAGCCACTACAGCGACCGGTCTTGCACTGTCTGGATCCAGTTTAATAATTATTATCGTTTCTAAAAAAGGCTGGATATAATTTTATGCTGACTTAGTATCGAGTAATCTTTTCCATTCTCCCTCTAATAATTCTACAGGTCACAGTGTAGGAGAGCTGGGATGCGCGTACGCAGACGGATGTTTGACTGCCGAAGAGATG
This sequence comes from Melanchra persicariae, assembly GCA_947386135.1. Classification (NCBI taxonomy): domain Eukaryota; kingdom Metazoa; phylum Arthropoda; class Insecta; order Lepidoptera; family Noctuidae; genus Melanchra; species Melanchra persicariae. The sequence continues at coordinate 5,071,822 of OX376661.1, read as the reverse complement.
ATCTTATCAGCGTACAGTCGCGGTTTGGTGTCGCTGCAAACTCCCTTTATTCGAGGATCTATGGCTGCCATTGGCCTGGGATATGAACAAGTAAGAGTTTTGTTAAGTGCGTTTTTTGAAAAAGAGTTTAAAGGGAGTTTTTAAGTTTTCTATAGAAAGTGAAAACTCACTATCTTTCCCCCTGAACTCTTTTTCGAAAATATTCTCTACTAACTATTTAGACCTGAATATCTAGCGTATGCATACCAAGTTTAATTAAAATCGGTTCACTTGTTTCGAAAAACAATAACTTGAAAGTTTTTATGAAATGCCGTAGGGCACAAACGCTGTTAAATACCATGTATTACACAACTTTTAATTTCATTACAAATTGGAACATTCAGAACACGGCTAAAAACATATAGGGTACTTTCTCAGTGAGAGTTTTGTAGGCACTCGCTTGTTTATCCATGTTCTTTGTCTGAATCTGAACGATACTTAGTAAATGCATGAGTCCCCAATAACATCATTCTTACTTTTATTCACAGATTTCAAAAATGTGTCCTGCTGAAATTCAAGTGGCTTGTCACAATGGACCTGAATCTAGTACCATTTCGGGACCGGCTGATATCATGAAAGAGTTCGTCGCAGAGTTGACTGTTAAGGGTATTTTTGCTAAGGAAGTACCCTGCTCCAACATCGCTTATCACTCGCGGTATATTGCTGATGCAGGTAAGCAAATATACATGCTATTATATTCAAGATGTAAGATTTTGTGTCTCCAATTAAATTAATTGTGATCTTTAAAAACAGGTCCTGGCTTGCTTAAGTATTTGACCGAAGTTATTAAGACCCCGAGAGCTCGAAGTGAACGCTGGGTTTCAACTTCAGTGCCGTTCGACAGATGGGAGGAGCCTTTGGCTAAGAACTCATCTGCGGAGTACCATACCAATAATCTTTTGGTATGTACTGTCAATATAAAATTACCTATACATTTCTGTGAGACACTAATATTTTCAGTACATAACTTTTTTCTGTCTTATTTATGTCATGTTTTATATGAATTTTCATGTTTTACACGTTAAAATTTCTCTTTTTTTTTACTATTGTTACAATTTGTGGCCTGTTGGTCTAGTGGTTAGTGACCCTGACTGCTAGGACGGAGGTCGTGGGTTCGATTCCAACACAGGACAAATCTTTGTGCGATGAGTACGATTATTTGTTCTGTATCTGGGTGTGTAATTTATCTATCATAAGTATGTATTTAGAAATATATAAGTATGTTTATCAGTTGTCTGGTTACTATAGTACAGGCTCTGCCTAGTTTGGGATCAGATGGCGGTGTGTTGATTGTCCCAAGATATTATTATTTCCTTTATTCACTTTTACACATATATTTTACATTTTTAAATATTTCTATAAAAACAATAAAAAAATACATTTAAAAATATAAAAAAAAAGTAGTCCGCCGTTATCGGGAACAGGGTCCAAGCTACCGGCGGTCAGGACTCCAGAGAGAGGAACCTCCTAACGATGCGAGCCGTGTCCAGAAGTACTGCTCTCTGAATCAAGCCCTTGATCCAGCTGCCTAACGAGAGCCTCCTAAGATGTTGGTCGAGGCTCGTGGCTATTAAGCCGTTGGCTGACACGACTATCGGTACAATGATTGCCGAATTCACATCCCACATGTGGACAACCTCGCGAGCCAAGTCAAGATATTTGATTTGTTTATCTTTCTCGGCTTTCACGAGGTTCTCGTCATGCGGAACGGTGATATCTACAATCATTGCACGCCTCTCGATTCGGTCCACCACCACTATATCAGGCTTATTTGCAATAATAGTCCTGTCAGTGATGATGGACCGATCCCAGTACAATGTGATACTGCCATTATCGAGAACTGGGTCGGGCACATACCTGTAGTATGGAACCTCCGATTCCACAAGAGAGTATTTCAGAGCAAGTTGCTGATGGATAATCCTGGCTACAAGGTTGTGTCTATGCAAGTACTCTCCGTTAGCAAGACGAGAACAACCAGAGATAATGTGGTGAATTGATTCTCCCGGACGGTGACATGCCCGACATATGTCAACCGTGCCGTCCTTCACAATAAATCTCCGGTAGTTTTTCGTCATGATAACTTCGTCCATAATTGCACAGACAAAACCTTCGGTTTCCCCAAAGAGGTCACCAAACCGTAGCCAGGCTACGGACGCTAATTGATCCACGTCGGGCCCGTGTAGGGCCCGGAAAAAGCGTCCGTGAAGTTCCTTACTCTGCCATACCGCCCTGCGATCGTTGGTGTCAAGCACTGCAAGTTTGCGCCAGTTCTCATTTGCCAAGGAGAGCGGGGTGAGTCCCTTGTCCACCGCCACTACATCTCGATGCATACCCACGTCGACAGCTAGGAAATATTCCCTGAGACTGCATATCTCGCGATTGTGGATAGTCTTATCACTTAAAAAGCCTCGACCTCTACATTTTCGCGGGATATACAGTCTCATTACCGACGATCGTGGGTGATGCATTCGATGTGCAGTTAGCAGTGTACGAACCCGCCTATCCAGGGCGTCAAGTTCCGTTTGAGTCCATTTGAGTACGCCGAAAGAGTACATCAATACATGGGCATGACCCATCCGTTGAAAGCGCGCACCTTGTTTCCGCCCGACAGAAGGCTGTTGAAAACCTTCTTCAGGCGACCAAAGAAGCGCTCCTTCAACGAATGCTTCATGTCAGTAACACTGATGCCTAACGCTTCCGACATACCCAAATACTTGTAAGTTTCGGTTGGAGAGAGGGATCTCAGGTTTATGGAATCCGAGAGTTGAGATCCCACGGATTCCATAATCTCTCCACGCTTTACATGCATGACCGCACATTTGTCCACACCAAACTCCATCCTGATGGCACTACTGAAAGTTTCAGTTACCTTCAGTAGCTCCATCAGTTGCAGATTACTGGGGGCAAAGAGTTTCAGATCATCCATGTAAAGGAGGTGAGATATAACCTGACAACCTCTCTTCAACCGATAGCCTAGTCCTGAATTCTCCAGCAATGTGCTGAGAGGATTCAAGGCTAGACAAAACCAAAGCGGACTCAAACTATCGCCCTGAAATATACCCCGCTCGATCCTAACCGGTTCGCTATTCCTCTGGATATTTCGACATCCTGGATAGCGAAGGACTGTCCTCCATTGCCCCACACATGACGTCAGGAAGGTGCGTAGCGTTGCATCAATTTTATACAATTCTAGCACCCTCATGACCCATGTATGAGGCACCGAGTCATAGGCCTTCTTATAGTCTATCCAACATGTCGACAGATCCTTTCGGGAACGCCGAACCTGTTGGCTAATGGCCGTATCAATGAGGAGTAGCTCCTTAGTACCGCGGGACCCATTCCTACATTCATTTTGAGAGGCAGACATGATGTTATTGCTGCTAATGTGATTATTAATTTTAGCTCTCAAAATGGATGTAAGAACCTTATAGACCGTCGGTAAATACGTTATCGGTCTATAGTTTTTGGGTTCCGCGGTGCTACCAGATTTATGGAGCAGGTGGGTAACTCCTGTGGTAAGGAATTCGGGCAGCGAGCCGGACTCCAAGGCAGTTTGGAACAGAGACGCCAAACGAACATGCGACCCAAGTAACCACTTAACCCAAAAGTTGTGCAGTCCGTCCGGCCCTGGAGATTTCCAGTTAGGCAACGGACGGACTGCACGGGCTACATCTTGGGGGCTAATTGTGATTGCCCCCATTTCGGGTATTGAATCGCATGCTCCTTCGACTTCTCGAATCCAATCTCCTTCGGTGTGACTGACAGGCACCGACCAGATGCTGCGCCAGAATGAGAACATGGCGTCATCCTCTGGCAGGCGCGTGTCAGTCACACCTTGTTCCGGTCGCTCCCAAGCCCTGTATACCCACCTTTCATCACTTCGGAATGTGCGATTCAAGGTGTATCGCTCCACTCGCCGCCTATACCTACGAATACGGTTTGCCCATGCATACACCTTCTGCTTCAGGAAGTCGATGCGCTCTGTGACACAGGACATATAGTCTTGGGGACTGATATCAGTCCCCGAAAACGCCCGTCTCACAAAGCGCATCACTCTAGGGCGAGTGTTGCACTGCCTGAAGCAGATCAGTTTGCCGATTAACGCTCTGGCCACACCGATACGACGCTCGATCCTGCACTGCCAGGCCGGTACGGCTGGTTTTTATTATTATTATTATAATTTCTTTAGTTCGATAAAACCCACGTTTTTCTGGTTGTTCTCACAAACATTTGATTTTCGAAGGTTCATTATATTGACAGTCTCTCTTCGTCTCTCTTGGTTTTTCAGAACCCAGTACTATTCGAGGAGACTCTGAAACATATACCGTCCAACGCGGTGCTAGTGGAGGTAGCTCCTCATGGTCTACTGCAAGCAATTCTAAAACGGTCTCTTCCTGCTGACTGCATGAATATAGCACTGACTAGGCGAGGTCACGCTGACAATACGTTCCTACTGCTTGAAGCAGTTGGCAAGTACGTGTTTTTTTCTATTTTGCACTCGCTTAAAAATATCCTTAGGTTTAGGTCGCAAAATTCGAATGAGTTCCATTAATCTCTATGACCTAAACGTATCGGTCTGCTTCAATTAGTCTTTTTTTAATGAAACACTAGACGATATCGAGACTTATGCTATCAGATCCGGCCTGCACTAGTTTAAATCAGAATGTGGAGAAAATACTTTAGCCCTGCAGTGTGACGTATGCTAGTTATAGAAATCGTTCCACTGGTCCTTATAATTATTGTGCTTTGATGTGTAATTCGAGTTCTGTCTCATTTCTAATTGAAGCAGTTGGCAAGTACGTGTTTTTTTCTATTTTGCACTCGCAAGTTCGATTTTGAGGTGCTCAATACAAAAAAGCACTTTTACTAATAAATACTTGAGCGAAAACCGATCATCATCAAAATTTCAGTTGATTAACGGCCACTGCTGTACAATAAACTGCCACATGCGTTACCACTTCGAACGCTCCTTGGACCATGTTTCTTGTTATCTTGGTAACACTATTCCTGTTTCCAGATTATACATGGAGGGATACAACCCGAAGGTTCAATTGCTCTATCCAAAAGTAGAGATGCCTGTATCCACTGAGACGCCATTCCTTTCCCACCTGGTGGAGTGGGCCCATGCAGAAAAATGGTAAGTAATATTACTCGTTTTGAACAAAAAAGGTGCTTCAAGATTAGATTGTATGCTTTCTAAAATGGAGCCCCCATGACTAGTCAGTGGGGGATGTACTGCATCTATTTATGTTATGTTTCAATTGTTTTTGCAACTACTGCATTCTACCTTTTTTTTTTTCTCTCTTAACAGGGCTATGCCTCTCTACCACAATGCTAACAAAAGGCACGGTGCAGCTTGTACATATACCATCTCTTTGCACGATAAGGAAAATGGACATCTGAAAGGACACGTCATTAGAGGTACCTACTTAACATAAGCTAAATAGCATTTCTTTATCATAAGTCTTTTTCGAAAAAGCGTTGCCGTTATGAGTTTTATAAAACTTCGTGTCTAAACCTAGTTCTAGAATGGCTCCGTTCTTTTTAAAGAATCAGCTATTTAGCAGCAGCAGCTTATTTGTATTTATTATGATAAATAAATGCTAAAGAGGTATGCTTTTTCTTACAGACCAAACAGTATTTCCATTCGCATCAACCCTGGTGGCTGTATGGGACACCCTGGCTATGAGTATTGGTGTTCCCAAGAAGCAACTGTCCGTGAATTTCCATGACGTGCACTTATACTCACAACCTGTGATGCACACACAGAGTCCACTGAAACTCAGAGTAGCAATGCAAAAAGGAACTGGGAATTTTGAGGCATGTACAAAAACTTAAATATTATTTGATGGTACTAAATCTGCGCAGACAAAATCGGGGTCACAGTGCTAGACATGTATTAAATCCTCATTAGTCAATTGGATGTGCATGTTATTCTCCCACGTACAACAGCTTTGATTTTGGTATCCACTTACGCGTCCCAGCCGCGCGAGCGATGCTCGCGAAACGCGTCTCACTTACTTTTTTACGACCGCGTGAGCGCCCTTCAAGCATAACAATTCCTACAAAATAACTGCTAAAGCTACATTAAAATGAAAAATACTTACGGAAATCTCAAAGAACCCAAAATTTAATTTAATTAAAAGACTGTTGTGGAATTAAATATGTGTGTTGTGAAATTAAATTACTGAAATTAATAACAAAGGATGAAAATAAAGCTTAATGTTGAGAATATTACAAAAATAACAGGTTTATTTTTTATTTCGAGTTTTACAAGAAAATTTTAAAAGTTAGTAGAAAAAATTATTTTATACATAGTACATTATATACCAGGTCATCGGTCCACCTTGTGGGAGGCCTCCCAACGCTGCGTCTTCCGGTACGCGGTCGCCACTCCAAAACTTTTCGGCCCCATCGACCATCTGTTCTGCGAGCAATGTGCCCTGCCCACTGCCACTTCAATATTTGGTGAGGGTCGCGGGTAACCGATGGATGCGAGACGCACAGGACCGGTTGTTGTGGCGACGCTTGGGGGAGGCCTATGTCCAGCAGTGGACGTCTTTCGGCTGATATGATGATGATGATGATGACATTATATACCCTTTGAAATGACACCAATATCTTAGTATAAATATTGAGATTTCTGTGAATAAAAATTTAACAAAGCCAAGTACTCCCCAAGTAATCCCCAAAGGTGATCCCATTGTCCCCATGGACGGGTATGAATAACGAGCGAGACCCCTTTAAAAAACAAATACTACAAAAAAACTACTACAGTTACATTCAAATAAAATACACTTACGGAAAGCTCAAAGAACTCATAATTTAATTTAATTAAAAGTAAATTGATCTTAATGTTGAGGTTTAATCATCAAATGATAATCGCGTATTTTGTCAGCCAAATTATACGATGTAAACATTCTGGAGTTGTCGTAATGTTACAAATTTCGTAAAGGATATATCTTCACAATTAATTTGATGTACAACAACATTAGAAAACATATTAAAATAGATAACTTACCACATTTTTCCACACACTCAACTGTTTACAAAAAAAATGGCGAGCTGTCATTTTGTTTTTTTTTTTTCTAAATATTTTGTTGCCATTGTACAGAAAAAAATCACACTCACGGATGTCAAATTTCAAAGCGCTCCATCTAGTAATTCTCTACTGTATCATTATCAGCCAACTTTAGCACTGTACTCGTTTAAACTGAATGATGTTGTTTGGGGATTGTAGTCACCAAATGCGTGTAAGGCAAGAATGTTACTGAGAAGTAAAATCCCCATAGACGGCTAAGTGGGTATGACAATGCATCTGTGATAATGACTCCTGGTACTGGGATAGTCTATAAGAGATGATATCATCCACATGACCTTCATTCCAGAAATAAAGCATTTTTTTTTTCATTTCACAGGTATATACTGATAAAATAAAAGTAGCAACAGGCAAAATCGAAGTTCCAAAAGTGGATGACAAAAAACTAATACTAAATAAAGACAAAATACAACTTAAAGAATCCCAAGAGATGATCCTCACTGCTGAAGATATTTATGACTTGTTGCGTGAACGAGACTACTTCTACAGGTAAAGAAACTGAATTTAAGTACGAAAGATGGAAGAGCTAGGTACTCACAGTTACTGTGCCTGAAAGTGAATGTAATATTACATTATTATAGGGACAAAAGAAAAAAAATACTCGTTAAAACACGGCAAGGCGACTTAGAAGAATATTTTGAAGTAGGAAGTTGAAAAATAGAACCCATTCAACACACTTTAGTGTAGAATGCAACTTTTAAAACAAAAATTGTCTTCACAGTAGGGAGTTTCGCAGCATCAAAGCCGCAAGCTCATCACTGAATGAAGCGGCACTGGTGTGGCTTGATAACTGGGTCACGTTCATGGATGGTCTACTGCAGCTGAACATGCTGCGACAACCACACGACGGAGTCACCCTGCCCACACACATTAGGAGAATCTCTATAGACGTGGAGAAACATCTTAATATGAAGATGAATTCAGAGGAAAATGTCTTATATAAAGCTGAAGTATTAGAGGAACATGAGTTTGTAAGGTAAATATAATTTGTTATCACCGTTACTTGCTGGTAAGCGATAATCTGGTCGACAGTGGCTCATAATAACCATTTGGGAAACTACGTATTACCTTGGTCAGTAATTTTCTTTTTGATATATTCAGATGTGGAGGACTAATGATGGAAAATATTAGATACCGCAATTTGCCAGCTATTAACAAAAGAAACATGGCATTACAGACGTTGAAATTCGTTTCCAATTTCCAAGTAGACCAACAAGTAAGTTTGACTGTTTATAACATAAAAATTTAACTTTATAATGAGATACTGTGTGTATAAAACATATTATAATATATTAAAAAAAAATCGTCAAGATTTTGACCCTTGAGCTGACTCGAAGTAAACTAGGACACAAAAATGGATATTATTTGACCTAAAAAAAAAGAAATAAATAATTATTTGTTCTATTACCAGATATCAACTTCACTGCAAGTATTCTTGCAAATAGTTGCTGAAAATGTGAACAAAGACTCCATCAAAGTGATTGGTATCACTAACAACCAAATGGAGGGATATATCTTTGAAGAAATGAAGAATATTGGATCTAGTGTTTATGGAGTCAACATCAGTTACGAAGAATTCAGACTCGGAGACTTAAACTCAACAAAGAATGGTGGCAGCTCACTTAAGAATGCAGACCTTGCTATCGTCCGTAATCTATCAACCGATGATAATGTAAGACAACATTTTTTTTTCTGTTGATTATATCTTAATCAATTTCACATTGAAATCAACGTAATTTTTAAAAAATCACAGATGTGTCAACTACTAAATTTTGCACTACAACGAGACTCCTTCATCGTAAGCGAGGAAGACGATGTGTATGGAGGTCGGGTTCGGCCGACGTCTCTGTATCGTCAACTGTCGGCCCACAGCAACGAACGCACGCGCTTGGACCTGGTGCGCTGGCGGCCAAACCAGGTGGCCGTGCCCACTACGACCATCACTGTACGCGCGCATCACGACTTCTCCCTCCTCACCGCTGCCCGAGCCAAACTCTCCCCCCGCAATCGCCTGCTCATCTTCGCTCCCCACCCAGCACCATCTGCCCTCAAACAATTAGTACAGAGTTGGAGAAATGATGTACAAAGAAACAATATTCAGGTAGTAACTGTCAATAATGACGACGGCAACAATTTCTTCCTGGATAACCAGCCGGATATCGATTTAGCATTCACGGTTTGGGATCATGTAAGTATTAAATTTAGGAATGTCAATATATTCAACGAGTTATCAGTAATTCTATGTGATAGCGTACAACCTCTAAACTAAGATTTAATTTGTTATTAGATTAAGTAATTGTTGTACCTACTTTGATGGAAATAAAATATTATTATTTCCTTTATTCTTTTGTACAATACATATAAATTATTATTATTATTATTTCCTTTATTCATGGTATATACATATAAAATACATTTATTATTATTATTATTATAATTCCAAGATTTTAAGATAACGTTAAATTTTAGGGAAAATGGGGAGGCGAATATTATGTACCGGTACAAGAAGGAGTGAAAGTGAGCAGCAAAGTTATGCTACAAAGCGCAGAAGTCGGAGATTTGAAATCTTTGGAGTGGGTGGCCGCTTCTGAGTCATGTGGCTCTGGAATACCAGTGAAGGTACGTAAGCTTGTTGTAAACAATAATGCAAATACTGATTTGCATTTAATTAGGGAATTTGAATTAGACGCCAATGATACCTTAATCCCGGTTGGTTAAGATTTATAAGATGTACCTAGATGAAAATTTTATTATTGACAAATATTTACTCACATGGTCAACTTGATAGCCCCTGCACCCTGTATGAATAGGGGAATTCGAATGGCAATGCGACGGAGGGATCACGTGTTTCGGAAATTTAAAAAAAAAAACGATCTGAGGATAATTGGACCTACTTCAAGACTGCTAGGAATCGGTGTAACCAGATGATACGCGTCGCTAAACGCAGCCACATTCTTAGTAACATTACTTCTTCTTCCTCTGCCGATATCTGGAAATTCCTTGGAACTTTAGGTATCGGCAAATTGCGGCATTCAGACCATCCTAACACAATTGGTTTGGACGATCTAAGCTACCATTTCTCCACTGTCCCTATATTAGATAATCTAACCAAATGTCAAACTATTGACTACCTTGCTGGTCTGACGCGTTCCAATATTGCCTCTTTTATTTTCACCTCAGTCGATCCGGGAGAGATCAAAAAGATCATTCTATCCATTAAATCCAAAGCCGTGGGCTGTGATAACATCAATCATCTTATGATCGTTTCGGCTTTGGATCAACTTCTTCCTGCCATATCCCACATCGTTAACTTTTCCCTTTACTGTGGTACGTTTCCTTCCCTGTGGCGTAAAGCCCATATCCGGCCCCTTCCTAAGATTCCCAATCCCACTATTCCCAGTCACTTTCGTCCAATTTCCATCCTTCCAATAATAATAATGTTCGGCGGACTACTCTACACACGGCCGGATATGGTTCGGAAGCCTACCAAATCTCTAATTATTTTATCGGTATCTATCACGGTGACATACGTAGACGCTTAATAATTTCATCAACAATTTCCTCGCCAGAATCTTTGGTGTAGTGTAATGTAATAATTGTAAAACAGCAATAAAGGCTTATTTTATTTTGTTTTTCAATCATTTTATATTTTAGGTCCACTACGCCGGATTATGTAACACCGACATCAACAAAGCAATTGGAAAAATTACATCAAAACGTTATGGAGGAAACAACTATGGCATGGATTTCAGTGGAACAACTGAGAGGTAATAAAATATACCTTTGAAAAGACGTAGTCTTGGCCTTACATTAGAGATGAAAATGGTAAAAAAACGATTAAAAATCTGAGATATCCGTCAATATCACGTTAAATTGATATTGATCTGTTAAGAGCGTTTACGCGGTACGGCTTTTCATACAAACTTTCAAATCCTTATTCTTCAAAATGAATGAACTGATTTTAACGAAACTTGGTATGCATACGCTAGATATCCAGGTCTAAATAGTTATCAGAAAACATTTTTGAAAAAGATTTCAGAGGGCGAGAGAGAGCGATTTTAATTTTTCTATAGAAAGTGAAAAATCACTATATCCTTCCCCCTGAACTCTTTTTCAAAAATGTTTTCTGATAACTATTTAGACCTGGATACCTAGCGTATGCATACCAAGTTTCGTTAAAATCGGTTCATGCATTTTGAAGAATACTTACTTGAAAGTTTGTATGAAATGACATACGGCGTACACGCTCTTAAGACTGATAGGACAATAATTATTAGGTACTTTTGGGTGTAGCCTGTTCAGCCTGACATAGTGGTGAAATATTGTTTAGAACATCGCTTAAGATCATTGATATACAATGTGTAACAGAATCGTCATTATGGACAACTTTTACAATGGGACCAACCTCGAAATCGCAACCTAAGACGAAAACCTCGTAATAGCTGAGGAAGACAAGCAAATCAAATTCAGATGTATTACAGTGGTTCACGAGTGATGGGCCTAGTGCGCTCAGGCGCGGCTGACAGTGTGGTGCGCGCACAGCCGGAATTCCTGTGGCCGGTGCCGGCGCACTGGAGCCTTGAGGATGCCGCCACCGTGCCGCTCGCCTACGCACATGCATTCTACTGTCTCGTGAGTTGATACTTTCTTTATTGGCTAGAGTGGACCAATTGTTTGTAACAATACGCCTTGTGACTGTGTCAGGACTTCACGTTGTGTTCTAGTAAATTTTGGGACATTCAAAACACCATCCTGGGATACTATGGATACTGGGATACTTATTATTATTGTACAGTCTTAAACTGTACATATTTTGCTGACGCGGTGGCTTGCGCCCGCCGTGCGTCACTTTATTGCTATAAAATACGTAATAAACCTCAAGGAAACTAAGTGATCTTTTCTCTTCGCACTTCAACCTTAACAACAACAACTCTGCAAGTGTACGAACCGTACAATTATTCTGGGATAATAATTATGTTAACGGTGTAGCGCTTGTTGCAGGCTTGCAAACTTCGTATACACAATGTTTTTTTATCTGACTGCGGCAAAGCCAAAATCTGATTCTGATCTGCTTTTTATGAATAGGATATCAAAGGATTCGTATAAATACTCCGAGTGACATACATTACAATTTTACTCGTTTACTCCACCGTTATTTTATGTTTTTTTTTCGTTTTAAGTTACATTTTATTTAATTTGTAAAGATTTAATTTGTTGTTTTTTGTTAATTACACCTGTTTGTATAATATTTGTATGCCCAGCAAGGCAGCACATACTATAGTGACACTTAATAATAAATTACATCATCAATGTTCAACATTTTACTTATGTGTGACAAGTAAATATTTGAATTTAATTGAATTGAAGTCATTTGGTGATTTCCAATCCACAAAAAAAACGCCCCTACGAATAGAGTAGAGTTAGCCAGCCTACCTCCGTGCAAATGTACAGAAGCCACCATGGTGCTACATACTGTAGCGTTATGATGACAAAAGAAATGAAACACTCATTACGCTTCAAATACGTATAATTTTGGTAAACGAAAAATACAAAATTTGATGATAAAAAAAATAGGAAAATTAGTATATAAAAGTACAGAAAAAATAGGTATTGTGTGTTGTCGTGACCGTTAATCTTATAAAACAAAGATCTATCTTACTATACGAAAATCATTACATTATTAATTTGAGAAGGTTATAAAATTTACTAGACCGAATATCGCGGATTTAAAAAATACGGTTGCAACTCGTTTTATTTTAAACCCGGTAGGCCGGTTTCCTAAAGGATTAGTAACTCGTAATGATTGGTTTGCTCACAAGGAAAAAAAAGAAACGTTATTACATTAGTTTTAAAAGGGTACGATTAATGTCTTTTCACGCACGAAGTGGAGACAACCGACGTCAACCCAAAAATGGGTATCGAAAAAGGAATAATATACTCCGGTGAATATTTTTAGGTAAACCTCCCCGTCGTCCTCCTGACGACGGCAATGGGGCGCCTCTCCCGCAGTATCCTCTGGGGATATAGCCTTCCCTGCTACTGGCTTCTCGGGTGGCAGCCTGGGAACCTCGCCCGCTTAACAGCAATATAAATCACCAGACCATAAAACCGGTGATCCGGCTTCTATGACAAAGAATGAACTAATTAAAACCCAATTCACAAAAAGTCAATGAAACCTATAAATCACGAATCAAGATTGCAGAGAATTTAAAAGAAACTTACCAAGAGTTGTTCATAAGTTGTGCATGGACATATGTACCATGGCTTAAGCTCAACTGGCTAAAACTCACACCATAATTTTTATTTATTATTCCTCCGAATAAAACATGATCTCTTCAGGGTTGCTGACAAAACACAAGTCAAGAACAAACGTCCACTTTTTTCATGTCAAAAAAATCGAATGACATTCAAAAATTCTACTGTACGTGATTTGAAAAAATAATCAAGGAGTTTCGCGTTTCAAACAGAAAAAATAACAAGACATTTAAAACCTCCACCTATTTCTTGGAGTGATTTGAGGAATTATGTAGTGACCACACTGCAATACGTTGAGCGGAGAGACCTCACCGGTCCGATGAATTTTTCACGTCGGGAAGCCACGGCCTCACTTCCAGGATGACGTAGCCGACTGATTCCTCGGCGTCGAAGCACCCTCTGCAAATTTGGCTGTCACTGGCGCCTATGTTAAAGAGGTGTTTTTTTAGGAGGCAATTCAAAAATTTAATAATCCCTATAAAAATAAACCCCGAATAATATTCGGAGTTCATTTTTACTTAGACTGAGAAGTAGTTGGTCGCTTGTATAGGCTTGACATTGCCATTTTTACTGCAATTTATAGCCCCTGACCGTTTGTTGTCAGGAAGCTCAGTTGATCTGTGGCGCATTCATGTACGAAACTGTGAGAAAAGAAGATTGGAGGAGTGGGTACGGGTCCAGCCATCTCGGAACCTCTCTTTTTTGCGAGTTCTTCTGTGGCGTCATTGCCTAGGGATCCACAGTTCCCTTGATCCACTGGAGCGTGAAACCCGCTACTGATAATTTCTAGCCCTGGGCTGGTCATGAAATCACCGGCTCACTGGGAATTGAACAGTTTTAAAACTAAACAGAAAATAATTGGGAATGAGGGAGATCTTGGAAATGAAATCCAAGAGGATCATCGGCAGTAAAAGACTCACCGAGTTGAAGCTCCAAAGTATTGAGCATTGACGCCGAGTTCCTAGCCTGTCGGTTTTCTATCGGTTGCATTTTGGGGAGTGAACGACGGAATTGCATAGTTTAATTCCGCCAAGCCCGTTCCATCATCGGATCCCAAGACGTACGGGCGGCGGTGCGCCACCTGTACATGGTGGATATCCCACTCACACGCACAAAACGTTTTGGGAACACATTCACTGTGCGATTTTTTTTCCATTCTGTCCTATTAGCCGTCGTACTATCACTAACTCCCTTTTCTTTCATATCGCTCCTCACACAATCCATCCATCTTTTCTTTGGCCTCCCTCTTCCTCTCCATCCATCCAAATTTATACAGGGTTATTTGTAAAACACCAACAACCTTTCAGTGGGTGAAAGTACTCATCATTATAAACAATTTTGCTATGAGAATTTTGAAAAATCGAAAAAAATATCTGCTATTTCATACATTTTCATCGGGTGACTATATTGCATTTTGTATGAAACAGCTGATTTAATTTTTGATATTTCAGAGTAAGTCCCATAAGTACTTTCAGCCCCTGAAAGGTTGCTGGTGTTTTACAAATAACCCTGTACTCTTAACCCATTTAGTTACATGCGTCTCATCCCTCCTCTTCACATAACCATACCAGGACAAGTCTTTACCTTTCAACTTTTCCGTCACTGGCGCCACTTTTAAACTAGGCACCCCTAATGTACTCATTTCTCACTTTATCCATTCTCGTTACTCCACACACCCATCTCAACATTCTTATCTCTACATGCAATCTATTTTCACAGCCCACATTCTGATCCATACAGTACGACAGGTCTTATCACGGACTTACAGATTGTCCCCTTCAACTTGAGGGGCAACCGTGGGTCGCAAGTTGTTCCAGTGACCTGTGACCATTTTATCCATCCCGAGTTGATCCCGTGTGTTACGTCTAAATGGTCCACCTCCGAGGTGCATTGAGCTCCCACATGGTGGCCCACCTGGCACCGGAAGCACCTCAGAGGTCGGGGTTCCAGCAGTTTGACCTGCGCGGAAACCCAACCCACCAAAAACCTTCGGCCTTCCGAGATGGTCTTGGCCGCCGACACGGGGCAGCTCACCACAATGGTTCGCATGCCCGTGTTGTCAGGACGTAGGGTGCCCGCCTTCACCTCCTCTGCTGAGCACCCCCCCGTCCTAACGACGGCGGCCACCACCTCCACCTCCGTGACGGATTCGTCCAGGCCCAAGATGCGCATGTCAATGCACTTGGTGGGCCTGGACACTCGGGCATCGTCCGCACTTAGGGACGCCCTGAGCCTTTCAGCTAGAGCGTCCGCGGTTGGGCCGCTGGCTGCCCTGGGGATCTCCAGCATCCGGGCACCAGTCATGGTGACCCTGAGCCGGAGGCCCCCTACGATGCCTAGCTCACCAAGGTTCACCACCTCCTTCGCCTTAGTGAGCACGTCCGCGTACGTCACGCCCCTCTTCGCCGCGTCCGGCTGCAGTGTTAGAACTACAGCCGCGGTTTTCGGGGGGCGGAGTGCAGTCGCGACGCTTCGCGCCTTCTGCCACCGCTTCCTCTCCCGCCTCTTGGCCGCCCTGGCTGCCTTGCCCGCCTTCTTCTTCTCCCCGGCCACTTGCCATTCGGCTTGAGCCGGGGGAGGATCTGAAGGCGAGGAAGCCGGGGGGAGCTGGATAAGCGACCCGAGGCACCGAAAGTCGGAGCAGATTGGTATAGGCGTTCCGGGCAGAACTATAAGCATGGGACTGGAGAAACCGCCGAAATTGCAGAACAGGTATTCTATTTTGGTTCTATTCAAATTCCGGCCAACACTCTCTAGTGAATGTCAAATGTCATCAGCAAACAGCATACACCAGGGAACCTTTCTGGATGTCTAACGTCAGAGCGTCCATTATCATCAGGAAGAGACAAGACCCAAGAGCTGACCCTTGGTGCAAATCGAATGCCACACTGAAGCTGTCAGTGGTACCCACTGCAGACCGGACTTGGGTACTGCATCGACTGTACATCGCTCGGATCAACTGCACATACTTCCCAGGCACACCTTTCTCCTTATGGGCCCACCACAAAACATTGTGCGTACAGCTACGGAGTGGAATTCCCTGCCAGAGTCAGTGTTTCCTGATAGCTACAACCTGGGAGTCTTTAAGTCAAGAGTAAATAGGTTACTTCTTAGCAAGCGTGCGCCATCTTCGACCACATCATCGTTAACCATTAGGTGAGATAGTGGTCAAACGCGTTCCTATCAGTAGTAAAAAAAAAAACAACGTCAGTGGAGCAATCAGACGTATATCAGCAACAGACATATTTTTTTTGACGTTATGAATCAAATGCATAACACCAGGTAAGTATTAAAAGAATCACTTTTTGAAGACGTTTTAAAATTACTGGAGAAATTATCAAGCTGTTGACAGTAAGTACTATTTCGGTCAACAGATGGCATAGCGGGTATCTGAATTACGTAGATAATAAGTTGATTTATTATAGATTGCGACAATTACTATTTGGTTTATGTGTAAAAGTTATCTACATTGGTTTTGTACTTTTTAACGAGATGCGAACAAAACAGAATACAACTAAACAGAAAATAAGACAAGTTCATAAATGATAAATGGTATTTATTTTGTAAGTAGGTTGTAAATAACACTTTTAAACATCAATCTTTTCGGTCGTTTTTAAACTAGATGAGGCCGGTGTTTCCCAGCTGACTACTCTGAGAAAAAACACCGAAACAAACTCAGAGGTCAAATTCTCTTTTGAAGTCCATACAATCAATTGTACTGGTGAAATCATAAAAGGACCATGTAGCTTGATGTCTGAGGTGGTTTTATGAGGAAAGAACCACACAGATTTGAGTGGACCTGTCCAGACAGTGCAAACATTTGTCATTTGTCGTGTAGCTCAAACTAAGAACAATACCAAAGTAAGGACATTTGGGTAGGCCGCATAAAAAAAACTCAAACTGCCAGACACTGTTGACTGACATGGTCCCCACATTCACAATACGATATGAGGATTATGCAGATCAGTGTCTGAAATGATATTTTGAGGAAGAAACCACACAGATTTCAGTGAACCTGTCCAACCAGTGCAAGTCGAGTAGCTCAACATAGAACCGATGAGGAGCTCAACGGACCGACGAACAATGCCAATGAAAGGACATTTGGGTAGTGTAGTAAAGAAAAAAAGAAATGAAGAACAATTCTGTAATGGTTGGTTCGCTTACAAGAAATGATGAAACCTTATGAAAATAACTACGTAACAGTCTTTACGCGCACGAATTGGAGACGATCGACGTTATTCCATATAGGAACCGATTAGGGAAAGAACGAACTTCCGAAATTGAAAAATAAACCTCCTCGCCGCCTTATCACGGCGGCTTTCCACGCCGCCTCTCCACACCACTGTCTGGAATAGTGTCCGGGGGACCTCTCTGCTACTCGTTTCTTGGGTATGAGGCTGCCGGTGCAAGTACCTCTCGAACTCGCCCGCGTAATTAGGCAATCCCGATCTTTAGTGGTCAGACCAGCGACCACTTCCGGGGGGTATACCGGTGAACTGGATTCTAAGACTAAGAAACGTCTAATTAAATACCATTTCACAAGAAGTCAACGAAACCTGATGACGAAACAAAATCGCAGACAATTTAAGAAAAACTAAACAAAGGTTGGTTGATAAACTGCGCAAAAATATCACCAGTTAGTGCACAATGTACTTTACACAGTAATTTCAAAATATTGCTGCCGAAAAAATATACAGAACATCTCTTAGCCACGAAACTTTCAACATTCAATCGCAAACAAATCTAGATTTTTCTTGTCAAATATTATCGATTGTCGATAATATTTGACAAGAAAAATATAGATTTGTTTGCAATTGAATGTTGAAAGTCATTCGAATATTCGAACAGAAAAAGGAAAAAATAACCAAGGAGATTCGCGTC
The DNA here is from genome assembly GCA_947386135.1 of Melanchra persicariae. Lineage (NCBI taxonomy): Eukaryota > Metazoa > Arthropoda > Insecta > Lepidoptera > Noctuidae > Melanchra > Melanchra persicariae. The sequence continues at coordinate 5,053,548 of OX376661.1, read as the reverse complement.
ACAAACAGAAAAATAAAAACATTGAGAACGATTAACCCATACAGTCCTATAGAGAATTAAAATCATCATGTCAAATGAAAATTATAAATTCAAATGAAATAAGTTAAAAAAATGTAGAATACTTTAAAAAGTATACATTAATTCGGCTGGGCACACTCAGCACCATTTTATTGTATATGTTTTGTTACTGTTCTCTTTTTTTATTATGTTATTGTTGCTGATGTGTTGTGTCTGTGTCGAATAAATGTTTTCTATTCTATTCTATTCTAATGTCAAAAGTATACAAAATAAGAATATGAAAATGTCTGTGTGTAAAATCTAAAACTACAAAAGTATAAATAAACACTGGGCCATGTATATCATTGAAGCAGCTCAATCCCAAGCAGTTTTATCTTCAAGATAGTCTCTAACTTTGTTAAAACTTTCTGGCATAGCTTACGTTTTATAAATTATTTGAACTTATTAATACTAAGGTCTTAAATATGGCTAGGGAGTTTATTATAAAAACGTGTAAGTACATCTAAATGAACCTTCTTGAGCCTGGTTTTAGGAACGACAAAATTGTGTTTGTTCCTAGTACGTTATGGATATCACTGTATTTTTAAACAGATTAATATTTTTATGTGCATACAAGAGATTCTCATAAATACATACCTATATTAAGAGGCCGCAGTCATTATATTAATCTCATTAAATTTGTCTCTGAGGGAGTGTCTGGAATGCAATTTATAAATCGCACGAATAGCTCTGTTTTGTAAGTCGAATATTGTCTGAATATCAGTGGCATTTCCCTACAACATGGTACCATATGACATCACTATTCACAATGAAAATAACTAAAGTATACTAAACGGGCTATCTCTAAATCAGTTAAGCTACGAATTTTTCTAACAGCATATGCTGCAGAGCTGAGTTTTTTGGACAGTTAGTCTATATGGGTTTTGCTAAAGCCACTGAAGCTTTGCATTTAAAGTTATGCCTAAGGACACTGTGCTATCTTCAGGTTTCAACTCTTTATCCTTTATTGACATAACAGTGTTCACTTGTCTTTTTTTTTTTTTTTTTTTTATTGGTGATGGTTTGCTCTTGACTCTAGTCAATGTCAGATATGACAGAGACAAAGTCTACGATGGAGCGAGCTTACCCAGAAGGAGCCTGTTCACTCTAACTTTGAAGAGATTAGGGCTGTAAGCTTTTGGAAACACAGACGCAGGCAGAGAGTTCCACTCCTTTGCTGTGCGCATTATAAAAGACGTTTAGAAACGCTTAGTGCGAATTGGAGGAATAGCTACAAGGTAGGGATGGTAAGATGCAGTGCGTCTGGATGTCCGATGGTAGAAGGGGGCCGGTGGGATGAGGTCGTGGAGTTCTTAGGCACACTCACCGAAGTACAATCTGTAGAAGACCGATAAGCAGGCAACCTTACGGCGATGAGCCAAGCTATGTAGCTTGGCATCCACCAGTTTTGCGTCACCGATGAGCCTCTTAGCTCTGCGTTCCACCGAGTCAAGCGCGGCAAGCTGATACTTAGCTGAGCCATCCCAAAGGTGGCTACAATACTCCATGCAGGATCGGACTTGTGCTTTGTAAAGGGTTAAAAGCTGTCCAGGCCTGAAGTATCGCTTCACCTTATTTAGGATGCCCAGCTTTTTGGCCGCAATTTGGGCTTTGTACTCGATGGTGGCGCCGAAGTTGAGACTGGATGTCAACTCCATGCCTAGGAGCTCGAGCCGATCAGTAACGGGAACAGATGCACCCCGAAAAGTAGGAGTTTGGTCAAAGCGACTCCTTTTTGCGGTAAAAAGACACGCCTGTGTTTTGGTGGCGTTAAAAGTGACCAGATTGTCATCACCCCACTGGGAGACAACGCTTAAGGTCAAATTTGTCCGCTCTACCATGGCCTCTCTCAAGGAACGGACTTCATCCCCGCCGGTTGTTGCGCTGGATAAGTATCTCTCTGAAACCGTACTGTCATCTGCGTACCCAACAAGACCAGGCTGAAGTAAGTCATTGATGTGTAGCAGGAAAAGAGTTGCAGAGAGAACAGACCCCTGAGGAACTCCGGCATCAATAGCCATGAGGTCAGAGGAGCAGCCGTCAACGACTACTCGGATCGACCGTTCATTAAGGAAGTCTGATATCCAGCTACAAAAACCAGCTGGGATGCCATAAGCAGGAAGCTTGTTGAGTAGACCTGCGTGCCAGACCCTGTCAAAAGCCTTCGAGATATCGAGCGACACAGCAAGTGCTTCGCCGTGTCTCTCGATGGCTTCGCCCCAGCAGTGCGTGACAAACACAAGAAGATCACCAGTTGACCGTCCCTGGCGAAAGCCATATTGACGGCCACTGAGGAGATCATTGTCTTCAAAGTAGGTCAGCAGCTTACTGTTCAGAACCCTTTCCATAACCTTGCATAGGATGGAGGTAATGGCGATTGGACGGTAATGTGCAGGGTCAGCACGGTCTCCCTTTTTGGGCACCGGTTGCACATTCGCAAGCTTCCATGATTTCGGCACCGTTCTTTTTTCAAGAGAGAGGCGGTACAGGCGTGTCAACACAGGAGACAGTTCAGGTGCACATTGCCTCAACACTCTCGCTGGAATGCCGTCAGGTCCGCTGGCCTTATTCACGTCTAGACTGCACAATACTCTTCGGACCTCTTTAATATGAACTGCGATCTCCGGCATCGAAGAGTCACAACGAGGTAAAGTTGGTGGTTGCTTGGAGCCAGCGTCCAGACGTGAATTGCTTGCAAAGAGAGTGGCAAATAAATTTGCTTTCTCTCTTGCAGAGTGAGCCAGGGAACCATCAGGTTTTAGCATTGGAGGCAAAGTGGGTCGACAGAAATTCGTTTCAACCGCTTTTGACAGGGACCAAAACTGCTTACTACCCGGAGGGTGCGATGCTAGTTTGGCTCCGATACGTCCGACATGGTCAAAACGTGCCCTACGTAAAACCCGCTTGCAGAACTTGGCAGCAGAATTAAAGGCTCTTTTCCTCGCGCGAACCCTACGTGCTTTAGCCTTTCGGTCGCGGGCCTTGATCCAGGCTTGGTAAGCAGACTCTTTACGGGCCTCTGCGTGGGCGCATTCTGCATTATACCAAGGCCGGGACTTGTGACCGAGTGGGATGTCGGAGAATGGAATAAAATACTCCATCCCCTGCCGAATCACGTCCGCAATCACATCAGCACAGCACGAGGGGTCACCCGAGGAGAAGCACACTTGCCGCCAAGGATAAGACGCAAAAAAGTGCCGCATCTCATCCCAATCTGCTGACTCGTATCGCCATACTCGTCTCGTGCCCCTAGGACTCTTATCTGGAGGAGAGCAGGTCAACACGGATTTCACCAGGCAGTGGTCAGACGTTCCCAGCGGAGCTGAGACCGATACTGAATGACTGCCCGGATCGGTTGTCAGCAGAAGGTCCAAGCAATTGGGTGTATGGGCGTCAACATCCGGTACCCGCGTTGCCACATTCACCAGCTGGGTTAGATCTAGCGTTACAGCAAACTTGCGCGCCTCTAACCCGGCATGGTCAGTTTTCTGGTACGGGAACAACAACTCTTTATGGTGGGCGTTAAAGTCCCCCAGAAAAATGAGCTTCGCTGTTGGGTACCGTTGCTGGGCTACATCCGTCGACTCCACGAGGGAATTAAACAGCGCTGTTGTCTCCTGGTCACCGCTGTGCGATCGGTATACGCCAATATAGAGAAGTTTCTCCACGCCAGTGTCCACAAATAGCCATATGGCAGAGAAACCCGATTTCTCAAAGCAACGGAGACGACGACAACAAATGTCATCGCGGACGTACACACAGACCCCAGCCTGCTTCCTGAACTTGTGTTCCAGAGAGTAGCCCGGGTAGTTGAGGTACGCCACGTCCAACGGAGTTGTTATCTTCGTCTCCGTTAGGAAAAACAGGTGCGGCTTCTCGGTCTCGAGATGATGATGGACCGGATCGAGATTTGAGTGCAACCCCCTGATGTTGGTGAGGTGCACTTTGAGTGGGAGGAAGTGCAGCCGTTGTTTAACCTTATTCCTTTTTGCTTTGGTCATTGTAGTTTTAGAGTGTTAGGGGAAAAAGTCGAACTGTCGAGGCGCTGCTCAGTGAACCAAGTGGAACACTAGAGATAAACCAACCTATGGGGAACTCATTTGGAGACTGCGGGGACGCCCGAACCCCCCCAGATATGGCCACCGGGTCCTCCCATCCAGTCGCCAGCTGGCACGGTGGAGCATACCGGGATTTTTCGCTAGTTGGCGGGGCAGCCTTTCACACGTGGCTGGCGTGCTACTTGGGCCCCCCCCTACTAACTACGGTCGGCCAACGGCTGGCACCGTGCTTCGGATCCCGCTACCCTTCAAAATGAGTTACCCGGAAAGCCCAGCCCAGCGACCAAGACCGGTTCTGAGCAGAGCAACTGACAGTCTCCTTCTCCCCCAATGGCACTGGCACTCCCGCACTCCGACGGAACACAGCAAGCTGCTTGGCGACGGACTTCGGCGGGATGGTGGTCTTACATGTGGGTCTTACATGAGGTAACGTAAACTTTATGCATAATATTGTCTTTTTCTCATTAAGAAGAAGATTATTAACACTAAACCAGTTAACTACAGTCGCAAGAGCACTATTTACATCGTCAGTAACCATCTGTTGACGTTTCATTTTAAATAAAAGCGACGTGTCATCTTCAAACAACAATGTTTGTCCTTTATGAGGTACGGCAGCAAGTCATTGATATAAATGAGAAACAGGAAGGGGCCTCAAATTGAGCCCTGGGTTACCCCTATCCTAACTACCAACCAGGAGATCCGTTGACATCAAATCTCTGAATCCTATCACTCAAGAATGAAGTAAGAAGATCCAGAGAGGCGTCCCGTATTCCGTTCCGGACAAATCGCAATAAATGCATTTTAAAAATTTCCTAAAAGTTCAACACCGCCGGCATCAGTTTTTGAACGACCCCTTGTAAAACCAAACTGTTTATCATGTAACAATTATGTGTTTATTAAAATATCTTTGCATTTGTTTAGTTAATGAGTTATTCAAAAATTTTACTAAAAGTAGGCAGTACTGATATTGGTCTATAATACGTAGGGTCTGATGTACTACCCGATTTAAATAACGATATTATTTTACTATATTTCATTAGATCAGGAAATTCACCATGGTCAATAAAAATATTAAAAATAACAGCTACTGTAGATGCTACAATGTTTATAATGGACTTAGCAAGGTCAATAGAATTATCCCATAGATCAGCAGTCTTTTTAACATTCAAAGAATTAAACGTTTTTATAATATCACTAGCTTCTACCAGCTGCGGCTTCGCCCGCGTGAATATCGGAAATAGCAAGGTTACCTGATTTGTATTGTAATTTTTTTACTCGGGAAACACCCACCTTACACCTTCCCTACATCTACCCTATACCTACCTTACACCTACCCTACACCTACCTTACACCTACCCTACACCTACCCTACCCTACACCTAACTTACACCTACCATACACCTACCCTACACCTTCCCTACACCTACCCTACCTACATAATAAAATTATACCAGCCCACGAATACTATTACATGTTTTTGGTCTCCTGGTACTTTATGTTTCTGGTCTCCTGGTACTTTATGTTTCTGGTCTCCTGGTACTTGTGAATCTGAAGTACTAAGGCAGCAGCGGCTGTGACTTTCCACTTCCACCTCAGTCTCCATTAATCCATGCCACTTACCGGGATAAAAAGTAGCCTATTTTTTATTCCAGGATATGAACTACATGTGTGCCAAATTTCATCCGAATCCCTTTAGCCGTTTTTGCTTGATTGTTACACAAACTTTCACCTTTATAATATTATTTAGTAGGATTAGAAGTGAAATATTCGAATTGGCGTCACAAACTGGAACGTTTTCAATCAAAAAGTATAACTACAAACGTTTAAATCACAAGCCTGTATCATCCCTGCTGCTACTATTACGCAAAGGGCTAGGGCATCTTCGCTGGCATAAATAATTGTGTCAGGATTTCAAAACCGTGAAATTCACATTAAATTCTGATTGGTTTTAGGGCATCAAATATGGCAAGAGTCTGACACCTGATTTATCTGTCCTTGTCCACGGAGGGGCTGGAGCTTTGGGTCAAGCTTTGCTATCAATACTCCTTGCTCACGGCTGTGAAGTGTACACAACCGTCAGTAACATGCAGAGGAAACTTTTCTTACTAAAATTGTTCCCTGACTTGAAAGGTATGGGAGAAAATTCCGATATTTGTGACTTCTTTTCGTCTGGATACTCGATGACTTATTTTCATATTTTATTTGTTTCCAGCTAACAATATCGGCAATTCTCGTGATCAAAGTTTTGTAGATATGATTCTTAGTGCAAGAAAAGGGGAGGGTTGCAACATTGTTATAAGCTCATTAAAAGGAAACTTAAAGAAAGTATGTTGTGTCTTGTTTTATTTATTTTAAATTATGATTATTAAGGTGTTATTGATACAAGCAATACTAAAATGTTTCCATATTTCAGCATATAATTAGCTGTGTCGGTCACAGTGGTACAATTTTTGATGTTTCTCAACTTCACAATCAAGATGAAAATTTTGACTACGGATTGAAGAATCTCACTAAAAGCAGGTCTTATGCTACTACCGATTTCTCAACAATATTTGAAAATTCCACGGAAATTAAAGTAAGTATACCAAGTAGAACAGCAACATTTTAAAACAAATTTCTTACAAAACACGGACTTAAAATCGGAACCGTAGTTTTTAGCAACACTTTTGCGATTTAATTTTAAACCAATAAATACAGGGTGTAAGGGACATCGTAACGCAAACTTCACGAAAAGGCTACACTTAATGCCATTAACCAAATTGTAGAAGTCATTAATCTCGCTAATGATCGGTTTCCAGACCACACACGAAAAATTTATTTTCTAGACGGTATGTTAGACGCTACACACACATGGGTTAGTTAGTGTTTTGCTATTAGGCAGGATGCGTAGACCTTTTGCAACAAAACAGCTGAGCAGATGCCTAATTCTAGTTTTATTTACATTGCTTTTTTTAGTGAAAGTAGTGATTTAACTATTTTTTTATAAAAAATCACATTGGGTTGGGTAATAACAACGTTTATGAACAGTCTAAAGTAAAAAAAACGCCTGAAAAAAATGAAAAAATGAGGAAAATGCCGACGAAAAATTCCAACGCGGTCCAGAATCATGTCCTAGATCCATGGTATTCGTTTGTGCGTCGATGGGGATTACACGCTGTTAATATGTTTTAGATACTGATTTATCTATAACTCGAGGCCAGTCAAATTAGCTTTGAACCTTGCCAAAATTCCTAACTCTGATTTTTTTCTTGAATAGTGTTTTTGATCCAAGCTCTTTTAATAATAAAAAAAAATATCTTAAAAAAGCAAGTTATCTCAATTTTTTTAATATTATGTAGAAAATCGGTAAAATTAGTTTTATTTTTAGAACTAAACGTTTTCGCCCTATGAAAAATCGTTAAAAAAATAAATACGGTATTTTGAAAAATTCATCAGACATGTTTATTTTATTATTATTATTAAGTCAGACATTGCCTGTAAATTAAAATTAACCCAATTTAATTCTGTTACATTTTTGCCTGAATCGAATTTTGAGCTTGAAGTATAAAACAAAAAAAATAAATTCTTAAATGAAATAGGTTACTTACGCGGATTAAAAATGTTTAACTTTCCTGACCTACTTGTAAAATTCGATCTCTTCTACAAACGCTCCAAACAAACATGCCAGTTAATATGAAAGTACGATACGATATGAGTTATTATTGAAATTAAATGTTTTACTAAAAAAAACGAACACCCCGGGGTTAACTTTTCGCAGCATACATTTCAACATACTTCTCTGCCTATACTGTACACATTAACGGCAAAAAATGGGAGTGAATAATTAATGCTAAGTTTGCCTTATTTCCGACGTAATATGACTAGACTATAGACACTTTAAGAGTATAGTGTTTGTTATTATTGTGCGATGTCCTTGCTTTATGTCGCAGTATAGATTATCAATCTGTTATCCCATTGGAGCTTTCTGTTGCAGGCCTTGCATATAATGTTGAGTGAGGGTATTAAACGCGGGTACGTGCGACCTCTGTCGCGCGTGTTGTACGCGCCGCATGACGTCACTCGCGCCTTCCAACTGCTCGCAGCCAGCAGGCACTGCGGTAGAGTTCTACTCAAGATGGATAAACATACGTCGCAAGCGCAACCTAGGTGAAGAAATACCCTCTTTTCTGTTTTGCATTTTTATAGAACCAAGGTTTTTAATATTTATACTGTCGCGTTTTTTGGGAGCATAACAAATTGTCATGATTTTTGTGAAGGTGCCATTAACAATATTATTTCCTTGCAGATTAATTTGCAATCCAGACCAGTGCCAAGTTGTAGTCGTGAATGATGAAAGTTTTGGACTCCAGCTGGTTGATAAGCTAGTAGTTCGAGGTTCAAGGAAACTACAAATCCACAGCAAAGCGCATACAACTGCAAAGTTTCAATTTAAGCTCCGGTAAGCAAAGGACATTTATCAACACTGTAAATGTTACCGATGCCCATGATAATGACAATAACACGTTCTTACCAAATCTAACAAAAACTTTTCAATTATTCAGGAATTGGATGAAGATCGGTGTGAAAGTCCAATTGTCTTTTCAGGATTTAAACACTGAAAATGACATTGTAGAACTACTCCAGGATGCTTATCAAATGGGCTCAGTTGAAGGCATATACGCCGTTACAAATGCTGGTCAAATAATTAAAGAATCTTTGTTCCATAATTTGGATATAGTTTCGAGACGATTTTGTCCAGATTTAAGGTACTTATCAGTATGATTTACTGAACATGTATATAAAAAACTTCTGTTTGTATAATTAAAGACAATAGTCGTAATTCTTTTTTTCCATTTTTTAGATACTTTGCTGTGATAAATGTTGGTGAAACAATGGTAGGCAAGTCAACGTGTCTTTCTCGTGTTCAAAATAAAATACCAGCTAAACTAATAGCTTTACCTCAACAAACGAATGTAAGTATCACATTCCAATACCTCCTCAAAAATACCTTTTTTCCCATGAGAGTACGTTAAACTTTGTTTGTTTTTATAGTAAAATCTTTAAATCTTTTGCAGTAAAGACTTTCGCAGTTTGATCATTTGATCATGCTAAATAGAAAAGATCCTAAAACAGAGCCCTGTGATATTCCGTAGGAAGTGCTAACGGGGCATAACGGTTTTCGCATAATTTTAATTGGCATAATAATACAGCGGCATAATAATACTGTGGCATAATAATACATATAAAGTCAAAAGTCAAAGTCAAAGCATTTATTTCAATTAAACCATTTACAGGCACTTTTGAATTGTCAAGGTCTGTCAGTCAAAGAGGTGAAGCTATTTGCACGTTCCAAAGCGATAGCGATAGAGTGTCCATGGAGTTTCTTGCAAGAACGTGCAAGAAACTCCATGGACACTCTTTTAAATCAATTAATTATTACAAAGTTGTGGTTACATTGTTCTTGTTACAATTATTCATATAGGTATGTGAAAACGATATAGAAAGACGTGCACGACAAAAACAAAACAGGAACAATTCGAGGTACTAACAATTAAAACAAACCGTGGCAGTTGAAAGACGACCAGTCCCAGCTGACGGAACCAAATGATGAATGAAACACAAACTCCATCATCAGAGAGACTTTTGAGTGAGCATGACACTCCCAACAGCCAGGGCACATTCAAGTCACAGTCTTACCCAAAAAATGATAGTTTAACTTGAAGGTACCTAGTACTCACATATGTGCCGTTAATGCATGAAATTATACAATGCAAAATTAGTTAAGTCTATACAATGAAAAATCTATGTTCTTTCAATATTCAGCGGGTCTCACAACTGCTAAAATAAAATAAAAAATAATTAATTTGTGCGCCCTAGTAGCTGTGGAGCAGGACCAGCATTGAGCCAAGCATTTTTATCTTCAATGTAATCCCCTAACTTATAATATTATGCTTGACTGCATAGTGTGTGCTTAACACAAGATTAAAATTTTGTTTCATTTCATTCTAATATCTGGGGAGGTATTTTATTGTAACATTTTAAACAGTACCCCATGAAAGATGTGGCTACTTTAGCAAGTCTTAAGCCTGGTTGAACTAATTGGTTCCTATTTCTAGTGACATAGTTATGCCTGTCGCTTCGTTTATTAAAAAGATGTAGATTCTTCCTAACGTACATAATGTTTTCATAGATATATTGACAAGGTACCGTCATGATGTTAATATTCTTGAACAGTTGCTTTAGAGAATCGCGCCGGCGGAGATTGTATATGGCTCTTATGGCTCTTTTTTGCAGAATAAAAATTTACTCGATATCTGCAGTCCGACCCCATAGTAAGATACCGTAAGACATGATACCATGAAAGTAACTAAAATAGACTAGTCTCGCGGTATCAAAATCTGTAAATTGGCGGATTTTCCTAACAGCATACGCTGCTGAAGTGCTGAGCTTAGCCGTCCTGCAAGAGATGCTAAATGAGGACCTCATTGTAACCCTGCGTTAAGCGTAATCCCCAGGAAACCGTTCTATCGACGAATTCCAGTTTTTCCCCGTTATAATAATACTTAGGCATAATGCAAAGGTTAGCAAAACCATAATTTGGTTTAATTTGTTTTGGTACAATTTATAGTAGAATTAATTTTCTTGGGTACATATTTGAACGTCGAAAATTAAAATACCTACGAGTAAAATGTCAACGTTCAAAACATCGAAAACTTAAATATCGATTGTATCGTAATATCGACACAAAGAAAAGGGTACTCCAACATGAATAGGTTGGGTTCCTTTAATCCATGCAGACAGAAACGGAGCAAAGATAATTATAATGGTCTGGCTGGTCAAACCCCGATTTTATGAAATTAAGATTACGCATTTATAACATTATGCTTTATTAAATTATGCTTCATTATTATTCCGTTTATTCACTTTTTAAACTTATTTAAAAATATATATATAAAAAATTGTAACCTACCGGTATCGGGAACAGGGTCCAAGCTACCGGCAGTCAGGGCTCCAGAGAGAGTAGCCTCCTAACAGTGCGAGTCGTGTCCAGAAGTAGTAGTAGTGCTTTCTCAATCAAGCCCTTGATCCATCTGCCTAACGAGAGCCTCCTGAGGTATTGGACGAGGCTCTTGACCATAAAGTCGTAGGCTGACACGACTATCGGTACAATGATTGCTGAATTCACATCCCACGATGTCGACAACCTCGTGAAAGCCGAGAAAGATAAACAAATCAAATATTTTGACTTGGGTCGGTTATGTCTACAATCATTGCACGCCTCTCATTTCAGTCCATCACCACTATATCAGGCTTATTGGCAACAATAATCCTATCAGTGATGATGGACCGATCCCAGTACAATGTGATTCTGCCATTATCGAGAACTGAGTCGGGCACATATCTGTAGTACGGTACCTCCGATTCCACAAGAGAGTATTTCAGAGCAAGTTGCTGATGGATAATCCTGGCTACAAGGTTGTGTCTATGCAAGTACTCTCCGTTAGCAAGACGAGAACAACCAGAGATAATGTGACGAATTGATTCTACCGGACGGTGACATGCCCGACATATATCAACCGTGCCGTCCTTTACAATAAATCTCCGGTAGTTATTCGTCATGATAAGTTCGTCCATAATTGCACAGACAAAACCTTCGGTTTCAGCAGAGAGGTCACCAAAACACAGTAGGGTCCGGAAAAAGCGTCCGTGAAGTTTCTTACTCAGCCATACCGCCCTGCGATCGTTAGTATCAAGAACCGCAGGTTTGCGCCAGTTTGCATTTGCCAAGGAGAGCGGGTCGAGTCCCTTGTCCACCGCCACTACATCTCGATGCATACCCACGTTGACAGCTAGGAAATATTCCCTGAGACTGCATATCTCGCGATTGTGAAGAGTCTTAGCATTTAAAAAGCCTCGACCTATAAAATTAACTTTTTCCTCATTATTAATTATAATATCATTACCTAATTCATTCTATTTTTAAATAATCAAATATTTTTTAATTTAAAATTTAAATTTTTCTTTTTCGCGGGATATACAGTCTCATTTCCGACGACCCGACCGTGGGTGATGCATTTGATGTGCATTAGCAGTGTACAGACTCGCCTATTCATGGCGTCAAATAACGTTGAATTTTTGTACGCCGAAAGAGTACATTAATACCAGCATGACCCATTCGTTGAAAGAGCGCACCTTATTTTTACCCGATGGAAGGCTGTTGAACACCTTCTTTAGGCGGCCAAAGAAGCGCTCTCTTAAGGAATGCTTTAAGCCGAATTAACATTACGAAACAAGTTTCATGCATGATGAAATTAATTTCATAACACTACTTTCAGTACCTGTGAAACTAGTTTCATTAAAAATAATAGCGTCGTGAAATCCACAGAATGTCTGTGTTCATGGCTCCGCCAACATCAAAGCTTTATTTTGCATTGCAAAATGTTGTCATACAAATGTTATAGTAAAAAATTGAGAAAAGTTGTCACGAAAGAAAAGATGTTGGTGGATTCGAGGCTGGCTAGCAAGAAACCAAGCACGACTAATAAACACACGTCCTATCAGCGCAGGCGCTTTCGCGACACTAGTTTTGCGTCGCGTTTATACGATGACATTAGTTGCATGACACTATTTTTATCCAAAAATCGCGCGCATCACAAAACTGTTTCAGTGTCGTGAAAACGATGCATGCATTGTAAAACTTGACGTTTACACGTGAAAGGACAATGAGAGAAATAGGCTCAGCGTCCGACAGACAGCGTTCTACAATAATGATAATTCATAATAGGAAAGTTACATGATAAATCAAATCTGTAGAAGTACACCGTTAAAAAGTCATTTTAAATAGTTATTCAACTTTAACAATTTACCAACACAATTCCTAGATGCCATTTCAATAAGAAATGTTGCTATTACCAAAATAAAATAATATCGATACGGAATTACCCTTGAAAATCGATTACAATAATATCAATAATATAAACTGCGTGATTTGACGTTTGACGTCCGTATCGGTATACACCTGTCTTGCTCAATTTTGAACAAATAAATGAAAACAACTCGTTTTGTTGTGTAATTAACTTTTATTTGTAAACTTAGTGAGTAGTTACGTGACATTTGTTGGAGTGGATTAAAAATAGTGAGTTTAAAGGACGTAATACTACCGAAAAACATTGCAGTGATTTGGCAAAAATAAGTCAGTACCCTCTTATTATTACAAGTAGGGCGAGCTGCTTACTTTGCATCAGAGCCATTTATCGCTTTTGTGGTTAACGATCTATAGATCCAGATTTGGGTCCCCACTGGCGCCATCTAGCGTTTAACTCCTGATTCACTGTAACATCATGCCGGGCATCAACTGCGGTGGTTGCGGTCGCTTCATTTCGTCGTCAGAGGGCGCTAAATGCGGCAAATGTCAAGCGCATTATCATAAAGACTGCGTAGGGGTTCCAACAAGGACAGCACTATCTGCGAACTGGCGTTGCCCCGAATGCACAAGGGGTCTCGCCCGGGATAATAGGGCTGAGACACCAGTCAGAGGCGCGTCGGAAAGTTCTTCAAAAAAGTCTGTAGACCTGGAGCAGGTCTGTACTCCGAAGACCTCCGCGAACAGCTCCAAACCTGCAAGCCCACCTAAGTATACCACCCCCAGCAACACCTCTACGGTCAACGTTGCTTTCCAGATTATGCCTCAAATTGCCGGTCTTGATTTAAACCCAATCATGGAGGAATTGCGAGCGATGCGCGCGGAGATTCAAGTTTTCAGGAAAAAGATGGAGCTGGAGATGATGGGGCTCAAGGCTTCTATGAGTGCCTGCAACAGTCGTATTGACGTTTTAGAGGCACGGTTGGACGCTTTGGAAAAGCGAGACTCATCCGACCCGCCAGATACTGCGGCGATCGACGGGATCGTCAATGATTTAAGGCGAGAACTTAACGACAGGGACCAGGATCTTTTGGGTAATGACATTGAGATCTCAAATATACCGGAGGCAGCGGTTGATAACCCAACCCACATAACGCAGATCATCAGCACGAAGCTGGGAGTCACCCTCGAGGAGCGTGACATAGTCAGCGCTGAGCGGGTCGGCGGCAGGCAGCTCAACGCGACTAGCTCGGCGGGGGCAACAGAATCTCGCCCGCGCACCATTGTCGTGCGCCTGGCGCGACGTGATCTGCGCGACAACTTGCTTGAGAACGCGCGAGTGCGGCGGAGAGCGACGACTGCCGACCTCGACATGCCTGGCCCGGCCCGACGGTTTTATGTCAACGAGCGTCTCACGAAGACAAACCGCCAGTTGTTTCGGAAAGCACGGGACGCTGCTGGTCTTTGCGACTTCGTGTGGACATAGCGCGGCCGCATTCTCGCCAGAAGGAAGCCAGGTGACTCAACCCACAGAATTCGCTCCGATGAAGACATCTCACGCGTTTTTAGATCCGTCAACGATACAGCCTAATTATTACTTGGTTTTAATTTTAGTTTTCTGTGTGTTTATGTTATGTATTTATGTTATTTTCTTTACTGGGGAAGATATGCGTCACTGCTGTTTCCATTGGTCGTGTAACCATAGCTCGGCGTCAGGTGTGTATGGACAGTTTTTAATTTTATATTTATATTTGCTTATCTTACTTAAATTACATATTGTTTCGCTAATCAAACTAAACATCTTTTTTGCTAATAAAGACACCAAAATATATGTATACAGTTATTCTAACCTACTCTAATGACATACCATTCTTAAAACAATTCGACCTGCTGAACATAGCACCAACCTTCATTTCTATAGATACATAATATACATATACAGCTTACACAGATACACAAACTCAAATAACATAGTTGCCAAATATAAAAATACAAATGACTCCTAGTAAATGCATCAAGTTTAGTCTATTGAATGCAGGTTCTCTGGGAACAAATCATGATGAGTTTTTGATAGCCATGAGCAACCACGCTGTGGACATAAAGGCTATCAATGAAACATGGCTTCGCAAGGGGGAGGAAGACCGGGCGCCTAGTGTACCAGGTTATAGGCTTAAGCATGTGCCGCGACCGGTTTCTGTACGAGGAGGGCGCGGGGGAGGGGTTGCTATATTAAAAATGGCATAGCTGCGCAACTGAAAGTTCACCCCGACCATCCTGATGTTTAACAACTTTGGTTGAGCCTTACAGTAAATAAAAAAAATACTCATTGGCACTGCTTATCGCCCACCATGGTTGGACTTGGAGCTCTTTCTCGAGGGCCTAACTGCCAGTATCAGTGGCCTGTCCCCTTATGACAATTTAATACTGCTAGGCGACCTTAATGTCAACATGTTAGATGTAGGTAGCTCAAAATCGAAACAACTTTTGGAATTTTTCAGCTATTTGAATCTGAAACAGTTAGTCGAGACACCTACACACTTTGTGGGTGATAGAAGTTCGCTTATTGACTTGATTTGCTCGGACGCCACTATTCGTAATGTCGTGGTAGATCACAATAGTGATCTTGGCCATCACTCCTTCATCTCTTGTGAGACTATATTTAAGAAGCATAAGCTAATACCAAGACTGGACAGACTCAGGTTGTGTATCGCCCGATCAAGGACATATTGGGGGATAATTTCGACACCGACTTACGAATGATACCATGGTCAAGTGTTGGAACCATGAACAATGTAGACATAATGGTACAAACATTTAACACGTTTATTATCCAGCTCTTTGATCTTCACGCTCCCATTAAGGAGAAGACATTTAAAATCGTCCTACGCCCTGGATAACTGACAACATTCGCCTTATGTGCAAACTAAGGGATGTAGCCAGGGATGCATTTCATAAATAAGTCAGGACTACTACATAGGGCATATTATCTGGACCTCAAGCATCAAGCCGCCATTGCACTCAGTAACGAAAAAAGGGCATATTTTACTAAAAGTATTAACGACCAAATTAAGGACCCAAAGCTGCTGTGACGTAATTTAAAATCAGATGTGCTTCCAGACCATCAGCAAAGATTGCTACCTGGACATTTTGATATTCCAGAAAATATCAATGCTTCATTCCTGGATGTACCGGGTAGTAGTCTTCCAAATGCCTCACAACTGTCTTACTTTGACTCTCACAAACATAGCCCTGCCAAATTCTCCCTTACAACAACCAATCAGGAGTTTTAAAAATATAAAGAGTCTAGGGTCTAATGCATAGGGCGTGGATGGGATAAGTCTTGATATGTTATCTTTAACATTACCTGTGACACTGAAAGCTATCACAGACATTATCAACCAATCTATCATCACAAGCATATTCCCTGAACTCTGGCGTTGCGCGGTTGTGCGCCCTATCCCTAAAAATAATAACCCGGTTAACATGAAGGATCTGAGGCCAATAAGTATTCTCCCTTGCCTATCAAAGATCCTGGAGAGTGTAGTATCATCACAGGTTATTGAATACTTAGAGACTAATGCTATTTTGCCCGGACCTTCAGTCTGGCTTTAGAAAGGGAAGAGGTACTGCGACAGCTCTTGCTGAGGTTGTGGGAAATATCCTTGAGGCACGTGACAGGGGTGAGGGAACCATTCTAGCCCTACTGGATTTTTCCCGGGCTTTTGACGCGATTAATACCACTTTGCTACTGTCTAAGTTAGCTTACTACGGCTTTGATAGTGGTGCAGTGGAGTGGTTTCGAAGTTATTTAACTGGAAGATCACAGTACGTTGAAATCCGCAGGGAGGATGGATCCACATTGTTATCTTCCCCCCTCCATGTGTTACGAGGAGTTCCACAGGGATCAATTTTGGGCCCTTTATTATACATAACTATACAGTGCTGATATCATAAAATAATTTTTGCACTGCAAGTACCACATGTATGCTGATGATATCCAGTTGTATGTTTCGTTTAAGGCTCATGACACTTCTTTGGCAGTGAACAAGATAAATGAAGATATGCAAAGAGTGGTCTCATGGTCAGAGGAAAACTCTCTGGTTCTGAACCCTCTTAAATCAAAGTTCATAGTGCTGGGCACTAGGAAGCAGATCTGTTCGATATTATCAGCCAAACCTGAGATAATAATTATGGGAGAGATTTTCGACAGAGTAGAGGATGTAACCTAGGGCTGCTTATGGATCCAGAGCTACACTTTGAGGCCCATATAACCAGTGTTCTCAGGAATTGCTTTTATAGATTGAAGGTTTTATATGGGATTCGTAATTACCTGAGCCTACCAGTGCGGAAACAACTTGTTGACAGTCTTATACTTTCAAAATTAAATTACTGCGACATTGTCTATGGACCATGCCTACTCAGCAGAACAGAGAGAATTTTTCAACGAATACAGAATGCTTGTGTACGTTTCTGTGTTGCTTTACCACGTAGGACCCACATAACTCCTTACATTAATCAGATTGGGTTGCTAAAAATGGCTGCCAGAAGAAAGCTTCATTTAGCCAACTTACTGTTTGGCATAATAACGTCCAAGAAGCCACACTATTTATATGAGAAGCTAACTTGGAAACAAAGCTACCTAAAAAACAAACTCCGATCCATGGTTAGCCCGCTGACTGTCGCAATGCACAAAACTGCTTCTTTCAGAGGGTGCTTCAGGTTTGCAGCCACGCATTGTTGGAATGATCTCCCACCACCAATGAAGTGCCTGAAAGCATTACAGTGTTTCAAGTACCAATTAAAGAAGTTGCTTATGCTTCAACAACTGTCATCTTAAGTTTTTATAAATTGCTGCACTGTATTGTACCTCGGGGGTCACGGCCATCAGGCTTTGGCTGGGATCTCCAACGGTGCGGGCTGCTTTGGTCTTGATGTCCCACTTTCCTTTCGTTTCCTTTGATTGTTTTGTTCTTTGTTTGTGCTCAGATCACTTTTTTCTTGGATGGTAAGTATATAACTCACGCCTATAATGATTAGTAAGTTGATTTCCATTAATTTGACATTGTATAATAACCATTCCGATTTATTTATTAATTTTATACATTGATTTTATTTATTTTTCTTTTTGAAATTTTTATTTGTTTTATGAATTTATGATTATCCAATTTGAATCTCATTCCATAGTGTTAGCATTTTAGCATAATTGAACTACTTCTATTATTTTTAAGTAAGATTTAATAGTCTAATTTTATATTTAAATAGTTCCAATGTCTCTGTTCACGTCACTAAATATAGTGTATTGACTCAACGGTCATTTGGGCACTGACAGTTCACTCTAACGTTCGTTCGTTCGTTAACAAAAAGCGATTGCACTCGGGAACAGGGGCATTCTAGTTTGGTCTCTCGTCGAGTAAGGTTGATTTGATTTAAAGTGCAAAACCTAAGTGAATAAAATAGTTATCCTGAAGAATTGTATTCTCATTTCTTGACCTCTAATAATAGATACCTTATTAATTATAGCTAGGCGTCGATATTCCCCTCTTGCTGATGTTTTGGGTACTCATCTGATCTTGTTTGTCATCTGGGTACGAAGCTGTTTACGCCACACTCACATTATCACAGAAACAACTCACGAAATAACACTCGACCCAACAACAACAAAAACATTGCGTGGTTTGCGCAAGTCAAGAATTCCATTATTGCATAATTTAATATTTATGTCAAATTCTAATGCAAGCCTGCGCATCACAGAACACAGAACACTTACACTGGGGAGGAGCGCATGCATGGAATTTAGTTTTATACGGTTTTTTGTACGCACAGATAACAACTGTTTTTGTTTTTTAGAGTTGTCGCACCACTTTTGGTGGCCACGTTCCATCCCATGTGCAACAGTCAGTTGCCATCTTCCACCTTATATTTCTACCCACATATATAATTATACACTCTTTTGCAAAAAAAACGGGCACCTAAGGAAATTTACGTTCTAAGGTCGATTTTAGTTAATTAAATTAAATTTATTTCTTTGACGTAGTCTGTATACTTATAATCGTGTAAATTAATGCGCGTGAAGTGAATTCGAGCAATAAAAAGAAAAAAAAACGATGGATTCTTTAAAATCGATGTACACACCCAAACAATAAGAAGTGGTCGGCAATAAAGACAAGTTTTTTTTTTTACTTTTTTTAATTAAATAAAGTTACAAATGTAAAAACTTAAAACGAGTGTGACCTCCTCTTGCCAAAATCACAGCTTGAATCCTTCTGGGCATGCTTTCCACGATGTTTTTAATAACGTTTTGAGGAATACGTTCCCACTCTTCTGCAATGACTCTTTTTTAGCTCCCTGATGTTTTGTGGAGCAGGTTGCACTGATCTTACCCGTATGTTTAGAACATCCCACACATGCTCATTTGGATTGAGGTCAGGACTTCGAGCTGGCCAATCTAAACGACGGATCCCAACTTCTTGCATGTACGCTTTCACGTCGCCAGAACGGTGCGGGCGAGCAGTATCGTCCATAAAAATGGAATCTTCCCCAAGTGCAGTCAATGTGGGTTGTGCATATGGACTTGTGAATTAGGACTTCCATTATGTACCGGTGTGCATTTAATGTTCCATTTTCTATGAAAACTAACTCCGTACGCTCCGTCGAATTAATTGCTGCCCAAAACATAACGGAGCCTCCGCCATAAGGAGTGATTTCTTCGAAACACACTTCCGCATAGCGTTCCCGTGGTCTTCGCAGCACTCGCCGGCGTCGGTCCTCTCCACACAAAGAGATTCTAGCTTCATCAGAAAACAATACTTTATTCCAGTCCTCCAGAGTCCATGAAGCACAGTTCCGAGCAAACTGAAGTCGAGCAACACGGTGCTCACGGAGTAATTTAGGGCCCCGAGCTGGGCGGTAACTCTTGATATTGGCAGCCAAAAGCCTCTTCCTGACCGTCCACAAGCTAACTTCTACTCCTCTTACTTCTTCAAGGCTCTTCTTCAGGTCCACACTTGACGCCTTATCACCATTCATCGTTTTCTTCCCGAACCGGGTCTTCTTTTGACCGAACCAGTCTCTTGATACCGTTGCCAAGTCCTCTGGACAGTTGAACGACTCACATTTAGCCGCTGAGACACGTAAGTTTGCGAACAACCTTCTTCAAGTAGGTCTATAATTTTACCGGTCCTTATCGCTTTATCAATCATATCAAAAAGTGGTATTTAATGTAAAAAGAAAGATTAAATTGTTTAATTTGCAGAAAATATCCAAAAAGTTTTAAAATATCGGCATCAGTTAAAAATCGTTTCAGCAATTCGCGCCATTAGTAAAGCAATTTTAGAATAATCCACAATAATCATTATTTTTCTTTTAATAATTTCAAATTTTAAATTTGGAACGTAAAGAATCGTGCCAGGATGCTTCAAAAAACATGCCAATACATCGTCAAATTAACAAAACCTATTTCTTGTTCTTCTTCATTGAAGTAGAGAAAAAAATCTAAAGTGCCCGTTTTTTTTGCAAAAGAGTTTATGTATATTTTGTTCATTTCGTTTTACTCTATAGTTCCGATCGACGTCATTCTGTCAACGCCGACTGTCGCTGAAAACCAGCGCTGTGGCTCTGTCTTGCACATGAGTTCCAGCATTATGCTGAGCGATGGCCGTTTTGCGCGAATGTGACGCATATCTTCCAAACTTGCATAATTTTGTTTATTTTTGGTATGCGTCATGCTTGGCGCAAATAAAGTCTTTTTCTTTCTTTTACGTAAACAAAATAATATCGATACATTACCAAAGTAAAATAATATCGATACGAAATCGCACTTGCAAATCGATTACAATAATATCAATATTAAACTGCGTTCTAACTTGCGCAGAGTCTAAGGGAGTAAGAGAGAAAGATATATTTTATTTCACTTTATAAATACTATTTTTGATTAACGCCATATTAAAACCGTATTATTAAATCCATACATGAGTGAATTTCAACAGGTCCTATAAAATCTTCATTTCCGTGTATTTTTTTATCTTAAGGTTTTTTTAAAAAAAAAAACGCTTTTATTAAAGTTTTTGATAATGTATTGTATTCTTGCTTAATGTCTAGCAGATAACTTAAAAAACTAACGAGATATACAGGATTAAAAATTCCGTGCCACGGCGATGAAACATGCGTGCACGGCAATGAAACAAGCGTCCACGGCAATGAAAAAACTGTGCCATGGGAATGAAAGAATCAATCCATGGAAATGAAAAAACATTATATCTCTCCGTCTCCGAGGGGGAAAGGCAAACCCAGACAAATTGTGTATGGGAGTAAGATTTGGATAGATAATATATTACAAAAGGAAGAATGGGAGTATGTATAAGAATAAAGGCTGTAGTATTGAAATCTCTAAGTAGTGTTGCGAGTGTAATTCAACAGTCTTTCTTTACTTATTGTACTCTCATTCTTCTTTTGTAATATTTCCTTGCCCAAATTTTACTCCCACACAAGTGTTGGAATCAAGACCTTATCCTCCTATAATATTGTGAAGTCATTGCATTTCGAGGAAGAACTACTCCTGCAGCCTTCTTTTTAAGATATCGTTCTCTTTCTTTTCTTAGATACTCCTCTCTTAATACAGGGTCGCTTCTTAATTTTTGACGTCGCTTTTCTTCCGCCAATCTTTTCCTCTCCTTTCTCGCCTCTTTAGATAATTTTGGTTTAGGCATCTTGGCATCCTAAAAATATAAACAATCCATTATTAAAATCAGACTGTAGTATGTGGGGGCGCATGCGTGTGTGAGGGTATATTATACGTGTGATAGAGTACCAAATGTTACATCATTTTGTTACGTTACCATGAAAATATCTTTTTGTAGTTGACTGTACAGTAAAAACTCATCAAGTCTATCCTTAAATGTTTTATCGCATTGCAGAGAGAGTTAACTTGACGAGTCCTGTAATGTCAGTAATCGGTATTACCTGTATAACAGATAAAAGGTGATAAAGATATTTTCTTTGCCTAATCATACCATGGCGATGAAAACACAAGTCACGGAAATGAAATACCTGGCCACAGCAATGAAAATAAATTGTTTTACAAGGCATGGCAATGAATTTTTTTTCATTGCCGTGTCTTTTTTTTCATTGCCATAGCAAATTTCGCGCACAAACACCACGGCAATGAAAGCACGGCGATGAAAATCAAGGCAAAAAATATAAATAACAAAAAATCTATTAACTATTTAAAGAAATAAACACTTCACAAATAAACATAAAAGAAATGGCGTTCTATCTAATGCTTACTCAAGAAGACAAACTTAATTCAAAATGAGGTTATACCTATCCACGGCGATGAAAGAAAAAATGTCCAGTAACATAAAAATTGAATAACTTACATTATAGCTCGAAAACGCAGGCACGTGTGTACGTCCTTCCACGTCGAGCACTTAGGCAGCACTAATACGAAACGTTTAGCGCACCGCGGGGGGGACGCAAGTCATTAGGTAAAACAATATCCTTGAACATGATTAGGACACGGCGATGAACGGTAGTTCTGGGACAAATGAATTTTTATTAACCATTCGTTGTATTGTTGAAATATTTGAATAAATATATTCCGTAACAATACTTTAACTATTCATGTATCAAATAAAACTAGGTTTTAATATAAATAACCAATAGATTTTTATCAATGAGGAATAATACACAACAAGGTGACGTGTGGACAAACACGGCAATGAAATATTTCGAGGTTTAATTAATTATTTTGGAGTATCCATTAATCCTATTAATAAAATATTTAGTGCTACACGTGGATTTCTATTTCACCTAACCGGAAAAAAACGTTAGAACATTATAACTTTGTTTTTTAGTACCAATTTCATTGATGCCACGCAATTTTTGGTCCCGGGAAATTCACTCACATAACTAGTTAAGTAATTTAATCACGATTCCAATGATTTATACTAACATAATAATTAAAAATAATTTAATTCGATTATCGATACCGTTTAGAATAGTTTATTCATAATAATGTTATCATAGTGCTGGCAAGACTTGATGTAAAACTTAAACTTGTATTTTGTCTGTTCAGTTGTAATTGCCAAAAAGTTTAACTACCCCTCATCAAAGAGTATGTAACACCCTTCACCTTCTTGATAAAACGAGCAACGAAGTGTTTCCGTTTTTTTTTGTGTTTTAAGTTGATTATTGCTATTTCCGGACTCTAATTTTTCTACTGCTTACGACTACCTTGGCTGTTGAATGAAACTGAACCTGAACCTGTATTACTCGTTAATAGCTAGTATCAATGAAAAGAAACATCATTAATAACAATGTAAGTGGGAGAGAGAACGTTGAACCATACAGCTGGTCGATTCTGTCGACATCTCACGGTGTTCACCCAGGCGGAGTGAACGACAATAGAGCTGTCATTCCATCTTATTTGTATGGTTTGACAACTCACCCGTCGTGCGCTCCGCCCGGGTGTTCATTTCGACATGTTTACAGAATCGCACCGCTGTTGTAATTGCGTAGTTGGCGAAGAACCGTAGGTTGCTGTGCACATAAGTACAATGACAATAATAATATGGCACCTCGGTTGGGCAAGATATCAAACAAATATAACTCCTTCAGCCCAGTTTTTAGACGTTTTATTAACTGGATGATGATGTAGGTACAGTTTGATGAATAATAAATTGTTAAAAAGTATAAAAATGTGTTCTTTTTCATTTTTTCAAAAATAATGTAGTTATGTTATAAATGTATATTTTACTACAAAAACATAAATGTGACGGTGCTAAAATAGCACTGTGTGTGCTATTTTAGCACAAGTGCTAAAAATCTTTAATTCAGTTAGTCATTTAATAGTTTATTTCATGTTATGCTTTAAATCTAGATATTAAGTGGTCACCTTCAAAGAACTATAACTTTTTTTGGCTATTCCTCTGGATATTTCGACATCCTGGATAGCGAAGGACTGTCCTCCATTGCCCCATACAAGACGTCAGGAACGTTGCATCAATTTTATTCAATTATTTAGTATATTGTTGTATGATATAATTATATCTACAGAATAATTTCGAATAGCTTCTCCTCGAAAATAAAGTCAAGGTTAGCCCGCTAAACGACCAACACCGAAATCGCGAAAAATAAATCAGCTGTTTAGTAAATTTTAATGAGTTATGCGCACAAAAATGTATGGGGCAGTTGATATTTTTTCGCTATTTCAATGTTGGTCCCATAGTAAAAGTTGTTCATAATGATGACAACAATGACCCCTTAAGAGGTATTGCGTTTATTCTGTTACACGTTGTAAATGTTGCAGTCAAAACTCTTAACCAGTCAAAAGTACTTTTGACTGATTAACACCTTTGCTAAGATAGGTCGACGGAGTGACTGAGTCGGGGTGTTAACCATAATGACGTTTTTAACTAGTCAAAAGTACTTATGACTGATTTTGCTAGTCAAAAGTACTTTTGATTGGTTAAGAGTTTTGACTGCAACATATATATCACTGACTGAGCACCCAATATAGCATTACAAAATATCCTTTGAATATACCTACCTACTTATTATTTGAGTAAATCAGTGAAAGTAGTATTCGGACATTATTACAACATTCTTTTGTTAATAAAACTAATATGACCAATACAACAATAATTAAATTAATTTTCATTTAGGAGTCGAGTGGTGGTGATGCAGTGGACGTGGTGGAACGCGCACTTTGTGGTGTGGATACTTTGGTGGTTGCCCAGAAAATAAATAGACAACAACCTGATTTGCTGGAAAAAGTTGCTGAAATTGCTGGTCAGTGAAATGACACAATAGATTTCAAAATTTTTACAAGCTTTTATTTCACTTGCAATGTATGTATGTAACTGTGTTTTTTCGGTTGATTATTATAACTCAATTTTGAAGCAGATTATTTTCAACCGATTGAGCTGAAATCTTGTATACATGTTAAGTTTAGATGACAAGCATGGTTAGCTGTGTGACGTCATCGTAAATCTAACATGGCGGAACACCCAAGATGGCGGGATTGTGTTTTTAATGGACACCTACAATATGGGTATCAAACGAAAGGGCTTGTTGAGAATAACTCGAAAAATAACATGACGTTACTCTAAATCTAATATGGCGGACTTAGTTTTTTTATGCTTTTCTACAATATGGTTTACGTGTCTGGGGTTTAGATTGATTTGTTCTTATAATGAATAGATTGAGGTGGAAAGAAAGAAGGGAGGCCTTTGCCCTGCAGTGGGATACTACGGGCTTAAAATAATAATAATACAATATGGTTACCAAATGAAAGGACTTGCTGAGGATAACTCGTAAATTAAAATGATGTCACTCTAAATCCAATATGGCGGACTTCTAAAGATGGCGGACTTAGGATTTCATGCTTTTCTACAATATGGGTATCAAATGCAAGGGCTTACTGAGAATAACTCGAAAATTAAAGTGTCGTCACTCTAAATCCAATACGGCGGACTTATGGCGGACTTTAAAGATGACGGACTAAGTTTTTATGCTTTGCTACAATATGGGTATCAATGAAAGGACTCGAACATGATGCATTGAATGAGATGAAAACCAGTCCAGCGATAGCTAAAAGGTAAAAATAAATTAAAAGTAAAGCAAAACTTCTTTAAAAACAAGCTTTTATACAAAATGCGATAAAAAGTATAAAATAAACTATTGCTATCAACTTATAACTGACTTATAACGTCTACTAATAACTTATAACGTCATTATACAATTTTTTTGATATAAAAGCTTGTCCAGAAATTTAAGCACCTACTAATGACTAAGTATTCAAGATTTAAGACCTATCTACACATGTACATCTCATGAGTAAATTTACCTGTGTAGATAAGTTAAATAACTTGATCTGATAGATTTAATTTAAAAAAATTTCAAACTACGTCAATACGATTAACCTACTTAAAACTCGCTACAAGCTTTTACATCATAATAATATAAATTGTATATTGACGTTATAAGTTTATAATAAAAGTTTATTTTATTATTTTAATCACATTTGAATAAAAGCTTGTTTTTTTTTTACTTTTAATTTATTTTTATACGTTTAAGTGCATAATATTTTCCATAAATGGATGACCATTCAATATAATGACGGTATTTAACATTCAAGTTATGTTTCCAGAAATTAACTTGACAGAGAAAACACCAAAATCTACTACTTTAGAAGAACTCGGTATTCAACATGATAAACTACTATTGGTTGCTAGTTATTTGAGAATACACCATAATGTCGAGTTCAATGAACAAGATATACCACAGCTAACAGTTCAAACGTAAGTACATTTACGAAATTACATTTTGCGCACTATAAACATCTTGTTAATAGCATAGAACTAACGATTCTATTTATTTACAGAATAATGAATTTGCATAAACTCGAAAACACCTTGGAAGATATTAAAGGGGTAGCGACGTTCATATCATACGTGGACACGGACGAACTGTTAGCGACTACAGACATAGTATGCATGCCTACTATCACTAGCGGCGACAGTTTGGTAAATATTATAAAAAATGTGATTCTACAAGCCGCTTGATGATTTAAAACAACGATACTTGCTAAGTTTAAGAGTTTGTTAGTTTGTTAAAGCTATACGAGAACGGAAAATTCCTACGAGAACGGGAAAAACGGGATAGACGCGTACGAAGTCGCGGGGTAAAAGATAGTTAAATTTATGTTTTTAAGGTGTCTTCTTACCTCTTAGCTCACTTATTAGATGCATCATCAGCTTCCTGTTTTTATCCCAATAAACTAGTTGTCGGACTTGCATGGTTGTCGTCTTTCATATATGTCTGGATACCATTATCAGCTTAGTATGCATCTTCTTTCTAGTCCGAAGTATATGATTTAATAAGTATTTAATAAACTATTTTAGCGTGAAGACGAATTTGACTCAAGCCAGACGTATTTGTGCATAGTGCCGGGTATAGAGGGCCACCACAGGAGGTTCCGAGTGCTGTGTGAGCGCCTCAAGCTGCCGGCGCTGGTGCTGCAACCGGGACTCGATCAACTCACTGAGACCGTGCCCGAGACTGCCCGGAGATATGTTGATGTATGAGCCCACAAATTGAAATAACCAAATATGACAAATTAAATGTACCAACTCTAAAATAACCATACCCCCTTATATTTTAAGGTACTGCTGAACAAGACAGGAATGAAAAATACTTTCTACTTATTGGGTTACGAAACAGGCGTTCAGGTGGCGTTGGAAATGGCAGCTATATTCGAGGAATTTGGTAAGTAATATTGTTTACCAACCATTGTTTTATGTACCTATTTAAGTAATTATTGTCAAAATTCCTTACGTTCGTTTCTTACTTTTAGGTTTAACTGGCACTGTATATTGCCTTGGATGTGCACCAACCGAAGTTCAAAATGTGATTGAAGAAAATATCGCAGATTACAAGACAAAAGAACAACTGGAAAATGAAGTGGTCAAGCATATGTTTAAGTTGATGGTGGGTGACAACGTTGTGGACCTGGAGGGAGCACTTAAAGGCGTCACTTCGTGGCCGCAGAAAGTGGACGCGTGTGTGCGGACTTTGCTGGGTCGTGTGCCGCACTCGGCGCAGTACTCCCGCTCCCTGATAGAAGCTGCACTGGCGCGTATCGAGCGCGCGCGTACCTATGTACCGCAGGCGCGCGCGCTGCACTCTCAGCTTGTGCTGCTGCGCGCCGCGTCTACACAAGTAACGTCACCGGTGCAAGCGCTGCAGCAACACTCGCAGCGCCCAGTCGTCGTACACCAGCTGACAGTCCCACTGGCACACGTAACTAATGACGCCAGCTGCTCGACGTTCATTAATGAGTACTTGGATCCAGCTATTTTAGAGTCATTCAAAAAGAAAAATATTTGCGAAGAATATCTTCTCAACCCTTTTTCTTTCATGACTGTTAATAATGAAGATTAAAAAGAAAGATCATGTTTGTTTCTTAAAATTATGTTTGAAATTAAAATAAAGTACGGCTTTAAGCGTTGCATTTTATTTTAAACTAGCGACCCGCTCCGGCTTTGCACGGGTGCAAATGTGCAATGCTGATACTAAATATACCTACCTTCTACAGAATGTCCGTATAAACAACGTTTACAGCTTTTTTGTCATTAGACAATACAACGCGTAGCGCCGGTACCGCCGCACCGCTATGTCCCTGCATTTTAAATCTGTAATATCTTCGGAAATATTCATTTAAATGAAATGCTGTTAAGAGCCCGATCAATCTATATTAAATGGACAATGTATTTAAGGTACTTAATTGGATAAGGATTAATGCTGTATTGCTTAAAATCACTTCTTAAATAAGCCATTTTTTCCCGTAAAATGTAAAGGATAAAAAATGGTTATTGTGGGTTATCCTTTAGAGGTAGACATATACCATCATGGACTTTTTTGTTGAACTTTTTAAGGTTTACAATACTGTAGTACATTATTTTTATTTATCTCGTGGGGTCAAGCCAGCGTTTGCAATGTAAGTGCAAAAAAATGTGTTTATTTACGACATAACATTAGAAACCTCTAAATTTATCAGTGTTTCTGTACAATATTATGCATGTATTATGCATATA
Source organism: Melanchra persicariae (assembly GCA_947386135.1). Taxonomy (NCBI): domain Eukaryota; kingdom Metazoa; phylum Arthropoda; class Insecta; order Lepidoptera; family Noctuidae; genus Melanchra; species Melanchra persicariae. The sequence continues at coordinate 5,024,998 of OX376661.1, read as the reverse complement.
AACCTTTCTCTTGAATCACTCTATCTATTTAAAAAAATCGCTTCAAAATCCGTTGCGTAGTTTTAAAGATTTAAGCATACATAGGGACGGACAGACGGCGACAGCGACTTTGTTTTATACTATGTAGTGATGTAGTGATGATGATAGTGATCATGAAAGGGGATTTCGATTATTTTATGTTCCGGTAAAATTAATGGAGGAGACAGGACAGGACAGGACCTGGAACCGGCTGTGAACGTCTCGGCCTAACGATTGTCGGATCAGGTGCGAGTCATCCAACGTAGTCAAAAGTTGGACGATGCCGCACTTGATAGGCTGCGCTCAGAGTCAGAGGTACTAAACAACCTTATCATCTCGACCCCGACACAGACCGTGGTACCGGCGCCAGCTAGTGGCGCAATTATACCGCGGCCCAATAATAATAGTGATGAGGTAGATGATAGGGTTGTCACGGTAAGTAGCCAGTGCAACGATCGACTGAGGAGCGCGCTGGAGGATGCGCTTCGCGAGTATAGATCAACTCCAACCGAACTTAGGCCCCGATTGCCACGGTTACCTATGCACAAAAAGAATAGGGCGCTGGTGTGTGCCTTGGACTCGCTGCTGCAGAACATCTTCGAAAGCAGCGAGAACCTCGTTGATACGTACTTAATCCTGTACTGCGGGGCTGTTGCGGCATGTCGTATAGCAAACGTCAAGTTTCCTAGTTGTGACGAAGCTATACGACCAAAATCTGCTGTACCAGCCAGTGCAGGATCGAGCGGCGTATCGATGGGGCTAGGGCACTCATCGGCAAACTATACTGCTTCAGGGAGGGCAATACAAGACCACGTGTGATGCGCTTTGTAAGGCGGGCGTTTTCGGGGACTGGAATTAGCCCTCGAGAATACACGTCCCGTGTCACAGAGCGTATCGACTTCCTGAAGCTGAAAGTTTGTGCATGGGCAAACCGTATTCGGCAGTATAAGCGGCGGGTTGATCGATACTCGCAGAATCGCATGTTCCAGAGCGATGAAAGGTGGGTATACAGAGCTTGGGAGCGACCTGAACAAAGTGAGATAGACGTGTGCCGCCCAGATGATATCGCCACGAGCAGCGAAGCATCTGGTCGGTGCCCATCTATCATACCGAGGGTGACTGGATGCGCGATGTCGAGCGCGTGTGTGAAGCTATACCACCAATGGAACCAATTAACAACACCCCATTGGATGTAGCCAAAGTAGTTCATCCGTTACCGAACTGGAAATCTCCAGGACCGGACGGACTGCATAACTTCTGGCTCAAATGGTATAGTAGCTCACACGCACTCCTGACATCTCAATTCCAGTCATCTTTGGAGTCTGGGTCGCTACCACAGTTTCTAACAACTGGCGTTACCCATCTGCTCCATAAGACTGGTAGTCCCGCGGAACCCAATAATTATAGACCGGTTACTTGTTTGTCGACGGTCTATAAACTTCTTACATCCATTCTGAGAGTGAAAATGAATGATCACATTGAGAATAACTCAATTATGTCCGCCTCTCAGAATGGATGTAGGAAAGGGTCCCGCGGCACTAAGGAGCTACTCCTCATAGACATGGCCATAAACCAACAGGTTCGTCGATCCCGCAAGGATCTGTCGACATGTTGGATAGATTACAACAAGGCCTATGACTCTGTGCCACATACATGGCTCATGAGGGTGCTGGAGTTGTACAAAATAGATGCAACACTAAGCACTTTCCTTGAGTCATGGATGAAACAATGGAAAACGGTCCTTCGCTATCCAGGATGTCGACCAATTCAAGGGAATGATGAGCCTGTATGGATTAAACGGGGAATATTCCAGGGCGACAGTTTGAGTCCATTTTGGTTTTGCTTAGCTCTGAATCCTCTTAGCACACTGCTGGAGGATTCAGGCCTACGCTATCGGTTGAGAAGAGGTGGTCAAACCATATCTCACCTCCTTTACATGGATGATCTGAAACTCTTTGCCCTCAACAATTTGCGACTGATGGAGCTACTGAAGGTAACTGAAAACTTCAGTAGTGCCATCAGGATGGAATTTGGTGTGGACAAATGTGCAGTCATGCATGTAAAGAAAGGGGAGGTTATGGAATCTGAGGAAATTCAACTCTCGGATTCCATACAGGTCGGTAAACCGAAAACTACAAGTATTTGGGTATTTCGGAAGCGTTGGGCATTAATGTTGCTGACATGAAGCAATCGCTGAAGGAGCGTTTCTTTGGCCGCCTGAAAAAAGTTTTAAACAGCCTTTTGTCGGGTGGAAATAAGGTGCGCGCCTTCAACGGTTGGGTCATGCCGGTATTGATGTACTCTTTCGGCATACTCAAATGGACTCAAACGGAACTCGACGTCCTGTATAGGAGAGTCCGTACACTGCAAACCGGATGCACGATTGTCGGTGATGAGACTGTACATCCCGCGGAAGTGTGGAGGTCGAGGCTTTTTAAATGCTAAGACTCTCCACAACCACGAGATGTGCAGTCTCCGAGAATATTTTCTCAAAGTCGATGTGGGTATGCACCGAGATGTGGTCGCAGTGGACAAGGGACACCCCGTTATCCATGGCTAAAGAGAACTGGCACAAACCTGTGATACTAACTACGGATGACCGCAAGGAGGTATGGAAAGGCAAGGAGCTTCACGGACGCTTCTATCGGGCTCTATATGGGTCCGATGTAGATTTCCTAGCGTCCGCAGCCTGGCTACGTTTCGGTCATCTCTTCGGAGAAACTGAAAGTTTTGTTTGTGCGATTATGGACGAAGTTATATTGACGAACAACTACCGGAGGCATATTATGAAGGACGGGTCGGTTGACGTGTGTCGGGCATGCCACCGACCGGGTGAGTCCATCAGACATATTATCTCTGGTTGTTCTCGTCTGGCTAACGGCGAGTACTTGCACAGGCATAACCAAGTGGCCAGGATTATTCACCAGCAACTTGCTTTGAAATACCAACTTGTGGATTCTGAGGTAGCGTATTACAAGTATGTGCCCCACCCAGTTCTCGAAAATGACCATGTCACGTTGTACTGGGATCGGTCTATCATCACTGATAGGACTATCGTCGCTAATAAGCCCGATATAGTGGTGATAGACCGATTAGCGCACCGCACAATGATAATCGATGTTACCATTCCACATGACGAGAACCTCGTGAAAGCTGAGAAAGAGAAACAAATCAAGTATCTTTACTTAGCGCACGAGGTTGTTGACATGTGGAATGTGGACTCGGCTGTCATTGTGTCGATTGTTGTTACGGCCAATGGCCATCAGGCCATTGGCCGTAACAACAATCGACACAATGTAATGAATGGTCGTATCATCTGTCGAAGCTGGCGTTGCGCAGTTGGATAAAGGGCCTAATACAGAAGGCAGTACTTCTCGATACGGCTAGTATAGTGAGGAGGTTCCTGTCTCTGAAGCCCTAACCACCGGTAGCTTGGACTCTGCTCCTGACACCGGCGGACTACTATTTTTTATATTTTTAAATGTTTTTTTTTATTGTTTTTTATAGAAATATTTAAAAATGTAAACGATAGGGATTGAAATGAATATACGAAATAATAATAATACTGGCAACTCTAGCTGTCAGATCAAGCTTAATTTTCGTTCTCATATTTTTATCTTTAAAATAATAATATTCGGTCTCACACATCCACAATTTTGCAAAATAAACATCTAAGAAACAGTTAAATACGCAATAAAAACAAAAAAATCCAAAAAGCAAACCATTTAGACGAAGAAAATGAAATCAGGAAATGCGACCGACATAATGACATATGTCACAATAGAAATCACCCTAAATATGAAAATAACGAAATAAAAATGGGACAAACGATCCAGCTAGGTAGGGCTAACTTCGAGAAGGAGGTCAACCGTCGAATCCGACTCGTCTGGGCGGCGTTCGGGAAGTTGCGCGGTATCTTCTCGTCTCACATACCACAGTGTCTCAAGACGAAAGTCTATGACCAGTGCGTGTTGCCAGTGATCACCTATGGACTCGAAACGTGGTCGCTCACAATGGGTCTCATCAGAAGGTTTAAAGTCACCCAAAGGGCAATGGAGAGGGTAATGCTTGGAGTTTCCTTGCGTGATCGAATCAGGAATGATGATATCCGCAAGAGAACCAAGGTTACTGACATAGCCCGAAGTATCGCCAAATTGAAGTGGCAGTAGGCAGGGCACATTGCTCGCAGAACAGGTGGTCGATGGGGCCGAAAAGTTTTGGAGTGGCGACCGCATACTGGAAGACGCAGCTTTGGAAGGCCTCCCACAAGGTGGACCGACGACCTGGTGAGGGTCGCGGGTAACCGATGGATGCAAGACGCACAGGACCGGTTGTTGTGGCGACACTTGCGGGAGGCCTATGTCCAGCAGTGGACGTCTTTCGGCTGATATGATGATGATGATGATGAAATAAAAATGCTTTGAATAATGCTAACAAGAGCAGCTGCCCTTCGCGCACGCCATCCACCCCCGGGCTCGTCGCTCAGCTCCGCCTTGCCGCCGCCGGACATCGGATCACCAGTGTCACCGGCGGTGGCAAGGCGGAGCTCCAGCGACGAGTATTTCTTCCCGCCGACGTCACCAAAACCTGTGCGTCGGCAGGGGAGAGGCCCGCCACTGAGAGGCTTGGGACCTAGGGGCCAACCGCCCCGAGCCGGGTCCCCGCTACCGGTGGTTGTGTGCAACGCATGAGATGGACGCAGTCCATGAACGAAAACGTCATGCGCGCATATTTCGGGTCTACAGAGGGGGGAACTAACCTCACTGCGTACCGTGTCAGTATGCTGTCTCTGTTTCAGGACCTGGAACCGACTGTCAACGTCTCGGCCCAATGATTGTCGGATCAAGTGCGAGTCATCCAACGTAGTCACAAGTTGGACGATGCCGCGCTTGATAGACTGCGCTCAGAGGTACTGAGCAACCTTATCATTTCGACCCCGACACACACCGCGGCCCAATAATGTTAGTGATGGGGTAGATGATAGGGTTGTCACGGTAAGAAGCCAGTGCAACGATCGACTGGGGAGCGCGCTGGAGGATGCGCTTCGCGAGTAAAGATCAACTCCAACTGAACTTAGGCCACGATTACCACGGTTACCTATGCACAAAAAGAATAGGGCGTTGGTGTGTGCCTTGGACTCGCTGCTTCAGAATATCTTCGAAAGCAGCGAGAACCTCGTTGATACGCACTCAATCTTGTATTGCGGGGCTGTTGTGGCATGTCGTATAGCAAACGTCAAGTTTCCAAGTTGTGACGAGGCTATACGATAAAAATCTGCTGTACCAGCCTGGCAGTGCAGGATCGAGCGGCGTATCGATGAGGCTAGGGCACTCATCGGCAAACTATACTGCTTCAGGGAGGGCAATACCCGGCCACGTGTGATGCGCTTTGTGATGCGGGCGTTTTCGGGGACTGGAATCAGCCCTCGAGAATACACGTCCCGTGTCACAGAGCGCATCGACTTCCTGAAGCAGAAAGTTTGTGCATGGGCAAACCGTATTCGGCGGTACAAGCGGCGGGTTGATCGATACTCGCAGAATCGCCTGTTCCAGAGTGATGAAAGGTGGGTATACAGAGATTGGGAGCGACCTGAACAAAGTGTGACGGACGTGTGCCAACCGGTTGACATCGCCACGAGTACATTCTGGCGAAACATCTGGTCGGTGCCCATCTGTCATGCCGAGGGTGACTGGATGCGCGATGTCAAGCGCGTGTGTGAAGCTATACCACCAATGGAACCAATAAACAACACCCCACTGGATGTAGCCAAAGCAGTCCGTCCATTACCGAACTGGTAGCCACAGCAGTCCGTCCATTACCGAACTGGAAATCTCCAGGCCCGGACGGACTGCACAACTTCTGGCTTAAGTGGTATACCAGCTCACACGCGCTCCTAGCATCTCAATTCCAGTCATCCTTGGAGTCTGGGTCGCTACCACAGTTTCTAACAACTGGCGATACCCACCTGCTCCATAAGACAGGTAGTCCCGCGGAACCCAAGAATTATAGACCGATTACTTGTTTGTCGACGGTCTATAAACTTCTTACATCCATTCTGAGAGTAAAAATTAATGATCACATTGAGACTAATTCAATTATGTCCGCCTCTCAGAATGGATGTAGGAAGGGGTCCCGCGGCACGAAGGAGCTACTCCTCATAGACATGGCCATAAGCCAACAGGTTCGTCGATCCCGCAAGGATCTGTCGACATGTTGGATAGATTACAAGAAGGCCTATGACTCTGTGCCACATACATGGCTCATGAAGGTGCTGGAGTTGTACAAAATAGATGCAACTCTACGCGCCTTCCTTGAGTCATGTATGAGGCAATGAAAACGGTCCTTCAATATCCAGGATGTCGACCGATTCAAGGGAATGATGAGCCTGTATGGATTAAACGGGGAATATTCCAGGGCGACAGTTTGAGTCCACTTTGGTTTTGCTTAGCTCTGAATCCTCTTAGCACACTGCTGGAGGATTCAGGCCTAGGCTATCGGTTGAGAAGAGGTGGTCAAACCATATCTCACCTCCTTTACATGGATGATTTGAAACTCTTTGCCCCCAACAATTTGCTACTGATGGAGCTACTGAAGGTAACTGAAAACTTCAGTAGTGCCATCAGGATGGAATTTGGTGTGGACAAATGTGCAGTCATGCATGTAAAGAAAGGGGAGATTATGGAATCTGAGGGAATTCAACTCTCGGATTCCATACAGGTTAGATCTCTTAGCTCGACCGAAACCTACAAGTATTTGGGTATGTCGGAAGCGTTGGGCATTAACGGTACTGACATGAAGCAATCGCTGAAGGAGCGCTTCTTTGGCCGCCTGAAAAAGGTTTTAAACAGCCTTTTGTCGGGCGGAAATAAGGTGCGTGCCTTCAACGGTTGGGTCATGCCGGTATTAATGTACTCTTTCGGAATACTCAAATGGACTCAAACCGAACTCGACGCCCTAGATAGAAGGGTCCGTACACTGCTGACTGCAAATCGGATGCATCACCCACGATCGTCGGTGATGAGACTGTACATCCCGCGGAAGTGTGGAGGTCGAGGCTTTTTAAATGCTAAGACTCTCCACAACCACGAGATGTGCAGTCTCAGAGAATATTTTCTCAAAGCCGATGTGGGTATGCACCGAGATGTGGTCGCAGTGGACAAGGGACTCACCCCGTTGTCCATGGCTAAAGAGAACTGGCGCAAACCTGTAATACTTACTACAGATGACCGCAAGGAGGTATGGAAAGGCAAGGAGCTTCACGGGCGCTTCTATCGGGCTCTGTATGGGTCCGACGTAGATTTCCCGGCGTCCGTGGCCTGGGTTTGTGCAATTATGGACGAAGTTATCTTGACGAACAACTACCGGAGGCATATTATGAAGGACGGGACGGTTGACGTGTGTCGGGCATGTCACCGTCCGGGTGAGTCCATCAGACATATTATCTCTGGTTGTTCTCGTCTGGCTAACGGCGAGTACTTGCACAGGCATAACCAAGTGGCTAGGATTATTCACCAGCAACTTGCTTTGACATACAAACTTGTGGATTCTGAGGTACCGTATTACAAGTATGTGCCCGACCCAGTTCTCGAAAATGACCATGTCACGTTGTACTGGGATCGGTCTATCATCACTGATAGGACTATCATAGCTAACAAGCCCGATATAGTGGTGATAGACCGATTAGCGCGCCGCACAATGATAATCGATGTTACCATTCCACATGACGAGAACCTCGTGAAAGCTGAGAAAGAGAAACAAATCAAGTATCTTGACTTAGCACACGAGGTTGTCGACATGTGGAATGTGGACTCGGCTGTCATTGTGCCGATAGTCGTTACGGCCAATGACTTGATAGCCAAAAGCTTCGACGACCACCTGTCGAAGCTGGCGTTACGCAGTTGGGTAAAGGGCCTGATACAGAAGGCAGTTCTCCTCGATACGGCTCGTATTGTGAGATGGTTCCTTTCTCTGGAGCCCTAACCACCGGTAGCTTGGACCCAGCTCCCGACACCGGCGGACCACTATTTTTTATATTTTTAAATGTTTTTTTTTATTGTTTTTATAGAAATATTTAAAAATGTAAAATATATGTGTAAAAGTGAATAAAGGAAATAATATCATTAAACTAAAATTTAAATTGAACCTACTATAAACTAAGGTCACACTAGAAAAGTTCAAAAACAAAAGATTAATTCAAAAATTCAATATTCAAAATTCAAATTATTTATTTCAAATAAACCTTTCACGGGCACTTTTGAATTGTCAAGGTCGGTCAGTCAAAAAGATGAAGCTATTTGCACGTTCCAAAGCGTAGAACTCTATGGAGAAGAACGTGCAAGAAACTCCACGGACACTCTTTTAAATTATTTTTCTTTACAATTTTATGGTTACATCATTCCTGTTGAAATTATACAAACATATTATGTGAAAACGATGTATAAAGAAATGCACGTTAAAGTATCCGAAGTAAAAAAATAAAAATCAACAACAATTTAAATAACAAATCATTAAAATAAATCGTGGCAGCCGAGAGATGACCTGTCCAAACTGACGGCGTCCGTTCACGAACATGACGCACGCGCTAGCACCATTCGGCTCAACCATATTTATTGGAGCCAAATGACCCAACACATGCGCCACCATCAAGTAGACTTTTGAGTGAGCAAGACACTCCCAACCGCCAGGGCAGTCAAGTCAATTAAACAATAAATAAAAATAGTATAAGGATCACAGTACTCACACATGTGCCGTTAATTAATGAATTTATACAATGCTAATTACATTGAGTCTATACAATGAAAATATAATGTATTACAGTCTTCAACGGGTCCAACAATATTTATAAATGCCAAAAGATTAGTTTATGCGGCCTAGTAACTGTGTAGCTGGACCGGCATTGAGCCAAGCATTATTATCTTCAATATAATCCCCCAACTTATAATATGCTTTCTTGCATAGTGTGCGTTTGATACAAGATTTAAATTTTGTTTCATTCAGTTCTAATATATTAGGAGGTATTTAAACAGTACCCCATGAAAGATGAGGCTACTTTAGCTAGTCTGAAACTTGGTTGAACTAGTTGATCCCTATTTCTAGTAACATAATTATGTCTGTCGCCTCGTCTACTAAAAAGATGGAGATTCTTTCTAACGAACATAATGTTTTCATATATATATTGGCAGGGTACCGTCATGATGTTAAATATCCTTAAACAGTTCCCTTAGAGAATCACGTCGGCGGAGATTGTATATCGCTCTTATAGCTCTTTTCTGCAGAATAAAAATAGACTCGATGTCTGCAGCCCGTCCCCATAGTAAAATACCATAAGACATGATACTATGAAAGTAACTAAAGTTTACTAATCTCGCGGTATCAACATCCGTAAATTGGCCAATTTTTATTTATTTATTTAAAACTTCATGCACACAAATGTACAGAGGCGGACTTAATGCCTTAGGCATTTTCTACCAGTCAACCTTTGGGTGAAGCAGAGACAAATAGTGGTAGGTGCAATGTGGAAAAGAAAAAAAAAAACAGAAACACGATATATATATACATACTTACTGTAAAGGTATATTATATTATATATAATTATGTAAACTATACATACCATACAATACTTACTTAGCCGTCCTGCAAGAGATGTTAAATGAGGACCCCATTGTAGCCTACAGTCAACCGTAATCCCCAGGAAAACTGTTCTATCGACGAATTCCAGTTTCTCCTTGTTCAACACTATGTCACAATCACTACTTTTGACATTTGGTAAGTAAAATTTATGCACTTGGTTTTTTTCCCATTTAAAACTAAATTATTAGCAGTGAACCAATTTTGGACCTGCAGAAGGGCGTTATTTACGTCCTCAAGATTATTACTACGTCTATTTATATATATTTATAAGTATCGTCTGCAAACAAGACCATGTTTAGTTGGTTTTGCAATAAATGGGGTAAATCATTGATATAAACTAGAAATAAGAAAGGACCTAAAATCGATCCCTGCGGGACGCCCATTTTCACGTTTAATCCCGACGAATTAACACCGTTTATTTGGACTAATTGCTGTCTATCATTCAAATAAGATTTTACTAAGTTTAACGCTGTTTTGCCTAGTCCGTAATGCTCGAGTTTCATGAGTAATGTTTCGTGATTTACACAATCAAACGCCTTAGATAGGTCGCAGAATGATATTATATTATAAATGATAATATAAATGTCGGAATTCAAATTAAAATTACAGGTACAAGTCAGATCAATACTTCAATAGTCACAATATTTCCAAGACGGTGAAGGAATCTAAAAATAAATAATTGTCATGAAATACATGTTAGAAAACAAAGAAAAATAAAAAAATATATATACAGAACACATAAAAGAGTGGAAGGGTGTGAGAGTGAGTAGTGTTATGGTGTGTATGCGTAGATACTGTTGTTTGGATGTGCAACGAAATCATGGCGAGATCAATAATAAATCGAGATGTTCAAAAGTTGATCCCTAAGCTCGATAGATGGCGTTGGCGTCGAGTTAGATCTCGCTATGGTTTCGTTACCGGCATTTACCTTAGTAGGATTGATTTTTTTTGTTTTGTGTGAGCCTTCGAAAGTTGAAGTAATTTAATATACGCTAATTACCGAATTTAGTGCTATATTATTTACTCCCCGCCTATATACGGACCCTCGGTAAAATACATGGTCCTTCGAGAGCCGGGTCGGTCGGGAGTGTTTGTGGTAGTTCCGGTGGTGGTAGTGAATTACCACCCTTCGCGTCATTACTGGGCAGTGGATCGCTGTCCAGAGCAGCCCCTTCAGCGGGCACCAGGTGAGGTGACCAGGAGCTGGAGGTGGAACCGGTTGGTGCGAAGAGCAGCCAGGTGGAGCGTGAAGCAGCCACATCTGGTAGCAAGCAACATCCGGAGGAGCGACGCAAGGGAGGAGTGCGGCAGGCAGAGCGTGGACAAGCAGACGGTGCCACTTGCGGTGCAGTACAGCGCGCCGCTATTGTGGTGCAGTGCAGGGCGCCGCTATTGTGGTGCAGTGCAGCGCGACATCATCAGTGTGTCAGTGAGTGCAAATATTGGTGAAAAAAAACCGTGAGTACATTTTTCATCATAATCAGGGAGAATCAATTTAAAATCAAACAGTCAAAAGTGCATCAGTTGGTTGTTGAACTCTTTTAATTACCAGAAAAAATAACTTTTACATCGTAGAAACTTAGGACTTGTAAAAATTTTGTGTGAAAAGTGGTTCTGACGGGGAATCCATGCCCGATTTTAGACCCAAGTAACTATAAAGTGTAATAACTTGTGAAATTTTAAAGAACTTGTAAGAAATCGTAACATAACTTAATTAACTTTAGAAACATAAGTGTTAAATTCTATTTATTTTGGTAAAATTGGTATAATATTATAATTGTTCCAAAATGGAGTCTTTCCTGGCTGTACAGGAGGACATAAGTACTAAAATGGTTAAGGCCAAGTCCAATTTTAAGAAAACGCCTAAAGATCGATTAACTTATACATATTTAGAGACCCGTCTTGAAAATTTGGAACAATTATGGAATACATTCACGGCCACTCATAAAGAAATATTAAGTACCATTAAACGGGTTGAATTGTCTAACTCCAGTTATGTTAAAAATGGTCTTTATGATGAGGTTGAGGAATTTTATGTAGAATTTAAAACAGAATTAAAAGAAATATTATCTAAAGGAAATTCAATGGCGTTATGTGTGGATTCTAAGTCTATTTGTCAGAATGAAAAGAGTGTCAGTAGAGTTAAGTTGCCAGAAATAAAAATTCCCTCATTTTCGGGAAAATATTCAGAGTGGCAAACATTTAGAGACTTATTTGTAGGATTGGTGCACGAGAATTCGTCTCTAGACGATGCATAGAGATTTTTTTATTTAAAGGGACATTTAAGTGGGGAGGCTGAGCAATTATTAAGAAACATTAAGGTTACATCTGACAACTATAAAATTGCGTGGTCTAAATTAGATAAAATGTACAATAATGAAAAAATTCTTGCTAATGGTATAATTAATAGGTTACTCAGTCAAAAGACTTTGTCTTGTGAATCGGCTAGCGAAATAAAAAGGCTTATAACTACTACTTCAGAATGTTTGGAGTCAATTGGTAATTTGGGAGTAGATGTCTCTTCCTGGGATCTTATTGTTATACATATAATTAGTGGAAAATTAGACAAAGAGACCAGGAAAGGTTGGGAACTCAAGGTGGCTTCGGATTCAAGTGATGATATACCCACGTTTATACAGTTTTCGGATTTTTTAAATAGTCGCTATACAGGTTTGGAAAATTTAGATAAAACAGATAACAAAGAAAGACATCCACACCCAAAATCAACTCAGTCGTTTCATGTATTAAAAGATAAAAAGTCAGTATCATGTACATTTTGCTCAGCCGATCATAAAATTACATCTTGTCCGAAATTTGGTAAAGAGTCAAATGAAGCCAGGCGTAATTTCGTCCAGGAACATAATTTGTGTTTTGTTTGCCTATACAATAACCACTCTGCCAAACATTGCAGAAACACTCTCAGGTGCCAAGTGTGTAAACGTCGCCACCATTCTTTGTTACACCCAACAGGTGTTTCTGGGTCTGTAGTTGGTGAGGGTAGTCGTGGGGCTCACGAGGAAATCTCATCAGCCGCTGTAACGGCGATGAAGGAGGGTAATACCAGAAGTAACACTGAAGTGGCCGCGCAAGCGGAGGGATCAAGCAAGCCACTCGTCTCATGTTTATCGACTGGAAGTGGTCGCAAAACCGTTTTATTAACTACAGCGTTAATTAAGGCGGAGTCGAAAGACGGGACTTATCGAGTAGTTAGGGCTTTGCTTGATCAAGGATCACAAGGTTCATTCGTTACGGAATGTACGGTCCAGTTTTTGGGATTAAACAAAACGCCATCCAGGCAAACTGTGATAGGCGTAGGCGGGGACAAAAGTGCAACGGCTAAGTCAACCGTTGTGCTTAAAGTTAGATCTAGAATAGATCCAACTGTCCAAATAAATGTTAACGCTTTCGTCCTGAAGTCAGTCACTGCTCTTCTCCCAGCTACGAAAGTAACTAGGGTAGAATGGGTGGACTTGACCGTTAATGATTTGGCTGATCCAGAATACTACAGACCTAATAAAATTGATGTTTTATTAGGTGCTGAGGTTTACAGTCAAGTCATCCAGGAGGGCATTAAAAGGAATGTTGGTGGAACTCTTATAGCGCAAGACACCACGTTAGGATGGATATTGTCAGGTACTTTTGAAGTGGATCATACCAATAATCCCTCACATATCACCGTGATGCATTCAAGCCTGGAAACGGATGATTTGCTTAGAAGGTTTTGGGAACTGGAAGCGGAACCATCTAGAAAAAAAATGCTAACGGAGGAAGAAAATAAATGCGAAAAATTATACACAGCTACTACGGAACGTGACGAGAGTGGTCGATACATAGTAAGGCTACCATTGCGTGACGTAGACCCGGTCAGTAAGGTTGGTGAATCGAAAGGGATCGCTGAAAAAAGATTAAGATCATTAGAAGGTAAGTTCAGTAAAAACAGCAAATTCAAGGAAGATTATACGAAAGTTCTCGAAGAATATTTAGAGCTGAAACACATGAGAAAGGTTGCAGAAGATGAAAAGAATACTCAAAAAGCGATCTACTTACCTCACCATGCTGTTATCCGGGAGGATAAGGAAACGTCGAAGGTCCGCGTCGTCTTTGATGCTTCCTGCAAGGGAACGAATGGAATGTCACTTAATGACAATTTGTTAGTTGGTCCTACCTTGCAGTCGGAACTCAGGCACACGATTACGCGATGGAGAACACATCAGATATGCCTCGTAGCGGACATAGTCAAGATGTACCGGCAAGTTTTAGTAAATAAGAAGGATGTTATATTACAACGTATCCTCTGGAGAGACAGTCCTGGGAAAGAAATAAAAGAATATGAATTGGAAACAGTTACTTTCGGTACGGCATCGGCACCCTATCTAGCCGTAAGATCGCTACAACAGTTAGCACATGATGAGTGCCTAGACCAACCAGAAATCGCGAGGATCATTTTAAATGTTTTCTATATGGATGATGTAATGACCGGAGGTGAAAATGAAGAAACTTGTTTTAATATGTACACGGAGTTAACCAAAGTGTTATCCAGAGGAGGGTTTCCATTACAAAAATGGAGGAGTAATAGTCAAAAATTACTAAATAAAATAAGGGATGAGAAAAAAACGACGGATGAAGAGTTAAAGATAAAAATAGATAGTGTTTCGAAGATACTGGGACTTAACTGGAACTCGAACGAGGACGTTTTTCAGTACTCGGTGGAACTCCAGCCGCTAACGCCACCTGTAACAAAAAGAAAAATTATTTCCGAGATTTCAAGGTTGTTTGATCCGTTGGGTTGGTTGGCACCTAGTATTATCATAGCCAAAATATTTATTCAGAAATTGTAGTTAGCAGGGTTAGAATGGGATCAAGAAATTCCAAACAATTTAATACAAGAATGGGTTACTTACCACCGCAATTTAGTTTTCTTGGTTAATATTAAAATTCCACGATGGTTGCACCAACAATCAAACAATGTGAAAACTGAACTGCACGGGTTCTCAGATGCTTCTAAAATGGCGTATTCAGCAGTCATTTACATTAGAGTTGTTGATAACGAAGGAAATATTTGTATAAATTTGGTCACTTCAAAAACGAAAGTAGCACCCATTAGACAAGTTTCTATTCCACGATTAGAACTTTGTGGTGCAGTTCTCCTTGCCAAATTGATGGTGGAAGTTGGCGAAGTGCTGAATATACCAAAGATCAATTGGCATGCATGGACTGATAGTGAGGTGGTGCTAGCGTGGCTCAACAGCCACCCGAGTCGCTGGAAAACCTTTGTGGCTAATCGTGTTTCAGATATTTTGAACATATTGGACACACATCACTGGTCTCACGTGTCGTCTAAACAAAATCCCGCAGATTGTGCTTCGCGTGGAGTGTTCCCTGCTGATCTTGAATCCACTACTATATGGTGGAAGGGTCCGGATTATTTAAGACAGCAGGTGGTGGAGTACAAAAGGCCGAAACATCTGGTAACACATTTAGAAGAAGTGAAGGTACATACGATAACATTTGATGTTTCCTGTTGGAATAAATTTTCATCGTTTTCGAGATTAATTCGAGTGAAAGCTTATTGCCGTAGATTCTTGAATTTGAAAAATAAACAGAAGACTAGGTTTGGTAAAGGGTCACGACATTTATCTAAACAAGAGCTAGAAGACTCAACAGAGATATGTGTAAAGATGTGTCAAGAGGAAGGATTCGGAAATGAGTTGGAAGAACTGAAAAACAACAAATTAGAAAATAATAATGGAAAGTTAAAATCATTAAATACATTTCTGGATTCTAAAGGAATAATCAGAGTTGGAGGACGGCTTGAAATGTCGCAGCTAAGTTACGAAAGAGTACATCCTATACTGATACCAAATAACTCATTTATAACCTATCTTTTGATAACAGAAGCACACGATAAAACCATGCATGGGGGCCCACAACTGATGATTACGTACTTACGGTCAAAATATTGGATCATAGGAGTTAAGTTACTGGCAAAAAAGTATGTAAGGGGCTGTGTGAGGTGTATCAGATATACAGCTAAAACACGTACACAACTTATGGGGCAGTTACCACATTCTCGTGTAACGCCGAATAAACCTTTTTTAAATACTGGAGTAGATTACGCGGGCCCTATTAACATTAGAGTATCTAAAGGTCGCGGTAACAAGTCATACAAAGGTTATATCGCCTTGTTTATATGCATGGCCACCAGGGCAGTGCATTTGGAAGCAGTGAGTGAGTTAAGCACTAAGGGTTTTTTAACAGCTTTCAAACGGTTTTTAGCCAGGCGTGGTCGTTGTGCGGATATTCACAGCGACAATGGGACAAATTTTGTGGGTGCTGCTCGAGAACTGCTTTACTTGTTTAATGAGGAAAAGTCATGCTGTAATAAAGAATTAGCAGAAGAACTCGCGAACAATGGCACGCAGTGGCACTTTATACCTCCTCACTCACCAAACTTTGGGGGTCTTTGGGAGGCAGGTATAAAGTCTACCAAGTATCACCTCAAGCGGGTGAACACAACGCTGACATTTGAAGAGATCACCACGGTGTTAACTCAAATTGAGGCATGCCTCAATTCAAGGCCATTGTCTTATGTAGAAGATCAGGACAAATTAATGATCTTAACTCCAGGTCATTTCCTAGTGGGGGAGCCATTAGTGCTACCGCCTGATCACAATTATGAAAGGGCTAACGTAAATAGTCTCCAACGATGGCAGCTTCATCAAAGGATGATGCAAGATTTCTGGCGTCGATGGTCGCACGACTATCTTCACCAATTCTTACAGCGTCATAAATGGAACCATAGAAGTCCAGAGCCATCTGTTGGTGAAGTGGTACTAGTAAAGGAGGACGATATGCCTCCTGGCAAGTGGTTGTTGGATAGAGTCGAACAGAAACATCCTGGCCCTGACGGTATTACTCGGGTTGTTACATTACGCACCCAATTGTCGACTATAAAGAGACCGACCTGTAACCAATTAGTGTAGATTTTTTTTTTTTTTTTTTTGTATTCGAACATGGTAGTATGTTTTAGAGTAAGTGAATTTGTAACAAGTTAAGGAATTAGAACTAAAGTTGTTAATTATTATTAATTGTTGTTTCCCACCAACGACAGAGTACCAAATTTGTATTTAGCTGGCTGGTTAAGAAGGACATTTTGCCAATATGTCCTTGGTGGGCGGTATGTTTGGATGTGCAACGAAATCATGGCGAGATCAATAATAAATCGAGATGTTCAAAAGTTGATCCCTAAGCTCGATAGATGGCGTTGGCGTCGAGTTAGATCTCGCTATGGTTTCGTTACCGGCATTTACCTTAGTAGGATTGATTTTTTTTGTTGTGTGTGAGCCTTCGAAAGTTGAAGTAATTTAATATACGCTAATTACCGAATTTAGTGCTATATTATTTACTCCCCGCCTATATACGGACCCTCGGTAAAATACACTGTTGACCAGGGAAAACCGTGTCTAGAACAGAGTGTTTGTGTACGTCCATGCTAGTCATCTCAACGAGCACAAAATACTTTCAGTTTCATCATATGTCAAATCTTGCAACCATTTCCTTAATATTTTCTTGGCTTCAAAGGTATTTCCAGGGATCTTGAGTGTACATTTATTAATAGTGTTGAAGACTCGAATCGGGAGAAATAGTGAAATAGTCCGGTCAAATTACGTCGAAAATAAGGCAAACTTAGCATTAATTCTTAACTCCAATTTTTTGCCAATAATGTGTAGAGTATAAGCAGAGAAGTATGTTTAAATGTATCCCGCGAAAAGTTAACCCCCGGATGTTCGTTTTTTTAGTAAAACATTTAATTTCATAATAACTCGTTGGGAAAAGATATTAACTGGCATGTTGGTTTGGGACATTTGTAGAACAGATTGAGTTGTACAAGTAGGTAAGAAAATTAAACGTTTTTCATCCACGGAACTATACTTTTTTTAAAGAATGTTATTTTTTGACTTGACTTTGTACTTCAAGCAAAAATATTAACTCGACAAAAATAATGCTAAATGGATTTTAATTAACATGTTTATTTATATTGAGAAAATTAAAACAATACTTCCTCGGGATTCCGAGATGTAAGAAATTGTCATATAAGTTTTCAGGCAAAAATGTAACTCTCCTGAAAGTTGTTTAATAATGGAAAATGTACAAACACAAACCATAATTTATTAAAATTAAACAAATCAGACGTTATTTATTACCTATCTCTTTAGTTGTTAATAAAGTAGCATATTTTTGCCGCACTCAGTTAAGTTCAACTAATACAATTGGCTCATCCGTGTTTTGTTTCTTTCATGTGTCAGTGTGTGTGTAAGAAAATGAATTTTGCTCTTAACTTGTATTTCGTGAATTCTTCCAATTTTAAAAAATATTTATTCTGCTATTCAGGGTAAAGGAAAATAAAAAAAGGACTTTCTTGAATTACAAATGGTGCAACTAACCCATTTTTTATTTAAAGATAAAATCATGCAACAATATGCTGCTCTTGAAATAATTGCAGCAAATCGGTATTTTTCACAAAATCGTCTTATTTCAGCAAAGACGATAGAGCTGCATTGATTTTTTATTAGTAGTTTATGAAACTGTTACATACTTACCTGAAATTATTAAAAAAACTAGAACGAGTGTACAAACGAGGGTCAAACGAGGTTCATAATTGTATAAGAATCATAATTGTTGTCTACACTAATATTATTATGCGCCAGAATTAATGCCGAGTACATAACGTTAAAAGTTACTACTAACGCCATTTAGTATCGAGTAGCAGAACTAGTAGAGTCAAGATCCTTCTAGACATTTCGATGCTAGAACATTCTAGAGTTTTCGGTATCTGGTTAGTCGGGACCGGTATGTACTCGAACTTTCTAGATGTTTCTATACTAGAAGATTCTAGAATTATTATTATCTGCCGACCTACATAAGGCCCGCATATCCTGCTACCGAGTCAGTATTGAATTTGCGATACAAGCGACTACTTTTTTTTTTTTTTTTATAGGATGGGAAATCATCAAATGACCCCTCCCGCTCTGGGTGGAGCGGCAGGGAGTGTCAGACTTTTACTGACTAAAACCCACCCTTAGTCCTCCTAGTGCCTTTCTTCCCAGGGCCGCGGTAACTCTTTCGAACATATTCCGCAACCCTGGCAGGCTCTGGCCCTGGCGGGCCCCGTCTCCGTTGCTGACTGCTCTTTCCGGCGCGTTCGGAGTGAAACGCGCCGTCGACTCTGGCCTGACCTGATCGGACAGCGAGCTACCCATTGCTCGCTGTCCGCAGGCGTCAGTCACTGCGCCTTGCTCAGGAGCGTCAGTTCCTGAGAGGCGCAGCGACTGACGTTCGTCTGGAGGAGGCGAAATGGGGCCATTACTGGCACTCCATTTCGGCCCCCTCCCGAGCAGTGGCAGCGGCGGCGACGGTGGCGGCGGCTGCGGCGGAAGCGACGGCGGCGGCGACGGCGGTGGAGGAGGGTTTTCTCCTCGACCCGGCCCTGGCGGGTGGACCGCAGGCTTTGCCCCCAGCCCAGTGATCGGCCGGCTTGCCAGCTGCCGCACATGCGAAGCAGTGCGGCGCGGCGTCGCACGAGCCGGCCCTGTGACCGGGCTGACCACAGCGGAAGCAGTGGTCACTGCGGTCCACCTCCGAGGTGCAGCGTGCTCCCACGTGGTTGCCAACTTGGCAACGGAAGCACCTCAGAGGTCTGGGCTCCAGTAGTTTTACCTGCGCGGAGACCCAGCCCACCAAAAGCCTTCGGCCCTCCGAGACTTTCTTGGCCGCCGACACGGGGCAGCTCACCACTACGGTTCGCATGCCCGTGTTGTCAGGACGGATGGTGCCCACCTTCACCTTTTTTTTTTTTTTTTTTTTTATTTATTGATAGGCAAGCGCTTGACCACTATCTCACCTGATGGTAAGCGACGATGTGGTCGAAGATGGAGCACGTTTGCCTAGAAGTAACCTATTCACTCTTGACTTAAAGACTCCCAGGTTGTAGCTATCAGGAAACACAGACCCCGGCAGGGAATTCCACTCCTTAGCTGTACGCACAATGAATGTATTCCCAAAACGCTTTGTGCGTGTGGGTGGGATGTCCACTATGTACCGGTGGCGCATCGCCGTACGTCTAGTGGTCCGATGATGGAACGGGCTAGGCGGAATCAAACTATGTAATTCCGTTGCACACTCTCCAAAATGCAACCGATAGAAAACCGACAGGCTAGCAACTCGGCGTCGATGCTCGAGGCTTTGGAGCTTCGACTCGACGAGACTATCATTGCCGATGATCCTCTTGGCTCGTTTCTCTATTGACTCAAGGGCATCAAGCTGGTATCTGGCAGATCCGTCCCAAAGATGCGAGCAGTACTCCATACACGATCGAACTTGCGCTTGATAAAGTTTGAGCAGCTGTTCCGGCGTGAAGTACCGTCGCACCTTTGCTAGGATTCCCAACTTTTTGGCAGCCACTTGAGCCTTTGCCTCTATAAATGTGCCAAAATTGAGGGTAGATGTCAACGTAACACCAAGAAGGTCAAGTTGGTCGGTTATCGGCACGGTTACACCTCGGAAAGATGGAGCTGGGTGGAATTGGCTCCTTTTAGCGGAAAAAAGACACGCCTGGGTCTTAGCAGCATTGAACTTGACCAGATTGGCATCGCCCCACTCTGAGACATCCTGTAAGGACAAGTTCAAGCGCTCAACCATAGCCTCTCGGAGAGACCGGATCTGCGACCCACCAGCTTGTGCGTTGGACACGTATCTCTCAGCAACAGTACTGTCGTCTGCATACCCAAAGGTACCGGGTTTTAGCAGATCATTAATATGCAGCAAAAACAATGTTGCCGAGAGCACCGACCCCTGAGGAACCCCGGCATTGATATCCAGCAGTCCAGACGAGCAGCCATCTATGACCACTCGGATAGACCGATCCCTCAGAAAATCTGCAATCCAATCACACAAACCGGCGGGTAGACCGAAGGAAGGAAGCTTACCAATAAGGCTTTCGTGCCAGACCCTATCGAAGGCTTTCGAGATGTCAAGAGAGACCGCAAGTGCTTCCCCGTGTTTCTCGATGGCCTCACTCCAGATGTGAATGGCATACGCTAGAAGGTCCCCAGTGGACCGATTTCGGCGGAAGCCGTATTGTCGGTCACTAAGGATATCGTTAGCTTCTAGGTATGCCAGGAGCTTACCATTCAGCACGCGTTCCATACTCTTACAGAGTATGGAAGTTACTGAGATGGGTCTATAATTTGCTGGGTCAGCTCGACTACCCTTCTTGGGCACGGGCTGCACGTTAGCTTGCTTCCAAGCCATCGGCACCTTACCAGTCTCAAACGAAAGGCGATATAGGCGTGTCAAGATCGGAGACAACTCAGGCGCGCAGGTCCTCAGTACAATTGCCGGTATCCCGTCGGGGCCACTAGCCTTATTCACGTCTAGGTTACGCAATACCCTACGAACGTCCTTCTGATGAATGCGAATGTTCGACATACTCGACTCGCATCCAACAGGAGAAACAGGGGGCCGCGCGCCACCAGGATCAAGACGCGAATTTTCCGCAAACAGAGAAGCAAACAGGTTCGCTTTTTCCTCAGCGGAATGGGCCAGTGACCCATCAGGTCTCAGCAGTGGTGGTAGTGAGGGGCGGCAGAAGTTCGATTCAACCGACTTAGCCAGGGACCAAAACTTCACACACACTACACGGGACAGGGGACTAAGGACAGGGGCCTTACTGCCTGCTGGGTATGAAGCAAGTTTGTTCCCAATTCGGCTAATGTGGTCATACCGAGCCCTCCGCAAAACCTTCTTGCAGGATTTGGCAGCCCTGTTGAAGGCCCTCTTCCTCTGACTCACGTCACCCGCTTTGCGCGCACGAGCGTCGACCCATGCTAGGTACGCCTCATGTTTGAGCGTATCAGCTCGATTGCACTCGGCACCAAACCATGGACGAGCCACGCCAGATATTGTTACGTCAGAGAACGGAATGAAATACTCCATTCCCTGCCGCAACACATCCGTCACGGCGTTCGCGCACGACGAAGCGTCAGTCGAAGAAAAGCAAGTAGGCTGCCAAGGATAACATGCGAAGAAAGATCGCATGCCATCCCAATCTGCTGACCTGTATCGCCAAACCCGAGACGGGTTTGGCGATACAGGTCAGCAAACTACTCGGGTGGTACTCGGTACTCGGGTGCCTCTAGGGCTAGGATCGGGCGGGGAGTAGACGGACACAGATTTCACCAGACAGTGGTCGGAACTTCCTAGTGGTGAAGAAATCGACACCGAGTAGCGGTCTGGATCTGTTGTCAGCAGAAGGTCCAAGCAATTGGCTGTGTGCGAATCAACATCCGGCACCCTCGTTGCCCCCTGGACCAGCTGGGTGAGATTTAACGCTAGCGCTAGCTTTCGCGTCTCTCGTCCAGCATGGTCTGTGCACTGGTATGGGAAGAGCCACTCCTGATGGTGGGCGTTGAAGAAAACCAGAAACGAAGAAAACCTCCTCTGTAGAGCACCCCCCCGTCCCGACGACGGCGGCCAACACCTCCGCATCCGTGACGGAGTCGTCCAGGCCCAAAATGCGCATGTCTATGCACTTCGTGGGCCTGGACACTCGGACGTCATCCGCGCCCAAGGACGCCCTAAGCCTTTCGGCTAGAGCGTCCGCGGCCGGACCGCTGTCTGCTCCAGGGATCTCCAGCATCCTGGCCCCGGTCATGGTGACCCTGAGCCGGAGACCCCCGACGATGCCAATCTCGCTGAGGTTGACGGCCTCTTTCGCCTCAGTGGGGATATTGGCATACGACACGCCCCTCTTCACCGCGTCCGGCTGCAGCGTTAAAACTACAGCCGCGGTCTTCGGGGCACGGAGCGCAGCCGCGACGCCTCGCGCTCGCTGCCGCCGCCTTCTCTCCCGCCTCTTTGCCGCCCTGGCTGCCTTTCCCGCCTTCTTCTTCTCCCCGGCCACTTGCCATTCGGCTTGAGCCGGGGGAGGTTCAGAAGGCGAGGAAGCCGGGGGGAGCTGCTGCACGGCTGGCGCAGGAGCCTTCGCCGTCCGCGCAGCCGCCCCACCCTTCCTCTTCCTTCCCGGGGCCGGGTCCGGTTTTCCCGACACCGGCTTCGCGGGTGCCGGCCCGGACCCTTTGTCCTGGCCGGACGACCCCGGTGTGGCAGCCACGGCGGCCGCGTACGAGGCCGCCTTTTGCCGGCCTGGGGCCTTCCCAGTCGCCGCACTCGCTGCCAGCGGGGGGCGCAGAACGATCCCCTCCAGGACGGAGAACCGCGCCTGGAAGGCAGCCATCTCCTGCCGCACCAGGTCCAGCACCTGGTTCTCCTGCGGCACGGGTTGGCTGTCCTTCTTGCGCCCCCCTTGAGGCGCCCCCTGTGAGCCGGCTCCTCGGAGTCCAGCCAGGTCTGCTCGGAGCTTCGTGTTCTCCTGTTGGAGAAGCTCCGTGGCGGCCGCCAAGCGGTTGACCTCCGCCCGCAGCTTGGACATTTCGTCCGACGGAGGCCCACCACGGTTAGCCTCCGCAGCCGCCAGAATGGAGACCGACGCCGCGCTTATGGCCTTGTTTTTCGAGGCCGTCGTCCTCTTTAAGGCCACATCGCGGACCGCGGCCTCCACGACCTCCGCAAACCTGGCTTTCCACTCCTTATCGGAGCCGCCAGCGGTGTCCGGCTCATCGCCAGAAGAAGCCGAAGCTCTCCGACCGGCTTCTCCAGGGTAGCGCCCCTCCTCGGCGAGCTTTGCGGCTCTCTGGGCTGCTTCCTGGGAGGCGACCACCCTGCCCCGTGCCTCCATCTCGGCCCTTACCCCGCCTGCTGGTGGCGATTTTTCGGGCCGAGGCAAACTCTCCATTGGAGGATGACCCCTGGTCAGCCTCCGGTCTGGGCCGCTTGCGGAAGAACCCGGAGTTTTCCGCAGCAGCCCCCACCCCCTCACGTCCTGAGCTCGCCAAGCCGACGCCGGATGCCGAGTCGTCAGAGTCCAACTCCGCACCCGCACGACGCTCGAACGAGCCCTGCCTCCAAAATTGGGCACTACTGCCCGCGCCTTGCCCGACCGACACATTGTCGAGCGTTTTGGCGCTGCATTGGATCAGGTCCTCAAAGGACGCTGATCGGGAGCCTCCTCGGCTCTTGTTGCTTATAGCAAACGGCGAACAAACGTTGCCCCCCCCAGAATACGAAGGGCTTGACACTCCTGAAGAGAGTGTGGCGGATTCTCCTTCTGCTAAGCAGCCGGTACCGCCCTGGGGTAGTTCTCTTTCGTTTGAACTCTCCATGTTACTGTTCCTTTTAGAGGGTGCGGTCCCTATCTCCTAACCTCTCTACTGCCTGCTCGCTGCCCTCACAGTCACGTCTGATGATCAGATGCGTACCAGAGAGAAGCGAGCAAGCCAGTGAGACGCACACCGTCCGAGGACCCGAACACTGCTCAAGTCTCCGAACGGTGTGCCCCTCTTGTGTCTCTCTTGGTCTGGTCTCTCACTTGGGACCTTCCGGCATGAGTGGCTCTACCGGCAAAGCCCCCAAGATCACTGAGACACGCAAGCCCCACCACGACGGCAACGTGGAGACACGGTTGGTGGGGACAAGCGACTACTTCGAGAGCGAACTTCGACTGCGAATTAAAGTGATCAGTTGTGCAATTGTGATTTATAATTAGTGAGTTTAAGTTGTAATTAGTGTTGATTAATTAAAGTGTCATTTTGGTTATTTTATCGGCTGTTTTTATTGTCACGAACCCTAAGCTCGTAACGATTGGTGTCAGAAGAGTGGATATTTAAACTATGCCGATTCTACCAAAGGACGACAAAGGACGATATGGAGGGTATCCGTACCCGAAGTCAACGCCAGCAGGAGACGGACCGGAGGCGTTTTGGAGACGCAACGCCGCAGACGTTGGAGGGCCAGTTGCCGACCATGGAGCCCGGCCCATCCACAGCAGCTCCAGCATCTGCAGCACCAGACTTTGGAGCTCTGATGATGATGCTGCAGAAACAGGCTCGCCGGCAGGAGGAACTGGCTCGCCGGTTGGAAGAACAGCTCCATCGAGATAAGGAGGAACAGGCTCGCCGGCAGGGGGAACAGGCCCGTCGCACGGTGGGTTGATTTATATACGTAGTGGACTTAGGACATTAAAAAAAAAGTCATCTTATTTTTACTGATTAATGATGCAAATTTGTTCTACTATCTAATACAGTAAATTATTGTTCTATGACTTTTTATTTTACGCATTATTTTTAGTACTACAATTTTATAAATATTTTTTTGTATAGAAAAAATCATAAAATCTAAAGAATCTCAAAAATCTGAAAACATCTCCAACTGCGATGTATATATTAAAATAGTACTATTTATTAGCTTATTTTTACAACTAGTCAGCTACTGCGCTTTGCTGCGATTTAGGAGAAATTTTTTTTTTTATTTTTTTTCTTATTAAAATCGCATTTAAGTCTACAAAATCTCAAATTTCTTCCAATTGTTGGATAAGTATTTTAATAGTACAATTTATTTGCATCTAATCGTCTACTGTAGTTTACTGCGACTTAGTAGGTAGTTAGACTTTTTTAGATTTTTTTGAACGAAAATATCTTAAAAGTCACCTAAATCTCAGAATACTTAGCAGTGATAATTATTGTATTCTCTATTCCACACCACCCCAGAGGTAGAGAACTAGGCGCGTTTTTTTTATCAGTGGTCTCCCCAATAGGCCTAATCCACGACTACAAATCTGTGTTCTGTATGTGTGAGACTTACAAAGACAAATTCAAAATTCAAATCATTTACCAATATTTTTAGGAGGGGCCTGCACCATGCTCAACACCATGCTCTGACAATAACGGGTCTTCAGTTAAAACCCCTAAATTTTCTTGATCATCATCGTCAACAAATGTATCCTTAACGATCAACAAAGCTGTTGCTTCTTCTGAAAAGGCTTTGTGTTTTCGCACCAGTTTGTGTCGTATCTTTGAAATATGTGGATCAGAGCTGATTAACAAATTGTTCAAAATATCTTCATTAGTAGCTTTTCTACAGAATTTCCTCGAATTATGAGCACGATATCTCCGAAAATCTTTGTTGCGTGCTTCAGCTGCTTCTTCGGATAATTTTCCAATGGGCACTATACCCAAGCTTTCAATAATAGCTGCTCCGTGAGCTAAAACTTTGTGAACACTTGCAGGCATGTAAAACCAATTATATAATTCAATGTATAGTTCCATGGTGGTTTCGGTATAATCTTTAAACTTCAATATATCAATACGGTGACCCGACGAAATTGCTTCTAATATAGTTTTAAATCTTTTTATTAATTCTTCATTTACTCCTGTGATCGAAGCTGCAATATCGGGGTTTTCGAAAAATCTCCTCGCAGTATTCCCATCATTTGTTGTACCATGACCCTGTTTCACAACATCAATTAAAAGTCCTGTTTCGGATTTAAATGCTTCCTGAATATTTCTCTTTTTGCTCTCCATAATAGCTTTACTGTCACCTTTCACCATCCATGTCTTCAAATCTAATCTGTACGCTATATGAAGAATGCATTCCATGAATCGTATCCAGATGTGTAACGACGATAAACCATATTTATATAAATCGACATCAATTTCTTTTGCCAAAACCAAGGACAAATCATTCATTTCCTTTGGAGTAGCTTTACATATGTCACATCTTTGTGTTGATGTATCGCAAAGAACTGCAGTCGCTTTACCATCTATCATGGTTAGTATTAGGTTGTGCGAGATGGTCAAATCATCAACCACTGTCTTAACTAAATTGTTAATCTCTGCCTCAATCGCATTTTTTTCTTGCAAAATGCTGAATTTGTTTTCCTTCATGAATTTAAAAAACAGCGGACGACACCATAATGAGGAATTTGGGGAATCATTTTCCCATATAACTCTGTCACTAGACACTAATTTGATAGGAATCAAACTACCCATAAATACGCTAGAATCGTCAAAGTCCTCATCTTCTTCATTTTCTCTTCCAACTTTCTGCTTATAATTGGCTTGATTCGAAGCTCCGTCAAATCCCCATTTACTAATCAGTGTCAAATCTTTACAAGTTTCACTAATTTCGTTTGACATTATAATTCTCTTCACAGTAATATCCAATAGTGCCTGCAATTCTATCGTAGCCGTTTTATCTGTTACTACAATAGCAGTTTTAGGTGGATAACATTTAATTTTTTCATTTTGCAGTGCGTAGTAAGAGGGATATACGTTGGTACCAGTTACTTCTGCGATACTTTTTCGTAGCGTATTATATTGCCATTTTGACAATTTCAAAGACAAAAACAAGCCTAAAGCTTCATCTGGAGAGAATACTGATTTCTTTTTATTTCCAAAAAGACAATCTTTTACTTTTTGCACGTCCTGTGGATGCTTGAGCAGATGCTGTAATATGTCAGCAACATCTTCCTTTCCTTCTGCTTTTAAGTTAAAAACATGGGCATGTGACAACTCCTCTGAAGCAATAGTTTGCGTAGTAAGTTCCGTACGTCTCTTTTTTTGTTTAGGACCTAATTCTGTAAATGGTTTTCTCGGACTTACTTGAGTTGATGTACCAACAGACACCTTTTCATGAGATGTAGTTGATGTGCTAGGAACTGGATCGTCGTCGTTTTTTGCAAAATCTTTCATAAACTCAGGCCAAACTATCTCCGATGCCAACCAATCACTGTATTTACTTCTAAATGTATGTTCTTTTCGTTTAGCATTTTCCCATTTTTTATAAGTATTATAACAATACTTTGCGCAGAATTCCTTTAGCAAATTATCATTATCTTGATTTAAATCACACAATTTTGACTTGATAGCACTGTATAAAAAGTTATGATCCTTAATACTACCACTTGATTTCAATTTCACAAACATATCAACATTAGTAACTAAATCACTAAACATTTTCACAAAATTCTCGAAAATCAACTTTTAACAAAAATCAAGTAACGAGTGGGTAGTCCGTATGTAAAGGGTGGTTACAACGAACTGATATCATTGTTTTCAACTTGCTACCCCAAATATTTTTTACCTGCAAATTTACTGCCCTCTGATTGGCGCACGTCACTAATGACGACTCGTCTACTGATAAGAAAACCGGTTTTGGTGTTGTGGAAAGAGTGGTGTGGAATGCAGTTGCACAAAATATTTACAACAAACTAATAATAATAATCCTAATAATATGCACCATGCATCGAATTCTTTGTTTTATTCATACAAATTAAATCTCTGAAATTTTAGGGTAATAACCTACTTTAAAAAAAAAGTTCCAAAACATAAAAGTATGGTATAAGTATATACAATGCAAATATATATTTAAAAATCCTTAAGTCCCAACTTCGCGATTTCAGCCCACCGTGCGTCGGTTAGAAGAACAGCTTCAGCGTGACAAGGAGGAACAAGCCCACCGACAGGAGGAACAGGCGCGCCGCCAGAAAGAACAGATGCTCCTAATGAAGGACCTTCGCGTGGTCTTCGGGAAAGACATGAAGGAGGTGAAGGAGAAGGTTGCTCAGCAAGACAACCGCCTGTCAGAAGCTGAAACCCAGATCAGCAAGTTTAATGACGTCATTGCTGATGTAAAGAAAGAGTTGGGCAACCTTAAAGTAGGGGATGGAATTGCAACTCCTGTAGCTCGACACCTTCGCTACGTGGATTCAAAGTGCCGCCCTTCGATGGGACATCTTCCTGGTCGGCCTACAAAATACAGTTTGAGGCTGTTATGAAGGCGAACGGGTGGAATAAAAATCAGGCCATGACTGCCCTCACCCTTGGCCTGCGCGACCAGGCCTTAACTGTTCTGGAAGCTCTCGGTGAAGAAGTGACTTACGAGCAGCTTCTTGAGGCGTTGGAAGACAGATATGGCGACGCTCATCTGGAACACGTGTTTTGTGCGCAGCTTAAGGATCGCGTGCAACGTAGCAGTGAAAACCTGCAGCAGTGGGCCCTTGAAGTGGAGAAGCTGGTTCGAAAAGCATACCGGTCTGTGCCTGCGCTCATTGATGGGAACCTGGTGCAGGCTTTCATCGACGGTATTCGCGACCTTGAAGTAAGAGCTGCTGTGAGGATCGGGCACCACGGGACCCTTAAGGACGCCTTGGCCCATGCACTGGAAGTGGAAGCTGTGCGGCAGGATCACCGTTCCCATCGCGTTAGAGAGGTTGCAGCGGCTACGGTTCGCGACCGTCCTAATGGATACAGCCCTAGGTGCTATGGCTGTGGGGAAAGGGGCCACCTTCGATCCAGTTACCCTAAGCGAACTGCAGTAAAGGAAGATAGTCGATCTTCGGAGAGTGGGGCGGCTAACAGCACCGCCCACCAACAGCAGGGAAACGAGTAATAGCCAGGACTGCGGGGCGGGTGCTGGCCGATGTTCAAAGAGGCCCAAGGATTTCGATCTCACAAACCCACGATGGGAATAGCCTAATCATCAAGGGCGAGGTCAACGGAACGCCATGTAAGCTGACTATAGACACTGGAGCCTTACGCACGGTTGTCAGTTCCCAACTTGTAAGTCAGTTCCTTGGGGACTCCGCATACAATCGAGAGCGCATAAATTTGGTAACAGCCACCGGTCAGCGTATACCTGTCCGAGGAGAGAAAGAGATGGAGTTGAAGCTAGGCAACAGAATCTACCTGCATAATGTTGTTGTGGCCGATGTAATGGACGATTGTATCCTGGGCCTAGACTTTATGAGGAAGAATTGTTGTGAGATCGACGTTAAGCAAGGAGTTTTAAAATGTGGACAAGAGGAACTTTTCATGGAAGGGGCGTTACCAGGAAATGTGTACAGCTTGAAGAAGATTGTTCTTCCTCCGAGATCGGAAACAATTGTGCCAGTTAGTCTTCCTCGGAATCCTGGGCAGACTCATCGTTGTGTACTCGTGGAAAGGGTAAACAATGATCTTCCATGGAAAGTGGCACGAACTTTGGTCAGAGCCACCGACATCTCAGGGGTACGCGTGCTGAACCTTTGTGATACGGAACAGATTATAGAAAAAAGCACGCTGATTGGTACTTGCGAAAAGGTGGATTGGTCGATGCCAAAATCTATCGACCGGGACCTTCAGAAGGACAAACGAGAGTGACCACACTTTTAGAAGACTGTCGCAGCGCTCTGTCTCACAATGAAGTGATCAAGGCGAAGAGGATGTTACTCAAGTACGCCGATGTTATCTTTTCAAACGATGCTGACATTGGGAAGACTGGCTTAGTTCAACACCAAATAAACACAGGAGAAGAATTGCCTATCCGTCAGCGGCCAAGGAGATTGCCGGTAGCACGTGAAAAGGAGGTGGAAACCATGGTTGAGGGAATGGTGAAGGATGGTGTCATAGAACCTTCATCAAGTCCATGGTGTTCTCTTGTAGTGCTGGTAAGAAAGAAGGACGGCAGCATGCGGTTTTGTGTTGACTACCGTCGTCTTAATAACGTGACAAAGAAGGACAGCAGCTACCCTTTGCCAAGAATTGACGACACGCTGGACATGTTAACTGGAGTGAAGTGGTTAAGCACACTAGACCTAAAAAGTGGCTACTGGCAAGTTGAAATCGACCCTAAGGACAAGGAGAAAACTGCATTCTCGACAGGAAAAGGTCTGTGGCAATTTAAAGTTATGCCGTTTGGATTGTGCAACGCTCCGCCAACGTTTGAAAGGTTGATGGAACTGGTACTAACCGGGTTAATTGGTGATGCCTGTCTACTTGGGTGACATCATCATCGTAGGTCGTACGTTTGAAGAACATCCTCAAAACCTGAAACGCGTGCTCATGAAGATCCAGAGTGCCAACCTCAAGTTGAGTCCTAAGAAGTGTTCACTTTTCAAACGGCAAGTTAGCTTTTTTGGATACGTAGTGTCGGAAGAAGGTATCCGCACGGATCCAGAGAAAATTACCGCTGTCAAGGATTGGCCCATTCCAAAAGACAAGACGCAGGTCAGATCATTTTTGGGTTTCTGCTCCTATTATTGGCGATTTGTCAAGAACTTTGCAGATATAGCCAAACCCCTGCAGAAGCTATTCGAGGAAAAGCGACATTTCTGCTGGTATAAAAGTTGCGATATCGCCTTCCAGGAGCTAAAAGACCGTCTGTGCAAAACACCTATTTTGGAGTATCTTGATACGGGCAAGGAATTTATAGTTGACACAGACGCAAGTGACATAGGACTTGGCTGTGTATTATCTCAACGGAATGGCGATCAAGAGGTTGTGATAGCGTACTTCAGCAAGTCATTGTCGAAACCTGAAAGGAATTATTGTGTAACGAGATGGGAACTGCTTGCTGTGGTAAAGTCATTGCAGCATTTTAGCAAATATTTGCTGGGGTGAAAATTCCACATACGAACTGACCATGCTGCACTTAAATGGCTATTGCAGTATAAAAATCCAGAGGGACAAGTTGCGAGATGGATTGAACTACTGCAGGAATACGACTTTGAGATTGAATATCGCAGCGGAAGAACTCATGGCAACGCAGATGCATTGTCATGGAAACCTTGCCTTGAAAGTGGTAACAAGTATTTCATGGTTGTAATGGATTACTTCACTAAGACAAGTGGCCGGAAGTCTTCGCCATTCCATATCAAGAAGCTTCAACAGTTGCAGATAAACTTGTTCATGAAGTCTTCTGTCGTTTTGGAGTACCCTTGGAAATTCACAGCGATCAAGGTAGGAATTTTGAGTCCCAAATATTCCAGGAAACTTGTCGAGTTATGGGTACTCATAAAACGAGAACAACTTCTTACCACCCACAATCGGATAGAATGTTGGAACGATTTAATCAGACATTGGAGTGATACCTGGCAAAAGTGGTAGAAAACCGGCATCGGGATTGGGACAAGCATATACAACCATTTTTGCTGTCATAATGAAGTGCTGTTCACGAAAGCACATCAGTGACACCAGCTTTCGCAAACTTTGGTAGAGAATTACGGCTGCCTACAGACCTGATTACCGGAATACCACCTGATGCCCCACGCAGTATAACCGATTATGCGAATGACTTGCGGAACAAAATGAATGACATTTATGAGCACGTCAGACAATCGGGCCTGCAAATGTCTGAAAAGATGAAAACCCGTTATGACTGCAAAATGAACAATAAAGGATTCGACGAAGGTTCACTAGTGTGGTTGCACAAACCAGTTCGCAGCAAAGGAAAATCTCCTAAGCTTCCAGCTAAATGGGACGGGCCGTACCGGATTGTGACAAAAATCAATGACGTAACCTACCGTATACAGAAAGGTACAAGATGTGCTCCTAAGATCGTCCATGTGGATTGACTGGCGCCTTATAATGGGGCTGATTATGCTCGGGACGAGCATGTCTTAGGAGGGGGCAGTGTTACGCGCCAGAATTAATGGCGAATACATAACGTTAACACGGCTCAACAATTAGTAAATCTCGAAGCAAAATTATAAGTATAGCGACAGACTTCTATGTTAGCCTGTATAGCCGACCTAACTACATAGAGAACATAGAGGATACTCAACCGAATAATATGACAACCGTTCCAATGTTTGATGAACCGGAAGTTTTGAAACAACTGCTAAAATTAAAAACAGAGAAAAGTCCTGGGCCAGATGGAATCGTGAATGAATGCATATTACACGCTAAAGCTCTTCTATTATCACCTCTTACAGTATTATTTAATAAAATTTTAGACGAAGAAATGGTGCCCCATCAATGGACAGAGTCAGACATAATTTTGATTTACAAAAAAGGTGACCCAGCAGATATAGGTAATTACCGCCCGATAAGTCTTATGCCCTGTCTTTATAAGCTATTTGCGTCATGTATGCTGGACAGAATATCATCAGATATAGACTCACTCCAACCGATGGAACAAGCAGGCTTCAGAAAAGGTTACAGCACTACCGACCATATTCATGCTATAGATCAAGTCATGCAAAAATATCTGGAATACCGAAAACCACTCTACATAGCTTTTATTGATTTCAAAAAAGCTTTTGACTCTATCTCACATAAAAGCATATGGGACGCCTTAAATAAACAAAATATTAACGCAAAATATATTAACATTATTAAAAACATATATTCAAAAAGCACAAGTCGGGTCAAGCTGGATAGAGTCGGCACTAAAATCAACATCAATAGAGGAGTCCGACAAGGTGATCCTATCTCTCCGAAGTTGTTTATTGCTGTCTTACAGAATATAATGGCAGACCTTCCTTGGTCAAAGCGAGGCATCAATGTCGATGGAAAACATCTTAGCCACTTACGTTTTGCGGACGACATCGTCATACTAGCTGAAAATCCCAAGGAACTTAATGTCATGGTAAACGATCTTCAAACAGTGAGCGATTCTGTGGGCTTAGAGATGAACCTGAGCAAAACAAAAGTCATGACCAACAGCAGGACGACGCCTATCTTAGTCAACAACATGCCGCTCGAATACGTCACAGACTACATTTATCTA
Source organism: Melanchra persicariae (assembly GCA_947386135.1). Lineage (NCBI taxonomy): Eukaryota > Metazoa > Arthropoda > Insecta > Lepidoptera > Noctuidae > Melanchra > Melanchra persicariae. The sequence goes on along the minus strand of OX376661.1, from coordinate 4,991,908 downwards.
GGTAAACAAATCTCATTTAAGAAAAATAGAAATATAGAAGAAATAGACCGAAGGATAGCTCTAACCTGGAGAAAGTATTGGGCTCACAAAGAGATATTTAAATCAAAACTTCCCATCGAGCTGAAAAAGACAGTACTCGACTCTGCAATTTTACCATGCCTTACTTATGGCTGCCAGACCTGGATATTTGATAGCAAGGCGAGACAGAAGGTCCAGACAACACAAAGAGCTATGGAGAGAAGCTGCTTAAACATTAAACTGAGCGACAGAGTAAGACACACTGACATTCGCAGCAGGACTAAAGTCACTGATGCTCTTGCTTTTTCGCAAAGTCTTAAATGGAGGTGGGCCGGGCACGTTGCAAGGTACTACGACGATCGTTGCACTTTAAGGACAACCAAATGGAAAGGTCCTAATGGTTCCAGAGGGAGAGGCCGGCCGTGCGCCCGATGGCAGGATGAGATTGTGGAGAATGCTGGTCATGACTGGGTTGCCACTGCTTCGGATAGAGAAAAATGGAATTCTTTGGAGAAGGCTTTTACCCGAAGGGGGTCCACACTAAACGTTTCTTAAAATGTCAATATTAATGAAAAATTATTGCATGTGGTGCATCAATTAATTTTATTTATACTCAAATTACTTACATCAATTCCAATCATTATTGTATTTTTATTATTAATCAACTATTTATATTATCAATTTTATTATCAATTCTATTAATTTATTATTTTAATTATTGTAAAATTATAGTAATGCATGCAACCATAATTTTAAGTATAATCGTTTTTTTCAAATTGTAAATGTTATATTGTGTGGAATTAATAAAGCTTTATTATTATTTATTATTATTACATAACGTTAAAAGTTACTATTAGCGCCATCTAGTATCGAGTAGTAGAACTAGTAGATTCAAGATCCTTCTAGACATTTCGATGCTAGAACATTCTAGAGTTTTCGGTATCGAGTTAGTCGGGACCGGTATGTACCCGAACTTTCTAGATGTTAATATACTAGAAGATTCTAGAACTATCTGCCGACCTATGTAAGGCCCGCATATCCAGCGACCGAGTCAGTATTAAATTTGCGATACAAGCGACTACTTCGAGAGCGAACTTCGACTGCGAATTAAAGTGATCAGTTGTGCAATTGTGATTTATAATTAGTGTTGATTAATTAAAGTGTCATTTTGGTTATTTTATCGGCTGTTTTTATTGTCACGAACCCTAAGCTCGTAACAATATTATAAAGAGGAAAGATTTAATTGTTTCAAATGAATAGGCTCCGAAACTACTGAATCGATTTGAAAAATTCTTTCACCAGTAGAATTCGACACTATCGGTGATGGACTTCAGCTATAGAATATTTTCAAAAAAGTTAGGGATCCGTATGAAAACTTTGATAATGTAACCCAAGGTGTGAGAAAAAATCCTTATATCACGTACGCTGCGGAATATATTGACAACTGTAGTACATCACTTTGCTCTATAGCAAAGTGATGTACTACAGTTTTATAGAGGTCATCAATATCTATAAAAAAGTCCGCCATACCATATGTCTAACTATTATGGATAAGTCACCATGACCGCTTTTTGTTCATATTATTCAAGCAAATCCCATGTTGCAATAAAAAATGGTGATTTTAGTATCATGATATTAATCCTTATCCATTTAAATGGTTTGATAATTAAGTTTGATTATGTCCGTGTAAATTACACTTTAAATTATTCAAATCAGACCTTTCTTTCAAAAGTTACGACGGAAATAAACATGCTCGGAGTAAGAATAATTGCATAATCAAAGCCTGACGACACTGCGGGGTGAGCAGTTGCGCTGAACCTGGGCTCGAGACAAGTGAGATTCTCAATTCAACGGTGGTGTGGCGTACGCGATTGTCAATACGTCAAAAATGACAGATGCCATCGAAATGTCACGTGACCAAATTCCTACATTTTGGCATTTCGACAGTCACATTCGCTAATGCAATTCGCAGTGTCTCAAGACGAAAGTCTATGACCAGTGCGTGTTGCCAGTGATGACCTATGGACTCGAAACGTGGTCGCTCACAATGGGCCTCATCAGAAGGCTTAAAGTCACCCAAAGGGCAATGGAGAGGGCAATGCTCGGAGTTTCCTTGCGTGATCGAATCAGGAATGATGATATCCGCAAGAGAACCAAGGTTACCGACATAGCCCATAGGATCGCCAAATTGAAGTGGCAGTGGGCAGGGCACATTGCTCGCAGAACAGATGGTCGATGGGGCCGAAAAGTTTTGGAGTGGCGACCGCGTACCGGAAGACGCAGCGTTGGAAGGCCTCCCACAAGGTGGACCGATGACCTGGTGAGGGTCGCGGGTAACCGATGGATGCGAGACGCACAGGACCGGTTGTTGTGGCGACGCTTGGGGGAGGCCTATGTCCAGCAGCGGACGTCTATCGGCTGATATGATGATGATGATGATGATGATTCGCTAATTAAATGGTACATTGTCGAGGGCTTCCTGAGACCATAGAATAAGTAGAAATGGCTAAGTTATTAATGAAAATCGTTGTGCAAAACTAACCTATTATAGGGGGGCGTTGAAGTTTGTGGAGTACCTACTAAATAAGCGCGGACGAAGTCGCGGGCGAAATGCTAGTGATGAAATAAAAAAAATACATTTTGAAACTTTGTTATGCACAGTTTCACAAACTACTCTGTCGTCTAAACTCATGCAACTTCATCAAAACACATAAAATTGCATCATCATCATCATCTCAGCCGAGAGACTCTGACTCCCCCAAGTGTCGCCACAAAAACCGATTCTATGCGTCTCACATCCATCGGCTACCAGCGACTCTCACCGGGTCATCGGTCCATCTTGTGGGAGGCCTTCCAACGCTGCGTCTTCCGGTACGCGGTCGCCACTCCAAAACTTTTCGGCCCTATCGACCATCTGTTCTGCGAGCAATGTGTCCTGCCCACTGCCACTTCAGCTTGGCGATCCTTCGGGCTATGTCGGTTACCTTAGTTCTCTTGCGGATTTCATCATTCCTGATTTGATTACGCAAGGAAACCCCGAAAATTGCCCTCTCCATTGCAGTTTGGGTGACTTTAAGCCTTCTGATAAGACCCATTGTGAGCGACCACGTTTCAGTTCCATAAGTCATCACTGGCAACAGGCACTGGTAAGACTGACTTTCGTCTTGAGACACTGTGGTATGTGAGACGAGAAGATATCACACAACTTCCCGAACGCCGCCCAGCCGAGTCGAATTCGAAGGTTGACCTCTTTCTCGAAGTTAGCCCTACCTAACTGGACCGTTTGTCCCAGGTAGACATACTCGTCAACAACTTCGAGTGTAGAGCCTCCGATCTTGATAGAAGTGGGTGCTACATATACCATGGCCTTGGTTTTGTCCATGTTCATTTTCAGACCCACTCTTTCGGAAGCTACACTGAGGTCATCGAGCATTGTACTGAGGTCCTCCATGGTCTCAGTCATGACAACTATAACATCGGCATCTCGAAGGTGAGTGATGTACTTGCCATTGACATTAATGCCTAGCCTTTTCCAGTCCAAAACCTTGAAGACGTCCTCCATTGCGGCCGTGAACAGTTTCGGAGAAATTACGTCTCCCTGCCTCACACCCCGCTGCAGGAGGATAGGTTCTGATGTCTGATCCTGAAGTCGGACTGACATGGTGGCGTTTTCATACAAACACTTCAGCACCTCGATGTACCGATAGTCGATCTGGCACCGTTGGAGAGCCTGCAGCACAGCCCAAGTCTCGATCGAATCGAAGGCTTTCTTGTAGTCCACAAACCCTAAGCAGAGGGGCAGATTATACTCTTCGGTCTTCTGTATAACCTGCCACAGCATATGAACGAAACGAAACGAGCCCCTCTTCCAAGACTGGGCGCCTAGACCAGTGCGGTCTAGGCGCCCAGTTTTGGAAGAGGGGCTCGTTTGAGCATCGTGCAGGTGCGGGGTTAGACTCTGACGACTCTGCATCTGACATCAGCTCAGCGAGCTCTCGTCATTAGGGAGTGGGGGCTGCTGCGGAGAAATCCGGGCTCTTCCGTAGGCGGCCCAGACTAGAGAGGATGACCAGGGTTCGTTCTCCAACGAAAAGTTGGCCTCTGGCCCGAGAAATCCCCACCAGTAGGCGAGGTAAGGGCCGAGAAGGAAGCAAGTGGAGGGTGCTCGTGCTCGCCTCCCAGGAGACAGCCCAGCGAGCCGCTAAGCTTGCCGAGGTGGGGCGCCACCTAGGAGCGACCGGTCGAAGGGCAATCCCTTCGGCTTCTTCCGGCGGTGCGCCGGATACTGCTGGCGGTTCCAATAAGGAGCGTAAGTTCAGGTTTGCGGAGGTCGTGGAGGCTGCGGTCTGTAATGTGGCCTTGAAGAGGACGCAGGCCTCTAAAAACAAGGCCATAAGCGCGTTGGTTTCCATTCTGGCGGGCTAATAGTGGCTAATTGTGGTGGGCCTCCGTCGGACGAAATGTACAAGCTACGGGCGGAGGTCACCCGCTTGGTGGCCGCCACGGAGCTTCTCCCATAATGAGAACGAAGCTCCGAGCAGACCTGGCCGGGCTCCAAGAAGCTGGCTTACAGGGGGCGCCGAATGCAGACGATGGCCGAGTGTCAAGGCCCGCGAATTGCATGGACATGCGCATTCTGGGCCTGGATGACTCTGTCACGGAGGAGGTGGTGGTGGCCGCCGTCGTCAGGACGGGGGGTTTCTCTGAGGAGGTGAAGGCAAGCACCTTACGTCCTGACCACACGGGCATGCGAACTATTGTGGTGAGCTGCCCCGTGTCGGTGGCTAAGATAATATCGGAGGGCCGAAGGCTCCTGGTGGGTTGGATTTCTGCGCAGGTCAAACTGCTCGAACCCAGACCTCTGAGGAGCTTCCTCTGCCAAGTGTGCAACCACATAGGAAGCCTGTGGACCGCCGTCCGCAGGCATCAATAGCTGGCGAGCAATGGGTAGCTCACCATACGATCAGAACAGGCCTGAGTCGACTGCGCGTTGTGTTCCACGCGTGCCGGAAAGAGCTGTCAGCAAAGACGACGGGGCCCGCTTGGGCCAGAGCCTGCCAGGGTTGCGGAATTTGTTCGAAAGAATTACAGCGGCCCTGGAACGCAAAGGGCAATAGAAGGAATACGAATGGGTTTTAACCAGTAAGAGTCTGATACTCCCTTCCACTCCACCCAGAGCGGAAGAAGTCATTTGATGATTACCAATCCTTAAAAAAAAATGTACTGCCGATACTATATATGACGCTTTTACCGTTTTACCACTGACATGTGAAAATCCCAAGTTATTTCATAAATCTTACGTACGTAATAGTAATAATAAACATTAAAATCGCGAAAATCTCGCGGTACACCGCTGTGCTGCCAGTGCTTGAGCGGTATTAAACTGTTTGTTCTTTTATAACATCCGCCACCTTGACAAATATGTATTCATGTTTTAGTATATTCAACGGGTATTCAACGGGAATATATGTTTTAGTATATTCCCGTTGTCCCCGTAGGCCATATCTCCGTTAAAGGGAACAAAGTGAATTTAAAATAGTTAAAATTACTCCCCGTTGTTCCCGATAATAAAATTTATTGTAATAATTAAATTCCATTTATTGCAACTACAACTATATACACACTTAAATAAAACTCTCAACTAAAACTAAGAGTAATCTAAAACATGGCGTCGAAAAATTACTCCGCATCGCAGGCCACTGGTAAGGTACCCAAAAGGCTGGCAGCATTGCCACGTTGCATGGCAATGTTATCCTTTGTCCGAGGTTAAAGCCAGCCCTAGGGTCACGCGAAATGTCAACTAAGCGTCTTGACAGATCTTTAAACAAGCAATAATTAAAATAATATACTTTTCAAATTATGTTGATGCAAGAGCGAGCGAAGCGAGCTCAGGACTTGGGGCATCCCAACTCGGACAGGTTAGGTTAGAAGGGGATGGCGAGGTCAAGTGAGCGAGCGAAGCGAGCAAACAGATCCCGCCATCACCTTCGTGGTTATATATGATTAACTTCCCGTTTTCCCCGTTAGCCGAATGTACGCTATGGGGACAACAAGAAATAAATTTAATCACGTCCCGCTGTCCCCGTGACGGGGATATGGCATACGGGGACAACGGGATTAAAGGTATGTTTTCATAAAACTCATTCCAAATATGGCAATTATTCCAAGGTGACCGTTTTTTGTGCATTGGCAACAAAATGCAATTGTAATGCAATATTTCGTATGAGGCGACTAAGGGACTCACCAGAGAATGGGCAGCAGCATTCTTTCGGTACATTGCAACAGCTATTCTGCGATAGCCAACCCGCCTGCCAAGCGTGGCGATTAGGGCAAACCCCCCCAAATGAAAAGCACAACAAAAAAATGGCCCCTAGTGCCCGGCAGCGCGTCTACCCTTGACTCCGGTAGCGGTCAAGGTTATGACGATGCAAGGGGTGCTAAGAATCCCCGGAGTGGATACGGCTACCGTAAAAAACACCGACTACTGGTCCTGGCAACATTAAACACTAGAACACTCCGGACCGACGAGAAGATCACCGAACTTGAGGAGGAATTGAGCAGGTTGCGATGGAGTGTTGTGGGATTGTCTGAAGTCCGAACAGAGGGGGAGGACACGACAATTCTCAAATCCGGCAACCTGTTCTATTTCCGGGAGGGTGACCAGAAGTCCCAGGGTGGTGTCGGGTTTTTCGTCCACAGGTCCCTCGTGTCCAATGTGGTGAGGATCGAGAGTGTGTCGACCAGGGTGGCGTACCTTATACTCAGAATATCGTCAAGATATTCGTTGAAGGTCGTACAGGTTTACGCCCCAACCTCAACACACCCCGACGACAAAATAGAGACCATGTATGAGGATATATCCAGAGCCATGCATGGTCATAAAACTCATTTCACCGTGGTCATGGGGGACTACAACGCGAAACTCGGCAAACGTGACGGTGACGAGCTGCGAGTGGGGCAATTTGGATATGGACGTCGGAACCACCGGGGACACCTGCTGGCCAGTTTTATGGAGAAGGAGAGCCTCTATATGATGAACTCCTTCTTCAGAAAACGTGAGCACAAGAAGTGGACCTGGCAGAGCCCCGACGGTGCAACTAAAAATGAGATTTACTTCATCATGCCGACGAAGAAGCAGATATTCAATGATATCTCTGTGATCAACGCGGTGAAAACCGGACGGAATTCCAGCCGAACTCCTGAAGGCGGGTGGAAAACCAGTCCTTAAGGTCCTTCAGAAACTGTTCGATTCCGTCATACTCGAGGGGAAAACGCCACAAGCGTGGAGCAGAGGTGTGGTGGTACTCTTCTTTAAAAAGGGCGACAATGCCCTGCTTAAGAATTACAGGCCCATCTCACTTCTGAGCCATGTCTACAAGCTGTTTTCCAGAGTAATCACAAACCGTCTCGCACGCAGGTTTGACGACTTCCAGCCTCCCGAACAAGCCGGATTCCGAAAAGGCTTCAGCACCGTAGACCACATACACACGCTGCGGCAGGTTATACAGAAGACCGAAGAGTATAATCTGCCCCTCTGCTTAGGGTTTGTGGACTACAAGAAAGCCTTCGATTCGATCGAGACTTGGGCTGTGCTGCAGGCTCTCCAACGGTGCTAGATCGACTATCGGTACATCGAGGTGCTGAAGTGTTTGTATGAAAACGCCACCATGTCAGTCCGACTTCAGGATCAGACATCAGAACCTATCCTCCTGCAGCGGGGTGTGAGGCAGGGAGACGTAATTTCTTCAAAACTGTTCACGGCCGCAATGGAGGACGTCTTCAAGGTTTTGGACTGGAACAGGCTAGGCATTAATGTCAATGGCGAGTACATCACTCATCTTCGATTTGCCGACGATATAGTCGTCATGGCTGAGACCACGGAGGACCTCAGTACAATGCTCGATGACCTCAGTCGAGCTTCCGAAAGAGTGGGTCTAAAAATGAACATGGACAAAACCAAGGTCATGGTAAATACCCATGTAGCACCCACTCCTATCAAGATTGGAGGCTCTGCACTCGAAGTTGTTGATGAGTACGTCTACCTGGGACAAACGATCCAGCTAGGTAAGGCTAACTTCGAGAAGGAGGTCAACCGTCGAATCCGACTCGGCTGGGCGGCGTTCGGGAAGTTGCGCGGTATCTTCTCGTCTCACATACCACAGTGTCTCAAGACGAAAGTCTATGACCAGTGCGTGTTGCCAGTGATGACCTATGGACTCGAAACGTGGTCGCTTACAATGGGCCTCATCAGAAGGCTTAAAGTCACCCAAAGGGCAATGGAGAGGGCAATGCTCGGAGTTTCCTTGTGTGATCGAATCAGGAATGATGATATCCGCAAGAGAACCAAGGTTACCGACATTGCCCGATGGATCGCCAAATTGAAGTGGCAGTGGGCAGGGCACATTGCTCGCAGAACAGATGGTTGATGGGGCCGAAAAGTTTTGGAGTGGCGACCGCGTACCGGAAGACGCAGCGTTGGAAGGCCTCCCACAAGGTGGACCGATGACCTGGTGAGGGTCGCGGGTAACCGATGGATGCGAGACGCACAGGACCGGTTGTTGTGGCGACACTTGGGGGAGGCCTATGTCCAGCATTGGACGTCTTTCGGCTGATTTGATGATGATGAATACAATATTTCTAATAGCAGCTCAGGATAAGGCTGCGTTTCCTAATAATACAGAAAGACGGAAGACAGTCAACAAAATGTCTGTTTACACGTATGACTGCAGTTAATGTAGAAGTCTTGTTCATAGAAGTTGATCACGTTAAACAAAATACTCATATTATCTGACATTTGATGTCACCTGGAAAGACTCGTCTGCAAATGCAAGATATACGAAAACTGACCGATAAATTGAGAGTTGATGTGAATTTGGGAATATGATTAGACTTGCAATTTCTTGTACTTGTTATTTTTTATTTTATTTTTAGCCTATTCCGTCCCACTGCAGGGCAAAGGCCTCCCTTTCTTCCTTCCATTCTTCCCGGCTCTGGGCTAGTGTTGACCAATCCTGTCGATATACGTCAAGCTCGTCCCGCCATCTTCGCCTGGGTCTGCCGCGATGCAGCCGGACATTTTCTGGGACCTTTATTGTGGTTGCTTTAGCCCATGAATCGTTTGACATGCGGCAGACATGTCCGACGCAGTCCCATTTAAGCTTTGCTGCTTTTTGAGTGACGTCAGCGATTTGTGTTTTGGAGCGCAACACTGTGTTTCTAATGCGGTCCGTTAATCTGACTCCCAGTATGCTGCGCTCCATTGCTCGCTGGCAAACCTCAAGCTTGAACTTCTGCTGAGCTGTCAAAGACCAGGTTTGACTGCCGTATATAAGAATAGGGAGAATGCACATGTCCATCAATTTGCGTTTATGGCAAATTGGAAGGTCTCCTTTCATGAGTGCCTTCATCGACCAATAGCTCTTCCAGGCGTTTTCGGTGCGGCGAGTAACTTCTTTTTCTTGCTTCGCCTGGAAGGAAACTATTTGACCGAGGTAAAAGTATTCTGGAACATATGCAATCTCCACACCTCCCACACACAGTTTATGTTGGGCGCTGTTGGTCATGAGTTTGGTCTCTGACATGTTCATCCGAAGTCCAATCTCGAGGCTTGCCTTATTTAGGTCACTCAGCATTTCGCCTAGTTCAGCTGCCGATGATGAGAATAAGACGATATCGTCGGCGACAGGTTGTTCAACCTTTTTTCGACGACGATAACGCCTTTATCTGCCCAGGGATTGGAGAGATTTTTAAAAACCTCTTCAAGGGTGGCAGTGAACAGCTTGGGGGACAGCGGGTCTCCTTGCTTGACACCTCTTTCAATAAGAAAGGATGGTCCGGTGTTGGAGATTTTTATAGCTGCAGTACTATTGCGGTAAATGGTTCTCAATAAGTTGATGTAGGGAGTATCTATATTTTGGTTGAAGAGAGCGTTAAATAGTGAATCGTGATGGATACTGTCAAACGCTTTGGCATAATCAACGAATGCTAGGTATAGAAGGATTCTAAACTCTGTACACTTCTCTATTATTTGGTTGAGGGATTGTAGGTGGTCGGTAGTGGAGAGGCCTCGTCGAAACCCTGCTTGCTCAGGTGGTTGTTGAGCGTCAAGTTGACATGATATGCGATTCTCGATCACTTTTATAAAGGCCTTATACAAATGCGAAACCAGGCTGATGGGGCGATAGTTGCCGATTTCAGATTTGTCACCCTTTTTATGTAGAAGAATGATCGTAGAATGGCAGAATTGAGAAGGAAATGAACCGGTTTGCAACATTGAGATAAACAGATTTGTAATATGTGGAAGTAGTACGGGCTCGCCTATTTTGAGGGCTTCAGTGGAGATGCCATCTTCTCCCGGACTTTTATGATTTTTCAAACTACGCAAAGCGTAATGGACTTCCAAACCTGTTATTTGGGATGGTAGCTGAGGTGACAGTCGCAAAGACAAAGCATCATTGTGTGGCTGGGAGGAGGGAGAAACCGAGTCAGCAGCAGAGTACAAAGTTTTATAGAAATCTGAGCAGATGCTCAAAACTTTGTCTTTTTCAGTATGAATGATGCCTGTGTCGTCTTTGATTTTGGTGATGGTTGATCGACCTTTCTCCGTGGTACCTCTTAAAGCCAGTTTCAGAGATGTGTTACTTTCTAGAGCAGCTTGCACCAGTTTGTCATTGTATTGCCGCACGTCTTTTCGAATGCCCCTTTTAGCCAGTCTATCTACTTGTCTGAACTCTGGGGTGTTGAAAATAAGATGGTTCCTCTGTTCTATTGATTTAAGAGTTGCTTCGCTAAGTTTAAGGACCTTTTCTTCAGGAGTTTAACTTTAATACTGGCGTTTTTAACACTTGTCTTGATATTTCTGTACTGTTGTTCAATGTCTTCTAAATCTGTGGTTTTTAGGGAATCAAAGCTGTTTTTGAGTTCTAAATTGAATATTTCGCTACTAATGATTAATTAATGCTTATCTAGTTGTTTGATGCTGTTTCTTATTATTTGTGTTCTGATTATTTTATGATCGAAAGTTGCTACCACTCGCAATGGACGGTGGTCAGAAGAGTAACGAACTTTGTTCATGATTTGGAATTTTGTTATAAATTGCTTGTTGGAGGCTAGACAGAAATCGATTTCGTTCTTCGTTACTCCATCGGAAGAGAACCAGGTCCAACGGCGCTGTGGTTTTTTGTAGAAAGCAAATTGTAATAGACGTTCGCCGCGTTTATTCCTTATTCCCAAACCGTGAGGCCCTGAATCGTTTTTGTTGTCGCTGCCTTGTTTGCTGCCTAGTTTTGCGTTAAAGTCTCCCAAAATCATGGTCCAGGTTCCTCGGTGGTCATCACATGCTTTGTTCAGAAGATCATAAAACTCCTCAACTTCCTCGTCTGGGTGTGCTGACGTAGGAGCATAGACTTGTTTTACAGTCAGAATCTTCTTATCCATGATCTGGAACTTGAGTAAGGCTATTCTGTCGGAATATGCAACGAATTCTATGATATTAGATTTCCATCTCTTCGCCACCAAGAATCCAACTCCCGCTTGACCTCCACTGTTACCGTTATAATAGAAGACGTTATTATTACGCTCTAATGTGTCTTCACCTTCTCTTCTTATTTCTGATAAGCCCATTATGTCCCAGTTGATATAGTTTAGGGCTTTTCCTAGTTCTATTAATCGTTCCTGGGTTTTTAGAGTGCGGACATTGTACGTTAGTATATTCAGTTTATCGGAGTCCTTGTAGATAGCATTATTCGTTTGACAGTTTGAGACCCTCACCCGGAGATTATCACCCCTGACTCCAGGGGGTTCTGGCATACTGTCAATAGCTTCCCCCCGGGAGCCACCGGGCACTTGGGGATTGTTTATTGTGTTGTCCATGAAGAAAGGGGTTTAGACCAGAAAGCTCACCACGCTTGTCTGTTGCGGGTTGGTGAGCACGCAGTAAGCCTACTAACCTGGCTTGTGGGTGCCGCCGTTGGTATTTGAAATACTCATCCGCCGCCACCCTGAGTCGACATCCTGCACTGATGCCAACTTTTCTCCTAGAGACCTAGTGTAAACTTCCAAGTAGTCTATGAAACTGCACATAACTGTGTTTTAATAAACCCTCACTATGATTGTGATTTCGAAAGTAAATACTAATAAAACCTTTGTTGGTAGTAGTGTACGTGAATATTAATAAATATACTAGGATAATTATTATAGGACTTACAGCTAATAAAAACCAACAGAAAAAGAAACCATAGTCATTATCTTGATATAATTGTTAAATCCATAAACTTTGCCATAATTATGACTCTAAACAAAACACAATAGGTGGGTAGGTAACATCTTTTCGATACACATTTTGTAGAAAAAGATGATTTTTCATAGAGTTAAATTCTGACTAAACATATATTGGGATAAAATGTGCTCAATTCGGTCCAATCTGACAAATGGGTTTGAAACAACAGGGCCGCATTAGGAAGATAATATCAATTTTTTATTGTTAGAAAAAAACTTTACGATTTGCTTGGATGTGTTTAATTTTCTTGTAATTAAGTGAGACATGGTCCATAAATTAAAGTTTAACTAAATTTATTTGAGTTACATTTTTTCCTGAGCCGCTATTTCAAAAAAACAGGTATCTTCCGTTAACAGAAATTGTTTAATTTTGTTGCATAGAGTACTAAGGTATTTAATTAAATAATTTTATGAAAAAAAATCGTAGTTAATATTTTTGCTTGAAGTACAATTCAAAAATTTAGTTTTTTTTATTTTTTCGAAAATCCCGAGGGTGAAAAAGTTTAATTTTGAAGAAAATAATTAGCTTTACCTATTCTGGACATATTGTAACTAACATTTTCGAGTTAATATTTTTTTCCGAGTTTTTATTAAAATAAACGCGTTTTTGTTTTTTTTACCGTAATCCGGTTCTGGAAAATGTTTAATTTTTTGTTACTATTAGAAGAGCTAAGGTCAAATACACGATTCAAGAAAAAAATCAGAGTTAGGAATTTTTGCAAGGTTCAAAGCTAATTTGACTGGACTAAAAACCGAGTGGCAAACGTAGTTAGCTCACTCTTGGTATTGTTAGTCTATCAGCTCCCACACTTCCTCTTTGGGTGTACGTAAATGGTCTCCCTAACACGGTGACTAGTTTTAGGAGGGAGCTCAGAATATACAGCTGTCGGACACGTAAGACGCCTGCTTCCTTGTAAAGCTCGTCTGTTGGATAACGCCGCGGCTTTCCAAGAAATACCTTTAGAACAGTCCGTTGAGCACGTTCGAGTTCCAGCAGATATGACTTGGACGCGCTACCCCAGACGCCTACACAGTACTGTATTAACGATTGACACAGAGCTTGGAAGACTTTTCTGCATAAGTCTTTCAGGGCACTGACACGTTACACTTTCATAATGTAAATAAATTTACGCACTCTTTTGGAGAGTATAGAGATATGTTCTCTGAAGGATAGGTTCTGGTCAACTATAACACCTAGGTATTTGGTTGAGTTGACTCTTGAGTTGACTCTACATTACAGTTACAGATAGTGGCATAACAGTGGGTATTGTGTATTTTTAATTTCTCTAGGTCCGGGCAGCTAGAACGACTGACGTGGAACGCAATAAAATTGGTTTTTTTCGACGTTTCGTGTTAGTAAATTCTTGTCGAGCCAGTCAGTTATGATATACATACCGTTCTGTGTGGCCTCAATGGCATCCTGCCATGCATCACCGTAGAATATGATTGCAGTGTCATCTGCAAAACATTCCATTTCTGACTGTCGGATATTTAGCCTGAGTATGTCATCCATGTACATGGTGAATAATGTTGGACCCAAGACACTGCCCTGTGGCACCCCAAAAACAACTGGAAGGCTTACACTGGCACGGTCGCCAATGACAACATACCACTGCCTATCGGCTAGTTAACTAGCAAACCAGCAGTGCGATTCTGTAAACATGTCGAAGTGAACACCCGGGCGGGGCGCACGATGGGTAAGTTGTCAAACCATACAAATAAAATGGAATGACAGCTCTATTGTCGTTCACTCCGCCTAGGTGAACATCGTGAGATGTCGACAGAATCGACCGGCTGTTCAAGACATTCTAACTTGTTTAGCAGGATTGAAATAGAAACTGTGTCGAATGCCTTGGCGAGGTCAAGGAAGACCCCTGTCGACTGTTGTCCCCCATCAATCTTTGAAGAGACTATGTCCGTCAAAAGACCTACGGCTTGCTCAGTGGACCTGAAGCCAAATTGGCGACCAGATAGAAGGCTGTGTTTTTCCAGAAAGCTAATGAGCCGGTTGTTAACGAGTTTCTTTACCATCTTTGACGTCACATATAGCAGAGAGATAGGCCTGTAGTTGTCTGGACAGTCTTTGGCACCTTGCTTGTGAATTGGTGTAATAGCAGCCATCTTCCAAGAGTCAGGAAAAACACCCGTTGACATGCTCAAGTTACAAATATGCGTTAGAGGCTATAGTATAAATGGTTTAATGTGCTTAAGGAGGAGTGGACGGATCCCATCTGAACCGGGAGCACTGTCGACTTTTAAATCAGAAATAATGAAGCCAATTTCTTGATTATCAGCTGGGTGAAAAAACAGAGTCATTGGAGCGGTTTGTCACTGATTGAAATGGTAATAATAATAATAATCTGTGGCTCGCCTGTCAACGATCTGACACGAATTTTTTCTCGTCCAATTTTAACTATTTTTATTTGGGAACTATATTTTTGGTCACCAAAATTTATATTTGTCATCAAGCTGTTCACCTAATAAATAGATCTATCGCCACGAAATATTTTCGTTCTCAGATAAACAAAGTGTGTTCCCAGGTATGAATTACCAAATTATTGTTAATATAATGTGTAAAATATGAGATGGATTACCAATAAAATTGTAGTGCATTACATGAATATAAACTTCGTTCTTATAATAATAGTTTTATTACTTAAATAATAGCTTGGTGCTCAGAATGGTAGATCTGTCACCAAATATTAATATTCGAACATAGGGCACAGGGAGCTTAGGGCACCCCGACTCGGACAGGTAAGGTTAGAAGGGGATGGCGGAGTCAAGTGAGCGAGCGTAGCGAGCGAACAGACCCCGCCATCACCTTCGTGGTTATTTTTTTTAATCCACCCAGTAATATGGTTTACTTCCCGTTTTATAATAAATCCTAACCTATTTATTTGATACTTGATAATATATCCCGAGGATTACATGTGATTTATTATGGAATTGCTTTTTACAATTATTTGGCAACTACATTTTGGTGACAGATCCACTATTTTGAGGACAAACCCTATTATTAAAGAAATTCAAAACGAATAAAATTGGCGATAGCTTAAATCATACCCTTTTTATTTC
Source organism: Melanchra persicariae (assembly GCA_947386135.1). Lineage (NCBI taxonomy): Eukaryota > Metazoa > Arthropoda > Insecta > Lepidoptera > Noctuidae > Melanchra > Melanchra persicariae. Next base: position 4,976,539 of record OX376661.1, on the reverse strand, counting down.
ACAATTTATCCATATTTATCCCTAACTACAAAAGAAAATGCAAATACCAAAGAAGAAGAAAAAACAAACAGATGTGTGACACAAACAGTGGTCGAACAATGAAATATACCGACGAACGATAAAAATGTTGACAAGAGCCGCAGCTCGACGAGCACGCCCACCACCTCCGGCCTCGTCGCTCAGCTCCGCCTCGCCGCCGCCGGAACGCAGCCCCACCGTGAGTGCTGTGACACCGGCCGTGGCAGTCGCGTCGAACTCGAGCGACAAGTACTTCTCGCCGCCCACGACGCCACCACCTGCACGTCGACGGAGAGTACGCCGGCCGCCGGACGGCTTAGGACCTCGAGGCCCACTGGCCTCTGATAGGGTCCCAGCTCCCGGCGGAAGTGTGCAGCGCATGCGATGGACACAATCCATCAACGAAAACGTCATGCGCGCATACTATGGGGCTACAGAGGGGGGAAACAACCTGACTGCGCACCGTGGTCGGATGCTCTCTCTGTTTCAGGTACTTGAACCAGCGGTCAAAATTTCGGCGCAACGACTGTCGGATCAGGTGCGCGTCATCCAGCGTAACCGTATGTTGGATGACAGTGTGCTTGATCGCCTCCGAACTGAAATGTGTGGCCATGTCATTACTCCTCCGTCGCAGACTGTGGCACCACCACAGTCAGCCCAAATACCCAGCAACGCTGACGAGGATAGTAATGACAGGGTTACAAACGTAAGTACCCAGTGCAATGACGAATTGAGGAGTGCTTTGGAGTGTGCTATTCGAGAATATCGCTACACGCCACCTGAACTTAGACCACGCTTACCTCGTTTGCCCGTGCATAACAAAAACAGGGCGCTGGTGGCAGCTCTGGATACGCAGTTGTCAAATTATTTTGATGACTGCGAAGACCTCACTGATGCACACTCGATAATGTACTACGCGGCTGTAGCGGCATGTCGTGTAGCTCACGTCAAAATAACCAAGGACACAGTTACACGACCAAAACCAGCCGTACCGGCCTGGCAGTGCAGGATCGAGCGTCGTATGGGTGGGGCCAGAGCGTTAATCGGCAAACTGATCTGCGTCAGGGAGGGCAACACTCGCCCTAGAGAGATGCGTTTTGTGAGACGGGCGTTTTCGGGGACTGATATCAGTCCCCAAGACTATATGTCCTGTGTCACAGAGCGCATCGACTTCCTGAAGCAGAAGGTGTATGCATGGGCAAACCGTATTCGTAGGTATAGGCGGCGAGTGGAGCGATACACCTTGAATCGCACATTCCGAAGTGATGAAAGGTGGGTATACAGGGCTTGGGAGCGACCGGAACAAGGTGTGACTGACACGCGCCTGCCAGAAGATGACGCCATGTTCTCATTCTGGCGCAGCATCTGGTCGGTGCCTGTTAGTCACACCGAAGGAGATTGGATTCGAGAAGTCGAAGGAGCATGCGATTCATTACCCGAAATGGGGGCAATCACAATTAGCCCCCAAGATGTAGCCCGTGCAGTCCGTCCGTTGCCTAACTGGAAATCTCCAGGGCCGGACGGACTGCACAACTTTTGGATTAAGTGGTTACTTGGGTCGCATGTTCGTTTGGCGTCTCTGTTCCAAACTGCCTTGGAGTCCGGCTCGCTGCCCGAATTCCTTACCACAGGAGTTACCCACCTGCTCCATAAATCTGGTAGCACCGCGGAACCCAAAAACTATAGACCGATAACGTGTTTACCGACGGTCTATAAGGTTCTGACATCCATTTTGAGAGCTAAAATTAATAATCACATTAGCAGCAATAACATCATGTCTGCCTCTCAAAATGGATGTAGGAATGGGTCCCGCGGTACTAAGGAGCTACTCCTCATTGATACGGCCATTAGCCAACAGGTTCGGCGTTCCCGAAAAGATCTATCGACATGTTGGATAGACTATAAGAAGGCCTATGACTCGGTGCCTCATACATGGCTCATGAGGGTGCTAGAATTGTATAAAATTGATGCAACGCTACGCACCTTCCTGACGTCATGTATGGGGCAATGGAGGACAGTCCTTCGCTATCCAGGATGTCGAAATATTCAGAGGAATAGCGAACCGGTTAGGATCGAGCGGGGTATATTTCAGGGCGATAGTTTGAGTCCGCTTTGGTTTTGCCTAGCCTTGAATCCTCTCAGCACATTGCTGGAGAATTCAGGACTAGGCTATCGGTTGAAGAGAGGTTGTCAGGTTATATCTCATCTCCTTTACATGGATGATCTGAAACTCTTTGCCCCCAGTAATCTGCAACTGATGGAGCTACTGAAGGTAACTGAAACTTTCAGTAGTGCCATCAGGATGGAGTTTGGTGTGGACAAATGTGCGGTCATGCATGTAAAGCATGGAGAGATTATGGAATCCGTGGGATCGCAACTCTCGGATTCCATAAACCTGGATCCCTCTCTCCAACCGAAACTTACAAGTATTTGGGTATGTCGGAAGCGTTAGGCATCAGCCGGTCGATTCTGTCGACATCTCACGGTGTTCACCTAGGCGGAGTGACCGACAATAGAGCTGTCATTCCATCTTATTTGTATGGTTTGACAACTCACCCGTCGTGCGCCCCGCCCGGGTGTTCACTTCGACATGTTTACAGAATCGCACTGCTGTGTTACTGACATGAAGCATTCGTTGAAGGAGCGCTTCTTTGGCCGCCTGAAGAAGGTTTTCAACAGCCTTCTGTCGGGCGGAAACAAGGTGCGCGCTTTCAACGGATGGGTCATGCCGGTATTGATGTACTCTTTCGGCGTACTCAAATGGACTCAAACGGAACTTGACGCCCTGGATAGGCGGGTTCGTACACTGCTAACTGCACATCGAATGCATCACCCACGGTCGTCGGTGATGAGACTGTATATCCCGCGAAAATGTGGAGGTCGAGGCTTTTTAAGTGCTAAGACTATCCACAATCGCGAGATATGCAGTCTCAGGGAATATTTCCTAGCTGTCGACGTGGGTATGCATCGAGATGTAGTGGCGGTGGACAAGGGACTCACCCCGCTCTCCTCGGCAAATGAGAACTGGCGCAAACCTGCAGTGCTTGACACCAACGATCGCAGGGCGGTATGGCAGAGTAAGGAACTTCACGGACGCTTTTTCCGGGCCCTACACGGGCCCGACGTGGATCAATTAGCCTCCGTAGCCTGGCTACGGTTTGGTGACCTCTTTGGGGAAACCGAAGGTTTTGTCTGTGCAATTATGGACGAAGTTATCATGACGAAAAACTACCGGAGATTTATTGTGAAGGACGGCACGGTTGACATATTATGTATATATTTATGTATATACTAGCTTCTACCAGCGGCTTCGCCCGCGTGAAAATCGGAAATAGGGGAGGTTTCTTGATTTGGATTGTAACTACACCTACTCTACACCTACCTACACCTACCTACACCTACTCTACACCTACCCTACACCTACCCTACACCTACCCTACACCTACGCTACACCTACACTACACGTACCCTACACCTACCCTGCACCTACCCTACACCTACCCTACACTTACCCTAACCAGCCCAAAAAATACTATGACATGTTTCTGATCTCCTGGTACTTGATGTTTCTGGTCTCCTGGTACTTGTGAATCTGAAGTACTAAGGCAGCAGCGGCTCTGAATTTCCACTTCCTCCTCAGTCTTTATTGATCCATGCCACTTACCGGGATAAAAAGTAGCATATGTCTCATTCCGGGATATGAACAACGTGTGTGCCAAATTTCATCCAAATCCCTTCAGCCGTTTTTGCCTGATTGAAACACAAACATACAAACATACAAACATACAAACATACAAACATACAAACATACAAACATTCACATTTATAATATTAGTAGGACTAGCTTCTACCAGCGGCTTCGCCCGCGTGATAATCGGAAATAGGGGTTTTTTGATTTGTATTGTAACTACACCTACCTACACCTACCCTACACCTACCCTACACCTACCCTACACCTACCCTACACTTACCCTAACCAGCCCAAGAAATACTATGACATGTTTCTGGTCTCCTGGTACTTGATGTTTCTGGTCTCCTGGTACTTGTGAATCTGAAGTACTAAGGCAGCAGCGGCTCTGAATTTCCACTTCCTCCTCAGTCTTCATTGATCCATGCCACTTACCGGGATAAAAAGTAGCATATGTCTCATTCCGGGATATGAACTACATGTGTGCCAAATTTCATCCAAATCCCTTCAGCCGTTTTTGCCTGATTGAAACACAAACATACAAACATACAAACATTCACATTTATAATATTAGTAGGATTAACTACAAGAAGAATCACATTCGTTGTTTACATTATTTAGTTGCTTATCGATGTTGTAAGGTGGAAATAAAAAGACGTGTTTAATAAAAATGTTTATTCTTTTTATTTACAAATTAAACATTTATGAGAATTGTGACGTCGAATTGTTACCTAGACAAAAAACTTATCTTGTAACCGTTATCTACGTTACGTGTAAGATTGTTTGTTGGAAGTATACCCACTTAGACCATTCATAATATGAATAACGTAACAATGAAAGGATTTTAAAATTTTAATAAAATAAAAAATAATTGTTTATATCCAGTTATTTATTGAAAAGTGATATATGATTTAGACTTTGTAAACATTTTATTTTTATGTAACGTCACAATGAATGTTTTGAGGTCATAGCTTAATTGTTCATTTTCTTGACGAAAAGAAGATTGAAACTAAACCTCAATTTTTGTTAAAAGAACTTTAGTTCTCACAAGATAATCGTCAATTAGATGAGAAAAATAAATTGAACTATTATGTTAGAACAGTGCGGGTAGAAGAATAAAAAACAAAATAGAATCATGATTATTGTCAACAAAATTGATAGCGAGTTCACTGCATTCTTAAGATAAGGCGATGGCACAAGTTAAAAGATATAGCTATTTTAAACGAAAGTAAACACAATATAATACAGTGTTTGTTAACGAATAATCACGGATATGTTAAAATAAAATGGCCTACTGATTTTACTAAAACTTAATATTTTGTATAACCCCCATTATTTTCGATACAGTCAAGTAGACGTTTGCGCATGGACCCAACGATATTACTGCATACTTCGCTCCCTCTAAAACTTTCCCACACCTCCATGCAATGGGTTTTTAATTGTTCCGTAGACCTCTCATTCCGCGAGTCCCACCTTTGCACCATCAAACCCCATAGATTTTCTATGGGGTTGAAGTCGGGTGATCGCGCTGGCCATGGAATAACAATAACTTCCGGGTGATTGTGAAACCACTCACGCACAGTACTCGCTCGGTGAATAGGACAATTGTCCTGGACAAACGGAAATTCTGCTAACTCATCAGCAGGGTAAATGTTGCGCACAGTAGGTTGCATAATTGAGTCTAACACTTCCACATAAGTTGAACTGTTTGCGCGTGGAGGAATGAAAGCCAGTTCTCCTGGTCCTGCTGCACTCATCCATCCCCACATATTAATTGTGATTCGACCTGATTCGGTGTTAGAAATGACGTTGTTATCACACCAGCGAGTGTTATTCTTGCGCCATAAGTGAAGCCTGCCCTTTTGACTGGATTTAAATGTTTTTTCATCTGAAAATACCGCAGTATTCCAGTCAAAATCTAAATAATTACGTGCGAAACGTAATCGTTCTTGTTTGTGCCTCTCTGTCAAGTACGGCTTTTTAGCTGGTTTTCTGTGATGCACGCCTTCAGCGTAAAGTGCACGGCGAACAGTATCCATCGAGGTGTCATATAATTCCGCAAAATGTCTCGTTGGTGCGAAACCATTCGTTTCGTATATGTCCACCATATGTCGTCGCTGCGCCTCGCTAATAAGCTTCGGTCTCCCACTTCTCTTTCGACTAGCAAGGCTACCTTCTTCCTCATATCTTTTTATCCAAAGATTTACAGTATTTTTCTAAAACAAAAATATACATATATATTAGGCAGCTATACCTACTTGACTTCATTTTCATTATATAAAATGTTAATAATCATAATTATTGAATATAATTTTAAAATAAAACTGCATTTATAAATCCAATAACCAACCCAATAAACCCAAGGATTTATGTATTTCTCTTCTAAACCTCATAAAGATACGATGGATGGATTCATAAATGGCATACATTTTAATTAGAAGATTAATTTATAATAAAGTTACAATTCATTAATAGCTATGAATTGTTAAAAAACACATTTTAGGATATAGATATTATAAAAATTCTGATATCATTTAAATTAAAATAAAATTAATTATTATTTATATATATATATGAATGAAGAAGATGGCGGACTAAAATAAAGCTATCTCTCTGTTCTTGGAAAATAACATCAAGTTATTTATTAAATTTGACACGGATGTATTGGAAACTATTGAATTTGGATGGGGTACCTACACAAAATGAATTTTTCTTAATATATTGAGAAATTATTATCGTTTCAAGATTATTAGATCAAGTGTCAACGGTCAAGTCGTTTTTATTTGCATTTTTCTTGTGATTTTGTGAAAGTATGTTGTGCAAGCAAATAAAATTATAAAACGTGTGTAGTTCCCGACATCGCCATTTTTCAAACCAAACAACTCAAACACCCCTTTTGCTTTGGATGCCAAAAATAAATTCAATATAAAAGTACTCTGTGAATAAATTGATCGTCAAAGGTGGCCTATACTCGACGTCTGCAGCCCACCGAGAAGGTTGTACTACATGCGCGCGGCGCCCCAGGCCCCCAGGGCGACTGCGCTAAGGTAGTCAATAATTGACAGTGTCATGTTTTAATTGAAAATGTAAAAAGTGAACAATATTTTTATTTTTAGTGTTAAACTCTTTAAACTGTGTTAAATGTAAAGTTTTTTGTATATTATTATTTCATAGTGATTTTAGTTTTAATTTATCTGGTAAGTCTAATCTAGTAACCTACATGTTAAATGCCGGCGGTCGCGATGCCGGAACCTGTGCGAGTCAACCTGCCACATCCCTCGACACCCAGCTGGTGAGATGCCCCCATTGCTCCCAGGCACGCTTTTTTAAAGGCGAACGGGGATTGAGGATACACTATGGCAAGGTTCACAAGCCTCATAGTGTATCTTTATCCCCAGCCACATCTCAAACATCAATTAATTTGGAACCACTTTGGACAACGCTATCAAAATTAAAAAATTCAACACCTCTTATAAAGAGAGTTCCTCGGGGTGCAAGACGGTCTGTTGCGCTGAGTTTAGCGCGATGCGTCCGTCTTGCGACACAGGAGAACACGCAAAGTGCCTGGGAGGAATTACTCACCTTCCCTTATAGGATTCTACATGTCCAAAAAAGTTTGACTACAAAAAAAACATTAACGACCCAAATAAAAGACAACTGTAATAATTCGACCTACACTTTAGATCCAAAATTACCAGTTTTTAGTAATGTTCCCCAAAAAGGCGTGTGTTCACATGTGGAATCCAAATTAAGTGAAGGTGACATTAGTGGTGCGGCCAGGCTGTTATTCAGTAGTGATGTGGTGGCGCCTTACTCTCCAGATACTATTTCAGCTCTGGAGAGTAAACACCCAGCGCCTGCGGATGGCCTCAACTTCCCAGATCCCCCCGACTCCACCAATCCGGATTCTTCTTTCTGCAAAATTTCAGCCTCCCAGTTGATGGCAGCCGTGAGCTCCTTCAGAAGTGGATCCGCCGGCGGCCTCGACGGCCTGACTCCTCAGCACTTGAAGGACCTTTTAAGTTCAGGCGCCGGGGAAGCTGGTGAGTCGCTTTTGAAGGAGCTTTCGTCCCTCGTTACCCTAATGCTCTGCGGCGGTGTGAACGAAGCTGTCGTCGATGTCTTATACGGGGCAAACCTATGTGCCCTGCGCAAGAAAGACGGCGGCATTCGTCCCATTGCCGTCGGGTGCACCTACAGGCGTATGGCAGCCAAAATTTGCTGTAAATTATACAGTGAAGTATTATCCAATAAATTTCAGCCCCTACAGCTTGGCTTTGGATCCAGAGGGGGCTGTGAGGCTGCCGTACATGCCCTTTCAACTTTTTTAAATTCCGGTAAGAGTGAGGTTATCCTCAAGGTTGACGTTAAAAACGCCTTCAACTCCTTTAACAGGGACACTTTGTTGGCTGAAGTAAAAAAAGAATTACCAGAGATTTACGGCTTTTTATGGCAGTGCTACAGGTACCCTTCAAAATTATTGTATAAAGATATTGTTTTAGAATCAGCAGTAGGATGCCAACAAGGTGACCCTCTCGGGCCAGTCATTTTCAGCTTGGCTATCCATCCAATCATACAAAAACTAAATTCAAAATTTAACGTCTGGTATTTAGATGATGGAACACTAGGAGGTGACTTAGACACCGTTTTAAAAGATTTCCAATTTCTGAAGCAGCAGTTCCAATCCATCGGCCTTGACCTCAATCACTCCAAATGTGAAATTTTTATTTGTGACAAGAGCGACAGACAAATGACTCTTCAGAAATTCAATGCAATAGCCCCAGATATCAAAATTTTAGAAAAGAGTTCTCTGCACCTCCTAGGTTCACCAATATTGGAAGACAGTTTTTCTTCATTCATTGACGTCAAAATTAAACATTTTAACGATATTTCGGAAAGACTGTCCAAAATCAATTTACATTCGGCTTTCACCCTCATGAGATATTGCTGTTTTGGCCCAAATTTTATGTATTTCCTCCGCACTTCCCCTTTATGGAAGCAGTCACATCTTTTGGACAAAATTGATCAAATCATTCAATGCACACTAACATCTATTTTAAATGTGGCTTTGGATGACCGAGCGTGGCTGCAAGCCACACTGCCCGTTCGTTTTGGTGGGCTCGGCATCCGCAAAATTTCTAGTGTAAGCCTACCGGCGTTCCTGTCTTCGGTCCACAGCACTGAAAAGTTAACCAAAAGAATTTTAAATTCATCATTGGTTAACTGTGAAGTGCCGTGCTTGACCGATGCAGTGAGCGCCTGGAAAGTGGCTTGCCCGAACACGGCGTTGCCCGATAACCCATTTTCCCAAAGACAATGGGACGAGCCGCTCTGCAGGTTGGTACGGAATAACCTCATAAACACGTCCACCAATACTGCGGAGCGTGCCCGCCTGCTGGCTGTGGGTGAATGGGAGTCGGGTCTTTGGCTACAGGCCCTACCGTCACCCAACATAGGTACCATGCTGAGTGACGGTACTTTCCGGATCGCTACGTGTCTGCGTCTGGGTGCTCCTAGCGGAGCTCCACATCGTTGTCAATGCGGTGAAGCAGTCGACCGCCTCGGACACCATGGCCTGTCCTGCAGTAGGAGCGCTGGTCGGTTAGCGCGGCACGCCAGCATTAATGACATCATCCGTCGGGCTCTTGTCACCGCCGGGGTGCCAGCTGTTTTAGAACCTAATGGCTTGGCACGTGACGATGGGAAGAGGCCAGATGGGATGACAATAATGCCTTGGAAGGTGGGTAGGCCTTTGGTGTGGGATGCAACATGTGTCGACACCCTTGCGCCATCCCATCTTCTTAGCACGGCGGGCTGCGTTGGGGCGGCTGCTGCAGGTGCAGAAAATCTCAAACGGCGCAAATATAACAACCTTATTGGGAGTTACATATTTGAGCCGTTTGGGGTTGAAACACTAGGCCCATGGGGTCCGAGTGCTCACCGAGTCTTTCGGGACATCAGCAAACGACTTGTCGACTGTTTACGTGACCAGAGGGCTGGGCTTTTCTTTGGCCAAAGAATCAGCATTGCCATTCAACGTGGCAATGCTGCCAGTGTTCTGGGCACTTTTGTCATTGACAGCGATGTGGATGAGTTTTTTGATGCCCAATGATCAATTTGTTTTTTACACTTTTTGTATATAATTCGCAATTTTTTGTCTAGTTTGTATATAGTTAGGTTTAGTAGATTTTAATAGCTATTATACTCACATTCAGTCCGGTTTCTTCAGATATTTGTGTTAAGACCACTTTTATGCAGCCCAATGATAGTCGCCCTCACTTCAATACTAATATTAGCCTGCATTTTGCGAATATTACAATATTGTTAACCACACGTCACTAACCAACAACTACAACCAAACGACAGTTCATTTCGGTCAAGTTAAAACTCATGTCTACCTCGCAGAAATCTAATTCTTTATTTAGTTTTTTTGTGATCTACCTTTCTAACTCTAAGAAATGTGTGAACAAGTTAAAGAATAATTTAATATAATAATATGTAATGCTAATCCATAACTTCCAATCGGGTAAGAACTTACAAAAAGTCAACAATTGCGTGGGATTTGAACTTGCGGCACACTGATTTGCGCTTCAATCTGTGTGCTCTATACCACTGGGCCATCTTGACTTATGCTAAGTTGATGAAATTGAGGATTACAATCAATTGTTGGCGATAACTTGAAAATAGAAGGTCGTAAGTCAAACTAAACGTCAAACTAATACGTTGTGAGAATTCTTATCGACTTTTGCTAGTAACCGTACATTGAATATTTTCGCATAAAAATAACAGAGAAATGTTAGGAAAAATGTATAAAACGCAAAAATGCCATTATTGACTTTTTTGTCTGTTTATCTGTTTGTCTGTTTGTCCAAATGTTTGTGTCAGTATCACGCAAAAACCACTGATTGGATTCGAAAGCTAAGTTCTTAAAAATATTAAGTGTTAACCCGAGTAACATTTAGCGTTTATTTCATCAAAATCGACCCACAAAGTCAAAAGATATTGAATTTTTAATTTTAGTAAGGAACTTCAGCGCTAAGCGTTGCGGTGACCGAATCTTAGGCGCCATTTATTGAGAAAGGTCAAATGCAGGTAAGCATGAAAATAACATCAAAACAAATTGTTGAGTTATTTGTGAAACTTTTAATAAGCAGTAAAATAAAAGTGAACATTTTAATACCATGACGTTAATTGTTACAAATGAGCTTCTTATTTAACGTGTTCCTCTGCCAAATATTTTGTCAGTTTACTACATGATCAAATAGATGGCGTTGCACTGATGACGCGTTTGTCTGAATCGCGGTGTTAAGATTTTCGGTTACATTATGACTCTTACACGATTTCTGACATCGTTGTTGTTCGCTAAAGATTTAATCCGGTCTCAAAAAACTTTTTCAAGTCAGTGATAGGGTGAGGTCTCGAGTCCAAATTAGTAAAAATCTCTGATTTGTTCAGGTTCATTAATTAGGGTTAGTTAGTGATAGTTTGACGGCTGATAGGACAAAATGTAAGAAAAAAACGTGTTGCGCCGACCTCAAGTAACATGGGATAAGGGCAGGAAGATGATGATTAATTAGGGTTCCGACTACCGTACTCAAAGGGTAAAACGGGACTCTATTACTAAGGCCCAGCTGTCCGTCACCAGGCTGTATCTCATGAATCGTGATAGCTAGACAGTCGAAATGATGATGTATATCAGTTGCCGCTATAATAACAAATACTAAAAACAGAATAAAATAAATATTTAAGTGGGGCTCCCATACAACAAACGTGGTTTTTTTGCCGTTTTTTATAGATAATGGTATGGAACCCTCCGTGCGCGAGTCCGACTTGCACTTGGCCGGTTTTTTTATAAATAATGGTACGGAACCCTTTGTACGCGAGTCCGACTCGCACTTAGCCGGTTTTTTGTTGTTTGCCTTGAACAATTCTGGTTTTTGGTTAGCAGTACTGAACTGGACGGTTCGACTTGCGAATCAGGCCTGTAGAGTTCTGTACCAAAGTCCAAAGATAACGAACCTATCTAAGATAATAAGACTAACGAATACCTCTAATAACATTGCTGAGTTATTTCTGGAAAAAGAGAAAAGTGAATATTTTAATATCTTTTATTATTTATCATTATATTATGTGTAGACTTCTTGGTCCAAACGAATATTTTAACAGTTCAACTTTATTCTCAAATATATGGTGGTGTTCATTTGATGTAATTTATTGAATCGCGCGAAAGAAAGACGTTATCCTAATATTGGTTTGCTTAGCTCGACTTTTAATTGTATTCAGTAACTTGATTGACAGTTCAAAAGACAATTTTTAATAGTTTATCGTGTTTTTAACCGCTGCGGCCCCGACATGTGAAAATTCCCAAAAAAAAGTAAATCTTATGTAATAGGTAAATAAACATTAAATTCGCGATTAATTCGCGACACACCGGTGTGTCGCCGGGGCCGGAGCGGAGTTAAATATGTATGTCGCAGATCGCCTAATGGAATGTCAAGCGTTTATCATAATTTTAATTTAGTTTGTTTAATTTGATTTTTAGTCTGGCAATGCTTGAGTGTGTTTAGTCGAATAAGTTGTCGTTGGTCATTTTTGAAGTTTATAAAAAGGCGGTAGACTTGTGCAGTTGACACATTTGAAGTGTGATCGTGGCGACCAACGGTTGACTTGGCTAACCTCATTACATTCCATTTTTATTTTATTTCAATCCGAAAATACATTTTTAATCCTTTTATTATTTTTATTGTAAAGTGTTGCGAACAGTAAAGTTGAGTGTACCGAACAGTGCCTGTGTATTATTTCACGCCAGACTCCACGTGCCATCATGACCGACCAACAAAATAATGAAGACACCCCTAATCTGTCGTCATCAGAATTGGGATGCCCACGTGCTTCCCGACCCGAACCTGATGGAGATGAAAAATGGCGCATGATGTTCGAGCAACAGAACCAGAACTTTCTTGCAATGTTGCAAGCAATGTCACCTGCTTCAAGCAAGAAAGTGCAGCTACCCGAGTTTGATCCCGAGAAACCAAACGTCGATGCACGTGCGTGGGTCACCACTGCTGATATGTGCATGGCGGATTATGAGCTTCAAGGTGCGTCACTTATGATTACTTTGAGCCGAGCGCTGAAGGGCCAAGCGTCGTCGTGGTTGTCACAGATTTCGTTTCCTGGCATGACATGGAACGATTTCAAGGACGTATTTGTGGCAAGATATGATTGCCCCGAAACACCAGCTGCTTCGCTTATTAATCTTAATAACAGTGCACCAAAAGAAGGTGAGTGTTTTGCTGCTTATTCCTCACGTGTGCTTACGTCATTATTGTCACGCTGGAAGAACCTGACGGTGGAGCAGATAGCTATTTCTACCGTGCTAGCACACATGTCACACCTCGATCATCGTGTCCAGCGACTGGCATTCACTACCGACATCGACACAAGATCTAAACTACAACAAGAACTTCGTGCGATGTCGTTCCTGAAACGCAAAAACCCGTTTCACCAGGGTGCTCCAGGTGTGGATAGCAAGCATTTCAAGCCTAACCCTACAACTAGTGCACCCAAGTGCTACGTATGTGGTAAGGCAGGCCACAAGGCTTCTACGTGTTACCAGAGAAGAGACAGCAAGACTGAAAGAAGACCCCACTCCTCAAGCTCTTCTCCTGGGAGTACATCATCTGTTCCGGCGAAGCCCAAGAACACCAGCTCCGTTACCTGCTTCCGGTGCAAGAGCCGAGGCCACTACGCGAACCGTTGTCCTGCAGCAGCCCAGGGTTCCGGCAGCGGCGGCACTGGTGGCGCTGGTGCAGCTCCTGAACAACGTCGTGTGGACTTGTGCGTGGTTAACGCGCCTACTGGTACTCTCCGTCACTCTGGTGAGTCATTTAATTTTTGTTATGATTCTGGAGCAGAGTGTTCATTAATGAGAGATTCTATTTCGTGTAAATTTAATGGTGAGCGTAATTATACTGTCGTTACTATGACGGGTATTGGTCAAACTTCCGTGAATAGTAACCTGAACATTTTAGTTAATGTTGATATTGGTAACATTGCTTTAGATATTGTTTTTCATGTTTTACCTGATGAATATCTTCAACATGACATCGTGATTGGACGTGAAATTTTGATTAATGACTTGGTGATTAACATGACTTCTAAAACTTTAACCTTTTCGAAAAATTTACCTAATGTGAACATTTTAAATGTAGAGTCGAATGTAGAGCCGAATGTAGAGTCGAATGTAGAGTCGAATGCAGAGTCGAATATCAACTCGTATGTCGAATTGAATGTTGACTCAAGCATCGATTTACGTACCATTTTAAATGTAGAGTCAGATGCAGTTAAATTTAACGGTATTGATACCGACTTTTCTCCAGATATCAAAGCCAGACTTATTTTAATTTTAAATCAATTTTCAAATAACTTTATTTTTGGAACACCTAGCTCTCCCGCTAATATTGACCCTATGGAAATTAGACTCAAAGATCCCAATAAGACAGTTTATCGTCGTCCTTACCGGTTGAGTCCCCAGGAAAGACAGGTAGTGCGTAATAAAATTGAAGAACTTCTCTCCTCTAATGTGATCCGCCCAAGCTCCTCACCTTTCGCCAGTCCTATTCTTCTGGTGAAGAAGAAGGATGGCAGCGACCGCATGTGCGTTGATTATCGCGAATTGAACGATAACACAGTGCCTGACAGATTTCCATTGCCAATGATTTCCGACCAAATTAATAGGCTTCACGGTACTCATTACTTCACAACTCTAGATATGGCTAGTGGATTCCACCAAATACCAGTTCATCCGGATTCCATTGAGCGCACTGCATTTGTTACGCCCGACGGGCAATACGAGTATTTAGCCATGCCATTCGGTATGCGCAATGCCCCTTCGGTTTTTCAACGTGCAGTGACTAAAGCCTTAGGAGAGCTTGCAAATACGTTTGTCGTGGTCTACATGGATGATTTAATGGTCGTAGCGTCAAATGTCGATCAAGCTCTACATAGGTTGCAATTAGTTTTAGATGTTTTGACAAAGGCTGGATTCTCATTTAATCTCAAAAAATGTTCATTCCTCAAACAAAAAGTTGAGTACCTGGGTTTTGAGGTTAGCTCTGGTGAAATTAGACCGAACCCTAAAAAGATAGAAGCCCTTGTTTCTCTCCCTCCCCCAAAGACTGTAACTCAGTTACGACAATTTATTGGTCTGGCATCGTACCTACTTTCGCCAATTCATCCCAAAATTCTCGCAGATCATGGCTCCTCTTTATGCTCTGACAAGTGTCTCTAAAGGTAACATCAAATGGGAACCTTCTCACGAGACTGTTAGATAAACAATTATCTCTGCCTTAACCAACCACCCTGTTCTGACTATATTTGACCCAAACTGTCCCATTGAATTGCACACAGATGCCAGTTCGTTAGGTTATGGTGCAATTTTGATTCAGAAAAAGGATGCCAAACGTTGCGTGGTCGCCTACTATAGCAAACGCACCACAGCTATAGAGTCTAAATACCACTCATATGAGTTGGAGACTCTCGCAGTTGTGAATGCGGTTCGGCATTTTAGGCATTACTTGTACGGCAACCATTTTACAGTTATGACCGATTGTCACGCTCTTGAGTCCACTCGTAAAAAGCTTGATCTCACACCTAGGGTTCATAGGTGGTGGGCATTTTTGCAGTCGTTTGACTTTAACATTATTCATGTTGATGGAAAACGGATGCAACATGCTGACTTTTTCTCTCGAAATCCCGTACCTGACAAAACCCCATTCACAAAGGTAGAGCAGAAGCAAATCAATATCACGAATTTCTGTGCCAATTGGTTGCTGTCTGAGCAACAACGTGATAACGAAATCTCTGAGCTCATGGTTAAACTTAAAGACGGGAATCTTGACAATGATATCGCAAAAACTTACGAGATCAGATCTGGTGTTTTACATCGTAAGATACAGCGCAACAATAGGAGTTTATGTCTGCCTATAGTACCTAGAGCTTTGAGATGGTCTATTGTTAGCACCACTCACGAGTCCCTTATGCACCTAGGCTGGGAGAAAACCCTTGAAAAAATGTACGATTTGTATTGGTTTGAGCATATGGCAAAATTTGTTAGGAAATGTTGAGAGTTGTGTTGTTTGCAAAATTTCTAAATCGCACTCAGGCAAAGTTTCAGCGGAATTACATCCCATTCCTAAAATAGCGATCCCTTGGCATACCCTTCATATTGATGCTACAGGCAAGTTAAGTGGCAAAAATGATAAGAAAGAGTATGTCTTTGTTCTCATTGACGCCTTCACAAAATATGTGCTTCTACATCACACCCTGAATATTAATAGTGCTAGTGCTATTCGTGCTTTAAAAAGCTGTGTCACATTGTTCGGAGCACCGACGCGAGTAATCGCAGACCAGGGCCGTTGTTTTGCAAGTACCGACTTCCGCGAGTTTTGTTCCTCTCATAATATTAGTTTGCACTTAATTGCTACTGGTAGTTCCCGCGCGAATGGTCAGGTAGAGAGGGTTATGAGCACTCTAAAAAATATGCTCACGGCAGTAGAGACTAGCAAGGACCGTTCATGGCAAGACTCTCTCCCAGATGTGCAGTTAGCTCTCAATTGCACTGTGAATAGAGTAACCAAACACAGCCCTCTAGAACTTCTCATAGGTAAAGTCGCACGTCCTCTAGATTTAATGTTTTCCGATGAGCCCGAAATTAGTATTGACGAAGTAAGATCGGACGCTGTCGTTAACATGAATAGGAATGCAAATTATGAGAAAGCAAGATTTGATTCCAATAAAGCTAAGTTTGATCGATTTGTCGTAGGTGATTTTGTTCTCTTGAAAAACGAAGACAGAAATCAGACAAAACTTGACCCTAAGTATAAAGGTCCATTTAAGGTCGTTGAAGTGTTAGACGGTGACAGATACAATTTAAAGTCTCTAACAAGTAATCGCCACTATAAATATGCTCACGATCGCCTTAGAAAAATGCCTGATTCTAATGTTCCAATGGAAATTAATGATGATGTAGAGACTAATGAATGAACCTGTTTAATTTTTGGAATTGTATTTTTTTATTTCTATCATTACTCTTTCCCAATACGTTACCGCTGGTTAAGCGAGTTAGTTATGCAAACTATCGCTGGTTAAGCGTTAGTGGTGTTCTCGCTGGTTAAGCGTTAGTGTTATAATCGCTGGTTAAGCGGATTATGTTGACTTTCGCTGGTTAAGCGTTAGTTGTTGAAACGCTGGTTAAGCGTATTATGGTGTGCTTTCGCTGGTTAAGCGTTAGTGTGTTAATATCGCTGGTTAAGCGTTATTATTATTATTATCACTGGTTAAGTGATAGGATTTGTAACGCTGGTTAAGTGCTACAATTTTAAGCACTGGTTAAGCACTGCAGTGAATTACACTACTGGGTAAGTAGTGTTGTACGGCACTGGTTAAGTGCTGTGGATTTGTTTGATAGAGTCCTAAATGCTTTCAGAATTTCGTGCTTTCAGTAATGTTTAATTTATGCTTTCTTATTATGAGTATTGCGTTTTAATCTGACCCAATCATTTTGTGAGAATGTCCCTGACGTGGGTCAGGATAGCCGAGTGAACTAGTTACTTTTCTGGATTATTTGTCTTTTCAGGTACCTCATCCCACGAGGTCGTGTGAAGGTCAGAAATGGCCGTGTCGCAGATCGCCTAATGGAATGTCAAGCGTTTATCATAATTTTAATTTAGTTTGTTTAATTTGATTTTTAGTCTGGCAATGCTTGAGTGTGTTTAGCCGAATAAGTTGTCGTTGGTCATTTTTGAAGTTTATAAAAAGGCGGTAGACTTGTGCAGTTGACACATTTGAAGTGTGATCGTGGCGACCAACGGTTGACTTGGCTAACCTCACTACATTCCATTTTTATTTTATTTCAATCCGAAAATACATTTTTAATCCTTTTATTATTTTTATTGTAAAGTGTTGCGAACAGTAAAGTTGAGTGTACCGAACAGTGCCTGTGTATTATTTCACGCCAGACTCCACCTGCCATCATGACCGACCAACAAAATAATGAAGACACCCCTAATCGTGTACGTTACCCCAACAAGAAAGTGTCTCCTAGAGTTATATGAGTAGAACGTATTATTGGTGCCTTATCTGTTGTAAATGTGCCCCCACATAAAAAATGTGTGCCCCCTGTCGTTTTGGAAAAAAACGGAAAAAACGATTCTTGCTGGGGTAACGTTTTTCTAGCAGGAAAATTCTAAACGAATGATCGGAGAGAGAAAAATTGTGCATAGCCAGAGAGCTTATATGTGTGCCAAAATGTGCCCCCAAAAATAAAATCTGTGCCCCTTCAGGTTTTCGAGATATTGCATTTCCTGCTGGAGTAACGTTTTGATGAATCGTATATCTCTAAAACCATTGCATGTGCCCCTGTAGAATAAACATACACGAGTAACTCTTAATGTGTGCCCCTTTGTGCCCCAATTAGATTTAAGAAAATATTTATAGTTTTCAAGTTATCGCGGTTTTATGAAAACCCGAAAAAACATCGCAGCGCCTAAATGAGACAAGGCATAACTTCGCTGAAAACTGTATTCGGTTCTTCTTGACGCTAATAATAACCATACAAAGTTTCAAAACTGTTCATGCATGCGTTTTTGAATAATCATGCTAAAAGTAAAAACGATGGTGTCATAACTTTGACGGCAAAATACAAGGAACTGGCACAATCCCAGATGTGTAGGTGTAAACCAAAATCTTGTGCCTTTTGTCAAAAATATATGGTGAAAATATTGAGCTTCAAATGTTACGCATTAAGTAAATATAAACAAAAAACCATAATATGTAAACAACGGCTGGTTATCCGACCAAATCTGAATGACTACTAAAAAGCGACGGATTCATACATATCGATGACCTTCTTTATTGGACGTATTATACCTAAGCTGTTGTCCGTACAGTCGCGTTCAAAAGTTTTGAGGGCTAATTAAAAAATATATACACATATGGCTGCCATAGAACATTCTGTAAAAATCAAATCAATTATTTAGTTATTTCGGCTAAAAAGATACAGCCCTGTGACTGTGACATGTTGAGTGTTGACGGATTGTGGTCGAGTCTTAGTTTTGGAGACATGAATTCTTGTCATGAATTATTTTTTTACATAGTAACTAGAAGTTATTAAGGGATTATATGTCATCAACCTAGCACAAGAAGAGAATTAAATACGTATTATACAAAAAAAGTAAACAAATTACTGAATCGCTTTTGACGAAATTTCTATTGGACGGTAAGGTACAAGTATTTTTAAATAAGTCAAAACAATGCCATTAAATACTTACCACCGCAGATCGTGCCATAAAATTCACCACCCCTACAACCACATAATTGTTATAAAATGCTTATACGCCACTTTCAACCAACTTAAAAAAAGTAAACAAACAGTATCAGTGCAACTGCGTGACTCAACGTAACAGTGTCCTTGGCGTCATAACATAACTGCAACTGTTTACCAATACCAAGTAATAATCCAAACGCACTTCCTAGTCAATAAACACTTTGTACCCATTATTCATAATAGAGCGACGTTACACGTAACTGTCTCTGTCACACTAACACCGTACGCGTACTAGCTGTTTCACTTTCTCTAAGCAAGACAAAGCGATTCCTTGCGTGACGACGTCAGCGGACGCCGCGGGGCCAAAGATGTATGTAGCGGTGTGGGGAGGCGAAAAAAGGAAATCTTCTATTAAGGTAAATGCTCCAACCAGCCTGCGAAATTCGAATTTTCCTAAGTTTTTTTGCAATTTGCAGGCCAGTGCTTGGTTGTATGTTGATTAAAATATTATTCGCGGCTGTAAGACATATGTAGATACAAAATTATAATCATCAATATCATCAATATAATGCTCTAAGTTCATAAAGATGTAGGAATGAGTTTTTCTGTTTTTTCTTTTTTCCTACGCCTTTATTTAGTACGAACATATTTAGTGTCAGTTTATTTGTTGTCACGAAACGTCGCTGCAATTTGTACAAAAAAAATACGTGTGAATAACAGTGCATTTCCAAATAAAGAAGCGAGTATTATTTTCATAGCATTAGCCTATTAATACAATTCATGTATGTATCGTCTTTATCTATATATTACAAGTTATTCTGATATTGTGGCTAATTGAGGTTGTTTCTCACGAAAATGCTACACATATGAGTCACATTTCGTCACTCATATGACGTAACTCACATCTACGTGTAAAGTTAAAACATGTTTACACTGCGGCTGAAAATTTTAACAAATTATATGCCGGCGGCGTCCGGTGTTATCTCCATACAAAACGTTTCACTAATAAATAAATCTGACATTTACGGAAAATAGATATAAAAGAGTTTTAGTGTAATTTTTTAAAATAATAATTTGGAGGTTTCGAATAAATGCTGAATTTGATCATTAAACCTGCATTTTAGCTCCCTGCCGAACCCTGCTCAATTTGAGCAGTAGGACATAGTTACATGTAAACTCTGCTTTACAATAAATGTGACTTACATTAGTATAATACATAATACAAATATAATACATAATACAGGTATGTCACAAAACAGTTTGGTCACGATTTTGAGCATGTTAGTCACATGTACATTTTATTTGAAAATGGCTCTTATAAATGTACCTACTTAATCATGTGTAAGGTCATAGAAACAGCTATTAAAATATAATCCAATAACAACTTTATTTTATTAGATATTACTTTTCTACTTCAGTGTACTCAGGCACAACACGTGTGAACCGGTTAGTGAGTAAAGTAAAGAAGGTCATCGATATGTATGAATCCGTCGCTTTTTAGTAGTCATTCAGATTTGGTCGGATAACCAGCCGTTGTTTACATATTTTGGTTTTTTGTTTTTATTTACTTAATGCGTCACATTTGAAGCTCAATATTTTCACCATATATTTTTGACTAAAGGCACAAGATTTTGGTTTACACCCACACTTCTGGGATTGTGCCAGTTCCTTGTATTTTGCCGTCAAAGTTATGACACCATCGCTTTTACTTTTAGCATGATTATTCAAAAACGCATGCATGAACAGTTTTGAAACTTTGTATGGTTATTATTAGCGTCAAGAAGAACCGAATACAGTTTTCAGCGAAGTTATGCCTTGTCTCATTAAGGCGCTGCGATGTTTTTTCGGGTTTTCATAAAACCGCGATAACTTGAAAACTATAAATATTTTCTTAAATCTAATTGGGGCACAAAGGGGCACACATTAAGAGCTACTCGTGTATGTTTATTCTACAGGGGCACATGCAATGGTTTTAGAGATATACGATTCATCAAAACGTTACTCCAGCAGGAAATGCAATATCTCGAAAACCTGAAGGGGCACAGATTTTATTTTTGGGGGCACATTTTGGCACACATATAAGCTCTCTGGCTATGCACAATTTTTCTCTCTCCGATCATTCGTTTAGAATTTTCCTGCTAGAAAAACGTTACCCCAGCAAGAATCGTTTTTTCCGTTTTTTTCCAAAACGACAGGGGGCACACATTTTTTATGTGGGGGCACATTTACAACAGATAAGGCACCAATAATACGTTCTACTCATATAACTCTAGGAGACACTTTCTTGTTGGGGTAACGTACACCCCCTAATCTGTCGTCATGTATATATTTTTTTAAAGTTTCATAAAGATTTAATACGTTATCTAAGTTTATTAAACGCTCATTCATACATCAAAAAACTTTTTTTTTTGGCTTAGGTACTTAATCTGAATCCTTCAACTGTGCACGATTATTTAGCAAAACTTAAAAAATCAAAACAAAACTTTGTTTTCCTTTCCTATAACCACAAGTTTCGCGAGTTTTTGAGTAATTATGTGTAAAATTGTATTTAAATCTGATAATGGTTGTGCGCTCATTCAACGACTTTTTTAGCGCATATCGAAACAAAAAAACGTATTTCGATTTTCTAGGGTGATAACAAAAGGTAAAAAAAAACATAGATTCGTCTCTAACATTACTTTATACATACCTATCTCAAATCTGAGTAAAACAAAAAAAAACAGTTAAGTACAAATAAACTGATACACACTAATACACCTAATTATTTTGTTTAACCTTGATTATATCTACACTAACTGCCGCCCGCGGCTTCGCCCGCATGTATGCTAGCGCGGTATGAAATATGTACTTATACTTTACCACAGTAATGTCGAAACGCTGCAAACCAACCATCTCATCGCTACCTACAGCAATCAAAACCTCTATCTACCTACTACAAAATCTTACTAGGTAGGTACTTACCTACCATTTTTATTAGTCTCATAGGTAATCATTTCACAATGATATTTCGTCTAATTCAATAATATATGTAAGTAGCTGAGTACACAAGTAAGTAGATCATAGCCTAGCCTAGGAAACTACCTAAGTACTTATTAGTTCTTTTTTAACCCGAGCGGGTACTTAGGTAGGTAGTTTACTCGTGTCACTTTTTTCACCCGTTCTGCTTATTTATTTATTAATCCAAGTATTTCACTCGGTGAAAAAATCGAAATACCTACCTGTGGTGTCCTCGTTTGCTGCTGGGTTCGTAAATCAAAGCCAAACACTCGTTTCACCAAGGAGCGCATACACGTCCGCACCGGCCGGCGGTTGGGCAAGCAATGCCGTGACGTGCATGCGCCGCTTGTACTTTATTAATACGTCACACCTCTTCCTTTACATAAGAATTTAAACAAACAAATATAATAACTGATTAATTATTTTAAGTATACTTAATTATCAAATAGTTAATTAATTCTCCACATTCTATAATTTCCAACAAGGTAAAATTTATCTTCCACTGAATACTTATTATACAATTTAACAGAGTTATTTATCTATTCTTTTGCTTCTATCGAATCACTTTTATCCTCTGAATCATCTGTTTGATAATAATTTTTCCCCTATTTCCAGGTATATACCATACTTTTCCCTTTTTCCTTCACTTGCTTTCCAAACTGTCTTTTATAAAAGTCTAAGTCAAAACGTTCATTTCAATAAGGCCATCAAACGGCTCTTTTGAACGTCATCATTTACATCCAAATACTATGTATACAAAATAAGGTGACTCTACTGTCCGTTCGCAAAGGTAGATTCTTATGGAGAAGAACGGACAAGAAACTCCATAGTTACTCTTTTCAAATAAATGTTTTACAATATTTTGAATACACACATTAACTTTGATATATGTGAGGTTGATGCACCTAGAGTATACTACTTATAGAAATCAAAGTATTACCAGCAGAGGTAAACTTTTTCATTTTCTTAATAAGTACATGGTACTCACATATTTACAAATATTGGAACCATTAATAAAACAGTGTGTGGGTTAATAGAAAAATAAAAACTCAAAAAATAGAAAGAGTACATCTATAAAGTTAATACAAAAATTGACCAGTTTGATTTTGTCTACACTACACCCTTGGTTGTTCCATGCAGCAGCGACTGGCGTAGTCATTTATACCGTAGCGCCACGAATCCGCGACACTGCCATCCGTGACTAGCACCCATCCTCGGGTGTAGTACAATATCCAGTCATGAGGGCTTCGTGCACAGCGCTCCCCGCACAACATTACTCAACGGAAAGATATCCGATCTAACAAAATAAATTTCTGAAATGCATACTCACTCATGAAAATTCCGTTATAATCTGTGCACCAACACAGACCAGATTCGCACCAACAATTTGAAAATATCTAGCACGATATGTGCAACAACACATTAAGCGCTACGAGTATGTACTTGGTGCACAGACAGAAATCGTACCAACGATTCCTTGGAGACCCATCGCCTCATGTCATTCATGAGGTGCGATCAAGAAATTAGTAAACAAGCCATCAGACTTGGTTTCATTATCACTGTCATCAACTATGTGATCTAATTCTTAAATGAACCTTTGAATTTAGGATTTTAATTAATCCAGTTTCACTCTTAGTTTGCTAATAACACGAAATCGTTCACGGATATTTTTGTTTTTTTTTTTTTAACTACTGTGCAATAAAATTGAGCTTTACCTTATACCACACAGCGCTTAAAACTCTCTAATGAAATCTCACGGACCTCATCTAATCGTTTTTAGTATCTACATCACTAAACATCAATAATAACGGTCTCGCAATTTCTACAGATTCCTTTTACGCAATATATTGCACCTATAGCGTCTTGTTACGATTTGCTATCGTTAATCTCTACGGCAATTGGTCTACAAACTTTTCATGTTACACAGCTATTCCATGTCACTCTAATGTCGTTCAGTCGGTAAACCTTTGACAGACCGACAGTGGCTATAAATGGTTTCATTGAAACAAATGTTTTAGGTTTGATCCGCGATTAGCTAGTATTCGTGATTACAAAGTCCAAGCACCAGTAATAGTCATCGAAATCACATTAATTTGAACAAAGAAAATAAAAACAAGGTATCTGACTCTACGTGTAAAATTGTACGTGATTTTACATTAGACTTTACATTCAATTCTACATTCGACTTTACATTTGACGCTTTTCAGTGTTTTGGTCGATAATATACTCCTCTTCGTTATGAAATTGACCTTTTTCGGCATGATTTCTCAAGCTTAACAAAATCGTTAAAATGTTTCTACTTCCTCCTGTTTTCTTTTTCTGTTAGAAAATATAAATTTCGTTAATCCGACTTTGTTTCGAACTTAAGGAACTGTCTCATTTCTTTAGAGCTAATGCAAAGACATCGACACCTTCCCCTTCTTCAGCATGAACGTTGACTATAATCTACCCGGAAGATTATAGTCAACTTCTTGTTTGTAGTGCTATTCCCCCAACGTAGTAGAGAGTAGCTCGTTTCTTCGCAGGATTGTCGATGTTGACAGGCAATGTGTTAAATTCAAGAGCCCTCTTCCATTTCTCCCTGCGAGTGTCGACAATTATTCTGATCATCTTCGCAACCAAGAAGTTTGGGAGTGTGGATAACGCATGAGTCATTTTGGGTTTTAATAAAATTAACTCTTACTTTTGCGTGGCTTTTTACTGAAAATCATTAACAGAAACACACAACTGCGTAGCCCTAATATAAAGATGCAAGTACTCTTTACGTGGCCCTTTGTGTGTTATTTACTCTTTGCGTGGCCCTTTGTGTGTTATTTACTCTTTGCGTGGCCCTTTGTGAGTTATTTACTCTTTGCGTAGCCCTTTGTGAGTTATTTACTCTTTGCATGGCCCTTTGTGAGTTATTTACTCTTTGCGTGGCCCTTTGTGTGTTATTTACTCTTTGCATGGCCCTTTGTGAGTTATTTACTCTTTGCGTAGCCCTTTGTGTGTTATTTACTCTTTGCGTGGCCCTTTGTGAGTTATTTACTCTTTGCGTGGCCTTTAGTGAGTTATTTACTCTTTGCGTGGCCCTTTGTGAGTTATTTACTCTTTGCTTGGCCCTCTGTGAGTTATTTACCCTTTGCGTGGCTTTTTAAGTCATCACTGGTTTAGCCCTTTCCCAACTAAAGATGGGTTAATACCGATATTTATCAGTATTGGCCAATAAGACTATATTAGTCTAGAAATATTATAATATTTTAACTAACATTTATATCAGTAATATTTAACTAATACTTATTAAAACGTATCACTTCACGAATGTCAGAATGATTGAGTGAGTCTAATCCCACCGATCCGTGTCAATTGAATGGAATCCCAGATTATGATAAAGATTATTGTACATGTTAGTAATCTGTGGATTATGTGAATATTAAATATTAGCATATATCAGTTCGTCGGATTACTGATTCGTGAATCCATGGAATATTACTAATCTCTTAACTAATACCAATATGTTCGTTACACTCCTATTCCCAACTACACCGGGGTCGGCCCCCAGCCAAACCGGATTCAGCCGAATACCAGCATTCCACGCGGAGCGGCCGCCCACCAGACCTCCACAACTCATTAACTGGCTAGGTAATACGGTACTTCATGGCAAGACCGGTGTCAGACCCTCCGGCCTCCAACAATTCGTAACGAAACTGCCAAAGGTCTACAAATGACAGCCGGGCCCAATGGCTTAACGTGCCTTCCGAGGCACGGAGTAGTCTCGGTATGTTAAGATCCACAGACCAACCTCGACAAGCGTTGCTTTACCTTGAAGATTGGCCCGTGCGGCTGTTATAATTTAGCCACGAGCTCCTTGCTCCTTTAGGTAAACCTTTAATAAAACTATGATTCTCTCAATATAAATTGTGCTAGTATACTATTAGACAAGTACCTAACCGCTAAATCCTACTATTGCCCGTTTTTTTAATGGTACTCGTATACTGGAGTGTGCTAGCTAACATGTTGTAAATACTATTTAAGTTTATGATTTCCATGTTGTTGGATACATATTTATTTTTGTTCCTGTGTCTTAAAATACTTTGCGTACTATTGTTTAATTCAAGTTCTTAAAACGTAACAGCCAGATGTGTTGCTGGGGAGTTAGTAGCGCCACTTCTTTTTCCCATCTAAAACACTAGGAAGTGGTGACGGGTGGGCGTTTTGGGGCACTGTGTTTATGTATGTAAAATTTGACGTTCAAAAAGTGCTGGCTCTCAGCCTAATTTGAATAAATGACTTTTGATTTTGATTTTAATTTCAATATTGTGATGTAATTGTCGTTAATAATATAATAAAAGTAACCATGAAAATAAACCCAATTGAATTGTTAAAAACGTAAATAATTGTAAATGTGGGTAACAAGTAAAAACATTCTTTTTTTTTTTAAAAAAAAATACCCACATTTAAAAAAAAAATGTTTGTATAGGTATGATATATTTTTAGTGGGCTGTAAATACGCTACTCGACATTATGTCAATGTATAAGTAGACTAAGACAAACTATGAGTTTTATATGTGTGTGCCAAATAAACTCATTTTCTTTCTTTCTTGGAACAACCTTCGCATTGCACGGGTTCTGTCGGTGGTAAATTGGACATTTTGAGCGACCTGAAACAATGACAATTTGCCTTTGTATTGCACCCTTGGCGCCATTGATTTGCCTTTGTATTGCACCCTTGGCGCCATTGGATAAGGTGTTTCGTATTTTATTTATGCTTTCAGTAAAATACAAATTACTGGTCCTAAATTTCCTCATAATATTGTTATTAGCAATCTGTAACCCAATCTCTCTTTTTTTTTTTCTTTGTTTCCAAAATTACTATCTGAAATGTGTATACCATGTTCTCACACTGCAAAATCCTAGATAAGTCCTAGATATATTTTACCACGATGACTGTATAACGAATAAACTACAATATATGTCTAATTTACACATTATTATGTCCCTGAATTGAATTTTATTGTAACTTTTTTTTTATTTTTTTTTTTTTTTAGCTAGATGCGGCGTAAATGGACAATAATAGTATGAGTATTACAGTGGCTTAGCATGGGTGTCAGCCGCCCCCTTGTTTAGGTTTCAAAGGGGCCGCCCGGGGCGGGTCGCCCCTCGCCCCTACTACGCTACGCCACTGGAGTGATATAAATCTTTATTACGCGAAGTAGATATGGGTTATGCCGGTGACATTTATTACATTAGGTTTAGTGATATTTAATGTTGCTAAAACTTCAAAACGACAAAGGAATCAATCAATTGATCCATGTAATTTGCATTTTTATGGATTTATATGCCCTTGGCAAAATTACACCTTAATGCTCCTTGGCACCTTGATTCACCTTGGAAAAATACTACTTTGTGCTCCTTGACACCTTATTGCACCTTGGCAACATACACTAATACACTTTGGTACATTTGTTATGATAGCATATTGTATTACCTACATATATCAATAAGTAGTACATGTACCTATTGCGCTGATTGATTGCATGCATTTGCTGCTTTAATATTACTAACGTCATTTGCTTTAGGTACCTCAACCTTAAAACATCATTTAACTTAAGAGAACGCGATGAATAGTGAGGAATTATAATTTTGCACTGAAAATTCTTATTACCTACGTAGGTATTTAAATAAATAATGTCACCGGATAAATTACATTAACGCGGACTTACACGGTATTTCTTATTACAATTTCTACTAATAGGTACCTACGTCGAAATTATCGTCACAAGATATAAGAAGACCGTTACCACCGAGTAGGTACTTATTTTAAAATTTTAATTTTAACTTATTTTAGAAATATCCACGGCTATAGTCAAGAATATAACAACAATTATGATAGAAATTATTTTTAGAAAAGTATTAATTGCTTTTTTTTATGACAATGATAATTATAACCTATCATTGATCGATCAGAAAAATAACACTATTTGTTATTTTTAATGTCTAGTCATTTGTTTTAATAGTACTTGGACAGATAGATACATATACCACTGAATCGATAGCACCATAAAACCGTGAGGTTGTTATTAGTGTTTCATTTTTTTGTTTTTTTTTTTTTTTCGTGCACGTGAGTTCATATTTCTCCTTTTTCATATAGCAGCATAATTTACCACTTACTTGAGGCTCGTCGCCACTGTGGTGTCCTCGTTTGCTGCTGGGTTCGTAAATCAAAGCCAAACACTCGTTTCACCAAGGAGCGCATACACGTCCGCACCGGCCGGCGGTTGGGCAAGCAATGCCGTGACGTGCATGCGCCGCTTGTACTTTATTAATACGTCACACTACCTATTAAAAAAAAACCCATTACGTAGGTACTATTAGGTATTTAAAAACTTTCGGAGTTTAGAGGCAATCTAAAATGTTATTCCAGGTGCGTTATTGAAGAATTCAAGCAACCAAAAAAGCACATTATCTATAATTTCTGTTTGTCATATTAAGTAAGAACTTGTAGGTAAGTACTTATTTCAATAACATAATCACAAGTCGCACGCTTACTGCTTACAAAATCATCACACCGTTCGTTCGCCACTGCGGCGCATTCGCAACTGGTTGTGTCCTGAGTTCAACCTGAACTCGAGGCGCGTTCAGTTCGCGTCAAATAACTGTGCCCCTCTGAGGTTGGCTACGAGTGGCTGCTTAGTAGTCAGTATACTATTGTAGTCTTTGGTAGTAGTCAAAATTACGAACAAACTACAACTGTGCATGCGTGGGGTGGGGATTATGGCGGCGCGATTTTATGTCTCAGTCGCTCGTTTACGTTTGATGCAAGCTTGCGTCCCACTTGCTCCCGTCTACGTGATTGCACCTGCGCGATCTTTGCAAATGGCTGGGGCACAGTTATTTGACGCGAACTGTAGGTATGACTCGCGTTCCGACCGTTTTGTATGAAGATAGAATAGGTACCTACTGTAGATATTTTTGCCGTGACTTTACGAACTATTCTCATACCTACCAAACACACATCATTTCATAAAAATCGGACGAGCCGTTTTAGTGTAGTCGAATTAGCAAAAAGATTGGACTTAATTCGTGTAGTTGTAATTTTTTATGGAATCATTAGAAAACATGAATATAAGTCTCCTCTGAGTTTGCACCATTTCTGTTATGTACGGAACATCGTTTAATGTTAGGTATTAACATTAAAGTCTCATTATTTTGAATTTTAATTAATAACTAACTGTTTTATGTTTATATATATGTAGATACCCCTTTGTTGTATAATTACTTTTCACCAAAAAAGGTGTGAGGTGTATGAAACACTAATAAATTTAAAAAAATCATTTACGGCTCAAGGGAAATTCAGTCTGTTGGTGCAAACTCAAAATAAGCTTTTTAGAGCATCATTAACACCCAGTTATTTTAGCACCCTTTTGCACCCCTTGGAAACCAGCATTTTACAATATTTACAAATTGTACTTCGGGGGAAATTAGTGTAGTCATGATTTTTTTAATATATAATGTATTCTACATATACTACATTTGCACCTAATAAAAATAAGAAATATACCACGGGAAGTTTATACAGAGAGCGTGGTTATATCGTAGCGTTCGCAAGGCGAACGAGGGGTTGAAGCAGGACGCGGGGCGGGCGCGGGAGCAAAGCGTAGAGTTTGAACTATCATAGTTGTGGCAAGAAGCGATCCGTGCGTTACGCAAATTTATTATTTGTCATTTCCTTTTATATTATTTCACTAACTGTGTTTGTTCAATAAATGTGAAAAATGGATTATGCAAGAGCTGTTGATTGAGTGGATGAGAAAGTGGACATTTTTAATAGGTGTGTTCTTCACCTTATTGAAACACATGCACCTCTGAGGGCCCTCCGTGTTAAGCGCCCACCCACTCCATGGATTAACCCTGGAGTTCGTATGGCGATGAGACGGCGTGACAAGGCCTTTCGAAGATATAGAAGAGATCGCAGTGAGGAGAACTGGAACCTGTACAAGGTGGCTAGAAACCGCTGTAACCAGATGGTAAAAGCTTATAAACACCGATACATTTGTGAAAATGTCTTTAACTCTTCACCGGCTGATATATGGAAGTTTCTCAAATCTCTCGGCATAACAAAGTCCTTCCCCAAATGTCATTTCTCGTCGGATATTCTTGTAGATGCCGTTAAAAACAAAACTCTTCTTGAGATTTCTTCCACGCCAATCTTACTTCCCGATTCTTTCTCTTTTTCCCCAGTGACTGACCCTGAAGTCCTCAAAACCTTCAATACAATTTAAGTCCAAGGCTGTTGGCTGTGATGGTGTCAGCAGAACTATGATATCCCTCATAATTAAAAGTATTCTCCCTATTATTACACACATTATCAATGCCTCCCTACAAACTGGAGTATTTCCCACAATCTGGCGTAAGGCCATCATAATCCCTCTTCCTAAAATATCCAACCCCAGTTTATTTAATCACTACAGACCAATCTCCCTTCTCCCTTTCCTATCTAAGATCCTGGAAGCAGTTGCTCTTGAACAAATATCTACTTTTGTGTTTAGGTAGAATCTGTTATCCCCTTTCCAATCAGGTTTTCGGCCTGGCCACAGCACAGCCACAGCTTTGCTTAAGGTTACAGGAGACGTTAGGAATGGCCTGGAGAACTCAAGATTAACGGTGTTAGTTTTAATAGATTTTTCCAATGCTTTTAACACCGTTGATCACGACATCCTCCTGGCTATTCTGTCTCAAATTGGGGTTTCTTCGTCGGCACGGGATTGGTTTTCATCATATCTTCGTGGTCGCCAGCAAGCGGTCCGTGCTGATCAGAAATTTTCTGAGTGGTGCGCCCTGAACTGAGTGGCGTTCCACAAGGCGGTATACTCTCTCTACTTTTATTTTCTCTTTTCATAAACTCTATTACCACTATTCTCAAATGCTCCTACAATCTGTACGCTGATGATCTACATGTCTACGCGCAAACTGACACTGACAACCTGGAAAACTGCATCTCATTGCTGAATGCTGACCTTCTAGCTTCTAGCTATCAGTGATTGGTCAAGCTGATTTGGGGTTACAGTCAATGTCAGTTAAAGCCAGGCTATCCTGATTGGCAGAACTTATTTTTTACGTAACTTGGACACCAGTCAACTACTGCCGCTTACTTTCAACAATGCCGTCATCCCTCTCTAGCCACACATTAAAGACTTAGGCCTAAACATTGATGACAGGTTAAGTTGGAATAAGCTTTCTCAGGTTAGCCAGAATGTAACTTACTCACTGCGATCTCTTTATAGATTCAAGCATTTTCTTCCTTCTAGCACTAAAACCACTTTGGTTCAATCACTTGTGCTTCCTATAATTGATTATGCTGATGTTTGCTACTCTGATCTATCCCAAGAACTTCTTAACAAACTGGATCGACTACTTAACAACTGTATTCGTTTCATTTTTGCCCTTCGTAAATATGATCACATTTCTTCATTTCGTTCTCGTTTCTCTCTCCTTTGACGGATAGGCAGCCCTTTAAAGGCTGCCTATCCGTCAAAGGAGATCCCTCAGATCCCTCTGCATGCTCTTCACTATTATGAATGATCCTTGTGCTCCTGATTATTTAAAACAATATTTTAAAGTGTTGGGCAGTTCTCACAGTCTTAACCTTCGAGCATCCAAAAACTTACTCCTTCATATTCCTTCTCACCGCACCGGGTTTATGTCTAATTCCTACGCTATTTCAACCATTAAACTCTGGAATCCCCTTGACATCAAGAAGGCTGAGTCCACTCCGTCGTTGTCGTTCACTCCGCCTAGGTGAACACCGTGAGATGTCGACAGAATCGACCGGCAGATCAGAAATTTTAGTATATTAAATCATATTTATTACTTTATTATTTTAGCTTGTATATGTATTTTATTAGTACATATTATGTTACCAGCTGCGGTTTCGCCCGCGTGAATATCGGAAATAGCAAGGTTTCCTGATTTTTATTGTATTTTTTTTAATCAGGAAACACCCACCCTACACCTACCTTACACCTACCCTACACCTACCCTACACCTTCCCTACACCTACCCTACCTACATAATTATACCAGCCCAAAAATACAATGATATGTTCTTGATCTCCTGGTACTTGATGTTTCTGGTCTCCTGGTACTTGTGAATCTGAAGTACTAAGGCAGCAGCGCGTAACAGCTCGTTTTTTAAGTGTGTTCATGGCGGTCTGGAAATCAACTAAACAATCTGATCGTAAGTAACCGCCCGTCTTGTGATACTCGCCAAAAATCCAACGGCAGCTGCTGTGGAACCGCACAAAACTGCGGTCTCGTGAGTTCTTAGCCTTATTCCTACGTTACTTGATGACGTAGGATAATCAGCGCTGTCACAGGGTCTATAACTCGAAAGACAAATAATTAATTTGAAAGAAATAAAGGACATGCTTGCCTGCTGTTTTATTTTTCGATTAAAAACAAGCTGCTTTTGCATTAAAAAAATCTTTAGATTTGTATACTATTACTTACAAACAGAGCATTCACAATCAGAAAGTACTCCTTCCTCGTAAAACACATCCCGCAACACAACTACGCGCTTATGCACGTGGCGACGGCGCTTCTTGTCAGTTTATTATTCCGTGTCGCGCGCTTGTCTCTTCCATATCGTAGTTGCTCAATGGCAATGACTATAATACACGAAAAATGTATGTTCCATATAAAAATGCTAATTTTTTATTTGGTGCAAATATAAAGGAAACCAAATAATATGATTGTGATGATTTTCAAAACAACCAAAATTTCCCCCGAAGTAAAGCGGCAGAAAAACGTGAAAAACTAATTTCCGTATGTCGCACCAGGGTGCAAAATCAATCAAGTATTTAGGCCAAAATGACTAAGCCTTTTCTGAGTTTACAGAACTACACGATTTTCCCCTAAGCCGCAATGACCAAAAATCATGTTTACAGATGTTTTATTTTTTTTCTAACGCTGCGTTGGTCTGATTAAAAGAAATAAAATGTAATAATGTAGATTGAGGTGTAATAAAGCGTATAAAAAATTACGATGAGTACAACTGTATGCTCTGCTTAGTTATGAACAATAAACAGATTTCACAGTTTTTCACCCCCTTCCGTAGGGGTGCTAGATGCAATTTGTTTTTTATACTCAATTTTTCACTCATACAAAACCATCAGAAACGTTTTTACCTCTCCGGAGAATTTATTCCAATCTTTATTAAAAAATGGCCTAATTTGACTATACTATTTCGAAAGAGTAGGTACGAACACAAACACCGTAACACAAAATTTTTAAATTTTAGATTATAGCTCGAATACCTATTGTTATTATAAAAGATTTTAACCTAAGAAATTAAAAACGAACCTACTCATGGTTTTCTTTCTGATAAAGTTAAGTCGCTCCAATTATAAATAACAATATCATAAACTTCCTCCCATATCCTTGTCTTGAATACTCTGTCCGAATATTCAGGTACATGTTTCTTCCATATTGCTGGTCTGACTCCGATTGCATTAATTGAAAGTTCAATGTCAATACTTGCACCGGTGAAACACCAGGTAACGACATAGGTATCTGTGCCACGTACCAACAGCAACTGCACAACCTATTTGGTCTGTGTGTTGTTGAGCGATCGGCTGCTGCGCTGCGTGTCGCGGGTTCGGTTCCCGCACGGAACAAATATTTGTATGGCCTACAGATAGTTGTTCCGGGTCTGGCTGTTTGTGTATGTCACTTTGTATGTTTGTAAACGCACCCACGATACAGGAGAAATTCCTAGTGTGGGGCAACGTTTTATAAAAAAAAAAAAAAAAAACTGAGTGTGTCTCAGTGCCAATGTTGCCAACTGCTACCTTTAGTCAGTAGTTAGACAGTTTGCGCCAACTGCTACCTTTAGTCAGTAGCTAGACAGTTTGTAAAAAATTGCTAAATAGCCAAATTTTTGGACCCAAAAATTTTGCTAAAAGTAGCTGATCGCTACTTAGTACTTACTACATAGTAGAAAGGGAGGTAACAATATGTGGTCAAATTATAATCACGTTTTGCATAATAATATATTAAGTCAAACACAGAAGTAAAAAAATCAGTAGGTAGGTACTTACAATTATTTTTAAGATAAACGTAGCAGGTAATTAAAATTAATCTAATAATAACAATGCCGTTAATCAATTAATGTAACTGAAGAGGAAGATGTCGATGGCTGAGGTTCATTATTTATCTTTGAGTTGGAGTATTTTCCTACAATAGGTAGGTACCCATTTTCTTAAGTATTTATTTTGGCAAAACGCAATTAAGTATAGCAACATTTATCCCTTTTCAAAAACATTCAATGTCATTTAAAAAGTTTCTGGAAATGTAGCTAAAAAATTTAGCTACAAGTTTTATTAAATAGTAGCGCCTGACACCGAATATATAGCCAGATCTAGCTATGAAGTAGGCATCACTGCGTTTATTTCACCGCAGTGCGCGGCGCTTCATAGATCTCTATAGGATACAAAAATATTTGCGGTAGGTTCACCGCAAATTTGCAGCGAGAGGACAACGGTGACTCCACCGCATGCCTTTTTTTCACCGCAGTGCGAGCACTTCTATGACACTCCATACTTCACAGATAGTGCGTTTAAAAAACGCAAGGCAGTGCGCGCTAGGCCTTACTAGACAACACGCAATCAATCTTGAAGGCCTTTCTTTCGATCAGTTGCGTACTAAAGTAAGAAAACTTAGAGAAGAACTTCTTCTGCCATAAACATCTTCCTTGAGTTTGACGTGAGCCTGTGGAAATGAAATAGAAAAAAAAATATTTAAAGAGTTATTTCTATAAATAATTTGTATTATAAGATTAAATGAAAACAAAATAACCACAAAACGAGTATGATATCTATTTAATTTGTTAAGAGTAGTTAATTACAATTTCGACGTGTTACGAGTTAAAAGACTTCAAGGGTATAAGCATCACACAGGTTATTCATTTCAAATTCAGATTGTATTTCAGTATCTAGATAACGATTAATTATTGCCTGACATTCCATATCGTTGGCGATGAATGACAGAGGCGTGCGCAGCTGATATAAGGCTACTTGACGTTGTGAATATTTCTGCAGTGCCTGCGCGGGTGACGATAAATTTGCAGACGTGGCGCGCAGCAGTACCAGCTGAGAGCGAAGCGTGCATTCTGGTGCCACGTAGCTGCACGAACGCTTGATGCTCGCCAAAGCAGCTTCTATGAGTCCACGCGCGTACTGTGCCGAGTGTTTAATACGTCCCAACAAGACACGAATACATGCATCTACTTTTTGCGACCAAGTGGCGGCATCTCGCAATACATCATCTAGACCTGCTATACCTTCACCAACTAGCAGCTTAGACATGTGCCGAATCACGAAATCCTGAAGCTTTTCTTCTGTTTTAAATTCATGCAGTTGCTCCTTGAGAGTTTCTTGCAAATCGTCTGGTGAACCACCGACACAAAAAACTGTCCCTGTTAATCCTGACACAAAAAAACAACACAGTGAATGTAACATTTTTGAACCTGATAACGTATGTTCATAAACGAACCAAGTAATGATATTTTTTACCGTGATCTTCGAGTATTGCGGCAAGTTCAAGAGCCACAAGCACTCCAGTCTCGTATCCCAGTAAATAGAAGTTATTTCGGACTCCAGTTTTGTTGAAAAGGATCTGCAAACAATAGAATAACAAACTGTCATAATTATATCAACACTCTATTTTTAATTTCATGTGTAGGAACTAACAAGATATTTTAAAACTTTTATTCTTATCATTCTATATCTTCATTATTTGATGTAAAACGTTCCCTACTCGACGAAGAACTCTCCAAAGCATTAACCGTACGACCTCATTTAAGTTCTGGGATCTAGCAGATTCTAGTGACCTTCTGGGTCATTAAACCTTAGGACAAAGAAAGAAAGGATAGTACTTTTTCTGCATACTCGAAAACTTAATAACTATTAACTAACTTAAAACTTAATAACTCTTAACTAACTTAAAACTTAATAACTCTTAACTAACTTAAAACTTAATAACTCTTAACTAACTTAAAACTTAATAACTGTTAACCTAAGAACAGTTTCTTAGGTTAACAATTCAGTATATTTATTATTGTCATGCCATTTTTGGTTTAAAAGAATTTTTTTTTTAAATATTTGATTGGGTTACTAAAATGAATATCTAGTACCTAATATCTACATATTAATTTTAATAAATATTAAAATTATATAGCTGGAAGGCCTTGGGGGAGGCCTTTGTCAGTTGGACAGCAACGGCTATTATAAAAGAAACAACCAACTGAAGCAAAGCCCAAAAAGAGGTTTATGCATTTGACCGGTTTGTATACAGGGTGTAACAGAAAAAACGCAAAGCACGAAAAGGGATCATTGGACGCATCATTATGAACCACTTATACAATATATATATTATATATATCTAATATATCACAATCTTCTTTCTTTATCGTGTGGGCAGTAAGTTCTAACGACACCCTAGTGTCCAGAGTTTCTAAACCACCTCAAGGGCCTCTGACATGGTTTGACAACCGCCATTTGGCGGCCGGGACCACCGGCTTATACTAAAATGGGGACAACCATGAAATTGTCAAAAAAAAACAAATGCTACATTATATATTTAACTTTGCATACGTTGATAGAGGATGTCCTGAACAACAGATTTTTTTTGTCAAAATACTATACCTGCGCATACTTCTCGGCAGTCTCCCGCACAGTCTCAGCTGGTCGGTCGAGTCCGGGCTGCAACACCAACGCTGGCAGCTTGAGGCGCTCGCACAGAACGTGAAACCTCTCGTGGTGACCTTCCATACCCGGCACTATACACAGGTACCTCTTGTTTACGTCGAACTCGTCAGTTGACTGTGGGGTAAAGAAAAATAAATCATAATAATACCAAAATTATGTTTTTCCGAGAGTAATTTTATTTCTTTCCTTTCCGATTGAAAAAATAACTGAAAAAGGTAGGTAACTCTGCTATCACCATGCTGTTATGCATTGTCCAGTCGAGGAACAGAATAGGGCTGAATAGGCTAACAAAGTAAAAGCATTTTCGGCCTAAATCTTCCCTAGTAATGTTTAAAATGGCATGACATATTTGAATAGTTGATGCTGATATCACTTCACTTTATACTCACCAACGTCATGTCCTTGTACAGAGTTGGTAACGCGACAACGTCAGTTGTGGCGAGAAGTTCATCATCTGCTACGGTGGAGAAGAATATAGCCAAGCCAGAAACATAATTTGGAACTATATCTGATGCAAACTCCACCAGTTCATGTAATCTATAATGGAATCCAATTATTACTGTAGTGCTTGATTTTTTTATGTTATAATTGAGATTTAGAAAAACAAGTTGTATTCACATAAAGTAGTTTATGAAACTGCACGTTACTATAATTAAAACACTCGTGTGATACAACTTTCGATGTTAAAAATCACTGTTATGTAACAGTTTCATAAACTACTATTGCAGCAGAGAAGCAAGCTTTGCGAAGTTATTTTATGTTGTTGAACTAGTACTCTTGTTTTCAAATTGGAACCAAAAATACACTTTAAACCTTACTTTTTCATGGTCAATTGAGGTAAAGAGTCTGCCTCCAAAGCAATATTATGCGTAATATTCAGGAAGGCAGTTATTATTGGAACTTTTTCATTTGTCATTCCTAACTCTTGCAAGGTAGTGTCAGGACTTGTGTTTTCTGGGACAGTTATTCCTGAAACAAAAATTATGTAAAACTATTAGCTATAATAATATACCTATTACCGCCTTCATATTCAAAATAGAGTACGTCGGAGTGCCATAGGTGCCCCATCCACATATTTCGGTAGTTATAATTAAGTCAATAATTGAGCGATAGTGGAACCTCTAATAGCACTGACCCAGAAGACATCTTAGCTGGTACTAAACATTATCATAAATAAAAACGCCAATATCACTATACAGGGTTATTTGTAAAACACCAACAACTTTTCAGGGGTGAAAATACTCATCATTATAAACAACTTTTGCTATGAGACCAACCCTGAAAAATCGAAAAAAATATCTGCTATGTCATACATTGTCATCGGGTGAGTATTGTATTTTGTATGAAACAGCTGATTTAATTTTTGATATTTCACAGTTGGTCCTGTAGTAAAAGTTGTTTATGATGACCCTGTATACTCGACCGGAATAACGATCCAATCAGCTAGCCCAAAATCGCACAAACAAAACAGCGACAAGTAGGTACACAAACGAGGTCAATAAAACGCATGGCTCCATGAGCAAATAAATTGAGTTGGTTTTCTTACCGGCCAGTCGAATGAGTTGTTCTAAAAGACCAGGCGTGGGTGAGTGCGCTGGCTGCGCTAGTAGTACGGGCGAGGAGCTGCGCAGTGCTTGCTCCGCAGCCTCCGCAAAGTCGTGTGAATGTGCCTAGCAAGTAAACAAAATAAACATAGTAGTTTTAAATTTTTGGAGTGGAGTCAATTGATCGTATTTCTGTCAAGCGATGAGGAGCGTGACTTATCCAAGTTTAATACCGCTGTTTGCAGAACAATTGATGGAAATTACTACGTAGTTGTTGCACAACTGTGCGTAATGAGCGGAATGTTAATTCCCTTTTATTATTTTATATTATTTGGGAAACAAACAGATGCAATAACAAACGTAAGTATACAATTAGTACAACACAATCCAGAAACAATTTCCACAGATTAATATACATGAAGATTATATGTAGAGTGAGGTGTCCAACAGTGAACCATGAAAAAGTTGCACATTCATAGCTCAACTGTTTCTAAAC
The DNA here is from genome assembly GCA_947386135.1 of Melanchra persicariae. NCBI lineage: Eukaryota > Metazoa > Arthropoda > Insecta > Lepidoptera > Noctuidae > Melanchra > Melanchra persicariae. The sequence continues at coordinate 4,937,728 of OX376661.1, read as the reverse complement.
ATAATGAAGATTTTTTTTTTACTAAACAGCTTCTCATTTATCAGACTTTCATTCTGCATATTACTATTAGAACCAAAAGTAACAGGGTATGACATATTTAAGTTTTTTTAAAAGATGGGAAATGACTCACTGAGTCCACCGCGTGGGACACTGAACCGGGGGCTAGGTCAACAGTGAACCAATATGTACACAGAGAACCATACTATTTAGTTTATAACAGATTATGACTATTCATGCTAGAAACATTTATATAAACGTAGTAGTAAGCCCAGAAAATTTAGAGAACAATATATCCTATTCTTTTATTTCTTTGTTCTGGTTAGGTGTAAAACAGCATTTTTCTACATAGTACCTATCTCCTTACAGTTGGGTAGGGTAATCCGCATTCTTTGCAGGTTTACGACTGGATTGTCCATGTTTTACAAGCATGATAGTCTGCAACATTTATTTTTTCGTATGACCTCCAATTTTCCTTTACGCTGTTTTAATTCACCCCATGCCGGAACATTAACATTATAATACAATTGAATGTTCAAACTCAATATAAATTATCTGTAAAATTCAAAACCCACCCACATAAAGTAGCAATATACATAGAAGTGGTACACAGTGAACCGGTTCACTGTTCAAACTACGTTTGTGCTTCATTGTGTACTACACCCACCATTCAAAATGTAAGGTCTGTGTTAAAAACAGACGAAAACAGTTACCGTAGTAACTTCAGTTTTATACGATACCCCAATAATCACTTTAATCTATACATATAATAAAACAGTAACGAAAGAAAAACTGTACAATGAGAATTTTCGAGAATAAATAAGTGGCTTTTGTTAGTGTATGGTACGGCTTCACGCCAAAACTACTGGATAGATTGAATTGAAACTCAGCAAAAATGTTCTTTGTGAACCAAGGAAGACTTTAGGCTACATATTATCACGCCGTATGTTATGGGAGGTAAGCAATATTGATTTTAAAAGGTTTTTGTTCGTTATTGAATGCACAAAATAATTGGTTGCACAAAATGACATGTTAGTTAGTTACAAAACCATTTAGATAATTTTTACACATAAACCTGATAGGAATTGGAGCAATCTAGAAGAAATCAACTTATTATCTACATAATTCAGATACCCGTAATGCCATCTGTTGACCGAAAAAAGTACTAACTATCAAAAGCATGAGAATTACACTAAAATATAATTATTTTTTAGTTACTAATGGTACTTTTGAAACGTCATAAACAGTGATTCTTTTGATACAAAACTTACCGTTATGCATTTGATGCATAAGCATCAAATGCATAACGGTAAGTAAAACTAAGATAGAAATAAAAAAAAGATTTGGTCTGATTGTAAAACATGGACAATCCAGTCGTAAACCTGCAAAGAATGCGGATTACCCTACCCAACTGTAAGGAGATAGGTACTATGTAGAAAAATGCTGTTTTACACCTAACCAGAACAAAGAAATAAAAAGATTAAGCTTATTGGCTACGACAATATAAAACTAATAAACCTGCAGTGCGATTCTGTAAACATGTCGAAGTGAACATCCCAACTTTGAAAGTACCTATTAGGTCAAAACTAGCAAGTCGGAGCCCCGCTTCGCGGGGCTCAAGGGTTTGAAAAAAATAACCACGAAGGGTATGGCGGGGACAGTTCGCTCGCTTCGCTCGCTCACTAGACCCCGCCATCCCCTTTTAACCTAACCTGTCCGAGTCGGGGTGCCCCATGTCAAAGTTGGGATTTTAAACTTTGATCTTCTGAACTGTTGACTTACTAAGCTGTTGAGATTCTGAAGTGTTGAGATTTTGAATCGTTGGTCTTACGGTGTTGATGTTTTAACTGTTGATATTATGACTGTTGATCTTGCGTATGCCTCCGGTTTTCAAACCATACAAATAAGATGAAAAGACAGCTCTATTGCCGTTCACTCCGTCTAGGTGAACACCGTGAGATGTCGACAGAATCGACCGGCTGGTGACTGACTGACTGACAGATAACGCACAGCCGAAACTACTGGACTGGTAGGTTCCTTGGGGAGTGTAGGGGAACGTGTGTGTATTCCCAGCGGAAAAAGGTTCGATTTTCTTAATTTCAGTTAAGCAGATATTTAGTGTATGACGTCGTGTAAATGTGTATGGTAAGTACGAATTTGTGCATCCAACCATTGGGGAGTTATTCAACAAAAACTGTTTCTGCTAGAACTACGTCATCCCAGCGGCACTTTTTTTTTCCTATGGACGTACAAGAAAAAAAATACATGCAGTAATTAGTGTGTGATGAGAGGTAAATGTGTATGTTTAAATGAAATTTGTGTGTCTTAAAACTTCGAAGATATTCAAGTTTCCGCTGCGCTGACGTTTGGCTATTTGATGGAAATCATATAAATCGGTTTAGTGCAGAGTTGATTTTTTTTACGCACGTTGCTATGAATTTGTGTATAATGTTTGTGAAAACAGATTTTGAAAACAGCATACCATTTAGGAGATATACACGTAAAGGTGAAATATGGTTATTAGGTCTTAGTACTTAAAATAGGAACTTTAGAGCCTAGCTTTTAACGTTTATTTGTATCTTATAAGGGTCTACAACGTCTTGCCAAGTTTCATTTATGTGCGCTTAGTAATTAATGAGCAATGGCATAATTTACTACGAATGGACCACTATATTTTATGACATCCGATTGTAGGACTTTTTAATGGAAAAGCAAAATAAAACATATTCCACTACTTAGTGTATTAATTCAACTATTCATATGTAAAATTTCAGCTCATTACGCTCAATTATTAAAGAGATATAATAAAAATACCAAACCAACCGAATTACATGGATAAACCGACCAAGTTTGAATGGCTACAAAAAAGCGGCCGTGCAGTACATAGAGCTAACGTTCTAGAATTTCCAGTATAGTATCGTTATCGTGTTTAATAGATTCGTACAGGCGCGTACACAATCGTTTCACAGAAAATAAAACAACTGCATTAACTTTGTACTCTTAAAATTATTTATTAGTTACTGACTATTAAAATTAAAAAACATTACTAACAAAGTAATAATAACATCAAATAAAATCAAATTATTGTTAGATTTATTGTGCCGCTAACAACGCCACCACACATTGATATAAAGAATCAGTCTTTTATAAATAAGAAATACGTTGCCAACTGTAAAAGCTCAAATACTTATGTATAGGTAAATCTTAGTTATTAAGTACCTACTAGTAAATTTTCGAAAGTTGGTCTTCTCGTTCAAGCTTTTACAGCAACAAATAAGTATGTCTTACAATCACAGATCAGTACTAAGCAATTGACTCAATTTGAAGGTAGGTTTATAGTGTAGTGCAGTACCTACGGGAACGGGAATTCCAACGGGAAAAAACGGGATATGCGCTTACGAAGTCGTGGGCAACAGCTTGTATTATATAAAAATGCGGGCGGGGGCTTGACTGTTGTTCTGTGTTTCGCGCTTGCAATGCCTGACAGGTTAAAAATAAGTAGGTACCTACGTAATATTATTGCGGGATTATACCTATTAATTGTGGTTTGAATAAGTGCAAACAAGAACAAACAAATTCTCGTCTCACACTTCAAAGTACCTACCTAGAAAATAAAAGGTACCTACCTACACATTTTATTATTCGAAACAAGTTCGAATAAGAGACTGCAACTTTTGAACAGCTGAACCAACTTTCATCAAATAACTATAGGTATTTACATGGTTGTCATAAACACTGTAGGTATGCACTGGAATCTATACATAGCAGATATAGACAACTTTTAGGCTTTCGGCGTCGTCGAGATGTAAGTAACAACGAGTGTCACTTGAACCTACCTTCCAACAGATAACATTTTCATGAGGTATTTTATTAGGAAGTACTTACCTTGTTTATCTTTTAATCATTCTCACTACTGGCTCAATAAGTATGTCACAGTCACTTACACTATGTCAATAACCGAGTCCAATAGGTACATTATATTACGTTGCGGCAAAATAAACAGCGCATACGCACGTTGTCCTTGGGTGCACATTAGTATACTATTGTAGTCTTTGTTTGTAACTACTACCCGTACGCGTTAACTTGGCACCTGGCTCGACACATTTCGAATGACGTTTTAATTAAAATTGAACAATTCAATTTCGATGTACCTAAAAAATTTAATCGCAATGGTAACAGTGATGCCAAGTAAAGCGTTTCGAAACGTATCGAGACAGGTCAAGAATTGTGTTCCGACCTGTACAAGTAGTAGTCCAATAATGGTAAAACACTGGAAATTTTAGAACGTTAGCTCTATGTACTGCACGGCCGCTTTTTTGTAGCCATTCAAACTTGGTCGGTTTATCCATGTAATTCGCTTGTTTTGGTATTTTTATTATATCTCTTTAATAATTGAGCGTAATGAGCTGAAATTTTACATATGAATAGTTGAATTAATACACTAAATAGTGGAATATGTTTTATTTTGCTTTTCCATTAAAAAGTCCTACAATCGGATGTCATAAAATATAGTGGTCCATTCGTAGTAAATTATGCCATTGCTCATTAATTACTAGGCGCACATAAATGAAACTTGGCAAGACGTTGTAGACCCTTACAAGATACAAATAAACGTTAAAAGCTAGGCTCTAAAGTTCCTATTTTAAGTACTAAGACCTAATAACCATATTTCACCTTTACGTGTATATCTCCTAAACGGTATGCTGTTTTCAAAATCTGTTTTCACAAACATTATACACAAATTCATAGCAACGTGCGTAAAAAAAATCAACTCTGCACTAAACCGATTTATATGATTTCCATCAAATAGCCAAACGTCAGCGCAGCGGAAACTTGAATATCTTCGAAGTTTTAAGACACACAAATTTCATTTAAACATACACATTTACCTCAAATCACACACTAATTATTGCATGTATTTTTTTTCTTGTACGTCCATAGGAAAAAAAAAGTGCCCCTGGGATGACGTAGTTCCAGCGGAAACAGTTTTTGTTGAATAACTCCCCAATGGTTGGATGCACAAATTCGTACTTACCATACACATTTACACGACGTCATACACTAAATATCTGCTTAACTGAAATTAAGAAAATCGAACCTTTTTCCGCTGGGAATACATACACTAGGCGAACACAAAAAAGAATTTCTCGTAACTCCTACAGAAACGGGAAAAAACGAGTTAATGCGCTTAAAAAGTCGTAGGCAAAAGCTAGTGTGTAATAAAAAAAAACATAAATTAACTTACTTTGTTCAAACCAGACAGATCCAAGCTGGTCGCTGGGAAGCCAGCGTTTGCTCGAGCGATACATGTGTCTTGTCCCTCAGAACTGACTGTCGACACCACTGCGAAATACCTAGGTATATCATAATTTATTAATAGTTTATAGGTACTGAGTTGTGATCTAGCTTGAATGAAACTGGGTTTGTGATTAGTCATTTATGAGACCAACAATGAAATCGCGAAAAAAAAATTAACTGCCCCATACATTTTTGTGCACGCAACTCGACAATATGTACTGAACAGCTTATTTTTTTTCGCGATTTCGGGGTTGGTCCCATTGTAAAATGTGTTCATAATGATGAGTACAATGACCCCTTAAGAGGTATTGCGTTTATTTCGTTACACGTTGTATTCTGCATGCCATTGTAGCTATGGACACTGGGACCCAATTTTTTTCATAGACAGAAAAATTAAAAAGTTTCATGAAAATAGATTAATTGACAGCGATGCGGATACTACTTCGACGTTTTGTTTTTATATATTTGTCGCCAAGCCAAATACCTTAATCAGCCGTTTCATTAAAAGCCTAGCCTAATTATTTAACTGCGCCGTTTCAGCGACTTAAAGTGACATGGGCAAGTCATTAAACGATATTGAAACAAAGATGTCACTTCGGTCGCTGTAAAATCAGCGTAGTTAAATGAAAAAGCTAGACTTTTAATGAAACGACTGATAAAAGCTAGTTGGTTGCGACAAATACATTTATGTTTAGAGTTAGATTTAGTAAATATAAATAGTTAAGTTTACAGAGCTAGTTATGTTGTAATCTTTGTTAGTAAAATGAATGCAGAAAAGAGAAACAGATAATTAGAAAGCAGTGAAGCTAAGCCTTTATATCTTATGATATAAATGATCGTTTAGGAAAATAAAAAGAAAATATATCGGTACTAACTTAATATCAGGACGTAACGATCTTGATACTGCATCTAAAGAGTTTATAAGTATTGCTAACTCTGCTCTGTGTTTATCGTCAGATACTTTTGTTATGGCTACGCAAATGCCTTCAATGGTTCCAAGACTAGAAACATCGTTTACAACACCAGAAATATTACTTTTTAAATCAATGTTCTTCTTTATAGTTATCACTTCAATGCCAAGTTTTCGCCAACACCTTGTAAAAGATGAAACAAAATTAATAGGTTTTAATTACTTCGGTCCAACTTTCATAACACATTTATGGAATCATGTTACCTTATTTTATATTGTTGATACTGATTTAAGCTTGTAGAGTGAATGTATAGTTTTTTAGCTCCGCTCTCTACTAGTTTATCAGCTAGTTGAACGCCGAGAGCACCGTCATCCCAGAACATTAAATGACTCTCATCAGGACTGCAAATTAATCTGGAAAAGAAAACACAACTTACTTTTACATAATACATACAATCATTTGACCCATTTATCACTAAAACCTATTCCGTATGCACTCGGCTAAACGCTGACTTTTTTAAAAGTGCATAATGCGTTTTGTACCTAAGTAATATATTTACATTTTTTTTTTTTTATCGTGCTTGTTAGTGATCCTAAGTTTTCTACTGTTTTTTTTTTCTGTTTTATACGTGAGAACCTGTTATTGACTCCATATCTCATTAACAATTGTTATTCATCTGATAAAGCTGTTGGTTCTCCTACGATTAAATAAAAAAATATGTTCTTGCTTAATAATGACTCGTTAAATACGAAATTACCTCCATACTAGGTCGTCCGGATGGCTATTGAAGATAAGTCAGTTTTCAATGTAAGTTTAAGTGGAAAGTCTGTCAGATACCCGAATGACGAGCCTCAGTGTAACTGTACTGGCACTCGTGGTTAAATCATCAAATGACTCCTTCCGCTCTGGGTGAAGTGGGAGAGTGTCAGACTCTTACTGACTAAAACCCATCCGTGTTCCTTGTAGTGCCCTTTGCGTTCTAGGGCCGCGGTGAGTCTTTCGAACTAAATCCGCAACCGTGGCAGGGGTTAACATTACCTGGGGTACGCGTTGGACACAGAGTGTTCCATCCTCAGCAGCACTCTGCCGCGGTGCCTGCTGGCGGCGAGCAAGCGGAAGGCGCGTGCTGCATCGTGCGGTGCGTATGACACGCGCGACAGAGGACGCACGTAGCCGCGACTAATGCCCTCACTCAACATCGCCTGTACATATTTCATATCATCGTATTTTTCTTGGCTGAATAGAGATGACAAGTCAGTGGCGACGTATGACCGTTTGTTTAAGAAAAACATTCTAAATTCATATTCTTCACCATCGTGCAGTTGAACTGTATCGACGAACATTCCACTAAACGCTAAGCATAGGAGAGTTGCCTGAAACCCAATAAAATGGCACTGTAATTTGATTCTACTTTTGTAATTGCCAGGAAAATGAACCCTAGAAAAACCGGGGCAGGTTTCTAGATAGATAAAAACTTACATTTTTAAGTTGTCCTTTAACGCAACTTAGTACAACTTGACAACCTTTTCCATTTGTTGCTAAAATAACAGTGTCTATAAAACTACTGTCGCGGGAATTCCCAATGTTTTCATCTGGAAAATTAAAAAAAATAAAGGTACCGACTATTGTTTCTTTGTTGTTTATGTTATAAATAAGACATATTTACGCCAATACATCAACTAGTGAGCTCTCGGAGGTTTGGACGCGGACGGAGTGTCTGCATCGAAAATCGCTTGTGCGCACAAAATATTTTCGTAAAATAATTTGTATTCCAAATATTACCAGTAGAATACACTATTATTGCAAACTTAATATCATAGTTCTGTCTTAATTCCCAGATCTTATACATGGCTGAATAGGAATAATTCCTGGTCAAAAAATTTTATTCAATTTAGTACGTCAGTTAGATTATCGAAAAATATTGGACACGTTTTTTTTTGTTTTATCAAATTAATAAAAAAGACGAAGATAAAACGCATCAAAGATCAAGAGTGGGGGGGATTGTGGTTGTGACATCATGTGTACGTAGAAAGTGTACTTACAAGTGACATCACACGAGTTTCCAACGCTCTGTATCGTTTAAATTTTTTGTTTACGAGTAAAAAGAAAAATACGTGTCTATTATTTTTTGGAAATCCATCTGACGGACGAATTAGATTTTTTTACTCATCTACCCTTACCCTTACCTTTTAGCTCAGGGTACAGTTTTAGCAGGAACTTCTTTTTCGAAGAATCGCTGACTGTTGTGAACACTGTGCAGCCGTGAGCGAGCGCGATGGCAATGGCTGCCTGCCCCAATGCGCCTGTGCCTCCGTGCACCAGCACGTCATTACCAGGTAACATTCTACCCTGGATTACCTTAAAGCATTTCGAATGTTTAATATCAAAAGATTCGTTTTCTCTCCAAAATAATATCTTCACAAATAATTATTTGAATTACACAAGCTCAAAGCCTACTTCTGACAGGTCTTATCTACTTCTGATAGGCTGGTTGGAAAGAGGGCCATCATTGCTCACGCACAATGGCCCAACTTAAGGACTAAATGCGGAAACCAAACCTCGATAGACACAAGTACAAATCAAAGTTGCCCTTTCTGAAAATACTCAAAATTATGATGATGATGCTTTTTGGGCCTTTTTTTATGGATGGGAATTCATCAAATGACTCCTCCCGCTCTGGGCAGAGCAGAAGGGAGTGTCAGACTATTTACTGTATAAAATCCATCCGTGCTCCTCGTAGTGCCCTTTGCTTTTCAGGGCCGCGGTAACTCTTTCGAACAAAATCCGCAACCCTGGCAGGCTCTAGCCCTAACAGGCCCCAAGAGGCCCCGTCTACTTTGCTGACATCTCTTTGGGGCGCGCGTGGAACACACTGTCGACACGGGCATGGCTTTGATCGGACGGCGAGCCACCCAACGCCTACCGTCCGCAGATGCGCGCCTACGGTGGCCGGCAATCGCCCAGCGACTCCTGACGCCCGGGGCGTCTCCCTATGTTGCGGCGGCTGTGGAGAGGGGGGTGTGAGGGTTGTCTCTCCCTCACGCGGCACCTTGTGCGAAGCAGTAATGTTAGTGAAGGTCCTCCTTCACTAACATTACTGCTTCGCACAGGGTGATAGCTTTCCATGCCTCCTCACTCCGGACCATGGATTGAACCAGGGCCGGACGCGAGAGGTTGCCGCCGCCGATCGCCCCGACGATGACATGGCGGTGCTCTACCCAAGCAGGGCAGACCTCCACCGTATGCTCCACCGTGTCCTCCGGATGCTTTTAGGGCCTAGAAGCTGAACTCACAACTGAAAATTAACTAGAATTTGTTGAATAATACCAATTATTACTATTTTTTTGTTTTTTTTTATTGAGGAATGGGCTTGCTCTTGATCTCGAAAAAAAAATTAAATCAACTCACAAGGCAATAGAAAGCGTGTACGTATGCGAGGGGCACGGTGGCGGCGTCCTCGAGGCTCCAGTGCGCTGGCACCGGCCACAGCAGCTCCGGCTGCGCGCGCACTATGCTGGTCGCTGCACCAGAGCGCACAAGACCCATCACGCGTTTGCCACTGTTATATTAACATAACATAACGTCAAGCTTCGGAAAATAAGAGAACCAGCTAAATTGTGACAGTGCCACCTATTTGCATATAATTAAACTCTCCATAATATAGCCTAGGTAAAAATCTTTGAATAAACCCTAGTTTCCTCACAATGTCATAATACTGAATGATAAATGTGCAACAACGGTCATTGACCCAACACATTTATCGATTTTCTTCATTTCAAAAACAGAAATAAAGACAAAAAGCTGCCCTGAATCGACTTCTTTCGTAATGAAAAACGGTTTATAATTATAAACCGTTTTTCATTATCCGAACAATAAGTTATAATTTATTGTTCGGGTATCTACGAAGGGATATTAGGGAAAGGTCGATGTACTTTATTGCAATTTTAACTGCGCCTAATGCACGTCTACTGTGTAATAATTAAATATTATAGTGTATCTTTTATTGTTATTTTTTTTATTAAATATTGATTTTTTTATTTTAAAATAACAGCTACAACAATCTTTATAGATACCCATAACTAGTCGGTAATGCTGAAGGCAAAAGCAACTAGTTATTACTCATGACTACTCCAAAACTTATATATTTTTAAAACCATTATAACTTCATTTTGTAGCTATGATACAAGTGTATAATAATGTAAAATACTAATGAGTAATATCAAAATCACAGGAAAAGTACCGATCATTCATTGAAAAATCATCCGAATGTGGAAACACTTGCCTTTCAGTAGTTCCACTGAAGTCCATTCCGTATAAGTTGAAGTCACACGGCGTCACGCCGCTTGCACACTTCACATCAGACGTGCTGAGCCCGGCGTAGTGAACCTGGTCATATAAATATTGTAGAGACTTGTAAGCCCGCAAGCCGGGTAGACCAACAACTATAAGACAGGGTGGTGTCTAGGGCAGAGTGAACCCCACCAACCGTGTCTCCACGTTGCCGTCGTGGTGGGGCTTGCGTGTCTCAGTGATCTTGGGGGCTTTGCCGGTAGAGCCACTCATGCCGGAAGGTCCCAAGTGAGAGACCAGACCAAGAGAGACACAAGAGGGGCACACCGTTCGGAGACTTGAGCAGTGTTCGGGTCCTCGGACGGTGTGCGTCTCATTGGCTTGCTCGCTGCTCTCTGGTACGCGTCTGATCATCAGACGTGACTGTGAGGGCAGCGAGCAGGCAGTGAGAGAGAGGGGGAGAGGAGGGGAGATAGGGACCGCACCCTCAAAAAGGAAACAATGGACAGGCCTGAAATAGAGATTATACCCCAGGGCGGTCCGGACTTCTCAAAACTTTTGTTCACCTCAGTCTTCTTACCAACGCATACTAGCATCCATATCTGAGAATAATTATGATATGAATTCCATAATAACTGTAGTTGTAGGAAATAGTTCAAACCTAACAAATGATGATATCACAGATAGTATCACTGAACTTTTGAAGATTAATTGTAGAAAGATAATTTTGTGTGCTTTTCTATACTTTGAGCACTTATCATATAGGCAAAATAATTACATACACAAGCTAAATATGCATATGCAATTTTTAGTAGGTCACCATAGTGACAAGCTTTTATTTTTTGATATCAACAATTTTGTTGATAAACTTAAGTCGACAAGGAATACTGTGTATTTGCCCATTAGTTTTAGACGTCAAATAGCGAGGCTATTAGCTTTTAATATTAACTCAGACATAATTAGTATGTCGAAGTACTCAGGTTTTAGCACCACAGTTAGTAGTAGTACTAATGCCTTGGTTGCTGGCTCAAACGATTTAAACTAGGCAATAAGACAACAGATGGTACCACATGCAATTTAGCTCAACTTATCAACAAGGTATCTTCTAGCACTAATAAAAATGGAGCTAATCAGAAATCCTTTTCTTTATACCTTCAAAACATACAAGGCTTTTCTTCGAAGCAATTGGAATTTGAATTATTTTTAGAAAAATCAATGTTTGACATTGTTTGTATTAATGAGCATTGGTTAAAGGATTCTGAAATGTTAATTAATTATGATAATTACAGTTTGGGCAATGCTACGTGGGGGTTCACTTATCTTTATTAAACGGTCTATAAAATTGAAAACTCGAAAAGATATAGTTGAACTGTCGGTTGAACATAACATTGAACTGTCCTGTGTTGAGCTAGATAAGCATGTCATAGTGTGCGTTTACAGACCCCCTAATTATCAAAACTATTCTGTTTTTGAGTCAGTGATGGAAGATGTTTTGGCAAAACTTGCAACTGGTAATAAACTTTTGATTATCTGTGGAGATTTCAATATAAATATTTTAGAAAGTAATTCAGATAGCAGTCGCTTTTTAAATCTCTTTAAGTCTTTCAACTTATCAAATGTGTTCATAGAACCAACCCGATCAACGGCAACGACTGCTACATGCATTGATAATGTTTTTTGTTGCTGCAACTATTTAAAAAAAGCTATTATAAATTGTATCCCTTCTGATCATAGTGGGCTAACGGTAACTTTTGAGTCTACCATACCATTACAAAGAGTGCAGATACAATCAAGACCAATAACAGCCGGTAAATTAAATAAATTTAACAGCACTTTAGGCAGCAAGTTGAGTAGTCAGGGCTTCACAATGAACAATGGTAATATTTTATATAAAGAATTTTTTTCTGTTGTCCAAGCTGAGTTCAATAACACTTTTAAAAAGATAACTAATACTATTTGCCCTAAGTTTTTATTTAGTGACTGGGCGACTAAAGGACTCAGAAAAAGTCGAGATAGACTTTATGAACTATATGGCCTTAAGCCTTATATTAACACTGAAACTTTTAATAAGTATGTAGCTACCTACTCAAAAATTTATAAAAATACTTGTAAGGTAGCTAAGGCTTTTTACATAAGCAATAAGGTAAAAACAGCAGACAATAAAATAAAGACTGTTTGGAAAATTATAAATAATGAAACAAACAGGAACAAAAGATATAACACTGATTACACATTGGAGACTACTCAGGGTCTTATTAGTGAAAACCAACAAGTTGCTCAAGAATTTGTAAATTTCTTTACCAGTATTCCAATTAAAACTACTGAAGCCTTGAATTCGTCTCCTTCGCTTGCTTTTGATTTGTTACAGGCAAACGTTTCAGCCTGCCCGACTGAATTTAATTTCAAGCATATAAACCCCATAACAGTAATGAAAGCTTTCAAACAAATCAAGGTTAAATTGACCGAGGATTTCTGGGGATTGTCTATCAAAGTTTGTACCTCAATTATTGAGACTATAGCGCCTTACTTAGCTTTAATATTTAATTTGTGTGTGGATCAAGGTGTCTTTCCGGACTTAATGAAATTCAGTAAGGTGATACCACTTTTCAAATCCGGGGACAGTAAAGACACAAACAATTATAGACCAGTATCCGTGTTGCCAGTGTTCAGCAAGGTATTTGAAAAAGTGATGCTTAATCAGATGCTTTATCATTTTAACACCAATAACATCTTGCATGATAAACAGTATGGTTTCACCAGAGGACGTTGTACGACTGACGCTGGTGTTACCTTATTGAAGCACATTTTTAATGCGTGGGAAGAGGCACAGGATGCCATAGGCATCTTTTGTGACCTATCTAAGGCGTTTGATTGTGTAAATCACGAAACATTACTTCTGAAACTTGGGCATTACGGGCTAAGCAAAACAGCTTTAAGTCTTGTTAAATCTTATTTAAATGATAGACAGCAGTTAGTTCAAGTAAACGGTGTCAATTTTTCGGGTTTAAACGTGAAAATGGGGGTACCCCAGGGCTCAATTTTGGGTCCTTTTTTGTTTTTAGTATATATAAATGATTTGCCCCATTTATTGCAACAAAAACTTAATATGGTGTTGTTTGCCGACGACACCTCTTAAATTTTGAAGATAAATAGACGGACAAATAATCTTGACGTCATAAATAACGCCCTAATGCAAGTCCAAAATTGGTTTACTGCCAATAATCTAGTTCTAAATGAAAAGAAAACGAAATGGCATAAGATTTGCCTTACCAAATGTTAAAGGCAGTGATTGTGACATAGTATTGAACGGGGAAAAACTTGAATTCGTCGATAAAACGGTTTTCCTGGGAATTACGCTTGACTCAAGGCTACAATGGGGTCCTCATTTAACATCTCTTGCAGGACGGCTAAGTTCAGCAGCATATGCTGTTAGGAAAATCCGCCAATTTACGGACGTTGATACCGCGAGACTGGTTTATTTTAGTTACTTTCACAGTATCATGTCTTACGGTATTTTACTATGGGAACGGGCTGCAGACATCGAGTCTATTTTTATTCTGCAGAAAAGAGCCATTAAAGCCATATACAAACTCGGACGACGCGATTCTCTAAGGGAACTGTTTAAGAATATTAACATCATGACGGTACCTTGTCAATACATTTACGAAAACATTATGTATGTTAGAAAGAATTTACACCTTTTTAGTAAAAGAGGCGACAAACATAATTATGCTACTCGAAATAGGGACCAATTAGTTCAACCAGGTTTCAGACTGGCTAAAGTATCCTCATCTTTTATGGGGTACTGTTTAAAATGTTATAATAAAATACCTCTCCATATATTAGAACTAAATGAGACAAAATTTAAATCTTGCATTAAACGCACACAATGCAGGCAAGCATATTATAAGTTAGGGGAGTATATTGAAGATAAAAATGCTTGGCTCAGTGCTGGTCCTGCTCCACAGCCACTAGGGCACACAAAGTAATCTGTTAGCATTTGGAAATATTGTTGGACCGGATGAAGATTGTAAGAATGCAATATTTTTCATTGTATAGACTCAATTTATTTAGCAGTGTATAATTTCATGCATTAACGGCACATTTGTGAGTACTATGTACCTTAAATTTAAACTATAATGATCATTTTGAGTAGGTCTTTGACTTGAATGTACCCTGGCGATTGGGAATGTCATGCTCACTCAAAAGTCTGTCTGATGGTGGCGCGTGCGTTGGATCATTTGGCTCCCTTAAAAATGGTTGAGCCGAATGGTGCTAGCGTATGCGTCATGTTCGTGAACGGGCGCCGTCAGCTGAGACTGGTCATCCCTTGGCTGCCATGGTTTATTTTAATTATTTCTTTGAACTGTTTCTTTTTACTCCGGACTCTTTTATCCTGCACGTCTTTTACATTGTTCTCACATATGTATTATTTTAATATGAATGATGTAACCATAATTTTGTAATAAAATATTTTTTTTTTTAAAAGAGTGTCCGTGGAGTTTCTTGCACGTTCTTCTCCATAGAGATCTACGCCTTGGAACGTGCAAATAGCTTCATCTTTTTGACCGACCGACCTTGACAATTCAAAAGTGCCTGTAAATGGTTTAATTGAAATAAATGCTTTGACTTTGACTTTGACTTTGACTGCACAGCAGTTCGGGAATCCGCCACGCCTCGTGCGTCAAGCCCCTCGTATTCTGGGGGGGGCAACAGGGCTGTCCACCATCCGATTGCCGATGGCAACAAGGGCCGAGGAGGCCCCCGATCCGTATTATCCTTTGAGGACCTGATCGGTTACAATTTTAGCTCGCCCGACAGAGTGTCAGTCGGGCGGAGCGCGGGCGGAGGTTCGCCGTGCTGGGAGGAGGGCTCGCTTGAGCGTCGCGCGGGTGCAGAGTCGGAGTCTGAGTTGGACTCCGACGACCTGGCGACTGTTAGCTCGGCGAGCTCTGTACCCGAGGGAGCGGGGGCTGCTTCGGAGGACTCCAGGTCCTTCCGCAAGCGGCCCAGACCAGAGCAAGACCAGGGGTCGTCCTGCAGCGACGAGGTTGCCTCGGCTCGCAAGATCCCCACCAGCAGGCGGGGTAAGGGCCGAGAGGGAGGCAAGAGCAGAGCTCCTGCCCCCAAGGAGGCTGGCCGGCGAGCCGAGGAGCTCGCCGATGCTGGACGACCCCCCGGAGATGGCGGTCGCAGGGCTCCTGGTTCGGAGTCCTCCGGCGGTGAGCCGGATGACTCCGGACAGGAGCGGGTTCGGAGGGCCGGGTTTGCGGAGGTGGTGGAGGCCGCGCTTCGCGATGTGGCCTTGAAGAGGAAACTCTCCTCTAAAAACAAGGCCATAAGCGCGGCGCTGACCTCCATCCTGGCGGCAGCGGATGCTAACCGAGGTGGGCCTCCGGTGGACGAGATGTCCAACCTGCGGGCGGAGGTCGCCCGCTTGGCTGCCGCCACGGAGCGCCTCCAGAGGGAGAATGCGGGGCTCCGAGCAGACCTGGCCAGGCTCCAGGGAGCCGGCCCACAGGGGGCGCCTAAAGGGGGGCGCAGGGAGAACAGCCAGCCCGTGCCGCAGGAGGGCCAGGTGCTGGACCTGGTGCGGCAGGAGATGGCTGCCTTCCAGGCGCGGTTTTCCGTCCTGGAGGGCATCGTCTTGCGCCCCCCGTTAGCGGCGAGTGAGAAGGCTCCAGCCCAAAATAGGGCGGCGTCGTACGCGGCCGCCGTGGCTGCTACACCGGGATCGTCCGGCCAGGAGAAAGGGTCCGGGCCGGCACCCGCGAAGCCGGTGCCGGGAAAACCGGACCCGGCCCCGGGAAGGAAGAGGAAGGGTGGGGTGGCTGCACGGATGGCGAAGGCTCCTGCGCCAGCCGTGCAGCAGCCCCCCCCGGCTTCCTCGCCTTCTGAACCTCCCCCGGCTCAAGCCGAATGGCAAGTGGCCGGGGAGAAGAAGAAGGCGGGAAAGGCAGCCAGGGCGGCAAAGAGGCGGGAGAGAAGGCGGCGGCAGAGAGCGCGAGGCGTCGCGGCTGCGCTCCGCGCCCCGAAGACCGCGGCTGTCGTTTTAACGCTGCAGCCGGACGCGGTGAAGAGGGGCGTGTCGTATGCCAATATCCTCACTGAGGCGAAAGAGGCCGTCAACCTCAGTGAGATTGGCATCGTCGGGGGTCTCCGGCTCAGGGTCACCATGACCGGGGCCAGGATGCTGGAGATCCCTGGAGCAGACAGCGGTCCGGCCGCGGACGCTCTAGCCGAAAGGCTTAGGGCGTCCTTGGGCGCGGATGACGTCCGAGTGTCCAGGCCCACGAAGTGCATAGACATGCGCATTTTGGGCCTGGACGACTCCGTCACGGAGGAGGAGGTGTTGGCCGCCGTCGTCAGGACGGGGGGGTGCTCTACAGAGGAGGTGAAGGTGGGCACCATCCGTCCTGACAACACGGGCATGCGAACCGTAGTGGTGAGCTGCCCCGTGTCGGCGGCCAAGAAAGTCTCGGAGGGCCGAAGGCTTTTGGTGGGCTGGGTCTCCGCGCAGGTAAAACTGCTGGAGCCCAGACCTCTGAGGTGCTTCCGTTGCCAAGTTGGCAACCACGTGGGAGCACGCTGCACCTCGGAGGTGGACCGCAGTGACCACTGCTTTCGCTGTGGTCAGCCCGGTCACAGGGCCGGCTCGTGCGACGCCGCGCCGCACTGCTTCGCATGTGCGGCAGCTGGCAAGCCGGCCGATCACTGGGCTGGGGGCAAAGCCTGCGGTCCACCCGCCAGGGCCGGGTCGAGGAGAAAACCCTCCTCCACCGCCGCCGCCGCCGCCGTCGCTTCCGCCGCAGCCGCCGCCACCGTCGCCGCCGCTGCCACTGCTCGGGAGGGGGCCGAAATGGAGTGCCAGTAATGGCCCCATTTCGCCTCCTCCAGACGAACGTTAGTCGCTGCGCCTCTCAGGAACTGACGGTCCTGAGCAAGGCGCAGTGACTGACGCCTGCGAACAGCGAGCAATGGGTAGCTCGTTGTCCGATCAGGTCAGGCCAGAGTCGACGGCGCGTTTCACTCCGAACGCGCCGGAAAGAGCAGTCAGCAACGGAGACGGGGCCCGCCAGGGCCAGAGCCTGGCAGAGGCAGAGTGAATGCGGACAGCGCAAAGCAAAGAACCGAGTTAAATCAATCAACTTCTTTTCGAGTCAATGGTTAACTCTTTCTATTGTTTGGGCCCGGTAGGTGGCTACGTTCAATTGCAGCATCGGATAGCATTCCTTAGATCTTCCAAAGTACAGGTGAATGGGCACTTGGGGCACTCCAAAATGTGGCTCATGCCACGTTTTGGAGTTGTGCTTGCAGCGGCATACCGGGGTAACCAAACGATTCAACGCTTTCCAAATAGGCCATTGCCATTTACGACCTAGGGACAACTGCTCTTTGGGCTTTACAAAGTCGTGAGGTGGTGGATACTTCTCTTCTCACAGTTTGCTTCCCTTTAGGTGACATATCCGGGATTGCCTGTGTAGATCGAAGGACGCTCTTGCGACTTTTTAGTCTTCCCGGGGTTGACAATTGGCCGTACAGTTGCTGTACCTCCACCAGTTCTTTCCATCCGTTCGTGAGCGGCTGGATAGGACATGGCTGGAGGTGGATCACTGTGTTGCCCGATTTCTCACAGGTCATGACATAAATTATTTTCTTGTGGCTTCGCCTTTCTGTCAATGTTCTACATCTGACCTTGAATACGAACAATCTGCACATATCTTATGGGAGAGTATTCTTCGGCAAACTGAGCACAATATTATGTTATATAGTATTCAGGTAACATCTGGAGTTGTTTACTATAGAAACCAGAACAAACCGTGCTTTCAAGCGATTTACCCGTACCTATTTCTGGAATCAAAAGTAGCTCACAATTTAGGACCCGATATTATTAGTGTTAATAATATAATCCGAGGTGCTTGGCAACTGGGCTTAACCCAGTTGTATATGTCCCTTGTTGCCTATTTGACCCAGCTCTGATCTGTCTCTGGCTTTATACAAAGGTATTGCTCGCGCCGCACTCCACCAATTATAGCGAGCCACAGTCTCACTCAGCCAGCCGACCAATAAGAGCGCCTCAATATGGCGTGATCTTCAACAGCCAATCACCGAAGCCCAATATCGCGCGATGCACGGCTTACCGCCACCGGCGGAGGGGCCCACGCGTCAATCATCCATAGTCATCAGCTCACCCAACACTATTTTTCTCAACCTTTATAAATCTAGTAAATCTAGTTGTAATAAATACTTAAAATTCAATTCAGGGTATTTTACTTTTGTTCCATCGCGAACAGGTATGAACAAAATTAATAAACCCTTTTGAAACCGGCTAGAAGTCGTAAAGAAAATAGGTTTGCAATATGAAATTAATTCATACATACCGTTACCGCCAAATCTGACGGCTGTAGGGGCGGAGCCTCCACCCAGCGCAGGGAATCAAGATCACCGATTTGCGAACATTGTAGTGTTACATTCTTTAACCGTCCGTGTTGCTGCACACCAGTCGAGGAGTTTTGTAATAAAATAAATTATATTAAATGATTAGGAATTAACTGTAGTTCTGTTTAAAGACATCAGGGAATTCAGGAAGACAAAAATAATTTAGAACTGGTAGATATTTGTACTATGATCTTCCCACTAGAAAACTTAACTTTGAAATATGTTGTCAAAAACATAAAAAACCAAAAGCAAGTCGGAATCACACATAAAGGGTTCCCAACCATAATTCGAAAAAAATCAAGTTTCTTGTATGTTGCCACTTTAATTTAATTTTTAGTCGTTATAGCGGCAATAAAAATAGGTAGACAGTCTGAAACTTCAAGCCCGAAGACGAACGGACTGAAAGCAGCAGAGGCTTATTAATATCCGTTAATTACTCTTCGGACACGGAACCCTAAGTACAAAAGATCTCTAAAAATTCTCTTCTCAAAAATAAAAGTAAGACTATCCATAGAAATGTTAATGTAGGTACCACTTACGTTAGCGCTGGTACCCACTTCTTGTCCAGGTGGTACAAATAGGTCAACTCTTACAGCATCTTGACAGGCGGGAGGCAGGTCGCGATATTTAATGTGCTGCAGAGTAACTCCACCACACCTGAAGCATTTTGAATGTAGAAATTATACAGTTCAAATCGGCACCATTTTGAAAATCTTTATTTTAATAAATAAATAGAATCGAATAAGTGTTTAGAACAAAACCTGCCAAGTGCGAGTCGGACTCGAGCACGAAGGGTTCCAACCATTAACAATAAAAACCGACAAAAAAATCTCGTTTTTTGTATTATTATTTTTTTCTGTTTTTAGTATGTGTTGTTTTATCGGCAACAGAAATACTTCATCTGGGAAATTTCGACTGTCTAGCTATCACGGTTCATGAGATACAGCCTGGTGACCGACAGACGGACAAACAGACAGACAGACGGATAGCGGAGTCTTAGTAAAAGTGCCCGTTTTTACCCTTTGGTTACGGAACCCTAAAAAGGCAAAGAGATGCACACACTCGCAGTTGTTGCCTATGTGCCTATAGTCTTAGTTAAGGTAAGCAGCAATGACTGAAACTGGACCTGGAGAAAATTATAGCAATACACTCACCTAGTAAGATCAAGGACATCAGACAAGTAAGCATTCACAACAGTCTTCCCGTTCAAGTTGTAAGCGTCTTGAAGATGTCTCCTTGGGTCGAGATCTAGTCTCCGGATTTGTGTGGGCAGGGACACTGCACCGTGTGGTTGTCTCAGCATGTTTAGTTGCAGTAAGCCGTCGATGAAGGTGACCCAGTTGCCTCGCCAAATCAGCGCTGCTTGGCTCAGAGATTCGCTCGCGGCTTCGATGCTTATGAACTCACCACTGCAAGATAGGTACATCAAATTAACTTTATTGGATAGGAAATGAATAACATTGAAACATTGTCGGCTATATAGCCAATGAATAGACAATGTTTCAATGTTATTCATTTCCTTGCCTTATACCACCAAGCCTTATACCATTTCCATATGGCTTTCCATATGGAAAGCCTTCGTGAAATGGTATAAGGCTCTGAGTGCAGCAACTTTGTTAAAATCCGACCATTCAAAAGCGATTGAATATCAGCATCATTTCAGGCGATAGATGTCCACTACTGGACATAGGGCTCCCCTAACTGACGCCACCACATCGAGAATCCTGTGCGTCTCTCATCCAGTGGCTGCTTGTATACATCTGCGTAAACCTTCACAACGCACTACCTATATGTTAGCATTTCTTTTTTACTTGTTATCTTTTATTGAAAATTGTGCTCTTTCAAACAAACAATGCCCATATTTGAGGGTTACTCTTAATTTTCCTTTGATCCCATCATCAGATTTTGACCAGGTAGGTCAAGATCTAATGATGGGATCCCAGGAAAATTTTCATCATTCCATCATCAACTGAGCAACATGAGAATCTCATAATGATTAGGTACCCAGGCAAACATATCTGCATTGCGTTAGAAAATATATGAAAAACATTGTATGTGCCTATCAGATAGGGTTGCCCTCGATTTCCCTGGGATCCCATCATCCGATTCTGAATTACAGTGGGACCACCTAAGAAGTAGTTATAGGATTTCGAATAAAAAAAAAATATTTGAAAATCGGTCCACATTTGGCAGAGAAATCGGAGAACAAAAAAATACAGTCGAACATAGAACCTCCTTTTTTAAGTCGGTTAAAAAGTAAACAACAATGAACCCAGTTAAACCGACAAAGCAAGAAAGAGGTAATTGTCATAACTAACCTGTAATTATAGTCCCTGTCTTGTAGCAGTTGGTAAATGTCTTTGGAAGTGAGCACCATGTCAGTATCATTATTTTTTTGGACGAGATTGATGAAAGCACTTCGAATGTACCCCGAAGCCACTTTGGAGTTTTCGTTCAAGACCTGTTTGGAAATAAATTGGTCGTATAGACACGCCAGTCACACGATAATATATGACAATTGACTATCGGCCCCGTTGCCGTAACTGTTGAGCTTAAAATAGTTATATAATTAATTAAAGATGACAGGAAAAAAACTGGCTTGAACCTAAGGGTACGAATGGTGTGTGGGTATGGGTCGTACGAATCATCACGAGTCCAACTCATACTTGACCGATTTTTACGATCGAAGGTCGATGTAACATACTATTTCATGAATACCTCAAACTGTCCACTGCCCCTGTGTAGGGCAACGCTGAGCCTCAGCGGCCTACGGTCGTGCAGCACCGGCTGCGCGTACAGGTGGACGTCGCGGAACTGCACCGGCTCCTGACGCTTCGCAACTCCTGTGTACATAGCAAGGGTGTCCCACGCCGACACCAGAGCAGCCGCGAACGGATAGCACAACTTTTCTGGAATTTAAGGAGATATTGGATTTTCTACATCGTATACGTGGCCGTTCTAAACGCCGACTGGCATCCTAATAGGGAATGCATGCGAAATAAGCAATATTTTTAACTTGTTTTCATTTTGAAGAATTTAATGTAAAATAAAACGCTAATAAAAAACGTATTATTGCTACAATTGCAGTTTTAAACTGACTGTTTAAATTTTTTGCCCAAAAACGGTCGATGACGTCACTCCTCTTTGTCACTGGTCATGAACTGTCTTAACTTAACCGGTCAGGCGCGCTTACCTACACACATGTACGTTGTCAAGAAGACAAATGTTTCAACATACGAAGCAATGGATTAGGAATTTCTCTGAACACAATTGGCTGGCTGGAATGTCTTTTGAGCCTGTTATTTATTACATTAGAACCAATGAATACTGTTAAAACTGGAAAGCAGGGCAACAACGCTACTTTAATGAAAGGCCACAAATAGTAATAACTAGCTGTTGCCCGCGACTTCGTTCGCGTGTATGTATTGTAAAATGATGTGGCTAGGTAAGATCAATGTGTTCGTATATCTAATACGAACAGTCAATATCTATCATTGCTTGCCTCCTTTTTCATGTATGGGAAAACATCAAATGACTCCTTTCGCTCTGGGCGGAATGGAAGGGAGTGTCAGACTCTTACTGACTAAAACCCATCTGTGTTCCTCCTAATGCCCTTTGCGTTCCAGGGCCGCGGTGACTCTTCCGAACAAATTCCGCAACCCTGGCAGGCACTGGCCCTAGCGGGTCTCGTCTTTATGCTGACATGTTTTTGTGACGCGCGTGGAACACAACGCGCCTTCGAGTATCACCTCTTCTGTTCAAATAATTTTTCGTGAGAAACGTTGTAAAGATAATACTTCTTTCATATCATCGAAACTATTCACAGCAGTCCTAGAAGATGTCGTTAAAAATGTGGTTATAGATTGGGACTATAGCGGTATTAACGTCACTTTTCTGCCCAACTGTCTCACTTAAGATTTGTAGATGACTTTGTGGTTTTCACTGAGAACTTCGATGAACCCCAGAAAATGCTTCAAAATCTTTAAGATGCTTCTTTTAAGTTGGGCCTTAGGATGAATATGACAAAGACGAAGGTTATGGCAAACACCTTCAGCGATTCAAATCTGGAAATGAATTGTTGGAGATGATTAACCGATATGTTTATCTTGGCCATATCCTTTCAATTGGCAAAGAAAATCAACAAACGGAGGTATCGAGAGGAACACACCTTGGATGGGCTGCTTTTATCAAAATGGACGACATTCTGAAGCCTGCCAAAATTCCGCAATGTTCAGACATTGCGGAATTTTGGCAGGCTTCAGATTCCCACCATGACTTATTTACTTAGATGGACGCTCACGCAGGAAGCTGTTTACAGACTGATAGTTGCACAGAAAGCCATGGAGCGTTCCATGCTTGGTAAAGGTACGTCGTCGAAATCCGAAGACGTACGAAGGTTTTCAACATCGGAAAACGAATTGTAGAACTAAAGTGGACCTGGGCAGGACACTTGGCAAGGCGCGGTGATGATAGGTGGAGTAAGGCAGTGACTGAGTGGCGTCCGAGGACTGGAAGAAAAAGTATTGGTCGACCGGCGGCGAGATGCTACATAAAGCTGTCCATGGGAAAACCAACCAGAAGAGAAGTCAACCCCGGCAGAGGACACGGCGGAGCATACGGTGAAGGTCGGCCCGGCTTGGGCGGAGCACCGCGTGTCCTCGTTGAGACGATCAGCGACGGCGACCTCTCGCTACCGGCTCTGGTTCACTCCATAGTTCAGAGCGCGGAGGCGTGGGAAGCCGTTACTTCCTTTCGCGAAACAGTAATGCTATTAAAAGAAGGGGCGAGCCACGTGAAGTAGAGGCAAACGTCACGCCTTATCCGCCGAAACAGAAGAAGACGCCCCGGGCGTCAGGAGTCGCAAGGCGATTCTCTGCCGCCGTAGGCACGGGCCTGCGGACGGCGAGCGTTGGGTGGCTCGCGGCCCGATAACAACCAGCGGCCCTACCATGACGTGTTAAAGCGTGAGTCGTTCGAGCGAGAAGGAGGGATGGAGCTATACACCCTATTTAGTGCCACTGGTCCGGGTCGACGAAGTGTTGTATTCCATGCGCGCCTCCAAGAGATGTCAGCTAAGCCTGCTAGGGTTGCGGAATTTGTTCGAAAGAGTCACCGTGACCCTGGAACGCAAAGATCATAAGGAGAAACACAGATGGGTTTTAGTCAGTAAGAGTCTGACACTCCCTTCCAGTCTACCCAGAGCGGAAGAAGTCATTTTGATGATTCCCCATCCATAAAAAAAAACCCCGCAACGGATAAAGTAGAGTATGGACTCCGTTGTGCGTAGGTGTCCTGGCTAAGTTTGCCGGCCTAGCTCCGTCCAAGTGTCTCTGCTTCTGGAAGCAACCAGGGTGTTTTACAGGTTGAGTGGAGAGATCTAACCGTTCAAAAAAAAATTAAAATCAGACAAAATCTTTTTTCATGTTATGCATCAAATGCATAACGGTAAGTTTTGTATCGAAAGAATCACTGTTTATGACGTTTTAAAAGTAACTAAAAAATATATTTTGGTGTAATTCTCATGCTTTTGATAGTTAGTACTTTTTTCGGTCAACAGATGGCATTACGGGCATCTGAATTATGTAGATAATACGTAGATTTCTTCTAGATTGCTACAATTCCTATCAGGTCTATGTGTAAAAATTATCTAAATGGTTTTGTAACTAACGAACATATCATTATGTGCATTCAATTATTTTATGCATTCAATTACAAACAAAAACCTTTTAAAATCAATATTGCTTACCTCCCATAACAAACGGCGTGATAATATGTAGCCTAAAGCCTTCCTTGGCTTACAAAGAACATTTTTGCTGAATTTCAATTCAATATATCTAGTAGTTTTGGCGTGAAGCCGTACCATACACACATGCAAACAGACAAAAATTCTAAAAAGTCACTTTTTGTCATCAGTTAGGTACGTTTTTCTAACAAAAGCCATTTATTTTGTCTCGAAAATTCTCATTGTACAGTTTTTCTTTCGTTACTGTTTTATTATATTTATAGATTACTTGGGTGACAAATCTACTAAACAGCTTGGATAGACTTTAATAAATTGTTCATCCCCATGCTTACGTCAAAATTTCATTACCTATCCCATGGACATTTTTGGACAATTAAAGACACACGCAAATGCGCCAACTGAAAACTGTTTAGTACCTCTAACAACGTGACCTCGCAGGTAGCTGTGCTCATCATCATGAATGGACTTTAGGAACTGGCAGGCTGCAGCTGCTCGCTTCTTTCCTCCGGAAAAACTTGTATGGCTCCTGGAGATAAAAAATTTTTTTTTTTAAGCCTCTGCTGTAATTATAATATCAGACTTAACACAACTTTGGTATGGATGTATTCATTTCGTAAACGAAGCCAAAGGAGAATGTAAGGATGTATATGTCGCAGCCAATTAGCTTAATCAGCTGTTTAATTGGTTGCCTGGCCTTTTAATTTAAATGTGCCGATTTTTCAGCGACTTCAGTGACATCTTTTGTTCAATACCGTTTCATGACTTGCCCATGTCACTTATGTCGCTGATTAAACAGCACAGTTCAATGAAAAGGCTAGACTTTTAATGAAACGGCGGATTTAGCTAGTTGGCTGCGACATATATACGAGTACATGGGAACAAATCGTGAGTTATTATCTGTACTTATGTGTGTTTTATTGAACTTACCATGTTTCGCCATGGTTCCATTCGACTAAATGCGACAGCATAGGTGTTCCACTTGATACAGGGAACTCCACATTCGGGTACAAAGCTTTCACGTTGGGTAGGTATCCGTGCATGTACAAACTGTAGGAATAAAATCACTACGTAGTATAAAACAAAGTCGCTGTCGCTGTCTGTCCGTCCCTATGTATGCTTAAATCTTTAAAACTACGCAACGGATTTTGAAGTGGTTTTCAATAGATAGGGTGATTCAAGAGGAAGGTTTATATGTATAATACATGTATAATATTGTAGAGAAACACTGATAAATTTAGAGGTTTCTAATGTGATGTCGTAAATAAACACATTTTTTTGCCCTTACATTGCAAACGCTGGTTGAACCCCACGAGATGAATCAAAATAATGTACTACAGTATGTACACCTTAAAAAGGTCAACAAAAAAGTCTTCGATGGTATATGTCTATCTCTTAAGGGTAACCCACAATAACCATTTTTTATCCTTTACATTTTACGGGAAAAAATGGATTATTTACGAAGTGATTTTAAGCAATACAGCATTAATCCTTATCCAATTAAGTATCTTAAATACATTCTCCATTTAATATAAATCAGGCAGTATTTAATTTAAATGAATGTTTCCGAAGATTTGCACCCGTGCGAAGCCGGGGCGGGTCACTAGTATATACTAAGTTAATTATTGTCATTATTAAATAGATGAGTATTTATCAGCTGTAGGTTAAAATAATAAATAGTGACTCACTACATATTTTTTTCTAAAACCTTAATGGGAAACATCAAACTCAGCCGGGATTAACACATTAGTGTGACATTAGCGTGTAATTTAAAATCCTGACTACTTTACTGAACAAGCACCTTTGAGTAGTTTTAAAAAGGTAGTCCAGCCGGCTGCAAAAGTCAAATATTTGAGTATTTGTAAGCACTTACTCGCCAATTGCCTGAAGTAAGAACAGAGCGTTGTCGGGATGTCCTCGACGGGTGAGAGGAACATGGCGGCTCTCCACCGGCAGGGAGCGCTTGAGGATCGCCTGCAGCAGTCCGTGCGGCGCCACCTCCACACACACCGCGTTGCTGGGGATCAGCCGTGATGTCTCCTCGAACAACACTGGGCTCTGCGGTACACGACCAAATTATGTGGAAATTGGTCCAATGCAAAGCGCTCTGCATGGTGTTGGATTTGTACTACCAAAACTAATAAATTGGACCTTTTATTAATTCAGGGTAGCCAACTCGGTTATAGTGGTAGCCCAGTAGTCGAAACTAACTAAACCAAATTTAAGGGGCGCTACACGCGAAAGCGGAAAGCAGGGTGGCAAAATCGACAAGGTACTATAATATTATGCAGAATGGATGTGTCGAACTATCGACCTACAAAGATCCCGAATGTACTACCCGATCAGCACTAGCCGAATAAAGTGCAACACGTATAGTATTTTTTTTTAAAGTTTTCTCATAACGGATTAATATGACATATTTTGTTGTTTTAATATAATCGTAACAGACGGTAACGGTAATAAACCGTACATTTACGGAATATCAAGTATTGGTTAAATAGTGTGCAGCTGTCTGTCAGTCACTGCACCGCTCAGGACCTGGTGCTCCTGAGCATGGCTCAGTGATTGATGACTGCAGACGGTGAGCAATGGGTAGCTCACCGTTCGATCAGAACAGGCCCGAGCCGACGACGGTTGTGTTCCAAACGCGTCGGAAGAGAAGTCAGCAAAGAGGACGGGGCCCGCTAGGGTCAGTGCCTACCAGGGCGGAATTTGTTCGAAAGAGTCACCGCGGCCTTGGAACGCCAAGGGCAATAGGAGGAACACACACGGATGGGTTTTAGTCAGTAAGAGTCTGACACTCCACATAAGAGTCGGAAATCATCAAATTAATCACTCCTTCCGCTCCGCTCAGAGCGGAAGGAGTCATTTGATGATTTCCCATCCTTAAAAAAAAAGCTGTCTGTCAATGATTTATTATTATTATTATTGACAGGTACGCGCTTGACCACTATCTCACGATCGATTTCTATCTGAAAATATTGACACGTATGTACAGTATTGCTAAAGACTACACTTTACAATCAATTACGATCAATTTTACCGGTTCATAATATTAGTTTACAAATGATTGGAAAAATAAACCAAAAACCAGTGCTACTCACCCTTAAGTTGTTAGTTTGATATTCTGCCGAACAATATTTAGATAAATCTTCATTCCATTGATCCTGAGGTACAGAAGTTGATAGCCAGCGCTCACTGCGGGGCTTTGGGTCCTTTATTACTCCTTTCAGTAGCTTGAGAAGTTTACGACCTAAGAAAAGTTAAGTAAACTTCCATAATAATATATTATTATGTGCAATAATAAGTGCATAGGTACTTTGTAAAGTTGTTTCCAGTTTGGCTAGGACATCTGCCTACACGATAAAAAGAAGGAGATTATATATGTGCTATTTAGGAATTTCATTTTGCACGCCATGGCTTAAACATAATAAATATAGGATCGCTTAACATTATACAGCTTGCAGGATTAGGAGAAAAATAAAATGAGATTTCTAAAATTGATGACTGTTTGCACGGGAGTTTATATATTTGCCTATCGGAAGCCCATCCCATCGATCATGTGATTCAAGCATTTTATTTTAAGACAGTATTTTTTTTATCGTCCACTGGGTCCAAAAAGTGGCAACACATTTTAAAGCGCATTGCTACTATAAGCATTAACGTTTCGGTAGCCTATGTCAAACCCGTAGGTTTTTGGCCTTTTCATTATCGTCTCCACTGCTAAACTTCGCCCATTACTGAGCCATAACGTGGGGATGGGCACAAGATAAAAGAGGTTTTATCTTGTGCCAATCCAAACGTCCCTGTGCCAGTCTCATCCAGGTTTTACCGGTGATAGTAACAATGTCATGTGTCCATGTTGCCATTTTTCCTTTCAATCCTCGGAAGCCACTGGTTCACAGCCTTACACCATCTATAATCACTGCACCTACCCGACTCCTTTTTTTTAAGCCAGAATCAACAGTGGCGACCACCAGAAAAACGCCAAGTCACTGAAGCTCGACGATTCTCGGAGAAACGATTCAACTTTCTTGGATCCCGCAACGAAATAAATCAGAAAATAACAGCAGAGGAGGAATTTCCACTTCGCAGTTCGTTTCCCAATGTCTAAAACCTTTGTATGTCTTTAAATCTCGACGTTTGGAAATCGGTTTATTAGCCGTATGCTAAGTAGAGTGTACACAGCTTATTGCGTGAGCGTCCAAGTCGCCGCATCTATTTTATACTATTTTAGGAGTTGTTTACCTGCAGCGGTGATGTATCGTGAATGATACGATATATTAGAAGTCGGCACCTCCTTTGCGAAGACTCCTTTAGCCGTGAGTTGAGCGACGAACGCCTTCATGACATCAGCAGGCCCTGAGATGGTGCTGGAGTCAGGCCCGTTGTGACAGGCCACGTCGATCTCAGGCGGACATATCTTCGAAATCTATAGTTTAAAATAAATCAAAAAGTAGAACAAAATAGTTCAATGTAGTGTAGGTAGACTTCGAATCGTTCTTGGCTTTTTAAAGATTTTTCAAAATATTACATTTGCTTGGCCTGATTCAACTACGGCAACACCAAACTTGGCTGAATTTTTTACGTTAGAATTTCACTTTTTCATTGGGACACTGAGTTTTGACTTGTTTGTTTGTTTATTCAACAGTTTATGTGAAAAATGATCACAGATTACATAAAAGGAACTTGTAACCTGTAATCGACTCTGGGTAATATTATAAAAAAAATATCAGAAACAGTAGTGACAGCATTTGGTTAGAACATGGATTAGAATCCTATATAGCCTCAATTAGATGATGAGATAGATTATATTTTGTTGTAAACCAAAATGATAACACAGAAAAACAGATCCTACCTGCTCATACCCCAGTCCGACAGCAGCCATTGAACCTTGTATCAGTGGAGTATTCAGTGAGACGTGTCCACGATAGAAAGCGCACATGATCACCTGTTCTGCTGTCAAGCATTCGTCGGCGTACGCGCATGCCTGTTCACCAAGACTGTGACCTGTTGGAAATATTACTCGTTGAATGGCTCGAATGTGTATGGCACTAGTAGAGGAAGACCAAAGAACGATGGATTGTACTTGTAACAGTTTCAAAAGAGGTCGTTGTACTCATCATTATGACCTATTTCACTATGGGACCAACCCTGAAATCGGGAACTGTCTCCGTGGTCGAGTGGTTTAGGCGTTTGCCTTGTGACAATTCGATTCCCACGGGAAGCATACTTTGTAAAGTTGTTTCCAGTTTGGCTAGGACATTGCAGGCTTGAATCACCTGATTGTCTGATAAAAAGATGATTCCGTGCTTCGGAAGGCACATATAAGCCGGTGGTCCCGGCCGACAAACTAGTAGAAAATAAACTAGCGGAGAAAAAAGTGGAGGGGAAGAATTCATAGGGTATCGAAAAATTCGTTCACATCGCTGTCAACGGGAAAAGTGCCCAGAACACTGTTATAATTTTGTTATTTGAATGATCTTTTTCATATGCCATTAGATTTAAGGTAGGGATCACGTCGACATAGTCTTAGAGCAAAAATATTAAATTGTAAATCGCCTCACCTATGATTCCATCAGGCTTTAAACCAAGTTCATGAAGGACGTCTGTAAGTCCAATTTGAATCGCAGTAATTCCCAAAAAGGCGTTTTGAATATTTTCCAATATTTTTTTGTCAGGAGACGTAATTATATGAACGATATCGAGACCTTTAGGCGCCAGGACTTTGTGCAAACTGTAATATAATACATATTTACAAGTAACTGTTATTTATTATTATTTTGACATAATAGTCCTGAGGTTGCAGCACGCCACAAGCAAGAAAAACTATCTTAAACACTAACATATTTATGCCCTCATGTTATTCATACATTTATGGGGGCGTTAAATTCTGGTGGGTTTCAAAATAAGTGTTAAAATATTTTATAACTTCATAAGACACTAATTATATTTGTTATGTCCAGGCTTTGCCTTAATAGAGAAAGTAGGAAAAGAGAACTAACCCAACAAGAAACCACAACGTGCAACATACATCAGTTATAAAAAATAATAGGTTGGGGAAAAAGTTTCTTCGCATTTTTTAAGAAAATTCAAAACATTTTTTAATATAGTTTATTTACATTTAACTAAAGTGGTATGTACCATTTCGTTCGATAACTTTTTGCCATCTTGTAGGTAAGGGTATGATCTCATTGCTATAGAAATTTTGGGACTTCTGATCAAAATACCGCGACAAGTGGTTTTGGCAGTCCTCTCGTGATGTTAACCTAACACTGCCTGAAGAATTCTGAAGAGACCGAAACAGGTGGAAATCTGAAGGTGCAAGGTCAGGACTATACGGCGGATGAATTAACACCTCCCAGCCAAACTCTCTTAATTTTTGCTGAGTGGCTAAAGATGTGTGTGGTCTAGCGGTATCATGATGAAAAATCACACCCCTTCTGTTTATTAATTCCGGCCGCTTTCTCTTTTTTTTGTTTCAACTTCTTGCTTTAATCTCATCAGTTGTTCGCAGTAGAGTTCAGAATCGATGGTCCTGCCTGGTGGTAACAGCTCATAATGAATTCAATCCCTTCCAATCCCACCAAACACACAGCATCACCTTGTTGCGAGTTAACCCGGGTTTCGCCACAGTCTGTGAAGCATGACCGGCCTTTGACCACGACCTTTTTCCCACGTTCTTGTCGTACGTGATCCACTTTTCATCACCAGTTCTCAGCTTCTTCAAAAATGGTTCGGTTTCATTACGTCGTAATAAATAATCACAAATTCCATGAGTACACGGTTCATTACGTTTCTTTCAATGAGCTCGTGAGGTACCCAAATATCGAGCTATTTTGTGTACCCAGTTTTTTTCAAATGCGCCAAAACTGTTTTGTGGTCAATTCCCAGTTTCTGAGCTACGTCGTAACTAAGTACTGATATGCCGATCTTGCTCCACTTTTTAAAAAATGGCATCCATTTTATCCGTAATAGGGCGACCAGAGCGACGTGCATCTTTGACATCAAAATTTCCGGATTGAAAACGCTTAAACCAAATTTGTGCTACTCTCACAGACACTGCACTAGGTCCATAAACATCGCAATTTTTTTTCGCGGCTTGCGTTACTTTTTTACCTTTTTTGTAGTAAAATTTTAAAATGTATCGAATTTCATCATTAGATTCAATCATCTTGACAGTACGAAAAACAAATGAAAATCATACATTTTCCTAATTTGAATTTGGAATTATGTTCTTTAAAATTTAAACTTTCAATGATACCAAAACCAGCCAGATACAAATAGTATAGCCAAATAAATTTTATTACAAGGACATACATACTATAATGCGAAAAGACTTTTTCCCCAACCTAAATATAAAAGCATTAAACCACATTTTTTTCTAGTTCATTACCGTTCGATAGCAGCAACGAAGACGGGTATGCGCATGAGTTGCGCGCCCATACCAGCCCACTGCGAGCCCATCCCGCTGTACACGAACCACAGCGGACGACGAGCATCGTCGAAGTACTCAGCCTTCTCACACAAGCTTACAGTTTTATTATTTTCGTCCGTATCTAAGCAAACGAAAAAACAATTAAGTACAAATATAATAATTATGAATCTGACCAGCAGTGCGATTCTGTTAACATGTCGAAGTGAAAGCTTGGGTGAAGTGATCACGAAGTGAGCTGTCAATCCATGGAATCAAGATAGAAAGACAGTTCAATCATGGTCACGAATAAGTAAGAGAATACACGAATGAGACTAATTAAATTAATTATAAAAACTCGGCAGGCTTTTTAGGTATCGATATGCGTACATCGAATAATCTGGCTAGCCTTTTCCAACAATGTATGTTGTGGTCGGCATTCAGTCTCTGGGTACCAGTTTTCATCTGGAGCGACTGCCTATCTGATCTCCATAGCCCAGAAACTGGCTATCACGAGAACCCTTGGCAAGTCAGGTGTCAGACTTCTTGGCCGCAGCTACAACTGACGAAGAGCTACTAATGACAGTCGAGACTAAAAGTTTAACTTGCTCTCTGAGGTACAGAGGAATCTTGGTATGTTAAGAAGGACCCATCCACAGACCGACCTTAACCTTGAATACAGTCAAAACTTCAACAGACACAGGTTGATACTTGAAATTATGAATTCACATATTTTATTTTATCTATATGTACAAATATCGATCACAATGCCCATCTGCGGAGTTCCGCTAATTTATTTAATTTGAACCTGCAGTTGCTCCAATGAGAATTTGTTCATACCGAGGATAGCGTATCCCCTGCCTAAATGTCCCGAGATGTTGTTCGCATGAAAGTTATGCAACAGCGCCAACTCTTCGGCATCTATAGGTCGAGATTTGAGGTCTTCAAATATCTTCGTGATGGCAGACTCCTGTCTTCCTGATAAGGTGATCAACCGTGGAATAGATGTCTGGTAGCAAGATAGGTCCTGAAAAATTAATAATTAGTCCTCCAGTTTAAAAATGATTAAGCTTTATCAGCTAACGGCACAACATCACAAATGGCGTGGAACAAGAAAGGGCCTAAGCTGAGCCTTGTGGAACACCTAATTGTATTGCAGGTAAGGAAGAAATACACTTACTTTTTTAGTACATGTAAATTTAAATAAAAATAAAAGGTTTGACTGGATCGGCTTTGGAAAGATCACAAATCGCCCACACCCACACCGAAATAATTTTCATCATGATTATAAACGTGCTAACCCACTAGAGTAAAATTACCTTCGGTTTGTATCTTCCATGCAGGAGCACGTGTGAGTTGACGCCGGTGATCGACATGCCGTTGAGCGCGACGTACGAGCGGCTGAAGGGCTGGTGTTCAGTGACGATGCGCATGCGCCCCTCGCGCAGCGAAACCACGTCCTCACGCGGGTTGTCGCAGTGCAGGTTGGCGGCTAGCTGGCCAGTATGGTAGCCCAGTAAGACCTGGGTGACATAAACCAAATAGTCTGCTCTCAAATTTGTCAACTAGCATTACCAGTACTGTAAACACGTTACATTAATCGTATTAAGTGTAGCTTAGGAAATGAGTAGTCCATCTTATTTTATATATTTTAATATAAATGTGTTTAGTGTTTATTAATGATCTCATAAACTGCATAGCATCATGCTGCTTTCAGATCTTTGGCCACTCAATGCTGTTTATCGCCTCTACTAACCTTAGTGAGAGCAGCCATGCCAGATGCTGCTTCTGTTAAACCAATGTTAGATGTGACGCTGCCGACCAGTAGAGGATCATGCCTATCTTTGCAGTAGACTTCTTCAAGTGCTTCTAGTTCAGATTTATCAGCATCCGGCACGCCTGGAATATATTAGTGAAACTTAAGCTTTTTGATGAAATGCAGTTTTTAAAAACGCGTACAAGATTCAGGATGTGTTTATAGTGGTTTTCACGTTTACATAATTATTTTAATGATTATCCCAACAATATTTTTTTAATAAGGTTCATGCGTTTACTGTTTTTTTTATATGTTAATTGTAAATCCAGATTTTCTCACGATGTGTTTTGCTTCACCGATTGTAATGATGTCCAAGTTAAAGTTAGAAGTACAATGAATTGAAAATTGTTACATTGGTTTGTTTGCACTACCCTTCACTTAAGCCCACAAATGGGGCATTAATCGTCACGCAGACTCAAAGTATTAGTTATTTTATTTTATTTAAATTATTACCATACCTACCATCAGTATTAAATGATTACTTTTGAAACTTACCTGTACCATATGCCTCCACGTACTCTACTGCCTGAGGCGACACTTGGATGTCCTTGTAAAACTGTCTGATGAAACCAGCCGTAGTCTGGGGGTTACGACTGTACCCGAATTTTGAACCCGTTTCATCACTCAATAGCGAGACGAATTCATTTTTGACATGCAATAGTTCCGCGTAAACTCTAAAAAAATATAATTATTATCAAAAACGATTGGCTCTGAAAGAATTAGAAAAAAAGCGTTTAGCAAGAAGAAAGAACACCACTTGTGCGAAATTCGGAGGAATTACTAAACCCAACAAGGTGGACAATTAGAGCCAATTGTGTACATGTTTATATTGCGTTGAAAAGAAAAACTTAAAATAAGTTCTGTTTTAAAAATAAATGATTTTTTACCTTTTTGCATCTTTTGCCTTCTGCAAAAATACAACACTGACTGTGTCAGACAAAATATAACCATCGGCGTCCTGCGCAAATGATTTTGTTTTTCCATCTTGTGAAACTGTAGCCGAAAGTCTGTAATTTAATTAATAAAAACACAGTTGCTTACTGGTAACTTCTGTAGTTAACGAGATTACCATGGAACTATAATACCTATAGTATAGTACCTAACATAACTTAACTTTTTTAACCGACTTCTAAAAAAGGAGAAAAGGAGGAGGTTCTCAATTCGGATGTTTGAATTTTTTTTTATGTTTGTTCGCGCATAACTCCGTCGCTTGCCAACCGATTTGAAAAATTCTTTTTTGTTGGAAAGGGTATGCTTTCCAAATGGTCCCATTGAAATTTTATCAAAATTGGTTCAGTAGCTTCAGGTTCAGGTTTTTCAAATCCAAATAGCTGGAAAAAATATGTGGAAAAATCATCCATGTATACGAAATTGCGTATTTTTGCTTTCCTGTGACTTTCCAGTGGTGTTGTTAGGTGTGGGGTACCACTAAAAAGTGAAAAATAAAAAACTTTTTCACAAAAAAAAGAAACCGACTTCCAAAAAACACTACAAAGTTCAGAATAACTTTAATTTCGGAAGTCGGTGTCAAATAACGAAGAAGCAACCAAAAACACCGACTACCGAAATTAAAGTTATTCTGAACTTTGTAGTGTTTTTTGGAAGTCGGTTTCTTTTTTTTGTGAAAAAGTTTTTTTCATTCACAGATGGGCTAGCTCTTGACCTCGATCACGCCTGATGGAAAGCGATGGATTCAAATAAAAAAGTGTCTATGGAGGGTAATGCTCAGACTTCTTTATCAGGAGCCTACTTCGTAAAATACTACTTGTAACTTTTATTATTATGCCATCTCAATGACACGATTCGAATTGTTGACTTTTTATTATTTGGCATTTTTCTTATAACATTGTAGCAAGGCATCAAAAGAAAGCATCTACTGTTTGGGTCATGGTAACACAAATAAACAAATTTAATTTACCTTCCATGATGTACAGAGGCGTGTGGATACAGAGATAAGGATCCTCCTCCAACAATGGCTGCTTCACATTCCCCTCGACTCATGGCTGAGTATGCCGCTTCTAGTGCAGCGGTAGAACTGCAGTCCAGTTCATCGATTCCTAGTGAGGGACCTTTAATATTCAACCAATACGAGATGCGATTCGCGAACATGGTCTTGCTTGATCTGTAAAGAAAGTATTTACCTTAATTTTGATCCAAATACGTGAAGTTTGTGATTCCACTCGACACCCTAGGTGGGCTTTATTTTTTTTTTATTGAGGATGGGAAATCATCAAATGACCCCGCCCGCTCTGGGTGGAGCGGCAGGGAGTGTCAGACTTTTACTGACTAAAACCCACCCTTTGTCCTCCTAGTGCCTTTCTTTCCAGGGCCGCGGTAACTCTTTCGAACATATTCCGCAACCTTTAGGTGGGCTTGTGTATGCGTAATAGAGCCGAGGGTACAATAATACAAATGTTCACGCGTTTATAAAGCATTTTATCTACACTCACAACGTTATGTTCCAAATATGAGTTCAAAAACAACTGCATAAACACGTCTTTTTTTTTCGTGGATAGGTAAAATTTAAAAAAAAAAGCCATTACAGTTCAACATTTTCCTTCGATTTTCAAACAACTGCATCATAAAATAACTTTTTAATTTTTATAGCACACTTTTTCTTTTAAATTTTTGGCGCGGGCTAATTGACTTAAGTCAATGAGCCAGCTTTTATCTTAGTCTATGGATGAGCGCGCTGCGCAGTCATTCGAATACGCAATGAGAATATCCGCCATTTTGGAATAAACTATTTTTCCACTTATTTTATTTCAACTGTATGAGTGAAGATAAAATAGTGTATGCAACGGCATATAATTATGTATTAAACCACTCGTGTGATGCTATTATCACTCGGCTACGCCTCGTGTGATAGACCCAAACTCGTGTTTTAATAACCCTTTTTATATGGTCGTTGCATAAACTACTATTTTAACGAGCTAGCGAGAAAAAAATGTCATGATCATAATGTTTTGAGAAAATACAACTTATTTATTTTTCTAAATGGAACTGCGCCGGGCATTCTCATATTATAAGAAATACTCTAAATGGATAGTAAATTGGGTTGTAAATGAATGATGTGCTGCTGTTTTAAACCACCGTGATGATAAAACTTACCCTAGTATACCTAGACCGTGTCTAGAGATGGTTTCCGTGATGCCATATTTCTCAGTGTCAGAGAAAGATGATCCAAAATAGACAGCAATTTTTTTTCCATTGAGCTCAGCCGGACTCACACCTGAAACAAAAAGATGTTTTGTAGGCTTCCACAAAACGTAAAAAGGCACGTTAAGCCGTTGGTCCCGACTGTCATTTTTAGATCTTTGACAGTCATTACGGATTGTCAGAAGCTAGACAATCTGATTTCAGTCTTGCCAAGAAGTACCGTGTTACCCAGTCACTGGTTGTAAGGGTCTAGTAGGTAGCCGCTCCACGTAAAATAAAGGTCAGTTCTCTGGAAGCCTACCCCAATATAGTTGGGAAAAGGCTAGCCTTTTCCGAACTATATTGGAGTCGACTATACCGCGCGGACCACGGACCGCGGATAGGGATCACGGACTTGACAGAACCATGCCACGTGTAGGTCATCTCTCAACTGCCACGGTTTGTTTTAATTTGTTAGTATTTTGAATTGTTCCTTTTTTGTTTTTGTCGTGCACGTCTTTTTACATCGTTCTCACATGTCTATGAATAATTTCAACAAGAACAATGTAACCACAACTTTGTAATAATTAATTGATTCAAAAGAGTGTCCATGGAGTTTCTTGTACGTTCTTCTCCATAAAGATCAACGCTTTGGAACGTGCAAATAGCTTCACCTCTTTGACTGACCGACCTTGACAATTCAAATGTGCCTGTAAATGGTTTAATTGAAATAAATGCTTTGACTTAATTGATTTGAATTACCGCATAGGGTACACTGGATTATTAACGTGTTAACATAACATGATTCTTTCTTCACTCATCCACGGGCCTAGTTCTGCAAGCACTGTTTAACCTTGTAGATCGAACTGTGTGGCTGTTATTGTGTAGCCAGGAGCTCCTCGTGACAACAGCTTACCTGCATCATAAAGGGCCTGATAGGCGAGCTCCAGCGCCTTCCGCGATATAGGATCCATGTAGTGTGCAAGGCGGTAGTGCACAGCGAAGAACTGCGCGTCGAACAGGTCCAGTTCTGGAGCCATCCCGGAGGCTGGGGCTAGGTCTGGATGTTTGTAGCTCCATCTTAGGCCTTCCGATGTAACTAGATTTTCCTGTATTGTAGAATATGAAATGAAATGGGTCGTAGCCGCATATGTATGACTGGCTATGATATCTCAACCCGGAATAATGTATAATATATATGGCCAACATTCACCGTCCATTGGCTTAGCTTTGTTCTGTCTGTGATGTTGTTTTTCTTATTTCGTTTTGGGACATCAGCAGATGCTTCCACCAACAACGTTTCTTAATTCATTACAAGATAAATTTGAAAAATAAATACGAACTGAAAAGGCTAAAGGCCTTTTTGGCTTGATCAGCCCAAGCGTTAAGACAAAAAGCTAATGTTTTTTTTTTTTTTATAAAACAAACCACATATCTTTTTACATTCTAAATTCAACATTACTTTACGTAAACAATATTAGTGGAATTACTTGCCATATTATAGAGTTTCTCTTTGAACTCTTCGACTCCCCGACAGCCAGGCATGATCGCAGACATGCCAGATATGACAATACTTTCGTCGGTTAGTGCACCAGGACTGATCGGGTCAGTCTGTTCAGCCATTGGACTGCAGCCGTCAGGATTCGGAGACATGCTACAGCCAAAATTTATACTATTAAAAAAATCTGTTATAATAACCTATTACACTGTTGGTCTAGTGGCTAGTAATAAGGAAAGCTAGTGATCAGGTTCTGGTTTTGATTCCCGGATCAGGCGAAGTGTATTTGGTTTTTTTCATGTGGATTTTCTCAGCAGTAGCAGCCTGTAGTCTGAATTCGTGACCGGTAGACCACGGTAACGATGACATTGACTGCGATGATCGTTAATTTAGGAAAGTGTATAATGTAGACTAGATACTGAATTTATTAGTGTCTGTCTATCTACGATTATATCTGTTGTCAGAGGGTATACTATGTTAGAGTTATGATGTTTTTGTTATTTGGCCCATTTTTTATAGATGGGAAATCATCAAATGACTCCTTCTGCTCTGGGGGTAGCGGAAGGAAGTGTCAGACTCTTACTGACTAAAACCCATCTGTGTTCCTCCTAATGCCCTTTGCGTTCCAGGGCCGCGGTGACTCTTTCGAACAAATTCCGCAACCCTGGCAGGCACTGGCCCAAACATCTGCACTAAGGTGCAGATGTTTGGGTAGACTTAATGAATGCCACTGACACATGAACCTGATATTAACGTGGCCACTATCTGGAATCATCTAAATATTAACCATCGACTCGAAAAGAAGAAATAGGTATTATGAAACGATACAAAACAAAGCAAATACAATAGGTTCTGAATACTCACGTTTCGAAGTAACAAGAAATGGTAACCGGAACAAATACCCAAAAGCAGTTCTTGGAACTCACCGAGTGCACTGAGCCTTGAAACAATTACTCATACTTATATAAAGTGGTGCAATTTATTAACATAATCAAATAATATATTCACCATTGTTATTGACGTTTATTAATATCGTTGACCTGACCTTATAAATTATAACTATGCATTGGCAACGGTTTCATACTTGGGGATTGGGATAGGTCACAAAGCACAGCAACGGCTTTGTCAAAACTTATCAAGTCAGCTGAGTTTACATATTCAGAGGGCTTTAGCACGAATGTTTTGACGTATAGTAAAATTAAGTACAGTATCGTTGACGAAAGTGAATTTTGAATATAAAAATCTACAACCCCATAGAACATAGGACACAATTTGTATCATACAAAAATATGAATATAGTATCCAGTTTATACAAAACATTTGTGCAAGGCGCTCAGTTTTTAGTTAAATAATTATATGCCTGTCGATATGTACCGGCGCATAAAACAAAAAAAGATCTGATGTAACACACTAAACCTAAATCGCGCTATCATAGTTCTTCGCGCGATTGCTATGCCTATTAACATAATTTAATCAAATTTGACAGTCCAGAGACCATATTCGTAGTTCTTTCGTTTCGTACATTCGTAAGTATGTTGTATATTTTCTGCGCTCCTATTACCCTTATATAGCTCAGTTGTGAAAAATACTAAACGTGATTCATAAATCTGTAAAACGCTACCTATCAAGCTTCATGGTAACAACAAAACTTTCGGACAAACTTGAATAGACTCCACGTTATGATTATTTTATATATTATAGCTTTGATAGCTGTTCAACTTGAACATCACTAAAATGATATGAAATAAATCAATGTCATGATGTATGTTTAGTTCAGTTTCTCCAATTAATATGATCGTAAAATTTATGGGACATTTTGAGTCAGCTAGTATTCTAGTAAAACACAATCATATTTTCAACATTATTATTCAGAAAAAGTCTTAGTAAGTTTATCGACAATGATCCGCGTCCTCTCCGACAAGTACTGGTCAATCTGGCCTAACACTTTGACGACGTGCAGCATTTTCTGAACACCCTTCTTAAACTTCTCCATCTTCTCTGCACTGGATTCGTCTCCTATCCTCATGACAGCTGTGGTCATCGGCGTCCCTATTCTGGGAGGCGTGAATGAGCCGGGATGTTCTTTTAGAATAGGGACGTTTAGTGATGGGATGCGTAGTTTTGGGATTTTTAACTTTGGTAGGCCCTGTATGAAGCCTGCTGGAGGGGCGATGGATATGGGAGCCAGTGTGTCGCTGTGCCCCGTTTGGTCGTCTGGCTCGATGAGTATGAACTTGCCGTCTTGCACTGTCTTAGGGAAAGCATTGTGGATGAGGCTGCAGAATGTGTCTACTCCTAAGCGAGAGTTTCGGTTGTAGTCGGATGTGTGGAACGCGGAGCCGTATGGGACCTGAAACATAAATAGTTGATTATTACATAATTTATGTTTTTTTTTCTGAAGTTGTTTTGTGTTTCTTTCTAATAGTTTTCAAGTCGTATGAGTAATCGAGGAAGGTTTGTGTATACAACGTATAGCAGAATAAACGATTGTACTTATCATTATGAACAACTTTTACTACGGGACCAATCCCGAAATCGCGAAAAAAAATCAGCTGTTGAGTACATTTGTCGAGGTATGCAAAAATGTATGGGGCTGTCGATTTTCTTTCGCAATTTCAGTGTTGGTCCCATAGTAAAAGCGGTTCATAATAATGAGTACAATTACCCCCAAGAGGTTTTAGAGGAGGTGTTTATTATGTTACACATTGTATAGTTTTAAACCGAGCGAACTCTCGGGCAAAAGCTAGTGTTGATATAATTTACCTTACCCTTTCATCAGAGC
Source organism: Melanchra persicariae (assembly GCA_947386135.1). Lineage (NCBI taxonomy): Eukaryota > Metazoa > Arthropoda > Insecta > Lepidoptera > Noctuidae > Melanchra > Melanchra persicariae. The sequence continues at coordinate 4,896,405 of OX376661.1, read as the reverse complement.
AGTCGATAGTGAAGCGAAGGGGCGGGGGAGCTCCGGCTATATAATTTACCTGAAATCGCAGACATCAATATTAAATTAGAACTCGTACATAAATTCCACTGAAAATCATAAAATATTCATCAAGGTATAAGGATTGCTTTTGGTTATTGCTATCGTGGAAATTATTGATTGTAAAAGACTTTCTCCCAATGTTCATATGTTACGAGAGAAGACGGGTTCTGTGATCTGTTATTTTATTTATTGATCGATCTGGTTCATTGCCTTCACAATTAATCAATTTGGGATAAATACCAAGTATTGTAATACTTTTAATTGAAAAACAACTGGAGTTTCTTGTCCGTTCTTCTCAAAACCTTTGCGAATGGAGCCGTTTTGTTATTTTTTTACTGTTAATCTTGACGTTCAAAAGTGTGTATTTTAACTGTAGGAAATATTTTTTTGACATCGTTTTAATAAGCTAGTACAAAAACTGGCCAGTCGGTCATTAAGACAAAAGTTTTAAGGCAGAGTACCTACATTTATGTACTCTGCCAAAAGGTAAATGCATGCAAATTAAAACTACTACGATTATAGATATTTTCATCTTCTGTCGCATAGTATAATTGATAATTTAAACAACATGTATGGACGGTATGTCTTTATTTCCATGGAAGATGGGTAGGCCTTTAGTGTGGGACGCTACTTGTGTCGATACTCTTGCGCCATCCCATCTTCCTAGCTCGTCGTGCTGTGCTGGCGCTGCCGCTGCGGCTGCTGAGAACCTCAAACGGCGGAAATACAATAACCTAGTTGGCAATTATATTTTCGAGCCGTTTGGGGTTGAAACTCTTGGACCGTGGGGTCCGAGTGCTCATGCGTTATTTAAAGAACTTTGTAAACGCTTAGTTGACACTTCGCGTGACCCAAGGGCTGGCTTTTACTTCGGACAGAGGATAAGCATTGCCATACAACGTGGCAATGCCGCCAGTCTTTTGGGCTCACTTCCAGTCGACAGCGATACGGATGAATTTTTTGACGCCTTTTAGTTAGGAGTTTTCCTTTTGTATTTTATTTTAAGTGTACATAGTTAAATTAGTATTATATTGTAAACAACATAAATAATAATGCAAAAGAGGAAATAATTCCTAAACTTATATTCGTATTAAATCTCTATGTTAGGACATTATTAAATCAATTGTAACATAGCGGTTTCAAGATCTCACTTCTAAGCAGAGATCGAAATAGGTAGACTATATTTACCTAAAGTTCGAAGAAGTAAGTAACATAGAGTAGATAATACCTCCTCTAAAATCCCGGTATCATAAGCATGACAATTAAAACCCGAGATTATGAAAACATGAACTGGACTTGAGTATAGTTACAAAAAAAATATTTGAAGATTTAATTCCAATTTTATAGGTAAGTATGTACAAAGCTCTATATTTTAACAGTTTGAGTACGGAACTTTAAAAAAATAGTAAGATTTTTGAATATAATAATTTAGTTCAATTTTTTTAAATCCCAGGATTCAATGGTCATGTTTATGATTCCGGGATTTTAGAGGAGGTATTATCAACTCTTTGTTACTTACTTCTTCGAACTTTAGGTAAATATAGTTTACCTATTCCGATCTCTGCTTACAAGTTCATATCCATGAACACGACAACACATCTGAACAAATTGCACAATCGAAGCACAACACACAATAGAAACTTTCCTCTTTCCCAATCAACAGAGATATTCTCGTTATCAAACACAGATACGAACCAACATGAATGTCACCGCCGCGTACCAGAACATATCGTCTCATGCGCACTCACGACATTTTAGCGTCTAAACGTAAACTGTGTTTAATCACGTATAACATCGGCGTAAGCGATTCAAGCGGAGTCAGCGGAAACTGTGCTGATTGTAGTGTTTCCATCTGTTGTTGGGATTGCTTTAGGACAAAATGTTATTGTAAGAAGTCCATTCATAATCCTATCTATCTATTGGGTATGGTTCATAATCCTAATTAAAACCCTAACTTTTAATATTATTGCGGAATTTGTTCGAAAGAGTCACCGCGGCCCTGGAACGCAAAGGGCATTTAAGGAGGAACACGGATTGATTTTAGTCAGTAAAAGTCTAACACTCCCTTCCGCTCCCAAAGAGTGGAAGAAGTCATTTGGTGATTTCAATTCCATTAAAAAAAAAACTTTTTAATATTACAAAATGAAAGTAAGTTGGTTTGATTGTTACAATTTCACTCTGAAACGGCTGAACGGTTTGTCATGAAATTTGTCAGATATATAGCACAGACATAGACACAGCTAGACCATGTCTTGGAATAGGACATAGGATAAGTTGCGATAAAAAATATTGTCTGATATTAGACCTATCTATTCTGCTTATGCGTAGGAAGTTTCATTATAATCGGTTCATTCATTTCGAGATATTAGGACTTGAGAGTTTGTATGAAATGCCGTACGGTGTAAACGCTAGTAGAAAGTTGTCTGTTATCTGTAAATCACCCGGATTTTTTGTTTATAAAATGCCATGGTAATTTACAAAACGGTTAAAGTCTAAACTGTTAATAACATTGTTACAAAACAATTTATATTTCTAGTAATATAGTTGCAAATGCATCACAACACTTAGGTTTTCTGACTTTATCTTTTCCTTTTACATTCTATTCAGGATGTTGTACTATCCGAGCTAAGCTCTTTTTTAACCGACTTCCAAAAAAAGAGGAGGTTCTCAATTGGACTGTTTTTTTTTTGTATGTTTGTTCTGCGATATTTTCACCAATTATCAACCGATTTTGATGATTCTTTTTTTTTTAGAAGAGTATTTTCCCGGACTGGTCCCATTTTAATTTGGTGAAGATCTGATGAAGAACTTCGGAGATAGGCAACGGAACCCTTCAATAAATAATAGCAAATCTCCCGGGATTGCTACAATCGCATGCCTGTTTATTGTTTACACCAGTTCGTAACATAACATCACGCCGGTACGCTGTGAAGGGGTACGCAGATGTGCCTTTGGGGTTATCTTTTCGGGCATAACTTTATTGTTTATAAACCGATCTTGATGATTCTTTTTGCATTGAGTTTAGTTAAAGCTAACCATTAAAAAGTGAAAACTAAAAAACTTTTTTACAAAAAAATACAACCGACTTCGAAATAAGGTGTTTTTGGTGGTTTCTTCGTTTGTGACACCGACTTCCGAAATTATAGTTATTTTATACTTTGTAGTGTTTTTATTTCGAAGTCAGTTCTATTTTTTGAAAAAAAGTTTTTCATGGATCATCAAATGACTTCTTCCACTCTTTGTGGAGCGGAAAGAGTGTCAGACTCTTACTGACTAAAACCCATCCGTGTTCCTCCACATGCCCTTTGAGTTCCAAGACCGCGGTTACTCTTTTGAACAAATTCCGCGAACCTGGAAGCTAAGCTCTAAAGTTAGGTTTTTAATACCACCAGTTTTATATAACATCATGCTTCATACATTGCAAAAATTATCGCTTATAGAAAAATCCATCAAACGCCAAAATGTTGGTCACCCCACAGCCGACCCAAGTTCTTTTCCCCACAAGGTCACATTACTTGAGTAATGACAAAGAATTGAGATGTCAGTACCACGTTATCTATGTTACGTGTTCATTCACACAGATTGTTAACCTACTGCAAGTCAGGCCGTGTATAAGGCTGGATCGCAGTTAGGCTGTGTCATGCAGTGGGTGTATAGTAGTTGCTATGCCTGCAGCCTAGTGGGGTTCCTGGCACTCAAGTTGTATTACGAGAATGAAGTTAAGAAGATTTGTCATGTGGACGGTGATCGCTGTGGCTGCAATGACTATTGTGGTGGAGGTTCGATAATTTGATTTTGTTTTTATTTCGTTTTTTTTAAGGTTCCGTACCTCAAAAGGTAAAAAAGGGACCCCTTATAAGATCACTCTTTTGTCCGTCTATGTGTCTGAACGGGTGGACCTAGCAAGTTGGAATTTATACCAGATACTGAAGTCTAAAGTCCCTATTAGGTGTATAAAAATCAAGGTCCTGAGTCAACACGATAAAAAGATTTGGGCAAATTTAGATTTTCGCGAATACTTGTAAGTACCAATATTTACCATAATTTTAAACTTTTTTATTTTTCGGAATTTTTCCTTTACTTGTGCTGTAAGACCTTGCTTTTAACCAAAATTTACAATTCTAGGTCAACCGGGTCGAAAACCTATATGGTAGTTCCCGTTGACCTAGAATCGTTTTTATAGATAATGGTACGGAACCCTTCGTGCTCGAGTTCGATTCGCACTTGGCCAGTTTTTTTTATTGAGGTATGAGCTAGCTCTTGACCTCGATCACGGCTGATGGTAAGCGATGGATGAGGTTTATGAGCGTGCCCAGAAAATGCCGGCATTAGTACTCCCACGCGTCGAAGAAATACAGCTGGTTGCTTGACGTCAGGCGTTAGCCCTACCATCGCAAGGGAAGGATTCACCAGTCTTGTAAGGTATTAGGTGAGACTGTCCAGGATGCGCCGAGCGCTCAGTTCAGTTAAGTACTTGATTCAAAAATCCCAATATTTCGGTCTTTGTAAAGTCACTTAGTCTCTGCACACCGGAGCCACATTTCTATGATGTGTCGTATCGTGGCGCCTTCTGACGCAGTTGGCTATAGAACTCATTGTGATCTGACACAGGCTTAGTTTGATATGTATTCCGCGCTACGACACACCCCGAAACAGTAATGTAAACTAAGCTTTAGAAAGTTAAGTGCAGCAATTGCTCTTACTATGCTTCTGGTTTTGACTAGTAACATTCTAGATAATGCTACTGAACTTTTAATTTTTCGAGAGGATAATGCTGAAGTATAATCAACAGGATTTTTTCAAGTTATCTAGTCTAGCCCAATTTCCCCCTTTTTTATGGATGGGACATAATCTAATGACTCTTTCCGCTCTGGGTGGAGCGGGAGGGAGTGTCAGACTCTTACTGACTAAAACCCATCCGTGTTCCTCCTAATGCCCTTTGCGTTCCAGTGCCGCGGTGACTCTTTCGAACAAAATCCGCAACCCTGGCAAAGTAATTTACACCTAGCATGTGTAAATAGAAGAGCATTCAATAAATTTAGCTATGTTAATATTAACGTTATCATAGATTGTGTCGTAACATGACGCTTAACATCGTGCAAATAGACACGTTCAGGAAACGTTTCAAATAGCTTAGATAATATGTGAACATGACGATTTGTTGTTAATTTAAGATTTTAACACTGTGTTCTCAAATATTTTGCCAAGAAATGTCCGCAAAACTACTGGATTTAATTAATCTTCGTATGTCAACTACCTAATTTTGGTATTATTCCCTGTTAAAGAACTGCAAGGAAACGTTCTTTTCTCATACGGAGAAAGCACGAGCAATCAAGCATATTTTCACCACGCAAGGCAGTTTAGCGATTTAATTTTCAGTTTAGTTTATATTAACGATGTCTTCCTTTACCGAAGGTAGTGATGCTACTCGTAAATAAGCTTACTTACGAGTACCTATTATAGTTCACTTTTTTGGATTTTCGTTTTGTTTTTGTTTGGTTAGGCCCGGCCACATCCCTGATATGTGCGCATCAACCTTTAGCCGCAACGACCAGCGGGCCCTACCATGACGTGTTAAAGCGTGAGAGGATGGAGCTACACACCCTATATAGCTCCATCCCTCCTTCTCGGTCGAACGATTCACTAAATATACAAAAGGAACGTTCAACGTTTCTTTTGTTTATCTGGTCGTTGCGGCCACTGGTCGTGGTCGTAGCCGTCTAGTGCGCGAGGTGCCTAAGTCCACCTCTGTACCTACATTTGTGTGCGTAATTTTTTAAATAATTTTTACATGGCATCCTATGTCGGCCATAGCAAAGCTGGCCGATGGATGGGCATAATTAGCAGACTTAAGATGGTGACGACCTAGTTCAATTAAAGTTTTAATAAAGGAACATTTTTTTTCGTCTTTTAGAGCAGTATCCTTCTAAAGGACTCACTGGTGCATCCCCGACGACCCGACCCCTGCTTCTCCTGCCGGCTCGAGGACCGCCCCTTCGCGTACCCGCTCATCAGCTACATGTCCAAGATCAAAGACATGTTCGTTCGAGGACTCAACGCTATTTTGGCCAACGCTAAGAAGTACAAGCTAAAGTAGATCGTAGTTGTTAGATGTGAGGTTGTTATTTGTACGTCCAAGATCTAAAATCTCATAAATACACATGTTCGTGTGAGGGCTCAACGCTACTGTTGCCAAAATAAGAAGAACAAGCTGAAGTAGATCTTAGTTGTTAATTGTAAGGTTGTTATTTGTATGTAAGACGTTTATTATTAAAGATTTTTATTAATTATTTTTACAATGGTTTTTTTATTTATGCGTAGTCCCAAATCACTTAAATGAGTAGGCAGAGCTACCACCCACTGGCCACGGACTCATATTCAAATGCCATTGACTGCGACGTCCTCCCTAGAAGATTACAGTGAAAAAATGAAGGCGGAAGGTGATGTCAAGAAAAATAATAAGAATCCAGAAAAAATCTATGGTATATTTAATAAATTAATTACTTAAAAAACATAAATATGCTGAACACCATTTCTCCCTTAAAAATAATTAAGTTTTGTATAAAAAACGTAGATACTCGTATTGCATTTTCAGATTCGGACACAAGCCGACCTTCCTTTCTCATATTACAAATACTAGTGATGCAGTTATTAGATCCTCAACAACAAATTTTGAAATCTAAAATACTCCCCTGAGGTCAGAGAACCCTTATGTTTCATCTCCAGCAGTTTCTTTTGGAGGTCAATATTCCGTTTGCTCCATCCCATCATACGCGACAACTTGGCTATCGGACTTGGGTTTAAAATCAAAGGTGAACTAGTTGGTGGTGGAAGCCAATTTGGGAACAGCGGGAGCACAGGAGTCTTTGGGATCAAAGGCAGGACATACGGTACCAGAGGAAGTTTCGACACTGGCCATATAGACCGAGAGAACCTTTTGGACAACTTCATCGTCAAAGGATTCGTTTGCAATTTGTGTATGATCTCGCCAGACACGTGCTGGTTTTCAGATTTGATGTTGAGGATTAGTGGCGGAGTTTGAGAGTGTTTCTTGATGACCATGGGGCTCAGGCGGTTCAGTTCGGCGATCAAACCCGCGTGTATGCAGCAGGATGAGGCTATCTGTAACAGGAGGGATATTATTAAAACTATGCAACACGTTTTGGAATACTTTCATTTTGCAAACAGCTGAGGAGTGGAATTCCCTGCCGGAGTTTTGTGTTTTCTTTCTGATAGCTAGAACCGTCTATATCAGCGGGTCCCAACCTGTGGTCTGCGGACCACTGGTGGTTCGCAAGGGCCAAAATATAGTCCATGATAGTTCTAAAATATCACTCTTTTCACCTCAAAAATATCATTATGCAAACTGATTCTACGCTTCTATTTGTATTTTTTAGGACAATGCTTTTTACTTTTAGTCAAAGTCAAAGTTAAAGCATTTATTTCAAATAAACCATTCACAGGTACTTTTGAATTGTCAAAGTCAGTCAGTCAAAAACATGAAGCTATTAGGAGAAGAACGTGCAAGAAACTCCATGGACAATCTTTTATTTTTAGTTTCAAAGAATAGTTATGCTATAAGTTTTGAGTATCTATAATGACATATGTTTATTTTTAGTGTAACACAGTTTATTTTTCTTCTTGATTTTTGGTCCTTGCTAGCAACAAAGAAATCAAAGTGGTCCCGGGCCAAATAAAGGATGGGAACCACTGTTCCATATAATAAGGAATTTGATATACAAAGCGTTCCGCCGCCGTAAATGTATGGAGTATTCCCGCGCGCCCGCGATGCTAAGTATATTACGTTCCTTTGACGCCATAAATTTTATCGGCTAAATTATTTTCCAGTTGTATAACAAGTTAAAGGGCGACTGACTATTTGCTCAAAAAAAATAACTTGGCAGCGATTAAATATTTCAGCAATAATTATATTAGATGAGCTTCAAAATGCAAGGAATTATAAAAAAATAATAATGGCCAATACAGCCAATTGAAATCATAGGCGAGGTACTATAAATAATGACATGGCGAAAACTTAAATATCGAATGACCATAAAACCAAAAATAAAATAATGAAAGTTTACGAGCTCGGGACTTGGGGCGCCTCGACTCGGACCGAGTACTTTAGAAGGGGTAAGAGGGGTTTGAAAGATCTTGCCATCCCCTTCGTGGTTATTTTTTTTTAAACCACCTATACTCGATGCCAGTTATAATTAAAACAAAACTAACAACTGATTAGGTACTAAGCTGCTTCTTTCTACTTTAAATTATCCTTCGCTGTAGCTGCCAACCTACAATTTTTGCTGTGGGCCTTAGAATAATAACGCCTAGAAGGAAAGTCTCATAAACGCTCCCTACAATAAAATGAAGCAACTTTAGTACTTATGTGTGAGTGAGCGGTATGTAATTACAGCCACAGACACGCACACAGACGTAAAAAATGTTGCTAGGAATGAACACTTTCCCTAAAATCGGGAAAAATGTTAATGTACTTGGGACTAATCATAGATCAATATAAAAAAATGTTACGTAGTTACGTTACTTGTCGGTACGTACTTATTGTAATAGGCCATGGTTTCTGGGGTCGCTATCCGACTATAGGGTCAAAATCGAAATCCAAGATGGCGGCGACGAAATTTGCTAACTTTTCTTCATGGGTGTCATTTTTATGGTTTTTGGGGTCGCTAAAATCGATTATGGGGTCAAAATCGAAATCCAAGATGGCGGCGACGAAATTTGCTAACTTTTCGTCATGGGTGTCATTTTTATGGTTTCTGGGGTCGCTAAAACCGATTATGGAATCAAAATTGAAATCCAAGATGGTGCCGATGGTATTTGCTAACTTTTCGTCATGGGTGTCATTTTTATGGTTTTTGGGATCACTAAAATCGATTATGGTGTCATATCACTTGTCTGCTTCTTTTGTGGTCTGCAGTCTGTAAGAGATAGCAAAATTCTTATTTTAGTTTAGGTTATCGGCATCATTGCTATTCGCTAGAAAAACGTGTTAGATGTTTGCTTGTTCGATGAAACTAACCCGGTTTAAAAAAATGCAGTGGCACTCCGGGAGTGCGGACAGAAGTGTAAACTTGAACAATTACTTTTAAAAGCAGACTACAGACCCCCGGTGCCGATCAAATTTCGTCGGCGCCATCTTGGATTTCGATTTTGACCCCATAATCGGTTTTAGCGACCCCAGAAACCATGGAAATGACACCCATGACGAAAAGTTAGCAAATGCCATCGGCGCCATCTTGGATTTCAATTTTGATTCCATGATCGGTTTTAGCGACCCCAGAAACCATGGAAATGACACCCATGACGAAAAGTTAGCAAATGCCGTCGGTGCCATCTTGGATTACGATTTTGACCCCATAATAGGTTTTAGCGACCCCAGAAATCACGAAAATGACAACCATGAAAGACTGGTCGGCGGTCGGACCCCACGGGGCCGACATAGTTCAGTCTGCTGTTCATTCAAAATTTAATACACGATCTCATACACAGAGTTGTCGGTGTCGCGTCGCGAAATCATTGATTTTTTCCCACATCAAAACTGCCCAACGCGCCTAAAGAAGTTCCAATGCGAAAATTATTTGAATCAAACGTAATTATTATCTTTCGTTTCATGCATAAAACAATAAGCATTATACAGTACCTAGACTCCAACAGTTAGTGCCTACTGTAATATGGGTAATTTTTCTTTACAACTGGCAACACTACATTGTGACAAATTAGGTTATGAAATTTTTTATTTGAAGATTGATTTACGTAAAAATAATGGATTTAATGTAAGTACTTAGGTGTGAAACGTGATTTTATCACATTTTTTCAGTTTTCGGTTGTGTTAGAGCATCTTTTCATGCAACAAACTGTCATTTTTTAATATTTCTCCGGAGATGCATTCAGCAGAGCGTGACCTTGAGCACTGACGGCTCGCTGCGCCGAGTACTGCATATATGGAGTAGTCTGAGTAGCTTCACTTTTGATGCTCGTACTAGGTTTCTTGGCGTTATTATTCTAAGCTGTGGGCATTAATTATTTTTTTTAATCCCAAATTCAGATTAATTGATCGCTGCGTGAAATACATGTCCATTTTATCTTTTTAGCATGCTGTCCGCGTGACCTCTCCGCTATGGATACAGGAGATCAAGACTCTTGAGTAAAAAGCGTAAAGTTACTTCTAGGCAAGCGAGCTCCATGGTTGTTCACATCGCTCACCACCGGGTTAGATAACCACTATCTCACCTGATGGTAAGCGATGATGTGGTCGACGAAACGCAAAGTATCATATCAATAAAACAGTATTAAGTATAGAAAACATACTGAAAAAGACTTGAAGTCAGTATACCCAGATATAACCAGCCTTAATTAAATAATTTCCAACATCAGCTTTTTTCAGTCAAAATCGATCTACAACGTGTAACAGAATAAACGCAACCTCCCTCTTAAGGGGTCATTGTACTCATCATTATGAACAACTTTCACTGTGGAACCAACACTGAAAACGCAAAAAAAAATCGACTGCCCCATACATTTCTGTGCGCATAATTCGACAAAATGTACTGATCAGGTTGGCCACTTAGTAAAAGTTGTTCATAATTATGAGTACAATGACCCCTTAAGAGGTTACACGATGTATATAAAAATGAATCCCTGTTTTCCTTGGTCACTGCATCACGCATGAACGGCTGAACCAAATTCGCGAATTCTTTTTTTGTTGTGTTTGTTATTGTAAGGAGAAGGTTCTTATGAAAGAAAAACAAAAAAAAAAGGTAGGTAGAGTAGATGTAAGGTAGATGTAGTGTAGGTAAGTAGGTAGCCAGATGACGGGAGCGAAGCTGCGGGGTCAGCTAGTATGTGATAAAAATAAACGAACAACAGCAATAGAACAAACCGTCACATAGTCACGATTTCTCAAGTTTTTTTTAAATCTCTTTGTGATAACTGGTACAAAAAACCAACCACATTAGAATTTTTGGATTAGAATGGACTAGATATAGATCAAATATTTCGATCATAACAAAGTTTTCAGGGGCTCAAATGAATTACCCTGTAGGTATATGATAGCAGCTACTGGGCTCTAACATTCACAACTAGCGCAGCATGTACTTACAATTTACTGAACTCTGAATATTTCGAAATCTATTAATAACCAGGTACATTGAATGATATTCAGCACGTGATTTATTTCATAGTACCTACTCTACCTCCAAAAATGAAATAAATAACAACAAAGCAACAAAACGTTATACTCACACATCCCACTAAAATCGCAAACACATTGATTCTCCTAACACTGTTCACATTACTTGCCACCATCTTGCAATGATTGCTGATTTGTTAAAACCCTTAATGATTTTAGCACCTCTATATAAATACAACTGTATTGAAAACATCATTGTCTTGCTATCTCATAATATCAATGATAAAACACGTCTCATAATTGTCAATTGTTCCCAACAACAAATAATCAAATCAATGCTGAACAAACTACACTCCGTATTCCGCGTATAATTAGGGGGTCTACTCTCTAAGCCCGAAGTCCGTAGTTTCGGTTCTAGTGTCGGGCGTTTTCTACTCCGTATCACCTACGGACTTACGATTAGTCCCGAACCCGAACTAAGAATGAATGACAACACGATTTGACAGTTGTTCTTAGTTCGGGTTCGGAACTGGGGGTCTACTCTTTAAGCCCGTAGTCCATAGTTTCGGTAAGCAACGCTTGCCGAGGTTGGTCTGTGGATAGGTGACCATATGAACATACCGAGACTCCTCCGTGCCTCGGAAAGCACGTTAAGCCGTTGGTCCCGGCTGTCATTTGTAGATCTTTGGCAGTCGTTACGGATTGTCAGAAGCCAGAACATCTGACACCAGTCTTGCCAAGAAGTACCGTGTTACCCAGTTAATGGGTTGTGGAGGTCTGGTAGGCAGCCGCTCCACGTAAAATACTGGTATTCAGCTGAATCTGGTTTGACTGGGAGCCGACCCCAATTTAGTTGGGAAAAGGCTAGGCAGATGATGATCACCTACGGACTTATGATTAGTCACAAACCCGAACTAAGGACAATTGTCAAATAGTTCGGGTTCGGGACTAATCGTAAGTTCGTAGGTGATACAGAGTAGAGAACACCCGACACTAAGGCCGAAACTACAGACTTCGGACTTAGAGAGTAGACCTCCTGTTACTGGTGACTTTTGAGGGACCGAAGTTCATCTAGCTGGGGCGCTTGCCTATTGGCGTATGCACGCATCGACTCCCAATGTATTTTTCATCCTTAAATTATGGCCGGTCTACTGCAAATGTAGTTTCCAACTCTGCCAAATGTTATGGTTCTCAATTCGGTCGTTTATAATATGTTTTTTTTTATGTTTGTTACTTCATATTATGAACCGATTTGAAAAATTCTTATTTTATGTGAAAGGTTTTCCGATTGATCCCATAGAAATTTCATCAAATTCAATTCAGTAGTTTGGTTTTTAAATCAAAATTGCTGGAAAAATATTTTATCCATGTATACGAAATTGCGTATTTTGCTTTCCTGTGACTTTCCAGTGGTGGGACCACTAAAAAGTGAAAAATAAAAAACTTTCCTTCTTCCAAAAAAACACTACAAAGTACATGAGAACCTCCTCCTTTTTTGAAGCGGGTTAAACATTACATTAATTTCGGAAGTCGGTGTTATATTACTAAGATTTTGTACTTTGTTGTGTTTTTTTTTGGAAGTCAGTTTTTTTTTTGTTTTTTTTTTTGATGCCATTAAAGATCTACATATTTGCCTAGGACAAAATCAGTTTTTTTTCTTATCCTTTACATAAACTACGAACGTGTGGCCTCCAAAATCGGCTGAGTTACCTTTTTGTGACAAAAAAAAATCTCTCGGTGTCCACTGCTCAGGACCACAGTTATATAAACATTCAGAAAAGTCATTCAACATTATTGATAAAAATGTTTATTTTGTAAGTTGGTTGAAAATAAAACTTTAACAGTTCAATATTTTTAGTATCTAGGCGTAGCACTCGAGGGACACACATACATATAAGTTGCACTGGAGATCACTGAGGGTCCCTGACTGCGAACCATCTCCAGCTATTTCGGAGAAACTGCATGTGTTGACTTGACATAACCTTCCTCTGGCTCGCAGATGAGTAATTTTAAATTGTGTCGTTCGTTTTGTGGTAGCAAGTGTCATTCCTTAGCACGACGTCCCGGGTCCGGTTCCCGGATCGGGCAAATCGTTTTAAGTATTTCCATCTGAAGTTGCTTAGTAGCAGTCCGAATTCTAGATGTATACCACTCGCCTCTATTACATGAGACGTAAACTTAACTGGCGAAATCTCTACATAGTACAAAACGAAGTCGCTGCGCACCTTTTTTTTTTTTATAAGGCTACTAGCAGATCTAGCATGCTAGGGCTATCAATTGCTTAACCGGACTATCCAGTGGTAGGCTCAAATGAATCTAAGGCCCCCAGCCAGGTTCCCACCGTCTGTCCATCTGTGCGCTCAGATCATTTAAATCGGCTCATACGCGCCATCATTCGTGATGGCACGTATAAGCCGGTGGTCCCGGCCGCCAAATGGCAGTCCTCAAATAAACCATGTCAGAGTTTAACGCACAATAGTCCACAGCAGGACTAAGTGCGGAAACCATACCAAAATAGATAGAACCATGTCAGAGGCCCTTGAGGCGGTTTAGAAACTCTGACACTAGGGTGTGTGGGGTCGTTTAGACCTTACTGCCCACACGATAAAAAGAAGATTTAAACCACGCAACGGATTTAAATGCGATATTTACTATAATTTAGAGACTTTCGTCCGGAAGGTTAATGTATAATTGAAATTATAAATAGTGTAGAAAAGTCGAGTTTTGTCAAGGGTCCAAACAGCGATTTTAGTTCAGTGAATATTATGTTATAAGGTACAAACCACAGCAAACCATTTAAAATTTCAAAACTCCACCTTTTATTTTTAGCCACACTCATAACATAATTATTACGTATTCAATTGATCAATACAATTGCTATCACCGCCCGATAAGAGTTTAAAATAAGCATTGTGCCTTATCAGCACGTTTCATCTTATCAGGGCGAAGGCTCCAAGCTTCGAACTTCCCCTTATATCAAATATTACGTAAATCTAGATAATATTAGCAAAGATAACCACGTAGAACATGGCTGATGTCAAAACCATTTCTTTAAAAACGAATAGATTTTCATGTTCTAAACCATAATTTGTTTGATATTGTTTCGTGAACTTTGAGAACATGGGGGGTCAAAAGGTGTTTTGGTCCTCCATAGGGATCCTGCTGATCTCCTCGTGCTATGTCATGGCTTGTGATGAGAAGGGACTATGCTTGGTAAGGTTTTATTTGAATTTACTTACTATTATATACTACCAAGAAAAAGACATCAAGAAATAAAAACAAAACTCGCAATAGCTACATGACTTTCAGTGACAAAAAATAATAATAAATAGAAATTTATTCTAACCATAGTCTAAGTTTAAAACTGATTGAGAGATGCTTTATTCTTTCTATAGAGAAATTGAATTTAGGTTTTGTATTTTAACTAAGCATAATATGGTAATAAAGTTCTTTATAAAAAAAAACTTCATTGCTAAATAATAACAACACCAACATCTTTAAAATATGTCCATTTATGCAAGTAAATAAAACTTGTTGAAAATGCTATTCATTTTTTTATGAACAGGACAATTTGATGACATTAGTACATAGCTGGCAATAACCATATTTGGTCTTCCTACAGCTCGAGGCATTGAAGGAGATGAAGGAATGCAAGAAAGCTGTGCTGGCTTCGTAAGTTATTCTTCATGATATTTAAAGGTTAGTCACGAAATGTCGAGTCACAATCTTATGGTATTGAAATGTTACAGGTTGCTGAAGCCGCTTCTTACTACCAAGCTGCTCGGTAAGTAATTCATCGAGTCCTTTAATTGGATTTTTCTACTTCAGAACTTTTTTAGCTTAATAACACCTTTATTACCAATTACAGATAAGGATAAGAAACTTTGCTGCAAAGACCTACCACCGCCGCCGCCTCCGACCATCATGTTGATGCCGGCTTCACCTCCACCATGCGGAGCAGCCTTGCCACCAATGCTGTTAGCGCCCCCTGCACCCCTCATGCTACCTGCGCCTCCCCCGGCACCATTGTATCTACCCGCGCCAGCACCTGCTCCCGTCTGCTTGCCACCAATAATGTTGCCACCTCCACCAGCGCCATTGTGCTTGCCCGCTCCTCCACCGGCGCCACTGTGCTTACCAGCGCCCCCACCATGTTTACCACCTGCTCCTCCTCCAATCATGTTGGCACCACCACCTCCACCATTCAAGTTACCAGCGCCGCCACCGTCGTTGATGCTTCCTCCACCGCCGGCGCCAATGTATCTCCCAGCGCCTCCACCAGCGCCATTCTGTATGCCTCCCGCGGCGCCTCCAGCTCCTGCTCCTGCTCCATTGGTTATTTCTCTCGTACCTCCTCCCCCTCCCCCGCCACCATGCTGTGGACCCCCACCCCCTCCTCCAGGTTATCCCATGACAGCATACATGGTAGCTCCTCCGGTACCTATAACCCTGGAGCCTAAACCCCTGGAGCTACCTCCCCCACCCTGCCCGTGTTCATACAAATACTATTAATCTATTCTAGTAATGTTAGTTTAGTTTTATTTATTTTACGGTTCACTTATAATAAATACCTACACTGGCTCAAACAAACGTTTGTTTAATTTAGTGAGTCACGAAGGTGGTCGTTACTGACGACAGTTATTTGCCAGAACCCTGTTATTTTGCGTGGTTACGCCCAAACTGTTGCGACTGCATTTCATGTGCGGCGGTACAGGCGAGTTCATAATACACAGAAATAAATTATTGATGCTTCATGTTTTGGTCTTTTGTATGTACAGTTTATAGCAAAGAAATATAAACCTGTGTATGTCCAGGCTTTCGGGTTTTCACTGAAGCTTTAAGTTTATTTATAAAACACTAGCATTTCCCCCGATCCTGTTTTTTCCCGATCCCGTAGGAACTCGATACCCGATAATCGACCCCATTCCCGTATAGCCTATAGCCGTGCTCATGAATGAGGCTATCACATTACAAAAAGAATTTTCAAAATCGGTTTAGTAGATCCAGATGTTACCCCCTAGAACCTCACAAACTTTACCTCTTTGTAATATTATGTATATGTCGCAGCCAATTAGCTTAATCAGCCACTTAATTGGTTGCCTAGCCTTTTCATTTAAATGTGCCCACCACCCATGTCACTTATGTCGCTGATAAAAAGTCACAGTTCAATGAAAATGCTAGACTTTTAATGAAACGGCGGATTCAGCTAGTTGGCTGCGACATATAGGTACACGTTTTGTGATTACGTATTATGCAAATTAAAACTAGAAAATAACTCTGATCGAATTTATTAAACAACACTGGTTGCGACTGTCCCGATACACAAGGCAATATAAATTGTTTTACTACAAACAAAATTATACACAACATTAACTACTGAAATAGTAAGCTGTTCTGAAAACATGTTGGCTCAAGCGGTGGTGGCATTCTTCAAGCATAAAGTAGTCAGCAGCATTATTGTGCTGGCATGTTGGCCCCCAGTAGGTAAGATGTATCTACATAATTGACTCAGCCAGATTAAAAGTACCTACTCTATTATGTTAATTTACGACTTTATTTCCTACAAAATAGCAAAAAAGTTTAGCATTGCTCATAAAATGTCACTAGACCACAGCACTAGACATACCTAGTTCCTACTATGGAGGTCTCATATCAAAATTCTCGATTTAAAACAGGCCACAGCATCCGAAAAAATACTGCGATGACATTATTTTAAGAGAAAAAAAATAAATTAAAAAGAAAACACAAATGTCATCAGAAATTTTTCTGATGAAACGTGGCCAGTTACGCAGAAAGCAAAAAGTTTTACACTTAATGAAAAATATTGAATTTACAGTTTGCAATGAACGGGTTTGTCTAACAGAAAAATGGGCAGGATTTATTATTGAAAAATCTTTTACAACGGTTACATGAATAAAATACGACGAGTACATAATGTTTATCTTGTTTCGTTCAGTCCATCCAAAGGTTGTCTGTAATAGATTGCTCTGTGCAATAAGACGCATTGTACACTTTAATCAATCAGTCAATTTTTATTCGTGAACACAGGTATTTCAATAAAGGTCTTATGTAAACATTTTATTCGAACTCTAGTGTCGTAACAAGTAAACTAGTATGTAAATATATTAATTCGTTTTGTTTTAGTAATAAGTCTTAATCCATACAATACAAAGACCCTGGAGACGAATATAGACTACTTTCCTTGTTAAAATGGCGTAGCATCGGCAAAAGCTAATAAATAATTCATTAAATCTGTTTCAGATCAACTACAATTTACTCGTCAGCTCTCGCAGCATGGAATGAGCGCTACGTTCTCCTGTAACCCAGCCATACTGGATAACATTCGCCATCATTATTTGCAAGGAGTTCTCTACATGACCCATGAACATGACGACATGCCAATGTTTAAAAAGGTTGAACAACTTATTGTGGTTTAGTTTTGATGCAACATTAACTAGAGAGAATTTAATTAGATGACAAACAAAAAAACTTACATACTTGCTGGTAAAAAAATATGCTATATACCCAAAAATTGAAAAAAGAACATGAATGATGATCAGTCTCTTTTTTATATTTTCTTCTTTTTCTCGTTCTAATCGTCTTCTCGACTTCTTCTAATATTATGAACAGGTAAAATTTACGGTTAATTTTTAAAAGGTTTTCAGGAAAACTCACGCCACCAGTTGACGCCACTTCGGTAAGGGGTCCTCTAGACAAAGTAGCTTATGACGTAAACATGATGTTTTCTCTGGTGCTTTCGTTAGGAAACTTCCACTGACAGGAAGCTATACTATCAAAATGTAAAATGCAAGATTCTTGGGTATTGGCTACGAGAGTGAAGCCGAGGGAAAAGCTGAATCAACGACAACTTTTATTCTGTGTTCTAGATAAAGAAAATCCATTTCATGATGAAGTATAAATGGCTGATCCTCGGTGACCACGTACCTGAAGTGCTGCGCAAGATTCGATACGACTCCGACGTAGCCTTCCTCAAGTGGGATTATGTTGCGAACAATGAAACCAGGAACTCTACAGGTGTTTTTTTTTAGATTTTTCGTCAACTAGGCAATAATATTCATAGGTCTTGTCAAACAATTTGTACCATAAAAATTTCGTTGTGAACGCAGCTACCCATACTTATCCATTATAATGTAGCGGCGCATCTATGCAGCCACATTCGAACTAAAAAAATAAACCTGAGGTTACACAAATCCTACATTGTGCTATCAATTCTTCTATCTTCTCCGCGCAATTTGAACTGATACAACAGCCCAACATCAACCATCGGGCAGTGGCCCAACAGGCACAACACCAGGGGCTCGAGTCTGCTATTGCAATCGTGTCTCAATGACCGGTCAGTGATCGAATATTTGACAACTTTGACAGTTTTTGTATGGGAAATGTGTCATAAGTTTGACGTTATACGTCAAAAATCGATCATTGACCGGTCATTGAGACACGATTGCAATAGCAGACTCGGCCCCCTGGTCAGAAGATCCTACTTTTTCAATGGAGGTTGTAGGACTTTACACCCTATTCCCAACAATCATTCTGTATTTAAAACCGTTAGGGGACGAACTCTTCAAAATCCTGAGGCAGTGCCTTTGTTACTAATATTTTAGCTATGACTGAGGAGACAAGGACTGCTATCCATATATACGACACCTACGTGCACCCTAGAGATGGTATAGCTATAAACGTATGGGCATATTGGACCAACTCCACAGGCTTGGTGATAATGCACGACCGCGAAAGAATACTTCGAAGAAATGATTTGAAAAGATATCCTCTGAGAATTGCTACCCCCGTAAGTTTATACTCCTATTAAAATAAAAAAGATAGAGCCTTCCGTACGTTTGCTTACACGCGTTTTGGTGAACGCCTGTAAGCAGCACGCGTTCACCGTGCAAAGCGTTTTTAAATATCTCGCGCACAAGACTGCACCCGAAGATTGCGGATCGCGTGGTGAGTTCGCTTCGATCTAGACGAGCCAATATGGTAGATGACTAAAAAAATCTAATTAGTCCGTCAGATAGAATTACAAAAATAATAAACTTGTATTTTTCTTTTTTCATGTAAACAAAAAATGACAACGAAACAGTGCGTTGAAAACTCGTGTGACGTCACTTGGAAAAGTACACTTTTTACTTACACATGGCGTCACGAGCCCCCACTACTTCTTTGATGCGTTTTATCTTCGTCATTTTTATTGATTTGATAAAGCAAAAAATGTATTATTACTTGGGCTACTATTATTTGTTCTTTAGGTAGGACATTACTCCAGTGACAAATATGACGGGTCATTTGTGGACTTTCTGGAGGACGAGTCCATGTCAGACCAAGACCCTGGCATCCGCAGTGGGTACGGAACAGCTATGTTGCTCACTGAAGTGGTGAATGCCCAGTAAGTAAGGAATTACTCACTATGGAAACTTTACGACAGCCGAATTTACATTATGAAACAAATTTCATGCATGATGAAATTAATTTCATAACACTACTTTCAGTACCGTTAAAACTAGTTTTATTAAAAATAATAGTGGCGTGAAATCGACAGTACCTATGTCTGTGTTCATGGCTCCGCCAACATCGAAGCTTCATTTTACATTGCAAAATGTTATCATACAGATGAAAATACAGAAAATATTTTAGTGCATTCGAGGCTGGCTAGCAAGAAAGCAAGCACGACTAAAAACACACATAATATCTGCGCAGGCGCTTTCGCGACACTAGTTTCAGGTCGCATTTATACGATGACTTTAGTTGCATGATACTAGTTTTATCCAAAAATCGCGCACAACGGCACAACCCGAAACTGTTTCAGTGTCGTGAAATCGATGCATGCATTGTAAAACTTGACGTTTGTACAAGTGAAATTTTTGGTGAAATTAATATCACGGAACTACTTTCATGCCACTAGTTTCGTAATATAAATTCGGCTTTAATGAAAGAGCACTTCAAACGAAAAGTAATTTATTACACGTCTCTTGGCAATTTTACATCAGAAAAATAGGAACAGTTACTCTGAAGGACAATAATGAGTAGCAGAAGCTTCTTGCTTTATCACTCACCCGTTTAAATGTTAAATTTTGATTCTGGACTTAATTATAAAAGAAAGAAGTAGATATTTCCCTAAGCTGGCAGCCTAGATGAGAGTAACCATAGAGTAACCGACGAATGAATGTAAAACTAAAACTAATATCATAGAACCTAATAGCTAAAGGATGATGATATCACCACCTGATGGTAAGCGATCATGTGGTCCACTATGGAGTATGCTTGTCTAGAAATAGCCTATTCACTTTTGACAAAAAGACTCCGCCTTGACGATGATGAAATTTTCAAAAACAAACTTTATGACCGATAACTATTATTTTTCAGAGATGTTCTAATAGAGAACGAGTTATGGGCAGCCGAGATCAACAACAACAGTATGTATGTGATGGTGTCGACCGGAGAAGCAGATATCTCGGGTGCTATACTGCGCATTCTGTGGGAGAGGACCTTTACTCTCGACTTTGTCATTCCTATATGGCCGTTCAGGTATTAGATACAAAGATTAATTTTATATGCACTTTTTCTAAAACTAAGAAAGTGTATATTTGCAATAGGCTCGCCTCCTATAGCCCCAATTACATGGGCGAAACAACTGGCGAAAAGTCGGTGTAGTTAAAAAACTCACACTACGCTGACAGAATGTCACTTGTCTAGAGCCCAAGGGGCTCTAGACAAGTGACATTCTGGCAGCGGTGCGTGTCGAAGGCGATTGTCAATACGTCAAAAATGTATAGGATTGACAGATTGCACCGAAATGTCACGTGATCATATTCCTATATTTTGCCATTTCGACAGTCGCATTCGCTAATTGAATGGCACATTGTCTAGGGCCTAAGGCACCGAAACGGACACGCGAAGTAGTTGCTCTTGCGTTATCTATGTCTATCTATATTTGTGCCTGTGGCCATCTGTACGTGGGCAACAATACATGGCAATAGGCGTCTGCTTTATTCTATTTGTGCCCAGTTGATAACCACGATAGTTGTAAAAGGCTGTCTTGATTGGCTAACTAATCCTTGGCTCCTAAACAGGGTAGGCTTCACATACCTAGCAGAAAGAGAGAGCAGCAGCAACATGTTCCTGGAGCCATTCTCTCCTGGCGTGTGGTGGTCCTGCCTGGCCATGATGGGCATCCTGGCGTTAGTTGAGAGGATTACGTCCAAGACGCCCAAGGAAAAGGATGGCGCGTTGTATACTGTTCTTACTACCTGGTTGCAGCAAGGTAGGCCTCGGTGATACATTACTTGCACATTACGAATTTTCGAATAGGGCTTGCTTGATTTTATTAAGATAGATAGATAGACCTATGGGTACTACGACTGCTGGTAAGGCGCCACTTTCACGAGCAAGTGACTCGTGTTGACATTATTGTCCTGCTACTTCATTCTACAACAACTCTGCGAACGTGTTTCCCACGCGGCGATATTATCTTGGCAATTTACGCGGAAGCGCCAATGTAGCCCGCGAAATTCAAATTTTCTTAAGTTTTTTGCTATTTGCAGGTCAGTGTCAGGTTGTATCTTGGTCAAAATGATTTGCGGCCGTAGCAAGTATGTGTTTATAGAATTATAATCATTAAAATCATCAATACAACTCCTTCAGTTACAATTGATGCCAAATGTTATGATTTCATGAAATACTACATTCGGCGGGCGCCCTGGCGCTTTCACCTTAAGAGGAAATAAGATTTCTAACAACGAGTATAATCTGGATATAAATAATATTGTTTTGGCACATCATTTGTAGCGACTTCAAAACATACATAGGTATTAATATTTCCCACCAGACGCCAGCGCAGTTCCCGAAGGTGGATCCGGCCGCTTCGCCTTCACAGTTCTGTCAGTGAGTGCCATGCTGGTGCACGCCTACTACACGTCTGCCATCGTGTCTGCACTGATGAGCACTGGCCGAGGGGGACCCGACTCCTTGAAGGCGCTCGGAGACTCGAAGTACGCCATTGGCTCCGAGGATTATGATTATATGAGATACTTGTTCTTTGATGTAAGTTTTATGTCATAGCCGTAAAAACAACAATAGTTTACACAAACACACACACTTCAACTAAACTCACAAGAATGAGAAAATCTCATTAAACAGGTACCTGTTTAATGAGATTTTCTCATTCTTGTGAGTTTAGCACACATTATCCTAAAGTACCAAAAGACATAAAATTATGTTTGTCATTATTACGAGATGATTTGAATCTATCGCTACGAATTCAAGTCCGAGATCGACTTTATCATTGTGTGTTTTAGGCTAATATTAAAGTGCCCATTTCAATTAAAAAGGCCCTAATAAGTTAAGGATTGCAATGCCATTTAAACTTTGCTTAGCATGACATAAAGTTTGTTGTTCGATAACTATCTCTAATCTTATCGTTAAATATAACTAATACTTTCTAGAAGAGGCGAAGTTCCTAAACAAATCATTGAACTTGGTACTAAATTCAATGATTCGTTTAGGGAACTTAGGCTACTTGATAAAACAGCAAACCATTATACATTACATGACAATACCATAACATCATAATACCCCTGCCATATTGTAGGTAAAGACCACATGGGACGACCTCGAATACTTGAAAAAGAAGAAGATGACGTCACATTTCTACCAAGAGCTGGAACGCGGTGTGGAGCTGATACAACAAGGGAGCACCGCTTTTCACAGCGAGTACAATCAAATCTACCCGCATTTCAAGACCTTCAGTGATGAACACATCTGCAAGCTGCAGCATGTTGATACTATTCCTGAAGTAAGTTAAAACACTTTATTTGCACCAGATAAAAACCGGCAGAGACCAAATTATTCTAAACGTTCTTCGTTTTTACATGAAGCGATATGTTTTAGGTAAAACTTACCTACTATAGTAGAAAAAACCTGTTATTAAATAATTCATAGTTTACTTATGTACAAATTCAAGCCTCATGTGTATTATTTTTTTTATTTTTTTATTGAGTAATGGGCTTGCTGTTGACCTCGATCACGCCTGATGGAAAGCGATAGATGAGGGCTATGATGGAGCGAGCGTATAAACCTAAGAAATAACAACAGTGGAAATTGGTATTTACAAACTCGTGACTACGGTCAGCCCTCGACTACGTCTCAGGCTTACATTCGTCTACTTGTTTGTAAAAAACAACTTACCGCACTACATTATATTATAAAAATCTATTGTCACACAAACTAATTTCCCCCTTAGTTATTAGTTCGCTGTTTCGATTGGTACTTACTACTTTAGTGGTTTAAGATATGCGAGAGTCTTACGAATATATCCGATTCATAAATAATGTAAAATCACAGGATAATTACAAACTTTCGTTTTACAGACGTTAACCTGGATACAATCAACCAAAGATGGGCAATGGACAGAAGTCCTACGCGCAGCCGGAGGATGGTTGCTGGAGACCGGTCTCGGGAAGCGCCTGGTTGCTCGATTGAGAGTCCCACAACCACCTTGCAGGGCTTCTCTTCTTGCTGAGAGGGTTAAACTGGGAGATATAGCACCGTCGCTAGCCCTGACTGTATTTGGAGCGTTCCTGTCAGTTGTTTTGCTTGGAATCGAAATGATGTTCGCTAAAGCTAAGAGTCGCAGGTTGGGGGAGGGAGACGCAAAACAAGCGTTAGACGATGTTGATGATGCTTCCGCAGTTGTGGAGTATTACGATAATAATGTGGAGTAGTGACGTGGTCTTGTTTATTTAGCACATTTACTGTTCTATATTATATTATGTACCTTATGTAGAACACTGGATCTTATTCGTAGCATTTTCTGATAAATGTTGTTTCTTTTTAATATCTACACTATTAAAATGTCAAAGTATCGTGTTAGTGTTAGTGTTTAAATTACCTTGCTGTATAGCATAAAACTTTTTTTCAAAAATAAGCAACCGACTTCTAAATAAACAAACTCCTTTTTTTCCTCCTCCTTTTTTATTAAAAAAAAAACTACGAAGTATAAAACATAACTTTTTTGGAAGTCGGTGTTTTAAATTTTGTTTCTTCGTTTTTGACACCGACTCCCAAAATTAAAGTTTATGCTTAGTTGTGTTTTTATTTGGAAGTCGGTTGTATTTTTTGTAAAAAAGTTTTTAATTTTCCACTTCTTGGTGATTCTTCACATGCGCGTGATATTATGTTATGGGGCCTTCCATCCCTCTTTCTTGCTCGAACGACTGACGTTTCAACACGTCATGGTAGGGCCGCTGGTGTAAACAATAAACAGCATTCGAGCAATCCTGGTATATATCTGGTGTTTTTTTTATTGATTATTAAAGAGTTCCGCTGCCGCAGTGGCAGAGGACAGATGTGTGTGGAAAAGGGAGAGGGAGGCCTTTGCCCAACAGTGGGACATAACGGGCCAAATTAGAATTAGAAAGATTTCCGCTGCCAATCTCCGAATATCTTCATCAGATCTTCTACAAACCAAAATGGGACCACTCTGAGAAAATACTCTTCAAAAAAATACCTAAACGCTTCAAGTGTGCCTATAAAATTTGAAGAGTTCTCTCTACTCAGTCTTCGCGTAATCGGGAAAAAGAAAAAAAGATTCATAGGAATGGCAGGTTAGGTAGCAGGTTTTTAGCCGACCTTAAAAATGGAGTTTGAGCTTGAGAGTCCCAAGGCCCCAAGGCATCTTGCTGAGTAGGTCAAGCTGGGAGGTAAAGCACCGCTACTAGCCCTGACTGTGTTTGGGGTGTTTTTGTCTGTAGTCTTGCTTGGGGTTGAGATCATGTTTGCTAAAGCTCAGGTTGCAGAAGAAAGATGCGAAGCATGTGTATTACACGATGTTGATAATGCCTTGGAAGTGGTTGAATTTAATGAAAATAAATAAATTCATCTTGTTTATTCAGCACATTTCCTATTCGTTTTTTAGACTGTATCTTATGCAGAACACTAGGCCTTGGTCGTAACTCTTTCGAAGATCGATAACTGTTTTTTTGTTTAAACGAATTTTACTAAAATGTGAAAGTAATCCTTGCCTTTTCAATTACTTAGTTTTTTAAGTGAGCTTGTCCTATAAACCTATAATCTGCTTAAGAGTCCTGCAACCAGGGCCTCCCGTCTCGCTGTGAGGGTCAACAAAGCAGATATATTATAGCTCTGACTGTGTTTGGAGCGTTTCTGACCGTAGTCAGATCATGTTTGCTAAAACTACGAGTCGAAGGTTGCAGGAGGGTGATGCGAAGCATGCGTTAGACAAAGTTAATGGTGCTTCTGCTGTTGTGCAGTATGATGAATTATCATCAATCCACAAATCACTTCTGCAAACTATTAAGTTTGCAGAAGTGATTTGTGGATTGATCACGTTGAATATTTGGAGTATTAAAGATTTTAACTGATTCACTTTTTACAGTGCACCTTATGTAGAACACAACACCTAAGTCGTAGCATTTTCTGACATTTATAACTGTTTGAATGTAGAATTCAATAGTAGTTGTTTTATTTACCTCGCACGTGATGATAATAATACAGTAGGTATGGAAATATAATGCAAGAAAAACATCTGTCAATCCTAACAGGATCGCCAGAAGTTTTTTTTGATACGGATTCGGTTTTCTAATCGTACTAATTACTTGACACCCTAAACCGAGTCAAAATCGTTTTATATTGAAATAACCACAAAGAGGATCATCATCGTCATATCAGCCCAAACACGTCCACTGCTGGACATAGGCCGCCCCCAAATGGGGGTATTTGCCATAATTGCCACATAATCGCTTGGCAGGCGGGTTGGCGATCTCAGTGTAGCTGTAGCAATGTACCTGCCGAAAATGCTGCTGCCCATTCTCTGGTGAGTCCCTTAGTCGCCTCTCACAACACCCACGGGAACTGATGGGATGGTGCTATTCTTTTACGTCCGACACCATACGAAACAAAGAGGATACTGCAGCCAAGTTACAACTTGACTTCTTTTAGTTATCGACATCACAGAACTACATTAACCATTGGTCACGGAAACAATACAGTTACTTTTCCTCGAACTATGATCTCATTTCCATAATTTCCAACTAACCTATCTGTTTCACTATCCTCACGAACGAGCATACTTATCACAATTGACCTTATCATCTCCTATCAGATGTTCTGCGAACATCACGTCTTGCATCAGATTACAGCTCAAATTATACTTTAAATATCATAGTATCATCGATAATGAAGTAATGTTGTGAAAAAACGGCTTGGTGATAGTTTTCTGCAGTGCAGCACCAGGGCATCAGAAATGCTACGGTTACTAATTAAGTTGAGCGCGCTGACGATAGGCCTGAGTTATGCTACTTCGGCAAACTGCCAGAGTTTGCAGCAATCACAGGTGAGTTTGTTCTCCTAGTTGTTTTTCCCTAAAATGCCACTAAAAAGGCCTGTTATACAACAAGAAGCTGGACAAGTCTGGTGAAAACTTATAAGTTCCGGTTTAGGCTCCTAATTTTTAAGTCAGAAAGTGGTAGAAAAAGACCTTGAATATATACCTATTGTATTTACCAGTGCTAATTTTACCATATCAGAAAAGTAGTAAGAGTGATTTATAAAATGGTAGATTTTTTGATTTTTATTCCAGGACTTTATGTAGGTACAGTCAACAATGCTTTTAGATATACAGGCAAAAATGTATTTTGTCCACTGCACTGCCAATTTTTTTTCTAATATGTGCATCATGACTTTTTAAGCTTATGATATGATGTACTTACGAGTTTGGTGTACAATAATTGTCTACTCAGCACACTCCCAACATTGTCTTAAAGTACACAAAGCTAGGCAGCTAACGTGCAACAAGTTAATAGCTTTGTTGACGGTACTTTATGTATTTGCGTTTATGTATATTTAGATACTTTTATTGAATTTCTGTTTGCACGTGGGTTATTTTGAGTAGGTCACTGCTAGGCTACCTACCTTTTTTATGGATGAGAAATCATCAAATGACTCCTCCCGCTCTGGACGGAGCGGAAGGGAGTGTCAGACTCTTACTGACTAAAACCCATCCGTGTTCCTAGTGCCCTTTGCTTTACACGGCCAGGGCCGCGATAACCCTTTCACACAAACAGAATCCACAACCACCTGATGATTTTATTAGTATCAAAACCACAAAACTACAATAGAGCCGTTCTATTTATTCAACACATCTCACTGCGTAAACTTAAGTGAAATGAGCATGAAGTGAACTCTCATTCCATCTTGTGAGATATTTACAGAATCGCACAATTTTACATAGTGCATTTTACCCGACTGCGGTAGAGCCGAAACGCAATGCCCCAAGGGGATAATGTGTTTCCTGTCAAAGTAGATCACAATATTTGCTTTAAACAACTCGGTCAAGTTATTTCAACGATGGTAGCTTTGTGTAAGTCCCTAAAATTCCCATTCTTTCAACATTGGTAAAAGCTTACTTCAAAATTATTCATGTTTTCAGTTCTCATTGCAGATGGCGGCTTTAAACGATCGAATGAATCAAATGATCAGCGCTCTTTATTCGTCATGTAAGTATTTTTGGTTATAAGTAATTAAAACATGTCATAATAACATCAAAGCAGACACGAAAGAAGTTATAGTTTCCGTCTTCTTCTTCTTAGTCCCACTTTAAGTGCGGGTTGCACTTGCACGTCTTGAGGATCAAGGGGATCAAGGGGGAGAAATTTCACGATTTCTATTTAAGGTTATCAGGTCATGTAGAGTCACCTTATTAAGAAACTCATAGAAGTTATGTTTTACTTTAATTAGTAATTAATTTATAGACATATTGAATTAATTATCTATAAATTAATTACTAATTAAAGTAAAGCATATATCTTTCGAAGTAGCCCTTGGGCTCGAGACAATTAAGATTCTGTAGCGTGGCGAAGGCGATTGTCAATACGTCAAAAAAGTATAGGATTGACAGATGCTATCGAAATGTCATGTGATGAAATTCCTACATTTTGGCATTTCGACAGTCGCATTCATAGAAATATAAATGGTAGTCGCATTCGCTAATTGAATGGCACATTGTCTAGGACCTCTTGTCCAGTATATATACAATCAAAAATTTCTAATAAACCGCTAAAGTTTACTCAAGAAAAGACATGTTGAGTGGTTGAGAATTGTGCTTTAATAAGCAAACACAATTCTCAAATATTCATATATTTATGTTGAATGAAATACCTACAAAAGTTGAATATAAATACAATACGAATAAATGCACGTGCACGTGTAACTGACCTCAAATGGTTATTGTTTCACAAGACTACCGCAAGGTATCAGCTGACACCGCCGTTTGTAGGAATGCAATTAATTAATTATTGTTTTAATTGTTACTAAAAAGATGTAAGGTAAATACTCCGATATAAAACACTGTAAGGAAATGCTCAAGAAGCAAGCGTCTATTGGTTTGCTCTTTTTTATAAGAATCACTAGGTACACACTTCTGCACGCTGATAATCCACTGGCCCTTGTTGAGTCTGAGAGCTGCTATTCGTTTCATGTTTATAAAAACCGGCCGCGTGCAGTGTAAGGTTCCGTAGTCACAACTATTAAGTATTCGTTAACTTGTAAAGCCTACTTAGCTGTAATTAGTTAGTTGTATATGCTACTACCACGATTTTTTTCACGTCTCCAAAACAACCGTTTAGCTGGCAGACCACAAAAACAAAAATTTGACTCTAACAAAAATTAACACATTAAAGCTTAAGAGGTTGCCGACCAAACGTCGACCGCGCAGTGGCGCCCTCATCGTTTGTTTGGTTATTTATTTTATTTTAGAATGAAAATGCAGAAAATATGCCATTTAAGTTGTGCTCCACAAGATTATACGTTAATCACTAAAACGGAAAATAGTGGCCACTATTATCCGTTTTAGTGATTATAATAAAACTGAACAATTTAAAACTACCGTTTATAATAATATTAACGTATAATCTTGTGGAGCACAACTTAAATGGCATATTTTCTGCATTTTCATTCTAAAATAAAAGAAATAACCAAACAAACGATGAGGGCGCCACTGCGCGGTCGACGTTTGGTCGGCGCCCTCTTAATATTTCGTAAACGGATCTTTGGATGGAAAAATGGTTTTCGCACACCCTCAATATTTTTAAACGACCTATCTAATGACACCCCACATAATGGGATGGACGATTATTGTTTACTTGATCGACACTTTACGTGTTACCCTGGTTACCCCTAAAAAACTCATACCAAATTCCAGTTTTCTAGTGCTAAGCGTCTCTGAGCTAAACCGCGGACAGACAGACAGACAGATAGACATAGCGAAACTATATGGGCTCCTTGTTCACTACGGAAACCTGAGGCCCTAGACAATATGACATTCAATTAGCGAATGCGACTGTCGAAATGCCAAAATGTAGGGCTTTAATCACGTGACATTTCGATAGCATCTGTCAATCCCATACATTTTTGACGTATTGACAATCGCCTTCGCCATGCTACCGTTGACAGAATGTCACTTGTCTAGATCCCCTGATCTATTTGTCTATTCTAAATAATTAAACATTTTTGTTTCTTTGTGGGATCCATGGAGGTGGTTATAACTACTTTTTTGCGAAAATCTATATTAACTAAAACGAGTCTATAAATATAAATAAATAAACGTGACCTCTTACGACTCCACAGTCAAATAACCACTAAGTCAGATTTGCAGAAAAAAAAATACTTCAAATATCAATTTCCTTTCAGCACCTCTACTGCGTTCGGTTGCGCCAGCTACAACTAGTACACCATCCAACGCCACGCCAACATCGACCACTGAGCAACCTTCAACGCCATCCACGACCACTTACGATCCTTCTACATACAGCTATCTGTATCCTCAAGTGATATACGTGCCTCCTTCGACGACACCTCCTTTGACAAACCCCCCACCAGCTGTAGCCACGTCTTCAACTACAGCTCCAAACCCATACTATTCTTACGAAAGTCCGCCACCAGAATATCCTAGTCCAGGTACTCCACCAGCGCATAAACCGTGGCCGTATGGTTATGAGTATCCTCACCCGCATTACGCGCCCCCTACTCCTGCTCCTGCGCCAGCTTACCCTCCGCCATGCACGCCGTATCCTTACCCGCCAACTCATCATGATTACCCGCAGTCTTCGTACACGCCTTACCCACCTTCCCCTGTTTTACCGCCAGCGTATCCTCCAGCGCCTGCTTATCCACCAGCGCCTTCATACCCTCCAACGCCTTCATATCCACCACCTCCTTCATACGCAACGGCTCCTGCACCTTATCCACCAGTAGCTCCACCTTATCCCCCTGTACCTGCTTCCTACCCGCCAGTACCTGCGTCTTACCCACCAGTGCCATCATACCCACCCCAGTATCAGCCTCCTGGGTACCCTCCGGCCAGTTCAGCCGCACCATCCTACCACACACCCCACTCAAGACTTGCTGAAAGGCCTCGATACGTTTAATATAAAACGAAAATTGTAACTCTAGTAATTTTTTAATATTTATTTTTGAAATGTAGTTCTAATTTTGTTTAATAAAAGGTTTGTTATGTATTTACAAGCATTATTTTATTGACATGGTCGCTATAAAAGTGTCATGCATCACGACGAAAATAACTCATGTATGAAAATGCTTTTCTATACCTAGTCAATATTGGTCTTCGACTTACATATTATGCAGTAAGTACCTAGATTTATTTTAAAACTATGCATTATGTATCAATCAACTGTTTGATCTTTGACCGTTATTCATTGTGCCAACGTTTAAGTCACAACACCGTAACGAAATGCTAATTTTGAGAAATTATGTAAATGACGCTTACTTTTCTATCTGTTATTTATTAAGTAAGCAAATATACTTGTCGCTAAGTACAAGTTAATAAATGAAAACGATTCCTTTGAAAACTGTTCTTTGTTAAATGTTTTAAAGATAATCAGAAGACAGAAAATCCGACCCCAGTTTTTCCAAAGGGAAAGGGGCAAAAATACTCAATTGCTGGGTTATGCAGTCAGTCGCTCCGTGCCAAATATTGCTATTTATTTATTTAAGCACATTAGAGGTAGTTTAAAAGTGGCGCCAGTGGCGGTAAAGTTGAAAGGTAACCGCTTGTCCTGGTATGGGAATATAAATATGGATTGATGGAGAGGAAGAGGGAGGCCAAAGAAAAGATGGATGGATTGTGTGAAGAGCGATATGAAAGAAAAGGGAGTTAGTGATAGTGTGACGGCTGATAGGACAGACTGGAAGAACAAAACGTGTTGCCCCAACGACCCCAAGGAATATGGGCTGAGAGCAGGAAGATGATGATTTATTGAAGTGTTCAGCTGCCGATAAACCGACCCCGAATAAACACAATACCTCTTAAGGGGTAAGCAGTCCGAGTGTCCAGGCCCACGAAGTGCATAGATATGCGCATCTTGGGCCTGGACGACTCCGTCACGGAGGAGGAGGTGTTGGCCGCCGTCGTCAGGACGGGGGGGTGCTCTGCAGAGGAGGTGAAGGCGGGCACCATCCGTCCTGACAACACGGGCATGCGAACCGTAGTGGTGAGCTGCCCCGTGTCGGCGGCCAAGAAAGTCTCGGAGGGCCGAAGGCTTTTGGTGGGCTGGGTCTCCGCGCAGGTAAAACTGCTGGAGCCCAGACCTCTGAGGTGCTTCCGTTGCCAAGTTGGCAACCACGTGGGAGTACGCTGCACCTCGGAGGTGGACCGCAGTGACCACTGCTTCCGCTGTGGTCAGCCCGGTCACAGGGCCGGCTCGTGCGACGCCGCGCCGCACTGCTTCGCATGTGCGGCAGCTGGCAAGCCGGCCGATCACTGGGCTGGGGGCAAAGCCTGCGGTCCACCCGCCAGGGCCGGGTCGAGGAGAAAACCCTCCTCCACCGCCGCCGCCGCCGCCGTCGCTTCCGCCGCAGCCGCCGCCACCGTCGCCGCCGCTGCCACTGCTCGGGAGGGGGCCGAAATGGAGTGCCAGTAATGGCCCCATTTCGCCTCCTCCAGACGAACTTCAGTCGCTGCGCCTCTCAGGAACTGACGCTCCTGGGCAAGGCGCAGTGACTGACGCCTGCGGACAGCGAGCAATGGGTAGCTCGCTGTCCGATCAGGTCAGGCCAGAGTCGACGGCGCGTTCACTCCAAACGCGCCGTCAGCAACGAGCAGTCAGCAAAGGAGACGGGGCCCGCCAGGGCCAGAGCCTGCCAGGGTTGCGGAATTGTTCGAAAGAGTTACCGCGGCCCTGGGAAGAAAGGCACTAGGAGGACTAAGGGTGGGTTTTAGTCAGTAAAAGTCTGACACTCCCTGCCGCTCCACCCAGAGTGGGAGGGGTCATTTGATGATTTCCCATCCTATAAAAAAAAAAAAAAAAAAAAAAAAAGGGGTAAGCAACATTATGAACAACTTTCACTATGGGACCAAACAATAAATCGCGAATAAAAATCAGCTGTTCAGTACATTTTTCGAGCCCACCCATGCTAAAAATTGTTAATTATGATGAGTACAATGGCCTCTTAAGAGGTACATATTGCGTTTATTCTGTTACACGTTTTATAGTTGGGAAAAGGCTAGGCAGATTAATTTATCAGTGCAGTAATACTTACGTATTTAGGAATACAATAAAAATATGATGATCAAGCGAATCTGCTTCGAGCGAACTATGCAAAATTGCTGTGATGTGAAAATCTGCTTGCAAAACGAAAACCTGTTGAGTGATTTTAAAACAATGAAGACATTAATTTACTCAAATACATTGAACCGTTTATAAATTAATATAATATTTAAAATATGACAAGGGATTTAAATTATTAAATTTACTTTGAACAAACATTTTATAAACATGTCAAAACTGTTATGTATCGAATATACCGGACTACACCATTTAACAAATTACTCCTCGGCCTAACAGACTACGAAGATTCCATGGTTTGCTGAATACAGCATAACATGATTTTACTTCTTCAACTAAATATTAAGTATCCAGATGGAAACACGATTCCGTAGTTCACACAAATCATAACATTTATGAAATGAAAATTTGCATCTTTCACCACAAAATTAATAACACATTTTGTAAAAAAACATGTTGCATTATTGCCCAACCTTAAAAAACATGTCCTATCTAATATTGAAAATGTAACTTGCAAAGTTTCAAAATAATTGCCTAATAACATGATAGTGTTACATATAAATGTATGCGTTGAAGGTGGAAAGGCACAACTTGTTCACCATGGGCCTCTTGTACATAATCATTGGCCTGGCCATCCAGGTAAGTTCCACAAACTTCATGAATATGTGTTTCAAATAGTCAAAACTTTAGTTAACGCATTTTTTTTTAGTTGTGGTAATGAAATAACTCTGGATCAATATAATTTGATTGATATTAAACACATGATCAAATATTTTATTGACGACTGTTTGTTTCAGGGCTCATTCACTTACGCTAACGTAACCGACAGTGAAGAATATGCAAACAGTGGTGAGATTGCAAACAATAACACGGAAACAAACGATGAAACTGTCAATGAGTTTCCCACCGGACAAAAGGACTGGATTGATTTCATTCTACTGCCCGACACAGCCTTATACCCAAGCTCTTCAGTCGCCATGATGGCTCAAGCTACAAACTCTGAGAAATCTGTTGAAGAACAACTAGATGAAATCAAGGAAATCGCGCAGAAGATCACTCTTGCTATACAGAGTGAAATGGCAAACCTCCTCACTTATGCACTCAACAGCTGTGACAAAGGAGAAGGAGAAGAAGAACAAGATAAAGACAACCAGCTTCGTAAGAAGAGATCAGTAGAGACTCCTATGGCTAGCACCCAACTTGTAACAAGACTACTAAAGCACATCAAGTCTAACAACGAATTCCAGAACATTGCCATCGACAAAATGATGACTGCACAAGAAATCGCTGACAAATACGGAGTTGAATTCAGCCCTGATACTGAAGTCCTCTCTGACCTCGCCTTTGCTGCTAACCAACAGGCCAAAGAAATGAGCTCCTTGTTGCAAGAGTCTTTAGACATGAAGAATGTTACCCAGAAAGTTGAAACAGTTCCTGTAGTTGCACCAGCTCAAGTTCAAGACAATGGCTATTACTACTCTGTCCAGTACCCAGAACAGAAACCAGTAGTTTCAATCGCTGAGCCAGTAGTAAACCACCACCATCACGCAGACTCCTACCCAAGCTTCAACTATTACTACAACTATCCTTATGAAACCCAGATCCCTCCTCCAGTCCAGAACTACTACAGCAGCCCTCCTGTGAGCAAGCGTCCTAACTTCTACGACACTGTTTCCTATGCTCCTCAAGAATATTCTTACTGTTCTATGGAACCTGTGACTTCTGCTTCCACTATTATCCTGCCCTTCGAGGACTTTGCAGAGCCTGAACCAGAATTAGTTGGAGAAGAACTTGAAGAGACCGTTTCTTCAAAAGTCTATGTGAATAGAGGCGACGAGCCAGGTTCAGCAACTGTCAACCATGTCATGACTTACACTGTCGGTGAGAAGTCATATTTTAGAACTCCTGAAATTGAAAGGTTACCGCAGCAAATGCAGTACTCTTTCTTCTTGATGTGAACTTGAGTTTAGAATAGATTTAATATTATTTTTTGTAAATAAATTGTATTTTATTGCAGCTTCTAATTACGTCTTTAAGCAAATAATAAAATGCTGTCATTAAAATTTGAATTATTCAACATCCTCATCATCCTTAATTTAGAATCCGGTAATTATCATTAATTAATCTAATCATTTTGCTTAGATTTTTTATGAATCTTTAATGTATATGGTTGAATCACCTGATTGTCTGATAAAAAGTTGATTCCGTGCTTCGAAAGACTTGTATAAGCCGGTTGTCACGGCCGCGGCCGTCAAATAAACCATGTCAGAGGCTCTTGATGCGGTTTAGAAACTCTGACACTAGGGTGTGTGGGGTCGTTTAGACTTTACTGCCCACACGATAAGAAGAAGAAGAATGTCTTTGCTTACCATCAGGTGAGATAGTGGTCAAGCGCGTGCCTATCAATAATTTAAAAAAAAAAAAAAACAACCTACAATATCCAATGCTCGTTTCGGATAGATTGCTTTTTTAGCTTTGGATTCCTAGAGATATGGTGAAGCAAATGGATTTAAATACCAATAGTTCCTTGTTTTTGGGATGATTATTATTACCATAGGTCGCAACACACCTTTCAGACATTTTTACTTTTCCAAAGGCTTTTTTTTATAATATTATGGTTAATGGAGGATGAAAATAAAGACACGTTTTCGACTTGCGTCAACTTTAATAGATTTAAATAAATATCCAAACATATTTACTAAATCTTAATCTATCTTAACATTAGCTATGTTCCTTTGGTTACATTTGGCACTTGGCGATCTGACTGGTGCATTCACATCCCTTCATTTTCTAATAAAATGAAGATGAATGCGCGATTTTTTGGTAAATACTAAAACTATATTAGACTATAGTAATAAATACATTATATTTGGTAACAAAATAGTTTCAATATCTTTGTAATAATTATAATATTGTGACAGAAAAGGCACATTTATTGCATGAGCGTAGACAGTGCTTTACCAATAATATGTAATACTGAGATTAAACAATTTGTTAGTATTTTATGTAAAATATTTGGTTCACATTTCTGCAGTCCTATATACTTTTCTTTTGGTTACTTATACAAGGTAACGTTTACTTTGCTCTAATATGTTTCTTTCACTAAACCAAGTTACAACATTAAATTAGGTGTGCTTAACAGTATAAAATATATTTTTATTTCGTTTTTCAAACCAACTTTTATACATTGCCTAGGCACCATCTGACAAATAACCGCTACTTATACATTTATACACTAACGCCAAAAAATACCTTAAAAAATGTTTCATATATAATTTTTTTCATCCCTAATTAACGACTCCACATTGCCGTTTCCTAAACAAATTACACACTAAATAATTTCTTTTTAGAATTTTTACAAGAATTTTACACCAAATTCATAAAAAAAAACGTTCCATCAAGAATTTCAAGATCAAAATAATTCCAAAATCACAATAAACTACTCTTTACCAAATATTGCGGCTCTATGCTAATAAATACTAATTTGGATCTCATTCTATAGAATCTCTTGCTTTCGTTAAAAGTTTTTCAAATTTAGAAGGGCCTCAAAATGTTCCATGACCATAGAGCCGCAAAATCTCCACCATTTTTTTATTTCCCCCTACAGGCGGTAATATTGACAGATGGTGCGCGTTCCAGCGACGCGGTCGCTCATATGTGTCGCATGATGTCAGCGGCCGTTGTCTTTACAGTCACTACCTATCGCTCGTCGTCAGATAGCCAGCTATCTGTGAGCATAGTAAGCACTGTAAGCGCTATTGTGGCCCGAGTGGGGTTGGTAACTGAAACAATACACAACGTTTAAATTAAACACAAGCACTACCACTAGGCCCAAAAAACGTTATACAACGTGTAACGAATAAATGCAATACCTCTTAAGGGGTCATTGTACTCATCATTATTAACAACTTTCGTATGTTGGTCCCAACCAACACAATGCCTCATTAAGAGGTATTGCGTTTATTCTGTTACTCATTGTATATTTTGTTTGAGTGCAGTTATGATAATAACAACAATTCAGCTGTTTTTTTTTTCTAATTTTATACGAGTCCCTATAACGCCTCAACACTGACTAGATTGTTACGCTGAACGCACCATTGCATTTGCATTTAGAGCAGGCGTTGGAAAATACCGTACGCGATGTGGATGACCAAAATTAAGTAAAAAAGGAAGTAGCTTCAGATGAGGCGGTTGATTTTCAAACCAAAACTTTGCTATTTTATTTTCTTTATTGTATACTTTTATTTTTATTCAAATATGTGTCACAACTGAACAATTTTAAATTATAGTACTCAGTATTACAATTTTTGGAAAAGTTTATAAATATCAGTCACATTTCCTTTCCATCAGGTGAGACTGTGGTGGTTTGACCTCAATCTCACCTGTTGGAAAGCGATGATAATATGGTCGACGATGGAGCACGCTTGCCTAGAAGTAACCTATTCACTAGACCCCCTTGGTTATAGCTATCAGGAAGCACAGACTCTAGGTAGGAACTCCACATGACAGTGATACGTACCGCACGGGATGCGCGTGCGGCGGGTAGAGCGGGCCGCAGGCGCTGGGCTCGGCGGCGTAGGGCTGCGCCAGCTGCGGGCACGCCTCCGCCGCCGACGACTCGCGCCGCCGCGCGCCGCCGCGCTGCTGACTCTGTTCGGGGGGACTGTACACAAACATGTCTATTAGTTTAGTCAGCGCCTCTTTTGCACCGTAAGGAATACACAAAATAGGAAACTTGAAACTAAAACGCATACAATAGGCGGCCGTATCGCATTCCGTGATACCCATTCATTTTCTTTGGCGTATTAGCTATTGTGGTAGAATTTAGACCAAAACCGGTGCAGAATTCTAGAGGTAACATAGTCATGTCATAATTATAACTATAATGTCAATGTTATCTCTACATTCTCGGTCACTTTTAATTGACCTAATCACCCACTGCTGCACTTAGATAGGTATGAACTTTTCGAACAGCTCTCATGATTGAAACCCCATTATGTTTTAATATTGGATTGCCGCTCGAGCGGCATAATAAGTACCTACCCTTCATTTGTTTATTTAATCAGTGGAAGTCTTACCCCGATTTCTGAATTAAGAATGTAAAGTTGAGTATTTGTCAATTTACGCACTACGCGACGGCATTTCAAACTTTCAAGTCATTTTCGAAAAAGAGTTCAGGGGATTGTAATTTTTTCACTTTCTATAGAAAACTTAAAATCACTCTATTTTTCCCACTGAACTCTTTTTCGAAAAAGTTCTCTACTAGCTGTTTAACCCTGGATTTCTAGCGTATGCATATCAAGTTTCATTCAATCGGTTCATTCATTGCGGAAATAAGGATTGAAAGTTAAAAAACCCGTACCGCGTAAACGCTCTTAAACTTTGGCATTAAAGTAAGGTTTGACTTGACACTAAATTCTAAAATTGAGATGTTGGTCCTTATTTGATACAAATAAATGCTCACAAATCAAATCGTAAAAATGTACACTGAAACATCATCGCGCACAAAACTTGACGTAAGCTTAATCGTCCCGAGTAGTGAAAACAGATAAATGGAGTTGTATCACTAATCATCTTTAGTGTCCGTCCAAATTAATGAGTGGCAACTATCAACATCTGATGCAAAGATAAAAAAACAATAATAATGGCCTCGCCCGCCCAGTAGGCGGGGTCGTATTACTGGGACTTCGCGTTAATTCTCTATTTTGACAGCGACAGACAAATGGCACTCATACATCCTAGAGTTATTAATCGATGGTACCAGGAAGCGGGACAAGGAAAAAAGTTTATGATATTTTTTGTCCCGTTCTAACTGTTTGTGCATGTGTTGATTGAGTTTTCACAGAACTGCGGATCATTTATCATTTGATTTTAATTGTTTAGATGACAGGCTGGTCATGAATTTTAGTCGATAGATTTCGTTGTTTTTTTGATAGCATGTTGCTTATCCTTCAAGGGGTATAACGATTTGGCGATCGGAAGAAATGTCACATTAAGTCACATGCACATATTGCACATAGGTTTTATTTATTGTTAGAAAACTATTTTTTTTTCTTTGAGTGTTTAATCAGTGGTTGATAACTATTCAAATAGCCACTGTAAAACAATAGGACAACTAAAAGGAACTCACTTTTATGTATGAGCAGTAAAATAATGGTGATGTGCCTGAAATTGAGTGCCATAGGCAGTTTTGAAGAACTATTGTACCTACACTTTACAGCCGATATACGACGCAACCTTACATTGTTTAAATATTGTTTACTGTGGTAATTCTTCACTGTCGAGTCGTCCATTGGCGAATCCTTCCACTAAACATTACCTACACCTAATTCTTCACACGATTGGCTGACCATAGACACGCAATTGCTATAAACAGTACATAAAACGCATGCAGTTTACCGTACCGTAAGAATTAATGCTGACAGGCTAAATTTACGGCCGACTGGTAGCCAATGCAGTAGCCAGGATGGCCGTAACCGAGTCTGGATGTAAACAAGGAGATCGTATGCGCGAGTTTAGTGTTTGTTTATGGTGTACAGCCAGTGAGAGTATACTTTGGAATTTTATAGCTAAGTAAGTGGATTTTAATGTGGTTATTTTTAATATAAACAAAGTGGGCTTTGTTTTAAATTAATTGAAAATATAGTTTAGTGTTGTTTAGGTTAGGTACTGGAAGAAAGTTTTAAAAGGAAATTCTAATTACTTACAGTCATGTTTGGTAGAAGTTAGGTAAAGTTAAAAAAAAAAAAAATACCAAAGTTTTTTTCTGATCACTCAGAAAACACAAAAGTAGAAAAACATTTTCATAATATTTTTCTATCAAACCACTTTTAAATCTACAAAAAGTAGCAGATTTCCCTGTGTGATAAGGCTGCCCATTTGGCACTTGTTTTAAAAAAAAGTTTTATTGAGGTTATTAAGTGTTCAATAAAGTACCTACACGATAAAATAAAAGCCAAGAGAACAAAATCTTGAAATATTTTGCACCTGTCTGTACCTAAAGCTTTATATAAAATGCATTCTTCCACAGCGGTGTAGGTAGATAAACATCTGTGGAGTGAATGTTTATAAAAGAATCAATCTTAAAGCGATCGCGCCGCCTCCCACCGTTTGATACTGAACAGGTGCGCGGGATTTAGGTAAGTACGGAGTTCTATTTACTTTGAATTAGTTTCCACATATAAGGAAAACATTGTATCTTCCAATCAAAACAATTGGATCCCTGGAAACGTACCTAATATCTGAATCCATTAATATCGAAGCCAACATGCATGAATAAAGACTGAGTCAGAAGAGTGATCAAAAATAGAAAATAAACAATGCAACCCCCAATAACACCAGAGGTAAATAATTAAAACTTAAATCTTTCCCAATCACGCACTTCAAACTAATTTACTGGAAACAGAAAACTATAAAACAATAAATTTTAAGGTTAGGAATATTTTTTTTTATTTTGGCGGGAACGGGAAACGAGCCGTGTCCGCCATAACTGTCATGCGTAACTCTTTACTCTATGGGCACGTCGTAAAAGTAAATTGTCACCGGCTGTTGAAATGAGTTCCGAAGCGTCGCATGAAAACTTTGTAAATAAATTGATTCATAGCCCTGCTGTGGGTCGAGAGAAATGTGGTTACGTTTACCCGACCGTTAATGTCTCGTTAATTTCTTAAGATGGTTTCAAGTCAAAATATGGCGTAGAAATAAATTGTGGTAATGTTCTGAAAGTCATAATGTAGTGGTTTGTTTTTGGTCTTAAACATTTTATGGAATTAGATCATCCGTCTTCAGTTTTAAACCAGTGACTGTATAGGACTTGCTCCTCATACTCAACTACTTGAAAGTAAAGTGACACTAAATGAAACTCACCAATCATCGGGGTCGCAGTCTCTGAATCCCTTCGCAAAGGGATTGCTCGCTATTTTTAGTTGCGTTATCTGTAAGAACGAAAAGTAATTTTTTAAATTCATTGTTTTCGCCAGTAGTAGCTGACTATTATTTCCTTAACAATGTGTATACTTGATGTTTGGGCTAACGATATGATGAAAGTGCCTCTACTACCTTTGCATGAACTTCGTTTACAATCAGCGACGATGGATCGCATTCATGTCGATTGCTGACTTGCCATTGCCAGCGCTTGGGTGCGCCTGTAGAAGTTTTCATACTTTTTGTACGAACCTTTTTTAATTTGTCATTTTATGGGATTTTAATGACTTTATCCGCTCTGGGCGGAGCGGAAGGGAGCAAACTCTTTGTGACTAAAACCCCCCCTTGTTCCTCCAAATGTTCTTTGCGTTCCAGGGCAGCGGTAACACTTTCGAATAATTCCGCAACCTGGCGGTCACTGGTCCTAGCGGGCCCTTTCAATAGGGTAGATGAATAAAAAAAATCTAATTAGTCCGTCAGATAGACTTCCAAAAAATATTAGACACGTATTTTTTCTTTTTTCACTTAAACAAAAAATTAAAAAGATACAGTACGTTGAAAACTCGTGTGACGTCACTGTATACGTAAACTTTTTGCGTACACGTGACGTCACCAGCCCCCACTCCTGATCTTTGTTGCATTTTATCTTCGTCATTATTTATTTATTTGATAAAGCAAAAAATACGTGTCTAATATTTTTCGATAATCTAACTGACAGACTAAATAGAATTATATATTTTTAACCAGGAAGCATCCCTATTATGATGACATCTCATTGAGGCACGCGTGAAGCACAACGCGTCGTTGCCGACCGTCCTGCGACTCCCGAGCGACGCCCGGGGCGTCTTTTTCTGCTGCGGCGGCTGTGGCTTGAGGTTTACCTCTCCGTCACGCGTAGGTACCTACCACCTCCTCCTCCGCTTTTTGTACGAACCTGCAAGTATCACATAGGTGCAACCGCGGCTGGTAGCGGTGCATTGAGTTCAGCACCGTCACAGTCGCACACTCACCCTGTGGTTCTGGTAAGCGGTGACGGCGGTGAAGCCAGTCTCCGGGAACACGAAGGTGCGGTGCGCACCGCTCTGCCCCTCGCCTGGCAGGTACACCACGTGCAGCCGCGGCTGGTAGCGGTGCATCGAGTTCAGGATTATCTGCAGGAACGGTAAAACAGTTATAATTTACATTGCTCGAGCACAGACATACATAATCGAAGAAATCAAAGATCTTTAAAGGTCACTAAAGTACTGATCTCTCTCTTTCTACCTCTCTCCCCCTCTCTCTCTCTCTTTCTCTCTTTCTCTCTCTCCCCCTCTCTCTCTCTTTCTCTCTCTTTCTCCCTCCACAATGAGTTCAAATTCTGAGGATCCTCCATTTTGCCCAGAATAAGGTACCTTAAGAGTTTTAGAAGTCAAGGTAGCCAGAAGCCAGAAAATCTGACACCAGTCGTGCCAAGGGGTATCTTGTTACCCGGAACTGAATTGTGGCCGTCAGGTAAGCAGACGCACCGTGTAAAATATTGGTATTTAACTCTGGTTAGGGAACACCGGGGTGGTTTTAGTCAGTAAGAGTCTGACAGACCCCTCCGCCCGCCCCAGGGCGGAGGACATCCATGAGGATTTCCCCCGGTAAAAAAAAAAAAAAAAAAAAAGGTTGGATGCTGACCCCAATATAGGTAGTTGGGTAAAGGTAAATTTAAAAAGGACGGATTCAAAGAAACAGTAGTGTACACGTAGGTTTATCAAGGTTTCTTGCCGTAAGTTTCATCATACTCACGTGTCCATTATCATCAAGCTGGTTGTTGGTGAGCTTGAGTTTGTCGAAGGAAACGAGCTGGCGCATCCAGTTGGAGCCGGGCGCCGGCGAGTCGGGGTGCACATGGATGCGCGGCGGC
Organism: Melanchra persicariae; assembly: GCA_947386135.1. Classification (NCBI taxonomy): domain Eukaryota; kingdom Metazoa; phylum Arthropoda; class Insecta; order Lepidoptera; family Noctuidae; genus Melanchra; species Melanchra persicariae. Next base: position 4,853,780 of record OX376661.1, on the reverse strand, counting down.
GACACCGGGTCCGCTTTACCAGCCACCACCCAACTTGAGCTGTAAAACAAGAAGATTCATGAGACCCTTAACCTCTTAACAGAATGATATTCTACGACTACAACGAAAAATCAAAAGGATGGGAATTCAACACCAGAATCCGGACGTAAGAAGAAACTATTGTACTAAAGAGATAATGACGCTGTTTCGAGCATATTATCTCCTGATCCCAGATGTTATTACTTAAGAAAGTCCTTTTTTAATTAATTATAAACCTATGCACATCTTCATAAGCCTCTTCCTTTCACAATTTCCCAAAAACCAACAACGTTATGTGCAAATAAATAGCAAGACATCTTAAGAGTTCTGTAACAAGTTGAAATAACACCGTACCTGTGGAAAGCATATCTGTATCGCTTATCGTCGAGAGGCACGAAGTCTACCAGCAGGAGATAGTCGGCGTTGGGCAGCAGCCCCGCCAGCCGGGCCTGCAGCGCGGGGAACATGCGGCGCCCCGCCTTCGTCACGATCATCTCCGTGCCGAGCTCGTGGAAGCTGCGCCAGAGTGCGGACAGCTCTAGGGTAGCTGAACAGCGCGCCACCGCCGGATGGAGGCTCACGTTCTGATTCGATGCCTGGGTACAATGACGGGTTTTGGTATTGCAGAAATCGTTAAAAGTTATTTAAAAATATCACTTTTACAAATCAATTTTAACTAGACGCAGACTACCCTAAGAAGAAAAACCGAAACAAACTCAGAGGTAAAAGTCTCATGAACCCATACATAATTCGTACTGGTAAAATCATATGACAACCATTTATGTATGTTATCTATGGTCTGAGGTAATCTTTTAAGAAAAGGCGTCGTAAGGTTTGTCAATCTGCAGAATAAGTACCTTTAACGGGTTTGTGGCGCTCCTCACTTGTTTTATAAATAACTCAACTACAAACAAATGACTGTCGATCCACGTGTTGTAGAATATTTTGAAAACATTTAAGGTGATTGTCGTATATTTCACTTTAAAATCTCCAAAACAAATTAATGACGGAATGAAAGCGTTCTTTGAGACAGGCGTCTCGTCAAGTTCTTGAAACATTTGAGCTAACTGGCACATGTCTAGTTTTTTTTGTTTTCCAAATTCGTTTTTCCATAATTGTGCAATCGAATGCACGTATTTGGCCTCAAAGGCGCGTTCTATTATAGTTTCCGTTCACTCATTTCACACTCCGACAGAATTTTAATAACATAAAAAGTAATTAAAAAAAAATGAATCGACTCTAAAACTGTTATTCATTTAATTAATAACCAAAAAGGGATAAATAAAAAAAAGTTTCAACCCACTTTTTTATCGAGATTGTTAAGCTAGAGCCTAACTATATAATATATGCAAACATGGGAACAACATGCACAATAATAAATAATAAATAAATAATAATAAATATCTTGGGACAACTCACACACGGCCATCTGATCCCAAGCTAAGCAGAGCTTGTGTTATGGTAACCAGACAACTGATATACATACTTATATAATTTATAAATACATACATATTATAGATAAATTACACCCAGACACAGAACAAACAATTATGCTCATCACACAAAGTTTGTCCTGGGTGGGAATCGAACCCACGACCTCCGGCTTTGCAGTCAGGGTCACTAACCACTAGACCAACAGGCCTGTCAATAATGATATGATATGTTTTAGAATTACGCCGACACGTTTTCCTCGTGACTGGTATGCACTAAACTCTTTATCTCAAGAACTTCTGAACCGATTTTGATGAAATTTACCTTGTTCCCTAAGTTGGACTATACCTAGTCCAATAAAAACAAGACATTTTGCAATTCGATTTACAGTTTTGAAATATGCGTAGACAAACATACAAACATAACATACTTTTATGAAATTTGGCACACATGTTTAGAAGCTGGTACAGACTAACATATATATGTCGCAGCCAACTAGCTAAATCGGCCGTTTCATAGAACTGTGCTGTTTAATCAGCGACATAAGTGACGTGGGCAAGTCATTAAACGATTTTGAACAAAAGATGTCACTCAGGTCGCTGAAAAATTGGCACATTTAAATGAAAAGGCTAGGCAACCAATTAAATGGCTGATTAAGCTAATTGGCTGCGACATATATATTGTATACGTTCGAATTGATAACCTCCTTTTTAAGTCGGTTAAAATGACTGGAAAACCGTGCATAAACAGTCTCTGCCTAAAGTATTGAGCAGTTCTGGCATATACTAGTTAAACATCTAGTAGTAATGTCGTAGTTAGTCTAGCTTTCCATCTCATGAACGGGAACCCTGTGAAATCTAGTAATTATATCCTTAAACGGCATAACCGACTAGGGCTATATATGTTACCTGTACTCGAGGCGGCTGCGGCGGCGGCGGCGCGGACACTCCCGGGTCTCGACAACTGCTTTCGCTGAGCGCCTGCAGTGGGGAATATGTGCTGCGCGCGCATACTGAATTCTATCGGATGGAAAATACAATAAATTAATTGCATAATCTTAATTTAAAAGAGTTAAGAATGGAAGGGGACGCAATATGCTAAAAATAAATAAATAAAAATATATTCTAATGCCGGTTACAAATATGTGTAGGTAACTGACATTGAAACACATGACATTGGGTTGTTGTGGCGGTTGTCCAGCTGTGGACGTCTATCGGCTGATATGATGATGATGAAGACATTGAAACGAACTGTCCTTTCACTCCTCACTGTATTTCTAAGTGTTTAAACTGACAGAGAGAGCAATTACTACTAAAAAATTGTAAATACATAATACTCGTGGGAGTTAACCTGACACCTGGGTCGAATAACGTTTTAATCTAAATTTAACAATTCGATGAAAGTATCTATATATAATCGAGATCGAATTATTCAATTTAAATTAAAACGTCAATACGTCATTCGAAATGTGTCAAGTAAACTCGCACGAATAGTATAAGTTTTCTTTAGAAACTGAAAAATCCTTCTCGCTTTCTCTCTAATCTCGTATTAAGGTTAATTATTTATTTATTTATCTATTTATTTCTTTATTTCAGGCAACTAAGGCCTATAAAACACAATAAATATATAAGTATAAAAAACTACTGCACATGAAGTGACGGCGTCATGTTACGCCGAACGGTAACGGAAGAACGGTTTATTGATTTCCAACATTGAAAGACTTGCAAGATTGTATGAAATACCGTAAGGAATAAACGCTCTATAAGGCAGAACCTTAAACGAAGTCCGTCGGAAAATTGTATGGTAATTTTAAGACGAGCCCCAAGAACAATCTGAAGGGCTCGTCTTAGCTTGAATTAGTAGATAGACAACAAATCAAAATAATTTTTAACCACACTCGACATAAGCTATCGAGCGTAGGATGGATATGCGCTGCCGAAATGTAACGTGGTCAAGCCAAAACGTTTGCATTAGGTACAACAATCGCTGCAATATCCGATAAAATGTTACTTTTCTGGAGACTTTATCCTGTGACGTAACTCTAACAGATCCCTTACAGTGACGTTTATTAATCCCTAATCTAAAGCCTAAGTCTAAAAATGGTGCTGCAGATTGCGGAATTTGTTCGAAAGAGTCACCGCGGTCCTTGATCGCAAAGGGCATTTGGAGGAACACGGATGGGTTTTAGTCAGTAAGAGTCTGACACTCCCTTCCACTACGCCCAGAGCGGAAGGAGTCATTTGAAGATTTCTCATCCTCAAAAAATATAAAAATGGTGGTGCTACTAGAGGGGTACTTACATCTCTGATAGGATGGTGCAGCGGCGGAAGCACGGGAAGCTGCTCATGGTCGCGGCCGAGCCTCTCCACCAGCGACTGGGACAGCGCGAACCCTCCGCGGGGACATCCGCTTGATGAGACGATTCCTGCAGCAAAACATACAAGTGTTATACTCATGACACTCTTAACATACTTAGGTACACAGTTTTAAAATGCGTGAATCGGGTGGCACACCGTTGTGCCAGAAGCGCTTGACCATAGAGTATATATCTTTGCACTGTAGCAAGACCGTGTTACACTTTTAACGTAGACGTTACACTCCGTGGATGCCCGTCAAGAAACGCTTTATGTTCTGAATGAAACGACGGACGGAATGAGCTAGATTTGTTCTTGAATGATAGGGCTGATATTTCAGATAGAGAGCACAGACTTATAATTAAAATAATACGAGTATAATACACCGATGCAAATTGTGAAACAAAGCTGTAAGATTTTGCAGAACTAAATGCAAATGTCTCTCGTTTCGCGAAATACAATTAAAGGTAAAGAATTTGCGGATGCTAATTGTTTAATTTATAGACATACCTAACTTGATATAATTGCAGAGAGGCGTCATGTTTTGCAAGTGTCATCATAATACGCGTACCTTCTGTTTTAAATCTACCACTCCGCATATTATGTTTCTGCTTACTAATTTTACCAGATTCTATAAGAATCTATAAATACTGGTATTCGCGAAAATTTTATCACAATTTCAACTGGTTGAATTAACTACGGATCAAAAAAGAGGATCCTAAAAAAAGGATTTCATAAAAATCTAATCTGTAGCTTTCCAGTCGCACCTACACTCAAAATTTTTGTACGTAACCGTAATCGTACTGTGAAGAGTGACTATTTTGAAACGTACAGTCATCTGCAGAAATGAGTAACGTACCTACCGTAACTAAATTACCACCAACGTGCATACTTCTACCAGCGATAATAAAATATGCTTTTCATCGGTACAAACCATTTTGCTCTAAGCAAATATACATCTTCATATCCTATAAATCAATTTGAGCTGTAGATCTATATCGAGTGGTGTAGAAATATAGAAAATTATATTTGTAGGTATGATAGATAACAAACTTAAATATGAAATCCATTTCTATTGCCCTAAAGTAGGTACTTAAAGGTTCTTAAAGATTCAAGCTAAAAATTGAGTTTACATAACATAAGTTACACTTTAGAGTGCCCTAAGTTCCCATATACCAGTACGTACTTTAGGGGGTATAATAAATGTCACCGAGCAATTAACGTAGCCGCCTGCTGAGCAAAAACAATCCTAATGAGCTAAAAGAAGAAGAGGAAGAAGCTTAATATACTTGTACTTTGAGTACTTCCGTGAATTCACGTGAATAAGTACCTAATGTAAAGGTTGCCTAAGGGAAGCTGGCTTAAGGGAGAGCCTTACAGCATGCTGGCTGGCTGCATATCTGAGTGCCAATTCTACAAATTTTTCGCATTTCAATCGCAAACTCAAAAATTCAAAATGATTATTAAAACTTTTTTGACAGTTTGCGATTGGCATGCGAATGCGAACGTTGTTTAATTTTAAAAAAACACAAGTAATAATATTATAATATAATAGGTGGTAAAAGAAGTTTAATTTATCTAACTAAGAGCAGATTTCACCAATGAAACTGAACGCGATCAGTACATCTAAACTGCGTTCAAGAGCTGTCAGCGTCAAAATCCCATAGAAAAATAGTGACACTGACAGCTCATAAACGTGGTTTATATGCTGATCGCGATCAGTTTGGCTTGGTGAAAATGGCACTTAGTTACAGCCGTAGAATGACAGGCGATTTGCATGATGTAGAGTTACTTCCAAAAATAAAACCCCGTTTAAAATTAAATTCATACCAGTATATACACAGGTGAAAATCGTTTCGCACTCTCCATACCACAACAATGATTATGCAAATATACTCAGAAACTTAAATTCACTTTGAATATAGATACGATAATACTGATGTTGAGTTCTGTCGCAATTTTATAATAATAATTCTACCTAAACTATTATGTATTAATATCCAGCACCAGGTGCCCTTGGATAAAATGATTCAGAATAGGAAACAAAAACTAAATAAATAAACTACCGAACCTTCTTCATCTCGTACTCAAAAGTTCAAGGCACTGAAAACTAACAATACTGGCTCCACACACTAGTCACAACCACATTTGGACACATAAAAGCAAACATTATAGAAAAAAAAACAAACGGTCTCATAAAAACCGTAAAGCGTCCACACGGCCGCGGACATCTCACTCAACTAATTGGTCTAATGGCGGGAAAACTCAAAACGCATCCAAAATGGCGGCAATAATTTCATCGCGCGGTGTCAAGACGGGGATTATAAATAAGACGGGTGATGAAAACTATACTTGCGTAGAAACGACAATGATCTTAGTTTTATTTTAGTGGCAATTGATGTTTATTTTTGTTTCACTTACGGACTCTGTATTATTAATGGTCGTAGTATCAAACCGATTTGTATTGTAACAGATGTCTACATTTGGACTATTTTCAATTGTTTAATTGTTTGTCGATCAAGATATCGAGGTTACCTAAGATCCTATAAATCTATCAAAGAAAATTCAACCTCATAAATATTTCCACAGTTAAAACAATCGGGCAACAATATAATAATACCGTGCGACATTTTTATTGAAGTCATAATAACCGTCGGTCTCCCGGTGCATGTTATCGGAAACGATAAATTTTTTCGCATACGCGCTGAAAAACGCATAATTGTCAGTTTATGAGTTATTTGTGTGGTGCCACGGGCGCTAATGTGGCACTTGTGTGTAAATCAACAAGATATGTTACAGCAAGAATTTTTTTGCTCATATTTCCACAGTTATGTTGTTATATTGGACAATGGGTCTCAATTTTGTGATGATAAAATTAAGTTGTTATTGCAGCCCTGTGGAAAGTGTTTAGTTATATATGTAAACTAAATTATCAGGTTGATGTTCTTCAGAAATGTGATGGCGATCTATCATAGCATCAAAGAAATTCTGACAATGCAATCTGAAATCTACAGAATTTTCTGTTTCATCATCATCATCATCATTACGGTTGTCTGACTCAAATCCCAGTTTTACGGCATAATATATTTTTTCAACGCTTGAAAATGAGGAAATATGTTGAAAATTTTGTAATATTCTATAAGTTCCTAATAAACCGATAACACTCATCAAATAAAAACCTCCAAGTTCCCAATTATATTGCTTACCAAAGTCGTGAAAAGGATTCAAACACCAAAATCCTTCAACTCTCTGCCCCATTTCAGCGCAATAAAATGACAATATGGATGGCCAGCCGTAAATCACATATCTGAATAGCAAATACCGTAGACCCATTCATTCAGATGGTATAATTAGACGAATCGATTAAATGTGGGTCGGTAGTCTGTTCGACGATAAATATTGATGGCATGGACAGCCAGCACCAAGGTGGGACGTTTGTTCCACTCCAGTTGCACTAATATTCGATGCACTTGCCAAGACTGTGCGTGTGTGATTTGAAGACAGTTGTAGAGATAGATGATAATGTGTATGTGTAGGGCTGTATTGAAATATTTTTATATAATAATTTGTTTAATTGACAACATTGGTTGATTAGTACAATAATAACTTTATCAATTTTTATTCATCTCCGCCGCACGAGCAACCGGACTAAGTGTCTTAGTATTGGTGCATCGTGTCTTTCGGCTAGGGTTTTCAGTACGCTCGCGCTGTTGGAGGTAACCCTCATTCTGGTTATATAGCGTATATATAGATTTAATATTTTTATGTTTAACTTGTCTACTGCAGTAAGGGCGTTTAATTGTTCACTCGGTATTCGATTTGGGTGTTTGCGTATGAATACGCGAATCACAAACGCCCAACGCTACAGAAAGTTCGGCGTATTTATCTACGCCTTTTAATTACCGCTGAGTCCTCAAGACGAAACAAGCAAGTAATAAAAAAAAAAATTGGTTACGCTTAATTTTCGACGGATAATTCGTAGCTGGCAACCTGAAACACTTTCACTATGGCAGCCCAGCTGTCAAACGTCTAGACGTTAAAATAACAGTTTCTCCTCTCTGACGACAGCGGTGTTCTTCTTATGAATAAACGAACAAAAAGTTGCAAGTAATGTTTAAGTATCATAGAGATAGTTAATTTTTAGGGTTACCTACGCAGCATAAAAGGCAAAAACGGTACAGGATCGCTTTGTTGTCTGTTTGTTTGTCGATCTGTCTGTCTGTCATGTCAGTTTGACATACAGACTCATATTATCATACACATACTGTCTCAGGCAGGCGTGGAGACATACACGATCTATGATCTCTAAAAAAATCAAGCTTCAGTCAACGCAAAAAAAAACAGGCATTAATCCATGTTTGCGACATATTTTGACACTTGGAAGTATATCAAGTCGACTTCTAAAATCATGAAATTTTGGAAGAAGCAAGGTCAAAATAACCACGAAGGGGATGGCGTGGTCTGACCTAACTTTCTAAGCAGGATCGGGGAGAAAGAATGATCGAAAACGGATGCCAGTGACTCTTGACGTAAATGGCACACTTTTTTTACGCCACACACAATATATTAGGACAGATTAAGTTTTACATCGCCCATTTAAACGTTTCGTTATCTGATTAAGGTTGGAAACAATTTTCATAAACTTGAAAATATGCATTATCTTTTAATAAGAGTGGTAGCGTTATAATCGGGGGTCCAACCCCTCTAGATCCAACCCAAATACTAAATAGCAATGGTTAACTGTTGCTAGTATATATAGCATAGTTTATATGTAGGTATTACCTAATGATGCCAGCGAAGACTGCCATTGTACCCGAAGAATTAAGTTCTTGTAAAAGAGTTGTGCAACTATTTTTGGCAAGATCACATCATAGAGAAATGAAGATGTCTGTAACTTAACTTAGAAACGCAAAATCTGTTTCATATTAAATCAAACGCACACACAAATACATTGAAAGATAAGGCAACATACACTGGTCTCATTATATTAAAAACTCAGCACTGTACAATTGCAGACAATACTTGCAAGCGCGAGGTACTTGTTTACTACTTATGTCAGTGACAAAGACAGCCGCCAAGGTCCATAACTTTCAAATAGTGATCGTACAATACGCGCCGAATATGTCCGAATCCGTCACACGAACACGAACGAAAGGTGGGAGCTAGGGATCAATTTGGCATTAAATTGTTTCGAAAACCGCTTTTCTTAGTATTTTATAAGTACTTTGGGAAAATGTTTTTCTTCGACGAGTATTTTTTACAGAATCTATAAATGTTATTCATACAACTTATGTAAATGCTTATAACGTTATTATATTACACGACTGTCCAAAAAAAGGTTGATTATGTTTTCAGGGTTTATGTATAATTTTTTTATTGCAGTCGGGGACAGATCCCTGGAGCGTTTCTTTAAACGAGTAAGTCCCCCGACTGCAATAAAAAAGTTGTTTTCAGTTTTCAATTTTTGGGTCCAATGCTACGGTCCAATGCTTGTTTTTATGTTTTTTTTTAATGATTTTTTTATTCACTTCACTGTTAGACATGGCTGGCGTGTTTTTTTATTTTTTTAAATTATTTATTTATTTCTTTTTGCAAAATATAAAGTCGGACTATGGATAATAGCTTAGGCATTCTCTACCAGTGAAACGAGAGAGATGAAGAAATAACATGGCATTGGCCGTTGTTCATGCATGACAAATCCACAATAGTATGGAAAAAGGATCTAAGACCACTGGTCCACTTCATTAGTTTACAGCAGAATCAAGGACAAAATATATTATTGTATTAGATTAAGACCCAATCAATCAAATTTTGCTTTATCAGAATAATCGTAAACCCCAATAAATCAACCAACAAAATGTCAGCTGAACACAAAAGCAATTTTTAATGCAAACAAATTATTTCTTTGAAAGAAGATGCGTAATGTGAATTTAATAAGACATGATTATTTCACTAACAGGTTTCCGACCACAACCTCGACCATTACTTAGCGTGGTTCCACAAAGTTACTCAACGTTTATTCTTTTAATATGTACAGAACCTTCGTCACCTTAACCTTGTCCAAGGCCTTATGTAAATGACTGAGTCGGAAACTTTATGTACTTAAGTATGGTTTATTGAAATATAGTGGTCATTCATTACTGCTCAGTTGTTCGGGATGAATGTGGCTGTGGTGCTTGTTTTGATCGCGTCAGTTTACTGTGTGGCTGGGATCGGTGAGATCCCCGGATTTGAGCCCAAACGTGTTCCAAGTTTTCCGTATATACCCTACGAAAATGAAGCTCAATGTGTTGGTGAAGACTGCGTGTGTTTCTATGAAGACAATGGTCTTGCAGACACTGGTGTGATGGATGCGGTGACCATGCCCAACACTGGTAGTCAAGGAACTAGTGCCCCCGAGACAGGTCAAAGTAGTACTACAGAGGTGCCGGGTGCTGCAATTTCAGGAGCTTTCTGTCCTAATGGTACTAGAGTTGGAGACCAGTGTGTGATGAACGATGATAAATAAATGTTCAGTTTTGATTTAGGAATGTTGTGTTTATTGTACCTTTCCTTAAGTGTTGTCGTGAGTAGTGGGAACTACCTCTAATCCTAGTGGATACTTCAATATAATTTCATTTAGTGAAAATTTGAAGGTGAAGATAAGTTATAAAAATAAAAGGTATTTGCTTTTTGATTGTTACAAAGCTCGTGTCTAAATGTTAGGCAACCTTTTTTACCTTAAAACCCGAAAACAATAATGATAAGATGTGAAAACACTTTCCATATGCGTACCGCAAGGGCAATTGTTAAGGTAGCTCAGGAAAAGAATTGCTGGAAGAAACAGGTTCAGGCCTTTGCCCAGTTATAGGACAGTCTTACAGAAATCAAAATCTTAACAGTGAATAAGAACAATTTAAAGTTTATCATTAGATTGTAAAGTCTTCTTCTAAAATATATTTAAAGCCTATTTTCCCCTTTTTTATTTTTTATTGAGGAATGGAGATGCCTTGAGGCACTGGTACCTCAACGCGTCGACGAATCACAGCAGGCTGCTTGACGCCGGACTCCGGTTGAAGGGTGGTCGCGAACCAGGTGAGCGTTAGCACTACCACCGCAAGGGAAAGATTGGCCAGTCTTAGGGTGCGTTTCCACTGAGGCGGAGCGGAGCAAAGCGGAGTAGAGCGGAGCAGGGAGGAGCAGGGAGGAGCAGAGCGGAGACGAGCTGTGCCGCGATTCACCAATCCACCAATCCGATCCACTAATGTGATTGGTGAATCGCGGCACAGCTCGTCTCCGTTCTGCTCCGCTCCGCCTCAGTGGAACCGCAGCCTTATATGGTGTTAGGCAAACGTTACAGGATGCACAGAGTGCTCGGTTCAGTTGAGTGCCTGATGGAACAAATTACGCTACACTCACAGGCTCCTTCATGCATCCCAAAATTTACCATATTCGTGACACATAATGTAAATCATCTGTTTTATAAAATTATGTTATCTTCCAATTCATATTTTTAGGTTGAATAATTTATTTGAAAGACTATTTGATACTGGGCTTACTTAGCCTAAGTCATGAACTTACCTAATTTAGTAGGCTTACATCTGTACCTACCGTACCGTAACCGTAATCGTTCATGATAAAAACCTGAGGTGATATTTTTTATGTTTATTTATTTATATATTGTTAAGGCACTTCAACGACTTACTCACTAAAACATACATAAACATAAATCCCATACAGTTTTAGATATCAGGGGTCTTGAGACTCCGAGTTGGTCAATTGTAAGTAAATGTTTAATTCTCTGGTAGGTATCGACTGTCAATTTGTTTTATTTATACATATCAAGCATAAGTTCAAAAAGTATTCTGTGCATAAGTTGATGTTGTTTCATATAATATTATAACGTAGTATGTGTCATTCAAGATATTTTTGTCTTTATGGGCTGAACGGAACTCAAATCAATGTGGTACAAAGTCATGCTTCTATCTTGAATTGATTGAAATCGTATTGTGTTTGTCACGAAATCACGACCGACGACTTATTAAGGCGAAACCATCATCATCATGACTGTTATCAACCGTATTTTTATTACAAAGAAATCCATGGTAGCATGATGATGACCTTTCCATTTGGAACCGGAGCCTATCTTTCTGTGACAGCCTTATTCGTTAATTTAAAACAGTGAAATGTTACCTTGATACCCTTAAATAGAGGGCTTTTTTTATGGATGAGAAATCTTCAAATGACTCCTGCCGCTCTGGGTGGAGCGGGAGGGAGTGTCAGCCTCTTACTGACTAAAACCCATCCGTGCTCCTCGTAGTGTCCTTTACTTTCCAGGGCCTTGGTAACTCTTTCGAACAAAATCCGCAACCCTGGCAATAGAGGGCTACAGCCCATTCCTCCAAGATGTTGGTTTCACTTCCTCCACAGCAAAACCTTCATTATAATTTATTTAATTTTTAATTTTAGAACCACTTCCTCCACAGGATCACCTCACCTCATCAAGAAAAAAATCACCCTGTAAACAGAGTGAATTTTTAAAGTGTGCGTGGATGGCCAAATCCGGAACTGAGGAATATCGAAAAACACTAAAAAGCCGATTTTGATGAAAACTAAAACTGCGATTTTTTTTTAAATCGGTATTCCTAGCCAAGAATCGAACCAGAATAATCTCCAAGAAAAAAAGGTTTTACAAAGCAGTTTTACTTGTAGTCGCTTGCTTCTTAAAATACTGTTCTATTTACAGCTGATACTTATCTTAATAAGCAGAATAGTCCACTTTTTCCACGAATTTAACCTTGGATGAAGTTCAGCCCTCTTAAGTAATTGGGGTTCCGTCTCAATTGCAAAAACCGCACAATTAATTAATCGAGAGGCTATATAGCAGAACACCTGTAATTTCGCTGCATTTTGACATTAATTTTACTATAACCGGGATGATGGCTTTCTGAACGATTTTATACCATGGTATGGAAAAAGGACAAAGTTACTCAAAGTTAATGTTAGTATTTTTCACATCCGTGGAACTATCCGATTTTATTAAAGCATGTTATGTTCAAGCTAAAAATGTTACAATTTATTTTCATAAAATTCCTAAATTACTTATCTTAATTCACTAACCAATAAAATTGAACATTATTGTTCAAGTTATTAATATCACTATTTTTGCGATAGCGATTCAGACAAAATGCAACTAAATTAAATTGGGTTTAATATTATATAACACAATATAATTTTAATAAATATATACCTAGGCCATGTCTGACTCTATGTTAAACAAATCAAAGCGCATCTGATCAATTTTGGAAAGCATCGTATTTGTTTTGTTTCTGACAGAATAAATTAATTTTGCCGATTCTCTACACTTATAGTAAAAAAATTAGAGATAACTTTGCTTTTATCGAAATAAACGTATTTTTTTTTTCTTTTTTTCAGTATGTTATGAAAAATCTTTTTTTTTTAATATTATTAGAAGAGCTATAAATATAAACTAAACCTATAAGATCAAATACCCACTAATTAAGAAAAAAATCAGAGTTAGGAATTTTTGCAAAGATTTAAAGCTAATTTGACTGGCCTGGATGTACAGAACCTTCGTTACCTCAACCTTGTCCAAGGCCTTTATATAAATGACTGAATCGGAAACTTTACGTACATAAGTATGGTTTATTTAAATATAGTGGTCATTCATTACTGCTCAGTTGTTCGGGATGAATGTGACTTTGGTGCTTGTTTTGATCGCGTCAGTGTACTGTGTGGCTGGGATCGGTGAGATCCCAAGATTTAAGCCCATACTTGTTCCAAGTTTTCCATATATACAGCATATTGCGGTCATTGGTGTGATCGATGCAGTGACCATGCCCAACACTGGTAATCAAGGAACTGGTGTGCCCAAGGCAGGTCAAAATGGTAACACAGAATATAGACCGGGAGCTGATTTTGCAGGACTTACAGGAAATTATTGTCCTAATGGAACTAGAGTAGACGGCCAGTGTGTGACATACGATGATTAATAAATGTTCAGTTTTGATTTCGGAATGTTGTGTGTTTATTGTACCTTTCCTTAAGTACAGTCGTGAGTAGTGGGTACTATATTATAAGAGGATCATTCGATATAATTTCACTTAGTGAAAATAAGGTGAGGATAAGATATAAGAAATAAAAGGTATTTCCTTTATGATTGTGACAAAGCTGGTATCTAAATTTTACGCAACCTTTCTATTCTATAAATCCACTGCACCGTAGAACTATTTACAAATTGCTTTCAAACTCAAAAAAACACTTTTGATAGGATGTGAAAACCTCATATGTTGTGCAGTGGTGCAAATTCTGGACCTTGAAAATGAGTGGCGCTATGCCGAGGCTGGTTCAGAATAATGTGGCAGAATTACCTACATGCGTACCGTAAGGGTTTGTATTGAATGGCAGCTCAGGAAAAGAATGGCTGAAAGAAGTAGGGCCAAGCTTTTTCCCAGTTATAGGACAGTGTTAGCTAAATCGAATCTTTAAAGTGGATAAGAAAAACAAAGTTCATCTTTAGATTTGTAAAGTAATTTTCTAAATTATATATTTAAAGCCTATGTTCCTAATTATTTATTTTTTATTAAGGAATGGGCTAGCTCTTGACCTCGATCACTCTGATGGAAAGCGATGGATGAGGTCTATGATGGAGAGAGCATGCCTTGAGGCACTGGTACTTCCACGCGTCGACAAAACATAGCAGGCTGCTTGACGCCGGACTCCGGATGGAAGGTGGTCGCGAACCAGGCGGGCCAATTGGCCAGTCGTATAAGGTGTTAGGTGAGACTGTCCAGGATGCGCCGAACAAATGGCGCTACATGAGGAGGCTCCTTCAAGGATCCCAAAGTGTGTCATAATATAAATGTGAACATGTCATGTGAAAATGTGACACATAATATATTATAAATCATTTGTTTTTCCGTGTTCTAATGGAATTAAAATGATGGTAGAATAAGAATATAATTAGGTTCAATAATCTATTTGAGAGGCTATTTAAAACTGGGTTATCTTAGACTATGTCATTAATATACTTAATTTTGTAGGCTTAGGTCTGTACCTACTGTTACAAATTAATAATCGTTCATGTTAACCTTTAACTATGGACGTTCCATTTTTGTTACACTTCTATGGACGTGCGGCCTCACAGACCGCTATCTTAAATGGGTTGGTTTCTATCTTGATGCGTAAGTATTGTATCATTTTTTGTTTTTATCCCATAGAAGAGTTACTAAATGAAAATAAAATATGTAATTTTAATTTAAAAATGTATTTATTTTAAATTAAATCTAACGATATAACAATCAAAGGCACTTTTCAGACTTTTTAGCTTGAGATCACTTTATAGGTATATTACCACAGAAAAATTACTTTTTTAGTTAGTTTTACTTCTTTTACAATAAAATGTAAAGAACAAGGAACATAAAAAACTTAACATAATGTTCTTAAAACTAGACATAAAAATTTCGACAAGAGCCCAACTTGGTCAACTTTATTGGCAGTCTTGGGATAGTGGCTTAGAGCATTGTAGGCATATTGGCTGCACTCGAGTGATTTTCTTCAATGTCAGCTTCATAAAACAAAAAATCATCAACATCCCCATCGCTGTTGCACTGATCCGATTCTAAAAGCAATCGTTGAAACTCGTCTTCGACAAAAGAAAGATCATCTAATCGCAATGTTTTACTGGCTCTCTGAGTGGACGAACTCGATGTTCGCTTGCCTGCAGTCGTTGGTTGATCGTTTTTTGACATTTTAGTTTACAAAATCTAAAACAAACAAAATCACCGTCAGCGTCAATTTATAACACAAACGTGGACGCGCGGTCTCACAGACCGCACTCAAAATATAAAGCGAAATTACTCACGCGAAAATCAGCCGGTGACGTAATCTTCACTCTCAACTGTCGTTTCGCCACTAAAACCGAAGCTACGGAAACCGGCATACACGTGGGGTACGCGGGAGAAGAGGGGCACGAGAATCAGAAACTGCACGCGGCCTGTGAGACCGCACGTCCATAGTTAAAGGTTAAGAACCTGTGGTGATAATTTGAGTGTTTAATTTTTTAAAATGGTACCTACCTATTGACTGTCAATTTGTTTTATTATACAACGTGTAACAGAATAAACGCAATACCTCTTAAGGGGTCATTGTACTCACCATTATGAACAACTTTCACTACGGGACCAAAACTGAAATCGCGAAAAAAAATTCGCTTCCCCCATACATTTACGTGCGCATAACTCGACAAAACGTACAGATCAGCTGTTTTTCTGACTCAAATCAATGTGGTATGTCATGCCTCTATCTTGAATTGATCGAAATCGTATTATTTGTCACGAAATCACGACCGACGACTTAATAAGGTGAAGCCATTATCATCATGTTATCAACCCATGATCATCCGTTGGCCATGGATTTTTACAAAGAAATCCATGGTAACCTTTGCATTTGAAACCGGGGCCTTTATTTCTGTGACTGCCTTATCCGTTAATTTAAAACAATGGAAATGAGACCTTGATACCCTTAAATAGAGTCGTGTCGTGAAATCCAACTTTTGAGAACTGGTTGCTCATATACATCAAAACCTATAGACTAGATAGGTACATAAAAATGTGAAGTTTGTCATTTGTAAACAAATTTAAAATATTTCATATTAATTCAAATCGATTGCCGTACGTTTGTCTCGCATAAGGTCGAATGCCTTGTTGCATTAAGTCCGCCCATGTACCACTATTGTACACAGAGTTTAAATAAATAAATAAATAAATATGGCTCGACAAAATCAGATATAGCTGGGATGGTTTAGCAAGAATATAACTATGCGGTGGTTTACAATAAAATCATTTAACCAAAAACATATGTTTAAAAAGAAAGCGAAACTGCATCAGAAGCTATGTTTAAGAAAACCTAGGCTCATTGTTGTATTAATTTTAAAGGTATTAAATAAGAAATCGTCTTTAATACATTGCATTCCTAACGAATGCTATTTAATTTTGGATGCTGCATTTTAGTATTATAAACAAACCCGAGTCATTTTCACGAAATCACCAACCGATATCACAGAAAACTATTCAATAATAATAACATCACATACAAATGAACAATCGTTCGGCGGTAATTAAGGTAACTTATAGAGCCAATTACATCGGAGTTAGTTCTATATATACGACGCAGGCGCAAGTCGCAACAAAAGGCGCGCGCTGGCCGCTTCCTCAGCAATAAATCCGCATTGATTGAGCGCTATAAATCTCCCGTGCGCCCGCGCCGTCGCATCGGTTACACCTTGTAGGGTTGTTACTCGGAAATTTACGGAAAAATCCTTTGTAGTTAAAAACTGGTATTAATTAGCTTCCAGGACTTTTAAAATATACAGGTTGACTTTCAATTCTACATACTTGCTCCTTTCAAAATATAAAATACCATATCGAATAAAACTGGTCAGGTACGAGCCAGACTTGCGAGTTAAGGGTTCCTTACCATCGTACAAGATCGGCAAACGCACTCACACTCTGTAAAATAATAAAAATCAACATGTACCTTAGACGGTACCTACATGAGATATGGCCCGCTAACAGCCAGAGGGCCAGACAGCGGAGGCTTAATAAAAGTTGGCCTTTGCGTACGGAACCCTAAATAGCAGGCTTAAAAATAAAACTCAATGAGCCTGTTACCTGTAACTAGTTTGAGTAAAACGAGATCTTTAAAATGTCAAGTAGCCTTGTACAAATATTATAAATAAAAAGTTAAAATTAAAACACTTTGGTAAATGACAATAAATATTGACACAAACAACCATAAGATAGTTAGTTCATAAGATGTTATCCACAACTATTTGTTATTCTTATAACACTTTTTACGGAACAAATAAATTAATAGACAGATGTATCGCTTCAGCCACTTCTTCTTTTCAACTAAACCACTTGGAAGTGGTGACGGGCGGGGAGGACTGTCTTTGTGTTAAACTTTGACGTTTATAACGCGCTGAATTTTGCCTAATTTAAATAAGTGACTTTTGATTATTGATTCAATGCATTGTAGAAGCGATGGAGAAGACATAATAGGTCCTGGTCCATCTTCCCAGCTTCTTCCCAGCCATGTTGGGATCGGCTTCCAGACTAACTTACTAGTAAGTGACACTAAGCGACTGCCTGCCTATAGGACCTCCGAAACCCAGGTTCTCAAAACTGCCGCATCTACATTAATCAGTAATCAATGCGATTCCTTGTGAGAATCTTGGGAAATATTTAATGGTCAAACAATTTTACTGACGCTATATTTATTATTTGAACTTCGAACCCTCATTGATATTGCTAAAACGTTTACCCAGCTAATATTGAATCGAGAAATAAACATTGTGAAATGGCGAAATAGTCTCCACGTGTGGTAATATTTAAATGTGCAAACACTTAAATTCGTGTTACTCTGTGCAGTCAAACACAATTGAAAAAAAACATGCACCATTTTTATATACAGGTACTAGAGACTAGTCAATGCGGGTCAGACAAAAACATGAAGCTAGTGGTCAGTCGTTCTACCTTTCTGACTTGACAGTATTTCTACCAGAACATAATTATGCACAGAACATATATTATGTATAGCTATCAATATGTGCGTCGTACTACCAACTGAAGAAGAATAATTTAAATTCGTAAGTAATTTTCGAAAGACCGATGTCCTGGGCCAGGCCGAGGGATCCGCTGGATGTGAGACGCGCAAAACCGGTCGATGTGGCGATGGTGGGGACAGGCCTATTTCTAGCAGTATGTGTCTTTCGACTGAAATGTTGAAGTAAGTATAGGTAACTCCCACTACACCGCTCTAGTCCCATGATATGATAATCGGGGTTGCCGCAATAAAACGTATGGCGGCTTCTTCCATTCTACCCCTGTCGACCATCACACTATAATTCACTGTCTTTCCTGTCATTACATCATCTGCCTAGCCATTTACCAACTTTATTGAGATCGTCTTCCAGTCAAACCGGATTCAGCTGAATACCAGAATTTAATGTAGAGCGGCTGCCTACCAGACCTCCACAACCCAATAACTGGGTAACACGTTACTGAAATACCCATCCATTTTGTCTTTGGCCTTCCTTTTGTTGTCTAAAGTATCTATTTATATACCTTTTCGATCATCGAATATTGGCTGACATAATAATGATTACAACCCTCAAACCTTATGGAAGATCGCATTTAGTGATTAGTAGTAGTAGATTTTCTGTAACTTCATGGTGGACGTACAAAAGTATTGCATTATATTGTATACCTTGGTTTAACTGGGAGACAACCCCAATATAGTTGGGAAAAAGCTAGGCAGATGATGATTCTATTCTATACCTAAGCAAAACAAGTGAACAATTTTTACAAAATAATTATTGCAACTAGGGCAACCCTACGTCGTGGCAACACGTGTGTAGCAACGCAGGCGCAGTCGGGAGACACGTTTGATTTACGCGCCCCCAGCCCGCTACAAATTGCCGCTCATACCGCTAACAAACGCCGTATTATCATATACCGATATGATGAGCATTGTGCTGTGATATAAGTAGCCTGATACATTGTTTTACGTGCATGAATTAGTTAATTGGCTTTATGTTTCAACTGAGGTATCATGTGCACTTCGGTATGTTACTGTCGCAGCCAACTAGCTAAATCCGCGATTTCATTAAAAGTCCTTTTTATTGAAATGTGCCGTTTAATCAGCGACTTATGTGACATGGGCAAGTCATCAAACGACATTGTACAAAAGATGTCACTTAGGTCACTGAAAAATCGGCACATTTAAATGAAAAGGCTAGGCAACCAATTAAATGGCTAATTAAGCTAATTGGCTGCGACATTACTATTTTGATCGAGAACTGGTTCCGACTTTATCCTTGTCATTTCCGTGTTGTGTGATTGTTGTCTATCAAAGACTGTCATCTTAATCCAAGGCTGCTTTCCACCAACGATAGGTTGCTAAGAGTTGAAGCTAAGCTGCAAAACTATGTGTCTGTCGCAGCCAATTAGTTTAACCACTCGTTTAGTTGGTGGCCTAGCCTTTTCTTTTAAATGCGCCGATTTTTCAGCGACCTAAGTGACATCTTTTGTTCAATATCGTTTAATGACTTGCTCATGTCACTAATGTCGCTGAGTTCATTGAAAAGGCTAGGCTTTTAATGGTATGGCTGATTAAGCTAGTTAGCTGCGACATGTCTATTTCCATCAAAGCTAAACGGTATATCTGGTAAAGTACTGCGCGTTCCACTAATGTTAAGAACAAGCTTAGTTGATCCCTTTACCAGCACGAGCTAAGGCCAGAGAAGCTATGAAAATGAAACGATCCTAGTGAATGTCATACACACCCGCGAAACGCGATTTCAGGTGGAAAGGCAGCCAGAGAACTTGTTGCATTGAGCATAGACATAGTAATAGGGTCCCGTTTTACCCTTTGGGTATGGAACCCTAAAAAATGATCAGAACCTGATTATTAGTTTCGGACGCTCACAATTTTTTAAAATATTTGTTTGGCTGTTAGCCAGGGTTGCAGATTTTGTTCGAAAAAGTTACCGCGGCCCTGGAAAGCAAAGGGCACTACGAGGAGCACGGATTGGTTTTAGTCAGCAAGAGTCTGACATCCCCACCCCCTTCTGCTCTGCGCATTTGATGATTTCCCATCCATAAAAAAAGAACAGTTATCATATTTGAATACATTGCAGTTCCATTATATTACATTCAAACGTGTCTTATCGATAACCCTTTCAAGTCGGTTAGAAACATAAAGTACCAATTCTACTAATTTTTAAGCAAAGTTCGCATTCGCATGTCAGTTGCAATTTGCAATCTGTCAAAAATGTATGGAAATTAAGACTCTTTTGACAGGTTGCAACTGACATTCTTAGAAAACTAGAAGTAGAACGTGGAGCCTTGAAATACGAAAAACGTTCGCTCTGAAATTACTCGTCGTAAAGGCGCTGTCAAAGTAAAACCAGCAATAACTTTCGCAGGCTGAAGGGCAAACACCTATTTAAGTAACTATTCATATGAAAAGTTTCTTCTTGAGGTAAAATATGATTAAGGGGCATGTTACGTGTCCACCTGTCATAACATTTTAAATGTTGATGTTTACGTTGTATTTAAAACACCGGCACTGTAGTGTTTTGTTTATGAAAACGTGGGGAGCGAAGGGCTCCTGAAAAAAGAACTTTATGGATAGTGAAGATGGGAAATTGAACTTTTTCAATACAAGGCTAAAAATACATTGTCTGTAGGAGTTACTTAGCGAAAGATGTAGTGAGTGTCGATATTTAAATAAAAATCTAAACCCTTAATTGCTAACTGCCAGGCAAAATTGGGATGGTTACGTCAGCCGCATGCAAAGTGACCACTGGACAATAGTCTGCATAAATTGAGTGCCGGAGGATGGATGGCGCCGCTGAGGCTGGCGGAAGAGGTGGCGAGATGACTCTGGACGCCTATTGGAAGTGCTGGTTCGAAGTAGCTCGAGTAAAGAATAATTGGAAGGATTTAGGGAAGGCTTTTGTCCAGCTGAATAAAAATAAACTCTTCATTTCATTAACTACGGCTGACATGTGGTCAAGTAAATTCTTCGATCAGCTGATTATAACTTTGTACGGAAAATAAGTTTTGTTTTTTGGGAATTTGCTTCGACTTCGTTAAAGAAAGCTGTTCATTCACATGATAAGAAGTTTTTAAACTATGACCACACCTTTCCATTATACCCTGTATTTGATACTCATCATCTGCCTGGCCTTTTCCTAAATATAGTGCGGTCGGCTCCCAGTCGACCGGATTCAGCTGAATACCAGTATTTCACGTGGAGCGTCTGCCTACCAGGCCTCCACACCCCATTAACTGGGTAACAAGATTACTTCTAGAAGACTGGTGTCAGATATTTTGTTTTGGCTTCATACAATTCGTAATTACTGCTTTCCGAAGCACGGAAGAATCTCGATATGTTAAGATGGTCACCCATCCATGGACCAACCTCGGCAAGCGTTGTTTAATCTTGAAGATCGATCCATGTGGCTGTTATTATTCAGCCACAAGCTCCCCACCCTGTATTTGATAGTGACCTACTAACAATAGAATATGTTATCTACAAAAAAGTTGAAGAAGGCGTTAAAGCTAAAACTTCCGATTTTGTGCAAAAAAAACAAACCATATTCCCCAAACCCCATCAGACGCGCAATAAACAAATAACAGGCCACAATTGTTTATACTAAAAGAGACTCAAAGAAAAACGATCCAGTGAATCATTGGGCTGGCGGCTTGAAATCCGTTTTGCTTACAAATAGACAATCCTCGGAGGAAGTACTAACGAATTAGAGGCAAGTGAGCGAGCACTTTGATCACGGACTGGTGTCAACATTGCTCGCGAAGCTCATTAACAAGCCGATCGGCAGACGTCACTTCGGTGGATTCTTTAAATGTATGGACGGGTATGGACTAAGACGAAGGTGGGTGTTAAAATAGGTGCGAATTCACGAGAAATCGTTGCATCTACAAATTCTATTAAGTACTAGCTTAATTTACTTTTATTCTCAATTACGTCTTGAGATTTACTTGTTAATAAATACCTAATCCTTAAGAGATTTATTGCAGAAGTTTTATTTTGATTGATTACTAACTCTTTTTTTTATTTAACACTTTAGCACATTAATGTACAGAGGCGGACTTAATGCCATAGGCATTCTCTACCTGACTGGTAGAGAATGCCTATGGCATTAAGTCCGCCTCTGAGAGACCACTATTCTCTGCATCACCCAAAGGTTGACTACCTTTGGGTGATGCAGAGAATAGTGGTCTCTTAATTATGACTGAGCCGCACCTATAACTTTGCTTACTTCGTCCACCTATATCTTAAATTTGACTTATAAAAAAGCTAGACTACTCTCATTATATTGGTATGTTCTACAACTCTTGCTTTTTTTCTGTTATATACTTCTTAATTTATATTGTTCATAATTGAACACTTAAGTGGTTTCCGACACTTATGTGGTCAGGTTCCTTACTTCCTTGTTACCTTCTTTATTCTCTATGTTATGTTTTATTTCTATCCTTCCTAAATTCAATAACATTTTTTCATCTTCTATTAGGTGCGATTACATGATAAGCTGTAAGGTCAGCCAAATTATTCTTACTAGCAATCTGTCAATTAGCCAGGTTTATGCAGTAACTCATTTAAAACAATTTCTTTACTCATTACATTGTTTATTTTCACCATGTGTACAGAACAATGTATCTTGTCTAATCAATATAATCGAAAAGGCCATTAATCTTAATTTGTTTCAAACATTAGGTTGGTTTATTTATACCGGTGCTGTTTTATTTCTCTCTAGTTCTCTACACCTACCAATTTCTCAAATGCTACATGTAATATAATTTCTTAATTAAATCAGAATCTACTAAGAAAGCAAAGAATTTACGAATGTTATTGATTTGGTTACAAGCGATGATTGTAGGTGCATTGATTCAAATACAGTGAATTCAGATTAAACCGTTCTCGTGAAATTAAGCAAGTATCGTGTGCCAATAATGAGACGTAAGCTTTAAAATTTAGAACACACACGTCACCATTTTTTCATCAATATGGGCAAGAGCAAAAAATAACTGAAGTAAATGAAGCAAATTACCGTTGCAATGATGAAATATGTTAGCAACTTCTGATTGACCATTCTAAAACGTTTCGTTGCTGAAATTAACCAGGCATTAAGCAAGGTTACATTTGCGGTTATTCAAATTCTTATAAAAAGGTGATAAAAGCAGTTATTAAATAAATAATATTAATGATGAAAAAGCGTCATCTAATAAAACCCTTATTTTCTCATAAGAAATTAAACCCTACTGCACTTATCTGAAGACATAAAAAAGTATCTATTCTGGTGATGAAAACCTTACCCTTGAAAAGCAAAACGGTTCCTTTCTAGAATAAATCAGGCATAGTGCACTTTACAGACATCTCGAAGAAAATGGACTGCACGAACCAGAAAAACATAACAATGATGAAAAATATAACCCTAGTCAAGCAAAACAATTCCTTTCTGGAATAACCCATGGACGTTAGTCCAAGCAGATGTGTTCTAGGAAGAGCATTGTGTAAGCGAGGTGTCGCCTCTGTTGTGACTGCTGATTGACTGATGCTGCCAACTAATCCGACGCTATTCCTACGCTATTCTCGGAGAACAAATATGCCTCCGTTTGATACTATCAATGTTTACTCGATCGTTTCTATATCTGCAGTAATGGCACACGATTCTGCAATGTTGCCGATTAGATCTTTGATTACGGTTGCGTTATGACGGTTGGTTAGTAAGATCTGTCTTTATGTGAGCTCTGTCTACACCAGATATTATAAGGTCTTGTGATTTGATAAAATTTGGCTCTGTGTAGGATCCCGAACTTTATTGGGAAAATGTTCATATGCCCTACGCATGCTGAATTTTCGTATGTTTATAAAACAAAGTCATTCTTCATATTCGTCTGTAACCGCTTAGATCTCATCAACATCATTATATTTAAAACTTGACAGGTTTACGAATAAAATCCATAAATATTTGACTTCGTAGCACTCCTTTTAGCACGGGAGTGCTAGTCAGGAGCAGGCCGTAACTCTAATAAATAATGGTAATTATTTACACAAAAAGTAGATTTTTTTTTTAAGTTTTGTGCTTGACGTTCAAAATGTGCAGGCTCTCAGCCTAATTTTAATAGATGACTTTTGATTTCCTTATCATCTTTTTCACAAACAGTTTCAGCCCTAAACACAATTCCACCTTGATCACCACAATGATCGGTATCATTAGTACCTCTATTTATCACGCCATGTCCATCATCAAGTCTACCTGCATTTCCCGCTAATGCTCTCAAACACAGGAATGCCAGGTAGTGATTGTGGCTCGAGTACCAAATGTTGTGATTGCTGACAGAAAGGTGCCAACTTCTATTCTTGTAGACGGCCTGGCTTCTGATTGGCTGCGGTGTTGCTGGCAAGGCTCATCAAGGTGTATTATACAATGAGAGAGGTAAGATTTAGAGCTTATAAAGAATGGGAATTTTAGCTGATTTTACTTTCATCTTAAGTGAGTGTGTTAATCGAATGGAATCATTTTAACATTCGCACTAAATCATTTTTTATTGAGGTACTTACTTGTTTTTTTTTAGAACAGAGATTGGGCAATTTGGTTTGTATGGTGCCACTTCTTCACTCTTTCAAATTAAGTAACTGTGTCACATTTGTATATAACGATCTCGACTTATTTTATTTATAGACGTATTATTTGAATATTTCTTCTTCTGAATATTTGTAAACTTAAGTACTTTCCACTTGAATTCTTCTACATCAAGCATATATTTTGTATGCCCCTCAAGTTTCACACGGTTCATTTGTGACACTAATGACATGTAGTTAATTTGTGTCCCAAAAGTTACCTACTGTAAACCTGATACTGATATCCTAAAACTGTTATATCGGGATAGGGAAGAAATCGTTGGGATAGCAAATAAGTAAATTTATCATAATTCAGTAGTTCGATATTGAAGATAATAAAATTCTTCAGTTACTGAGTGATTGAATGACTGACAGACAACGCACAGCCGAAACTACTGGTCGTAGAAAGCTGAAATTTGGCATGTAGGTTCCTTGGGGAGTGTAGGGGGGAGCACTTAGACAGGATTTCGCGAAATTCCCACGGGATCGGGAAAAACGGGATATGCGCGTACGAAGTCGCGGGCAATAGCTAGTTGAAGATATGCATCGGTCAAGTGTATTAAATTTTAAAAACTTGAAAATGAACCAATAGCGACAAACAACAGAAAATATTCAGTCGTATGTATGTCGTTATCAGTGGGAAAATTAGAGAAAACAGTAACTTATATTAAAGCGTTTTAAATGTTGTCAATGCAAATCAAATGCCAGACAATGTTGCCAGACTATCTAGTAACTATTCTGGCAGCTAGTAGCACGGTCCAGCACCATCGCTAATAGACAATAGTGATTTGTGTCTCGGGCCTCATTGGCTGTTAACTGATCCTATCAGCCATTACACTTTATTAATTAGATCATTTTGGCTGATGTTTCGAATTATAATAACTAAACTTTTTATTTATCTACTGTAGGTACTATAAGCCAGACTAAAAATTATATGTAATGTATAGTGATAACTGAATCCCTAAGTAACGATCTCATTATTTTTCAAAGATCTTCTTCATCATCATCATGACTATGATACTACTTACACTCTTAAACCTAAATGGTAACCGGAAAACCTGGATAACAATGCGACTAGCACAGACTCGAGAAGCCTGGCCGATAAAAAGAAGAGGCATTTAGGGTGTAATCAGCCGTAAAACAACACAATGATACATCATATCGATATCTGGAGAAACTGATAGTTTTAGAAGTAATTCTGTTAAAACAAAATGCTCCTTATTTTCTTCTCCAAACAACTAATCATAAAGAGGTAAATATTGTTTATCCCGGAAAAATACAAGGTTCGAGTTGGATTGGTCATGGGAACGAAGCCGTGGGTAAAAACTGGTTTTCAAAAATACCTACTTGACCAATATGTTACCTTAATTACCCAAGCTTATACAAAGGATTAAAACCAAAACCTTCGTATATTTTCGTCCAAAAGGCGGACATTCCCGAGGTGCTACATCGATCGGTTGCGCGTGCGTCGCTCACGGTCCATCACCAGTGCTAATGGTGATTTGTGTCGCAGGCCTCGTTAGCTGTTAACTGATCCCACGCTACGTCATTAGCTGGAGCTTTTAAAAATACTGCTGCCCTGTTGTGTGACAAAGTATTTATTAGGTTTACAAAAATTTGGTCTTGATTGATTGATGAGAATAAATTGCAAGATTTGTTGGAGCAAAATTTTCACGGGAATTTACGACGTTTCTTTGTAACACGTTTGTTGCTTTTTGTTTCGTTTGTGAAGCTCTTTTGTATGTAACTTAATAACATTAAAGTTAAATTATTTTAATTTACAATCCTTCAGATTTTATTCTAGTACCTGTTTTTGACAACTTTGATATGTCCTAGCTAAGCTATGGCATCTGCTTTTTATTCTTTCTAACCTTTTCATAATTACGATGTTGTCCACATCTGCGCTATAATGCTATAGACATAAATTTGTTGACATTGCCAAAGGATTCTACAATCAGCTGCATTATGAAAATTTAATTTGATAATTCTCTATCATAATTTTAATCTCCTTTCTCTTCTATTTGCATCTTTTCTCCAAATTCTACACTAATTACAAACTGTTCTCCAAATATCAAACGCAAAGAAAGAAGTTCAGAAACCCGATCACGGAGTTATTCATTCTCGTATTTTTATTTATCCCGAGGAATCCGAGTAAATGTCAAACAAATAAATCGTACGCGTCCCACGGAGAAAGTAATGTGTTTTGGAACATTTAATTACTCACTCAAAAATAATTTTGGGTGGCAAAGGATTATTGTTACAGAAGAAAGTACATGATGGAATTTATTATCCTTTTGGACAAGAAAGTTATTAATAAGATAAATGAAAGAATTGCTAATTTGTCATTCTTTGAGAACCATATCAAGGTGTTAAGGGTTTTATCGTAACGAGTGGAGTGGAGTGGAGAGTATGACAGAAGAAAACTTGAACGTATTCCATTCCCAAGTAGCCTAAGACAAGGGTAGGGAGACAATACTGATTAGGGCTTTAGGAGCAATTTCACATCGAGAGGGTCCGAGGAGGAGCTTCTGTGCAATAAATAAGCTTAATATTATAGGATGTAGCTGAACATTATAATGAGGGTCTTTCATAGCTAAGTTGTGATGATAATATTCCGTAATTTCGATTTCAAAGTTTAACTTGATGAGTGATTTTTTGTGTAAACTACTGTCATTCAGCATAGACTGAAGCTAGATTTTGCACCTATGAGTTAATACAAGAAATGGAACTCAGGTTCAACTTTAAATTAAATTCATACTTAACAATTCAAGTGTGAAAGTAACTCCATCTGACTATCTGATTGCCACCTCATCACGTCTTAACGGCTGAACGGATTTAGATGAAACTTAGCACACAGATAGACCATATCCTGGAATAGGATAGGTACTTATTCTACTTCATCCCGGGACTATAATCCCTTGGGGTAATTCTCGATTAACACGAGTGAAGCCGCTTTGAGAAGCTTGCGTATGTCAGCTTCGCCCGCGAAATTCACGTGTACACTAAAATACCTTCCACCACACTAAGTGACATCAATATTTACGCCAACCTCCTGCAAAATCAATACGCATATTAGCTAAACGATCAGTCTAGCAATAAAGACGATACTTTACTCGCAAAATATACGAAAGAGCCGTCAAACAATGCCTGGAGTAATTGATGCCATGCCACAGAATAAAATTATGACGCTGGGAGGGAAGTGAAGACCTGACCGACGCGTAAATCAAAGCCAAGACATGATGGTTACCACACACGATTGTTTGAACAACTTACATCTCTTGCTGAGGGAGATTGAGACTTGGGAAGGAAGTAAGAGGGTGCGATTTGAATTGGAAGGTGTCTCGGAAGGGGTGCTGTGAGAAAAATAGTTTCAAGAGGAATGTTTCTTCATTAGTTGTTGTGGTTTTTGAAATTGTTACTCATATCTTAAGCATTGGGTACTTCCGTTAATGGGTAATTTAGTTTGGTTTTATTAATACTTAATTGGTTGAAACCTTTAATTGACATACTAACGAGTACAACTGCTAAGGTCATTATTAGAGGCATCACCTTACATACTTCGATCACTAACCATCATTTCCCTTCTTCTTCTTTCTTCAGTCTGAAGGCCAATCTTACTAATTTTTAACCAACTTTCGGGTTCACATCTCAGTCGCAATCTATATTTTCAAAATTTATGAAAAATGTGTTTTTGTTTACAGATTGCAACTAAGGCGTGAATGCGAAATATGTGCGTAATGCGTTAATTTGTAGAATTGGTTCTCTGTCATTTTTCATTATGCGTCATCATTTTCATAGTCTTTAAACTTTTGTAATTATATCAAATTATAATTCACCTATATCCAAATACCAACATAAATACCAACCTCGAGTAAATTACATCACTCACAATGAAAAATGCCAACCAATAAATAACCGCTGTTACGGAGCAACCCTATCTTTTGAAAAAGGAACAACACACACGCAGTGCTGTTTCGACATCGGAACTAATTGGGCTAATTTATCCGGGATACCGTCACTGGGACGATACTGGAACGAGATGGCGACGGCATGGAGACGTAACGCCATAGGTAGTGGGAGAAAAACTGACAGGCATACTTACAAAATTATAAACCTAAACTAAACTTCCATAAATATTACGTGACTAACTGAAACATTTATTCATTTGTAAGTAATGGTAGACTCGCGTTTGACCATAATCTCACCTGATGGACAGCTATGGTGTGGCCGACGATGGAGACACGTTTGAATTGTCAAGTAGTCGGTCAGTCAGAAAGGTGAAGCTAATATAATACGAGTAACATAGCTACAGTCACTTCGTGTGCAGTAATTTTTAAATTTGTTGTATGAAATATGTTTTAGTTTATAATTTTTACATATGTATTGTATCTGCATATTGTTTTTATGTAAGCAATTTTATACGTGATGTGTTTTATGGGCCTCAGTGGCCTAAAATAAAGGATAAATAAGAATTTTCTGAAATGACGTGCACCAAGTGGCAGCACTGAGGTGTCAGGTCAAGGTGCCTGTCAAAACGCATGTTTATCCCGACTTTAGTTTGAAATCGACGACAACGTCATGTTTACCTACGTCCAAGTTACGTTTTCAAAGAAGAAGACCTCTCGCCTAAGATACTCCAACTCGTGGTGTGAGTTTTCCTGCAGACCCTCATTGTTCGGTCCAAAACGTATCCCTACGTACAAGCAAGTCCAAAGAAACACTTTTAAATCCCGTTATTACAAAAGTCCTGGAACGAATAGAAACGTGTCGAGACGGTAACAAGACGGGACTGTAAGAAGAAGAAGAAAAAATGTGTAATGAACTCGCACAGTTAAAAAACAAAATTAAAGTAACTGATTAGAAACCAAGAATGCAAAAAGACCTGTGCGATTCAAAAAAGGCTCCCATCTCAACAATATGTAACCTGACGAGACGGTAACGAAACGGGATACGCACGATATACAGCGTGTCCACATAGTTTGGATTACGAGGAAGATTGGTGATTTGTATCTAAGGGGATAATGTGCGGCAAATTAAATAGTAAAATTTTCAGTTTTTCCTTGGTTAGAGAAAAATCGTAAGGAATGTGTCTAGAAGTTGTCACAAGTCCACTCCTAAATGTATGGAAATTACAGGCCTTTTGGTCACAACGACAAGCAACGTTCGCATTAAAATCTCAGTTGTAATCTATCAAGATTACAACTGAGATTTTAATGCGAACGTTGCTTAAACATAGTAGAATTGGCACTCTGGTAATGGGTATAGCATTGCTATTACTGTGATCTTCCAAATATTGGTAGAATACTATCATAATATCTGTAGCAAATCGCAAATCAACAGACTTTTTTTTCTTGTATTTTATCATATTAGGAAAACATCAACAATTTGGCTTAATCCGTAAAGTGTAAAGATTTCGGAACTGAAAAAAAAGCTAAGAATTTTACAATCTCTGCTTTATAGCCAACGTTTGACAAGTTCTCATCGCATTCTCAATTCAAAAAATCTGATTACTGAATTGAAAAGAAGTAATAAAATAACCCAGTGTGAGAAAGATATGAAGAAGAATGAGTATTGTCCTTCCAGCGAAGGCAACCCATAAGCATTCACAGTTAGCGCCTTGTCCACAATATGCCGCAATGTCACACGTGTTAACGATATCATAATGTATACTTATTATGCGCCAGACTCGCCAATTGCGACCCTTATGAAAACAATATACGTTTTATAAACAAACAACAGACCAAAACGCTAAAAAACTGTCAGTGCTTGAAAAAAACGACTTATTCTAAACTAGGTACTTATTCTAAAATCCAAAGTAATAGCAATATGTTTCCAAATCATCTATTAATAATGAAAATATATGTAGGTACTCACCTACTTTTATGTTTGTTTGACTGGTATGATAAGAACATTTGGCAATATTTTTTTCTTGGTTCTTACTCGAATAATACCTATCCAAAAACCAGTTGCAGAAAAGATAAAGCTTTCCAATGAGATCAATAAAAAAATGATTTTGAACACAAACTGATTGAACCATAAATTAAAATCAAATGCTACTATTATTGAAATCAAACAAACATTGAATATAGATAGTGATACTTCAAAGATTGAAGACGAGGCGCTTATAACAGTTATAACAAACGCGTTCAAAATTAAAATATTACGAAAACAAACAAACGACGGAGTCACTGTTTATTTTACTTACGATGCTATATCGCGCCGTCCCGAAGACGAACGCGGTTTCAGCGCCACAATACATTTTAACACTATTCCTTTGTGATTTTAATCGTGTTTCCAACAAAATCTAACAAAACAAACAGAAATTAATAAATTTCTTCACGCTGTTTTTATAATTGATAGCAAAAACAAATAGTTTTATGGGAAATTATGAATAGTAAGAACGTAATTTCGTTTTTATTTATGGATCATTGTAGTTATACGATTCGTTGTTGGATATGAAACACGTTATGGGTACAGACATTGATACATCAATGGGTACAGAACAAATGTTTTGTGATGGAGGTAATTAATTAAGAATGGCGGTGGGCTATTTTTATAAACAACCCTATTTATCATGTAATAGGAAACAAAAACATTACTGAACATTGCCTAGCATAAATAAAAAGGTACTTATTAAAGTTTTCGTACCTTTTAAAAAGTTACGAGCATAAGAAATCCTGCGAAAGAAAACCATCCGATCTAATTAGCATCTATATTTCTAAAGACTTGGTAATCTCTTATGATCATCTTCCATCCAATGGAGTTGTTATTGAAGACTTTAAAGTTAATCATCGCGCCGCAACAAAAGTACAAAGTATCGAAGAAGGGATAAACGTTAAGGATAATAATAAATTCTTGGTAAATCATGAGATGTGCGTGAGAGTTAAATCTAAATTAGCTGTGACCGAGAGAGCTATTCTCAAAGTTACAGAATACAATGTTCTGCAAATATATTTCCAGATTTGATTTGATTGGATATATTGAATGGAATAAGAGAAGAAGACTGTGGATAAGTAAGAAGAGGAAAAGTCAGAACAAAGTAACGATAGATGGATTAATTAAAAAGCAGGTGTGGCCAAAATTGATTCATTGACTCAAATGATAACCAATAGAGAAGAATGGAAAGGAAGGCAAAGGCATAAAAGATTGGGATAAGATAATGAAGGATGACCAAAACATTAAACTAAACCTTCAAACAAATATAATTTCCCAAAATCCTCACTAATATTATTTGCGAAAGTAGCCTATCTGTCTGAACACTTTCACATCTAAAACATTTAACTGATTTTGATGAAATTTGGTTCAGAGATAGATTAGACCTTGTAGAAGGACATAGGCTATTTTTTCTAATTTTGGTACGGATATTCTGAGTTCCGGCTTTCACGCGGGCGAAGCCACGCGTTTTTAGTTTTAAATACATTTAGGAAAACTAAAGAGAGTAAGTTCTACATAGATTAGTATCCGCTGAATGCGATTCTACATTTATAATATCCAGCACACCAATCATCTAATCAATATCACATCCATTCAGTTTCCATTGCATTTCGATACAAACCACATGTCGTGAATTTTAATTCCATTCATATTTCAATCATCTTGCGACTTTATTTCAGTTCTCGAGAATATCCTCCCAGCTGTGCCCACCGTCCGTCGGATCATGACTTATGCCCCAATTGTTTGTTTTCATTATGAGCTCTCGTAATCCTGTATATTTTTTGTTTCATATTTTTTTCCAAGCACTCAAAATAGATGGTTTGTTTGTGAGCCGTGAGAATTTGAAAGGGCATGTCAACGGTGGATTAGTGATTGATATTGTGTTTTGTAGGTGGTCCGATTAAGATGTTGGTGAGTGTTTTTACACCTTCGTTGTTTTAAGCTTCGAATTAATTGTTACTTCCGTGTGCTATTCGATCATCGATATTGTAGGTGGGATTATAGATACACTATAAAATTCAATTTCAACCCAATAGTGACTTGCAAAAATATCTAAATTCTCTTCGAGAGCATCGACGAGTCGGAAAAAAATGTCGTTCGCAATAAATTATACCTCAACTTTAGACAAACCTATTTTTAGAGGACAAATTGCACAAGATAATTTTAAAACGTCAAGTTTAAAAATTATCGACATAAGGGTTGTGAAACAAAAATTACAGATAAGATAAGGACCACGTGAAGGCAACGGGCCTGCAATATGTTATTTTTTTTCCACCCTTGTATAAATTCTACACTAGGATCGTAAAGCTGTCTGGTAGGCAAATATTGCTATATGTTATTTTTGTAATATTTTACAGGCACGACTTATTTAATGAATAATCAAAAAAAATCGTAACAAAACATACATAAAAGCATTTAAATTCTCCATAGAAAATTAAACCAAGAATTTGCTTTAGTATGTTTTAAAATTAGGCATGTGGTTACTGTTTGAATAAGCCAATTTGTGTACTCCTTTTATGTGTCTTTCCAGGTAGTATTTAGATAGTTGTATTTAACTTTGACTTATTTTACTAGCATGAATTTACTAGTTAATATATTTATAATAATTTATTAGTTTAAGAAGGTATTTTTGTCATTTGTGCAAAACTGTATAACGTTATTTTTGTGGTATATTGCAGCAAAAACTGGGACAGGAGCCTTTTTGACCTCATCTAGGTCTTTTTTTGAATCCGGCAAGATTAATCATTTAATTTTTTTCGTTAGTATTTCCTGTGGGAGTGTCAATTTCTTTTTTATGTCTTATATCTGATACTACTTTTTTGAGGTTACCACAAAAATCATTCGTATATATTTGTCTTTCTTATCCATTGTCACAGACTTTTGAAACCTCTGAAAGCTAGCAATCCCCATCCAACATTACCATCTTCCAAAATCAAGCCATCCTCTAGTTTCTACCCGGATGTAATTAATTCATAACCTACTGCTCCAATATTCTCTGAAGCTCTTAATCTTTAGTTTACATTACAGTTTTTGCAATAATAATCAGTCAGTTTATCATCGCGACCACGTGTGACGAACGGTCTGGAGTGGTGCCGTATCCTTGGACGAAAAAACTTTGTTCTATGAGATTTATTGAGCTCTTGACTTGAGGTAGGGTTGGGTGCTCGTGATATTTCGTTTTGGAGACTTGAAGTGTAAGTTACAAGTTTTCAGGTAATAAAATGGTAAAGTGGCAGTTAGTGGTAGTTATTTTGGCGACATTGTCAGAATGAGAGGCGATAATTTGAAAAGTTAAATGTAACTGACGGGAAACAGGAAAAGATTCGCAGGCCATCCGTTATATTGGTCATATTAAATTCGTTCCACGCTAGATACCATAGTCTGCAATGCCATTGCAGACTGTCCATGTTGTCACACAACAACATGGGGAAATATAGTCCACAAAAAGATCATTCGTCGGGCTCACGACCACGATCATGTGCGTAAAAGCATTTTTTCCTTTTACTTTGGAGTTACCGGGAAGAGTAGCGACGACTGTACCATCTGTATGATTTCGGTTAGATTAGTTAAGTTGTTGAAATCTAATTAAACTTATTTGTTTTTGTAAATAAATTAGAGCCCTGATTTGAGTGTTCCAAGTATTGGTCTTGTTAAATATGGAGAACTTATTAGATTGATATATAGATTGGCATGTAGAAAACACCTATGGCATTGTGGCCGCCATTGTACAGTTGTGTGGGTACAGTATTAAATACGTAACTCGAAATTAAAATATTGCGTTAAAGGAAGCAAGTTGATTCTGAAGCTTCCACTTTTTTATAATTGATAGGCTCGTGTTTCACCACAATATAAATGGTGTAGTATGAGATACCTCAGAAAAACATTCCAGCGAAACGCAAACCATTTTATCGTCACACACATAAACGTTTACGACACAATAAATAGGTTCTACCGGAAAATCTATATCTTCTTTAAATTCTTATAAACGATATTTATTCGGGAAACCATTTATCAAACCTGATGCTGATTCATTGTCATTTTTATGTTCCACTGGAGAGGTGGGTAGTGATGATGTCTTGTTAGTAGTTGATGATTCTGTTTTCAGGTAATTCCACGAAGATTTTGTGTGTTTTTTTTAATCCTGAATCTACTGTATTTTACTCTAGGGTTTATTTTTGGACAGGAACTCTTGCATTATCTAGCTATTTATTACATTTATCGGTAAGTTTATAATTGAATTCAGATTATAGCAATATGGTGAAATATTTCATTATAATTCTCCATGGATGCCTAAAACACATCCTTCGGAAAAAAGCGTTCCCATGGCTCTCATGACCATAAATCCCTCTCCCTTGTTCACACCACACACCACACACATCTTTCCTCTGATCCTCTCCTATTGCGGGCCAGTCCTTCCACTCCTTTCGGTAAGGGTCGAGTTCGTCTCTCTCCTCTCCATATTCATTACGAAATTGATCACCAAGAATTTCAAGGAAGCAACATTTATCTAACTCTTTTAGTTAGATAAATGTGAAACAAAAATTACATGTGTCAAAACCAAAAATAAAACTAACAGTAATTAGTAACCTTTGAAATAACAAAACGGTCGAATTAGAAGTATTCAAGTCAAGTAGCATTGAAGTTTTTTTCACGTCCGCCGGGCGTCGTCGGTTAATTACCACAAAAAATGTGGCCACCCCTGCAGGGTCATCAATCTCGATTGACATTTGTTTTGGACTCTGTGCTCTTCGGTTTATTGTTTTAAAAACATTCATAAAATTGTCTTTGAGTATCAAAAGTAAAATTTGAAAGTGGAACATGAGCAACGGCCAGCTATAAAAGTGAGGATGGCCATATTATGGGGAATTGAATGGATTTTGTGAAATACTAAAGAAAAGGGGCTAAAAACTGGGTGATAAAATTTTATGAAATAACACATGCTGCTTTCGTTACCTAATTTTAATAAAATATGTATTATATGAGTGAAGAGCACCCTGTGTGATGTCCAATCAATTTTATGACTGGAAACAAAAACAGAGTCCATAAACAGGAGTAGTTTCACTTTTTATAGAAAACGCATCTGCTTTCAAAATGAGTCTCTTGAAAAAATAATAGCAATAACACATGCAACTATTGCCGTTTACATAATAACTTATTTTCAAACAGTCGAAAAACAATTCCCGCATACATTTATTGTTCTTTTTACTAACAGTGCTCACTCAACAATCGTTCAATCATTTGAGCTGAAACTTTTGATGTTGCGTTTGCGACTCTGAAATCCGAATATATAGGAGGGCAGTCAGAAAATGTTCGCGAGACAAAAAGATGAGGCTAAAAGATCTGAAAGCTGTGCGACATGGCTGGGTGTCAATCAGCAGCTGACGTCGATCGCAGCCGTCCTGGTGATGGATAGATGAATGAACACTATCACGGAGGAGCGATGGGAACGTGAGGAATCCGAGTCGCAGATGCCAGGAGCCGTGGATTGTTGAAGAGTTTGTTTTTCGCCTTATAAGACTGAAGTATGTTTGGGAAGGGTTTGTCTTGATATTTTTTTATGCGAAATTGTCTCTATAAGCATTTTTTAGTTCATATATCAAACGCTAGTGTAAGACTTGTGGCAAACTTTAAAATGAGCACAAATTAGTTTGGTTTGTGATAATTACTTTTAGAAGTGATTTTATCGTTGTTTTTGTATTATTTGGGTTTTTGAACTGCTGCACAAATTATAAAACTAAATTTTAAATTTCCTACACTATAAATCACTTAAAAAAATAAAGCACAAATTATAAAATTATATCTTCACAAATCGGTTAATTTATTTTATTAAAAGAAAAATGTTTCAGAAATACCTTTACTTTTGTCACGGAATGCTGAAAATGTAAAGAATTTGACATCCGTGCATACGTCTTCTCCGTAGGTGGTTAAATTCATGCAAGTCATTTTGTACGCAAAAAGTTAGAGCATGTCCTTTGTGCCAGCAACTTGGAGGGTCTACTCAAGGAGGTCTCATGTGTTTCAAAAAATTACCTAAATTGCCATGACACTGACGATTGAAAGAAATCTCCACAAATGGCACAACACTGTTTATTTGTCATGTTTAACACAGAATGTACATCAATATTTTAGCCAGACCTCGGACTTTGGTTTAGATTCTCATTTATGGAAGAACAACACACAAATTGATAGAATTTTGATTTCTTTCTTTTACAACAAACTAAATCTTTCACTTCGACCGAGCTGAACTTTACCCTTTCTCTCTCGCCAGGACTTGGACAAAACAAAGGCAATTTACCGGTTCAGAGCCAGGACTTCTCTTATTGTTCGGTACTCCGTCACTCGGCACAAAAGACAAGCAGACACACAGCATCACTCACTGACCGTCGAGTTGGCGCGGCTGCTGCCACTCACCCCGCCACTCTTGTCCCTCCATCACATTTCTTCACCGGCGGCCGATTATTTTTTCAACGCGACACAATAAATCAGTTTTCTGTGCGTTAATCAAGGTATGCGCGCGCGCAGACGGCGGCGCGAGGAGAACGCTTCTGTCGTCGACATGCGTCGCCCGCGCCGACGCCGCCCCGCCCCGCCCACCGCCCAATCGCGGAGCTTTTATTCCCGCAGCACTTTATTTATTTTCAACTGAATTATGTACTGCACTGTTTGTTGCTCCGACGTTACCTGGAGATGTACCGATGCTATCGACGATGTACGTTTTGATTTAACTCTGAACTTATGTACCTATTCAAACCCACTCGGTCGGTGAGATTTTCCAGAGGTTTTTGTTGAGTCTAAGTTATATTTAATATGAAGATGCTGTAGCAGTGCATATTGGCCATATTTTAGCCTGTTAACTAACTGACAACGTTAAACAAGCAGACAACACAAAATTAAACGTTACATATGTGTTTTTCACTTACCTTTGAAAACCAAAGATCTTTCTTGGAAATTGGTCGATAAAAATGATGTTGTGCTAAAGCGAGGCTTTGTTTGGTGTATGTATGTATGTACTGATATATGAAAATTTACAGAAAAGCGAAGAATGAATGAGGTAAAATATGTACTAAAACATTATTTTACAGCTAAGCTAAGCTAAGTGATCAGACCTTGCCTAGTAAGGCACGTCTGATCACTAAATTCTCAAAACGAAAGCGTTGGAAATTTTAAGCCACTGAAGTATCAGCTTTTGGTCAAAGTCGAATCATTTATTCGTGCGACTTTTTAATAAATGTGACCAAAACTACCCACTGGGCTTATTGGGGTACCTATATTGAGGTAGATTCTATGTACGAACTTCCTAAAACAGATGAACATCTGAGTGCCAATTCCATTAACTTTCAAGCAACATTCGCATCTCAATCGCAAACTGGCTTTTTTGACAGTTTGCGATTGACATGCGAATGTGTGTGTGCTTTTGACTTGTAACTTTCTTAAGTAAGTATATTTTTAATTCAAATTTCTATAACCTTTGATTATTTTTAGATTATTGATTGAAAGAAAAAAAAAATAAATGCTATTTCATTTTTTTTTTCTTTCAATTAATCTGTTGACAAATGTATCAAGATAAATTATCTTGAATAGCTGTGTAGGTACCTAATTAATGTTTTAGGTGACCTTAATTGGGTATAAATAAATTCTGTCAGATCCCCGAATACGGGCTAATTACAAGTCTAAATGGGCCTTTGTTTCCACATTTTGCCACAAAGGACTTTGCTTTATAAATAAACAAAGCTGTCAGGGCTTAGGTGCAATAATTATTCCAGAATTTATAGCATTAAGTACATACCCAATACATTGCCTTCATACGATATCAATGTTTACCTGAAGCATGCATAGATTGTTGTACATAGATTATTACTTACTGAGGACATGCAACCATAAGATTAGTTTAAGAACCTATTGATTAGCAGATTCTTAAGTAATTTAAAATTCTCAATGGATAAATGGAATTAAAAGTCCATAAATTGATTGGTAGAGAATGCCTGAGGCCAAGGCATTCTGCCAGGGTTACTGGTAATTAAATTCGATTTAAGAATCTGCTTATCAGTAGGTATTTAAAGTAATCTTACTACGGTTCTATTTTTTTTTTTATTTATTTAGCCCATACTGCCCCAAGTCCTTCCAAGAATTATTTTCACGCGCCACCTCGTACCAGCCCTCATAGTAAGTATTTATTTTATTTTTAAATAGGGCCATATATTAAATAAAGACTAATGCTAAAAATGCTGAAATTTCTACGTGATAAGTCGACTTTACTCATGCTATCGAGATCCAATCAATCATAAATAAAGATACAGCTGTAACGACCCTAAAATCACTGAATTCAAACTTTTCCCTATCCTCATGTTGTTTTTCCCTTCCCTAGTCTGAGTGCACCCTGTTTTTCATCTTACACAATTTACTCTTTGATTTACATTCCATTCCGCAAAGAAACATTAGAACCAACAAGAATTTTGCGAAAACGCTGCTAAAAAATATATATTATAAACTAATAATCGATAGTTTACAATTCTCTCATGTTCTTGCACTTTAACAGTCGTCTAACTTATTCCCGGGGCTTCGCTTTTGTGACCTATCACATTTCAAAAATGTTTTCTGATAACTATTTAGACCTGGATATCTAGCGTTTGCATACCAAGTTTCGTTAAAATCGGTTCATTCATTTTGAATAAAAAGGATTTGAAAGTTTGTATGAAAAACCGTACCGCGTAAACGCTCTTAAGCATTATTTCGGAACAAAAAGAAGAGAGAAGCTTGTGGTATCCACAGAGATACATGGGACCCAGGAGATGGGCCGACCGGCCTAGCCTTTTCATTTAAATGCGCCGATTTTTCAGCGACCTTAGTGACATTTTTAGTTCAATGTCATTGACTTGGCTTGGATAATACGGCGCAGTTTAATTAAAAGGATGGGCTTTTAATGAAACGGCTAATTAAGCTAATTAGCTGCGACATGATATAAAGCAAAATAGGTAAGTACAGAAGGCATTTTAATAGGCGAGCGAATCCGCGGGAAAAACCTAATAACAATTAAACCAACAATTTTACTTGGTTATAGATACGAACTCCGCCTATACTGTCCCACTGCTGGACAAAGGCCTCCCCAAGTCCCTCCAGATATTTTTGCTCCGAGCCACCTCAGACCAACCCTGGCAGTAGGCGCCTAGGTCGCCTCGATACCTCTGCCTAAGCCGACCTTGGCGGCGCCGTCCATCCTCAGGGACCCACTTTAGGGGGTATTGTCTTGTTTTCCATAAAATAATTTGTACTATTGTTATTTTCCATAATCGTCCCCCTCATGATATTTACTTGCACTATTATCAATTTATCATTTATACTAATAACGCTTGTCATATCAAGTTATTAGTCATAACATTTATTTGCCATAAAATAACTTTCCATTATAACATGTGTTACAAATTAATAATCATTAGTTTCTATAAGTAACACATTACATAATCGATACTAGACAAAAAATTAGTAGATACTAGACAAACTAGACTAAAAATTACCAAATTATGTACAACCGTGTATAAAAACAAAACAAATCATTGGGCATCAAAAAATTCATCCACATCGCTGTCAATGACAAAAGTGCCCAGAACACTAGCAGCATTGCCGCGTTGAATGGCAATGCTGATTCTTTGGCCAAAGAAAAGCCCAGCCCTCTGGTCACGTGTACAATCGACAAGTTGTTTGCTGATGTCCCGAAAGACTCGGTGAGCACTCGGACCCCATAGACCTAAAGTTTCAAACCCAAACGGCTCAAATATATAACTCCCAATAAGGTTGTTATATTTGCGCCGTTTGAGATTTTCTGCACCTGCAGCAGCCGCCCCAGCGCAGCCCGCCGTGCTAAGAAGATGGGATGGCGCAAGGGTGTCGACACACATGTTGCATCCCACACCAAAGGCCTCCCCACCTTCCAAGGCATTATTGTCATCCCATCTGGCCTCTTCGTTTGTACATAATTTGGTAATTTTTAGTCTAGTTTGTATATGGTTAAGTTAATTCTATGTTATATTGGGCTCATTTATTTCAAATAAACCATTTACTAACATTGAATATAACTTAGAAATAAGATATAATGAGATTTGCATCCTTGCATGCTTGCTTGTATGCTACATGTTGCATGCTCGCTTACATTACATTATTGAAAATGAAAAATATATGTCTAATGGATTAAAATTATTATGACACTTGATCGATTATGATTATATGATAACTGAATCATTATTTCTAATGAAATTATGGCAAATACAAGTACGGTATATAAAATTATGCATTTTAAATTATGGCAAACATTAGTAAACCCTTTGAGGAGACTGTTGCCTAGTTGTCACTGACATGCGACTGTCGTGACCCGCCAAATCCCATTTTGGTTTGGAACAGTTCTCGTCAAATAACTTTGCCCCTCTGAAGTTGGCTACGAGTGGCTGCGTAGAGTCAAAATTACGAACAAACTGCAACTGCGAATGTGCAAGAGACATGGGGGTGGGGATTAATTTTATTTCTTAGTCGCTCGTTTACGTTCGATGCATGCTTGCATCCCGCTTGCTTCCGTCTACGTGACTGCACCTGCGCGATTTTTGCAAATGGCTAACTTCAGAGGGGCAAAGTTATTTGACGAGAACTGTAGCCTATTTTCCTACGTCGATGATGCAAGAAAATAGAGTTAAAAAGTTTACACAATCTCCAATGCATTCTCATCTCCAGTAGGTAGCCTATACTTTTTCTAACAAGCCATCTCTCAACGCATAAGTGAGTAAGTGAGAATTCTGTTTATCGGAGTGAGATCGTTGATCAATCCGTGCTATAAACACTATGCCACTTCAGTGCAGCTACTGAATCACAGGTAGGAATGCTGGGAGTAAACAATACATATAATGTATTGCTTCTAGGTAGGTCAACTAGGTATCTAACAAAATATTTTAAATTGACCGTTGCTCACTTTTTTTCTTAGACTGAAAAAAATCTGAAATGTGAAGCAGAATAATGATAATTCGCTGATCTGTCTCAACTGACATTGCCTGGTTTGACAGTTCATCGGTCCAAAACAGAAATTAAAAGTGCTAAAGGCACTTTATGTCAGAACACTAGTATAGATTTTCATATTGTAGCGGTCTACACCCTATTTCACATCCATATATAATTGTAAAAACACTAAACATTCGACCATAACACAACATTCTACTTTCTTCATTTCGTTTGTTATTTTCACGTTTGACAGTTTTGACACATGACATTTTTGCATAAACGTTCCATTCATAATTACCATAAACACATACACACATGGAACGCATTATCTATGACTAATCATATTAATAAAAAGCATTACATATCACATATAAATTCATTAGAACTTGTTTACATAGCACACATTATTTAATGAAATAAATTAACAATACTAACCAATATCAACACTACACAAACCGTAAATAGTAACATTATTGTTTTAGTAAATAGTGCGTTCGGGATATGGCATGTGAGCATCGACGGAACGCACCCATATGGCTGCGATGACCGGCGCTTTTAATAGCGGGTTCAAAGGCCGATCTCATTAGTGCGAACATAGCCTCTTACCTGATCGCACGCCAAATCTCCTTCGCGAAATCTAGATTCCCGCTAAAGCCTAGATCCCTTAATTGTTACTTGTTTGTCCGTATTGTGCTCGTAATCAATAAAACAGTGTTTTGTCTTAAAAATTATATTTATTGTAACATTACATGTTATAAAGAAGAGACGTGGTAATTAAAAAATACATAAACCTAAACTCACGCGCGTTTAACTTATTTTTACCCCGTCTACACTTCACTGGTGACCCCGAATAAGAACACTGAAGCCTTTAGGAGCCAGCATGTCTACCGGAGCAGCCCAGGGAACGAGCGTAGGAGCGTCGTCGGAGAGCCAGGACGTCTGCCGTGTCAGCGTGAAATTGCCGCCATTTTGGCCTGAGGAGCCGGCACTTTGGTTTGCCCAGGTCGAAGGTCAGTTCACCATCGCGGGCATTACTGCCGATTCTACCAAATTTTATACAGTCGTCGCGCAGCTTGACCACCGATTTATGGTAGAGGCCAGGGACATTATTGAAAATCCCCCAGCTCAGGACAAGTACCAAAAGCTGAAAGCTGAGCTGACACGGCGACTCTCCGACTCGCACGAGAAGAAGGTCCAGCAGATCCTCAACCGCGAGGAGCTATGCGACCGCAAGCCGTCGCAGTTTTTACGGCACCTGCAGACGCTAGCCGGACCACATGTGCCCGAGTCATTCTTGGCCACGTTGTGGGCGAGTAGGTTGCCCACTAATATCCAGACTGTTATCGCTTCGCAACCTAATCTTCCTCTTCAGTCTGTCGCAGATTTAGCCGACCGCGTGCACGAGATCGCGCCGACACCAGCACCAGCGCTCGCAGCAACATCCGCCGTAGCAGCAGTGGCGAGCGCGAACACCAGCAGCAGCGAGATCAGCGACCTGAAACAGTGCATCGCTGCATTAACGCTCCAGGTAGCGGCCCTGCAGAGAGGACAGGTACACCACGGCTCGCGTAGCCATCATAGGCACCAACGTGGTGGCAGAGGACCGTCCTCAGGCCGCCGCCGTAGTCGCTCGCGCTCCAGAACCACGTGGAACGAGGCCCACTGTTTTTACCATAACAGGTTCGGTGACAAGGCCACGCGGTGCGCCACGCCGTGCACGTATGCGGGAAATGCCGCCGGCAGCCAGAAGTAGCGGCAAATGGCTGCCCCAACCAACCACGCCGCCTATTTGTGACTGACCGGACAACTAAAACCACGTTTCTTGTGGACACAGGGTCCGACCTGTGCGTGTACCCACGTGCATCACTCCAGCAGCGGCGCAACAAAACAGGGTACCAACTTTTCGCGGCCAACGGAACCGCCATCGACACGTACGGCTGGGTCGAGCTCCATCTGAACTTAGGGCTCCGCCGCGTGTACACGTGGAAGTTCGTGGTCGCGGACGTCACCAAACCCATCATCGGTGCCGACTTACTGGCACACTACAATCTTTTAATAGATTTAAAAAATTACCGGCTCATCGATGGGCTGACCCAGCTGTCGTCTACGGCGTCATCTGCGGCCGGCTCAACAACAGACATCGCCTCCGTGAAGTCGATCGGTGGTACCACCGTGTACCACGAGGTCCTGCGTCAGTACCCGGAGACCACGCGGCCAGCTGGAACACAACGTCAGGTCAGTCACAACACCGTACACCACATACGGACTACGCCTGGCCCACCTGTTTTCAGCCGACCACGCCGCCTTGCTCCGGACAAGCTCAAGGTCGCCCAGAAGGAGTTCGAGGCAATGATGGCCAATGGTACAGCTAGACCATCAGAGAGCTCATGGTCATCACCACTCCACCTCGCTCCTAAAAAGGACAACAGCTGGCGACCATGTGGGGACTACAGGGCATTGAATGCCCGTACCATCCCGGACCGGTACCCTATACCACACATCCAGGACTTCACACATCAGCTGGCTGGCAGCACAATATTCAGCAAAATTGACC
Organism: Melanchra persicariae; assembly: GCA_947386135.1. Taxonomy (NCBI): domain Eukaryota; kingdom Metazoa; phylum Arthropoda; class Insecta; order Lepidoptera; family Noctuidae; genus Melanchra; species Melanchra persicariae. Next base: position 4,809,302 of record OX376661.1, on the reverse strand, counting down.
TGGTGAAAGCTTACAATCAGATCCCTGTCCAGCCAGCTGATATTCACAAGACAGCCATCACCACACCGTTCGGACTCTACGAGTTCCCATACATGACGTTTGGACTGAGGAACGCAGCGCAGACTTTCCAGCGATTCATGGACGAGGTGCTCCGCGGGCTGCCGTTCTGCTACTGTTACTTAGATGATGTACTTTTATTTTCACAGACGGCAGCCCAGCATACTGAACATATGCACCAACTCCTCAAGCGACTGTCCACGTATGGAATTTTAATCAACACGGCTAAGTGTGAGTTCGGCCGAGCCACCATCACCTTTCTAGGGCATGAGGTGTCTGCAGAAGGTGTTCGTCCCTTACCGGAGAAGGTACAGGCGATCCAGGATTACCCAGCTCCCAAGACCGTCAAGGAGATGCGTCGCTTCCTGGGTATGTTCAATTTTTACCGCCGCTTTGTTCCTGACGCAGCTCGCTTGCAATCGCCACTCAACGTCGTCCTCACTGGCCCTAAAACGAGAGGAACACAGGCTATAGAGATGACACCAGAAATGCATACAGCTTTTGATGCTTGCAAGCAAGGCTTAGCTTCAGCTGCTTTACTCGTCCACCCGGACACCACTGCTAGCCTTGCAATTTTTACAGATGCGTCTGACGCCTCCATAGGTGCAGTGCTGCAGCAGAAGACGGGTGACACCTGGAGCCCTCTGGCATTCTTCTCGCGTCGTTTGTCCACATCGCAGAAGAAGTACAGCCCGTATGACAGGGAGCTCTTAGCCATCCACGATGCCGTCAGGTACTTCCGCCACATGGTCGAGGGTAGGCACTTCACCATCTTCACAGACCACAAACCCCTGTCATACGCGTATGCGCACAACCGGGAGAACTGCTCACCACGACAGTACCGATACCTGGACTTCATTGCGCAGTTCACCACGGACATCCAGTTCATCGCAGGAAAGGACAACGTCGTGGCTGATGCCCTATCACGTGTGGAAGCCTTATCAGTCCCAACACTGGATTACGCAGCCCTTGCACATACCCAGGAAAGCGATCCTGAACTGCATGGACTCCTAACGTGCAACAACACGTCCCTCAAGCTCAGGAGAGTACGGTATCCAGACTCCGACATAGAGCTATACTGCGACACCTCCACTGACAACATACGCCCTTTTGTTCCAGAGCCATTCAGAAGGCGTGTGTTCCAGAAGCTTCATCAGCTGAGCCACCCCGGTAGACAGGCCACGGTCAAATTAATTTCATCCCGATTTGTTTGGCCTGGTCTGAAGAAGGATTGCCGGGCATGGTCCAGAGAGTGTATAGAGTGCCAGAAGAACAAGATCTCGCGGCACACATCCTCTCCCACCTCTCCTTTCCCTATTCCTTCCCAGCGCTTCTCACATGTCCACGCCGACATTGTGGGCCCATTAAATTACTCAAATGGTTACAGGTATGTCCTCACCGTCATTGATCGCTTCACCCGCTGGCCTGAGGTATACCCCATCGCTGACATCACCGCTGAGACCTGTGCCCGCACTTTCATTGCCGGCTGGGTGTCTCGCTTCGGCTGCCCGCATCGCATCACCACCGACCGGGGCGCGCAGTTTGAGAGCAAGCTCTTCCACGCTCTCGCTGCGACCCTCGGCAGCCAGCATCGACCAACCACGGCGTACCACCCAGCCTGCAATGGCATGGTGGAGCGCCTGCACCGCCAGCTCAAGGCGGCCATCCGATGCCACACCGACACTAACTGGTCCGAAGTTCTTCCCCTCGTGCTGCTCGGCATCCGCAGTGCCTGGAAGGAGGACATCAACGCGTCAGCTGCAGAGCTAGTCTACGGTGAACCGCTACGCTTACCGGGCCAATTTATCTCACCATCAGGGTCCGGCACCGTAGACTACGCCGACTTCACAGCACGTCTTCGGCAACAGATGGCCAACCTGTCGCCGACACCGGCGAGCCGCCACGGCCAGAAGGCATTTTACGTGCCCCGCAGCTTGGCAACGGCGACGCATGTCTTCCTGCGACATGACGCCGTGCGCCGTCCACTCGACCCACCATACACCGGGCCGTTCAAAGTGCTGCAAAAGGGCGATAAAACTTATAAGATAGAGGTAAAGGGTAAGGAGACAACCGTCTCAATAGATAGGTTGAAGCCCGCTTACCTCAGCATCGAAGAAGACGTCGTCCCAAGCAGCGCAACTCCGAGTTCGACACCAACCGCCACACAGTTGCCGCCAAATACCGTCGACGTTAAAAAAACCCGTTCCGGTCGAACTGTTCGCTTCCCGGACTACTATCGCCCGTAGCAGTAGCTACGGTCTCAGGGGGGGAGTAGTGTAGCGGTCTACACCCTATTTCACATCCATATATAATTGTAAAAACACTAAACATTCGACCATAACACAACATTCTACTTTCTTCATTTCGTTTGTTATTTTCACGTTTGACAGTTTTGACACATGACATTTTTGCATAAACGTTCCATTCATAATTACCATAAACACATACACACATGGAACGCATTATCTATGACTAATCATATTAATAAAAAGCATTACATATCACATATAAATTCATTAGAACTTGTTTACATAGCACACATTATTTAATGAAATAAATTAACAATACTAACCAATATCAACACTACACAAACCGTAAATAGTAACATTATTGTTTTAGTAAATAGTGCGTTCGGGATATGGCATGTGAGCATCGACGGAACGCACCCATATGGCTGCGATGACCGGCGCTTTTAATAGCGGGTTCAAAGGCCGATCTCATTAGTGCGAACATAGCCTCTTACCTGATCGCACGCCAAATCTCCTTCGCGAAATCTAGATTCCCGCTAAAGCCTAGATCCCTTAATTGTTACTTGTTTGTCCGTATTGTGCTCGTAATCAATAAAACAGTGTTTTGTCTTAAAAATTATATTTATTGTAACATTACATGTTATAAAGAAGAGACGTGGTAATTAAAAAATACATAAACCTAAACTCACGCGCGTTTAACTTATTTTTACCCCGTCTACACTTCAATATCACCAAGGCAGCAATTTATATAGGCAAAGAAATTACCGTTTGAACTAAAACGAAGATCTATTGATGGCAGAGGTTGGGTTTTATGTATATAGTTCTTCTATTATGAATAAAACTGTATAGACGAGAAACCTCGGTAAAAACGTCGAAGATTTTTTTTCAGCGGCAGTTCAGTACCCGTACAACACATACATAGCAACACATACCGTTTTTCTATGTGTGAAAAAAAGTTTAGTTGATTAACAGAAAAAAATATTCAAGCAAAGTTATGAAGTCAATAATTTGCTACAATCACGCTACGCGGCTACGATATTTCGTAGCAAATACTAAGGGTACAAAACCCTTAGGTTAAACAAGGTCTATAATAGATAATTCTCCACAAGAATGAGGGAACATTAGCTGTCAACATGACGCATACATAGTAAGTATATGATTTTAGCTACGGTTACTGTAAGTCGATTTTAGTAATATTAATTGTATTGTGTGTATTTTTTTATGGGATATTTTTAAATGCACATCTGTATAATTTTTCAGCACACTAGGTCACTCCACTAATTTACTGAATGCAAACCAGAAAAAAGAATGCTGTGCAAAAAAACCCAATTGATAAACTAAACATGTCTTACAAAAAAAACTAAAAAAATCATCCAAAACGAGATGACCTTTTTATCGAATTCACACCAAAAATGTGGTTCATACATCGGATTTATGATTTATAAAACAAAAATACGAATTGTTTATCAAAAATACTAACTTGCACTCTAAATTGCACTTCCCTGAAATAGCAGGTGGTTATCATGGTTATAATAGTAGCCGGTCATTGGGCACCCCGACTCGGACAGGTTAGGTTAGAAGGGGATGGCGGGGTCAAGTGAGCGAGCGAAGCGAGCGAACAGACCCCGCCATCCCCTTCGTGGTTATTTTTTTTTAAAACACCCAGAAATATCATTTGCCAAATATTCGTTCAGTAAAACAGTTCTGCAAATACCATTAAACAGTATATCTAATATGATTTATTTAGTGTGCATAATTTGTGTGCAAGTCAGTATTTTTGATTTAACTTTGAAATATTTTGTTCGAAAAAAGGGAAAATACAGATATCTATTTAATTACATGCCTTTTTTTATTAAGCAAAATCAACCGACTTCAAAACAAAAAACACTAAAAAGTATAAAATAACTATAATTTCGGAAGACGGTGTTTTTGTTGTTTCTTCGTTTTTTGACACCGACTTCCGAAATTATAGTTATTTTATACTTTGTAGTGTTTTTTTGTTTTGAAGTCAGTTGTTTTTTTTATTTTTCACTTTTTAGTGGTTAGCTTTAAATAAACCCAACGCAAAAAGAATTATCAAGATCGGTACATAAACAGTAAAGTTATTCCTGAATAGATAACCCCAAAACCATGGTGGAATTGTACACATCTGCGTATCCCTTCAAAGAGTACCGGCGTGATGATATGTAATGAACTGGTGTAAACAATAAACAGACATGCGATTTCAGCAATCCCGGCAGGTTTGCTATCATTTATTGAAGAGTTCCGTTACCTATCTCCGAAGTTCTTCATCAGATCTTCACCAAATTGAAATGGCACCAGTCCCGGAAGATATTCTTCCAAACGAAAAAAGTATCATTCATCAAAATCGGTTGACAATTGGCGAAAATATCGCTGAACAAACACACAAAAAAAAAAATCAGTCGAATTGAGAACCTCCTCCTTTTTTGGAAGTCGGTTAAAAAAGTAAGTAATTGTTCAGTTTTTACTTTTAGTTGGATTTAATTTAGGTAATTTTAAGTTTTATTGTTAAATTTTTTTTTGGTTTTCCTCATGTGTAATATCTCTATCGCATTATGATCTTTCATATTCACCTCTGATAGGTGGGCGTTTTTTTTAATGCCAGCAAAGAGGTTAAAAACCTATTCTAGGAATTATAGTTTTGTGAATGTTTATTCTGGGCTAATAAATTGAACATCATAAAATATAGGTACTTATTTATAATTGTGTATATGTTGCAATCAATAAGTTTTCAGCGATTTTTCAGCGACCTAAGTGACATATTATTTTGTTCAATATCGTTCAATGACTTGCCCATGTCACTAATGTCGCTGATTTAACGGCGCAGTTCAATGAAAAGGCTAGGCTTTTAATGAGACGGCTGATTAAGTTAGTTGGCTGCTACATAATTATACACTCTTAACTAACTAAAACTAAAATAATCTAAAATATGGCGTCGAAAATAAATAAATCATTATATTTCAAGAAATATAATTTAAGAAAATTCATTCTGGAATCGTCACACCGCATCCGCCTCGAACAAGAGTACTTATATGGGGAGGCCTTTTCTCAATAAAACAATTCATGAAACGACTTACAAAGCGTTTTATTGAATCAGCTGAGAAACACAGCAATCCTTTGATTTCAAAGGCCTCACAATAAACTCCCTCTCGTATTAATAAGATTCGCCGTCCTCGGCATACACTCGTCGAGTCCGATGACGAGATCACAAAGATTCAGGAAAGCTGTAGGGAAACCTTAGAAAAAACAAACACAGACCGCGTTCCGTATACCGACCTCGCCGCCGAGGTCCGTCGCGACGCCCCATTCAAAACCCTCCCCGACTTTTGCCTAACGAGCCAGCCCGCGCCGCTGAGCCTTTAGCTTTAATAACCCCTAAATAATGAAACGACCCAGCCTGTTGTCCCTTGCTGTCCCAAACTGACGCCGCTAAGCCGAGGTCGTATTCCACAGGGAATGCCCTTAGCGAGCGGTCAGTAGTTTTAGCTTGTAGCTAGCTTTGTTGCCTTGGCTGGGGGCCTTAAATTCATTTGAGGCCACTACAGGATAGTCCGGTTAAGCAGTTGATAGCCCCTGCGTGTTAACTTTGCAGTGGCCATACCGAAAAAAAAAAAAATCTATACAGTGGTACAGGTTAGAAGACAGTAAGTATTTATAAGTTATTATTATTTGGCAAACTTACAAAATTATTTTATACTTACCAAAATAAATGGCCATTTATTAGATTAGAAACCTGCGACAAATTAACTTGTTTCACCTTTATGTTTTGATCAATATCGTTTCTTTTCTAAAGAAAACCATAGGTATAATAATAATAAATTCGAATGTTCATTTCCGTGTAAAAAGTACTCATCTAACATTGGTTGGCAAGAGAACAACATTACTTTTAAAAAAGTCAATGTAGAAATATTTAAAAAAGAAAAAAGAATTATTGACATACAATTTAATATAAGCAGTTTTAACACAACCAGAACATGCGCCATTCAAAAAAAGAACCATGTAACTGTCGAATATTTAAAATAAAAATATCTCACGGACCTAATTTATTTTTATCAACCCATTATTTTTTATTCGTATTTTATAAACAATCCTGTCGAATGATATCCGAGCGAAACATAACAACATAATAATTCATAATATTTTATACTATTATCTGTATCATTAGATATTCTGATAATATTTTCAGTCCGGAGAAAAGCTTTTTTAAACTGTAGGCGTGACTTACATAGCCTTCTCTCATTCTGACTAGAGACAAGATGGGGAGTGTGAAAGAGATGGGTTTAAAAAGGTGGAGTTTCGGCGCGTACGCAGATCATCCCACGCTCGCTAAGAAACAGTTCGGTTAGAAAATAAAACAAATCACCAGTTAATAGGTTGTTTAATGTAGCAGTCTATTTGGGTATTGAATGCAAAGAATTAATGTGTGGTGTGGCAACAGGTCATTTATCAAGACGTACTGATCAGTAGTCTATGGACCTACGTGCGTATGCGCCGAGTCTAGGTCGTTAGACAAGTATTCTTGGAGACAATTTGCTCCAAAAGGAAACTTGAGAAATTAATTCTTGGGCTTTCTGAATGCTAAATTGTTCTGAGAAAGCAAAAAAGTAGTTTATAGATTCAAATTGCTGCTGCGATTTCTACCTCCTGATGGATTTGGTAAGATATATATACTTAATATAATATTATGTACTTTTGTAACGCAAATTAGAAAACGCTGGTAAAGTTTTCATAATAAGTATGTGAAAGCAGTTTTTGGTCCTTATTTCTACCAAGATAATTTTATTTATTTTGCGTAGTTCTTTGGTTTGTAAGTACTTAATTTTAAGCATTTTATTTTCAAACCCGTTTTACTGAAATCTCTACAGTTGGAAACACTCTAACAACAAAATCATTTTAAAATAAAATAAACGACGAACAAGCATCTATGCAGTGAAAAATCACTGGCAAGCTACCCGAGCTACCCGACTTTACCCGAGTGCTGCGCGAGAGTTTTATTTAAGTTTAGTGCTGGGGCGACGACAGCGCTAACGACGCGGTCTTCCTGCGAGCGTTTGTCTGTCAGCGGCCACTCCTGCGCCGGATGCACTGTCAGACAAACGGCGCACTAGCAGCCGTATGTGCTGCTGGAAAGTTGGGATGTTTTCACGTGGATGACTTTTGATGAAATTGGGGTTAAATTTTAGAAAGAAAAAAAAAATATTGGTTTTCCCGTTTAGGAGCTACGATGATACAGACAGACATGTACCTACTTGTCTTTGTAGTCGGGGGTTAAAATAGAGTATATTCGCGTCAAGTAGTTGTCATGACGCATACCATGCATAACGAAATTGGGAAGATATGCGTCACATCCGTGCAAACCGGCCATTTCTCAGCATAACGCTGGGACTCATGAACAACAGCGCAGTTTAAAATTGGAAATAGGTATGTCAAGTCATGAAAATAAAATCTAACTGAAGCTTATTTACCCAGGGAATCAACATAGATGAGTCATTGAGGCATTTATGTATCATATATTAGTAGCTTATTTATCCTTAGCTTATTTATCCACGGCCAGCACCAGACATGGTAGGCTGTAAGGCAGTGCAAACTGTATTTTCTTGAGTCAAAACACACAGGAGCTAAGCTGTTCTGGTCTAACGACCCAAAACTTTTTTTAAATTTCCCAAACAATCCATTGCGCTTGAGGGCTCTAGCTAACATAGCTAGCCTAGTTCCACCCAATCGCAGCAGCTTCCTGGAAGTTTCACAGGTTCACGGAGCCACCTCACCGTTCCAAAGATTTATACACGTTGAGAACCTCGACGTTGTCGTGAGCGCCTGATTCCCTTACGACAAAGAAACTAGGGCTATCCGAGACAACTATGTTATAGAGATTTTTGTTTAGGGGAGCAATGGCCCGTTATTGTTCCTATTATTTTAAGTCGAATTCGTTCATTAAGCGTTTCAAATTCTCTTAATTTCTGAAGCTTATTAATAAGTCATTCGAAAACGTAACCATGCATGCTGCTGAAGCTTATCATTTTCAGCCAGTATATAAGCCAGAATCTTGAGCGCAGTCTCTTACCCATATCGTAACCTTTTCCTAGAATCTAAGTTGCACTACGCAGTTGGGTGGTATAACAACCTGAACCCCCAGTTCTCTGTAGGTACTGCCAGTTCTCTGCATCAGCATTTTCTCTGGACTCTGGAGTACAGAGAAGATGCCGAAGGTGGAAAACTGGGTGTTGTGCCGCACCTTGAGAGAACCCCACCTCCATAAATACACAAGACCTGTGACGATACAGTTCCCTCATTCCTGAACGTACATGGTGACCCTATTATACAAAACTTTCTCTGTAAACACGAAACAGTAGCGTTTGTTTACTGAAAGAGATCGAAAAAGAAATAAATAAATAAACGCGCAAGTGTGCGCTGGCGGCTAATTTTGTTTCCAAATAGTTTCTTCAAAAGAAAAATTCTCAGAAATACTCGTAACATTTTAAAGGAAAGTAACATGTTTTAAAGTATTTTTTTATCAAAATAAAAGAAACCACTTCACATTAGATGAACTACCTACCGGATTTGCAATACTGATCATGTGGCTCATGATCGGTATTGCAAATCCGGAGTTTTGGTTAAGAAAGTGAAACCCAATTTACAAAAAGGAATATTAAATTGACTATTAATTTTAAAAAAAGTTTTTTTTTTAATTTACGCTTTCTATTTGTTTGTCATGTGTTGACTATTAATTTTTAAATATGTTTTTTTTTAATAAACGCTTTCCTTTTGTTTGTCATGTGTTATTACTTCCCAGAATTTGATCCATATTAGCGATACTTTCGGATGGTATACATAATTAAGTACTTATACAGAATGTGTTTTTTTTTTTCAAATCAACTGGTTCGATTCCTGGCTAAAATCAAAAATCCAATGGTGCAGTTTTATTTTTCATCAGTTTTTTCTTTCATTGTTTTTCGATATTCCTCACTGACTCGGATTTGGCCATCCACGTACACTTTAAAAAATCTACCTTTAAACCTACCCTGAGGGGAAGTACATTTGAAAGGTAAAAGTTCCTTAAAGAGCTTTCAAAAGTCCTGCAGCAGCAGGAAAAAAAATGTTTTAACCAAATGAATACGATTCGTTAAAACGACCTGCAGCATTATTTTTGATGATTTGAAAAAAACAATCAATGGCAGTTACTGTTGTAATACCTACCGTCTAAATACGAAGAAAACTCTGATACAATATCGCTCTTTGTGTTACACAATAACGTAACAATTTGACCGATATTCAGTCCGTGGTCAAGGTGTTGCTATTATTTTTATCATCGCAAAATATAGAGGGATGTCGTAAAACTATCGTCGCGGTTCAGGTGAACGGCCGGGCGCATGCGCGTCGTTCGCAAGATGGCGTCGATATATCTGTCATCGGGGTGCCTGATGCGCGCCAAAATAAGATTATTGGAAATTTGACAGAGACGAGCGCGCACACTTTACGATCGACGCTAGACGGGGTTTATGAGAAAAGATCTGATGCCGATGACGCATGTAAGTGGTCCTTGGGTATTTCTGGACGCTGGAGTGTTTTTATTATTCTCTGAGGGCACCTAGCTTGTTCCTTCTGCCATGAACTTGTGGTGAAACATTCTGAACTTAGTGATGGAAATGTTTTTCTGAAATGAAATGTCTTTAGGTAGATAAATTTATTGAGAAGATTAAGTAGATACTTACCTAGCTAATCAAAATATAACTAAATCAGATCAGAGGATAGTCAGCTACACAGAAAGGAACTGCCGCAATGTGGATAGAAGGAGAGAGAGAAGGAGGACAAAGAAATATGTATGGATTGTGTGAGGAGTTGTTTATAACATAAGGGAATCAGTGATAACGTGACGGTTGGCAGGACAGATTAAAAGAAAGAAACGTGTTGCGCCAACCCCAAGTACCTAACATGGAATAAGGGCAGGAAGATGATGATGAGAAAGACACTGCCGACTTTATACATCTGTTAATGAATTATTTATTATTTAAAATTATTACGTGTTACGCTCGTCTAAATCATAGGTATCTGCCAATCTCAATGATAACTTACTAATCAATCGACACATTCTAGTAATTCACAACCAGTTCTAAATTGTTTTGTTCTAAAACCATACCTACTCTTCTACCTTTGTGATAAAATTTATTTATTTGTTAACATAGGTAAAGAAATACAGATCTGATGTAGGTAAGATACAGCAGTGCGATTCTGTAAACATGTCAAAGTGAAGGCTTGGGTGAAGTGATCACGAAGTGAGCTGTCAATCCAAGGAAATCAAGATGGAATGACAGCCCATTTCGTGCCATGATTAGGTACTTCACCCAAGCCTTCATGACATGTTTACAGAAACGACCGGTAGAGCGCTATTGTTATGCCAGGAGGCGTAGGTATACAATTATGGTGTACAAATCTAGCTGAGGATTACAAATTAAAATTTAGGTAGGTAAGTAGGTAGGCTTATTAAAAATATTTGAAAAAATCATGCAATCCAAGTGCTCCTTGTCGATTTCAACAAATGCGACCTCATGAAACTATCTCCGGAATTTGGTTTTAAGTACCCGTTCACAGCTAGGGCGATACAGTTGGCCAGTGGAATTTAAATTACATAAAGATATAGACGTAATTGGCGTTTTTGCTGATTGCATCGAGCCGCAATGCGCCGGACGACCTATGTGAAGCAATTAGCCTCTTCCAACAGGATGGGCAATAGCGCAAACGTTTAAATATTTCTTGATTTCTTGAACACGTCCTTGTAGTGGAGATGTTGACCACCGTGCATGCGTTTACCTCCGCCATCTCAACATAGCTTTGGGTAAAATGGTCCTCCAAGCGAAGGACGTGCCCCACTCAGTAGAGTTTCCATGCATATTATTATGGGAACGCCGTTGGACTTCGATGTTAGGAATGCGGTCAAGCCACTTATTATAACGGATTGTTAGAATAACCTCTTTTGTAAGAGTTTGACTCTTTGCTGACAAAAGAAACATACTGTTTTAATATATGATTTGAATATCTGACACCTAACTGTCTCTGTAATAAATTTTCATTCTTGTCTGTGTTGCATTGCAAACAATATCAGTGGTTTTATTATATATTTCTTCGTGGTTTTATGCTATTCATTTGTGAACCTAAGTGTAGGTTCATCACAGGTTATGGGCGTATAGCACATATACCAAAATATATTGCAGATATCCTAGATGCGAATACTTATACGTATTACAACCAGATGTAAAAATTATTGTGTGTGAAATATTTATATATTATTCAAATATGGCGCATGGAATGTCGACGGAAAATGTATCGTCGGAGAATCTATTTTCATCGAATAATAACATAGTTATTAGTACGGGACCGAATATGGTCATCGAAAAATTGGAAGGAGTAAGCAATTATGGTACGTGGAAATTTCAAATGAAATTATTGCTCATTGACCATGGATTATGGAATTTTGCAAATGGAACACTGCCAGCTTCTTCTGACATTTGTAAGGACCAGAAAGCGTATGCTAAAATTTGCTTAAACGTGAAGCCGTTATGTTACCCGCATATAAAGGATGCTAATACAGCAGCGGACGCGTGGCAGAAATTAAGAAAAGCTTATGAAAATAGTGGAATAAGTCGAAGACTTAGTTTAAAAAGAAAATTGTATCAAATTAAATACAAAGATTGTGATTCAATGGATCATTATTTAGGAAATATTATTTCTATAACGCAAGAACTAGCTGACATAGAAGAGCAGAATTAATGCTTATTGGATTGCCTGCTGAATTCGACACATTAATCATGGCAATGGAGGCCACAAATACGAAAATATCTTCAGAATTTGTGAAATGCCAGCTTATTCAAAGCGAATTCAAGCGAGAATCATCGAATTTGAATGTGGAACAAAATGACAAAATACTTTTGGCAAAAAACAAATTTACGCCAATCTGTCATAATTGTCATCAGAAAGGACATATTAAGACCAGATGTCCTAAATTGAAAAAGAATTCGAAGAAGATCGATTTACCTTTAAAGAAGGGAAGTACAAATATTTGTAATCTTTTTTCTACAGAGACTGCCTTAATAAGTAGTGTTTGTGATAAAAATAGCTGGATATTAGATTCAGGTTGCACTAGTCATATGATTAATCGGAAGGACTGGATTAATAATTATACTCCTAGTTCACAATCCGAAATTACTACTGCCAACAATAATAAAATATATAGTGTAGGCGTAGGTGATGTCAATTTGCCATTAGATAATAATGTTGTAAAATCTATTAAAGATACTTTATATGTCCCAAATGTAGCAGTTAATCTTTTGTCTGTTAGCAAGGTCGCAGCAAAAGGCTATACATTAGTATTTGATACTAATAAATGTCATATTTACAGGAAGGATAATGTGTCCGTGACTGGTTCCTGTGATCTGACTGCATCCAATGTGGATGGGATTTATAAAATTGATCAAAAGCAGGGATGTTATTCAGCATTCGTGGATAGCCAAGAGCCTAGTATCAGCACTGCAGGTAAAGCTTTTATGTCCAAATTTGTTCCTTTGGAAATATGGCATCGTCGCCTTGGACATCTAAGTTATAAAGGTATGTTAACCCTTCGTGATTCCTTGGCACACGGTATTGCTTTTCCAAATGGGGATTTAACCCCATGTCATTCTTGCATTGAAGGAAAACTAAAAAGCAAATCGTTTCCTCGTGGTCAGGCACATAGAAGCGTGACTAAATTACATTCGATCCATACGGATTTATGTGGACCAATGTCAGTCAATAGTTGGGGTGGTAGTCGTTATTTTATTACTTTTACTGATGATTTTACGTGAAAAACTTTTATTTATTTTTTAGATCGCAAAGATCAAACAACAGTTTTTAATACATTTATTGAATTTAAAACATTAGTTGAGAATCAAACCGATCTAAAGATAAAGCGTGTCAGAAGTGATAATGGTACAGAATATTGTAATAAAAGTTTCGGAAATTATTTTAAGCAATGCGGTATTATTCACGAAACAACTGTTCCATACTCACCACAACAGAATGGCGTTGCAGAACGTTTAAATAGAACTTTAATTGAAAAAGCGAGAGCCATGTTACAGGATGCAAAGTTGAAGAAGAATTATTGGGCTGAAGCGGTAAATACTGCTTGTTATTTAAAAAATCGTAGTCCAACTGCTGCTTTGAGTAGTGTTACTCCTGAAGAGCTCTGGACTGGATTCAAAGTGAACCTCAGTCATCTTCGAGTCTTCGGTAGTACAGCTTATTCTCTTACTCCACATTCTCAGCGTTCAAAGCTTGATCCCAAATCAAAACCCTACATTATGTTAGGATACTGTAATCATTCTAAAGGATACAGACTTGGTGATCCAGCTGATGGCCAAACATTTATTAAAGCTCGTTCTGTTGAATTTATTGAAAATCTTCGAGGCATTCAATTTAAAAATGCAAAGTCTCATGATTGTACACAAGATTTAATAAATACTGTTGAAGTTTCTCTTAACAATTTGAGCTCTTCTGAACAAAATGTCGATGATCTTGACAATGACGACTATGCTTCACCACCAGATGCTTTATCTACCAATTCTGAAGTTCTTGATATTGTTAACGAACCTAATGTTCAAGAAACATATGATGAACAGGAAGAAGCGGAATCTCAGTTGAATGATATTCAACAAGGTGCTGAACAGAATGTATCAATTATTGACCATTCTAGGCCTATACGAGACCGGCGTCCTCCAATTTGGTTTAAGGATTATGAAATCAACTATTTAACCCAACAAGCGTTAACAACACAATGTGAACCAAGAACATTTAATGAAGCCATTAAAAGTGATAAAGCAAAATATTGGTTAGAAGCTATGAAAGAAGAATACAATTCACTTTTACAGCATAATGTATGGAAGCTTGTAGATCGACCTATAAATGAAAACATAGTTAAATGCAAATGGGTTTTCAAGGAGAAAATCGATCCAAGCGGTAATTTTGAAAAGTTTAAAGCTCGTCTAGTAGCAAAAGGTTTCACTCAACAATATGGCGTTGATTACGAAGAAACTTTTGTACCTGTTGTCAGACATTGCACTTTAAGAATATTATTTTCAATTGGTATTGAAAACAATATGGATATAGAACATGTTGATGTAAATACAGCATTTCTTAATGGAGATCTCAATGAACATATTTACATGGAACAACCTACTGGATTTGAAATTGAGGGGCAGAACAAAGTCTGTTTACTCAAGAAGAGTTTATATGGACTCAAACAAGCCAGTAGAGCATGGAATGAAAAAGTATATAAAGTTTTAATCAGTAATGGTTATACTCAGTTAAAGACTGAAAAATGTGTCTTTTACAAGGACAAGATTATAATAGCGCTTTATGTAGACGATTTTTTCGTATTTAGTTCAGATGAACAACAAAAATTGGAGCTATATAAAATGCTCAGTTCTAACTTTAAAATCAAAGTGCTTGGGCCTGTGACACAAGCATTAGGGATGAAAGTCGAAAGGGACAGGGAGCATGGAACTTTAAAGTTAACGCAGTCAGAGTATGTTAAAACTTTATTAATTAAATTTGGCATGCAAGATTGTCATAAGGTGGCGACTCCTATGGAGGTCAACTTCAATCTGCCAAAAGCTGATAAAATCGACCAGCGATTTCCATATCAGGAACTCATTGGAAGTTTAATGTATCTCGCTGTATGCACACGTCCTGATATAGCATTTGCGTGCAGTAAACTTAGCCAGTTTAATACTTGTTATGATGAATCGCATTGGCTTGCAGCTAAACGTGTACTTCGGTATCTATCAGGTACAATTAGCTATGGACTCAATTTTAAGAGGGGTAGTGATATTATTGAAATTTCATCCGACGCAGATTGGGCGGGGGATACGACTGATAGAAAATCTTATTCAGGTTTTATAAGCAAGTTTGGACATTGCTTAATTAATTGGCATAGTCACAAACAACAAAATGTTGCTTGTTCGAGCACAGAGGCTGAATACTACGCTCTTGGTAGTGCTGTAAAGGAGGCAAAATTTATTAAAAACTTTCTTTTAGAGCTTCATAAGAATCGGTCACGACATAAGGAGCCTATTACTATTTTTAATGATAATCGTAGCACTCTCAAGATGGTTGAAAACGAATGTTTCCGTAGAACAAAACACATCGATGTACATCATCATTTCATACAGGAATGTGTTAATCGTAAAGAAATTTGTTTGGCTTATAAGCCCTCATCAGAACTTGAAGCAGATCTTTTTACTAAAGCCTTACCTAGAGTTAAACACAACTTTTTTATTTATTTATTTAAAACTTCATGCACACAAATGTACAGAGGCGGACTTAATGCCTTAGGCATTTTCTACCAGTCAACCTTTGGGTGATGCAGAGACAAATAGTGGTAGGTGCAATGTGGAAAAGCAAAAAAAACAGAAACACGATTTATATATAATTACTTACTGTAAAGATATATTATATTATATATAATTATATAAACTATACATACCATACAATACTATACTATAATATACTCAAATAAATAAACTAATGTACAAATATACCTACATAAACAATTTGTGCAAACAAATAATGAGTAAAAAAATAATAATAATAAATTAACGCTGTGACGATACTACTGCCAACTTCTTACGAATGTGCTCGCGAACCTTAACTTTAAAGGTCAACCGTTGGTTGCCATCCTGATTTCTTGGGGTAGCGCATTCCACAGAGAAATAGATTGAATGAAGAAAGAACAGTGAATGAAGTCAGAACGGTGAGAGGGACAATGAAGAAGACGGTTATGCAATGAGCGTAGATTTCTATTGTGGTTGGCGCAGATGTATTGAAAGTGTGGGGCTAGATAACTAGGGGAATTGGGAGAGTTAAGTAATGAAAACAAGGTAGTTAGCGCCCTCAGTTCTCTGCGCTGGCGTATGGGCAACCACTTAAGGATCGACCGATGCGCAGAGACATGATCGTATTTGCGTAGATTGAAGACAAATCGAATGCAGTAATTTAGAAGGCGGTCAAGTTTGTTGAGGAGATCTGCATTCAGGTCAAAGTAGCACACGTCGCCATAGTCGATGATGGGTAAAATTAGGGTTTGCACAAGCATTGTCTTCGTTTTCACTGGTAAGAGATTTTTCAAGCGATACAGTGCCCGTTTTTTGTGAACTGTTTAGGTTTAACTTAGTTTAATTTTAACTTAACTTGTTGTTAGTTACTTATACTGTTTATTGTGAACAAAATTTATTTCTTGGTTGATTTTGTACTCTCACAGTGTAATAACATGATTGCTCGAGTAAGGGGCAGTGTTAGAATAACCTCTTTTGTAAGAGTTTGACTCTTTGCTGACAAAAGAAACATACTGTTTTAATATATGATTTGAATATCTGACACCTAACTGTCTCTGTAATAAATTTTCATTCTTGTCTGTGTTGCATTGCAAACAATATCAGTGGTTTTATTATATATTTCTTCGTGGTTTTATGCTATTCATTTGTGAACCTAAGTGTAGGTTCATCACACGGATGGACCTCAGGCATCATAAGTGGAATGTGTCTAGTTTTCTAATGTCTGCGGCTCTACCATGACGTGTTAAAGCGTGAGTCGTTCGAGCGAGAAGGAGGGATGTAGAGGCACCATGTTTCTGAGTCATAAAGCAGGACAGGTAAGATTAATTTAATGCCTTTTATTACATAACCCTTTGTCTAAGTATAGCTTTTTTATTCTTAAATTTTTATTGTACACCATAGCAACTTATAAATTTTACAGTGAAGAAAAGTTCATGTACAGGTGCCAGGGCATGCGGCGGATCACAAAAGGTGGGCCTTGGACTGGGAGAGACGCCATATAAACAATGAAGATCGGAGCCATCTGAGAACCAGAGACTATGATGAGGTTTTGGACTATCGAGACCTGACTGTTTCGGGAGTCTCTCCAAGAGTGCACCACTCCGACTCTCTGAAGCCTGCAGCCGCATCCCGACTCACTGGGATATCATCACCCCGACTCACCGGGGCAGATAAAAAAAAATATCACTGTTGAGTGTCACAACAAAAATTTAATAGCCTTTTCAGTGGGGTGATTATTAGCGCCATCTACATTTTGCAATACTTACTATTAGAAACAACGATATCCTTCTTGTCAATATTATTTGGACCAACGCCATCTAGTTTTTTCATAAAAAACTTTGATGACATGTACTGCCATCTAACATTCGTAGCGCAGATTATTAAAAGTAAAAAAAAAGTGAAATTAATTTAGTAAAAAAAACAACAAAATCAGTAATCAATATAATATTATAGTGTTTATAACATCGTGATACAGTACCTATTCATGTTTTATTTTCAAAAGATAAACTTTTTCAACAGAGAACTAAAAACCGAAACAAACACTTTATTTTTCCCGTATGGCAACAATACTTGTTTTCGCGAGAAAACTTGTGATAGCATCGTGAATTTTATTTTGATTACAAAATTGGCATGAAACTCGGTAATAAGCCGATAAATAGTGAATCGTCAATGCTAAGTTATAGTGTTTAATGTGGTGTATTAAATATCCGCCTTCCAAGTGGAGCTGCTAAAGAAATTGCTTGCCATGGCGGGCCCGTCCGACGGCGATCCCGACGGATGGGTCGAGTTCTGCGAGCGTCAGGCCAAAGCCGCCGCTCAGGACTTCGCCAAGGCTTGCCTACAGTACGTACAAACCGGTGCCAACGACCCCACAGCCCGGCCGCAACCTTCACACAAGGACCTGCTGAAGAAATTCGTTGAATGTTTTTCGGAACAATTCGAGTATGAAATCGGGAAGCTGAAAGCTCTGCACAAGCTTCCTAACGGCACGCACACGGGACATGATGAGAGTGACTACTCAGAGGATACGGACTCGCCCAAAACGCAGCACAAACCCTTTTTCCGAAGGTTATCTTTTAAGGGTCTGAGACGCGGAAAGGGGTTATTTCACAAGCAGCACTCGGACGAGGTGGAGCTCTCATCGAATCTGAACAAACACAACAAGACTAAATTAGCTAAGATAGTTGTAGAGTGTAGAAAGGAAGGGTTGGTGAATTATTTGACTCCTGAGAGCTTGGAGCAACCCGGAGGCCCTCAAAAGTGGGAGCGATGCCGGCTAGCGTTAGTGAAGACTGTTGGGGGATACATGCTGGAGTTTTATTCACCTCCGAAGGCACAGAAGCCTCGCAGTGGAGTCTTCTGTTTCCTGATATCGGAAGCTCGGGAAACTACTGCATTGGAAATGCCTGATCATGAAAATACTTTTGTATTAAAGGTAATCTATAGAAATTATTTTCCCTGTGGTATCCATTCATGAAATTACTTCCCAGCTTGTTGTCAACAATAGGTGTTGCGAGAAACATTATTTTATTCTACCAAAAATAATGATAAAATTTATATTAATTGAACATTTTAGCATGACTCTAGTAGGTCCTTGTGTACCTAGGTATTTGTTAAATATTCCTACTTAAATCCTATTTTCTTTAAGAACATGATGAAATAAGAATGAATGTGTGCGATAGCGTACATCTCAACTCATAAAAACAAATAAGAATAATCCTTTCCACCTTACACAGCTGTTTCTGTTATGGCTTGAGGAACCAAAATTTTGTGTACCTATCTATCTAGAAAGAATAAGAGTTTATTTGCCAAGCATGGGTCAGTAGGGTTTCATAGAGGATGACACAAACCATAAAATAATAAAATTAGTTAACAGGTTGAGAAGAGAGACGCAAAAAATGTTTTATTTCTATAGTTTTAAACATTTGACTCAAAAAGTGACTATTTAAATATTTTAAAAATAGTAGGAAACGCTTGTTATGGCGATAATGTAGATAGAAGTTAGAATAAAAGTGCTTGTTAGTCATGCAATAAGAATAGTCATACCTGCCATAATTATGTATTGCTGCAATTATGTTATGGCAGGCATTATCAGCCTGATCGAAGGAAATAGAATCTGAGGAAATCTGTGATCACAGATTTATTGTGATATTGGCTGAAAAACCTGGATGATAAAAATAATAAATACATATTTTCCTCATATTCATTTTACCCAGGTTTTATTCCATGTCAGAAAATCAGAAGTGCTTTTAATCTAAACTAATATAGTAAACAGAAAAGTGAAATGATTGGTTTGTTTGTGCAACATTATCTCCGGAGATATTGATCATGTTACAAAATTTATTCACTGATTGAAAGCTAAACTTCTGTTACGAGCTACTATTTGTCCCTGGAAAAAGGTACAGTTCCTGACACCTGTGGGAAAGGCCATTTAGTAAATCTGAAGGAAAAAGCTAGTGTTGATGTCACAGCCAACTAGCTTAATCAGCCATTTCATAAAAAGCCTAGACTTTTCATTGAACTGCATTGTTTCATCAGCGACATAAGTGACATGGGCAAGTCATCAAACGATATTGAACAAAAGATGTCAATTAGAACGCTGAAAAATCGGCGCATTTAAATGAGAAGGCTAGGCAACCAATTAAACGGCTCATTAAGCTAATTGATTGCGCCATTGACGTAATATTGTCATCATCATCATCATATCAACCGAAAGACGTCCACTGCTGGACATAGGCCTCCCCCAAGTGTCGCCACAATCCCCGGTCTTGTGCGTCTCGCATCCATCGGTTACCCGCGACCCTCATCATCGGTCCACCTTGTGGGAGGCCTTCCAAGGCTGCGTCTTCCGGTACGCGGTCGCCACTCCAAAACTTTTCGGCCCCATCGACCATCTGTTCTGCGAGCAATGTGCCCTGCCCACTGCCACTTCAATTTGGCGATCCTTCGGGCTATGTCGGTAACCTTGGTTCTCTTGCGGATATCATCATTCCTGATTCGATCACGCAAGGAAACTCCGAGCATTGCCCTCTCCATTGCCCTTTGGGTGACTTTAAGCCTTCTGATGAGGCCCATTGTGAGCGACCACGTTTCGAGTCCATAGGTCATCAGTATCACTGGCAACACGCACTGGTCATAGACTTTCGTCTTGAGACACTGTGGTATGTGAGACGAGAAGATACCGCGCAACTTCCCGAACGCCGCCCATCCGAGTCGGATTCGACGGTTGACTTCCTTCTCGAAGTTAGCCCTACCTAGCTGGATCGTTTGTCCCAGGTAGACGTACTCTTCAACAACTTCGAGTGCAGAGCCTCCAATCTTGATAGGAGTGGGTGCTACATGGGTATTTACCATGACCTTGGTTTTGTCCATGTTCATTTTAAGACCCACTCTTTCAGAAGCTCTACTGAGGTCATCGAGCATTGTACTGAGGTCCTCCGTGGTCCGTGGACGTAATATTGTATTGTCACAAATAATAAAATAAAAGCACTTACACTATTTGATTCATTTTCATGTCTATTCAATTTGGTAAATGATAAGATAACAGTGTTGCTAAACTTCTTTCAGTAATAAGTTATAACCCCAATAATGTAAAACAATATTTTATTTCCTACCCTATGAGATCAATACGTTTCTTAGGAAAAAGGGGGTGTTCCTTCCTCTTAACTCACTAACTTTTCTCCAAGTCTTATTTATTTTCCTGTATTGTGGGTTTGTTTATTATGAAACAAATAAACAACACATTCATTACCAGAAAATATTTATTTGTCAGTTTCCTTAAACATCAACATTACAACTTCTTACAAAACCATTACCAAGAATATTTTAGACTGAAATTGAAAGAATTTATACCCATTTCTTGTAGCATCCAATCCCTCAGTCTCTGCACCCTCATTTTGTAAATTTTAGTTAAGCAATATCGGTTGTTCTTAATTTAAACAAGTTAAATAAAAGCTTTTAAAATCAGTAATAGAGCCTGTTAAGTAACATCCTGAATAAACATATATTATTTTATTAGGCTCAAGCTATATAATATAGGTTATTTGGGTTCTTATCCTACAAAAAATATTCGGAAAAATGCCAATGGTTGTTAATGCCATGCTAAGATAAATGCATGTGGTGGTGCCTGCCAGAGTTGCGGAATTTGTTCGAAATCGCGGCCCTGGAACGCAAAGGTCATTCGGAGGAACATGGATGGGTTTTAGTCAGCAAAAATATAACACTCCTTGACCTCCTCACTCCCATGAAGGGAGTCATTTGATGATTTCCCATTTAAAAAAGACGCATGTGGTAGGTACTAATATCAGCCTGCATCATCCCAGTCAAAGTCAAAGCATTTATTACAATTAGACCATTACAGGAACTTTTGAATTGTCAAGGTCGGTCGGTCAAAAAGATGAAGCTATTTGCACGTTCCAAAGCGTAGATCTCTATGAAGAAGAACGTGCAAGAAACTCCACGGACACTCTTTTAAAAATAATATTTTGTAACAAAATTATAGTTACAAATTCATATTGAAATTATACATATATGTGAGAACGATGTAAAAGACGTGCAGGATAAAAGAGTCCGGAGTAAAAAAGAAACAATTCAAAGAAATAATTATTAAAATAAACCATGGTAGCCGAGAGATGACCAGTCTCAGCTGACGGCGCCCGTCCACAAAAATGACGCATACGCTAGCATCATTCGGCTCAACCAATTTTAAGGGAGCCAAACCACCATCAGCCAGACTTTTGAGTGAGCATGACATCCACAATCGCCAGGGTACATTCAGTCTGGGGAAAGGCCTCCCCCATGAACTATATAACCTCATTCCAATTCCAGGCGGACAACAACATGGAATACGTAATAGAGGCGGCAGACGTGGACGACATGAAGTCGTGGCTGGCCACCATCAAGTACTGCATGCGATCGCCGCCGACGACGCAGCCGCCTCCCGACGCGCTGCCGGGCATGCCCGAGCCGGCCCCGCCCGACCTGCCCCCCAGGAGGGACCTGCCCGCCAGCACCAGTAACCTGGACTTAGCTACTGATACTCCTGAAGAGGCTGAATTAGGTAAGACTACTGTTTAGTGTAGGTTATCATCGAGGAATGCATGAGGTCGCAACCGGCTGCCGATGCGTTGCCGGGCATGCCCGAGCCAGCGCCCCGCGACCTGGCCGCCAGCTCCAGTAACTGATACTCTTGGAGAGGCTGAATTAGGTAAGACTGTCATTTTGTGTGGGTTATCACCAAGTACTGCATGTGGACCCAGCCGCCGCCCGACGCGCTGCTGTGCATGTCCGAACCAGCGCCGCCCGACCTGCCGCCGAGGAGGGATCTGCCCGCCGACACCAGTAACGTGGACTTAGCTACAGGTACTGCTGAAGATCATTGTCTTATGTAAGGTATTTTCATCATCTTCCTGCCCTTGTGCCGTGTTACTTGGTGTCGGTGCAACTGCACTTTTCTTCTTTCATTCCGTCCTGCTATCCGTCACTCAATCACTGCACTGACTCTCTTTTCTTTCATATCATTTCTCTTCTCACAAAATCCATCCATATTTTATTTGGCCGCCTTCTGTCTCTCCATCCATCCACATTTATAAATCTTATACTCAGTTATATAGCCGTTCTGCTTCTTATTAGCATGTGGGCAGTAAGGTCTAACGACCCCACACACCCTAGTGTGATCAGTTTTGTGAACTTACCCTGTTTTTTTTATAATCGTCTTCGTCATCCAATTATATGGATGTCATATTCTCTCTATCTCGCCTGAGGAAAAATCAAGTGACAAGCAGCCACTCAACAATTTGATTGACTGTGATAGTTAATGAGTGTGCCAGTTGTCGCATTTATTTACACTATCAGTCAGAAGACAATCACGGTATCGACTCATTAATAAGTCTATTCATGTACTTACCTAGTCACCTCGTAGTATGCGATCAGTCTATTGTCTACTACTGCGTGTGATACTATAGTAGTGTTTTATTACTTTGTCGCGTAGCCGTTTGACTAAAGTGACGTTTTAGTGGGGAAGGTCAGCCTCTCTTGAACCAGGGAAATCACCTGTGACTGGCATTAGTTTTGGTGATGTTAAGTACGTGTTTTGCTGTCTTCAAATTAAAGAGATTGTTTGACAGTCATTTTGTAATCAATCCACATTTAAAACTAGGGGTCAACTCGTTGCGTCTGGCCTGAGACTTGTCGAACCGAGTCATCGTGAAATCAGATGTTTTTTTTTTTTCAAAAAACTTTTTCACAAAAAAAAAACCGACTTCCAAAAAAAACACTACAAACTACAAAATAACTTTAATTTCGGAAGTCGGTGTTTTTGGTTGCTTCTTCGTTATTTGACACCGACTTCCGAAATTAAAGTTATTTTGTACTTTGTAGTGTTTTTTTTGGAAGTCGGTTTTTTTTTGTGAAAAAGTTTTTTATTTTTCACTTTTTAGTGATACCCCACACCTAAAAACACCACTGGGAAGTCACAGAAAAGTAAAAATATGCAATTTCGTATGATTTTTTCCACATATTTTTTCCAGCTATTTGGATTTAAAAACCAAACTGCTGAACCGATATTGATAAAATTTAAATGGGACCAATCGAGAAGTATATCCTTTCACATCAAACAAGAATTTTTCAAATCGGTTCATAAATGACGGAGATATGAGGTAACAAACACAAAAAAAAAATACAGACGAATTGAGAACCTCCTCCTTTTTGGGAAGTCGGTTAAAAAAAGATTAAAAAGTCATAAAGCCGGTCTCGCGTTCGCCACCTCTCTGGGCCCGAAAGTATATCAAGAGCCATACTCTTTATCTCTGCCAAACCAAGTCGGCAACTGAACAAAAGCCATACCCCCCAAGCATTGCCACCATAACCACCTCTCCTGCTTAGTTTCTTTGAAAAATAATTGGCGATCTGCCGAGCCCTTTCCCAACTATGTTGGGGTTGGCTTCCAGTCTGACAGGATGCCACTGAATTCCAGTATTTAAGATGGAGCGTCTGCCTTAATCTGACCACAATACAGTAACTGATTAACATGATTTCCCTTGGCAAGACTTTTTTTATGGATGGGAATCATGCCCTTTGCGTTCCAGGGCTGCGGTGACTCTTTCAAACAAAATCCGCAACCCTGGCAGGCTCTGGGCCTAACGGGCCCCGTATACTATGCTGACATCTCTTTGAGGCGCGCGTGGAACACAACGCGCCGCGACCCGGGCCTGGCTTTGATCGGACGGTCGCCGTACGCAGGCCCGCGCCTACGGTGACCGGGAATCGCCCTGGGACTCCCGACGCCCGGGGCGTCTTCCTATGTTGCGGCGGCTGGGGTGTGAGGGTTGTCTCTCCCTCACGCAGCCCGTCTCCTCCTTCACTAGCATTACTGCTTCGCCGCTGCTTCTTTCGAACAAATTCCGCAACCCTGGTCCCTTGGCAAGACTGATTTTCTGGCTTCTGACTGTATCGACTGTCAAAGATTACAAATGACAGCCGGTATGAACGGCGTAACGTGCTGTCCGAGGCACGGTGTAGTCTCGGCATGTGGTGTGTGCTGGTTTGGCGGATCATCTTCGACAAGCGTTGCTTCACCATGAATATCAACCCATGCGGCTTTTATTATTTCGTTACGAGCTCCTCTGTCTTCTTTATTTATAATGTGCCAATGATTTCATAAACGGCTAAAGAGGTCCTGATTAAAAAAAGTAGCACTTTCATACACAGACACTTTCATAAAATCTTTTGTTTCCCAGGTTCAATAGCAGAAGAAGCCTGCGAGTCGTCTTCACGGGTTTCCCTGGCCGAGTGGCCCTGGTTCCACGGCACGCTGGCCCGGGCGGCGGCGGCGGCGTGTGTACTCGCGGGGGGCGCGGCGGGGCACGGCTGCTACCTCGTGCGCCAGAGCGAGACCAGGCGCGGGGAGTATGTGCTCACGTTCAACTTTCAGGTGAGGGTTTGTGTTGCGGAATTGTTCGAAAAGTTACCGCGGCACAAAGCGCAAAGACAAAACAAAGCGCGGCGCAAACGGCATTTGAAGGAACACGGGTGGGTTTTAGTCAGTAAGAGACACTCCCTTCCGCTCCGCCCAGAGCAGGAGGAGTCATATGATGATTTCCCATCAAAAAATTATTTTTATTGGATTGGTGCACGGTATTTGAATTGAGGATTTGAAGTCATGCCATTGACATTTTGCCAGCAGTTTCATGCTAAACTAGAGTGGCAAGTTCTATTCTTGATTCAGAAACCGGGAATAAGTCTGTTCTGGTTGTCTTTGAGAAAGCTCGACTTTGGAAGTCTATTGGCTGAACAATCCATATTAAGCAAGCCATGGTTTGGTTCTAATTATGCTTCAACATGAGCTGTGTTGTAGACTTAAACACCTCTAAAGGGTTTGAAAATTGGTGTTTCTTAATTTCGACATCACAATCCAGTCTGAACGCAGGCCCCTCTCAACGTACAAAGTAACCAGCATGGTAACTTCATCGTCTTCAATTTATGTTTTTAACTGTTCAGTGAATAAGATTTTTTTTTTAATTAGGCTATTGGTTCACTTGCCCAATGATCCCAAATAACGTATTAAACCGTATCCTCTCCCCAGGGCCGCGCCAAGCACCTGCGCATGACCCTCAGCGAGACCGGGCAGTGCCGCGTGCAGCACCTGTGGTTCCCGAACGTGCACGACATGCTCGAGCACTTCCGAGCGAACCCG
Source organism: Melanchra persicariae (assembly GCA_947386135.1). Taxonomy (NCBI): domain Eukaryota; kingdom Metazoa; phylum Arthropoda; class Insecta; order Lepidoptera; family Noctuidae; genus Melanchra; species Melanchra persicariae. The sequence goes on along the minus strand of OX376661.1, from coordinate 4,783,422 downwards.
ATCCCGCTGGAGTCGGGCGGCGCCGCTGACGTCACGCTCACCGAGTACGTCGTGTGCCAGGAGGGGAACAGGCAACAAGTGAGCATCGCACATATGGTTTCTTAGATACATTTAGGATTTATGTGGCTACCATACGTGGTTAGGTTGTGTCAGTTTAGCTTCAGATTCTACTTTAAGTTTCAATAAAAGTGATGATTCGGGTTATAGTCAACCTTCTGGCCTTTTTGACATTTTATTTTTAGCCGAAAATCAAGTCACTTATTCCAATAAAGCAGAGAGTCAACACTTTTTTAACGTCAATTTCACATAAAGACAGTCCCTTGAAATGCCTGCCCATAGGTGCAGCATTTGTCCTAAATAAATAAATAAAAAGTAAGATAAAATGTTTATTTAAGAGTCCTACTGTTTACGGGTATCTACTGAACTGTCATGTAGCTGCTATTTTACAATTTAAAAAAATATGACAATAATCTCATAAGTCCTGTTGCCTCCGTTGCTATTTCACAATAAAAAAAATACTAGTGAGAATCCTTTGTATCCGTCACAAATTTATCTCAATTAAGTGTTTCTGAATTGAATTCAATAATTAGACTGTCGCCCCTGATCGGATTTTATAAAGATAAGCTGAAACTGAAATTTATTCTAAACATGTATGGTAGCCTAAATGATCCTCGATTGTTTAGTAAATCTGCCTGTATTTTTGTTCCGCTAGCGTCAACGCATAGCAGTCATATTGTATACCAGTGATAAAATTATAAAATATGTACAAATTCTTTAGCAGCTGAAAAATAAACATTGTCTTTGAATGTGAAACCGATGAATACCGAGATGTGCAATGTTGTTAGTAAACAATCGAGAATCATCACGAAATCTGTTCATTGATCGTCACTTGATTATTGAAGTTAATCACAAACAAACGCACTTTTTATTACACTACATTATCTGACAGTGAATATGACACATTTAAAAAAGAAGTTTAATTTCTACTCCCCAAATAATAAGAATCCTTTATTGACATAATGAATACAATTTGGATTATAGTATTCCCTAGCACCTGCGCTAGTAAAAACTGTTTTGCAGGTGTAAGTGTCTTCCCCTGAATAAAGTGACAGTAATCTTACGTCATAAAGAAATTAAAAGAAAAGAAACATTATTTTATTTTTACTTTTTTTTTTATTTCTTCCAAACAATGCACAATATTGTAATTATTGGGTGACTGGTTTTCACCCATTATACACAAGTATTTTGACACTACGATTATTTGTAGTAGCGCGTCATCGGTCCCTCAAACCTATGTGACATTCGCTCCCTACTGCAAGATGGGTCATATTCACCCCCGGGTACAGTTTATCAGTTTTAACAATGAGGCATATTGACCCACCGAACCTTACTTCTGCAAGCTTTAAAATCAGACAAAGATAAAGGTTCACGAGCTAATTATAATGTAATTATAATAAGCAATAATCAACAAGGCATTAAGACTCAACGGATCTGAGATTTGTTTTAAAGTATGTGCTACTGTTAAGTCTTTAAGGTCTAAAATGCATTGATTTAAGAAACTCTTGAGGCTCAATACTGCTCTGCCACTTTAGCTCTTATGGCATTATTACCCAAAAGTGTGGGTATTTCATTATACACGACATGCTATTTTCGAAGCATGAGTTATATTTATGCATAGAAATGTTTTTTTTTGTATGTTTCGCCTTCGAGTAGCGTTTGTTCATATTTTGTTGCTATTGATGTTGTTAGTTTGTAGCTTGTAGTTATATTTGCTCAGCATTGTTTGTTTTCATACTCATTTATGGCCCCCGACTTACTGAGATGCCTCAATGTGTCTCTACATGAGAATATGTTAAGAATCTCTCGATTTTTTTCGAAAATAAACTTTAACTGTTAATATGTAAGGTCCTTTTTTAGATAACCATCATAAGACGTGGGCTGATAAGTGAATCACTTGTACGCATTAGAAAACAATATTAAAATAGAAGTTAATCTATTAAAACAATTCGCCAATCTTTGCCAATAAACACATGGTGTCCATGCTTTAATTTAAGATAGCTACGTCTATAGCTTTAAAAAGTAGCTCTTATGTACTAGAACTTAAAGACGGATTTTGAATAAACGATTATTACGAACAATATTACGATTAAGTTTAGTTACTCTTGTACCCACGATTCCTGTACGTGCATTTTATTTATTAATGACAATAAATGTAAATTTATTTAAACGTCATATTTAAAATAAATAAAATTAAGATATTAGTGTTTACTTAAGTACCTATTAAGATATAGGTGTAAAGGAATCACAATGTTCTATTGAATAATCGCATTTAAACTTAGTACGTATTTTGTGTGTAGTAGGACACAAATTCGAATGCATTTTATTTCGTTATGAAGCTAACGTTGTGTGCCAGTTATATAGGTATCTAATAGTAGTAAATACCCAAATTAGTTGGGTTTGCAAAGGAATATTTCGGTTCTAGTGAGGAAACAGAAAATAGAGAAGATTTTTGGTACAATCGTGGCAACCTGGGGCTCGATTCTGCTATTGCAATCGTGTCTCAATGACCGGTCAGTGATCGAATATTTGACAACTTTGACAGTTTTTGTATGGGAAATGTGTCAAAAGTTTGACGTTATACGTCAAAAATCGATCATTGACCGGTCATTGAGACACGATTGCAATAGCAGAATCGACCCCCTGGTCGAATTTGAGAATGGCCCTATGTAATTGTAAAATGTGTCCCAAGTAATTACAACGTAAAACAGAACAAATAGTAGTAAATGTTCCTATTTATTTCTTAAATACCTATTAAAAGATCAGCTAAAAGCAAATAGGGCTATAATAATTCTAGGGCCCAATTATTCCTTTATTGTTATAGAATTTATTTATCGTCTCATAACTCAAGATTGATAAAATGGACTGTTAATATAATGTACTAACAATGGAACTTAGAATATAATTATATTGTTTATAATTTGTACAAAATCATGTTCTTCCGAGCTTTAATTTTAATTTCTTGGTTGTAAATTTTTATTATTAAACTTTATTCTATGGAATGGCTTTGTTTTTTATTTTGCTGTGTTTTTTTTTCTTCGTTTTTTTTTGTCTGTGTGTTGTGTTGCAAGCATACTCATTATTGGTAAGTTTTTTATTACGATATTTATGCTTTTATATATAGCTTGTAATTGTATTCGTTGGCCGCGTAGCTGTTGATGTAAATATTGACCAGCATAGAGAAGTAGTGCTTTTAAACTAATCACTGGCTAAAAAGACGAAATAGGCATCCTTTGAGCTCGCAATCATAGACTTCATCCATCGTTTACCATCAGGCGGGATTGAGGTCTACACCGGCCTCATAGTAAAATTAATAAAAAAAAAAACAATCGTAAAGATCCCATAACCTTTTCAACTTTAAAAAAAGAACCACCAACAAAAAGTTTCAACTATCCAATCTTCCTCTCCACCACTCACGCGCACTTCCGTCCCCAGCTGGACGTGACGCACGGCAGCGACGTGCGCATGCGCCGCGCCGAGCTCGAAGCGCTGCTGCTCGCTAGCGGCGCCCACCACGACATCCGCGCCGTCGACAACCAGTACACGTTCGTGTAACAATCAGCTCGCTGTGGAGTGAATAGCGGAGTGCTGGGCGCCATCAACAGGGCGCTCTGCTGCAACGAATACGGTACTGTACCTATTAGTCTTGTGTAGTGTGTTTTTTCGGGATGTATCGGTTTTTGTAAACAAGTATGGCGCCTTCTAAGATTTATTTATTTATGCACACAAATGTACAAAAGCGGATTGAATGCCGCTACCAATCCACCTTTAGGTGATTCAGATCATGCAGAGACAAATAGTGATACGTTCAATATTGAGAGCAAAATGAGGTTTCGATTCACGTATAGGGAACGTGCAATAAGGACTTTCGTACTTGTCTAATCCAGAGAGCCTAACACGAATATTTTTTGACGTAATATTTATTTGAATTGGATACTATATTCATGTTTTTGTTAGCTACAAATTGTGTAAGTCGCATAAAATTAAACCTAAAATTCTATGGGATTGTAGTTTTTTATATTTAAAATTCACTTATGTTAACGGATCGTGCATGCCCTCTGTTGCATAGTTGACCACATCATCGCTTACCATCAGGTGAGATACTGATAACATTTCTATAATAGTTAAAAATCGATTTGATTCCAAAAATTATGATTTTATGCCATATTTGTTTACTAAAGCAGACATGTAAGAAAAAACACACTGTAGGTAGGTTTAGCAAATGTTTGTATGTGTCTGACACAAGTCAATGTATATCATTTACAGTAAATTCTAGGTACAGTAGTTCGAGACTGATGGGTTTTTAGAAAGATGATTTGTTAAGACAGAGTAAAGGATTATATTTGTCAGCCATTTTGAAATATTATCTCGAAGTGTGACGCTGACAAGTGTCTATAAAGACCCGTTTACACGTCTGCGGTAATAAAATTTAGTGTCTAGAACGGTGTAAACAGCCGGGTCAGTAGTTAACTCCGTTCTCGTCACTAAATAAATTGGACTAAAGACTTTCTCAACTAAACTGGAGGCGTGTAAACGGGTTTAGTATACCTTACTCTGTTAGGAAGTGTAAATAGGTAGGTATATGTATTATATCTGACACACTTATTTCTACCTAATTAAGGTCTTCTTGTAAGCACAAAGTGAACGGGTAGTTATGTTGTATAAAATGAATGCTGGAAGGGTTTACTCCACAGTATGAGAGTTTAGGAAAATAATATTTAATGTAGTTATTATATGTAACGCTGTAGGCCAATTAGTTTCACTGTCAGGTGAAAATCCGACATAGTTTAAGGACTGCAAAAATAATTTGTGTAACATAACTTTGCAGTTCGAAATGTAGTTGATTTGTTGTTCTGTGGCCGAGACTTCTAGTATCAGCTAATTCAGGCCATATTTTATTTATTTCATGTTATCCTGGTTCCTATATCCCATTAAATCTATTCTAATGCCCACTTGAAATCTCTGCTATGAAAAATATGCTTCAATGTTCGCAATCACGACGCCTATTTCACCTAATACCGAATGGTAACTCATAGGAATCAGGCTGTATATGGCCTGAATATTCCGCAATTATTTATTTGTGCAATAGGTTTAGTATATTTATTCTAGCATTAATAATTTACTGTCATAATAAGGCTTAGCCAAATCTATGTTACGTATTAAATGTACTTAAATTAATGTTTTAGATATTAAGTACTACCAATTTATTGTATTTCTCACTGCCAAACTGCCCCTTATATAGACAAAATTATTTTAAATATTTAGACTTGATAAATACCTACTACTTGCAAATGCTTGTGTCGCAGCCAACTAGCCGTTTCATTAAAAGCCTAGCCTTTTCATTGAACTGCGCCGTTTGATGCAAGTCATTAAACGATATTGAACAAAAGATGTCACTTAAGTCGCTGAAAAATCGCGGATTTAAATGAAAAGGCTAGGCAACTAATTAAACAGCTGATTAAGCTAATTGGCTGCGACACTTATATGAGGAGCCAAAATCTTGTGTAATATTTAAAAAATGTAAATTAACTATTGGAATTAGTTTTCATATTTTGTGGCTGAATTAATCCATGTGAAAATGTTTGCTAAGTTTTTAAGCAGTTTTAGTGAACCTAAGAGGCTTTAAAACTAAAACAAGAAATACAGGGGCTAGTCTGATTGTAATAATAACTCATAGGTAGGGGAATATATCGTATTACTAATGTTCCAAACCTTCTACTTGTCAATAACTGGTGGCTCACTTACACGAAGCAAATTTTTGTCAAGATTTAAGGATGATTTCCACCAAACGGGTCGCACTGCATACATGCAAGACGCCCGCGGTGAAGCTTCTCTGAGCGGCTTAGTATTAATGTGTACCTACACGATTTAATATCGTTTAAAGATTGTAAAATCCGTTCCTATGCGATCCTGGCTGTTTGGTGGTAATTATCCGTTAAGAAAGGAGATTATAGAGGTGTGCAGAACAGTTGACGGTTTGCTCGTCAACGTCACTCGTCAAAATGCATGTGACACTGGGAATGAGGGGTGGTGTTTTGCTCAGCGAAAAGCGAACTTAACAGAAGTCATTAAGTTTAGATCGACGTATAGTCTTGCATGAATCGACTTGTGACTTGCTTCACGATTATCGAGTCAAGGACTCAACTCGTGTAAATGAGCTTTTAATCCGATTCATTTTGTCTCTAATGTAGTTAGATACAAAAAGGAACCATATCGTTTTCCACCTATGCATTGATATTGTATTTTCCGATACGGTCAATATCGGAAAATTATTCGTCTGTATTGTAATTTATCAAATAGGATAATATTTGTACGTATGTGTATAAAAAAAAACTTAACGAAAAATTATTCAATTGTACTGAAAACTACTAGAACAAATTGCGTACACGTGTGTATTGACTTTCTTATAGATGTTGATTCAACATGCAATTTGTATAATTATTGTCACCGGGTTATGTCTTCTCTTAGTAAGACACGGGTATTTTGTTAACTATTGAATTGGGATGAGATTTACTGTATTTCAAATGATCTGTTAACAATAATATAATTATCGAAAGCATAATCTAATAAAGATTTATTACAATCTTTCGGTGTTACAATAATCCGGTGACATTATCGATGTTTGCAATTAAAAAGATCCTTCTCAAGGAAATCAAACTGATGATGTTTAAAATAAAATTAATAAGTGTAAACAATATTACGTGTAAAATTAAATGTTGTTGGAATTGATAACGATCATTGTAAGGTAAGTCATTAACGAAATTATATATAACATGTTTGTTGGTTCTCGAAAACTGCATCACACTCACAGGGCATCGAGGAGCCACGGCGGCTAGTCAGAGGCGGGATTGTCAAAGCTTTCCCTAACCAAGCGTATCAATCAGTGAATGTCACAGTTTACTCCTAGAAATTATTAAGGGTATTTGAGTATCAAAAATGGACATGAATGAATAGGTACTTACTTGTTTTTAGAAATATGTAAATTTATTTTTTCACAAACCGTATTAAATTATGGAACTAAGTACGATTTGTGAAAAAAAAAAATTAAAATCGGTGTAAAAATAAAGTTGCACGCTTTTGAAGTTATAATTATTATTATCCTACCTAATTATGCAAAACGTTATTTGCACTAGATGGCGCGACTGTCGAATGACGTCACACGCAATTAGTGTTGCAAGTCTCAGTTAATCTACTCACAAATCCGTCATTCCAGTTTTTCTTTTGCTTCGTGTTGTTTTTTCTCGAAGTAATGAGAAATGTAATAAAAGAAATCCAGTCAAATACCCTATTGACAGTCCGTGACAATGCTTACTATAACTATGATAGCCGAAACTTGCGCTCAACGCACATTATGCGGGCACGAAACTGTATTAGTAATGGCGTCTCTATCCTCTGCCGGCGCGGTTATTCCCTGCTCTGATCTGATCACGCTACATAAAATTTATCTTGGAAACAATGTAACTTAGACATAAGTAAAGTTAATTTGCATGTGAAAGCCAAGCGAAGTCGTATTGACGAACCTGTATGTACTCAATAACCATTCAACCAGTTTTTACTTAACAAACATTCCTTATAAGTTGTATGTAATTTTTTGAGAACAAAATATAGTCAATATATTTTGCAAGGGTTTTTTATTATAAAAACTAGCGACACGCCCCGGGTTCGCACCGATGCAATTTTTTATTCACTTACGAAGTGAACATCTTATTACCAGAATCAATAATATTGTGGTTCAGGCCGAACTATAAAGTGAATCAGACGACCGTCAACGACGTCTGCCCTCGCGTGACTACCAGTTCGGGACACTATCTCCCCCTCACGCCTCGCACTCCCCTCCGGCGCCAGCGCCGCCCGGGCCCTTTTCATAATTTTTTTTTTTTGGTTGCGCGACTCATTTTAGTTTTGAGATATCTCCTAAGATATTCATCCAAATGGTATGAACGGCAATTTAGCTATTAATTAAAACACGCGCAAAGAATAACACATTTATTTAGTTTTAAGAATTTACAAACTATGTTGATGAAAATATCTTTTCAAATAAAGCAGTATTTTAAACCAAATTTGAATATCATTGAAATGGTTATTGTGAGGCATAAGTAAAAGATAGACACCCGACCAAATGAAGTTGTCAATGGTATTGAGCTATTTAGGCTTCAATCAAGAATACACGATCTGAATCCTGATCAGTGTTTAGGACATAGTGCACGAGTGTACACCACATTCGTGCATATTTTGTGGATTTTGGAATATTAAAAACAACAGTCAATAATATTAGGTACTAATTTTTGTAAAAATATTTTTTCGTAATTTTTATTGATTTGATAAAACAAGGAATACAATGGCATGCCCAATATTTTTCGATAATATTACTACCGCATTAAAATCCGTTGCATAGTTAAAAGATCTAAGCATACAGAGGGACAGACGGCGGCGCGACTGTTGTGATACATATATTATCTGTGCAATCCGATAATCTTGGAGCACTCCGTCTAGCATTTGTCTGTGCCTTTGCAGTTATCTATAATATACTAATATAACAAAGCTGAAGAGTTTGTTTGTTTGAACGCGCTAATCTCTGGAACTACCAGTCGGATTTGAAAAATTATTTTTGTATATTAATATGATATCCACATTCATGAGGAAGGCTATATGCTATACTGAAACGGGGAAAAACAGAATATGCGCGAACGAAGTCGAGGGCAAAAGCTAGTACTGAATCAAGTAAATTCTGAACAATAACTATTTTATTTAAAATATCACATCAAGTTATAAATTAAAACATGGCGCAGTCGCGGAAATAATATTTTAGTCAAAATCTCAAGTTTTAAAAATACAAACTTAAAGTCTACAAGCATAAATTTTCTTCCAATACAAGATGGAGGGCGGCGTCGTTTCGCTATGGAAAATGTGTCTGTAAAATTGCCAGCTGTATGTCTAGAGAGAATGCCGTGAAAGCTGGCAAGTTTCGAAGACTACTAAATTGTGACTGGCAAGAACAAAAACTCGGGTGATGATAAAATTGTCCCTGCTGAGAAACGATGGGGCCGGCAAGAATAATATCTATTAGGGATCCGAGGCTAAATATAAAAACGTAACCAGTGCGCAGTGCTGTTACAGCGCACATTAATCCTCATATAAATGTTGTTTTTATCGATTTAAATCAATTTATTTTATATACTATGTACAAATAAAAAAAAAAATTCTTATATACTAGTTACAGCATTAATCGTCTAGTAAGGGAACAATGTAAAATTCGGAGAACATCTGCCTTTGGTCTTCTTTTTCTAATTTTAACTGCAGTAACATTAGGCCGTTGGAACTGCATCTTAGCACTACCTGCAAACAATTAAATAGGAGAAGTTACACTTAGGTCGTTTACGCACTTCATCCGATCCGAATTCGAATTTGAGTTCCGAGTTTTATCCATCCTGGTTGGAAATGTACTGAATTCGGATAGATGGAGTACGGATGTAGCGCGAACGCCTCGCTAGAAGTATAGTACTTACACGGATGTACAATTCTCGGATTCGGATCAGATGCAGTGCGGAACTGCTCTTAGTATTAAAAATAAATTAAAAAAAAAACCCTACCCCTTCTGTATTGCAATGATTGTAGACAACCGTCCCGCATGTCGAGAGACTCGTGAAAGCCGAAAAATATAAGAGAATCAAGTATCTTGACTTGCCTCGCGAGTTTGTCGACCTGTGGGATGTGAATTTAGCAGTGATTGTACCGATAGTCGTGTCAGCCAATGGCTTAACAGCCACGAGCGTCTACCAGCACCTTAGGATGGTTTCCTTATGCAGCTGGATCAAGGGCTTGATTCAGAAAGCGGTACGTACTACTGGTCACGCCTCTGATTGTTAGGAGGTTCCTCTCTCTCTCTGGAGCCCTGTGGCCCTACCATGACGTGTTAAAGCGTGAGTCGCTCGAGAGAGGAGGGATGGAGCTATATAGGGTGTATAGCTCCATTCCTCCTTCTCGCTCGTCATGGTAGGGCCGTGGATCGCCGGTAGCTTGGACCCTTTTCCCGGTGACCTACTATATTTTTAATATACCTTTTAATATTTTCTAAGAAAATTATGAAACAATTAAAGTAAATTAATAACCTTTAGTAAATAGATTTCATGACTATGAGGAAGCTAGCTTATCGTTTCAGCCACACCCACAAATCGTGACGTTAATAACACTTGATTGACGAAAACAGCTTTTATTGCTACGAAATAAAGGCGCTGTGAAAGTCAAATTAAATTGTTACAATGCCTTGTATTGGATTCTTTGACATTCGCTTAAAATCATTTGGAAAAAAGGGTTTATTTTATTGTCACCAGACAATTTTTAGATTTCTTTAGAAATCTTAAAATTACTCGTTCCCTATGAACTCTTTTTCGACAAACTTCTTAACTAATTTTAGACCCAAGTAACTTGCATACTATAAAATACTATACATACTATAAAAAGATTTTAACGTATTCTCATCTCTATCTTTTTAATTTGTTTGCTAAGTTTGTATGAAAAACCGTGAGGAGTAAACGCTTTGACGCGATCGAGTTTATTAAAAACCAGTATCTATATAAAAATTAGACGTAAAGTTGAAACAAACCTTGGTAGAAATAGCGAGTGCCTTCATAATGCTTCGTATGTGATGTAGCTGGTACTTGAGTGTAACGGGTGCTTCACAACTGAAGCTCTGCACCATGTCCGAGGACTTCGGCATGTCGATGCAAGAGCGGTCCTGCAAAGGAATTAATTTTGTTTTTTTATTATCTAGTCTGATTCAACAGCTATCGCTCTTATGACAAAAATTTTATAGTAGCCCATCACATTATGAACAGGAACCGAAGATGCGGCAGGTTTAGAAAGAGATGGTGGGATGTGTTGCACTCCTTAATGGAAGAAGCGAAGGGAGGCCTTTACCCTGCACACAAGTGTGGAACAATAAAAATCTACGCATCTGGCTAAACGATACTCATAATTTTTCTTACCACACGATGAGTTATAAATAACAACCGAAAACGGAGACGCGGCGATTCCATAGTCTGAACATATTAAATCTACCTAGCTTTTTCCTAACCATGCTGGTGTCGGTGCTGGCTACCATTGTAACCGGACGCAGCTGATATCAGCCTGCCGACGTCCACTGCTGGACATAGGCGTGACCACCCCGCGCGTGTCGCCACAACAGCCGGTCCAGCCGGTCGATTCTATCGACATCTCACGGTGTTCACCCAGACGGAGTGAACGACAATAGAGCTGTCATTCCATCTTATTTGTATGGTTTGACAACTCACCCGTCGTGCGCGCCGCCCGGGTGTTCACACGTCTTCCGGTACGTGGTCGCCACTCTAGAACTGGCCGCATCGACCATCTGTTTTGCAAGCAATGTGCCAGCAGCTTAATACCAGTGCGACTGCAAATCTGGCCGGCGCAACCAGTACCACGATACCCTTTAATGAGACTAGTTGTCAAACTTTATAACCTGTAACGACTATTTTAGTCTTTTGAGTAACTTCTAGTGTGAAGAGCAGCTGCCAGAGTTAGGGTGCCTTTCTAGACTCTCCTAGTATTTTTGTTGTGTTTTGGATTTCCTCCGTGACATTATTCATCATAAGTTCCTCATGGATTTCATAGTTGGTAATGAACCAAGGAACAACACAAACTGACTGCAAAATTATGCATTAATAGGTATTTTTATAACTTGATCTGCAGGCGCCCCGCAACAAAAAATGTTCAAGCCTAATTGACATGAGACCCACTTTAATAAGAGGTATGTGTGTGTTTGACTGCCAAAGATCTGCAAATAATTTACCTGCATGCCATAAGTAACAATGCTGACATTCGGATGATCAGGGGAGAGATTCAACTCGAACACTTCACAGGACCGCTCAATATCCGCCAGCAGGCCTAAGAAGGCAGGAGCCTTTAGCACCAGCTTGGCGACTTCCTCTGCATCCTCGTCACGTAGTTCCAGCACTGAGTCAGCTGTTTGAGTGGATATCTCACAGTCTGTCATCACGTTGTACATTGATTGGGGTTGTAAGCTGGAAATTTGATTATGGGCATTAGAATTATTTGTAGGTATCTACTTTTTTACCTTTACCTTAGTATCGATTGGCTTACGATTAAGCTAATGTTATGTGGCGATTCATTCTTAGCAGTAACTGTTAAATAGTTTAACCGGTCAAGCTCCGCCGCCTCACCTGAGTAGTATTGAAAATGTCACTGAGCGCCGGCGACACACCGGTGTGTCGCCCGATTCACGCGTTTTAAAGCTCCATTATTACCTACTTTATTAAGGTATTTTAGTTGCGTGGCACTTATGTTAGTATAGTGTATCATCCATTCATCAGACATGTGACAATGGCAGAAGGTGATAGTTCCTACCCGCGGCTTCGCCCACGTAAAGTGTTTTCACGTAACAAAACATGTCTAACAAACACCCAAACAGACAGACTTTCACATTTATAAAATCAGTAAAAACATGGGTTCTGAAGAAACTTACACTAAAAGCAGAGGTGACCCCTCACCTCTGTAGTACATCTTCAAACTGGACTCCTCGCCTGAACCAAATATGTTCAGGCATTCTGATAGAACTGCTATGCTTATCTGCAACATCAAAACAGAACAATCAGAAATGATGATTTATTATTTTGATCAGGAGTTGAATGGGTATAGGCTATTTACACATCTCATATGGCCATCTGGAACAATACATTTCAAATCGTGGGAATCAAAAGTAGCTCACAATTTAGGACCCATTAGTATTAGTGTTAAATTATCATCCGTGGTGCTTGGCAACTGGCCTTAACACAGTTGTATGTGTCCCTTGATTGGTACCTATTTGGCCTAGCTCTGTTCTGTCTCCTGCTTAATAAGTGGAAAATATACGTTTGCCTCCGCTGTTATTTTCTTTATTAATATCTTTGCGGTATCCAAGACAGTTGAATCGTTTCTCTGAGACTCGTCGAGCTTCATTGAGGTTTTTCTGGTGGTCGCCACTGTTGATTCTGGCTTTCAGGAGTTGCAGTGGTTGGGAATGTGTGGGGGGTTGCCCGAAAAAAAAAATGAAAAAAGAATTGATGTGATTGGTAGTATGTTTCAGATTAAACTTCTGGTCCCTCCACAATACACAAAATTTCTTTCTCTTTATAATATTAATCCTTTACAGGACGGCACATACAAAGTGGCCAGTAAACCGGACAGTCACTTTGGGGTGTATGTAGTTCCAGCGGAAAAATGTCGATTTTCTTAATTTCAGTTTAGCAGATATTTAGTGTATGACGTCGTGTAAATGTGTATGGTAAGTACAAATTTGTGCATCCAACCATTGGGGAGTTATTCAACAAAAACTGTTTCCGCTGTAGTTCCAGCGGATCTATATATAGATATCTCTTTAATTATGTAGTATAATGAGCTGAAATTTTACATATGAATAGTTGAATTAATACACTAAATATTGGAATATGTTTCATTTTGCTTTTCCATTAAAAAGTCCTACAATCGGATGTCATAAAATATGGTGGTCCATTCGTAGTAAATTATGCCATTGCTCAATAATTACTAAGCGCACATAAATAAAACTTGGCAAGACATTGTAGACCCTTACAAAATACAAATAAACGTTAAAAGTTAGGTTCTAAAGTCCCTATTTTAAGTACTTGGACCTAATAACCATATTTTACCTTTACGTGTATATCTCCTAAACGGTATGCTTTTTTCAAAATCTGTTTTTACAAACGTTATACACAAATTCATAGCAACGTGCGTAAAAAAATTCAACTCTGCACTAAACCGATTTATATGATTTTCATCAAATAGCCAAACGTCAGCGCAGCGGAAACTTGAATATCTGCGCCGTTTTAAGACACACACATTTCATTTAAACATACACATTTACCTCTCGTCACACACTAATTATTGCATGTATTTTTTTTCTTGTACGTCCATAGGAAAAAAAAAGTGCCGCGGGGATGACGTAGTTCCAGCGGAAACAGTTTTTGTTGAATAACTCCCCAATGGTTGGATGCACAAATTTGTACTTACCATACACATTTACAAGACATCATACATTAATATCTGCTAAACTGAAATTAAGAAAATCGTCATTTTTCCGCTGGGACTACACACACCACTTTGAGTACTCCACTAGATCACATGGACTTTATGAACATTTAAGATCAGTTTTAAAGGACAGGGTGATGAAGAAGTGCAGTTTTGCAGAATTATTCATATTTATTTCTGCAATGGTTTGATTTAAAATGAAAAGAACTTGTTCTCAGAAACTTACCTTGAACATGACATCCACATCATCTCTGACATTGTACTCGGTAAAGTTATCAGAAGGGACATAAGCGGAGGCCTGCACACACTTGCCCTCTTCCACCGTCAGCTTCAGACCCTCTGGTAGAGCACAGAACACAGCGGTCTGAAACATTTTTAATGCATAATATATTATATCTAGATTGAGGTGGAATGAAGAAAGAGAGGCCTTTGCCCAGCAGTGGGACACTACGGGCTTATAATAATAATAATAAATATTATACCTACTGCTCTCAGAGATCTTTAACAGTTGTTGTGTGTGAGTGTGGTCAGAGATAAAATACTGATACCTACTCAGTATCATTCGGATCAAATGGACCACCCACATACCCGGGTGGACGTTGCAGCTGCTCGCATCCTCACCGACTCGCAACAACTGGCCCGAAATGAAGGACAGACTATTCGATGAAACCGCCTCCTCCTAACTCAACACCACAGTGATGTCGCCTACACCCAACACCATCCAGATCATACAAACTAATCTCCAGCTTAGCCAAAATGCACGGCTGCACGCAAGGCGCTTGAGGTGAAACCACAAACAATCGCACGAATACAAGAGCCGTGGATTACAAGTGCCAGAGTATGGGGCCTTGGAAACCTCAGAGGTAAACTAACACTCTCAACACAAACAACACGGATAAACCACGAACTTTCATATCCACACCTAAAGACCTACCTACCTATTACGCCACTAACTCAATTCTGTTACAGAGACCTGACAGCGATCAGGCTCCAAACCGACAGGAATATGCCAGATCTTGTACTACCCTCGGCGTACATGCCAGGCAACGACAAGTCGAGAACTGCCCACCGAAGGAGATAACTGTTTTGGTCCAACACTGCGAGAACGCCAACCTGGACCTAATGTTGAGCTGATGCAGATGCAACTCATTTACTCATCACCCTCTCTGGGGCAGTGAAGAACACCAGAGGTCAGACATTATCCACGTATTTATTCTCGACTAATCTTCACATCGTAAACCGTGGCTCTGAACTTGGGTCACTGCCAGGGGACAAACAATCATATACCTAACGTTAGCCACAGAAATCGCAACAAACATTATCTCAGATTGGCGAGTATCCGACAAACTCTCCTGCTCCGACCATAGGAGGATTCTCTTTACAGACATCCTAGCTGCTCTGCTAGCTAGGCACCAAATGCACCAAGCTCCAATAACAGATCCCATAGAACTAGAAAACACTAACAAAACTAACCGACTACAGAAGCATATCATACGTGCTGCAAACTAAAAGCATCACACGCCAGGGGTAAGGGTAACCCCTGGTGGAATGCTGAACATAACGGACTAGGAAGTAGGTACATACGAGTATACTACGCAAAAAAATCCAACAGAGCTAAAAAGACTAGACTCCCAGAAGACTGGGAGATATACAAAAAAAACCCAATACACTTGCAAAAAACAAATCAGAACCGCCAGGAAAACTGCCTGGATTTCTAAAATTCTGTGAATTCATAGAATTAAACAACGAGGCAAGGATCAAGGATCGCATTCTTGGCACACTGAAAAACCCTGACAACTCATACACACAAACAGACCAAGAGACCAGTAGGGTCTCACACTACTGGTCTCTTGGTCACTCAGGGGTCAGGGTCCTTGTGGAAACGCACTTCCCTTCTCGAGAACATGACGTGAGCGGGCGAATCGGGACGGACACATCTATCAGCACAAGCAGCTGAATTGGACAAAGCACACTGAATACGAGCACGGCACAGAAAAACCTCGAAAAACTGCAACTGTCTGTGTGTGTGGCAATCTGGCAATCACTAGTAGTATGAGAACTGCACCCACTGCAGCCCTGCAGACTATGCTATGCTGGGACTACGACCACTACACCTACGAGTATTAGTGCGGGAGGAAGCGGCCCTAGTGGCTTTCAGGCTCAGAACATCTGGCACTTTAGTACTCTAGAATCAAGCACACACGCATCAAAAGACGCACCATTTCCAAAAACACTACAACATAGTGCTAACACAAGAATTGGATGACCACTCAGGTCCCAAAGAGCTGAGAATCTACACTGACGGATCCAAGATAAGAGCAATACGAGGAACGACTAGGATAGGTTTCAAAACCTCCCACTTTGCGGACAAAATGAAATCGTAACTTTTTGTAAAATTAGATTAAATAAATATTATACATACATATAAATATTATATATACGTTATATTACAACTAGAGAAATAAAAGCATTCTGATTCTGATTCTCATTCCAAGATAAGTGCCGAAACTGAAGTTGGAGTTTGCTTCAACGACCTCAACATCAAAATATCCAGACCGTTAGGAAAGCTTAACACCGTCTATGAGGCGGAATGCGTGGGCATTATCCAAGCGGTCCATACCATAGAAGCCAGGAGAGTCACGGGTAACCATATTCGTATACTCTCCGACAGCGCGTCAGTTCTCCAATCCCTAGGGAAGAATTACACCACCTCGAAACTCATACAAGAATGCCACAATGCGCTACAACGCGGTGACCAATCGCAACACTGTGACGCTACAGTGGATAAAAGGCCACAGCGGATCACTAGGAAATGACGTGGCCGATGAGTTGGCCAGGAAGGGATCTGGTACGTTGGCTGTTTGACCCGAATCCATAGTACCACTCCCTTTCACACAGCTACGCACGTGGCTACAAGAACATACCATACACAAGCAGAACTCTGGTGGGCCTCGGCACCAGCCTGCAGGCAGTCCAAGGAGACTATGCCATCCCTAGACAGGAAACTAACCAGGCGCCTTCTGTGTCTGGATAGGGGCAGCCTACGAATGGTGGCGGGGACAACCAGCGGGCACTGCTCACTGAACAAAAATTTTCACACGATATGTATAACGGACAGTCCTGGAGGAGGAGGAAAGGTATCGCACGTGCTCCTTGAGTGCATAAGCGTCGCCGAAATACGGAGGCAAACAATAGGGACACCGAAATCACTTAGATATCCTGAACACACTAGGACTGATCTGCTTCTGGAGGGAGGTTGGCTAGTTGGAATGACGGCCGCCATGGCACACGCACAATGGTCCAACATCAGGACTAAGGACTAAGTGCGGAAACCATACCCCAATAGGTAGATAGTAGGCAAAAGGATACACAGGTTGATTGAATTTAGTAAAGTTGATAATAATATATCGTCTAGTAGAAATTACTTACCTCCTGAAATTGTATAGCTTTCAGTAAGCTGCATAGTGTCTTCCCAGAGTCCATAGAAGCAGTAAAATAGTACTGAGAAGTTCCTTCATCCATCATTCAGTTCAATACAATTCAAATCATCTATTAGCATCAAATACTGGTCTTGTGCGACCTCAACGTATGTAATCCTGCCGAGAATCTCCGCAAGCCTAGCAGCCAGTACGTGTTTGCAGAGAACTTGCGCTTTGCGTTCTAGAACTTGGTGTTTGAACGACGGGCAAGGACAATAGTTAATACGCGGGAAAATACGGTAACAACGATCGTGTTCGCCCTGAATCTCTATCAAAATTCTTGCGTAATTTGCTGTTTTATATGCAACGAATATTGGATATTTTTCCAAGATGTCTAATGCGCGTTCAAGCACAGCTCCAAACACTGAGTGTAGTGACAACAAATCCTCATCTAGAACTGGTAATTAAAAAAAATAAATGAGTATGTTTTGTTGTACAAGGTTCGATAGAAATTGATAAACCTAACGCAACTTACGCTGTTTACTTTCAGATACTGTTAATCGTTGTTCGATGTGATTTAGGACGCACTCAGCAACTACCGGTATTCCAGATGAAGAAGACTCACTCATATCTTCTTATTTTCCATGTATTTTTGCATGTTTTTCTGCTGAAATAATAGCCTATTAGTTTTAGCCAGTGTGACTATTTTGCCAGTGTCACTTTAGAACAATGAGAGGCGGGCCGTCAAACTCAGTACTTCTTGTTAGATGTTAGTCTAGGTTATAATGACGAATGTAAAGGTTAGTAAACACACATAATCAACATTAATCTAAGTTTACTAATATTATAAAGCTGAAGAGTTTGTTTAGTTGAACGCGCTAACCTCAGAAGCTTTGAATGGGGTTGGCCGGTGAAAGCTTTAGGTAGATGGCGCTAGCATAGCTTTCACCTGTCAAGTTTGTGTTGTGTTTTGGCTTTACTTGTTGAGTGCGTTTTTTTTATAATATTGAAAGAACTGTTGTAAACGAAACATGTATTCGACATGGCGGATAAGTGGGTTGAAAGCTGAATTGAAGAAACGAGGCGCATCTTTACGAGGAAGGAAATCAGACCCAGTCGACAGGTATAACCTTATAACTATAAATCACAAATTCTCCCTTCTAAATACATGATTTTGAAAGAGTGATTGCTAGCTTGGTTCTCGTTTACCTTATGTACTTTGATACAAAACGTTTTATCGAAAGTATAAGCTTTCAAGTTAGTGCTTTTTAAGTTTTTTCTATCAAGACTGAACTCTTGTTTTGTTTACAGATTAGAGCTGTATGACCGGAATGTTTACTTTGGAAACGCAGGAACTCAAAGCCACGATGATCCTCCTCACTCTAGCATGTATCGGGACATTATCAGCAATACTGGGTTAGCTATACTGTACTAATAGATCATTCTATAATTTTATTGTTTATACATTTAAGGCCCTATAAGTAGGCCCTATAAGAGATGAGGAATTTATCTCTGAGATGTTAGAAAAAGTTGACAACTTCTTTAACAATATTATTTTAAACAAGCCATTTTGAGTAGGTAAATATTTAAATACCAAAATTATTATTTAATTAAAAAACATATTAATTATAAATAGGCTGTAGGTAGGTTAGGATACCTGTAATAAGATCTTCAGATTTTTTTGTTCTTGTTTTCTTTAGTGTATTATTTGTTATTTTATTAGAGTGTGAAAATAAAACTAATAAACATAACTATTTGAATTTCTTTTCATTATTTACAATCCTTACTCTAAAATTACACAACATTAATCATAAAAAAAAATATTTCAGATGCTACATAAAATGAGACTAAAGGTGTCTGCAAAATTTCATAAGTTTTTGTTAAGCCTATTAATCTTTCTATGTGTAGGTACTCTTTGACTTGCAAGTTTCTGTTCACGCGCACTTTAATACAAAACCTGGCAACTGTGATCTGCCTTTCAAGAAAGCAGGTATATTATTGACACATTTTTCACTGCAAACAAGTCCTGGACATTAAATTAAATCCTCTATCAGCCATGACACCATTACAATATCACCTTCATCACACAAATTAATCAATGAGCTGCATTCAATCATCATCTTGGGTAGAAATATATACATTATCAGGAAGAGTCAAATCTTCTGAACTGGTAGTTTGCACAGCTGATGTGTCTATCTCTTCAAAGAGTGCTTTTCTAATATTTCGGTTTGAAAACCGCTCTTCTCGAGAAAGAGTTTTAGTAGTCCATTGAAACAAAGTTGGGACTGCTGTTTTTTTCAGGTAACGGTGCTTGTTTTCAATACCTAGAAACAACCAAAAAGGATAAAGAACACATTTTTATTATGATGCCAAATATTAGAATACAATTTATGTGACGTACCTGTATAAAAACTAGTTTTATGGTAATCTGTTTCCAAGAAATGTTTACGACATAACCTCGAATTTTTTCAGGCTTGAAGTTTTTGTCTCCTTTTGGCTTTTAGCCACTTTTTTGTCATTGCTGAATCTTTAGGAAACTGATGCGCATCTATTTCCTTACAAAAAGGTACTTCACAGATCTTTGGAATTGTGAAAATAATTAGTTATTCAAAATGTTCATAGAAAATTCTTATATTTTGGTTAAAGCTATGCTAGCGCCACTTTGACAGTTGCCAACCCCATTGAAAAATATTTTAGTTTTGGATAACCCATTCATCGAGGAAGGCTATAGGCTATACATTATCATGATTTTTCACATAAACTAGTACTTATGTACAGAGTAATTACATATTTTATTCAGGGAATTCAATTATGATGGGGTAGTGATTACTCCCATAGGTCATATGCAAGCAATGCCAAATGAGGAGATTATGTTGGGTGAGCAGAATTTCAAGTCAACACAACTATTACTCAGTTCAAGTGCAGACCTGCAGATAACACCGCCATTATTGATGAGGCAAAGGTTGAGATCATCCAATATACCAACAAGCCTATGCTAAAGTTATCACAGGCATCCGACTCCCTACGATAATGGAGACAATTAAAAAAAAAACATCTTACTACTCAACTGGTACTTATATCCCTTAAAATTCTTGTAATGTTGAATTGTGGAATGGCAGCAATGTAATTGTGTTGGGTTGATGCAAATTGAACTCAACCGACACATAATTTCTGCCTATGCATTTGATCCCATAGAGATGCATGATATTATATTTCATAAAAACCCAATCTTGATTGGATGCAACACATATTTTCTTTGAGAGAAACATTAACACCTACCATCCAGGTGGAACTAATTGGTTCCAGTAAACTGTGAATTGATATTTCTATCACGCTTAAAATGTACATTAATTATTTTATTTCTGAATATCGAAATAGAATTTGGTCGATTTTCAAAAAATTATAACTCGGAAAATAGACTTGGTAGCTAAATGAGGACACGAAATCTTGCATTTAAATGATAATTTCTGTCAGGTTTTTCAATAAAAAAGGGATGTCCGAAAATCGTGCTTCATAAAACACTGTGCAATGGAGAGATCAAATAGTTCATCAGGGGGGACAGGATCAGGGGGATTTTTAGAGTTCATAATAATTATTTGGTCAGTGGGTCGTCATAGGGGAGTTTAAAAGGGACAATATTACAACTAAAAACAAACCTTAAACCAAGAACACAAACACTAAGAGCAGTTTTGGTCAAGTCAACACTACTAAAAATATTCGTAGCACTACGAACAAATGTCCTGGTACACTTTTATTTCGATTTTTCGTAAAATAAAATAGCCATTTCTGTTTCGAAGCAACTTTGAATAAAAATCAAACAAATCAATGTCATTAGTCAGTTGTCAAATTGTCAACTTTTTTTAAATATTTATTCCTAACCATAGATACAAGTCCTTCAGTCATTAAATATTACCTATCTAATTTTATTTTTGTTTTGCATTAGAATGCGGGTGTAATACATTCTAATGTTTGCTGGAGTATTTAGCAGCAAATAAATCGATTCAGCCTTCTCGGCAAGCTTCGCTGTGGTAGTCATACTATAATAAAATTCACAGCAATCACAGCTCCACATACCAAAGGCACGTCTTTTTTATTGATTTCACATATTGGCCAGTTGCGTAGACACTCGAGACATAAAACTACACCAATTTACACCACAATATCCACTAAGAATCAAATTGAAAACAGCCACCTAACTTCAACATTTAGATTTCTTTGAATAAATAAAGAAAAATTCCTAAAAACTCACTACAAAAAAAAACTTATTCTCAACCTTTGGTATAATTACGAACCTTAAATTATATTTTTTTTGTTTTATCGTACGTACCTAAAAGTGAATGTAATGCAAAAGTACAAACCTGGAAAATATTATCCACCGAAATCTATGAAAGCAAAAATTAGCATAGTATCCTCCAATAAACTAACAATGTCAACTTTATAACGTTTAAGCAAGAATCATTCTTAGTTCTCCATACAACATTTTTCGAGATGCACTGTTATTTTCATTACCAATCATGTTCATCATTTTGAATGTTGTGCAGTGTGATCCTAAATTTTTTTTTCTTATGTAGGTACCCTTATTGTCGACCAGTCGTCGCCGATCGTAAAAATTGCTCGCCCCCGCGCGGCGCCCTTCGAGTTACCTAAATCACGAATAATCGCCTTATCTGGCAACACTATTGTCAACATACCTACTCTTTGGTTTAGAATTTAAAATGCGTTGGTCTTGGTCACAGACCTTCTTGGTCGTACAAATTCAACATCGAACACCAACCCTCGAGGTTGGTGTTCGTGCATCTGTTTGCTTGCTGCAAGGCCTTGTAAAGGCGGACCAATATTCGGCTGTAATGTGCACTTATCTTATTATTCCTTTTTATTAAGCGGGCTCCACATTCGCGCCGCGAACAGCTGTCAAATTCGCGCAAGTAAATTTGCCGCGAAGTCGTCGCGAACAACATGTCCCTCCACATTCGCAATCGTTCACAGTTTAGTTCGCGCGCTCGTCGAGAATGGACGCCGATTTACCAAATAGGCTTATAAATATCATCACTGCTTGCTCCAGACTTTAAAGAATCTTTCACTTTTTTTTTATAAGTCCTATAGCTGGACATAAGACTTTCTTTTTTCTTTTTAATTCAGTCATTTCTATATTCATAAGTTCCTGTATTCGCATCCATGCATCATATACCTTCGTTTTTTCTTTATGTTTGGGATCCCATAAAATGGGTTCAGCATGGAAGCATTCGATCAATACCAGTTCCAGTTCATTCGTCCAATTGACGCTCATTTTGGCGTAAACGTAAACATACAAATGAGCACGACCTCACGGCACGGAGTCTCGCGCGATACTGAATTCACGCGCGAGTGTGGATGCGCTTGCGTTCGCGCTTCGCAAACCCTTTGAAGCGGGCACAAATACCGACACTGAACGGGGAACAAGGCGCGAACAGGCGCGAAGCCCGCGAAGGGGCGCGAAAGCCATCCACATTCACGGTTCGCGGCGTTCGCGGGTGTTCGCGGCGCGAATGTGGAGCCCGCTTTACGTAAAATGAAACGTATGAAAATCGTTTTCTCGGAGTCACAGAAAATTGTGTCAGTAGTTGTCAAACAGTGCGTCAAAGGAAAACGTCAAACTGTTGGAGTAGAGGAAAATCTGCAAAAAATCCTGAAAATCTTTTTGGCCGACTGTTATTTTTATTGGTCTTATGTTTTATAATGGGATTGCTGAATATTTAAGTCCAAGAACACTGATACAAATTATATTTCGAACCGAAATTACCGACAGGTTTGTAAACGTTACAAAAATACCTACATTTTTCAGCTGTTATAAATATTTCACTTGAAATTAAACAGTGGGGTGTGGTTTCAGGTGGCTTATGTGGAGCTATGCCGGAGCATTTAGAACTCCAACACCTTGTGGACTTGTCGGCGGGAAGCGGCGACGAGACACTACCGAATCTACTTGAAAACAAGAGACCTCTCATAAAAAGATGTCCTTACCTCGGCCTGATACTGGCGACGCTATCGTCTTTGTTTTTCTCACTATGCTCGGTCATCGTTAAGAGCCTCGTCAACATAGACCCCATGCAGCTAGCCATGTTCCGGTTCATTGGTGTTCTGTTACCAACCATACCCATAGTAATATACACAGAACAACCTGTATTTCCTGAAGGGAAGCGCGTCCTCTTGTTATTGCGGTCCATTGTAGGCACAGTAGGCTTAATGTTAAGTTTTTATGCTTTCCGAAACATGCCACTAGCAGATGCATCTGTTATAGTATTCTCGGTGCCTGTTTTTGTTGCACTGTTTGCTCGAGTTTTCTTGAAAGAACCATGTGGTATTTGGAACACAATTTCCATTATATTAACTCTTATTGGAGTGATATTGATTACTCATCCACCATTTTTGTTTGGTGATGATCCAACTGCAGAGCATAATCAAAATTACAATAGTCTCAGAGGTGCGGTGGCTGCCTTTATTTCAACCATATTTGGTGCTAATGCTTATGTTTTGCTTCGAGTGCTCAAAGGGTTGCATTTCTCTGTAATAATGACAAACTTTGGTGCTATCGCCATATTACAAACATTGTTTTACTCTTATGTGTTTGGTGTGTTGTGTATGCCTATTTGTGGCACTGAGAGATTCCTGGTTGTTTGTCTCGCACTGTTTAGTTATTTGGGCCAAATATTATTGACAATGTCTTTGCAAATGGAGCAAGCCGGTCCTGTGGCTATAGCTAGATCTGCTGATATTGTGTTTGCGTTTTTGTGGCAAGTTATGTTCTTCAACGAGATTCCGAGTAAGTATTCTGTATGTGGAGCTGTACTAGTTTTAAGTTCAGTTATGTTAGTTGGCTTACGTAAGTGGGCACTAGCTTTGCCCACGGATTCCCAGTTGAGAAGTAAACTGGGTGCACTGGCACGATAAACAGTATTATATGGAACTTGCATATGTATAATTGCCACATTAATTTATGATTGTGTATTATTATGACTTGATTCAGTTGTGAATGGTTCTAAACACTTGAGCAACATTTGTTTTACAGACTTTAAAATCAGTTTTTACAGTTTGCTAGCTAAACTGGCCCAGGGCGACAGACATTCTATTTTTCTATTGATCCCAAAAATTATGTTTCCTTTTCTCACCCCACATTTGCATAAGAAACCTAGTTGAGTATATTATCTCTTGTGATTGAGTGTACTGCTATATTTCTGACTACATATCGCTGCTTTGGATAAATACTGGTGCAACTCAAAACAGGTATTTTTTTCAGGAGAACTGATTGAAGTTCACTATTATGTTATAACTTTTGACCCATTGCACTTTTCTTGGTGAAAAACAAAGATGAAAACTTGGTTTCGCCTAAAAAGACAAACATTGAATATTTTACACAAATTTAAAAAAATATGTATTTTGTAATAAAGTTATAATACAGCATACTTCCAAGGCAGCAAAATGGCATATATGTTTCTGACTATCATGTGTTTAAGAGCCATTTTATAAACACACATCTCTTCAATCTACGAACCTTAGTGAGTTTTTTGCTTTAAGTGCTTTAAGTACGTTAAGAATGGACAGAAACAATAACTATTATAAATTGTAATATTTAAGTAAAACCTGTCACCCTAAAAGACTGTTAAGTAAGTCCACTCGAACTTGTGTTGTGTGCATTGGCCTCTATTTATCACTTCGCCTACTTGTTGTGTTCCTCATTGGCTTTAATATTTTAGTCCTCATATTTATTATTAAGCTTTGGTCTCTTCATCAAACGCACAGCGCTGAGGTATGCGGTGCCTAGGGTCACCTACTCCGCTGGGGGCTTTAGTAACCGCGAGAAGCGCTACTGCATTCCTCATCTACTAATCAGTAATAAACTCTTTTTGATTCAGATTTTTATTATGAATAACGTTGTCTTTTTCTCTCTAAGTTATGCTATAATTTTCTAGTTCTTTGTCGCTTTTGAATTCTTAGTTCTCAGATGCTTTAGTTAACAAAGGAATTTCTATATCTGTCAATGGTAAAAAAATATTAAACCTACACAATGCGGGGTGCTAAAGTTTCGAGCTAGCTTCGCTAGTTTTCGAATTCCGTCGCAGTATGCGTCAGCGGCGCGGCGGTGAGGAGGATTATATGTCTGGCACCGCATAAAGTAGCGTTGTACGTTCTTCTGAAGAGCCCAAAGCCAACTGTGATTAATTATTATTTAATGTTACCGTTGTCAAAAAGCTTGTCTATTGAATATTTGCTTAGATATACTAAATATGCGTTTGTTAAGTATATACAGTGTTCCTATCATTATCGCGTAATGATCTCTAAATGTCTACATTTCATATTTACATATCACCAAAGTTATTTATGTTCATTAAAATGTAATTTTATTTTAATAGACGGACTCCATAACCTTCCTAGCAATTTTGGGCTTTTACATGTTAATTATTTTGTGAAACATCAAATTAAGAAAATACTGTCATCGTCACCTAGTCATGTGTATATTTACTAGTCATTTTAATCTAGATCTTTTGTTGATAGAATAAAATCTGATATTTTTATAGAATCGAGAGCATTTGAACGTAACTCAGTTTTGTTAAATCTCACTAATAATAATCAAGTACTTAGCTAGAATATTATGAAGTTTGGGCTCTATTTTTATTTTGTGACTCAAAAGTTAAACTAGTCGTTAAGAAATATGGCACAATAGTAAATTATACTTTGTTAAAATAATTTATTGATCAGGAATGTTTGATCACCAGTACATGTAGGTATAGTTGTCGTAAATCACGAGGATGCGCTTTGTGACTTATGTCAATGTGTATAAGGTTTAAATTACATTGACGCGTGCTTATGGAATACAATAACTAATAAATACAATCAACAGATCTGAAATACCTACATCCATTTAAATTGGTTTTGATGCCAAGCTTTTTACAGTAAAAATGTTTAACGGCAAAATTGGTGTTGTTGACTGTACATAATTGATTGGATTGTGATATTTTTACTTCTAGTCATAAAATACTATGTACACTGCTTAATTTAATAAATATAATGTTCAATATTATGTGGATTTTTTCATTGATTTTACTGTCGACCTGTTTTAATTTCAACTTGTCCAAACATCCTCCACTTTTTTTTAAGGATGGGAATTCATCAAATGATTTCTTTCGCTTTGGGCGGAGCGGGAGGGAGTCAGACTTACTAACTAAAACCCATCAGTGTTCCTTCTATTGCCCTTTGCGTTCCAGGGCCTTGGTGACTCGAACAAATTCCGCAACCCTGGCATAGGTACCTACTTAAAGATTAACATTTCCGGATCGTGGGAATGTTTGGATTTATTTTGTGGCTTATTTTAAGGGTTTCGAACATCGTAAAAAACGTAACCATTATAGGATAACTCGTGTGTCTGTCTGTCCGTCCGCCTGTCACAGCAATTATCTCCGAATCTACTGGACCGATTCTGTTGTGGTACCTACACATGAATGAATGTGACCCAAATACGGACGCAATAGGTATAAATAAATAAATTTGAGTATGCTAGAGATATTATATTACACATAATACGATAAGGCTACCTCCGCATGATGCGGTTGCGCTTGCGGTAAGCCGGGTGGCGGGTAGCAATTTATTATATTTGCGTTATATAGCGCTCAGAACGACCGGAGCGGTTGGCCGGCAGCCGAACCGCAGTGCAGATAGATAAAAATATGTGCTTTCTCGTACATATTTTTGGTTGCGATCAGCCGCCGGACGGCTTTTCGCATTCCGGCTAACCGCATAGTGCGTAGGTAGCCTTAGCCATGTGTGGTAGTAGTTACTTAGTGTTTGTTGCACATTCATGTAAAATTGAAGGATAATCATGGCAAAGAGAAAGAGTTTCTGTAGAAAGAAAATAAATGAGATATCTACAGGAGACATTTCAGAGGAAAACTCCCTTGCTTTTCTACTTACAGAATTTAGTCAGGAAGGCAGTGGTAACACTGGTAAGGGTAACAGTAACACCGGAAATGCGGGCAGGTGATTTTTTTGCTGACGCAGATAGGTAGGTACCTATCTACAACGGCCCTTATCACAGGATTAGATGGAAGATTCGTTTTTTTTTCTATTTTCTAGATGACACAGCACCATAGTAAGAAATTAATTTTATTGACTGGTTTTTAAATATGTAGATTTTTTGTCCCCACATTGGGGAAAATGACTTGGATTTTCGGGGAATTTGATAAAGGTGTTGGCAATGCTGGCCTTGACAGTCATTTTGACAGTTTACTGTCATCGATTTGCGGCTAACTTCACTAATCACACTTCAGTCAGTTTCGTTTCGTTCGTTTTCTGTCTCAATATTTCGCGATTTCGCGTTAACTTGGCGTTAAGGTTTGCACCTGCTTTTATATATTTTCACTGCATTCGTTATTGAAAGTGATTAAATCCCGTAGCAACCATGGCTGATCGTCTTACCCAGCTTCAAGACACCATCAACCAGGTAACATTATGTGAAATCTTTCGTAATTTTGGTATAGTCACAATAAAATTGTATATTTACATTGTTATTTACTGTTTTACAGCAAGCTGAGCACTTCTGCAACAGCATAGGTATATTGCAACAGTTCTCTACGCCCAGCAAGTTCCCTGGTTTCGACCGTAGCGGGTCACAGACGCCGCAACAGCAGCAGAATCAGGAGGATTATGCTATGCTGTTTGCTACGTTGATATCTCGCTGTGCTAAGGATATTGACACGCTAATTGAGTCTCTGCCGAGCGAGGATAGCTCGACGGAGCTGCAGGTGCAAAGCTTGAGGCGTTTGGAGGCTGAGAATAAAGAGGCTGCTGAACAACTTGAAGAGGTATGTTTCTGTTTATGTTCTAAGTTCAAAAACCTTGAGAGATTGAGGTCCAGTTACTCTTATAAAAATCGTAATGAAACAGCATTTTTGTAATTGATGTTTTAAAATAATTAAAGTAATCTTATGTCTGACTATAACATTACTTAAATTATTTTGAAATACCAATTACAAAACTTATTTTGCAACCAAAAATGCTGTCAAAATACCTCTCCGAGATCAGTACAACACAATTACTTAGTTTTTACTTTTCATTATCATATAACTCCCCCCCTATTTACTATTCTGTTCTGTGTTATGTATTTATTTCACCAGAAAATTGCAGACTCCTGAAGATTGTAATAAATCTAAACTAGATTGTAATTTCTCGAAATGTTATGGAAGTATAATTTTGAATACAATAAAGTTTTAATTTCACGACTATTTTACAATCTTGTAGCGTTTGCAATTTTTCGGTGACATGTTCATGCTACAAATTATTACTGCTATAAAAACAACATCCGATTTTGGCTCTGTTATTTATAGAGAAACAAACAATTTGTCCATACAAAATAGAAAGAAGTAAGATGGAGTAGAGGAAGGGTGGAATGTAGCATGTCCATTGTGTTATTCACACAAATTACAAATCTTTAATCTGAATATTTCATTTCAGGTGGTACGCCAAGGGGAGATTCTCCTTGAAAAGATCCAAGGAGCCCTCAGTGACATTGCTCAATGCCAGCTCGACATGCAGAACCCACTGCTGATTCTCAACAAGGATGTGAAGCCTCAGTTATAGAGCTCATGGCAACACGGTACTGAGTACTGTTGGTCGTGATCTGATATGGACTTTAATAGAAACTGTTATTTGTGTGATTAACGTACACAATTACTTGTGTCCTGTTTACCATAGAGATTAAGCATTACTTTTATGAGCACAAAAGTATTGCCCTGTACATTCACATCTTTAGGAGTTTATGGTTGACTGACTGAAGGGTGTATAAGTATAAGACCCCATTACCTGGGTACCCAATTGAGTGTTTTTTATGAAGCCGAGGGCAGTATACATTCACTCTAGGAGATAATGTTCTTTAAAACCTAACTAATGATATCTTTACTTCTTCACATAGATCACTTCTTTCTTTCAATGTTCTGAATGTTAAATAACTTATTATAAAAATCTGAATAGGATAGTAAAAGGATTTGTATGCAGGAACATTTATCGTTGAATACACCTAAGAATAGTTGAAAGACCTGTATTTTAATAGTAATTTTATTGTATTTAGTCTGGTAGGCATTATTAAATTACAGCTGTAATTCTTAATTGTCACAGCAGAAAAGTACCTTTGTTAGTTTTTTTGCTGTAAAAGATGCTATGTGTGGACTAAATAAATTAATGTTACCCAAATAAAAAGCGGTCTTACTCTAGTAA
Source organism: Melanchra persicariae (assembly GCA_947386135.1). Classification (NCBI taxonomy): domain Eukaryota; kingdom Metazoa; phylum Arthropoda; class Insecta; order Lepidoptera; family Noctuidae; genus Melanchra; species Melanchra persicariae. The sequence goes on along the minus strand of OX376661.1, from coordinate 4,753,645 downwards.
TCTAAACTCCACCCTTTAAAGTTCAGTCAGATTCAAACAGATGGCGCTGTATTTCATCGTAAAACGAAAGCTCTAGCGCCATCTCATGTCGAAAGAATGTACTTCTTAAATGTTAAATTCAGTTCACAGAATGGGCAATAGATGTCGTTAGTGATACTTAGCTGTCACTACGTATTGTTCCTTGCGGGGGTAAGCAGACTTATAATTCGCTCGTTTTACATTACACTCGGTTAGGGTATTCGGTACCATGAAAAAGAGTTTAAAATATGCGGGATAGCGGGAATAAATCACAAAGGCCGCCGTAGGTACCTACGCTAAAGAAATTCACCTCTTTATTCAAAATTCTTATTTATTTATTTATTTATTTATTTTCGGAAGACTTACAGACTAATATCATTATAATGACAATAATATGTAACTAAATTGCTAATTACAAGCCTCCACAGATAAAAACAAAATTATTACTCCTTCATAGCCCAAGTTACTTACTTAATTATTTTATACATTCTGTTTAATTTAGTTAAAAAAAAAAAAATAGATTAAACGAAATTAACCAACTTTGAGGGAAAGTTGGTTAATTTCGTTTAATCTATTTTTTTTTTTTTTACATGCTAATTTGTTCAAATCTTTTAAGCTTATCTAGAAAGCAAACGAATCAAGTGTAGGCAGGTGCCTCTTGTACAAAAAATGGTTTTGCTAGGAGCTTCCTTAGCGTGCTTGCATTGGTGCAGAAAAGGTCAATGTCTTGGTCACAACAAATTTCGTTAAAACTGCGACTGGCTCTCTGATAGTAGGTACGCATTCCGCCTATAATTAGTGTTTGCATTAGGTACATGCAGAAGTGGTCGCTGTCGCAGCCCCATCTGATTAGTGCGTATCTTTAATTTTGAAACAAGTTCAGGACAGTCAATTGAACCATTTGCGATGTTCAACAAGTAGCATAAATCATTAATATGACGTCTACGTTCAAGCGGTAGAAAATGGTACCTTTTGCATCGATGAGTGTAATCCACAGATATTTGTTTCGCCCTGTAATCTAGGTACTTGAGAAATTTTCTCTGTATGCCCTCAATACGAGACTTGTAGATCCCATACTGAGGGTTCCAGACTATTCAGTTATTAGGAAGAAAGAGAGAGATTTAAACGATTTCACTATTCAAAGCTAGTGTCAAGCTAAGGCCAACCTACTAATCAATATCGATATAATTTTAAATGGTAGAAAATTGAAAGTTTGTGTGTTTAGGTTAATAAACAGACCAGCAAATTTACGTACAATAATTTTCATACCACTCGAATATTTAATTAACGTTCATTGATGATTTATAGTCGTGAGCTACATCAAGTAATTTACACTCAATCGTAAACACTTTCACATTTCCCAGGAAATCGTATCGAACTTCTTTTCTGAGGAAGGAAGGAAGAAGGGAAGGAAGTTTCTCTTTGACCATCCTGGTTGTCCCTTGATGTCCGGCTCAAACCTGCCGCGAAGAACCTTTAGATACCTACAAGTTAACATTCACACGCCACATGCGGCACCCAGCCTCTCGCCGCGCCGCCGCCGTCGGCACTTCGCTCACCTGCAGTTGATAACCAACCTCTTTACCGCGAGCACGCTCCACGCTTCACGCTACCGGTTTTTGATCACACCTCTATATTGACTTACGATTTCGAATAAGTACATTTTTTTCGAATTTGCATCCCCGTTTTTTCTCGTGTTCGAAATTTTAAATTCTACAATGATGGACTCTGAACTGTGTGACTGTTTATTTTTTAATTTTTGAGTGATTTTTTTCTTTAATTTTGGTTGGGATTAATCCTTGAAAAGTGTTGGGCGAAGTGAATGTGAAAATTGGAAACGGCCCGGAAGGACGGGTCTTCTTCCCCTGCGCGCTTCCGCGATAGGTATGTGTTTATAAACCTTATTAGTTAAATGATAGGAAATTGTTTACATATCCGATATACAACATTATCTATTAATTAAAACTTAAAGTTCCTTATCGCTGCTTATTGGTGGTCGGATTAGAAAGAAAGAAAAATAATTTATTTGGTACAGCATAAGGCACAAACACAAAAGCTCGGTAACACGTAAAATGGATAACGTAAAGTGGATTGTCAGACAGGAGCAGGATTTTCCAGTAATTTTCCAGTTTTACGCGGCATTGATATTGAAAACAGTAGTTTTCGCTTCTCTCACTGGCAACTTTCTATAATTACATACCTTCATACCAGTTATGAACATAATTAGATTTTGATTGAAAACGAAGCCCATGCATTTTCTCCAACTATTTAGACCTGAGAACATTACAATTAAAATAGGCCTTCCTTATTCTACTTTACTGTTATTAAACTTCACTCGTTTAGTAAACAAACCAAGCTTATTGCGCTAATATTTTATGCATTTGAAAGAAAATGAAAATATTTAATACCACGAACTACTAGGGAAGAGAAAACCGGTCCCTACCGCTTTTTCGCTCCATCTTTATAGATTTTCTTTGCATATAGAAATGCAGACGCTCTCCGATGAGGACGCACGATTGGGTTACCTAAGTAGTAACCCAGTCGGAATAACAGTCATAATCATCATCAGCCTTTATGATATTTTATTTATATGGGGGCGGCGAAATATACCTTCTTTTTCTTTAATTACTTTTTTTACCTACTCGTCAATATCGTCATCACAACCATAATATAACTACAAGACAAGTTGCTAGGTATGTTCTGTGACTTAGCTCACTTGTCAATATCGAAGGCTAAGTTTATCTAGTTCTTAGAAATAACATACGAAGTATCTATTGTTAGTAGTCAATTGCATTGCTCCGCAAATCTATATCTGCGATTTTTTAGAGCTCAACCAGCGAATTGTGGTATCTAAACATTATTGGTAGTTAACTGCAAATCGACTCGTAACCGCGTATTTATTGACTCGTGCAGAAAAATAATGGCTCTCTGAATTCTATAATGTGGGCCTAGTTTTTGATAACTTGTTCTGTAAGTTTTCGATGACACGCCTCGTGTCGTTCGTTAGGTAGTATACCCACAGGGTGTTCCGGAAGTGCGTGATCATATTTAAGGGTAAAATTCGGTAGCTGATATACAATAGGGAGATAAAAGCAAAACATAAAAAAATAAATAGGTACTAGGTAATTAATTTAAAAAAATCGCCTAGAAAAAATCTAGCTAGGTACTAAAAAGTTACGTAAATGACTTTTCAAGCAGTTTGTTACAGTTAGTGGCATATACTTTAGTTCAATCACACATATTGATGTCACCAACTGCATCAGACTGCTTGAACAGTAATTTCTTCGGAACTTTTTAGTCGTTTTACGTGGTCGATTTTGTTGAAAATAGTCACATTGTGTATCTTTTGATTTTTTTCCTTAATGTACCTATATCAGCTACACAACATCACCCTTTCTAAATATAAAAAAAAAGAAAAGAAAAACGCACACGCATTTCTGGAACAACCTGTATAAAAAGTGTGGCCTTGAAGTTGTTATAAATCAGCTCATTTAGTAACATACATTAGGTCTTTGTAAGCTCCCAAAAAATTATAAAGTCGACGAAACATAAACGTAGGTTTAAATTGATAAAGGGGTTTCTACCATACCTCTCTACTAGAGCCTTGTTTACTTCAACATAGACAATAGACATATAGAGGTATGAAAAAAGTGTTTATTTGCGCCAAGCATGATGCATACCATAAAAAAAGAAACAAAATCAGTGACTCGCCTGTTAATTCACCTTTCTCAAATTGGTAAAGCAATAAGTCGAAAATAATACGTCAACCAAAAAGAACCCAAACAGAGGACCAGTTCTTTTTTTAAACAACGTTTCAATTCGCATGACAGTGTTTAACTGTCAAAAAAGCCTTAATATTCATAAATTTTTGACAGATTGCGTCTGAGATGCGAATGTGAACGTCGTGTTGCTTGAAAATTAATAGATTTAGCACTCTGAAGACTGCATTCCATAACTAAACTGCCAAACACTTTACAATCACCTTTAAAAACAAAGACAGTATCATCAGTACGCCATTTCTAAAACCACGCAACTAACTGCCATTTACCGAAGATCTCTCAACAGTCCATTGACATATGAACTGCATTATGTAGATGATAGAAAACGCGGATGTCAACGAATGCAAACTTAACATATCTATGAGATTATTACGTTAGAGAATAAATCGAGACGAAAATGTTCGCGGATGCTTCGTGAAAGTGATGCTGACCCCTTCAAAACCGGCTCGCTAGTCGAGGGTTTTCCATCTACTATATTGTATGTTGTAATATACACTCTTTATATGTGACTATGTGAGTAAACTTTGCTGAATGAATATTTATTAATATTATTGTAGGAGTTTGGGATCCTGGATCCGTGTGTCCTTCTGAATTGGCAAATATCTCTCTTTTTACCTAACATTATGATATGGTCGGCTCCATTTCTCATCTCTCTAACGTTATTATGTCCTGTTCAATTTCGACTTGGGGTACAGCATGCCTTTTTTTAACAAAACTCTACCACCGGTAATTTCAGTAGTATATTTCTTGCCCTTTTTGTGGATTGGAAATCATCAAATGACTTCTCACGCTCTGGGCGCAGCGGGTGGGAATGTCAGACTCTGTATTTACTAAAACCTAGCCCAGTTCCTTTAAATGCTCTTTGCGTTCCAGGGCTGCGGTAATTCTTTCTAACAATTCCGCAACTCTGACTGGTGACCTTTCTTGCCCTAATGTTTCACTTCATACAATTCGTTTATCCTGTGATCTTCAGACTCTTAGCTACGTATTGACATCCGCATTGATAGTCTCATCTCCGTCTTATCCTTCTCCGGTTATCCTAATCATCCTGCCCTCATCTCAATTGATTTGTGCGCTGCAAGTCTTCTTTTTACATATTCACCTCTTTTCTAGCCATATCATTTTTCACACAAACCATCCATCCATTGGGTTATCCGCGTTATATTTTACTCGCAGTGTCTATTGGTAGTAAATTAGAACATACTCGTATCTCCATAGAGCAGAGTCAAGAGAAGGGCTACAATATCCATTCCGTCCTTGTACATACCTGCACAGTTAGCTTCGTCCACATCCATTAATCACTCACGATGCTCAAATGAGAAATGTCCAATAGTTTTTAAACTATTTTGCAAACTTATTTGCGTGAATAGAATTCATAATCGTGCTGGTTTAGTAATAATGATGCCAATGGCTTGTCAATCAATCAATCAAAATCTTTCTAACCGATTGCAGTTCGTTGCTGAACGTAGGCACGCTTCTAAGCAAGGAATGCCACAAAAGCTCCCTAGTTAGCATTCCTTTTGTGCATTTATTTAGTTATCGATCTTCAAATGTCGGTGCTACACGTCTACACAATACACTTTATAAATTGCTACGTTATGTGCTAAATTAGCACATGAATTCCTCTCATTATGGGGCACACCAGTCTGCATCGTCCCCATTGCTGGGACACAGGTATGCTCTCTGTGAGAACCACGCGGATCCATTGCGGGTTGGTGGATTAATTCGTGCAACCTCAGTGAATACAAAGGTGAAGGTAGTTTGATTCAAACAGCGCTGTCGCACTTGTCCAACTTTTTAATGTATGTCAAAGTTAGTTGGGATATCTAAATGAGTTTCAAATATTCATCAAGGTCTGCTCTAGTCTTGAAGTATGCACTTTGTGATAAGGCGTAGGTATTCTTGTTCTAAGTGTTTGTTGAAGTTATATATTATACCATTAACCTACTAAGAGCCGATTCTTTAATCGCCAGAAAACATTTACTTTAGGAATAAATGGCCGTTTGATATATTTACTGCCATAAGAGGGCTATTTTTCGTAAAAGGGGCATTATGCTTATGCTATCCTGGTAGGTATAAAGTTCAGTTTATACCTATCTTCCGAGGTAAGACAACGATCATGATTACAATGCCAATAACGATCTATTTGAATACCGAACAAAGCTGTCCAGGATATTCTTTTATAAAACATGATTTGAACGCGTTATACCATATAATTACCGTCAGCTGTCTGTTTCTAAACACACGTGGTAGGTAAGGTGACTCCTCCGCCTTGTGGCCTCCGAAATATGATAATATCTGTTAATAAATCCGATGCAAACGTAAACCTCGAATTTCCAGTTATTTGACGATGCTATTTAAATCAATCAGCGGTCAAGTGCGACCTGTGATGGGAGTGAGGTTGGGCGCCATTTTTGTTTGGGTTTGAAATTAGTATTGAAAATATCCGTTAGCGTGAAAATTTTGTTCGATTGTCTATGATTGACAGTTTATTTGAGAAATAAGTAGGTATTTTTTCCATGCTATTTGTAAATGAACATTTTTGAGACGGAGATAAATAAGGCTATTGCAAGTAACATGTGTTTTCTACTGTAGTTTAATAGATTCTACGAAAACTGTTAGGATTCGGGATCAGAACATGACATACCTAATTTTTTATATTTAATTAATAGCAATATTGGATACTTACTCATGAATGAAGCCTTAAAATTCAAGGTAGCGAGATGTAGAGATAGAAATGCGGAAATACCATGGCACTTTTGAGACTTTACAAAATATGTGTACCTACGTTTGGATCTACCATAAGCAAAAGCATAAGTACCTACCTGACTGTCTAGGCTTGTCAAAGTCAGGCGAAAAACCACACACTATTTTATCAAGGTATCATCCTTGAAACAGGTGTGATCGTCTACAAAGCCAAATAAACTCAATCCTATAAGCTGTATGCTACGGTCACATAACAAGTCAATACTCCGAGTCGCAACCAACACAATAATTCCAATGATTTGTCAAATATAGCTGATTAGGAAGCGAGGACACGAGACGTAGCTTGCTTACGTGTGGCCGGGGCCTTCACCCATAATGTTTGAGTTTACAAGATAAATAAAAATCGTGTTTCGTAAATTAGCAGTTCTTTTTATTAAAAATGTACTGTGGACTCCGTGGCTGCAGGTCACTGGCAGACTAGTTAGTCGTTAGAATTTTGGAAGCGTCCTGCGGAAATATAAATAATATTTGAATAATGAATGGAATAAATAGGTATGTATTGTTTATACGTCAGACATGTATTAGCTCTCTTCTCAGATGCTCAAAATAATTACGTAGTAAAATCCCAATTCTTGTTTTATTTTGTATTAATTTATTAGTACCTAAGTGGTGCTAGCGCGATGGCCGCTTGTGCCACAGTACCTTACCTTGTTGCAAACGGAGGTTGTTATTGTTAAAACAGCTTTAGTATGGAGAGTTCCTGAAAAGTCGCTTTTTCTTTGAACATTGAAAGAAACTAACTCTTTTCTCATGTGCGTTTATGGAAACGGGTCTTCATCTTTTAGACCAAATTATAATTCCTGAAATATTGCGTCTTTCTTATTTTGAATATTCATACCATTTCTTGCTGTAGTAGGTAGATAACAATCGTGACAAAGTAAGAAGCGAAGTAAGAAATGAAAACGTAAAATCTCGTATAGATTTGTTTTAAAATAAAAGAGGGAGACGGTCAAGAAATTCAAATTTCGAATCTCCGCATTTGTCGTCCATTTTTGTTTTAATAGCGCCATCTTGTAGCTCACCTTGACATTTAGCTCGTCCGACTCGAGCTTGGTTCTCTCTATCTTCTTCTAGTTAGTTTTAAATACTGTAATGTCCGTTTTTTTTTATTCATTACAAATATAAGGAGTTTTGACACTACTTGTTGCCATTTGTCTTTGTAAAGATTGCTCTTCAAGTGATAATTTTGCTGTCACGAAGGGTTTAACCTTGTCTAACATTTGAATTAACGTCAATTTTCATCTGGTAATTATTGATGGCGCACCTAAATATGGTCGATTTTCATTTGTTCGTTTTTTCCATAAAAGTTTCAGAAGGTATGTTTAGTTGATTTTCAAATAAAATTTGACGTAGGTATAGTTGTAGATGACAAACAAAATTTTTAACACATTTCTATTCCGAGTTTCACTGGTCGTTTCACACATCGCAAATCGACGTAAAACATATAGGTAACCGACTAGCTTTTGCCAGGAGCTTTGCCTGCGTGAAAGTCGGATATTATCCCAAGGGAACGCAGGAAGAAAAAGTTTCTTTAACATCTAATCTATCTCTACGTAGGTGATCATACCTACGTAGAGATAGATTAGATTTTGAAGAAACTTTACCTTTTGTTTTATTTTAACTTTTGGGGGAAACCTTCAAAAGGCGCCTGGACTTTTGGGGTAGGTAAGTATAGAAGAAGGTTTATACCTAGGTTCCAAAATTCATAAAAAAATATTCAGCGGTTCATGAAAAGGTAACAAACAGTCAATACTTTTGCATTTTTAATATACTAGCTTCTGTCAGCGGCTTCGCTCGCGAAAAATTATTCAAGTAGATCATACTCCCGAGATATAATGTATTCTACGTCTTATTCCAGGACTTGGTTCGTGTGCCGTGAAGAAGTAACAAACAGAAAGATAATAGTATGGAGAATATGAATACTATGTACCTACCTACTTATTCCTTAGACTGCAGTTTGAACTTTCCTAACAGTTCATTGTTTGGTGACTTGGTGTGCAAACACTATGAAAGTTCAAGGCAGCTAGTTGCATCACAAAATGGAGTCATAAAATGTAATGGCCGTAGAACAACGCTTTATAAATAACGTTAGAGCGCCTTCACACGAACAAGCGCGTTTAGCAAATCATTCTGTATTTTTATTTCGGGATTAACAATGGCATTCGCAACGGTCGGTGTATTGTTTGTTTGTTTCAATCGATTAGATTGATTAGCATGCTGTTTGAAATGTTCAATTAAGATCGAAAGTAACGTTCACCCTTTCTAAAAGGTTACAGTACTAAGTAGTAGGGGTATTCTGTAATACCTCATCGGGAAATCCTAAAAAAACTATTTAGGCAATTGGGCTAATGTCGGCTATTCTGAGGTGGAGTGAGCTTGACTTGAACTGTCATTCCACCTTGATTGCATGGATTGACAACTTATTCGAAGCACCTAAGTTTTATTTCTATGGCGCGGTTTGATAATAGCCCCCTGACGTGTTAAAAACCATTTAAAATAGATACGGTTTTCCAAGTGTTATCCAAAGCGTAGCTAGGTTTAATTATAAGTACATGTAGTGAAAGCGGTTAGCATGATAATAATTTTAGACAACAGTTAGCACTGAACGTTTTGGGAACTCACTCATTGTGCGTAGGTACAGCTAAGGAGTGGAATTCCTTGCCATAGTCTGTGTTTCCTGATAGCTACAACCCGGAAGTATTTAAGTCAAGAGTGAATAGGTTACTTCTAGTCAAATGTCATAGATTTAAACCTAGTAGGTATCTTGTGGATTTCCACTTGCAGATAGAGACGCTATAGTTCATTGCGTTCCTAAGTTTATTTGAAGAAGGAAGGAACGTCCTTCTTCTTTAAAACTCATGTTCACACCGTGTCACTTTGTCTATGCCCTAAAAGTGACAGTACTTACAGCAGCGATAACGATTGTCAGAAACGTCAAAATGGGGATTGACAAGCGCTACCGAAATGTTACCTACGTCATCACGTGGTCAGTCCGACTTTTCCGATAAAATGTGCATTTGTGTATCTAATAGCCTACTGCCCTACGTTCTGTGTTTTGCCTTACCTACTAACCTTCAGTGGTGAACGGATGACGCTCAGTTTTTCATAACAATAAAATAATAATAAACACAGCATTATTAGAAGTTAAATTAATAAGACAACGAGTACCTAGTAAAACCATGTTTGTTTACTTCGCGTTTTATTAAACTAATGACATCAATTCTTATGTAATTTGTGATGATATTTTTAGATAAGTAGGTTTGCAGCAATGCACTTCTATTTTTAGTTTGATGATGCAGAGTTCTGCAGACTAGCAATTTGAAGGAATGTGAACTTAATAAGTATTCTTGAGGTAGTAGAAATACATTTCCTCTGCAGGCTAGAAAACGGTATCCACTTTCACAAATTCCCCTTTTTTTCCATGGGAACCCCCATGGAAAAAAGGGGAATTCACCTACATACCCACTATAACCTTTCTAAGAAGAAAAAAACTAAAAACTTATTTGGTACATCCCCAAGACCTACTCAAAGCTCTCCGTGCATTTATATTAAAAGGTTTCGCTCCAAAACCTCTGCTTACTGCTCTTAAGCATAAACCATATAAAAGTACTCTGTCGCATAAACACGCAATATTTCGTCTCAATAACGGCTTCAATTACATAAACATGATTTGAACTTCGAACCATGAAAAAAATAACTATAGTTGACTTCTTTCATTGATTCTAGTGCCTTTGTAGGTTTTATAAGTAAAACCTTTTGTGTCTATTGCTCAAACGTCGCGACTATACTCGGAATTATAATTCGATTCCACATTTGACATTAGCTACTGTCATTTTGTAAAATAATGATACCACATATAATAGTGTAGTGATGAACACAAAAATCGATAAATAATCGCGATTTATGTTTATGTAATCATAATATTGGTGTGCCAATTAAAGACTAAATTATTGATTTTTATTTAAATAAATACATAATTATTCATAATAATTATTTATTAATTAGTAACCGCTGCTTTATTTAATAAAAAGTTAATATTTTTGTTTTTTATATTAAAAACAAAACTTATGACTGGCTTTTAAATAAAAATATTAATTACGAACCTGATATGGTTAAAGCTACGCTTTTAGAACTGATTCCACATAAAGAGTCTTTTAATAAGTACACTGTAGACGAAATGGCCGCACAACATGGGATCACGGTATTAAGACTGCCCCCTTACCATTGCGAGCTGAATCCTATTGAATTGATATGGGCGCAGTAAAGGGGCATGTAGCTCAAAATAATAAAACCTTCAAATTGACAGACGTGAGAAATTTATTTGAGGAAGGCATTCAAAAAATTGAGGCTACCGAATGGTCTAAATGCGTATCCCATGTTGTCAAAGAAGAGGAAAAAATGAGTGGGCTAGATATGTTAATTGACAATATCACAGACACATTTATAATAAATGTTACAGAAAGTGACAGCGATAGCGATAGCGATGACGGCGACGATTTATGAAATAAAATGTTACCATGATACATCTATTTGTTTTATTTCTCATGTTCTTTCATGATCACATTTTTTTATTTATTTCACACACAATTATTAAAGAAAACTCTCAGATCCTTAATAAAATTAATCGTCATCATAACTAAATTATCCGTTCAGAAATATTTAATTTCCTGATATACCTACTTAGTTTCTATTAAAGTAGTAGTTGTTTAAATATACTACTATAAACGAGAGGAATCGATCCGGAAATATTCCATTTCCGTATCGAATAATTTCGCAACGTCACTATTTAGTACTTGTCATAACGTTGCAACACTGAAATTGTCAAATCTGGAATCGAATTAAAATTCCGAGTATAGTTCACGTTTGTTTGCTGAATAAGTAAATAGTTGGGCAATGTCGATTCTAAACTAGAGATTTCGCGTTCGAGTGAAATATTTGTCGATCGATGTCGTAATCTGCGCAGTCGACTTCGGAAGATGCACGACGAATGGGAATTAATCACGAATTAGTTCATTAGATTTACCTATTGGAAAATAATGAAGCAATAAATATTTAGGTGTGTATTTACTTAGGAAATTATTAAGCAGACATAGGTAGAATACAATACAACTGAATCATACTAGCCGGTCGATTCTGTCGACATCTCACGGTGTTCACCTAGGCGGAGTGAACGACAATAGAGCTGTCATTCCATCTCATTTGTTTGGTTTGACAACTCACCTGTCGTGCGCCCCGCCCGGGTGTTCACTTCGACATGTTTATAGAATCGCACTGCAGACTTTTTTTGTCTATTCGCGTTTTTTAGCTGTAGGATTCTATGTTCCAACTAAATAAATAAATAGGTGGGGTATCTACAGAAATAGAAGAAGATGCAGATTTACCAAACACCTATAGTAGGGTAGGATAGCGACGTCTTACGGTAGGTAGATAGGTACCTACTCAGTAGTTACCTACATAGATATAGGTACCTAAGTATGGCTGCATGTCAGGTGTGCCGTGTGATGCTTGTGTTATTCTCCGAACACTTTGTTTACATGCTACTGTAGCGGTCTACACCCTGTTTCACATCCTTATATCATTGTAAAAACACTAAACATTCGTCCATAACACAACATTCTACTTTCTTCATTTCGTTTGTTATTTTCACGTTTGACAGTTTTGACACATGACATTTTTGCATAAACGTTCCATTCATAATTACCATAAACACATACACACATGGAACGCATTATCTATGACTAATCATATTAATAAAAAGCATTACATATCACATATAAATTCATTAGAACTTGTTTACATAGCACACATTATTTAATGAAATAAATTAACAATACTAACCAATATCAACACTACACAAACCGTAAATAGTAACATTATTGTTTTAGTAAATAGTGCGTTCGGGATATGGCGTGTGAGCATCGACGGAACGCACCCATATGGCTGCGATGACCGGCGCTTTTAATAGCGGGTTCAAAGGCCGATCTCATTAGTGCGAACATAGCCTCTTACCTGATCGCACGCCAAATCTCCTTCGCGAAATCTAGATTCCCGCTAAAGCCTAGATCCCTTAATTGTTACTTGTTTGTCCGTATTGTGCTCGTAATAAATAAAACAGTGTTTTGTCTTGAAATTATATTTATTTGTAACATTACACGTTATAAAGAAGAGACGTGGTAATTAAAAATACAAAAGCCTAAACTCACGCGCGTTGTAACTTATTTTACCCCGTCTACACTTCACTGGTGACCCCGAAAAAGAACACTGAAGCCTTCAGGAGCCAGCATGTCTACCGGAGCAGCCCAGGGAACGAGCGTAGGAGCGTCGTCGGAGAGCCAGGACGTCTGCCGTGTCAGCGTGAAATTGCCGCCATTTTGGCCTGAGGAGCCGGCACTTTGGTTTGCCCAGGTCGAAGGTCAGTTCACCATCGCGGGCATTACTGCCGATTCTACCAAATTTTATACCGTCGTCGCGCAGCTTGACCACCGATATATGGTAGAGGCCAGGGACATTATCGAAAATCCCCCAGCTCAGGACAAGTACCTAAAGCTGAAAGCTGAGCTGACACGGCGACTCTCCGACTCGCACGAGAAAAAGGTCCAGCAGATCCTCAACCGCGAGGAGCTAGGCGACCGCAAGCCGTCGCAGTTTTTACGGCACCTGCAGACGCTAGCCGGACCACATGTGCCCGAGTCATTCTTGGCCACGTTGTGGGCGAGTAGGTTGCCCACTAATATACAGACGGTTATCGCTTCGCAACCTAATCTTCCTCTTCAGTCTGTCGCAGATTTAGCCGACCGCGTGCACGAGATCGCGCCGACACCAGCACCAGCGCTCGCAGCAACATCCGCCGTAGCAGCAGTGGCGAGCGCGAGCACCAGCAGCAGCGAGATCAGCGAGCTGAAACAATGCATAGCTGCATTAACGCTCCAGGTAGCGGCCCTGCAGAGAGGACAGGTACACCACGGCTCGCGTAGCCATCATAGGCACCAACGTGGTGGCAGAGGACCGTCCTCAGGCCGCCGCCGTAGTCGCTCGCGCTCCAGAACCACGTGGAACGAGGCATACTGCTTTTACCATAACAGGTTCGGTGACAAGGCCACGCGGTGCGCCACGCCGTGCACGTATGCGGGAAATGCCGCCGGCAGCCAGAAGTAGCGGCAAATGGCTGCCCCAACCAACCACGCCGCCTATTTGTGACTGACCGGACAACTAAAACCACGTTTCTTGTGGACACAGGGTCCGACCTGTGCGTGTACCCACGTGCATCACTCCAGCAGCGGCGCAACAAAACAGGGTACCAACTTTTCGCGGCCAACGGAACCGCCATCGACACGTACGGCTGGGTCGAGCTCCATCTGAACTTAGGGCTCCGCCGCGTGTACACGTGGAAGTTCGTGGTCGCGGACGTCACCAAACCCATCATCGGTGCCGACTTACTGGCACATTACAATCTTTTAATAGATTTGAAAAATTACCGGCTCATCGATGGGCTGACCCAGCTGTCGTCTACGGCGTCATCTGCGGCCGGCTCAACAACAGACATCGCCTCCGTGAAGTCGATCGGTGGTACCACCGTGTACCACGAGGTCCTGCGTCAGTACCCGGAGACCACGCGGCCAGCTGGAACACAACGTCAGGTCAGTCACAACACCGTACACCACATACGGACTACGCCTGGCCCACCTGTTTTCAGCCGACCACGCCGCCTTGCTCCGGACAAGCTCAAGGTCGCCCAGAAGGAGTTCGAGGCAATGATGGCTAATGGAACGGCTAGACCATCAGAGAGCTCATGGTCATCACCACTCCACCTCGCTCCTAAAAAGGACAACAGCTGGCGACCATGTGGGGACTACAGGGCATTGAATGCCCGTACCATCCCGGACCGGTACCCTATACCACACATCCAGGACTTCACACATCAGCTGGCTGGCAGCACAATATTCAGCAAAATTGACCTAGTAAAAGCTTATAATCAGATCCCTGTCCAGCCAGCTGATATACACAAGACAGCCATCACCACACCGTTCGGACTCTACGAGTTCCCATACATGACGTTTGGACTGAGGAACGCAGCGCAGACTTTCCAGCGATTCATGGACGAGGTGCTCCGCGGGCTGCCGTTCTGCTACTGTTACTTAGATGATGTGCTTTTATTTTCACAGACGGCAGCCCAGCATACTGAACATATGCACCAACTCCTCAAGCGACTGTCCACGTATGGAATTTTAATCAACACGGCTAAGTGTGAGTTCGGCCGAGCCACCATCACCTTTCTAGGGCATGAGGTGTCTGCAGAAGGTGTTCGTCCCTTACCGGAGAAGGTACAGGCGATCCAGGATTACCCAGCTCCCAAGACCGTCAAGGAGATGCGTCGCTTCCTGGGTATGTTCAATTTCTACCGCCGCTTTGTTCCTGACGCAGCTCGCTTGCAATCGCCACTCAACGTCGTCCTCACTGGCCCTAAAACGAGAGGAACACAGGCTATAGAGATGACACCAGAAATGCATACAGCTTTTGATGCTTGCAAGCAAGGCTTAGCTTCAGCTGCTTTACTTGTCCACCCGGACACCACTGCTGGCCTTGCAATTTTTACAGATGCGTCTGACGCCTCCATAGGTGCAGTGCTGCAGCAGAAGACGGGTGACACCTGGAGCCCTCTGGCATTCTTCTCGCGTCGTTTGTCCTCATCGCAGAAGAAGTACAGCCCGTATGACAGGGAGCTCTTAGCCATCCACGATGCCGTCAGGTACTTCCGCCACATGGTCGAGGGTAGGCACTTCACCATCTTCACAGACCACAAACCCCTGTCATACGCGTATGCGCACAACCGGGAGAACTGCTCACCACGACAGTACCGATACCTGGACTTCATTGCGCAGTTCACCACGGACATCCAGTTCATCGCAGGAAAGGACAACGTCGTGGCTGATGCCCTATCACGTGTGGAAGCCTTAACAGTCCCAACACTGGATTACGCAGCCCTTGCACATACCCAGGAAAGCGATCCTGAACTGCATGGACTCCTAACGTGCAACAACACGTCCCTCAAGCTCAGGAGAGTACGGTATCCAGACTCCGACATAGAGCTATACTGCGACACCTCCACTGACAACATACGCCCTTTTGTTCCAGAGCCATTCAGAAGGCGTGTGTTCCAGAAGCTTCATCAGCTGAGCCACCCCGGTAGACAGGCCACGGTCAAATTAATTTCATCCCGATTTGTTTGGCCTGGTCTGAAGAAGGATTGCCGGGCATGGTCCAGAGAGTGTATAGAGTGCCAGAAGAACAAGATCTCGCGGCACACATCCTCTCCCACCTCTCCTTTCCCTATTCCTTCCCAGCGCTTCTCACATGTCCACGCCGACATTGTGGGCCCATTAAATTACTCAAATGGTTACAGGTATGTCCTCACCGTCATTGATCGCTTCACCCGCTGGCCTGAGGCATACCCCATCGCTGACATCACCGCTGAGACCTGTGCCCGCACTTTCATTGCCGGCTGGGTGTCTCGCTTCGGCTGCCCGCATCGCATCACCACCGACCGGGGCGCGCAGTTTGAGAGCAAGCTCTTCCACGCTCTCGCTGCGACCCTCGGCAGCCAGCATCGACCAACCACGGCGTACCACCCAGCCTGCAATGGCATGGTGGAGCGCCTGCACCGCCAGCTCAAGGCGGCCATCCGATGCCACACCGACACCAACTGGTCCGAAGTTCTTCCCCTCGTGCTGCTCGGCATCCGCAGTGCCTGGAAGGAGGACATCAACGCGTCAGCTGCAGAGCTAGTCTACGGTGAACCGCTACGCTTACCGGGCCAATTTATCTCACCATCAGGGTCCGGCACCGTAGACTACGCCGACTACACAGCACGTCTTCGGCAGCAGATGGCCAACCTGTCGCCGACACCGGCGAGCCGCCACGGCCAGAAGGCATTTTACGTGCCCCGCAGCTTGGCAACGGCGACGCATGTCTTCCTGCGACATGACGCCGTGCGCCGTCCACTCGACCCGCCATACACCGGGCCGTTCAAAGTGCTGCAAAAGGGCGAGAAAACATTCAGACTTGAGGTAAAGGGTAAGGAGACAACCGTCTCAATAGATAGGTTGAAGCCCGCTTACCTCAGCATCGAAGAAGACGTCGTCCCAAGCAGCGCAACTCCGAGTTCGACACCAACCGCCACACAGTTGCCGCCAAATACCGTCGACGTTAAAAAAACCCGTTCCGGTCGAACTGTTCGCTTCCCGGACTACTATCGCCCGTAGCAGTAGCTACGGTCTCAGGGGGGGAGTAGTGTAGCGGTCTACACCCTGTTTCACATCCTTATATCATTGTAAAAACACTAAACATTCGTCCATAACACAACATTCTACTTTCTTCATTTCGTTTGTTATTTTCACGTTTGACAGTTTTGACACATGACATTTTTGCATAAACGTTCCATTCATAATTACCATAAACACATACACACATGGAACGCATTATCTATGACTAATCATATTAATAAAAAGCATTACATATCACATATAAATTCATTAGAACTTGTTTACATAGCACACATTATTTAATGAAATAAATTAACAATACTAACCAATATCAACACTACACAAACCGTAAATAGTAACATTATTGTTTTAGTAAATAGTGCGTTCGGGATATGGCGTGTGAGCATCGACGGAACGCACCCATATGGCTGCGATGACCGGCGCTTTTAATAGCGGGTTCAAAGGCCGATCTCATTAGTGCGAACATAGCCTCTTACCTGATCGCACGCCAAATCTCCTTCGCGAAATCTAGATTCCCGCTAAAGCCTAGATCCCTTAATTGTTACTTGTTTGTCCGTATTGTGCTCGTAATAAATAAAACAGTGTTTTGTCTTGAAATTATATTTATTTGTAACATTACACGTTATAAAGAAGAGACGTGGTAATTAAAAATACAAAAGCCTAAACTCACGCGCGTTGTAACTTATTTTACCCCGTCTACACTTCACTACTTCTTTTATTCCCGCTCAGCATGCAAATTACGGCGCAGCTCCAATAACACCAGCTTGCAAAATGTTATTTCATTAATAATAAGACCGTATTGCAATCCAATTGTGTTGGTAAGTTGGTAATGGCATCCATATTGCTCAAGCGGGGTCATTCACCGCTCTGTTGTTGTTTATTATTTCAATGGGTGATTATTACGAACTAATTCATCTTTAGTGCCATTATTTTTTCAATATGGCATGCGTTTAATTCAGAACTCTGGTTTGTTTGTGGTCAAAAGGTTTTGAATTTTTTTTTTTTCAGCTAAATTGTTTATGGTACTTAATACGTGAGTGTGATTAAAATGGCTGTAAATAAGAGTTTAATCGACTTTTTTAGGGTTCCAACAGGAACCCTTACAGTTTCGCCATGCCCGTCTGTCCGTCCGTACCTATGTCCACGGCTTAGCTCAGAGACGCTTGGCACTAGAAAGTTGGAATTTGTTATGGGTATACATACATATTAGGTAATTTTAATCACAAAGTGGAAAAAAAAAATAGATTGGGTTGGTATGTACACGTAAATTGGCGATGAATTTTATTGTCTGTCACAAGGTGTGGCGTGTCGTTGGATAGGTCGTTTTAAATTTTGAGCGTGTGTGAAAACCATTTTTCCTTGCAAGGATCCATAAATTACGAAATATTAAGCTGTAAACTGCTAATTTTTGTTAGAGTCAAGTGTCCCTCTGCCAGCTAAATGGTTGTTCTTGTTCTTGGAGAGAAAATATCATGGAAGTAGCATGTAGAGCGAATTTAAAAGGATAACTATCACAGCTAAGTAGGCTTTACAAGTTAACGAGTACTAGTCGACCAACCTTTACTTAAATGTATAACATTTCGGAGTATTTCCAAAATTACAAAATGTAAAAACAATACTCCAAAAATTTCGTACAAATTATTTTGTAAATTAGTTGGATAAAGTTGTTAGTACGTAAAAGTACCTACGTTAGTACGTAGTAGGTAAAAATAAATTTATGAACCATGTGAAATGTTAATCATAGTAATTTTTTTTAAACTTCTCTTGAAGATTTAGGTAGGTACAGGCGCTACGTCTATTATTTTATACCCAGTTGAATTTATTGTTCAGAACCACAAATTCGACGACATGGTTGGCGCAGTGGTTGAGCGATTGGCTGCTGCGCTGGGTGTCGCGTGTTCGATTCCCGCACCGCAAATATTTGAATAGCCTACAGATAGTTGTTCCGGGTCTGGCTGTTTGTGTATGTGAGTTTGTATGTTTGTAAACACACCCACGATACAGGATAAATTTCTAGTGTGGGGCAATGTTTTGATATTAAAAAAAACAAACTAACCGAAAAACAAGCCTCAAAGAGATCATTATTTATAAAATCCGATTTATATCTCATATATTAATTAGGTATGTTAATAAAAGAGTAAAAGCGAAAAGATTTCTCATTATAAACAAAAACAGCTCGACTCGAATATGTAAGTTCGGTAAGCGTGTCAAGCACGTTTACTAAGCTCAGGCAACGAAGAAAAAAAAAGTTGTAAAAAAAAACAAGGCTGTACCTCTTTTCACTTTCGTCTGTAGCGGTATAATCAACGTGGTTCCCGCCCTGTGTTTATGCTCGTAACTTGTATTTCGAACTACGAAGACCTGTTTCAAAAAGTTTATAAGTGCTTGGAATCATTTTTTTGAATTGGCAACTTTTTTGCGCGTTTTATTGGCGGTTTATTTTTTGTCTTCGAAATCGTAATTATATAAATAAAAAATATCTGATTAATTTAATAAAAGCTGAAATGGTTTTATTTTTTTAAGAAAGGTAATATTTGTAACCAGTGATCCAATAACGGAAATTCTATCGCCACCTATCATGTACCTAATTATACGGCTATAGGCATTTTTATCCCGGAAAAATTAACGGCCTCTATGCGGTAGGACACGGCAGAGAAGCCATAGGAAAATACGTAAGTAATTTTATATGTAGTCTACAATTCTACATAAGGAGGAAGAGCAATTTTTGAGGTAGCGAATTTATATTCATAGTAGTTGCTTATTTATACATAAAACTTACGTATTAAAACGGCAAACACGTCATGCACTATTGTTAAAAAATAAATCCTTGTGAGAATAAAAGAATCAGCAGACTTTCCTCAATGTTGCCTGTCACATCACGTACTTTTCAATGCTAATACAACCAACAAATATCATTGAAAACTGTTTTCCTCACATTGATTTATTTTACGTGTATTTGGCCAAGGATATTATGATTTATTTTCCTAATTCTTTTATTGGTATTCATTGCTGTGAGGGAAGACTAAAATTGTTTTTTTTTCTTTTGGTAATTTATGTTAATTTTCTAGATTGAAATATTTTATTTGGTCTTTCTGAAACATTCCTTCGGATGAGTCTCTATCTTGACAAAAAAAAGAAGTTACTGCTTAGTTGCTATCATCACCACCAGTGCGAAGTAACCCGGTTTCCTTCCATCAACAATATCTCTTCTTTTAATTTAAAATCCATCCGTAACATACGATTATGGCTGAAGTTATCTAATTTATCAGTTTATAACTTAGAGCGGAATACACCAATGAAACTGAACGCGATCAGTACCTACATCTAAACTGCGTTCAAGAGTTGTCAGTGTCAATATTCCATAGAAAAATATGGTAGTACGTAAGTAGTACTCTTCAGATTAATTGTATTAAGTATAGATAAATAGCTATTATTTACAATTTCCTCGCAATGGATAAGAAGGTCGGCCATATGTCGTGTGATGGCGTGTTCAACAAACGATCGCGGCCGTGAAATTTGGAGCGAAAAACTAGATTTTTACCATTAAAACATGATTGCGGTCCGTTAATGTGCAACTAAGTGGTATAAATAAGATAATAATCATAACACACTGTACATTATAGTGCAGTGGACACGGGTCTTTAATGACAAGTCAGGCTGTACAATGTAAACCAATGCTTTGGATAAAAAAAGGAGCTCGCATAGATTACAATTTTTAAGAATATATTTTAATTCTCAATTTAAATAATGTTCACCAAAAATAGAGATGGCGATCCATTAAGCCGAAAAATTCATAACATTTGCCAGACTTGGATGTATGAAGGCCTCTCTATCTAAGTATAACGAACTTTTCATGGCTACCTGCTGCGTGGTACCCACATCTCACTGTAGTGTTAATAATTTACACATGTGTCGTATTTCTTTGAACATGTCTTCGTTATAAAGAGGTTCACGTCACTACGATTGTAAATAAAAGTCACTAGTCAGGTTTCCAAATAAGTATATTTTGTTAGGTAAGTAGATAGAAAGATAAATAAGTAGTAAATTAAAATAAATAAATCATACGATTTTGAGTTATCATTTAATTTGAGTTACCTATTTAAAAAGTTAAGCTCTCAAAAAGATGAAACAACAGAAACCTAAAGGGATAGGCAGTAAAAAATATTTGTTGACCGTTAGTTTACTTAAAAGTTTTTCTACCGTAAACAGATGCTTTAATAAAATATTGTAACATATGTACATAGTGACTGTTTCCCAGACCGCCAGCCAAAAGTCTGTCTAATAAAACTCCTAGAACAGCGTGAAAGGCATTCCGGTGCTAACAAATAACATTTAATTAACATAATAGAATGAACGACATCATTATTGACTAACAAAGCCGAGAGCCATAGACACAGTAGAGAGCACAAATTAACACACGCAGAGTGACTTAGTAGCAAGTGATGGCGACTGATAGCATCTGCTTATGTCACAGGAAGGCAGTTCGAAATACAATACAAAACAAAAACCCAAGTACATTTTTTTTAATGGGGTCACTTTTTGGGGGGTAAATAAGAAAATGAAAAATAAGTTTTTAAAACTGTACCGTGTGGCAAATCGAAGGAAAGTGCTCATCGTAAGGGTCTCAACAGCATTTTTTATAATTTAAAAAGTATTCCATTCGGAAACTATTAAAGGAAATAGATAAAAATTCCCCCCTCCGAAACTACAGAGCCTAATATTTTGGAAAAATACAAATAGGCCTCCTATATATTACAGGAAAACCCATAAGAAAACTATGATTTGAGTTACAAGTTAAAAAAAATATTATTCGTTCGGAACTCTTTGTACGTGAGTCCGACTCGCACTTGGCCAGTTTTTTCTTCTGATTAAATTCGTTGCGTTATTCAAGACAGTTGAATCGTTTCTCCGGGATCCATTGAGCTTCAGTGGCATTTTTCTGGTGATCGCCTTTCGCTTCCAGGAAATGCAGTGGTTAAGAAAAGTGTGACGTGCTTGTCCCAGTCCCAAAATTTAAATCAAGTTACGGTTACCGTGATTGCCATTTTGATCATCATTGCTCTATCAAATCAACGTTATAATCCAAAAGTAAGTTTTATCAATGCTTGCGTAGGTAACTAAAACTTGTTCTGTAAAATATTAATGTATTCCTATTACAAGTGATCGCCAATGTTTTAGTTATTTGACCTTAGTCTGGCATTTGTAAAATAAACAACCACTTTGGAATTTCGCTGGCAACTATTAATACTTTAGTCTGGTCAATATTACCTACAAATGATTAAATTACCTTTGTTACCTTTGGTACCTTTGTTACTAATTCTTATTTTGAAAACGTATAAAATGTACTAAAAAAAACTATGCAGTTTTCATTGAAGTATTAAAAGGAGCTTAATGGCAGTTTTACACTTTTTGTGACTCATGTCACCTGTCAATTTTGGCGCGCAAATTCATGTTCGCCATTTTGAAATCAATGTTGTTGTTAAAAAAATAAAACTGGTTTTATTAATAATTAGGTATAAAAGTCGTTTATAATCGTCTGCTTAAGTGTTAACCGTTTGTTATAGCGATTAATGTCTACATAAATATGTCAATTATCTTTTTGCTTCTAGGAAATAAGAATAAAATATGTAATGAAGATCCATAACGTTGCTAATAAGGAGCTGACAATAGATAATTAAAATGCAGACGATTTTTATTAAGTTCAGTATTTGGTCAGTATGTAACCGTTTATTTTTAAATGAAGCATCATTGAGGTGTGACCATAGAGGTCCAGTGTCAAAGATGACATAATAATTATCATACGAACATAATCATTGACATAAGAACCTGTTAATGTCTAAAATCTTTTACCTTTATTGTATTCAGTATAAGACTTATAATCCGATAACACTTTTACTGTTTATCTTGATGATATCACAGAATCACACAAACTTCTTGAGGTTTATTTTTTGCCAGTGGAAGGTTTTTTTATTTATTACCAATAAGGACTAATATTGCGTAGAAAAATTGGTTATTGCTGTTGTTAAAATAATATAGCGTGGCCGGTAACATTAATATCCAATGTCAATCAATTTGATATTGCTAATATTATCGACGGCCAACCAGAAGGACTTTTAAGCAGGTATTATTTATGTAAAATATGCAAATCTTTTTAGAAAAGGAAGAAACTAAAAACTCCACAGCTGTATGACTTTTGACCTTGGCCGGCCTACTTAAGTGAATAAATAAACAAAACAAACCATACAAATTCTGTCTATGGAAAGATGTTTTACTAACTGATGAGGAAACTATTAATTTGCGTGTTCCGTATGTAAAATAATCTATGTAAGTAATTATGTCTGTGTATCTAGTCCACACATTTACGCAACGCAGAAACTCATTCGCCATGTTTTATGTTTACTTAGACACAAAAACGGAAGTCCGTTCAACCGGAAATGTCGAAATTCATCATGGGAACCGATGACACGCCCTTGAATTCGATTGTTGAATCGATTTTCAATTACAATGAATCGTTATCGATGATGTCGAGAATGTCGTCCGTAAAATTGTGAATGGGCTCCTACAATGCGATGCTTGGCGACAATACGATGACTTTAAAAAAGGAACAAAACATCGACCAGTTTATGGTGAGCTGTGGTTTTTATTTGGGTGTACTTTGTGGGTAGTATTTTTAGGCCTTGTTTGTTGCATTGAATTGTGAAAACGGCATTAAATAAATTAAATACATACGAGTTGACCTCCAAGCAACACCTAAACATTATCTGATTTAATTATGTATTTTTATGAACATTCAAGATTAGGTATTAAACATAAGATGAATTATTATTTGATCCATTTTATCTTTGACAACAAAGCCGTCAGTTCTTTCTTGTCAAAAACGTTTTGTCGATGGACAATATAACAAAGAACGATAAAAAAAATCATCATCGTCATATCAACCGAAGGACGTCCACTGCTGGATATACGCCTCCCCTAAGTGTCTTCAGAACAACCGAACCTGTGCGTTTTGCATCCATCGGCTACCAGCGACCCTCACCAAGTCATCGGTCCACCTTGTTGGAGGCCTTCCAACGCTACGTCTTCCGGTACGCGGTATTAAAAAAAAATAATAACTTAAAAGTAATATATTTTATTTAGATGTGACACAGAATCCCGCTCTACGATACCGTGTGTCGCCGCAATCGCAAGATTCAGTCTCTCAAACCATATCTGTTTGTGTTATAAAATAATAGCCTTTATTCAACATTCTTACATAGTACCTACATGTTTTTTATTACTTAACACCAGTTTCACGCAGTGTGCGATCATGTGTCTTCCTTCTCCACGTGTTTGGGTTAGGTATGTATGAAATGCAACGGTTTCAGGATAATTCACTACATTTGTTTGGAATCCGAATTAGTCGTAGCTACGCGTTGCACTACGTCGTAGCACTTCAATTCGTACTACGCCGTAGCACTACGCCGTAGCTAATCGCTACGATCTACGTTGTGGCTCCATTTTTTCGAACACGTACACGTCCGAACTCCGTATCTTCCTTTTAGAATTAGTTATTAAGAGTTAGATAATATATCTGTACATCCTGTCATCGCTGTGGCTAGAGATAAGCACTTGCTTTATTTCTTACGAGCGAACGTACCTAACCTGTCTCCATAGATGAAATTAAGAGTAGATAAAACTTTATTCGTAATTTTAAGAGTAGTAATGGTCGCACCATTGCTACTCTTAAAATCCTACTAATATTATAAAGGTGAAAGTTTGTATATTTGTATGTTTGTGTAACAATCAGGCAAAAACGGCTGAAGGGATTTGGATGAAATTTGGCACACATGTAGTTCATATACTGGAATAAAAAATAGACTACTTTTTATCCCGAAAATATTTTATAGTATTTTTGGGCTGGTATAATTATGTAGGTAGGGTAGGTGTAGGGAAGATGTAGGGTAGGTGTAGGGTAGGTAGGTGTAAGGTAGGTGTAGGGTAGGTGTAAGGTAGGTGTAGGGTAGGTGTAGGGTAGGTGTAGGGTAGGTGTAGGGTAGGTGTAGGGTATGTGTAGGGTAGGTGTAGGGTGGGTGTTTCCTGAGTAAAAAATTTACAATACAAATCAGGAAACCTTGCTATTTCCGCTATTCATGCGGGCGAAGCCGCAGCTGGTAGAAGCTAGTTACGAATAAAGTTTTAAGGTGTTTCAAACTGAACTAAAACCTGCATGGTCCGTAAATGAAAGCAGTTCTAGCAGCTCTAAATACCGAAGAGTAGCGAGCCATTGAAGCTATAAATTGAAGTAATAAACTGCCACGCCACTAAATCGTTCTTGATTTCCCAGAAACTAGATTTTTAGTGATTTATCTTGTCTAGGCAGAAAAATTGTAAAGAACCAGTTACTCGTACAAATACTTGCTTTTCGCTGTACAATAAGCAAGAAAAATCGGTGGTGTGGTCCAATCTGTTTCAGTTTTCTGCTAGCCTGGTAAACTCAGTCTTGACATGAGACAATCGAAAAGCATCAATTGAAATGTGTTTCTATTTAGTCTGTCTATCCGATAGACGATATAGATATCTATTTCCGCAAGAGTACCAAGGTTACCGACATAGCCCGAAGGATCGCCAAACTGAAGTGGTAGTGGCAGGGCATATTGCTCGCTGATCAGATGGTCGATGGAGCCGAAAAGTTCAGAAGTGATGCAGCGTTGGAAGGCCTCCCACAAGGTGGACCGGTGACCTGGTGAGGGTGGCTGGTAGCCGACGGATGCGAGACGCACAGGACCGGTTGTTGTGGCGACACTTGGAGGAAACCTATGCAGCAGTGGACATCTTTCGGCTGATATGATGATCATGATGATTTAGATGCTAAGCTTGGCTCGGGGCTGCGTTTCTACCTCTTACATAAATTTATACATAAACTGTCATCCTAAAGTCAACCCCCTTTTTAGCTACATAACATTCACACTTTGGTCTCTTACAACAAATCGTTTCCCCAAAAATGGAACCGTGACAACTTTTTCTCCATGAGGTGTAGGTACTTGTAACCTCGTTAAAACGTCATCCCCGTACGTTGTTCAATTGTTTCTTATTACCAAACAAAACCCATATACCAATATTGAGAAACGTTAACCCAATGGAACGAATCACTCAAAACACGTAAACTTTTATTTAAATCAGTTAACATATAAATTAGACACAGCACAGTCGAAACAATTGCCAGTGTTGCCAGTATTGCCACTACGTAACATAGTTAATCAGGGAATCAATCTATTGCACGCAACGACGCATTGGGGACGCATCGGACGATTGCGTCTAATAATAATTGAAGAATTGACTCATTAATTATACGGACATGAATATACATGGAATTGTTTGTAACAATGGAAGCCGTGAATGTTTAATTTTTACGTTTCTTTAATCATCTTCCCATGGGTGTCGGTGTACGTGACGAGACGCATCATTGGGCGCGGTATGCTGGTGCGGTAACAAATATTGTTTGAGATCTAGCAGGAATGTAGGAAGCTTGAATACCTAGGGAATAGTTGGAAACGATAATGAATACAGAAAGAAAGAAGAAATACTGTTTTCTAAACTCAATCTAAAGGTTTGAAAGTAGAAGCGCAGAGATATTACCCTGCAGTATTATAGACTGTAATATAGACTAATTTTAATATATACTGAATTGTACAATTATGTCAGCCCATACTGTCAGACAGCTGGTCAAAGGCCATCACTACTTCCATTTCGCACAGCTGCATGCCGTGTTGTGGTCCAATCCTAATAATAATATAAAGATATTTACTTCATCTCGAATATTTTCCTGCGCCTGGGCCTTCAACGGCGTCGCATTATGTTTGTCGGCAAACAAACAGATCTGCCGTTCCAAATGGGAGTGGCTATACTTTGTGCCAGATAAACTTCAATAAAGTACATTGACCTTTCCCTAATATCCCTTCGTAGATACCCGAACAATACATTATGAACCATTTTACATTACTAGAGAACATAAAGGATCACGATAGAAGTAGATTCAGGACTGCTCTAAGTCTTTATTTCTGTTTTTGATTTTAAGAAAGTCAATAAATGTATGTGGGTAATGACCGTTATTGCACATTTATCTGGAATCTACTATAGAGGAGGTATGGGACTATTCCCATACCCCTCTAGCCCCTCCCATTTTGTGACTCGATCACAGGCAAAAGAAAAAAAAAACGATAGTAAGTTAGCCCGCGCAGCAGTAATCCGTCTCCCTCAATTAACTCGTACAGCTTGCACGGGATGATGAGCAGCGAAGCCACTCTCACTTTTTGTTTCTTTTCTAGACCACCGCGGAAATTAGACCAGAAATATTTGATTTAATGATACCAAAAACGCATGGCTTAATTTGCGTTTCAAAGAAAAACAAAAGCTTTTTTTTGTGATTACGAATTTGATTGGTTGGTTTTACTTTGGTTTTGATTAAATTGAATGAGGTCGGTGCACATTGAAGACATGTATTTTGTGCACCTTATATGTAAAATAATTGTTACCTTCTCGTCTAAAGGTTTTAATCGTACTGTTTCTTTACAAATTCATAAAAATATTTTGACAGAGCTGAAAAGGCATTTTCTCAAATATGTATGTTCGGTTTGAAAATTAGTGCCTAAAAGTTCGTCCGTTCCTCCTAACCTATAATTAGTGACATCTGTCAACGCATTCTAAAGCAGCAATCACACTTATAGTACGTCAAGCTTGCAATACAACCACGTTCCAATCTGTTCAAAATCACGTAATACGTCCAAACATATAATTTGTAACTCGAAACGTTACGAAATGGATATACGACAGTCTGATATCAAATTGTCAAATGTTGGTTGTTTTATTGAACATGATATGATTCGTTTCGTCTCAGTGAAAGTAGGTTGGGATAATTTAGAGGCGTGTGCCGTCAACTGGAGTGTTGAATTAAATAGACGATTAGCAAAAAACGCCGGTTATTATAATAATGTCGGTTAGCTAGTCCGCATAACTTGACAGTTGATGTCTGTCTACGTAATTTAAGCGGAAACGTACAAGTGTTGGTGCTGTATTAAGAGTGGTTTATTTCTTCATGCTGAAAGATGTTTTTGCAATCGCTTTTTACCTTTTTCATGTATATTTTTCAAGCGTGATGTGATGTGTAATAGCTGCACGTGTCAGTTTGACAGCCCGTATAAACTGGGCTGAAATAACGACTTTTACTCCACGGGTGTGCAACAAACCACCCTGATTTACAAAGCCCTGCACAATCTAAATTTATAACCTTGCAAGCTGACGTTAATTAGCCGCTACAATTATAAAACGATATATTTAATCTGGAAGCTGACACTTACACCAATGAAACGCGCTTCGCTGTGGTATAAAACGCTGCGTTTCAGCCGATAATTAGGCGTTGACACGCGATGCGGCGCGGTATGCAGTCGTTCGATTGGCTGTTGCAGACGCTCCTTAACATTCCGCCATATTTATTGTTAACATTCGAAGTTTGAATTACGAAAGGAAGAAATATGATATTGATTTCAACATGATCTATTACTTTCACGTGTAGTACTTACTAATTCCATACTTTTACGTCTTAACAAAAAAATATTGTCAGTTACGAAAAAAAAAAACAGAACGTGTAGTTTCCAATCTCTTTCGCAATGGTCTTCATTATTGGAGCGAATAAATTATCGTTAAGAAATTTAATTACTCGTATAATGGCTATCAATACTTATGTAGATTGTAGATAATGTCTTTCGGAAATGTGTGTGGTGGTAATGTCAATAACATAACATGCGACGGATTTAAAACTAATGCTTTGGTTCAAGGAAATCCGCTCTAATGGGTAGCTCGCAATTATAATGTATAGTTATAGACAAAATCTGTGTAGTTTTGTCTATCCTTCCATCTTTCTGTTAAATCAATCACGCCTCAACATCTGAACTGATTTAGATGAAATACCACCTGGAATTTATACCTACTATTCTATTTGCAATAATAATATTATTTAATCGCAGGGAATTATTTTAGTGTTGGATAGGCCATTTATCAAGAAATACTATAAAGGCTATAAATATAACATCAATCTACGACCAATAGGAGCGGAGCTTAATGAAAAATGTGACGCACACAAAGTTGCGCGGTTCAGCTAGAGGGACATAAGGGTGCGGTACCACTGAGGCGGAGCGGAGACGAGCTGTGCCGCGATTCCCCAATCAACCAAGCGGAGTGGAAAAGAGATGTGAATTTCAAGCCATGTGATTGGTGAATCGTGGCACAGCTCGTCTCCGCTCTGCTCCGCTCCGCCTCAGTGGAACCGCACCCTTAAATTCTTATCATCCCTATAGTACATTCCTTCGTGAAAAATTCCAACTTCCAGGCGTTTGAAACCCCTGGCCAAAGCTAGTTTACCATAGATAATGTTCTTCAGCACTTGAGAAAATTCGTAAAAAAAATAATTATTGGGAATGCTTTATATTTCAGTTCGCACCACAATACGCACCGATTTGTAGATCCTCATTCTTATTCATAAATATATTGGAACAGTTTAGCTACTGATGAGTAGAATCCAGCGATTTATCTGCTATGCATTTGTTAACTAGTTCAGAGATTTTATCTTAGGACGTACATCACCTTCTAACCAAACCAATCTGAACTTACAAAAAAAGTTACAAACACCATCAGTCCATCAAATTACCCCAATCATTAAGCCAGTAACACACGCCAACGAAATAGATCAATTAATCACCCTCTTGAGAATTTCCGCGTTCGTTACGTTACCTTAAAACCTCACTTGTAACATGTTCCACATCGTTTGACCGTTCACATGATGGACTTAGAAAATGCTATGTGTTCTAAGCCTTATGTAAGGTAGGGTATCATCACAATATGACGTAAGGGTAACATGGTACACTATGGCTGTTGCGTTTTGGTAAGGCAATAAAGGTCATTGACCTACCCGACTTTTTTATATTCTTAATTTCGATTAATTACGTAAAGCGTACGTCCTATACTCAACTTCACCTTTGTGAATGGGCGACTATAATACATAAAATTATACCAAAAACTGTAAATGTAGGTAAATGATGATAATCGAAAGTGTCATCATAGTGGTCTAATTGAAATTTAAAATCATTTTACTTTGAATTTGATTTTAGCAAGGCTCCGGTTCTCTGCTTTCTGTTCTCCAAGGAATCTATAGATTTGTCAACCACACAACTCTTATCTAGTGTTGGAATCGTTAATGACAGTCGTTACGGATTACCAGAAGCCAGAAAATCTGACACCAGTCTTGCCAAGAAATACCGTGTTACCCAGTTAATGGATTGTGGAGGTCTGGTAGGCAGCCGCTCCACGTAAAATACTGGTATTCAGCTGAATCTGGTTTGACTGGGAGCCGACCCCAATATAGTTGGGAAAAGGCTAGGCAGATGATGATACCCTCATACAAATTTTACTGTTAAATAGGTTTTATTAGAAGAGATAGGGAATAGTTATTTATGATATTAGTGCGGTAAGTTGGTTTTTATAAACGAGAAGACGAATGTAAGCCCGAGACGAAGTCGAGGGCTAACCATAGTTACGAGTTTGTAAAAACCAATTTCTGCACGTATATCATACAACGTTTTTCAATACATTTGCGAGAAAACAGTACAATAGATAATGAAACAAACTTTTTGTTTTTAGATATCAGTCGGAAAGTCGCAACAATCTTTGACATTTCTAATATGAAAATGGCGCGAATTTGCAAACGGCGCCACAATCGCGAGGTGAAAATAAGAACTACATCTTTCATTTGTTTATTTTATTATTCTTTTCTCATTTTCTCTTTAGTATTAAAGTGAGACAAACGTATTGAGCAAATGCGCTTCCAAGGAGGTTCGATCATTCAGCTTATTTATTCTAGGATTGTGAAACTCCTTGGTGATATTCTTATTTATTTTTTTATGGAAATTAAAAAGAAAAAACCGTAAAGAATACCTAAGTACATATTTTACCGCACGGCGCTATACAATAGCACCGTGCGGTAATATATGTACTTAGGTGAGAGTACCTATTTTACCGCACATTCCATGGCGTGGTGTGTAAAATTTAACTTTCGAACAATGTGTACAGGCTTCGTAAATGCATTTTTTGAGCAAATGTGTTGAAAAGGGCATTGACCGGTAATGCCATGCTAAAACGAAACAAGTCTAGTGCCTTCTTCATTTTGATTGGCAGCCTAATGTTATGTGGGGTAATATTGTAATAGAATTGTTCAGTTCAATTGGTGGTATGGTAAGATGAAGTAGTCTGACGAGTATGTGTTATGAAAAGCTGTAGTTTGAAGCAATTTAGTTAAATTGCAGCGAGTTATAAATGAGCGGCTGTGTTGTTATACAATGTTCCCTTCGAACCTCAAACCGTTACCGAAATCGTAGTTATGTTTTTAAAGTCAATAAAATTTTACTGACTTAATTTTATGACGGGGCGATATTTTTTTCCAGAAACATTTTTTTTTAATGCCAATAACACTTATTTATCACCTGCATTTTTTTGCAAATAATTATGATCAGAAATAATATGTTAATCAACATATCGTAATCCACGAGTATGTGTTAATCTCAATGCGCTGTAAGTTCCTGAGCAAAACCTTTGCAAATGGAGAAACTGGATAAAGGCATAAGATTACCATTTAATAAATCGTGGTTAGCACACAATAACTCTCGTAGCGTGAGATATACCCAAAGAAAACCAGATATCTTCACAATTAAGTGTTCAAATACCAAATCTAGAAACTTTCTCGACGATCACGCATGCTACAAACGAACTTTGTCAAATAAATCTTATAAATTAAATTAAATACGAACGTGTGTAGAAAGCATGAAAAACAAATACATTTGTTTGGTTTATTGTTAATTGTTTTGTTTGCGTGTAAATGCAACAGTGGAAGGAAAATACATAGTTATAATAATTTGCACAATGTCTTTGTGGATTCTCTGCCATGCACTCATGCGCAGCGTAGAGGCTGTTTCACAGAAGCATCTTTTGATGTATGATTAAAATAATACAATAATAACAATATAACGATGAATCACTCAAATTATTAAATTATTTATACATTTCTTGAAACATTTGAAACATAAGTATCATTGTAGATATGGCAAGATAAGCAATAAAGAGGTACGTGTATTCAATGAATAGGTTTTTCAAATTCCTGTAAATTTTCTTTCTCTACTTAATAAAAAAACTAGTAAATCTGAATGCCATGATTTATTTTGTATAGGTAAACGTCTGTATTTTCCGGCTTCATGTAGATACTTGGTATTGTCAGAGTATGACAGATTTAGAAACCCTTTTTTTTCAACTTTACCGCACAACAAATTATTTCATTAATAATAGTTGCTACCTCACAATTATGTAAACGCATCCTTACCACATCGTTAACTAACACTGCAAAAATGACGAACGTCTATTTCAAGTTTTATCCTTAATAAAAACTCCTTTCGGACTTTAGGGGATGAATTCTCTTAAACCTTCCATAACTATGGCCTTTGTTAAATTAAAAAAAATAGAAAATGTTTTTGATTTAATGAGGCCCGAGTTTTTTATTTCAAATAACTATTAACCGAAGAATTAATATGGCGAATTGGCCATATTCTAAATCCTCCCATATTCCATAAATATTTTATTTTATTTCGAGTTAAAAGTTATTTGTATATTGAAAAATTGGCTCTACGTAAAAGATTGAGGATCTGTTGTCTAAAAAAATCTAAGGAAATAGTTACCTAGGTACTATAGTTATCTTATATAATTTTATAATCGTTTGTTGTGAGAAGTTTTGAGTATTGCTTAATGTAATATCAATCATGTGTTACATAATAGAGGAAATTCAATCAGTGTTAAAGTATTGCATAAAAGCAAATAAAACTTATTCGAGTACTTTTAAATCTACTTTATTTAATATGTTTATTGTTATGCGAGACTATTTAAATTCAATACGATACCTACTTATATTTTTTTTGTTAGGTCAACACTAAAGTAGGATGAGTTTACTTTTACGTATTTTATATCTGATATAATATGCAGACTATTGAGCCTGAAGTGCGACTGTTAACGATAGCTCTCGGTAAACTGTTTTAGTAGGTCTTTTTTTACTTTTGATTGGCACGTGTTTGACCACTATCTCACCTGATGGTAAGCGATGACGTGGTCGAAGATTGAGCACGCTTGCCTAGAAGTAACCTATTCACTCTTGACTTAAAGACTACCCAGGTTGTAGCTATCAGGAAACACAGACTCTAGCAGGAAATTCCACTCCTTAATATTAGCTGTACGCACAATGAATGTGTTCCCAATACATTTTGTACGTGTGGATGGGATGTCCACTTATGGAAGCCGATCACTATAATACTGGTATTCAGTTGTCGGTTAGACTGGAAGCCGACCACAATAATACTGGTATTCAGCTGCCGGGTAGACTGGAAGCCGACCACAATAATACTGGTATTCAGTTGCCGGGTAGACTGGAAGCCGACCACAATAATACTCGTATTCAGCTGCCGGTTAGACTGGAAGCCGACCAAAATAATACTGGTATTTAGTTGCCGGGTAGACTGGAAGCCGACCACAATAATACTCGTATTCAGCTGCCGGTTAGACTGGAAGCCGACCACAATAATACTCTTATTCAGCTGCCGGTTAGACTGGACCACAATAAGATTGTGAAAAAGTTAACCAGGGTTTGCCTGTCGAACCAAATTCAATTTCGAAATAATATTTTGATTGGTAGTTATTGGTTGAATATGGATGATATAATATACATGACACGTACATAATGGTTGCCGTTGAAAATAATGTTACCGTATTACTTCAGTAAAAATATTATAACGTGATGATTACGAAGTGTATACTATTAATTTACATAATATTGTGAATATAATATTATATATTGGTACGTACCTAAGTGTGATTGAATTATATTTTGTAATGCAATTGGAAATATATTGTGAAATGGTACACTTAAGTGATACGAAATACTTACATAGTTGAAAATAATTTTTATTTGGGTTCCGAACCTCTTTGTGGAAAAACGAAATTTTTATAGGATCACTCGGTGGTCTGTCTGTCCGTCCGTCTGTCACAGCCAATTTTCTCCGAATCCACGGGATCGATTCAATTGTTTGTTACACTTATTATCTTTTCAAACCCAAACACGGACGTGTAACGAAAATAAATAAATTTAAAAAATGGGGTCTCTTTTTGGCGGGCAAACAAGGGCATATTGTGAGAGTTTACATTTTTTTTTCATAATTTTAAAATAAATGGTTTGAAGTTATTCAAGAAATTAGCGCGTGCCTAACAATAATAATAAAAAAAGATGAAAAAATACTATTTCTCAAAACATAAGCCAACTTTAACATTCATCTTTATTCCCACCTAAACAAATATCCCAATAAAATCAATCGTAATTCTCACTGGTGGCCTAATTCCGAAGCTTCAATTGTCAAAATACGAGTTCACAATGTCATGTCGATCGCCATACGTTACACCATGAGTCGAACCGAGGAAAGGCGTGACTCTCGTCCACAATAAACTTCAATGCAGTAGGGTTGGCCAACGATATGATTCATATCTTTCGAAAATTAATTTCCTTTCGAATATCTGAATTTTGATATGGCATTAGTTAGTAACAAGTGGAACGACCACGGGTCTGTTGCTACGAGGAAGGCTGGTTGTGTAAGCTAAACTTATATTTTTAAAAGTTAAATATTGTTCATATTCAAATATTGTTCATATTCATATTGTTCTTTATTATACTAATATAATAAAGCTGAAGCTGTTTGGTTCAAAGCGGTAATCTCAGGAACTTCTTGTTTGAATTGAAAAAATATTTTAGTGTTGGAGACCCAATTTATCGTAGAAGGCTAATAATAACATCACGCCACCACCAAAAGGAGCGGAGCAAATGTGACGCAGACGAAGTCGCACGGGTCAGCTATCAGCTAGTCTTCGTTTAAAGGGGTTATATATTTATTATTGAAAGGATCACGAAGTACTAATCCGACTCCGAACTAATTATTGCCAAAGCTATCGCTCAGTACCATGCTACTTTTTATCCCAAAAAAACGCACAGGAGTCCGCGGGAGATAGAATTAGTAATTTAAATAGAGAGATCAAATTGCTATTGATTTCGTTTAACATTTTCATCCTCATACCCATTTCCCGATTTATTTGGCCGAGTCGGCGCAACATGTCTTTTTTTATACATCTCTCTTTACTGTCCTCTCAATGGTCATCACCTTTCACACGATCCATCCGTTTCCTAATCAAATCAATCAATCAAGTAATTTATTCAAATTAGGCTCAGAACCAGCAGTTTTTGAATGTCAAAGTTCTACATTAAGACAGTCCCCCAAAACGCCCCCCGTCACCACTTCCTAGTGTTTTAGCTGGGAAGAAGAAGTGGTGTAACGAACTCCCCAGCAACACATAATTATGTCTGTAACGGTTTATGAACTTAAATTTATACCTCTTGCCGCATCTTTTTCAGCGTACTATTTTTTTAAATTATTAATTAATTCAGTCATCTTTGTTTTGTGACACGTTCATGCAACTCGTTCAACCCTGGTTACCAACAAAAGAATCCATGACGCAACTGTTGTATTGCACTTGTAGTCATATAATTGCGTAAGGATGCAAAGCGAGGAAATTCGATGACAGCCCCCTTGTGATGGCATGTGCCTTCCAGTTAATTTGGGGACTTGTGATATATTGTCAGTATTGTTACGTAGTAGACAATTTATTTTCGTATAACTTTGTTACCTATTAATTTTCTCTATTAATGTTGACAACGGGACACGATCTTTCTTTGCCCAGGAGTGAAAGAACACAAGAAAACATTGCCTATATTTGATGAGAACTTACCTTTTCATTTTTAGGTTTAATTGCTATTAATTTCCCGAGTCGCGTTCTTTTCAATATTTTCTTTAGTACAAACTAAAGTTTACATACTCTTTGCTTTGAACTAGACTAATAAGGGCGAATTACACCAATGAAACTGAACGCGATCAGCGTATAAACCACGTTAATGAGCTGTCAGTGTCATTTTTTTTCTATGGAATATTGACGCTGACAGCTCTTGAACGCAGTTTAGATACAGCCGGTCGATTCTGTCGACATCTCACGGTGTACACCTAGGCGGAGTGAACGACAAGAGAGCTATCATTCCATCTTATTTTGTGTGGTTTGACAACTCACCCGTCGTGATGGCGTTCAGTTCGAAATCCGCTCTTAGTTTGTTTTCCCAGAATGTACAACTAATTACACTAGTCCAGTAAAATCTTCTTCTATACCAGGGATGGCGAACCTTTATTGGTAACTGTGCCGTTGCTAATATTTAAAAAAAAAATTGGCCATGATGTGCCACCAAAGTATTTTGATTTAGTGATTTTATTGAGAAAATCAGTAGATGCTATTATGTCTTAACTCTTTTTGGCAACCAGAACTCTTAACATAACTTTGGTTTACTTTTGTAAAGTAAATCAAAGTTATGTTAAGAGTTTTATGTTTCTTTATATGGAAACAAAAAATGACTGTAATTTCGGTTGTTGCATTTACCGAGATACAAAATTGGTAATCTTTTAGTGACTTTCCAGAATGATTTTGCCGCGTGCCACCATTGGCACGCGTGCCATAATTTCGCCATCCCTGTTCTATACTGTAAATATCCATAAATCAGCCAGTACAAAATTTTGTCGTTTCTGTTTATATTTCTCATTTCAAAAGCTTTTCCTAGACTAGTAAATGAACAAGGAAGCAAAACGAGAAGTGACTTTTTGTCTTACCTCCAATCCCAGTAACTGGGCGATGCGATACCGTTTGCAAGACTAGTACCAAATTTTCTTGCTGCTGACTAACGACTGTCTCAAAGATGAAAAAATGATAACCGGGACTAACGGCTTAACGTACTTACCAAAATACGGAGGAATCTCGGTATTTAAGTGATATTTATCTATTTACGGTAGTTGTTCCGTATGGTGTTGGACTTAAAAGAATAGCACCATCCTATCACTTCCTGTGGGTGTCGTAAGAGGCGACTAAGGGACTCACCAGAGAATGGGCAGCAGCATTCTCTGGACATTGCAACAGCTACACTGCGATCGCTAACCCGCCTGACAAGCGTGGCGATTATGGCAAACCTCCCTTTTGGGGGAGGCTAAGTCCAGTAGTCGACGTCTTTCGCCTGATATGATGATCTATTTCCGGACCGTCCTCGGCAAACGATGCTCATCCTCGAAGATCTATCCATGCGGCGGAAATAGGAATGATTCCTGACTCCTGAGGAAAAAAAAATATAATTCTATTTAGTCCGTCTGTTAGAATAGTCAATATTATTCGACACTTATTTTTTGGTTTATCAATTCAATAAAATTCACAAAGATAATACGCATCAAAGATCATGAGTGGGGCTTGTCACGTTTAGGTAAAAAGTGTACTCAAATGTTACGTCACACTAGTTTTCAACGCACTGTATCGTCTTCATTTTTTGTTTACGTCAAAAAAGAAAAAATACATGTCTAATATTTTTTGGAAATCTACCTGACGGACTAATTAGATTTTATAGTCATCTACTTTATTATTTAGCCAGGAGCCCAGATCAGGCAGTATATTCTGTGAAATTCTCGCAGTTAAAATAGGTGGCTGATATTATGTAGGTCGAAGGGCGAATTCTCAACCAATAATCTTCACAAACATTGTACAGGTTTATTCAAAATGACCATCAATTTACACAGCCACAAAGTACGCAGTTAACTTGCTATATTTGTACATCTGTTCAAACTGTATTTAATTTTGTAGATAGTAAATATCTGACGTAGTTTGGCCATGGTTTTGTTCAAAACAAAGTTAGTCAGTTGACAGAGAGAAGTTCAAAATTATGTTACTCTTGTATTGTATTTATTCAACTTGATCTGTACCTATTTGTATTGTTGTGGAGTTTCTACACATTTCTGTGTATGTTAGAGAGCGAGTAGGTATCATCAAAAAAGCCACGTGAATCTTGCTCTTCTAACATTTTGGTTCGATTTCGAGCAATAAGTCCTAAGTTATACAACTTAGGAATTATTACTATAGTAATGCTTGCTTGCTTATATTATAATCTACAATAATATAACGGACTATTGGTTTAATTTTGCTCGAATGAACTTAAAACCGTCGAGCATGTGCGCAAGTGTAGACTTAGCATTATGTAGAACCATTTCAAGTAAACATCATCGTAAAATACATACACAGGTACCTATTATGTTCTTAGTTAAACGTTTCTCACCTTTTTATTTCTTTTTCATGATAGTTAATGTTGTTATAGATATTTCTAAACGATTCGTTTTAAGTTGTAATAGTTGAACGAAATAGCAATAATTCCTTATTTATAGTATGCACTAGATTTGCCAGCGGCTTTGTCCGTCCAATCGTCGGATATTATCTCAAAGGAACGTACTTCCGCAAAAAAAGGTCCTATTCCCTACCCCAATCCAATTCAATCTATCTCTTTACCGAAATTTATCAAAATTAGATCAGCGGTTCAGGTGAGAAAAAGGGACAAATAAACAGACATACCTACAGTTAAACTTTTTAACCCAAAGGCTGGGGACTGGTCTGGTAGATAATGTCATGTTGCATTAAGTCCGCCTCTGTACCACTATTGTATTTATGTATCTAACATCTGCAAAGCAGTTATTATGAACTTTAAGATTTACCGATGTACCTACCTATAGAATATTTTACGATCTCTAAAACTAAGAATCTTATTAAAATTATTGGTAGCGGTACTTTAACATTCATAACATAACCATCACATTTACAGCTAATGAGAAACGATGCAAAACGCCTGACAAATCAAATCTAAACCGGCAGTTATCTTTCTATCGGTATTGAAGCAAATTCTGTAGGAAGTATCGTTCACATTCAATAAAATCTAGATAGAAAATACCGCAACAGGTGCATAGCTTTGCAATCCAGGCCCCATCGTACTAGGAACGCAGGAAGCTGAGAGAATTCGTAGTCCTGACTGCGTGTGGCAAACTACCTTAAACGTCTCGTAAAATTCTTCCATTAGTATATCTACTATACTAATAATAGAAATAAATAAAAAAGACGACACAGTTGGCGCAGTGGTTGAACGATCGGCTGCTGCGCTGCGTGTCGCGAGTTGGATTCCCGCACGGAGCAAATATTTGTATGGCCTACAGATAGTTGTTCCGGGTCTGCATGTTTGTGTATGTGAGTTTGTATGTTTGTAAACGCACCCACGATACAGGAGAAATTCCTAGTGTGGCAACGTTTCTATAAAAAAAAAAAAAAAACAGATTTTACTAAAAACTAATTTATAAAATTCTTGTCTGGCGGTCTGCTTAGGCTAATCTACGAAACTGCTTCGAAGCGACTGATAAAACAAATTTATACCGTCATTATAACTCTCTTTAATCAGTTTCGAAGTAAATTAGAGGTATGAAGGAAGTATTCACACTCAATAAAATCTAGATAGAAAATACTGAAACAGTGCATAGCTTTGCAATCTAGGCCCAATCGTACTAGGAACGCAGGAACCTGAGAGAATTCTTAGTCTTGACTGCGTGTGGCAAACTACCTTATATCTATGTCTCGTAAAATACTTCTACCTGTAAGTATGTACAACAGGTACTCTAAAATAAGTACGTATACAAATACATTAAATTAAAGTGTCTGTTTGTTGTAAAATAACTGTTTTTATGAAATGTGTAAGTTTTTATGAAATGTGTGAATGTTACACGGTAAATTATTTTTTTTATTAATGTTCAATATATATATCGCTGATTTACAATATATATGCTAAAAACCACAGAAGCCTTAGATGGCTTATGTATGGTTAGTGAGTTCGGAATAATTACTTCCAATAAAATTTATACTAAAAAACAGGTGAGAAATTTGTAAGTTTTACATTAGAAAAATATTTTATTATTTTTTATCAGCACAAATAAAAATGGTAGTAAGTATATGAAACTAAAGTGTATACTCATAGGTGTATGTTCTCATACCGTATATTGTTG
Organism: Melanchra persicariae; assembly: GCA_947386135.1. NCBI lineage: Eukaryota > Metazoa > Arthropoda > Insecta > Lepidoptera > Noctuidae > Melanchra > Melanchra persicariae. The sequence goes on along the minus strand of OX376661.1, from coordinate 4,713,754 downwards.
TATTTAGGCAATCTAAAAGTTTTCATTTTAGCTAAAGTTCTTAATTTAGGATGCTGAAATACTATACCATAACTCAATTTGTATGTTATTTTTGTATATGCATGTCTGTCTGTTTGTTCCGGCTAATCTCCAATACGGCTGGAGCGATTTTGATGGGAAGAACTGAAAGATGCTTTTATGGTGAAAAAGGGATTTTTTTAAGTATGGAATAATAATTTGGGTTCTGCGCAAAAAATGAAAACCCATGAAATTGTCATTATATGTTGTCTTACAAGGCTGTCGAGGCTGAAGTCGCTGGTAAAAGCTAGTTTTGCATATAACTGACGATATCTTGGGAGTGTTTAGAGCTACGGAAAATAACTTAGGAGCGGTTGAATTTAATGATTGTAGAGATAAAGATGGAAGCCACTTGTATGAGTGTTTTATTTCATTCTATCGGTCGTTTTAGACTAAATCGTGAGTTGTTTAATTTATTTAGCTAAGCATCATCGGACTCTTCTCTATATTTGAAAAAGGAATCAGTAGATATTCTCTGTACTATAATATAATAAATCTGAAAAGTTTGTTTGTTTGAACGTGCTTATCTCTGGAGCTTCCAGTCGGATTTGGAAAAATATTTTCGTATATGATAGCCACATTCATGGGGAAGGCTATACGGGAACGGGAAATTCCTACGGGAACGGGAAATAACGGGATATGCACGTACGAAGTCGCGGGCAAAAGCTAGGCCATGAATAAAAGAGTCCTCTAAATGCGAAAGTTAGGTACTATGCCTGTATATTTATTACAATTTCTCACCAAAATCGCCAAACCAGTTTTGATGAATTTTACTTGAGATAGATTGGACCTTGGGGAAGGATATAGGGTACTTTCTACCCTGGGTGTACGTTCCCATTCTCATGGGATAATATCTGACTAACGCGGGCGAAGACGCTGGAAAAAGTTAATCAGTAGATATCTATGTAGCTTGTAGTTTTCCAAAGATGTTTGCTCGTATCTGTGATAAAGGCAGTAAAATCGTTAGAAAAAACATTTTACGTAAATAAAGGAGCGAACATTTCAAGAACATAGCACTCAAGATTCCCAGAGTTTGAAGAACAGAATGCCAATATTCTACTAATTTTTAATCAACATTCGCAATCGCATGTCGCAGAATGTCAAAAAAAGCCTCAATTTCCCTATATTTTTGACATATTGCAACTGAGGTGCGAATGCAGTAGAATTGGCATTCAGAACTTTAAAAGTCATCGGTCAATGCCACGCCGATGTTATTAACTGAGCTTAAACTATACTTACAGATGTACACTTTATACTCATTTGGAACTTAAGTGCTGCTGCTGCGTGCCTTACAACTATTACCTACTATGAAAATGATATCCTTTATCGCAGCGAAATAAACTTTTAGCGCAAATGACGCACAGATAGCGTTAAGTTCTTGGTTTTTTTGCGCAATTTATGCACAAATGTGTTGCTTACGTGTGATGTGAACTCAGTAAACTGCTTATAATGCATATAATGCATATCGGAGTATGTGATATAGCTTTTATTATGATTCAGTGAGAAAGCGTTTAATATTGTATTCATACGATTTTCTAATGTATGGTCCTGTAAAAAGATGCTCTGCTCTAAAAAGATGATATAAGATGCTTCTCTCTTCTCATTCAACTGCATGTCTTCTTATGTAAGATCTTGAGTCTGTCGAAATATGCAAGAGAAGAGGCCATCCTCTTTTAAAAGAGTGTGGTTGAAATAGAGGCCTTTTGCAAGCCCAATTGCAGCCTTAACCGACAACCCAACACGGACTGTGATATTAAGATAAATGACATTTATTTCTGCAAGTAGTGAGTTCGTAATAATTTAAAACTAGATGTGGTGTATATCCTAGCTGACTACTCCGAGAATAAACACCGAAACAAACTCAGGGGCTCTAATGCGGGCCATACACGTTCAAGTAATTTGATCAAACTGGCTGGTTCAAACTGTTTGATCAAATAAAAATACGAAATTTCGTATTTCTTCATGCCATTTGACGTCTTATTTTTGATAAAACAATTTGAACCAGTTTGTAAGCCTGTTTGATCAAATTACTTGAACGTGTATGGTCTGCATTAGTATTTTTAAGTTTGGACGTTTTCTTGGTCAAAAAAAGAAAAAATGTCTGGCCTGAACTAGCACTGGATAGAGGTGCGTGGAAAAGGGGAACTTCGCTAGGTAGTGGGACAAAATAGTATAGGTAGATATATAGACCGGTCATTTCAGGGTCATACAGACAAATAAAAGGGGGGAAATTTAACCGGAAATACTATAAAAAGGGTAAGACACATAATACACAGTTTTTCCTAAGTACTCGTCGATAAGTTACTTCAAATAGACCAGGAGATTATAAATATCACGGACAGGAGCGACCGTGTTTGTGCTAATGCGTCCTGCTGTAATCTAAGATGCGTCTCGCGTTCCTGCTTGTCGTGATTATGGCATTATCCCTCAGGATCATTCAGCTGCTGTAGCTACTGTCTTACTGGTTGGTACTTAACTTTCTTATGACGTTTTTCAGATATTTTTTTGCGAAATATTAGTCTTTAAAGAGGTAATTTTTGATAGAGTCATGTCTCCCATCCCCTAACCACCAAACGGTTGTTTTTGGGTTTGTGAAAAGTACAGATGGTGTTAGTATTGTTGGTCCCGGATCTTTGGCAGTCGTTACGGATTGTCAGAAGTCAGAAAATCTGACACTAGTTTTGCCAAGAAGTACCGTGTTACCCAGTTAATGGTTGTGGAGGCATACGCTCCACATAAATACTGAGATTAAACCGAATCCGGTTTGACTGGGAGCCGACCCCAATATAGTTGGGAAAAGGCTAGGCAGATGGTGATAGACGGTGTTAGTATCATAACGAAGTGAAAAGGAAAACTGTCACCGCTAACTACGGAGTAAAAGTCGACCAATACAAAAAATGTGACGTAAAACTGTTGTGTTTTGTAATGTTAAGTATAGTAAAATTTGCTACAGCTTTGTCATGGTTTACAGGATGGGTGACTACGGAACCGTAGGGTTCCGTAGTCACCCATCACGACGATCATAGACGTGGCCCGACAGTCCGACACGCACTTAATTTCGTCGGTGATTATTTTATTTTTCCTGACGCCTACTTTGTTTATGTTTATACAACGATAATTTCCGCGGGTTCTTTCGTTTATACTGCACCATTGTCTTTACGATTCGATGAATATTCCCACTAGCTTATTAATTAACTGTAAATCGTAATCAAATCGACTGTTATAATATTATCTGTACCAATATATTTAATAAAGCTGAAGAGTTTATTTGTTTGTTTGATCGTGCTAATCTGGAACTACCATAGAAATATATGGGAACTACCAGTCGGATTTAGAAAATTCTTTTTGTAAATGCTGGCCACATTCATGAGGAAGGGTGGGCTATACGGGAACGGGATATGCGCGTACGAAGTCGCGGGCAAAAGCTAGTTTAATAAAAAGATTAGGCTAATGAGGTTCCTATTAAACGGCCTAGGCTTAAGGCATCGTAAAGAAGAAGATGAATCTGAGTGTCTAGACATTCTAACAGCGATAAATAATGTCAATATGTTAATCTAAAACCACTCGGGGACGAACTCAAACACCACGTACACACAAATCCATCATAATCGGTCCAGCCACTTAGGACGACATCAGTGACTTACACACGTACAGAAGAATTATAAATATAAAGATGAGCAGTGGGAATGCATCATACAATACAAGCTTGTTTGGTAAATAACACTTGTTTTGTTGATGTTGCATGATGCAAAGAAAATGTTTACAACAACATTATACAACAATAATTGCATAGTACACCTACCTACACCTACTAATTGTTTACAATAACATTGTTGATTTTGGGTCTTTTAAAAATATCATTATTATCATAACATAACATAACAAAACAAAAGACAACCGATCAATAAGCAAACAAATTGTTGTAAAGTCATCAAGTGAGTTGGTTTTTTTTTGTTCGCGTTATCTTTCTTAACATAAAACGATATCATAGCATTTTACTAGAAATTCTATTATGTATTACTGGCATAGGTATTATGTCGTCTTAAGTAGGTTGAAGGTGCTTTGTATCATCATCAACAAAGTGCGTGGGCATATTTTAGGGTGGTGTTCTGTATTTACTATACAGTTGTCAAAAAATATTGACGTAAAAAAAACCCAACATCAAAAATCTGCTAAAATCTTCAAGAAAAATCATTGTTGAAGCAATCTGATGCAGTTTGTGGCGTTTATTTTACTTCAATCACAGATTTGATGCCAGCAACTGCATCAAACTGCTTGAAAAGTGAAGTTTTTTGAAACTTTACAGTCGTTTTATAAGGTCGTATTTAAAAAAGAGTCAATATTTTTTTATTTTGAAATTATTTCCTGGTTGTGTAGCAGATACAGAACACCACCCTTAAATATGACCACGCATTTCCTTAACACCATGTATCTGGGTCTGTGTTGCAAAAACAGAATTAACTAAATAAAAACAAACGATTCACCTTGTATTTTATGAGAATCTTGTACTCATGTGTATTGTGCAGTGTGAACTGACTTATGTAAGTTAAAAAAAACCACATCCACTGAGTATTTTTAGCCCTATCAACATACAACAGTACCCAAGTGCAAAGAATGCACTCAGGTACATTAACACAGCGCATACGTGATTAGTATTACCTTATCTCTGACTAATCACTCAGTAGTAATCTAAAGTAGGTGAGTACCTATTACCTACTTGAATATACAATGCACACGGATGCTCTCGGCATTTCAGGGTTAAGTGGGATGCTCTTTAATATTTTAGTAAAGGAAATGCTAATAAGGTTTAAGAATAGAAGAGATAGTTTGTAAAGTTGCGAGAGTAGCGTGTTATGAATCCCGGGTCGACGACGACGGCGCGTTGTGTTCCACGTGCGCCTCAAAGAGATGTTAGCATAATAGACGGGGCACGTTAGAGCCAGAGCCTGCCAGTGTTGCGGATTTTGTTCGGAAGAGTCACCGCGGCCCTGGAACGCAAAGGGCACTAGGAGGAGCACGGATGAGTTTTAGTCAGTAAGAGTCTGACACTCCCTACCGCTCCACCCAGAGCGGAAGGAGTCATTTGATGATTTCCCATCCATAAAAAAGGGTATTATGAATGTGTTGTCTACTCTTTTCTCAATTGAGGACTTTAGGTCGAGAACTTGTCAAATAGAAGTCTCGAATTTAAAGTCAAGCGATTTGATTGGCTGTTGAAAACTCATCCGTATCATCATCATCATCATAATATTTAAAATATCAGTTCATATTAGATTTGTCTACAGCTGCACCATATTTGTTAAAAAATTCATGGCCTTATGTTTTATCTAAAGCGGGACTCATACATTCTGAATTCATCTCTGAATTCGTGATATTAATTAAGAAAGCCAGTATTACTATGTACCAGTAGTACTATGCTTCATACACATTCAGATTTTGATTTTCTCAGATTGATAGTGAAATTGTATGCATTTCCGGGCTTTCTTAATTAATAATATGAATTCCGACTCTGAATTCAGAGAGGTATTCAGAATGTATGAATCCAGCCTTACTAATTGCGAATTAATCACTATTTACTGTAATTTTAATTGATAATGTATTTTTTGTTTCAGGTAACGCATCATTTTCGCCTATTTAGTCAAGCATAATTTTCAGAGATTCCAAGGTAGGATTTCTTTTGCGTACTGTGACCGGGTCAGAATCAATAAAAGGCTTATTCGCTAGGATATTATTATATTCCTATATACTATAATCCTATCTCTTGGAAAAAATGCCGTTTAACTCAATGTGAAATTACTTACCCATTAAAAGATATTTATTATCAATCCTTTAAGGAAAGATTCGCTAAATGCATCAATAGGTTCATAATAAATAGTATTATTACCTTATTTGTCATACATAAGGGGTTAGGAGAAAATTACGAACTTCCATATAAAAGCTAAGACGGCCATCCGTAAAAGCTCACGGAAAGCCGTCCGCTTTGATTGATTGATACATTCGTTATGTTTAGATCTCTCTAGACAGCGAGAGAAATTGATTTACACTTCCTGTAACATAAATTGGAACAGTAGATTAGTTTCGTATCATTTTAATATACCTAATTAAGTATGTCTGTGGTTTTGTCTTGTTATTTGTTACGTTTTTCATTTGAATGTTACACTCAAATAAACTGTTAGTGCATTTAAATATTTGCCTTTAAAAAGTCATTCAAAGTCATCTTTAAATACTGTTAGAAAGAATAATTAATCTGCTTATCAGTAAGCTAAACGTATGATTACCTTTTTACCAATAAGCTTATAAATGCGTTCTCATAATCTAAAGGTTGTCGTTTTAAGTTTAACCTGTACAACCTTTACTCCTCTCAGGTCTAAACAACTTCTTAATCTTAATTACCGTAATCAACAAAGATAGCCGGCCGGTACCCAGCTCAAAGGTCCCTAAAACCCAAAGTACAAACCGAGCATTAACTCTAAAGGTCTCACTTACTTAACTCGACGGCAATCCAAGCGAAATGTTTACACCGGCTGACCGCATTCCGCGCATGCGTCCGACGCCAGTCGCCCGCGCCGAATGTTCTGCGCTCCTTTTACTGCACTGCACTGCACATATTTGTGTGCAATCCAGTGCATTAGGAAATGAGTAGGGTGCGTCTATTCCGCTGGATGATTCCGTCGTAAATATGTGGGGTATTTTTTGGTCATATTTCGTGCAAGCAAATGTATTGGGTAAACGAAAGAGTGCGGCTTCAGGTGTCTCAAGCTATCATTTTCGTTTATATGACCGACCTTACCTGATCAATATGCAGCGTTTAAAGGCCTGGTGGAACAACGACCTGATGGTATACGCACAGGGCCGAGCGAAGTGGCGACTCTTTTGGAGGCTTTTTTCCAGCTTACGGCTAAAGCTGATCCTTGAAGGTCCCAAAAGGTTACCGACGTTTTGCTCGTTTCCTTCTTACCCCTGTACACATAGGACTACCCCAAGTGTCGCCATTCTCCGCTGCGCCTCGTGTCTAGCGGATTCCTGCGGCCTTCAACAGGTCATCAGTCCACCTTATGGGAGGACTTCCAACGCTTCGTCTTCTGGTATGCGGTCGCCACTCCAGAGCCTATGGACTATATATCGACTATCTGTTCTGCGAGCAATGTGCCCTGCCTGCCTGTATTTAAACAGTTGAAGCTGTTTCATTAACGCTAAGGATTTCGTCACAAGCTCACTAGGCGAGTCGATACTAGACAAGATTAATTATCATAATTGTGCATAAAGCGACAGGTTGTAGTAAGTAGTTACCTACTGGCGGTTATTCGTGGCTACGGTATTGTAATTATATATAAACCATTTCCCTCGTTGAGCTTTATGACTCGCCCGAGGTGATAGACGATATTCTAGTTAATTAAGGCCTTAAAAAGACATAGGTGCAAAATACAAGGCGGATTTTCAAGTGATTTCATCGTTGCCATGTTTGTTCGAGTAGTAGTTAAGTAATCTGTGTTTGTCTGGAAAGGACCTGTTTAGCTGAAAAAATAATATTATATTTTCCAGGTCCCTGAAGCACCTTCTTCAGGGCATTTGTTGACAATATCCTTAACTATAAAACGCCTAAAGACCGAAGCTTAGTGGTTCGAATCGCTCTACAGCGAAAAATAGACTGAATTATTCATTATTGGCGAAGCAAAGATTTTAACTAGCGCCTCTATTATCAAATTGTGAAGCTGTTTAAGAACGACACTTTGACAGTTTTCGTACAGCATTGCCAACGTGTGGTGAATTTCCCATACTGCAGGGAATCTCAATTTGATTGGGGATTGGCATTATGCAGGGAAAATGCGGGGATTTTGAATATCGACAGTCCGGGCAATGCGGTTTCGATTTTAGGCAACTTCTAAATTTCGCCGCTAGAGGCATGCGTATAATATTTGCGTCGCCAATGAAGAAAGTTTTTCATACACTTCATCATCACTACATAGGCAGGTGCCAATGAGATTCCACAGCTGAACGCGAGTTTGCTGATCACTGATCAACGGCTAACATCATCAAGTTCAGTCCACTCAGAACTACTAACATAACAGCTGTTACCAATCAATCCAGCCTTTGGACACACTGTTTATTGTCATTTACATCAACATAAAGCGTACATAATGCTTTGTATCACGTGACACTGTGAGCACAGGGCCTTAACCTTACTGCAGTGAGTGTTGGAGTGTGACTGTGACCTCTGGTGTCAACATATTGTCGAGTTTGGACTACAATACATGGTTTGGTTTGTAAAATGTTTTGAAAACATAAATCAAGTTGGTCGAAGACAGATCGGGCCATGGTTGATGGGAGACCAATCGATCCACCTAAGCTCTGCAAAGTTCAGCATTCGGTCTACACATCTAATACTTGCTGAAGTCCTCAGCCCGCACCCTATCTATACTAATATTACTAAGAGGAAACATTTTTATTTTTGTGTTTGTAGTGAATAAACTCAAAAACTACTATGCCGATTGCAAAAATTCTTTCACCAATGGAAAGCTACATTATTAGGGAGTAACATAGGCTATATTTTATCCACGTATTCCTACGGGTACGGGAACTACGCGGGTGAAATTGTGGCGTGCTGCTAGTTCTATATACATGTATATGTCACCGAAAAATTGCAACGCCGCCGCCGTAAGATTGTACAATATCGCGTGAAATTGTTAACTATTTTTTCTTAGTAATAACCTGTATTTGTTGAAACTATAGAATTTGGATGGATTTTATGAATACAAAACGATTTATTCAAAATATATCGAGACATTATAATCGAATAAAGATTTATTACGATCTTACGAAGTCTGCAATTTTCCGGTGACATATATATGTCGCAGCCAACAAGCTTAATTAGCTGTTTCATTGAAAGTCTAGCCTTTTCATTGAACTGCGCCGTTTAATCAGCGACATAAGTGACATGGGCAAGTCATGAAACGATATTGAACAAAAGATGTCACTTAGGTCGCTGAAAAATCGGAGAATTTAAATAAAATGGCTAGTCCACCAATTAAACGGCTGATTAAGCTAATTGGCTGCGACATATTTAATGCTAAATATACATAAAGGTGTGAAAATTTAATTATGCTCCTCTGGTATAAAATAGGTGTCTTTGCCTTTGTCTAGCTTGAATGCCTCGCTGCATGCAGGATTCTAGTATTAACTGCCGGGTCAGAGCCCATTCGTCCCCTAAAATTCGTCCCCCAGCATAAAAGTTGTAGATTCGGCCCCTATATAGGTGCCCATTGGTCTCCTGGTAGGGGACCAATTAATATTTTAATAAAAAATATTATTTTTAAGGTACCCATTCGTCCCCTCTAATATATATACAATATAAGTTAAAGATTCGGCACCTATTCAGGTGCCTATTGGTCCCCTGAGATAAAATTAGCTATATTTTACATAAGAAACGGTTAACATAGTACACTTGTGAACAGTTTATTAACGGAATTAATTTAATAAATCATAACAGATCATTGAAAAAAGAGCCATGATTAATGATAATAATATAACCTGTCGAGGCTGTAAAATTGTCTCACTACGAATGGCTTGTTAAAAAAACGGGTTACAAATAATAGATAAGGTGTTTAAAATTGGTAAGTACTCTCCAGATGTGCGCGGGGTGTGGAATGCCGAAGCGGGAGGGGTAATCTTAGCCAGAGTATCTGCGCGCGAGCAAATAATTTTTTGATTTTAGTCATTTTTTGTTATTGTAGTTATAGTTTGTTAGATTTAAGTTATTATGATTTTGCATGTAGTTGGTAAATATACAAAAAATACGGTGATTTTAGCCAATTTTTATGTAGGTACTTCTAGTTACAATTTATTAGATTTAAGTTATTACGATTTTGCATGTAGTTGGTTAATATACAAAAAAAATGTATGTTGATTTATCTAGTCTTCAATAATTACCGTGATTTTAGTATTTTTTTGTACTGTTATAATTTTTTAGATTTAAGTTATTATGATTTTGCATGTATGTAGTTGGTAAATATACAAAAAAATAAGAAGTGATTATTTACTGTTGATATGTGTTCTATTTTTTTTGCATATTTTATATTTAATGTTGATTTATATGATGGTCAATCAAGGCTGATTTTTGTAAAAGAGTTGTATTTTGTTAGTTTCTAGGACATTGTGATTTTGTATGTGTTAATCTTATTTGAAATAAACATGATATCTACCGAATTACTATATTTTTTATTTTAGCCTTTTTTGCGCGACTGTACCAGAACTACCAAGCTGCAGTATACACATATACATATACTTATATTAGAAGAATGAATAAAAATAAATATTCTTCAGGGGACGAATGGGCCCCTCAAAAGTTCCAGGGGACGAGTGGGCACAGGGTGCGAATCTTAGGGGACGAATGGGCTCTGACCCTAACTGCCTCGCTTTGCTCGTGAGTTAATTTCTGAACTCTCTTGCTCCGATCGGAAGTTAACTCTGGAATCCTTAATTACAGTTGCTCTTTGATAATATGTTTACGTAATGACGCCCGTGAAATAAAACACTGTTTTATCCCCTTGTTGCATAACCTACTATGTATAAAATAATCAATAAGCGATACAAAAACCAGCTACAATAGGCCTATCTATCGACTGTTTACAAATCACGATATATAGACTCAATGGCCTATTCTTTAGGCTTCACTTCCACCACATTCAAGGCCGACTTTCAGCCTTTCTTTTGCACCCAATACGTCTTTTTTGTCGTCATTGAAACGAATTTGTCATTCGATGACGTGAAATTGGCGTGTACGTTTTTACTCACTACGTTCAATAAGCATGTCAGTTTATTCTTATAGTAAATTGTTCTGTGTAAATAAATCAGTTATTACGTACGTGAGTGATTGACAGACAAACTACAGTTTAAACAACTGAAGATAGGAACATGAAAAAGATACATTAATACCTTCAAGGCTGTGATTTTACTTTTCCGGGGTTGCGGGATTGTCTCTCTCTCCGCTCGGGGTGGGAAGAATCATTTGATGATCCCCCATTGAGCACACATAAAGAGTTAGGTTACCGAAGCGAAATACCAAATGGCTTTAGCTTCCGGAACAAAATAATCGACGTCATAATCGCACAAGTCAAAAGATATGTTCGGCATTTTTTTTTGCAAAAATAGTTTTATTTTGTTTCGTAAACTGAGGTGACCGCTGGGCGAAAGTCTCCACGCAATGGATCCCATGGATGGACGGCGTCGCCGAGGCCGGCCCAGAAAACGGTGGCGAGATGATCTAGACGCACACCGCGAAGACTGGTTCGAGGTGGCGCAAGAAAAGAGTGTCTGGAAGGATATCCGGAGCCCTTCGCCCAGCAGTGGGACACAATAGGCTATTTTAAAAGAAAGGCCTTATTGCTTTAAATGGGGATTTAAGTTTCGTGGTCAAAAAAGTCGTGACCAACAGGTTATTAATTAGGTTGTTTAAATTAATAAGTATTTTCTTTTTTTATTCGTCATTTGTTAACGTCTTCTAAAAAAAATAGTAGATTATGCAACGGTCATATAAAAGGGGTTATTAAAACACGAGTGTGGGTTTATCACACGAGTGTTTTAATACCTAATTATATGCCGTTGCATAATACACTATTTTGTCTTGACTCACACAGTTGAAATAAAACAGAAGTGGAATAGTTTATTCCAAAATCACAGCCAAGGAAAATGTATGTGGTATGGCGATTCTCATTGCGTATTACTGCCCAGACAATGATAAGTACTATTTTTCTACAATGAGCCAACCGCTCGAGGTGTGCCGTGAGTTTATCGCAAATTTAATGTTTATTATTACTATTACGTAAGATTCCTTTTTTATTTTGGAATTTTCACATGTCAGTGCTCGAGCGGTTGCGTCAAAAATTAAAAAGTAAGTGTGCTTTAAAAATTAAAAAGTTATTTTATGATACAGTTGTTTGAAAATCGAAGGAAAATTTTGAACTGCAATGGTTTTTCTTTACCTATCCACGAAAAAAAAGTACGTGTACGTGGAACATTAGGTACGTTGTGAGTGTAGATAAAATAGATTACACAATTATTTTAATTACAGCTACACGCGAAGATTGACGCGTTTTCACTATTTTGCCTCGGCTATTGTAAGTACTTATCGAATTCGAGATTATCGATAAGATTGGATTTATTGTTATCATTCCTTTCAACTTTTACTATCTCTAAATATCTGTTAAGATGTTCATCTAAGTTACTACACGTTTAAATATAATGGAAATGAAGAAAGCTCAATTTCCTTTCAAGAAGTGTTATTGTGTTCATGTTTTGTAAAAGGTTATTTAGTTTTGATTGGTAAATTAACTACTTGTGTATTGAAAGTGAAAGTAATATTCGTTGATGGAAGAAAGGGAAAAAATGTCGTTGGTAATTTTAGTACAAATAACCAAAATATGCTTGGCGGTTCGATCTTTGGAAATGACTACATCATCTACATTAGCGTTTCCTGATCTTTTTCAGTCCCCGGACCCCAAGGAAATCGAGCACAATTTCAAGGACAACAGGAAAACAGTAATAAATTTCAAACCAATCATTTTAGTTCTAAAATACAAAAAAAAAACTTTTCATAAAAATACGCAAATATGAAGGTTGGTGTTGCTTTTATGTAACTAAATTAGTGACATTTTGATTGATGTTACTACTAAGTTGTAATCTCAAATCGTAGCAGTAAGCGATAGGGATATATCATTTAGGCAGCATTTATTTACCTATTAGTTGTGACTACGGACCACCACACATATACCGGCGGACCCCTGGGGGTCCGCGGACCACAGTTTAAGAAACACTGCTCTACATCAAATCTACTTTACTACATAATCCGCATCTTTGGAAATGGAAAAATGAAAGTACCTATATTTAATTTCATTAAATAACTATCCTATACCGATTAATAGAAATAGTTTTCTCTATTTCCACATCCCCTAAGTACATATTAAAATAATGTTACATTCGCACGGGTCGATCTTCAATGTTAAACAATGCTCACCGGGGCCGGTCTGTGGGTGGGTGGGTGACCATCTTAACACACCGAGATTCCTCCGTGCCTCGGAAAGCATGTTAACCCGTTGGTCCCGGCTGTCTTTTGTAGATCTTTGGCAGTCGTTACGGATTTGTCAGAAGCTAGAAAATCTGACTCCAGTCTTGCCAAGAAGTACCGTGGTTCATCGTGTTATTGTTTGTTGGTCTGGTAGGCAGCTGCTCCACGTAAAACACTGGTATTCAGCTGAATCTGGTTTGACTGGAAGCCGACCCCAATAAAGTTGGGAAAAGACTAAGCTAGGCAGTACTAAAATCTCAACGTGAATGCCACTTCCTAATTTTTCATGGTGAAATGTTAACAGAATAGATCAGCTGGGGGCCTAGGCAAAAAACTTTTCTGTAGCGTTAACGTCAGACGCTGACGACACAATTGTATGGGAATGACATTAGGTGTGGAAAGGAAACGTCATCACCTAATGTCATTCCCATACATTTTGTCGTCAGCGTCTGATGTTAACGCTACAGAAAAGATTTTATCTAGGCCTGCTGGTTTGATAGGGTTAAGGCAAGTTTGCCTACGCACCTTTCATTTTCCTTTTTGAAAGTAAGCAGGTAGAGTATAAGCATAATTATCCACAATGTTAATTCATGATACTTCTACTTTCAAAACCCATGCATTCATATATTCACCCACAACTGAACTAGGGAATAAAGTACATACTAGCTTTCAAATTCCCATCACACAAAGCCGCCCACTGTCTTGACGCTGAGTAATTAATTAGCGAACATAATATTAGTGACACTTGAAATAATTTCATTAATTAATCGCCACGCCAAGCGACGGGTGCCGGCGCAAGTGTCACGGTTGGGACACTGAATAGAGAAGGGCAGAAGGTTCACTCGAAGATACTATACAGCCGGTCTATGCTGTCAACGACTCACCGAGTAAACTTAGGTGGAGTGACTTTGACTTTGACTTTGCGTGCAGACGCATTGAATATGGCAGTGCGGACTTGCTATTGGGTGCACACGCACTGAATATGGCAGTGCGGACTTGCTATCGGGTGCAGACGCACTGAATAAGGCAGTGCGGACTTGCTATTGGGTGCACACGCACTGAATATGGCAGTACGGACTTGCTATCGGGTGCAGACGCACTGAATATGGCAGTACGGACTTGCTATTGGGTGCACACGCACTGAATATGGCAGTGTGGACTTGCTATTGGCTGCACACGCACTGAATATGGCAGTGCGGACTTGCTATCGGGTGCACACGCACTGAATACGGCAGTGCGGACTTGCTATTGGGTGCACACGCACTGAATATGGCAGTGCGGACTTGCTATCGGGTGCAGACGCACTGAATATGGCAGTGAGGACTTGCTATTGGGTGCACACGCACTGAATATGGCAGTGCGGACTTGCTATCGGGTGCAGACGCACTGAATATGGCAGTGCGGACTTGCTATCGGGTGCAGACGCACTGAATATGGCAGTGCGGACTTGCTATCGGGTGCAGACGCACTGAATATGGCAGACGGAGTTCGTTATCGTTTGTATGGATTGACAGTTCACTTCATGTTCACTTCACCTAAGCGTACACGGTGAGATGTGTTTAGAATCCCACTGCAAAGGAGATTCAGAACTGCCAGGGTTACAGATTTTTCGAAAGAGTCACCGCGGTCCTGGAACACAAAGGGCAATAGGAGGAACACGGGTAGGTTTTAGTCGGTAAGAGTCTGACTCCCTTACGCTCCGCTCAGAGCGGAAGGAGTCATTTAATTCCATCCTTAAAAAAAGGGTGTTTGGTGGTGTGAGTGTGTGTTTATTTTTTAGTAAGGGTGATATTCTCTATCCAATAAGATACTTCTGAACCATCCTCTACAGAAAAAAAAAATTACAAAAAAAATACTTACCCGTACCGAACGACCTTACCGCAAAAAACGACTAAAAAGTTCCAAACAAGTTACTTTTCCAGAAATTTTACTTCTATCAGAGACTTGATGCCACCAACAGCATCAGACCCTGTAGTTGGTGCTTGTCAGCATGGCTGGAACGGCCATTGACCTTTATCTAAATATGCTTTGCATTTTGCAAGGAATCCGATCAGCAAACAATGCAGCCGTTTGTTATGAGTAAAAATGGTTGACGATCGAGAGATATTTAGGATGTTTAGAGAATTAGGATCGTTAGAGATTTAGGATGTTTACAGTGACAACTATGGCTAAGCAAAAATGCATAAAATAAGGCCTTTTGCAGTTCGCACGTATATGCGTAGTACTTATAGTAAGCACTCATTCATTCGGTCACGTTGCGCTCACGCTTATTTTAAAAAAAAGTAATAGCGGGCACGTTGCACGCGCACTTGTTTAATTTTTCGGACCATAATATTATTGTGTTTCTTCAGAGCATAAACAGCAAAATGCTGCTCTTGGTCTAGAATTATGAAAAAGAGTAGAAACACTGCCAGTAAATTCCAACTTTGGAATTGAGTAGAGTCTGTTATTAGCTCGTTGAAAGAGTTGTGTTCTGCCAGCGACAACGCCCAAAATGTTGGGATTGAGCATGTATCAATTCGGTAGTACACAAAGATTAATATAATATACAAGAGGCGTAGTACATGTCCATCCGTCCCATAAAATTTTAACTTTTTTTCAATCATGACAATGCGGCCAGTGTTCTGGGCATTTTTCCCGTTGACAGCGATGTGGACAAATTTTTCGATGCACTATGAGTTCTTCCCCTCCCCTTTTTACTCCTGCTTGTATATTTTCTTCTAGTTTGTATACATATAGTATCTATAAGTTTTAGGTATTTGAAATAAATATTTTCCCTGATAGAATGTCAGTTTGAAAAGAACCGAACATAATAATAATTTAAAATAGAGTGACAATTAATACAAAAAAAACATTAGCTGCCTCACAGCTTCACCAAAAAGGTTAATTTCAGCCTTGAAAGACAGATGCTGCCTCACCTGTCTGACGATGGTCTTCTAATGAACCTGGAGCGACGTTCCATCTACTCGTAGGTCAATAATGAACCTTCTCCATTTTCTTTCATAATGTCTCTTGCATTATGCCGTGTGAACAGGGAGAAAGCCGATGCGTTCACAGAAGATACGCACAGCTGGGACGTGTTCATACATACCTGCTGCCTAACCTATGGGGCTTTGTTGAGAGAAACGATCTGTTTGTTAGGGGTTTCACACTGTTGCGGAATTTGTTCGAAAGAATCAACGCGGCCCTGGAACGCAAAGGGCATTAGGAGGAACACGAATCGGTTTTAGTCAGTAAGAGTCTGACACTCCCTTCCGCTCCGCTCAGAGCGGAAGGATCCGAGTCATTGGATGATTTACCATCCATAAAAAAGGAGTTTTCGGTCATTGTATTTTATCAGATAATAAACCGACAAGGCAACCATCCACCTTGCCCGTTGCTATGATTTGGTGCAGGCCGCGGGCGTGATGCGGCGACACTTGGGGAGATTAATGTTCAGGAGTGGAAGGTTCAGCTGTAATGATGATTATAAAATAATAATAATAAAAAAAATAAAAACTGTTTATTTTCCGACAACTTAGTCCATAGAAAATGGACGATGGATATAGGATGAGTTTGTGAATATAGAGATATAATGTATACCTAGGTTTGTCTCTAATTGGTAAGCAATATTATTATTAACCCTAACCTAATATGAGCATCGCCAGTGTTGCTGTGGAAATATGAACATCTTACAGTATTGGTTTTGTTGAATTCGATTTTGTTTCTCGATTTATGTTTTCAAACTACTTACAGGATTTATCGCTACTTCTTATAGCTTCTGATTTAAACACTAAATAACATTTGGAAAACACGAATTCACCCAGTTTTTTGTTTAATTTTATTTTGTTATAGTAGGTACCTATAGGAGTAATAAACTCGTAAATATTAAATGTTGAAAGTAAATAACCTCATAAGCATTTATCCTTTTTAAACGCTACCAATCGCGACCTTCGCTTTTTATTGTCATCTTAATGTAAAATTAAGTCGTTACGAAAGTTAATACTTGCATAAGTTGCAACTTGCAGTATTTGGGAACTTGTGCCTGAATTTATAGGCCCTGTCGAGCTCTATGCATGTGTTGCGCAAGAGTTTAGACGTCAGAAATATTTGTAATTAATGTTTAGTTGCATTTTCGAAGGTCAACTCCGTAACATCAAGCGAAGGCTCCCCCAGACAGCGCTACGCGACAGTTCTACAAACATGTGTCGAAGTGTTTTAACGACAATTTCACATCGCTTAGCATTGTCGCGTCGCGCCTGTTTGTGGGATGGTTTATTTCACACTTGTATTTACTTACCTGAAGATTTAATGACTTGTACCTATAAAATAGATTTGCATCCGTGCACACACAGTAATTACCTGACGTTGGTTTTCACTTCTAGAATTTTGCTGAAGTGATTGTACCTCAAAATGAAGTATGCTTTTATTTGTGTCTACATTGTGTGTGCCAAATTAACAAGTTTTCTTATTCCTTCATCCTTGTACGAAAACAAACCAATTTTTACCTATAGATACTTAATGACTTTCTTCCAGCCAATGTCTCCTGACAAAAGGCTAACATTATCTTCTTTTGAACCGACTTCCGAAGTGCTGACTCACCCGACTTCGATGATCGACAGTTAAGTAATTACCTCCGACTTCCGACTTGTCAGAATGATGCCGCGGAGTTTCAAAGGTGCTGTGAAGCTTTCTTTGAAATATTTAGTTAAATACCTACTAATCATAACTGTGTAGGTACATTAATAATGAAGACCAGGGTGCCAATTCTACAAATTGTAAACAACTTTCGCATTTACAGCTTATAGTCGCAATTTGCCAAAAAAGCCTCAATTTCCTTACATTTTTGACATATTACGAATGAGATGCGAATCGTTGCTGAAACATTAGTAGAATTGACCCACAAAACTTTGTTAGTATGAAGCTTTAAAATTATTCAAACCCAATACTCAATATTTTATTGCACTCCTATGTATTACGTACACAGGTGGTTTAGCAAAGTAAAATATCAGTATGGACCCTGTCGGGCGCAGCTAAATTAGAAGAGAGGAACAGGGCTAAGTAGCAATTCAAGGAATTCAATATTGTTCAAAATGATTAGACCTGTAATATCATGTGTAAACTCATCTCAATGCTAATTCTACTAATTTTCAAATAATACTCGCATCTCAATCGGAATCTGTCAAAAATGTATAAAATTAAGCTTTTTTTTGACTGTTTGCGCGACTGACATACGAATGCGAACGTTGTTAAAATTAGTAGAATTGGCATCTCATCTCAACTACTCGAATTAATCATCCGCATGTACATCTGTCAGAGAATACTTTATGACATATGACAGTGTCAAATTCAAACGTGGAATTCAAATTATATAGACGGTGCAGCGGTGTCTGAAGTAAAGCTTTCTGAAAACCTAGAAACATTATCAAAACTTGTGAGTTCAGCGACCTTTTGAAACAGAAAAAAAAACAGTTTTAGCACCTATGTCTAAGTTTATTTCCGTTTGAAAAACTAAAACGGGTAACTGAAAGCCTGCGTGCTATCACCTCGTATAAGTTTGAAACAAGCTTTAGGGAAATTTCATAAATTATAGTAAGGTGTTAGAGTCGATCAACACTATGTAAAGTAGATTCTAACCCTTGATATGGGGGTGGCTTCACAGGTCATTGACCGGGGAAGTTTTTGAGGTAAGTATAAACTGTTAAACCATTGATTTAGCTCCACCAGTGAGTGAACCCATAAGAAATGCAAGTTTTCTTTGGATTAAAAATAAAGTTTTGATAGTTTCATTTTTAAAAGTGATATTTATAAGTTGACAACAAGCACAGATAATACCTACTAGCTATTGCCATTAGCAATAAATAGATTCTTAACTACCTAGACTGAATAGAAAAATGGAATTCACATAGCATTATTGATGAAAAACGATGCTGTTTTCTTTTGAGTTTTTCAGTTATAACGGAATGTTATTCTCAAAAACGACGTTGTAATAAATTATAATTTTTATATGGTCACTGTGCACGTTTCTAGGTATTTACAGAAACAATATCAAGTTTGAGCTAACTTTTCAATAGTCAGATAATAATAGATTTGAAAATTAATAATGGCGGTTTGATCTTGGCAATCCGCAATTTTATTCTTCAGTATTTATCCGCTTCTATAGAAATATAAATACCTATGGCCGCTTCATTGGTGGCCTAGCCTTTTCATTTAATGCGCAGATTTTTTCAGCGACCTAAGTGGTATCTTTTGTTCAATATCGTTTAATGACTTGTCCATGTCACTGATGTCGCTGATTAAATGGCGCAGTTCAATGAAAAGCTCACTGGTTAAGCTAGTTGACTGCGAAATATATAGTGAAGAGGGTTGATTGACCTTTTACACATGAATGCCCTTTGTTAATAAATTAATTATTTAAGACAATATTGTGTAATGTGTTGGTCACGTTGCAAGAATCCAATTGATTGTCTTGACGTAGGTAAATGACTGCTGTTGTGTATGTGTCAATTAAAAATAGAGTCTTTAATAATTTGATTGAATAAACTGGAAGTTGTTTTAGGTACAATGTGATGTTTTAGAAGTAATGTTGAAGTAGAGTGTGACCTATAACTTCCTGAATATCAACGCTTGAAATTACTTTACGAATCTGCTATCAAGCTGTGATGTAAGTAGACCTACAAATCTGGTTGCGGATTTTGTTCGAAAGAGTTACCGCGGCCCTGGAACGCAAAAGGCACTAGGAGGAGCATGGGTGGGTTTTAGTCAGTAATAGTCTGACACTCCCTACCGCTCCACCCAGAGCGGAAGGGGTCATTTGATGATGTCCCATCCTTAAAAAAAAAAGATCTACAAATCTATTCTACTCGAATAAACTTTGTAAGAAATGTATGAATGCATTTGAAACGAATAATTAATGTAATTAGAAACGTGCAAACACTTTTTGAAATAATTTTATATTTCCCAGTACAAAAATCAACATATTTTATTTGCAAAACTGGCAAGTAAGTACTTTGGTTTTTATCAACATATTTATGAAAAGTAAAAAACATTATCTTTTATATTTCCAGAGTAGCTATTACCGATTTTTACGGACCTCTACATTTTGGGACATCTATCCCGTATATGGGATAGTTGCTTACTCAATATAAATATCACGTTTAGGATAGACGACCCGCTGAGAAACAGGGCATCTATCCCGAAAAAACTTTGATAGGACTTGGCCTTCCCATGCAATCACACACGAGACACGGTCCACTTGGTGGTAGTTGGAAAGTCTCTCGTTAGATGAATTATAAAGCTTGCGATTCATCCACGAAACTAGAGAAATTGCAATTGTGGCACCTGTACCACTGGAGCATCTATCTCGGCTTTACCCTATAGGTGCTAGAAAATGACGCGACCAGAGGCCCTAGACAATGTGCCATTCGAACAGCGAATGCGACTGTCGGAATGCCAAAATGTAGGAATTTGATCACGTGACATTTCGATAGCATCTGTCAATCCCATACATTTTTGACGTATTGACAATCGCCTTCGCCGCGCTACCGTTGACAGAATGTCACTTGTCTAGAGCCCCAGTTCCCGCCGCTTTGCCGTTTCCCGTCGCAAAACATAGGATGACACTATTAATATACCTAACTCACACACCTCTACTAAGTAGTAAGTAAGGTGCCTTATTGTTTTTCTATATTCATAACCCACTTACGAACGAGATAGAAATGTGCTATGAAAAGAAATACCTATTAATTGAGCATATCGTGAATCCGTGACCTCTATGCCTCCATGACACCACAATAGATTTTAATGAGTTGCTAAAACGATTGAATTTTTTGCCTTTAGAATAACCTAGTGTCTGAATGTAGGTTAATGTGTACCTAACCTTTTTCTATACAATCTAGACTAGAAATCCTATAATAAGACTCAATAAGTACAAACGTTTAAGCTACTTGCCTTCGTTGACAAAAATAGAACTTCCGATTCCGTATTCAGTTGACGCGACGATTAATACGATATGCGACCTTCATCGTACGAAAGAATACCAAATCTTTTTCGTGCTGGCTGGCAAACTGCTTCAAGTGTCAGTCAACCCTGAAGTCTTTATGGCATTCACAAGTGTCTATGATTTATGTCTTCAGAAAGGTTTTTTTAGAACCTTTTCTAGGGCGTGTCGACACCGAAGCAGTACCATTTCACCAAACCATAGACATAATCTACTCAACTCTATAGTTGCAAATAAAACGTTTGTAATATCAAGATTGTTGCTATTTACTAAATGCACATGAAAGTGTGAATAAATATATCAAAATACAGTTTTTAAATTTGTTGTCTTTCTGTCGGGCTGTCTGTCTATTCCGGCTAATTTTTTAAACGGCTAGATGGACGTAAAGAGCCTCAGTTGCTCCTTAAATAAGCATAATATGTAACTTACTTAACTAACTAATGAAGCATACTTTTATTTTAAGAAAAAAGTGCCCATGAAATTGTAAAACAATGTGACATGTGTGCTGTTTTACGAGTTTTGACGATGAAGTCGCGGAAAATAGCTAGTACCTATGTAGATAAAATAAAAGCGCTGTTCTACACATAACTTATGACAATAACCTATAACATAGTCCAAACAGGTTTTGTACTAAACTCGTAGAGAAAGCGATATCGTTTGCTTTTTACTTTTTATTTATTTATTTTGTTTGCTTAGGCCCACTGGCACAAACCAAAGTTATCTTTTAACCAGAGTTAGTTGCTAACACGAGGTTTAAATAAAGAATATTTCATACATAATGGGCCCGGGTTGGCAACTAACTGGGGTTAGCAGTACCTCTAATTTGTGCAAGCGGGCCTCAGCGGCCAGTCGTTAGCTAAGGTTTACGATGTATGCGATGGTTGAGTTACATGTGCTAAAGAGTGTAAAACGATAAAAGTATAGATTTTATTCGAGTGATTGGTTGGTAGCATGTCTTTGAAAGTTTTATAGACCAACTTCGTCGACTAATTGATCGATAGAGAGTGATTAACATTTGTTCATTTGTAAGGTAAAGGTCAAAGGCCTAACATGCAATGTGTCTATCTCGTACATAAAACTGTACCTAATTTATAAGTAGCGTTATTTCAACTATGTGAAGATTTGCAAAAGTAAGAAAAAAAAGACGATTCGACTTAAGTTCAGTCACCCTGAAATCGTGTGAAAAACGGCTGTATCAAACATTCTTTAAACAAAAGATGAAAAAATAGCTGCAGCCAAGGACCCAGCATTTCTTTTTCTACTATAAATAACAATTGAGTTATAAATTATAGAGCTCATGACTTTTTGAGAATAATTTTAAAAAATATCCTAAAAATATGGTATGGTGTGGCATGGTGGTGGTTGGTTGGTGGACCTATATTTATAGTAACTATAAACCTCATGTGCCAAGGAACCATTAAGTAGGTAGGTAGCAATTCAGAGTCAGACGTACAAAAATAAAAATAGGGCTTGCTATTTTCTTTATTCTAAAAATACTTTACCGATTTAGGAATAACATTATCCATGATCGAGGGCTTTTATTTCTGGCAAGTTATTTGTAAACAAATTGTTATATAAGACGATCACGAATACTCTGGAAATAACGAAATCAAATGATCGGAAGGCATGACCGGAAAAATGAAAAAAAAAACAAAATGGCGGAGGGCCCTCAGTTCAGTAATCACAGATAAACGATTCAATTGAACCTTTTAAATGGCGGCGTTCTTTTTATTTTTTGGTTGGAAAAAGTTACCGATTGATTTCCGATTAGTCTGTAGATTGCAAGCATGGAAGTTGAACGCGAATTTCTGTCTATGGTTCCCAGGGGCAGGACGTTTGTGTTTTGAAATTGAGATCGAGAGTGCAGTCCTGAATCGGACGGAGTTGTGTCTGGCTGGATGCCTGGTAAGTAGCAAAAGAGGTTAAATAATGAACTCTGAGATATCCCACTAAGCGACACTTAGGTATGATTGATTAATCATCAAAAAACCTCTGGTAAATCTCTAGCAATTACTTTTAATCCATCAGAGGACTTGAAAAACATTAAGGACGTGTTTACAGATGGGTAGTCAAATCATTACTTTTTTTACACAAAAACATGTTTATTAAATAAAATGCTTTGCATTCTTAAAATTTTTTTCCCATGAATTATTGATAGATGTGCATGGTACGATTCTGAACTATAAATATAATTTTAGATAGGTACATTTTCTCAATAAATGTACCGAAGTAAAAAAATTCACACGTGTAAAAAAGTAATGATTTGACTACCCATCTGTAAACGGGTCGTTATAATTGGCTAAACATTATTATTATGAACAAAAATTAAGTACCTACTTAACAGGATTCATAAAAGTTACGTTATTTCCTTAACAATGTGAAAACTCAGATTCTATAGAAAACTTAACTGTCAAATTCAAATTAACAGTTAGGTTTAAAATGAATCCCAGAGTCTCTTTCGATAAGAATTGTTCCTAATTTAAATGAAATCTATAATAGTTATTTTAATTATTTTATCATGATAATGGTCGAGGAGGCAGTTCAGCCGCATCCGGTACCTTGGTGCGGTTCGTTGCTCTCATTCTGCGGAGATTACGTCATTATGTTCGTAATAAATGTATTTATGTCTAGGCATTCAGTGCGTTCTCGTTTGTGTTCATATAAAACACAATCAGCCTTATTTGTTATTTTTTATAAAAATGTGCTAAGCAGATTATAAATTAAAATTCTTTAAACTTAAATAATTTGAATAAAGAATTTATAGAAATTAAGCATATGATTCGTTTTGTTTTATGAATAAGGGTGAATTTGAAATTAAACAGTAGGGTTCAAAACTACTGTGGCATAAATAAATGTCATGGGAAGATTAGAAACTACATAATTATGAATGTATTTTGAAGCATTTTACTCTTCTAGTACTTTTAACACCTCCAGGGGCCTAACCACCAACTCTTAAAGCAGTATTACTTCAATATTACTTCCACTGGAAAAGAGACGGAGCTATACAGGACGTATAGCTCCGTCTCTTTCCCGCTGGAAGTTATGTTAAAGTAATACTGCTTTAAGAGTTGGTGGTTTAGGCCCAGATCTATACTTTTTTTGTAATAAGTTGATAACACACAAGTTATAGGTACCTATCTAAAATGTTAAGTGTATTACCTACCATGACTAAAATATTTTAAAACACGCACCAGCTGCAAACAAAAAGAGCAATTTCCTGAATTCATACTGCATTTCCTCAATACGTGTTGTACCAAGTCATGTTTCCTACCTAATTTGGACGCTGTATCTAATAAAGACGAAACCTGCACCCATCAATATTATATTAACAATTGTTTTATCCTATTCAGTAGAAAAAACCAAGGCGATAATTAATTACAGTTCATAATGCGGTGCTTTCAAAAATCATTCTTTTTGTGCTACATGTTTTTTACGGCATCTGAATCTATGATATCAAAAAAAAAGTATTACTGTCACTTGTCACAAAACTGGCATGATAAATAAATAACCTCCTTCTTTTGAAGTTGGTTAAAAAACCTAAATCCAATTCAAATTCAAATACTTACACAAAATGGATTCGCGGCAACCGGCAACCAATAGACAATTCAAATCATAGTTTTAATGATGCTATTAACATCATAGGCCGTAGCGTGCAGCGTCAGATAAGGGTAGGTGCCGACATTCGCCTTGACACCACCTGTTATGCTGTTACAAGTTAGAAAGATTTAATATCAGTCTCAAATAACTCCGATTCACGTGAGATTATGTTTTAAATTACAATGATAATGTAGATTTAATAACGTTGTATACAGAGCTCATGCAATTTTTCGTTTTCTTTTTCAATGATTTTCTTGTAAAAGTAGGTTTAGTAGTGAATTACTTAACATAATAGATTCCTAAGTTTGCTGTTAAGGATTGATAAGAAATTTAACATTTATCGTCCACATTACAAAAAAGCGAAGGTAAGTTTGGCGTACCAAAAAGATTTCTTATTTATTTTTATGTCTTCACAGTTGGACAACTGAATTATAATTCTAATTCAGAAGTCAAGGTGATGGTTCGCGCTCCCTAACATCTTCCATATAACACTCCGCCTTCAGCTCTGACTGTTACAAGGTTTTGTCACGCTATCTTTCGTCTCACTGATAAGTTTAGCTTCAATGTCAAGAAGTTTTGTTGAAGAAACTTTGACGCAAAGTGCTTGTGTCGCCGCGTCTGGTTAACTTGGCAAAACTTTGTGGTAGACTTAAGTTGTTAAGCAAAATGTTTTTATAGCTGGAGATACTGGCTGAACGCCTTGATAGTTCGGAATTTCAAAAACCGAATTACGATGTTTTTTTTAGCGCTTTTACAAAAAAGTTTAGTTTATGTCAAGTAGGTATGGAATTAGTACGTACTACTCTATAGTATAGATGCCAAGTCAGACAACCAAATGTGTTAATCTAGTTGCGGAATTGTTCGAAAGAGTTACCGCGGCCCTGGGAAGAAAGGCACTAGGAGGACTAAGGGTGGGTTTCAGAGCGGGAGGGGTCATTTGATGATTTCCCATCCTATAAAAAAAAAAAAAAAAAAAAAAAAAAAAAAAAAAAAAAAAAAAAAAATGTGTTAATCTACTGTCCAAAAATCAGTTTCTTCATCTTTTTTTGCTCAACATAGCAAACAAATTAACTGAAAATTCCCCTGTGAATAATAATCGCGCCAAAACGATCGAGTGCCGGCAAAACCATCGTCTACACACGCGATGTTGAAAATTTAAACGGTTTTATGACTGAGTTTGCTCATTCCGACGTAAATCAACGTAAAGTCTGTTGGACATAGCCTTGCGAGAAACATCTGATGCCTTATGGAATTATTCAGTTTTTTTTTTTTTTTATTTATCAATGGGCTAGTCTTGACCTCGATCACGCCTGATGGAAAGCGATAGATGAGGTCCATGATGAAGCGAGCGTGCCCAGAAGATGCCTTGAGGCACTGGTACTCCCACGTGTCGACGAAACACAGCAGGCTGCTTGACGCCGAACTCCGGTGGGAGGGTGGTCGCGATCCAGGGGGGTGTTAGCCCTACCACCGCAAGGGAAGGATTGGCCAGTCTTATAAGATGTTAGGTGAGACTGTCCAGGATGCGCCAGGACTGTCCAGGATGCGCCAGGAGCGCTCGGTTCAGTTGAGTGTCTGATGGAACAAATTGCGCTACACGAGGAGGCTCCTTCATGCACCCCAAACACAGTACAGATGTTTCTCCTGAACAATCAATATAAGTAGGTATAGCCAGCAGTCGTAGTAGTCGTAACCGTACACTGAACAAATAGTCAAAATAAGACTTAATTTTTAGGGCCGACATGACCTGTTAATGGTTGAAAGTCCCTAAAAAATAAAGAGAAAAAAAAAACCTAATTTACCAGAGTCGCATATAAAAGCTGAGTCAGCAAAAAACAAGAAGCACTTAATTGACAATTTCTAAGTCATTCTTTGGACAACATTTTGAGCTCAAAAAAGCTGTAAGAAATAGCGCTTCGCTTGCATATTTAATTACACAGCAGACACGATCGAGCGATTGATCACAATAAACCTGGGCAGCCTTCACAGTAATAAAACTTGCATGCGTCCTGGTTGCAGGTGGAAACGTAGCCTTATGTTTTAACAAAGGAGGACCAGCCGGTCTATTCTAGCGACGTCTCACCATGTACACTTAGGTGGAGTGAACGACAAGTGAGCTGTCATTCCATCTTTATTTGATGGTTTGACAGCTCACTTGTCGTTCACTTCGCCTAAGTTTTCAATTCGACATGTTTACAGGATCGCACTGCTGAAGAGGCAATGCTAATGTCCAATATTGAGCGGAGTGGAGAATGAAAGGCTGAGCAAGTGAGACTTAACACCTTAAAACTGTCGCTTTGCAGTGCGACACGTACATTCAAGTACTTCTCAGCTTTACATTAGACATTACCGACTAATTTTCTACCTAGTTCAAACTGGAACTAGTTGCAACTGGGGCAACTTTGCTGTACTGTACACGATACTAGTAATAACATAATTCACGTACACATGACAGCTATATTATGAATATTTCCTCAACTATTTAAAGTTATTTGAACATTTATTGCTTTACAAGGTTTTGTATGAAAAGTATGAGCTAAGCTATTACGAAAGGGAATCTGACAAGAATAGTGTAGATGACTAAAAAAATCTTATTAGTTCGTCAGATAGATAGTTCACGTACTTAAACAAAAAATGAAAACGATACAGTGCGTTGAAGACTCCTCACTCTTGTTCTTTGACGCGTTATAATACGATTTTTTTTTTGATCTGATAAAGCAAAAAATACGTGTCCAAAATTTTTCGTTAATCTAACTGACGGACTAAAAAGAATCATATTTTTTTAACCAGGAATCATCCCTATTACAGCTTTAAAAAAGTAAAAAAAAAAACAGATGGAATATGGTAGGTACTTAACTTGAATTTGGCATAGAAAATTAATTAATTTTGTCATTCTAACCTTTTCTTAAAAGTATTGCTACTTACTAATAGTAAGCTGATGATAATAAAAGCTTTAAAAAGTAAAACAAAAAAAAAATCAAATAAATTATTCTAATTTCCAATAGAAAATAAATGTTTATTTGCGTTTAGAGTGATATATTATTTTAGAAGCTAAAACTGCTTATCGCTTATGTTTGATTCGCTTTCTCACTACCTACATAGTTTGCATAATTTGGGTAAGAAAACAATCTATCCTATTATCCTATGCCAAAATTCTAGATTTTTACATTTTTCGACACTTTTTTTATGGATGGGAAATTATCAAATGCACACCAGGGAGAACTTACTCTATTCATTAACCTACCAAATCTTTTTCATTAGATATGTTGCAGTCAAAACTCTTAACCAGTCAAAAGTACTATTGACTAGCAAAATCAGTTAAAAGTACTTTTGACTGATTTTGCTAGTTGAGTTAAAAACGTCATTATGGTTAACACCCCGACTCAGAGTACCCCGACTCGGATAGGTTAGGTTAGAAAGCTGGCGGGAGCGAAGCGGAGCGGAGCTACCGCCTTAGCCTTCGTGGTTATTTTTTTTAAACCACCCAGAAATAGGAGCCCCAGGTGTTAATCAGTCAAAAGTACTTTTGACTGGTTAAGAGTTTTGACTGCAACAGATACATAATGTACAAATCGCTTTTGTTTCATCTTTAATTTACTTCGTAATAAAAATTGGTTTCCTAATTCCTGGTTATGTTTCTTACATATTATCTTTCCAGAACATTATAATTCTTGCCAAAAAAAACAACACTTCTTACTTCATCGTTTAGTTTTTAATAATCTGCAAAACCTAATGGTTGTAATTAAAACGTGATTTACAAAAAATAGATTACACTGTAACACGTTTTACAGTATTAAATTAAAACAAAATCTTAAAAACTTCGTCTAATAATGACGTATAGTGGAAAATACTGGTTTTATTAAAACCAGCATTATGTATTACAGAGGTGATATCTAAATCAAATTGGAAATGGATATCATTTGTTTCTTTTCCTGACTGCTATTCACTATTCAGCCAGATCTTATTACAATAAATAAAATGGAATGTTTCTGTGATAGGCAGTTTTGCACAAACTATGGAATGACTTGTACGAAATGATTACTTTCACATTATTCAGAAAACCGACAGACTACTGCAGTCAATCTGTGAAGAAACACACACGTTTATTACTCCATTAACTCCATAATTTTACCCTTGTCCATCCAAAAACTATACAGGCAAATGGAACGGAAAAGTTTTCTGCTGAGCTCGATAGATGGTGTTGTACAAGGAGGCGGGGCTTCCTGAATTGCGCTATGGTTTCGTTACGAGCTCTAATCTAAGCCAGTGAGGAGAATCAATATATTAGACTGAAAGCTCTTAATAAATAGCTGATTTTGAATTTTTGAAGAGAATGGACAGCAGGGCCCTTTGGCACTGCCTAAGTTCTTATAAACCTCTTTACTTAGGTACTTAAAACTGTACTTCAGTATATATTTCATAAATCCATCAACATTGTCATACTGCATAAACTAACAAAATTGGTTCCAGTATATTATCGCTTTTTTTCCGGTTTATTTACTTGCATGTATTTTTATTTTATAAAATTGGTTCTTCCGGGAGAGTTTGTTGTTCCTATAATAACATCGCATTCTCAATTCAAATATAGGTCCTGTAGATACATAGTACATATTATGTAGTTAACTTTCATTAAAATCTGTGTTTGTAAAGTGCGTTGTTTTTAACCGACTTCCGAAAAAGGAGGAGGTTCTCAATTCGACTGAATTTTTTTTTTGAATGTTGTTCAGCGATATTTTCGCCAATTATTAGGTACGCAGATGTGTACAAGTCAACCATGGATTCGGGGTTATCTTTTCGGGCATAACTTTATTGTTTACAAACCGATCTTGACGATTCTTTTTGCATTGAGTTTAGTTAAAGCTTACCACTAAAAAGTGAAAAATAAAAAAAGTCAGTTAAATGATAAATGATAAATGATATTTATTTTGTAAGTAGGTTAAACATAACACTTTTACACGTCAATATTTTTTGGTCATTTTAAGCTAGATGAGGCCGGTGTTTCCTAGCTGACTACCCTGAGAAGAAACACCGAAACAAACTCAGAGGTCACAGTCTCTTTTGAAGTCCATACAAATTGTACTGGTCAAATCATACGAGAACCATGTAGGTTAATGTCTGAGGTGGCCTTTTGAGGAAAGTGCCACACAGATTTGAGTGGACCTGTCCAGACAGTGCAAGCATTTGTCAGTTATTATGGAGCTCAAACTTAGAACTTTAAGGAGCTCAACGATTTGACGAACAATACCAAAGTAAGGACATTTGGGTAGGCCGCATAAAAAAAATCTCAAACTGCCAGACATTGTTGACTAACATGAAATGAACCCCTATCATAGCGATCTGCATGGTCCCCACATTCACAATACGATATGAGGATCATGCAGATCAGTGTCTGAAATGGTCTTTTGAGGAAAGAACCACACAGATTTGAGTGGACCCGTCCAGTCAGTGCAAGCTTTGGTCAGTAGTCGCGTAGCTCAACTTAGAACCATAAAGGAGCTCAACGAACCGACGAACATGCCAAAGAAAGGACATTTGTGTAGGCCGCATTTAAGTACTCAAACTGCCAGACCTCGTTAAAAATACTTCAAAGAAGAAGTATTTCAAAGAAGAGAAAAATAAGAAGAAAATAACCCACATGGTCCCCATATTCACAAAATGAGTTAAATAATAATAATAATAAAAAAAAATAATACTTTACAAAGTAAGTATTCATGTCAAACATAATAAATTGAAAAAAATAAAAATAAAATATATTACTTTACAAAGTAAATATTCCATGTCAAAAATAATAAAATAGAATACTTAATAAAGTAAACATTCATGTCAAAATTTACCAACGAGATGAGAGAAAAGTATACAACAGAGCTTAAAAAAAAAGAAAAAAGACAATTTCTAAAAATTAAAAAGGTATATAACATTAGGCCATGTACATCATTGAAGCAGCTCAATCCCAAGCCTTTTTGTCTTCAAGATAGTCTTTAATTGTGTAAAAAGCTTTCTGGCATAGCTTACGTTTTATAAATAATTTGAACTTATTTATACTAAGGTCTTGAATATGGCTAGGGAGTTTATTATAAAAACGTATACATTGGCATCTAAATGAACCACCTATTTTTTTGAGCCTGGTTTTAGGAATGACAAAATTGTGTTTGTTCCTAGTATTTACGTTATGGATATCACTGTATCTTTTAAATAGATTAATATTTTTATGTGCATACAAAAGATTCTCATAAATATACTGAGAGGGCACAGTCATTATATTAATCTCTTTAAATTTGTCTCTGAGGGAGTGTTTAGGACTTAATTTATAAATTGCACGAACAGCCCTTTTTTGTAATACAAATACTGTCTGAATATCGGCGGCATTTCCCCACAACAGAATGCCGTATGACATCACACTATGAAAGTAACTAAAGTATACTAAACGGGCTGTCTCTAAATCAGTTAAACCACGAATTTTTCTAACGGCGTATGCTGCAGAGCTAAGTTTTTTTGACAGTTTATCTATATGGGGGCCCCACTGTAGCTTCGCATCCAAAGTTATGCCTAAGAACACAGTGGTATCTTCGGGTTTCAACTCTTCCCCCTTTATTGACACACTAGTGTTCACTTGTCGAACATGTGGTAACGTGAACTTTATGCATTTGGTTTTTTTTTCATTAAGCAGAAGATTGTTAATATTAAACCAGTTAACTACAGTTGCGATGGCACTATTAACATCGTCAGTAACCAGCTGCTGACGCTTGAGTTTAAATAAAAGTGAAGTGTCGTCTGCAAACAACACTATATCGTGCTTATCCTTTATGAGGTACGGCAAGTCATTTATATAAATTAGAAATAAAAAAGGACCTAAAATTGAGCCTTGGGGGACCCCCATCTTGACTACAGACCCGGGAGATCTTGTACCGTTCACATCGACTCTCTGAATCCTATCACTCAAGTAAGAAGTAAGAAGATTCAACGAGGCGTCCCGGATTCCGTAATAGTGGAGCTATTACGTTACGGAGTTGTATTTTTTTGTAAAAAAGTTTTTTTAGTTTTATGACTTTTACTAAATTAAACGTTAATTTAATAAAAGTATGCGTTTTGATACTGAAAAACGTAATTCATTATAATTATACAACAATAGCACTTCGTCCACGACTTCATGTGCGCAGATTTTGTCTCAAAGATTTACCCCTGTTCACTCCTTTAAAGTTTGAATTACTGAAATCCCTTGTTAGTGTTCGCCTACATCATAAAAAGAAATCATGTGCAAAATTTCATATTTGTTGTCCCCGTAGTTGTGTTGTAAGTCAGTCAGTCAGTCAGTCATCATATCAGCCGAAAGACGTCGGCAGGCGGGTTGGCGATCGCAGTATAGCTGTAGCAATGTACCTACAGAGAATGCTGCTGCCCATTCGCTGGTGAGTCCCTTAGTCGCCTCTTACGACACCCACGGGAAGTGATGGGATTAGTCAGTAATCGCAGCCAACTAGCTTAATCAGCCATTTTATTAAAAAGCGTTTAATAAGTGATATAAGTGACATAAGCAAGTTATTAAAAGATATTGAAACAAAGATGTTACATAGGTCGCAAAAAATCGACATCGTTAAATGAGAAGGCTAGGCCACCAATTAAACGGCTGATTAAGCTAGTAGCCAAATAATACTTAAAAGAAAAATAATAGAGCTTCCTATTCTATAGAATTTTATCGCATTCATCTCAAATATTCTTAAGACAGTCTACGTTTATCTAATTGACGCTAATTGATTGACTAACTGACAACAAATGGCTGATGACGAACGATGCTAATCGTTTGCGTCCATCACGCAACTGTCCCAAGTTGATGGCTAACATTGAGTCAAAAAGAATAATATCTATCTGTTAAGCGTCCATCATTTAAGATACTATAAGAGCATCATTTTCAGTAATCATGAACTCAATCAGACAAAACAAAGAGTCTTCACTATCTTTGTCTACGGACGGCACCTGTCAAAGTTTCAGTGTCATTGCAATGAACAGTGTTGTCATGCTAATAAATGCTACTGCGATTCTTTTACAAATGTTCACCTGAATAATAAAATACTTTGGCAGAATATTACCTGTCCGGCCCCGGCGACACACCGGTGTGTCGCGAATTAATCGCGAATTTAATGTTTATTTACATATACATAAGATTTACTTTATATTAGGGAATTTTCACATGTTGGGCCTGAGTGGTATGATTTTTTTGTAAAATATTTTTATTTTAGTATTCTACTTTACAACGGTTCTTAGCTCTAAGCCTTTTGTTAACATCTTGCTTAACTTGTGGATGCAAATAAATGAATACGATATTTTTACGAGTTACATAGACATACATCAGTAGGAATTTTATCATTATTCTTTTCCCTTGATAAATCTGTTATAACTTTTGTGCGACCGTCGATGCAAAAACGAAATACAACATCATCACGAAACAAACTGATTTATTATCCCTTGAAGTTCCGTCGCTCCTAGTACTAACTATTTTCGTACTACTCTTTATTGTCTCGTTCTGACGGCAAACTGATAAGTACGTGGTCTCACGATTGCTCACCTCGTTAGGAGATGATCGCTAGATTCCATGTTAGCCTGGTACCTCAGGACAATTATGTCTGGCGAAAGAGCAAACTGCTAACAGGACGGACGTACTATCGATTTTCCAAGAAAGGACTTTTTTAGTGACCCAGTTTGAGTTTTCAGTACTTATTTATGTAAATGAAGTTGCCAGGAATACCAAATTTAATAAAATTTCCGAGTTTTTACTTTTGCAGGTCGGTATAGTTGGACCAGTAGGTACCTACACCACCTATGTAGTGATACTAAAAAAAGCTCATAAAGTCCTGCTGTCATCTTTTTACTTGGATTCTAGAATATTGACTTGTGCCTAATACAAATTCTTAGCTTTGGGATACTTAAGTTTAGGACTAATTTTCGCGATTTTAACGCCACATTCGACGATGGTCTAGTGAACGCACTGGATAAAACCTACAATTTATTCCTAAATCCTCACTATATTTTTATTAAACACCAAAACAGTAGCAATTCAATCGAAATCAGCATAATATGTAACAAACAAAAGACTGCATAATACTTCACACACCGAATAATAAATCACATCCTCAATTTAAACGATGTATTACAGCAAAAACGTTATTATTTAATTTCCTTAACAATTTCAAATTACCTACTGCTTAAAATATATTGTCGAGGTCGCTTGTAATTTGAAGTATATTCCGTTGTTTAACCACGGTGTAAATTAGTTCATGCGATTTTATTTTCAAAGATGCATGATGAGGGTTACGGTAACTTTTTGACAATTTAAAAAAAAAAACAAAAAAAATATTTCAAATAGACCATTTATTCGGGTTTGCATTTTTACGAGCACTTTTGAATATTATTCTCGAGGCTCTAGACAAGTGACATTCTGTCAGCGGTAGTGTGTCGAAAGCGATTGTCAAAACGTCATGTATGGGATTGACAAACGATGTCGAAATGTCATCATCATCAACCCTATCAGGCATTTAAGGCTAAAATAGAGTTCGAGAAAAAGTCAACTTCAAATCGGACATTAATTCTTACAGGAAGGATCTTTCCAATGGACTTCTATATTTTCGGTCTGCTAGAAAATATTATGTCACACTTTTTTAAAGCATTGATTTTCAATATCCCTTAAAATCTCACAAATTATCATCGGGACGGAAACTTTGAACCAATGTGAATAAAACGATTAATCATTAAATTTAAGTCGGATGTGTACTGTCTGTGGATTACATAATCGATTGGTTCAGCCAGGAAGTGTGAACTGTGCCCACTAATTAGCAACTTTGACAAGTGGTTTTTTATGCCTGGTTATATAACGTCCGTATTGAGAGGATTCAACCAAGTACCAATTAGGACGGCTCATTCGACAGAGATAGTCTTGGTTCTGTAATATAAGAAAGAAAGAAAAACCAGTTTATTTGTACCAAGTCACTCAACAACAACTACAGCGGAAACAACACAACACCAACCAAATCAGTAATATCTTACCTTGATCTCTTCATAGTCTTTTAAAAATTACTCCTGGCTTTAACCGTGAGCAAACTTCTGTAAGAAAAATGTTATCCACCTAGATAGGAGCACCAGCTAGTCCTCTCAAATCTAAGACACCATTATTCTCTTCATCGGCCCTTACAAGTTGGATACTTAACGCAACAGACACTCATACAGACCCTCATTATCATTACTTATCAGAGTTCATCGCGAACACGTGACAATACCGTACCATCCATACACAAACGTCATTTTGACAGGTTTATTTGACAGGTGTCAGGTGTATCGCCAGCGGTGACCCAATGAGGTTGGTTCGCACGGTGCGCGCGTGCGTCTGCGATCAAAGGCCTCGCCGACGATGTAGCGATGCTATAACCACTCCCGCGCCGGTGAATCCGTGCCCTTTCACTTTCCCGCAGCTGAGCTCCATTGTTTCACGGCAAGAACGTTTATTTTAATTTTTGTTTATTGGTTTTAATTTGTTTAATGAACGGATCTAGGGATATACTGGCCATGGCATTATGTAATGATCATGTATAGGTCAAAAAAAAGATTAATGATCATGTTCTGATGCGTTGCTTTGATGTCTATCAAAACAGTTCTTATTTTGTAGAACATGCCTACTGGATCATTAATTTTAATGATGATCATTTTGTGATGCATTGTTTTTTAAAGAACTTTAAAGTACCTAGTTCTACGCGGCCTGTTGATTCATTTGACCTCCTTATATGACAAAAGCTCGTTCTTTAAATCTATAGAACCGAAACAAACGCAGAGATTGATTGGCCTTCTGCACTTCAGGCCATGTTTGGTCAGCAGACCAAATTAGGATATTATCGTTTATTCCGGATTCGCGGGCATTGACCTCAGAGACTGCGTACAAAACTTTCGTATCGTATCGACTTCACACTGCACCTCGTCACTCCCACAAGGCGGGCCGACCCGCCACGACGGACGGTGGTTCCGCAAGTTTTTGCGACCCGCGGCTCTTCGGAGAAATGAAAGCTGATGGACACAGCACCACTCCTATGTAGTTTGTGAATCGCGCCCAGCACTTCTTCCGCTCTACACGGAACTGCGGACAACACTGGCCTCTTACAACTTGTTTACGCAGTCCATAGAACCTTTTGAAATTGGAATGTAGTGGGGCGATTGGTTGATTGGCGCCAAAACACGGCAGCCATGTGTATTTAATTATGCAATCACGATCGGAACGGAACCAATATACCGTCATTGTATCGAATGATATGATTTGTTAATCACTGTTGGCAAGTTAGGTTGTTTTATTTTTTGTATTTATTAATTATGACATCGTTTATAAATCTGCGTCACTTAATCTTTCCTGCCACCGAGATGTCTTCGCCATTTTCACATTTTCAATCAACGGCACAATACTTGTATGCCGTTTCTAAGTAAAATGCTTTAGTCTAAATTGAGATAGGTACCTACAGATTTACAGTTTCATACCTCGGTAGGACCCGCAAGGACATAAAATACAAATGAAATATGGATGATATGTAAATTGACATCCAGAAGCGTTATTTCACAGTTCAATGCCGAACATCTCGACGTGTTGTATATTATTATCATTTACAACTTGAATCTGTATTCAATACATTAGTACCTACAAACGGGGTGAATAGGAATGCAGGGGTGAATCGGCACAAAACTTTGAATGGGATTTTTACGTTGTTTAAATCTTGTTTGCGGAATTTGCAGTCGCCAATTTTATGGGATTGATAATTAAATAAAATAAAGTTGCTTTTTTAGCCAACCAATATTTTGATATTAAGTGAAAAACCTTTTCAAAGTTTTGTTTCTATTCACCCCTTTGTTCCTATTCACCCCGTTTGAGGTACTTTATTGCAGGAAAGCTCTTCGCTCCGGTGGTTGCCAGCTTTCCACTAACAACACTACCATCCTAAAGAATCGAATCAAGTAGGTAGGTACTCGATTCCGAAAGGACATAAAGCTCATAATCGATTATCGCCGCTTTAAGAATAATTGCTCGTTTGTTTTTTATATACTTTATGGTTCGCGCCTTTAGAGAACTTTCAATGTGAAAGTAATCGATAATTATATTATGTTACATAAACTCGCGTTTGGAAGGGTCGATGCCGAGATTCAGAAACGCAGAGATGCCGTTAAATGTGAAATATTTTCGGCCATTTTATACTTATCAAGTTTTTTAACGCTTGTTAATTTTGTTGTTAGGTACCTATATGCGGTAATAGAAGTTAAAAAATTATAACTTCTATAAATAAATGATGGGTTAACGTTAAAGTTGACTGAAGCTGTCGTCGGCTCGATTAAATATTAGTGCCTGTAAGTTAGCTTTAACCGGCAAGGGAAATGGGTTGTTACTGTTATTTGTTACCGTAGGTAGTCCTTGGCAATGAGTTATTTATGTTCATCCCATAAATAACTGGCTTTATTTACTAGCAAATACTTTGGAATTTCCTCAGGAAATTAAGTTTAGTATGTTATTGAGGAGTTTATCGATTGATAAATTCTTGCAATATTGGTTGGTTTGCGGGATCTTATAGGTACTCAAGTATGACTTTTTAAACGTTGTGGTGATACAGTACGAAAACTCATAATTTGTGCACTCCATCTTAGAATAATTTACAAAATTCTCAACGAATTTTATTACGACATATCAAACATAACAGTAAAATAAATAATTTCTGAATTCTAGAACAAATATTTAGTTCTTAATTGCCTTACATAATTTGATCTTCTAAGATTTCGCGGTAATTATCTAATGTTTACCTATGTTTGGAAACGAAATTTTGATGTGTGTGATCTTTACTTTATTTCTGAATTCAAAATGGCTTTTCATTTTTTTTTTATCGCTCCAATAAAATACTGCTTTAAGTAGGTAGATATATTTAGCTGCATGCGGCACCTGGTTAGACTTTAAACCAACCCAAACATGGTCGGAAAATGAAAAAACCGATTGTTTGAAAGAGCTCTTCAGAAATGAGACCAAGTTCATGACCCCTTCTAGGCCTGCCGAAAGCCAGGGTTGTGAAATTGTTCGAAGGAGCTACCGCGGCTATGGAACGCAAAGGGCATAAGGAGGAACACGGGTGGGTTTTAGTCAGTAAGAGTCAGATATCCCTCCCGCTCCACCGAGAGCGGGAGACATTTGGTTATGCTCTAACCACAAAAAGAAAAAAAGGCCTGTCGCAAAGTTTGGGACCTATTGCGTGATTGTTTCGTCTATGCTCTATGACTGTGTCTATGCAAATAGAGTAATAAGTAACCACCTGCGTGATGATTGAAGGAAGTTAATCAGTGAAATGGATCGGAAACGAGGAAATATTTGTAACCACGCCACGCGCTGTTTAAAAGTTAATTGCTCTCAGACCATCAAATTAACTTGTTCGGGTTTACTCACACTGAACTGTTTGATTTAATTGCTGGTTTGAATTAGCTATGTTTGACTGAATGTTAAAAATAGTTTTGCGTTTTGTTTGAGAGGTAGGTACACAAATTAGTTTGTATGTGCCTGTACTGTCCCACTGCTGCAAGATAACGGTCTCTCTCCTTCTACTGTTTTCGGTCTTCTGCAGTTTTCTGCCTTTATGTATCTGGTCCAGCTCCCTAGTTGTGTTATAGTATCTAATAATTGGTTTGTTATAGCTTGTTTATGTTTATTTGTTAATGTTTAGAAATCTAAACTATGACGGTGACAAGAGTTGTTACTAAACATAGCCGAGTAGTCTAAATCCTCCTAAGACAAGTAAGTTCAGGCTGAAACTTCCAGAAAACCGTTATAACATTCCTCCACCCGTTTCAATTTAAATGATTCCATATAAACTCCATCGCAAAATGAATATTTTCAACGACGCCACTTCACAGCATCCTCAATGGAAACTTTACAAAGTGACATTACCGTGCTCTCTACGTCAAAGAAATGGGGTTTACATTATTTGTGATATGTAGTTGAATGCATACGATTGCATACA
The DNA here is from genome assembly GCA_947386135.1 of Melanchra persicariae. Classification (NCBI taxonomy): domain Eukaryota; kingdom Metazoa; phylum Arthropoda; class Insecta; order Lepidoptera; family Noctuidae; genus Melanchra; species Melanchra persicariae. The sequence continues at coordinate 4,675,050 of OX376661.1, read as the reverse complement.
AAGGCGCGATGTATCATAGAAATCGTGTTGTCACGCGTCGCGAGCTGACGGAGAACTCTTCGCTGTCATGTGACGTGAAGAAATAAAATAAAATATGTCGGAAATGGTGAATATTTGTTCGGGTAAACTTGACTTTTTGGTAGTGTCTGGATTACGGAGATTCACGTGTGGACCAAAATTCAAATAATTCGATCTCGTAGATTCGGAGAATTTTTTTTGTGAGTTGTGACATACGGAAATACTTACAGATAGACAGACACACGCGATATTCTATAGGGTTCCGTTTTCCCGTACGGACGTTCAGAACTGTAAAAAGTAATATTAGGTCTAGATGCGCTTTGTTATTTTTTATTCGAATTTGTAAATTAGGTACAAAATCTGGACCAAAATGCAGATGCGTCGTTCGTCTTTGGACGTCATACACGTCAGCGACGTCGTATGAAAGTACGCGATGTGTGAATTAGATTTGTTAGCATTCTATTTATGAACGCGATCATTTGTCGTTTTTATTGTCTATAGTTTTTTGTTGTCTTGTGGTTAGTTTGGAATGAAAATGAAAGACAAGTACCTGTTTGTCGTAAAATGTAGAATGTATGACTTATAAAATTATAAGACAAAAGTACATAAAATGCAAAACATTTGCTGCGAACAAACTTTATAGTTTTTCCTAGAACATAATACAAATAGAATTTGCAGTCAAAGTAGCGCTTCTATTTACATGAGGAAAAAATAAGCTGTTTGTAGATAATAAAAGGAGAAAAGATTGCAACAATACAGATGAGATTGGATGAGATAGTTTTAATTAATCTCAAAGCTTGACATATCAATCAGCGCCACAGATAATAAAACACCAGTACAAATTAACCAAACTGTCATACGAGACAATAATAAAACAATTTAATAATCGTATCATCAATCAGTTATCAGCGATCTCACTTTCACTGGCGGTTGATAAATGTGGGAAGAAACGGTTACAACGTTCGGCAAATAGTTTCCGTTGTTTGTTGAGAGGCATCTGATACCTATGTATGCCTGGTATTATATAACATGTTAGCTTTTACCGCGGCTTCGCTTCCACTGGAAACGTGCGTTTTTTTCGGGATCAAAATGTCCAGCTATAGTTCAGCGTTCTCAGTGTAAGAATTTTCGAGTACTAGGTACTTATTATCTGCACCTTTTGTCATTATATCATTATTTTTATCATTATATCGACTAAATTAAATGTCTCGTGTACCCACGTTTTGCAAAAAAAAAACCTTTATTTCGTCAGGTCTTCGACCACATCGTCGCTTACCGTCAGGTGAGATAGTGGTCAAGCGCGTGCCTATCAATAATAAAAAATAAAAAAAAACAGTCCCATGTGAGCCAATATGGGTGATGATAAGGGACAAGAAAACTCAAAATGAAAATCTAATGGAAAAGTCCAATTACCTCATTATTCGACGGGAATTGAACCCCTCTCACATTGACCACCTGTCTAACGAGGCTGTAGCATTACATAATCTGTGATATAACTGTTTTTTTATCAAATGTGTGCGCTACAAACGTATAAATGAGATCGTTTGCCAAATAGTTTTTTTAAGGTGTCATTTGGCGTGCCACAGACTATGTAAGTTAGTGGTTCGATTTAAAGTAACCATAGAGCAGCAAACTTATACTTACCCGGTGACTTGAAACTGCCGAAATCGCTGCGAAAATTCACATTGATCTTTCATTTTTGTTAACCGGTAGCACCGCCCGCCATGTCTGGACGTCTTGCTGCTAGGGGGCTCGGCTATAATGCAATCTGTTAAATGCCTTGATTATTGAAACGGATTTTTTTTTAGACTAAGGGCCAGTTTCTGAATTGAGTATTTAGCGTTAAGAATGTGTCAAACCATACCGCTACTTTACTGACGGGTTATCAAACTAAAATAAAGTTTGACAATCTCAACATAATATTGGCAGAATAGTCGAAACTGGCCCGGTTCAACTTGAAGTTCTTAATTCACGAACAGAGAAATGATCACGACCCTCACTGCCTTTAATGAAGTTCTCATTAATTACGTAAATATTATCGAAATTAATCATAACTTAATGCTTGGATTATTTGGATCCATGCTGTATTTGCCAAGTAAATTACCTAAGTATATAATCATCAAAACGTGAAGTTATTTTTTTCTAAGTTCTTTTACATTGGGACGGATATGGCTTGGTGACATAATTTTGTTGATAAAAAAATATTACTTATGGCAAATATTTGGAATACTAATTAATTAACGCTGTCCGGCTAGTTAATGTTTGCTAATTAAGAGGATGTTGTTAGATAAATCTACATCATTAATTCTTTGATTAAACCTATTAATATTATTGTTTTTTTTTGGTTACAGGTGAAAAGTGCGAAGGACATTTAAATTCGTAAGTTCATACCTAATATTTTACTTATACAGTACTGTGCTGTTGGTAGTCTTATGTAGGTGTACTATTTATATATGCAATAAGTACATAATAGATAAATATATACAATAATAATTATGCAGAAAACACATAGAACCCGAATAAAAACGATTAAAGAGAGCGCTAGTCATTTAAATTGTTATTACTCAGGTGCTCTATACATCTTGTTTTTTTTTGATTGGCTGCTGCGCTGCGTTTTGCGGGTTCGATTCCCGCACGGAACAAATATTTGTATGGCCTACAGATAGTTGTTCCGGGTAAACGCACCCACGATACAGAAGAAATTCCTAGCGTGGGGCAAAGTTAAAAAAAAGAACTTCATGAAAATATTGGGTCTTATTTCCTGCCGGGTTCCTAATATCGATAGATTCTCATGAATAGCTTACTTCTGTTAACTTTCATTCTCTCGTCTTGCTGATTATTCTCAAGAAACCCAACACATTCATTCATTCCCAACACTCGTGGACTCACATTGCAAGTCGTGTGGAAGCCGCACGAACTTGCATTCACACCTCAAATGAAGACAACGTTTAAACGAATCGCTAGTTTCCTTTACTTTCACATATTATTTGTTCTTAGTACGTGTAACTAGTGAAAATCGTTAACAGTAAGTACTCTCAAAACGGGGAAACATTGAAAGACAACCGGCAAGTTCCAGAATCAAATTTTCAAAGACACGTGACATGTGACATTCACAATGGGATATTTTTAAATGCACATCTGTATAATTTTAATGCATACCAGAAAAAATAATGCTGTGCAAAAAATCCCAATTGATTAGAAAACATGTCTTACAAAAAAAACTAAAAAAATCATCCAAAACGAGATGACCTTTTTATCGAATTCACACCAAAAATGTGGTTCATACATCGGATTTATGATTTATAAAACAAAAATACGAATTGTTTATCAAAAATACTAACTTGCGCTCTAAATTGCACTTCCCTGAAATAGCAGGTGGTTATCATGGTTACAATAGTAGCCGGTCATTGGGCACCCCGACTCGGACAGGTTAGGTTAGAAGGGGAAACCACGAAGGGGATGGCGGGGTCTGTTCGCTCGCTTCGCTCGCTCACTTGACCCCGCCATCCCCTTCGTGGTTATTTTTTTTTAAACCACCCAGAAATATCATTAGCCAAATATTCGTTCAGTAAAACAGTTCTGCAAATACCATTAAACAGTATATCTAATATGATTTATTTAGTGTGCATAATTTGTGTGCAAGTCAGTATTTTTGATTTAAAATATTTTGAAATAAAAAAATACTTTGAAATATTTTGTTCGAAAAAAGGGAAAATACAGATATCGATTTAATTACATGCCATTCACAATTCCTGCAGGACCCACGTGGTATTACCCACTCAATGCCCAATGCTTCTCCCAGAAAGGTGGCCGGTGTCATCAGTGGCGTACCTAGGCGTGCTAGCTACGCCACTGTGTGTCATTAAGCCAGCAATGGGAAAACCATTGGCTAATATTATGCTTGAGTGCTGAGGAACTTCTTATGGAAAAAAACTCAGCTTTGAACTCATTTGAAATCGCGTTGTTATCCAACAATTTCGGTTACAATCCTGACTCCTACTGAACTAATCATACGGTACAGCTTATGGGCGTATTAAATCTCCTGTATAAATACCATTCCGTAAATACATATAATTTTATATTCTAGTAACACCTACCTTAGCTCCTTATCTCCAAAGCGTAGGCACTTATAACCTTCCTACCAATAATAATTTAATGATAGCTAAGTACTAAAATGACAGTAAAATGCGACATGTCCTAGTCACTTGTGTTAGTACACTTGTGCCTACGACTCGTAAAAAGTACCGTTGATGATAATATATGTTGGTAGTGAGTGTTTTTTTGTAAACGTAAAGTATAAAGTTTACAGCCAGTGTCTACCTATATTATACAAGTAAAATATGAAGTAAGTAGGCAAGGTCTATTACTAGAGTACCTATCTATTCATTATTCTAAGTTGTCAAAATTCTTCCCTGACTGACAGTCAACGCACAGCTGAAACTACTGGTCGTAGAATGCTGTAATTTGGGCTATAGGTTCCTTGGGGAGCGTAGGAAAGTACTAAGAGAGGATTTCCCGAATTACCAACGGGAACAGGATATACGCTTACGAAGTCGCGGGCAAAAGCAGTCAGTCTTTATAAATTGTTGGAAAATATTTCCAAAGAAATTTTATATTGCTTGTTAAAAATCTTGGAAACTAATGTTATGAAGAGGGACCTACAATTGTTTGTCCCTACATACCTGTGATGATTATTTGGTTGTACGAGGTAATCTCTGGATGTGCCAATCCATCACGCAAATGTATAAAAAATAAGATCTACAAATGACAGCCGGATCCAACGGCTGCTAAGCCTTTAAAGGGATCTCGGAGGAATCTCGGTATGTTTTAGATAGTCACCCATCCATAGACCGACCCCGTCAAGCTTTGCTTAAACAAGAAGATCGACCTTATTTAGACACGAGCTCCTCCATATATGCAGAGAACACCATTGGGTAATAATAAGTATAATACAAACAGACAAATTCTTAAATGTCAAAACAAATTATTTTTAAAATAATTCTTTTTTCAAAAAATGAGAGAAGGAAAAGCGTCATCAAGTTCGGCGTCCTTCTAAATAGTTATTTTAAACTTGGCAACTTTGAGCGATGAGTGGCAAGGAGGTTGGCAGCACAATAGATTTCATTTCACCTATTTACATGTCACTGACGTCCGTTAGATAGAATTCATTAAGTGTTTAATGTCATGAGCTTCTTAATCCTATGCATTTTCTATTCATTTGAGGTTGATCAAGCCAGCTATCTGTTTTGTTAAGCCATTTTCTTATCTTCTATCGGAATGTTTCTTAGGTACCTATATACTTCTGGCTATCTATGGATACCAAAATATTGTTTCCTATTAACCTAATTTTCAGTTGTCTAAAAGAACTTCTAAGGGAAAGAAAATACCTTAATTTCCCCTCACGTTGCCGCGTGTCGGTTGGATCAAAATTCAATATCTAAGTATTTGCCCATACGTTGCAACCTAAATATTTCTAACTTATTTAAATAGTTAGGCGGGAAAGTACCGACTCATTATACCCAATACTTATTTGTTGTATAAATTCAGTAATAGATTTTGAAAAAGATTGAAACCGATTTATGTTTTTTGCTCTTTACAGTTTCGATAACAAGATAGTCTATTCATGATTTTATTTTTAATACAGTTTCAGTTTGATATAAAACTTTTTTGTAAGTATGTATACCAGTTTCTTTAGAACTCTGCGTTTTTATTGATTCTGTCTCAGGATTTTGGAATTACGTGTATATTCGTTATTGACAGGAGGCCAACCTGCATGGTTAAAAAATCAAGATTTTTTATACTTCAACGTGATCGACGTTTTGTTTACATATCAATCTCGTAAAAATGGCCATTTATTGGACTGGTCGGTCATTTCATGAAATGGTCACGAGGCTAGAATTTTTGTCTGCAGGGTTTGTAGGAATCTAACTTGAAAGGAATGACGGGAGCTTAGTTCGTTCGCTTTACCACAGTAAAAATGCTTTACCGTCTCACTCTAGCTCCCGTCATCCAATTCGAACCTAAACTATCTGAGAATTGGCTACGCCATACCTGTCTTCTGAAATCGCCAATGGACAGTTTCGTAATTCGAACGATTATAAAGAAAATGATTCGCCATCAAACCGTGAGCAATTATTCGCATAATAATAGGGACCAGCAATTATTGATAAATTACTATTGCAATAGCTGGCACCCTCGTACGTTAGGTCACGAGTGATTTAACGTACATTACATCCACTAATAACTGCAAGCAACAATGGCCATTATGAAATAATACAATTTTACGATTGTCAAATCGTGCGTGATGCCCACACAGTATCGTTATCATCACGTCTTCCATCGATTAGAAAAAATCGAATCGATATACAAATTATTTGATCGGGATATCCGAACGCACGTTATGTTCTGGCATTTTTTTTTAAATCAACACAAGGTCGCATTAAGTTCGGCCTATTGCAAAATCAGCCACGGTGAATGTGAAAAATTATGAAATTAATTTTTTGGTAAATGGAGAAGTGTTTAAATTTTGTACTAAGTGATTGTTTTAAGTTTGCCTTGTAAATTATAGTTAAGTAAATGTAAAGGTTTTTATTCAATTAGCAGCCGAATTTTGATCAGAACAACCTTTTGTTAAATAATTTCCTTCAAGGTTCTGTCGTGTTTTGAAATTAAACACTAGTTAACCAGTAGCAATGAATCAACGCAACTTAGGAATTCAATTGATTAAAATATGTGTGTAAAATTGCAATTTTCGGAATTGTTTGGTTCGTGCCGCATGCAATGCATCGCTCACGGCAAGTATGAAGTAAGCAAGGTAAGTAGCCACTAACCAAGCCACTAGCGCCAGTAACTCCACTAGTATTCCAAAGTTGTAATTGCAGTCAATTACTATCACCTAACAATTGGTGTACCATGAAGTGTTACCAAGAGTCATTACATTGTTAGACAAATGCCATTCTACTTCAGACTTTATTGTTTTGTGACTTGATTTTAATTCAATTAACTCATCGTTTGCTTGCAAAACATTTAATTAGTGGCCAGCATTTCTACGCTTGCGATCTTTATCAGATATCTAGCTGTGCTTCGCGGTTTTACCAACCCGAGGTATAACTTCGTTTTCACTTAGCGGTCTTAGCGATAAGTTAAATAGCCTACAAACTTCCTCAAGAATATTATACCTAGATTCCTTTCATACTAGATTTAAAAAAATCAAATCTTTACTTTTTACTCATTACGTAATAACGACCATCTTTAAAGATGATAAATTCTCAACTATCGTGCCAATAATATATGACCGTATAACATTAGCTGACATTTAAAAAAGTAAAGCTGCATTGTAAGAGCGAGTTCTCACGGTACGTTTACATTAACGATATTAGATTGTAGGTATATTAACGTCTCACACTTTCTTCCATTTACACACTTGTAATTAAATCAACGTAACGTCATATTGTTTTGTTGGGGAAACATTCATTACCATTATCTCTCATCTGGGAAGATTTTGGCCACCTACGGCATCAACTGTTAATTTAGGTATTAAATACATTTTTTTATAATAAGAAATGTGACAAAAAGGCGTCTGACTTAGCATAATATGCGGTAATACTACAAAAAAAAGAAAAAAAAACACAGTGCTAGTGTTTTGTGAGGGCCTGATTTGATGCCACATAATCACGGAACACCTTGGAAAGCACGTCATTTGTACATCTAATTGACAGTCGTTTTGGGTAGTCAGAAACCAGAAAATCTGACAGCAGTCTTGACAGAGTGCCCAGGGAGACGAGAGTGCTCTAGACAAAGTGCCTATCTATCAACGAATGCGATTATCGAAAGGGTATGATTTAAGCTATCGCCAATTTTATTCGTTTTGAATTTCTTTAATAATAGGGTTTGTCCTCAAAATAGTGGATCTGTCACCAAAATGTAGTTGCCAAATAATTGTAAAAAGCAATTCCATAATAAATCACATGTAATCCTCGGGATATATTATCAAGTATCAAATAAATAGGTTGGGATTTATTATAAAACGGGAAGTAAACCATATTACTGGGTGGATTAAAAAAAATAACCACGAAGGTGATGGCGGGGTCTGTTCGCTCGCTACGCTCGCTCACTTGACCCCGCCATCCCCTTCTAACCTAACCTGTCCGAGTCGGGGTGCCCTAAGCTCCCTGTGCCCTATGTTCGAATATTTGGTGACAGATATACCTTTCTGAGTACGAAGTTAAAGGAATAAACCTATTATTTTGAGAACAAAGTTTTATCCAAGGAATGAACTACGATTTTATTGATAATCCATCTCTTATTTTACATACATATTGGCATTAATTTGGTAATTCATACCTGGCGACACTTTTTATATATCTGAGAACGAAAATACTTCGTGGCGATAGATCTATTTATTAGGTGATGCAACTTGATGACAAATATAAATTTTGGTGACAAGAAATATAGTCCCCTTATCGAAATGCCAAAATATAAGGGATTAATCTTAAAAACAAACAAAAACTACTGAATGGATCTTGATGAAATTTGGCACAGAGGTGGATTATAGTCTGGAATAGCACATAGATTATAGTCGGGATTTTTATCACGGGAGTATCTTCCCTTAGGATAATTATCGACTTGGATCGGAGCCAGTACAAAATAAAAATAGGTACGTACAAAATGTTTATTTCTTAGGTCAGATAGCTCCATGTCAAATACGTGTACTTAGCTGCATCCGATTAGACTGGAAAGGCTAGGCTAGACTTATGAAAAAGTACTTAAATTTTTTACCTACCTACAGTATCTCTTGACCACTTTTGACATTTTACATAATAGTGCAATTTAGTCAAACATAAGATGAATTTGAATCAACAGTGACAATGTAGAAAGATGCTCTTTAATAAGCTTATAACTTCGACTGAATTTAAATATCGTGACAGATACTCAATGTAAATCTAAATCCGATTAAGAATTATTGGTATATTTTACATAGGTACCTAATATGTAAAAAAGGTTTTTGGTGGGTAGGTACATTTTATACACATAAACGGGACTTCGGAGTATAGAAAAGATGCGTGCTGTGTGTGAGCTATGGATGGTTTAAAAGAATCAGCTCATAATGCTCCCACTGCTGGGAACCAGGCCCTTCTCTATACTCCCTCATTGGGCAGTTATATATAGATGGGTGGATTACTTATGTGAAAAATTGTATAGAAAAGAGGACACTATTGAGATGATGGCAAATAGAGCAGTATGGAGAAAAAAGACATTCTGCCATTCGTGCGGCGCCAACCCCATATAAATTGAGATAAGAGCAGAAATATGATGACGACTTATAAGATTGTGATGATGATAATTCATCAGGCATCAAGGAGTTTAAACAATCCTCGTTGGCTCATAATAAAATTTATCTCAACTCATATTTTATTATAGCTACGACATTTTATTTCCCGCCAATTGCAATGTATGTTTATGGTAAACTTCTATGTTTGGAACATTGCATCGAATATATGTTGTCATCATGCCCTTGAATTCCGCCAATGATTGACGCACCGTGCATGGACAATGAGACGTGAATCATTCTATTTTATAGCAAATTGTTGAAAGTATTGATTGTCTGTGGTGCATTGTTCGTACCTCTTTGGGTCAGCTGCATCTGCATATCGGGGTAGAGGTTCTTCTAAGAATAATATTTGCGGTTCTCGTGATGTGCAAAAAAATCAAGGTGAGTTCCTTGTTTTGTTGGGTGCATACTGATTTATTTGAGCCGATATAACTTAGTACTTATAGTATAGGTACCTGCTAAGTTATTTTCGAGATTAATAGTATTTGTCTGCAATAAAAGCGGGCCAATACAAACAGTGCGTTCAGCATTTCATACTGATTGAAACATCAAGAATTGCCAATAAAAGCTTTAATTATTTTGAAGTGGTGCTCCTAATGAGATCATTGTTACCATGGCACACTGTATATTTTCTCCGTGCCAATCATTGTGAACCTCCAATTTCAATGAGTCATCAAATCAGTCCCTCGATATATCACAAGGCGGCATCATAATAGCAGTGCTGCCATCTCATTATCATCTGTCTATTATGTCTATGGCACCCAACGAAAGTGAACTGTAGCAAAAACTAATCGAAACTTTCATTTTCATCTTATTGTACGCGCCATAGTTGTGCCGTTAAAAAAAAGTAATCTTACCATCTGTGCGCGGGAACGTGAAAAGAGGCAAAGAAATCAGAGCATTGTGCCAAAGTAAAGCGCGTTCTTGTTGATTGCTGCTTAAGCAATTCTGTTTTCAAATGTTTATTTGTTTTTTTTTTCTGCAAATGGCCAAGTTTTGGTCACGTTTTGATTGATAACGTTCAGTTTAATATAGCTGAAAATATTATTGTATGCCTTCAAAACGATATCTACTGATTCTAGATCTCAGTATTTTTAGCAACAAGACACGGTTCTTTTAATCTGACTAGATTACTGCAACACGTCCAGACAATCGATTTTGAAAATGGAAAACTTACAAAACGTGTTCGTTTTCGTGTCGACTGTGTTTAGTAAACTTCAAGCCAATACCTTGACCAACTTTATGTGCCAATTTTGTTGTAACGATGATAACATTCTCATCCGTAAACAATGAAAACTTTTTGCTGTCACATCGTCGTATTGTTTGCTGTCAATATTAATTTTTTTTTTGGAATAGTCACTGACCGTCTTGTGGAGAGGCAATGATTGGTCTGAGCACGATTGGAAACAAAAGTCTATAGTTAAATATTGTACGTAATATTTACTTCCTTGTTGAAATCGTTAACAACTCCAATAAGATCGGCGAGAAATCTCACTGATTCTTAAGTACTGATTCTCCTCCATTTTGTCACGGTGTCGAAAACCTTTTTAATTGGTTACGTCATTAATTTGCCGTGGCTAATCTGTGGCGCACTTTGCCCATTCATTGGCATTATCCATTCTGTCATTTACAATGGTGCCTCATTGAAATAGATTTTCGTGGCTTTTAGTATCAAAGGCTTTTCCTGTAATGTTCAAATGAGCGGGAATGGCATAGGGTTGTTTATTGATTTGAATTGTGTAACTAGGACTACAAAGTCCAAAAGCGGTTGCTGTTAAACTAATTGATCGTAGTGTTGATGTAGAGAATTTACTGTTATTTTGTAATTTGGAACAGGATTAATGTAGTGCCTACTGTCGTAGTCAATTTTTCTCTACAATCCATAGTATTGACACCAACATCTTTATTTCCGATGTAGTATCTGCCCCTTATCAAAATAAATCATTTACCTATGATATAAAGAAAACTGAAAGATCCCTCATTAGCGTCTTGTTTATCACTATAGGGCAAAGACTTTCCGTACCTTCCACTTATTTCTCTTCCCCTTCCAAAATGGGACAATCTATTAAGCGTCGAGAATGGCTCGCCTCAACAATATCCCTTCTCTTTTTTTTGCTAGCCTGAAGTGTCCACTCCTGGGCAAAGACTCTCCCCCACTCCTTCCATTTCTCTCAATGTTTTGCTGTCTAATACTAAGACACTCGAAGAATTGCATTCCTCATAAGCAGGCACAAGAATGTCTATTCCTTGCATGTCGACGTCCGTATCTTTGAAAGCTCTCATCTCGAGTGCTAATAGCGTACTTCGGAATTCAGCACTTTCCCACGTACGTACACATCACTGAACTTTACTTCCTAATGTTGACGATGAAATTTCGAAGCTTCTTCTCGTTATATAACGTTGAGGTTAGTTTAGACTAGATGACAAGAGCATTTCCATGTAATTTAGCGTTGTTACGAATGATGTGCAATGCAATGTCCGCAATAGTTTTGTTTTTTTGGTAGTTTAAATTTTATTCACTGCAGGTCAAAAGCCTCTCCTTGTTCCTTCCAAGCCTCTTTTTCTTCTTTCTTTTCTAACGACATTTCTGTACATATATTATTCATATGGTTTTAACTCTATTTGTAAAAATGTTGACTTTCAGTCGTGAAGTACTTGCGCCTCAAAATGAAGGACTAACATTTAGGTGCTTGTTACACATTTCCTCCGAGTTTGGAATTCTACAATTTCTATCCTTCGACTCTTCCTGGTATCTGCGTTTCGTACTAGCTAGTCTATTTTTGTTCGATGAAGTGCAACACGATTCTGTTCGTTGTACCAAATATCGAGCTCCTTCGGATGGTCTGTAAGTCTGCAACAAGTAAATGCTGCAATATGTCTTCACCTTTAAACCTTGCTACAACGTCTTTTCCAGTGCTGCTTTTTGACCAATTATAGTTTTGTTTTTATATCCTCAATTATACGCCTCATTTCTCAAATTGATTATGCAATCCGTAGCATCATTTAGTTGTATATTGAATCATATAAACTTGTATTTGTGTTATATAAGAAACGTTCCGTTATGTTTATTTATTTGTGTACGTTTCCGAAGTGGGGAAGTGCATCATCAGATTGCTATTATTGACCCATTTGAGCGTCAATGTGATCAAATCAAATCAAATCAATTTATTTGCTTTAAGTTTTGGTACAATCAGTGTTGGTATCTCGTGTTTTATGTAGATTTTGGTTCGTCATCTTCATCTATAGAATCTATACTCAGGAACTGTGTAGAAGTACTGTGGTGAGAGTCCAAAGTCAGCAGTAACTTCCAGGTTCATTAGCTTCTCCGCGTTCCTCTCCAACATTCCCAGGTTTACAGACAATCAGTTAAACCTTCACTTCCCGATCGCCGTGAAATGTCAAAATCATCTTCGCATTACGTCACATCAGCGTCTCCCGCGCATTTGCGTACAAAAACGCGCCTTATCACTGCATTAGGCTGCACCTGTGGGAGCCCGGACCACACATCGCTACGTAGCTACGTAGGTGCCATTTTCTACTTATTTCTTATTTGCCTACGCCTTGACACTTCCTCGAGTGTATCTATCATTCACTTACGGTTATCGTGTAGCGGGAACCCGACAGCGAAGTAATCGCCTGCCGTTTATTTACATTTTGAGATGTCCAGTGACTTATTTGCCGTATCGCCGCCATTGGTCGTGGTCTCGCGGACATTAGCGCTGATAGTTAGATTGCGTCGCGCACCTTAGCGTTTTATTAGCAATCCTTGACGCTTTTGAATATAGGTGCTTGAGTAATGAGTGTTTTCCTTTAACGCGTATGTACGGTCACGCTTTTCTTTATGAGCTACTACAATAAGATGGTCAAATGAGTAATTTGACGGTAATACAGCCCGGATGTTTTGATGATTGCGGTACGATGTCGCAAAGGTGTCACAGAGGAATTTATAGCTACAATACAAGTATATTAAAAGGCTGTTTAAATATGCAGCAGCTGCATTATCATACGTTTAGAACTCCCAGAAGTTATTAGTCATGGAATGCCCAAGAGGCCACTGACTGATAGTACAGGATAGAATTCATAAGAGAATTAATCAATTTATATGATTCAGATCATTATGAAGTGATTACAAAAGAAGAAAAGACGTCACAGGTCACAGCTCGTTTAAGATGGTTTGCAATGCCTCTGTTATTAAAATATTGCAGATATCCGTAGGCGACCGTGAATCAGTTAGGCGATCTGCTTAAGCACCAATAACCAAGAACAAAGAACATTTATTGAAGAATTTTTAAGCTTCAATAAATGTTCTTTGCTCTTAGGTTATTCCTATACATTCTCATTTATGAAAACTACAGTCGGCTGTCCTTTAAAGTGAAGGCACGTGAGCACATTCGCAAGAAGTTGTTAGAACCATCACAGCCTTAGTCAGCGTTCGTTTTTTTTTAACAACGTTGTTAATTTTGTTTGTTTTTGCTTTTGTTTTTCCTATAAGTTGCTCCTGCCTTTTTGTCCACCACGACCCTAAGGTCGAGTGGTACAAAATGCCTATAGCATTAAGTCCGCCTTTGTACAGTGTTTTCACTAGTGCGTAAAGTTTAAATAAAGCTGTGACCATAATTTCGCTGTCATCTATACCAAAGACTGCCTCTAATACATGTCCACAATAATTTGCACGTACCCATGAAGTCGTGTGTCTAATGCTAGCATATCGTGATGTGTCCCGATGCTCACTCGCTCATCAAATTGTCAATGTGTTATTTATGATGTGCTGTCGTATTGATTCTGTAGGATCTAGTCAAGGTTAACTTATTCGATTGATGGAGGAAATTATTTAATTTATTCATGTCCTTGTGCTGTGCGATTGATTTTAATGGCCGGAGGTGGTGGAAATGGTTAAGTTAGAATCGATGGTCGAGTGATTGTTTTAGGAGAATGTGTTCTGTTGTTAAACATAAGAAAGTGATCATTTGCTCTGGCCTTATCATCATCGTTTCAGCCGAAAGACCACTGCTGGACATAGGCCTACACAATATTGTAGATTAACAATAGTGTTGACATCAGGACTATTATCCTCCAGACCGAATTTTGGTCATGGTGGACAGTCTGTGCGGAGACTAGGCCAGGAAAATATAGTGCATTCTCTCATATTAAACCTGAATGAATTACATAATTGTACCCACTGTATTTGGAGTGCAGGAAAATTGTGAATTATCTGTTGATAAAGCACAGTCAGCAAGGTTTGTCTTTAAAACAAGATGTTATATCAAGCAACTGTACTGCATCGTTTTTATTACTTATACTTATTGATAAGCTTACGTTTGAGCACTATCGTGCCTGAAGGTAAATTAAACTATCGACGTAAACTTCTCAGGATTTCTCATACATACGAAAATAATTTTATTTTCGGAAATGACACGTTAGACCACCTGGCAGACGGTTTTATTTTCTAATTTATACTTTCTGTTTGCTATTAAAATTCGCTCACTTATCACGGCTTAGCATCTTGGTGTCACGTTTTGTTCCACTTTTTCTATTTTAATGGCGAAGTCTGCGTGTTGATACTAATTAATACTATATAATAAGCATCGGCAATGATCTTGAGTGAAACTATGACAGTTTAGGAAGTAAGATTCTTATATAGATTTTAACACTTCTTTATCTAGATGTCTTTTTGTTAAATGCAATCGTTATCATCATCATCATCATATCAGACGAAAGACGTCCACTGGATATGGGCCTCCCCCAGATGGGGGGGGGGGGGTTGCCATAATCGCCACGCTTGGCAAGCGGCTTAGCGATCGCAGTGTAGTTATTGCAATGTACTACAGATAATGCTGCTGCCAGTGAACGCAAATAATGCTGCCCATTCTCTGGTGAGTCCCTTAGTCGCCTCTTACGACACCCACGGGAAGTCATGGGATGGTGCTATTCTTTTACGTCCGACACCATACATAATGCAATCGTTATAGTTAGAGTAAAATAACGTGATTATTGGCCGGTTTGGATTTCAGGTTATGTTAAGTTCTTGCTAACCTATTTGAATGCCAACGTTTTTAGGCTAAAATAGAGGTTCATTATTGAATTCTTAATCAAGAAGTTTTCTTGAAGACAATGAAAAACACTGCTTTATAGAACCCCTTGCTTTGCTCTTGGCAGGCTTGATCTTAATACGTATCTATGACCTGATAAATGTTCATGCAAATATTTTTCAAGAACACTGTGCATCCATGTCAAAATTCTTCTATAATTACCGACGTTGTATGTACGAAACATCTTAATTAAGTTATCTAACTCGCGTGATAATAAATTGAGATACAGCCTAGATAATGAAATGAATGCTTCTAATAACCCATTAGAACCTGTTAATTGCTTATCGTTAAAAACGCTAAATTATTGTTAGTCTTAGATAACTTTGATCGATGAGTATTATTATATCATAAGGTTGGCGGACTAACAAGTGTTGCCAACATAACAATATTATGTCACGGTACAGTCAAGGGTCGAATCCACAGTCCTCTATGCTAATTTTGAGTAATGTATTCGAAGACACATACTTTTGCCTGTTGATGGATTTTTAACTGAATTAAAAAAGAAGGGTATTAATTAATTATGACCTATTTGACGAGAAACGTTAAACATAGAAAGGTGTTTTGGATGGTTAACGACGGGTTTAGAAACACTTTCAGACCGGGGTCCATATTCCAAGTTGGCGTGAAGTATGTCCAGAAAGAATAAGCACAAATAACAAACATTAACTTTCAATTTGATGCTTCGTGGTGGAGGCCTAATTATTTAAATTGAGGAAAACATTCCTTGTTAGTATATCAAAGTACCCGCATATTTACACGTAATTAGCTGTTGCATAAATTTTCAAAACGTTTTCACCATACTCTGACCCGTTTGATCTTAACCAATAAATAGAAATTCTAAATTCAAATCTGCCAATAAACAAGCAAGTGCATTCCGTTCGGGTTGCATCGTAAATAATCGTGTAACATCGGACGCGGGCATCTGGTGCCCGTGGGAGCGCGCAATCTCACGCAAGTGGCGAGTCAGCGTTATTGTGTGGCTGTAGCTTCCTGGTTGCCTGGTGCTTTTGTTTATTTAATAATACATTGTTATTTGAAGAAAGCAAAATATAAACTTAACCCTTTCGTGTTTGCGCGGGTAAACCCGAGGTCGGACCGTAAGACTCCTCCGTTGCTCCCGGTTGCCATTTGCAGATCTTGTGGGATTGTCAAAATCCAGAAAATCTCGCACCAGTTTTGGCAGTCGCTTTATGTAAAATACTGGTACTCGGCTGCATCCGATTAGATTGGAAGCCAAACCCGACACAGTTGAGAAAAGAGTAGACACATGGATTTTAGCTCACTTCAGATTGATCATAGGAAATAGGATTGAAAATGAAACTAATTTTCGTATACAACGTTTAATGTCAATGTTCATAATGATGAGTACATTTTTTTTAAAGATATTGCGTTTATTCTGTTACATGTTGTTGTTATATCTATCTCATGAATTCCACCGCGAGTTTTACACAACAAACAAATAACTAATATCTAATAAATAGCTAGGCTGGTTAACTATGCGGTTGTTACTGGTTATCCACAATAACCACCGTGCACCCATTTGTTTATCTGATACTTATGTAACAACGTCATAATAAAAGTCCGACTTCCATTTTCAAAGCCATTAATCTACTAAGAAACTACCGTCCGATATATCTATGATCGTAATTATAACTCCTAAGGGATAGTCACCTGAATTACTGTCAATTGATTTTAAACTTTATGATTGTCAAGATAGAGTAGTAAATATGAGTGATGTGTGTGTATGAAACATGGGTGCCGCGCGAACGTTTATCAGCCACTACTTTCTCGACGCAATATAAAGTAAAAGTAAAAGAACTTGCCGCGTCTGTGACGCCGGCGGCCGTCTGTCACACCGTGCCGTAACTCTACGTGTGTTATCTATTTATTATCACGCTTTTTATCAGTAAGTTTAAATTGAAGAAATCTTGATTTTCCAAATCTCCGATCGGCGATAGATCTTCCACTGTTCTTGATAGATCGATGACTTTTTAGTACTCTCTGATATTCTTGTAGGTACTAACAATATTTTTTGTTTCTTAAACAATTTAAGAGTCAAAATCGCCAAGAGAGAGAATAAAATTATCAGGAGAGCTGAACCCAAACAGGGTTAAGCCTCAGGAATCAGGATTGATTGATAGTTAAACAATGAGGGAACTAATAGAAGTTATAAAAAGCAGATGAAGGTTTTTCTTACCTAATCGATTATTCACTTCCACGAACATTGCACAATTTTCAAGAACAGAATCATTAAATAACAACATAGATAGCTAATGATGACCCTGATTGCATTAGCTATAAGTAATTGATTACAGAACCTAAAATAATTAATTTACTGCCTTGTTAGATTAGTGATCGCTGGATGATGAAAAATGAAGAGGCATTGAATTCCGGGTCGAGTTAATTTTTCACTAAAGCAGCCCTCTTTTTTTTAAGGATGGGAAATCATCAAATGACTCCTTCCGCTCTGGGCGGATCGGAAGGGAGTGTCAGACTCTTACTGACCATCCGTGTTCCTCCAAATACCCATTGCGTTCTAGGGCAGCGGTGACTCTTCCGAACAAATACTGCAATTCTTGCAGGAACCAGTCTCTGAGTCTGAGTCTAAGACTTTAATATATCTGGAAAAATCGGGGTTTACTATTAGGTACAGCTCTGCCTTACCCTTCGGGAATACAGGTATAATATATGTCTTTAATATACCTATCTTATAATATTAAGAGTTAATAAGTACATTATAGGGTGTGAATCTTTTGCGTTAGTCAGGTTCCAACGGGATGGGCTGATTATCTTTGATAAAAACACCTACCCTATGACAAGCGATAACTTTCCATCAATGAGATTAATCTTAATCGGATCATTACTTTCAGAGATTTTCATTTACAAATATAAAAAAACCATCAATTTCACCTCTTTGTTTTGATAAAGGATTGATTACACGGCTTTAAATTCAAATAATTTCTTCTATATTTCTCCTTTCGCAGGTCTACTGGAAGAAATTTCTTAAGAAATAAGCAGCACCTTTGTACTATTAGTTTTTTATGTTATTTCTGCAACTGTTTTTCTGTGTGTACATAAATTATATAATAAAATAAATAAATAATTTTGTCTCGAAGCGTTACGATACGGTGTGAGCATCCTCTCGGCGTTAATCAGTCGGAATGCTCACTTGCGCACCGTGTGTAACGTTAAACGAGATTGGCTAATTATCTCCGAATTATGTGCGCCTGCTACACCGTACAGGTGACACGCGCTTTCTATTGATTTCTAATGCTTTTTGACATGTCTTAACTTATTTAATAAATTATTTATTGTTAATTGCTTTTGTTGTTTAGTGTCATTTTTAAAGTTTATGTTTTGGTTGACAATAGGTGATGTTAGACGATGGTTGATCAATAGTTGTTTATTTGACAATTGCTCAAGCTAACAACTAACCAAAATACACATTTTAACGATAATTTCGTTAATCAATTTTTGACCACTGGTTAAGTTAACTACGGATTAAAATCGCTCTATGAGCTACTTATACTTAATGAGCGATTCAATGTGAATGATGATATGACCTACCTATTACTTTGCTATTAGGTACTCAAAGATTATCTACGTTCATGGATGGATTCATTTGTCAAGAAAACATGACACAAGCACAACCAATGAAGCAAGTGAAGTTAACAGGTGTTAAAACAAACCTACTTGAACAGAATAATCATGAAATATCTAAGAAACCTCATGTTAACCTAGTTATCAGCTATTATCCATGTAAAACTTGAATGTGGGTATGTGTTCTCAACGTTTGGAAATCCCAGTACATAGACCTATGTGTACGATAAAGGGTCATTGAACTGGGGTCAAAGACCTGCAGAATGATGAGGTCCAATTGGCAGCTACTTTTGAATATGTTATGACAGTCGAAACAATTATTTTTTTCACTATCTCCATTTAGGGGCCTCTAAGGATAATATTTTGATAGGAGTTCAGCTCACTCCGGCCAGCAATTTTGCCAGCGAAAATGCTTGAAAATTAGGTATTGGCAATGAGATCCGTGTCAATTCAGGGCTATGCAGTAGCGACCTGCACTCGTTGCGGAATTTGTTCGAAAGAGTCACCTCGGAGAGCCACGGAGGGTTTAAGATCTGAGATAGATAGAAATACGACACGGTTGGCGCAGTGGTTGAGCGATTGACTGTTGCGTTGCGTGTCGCGGGTTTGATTCCCGCACGGAACAAATATTTGTATGGCCTGCAGATAGTTGTTCCGGGTCTAGTTGTTTGTGTATGTGAGTTTAAATGTTTGTAAACGCACTCATGATACAGGAGAAATTCCTAGTGTGAGGCAACGTTTTAAAAAGAAAAAAAATAGAGAGTCTGACACTCCCTTCCACTCCGCCAAGAGTGGAAGGAGTCATTTGATGATTTCCCACCCAAATAAAAGGGTTTATGCACGGATGTTGACAATAGGCGCGAAGTGTTGATGTTTTTTTACCTCTACCTTACCCCTCTGGTGAATATAGACGATAGATTCAATGGCATATTCTAACAGTATCTTTTAAACTCTTCAGACACTAAGCCAATTCCTGATCAGCGCCCCTACCATGACGAGTTAGAGCGTGAGTCGTTCGAGCGAGAAGGAGGTATGGAGCTATACCTCCTATATAGCTCCATCCCTCCTTCTCGCTCGAATGACTCACGCTTTAATACGTCATGGTAGGGCCGCAGATCTTCCGCATTAATCTGCATACAAATGGATATAATAAACTCCATATTCAAAAAGCAAATCGAAGCAGTCCTATTCCGTATGCTTTTTAGAACTAATCTCACCAATAACTAGGAAACGAGGACCCCAGTCATTTGTACAGTCGAGGAATCGAGCACCTTTCCTAGAAATGTAATCATAACGCGAGTGTTCATAAGAAAAGATATAACCTCTTATCTTTATAATGAGAAACTCGTCAGTATACAAGTTTTCACTTTTGTTAATGAATTCATCTACATACATATTATATTTGTTCGAGGTTCACTTTACGGAATAAGGTTTTTTTTAAATGTATTTTAGATTAAGATGTTTTGCCAAAATCTGGCACTTTTTTGCGTTTTCCTGCACCTATCCAACGCTAGACAGATGTATTTTTTATTTTTCATAAAAAATCGGACAAGTTCAGGTCTAGATAAAATTAATAAATTAAATCTCTGACGTAAACAGATGAGATGATATTCTTTTATGCGTAACTCATACTTTTATTTTAGAAATAGAATTACGACTCCGCGGAAAAACACAAAAATTGAGAAAAAAGTTTGATTTACGGACAAATATTTGAATGAACGCGGACAAAGTCGCGTGTAACAACTAGTATTTTAACAAATTATGTAATAAATTAATCCATCAGTAATTAAAGTGACAAATTCAAAATTAAACCGGAATTAAACCTTAAAAGTGTCACATTAGCCATTGCTAACGATGTGACACCAAACACACAAGACGTATACAAACTTACCGCTTCACTTCACATCACGTAAAATTGGCTTTGTTTCCATCTCATAAGGTCCATGTAATCTAATGTTGTAGCTTGATTAACTTGGTAAGTTGCACAATAAGGGTATTGTATACTGTTCCCAGGGAGATATCTTAGTTTCCCGAGAACATCGAGAAAGTTGGCTTTCTTGTGAAGATTTCAGATGTAGATCTTGCTTGTCTATTTAATTGTTGTACAAGATTAGACACAATTAGCTCCAAATTACTAAAGAGATTGCTTCCTCATCAGATTCTGTTTAAATTGTGGCAAACTTCAGAATATTGCTCTATCGTTTCATATTATGTTTGCATATTAATCATTCTGCATTCGTAAGTAATTACGATTGTGTGCAACTTTAGTCAGTTAGATTCTAACACTCCCTCTCACTCCACTCAGAGCGGAAGACCCCTTGATGATTTCCCATGCTTAAAAAAAAGGCATGTTTGAAATCATATTTTATATCACTCTGGCAAGTTATTACAACCATTCATTATAAAGTTTTCCCATTTTGCTCTAAATATAATTACAGCAATATCGCTGATGCGCAACGTGATACTATAACTTTTATAGATTTTATATTAAAATTTATTACCTACCTACACCTTAAAAATTGGTATAATTATGCATAGTTCTGTTATCTTAAAGATCACGTTAGGTCTCGTTAGGTGTGTGAAATTTAAAATAAATGTCATAGTGTAGCATGTAACGTAATATTATAGTAGATTATGCACCCAGGGGATAAAGCAGTGTCTTGTGTCACGGGCGTCATATTAAATCTCGAACGCAATGAAGGATTCGGGAGTTAACTCCCGAGCGTAGCGAGGGATTTTAGAGTTTAACTCACGAGCGAAGCGAGGGAGTTAATACAAGAATCCTGAATGCAGCGAGGGATTCAAGCTAGCCCAAGGCAAAGACACCTTTATCCCCGAGGAGGATACTCTACTTTTCACACCTCCTGTGAGAAAATAAGAAGCCATAATACGAAAAACTAAATATTTTAAATTTACAAACACTAAGTAGAGATATGTATTTAGAAATATACTGTATACCTACTTAAAAAAAGTTAGTTTTAATACCATACGGATTTGCAATATCCGCATATATCTACCACATAGCGGCCACGACCAACTCGATTTTCGTTTTTTTTTTTTTACTTCTCTGTGGGTAAGTAAATATGTGCAGGCCTAATGTTAGCAACCTAATACAATTTATGTGTACACAAAGCTTTATATCAGCTGGTAGAATGGGTTCGGACGCTTGGCTGTATGCAATTTGAATTTAGAACGTTATAACGTCATAGGAGATGCTCGAGAAAATAGTTTTTAAATTAATAAATCGACTATAAATGGGTTTTAAGTGTTATTCTTATCCTTTTAATACAATAATCCGTACATAACCAATTATTCTTATAATATTGTCTTCAATCCTGAACCCTGGTCAATCCTTATGATTTTGTAGAAATTCGAGAATATCATCCCTAAGTAGTAAGAGTATCGAGAATATCTTTCTTCTTTCTGGAACAGAAAGAGAGAGACAGAGACAGAAGGCGTTGTGAGTACCTAATACCGCCAATTGAGCAGACAGATGAGGTTCCAAATTTAAATCACATTATTGACCAGCGGGTTATAATGAAATCCAGTACAATATTATTGCCCGGCAGTGCCACCGGCCAAAAATGACTCAGTTTAGGTTAGGTTAGCATGACATATAATTTGACGTTTTCGATCAGGTGGTGTGAAAAATTATTAAATATGAACGTGGTGTATAAGGTTTCAATTATCTAGTTATCTTATAATAATAACATTTAATTTAGAAAGAAATGTAAACCTATTGTTTTGGCGCCAATTTTTTTTCGAACGTCACTATTTTGACAGCCTGTGTGTTAAGATGCGTTCATTTCAAAGTCAAAGTCAAAGTCAAAGTCAAAGTCAAAGCATTTATTTCAATTAGACCTAGAATCTGGCAAACGAAAGTAGAGACTGAAAAAGCGCGGCAAATTTAAAAAATATCGGTATAGCAACCCCAAATTTAGTATGACATATTTGGAATAACCTAATTTGACACTTTAAAATAATTTAACCTCCTCCTTTTTTGGAAGTCGGTTAATAAGTTAACTGAAGTTGCGAGATGCAAAATCATACTACCTTTAATGATCCAAATGAAGGAAAACGTGACATTTCGAAAAATCAGCTTACTTCGTCTGAATCAAAAATACGACTAGATATTACGTAGCAATCTGATTAAAAAAAAAAACAAAAATATTCTATAATAATTTTGGTTTATTCACTGTCATAATTAAAATCTGAATCTAAAACTTCTATGTGAAAAGATTCATTAGTCACTGGAATCGCTATTTCCCACGTTAATAATAAAACTTTCTAAATTATTTTCTGTGATTCTGTCCCTTTCTTTATATAATATTTATTTTCAACATGTATGACATGGTCAGTCATTTTCTTCCACTCGTCTGGAGTTATGGTTTCAAACGATTTTTTTATAACTCTATATGTCCACTGCGGCCAGGGCAATATTTTTACTTGCCACTTTACGTTTAGCCAAACTCCATACCAGCTTAATGGCGTTTAGATCGCAGTGATAGGGGGGAAGTCGTAATACCTCATGTCCATTCTGCTTCAGAAGTTCATCAGCTTCATATACTGGTTCTGGTGTGTTTCGTTTTACAAAACATAGGAGCTCTGCTTTTGTGTGATAATCTTCAAACGGAATATCATTAGTAAGCCATTCTCTTATGTCGTTTTTGCGATTTTGTGATGTAGGAGCTTTATTTACAATGATTGCATGGTAACTGGCGTTATGCATAACTATTACACTAGGCTCATTTAAATTGGGTAGAAGCTTTTCTCTTAGCCATTTATTAAAGTTTACAGCATTCAGGTTGTGGTGGTAGTCCGCCATTTTCGATTTAGTGCTAAAGACTAACAATGAGTTTGGCACAGGGCCTTTCTCCGATCCAGCATGTACAATTATGTACCTTTTCCCTGTTGAAACATTTTCAATCGCACCACTTGTAGATGGACTTTGCCAAGACTTCTTGGGTTTGTAGTTTTTATGAATATAGGTCTCATCTAAGTAAATTATTGACTTTCCTTCTCTACGTTTCAAAGCCATGGTTCTTAAAAACCGATGTCTCCTGGCAGATTATGTCATAACGTTCAATTAACAACGAACGCTCATTCTTATTTTTCTTAAATTCATAGCCATTGGACAATAATAAGTGGCGAAGAGTTAAATCCAATGCTATATCTCATATCTCTTCGTAGGTACCCTCGGAAAGTAAATTATGAATCGTTTTTCATTATTAGAACAGTAAGGATCACGATAGATGTCGATTCAGGACAGCATTATGTCATTATTTCTGTTTTTGAAATTAAGTGTGTCATTAAAATGTAGGACCGTTATTCTTTATTTATCTGGCGTATATATACAATATATAATTACATCCCATACCGCTGCATTTAATTACATGCCGTGCAAACTGATGCACTTAACAGCTGTGGATTAATTTCACGGTTCATTGCGATCGGGTGACTGTATCGCTTCCGTATGACCTGTCCTCGACCTTGCAGTCACTGGATAGGGTTGTCACTAACTTTGTGCTGATTTTTTAATCGACTTCCAAAAAAGGAGGAGGTTCTCAATTCGACTGAATTTTTTTTTTATGCCATAGTGTGGTGCACAAGCACGCGGTCCACCTGATGGTATACGGTGGTCATACAGCCGGTTGATTCGGTAAACATCTCTGAGAAATTTGGAGCTTGGAATGAACTGTCATAGTGTCATAATTATCATCTTGATTGTATGACTTCACTTTACGCTCACTCTGCTATAATTTTCCCGGTGATATGCTTACAAAATCGACAGGCTGTCTATGGTGTGACCACGGACACGGAGTAACTAATGTCCATTCCTGACATGGCGCTGATCTTTGTTTTTATTTTTCTATGTAGTTTTTAATTAACATTATTATGAGTAATTATTTTGTGCGTCTTTTCCGGTCGAATAAAAGGTTTTTGTAAATGGTTACCGCCGCCTATGGACATTATACCGGATTGATGCGTTGCCTACCCTTTCAAAAAGTATTAATATTATCTTATATTTTTATAACAAGCTGTCCATTTATTGTAACTTTTTTGTTAATCTGTGGTTAGTGATGGTTGGATAAATCGAGGATTTAAGTGGAGTTTTTATTAAGCATTGATTAGTTTCGTAATTGCGGTATGTACCTTCTATTGTAATTGTTAATCTGATCTAATCGGACGGCGAATTGTTTGGAGACAAAAAAGTTTTCAATTACCTTGTTGGGAAACTTTAACAAGAGACTTTTCGTAGCTTTTTGTTAAGTTTTTCTTTAAATGAAAATGAAAATTCAATGTCAACCGTATTTGAAAATGTTAGTCATCAACAGAACATTAAGATATAGAAACTAAGCTCTGCATAGAGACCTAGATATCAAGAAATTTCTCACTGATTCATACATCATTAGCTCCATTTCTGTTTACAAGTCAAGGTGTACCACCGACTTATTTATCGATATCACCATAATCCCAACCCTAGTGGGGTCATTCCATCTTTTTTAGCGAGGCCTACCACTCAGTTTGCCCTTTTATATCTCGGAAGAGATGTATAAGGATAAGAGCCACTTCCACATACGTTCGGGCTATTATAGTCCTAGTGTAAAGGACGGACTATTTATAGGCTCGCCATACATGGCCATGTCTCCACAATGTCGAGAATATCTGCCCTGCTTTTGTAATGTAGGTCCAATTAGCGATGTTACTGTCAGTGACGTTAGTGGGTTACGTTTTAAAAATAGATTTATGGTTTGAATTTAGAAGCCTGATCAACTGCGATTGTCTTCTTGCCAGTATTATTATTAACAATTTATTATTTAAGGACGCGTTTACAAATGGGTGTCAAATCATTACTCTTTTACACAAAAGTATGTTGTATCAACAATTGTTGGGAAAAACGTTTTAAGAATGCAAAGCAGTTTATTTAATAAACATACTTTTGTATAAAAAAGTAATGATTTGACTATGCAACATACCTATGTGCAGTATGCGATGAATAAAAAAAAATGAATAACTCCACACAAATAATGACCCGGGTTAAAACCAACTCGGAGTTAAAAAAAAATACTTTGATCTGTGCAAGTGAGCTTCAGGTTACTAAGTATTATGCAATCTATTGATCTAGAATTCTAGATAATATGCTACACTTTCCGATAAAAAAATCAACTAGACTAAACCAACGTCGTAGCACCTAAATTATCCAAGTAATCATGTATAATAACAGCGACAGACAAACAAACAGGTGCTTTCTGTATTTTAATATCTAGTGACGTGATATCAAACTGTGTAATTATGAGAACAGGCATTGTCACAGTGAAAACAGTACAATGTGAATGTGAACTCCTGGTGATGGCGATACTTTGTGGAAATTGTTTCCGCGTCTTCGTTATTATTGCAATTAATTTTATATTCTAGGAAATTTTCGAAATCGTTAGTATTGTTACTGGACGGCAAGGTTACACCGACTATCTCGCTCTCTCACTTTATAAATGTCTATGTCTCTTTCATTTTCTCCAACTGGTACCAGGCTTACAGAATTAACAACGGTAAGTGTTTTATCTCGTAGAACTCTACGTTTTTTTTTTCGTAGCAATTCTTCGCGGACGTCGGTACACTTCTTCTATTACCACTCTAACTCTCTCTCCTCTCACTTTCTCCATTACTCTGTTTCTTTCATTCTTTTCACGTGATGGTATCAGGCTACCTTTGGTTAATGTCTCAAGTCGTAGTCCTCTACGAACTTTTTTCGTAGCATTTTCGTAGCAACTGCGGAACACCTATTCTATTTTCACTATTTGCACGCTTTTTTAAAAACTCACGTGTTTAAATAATATAAATGTTTAGGTTATTTTATGAAAAAGACACTTACCAAGAATACCCATAAATGGTTATTAAATAAATATGCCACAGAGTGTCTGATAATTCTAATATACCCCATTTCAAGGAACACGCTAAATTACCAGTCACTGTATTTTCTTGACAAAAGCTGACTCTTTTCGAGATCCATATTCCATAGCAAACGATGATTTATTTTTTTTTGTCATACAGCATCACTATACTACATATAGTATCTCTACATGGCTTAAAGCACCCAGTATTGTTTGATAGATAAGTATTTAAATTACGGTCGATACTGGTTGCTGGTCTCAGTAACCTATAAATTAATATGCGCCACCATTCTCTTGTCACATTAAAATAAGAAAATCGGCGTTATGTAAAATAAGCTATTATTAATGCTAATGTTCATCGTCTACTGTTTAAGTATATTTGTTCGCAAAGAAAATGTGTTTTCCGGGAAACACAAATATCACCTAAATCATTAAGATAATATCATCATCATAGTAATTTACTTTGGCTTCTACAAAAGGGCTCTACGTCCGAACTAATGTTGTATATTATATGCCAAAATGGAGGTTTTTGTTTGTTACGAATGCGACATCAACAAATGACTTTTTCCTCTCTAGGTGGAGCGGAAAGGAGTGTCAGACTCTTACTGACCAAAACCCATCGCGTGTTCCTCCAAATGCCCTTTGCGTTCCAGAGCCGCGGTGATCCTTTCGAACTAATTCCGCAACCCTGGCAGGCTCTGGCCTTGGCGGGTCCCGATTACTTTGCTGACATCTCTTTGAAGCAGGCGAACACAACGCGCCTTAGACCCGGTCTAGAAACCGTGAACGTCAAGAATTTCCTGTAATATCATTTTTCAAAATATGTTTAGACACTTATAAACTCACTACCATTAAAATAATCTCATCTACTGATTGCATCCCAAACCTCAGTAGGCTTTTTAAAACCAGTTTGCTAAATCCGCAGACTCACACGTACATAACTCAATTTCGCAACAAAACAACCTAAAAACACAAAATTTTCGTAATTTAAACTCAATTAAGTAAGCCCCATTGCTGATGATAATTCATAATTAGTATTGTGACCAACAATACCTCCGTGATCAGATAAGGCATCGCACTTGTGGGTTACAAAGTTCACCCAGTTTCTGGGTTGTAACTCGGATTCTTGTAAGTCGGAAATGCACTACATATTATGTAAAGTGATCTCTCATCTACTATTGTTGTGGAACCATTTGTCAGTGGCGCAAGATGTAGGCTTTTGAGGGTAATTATCGACGGCGCGTTGTGTTCCACGCGCGCCTCTATGAGATGTTAGCATAGTT
Organism: Melanchra persicariae; assembly: GCA_947386135.1. Lineage (NCBI taxonomy): Eukaryota > Metazoa > Arthropoda > Insecta > Lepidoptera > Noctuidae > Melanchra > Melanchra persicariae. The sequence goes on along the minus strand of OX376661.1, from coordinate 4,646,840 downwards.
GACGGGCCCCGCTAGGGCCAGAGCCTGCCAGGGTTGCGGAATTGTTCGAAAGAGTTACCGCGGCCCTGTAACGCAAAGGGTATTTGGAGGAACACGATATTTTAGTCAGTAAGAGTCTGACACTGCTTCCCGCTCCGCCCAGAGCGGGAGATGGCATGTGATGATTTCCCATCCAATACAAAAAGTGGGTAATTATGGCTGCTAAGCAAGTTATGATATAATTGCCTTTTGTTGTTGTTCCTCAGAAATTCTTCCTCCTCAGAAAAAACTCAGAAATTAACACCCACCAGATTTCCAAAAGCAACAATTGATTAATCGTTGGTTTTGTCAATCTGTGATGGGTGGGTCTGAAGTTGATGATGTAAATTCTTGAATGCTGTTGTTTTCAAAGCTGTCCACAAACGCACCCTTAAATAGAGCAATCAAAAGAGGTTTTGCCCTGAATGAAACTTCCATGCCACTCACAGATTCTCACCAAAAATACTACATGCAGACCCCATGATTGATTTACGACGACATATTGCGAAATAATATATTCAAATGCCCATTACTTATACAAATACCATTAATAAACACACAGATTTGTCACCACAAAGAAAGTGGGCAACACGTGCGACGTAACAAGATCCTTGCCTACTGACACATAGGCTTATTTAGAAACACTTTGCATAACCTCCTTATTTTCACACCACAGTTGGGTAACACCGCTCATATCTTATACCACATCATAATTATGTTCTCTAATTCATTGCGCATCTTGAGGAAGTCTTTTTGCACGAAATGTCGCACGCTTACGACAAACTATTGTCTTTTATACATTTTTTTATATCATTGCGCTTTCTCTAACACATAGACTTGCTTCATTTAAACATTTTAATGGAACTTCTAGTTGTGAGATCAGGAAAAATGGTGTTGTATAAGATGTAGGAGACGTAATTGATGAAAAAGTGGTTGATAAGAAGATTGATAAGTTGATGAATGGTACACTAAGTGGACTGAAAGCTGTTGGCTTCAACGCGATGAGGAAAGCTTCACTGGCTTTTATAATCATTATCGATATTGTTGATACAGTTTGCTAGAAAGGAAAGATACTCGTAGTTTAAAACATTAACACATAAGCAGTTGTGCATGACAAAAACATTTTAAAACTGCAAATAAGAAGAACTATTAGCCAAATATGATAAGTGATGTAATTTATCCATAGGTTACAGTAGTCAATTCTATCACTTCAAAGTATAAAGATTTGAAGAAAGCAAGTGAAAGCCAAGGCGTTAAAGTCATAATTGCATTTGCTTTTAAACTTAAAACGCTAACACATTTGAACAATATTGGTAGTTAATCGATTCGAAATACATTGCCAATCGTTTAAAATGAGCGTCGAGTATTGGAATCGTTTTAAAAATCATGCAGTCGGTCATTGATTGCAATTATTTGAACATCGATTAGATTCGAAGCATTCACGTTTTTTACTGATTCATTTTATATTGTTTTATGAGAATTTTGACGATTAAGGACGCCGGATTTTTTCAGTGAATTTAAAATGCTTTCTAACTGCAACTTTGAAATAAAGATAGATGTAATAAATTCTTTTTTTAAATATCGTTTCAGTTCAAATTGTTCGTAAAAAGATCAGTAGGTCAATATTAATCAATTCTAGACTTTTTAGTATCTAGATTTATTGAACTATTAATCTATGAATGATAAGAAGCATATGCAAAACAAAACCTTTACTTTTGATTAGATTCATCATTTATTCCTTCTTTTCTGTTATTCCAGAACAATGACCGTAAAGAAAACCGCGCGGACGGGCGGCTTCGCGGCCATGGTCGCGCGGCAAAAGATGCACTCGGCCAACCAGCAACTCGACATCATGACCATCTCCAAGCCCTCCTCCCTGCAGTCCTACAACATCGTCGTCGGCTTCAACGAGAAGGACCAGCTACAACTACTCACTAAAGAAGACATCACAGACGAAGACAAAAAACAAATCAAAGACTACACAGAACTTAAACCAACCAAATGTGAAAACATCTCAATAGACGACATTACAAATTGTGTCAATATCGAGAACTATCCCAACTGTGACAACACTCTAGTCTTTTACATAACCAAAAACATGAACAAGGAAGCCATCGCGCTCAAGTTCGAGAACGAACAGGACTTCAAGAGAATATACTTCACATATAAATACTTCAAAATGCGGAACCGACTGACGAAAAACACGAATAACTATTCGAGCAGTGAAAACTTGTTTTCTAAAAAGAAAACTTACGATATTTTCAAAAGCAGAAAGAATAGTATGGACGACTACAGTTTATTCGACAAGGGGCGCAATGATTACGACTTAATGCAAACTACGGATAATGATGGTGTAACACACATATCGGTGCAACAGAAGAATAACTTAAACAATCGATACGAGCAGCCTATGAGTCTGATTGGAATAAGGAATGATGTGAATGAGGCTGGTGAAATAGACAGCATAATATACACAGATATAGAGATTCCATCAAAACCTGATAGGAAGAGATTGTTTCATAGGAAGCCTAAAGCCCCTCAGCCTCCAGTTTTAAAAGATAATCAGCAAAAAGTGTTGAAAGGAGAGTTTGTGAGAGTAAACGTGGATCGAGCGCCGGACATAATACCGAAGGATAATAAACTGAACAAGGTACCGGATATCCTGATGTTCAGAGAGAACAAAAACAATAATAAGAAGAACGCGACTAATAACATCTGGCCAGCTAGTAATAAAGGTGAGTTCATCCGTATTTCATCAATCTTATCTAAGCTCTTCATATCTCAATTGTCTTAACATTTTGATTGAAGCTTTAGTACTGATCGTATCAATATGTACGATTACGATACGATCAGTATGGTTTGGTTCGGTGGGTTGTACAATAATTTGTCCAGGTCCTTTTCATCAGCATCGTCGAATGCAGCACAGTTGTACGATCTTTGTTTTATTATTGCAAAATTAATAATTATGATATACAATGTAGTTAGTCTTAGATTAAAAACTAATCTAGAGTATAAAAACGTAATAGATTAGTGTTGTCGCTGAAGTATAAAACCCATCAATCTAATGGTTACCGCATAAAATAAACGGATAGTTCATGTCTGAAAATACCATAGTTCATGTCATCATTATAGAGGAATCAATAGACAACATGGAGTAGCCAATATTGTTATATAAGTTCTAGGAAACTTTGATGTCAGTAGTTACGTACGAGAAGTAATCTTTTCGAATTTCCATCATTCAAAGATAATTTATTTTATGAGCTGTTTATTATAACATCTAATGAGTTACTGCCTCTATGATTAGCTCATCCATCTGTGAAGTAAAGTCGAATATGGCAAAACAATACTCAATTTCGTCACTACAACTTATTGTATTGTTCTACAAAACTGCTTCCTGGTTTCGTAAAATAAGGTAAAATTTGTACGTTCTTCGTTTTGTTTCTTTCCTTATTTTAAAATAACTGTCCTTGTTGAAGCCTTCATCGGCTCTACAGATGTCTAAAAAAACATCGTACAGATTAGAACGACTTTATTGCAGTATTTTTTATTGTTGTTCCTACAGATATCCCACTTTCACACCCTACAGCTAAAGATATATAGATTAGTTGAGTAATAGATAACGATTAAGTTCCTGATTCATTTGGCACTACGAAATATGAAACCATTATATCTAAAGCTATATCAAAAAATATCTCTTCTGTATCTTTGTTTTTATCTCCAGCGTTGAGTGTTGAGTCAGAAAGGAAATATACAATTGTGTCATTTGTAAACCTATACTAAGAAAAATCTCTTCTAAATCTTTATCGTTTTCAACAGTCTTGTTAACTTTCGTCAGCCCATCTTACAGAAATCTTTGTTGTGTTGTATTAAATCGTAAACAAGCCAAGGCCAGTGCCCATCGAGTTTGCGTAAGCGGTCATTCACTTACACTAACATCTCAGACTGTGTCACTGTGGTAAACTATTTGTATGGGCAAAGTTACTCTAAGTTCATCTTTTAAACATCTAATAATGTCGTTGCAAATTGTCTGACACATGTGTTTAAAATTGAAAGGAAAGACGTGGTTGCGGCTGTTGAATAAAAATTCATTATTTTTGGCAATTATACATAACGGGCAAATAAAAATATCTTGGTCATATTCCCCTTTCTCTTATATCAAGGGTAAACACTGAGCACTGAGCAGCCTGGGAAAATGCCACTATCAACTCTTCTCAAAGCATATAAAATATATTTTGGAAGCGACTTTATAGGCAGCTATGATTTTGCTTATCTCGGAAACATGGAGTCTCGGACCTCCGGTGGCGTACGATGGTCCAAACTCCAAATCCCAATGATATCGGGCAGCAGCTATGTTAATTATTATCGCTTTAGAAGAGATGGTTAAAATATTACATTTAGATCTGATTCTTAGACCGAAAATAAACTCAAACCATGGTTGAAAAACGGCTAAGTCTTCAGGTACATGATGATTTAGACCTAAACGTCAGTAGTAACCTTTTCATCTCATAATCATAGTTGTTTGTGTTGTTGTGTTTGTTTGTTATTTGTTACGTACCATAAACATTACTACTTAGCTTTTCTTCTCCATCCCCACAACTCCTAGATTCGCAATCTATTACAAAGTTCTACGTGCGACAATGTAGAACTGTTTGGTATGGGCAGTGTCCAAGTCATTACGTTGCACTATAGTATGGACAGCATTGCGTCTCACGTCGGTTTGTTTAGGAGCCGCATCACGATTGACCCAGTCTTTGTTGTCGGTAAAAACTAATGGCGCCGGTTCATAGGTCGGAGCCGTACGTTTATATGCTTTAATGAGACCACCGGTGATATTAGTAGTTTGTTTTGAGTTCTTAATTTTCTTGCTTCGATGTGTCATTGTAGATGGCTGGCAATATTGTTTAGTTATCATGTTTTACTAATTAGATCCCAACCAACTTTAAAAGAAATTTGCCTTAAGGACGCGTTTCCAAATGGGTAGTCAAATCATTATTTTTTACACAATGTTTATTAAATAAAATGCTTTGCATTCTTAAAATGTTTTTCCCATGAATTGTTGGTGGTTAGGTACATTTTCTCAATAAATGTACCGAAGTAAAAAATATCACTTCGGTACATTTATTGAGAAACTGTACCTATCTAAAATTATGTTTATAGTTCAGAATCGTACCATGTACATCTATCAACAATTCGTGGGAAAAACATTTTAAGAATGCAAAGCATTTTATTTAATAAACATACTTTTGTGTTAAAAAGTAATGATTTGACTACCCATTTGGAAACGCGTCCTTAAGGCATCTTCTTGGCACACTCGCCCCATCTTAGACTCCATTCATCGCTTTCCATCAGGCGTGATCGAGGTCAAAAGCTATCCCAAACCACAAAATAAAAAACAAGAACATTAAGATTTGCAGCAAGATTTCAGTAACGATGGCCATCATTTTCGGAATCTTGCCAGAAAATCTTACTTACTTCTGATTTTTTTATCGATGGTATAAGGTTTAGTTTACAGCAGTGTATATCCTGCAAGATGATATAACTTCCACTAAGAAAAAAACTTCAAGTGGAAAATCTCACAGTGTTGCGTTAACTTAAGATTACTCACGAAGGGCTAATCAAATTCAGGCGCCGTGATTGGCGGAACCGATTTATCAACAGTTTACCTACGTCACTATTACAACACTTCTCGTTCGGACGACACAGTTGTTTATACATGCTAATTAAGTATTCTATATTACCATAAAGGGTGTTACGTGTTGTCACGAGGCCTCAACTAGTATCGTCCCGAGAATATATTGAGTTCTAAAAATAAACTAACTATGCCGTCAGACTTAGGTAAGGCACTGAAATGTTTGACGACTTGGGTAATAAAACTAACAAGCCTTTAATGACTTATGAAGAAATGAGGAACCCTTGAGGATGCCAGGTCATAGATTATAATAATAATTCAGCTGAAAATGTGGAAATTTTGAAGATAAGATATGAAATGAAACATGAACAAGCAATTCATAGAATATCCTTTAAGAACAAAGCGTGTGAGGAGACTAAGCTTGTTAAAGCTTTTGTTCGCGGCTTCAGTCTCGTAAAGTAGCCTATTACAGTTCTCGTCAAATAACTTTGCCCCTCTGAAGTTGTGTCGAGTGGCTGCGTAGTAGTCAAAATTACGAACACACTGCAACTGCGCATGCGTAAGAGACATGGGGGCGGGGCGCGATTTTATGTCTCAGTCGCTCGTTTACGTTCGATGCATGTTTGCGTCCCGCTTGCTCCCGTGTACGTGACTGCACCTACGCGATCTTTGCAAATGGCTAACTTCAGAGGGGCAAAGTTATTTGACGAGAACTGTACCTAGGGTCACATCTATCTCTGTACCAATATTCATCCAAATCGGTTCCGCTATTTAGGCATGAAAGCTTAACAAACAAAATCATTTTTGCATTTATAATATTAGATAGGATCAGGATAAATATACGAAAACAATGTACTAAATGCAGAATTTTTCATCACATTTTCCAAGGTTGTTTTCCTAATCCAGACACGCCAATTAGCCAATTATTAAGCAGACTTAAGTAATATAATCACATGCAAATTTTATGCGATATAGGCTTGTCTGAAGGTCACAAAGCAAACTTCAGTTTAATTTTAGTCTCTGTAATGCCTAGAAATGACAAAACATTAAAATATCCATCAAAATTCAGGGTTTCGTCATAAAGTCTATTTGATTATTCCTCGCAATAGTTAGTGGTCTTCGGCAATAATGAATCGTTGAATGTTAACAATGGGAGAAAGACACGAACCTGCGCCCGCGCAGCTGCGGCTGTGAGAAAACTAGTCGTGCTTTATTGTGTCCTCAGTAATTTGCTAGGGCTTAGATTGTTGTCGACCACACGTTTATTGCAAATTAGTTTGACGTTCTTATGCTACGATGTAATATACATCTATAATTAAATGGCTTTTGTTTTAGAATATCAGAATAATAGAAGCTCTCTGGAGTACTCGTGCGTGTATCACCATCAACACTGGGGCTTTAGACAAAGTGCCAATTGACATTTCGTGAGCTTTTGTCAATCCCATACTTGCATGATTGACGTTTTGACAATAACCTTCGCCACGCTATAGACTGATGTCGGTATGTCACTTTTCTAGCGCTTCAGCGCCTCTGGTCAGCTTGTTTTCAAGATTATATTCGATCCCCAAATAAATCAACAACATTTTATAATTTTTCGATGTGCGTAAATTGTGCTGACCATATATAGGCCGTTTTGCGCGGATGTGACGCATTTCTTCCCAACCCGTGTTGGTTATTCATGTTGTTTATATTCGCTTTTTCGTGTGTGTCATGCAAGGCGCAAATGGACTCATTTCCTTTTCCAAATACATATGTTATTGAAATTCTATCATCAAACAACAATATGAAAATCAACTATATCACTGGAAATTGTACCAAATTCAGATGTTATTTTATGCAAAAAGTTTGCCTCGTTGAATATTTTCCTTAGCTTCTGTATCTAATTAAGTAATTACCAACATCTCCACACCACGTCTGTCCTCAAAAGTTCTTCACTATAGTGAAATTAAGCAACTGTCTGTTTGTACGTAAACCACTCCACGGCATATTTCTTTAAGGTCAGTGACTAAAGAATTAGCTGCGTTTGTATTAAGCCAATATATACTTAAGGGTGCTTCGGATAATATTTGTTTGGCCCCAATTAACATGGTGAATTGATTTACGTAAAATATTATCGTCGTGTATAAATTTCGGTGGAATTGTAATTTGAGCACGCGGTGTTTGTGCGTAGATACCTACTATATTTATATTTCGATCAGATTTAAAGGAATTTATTAACACTTTATGCACTAGTAAAAACACTGTACAAAGGCGGACTTAATGCCATAGGCATTTTCTACCAGTCGACCTTTGGGTGGTGCAGAGACAACATGGCAGGTGCAACTTAGAAAAACAAACAGAGGGGAAAAAAATACAATCATACAAACATAGATACATACCTACATATCATTTGTTTCCTTGTTGAACGTAACTAAATTGTTGTTATAACAACTTAATTTAAAGTCTAGAGAAAAAATAGGGATAAAAGAAAAGAAATTGTGGATTTGTAACAGCTCTAGACTGATTTGTGTTGACTAATTAATGACTAATGGTAGGTATCTACTCGTTTATTAATTCGTGGTTTTACGTAAAACGTCCGTCGATTCCAGTCGTGAATACCGCAACCTTTTAAGACAGCAGATTTTCACATTAAGTTCTAATACCATTCACCTTTACGTTACAACATGAATTCTTCGTCTTCTGCTTCTCAAGAAGTTCCATATTCTTTAAGAATGACCTATAGATTAAAATCAATTCATCAATAGCCATGCCTCTTTATTTTGCTTCGGTTGGGAATCATTCGTCGAGCAGTGCGATGGGCTCACAAAACATAAAAATTGGCGCCCTGAAATCGCGAGACAGGGCCGCGGCAGACCACGAAGGAGATGGCTGGATGACTTGGATGTCTTCCTTGGGAATTGACAAGAAGAGGCACAGAAATCGAGAACGGTGGAAAGAATGGAGCCTTTGCCCAGCTGTGGGACAGTTCGGGCTAGATATCATTATAATCATCATAATATAGCCCATTCCTTGATAATAAAAAATATCAGCCAAAAGACGTCCACTGCTGGACATAGGTCTCCCCCAAGTATCGTCACAACAACCAGTCCTCTGCGACTCGCATCCATCGGCTACCAGCGACCCTCACCAGGGCTAGATATAATAATAAGGAATCATATTTAACCTTGCATTGAAACACATACGGAAATACACACTCCAATCGCCCTCTCCATTCATTGCACCCGCTAGATATTTTGCAAATGATAATTTAGTAATCGTATAATCAGTCCCGAGTTCCCAATAAGGCTTATCGTGTGGACTCGCATGGTACAGTCACGTGCAGCAGCGTGGCTAATCATGGTCTTGCAATCAGCGTGTGTGCAACTAACCCGACCCTTGTGCTGATATGTAGAAGTTATGTACTAGGAGGCTTGTGTTGTGAAGGTTTCATGTCAGGCATTGGTAGGTCTAGTTGACGTTCCTTCAAATGGGATGTTCTTGAGCTAATTCGCCACGATTTTTACCCCCAAAAATTGGGGACTTAATTGGTATTTTTTGAGTACATAATCGATCTTTTTAAAGTTTTGTTTGAAGTTTTCTAGCTTATGACCAAAATTGGGTAATTGTGAGAAATCTGTAACATTCTGGGTAGCTACACCATATGAGAGGAGGTGGAGGTCTGGTAGACGGCTGCCTACCAGACCTCCACCTCTGTCTCATTTCTACGTGGAGCAGCCGCTCCACGTAGAAATGAGACAGGGAGCCGACATCCAAATACGGGTTTGACAGGGAGCCGACCCCAATATAGTTGGGAAAAGGCTAGGCAGATGATGAGTATGAGCCTTATTGTTACTCGAATTAAAAAAATATATAATTATTATAGTAAAGATTTATTCGTTCTTGAACTTTAAGAAAAACATCAGACTTTACTAAAAGTTCAAGTACGAATAGGTACATCTCTCGAATAAAAATCATTAATCCTGAAATACCCATTACTATATAATTTATATTACCAACTTCAACTTTCAGTCAGTTCTCATGTTCATGCTTCTGGCCTATAGGTATCAATAAGCTCGCTCATTTTGGAAAATGGTTAATAAGTACTTGTATAGTCTCCTAATAAAGGTCAATACATACAGAGCTGATATAAAATACCCAAGAACAGCACACGGAACAACCGCAAACAGTCGTAACCGACACGCATCCGTGTCACAGATATGAGTATATATTCGTCAGTTCAACAGTTCCAACTGTTTGTGCAATCCGTAAACGAGGATAAGCTCGTAAAAGAGGATTGTGTTAGACAAACAGCAGTTATATTATGAAAGATGATGGGTCTGGAACAGTATACACAGGATGTTCCAGTATTTACCTACTGTTAAGACCCTGTAGTTCGTGGTCATATTTAACAGTGATGTACCTACATTAAAGAAAAAATAGAAAACCAAAAAAAAATAACATAATTCAAAAAATTCCACCGTTAAATCCGAATCAAACGAAAAAAAAACACTTTACAAGCAGTCTGATGCAGTTGGTGACATCAAATCTGTGATTGAACCTAAGTAAATGCCATCAACTGTAACAAACTGCTTGAAAAGTCGTTTGACAGAATTTTTTAGGCATTTTTAGGGTTCCGTACCCAAAGGGTAAAAACTAAGGCTCCGCTGTCCGTCCGTCCGTCCGTCCGTCTGTCACCAGGCTGTATCTCATGAACCGTGATAGCTAGACAGTTGAAAATTTGACAGATGATGTATTTTTGCTGCCGCTGTAACAACAAATACTAAAAACAGAATTAAATAAATATTTAAGTGGGGCTCCCATACAAGAAACGTGGTTTTTTTGCCATTTTTTGTAGATAATGGTACGGAACCCTTCGTGCGTGAGTCCGACTCGCACTTGGCCGGTTTTTTGTATATCAGCTACCTAACATCAACCTTAAATATAATCAAGCACTTCGTGAACACCTTGTAGGTAGGGAGAGGGTAACAAAATCGTTGATTTTGTCATGGACCTATTAAATGGAACAGCTCATGTAAAACATGCTTAGTAGGAAATCGCTGGAGAAATACTTGCAGATGAATTGAATATAATAAACATAATTGAGTCAACGGTGATTTGATCGTGCCATGTAAATGCTTCTCTAATAGTAGAAAAAGTCGAAAATCCGAAGCAAAAAATATGGTTTAAAACAGACACGGAAAAAGTAACTAAAACCATAATAGTCCGACACGACATAAAAATGAAGACACGTTTGTATTCTTGCTAAACGAATTAGCACCTCGTCACCACCAACTGCGGTAAAGACATTACCTGTGGACATTACAATCGTGTATGACCGTTCACGTCTAGACATTACCACACCTTGTAATAAAACTAAAAAGTACCTGAAAGCCAATAAAACTATTGGAAGTATTGAGACACCAGACAAAGTAGTTGTCAACCCTTTTGAAGAAACTAATTTAGTAGTCAATGATAGACAAATTGCAGATACCGTCGGCCTAAGTCGTTTTGGGAAATTTTAATTTTTATGTCTGCCAAAAAGTTCAGACGATTACCTAACTTGTTTAACGACTATATCAATGTAAAAACGTTAGAAATGCTATGCTCGAAAACCTGCTTCCTGAACAATAGGAAATCTTCACAAAGAGTTACCTACTGCTAAATCCTATAGGAACTAACGGGATTTTCAGAATTATGATTGCTAAAATGAAGTGATATCATTTCGTTTTTTCTTTCTCCTGTAAATGCAGAAATGGACGGAATTAGCTGGTTAACGAATTAGGCCGACGATACACCGTTACATAACATATATTTTTTTTTGAACATGATACTCATAAGTCTTGTACCTACTTGTTTTATTCCGTATTGATGTCTGTCTTCACATTTAGAACTGTCAAAATAGTAGTACCAAAACTTGCAAAACCGCATATTGCTGATTGGTCCATACCACAATGGGGCAAAGGTACTGCAAATGTCAAAGGTAGCGTCTAGTGGTCGCATTATAGTCTCTATTTTGTAAAACATAAGGTTCTGATTGTGAAAGGAAATGCGGTTAATTGAAGCTATGGTAATAAAGAACGAATTTTAGTACAAATAACAGAATCATCATAAAGTTTTATTAGAAAATGAATACGTGTGTTGTATCTAACTATAAATTAATCGTACCGTGCCTTTCTTTTCCAATATTGAAATGTGTTTATTTGGGTATACATAGAAATAAGAACAAATCTTCCAACTGCTGTAGTTACTCAAAAATATCTATCCTGGATACGGCCCAAAAATTCAATTTGAAGTTGAAATGTAAAACTATGCCAATTTCTGTCATTGTTGGGACTATGAAACAATCTGAGGCCGCAGAGAGTTCGTTTTTGTTTCATATATCAGTAAAGTTTGGCACCACTAGGTACATATTGAAAACGCGCCTACAAAGTGTCATAAGAAAAAAAAAACGGGCCAAGTGTGAGTCGGTCTCACGCACGAAGGGTTCCGTACCATTATATATAAAAAAAAAATGGCAAAAAAATCACGTATGGGAGCCCCACTTATTATTTTAATATTTATTTTATTCTGTTTCTAGTATTTGTTGTTATAGCGGCAACAGAAATACATCATCTGTGAAAATTTTAACTGTCTAGCTATCACGGTTCATGAGATACAGCCTGGTGACAAACAGACAGACGGACAGCGGAGTCTTAGTAATAGGGTGCCGTTTTTACCCTTTGAGTACGGAACCCTAAAAAGGAGAATCATAAGTTTAAAGAAAGGTTTTCCTCGCCATTTAATAATTAAGATCTTTACAGGACACAAAGATGACGAATAGTAAGCAAAACGCAAACAGCAGAAACCATTGCGCAACGATATGCAAATACGGATGTACGAAATTTAAGTTTGACAGCCCGGAATGTCACTGTCAAAATTAGTCAGCCATATTGACCACAAAGTGAAAGGGGTAAAACGATTCCTTAATGATTCATCTCTGTAACTGCAATAAGTTTAGAAATTCTAAGACAGATAAAACATTTCAATTACTAATTTAGATAGCATTTATAGTGGTAGCTAGCAGGTAAACCGCTGACAGTAAAAAATCTGGAATATGATGAAGAAAAGTTTTTATAAGCGATGGCTCCCATTAAATGCCAGACGACATCGCGGCAGACCAAAGATGGCGGAACGAGCTCGACTCCTGTCGGAAAGACTGGCCCAGGGCAGAGTTGTGTGGAAAAGGGAGAGGACCTTTGCCCAGCAGTGGGACAAAGTAGGATAGATAGATGAGCAATGCGATGATAATGAAGGATTCGAAAATGGATGCTAAGGTAAGGCTAGAAAATGGAAGAGGACGACATATTGATTTATGAGACAATCAGAAGAAGAGGAGTTTGCACTAGAGAAGGTTTTATAAAGGCCTATTCAAACCTAAGCGGTATTCGCTGCCACTTTGGGTACAGGTACATATACCGCGCGGGTTTCGCTCAGGTATTTAGTATCAAGTTCCGCGGCTAGAGCGACCTAAGCGGTATTCGCTGCCGCTGTGGGTAGAGGTACATACCGCACGGGTTTCGTTTAAGTATTTAGTATCAAGTTCCGCGGCTAGAGCGGAATAGCCGGTGCCATAGTACCGCCGAACTCGGTATTCTACCCACAAGGATAGCGAAATCCGCTTTGGTGTGAACAGTTATATTATCGCATACCCACTCGGTTTTCTCTACCGCAGACGGTAGCGAATACCGCTTAGGTTTGAATAGGCCTTAAAACGTGAATAGATTGATCCATCGAGTGGGTCTATGTGAATGAAGTCGCGGGTAACAAAGAGTATCGTCATAATTCCAGTGACACAGATTGTCATGCAACAGTTGCCAGTAGTCACGGAAGCGAGGAGTAAAGTGACACGCGCGGGAATCGAACCTGCCCTTCATGGTCGGATAATGTAACATATACGATTACTGTAGCCCTGGTATTTTGTTACAATCTTATATGTATTTCATAATCGTGATTCAGAGAATCCTCAGAATCTACAAGGTGTAACAGAATAAACGGAACACCTGAAAAAGACTGTTCACACTGTTCTCATCATTATGAACAACTTTTAGTATAGTTGTAGGACAATCACTAAAATCGTGAAAAGAAATCAGCTGTTCAGTACATTTTATCGGATTTGGAAGGTTTAAATAACAGTTACATTTTCGTAAAAAACAGACCATTTTCCATTTGACAAATTCTATTTCAGCTTTATTAAGCAGAAATATAATTCAAAGCCATTGCTTTCGCATCGCTTTTTTTTTATTAAAGATAAACAGTCGATTTAGAACATTTCGTCGGGGATAGTGTAATACCGCGTAAGTAGCACTATGCAATAAGGTTGAAATATCAGGTGCAATACCGCGTAAGTAGTACTGGTTAAAGTCTCAGTGTAGTTTGATACTAATACCTTTAAATTTAGACCATAAAGCAAAACGTAGTTACGCGATATTGCACTATCCCCGACGATTTGTATAAACCGCTTAGAAACCCATCCTCTCACTTGCACTGCCTTTTATTATAGGTAATAGTCCTTTGATTAAAACATCTGAAGAACTGCGTTCATCCTTTGCAGACCAGCAATTTAAATAAACCATTCGAACTTTTTTAAGAGCACTTTACTGCGGAAGTATTTAAGGCTGTGGATGAAGTTGCTAATAATATACATATCGTGCTGAGTACCAATATAATGGCCATGTTCAGTAACAACATAATCAAGGTTTTATTTCAATATAATAAATAGTTTGTCGTTTAAATTTCTCTTATCTCTAACATCGGTAGTATCTGAACTAATTTGTTGATTCTCAGAATGAGGGTACTTGGATAAAAAGCTATAAATTTGTAGTCCTTTAATGTTGGCGAATAGGTAACGGTATGTTTTTACGATCATTGTAGGTACAACATTTAGATCTAAATCTATTTAATTGTTTAAGTAAGTTTATGTGATTTCATCAATTTATTCGGTTCATTTATGTTTGTTTTATTTTAATATACATCATTCCTGACTCTCTAAGTATATTTATTCAATCCTTCCATTGTTCTTCCAATAATGCGAAAATTATTTTCTTTGTTGCTCAATTCTGCACAGCTCGCAAACCATATGATTTAGGTGTCATCTGCCAATGTTCAAACTAACCCATTATCAAATTGGAATTTAGCACAGATACCAAAAATGCAGCCCAAATATCAAGGCTTTATTTTAATTTTAGTTGTAGCCTACTGATTGAATTTCAAAGCTCATCTTGGCTTCATATTGAAATTCACTCGTTAATTTGAAGGTTACATTGTGTACCGGTCGGGTTCGGAAGGCAGACTTGCGAAATAAATGAACTTTTAATATTATAATAACATGCTAAGTAACGAGTAAATTGGAGGCCAATTTGACACGGACATAGTATAGTCCCTTGTGGTACTCTACAAAAATCCTCTAAAGGAATACAAATGTTGATACAGCAAATTTTACATTTGATTTAATTGAAAAATAGTGGTTTTAAGTATAAAAACTGACAATTTGTTGAGTTTTACCTATATTTCCGCCGTAGTCTCATATTTCTGTCCTTGACCGTCGGCGTTAAATGTTTTGCTTTTCCATTCTTCCATGTCAGGTGTCTCGGTAACACTCCCTTTTCTTTCATATCATTCCTCACACAATCAATCCATCTTCCTCTCCCTCTCCATACTTTCTTTAGATTTATAGCTCTTTTAGCCTCAAATGTATCATTCTGTAGTTGAATAACTGATTAAAACATGTTCTTAAACAATAACATTACCTTGCCATTTTAAATTTAGATCGTATCCTAAATCTACCTTTTAAATTATCTGATACATCATCAATAAATTTATTGAGATCGCCATGTCGAACAAAGAATGGCTTCAATGTTAGTAGGTAGAGATATAGATTTTAATAAAAGATGAAAATTGAATTGATGTGGTTTTGTTAGAAACAAAGTACAACAAACGGCTATACACGTAAGAATAGAAAACCCAAGTCATAAACCTATATTATCTTTAAAAGGCGATTAACTAGATTCAGTAAAAAATATTAGTGTGGGCACTGAATCAGAATTCTTATTGTCTTGTCTTTAATTATGAATGAGAGTCACGTCTAACGAGCTATAAGTTTGCGCTCATCTCACAGATGTGATTAGAAAGTAAGGAAGTCTGTTAGAAAATACATACGACTATGTAGACGACGACGTTTTACTCTGTTAGACTTATCTCTAAAATCTAAGCAATCATCTTCTTAACATTTAGAGTTCCTCTAATCTAAGCACGAGCAAAGAAATAATTTACTAAATGAACGTCAAAAATCTACATTTTCCTGTAAACAGCCGGCATCCTTGCAATGTGATCAGCTAGGTCATCTCCATCACTCATGTCTCGAAACTCGCAACCGATTCGTATGCGCGGGAGCACGGAAGCGCGTGCGTGTTCCGAATTCAAGCGAACAGCTGATGTAACGTTTGCATCGAATTCGGGCTTATTTACATACCTGCTCACAAATTACGCAGTTCTAACATATAATTATGAACTTAAAGTTGCCTTATTAATATTCGTACTCATTATAATTATGTCTCCGATACGTTCGTTTATTTATAAATGTAGGAAGTGAAGGTCCATCTTGTATAACCAACCTGCAAATTAGGCACGACCTGATTGATTAAGTGTTTTACGTTAAATATTGGTAAAGAGCCACCTTGGTTGATGGCAAACAATTACGTTCAATACGGAATTTATTGAATACTGGTTCGCTATGTGATGTCAGAGCTCAGCAATACTATTGATGTTATTTTACGGAATAGTGTATAAGTATATAGTGGACAAGCAAGTTTCTAACAGTTTGTTTCTCAATTCCAGTGACCGGCTACGAATCTGACCGCGAAGAGTGGAAGAGCAGCCGATCCCAGTTCTCGACGACGGCCTTCGACAGCCTCGCTCGACCGACCAAGATGGCGATGGCGCTCACGCTACGGAAACCCCAAAGATTGGAGCCAGTACCCCAGTATTACCGAATGCCAAGCGAACAGAAGCCAAAACTAACGCCGATGCCGTTCAGACCGAACAACTTCCTACAGCGACCGCCGCGACTCCCTCGACCGAACACAGACATGAAGAGGAACTTACTTAACACAGATCACAGGAAATTCACGTCATTACAAAGCTTGGAAATACCTAAGAAGTTAAGCGAGCCGAAGAAGCAGCAGATGGACCCTAAGAAGAATAACTACACGAACATTTCACACAGAATAACTGGATTGACGAATAAATTAAGAGATCTGGGTAATCCTAGTAACACGATTGGTAGATTTAAGGCCCAGTCTCACGGTGACGTGGCTAATCTGAAGCCAGTGCTGAAGATGAACGGGCACGATGGAGCGAAGAGGTCGGTAGTCAGGACCTGTAGTGCGGAACCACCAAAGAAAGTAACATTCAGCGCTTTTGCTACCGTCCAAGTTGTCTAGAATATTTCTGATGTTGATTTTAGTGACAACTGGTCTGATTTTGTTAATGATCCTGATTTGTTTGTCTCTAATTCCATTATCTTTAATAAGGATTGTAAAATTATTTGTGAGAAAACTGTAAGTGAGAGGCTAAATTCATCGGACATGAATAAGATCAGACACAGTTCATCGATTGTATCTAACATTTTAATCCAAGGACTGACTGATTTATAAGAATATTATCCAATGTAACAATAGGTTGTAGATATATCGTCGGTCATCGTTAATTTGTAAAGTTTAAACAACGAGGTGGTCAGGCCGGGAATTATGTGTAAATATAATTTAAAATGGCGTTTCAAGTCAAGAACGCGTAATTTAAGTTTAATTTTCGTATTATCTTCTTTTTTTCGGAGCTGTTCAAAGATTGCTTGTCTTCCAGTTTCTTCTAGTAAATAAAGAGCTTTTGCATCTTCAGTATTTTATGCTTCTTGGATCATAAATCCTCTTCAGCCGTTAAAATAGAAATTATATTATATTGTACAATTTATAATAACAATATTTATATTATTGTGGTACCTACTGCACATTGTGTGACAATATTATGTATAATTAATTATATTTGTAGATCCCAAATAAAATTCTGAAATCATTTGATTCTGATCTGACAGTTGAGAAAGATAAGTCAAACCTATGTCAAGAAATGTCATAAATATTCGATTACGACAAAATTGACGAAAGTTGTAACTTTACAATTAAGTAATCGTTTTAAAATGTATCTCGCAAAAAAATGAGGTCGATATCAATCATAAAATTTTGTGTAATTTTATGTTGATGAATGTTGATCATATTCTGTGATAAAGTGCTCATAAAATTATCAAAATATGTTTGTCAATTTTGTCGTGATTTGTCAATATTAAGGACGTAGCCTTGTGTAGTCCCTACAATTCTCGAGCGCACAGCACTCTTGATTATTGGTATTATTACAATCATAGGCCCATATTCCAAAACGTAAACTCCAACTCAACTCGAACTCCAACTCCATCGTAGCTTGTCATAAATTGGTTTTTGCATTTGTTTGCACATCTCTCGAGTACGAAAACGTCAATTAGATATTCACGGCATGTGAAAATACTACATAATACTAAAGCAATATGGGTTTAACTCTATAAAATAACATTAGCAAAAGGGTGACAAAAGTCACCTTGTGCGCTTTACGGGTTTAAAATTTGGGTGTCATTGACATTTTCGTGCTCATGTTGGAGTTGGAGTTTGAGTTGAGTTGGAGTTTACGTTTTGGAATATGGGTCATAGTGTAATAATACCAAATTGCTAATGACAAGTATCTTATGAACAACAAGTATAAGTAAAGACAAAACATTTTTCTTAGACATTATGGAAATTAAATTCAAAGACCGAACCATATCGCAACTCAGTTGTGCTGTGATCAATGTTGCCATGACTGAATGAGTTGGGCTGGTCTCAGGAACTCCACGTCCGAGCGGGTATTTTACGTACTGGTGGTGTAAATATATCTTCTGATCCACCAAAGCCGCACAAAGAAGGCCAGAAAGTACTTTGCCCTGTATCCCGCGACCAATGATCATATTAGGAGCGGATGAGCTGCTGTCTGGTCCTCCTCCATGCAGGCAGCGTGGGTTGTCTGTAACTCCTATGTCTTTTGATTGAAGTCCTTAAGGTACTTGCCAGGGTAAAATATGTATGATTGACGTACGTTCATGAAATGTATCGACTATAGCAGGGATGGCGAAACTTTATAGGTGATCGTGCCATTTTTTGTAAAAAATAATAATGATTTGGCCATGGCGTGCCAATATCGAAATAATATGGACCAAAACTAAATTAATACGGAAAAAAAATGTGGAAATAAATATTTAACTAACTCTAACTTAATTGAGGCTGAATGAAAGCTGAAGCTATTTTTCAGTCAGTTAATGGGTGGTGGAGGTCTGGTAGGCAGCCTCTCCACGTAAAATACGAAGTATTCAGCTGACTCCGGTTTGACTGGAAGCCGACCCCAATAAAGTTGGGAAAAGGTTAGGTAGATGATGATGAGGCAGAAAGCTGAACTGGAGTCATCTGTCAATCGATCATTAATTTGACGTGCCCAAATGATTTTGTTGCGTGCCATCACTAGTACGCGTGCGTTGGTTCGCCATCCCTGGACTATAGTATTGTGCTTACACCTCACAATCCCTCTACTGCGCTGATTTTATGAAATGCCACCAATCTTTGTGTGAGAGATTGCCGTCGGTCAGTTTCAGGCAAACCAAGGTTATTCGACAAAAATATTTATTGTTATTTATTTATTCTTTACGAATATATATTATAGACAGTAACGACAATATAGGCTTCAATATTTTGATCGATATTTTTTGCTCGAGTACGTCTATATTTTAGTTCACTGCTTCTTCTAATATATTTCAAGAGATAGTGAAAAGTAACTTGCTTACTATATGACTATAAATCTTCTGCAGTATTTGAAATACATGTCCTAAAAAAATAATTTAAATTGGATATTGTTTTAATATATAATTGAGTGATGAAAATATATAATGTGGTATCCTAGTCGCTAAAGTTTTGAACTAGGTTGGTAATATTCTAATATAAACTACCTAATTGCAATTTTTTTGAAAAAAGTTTTAAGCCTTTTTCTTGTGTGATTTAATTTGCTTTATGTTAATAATCTAGATAGGCAGAAGCATATTTGTCAAACTTTTAAAAGTTTAATAATATTATGTGTAAACTATTAAAATTGAATTTCATTTGTAATGATAAGAATAAGAGTGTTTTAAATATTTCTATAAAAATAATTAGAATAATGTCTAACATAATTCATATTCGTAAAATTGTAACTAGGCACTGTAAGTATTATTAAATAAATAAAAGTCATAATTAGTTTGGCATAATAATTATTCGAATAGAATTACATTTAGTATAAGATTCGTTTGTATTATTAATTATTGTGTGTGCATTAATAATAACGCTGTTTGATTTATTTTGTTGTTACTACTTGTTTCTTTAGATTTTGTTTTGAAAAATAATAAAATGTTTGTTTATCAAAAATATTTTTGTCGTTTTCTTTCATTCTCTAAGATTATGATTATAAATGGTGAAACAACGCAGACTAGATGTAGCTGCAAAACACAACGCTTAGGTATCTACATGATTTAGTTTTTTCATTTTAGATCTTTCACATACACAAACAGCCGGACCCGAAATAACTGTGTAGGACATACAAATATTTGTTACGAGCGGGAATCGAACCGTCTGTGTGTCGACGGTTCGATTCCCGCTCGCGCATGCAGTCAATCCTGAGTTGATCTGTGATCCTGAGGGCCTACTCTTTCTCTCGTTACTCTACTCCGAGCTCCACCCAGAGCGGAAGAAGTCATTTGATGATTTCACATTCTTAAAAAAAAAGCTGTTAATCCAATCTGACCCCCAAAACTTAAATAAATGAGTAACACGATGCCCATTGGCATGACTTGTGACAGATATAGAAAAAGCTAGTCAACTCACAATATCAAACATTACATAACACTTTAACAGACATAATAAAAGTGTACAAAAACATATCTTTAATGGCCAAATATTATCACAAAACATAAACAATGACATAATTGTGCGATTAAGAGCACTTTACCTACATTGTTCTGAAAAGTTATCATTTTATAGTACAATGTCAGGGTTATCATAAATTTTATCGACAGTCATTAAATATTGAGTACCTAGTGGTCATTTTTATTTGCAAATAAGAAGATTGCCTCTCTTTCTTTGGCTGTGTAAAGGAAAGAGATGTGTTTAGATTGGTTCACGTGCGCCCGATTGGGTGTAAAATCATAATCTTGTTCTATGCTATGCGATTTTCATGATGTTTCATATTCAGTGTTGTTGAAGCAGTCATGCAAAAAGGTAGGTTTTTTGCAAATTATTTTCGCACCTATTGAATCTTAATTTGGTTACCGAGGTATCATACGGACGCTAATTTTTAAGACTAGACTAGAAGTTACCGTGCTTTATAGGTATCTGCAGAATTCAAATAGTTTTTTTTCTTAGTTTGTGTGTTGCAAGATTTATTCAGTTGCATCCATTTACTAGTACGTATAATTTATTAGGTCTAGTAAATTTATTATCAGTAATTATATCTGAACTCATCTATCTAAGCTACTTTACAAAATTTTAAATCAGGAACTGGCGCCCTCGGACGCAGACTTTTTATTTTTATTCATCCAATGCGTGTTGATAAATATATCTATGTTTTTTTTCCGGCCAGTCACCATGTCCCTAGTAGCGCAAGCATTTGAGGCGAGCAAGATCGTGCCGGATGTCATCCCGACACCACCCACTGTCAACATTGAGGTAAGTTCCTAAGACACAATTGTCAATCATTTCAATGTCTGATATCTAAATCTATATTTTTAGTAAAGAAGGTAATAAGTTAGTGACTCGACTATCTAGTGTCTATTCTGTAACTGGGTACGTAGGCAGTCTATTATATAAACAGCTCATCTAGAAAACTTAGGTCCATATTCCAAAAACTCCAACATGAGCACGAAAATGTCAATGAAAGCTTGTCTAATTGACGTTTTCGTACTCGAGAAATGAGCAAACAAATGCAAAAACTTCAATTTATGACAAGCTCCGATGGAGTTAGAGTTTACGTTTTGGAATTTGGGCCTTAGTTGCAATGAGCTTGAAGCGAACTGTCATTCCACCAAGGTTGGCATCCTCCAGTATGGATTAACAGCTCACTTCACAATTTCCACGGTAAGATTCGGCAATTCGGCTCAAACTCTGAGGAGTCAGGTAGTACCTATCTTTCCCAGTCAAATTAGGAGACTGTTTTCAGTCTGTCTGGAGTCTGATTGAGATTGTCTAATGCTATGTAATCAGATTATGTAGATAGCTTCCGATACGTTAATTCGAGACGCGTCTACATATAATTTGTTAAGGCGAGCCTGACTTGAGCGCGTAGGCATCTAACGCTTACCTCAGGCCCCGCAAGGAGTAGCAATACGTAATAAGTTACGATGCGCGGGAGACGCGCGCACCAAGCGCACCGCTCGCTCATGAGTTCACAGACTCGGGTAGGTACTAAGTTCCGTCACAGGATAAAGTAATGCAGTAGATCAACTTGAATTGATTAGTATAAGTTTATTTTGTTTTATTTTTCTATTAAGTATTTTTTAAGTTTATAGATGGATTAAGTACGTATTGTACAAACTTGAATCCAATTACTAATCATTAAAAATCAGTAAGAATACTTATTGATTTTAGAGTATATGGTGGATTTAAAATTGACTGACACGAAAATTATGAATACGAGTACGATACAAAACTACGCGTCGCGCGCTATTTGGCTTTGGTGCGATACCTTCGTAAAAATCAAGTAGTAGGTAGGCACACTTACATTAGGAAAATTATGTTACAATTCTTGAATATTATAATTCAAGAAAGCTTAAAAGTATAAACGGTTTGGAATTTGCCTAAATGCTATTAAAAAAAAACAAAAACGTTTTTATATTTTTTAATCAAATAGTTAACATAATAAAAGTTACCAATGCAACTGGCTAAAATTCGTTGAACTGTAGCTGTCTCGGTTTGCATGGACCTAGCTGAGTAGATTGACACGGAATATGGTCCTTGGATTTGCTTGGACCTGGCTGCACAGGCTTATCATTAACATTTTCTTTGTTTTCTTTCAATATTATGTCTCGTATTGGCATACCGCGATTTTGGCGCGGATCCAAAATCTCTGGTAATATACATTTCAAATAAAAATCTATAATTTTTTTCTCCATGTGCACCCGCCAAAATTCGTCATCTCTTGAAATATTTTCTACTACTAGTTTTCACCGGACCATATTCCAAAAATGCATTGGTTCCTTTCTGTTACGTGAAGTTGACCCTGCACTTGGTAATACCAATGACTTTTTTTGTTTACAACTCTGGTATGTTTTATTCTATCGAATTTAAATATATGTATTTTATTTTCTTCAATAGCAGCATTTCCCTTTTCTAAATGCCGTTATTGGACATTTAATTTCAACAATGGTGTCGTTCCCAACTATACCGTTTGGGGTAACCCCAATAAATGAGTATTATTTTGGAGACAAGTCACGCCCTTCCGCATGCTCTATTGACCTGTAACGCAAATTTTGATTTTGATTTGTTGGTAATTAACAAGTAAAATTTTAAAAACTTACGAAATATCCCTGTTCAATAAAGACAACGGAGCTACAGTGCCAAAGACAGATACACAGGCACACAGACGCACATACACAGAAACATAGATATAGCAAACCGTTTTAAATAAATAGGATAGAATTGTAATAATTACGTAGGTATGTACTTATGTGGGGGTGTGTGTTTAATTTCTTTATGTATTTTTATGGTGTTATAATAATGATAATGAGATACTTACTATTTTATTCAAATCTTTACTAAATAATATTATAAAGTGGAAGTGCGCTAAGTGCGCTGTGGTAATAGCTAATTATACGTAAGTACCATGTACTACAAAGATATTGTTTTTCATTCGATCTAAAAAAAAGTCCGACGTTACACCTATATCTATCTCTTATAAATAAGCCACACTAAGGCATTTTATGTAAAATAATTTATTTAAAAATTAAAGGTGGTTTTTCAGCATTAATATTAGGCAGGCATATTAATCCTTACTAGCGAAAGCTTACTTCATCATCAAGATAATTTTATGAAGATAAACTTTGTCTTTTACAGCATGTTATTTGAACTCACCGTTTAGGAGATAATGTAAAATTAAAATAATTCAACAATGTTATTAAATCGAACGGGTGGTGCACGAAACGCGGCCACCAAACGAGAACGCGTCGAGCGTGCGTGACTGCGTGCGACGCGGTGCGAGAAATTCTTTTTTGTATTATGATTATGAATTTATGATAGTTACATTCATGGGGAAGGCTGTACGGCTATACGGGAACGGGAATTCCTACGGGAATGAAGAGTTCCGTTACCTATCTCCGAAGTTCTTCATCAGATCTTCACCAAATTGAAATGGGATCAGTCCGGGAAGATACAGTTCCAAAAAAAATAGAATCATCAAAATCGGTTGACAATTGGCGAAAATATCGCTGAGCAAACATACAACAACAAAAAAACAGTCGAATCGAGAACCTCTTCTTTTTTGAAAGTCGGTTAATAATATACAATACAATAGTCAATTAAAAACAGTTTAGTGTATGTAATTTATAATTTCTATGCATTTTTCCTCTTGCCAATAAACACCGATAAAGTTACGCATTGGATTAAAAACTATCCAAACTGACCACATAGTTTTTTGTATGTCTTGTCATAACTTGATACATTGTTAGTAATTAGTAAGAGGATGGACTCTAGTGTACAGCGCATAAATGAGCTGGTCCGGTAGCCTAAACGTTACCAAAAGTATGTTATTATAATATTTTCATAGGAAATGGTCATACTGTAACACTTTTACACTATGGCACGCGACTCACGAGTGCGCTGCGCGTATTGGTTGGCATAGACGAGACCTACACAAACGTTGCAGACACCATAAATATTATTATTTGTTGTGTTGTGGTGGCTGTGAGTAGGTACCCACCTAGCGTATAACTACACTTATATTTCTTCTCTACATGAACACCAAAACATTATTGCACCGATATTCAACTCTCATGTAGGAAATACGAGCTATTATTTTGGCATTTGTTTAGGAGTAAGATAAGTGAAAACGGACATTTCTAATAAATAACAAATATTATAAGACTTGTACAAACTCTCCGAAACCATCAAGACTAACGTAGCGGGGTGAACTACCTATTTGACATTTGAAAACAGTAAATCATTGTATCATGTGCGCGCGAGGTGGCTTTATGCACTCTGAAATAGGGTTCAAATTCAATTGTTTTACACACTTGATGCGGTTGGTAAATCTATTTCGCGCGAAAACTAAACCACTAAAGCGCACGTCATTATGCGTATTGAAATAAGGTTTAAATTAAACTGTTTACATGTTCGCGGTGTGTGAATTTATCTGTTCCGTTTTGGTACTTACCTAGTTAGTAAAGTAAATTATGTATAATATACCTATATACCTTTTTGTTTATTCAGCCAAAGTTTATAAAAAAAAAAGTAGTCACCGCTGCAACGAAGAGCCGTTGATGACAACTTTTATTCCCCCATTTTTTTTTACAAAGTTATAGCTACATCAAATAAAAACTAACTATATTACAACTGTTTGAACACGAAATTGTATACAAGTATTATTATTTAACCACTCGACACGTGAAAATTCCAAAATAAAAAATAAATCTTACGTAAATAAACATAAACATTAAATTCGCGGCACACCGGTGTGCCGGCAGTGCTCGAGCGGTAATCAATTTAGGCTTAGCCAGTAACAGAACTTAGCGGGGGTGGCGGGATCGCAAAAATTGGCACACGTCCGACCTCCAACACGTTCCGCTCGGGACTAAATGACACGGGGCGCGCGCATGAAAAGACAAAATCACTTGATTTTGGAATTAGTGGGATACGTATTTTCATATTTCACATTATGACGGCCGATTTTTATCACATTTTTTACGACCTTTATTGTGGTATAAGTTTTATTACTCAAAACCTTATATAACTCAAATGAAATGATAATTACATCTTGATTTTGACTTGTCTTTGCGATTTAATTGGATGCAGTAAAGTGCAAGTTATCGTGTATAGCACGGCCGAAATATCTAGATCGAAGTGTGAAATATGTAATATATTTTTTTCAAAATTTAAATCCGTGTTCTTTACGAATAAAACACAATTTTACACAATGCAAAACAACGTTTTTCCGGATAACCTGGCCTTAAGATTAGGTATTACTCATATCATTGATTAATTACATTTTATCATAATGAATGAGTGATCGATGCCTTATTAATTAATATTTTGGAATTACTTACATAACATGTGACATTGCAAAATAATGTATTTTTATGTGGGTAGGTACTTATATTGTGTGTATGTTATCGTCTAGGTAATCAGGGGGTCGAGTCTGCTATTGCAATCGTGTCTCAATGACCGGTCAATGATTTTTGACGTATAACGTCAAACTTATGACACATTTCCCATACAAAAACTGTCAAAGTTGTCAAATATTCGATCACTGACCGGTCATTGAGACACGATTGCAATAGCAGACTCGAGCCCCTGTCAGTTCGATTACTCGCATCTCGAAATTCACTGTTTCATCCCCTTTTCTCAAGCATCAACCGCGGCACTATAAAGCAGTGAGTGCTAAGGATGAGCTAGTGAAATTGCAATTTCAAGCCACTGGTCTACACCGGTTATCACAATCAAGTTCGAAAGCCATCGGTAGAATATCTAGTATTAATGGATGTCCTACGTCAGTTCGAAACTGGATTCATCCGTTAATATAATAACAACACTATACAAAAATACATATTGCATAATCTCGTAGACATAATATCATAGAATGACACTATACAAAATTGCAATCAAATAACACTGATAAGTTGGAATCACAAGGTCGAATATTGTGCAGGCACCAGCTAGGTACCTATTAGGTAGCTCCAGTAGAAATGGGTAGGTAGCTAAATTGTTTTCAAATCGTACGCGTTAGGTAATTGATAACATGCCTGAATGTCTGTGTTTTATAATGAGGTACCTAGTTCTACAATGATGCTAGGTATGGAATTTGTACACACCTACTCAGTAGGTTATATATTCAAAACAAAGTAGAACTAAGCTTTTGTCTTCATTTCTATTTTTGAGGATTAGAATGTCAATAAATACTTATCTGCAGGTCGGTGAATTATCGCTATTACAAAAAAAAAAATTGGTGCTTGCCATAGATGGTTATTTTTGTTTCTGGATAGAGATACCTACCTATCACCTATCACTATTTAGTTATTATCAAATACAACTAAATTTCTTTGAGCTCCGGACGGACCACGGCCCGGCCACTTCCCGGACACGGCCTGGCTATGTGTGAACCAACCTTTATGCTCCCCTTATGTTTCCAGTTGAAGTACCCCAGCGGCGCAATTGCCTCCCAGGGCAATGAGCTGACTCCCACGCAGGTGAAAGAACAACCCAGCGTGTCCTTCAACGCTGACCCTGACTCCTTCTACACGCTCATCTTCACAGGTTGGTAACAGAACACTAACACCATAAATTAGAGACAACAATCGACCAGTGTATCAACTAGAAGTCCTTTGAACCTCGGTTTGGAGGCTGGACGCCGAAAACCGGTCGATCAGAAAAAACGTATATAATACAGATTACATCAACAATACAAATTATTCATTGTTACTTGATTTCTTTACTTTTTACAAGGTATAATTCCCCTAGATTCACGGTAGACCACATATTCCAGTATGGATGACCACTGCGCGCTCTTCGCCCTCTCTGTATAAAATGTTTAGAAACACAAATTGTTGCAAATTTTACGTTCTACTATATCGTACATAGGATGTCAACAACATTGGAATTATAAAAATCGAGATACCTAATTGCAAAAACCCGATTTTGGTGACCTTTGACCTTCAATGACTTACGACACAGACTCGAGATTTTATGAGACTTGTCACATACGTAACATTTAGAACGCTAAAATGAAGGTGTATACGAGTTTCCAGCTTATTATCTCTCATTTCGAGGTGAAACCCTAGTTTGACTGGACTAATGAAGTTTCTGCCCATCCCTACCCAAAAAATGAGACTCAGGTCTCTCAAGAAGAGATCAAGTCTGATCAGCTTACTGTATACCCAAGGGTTTTATTTTGATGCTACTAGTTCTTGGTTCGCTTTCTGACTAACTATAGTTGCAGCCGAATATGATAGGCAGTGGCTTCGTGACAAATACTGGTATTTGTCATGAAGCCACTGCCTATCAAATCCTAGATCCAATTAAGACTACCACGTATCCATTTTCTCTACCCTTAGACCCTGATAACTACGACGGGCCCGAACCAGTGTACCGCGAGTGGCACCACTGGCTGGTGGGTAACATTCCCGGCGGGGACGTAGCCCGGGGCGACGTGCTGTCAGGCTACATCGGCTCCGGCCCCCCAGAGGGCACAGGCATCCACCGCTACGTTTACATTGTCTACAAGCAGCCCGGGAAGCTCAGCTTTGATGAGAAGGTCTTGACTAACAAGTGAGTAACTAGCGCCATATTTCTTTTCTTGACGATATATTAGAGCCCCATATCATTGCCCATTAGTAGTAAATATAAGCAAGTGTTTTCGATTTTTGAAGAGCAACACGAAAATTAGGAGGATTGACAGACTGTCAAACAATGCGATTGGTTTACTGAAGAAAACAATAGGCAATCATTTGAGATAGTCTGGCATGTCACAATTTTTTTTAGCCATTTAACAACTACGACAAGACAAGACGTCCGTCTATCGTTAGTCTTGTTTACTGCCCTGTCTTGTTTAACCACTCTGCTCGACCAGATTTTGACAAGTGACACACTAGCTGAGTCGACGGGGTTTCGCGTATTACGTCATTAATTTCAGAAATTTCGTCAACTTTCAGCAATCGAATTTATTATGAAAAATTTATTTTAAAAAAACAATATGGTGGATGATTTTGAACAGTTCATCACGTTTTACACTTTGATTTTATTTTTGAAAATTATTAAACTTGCAGGTTAAATATGAAAGAATTATTGGCGCCAACATTTGACCTATTTATCCAATTGTTTTAATTAATGCACATACATAAGATTTTTTAAGTAGCTTTATCAATAACAACATTATTAATTAGGATGTCGTATGACGTAACTCTTAGTACCTAAAGGTACTACTACCGAGCCGGCGGAGATCCGACTGTCTAGTACCTTTAGGTACTACTACCGAAGTATACGGTTAATATCACTGATGCTTTTGCGATTACTTATCTTGACGGCGCCTGAGGGCATTGTCATAGCAACAAGCGACGCCGTAAAAATCTAACAAACATTTCCTGACTAAAACTCAAAAACTATCCCAAGCGGGATAAAAAAAATCCTATGTGTAATTCCAGACTATAATCTACCTCTGTGCCAAATTTCATCACGATTCGTTCGGCCGTTCTGACGTGATTGAGTAACAACATCTATGATATTTTAATAATCTCTTCGTCACCAGGTCCATCGACGGTCGCGCCGCCTTCTCCACCAAGAAGTTTGCAGAGAAGTACAACCTCGGAGCGCCTGTCGCCGGTAACTTCTACAGGGCACAGTTCGACGACTATGTGCCACTGTTGTACAAGAGTCTCGGCGTTTAGAGTGTTAATATGTTATGTAAATAGTTCTTATTCTTTATTGCACGCTGACGCAAATCATATAGGTAGGTATTTATAAAGGTACAGCTGAAATGCGAGTATCAGGAGCGGATCCGGGATTGTCGTTTGGGGGGTATATATAATATTATAATAATTATTATTAACGGGGTATAAATAAATAATTATTTATACCCCGTTGTTATTTTGCTTAACGCATATCAAGACTCTTTGGATTACTTTTCTTTAATTCCTCAATGACTTCGTTAGGTTGCAGGCTACCAAAAAAATCTGGGTCTTTTGGGGGGGGGGGGGGGGGGGGGGTTGAGGGCCTTTACCCCTCGATCCGCCAATGGCGAGTATGTACAAAGTACAAAGGCAAACCTCAGTGTGATGGAGAGATTGTTAATGGTTGTTTTATAAGTATATACCTGTGTTTAACGTTTATGATGTTTTATTTTTTAATCTCTGACCAAGAAGAGGGGTGTTATTAGTTTGACGTGTGTATCTGTCTGAGGCATTGTTGCTCCTAAACGGATGAAACAATTTGGATTTATTTTTTTTATTATTAGGAATGGCAGGATGACATATTAAAAACAAGTAGGTACCTAGTAAGCTCAAGATTTAGAAAGATTATTGGAATTATTTCCTTACCAACAGTCTCTGGAGTAGGGGGACTCCAGCCCGCGCTAGAGCGATCATGGCGCTTGCACCAGCATCCGAAAAACGGTTTTGTTCAGTCTCACAGAAAACCAAAATGATAGTTAGTATTTTATTATTATAAACCACAATTATCCTTATGGTTTATTTTATAGACATCTCACGGTATCATGGTTTTTTTTATTTATAGACACCGTCACTTCGTGCAGGTACCTATTATCCTATTTTATAAGATAGATACTTATTATTTCTTGGTTATTCAATACGCACTTAGCTACTTACTGCATGTTCTTATCCAGCTTATCCTGTTAGCGAAACTTGTATCTTTTTGGGCCATCTGCAAACAATACCGACCGTGTAGATTTCGACTTCTAAGAAGTAAGACTTTCATACCCCTTCCGTTTCCCCCTTGCTGTTGAAATTTCCATAAATCCTTTCTAACCACCGTGCTGACGCTTTATGTAAAATAAACCAAAATTCTAAACTTAGTAGTTTTGACGAAACGAATTTATAAAATACCTACCTGCCTAACCATTTCCTAACTATATTGGGGTCGGCTCCCAGTCAAACCGGATTCAGCTGAATACCAGTATTTTACGTGTGTCGGCTGCCTACTAGACCACCACAACCCATTAACTTGGGTAACACGGTACTTCTTGGCAAGACTGGTGTCAGATTTTCTGGCTTCTGACAATCCGTAACGACTGCCAAAAATCTCCAAATGACAGCCGGGACCAACGGCTTAACGTGCTCTCCGAGGTACGGAGGAGTCTCGGAATGTAAAATACCTACCAATAAGAAAGAAAATTGACACAAATGACTTGACACTTTTTAAATCCGCGTTTATCTTTAGTTAGTGCCTATACAAAACACAATTTTGTGTTATGGATGACAATTGTGAGTAAAACCTGTAATTTAGTTAGCACGTCTGGATGGCACATTAACGGCATTATTTTGTTAACTTAAAGACAAATAATAATAATGCGGCTTGAAACAGGTAGGTACCCACCGTGCCTAAGTATAAAACACAATTTTTTGTGATATGTATGACAATTAAGTTATAAGTAACCTGTATTTTAGTTAGCATGTCTGGATGGCACGTTATCGGCATAAGTTTAACTGAAAACAATTATTATACCTGCTGCGGATTGAAACAGGTAGGTATCGCCATGATCGCGTATGTACACGAGGTGGTACCTACAAGGCTATTATATACCAGCCTAATGTGCAGTATCAGCCTAATGTGTAGCTGGTCTATTAAATCTAATCTAATACATCAGATAGGTACCTTCTGTCCGTTTGAAGGTGTGGGTCGTTGATCACTAGTGCGGATTGTTGGATGTCACAAACCAAGATTATGAAGCGCCATTGGGTACTTTATTATAATGTGGTGTGTGGCCACTTGGTCGCCCGTCGGTAGCCACGTTCAAGTCCTGGAGGTGCTGGTGGTTGCGCACAAAGAGCTGGAAAGTATGTGGGGCATATCCTGCTGTTCAAGTCCTGGAAGGTGCTGGTGGTAGCGCACAAAGAACTGGAAAGTAAGTGGGGCATATCCTGCTGTTCAAGTCCTGGAAGGTGCTGGTGGTAGCGCACAAAGAGTTGGAAATTAAGTGGGGCATATCCGGCTGTTCAAGTCCTGGAAGGTGCTGGTGGTAGCGCACAAACAGCTGGTAAGTAGGTGGGGCATATCCTGCTGTTCAAGTCCTGGAAGGTGCTGGTGGTAGTGCACAGAGAGCTGGAAAGTAGGTGGGGCATATCCTGTTGTTCAAGTCCTGGAAGGTGCTGGTGGTAGCGCACAAAGAGCTGGAAAGTAGGTGAGGCATATCTTGCTGTTCAAGTCCTAGAAGGTGCTGGTGGTAGCGCACAAAGAGCTGGAAAGTAGGTGGGGCATATCCTGCTGTTCAAGTCCTGGAAGGTGCTGGTAGTAGCGCAAAAAGAGCTGGAACGTAGGTGGGGCATATCCTGCGAAGGGGCTCTACACTGCCACTGTGTTTGGGATGGGTCTAACGTGATTATATCTACACTTCTACACAGCGGCCAACCTCGGCCCGTAATCAGGTACCTACAGATTTTATAAAAAGGTGTTCATTACGTCTTGAAATGACCTTTAATATTTATATAAATAAAATAAGCCTTTATCTAAATTTACTAAACATCAATATTAATCTTAATATCGACGTTCGATATCGAAACATCTCTCTGTCTCTCGTGTGTCGTCACCTCAATCTCTACTAAGTACCTACATAATACTATATTATTTTTATAATTAATATTTTATATAATTTTATATTAATACTAGCTGTTGCCCGCGACTTCGTTCGCGTGTATGTCGGAAAGTAAAATGATGTAGCTAGGTTAGATCAATAAGATATACGAACAGTCAATATCTAGCATTGCTTGGCCTCTTTTTTATGGATGGGAAAACATCAAATGACTCCTTCCGATTGGGGCGGAGTGGAAGGGAGTGTCAGACTGTTACTGGCTAAAACCCATCCGTGTTCCTCTTAATGCCCGTTGCATTCCAGAGCCACGGTGACTCTTTCGAACAAATTCCGCAACCCTGGCAGGCACTGGCCCTAGCGGGCCCCGTCTTTTATGCTGACATCTTTTTGTGGCGCGCGTGGAACACAACGCGCCGCCGTCGACCCGGGCCTGGTTCTTATCGGATGGCGAGCCACCCAACGCTTGCCATCCACAAGCCCGCGTTGCTTGACCCCTCTTAGAATTAGGAATTTGGAAGAGTGTTATGCCAGGCAATGGCTGTATCCCCCTCTTGTGTTCATGTAATTTTTCGTGAAGAAACGTTTTTTAATGATAACTCTCCTCTCATTTCATCGAAACTATTCACAGCAGTCCTAGAAGATATCGTGAAAAGTCGGCATGGATTGGGACTATAGCGGTATTAACGTCAATTGTGTGCCTGACTTTGTGGTTTTCACTGAGAACTTGGATGACCCCCAGAAAATGCTTCTTTTAAGTTGGGTCTTAGGATGAATATGGCCAAGACGTTATGGCAAACACCTTCAACGATTTAAATCCTACTGGTAAAGTTGGAAATGAATCGTTGGAGATGATTAACCGATATGTTTGGCCATATCCTTTCAATTGGCAAAGGAAATAAACAAACGGAGGTATCGAGAAGAATACAGCTTGGATGGCCCGCTTTTATCAAAATGGAAGACATTCTGAAGCCTGCCAAAATTCTGCAATGTCTGAATTCTCGCCTCTATAACCAGTGTGTTTTCCTACCATGACCTACTTACTTACATGGACGCTCTCGCAGGAGGCTGTGTACAGACCGATAGTTTCACAGAGAGCCATGGAGCATTCCATACTTGGCAGAGGTACGTCTTCGAGATCCGAAAACGTACGAAGGTTTTCAACATCGGAAAACGAATTGTGGAACTAAAGTGGAGCTGGGCAGGACACTTGGCAAGGCACGGTGATGACTGATGCGTCCGAGGACTGGAAGAAAAAGTATTGGTCGGCCGGCGGCGAGATGGGCGGACGATATTGTTGCCATCGTGGGTAGAATCTGGATGAGGCTGGCACAGGAACGTGGGGATTGCCACACGAAAAGAGAGGCCTATGCTCAGCAGTGAGCGAAGTCGGGCTGTGGATGATGATGATGAATCACGATGTTGAAGAAAGTTGCTAAGGTTGTTAACACGCGATAGAGCTATGTAAATTGAGAAGTTATCCCCCGCAGAGGACACGGTGGAGCCCACGGTGAAGGTCTGCCCTGCTTGGGCGGAGCACCGCCGTGTCCTCGTCGAGGCGATCGGCGGCGACCTCTCGCTACCGGCTCTGGTTCACTCCATGGCCAGAGCGAAGAGGCAAATCTCACAAAAAATATGGGAATAAATACGATACAAAAAAATTCAAAAATAAAAACACCTTTAAGGATTCGAACCCACACCTATTATTTCGAAAGGCAGTTTTTTAAACCGAAGGTCTATGAGTTCTGTTGACATTTATTTCAAATAGCCGATCTTATTTATGTCATGATTTTTGGCTGCTGAGCTCTCCGAAAGTATAGCGTGATGATAATCATTGCATAAGTTAGACCCATAAGTATCTGCAATATTGTAATATGTTGTGGCTTCTTATAACAATTCCTCGCTAAACTGTTTGGAAAAATGTCGAATAAAATTTTAAATGTTATTTTAAGTACACAAAAACCCATTTTATTATTATTTTGACAATATTATGCAGTAAAAATACATTTAAAAATACAAAATAAATACAAAAATAATAACAGTTGCTGGGGATCGAACCATGTGTCATTGTCGTTCAAAACAGACATTTTTGAATATTGCTCATCCCCCAAAGCACATAGATTCAAGATGAAAATCATTTTGTCCAAATAAACCGTTTACATACACTTTTGAATTGTTAAGGTCAGTTAGTCAAAAACATAAAGCTACATTCCAAAGCGTAGATCTCTATGGAAAAGAACATGCAAGAAACTCCACGGCCATTCTTTTAAATCATGAGCCCTGACATGTGAAAATTCCCAATTAAAAAATAAATCTTATGTAATGTAAATAAACATTAAATTCGCGGCACAGCGGAGTGCTCGTGTGTTTAGAAAAATACTGGTTACATTCTATTCTATTCTATTTTTGTTTATGGCAAAGTCGAACCGTCCAGTTCAGCACTGTTACGACGCAAGAACCAGAATTGTTCAAGACCGACCAAGTCCGACGTCCAAGGCGACACAACTCGATTTGCGTCCGATACTTTACACGAATCACAATTGATCGCGGAGGCTAAGTAATAGGGTCCCGTCACCGTGCGTACGGTACCCTAATAATCGGTAATAGAATAGCCATTATTTGCAAATCGAACCGTTCGACCTTTCGAATTTGAATCTATCGCGCAGGCTTAGTAGTAGTCCCGTTAGCACTTTGGTACGGAACCCTACAGGCCTGGATTCCCAGTCCAGTTCAGCACTGTAACGACGCAAGAACCAGAATTGTTCAAGACCGACCAAGTCCGACGTCCAAGGCGACAACAACAATCCGAACAAATCAGAGATTTCTTTTTACGATTTTGGACTCGAAACCCTGTCAAAGACTTGAAAGACCTTTTATGCGACCGAATACCCTAGCGAACGACAATGCTGTTAAGAATCGTGTGGGAGTCATACTCTGACGGAAAATCTTAACACCGTTACAGAAAAACGCGTCATCAGTGCTACGCCATCTATCGACCATTTGGTAAACTGACAAAATATTTGGCCGAATGGAGACGGTAAATAAGGAGCCCATATATAACAATAAGTAACGTTATGGTATTAAAATGTTCACTTTTATTTTACTACTTATTAAAAGTTTCACAAATAACTCAACAATTTGTTTTGATGTTATTTTCATGCTTACCTGCATTTTATCTTTCTCAATAGATGGCGCCTAAGAGTCGGTCACCGCAACGCTTAGCGCTGTATGAAGTTCCTTACTAAAATAAAAAATTCAATATCTTTTGATTTTGTGGGTCGATTTTGATGAAATAAACGCTATATGTTACTCGGGTTAACACTTAATTTTTTTAATAACTTAACTTTCGAAACCAATCAGTGGTTTTTGCGTGATGCTGGCACAAACAATTGGACAAACAGACAAACAGACAAAAATTTCAAAAATGGCATTTTTGCGTTTTGTACCTTTTTCCTAACATTTCTCAGTTATTTTTATGCGAAAATATTCAATGTACAGACACGGCAAATCTACGATTTTATTATATGTATAGATTACTAGCTGTTGCCCGCGACTTCGTTCGCGTGTATGTATTGTAAAATGATGTGGCTAGGTAAGATCAATGTGTTCGTATATCTAATACGAACAGTCAATATCTATCATTGCTTGCCTCCTTTTTATGTATGGGAAAACATCAAATGACTCCTTTCGCTCTGGGCGGAATGGAAGGGAGTGTCAGACTCTTACTGAATAAAACCCATCTGTGTTCCTCCTAATGCCCTTTGCGTTCCAGGGCCGCGGTGACTCTTTCGAACAAACTCCGCAACCCTGGCAGGCACTGGCCCTAGCGGGCCTTGTCTTTATGCTGACATCTTTTTGTGACGCGCGTGGAACACACGTGCCGTCGAGTATCACCTCTTCTGTTCAAATAATTTTTCGTGAAGCCCGTTGTAATGATAATGCTTCTTTCATTTCATCGAAACTATTCACAGCAGTCCTAGAAGATGTCGTTAAAAATGTGGGTATAGATTGGGACTATAGCGGTATTAACATCAATTTTCTGCCCAACTGTCTCACTTAAGATTTGCAGATGACTTTGTGGTTTTCACTGAGAACTTCGATGACCCCCAGAAAATGCTTCAAAATCTTTAAGATGTTTCTTTTAAGTTGGATCTTGGGATGAATATGACCAAGAAGAAGGTTATGGCAAACACCTTCAGTGATTCAAATCTGGAAATGAATTGTTGGATATGATTAACCGATATGTTTATCTTGGCCATATCCTTTCAATTGGCAAAGAAAATCAACAAACGGAGGTATCGAGAGGAACACACCTTGGATGGGCCGCTTTTATCAAAATGGAAGACATTCTGAAGCCTGCCAAAATTCCGCAAATGTCTGAATTCCCGCCTTTATAACCAATGTGCTTTTCCCACCGTGACTTACTTACTTACATGGACGCTCTCGCAGGAGGCTGTGTACAGACTGATAGTTGCACAGAGAGCCATGGAGCGTTCCATGCTTGGTAGAGGTACGTCGTCGAGATCCGAAGACGTACGAAGGTTTTCAACATCGGAAATCGAATTGTAGAACTAAAGTGGAGCTGGGCAGGACACTTGGCAAGGCGCGGTGATCATAGGTGGAGTAAGGCAGTGACTGAGTGGCGTCCGAGGACTGGAAAAAAAAGTATTGGTCGACCGGCGCCGAGATGGGCGGACAATATTGTTGCCAACGTGGATGAGGCTGGCACAGGAACGTGGGGATTGGCACACGAAAAGAGAGGCCCATGCTCAGCAGTGAGCGAAGTTGGACTGTGGATAATGATGATGATACACGATGTTTATGAAACTTGCTAAGGATGTTAATACGCGATAGAGATACATAAAGTTGTCCATGGGAAAACCAACCAGAAGAGAAGTCAACCCCCGCAGAGGACACGGCGGAGCATACGGTGAAGGTCGGCCCTGCTTGGGCGGAGCACCGCCGTGTCCTCGTCGAGGCGATCAGCGACGGCGACCTCTCGCTACCGGCTCTGGTTCACTCCATGGTCCAGAGCGCGGAGGCGTGGGAAGCCGTCACCTCCTTTTGCGAAACAGTAATGCTAGTAAAGGAAGGGGCGGGACGCGTGAAGGAGAGGCAAACGTCACGCCTTAACCGCTGAAACAGAAGAAGACGCCCCGGGCGTCAGGAGTCGCAGGGCGATTCTCGGCCACCGTAGGCACGGGCTTGCGGACGGCGAGCGTTGGATGGCTCGCGGCCCGATAACAAACAGCGGCCCTACCATGACGTGTTAAAGCGTTAGTCGTTCGAGCGAGAAGGAGGGATGGAGCTATACACCCTATATAGCGCCACCGCACCGGTCCGGGTCGACGAAGCGTTGTGTTCCATGCGCGCCTCCAAGAGATGTCAGCTAAGTAGACGGGGCCCGTTAGGGCCAGAGCCTGCTAGGGTTGCGGAATTTGTTCGAAAGAGTCACCGGGACCCTGGAACGCAAAGATCATAAGGAGAAACACAGATGGGTTTTAGTCAGTAAGAGTCTGACACTCCCTTCCAGTCTACCCGGAGCGAAAGAAGTCATTTTGATGATTTCCCATCCATAAAAAAAAAACCCCGCAACGGATAGAGTAGAGTAGGGACTCCGTTGTGCGTAGGTGTCCTGGCTAAGTTTGCCGGCCTAGCTCCGTCCAAGTGTTCAGAAGCAACCAGGGTTCTTTACAGGTTGAGTGGAGAGACTTAACCGTTCAAAAAAACAAAAAATAACGTCAGTGGAGCAATCAGACCAAATCTTTTTTTATGTTATGCATCAAATGCATAACGGTAAGTTTTGTATCAAAAGAATCACTGTTTATGACGTTTTAAAAGTACCATTAGTAACAAAAAAATATATTTTGGTGTAATTCTCATACTTTTGATAGTTAGTACTTTTTCGGTCAACAGATGGCATTAGGGGTATCTGAATTATGTAGATAATAATTTTTTTTCTTCTAGATTGCTACAATTCCTATCAGGTTGATGCGTAAAAATTATCTAAATGGTTTTGTAACTAACTAACATGTCATTTTGTGCATTCAATTACGAACAAAAACCTTTTAAAATCAATATTGCTTACCTCCCATAACATACGGCGTGATAATATGTAGCCTAAAGTCTTCCTTGGTTTACAAAGAACATTTTTGCTGAATTTCAATTCAATCTATCCAGTAGTTTTGGCGTGAAGCCGTACCATACACACATACAAACAGACAAACAGACAAAAATTCTAAAAAGTCACTTTTTGTCATCAGTTACATTTTTCTAACAAAAGCCACTTATTTTTTCTCGAAAATTCTCAATGTACAGTTTTTCTTTCGTTACTGTTTTATTATATGTATAGATAAATGCGAAAGTAACTATATGACTGTTACGCTTACACGCTAAGAGTAACAGAAACAGCGGAGCAGAGCGGAGACGAGCTGTACCGCGATTCACCAATCACATTGGTGGATCGGATTAGTGGATTGGTGAATCGCGGCTCAGCTCTTCTCCGCTCTGCGCCGCTCCGCCTCAGTGGAACCGCAGCCTAAAACGGCTGAACGGATCGTCATGAAATTTATTAGATAAATAAATAGCCTGCGATATGGAGAAGGACACATTTTTTTACAGGATAACCGACATCAAATATCATCTAAAATAAAACATGATCGTATGAAATTCATTTTTAATGAGATACCTTAACAAACACTACCTAAAAAACATACGCTAACAAAACTTAGCTAACCATATTATAAATGCGGTCACTGTGCATACCTTGCTAGTGCTAGTAAGTGAAGGACTCTTTGTGATGGTCATCATGTCCCATGTCAGACATATAATGATAGGATAAATATTGTTGTACTCCATCGACATTCACTTCATCAGTACTGTCAATGCCGTGATAACACCCGTAAGAGCGATCACATAGGAGTTCAGCGTTGAGCGCTGACCGCCACTCGCTCCAAGTTGCCGGTACAGAGTGGGCACATAGTCATCATACTCAGCCTCATAGAAGGTGCCCGCGATCGGGTTGCCTAAGTCGTACTTCTTTGCGAACTTACTTACCGAAAATAGTGTACGGTTGGCCATCGACCTGGGGAAGAACAGAACAGAAGTTAGAAATGCTTGTTGTACGGTCATTTTCGTAACAATGAACTTCATTGTTATTTTTATTGTCTATTAGATATTACATCACTGAATATCACTTGTATGAAAACTCCAAGCACAACTCTTAGTATAAAGTCATATGAAAACAACAACTAACCTGTTCGTAAGCCTTGGTTCACGGAACACCATCCTGGAAGGCTGTTCATAAACCAGGAAGACATATCTGTGCAGGCGGGTGTTCCTGCCAGGGCCAGCACCGACGTACTCGGCGATAGTGTCTCCTGCAGCGATATTGTCACCACGCACGTTGACTACCAGCCAGTGAAGCCATTCGCGATACGTCGGCTTCTCACGAGAAGGCGCATCGGGATCTGGAAATTTGAACTTGTTAAAGGTACGCCTGTTTTCTCGACGAAAGGTTTGGCAGAGATGCGCCTAGTATAGTAGGTACCCAAATTCCATCAGTAATTTTGAAGACATATGTAAAGTGGAACGCGAGCGAGTCTAGGGATAAACCCATTAATACTGCCGACTTGAGAATCTAACCCAGGACCTCATGCTCAGCAGTAAAGCTTGCGACCTCTAGATCAACGAAGCAGTCGTATAGTTTATTTGTTTTAATGTTGGTTGCTTTCCAGATAGTCAGTGCGGGGTGTCTGAAAACTATTACATGTTTTCTTTCTTTTTTTACTATTGACAGGGACGCGTTTGACTACTATCTCACCTGATGGTAAGCGATAACGTGGTCGAAGATGGAGCATGCTTGCCTAGAAGTAACCTATTGACTCTTGACTTAAAGACTCCCAGGTTGTAGCTATCAGGAAACACAGACTCTGGCAGGGAATTGAACTCCTTAGCTGTACGCACAATAAATGTGCGTGAACATGTAACGGTGTGAGCATCTCTGCGTAAGTGTATAAACCTGCACATGCCACAAGCACCAATAGGGTAAGTGACGGTCGTGAAGGGTAAGAGCTCGACACAATACTAACCAGTCTTCACGACGGTGTAAAACTTGTTAGGCGTGTTGGCCCATGTCACCATGGGGATGTCTTTGACCTGGGTTGGAGTCAAAACGTCACCTGCATTGATTATCGCACTGTTGGGGTACTGCACCTGAAGTTAAATGGCTGAATAAGAAAAAAAACACGCACATAAAGGTAGTGAAATTATAATAAATGAAGAAATTAAATGAAAAAATTACTCGTTGGAGTAAACCATTTTTTTTGAACTTACATAAGATGCAACAAGAGTTTTCAATAGGTCCCTACATTTCTAGGATTCGCGGTACTCACCTTCTAAGAATTCAGGCAGATTTTGTAATCTATTCTTACTTTTTACAATTTAAGAATTTTTTACTCGATAACAGCAGACGTAAGATAATTAGCACAGTTTGCAAAAGGTTATCTATCTCTTGGATATTTTACATGTTTTAATGCCCCTTGCAAATTACCCTGCACTTTGTTATCTTACTAGCCAAATATTATAATAACGAAGATTTTAAGTCCTGCATAAATACATAAATGTATTAGACTGTTGAATTGGCATGGTATTTTAAATTAACGCATTGTGCAGATACCAGTGTCATGTGCCTTAAGTTTACAGCAGACGTGGGCAGCATTTCTCCGTATAAATGTCATAATGGAATTAGGAAATTGGGATTTAATCCAATCTCTAAGGTAGATGATCAGTTTGTTCGAAAGAGCTAGTCACCGGGGGCTTCCTGGGGGTCTACTCAATTCCCTATTGATAATAAAATATCCAGTTGGACTGGACGGCTTCCAGTCCAACTGGATATTTTAATATCAATACATAAGTCAAGAAAAAGTTGGACAGATTTATTGATTCAGCATTTTATCTGCATCTTGGTAATAGCCATTAACCACGTATTCACCTTCTTCTTTCTAACCACATCTTTTACACAAACTATAGTAACATAATTTCTTTGAACTTTTAATACTTTTTATCCAACTAATGTTACTTATAATATTTTTTTAAGCAATCATGGCTAAAAAACTTAACGAATTCGGATGTGGAATTCGGGTAGACTGTGCCCTTTTTTATGGGAAATTATCAAATGACTTTCCCGCTCTGGTCGGAGCGGAAGGGAGTGTCAGACTAAAACCCATCCGTGTTCCTTCAAATGCCCTTTGCGTTCCAGGGCCGCGGTGATTCTTTGGAACAATTCCGCAACCCTAGACTGTTGCCTAGATTAGCGCCGCAGGTTATTTTTTTACGTTTACAAATCACTCAGGTCATACTGTTAGCAAAAGCTCATGAAAAAACTTAAACTTACCGTCATACGACTAGCAGGCCCGACAGACAAAACATCAGGAATAATATCACTTCTTATAAAAGACAAACTTAATCGATAATCTTGCGCTGCCACAAAAGTAACCACGAAAGCAATAACGACTAAGAAACACAACCGACTCATCGTGGTATTAAAACATTAATGAACACACTAGATTGGATCTTAAAAAAATCTGTATTTGTAAACATAATACTATCTTATTTGGAGATAAATTGTCATTATGATATATACTGTAGATAAGTTAGTATGTGAGCCAATGGTTTGGGTGGTATTATGTGAGTGGATCAGTTGATGTATTTTTTATTTATTGCTACTATAACTATATACACACTTAAATAAAAGACTCAACTAAAACTAAAAGTAATCTAAAACATGGCGTCGAAAAATTCCTCCGCATCGCAGGCCACTGGTAATGTACCCAAAAGGCTGGCAGCATTGCCACGTTGTATGGCAATGCTTATCCTTTGTCCGAAGTAAAAGCCAGCCCTAGGGTCACGCGAAGTGTCAACTAAGCGTCTTGACAGATCTTTAAACAAGTAATGAGCACTCGGACCCCACGACCCGAGAGTTTCAACCCCAAACGGCTCGAAAATATAACTACCTACAAGGTTATTATATTTCCGTCGCTTGAGGTTCTCCGCAGCCGCAGCGGCAGCGCCAGCGCAGCATGAAGAGCTAGGAAGATGGGATGGCGCAAGAGTATCGACACAAGTAGCGTCCCACACTAATAGCCTACCCATCTTCCATGGAAATAATAACATGCCGTCCGGTGTCTTGCCATCGTCGCGTGCCAGGCCATTGGGTTCTAATAATCAGTTAAATTATGTTTTTATTACTACTAATATCCTCGCGTTTGATCGTAATATCTCACCATCATGTGAGATTGTAATCAAATCCGCACACACTCACATCCACCACCAGA
The DNA here is from genome assembly GCA_947386135.1 of Melanchra persicariae. NCBI lineage: Eukaryota > Metazoa > Arthropoda > Insecta > Lepidoptera > Noctuidae > Melanchra > Melanchra persicariae. Next base: position 4,604,252 of record OX376661.1, on the reverse strand, counting down.
TCATGCTTTCCATCAGGATAGCGATGAAGTGGTGGAGCTCGTTTGTCTAGAAGTAACCTATTCACTCTTGTCTTTAAGGCCGGAGGACTCTACGACTAGACTCCGGCAGGGAATTCTACTTCTTAGCTGTACCGGCTGTTCGCATGGTATTCCCAGTGTGATTGGCACCGTTCTGCGAGAACCGTTTCCATTGTGTTTACAATATTGCGTTGATCCTTGATGGTAAAATGAAAGGTAGATGGAGGAAATGAGCCTGTTACTTTTGAGAAAATCTATAATGTACAGTGATCTTGGAACAAATATTAGGTAATTATTAACGAAAAGAAAACAATTCGATTTGCGATTAATGTGGTCTTTTATTGATTTCTCGCTTACTTACTTTTCCTTAATGAAATAGAAAAATAATTATGGTATTGTCGCATAAACTTATATATCACGATTTAAATAAAAAAAAATCTTCGTTTTCGTTTAAATACCAAGTTGTTCGTACAGAATGGGCACATAGTCGTCGTACTCAGCTTGGTAGAAGTTGCCCGCGATCGGATCGCCCAATTCGTATTTTTCGGCGAAATTAGCGATCGAGAACAATGCACGGTTTTCAGCTGACCTGAAACACATGTAGGTACATCATATTGTAAGTAAGTTTAGTATAAGATCGTTTGTTCGACCTATTCATATATTGGGAACTAGACACGAATAGCCGAAAGAACGGAATAAATATGGAGTAGAAGCAGAGCCCAGTGATTAATTTTAATTTGGGCAGTTAATTTTATCAGGAGTAGTTATGGGTGGGTATGGGTATCGGTGTCATTACAGGCATATGAGAGTTCAACTTCGTCACACTATGGGATGACAGTGCATCTTCGATCACTCAGAAAATGTTACATATTGTACACACGTTGAGTGACCACTAACCGCCATGTATTTTGCTACCCAACAAAATAAAATAAACAAGAGACAACACACGTGCTGATGGTATGCAAGAATGATGGTGGTAGTTTTAGTGAGATAAAAACCCCAAACTCTCTGGTACTTTCCAAAAGTTCCAGGCGCCTTAAGAAGGTTTTCTCCCGATAGTAAATAAGGTAGCTTCCTACTTTTAGAGGTAGGTACCTAATATACTGACCTGTTGGTAAGTCTAGGTTCATCAAACACCAATTCTCCAGGCTGCTGGTATACCAGGAACACATATCTGTGCAGGCCACTGTGCTCCGACGGCCCGGCGCCGACGTACTCAGCGATAGTCTCCCCGGATTCGATGTTGGTTCCAGGAACGTTGCCAACTATCCAGTGTAGCCATTTGCGTGATGTTGGTAGCTCGCGAGAAGGTGCATCGGGGTCTGGAAGATTTATTTAAAATTCAGCTACTGTATGAAAAAAGGTTTTTTTAATACATAATTTATCGTTATTTGTGTCATGACGAATATTTTTTGGCCTCCCCTGGCCAAAAAAATATTCCCAGAGAAGTACCTAAGGTTTTTAATTTACGTGGATAACGGTCAGTAGGTAAATAGTCTTCCTAGGGTAATAGAAGGAAGAGATATCTGCCATCTCTATTATTTTCTTATATAAGACAACATTGCGTACAAAGAGTTGTAAAGGGTAACCACTTGACACAATACTAACCAGCCATTGCAACGGTGCCAAACTAGTCAAAAGGGGTATCTTACGAGAAAGAAGAGACATCTTCCATCTCTATTCAAGTCAACACGTTGCGTACCTACTAAGGGTAAGTAAAGGGTAATCAGTCGACACAATACTAACCAGCCATAGCCACGGTGTAGAAGGTGTCAGGAGAGGCATCCCACGAGACAGTGGGGATGTCTTTCACCTGTGTTGGAGTCAGCACATTGCCTTCCTGAACTTCCACGCCGCTAGGGTGCAGCACCTGTAAGGTATTTAAAAAGGTTTTATGCAAACACATGAAGCATAACGTTGGTTTTCGTTTTACCTAGGTAAATGGTCACTATTTGGTAGGTAAGCAACATAATTATTTTGGCTTTTGGTACCTATTGAAGAAAATGAATCTACATAATGTTGTAAGTAGGTAGGTACCGAGTAGGTACATATCCTTTTTCAGAATAGATACCTACCTAACTACCTACATAGGTACTTACGTAGATTTGTGTAGGTAGGTACCTAGTTTGTGAGTAGAGCCTAACCTAAACCTAATGCATTATTTTGGCAGCTACTTCCTTCCTGTTGCAAATGAGTAGGTACTTACATAGGTACCTACGTCTTTTTGTCAAAGATAGTACCTACTTAGGTACCTACACAAATAAAAATGTAGACTTATCTTTACGATTAAGCATTTTTGCATCAGATATTAAGATAACCCCACAAGGTGGACCGACGATCTTGTGAAGGTTGTGTGAATTGGCTGGATATGAACCTGCCTGGCTGGCTGAAGCCTGGCTGGATTGGACCTGGTCGGCAGTGGACGTCTCTCGGCTAAGATGATAGAGACCGCGAATCGGAAAATGTAGGGCGGGCGCCCTCAGACACCCAGCACGAGTGCATGGTCTCCATTTGGAGCGACAATCTTCACATGGCAGAGTGGCTAGAGCTATATGAAACAATGGCGTGCGATTGGAAATACCTATGTCAAGGAGAGGACTGCTGTGGACTATTGTGACAAATCTTCAGACGCGCTTGTCAAGCTGTGATTGGATGAATGCGTTTTCAATAGCCAATTGAATCACTTGACTTGCGTTTAAATTGTGGCCGTTGGATTTTTAACAAGAAACCGGGGTTGAATTTTTACCTACTTACCGTCAAATATCCTGCAGGTACAACGGTTAACACATCGGGAATAATCTCATGTTCGAAATAAGCTTGGCTTGATATCTCCTGGGTTGCTATAAAACTATTTACACAAGAAATAAGAACTAAGAAGCACAACCGACTCATCTTGATCGTTAAATGTTACTAGGCATTGCAAAACAACTGGCTTTTCAGCAGTAGGTAAGTATTTACCTCTTCATAAAATATTTTATCTTTTTCGATGATAACAAGATTCGATAAAAAATTATACTGATATTTTAAAAGAAAATGTGTCTGTCTGTAGTTTTTTTACCGCTAAACCGCTGTACCTATTTCCATAAAATCACAGAAATAAGTAGAGTTCTAAGAAAATATTTAATGGCATGTTTTTAAGAAGTAGGTAATTTTGCTTGTCTTGTTTGCAAGTCCTAAATCGAGATCATTTCAAATCCATCGCCACTAGGCAACTCTCAACTTGAGTATCGACTTGAGCTAGTACTTAAGGCGTGCAATAGAATTTGAACTTCATCTTGCATAGCATAGAATTTAATGTTCCAAAATTTGATAATTATCTCGAATTATACTTCTCAAAATTTGATTCTCAGTAGCGAATCTTTCGAATGTTATAATAGGTAATGTTTAGGTGTGGGTGTTTTTTTTTTTTTTAAATCCACCGGTTCCATTCTCGACACAGATTATTCTGAAGATGAAAACACAAAATAATGCAGTTTGAGTTTTCATCAAAATCGGGCCCAAGATTCCTTTCAGTGTTTTTCGCTATTCCTTAATTTAAGATTTGGCCATCCACACTGTCCCTACGTACCTATTACCACAGCCACAGGTTACATTATACAAGAACTGTTTTACATAAAAACGTGGATCCATCTCAGTTTCAAGTTTTTAAAATAGAAATATGCGTTTGACACAAGATTTCAGAGGTGATATAATAATTAAGGGGCATGCCCACATTACAATTAGTACCTAGTTTGTCTACTTCAGGTATTACAGCACCAATCTGATCACTCAGATCTGATCCATCAAGTGATAGTCGATCACTTGTTTGATACAAAAGATTGCAAGAAGTGTTAATAAGGGGAAATTCCCAAATTACAAGTAGTAGTTTGTCTACTTCAGGTATTACATCACCCTTTTGATCACTCTCAGATCTGATCGAGTGATAGTCTATAACATTGGCTTGCAATGCAAAACAACAACAAACATTTTTCATATCATATGTTGGTCAGTATTTCTAACTGTAACCTAACAAAAGAAATCTAGGTGTTTGACCCCTGACCAAATAGCCCCTCTATTTGGTCAGGATCAGCGTAAGTTTGACGTGTGCATCCGTGGCGTATGAACCGATTTTGATTTAGTTTTTTAGGTTGTAAATCCATGCGAAGCAGTGGCGTGTCGCTAGTTTAAAATAATTAAACAACAGATACAGTGCATACCACTTTATTAACCCCTAGAAGACAATTTAGAATCATCTGCATACAAAAGTTTCACTTACATACTCTTTATTAATGTTCTAGTCGTATCCCGTGATATGATACAATACAATACTATGCGACAAAGTTAGTTAATACAACTTTAATTCAAGAAGACGGTAGGCCTTTCTGACTTGGCTAGGTTATACATTCATTCTTAGTAAAATAAGCTATGGGCGCAAATGCATTAATGGTTCGATGACATTTCACTTGTGATAGTAAGAATTCCCATTTTAAAATTGAAATCGATTTTAAAATGTTGAAGTTTTGAATAAAATATTGATTTATCATATAAACAGAATTAGAAAACCGATCACAAACAAAATCGTTGGAATCTGAGAGCTCTGGAAATGATCATACAAAAAAGTATGCTTACAACAAAGGAAAAAAAAAAACAAAAGTCACAAAACATTAAATGCATTAAATGCTTATACAATCCAAATACGACTCTTACACTAACAAAGGAAAACTATAAATACAAACTGTATTGTCTTATTGTAATACTAAATCATTCCAAATGTAGGCGTATTATTACCGGAGTTAAGTTATTAGAACAAGGAGGAGGAAATAAATGGAGTAACCACATGAAATGTTCAAATAACAGCTAAGACTATAGACTATGTCCTGAATTAGCATTTTGGAATTTTAGTCGAGTACTTTATGGAGTCGCCATATAATCTCAAGCTCAAATCTATGTTCTTACTTCTTCATTGCCCATTGCAGTGTTTTTTTTATTATTATTGTAATTGGCATATTTTTAACAACTTTCATCTATAGTGACCGCTTTACCCTGAATAACGGGGTAAGAACCCGATACTACAATGAGGAGATATAGATACGACAATAAATGAAAACACTGGCAATACTATTTCATAGGAATATTGTGAAACTATTAGAAATCCTGTCACCGAAATAAAAAATAAACACACCGATTAGGTACATAAAACGTCAAAAAAACTCAAACTAGTCAATGATAGTGACTACTATTCTGACGAAATAGTCCAAGCAATCTGTTGCAGTTAGTGACATCAAATCTGTGATAAAAGACAACATATTCGTATGAACTAGTATTGACAGTATTTGTTTTGTCATATTGTCGTCTCCACCTTGTATATGGCGCCTGTCAATGTCCAAAAAAATTGGGGTAACAACCCGCTACATGATTACTCCATTTGCTCTCTCCTCCGTGGTCATTAGTACTATATCTTCAGAAGCGTAGAGTTCGCTTAAACACCGAGTTGCTTGTACAGAATGGGCACATAGTCGTCGTACTCAGCCTGGTAGAAGTTGCCCGCAATAGGGTCACCCAAGTTGTACTTCTTCGCGAACTTGGCGATCGAGAACATGCCACGGTTGTCGCCAGACCTGGAAAATACAGATTTTGTGGTTATTCTCGTGATAGTTGAGCTTTGCATTGTCTTTATACAGATGTCACAAGCGACATGCTCTGCAAATACTGATACCAAATGGCTGAGATGGATAACGAGTTTGATTTCCTCAAATATACACGAATACTTTTCAATGACCCAACAAATATTTTCCAGGCATCAGGTGTAAATAAAAGACACGATTTATGCGAAAAAAAATGCGAAAAAAAAGGAAAAAAAAATGTTCAGTCCATTTTATCGCGAAATGCTATCAACAATGCTATTTGGTCATTAAAAAACCTTATCTACAAGTCTCTCTCTATCATAGCGCGAATGAGCCCTGCAGTGTGTTATAGACTTACAATTACTATAATTCGGTTATCTAAAAACCCTATTGCGAGCCACATCATCATCTGCTCAGCCTTTTCTCAATTATATTAGAGTCGACTTCCAGTAAAACCGGATTCAGCTGAATAACGGTATTGACATTGTGAGCCACATCTCGGAATCTACTCTCTAAGCCCGAAATCCGTAGTTTCGGCCTTAGTGTCGGACGTTTTCTACTCCGTAGCACCTACGGACTTAGGATTAGTCCCTAACCTGAATTAAGACAACTGTCAAATCGTGTTGTCATTATTCTACGTAGAGTCGTGGGCTATGTGAGACTAACTAACTATCAAGCCTATTTTGCCCATCAGCTGGGCAAAAGTCTACCTCTCCCTTTTCCACAAGATGCGGGACTGCTATAGGTAATGTTTAAACATACACGAACCTGTTAGTAAGCCTAGGCTCATCGAACTCCAGCTTGCAAGGCTGCTTGTAGACCAGGAACACGTATCTGTGCAGACCACTTCCCTCGGGAGGTCCGGAGCCTACGTATTGGGACAGCGTCTCTCCCGCTGCGATGTTGTTGCCGGGAACGTTTCCGACCAGCCAGTGGTGCCATTCGCGGAACTTCGGCTCCTTTCGGGAAGGCGCGTCGGGGTCTGGAATTTAAAAGGTGTAGGTTTTAAAGTGGTTTGAACAAACTTCTCTTTTACTATGTATTTTTTTGTTGTGTCGAATATATGTTTCTAAGGCATATAGGTCAAATATACCGTGTTTCTGATTGCCAATAACTACAGGGTTATTTATAAAAAATCGTAAGGACGTACACTCATTGAAATGTTGTTAGTGTTTTACAAATAACCCTTATGGTTTTGCAGTATCACTTTCTCCTATGAACTTGTAATAGTTAATTAGAGGTCCATGTTAGGCAGTGAGCCATCATGTAAATTGAAATTGAAAGTTAAAGAAGTAAGCGTCGATAGACGGTGTAACGATTTTCGTAAAATATATTGCTGTCCGGTTATTAATTAATTTTCTACAATATCTCAATGCTTAATTTATTACATTCGATTATGAATTGGTTATTTTAATAACACAAATCAATCACTTCGTCGTCTTTAATTTAAATTAATTGATCCAATAGAGCGTTCAATCTGAAGCATTTATTTCAAGTAATATTATTTGTATAATTTTAGCTGATTTCCGTTATTAATGCCTTGACATTCTACAACCTAAGCTTCACTAACCGTATTTACATAACATGAGTAAATACGATAACGGTAAAAGTAACACTTTCATAAAATAGTGAAAATTATAAATGTTGATCTAGAATATTTTACGGCTAAAAGCGAAGCTAATATGTTTTCATTTCCGTATCTACCGTGAAAAGAACCACGTTTTCTAACAAAATATTTCTTATGTAGTTTCTAATGTATTTCCTTTGAATGTACAAAGGAAATACATTAGAAACTACAAAATTACCTGATGAAGTGATGACCTCCATAGCGTTAAGGGTAAGTACTCGACACCTTAATACGTCGCTACATTTTAATTTATACCGAGAAAAGTCAAAATTTTTTGTTTGTTCGTTTTTTATCTGGGCCTTTTCCTTACTCTATGATGCTAGTTAAGGGTAAGAACTCGACACAAACTAGCCATTCATAGTACAAAGAGTGTACAGCTAGTCAGCATCATATTATATGTATATGTCACCGGAATATTGCAGACGCAGCGCCGTAAGATTGTTAAATTTTGCGTGAAATTGTAAACTCATTTTTCTGAATAACGCACGGACACATTAGAAACTATTGACTTTGGATGGGATTTGTTGTATTCGAAATTATATGCTCACATTATATCGAAAAATTACAATCTAAAAAAGATTTATTACAATCTGACAGAGTTTGGAATTATCCGGTGACATATATAACTGTTGAGGGGAGGTATCACACGACACTGGTGGCGTGTCCTCCGAATGGGAGTTAGCACATTATGTTATAGGGTCAGTAAAGGGTAACAACTCGACAACGTACTAACCAGTCATAGCGACGGTGTACAGCTGGTCAGGGGAGGCATCCCATGACACTGAAGGGATGTCTTTCACGAGAGTAGGAGTCAGGACGTTGCCTTCATTAACTTCCGCGCCGCTAGGATACTTTACCTGTAACAAAACGAAAATTGAAGACTCAAGATCTATTGGAAGATCAGCGTCAGACATCATGTCGGCAACATTACTGAAATGAACCTTTATGCGCAGCCGTGAGGCACAAACTATATTTTCTTTAAATTTTATTATATTTTCTTTTAACATTTGTCATATTTTGAATGCCTGTCGTCAAATGTTTTCTTTCTATTTAAATCATCCATATTTATTTATTTAGCAGATAAACAAAGCGTTAGTTAGTACTTCTGCTTTCTCTATTTCTACGGCTTAGTAGCCGTACTGCGTAATTTAGTTAAGTTTCAAATCAAGGGTCCGCATTAAAATTAAAATCGTATAAGATTTTTACTTCATTTAATTAAGTCGATACCATACTCAAAAAGGCAATGAAAGTCAATGAACTCTAATAAAAAATTACAACCAAATTGAGAACCTCCTCCTTTTCTTGAACTTTGTTAAAAAAATAAAAGTATATACAGAGTGTTCCAGAAGTAGTATTTAAGAGTGTTGTTTTGTATCTTCTATACAATAAAAAAACCTTTTTTCAAACAGGCACGTAAGCCACCCACGGGTGGAGATCAGTTCGTGGATGTGTGGATATTAATTACATACCCAGACATTGCCTCGGAAAACACGATTAATTGTTGGTTCCTGCTGCCATTTTGTAGATATATGACAAATAATGACAATCTATACAGTAACGAAGTCAGAAGCCAACAACAAAAGTCCTTGCTAAGGAGTAGGTTTCTTGTTACTGCAATACCAGAAGTATTAATTAACGTAAGCGACATTTTAGATTATTTGATAAATGCTACTTGAAGTAATCGATGTAAGGTTCATTTTGGCATTCTGGGTAAATGTCACTTCAGGTATCGAGTGGTTTGTGGAGGTCAAACAGGCAGCTGGAAACTAATCTCGACACGGTTGGTAAAAGGCTAGGCTAGGGCAGATGTTTTGATTTTTGTATCTATTCACCTACTTATTACATAATTGAGCTTTATCATCATATCTGAGTGAACAAATGGAATAATGAAGTCAGTACGTCACCTTGCCATTGTAAACACATGTTCTACTAATGAGGTGGAAGTGAGACCTAATAAAAACATAATTTTCCACTCGTGTCTAAATCATCATCATTTACAAAAGGATCATTATCTTTCAGATATTTTTATCCCAGATAAGTAAATCTGCACTTTGCTATCATGCTATCTTTTATGTAACATTTATTTGGTTTTGGGAAAAACAAATATTACTTGTGGAGATTATGATAATTTGGATAAGTTCTGAATACACAAATTAACGTTGTCGCTCTGAGTGCTTTAGTACAAGTAAGTTTATATGCCAGCTATGTTGGTCGTCAGGCAAAGCTTTTTTTATGGATGAGAAATCAAGGGTGGAGCGGGAGGGAGTATCAGACTCTTACTGACTGAAACCCATCCGTGTTCCTCCAAGTGCTCTTTGCGTTCCAGGGCCGCGGTGACTCTTTCGATAAATAAATAGCTAGATTTAATAATATGATCTCGTGTCTCGTCCCATATTATATTTTCCATTGCAAATAATTTAGGCTTCTAGAAAAAAAACCCACCAAACACAGACTCCAGCAGAGAATTGTATTTTTTTTTAAGAAATTTAGATGCAAGAACGACAGGAATGATCGATGTTGCGACTTTTGGGGGAAATCTATGACCAGCAGTAAATAGGTAAGTTATACAACGTGTAACACAATAAACGCAATACCTCAGGGGACATTGTACTCATCATTATGGACAACTTTCACTATGGGACCAACACTGAAATCGCGCAAAAATAATCGACTGCCCCGTACAGTTATGTGCGCATAACTCGACAAAATTTACTGAAAACCTGATTGTTTTTTTCGCGATTAGCGATAGAAGATAGACGTGACATATTTTGCCAATGTTTTAAATACTTTACTTTTATTTTTTCTGATGAGTACAAATAGGTTAGTTTTATCTCATAAGACTAAGGGAAATTATCCTGCTGCTCCATGTGTAAGTACATGAAAACCTTGATTAGATAAACACTTAAACAGGTACCTAGAACACAGTTGCTTATTAGATCGAAGTACATCTCAATTACGTCATGTCCGGTAAGCACTAATGAGTTTTTATTCTGATAGTTGTTTGCCGGTGTAAGTGTGTTCAATTTATCACAGAATTATGTTGAGATAAGTATGCGTTATTATGCCCTAATGTAATGTTATTAGTTATAACTATCTTCGCTAACAAGGTTGACGGGATAAAAATAGATACATAGGTATAAAAATAGATAACGATAAACGTTCGCTTTCGCATCTCAATCCAATCTGTGAAAATTGTCAGGAAATTGAGGGTTTTTTCACAGATTGCGACTGATATGCGTACACACTTGCTTAAAAATTAGTAGAACTGGCCCTCAGTTCATAATAGACTCTGATTTTGTCCCTCCATGTTTTACAGTAATCATGTTAACAAGGACGTAGACTTGCGGAAGAGTTAAGACAATACAACTGTTTTCCTGTGCCGTCATGTCAACCTTAATCGAATTAAAGCAGTTACCAACTCGTCAATCGTCTATCCAGTTTGCAACGGTTCAAGCTAGGTGTTTCATGTATCAAAATCTTCATCCTCCATCTTGTATTAAAATATTACATAAATGAAAGTTGATTTGCATTGATCCAGTTTTTTCAAAACCAATGCTGATCTGGTCACACTGGATCTAAAATGGACCAATCAAAACGCTTTTTAACCCAGTCTAGTATCTAGCATTGCATTGTAATAGAATAGCCGCTTATTGGCCTATAGCGATCCTGTGCTACTGGACTCAATCGGTGGATGGAATACTGGAGTTATGCAAATTCTTCCCTTCGGCCATCCGGTTTGAGAGCAATGTGTACCCACTGCCATTTTAGTTTGGCAATACTTCGGACTGTCTGTCAGTTACCTCGAATATTAGCCTACACGAGCTGGGAAAAACGGGATTTTATAACAATCAGAACTAAATTAGAACCGACATAGCTTGCTGCAACAAGAGTTGGCCAGCTGAAGTGGAAGTGGCTGGCCATGTCCGCAAAGCCCTTGGATTATGACCGTGAATAGTCCAACGTGTGACGACCCCCAGACATAAGGATTAAATTGAACATATAAAAATTGCACAATAAGTAAGTTGATGCAGTTGAATCTGGATTGTAAAAGAACACAGCATTGTATTTCTGTCTGACATTTTATAACCGGTTTGTTAAGTAGGTAATATACATACGATGTTTTCACCCAACAAAAATTCATACTTATCACTGTTCGTAAATAATGGCTGATTAATTGATTTTTATAGTGCGTGCAAATTAGTAGTATGTTCATTTTTTATGTAAGAGCGAGCGATAGGTAGAAGAAATTTTGATTTGGCTATGTTAAAAAGATATAACTTTGACACTAAAATTGCTAAACAACTCAAAATCGCTTTTTAGTTATTTTTTTACGGTAAAGTCAAAGTCAAAACGTTTATTTCAATTGTCGTTAAACGGCACTTTTGAACGTCATCATTTACATTTAAAATAATAATATATGTAGGTACAAAAAATAAAGTGACTCTACTGTCCGTTCGCAAATGTAGATTCTTATGGAGAAGAACGGACAAGAAACACAATAATGTAGTAATTTTATCGACTAAACTAAATTGTGTAAACGTTTATTTGTGAATGTACAATAATAAATATATTTATGTACTTAGTGCTGTTTGCTGCTTACATAATATTTTAAGTACATAATCTATCATTTATCAAGTATTCCATAAGTTGCTGAAAACATCTACGCATCTCAAACAGAAAACGTCGTCGATTTCAACCAATTAGCGTTTTATCTTTTTTTCCTGAATTTAAGGGGTAAGTATTGTGCATTTTTTTTTATGGATGGGAAAATGACTCCTGCCGCTCTGGGTGGAGCGGGAGGGAGTGTGTCAGACTCTTACAGACTAAAACACATCCGTGCTCCTCGTAGTGCCCTTTGCTTTCCAGGGCGGCGTTAACTCTTTTGAACAAAATCCGCAACCTTGGCAGGCTCTGGCACAATGAAAACACACGGAAGTTTCCTCCCGCCGAATCCGAACCAGGTACCTCCCGAAACAACCGTGTCCGGACTGTCCGGGGAGTACCTGCGTCAGGCGTTAAGGTAATGTGTAAAGAGCCTAGCGAGAATATGCTTAGTTAATGCATTCTACGTAACGACGTAGAATGCATTAACTAAGCATATTCTCGTTATTGAAAGAGTGTCGTAGAGTAAATGACGATACCTAATAGAAAGGGTAAAATGCCGATTCTGAAGGGGTAAAATTACGATCTTATCGGGATAATATTATGATAACGAACAAGTAAAATTTCGATCTTGCGGTAATATTACTTTAGTAAAGGTGTTAAAGCAAATGCAGTGTTATTTATTTGATTGAGATTTAAATTATTATTCTATTTTTTTTTATGAAATATTAAAGTTCAAAAGTCTTAGTAAAAAAATGGAACTTTGGAAAATGAATTTCATATTTCTTTATTCCTTTGCTGCAGTGTTTTGATCATGACTGTACCTAAATCGTAATCATTATTACTTTTTGAAATTTCGCACTTTTGTCAACAGATAACGCTGAACCGCTCACAACACAAGCCAAATACGGTAAACTAGGTGACTGTGTCACATCAACTATCGATAGATACTACAAACTTTCTCAAATACGTTTAACAATCAAATAAAACTCGATTGTTATCAAGCAATCAATATAAAATAAAGGTTTTGAATACTTACGGTAACCAATGCGGAGGGCGCCTTGGACACGACTTCGGGCACAACCTGCTGCGCTTCAAAACTCTTCGCGATCGACGACATGGTTCTCGCAAACACCCTAAAATTGACCATAGTGCCGTCTGCTATTAACAAAACAATCGCACATCTCAATATACGCGCCATTTTTTAAAATGGAACGGGACTTAAACAAAAGTTGTTTTTATTTGAGTAGTGGCGACGGTCAATGTTTGCGTGCGGCGAGTGACTGGCCTCTGCGGTGTACCTAATTGGCTACTGGTTATATAAAGTTCTCTGACGACTAGTTTCAATGGTGGGGTACAGGTGAGGATAGAAATGTTTCTTATGTTGAGTTTTAATTCAATTAAAATGACTTGTTTGTTGATAAGTTTGAAATAGATCATTATTTATTATTAGTTTTGGAAAATTAAGCACAACGATTTTCATTAATTACTTAGCCATTTCTACTTATTCTATGGTCTCAGGAGGCCCTCGACAATGTACCATTTAATTAACGATGCGACTGTCGAAATACCAAAATGTAGAAATTTGGTCACGTGACATTTCGATAGCATCTGTCAAACCTATACATTTTTGACGTATTGACAATCGCTTACGCCACGCCACCGTTGACAGAATCTTACTTGTCTCGAGCCCAGGTTCAGCGCAACTGTCCACCCGGTTCAACCCGTCAGGGTTTGATTATGCAAAAATTGTTCGGTACATCTGTTTCAATTATCTCGCTTTTAGTTCGTCCATAGCATTCCGACGTAAATTGAAGCAAGCAATTTTGCAAGAGCAGCAAGATTGGTTTCTTTTGAGTAAAACATCACAACATACCTATTTGTTCACACAGAGTAATTTTGAAAAATAAAAATTTGTTTCTATATGAACATGCACAACACAAAGAATCATTATATCATAGCAGACGCTGTTCTGTACATTCTATTTATCCTGAGATAATCTTATTCATGTACATAAACCTTTTATACAGTAGCCTCGTAAAATAAAAATATGCCAAGAAATTACAAAATAAAAGTAAACCTACAATATTTTGCTTTCTCAGAGATAGCACTTTTGTTACCAACAGTACTAACTCAGTTGACAAACATATAAGGTAAAACTACCTACTGTTCGCTGAGTGTGGGAGTTGTGTCTATCCACTGGAAGTGTTCAGAAATCAACACCATTGTCACTGACAATCTGAATATAAACCGGTGGAGATGACACTTGGTTCTCATCATTCAATGTTAGAATTTATAATATTTTGTATGCCCATACTTTTGCTGTGGATTGCTTTCATTGTTAAATGTGAATTAGACTAGGTCACTTCTAGTTCTAGTTCATACTACATAGGGCTATAAACAGGGTGTTTCAGAACTGCATGGTCATATTTCAGGATGACAATCTCTACCTGATATAAAGTAAAAGCAAATAAAAAATATAAAATTCATACATTAGGAAAAATAATAATAAAAAGTGAATTTAAAAAATTAAACAGAGTTTAAAACTGTATTTAACTTAAGTAATTAATACTAAAAAGTGAGAAATAAAAGGTTTATCTGTTAAAAAATCTACCACAAAAAACAAGTATTTCATGTTTTTTTTTATTGCACAGGTAAGTTCCTATATATTGTGATTTTCAAATCATTAAAATATTACTGTCAAAGTTAGCCCAACACACCATATTATTATTGTTGTTAGATTGACACAGCACAACACATAATTTGCTTTTGTTTTTTGCAATGTGTAAGTACATATTGTGTCATAAATAATTGTGGCAAAATTATAGGTAACTCAGGTGACTCCACTAATTTATATAATGATAAACATTTAATAGGTAATTTATTTGTTGTGCATGAAAAGACCATAAGTAATTATGGTCAGTGGGTCGTCTTAGGGGCATTGTTGGCTGAAAGACCATTTCACAAAATTCTTTCAATGTGGAGAATCTACCTGACAATGAAGCTAAGCGTTATTGTTTTCAATACTGCAGTAACCACTATCACAGACGCTTTGTATTACGTAACGGAATAAATAAATCTAAATCTAAACACAACCGGCGGCACGCAATCATTGACATTTTATTTGTCCTATTTTTTATTTTGTGTTAGTTAAAATATGGAAATAGTAGATAGTAAACTCGTAAAAGTTGGTGTACATCTTACCTGTGAACTTGTATGAATAAAAGTGTACAACAAAATGTATAAAATCCAAAAAAAATAACTTGGGACTTCGAGAAACCGTAGGTCGATGGGGTGGCTGAGCCGGCAATAATAGACAAGACAAAGTTTTGACAAGTTTTATTTTATCAAACGTCAGTCAGGATGACCGGCACCAATAATGAGATAAAAAAATCTAAAGAATTATTTTTATTTAGATAGAATGAAGATAAAAAGTAACGCAGTCAGTATGATAATGAAAATATTAGTCTATTTAACACTTACATACACGATCAATATCTTGATGTAAATTCATGTCTGTATAAGTAAAGCCGGGCTCAGACTTAAGATCTCTCTGTTTCATAATTAAGAGTAAGCCCTGGAGGGCAGAATCCCATTGGATACAAAATGCTATTCACGCTTCGCTTCACCTCGGCCGGTAAGAATGCCCTACCAAAAAGCAATTCCTGTCTGCCCAGCATTTTCTCAACTAAACAGGGTTATTTTGTAAAACACTAACGAATTAACAACCTTTCAGTGGGTGAAAGTTGTTTATAATCATGAGTAGTTACTTAGTACTCATGATTTTAAACAATTTTTACTATGAGACGAATCCTGAAATATCGAAAAAAATATCTGCTATTTCTTGTTCTATTTTATACATTTTCATCTTCACCCGATGAAAATGTATAAAATAGAACAAGAAATAGCAGATATTTTTTGCATTTTGTAGGAAACAGCTGATTTATTTTTTTGAAATTCAGTGTTGGTCTCATAGTAAAAGTTACTTGCACTCCCTGAAAGGTTGTTAGTATTTTACAAAGAACCCTGTTTATGGTTCGGCTTCCAGTCAAAACGGATTCAGCTGACTAGATAGCAGTATTTTACCAGACCGCCACAACCGATTAACTGGGTACTAAGCTAGGTACTACTTGGCAAAACTTGGGTCGGATTTACTGGCTTTTGGCAATCTGTAACGATAACGACTGCCAAAGATCTACAAAATGACAGCCGGGACCAATGGCAGACTGTACATTATTTGTATAACGCCATCAAATCATCATCTGCCTAGCCTCCCATTAAGGTTGGGCACCATCCATTTTCTAACGCGGGCTGGTCAAGCCAGATGAAACATCAGATACCGTGGCGTGCTAGCTTGCTTTTAAACAACGATATTATGTGAGCACCAAGAATCTTAAAAAAACAGTGTCCAGAGTAAATCTTTTTGTTTGTAGAAAAAAGAAAAGTTTTTTTAATTTTATGTGTGACTTTAGCTTTTGGCGGGATTTTTTTGAGGGATGTGGATAATGGATTTTGTGATGTAAAATCTGTGTAAAATACGTACCTATAGTTTTGTAGCTACTTGAGACACAAAACTACAGGGAGGTATTTAACAAGCAAATGGACGGGATGTGTGTGTTTGCGTGTAAACCATTGAAATAGGCGCGATTTGGAATTCTATTGCGATATTGACTACCTCAGCAATTATTTACGCTTGTCGAGAAGGCTGACACGCTCGATTTAATTATTTGCTCCCAAATATTCCAAAGAAACATTGGAATGTCTTTGTTTCTAAAGGAGAAGGACTCTGTATCCATGTTCAATTGTTCAGGAATAAACATTTGAAAAAAAGTTAACAATGACATTTTATGGTAATGTCAATGTCATCATGGATGCATGAATTTAGCTTCATTGCTTCGCTGTGTGTTTTCATGTGAATAATTATTGTAAAAGTGTTTAACTGTTTATTGTTTGCATTTCATCCTGAAACTTTCATATTCCCGTTATAAAAATGCCGTAAACCGTGCAAAATGCTATTGGGTGACATCGAACTAACGAAACGCTTATTGGTTATTGCTGTCGTTCTAGGCATTATTTTGGTTTTGAAGGAATACGTATTTGTTTATCCATTATGACTCAGCACAAGGTTGCTTATTTCTATAATGCCGACGTGGGGAACTTCCACTACGGTCCGGGGCACCCGATGAAGCCTCACAGATTGTCTGTGACGCATAGTTTGGTGCTGAACTATGGACTGCACAAAAAGATGCAAATCTACAAACCGTACCGAGCCAACGCTCATGATATGTGTCGATTCCACAGTGAGGACTATATAGAATTCTTGCAAAATGTGACACCTCAAAACATACAAAGTAAGTAAACAATATTGTTTGGACACAAAATACAACACACCCAGACAATCCACAGTCAAGAGCAGAAGGAAACAATTGCTTGACATAACAAACTCTTTACTATCTCTACAACATTATAGAACCTAAAAACGAATGCAATAATCACGAAAAAAGTTATGACAACAATCTTAAATTCCCCTACTTTTACAATGTTTTATTTAGTAACAATGCCCAAATGATTTGAGTCTGGAATATTTAGAAATCTAGGATCAGCATATTTTATACAATAATGTTGTGGTCTATCAGAAAGCAACTTTTTACAAATATAGGCAGATGTTATTATTATTCCTCAAGTATCTTTTGCCAGTGGCTTTGTACATGTGAATATTTGAATTATTCCACAGGAATTTTAACCCCATTCCATTCAGTAATTGAGGTGCAATTGATGAATTGATTGATCGATTTAAAATGTAACTAGTAGCCCAACCCTGGCTTTGCTTGGGTGCAATTTTCATACACAAATTGTACTTGTTAACCACTCATTTGATTAGTAGAAACTGCAACAAGCAGAGATATGGATAGAGATAGATAGCAACCTTGTCTTAAACTATTTAGAGAAGTGGAAAATCTTTAACAGTTGTTATGCCAGTTATAGCCAGAAAATCTGACACCAGTATCCAAGTAGTTACTCCAAGTAAAATACTACAAAACCTGACGCTGGCACAACAGTTGGTTAGATTTGGGTGGTCCAAACAACCAATGTTGCCACTTCCAAAGCATCGCTGGTAGCAACACACAGGTTACTTAATCTGCATGTTTTGGAGCACAGAGGCCAAGATAGGAGGTGGAGCACAGTTTGTGAGTCGGTTCCACATCCACACCCTGCAGTTGATGTGTCATGGTAGCCCCCACTTAGCGAGGTTAAAATTACACCTTCCTACATTCAATATCCACATAGAATAGAAACTGACCCTAATATAGTCAGGAAAAGGCGGGGCAGATTAAGAGAAGAATAGAGAAATAGAAGTATAATATCTACAAGAAGTATAAATTTTTATTTCAGGTTATTCCAAAGACTTACTGCACTACAATGTTGGGGACGACTGTCCTGTGTTTGAGGGTCTGTTCGACTTCTGTTCGATGTATACGGGAGCTTCTCTGGAAGGTGCCATGAAGCTCAACAATAATGCTTGTGATATTGCCATCAACTGGTCCGGAGGGCTGCATCATGCCAAGAAGTTTGAGCCTTCAGGTATGGTTTTAATTTTATAAATCCCTTGAATGAAGACTATTACCATAAACTGAGCAAACATCTAGAATTATAGATTAAGTTGCCACTGAGAAATTCTTAATCAGGAAAGTAAATCACACCACTGGACATTTGTAGACCTTGAGAAATAAACTTAGGTATCATGCATAAGTCGTCGTCCAATACAAAGCGATCATTGCGCTAATACGCGATCGTCGCATTTCATTTGTATGGTAAACTAGATTTGCCAATCTCTCAACTTCATCCCATTTCATTTACAGGTTTCTGTTACGTAAATGATATAGTCATAGCTATTCTAGAGCTCCTCAAATACCACCCTCGAGTGCTATACATAGACATAGATGTCCATCACGGAGATGGTGTCCAGGAAGCGTTCTACCTAACCGACCGGGTCATGACTGTCAGTTTCCATAAGTATGGGAACTATTTCTTCCCTGGTACCGGTGATATGTATGAGATTGGAGCTGAAAGTGGGAGGTATTACTCCGTCAATGTACCGTTGAAAGAGGGGATTGATGATCAGAGTTACGTGCAGGTTAGTTGGACTTATGATCTTTATGGCTTTACATTATTTTTTTATTGCATTTTAACTACCTACTCAATATGTTCCTCTGGCAGTCTGTGCTACAGAATCTATTTGCTCTGGTTTAATCAAATCAAATCAATTTATTTGCTTTAAGTGTTGGTACAATTTCGGTCTAACTCTTTACTCTTACTAATTAATAATATCACACAACTGTCCAGCAACATAGTGGCAGATAGTCGGACGAGCGACACCTGTCGACAGGATCGGTCCACAGTTGCCCAGAGCTGGGAGGAATGGAAGGAAGTAACGCCTTAGCCCTGCAGTGTGACAGAACAGGATGTGAAAAAAAATGGTTATGACCTTGAAAAAGAAATGCCATTTTACAGATGACATAATTACTATATACATCATATTACTTACCAAATCATTATGATAATTCTAGGTGTTCAAACCCGTGATCTCCAATGTGATGGAGTTCTACCGTCCGACGGCGATAGTGCTGCAGTGCGGCGCCGACTCGCTCGCGGGCGACAGACTGGGCTGCTTCTCGCTGTCCACGCGCGGACACGGCGAGTGCGTCAAGTTCGTCAAGAACTTGAATGTGCCTACTTTAGTTGTGGGTGGGGGAGGGTGAGTTCGAATTAAACCAAATTATGGGTGGCCTCCGACCAGTCGAGGGCTGTCTGGTCTGTCTGGAGCGCAACTTTCTTTATTTCTTTTAGTTGAAGACTATTTCTGTTCTCTGTAAAGCTATTGTTTCTACTTAATTTCATTATTTCCATTTAAAGCCCGGTTTCTTAGTTACTTTATCGGTTGTTTATCTTTCTGTTAATGCTATTTATCGTATCGCCATTGGTTGGTTCGTGGTTAACGGACAGATAAACGACCGATAAAGTTACCTTTTCTGTCCTACATTTTTACGTGTATCAAAAAGAATTAAGACTATTTCAAATTCAGAATATTGTCAAGAATACTGCTGACATCCAACAATAGATACTTTTCCATGTTATTGGAAAATTATGGATATCTGAAAAAGTCGTTTGGAGACTATAAAGCCTTTAGCAGACGAGTTGGGGAGAGAGGGTGAGGGAGAGAGAGTGATTTTAAGTTTTCTATAGAATGTGAAAAATCACTCGTTTTTTTCCCCCTGAACTCTCTATCGAAAAAAAATTCTACTAACTATTTCGTCTTGGATATCCAGCGTATGCATACTAAGTTTCATTAAAATCGTTTCATTCATTACGAAAAATAAGGCCTTGAAAGTTTTTATGAAATGCCGGGGGACGTAAACACTCATTATAATAAATTATTATAATTTCACTCCGGCGACGTGAGCGCACGGCTCGCTTCGCGTAAAGTATAGGCCTTAATAACTTGTTACATTTATTTTCAGCTACACACTAAGAAACGTGGCACGGTGCTGGACGTATGAGACTTCCTTGCTAGTAGACGAGAACATTTCAAATGAACTGCCCTACACAGAGTATTTGGAGTTTTTCGCGCCAGACTTCCAATTGCATCCGGAAATCAACAGGTACAAATTCCTTCCAGTCTTAGCTTATTGGTTTTGCTCCCAGTAATGAAACTAACCATCAAGATGAGAGCCGAGGTTACCGACATAGCCCGAAGGTTCGACAAACTGAAGTGGCAGTGGGCAGGGCTCATTGCTCGCAGAACAGATGGTCGATGGGGCCGAAGTTAAAAAAGAAGTTTTGGAGTGGCGACCGCGTACCGGAGAAGCAGCGTTAGGAGGCCTACCACAAGGTAGACCGATCACCTGGTGAAGGTCGCGGGTGCCCGATGGACAAAACAGACCTGGCATTGATTGGTTATCAGTTTTTTACTAAGGGCCAGATGAGTCGAGCATAGTTTCTGTCGAAGCATTAGTAAATTTTGCGAATCAATTTTGAAAATAAGGCTTAGTGTATGATACCATTGTGGCGTCACATATTGTGCATTTGTGAACGCACCTTAGATGTAGGAATGCATGCTTTAATATGATCTAAGTCAAGAACGCATCCTTTTCAAGTGGCAACACGAAGAGACAATTTGGGACACTACCCTTAGCTCCCCTCTCTCACTTCAACAGCCGCGAGACACGAACTGTGTTAGTCCATATTATGTAGTAATAGTTATATACACAATCAATATTGTTCTTAAACTGTTACCATGTGTCCATGTGTCAATATACATTAATCATCCACCTCATTGTAAGACGCATCAAGGGGAACGATAGAGGGTCTGCGGACGGCTCACGATGGGTGGCTCGCCGTCCGATCAGAGCCAGGCCCGGGTCGCGGCGTGTTGTGTTCCACGCGCGCCTCGAAGAGATGTCAGCATAGGAGTAGGGGCCCGTTAGGGCCAGAGACTGCCAGGGTTCAGGATTTTGTTCGAAAGAGTTACCGCGGCCCTGGAAAGCAAAGGGCACTACGAGGAGCACGGATGGGTTTTAGTCAGTAAGTGTCTGACACTCCATTCCGCTTCGCCCAGAGCGGGAGGAGTCATTTGATGATTTCCCATCCATAAAAAACGGGGAACGATAGAATACCTTCTATCTGCGTCCCCAAAACTTAGATAACATTCTGGAGTTCTAACAAGTTTGTATGTAATGTTTCAGTACAAACAACGCGAACAGCAAGCAGTATTTGGAGGCGATCTCGAAGCATGTGTACGACAACCTGAAGATGTGCCAGCATTCACCAGCAGTACAGATGACCCATGTGCCAGGTAACGCTCAAATCAATCAGAATCCTTTATTTTAAATAGAACATTTACAGGCATTTTTGAATTGTCAAGGTCTGTCAGTCAAATATATGAAGCAGTAAAACACACTCACCGACTTTATTCTCCAGCGTGGCAGTTGCACGTTCCAAATAGTAGATCCTAAGAGCGGATTTCACCAATGAAACCGAACGCGATCAGTACATTTAAACTGCGTTCAAGAGCAGTCAGCGTCAATATTCCATAGAAAAATAGTGACACTGACAGCTCATAAACGAGGTTTATACGCTGATCGCGATCAGTTTGGCTTGGTGAAAATGGCCCTAAGGAGAAGAACATGCAAGAAACAACATGGACTTCGAATGTTATAATGGTAATATTGTAGGGTGCCCTTTATTCTTCTCGCTCTGGGCGAAGCTGAAGGGAGTGTTCTGACACTCCAAATGCCCTTAGCGTTCCAGGGCCGCGGTAACTCTTTCGAACAATCCCGCAACCTTGGCAGGCTCTGGCCTAGCGGACCCCGTCCAGAGTAGGTACCTGGGTTCAACCTAGATAAAATAGGTACAGTGAAGAGTCCAGGGCCTTTTCACCAGGTTTCTGAGGCACGTTATCGGTCGTTTATCTATCCGTCAACGCTATTGGTCTGTTAACTTTGACAAAATAACGCGTTACCGAAAAAAGTTTCGTGGGTTAAAATTCGTTTTTACTGACTACTTCAAAAATATTGTTAATTTATTATTTTGTTTTTTTCATACATTAACCCGGTACAGACGCCAGCACATAAAGCTACCCGAAACTGTCAAATCAACCTTGAACCCAATGCTTTAGCGATAAAGTTAAAAATCTATTTAAAAAAAAAATACAGATTGTTGTAGATTGATTTGCTGTCGTCTGTACTAACGCTAAAACAATGAATACAAGCAGCTCATCTGAGTCAGGTTTGGAAGTACTGCAGTTTATTTATTCAGATTATGAAATGTTCTCAGATGATGAAAATCGAGGTATTGTGTTAAAAAACAATACTGTTATACACCTGAGTGATATTATCAGCTCTTTGGCTCCCGTAACGCATCGCAAATAAATACATTGACCTGTATTGGAGCAAATATTAATCACCTTAGGATTTTACGCTTCGGGTACTTTGTAGCGGTATCTATACCGCCACAAGAACTAACGTAGCGACATCTATGCCGCCAGATACGAACTAACCTGACATCATACAAATCCTGCATCGCGGTATCAGAGTTTTCCGTGCGATTTGAACATATAGAACAGCCCGAATATCAACCATTGGGTAGTTGCCCACCAGACAGCAGACGTGTGGATCCTCCCTTTTTAATGGAGATTTGCGGGACTTTACCCTGTTCCGCATACCGGTAAGGTAAGGTATAAACCTTACCTTACCTATAAAACTTGACACACAGGTAGACCATATCCTGGAATATGTCTTCTACTTTCATGTGAGTGAAGTCTTTTATGTAGGTATATGTCGCAGCCAACTAGCTTAATCAGCCGTTTCATTAAAAGCCTGGCCTTTTCATTGATTGCACCATTTAATCAGCAACATAAGTGATATGGGTAAGTCATTTAACGATATTGAACCGAAGATGTCACTTAGGTGGCTAAAAAATCGGCGCAGTTATATGAAAAGGCTAGGCCACCAATTAAACGGCTGTTTAAGCTAGTTGGCTGCGACATATACCTACATAAAAGACTGGCTTCCACCAGCGGCTTCGCTCACGTGAAAGTAGAAAATCATCCCAAGGGAACATACTCTCAGGATGATAAGCACATGGACAATAAAATTGTCCATGTCTCGAACTAGTGCGCTTTCGACCGCGATCGTCACAAATCATAAGAATGCCGTGTTGTTCAGTGGTTTCTTGTAAAAACTAAAGCCTAAACTAAAACTTTGTAGATCATGGAATTACCTACCGTATGTAAATATAAGTATATTACTATATTTGTCTTTAAAATCATGAAAAACAACAAATAGTAAAATATTTATTGCTCTTACTATGTTATTTTTGTTTTCAAACATCACAGCGACTCTACTATTTTTGCAATAAATACATTGCTCCTTAACCACGACCTAAGTTTGTCGCTAAGTGACTGTAACAAGCAATGTAAAAATCACACAACGATATTGCTATTACTCAACTGCATGTCTAGTGGTAGGCATAGCTTCCCGAAACATTTTCATCTACCGGGCATATCTCCTTGTTTATTATATTTATGGGTCTACCCATGTGCCAAGTTTCATACATATTTTTGTTATTGGGACAGCAAATTAAACAGCAATGAAACTTAAGTAATTTTTATATTTTATCAAGAGCACATTTCGTAAGTCATAGTAAAATGCAGCTGTATTCATCGGCAACAATCACTCGAAGAACATGTTTATTGTGTATATTATTTATAGACATTAAAAAAGTTCGAAAACGCTCATTGAGCGTTGGGGTTTGTCCCAGAATTCCGCAAATTTCGCGTCGTAGCATTTAATAAAACGGCCACAACGCGTTGTAGCATTGAACAAAATCTATGACCCGTTCTGAGCCCTGACTGATGCAAACACATCGACCTTAGATACTGCATGAGACTGCTTGAAAAGCGACTTGTTTGGAACTTTTTAGTTGTTTTTAGCGGTCGGGTTTTTTGACAGTCATTTTTTTTGTGGCAGGCACTGCATTCGTCACATATTTGTAATACCTTAAATTAAAATTATTTTCTTAGAGGAAACGCTAAGTGGAAGTTAAACAGATTTTTTGTATTTTACGAAATCAATTTTATTTTTTTTATTTCCAGGTCCATTTTAGCGTTTTCTAAAAGGACTTGCTTTAGTTCTATGTCAAGATCAAGTATCCGTTTTGTTTTTTCTAATTTTACAAGTTCTTGTTGTTTCTGAATCTCTAAAATTTCTAACTTTTTTTGAGTAATTACATCTTCGTTGACTTGTTTTTGATATTTCTTTTTTATAATTGACTCAATCAAACTACTGAGTGATTTCTTTTTTGTTCTTTTGGTAATCTCTATTTGTTCCGAAGTGGATGGGATGTCTGGTACCAAATCTTCTTGTTCTTCACTTGTAACACCAACATCTTCATTAGATTTCTCATGTGTTTCGGTACCTGTAAAACATTTTTTAAAGAAATTTTGTAAATGAATAATTAATATTTTACGTCTTTGACAATCTCGCGGCCCTGGGGTCTCGGTCCTTTGGTGGGCGTACGAGGGGCCGAAGTCAACTTGCAGAAGCCCCGTTAGACATTTCGAATAGAAATGGGGCACCAACCGGCGAATTATCCTTATAGGTATACTATATGAAAGTATAGGTAGCCAAGGACAATCCTCGGTTAGTACAGGACTACTGCAGAATATGGAGACAAAAGATGAGAGGCTGAGGATAAGGGTTTGCTTGACTGATTACCACCATAAACTATAGAAGAATTATTGGCCACTGCCTGACCACTGACAATATACACGGCTTTTTAAATGGCAAGGGGTGACTTGCACACTAAATAAATATGGGCCCCATAAAAGCGGTCGCTAGCACAAAATGACGTAGCGCCAAGGGGGCAACATATCCTGAGGTGCTAGATGAGTGGCTATTAGAAAAATCCCGGAAATAGTCAAGATCCTTACCAGCATCTTACTGGATTATACATCCTTCTCCTGATCTTGTTTGCTATTATTAATGAATTACTTCATTTAAGAATATTTTTACATGTGTCCTTGATTTTTACCTGACTGCGTCAGAAGGAGGGTATTGTATGTATGTCCATTTCTTTGGCACGCTCTACAGCCCAAACGGCTGGGCGGATTTTGACTTAAGAGGTGTTGTTGAGTTCGTCAGAATTGTGGTAGTGACATAGGCTATATAATGAAAAAAAAAATGTAGGAAATAAAATAAAATGACTGTCAAAAAACCCGACCGCTAAAAACGACTAAAAAGTTCCCGTTAACTCGACAAAAAGCAATTGGGTTTTTTGACAAAGTCATTTTTTATGTTTAAAAAACTCAGTAATTACCTAAGTTGTAATATGGTGCTGATGAGTCAAATCCATTATGTAAGAGTTTGATCTGAGGAGTCAGTAAGGCCACAACTTCATCGTCAACTCCATTCTTCGGACAATATGAACCTCCTCCTATCTTGCACATTTCAGACTGAAATAGACATTAACATAATTATATTATTACATTCATATCTTGTACAGATGTAAAAAAAAAGTGTGATGCAAAGCTGCTTATTTTTTATAATAGTAACTATGGAGTTTCTTATGCGTTCTTCTCCATGAGAACTTATTATTTTTAAACTGCAAAGGAGGACCGGCAAAAATTTATGTAGCCCAGCCTAATGGCCAGTAACGTTAAACAATATGTCGTTGTACAGGTTTTTCATATTCTACAACTTTAATTTTATCAGCATATATCAAATATCTGTGGGAAAAAAGATATGGCGTAAAATGAAAGAATTGAGTGAAAAACTACATAGAACAGTGAATTTTAAATGTCTTAATCTTATATATAAAAATGAATCGCAAAATGTGTTGGTAAGCGCAAAACTCGAGAATAACTGAACCGATTTCGCCAATTCTTTTTTTGTTGTTTGTTATTGTCAGGAGAAGGTTCTTATGAAAAAAAAAAAAAAAAAAAAAAATTGAAAATTAGAAAATTTAAGAATCCTTAGGGTAGGTGTAGGGTAGGTGTAGGGTAGGTGTAGGTGTAGGGTAGGTTAAACGGGAGCTAGTAGACCTCAGTCAACAATACCAAGATGTTGTTGAAGAACGCGACCAACTGCGGGTGATCACAAATGGTTTCAGCAACTGTAGCAACCTGTATGAGGAGGCTTTACGTAAAGTTAAGGACCTAGAGGATGAATTGATTCATGCAAACAGTTGTATTACCAAATTGCAGAAGGAAAGACAAAGTACTCAGGTTAAGGAAATTAACCACTTATTTAATGAATTACTAAATTCTAATAATTGTAACCCTCATTCCTTAGTCACGATTGACCTTACTGAAGATTCCATAATGAAACAGAACTGTAGTTACAAAGCTAGTCATAATAAATTAAAAAAATACGCTAAACTAAATAGAATTATCAAAAAATGTTATCAGTACAAAAAGCAACATAAACACTTTTCTAAAAATACTCAACTCAGGAAAGAACGTGTTGACCTGATTAGTAAATTAAACAATTATGAAATTAAATTAGAAGACAGCAAAAAAATATATGAAATTGATACTGAACACTTGCAGTCTGAAATAAAGGTTCTTGAAGCTTCACTGAGCTCACTTTACAATAAATATGTAAAATCACAGAACCAAATAAAAGAACACATTCTTGCTGCCAATGAGTTAGTCATGTGTCAGTGTACTTGCCAGGCAGTATCAAACCTTGGTGTGGTCCAGCTTGTAGCAACGGAGGTCCCGTCCCGGGCAGAGATCTTGTCTCAAGAATGTGTCATTGAACAAAATAAAATTGTTTTTGATCAGGAATTATCTCAAATTGAACAGCCTGAGATTGATGATTTTTCATCTGTGAATAGTGGTAATCATTCGGTTATGTTCTCGGACAGTATGGGAAGAGGTTTGGGTACATTAATCAGTAATAATCTGAGTTATTCTACACAAAATTATTGTATGCCTGGTTCATCTTACAAGCATATTATGGCATCAATAATAAATAATAATTATAGTTCTAAAACCAACGTAACTGTATTTATAGGTAATAGTTTAAATGTAAAAAAAACAGATATCACAGACAATCTAACTGAGATGTTAAAGGTTAATTGTAAAAAAATAATATTGTGTGCTTTTCCATATTTTAGTAAATTGTCAATTAAACAAAATAATTATATTCATATGTTAACCCTCTATCACTCATGAACTAGGTTTTTTTTTTATTTTTTGGATTCTTGATGATTTCAAAAAAATAAAATTCACGTATTTCTGCATTTCAATTTTTTATTATTATTTGGAATGAAAATCACAAAAACAGGGAGTGTTGCTTGTAGGCAACACTGAGGTAAGCGGTCAAAATCTTTATAATACGACAGCACAATCACATGTTACGAAAGATGGAAGTTTCAGAAGCAATTCTTAGTTTTCGTGTAGCATAGGCTACCCCGCATTTTTCACATACGTTATGGGTAAATCGAAAACGGAAACTTGCATCTGATTTTCTTATCAGACCATTGCGGCCAGTGCCCAACCTGGTCTTACCGAACTGCTTTCGGAGGCACATGCTGAGCAGGTCCTTTTTGTTTTTTGGCTTGGATCTCGCTCTCAAGCGACCGCCGACTTGATAAACTAGGCTTATACCCATTTTGTAAAGGGTCACCAGCAACCTCCTGTCAAAAATTTGCTGACGATAAGCAGCCTGTTTGAAGGTTTCTGTATTAGCAACCCTTTTATAAAGTAGCCATGCATTGGATATCATGAGATCCAAATAATGACAAACCACCACCACCACCACCACCACGGACCACTGGAAGCATTTGTAGATTCTATTATGATCAGGATGGCTTCTAGGAAGATCTTTGCTATTGTCATTGAAATGCAAAGTTTGACGAATTTTTTCAACGTCATGGTTTCCTGTATTAGAGGTGTACCAAGAATGAGACTCCAGTGGTTGGTAACTCTAGGTAATTGGACGAGAGACATTATATAAGCCACACCTATAAATTGCCTGACATCCTCCTCAGACATCCGAAAAGCGCTATTAGGATCTTTTTGCACTTGATAGAAATTAGAAATTTTCTTGATTAGATCATTTGAAAATAGGTAAGGAAAGAACTGTATGGGATGGTCTAACTCAAGAAT
Organism: Melanchra persicariae; assembly: GCA_947386135.1. Classification (NCBI taxonomy): domain Eukaryota; kingdom Metazoa; phylum Arthropoda; class Insecta; order Lepidoptera; family Noctuidae; genus Melanchra; species Melanchra persicariae. Next base: position 4,575,730 of record OX376661.1, on the reverse strand, counting down.
ATCAGGACTCAGAAATTTAGGAACAGATCATGTTTTCGGAAATAATACCCTGGTTTCCCACAAACATGATCTGTTCGTAAATTTAGTTCAGCAGGTTTCGCTTTAGCAGCTGTTCTTGGGTTCTTGGTTTGGGAAGGTCCAGCAGTGATCTCGTGTGATGGTGCAGTTTCCGTGGTAGAGGAAGAACTTTCATTAATGTTTTCTAGAGTTTATATTATGGAATCCACATCAATAACTACCTCTGGAGCCAGATTTTCCAAGGTATCCAATTCAGGAATAAAATCAGGATAGGCGAGGCTGTCGTCATCAAAATCAAGGCCATCTTCACTTTCTACATCATTATTTAGCACCAATCTAATATCTTTTTATCAAGGAATTGCTTACGAGACATCCTAGTACATAAAAAAAAACTACAATCAGCATACTAGATATCCAACATAATTTTACACTTTTCGTCTGATGTAGCCTACAAGCAACAATCACATTTTCTAAGAAAAACAAACGAAAACGTGTAAATTGTTCAAAAATAACGTTAGACAATAAAGTTCAAACACCTACCTTTGCTATTTATCAAGATAATTCACAAAACTTAAGCAGACCAATTTTTTATTATTTTTTTAAATCAAAGTCAACCGTCACGTTTCGTAAATACCGAATGTCGAAATGCAAATCTCAATTCGTAACAAGTAACGCCATCTAGTCGTACTGTTTGGTACTTTTTTGTTAGTTCGGAGTGTAGACTACGATTTACAATGCGTTACAACGATACGAAATCAATTATGTTAAATTTCGAGGCGTTTTTACGGTATGTTACCTACAGTCTACATTATGATACAGAGGGTTAAATAAACATATGCATTTCTTAGTTTCTCATTATAGTGACAAGTTTATGTTTTTTGACACAAATATTTTTGTGGAACATTTAAAATCGACTAGGAATACTGTGTATTTGCCAATTAGTTTTAGACATAAAATAGCAAGGCTATTAGCTTATTATATTAACTCAGACATAAGTAGTATGTCGAAGTCTTCTGTAATTAAATCCACAATGTTTAGTAATAATACTAAGAATCAGGTGGTGAGCCTAAATAACTGTAGCACTATTGCTATAAATTCTTTTACAAATTGTACGAAGGAGGTTCCATGTATTACTATGGAAGACTCATTTGTTAACATGGGGACTACAAGTAGTTGCAACTTACTGCCAAGTGATGATATTGAAGTCTTGGGGCAAACTCCGGATAATCATTTAAACTAGTTCATAAGACAACAGAAGATACCAGTAACAGAATAGTTATGCCTTCCAACAACAAAGTATCTTCTTGCTTTCCAGTAACTATATGTCAAAAAGGGGGTCAGCAGCATTCCTTGAAATTATTTCATCAAAATATTCAAGGTGTCTCTTCCAAAATATTAGAAATTGAAATGTTTTTAGAAAAAACAATGATTGACATTGTATGTTTTAGTGAACATTGGTTGAAGGATTACCAGATGCTAATTAGTTATGAAAATTATAGTGTGGGCAGTTGTTTTAACCGCAAATCTATGTTGCGTGGTGGTTCCCTCATCTTAGTAAAAAAGTGCTTAAAATTTAAGCAACGTAATGACATTGTCAGCTTGTCAGTGGAACATTGCATTGAACTGTCCTGTGTTGAGCTGGATAAGCATGTTATAGTGTGCGTGTACAGACCCCCAAACCCTCAAAACTTTACTTTATTTGAATCAACAATGGAAGATATCCTTGCGAAACTTGCAGCAGGTAATAAATCCGCGATTATTTGTGGAGATTTTAATATTAATATTTTAGAAATTAATTCAAATAGCAGTAGATTTTTAAGCCTTTTTAAATCGTTCAATTTGTCTAATGTTTTTACGGAACCTACTAGGATAACAACTACTTCTTCAACCTGTATTGATAATGTATTCTGCGATTGTGATTATTTAGATAAAGCCGTAGTTAATTACCTTCCATCGGATCATAGCGGTCAATTGATAACATTTAAGTTTAAAGCAGCCTTGCAAAAAATTCAAATACAATATAGGCCAATAACAACAGGCAAACTAGTTAGATTCAATGGTTCCTTACAAAATAAGTTAAATCTTTTGGGCCATAATATTGAGGATGCGAATAAATTTTATGATAATTTCTTTTCTGTAGTTCTAAAAGAATTCAACTCAACTTTTGAAAAGAAGTCTAAAAATACTTTCCCTAAGTATATATTTAGTGACTGGGCGACTAAAGGTATTAGGATAAGTAGGGAAAGACTATATGAGTTATATGGCCTTAAGCCTTTCATTAATACGGAATCCTTCAATAAATATGTAAACAAATATTCTAAAGTTTTCAGAAATACCTGCAAGGTAGCAAAAGCTCTGTATATTAGCAACAAGATCAAATCGGCAGATAACAAAATAAAGACAGTTTGGAAAGTTATTAATAATGAAACATGTAAGAATAAAGTACGAAACACTGATTTTTTACTGGAGACTGCACATGGTGCCATAAGCTCTAATCTAGAAGTAGCTCAAGAATTTGTAAATTTTTTCTCCGAAATACCATCAAAAACTACTGAACCTTTAAATTCTTCACCAGAGGTCTCATTTAGTTTATTAAGAGCAAACGTTCCAGGTTGTACGGTTGAATTCCAATTCCAACATATCAACCCTATGACAGTTATAAAAGCTTTCCGGCAAATTAAAATCAAATTGACCGAAGACATATGGGGAATGTCTATCAAAGTGTGCACGTCCATAATTGAGACCATAGCACCATACTTGGCTTTAATATTTAATTTATGTGTGGACCAAGGAGTCTTTCCGGATATAATGAAATACAGTAAAGTTATACCACTTTTTAAGTCCGGCGACAGCACAGACACCAATAATTATAGACCTGTATCCGTATTGCCGGTTTTCAGCAAAGTGTTTGAAAAAGTAATGCTCAATCAAATGCTCATTCATTTTAACATCAATAAAATCTTACACGATCAACAGTATGGTTTTACCAAAGGTCGTTGTACGACTGATGCTGGTGTCACGTTATTAAAACACATATATACAGCGTGGGAAGAGGCGCAAGATGCCATAGGAATCTTTTGTGACCTCTCCAAGGCATTTGACTGTGTAAATCACGAAACCTTGCTCCTAAAACTAGAACATTACGGTCTAGGTAAACTTGCACTCAGCTTAGTGAAGTCTTATTTAAATGACAGACAGCAGCAAGTTCAAATAAACGGTGTTAATTCAAGGGGTTTAAAAGTCAAAATGGGGGTACCACAAGGCTCAATATTGGGTCCTTTCCTCTTTTTAGTGTATATTAATGATCTACTCCATCTTTTAAAAAATCAACCACAAATGGTATTATTTGCTGATGATACGTCCTTAATTTTTAAGATAGATAGACGTTCTACAAATCTTGACGATGTAAATAAAGCCCTACAGCAGGTCCAAAATTGGTTCACTGCTAATAATTTAGTATTAAATGGGAAAAAAACTAAGTGTATTAGATTTGCTTTACCGAATGTCAAAAGTAATAATTGCGATATTGTATTGAACAAAGAGAAACTTGAATTCGTCGAAAACGCGGTTTTCCTGGGGATCACGCTTGACTCAAGGCTACAATGGGGTCCTCATTTAACATCTCTTGCGGGACGGCTAAGTTCAGCAGCATATGCTGTCAGAAAAATCCGTCAATTTACTGATATAGATACCGCGAGGCTGGTCTATTTTAGTTACTTTCATAGTATCATGTCTTACGGTATCTTATTATGGGGACGTGCTGCAGACATCGAATCTATATTTATTCTGCAGAAAAGAGCCATCAGAGCCATATATAATCTGGGTCGCCGCGATTCCCTAAGGAAACTGTTTAAAGATATTAACATCATGACGGTACCTTGTCAATACATATACGAAAATATAATGTATGTTCGGAAAAATCTCCATCTTTTTAGTAAGATTAGTGACAGGCATAATTTTAATACTAGAAATAAGAACAAATTAGATCAACCCCGATTCAGATTGGCTAAAGTACACACTTCTTTTATGGGGTACTGTGTTAAATTTTATAATAAAATACCATATGATATTCTCGGACTGAATGAGAGAAAATTTAAAACATGCATTAAACGCACACTATGTAGACAGGCATATTATAAACTGGAAGATTATATCCTTGATAAAAATGCTTGGCTAAATGCCGGTCCTGCTCCACAGCCTCAGCCGCTTGGTTCCACTAGTTAGGATTTTACATATGGAGGAGATGCTCACCCTTTTTTATTTTACTTTTTACGTTTAATAATAATAATATTCCACATTTCTATAATGTTTGGAATACACTTTTACTTTTCTGTTCTTACCAATTGATATTTATAGTTTTATATAAAGTAAAAGCATTTTTTATTTTGGAATCCTGTAAATGTGAGGACCATGGAGCCTTTTTATGTTAATAGATGGTTTCCTTGTTTGACATGAATGAGCAGGGGCAGTTGAGGGTTTGTCATGCTCACTCGAATGTCTCGCTGATGGTGGCGCGTGTATCGGATCATTCGGTTCCCTTCAAAATGGTTGAGCTGAATGGTGCTGATGCACGCGTCATGTTCGTGAACGGGCGCCATCAGTGGAGACTGGTCATCTCTTAGCTGTCGCTGGCTTATTTCAATAGTTTATTTGATACTTAGAATTCTTTTTTTTTCTCTTCCTTTACATTGTTCTCACATATAGAAGCAACAAAGATAATGTAACCAGGATTATTGTAAATCAGAAAAATGTTTAAAAGAGTGTCCGTGGAGTTTCTTGCACGTTCTTCTCCATAGAGATCTACGCTTTGGAACGTGTAAATAGCTTCATGTTTTTGACTGACTGACTCTGACAATTCAAAAGTACCTGTAAATGGTTTATTTGAAATAAATGCTTTGACTTTGACTTTGACTTAGGTGTAGGGTAGGTGTAGGGTAGGTAGGTAGGTAGCCAGTTGACGGGAGCGAAGCCGCGGGGGACAGCTAGTTTTATATAAATACGTAAAAGGCAACTTGTGACTGAAGTAAAATATCTAGGGCCTCCGTAAAATAGAAAATGGGAATCAGTATTCAATATCCAACAAGTACTCAGGTATAAAATTATAAGCTTGAGGCGTGAATGTCCATCTTACACTGTTTACCTCTATAGGACAGGTCTCGAACTTAAAAAAAAGTAAAGTAAAGTAAGTAAAAAGTTTTATTTTTGTATACTTGCTTTTATATTTATTTTGTGTTTAATTGGCCATAACTTCTTCCCCAGCGATTCGAGATTTGCCGCTATAGTTAAAGTTGTAGAAAATAAAAAACTTTTCCGACAACATTTCGCTTAATATTATTGGTCATTAGGCTGAACTGCCGGTCCTCCTTTGACATTTAGAAGTGCGTTCTAATGGTCTAGTCGGAATAAATAAGTGTAAAAATATTGTAGGTATGATATTTAGTTGGTTACAATTTGAGAATAAAATGCTATAGCATGTCTGGGAATATTGAGTGCAAGATAATTATGACAGTTCTTCTATTAGGGGTCACATACTGAAGGTACCTAAATTAAAAATAACAAAAAGACATACCTTATCTCCACTTATATTTCTTCTTGCTCTCTTTAAATTGTCGTATAAAGCATGTAACTGCTTTTCAGTCCGTACTCCTGTTTCCGAGACAGCATTATATTTATTAGCTAATGCTGTCCAAGCTTGTTTCTTGGCCTCAACAGTAGGCCCGTCTGTCTTTTTATTATCTATTATGGTGACGTATTCTTTTGCTACTTCGATGAGGAGCATCTTCTCTCTCTCAGTAAAATTTTTGCGACGCTTTCCGGATTCCATGATAACACTAATTTTGTACTATTTTAGTACAAAAGATCAATCAACAAAAATAACCACACGTCACAATGAATACAACATAACTGTCAATTTTGTTCAAACTTGCTACCTACTGCTAATAAACTATTGTAATTTTCATAATTAGTTATTACCAGTGATCAGAATAGGTAGAGCCTAAATAATACCTAAAGTTCAAAAAACAAAGAAAAAAAAAGTGGAGACTTCCTTATGACAAACATTTTTTTTAGGATTATTTGTCCCTGGTTTCGGGACATTGCTTAAGTAGGTACAACTAAAATTAATAAAGTAAAACAACTATCGAATTCCTTTCCTGTTTCTGTTAAAAAAAAACAGTATGCACGATTTCTATTGTTTTCAAAAGGTTTGTAATCTGCTTACCTTCGTTTGAACGATGTAAGTAAGCGCGGAAGCAAATGTCATTTACATACCAGCTCTAATAATTATAACTAACAAGGTAAGGAAAAAAAGAAAATATGGCTTTCATACCATTTATTAATTTTGGGCAAATATGAGAACTGACCGTAAATAGAAATTAACCTCAATAATTAAAAAAAATACCGAAAAAATATTGTCCTATGGCGTCTCCCCTTAGTCTCTGTTCTTTTTCGAACTTTAGGTATTTTAGCTCACCTTTTTCCGATCACTGGTCATCACACTTAATAATAATAAATTAGTTTATTTTTCCATCATTTTAAAATCATCATCATCATCATTTTTCAGTCAAACCGGATTCAGCTCAGTACTTATTTTACGTGGAGCGACTGCCTTCTGACCTCCACAACCGATTAACTATAACACGGTACTTCTTGGCAAGACTGGTGTCAAATTTTCTGGTTTCTGAGGATCCGTAACGACTGTCAAAGATCTACAAATGAGCCAGGACTAACGACTTAAGGTGGATGCTTCAGGGTAACTCGCGAAATTCAAATTTTCTTACGTTTTTTGCAATTTGCAGGTCAGTGTCAGGTTTTTCAAAATATGATTCGCGGCCGTAGCAAGTATGTATTTATGGAATTATAATCATTATAATCATCAATACAACTCTTTCAGTTAGAATTGATGTCAAATGTAGTATTTCATGAAATCATAACATTTGGCATCAATTCTAACAGACAAAAATGAATGAGAATGAAAAATGAAAATGAGAGATATTGATGATTTTAATGATCACAGTTCTGTAAATATGTACTTGCTACGGCCGCGAATCATATTTTGACCAACATTCAACCTTATACTGACCTACAAATTGCAAAAAACGTAGGAAAATTTGAATTTCGCGGGCTAGCCTGGCGCTTTCACCCGTGCTTTGCGAGGCACGGAGGAGTCTCGGTATGTTAAGATGGTCACCCATCTACAAACCGACCTCGGTGCAAGCCTTTGTTATTTAAACTGACATAAAACGTATTGCAAAACCAACGATGTTATAACACAACTCGATACACTGAGTCCAAAACGCTCATCCTCTTGTACCGCTAATACTAACCACATAAATTATTCATTTCACAGGCGATTTTTTCCCTGACGAGTACAGAATCAAAGACGAGCCGGACCCCGATGTAAGGATCAGCCAAGAGGAAGCCGACAAAATAGTGGAGCCCAGAAACGAGTTCTATGAAGACGAGAAGGACAATGATAAAGAACCGCCACCTGAGACTAAGGAGCCATAGCATACGAGCGGCCTGACTGACCCGCTGGCCATTTGACATGAAAAGGGTTAGATACAGGAAGAAGTTTCTGTAAGTGAAGAGTGACTGAAGATTTTTTTTTGACGTTCAGTGAGTGACTGGTGTTTTTTTTTATTTTAGTTCTATGATGTTTTTTGTTTGTGTTTTATTTCTTGGATGTTGATGTTTGTTTAACCCTTCTCATACGACTTTGGGAGAAAATACATCTAACGTGTTGTGTAAGCGTCAAACTTTGTAAGCCAAACTGTGTGCCCGATTCCCACACCTTAGTTGACACAACATGAATTTGTTACATGAAACGAACTGTGTCAATGCAGATTTAATTGTTTTTTTTTTCAAGTAAGTAGGTACCTAATTCATAATGAAGAGGTATTTCCTATTTTAAATGTAACATTACTAATCAAATATCTTAAGATACTTTATGAAATGGAATGAAAAATATTACGTTCGTATTGGACTTCGCCAGACTCACAGTAGAGTAAAATGGCCATCCCAGTTTCTGGCAAGAAAATAACGCGTCACAAATTCAACACAAGTTTAGCGATAGCATATGCTGTTGATAATTTAATTCGCCTAATCACACCAGCTAACGCGCGTTTCACAATTTCTCTCATTTTTTATTACCTACTTATTTCAAAATCAAATCAAGAATCAAGTCATTTATTAGGCTGAGTTCCAGCACTTTTTGAACGTCAAAGTTCTAAAAAAGACAGTCCCCCAAAAACGCCCACCCGTCACCACTTCCTAATGTTTTTATTGAATGATAAGCTTTCGTTTGACCACAATCTCACCATCAGCGGCCCTACCATGACGTGTTAAAGCGTGAGTCGTTCGAGCGAGAAGGAGGGACGGAGCTATACACCCTATATAGCTCCATCCCTTTCTCGCTCGAGCGACTCACGTTTTAGCACGACGACGGAGCTTGCCTAGAAGTAACCTATTCACTCTTGACATACAGACTCACAATTAATTTTGCGATAATTATCTTTCCAGAAACTGGGCTTTACTGCCGTAAGAGAAGGGTTGATGTTATTTTAATTGGTACCTATTCAATTAAGTAAATTAGGTTCCTAAGTATTAAATTAATCATTTTCACGCTAACTTGATACAAATGAAATTTATTTTTATATGAACCATGATTGCGATATTGGTTGTACAATGGAATCGTTATTTATTGTTTGTGATCGTCTAATTTAAATGTGTAGGTAGTTTATGATTGTCCAATTGTCTGGTAATGTATCGCACTTAGGTACTTTGCAAGTGAAAGATATAATACATAATCAGAGATACATACCTATATTACCTAGAAGGTACCTAAGCCAGTCGGGTCTACATTATTCTGTGTCGCCTTCACGCAGTTGATAGGCTACAAAACTCTGTGATATGACGTAAGCCTGATAGTCTTTTGACTGGCGTATCCCGCGCCATGATACAGTAATGGAAATATAACTTAACGAAAACCATTTTTTCTCGCTGTTTTTTTTTAAGGCGGTTTTCACTGCCAAACAATTTTCAATATTGCGTGTCTTAAAATAAAGTCGGATATAATCCATCTGAGATGTCTTTTGGCAGGGTCTTTGATGAGTTCTGGCCTCTAGCTGCAGTTTCAGTTCTTTCAATTAACTTTTACATAGTTTGTTAGGTAGTAAAAATTGTGCTGTCGATCTTCGACTGATGAGCGCCGGCCCTAAAATAAATTCTGTGGTCTTCTAGTATTTACTCCGCTCAGCAATGAAAATAGAAATGCCTTTATATGTGCATCTTGGATGAACAGCTGGACTGACATAGATGACAAGTAGCTTGTTTCTGAAAAGTTAATCTACTCTCGGATTCTTTAATCTGCTGTCAATTATCTAGCTAACTTGACAAGAGTTCAAATTGTTTTTTCAGAGGACAATATGATTTCAGAGACACCATTAAGTTTGAATCGACATAAAGATATTTTACTTGCGACTTGAAAGCACGTGTTCGCTACATTAGCAGTATGGGATACGCACGTCATAATATCTTAATAATATCTATAAAAAGCATTTTTCGAAGTTGTCTTCCTCATCAAACATTTTAGCAGATGACTAGATGTTTGAAATGTAAATTAAGTTGCTAATAAGTTCAAGATGTTGGTACCTACAGTTTAAGTTAGTTATAATTATGCTTCGTAAACATAATTTGATCATTCCTATTTTTTTATTGGTGGTAAATGATTGGTGTTGCCTATAATAATAATTCTCTGTTAATGAGCAGGAAATCAATTTCAAGAGTGATACAATGTTTTTCTGTTGTCCAAATATCATCATAAACCAATCTATAGTAATATTCATAGTTAATAAGTAGGTATGTTTTAAAATTAATATTGATAAGTTGGTTCGAAACAAGTCCAAATGACAGATAAACATTTTTTAAGTCATTTTAGGTTAATTATCTTGTTTTATTTTTTGATTCGGCATTGTTAAATTAGTTGTAAATATTGTAGAAATGCCTAATAAAATAATTGTATTATTTGAAATCATAATTTCGTGTTTTCTTGTACATGATGGAGTTTTTCCAGTAGTGTGGTAGGATAGGAACAATTAAACGAATTTATTGTAAAAAATAATATATATTTATCACTAATGAATTAATTACAATAAATACATTTAGAGTGAGAGTTCTAATAACTACCTAGCTTTAAATCCAAATTGTTTTCATTTATATACTTGTGTACATCAGCCATCTCCTCTGAAAAGTCGACTGTGAACATTTGAAGTCTTTCGCACATTTGTATTATCCTTCTCACCACATCCTTGGATACCTCCAGAGTACAATCCAACCACAAATAGTTTACATTCCTCAAATGGCCCTTCTCTAATAAATGCAATAACGTTTCGTCTATATTAGTCTTTGTTTGATATTTCAATACTAGTTTTTGCAAATTATTTGTACACTCTACGAAAAAAGTTAACATTTGGTCTATATTAAAATTTTCATTACCTATTGTTAAATTCCTGAGTTCTGAGAATATTTTATTTGGCCGTCGAAAAAACCTGGGTATTACTAACCATTTAGACTGAGTCATTAAACAGAATGTAATCAAGTTTGGACAACACCTTCCTATCGATAGAACCGCATCTAAAGTTAACGAGTGGTCAATCTCCCACAAGGAGAAGTGTGTGAGATAACTGCCCTTGACCGTTAGAAGCTGCTGCAATGATTCCGAGAAGGAAAAGAATGAAAGATCCAGCCGATTTAATCTCGACTCGCTCATCGAGATCTGCTCTAAAATTGCGTCTTTATTATGTTCAGATAAATGCGTAACCGAAAGTTCCCTGAGGAATGGACATATTTTGATTAACTTCCTGATACCATCTGCTGAGGCGAAATGACAGTTAATTTTTCTGAGACTCAAGGGCCCTATGTCCATAGCACTACCGATTAGCGTTGAGCCGATATCGCAGGACTCGATGCGCAGCTCCTCCAGGTAGGGCAGCTCGCTGATCAACATGATGATGCCGGTTTGAGACACGCACCGTCCGATACGATTCGCCCGTTCGTTCCGCGGGGGATCCATCGCCAAGATCCTCAACTGTTTCAATTTCGTAATAAAGCAAAGACCTGCGTCGGAAACATTCCTAATCAAAACCGAAGCATTAAATAGAGATTTGCAGATGTCTACTCTAGAGACAATGTTAAGCTCTTCGAGTAGGGGACAGCTGTCGCCGATGACCTCGAGTACCTCGTCAGTGCAAATGAACTTGAGATCGAGAACGACTAAGCGGCTGAAGGTGGACAGTGTCGATAGCCAGAAGTTCTGGGGTATGCTGTTATCGAGGTCGCATTTGCGGAAGACTGTCATGTTGGGGTGCGTCAGCACTTGCAGCTGAATGCGAGGGTCGCCGCGATACTGGCAGCATGTTCTTTCTGAACAGAGGACATCGAATAACCTGAAAAATAAAAAACAAGTAAATATTTTATTTATCAGCGCGATCTGAACGCCAATCTTCGCTTATCAAACACCACAGCTCAAGTAATTTATACTACTTTACAATAGAGCGGAAAACTGTACAATTTAATTTAACCATTCTATTGAGGCGATGCTTAAGGCGATATTTAAATACTGGTCTGTGTTTGATTGGCACTTCACTTGGCGTAGGTATTTGTCAAAATATTCGCGTCACGTGTGCAATACAAATAAATCTTATTTCGAAATTCATAGTTTTGCATAACACAAGTGACGAGTTCGACCTTCAACAAAGCATTCCATCCAATGACATTCAAATTAGAAAACCGCCAATTTACGACTTGAGCGGTTTTGTTTGATAAGCGACAAATGTTTTGAAACCTTGGCATTCAGAATGAATTAACAGTTACTTAACTAGTTTCATTGAGTTCAGTCTGTGTGCATATTTTTTTCATAAGGGTAGCCTACACCCCGACCATATCACTACTATGTAAGTAATGCATAGGTGTTGCATAGTAGTAAGAGAATTAGAATCAGCCGGAAAATTCGATTTTCATAAAATTCTCTCAAAGTATATTAAAAACTGCACACAGCTCATCATCACGTGTCAGTGTGAGGTAACCCTTACAATTATTAAATAACTTTTTATAAAATATGTTTTCAGTCAAAGATGGTTTGTTGTACATGTAGTTGGTATTGGCTGGGCAAAATACATGTTTTGCTTTAATTAAAATACTATCGCATGTATTTAAAATATGAAGTGCAAAATACTTCTAGTGTTCTCGCGGTATCTACATAGTATTGAACGGGGAAAAACTTGAATTCGTCGATAAAACGGTTTTCCTGGGAATTACTCTTGACTCAAGGCTACAATGGGGTCCTCATTTAACATCTCTTGCAGAACGGCTAAGTTCAGCAGCATATGCTGTCAGGAAAATCCGCCAATTTACGGATGTAGATACCGCGAAACTGGTCTATTTTAGTTACTTTCACAGTATCATGTCTTACGGTATACTACTATGGGGACGGGCTGCAGACATCGAGTCTATTTTTATTCTGCAGAAAAGAGCCATTAAAGCCGTATACAAACTCGGCCGGCGCGATTCTTTAAGGGAACTGTTTAAGAATATTAACATCATGACGGTACCTTGTCAATACATTTACGAAAACATCATGTATGTTAGAAAGAATTTACATCTTTTTAGTAAAAGAGGCGACAGACATAATTATGGTACTCGAAATAGGGACCAATTAGTTCAACCAGGTTTCAGACTGGCTAAAGTAGCCTCATCTTTTATGGGGTACTGTTTAAAATGTTATAATAAAATACCTCCCCATATATTAGAACTAAATGAGACTAAATTTAAATCTTGTATTAAACGCACACTATGCAGGCAAGCATATTATAAGTTAGGGGAGTATATTGAAGATAAAAATGCTTGGCTCAATGCTGGTCCTGCTCCACAGCCATTAGGGCGCACAAAGTAATCTGTTAGCATTTGGAAATATTGTTGGACCGGATGAAGATTGTAAGAATGCTATATTTTTTTTTTTTTATTGTATAGACTCAATTTATTTAGCATTGTATAATTTCATGCATTAACGGCACATGTGTGAGTACTATGTAGGTCCCTCAAATTTAAACTATAATGATCATTTTGGGTAGGTCTTTGACTTGAATGTACCCTGGCGATTGGGGATGTCATGCTCACTCAAAAGTCTGGCTGATGGTGGCGTTTGCGTTGGATCATTTGGTTCCCTTAAAAATGGTCAAGCCGAATGGTGCTAGCGTATGCGTCATGTTCGTGAACGGGCGCCGTCAGCTGAGACTGGTCATCTCTCGGCTGCCATGGTCTATTTTAATTATTTCTTTGAATTGTTTCTTTTTTACTCCGGACTATCCTGCACGTCTTTTACATCGTTCTCACATATATGTATAATTTCAATATGAATGATGTAACCATAATTTTGTAACAAAAACTTATTTTTAAAAGAGTGTCCGTGGAGTTTCTTGCACGTTCTTCTCCATAGAGATCTACGCTTTGGAACGTGCAAATAGCTTCATCTTTTTTTTTTTTGACCGACCGACCTTGACAATTCAAAAGTGCCTGTAAATGGTCTAATTGAAATAAATGCTTTGACTTTGACTTTCTATCTAAGTATGTAAGTATTTTGTTTACTTAATACTTTTTAAGTTGTTGTAGTATTTTGAAGCCATAAGTATTTGAAATACTAACTACAAAATACCTCAGCGTCAGGTTTTTGAAATACCAATTGCAAATTACATTTTTAAGAAGTAATTGAAATACAAATACCAAATGCGTATTTGTATTTCAATAACATACTTTAATTACAAGTAATTAAAATACTGCCCAACCCTGTCAATAAAAGATATAATATTAAGATACTCAATATTTTATTGCATTCCATATGTATTACAATGATGGCAAACAAAGGCAAAAAACACAGAAAAAAAAATCAATTTTTACATTGAGTTTTTTTTTCTGACAATTCCAACAAGCATCAACATTTTTTTAAAGATATCTCCTTATTCAAACACATGATTGGAACAGCAATGATTTTGCGTGAAAAATATTGAATGAAGCAAAGGAAGAGATCATATTCATGACTCAGCGACTATTTACAAAAAAAACCTCAAAACTATCAAGGTGAGCAAAGGTTATATTGTGTACAGCCAGCTATGTTATTTTGCTGGCATGCTTCTTGTTTTCATTCTCTAACCAAAGTGAATAAATATTGCTGGAAAGGGGTTAACCAAATAATGCAGCTGGCTGTACATGCCATAGAGATTTTATAGCCTTGGAATAAAATCCGAGATTGCACAATCTTTTTATTTTATCTCGGTAACAACATAGTCATCTATTTATGGAACAGTGCCAATTTTGAAATGTTTTAAACTCAGGAGACAGATGTGTCAAAGAACTCAATTTGTTAATTAAATTAAATTTTCTGTTCTTTGTGCAATCTTTTTGAACTTTGGCAGACTTTTTATAGTTTGGATTAAAAGGGCTTTTTGTGGTGAACTACTTCAACAAAGGCACAGTTTTGATAAGAAACTGAAGACGATTAACATTGAAGACAATATATTTATTTTACAACAACATTTACTTAGTAGGCATTTTGAAATAAGTACCTACTTATAGAATATTATTTCCAACACCGAGACTAGCTTGTCATTCTTAAACTAAAATGCAGTGGCTTATACCTAGATAAGATTAGTAAACAAAGGTAAATACCTGGCTGGCAGCATATTCATCAATTGGCATTTTAAATCAAACGCCTCTCTCTCACATTCGTGGAACTGATTCTCAGGGTACGTCTTTTCAATAACATAACAAGCTGAATTAATAAGACCAATGGAACTTTTAACACACAACTGAAATAGACTACAGGGTTGCTTAGGAGGCGACATCTCGACGCCAAACAAATTACAATGGTAGTGAACTCGTTTCGTAGTGTATGAGTATGATCACCGTGTAAATATTAACAAACAATATAATTAATTAAACATTATCGAATAAAACTAATTTGTAACTTCACTTTGTTATTGTATGCGATATTTTGCCATCTATTGATTTCTTAATTTTTGACAGCTTGAGCTTTGTGAGCACGGTGTGCTAGGGATGGGCAAAATATATCGATATTTTTAAACAATAATCGAAATATATAGTCGATATTTTTAATCGCGTAATACGATTTTCAATATTTATTTTAGAGTAGCGAATTCGTATCAGTTTCGGTATATTTTTTAACGCATCTCTGGTTTTGTGTTTAATGTTACAGTTCTCGTCAAATAACTTTGCCCCCCTGAAGTTAGCCATTTGCAAAGATCGCGCAGGTGCAGTCACGTAGACAGGAGCAAGCATGCATCGAACGTAAACGAGCGACTGAGACATAAAATCGCGCCGCCATAATCCCCGCCCCCATGTCTCTTGCGCATGCGCAGTTGCAGTTTGTTCGTAATTTTGAATACTACGCAGCCAACTTCAGAGGGGCAAAGTTATTTGACGAGAACTGTACCTACCCCTTGCATGCTCCTCGCACATCGTTAATTTAAAAAAATCCCGCCACAATCTTTATGAAATGCAATTTAATAACAGTTAGCCTATCGGCTGCGTGTACGAGAATACTAACTAATACTATTAAGCCGTATATGTATGAGTGTGAGACGTGTCATGACCCTGAAATTAACAGTTAATTAACAATAATTGTCGGATCTGGGGGCACGGTAATTCCTTCGCCAAGTCGAGCAAAAAAGCGGCACGGCCGTACCATCCTTTTCTCGAAGCAGGAGCCCTATAACTTCGTTGTGGATAAAACTAGAAGAATTTTCAGTAACCAAGCAGGCATTGCATAGGGGCTTTAAATACCGGTAAAAATTTATAACGTTACCTTGCATTGACAGGAGTTAACGTTATATAAAAATAACGGTAATAGGTTTAACGTTATTTATGCACCATTTTAACGTTATTTGTAGTTTAACGTTAATTTTATCGTTATTTTTAAACGGTTATCTCTGTGAGGTGGTGCAGTGTCAGATTGTATCTTGATCAAAATATGATTCACGACAGTAAAAAGTATGAAAGTAGGTACATAATTATAACCATAATTACATTTTTTTTTCTTAGCTAGATTTCGGAAATCTACTTATTAAACACATCAAATCTAAGTTCATGATGATGAGTAAATGATTCTTATGGTTACATCTATGTAAATACATATTTGTTATTGTTGCGCATCACATTTTGATTAAATTACAAGCTGACACTGACCTTCAAACACCAAAAAATACAAGAAAGTTCGCGGGCTATAATAACACTAATTATTTTACCGTTAAAACGATATTTCTCGTATTTTACGTTAAATGTTTCTTAACGTTATATTACTGGTAATGTTATCAAATACCGGTAAATTTTGTAACGTTACTATGGTATCACAATTGAAATTAACGTTATGTAACGGTTATTATTTTGTTATTTGGTAACGTTAACAAGCCCTGGCATAGAAGCGGTATAATACAAATTTCATTCAATTTGAACCAGTAGTAGAATTATAACTAGTCATAGTTTCTTAATTTTGTCACTCACTGACTGACCGATCATCAAAACTCTAAGGGACTTCTAGCAGACATAGAAGCTTCAAATTTAGAATACAACTAGTCAAGGAAAAACTAAAATATTTTGTTATTTCGGTCCAGTTCTAGATATTCACCAACTGCATAAATAACTTTGTAATCCTATATAAATATAAAGTTACATTTGCAGTGAATGAATCAGTGTACCTGTATTATAATGTATAATATAATGGAATAATAGGTGCCTAGATATAATTATGTTCAAGGGTAACTTGTACGGAACGGCGGCCACTTTCCTTTGGCCAAAGGAAAGTGGCCGCCGTTCCGTGACGGTGCACGGTGGAAGCCGCGGCGCGGGCAAGCCACCTCCGCTAAAATACTTTGCGGGATTTTAGTACAACTTCATAAGACATGTTTTCTTGCTTTTTCATTCCATTGGCTATTTTACAAGTTACCCTTGAACATAATTATATCTAGGCCCCTAGGCACCTATTATTCCATTATATTATACATTATAATACAGGTACACTGATTCATTCACTACAAATGTAACTTTATATTTATATAGGATTACAAAGTTATTTATGCAGGAGAAAACCCTAAGTTGGGAACCCGGTTTGTGAGTTATTGCGTGACAGAAACCATAGAGTAGGTATTCCTTAGAATTTCAAGTCAGATGAATTTTCCGGCTCTCGGCAAAGTGGCAAACATCTGCTTGCTCTTTCTTGATCTGAGCAACATCTTCTGTACCTATATACCTACTCAATATTTTATTGCATTTCTTGCGTAGGTATTTATTACTTGTCTTAGACGGTTTATCACAATAAAAGATCAATGTAGACCCTGTCAGGAACAGCAAAATTAGGAGAGAGGAAGAGGGCTTTTTTTTTTTTTTTTTTTTTTTCTAGGATGGGAAATCATCAAATAACCCCTCCCGCTCTGGGTGGAGCGGCAGGGAGTGTCAGACTTTTACTGACTAAAACCCACCCTTTAGTCCTCCTAGTGCCTTTCTTCCCAGGGCCGCGGTAACTCTTTCGAACAAATCCGCAACCCTGGTAGGCTCTGGCCCTATTGGGCTCCGACCCATGCTGACATCTGCTGGTTTGGCGCGCGTAGAACACAGCGCGCCGTCAACCCGGGCCTGTTCTGATCGGACGGCGAGCTACCCATTGCTCGCCGTCCACAGGCATCAGTCACTGCGCCATGCTCAGGAGCATCAGTTCCTGGGCGGCGCAGTGAGAGGAAGAGGGCTAGGTAGCAATTTAAGGAATTCAATATTATTATAAACTACTAGCTTCCGCCCGCGACTTCGCTCGCATGAAAAGTTTTCTGATTATTAGGTACCTACTGTGCAGCTTTCATGTGCATGTTCTTTTAGATCGGTTTTTAAAATATTCGTGATGTTAAAATATTATTATCCCTTTGAACTCTTTGTAGGTATTTTTTAAACTTCTGTCTGCGACTTCGTCTGAGTGAATCTTAGAACTTGCTCCAGAGAGTACTAATCAAATCACATCAAAATGTGTACCTACCTACCTACTTACTTAATCCTACTAACATTGTAAATGGGAAAGTTAAAATAGTTCTCAGCTATATATCGCGGTTTCACCCGCCCACGCCATTTCTTCTTCTGGGGTTAGCGTTTTTTTCAAACTTTTCCTTTTGCTCGACTCGTAACTACGGGCGGACATCAAGGGATAAAACCTACCAAATAATTAATTTCGCGCCAGATTGTCCATGTTATTCAAAATTTAAATTCAGAATGTGGTCGTATAAATTCAGAAATATTTTTATTCAGAAAAATTATTGATGTTTGATACTTTCGGCAGGTTCCTACAGAATGCCTAGTATAAAATTTATTTATGTTATGTAGAAGTAAACAAAATTTGTTTCCGCAAAATTTCTAGTGTTAGCCTACCGGCGTCCCTGTCTTCGGTCGGTCCACAGCACTAAAAAGTAGACCAAAAGAATTTTAAATTCATCCTTGGTTAACTGTGAAGTGCCGTGCTTGACCGATCGATGCAGTGAGCGCCTGGAAAGTGGCTTGCCCGAACACAGCGTTGCCCGATAACCCATTTTCCCAAAGACAATGGGACGAGCCGCTCTGCAGGTTGGTACGGAATAACCTCATAAATACGTCCACCAATACTGCGGAGCGTGCCCGCCTGCTGGCTGTGGGTGAATGGGAGTCGGGTCTTTGGCTAAAGGCCCTACTTTCACCCAACATAGGTAACATGCAGAGTGACGGTACTTTCCGGATCGCTACGTGTCTGCGTCTGGGTGCTCCTAGCGGAGCTCCACATCGTTGTCAATGCGGTGAAGCAGTCGACCGCCTCGGACACCATGGCCTGTCCTGCAGTAGGAGCGCTGGTCGGTTAGCGCGGCACGCCAGCATTAATGACATCATCCGTCGGGCTCTTGTCACCCGGGTGCCAGCTGTTTTAGAACCTAATGGATTGGCACGTGACGATGGGAAGAGGCCAGATGGGATGACAATAATGCCTTGGAAGGTGGGTAGGCCTTTGGTGTGGGATGCAACATGTGTGTCGACACATGTGTGTTTGTAAATTGCATCTGGGCTTTTTCTAGTTCTTCACGATATTGAGATTCATAATGATCATATTTGAAATCGTATCTACATGTGAGTTTGTGCAAAATAAAAACGTAAACACAGTTGGCGCGAAACTTGGACGTTGGATATCAAAAAAGTTCATTACCGCTACATATAGCATTAGAAATATGGATGAATTCGTCAAATAATCAAATGATAAGAAAACTGCTAAATCTATAATGGAGTTTGGGTGTCCAAATCCCACAATTTTCATGTTTTTTAGCCTCGAAAACCAGGGCCACGAAAATTGCAACATAATCATTTTTTGTCAATATTTGATCTTATTTTTAATAAACTAATGTAAGAAAAATGACAAAATGCAGAACGCAAATAGCATGATTATGTCTTGATTTTGCCCTTTTGCAGTTTTTCAGCTAGCGAGAAGGTTGTTTACGTATATAGGTATTTTCAGCGAATCTTAGTTAACTAGGTACCTTTTGGAAAGGTTTAGTAATTCGTATCTAAGACACATTTTTAAGTAGACTAGCGCAATTTGAACAATCATAACTTATATAAGATATTTCTCACAAAGATATTATATGAAATAACTACGGAAACAAATTTTTCATAATAAATTCGATTGCTGAAAGGTGATGAAATTCCTGAAATTAATGACTTAATACGCGAAACCCCGTCGACTCAGCTAGTGTGTCACTTGTCAAAATCTTGTCGAGCAGAGTGGTTAATAATAAAGAAATAGTCTTATAAAATACGCGGGGCGCGGGCATGCCTGCCTCCCGCAGCTCCTCGCCCCGGACGTTCATCGGCAATCGAACCGAAACCGAACTTTGGTCGCGTATAATGTGTGCCAGACTAAGTTGTCGCCGAATTGCCGCTGTACTTACGCCCGACCGGAGTTCGGCTGTAGGTACGCTATAACACAACGTAATTTCGGCATGTGTCGTCAGTAAGTAATTCAAATAGCATTGCAGGCGTAATCATGCCGAGCATCGGTCGCGTACCTTCGGCATAGTGTGTTAAGACACAAATACTAGGAGACCAGAAATATGTCAGTGTTTTTTTGGGGTGGAATTGTGAGCGCTATAGGTAACCCCCCCGATGACTAGAAGTCTAGCGAAGTAATACCGGGGTTGACGTTAAAGATTCACAACTACCAGAAGACCAAAATATCAAGTACAAGGAGAGTATAGACACGTCGAAGTATTTGCGGGCTGGAAATGTGAGCGCTAAAAAAAAACTCAAGGCATTTATTTCAATTAAACAATTTACAGGCACTTTTGAATTCTCAAGGTCGGTCAGTTATTTGCACGTTCCAAAGCGTAGAAGAACGTGCAATAAACTCCATGGTCACTCTTACAAATCAATAAATTGTTACAAAGTTGTTATTCCCGATGGTTGAGAAATTACATTGTAGCCAAATTATTGCGAACCCTATTGGAAATAATACCCAGCTCTATAAGATCGGCACTTAGACGCGGCAACTGTTTCAATACCTGTACCTCCCCGAAGACAAAATCATCTCAGGGCACGCAAAGCTACGCTCGAGGGTGCGCATGATGTCGTCAGGGTACTCGGCAGAGATAAGCAGCGACGCGACAGCTTCGCGTGCAGAGCCGCGGAGCGCGTTCTGTAAGCGCGCAACATTCTCTACGGGGGTAAATGGAGGTATTGTGTTATGAAAAAGCTTCTTGAATTGAAGCCACCACTGTGACGCATTGCCAGTAAATGCAAACAGCAAACCATTTTAGGTTTTTGTGGCTTATCTTGTGTAGCTGCTAAAGATTTGGCTGCAGCGGCAGTAGGTATCTGCAATTGCTTGCAAAAGCAAAGGAGAAAACTGACATGAATCAGGCACATTGTGGCGTTGTCCCTCGAGGGTTGTGGCTCTGTGGCGGCAAACCCGGACGCTTGGGGAATGAAACCAGTCTGATATTTGAGGTGTGCTGCTAATGACGGAGCAGCAGCCTGAGTGCCCGTTAAATGAGCAGGCTGTGAGAAATCGTCTGTGTCGTTTCCATTAATAAATTAAATAAAAACCCACTTTTGAGTCCCTTTTTTGACTCTTAGCGCTTTGCTTACTTTGCCTACTACCTTCAATCTCCGCCTCCGAATTGATCTGCTCTAGCTCGGCCGATACTCGGCTTCTTCGGCCTGCTGCTTCGCCTCTGCGAGCGCCTTCATGTTTTCATATTGACGGCACTTGTAGGCGGCTTCCGCAGAGGCTCTGCGCGCTTTCACGGTGGAAGACGCACTTGAGTTTGTGCAGAGCGCATACTGCTCGCACCATCATCGTCAGGAACATGAATATTAGTTAACGAAACTACAGGCTCCTTGCTGAACAATGAGGGGATTAGGCGCACAATGCCACATTCGCAAAATGACATTGAAATTTCGTAAAATGTCACAATTCAAATTGTCATATTCCGAAAACGCGACATCGCAAAACGTCACATTAGCAAAATGCCATTTTCGCAAAATGTAATTTTCGCAAAATGACATTTTGCGAAAATGATATCGAAATGTCACTTGGGACATAGTCAATTATTTATATTTAGACGTTAAATGTTTTTATGAATAACGCCACCTAGCTATAACTTTAAGAAAGACTTGATAAAGAAAATCGTATAATCTATACTAATATTATTAAAAAGGAAAGATTTGTTTGTTTGTTTGAAATGAATAGGCTCCGAAACTACTGGACCGATTTGAAAAATTCTTTCACCAGTAGAATCGTACATTATCGATGATGGACATAGGCTATAGAATATTTTCAAAAAAGTTAGGGATTCGTATGAAAACTTCGATAATGTAACCCAAGGTGTGAGAAAAAATCCTTATATCGCGTACGCTGCGGAATCTATTGACAATAGAGCAAAGTGATGTACTACAATAATGTCTACAAAAAAGTCCGTGACACCATATGTCTAACTATTATGGTTAAGTCACCATGACCGCTTTTTGTTCAAATTATTCAAGCAAATCCTTGGTGATTTGAAAAAATGGTGATTTCGGTATCATGATATTAATCCTTATCCATTTAAATAGTTTGATAATTAAGGTTGATTATGTCCGTGTAAATCACGCTTTAAATTATTCAAATCGGACCTTTCGTTCAAAAGTTACGACGGTAATAAATATGCTCGGAGTAAGAAAAATGTCGCGGCTTGAGCGAACTGGGGAGAATCATAACAATGCTTGGTCCGATGAAGTTGAAAATGATTTCGATAAAACAATAAGAGTAACAAATGTTTGGATTTTTCGCAAATAAACTACATACATAATAAGGGGTGAAGCAGGGGTTGCAGCAAGTTTTTAGGGCAGGACATTATTGCTTACTTTAATTTACGTCGGAATGCTATGAACGAACTAAAAATGGGATTATTGAAACAGATGTACCTAACAATTTTTGCATAATCATCTCCTGACGGGGTGAACGGGGTGAACAGTTGCGCTGAACCCGAGACCATAGAATAAGTAGAAATGGCTAAGTAGTAAATGTAATTAATGAAAATCGTTGTGCTTATTTTTCCAAAACTAAAGTTTATAAGGGGGTATAGGGGGCGTTGATGTTTGTGGAGTACCTACTAAATCCACGCGGACGAAGTCACGGGCAAAGTGCTAGTGAATAAATAATGTGATTAATTACGTAATTACTTAAATGAGTTTTATTTTTTATTCATAATTCATCGGCTCAGAAGTAACTAAGTGGCTTTAACTTTTAAGAATGTGTCATTTTGAGAAAAGACGATTTGCGAATATGTCATTTTGCTAAAGTCGCGTCTTGGGAAATGACATTTTGCGAATGTGTCATTTTGCGTCATTAAGTCATTTTGCGAATGTGGCATTGTGCGCCTAATCGCAATGAGGATAACGACGGTGGTGTAGAATGAGGCGGTGAAGTGGCGTGGCTTTAGTTTTACTACGTGTGTTCATATTGCGATAAAGAGAATTATTGCGGTCACAAAAATGAAAATACTACCTACGTGAAAATGAATGATGCATTTTAATGTCGAAGGAAGAAAAATGAAAGCGATAAAATGGACTGTATGTGTTAGTGGCTGGTGGGAATGAAATAAAACTAAAGCTTATTGAGATCAAAGGAATTTAGTGGGAATATTGATGAAAAAATATAACATTTTATTGGAAAAATCTAACCAAACCCTTTGACGACTACAAAACAAGCAAGCAGACAATCAAATAAAAAATGCAAAATCTTCTAAAAAGTACTGCAACCAAGGAGTTAGCAAGTTGTGGTGGTGGTTACATTGTTATTGTTGAAATTATTCATATTACCTATGTGAGAACGATGTAGAAAGACGTGCACGACAAAAGCGTCCGGAGCAAAAAGGTAACAATTCAAAGTAGGTACTAACAATTAAAACAAACCGTGGCAGTTGAGAGATGACCAGTCCCAGCTGACGGAGCTAAATGATGAATGAAACACAAACGCCACCATCAGAGAGACTTTTGAGTGAGCATGACACTCCCAACAGCCAGGGTACATTCAAGTCAAAGTAATACCCAAAAATTATAGTTTAACTTGAAGGTAAGGTATACGGCACATGTGTGAGTACTGTGACTCACACATGTGCCGTTAATGCATGATTATACAATGCTAATTTAATTGAGTCTATACAATGAAAAATCTATGTTCTTACAATATAACAATATTCAGTGGGTCTCACAACTGTTAAAAAAAAATTATAATAGGTACCTAATTAATTTGTGACCAGCATTGAGCCAAGCATATCCCCTAACGTATACCTAATAAGCTTGCCTGCATAGTGTGCGCTTAACACAAGATTTAAATTTTGTTTCATTGATTCTAATATCTGTGGACGTATTTTATGTTGAAATATAAGGAGGTTTGCTCCTCTATTTTGTACTGGCTGAATCCAAAGCTAATGTAAGCTGCTAGGTTAACACTTTTGTTGATATTCTGTCTTTTTGATTTTTGCCTTGATATTAAACCGCTTAATATGCCTTAATTAAATGTTTTTTCCATCAGAATATCATCGTTTCCATCTATATAAATTCGTGTACTTTACTCATCCTAATTCCACAACAATTAGAACACTCTCATAATTTATAAGAGGTTATTGGCAGTAAGGAAAAAGAAAAAAGTGTTCGCGAATCAAAATGGATTACAGCACAAAGATAGACATTGAAAAATTGTTCGGAAAAGAAAATTGGTAAACATGGAAGTATAAAATTTCCATAATGCTTGACGGCACGGAGGGCGCCTCAAAAGCAGTGGAAGGTAGACTCCAGAAACCAACTCTTGCCGAAGGAGCAGGTGACGCTGCAGTAAGCACCTATAATACAGCGATGGCCAGATATAGGAAAGCTGAAACTACCGCTTTGCTAATGCTTACTACAAATATGTCTGAAGAAACATTGAAGAAGGTAATGAGGTATAGAAATGCACGAGAAGTCTGGCAGGAGTTACATAGACTTTTTGATAGATAAACGGAAGATAGAGCCTACAACTTGTTTAGAATTCTTAGGACTTAAACATAATAAGGTGGATGACATCCCCACTCATATGTCAAACTCAAACTCTTTATTACTTTCATGTGTACATTTTAGTTGTTACAAATATGTGAGTAAGTTCCAACATGAAACCCGGTTAGGGCACGGCAAGACTGAAGAATATTTGGAATGACTCGAAGGTCGAGATTTCCAAGATTGACGCAACTGCTAAGCTTCCAGAGATGTTCCTAATCTGTAAAGTCTTAGACGCACTCGACGACTGATTCTTCAACTTCAAGACAAGCTGGCTAATGCTAAAGCAGACTGAGAAAACAATAGACAGTTTAACGAGTCATCTTTGCACATTCGACAGAGATCTGGGCAGTCAAGAGATCTTCAAGGAGGAAGCATTAGTGTCAACACCACTAGAGCGAATCTTAAAGCCAAACAAGGACGAGCAGCTGATTTGTAACTACTTTTCTGGCAGAGGGCACAAAGTTCGCAAGTGCAAAAAGTGGATAAAGGTTGGGAGGCCACCTAAATCAACTCCAGGCAACCGGCTCGAAATCAAAACAAGTTCAGCAGATATCGCTCAAGGTAAATGCGTGCTCGGAGAGTTATGCTCAAAACAAAGACCACTGGTTCGTCGATAATGGAGCGACGACACATATTGCAGTGAGCAGAGAATGCTTCAATGAATATCATGAATTTAATTCATGAAGTGACGACCGCAGATGGGACCTCAATTCCAGCGTTAGGAAAGGACACAGTCCTGGTAGAATCAAATATCAATGGCAAGAGAGAGCAGATGTATGGTTAATACCATCGCTGACAAAGAATCTGTTCTCGATATTGGCTGCACAAGACAGGATGCAGAATAGCATTTTTACGTCGACGACTAGAGAGTGCAAACTAAACATTGAAGGCACGACTAAAGTTGTAGGCAAGAGAGTTCCTTACGGCGGACTGGACATGAAGATGGTTATGCCAATAAAACGAAGATTAATAAAAGAGGTCAAAGTTCCCCAATATTGTCAAGAGGGAACTTGGAATTGATTTAAAACCTGATAATTGAAAATGTTTTTATTAACGGCAACTCATAGAACTCATAGAAAAAAGTTTGGAACTAGGGAAAGAGCTACAAAGCCAGGTTAACTATTCACACAGATGTCTGTGGACCTTTTACAGACAGCATCTCAAAGTAAAAGTATTTTGTATTATTTAAGGACGACTATTCAAGCTACCGCCTTGTCTACTTCATCAGGCATAAATCATCTACAGATGTTACAAGAAGTAAAAGCAAAGGGCCACGTTCTGACGACACTACTTAGTGACAACGGTGATGAATTTGATAATGACTCCGTTCGAAAGATACTTCAAAAGCACGGTATTCAGCATCGGCTGACAATGCCATACACGCTTGAACAAAATGGCTGTAGTGAGCGAGAAAACTGAACACTTGTTGAAGCTGTGAGATCCATGTTACATATGAGAGTAGAGATGCCACAAGTGCTTTGGGCAGAGCTCATCAATATTGCTGCATATGTGCTTCACAGAACAGGTCCCACTAGAGTGGGCACAAAAGAACCCTATGAGTTGTGGCATGGAAAGAAACCTAAGAAAACTCACTTCAAAATTATCGGGAGTGTATGTTATGCACATGTTCCAAAACAGAGCCGTAAGAAACTGGACAAAAAGGCTATTAAAGGGCTGCTAATAGGATATGAGAACGACGATGGTTTTCGCATCTGGGATGAAAAAAAAACTCTCGAGGTCTAGAGACATAACGTTTCAGACTGATGTTGAGTTCCAGATTTCAACCAGTATCCCTATTCTTCCAGAGGGAGCCGAAGATGGCGGTGATAACGAACGTGTTCTGACTCAAGAGCAAGAGCCTGAAAATCCTACTAATATTATATACTAGCTGTCTCCCGCGGCTTCGCTTCCGTCAACTGGCTACCTATACCCTCCACCCTTTAGTTTGTCTTGTTGTTGTCCGTCGTAGACGTGTACGTTTATCAGAATATTGAACAGTGTCTGTTAACATGGGTCAAGCAACTTCTTAACAAAACTTTGCGATAAGTGGATCGATGATTGAAGAAAAGGCACATTTTATTTAATAATCGCACCTCTGTAACTGAAATAACCGGTACTCTCACCTCAATTAATGGAACCCATTGTAAATGAGACAGACATTTACTTATACCTGGATATCTGAGACACTTGGTAAGTGGAATACCTCTTTAAGTCAGACAAATGTGCAGGTCCCTCAAAGTCCCAGTTATTCAGGTTTCACAGTATCTCTACCTAGCTTTAAATCTAAATTGTTTTCATTTATATACTTGTGTACATCGGCCATCTCCTCTGAAAAGTCGACTGTGAACATTTTAAGCTTTTCGCACATTTGTATTATCCTTTTCACCGCATCCTTGGATAACTCCAGAGCACAATCCAACCACAAATAGTTTACATTCCTCAAATGGCCCTTCTCTAATAAATGCAATAACGTTTCATTTATATTAGTCTTTGTTTGATATTTCAATACTAGTTTTTGCAAATTATTTGTACACTCTACGAAAAAAGTCAACACTTGGTCTATATTGAAATTGTCATAACCTATTGTTAGATTCCTGAGTTTTGAGAATATTTTATTTGGCCGTCGAAAAAGCCTGGGTATTACTAACCATTTTAAGTGAGTCATTAAAGAGAATGTGATCAAGTTTGGACAACACCTTCCTATCGATAGGACCGCATCTAAAGTTAACGAGTGATCAGTCACCCACAGGGAGAAGTGTGTGAGATAACTGCCCTTGACCGTTAGAAGCTGCTGCAATGATTCCGAGAAGGAAAAGAATGAAAGATCTAGCCGATTTAATCTCGACTCGCTCATCGAGATCTGCTCTAAAATTGCGTCTTTATTATGTTCAGATAAATGCGACACCGAAAGTTCCCTGAGGAATGGACATATTTTGATTAACTTCCTGATACCATCTGCTGAGGCTAAACGATAGTTAATTTTTCTGAGACTCAAGGGCCCTATGTCCAGAGCACTACCGATTAGCGTTGAGCCGATATTGCAGGACTCGATGCGAAGCTCCTCCAGGTAGGGCAGCTCGCTGATCAACATGATGATGCCGGCTTGAGACACGTACCGCCCGATACGATTCGCCCGTTTGGTCCACGGGGGATCCATCGCCAAAATCCTCAACTGTTTCAATTTCGTAATAAAGCAAAGACCTGCGTCGGAAACATTCCTAATCAAAACCGGAATATCATATAGGAATTTGCAGATGACTACTCTAGAGACAATGTTAAGTTCTTCGAGTAGGGGACAGCTGTCGCCAATGACCTCGAGTACCTCGTCAGTGCAAATGAACTTGAGATCGAGAATGACTAAACGGCTGAAGGTGGACAGTGTCGATAGCCAGAAGTTCTGGGGTATGCTGTTATCGAGGTCGCATTTGCGGAAGACTGTCATGTTGGGATGCGTCAGCACTTGCAGCTGAATGCGAGGGTCGCCGCGATACTGGCAGCATGTTCTTTCTGAACAGAGGACATCCAATAACCTGAAAAATAAAACACAAGTAAATATTTTACTTTTCAGCGAGTTCTGAACGCCAATCACCGCTTATCAAAAACCACAGCTCAAGTAATTTCGACTTCTTTACAATAGAGCGAAAAACTGAACAATTTAATTTAACCATGTGTTTGGTTGATCGTCTAAAATATAGTACTGGCACTTCACTTGGCATAGGTATTTGTCAAAATATTCGTGTCACGTGTGCAATACAAATTAAGCTTATTTCGAAGTTCATAAAGTTTATTGACGTGAATATTTTGACAAATGCGCCAAGTGAAGTGCCAGCACAGCAAGTAGTTTGACAATCAACAAAGCGTTCCATCCAATCAAATCCAATGACATTAGAAAACCGTCAATTTACGACTTGAGCGGTTTTGTTTGATAAGCGACGCAATGTTTTAAATTAGAACCTTGGCGATCAGAATGAATTAACAGTTACTTAACTAGTTTCATTGAGTTCACTGTCTGTCTGAATATTTTTTTCATAAGGGCAGCTCACACCCCGACCCTTTCACTACTATGTAATGCATAGGCGTTGCATAGTAGTAAGAGAATCAGAAAACAGCCTGAAAATTCGATTTTAATAAAAATATTAAAAAGTGCGCGCAGCACGCGTCATCGCGTCTCAGTGTGAGGTAGGTTACCCTTACAATTTTTTTTTCTTTATTTATTTAGGGACATTTATAATCGCAATGCGTATGTCA
The DNA here is from genome assembly GCA_947386135.1 of Melanchra persicariae. Classification (NCBI taxonomy): domain Eukaryota; kingdom Metazoa; phylum Arthropoda; class Insecta; order Lepidoptera; family Noctuidae; genus Melanchra; species Melanchra persicariae. The sequence continues at coordinate 4,546,828 of OX376661.1, read as the reverse complement.
GTCCCATCGTACCCTAAATACACATTGGTCTTATTTGGGCCATGAACCTAAACAGACTTCGCATCATCAAACCCTTACAATTATTAAATAGCTTTCTCTAAAATCTATTTTCAGTCTAAAATGCTTTGTTGAATATATGTCACAGCCAACTGGCTTAATCAGCCGTTTAATTACTAGCCATTTCAATAAACGGCGCCATTTAATTAGCGGCCTAAATGAATTCCCGGCATTTAATTGAACGGCTAGGCATATGACATGGCTCACTTACATTTAATGGTTTGCCTAGCCAAGTTCCATTTTCTGTCACTTGGCGCGCTGTAGGCGGAACTGTCATAATTGCGTCGACCAGCCGCTGGGTTCCCAACTTAGGGGTTTCCCCCCAAATTTAGGGGTAAATAAGCGGTATATTTTTTATTACACTTTTATTACACTTCTAAATTCTAAATCTTGTTTCTCAGTAAGTGTATTATTGTTAATTCTTATGAGGAAAATAAAGTTCTTAAACCAGATATTTATTGACCTAGCGATACGTAATCAAATTTAGAATAATTCCTTGTGACTAAGAATGCGGAGTTTAATAAAGAAAAAAACAACTATCACTATTCACTAGCATCATCTGCCTAGCCTTTTCCCAACTATATTGGGGTCGGCTCCCGGTCAAACCGGATTCAGCTGAATACCAGTATTTTACGTGGAGCGGCTGCCTACCAGACCTCCACAACCCATTAACTGTGTAACGGTACTTCTTGGCAAGACTGGTGACAGATTTTCTGGCTTCTGACAATCCGTAACGACTGCCAAAGATCTACAAATGACAGCCGGGACCAACGGCTTAACGTGCTCTCAGATAAACAGGTTTAAGTTTAGAATCGAGTCACCTTATTTGGGGGTAGGGGGGGGGGGGGGGGTTAGCCCCCACCTTTTCCCGCCGCCGGAGGTGCGTGTTTTATATTAATTGATGAAGTTTCAATTTTTTATAAAATAATTACGCCTTAATAGGGAGGCGGGGGGGGGGGGGGGGTGTCCTGTCCTGGTTTACCAAATAAAACACCAAAATGTTAATTATAATCTAATCGGTATCCAGAGGGCTACCTAAGCTAAGTTTGCTAGCGCAAGAACAGGAGGCAGATCACAATAACGATATAGAGCACATTTACGGCGCGATGTCGAGTATATCTGTCACTGTCAATTTCAACAAAATAGCCTAGCAATTCATTTTACGCATTTTGACAGTTGGAATGAATTTAGAGTAATTACAGTTCTGATTCGCGTTTTATAGTGATTAACAAATATTTTTAGAAAATATTTCGATGCGGCTCCGCAGCTGAAATTGCATGGAGGCGAATACTATCTCAAATGTAAGTATTTAAAATATAAAATACATAAGACAGTATTTTAAGTATTGTTATTTAAAATACAAAATATTAATTACAAAATACAGTCCGGTCTTAGGTTAGGTAACTAGTCTTTTTGCTTATGAAAGCTATCAAGCGCTGTTTTCTGGAGAACACACCCATTAATAAGTTCGCCAAATATATTTTGAAGCCATAAGTATTTGAAATATTAACTACAAAATACCTCAGCGTTAGGTTTTTGAAATACAAATACATATTTTAATTTTAAGTAGGTAATTAAAATACTGCCCAACCCTGGTAATAATATTACGTACTATATTAAAATGTTTGAGTGCACAGTTAATCTTGTCTTCCCTTTATCATAAGAAAAACACAGATAGAAAAAAAAAACTCAATTATTAGATTGTTTTCTTTTTCAGACAATTCCAACCAAGGAACTTCTACTACAACCTGGAATGAGCATTGTCAATTTGACACCAATATAAAAATAAACCTTATGTTTATGAAGTTAAGTTCTATTACAGACAATCACTTGGTCAAAGAGAAATCCGGTCCGAGGGAGAAAGCGCTTGGAGAGCCCTGTGTCCCTTTCTAAAGTGTTGCCAGGAGGATTATTCCCGAATTTAGTAGGAATGGTAGGAAAAAATAATATTGTCGTGTCTTATTAAAAAAACATTAACTTTCGTTCTGATATATTTCTAATATTTTTAAATTATCTGTTAGACTGAGAACATTTTTTTAGCAATAATTTAGATACTGTATTGAAATGTAATTAAAAAAGAAAAGATTATTAGTAGAATATATAATTATATAAGTTAGACTGGTAACCCACCAGCCATATTTATTTGTTGTAAAACAATCAATTTCTTTATTCGGATGTTATAAAGATGGTTAAAAAGTGTGCGATTCAAAAGCTGTTCGGTTGCAAATGCGAATCCTATGCAGGATGCGGTGTTTCTTTCTTCAAGTAAGTATATTGCAATTCTTGAAGTAGGGTGTCCATAATGAACGAAATTATAAGATTATTTACACAATGCAGCATATACATAGGAGGTAGTCTTCAACGTAAGCATAATAAAACTTTATATGGAATGGTGTACCAAATACTTAAAAGACGTGATCATGAAATTTCACATTTCCCGAGGAACATTGTAGGGAAATGGCAAAAAAGTTTCAACTTCCCATATTAATCGCTGATTTGGGTGTGTTACTTCGTATATTTGAAATAAATTTAAAAAATATAATTTCAGACTGCCTGGAGAAGAATCAGGGAGAAAAAATGGCTTGATGTCATTCCAAGTCATTCAAATATAAAAAAATATTCCGTTATTTGCAGTCTTCATTTCAGGCCCCAGGATATAATAAAACATAGTTTAATGCGTTTTACTTTAATCCATCCTTAAAGCATAATTATTATTGACTTATGAAATCAAATTATTGGTTAATATATTATATCCTATTATATTAGTCTCAACCTACATTATATTGGTTGGTCACCCTAATGAAAGGGACAGAGGGCTCTCGCGAAGCTATCTCCCTCGGACCGCGTATCGACAGCATGTGCACATTCCAGGTTGTAGTAGAAGTTCCTTGATTCCAACGAGCTTCAACATTTTTTTAAAGATATCTTCTTATTCAAACCCATGATTGGAACAACATGCAAAATCATTTTTGTGAATGTTATTTTATCTCTGTAACAACGCAGTCATAAACTATTTATGGAAATGTAATGAGTTTTTTTACCTCGTCACATGTTTTATGGTTTTAGTCGATTTCCGAACGACAATAATCTTCCAAACCAGTTTTTTTTTTCTTAAAATTACTTTTATTTTCTTCAATTTTGGATTTAAAATATCCGAAATTATTACCTACTTATATTTTTTTGGAACACTACGTGATGGGGAATGTGGATAGAAGGACGCCGGTATGTACCATTTACTGTGACATGACCCAGGCCTTTGATTATGTTAATCATGACATTCTCCTTCGTAAACTAGAAGCTTATGGCATTAGAGGCAATATATTAAATCTCATAGAATCATATCTAAAGGATCGTAAACAGTATACAGAAATATCTAAAGTGAACATTAATACCAAAAAAGAAGAAACTTATTCATCTAAAAAACGTATAGTTAAATATGGAGTCCCACAAGGGAGCGTATTGGGTCCTTTATTATTCATCTACACTAATATTATAAAGAGGAAAGATTTGTTTGTTTGTTTGTTTGTTTGAAATGAATAGGCTCCGAAACTACTGGACCGATTTGAAAAATTCTTTCACCAGTAGAATCCTACATTATCGGTGATGGTCATAGGCTATAGAATATTTTAAAAAAAGTTAGGGATCCGTATGAAAACTTCGATAATGTGACCCAAGGTGTGAGAAAAAATCCTAATATCGCGTACGCTGCGGAATCTATTGACAATAGAGCAAAGTGATGTACTACAGTTTTATAGAAGTCATCAATATCTACAAAAAAGTCCGCGAAACCATATGTCTAACTATTATGGATAAGTCACCATGACCGCATTTTGTTAATATTAGTCAAGCAAATCCCATGGTGAAATAAAAAATGGTGATTATAGTACCATGATATTAATCCTTATCCATTTAAATGGTTTGATAATTAAGGTTGATTATTTCCGTGTGAATTACACTTTAAATCATTCAAATCGGACCTTTCGTTCAAAAGTTACGACGGTAATAAACATGCTCGGAGTAAGAAAAATGTCGCGGCTTGAGCGAACTTGGGAGAATCGTATCAATGCTTGGTCCGATGAAGTTGAAACACCACGGCCGCGGCATTTAAATGTTTTCGATAAAACAATAAGAATAACAAATGTTTGGATTTTTCGAAAATCAACTAGGTACATATATAATAAGGGGTGAAGCAGGGGTGAATAAGTTTTTAGGGGAGGAAATTATAGCTTGCTTCAATTTACGTCGGAATTCTATGAACAAACTAAAAGTGGGATAATTGAAACAGATCATGTACCTAACAATTTTTGCATAATCAACCCCTGACGGGCTGAACGGGGTGAACAGTTGCGCTGAACCAATAATGTGAATCGTTGTGCTTAATTTTCCAAAACTAACCTTTATAAGGGGATATGTATAGGGGCGTTGCAGTTTGTGGAGTACCTACTATCCCCACGCGGACGAAGTCGCGGGCGAAGTGCTAGTAATCTATATAAATGACTTGCCACTAGTAACTAAATATCCAGTATCACTTTTTGCTGATGACAGTACAGTCACTATTGATTGTATAAATAAAGATACGTATGAACCGGAAATTAATAACACAATCAATTCAATAATTAACTGGTTAGATAACAATAATTTAAAGATCAACCTAGAGGAAACAAAAATTATGTTCTTCAGCCAACGTTTAGAAGCAGCAAATGTTAATGTTCAATACAAATCAACCGTTATTAAAAAGGTGGATACAGCTAAATTTTTGGGCCTAATCATTGACAATCGTCTGAACTGGAAAGCACACACAGAATAATTAAATAAAAAAATATGTTCTTCTGCCTATGCTCTCTATAAACTAAAACCTATCATAAGTACCAATGCCCTAATAACTGCCTACCATGGTATAGTCGGATCGATATTAAGGTTTGGAGTTTTATTTTGGGGAAACTGTACAAATAGAGAAATTATTTTTAGGTCACAAAAAAGATGTATTAGGGCTATGTTTGGTTTGAAAATAACTGATAGTTGCAAACAGTATTTTATAAAGTATAAAATTTTAAGTCTGCCGTCCTTATTTATTTATGTAATAGCAAATTTTGTACAAACCAATCGCAACCTATTCAGGAAACTATCAGACGTATCTATTCGTAATCGACGGGATAATAATAGATTATGTGTACCAAGGTCAACCACGGCATTGATGCGAAAAAGTATTTTTTGTTTAGCACCAATCATATATAATAAAATCCCAAAACCTATTAGACAAATGCCTACTGCTCTGTTTAAAATGCATTTAAAAAAAATTCTAGTAAATAAATGCTATTATACCATTTCGGATTTCTTAAATGAACACAATTAATTAAGTACATTTTTCTGCAATTACGACATTTTTACAATTTGATTCTCAAATCCATAACCTTATCTGTACATTGTCTTCTTTTTTAAGTAGTATTACGATGAAAAAAAAATAAAAAAAAATTGTTTTGTTGTTTTAAACTCAAATTTTTTGTGGTTATTTTAAACCAAATATGTTGTTTTTGTACGCCATAAATGGCAAAACATGCAGATCTAACCATTATTATAAGACCTTGCACATTATATGATGTATACTCATGTTTTACAATAAAAATATATTCTATTCTATTCTACTACGGCCTGCATCCGACTTCCATCATCGCTTCTATGGTTTCGTTTTAATTATTTTTAAAGCCAGCAATCTGGTAGGATTTTTTATTTCTATTAATCTTAACTCATTTAGTGCAAGATGCAATAATATCACATTCCTAATTTATGTATTAATTTATTATAGCCATTATTTAGGTTAACTTAAACCATATTATAATTTTAGTTTATTGGTTAAAAATTTGAAAGCTACGGGCCATTAAATGGCGAAAAGATAAAAAAGTTGTTTTGATTTTCTTTGTTTAGCCTCCCACTGGCAGATTAAAAGTCTGACTCTTCGGATTACTTCTTTCCGGCAACCTTTTATTATATTTTGTACTGTGTGAATCTCCCTGGCGCCCGAGTTTAGTATCATTTAATTTTTATTTTGGGAGAACACATCATTTACCTTATTGTATTAAAACACACATATCAGGTTACAGAACGTAACAGTGCCAATAAAATTTTGAAATGTTTTAAAGTCAGGAGACAGATTCTTACTGTGCAAGAATTAGATTAAAACTTAATTTATTTAATTCCTTGATTAAATAAATTAAGTTTTAATCTAATTCTAGTCAATCTGTTAATTAAATTAAATTTTCTGTTCTTTTTGCAATCTTTTTGAACTTTGGCAGACTTTTTTATAGTTTGGATTAAAAGGACATTTTGTGATGCACTACTTCAACAAAGGTATTTGAAACTTGTTTAAACATAAAACACCAAGTATCATTTAATTTTTATTTTGGGAGAACACATCATTTACCTTATTGTATTAAAACACACATATCAGGTTACAGAACGTAACAGTGCCAATAAAATTTTGAAATGTTTTAAAGTCAGGAGACAGATTCTTACTGTGCAAGAATTAGATTAAAACTTAATTTATTTAATTCCTTGATTAAATAAATTAAGTTTTAATCTAATTCTAGTCAATCTGTTAATTAAATTAAATTTTCTGTTCTTTTTGCAATCTTTTTGAACTTTGGCAGACTTTTTTATAGTTTGGATTAAAAGGACATTTTGTGATGCACTACTTCAACAAAGGTATTTGAAACTTGTTTAAACATAAAACACCAACGTGGGACTTCTCAAGTGCCATGTTATAATAACTTTACAGTTTTGATAATAAACTGAAGACATAACATTGAAGAATAAACTGTCTTCAATGTACTTCAATTTACACCAACATTTAGTGGGCGTTTTGAAATAAGTACTTACAGCAAATTTATTTCTAAAAACGAGAGACTAGCATAATATGCTAGTCTAGTAACCACTGCGTTTTAGTTTTTCATCATTCTTAAACTAAAATGCAGTGGTTTTTATCTAGATAAGACAAGTAAACAAAGGTAAATACCTGGCTGGCAGCATATTCATCAATTGGCATTTTAAATCAAACGCCTCTCTCTCACATTCGTGGAACTGATTCTCAGGATACGTCTTTTCAATAACATAACAAGCTGAAGTAATAAGACCAATGGAGCTTTTAACACACAACTGAAATAGACTACAGGGTTGCTTATGAGGCGACATATTGACGCCAAGCAAATTACAATGGTTGTGAACTCGTTTCGTAGTGTATGTATGAGTATGATCACCGTGTAAATATTAACGAACAATATAATTAATTAAATATTATCGAATTAAACTAATTTGTAACTTCACTTAGTTATTTTATGCGTTATTTTGCCATAGAATGATTTCTTAATTTTTGACAGCTCTGTGAGCACTTTGCAATATTATGATGCTTTCTGTGGATTAGCTAGAAGTGTTACCAACTCTCAAAAAATATTTACCCCTAATACCAAAATGAAAACCCCTGATATCGCCAGAACAACTTGAAAATCCTCCTAAAATAAAATGAAACAATAACACAGACGTTGAAAAATTGCTTGTCGTCGCAGCAATTCAATTACTACTGCGACTGCTGACTGCAAAATTACATTAAAGATAAACTAAACATAAACAAGTTAACAGCACCCATTAAACGCATGTATTTTTCATTTCCAGCGAGCATAGACAAAGTAACCACCAGTAACCACAGCACCGACGACATAAAAAAAAACCTTTTTTATGGTTAACACTAGCGATAATTGTTTTTTTTCTTTATTTCTGAGTCATAAGGAATTGCTCTAGATATTTACTATTATATAATATATTACGTACTTGTCGCTTGGTCATTATCATCTTCCTGCCCTTAACCCATGTTACTTGGGGTCGGCGCAACACGTTTTCTTCTTCCATTCTGTTCTATAAGCCGTCACACTATCACTAACTCCCTTTTCTTTCATATCGCTCCTCAGACAATCTATCCATCTTTTCTTTGGCCTTCCTCTTCCTCTCCATCCATCCACATTTATTTTATATTCACAACCCTTTTATTTACATGCGTTTCATCCCTCCTCTTCACATGACCATACCAGCCGGTTACCTTTCATTTTTTCCGTCACTGGCGCCACTTAACTACCTCTAATGTACTCATTTCTCACTTTATCCATTCTCGTTACTCCACACATCCATCTCAACATTCTCATCTCCGCTACATGCAATCTATTTTCATCCGTCTTTTTCATAGCCCAACATTCTGATCCATACAGTACGACAGGTCTTATCACGGACTTAAAGATTTTCCCCTTCAACTTGAGGGGCATCCGTGGGTCACAAGTTGTTTCAGTAACCTGTCGCCATTTCATCCATCCTGAATTGATTCGGTGCGTTACGTCTCGGTCTATATTGCCATCGCCCTGGACAAGCGACCCGAGGTACCTACCGAAAGTCGGAGCAGATAGGACGTAGTTATGCAAAATGGATCCAACCCACAAAAACTATTTTTTGAGTTAGGTACTGTCATAAATGGCATCTACACAACAAACTTTTAATATGCAAAAAATATCCAAGCCGCAAAGTATCTTTTTTCTAATAAAAAACAGAGACGTTAATGATACCAACAGAATATTGTGCAATATTGCTGAGTTAAAATAGAACCATGTGTCATGGTAACCTAGGTAATGGGTTAAAAGACAGGAAAAAAGGTCCAAACTACATATTGGATCTGTATGTTAAATCATATTAAACAGATACTATCGTGTCTGATCATGAAGAAAACTGATTTATTTTTATGTAACTATGTTTTTTATTACTTTTAATTAAATGCCTATAAGTGTTTTATTTCGTAAACTTAAAACAAAAAGATCCATCCTACATTTTTAATATTGTAAAAAAGATCCAAAGACAATTTTACTAAAAAAAAGCATATTAAATAACATAAAACTTATTAAAACAATACTATACAGGAAGTAGATAACAATACCCAATATTTATGATGAATTCGAAAACAAACTACAGTCTTGTTATTTTGCTATATCAATTTTACTAAAACTCCTGTTTTCTCAAAAGTAAGTTTTTGTGGCTGGATCCATTTTGCATAACTACGTCCGATTGGTATAGGCGTTCCGGTGAGAGCTATAGGTATAGGACTGGAGAGACCGCCGAAATCGCAGAACAGGTATTCTTTTTTGGTTCTGCTCAATTTCAGGCCAACACTCTCTAGTCTCTGCCACCACGTCTCCAATCTGCTCTGGACCTCGAGACCGCTTTCAGCAACCAGCACAATGTCATCAGCAAACAGCATACACCAGGAAGCCTCTTCCTGGATGTCTAACGTCAGAGCGTCCATTATCATTAAGAAGAGGTAAGGGCTAAGAGCCTTGTCGCTTGGTCAATAAATAAAATAAAATCTAGATTGGGTTATTTCAGGGAACAGGGTTAAAATTTAAAGCTCAATCAATTTTTTACCCTAAAATTTCGGGAGAAAACTCCTAAATGTGGAACCCTGTTTGTGAGAATATTGCGTTTGACAGATAAATATTCAGTTTAATTATTAAAGGTGTTACCATAAACTAATTATAGTTTTGTAGTTGCATAGTTGCAACACTGTTTAGTCGTTTGAAATTTGAATGCTGTCATGTAACGGTGTGATAATTTTAGTGCTAGAAAAAACGATTTATTAGAATTCTTACTCAGTTTGTCATTCAAACCCTTAAACCGAACAACACAAACCAATTGGAGTATTTCTCTACTGTCAGAGGATCGTTCATTCATTCTATTTTCACCACAGATTAGAAAAATATTTTCATAAGTTTTAATTATTTTACTCGGATCCCAAATCCATTTTCTTAAATAATTTACTCCTTAAATTAAATATTTCATATCTGCCAGCAAAAGTCCCGTCAAAATCGGTCCTGCCGTTTCGTAGATTAGTCGGAACAAACAGACAGACATCATCAGCCGAGCCTTTTCCCAACTATATTGGGGTCGGTTCCCAGTCAAACCGGATTCAGCTGAATACCAGTATTTTATGTGGAGCAACCCATTAACTGGGTAACACGGTAGGTATACTTCTTGGCAAGACTGGAATTAGATTTTCTGGCTTCTGACAATCCGTAACGACTGCCAAAGATCTACAAATGACAGCCGGGTCGGCAGTTCCGAGGTACCTACGGAGGAGTTTTGGTATTTCAAGATGGTCACCCATCAACAAACCAACCTCGGCAAGCGTTGCTTAACCTTGAAGATGGGACACACAGACAGACAAAACACTGAACAAAGGGACAGACAAAAGACTGAGCAAAGGGACAGACAAAAATAAAAGTGTTCTTGTTAAGTAAGATAGGTATCGTATATATTTTACTTTCATATGCAGTTAGTAAGAAGCTGTTAGTTTGATATTACTAACAGACTTCAATATTATTTATTTGTAGGCAGGACGTTACCGACAATGTTAATCTAACACTGTCGGTAACTTCCTGCTCCATTAATATTATAATTAGGTATAACTAGTCTTATTGTCCGCCATAATATGTTTATAAGTTGATTTCGCGTGACCATAAAATAATTTAAATATAGGTAGGTATATTAATGACGGTATAGCTATATAAAATCGTAGGCACGGCAAACTAATCTGACTCTATCAGAGCAGATCTTTCATCAGATTCAGATCTAGATTCCTAAATTTCTTCAACTCAGACGCCCGATTGAAGTTTTTCCTGTGGTTCTGTAACGAAAGAAATATAATGAACCAAAAACATAGCAATAAGTATGTATTTGAAAAGCAAAATATGAGAACTTGAGCAGAATGTGCGTAGTCTGTGTCATCATCATCTGCCTAGCCTTTTTCGCAAGTATATTGAGGTCGGCTTCCAGTCAAACTGGATGTTATTTTATTTTATTTTATTTGGGAAAATAAACGGTTACACATTACAATATCGCTAAGAACTTAAAACTAGAATGGTATTATAAATGTACAACCAACAACATTTTCCACATAATATAAAAAAGTTAAACTAAAATGAACATCGTGCGATGTAAAAGTACATAGATTATGGATAACTGTTAACCTCTAATAATAATAAAACTAAACTGCTGGATTCAGCTGAATCCAGCAGTTTAGTTTTATTATTATTAGAGGATTATTGAATACCAGTATTTTACGTGAAGCGGCTGCTTACCAGACCACCACAACACATTAATTGGGTAACACGGTACTTCTTGGCAAGACTGGAGTCAGATTTACTTACTTCTGACAATCCGTAACGACTGCCAAAGATCTAAAAATTACAACCGGGTCCAACAGCTTTACGTGTTTAATAAAAATAAAATGGTCCCTGGAATCGGGGACTGCATGGTCTTTGCGATCCGCTTGAGCCAAGCCAGAGTGAAGTCGTCCATGCACCAGGTCTTGAGAACTCCTTCGGCGAAGTGGGCCTTGCTTCGGAAGTGGATCGCCGTGTTTACAGTTGGGTTGGACGGGTCAGGGTCTGCCATGAGCAACGCCCGCAGTTCTTTTTCGATCTTTTGACGGATCCCCTCTGCCTGTTCTTGCGTCAAGTCCTCGAAAGGTTCCGTCATGACGGCGACGCACAGCTCGTTGCTCCTGTACGACGCGGCGGCTTCGGCGTAGCTCACCAAAGAACCGTCTACCATGTGGGAGCGAGCAGGCTTGCTCTTCTTGCCTATCCCGGTTGGTGTGACGGAATCCTCGGGTCGCTCACGCTTCTGCGCCCTGGCAGGAAGTTCCCCGTCGTTGGTTTGGTGTTTTTTGTGTCCCCTAGGTCTCAAGCTGCGCTTTCGCTTAATCGCCGTGGCTGCCGCGCCTGCTGGTGCCGTTGTTGTTTCCAACACTTCGGCAGGGGCCGCCACAGCGTCCTGCTGCGCAGTCTTGAGCGGTGCAGACAGACGCCTCTTGGAGGACGATGTCTTGCGGGAGACGGTGGTCCAGGTTTGTTTGACCGGAGATTGAATGGCATCTCTAAGAGACGACATGTCGATCCCGGTCGTGTTGGTTGTCCCTGTCGGTAGGGCTTCGGTCAGACTCGTTAGGTCCCTCTCCGAGGTCACTGACGCTGACGCAGCCCTAGTGGGCGCATCCACGCCAGCAGCCGTCTTTGAGTCGCCGTGTGCGAGAGCTGCCCTAGGCCTTGCGGACAGGGTTGTGTTTGAGCGCGCATCCTTGGACGCAGATGAGGTTGGCGTTACCTTCGACGCAGCCTGGTTTGGCGCATGCCCGGCGATTGCCTTCTCCATCGCATCCTTGGACGCAGCGGAATGTTTGTGTTTCTGTTGTCTGTGGGCATCCGAGGACGCAGCCTTAGGCGGTTTTCGCTTGGGCGCATCCTGGGACGCACCTCTGTTTTTGGTTGTAGTTGGCGCATCAGAAGACGCAGCCGTTGATGGTTTGTTGGTTGTTTGTTTCGGCGCATCAGAGGACGCAGCCTGAGTGTTGGTTTGGTGTGAAGTCTCTTTGTCCATAGGTTTGGATTAAAGATTTTCACCGTCGGAGCTCTCCACCCGCCACGGAGCCCTCAAGTCGGGGACGCCACTCGCTCCGCGAGTGGACGCCAGAGCTACTCCTTCGGTATAGGACCAGCTTATGGAGAAGTAGACGAGCCCGCACGCAACGGAGGATCGCGAGACTGTAAACGGCACGAGACTATGCCGCCACTCATCCCGCAACCCCACGCCACGCCGGCTGCCCCCCCTCCATAAACCGGCCCTCGCTTGACGACCCGCTTATGGGTCGCCACAGCCGATTGATCGTGGGTAGCTACCCCACAACCTCCCGTGTGAGAGGAATTCCAGACCAAAGTGATGTGTTGTGTGCAACCTGCTCCACTCAATCACCAGGATTCCTTCATCCCTCCGTACGGGTCCCCGCGCACGGCACAAACACGCGGGAGGTCATTACTATCCACCATCTGCTCTTGTTTGATGATGGACACCCAGGGGCATGACCTCGCCACCCCTGTGATATTTCGCCCGGTGGTTTCAGTTGCGTCTAGTTCTGAGGGAATTAGACCAAAAACGGGGCGGCAACCTCGGGAAGGTACACCACCGGACTTGCTTTGAGGATCTACACGACCGTTGCGCTCTCCCTCAAAACCCCGCCACCCTACCGCCTCTGAGGGAGGAGGTAGAGTAGGCCTGTATCTACACTACCAAGCCAACAAAGCATGTCGTTGTGCAACCGCAAAAGCATAGGTACAGAGCCCTCCCCACGTAGGTAGGTATTAATATTATAGATTCTCGCTATAGGTGTACAGTTTGTGAACTATCTTTCACATTTTTACTCCATAGGTACTTTTTCCTCTCTACCTCATTATTTAGTGGCTGTTTAAGTTTAATTTAGTATTTTATATTAATCTTCAGGTTTTCTTAGTTATAAATTTACTAGCACTTCACCCGCATCTTTGTCCGCGCGGATTTAGTAGATATGTATTGCATGCTTGCATTTAATTCCGTCAAGCCCGTTCCATCATCGGACCACAAGACGTACGGCGATGCGCCACCAGTAGGTTCATGATATCGGACATCCCACCCACACGCACAATACGTTTTTGGAACACATTCATTGTACGTACAGCTAAGAGGCCATTACAGACAATGTGCTATTCGATTAGCGAATGCGACTGTCGAAATGCCAAAATGTAGGAATTTGATCACGTGACATTCGATAGCATCTGTCAATCCCATACATTTTTGACGTATTGACAATCGCCTTCGCCACGCTACCGCTGACAGAATGACACTTGTCTAGAGCCCCTTAACTAAACTGCTGGATTCAGCTGAATCCAGCAGTTTAGTTTTATTATTATTAGACTAAACTAAACTAAACTAAACTGCTGGATTCAGCTGAATCCAGCAGTTTAGTTTTATTATTATTAGAGGATTATTGAATACCAGTATTTTACGTGAAGCGGCTGCTTACCAGACCACCACAACACATTAACTGGGTAACACGGTACTTCTTGGCAAGACTGGAGTCAGATTTACTGACTTCTGACAATCCGTAACGACTGCCAAAGATCTAAAAATTACAACCGGGTCCAACAGCTTTACGTGTTTAATAAAAATAAAATAAAAAAGCTTTTTTTTTCAAGTTGTCAGATTACCCCTCAAAATAATGGACAGATTTTTGGTCACTGTGTCTGGGACATCTGGTTCACTGAACACGGGTCCTCTGAAAATCTGATGCACTCGAGTAAATTAATTTTTTTCACCCCTCCCGCATGGTCACCCCCACCACGCAAATCGGCAGATTAATATACCTATATTTCATATCAGAGACATGTTGGAGCATGAAAAATATCAATATCTGACACGCTCGAGTATTTCATTTGTTATGCTATGTCATTTGTTTTTTTTACAATTTTGAAAATCTGTAGATGCTTTCCCCGCCGCTGAAAGTGGAAACATTATGGGACCATTTAATCTACCAAATTCTGGGGGAATTCCACTCCAAGGGGCTCTAGACAAGTGACATTCTGTCAGCGGTAGCGTGGCGAAGGCGATTGTCAATACGTCAAAAATGTATGGGATTGACAGATGCTATCGAATGTCACGTGATCAAATTCCTACATTTTGGCATTTCGACAGTCGCATTCGCTAATCGAATAGCACATTGTCTGTAATGGCCTCTTAGCTGTACGTACAATGAATGTGTTCCAAAAACGTATTGTGCGTGTGGGTGGGATGTCCGATATCATGAACCTACTGGTGGCGCATCGCCGTACGTCTTGTGGTCCGATGATGGAACGGGCTTGACGGAATTAAATGCAAGCATGCAATACATATCTACTAAATCCGCGCGGACAAAGATGCGGGTGAAGTGCTAGTAAATTTATAACTAAGAAAACCTGAAGATTAATATAAAATACTAAATTAAACTTAAACAGCCACTAAATAATGAGGTAGAGAGGAAAAAGTACCTATGGAGTAAAAATGTGAAAGATAGTTCACAAACTGTACACCTATAGCGAGAATCTATAATATTAATACCTACCTACGTGGGGAGGGCTCTGTACCTATGCTTTTGCGGTTGCACAACGACATGCTTTGTTGGCTTGGTAGTGTAGATACAGGCCTACTCTACCTTCTCCCTCAGAGGCGGTAGGGTGGCGGGGTTTTGAGGGAGAGCGCAACGGTCGTGTAGATCCTCAAAGCAAGTCCGGTGGTGTACCTTCCCGAGGTTGCCGCCCCGTTTTTGATCTAATTCCCTCAGAACTAGACGCAACTGAAACCACCGGGCGAAATATCACAGGGGTGGCGAGGTCATGCCCCTGGGTGTCCATCATCAAACAAGAGCAGATGGTGGATAGTAATGACCTCCCGCGTGTTTGTGCCGTGCGCGGGGACCCGTACGGAGGGATGAAGGAATCCTGGTGATTGAGTGGAGCAGGTTGCACACAACACATCACTTTGGTCTGGAATTCCTCTCACACAGGAGGTTGTGGGGTAGCTACCCACGATCAATCGGCTGTGGCGACCCATAAGCGGGTCGTCAAGCGAGGGCCGGTTTATGGAGGGGGGGCAGCCGGCGTGGCGTGGGGTTGCGGGATGAGTGGCGGCATAGTCTCGTGCCGTTTACAGTCTCGCGATCCTCCGTTGCGTGCGGGCTCGTCTACTTCTCCATAAGCTGGTCCTATACCGAAGGAGTAGCTCTGGCGTCCACTCGCGGAGCGAGTGGCGTCCCCGACTTGAGGGATCCGTGGCGGGTGGAGAGCTCCGACGGTGAAAATCTTTAATCCAAACCTATGGACAAAGAGACTTCACACCAAACCAACACTCAGGCTGCGTCCTCTGATGCGCCGAAACAAACAACCAACAAACCATCAACGGCTGCGTCTTCTGATGCGCCAACTACAACCAAAAACAGAGGTGCGTCCCAGGATGCGCCCAAGCGAAAACCGCCTAAGGCTGCGTCCTCGGATGCCCACAGACAACAGAAACACAAACATTCCGCTGCGTCCAAGGATGCGATGGGGAAGGCAATCGCCGGGCATGCGCCAAACCAGGCTGCGTCGAAGGTAACGCCAACCTCATCTGCGTCCAAGGATGCGCGCTCAAACACAACCCTGTCCGCAAGGCCTAGGGCAGCTCTCGCACACGGCGACTCAAAGACGGCTGCTGGCGTGGATGCGCCCACTAGGGCTGCGTCAGCGTCAGTGACCTCGGAGAGGGACCTAACGAGTCTGACCGAAGCCCTACCGACAGGGACAACCAACACGACCGGGATCGACATGTCGTCTCTTAGAGATGCCATTCAATCTCCGGTCAAACAAACCTGGACCACCGTCTCCCGCAAGACATCGTCCTCCAAGAGGCGTCTGTCTGCACCGCTCAAGACTGCGCAGCAGGACGCTGTGGCGGCCCCTGCCGAAGTGTTGGAAACAACAACGGCACCAGCAGGCGCGGCAGCCACGGCGATTAAGCGAAAGCGCAGCTTGAGACCTAGGGGACACAAAAAACACCAAACCAACGACGGGGAACTTCCTGCCAGGGCGCAGAAGCGTGAGCGACCCGAGGATTCCGTCACACCAACCGGGATAGGCAAGAAGAGCAAGCCTGCTCGCTCCCACATGGTAGACGGTTCTTTGGTGAGCTACGCCGAAGCCGCCGCGTCGTACAGGAGCAACGAGCTGTGCGTCGCCGTCATGACGGAACCTTTCGAGGACTTGACGCAAGAACAGGCAGAGGGGATCCGTCAAAAGATCGAAAAAGAACTGCGGGCGTTGCTCATGGCAGACCCTGACCCGTCCAACCCAACTGTAAACACGGCGATCCACTTCCGAGGCAAGGCCCACTTCGCCGAAGGAGTTTTCAAGACCTGGTGCGAGGACGACTTCACTCTGGCTTGGCTCAAGCGGATCGCAAAGACCATGCAGTCCCCGATTCCAGGGACCATTTTAACAAATCGGCCACAAGCCGAAATACCTAAAAAGGCGTTGTGTATGCTGTTCGTGCCGGAGAACACCGAGGACACTCCGGCACTGGTCAAGCTACTTACCCGCCAGAATCCCAACCTACTAATTAACACCTGGACCCTGACACATGAAAGGGCTAGACAGGAGCCCCCGGGTACCTGTCTCTTCTTTCGTGTGCCAGAGTCCATGGTCAAAATTATCAAAGACCAAAGCAGGCGCGTGTACTACCTCATGGGCAGTATCTACATCCGTTTCCTGGAGGAGGGTGTAGCCAGTGAGGAGGGTACTGCGCCTAAAACAACTGCATCCCCCGTCGCACCTGGCTTGGAGCCTGGTCCGCCGCCGCCTGTGCGGTCTCCGTCGCCTACCGCGATGGAGACCGTCGAGGAGGTGGAGGAGCGGGCTTCTTCCCCGGTTGTGACGGAGGAAACCAACGAAGAACCACCACAGGATCCACCCTCGCCCGGACTAACTTCGGACGAGGACTGCTTTCCGGCGGGGGAGGAGAGTGAGGACGATGGCAGCAGCCTCTACTCTTCTCCCATGCGGGGAAACTAAGATCCTGCATACCAATCTCCAGCACAGCCAAACTGCGTCGGCTACCTTACGCAGAGTGCTGGACAACCAACACCAAAAGACCATCGCCCTCATCCAAGAGCCGTGGATCAGGGGTGGCAGAATTTGTGGCCTTTCAAACATCGGAGGTAAGTTGCTGCTAGACACCTCCGTAAGTAATCCACGAACCTGCATCTTTATCCCTAAACATGTACCTAACCTACTAATCAACGAATTCTGTTCAAGAGACCTGACAGCAACAAGGCTTTCCAGAACAGGACAGGATCTCCCGGACATTGTCCTCGCCTCGGCCTACTTGCCAGGCGACGAGGACGTGCCCCTGCCAGAGCTCGCCTCACTGGTGGAGTACTGTGAAAGGGAGAAACTGGAACTAATCCTAGCAACTGACTCCAACGCGCATCACACTCTCTGGGGTAATGTCAAAACCAACAACCGAGGTGAGGCAATGCTTGACTTTATTCTTAGCAATAATCTTGTATTACTCAACAAAGGCTCAGAACCAACTTTCATAAACGCACGATCACAAACAGTGATAGATCTAACTTTAGCAACCATAGGTATCTCCAACTCCATCCAGGACTGGCATGTGTCCAGTGAACTATCATGTTCGGACCACAGATGGATCCGTTATACCATCAATTACAACCTACCCAAACCACAACCGAGGAGAATACCTCGTAACACAGACCAACCCAAGTTTATCAGGCTAGTCAAGGCAGAGTTTAGTAAACTACCCGCCCTACCAGCTGAAATTCCTATAACCAACTTAGACGAACATGTAAACAATTTAACATCAATCCTTGTAACTAGCTTTGAGCAGTCATGCCCACTCACTGTGCCTAGGCAGGGGGCAAGGCAACCCTGGTGGGGTCCAGAGTTAGAGAGACACCGTCGCAGGCTGAGAAGGCTGCTCAACAGAGCCATGAACACTCGGTCACCAGGATACTGGGACCGATATACAACAACCCGCAGAACTTATAAAAAACTAATACGCCTTAGAGGTAAAAACGGATGGAGGCGTTTCTGTACCAACATTGAGAATAGCAACCAGGCAATGAGGGTTAAAACTTGTCTCGCCACTGAGACAGAACTCTCAATAGGATGCCTCAAAAAACCAGACAACACTTACACAACCAACGATGCGGAAACTAGCGAATTACTTCTCACCACCCACTTCCCAGGCTGCCAAATTGCGACCCAGCAGAGCTGGGAACCGCATAGGGAAAGGGCTACGAGCAACCTAGATTGGGAAGTGGCTTCAGAAGTGATAGACAAAGATAAAATAATATGGGCAATCAACACCTTCTTACCTTTCAAGGCAGCAGGCTTGGATGGTATCTTTCCAGCTCTGCTTAGGTGGAGCGGTGACTCGCTAGCTGAATACCTTGTTAATATATTCCGAGCCTGTCTGGCTCACCGCTACATCCCCTTGATATGGCGAGAAGTAAAAATAATCTTTATTCCGAAACCAGGTCGAAGCGATTACACTCTGCCCAAATCTTTCAGACCCATCAGCCTCACCTCGTTCTTCCTAAAGACGCTGGAGAGGCTTGGGGATCGAGAGATCAGGAGCCAAATCTCGCTACTGAATCCCTTACACCCAAACCAACATGCCTACTGTGCAGGCAAATCAACTGAGTCCGCACTCCACTGCGTAGTAACACGCATAGGAAATGCTCTCAAAACCAAAAACCCAACACTGGGCGCCTTCATTGACATAGAAGGTGCCTTTGACAAAACAAATTTTGCCAGCATCGGCCAGGCACTAGCCGTGCACGGTGTGGCGCCAACGCTTATACAATGGATACACAACATGCTAAAACACCGCGCTATTCAATTCACTGTTAACACCACCACACGAGGAATCGTAAGTAGGGGCTGCCCGCAGGGTGGGGTGTTGTCACCACTACTGTGGAACTTAGTTGTAAATGAGCTCATCGCTGAGCTCAACGCCAGCAGTCTGTACTCGGTGGGTTACGCAGATGACATAGCAATCCTAATCACGGGGAAATTTGAAGGCATTTTATGTGACCTCATGAGGAAAGCTTTCAAAGTAATCGAGAATTGGTGTACAAAACACGAATTATCGGTCAACCCCCTTAAAACAGAACTAATAATGTTTACCAACAAGAGAGTCCTTGGACCTCATAAACTACCTAAACTCTTCAACACCGAACTAACACTCAAAGAAGAAGTCAAGTACTTAGGAGTGATACTTGATAGCAAATTACTCTGGAACAAGCACCTTGACTACAAATTAAACAAAAGCACAATCACACTTTACCAATGCAAAAAAATGCTAGGAAAAACGTGGGGGCTCTCTCCAAAGATCACGCTGTGGCTCTACACAGCTGTGATCAGACCAATGCTGACCTACGGTGCCTTGGTTTGGTGGACGAGGACTGAACTCTCGACCACCGTCTCTAGGCTCCAGCGGTTCCAAAGGTTAGCCTGTTCTGCTATCACGGGCTGCATGAGGACAACCCCAACTACAGCAATGGAGATAGCCCTACATCTAACTCCCCTCGACATGTACATACAGCAGGAGGCAGCACTAGCAGCCATCAGGCTTATGCACTTAGGCATATGGGGCAAGAACCATACTAGTCCTCACGCTGGCATCCTGGACCGGGCGATCGAGTATCAACCTCTCATCGCTGCCCCGTGTGATAGGACACCGAATAAACTCATGTTTAACAAAAGCTATAGCATACAAACAACAGAGGAAGAGAGGGACCAGTCAGGAGTCAATGAAGTACGCGTCTACACAGACGGCTCAAAAACTCCACAGGGTTCAGGGGCTGGCATACACTCCCTAGACCTCAACATTAACTTTCACTTACCACTAGGCGAACACAGCTCGATATTCCAATGCGAGTGTGTCGCCCTAACACAAGCCGCAACAGCCGTAAAGCGTCTAGGGATACACAGCTACGCAATTAGATTCGTATCTGATAGCCTGGCTGTGCTTAAAGCCCTAGAGAACAAACAAACCAACAGTAAACTAATTTTCGAGTGTCACCTCGCCCTGGAGAGTATATCGCTGTCTAACAGGATCACCCTCCAGTGGATCAAGGGACACAGCGGATCCCTAGGCAATGATGCCGCAGACGAACTTGCGAAGAGAGGTTCCGAGATGGTAGTTTTAGGCCCATACCCACTCCTTCCTCTACCTTTCTCGCAGTTTCGTACATGGATTCGCCAGAGATCAACTGAACTCCACAACAACAAATGGTCACGGGCCACAGACTGCAGGCAGTCAAAAATGGCAATGCCATGTCTAAACCCGCGATTAACTAAACGACTACTCAGCCTAAGCAGAAACGACCTTAGAACAATAATAGGGACAATTACGGGCCATTGCCCCCTAAACAAACATCTCTATAACATAGGCGCCACGGACAGCCCACTCTGCAGGGGCTGTTTTGACGCCGAAGAATCAGCTGCCCACGTCATCCTGGAATGCGAGGCTGTGGCTACCCAACGTGAACAAATCCTCGGAACGGTGAGGTCGCTCCGCGAAGCCTGTGAAGCTCCCAGGAAACTTCTGTGCTTCTGGGCGGAGCTAGGCTGGCTAACTTAGCCAGGACATCTACGCACAACAGACCGAATGAGAGTCTAAGTGCGGATAACGGAGTCCCTACTCTACTCTACTCTACCTACCTACGTGAAGCAAAAACTTTGTATCTCGAAATTTGGCACAGTGCAGCAGTGTATGGAAGAAAGCTAACATCTTTTTAAATATCTAATAATGCTTAAAAATACCTAAGAACACTAATTATGAAACAATTATAGTTGAATTTCGACCACTAGTGTGACTGTCTTCCGATTAAAATCCCGACCATCGCTAGTTATTTTTCGTAATGAGAAACGTAACTTTCGTAATAAAGCTTCTCATTACTTACACGATGCTAGCGGCGGAATCACCTGGACACGCAATAAAGTTCTTGTGTACACGTCCAGTCACGTGCGTATCTAAAACGGAGATATGCAAAAAATGTACCTACCTAAGTATTTGAATTTTAAATTGAAGTGAAACTAGTTTTCACATTTTAGATATCGAAAACAAAATATATTCTATACTTGGCTCAATGATTAACAAAGACACTGTCGATGGTATATTATAAATAAGCAGAACATAATTATATTTCAATTCATATTTACTTGCGTTTTCACCATCTTCGATTGTCTCCGGTAGCTTGCAATCCATGGTTTCTGGTAGCCACATGCACAAAATAGCTCCTATGAGTGGAAAAATACCGTAAACTAGAGGAAGTACCCAAAAGGCTAAATCATCGACCTGAAAAAGTAAATATGTTACCGACCATTGCAAAAAAAAATTATTTGAAAATAAAAAAAAATATATCTTACATAGTTAACGAAAAACGGTGCTACGATGCTGCCAAGATTGGCTGCAACAGAGCAGACGGCCATTCCAATGTTTCTGACGACTGTGGGAAATACTTCTCCAGCGTACAAATGAAATGTAGGGCCGTTGACAGTCATGCAAACAAATCCAATTGATACTAACACCAATTTCACAGTATCATTGTTGTAGAATGGGATAATCAGTAGCAAACATGTTCCTAACAGAACATTCGCAACGATCACGATTTTAATGCGAGGCACTCGAGTTATCACGATGTACACAAGTAGCAACCCTGGCAATTGAAAAGTAGCTAAAAAAGAAAAATTTACCTAATGTATTAGATAATATAAATTGTTATTTTAAAGATTGATTGAATAACAAAGTGTAGGTACCTGAAATAGCGAGATTGCTTAGAACATTTTTGCTCATGTGACCGAGATACTGCCCAACGCCAAAGAATATCAAGCCGCCTTTGAACCAATTGAAGGCAACAATCAGAGTTTTTACTCTCATATTTGGTGTGCGCACTAAATCGATGACACCGTAAGTCCTTCGTTCAACAGCCGCGTCAGTACTTTGCGTGACTGCTGATGCCAACAACTTCTCATGACTTTCTATAGCTGCATTTACTTTTTCTTCAGATATTTTGTTCCACTTGGCGGCTTTCAGCAATACTTGGCGAGCTTCTTCTACTTTTCCGACTGCTAACAACCAACGTGGAGACTCAGGTACCAGCCTACGACGAACAGTTTTATTAATATCATGATAATTGAAAATGTATCGCTGAATAAGAAATGGATTACCTACCAGTAGTAGGATAGCAGTAGCAACGACGGAATGGAGATCATTAACCAGTATCCGTTCCAAGTCTTCGTAAGATATGAAAACAGTGGCACAGTCAAAAATCCCAGGATGAAAGGAATATAGAACAGTATCGAAATAGTTGAACGGTTTCGAGTACCGACGATTTCTATTACTGAAAAATAATTTTTTCAATGAATTAAATATGTAGGTACTTCATTAAATGTTATTAATTTTCACTTATAATTATTAATTCGTAATTTCGTCATACCAATCACCATACAGATAACAACAGCCCCGCCGGTAGCAATAGATGAGATAAATTTGAACAATAAGAATAGTTCAAAAGTAGACATGAATGACGTTATGATCCCTGTTAACGCTTGAACTGTCACTGCAATTATTAATGGTTTTTTTCTACCAATCCTGCAATTGACGAACGGTTAAATTTTATTTATTTCTTTGTATCTTTTAATCATAACTTTTATATTTGAATGTACTTGCCTATCAGCAGCTATTCCAAAGACGAGATTACCAATGAGAATGCCCAACTGTGTTGCAGGTTGAACCAAACTCCGTATAAATTTCCGATCACACACCAAGTCCCACTAAAAAAAAAATTGAACATTACTGTTGCTATTTATTCTAAGGATATCACAGACAGAACGAAGATTAGGTATTAAATTAAACTGTAAAAATAGCAGTAATCGAGTTACCTCACTTATGATAGTAGACTTGAAAGTACTGTCATCGTAAGTAAATTCAGTGCACGCAACTTCGGGCGAACTCTCGTTGACTTTAACGAAACAAGTTTTTAACATCGAGTCATTGGCGTTGATCGGTGCTGGAGAAACACAGGTAAAGTCTTGGCCAGGTGCGATCACAGCTATTGCGAGTTGATTCCATGCTGCAGGGAAACTTTTTAGAGAGAGTGCTATCGTTATTATTATTTGCCAGCGTCCTATTGAACCCATCGCATCTTGAATGCAATCTGGTCGTCGACGGTCTAAAAAAAAAATGCGTGTGTTTGTACACCTAGGTAAACTTTGGAGGAGTGAGCATGAAGTCAACTGTCATTCCATGTTGTTTGTACAGATTGACAACTCACTTTACGTTCACTTCACCCAGGCTTGCACGGTGAGATGCATACAGAATCGCACTGCAGTTAGAAATAGAACTTCTCAGGCGATTTACATTTCCAATTTCTGTGAACAACTACTTAGTATACGATATTATTAATTTGATCTTAAGAGCGTGTACGCCGTATGTCATTTCATACAAACTTTCAAGTCCTTATTCTTCAAAATGAATGAACCAATTTTAACGAAACTTGGTATGCATACGCTAGATATTCAGGTCTAAATAGTTATCAGAAAACATTTTTGAAAAAGAGTTCAGGGGTAAGGATATAGTGATTTTTCACTTTCTATAGAAAACTTAAAATCGCTCTCTCTCTCCCTCTGAAATCTTTTTCAAAAATGTTTTTGATAACTATTTAGACCTGGATATATAGCGTATGCATACCAAGTTTCGTTAAAATCGGTTCATACATTTTGAAGAATAAGGATTTGAAAGTTTGTATGAAAAGCCGTACCGCGTAAACGCTCTTAATCTGTCATCAGAAATTATAATAATTAATAATAATAATTTATTTCAAATAATCAGATAACAGAGATCCGTATTGTTAGTAAAGTACCCTATACCTAGTGTTAGTATAACATAAATTAATAAAAGAATTAAAAGAATTTGGGTATGAGTCACTTTGTAAAGAAGACGAAACCAGTTTCTCAACCGGTCATCTTCCCCACAAAATGCCTCATAAAAGGGGAAAACACATTTTCATTCACAGTTTTCAGAATGCTGTTGCCACTGGCCCGGGTTCTAGCTGCCACAGACGCTATTTTCTTCCGCACAGTTGCGTGGAAGCCGTCAGTACGGTTTTGCGTAAACATCTCTGACGCTCTACAGAACCGGGGCAGCCTCAAGAGCATTCTAAAACATTGTTGTACTGGACGCGCAGGACATCCAGCGATCTTTTGGTGTAGTTGATCCACAGACCACCCGTGTACAGACCCTGACAATATGCTTTGAAAAGCGTTATTTTTACCTGGTCCGTGCAGCGGGCGAATCTACGCCAACATATTACCGCGGACCGCCAAAGCCCTGCGCTCCCTCTCAATATCCACATTATCTTTGAGGTCATCGGTAAGCATATGTCCCAGATATTTGAATTATATTACTCTTCTTATGTTCAAGCCATTTAGGGTAAAGTTAGGTGAGTAATTTGTACACTTACCGGCGACCCCAAAGACCATGTACTCACATTTCTTCACGTTATACACGAGCCCATGCCTAGCCGCGTAGCCCTCGCAAACTCTCAACATCTCTCCAATAGAACCTGTAGTCGGGCCCAGCAGCACCACGTCGTCCGCATAGCTGATGCTGTTAATATTAACACCACCCACCCGACAGCCAACACGCATACTGCTGAGCTCGACTATGAGGTCATTCACATATATGTTGAAGAGCCTGGGTGAGGTCAACCCTCCCTGCCTCACTCCGCACTCCAACCCATAAGCCTCAGAGAGAATGTTGGACCACTTTACATAGTTCGTTTGGTTAGAATACCAAAATTGCAGAATCTTAAGAACTTCCGCCGGTACATTCCTGTCCCCCAACTTCCTCCAGAGCACATCATATGACACAAGGTCAAAAGCCCTGGAAAAATCTAGGAAACAGGCATACACCGGCCTTTTACGATCTGTATAATATTGGACAGTATTCTTGAGACTTAGGATTGCACTTTCAGTGGACAGCCCAGGTTGAAACCCAAACTGAGTCGTGCAGGTCCAGATATTTTTCCAAGCACGAATCAAGCATACTGTCCAATATTTTAGCAATGGTAGTTGCAAGTGAGATTGGCCGGTAGTTTCCCCTGTCCGAGATATCCCCTGTCCTGTTTTTGACAATCGGTACCACAATCGTTCTCATTAGTTAGTTAATTATAAGTCCGGTCCGATCCGCTCCGGTCTAGAAAAAAATATACTGTACTGTATCTCATGCAGAGATCGGAATAGAGTATATTTACCTAAAGTTCGAAGAACTAAGTAACATAGAGTTGATAATACCTCCTCTAAAATCCCGGAATCATAAATCATAAACGTGACCATTGAATCCTGGGATTTAAGAAATATGAACTAAATTATTATAAGAATAAGAATAAGAATAAGAATAAGAATATTTATTTGTCAAACACGCGTTTACATAAACTGACTAATCAGACATGCAAGGTATTGAATTAAAAATATTTTGAGCGTCCATGTTTTGCCAATAACGGCGTACAAATTTTTGAGGTATAAAAAAATTACATTTAATTGCATTATAGATTTCATTACACATTACAAAACAAATAGATAATAATTAATAAAGTCAATAAATAATAAAGTCAAGATATTACAGTATAAGTATTAATATAGTCAAAATAAGTTAAATTATGTCCAGAATATATGTATTATATGTATTATTATGTATTGAATTTATGTTTGCATGCATTTAAATAAGATTACACAGTGGTCCCCAAACTAGGCAGCGGCTGAATCTCGAGGGCCAGAACATTAATTACTACAATTTGAAAAAAAATTGAGCTGAGTACCTTTATCTAATTATTATAAAGAAAAGAAAAGTACCGTTTTGGTAAAATGACAAAAAATTAAAATAACTGAAAAAATTAAAGTGTTCTAAATCGGCGAAGGTGTTATTTTGCTGTCAACACTAACAGCAAAATAACACCTTCGCCGATTTAGAACACTTTAATTTTTTCAGTTATTTTAATTTTTATATTTTAATTATATTATAGTTATGTTATTATAATTTTTATAGTTATGTTATTTTGCTGTTAGTGTTGTGCGTTTGTGTAAGTACCTACCTGGTTTATGTCTCTCTTTCTCTCTTGCGTCGTACTTCCTTCCTTATCCATTCCAATAATTTCAAAAACGTCTTGCCACTTTATTATTATAATGTCCCGCATAAATTATTATAAGTTGTTACACTAATATTTTGACTGTTTTTCTGTGTGTACATAAATTATAAAATAAATAAATAAAAAAAATATTTTAGACAAAGTCCATTATTGCGTGACGTGTGACTTTGAAATTTATCTCTCACCGCGCGGAAGTTAGTTACGCTATAGAAAAAATCATGTATGGAGTTGAAGTTGGATGAGCTGGAATTTTCTTAGCTTAAATCAATATCTTCCCCGTACGCATAAAACTGAACAACGACATAAACTACTTACCATTTTTTAGAGTCCGTGTCATTGTTGAATGACATCAATGGCCACTTTTCACAAGAGAAAAATATTAACAGTTGGAACCAAAGACTACAATAGTATACTGTTGGAACAACCTCGTCTTAATCAATCGGTACGAATAATGAAGCGCTCTGTTTTCCGGCAACAGTAGGTGATATGAATATCGTCCACGAAATTCTGCATGTGCCAAGCCAGTTCTGAAGGTCGAACTATTAATAAATTGCTTTTTTTTATTTTTATTAGAGATGGGTTTGCTCTTGACTCTAGTCAATGTCAGAGATGACAGAGACAAAGTCTACGATGGAGCGAGCTTACCCAGAAGGAGCCTGTTCACTCTAACTTTGAAGAGATTAGGGTTGTAAGCATTTGGAAACACAGACGCAGGCAGAGAGTTCCACTCTTTTGCTGTGCGCATTATAAAAGACGTTTGGAAACGCTTAGTGCGAATTGGTGGAATAGCTACAAGGTAGGGATGGTAAGATGCAGTACGTCTGGATGTCCGATGGTAGAAGGGGGCCGGTGGGATGAGGTCGTGGAGTTCTTGGGCACTCTCACCCAAGTACAATCTGTAGAAGACCGATAAGCAGGCAACCTTACGGCGATGAGCCAAGCTATGTAGTTTGGCATCCACCAGTTTTACGTCACCGATAAGTCTCTTAGCTCTGCGTTCCACCGAGTCAAGCTGATACTTAGCTGAGCCATCCCAAAGGTGGCTACAATACTCCATGCAGGATCGGACTTGTGCTTTGTAAAGGGTTAAAAGCTGTCCAGGCCTGAAGTATCGCTACACCCTATTTAGGATGCCCAGCTTTTTGGCCGCAATTTGGGCTTTGTACTCGATGGTGGTGCCAAAGTTGAGACTGGATGTCAACTCCATGCCTAGGAGCTCGAGCCGATCAGTCACAGGAACAGATGCACTCCGAAAAGTAGGAGCTTGGTCAAAACGACTCCTTTTTGCGGTAAAAAGATACGCCTGTGTTTTGGTAGCGTTAAAAGTGACCAGATTGTCATCACCCCACTGGGCGACAACGCTTCTGGTCAAATTTGTCCGCTCTACCATGGCCTCTCTCAAGGAACGGACTTCATCCCCGCCGGTTGTTGCGCTGGGCAAATATCTCTCTGAAACCGTACTGTCATCTGCGTATCCAACAAGATCAGGCTGAAGTAGGTCATTGATGTGCAGCAGTAAAAGAGTTGCAGAGAGAACAGACCCCTGAGGAACTCCGGCATCAATAGCCATGAGGTCAGAGGAGCAGCCGTCAACGACTACTCGGATCGACCGTTCACTTAGGAAGTCTAATATCCAGCTACAAAAACCAGCTGGGATGCCATAAGCAGGAAGCTTGCTGAGTAGACCTGCGTGCCAGACCCTGTCAAAAGCCTTCAAAATATCGAGCGACACGGCAAGTGCTTCGCCGTGTCTCTTCGCCCCAGCAGTGCGTGACATACACAAGAAGATCGCCAGTTGACCGTCCCCGGCGAAAGCCATATTGACGGTCACTGAGGAGATCATTGTTTTCAAGGTAGGTCAGCAGCTTACTGTTCAGAACCCTTTCCATAACCTTGCATAGGATGGAGGTAATGGTGATCGGACTGTAATGTGCAGGGTCAGCACGATCTCCCTTTTTGGGCACCGGTTGCACATTCGCAAGCCTCCATGATTTCGGCACCGTTCTGTTTTCAAGAGAGAGTCGATACAGGCGTGTCAACACAGGAGACAGTTCAGGTGCACATTGCCTCAACACTCTCGCCGGAATGCCGTCAGGTCCGCTGGCCTTATTCACGTCTAGACTGCACAATACTCTTCTGAACTCTTTAATGTGAATTGCGATCTCCTGCATCGAAGAGTCACAGCGAGGCAAAGTAGGTGGTTGCTTGGAGCCAGCGTCCAGACGCGAGTTGCTTGCAAAGAGAGTTGCAAATAAATTTGCTTTCTCTCTTGCAGAGTGAGCCAGCGAACCATCAGGTTTCAGCATTGGAGGCAAAGTGGGTCGACAGAAATTCGTTTCAACCGCTTTCGACAGGGACCAAAACTGCTTACTAGCCGGAGGGTGCGATGCTAGTTTAGCCCCGATACGTCCGACATGGTCAAAACGTGCCCTACGTAAAACCCGCTTGCAGAACTTGGCGGCAGAATTGAAGGCTCTTTTCCTCGCGCGAACCCTACGTGCTTTAGCCTTTCGGTCGCGGGCCTTGATCCAGGCTTGGTAAGCAGACCCTTAATGGGCCTCAGCGTGGGCACATTCTGCATTATACCAAGGCCGTGACTTGTGACCGAGCGGGATGTCGGAGAATGGAATAAAATACTCCATCCCCTGCCGAATCACGTCCGCAATCACATCAGCACAGCACGAGGGGTCACTCGAGGAGAAGCACACTTGCTATTACTACTATTTCTACTCTGTAATCTAAGATATAAATCATGAGCCGCGGAGCTGGGTTCATTTTGTACCATGTCCTTTACAAATTCTTGAGCAACTTGTTACTTATCGTTAATAAGACCTTGAGAAGACGTCTCCAATGTGTTAAGTGTTATGTATTTTGTTCCTGTTCATTTCATATAATTTTCCAAACCTGTTTTCACTTTATTGCTTATGTATAAAGCCTTAGCAACATTACAAATATTTTTTTTATAATATTCTGAGTAGGTAAAATACCATAAATAAGTCTCAGTGATAATATAATGCCCTAAAACTCGTAAAGTCTTTCTCTAATTTTCTGAGTCCTTTATTCGCCCATTCACTGAATGAAAACTAAGGAGAGATGGTTTGTTTTTTTTTCTTATTCTCTTCAAACTGCAACCTATATCGTCAACATCATCATACCTGCCGAAAGACGTTGCCAAAATCGCCACGCTTGGCAGGCGAGTTGGCGATCGCAGTGTAGCTGTAGCAATGTACCTACAGATAATGCTGCATGGTATAAACGATGATGATGATGATGAACTTTAGCTGATGAGATGATGAGTTATATGTTTGAGCCGTTTGGGGTTGGACAATTAGACCAGGGTCCGAGGATTAATGGAGTTTTTCAGGATATCAGCAAACAGTCGATTCTTCATGTAATCAGAGGGCTGGGCTTTTTTTCAGCCAAGGCCCAATGACTCTTAATGCAACTGTAGTCGTCGCTGACTACTCCTAGCTTTGCTAAGTTATCCCGTTATGTCCCACTGCTGGGCAAAAGCCTCCCTCTCCCTTTTCCACACGTTTTTGTCCTCTGCCACTGCGGGTCAGTCCTTCCGGTAGGAGCCAAGTTCGTCTCTCCGCCTTCGCTTTAGTCTACCGCGATGTCAACTAGCATTGAATGGGACCCTATTAGTGGTACTTTTAGCCCACAGCACAGCTCATCCGACATACGACAGACATGTCCAGCCCAATCCCATTTAATAGAAGCAGCTATCCAGGTAACATCTGTGATTTTAATTTTGGCGCGCAATATTGTGTTCCTTTCAAGGTCCGAAATTTGAACTATGCGCTCTATATAATACTGCGCTCCACGGCTCGCTGGCAAATCTCGAGTCGCTATCTATCCAAGAATAGAAAATGAAAGGACAGGTTCGTTTTACATATTTTATTTTTATTTTTCGTATGAGTTTACACCTAAAACTAATAATTTATGATTGGGTAATTAAAAATATACATTCGTCATAATAGAAATCTATCTTATCAACTAAAGTGTGTTCATCTTTTAATTAATATAAATTAATAAAAAAACATTAGTTTAAAATGCGAATTTGTACACAAGGTAACGAAATATCATACCTATTATAAATTTACCTTCCCATGCTCTAATTTTTGATGCTCTATGAGTTCTTTCCCTCCCCTTTTTATTCCTCTTGTATGTTTATTTATATTTTTATTAGCTTGTAGGAATATACTATATAATTAGTTTGTATGTGAATATACTTTTAAAATGATAAATGAAACTTCCATAAAAATGAACAAACCAATTTAAAAAAAAAGTTACTCTTACTGTCACTAAGAGTCCGACACTCCCTTCCACTCCACCCGCAGCGGCAGAAGTCATTTGATGATTCATCCATAAAAAAAGACCGGACAATCGGGTTCGGCTGGCAAATGGTGATGAGCTAGCAATGGGGAACACCCACAAAGATTTTACAACCAATTTTACCTATATACAAATTCGCACGTGCATAACATAAATCAATAGATGGATCCAGAATTGGGCATAAATTAATAAATATTAATTTTACATCGAACTCGTAAAGCTTGTGCTACAGTAAAACAAATTATATTGGTACACCTACATTTAAAAAGTGTAAAATTGTACACAGTTATTTAATGTTCAGTTTTTATTTTAGATTATGATATTGAAATTCGGATTTCTTATTTTGGTGCGAATTCTGGATACAAAATTTTATGAGTTTAGACTGTTAAATAATTGTGTTTGCACATCACATAAAGGATAGATAAGTAAAACACAGGTGGGTTATTTTGGGTGACTGGCATTACACTATTTCAATTTAAAAGGTAATAATTATAAACAACATGACTCAACAGTGAGTGCAGAGGTTTTCAGCATGCAACTAAATCAGAGTATATGTTCGGACATTATACTCTCTGAAAAAAGCAACTTTTAATTATTTTCAGTCGAAAATTGTTCAACTCAGTTATAACTTAACTTGCTGAAATGGTTGAGTCATTATACAGCAGCCTTGTGGAATGAGTCTCTTAAATAAGTACACATATTAATTAAGGTAATTATTCAATGTTTATTTTTTTAATTAGTAAATGTTTATATTCCGCTTTTTTCTTTGCGGAGAGTCGTACTCTATGGTATTGGCAGATATTCTATTTATTATCAAATATTTGGGTTTCAGAGTTGACGAACTTACCTCTGTACCGATATAGTTATTAATCTCTCTAGTTTCTTATACAATTACGGGTTAAAAATTATAATTTATTTATTATTATCATAACCTAAATTTATCTTTTATAGCATAATTGATACCTATAATTTCTAAGTTCAGTAATTATCTAAAATCTTTGTTGTTATATAATAACACACTAATTTACAATATTTTTTGAATAAATGTTAAATTTCATATTATTATTTACAATAATAATAACATCTAGATAAATTAATTAATTTTAAAAGATTCTACTATAAATAGTTATTTGGCACTAATATTAAAATAAACGGACTTTGTTAAAATTAAATATTTCATACGACTACCTATCTACTTGGTTTCAAGAGTTCATAAATTAATAGGATTTTTTAAATGTTATAATATTAATTATTTTATGTTGTGCTAATTCTTGTAAGGTACACAGCAAAGGAAATATTATAACGCCGAAATTTGTTTTTTTTATTAGACAACATTAAATAAAATGCGTTATTACATATAATTGATTAATTATATAATTAATTTAAATGCGGTACAGTAAAGTATCATGCTTTTTATTTAATTAATGGAATTAATTGATTAAGTTTTAATAAGTGTTTTTATCACAAAAAACTGGGCCAAAGACGGTTATAATTTTAATTACAATGCAATATTTTCTAAACAGGTATTAATCTTTCTTTGCATCATTTTACTGCTGTACCTTAATTGTGAAACATACTTAAAATATGGTAAAACAAACATAACAACACATTGAAAACATTTACATTTTATAGTTAGCAATCTTGCAATAAATATTTACGTATGTTTAACAGGAAGTATATGAAAAATGTATATGTTTTTGGAATAGTATATAAATATAATTTATGTTATAATAATATATAAACAATGATTAAGTAAGTTTTTAAAATTCGTTTAGCTCCATTCAAAAAGTTCACTAAAAGAACTTATTAAGCTTAAATTATGATAAATCAAGAGGACAATTTTATAGTATGTTTTTTAAAACATACTTCAAATAGATTAATTGATTGATTTTATTTGTGCACCATAAAACAACAATACTAGAGAATATAAACATTTCAATTATTTAATCCACTAAATAAATGTTAGATTCTATTCACTATGCTAGGGGCTAAATTATCTACAATAGATTTCTAGATAGGTTGGATAGAACTACGATAAGAGTAGATGAAATAGAAACATTACGCTAGTACACACACTCGGCCCTAAATACTTTTGGAAATCTTGTTAAATATATTGTTCAGTATTGTCTTATTATTTTATTGTAAAAACTATTATGTGGAAGTTCTATTTAAGCAGGTAAACCAACCCAGTTCTCAGTGGTATAAATGAGCTGTTTCTTGGCGGCTCCTAAAAGGGTAGACATGTACTATCTAATGTATTTGTCTTCTCTCATTATTTTTCCAAAATTATCCAGCGCCGAGTATAAAAACAGTCATACAATATTTCCGCCCATAACAACACAGTTCACTTATCGTAGTGTAAAGAAATATACATAGTCAAAGTCATCGTCAAAGAAAATAATGACGATCAGTAATTGACCGCTGACTAACAGCTGATCGATTATGTTCGGATTCACATTCTCTCGTTCGTTATTAGCTTTATTTCTAATCTCTCTATCGTTTTGGCCTCCATTCCCCGCAGTCGTTCCTTGATCCACATTGTTACATAAACTACGTTCATTCTGATCACGTTTACCCCCGCTTTGATCGCATTTACCCCCCTTTTGACCTCGTTTACCCTTCTGATCATTTTTACTCTTTTCTAAATCATTCTGTTTTACATTTACCAGAGAACTTTGAGCCGTATGCCGTATCACATTTCTTTCATTTGGACCTCTTTGGAAGGCATCGGACTGGGCGCGTCCGGTTGGCCGAGCGGATCAGAGTCTCTTGTGGGAGTCTGTGCTGGCGCTCTTGAGGGAGCCGAAGCGTCGCGTGGCTGCGGACGTGGTGGGCGTGGTCTCGCGGTCCAGGCTCGCGGCGCGAAGGATCAGGCCTCGGGATTGAGGGAGGGAGGATTCTGGTCGCACCTGGAGATTACAAATGGTATCGGAAACATGAGTATCGTCATCTTTAAATCAGTCACACAGACATCAGCCTTTATGATTAATTAGCATCGTGCTTTAAGAAGCTGTCGATTTTCTTATGGATCAAATTCAGATAGCAGAATATTCTTAAGTGCACACTTGTCTTGCAGGTCACAACATGCATTATATTGTATCAAATTGTTGACCGAGAAAATCGAGTATAGAAAAAAATATGAAATGCTAGAACTGCTGTCTGCATCAGATAATCTGATGCAGTCAGCATCTAGCATTTCATGTTTTTTTATTATATAAGCGTTTTTATTTCAATTAGGCCATAATAACTTAAATTAAAAAAATACACAAAACTTACAACAAACTAAAATATAGCATCAAATAATTCGTCCTCAACGCTGTCAGCTGGTAATATGCCCAAGAGACTGGCGGCATTGCCACGTTGAATGGCAATGCTTAGTCTCTGTCCAAAGTAAAAGCCAGCACTTGGGTCACGGGAAGTGTCAACCAGCCGTTTCGAAATTTCCTTGAAAAGGCTGTGAGCACACAGGCCCCACGGCCCGAGGGTTTCAACCCCAAACGGCTCGAAAATATAGTTACCAACAAGGTTAGGTACTATATTTACGCCGCTTGAGGTTTTCCGCAGCCGCAGGGGCAGCGCAAGCACAACACGATGAACTAGGAAGATGGGATGGCGCAAGAGTATCGACTCAGATTGCGTCCCACACTAAAGGCCTACCCATCTTCCATGGAAACAAAGACATGCCGTTCGGTCTTTTGCCATCGTCACGTGCCAAGCCATTGGGTTCTAATACGGCTGGAACGCCGACGGTGACGAGAGCTCGTCGGACAATGTCGTTTAAATTAGCATGTCGCGCAAAACGGCCCGCACTGCGGCTACAAGAAAGGCCATGGTGCCCGAGTTGATATGAATAGAAGCTGCTGAGCTGAGAAGATTCTTGCTTGCAAAACTTGCAGTCAGGGATCAAAAGTGGCCTTGGAATTTAAGAGAGTGAGCCTGCATTTTTGACCTCTGACTCTACAAGTTTATTCTCACCGGTTCTCCCACAGACCCAACGCGTCGTTGCCTCGGCTCCCTCTCAGGTCTGCTCGTCTGTTCAGTGAAAGAGGTCTCCAGTGACCGCTGAGAGGCATCGCTGATGGACTGGGAGAGCAGGTGTGTGGTGGAGGAAGAGTTGGAGTCTTCGATATTCGAGTACTC
This sequence comes from Melanchra persicariae, assembly GCA_947386135.1. Classification (NCBI taxonomy): domain Eukaryota; kingdom Metazoa; phylum Arthropoda; class Insecta; order Lepidoptera; family Noctuidae; genus Melanchra; species Melanchra persicariae. Next base: position 4,511,658 of record OX376661.1, on the reverse strand, counting down.
GTCGGGACTGTCGTCGCGCTGAGGGGTGTCGGATTCCTGCGGAGGAATTCAACGTGAATGAAAATGCTAATGACTCTTAACGCGTTCCGGAAGCCTAGTTACTTATCTGGTTAATTGCAAGTTTTAATGCATTACTACACTATCATCATTCTAAAGTAAGATCACAATTCTAAAATAAATGTACCAGTTATTTATGCAAATAAAATATTTTTATTGCTTTTGCCCTTTTTCTAAACCACATTGCAAAAAAAATAAAAAAATCTTACGCATAACAAATTTTTTTTTTTGGTTTGGAGTAGTCAAGAAGAAGATTTACAGAAACCAGTTTTGTCAATCATACCTCTTCCAAGTCTCTCAGAGTGGTGGGATAGAGGTGTCTCCTGGCGTCTTCTCTCTCCTTTTCTCTTTCCCTCTTCTCAAGTTCGTCTGCTAGCATCATGACCTCCCAGTCACCTCCGCTTCCTGGTAACGCTGGAATAAAAAATTGCTCGAATTTAGTTAATCGAGTTACTTGGAGAATTACTGATCAAAATTTTACGAAGATACGGGTACTAGTTGGAGAGCATAACATAAATATGCGTAATGACTTTAGGAGAAACTTCACAGCACCTTGGAGTTCCTCTAATAAAGGGTATTTGCAATTGGAATAAGGTTACTAAAGTATCAAATAGTTCATGTAATGACATCGCTGTGAAAGTTAGTAACTTAGCGTTTGTACAACATGTAACAGAATAAACACAATCCTCTTAAGGGGTCATTGTACTGATCATTATGAACCCATAAGAGGTATTGCGTTTATTCTGTTACACGTTGTAAATAATGGTATCAAAAAGTGTAGAAATACCTCTTATTGGTGACGAACTGCCATGGCTAGAGCTGCTAGGTCGTAGTCTCCGAGAGCTGTCTACAAACTCTTCAAACATTGGAGTGCGAGGCAAAGACTCCGAATCACTGCTAGACGATGTTGAAGCCCTTGAAGAATAATATTATTTATTAGTATAGATAATTATAGCTATTATAAAGTTCAGTAATTATATACACTAGAAATAAAAATATTCAACCGCGTCGCTGTCGACTGAAAGTCTGCCGAAAAGACAGCATTGGCGCTTTGTATAGCACAATACAATAGGGAAAAGTTTAAGAACGAGATTTCGTACACTTTAATTCCACAAGAAAAGGCTATAAATATCTGAGATACCTATTGTAAAAAACCTATTGTCAACCTATTTTCAAAGACGATCCTGCCGAACGAAGTTCGGTCATAGTGGCCAAACATGCAGGAGATATTTACTGTCATAGTCTGATGGGATGGCAATACAACACGACCGGGTAAGACACGGTCGTGTGTACTGATCTCTTGATCAGGCGCATACTGGATGGTGCAAACTCACTAAGGGGTGGCTTGTGTGAGTGTGAATTTTCAAACACTTTTTTTTGCTTCGCTTTTTTTATAACGGTTTTGAGAAATATAATAAAATATATCAATCATACATTGCATGTGAATTCTACTTGCAGAGGAAAGTAAAAGGAAAGCTTACGCATCACTCCAGCTACAGTCACTGCCGATATCCAGCACGGTATCGTTACAGTTGTTCGTCGGCTTGTGCGAGGTACTTCGGTGGAACAGCGAGCCCAAGCTGAACTTGCGGTGTTGTCGGGGACGGCCTTCAGGGAAACAGATGCCTGGACATTTCAATAAGCATTAGATCTTTGAAAACATTTGTTTTGCCATGTAGCAATTTTGTTCTTGTCGTGGTTTAGTTAAAATCATAGTAGGTATAGTGGGAACGATTGCAGTGATCACAAAATTTTAGTGTTTCATATTATGTGTTTTTGAATATTTTTTGTACAAGATGGTAAGATGTGTAATGAAGAATTCTTCATTACACATCTTACCATCTTGTACAGCATAAGTTTAAAAGTAAGGGGGTTAAAATTTAATATTATAATATCCTTCCTCAGAAGTTTATAGACATACAGAATAGACCACGACCTCGGGCGGGGAAGCCAGAACAAAAAGCTAAACGGTAAAACGATGAAACTTACTCCTCTCATTTTTGCCAGTATGATGCATTCCAGTATCCACAGAAAGAGTCTTCTTGATCTTCGACTTAGTAGTGTCCAGGTGAGATCCGAAGAAGTGGAAGTGTCTCCTACTGGAGCGGAGGCTAGACTGCTCGGGGCTCAGGAGTGAGCGGTCTTCTGACGTGGTGTGCGGAGACAAGGGCCTGAAAGAGGGAGCGCTTCTGTGGTCTGTAAGTGTACTCTTTTCTATTTCAAATACAGTCCAATGAAGTGAACTCAAACCTCAACGATTACAAAGAAATAGCTATTGGTAGGACTAGGACATGACTAGATGAGAAATACTAAAACTATGTAGGTTACTTTTTGGAATGATCTAAGACAAACTTTGAACTGATATTTACAGCAAGACTACTTGGATTTCATGAGCATAGGGTTGAGCTATACGACTAGATTTTTATTATGAAATAATAAACCAATCCTCTTACCTCGTCAAGTCTTGCATTTCCATACTCTCCTGGTCACTCTGGTCCTCCCAAGACTTCCTCTGCCTCAACTTCGCCGCCCTTTTCCTCGAATAAGTTCCAGCTTTTCCATCTAGATTCAGATCTAATCTCTTCGATTTGCTCACAGTCCACTGTTCCCTACTCGACGAAGTTTTGTCAACTCTCGAAAGCGATACGGCTAAGCTTTGTAGTTCTGCGTATGATAACCTTGATAGTTCAATTCCTTGAGTTAGTTCTCTTAGGTTTTCCTCTGTGAGGTCTTCAGATGATATTTCTCTTGCGCCAGCGTTTTCGCTTTCTGGTGATCTGTCTATCTCTGCTTCGTCAGCACTTGCTGTTGGGGGGGATGTTGCGAATACAGTGTCGAGTGAGTCTCCTCTCTGTAACATCAACTAATAATTAATGCTTTTCTTTATAATTAATGCGGTTATCAGAATTTGTTTTACGATTAATAATATATATAACTCTAAAAAATCTGATACAAATCTATCATGTAATCTCTTACCATGAATCCTTCTTCCGCGGCCGATGCATCTTCACTGCCCGAGCTACCATTTTTAGACACGGGTAGATTAGTTGCAGTGGCTTCTGGAGTTTCACCAGCCACAGTAGGGTCCACTCCAGGTCGTTGTCCAGTCGGACTCATCCCTGCTAGACCTAGTCTTTCTAGCTCTTGGATACGCTTCTGCAGCTGACTTATTATTTCATCCCGTTTCCGCACTTCATTTTCTAAACTGTTGAACCTTGAATGTTTAAAACATATTTCAAAGCGTTCAAAATTATGATGAAACGTTGACTTGGCAGAGATAAAAAAGAAAGAAATGAAAATATTGCCAAAGTACATTACCTTTCTTGAAACTTTCCTTGAACATCATGTAGATGTCCTTGAATTACTTCTTTGATACCTAGCAGTACTTCTCCAAAATATTCCTGTTCTTCGATCGAGCCTGTCAATGAATACAAACCTTAGTCAATTATTGATTGAAAATGCTTGCGTCCGATAAATCTGCGAAGATTGTTAAAAAATATATTTACCTCGTAATAGTTTCCTTTGGTTAGCAACAGCTGATATTAACGTAAGCTTAGGCTTCTCTGAAGGCACTTTAATTTCTTCAGGTCTTAGTGATTTTAAATCTAACATTGGATCAATATTTTGTTGTAAATCGTACTCGGCTCTAATGTTCAGCCCGTGCTCTTGAGGAGTATTTTCATCTGCTAATCTTGATATTTGGTTGGGGGGGCCTTCTGGTGCAGTAACTTCGACCTCAGGAGGGGGAGGTTGAGAAATTTGTGGTATCGAAGCGACGTTAACTTCTGGCATCGTGAAAACGTCATCATTTTGAAAGTCAGCAGGCGCACTGCCAGGAGGTGAGGGTAGTGTGTGACGATGGAAGGTAACGCTCTTGGCAAACTTTGAATGTCTCGCCGCATACCCTTCTAAAGTCGGGGCACGAATTAATCTCTTCAGTTCATTGCTACGCTCAGGACTTTCAGCGGGCGTTACATCTTCAGAGAGTTTCTTTAAAATAGACTTCAGCTCTCTCCTTTCTAGGGTCTCATTAGATTCATGACTTCTGCAAGAATCAATTGATTTCCGCTTGAATTTTCTTTTATCCATAGTGCTACCTTCTGAATGACTTCTAGTTAATGTATCACCAAGCAAATCTTCCGATGAACTCGTGCAATCTAAGCTGGAACTGCGAATTTTCACTACCTTTTCTAGTTCTGCTAATTTCTGCCGCTCATTCAATATTTTAAGTTTTTTTACAAAAGGTAGTCCACCATATTCTGGCGATAAATCGTCTATTGATCGGTACTTTTTAACTTTGGGCAATAACATCCCCTGTGTCTTAATTTCAGCTGGTTTTGAGCCGTTATTAACATTTTTCTTTGGAGATAAAGTTAATAAATCTAATGATTTCTCTTGGACGGGTTCCAAAGGGCCTGTTAAGCAATGCTTAGGTTTATCTTTATCATTATCACTAGCAACTTCAACATTATTATTGTCTATTTTAACAAGCTCCGCCGTGGTAACTATAGGCACACATATATTTACAACTGCCTCCGCTATTCCTTCATCCTTTTTCTCACTACTCGTGCTCATGCTTTCATCTTTTTTTTCTTCTAAACTAGTCTTACTTTGGCTTTTTGATTCCCCTAATATAGCTGCCTTTTTAAGTTTCGTCCAAGGCTTTTTACTTTTTGGTTCTTCTTTAACTTCGGTGGGTGGCATTGGACTTATTTCTACTGGAGATTTTTCTATAGTTACTGGTTTTACTTTTTCTGGGGCAGGTGTTTCGGATTCTTTTGGTCCACTTTGTAGCAGTTTTAGTTTATCGCGGAATGTTGAACCTACGGCTTTTGCTGGAGATTTAATTTTACTAACAACAGAATGTGGTATTGAAATAAGATTGCTTTCTGTCTTTGGTGTGGGTTCGACAACGGCTGCGGGTTTCTCACTTGTATCTTTATTTAATGGCTGGCATACTGCGGTACCATCACTCTGAACTTGTAGTATTTTATCTCTAAAACTAACTTTGGGTCGAGATGTTCCATCACTTGATCCGGATGAATTTTTCCTAGATGTTTTAGTGGTTGGACTTTGAAGTTTACCTGGGGAGCTGGATTCCGAACCTTTCCTGATTGGACTTAGCGTTTTTATCGTAGGGCTTAACGGGCTTTTGATGGACGTGGGGCTTATTGTATCTGATGACGAAGGCTGGTTGCTCATGGTTGGAGTTAGTTGGTTTTTGTCTCTTTCTTCTTTTGCTTTTAGCAAGAGTAACCTTTGAATGAGTGGGAGACCAGCTCCTACAACTTCAGGTTCTATATCTGGAGCAGAACTGGTTGAAGGAGTTGGTTGTGGTGTTAGAGACAACACTGATGAAGTTGAATGCCTTTGTTTGGCTACTTTTTCTTCGCGATCCTGAAATTAAAACAAACAATGTATCAAAAATATCTCACAGCTAAAAATAGTGTTATGTAATATTTGGCAGACAATTTCTACCTGTTTTTCTTTGAGTAGCTTTAATCGTGAAAGTAATGGCAGGCCAGCTCCAATTGGTGAAATGCATTTCTCACCATCTTTGCTACCAGATGTGGTCTCACCATTATTATCCTGAAAATGAAAGTTTTAATCAAAGTTCGAATATGATTTAGTATGAAATAATAGACGATCATGGCAATAATACTAACTTCTTGATTATGAGGATGAGCCGAGTCATCGCTCTCGACCCTAGGCATTCTCCTCAACATCTTTCCTTCAGTGGTGCCTGCCCTCTCGGCTCCAGCTAACGCTTGCAGCTCCAATGATTCCCCTGATCTGCGCCCAGCCCGTGATCGGCTGCGGATGGCGTTACGAATGCCCTGGGAATGGTCAGATTGCCATTTTAATCTAAAGTCTATATGCTATGTTCTTCTGAAGGATCTCTACACCAATCGACTCAATCGCCATAACAACGGAAAATAATCCTCAACTCAATCAGTCTGCAAGCCTTTTCCTACCTTTGTTGGGGTCGGCTTCCAGTCTATACGGATGCAACTAGTTACAGCATTTTACATAGAGCGACTGTGTAGCTGATCTCCACAACCAAACACATTTGGGTGCGTAAAGCTGCGTTACCACCAGAGATGCGCGAGGATGCGTAGTGAGGGATTTATTTGGAAAGAACCAATAGAATCGCTTCATTTCCAAGCTCAGCGCAAGCGATTATATTCTTTACAAACAATCTATCGCTACGCATCCTTACACATCTCTACTGGAAACACAGCCTAAGTATTAGTTGCGGAATTTGTTCGAAATAGTCACCGCGGCCCTGGAACGCAAATGGCATTTGGAGGAACACTGATGGGTTTTAATCAGTAAGAGTCTGATACTCCTTAAGGATATGGAGTCATTTGATGATTTGCTATCTTTAAAAAAAGCTTAAGTTTAAAATAAATAATAAGTCTGGTGTCAGATTTCTTGGCTGCAGTAACGACCATAAAAGATCTATATTTTTTAGCGTTTGGAACGTCCGTAAAACCCAAAGCCGTGAAGAACATGTTCTTCACAAATAATTCGATTGAAAGTACTCGTAATTTATTTGGCTACAACATTGATGCGGCAAGATTGACTGGTAGATAATGCATTGTTACAATTAGTCTACCTGTCAACCATTATTGAACGTTAAGAAGTTAAGAAGTTTAAATAAATGTGGCAAGCATCCCATGTTAATCCCACCAAATTGTCTATCCAGCCATTAATCATGACGTAAGCCAATTTACATACAATTATTGTCTAAACAGTCTGTGATTTAACACTCACTACCAACCATCTACGAAACAGTTAATTTTGTAATTGTCACAGTGAATTAAACTCAAATGAACTAGCACGAAATCTACTGCTATCACAGTTGGGTTTTTGAACCGTTAATTACGAGACCATGGTTGTTTCCAAATTACAGCATTGAAATTCTAATAGCATGAAATGTAAACTCGGCTTTGTATCATTTGATGGAAATTATTACTTGGTTATTGAATTTCTGCTTTAATGAGGAGCTTGTGGCAATATATTAACAGCCGCATGATTTGGTCTTTGAGGTTAAGCAACGCGTGCTGACGTCGGTCTTTGGAGGGATCCATTGCATACGGAGACTCCTCCGTGCCTCGGTAAGCACGTTAAGCCGTTGGGTCTCGGCTGTGATTTGTAGATCTTTGACTGACGCTACGAATTTTTCTGGCTTCTGAGTAAAGCCAGAAAATTTGACATCAGTCTTGACAAGGGATACCGTGTTACCCAGTTACTGGATTGTGGAAGTCAGGTGGGCAGACACTTATGTTAATACTGGTTCTCAGCTAGTTTCTCGTTATACTGGAAGCCAAGATATCACAAAGAACCTAATTAGGAAAAGGATAGGAATGTACAACTATATACAGAAGTAATAGAATAAACGCAACACCTCTTGAGGGGTCATCATCATTATGAACAACTTTTACTATGGGACCAACACTGAAATCGCGAAGAAAATCGATTGCTCCATACATTTATGTGCACATAACTCGACAAAATGTACTGGGGAATGAATGTTTTTTTTTCGCGATTTCGGGATTGATCCCATAGTAAAAGTTATTCATAACAATGAGTAAAATTACCCCTTAAGAGCGTGTACGCCGTATGTAATTTCATACAAACTTTCAAGTGTTTATTCTTCAAAATGAATAAACCGATTTTAACGAAACTTGGTATGCATACGCTAGATATCCAGGTCTAAATAGTTATCAGAAAACATATTTGAAAAAGATTTCAGAGGGAAAGAGAGCGATTTTAAGTTTTCTATAGAAAGTGAAAAATCACTATATCCTTCCCCCTGAACTCTTTTTCGAAAATGTTTTCTGATAACTATTTAGACCTAGATATATAGCGTTCGCATGCCAAGTTTTATTAAAATCGGTTCATTCATTTCGAAAAATAAGGATTTGAAAGTTTGTATGAAAAGCCGTACCGCGTAAACGCTCTTAAGAGGTATTGCGTTTATTCTGTTACACGTTGTAGATGTGGTTACAACGTGTAACAGAATAAACGCGATATAGATGGGTTTCTGCTTAAAATGGAAAAGAACTGGCAACTAAACGCAAATTCATTTTGCTTCTACTGAATCGATATGTTTAAAAGCCATGTTTACCTTCACGTCGCTCCGCAGTTTGTGTACTATCCTCCTAGATGCACTGTCATCCCCAGACATCTTGTCTGGACTTATCTCTCCTAGAAAAGACACTTCATTAACATTTTGCTTCGATGTTTTGGAAATGAGATTTCTTCTACCGAATTGTAAGGCATAAATAAACATAACTTGGGAATTTTATTAGTTTCAGGATTATTTGAATATACGAGTAAAATGCCAATTATTATCTAATAAATGTGTGACCTTTTCGTCATGTGATTTTATTTCGGCTTCCGCCCACTCGTAATTGAACCCGTCATTTTGAAAAGGGCATGAGTCACACTTTTTTCAAATGTCATTTTTTGGCGCCATTTTATTAATTGATGGGTTTATTTTACATTTTTCTTGTGAAAAGTTCGCATCTGCAAGTACGACTAACTTGCAAAGAAGTTGAAAATTATTATTCGAAAATAGAAACAACAAAGTAATCTGCCTTATTTACAAAAACGTTCTAAATATATTCAGGATAATTCATAAAAAGATTCTAACCATATGGTTAGAATCAAATTTATTGATTTTCTTAATATCAAAAACAGAAATATAGACATGAAGCTGTGCTGAATCGACTTCCATCATGATCCTTTACGTTCTCTAGTAATACAAAACGGTTCAAAATTATTGTTCGGGTCAATGTAACTACTTTATTGCAAGCTTATCTGGTGCTTCCTATTGTTTTGTTTTTATAAATAAAGGTGATTAATAATTCTGTTAAAATTTATTGAATGGACTTGAGCTTTTTTAAAAATGACGGGTTTAAATCAGAATTGGGATCGTTATTAATAATAATTAACTTTCTGTTGAGTTTTGCATTTTGCAAACGTATTTCAAGCGTTCAGGGGTCGTACTGCAAAATGCCATTGTCATCATGAATGATTCCGTCGTGAAAAAGAGAATAGAATAGAATAGTCTTTGTTATGTACACCACTTCACAGAAAAGATAGATGAAGAAAAAATTACATAGGATGACAATGGGCGGCCTTATCTCTAGGGACAGGGCTAATCGTCCTGTATAGCTCCATCTCTCTCTCACACCGGAATCATTATGGTTTTAAGACGTCTTAGTTGGGCTCCTGGTCTTTTAACTTCGAGCTCATTGGACAATAAAAAATCTTCTACTATTAATTTATTGGTTCTCACCTTTGACTGTCTTCGAAACTGTTTTAGCGTCTTGTCGGGGCTTCCTTCCTAAAGTTTTTAATAGGTTCCTTATACAAACTCTACTACCAATTCAATTTTAATATTATTTAAATTTTGAGTCAAATTCTTTTAGGGGTAAGGTCTCAATTTAGTTTCCTCCTACTGAGAATTAGGTTATGGGTCAAGTGAGGGATTTCTTATAAACTTATTTATATTTACCTTTCCTTATGGTTTATATTTACCCCGCTTTGGCCTTTAGGGTAAGGTCATCTCCGGATACAAAGTTTAAAATGTTAGTGTCAATGGTTTTACCTTTACATTTCTTGGACATATTTTTAGCTTCTTGTAGGCGCTTCCTTCCAAGGGTTTGCAGAATATCTTGTGCTTCAGGATAGTCTTTCATTGCTGCCAATACGTCTTCCCGGGATAGCGAGAAGAGTTCAGAATATCCTACTGATCGAACGTCAGCGGTACGCCTAAAAATAATTTATTGCAATTAAATAAAAAATAAAAATACTAAAAAGGATAATGGGCACTTTAGGATGGACTCCGTACCCGGAGATGTCATGTATCAAGTTGTGGCATAATATGCCACAAATTTTTGAAACCTTTTAAAAGACGTACCTACTAGATGTCATTTGAAAGACTTCAAAAATCTTCATTGTACATTTTTTGCAGAGATTGAAACGGTGTTGAAGATGTAAAATGGTTATTTTATAAATTGAATACAAATTGAGCTCCCTGAATACATTTGAATAGCCTGAAAGGTGCAGTAGTGCTACTTTAATTCAGTTTGAATAAATATTAAGAAGTCCCATGGAATGTAGTTACATATTCATAAGGCTTTGCATTGCTAACTGTAAACGGAAGTGCTATTCAAAGTTTTTCGAAAGATGGATGAAAATATTTTGTTAATATTCTAACTCTTTCTATCTGCTTTCTATGATGGCTTTCCAAAATTCAAGACACAGTAAACTGGTGACGTTGTACTGCAGTGCCTATCTTCTAGCCGCAGTAAAAGTCAGCCCTTGGATCACGCAAAGTGTCAAATTCATTTTTCAAGGAGCATTCGCGTCTCAGCCTCAATCTGTAAAAATATCTATTTTTGACATTGATTTTCGCTAAAAAATGATAATGGATGATGGCATTTTAAGTACGAGAATTGGCCTTCAGATCTTTAAGCAATAATTTAATACTCCGACCTCGTGTGACTTACTTGTTCAGTCCATCCAGGTTTAAAATCCCGATCTCTCCGAAGAAGTCCCCTGCTTTCATGGTCGTAAGCACACGGCCTTGTTCCGATATCACTTCCAGTATGCCATCGGCTATTATAAACATTTCACGGGCGACTTCACCTGAATCGGAGTAGAAATAGAAGTATAGTATAGTCTGTAAGTGGCTAAAGATTGTGACCAAGTAGCTATAGTAGTAGATATGGAATATTTTGATGTAGTTAAAATTAGTGTTGAAATCATTTAATAGACCATGTAAGGTACTAATTTGAATGATACTCATATGGTCGAATTGTCGAAGATAATTTCATTAATTTAAAATAAGCTGTGACCTCTGAGTTAGTTTATGCTCGGAGTAGTATAAGAAACACCAACCAGCTTTAAAATTAAACGGAGTTCTAAGGTTAAACATTTAAAAAATACAACCGAATTCAGAACCTCTCCGAAAATGCACAAATATCATTTATATATTTATGTGATTCACGATTTTCAACTCGTTGTGATTTGAAAAGTTATTGACGGTCTAAAAAGTACAAAACAAGATTATACTCAAAAGCACTCTTTCTTCATAGATAACTTTACCAAGCCGAAAACTTTACTGTTTTTTTTTATTTGATAAAACCCTAAAAATTTTGGCGTTAAAATGTCATCAACACTACGTTGATGACATTTTAACACCAAAATTGTTTTCAAACAAATGAAATTCGCTTTCAGACTACTGGATCCTTTGATTTACATTCGTTTTCTATCAAAAGAAATACGTTGGAATCTTCAAGGTCCCGTTCTGCACGTTTTACGACTTACCTTTTCTACAAATGGAATCACCGGGAGTGAATATGTATGCTTTCATTTTCAACACGAGGTCGTGCAGGAATTCTGGCTGACATTCTTGGAATATTGTAACCTGTAAAAATGTAAGAACAATGTCAAGAAAGCCGTTTCTGCGAATTTAAAGTGCTCTCAGCTAGCCTTCGGCAGTCAGTCCGTCTGATTGCATCTGACAAAGTTGCTCTGACGATTATTCTTTTCAAGGCATGAGATTATTAAAAAATATATATATGTCGCAGCCAACTAGCTGAATCCGCCGTTTCATTAAAAGTCCAGTCTTTTCATTGAATTGTGCCATTTAATCAGCGGCATAAGTGACATGGGCAAGTCATTAAATGATATTGAACAAAAGATGTCACTTAGGTCGCTGAAAATTTGGCACATTGAAAAGGCTAGGCAACCAATTAAACGGCTGACTAAGCTAATTGGCTGCGACATCTATATTGTGTTCCTAATTATTGCCGGTAGGAATAAAGATCTGCACCCCGATGGCGTGACTTATCAAATCACATATTATTCTATTTAAGTCAACATCAGCCTAATTACGTAATTAATAGGCTGCTGTTTACTGAAAGTTAAAATACTGCTCTTTGGTGTTTATTCTTATTAGTTGACGATTTACAGTCCTTAACCGCTCGAGCACTGCCGGCACACCGGTGTGCCGCGAATTTATCGCGAATTTAATGTTTGTTTATTTACGTAAGATTTATTTTTATTTTGGAATTTTCAAATGTCAGTGCTCGAGCGTCATTCCAAAACATCCTCAACTTGAAATGTGTAATTTACCAAATCAAGATCGCACATAAAACGAGTGCTTTAAAAACAACATTACGGCATAGTTAGAAAGCTTTTATGAGAATTCCCATTTCCACACTAGAATGGAAATTAAAGAAACGTAGAGTGTGTTCTGACCTTCAGGCGACATGAAGTCAACTAGGGTACCAATATAGGTCACCCCTTGTTCCCAGGTAGCTAACGACTTCACTATAATTAGACACTTTTATGTTAAGATTTTTGTTTAAAGATGCTATTGTATTTGAAGGCAGTGAAGCCTTTAAAATGTGAGCTCTGAATGATGTTGATAATAAGGGTACAAACGGAACAGCAGAATTTAAACAAATCTGTTTTGGGAGTGTGAAAACGAACTTTAGGGTCAATATAATGCGGTTTTTGATAATGCCAACAGTCGCGAGACGTAGTAATTATGTTTAGTCAATCAAAAACAACAGCAATTTTAAGTTGGATGATTAAAATAAAAAAATACTCGCCAAAAATGCTATTAAAATTGGAGTGGGTCGAAGGGCAAGCGAACAAAAATTGTGACCATAAATGGAGACCAAAATGTTGTCTTTATTTCTTTACTATTATCAATTCGAACATAACGATTGTTGCTTGTCGTACTGTGCGATTACACTTTGGTTATAAGTAGAATGTGTGCCAAGTGCCATATATTGTAATTGCAACCTGTACTTATAAATTCAGTAAACACCTTACCGTGAAAGTATAGAGAGAAGGAAGTTAATGTGAACTATCATTCTACCTTGATTGGGTGGATTGACATCTCACCTCACCACAGTAGCACGGTGAGGTGATTGTCTCTTAGTGAAATATATATAAATAAGTACAGTACCTTCTTCAACACACTCAAATTAACATGCAATGCAAGCTCCGTCTTCAGCTTATCAGGCAGCAGTCCCAGTGCCGTATTGATGTCCCCTCCCCCCTGTATCCGTCCCCTGGACCAGGAGTAATCGTACCATCGCAGCACCCGTCGCTTCATGCCACCTGGCACCTGTGAAATGTGTGACGTCATTACGTGATAAGGGATTTTTTCGGGCCGATGCTTTTTGGGTAGCGTGGCGGATTCGGCTTCATGTGAGAAGGTTTAGGATGTTTTATGTCGCTGTTAAAGTTTGCATGTAGAGAATTTATTTCTGCAATAAATGGCATAGCTAATAATGATGATTTTACAGACGACATTTTGACAAAAAAAAATAACAGGTAGTTGCGAATATGTAGTTGTGAAGAAGACATGTTGCCCCGACCCCAAATAGACTTTGGTTAAAAGCTGTGTTTCCTGATAGCTGTAACCAGGGAGTCTTTAAGTTAAGAGTGAATGGGTTACTTCTAGACAAGCATGCTTCATCTTAGACCACCTCATCGCTTACCATCAGGTGAGATAGTGGTCAAGCGCGTGCCTACAATAATAATAAAAAAACTATGTTTGGAAATCTAAATATTGTTTAGGTTTGGTATGCATCGTCTGAATTCGTATGTGATTGGGATTTACTTCAGATTCAAAATGGTTTTTTCAGTGATACATGAAATCAAACATTTCAAGAAAATCGGGCTGAAAATATCATGCATTTTGATGTGTATGTAGGTTAGATGGATGTTTGGGCATTTAAGGCATTGATAGATGTCAGGCTTTCAGGTATATTGCTTGCTTTTTTGGTAAAGTCGTCTGTCCACTGCTACGTATGGTCACGAAAGCTTTGCTACGTTGGCTGCACGGTTCATATTTCGTCAGCCACGCTTTATAGAGCCTTGTTGCCCGAATGTCCCATTATTCTGTGATTAAACTAATATAAATACCACCAACTGCATGAAACTGCTTGAAAAGTGACTTGTTCGGAAGATTTCGTTTTGCAGATGTCTTTATGCAGACTTTATTCTTATTATGCGAAGACAAGTGATACGTGCACTATGGACGTGCCTTTATTTAACCATGGGCTGACACAGAGCAGTGCCTTTCCAGTATTGTCAGTTTGCTGTAACACCACTTACCTTATGATGTCTCATGTAAGTTTTGGCGCCATCCAGAAGTCTCTCGAACTCCAGCCGGTTAGCATTCCTGTTGGTGATGACATTCCCCACTTGCCCCACTATCGTGGCGAATATGAAGACGCCAATCAAATAGCTGACTATTGTGAAAATGTACCTGAGGGAGAATTGTCAAGTTTACCTTTAGTTTTTGGTTACACTTGTATTAGGCCCAGTTTCTCGAACAAAATTATCGTAGTGACAAATTGTCAAAAGCGAATGGTTCAATGTGTTTTCAAATGCCATTTGCATCACTTGACTTGCTTAGAATTACACGTTCGATATTTTTTTTCAGAAACCTTGGGTTACTTATAATTATTATTATGATAAGTTTAATGCTATTTAAAAGGTGTTCAATAAAATAAAATTGAGGTGTAAAAGAAAAAACTTAAACCGTGTTGCTACAGTGAAATAATAGGTAGGTACGGAAATCAAATACTATTTCACCAACAACCAACTACAATGAAGTTTTAAACTAAAACAACAAACAAAATATAAAACAGTGCAAAGTTTTCGAACAGTTGCGATAGTACAAAACACCCCAAAAGCAATAAAACGGACAAAATAAGCGACACGTTCACAAAATGGCGGAATCAGTGAAGGCTGTTCGAAAACTTTCAAAACCCGTTGTACGACATCGATGAGTGAATTAATAAATAAAATTAAACAAATAAAAGAAATACAGTTAATGATGAAGAAACTAGTCACGTTTATAGTCGTCCGAAGTTAGTCGCTGCGAAGCGAACAGCCTCCAAATTTCTGCCGCCGCCATTTTAGTTTTTATTACGCTCCACACTGGCTGTTTTCCTCCAACAAAATGTTTGAGACAGTGTTTATGGCAAATTAATGAACGGAGAAATTTATATGTAGTGCCGTAAAATACGACGGAATTACAAACCATTTGGTCTTCTAGTGTGTTGCTCGAATGTCTCGCTCGGTTGCCTCATTATTCTGAGACTAAGCGATAGTTTTACTGGGTATTTGTCCTCACAAACCCCTAATAAATGCGACAATCTTACAATAAATTTGGTGTGCTTTGTAAATAATTGTGTGTGAAAAATTCAGCAAAATCCCTTCTACCGCATAGTGTTAAAGCTGTAAAAATCCTTTCCGTGCAATAAAAGGCGTTATTGCGTACCTACGCTCAACTGTGCAATATAAGTCGCTATAAAGTCTTTATTTCCGTCCGTATTGCCTTTAAAATATGGGCCATATTCGCATGCAGTAATCGCCTAAACACTGTCCACAAAACACACGTCGTAAGAAAACATTTTAAGAATAATGGGTCTTTTTTATAAAAAAAATCTAACTTTACAATTCGTTTAAAAATAATGATTAGTAGATTCTTAATTTAAACTTTTCTAATGAGAATTTGAAATTAGAATCCACCAATCAGTATTTAAACTAATCGATTTGTTCCACATTCGCCTCAATCCATAAAGATTTTTTTTATGGGTCGAAGTCGGGGCGAACGTGGAATAAACCAAAAAATCATAATGTTTAGAACTTTTTTATGAATAAGTCTGGATATTTAAATGAAAATGGTGTAATTTATATAAAGTGTTTACGTTTTACGAAAGTCGATTGGTCAGATCATTACGATGTTTATTAAAAGTGTTTGTTATCATAATATTATCATAACTGCCTTGTTATGCGGGACTTATTGGACGAAATTAGGTAACCAAAATACGTGGTCGTAAAACCTTTTCGAGGTTAAGGAGTAGTAAATATTTTAGCCTTATATTTATTGGTTTTAGAAGTTCTGGCGGTGTTCAAGAGAAGATTGAAAAGGCGACCTCACTTGCCTAGAAGTAACCTATAAAATCGTCCATTGTCGACCACATAATCACTTTTCATCAGATGAGATAGTGGTCAAATGCAAGACTCTCTCTTATACCTAAATAATAATTTAAAAGTTCTTAAAGCTAATGAAAATTATTTTAGTTGTTAAATGTTGTGATGTAAAACAAAAAAAAAAAATTGTACCGTTTACGAAACGCAAATAAAAATTTTCTTCAGAAGACATCTAAAAAGAAATTTCCGATAAAAATAGTATCTAAAGCCAGCTTTTCCAATATTTAGTATCATCCGAAATTTTTTTAAAATCTTTTATCCGTAATTCTACACAGATTGAGGGACTTTGAAAAGACGAAATTAATTGAAAGATTATTCTAAGTCCCTGATCAGTCGCACTTGCGAAAGGATATTCCTCTCCGAACAAAAAATGAGTTAGCATTATAAAGAAAGAACTTTATACAATTTAGTGTTATAGAGTTGCGCGTAAAAATATAATTTAATTAACGATTCAAATGGTCTTACAACGAATAATAATAAAACTTTATTTGGAGAAGGAAATTGGTTCAATTTCCGGCAATTTTAACTTTAACAATTACGTAGAAGATTCTCTGAATTTCCTTTCTGTATTCCTTTTAGAATTTTGCTTGATAGCTACACTAAGTTTTAAATAAGATTTTTATAAATTAAAATATCTCAATAAGCAAATGATCAATCTAAAATAAATTGTCATTGGCATAAAAACTTTTCCAATAAAACTAAAACGCACCAGTTACAAAATTAAAAACAAAACAACATCTTGCTAAATCTGTAGGTAATCCAAATTGCAGCCGCCACAAACGAACAGAACGTTCAAAATTTGAATTTGACGTGAAAACTCTATGAGAAATTAAACATGCCACAGACTAACGATGTCTGTTGCCTTGGAACCAACAGTCAGAGCATTGTCCAACATTTAAGGCAAAAGCGTCAGGAGAGTTCAAATTTAAATTTTCATACTATTTTTTGGAGTTTGGGGCTCAGTATTACTTTTTAACAACATAGGTCTAAGTTATTCGCCGCAAAAACAAATATTTATTTACCAAATTATAAACATTAAAATCATCAATAGTCACATTTCTAAGTTAGCGTAACCATCAAATAGTTATTCAATCGGGTAATTTCAACTAAAGTTTTAGATGAACTTTATAATATGTACCCCATTTAAGATAGAACTTATAAATAGGAAAATAAATATTTATTATAGTATCAAATATTTTTAACATGCCATTACTAATACTGAGCAGTAAATAACAAAAACGTAAAAATGTGTTATAGGTGTTTTAGTACGACGCGACGTACGAAGAATTTTCATCCAACCTTGGCCGAACTGTGAGATATGTTGGGTTGTTCTAACGCCAACAGTCGAGAGGTATCGCAGTAATTAAAGCTCGCTTTCTAACGTTGTTCCCTATTCTTTCTACACCGGCACCGGGCCGACCGTGTTTTGTTTTCAGTCTTCCACTTACCCACGTCTACGGCATTCCATTTTAGACGTTAAGGGAGAATTCACACGTACCGTAACCATAACACAACTACACCACGTGGGCAGGCACAAATTTGTGTGAAAATGAAAAGTTTAATTCGCACGGACTGCACCTTTAACCGAGTGGTCGAGATATACCGACCACATCGCAACTGCAACGCAACCATTAGCGACACCACTAGCGGCCGACCACCTTGACCACCACCACCACCCACTTTCCACCTTGTCGTGTGCCGGTTTCGACCTGTCTGTCTGCGTACACTAGCCACAACGCAACTGCAAGAAGCTGCAGCGACAGTATTCACATATAACCACTGCTAAGCCTCTTGACAAAGTGACTTTTACAGCGATAACGATGATCGAAAAGTCAAAAATGTATGAGATTGCCATGCACTGAGGCCCCGAAATATCACGTGGTCAATCCAAACATTTTGGTATTTCGACAATCGCTAAAGCTAATTGAATGTTATTTTGTCTGGAGTCCCTTGGCCACTGTTTGTCGCTGAGATGTAGTGTGGTTGTGGTGCGTGTGAAATCTTCCTTAGCCACGTCTACGGCATTCCTTTTTAGACATTCAGGAATGGTCTGTGGTAGTTCGTTGTGTAATCGGTTGTGGTTATCGATCTCGTGAGTCAGAGGGATTTTAGCTAGATTAATTTATTCTGTTGTGGCTAGCCTAGTTTTCGTTGAAAGCGTCTTGTTATATTTCAGGATTATTTTGTGTGTTTCTTCTAGAGGTAAACAGTGTTGTTCAACACCGTTTTTTTTTGTTGAGTTTTTATAACATTTTTTTCAACTGCGTCTTGTTATTTTGGTTCTTTTTTTTTTTTTTCTAGGGATGGGAAATCATCAAATGACTTCTTCAGCTCTGGGTGGAGCGGAAGAGAGTGTCAGACCCTTACTGACTAAAACCCATCCGTGTTCCTCCTTATGCCCTTTGCGTTCCATCACATCAGTGGTGCAATTGGTTTGTTGGGAAAGTCTGAAAATCTCTACTAGTGACCGCCAGCGTTCTATACTCCCCGATGCTCTGTGATTGAAACAATTAAAATATCATGCCTTCAGGACAAAAACACAAAATTTTCATTGAACAAAACAATTTTTCGATACAATGGTTCGTAAAATGGACTACTTCAATCTAGAACCGAATTGTATATAAAATTAGTTGCGTCGTTAGTTGCAAACAAGTTCCACAGTCTATCTACAAAGGTAACTAATTATCATTTTCTTGGTCATTGGTTGCAGCTGTCAAATTACTTAGAAGCTACATGAAATATTTATCTCATGAACCGTGATAGTTAGACAGTTACAATTTTCACAGATGATGTATTTCTGTTGCTGTTATAACAAAAAATACTAAAAAACAGAATAAAATAAATATTTAAGGGGGCTCCCATACAACAAACGTTAGTTTTTTTGCTCGTTTTTTCTCGATATTCATAACGACAACAGATAGACGCTTGAAATATTCACAGAATATTCAGTTATAAATTAACTTTTAAAATAAATAATTAAATTAAAATAAAACAAATATTTAATATTTCTTGCCGTTTTTATAGATAATGGTATGGAACCCTTCGTGCGCGAGTCTGACTCGCACTTAGCCAGTTTTTTTTTACCTAAAA
This sequence comes from Melanchra persicariae, assembly GCA_947386135.1. Lineage (NCBI taxonomy): Eukaryota > Metazoa > Arthropoda > Insecta > Lepidoptera > Noctuidae > Melanchra > Melanchra persicariae. The sequence goes on along the minus strand of OX376661.1, from coordinate 4,492,464 downwards.
TAAGGACATCATAAAACTGCAAACTCAGGCCATAAATAATTGAAATGGAGGTGAAACAACGTTGTATACATCCAGTTTGGCTACCTTAGTATAATTCAAATGTACACATTCGATATTTGAATTAGTGGCATTGATTGAAATAACCTCTTTCTATGCCTGAGTCTTGATTTATTTTCTAAAAGTCAACTTGGTTCTGAGGGCTTAGCACGAATGTTTTGACGTATGGTAACGTTACAGCGTACATTGCTACAGCTACACTGCGATCGCCAACCCGCCTGCCAAGCGTGGCGATTATGGCAAACCCCCCCATTTGGGGGAGGCCTATGTCCAAAAGTGGACGTCTTTCGGCTGATATGATGATGATGATGATCGTTAACGTAAGTGGATTTTGAATCTAAAAAACTACAACCCCATAGTATTTTCGTTTAATTTTATGCCACATACACAATTTCTATCATACAAAAATATGAATATAGTATCCAATTCTAATAAATATTATGAGCGAAACGGGTATTATAGTTATAATAAAATGTTACGCACGAAAACATTCGTGCCAGGCCCTCAGAACTTAGCAATAACTCATAAATACCTTTTAAAAATCCCATTTTAAAAGTATAAGAAGCGTGATTCACAGCAGACTTCTCAAGACCAATTCAATGCTACCCATTCAATATCCATTGCGCCTAGCCTATTCCGTTTAGCCCCGGTGAAATTTACCGGGGCACGTGCGTCTTTTAAAGAGCATTAAGGGTTTAATATAATTCCCCTTTGGAACATACGTGGATTGGTAAGGAGGTTTTAGAGGCTTAGGGTTTTTGCTCACGGCTTTTCTATGAAAGTGGAAAATTCGTGTTCAACACAGAAAAGCTGCACAAAGATGAGTATTTGATAAAGACGCGTAGACTGCGTCGATTGTTTTTAGTAATTTTCGCAAAACTTTTTTTAAATTTAAAAATGACAGAGTTGTGAGACAAGGATAGAAGAATAACTTCATATGCTTGTAACTCCTCTATTTTGCCATCAATTTTTTTCTATTTTTTCACAAATCGTACCTACAATTTTCGATATAGCTTTTGGATAAGCATTCATTCATTTCGATTTTCCATAGTTGTCAAATACCTTATTAGTAAAATATAGTAGACGAGCTTGTACCAGCGGCTTCGCCTGAATGTCATGAACTCACTCCCGATATAAGTTACGTCTGTTACGCCTTGTATAGGCTATTTAATATCTCGAAAAATTAGTTTCTTAGCAATAAGCAACGGGATTTGAATCCGCGGGACAAAGCTCACAATGAAATAAGATTTTATTGAACTTTCAGTTGGCGTGACAAAGAGATTATGAACTAAGCGAGAAGTTTGACTTTGTTTGTTCAAGTTGTGTATGGTAGAAGTTGTTGACATTTTAATGGCTAAGTCTAAACTAGAAACGTCGGCTTAGAGCTTAGACTGACGACAGATTATGAATGGAATTTCTTAGTGTTCATTTATTTATGTCAAAATGTGAATCATTTACTATCGTCTTAAATATTGTACACAATGGCGGGTAGAAAGATAAGAATTTTTTTCTAACTAAATGTCACCCACGGCTCTGTTCGCGTGTCATTCGTAACTGTTTTTGAAGTGAACACTTCTTTAGCGGCGTTGTGCACTTTTTGGGATGGGTAAAAATGTTAAACTCGCGTCAGGACACGTGACCTGATTGAAAATTCGTAAGACGGAGGGAGGTGTTTATAATATGGAAATTGAACAAAGTGCATGTTCAAGTTTTCACTTCTGCCGGCACTCCCGGAGTGCTACCCGTTGTTTTTTTTTAAATTTATTTATTTATAAATAGGTACAAGGTTTCCTTACCCTTATCAAGGCACACAATTAGATCCCTGATCAACGCATAATTGACAATTAAGTTTGAATCAAGTTGATGTAATGTTCTTTCAGCTTGCGCTTTATGTTTTTACTATTCGTTGAGTCTCTAATATCTATAGCTATTTGGTTTAGTAAATTAGCGATTGTGAAAGAAATGGTACTCCTGCCATAAAAGTTATTTTTGCGTGGCACTTTAAATGATCTTAATTTGGCTTGTCGTGTTGTATTCACGTTATATTTAACTTGAATTTGAATATCACTGTTATCAAAATGTTCAGTGAGGAACAGATAGTCAGTCATACTTTGCAATGTTTAAATAAGTCTATGTAATTGTCTCAATATTTATATTTTACATAGTTTGGTACTTCGAGTTTCAATAAACGTGTTTGTAAATTATGTATTTTATCTAGATAAGTTTTAAATGTGTGTCCATAACTGGTGAGTCCATAGGAGATTATCGACTCTTTAAGAGCTGTGTAAGGAGGGTTCTATACGGTATATTTGCGCTTTATAAAAAAGAATTTGGTGAGTACCGCACGTAACTTGCCGCATACAGATTCCATCTGGTATCTCCAATTAAATCGGTTTTCAATTATTCATCCCGGATAGGTGTGATATGGGACTTGCTCTTTTGCCAGCCTTTATTAATTATTGCCTGTGTGTTATTCTATAATATTTTCCTATGTATGTATTTAGAAATATATAAGTATGTTTATCAGTTATCTGGTTGCCATAGTACAGGCTCTGCCTAGTTTGGGATCAGATGGCGGTGTGTTGGTTGTCCCAAGATATTATAATTGTTATTATTTCGTTTATTCATTTTTCTTTACTTTTTTTTAACATTTTAAATATTTCTGAAAAAGTACTGCTAAAAAAAAACATTTAAAAATATAAAAATAGTAGCCGACCGGTATCGGGAACAGAGTCCAAGCTAGGTCAGGGCTCCAAAGAAAGGAACCTCCTAACAATGCGAGCCGTGTCCAGAAGTACTGCTTTCTGAATCAATTATTATTATTATGTTCAGCAGTGAGATGGTGTGTACAGATGAAAAGAGTGGGACTAATGAAATCATAGATATTGAAGTGTTTACATCATTACATAATATAAAACAAAGTCCCCACGCCACGTCTGTCTGTCTGTCTGTACATGATGAACTCAAAAACAAGCAAACGGATGTTCCTACGGTATTCACCAATGAACGAAATGATTCATAAGGAAGGTTTAAGTTTATATCATTAACTCTTTCCAAGTCTAAATATATCACCCACTTCTAAAAAATATTACACCAACACATAACATATAATAGGGAATATGGATGAAAAAAAATAGATATAGCTGTACAGTTTATCTCAAAATATACAAAAATATAATACTAACAGTGAAAATATTATTTTATTTTTAAAGTGAATTTATAACTAAAATTCTATGAATATTTCAAACGTCTATCTGTTGTCGTTATGAATATCAAGCAAAAACGAGCAAAAAAATAACGTTTGTTGTATGGGAGCCCCCTTAAATATTTATTTTATTCTGTTTTTTAGTTTTTTTTGTTATAACGGCAACAGAAATACATCATCTGTGAAAATTTCAACTGTCACGGTTCATGAGATAAATATTTCATGTACCTTCTAAGTAATTTGACAGCTGCAACTAATGACCAAGAAAATGATATTATTAGGTACCTTTGTAGATAGACTGTGGAATTTGTTTGCAACTAACGACGCAACTAATTTTAATATACAATTCGGTTCTTTTTGAGTTTTTTTTGAGTTTGTAAACGCTGTTTTCTATTGCAGCTGTATAGGCGTCATGAACTTTGACGTCAGAGTTGACATCGGACTTCTCTTTCTAATTGTAAACTTTGAAGCTTTATAACTTAACCGCTGATGAAGATATTTTAAAAATTATTGCATAAGTGGTTTCCAAAGCTAATAAGTATTTGATCTATCAAATAAAAAAAAATACATGCATATTGGGATATTCTACGAGCAAAATGATTAAGAAACAAAATTCAAAAGTCACATCATTCTTCGACCTTACCCATGACGCTTAACCTTTCACAAAAAAGGTGTTTTATGGCCAAATCTAAGGGATGCCCAGGGATACCATAAATCAGACATGGAAGGCAGACACTTGGGGCAGTTTGAATTGCGGATATTTATAGAGAGGTGCCCTCGTTTGGGCAGAGTTATCGATGTCCAGTCGTATTAACTACCCTCCAATTTTGGGAAAGCCATTCGTTTTTTGAGCTTGTTTGGGTTTTGGCTTGATTTTGAAGATTAAGGAAAAAATAATTTAGAATTTGAGATATGATAAACATTTATGGCATATGTGTAATATATCAAATTCCAATACAACCCATACTGTGTTTAGGGTTTTTTTTTGTGCAATGGTCGCTTAAAAATCAACTAAAATTAAATACACAAAGTACGGTTTGGGAAATGTCACAATCATCGATTTTTGGGTCTGGGACATTTTTGATCGGTTTTTCACGATGTTTTCCTTCACAGTTTTAAGAGAAGTGGCACAACAAAGCATTAACACAAACTTATAGTGTCAGTCTGGGTTCGAACCCACGACCCACAATTTGTCGCGACCGTTACCACTACGCTTAAAAAGGTAATTTTCCAAAGCTTTTAAATAAACTTAGCTAAGTAGAAAGTTCTTAATTAAAGGACTATCGATAGATTGCCATGTCAAGTTGTCGCAAGCACGTACCGCAAAATTAAATTAGAAATAGATTAACAAAGTTTTGTTTAGGAAAACAAAATTAACAAATTATGAGAGAAACTGTCTACGTCGTTGCATAGTTACAAAATGACTGACAAAAGTATTTTGCTCAAAGTTTTTTGCTTGAGAAAAAAACGTACTGCTAGATTTAGGGCTAGTCCACACTAAGACGAAACGTGATGGTATGTCGCAAATTTTATATAAGATAGCGTATATCGCTATATTGAACGTTATTTACTACACATTGTTTTTATTACATTCCTCAAAAGCTATAGAAAATTCAAGACGCAGTAAAAGTTATGACGGAATTAAAGTGTTTTAAATTGTATGATAACAGAGACATCATTAATTGCGTGTGAATTCACTCACAAGTCACGCAATCGTGAATTTGCGCCATCCAACACAAACGACGTTCTGCGTGACAAGAATAGAAAATAACTTCAAAAACGTGAAACTTCTACTATTTTCCTTCGAATTAATGTTTCTTTCATAAATCGTACTATTTAGTTACTCTTTATTAAAATACATATTTTTATAGGTATATTATATACCTCTATTAGAACAGATCGGTCAAAATATTTATTTAAATTCGAATTCTCAGACTGGAATCAGTACTTTTAGCTATAAAAATTAGCGTTCTAAATTGCATTGCGTCTCGGTGTGTGCTGACCTTAAAGTTCTAAGTTAGTGCTAAGTAATGTCTTGGTAATTAATCATAGCATCTTTAGACGGCTAAGAACAAAGGAGTATTTTATTTTACGGCTATAGATTATTTTTCAAGAAAAAAAAATACAATAGTTTTAGCTTTGTAATAGCGGTCATTGCACCTTTTTACTCGACTACGGCAAAGCAAAAAGGAGGTTATGAATTTGACCGGTATGTATGTATGTATGTAAGTATGTATGCATGCATGTATACAGTGTGTATTCTTATATTGCTTTGTTGGAACCAGGGGCCTAACCACCAACTCTTAAAGCAGTATTGTTTCAATATTACTTCCAGTGGGAAAGAGACGGAGCTATACGTCCTGTATAGCTCCATCTCTTTGGTTGGTGGTTGGTTGGTGGTTGGTTGGTGTTTTAGGCCCTGAACAATAAACTATGTGTATTTTGTCATTAGAAAAAAAATTGGGTGGGTCAATGATGATGGCTTTTAACATTCTTTAGCAAGACCGCCGTAGTTTCTGTTGTAGATAAACTGCAAATGAATAAAGTCGTAGCATCTCGCAGCAACTGCACTTCGTAGCATACTGCTACGAATGCGCTACGAAAGCGTAGCAAAAGTTTTGCTCAATGAGTTTCGACGAAATCATCAAAAATCAAAAGAAATGCTTTTCTAAATCGAGTTTCATATCAAATATTGAGCTGGTATTCTCGATTAGCTCCCTGAAATCTTAAACAGACAGACGTGTCACTTGGTTTGGTCACAGACATGTGATTTAAATCGATTTTGTCTGCTGAGAGGACCCAGAGTATTAAGAAGGCAATGATACCCGGAGAGATTTGTTGAAAAATAGAAAGTATTCCCGTGTTGTGTCAATATTTTTACGTGTTGTTGGTATAAGGGAGTCTTGCTTTTAACTAAATGGAAGGGATGCATTGTGCAAGGTATCTCTTTAATTTATGATTTTACAGGTAGCGAGAAGATAGTAATTTATTCGTTTTTATACTGAGGAGAATGGTGAAACTAGTAGAGCATTTCGGTAGGAATACTTATTTTATAAATATTTGTAACTGGTAAATACGCAAACTGGATGTTGTATAGTGTACAATGTACATATTTTAATGTTTACTCTATAAATTCGCATGATGATTTTGATTTCACCTGTAAAATTGTAACTATCGTTAGAACAGTGGTTCAATATAAATAAAAAGATTCTCGTTCAAGTATGTTAGTTTTCATAAATTAAAAACGCCTTGAATTGAAGTTTCAGAATCTAAACGCATCCTTTTAATATCATAAATGTAAAAGCCTGTAGGTATGTAGTGTTTCTTCCTGAACATTTAACCTCTGACTGTACACCGTAACGAACACAATGTGTAACAGAATAAACGCAATACCTCTTAAGAGGTAGTTACTCATAAGCAACTTTTATTTATTTAATACTTCATCCACACAAATGTTCAGAGGTGGACTTAACTTTCTACCAGTCAACTTTTGGGTGATGCAGAGACAAATAGTAAATTTTACTATAGGAACACTGAAATCGCGTAGAAAAATCGACTGCCCCATACATTTATGTGCGCAAAACTCGACCAAATGTACTGAACCTGTACCTATACGCATTTTCCCCAAAGATCTGGCATGTATGGTAATGGCAATATATAAATTCAATCACGTTTAAACGGCTGAGCGTATTTGGGTGAAACTTTGCACACGTGTAGACCATGTCCTGGAATAATGTTAATCTTTCAGGCAGGCAAAGCCGAATCCAGAAATGAGTCTAAAATATAGAAAATCAACGCTCTGTATTCGAATGTTTTCTTTATCTAATTCGGTTTACCGAATCACCAAAAGAAATATAAACGAATCAATGCTTACTCTACTGTGAACATTGGAGAGATGAAACTTGTGAAATAAATGTGACGTGTTTGTCTGGCTACGGTACAACGCGTTGAAAAAACTGTTATGTTGGAAGAGGAGGTTGAAGAAAACAAATTTTAAACGCTGCTGTAATTATAAAATATTGCTTGAGGGTTAAACGTTATAAAGTTATAAGAAGAATTAGCCTTGAGTAGGAAAAATGAGGAAACTTTAAAACATCTTTGAGTATTTGCTTATATAAAACACATTAGATTAACTGTTTTAATTCGTTTACTCCTCATGGTTTTTAACTGACTTCAAAAAGGAGGAGGTTATCAATTTTGATGTTTATTTTTTTTTATGTGAGCCCGGGCATTACTCTGTCGTATATAGACGGATTTGCAAAGTCCCCTTTTCATTTGAAAGAGATGCATTCTAAAATGTTCCCAAATGGGCTTACATTGTTTCATTAAGATCTGATAACGAAATTCGGATATAGACAGCTAAGTAGATATATGGCCTGGTTGGATTTTTTTAGGGTAGCTCTAAAAAGTGAAAATTAAAAAACGTTTTACAAAAAATACAACCGAATTCGAAAGTCGGTGTCAAAAAACGAAGAAACCACACGAGAAACACCGACTTCCTAAATTAAAGTTATTTGCTATAAAGCTGTCCGTCTCCGAATTGCTTTATTTAATCCTACTCGCAAGTGCGACGAATCGGACGGTGAGAAAAATCATGCCCACAATGTTTGCGAACTTGCGTCAAAATAATACTCAAATTCATTGACAACGGTCAATGATAACGCTTTCTCAACCAATTGTATCATTTCCTTTTTCAGTTCTTATATTATTTACAGCTAAATATAGATAATTTCGTGAACATGTATTCATACTCAAGTTAATCACATAAGTATGTCCTTTCTTCGGCACACTCAATCATATTATGAAAGCAATATTGGCTGGAGTAAGGTTATCTTTTGAAGTGCTCCCTGCCGACCGTTCACAAGGGTAGTTTGTTTTATGTCGAGCATTTTAACGTAAACAGTTATAGTTTTATACAACATGTAACATAATAAACGCAATTCCGCTTAAGGAGTCATATTATTGTACTCATCATTAAGAACCACTTTAACTATGGGACACACCCCGAAATCGCGTAAAAAGAAATCAGCTGTTCAGTACAATTTTGTCGAGGTATGCGGTCACAAATGTAAGGTGCAGTTGATTTCAATGTTGATCCCTGTTCATAATGATGAGTACAATGAGTCCTTAAGAGGTATTGCGTTTATTCTGATACACGTTGTATAGCCTTTTATAAAATAATATTCGTTGTTCAAGTTGCATTATACCACTGTGCCATAGTTAGGCTACATTTTTAGATAATAATTTAGGGTACCTACATTTATGACTGGATATTTTATTATATTTTAAAAACCTGAGGGAATGGCAAGCCGCAGTAAACAATTTGACTGAATATCTCAAAATATGCAAAGTTATGAGCGTTTTAAATATCATAATATTTTTTTTATTTTTTATAATTAATTTAAATTTGAAAATATTTTTTAGCGACACTATTTTGTATGCATTTCGGCGGAACATAGGATGGACCAAACATGTTTTTATAAAACATCATTGTACCCTGTATACCTACACAAAATTAATAAGTAAATTAATATGAATATGAATAATCAGGGACAGCACTAGTTGCGAGTGACGTCACTTGCTGGTCACGACAGAGTGAATAAATCTGCAATGATAGTTGCATGGGAGATTTAACTATATAAATGGCTAAAATAATAAAATCCTAATATTATGGAGGGTTACCTCCATAATATTAGGATAAATTCATACTCGAATAAAAATGGTACATTCCAGTTAGTTTTCTGTAGCAAATGTTTTCTCCTTTAGTTATCTCATCTCGCATTATCGTCGTCTAGTCCAAGAGAAAAATAGACATAATTAGTTCGTGTCATAAGAGTAAACTGTGTTGTTTATCTTATTTTCCTGCTTCGTGCTTTTCCACCGATGAGATCACTTCATCTTCCTGCTGGGGCCGTATTACGACGTCTTAAAACCATCATGATTTAGGTGTAAGAGAGAGATGGAGCTATACAGGACAAATAGCACTATCCCTTGCTCGCAGCACAATCATTATGACTTCGTAGTACGGCCTCTGATCTGGCTTAGCGAAGCTGAGGCTCCAGAGAAGTGACATTAGTAGACAGTCAGCGATAGCGTGGCGAAGGCAATTGTCAAAACGTCTAAATGCTCAGGGTGTTCCAAAAACGCGTGGTCATATTTAAGGGTGATATTGGGTAACTGATATAAATTATGGAAATAAGAGCAAAAACAAAAGAATAACTTTTTCAAAATATCTGACACCAAAATCTTACTTAAAAGTACCAAACAAATCTCTTTTCAAGCAGACTGATGCAGTTGGTGTCATCAAATCTGTGATTGAACTAAAGTGAATGCCACCAGCTGTAACAAACTGCTTGAAAGTCATTTGTTCGGAACTTCTTTTATTGTGGTAGAATTTTTTGAAGTGTTTTTTTTTGTTGTGCTATTTTTTCCTTAATGTATATCAGCGACCCAACATCACCCTTAAATATGACCACGCGTTTTTGGAACACCCTGAGCATTTAGACGTTTTGACAATTGCCTTCGCCACGCTATCGCTGACATAATGTCAATTCTCTGGAGCCTCAGCTTCGCTAAGCCAGATCAGTGACCGTACTACCAAGCCATAATTATTGTACTGCGAGCAAGGGATAGTGCTATTTGTCCTGTATAGCTCCATCTCTCTCTCACACCTAAATCATGATGGTTTAAAGACGTCGTAATACGGCCCCAGGAAGATGAAGTGATCTCATTGGTGGAAAAGCACGCTGAATCCAGCGAAGAAAATAAGATAAACAACACGGTTTACTCGTATGACTCGCTTCTGGAACACCCTCTAAAGGATTAACAGACGCTGTCAAAATGTCACGTGATAAATCCCTGTCATTTAGGCATTTCTACTATCACATTCGGCGATAGAATTGCACTTTTTATAAAGGTTCTGGTGGATATTTGTACAAATAAAACAGCGAGATATGAGAGCGAGGGACCCGAGCGAAGAAGTTATGCGCGCACAGCTGAAAAGAGTCCGTTACGCATCGTCACTCGTTCAGCTTTGGTGGCAATTTTCTGTTGTGGCAATTTACTATGAAACATGTCAGTGAACTATAAAAATGCAATAATAATGTTTAAAAAATAGTGTTCGTTTGTAAAGATATAGAGGTTAGGGCCTTGTAATTTAACATTTGCATGCCAATTTAATTAATGAAATACACATTTCATAAATCAAATTGGCGTATACCGGGTATTTTTTTTTTCAGTGCGCAAACTTTAAGAACCACTTCTGCCCATGTAAATGAACAACTTTCCCCAAGAAAGCCATAGTCAATTCCTAAAAAAAAAATTGAGTCTCCCATACAAATTGTGGTCAGTTGATGACAATTTTGTATGGGAAGTTCAAATTTTTTTTTAGGAATTGACTATGGCTTTCTTGAGGAAAGTTGTTCATTTACATGGGCAGAAGTGGTTCTCAAAGTTTGCGCACTGGAAAAAAAGTTATCCAGTATATTGTTGGCGCACAGAAACCTATCCGCCAACAATATACGTATATGTATTTATAATCTTTTGTTTCGCATTTTAATGCAAAAAAATGAATTAGACTTTGAACTAAAAACACATTTTCACAGCGCCGTAACATGGCCTCGCACCGCTTTACTAACTCGCACATCCCTAGTAGAAAAGCACCCTTATACACACAAAATGTTTGAGTTCTAGAAGACATAGCTGACCCAGACGAACCTGATCTAACTAGGTAGTGTACATTCCAGGCATTTCATTAAAGGAAATGTAATTTGAATTTATGAATTCAAACGACATCCTTCCTTAGGTTTATCTTAGATAGAATATTTTCATGTACCGAGAAATCTAGATTGAAGAAATATTCAGACTGGTTATCATTCAAATGTTCCTTTTCCTTTTATCCTTCCGTCCTATCAAATAGATCACATATTTTGTGGAATATAAGGGTCTTATACAGGGTGCGCAACGTGGAAGTGATGTGATGAGAGTGCAGAAATACGATAAACACGGTGCTTTTATTGGTAATGGGAGCCTGTCAATCACTGAACGGTTTTCTGTGGAAACAAGATGGCGCTTAGCGCGTTGAGTGGTGTTGTAGATTTAATACAAATGCTTTCTTTTGTTGAAGACTTTAGTGAGAAAATATCTTGTGGTTTGCTTATTTTGTCTGTAAAGTGGTATGTAAGGTAAGCCGTTGGTCCTGGCTGTCATTTGAACATCTTTGGCAGACGTTAGAGATAGTCAGAAGCCAGAAAATCTTACACTAGTCTTGGCAAAGGGGTTCTATTACCCAGTTACTGACATATTATTTTCATTGAGTAATGGACTAACTGTTCACCTCGATCACGCCTGATGGAAAGCGATGGATAAGGTCTATGATGGAGCGAACGTGCCCAGAAGATGCTTTTAGACACCGGTAGGTCCACGCGTAGATGAAACAGCAGGCTCCTTGACGTCTGACTCCGGTAGGAGGGCGTTTATTTTGTAGTGTATTTATTTTATAATAATTGAAGTCAATCAGTATCGTCATTGTCGTCTCCTTGTTAGAATAATCTTTCAAAGTTCTGTTCGACAAAACACTATTCATACTTTGTTTATGCAAAGATTTTAACAGTACAAAAACTTTTAAAAGGCACCTTGTTTGGTTGGAAAATTTGATAGCACTAAGTGACTACATTAAAAACTTTAAGCGGTAATATCTAAAATTGTGTTTATCGAAGTTTCGACATTGTGATAATAATTTACACTAGTAGCGGCACGAGTTAATAAGGGTGAGCGCACATTGACAGGCGACGCGAGGCTGCGAATCATTGTGATGTAGCGGTTTGTATTGTAATTCGTAGGCGAATGTTGTGGTATGCGGAGACGGAAACATCACATTATCGTAGTAAAACATCAAGAATGACATTATACTGTAAGTAGCTCTTTATAATTGCTTCATAGAAAGCCATTAAAGCCACTTATATTCGTGAACTGATTGACCTGTCGTAATGAAAAACCTAGATTTCGGTACGCCTTTTTGCAAACTATGTTTTCAAAATTGTAAATCTGCAGTGAAGCAAATGCCTAGGTCTTTCACCTCCATGACATGCTGCAGCGGCTTCCCTTCTATGAGGTATTGGTTGTGACAAGGGCTGCGCGCGCGGGTTAAAGTTATACTTAATATATTAATAGTTTATTTTTTGGACTCCACTCACTTTCGTTCAAAAAATCAAAGCGTCCGCGGTATGTGTTTTGTTTTTTAATTGTCTCACTAAAATGTGCGTCGTAATAAAGATCTATACAATATCTAAGAGATTAAACACAAAACCTGAAAAGGTTGTTATAATTGAACAACTTTTACTAACAATCACGCAAATCGCGAAATAAAATCAGGTGTTCACTAACTTTTGTCGAGTAATGAAAACATGGGGCATTAATTATGCCCCATGTTTTGGGGCGGCTGCTTTTGTCGAAAGAGTCACCGCGGCCCTGGAACGCAAAGGGCATTAGGAGGAACATGGATGGGTTTTAGTCAGTAAGAGTCTGATACTCCCTAATCCCAAAAAATCCCAAATTACCCGCTCTGGGCGGAGGGAAAGTGTTATTTGATGATTCATAAAAAAATGGGGTGGCAAATTTTTTTTTGCAAGTTCATGGTTGGTCCACATTTGTAGTCTTTCGTTTAATTTTTTGAAACCCTGTATTTTATCGCTGTTTTAAAAATTGCGTGCAGCGTCGCTTCGCGTCTTGGTGTGTAATGATCCTAAGACTAAGATGTAATCTTAACTTTCAACAACTTGTAACATTTGTGAAAAAGTTTTGATTAACAAAATCCAGGCTTAATTTTCAGACTCAATTCTGACACGATGTTTTAGAACGTTGTTGTTTAAGTTACAATGTGAAGAAAACTTATTATTTTCTTGTATTAACATAAACAGGGGCGGACTTAATACTGAACTTTATAAAAGGTCGATTATTCAATAGTCAGATAACTTTTATTCGAAGAATAAAATGGCAGTTTGACAGCTGTTGTAAAGTAAATATGCCAAACCGCCATATTTACCTACCCTACGGTTAAAAGTTATCTGAATGTTGAAAAGAAAAGCCCTTGAAAGCAGAATATGCTTATGTTTATTTTCTTTACATTGTGAAACAAAGTCGCTGTCAGCCCCCGTTTCTTTATCCGCGTACTTCTTTTAAACCACGCAACGGATTTTGAAACGGTTTATACTTCTAGAGAGAGCGCTAAACGAGGAAGGTTTTTATAATAGGGATGATACCTGAGTAAAAAAAATATAATTCTATTAAGTCCGTCAGTTACATTACTGAAAATATTGAACAATATGTATTTTATGCTTTATCAAATCAATAAAAATTGAAGAAGATAATATGCATCAAAGATCAGGAAGCAAGAACCAAGCCCCCAGCTTGTGACGTCACACGAGTTTCCAACGCACTGAATCGTCTTTAAAAAAAGAAAAAATACGTGTCCAATATTTGTTAGATATCTGTCTATCGGACTAATTACAGTATTTTAGTGATCTACCCTATTATCATCCCTGCTAAGACGGGGCGCGTTGTAAGCTGTTAGCAAATGCCAAAACAAAAACAGTAATGTCAATTTCTTTTATCGGAAATATAGATTCGATTATAATAACAACCTAAAATCAGAAGTTTAAAACTCAAATTCAATTGGAGTGCCAACGTTTGTGTCCCACTTTTCAAAACATTGTCCCCAATGAATCCAAAATGATAAACAACTTCGTTACTTCCATGACCTTGGCATAATTAAAGAAAACTTTTGGATATACAAGTCAGGCTTTCGGAAAATCGGGAAACCAAATTAATAATTAATAAACGGTCGTCCCAAATAAAACGTTCGGATGATTCGAAATACAAAATGACTTTTCGCAGTTTGAGTTGTCAAAATAGAATTAAATTGTAGTGTATTAAAATATTTGTATAGTTTGGTTTGGTATGGTTTGGCGGCACGATGGATCGATGATTTGAAGAAGGTGGCTGGCAGCGGGTGGATGCGGACGGCTCAGGACCGGGATGGTTGGCGCTCTTTGGGGGAGGCTTACGTTCAGCAGTGGACGGCAATTGGCTGACATGATGATGATGATGATGGTTTGGTATCCACAAAATACATTCCCAAAAAGAAAAGCAGCCGTTTACTTTTAATTTTCCGAGTTATGGTTATGGGGCAAAAAGTACTGAACTGCTGTTTTTTTTCTATTTGATTTGAGTTTTTGGCTCGTCATTGAAAAGTAACTCTGTATAGCGAGTGCGACAATGTCACGTACCGTCAAACGGGGTGAGTAGGTACGGAGGGGTGAATCGAAAAAAACTTTGATAGGGTTTTTCACTGTAATATCATATCATTGGTTTTCTAAGAAAGCAAAGTTTTTATATAGCAATTAGAGACCGTAAATGCTGCCAACAAGATTTAAATGACGTGAAAATCACCTTCAAAATGTTGTTTAGATTAACCCCTGTATTCCCATTCACCCCGTATGTACTAGATGGCACAGTATACGTTGAACATGTTCCGTGTTAATTTAAAATGAATCGTTAATCATTTAAAATGAAGTATTTAAAATTATGTAGAAATTTGTCCTTCCTAAATAAAAAACAGTCCTTAAAATTAAAAAAAAAGAAAATCTTACAAAAAAATTTCACTATTTCCCGTAAACGTACAAAATCACCCGTAGCCGGCTTTTAGGTTTATTAAACTCAAAAACTGGCTGGTTAATAAAAACGTTGACGCAATGATCTGACCAATCGCTTGGCGCAACGAGACATACCCTCTATTGGACCTGAACTGCAGCAGACGGGACTTGAGCCCGCGGCGCGGCAGAAATTTGGGGCCTCCTTGCGTGCTAACATACAACCTCTGTTAATGCTGTTAGTCTTCAGCGACAACCGCTGGGACAAACCTTGGCATTGAAATAAGTGGCAGAATAGGATGCTTTCTTTCTTTCTATCCAATAAGTCCGAAAAGAGCTCATCATACGTTATTTCCAGTCAGTTAATGTGAAATAACTGCTAATATTTTGTGCTGCCACGTTCTCTATAAACTTTTGAATTTAGAACCTTCTATAAGGCTGAAAATGTACTGACAGGTTGGCTGTTAGTGTACTGATACACGCAAGGCAATTTGAAAAAGCACCAAGAAAAGTATCAGAACGTTCGTTTCACTACGCTACCTACTCGCCGGGCTAAGCAAGCCGACTGTCAGTGCAATTTGGGCCATATAAAAGTTTCTAAATTCAAAAGTTAAACAACGTGCACGAATAATACGTGGCAGCACAGAAACGTCAATGTCAGTTTCAAATTTGCAACGCTAGATGGCAGTCGCAGTCAACGCCGTGCATCATGTTCCCTAAAGATGTGTCTAAATACAAAAGTCTATTGTTAAAATGCTACACAGGGATTATGAGAGCACATATGTGATTTCTGTACCGTACTATTCCATACAAACGCATGGGCTGGCTGCCGCTTATTTCAAAGCCCCGGTTTAACACCACAATACGGCCCGCGCTTTACGGCGGGAAAGATTGAACGCGGAAAACCTCTCGGAAAGCAATCCCGGGTAATTGTATTTTTACTAGAGCAGCGTTCGCAACAAAAACCGGTATTTTCCAACAAAACCGGTACTTTCTCCGAGGCGAAGTGCGTACATGTAGGGAGGGTTAATCACAGCCGTATCGCCTTTTCTAATTGAATTACAGATCGTAATGTTCGCTGTAAGTATTTCTTTTTGGTTATTTAATGTTTTGCTTGTAAATAATTATATTTTGGGTTACGTAAATTGAATAAGAGGAAAATCGTTTGAATAAAAATGTTGTAAGGTTTATATGACTTACCAAAAGTCAACTTTTGCACTTCGAAACGAAATCAATCATATCATAACAAATTTTCTAAGGGCGTTTGTCAATGGTTAGATAATTTTTATCTGAGGAATGAAAATTACAATTTTGTATCTAGATTAAGTAACAATTTTTTTAGTAGAAGTTTGTTTATCATAAAAAAGTGTTTTTTTACATCAAGCTTGAAAGTCTTTTAGGAAAGAAGTTTCCTCTTAAATCAAATCCATCGAATACTGATTTATTTTTGATTGATCCCCAGTTTATTTGATTCTAGATCTTGTTTGGACTTCTACTTGAGTCGGGCTTCTAATCCGATAGAATAATTTTATTTCATTCGCCAAACGAACTCTCTTTATCGTAAAAAAATGTGAAAGTTTACATTCAAAAGCTTTTATCTTAATTGCCAAATAATTATCAAATTCCTTGTTTTTCATTCATTTTTATTGTGTTATTTGGAAAAAATCTTGTGCGAAATTGCACCTGGTACCTAGTTGTTTTGGCCAGCTTATTTTTTTATTCCACTATGATTACTTCTGACAATGTCAATAATAATAATAAGTACTTAGTCTAATTTCTTGAGACGCACAAATCAGCGTAATTTTTAAAAAAATAATTTAGCAAAGACGGCCATTTTTTTATTTAGAAAATATACTCCAAGAAATTGGACTTGAAAAATCACTTTCCTGGTCATTTCTTAAGTATCATATCAATAAGGTAAGTATTATGTTAGATATTTAATGGCCTAAGGTTAGACATTTAAGTGTAGGCACTAAAATCCTCCATAAAATGAGGAATAAAGAAAATTTAAGAGCGTAACACGTGAACCTATTCTTAGTATTAAATTTATAAAATACTGGAAGAGCACAAATTGATATTTTTATAGGCTATTTGTACGGTCCAGTTGAGAACACTCTTCACATTTATTATTTTATTATTATTACTTTTCAGTATGTTCGAACGTATTCTAGCATCTTTTATTATCTTATGTGTGATATTTTGTGTTTTATTTTTTAAATGTTATTACAACCTCGATTATTACAAATCGAAATTCGCCCTTCTTACTGTTCTCTATGTCTATCATTATCATAGAGAAATATACTAAGAGCGAATTTCGAATTGAGCATTTTGAGTTAAGAACATGTCAAGCCCTTTATGACAAATTTTGACAGGTATAATCCTGGCTAAGAGTTTAAAAAAACTCAACTTCAAATGCTTAATTCAGAAATGGGGGGTAAGCATTCTCCGTCAAGCTGTCAAAAGTGTCACAGAGGGAAAGCGATCGGTCGGCTAGTCGTAGTCTTTTTGTAAAATATTGATTGGTCTACGGACACGATGACAGCCTGTGAGGTTATCATCTTCGTCACTATGACCTACAGAAAAAGACCTGTATTGGCCTATATTTCGAAAAATAAAAAGCCTTGGCTTTTTCTTTTTCTAAATATTGGTCAATTATGTGCTAGTAATGCTCAGTCCAGTTCTCTATTTCTATGAGCCAGGGATTATTTCTTTCCGTGAAAAGGGTCTTTAAAGTGTTTTTAGTACACAAATTAATTGCTTTGTTATTGCATCCTAACGTAAACAATAAACAACCGTATTTTAATACAGCATAAGAGCGTTTTTTTTTTAATTAATTGCCATCAGTTTTTTTCGTAAGTAATTGATAGCAGTAATTCGACTGTTATTTGCGTACATTCTTGAAGATTTTTGCTGATTTCTGAAGTACGAAATTCCGGTTTTTAATGATCCAACCCTTACTAATGGTTGGGGAAATTGGAATTGAGCTCGAGTTAATGAGACCATTTTTTAGTACATTCTGCAAAACCCTTATGGGGTCATTAACCCGTGTCTTGGGTTTATATTTGAATTACCTAAATGTTGTTTTAATTACAACAGACTACGTTATTTTACATTATCATTTAAACATGTCTTGCGAATTTGTAATCGTATTAAAGTATATAAAAATTACAAGCTTTTATATATCTACTCTAATAAGATTACAACAACTTTATAACTATTTCACAAAGAAGACTACAGTCTTCCTTGTGAAATAATGATAAAGTTTCAAACCAAACAAATAATACCTACCTACTCATTAGTTTTTAGACTAGTTAACAAAAAAAACTACGTTTCTCTATTACGTATTCGAGACAAAAAATCATATTAATGGGACACAAAATAGCGACCTATTATCTTTAAAACGATATCATAACATGAGAAAGCAGAAAACGCAAGGCAGGCAGGGTAATTGTATAAACAAGGGGACGCCTTGGCCTCATTTTTTGACGACGAAAAAGAAAAAAAAACAAACTTTCTCAACAGCCGTCGTGAAGGACCTTTTTCAGAAACTGTCACCTCCTTGAGTCTTCGTAATGTTGGTACTCGTTCAACTTTTGAAGTTTGGTAGAACTGGGGTGAAGTGACAGTTGGTGTCACAGAGGTTTTAGGTTAATGTGAAATGTCCTTTAGGTCAAGTGGGGTTATCATAATACTTACGTTAAATTGGGTTGTATTATGTAAAGCACTTGATTTTAAGAGCTGGGATACCTACACAACTACGTAGTCTTATATGTATAACTTGTTTTAAATAGCTTGCTGAAAATAATGAACAAGAATGTCAATTTTAGACCTGTCTATTGGTTTGGCAAAATGCCAAAGGTACTGCTTTCTATAGAAAACAAAAAATATTTAAACGTGTAATAGATCTAACAACCAAATTCAACCAATTGAAGGACCTCACAGACAGGCGATTCGAGACAATGCGACGAAGATGCCATAACGCGTTTTCAAAGTATCCGTAGAACAAATCTATTAATAAAAAAGCTTTTAAAAAGGATTCCCATTCTTGTTGCATTGTAGCTTCACTTATCTGCGAAAGCCTTCTCGCGGACTGTGCTATGAATATATCAAACTGTATTATTCCTTGAAAACGAGACTGTTGTTTAACCCTCCCCTTACGTTCGGAAGATAAAAAGTCAAGAGAGCATAGACAAAGTAACATTCTACCAGCGAGAACGATTGTGAAAAAATCCTAAATGGCCGCGTTTGACATGCGTTAATGGAATACCATCATTATCAAACATTTCTAACAATAATTATTATCTCTGATAGAATATCACTTTATCTTTTGAATTTGAAATTAGAATCTCAAAAGCAACAGTATTTTAACTAGGTAATGATTCAAAAGTTTTTATGAATAATCTTGTTAGATTAGAATTTTATTTGTCCTAAGTTGTTGCGTTAGTATTTTACCGTGTATATAATAATATGACCGATATTTTACCGTGATATCATTTGTAGTTTTGTCTAAATCAGTGTGCTTTTCCGAGAGAGGAGAGAAGCATCGTGCCGTTATGTGTTGCCCAACTTTAAAGTTGAGTACAGACCAGGCTAACGAAGGCTAAATAGATTTAAATAACTTTGGCTGGACCTTATTTTGCTTATACGGAACATGAGTCAGTTTATTTTTTGCAAAAGAAAATCATTTTTCATGACACAACACTTTTTAACTGCCGTGCTTTTTATATCCACCAGCAACTACCTATTGTCTTTCAATTATAGACGTAAAAAAAGTTTAAGAAGTCCAGTTGCTTGTTGGACCGGATCTATATCAATGGGTGGGACTCTTTTACCTGGATCTTTTAGTATCGATCGGATCCGACAATAGGTCGAAACCAACTGGGAACTTGTAACTATATGCTAGCGGCCTAAACAGTCTTGCAAGTAGGCATCTTGCAAGTTTTCATCAACTAACCTGAAATTGTCAACTTGTATTTTTGCAAGCACCCTACAAGTACGTTACAGACTTCAAATAGAATTATAAAAGTTGCTTTTTGCAGTCTGCCAAAAATAAATACATATTCTTCAACTCCTTTAGCCTGGCCTGCATCCAGCTTCAGCAATACAATAAAACATAATAATCATGCAGCATACTTACTCAGCGTTGGTCTCAGGTGTGGGCAGGTCTCCGATGGTGGTGAGAGTGAGGGTCGACCAGTACAGGGAGCCCAGGTACTTCCTCGTTAAGGTAGCGTAGTCACCGGGACGGTGTGGGTACACCCAGTCGCCCTGTTGAGAGAGATTTTGTGAATGAACTGGTGTTACATGTTCTCGTGAACGAACGTACTTATTGGAGGAGCATAATTATACAAATTAAAAAAATGCTGACTATTTTTCCTGATTTGAGATTTGGCAGAGTTGAAATTTCCCGTAGAAAATATTCTTTACGTTTATGAGTGGTTATACTCTTATTCCTTGACTTATAGCAGTACCTAGGTAGTGTATGACTGTCATTGTGACCTAGGAATGATAAATTACAATTTATCGTTCCTCGACAACGTTTGCAACGTTGAACAACTTTACCAACGTTTACAACGTTAACAACGTTGTTCATACAAACATAGGGTTTAAATTTTCACGGCACTATTGGATTATAATATTATATTTGTCATCTCTATTTTCTGGGGTCCTCTGTGAAATTTGATTAAAGGAACATTAGACTGCATAACAGGACTCGGGAGAAAAGTCCGAGCAGATTTTTGCGATTCCTTTCAGAAGTAATAGTGGAATGCTTTTATGCGAGTGCATGTCAGCACTTAATCGGTTCATATGGCCAAACGGTCCGATTTGAAGAGACTATCAAACTCGAGAATGACTGAGCTATAACAACGAATAGATAACTCTATTTTCATTTCGAGGTGTTAGGCAAAGTTACATAAAATTGAAAATAAAAATATTTTAAAATAGTGTTTTATATTTTAAAATAGTGTTTTTAATTTTAATTAGTTGTGTCAGTAGTCTAAAACCTCAGACTACTATATACTTAACATTTTCAGAGTATTACCTTTCAGTTTTATGACAGTTCATGAATATAAATAGGACGTCGTGTTCTGAAGTATGTCGCGAGATTTTTACACCGTAACGCAAAGGAATCTCGACTCAAAGTCCTGAATAAATTACCGTTTTCGCGGTTAAATTTGAATGAGATCATTTTCATTCAAGATTCGTTTATGTTTATTTTGCTTCTGCTTCTTACACAAGACGTACTACGTTTTATGACTTAACTAGCTGTGCCCTGCGGTGTTACCCGCTGCTCGGCTTCTAATGTTCGATGATGTTAAATACCCTAAAACCTTCTTCAAGAATTGGGTTGTCAAATTAACGCAACAGGATGAATTAAATCGGTAAAGTCGTTCTCAAGTGGCCAAGGGAAATAGGGGAAATGGGAAATATTCATTTTTAAATATGCTAAATAACAATAGTCGCACGTTCAAATTCAAGTTACAATAATATTGTAGCGGCATTGATGTCGCCACAAAAAATCAGCGCAGCAGAATAAACAAATGAGACTCGCAGCGCCATCTATCTCGACAGCTGCGAACTAACTTGACAAGATCCTTAATCGCGATTTCAGAGTTTACTGTGCGACTAAAACATATACAAAGCACGAATATCAACTGTCGGGCAGTTGCCCTCCAGACACAACATCCGTCTGGTCGGAGGATCCTCCCTTTTCAACGGAGGTTTGCGGGACTTTACTTTCAAAATATCACCATCTAAGCCAAAATTAATGTCAGAAACTTGTCAAAATTCAAAAGCCTCACAATTGGATTTTACCTAGCCTAGGACCATGAAACAATCTTCAAACAATGTGCTTCTTTATAATACCCAGGACCATGTGTTTATTATAAAAATTATGTATATTTAGCATTTTATTATATCTCTAAATATATATATTTTGGGCCATTTTTATACTAGGCCGTCTAAAGTTAGACAATGTCTGTATTAACAATACTTATAGTAAACATTTTGTTATAATCATACAAACAAATGAGAGATGTTTTTGCCAGATAGCAAATGTTCGAACGATCCCTAAAAATACGGGAATTGGCCTCATAACATCTACAAGGCTATTAGAAAAAAAAACTTTATTTAACATCCGCAAAATACGAAACGCCGATGCAAAAAACCGTCTAAGGGTTTGCAAATCAGCTTAGCAGGGATCCGACACTGGTGGCGGTCGTTACGACGACCCCTATAAACTTAGTTTCCTACTGCATCTGGCTGGTCGTACATTCATTCGGTAGCCAGAGTGGTAAGTTTAAACTCAATTGTTTACGAGTGAAGGACCCTGAGAACTGTGAGCTGAAGTTTATCTATGACTCTGTTCTACTGATTTTTACTTGCTTCTATGTAACTTGTAATGTAAGTTTGTGTCAATTATTGCAAGCTGAAAAAAAAATATGATGAGAAAATATTTGAGAACCTCGTAATAAACCCGAATTTGATATTTGATTTTTGTTTTTCTAAACTAAATTAATATTATATGATGTATGTATGTTACGCTTCCGTGCTTGGGTCGCCGAGGTTCATTATATCCTGCCAGGGTTGCGGAATTTGTTCGAAAGAGTCACCGCGGCCCTGGAACGCAAAGGGCATGAGGAGGAACACGAATGGGTTTTAGACAGTAAGAGTCTGACACTCCCTTCCGCTCCACCCAAAGCGAAAGAAGTCATTTATAGATTTCGCATCCATAAAAAAAGAGGTTCATTTTATGTACCTTTAACTGAATCGGTCTAGTTGATTTGGAGCAACTGGCCGTGACACATGGGCAAACATACAGTCGAGTAATCATATAGGGTCATGGTCATGGTTCCGTTTTTTCATTCAGAGTTCTAAAAAGAAAGCAGATACTTACTGCGATACCACGTTTTCCTTATGATGCTTTTTTATGGATGGGAAAATCATCAAATGACTTCTTCCACTCTGGGTGGAGCGGAAGGGAGTGTCAGCCTCGTACTGGCTAAAACCCATCCGTGTTCCTCCTCAAGCCCTTTGCTTTCCAGGGCCGCGGTGACTCTTTCGAACCAATTCCGCAACCTTCCTTATGATGCTTACGACTTGGAATAGTCCGTATTTTGAAATCATCATGCCATTTAATTTAGCAGTTTCAGTTCACATTATAAATAACGATGTTTACTATAAAACATGAGCTCCTTAAACCCATGATATATTTTATATGCTCTATTGTGACTCATAGACTGGCAGACGCTTCGGCCAGTCTGCTCACTAATTCTCTTAGTCGTGAAGAGGGGATGTGTCCCGTCGCCATACAGGCTCCGCATGGGGTATTAATTAAATTTAGCGGGGAGAGAGTTTGCCAGGGCATATGATAATATACTCGTAGTGTCATGTGGCTTCGAAGTAAAACTGGCCAAGTGAGAGTCCGAACGAACGATATTTTATTTTTGTACTTATGTTATTTTAGAACCAGAATTCTAATAGATATTTCTATGATTTATGAGTGGAGAACAATTTTTTCTGTATTATTTTTCTACCAAATTAAACTGAATCGGTTCAGTAAATCTGGACAAAAATTCGCTGTGGCAAATGGAAAGGCAGACAGATATACGGGTGATTCTATAAGGGAATGAAAAAGCCGAAGCTTTTTCATTAATATAATAATAACTGGTTTTTACTTAGATTTTTTTTGGAATTAGATGATAGGGATCACTTTTTACATGCTTAATCAAATTTTGCATGAAATTATTGACACAAAACAACCCTGAGTAAAGTGACATGGAGTGATGATTATGGTGTTTCTTGTCCGTTCTTCTCCATAAGAATCTACCCTTGCGAACGGACAGTAGAGTCACTTTATATTATTTTTAATGTGACGACGATGTGATTTCGTTCAAAAGTGCCGTTTAATGGCCTAATTGAAATAAACGTTTTAACTTTGACATTCTTTAAGCGATAATTATGTCGCTAAGTCTAGAGCTCATTTTCGAAAAGTTAAATGTGTGGCAATGCTCCTCATCACTTTTAAAATAATCTTCAAAATGATCAGCAATGCTTCTGCACGCTTCATGCTGCCCCATAAGTTTTAAATTTCGAACAATATCTTTATGACCGCTCCATAAACCCAACTCCACAGAAACCCATCATTAAAAAGAATTAACGTTCAAAAGCGCAGTCCATAAACTTGTATTCTTTGACGATGAAAGACTAAAGTTTAATTTTAAACGGAAATTGTGTCATAATGTAAAAGAAAATAGTTTTCTTTTTATTCTTCTTTCACGGTCTTGAACCACGGGCTGTTAAGTCCGAGTTCACAGGTTCATATATTTTGTTTGTGCTACTTTTTTCAAATTTTCTTTTCTATTGCTGTAGTGAATATTTTTTACGATTTATTTTTAGAAGAAGAAGCAAAAAATGTTGTCACGTATTCTGCAGTTGATTTAACCGGTTAAGGTCACCCTTATATTTTCCGTTCTTCTGTTTGGTGCAGAGACCTGCTCGGGAAGTCTCGACGTAGTAAACGATCGCCTACCGACCGAATTCAGTCGTTAAGTTCTAGGGCCGCCCGTACACAGTCAAACTTGAAAGCGACCCACGATCAAAATCAATGATCTGATTTGTGGATCGCGGTTTAAGATTGACTGTGTACGGGTAGCCTTAGGACATAACGACAAAATTCGGTCGGTAGGCGATCGGTAACTATTTCGAGACCTTCCGTCCTGGAGC
This sequence comes from Melanchra persicariae, assembly GCA_947386135.1. Taxonomy (NCBI): domain Eukaryota; kingdom Metazoa; phylum Arthropoda; class Insecta; order Lepidoptera; family Noctuidae; genus Melanchra; species Melanchra persicariae. The sequence goes on along the minus strand of OX376661.1, from coordinate 4,467,828 downwards.
TCTAGACAAGTGACATTCTGTCAACGGTAGCGTGGCGCAGGCTATTGTCAATACGTCAAAAATGTATGGGATTGACAGATGCTATCAAAATGTCACGTGTCATTTTGGCATTTCGACAGTCGCATTCGCTAATTGAATGGAACGTTGTCTAGGGTCTCTGGACTTATTGAGAAGTCTTGATATGTGCTGAGTAACCTCGAAGATCGAATAGTGCGGCTGTTGTTATTCAGACACGAGCGCCTCACACGAGTTCTGTTCTATGATGTACGAGTAAACAAAGGTAATATGGCCGATTGACATTGAAAGACAAAACTATTTCGTTTGAGAAACCGCACGAGCAAGGCACAATCAACACTCCTCCAACTACCTACATAACTTTTCAGCAGCAACTTTACAAAACTCTTCAAAAGAACGTAAATTCCACAGTTCTAGGCATCCCAGCATTAACCAAGGCTGCAAGTACGGTTCTTTACGTGTGCACGTGTCTTAATACGATCTCTTAGTTCCGGCTTGTTGCACGACCTGACTTTTATTGTAGTTACGAACTATGTGTATGACTGTACCTACATGGTGTTGTAGTTTAGTACACGTGTTCTTACATAGTTCAACATTTTGGGGTGTTTGAAGTTTTATAGAATACTGTTTTTATTTATTCATTTAATTATATATACTTTATTGTACACCAAAACATAGAACCTAGACTGAGGAGCTCATGGCTAAATAATAACAGCCGCACGGATCGATCTTCAAGGTTAAGCAACGCTTGCCGAGGTTGGTCTGAGGATGGGTGACCATCTTAACATATCGAGATTCCTCCGTGCCTCGGAAATCACGCTAAGCCGTTGGTCCCGGCTGTCATTTGTAGATCTTTGTCAGTCGTTACGGATTGTCAGAAGCCAAAAGATCTGACATCAGTCTTTCCAATGTACCGTGTTACCCACTAAATAGGTTGTGGGGGTCTGGTAGGCAGCCGCTCCACGTTAAATACTGGTATTCAGCTGAATCCGGTTTGACTGGTAGCCGACCCCAATATAGTTAGGAAAAAGGCTAGGCAGATGGTGATTGATTTTAAACATATTTTACGGAACTTATAAAAAAGGTAAGCCGCATTCAAAAACTTATTGGCTTCTATTATGCTATGCGACATACCAACACGAAAATGGAGAAATGAATTTGACTTTTTCCCGAAGGACTGGCCCGCAATGACGGATTTGGGAAATGGAGACGGAGGACTTTGCCCAGCAGTGGGACATAACAGACCAATTCGATTGAATTAGAGACAGTAAAATAATTGTTAAGCATCACAAAAATATCGAAAATCCTTGCCGTATTTACGTGCCGTCTATGCTAAACAATGATAGCACTGCTAGGTAGGTGCTAAGTAACGTTACGTGACAGTGATGCCATATTAACTTCTCCCCATTGGTCCAGTACCAATGATCTTTTTGCGGAAGTTTGGAGGTAGTGGAACAGAGAGTAAAGTCCCACATACCTCCACTGGAAAGAGAGGATCCTCCGACCAGACGGTTGTTTGTGTCTGGTGGGCAACTACCCGAGAGTTGATATTCGGGCTTTGCATATGTTCTAATCGCACGGTAAACTCTGATATCGCGATTTAGGATTTTGTCAATTAGTTCGCAGCTGTCGAGATAGATGGCGCTGCGAGTCTCATTTGTTGTGATGTTGATTCTGCTACGTTGATTTTTGTGGCGGCATGAATGGCGCTACAGAAGGATAGAAGAATAGAAATTCTCCGATTTTTTTTTATTTTTACATTACTTATACCTAATTAACGACCTTGGTTCACATTGATGTCTTCCTTAAGAATTGGAAAGATGAGGCGCAAAATCGAATGACTGGTGAAACGAATGGAGGAAGGTGTTTGCCTAGCTGTGGGTAGTACGGGCAGTAATAATAATAATAATCATCATCATCATATCAGCCGAAAGACGTCCACTGCTGGACATAGGCCGCTCCCAAATGGGGGGGAAGAATAATAACTTTTAATTGTTTTATGGACGTGCCCAACTGTTTATTTCTAACTGCACATTTTCATCTAAATGAACATACCAGTCGGCTCCAATAGGATTCCATGAAGACCTAACTTTTGTTCAAATTTAAACCTGCAACTTTATGAGAGCGACGGAAATTCTTTTTGCTGGACAGAAAATAAACGAGAATTGATCACTGCTTCCTCACCGCATCTTGGCACTTTCAGTCCATTAGGTCCAGGTTTCTTTGCAACTTTTTCTTAAAAGCACCAATTTTTCACAAATGATTGCAAAAGTAGGTATACGAACTATTTTAATGCTTAAGTACCTGACAGTGTTCTTATGTGCAATCACGTGATTGTTGTTTATGATTATCCGGCTAATATTATAAAGGTGAAAGTTGGTGTGTTTGTATAACAATTAGGCAAAAACGGCTGAAGGGATTTGGGTGAAATTTGGCAAACATGTGCTTCATATCCTGGAATAAAAAATGTGTGTCACATAAGGGTCTCATCACAACCGGTATTGGACCGAAAAGTCGGTCCTTGTGCTTTTGTTTAACTTGTATATAACATTCAACGGTCATATGGCTGACTTCTACGTAACTACTAAACGATATAATTGTCTTGTAATTTGGGCCTTTTTCGCTTTTTATAAAAGTTCAATTTACGTTTATGTAACGTATCTTAAAAAAAATAATGAAAATTTAAAACGTTAACTTGACTTTTTTAAAACATTAATTTGTTAGTTGGGCTTTCACGGTCTGAAGCCCGACGAGTTCAGAAAAAATATTCCCCTATCACGGTCTGAAGCCGGATGAGTTCCAGAAAACTATTTCACTATCACGGTCGGAAGCCCGACGAGTTCCGGAAAACTTTTCCTCTAAAACGGTGAGAAGCCCGACGAGTTCCGTAAAACTATTCCTATCACGGTCTGAAGCCCGACGAGTTCCAGAAAACTATTGTCACGGTCTGTTCTATTTCCTTTTCTATTTATCTTAGACCCCCCAATAAAATTAACCAGAACAGGACAGCCGAGGAATAATAATAAACCGGTGCAGTGCGTGTCGGGCCGCGCGCAGTGTAGGGTTCCGTAGTTGCAACTATTACTCGTTAACTTAGTTAGCCTACTTAGCTATGATAGTTTTCCTTTTAGATCCGTTAAATATGCTACTACCATGAATTTATTCATGTCTTCTAAAACAACCGTTTAGTTGGCATAGGGGGGGGGGGAATTGACTTACAAAAATTAGCACTTTAAAGGTTAATACACACTTTGTAGGTTAACGGATCCTATGGAAAAGTAGCTATCGCACACCTTCAATATTTGTAAACGACCTATCCACCGGCACCCGTCACCATGGGATTAACCATAAAAAAATTAATCGATACTTTGCTTGTAGTGTTCCCTAAAATTTTTTTTTACCATTTTGTTTTAACCAATTTGTCGTCGTGTTTATATGTACACCCATACCAAATTCCAATTTTCTAGTGCTTAGCGTCTCTGAGCTAAACCACAGATGGACATGGCGAAACTATAAGGGTTCCTTGTTGACTACGGAACCATAAAAAATATAACTTCTCTCCATAACAAGCAGAAGTCAGAATAGCGCTAGACCATAGGCACTAAGGGACGTTGACGACTGGCGTAAGCCTAGTTGCTAAGCACCACGGATTAAAAAATAATACTAAGTAATGAGAATAAAATAAAAGTACCCCGAATCCACTTAATTTTCGTCACTCATACCGAAATAGACTTTCTTTACACCCAAAGATTGATGATGATAGATGCCTATAATATGCCAGCCTTGATTAAATAAATCACTCTGATGGATTTACCGACATAGGTGAGGAATAACATCGACAGCGGCCATTTTCATTAAGATGGGTAACCGCGGCATAAGATCCGGCCTATCTGAGCCTCGGTCAGAAACCTGTGACCCTCATCAATGAAATTGAGTGTCGTATATTCAATGCTGAGCTGTGAAGAATGTTTACAGAACCTTGAAAGGGTTTCGATTAATTTTGAAATCAGTAAAATAGATTTTATACATTGAAAAATCTCGCACTCCTCCGAAACGGCTCGACCGATTTTTATGAAATTTGTATGTATATTTGGTAGGTTGTAAAGTATATTTCATTTTTGATATGCGCGTAGGAAGTCGCAGGCATAAGCTAGTATTTTTATGTTTCGAATGCACGTCAAAGTTAATTTATTTATTTCAACTAGACCATTAAAGGTACTTTTGAACGTCAAATTTACAGTTTGAAAATAAAACGGATTCATGATAGCAATGACACATGCATAGGATTCAAATGATTAAAAAGTATAAAAGAAGGGCCACTGCAACGTTTTTATTTTAATTAGTATTGATTTTTAACAATCATTACTATTTTTTTTTTTTTTTAAACGTTGCCCCACACTAAGAATTTCTCCTGTATCGTGGGTGCGTTCACAAACATATAAACTCACATACACAAACAGCCAGACCCGGAATTAGAATGACGTGAAAGAGTCTAGTGACGTCACTGCTGTTATCACAACGAAAAGACGACCTTAAGGCTGCGTTTCCATAGGGAGACGCCCCGGGCGTCGGGAGTCGCAGGGCGATTCCCGGCCACCGTAGGCGCGGGTCTGCGGACGGCGAGTGTTGGGTGGCTCGCCATTCGATCAAAGCCAGGTCCGGGTCGACGGCGCGTTGTGTTCCACACGCGCCTCAAAGAGATGTCAGCATAGCAGTAGGGGCCCGTTAGGGCCAGAGCCTGCCAGAGTTGCGGACTATGTTCGAAAGAGTTACCGCGGCTCTGGAAAGCAAGGGCACTAGGAGGAGCACGGATGGGTTTTAGTCAGTAAGAGTCTGACACTCCCTCCCGCTCTGCCCAGAGCGGGAGAAGTCATTTGATGATTTCCCATCCAAAAAAAAAAAAAGGCTGCGTTTCCACCAGAGATGTGCGATGACGCGTTGTGAGGGATGTGTTTTTATGAACCAATAGAATCGCTTGCGTTGAGCGAGGCTAGGTAAATGAAGCGATTCTATTGGTTCATAACAAACGTATCCCTCGCTACGCATCCTCGCACATCTCTGGTGGAAACGCAGCCTAAATCTTTGAGTCACGACAGTTCATGACCAGTGACAAACTGGAGTGATTCATCGTCCGTTTTCGCGCGAAAAATTTAAACTGACAGTTTAAAATCGCAATTTTAACAATAAATTATAGTATGGTCTATTTTACACGGAATTCTTTAAAAACAAATCAAAAGCAGGATGAAAATACTGCATGTTCATGATCCCTATTTTTAGAAGATTTACAATTGACAACATTAGTTTGTTACAACTTCCAATTTTCTTTTTATCTGTGACCAAATGAACGGTTTCATCGTACGTCTTATCCGCGTCCATTGCTTCTTATTACCGTTGAGAGTCAACGTAGCAATGTCTCGGAACATTGTAAGTGTCCATTTGAGTGCTAATTACATTTGTCCGAACAATTGTAACGATTATGGTCAGCAATATGGTCGCTGTTACTCTTTAGTGGTCCCTGGTGGACCACTATACGAAGCTACGGAGTATCGGATGATGTGAGTAAAGAAAAGACGTGATTTTCGTAAGTTTTTTTTTTTCGAAAGATCAGATGCCCGAAATTCGGATTGATTTCGTTGGGGGACCCACTACAGTTGAATCTCTTCTCCAGGACTCGGTTTCATTGACTCGTCGTGTTTTGGTGGTCACTACTGTTCATTCTAGCTTCCAAGAGGTGCAGTGGTTAGGAATAGCGTGATGGGATTGTAATACAACAAAAGAGTAACTTTAGTATTCAGCTGCATCCAGTTAGACTTGAAGCCGATTCCAACATAACTAGTAGGAGAAAGGCTATGGCATGCCTGCAGGCAACCCTGGCTGGGTTGCGGAATTTATTCGAAAGAGTCACCGAGGCGAGGCCCTGGAACGCAAAGGGCATAAGGAGGAGCACGGATGGGTTTTAGTCAGTAGGTAAGTAAGAATTTGACACTCCCTTCCGCTCTGCCCAGAGCAGGAGGAGTCATTTGATGATTTCTCATCCTTAAAAAAAGGGGAAATGGCTAGCTGGATTGGATTGATTTAGTTCGGAAGTTAATAAATTATAGGATAGTGCCTCCAAGAGTGTCGGTGCATAAGTAGCTCGCCACTCACCTACCGGCCTAATAACCTTTTAGGTATGGAATCTGTCATTAGAAATCTTAATTAATTTTAAACGTAGAATTATAGCTAGTTTAGGTATAGGTTATTCGTAATCACAGCTTTTTAGGGCTCTGGGGGTTTATTCTCTAAGCCCGAAGTCCGTAATTTCGGCTTTAGTGTCGGGCGTATTCTACTCCGTATCTCCTACCGACTTTCAACTAGGTACCTAGTCCCGAACTCGAACTAAGAACAAAACTGTCAAATTGTGTTGTCATTCATCCTTAGTTCGAGTTCGGGACTAATCGTAAGTCCGTAGTGATACGGAGTAGAATACGCCCCAAACTAAGGCCGACACTACGGACTTCGGGCTTAGAGAGTAGACCCCCTGAACCCGTATGGTGAAAATCGGAACCATATTACAAAGTTTTTAAATTGAAACAATGCGTTCGACCTTAGGGTGGGTTTTCGAATTGAGAATTTTGAGGTTGAACGTGTCGAACCCTATTAAATATTAATTTAATATTTGAATGTCATAGTTTGTCAGGTTTTTAGACTAGCATTTTAGCAGGCCTAGACAAAAAACTTATCTGAAGCGTTAACGTCAGACGCTCATGACAGAATGTATGGGAATGACATTAGGTGATGAAGTTTCTTTTCCACACCTTATGTCATTCCCAGACGTTTTATCGTCAGGGATCAAACCCTGTTAACACTACAGAAAAGTTTTTTTCTAGGCCCCCAGAAATACTCAACATCAAATGCTTAATCATTCAGAAATCTAGTAATTCTACTGACCAAAAAATCAACAGTTACAGTCGCCAAGAGTTACATATTTTGAAACAAATATCTTATGGGAGTATTCCCATCTGTCCGAATGGAATTTTTTGTGTCATCTATCGACGAAATATCCCTTTTTTTAAATAAAAAACTAGGAATTTCTCCTGTATCGTGGGTGCGTTTACAAACATATTAACTCACATACACAAACAGCAAGACTGTAGGCCATACAAATATTTGTTCCGTGCGGGAATCGAACCCGCACGGAACAAATATTGAGTCACAGCACAGCAGTCGATCGCTCAACCACTGCGCCAACCGTGTCGTCAATTTGTCCCCATTCGGGGAGAGACATTCGGGGACAGATGCGAATACTCCCTTTTATGTCCTCTTCGGTGGTAATATCATTAATATTAACCCTGTTTCCAATTTAGGTACCCCATATCATCAACACAGATTTCGTATCTAAACCCGAATATTAGAAACTACATACTCAAAATGTCTCCCTTGAAAGTCGTTTTGCGGTCAAATATGTGTCAATAGACGTTCTCTCGCGCAATATTTGTAATATTCATAAGAGGCATATGAATTGAAATCGTGAATATGAGATAACCTACCTTCGACCTCCGAATCTAATCAAAATATATCATGTATAAGCAATGTGGTGAAAATATCCAAGTGGATCTCAAAAGCAAGCCTAGGGAAAAATAAATTGCACCAAATATGGTGCAATTTATTTATCCCTAGGCTTGCTTTTGAGGCCTCATCATCATCATCATACTAGCCGAAAGACGTTTACCCCAAGTGTCGCCACAACAACTGGTCCTGTGCGTCCCGCATCCATCGGCTACCTGCGATCCTTACCAGGTCATCGGTCCATCTTGTGGGAGGCCTTCCAACGCGAGCGATCGCCTATTTGGTCGACATAACCCAATGGCTTGGTAATATGGTACCCTTGGCAAGACTGGTGTCAGATTTTCTGGCTTTCTTCTGACTATCCGGAACGTCAGTCAAATACTTAAAAATGACAGCCCCGAACCAGAACTTGACGTGCTTTCCGAGGTGCTTATGTAAACAAACTATTTAAGTTCTTTACAATTTTAGTTTTTGTTTTATTACTTTATATCTTCAAGTAGGTATTCGTTTTCTTTGAGAATGTTTTAGCTAGCGTGAATTTTATTCAAAGGATCTGACTTACTAAGCGTGAAAGTGACTTTGCTATCACGGAGTTACATTTTAAACCTATTTTAGAGATACTGTTTTGGGACAGAATTATTATGATGTTCTTGTTTTTTTAATATTTAAGCCACTTGCAAGAATTAAAAACACATTTTTAATATGAAATGTTATGTCGATAATAGATTACATAGGTTTGTGGGAACTTAAGGCACCCGACATGGATAGGTTGGGTTCGAATAGGATGACGGGAGCTGAGTTCACTCGCTTTGCTCTCTTACTCTAGCTCCCTTCATCCCATTCATATTAGGTTCCTTTAAACCCTATAAACAAAAATAAGAACCCCGCTCAACGGGGGTTATAAGTGGACAACCATTTCACTAAATTATCGACCACTATGTCAAAAGATGCTTCAAAGTGTTTAAGATACGAAGAAGAGTTTCCATTAGGTACTGGAAAGTTTGTCGTATGAGGCCAGTGCGTCAAACAGGAACCGCTTAATTATTACATCAATAATAATAAATACAAAGTACTGACCTGGAACCCCTCGGCTTCTGACAGCAAGAAGTAGAAGCACCCGAACCAGTGCGCCAGGATGAGCAGGATGTGGATGAGGTTGATGACGCGCCAGAAGTTCGGGTACACCGTCCTGGACTCCACTATGTAGTAGAAGTCTACTGCTCTGTATACCTGGAAGAAAGACTTTGATTGTGGAGATTATGTATGATATAAACCTGTCTAGTGGTTGCATCGCTGTTAGACATTCGATTACACGTACCCTTAACACATTTAATTTATAGAAATTAATGATACTAAAATAAAAGTCATTATAATGTTTAGATATCTATCTTTGTATGTGAAATTGATCACACCCTGGTCAATCTGGTCATACTATATTAAAGTAGGTCCCTAAACGGAGGCGTGAGTGAGACGTAGGTTCTAAATCAAATATATGAATCAAAAATTCGATAAAAGTTAGTAAATAGCTTCTCCTCCACATTTATTATGCGTACACCCAAAGTGTGGATCTCTCTGCTAGCGACAGTGTACATATAGCCCGTCTGCCTTCAAAGCAAGAGTGAACAGACATCTTCTGGACACGCTCGCTCCTTCTAAGACCTCATCTATCGCTTTCCATCAGGCGTGGTCGAGGTCAAGAGCAAGCCCATTCCTGAATAAAAAAAATAATTGCCCTTTGCAATATCCGGGTGAGTGTTTCCCATTTAGTAAGAAACGAGCATTATGAGAATATCATAAAACAATTTGAAAACACTCAGAAAAATGTAGATTACGCGGATAATCCACTTTAATTTTTTTCTGAAATATACCTGTTTGTTTGTTTTGATAAATTAGCTTTTTGCATTTTAAATAATGTAGGGTTTGCTAGGCTTTAGAAATGTTTAGATAACTTTAACGAGATTTAAATACACGACTAATTGTAAGTCCGTAGGTGAAACGGAGTGAAAAAATCTATATCCTGGATTACAAAGAAAGACGAGAAGTCTTTCTTTGTAATCCAGGATATAGATTTTTTTTTTAATCCCAGCATATTCCCTCGAGATGATTTCTGATTTTCACACGGATGAATCCACTAGCAAAAAAAAGGCTCACGCACAATGAAAAAAAATACAACAGCCCGAATATCAACTATCGGGCAGTTGCCCACCGGACACAACAACCGTCCGGTCGGAGAATCCTCTCTTTTCAACGGAGGTATGCGGGAATTTACTCTCTGTTCCACTACCTCCATACAACCATAAAAACTTTCGTATTTATACAACGTGTAACAGAATAAACGCAATAACTCATAAGGGGTAATGTAGGTCCAATACTGAATTCGAGAAAAAAAATAGACTGCCCCGTACATTTCTGTTCGTATCATCATCATCGTACCGAAAGACATCCACTGCTGGACATCGGCCTCCCCCAAGTGTCGCCACAACAACCGACACACTGCGCATAACTCGCAGCCTGTGATACAGGATTATCCTAGTAAGTAACAGGCATCTAACATTATTATACCTACATTTTAAATTATAGATTCCTATTGTATTTTACCTTTTAAGGTTCTGAATAAAGATTTATTTTATTTTTATTTATTTTGAAATGTACTGAACAACTGATATTTTTTTAGCGATTTCGAGTTTGACCCCATAGTAAAAGTTGTTCACAATGAGGAGTACAATGACCCCTTTTTTATTTTATGGATGGGAAATCATTACATGACTCCTGCCGCTCTGGGTGGAGCGGGAGGGAGTGTCAGACTCTTACTGACTAAAACCCATCCGTAGTGCCCTTTGCTTTCCAGGGCCGCGGTAACTCTTTCGAATAAAATCCGCAACCCTGGCAAGTATAATGACCCCTTAAGGGATATTGCGTTTATTCTGTTACACGTTGTATAGTTACTATTGTAAGATCAAACAATCTGTCTCGAATAGCTATACGGACGATTATTAATATTACTTGTACGTAATATTAATAGAACAGCGACAACATGTGCCCCGCGGCTCGGTCCGCTGAAGGAAGTCATTACTCGTGTAATGAGGACTCCGTGCAGCCTGTGAGGCGTTTATCACGATTGACACGCCATTATCACCTTTAACTAAGAAGCAAAGTGATGTAAAAAGCTTTGAAATAGGTGGGCGCAATCTTTCTCCAGATAATAGATCACTAAGAAAGTGAGTTATGCATTTTCCGTTTTTTCGGGCCACTTTGAACTACGATAACTTGGGTTGGACTAGGAAGTTTAAATCTAATTTAAACTTTATAATATTAAACATAGGTTTCATTATCATTTCAGACGTCATCGACGTCCAAAGACGTCTACTGCTGGACATGGGCCTATCCTAAGTGAGGCCCCAGGGTTGCGGATTTGTTCCAGGGTTGCGGATTTGTTCGAAAGAGTTACCGCGGCCCTGGAACGTAAAAGGCACTAAGAGGAGCATGGGTGGGTTTTAGTCAGTAGAAGTCTGACACTCCCTGCCGCTCAACCCAGAGCGGGAGGGGTCATTTGATGATTTCGCATCCAAAAAAAAAAAAAAAAATCCTAAGTGACGCTACAGCGAGCGCATCCAGCGTCCTCCACCAGGCCACCAGTCTACCTTGTAGGGAGCTTTCCAACGCTTTGTCTTCCGGTAAGCGGTCCCCAACAAACACGGCATGGAGTTTGTTTTTCCAAAACTTGATTATCATCTTTAATTCTGAATTCAAATAAACATAGTCGTTGGGTAATGGCTATTCATTCGTGGAGCCCTACCATCTTAAACCTATCATGATTCCCGTGTGATAGATGGACCTATACAAGACGCATAGGACCAATTCTTTTAACAGCGAAATAATTATGATATTGGCACGTCACACTAGGGCCTTTGTACTGTAATTACTTATACATCGGTTAAAAAGTAGTCAAAGTTAGGCCGGAAACTTATCCCTTCCGTTGACTGTACCTAACTGATATATACCTATATGTACGTACATTCTATCACAGTGTCCTTGATCGAAAGCTTTTACCGGTAACATGAGCTCGTATGTGGGCTCTATTGGCATTGTTTTCTATTCGAACTATTTTATTCTATCTGTCAATAGGTTCGGGTGTCGAATTAGGTGTGCAAGTGTGGGGGGATATTAATTCATCGGTCTGTTATTGATTTTGTAGGTGTTTCATTTTATTCCGTTTTTAATTTTAATTTTCGTTTCATTTTTAATTTTTAAGAGGACAATGAACTTGGTTAATGAAACAGTATTTTGTTCAAATTTCCTACTAGCAAGTAATATGTTTCTACTAAGAGTTTCAGTTTGTATCTAGATTTGGAATCAAATCAATGTTTATTGAGATAAGGCATTCCTCTAAAACGGTCTCCGATCAACACTTCCTAATTCAAAAGTCTGTAAAAAATCATTAAAAAAAGTAACCCTCCTTCTGGATCAATAGGGTAACAATAGTTACCCACCTATGATTTACTTTCAAAGAGAGATCAAAGTACTACGAGCTGATGTTATCGAGGTTCAAACCGGTAAAATAATTATGATTATCTCGAGTTCTCAGCCTCGAATCTCAAAGATGTCATGACCTTTTGACAAAATCTCGAATTCCCATTCTCGTTCACCCAAATGTAACAAGGTACTTCCAACATTGTGCCAATCAATGTTGAACATGAAAATGATAAAAAAATTAGAAACGTTAAAGAATCGGGTATTTTACTGAAAATATCTAATTAGTCCGTCAGATAGGTTTCCTAAAAATATTGGTGACGTATTTTTTGTTTCTTTTCGTAAACAAAAAAATAAAACGATGCACTGCGTTGAAAACACGCGTGACGTTACGTCGCTGGTAAAAATTGTACCGTAGTAGTGACAACGTGCGTGTTTTCAACGTAGGTACTGTTTCGTTTTCATTTTTTATTTACAAAATATATAGTCAAATCAGATTCAGCTGAATACCAGTATTTTACGTAGAGCGGCTGCCTACCAGACCTGCTCCACCCATTAACTGGGTAACACGGTACTTCCTGGCAAGACTGATGTCAGATTTTCTGGCTTCTGACAATCCGTAACGACTGTCGAAGATCTACATAATGACAGCCGGGATCAACGGCTTAACGTGCTTTCCGAGGCACGGAGGAGTCTCGGTATCTTAAGATGGTCACCCATCCACAGACCAACCCCGGCAAGCGTTGCTTAACCTTGAAGATCAACCCGTGTGGCTGTTATTATTTACCCACGAGCTCCTTTAATGTGGTTAAATAACAAATATTTCAGACATAGTGCCCCCGGTTAGAAACTAACTTGGTTTAGCAGATAACTGAGGTTTGTGCAAATGTGCCTAACATTGTAAACAAAAAGCTAATAAAGGATAATCATAATCTTGCTAATTATCATTGAAATTAAAGCTACTCAAAGCAGTAAGCGAACTCAAACCCGTTTCGATTGCAAATATCCCTTTTATAGGCTTGTTTGAAACGGGTTTCAGCAAGAACGATTTCATTAAGATCTTAATTACGTCAATATAATGTTTTATTTCTAAATTAAGATTTGACTACATTGAGTTTAAAGCTCGATTTGACGATCCCTTTCATTTGAGTGAGTTAATTAGACGAAGTAAATAAATTGAGGAGGATTATAAGAAAGTGGTACATAACAGTAACTTATAAAATATTTTAATTTTATTATATCTACTTGGAAATTAAACTCAATCTTGTCTGACTCGTTTAAATAAAATTGGAAAGGATTATCAAGATATTAATTAATAAAACCCAGGAATATTTTTTTACAATTATTTTTCATTCAGATCATTTTACCCGACTGCTTTTGCTTCAGAAGGATGGCAATGTTTTCACAAGCTTTTATTTTGTTTCATTTTTCCCAGTGTCTGTCTATAATCAAATCTTGCTAGTGAAATTGACTACTTCCCGTTTCGTCACATTCCTGACAAATCTTATTACATAATTAAGTCATATTCGACAAATCGGGAATGTGACGACGCGGGAAGTAGCCGTTAAATTTGACCCATTTCCCGGTTTCCGATTTAGCTGATTTTTAAACATCCATTTGTTGAATACTATCTGTCCGGTGTATAGGTCAAACGTTTTTATTTCGAATATTAAATAACTGTGCTTTTGTGTGAAGAAAATTTGTAAATTTTCGTCGGCACCATCTTGGATTTTAATTTAGAGCCCATTTTCGTTTTAAGCGACCCTTAAAACTACGATAATTCTACCTTTAACTTACCTTGCAAAACCTAGGGAAGCGTATGAGTGGATTGGTGCCGAAGTGAAGCTGCAATAAGTCCAGGGGGGCTAATGACACGATGTCCAGCAGAAAGTTGCGTGACTTTACATAATGCTTGGCTAGCTTCTTTGAGTCGTAAACCTGTGAATAATTAACGTCAAGTTGTAAATAGATACACGATTGGCATAAAAACAAGTGCCTCGCAGAATATGGTAAGTAAAAATTATGAACAATTTTACTATGGGGGCCGACCCCAAAATCGCAAAAAAAAGTATTCTGCCCCATATATTTCCGTGCGGATAACTCGACAAAATGTACTCAATAGCTGATTTTGTTTTCGCGATTTGGAGGCCAACCCCATAGTGAAAGTTGTTAATAATGATGAGTACAATGACCCTTAAGAGGTATTGTGTTTATTCTGTTATATAATACGTTGTATAAGTTCTTCTTTATCACCTTGCCATATTTCCGACTAGTCACAAAATATTACAATGTATTTTGTAAAAAACTCAGCATGAACATGATGGTTGTGCATTAGATGTTATGATAAGTCACTTCAAGCTTGCTTCATCAAAGTTTTCGCAAACAGATTTTGATGTGACTCATTTGGTATGGTTTTATACAATAAAAAAAATTTAACCTGTTCCAGTTTCACAAGTATAAGTTCCATAAATTGTTTCATAGAGCTAATAAGTATTTAATTTTGCTAATAAAAAAATTGCATGCAAATTCCCTATTGCCTTGACTGGTGGCTTTGGTAGACTAATATAATTGTTGGAACAAAAGAAATAGTAATCGTTTACCATCAGTCCTTGCTCCAGGTAGCCAGTCCTCAGCTGCACGACGAGGTCCAGAGCGAAGACCACGTCGCTGATGCCGTCGCACGTCAACCAGAAGTAGTGGCACATTATCTGTGGAATAAAACGACTTTTAGGTAAATTGATTTATCTTACTGATCCATACTACTAACATAATTAATGTTTAGCTAACTCTGTGTTTCCGTCTGTAGTTTGTGACCTTTTCACGACTTATGATTTGAATGAAACTTAGCACACGATACGGGATTTTTTTTGGCACAAGCCCGCCACACATTCCCACACCAATGTTACTCCTCAAAGCCAGAATCAACAGTGGCGACCACCAGAAACGTCGAGTCAATGAAGCTCGACGAGTCCCGGAGAAACGATTCAACTGTCTTGGATCCCGCAACGAAATTAATCAGAAATGAACAGCGGAGTAGGAAAAATATAATTTCCACTTATTTTTTATGATGATATTTCCCTCCTTATCAAGCAGGAGGGAGAACAGAGCTTTTTGAGGACGTAAAATCATTAAATGACTCTTCTTGACATTTAGGAGTGTGAGAGAGTGGAAAACCCATCCGTGTTCCTCCAAATGCCCTTGCGTTCCAGGGCCGCGGTAACTCTTTCGAACAAATTCCGCAACCCTGGCAGGACGTTATGGGTAGACCGCATCCTTGAACAGGGCATCTAGGATACTTCCTATCGTGGAAGTACGTATCGTCCTTCCTCTCCAGCCATTCACAACGCTTTTAGAAACACACGTTTCATCACTCCTCTTCACCACAACAAGAAAAGCGATTCCCTTTCAACGTTTCGTACCAGCGTATCACTAATTATCACGATTCTACTAGGTGGTTATTTTTAAGCGCTCTAAAATATAAACGGAACTTTGTACATTAAAAAGTCATTACTAACATTTTCCTGTCCCATATAAATAGATCAAAAGCAAGGTTAGCATACGATTAAACCTATTTTCAGTACAGATTAAAAGCATATTTTCATGTTCTGTTGGCATAGCAAACTTGCATTATAAAAGAGAAAGAAAATCTAGAACGCATTTTATTATTGTGTTCTGAATAAGTTTACACCTGATTTTGTTTTGTTTTTAGGCCTATGCTAAACAATTTTGTGTCTGTGCGTCATTTCCACGTAAATAAACATTTTTTCTTTCTTTCTTAAATGTTTGTTGCAAATATGATCAGACATACTAGTATTGTCTTATTCATAAAGGCAAAACGTGTTGTTAGCGAAACACATGAAAGAAATAAGTTCGGAAAAGATTTAAAAACTCTTCAATGTAAGTACTAGCTATCGGACAAAATCGATGAGCAATTAAAAAGTTTTGCACATGATTGTTAACGTTACTTAGTTATTTTATTCGAAAAATAAATTGAAAATAAATATTAATTATATTTAACTTTATTTACATTAGAATGGTCTACATTTTCACAAAGTTCCTGATTCCTAGATTCAGAATCTAGGAATCAGGATCTTTATAATACTAGTGTGGGGTCTAGGGTTTTTTGGCGCAATAGAGATAATTGTAATTTGTTTTAAGTAATCGACTTTCTTTGCTAATTGTACCTCAGCTTTTATACCTACTAGCTACCATATTTTCCATTATTTTAAACTTGGTAAAATAAGTAGGTATCACTTATTTTACTTATTGGTAGAAAATTAAAAGTACCTAGCATTCTGTAAAGAAAACAACCGGCCAAGTGCGAGTCGGACACGCGCACGAAGGTTTCCATACCATTCAATTACAATCTATAAAAACGGCAAAAATCACGTGTATTGTTGTATTAGGAGTCCCACTTAAATATTTATTTTATTCAGTTTTTAGTATTTGTTGTTATAGCGGCAATAGAAATACATCGTCTGTGAAAATGCCAACAGTCTAGCTATCACGATTCATGAGATACAGCCTGGTGACAGACAGACGGACAGACAGAGAGACAGACGGACAGCGGAGTCTTAGTAATAGGGTCCCGTTTTTACCCTTTGGGTACGGAACCTTAAAAAGACAAAAATAAACTAGTTTATTAAATAAAAAGAATCTTAAATTTTAAAACAATAACATTGTCAATTCAGCAAAATGCCAGACAGCTAGGTGCCTGACGCTGGTTTTCAACTGAACCTTACGTTCATGTGTACGGATTTAAACCAGTTGTGTAAGGTTATAAAAATAATAGATTAAAAACCAAAGAACCGTGCGCACAATATTAAAACTTTTTGTGAAGGCATTCCAAATTAAAATTAAGTATGTGAAATTGGAATTCTCAAACTTTTTATTTTGCGACTTCTCATAAGTTCTGTTCCTGAAGTTTTGTAATTTTTCTCTTTTACGTTCTCTGGCGTGTTATTAACAGAAATATTATTTATTGTGGAACTCTGGTAGTATATTTTTTCGGGAGCAAGCTTGTTTAAAAAAATGGTACGTGAAAATCTCACACAGCACACATGAAGACTTTGAAATTGAGTATTCGCCAAATTTTAGGTTTTAATCTCTTGTCATTCTAAATCGGCTTGTCAAATTTTGAAATTAAAGTAAGGTTTGAAACGTTCTCAACCCCAAATTCTTAGTCCAGAAACAGACTCATCCCCTTCCTTCCCTAATCTTATGGTACGTGTTGTGCGCAACATGTTTTTAGGGTTCCGTACCCAAAGGGTAAAA
This sequence comes from Melanchra persicariae, assembly GCA_947386135.1. Lineage (NCBI taxonomy): Eukaryota > Metazoa > Arthropoda > Insecta > Lepidoptera > Noctuidae > Melanchra > Melanchra persicariae. The sequence continues at coordinate 4,450,521 of OX376661.1, read as the reverse complement.
ACGGGACCCTGTTACTAAGACTCCGCTGTCTGTCTGTCTGTCACCAGGCTGTCTCATAAACCGTTGACATTAGCTAGACAGTTGACATTTTCACTGATGATGTGAAATACATCATCTGTGAAAGCCGCTATAACAACAAATAGGTACTAAAAACAGTATAAAATAAATATTTAAGTGTGGCTCTTATACAACAAACGTGATTTTTTTATAGATAATGGTACCTAACCCTTCAGGCGCGAGTCCGACTCGCACTTGGACGGTTTTTTCTTCCATATAAGTCCAGTCCTGTCTAATTAAAAACAGACTATAAACTATATCGTATTATTGAATGAGCAAAACGGTGATCTTCCATGGGCAACGTGTCTCAGTAAAGCTTGCGTTTAAGCTGTGTTTCCCTAGTCTAGACCGACTACAAAGCCAGGAACAACTTGGTTACTTAGGGGTAAATGCTCGGTTAAGCCAACGTGCGATTGTGCAGCGAGACCACAAAGGCGAAGACTGTACTGTAAACCTAAATTCAACTCCTTTGAGTTGAAACTCCGATCGAGATCAAAAACCCAATCATAATATTGTACGGAACCGATTTTTGTGAATTTTTGGTTCAGAGATACCAAATTAAATTATAGGCTACTGTTTTGCTAAAATAAAACTTGAACCGACTAATTCGGTTGAGATGCACCGATGACCTGGTGTGGGTCGCCTGGTAGCCGATGGATACCGGTTGTTGTGACGACACTCGGGGGAGGCCTATGTCCAGCAGTGGACGTCTTTCAGCTGATATGATGATGAAAACTTGGATGTAGGGGAACGCGGGCAAAAACTAATTCTTATTGAGTTTATAAAAGGTATAACGACTGATCCAATTACAAAATACATTAATTGATAGAAAGTTATACTATCGTTTAATTCCACAAGGTTTTTATTTAGTAAAATCTATGGTTTGTATGGGGCAGGCGGCGGGAAAAGTTGCGGAAAAAATCACCGTGGCCCTGGGGGTCTAGACAAAATCTAGTCTAGACTTTTCTGTAGCGTTAAATCGTTTGGGAATGACATTAGGTGTGGAAAGGAAACGTCATCACCTAATGTCATTCCCAAACATTTTGTCGTGAGCGTCTGACGTTAACGCTACAGAAAAGTTTTTTTATAGGCCTGCTGGAACGCAAAGGGCATTAGGAGGAACACAGATGGGTTTTAATCAGTAAGAGTCTGACACTCCTTTCCGCCCCAGAGCGGAAGGAGTCATTTGATGATTTCCCAAACTTACTTAAAAAAAAAATGCGGGAGCAAAACCGCCTGATGAAGCTAGTATCAAGCAAAACAACAGTAGAACTCAGACAATCACCTTGGCAATGCAATCGATTGTTGTTTTATGACACAATCGGGGGAGTTGTCCCCGACTCGTGGCGACCTTTGTTTACGTGGCAAGTCCCCAAAGACGAAAGGGTTGCCGTCGTATTGGGGTAGACCGTAGAAAATGGGAGGGTTAGAAAAAGTGGTATTGTTTTTGTTGCCATATAAATACTAGCTTTTGCCCGCGGCTCCCACCGAGTGGATGTCGATATCGCGTAAACAAGCAGCCTATGTCCTTCTCCATATCACAGACTATATATTTGCCAAATTTCATGACGATCCTTTGGCAGCTGTTACGGATTGTCAGAACCCAAAAAATCTGACTCCAGTCTTGCCAAAAATTATCGTGTTACCCAGTTAATGGGTTGTGGAGGTCTGGTAGGCAGCCGCCCCACGTAAAATACTGGTATTCAGCCGAATCCGGTTTGACTGGGAGCCGACCCCAATATAGTTAGGAAAAGGCTGGTAGACGATGATGTTCGCATTCACAAGTCAGTCACAATATAACACACTTTAATATGACCCTGCTCTGAAACATCCTGTAAAAGTCTCAGCCTATTTTCATACAGTAATTTATTAGTACTCATTTTACTGTCAAAGTCAAAGTCAAAACGTTTATTTCAATTGGGCTACTAAACGGAACTTTAGAACGTCATCATTTACATTTAATTACTATGTACAAAAAATAAAGTGACTACTGTTTCATACAATCATTTATTAGTCATTTTACTGTTTTATACAATAATTTATTAATAGTTATTTTATTGTTTCACATAGTTATTTATATAAAGTAATCATTAAATAACGGTAAAGGATTGTACAAATAAATCAAGAAGCTTATTGACAACTTTGAGAAACCTGTAAGACAGAAATTAATTTTCATTCCCACACTGTAGCTTTAATATATGTTACAGTTCATATTAAACTTTAGATAAAGCAAATGGCCAGCCGTGCATACATATGAGTTTTCCAATTAGGCTGGACAAACATAATCAATGCTGTTCCCAATTTAGCTGACAGGGCGTTGATGAATGTGCCGCCATTTTTATTTAAAAATACTCATTCATCTGATGGGAGCGTAATTGGTGTGAATTTCACAGTATTTTTGTCACGCGAACTATGTTTTACTCGATTACGGCAAAGCCAAGGGTTATGATTTTAGCTGTCTATGTATGTATATATGTGTAAAGAAATAATTATATTTCTTTGATTTGGTTTGAACTTTGCCGCGCTTTTTATCGGTTTGCTAACATATCAGTCAATCATTCAGTCATTCGCATTCCATTCATATTACGATACTCCATGCACGTCAGTGAAAAAATAACCTTAAAAATATTATTTTAAATGTGAACAGTTTGTTTTGCTCATAATAATATATTTAAACTTTCGATTGTGAGAAATCTTTGGACAAGATTACAGATTACGGGAAATCAACTTGTAATTGTCGTTTTATAATATGTGGACTTTGTTTTACAGAGCAACACAATCGTTTTGATTTCGAAGATAAAGTTCACATATTATAAAACGATATATGTTCTACCGTAGCGCCTGAACTACTGAACCGTTTTTGATGAAAGTAAAAATATTTTAAAATTTATTTGATTGAGAGCTCCAGTGTTATTTTTTTTGGTTTAGTTTGCCAAAGGATCTTATAATTTCTATCTATGTTGTTTCGGGTTTGGCTGTTTGTGTATGTGAGCTTATGTTTGTAAATTCACCCACGATACAGGAGAAATTTCTTGTGTGCGGCAACGTTTTTAAAAAGAAAAAAAAATACTAGGACCCTTCTGTCGACTTACGAGATATTTTAATATTATAATATTGTTATTTTCTTACATAGAGGATACGGATTCCTCCAAATGCAACTTACTGCTTACACATGCTCGTACATAGAGGTATTTTGAAAAAGGAGTCCCAATTTTTTTTTTCATACTAATATGTAAGCAAGTTCCATTTTTTCTTGGCTTAAATACCCGTAGGATATGCAGTTACCTAGATTGTACGCTTTAAGGGTGCACTATTATAGTCAAACGGTTGAACTCGTTGACGGGCGCGGTAAAATGCATTCTATCTCATCCAACATCATTTAAAGGAAGAAATAAACGCTGTGATGAGCAATATGCAGCTAGTGCGCACACAAATCTACAGTTCCATATCATATATAAGATCATTTATAACGAAAATGAGCTCGTAAAATTTATTGAAAGGCATTTTGTATTAAGGATACCTATTATGAAAAAAGTAAGTATTTACTGACTGTGTCATTGTGAATTTTGTGAGGAAATAATCAATCCCTGAATGGTTAATATTTTGCCATTTTCGTACTACATAAGCTATTTATTTACATACAAAGTTGTGTTAAAATTTGGAAGTTTCGACACAAATAACTTGCATACCTAGGCCTGTATGCAAGTTATTTGTGTCGAAACTTCCAAATTTTATAATATGATATACCGAGATAAATAAATGTGACTTTTTATCTGAACGTAAACCGTCAATCAGTAGAGTAATCGCCAGACTACGTTTGTATGAAACAATGACTGACTAGGGCACCCTTAAGCCAAACAGTCCTATTACATTTTCAAAACTATGCTATGAAACTTCTTCAAAACACTTATACGATATTAAACCCATGTAGGTACTTGTGCAGTTTATGGGTTTATTGATTTCTCAAAGGTTACAAGGTGTCAACTATAATAGAGCTGTTACATTTGCATCAATGTGTTATTCTCGCTCCCAAAGTTTAATAGAATTTAGTTTCGCTCGGACACTATACAAGCAGGCTATAAAATATGTAGTTGGTGACTTAATAGTTTAACTTCAATTTAGGCTTGAAGTTTTTGTTAATGATAATTACTAAATTTATTCTAGTAGATTTCCGACTTTAGCGTGAATTTAGTACCCTATTACCCGATTGTGAACATACCTATGAACTTTCTCGACTCGTTTGTTATAAGGACAAAGGTACCTAGCCAATAAGCCATTTATTTTTGAGTTCTCAGTTGCATGATTTGTATTAGAAACTTTGTTCTATTTGATAGTTGAGTTCAGGGCAGCAGTTTCTGTTTTTGGATCTGTTATTGAAACGACTCTAATAGAATCTAACTTTGCGAATGAACTAGTCTAATACTGTGACTAGTCTAGTAGAATCTAACTTTGCGAATGAAATAGTCTAATACTGTGACTAGTCTAGTAGAATCTAACTTTGCGAATGAACTAGTCTAATATTTTGACTAGTCTAGTGGATTCAACTTTGCGAATGGACATTAGAGTAACTCTATAATTTTTATATTCCTATATTTTTTCCTGTAAATGTTTCAGTAGTGCCTTTTGTTTGGATTAAATTAAATAAATGTTTGAACTTAAACTTGAATGCTCTGTCATTTAACTTCTGTTAATGTTGCTTGCTATTTCTTACTTTAAGTAATTTAATCAGATTTCAATTACAAACCTTATATTACGAAAAAATCTCCAATTTCTGAAACGATGCTAGTCATGAATGTAGATTGTAAAACGATAGGTTTCATGGTAATTCCGACTCCAATCTAGTTTTAATGGATTAAGAGTCGCGGTGGCTGAGCAAATTAAAAAGAAGATAACTCTGAGAAATATCTCTTGAATAGCAAGAAATAAGAAAAAATCAGATACGAATCATAAGAGGCATGACGATTTATGGAAATAAAAATGTACTGAACAGATGATGTTTCTTGAAACATTTGCATGGTGATAAAAAAATCACGTTGTATGATTTAAATGGCCAATATGGTAGTGGCTATTCTCGTATTTTTAAGGAGCACTCATTCTCATTCACATCGCAGTCGCAAACTGTCAATAACCTCCTTTTTTTCAAGTCGGTTAAAAACAACTCTATTTTCTTAGTTTGGCATGTTTTTGACATTTATTGTCGCTGATATGATATCGCGACTTGAATTTGAAAAGAATTCAAACAAAACAACATCAAAATGTTTATAACATATTCTGTAGGTTTAAGTTTCGAATCCCAAATACACTTGAAAACAGAACCTCGAGGCTTCGAAGACACAACTGGAAACTAAACTGAACAATAGATTCCTTCGTCGAATGCATTTTTATCCTCAATTTAAAAGTAAAATCGTCCTCGAACAGGCAATGGCGCGCAATAACAGGCTTCCGATATTCCGAGTGGGAGTCCCTGTGATTGTCTCGTTACAAATACTCGGTACAAGAATATTACCCTGTGTTGCTTTATAGATTACTAACTTTTGCCCGCGACTTTGTACGCACATATCCCGTTCTCGTAGGAAATTCCCGTTCCCGTATAGTCTATATATAGCCTTCCTCATGAATGTGGCTATAATATACAAAAATAATTTTCTAAATCCGACTGATAGTTCCAGAGATTAGAGCGTTCAAATAAACAATCAAACACTCCAGCTTTATTATATAAAGTAGTTATAGATAGATGTATGGTGAAAGTTTAGATATAGGCCTTCACAAGAAGTATCAATAGAATCAGTGGACATTCTAGAATGAGAGTGAGAGTTCTGAATAATAGCAGTTTGTCGTGGCTGTGCCTGTGGTAAGAGAACGACTCGCCTAGCATGATCTATCATTACGAGATGGCCGCCACGCAACCATCGATGTGACGCCCCTCTAGTGTGACATCAAAGCCTGTGCTATCCGACGTTTTTAATCATTCCAACTAACATCTTTCTTCTTACCCTTGTCCCTTTTAATTAACGATCTTCTCAAAACACATCACATTCATCTTCAGAACTTTCTTATGTACTTTGTTGTGTTTTTCATAATATATTCTAGCTACCACTTCAAAGATTTCAATATCAGCAATGGCGGGCGCTTGTAGATGACAGGTTTTATCACTTGGAAATATAAATGGAACTTGCCACATATTACTTTTCTTAGGTAAGGAATTGATGCACTGGCTCTGTCGTTTGCTACATAGATACTGTTATATATGTGTGTGTCACCGTAGTGTACGTGCGCGTGGGCTGCGTCCCCTCCCCGCTCTTAACCGGCTAATAAACCAGTGTGCTATGATCTGTCAGTGGTTTCACTTGTGTCCCTTGTTCCCTACGCACCGACACAATAGATACTAAGGGTTATTTTCACCAAGCTAAACTGATCGCGATCAGCGTATAAATCACGTTTATGAGCTGTCAGTGTCACTATTTTTCTATGGAATATTGACACTGACAGCTCTTGAACGCAGTTGGAATGTACTGATCGCGTTCAGTTTCATTGGTGAAATCTGCTCTTAGTCTATACTTTGTGCCAGATAAACTTGCTATAAAGTACATTGACCTTTCCCTAATATCCCTTCGTAGATACCCGAACAATACATTATGAACCATTTTACATTACTAGAGAACATAAAGAATCACGATAGAAGTAGATTTAGGACTGCTCTAAGTCTTTATTTCTGTTTTTGATTTTAAGAAAGTCAATAAATGTATGTGGGTCAATGACCGTTATTGCACATTTATCTGGAATCTACTATAGAGGTTGCACGACTAGCAGGAGAGAAGATGCGATGAATTTCACCTTCACTGAAGAGATTTGAACTTTTTGAGAGTCATCTTTGTCTTAATCCGACTAAGATATATTTACTCGAGACCAGAAATAAAGTCAGAATTTAATATTTCACCTTCGTTCTCCACCGCTCGTGTTTTAATTAGTTTTCAACTTTAGTGCTGAAAATAGCATTTCACAATAATGATTTAAATATTCGGTTGCACTGCTATCTTTCTTCTACACTGGCACAGAAAGGCTATTTTCAACCCAACAATTTCAGGCCATTTCCCGAACAATTCCGAGCAATTCTAGAACTTAATCTCTAGGTTTAAAGTCTAGATTCCACTGTAATTGAACTGGTCGTTTGGCCTGAATAATGTAACAACCAATAGAAGACGTGAAGTAACATTGGCTACTGTATTTTCATGACACGATATAACTACTGTTGTGGGTTCGAATTGTTTAATTATTTATCCTGTTTCTGATTTATTTTATTGAAGACGTGTGGGTAGGTAAAAACCCACACAGTTAGCCCTACCTAGCTGGATCGTTTGTCCCAGGTAGACGTACTCATCAACAACTTCGAGTGCAGAGCCTCCAATCTTGATAGGAGTGGGTGCTACATGGGTATTTACCATGACCTTGGTTTTGTCCATGTTCATTTTAAGACCCACTCTTTCGGAAGCTCTACTGAGGTCATCGAGCATTGTACTGAGGTCCTCCGTGGTCTCAGCCATGACGACTATATCGTCGGCAAATCGAAGATGAGTGATGTACTCGCCATTGACATTAATGCCTAGCCTTTTCCAGTCCAAAACCTTGAAGACGTCCTCCATTGCGGCCGTGAACAGCTTCGGAGATATTACGTCTCCCTGCCTCACACCCCGCTGCAGGAGGATAGGTTCTGATGTCTGATCCTGAAGTCGGACTGACATGGTGGCGTTTTCATACAAACACTTCAGCACCTCGATGTACCGATAGTCGATCTGGCACCGTTGGAGAGACTGCAGCACAGCCCAAGTCTCGATCGAATCGAAGGCTTTCTCGTAGTCCACAAACGCTAAGCAGAGGGGCAGATTATACTCTTCGGTCTTCTGTATAACCTGCCGCAGCGTGTGTATGTGGTCTACGGTGCTGAAGCCTTTTCGGAATCCGGCTTGTTCGGGAGGCTGGAAGTCGTCAAACCTGCGTGCGAGACGGTTTGTGATGACTCTGGAAAACAGCTTGTAGACATGGCTCAGAAGTGAGATGGGCCTGTAATTCTTAAGTAGGGCATTGTCGCCCTTCTTAAAGAAGAGTACCACCACACCTCTGCTCCAAGCTTGTGGCGTTTTCCCCTCGAGTATGACGGAATCGAACAGTTTCTGAAGGGCCTTAAGGACTGGTTTTCCACCCGCCTTCAGGAGTTCGGCCGTAATTCCGTCCTCACCCGACGCCTTGTTGTTTTTAAGCTGCTTCAGAGCCATCCTAATCTCATACAGGCTGACGTCCGGGATGTCTTCGGTATAATGCCGGGTCAATCTAGCTCTTGGGTCGTTCGCTAGATTTGCTGCGGGTTTGGTCATTGACGTGTATAACTGTCCATAGAATGTCTCGATCTCCCTCAGAAGCTCCGATTTGGCGGATATGGTTCTGCCATCGTCGGTCTTCAGTTTTGTGAGCTGGCTCTGCCCAATAGACAAATCTCTTGCAAAGACCTTGGAGCCCTTATTCCGCTCTATCGCGTCTTTAATTTTTTCAGTATTAAAGCGGCGGAGGTCGCTTTTCAAAGACTTGGAGATCCGTCTATTGAGCTGCCGGTATTTGCACGCATCGTCTGAAGACTGCAGAATCATCTCCCGCCTCTCCTTCATGAGCTTGAGAGTCGGATCAGAGAGCCTCTTGGTCTTATCTATACGGCGAGTCTTGAAGAACTTAGACCCGACCGTATGAACAGTTTCCACGAACCCATCGTTGTATTCGTCCACGGAGCTCCCTAGGCACTCGAAACGATTTTGAAGTTCGAGCTGAAAGCTTTCGGAGTTTTGGATCTGGATCTGTGCTGGACGGAGCGTAGACTTCATCAGTCGAGACCTTTCCAGCTTGATATTTAGATTCAATGTGCCTCTTACCATGCGGTGATCACTTCCGGTTTTCACCGCGTTGATCACAGAGACATCATTGAAAATCTGCTTCTTCGTCGACATGATGAAGTCAATCTCATTTTTAGTTGCACCGTCGGGGCTCTGCCAGGTCCACTTCCTGTGCTCACGTTTTCTGAAGAAGGAGTTTATCATATAAAGGCCCTCCTTCTCCATAAAACTGGCCAGTAGGTGTCCCCGGTGGTTCCGACGTCCATATCCAAATTGCCCCACTCGCAGCTCGTCACCGTCACGTTTGCCCAGTTTCGCGTTGAAGTCCCCCATGACCACGGTGAAATGAGTTTTATGCCCATGCATGGCTCTGGATATATCCTCATACATGGTCTCTATTTCGTCGTCGGGGTGTGTTGAGGTTGGGGCGTAAACCTGTACGACCTTCAACGAATATCTTGACGATATTCTGAGTATAAGGTACGCCACCCTGGTCGACACACTCTCGATCTTCACCACATTGGGCACGAGGGACCTGTGGACGAAAAACCCGACACCACCCTGGGACTTCTGGTCACCCTCCCGGAAATAGAACAGGTTGCCGGATTTGAGAATTGTCGTGTCCTCCCCCTCTCTTCGGACTTCAGACAATCCCACAACACTCCATCGCAACCTGCTCAATTCCTCCTCAAGTTCGGTGATCTTCTCGTCGGTCCGGAGTGTTCTAGTGTTTAATGTTGCCAGGTCCAGTCGTCGGTGTTTTTTACGGTAGCCGTATCCACTCCGGGGATTCTTAGCACCCCTTGCATCGTCATAACCTTGACCGCTACCGGAGTCAAGGGTAGACGCGCTGCCGGGCACTAGGGGCCATTTTTTTGTTGTGCTTTTCATTTAGGGGGGTACCTTCGAAATAGTGGTAACTTCGAGAAGGAAGTCAACCGTCGAATCCGACTCGGATGGGCGGCGTTCGGGAAGTTGCGCGGTATCTTCTCGTCTCACATACCACAGTGTCTCAAGACGAAAGTCTATGACCAGTGCGTGTTGCCAGTGATGACCTATGGACTCGAAACGTGGTCGCTCACAATGGACCTCATCAGAAAGCTTAAAGTCACCCAAAGGGCAATGGAGAGGGCAATGCTCGGAGTATCCTTGCGTGATCAAATTAGGAATGATGATATCCGCAAGAGAACCAAGGTTACCGACATAGCCCGAAGGATCGCCAAATTGAAGTGGCAGTGGGCAGGGCACATTGCTCGCAGAACAGATGGTCGATGGGGCCGAAAAGTTTTGGAGTGGCGACCGCGTACCGGAAGACGCAGCGTTGGAAGGCCTCCCACAAGGTGGACCGATGATCAGTCTGGTGAGGGTCGCGGGTAACCGATGGATGCGAGACGCACAGGACCGGTTGTTGTGGCGACACTTGGGGGAGGCCTATGTCCAGCAGTGGACGTCTTTCGGCTGATATGATGATGATGATGATGATGTGTGGGTAGGAATTGGTCAGTTTCATTCATAAATCATTATATTAGTTACCAATATACTATTAAATTTGACATTTACTTTGATTTTGTTGTTTTCAGTTAGGTATTTGATTGTGTTGGATAGGTGTTATATTTAATTTAGCTATATAAAATTGGATTAGCTGTTATTGACCTACAGTGTAACTGCGTATCGATCATGCGTTTACTGACGGCAGTCTCAGATCTAAAAACACCTTAAAAATATATTTGTAGGCCATTATTTGCAACGTGCAATCCATAACCGAGCCAAGACACGAGATCCGACCCTCGATTGTAATGTCTCTGTTTTATTTACACAAAGGTTTACTGGGAAATAACTCAACTATAATTTGAGTTTTATTATCACTGTCCTATAAATTGTTTTTTTTGTACAATGTAAAATTATGCAAAATATTACCTGTAACTCCGGAAAGCTCTGTCTGACAATCAACGTCCAAAGATTGTAAAGCACGAAGACGGTGATTAGCCACAGCCAATAAAAGAAGAAGTTCTCGTCAGGGTTGACAACGGTGCGCGGCGCTCGAATCTTTCGCCGCCTCTGTCTGTTCAGTGACCTGGGCTCGCCTGTCGCTCCCTCTGATCCAGTGTCTTCTACCTATGGAGAAGTGGCAGTTATTGTATAGACATTCTTGAAACAAGTGAACAGAGTCACAATTTGAATGTGCTGTAAATTAAATGAATAGGGAAGGATATCATCAATGTAAGTCAAATCGATTGATTGAAGCTACAGGTAAACTTTATAAAATTAGGAAGTGTTTTGTCTGTATTTCAACATTTTTAATATCATTGTCACCAAAAATCCTTGTTAGTTGTTTAAGCAGTTAGTATTATGGTAAAAATAGTTTTTTCAGAGGAAGAACTATTTGGTGAAAAGTTCTATATATGTCTATTAATGAGTAACAACCCACTTAAGTTCTGACATACTTCAGAGCTCCGAAATTTAACATTGAACATCATAATTGTGTATTTCAGGGAATTGATAAAATGTGGTAAAGGCTTTCAGAGAAAGCGCTTTTTCCCGTTTATAAGCCATACTCTGATCCATCAATCAATTTAAATCTAATAAATATGTTCACGTTAATCCCATTTATTCCCATTACATATCGGATAAAGTTACTACGACATAATTCGATACATCAAAATCCGATAGCCGAATTCATATTTAAGAATTAAGGCTTCTTCATGTTTCACTTCTGTGTGATTGGTTTATGGATTGGTTATATCTTTTTACATTGAAAACATGATATATGTTGATTTTTCTCTTTCTGGAAAACAGACTGGAATGTGGTAAACTGAAGTTTTTTATGTATGAGATATATTTCATATTATGGTTTTATTCGCACTAGCTATTGCACGTGGCTTTGCTCGCGTTAAAGTAGCCTATAACTGTCTCTAGCGGCCCTACTATGACGTGTTAAAGCCTGAGTCATTCGAGCGAGAAGGAGGGATGGAGCTATATAGGGTGTATAGCTCCATCCCTCTTTCTCGCTCGATCGACTCACGCTTTAACACGTCATAGTAGGGCCGCAGGGATCTTTGTATCAAATGCGATTCAAGCGTGGAAGTGCAACAATCCAACAAAAAAAAACAATGCACTCCGGGAGTGCCGGCAGAAGTGAAAACTTGAACATGCACTTTGTTCAATTTCCATATTTTAAATACCTCCCTCCGTCTAACGAATTTTCGATCAGGTCACATGTCCTGACGCGAGTTTAAAATTTTTTACCTATCCCAAAAATTCCATATTTTAAACACCTCCCTGCGTCTTACGAATTTTCGATCAGGTCACGTCTCCTGACGCGAGTTGAATATTTTTTACCCATCACAAAAAGTGCACAACGCCGCTGAAGAAGTTTTCACTTCGATAACTTATTGATTTATAATTTATTTAAGATTTCTGCTGGGTAGTTTTGAATTAGCCACAATACTCATTCTGCTTCTAAAATCTCTTCTTGATATTAAACCCAAAATAAATACATCAACTAAAATCGCAGTAAAGACCCATGAGCAAATACATAAATTCCTCAATGTACTTTGGTCATTTATATTTCGCATATGAAATAAGTTTTATGGCTTTGTCATAAAAGCATCCTGATCGGAAGTGTCACTACTATGTATCCAGTACCAAAAGTTTAGGGTAACACAGGGTGTTACACAGTTAATATAGGTTTACAGTAATTCGAGCTGGCACCAATATGGTTGTTAATACAGTGACCTTAATCTGACGTGAGGCTTCAAAATTCAATAAGGTATGTTGGAATTGCATGAGCGGTAGTCAAGTTGAATAACACGATGGGGCTAGGTGTACTGTTAATGATTTCCTATATTTAAGTTTTACGTATGATTGGTTTTATTTAGAGTATTATAAGAAGAAAACCTTCGTTCTTCATTTTTCAATTTGCTAAATTGTAACATGTATGTTATGACAACAGCAGCTATTCTGAAACCACACATTTGTTCGATTTCTGAAAGCCCGTCATCTGCTTAACCTTTTCAAAACTATATTGGGGTCGGCTCTCAGTGAAACCGGATTCAGCTCAATACTAGTATTTTACGTGGAGCGGCTGCCTAACAAACCTCCACAGCCCATTAGCTAGGTAACACGGTACTTTTTGGCAAGACTGGTGTCAGATTTTTTTTTTGGCATCTGACAATCCGTAAGGACTGCCAAAGATCTACAAATCACAGCCGGGACCAACGGCTTAACGTGCTTTCCGAGGCACGGAAGAATCTCGATATGTTAAGATGGTCACCTATCCACAGACCAACCTCAGCAAGCGTTGCTTAACAGTGAAGATCGATCCGTGCGGTTGTGATTATTTAGAGCTCCTTGAGAGATTTCTGAAAGCCCATTCAATTATAATAATCTCGATTGAAATCTAATGTCATGTGATTTGATTGGCGGCTGTATTTCCGCAAGCCAATTACAAGAGGCTTGATATCTCGAAATCTAATTTTGAGCAAAACTAGATTTTGATGAAGATTAAACCATACTTTGTCGATTTTCTTGATCATAGAGGCATTTTTTTATTAATATTGTCTTTATACCTAGGTTAAGGAGAAATCAAAAGAATACTCACAGTTTCTTGCGTAAGTGGAGTCTGCCTAGTGGAAAATCTCTTCAAAAAGGAGTCTTCTCTCTTCAAAGGGGGTTTTTTCTGTATCGCTGAGCTGAGCTGCACCGTCGTTCTCAGCTTCATCCATCTTTGGTTCGATTTTGTTCTGCATTCATACAAAATCGTCAGCATCGAGCAATTTCGCCGAAACGAAAATAGGGAGTTTAGTAAGCAAATGTAGCCATGCTCTCAGATAGTTCAAGTATATTAGACAGTCAAGAAATTATTACAAGATTACTCAGATTGTTAAGCACAGATTTCTGGAAGATTCTGTTCATTTATTTTCAAGGAAAGTATTAGTCATATTGGAAAATATCTCTATTCTTACATTGTTATGTGCGGTGGCACTAGAACTTCGTGAACAGAAAGATCTCAAACACGTGCAAACAAATACCTCTATTTTGACATGCGGCATGGCAACTCACACTATAGAAACAAAAAGTCCAACTCGAATATATACGATAGTTTGTAGAGTGAAATATCAGTGAATCGAATCTATCTTAACTAAAACTAATAACTAGGCATCTAAAGTTAGGAGTTCGAAACTATTCTTCTATTGAAACATTAAAAATGCAATTAAACAATGAAATAACATTGAACACGTTTTTATTGTCTCAAGTGACAGGAGGAAAGTAGAATTATTTGGTGAACTAGTAAGACACAATATTCACAAGAAAAACACACATAATCCAGTGAGTAAAGTACCATTCCCGAAGTTCCTATACACTGACGAAGGTAGCACATTAGTGGGAAATCATAAACAAACAATGAAATATAATAACAATCGACAACGATGCGGCTTTACCGGTGGTCCGATAGTGTTCGAACCTCTTTATTTTCCTGAGTGCCTGGTAGTATGCCATGACAGCTTGGACGTGTCTCCATTTATGGCCGCGTTTGTCTGTGTCTGACTCCGCCCTCTCAGTGTCCTGCATGGACTTGCGAGAGCTTGACGAACTCGATGCAATGATCGGTCGCCTATAAAGGGATGTATCGTGTTATACGGAGACAGTGGTGTAGTGTGTGCAATGTTGGTGGAAGCCTTACTGGGACCTTGTGCTGTGCGCTTTGGTGAGCCTCGAACTCTCTTAGATGCTGAATTGTCACGTGCTAAAAATCTAGAGCTAAATATCTATGAGTCTACTAAATCATTCGATACTAAATGTCTAATCAAAACTATCTATGAAAGCTTGGCGGACATCAAGATAAGATAAGTAACAGAGGTAGTTCATCATACCACCAAAGCGGACAACACAGGTCGCAGTACACGATACATAGTCAACGAGACTTCACAAAATTATCACATGCAGAATGCCTAAAATCTCGTTAACGGACAGAACAATGTAATAAGTGTTTATACAATATTTTAGCATTACGTGTAGTCTACACGCCCAGCTGTGCAAGGTCGTGAACTAACTTCAACAGTTATATCTATTGCATTATGCAGAAATCGTGGTAGGCTTAGGGCACCAATTACGTATCAGTCGTTCGTATAGTCGACGATTTATGAGGCTTTCTAGAAACGTGCGGAATGGCTTTGTAGAACACTGCAGAACGATCAGAAAACTAGCAAAATTTAAAAGGTCTTATTATTATGGAAAATAAGACACTATTGAGTTGATACACTTATTTTGATTTCATTTTCGATAGCCATTGCAAACGTCACTTGAAAGACTCTGCTCATCTATCGGGCATACGTAATCAGCATTGGTTATGGATCGTGCTCGTTGCTAGGGTCGCAGCTAAGCGTATCCAAAGCGTATTGTGCCATTATATCAGGCCACTTACATATCGTCAGGCCTCGCATTTGGAGTGAATGGAGATAACTTGCTCAACAGCCTGAACAGGTTTAGAAAATTGCTTATCATCAAATTTTATTACATTTTTATATTTCTATTGCAGATGTGATGACATGGAATTGAAGCTTCGTTTTTTGAAGACTATTTTAAAGTTGATGAAACATTTTTGTCTGTTCATGGTTGACGAAGTTGAATGATGAGGAAGAACCAATTTTAGTTCAGAAACCACAGGCTAATTTAATTTTAACTCAAATAATGATCTGCAATTTCTGCACTTCCATAAGTTCTTTGCTCCTATGATAGTTCTTAAGAATGTCTTATTTGGTAATGTTCGATATTATGTTATTTATTGTAATTGTGTTTATAACAAGCTTATCACTAAATTATCATAAATGTGTTTTAATCTATTTAGTTTAGATGTTCGTAAAATTTACATAATTATTATGATGTGGTGTGCTAATGAGAAAACAAATGCGTGACTTACACTATTGTAACGTAATATAATATGGTTTTAATTTTGTGTGATAATTATGATAGAGATAGGTATATTATTCGATACATATCATAATATGTACAGTACATGTATCCATGAGTAAATTACTTCGCATGAGCGACTGGTGGGTGTTCAAAACATAATGATGCTGCTGGTTGGGTCCATATATTTACATAATTTGATCGTATATCACTCTTTATGGCATTCTATTGAGACATCTAACATAAAAATGGCGGTATCCTCTTAATCTTGGCAATTTGGGGCAATATTGCTATAATTACCACCCGTTGGTATGCTGGTTAATGGTGTCGGTAGGATATTATTGACAAAACAACATGCTGCTGGCTATGACGGCCTGGTACAATTATTTAGTTGATCGTGGAAAATAAAAAAAGTGTTTCAAGTCTTCAAAAGGAGAAATTATCAAAGACACCAAAGCGAAAACTACTTTGTATGGAACCACTTAGAAATATTGCTCTAAATGAGAAAGATTTTCTCTTGAACGCTTTAGGCAGGATATTAAAGAACATCCAACGTGATTTTTGGCTGACCGACCTTAACTATTCAAAAGTGCCTGTAGATGGTTTATTTGAATAAATATATTTACTAAAGTATACAAAAATAAAATGCAATAAAGACGCAGAAGTTATATAGGCACCTACATTTGAAATAAATATTTTTGATTTTGAGCAATACTTCATGGTCTCTGGTGAAAGCACCTTAACAGTTACCTACTATATACTCGTATTAACTTATTGCCAAATAAATACACGTCAAATAAAAACAGGTTTACTGAAATTGAATTTTCGGTCGAAACGAATTTAATTGAACCGGTAAATTGGATTAACCCAAGCAATTAATTAGTTTCGGGTCTAAGAAAGTTTGTTAGTGTTGAATTAGTAAAAGGGTCTGTGATGCGCCTCCATTATCGGCCTGCTGGTTACATTAACAGTAAATAAAGGGTAATTTAGTTTTATGTTACTGGGTAAAGAGATTATGCTGTTAAAATAGGTGGAAGGGGAGCAGGTAATTGATTTTTAGGGTTCCGAATGTTCATAATTAGGTATTCAGTAAACGGAACACTTAGAGCGGATTTCACTAATGAAACTAAACGCGATCAGTACATCTAAACTGCGTTCATGAGCTGTCAGTGTAAATATTCCATTGAAAAATAATGACAGTGACAGCTCATAAACTTGGATTATTCACTGATCGTGTTCAGTTTCATTGGTGAAATTGGCCCTTATACTCGTAAGTTCACTCGTGTATCTGTCTGTCCATCTGTCAAATGTTAAAAAAATATGATTTGTTCAGAGTCCTTTGCGCGCAAGGCCCATTCGCACTTGGCCGGATTTTCCTATTATTTCCGTGTGTACGAGAGATTGACCCGAAAAGACAATATCTATAGGTATAAGGAAGAGTGGAAGGCTTTGGCAGAGAATTTTCAAAAGAAATTGGTTAGAAAATATATATTGTGCTTAAAACTGCATTATTGTAAAACTTATTATTAAAGAAGAAGAAGAAGAAGTAGAGGATACGGTTTAAAAAGAAGAAGCAATAAGAAGAAGCCGTCTATGTATGATTGGGAGTCTTTAAGTCAAGAGTGAATGGGTTCCTTCTAGGCAAGTGTGCTCATTGTCGACTACGTCATCGCTGTCTATCAGTATGTTAGCCATCGACTCGAAAAGACGAATATCTGGGGCTCGAGACAAGTGAGATTCTATTAACGGTAGCGTGGCGAAGGTGATTCAATACGTCAGAAATGTATGGGATTGACAGAGGCTATCGAAATGTCACGTGATCAACTTCCTACTTAATGGCATTTCGACTGTCGCATTCGCTAATTGAATGGCACGTATTGTCTAGGGCCTCAGGTTGAACGCGAGCCTACAAAAAATATCCCACCCACAGGCACAAAGCGTTTTGGGAATACATTCATTGTGCGTACCGCTAAGGAGTGGAATTCCCTGCCGGAGTCTGTTTCCTGATAGCTACAACCTGGGAGTCTTTAAGTCAAGAGTGAATAGGTTACTTCTAGGCAAGCGTGCTCCATCTTCGACCACATCGTCGCTTACCATCAGGTGAGATAGTGGTCAAGCGCGTGCCTATCAATAAAAAAAATAAAAATGTATCCACAAACTGACAGCGATTGCAGACACAAATAAATTAGCCCCAGATCGATGTGTCGACAACACTATAACCTATATCCCGGCATGGCTTACCGCTTAAGCCACCGGCAGCGACGAGTCTAATCGAGTTATGCTCCGAGTCGATTTATTGATTTGTTGTTCTCGTGTATATAGGCCGCTTTGTGACATTGAAATATTTGAGATATTTGTGTCACACTAGTGGTTACTTAATAGCTGTCATCTGCAGGCTATTTGGGAGTATTATTAGTTCTAATCTCTGATCTTTTAGGCAAAGTCCCGTTACTAGCTGTGATCCTCCCAGCGAAGCCATAGCTGGAGGCTTAAATTAGGCAAGTCCGTTTAAACAGAGGACAACCTTGTCACCTGAGGGATCACTAAAAAAAACTTTTAGGTAAACGTTAATTTTGGACAATCTGAGATATAACAAAAGCAAAACTTATATCTAAGCATTTAGTATGTAGAAATGCCGGGACATCCTACAAGGATATATACTCAGACCTTATCGTTGATGTTCTTCAGAAAGGCCAGTTGAGTTAACGAAGTAAAAGGAGTCTGTAACGATTATATCAGGTTCTGCAGTGAACATGTCGAAGTGAAAACTTAGGCGAAGTGAACGACAAGTGAGCTGTCAAACCATGATGGAATGACAGCTCACTTGTCATTCACTCAACCTGAGTGTCCACGGTGAAATGTCGACAGAATAGACCGGCTGTAGTTCTTTGCTAGAATCATGGGAAATAGGTGTAAGTTTATGTTAAGCTATTTCCCAACGTCGTGCGGGATACATGATGACCTAGTACTTATTTAAATTGTGTTCATTTTCCTATACCGACTTCTACACATATATGGTAAGCAGACAGCCACTAATTGCTAACCTATCGATCAACCTGCACTCAAACGCCATCCAATAGCCTGTTATATTTAGTCAAGCGTTAGTAAGTCACCGTGAACCCGGCTGACGTTAGTGTGAACTAACAAATGGAGACTATTTGTGGGTCCCAATTAACATGCAAGGAGTTTCGATTGCAACGTGAATGATACAGAGTAAAGAATGAGCCAAGGTTTCATAAAGTCCTGGTACATGCAAATAATACCGGCCTAGTCTAGGGCCCGATACGCAATAATTGTAGAAAAAAAAACCGGCCCAGTGCGTGTACTATGTAGTTTTACAATGTCTGTCTATCGGTCTGTCCGCACAGACCGTCAGACGGACATAGTAAAAGTGCATAATATAAGGGTTCCTTGTTGACTACGGAACCCTAAAGATAGGTTAGGTTTTCTCAGAAATAGAATTATGCTTCTTGCAATTAAAGCGAGTTCAAGTGGTTTGCATTTTGTATCTGAAATGTTTTTCTTCTGAAAAGTTACACAGAAGTAGGGCCTCTGATACTTTTATATTTTCTGTTAATTCCTTGCGGTAGGTAAATAGTAGTTGAACAACTTTCATTAAGTAAATGAGCATTCAACTGCAGGGTGGCAGGGCTGACTGTCTCAATATTTAACTAAACTTGTATGAAGCGAACCTGCTCTTGTCCTATGAGATCCTAGTACCCGTTTTACCTGTAATTGAACTTGTTCTCGAAGCCAAGTTAAAGTTGAACTTGAGTTAATTATGAAGCTTTTGAGGAAACTCTGTTTGTCGGAAATAAAGCTACCTTTTTCTTGTGTAGGTATTTACTTTTTCACCAAAGGAGTTTGAGTCATCAATAATTATGTTTTATGAAAAACCGGCTATGTGCAAGTTCGACACGCGCGCAAAGAGTTCTGAACGAATTATTATTAAGTAACATGTCACTTTAATTAAAAACATACATTTCTAATATATTTTCCTATATTCTAAGAAAACCCTGTACTTTTATAATCTATTTTCTTTAATAACCTCAAAACATTTTATTTCATTTTATGTGGTCACATGGTGGTGTCACACGGCAGTGTGTACGCAAAAGTGACCCATTTCATCTTGATAAAATCATAAAACTTCGTACAATGTACTATGTACTCAACAGAACTACCAGTAGTAGATCAGAGCAAAGTGACAGACAGAGTTTTTTTTTTACGTGGCCACTCTCAGTTCAAAACGCTAGGGTTCGTTAGTGCTTAAACGGTAGTCCGTTTAAGCAGTAACGAACCCTAGCGTTTTCCTAGACCTGTGGCTACCTCAAATTAATTTAAGGCCCCCAGCTAGGGCTACAAACAGACAGACACACAACTGATCCTATAAAAGTTCCGTTTTTCACATGGACGTTCAGAACCCTCAAAATACGGTTAATGTACCTAAAATGTAAAATAAAACTATGTAAGTAGGTGTTAACGTTAGAATTTTATATCTTCCGCGACCTTCAGCAACATTTTAAATGCAATATAGCAGTTAATGGTTCTACGATAGTCGTACTGAAACAGAGTTAGCACGCAATTTAAAGCAACTACGTTTTAGATAGAAACTTATCCGAAACGAATGAAGGTTTCGCTTTGAGAGCGAAATTAAATCTGAATAAATGTCGTTTGAATTGCGTCATTTACTTAATAGTGTGATATAGTTTATGGCTCGTGCACTTTCAGATGTTGTTTACATATGTACAGTTATTTCCAAAGGTCGACTGCTAGACAAATTCACTTCGTATTAAGTACATTTTGTATACCCTGGGACAATAAAAAATGAATAATTATCAGAGAATGTTTATGGTGTTATAAATGATGTAAGTCAATAGATAAATGATAATGCGTACGAAGTTATAAAGGTGGTCATTCATCGGGAGCATTTCAGTGTAATGTTTGAAGCTTCGATATTGAGCATAACTTCCTGCAAACTTGACGCACTGATTATGAGCATTCGCGTTTGTCACTGCTCGAATTGTGAACGTTACCAACTGTGACAACCCGGTAATAGTTGTATTACAAACGGCACACTTTGTAGTGCATCGTTTTATTTTTATTTTATAATATTTGGAAAACTTACAGCTAATTACAAGGTTTATAACAAGCACGAACGAATAAGTTTCTAAGTTGAGAGTTCAAAAACAAGATATGCTCGTGAAAAAATTATTGCAAAGAGTTCGTTTTAAAATTCCAGTGTCATAAAGATCGATGTCATATCCTGGCAGGCCGCGTTAAAAGCACGACTCGCTCAATCAGACACGAGTTTTTTCTGTAAGAAGTTCTCACCACCGGTGTGGCCTGTATTATAGGTCATTACGTCCTAATGCGCGCAGGGCATCGGTTTCACTGATGGAATGCTCGAAATAGGGGAATTCTCGTTTTTCAAGGAGCATTCACATTCGCGTCACAGTTGAAAACTGTCATAAACACTCTCTCTAATTCAAATTTCTTTACATTTTGTCATTGATTGTTGCCGAGGTGATAAAGCGACGTGAAATTGACCGCTTTTTAAGCACAAGAATTGGCCTTCGAAGCTGTTGTATTATACTCAAATGATTTTGGTGAGTGACCACCTTTAGACAGTGTTAAGGAAATCCAAAATATACATAAACATAGTTATTATAATGTTGGTACGTAAATAAATTATGTGTGTATTTTAGACGATTCGTGTGCCTATGTCTTTTTGTGATTTTTGTTTAATCGGTGAGTTATGTGTGCATTCCTAATTTCTTTTACAAATTCGTGACAAACCACCTTTATTTATGCTCTTCAAAAGATTACAAATTCTTCAAAAGTAGTGCAAAAAGAAAATAATTAAATACGTTCTATATCGGTTTGAAAAAGAAAAGAAGTTTTACGAATTTATGGGTAAAATTAAGAATGCACGATTGTTTAAATTCATTAAAATTTATATGAGTTTAATATTATACATATATAGTCAAAATTGTCTACTACCTAAATGTCATTGTATTAACACATTCTCGAAAAAACTCAACGATTGATTGAATTGAGAAAATGTTGACATTTTTTTTTTCAAATAATTTAGCATACTACACTGCCTGATGCTTTTGTAGGGTCAGCAAATTTGGGTAATAGCTTATATTTATTTACCTACTTTTCCAATTGCAATAGCTTGTAAACCCGACATTAAATCAATAGTTACCTGAAACGTTCGTAGACATTATCCTAAGACGCTAGACAACGTGCCATTGTATCAGCAAATGTGATTGTCGAAATGAAAAAAATATATAAGAAACTAGCTTTTGCCCGCGGGTCTGCCCAAGTGGATGTCGGTTATCGCGTAAGAAAAGTTACCTATGTACTTCTCCATATCACAGGCTATATATTTGCCAAATTTCATGACGATCCGTTCAGCCGTTTCAGCGTGGAAGCGTAACAGACAGAGTTACTTTCTCATACAGAATATTAGTAAGGATTTATCACGTGAATTTCGACAGCGTCTGTCAATCCCATAGATTTTTGACGTTTTGACAACCACATTCGCTGATAAAATATGACTTGTCTATAGCCTCGTCTAAAATTATGTTAACCCTTAAATATTTGTTGAACGATGATCAAAATGCTGAACCTGATGAGTTAATGGTAAACATAAAAATAAAATTATCAACTTAATCTACTCAGGGGGGCTTCGCAATACTTATTATTGCTTTTTGTCATAACATTGGATACAGGACAGTTTAAATAATGCTGATTTGAATTTAAGTGCCTGCGATTTTAACTCTTAGTTCTCAATATTATCTACTACGATAATACGAATAGGTGTATTGAATTTTTTATTAAGAAAAACTTTATCTGACCTCCACAAGGCCTGAATTATACAGAAAAGGCGTGGTGAAGACGCGGCGCAGGTGAGGCGTAAGGCACACTGCCGCTTCAAAAAGTTTCAATACAAAATGACGAACGACAACGACGACGACGTGTCGCCTACCTACATTTTGTATTAAATCTTTTTGAAGCGGCATCGTGCCTTACGCCTCGCCTGCGCCTTGCTTGCGACGCGTCTTCACCACGCCTTTTCTGTATAATTGAGGCCCAACACAGACTGGGTATTTTACGCTGGGTAAAACGAGACCATTGGCGAGACTGTTTTCAGATTGTATGGCTTCTATGGTATACACCAGATAAATGTACAATAACGGTCATTGACCCACATTGCATTTATTAACTTTCTTCATATAAAAAAAAACAGAAATAAAGACAATCTGTCCTGAATCGACTTCTATCGTGATCCTTTACGTTCTCTAGTAATGAAAAACGGTTCATAATTTATTGTTCCTGTATCTACGATGGGATATTAGGTAAAGGTCAATGTACTTTATTGCAAGCTTATTTGGCGCCTCCCATAACTATTCAAATGTCAATCAACATATAAATCCCTTTTAACTTGCATAATAACAGCCGCAAGAGTCGATTTTCAAGGTTAAGCAACGCTTGCCGAGGTCGGTCTGTGGATGGGTGACCATCTTAACGTACCCAGACTCCTCCGTGCCCCAGAAAGCACGTTAAACCGTTGGTCCCGGTCGTCATTTGTAAGTCTTTGGCAGTCGTTACGGATTGTCAGAAGCCAGAAAACCTGACTTCAGTCTGGGTTGTGGAGGTCTGGTAGGCACCACAGGTATTCAGCTGAATCCGGTTTGACTGGAAGCTGAATATATGCTGTTCATCTTTATGTAGGTACTAAAATATTAAAATGCAAAGTAAATTTCATTTTTAAATTGATTTCTTAGCATTCAAAATGTGTTGTAAGAAAATTTAGGCAATCGTATTATCGTAGCAATCGTATTTTTAAAACTTAAACCTAACATTTATATCTAAATAAAATTCAAAATTCAACGAACTTCTGTCCTGGGCTCTTGCTTTCACTGCTAGCATTGTTACTGGAATCGTCATCTTCTTCCCTAGATGTGGCAGCAGATAGAACTCTGGATGAGCCAGCGTTGACCTCGCTCCCATCATTGTCTTCACCTTCTGATGTTCTGTTTGTGCCTTCTTCTGCCTGCCGAATAAAAAAAAACATAAATGATTTTTGGTCTGTGCTGATGGAGTTGTCACTTTTAATCTGTGGCAAATTTTGACATGCGCTCATGCTGTATTGTTTTGGTTTTGTATCTGTGTTTTCTTTTTTATTTTTTATTTTGAAAATGTCATTTTTGTGTTTCGTCACGTAATAATTTTATTTTTGAACGCTAATTAAGGTTGTGTCTTCATTTATTGATTTGAACCGTTTCAGAAGTCAAAACTTATTTACTTAAAATTTCTTTTATTTTATTAGTGTTTTAACAAATTTAAAATGTCAATACGCTAAAAGCGTCTTCTTAATTTAAATTAATCGAATTCCATCTTCCAAAATGGCGATCCCTACGTAACACAATTTTGATAAAACATAAAATCATTTCGGCCAAAAATTATCAGAAGCCGTGCGGAAATAAGTAAAATCGAATAATTTCCTCTACGTTCTTCTGCGTTGGCACTTTTAAGGAAATCATGATTTTAAAAGAATATAGCGAGTCCAGGTCTGTTTTAAATGAGAGAGAATAACCTAAATTATGTAAAAAAAATGCGAAGGGCAAAATAGTTAATAGATTAAGTAAATATCTACGTATTGTAAACTAGTAAGTTTTACTGTTCTTTTGAGAAAAAAGAACGTTTCAAACAGTCGTTTTACTTTATTCAGACGTATATTTCTATTATTTTAGCATCGCTGCCACCATGATGTATGTATGTAAATGATACACAGATTTCAACGAGACCGAGAATAGTGTCCTGTCCGGACATATCTGCAAGATGAGGGAACGCCTTGAGAATTGCTTCTAAGAGAACTGGCCTGAAGAATTCCAATAAAAAGAGGCATGTTAAGAATGGGGACAGGTTTCCGCCTGGGACAGCTCAGGCTGTTGTTCTTAAATTCAGAAAATGGCCCGAAGAGTCACTGACACCAATAAATTATAGCCAAGGTAGAAAATTACCAAAACCAATAAACCATAAAGGTATCCCCAACAATTAATCATCGTTACTTTGACATAACTATCTTGTTAACTAATTTACTTATCCAATATGTACCTATGTACAGATGCCTAGCACATCAAGCTACCCGAAACTGACAAATTTCAATTCGAACCTAAAGCTTCAGCAGCTTTAAAGTTGAAAATCTATTAAAGAAATTTGACAAATTGTTGTAGCTAGATCTGGCATCTGTACTGTTAAAATTGTTTGACAGTTTGAGATGCCTACCCGTGAAACTGTGTGGTAATTAAGTAAAGGTAATTGATAGTGACAAAACGGTGATTAATCAACGGCTGTATCGTAATGTGTCCATTAAAGCATTAGTGCGTACTGGCACTAATTTACTTTAGTTAAATTTTTAGTGTAATTGGGCTGGACAGTAATTTAAAGTGTATTGTCATTATCAATTACAGGGTTTTATATCGGCCCTGGAGAGTTTAAATTAATGAATGAAATGCAGATTGTCAGTTTACGAAGCTTGTAGCTTTGTTATTACCTACCTAGTGTTATTTTGACTTTTCGAATGTGGCAGGGTGAAAATTGAATGTAACCAATAACTAAAGAAGAGGTATTATACTATATTTTATATAGTCAAAAGTGGTTAAGAACAGAAAAAAGAACAAATTGTATGTTAGCAAACATGTTGCGTTTTTTATTTTAGACAGTTACATTTTTTGTCTTGTTAGCAATTTCACAACTAACTTTGTGTAATCTATTGATATCGATATGATTACTTGATACTACGACATAAACAAAACAACTGAGTAAAAGTTGTTTTTTACTTCAAACGAATACTCCCGAAGACGTCAGTCGAAGTCTAGCAAACCATAGATAATATTGATTGATTGTCTGTCGTCGAGACGTGCGGTCAAGGTTAAGGCAGTTTAGGAGCACGCGATCACTTTTGCGACTCATCCGAACTTGCGTCCGCGCCCTTACTCTTGAACTACGGACCTTAAAAAAGGTCCACAACCTTGAAATTAGGTTCTTATATACTTATGCAAGTTCTCTTACGTCCTTTTTCAAGGACAACTGCTTAAAAAGGTTTTTGCACTTGACCTTTATAAGAAAAAGGCGGTCAAAAAGATGTACCTTATTTTCGGATACTTGGGTAGATATTACAATAGATATTACATTATCACAGGCTGAAGTGTTGACTCTTTTCGTAGGTATACAAACTTATTATGAACTTGCTATACAAATCACTGCTTGCCGGAAAGAAGCTGTCTGCGATTGGTTGTAGAAAAGATAATAATTTATTAAATCTCAACAACAAACGCGCGTCTGATAATTTACGGAGCAGAAACATGGCGTTACTCATTTTTAAATTGCCTTAAGAGGAGATAAAAGTCCCGCAGAGAGTAAAGTCCCGCATACCTCCGTTGAAAAGAGAGGATCACTCGACCGGACGGTTGTTGTTTCTGGTGGGCAACTGCCCGGTAGTTGATATCGGACTGTTGTCTATGTTAAAATCGCATGAAAAACAATGATACCACGATGCAGGATTTCGTTCAGTTAGTTCGCAGCTGGCGGGATAGATGGCGTTGCGGTTCTTTTTTGTTGCGGTGTAGATTTTTGCTACGTTGGTTTTTTGTGGCGTCATTGATGCCTGTATTGTGTATTCGCCTACAGTCTGTTTAAAAAAAAACAGCTTCATTAACACCTGTGTAAATAATGCAACGGTTTCTCACAGCATTAAAATCTTAAGATCACTACTAAGTTTAAACCTTACAAGTTACTAAGTCTCCGTTGCCCAAAACTTTGTCTTTAGTTTGTATTTCTGACTCCAACTTAATTTCTCTATCCGTTAACTTTCCGAGGTGTTAGAAAGTCAACTGTAAAACTATCTAAACTGTCTTAAAACTTTCTGAAACTTTATCTGATTATGCCTACAGACTACTTTAAACTGGGCTTGCTTTACCTCACACTGACTTTCGATTGAGAAGGATTGGTAATTATTCATGATGTCAGGCCCACAGTAACGAGCAAACGATGGTGATTTATTTTTGGAAAAACCGCCGACGTTTTTCGTTGTAAGTGAGGATTTTTTTAAGAGATTTATGTGTCTAATTTGTGCCCTCTTGAGCAAAATGAGCATTGGAATAAAAACACGGTCCCTATTTTTTAATAGGGACCGTGTTCACCTAACGATTTTTTCGGAGTAAAATTAACGGACAACATTGGTTATCAAATAAATTGATACCTGCAAATAGGTCTCACTTTATTAAAATTATGAAGGCTTGTTTCATGAAAAATTCCATAAGAGTCAAAAAGATAGTCTAAAACTTGATGCTAAAAATCTAACTCAATTTAAACCTGGAGCACTGTGTACACACGGTAAAATAAACAAGCAAGTGTAACACCCTTACAAAACATACATCCACGTTACCGCGGTGGTAACTGTCATTTATTTTACACGCAGTATTCTACCTGGACTCAGCTTTATTTAACGGACGATATTTTACTTAAAACGTGGTCTGTGTAGTCCTTATTAAAAAGAGGAGAGAAATTCTTGTGCCTAAAATATTTGAGTGTCAATTTCAATAAATTAGCGTTCAAAAGATTCAAAAACTGAAAACACTTAAAATCTATTTACAGCAACCAGAAAATTCAATAGCCTCTCAAATAATTACAAAATGATTCCGAAATTCAGGAGCGCTTAAATTATACCAATTAAAGTTATTAGTTAAAGTATTCGAGTTGGATTCGAAAACTATGTTAGGCTGCCTGCCCATCGAAGCGGAGCTGAGAGCAGTGTAGCGGACTGGTCCCTGTCCACTGAAGCGAAGGCGAGAAGGCGAGGTGCCGTGCAACAAACAAGGCGATCGAAGCAGAGAAAGTGAGCGGAGCGGGACGGACACAGATATGTCGTGGCCATATCGTAGAATTGGTAATTTCATGATGTAGCTTAGGTTAGGTTAGGAACACAGGGTACCCCGATATATGTAGGTTAGGTTCGAATGGAATGGTAGCAGCTAGAGTAAGCGAGCGAACTAGACGGCCGTTATTCCATTTATGTTGGGTTCCAAAAACTCTGCAGACAGAAAAATGAGCCCCGAATAGGGCATTGATGTTAGGTTGAACGTGCCCATTTCATGAAACTGCCGTCCACTTCATGAAATGGCCAATTCTGCGATATAGTTGCGACAAATACACACTTCTTAGATTGAATAATCTCCGCTCCACCAACAGTAGTAATATCAACTGAAGCGGAGTCGAAAATTTCAGGTTATTAATATCTCCACTCTATTCAGCTCCGCTTCAATAGTCAGGCAGCCCTAATTCAAAACTTACCTGGATCCGTATAAGTGGTATAGTCTCCTCTTTGTACATAATATTTGTGTTTAAAAGTTAAAATCACTTGTTTTCTTTATTAAGTTGTATGTATAAAGTAGTCAATGTTGTCTATTTTACAGGAATTTACATAATTGTGTTATGTTTCTAACGAACTATGTGGATTGTGTTATGATAATGTTATGTGGGTTGAAGCTCTAGTTTGGTTGTTTATTTCATCTATTTTTGGTAGTTCCAAGGGCTCAATAGTTTGTGGCGTTATCGTTGATTGAGATAACAAGATCAATTTTAGTGTTGAGCTCTTGGTCTACATGGTGTAACGGTAAGGTATAGTCATATTATAAAATCTGGTTTTACCTATGTAGATGAACAAATTTCTTCATGAAAATCTCCCTTAATGAAAATTTCCCCTAAAAATCGGAACATCTCTACTAATTTTGATCAGATGATGATAACTTGGTATAGAAAATCCATCTTTTTTTTAGAATTGACCATGAATTTCTTGAAGTTCATTTACATGGGCAGAACCAGTTTTTTCATAAATGACAACCAATGACAATCTCGTTACACTGCCGGTCTATTCTGTCGACATCTCACCGTGGACACTCCGGTGGAGTGAACGACAATTGAGCTGTCATTCCATCTTGTTTGTATGGTTTGACAGCTCACTTGTCGTTCACTTCGCCTAAGTTTTCACTTCGACATGTTACCAGAATCGCACAGCTGTTAATGACGGTTATGGTGATGAGTGGTGGTATCTAATTTGGTGGTAGTGGGGCTGTAAGTGTACCTGCTAACATCTCTAATGAGGTGTAACTATTCACAATAGCTTATCTACTAAGACAATTCCTATATCTGAAGTCATTTTCTCCACTCGACTCAATGAAATTGACAGTTTTACCTTGAGATTAATCGAGAGTTCTTTTCCGTAGTGAAAACTGGCGACTGAATTTAGTAGAGTGGAGGAATATTCCTATAAGAGGACTTAGAGTGTAACTTTATTATAGTGATTGGTGAAAAAACTGCACACAGCACACACACAGCACACAATAATATGCGTGGTGCTAAAAGCAAAATTTTAATAAACGACAAAAAATTACTATTGCTGTCAAAATGAAAGCAAAAGTTACAAAAATCCAGTAATAACTGGTTGTAAAACTAAGAATTCAGCAAGAACACATTATTATACAACTGTAAATAGTTATAGCTGTACTAAACTATACTAATATATTACCCCTAACAAGAATGATCCCTGGGGCGAGTGTATGCAAATGGATGAATTGAATTTGAATAAGATATTAATTCTGGCGAACTGACGAGAACAAAATATGAATATTATGTACAGTGAGATAATACAAATAGTAGGTAATAATGTTTGTACAAGTTATTGAAAAACAATTTAATGCCTAGAGAAAAAACTTTATGAAACTGAGGACGGTTGGAGGGTAACAGAATTGGGTATTTTAGTGAAAAAAGTTAATTAGTCCGTCAGATGGATTTTCAAAAATATTGGACACGTTATTTTTTTCTTTTTTCACGTAAACATGTTTAAGACGATACAGTGCGTTAAAAAACCCGGGATTTCACAACAATGGTACAATTTCACAACAATGGTACGATTTCACAACAATGGTACAATTTTTCCCAGCGATGTGACGTCACGCATTTTCAACACACTATAAATTAGTCTTCATTTTTTGTTTACGTGGAAAAAGAAAATATACGTGTCCAAAATATTTTGGTAATCTATCTGACGGACTAATTAAATTTTTTCACTAAAATACCCTATTAGTGAACATAGGACAACATTGAAGAGCCGGTGTTTAGGAAATTAATATGCAGACAATAAGTATGAAGATTGACTTTAATAAGCTAGTAATGCGATAATAATATATTTTTAACCAAAATGGGACACTTAACTGTTTGTTTTTGTCAAGTCAAAATATTATAATGTTTTTCTATGCAATTAATAGTTTAAAACAATAGATATTCTATTTGAAGTGCTTCAGTCAGTTGAAATTCACCTTCTTTATAGTAGTAGTACAAAATAATCTAAATTATTTATAAGACTTAACAAAGTAAATTGTGTTTGCCAGAAAAATTTAAATAATTTGCCAGGTTTCTTTGAGAGTTGCTCAGTTTCATAAGGTTAAATCTCAATAAGCACAAAATATAGGATTACTTACCTACATCTTTAATTAAATGACATCAGAATCAGCTTTGCAATAGCCTACATACTTATGAATGAAAATTAAGATTTTAAAAAGCTGATGGAAAAGCATAAATACTATTTCTAACTCACGTTTGCTTTACTCTAAAAAATTTAAAAAGTATTTATTGAGATCGTAAAAAGAGATTGTATAAATACATATAACGTGCTTTTATTAGTGAATTCGATGAAAGATTGGAAATCATGCAGTGCAATATGATTTGAAGTGCAGATGTTGAAAAGTTAAAACTAAGAGAATAATTATTTGAATACACATAATAGAAATAAAATAATGTGCAGATAAATAGGAACGTGCTTCGTATATAAAAATACAAGTAAGTCTAACTACAATATAAATAAAATTAATAGGACTCATAAAAATAAAGTTGAATAAGAAAGCTTTAAAAATATTAGGTAACTTTTTCACACGACTTTGAAAATTATTCAGAACACCTAACTAGCAGATTGTTTTCACAAAAACTTTAACATCAATTCTTTTTTATATTCACAAATGTAGGTACACTGGTACAGTCAACAAAAAATATAACCCTCAGTTGTTAATCTAATGCATATCTATGTATTACAGTCTAACAAAGTCCCTGACCCGGTTTTCATATCATCTGTCCATCCCTTCTCCAAAACCCGAGCAATATACACTGTGACCGGGCAATATACGCTGAAAAGTGTGTCCAGGCAATGTTTTGTCGAGAAAGGAACCCGATGAAAAACGTAATCCGATTGGATATGTTTGAAGTGAGACGATGACGGGTGACGGCTGCGATCACTAGTGGTGGTGTTGCCATGTGAACAACGTTTTAGTAGGAAGGGTAGAATAATAAAATATGTGATTGGTAATTTTTATAGCGTAGCACGTAGATGTAACATCACACCTGTTTTTATCTCACAACGTAATGTTCCAAATATGAGTTCAAAAACGAATGCATAAACACGTACTTTTTTTTCGTGGATAGGTAAAATTTTAAAAAAACACCATTACAGTTCAACATTTTCCTTCGATTTTTAAACTACTGCATCATAAAATAACTTTTTAATTTTATAGCACACTTTTTCTTTTTAATTTTTGGCGCGGGCTCATTGACTTAAGTCAATGAGCCAGCTTTTATCTTCGTCTATGGATGAGCGCGCTGCGCAGTCATTCGAATACGCAATGGGAATATCCGCCATATTGGAATAAACTATTTTTCCACTTATTTTATTTCAACTGTATGAGTGAAGATAAAATAGTGTATGCAACGGCATATAATTAGGTATTAAAACACTCGTGTGATGCTATTATCATACTCGTGTTTTAATAACCCTTTTTATATGGTCATTGCATAAACTACTATTAGGCAGTCACCTCATGTGTGTTATTTTCGGTGTTAGAGAAACTCGCGGTCCTGGAACGCAAAGGGCATATAGAGGAAGACGGATAGGTTTTAGTTACTAAGAGTCTGAAACTCCCTTCCGCTCCGCCCAGAGCGGGAGGAGTCATTTGATGATTTCCCATCCATAGAAAAGGGGTTTAAAATTGAGTGAGATAGGTATTATTATTATTATTACTTTTTTTTTTTAATTTATTTATCGTTTATACGAAAGGATACAATATTATTCATTTAAATAGCAATATTTGGTAGCTCAGTGGCCAGTGGTTGAGACCAATATTATTATCATTGTCAATGTCATTGCAGAATGTAAAAAATCTAAAGTAGATTATAATTTCTCGATGTATTATAAAAAAAAATGGTTTTGTATATAATAAATCTCATCCAAATTCAATTGTTTCCAATATATCCTATAATAAAATAGTTTAATGACACGCGATATTATACAATCTTACATCAATATTACCATCAGTGTTGAAATTCTGCTATTCTTATGAAAAACACTGGCAACCCTGTGCGGATCAGCAAACAGACCGGAATACCGGATAAATGCAATCCCAATGCTGACAGATTTCATACTCTTTTACGTTCGAATCCAAACGTTGTCAGAATGGAAGCGTATTGACATGTTTCATTCTCTGTTATGAAACTTGATTGCTACTCTTTAGAATGATTGATTGAGTAGTGAATGTGCATTCATTTTGATTTTGATATGGGTAGTCGAGTTATCTTTTTTGTAGTTCTGTGTAAGTTGAGACCTATTAGACGTCTGAAAACCAATTCTCCTACTTCAAAATACTACCGATTGAGTACCTCCTCCTTTTTTGAAGTCGGTCAAAAAGCATTCAAATTCAAGCCACAAATTTTAATCATTTCGGTAACAATCAATGTTAAACTCAAAAACTTCCCAAAATGTAGGGAAATAGAGGTCCTGTCACGGTGTTTTTCACCGTTAGCGTCTTCGATGTGAATGCGAACGCTCCTTAAAAATACGATTTTTCTCTCCTCTTCTTCTTCTTCTTCGTGTGGCAGTAAGGTCTAACAACCCCACACACCCTTTTGCTCTCTGATATGAATAAACTGATAATACTGCATACTTAAAAGCTACCTTTCTTCTCAACACATGTTATCGATAAATATTGCAAGAGAGAAGACTTTCAAGAATTCAAAAAAGAAGAAGAATGTAAACTTAAATATTATAAAAAGATAAATTCTTTGTCTGTGTGTCAGAGGCTCAAGAGCAGATATTTTGCTTGAATCTTGAATTTAACTTTTGTGGCTAAGTACATATTTTATATAATGAGGAGCTCGTGGCTAAAGAATAACAGCCGCACGGGTCGATCTTCAAGGTTAAGCAACGATTGTCAAGATTGGTCTGTGGATGGGTGACCATCTTAACCTCGAAAAGCATATAAAGTCGTTGGTCGTGGCTAGCATTTGTACATCTTTGATAGGCGTTACGGATGTCAGAAGCCAGTAAATCTGACACCAGTCTTGCCAAGATCTACTGTGTTACCCAGTTAATGGGTTGTGGAGGTCTGGTAGGCAGCCGCTCCACGTAAAATACTGGTATTCAGCTGAATCCGGTTTGACTGGAAGCCGACCTCAATATAGTTGGGAATAAGGCAAGGCAGATGATGGTTAAATAAATATTTCTTAGTGTCAGTAATCGGACCCTTTGTGAAAATCCGGGGACTTTAAAAACTAAACGGCTTTTCTACAACACTACTAAAATGCACAGGCGTTGTGACTGCTGTGAGGTAAGTCACAGGATCTGATACGCGGGAGAAAGCCACCAGGAAAGGATAATTAAAACTGGAAGAGTAGTGATAGCCTTTTGATTCTTGGTCTCTCAGAAATTCTTCATCTTGATTCTTCAACTTAAAATTAATAAAAAAGCACCAAAAGATCGTTTTCTTTCTTTACCCTAGTGAAAGGCGACCATTATTAATCTGCTGACACTTTCCAAGCCTCCTTCATTATTTCGAGTCCTGACAGCCAATCAGGATAAGCCTGTGGTGTCATCTTGTAATTAGTTTGTTCAAGTGACTGTTGTAAGAAAATGCTTCAACTGCATAAAATATTATGAAGATGAATCGGGAATGTTACGGAAAAAAAATACTGGTAAAGTGATATATTTTTCAAGAGGTTGATACAAGTGCAGGTTTTCTAGTAAGTACTTGGTTAGATGCTAATGTTTCCCAAAAAAATATCGCATTACTAGTGAAAACACAGTGGCGTAGCTAGCATGGGCGACACCCATGCTAGCTACGCCACAGATGATTTTGTTAAATGTGAAGGTAAAAAGGACAGAAGCATACTTTTAACATTTTCCCCTTGATTTAAGTTAATTTTAACACCCAAATTCCTTCACAAAACCAACAATAAAACAGTGTAACTTAATCCGTAGCTAGACAAGCACCTGGCTGCAGCACTTCTTTGAGCAGACTAATTGGCACCAGCTTACTGACAAGCGCACAACAGCTTCGTTAAAATGTAGCAGCTGAATAGATAATAGTGAACCATAGAGTAGCGAACAATAGGGACGTTGTATGCCTCGGTGACAAGCTAACGGGTAGTGACGATCAGGGACGCGGTAAATAAGGAGAAATGCTATCACTGGATAGGTAGCTAGTTTTTTTTGGTTAAGTTTAGGGATAC
This sequence comes from Melanchra persicariae, assembly GCA_947386135.1. Lineage (NCBI taxonomy): Eukaryota > Metazoa > Arthropoda > Insecta > Lepidoptera > Noctuidae > Melanchra > Melanchra persicariae. The sequence goes on along the minus strand of OX376661.1, from coordinate 4,416,061 downwards.
GTTATCGTTAACGTTTCTAGTTATTTACTTATCTATTACGTGTGCAGACAATAAATTAATAAACTTGTTTGTTGTAATATTCAGTAAATATGTCATTGGAATTGAATTTGTACACTAACAGAGGATTTATTTTACGCAAAACTATTAGCAATCAATTTCCATATTTACAACGTATATTATTTTATTCCAGAAAAAGTAAATTTAAGAAAACCTCAAACTTTGTTGGGTTCGTAAAAAGGCCATCTCTATCGACCTACCAAACATTTGAAAAAAGAAAATCCAAATCTGGCAGCCATCAAACGAGGTTACTGTTTAAAAAAAGAATAAACCATAAACAAGCAATACCGCTGTAGTCGAAAGCTAACTTGGTGCTCTTCGACAAGTGCTGACGAGCCAAGCACCGCTCATTATGACCCAGATCTGTATACAAAATAAACGAGTCCAGAAGGTGGGTTCCACATAACGAGTATAGTTATTATTGAATCAGTAAAATATAATCAATAATATAATTTATGAAAAAAAAAACTTAAAAACCAACATATTTTAATTTTGTTAAAACGAGCAAGTGTTACGCCGTTTTTTAGATTAGCGGGCACAAACGTTCAGACAAAAATTCAAAAAATCATTGTATTGTTTCTTTTGCGTTAATCAGGTCTTTATTAACGCAATAGAAACCAATACAATGTTTTTTTTAATTTTTGTCTCAATAATAGTTTTTTCTCTGTGTAAATACAGCAGTGGGTAGTCGTAATCTGCTAAATTGACAAAAAAAGTAAACAAATGTTACGGACGCAATCGCAATTCAGACGTCCCCATCCCCCATCCCTTAAGAAATAAACAATAGCAAATAGCAAAAGTTGTTGGGAGGTCCCAACAACTTATGATGATTACGTAATACTTGACCGACCTCTTTCGATCAAAACTGAACTTCTGCACCCTTTTTTTACTGTGTCCATACTGCACCTCAGTGAGACTTCATTTTATCGTTCATAAAGCTATCATGATTGTAGCTAGATTTAGGAGCTGATAGCTGTTCTGTTTTTATTTACTAAGAGAACTAAAACTTTATAGGCAATTCCTCGTGGCTCATAAAGTTACAATTAGTATAGGATGACATTGTTAAGGACAAAGTAATCTACGCACACGAGAGTACAAACTTTTGTGAGAGTCACCCATACATTGTTTTTTTTACTCTGTGAAATCATCAAATGGACGGAGTCATTTGATGATTTCACAGGGTTAAAAAAAAAATCTCTGCTCTGGGCGAAGCGGAAGGGAGTGTCAGACTCTACTGACTAAAACCCATCCGTGTTCCTCCAAATGCCCTTTGCGTTCCAGGGCCGCAGTTACTTTTGAACAAATTCTGTAACCATGGTAGGAGTGACCCATCCAGAAATATCTATACTATTATTATGAATGGGAAAGCAAGTCTTTCTGTCAGTTTATTTGTTATTTTTCACGTTTTAACGGCTGCATGGATTTGGATGAAACTCGGCACACGGGTAGACCATGTTCTGGATATAGAGACTAGGATATAGGAACTTTTATACCGAGAGTATGTTCCCTTGGGATAATGGTGACTCATGTAAGCGAAGCCGCTGGCAGGAGCTAGTTCACATCATCATCTGCCCAGCCTTTTCCCAACTATATTGGGTTGGCTCCCAGTCAAACCAGATTCAGCTGATATCAGCATTTTACGTGGAGCGGCTGCCTACCAGAGTTCCACAACCCGTGAACTGGGTAACAAGGTAATTCTTGTCAAGACACATTTTTTTATAAAACCCATCCGTGTTCCTCCCAATTCTTGGCAAGACATGGTGTCGGATTTTCTGGCTTTTGACAATTCGTAACAACTGCTAAAGATCTACAAATGACAGCCAGAAGCAACCACATAACGTGCTTTCCGAGGGTACGGCGGAGTCTCTGTGTGGTAAGATGGTTACCCATCCACAGACTGACCTCGGCAAGCATTGCTTAACCTTGAAGATATCTGGATATAATTTAGCCACGAGCTAGTTTCCAATATCTCAAAAATATCTTATCAACCAAACTTAATAGAACTCAAAATGCGCGAGTGTAAATAAGTTTAAGACCTGAAAAATCTATGTAGATGTCCCAATGTAGGTGACCCACGGTCGTCCAGGGTCACCACAAAAACCGATTTTACGAACAAGTCTATTCAACCACAATTATCGCGTTTCGCCAACGAATACAATTGGTAATCGCACTTTGTGGCTGAGTTAACACGTTCGGGTTAATTTATTTTATTAAATCGATTCGTTGAGAATGGTTCTTGGAACAGCTTAAAGACTTTCTACTTCTTTTTCCAGACTGCGTCAGAAGGAGGGTAGGTAATGTTTTTCGAGCGTGTGTATGTATGATTGTATGTATGTCCATTTCTTTGGCCCAAACGGCTGGACGGATTTTGACACATGAGGTTTCGTTGAATTCATCAGAATTGTGGTAGTGACATTTGCTATATAAAATTTTAAAATGGCGCCTACGCTTGAAAAAAAAAATGTAACTCGCAAAAATGTAGGAAATATAAAAAAATTACGATCAAAAAACGCGACCGCTAAAAACGACTAAAACGTTCGAAACAAGTCGGTCGGGTTTTTTGACAAAGTAATTTTTTCATTCCCTATTTATTCATTTGATCTGTGATTACTACAGCCGAGCTTGAAGCCAAGTATCAGTCGCATGGGTCGATCATAAAGGTTAAGCGACATCTCGGTAACGAGGTCGATACGGGGATGGCTGACTATTAATTAAATATCAAGATTCTTTAATTCCTTGTCGTGGAGTTGCGGAGACCAGCCCGATTTACATACATACATACAATACAACTGGGTGACACGGTTACTGCCGAAGATCTACAAATGACAGCCGGGACCAACGGCTTAACGTGATTTCCGATGCACGGCGGAGTCTCGGTGTGTTAAGATGGTCACCCATCCACAGACCGACCTTGGCAAGCGTTGCTTAACCTTGAACATCAACCCAAATTCAACCATGTCTCATGTGTATTCAAAAATCCAAACGTTTGAATTTCAATGTTGGAACATAATGTCTGTGTGACATATAGATATTTGTGTCGAGTCCCACTTCCGTAGTGGCGATTGCGGGTAGAATTGAATTTATGATTCGAATTTAGAATTCACAATTGGACAGACTGTTATTGGTTTATTGGCAGTCGTTCTAAGAGGTTGTCTTCTTGAAGTTTCAATTTTAGATTTTTAATTTATATCTTGTGTAGGTACTACATAGTTGAATTGTTGAATAAATTTTCTCGGATAGAATATTTGGTTTACGTAAAATTTTTTATACCATTAAAAATAATAAAAATTTTATGTGGAACATTTTCTATCTTTCAGAAGATTAAACTACTCATGAAAATGAGGAACCTTCACTGTGAGAGCAATCATTCAATCTTTATCATCATCTTCATTTTAACATTACTTACCTAATGTACCTACTTTTTTTATGAATGGGAAATCATCAAATGACTTCTTCTGCTCTTGGTGGAGCGGAAGGGACAATAATGTACTGAACAGTTTATTTGAAAAAAGTAACATTTTTTTATTATTGATAGTCATGTGCTTGACCACTATCTCACCTGATGGTAAGCGACGATGTGGTCGAAACATGACTAACACTGCCAGTTTTTAACCAACTTCAAAAAAAGTGTGAATTCGGTTGTATTCTTTTTATTTGGACTTCCAAATAAAAAAAATACAACCGAATTCACACTTTTTTCGGTTGTATTTTTTTGGATTTCGGAAGTTAGTGTTAAATAACGAAGAAACAACAAAAAACACCGACTTCCGAAATTAGAATTATTTTGTACTTATTAGTTTTTTTTTTATTTGGAAGTCTTACAAAAGTTTTTTAGTGTTATTTCGGCAATACCTCAACATTGAAAGATGGTTAGACGTCAAGCGGTTCTGATTGGTTGAACTTTAAATGGATGCTCAATCAGTATGGACCCCGCATTCCTTATTGTGCACACACCCCAGTACGCATTTGTGATTAGGATTACAGTAATTGTTTATTCAACAATGGGGATGTAGGTAGCTATGGTAGACACCAGATAAATGTGCAATAACGGTCATTGAACCACATCCATTTATTGACTTTCAGGAAAAAGCTATCCTGAATCGACTTCAATCGTGATCCTTCACATTCTCTAGTAATGAAAAACGGATCTTTATTTATTGTTCGGGTATCTACGAAGGGATATTGGAGAAAGGTCAATGTACTTTATTGCAAGTTTATCTAGCGCCTACGATAGGTATTTGGGGTATCGAAATGGTATTAGATTGAAAGCCCAAAGACTGATGTTGCAAAATGTTGTCGTCAGTTTTAGTAGAATTTGTGAATAACAGTAACAGTCGCGCTGAAAGATTTTTTTTTAAACCGTGGTGAATATTTGTATATCATCTGAATTAGATTTAGGTGTATATGGAAAGTAAGTGTTTTGGAGTATTCATATTTCGATCTCAATGTTGTGTCCCTTTTTTTTCCAACACCAAAAAACACTTCTAATTTCCCTACATTTTGACAACCCTACATGTTGATGTCGCTGAGATAATTATTGCGTTTTGAATTTGAAAGTTTTTTAAGTACGAAAATTGGCCTTCAACTTTAAAATCCAGCGTAAAATAATAAGAACAATCAACTTTTCACAAAAAAAGCCTTAAGCTAATTATTTTAAGGCTTTTTTTGTCTAGGCATAGACAGGTACATAACAAAAAAGTTAATAGACCAAAAACTCAATATTTTCAACAAAGCTTCAAATATTGACGCTACAAACAAGGGATCAGTCAGCTGACATATATCAACGAGCTCATAACTCCTGTCAGCACACGGATGACACGTGTCGACGCCGACTAGACCGATGTGTATACACGGGTTAATCCACAACAAACTGAAATTGGTTTTTGAGCAATACAGGTTAGAGTTGTGATTTTATGATGTTTTTGCAATCATAACATAGTTAATATCGATTGGAGAAGAGCTCGTAAGAAAAGAAACAGCAGCAGGGTTCGATATACGATTAAGCAAAGTCGTGGATGGGATCCATCATGGCCATCACAACACGGGACACGGGAGCATCCGTGATTAATCTATGCCTCAAATTGTGTTTCATCTTTTCACAAAAAAACCCTCGAATTTACTTACATTTTATATTAAAAATAAGTTGATAGACCAAACTCAATACTTCAACAAAGCTCAATATTTTCAAATATTGACGAAACAAGAGATCAGTCAGCTGGCAGATATCAATGAGCTCATAACTCCCTGTCAGCAGACGGATGACACGTGTCGAAGCCCGAGACCAGACCGGTGTTTATATACGGATTAATCCGCAATAAACTGAAATTGGTTTCTGAGCAATATTGGTTGTTATGATTTTTTTGCAAACGTATTTTTATTTTATTTTCCTGGACAGTTTTTTTAAATAATACAAATATGCAATGTTTTTGTATTATTGAATAAAAAAAATAAACCAAAAATAGGGGTAAAATCTTTAATTAAATATCCCGTTTATTAATAAAATGAAGTTAAGGACACACATTACAATAACGTTATTTTTCAAAATCATTTTTAGGTCCACTTTTTTATCCATAGTCCCAGTGGTAGTAACTTACTTTCTAGTTATAAAGACTGATTAAAACATATCAGAACAAAATGCTACTCAAAGGAAAATACAACCGAATTGAGAACCTGTTTTTGAAGTCGTTTAAAAATGGAATGGATGAAATATCTGTATTGCTTTCTAAAACTGTTGTTACACCAGCCAATAAACACAATTACCACGCTGTCGTTACGAACAGAAATCGATTTCTTCTATACATATATGTAATGTAAAAGATTGTCTCTTCCCCCGTATATTTACTGAAGGCTTCACTGCGCTGTGTTATTTTATATTTCAAATATCGCAGCATGTACTGAGGTTGGGAAATATGAGCTTTTTTGCCTCGCACAGGTCGTTTTGTTTTGTTACCTTTTAGTATTGATTTGTCAAGTGTTAGTAGGTGGTTTATTTTATTTTGATACCAGCTGACCCGGCAAACTTCGTACCGCCTCAGAATTCATTTTTGTTCGTATGTTGTTTCTGTCATGTTATATGTACTAGCGATGGCGTTGTATACCACAAATACCACAAGGATTTGAAAATTAATTATCTTCACATTTTTTCTGTTTTTATTTTTTTCCGATCTTTTAATAGTTAGTCTGCTATTCGGGGTGTAGATAAAATAAAAAAACAAAGATCGTACTAATCGGTCTTGCCGTTCTTCAGTTATGAATGTTATAACTAATCCGACATTGTTATAAATAAATACATTTGTCTTGTGCAAATCTCAAATAATCATGTTTTCTTTCTAACTTAATTGAAAACGTTACAAGGCATGCATAGAATAGTAGATCGTACTAACTTTTTCCACAATTCAAACATTGAATTTCAAAATCCTGTCAATTTTGAAATTCGAAGACCTTAATTCCTCTATTGTTTTTTTATACCTTTTGAAACAAAGAAGTTTGAACAAACGCTGGTTTAGTTAGATAATTGAAACTTAACCAATGTGTGTTGGTTTAGTTTTAGTTTGTTCAGCTCCAAAACATTGTTTGTTTAGAAAACCGCTTTATTAGCTACATTGATGGGCGTTACGTCGGCGCCGGATGTTTTCACTTCCTTATTGTGTCCAGAACGGTAGTGAAATATTCATGGACACACCTTAAGGGCTGCGTTGATGGTGAATTTATTCAATGTGAACCATTGCATATTGTCACTGGTTTGTAAAGTTATTCGGTAAACAAAAAAACTGTTTTTTGTTTCTTTTTTTTAGGGTTCCGTACCTAAAAAATTAAAAACGGGACCCTACTACTAAGACTCCGCTGGCCGTCTGTCTGTCCGTCTGTCTGTCACCAGGCTGTATCTCATGAACCGTGATAGCTAGACAGTTGATTTTTTTACAGATGATATATTTCTTTAGCCGCTGTAACAACAAAATTAAATAATAAAAAATTTAATTAAATTAAAAATTAGAGGAGACTTTAACCACAATCTCACCTGATGGTAAGCAATGATGTGATCGACAATGGAATATGTTTGCCTAGAAATAATCTATTTACTCTTGACTTTAAGCTCCCTAGGTTGTAGCTATCAGGAAACACTAAAACAAGACTCCGGGAAGGAATTTCACTTTTTAGCTGTATTCCCAAAATGTTTGTGTGTGTGGGTGGGATGTCCATCATGTACCAGGGGGTCTACTCTCTAAGCCCAAAGTCCGTTGGTTCGGCCTTAGGGGGAACCCGAACCCGAACTAAGAACAACTGTCAAATCGCGTTGTCATTCATTCTTAGTTCGGATTCGGGACTAATCGTAAGTCCGTAGGTGATACGGAGTAGAAAACGCCCGACACTAAGGCCGAAACTACGAACTTCGGGCTTTAGAGAGTAGACACCCTGACGCGCATCACCGCACGTCTTGAAGCCCGATTTTGGAACGAGCTAGGCGGAATTAATTTTTGTGTATAAATCATCATCTGCCTGGCCCTTTTCCCAACTATATATGGGACGGCTCCCAGTTAAACCGGATTCGGCTGAATACCAGTATTTTACGTGGAGTGGCTGCCTACAAGACCTCCACAATCCATTAACTGGTTTAAAAATACCATACCATAATTTCTGTTTTTTTCTGAGTTTTAGCAGAATGTTTAATTGTATTGATTAATCAATCTACCTATAACGTTTCTATTGCTAGAAATACGTTAAGTCGAGTAAGGAGCTCTCATTCATCATCATAAATGTATCATAGATACTGAAAATATTTCTAACAGAAACGGCAAGGAAATAACCATTTTCAAGATTTTCCAAAGAAAAAAACCAGTTCCAATATTCGCACCTGGAAACCCCCTGCCATTTTCCAATCTAACCAATCAGGTTTATCCACCGTATACATACCTTCCTACAATACTATACAGGTGAATATCTATTTCCGTGATCATTCGGGCACGCTCGGATGGACTCGTGTCAAGTCGGGTCTGTAACCCTTTTACGTGTTTACCAAGTTGTCAGTGAATCCGGATTGTTTTGTTTACGATGAAGCCCGCAGGCATTTGTTTCGGTTGCTTTTTGTTTTTTAGTATTTTCCTTTTTTGTTGTGATTTTATTTTTATGTGCGTCTTATCGAAGTTTATGATATTACGATACAGAATTTGAGTAAAAAAACATTCTTTTCCGTTACCGAATTGCTACTCTTGGGAATTTAAAACTAGCGACAGCCCGCTGCTGCTAAGGGAACGTACTTATTACCGCGATAATTTGTGTTCTGTGTGCTAAAACAGGCCAAATCTCAACACTCAATACTTTTATTGCATTCCGCAGGTAGGTATTCTGAGCTGGTAAACTTATAGTTAGATCAATCGACCCTGTCGGGCACAGCAAATAAGTGAGTTAGGAGAAAGGAAGCATTTGTTATGTATGTAACTCTACTTAACAAAACTACTATATTAAAATTTATTAATTAATAAAATGAAATTTAAAGTCTCGTGTAGGTACTTAAGTTATGACTATAAAAGTCTATCATCATCTGTCCAGCCATTGAAGCGTGATTGATCAAAATCCAAACAAACAGACTTCAACATTAATAATAATATTAACAGGCAGTGGGACGATAGGCTTTTGCATCTTCCTTTGAACTAAGAATCCAAACCAGCTTTACTAACCCAAAGGAAATGAAACCCATCAACATTAATTTATTCCACAAAAACAAAAATCCCTGCCCAAGGCGATTTGAGATTTTTTCCGCATAATAACACCTGTTCGCCATTTAATTTCGCCACCATCTTTAATTCTGAATTATTAACTGCAAGTGGCTTCAAAGTCTTTGCTCCGGGGGTTATAATTAAAACAGTTGGGATGAAAGCAAACGATATACTTTGGCCAGATGCTTGAAAATACTGACAGCTGAAATTCTTTGATTTGATTTGAATTGTTGTTTGTGTGATAAATGGAAGAGTGTTTTGAACATGTTTCAATGATGAATACTGTCGTAAAGATAGCCAGGTGAATGGTATGCAGACTGGCAGAAAAATGGCTCTTGGGAAGGTATCATTCAGCGATAGTGAAACTCTCTATTCGCGAAAGATTTTTCCTAATCGGATTAGTGCGTCTAGTTTTTCTGCAACAAAATAACCATTCCCTCCTCCTCGCGTCGTATTCCCCATTGCTGAGGGTCGTGAATCCCCCGATGAGGGCTGCTTTACAATGACTCTCCACCAGTGTCTGTCCTTGGCATTATGGAGCGCATCATGCAGGTTGATGTTGTCGGACCATTTACTAGGGCTGCGACCTCTTGGCCGGCTACCACCTATCTTGCCTGTCACCATAATTGTTCGAGGTTATGACCAACTTTTCTGGATTTGTGGCCAAAGAAAAAAAATATAATAATCCTTCGCAGGCAGGTAGTGGAAAGCCTAGTTTTGACAAATAACCTAATCTCTTAATACTGGCACAACAGAAGTAAGGCAGAGGTGTATCTACGGTACATCCCTATTCGCCAGTTATTTGCATCCCAGGCGAGACTGTAGACATCAACAAGGCACAAATCTAGAATCAAGGCTACCACTGAGTGCCCCAAGTGCGCATGCACCTGTACTTTGGGGGATTTGATGAATGCCACCCACGCTGTAATTGACGTGGCCACCTACTGGGCCCAACAAATCGAAGGAGTTAACCATCGACTTGAAAAGAAGATGACTATTTGCTCAGCCAGGGAATTGATCTTCAGTTAATATTATACTTCATATGACAATACAGCAGTAATACTGATTGAAAAATTTGTCCCCGTAAGTTAAAGTACAATGTCCCGCCACTATCAATACCACCAGTACCTTCTTAATTTATGAAGTCGTTAGCTGTCATGTGTACTGAGCCAATAGTAGGGCTAATGACTTCGGAACTTATACGTCTATTAGAACTACGACAAGAGGATAACAAACGACCATTTGTTTGCGGTACCCTGAAGTGCTGGTTAAAAACTTATGCGGTGTAAGCAGTGATAGGTAGTACTAGTCTCGGGATTTAGTGACCGTTACTTTAACATGGATATGCCTTGTGAATTCCGGGACCATCAGTAAGTAATATGGCAAACAGCACTGCGCGGGAGACTAGCTTATACCGGAAATCATTAGTTTGATAATTATGTCGTCGTGCGTACTCATGATATTTTAAATCGACATTCAGAAAAATATTCCCGTGAATACCGGGGCATGTCCATTTTAACATTATCCGTCCATACTATCATTGACCCAAATAACACAACCTAAGCCGATCACTGGTTATAAGTTATTTAGTCATAAGAAGTTAAATTTCATCTTGGATTGATTTTTATTCAGGTCCACCCGCGAGAAAGTCGCAAATGATCCCAAGGCTATGCATTCAAAGGATACAGGTATGAATCTGTCCTTCTCTTAACTCTAAGGTCCAATTTATTTTAAAAAAACTATCAGAACTGGTTCATCGGCAGACAGACAAAAGAAAATTTTGTGATGTAGGAAGGTTATATGACTAGGGAAGGCCACATAACTGATGTATAGATTGTGTGAAAATTTTTAACTATGTACATACCTATTTGTCCTGCCAGGGTTGCGAAATTTGTTCGAAAAAGTCACCGCGGTCTTGAAACGCAAAGGGCATAAAGAGGAACACGGATGGGTTTTAGTCAGTAAGAGTCTGACACTCCATTCAGCTCCGATGAAGTCATTTGATGATTTCCCATCCATGAAAATGGTACCTACTTGTGGAGATGTTTGAAATCTGTTTCCTAATAGCTACGACTGGAGGCAACCTGCGACGTCTTTAAGACAAGAGTGAATATAATACTTCTATGCAACGTGCTCTATTGTGTACCAGATCATCTCTTACCATTACAGTGGTCAACGCGAGTGAAAAAAAAACACCGTAAAGAATGCGCATTATTCAGTATGTAGTATATGAAATGAAACAACAAAAACGATAATGGTTCATGAAACAGCAGTTGAAATCACATGAACCAGTATTATTGCTTCAGATTGCTTCTATTGCGCTGCTGTAAAAGCGATTGTTTTCCAACAAACATTTGCTCGAAATCGATCATATTCCCTAAAGAGTTCCTATTCAATATCACTGAAAACGAAGAAAATTTCGGTAGATTGCTACGTTTTTCATTGTAACGTCGCAATATACGAGTATTTGCACCATGGTATACAATAACAGTGTGGTTTAGACATTAAATTTAGGTATCCCATTATATATCCTACTGAAAAGACTGGCCCGATATTGCATACGACAGAGTTGTGTGGAAGAAGGAGACTGATTACTTTACCCATTATTATAGATTACTAGCAGTGGAACAATATGGGCTAGTTAGATTAAATTTCCCATCACTTCCCGTGAGTGTCGTAAGGCGACTAAGGGACTCACCAGAGAATGAGCAGCAGCATTCTCTGTTGGTACATTGCTACAGTTACACTGCGATCGCCACCCCCCTGCCAAGCGTGGCAATTATGGAAAACCTCCCCCCTTATTTGTGGGAGGCTTATGTCCAGCAGTAGACGTCTTTCGGCTGATATGATGATGATGCTGATGATGAAAACGGCCATTTTTTTTTCGACCAGTTCGCGGCACTATTCCCAACTACAGCAATCTGATAGCCAGAATCTTGGGCAAAATCAGTCTTCAAGTTTAACTGGATGCAGCCAAATATGATGAATTCAAAAGCATTAGGAACCAGCACCAACACATCTATCATGTTCAAAATGATTATTTTAGAGATTACCAAGTTCAAAGTATCGATTTCTCATCATCGCCACATTTCCAGGAAAATCCAAGAATTAGAACTCTTTGGAAGGAACCGTTAAATATGGAAGTTTCTCGAAGAAATTTTAAAGAAAACTGTGGCGAGAAGAAATAAATCATTTAATAGTTAGAAAGATTTCAAGACTTCGACAACTCTTGAAATCTTTCTAACTGAGCTATATTATTATCACTTCTACATCTTATGTAGCTCTTACCATGTAATGTGCGCCTAGTAGCTAATAATCATCTAACGCATTGTTCGATGAAAAACTTTGATTAATCTCGTTTAAGATATATACAAAGTTTACCCTTTATTACGTAACTGCTCAAAATAATGGGATTATTTGACCTTTACAGAGTTCATGTGACTGACTTCTGTTATTTTAATACTTCATCATATCAGCCAACCGGTCCTGTGCGTCTCGCATCCATCGGCTACCCGCGACCCTCACCAGGTCATCGGTCCACCTTGTGGGAGGCCTTCCAACGCTGCGTCTTCCAGTACGCGGTCGTCACTCCAAAACTTTTCAGCCCCATCGACCATCTGTTCTGCGAGCAACGTGCCCTGCCCACTGTCACTTCAGTTTGGCGATCCTTCGGGCTATGTCGGTAACCTTGGTTCTCTTGCGGATATCGTCATTCCTGATTCGATCACGCAAGAAAACTCCAAGCATTGCCTTCTCCATTGCACTTTGCCTTTTAATACTTAACGTATATTATTTGTTTTGACGACACTGGCTTAAAAACGTTATGCATAAGTTGAGGTAGCAAGAGTTTATTTTTTTAGATGAGCTAGGTATTTGGATTATTTAATGACGAACTTATAGGCCAATATTCGTACTGGGTACGGAACCCTAAAAAATACAACGAAACAGGTATTTAAGTGATAAAAAGTACAATTTAGTCGTAAAGTCGAGGGATTTTCCTGACAATTGCAGAAGTATGTTTTTTATTATTATTTTTTTTTTAAATAAGAACAATTTTAATGAAAACAACTTAAATTAAAAATACACGAAACTTAAAACAAACTAAACTATAGCATCAAAAAATTCGTCCTCAACGCTGTCAGCTGGTAATGTGCCCAAGAGACTGGCGGCATTGCCACGTTGAATGGCAATGCTTAGTCTCTGCCTAAAGTAAAAGCCAGCACTTGGGTCACGGGAAGTGTCAACTAGCCGTTTCGAAATTTCATTGAAAAGGCTATGAGCACAAGGGCCCCACGGCCCAAGAGTTCTCAAGAAGTATGTCATCAAAAAACGTGTCTTGCAATCTCTTAGAGCACAGTTATACGGTTTAATGTCGCAATTATAGTCGAAGCCTTCACATCCATGTTACCTGCATCAAGTTTATGACTTCCAGTAAGCACCTGTTATCTTGAAAGTGGGAAATAAACACGGAATAGAAGTTTAAATTGCTTCACGGTAAGTAATTTATTATAACACTTGGAGCTTTCACGAGTGAGAGATAATTAGTTTTATTTCAAGTTCTAGAAACGTTAAGTCATCAGTCACAGTCAAAAGTAAGACGGTTTAGACATGGACTTGCTCTAAACCGAGCTGTTCTTCTGAGCTTTACCACTTCCTTATCAAAGCTCTTTCCATGTCATGTGCGGCTAGTACAAAAACAATCACTAAATGTATTTTTCGATGAAAAACCAGCGTTAATATCGTATGTAATTTTGCTCAAAAGGAGGGGGACACACTTTCTGAGCTATATTATTATCACTTCTACATCATATAATCGATCGATAAATTCGTGTACAAAACTACTGTGTTAGCCATTGAAGTATTAAGTAAATCAATCAGCCATTGAAATGTGGCTAACAAAAACGTTTGTGTACGCAAACCCGGCCTGAACACACAGTGACCAAAAACAACGAATAATCGTAAACTTACTGTTCACGATTATTCGTTGTTTTTGGTTTTCAGCTTTCGTGAGGTTCCTGAATACTGGGAGTTTAAGCATGATGTTATGATGGATCCGTTGTGAGAGTGAGACGGAAGTACTTATATAGGAAGTACAGCAATAGATATTTTTACAACGGATTCATGATGCCAATAAAACGATGCTCTTCCAAATCCGTTCAGCTAGAGCATCGTTTTATGATTTTTATTTTTCACGCCTCAATAGGCGTAAATATATCTAACTGAATAAACATAAGTACTTACTTCACATTTAAAATATTATCAGGAAGTAAAAGGAAGAAGTCTTTGTTATGCGAGAAATAAAAGAGATTTGTTTTTCTTTTGAATTTTCTTTATTCTTATCTTTTTCCTGCTTATAAATAATCTTAAATCCTTGATGAGATTATTAACAGATATTAAGTATCTACTCGTACAACGATGTTCAAAGTTATTCGTCTGATAAATTGTGTCATCGACCGAACTTAATTCTCAGTATATTATTATGTGGGTAGTTTCATAATCTAATTAGGTAGGTAGGTGAGTATGGATGTACCTTTTTACGCTCAAAGCCTTCCAAATACCAAAAAGACCCACACTAAGTGACATCTATCAGTGTTACTGATAACGAACAAATAAAAACAAAAATATCCAAATCATAATCATATAAAATTGACATGTCCCACCGAAATGTCACTTGCTCAATCCTGTACTAGTTTGAACTTTTGTTCAGGATGCGACTTTGATACTATTGTTACATTCAGAGGGCCAATTCTACAAATTTTTAAGTACGCTCACAATCGCATGTCAGTTGCAATCTGTCAAAAAAGCTTTGATTTTCAAAATTTTTTGACAGATTGCAACTGACATATGCATGCAAACGTTGCTTAAAATTAGTAGAATTAACACTCTGATCTCAGTCATGAATGTCAAAATATCTGTAAAGTGCAATATTTTATGTTTCTGAATGTTGGCCACATTGAATGAATAAAGTAGTCTGCTCGTAGCGGTTGTATGATTTACTCTCCACTCTTCTTCTTATTCGTTATCTTCATTTCTGAAGGTCGTGCCCGTCTTGGAATGCTTTGACGGAGTCACAGACGAGCTGCTTCCATGCCACTCTGTCTTCGGCTCTTCTTAGGGCAGTGGTCACCGTGAGTCCTGTGATCGCCCTTATTTGGTCTGACCAGCGAGTAGGTGAACGTCCGCGCGGTCTCTTACCATCCACCTTTCCCACCACCACCAGATTTTCGAGGTTGTCTGGCTGTCTCCGAGCGATATGGCCAAAATAACCTAGGACTCGCTGGTAGCATAGTGTGGAGAGTTACTCTCCACATCCACTTAATTTTCCAAAATAATGGATAAGTTTTTGACATCGATTCGTAACACTGAGTTGACAAGATATGACTAGATGTAGAACGAATTTAAAATCCGTATTCTCGCCTTCTGTATCTGTTTTTGAATACTCAAACCTAGCAGCCTAAACTGTAGCCATAAACAACAAAAAAACTTCTGAAGTGTTAACAGAATAGCGCACTAGACGGAATCCTCAGGCATATTACTTTCATTGGAGTAATCAAAACTTTCTCCATCTCAATATTGCTATCAAAGCGGCCTAGGCTTCAGTACGAATATTGATAGATTTGTTCGCGAGGCTCAAGATAAAGAAACTACTATAGGTATTAGCTAAGAAGAACGCTCTAAGGCTTCTTCGAGATCTTACCTGGCCAAGGATTTAAATTGAGTGATAGAGTTTTAAGCCTCATTATGTTGAAACTTTACAAAATAGAGGATTTTTTTTCTCTATGTTCTTTTTTGCAGTCTATATTCTGTTAGCAATTTTAGTAGAATTCGTGGCATTTTTGTATAATTTTTTAGGTGGATGACTATTACACAGTAATTATTGGATTAGTGTTTAAAAAGTAAATTACAAAATAGACTTATTTCTTCACGTAGGTACCTACATTGTTTAGTTATACCTTTGTGTTCCTACAAATAATGTGTGTAAAAATATTGTTGTTAAACCCATAAACTATCAGTTTCTCTGCCTCAAGAGACTACCTAAATCAGACTTCAAGCTTACAACCTTTATCTAACTCAGCCATATTCCCAATAGTCCGTAACACAGCGCTAAATATTTCACCTCAGACAGTTAACCTTCTCTAAATGCAACTTTAATCACACGACCACTTCAGTCGAATAGCCAAAAGTGTAGCTAAATGGCTAAAAGGCTATTTCGATTTGCAGGAATCTGATAATTGCGGCCTAATCACACACTGCGGGGGAACAGCTGAATAATGAATGAAAGGGACAATGGGCCTGCGTGGTGTGAATAGAATAAAGGTTGGTTATAGGAATACAGGAGCTTTGGGAAGATTATGTGATGGGAATTCCTTATATATGGTATTTGATGGTGAATGAGGCTACAAAAATATATAATGATTCTATCGGCATGCTAGGACAATTACTATGAGATTACGATCGCTGTAAAAATGGAATAAAAATTAGTCTTAAACTAGACTTGTATCTTGCTAGCAAGATACAAGTCTAGTTGCTTTGTGATTTATATTGTTTTACATTTTTGTATTTTATATGTTTAGCGGAGGTGAAAAATTTAAAGTAAAATTCTCTTACCAATGTGAATCAACACTATAGATAAATGGCATAGTAGATACTTTTTATTCCGGACAAATGTCACGAGACCTGTAAAATAGGTCAAGGTAGCGAGCCCGCTAGGAAAATACTAAATAAAATAACCAAAGTGTTTCTTCCAAAAATTCTTCTTGAAACCATCACTCATTTGACGGCCAGTTGAATTTCTGACTGACAGCAAAACTACCCTACGCGGAAACAATCCTTTTCTATCTCTTTCAGAACCCTAGCGAATGGGCGAGACAAAGGACGCATTAAACCGTAAATGTGAGTATAAATCTCGGCGCGGAGATACAAAACAGAAACATTTCTCTTACATTAAGAGTCGAATAAAGCTCTCTTATCGCCGAAGACGAGAAATACGTTGAGATAATGAAAGCCATTGAAATAATTACGATGATAGATATACTTTGTTACCTATCCTATTGTAATAGGACTCGGCTATCAAATGCTTCTAATTAGAAAATTATTTTAGAGAGAATGGTAATTCTAAGGTTTGTTTGTAATAGATTTTAATCCATGTTAATTGGTTGATTATTTTTCATTTGACAATGGTTTTAGATAAAACGAAAATAAAAGCTTTTATTCTAGTTATGACTAAAACCTTGATTATAGATCGGCAAAAAACAGCTGAATTTTATTTTGGCGCCCAACGTGTGACTGTGACTCAAAATCTCGTTGGACCGTTCCGTTCGAATAATTATTACAATTTATTTATTTTTAAAATAGCTACCTTAATGTAGATAATTTTTGGCTTTTAAATTTTGACATGATAAGTACACTGTAGTAGAACGATTTTCCTTTTTGATACAAAATAGGAATTACTATATTATAAACTATGATCAGAATTGCATGAATGAAAAAAAAGAAAATTAATTTTGGCGCCCAATGTGTGATTCAAAGTCCCGTGCTGGGTGCCATTATTGGGGTCATTTACATTGTTCTGTACCGACCACATTATTATGGTATACTGTCATGATAAGTGCTTAATAAATTGTAAAGCAAAAAATGAAGTACATCTCAGACTAGATTAATTACAAATAGAAACAAAATAGAGTACTTTAGCTGAATGAACATTCTCGCTTCTTCATTTACAAACGCCCCAGATAAAAGTGTCGAGGAGTTAGACTTGCTGCTTTAAAACTTTTTATGAATTTTATCATCCTTATAAAATAAAGTAAATATTCTCAATTAACAAAAGGGTTGAAAGTCGGAAGTCAGTAAATTACAAGAGCCCCTCAAAAAGAAATAACTTTGTAATTAATTTCATTTTGAAGTATATGGCTATGAAATAAGCGGTTTCGTATTAAGTCTTCAAATAATTGTTAGAAATGGAATGATGATTTTTATTTGTTTAGCACTAAATGCGGTGCCAGCTTCAGTTTATTTAAAGTGACTGAAAGAAGGATGATTAAGGCACTTAACTTTTAAGGCATCACCTGAGAAAAAGATCGTCAAGTTTTACATAGGGTCTATCGCCTACTTCAATCGATCTGACTAGACGTTTCCCAAATACATTGGGGTCGGCTTCCAATCCTACCGAAAACAGCTTAGTACCAGTATTCCACAAGGAGCGACTGTCTCTCAGATCCTCATCATCTTCACAACCCAGTTGCTGCAACAGGTTACACGATAATTCTTTGTAAGGTTGGTGTCCGATTTTTTGGCTTCTGACTATCGCCAACGAATGTCAAAGATCTACAAATGACATGCTTTCCAAGGTACGGAGAAAGCTCGGTAATAGATGTTCACCCGTTCGCAGACGTCTGCAAGCGTAGCTCTTAACCTTAAAGATTGGCCCGTATGGCTGTTATACGTAGACTTTGCCACGACCTCCACAGGTATATCGCCCACTCAAGACACAAAAATAATAAATGTGTAGGTATGTGCCCTTTGCGTGATTTTTTCGAAAGACTGACCGCGGCCCTGGAATTCAAAGGGCATTTGGAAGAACACAGACGGGTTTTAGTCAGTAAGAGTCTGACACTCCCTCCCACTCCACCCACAGCGGAAGGAGTAAATTGAAGCATTCCCGTCCTTCAAAAAAAAAATTATGTGCGTTCTCTTTTAACATTTTATCAGAAAATACTTAAGTATATGTGTAAGGGATTAAGGCATCTTTTCAAAAGAAGGATTACGCCCTCATCGCTATTGATTGTGTTTCACCTTTAAATTTTTGTGTAGTCATGTGTTTTTGCTCTCATATTAAAGGCTTTGGCTATGGAAAAGAACACTTGTGGGCGTATACAAAAGGGTTTTTTTTTGGAAACGAACATATGTAAGACCGTTTTTGTTTGAGATAAGCCCCTTAACAATGTAGCTACAAGTTTATTTTAGGTTCGTGAAAAAGGACTAGTATTCATAGGTAAGAGATTTATCGAAGCTCAGTCTGTCTTATCGGTTCTACATAATATTTATGGAGCATTGCAAAATACTTTTATTTTTTTTAAGATTTTCGACGCACTTACGTGCCGGTTGCCTCTCTCCCATCACTTCACGTGGGTGTTATAAGAGGTGACTAAGGGACTCACCAGAGAATGGGCAGCAGCATTCCCTGTACATTGCAACAGCTACACTGCGATCGCCTACTCGTCTGACAAGCGTGGCGATTATGGCAAACCGCTATTTGGGGGAGGCCATGTCCAACAGTGGACGTCTTTTGGCTGATATGATGATGATGATTTAATGCCTCTGTCCACTTCATTAATAACATACTCGGAATAACCCAGAACGTTCGTCGCGCCCTTTTTGTCCCCAAAATTTTAGATATTTACATAAAGACTGCTTTTTTCTTCGACTTAATATTCCTAAGACCCTCGCCCGCTGTCTTTGTTGCCCCAAACACTATGAATCTCAAGCTCCTTTCTTTACATTCTACACAAACTGCATAATGCCTTTTTAATTGAGTCCACATTGTTAAAAATGTTTGTTCCACTTTACTTTCTTCTCTCCTTTGAAGAAATGTGAGAAATGGACAATTAATGCTCTTCTTTGGCGAGACAAATACTTACTGAGCTTCTTACCTACTAATGACCTACAAATGCATTTTTTATTTTGTCAGATATTTTAAAGGAACTTAATTTTAATTTAGGAAAGGCATCATATTTTCACTCGAAGAAAATAGTCTTAATTACTAGATGTCGCAGCAACGAAACCATTAATTTTCAGGCTGAAAACTATTATCACCACCCTTATTTGATCAGTTTTTATTCGTCTGTAACACTGCCTTTTTTAACTGAGTTAAAAAAAGAGTAGGTTCTCAATTCGGTAGAATTTTTTTGTAACCTCATAACATAACTCCGTCATTTATGAACTGATTTGAAAAAGATCATCAAAATCGGTTCAGCAGTTTGGTTTTTAAATCAAAATAGCTAGAAAAAAATGTCATCCAAGAAGACGAAATTGCGTAGTTTGCTTTCCTGTGACTTTCCAGAGTTGGTTACGGATTGCGGAAAATGATAAAGTAAGCAAGTACCAAAAAGCGTAAAATAATAAAAAAACTTTTTTACCAAAACAATGAAGGACTTTGAAATAAAAAACGCTATAAAGTTTAAAATAATTTTTAATTGATAAGTCGCTGTCAAAAAACGAAGAAATAACAAAAAAAACTTCTTACAAAAAAATACAACCGACTTCCAAGTAAAAAACACTGCAAGTATAAAAACTATCAAGATCACTGACTTGCCTAATTAAAAGTAAACAATAAAACAACGTCAGACCAGCTGGTTACATTCCCCTGCAAGTTGGAAACTTCCAAGTGTCATCCAAAACGATTAATAACGTTACCAAGTGGGGGATAATACCCTGTCACTATTCGCGTAGAGGGACATCCGTTTCCTCCCCTGGGCACCTATTCAATGAACGTACCGGTTCACGCAAGATGTCTTCCTTTATCAATAAATTGATGAAGTGGGTATTCTTGCTAAGTGAGCAATATTTTTTTGTGAGACATAAAAAAAATCGTGTTTGATAAGCGTTAGCAGTTTTTGTCTTTGGTGAAAAAACAAAGAATTAGTAAATATTTTTCAGCTAAAATAACTAGTATTGTCTGATTCTAGTTATTTTAATATCATCTGTTTCATAGAAAGAAAAAACATGTTATTGAAATAATTAAAAACCGGCCAAGTGCGGTAGGTGTACCATTATCTATAAAAACGGTAAAAAAATCACGTTTGTTGTATGGGAGCCTCACTTAATTATTATATATTAGTCTGTAATATTTTAGTCTGTTTTTAGTATTTATTGGTAGAGCGGCAACGGAAATACATCATCTGTGAAAATTTCAACTGTCTAGCTATCACGGTTCATGAGATACAGCCTGGTGACAGACCGACAGATAGACAGACGGACAGCGATGTCTTAGTAATAGGGTCTCGTTTCTACCCTTTGGGTACGGAACCCTAAAAACTGGGGCCCTAAAGAACCATCATGATATCGGTGCGGGAGAGAGATAGAGCTATAAAAGACGCTTATGACTAACGGCCGCTTTCTATAATATATCTCAATCCCAATCTTGATCCCGTTCCTTGTCTGTAACCAATCAAAGGTGAGGATTGTGTGGTGGAGGACACAAACTCGGCCGTTGATTGGTTACAGACAAGGATCGGGATCAAGATTGGGATTGAGATATGTTATAGAAAGCGGCCGTAAGTCATTTTCACAACGGGACGGCATTGGCACGTCATAGTACGGGGGTAGAAAATATGTAGATCGTTTGTTCGATACCAATTTTGTCGAGTTATAAACGAACTCCACTCTCATTCTTCCACGGTAAAAGTTGTTTACACTTTCCCTAGAGTACAATGATCCGTATTCAGACATTTCCATGACGTCTTGTGTTCAGATTTTAATATAAGCAGATTGATATTCTAGAAATAGCTAAAATACAAGTGATTGATCTCCAAAATTATGTTCAACGAGAATTATTGGATTTCAAAAAGTAATTAAATCCATCTTCTAATTGATTTCTTGTTACAAAACATTATGTAGAAGTCATAAACAATTTCTGACACTTACAAGATTCTAATAACGTACAACAACTCGGCAAAGGAACTTCGTCATTATGCCAATGGATTTTCTAAGACTTGCAAAGGCAATTTTGTGGTTGATTAGTGAAACCAATTTTGTAAGTTAATTAACAATTAAGAAAGTCTTTTTGTGATATTTAATTTTGTTATACGATTTATATGTTTTCAGACGTTTTGATGATAAAGTAATGTGTACTTCTGAATTGTTTCTTAGTTTTTTTAGGCCTTTTTTTCGGGAGAAGTGCTTACAAGCCTTGGTCAAACTTTTAGCTATGTTTACTCGAAGTTAAAAAAAGTTAGCCCATTAAGGGCCAATTTCACCAACGAAACTGAACGCGATCAGCAAATAAACTACGTTTATGAGCTGTCAGTGTCATTATTTTTCTATGGAATATTGACGCTGACAGCTCTTGAACGCAGTTTAGATGTACTGATCGTGTTCAGTTTCATTGGTGGAATCCGCTCTTAGTGATCTTTTTCAATTTCATAGTTCTGAGTGCCAATTTTACTAATTTTTAAACAAGGTTTGCATTTGCATGGCAGTCGCAAACTGTCAAAAAAGCTTTAATTTGCATACATTGTTGACAAAGTGCGTTGACAAAGTTTTTGGGATGCATGAAGGTGCCTCCTCGTTCCATCAGACACTCAACTGAACCGAGCGCTCGGCGCAACCTGGACAGTCTGACTTAACACCTTATAAGACTGGCCAATCCTTCCCTTGCGGTGGTAGCGCCTGGTTTGCGACCATCCTCCCACCGGAGTTCGGCGTCAAGCAGCCTGCTGTGTTTCGTCGACGCGTGGGAGTACCAGTGCCTCAAGGCATCTTCTGGGCAAGCTCGCTTCATCATGGACCTTATCTATCGCTTTCCATCAGGCGTGATCGAGGTCAAGAGCTAGCCCATTCATAATAATAAAAAAAAAAACATTGTTGACAAAGTGCGACTTAGAAGCGAACGCGAACGTTGCTTGATAATGAGTAGAAATGGCAGTCTGGTCATAATTGCATTTGAAAGCCTAACAATCGAACCTATTCAGAATAAGTTGTTATACTTCAACGAAATTATTTTTTAACCGCATTCTTCGCTACTAAATAAATGTTTTTATTTTTTTCTCTCTTGTCGGTAAAAAACACAACTCATAAAAAGCACACCTTTTTCTTATTTACCTAATTCTCCAAAACGACAACATGTCTCACCTGTTTTTAGGGTTCCGTACCTGAAGGGTAAAACGTGACCCTATTACTAAGGCTCCGCTGTCCGTCCGTCCGTCTGTCACCAGGCTGTATATCATAAACCGTGATAGCTAGACAGTTAAAATTCACAGACGATGTATTTCTGTTGCCGCTGTAACAATAAATACTAAAAATAGAATAAAATACATATTTAAGGGGGCTCCCATACAACAAGCGTGATTTTTTGCCGTTTTTTTACAGAGAATGGTACGGAATCCTCCAAGCGCGAGTCTGACTCGCACTTGACTTGTTTTTTATTAATACCGAAGCTCTAGTGAGCGTTACAACTGGCAAAGTACAGACCTTTGCCAGACCTAATGCCCTCTAGAGCTTTTTTACTTACGAGAATCGTGTCATAAATTATTAACATTCTCACGTTCATTGAGCCCTGGTACATTTGGTATGTACTAGGACGTTATGAACGTCAGATAGAAGTGCCCTAGTACATACCTATGTACTTTGTGCGACTACAGCTCACACGTCCGTATCTAGGTACCTTTTGTAACTACGTGTACTCTGAAGTGTTAGTACGGGTGCTACCTCATATTAATGTATAGGGTAGAGCGCTTGTCACACTGAAAGCGGAGCGAGTGACATCTTAATTATTTGTCACCAGATATTTGTAGACTCCCGCGCCGCCGCGCCGTGAGTAAACTAATTTTTCTCAATAAGACACAGATAATTTGTAAACTATTGTAATTGGTTGCGATTTATCGTATTCAAAATGATCTGCACACAATATATCGAAAATTAAAATCTAGCAAATATTTACTCGTATTACAAGCTTACGGAGTTTTCTGCCAGGGCTGCGGATTTTGTTCGAAAGAGTTACTGTGGCCCTGGAACGCAAAAGCACTAGGAGGAGCATGGATGGGTTTAAGTCAGTAAGAGACTGACGAGTGTCAGTCTCTTACTGACTAAAACCCATCCATGCTCCATGCGGGAGGGAGCGGTAGGAGTCATTGATGATCTTAAAAAAAAAAAAGCTTACAGAGTTTGCAATTATCACGAAAATTATCAATGACATACATATTTTATTTTATGAGCAAAAACGTCACTTTCCGCTCACGCTTTCAATTTGACCCGGTCACAACCATCTCCCTTGTAACATCAGCGATATTTTGGTAGAAGAAATAAATTACGACACGGGCAGCCATTTCTTCGTACTTACGAGTACGACGTACATATAAAAGTAACATTTGTACCAGTGGGTTATGGGAAAACTTAGTTTATTAGATAATTTACTGTATCTACATCAGTGATAAGTAATGGAGTAAAGAAATAAAGCAGGACGTGCAATTTTTTGGTTTGTCTTCTTAAAAATTCTATAGAATTTTCACGAAACTTATGCACGAACTAATTTTACGCACACACGGAGGCATTTTCAACCATCAATCATTAGGTGATGCAGTGATAAGTAGGCAGGTGCAATATTAAGAAAAACTATGCATATAGTATGTGTAGTAGATTATACTATCGTATAGTGAGACACGTTCCGTATGGTGTTGGACGTAAAAGAATAGCACCATCCCATCACTTCCCGTGGGTGTCGTAAGAGGCGACTAAGGGACTCACCAGAGAATGGGCAGTAGCATTCTCTGTAGATACATTGCAACAGCTACACGGCGATCGCTAACACGCCTGCAAAGTGTGGCGATTATGGCAACCCCCCCCCCCCTCCTCTGGGGGAGGCCCATGTCCAGCAGTGGACGTCTTTCGGCTGATATGATGATAGATAGTGTCACTAGGTTTAAAATTCGAGAAAAAATAATACGATTTGCCACAAGAGCGAAATCGCGAGTAATATACATATAAACAGGGTGTTCCAAAAAAACGTATGTTAAAGGTGTTGTTCTGTTTCTGCAGTCAAGGAAAACTATCAAAACAAAAAAAATCTACTAAACAAAGAACTCGATCCCAAAAAAAATACAAAAATAATCCAAAAAACACTTTTCAAGCAGCTTCGTGCAGTTGGTGGCATTTGTTTTAGTTCAATCACGGTTTTGATGCCACCAACTGCATCAAACTGCTTAAAACTATTTTTTTAAAACTTGTTTTGTATATTTGCGCTCGGCTTTCTTTTTGAGTCAATTTTTTTTTGTTTTTATATAAGTATGTCGGAAACACGTTAGTCGATTGAACAATCGAGACGCAAACGCCATCTAGTGGCGTTCGACGGAGTCTAGAACGTCGTGCTCGATCGAAGCTGAGTTTGCAGCGGCAGTCTACTGGTGACGATCGAGCAGTGAACATGTCTAGGAACCGCCGCGCGTTTCGTAAGCTGGTGCTGTGTACCTATTGCGGGATTATTGAGTGAGTTAGAATATTGTTGTAGTGAGTTCGAGAGTGAATTATAATTTGATTTAAAAGCAAACAGTATTTCTATTGAGCAATAACCAACACTTCCCACAGTACGCCCACTGAAGTTCCAATATCATGGCTGATGTTACCTAGGGAGATGTACCATTTCCGTCAAGTATATTTTTTTACTAAACACCACTAATTTTTAATTAGTACAAATACTTATAAAGCTTATTAGAGAAGGTCTTGTTATTACACATGTAAAGTCTCAATAAATAACATTCATAAACAGTAAAGTTATTAGCGTGTTTATATCCCAAAATGACACTCAATTTATGGAAATATTGTACAGGCTATTCATTGCCGGGCCCTATGAATGGCGACCGAAATGGAAAAGCACTGCGCGTAGTATTTTCTAGTAGAAATTGTTATGAATGATTGATTCAGGAATTTACCAATTACGACAAGTGTTCGTGGACAATTTTGGGATTTTGTTTTTTTTTTGACATTTTATGATCGTAGTAACGGGTACGGATATAGCCCCATTTTTTGTACTAATTAAAAAATAGTGGTAAATAGCAGATACAGAACAACACCCTTAAAATATGACCACCTCGAACAACCTGTATGTAATATATACGTACTCATGGATTATTGAGAACACGGTTTAATTTATTCCGATGGCGTATTGTTACCTGAAAAACCGCATAATTTAACGCACCTATTGAATACCCTGTAATTTAAATTAAGATTTCGTATATTCAAACCAAAGTCAAAGCAGCTTCATGTACCTGGTACGGCCTTTGCTCGTATTAATTACCTTGTCAGAGGAATCTGGTTGAATGTTGATATTATTATATTACTCCGAGTTAGTAGTCAAGAGTTTCTAGTGAACTGCTAAATGCATAGAAGTTGAGCCATTCGACTGTGAACTGGCAACTGACAACCTACTATCTGAATTTTTTGAAAATTTTACTTATTAATACTAATACCTCTAGTCTTTCGTATTTTACAGATATTTAACAGTAAGTTTTTTTTTTACAAACATACAACAGCCAGACCCGGAAAAACTATCTGTAGGCCATACAAATATTTGTTCCGTGCGGAAATCGAACCCGCGACACGCAGCGCAGCATCCGATCGCTCAACCACTGCGCCAAATGGCACGCGTGCAGTACTGGCACACAAAAGCTTGTATTATGCTACAAGTGGTCAAATTATCCCAGATTTTTTTTATTTTAATTATTATTTATAGGCACGTGCTAAAGAAACACCATCAATCATCCATCGTACGAAAGAGATGTGCATCTCTGCTACGCCGTGTTCGCGCCAGCCCCAACACCATTCTCCGAACGTTGGCGGATAGGTGGGACTCTCCGATCTTGGGGCCGTGGATACGACTGCATGCAGTCAAGTAGACATTCCCGGGATCGGCGTGCCCCACGCTTAGAATAATAATGTTACTAACACTAGTTTATAAGTTACACTGTTACTAACAAATATGGAACTGATTCTGAAATAAATGTTTATTATTATTTATTTTATTTATTCACCGCTATCTCACCTGATGGTAAGTGATCAAATGGTCGAAGATGGAGCACGCTTGCCCAGAAGAAACCTATTCACTCTTGACTTAAAGACTTTATTTATTATATGCTTTAGTATGTTTGACAGAAAAAGACAGATCAATAAGCAAAGCACCACTGGTGATAAAATGATTCGTTACGTAACAGAAACTGGGCAAAAAATAATTGTACACTTTAATCAAGATAAGAAATAAATACAAAATATCTTCGTAAACGAATCAAGCGTGAAATGAAACATCCCTTAGTAACGCCTTCTAATTAATCTTATGATTTGTTTTTCCTTGTAATAATTCGTTTTCATTGGTAACTTAGTTGATATTGGCTGTAACTTTCATGCTTATTGGGTTTATTGAAGCAATATTTACTTTAGATATTGCGATCGTCTTTATTGCCGAGTTTTTGGAGTAAATGGGGCAGGTCGTTTGTCTGTGGGTGTCGAGAGCAACTAAAAGACTATGTCAAGTGGTTGAACATACATAGAAATGGGGTTGTTAGTAATTCTGTGATTTTTAACAAAGTATTATTATCATTATCTGTTCTCGTGTACTGTTTGGTGCTTATACAATTTATGAACTTCAGTAAGTCATGGGTTTAATGTTTTTCAGGGTTCCTCATAACGAAAATGGGTTTGTTTTTTTTCTGATGGTTTGGGGGCACAAAACTACGAAATTCTACTCTGTGTGTGTTTTTTAATACTGCGCTATGTCTACTATATTATATACTGATCGTGTACAGTTTTTTACTGTTTATTATTTTATTGTACGCTTTATTATGTAAGTACATATAGAATCAAAACAGCTAATACCGGGATACACGTGTTAGCATATTCAGCAAGGCACATGTGACTGGGCTGACTGCACATCATTTTAATCTTTTGAATAATGGTGCTGGCATAAACATTTTAATAAAACATTAGTTACGATCAGTCTTCTCCTTAACGAGCTCAAAAATAGCAATAAGAATAAAAACAGACATAAAATAAAATCCCACTTTTCAACTTTTAATTAAAGAGATCCTGTCGAAAGCGTCAGTAAAAAGGAAAAAGGTCCTCAATGTTTGATTGACGCTAGGAACACGGGACCGGAAAATGACGCTGTGCAAAATATTAAAACTGAATGAAGTTTGTCAATCTTGTGAGGTAAACGTATTGATTTATTGATTCTGAACATGTTAGTGATTTAAATACGAAACATAAAATATGTACAAAATTATAAACATGATAACAAAGGGAGATATGGACTAGAGTAGAGTATGTACAAAATTATAAACATGATAACAAAGGGAGATATGGACTAGAGTAGAGTAGAATATTCTTTGTAAACCAAAATAGTTATACAACAGTTTTACAAGAAATCTTCAAAATTATTATTTTAAGAGAACCATGGTGGTCACATCGCTGACAGTAATATCCATCACGCAACCTACCAAAGTATGCCTCCTAGTGCAATAGAAAAAATTACATTCTGTCAGTCTTCAACAAGTCCTACCAAAATGACGTCACGTTGGCAATCCCAATCTCAATTTGAATAAACGGTATCACTCATAGGATATCACTTTGTCTATATTTCGATGCTGGTTGGCATTCAGGTAAATATAGTTATTTATCTATACTATATATATGTACTATATAAAGCTGAAGAGTTTGATTGTTTGAACGCGCTAATCTCTGGAACTACCTGTCGAATTTGGAAAATTCTTTGTATAAGGTAGCCACATTCATAAGGAAGGTTATAAGCTATACGAGAACGAGAACGAGAAAAAAAACGAGATATGCGTGTACGAAATCGCGGGAAGAAGCTAATTTATTAATAAAGATCGTCAACATTTCAAACTCAGTAAGACTGGTCTCGAAAAAAAAAAGAAAAGATTGCTGTTTGTATGAATATAACTTACAGAAAAACCTACTCATACTCAAGAAAATTGATCATTTCCACCCTTGTTTCCGAAACTAAGCACTGAGCCTGTTGTCAATAAAAATACAGTAAATATTTCTGTGCTTAAATCTTCAGCTCTACAAGAAGTGCGTGAAGTGTACGTGCCGCCTTTGCACGCGATTTCTACTCCCAATCGTCCAATCTTTATTTTTCTCGTTAGAATCGTGTTTCAATGTTCAATATTCAGAAACCCATTTAAACTACAATGGCTTCGGTTATTCGTATAGGCCTGTTATACCTACATGTGTACTAAGAAATGGAGACTTATATTCTTATTTTTAGCTAAGGGCCACTCAGCCTACGTTTGATGTTACTTTTAGACTAAATACAATTAGACTGGGTCTGTCGGTCAATCTAGCACTTAAGTGCGCTGTAACGCACATACTTATACGATGGCAAACGTAATAATATTGTTACCGAAACGCCATTTTGCTCAATTTTTAAACTTACCAAGCCTTTGCAGTTTGGTGGTGAAAATCACTCGTTAACCACTCGGGCCCAACATGTGAAAATTCCCTAATATAAAGTAAATCTTATGTATATGTAAATAAACATTAAATTCGCGATTAATTCGCGACACACCGGTGTGTCGCCGGGGCCGGACAGGTCAAAAATTAAGCTAATTGACTATTTTGCGATATTTACTACGTTTATATAAACTTCAAAGATACTTAACATTGAGATGAATATATAATCTCAGGTCCTACTCTGCTGATGATGAAACGAAACTTTGTCTTTTGAAAATGGTATTTATCCCTATCTCTACTAATATTATAAATGCGATAGTAACTCTGTATGTCTGTTACGCTTTCACGCTGAAGTGGCTGAACAGATCGTCAAACCACGCGGGCGGAGCAACGGGAAAAAGCTAGTTAACTATTATAAAAAAAATTACAATATATATCAGTTCAAAAGAAGAACTATGTAAACGTTGGCTATTATATTAATAGCATCCACTTTAGATAATCTAAATAAGTCTTGCTCGCACAAATAACTTTAAAAAAAAATGTTTGTACAACAATAAAAAGACACGGTCCTTGAAACCCTAAGAAAACCCAACCACAAGGAAACAAAAACATTGTCAAAGGGTGAATATCGTGTTTCTTTTTGTACATCACAATGTGACACCGATCAAAGGTTATATAATATAAAAGCAGGCACTGACTTGGCAGAGTTCTTCCGCGCATTAAGCAATCGATACTCGTTTCCGCATCATAGACTCTAGAGATACGTTGTTTATGAAAACGGTTAGTACCGAACTTGATAAGACTATCTCTTTTATCTTTCGAAGTATATTTAGGCCACCTCAAACTTTTTTAATCGTAGATTGATAAAATTAGTACCTTAATTTTATTTCAAACTATCGGATGGGTTTGACACTATATTGATAAATTTGTAAAAGGAAATAAATAATTTATTTTGAAAAAGTTTGTAGAAATTGTTCAACAAACAAATGCTAGTGTCAGAAGAAGAAAAATTGTCAATTTACATTTTTTTTTTAAGTCGGTAAAAAAGCGTTCGTAAATATTATAAGTTAAATATGAAAGGTATCCCACAAGGGAATACCTTCGGACCATTCCTTTTTACCAACATTATCCTTCTGAACCGTTATATTTATGGGCTTTTATTTCAAGTAGATTTCAAAGTAATAAAGCAAAAGTCTACCAATAACGGCACTTTAAAACTCAGAAAAGTGGTTACTATTTTGAAACCAACTAAAATATTGACACAAATGGCATACAAGAGAAGTGGAAATGTGGAAGATCTAGAAATAAAAATATATACAATTCCATTCGATAGGGCCCGAGTATCGGGGCACGTTGGCTGCATACATCGGGTCTCAAGTGTTCACTGCGATGATTGGCACTTTACTATTGTAGTCGAAGTCGGGAGCCCTATTCATGGCAACTTTAGATATTTAATGAGCATACAGCGAAAAGGCAGAATAACTGAAGGAGTTACTGATACAGTCAATCATCCAATCTATTAAAAATACCAACAGAAAAAAACCACAATGGCCTATATGGACACTTATAAAGCTTGGTGCACGCTTCCAAAAGGTCGTTTCCTATGGAAAAGAACCGTCATGAAAATACACGCTTACTTTAATCAAATAACCTATGTAGTTCGTCACGTTTCGCTAGCTGTGTTTAAGTCCCATATACGAGTAGGCAGCCTATATTCCCATCCAACGGGCATAAATAAAAGTGTACTAAACTGTGAAATCCTTTTGTTCTTTTGTTTGTGAAGCATTGTTTCTTTTACTGATTAAAATTATTGTTGGAAGCTATTAAAACGTTTTCGTTCTACTTGATGTTTTTGTTTTCCTTTCATCAAAGAAATAACAACAGCCTAAACACAAAACTTTCCATTACTTTTTCGTACGTGAAAACGTTGAACTGAGCGCTAACTGTGACTACAAAATGGTTGAATACGTCTTTTAAAATGAGTTGGTGATGTCGTTTACCACGCTCCGCCTACACTGATGCCACAGTCCATGATAATACAGAGGACCAAATTTTTACGTTGCATCAGTAACACTGTGTTTTTAAGCGACTTCAAAAAAAGGACTCCCATCCATATTGATTTCGTCTTCCCGGATATGCGGATGCAGCTGAATACCAGAATTTTACATGGGGCGACTTCTATCTAAAACCTCTACATCCCAGTAACAGGCTAACGCCCTTGGCAAAATATGTGTCAGAACTTTAGGCTTCTGACTACAAAGGTTTCACGTAGGTAGGTACAGAAACAAGCCCGCCACACATTCCCAACCACTAATACTCTTGAAAGCCAAAATCAACAGTGGAGACCACCAGGAAAACGCCGAGACAATGAAGCTCGACAAGTCTCGGAGAAACGATTCAACTGTCTTGGATCCCGCAAAGAAATTAATCAGAAAATAACAGCGGAGGATTAGGAAAAAAATTACTATTTCTTTCCTCCTAATAAAGCAGGAGACAACAGAGCTAGACCAAATAGGCACCAAGGCACATATAATGTAGGTACAAGACGGTAGGTCTTGGTATGCATAAAAAGGTCACCTATCCACGAACCAACCTTGACATGCGTTGTTTTAGTTTGTAATGTTGTTGTTATTTGTAACTTAAGTTAGGTTTTGATGGGGCTGAAATGCCTTACAAGAATAAAAATCCCTAAAAAATAAAGAAAAAAAAAAAACCTTAAAGATTGACCCTTTTTTATGGATGGGAAATCATCAAATGACTTCTTCCACTCCGGGTGAAGCGGAAGGGAGTGTCAGACTCTTGCTGACTAAACCCATCCGTGTTCATTAACCCATGTATGTGTCTGTCATCTACTTAAACTCATTGCCTTTTCTTTTTCTTTCTTGGGTAACAAGTATAAGGTTACAATAAAGTGTTGTGAAGCTCTGAACAAGTGACGTAATCTAATACTAGGTCACGTGTCTCATTAACTAGACAATGACATTACAAATAGAAAAGAATACGGAACTTAATATGGATATGAACACCTACAGCAAAAGATAATAAAGACATTTCTAACATGATTAGTTTCTTCAGCCAATATTTTAATAGGAAATGTTATTAGTTTGTACCCGCGACATCGTCTACAAACTTCAGAATTAAAAGCCACCGGGATACAACTAAGATGTTTACAAAGTTACATACATCTTAGTTGTATCCCGGTGGCTTTTACGAGCAATTTTTTTGTACAATTTTCATAAGAGGCTTCTTTGGACTTTAACGAATATTTAAAAAAAGAAAATAGGCGAATTTGCACCAATTCGGCTATTTTTTTTTAGTGTTCCGTACAAAAAAAAAAACCAAAAGGTCAAAACGGGATCCTATTACTAAGACGTCGCTGTCTGTCTGTCTTTTACCAGGCTGTATCTCATGAGACGTGATAGCTAGACAGTTGAAATTTTCACATATGTGTTCCTGTTGCTGCAATAACAACAAATACTAAAAACAGAATAAAATAAATATTTAAGTAGGGCTCCCATACAAGAAACGTGATTTTTTTGCCGTTTTTTATAGATAATGGTACGGAGCCCTTCGTGCGCGAGTCCGACTCGCACTTAGCCAGTTTTTATTCATAATGTATATTAAGGAACAATGACACAGTCCTGTTGTATTTACTGATTCTCCTCGGTTTCTGTACAGTCTCATTCTATCAAAAATAACGATGTCAATAAGTCCACGAGTCCACAAACTGTCCAGTTGACATTTCGGTAGTGTACGTCAATCCTTTCAATGACTATAAGATTATTTGACAATCGTTATCGCGAATTGTCACTTTGTATAGGTAAATGCTATTTTCTGTACTCAATCAAATTTTGGTTATAAAATTTGCCTTTGTGACGACGACTGTACAATAAAAAAAACTGTGTGAAGCTAATTTTATATATTTTGTTTCTTTTTAACCGACGGAAAAAACGGAAGAGGTTCTCAAGTCAATCTGTGTATATTGAATTAGTGGCGGTCAGCACGTTTTTATGACGCCACAAGTTGGTCCGTTAATGGCCCAACGAGATCGGAGCGAACTCATCACGCGGTCGGCAATCTTTGAGATCGGTCGTAAGACATTTGAAATGCCATATTCTTGCATGGTGAACGCGTATCAGCGAACGTTCGGCCGTATCTTTAATATTTTTATCTATGCCTCTATATTTTATTGTGAAATTAATAGCAGTGGATCTACTGCGTTTATATATACTGTGGCATCACTTCCAAAGAAAAACAGCTTGCCTCCACGACATAAACAAAACTTTTTGTTGTATCAGTAAAATAATGTTGTTTTACAAAATATGAGTCTTGCTCCCGTCTCCTTTTGATTAATAGGCCTCCTTTATGTGTGTACTTAATGAAATTATGGAAATCGCTGACGATCTTTCAGGGGCCCATAATTATGTACATCTTATTACTTATTGGGAATGTCGTCTGTTGACAAACATTTACTTAATTGATCGAAAGCATTTTCCGTCAACATTTTCCTACTTCATAATATCTTTACTAATATTACAAGTATAAATGTGTAAGTTTTCAAACCGATTATGACGAGTTTTGGTACAAATATATATTACTAGCTGCCGCCTGCGACTCTGCCCGCGTGAATGTCGAAAATTATCCCAAGGGTACATACTCCCGAGATAAAAAGTATCCTATATGATATTCCAGGCTATAATCTACCTCTGTGCCAAATTTCATCAAGATCCATTTAGAAGATTTTGCGTGAAAGAGTAACAAACATACAAACTTTCGCGTTTAAAATATTAGTAAGGATAAGACTGGAGACGGTAATAGTTATATATAATGTTATAAATGTGTGTTTGTTTAACAATCACACTCCAACAAATAAATGGGTCAATATCAAATTTGGCACATTGGTATTCAGTAACACCATGAAAACTTAGATAAATAAATAACTAAAGGAGCTGTCAATTAATCAAAACGTTTTTTTTAAAATTTTTTTTTTGTTAAAAAACGTTGCCCCACACTAGGAATTTCTCCTGTATCGTGGGTGCGTTTACAAACATATAAATTCACGTACACAAACAACCAGACCCGGAACAACTATCTGTAGGCCATACAAATATTTGTTCCGTGCGGGAATCGAACCCGCGACACGCAGCGCAGCAGTCAATCGCTCAACCACTGCGCCCACCGTGTCGTCAAAAGTTAACAACTTCTGTAAAAAATAACTACTCACTTCACCCATTCTAAGTTTCCTCGGTAAGATATTTATAGAATAGCACCACTGGTACCCGTGGTATAATATTCGACTAACACGCGGTCGAAGCATTTGTAAAAAACGAGTTAGGAATATTCTGGTGCAGAACGAACCCTTATCAACTGAATAATTGATTCCTGTTCTACCCTAGTTTGAAATATACTGAAAGTCATAATAAATTCTTTTCTAATACTCATAACATCCTGTAAATATTTTGACTACCACACGACACAAGCAGAAGTTAATATAACTCTAACCAAACTTATATTAATGTGAGTGATAGGTACTATAATATCGTCGAGTATAAAAAAGATCAAACTTCGGAAGGCATGGTAACCATCAAACACAATATGGTTGCAATAAATAACCTACCCTGCGACGAGATCATTTTCAATATTACAGCATTGAAAAACTGTCGAGATTTAAAATGACGTAACACACGAACCGTCTTGTGCGAGTCGGGACCTTTTAGAATTCTGTGTGAGGACAGGATTTTCGCCAAGTCTCCGGGTGGAAAGGATGGTTTATACGAGTAGGATGATGTCTTATATCATGATGAAGTAAAGGAAATTGGGTTCTTGAAGCGTTTTGCCTTTCCGTAGTTTTTGAACCCTTTCGAAGTTCTTGTTTAACATTCAGGGAAAAAATATAGCTCATCATGTCGTTGCTTTTTGGTAAATGAGGCGACAGACATAACTATGTCACTAGAAATAGTAACCAATTAGTTCAACCAGGTTTCAGACTTGCTAAAGTAGCAGCATCTTTCATGGGATACTGTTTATAGTGTTATAATAAAATACCACCACGTATATTAGATTTGAATGAGACGAAATTCATTTTTTTTCTAAAATGCACACTATGCAGACAAATACATCATAAAATAGTGGAGTACATCGATGATAAAAATGCTTGGCTGAATCCTAGCGACTGTTGTTTTAACAGTCGCTAGGATTCAGCCAAGCATTGTTGGACCTGCTGAAGTTTGTAAGACCATCTTTGCATTTTATAGACTCAATCTCTTTTGCATTGTTTAATTTCAAGCATCCATTATTTGAAAACGTAATGATGGAATGTAACCATGATTTTTTAAATGCTGATTTAAAAGAGTGTCCACGGAGTTTCTTGCGCGTTCTTCTCCATAGGATCTACTCTTTGGAACGTCCAACTGCCGCGCTGTAGATATATGTAGATCGGTATAGCTCCGTATCTCTCTCTTATACGGAATCATGTTGGTTTTCAGTCGTCATAGTAGGGTTTTATTTCAATTTTGCGTAAAGCCTGTCTTAATTATAATTCACTTTAATAATGAATATTCCTTTGAGGTGACAGCCCTTCAAATTAACCTATCGACTTTCCTTTCAATGACTATTGACAGAGTGAATTTAGGCAGAATCAGACAATTATAAAAAAAACAACAATATTAGTTATTAAAATCATTTTGGTTAGGTATATTTTTAATGAATAAATTCTTAATCAATAGTATAGGTGTACATGTTCAATACCCCAAATTGTATAGGCAAATCGTACGTGTCAGTTACAACAAAGCCCAATTCATTATTATTTTTAGAAAGAAAGAAAGAAAAACCGTTTATTCACGTGAAAGTGTCGCACATACAACATTTTTAATCTTAAAAATAAATCATGCGTCACTACCGCGCGAAACGGCCAGCGCTCAGCTTAACGCTTAACAAATTGCCATATCAATAGGTGCTAGGAATCAATGGAACACGTCACACTGAAATGAGGAACGTTGAATGTGACCGCATTGTCAGCGACGCGTTTATAGTGAGTGGTTGGTGCGGTGGCGGCGGAAGCCATGTTGATTAAGTGCCGGGCTTAGATGTGTGTACATAATAATATGTTCAGATACGACATGTTTAGGAATGTAGTGGGAAATGGTCTTAGAACGCACTGGAATTTTTGCACGATGATAACGATAGCTATTGCTCATAAGACCTGTGACAGAAGGGTAGAATTTTCCTAAATTGCCTCATCAAATAGTACGTGATAGTCACACCAAAGCAATTTATTATTCTTTTGACAAATAGCCATCGCAATAGGTGCTAAGAATCAATGGAACATGCAGAAATAAATTGTGACGTTGGACGTGGCCGCATTGTTAGCGACGCGTTTATAGCGAGTGGTCGGCGCATTGGCGACGGTAGCCATGATGATTAAATCGGGTCTTAGATGTGTGTGCGTATGATGAGGTTGAAATGTTTTGGGATTTGAAGGGAAAGAAACTGGAGAATTTTGACAGCAAAAACATAATTATCTTTCTGGGGCAGTTGGGTAATAGCAATGCTGTTCTAAGATATTCTGTTGCTTAGCCGAACACAATCAGAACTAATACATACTTATGTACATACTTATAAGACAGAGGTGAAATTGATTGTTGAAAGAAGGTCCTTCAAACAAAAAACCAATTAGAAATACTGATACTTCATTAGAATTCACAGTAGAAAGTTACACAATCCTCGAACGTATTAGGCTACGTTTAAAAAAAACTGTCCTGTTCTTGTAGTTTATCCTACAAGAACAGGACAGTTTTTTTTAAACGTAGCCACGGCTGCACGGGTGTAAATCCGCAGAAAGAAGCTAATGTACTAGCTTTTTTCTGCAGATTCACACCACACCACAGGTGTAAATTATAGTTAGGTACCAAATAAAACATAGAATAGGTATTCTATGTTTTAGTTGGTACCTAACTATAATTTTCCCACGATTCATCGTGAAAGAATTTATTTCCAAACCAAAAGAGAGGAGACTACGCAAAGAACGAACTAGTTTCCTTTTTCCTGATGAAAGTTCCATGTTTTCTTTGGGCTTCATGAATGAACCTACTATTATCGACCTGTAAATCTTCCCCAGGAACTAATTACCAGCTTCTCTTGCTCGACGTGCAGATTAAGTAAACGTTTGCACTGAACCTAGACTTCACGTAAATTGACACTCAAAAGTAATGCGTTTGCTAATTGCTATCTGATGCACCAAACTTTAGGAACAGCTTATCTCGAGTAGTTGGGCTTGTTAAATTAAGTTTTAAGCTACCTTGCTTTATTAGTCAATAGATCCTATAATTCCGTATTCTCCATTATTTATAACTAGCTTCTGCACGCGGCTCCACCCGCGTGGATGTCGGTAATCGTGCAAAAAATATAGGCTATTTTTTGCACGATTACCGAGTCCTTCTCTAAATCTCAGGTCATATATCTGCCAAATTTCACGATCTGATGCAGAGATGGTGTAACAATTTTGAGCAGACCCACGATATTAGTCATCAATCGTACCTCCACTATCAGGTAATCATAAATTAACCGAGCCATCTAACCGTGAGCTATCTAATCGTCGTGATATTAATACAAGGCGGCCTATATTCAGTCACACTGACCGTAGCCGCTTGGCCGTGAGGGCCGTGTCATAATCAATACGAAGGATTGTCCCAGCTATATTTATGTGGCTCGCATCCATTGTCGCGAAATAATTGAATGTCCGTGGGAGTACAGCTTTGATCAATGAAACAATCAGATGACTGACAGTGGAAAACAAAAGAAAAACAGGCTAAAAGAATTGGTGACAGGAAGAAGAGAAAGCAGCAGAAAGAATTGCCTCAAACTGCCTGATCACAAGCTCCTCACGCTAATTCCAACAATTGCAACTCCAGAAAGCCAAAATCAACAGTGGTGACCAACAACAATACGCCGAGTCTTGAATCCCGCCACATATTTAACCAGTAAAGTGGACGAGAAAGAAAAATATAATTTCCTCTTCCTAAACATGAGGAACTGGGTTTGGTTCGCGAGTCAGTTCAGAGTTATTGGAGTTTTTCATCTGGAATTTCTGAGTAACAGTAGGAACATGATCGCCTCCATTTCATAGGACTTAAATGTCGGTGTTGTGGGTCACTTCTGCCTGATCTTTTCGGGCCTGGACATGCTATGTGATAATAAAAATGATGAAAACAAAAATGGTGAAGTTTAAGAGATGGTCAAGCTAGGTGATGATTGGAGGTGATAGTCTAACGTGGCATACATGAAGCCAAAGATCGTAGCAAATGGAGAGCCTACAAAGTGATGAGAAATAGTCACAAAGTGATGATGAAAGTTAGACACAAACTGATGAGAAATAATCACAAATAATTATAAGAACCCCATTTGGGCAGGCTTATGTCCAGCAGTGGACGTCTTTCGGCTGATATGATGATGATAATGAATTATAAGAATAATTATTAATCATAATAGGTACCTAATATTAGTAAGCCCGTTGCTGTTGTTGTCCTTTGCACCGGCTCAAATCATGGCACAACTTTCTTATTTTTTTTTAACTATCAGGTTTCGGCTGTCTATATTTTTTCATGATGACAATAGTACGACTGTACACAGGAATGTGATGCCATGTCCGAGTGAAGCGGACTGTACTAATCCAATTGTATACTTCTTATGGTTTCAAGACGATGTTGGATGATCATTCAACACGTATTTACGTTTTGTGAATAAATTCTCTCTCTTCTCCTTCTAGTGTTGTATGTAAGTAAATTATGATGTTAAAAAAACTAGCGATGGAATATGCAAAAATAAATCCTTACCTAGTTATGATACTAACTATTAATACAAATCCAAAATTGAGTCTATTTGTTAGAATTTCACAAACCAATGTTTAAAAAAATTGGTACAGAGGTTTGGGGCCAGGGTTGAGAATTTTGTTCAAAAGAGTTACCGCGGCCCTGGAACGCATAGGGAACTAGGAGGAGCACGGATGAGTTTTAGTCAGTAAGAGTCTGACACTCCCTCCCGCTCCACCCAGAGCGGAAGGGAGTGGTCAAAAGCTACTAGTAGTAGGCAATAAAGAGCAAGATTATATCTCGCTATCGAAGTTTTGTGTCAATATCCATCATATTAATTTACAGAACA
The DNA here is from genome assembly GCA_947386135.1 of Melanchra persicariae. NCBI lineage: Eukaryota > Metazoa > Arthropoda > Insecta > Lepidoptera > Noctuidae > Melanchra > Melanchra persicariae. The sequence goes on along the minus strand of OX376661.1, from coordinate 4,376,963 downwards.
AAGTTGAACATTGGAGTATTGAACATCGACGCCGAGTTGCCAGTGCGTCGGTCTTCTGTCGGTAACACTTCGGGGAGTGTATGTCGGAATTGCACAACTTATTCCGTCTAGGCCGTTCCATCATTAGAATACAAGCATACGGCAATGTGATACTAATATGGATGTTACCTGAAAAAATCTTATTAGTCCGTCAGATAGATTTCCAAAAAACATTATTTAGAGTAGATTCCAGATAAATGTGCAATAACGGTCATTGACCCACATACATTTATTGACTTTCTTAAAATCAGAAACAGAAATAAAGACTTAGAGCAGTCCTGAATCTACTTCTATCGTGATCCTTTATGTTCTCTAGTAATGTAAAATGGTTCATAATGTATTGTTCGGGTATCTACGAAGGGATATTAGGGGAATCTGGCACCTACTCTAGTATTTTTTCTTTTTTCACGTTAGCAAAAAATTTAAATGAAACAGTGCGTTGAAAACTCGTGTGACGTCACAGACCGATACACTTTTTACCTACACATGACGTCACAAGCCCCCACTCCTGATCTTTGATGCGTTTTATCTTCGTCACTTTTTAATGATTTGATAAAGCAAAAAATGCAGATCCAATATTTTTCGAAAATCTAACTGACGGACGGACTAATTAGTACGACTAAATAGAATCATATTTTTTTACTCAGGAAACATCCATAATATGTACTTTTACCTGGCTATTCCCTAAAACTAAAAGTCAAAATAGGCCTATATAATTAAGTACTAACATAGACCTTTTCATTTGTTATACGAGCACACCACAGTATTTAGCTATAATTATAGTATCAATGATTGCACTCCTTCACTCGAGCACTGCCGGTGTGCTACAAGATTTTCGCGATTTTAATGTTTATTATTACTATTACGTAAGATTTATTTTTTTATTTTGAATTTCACATATCAGTGCTCGAGCGGTTAACTTATTTTCCCTCTCGCGACCCCTTCTTTCCGCATATGATGCGTACGCGTGCAGTGAATAGTTTTCAAGATATTTTGATTGCCCAACTTGCCCCTATGCTAAACTAGCCCCACCCTACCCTACTGTTCCGTTAACAAATATCCAACAATATATATCCAACCTATAGGGATCTAAAGGGACCTTCAAAATATGTGAAGTTTTAGAAAACAGGGACAAACGGCATCGTGTTACACAGATTCCTTTGTCAATGAACATGTAAATAGCTTACTGAGAAACAGCACTACTATCTACTAAATCTACTCCAAATACAGCGAATTCCCAGACGTATTGGTTTTAATCCAATTCCTCAATTGTTAAGCAAATGCACAGCTCAGACAAAGCTCAGCCCAAAGCAGGTTTTAATTAACTCAAGGCTTGTCCCGAATACTATTTAATTAGAACTAAGCTTCAATACGAACTATCAGTATTTCTCAAATAGAGAATAAACTGTCAGTTTGACTTGATCCAGGGGGCCTACCACAACCTCTTAAAACAATATTACTTTAATATTACTTTGCGTTCCGCTATGTTGGATTTTCAACGCTCGGATCAGCGCCGAGAGTTGAAAATGCAACAACAGAAATTACAAAGTAATATTAAAATAATATTGTTTTAAGAGGTTGTGGTAGGCCTCCTGTTCTGTGATTGTAAATCAATGAGATTGATTTTAGCTTTGAAGTTTAGATTGGAGTGCTTTCTTTTTAGGTGGTTACTTTTAGAGAGTTTTTCTATTGACTAGAATACGGAATGAGTTGTTGTTTCCTATTCTTCTGCGAATGCTTGAACCTTTCCCATGTTTGGCTGTACTTTTGAAACTTTGCGGTCAGCTCTTATCTGAATCGAACAATTGACGGAGAACTGAAACGGAAAATTGAATCGTTACAATTTTCTTTGACTTCAATGTCATTTATCGACGAGTTTTTTTTTATTTATGTCTTGTTTCTTTAGTAAGCAATTAAAATTGCAAGTGTTTAAAATTCATTATAGTAAATAAAGTAAACTTTAAAGTGGTTTTAATTAAACTTAGGTATTGTTAATTTACAAGATGCACGAAACTACATAATTGCTGAAACTTTTAACCTCATTATTAGCCTTTACTCGAAGTTTGCGCTTGTTTGGTGTTTACCTTTAATTTTATCAATTTATCACAGAGAAAACTTTCTTTGTGTTTATTGTCTAAACTAGTGTTATAAATTATTAAAATTGTATGTTTGCAGTTTGTAATCTGTCGATGAATGATCCGATTATGGTAATAAGAACGTTCTCTGGATACAAAATGATAATTCTATTTAGTCCGTCAGTTATTATCACAACTTAAGTACGTATTTATTTATTTAAACTCTATGTACAATAGTGGTACATGGGCGGACTTAATGCAACAAGGCATTCTCTACCAGTCAACCTTTGAGTTAAAAAGACTACACTGTGGTAGATGTACAACAAATAAATAAGATTTAAAATAGAATTTTGTTTATTGTTTTAAGTATAAATTTATTTGCTTTATAAAAAAAAAAAAAATGTAAAGTACCTAAAAGTTTAGGAGTGGGGAATTTTGATATCACGTTTAGTTAAAAAATGTACCAAGGCGTGACGTCATGTGAAATTTCAACGCTTTGTTTCGTTTTCATTTTCTGGTATAAGTGACAAAAGAAAATGGGCGTACTTACTATCTATCATATATTATTTGGCAATTAACGGAAAGACTAAAATTAATATGATTATGTTTATAAATATTTAGTTTTTTAGAGCAACTACTATTATTTGATTTAAAAACCTAAACTTGACTCACCGAGTGCCAAAGAACCATTTATTTTTTCGAGAAAAAGAGCCTGTGTTTTTCTTAAAAAAAACAAATGGTTCAGGAAGCGAACCCGCAGGAAAAAACCTATTACATACTATTTACGTACCGTCTAATGGGGTGAATAGGTACGGAGGGGTGAATCGAAACAAAAATTTGATAGAGATTTTACTGTATTATCATATTAAGTATTGGTTTTCTAAGAGAGCAACGTTTTTTTAAATTAAGATTGAATAAAATTAGAGACTGTAAATGCTGCCGACAATATTTAAATTACGTGAAAATCCCCTTCAAATTTTTGTTTCCATTTACCCCAGCATTCCTATTTCACCCCGTTTGTAGGTACAACCTATCCCCTATATCATGAAATACGTATACATATACAAGACCAGCACTTGCCCGCGACCTCGTACGCGCATGTCCCGTTTTTTATCCGTTCCCGTAGGAATTTCCGGTTCCTGTAGCCTATAGCCTTCTTCATGAATGTGGCGATAATATACAAAAATAATTTTCAAAATCGGTTCAGTATGTCCAGAGATTACCCCTACAACCTCACAAACTTTACCTCTCTATAATATTAGTATAGACGAATATATCAACTGCAAAATGTATGAAACTGTAGAAACTGTAGAAACTGTCGTACCTATAAAGATATTACTTCTTTTTAGACTGCAAGTCGGAAGCCGAAGTTGCCAAGTGTCGCCGATCGGGCACCGCTTGACATCTGTTGGCTGATATGTTTCCTGGCAAACGACTTATTTCAGAGATACACATGTTGGTTTAGTTATCAGGTTGCGTTATTGAATAATGTGTACTTGATATTTTGGATTTTAATGTTTTATTCACACGTTTTTTTGCCCAAGAATAATTTAATAGTCTTACCTACGAAGCCGAGTGTGATAATAGTATCACATGAGTGTACCAACAGTGTAACCACGAAAAGAAAACCGACTGCCCTAGACATTTATGATTGTGTGCAACTCGACAAAATGTACAGAACAGCTGTTTTTTATTAATGGTCTAGCTCTTAACCGCGATAACGCCTGATGGAAAACGATAGATGAGGTCCATGATGAAGCGGACGTGCCCAGAAGATGCTTTGAGGCACTGGTACTCCCACGCGTCGACGAAACACAGCAAGCTGCTTGACACCGAACTCCGGTGGGAGGGTAAATTTTTTTCGCGATTTCGTTATTATGTAGTAAAAGTTATTCATAATGATGAGTACAATTACCCCCTTTTAGGTATTGCGTTTATTCTGTTACACGTTGTATACGTTTCATTATGCCAACGATGGGATTGTCAAAGTTCCAAAATTACATGAGACTAGCATCTGCCAACGGCTTTAACTGCTAGCATATTGGAAATTATATGGAAACATACTTACGAGATAAAAAGTAACATATGTGGTATTCTTTAATATAATCTATTATATATAATCCCTTCATAGATACCCAAACAATAAATTATGAACCGTTTTTCATCACTAGAGAACGTAAAGGATCACGATAGAAGTTGATTCAGGACAGCTTGATGTATTTATTTCTGTTTATGATATAAACAAAATGAATGATGAGATGAAATGAGATGAGATGAAATTCCAAAATGTCGGAGATTGACATGCACTACCGAAAGTCAATAAGAAAGTCATTGGTGTGAATGTCCATAGATATTACTTCATATTTCTGTATTTTATAAGTGGAGACTTGTAATTGGCTGACAGCCTTATTTACTGATTGTTTTAGCTGTAAGTCTTCCATATTGCGTAAATAAATAAATAAATAAATGAATGTGGGTCAATTACCGTTATTGCACTGTTATATTTAATAAGATTATACTTGTCATTTCGGTAGTGCATGTCAATCTCCGACATTTTGGAATTTTATAAGTCCTTATCGCTGATAAAATTTCTCCAAGTAATAAGGGATTGGGGCAAGAAGATACAGTAATTGAATTAGAATTTAAAAGCCAGTTCAAGTCCAAACCCAATTAAAGTTATTCAAAAAATCCAAAAAAACAAACAGTAAATACCTATACTCTCTTTTTGACCGGCCTATAATTCTAACCTCGCGAGTTATCCAACCTCTGACCATAACAATAAACCTTGAGGCAGTCCTAAGCCGATCGTTATTCGAGCATTATCCAGCCTGCCATCACCGACATCGGTCGGCCAATGAAATACCAATGATAATTTTAGTATCAGCTGCGAAGGCTCTGGAGAAATCTTTACGCGATGAATTTTATGTATGAAAGTATTTTTTTATTTTTGTGAAAATCTATTTGGTATAAACTGAGGTCTTTAAATCAAGAGTGATTAGGTTACTTCAAGGCTCCATCGTCGACCAGATCATCATCATTATTAATTTACGGACAAAACAGACACAAGGTTTGCGTAATTAATCTAGCACTCTACTTTCCAATGTGTGTATTACCTAAGTGTCCATCTGAACACTCAGGCCCATCATATTCCAAAACGTAAACTCTAACTAAACTCAACTCCAACTCCAACATGAGCACGAAAATGTCAATGAAAGCTTAACTAATTGACGTTTTCGTACTCGAGAGATGAGCAAAAAAATGCAAAAACATCAATTTATGACAAGCTCCGATTGAGTTGGAGTTGAGTTGGAGTTTACGTTTCGGAATATGGGCTTCTGTGAAAGAGGTTTTTGACAATGTTACAATATTTTGACATTGTGAAGTGGTTCCTTTCTTTAGAACCTTGGCCCTTATTTTACAGATGCAAGGAGACAGAACGTGTCTTAAAATGTATAGAAAAGAAAGAATAAAATGTATTTGGCACATACATAAAACACGCGCGGTACATAGAAACAACAAAAAAATATTGTACTTCAAAAACATAAGTATATGTCTCACGGCAGCACTAAGAAGGTCCATTTCAACGACATGTCAGACAGACTTTTCTTTTTTGAACTTTGCCCCACACTAGGAATTTCTCTTGTATCGTGAGTGCGTTTACAAACATACAAACTCACATACACAAACAGCCAGACCGGGAACAACTATCTGTAGGCCATACAAATATTTGTTCCGTGCGGGAATCGAACCCATAACACGCAGCGCAGCAGTCACTCGCTCAACCACTGCGCCAACCGTGTCGTCATCTGACTGATTCTTCTATTCTGTCTACCGCTGGTTTTCTAATGAACCTTTTAATGAACGAATGTCGGAAAAAAATGTATGAGTGTGTAGGTAAATAATAGTAAATTATATCTACAGCGTGTTTCCAAATGCCTGGCGTGGCGTTCAAAATACGTGTAAAACGTGCTTTGAACATGGAATTTGGAAATATCACTTAGGAAAAAACTATTATATAAGTTATTTTTTCTGCTCAAAACAATCTATCTTCTGAAAGTTGTTATTGATCGGACTTGTTGGCGTCGGCCTCTTTTTACTGACCGGCCTCTGGGGATAAAACCGATAGGTATAGTTTTGAGACTACAGCTGTAATATAGAGGAGTTATTTAGAACACAGGTACATTTTTTTACGAAATTCTCAGTTGGGTTTAGAAATGCTGAATCGTTTATTACAATTTTTACCCGACGTTTCATAAAAATATTATCAGTGGACTCAGTGTGCGTTCTTAAACGGTTTCGATCGCGTTTACGTAAACGTCAATTTTTATTGAAACTGAGCAAGCACTGAGGGCCAATTTTACTATGTTTTAGCAACGTTGCATTCGCATCTCTGTCACTATCTGTCAAAAATATAGGGAAATTGCAGCTTTGTTGACAGTTTGTGACTGACAGGCGCATGCGAACGTTGCAGCGTTGCTTTAAAATTAGTAACATTACCACCTGCTTGGTGACGCTAACGAAAAACGCCTTTTTTTCCTACAATTGACATAAAGCGAACGCTTACGCGATCGAGTACGCTTAAAAACTTGCAGTATCTTGACATTTGTAGAAGAGAGACAGACAACTTTCAGGTTTACAAAAACTCCGTTTGAAATAAAATTGGCTTCATGAACACATGTATGTATGAAAAATGCTACTACGATGTTAGAAAACGAAATCCTTTTACGCGCCCCAATTGAACTGAAAGAGGTAATCTGCAAAGCGAACTTGTGAATATAAACGTTCGTACTTCCAATAGAATTCAAATTTTCAAAAGCATATTTTACATTTAGTCACAAGCAAAAATATTATGTTTTATTCGAGTACTCAATTTCAGTAAATGGTGTTGGACAAAACAGCTGTGTTGGTAAAATTATGTGAAATTACAAACAAGTAAATCTGGTGTAACAAAAAGAAAACGACCCCGATCTATTTTTTCAGAAATAATTATTTCTGTAAAAAATATAATTATAGTAAACACTATAATTATATTTTTTACATAATTATATGCTACTGACTGACAAGGACCGAATCCAGGAGATAAATGAATTGACAAATTAACAGACGTTCACCACTTTCTTATTTTTCACCGCCTTAGTATAGGTACACAGATATTTAGTAGGTAGAATAAAATTTATCACTTTAATCTACCTACTAAAAGTCTCAGTACATAAGGATGGTATGCCACTGCACAACTTTTTTTTTTATTGTTGATAGGCACGCTATCAGGAAACAGACTCTGGCAGGGAATTCCACTCCGCACTATGAATGTGTTCCGTTTTTTCGTTATCGTTATCTAGCAAATGTGCCTTTATTAATTCATTATTAATTCTTGCTATGTTGTTGAGACCCGATTTTCTCCCGATATTTTCCTTCACTGATGTCATCAGTGAAGGAAAATATCGGGAGAAAACCTGCTCTTATTATTTATGAAAGCCTGGTACTGTTAAACCGCCTTGACCAAGAGAATTGCCATCTCTGTGAGAATAGAAAGAAAGAAAGAAAGAAAGAAAAATATTTATTTGGGACTCGCACAAGACAAACAAAAAGTAAAACAATAGAATAAAATTTACAATAAGTAGGTAGCTAATAAAAATTAAATAAAAATAACAAAGCATCATAAATCTGTGCGAGGCCAAAAAGGTATACCTCAGCATAAGCTGCGATATTAAAAAAAAAAATCACAGCGAATAGGACTTTGCCGTGCTGTAAAAGACTGGAAAATAAAAACATGAACTGGATCAAAGAATTGGATGACTTCATCAATGTAAAAACATTATCTCTACATTATTATTAAACGAAGTCCCCCGCCGCATTTATCGGTTTGGCTAAACGTGATAAACTCAAAACGAAAGATTCATGACGAAAATATAGGTTATTTTGAAGGTAAGTGTAGGTCTATCTAATGTCGTTTTGTGGAAATTGGCTGCAGTATGACAATGATTGTTGAAGATTGGAAGTTTATACAAGCGAAGCCGGGGCTGGTTGCTAGTCCTAAATAAAGGTCAATCTTAGACAAAGACAGCACCCTGATAAGTATATATTTCTGACCTAACTACCTTTTCTTTTTTTATGGATGGAAAATCATCAAAAGACTTTTTCAGACCTTTTGTTTGACAACAGTAATTTACACAGATCGTATTTGTCTCACCCTAATGCATCGTTGGATACATTCCCAATCGAGATACCTATAGCTAATTTGTCTGATCTAACATCCAAAACCGATCCTTGTTTGACATTACCCGAAATCCTGTGATTATTGGCATTTATACCATTCGAATTCACGGTTCGTTTATGATTAAATGTACTGTGTATTCCGTATTTACATTATGTGTGCACACAGATGAATTTCACTTCAAAGGACCGATGATTAATATACCAATGATTAGGTATATTTACATGAAAAACAAATTTCACTCATTTCAAATGTAAAATGTGCTATAATATGATGTATGTATATCACAGGGCAGTTAATTGACTGTCCACTCAGTAGTTCATTACGTTAATTTAGAAGCTATCTACCAGGACAATATATAGCAGGAGGTATCAATGTAATTACACAAATTTGGGCCTATTGTTGTGCCTAAATGTATTGTTTTTTTCTCAACTACAAATATATTTAAATAATACTTTTAACAATATAGTTTTTCTTAACTTTTATTTGATTATATTGTTTTATTTATTTACGAATTTTTAAGTAGTACCTTTATATAGTAAGTAGGTACCTATTTTTTTTTTGAACTTACTTTCGTCCGTGTGTCACTGCAAGGTACCAACTGATAACCAGCCTTGGGTGTCTGATACTCAGCAAGTGCTGTGATGGTAACAGTTTTGGTATCACGCTCAGCGCAATTCTGTACCTACTATATTTCTGTTACTTTGTCTTTGTTGCTGTACGTTTGTGTCTGTGCCGAATATGTTTTCTATTCTATTCTATCTAAAGTATTTTTTGTAGCCAAAAGAATAAACAAGTATTTACGTTCTTTTGAATGCTGAACGTGAGACAAATCGGCTCACATTGAAAATCTATTTTCCCGACTACCACAGTGTAGCTGAGACATAAGATTATTGAATACCAAACTTCAGTAGGCACTTTTAGAAGAATGTTCTTTTATCGAAAACTATTGGTCCTCGGAGTCCATTTTACGATCGCACGTTCAAGAGCAAGAATTTATCAAGTACTAGGACAACATGAAAGGATAAGGTCGTTCTGTTCGACGAAGTCTCTGAGATGTAGGATATTTTATTCTTTAGTTTAAGGCTTCACATACTCTTCTTCTCTTGGTATTGCACACATTAGGTTTTGCCTACATTTTTTTTTCATTTATTCTTTCGCAGGTTTGCTGGAAGAAATTTCGTTAGAAATAAGTAGTTCCTTTGTTGTCATAATTTTAATGTTATCTGTTACTATATTTCTGTGTGTACATGAATAATAAAATAAATAAATTAATAAGATATTGCGTGCTTACCGAAAGTTTTGAGTTAGGAGTTTTGAGATGAAAGAATGAGAAATTACTGCTTTGCACGTCTCAGGACATCAGCTATATCAATCATCATCTGCTTAGCTTTTCCCAATATAATGGGATTCCAGTCAAATCGGATTAAGCTGAATACCAGTATTTTACGTGGAGCGGCTGCCTACCAGACCTCCACAACCTATTAACTGAGTAACACGGTACTTCTTGTCAAGACTGGTGTCAGATTTTTCTGGCTTCTTACAATCCGTAATGAGTGCCAAAGCTATCCAAATGACAGCCGGGACCAACGGCTTACAACACAATCACAATCACAACTACGAACACAATCAGAACTACGAACCACAAATGTTTTTGCTGTCTGTAGTTTGCACCCAATATTAACCTGGTTTCTCAATACAAAAATAATACCTACGACGTTTTCAAAGTTTCAAGAACTCAGTAACACAATTCCCCCAAACTGAAACGTCTCATTTCAAATTCAAGAACCTCAGTGTAAACATTTGCAGTATACAAACTTCGGGAACCTCACGAAAATGTGTTGTTGTTATGTTGAATATATTAGCATCTTATTTATGAAACATCTTCTAAGTGAATATAACAGTTCCTGGCATAATAACTATTGATAGTTAGTTTTTTCCTGTGGCTTCAATCGAGGTAATAATAGAGTATTGCAAAAAAAAGTAGAAGTTGTCCATAACCGTCTCCAGGGTCATCTATCTGTACCTAAATTCATCAAAATCGGTTCCGGATTTTGGCGTGAAAACGTAACAAAAAAACTTACTTTCGAAAATACTCGTGTAATATTATTTAGGATATAGAAAGCTCAATAAGAAAACCAAACATTACATAACAATTAAACTCGATATTGACCATTAGGAAAGACCAGACAAGAATCGTTTTAATCTTTGGATCCTTTGTCCAAACCGTACGAGATGGTAACTATCACCGGGACAATTATGTACTGACAAGATGGCAAAAAACAGAAAGACAAACTATAAATAACAGAAGTAAAGGAAGAACTGAACCTGGCACCCAACATATTTCTTGAAGAACCTGTGAGTGCCGATTTATGCAAAAAAAAAATCGGTGTCATCAATATCTTACAGCTTGTGAGTCGTAGTCATCGGTCACTAGAATTAGTAATTCTGATTCTGTGGTCTCTATCTAATACGATCAGAAGAAGTTATGAACATGTCTGTCTAACCTGGAGATCGATCTCCGAGGTCAGGTTTTAAATAGTTGAGCGCTGTTAGCAAATTAGAACCGCTGCATCCCTCCGAGGGCACGCCGAGCTGTCACTCTTCACTGTCAGTTAACTGAAGCGGTTTTATGAAATTCGGAAGCCCTTGCTTATTTGACAGGTGAATAAATAGATAATTTAATTTATTTGTGGATTTTATTTTTATTTTATTTTATTTTTATTTTATTTTACTTTATTGGGACATAAAACAGTTACACATTACAATTAGGTTGTAAGGAAGAAAATAAAAACTAGATTTTATTTTATTTTGGCATCAAACAGTCATGTACAAACAATATAATTCTTAAGATAATAAATTAGTTCCTTACATTACACATATAGTGCCGACAGTGTGAAATATTTGTTAAAATAAGTACAATAAACTCCCAATAAGGAAAGACGCGTTAGAAATACATACAATTTTTATTTTTATATTAATGTATCATGAGTTCACTAAAACATCACCATCAGTTTTAAAGTAAGCAAGGTGATAAGAAAGGTAAGTTTTAATTAGATGATCGCCTTTTTCAGGCTATTAAGAGAAATGTTAAAGAGATCTATACGGTAGTGGAACGGTATAGAAATGAATAACGAGTGTATAGATATAGTAATGTAAAGATAGAAATAGTAACTTATTGTATTTTAGACAACTGTCAGAAAGTATGAGATTGTATTTGGATGCTTCGATTGAAATGGTCGGCCTAGTCTAATAACAGAGAGAAACTTTCCGTATTCATAACAGCGTTTTCTCCTTTTTTATTTTCTTTGTTTATGTAACCAAGAGCGATACTTATACTATATCACTGATTATTCGTATTACAGTTTTATATGGCTAAATATAGGTTTCCCTGTGTAATTTTGATTCAATATACGAACGGTTAAGTCAAAAATAAAATGTTGACAAATGAATACAAGGACTGAAAGTTTTAGATAAAAAATTCAAGTTATTTTTTTATTCTTGGAAATCGCGTTAACTAAACTACTCTCGTACTACTCTCACGGCTCTGTGCTGATAAATAGTGTTTTTCTTATTGTGTATATTATTGTCCAAACATTGAAACTTAAAACAAATATGGAGCAAGTCTGTGCTGAGTCGAAACAACTTGAACAAGCTAATTTTGTATCGGATCGATCCGATTTCCCTTGGACCACTTTCTATATTTAGTTAGACACTATCTGAGTTTATAGTACGTGTATACATGCTAAGTTTCCACATATTAACGATTTACTTATCTTGGCTAGTTTATTAGGCATATTTATAATATGGCGTAATTTCATAAAATATTATTGAAATTACACAACATCTGTGGACCTGGGACTCAGACCCCAATTTTTTCCATAAATGTTATTGTGACCTTTAAAATAGCAGAATTGTGTCAAAACTAGATACAGCGCTGGGTATGGAGTCCATACAAAAATGATCATTGTCCTTTTCAGTAGCCTGAACTTTAGAATTATGCCCGGTTAACAAGGTTCGTCCCTTACACGGGATGAAACATATATGTACATGACTGGCGACAGTGTGGACCGTGAACTTTGCATTTATGCCTGTCTACGTTTCTCGGAAAGCTGTCGTGCTATTAATGATAGGTGCTAATTTGCTGCCAATTAAGGTAATTTGTCTGAAAACTCTGTAAATGTTTGTGAGGTTTCTAAAACAGTTTTTTTTATTTATTATCGAAAAAGAGAGTGCGTGCGCTTTTTTATGAGATTGAGACTGAATATAATGTAGCAAAGTTACATAGGTACGCGTACCAAATTATGATAAATTCAAGCACAACCGACTGGAGCCGAGTAGGTATATCCAATACAGCGACACCAACCTGAGCGTGACAGTTCAGTTTTGATGACTGTTCGCAAAATGAGCCTAAATAAGTTTTCACTTCAAAAACAAACCATAATTTTGACCAGACGTTAAATACTAAAAAGGCAGTCAATATTAAAGTAAGAACAATGAATGGGGCGGGGAGACATTTTGGGAAGATATTACCTCATAAAGATAGTCGCCCCTGATCAGTTGCAGCAAACAGGATTTTTATTAGCAATCGTTACTAGCAAGGGGAGGTAGGGCTGTCAAAACAGATAAAAGTAAATTAAGTCGTAGAAGTAATGCAATGTTTTTATCAAACAAAATAAACTATCGAGATCATAGAAAAAGCACTTTAAATTCAACTCTTAATTCATAATCATCTTCATATCCGCCGAAAGACGTCCACTGTTGGACATATACCTCCCCTAAATGGGGGGGAGTTTGCCATAATCGCCACACTTGGCAGGCGGGTTGCGATCACAGTGTAGCTGTAGCAATGTACCTACAGATAATGCTGCTGCTCATTCTCTGGTGAGTCCTTTAGTCGCCTCACACGGAAAGTGATGGGATGGTGCTATTCTTTTACGTCCGACACCATTCGGAACTCTTAAATGTTGACTTGAAATCGGAAATGAATAATCCTAATTATTTTCAGTCAATTTGCCTTGGAGAAAGCCAACTATGTTAGGCTATGCTTCCAGTTCAACCAGATGCAGCTGAATACCAGTATTTCACATGGAGCGATTGCCAATCTGAACTCCACAAGAGTAATGGGGCTGGTGTCAGTTTGTTTGACTTTTGACTACCCGTGACGACTGTCATAGATGTTCAAATGACAGCTAGGAGCAACGGGCTAATGAACTTCCGAGGCACGGAGGAAACCAATCCACGCCCTGACCTTGGCAAGTGTAGCTCAACCTCGAAGTTCTTTCTGTGTGGCTATTCTGTCGGTGATAGGGGGCAGACTGGACTGCAGATATGTGAATCACTGCTGTGCTATTTCTCATGGGATGGTGCAGCGGTGATTTCCGTACTTTTAATGTTTTGTGTTTCGTTTTTTATTGTTTCTCTAACATAGCTTAAGTTTCTGTTACTAACAAAATGAGTCATGGTTACTTGAATAAACAATTTATTTATTATATTTATTTATTATGATTTTGGCACGAACTCCTCTTTTCCACACAAAAGACTAGAAATTAATAAATTAAAGTTAGAAGACAATTCAAGCCCATTAACTCGAAGTACCAGGAACACATACATAGCAGGAGTATACTACGGAAACATTTATATGTGATATCACAAAGCGAACGGCGACAACAGCTGCGAGCATACGCTTGAGTCTCTCACAATAAATTCCATGCGAGGAATTATATGTAAAGGTTTAGACAGTCTGAACTTTGAATGCAGTATTCTGGGAAACGGGGATCTGTATTGGTGGCTGTAGGATTTGTGATCATGGTAATATTATTCTTCATGACAGTATCATGGATTTTATTTTTTAAAAATATTTAAAAATATAAAACGACGACTACATTATTTAAATTTTACATATTTCACATTAAAAGAAAAAGGGTGCAAAAATTACTCGTAAACATTCATTCGTAATTACTCGTACATTTAACAGTATTTGGAAACCCTGATTATATTTATGTACTACTTCAAGAGAACATTATTTCTGAGATCGGCCTAAAATGAAACCGTCTTACAATGAAATAATATTTCCTATTTTTTAAATAATAAAAGGCTGTGATGACCCTATTCCTTAGCTGAAAGGCGACGATGCGCGGAAAATAAAAGTTACCCGCCGAAAATAGGGAAAATGACATTTGTTACACGCGTTCCAGGGTCTCCCTTACAAACTGTATTAACCAAAAACATTTTACTGGGAAAACAGAATAGGTTCCAGCGGTAACAGAATTTTCACAGTACTTGGCCGTGGATAAAGCGCATAAAGTTTTTTGGGAAAGTTCAGCTTTGTAGAGCGCCGTCTGGGTTAGTCATCTTGTGCTGGATGACTCATTTATGACCTGCTCTTGTCTACTGCTAATAGCCTGGTACTTTACCTACGTAACCATATTGTAGAATTGGAAATTTCATGTAGTAGCCACCGCCAATTTAACATTTATATTATTAGGGGCCCTATTATACGACGTGGAAATTCCATCTTGATTCCGTTGTGAAAAGGAGATAGTACTATGCGTCTCGTATAGCTCCATCTCTCTCACACCGGTATCATGATGGTTTTCAGACGTCATAGTATAACCCCTGTGATATTAGCAAGAAATAAGGCTTTTCATTTTATTTATTGAAATGATACGTGGCCAACCAATTACATTTTGGCACTTTGTCAATCACTATCGACAAAAAGCCACTTTTTCTAGAGACCCAGAAGAATCGCAGGTGCATACTCATTCCAGAAACAAAGTTAAAATGCCTCACGTAACAGTAATTACACCGACAACCCTTCAAAAGGAGCCCAGGACCGCTGTTTAGCGGTAGAAATACGTCGGACGTGACCGGCTGTCAGAATGGCATGTTTAGTTCAAATTACATGCAGTTAGAAGTTTTCCTCAGTGAGCAAGTGCGTGAATATTATGTAAAGATTGTAAACACGAGGAAAGTCTATGACCAGTGCGTGCTGCCAGTGATGACTTATGGAACCGAAACGTGGTCGCTCACAACGGGCCTTATCAGAAGGTTTAAAGAAACCCAAAGGGCAATGGAGAGGGCAATGCTCGGAGTTTCCTTGCGTGATCGAATCAGAAATGATAATATCCGCAAGTGAGCCAAGGTAACCGACATGGCCAAAGTGGCAGGGCACATTGCTCGCAGAACAGATAGTCGATGGAACCGAAAAGTTCTGGAGTGGCGACCGCGTACCGGAAGACGCAGTGTTGGAAGGCCTCCCACTAGATGGACCGATGACCTGGTGAGGGTCGCTGATAGCCGATGGATGCAAGACGCACAGGACCGGTTGTTGTGGCGACACTTGGAGGAGGCCTATGTCCAGCAGTGGACGTCTTTCGGCTGAGATGATGATGATGACAATAAACATGTGAAGGACAAAATAAAATCATCTTTAATTTACTTGCCAACAACGGCTACTTGATAGAACACTGATAGTTCGGCAAAGCTTATGACAGTTAAGAAGACTTATCTCCTGAGTTTAAGTTAAGTCTATTAGTGCCCAAAAGTGATAAAGAATTTTCTGTATTTTTGTATGTTAAAATAATTTGGTTCCTGCTAAAAAAAATGTATCATGTAGACCTAAAGTAAAACTTGATCGTTTAAGGTCAAGAGAGTTATTTAATAAAGTACTACCATTACCTTTATTATTTCAAAAAGAGACCCTCTCATCCTTACAAGAAAAATGCTATAATAAAAACCGACGCTTCACAAAATAAGGTACGATCATTGAGGTAAGAACTTCTGCGAAGTATCCGTAAAAGGTCTTCATGGATAATGCACTTGTCAACCAAGGATAGTGTTTCTTGGTAAAATGGGAGATATATGGGGTGGACACGGAGTAGTGACAAATGGAGTTATATGATGGACAAATGAGACTATTATTTTCACTGTGTATCGTTACGCTGTGCCACACAGTGAAATTTATATCGCGAGTTGTAATCATATTTATGATCGAGTATGAAATGGAATTTGGTCCCCTTGTGATATTTTATTTTCATTAGGTATTGATAGTCACGCAGACCACAATCTTACCTGATAGTAAGCGATAATGTAATGATGTGTAGAAGTAACCTATTCACTCTTTCCTTAGTTGTAGGTATCAGGAAACACATAATTAATGTGGACGATTTAATATTAATCGAGTAACGCTGAAAGAACAAGAAAATGTAGGTTAATAAATCATCGACAGTCGGTCCTTTCATTGTTTTTTTTTTCGTTAATTCCATAAGTTTAACTAACCGGCACTATCAAAACCAATGAGTAAGTTGCTTTGACAACAGCGCTCCGCATAGAACACTGTTATATAGCAACCCAAAGAATTTTGAAGGTATGTACATCATTCCTAATCCATTGCTAATAACAAAATGTATGATGTTGTGATGTCAAAATGAAAGATATTTAGTTCTATCGATTGTGGGTTACGTGATTATCCTGCTTTTTAACCGTCTTCTAAAAAAGGAAGAGGTTCTCATTAACCGACTTCTAAAAAAGGAGGAGGTTCTCTTTTTTTTTTGTTTGTTCGCGCATAATTCCGTCGCTTGCCAACCGATTTGAAAAATTCTTTTTTGTTGGAAATGGTATACTTCCCAAATGGTCCCATTGACATTTTATCAAAATCGGTTTTGTAGTTTGGTTTTTAAATCCAAATAGCTGGAAAAAATATGTGGAAAAAACATTCATGTATACGAAATTGCGTATTTTTGCTTTCCTGTGACTTTCCAGTGGTGTTGTTAGGTGTGGGGTAAAAAGAGAAAAATAAAAAACTTTTTCACATAAAAAAAGAAACCGACTTCGAAAAAACACTACAAAGTTCAAAATAACTTTAACTTAAGAAGTCGGCAAATAACGAAGAAGCAACCAAAAACACCGACTACCGAAATTAAAGTTATTTTGAACTTTTTAGTGTCTTCTTTTTTTAGTTGTTTGGGTTATCATCAAATGACTACTCCCGCTTTGGGCGGTGCGGAAGGGAGTATCAGACCCTTACTGATAAAAACCTACCCGTGTTCCTGACGTGATTACCCCGCTAAGACCACGATACTGCTTGAGTCAGCAGATGTGCAATAATGTGCATTAGCTATCCATTTACTCATTACTCCATGGTTCCTGCGCTGTGGTAAGCCTGACGGACATCAAGCTTATGCCCGAGGGATTTGTAGGTAGGTGTGAGCATTCTGTAGAACCAGGATCGTTCTGCTAAATGGATGAACTGTGTTGGTCGGATTATCCTGATTAATATCCTAACTTATATTATACAAGAGAAAATGAGTTCCTTTGTTTTCGCTTTCACGCCTAAAAAACAATATTGACTTAAGCGAAGCCACGAGCAATAGCTGGATAATAAAAATAGTGAAATAACGAAACTTACCCAAATTAGCGAAACCAAAGTTTAAAAATCTGGCTTACCGGGCCAGATTCAAGAAAATCACAGTAATTTGTCGTGTGATATAATAAATAAGTTCCTGGGGGCCTACCACAACCTCTTAAAACAATATTATTTTAATATTACTTTGTAATTTCTGTTGTTGCATTTTCAACTCTCGGATCAGCGCCGAGAGTTGAAAATGCAACAACAGAAATTACAAAGTAATATTAAAATAATATTGTTTTAAGAGGTTGTGGTAGGCCCCCTGGTTTTAATAATTTAAGAAGATTTTAGTTGACTTTCAATATAATCCTCTCATTTACTTTTCACAAAATTAAAAATACATGAAAAGTTAACTGAAATTAGTTCCCAAACTTGAGTTATTTATTGCCTTCAAACGTTATGAAGTAAGAAACTCGAACCTAAGCCATTATTAGGCGTACACGCAGCAATTAATTATTACCGGGGCGAGATTTATTGTCACTGAAGGAACACTTTTCATTATTACACTGTCTTGCAGAATACAAGTAGGTTCATTCTTATTTAAGATGGTTTTGCTCTTGACTCTAGGCTAAATCAGAGGTGACAGAGACAAACTTGACGATGAAGTGAGCTTACCCATAAGAAGCCTGTTCACTCTAACTTTGAAGAGCAAAAAAGCGTTTGGAAACACAGACGCAAGAAAAGAGTTCCACTCCTTTGCTGTGCGCATGATAAAAGACGTTTGGAAACGCTTAGTGCGAATTGGTGAAATAGCAACAAGGTAGAGATGGTAACACGCGCGCCTCCAAGAGATGTCAGCATAGTAGACGGGTAACCGTTAGAGCCAGAGCCTGCCAGGGTTACGAATTTTGTTCGAAAGAGTTGCCGCGGCCCTGGAAAGCAAAAGGGCACTACGAAGGGTACGGATGGGTTTTAGTCTGTAAGAGTCGTACACTCCCTCCCGCTCCACCCAGAGCGGCAGGAGTCATTTGAAGATTTCCCATCCCTAAAAAAAGGGATGGTAACTTGCAGTTCATGTATATGCCCGATGGTAGTAGAGGCTCGTGGGATGAGGGCGTGGAGTTCTTGGGGACACTCACCGAAGTACAATCTGTAGAAGATCGACAAGCAGGCAACCTTGCGGCGATGAGCTAAGCTGTGAAGCTTGGCATCCACCAGTTTTACATCGCCAATGAGCCTCTTAGCTCTGCGCTCCACCGAGTCAAGGGTCTAGGAGAGTCTAGGTTGTTTATTTTGTAATTTTATGAAGTTGCAGTAACACAATTCTCGGTGCTCCTCACCGTATTTCATATTAAATTGCATGTCCCATATTCTTGGAAACAATAAGAGCAATAATCATCATATCTGTAATACGTACATTATTGGCAAATAAATGATTTCTGATTTCTGCACGTGTAAGTGTATGGGGCAGTTGATTTTTTCACCGTTTCATGCTTGAGCCCAAATTAAAAGTTGTTAATAGTGATGATGACAATACTTGTAGAAAGATATAAAGAACGATGTTAATAAAACATATAATATTAGGTAACTCCGACAGAGCGTAGTTTTTCCAGTAGAGAGTAAGAAAATGCTTTTTAGATCATTAATCAGTTTCAACGAAAAAAATGTTATGTAAATTTTACTTATCACAATATTCACTTAAGTATAAAAATCCCTAAAAAGTTACTTATTTAAGTCTCTAAGGCCGTATTATAAATTATCCTTTCTCGAAAATCCAGGCTCATTATAATCGTGCTACATTTTTATTTCTTTAACATAACAAGGCACAAACCAATAGGTATTTATTTTCACGTCCAAAATTATAGATATCAACCAAACGGTTTTCACAAAAATAATATCAGGCACATTTTAATGTTTGGCTAACATTTTCATCGGTTTTATTTGCTTGATGAAATCATCTGGAATACAAAAAAGCAAAATATCATTCGGGCCGTAATAATATGTTTTCGATTGTACGCTAGTTTATGTATGGAATTAATAACCTACCTACCTATGTATGGCGTGTTTTGTCTATTGATATAAAGTACCTATACAGCGCATGACCAGTCGCTTGGCGAAGCTTGGGGAGGCCTTTGTCCAGTAGTGGACATCTTTCGGCTCATAATGATGATAATTTTGTTAATTGACGACACGGTTGGCGCATTGGTTGAGTAGTTGACTGCTGCGATGCTTGTCGCGGGTTCGATTCCTGCACGGAACAAATATTTGTATGGCCTACAGGTAGTGGTTCCGGGTTTGGCTGTTTGTGAATGAGAGTTTATTATTTGTATACGCACCCACGATACAGGAGAAATTCCTAGTGTGATTTGACGTTTAAAAAAAAAAATCAATAAATTTTTAATGGGTATGGGTATGAAATTGGAATAAAACTTATTTTAATAATAATTCAACGTTGTACTTTCTCCAATCACCATTAAAATAAAGTGAAACAGTGTGTTCTATTTTAATTAATCCTCACCCGTATCGCACCTGTCAAGGCGCACCGTTTAATACAACCTGTGCTGCCCTCTCGCGGCATGAATAATTTAAAATGTTAATATCTACGTGATTACAGAATATCCTGGCTTTGACCATAAACCCCAATTAGTAGAATAATCCTATACATATTTAATACACAAGAGAATAAAAAGATCAACCTATACAGAATGTCCAGAAGTGCGTGTTCATAAAAAGGTGATGTTCTGTATGTACAGAATCGCACTGTAGATCACTGATCTAGTGATCTACAGGAATAAATCTTATCTCACCGTGTAAGCTAAGGTGCTCACAATGGGCCTCATCAAAGGCTTAAAGTCACCCAAAGGGCAATGGAGGGGGCAATGCTCGGAGTTTTCGCAGTAGAACCAAGGTAACCGACATAGCCCGAAGGATTGCCAAACTGAAGTGGTAGTGGGCAGGGCACATTGCTCGCAGAACAGATGGTCGATGGGGCCGAAAAGTTCTGGAGTAGCGACCGCGTACCGATCGACGCAGCGTTGGAAGGCGTCCCACAAGATGGACCGATGATCTGGTGAGGGTCACTGGTAGCCGATGGATGCGAGACGCATAGGACCGGTTGTTGTTGCGACACTTGGGGGAGGCCTATGTCCAGCAGTGGACGTCTTTCGGCCCGACCGAAAAAACCCGACCACAAATATCCACAGAAAAGTTCCATTTTTTATTCTCTATTGTTTCTTTACCGTACATCAAATACAAAACCTCACCTTTAAAAATATGACCACGTCCTTTTGAAGCAGCCTGTATATTCTCGTACATACAAATATATTTTCATGTACAGGATAGCCTTTTGAAGAGAACAGGAATTAATTTATCGAGTTCTATAGAATTTTCCCAATAATGTGGTTTCCATTGTTACCAATGGGACAATTGTGCTGAAATTCGAATTATTATTATTATATTTTAATCCGTTATTAAAATTGATAGGGGTTCGGATTTCAGAGTCATTAAAGTGGATCCAGGAAGTGTAAATAAATTTTAATTTGTTTGACAATAATAACTGTGTACGTTTGGAAATGCGAGTGTTCTTTATTCATAAAAATAACCTTGGACCTTTGGGAATTATAATTTAAACTCACTTTTAACTAAATATTTTTTATGTAGGTAAACAATGGATTGCTATGAAGAGTAGGTAACTCTGAATTTAAACTTACTCATGTACTGAAGGGCTTATCTATCTTTGGGCTTTACACAAAGTTACAATCTGTCATTGATAGTGTAAAATGTTTCGAATTCACTACGTGATATTTTTCTTAATTTTTATATGTATTTTATTTTATTATTCAGGCACAATAAACAGCTGCAATATGTGTTGGAACAGAGAAAAGAAAATACAACATATTAAATATAGGTATTGAATTTGCTGATTTTAAAGGATAGAAATATTGTTCGCTACCCTCCATGGTAACAAGTATTGTATCTTATAGAAATCGACCTGCTCATGTCACCATGACATGTGCCATGTGTATCATGTGTACAGAATTAGTATTCACATGTCGTTTACTTCTGCTCGCCTGGTACGTTACTAACGCTTCGTTTAAAAGTGTATTGAATATAGCACTATTGAATACTTTCATGGTAAAAAAGTATTTATAAAAATGGTATTATTGAGACAGTGAAATAGAATTTTATTCGTATTTCAAAGTAGTTAGACAGTTGACTTTTCCTAAGAGGCCTATTCACTAGGACACCATAGTGGCGGCCATCCAGTCGCGCCACCTACAAAATGTATGCAGTATTAAAGAGTACCTCACTGGTATCTGTTGCCGGCTACCGAATATGTACCTATGTAATGCACATGGCATACATATTGTTGGTGGCGCGACCGGGTGGCGCCAACATGGTGTCCTAGTGAGAGGTCGCCCTAAGGGTTCGGCCGGTCGATTCTGTACAATAACTCACCGTTTTAACTAAGGTATAGTCAGCCTGAAGTGAGTTGTAATTTCAAATGATGCTAGGAATTGACAGCTCACTTGTAGCTCGCTTCACAAAAGTTATCAAGGCGAGATTGTTATAGAATCGTACTACACAGTACCTACTTTTTTTTGGATGGGCAATCATCGAATCATTCTGCTATGGGCGGAGCGGAGGGGATCGTCAGACTCTTACTGAATAAAACCCATCCGTGTTTGTTCATCCAAATGCCCTTTGCATTCCAGCGCCACGGTGACTCTTTCGAAAAAATTGCGCAGGTAGGTACCGTACGACATTAATTGGAAGTAGGTTATGTCACTGTTTATTTCTATTAAATATTGTTATGGTATTGACAATAGCTACTAGATTTGTTCTCCATTATAAGTTTATGAACCCAAAATACGTAACTCCAATCTACACAGAACACCAACATGAATCCATGGGTGCATTTTCATTGTTAACACACCCAAGTTCGTAACGACCTCTCCAAATTGAAATACAATCTGTAATTCTATAGGTTTATAATTACCAAAAATAGTAATTTAAACTTACGAACATTAAAGTAGATCCATAAAATGCCTAAGGAGGTCGAGTTTACCTTTACCATTCAAAGTTCCCAAAAACTATGTCAAATTAAAAAAATAAAAATTACTCCCATGATAGATTCACAGTCAACGAAAAGTTAAGGTTTCCTCTGTTACAAGAACTCCACACACCGCAGGAGCTATTTTTATATTTTGAAGACCGTTTGCATTCTAATCTCAGTCTTTATGCTGTCGAAAACACCTTTAATTCATTTTGTTTTTTTTTTATTGTCTGTGGGCTAGGTGAGATGGCGAATAGATTTTCAATACGTGATTAGCCTTGGACGGCCAATTTTTGCACTTAATATGCGTTCAAATTCAAGTCACAATATCATTTCAGCGACAATCAACGTCAGAACTTGTCAAATGTAGGGAAATTAGTGATGTTTTTGAGAATTTGCGACTGCGATGCGACTGCCAACGTTGCTTAAAAATTAGTAGAATCGGCACTCAGATTGAGTCAGCGCTCAAATCTAGATTTTAAATATGTTTTTTGTACGTAATTGATCTTCTCTTCAATAGATTCAAATCCCCAAAACGGTTGAGGTACTCATAAAATTTGTAACATGTTTTCAATTTTACCTGGTCGTGCTAAACCCGTCCACGAAACCATTTAGATTACGTGTTTCCAAAGGTTAATGCGATTACCCTGGACGGCCAGTAGCCTTGATCACTAATAGACATTTCTTTTAGCAAACCTTTTTTGGACACAAACGCTTCTTATTTTTATTTTCGTACAAGTATGTAAATTGAAGGAGGTTAAAACGGATTTTCTATTTTTTTTTTAAGTAGGTAGGTATATTGCTCGGGTTTTAGTGAGGATATAGACAGATTATTTGGGTAGGTAAAGCCTACTGAACATTAAAAAAAAATGTGAATTGAGAGACGTACAAATAAAATTATTAACACAATTATACTCACTGCTTTTTCCATATAAATGCTATATCACGTAATTCCAAAAGAAAATTCTATGCCTACATTATTTTTGACAAATATTTCATTCTAATATCACTGCAACAATAACTTTTTCAATAAACCAAGACCGTTATTTTCGTTTCACTGAATCAAATAACTTCGTAGATAAAACGCTACATAAAAGAGATTGAGCTAAATTATATAAACAACAAAACAAGCCAAGCTAACTACGTCGGAATCATGTAAAGACCTGTAAACATGCCACTATTATACACTTTCATTGCATCCTGTGCATCGCTTAAAATTCTCAAATTCTTACCACAGACGGCAAACGTACTACATTATTTTTTTTAGTTGCCATTAAGGCAGCATTTATTTTTTAAATTGGCAATTTTTGATCACTGTCACATAATAAAAAACACGCGCGAATTTTTGACGTTCTATTTTTGAATTTTATTTTTTTGTTGACACTAGGGTTGGCACTTGTTTTATTTTGGCTATAATTGTTTTGTTTGTCGGAGTTTTATATTGTTCGCGTTGTTTTCGTGTTGTTTTTGTGGGAGCGTGCGCGGTCGAGACGGAACAACCGCCCGTGTCGTCGCCGACGTTAGACTGAGTTGCGACCACCTATAAACTGTACAGACGGGCGCTGAAGTGATTTATCTTTTGATGTTTTAATTAGCAACTGAGGTTTGTCAAGCTTCGAATGAAGGCATTTGAACTTTTTGGCTTTGTGTTCAATGGGTTTCGTTACCTTTACGCAGGTAAATAACACACCCTTAAGATGAAAGTGTAATATACCTACCTAACAATTTTTCAGGAAAAAATATTTAACGAAAAATATACTAACAACGCTATAATTATCGCTGAAAACTTTACAGTATACAGCGGTTTCTGTGGTGTAAGAAAACAGCAAATAAAACGATACTTACTTATAACTTTTGTTCGTAATCTTTTCTACGTCAATAGTTTTACGTAAATACGACCTTTTTGCTCCCATTGTATTGAGGTCTACGGCGTATATTAATATTTAATGCTTTAATATTGAATGTGGGTAATAGTCCTTTTATCCAATAAGCGAACTTTTAGGGTTCCTGCGGTCGGGTTTGTTCTTTGCCTTTCGATAAAAGCGGTCTCGGAGGAATGTAATTGACAATAATATATTAAGATGTCGCCTCTCCGATGTTAATACGAACTGTCCCGAGGAGTGCCGAAATTACACGAAGTCTCGACGACTCTCGTGTTATGAATATTATCTTCTTACTTACAAAGAGAGAGGTTTTATCGAAGGCTATAGTGACTCTTAATAAGGTACTTAACGGAGAGATTTGAATTTGTAGAATAGGGATGTTTCCTGAGTAAAAAAAATATAATTATATATGGTCCGTTCGTATTTTTTGCAGGCTCGTGCTGTCACGTCGCTAGTAAAAATTGTACTATTGACGCATGTTTCTTCATAATTTTTCTTTTAGTAAAACTATCTGACGGACTACTTAGATTTTTTCAGGAAACATCCCTATTCTTTACTTACGTAAATTCCATTCAGTGTGAGCGATCTTTAATATGTTGTAGGTATATTTTCTTAGTAAATATGACTTTACTAAGGTCGTACTCCTTACCTCCTAATTTACATTTTTTTTATATTAGAGTGAATACTCACATGACGAATAATAGAGAAAAAGAAGACATAATTTCTGAAGATCCCAAATAAATTGAAGTAAAGATTGATTGGGCCGGCGAGTGATGATTTTCTAAGTTTATAATGGTTATAGAAAACAGATTTCAGAGTCAGTAACATTTTATCAACCCTGTAAAAGAAATAAAAATAAGCTGAGTGCCAGCAATCAATAGACCACTCTTTTATTTCCCGTGAGCGCCGTAAAGGCTATAAGAATGGACAGGAATACCCTCTCGTGTGCTGTGTCAACAACCTTAGGTTATTGCGTGGTTACTGTGTCAGCATAATTACGTTGTTCAGAGGGTTTCTTAGCAGCTGACATTTAAAAGTTAAAATTCGGTGTATTTTACCAAAATCTCGACGCTGTTTAGATGTTTAATTCAATTTTGTATCAGAAGATTTTTAAAATAAGGTCAAATACGTTACGTAATTACTATTCAAAAAAAAAAATAACACTGGCAACTCTGACTAATACCTGGTCTACCTGTCCTTTTCGTAGTTGTTCTAGTTTCAAATTCTGTTTCGAAGGAATAGTTCCACCGAAAACTTAACCCAGAGTTGGTTGCTAAAACAAGGGTTAATTAGAAATACCTATGTCGTAGGTAGGTACAGATATGGGATCTTGTTAGCAACTAACTCGAAGTTAATAAGATTAATGTGACTATTAGGTACAAGCAAGCAAGCGAGGCTCAGAGAGGGAACGAGCATTGATCATTACGCTTGTTCATCATCATCTTCCTGCTATTATACCATGTTACTTGGGGTCGGCGCAACACATTTTTTTCTTCCATTCTGTCCTGTCAGCCGTCACGCTATCACTAACTCCCTTTTCTGTCAAATTCAAATTCAAATTCAAATTCAAATTCAAATAATTTATTTCAAATAAACCATTTACAGGAACTTTTGAATTGTGTTAATATATTTTATTTTTATTTTTTTCAATTTATTATGTTTGACATGAATACTTACTTTGTAAAGTATTATTTTTTTTATTATTATTATTATTTAACTCATTTTGTGAATATGGGGACCATGTGGGTTATTTTCTTCTTATTTTCTCTTCTTTGAAATACTTCTTCTTTGAAGTATTTTTAACGAGGTCTGGCAGTTTGAGTACTTAAATGCGGCCGACACAAATGTCCTTTCTTTGGCATGTTCGTCGGTTCGTTGAGCTCCTTTATGGTTCTAAGTTGAGCTACTCGACTACTGACCAAAGCTTGCACTGACTGGACGGGTCCACTCAAATCTGTGTGGTTCTTTCCTCAAAAGACCATTTCAGACACTGATCTGCATGATCCTCATATCGTATTGTGAATGTGGGGACCATGCAGATCGCTATGATAGGGGTTCATTTCATGTTAGTCAACAATGTCTGGCAGTTTGAGATTTTTTTTTATGCGGCCTACCCAAATGTCCTTACTTTGGTATTGTTCGTCAAATCGCTGAGCTCCTTAAAGTTCTAAGTTTGAGCTCCATAATAACTGACAAATGCTTGCACTGTCTGGACAGGTCCACTCAAATCTATGTGGCACTTTCCTCAAAAGGCCACCTCAGACATTAACCTACATGGTTCTCGTATGATTTGACCAGTACAATTTGTATGGACTTCAAAAGAGACTGTGACCTCTGAGTTTGTTTCGGTGTTTCTTCTCAGGGTAGTCAGCTAGGAAACACCGGCCTCATCTAGCTTAAAATGACCAAAAAATATTGACGTGTAAAAGTGTTATGTTTAACCTACTTACAAAATAAATATCATTTATCATTTATCATTTATCATTTATCATTTATCATTTATCATTTATCATTTATCATTTATCATTTATCATTTATCATTTATCATTTATCATTTATCATTTATCATTTATCATTTATCATTTATCATTTATCATTTATCATTTATCATTTATCATTTATCATTTATCATTTATCATTTATCATTTATCATTTATCATTTATCATTTATCATTTATCATTTATCATTTATCATTTATCATTTATCATTTATCATTTATCATTTATCATTTATCATTTATCATTTATCATTTATCATTTATCATTTATCATTTATCATTTGTCAAGGTAGGTCAGTCAAAAAGATGAAGCTATTTGCACGTTCCAAAGCGTAGATCTCTATGGAGAAGAACGTGCAAGAAACTCCACGGACACTCTTTTAAATCATTTTTCTTTACAATTTTATGGTTACATCATTCCTGTTGAAAGATACATGAAATAAATATATCATATCGCTATAAATATATAATATCATATCGCTCCTCACACAATTCATCCATCTTTTCTTCAGCCATTTCTCCATTCATCCACATTCATACCTATTCATAATTATTTTAATCACAGGAATTCATCCCTTCTCTTCAGATGACCATACCAAGACAAGCGGTTCCACTGGGCCATAGGGCGCCACTTTTGAACTACCTATTTCTCACTTTATCCATTATGGTTACTCCACACATCCATCAGTACAATCATTACGCTTGTTCGTTGCATGGTAACTATTTTAGACTAGACTTTTTGCGCACCTTCGCCCCCGTTAACTATTTCCCAGGATAAGTACATTATTCCGGGATAATAAATAGTAGCCTATTGTTCTCTGTGATATTAGTGTCACAAAAAATCAAACTACCAGTGTAAACAAAATCGTAATAGCTTGAGAACTTCCAGAAATTACTCCTTAAAAAAAAACCGGCTACATTCGTGACATTTTAGAAGTCGGATTTGAGAGCTGAGTAGAAGGACAGGGATAGAAGATCGCTTTACCATTAAGAGCGTTTACGCGGTACGGCTTTTCATACAATCTTTCAAATCCTTATTCTTCAAAATGAATGAACCGATTTTAATTAAACTTGGTATGCATACGCTAGATATCCAGGTCTAAATAGTTATAAGAAAACATTTTTGAAAAAGAGTTCAGGGGGAAGGATATAGTGATTTTTCACTTTCTATAGAAAACTTAAAATCGCTCTCTCTCTCCCTCTGAAATCTTTTTCAAAAATATTTTCTTATAACTATTTAGACCTAGATATCTAGCGTATGCATACCAAGTTTCGTTAAAATCGGTTCATTCATTTTGAAGAATAAGGATTTGAAAGATTGTATGAAAAGCCGTACCGCGTAAACGCTCTTAAGTGCGAAAGAGATTTATTTCATCTCTCTTTCATACTTACTAGCTATGTTGTTGTGCTATGTTGTAGCCTGCTGTCAGATCCGACTTCTAAGATTATTACGAATTGTAAGTCTCGTAGGTACCATAAAACGAAAAATCACATTTCTTGGTAGGTATGTACAGGGTGATCGCCCGGAGGACACGGTGGAGCATACGGTGGAGGTCTGCCCTGCTTGGGCGGAACACCGCCGTGCCCTCGTTGAGGCGATCGGCGGCGGCGACCTCTCGCGTCCGGCCCTGGTTCAATCCATGGTCCGGAGCGAGGAGGCATGGGAAGCCGTCACCTCCTTCTGCGAAGCAGTAATGCTAGTGAAGGAGGAGGCGGGCCGCGTGAGGGAGAGACAACCCTCACGCCCCAGCCGCCGCAACATAGGGAGACGCCCCGGGCGTCGGGAGTCGCAGGGCGATTCCCGGCCACCGTAGGCGCGGGTCTGCGGACGGCGAGTGTTGGGTGGCTCGCCATTCGATCAAAGCCAGGCCCGGGTCGACGGCGCGTTGTGTTCCACGCGCGCCTCAAAGAGATGTCAGCATAGCAGTAGGGGCCCGTTAGGGCCAGAGCCTGCCAGAGTTGCGGACTATGTTCGAAAGAGTTACCGCGGCTCTGGAAAGCAAGGGCACTAGGAGGAGCACGGATGGGTTTTAGTCAGTAAGAGTCTGACACTCCCTTCCGCTCTGCCCAGAGCGGGAGAAGTCATTTGATGATTTCCCATCCATAAAAAAAAAAAAAAAAAAAAAGGTATGTACAGGGTGTTTTAGAAGTGTTTGACCATATTTTAGGGTTATGTTGGGTAGCTGATAGGAAAAAATAGCAAAACAAAAAAAAAGCTTTTTTTTTAATTGGACCAGATATAAACGACTAAAAAGTTACGATGAAATGATTTTTCAAGCAATTTGTTACATTTGGTGGCATGACTTTAGATAAATCACAGGTTTGATGTCGCCAACTGCATCAGACTTCTTGAAAAGTCATTTCTTCGAAACTTTTATCGTTTTTTGTGGTCGATTTTTTTAAGTCACATTTTTTATGATATGATATTTTTTCCTTGATGTATTTCAGCTTCCCAACATCACCCTTTAATATGATCACGCATTTCTTGAACACCCTGTATAATAATAATAATTTATCTTTATTTCAGACACAAGTCCATACTTATTTACAAAGATAGAGTTAGTAAGGTTGTTAGTAGTCGGTTGTTAGTTGTATAGTAAAACAATAATAATTATAGAAAAACAGAACACACATTATTATTCTTCAAGATAAAGTAGGTAGGTAAAAAATTGTCCGGTTTCAAACAAACAGTCAAAGCACAGTTGCTAGGACCAATCCAATACATATTAAAAACGTTTCGAATCTTTACAATAAATAATTTATAAATCTCGATTGCCCTTTGATTATAACTTTTATATTATTGACTCATTCATAAATAAATAATTTCAACCTAGATTCCTCTCGGGCGCGAGTCTAATTTACGAAACGCCTACGGCTTAACATTTCTTTCTACCTCAGGTTTGTTTATTCGTTTATTAAGAAATAACTCAGTTTGTTAGCAATCAGTGATGTATTTGTATAGGCACGTGTCTTGTTTGCGAGAATTTCTTAAATTGTTTTTCTTCATAGGCGCCTGATAAACTTGCAATAAAGTACATCGAACTTTCCCTAATATCTCTTCGTAGATACCCGAACAATAAATTATGAACAGATTTTCATTTCTTTTTTTTTATTATTATTGATAGGCACGCGCTTGACCACTATCTCACCTGATGGTAAGCGACGATGTGGTCGAAGATGGAGCACGCTTGCCTGGAAGTAACCTATTCACTCTTGACTTAAAGACTCCCAGGTTGTAGCTATCAGGAAACACAGACTCCGGCAGGGAATTCTACTCCTTAGCGGTACGCACAATGAATGTATTCCCAAAACGCTTTGTGCGTGTGGGTGGGATGTCCACCATGTACCGGAATTTCTAGAGAACCCATTTCTAGAGAACGTAAAGGATCACGGTAGAAGTCGATTCAGGACAGCTTCATATCTTTATTTCTGTTTGATAAGAAGGAAGCCAATAAATGTATGTGGGTCAATGACCGTAATTGCACATTTATCTGGTGTCTACTATAGCGTATCGATGACATATACCCACAGGGTGTTGCAAAAAACATACAACCGAATTGAGAACCTCCTCATTTTTTTGAAGTCGGTTAAAAATAACGCACAACCTAGTAAGGGGTTATTGTAACCACCACCTTTAACTATGGAACTAGATATATAATAGATGGGAAATCATCAAATGACTTCTCCGGGTGGAGCAGAAGGGAGAATCAGACTCTTCTTTCTTTCTTCTTTCTTTCTTCTTTCTCTAAAACCCACCCATGTTCCTTCACATGCCCATATGTTTCAGGGCCGCGGTAACTCTTTTGAAAACACTGTAACTACCTGGCCATAAACTTTATAACCAACCAGTTACTCACCAATAACAAAAATAAACCAACCGTACAATCGCGAAGAGAACCGTCTTCAGGGTCCCATCTAACTCACTGTAGGTACCAAAGTTCATCAAACCCGGTTCAGGGTAAACAAATTGACTTAAACATCTTCAATATTAGTATGTATATTCCTAGTAATATTTGTCAGTCAATAGTACACAATAGTGTACAGATTATTCTTGATAACTGTGCTCGAAAATTAGGTTGCCCACCTACCTATGTCAGTTAGATAAATTCTCAATTTATAGCCTGTAATTGGAATTTCCAGCCGTGTAATAGTTCGGTCGTTACGTTACAATGAGATTTTATCAGATTCTAAAGAAGATTTATGAATATTTTGTTCTGGTCTTTCAGAGGAAAATAAAAGAATTGATGGTTTATACAATGTGTAATAGAATAAACGCAGAAAAAGAAAAGGGGCCATTGTGCTCATCATTATTAACAACTTTCACAATGGGACCAACATAGAAATCGCGAAAAAAAATCGACTGCCCCATACATTTCTGTGCGCGGATCCCACAGTAAAAGTTGTTCATAATGGTGAGTACAATGACCCCTTTGTAGGTATTGCGTTTATTCTATTACAAGTTTCATAATAATGTCAATTGATTGAACTAGTAACAAAGTATCTACTTGGGTTTTACTTTTTTCGGATATTGGTACCTACAGAGTTCAATCACCGCTCTAAAAAACTATATTTCGTTCCCAGTCTAGTGATTACAAACAGAAGTCTACGCGACTTATCTCAAGTATGTAGTCATACTTGGGATAAGCCACCAGACACACCAGACACATTTATTTATGTGTCTGGTAGACACCAAAGGGCCAATTCTATTAATTATTAAACAATGTTCGCATTCGCTGTGTCAAACTGTCAGAAAAGCCTTAATTTTCATACATTTTTGACAGATTGCGACTGAGATCCGAATGCCAACAATGCTTGAAAATTAGTAGAATTGGCGCTCTGGTAAATGTAATGTAATAACGGTCATTGCCCCACATACATTTATTGACTTTCTAAAATAAAAAACAGAAATAGACATAACGCTGTCCTGAATCGACTTCTATCGTGATTGTTTAAGTTCTCTAGTAATGAGAAACGGTGTAAAATTTAGTGTTCGGGTATTTACGAAGGGATGTTAGGGAAAGATCAATGTACTTTATTGCAAATTTATCTAGCGCCTACCATAGTACGGTGATTTGTTTCTGGAGACCTCATGAAGACAGAGTAAACCAATAGATCCATTTACCATACTAAAATTATCCATACTAATATTATAAATGCAAAAGTAACTCTTTGTATCAATCTTTCTGTCTGTCTGTTTCTTTGTTACCTTTTCACGTTTTAACTACTAAACGGGTGAAACTTGGCACACTGGAAGCCTATATTATGGATGAGGTCAGGACATTTTTTTCCCTGGAGTATGTTTCCTTGGGATGATTTTCGACATTTATGGGCGAAGCCACTGGCTGAGGTAGTATTTTCAAGAAACGTAATGTCTAGAAGTAGATAGACAGATAAAACATGTATTAGGTGCAATTATAGAAAACACAGTACACAAATTATAAGACAAAAAATAAAAGCTAGAGAATACAAATATATAAAAAAGAACAAACAAAAGAAAAAGACAGAGCTCTATATACCTGCTTAAATATATTTGAAAATGGAAAAAAAATATGTGCGGTGCGTGTCTTCAAGTTGCACCAAATGGGAGTCCAGCTCAGCATGTGACAGGCAAATTTTAATATACCCGACACTGGTATTTTGCTGGATCCTTATAGTGACATACGGACGTCGAGCAGATACAGAACAGTTTTAAAACATGAAAAAGTGAATAGTGATTTCGTAAGTACCTCATCATCCGATTACAAAACCTATTTCCTTTGTAGAAAGCTACACGAAGGCCCACAGGCCATGCCAGTTATTAAGCCAAAAAAATACACGAACAAGAGTAATAAAATAATAAATCCATAATACTAAACTATGCTCGTTATCGTCAACAAAAAACAATGGAGCATCGTTGATTTTTTTTCCAATTTTTTACTGTCACGCTTTTCCATTCACCTGTACAGCAAATTGACAATGAAAGATATAGGGGTACACTCGTTAACAAAATTAATTGGCCTGATCAAATTGCTGATTGACTTCGTGTGTCGGTTAAGTAAGGGTGGTGTGTTGATGTTTATATATTGGCTTGGTAAATTGATTTTTTGTTGGCTTGGTAGCAGGGAAGGTTAGGTGTATGGTTCGAGTTGGACGTTTTTGGTTAGTATTTTTTTTTGGGTGGGATCAGGCTATATAACAGAGCAACAGGAATGAGAGCTGCGAGAAACATTAGAACGCTCCATGAGCCGACTACTGACAGTCACCTATAAATAAATCATCATCTGCCTAGCCTTTTCCCAACTATATATTGAGGTCAGCTCCCAGACAAAACGGATTCAGCTAAATACCAATATTTTACGGAGAGCTGCTGCCTACCAGACCTCCACAACCCATTAACTTTTGCCCAGTGAGTAAATAAACAAAATATCGTTCATTTATTTTAGGATATATAAACCCATTGAAACTACATAAAATACATAAAACAAGCAGTCATATTTACGTGATATTACGTTGATAAATTATAAAAAAATATAACATTGATTATAATTAAAATATTAATCGTAACGTGCTTTGTCAGGCAATTTAATTAAATCACACTAAAAATGTCATGGACGTGTTTCGAAAAATAAATAAAAAATTGATCCATGATAAATAAGGCATTTCACTAAAACGCTAACGCTTAAGTAAACCTTAAAGGCTGGTCTCGTTGATTACCAAATATCTCAAGTTATATATATGTAAAAGGCACTTAAACCAAGCAGACTTCAACGCCCGCAATATTTTCAATGGCTTTGTTTTGAAGGCTCCGTTATAAAAAGGAAGCTCACTCAGAAACCCGAAAGATCTCAAAAGCCTGCTCGATTCGCGGGTTTATTAAAAGACGACACTTTTTCTCGTCCCTTGTGTTGTAAGCCCCCAATATCGGCGGAGTTACCCTCCAAGTACTTTGCATTTATTTGGTACAGTCAACAGCATAAATCTATCGTACACATGCCCAAAATTCGAAGGCAATTTTCACTATTTGATTTAAGATGATATATTTTAAATAAGAAAAGATTTTAAATAAGAAAAGACAAAGGTCTTACAATCCTACTAATATTATAAAGGTGAAAGTTTGTATGTTTGTATGTTTGTATGTTTGTATGTTTGTGTAACAATCAGGCAAAAACGGCTGAAGGGATTTGGATGAAATTTGGCACACATGTAGTTCATAACCTGGAATAAAAAATAGGCTACTTTTTATCCCGATAAGTGGCGTGGATTAATGAAGACTGAGGAGGAAGTGGAAACACAGAGCCGCTGCTGCCTTAGTACTTCAGATTCACAAGTACCAGGAGACCAGAAACATCAAGTACCAGGAGACCAGAAACATGTCATAGTATTTTTGGGCTGGTATAATTATGTAGGTAGGGTAGGTGAAGGGTAGGTGTAGGGTAGGTGAAGGGTAGGTGTAGGGTAGGTGTTAGGTAGGTGTAGGGTAGGTGTAAGGTAGGTGTAGGGTAGGTGTGAGGTAGATGTAAGGTAGGTGTAAGATAGGTTTAGGGTAGGTGTAGGGTAGGTGTAGGGTAGGTGTTGGGTAGGTGTTGGGTAGGTGTAGGGTAGGTGTAAGGTAGGTGTTGGGTAGGTGTAGGGTGGGTGTTTCCTGAGTAAAAAAAAGTACAATACAAATCAGGAAGCCTTGCTATTTCTGATATTAACGCGGGCGAAGCCGCAGCTGGTAGAAGCTAGTGCAGTTATAATTTAAATAGGCAAGAGCCAGCCAGTACTTACCTACTTTTTAGTGGCAATTGCATTCAGCTATTTTTGTTCCTTTACGTACTGTAAATAATCCTACTAATATTATAAAGGTGAAAGTTTGTATGTTTGTATGTTTGTGTTTCAATCAGGCAAAAACGGCTGAAGGGATTTGGATGAAATTTGGCACACATGTAGTTCATATCCTGGAATGAGACATATGCTACTTTTTATCCCGGTAAGTGGCATGGATCAATGAAGACTGAGGAGGAAGTGGAAATTCAGAGCCGCTGCTGCCTTAGTACTACAGATTTACAAGTACCAGGAGACCAAAAACATCAAGTACCAGGAAACCAGAAACATGTCATAGTATTTTTTGGGCTGGTTAGGATAGGTGTAGGGTAGATGTAGGGTAGGTGTAGGGTAGGTGTAGTGTAGGTGTAGCGTAGGTGTAGGGTAGGTGTAGGGTAGGTGTAGGGTAGGTGTAGGGTAGGTGTAGGGTATGTGTAGGGTAGGTGTAGGGTAGGTGTAGGGTAGATGTAGGGTAGGTGTAGGTAGGTGTAGGTAGGTGTAGAGTATGTGTAGTTACAATACAAATCATAATATAATAAAAATAAATTATAATACAGCTGAACAGTTTGTTTCTTTGTTTGAACGCGCGCTAAGCTCTGAAACTGCCCGTCGGATTTGGAAAATTCTTTTTGTTTATGATAGCCACATTCATGAAGATGACGGGAAAAAACGAGATATGTGCGCGCATACGAAGTCGCGGGCAATAGCTAGTACATAATATGGAGATGTGTCACCTCTTATCTTATTAGGTGCGATGTTACTACGTTTGAAAACAGGATCTTCTCGTAAACTATCTGCGCCAGAATTTGTAATTGTTTTGTATCATTTCTTTGCAAAAAGGAGGTTTTTAATGAGTTGAGTCTAATACTTATGATAGAATTGCTTACGACTTTAACCGCTTATTATAGAAAAGTAAGAGAAAATTACCAGATGAATAAAACGAGGGTTGCGGTACATTAATATTACTCCGATATTACGTCGAAGCTCGTCAAAGCTGTAATCAAAATCAGTCATACGTTGTCGTTACTGGTACCAGGAACGACAACGTATGAGGTGCATTGGGAATATTGCTAGTAATGGTTACTAGGAAATCTGAAGCACTGAGAGTTTTGCTATAATACCTGTCTAGTGGCAATATCTATGTGCCTAATATCTATTATATAGGGAGCGGATTTTGCATTAGATATTGAGAACTAGATCAAAGCGAATATTTACACGGAATTTACATTTTGAAAGCAAGAGGCCCTATCTCACTAAGACACCATAGTCGCGCCACTAACAAAATGTATGCAGTTATATAAAAGGTACCTCACCTGGTATCTGTTGCACCCGCAGGGGGCAACACAGTGCATACATTGTGTTGGTGGGGCGACCGGTGGCAGCCACCATGATGCCCTAGTGAGATAAGGCCCTAAGCGTACTTGTAATTTCATAATTTTATAATTGTATTTTATAGGTATTGCTAAAAGTTATTTATTTGGTAGGTACGGGTTCATGGCTAGATTAATTGTATTAATTTGGGGGTAAACGGTATTTAAGCTGACCCCAATGTTCTAGTCATTTACTCCAATTGGACTCAATCAAATTGACTGTTATGGTTTGTTATTTACCAGTATTGATATTAATCGAAGGATTGCTTTATTGTCGTGGCGACTGTAACGTTTGGAGTGGTGTAAATTTCTTTCAAAAGTACTTAATAATTTTACAGTTTTGTAAATGGTAAACTTTTATAACGTGGACTATAATTTTAAATATACGACTGATATTTTTTAAGATGATTGATTTTATAAATACCAAGAAGACAATGCAAAATAAATCGCCTATAACATCCGAGAACCAGCATCAGTCATTTTTTTTTGTAAAATGCGTAAATCAATTTTTATGAAACATCGTTGTCATGCTGCCATGTCTCTATCTCTGCCTTTTTTAAGGCTCCCTGAAAGAAGGCATACATAACAAAAGCATGTGTCTTCATCAATCATGGTAGAGGTTGATATAGGCTGTATGTTGGAATTTCATGTGCCTAATGCAAATAACATCTAACTCTATCTCCTCACCCTAAATCTATCTCCTTTCGTTCAGTCCATCCAAAGGTTGTCTGTAAGAGATTGCCTTGTGCGATAAGACCGCCCATTGTACACTTATTTTTATAAATGTTTGTCCTGTTCTTGTAATGAGGTGTACAATAAAGTATAAAATAATAATAATAATAACATCTTTAAGGCACAATGAGTAATAATTATATATTAATAATAAAAATACTTGACTTGCTAACTTTTGTCGATGTTTTTTCACTTTTTAAAGCGACTTCAAAGAAGGTAATTCTTGTGAGTTGCTTGCTATAAGAGTACAGTTGACAGCAAAACATGACATTTATTTCTGAATTCTTGAGATATTATTTCTCCCGTTTTCACTTTTCAGTATTTTTATAAATCTCATTTTAAATTCTTATTTTTTTGCTGATTACATAAGGTATAGTCAGCAAAAAAGAAGCAGTTGCACAGTTTATTAGGAATTGCAAATCGATGATTAAAAAAAAAAAGAAATAATCTATGATTGTTATTGTGATAACCTAGTCTTTAGACACCTATGTCTGGACGATAAAAAAAATCATGACAGGTAACGAATTGGTCGTTAGAAAAGTTCGTTGGTTAGAAAAAGATTATTTTTAAGTAGAAATTGTCCTTGGATTTATATGATTGAAAGATACACTCGCAGCAGATGAATGTCAGTATAGACAGCTATTTAAAAACCGTATACCTACACTACTACAAAATATTCTAATATATTGACTAGTTTCAATTTGAACTGGTCAGCATTTGCACAAATCCGCACACTCAATATAAAAAAGTCATTGCTTCGAACTTGATATGCTCTTGACTCCACTCTCTGTAATTGAGTTTTCATTCCACCCCAGCTGCAGCTGTGCGGCTACTTTGAATTCAATATTATTATTAAATAATGAATTGGTTAGACCAGGAACCAATATGTATTGGACGGAAAATCTGTTGCGATAGGGAATTATTAGCTCTCTATTAAATAATTATAAGCTCTCTATTAAATAATTATTAGCTCTCTATTAAACAATTATAAAATATTGTTTTAATACCTTCATCAGCGGGGAAGTTATAAAGCTTCAAATTTGACAGTTAGAAAGAGAAGTCCGATACGAACTCTGACGTCAAAGTTCATGACGCTTAAACAGCTGCAATAGAAAACAGCGTTTTCGCGAGAAGGACAGATATGTTTGTTTAAAATAGTTCTATCTCGTTGGTTTCTCGATCAATTTTGATTCTGTTTTCACTGTTAGTATATTATTAATAAATTAATATTTTTTATGCATATTCCCCTATTGATTTAGGTATTACA
Source organism: Melanchra persicariae (assembly GCA_947386135.1). NCBI lineage: Eukaryota > Metazoa > Arthropoda > Insecta > Lepidoptera > Noctuidae > Melanchra > Melanchra persicariae. The sequence continues at coordinate 4,338,695 of OX376661.1, read as the reverse complement.
ATATTCGGCTCTTGACAAAAGGACTTTAATATCAGCGATAAAAACTGTCATAATGATTATTCTCCTTCTGAGCCAGTGAGGTTAAAAGCACAAACAAAATGTTTACTATAAGATTGATTTACCTTACATTGATGGCTACCGAAACTAATTCCATCTCAAAGTGCTACGGTGCTACGAATTGCTACGCCGTAGCTTCTTTCGTAGACATTGGGCTACGATATAAGAATAGCAATAAATAAAAGTCTGCGTCCTTAGATAGTGGCTGATATTGAGTTTTTTCGTCTGGTTTTTTTGGTGTAAAGGACAAACATAACAATTGAGGAGTATCTTTCCAAAAGGGGATATTTCCAAATTTATATTTTTTTCAACTAAACATGAAGTCTTCTTACTGATGCTAAAATACATCATTATAAATCTTGATCGAATGTAAATAAGGGATATTCTACCTAGCAAATTGGATTAAGAAACAAAACAAGATTATGTTCTCAAAAAAAAATCTCTTTCACATTTAGTTTATTCTATTTTCTGAAAAATAAGATAACATGCAGTTACCCTCTTTTCAAAAGACACTCCTCCTAGTGATAGGTACTACTCTGCTAAACACTACTGAGAATGTGAGGAGCCGTCCTATTGTCATCGCCCGGCGATGATGCGTTGCGATTTCATCGTGCGATGTAACCGCTTGCGCAACATAAAATCGTGTGTCCTGTTTTGAAACGATGTGATCACATTTGAAATGGCTCTTAAGAGCGTTTACGCGGTACGGCTTTTCATACAAACTTACAAATCCTTATTCTTTAAAATGAATGAACCGATTTTAACGAAACTTGGTATGCATACGCTAGATATCCAGATCTAAATAGTTTTTAGAAAACATTTTTGATAAAGATTTCAGAGGGCGAGAGAGAGCGATTTTAAGTTTTGTATAGAAAGTAAAAAATCACTACATCCTTCCCAAAAATGTTTTCTGATAACTATTTAGACCTAGATATCTAGCGTATGCATACCAAGTTTCGTTAAAATCGGTTCATTCATTTTGAAGAATAAGGACTTGAAAGTTTGTATGAAAAGCCGTCCGCGTAAACGCTCTTAAGAGAGATGTACGGTTTGTTCGTCGATGGTCGCGCGACGAAACTAGACGATTTCATCGCATTACAAGATCGCGCGACCTTCAATAGGTCATTCAGTAGATATCAGTATGTTTAAACAATAGGTCGTACGATCATATTCGTCGGACAAGTGTAGTGTTATGAATTTTGTTGAAAATAATACAAATGTGGAAATGTTAAGGAAAAGTACTTTCTCCCAAGGTTTTTTCATAGAATATTTTGCTTAGCGAATTACATTACGTTTTCATTGGCTGTGTTCCGCTTGACGCTTCAGGCATTTCATACATATCTCGGAAAAGAATTTCCGTTTCTGTTTTGTTTAAAATTGAATTAAGTCTTTGTTACAGCTTCCTTCTAAAGATTTTCTTTCATGGAAGCATATTATTATTTTGATAGCGACCCAAGTAATTCTTGTAGAACGTATTTAGATATTTTGGAATGTTTTATTTTAACCGTCATTGTTTCAGGAAGTAAAAAACTATGTATCCTTTTCTTTTGCAAAATTGTATTTGGGACAAGGTAAAACGCATTAAGTACATTAATGTCATTTTCTCATTGTGAAGTGAGTTTATCATAAAGTAGCTTTTTCATACGGATTTGTTCAATTTATAGTAAGAATGCCTTTTGAAATTTATTTTCCCATAAATCTGACACACGAAAGCTTTCCCTGTACGCCAACATCACAAATATGTGACAAAAATTTGGTGACTTGACGTTGCACCGTCAAGCCACAAAATTTCCCCTTAATATTCCTCCCAAACACATTGGGTTGAACAGCGTTTATAAAACTCAGCAATAGGCTATCTGTACCTTCAGAGAATAGCTTAAAAAACATATTATTAGTTTAAATTTAGTCCCAACCATGATCATAACTACATAAGTTTAATAATTGTACTGAACCACATTTATTAGATTTCCGGCGTATTTCGAGCGAACAAAGTTTTCAATAGCTCGCGAATAGTTTGGCTACCAACACTCAATCGAAAACTTTGCCTGTGTTACGAATTAGTTTTCCAAAGAATAATTTATTAACGAGGTTTAGTTCGGAGTGCGATGGACCATGAATGGATTATTTTGATTATGGTTATAAATCATGTTTTGGGGAAGTTGAGCTCTTGTGAGAAGGTTTATCAGAGGACGTACATCTGCGAAAACTACTTGTAGGAACAAGTAAGATCTTTTTGATGAAGCGTAGGTTTTAAGGAGCTTATGACCTATATAAATAGTCACACGGGTTGATCTTCAAGGTAAAGCGGGATACCGAGACTTCTCCGTGCCTCGGGTAGCACTTTAGCCGTTGGTCCTGGCTGTCATTTGAAGATCTTTGGCAGTCGTTACGGATTGTCAGTAGTCTATAAACCTGACATCACTCTTGACGCCACAACTCACTGGCAATCATATACAAAAAATAATTTTCCAAATCCGACTGGTAGATAAGCAAGTTCAAACAAACAAACAAACAAACTTCAGCTTTATTATATACTAGCTTCTACCAGCTGCGGCTTCGCCCGCGTGAATATCGGAAATAGCAAGGTTTCCTGATTGGTATTGTAAATTTTTACTCAGGAAACACCCACCCTACACCTACCCTACACCTACAGTATACCTACCCTACACCTACCCTACACCTACCTTACACCTACCCTACACCTTCCCTACACATGCCCTACACCTACCTTACCTACATAATTATACCAGCCCAAAAATACTATGACATGTTTCTGGTCTCCTGGTACTTGTGAATCTGAAGTACTAAGGCAGCAGCGGCGCTGAGTTTCTACTTCCTCCTCAGTCTTCATTAATCCATGCCACTTACCGGGATAAAAAGTAGCCTATTTTTTACTCCAGGATATGAACTACATGTGTGCCAAATTTCATCCAAATCCCTTCAGCCGTTTTTGCCTGATTGTTACACAAACATACAAACATACAAACATACAAACATACAAACATACAAACATACAAACATACAAACATACAAACATACAAACATACAAACATACAAACATACAAACATACAAACATACAAACATACAAACATACAAACTTTCACCTTTATAATATTAGTAGGAAGTATAACTATACTAATTTAATATAGGAGTATAAAGTTATTGAATATGGAGATTGGGCATAAATTACTCAAGTTTGTAGATATTTTGATAGTATCTATTAAAACCATAGACTTTAATTTATTCCATGTTTTTTTCTTACCAAGAATATAAAGTAAATCGTTTTCACTAAGAACTACAAAGTGTCTATGATAATATGTAATTTTAATAACTTATAACCATAATAATGTGTAATGTCTAAGTTTCAAGAAGATCCTATCAAAACATTAGAACCAATAAGAGTTGGATCGAACCGTAAAATATACACTTTGAACTTAAAACGAGTCTCCAAAACTCAGTGTAAATGTATTTGAGTTGGTTGAAATGTGTGAATATACTTTTTATTTTTCAAAGTGTTACTTGATTCGGTTTAAAGTTCTTATAAAATTTTGTTTCAGTGTTCCGTTGGTCTTGCGGTCACAAACGCGACTGCCGAGCCTCGAGTCCTGGGTTCTATTCCCAGGTCGGACAAAAAGTGTTAAGTATTGGGGTTTTCCAACAGGATTTTTTTTGTGACAACCTGGAATTTAGAAGATGGTGGTGTAACACCCGTGCCTCGGAAAGCACGTTAAGCCATTGCTCCTACACCACATCCCACTCCAGCCGTGTTGGGTTGCCGTACCACCGGAATACGAGAGTGCTGGAAGAGGTGCACTCCACCTGTGTTTGCGCACACACGCCTGCACTATAATATGTCCCGGGCCGATGACTAGTCTCCGTTGGGATTGGTCGCCGTGTCCGAAATTGGCCAATATAATTTTGTTTGATTTGTTGATATGCCTAATTTAATACTACTGGACAAAAAATGAAGAGCATGTCTTTTTACTACGTTTTTTTTGCCTATGAAGTTGACACAGCCACATTCGATCTAACTAGATTTTGAAGCCGTAGTCGAATCACTATTTTACACTATTCAACAAGTAATTACTTTAATTTTATTGGTAAAATTCCATTATTTTGGTATATTCTTTTTTTACCATTAAAATTGATTTTTACCATATAAAGTTGTTTCAACAAAACTTTTTTTTCATTTAAAGAAAAAATCGAATCCAGCTTAGACTAACATACATAATTATAAACAACGTGTAAGTCCAAAACCAGCTGCTGTTCAGCACATTTTGTCGAATTATGCGCACTGAAAAAAGTTGTTCGTAATGATGAGTACAATGACGCCTTAAGAGGTATTGCGTTTATTCTGTTACACGTTGTATAGTCCTTTTTCTTTTTTATGGATGGGAAATCATCAAATGACTCCTCCCTCTCTGGGCGAAGCGGAAAGGGAAGTGTCAGACTCTTACTGACTAAGTCCAATCCGTGCTCCACCTAGTGCCCTTTGCTTTCCAGGGCCGCGGTAACTTTTTCGAACAAAACTGTAACCCTGGCAGGCTCTGGCTCTAACGGGCACGTTGTATAGTCCTTCTCGTCGATTTAGGCTTAGTATGGCTTATATGCCAAAATAGGAACTAAACAATCCCCAATTATTAATGTCCAACCCGACTGGGGTTTGGACATTAATAATTGGGGATTGTCTAGTTACTCTATCTCAATATCCTCAACCGTTATCATTAAAACACCCCTTGAATAGAAGTTAGCTAATCAAGACATTAGTTGAATTACTTAATGACCCCTTGAAAGGGTGCGGAACGGGCCTTGAACTAATTTTATTCATAATGGCAGGCCGGGTTTGATAAATCTCGGTTTTAAAACCCTTTTTTCGCTAATCCAGAGTAAGGTCAGTTTTAGGCAATAAGTGAGTGTATTTTAGACTTTTAAAAAGTTATTTTGGTCGGCTTCCTGGGCCTAAACCACCAACTCCTAAAGCAGTATTACTTTAATATTACTTCCAGTGGGAAAGAGACGGAGCTATACGTCCTGTATAGCTCCGTCTCTTTTCCACTGGAAGTAATATTGAAGTAATACTGCTTTAAGAGTTGGTGGTTAGGCCCCTGTACAAGAGGGATTTTACTAATTTTTAATCATCGTTCGCATACGCATCTCAATCGCAAACTGTCAAAAAAGCCTCAATTTCCATACATTTTTGACAGATTGCGACTGACATGCGGAATGTTGCTTAAAAAATAGTAGAATTAGCACTCTGCGTCCTGTTTAATATAACTGACAATGCAATGTGCGAATCAACCATAAAAAGCAAAAAAAAATGTGTGAAATAAACTCTCGGATTGTCGCTTATCACCGCTCACCAGTCGGTTTTAGGGATGAGTTTCAGTAGGTACCTATTTGATAAAGATTGCTATCTCACGAGGGTTTGCTGTTAAGGTATAACAGATATACGGATAGAGCGAAAAAATAAAACTTAAGATTTGCTAAAATAGAACAAAAATCATTTTATTTCAAATCGAAATCTTTTTTTTACAAAATAAATACCATGGCAGACACTTTCAACGTGTTTATTTAGTACAAAAACAAAATGAAAACAGCTAAAAAAACTTTGAAGAGCACACATAAATAGATTTCAATTTGAATAAAAGGGTTCCATCATGGCGACTCGAAAGAAAACCCAGCTAGGTCACGAGGGTCAATAGTTTCTACTTCATGAAAGTAGAACTTAATTCTATTTCAGAAATAAACCTAAGAAAACAGAAGGCCTTTTTAGGGTTCCGTACCCAAAGCTTAAAAACGGGACCCTATGACTAAAACTCCGCTGTCCGTCTGTCCGTCATCAGGCTGTATCTCATGAACCGTGATAACTAGACAGTTGAAATTTTCACAGATTATGTATTTCTGTTGCTGCTATAACAGAATAAAATAAATATTTAAGTGGGGCTCCCATACAACCAACATGATTTTTTGCCGTTATTATAGATAATGGTACGGAAACCTTCCGAACAGACTCGCACTTGTTTTCAATGATCGGAAATCATCAAATGATTCGTCCCACTCTGGGTGGAGCGGGAGGGAGTGTCGGACACTTACTGACTAAAACCCATCCGTGCTCCTCCAAACGCCCTTTTCGTTCCAAGGCCGCGGTGACTCTTTCGAACACATCTCGCAACCTTGGGAACAGAAGGTCTTACACATACTCTATAGCGAGTTAAGTGGCAAGTGTGGAGAATTCAGAACCTTTCCACTTAGGTATGTTTTCTTTGATGGATTTGAAAAGCTTTATTCAATCAAACCTTTTTATAGATTTTTTGTAATGATCCGTTTTATCATCGACCAATTCAGTACCTATATTGCTTTTACTGTGGTATACAACGTGTTACAGAATAAACGCAGTACCACTTAAGGGGTCATTATACCCATTATTATGAACAACTTTTAATATGGGACCAACACTGAAAAAACGAAATAAAAATCGACTGCCCCACACATACAATTTATGTGCACATAACTTCGAAAAAATGTACTGAACAGCTGTTTTTTTCGCGATTACGGGGTTGGTCTCTTTATAAAAGTTGTTCATAATGATGAGTACAATGACCCCAAGAGAGGTATTGCGTTTATTCTGTAACACGTTGTATAAGGCTCACCTATTGCGTTGCAAAACCTTCTTCTTTACTTTTTACATTCAGTTTGTCACATTTTTCTCAATACGCTCAAGGATTTACATCGTTATAAACTAAATTAAATTCAATACTTTGCGAATAAAGCTTAAGTCAGCTCCTGACCTCAATCTTGCTTGATGAAAAGCGACAGACCAGCTCAAGATACTGTTAACTTCTTGAATTCGGTGGACTGTATTATCACTGATAGTGATTGAAATGACTTGTTCTAATACTGCTTATTACTGATAAGTTACTGCTGCTATTTACTGATAAGTACAGAAATACACACGGGGTGGCGAGAGAAAGGCCTTGTCATGCTCGATGTAATGCTCAACTCTGTAGATAATGTTACATTACAGAAAAGTGCTCCAAGTGCACCTACATTTATGTGTTTCCAAAAGCTTACAACCCTAATCTCTTCAAAGTTAGAGTGAACAAGCTCCTTCTGGGTAAGCTCGCTCCATCGTAGACTTTGTCTCTGTCATAGACTAGAGTCAAGAGCAAACCCAAGAGTAAAAAAAAAAAATATTGTGTAAGTTACTGGAACTTATTTCTAATTTCATAATAGAGTATTGTGTTTCAGTTATCTTAAAGTGGTATATCTATCGCAGCCAACTAGCTTAATCAGCCGTTTAATTGGTGGCCTAGCCTTTTTATTTAACTGCGCCGATTGTTCAACGACCTAAATGACATCTTTTGTTTAATATCGTTTAGTAACTTGCCCATGTCACTTATGTCACTGATTAAACGACGCAGATTAATGCAAAAACAAGGGTTTGACGACATGGTAGGCGCAGTGGTTGAACGATTGACTGCTGCGAAACGTGTCGCGCGTTCGATTCCCGCACGGAACAAATATTTGTATGGCCTACAGATAGTTGTTCCGGGTCTGGCTGTTTGTGTATATGTGAGTTTATGTGTTTGTAAACGCACCCAAGATACAGGAAAAATTCCTTGTGTGGGGCAACGTTTTTTATAAAAAAAATAAAATAAAACGGCTGATTAAACAGCCAAGTCTGTGACATAGCGACCATCAATGTACGTGCGATCCTCACGCCAGGTCAGGTAATATTCTTGACAGCTGGCACTTCTCATGGTCAATTGCATCGCGTTTAGCATTTTTATTATTCAGGTAAGTGGGCTTTCTCAGAACGTTATATTTTGCGTTTTACTGTTATTATACTATCAAGTATTATTACTAGGTTATGTCGTTATTGGTTCGCAAATAATATGTAGCAAGCAGTGCACTTGAAATCTGGAATGGAATCAGGAATTTTGTGTCATTTTAAGAGACAACTATGAACTGAACATGATTTTTTCCGCTTACCTAAACAAATCTTGTTTTAAACTAAACTAAAAGCTCGACACTGAGGACCATTTGCACAAAAGAGTTATCTTTTAACTCGATTTTTACTTTGTTTGTTTGTTTATGTTTAGAGGTTTTTTAATTCCTTCTAATATCATAAATGCGAAAGTAGCTCTGTTTCTCTGTTACGCTTTCAAGCTAAAACGGCTGAACGGATCGTCATGAAATTTGGCAGATATATAGCCTAGGATATAATAATAATAATAATATTAGTTTATTAACACAAAAACCTTAATATACAAAGCTCTTACAAAAACACATAGGAACATTAACATTTGGGAAAAAGGCTGTATAAATAGTGAAAACCCTGCCTCCTAAACTAGGGGGGGACCCTGTGACTTAGGAGTCAGTGTTCTACTGTAACTTCGTGTACAAACAATCCTTATCTATATGTGACAACATTTATGAACCTATAATGACCTGGTAACTATTTTATTTTAAATTTAGTCAATAATGTACAGGTGTTTGTGAGATGTGGTGGTGTAGTGTGGTGTGTTATGTTGTATAGTGGTGTGTGGTGAATGAGAGGGGTGGTTTGTGTTTGGGGGCGTCTGTTTGAACGTGAGAGGAGTGTTCTTGTGGTGTTGCATGGGTTTCTGTATTCGGTTTTGTAGAATAGTGATTATTATTATGTGCCTATATTATTTTAGAAATAAGATCCTCTGTACGGGAATAGTCCTGATCATACAGCCAGTTTTGTAGTTTGGCTTTAGCTTTGTGTTTATTAAAATGCTTATTTGGATATGCTTATTCACCCTTCTGTAAATGAGCGAGCTGATAACATAAAGCTGGTGGCTAGCGAAGGCTGTTTTGTGAGGGACAGATGGACATGCAGATTTGGCTTTACGAGTGGTTGGATATAATAGAGGAACCTGACTATGCTTTCTGAGGGTCGCATTAAGTACAAAGAGCTGCCGCACAGTAAGTACCCTGCATTCCGCATACAATTCACTAGTGGGAAATCTATACGGCTTGCAGAGCATCACCTTAAGCACATATGGAGAAGGACATAGGCTACTATAATAACGCGATGACCGACAGCGACGCGGGCGGAGCCGCGGGCAAAAGCTAGTTAATAATATTTTTCTAGTTACTGTAATTGGTTTTCAACCGTTCTAATAAAATAAAAAAATAACTCCAAGTTACTTGCTATCCCGGGGCCATTATTTATGAAATAATTTTGTGTTAGAAACTAATTCTGTTAAGGTAAAAGAAAGCTCTGGTTTTTAGTAAGCCTAAAGGTTTTAAAAATGCCAGTTTTATTTTTCCTATGTAATTAAGAAAACAAACATTCCAGTCCTAATTTATACCATATCTTTGGTTTTATCTCTCTCGTAAATCTGCTAGCCTGGTACACAGGGACGCGGGAACATGTCCCATTCTGTTCACGTACGACATGTACTCGTGTGAGGGTGAACATGGCGTGGCAAGTGAGCCCTATTTGGGGTCCTATTGCATTCTTTTGACTACCGAATTTATTATGTTGGTATATTTATTATGTTGGTATATTTATTATGTTGGTATATTTATTATGTTGGTATATTTATTATGTTGGTATATTTTGTGAGAGCGTCGTTTTTAGAACGGAAAGGAGCAATTTCTTTGCTCGCTTAAACTGTCCTTCTTAATCATCTGCCTAGCCTTTTCCCAACTATATTTGGGTTGACTTCCAGCCAAACCAGATTCAGCTGAATACTAGTATTTTACGTAGAGCGGCTGCCTACCAGAACTCCATAACATATTAACTGGGTAACACGGTAGTTCTTGGCAAGACTGGAGTCAGATTTACTGGCTTCTGACAATCCGTTACGACTGCAAAAGATCTACAAATGACAGCCGGGCTCAACGTGCTTTCCGATGATGATGGTCACCCTTCCAAAGACCAACCTTGGCGAGCGTTGCTTAACCTTGAAGATCGACCCGTGCGGCTGTTATTCTTTAGCCACGAGCTCCTCGTGTAAACTGTCCTTATAAAAGAGAAAACTTCTGCTGGACATGGGCCTCCCCCAAATGGTGGGGGTTTGCCATAATCGCCACGCCCAGGCGGCCTGCCAGCAGGCGGGTTGGCAATCGCAGTGTAGTTGTTGCAATGTACCTACAGAGAATGCTGCTGCCCGTTCTGTGGTGAGTCCTTTAGTCGCCTCTTACGACACCCACGGGAAGTGATGGGATGTTGCTATTCTTTTACGTCCGACACCATACGGAACAAAAGCATAATTATGGATTTTAGGTTTATGAGCCTTATATATCTGACTGGTGGCATGTGAGTAGGTATACCCTGCCTCCAGGATGGTATCTTAAACTCACTAGAATACATTCCAAACACACAATAATAAACGGGTTTCACATATCATTTTACTCTCTTTAAAAATGTTTACCTTTCAATATCTTATTCTCGATTTACAGCTCAACATCTCAGCTCAACCCATCTATACGACACTTGGGAAGTTATAAAATTATTTACGACAACATTCCGCTGAGCGACTCAATTTTTACGACATAATACTCATCACACTAAAATATAACGGTAAACAAAATGGCTGCCGACATTACCGATTATACGATTTAGTAGGTAGTCGCATCGTAATTGTACTCGAATTAATACTTAAATGGGTTTATGGAACAGGTTTTTGAATTTTATGGAGCTGTTCTTATTTAAGAAATTAAGTATTCAGTCAATCTGCTTTGACTTTGCCGAACTGTGGTAGGATCGGCTCCCGGTCTAATTGGACGTTGCGGATTTTGTTTGAAAGAGTTACCGCGGCCCTCTTTCAAACAAAATCCGCAACGTCCAATTAGAAATTAATGGGCAAATGGGGAAATGGGGGAAAAATACAAAGGGCACTAGGAGGAGCACGGATGGGTTTTAGCCAGTAAGAGTCTGACACTCCTCCCAAAAAACAGGTCTAACTCGATGCAGCTGAGTATCGTTTTTTTTTTAATTATTATTATTATATGCACGCACTTGACCACTATCTCACCTGAATTTACATGAAGCGTCTAACTATTTAACCTCCAAAACCCAGTAACTGGGTAATGAGATATCCTTTGACGAGACGGTTCAAATTTTATTTACAATGCCTGTATTATTGCTAAAGGTACTGGGAACGGTGTTACGAGCCGTAATGTACGTACATTCGCAGCGAGCATATTACGATACTCCGTGTCCTAAAATCCGAGTAATATACGCGTGTTCGTGCTCGTTTCCACGTACTGACTGCACGAATGCTCGCTTTGTAACATGTAACTTTACACCCCGTAACACCGGTAAGTACCCACCTTTAGGTTGAAGCAGAAGTGTATCTATTAGTAGTATTTAAGGAACACTTGGGTAGCCTAACCTGTTAAAACCAATCGGGCACGGACACAACTCTATACATCAAGTTGCTTCTGAGATGACATGACACTTTGCCCGACTCGTGATTCGAACCTGCTCAAGAGTAGCCTATGCGACCTACCGACAAACAAAGCCGTCTAGCTGCGTGACTTAAACGAAGCATCAGCAGCCTGCTGTGTTTCGTCGATGCGTGGGAGTACCAGTCCTTTAAGGCATCTTCTGGGCACGCTTGCTCCATCATAAACCTTATCCATCGCTTTCCATCAGGCGTGATTGAGGTCAAGAGCTAGCCCTATCCTCTATAAAAAACGATAAGTAAACAAGAACGGCTCCACAAATAACCCATAAACATCAGACCATAATTACATACACGAAAACAAAACCTAATTCAGTACGAAATACTTCATTTGCAAATACATCTCCAACTGAAACATTCTTGAACACAGATTAATCCTGAAGAAACAAGCGAGACAGTACAAAGCAGAGTATACTTAAGGCGAGGGTCGCCTACGAATTTCAAATTGTCTTCTTCAGTTTCCATACCATTTATTTTAACGACGAGAAATCATCAAATATCAAATGACGAAGTGGAGGGAGTGTCTCAGCCGAAAGACGTCCACTGCTGGACATAGACCTCCCCCAAGTGTCGCCACATCAACCGGTCCTGTGCGTCTCGCATCCATCGGTTACCCGCGACCCTCACCAGGTCATCGGTCCACCTTGCGATCGCCACTCCAAAACTTTTCGGCCCCATCGACCATCTGTTCTGCGAGCAATGTGCCCTGCCCACTGCCACTTCAATTTGGTGATCCTTCGGGCTATGTCGGTAACCTTGGTTCTCTTGCGGATATCGTCATTCCTGATTCGATCACGCAAGGAAACTCCGAGCATTGCCCTCTCCATTGCTCTTTGGGTGACTTTAAGCCTTCTGAGAGCCCCATTGAGGAAGTGTCTCTTACTGACTAAAACCCATCCGTGTTCCTCCAAATGCCCTTTGCGTTCCAGGGCTGCGGTGACTTTTTCGAACACATTCCGCAACCCTGGCAGCAGCAACTGGCCCCAGCGGGCCCCGACTACTATGCTGGCATATCTTTAAGGCACGCGTGGAACACAACCCGCCGTCGACCCGGGATCCTATTTTTAATACTATTTTACCATATAAATATTTTGAACGTGACAGTTACTCGTTCTATACGTCTTTCTAGATTAGGATATGCTTCAAAAATAACTACCCAATCGGGTAATTTAAACTGAGAGAAGTTTAGTGATGATTTTAAATACTACTTTTTATTATCATCATTAGAAAGAGGTCCACTTCTTGACATAGGACTGCCCCAAGTGTTACCATATCGACCTGACCTATGCGTCTTGCAGCCAGCGCTACTTCGTCATAATAATATTTTTACGGTCTCGAATAACAGCTTTTTCAGCACATAACCAAATGTTGTAAAAACCGTAAGAATGATTGAATTACAGAGGGAAGATTCAGCCTGACAATTTTTAAGCCTTATTATGTCCTAAGAATTTTGTAAAACAGACTGTTGTTGAAATAAATAAAAAAAACCACTTGTTAGTAACAAAACAAGTGCATTTTATTGTGTCCGTAGCTCCCTTGAGATAATTATTAGCAGACAGATGGTCAGACTAAGTGTGCGGCCATGAAGTTCGCGGGTGCGAGAGTTTAGATAGAAGTGTGGTTGTTATTGTTAATAAAACGGTAACTGGGAGCGGTGTGTTTTATAGTTATTCGAGAAAGATTTTTCTTTTTTTTTGAGGTTGTATTGTATCTATTAAAATGTAGGTAGGTGGAATAGTACCTACTGAGAGAGATGGGGGATAGGGGAGATGTCAGATATTTACCTACATTGTGTTATTAATTAGGTAAACAAACTTTCTTTCCCCTACTGCCCTTTTTTCTTTTCATGAATAATGTTTGAATAAGGCAAGATATTTCCGCCATTACCTATCGTATTTAGACCCCATTCGATAACTCAATAATGTAGAGGTATAGAAACGGATTTAATATTTAATTTCCTACCAAAATATAAAAAATATCAGTAGAACAACGCGTGTTCATTGTGTGATGAATGATTTGTTCTTGTTGTTTTAGGTTTTTTTTCCTATTACTTACACAGCATTATATTAATCATTTACTACACTAAAGTGTATATTTATTTTTCTATAGATTTAATTAAACATCACAAAAACTTTTTAACAAAAAAAAACTGACTTCCAAAAAAAACACTACAAATAACTTTAACTTCGGTAGTCGGTGTTTTTGGTTGCTTCTTCGTTATTGGACACCGACTTCCGAAATTAAAGTTATTTGTAGGTAGTGTTTTTTTTCGTAGTCAGTTTTTTTTTGTTAAAAAGGTTTTTATTTTTCATTTTATGGTGGTACCCACCCCCCACACCTAACAACACCACTGGAAAGTCACAGGAAAACAAAAATACGCAATTTCGTATACTTGGATGATTTATCCATATATTTTTTCCAGCTACTTGGATTTAAAAACCAAACCACAACCGATTTTGATAAAATTTTCATGGGACCATTTGGACCATGGGACCAAGTATACTTTCCAACAAAAAAAGAATATTTCAAATCGGTTGGCAAGCGACGGAGTTATGCGCGAACAAACATAATAAAAAAAATACAAACATCCGAACTGAGAACCTCCTCCTTTTTTAGAAGTCGGTTAAAAACTGGTATACATCCGTATTCATTTGAATATCAGCATCAGGCAGCTATAACTTGGACATTTAGCTGGACTGGATATAATTGGCAAAGTTGCGAGATACAATGTATGTATGTTATATTGCAAATGTATTGTTTTAATTTTACCTACTTATAACTTTTACACACTTTGTCTACACCTCTTTTTACTCGACACTCCTTTCGCAGGTATGCTAGAAGAGAGAGAAGACTTTTCTGTTTCCTGCTTCTTATCTTTTTATCAAATGTGTGTACCTAAATTGTTCAAAAAAATGTGTTCAACTGCATTAATAGATTTTGGCACAATGTAACAAATCACATTTACCGATTGATTTGATTTTCCTCAATGGACCCCCGCTGGCGTAGCAGCCCCGCACTAATAGTAAGGAGTAGTACACACGCTCCGATCTGTTCGCGACGGGAGAGCTTCGTTACCTCACAGCCGGGGCCGTGTACACTCCACATTATACAGGATATTGCTTGTATAACTTAATAATGGACGTCCTGGGGCTTAACCACCAACTCTTAAAACAGTATTACTTTAATATTACTTCCAGTGGGAAAGAGACGGTCTCTTTCCCACTGGAAGTAATATTGAAGTAATAGTGCCTTAAGAGTTGGCGGTTAGGCCCATATAGACCAAACACTCCATAGATGACTATTACCTACAGTCATGTATGGAGTGTTTTCTATTAGATTTTGTTGTTAAGAAGAATAATAACTGCCGCAGTGGTCGTTCGTTGAGGTTAAGCAACGGTGACTAAGGTCAGCCCGTGGATGGGTGAACCTTAACATTCCAAGATACCTCCATAATCGTAAAGCACGTTAACCTATTGATCCCGGCTGACATTTTAATGTATTTGGCAGTCGTTTCAGGTAGATAGCCAGACATATCTGACACTAGTCCTGCCTAGAAATATCGTGTTACTACATTACTATGGTAGGTGCCAGATAAACTTGCAATAAAGCACATTGACCTTCGTAGATACCCGAACAATAAATTATGAACCATTTTTCATTATTAAAGAATGTAAAGGATCACAATAGAAGTCGATTCAGGACAGCTTTATGTCTTTATTTCTGTTTTTAACCGACTTCCAAAAAAGGAGGACGTTCTCAATTCGACTGATTTTTTTTTGTTGTTGTTTTTTTTAATGTTTGTTCAGCGATATTTTCGCCAATTGTCAACCGATTTTGATGATTCTTTTTTGTTTGGAAGAATATCTTCCCGGACTGGTCCCATTTCAATTTGGTGAAGATCTGATGAGGAACTTCGGAGATAGGTAACGGAAAACTTCAATAAATTATAGCAAACCTGTCGGGATTGCTGAAATCGCATGTCTGTTTATTGTTTACACCATTTCATAACATACCATTACGCCGGTACACTTTGAAGGGGTACGCAGATGTGTAGAATTCAACAATGGTATTGGGGTTATCTATTCAGGAATAACTTTAGTGTTTATGAATCGATCTTGATGATTCTTTTTGCGTTGGGTTTAGTTAAAGCTGCACTAAAAAGTGAAAAATAAAAAACTTTTTTACAAAAAAAAACAACCGACTTCAAAACAAAAAACACTACAAAGTATAAAATTACTATAATTTCGGAAGTCGGTGTCAAAAAACGAAGAAACAACAAAAAACACCGTCTTCCGAAATTATAGTTATTTTATACTTTGTACTTAGTGTTTTTGTTTTGAAGTCGGTTGTTTTATTTTGTAAAGAAGTTTTTGATATTAAGTAGGTCAACACTTGCTTGAGGGTCAATGACCGTTTTTGCACATTTATCTGGCGCCTCGCGTAATCATAAATAAATATTTGGCGACATATATACCTAACATAGTTTTTATCCAGATTATTATAATACTATTAATAATAATAATAATAATAATTTATTCAGCCAATAAATAGAATGTTATCATAAAAATCATAAAATCTTAGTTAGTAGATTACATTTTAAAGTAACAAAACCAGGTAGGTGTTGCAACCAGCACCCTTGCTAAGTTATTAAAATAACTTGTATTAAGGGTAGTGGTTATTACAGGTTATATTAATATAATAAGAGACAACTGAACCATGAATATTATTTCAATAAATTGTATTTTTATTATGTTTTTCAATTTTTCTTCTTAAACGTTATCTCTGTAATTGCACTACCTAACGCCGATCTTAATAAAATTATATTATGTTAGAACAAACTAGTGGCCAGAGAATCAAATATTCACGGGAGCCTTGGCATTTCGTTTATAGCTGGCCTATTGGCGTGAAGAAATAAAGAGGTCGACAATGTTATACCTAATTGGAACTTGAATCTTGTCTTTGTTGTACACTAAATACTTGGTTATTGAGGTACCTAGCTGTTATGATTTGACAGGTAAAACTCGAACAAATGCTAATGAATCATGTTTCTTTTTAACTGACTACAAAAAAGACGGACGTTCATAATTCGGCTGTATTTTTTGTTTATGTTTGTTACGTCATAACTCCCGTCATTTATGAACCGATTTTAAAAAAATGTGTTTTATTAAAGAAAATACTTTCGAATTGATCCAAATGAAATTTCATCAAAATCGGTTTCGTAGTTTGGTTTTTTAATGCAACTAACTGGAAAACATGTCATTCAAGTAAACGAAATTACGTATAACCACTTAAAAAAAAAATTAACAATATTTTGTACTTTGAAGTGTTTTTTAAGATGTTCATTAGAGACCAGAGACTTCTTATAAGTTTTCGTAAGCGGGAGCAAGCAGGAGCGAATTTATTTTAAAATACTATCATCTCTTCATCTGCCTAAGCTTTTCCAAACTATATTGAGGTCGGCTTCTTGTCAAACCAGATTCAGCTGAATACCAGTATTTTATGTTCCCATCTCAGGAACTGGATAACACGGTACTTTTTGGTAAGAGTGATGTCAGATTTTCTGAATCCGTAACGTCTGCTAAAGATCTACAAATCACAGCCGGGACCAACGGTTTAACGTGCTTTCCGTGGCACGGAGCAGTCTCCGTATGTTAGAATGTTCACCGATCCATAGACTGACCTCGGCAACCCGTGTCGCTTTTATTAATAAGCCACAGGTTTCACAATGATTAAATTCTCGTAATTATTGCATTAATTTGGGATAACAGGTAACTTCTGCCTTTAAATATTTCAATTTTGACCCGTAAATCTCCCATGAAAATAACACATAACTTTTTTTTATCAACATGTAGTTCGCACTACGCCTTAGCAGGAAATCTTGTCCAAAACGAGGAGTAACATAATATCAAAGTTTTTCCTCCTAAACACAATATTATAAGGTGTTATATGAAGAGGAAATGATAAAGATATTATTTTCGATAAAATCAGGACACGCGAAGATCAAGAGTGTTATGTGCCAGTGTCTTTTTAGAAATTTTATGTAACACAATCTTTTGTTACATTGTTATATAGCATTTTCAAGTTTGGTTTCAGTTTCAGGTTTTTTATTTAGTTTTAGTTAATTTTTTTTTTCAATACCTAATTGTTGATTGGTATGTGTCAAGGCAGTACAGAATTAATTATCCTTATAATGGCTGATTAGTTTGGATATTCTATTATATTTCATTCCAGAAATTCTTGACTTATTAAAGCCAACGACTGGCCGCATTAAGAATGTTTCCTGAGTAAAAAAATATGATTCTTATCTATCTAGTACGTCAGTTAGATTATCGAAAAATATTGGAAATGTATTTTTTGTTTTATTAAATTGACTAAGCTAAAATGCGTCAAAGATAAGTGGGGGCTTCTGACGTCACTTTCCGTTGAAAAGTTTACGGTCAGTGACGTCAGAAGAGTTTTCAAGGCACTGTATTATTTTCATATTTTGTTAACGTGGAAAAAGAAAAAATACTTGTGTAATATTTTTTGGAAGTCTATCTGTCGTACTAATAGGATGTTTTCAGGAAAAATCCCAATTCTAAACTCCGGCCCCGGCGACACACCGGTGTGTCGCGAATTAATCGCGAATTTAATGTTTATTTACCTATTACATAAGATTTTTTTTTTTGGGAATTTTCACATGTCGGGGCCGCAGCGGTTAATGTTTTACTAAACAACACTTTGCCTGACTCAGGAATCGAACCCGATTAACACGACCAACAAGGCACTATTTTCTTCAAGTAAACAAGGCTTTCTTTAAAAAAAATCTGTACCCAAGACTAAAGATTTTTCCGTCACCTTATTCTTATCTATTTGTTAAATGTGTGTACAAAAACTGTTCAATAAATAACAACTTTTAATTCGGGACCAAACACGAAATCGCAAAAAAAAATTGACTGTCCCATAAATTTATGAAAACGATGACAAATGCCACGTAACCTGCATCACGGCTAACTCAGTAGTAGGCGGGATTTAGAAAATGTACGAGCTATCTCCATCGGAAACTTACACGGCGAGGTTCTCTCTGTCGTACATAAATAATTTGAGGCTCTTAGTTTAGATGCGGTTGTCTGGGAGAACTCACAGATGGCGCTGGGAACACTAACCTAGGAATCATAAAGTAAGCACGCGAATAGAATGTTTCCACTAAGTTGTGACAATTTTATCGGTACACGATTGGTTTTTGTTTTTTACCTGTGCCGTGAAAGCAGAATAGTATCTTAATGGACTTTCATAAATGACAGTCGCACTATACATATTTATACAACGTGTAACCGAATAAACGCAATACCTCTTAAGGGGTCATTGTACTCATCATTATGAACAACTTTTACTATGGGTTCATAAATGACAGTCGCACTATACATATTTATACAACGTGTAACAGATTAAACGCAATACCTCTTAAGGGGTCATTGTACTCATCATTATGAACAACTTTTACTATGGGGCCAACCCCGAAATTGCGAAAAAAAACAGCTGTCCAGTACATTTCGTCGAGTTTTAAGTGTACATCAATTTAAGGGGCAGTCGATTTTTTTTCGCGATTTCAGTGTTTATTTCTCTTAGGTACACGTTGTATAATTGCCAAATCTAACCCAACAATATCAACTGTTTAATAGAAAATTTATTAATGTCTGAGCGGAGCTCTGGGCTCTGGAGCTCTGAGCGGAGCGGAAGGGGGAGTGTCAGACTTTTACTGACTATAACCCATCCGTGCACCTCCTTTGCTTTTCAGGGCCGCGGTAACTCTTTCGAACAAAATCCGCAACCCTGACAGATAATGCACTTGTTTTTCCAAATTAACGCGTAGAAAAGTAATGTTATCCTAGCAGAGATGTGTGGTTGATTTGTATATCATAATAGTTATACGAGTATACTGGTTGTTGCTTAGCAGACACGCACACACTTAGGAGTCGCTGGGACTGTCAAGAGGAATGAAGAATGTTTTAAGAGCATGTATGCGTGTATTTATTTATGTAATTATAGAATGTACATAATGTTTGTATGTCTATTTCTTTGGCACACTCTACTTTTAAAGTTCTAAAAGTCACTTTTTATGATGCAGTCTGAAAGTAAGTAGCATCAAATCTGTGATTAAACTGGGTATAATAAATACCACTTTCTTTATTAGCTTTTTAAATCGTTTACTGCAATTGATTTTTTATACATTTAAGTAATTTTATCTACACTCACAACGTAATGTTCCAAATATGAGTTCAAAAACGAATGCATAAATACATACTTTTTTTTCGTGGATAGGTAAAATTAAAAAAAAACCATTACGATTCAACATTTTCCTTCGATTTTTAAACAACTGCATCATAAAATAACTTTTTAATTTTTATAGCACACTTTTTCTTTTTAATTTTTGGCGCGGGCTCATTGACTTAAGTCAATGAGCCAGCTTTTATCTTTGTCTATGATTGAGCGCGCTGCGCAGTCATTCGAATACGCAATGAGAATATCCGCCATATTGGAATTAACTATTTTTCCACTTATTTTATTGCAACTGTATGAGTGAAGATAAAATAGTGTATGCAACGGCATATAATTAGGTATTAAAACACTCGTGCGATGCTATTATCACACTCGGCTACGCCTCGTGTGATAAACCCACACTCGTGTTTTAATAACCCTTTTTATATGGTCGTTGCATAAACTACTATTACGAGCTATGGCAATGAAGTTCAAACGGTTCAGCCAGAGCTCTGAATTTCTCCGCTCAAGAAAATCCGATGAGGCATTTACAACGTACAATTAGAAGAACATAAAATAAGTCTACCAATTTTCGCAAAGAGCTAAGACACAGCAAATTGCCTGTGAGTGATTAAGGCTAGGCTCTATTAGTATTTTCTTTTAGCCTTAAATTCTGTTGGTATGTTTGGCGCCAAATAAACTTGCAATGGCGGCCATTGACTCAGCTAATTTTTTTGACATTCTTAATTCCAAAATCGGAAAAGAAGACATAAAGTTGACCTGAATCAACATCGAATCGAATCTACATCAGCGAGATCCTTTACATTTTCTGATTATGAAATACCATTCATAATTTATTTTTCGAGTACCTATGAAGAGATATAAGGGAGAGGTCAATGTCCTTTATTGCAAATCTATCTGGCGCTAACCATACTTGATAGTAATTGCGAAAACCAAGAATACTTGGTAATTTTGCCAATTAGCACTAGAATAATAATACTCCACTCCCGAAATTGGAATAAGAACTCAAACCAAACAGGTCTAACTTCCAGGATCCGCTACATAACATACCTGCAGTCATCAGCTACATCATCATCATCATCATATCAGCAGAAAGACGTCCACTGCTGGACATGGACCTCCCCCAGATGGGGCGGGTTTGCCATAATCGCCACGCTTGGCAGGTGATTGCAGTGTAGCTGTTGCAATGTACCTACAGAGAATGCTGCTGCCCATTCTCTGGTGAGTCCCTTAGTCGCCTCTTACAATACCCACGGGAAGTGATGGGTGGGTGTAGTGCGTCTTTTACGTCCGACACCATACGGAACTCTAAATATCTGCTCTCTCTGCGCCTTGGAAAGCACGTTAACCCTTTGGTCCAGGCTATAGTAAGGATGGACATTGATTTGTGATTCGTTATGCTTAGTCAAAAGCCAAAAAATCTAACACCAGTCTTGCCAAAGGATATATTTGTTAAGACTCATTGGAAATCCAAGTTGAACCTAGTTAATAGACATAAAATCACTAGTCCGTAGAGTAGAGACTTAAATTAATACCGTCTTCACTTCTGAAGGCCTAGTACACATAAAGATGTCAATACGGGTTCCTTGATCCCTGTAATGTGTCAGCTGTCTTGAAATTGATGGTACTATAAAGTACAGAGTACAGATCCGTTACACACAGAGATCTCTACCGATGTATAGATGGTATCTTTTTTGTAGGATCTTGGGATATACGGGTCAAAAGGTCGGATGACTTGACTTCGGTTAAAATTTAAACTTATATTTATAAAATGTTGGATTAAATATGGAAGGACGTAAACTTTACCGCATTTCGTAACACAACTACAGAGGGTCAATTCTACTATTTTTTCAACAATATTCGTATTCGCAAGTCAGTTGCAAACTGTCAAAAAAGCCTCAATTTCTCTACATTTTTGACAGATTACGACGGAGATATGAATGTTATCGTTGAATTCGTAGAATTCGCACTCAGATGCAGCAAAATCACCGCCACAATCATTAATGTCAATTATAATTTAAAAATAAATTAATACCTGCACTTACTTATTAATACCTCAATGTGTGATTTAGTTCGTACAATTTCCTAAGAATCTGTTTTGTGTCCTTGTATGTCAATCTTCATTATTGCTAATCCCATTTCGCATCTTGACCGACCGTATGTTCGACGATCGTTAACTCAAAATCTCGGGCTGCCTTTTTTGGTGACTCTGTCTCCACATTGAGTGGAGATTATGTGGGTACATCCAAAATTACTTCTGTCCTTATAAAACGTGTAGTAAACGACCCTTTGATGTCGTAAGACATCTGCTGGATGTGTTTGGATATCGTCTAGACCACTACTGGTTGTTTCATAGTTTTGATTCACAGTGATTAGTATTGGCCTTCAGAACTTTTGACAGAAATGCGAATTTAAATGTTGCGTTTAAGCAACGTTCTAATTTCCATCTTTGTCGCAATCCGTCAAAAACACCTCAATTCCCCTAAATTTTTGACAAATATCGACTGCGATGCGAACTATTGCGAACTTCCCTTAAAGGCCTGCACAGGCAGAACTGTGGTGCAGCTTGCGCGTTTGGTAAGCCCATTAGGAGTACTGGAATTCCAGTATTATGTACATTTTTAGGAATATTTTACAAACAAATCTTCACTTGCAGAACCCAGACCTCAGCAGACTAGCTCAACCATTAGACCAATTTTGTTTTCAGCTGCATAACATTAATTTTAATCACTTACCTCTAATTATATTTAATGAGTCCCTAGCTCCCCACGGCCATTATTCTTAAGACCACTATATTGAAAACCAATAAATTGCTTTCAGAGCACATTTTTTACGCCAAATGGTCCCTTTTTCGTTAATTGACAGCAGACTCATTAAGCTATCTTCGACGAGGGATTAGGTTACTAATCTAATTTCATCGGACCCTCTTGCCAAGACCTTTGTGGTTAGAATGTTATGTTATAGATAGCCTGTCAAGTCTTAGACATACCTATGTGATCATGTGGTCGATCTAAGATATTGGAAGTGTTGCTTTCGATATTTCCTCTTTGCATAGATAAATGCGTTTATTGTCAACATGCCTTTGACATTTAATTCAAGACCTTGGATGTCCTGAAACCGACCACGAAGAAAACACAAACGCCTTTACTTAAATGAAGGTCCATTTTACAAAATAGCGGTTTATAACATGGCATTTGGTAACTAGTCTTTTCCAAAGTTATAATATTATGTACATTCATTTTTAGGTAGTATGTTTTCAATGATAGGAATGTAATAATGGGAGTCTCCGCTAAATTCCTATGAATTCAACAAGCCACAAAAACGCCTGATCATGTCAAAATTTGATTATCAGTATAATTTTGACGCTCACTGCACGCAAAGCAATAATAGGAGGAAAGAACGAATAAGCAATAACAGAATTATCCTTATCTTCATCTTTCTTCTATTGATACCATGAGGATATAACATTCTAAATAGTAATCGTGCTCGAAGTATAGTACCCACGGTACTAAATTATCATGGTCAACATGCAGTGACAACGCTTGATGAAAATATTCGTTCCTTCTTTATACAAATTCATACAAATCCAGTATCTTTGGATTCTATCCAATGGTTATCCTCGTATGCAAAACAAAAGACAAACCATGAAATCAAAGTTGACACAGCCATGAAAATACCCATGACACGACAACAATAGAAATGATCCATTTCTGCATCTCCCGTCTATAGGTACCAGGAGAGCATACATTCTAAGTAGTAATCGAGCTCGAAGCACCAATCCATCCAGAATATATCCGTATACAGTACGATGTCGTTCGAAATTCGAATGGTTGGGACCGAGGAACAGGGTTACATTTCTATTTTCGGAGAGGCAAAGGTCGCATCGGTTGTGAGCCGGAAGGTAGGGAGCGTTTTATAGAGGTTTATAGAATGAAGGCTATGTGCCGTAATGAGAAAGGGTGGAGTGATTTGATTTGTGGCGATACGGAGAAATGAGATCGGAATAGTATAGCAGATAGTTAGATTAAAAATATTTTAAAATGAATAAATCTTACATTTGAGCAATGTTAGGAATGAAAACTATTAAAGTTATTGTTTCACCCTATATTATGTTTTCTGAACCTATCTTTTTATAACATAATTTATGGTGTGCATGTAGTATGCTATTCTATTTTATTATATTGGTAACTTAATCTTGCCAAAAGCGTAATCAAGCTACACTTCAATTCTAGGATTCTAACAACTTTTGACGCCTTATTATGAAAACCATAATGCATTTTATTCTCACTTATTGCATTAAAACAGTTCTGGTTAAAACAAAATTTAAACGTAACCCGTAAATTAAGCAAACACGGAATTATAGGCATGATTGCCATTCAACAGATGTACAATTTTTAATATTTTATTTTCAATTTGAAAAAAAAGTGCGAATACTCTCGCGGCCCTATTTAAATTAATTTATCGTAAACATCAATTGCCTACTGGCCATAAACACGCCAAGAGCGGGCGTTGTTAAAGTAAAATATTCCTTTTTCAAATTATTCTATTTTTTTCGCTTTCAGTTTACCGCTAAAGAGGCGTTAGGTGGCATTATTATGAATCCCTCTATCATTTTAATGCTCCTGATTTTCCTGGGTACCTGGTACGTCCAGGAATAAAGATATATTTTTTTTATTCTGAATAGGTAATGAAACTGTCTGAAGATGATGTTGAGGAAGATGACGTCTTAGCTAAAGCGGACTCCCGCAGATAATCGGTCCACGATTACCTGGTGAAGGCTGCGGGTCCGCTGGACACGAGACGCACAGGACGTGTAGATATGGGAGGGGGAGGCCTATTTCCAGCACTTGGGGGAAGGCCTATCTCCAGCAATGTACGCCTTGTGGTTGAAAGATGGTGATGAATGAAACTGTCCAGTTGTTTTTTTTACAGCAGAAGCTTAAAAGTTATTTGCTAAAATGTTAACATACACTATAATGCTATTGAAACAAGAGCATGTGTACTTGAAAACACATAAAATGCAAGAAAATTGTACCCATTCCAGAGATACTGAGTTCCTTCTGAATCCTTTCATAATAGAATGGCTGCATTTTGGCTCGAGTCCAGAAACTACATCTTAACAGCACGAAACATAAATATGACACAATTGGACACAATTTATTCGTTCATTACAGCGAAAAAAAGTTCTTTAAAATAAAAAAAAAATTCCTTTCTTTTCTCTCTTTCTTTGTTGTTATAAGGTCTTTGTTGTAGACCAGCTTCTGATTTTATCTGAACTAATATTTTAACAAGTTGAATTGTTTTTGTGTAAGGAATCTCTGGAAGTACTGATCTGATTACAAAATTCTTTTACTGATTCATTAGAAAACTCCACCATATCGTTACTTGGGCTCAACTATCTCGGAAAAAGGCGCGGTTCCTGTGAAGATGCGGGAGCGAAGTCCAGGAATAAGTTAGTAGTAGATGGGAATGCACCTCATTATAAAGTCTGAGGCATCTGAAGTTACTATTTCTTGAAACTGATTACTAATGTTTGAGTCAGAATGACAGGAAAGCTATTCAGTGGAAGAAATAGATACCTGTCACGACAATATACTCGTTTATAATAATTGGTAGTACTTTAGCTTTAAATAGCTTAAAAAGTAATGTTAATTTTCAAATATGTATTTCATTTTCAGGAATCTCTCAGGCATAGTTATAGTAAAGTTTTTTATCAACTAAAGAATTTTCCTTCAAAACAAACAAAAAAATAATAACCCTGTTTTTAATAAGTTTATTTCTTTCTACAATTGAAAACAAAAAAAAATAAGGAAATACGAAGGGCCGCTCCCTCCATTAAACTCTTATCTTATTAATATCTAATACAGCTAATAGTACGCTAATAAAATGGCGGCAGAATGATGGCAATACAATGGGACACTTGTTCATTGTCTATGGTGTGTTTATGGAAATGTTTGTTTTTGTTTACATTGAGTTGGTCCTTCTTTTATGTGCAAATATGAATGTTTATGTGTTTAAATGTGTTGGATATACCTATTTGAAGAGTTTTATGAAGGAAAGATTGGATTAACATGTGTGTGTAATACTATTAAAGTACAGCCTCATCCTGTACGTAGGTGTGCGTAGGCTGCTCTTACAATTTTTTTTTTTTTAAGGATGCGAAATCATAAAATGACCCCTTCCGCTCTGGGTGGAGCGGCAGGGAGTGTCAGACTATTACTGACTAAAACCCACCCATGCTCCTCCTAGTACCTTTTGCGTTCCAGGGCCGCGGTAACTCTTTCGAACAAAATCCGCGACCCTGGCAGGCTCTGGCCCTAACGAGCCCCGACTTATGCTGACTGCTGCTGATTCGGCGCGCGTAGAACTTAGCGCGCCGTCGACCCGGGCCTGTTCTGATCGGACGGCGAGCTACCCATTGCTCGCCGCCCCCAGGCATCAGTCACTGCGCCATGCTCAGGAGCATCAATCAGTTCCTGGGCGGCGCAGTTCGCCTTACACCTGCAGTGGGACTGTAGAGTCCTACTGCAGGGGTAAGGCCTATTGCGGGATTTTTCAAAAGAGTTACTGCGGCCCTGGAACGCAAAGGAACACGTATGGGAGGGACTTTTAAGAACGAACGTGTAAAAGAATACACGCAATACTTGAAAACCAACTTATGACCAACTTTTACTATGGGACCAACCACCGCGAAATCGCAAAAAAAAATCAGCTGTTCAGTACATTTTGTCGAGTTATGTGCCGATTTATTTCACGATACGACAATAGCCCCTGATTAGGTGTTGCGTTAATTCTATTACACGTACTAAATTTATTTAATTAATAGAACACACTTAAATAAAAATACACACTTAAATAAAAGACTCAACTAAAACTAAAAGTAATCTAAAACATGGCGTCGAAAAATTCCTCCGCATCGCAGGCCACTGGTAATGTACCCAAAAGGCTGGCAGCATTACACGTTGTATATTGTACTGATATTTTTATCAAAAAACATATCGGTCGATTTTTTAACAAACACCATTTTACGGAAGGCAGTTAAATGTTAGAGCTTCTTTCAAAAGTGTCTACGATTTTTTTCCAGATGTGTTATTTAAAAGTTTAAAAAAAACACAGCGAGGGGCAGAGTTAGGGCCCTACGATCTCTTCACGCCTAGTAAGTAAGTACAACCGTAATGATTAAATATCAATATTCGGAACTCCAATGCGGCTTAACAGTTCACAGTAATTCCCAGACTAGTATCTTACAACTTCGAGACATTGTGATAACATCTACCAAACAAATATCCCCAAAATTATTCCAAACCAATATTCTCTTACCGACTACAAATTACAAAGTAGACTTAGCTTATTCATGTTCCCGTTACTGAAACTACAGACTTACTATCTATGTGTATCATATCGTGAAATTTAACCAGAAACACGAAGACCTGGGGCCTAACCACCAACTCTTAAAGCAGTATTACTTCAATATTACTTCGAAGTAATATCAAAGTAATACTGCATTAAGAGTTGGTGGTTTAGGCCCAGAAAGATAGACCACCAACGGATATAATTTATCATGTCGTCAATAAAGTTTTTCAGCCAAAGTTGAATATGCAAGTCACATGAGAACACATAACAGAGCAACAGATCAAAGTGCCAATTCCATTCATTTTTAAGAGTGTTTACACCCTACAGCATTTCATACAAATTTTCAACTCCTTATTTTTTCAAAATGTATGTACCGATTTTAGTGAAACTTGGTATGCATACGCTGGATATCCAGGTCAAAATATTTAGTAGAGAACGTTTTCGAAACAATATATATATACAACAGAAACATAAATATTGACATTCAAACGTTGCTTGAAAATGAGTAGAATTAACCCTCTGAGCTCGCAACCACCAAGAGGAGCCATGGAATGCGGTTACTGTGGCAGAAATGGGGAAGATGGCATGATCATCAAAGTTTGTATGAAAAGCCGTACCGCGTAAACGCTTTTAAATATGAACACACCTTTCTGGAACCATATCTACATATTTGAAAATAGCCAAATCGCCAAACGAGGCCCTACAATGGGCAGAGACCTTTATGAATATTGTAATACAAAATAATTCCCTAAAAACATGATTTATTAAATAAAAGTTGACCCGTAAAAATATTGAAATAACATATGGAGTATAAACATGTTAGATTTGAGCTATCCATCAGTTAGCTTGTCTGAGCCTCGTCTAGACGTCGAGTCTCGTCTAAGTCTAAATCCAGGTTAAACGAAATCTATACTATGTCAGCGGAAACTAAACGGAGAGCTTTGAAAGAGGATAATACTCGTATATTTTTTAATTTTACATTGGCAACTTTAGAGGGTAAGAACCGAAACCATATAACGCAGATGTTTGGCTGGATAAACGGAGAAAGAAAAGTTTCTGCCTAGCGATTTGGAAGCGAGTCACTGAGACAGCAAAATGACGAAATTCTTTTCCTTTCGCTAAACAGATTTCGAGACAACTTTATGACAGATGGACAAAAAGTGATTTTATAAAAGTCAAATACAAATCGCAAGTTAAACATTTTTTCTTTTTTGATTAAATAAAGTGCCGTTTTACTTAGATAGTTTCCGAAACGTAATTCATGCTTCTTGTCTGTTCATATCATGAGATTTACACCTTCCTATTTTTTTCTTTAGGCAGCCAAGCTGATGACGAATTCTAAATTTTTATATGTTACTTCTTCCTATTTATTATTGCTATACAATTTCAACATCACCAAAAACAGTAAATACCAACTGGCGGGATAAACAGTTTTTCTTTATTTTCTTCTTATTTCTACTGGCTAAGTTCCACTTGCATCGTCTACCCCTCTGGTATTAACAAAATGTGCACCTAACTGTAAACAATTTGATCTCAGCAAATGACAAAACTTTCCTACTAATTAAACAAAACTGCGACTGCAAGAGAAATACAAACACTTTTAATATTTTAAGAGATAACGTTACGATATCGCTTCCGAACTAAAATCATAAATTCCTGAATAAGTGTTATTGTGATAGGTACTGTGAGTGACCTTAGGGGGAGTGCAGACAGAACAGAGTAGGGTAAAATGCTTGAACATTAAAAAAATATATAAGAACTAGCTTTTGCCCGCGACTTCGTAAGCGCATATCACGTTTTTTCCCGTTCCCGTAGGAATTCCGGGAAATCTTCTCTTTGTGTCAGTAGGCTGTGCGTTGTGTGTCACTCAGTAACTCAATTACTCAGTAAAACATACACTTATATATTATTGATGATAATATTATAATCCTACCTACTGAAATTCGGCCAAACTAGTCAACCACAACGAAGATTAGCTAAATACGCAGGAGATATTAAAATGCACAAAGTGTGTGCGCAACACGGTTTCCTTGTGACATGTTCCGTCACTGTTTTGACAGCGGTGACGATAAATTGACAATGAGTAAATCTGAAATAAAGTTCAAAATAGCATGCAAAAGATGATTCTTTTTGATAGGACGAGCACGCTCACGCTTGTTTAATTAATTTTAGACAAAATAAAATTCTATCAGCGATGGCATGAATCTCAAAAGTCCATCATGTTTGGGATTGACCAGTTCGACAACGAAATAATTATTTTATTAGCGCATGTCAATACTATGTATTTTGGAATTTTTAACTCGTTATCACTGATAGAATGTCACTTTCTCTAGACTCTCTTGTCTGTCCTCACCCTAAGGGTAATGACCCTTGCCTGTTCGTTTTGGCGCGAACCTGATATGTTTGTTTATTTTTGTGAGAGTAAATAATGGTATCGTTCAACTTGCGACGTTTAGATTGTTGTGAAGATTGCAGCTGGTTGGGATCCCTCTGAGTATGTGAGGTCTATTCACTTAGATGTTATTATTAGTGTGGTTTTGTAAGTTAGCTTAATAAGTTGTGTAGTAGCTAAGTTATTTCAGTTTAAAATCAAATTAGCTCGAAATCGGACCTACATAACGTAGCAATTGGGTAACACGGTAGCCTTTGAAAAACTGGTGTCTGATTATCCCTCACGACTGTCAAAGATCTTTAAATGACAGTCGGGACCAATGCCTCTATATAATCTATATACAACGTGTAACAGAATAAACGCAATACCTCTTAAGGTATTCATTTTCTTCTTCATTGTACTTATCATTATGAACAACTTTTACTATGGGACCAACACTGGAATCGCGAAAAGAAAATCGACTGCCCCATACATTTTTGTGCACGCAATTCGATAAAATGTACTGAACAGCAGATTTTTTTTCGCGATTTCGGGGTTGGTTTCATTGTAAAAGTTGTTCATAATGATGAGTTCAATGACCCCTTAAGAGGTATTCTGTTACACGTTGCATAAATGCTTGGTTGTCTTGATTATATTTTGTTGCACTAATTACTTAATAAGTTTTTTTAAGGAATTAATTTATCTATTTTAACCAACTTGAAGTAATGGTTAAAAACCACACAAACAAGTTATTGGTCTACAAGGTAACAGAGATACAAACTGTAGTCCAACCAAAATCAAATAAAGTTGAAACCACTGGAACATACATACATAGTAACAGTAACCAGTCGTCACTCGTTACAGTTGCTAACAAACCCTCACTGAAGTTAATTTGTCACAGACTCACACCAACGATGTTGGAGCCAATGTTGGAGTTGGCGAACGTTTGAATTGGTAAGGTTTTTAGCTTTAATACAAGTTTATTGATTGCAAAAATGTGTGTCACATTGTTTATATGTGATTTATCTTAGTGCTAGCTACCACCTACAGATCCGCCCGCGTTGAATTAGTACTACCCCATCTAGCGTATTTTTAATTCTATGTTTATGCCTTATTACTGCAAAGTTTTTGTTCTATTCTGTTCTATTTATATCCCGATCCCGTTTTATCTCGTTCCCGTAAGAATTACAGAATATCCTCTCTTATTGCTCCCCTTCACTCCCCAAGGAACCTACATGCCAAATTTCAGCTTTCTACGAGCGGTAGTTTCGGCTGTGCGTTGACTGTCAGTCACTCAGTTTGATGACACGGTTGGCGCAGTGGTTGAACGATTGGCTGCTGCGCTGCGTGTCGTGGATTCGATTCCCACACGGAACAAATATTTTGTGTTTTGTTTGTGTATTAGAGTTTTTATGTTTATAAACGCACTCACGATACAGCAGAAAATCCTAGTGTGGGGCAACTTTTTTTTTTAAAGAAGAAAAGAAAAAGAAAGAAAAGTCACTCAAACACTCTAACGGAAGAATATTATACAACGTGTAACAGAATAAGCGCAAAACCTCTTAAGGGGTTATTGTACTCATAATTATGAACAACTTAAACTGTAGGACCAACACAGAAATCGCGAAAAAAAATCTACAGCCCCATACATTTATGCGCGCATAACTCGACAAAATGTACTAAACAGCTGATTTAAAAAAAAAAATGAGGTAAAGGGTATGTTTTAGGATACTTAACCGCTCGAGCACTGCCAGCACACCGATGTGCCGCGAGATTTTCGCGATTTTAATGTTTATTATTACTATTACGTAAGATTTATTTTTTATTTTGGAATTTTCAGATGTAAGTGCTCGAGCGGACTCATTACAATATTCGGTTTTTAGACAATCACGTTCTACACTACGAATCATAAGAAAGAGTATATCTGCCTATCTATCATACTCTTTTCATGGTTAAATAAGTACCTAAGTTGTGAGAAATATCCATGATAAACAATTAATTGCCAGGTTCACTGAAATAAATAAACACTTTAGACACAAAATTAATAAAAGACAGACAAAACTTTTAAAAGAGAAACAGTATAAT
Source organism: Melanchra persicariae (assembly GCA_947386135.1). Classification (NCBI taxonomy): domain Eukaryota; kingdom Metazoa; phylum Arthropoda; class Insecta; order Lepidoptera; family Noctuidae; genus Melanchra; species Melanchra persicariae. The sequence continues at coordinate 4,307,125 of OX376661.1, read as the reverse complement.
CTACACCTAAGTCTAAACCTATTTCTAAAGTCCAATTACTTAGTTTCAATCTAAAACATTGTCTGACCTCATTCTGAGTGATGTCTCGCGAACTCGGACTATTTTATGGGTAAACTTTGAGCAGCAATTAAAATTGCGGACAGAGCCATCTGTTATCGTGGCGCGGAGTTAATGCAAGTAATTAATGGTCTCAGAAAGTTGGCTCTGTTAGTCTGGTTTCATTTATCTTTGAATGTAAGAACGTAAAAATTAGAAGTGATTTTTTTTGTATTTATTCAAATCATCATCTAAAGTTTGTTTGCTCTAATAGGCCTTCTCCAAGCCTTGCCGCATCGGTCGGTCCTATGCGTCCCTCATCCAGCTGACTTCCGCGACCCTAACCAGGTCATCGGTACACGTTTGAGGAGTTCTTCAAGCGCTTCGTCTTCTTTTGTAGGTTCTAGTGATAACTTGTACCTACTTACATTGATTGGTTTGAAGCAATCAGCGTCACAATTTTGAGAGGACCTTAATAATAAAATTAAGACCGCTTTCTTATTTATTTTTTTAAGTGTTTCAGGTGACTTTAAGGTACTATAAGAGAAATTAATTGGGTATCACCTTTAGATTTAATGTCACTAACGCGTCATAAGATTTATGGCCTTTTTATCTATGTGAGTGATATAGTTTTAACCTACGTTCGATAAAAAAATATTGGGCATTGTTGTCAGTACTAAAGTGGTAAACGATTCCTGACTTTTTATTGGTTGTCCAAGAGGTTACTGATTTCCTGAGTGAAAGATTGTGAGAGATGCAGTAACGTAACTATGTAGTTTGAACATGCACAAACCTGCCAGGGCCGACGATCAAAATTACTAGTAGGTACCTGATACTGGTACTATGTAAATGAACATTCCTCAGGTATGCGAACGAAGAAACCAACAACAGTTAGTTTCATACAGGATCCCTTACAAACCAAGTCCCAAAAACCTCGACAATCACAATATTTTAAACACAATATTAAATAAGGTATTTGAATAAACCTCAATACGCTCCCTTAACGATGTTCAATTCAATATTTCACCCCTCAAAGAGAGCGAAGTTAAGAAGTTATTTGAATTTATTTTCAAATGAAATAAATGTAGATGAGATTTGGTTCCATCATTTTTATTCACACCTCATAATGTCTTTTCCGTTCCTTTTAGTGATATAAGAATTATAATGGACTTTCTTTAATATAAAAAATCCATCAATGTTATTAAAATTTGGGTTTCAAATTGCATAATTATGATTGCATTAAATTAATAAAAACGTTAATTTCTTTCAAGAGGCCAAAGATTAAAAATATTAATCATAAATATTAAGCTGCAATTATTATTAATTTCAACGATAGCTTAAACTGCGGATGTGATGTAGTATGAGGTTACGAGTTAAATCGGTTCGAGTAAGATTAATTCTCAGTAAAAATGTCGATGTTAAGGACAAAGAAATCATCCTTGGCCTTGTCAACAAAGTCACTTCCTACATTTATAGATAAAAACAGTTTTATTGAACTAGTACTAGGTGATTCACTGCCAGACCTTCTTGTGAAAAAGGTGTTAAATAAACTGTTTACTGCGAATGACAAACAGACTTGTAGCGGCATCAATGCTGCCACAAAAAACCAAAGTAGCAAAAATCTACATTGCAACAAAAATAACTGCACCGCCATCTGTTCCGTCAGCTGTGAACTAACTTAGAACGAAATCCTGCATCGCGGTATCAGAGTTTTCCGTGTGATTTGAACACGTAATAGCCCGCATATCAATTATTGGGTAGTTGCCCACTGGACACAACAACCATCCGGTCGGAGGATCCTCCCTTTTCGATGGAGATTTTCGGGACTTTACTCTCTGTACCACATACCTTCAAACTGGTGACCCTCGACATTGAACGCCAGCGCAGCTTCACGTCGGCGTTAAGTCAGTTAGTTCACAGTTGGCTGGATAGATGGCGTTGTGGTTATTTTTGTTGCGATATAGTTTTTTGCTACTTTGGTTTTTTGAGGTGGCATTGCTGCCGCTACAGACTCATAAGATCCTGATGACATTTATTGAATACTTTCACATACATAAATTGAAGGTTTTTCCCACAGGGGCCGACAGAACGCCACCTAAACTTCCCAGTTCCCCGAAAATAAACTTACTGTAACAACCAACCTCTTAACCGCTCAAACACCGGCAACACACCAACACTAAATTCGCGATTAATTCGGCGCACACCGGTGCACCAATTTAGTGTTAATTTACCAATTACATAAGATTTATTTTTTATTTGGGAATTTTCACATGTCGGGGCTGGAGTCGTTAAACTAATTCCCAATTTCATCATCATATCAACCGAAAAACGTCCACTGCTGGACATAGACCTCCCCCAAATGGGGGGTTGCCATAATTGCCACGCTTGGCAGGGGGTTGGCGATCGCAGTGTAGCTGTAGCAATGTACCTACAGAAAATGCTGCCGCCCATTCTCTGGTGAGTCCCTTAATAGCTTCTTAAGACACCCACGGGATGTGATGGGATGGTGCTATTATTTTACGTCCGGACACCATACGGAACGATTCCCAATATAATTTATTACAGTACCTCAATATAGTTTAATTAATGAAATAGTTGTAAAGTTGTTGAAAGTCAACACGACGACCACGTCATTAATCAGTCTTTGTGTTAACGCGCTCGGTAACGTTAAGCACTCCATGTAAAGTGCTAAAGGTGATGTAATTAAACTTGCGTTATGTTGTTATTGTTGTTACTGAGTACGGAAATTAAATTAGGGGTTAACTTGGTAAATAGTTTTGTGTTAAGTGGGGGAAATGTTTTTATTTAGTGCGAAAAGGATGCATATTACTTATTAGATTAAAATAATTTAGCAACACTTTTTGAATTCATGACAAAAGATTTTTTCACAAGTTTTTTTTTTATTTTTTTTTATCAGTGATGGGTTTGCTCTTGACTCTAGTCAATGTCAGATATGACAGAGACAAAGTTGATTTTGTGTGTTTGTTAGTTCTTTCCAGTTTCAGCTTTGAATTCAATTAAAAGCCATAATATAGCCTATGATTTTCTGTGCGACTAAATTTGTCACCAAAATGCTTTTTAAGCAGTGGAAACCTCCTGACGTCTTTGAGAGGACTTCTTGCGTTTTTTTTTTTTTAAAAGAAACACTTGTAGCCTTGATTTTGCAGGTGTTCAATAGCAGAGTGACGCCATAATAAGGTGGGCCGCCTGCTTGATCGCCACTCTAAACAGTGGCGGCGCTAAGCGTCGGCGACGTCGGCGACCGCTGACGGCTTTGCACTTAAAGGGGCCTTGCAAGAAACTTTGTCAAGTTCTTATGGACTTAATAAAATCCATGAACGGCACAGAACTATTTGTTAGAAGTGTACTATCAGGATCATGCTCACCATTCAGGCATCGTCCGAGAGAAACTTCTCACAGACCTACTTGAGATGCTTCACAAGTAGGTCTGTAAATTAGCCAAAAGAGTTTTTCTATCTGCGGTCTCAGTTACCTATATCAATTAAAGCGACTTGTGTTTGCTATGCAATAATATTAAAAAAAAGTCTGTGAAAAACAATAACTGCGGGTTATAATTCAGATATTTTTTTAAAATCTTTCTCTGTCTGAGAAATGAAAAGGGCCTCGCAATGCTGATGCTGCCGACGTCTACTTTGGGCCAAGCGCTGCCACTGACTCTAAAGCATAAAAAGGTAGTACCTATGTACTAAAAACAAGAAATTTCAACGTTGAAAAATGCACCTTATTAAATTGCATACCGATAAAGGGGCTCCTATACAAAAAAGCGATCGTACAAAGAATATTTTCACTCCGTGTTCCAAAAGTGTTAATCCCTTAATGCGATCATTCGGACCGTGTCGTGCCGGAACGGATCGGACCGGCTCGGACCGGATATGTCCGTCGTGCGTAAAAGCTTCGCTTCAAAATTGCAGTGTGACAAAATGTTAAAGACCTATATGTAGGTAGGTAATGTAGTTATTTTATGCTATTTTTTGGCACGATTCTGTTTGAAACTAGTGACTTCGCTCTCATGGCCTATCCCATAGGAATCAAACCGTGTATTTTTATGATAAAAAGTGTATGACAGCAATAGTGTACGTCGCTGCAAACAGAAGATTTTTCGTTATCCTTTTCACGGATATTACTCGCAGACTGGACTTTTTAGCTGGTTTTTGCCCAAAGAATTAACATTGCATTGGTACGTTTTCGGGTGACAACGATCAAGGGCCTAACCATCAACTCTTAAAACACTATTACTTTAATATTACTTCCAGTGGGAAAGAGACGGAGCTATACGTCCTGTATAGCTCCGTCTCTTTCCCACTGGAAGTAATATTAAAGTAACAGTTTAGGCCCTGGAAGAGTTTTGTGACGCTTACTAAAAGTGTATTTTGTTTTTGTATATAATAATAATATTTATAATGTATGTAGATAAGTTTAGTATATATAGTATAACAGTTAACCTTAGTGTTTAAGTTTATCCTAGAAAAGTACACTCTTTGCATGGGACAGTTCGAAGCTATGTGAAAAAGTTACTATTTAATAATACAACACGCGAATATGAACACCAACCGCATTCAATATTAATTAATGAATACTCAATTGATTAAATTAATTAGCTATTTGCTCCGATAATTAAGTGACTTTAAAACTTAATTGACACGTTGCAACGCCGTGATAGTTTGTCATGCACGTCACTAATTAATTTCAGTATGATATCCACTGTTATTATTCAATAAGGCAAACTATTCAAGCATTGGCTTGGTGGAAAGTGCCAAAAAAATTTAACTGACAGTATGCATAACCTCCTCTTTTTTTGGATCAGGTACCCGAAGCGTAACCAACAGAACCCTATTACTAAGCCTCCGCTAGTCATTCATCCGTCCGTCGGTCTGTCATCGGGCTGTATCTCATGAAGTAGATAGTTAAAAATTTCACAAAGTGAAATACAAATTCTGTTTATTGCTGCTGTAACAACAACAATTCAATTAAAATTAAAGGGGCGTTTCTTGTAGCCCACAAGAAACGGGACTGATTCGGTTGGGGTACGGAACTCTTCGTGTGCCAGTCCGACTTCCACTTAACCGGATTTTAAGGACGGAAAATAGGATGAACTTCACTGCATATTATTTTTATTATGACACGTACTTTTTGAGATTATATAAAAGCTTTTAATAAATTTAAAATAAGTGAGCTAAAAATACTTTTGCGGGAAAATAGTAAGTTAATATAGATTTATTTTAAATAATTAAAGTTCAAGCCATTTTTAATGTGACCAAATGGCAATCAAATGTCAATATAATTTTTTTACTTGTGAATTTCCAATATCTAAAATAAATTAAAATGAAATGAACAAAAAAGGATTTTATTTTCATTGTTATCCGTTGGGCCAGGTACGTTTAAATTGGGAAAGGTCGGGTCCGTCGGGTCAGTGTGATATCGATTAGGCATCTGTTATCTTTCATTATTTAGTCAATGTTTTAGTTATTAACAATCTTTGTGTCACGCACAATATTATTCAAATATAAAAACTTCATGCCATATTTCACTGTCATACAGTGGTCGAAGTAAACATCATTGTCGATAACTTTACGACCATTTTGTTCCAAAACGCGAGCTCGTTCACCACAACTTCATACGTGGCACTTCCATAATTTTAATTAATTGTATATGGACTAAATAAAACTCACAAACAGCGTAGTAAAATAATGTTAATTGTTACAGTGTAATGTAAATATGTCTGCATTAATTCGTCGTTTTAATTACAAAGTGCTTTTAACATTATTCATTGTGTAGAAACTGTTTTAATGATAAATTTTGTGATGAGTTAGAACAGACTTCAAAGCCAGTATAATTATTTTCCGTTTTTAAATAAAAACGGAAATTCATAATTAAAAAAATTATATTGACACTTGATTGCCATTTGGTCACATTAAAAATGGCTTGAACTTTAATTATTTAAAATAAATCTATAATTACTACTTAAAAAAGGGTCAAATAAATCCGGTTCTAAATGCCTCATAAAAATTTGTCGTATAAACACATTACGTGGAAATTATACAATTTCAAACGAAATCAACATGAAACAAAATACTTTCAGCGTGGCGTTCACTGGAATTAGTAACAGCGCCATCTGTATTTGTGATGGGGTACTTTCGCAGCAAACTGTTTCACCACTCTAGTTTGCGTTTGTATCTGTTATTTTTCAATAGGCGGCGCGTTATGTACGATGTAAGTTTTAATGAATTGTTAGTAAGCAGCAAGGTAACGCGAATTATTGTGTTTATTGTTACAACCATTAGGAGGTTAAAAGTTCACAATGTTGCTGTCATTAAAAGTTTAATAAAAACGTTCTTGTTAAAACTTTTGGAATAGGTATTTAGCGTGAAACATTACGAATATATTTTTGTATATTTTGTTGTGTCATCCTCTCACTCCAAACACATAAATACCATCTCCGTTCCATCGTGGGTGAAATTTTTTTTTATAAGATACGTATATGTTTTTTTTTCTTTGAAGACACTGATTTAGTTTAAGAATTCAGAGAAAAAAAACAAACACTTTACTAAAAAAATTGTAAAATCTACTTGTAAAATTAATATCCTCACAAATAAAGAAGTAAGACATGATGGCGATCTGTTCTCGTATCTTTGGCCGAGTTCCAAAAGGGACGGAAATATTTCTACTATTTTATTTATAATGTCAGCTTAAATAGAACGTAATTAGGTTTTTAGTAGGTAAACAATATATGAAGTAAGGACTGAAATTCAGTGAATTATGACGTAATAAACTTGATGATCTAAGTAGATCTTAACTATACTTATTTATCTGGAAAAAAATAAACTTTGTATTTAAATTGGTGAGAAATCACGAGATTTTGAAATCTCGTGGTTTCTTGAAAATCATGTTTATTTTGCGATGGATTTTTGTTTAAAAGTTGTGTTTTTATTGCCATTTCAGACGTGGATCTAAAGAAAGGTTAGACGAGTATGTATAACAGCTCTTTTGGTTAGAAAAAGCACGTTCTATAGGGAATAAAATAAGTCTTGATTAGGTTTAAAGTTTAACTATCAATAACAACAACAACGTTAACAAAGTTTAACGATTAATATTTAAGATAGGTATCTAACACAGAAGAACATGTTTTCAAAAATGAAATCCACTTTCATTAGTTATACGTACATGGTTATATTTAACTAACTTACTAAACCTAATTTATACAAACTAGACTAAAAATTGCCAAATTATGTACGAACGTGTATAAAAACAAAATAAATCATTGAACATCAAAAAATTCATTCAAATCGCTGTCAATGACAAAAGTGCCCAGAACACTAGCAGCATTGCCGCGTTGAATGGCAATGCTGATTCTTTGGCCAAAGAAAACAAGTCAGTTTTATATTTTCTCCACAACCGTATTAGTCGTAGCAACAATGGCTACGGCGTAGCAGAGTTGCCTACGGCGTAGCAAGCCGTAGCACTTCATATTCAACAGTATTATAAAAGAGCTGTAACGTCTTTTCCAAGTAGGTCAATTTCATGGAAAAGGTGGCTTTACGGGAAGGCTCAGTAAGTGATTACAAGTTTAATATGTTTAGACTTAGTTTGGCTCCGGGCGTTGTTTGTATAGGACTGGTATTTTGTATTTGCACACAACCCGGTTGATACAAGGTTTCAGTGGCTGTAGTCAATAGAACTTAGATTTAATATTAAATCTTGAAGTAATACGTTTTTGTCAAATTAAATTAGCATAAAAATACATATAAACGATAGATAAAATCTATCGCCACCAGATGTGATTTGAACTTGTATGTTTTGTTTGGCTTGTGGCAAGATTTTAAAAAAAGAACTAAAGAAAATGGACCATTTTACTGCACTTTTCATTAATAATATTAATGAAAAGTGTTGTAGTTAACAAGGAAAATTAGTACTTATTTAGTTTAATGACACCGTAATAGGAAGAAAGCTTTGCCCTAACGTAGAACAGAGAGAATTTCCTAGAATATTGTACTAGTTAATTGTGTGCTTGGTATATGTACTTTTTAATTATAAAGGCTACTACACAAGACGTATATTTAATAATAATTATGAAAAGATGGCTTTGAGATGATTTTCATTTTAAAATAAACTTCCTTATTTATTTTATTTTATAACAGATAATGAACAGCAAAAAACAGAAGTTAGGCATTTTTATTTTTTTTTGAGGATTGGAAATCATCAAATGACCCCTCCCGCTCTGGGTGGAGCGGCAGGGAGTGTCAGACTTTTACTGACTAAAACCTACCCTTAGTCCTCCTAGTGCCTTTCTTTCCAGGGCCGCGGTAACTCTTTCGAACATATTCCGCAACCAGAGTGGCGGTTCATGAAGGAGCCTCTTCGTGTAGCGCAATTTATTCCATCAGGCACTCAACTGAACCGAGCGCTCGGCGCATCCTGGACAGCCTCACCTAACACCTTATAAGACTGGCCAATTCTTCCCTTGCGGTGGTAGGGCTAACAACCGCCTGGTTCGCGACTTTCCTCCCACCCACCGGTTCGGCGTCAAGCAGCCTGCTATGTTTCGTCGACGCGTGGGAGTACCAGTGCCTCAAGGCATCTTCTGGGCACGCTCGCTTCATCATGGACCTCATCTACTCATCATCAGCTTTTCATCAGGCGTGATCGAGGTCAAGAGCTAGCCCATTGATAAATAAAAGAAAATAAATAATAATACACTCCAGAACAAGAGTAATATAAGAGTAGCTCAAGTAAAATTAAACACAGCAACCCCTTGATTTCAACCCACAAAACTTCTTAGTTACTTCAAAATGGAAACGATTCCACTGTAATTCAAACTTGTTAACCCTTGGGCTGTAAACTTGTTTAGATTGTAAGCTGACACGCAATAATGATGAATTTGTGGGATTACTAGCTTGTTTACCGCTCTTCGATTACCAGGGGTGAAGGGGCAAAAGGAGGTTAAGTTTTGCTAAGAGGAATGGTAGATTTGATAAGCTAATGGTAGTAGCTTAATGATAGTTTTGCAGCTATGATAAGTGCCAGATAAACTTGCAATAAAGTACGTTGACCTTTCCCTAATATCCCTTCGTAGATACATTAACCTGTCCAGCCCCGGCGACACACCGGTGTGTCGCGAATTAATCGCGAATTTAATGTTTATTTACATATACATAAGATTTACTTTATATTAGGGAAACAATAAATTATGAACAGTTTTTCGTCGAGTCGATTCAGGACAGCTTTATGTCTCTATTTTTATTTTTGATATGAAGGAAGGCAATAAATGTATGTGGGTCAATGACCGTGATTGCACATTTATCTGGTGTCTACCATAGCTTCTTTCAGCGGCTCGCATGATGGTCGAAAATTATCCCAAGGGAATATACTCCCGGAATAAAAATGAATGAAGTACCTATTTTAGTACATGGTCTACTCGTGTGCCAAGTTTCATCCAAATCCGTTTGGGCATTAAGACGTTAAGTGGTAACAAACTTACACGAAAACAGACTGAGTTACTTTCACATTAGCGTGTAAGGGACATCGACGCACAAACAAATATCATGGATCCAGGACATGATTCTGGACATTCCGCATTGGAATTTTTCGTCGGCTTTTTCCTCATTTTTTCATTTTCTTCAGGCGTTTTTTTATGTACTTTAGATTGTTCATAATCGTTATTCTTATCCAACCCAATGTGATTTTTTATAAAAAAATAGTTAAATCACTACTTTCACTAAAAATAGCAATGTAAACAGCTAGAATTAGGCATCTGCTCAGCTGTTTTATTGCAAAAGGTCAACGCATCCTGCCTAATAGCAAAACACTAACTAACCCATGTGTGTGTAGCGTCTAACATACCGTCTAGAAAAGACATTTTTCATGTGTGGTCTGTAAACCGATCATTAGCGAAATTAATGACTTCTACAATTTGGTTAATGGCATTAAGTGTAGCCTTTTCGTAAAGTTTGCGTTACGATGTCCCTAACACCCTGTATATCTACTAATTTTAAAATAACGTTCTCATTCACATGTCAGTCGTTAACTGTTCAAGCCTCTCATTCACATGTCAGTCATTAACTGTTCAAGCCTCTCATTCACATGTCAGTCATTAACTGTTCAAGCCTCTCATTCACAGTCAGTCGTTAACTGTTCAAACCTCTCATTCACATGTCAGTCGTTAACTGTTCAAGCCTCTCATTCACATGTCAGTCATTAACTGTTCAAGCCTCTCATTCACAGTCAGTCGTTAACTGTTCAAACCTCTCATTCACATGTCAGTCGTTAACTGTTCAAACCTCTCATTCACATGTCAGTCGTTAACTGTTCAAGCCTCTCATTCACAGTCAGTCGTTAACTGTTCAAACCTCTCATTCACAGTCAGTCGTTAACTGTTCAAGCCTCTCATTCACATGTCAGTCGTTAACTGTTTAAGCCTCTCATTCACATGTCAGTCGTTAACTGTTCAAGCCTCTCATTCACATGTCAGTCATTAACTGTTCAAGCCTCTCATTCACAGTCAGTCGTTAACTGTTCAAACCTCTCATTCACATGTCAGTCGTTAACTGTTCAAACCTCTCATTCACATGTCAGTCGTTAACTGTTCAAGCCTCTCATTCACAGTCAGTCGTTAACTGTTCAAACCTCTCATTCACAGTCAGTCGTTAACTGTTCAAGCCTCTCATTCACATGTCAGTCGTTAACTGTTTAAGCCTCTCATTCACATGTCAGTCGTTAACTGTTCAAGCCTCTCATTCACATGTCAGTCGTTAACTGTTTAAGCCTCTCATTCACATGTCAGTCGTTAACTGTTTAAGCCTCTCATTCACATGTCAGTCGTTAACTGTTCAAGCCTCTCATTCACATGTCAGTCGTTAACTGTTTAAGCCTCTCATTCACATGTCAGTCGTTAACTGTTCAAGCCTCTCATTCACATGTCAGTCGTTAACTGTTCAAGCCTCTCATTCACATATCAGTCGTTAACTGTTCAAGCCTCTCATTCACATGTCAGTCATTAACTGTTCAAGCCTCGCATTCACATGTCAGTCATTAACTGTTCAAGCCTCTCATTCACATATCAGTCGTTAACTGTTCAAGCCTCTCATTCACATGTCAGTCATTAACTGTTCAAGCCTCGCATTCACATGTCAGTCATTAACTGTTCAAGCCTCTCATTCACATATCAGTCGTTAACTGTTCAAGCCTCTCATTCACATATCAGTCGTTAACTGTTCAAGCCTCTCATTCACATGTCAGTCGTTAACTGTTCAAGCCTCTCATTCACATGTCAGTTGTTAACTGTTCAAGCCTCTCATTCACATGGCAGTTGTTAACTGTTCAAGCCTCTCATTCACATGTCAGTCGTTAACTGTTCAAGCCTCTCATTCACATGGCAGTTGTTAACTGTTCAAGCCTCTCATTCACATGGCAGTTGTTAACTGTTCAAGCCTCTCATTCACATGTCAGTTGTTAACTGTTCAAGCCTCTCATTCACATGTCAGTCGTTAACTGTTCAAGCCTCTCATTCACATGTCAGTTGTTAACTGTTCAAGCCTCTCATTCACATGGCAGTTGTTAACTGTTCAAGCCTCTCATTCACATGTCAGTCGTTAACTGTTCAAGCCTCTCATTCACATGGCAGTTGTTAACTGTTCAAGCCTCTCATTCACATGTCAGTCGTTAACTGTTCAAGCCTCTCATTCACATGTCAGTCGTTAACTGTTCAAGCCTCTCATTCACATGTCAGTCGTTAACTGTTCAAGCCTCTCATTCACATGTCAGTTGTTAACTGTTCAAGCCTCTCATTCACATGTCAGTCGTTAACTGTTCAAGCCTCTCATTCACATGGCAGTTGTTAACTGTTCAAGCCTCTCATTCACATGTCAGTTGCAAACTGTCAAAAAGCCTCAATTTCCATACATTTTTGACAGATTGCAACTGAGATGCGAATGCAAACGTTATTTTAAAATTAGTAGAATTGGTACTGAGGCTTCTGTCACCAGTCTTGCCAAGAAGTACCGTGTTACCCAGTTAATGGGTTGTGGAGGTCTGGTAGGCAGCCGCTCCACGTAAAATACTGGTATTCAGCTGAATCCGGTTTGACTGGAAGTCGACCCCAATATACCTAGTTGGGAAAAGGCTAGGCAGATGGATGGCACTGAGTCTTAGTAACACTTCGGGGTTTATTTAATAGCGTTATTTTGTTTTTAAAAATAAGGAAAATGGTGGCAGACAACGATGCGCGTTTCCATGTAACACAGAATTTACTGTCAAATAATACGAAGGTTGGGAAAACTATGTGTATTGTTATTTTCAGATAAATAATAGATCTTGTAAACAATAGACCTTTTACACGTAATGTTAATATTATAATCATGCCATTAATATTGACTTATTGTTAACATTAGAGCCAAACTGGTTTGTTCTAGTTCGACCCCAGAAATAATTAAAAGGTGTTAAATAATAAACTATGGTTTTATTTATTTATTGAATGGGAAATTATTAAATTACTCCTTCCGCTCTGGGCGGACCGGAAGGCAGTGTCAGACTCTTACTGACTAAAACCCATCCGTGATACTCCAAATGCCTTTTGTGTTCCCGGGCCGCGGTGACTCTTTCGAACAAACTCCTCAAGAATAATAGGGCAGACACCAGATAAATTTGCAAAATTGACATACATAATATCACAGAAATAAAGACGTAAAGTTGTCCTGAATCGACTTCTATTGTGATTCTTACTTTGTCTAGTAATGTAAAACGGCTCGTAATTTATTGTTCGCGTATCTACGAAGAGATATTCGGTGTCAAATAACGAAGAAGCAACCAAATACACCGACGATTTCAAGCGTCGGCGAAGCACCCGGCACGAAAAGTTATTATTGAGTAGGTGTCCCAATACAACGGAATTCTTGGAACTTCAGCAGTTTTAATGTTGTATCTAACAATAAACTATGAACGCCTGGTAGTTTTTGTATTCTGTAATAATAGCAAAGACGTTAGTTTGGCTGTTTTACCCCTAAAAAATATAGACCAGAGAATAACAATGAAAAGTATTGAAGAAATAATTAAAATTTATTTCTTTCTTTATGTTTCTTACCCAATTTACCCAAGGAATTCATTTTCTCCTAATTATAAAACATTGCAAATCTAATTGAACAATGAACTCTTAAGAGCGTGTACGCCGTACGGCTTTTCATACAAACTTTGAAGTCCTCATTTTTGGAAATGAATTAAGAAAAAAAAAAGAGTTCAGAAGGAAAGATACAGTGATTTTTCACTTTCAATAGAAAACTTAAAATCGCTCTCTCTCTCTCCCTCTAAACTCATTTTCGAAAATGTTCTCAACTAACTTTTTAGACCTGGTTGGTTGGCGTACCTATGCATACTAAGTTTCAATAAAATCGGTTCATTCATTTCGAAAAATAAGGACTTGAAAGTTTGTATGAAATGCCGTATGGTGTAAACGCTCTTAATACCAGAAGCTCATGAAATTATAATAGTATTCAAGCGAGAAAATATTATTTTCATTAAAATAACGTGGCGTCACGAACTCCTCACGATTCTGAAAGCCTAGTCAAACAAGACGATGCACTGAAGTCCCTCGCTCTGCGTTTATTGAAGAAAAGCAATTACTGAGTTCCTCTGGAACCTTCGATGTATCTTTTAAACCTTTAAAAAACATTTGCTTTTGTTCATTAAGTTTCTGTAATAATATTTGTTGGGTAAGGAAAGCTAACCAGTTTCTCAAGAAAATAATGGATGCTTTGTTAAGTTAAATTTCTCTTATTCTGTGATTATTAATTCAGTAGGTTTGATGTTTTTGGGGTCACCCTCTGAATTTGAAATGGCTGCAGTTAATAATTTCACTTTGTGTAGTATAAGGATGCATAATAGACAAGTTCTCAAAAAATAAAATACCCGTTTTGACAGCAGGATAAAACACTACTTTACTAGTAAGTATGAAAGAGATGAAATAAATCTCTTTGTTGTATCCTGCTGACAAAACGGGTTTTTGTTTTTTGACAACTATAATTAACACACAAAGTCAAATGTCTCTCTTAATGGCCACATCATTTTTGGCCATCGGTACGAATTCAAAATATAGGTTACTCAAATGGATTTTATTAGTATCTTTCTTGTATTTTATATCAACGTGGTAGTGGGCACATTGCTCGCAGTCCAAATGGTCGGTAGGGCCGAAAAATTCTGAAGTGGCGACCGCGTACCAGAAGACACAGCGTTGGTACGCCTCCCACAAGGTGGACCGATGAACTGGTGAGAGTCGCGGGTAGCCTATGGATGCGAGACGCACAGAACCGGTTATTGTGGCGACACTTGGGGGAGGCCAACGTCCAGCAGTGGACGTCTTTCTGGTGATATGATGATGATTATTTTATATCATTGGTTTATAGATTCAGCTCGTGGCTAAATTATAACAGCCGCACGGACCGAGCTCAAGGTTAAGCAACGCTTGCCGAGATTAGTCTATGGATGGGTGACCATCTTAACATACTGAGACTCCTTCGTGCCTCGGAAAGCACGTTTAGCCGTTGGTCCCGGCTGTCATTTGGAGATCTTTGGTAGTCGTTACGGATTGTCAGAAGCCAGAAAATCTGACACCAGTCTTGCCAAGAAGTACCGTGTTACCCAGTTAATGGGTTGTGGAGGTCTGGTATTCAGCTTTATCCGTTTTGACTGGAAGCCGACCCCACTATAGTTGGGAAAAGGCTAGGCAGATGATGATTTCATTTAGCTTGTAGCGAAATATTAACAGCCGCATGATTCGACCTTCGAGGTTAAAATAGCGCTTGCTGAAATCGAAAAGGAAAGGGCACTAGGAGGAGCACGGATGGGTTTTAGTCAGTAACAGTCTGACACTCCCTTCCGCTTCGCCCAGAGCGGGAAAAGTCATTTGATGATTTCCCATTCATAAAAAAAATAAGGGGTACCATGCTTACAATTCGTGGGTTGTCAAGGTGAAGAAGGCAGTCGCGCGATGTAAAATCCTAGCACTCATTGGCATCTGATTAGACTGGATTCGAAGGCGAGTCACCGAGATAATTTTGCAACCGGAATTCAAACGCTTTTTAAGTAGGTACCTACGAGAATTATGATAGACAAATAAATGTGCAAGAAAGATCAACAGAAATTAAGACGTAAAGCTGTCCTGAATCGTCTCCTATCGTGATCCCTTACATTCTCTAATAATGAACAACAGTTCATAATTTATTGTTCGGGTATCTACGAAGGGATATTAGAGGAGAGATCAATGTACTTTATGGCCAGTTTATCTGGCGCCTATCGTAGCTTTTTTTGGTCATGATTAAAAAACCCAAATGTACCTCTCCAAAATAAACGGATGACCAAAAACATAAGATGTCCGAATTACTTACTCCAACTATCAAAAATCTCTTGTATATCCATAAAATCGGCTGCTAGCACCGACAAGCCTCATGGTCGTAACGCGACCAACAGACGTCGACGTTGTCGAGTAATTAAAAGCACAAGTGGGCACTAATCTTTATAGCCTGTGCTATGAAACGTCATCAAAATGACGGTGTGCGCGGGGAAAATGCTGTCATATTGGTTTTACTGTTGCTGCCGTTGTATTTGGGATTTAGGATGGAGAGACAATGAGGGGGACGAAAGGTAGGTACGTACTAGAAATATACTATGAAGATAAGCGTTTTTAGAGCTTACTATAACTTTTATTATTATGCCGTGATGATCCAAAGTTGAAAGTATTTTTTTTTATTTGAAAGTATAACAAACAAGCAAATTATTAGTAGGGGTAGAATTTGTTGTTATGGAACTCAGTTGTCTTTCGCTCTTGGGGTGATGTTAAACTAACGCAGGATTAACGGTTACATGAAATGTACTTAACTATGTTTTTGTTCCAATAAATATTTGTTTTTTTATTTGTAGAAGTGAAACTCTGGGGCCTAACCACCAACTCTTAAAGCAGTATTACTTCAATTTTACTTCCAGTGGGAAAGAGACGGAGCTATACAGGACGTATAGCTCCGTCTCTTTCCCACTGGAAGTAATATTAAAGTAATACTGCTTTAAGAGTTGGTGGTTTAGGCCCTGAAAGTACTATTTACGGTCGTACACGTGTCGTTGCCATCATGAATCCGTTGTGAAAAAGAGATGGCGATATCGTCCTGTTTTGATAAACTATTCTCTCACAAAGGATTCAAAATGGAATGTGCGCGTCATAATAGAGGGTTGATTCCGTAATAAAAACAAATTCAATGAAAGAAAGATAAAATATCGCTAAGTGCCATGGAATAGTTTTTATCTTGGAAAAAGAAGAATTTCAGAAACTAAAACAAGACTACAGAGAAATTTACGTTCTAAAAAGTACCATCATATCTCTAGCCTTTTCCCAACAATATTGGGGTCGGCTCCCAGTCTAACCGGATTCAGCTGAAAACCAGTATTTTACGTGGAGCGGACCTCACACAATAGACCTCCACAACAACTGGGTAACACGGTACTTCTTGGCAAGACTGGTGGATATTCTGGCTTTTGACAGTCTGTAACGACTGTCAAAGATATACAAATCACAGCCGGGACCAACGGCTTAACGTGTTTTCCGAGGCACGGAGGAGAATCGGTATGTTAATATGGTGCCCCATCCACAGACCAACCTCGGAAGCGTTGCTTAACCTTGAAGATTGGTCCGTGATTGATTCACGTTCTACAAAGTATGAAACAAGAAAACATTCTCATCTGAAATTTATTGATGTCTAAATGATAGCTGTTTAGTGGGCCGCAGACTCTTTCGAGCAAATTCCGCAACACTGGTGGTCGCAATGGGTGCTAGTGGTTCGAATATGTCGCGCGTGAGATGTTTTGGACGCACACCACTTAGGCTGGTTCGAGGTGGCTTAAAAGAAATGTCTTTGCCAATTTTGACGACACGGTTGGCGCAGTGGTTGAGCGATTGACTGCTGCGCTGCGTGTCGCGGGTTCGATTCCCGCACGGTACAAATAATTGTATGGCCTACAGATAGTTGTTCCGGGTCTGGCTGTTTGTGTACGTGAATTTATGTGTTTGTAAACGCACCCACGATACAGGAGAAATTCCTAGCGTGGGGCAACGTTTTTTTAAAAGAATAAAAAGAATAAAAAAAAGAAAAGAAGAATACAGACTAATAAAAACCAATAAAAAACCCGACCGCTAAAAACGACTAAAAAGTTCCAAACAAGTCGCTTTTCAAGCATACCTAAACTGCATCAGACTGCTTGAAAAGCGACTTGTTTGGAACTTTTTAGTGGTTGGGTTTTTTGCAGTTTTTTTTTTTCTACTTTTTATTGAGTTTTGAAAATTTATATATCATGTCACTACCGTAATTCTGAAAAATTCAACGACACCTCGTATGTCAAAATCCCTCCAGCTGTAGGGCGTGCCAAAGGAATGGACATACATACATACGCTCAAAAAACATTACCCTCCTTCTGACGCAGTCGGGTAAAAAAACATCTTTCCATGGTTATTAACTAGATAAATTGACAGGCCTGTTGGTCTAGTGGTTAGTGACCCTGAATGCAAAGCCGGAGGTCGTGGGTTCGATTCCCACCCAGGACAAACTTTGTGTGATGAGCATAATTGTTTGTTCTGTGTCTGGGTGTAATTTATCTATAATATGTATGTATTTATAAATTATATAAGTATGTATATCAGTTGTCTGGTTACCATAACACAAGCTATGCTTAGCTTGGGATCAGAGGGCCGTGTGTGAGTTGTCCCAAGATATTTATTATATTATTTATTATTTATTAAATGTTTGTACCATACATAAGTTACAAAAAAGCCCAATGAAGGAGCTATTTTAATCCATTTTTACTTAATAAATAATTAAAATAAAAGAATACATACACTCTACCTAGTTAGTTTGGGTTTACTACACACTAGGGAACTTCTTCATACCAAAACTATTTAATATTACATCGTTATACGACTGACTAAGTGTTGGCAATGGGATCAGCCTAGTTTGCATAATAGGGACACGACTTTGTGTCCCGGATTTCGGCATCACGGATGAACGGAATTCCAAATGTAGTCTCACTATAACTGTATAATAAGGAATTGTTATTTACTTGATCCTAGTGAGACATGGCCTTGTTAAGGTTTATTATTAGAAACGAGTGATCCTTTATGAATAAAAAGTATTATTGAAAGTATCTGGGATCACGACAATGCCTCGGCTAAATTAAGTACTTCTTCGGCCAAGTCATCGTTTTTTACCCAGATGTAGGGTTTGTAGTATTGGCGCATCACACATGCGCTTCATTGACTCCGGGGTCGGTCGGGTCGGCGCGGGGTGTTGGGGTGCCGAACTTGAGACATGACGACCGCTGCGCGCCCGCCACTCCTCTGGCTCACCGACGCGCTCCGCTACAGGCATTTCTTTGTAGGATTCTATGTAAATTATTTTAATAAACAGCTATTTTAATTTTCACTACTTTTATTTATTATGAATTCCAATTGAGCCCAATCATATAAAATTAGGCGTTTCAGAGTTATGTGTCTTGACTCGACTCGAGATCTGATATTTTTGTAATAGTGAATGCGAGAGAGAACTTCTACTTACATGGCTCATTCATTCGTATACTGTAATTAAAAAAACTTATCAAACACAGCAGTATTGTAATTTTCACATACATAAAAACACACAAACAGCTAGGCTAACTTGGCACGATACAGTGTGACCTTTGAATCCGCTCCAAACGCTTCAGAACGCGTTCCATTGTCTTTACAACTCTTTGCTTTGCACAGGTACCTGTGTCAACAGTATAGTACGGATAACAGAAAGTCAAATCCGTGCAACAAGTGAAATTGCACGCACAGCTTAAGGCTCTCTGTTGCGGATTTTGTTCGAAAGAATTACTGCGGCCCTGGAACGCAAAGGGCACTAGGAGGAGCACGGATGGGTTTTATTTTATTTATGGGTGTCATGTTATACACACACATGTTTATCCTAACACACATTAATAAATAACCCCAAACGTTTATGTTTCTCGACAAAATGTACAAAGCGGCTGTTTTTTTTCTCAATCTCATTATTTGTCTCGTAGAATAGAATAGAATAGAATACTCTTTATTATGTACACCATATAAGTTACAGAAAATATATATGAAGAAAACATTACATAGGGTGACACAATGGGCGGCCTTATCGCTAAAAGCGATCTTTTAAAGACAACCTTTGGATAGATTTGAAGAGAGAAGGAAAGACAGTACTGTAGGTAGTCTTAGGTGTACTATTAATATATACAATAAATATATATACAATGACAAGTAGTCAAAGTTGTGTATAATGATATGAATGATTTCTTCTCAGATTTTTCTCTATTGTCCTGCGTCGTCTCAGGTGGAAATTAAATTACTTACAACGAAAATAAACCGTAAAACATAGGATTAAAGTTTAAATCATTCAGTGTTCACAGATGAGAAGTTTTCAAATACAGGATCACAATTCATTAACATTTTGACGGATTACGACGACTTGCATTCGAATGCTTCTTAAAAATTAGTAGAATTAGCCCTCTTGTGCATGCGTGTGCTAGTTTTCGCTTGTAGTATAGAGTCGACCTTCTGTATCTACTTCTCTGTGACACAGGTATGTTTACAGGCTACAAAAGTACGTAACACGCCTCTTAATGTGTCTCATCAGGGGCTGTCTTTCTTAAGAAGGTTGATGTAGGAATTTCTAATTTGGGGTGAAATAAATTTGAATTATCTTGCTCGTATATGTTTTGTGACCTCGTATGTAGAAGTCGGTTGTTATTATTTATCACGACTTAAACACGCATGTAATAGCACTGTCTATTTGATCCCAATGGTCACTTAAAATACACAACACTAAAGTCGAAAATAGTTTGCAATACAAGTATCTATAGCCACATCATCAACAATCTATTCATCGTTTCTTTAGTTTTCGACCTTTATAAACATCCCCATCTATAATAAAAAATTCCCCACAACATTGTCCCAAAGTAATAAACCATATTCAATTAAAACACACCTCCATTGTATGGCAAAATGAAGTGAAAGTCCCATTTTTTTCTCCGTGCCACAGTGTAATTAAATTACTTCGACGGCGCGGCGAGCAGAACGCCGGCAGTTTGTCTAGAAAACCTAATGAATTTTAGACAGGCTCTGCCATTCTATATCCGATTCGTTGGCGAGTCGTTGGATGAAAACAACTTTAATCAGTATTGATTCCTTTTGTTGAATAGAAGTTGCTGTCTATCAAACTGAATAGTTTTGGTATTGTGGGTTATTGGGAATGATTTTTCGCGTAATTATTCTATGGTAGTTTTTGTCGAAGCCTGTCCTAGTTAATAGAGTATTTTCGCAGCCTTAGGCACTCATTGATAATGTGGCTTTCTAGCAGTGATAGGATGAACAGTGTGATTCTGTAAACACTTCGACATGAAGTAAAAACTTAGGCGAAGTGAACGACCAGTGAGCTGTCAAACCATACAAACTAGATAGAATGACAGCTCACTTGTCGTTCACTCCACCTAAGTGTACACGGTGAGATGTCGACAGAATATACCGGCTGTACTTACTGCATACCTTTAGCGAGAATGAAAATAAGCAAACAAATAACCACTAAAACATTTACTTGAGGCTACCAAAACCCATAAGAAATATTACAAAACAGCAATTCTGAATTATTATATTCATACATTTTCTGTAATATTATAAGTCAGAAAACTTTTGTTTTTAAAGCGTTGTCACACTATAATCTCACACTGACACTACAAGAATTTTCAGACACTGAATAAAATTATTTAGCTAAGAGACACATTAGGCTAGCAAGAAAAAATGCAAAATAAAAGACGTGTCATCATTAAATAGAAGGCTTTACTTGTCTCACAAAAAACTAAAGTTGGAAAGGAGAACACGAATTTTTCAGCATAAATTAAAAAAAAAACAACCACACTTAAAAAGAACTACAAAATCAGTTGCCAGTGTTTCTCAACCCTCAAAAGCAAAATGGCGTCAGTTGAACCTCAGAGCTAGATAGTAGAAGCGAAAGGCGGTAATTACCATGACAATGTGCAGCGCGCGTTTCCGCGAGATTAATGGCCACCGCTGGCAGCCGTCACTCATTAAATTGATGAGAGAGGACCGGGGTGGCCACGAAAACAGCGGATGAAAATGGGTTATTTAAAATTCCTAAGTGTATATTTGAGTGGTAGTGGTACTAAGGGTAAATTTAAATTAACATATAGGAAATATTTTAAAAGAGTAAATTTATGTTTATTTTTTTTGTATTGGTTTTAGTTACTACATTTATCTTTTTTTTTAAATTTTATGTCTCATTGTTTGTCCTATTTTTTTATTTATTAATTTCTTATTTATGTATTATACACAATAAACTTAAAAAAGAAAATTCCATACAGATAAAAGAGCACAAAGGTACTTGCTTATTTCAAAAGAAATTTCTTCCAGCAAAAGAAAAAAAAAATTTAAATTTAAATTTTGATACTTTAGTCCAATTTTTTCTGCATGCTTCAGGGGCCTAACCACCAACTCTTAAAGCAGTATTACTTCAATATTACTTCTAGTGGGAAAGAGACGGAGCTATTCATCCTGTATAGCTCCGTCTCTTTCCCACTGGAAGTAATATTGAAGTAATACTGCATTAAGAGTTGGTGGTTTAGGCCCTGGTCTCCTGTTTGCATCGGGTTCACCAACTAAATACATAGTAACAGCGAAGAAGATGGACTATGTTCTTTTCATAGCAACTATTAACCAACTAAACCCAAGACAAAAGAAGATCATCTTTCATTCAGCTTATATCAGTAAAAAATAAATAAAAATACCTACAATATACGGTCGTGATTCGGAATCGTGAAAGGTTTATGCTATTCCAATTTTCGCAATTTTGGACGCTCTTTTATTTATTTTCCGCGGATTTCCTGCCTGTAGTTTGTTTCAGGGCCGGTTGCGGACTCATTGCGTCTAATGGCGTGCAGCCAGCCGGACCGATCACAGATTTGGAGGCCCCAACCGTTAAGCAATGCCAGGAACACGGCTATTATTAATTTTTAACGATGTAGGTGTTTAAGTATTTTTTGATAGAAATTTGTGAAATATGGTTGCAAGTTTCAAAATTCCGCACATTTATATGTTCACCTATGTCAAATTGGATGTAAGAATGGTGATTGAACATCTATATAAGGATGATTTATTTATGAGTGTAACAAAAATATGCTTCTATTTAGTCCGTCAGTTAGATTATCGAAAAATATTGGACACAAATTTTTTTTTTATTTAATTGATAAAAATTGACGAAGACAAAACGCATCAAAGATCAGGAGTGGGAGCTTGTGACGTCAAGGGTAGGTAAAAAGTGTATCGATCTGTGACGTCACACGAGTTTTCAATGCACTGTATCGTCTTCAATTTTTGTTTATGGTGGAAAAAGAAAAATACGTGTCTGATATTTTTTGGAAATCTATATGACTGACTATAAATTCGTTTTTTTAAGGAACATCGGTATTGTCATTGTCACCAAAATGACGCTTACACAGTTTCATTACAAATCGACGTTATCGCGATCAAATCAGTATAAAAAACGGTGTCGATGACTGAAAAAGAGCCGATTCTTTTACAAAACCAATTATGCAGGTGGAATTGTTCATCGTAAACACTATTTTTATAATGAAAACAGAGGGCTAAAACCGAGACTTTTCCTTGTATTAAATAACTTCTCAAGCTATCATCAAAGGGTTACAAAATGGACCAAAATATAATATATCACAACTATTAAAGATTAAATGTAGTAGCCGTTCGACGATTGCGTCGTAAACCCAAAAATGTGAATGTGATAATAAAACTAAGTTTTATTGAGTTTATTTAAGTCATAGGCGATAACGGATATTCTGCGTGTCCGTTCAAAATGCAACTTATTAATAATATTATTATAACCCTATTAGATTTCAGACATCTACAACTGGATTATACATACCTAAATATACATTCAATTGAACACATCTAAATAATTTGTAACAATATCTGATTCCTTGAATTGCTACATAGCCCTCTTCCTCTCTCCTAATTTTGCTGTTCCTGACAGCGTCCATATTGATATTTTACGTTTTTATGCGATCTTTGTAGTACATATCAAGTTTAACATAAAGAGGAAAATAATGAAGAGAAATATTATGTTACAGTAATAAGGTGTCATAAATATTATAATTATGTAATAGTAATATTATTTTGTAGGCATCATAAAAATGACTAAGCAGCCAGTGAGTGGATCGTTCTCCATCACATGGATTTTTTTATCATAACATTATTATAATGTAGGTCATAAAGGAAACTATCAAACCACTTCCTCCAAAAAAAAATTGCGAAAATTAATTCAATCTCAGAAAAAAATATAATAGTATATCTCTCACAACTTGTACCCTACAACGATTTCCAGCGCCATGTCACCAGGAGTTAGAAGATTATCCAGTTACGCTTTTACGGCATTCTTCGTACAGTCCTCTCGACACCGGAGATATCAAGGGATACCCTGAAAATGGCATTATAACAACATCAACTTATATAGTAGCTTTTAGTGGATTCGATGGAGAAGAAGTGGAAATATCGACGAAAACAAAAACTTGAATCATCCTTGTGGAGTATCGAAAGTTTTGATAGGTACTGCGTTTGAAGCTAAATTGTAAAATTGTAACTGTTTTTTTCTTTGGGTAAACGAACTGTGGAAAATCAGTTTGATGCGAGGCCTTATCTTTTTTAGTTTGGAAAACTCAAACCTAGTAAATGCTGGTTAGACATTATTTATTTATTTATTTAAACTCTATGTACAATAGTCAAGTGGTACATGGGCGGACTTAATGCAACAAGGCATTCTCTACCAGTCAACCTTTGGGTCAAAAAGACTACACTGTGGTAGGTGTAAAACAAATAAATTAGATTTGCAATAATTTTATAATTTTTGAAAATAATAAAGAAATAATATATTTAATACTAATAAAATACATATATATGCTAAAATAATAAACTAATAAATATGATGTTATATAATAATCTTTCTGATTGAGATAACTCATAATAATTATGACGAAGACCAAACTAAGAATGACAGGCCTATGTTATTTATTCAACTTTTTTTTTTGGATACGTAGTTTGGTCAAACCTAGCCTTCGGCATCGCGGTTAAGGTTCGGCAGTAAAGCTGGCTTTAAAACAACTTCTAAAGAAGCTAAATGCGAGTTTGATCTACAGTAATATACTTTATGAAGTCCCGTAAAACATTTACTCATAATTAAATCATAAAATCACATACTACAAGCTCTTATAAAATTATTAACCTATAACTTACCAAGACAAATTAGTCAAGTCATTAACTTAAGAGACGGTTAAGAGGCAAAATGGCTGAGTGTCAATTAAGTAAGACTTAGGAGACTAGGAGAGCCGGAGTATCGCGGAGGTCTCATCAATATGCATGGTCACACAACCTCACCGGACCGTTGAGAAATTAAATCGTTCGCGGCGAAAATGTTTTAGGGCAATTGCTTTTAATAACAAAGATGGATTTCGGAATTTATTTTGTTCGGTCTATGAATAAAATTAAGTCTAAAATAGAAATGACAGCAATGACTGCTATTTTAGACTTAATTTTATTCAGAATCCATAACTGTCCGGACAGAAACTGAAAATAGTTGTAGGACAAAAAAATATTTTATCAAAAATAAATATTTTGCAATTCATTGGGCAATTTTCCGATTTCAATAGTCCACTGTTTTCATGTTGTTGTACTGGGTATCAAACTGACAACTTATGAATTAAGTTTTTAAACATTACAAACATTTTTTGCTTATTATAATCTAACAATGTACTAGGCGCCCATACCCCGACAGAAGTTAACCATCTCTTCATAAAAGTTGATATAAATCCGATATTAAGAAAATTGGAAACGTCTTCAAAGCAATTTATTTCAGCTTGTTACATAAATATGATTTTAATATGCACAGACAGAAGGAGCAGCTGCAACTGAGTAATTTTTTCGTTTGGCGCCGATCCAGACACGATATTTTTTTTTATTTTCATTTTTTAACAATCAGAAACTGCGATAGAGGCAGAAAGTATAGTCTCTGCACTTTTGTACATAAATAAGTGATAAGAAATGTTGGCAATTAAGTTCTTGCGTTTGTTTCTTGAGTTCAAAGAGGGAAAGAAATATTATCCTTACCGATTCTAGCGTTTGCAAACATAACCGATACGACAATTTTTTTATAGAAGTGTGTATCGAAACGTAGCACGGTACAACACAAAGTTTAGTGTTTACAGGCCTCATTGCTGAGTATGACGTCCTGATAGCAGAAAAAAAAAACAAAATAAATGTTATACTTTAATGCAATGAAACAAGGCTCTATACAAAAACTAAGCATAATTTATTAAAATTGCCCCCAGAATTCTCGGTATATTGGTCCTATCTACAGAGCACGGAACCCCGCGCCGCACAATGGTTCGATCCCAAAATATTGTGGTCAAGTGATAAAAAAATCTAGATTCTAATCGTAATTTAATTCCGATATTGAAGAGAAACAAACTATATCAGCAAGATTTTGAAGGTTGGACTTACAGTAAATCGAATACATCTCTTTTATACAACGTGTTACAGAATAAGCCTCTGAAGGAATCACTGTACTCATAGTTACGAAGGGAACAACGAGGAAAACTTGAAAAAAAAATGACATTATTTTCTGTGCGTATAACTCAACCAACTGTACTGAACAACTAATTTTTTTTTCGCGATTTCGGCTTTGGTGCCACAGTAAAAGTTGTTCTGATAAGTAAGTACATACAATGATTAAGAGGTATTGCTTTTATCCTGTTACATGCTGTAACTGGGAAGTATGAATAACTAGTGATTTTGGTCAATTTTCGGCAGAATTTTTCAATTAGGCCACGCATTTTACACAAAGGCGGCACATATTGTGAACTATGGAACTACCTGTATAACAGTGGTATATTATACCTACATTTATGTCATCAACTGAGTTACTCACGGGCCTACAATAATGGAACGTTTCTATAGCACCCAAAGGTTTCATAAACGAAGAAGCATCAGAGTGGCATGCTTTCTTGTTTTCTATACTTTTCATAATATTTAAAAAAATGGACAGTATGTACTCTCGAGCCGTCTCTCTGTTCTGTGGTCCCGTCATCCTGAAGCCCTATAAATGCAAATACCCTACATAACGATACTGACACTGAAATTACTTCGACGAAATATAGATTGTTTATGCAGTACCTATCAGCCAATTAGCTGCTCTTCTGAAAATATGTGTTTATGGTGTTTATGATTTGGGAACTCTGTTGCGTCGGTGAGCATTTATGTACGAGTGGAATATGTGTCTGTGTAAGTTTGTTTGTTCATTGGTTGTTTTTTTTAATAGATAACAGAAAAGGAGGAGGTTCTCAATTCGACAGTTTTATTGTATGTTTGTTCAGCGATATTTTCGGCAATCGTCAACCGATTTTGATGATTCTATTTTTTTTGGAAGTGTATCTTCCCGGACAGATCCCATTTCAATTTGGTGAAGATCTGATGAAGAACTTCGGAGATAGGTAACGGAACTCTTCATTCCCGTAGGAATTCCCGTTCCCGTATAGCCGTACAGCCTTCCCCATGAATGTAGCTATCATAATTTCATAATCATAATACAAAAAAGAATTTCTCGCACCGCGTCGCACGCAGTCACACACGCTCGACGCGTTCTCGTTTGTCAACACAAAAAGAATCATCCAAATGATAATTCTTTTTGTTTTGAAGAATATTGTCCCGCACTGGTTTTATTTCAATTTAGTGAAGATCTGATGAAGAATTTCAGAGGTAGGAAACGGAACTCTTCCATAAATGATAGGAAATCGCCCGGGATTGCTGAAATCGCATGTCTGTTTATTGTTTACTCCAGTTCATAACATAACATCACTCTGTGAAGGGGTACGCAGATGTGTAGGTACAAGTCAACCTGGTACACCCTTACCTCACCAATTATGTTCAATTTCTATGTTTTTGGGGTTATTCGGGCATCATTTTATTGTTTTTACGAACCGATCTTGATATTTCATTTTTGCGTTGCATTGGATGCTTAACTTCAAAGATATATCAGTGACCTCTTCAACTTACGTTCCATTAAATCTAGTAAAGTGAGATATTTTTATATTTAAGTATGTCAATCCGAAAGCAAAGTAGATATTTAAGTATGAGCTGGTCTGAACTTTGGACAAAAAGTAACTCCTGAACGGCAAATAACGCAACCACTCATTATGGGAATAATGTCAACTTAGTTTTGGGGTATCACCACTCAAAAGTTAAAAATAAAAAAACTTTTTTTGGATAAAAATACAACGAAAAAACAATCAAAACACTGACTTCCGAAATTAAAGTTATTTTATACTTTTAGTGTTTTAGCCTGTTGTATTTTTAAGTTTTATTTGGAAGTTTGAAGTCTGTTAATAATAATATTGTATACCTATAACAGGCCTTTTCTGTCCTTTAGCGCTTTTGTTTTGTTTATGTCAGTTAGTTTCAAAGAGAAGTTTTACAAGAATGGTACAAACTTAGATTCTCTGGATTTTCTAGGAATAGATCTCAAAACGAAGATATAAATATTCTACGAATGATGATATTATATTTAACCAGAAGCATACTAACCTACGTATAACGTACTCGTATATCAACATCCCAATATTATGACAAATTGATTAGCCCGAAATGCACTGCAGTGGTTTACCGAACGTTTCCGGCTAAATAAATCAACCCTACGCTAGGAGAGGAATTGGCTAAATTAGAACACAGTATTGCAGTGATCTGTACAACAGCCGCACGCTTCGATCTTCAAGGTTAAGCAACGCTTGCCGAGGTCATTCCGTGGATGGGTGACCATTTAAACATACCGAGATTCGACCGTGTCTTAGAAAACAAGTTAAGCTGCTGGTCACGGCTGTCATTTGAATATTTTGCAGTTGTAACGGGTAATCAAATGGCTAAAATGACTCCAGTTTAGCCAAAGAGTATCATGTTACCTGTTATTGGGTTGTGGAGGTCAGATAGGTAGATATCATCTGCCTCGCCTTTTCTCAACTATATTGGGGTCAGCTTCAAGTCAAAATAAATTCAGCCGAATACCAGTATTTCACGTAGAGCGGCTACCTACCAGACCTCCACAACCCATTAACTGGGTAACACGGTACTTCTTGGCAAGTCTGGTGTCAGATTTTTTCTGGCTTCTGACAATTCGTAACGACTGCCAAAGATCTATAAATGACAGCCGGGACCAACGGCTTAACGTGCTTTCCGAGGCACGGAGGAGTCGCGATATGTTAAGATGGTAGCCACGAGCTCTTCCAAGGTCAGATAGGTAGGTAGCCACTCCATGTAAAATACTGGTATTCAGCTGCATCCGATTAGCCTAGAAGCCGACCCCAACATAGTTGGGAAACAGGTCAGTAAGAGGGTTGCAGAATTTGTTCGTAAGAGTCACCGCGGCCCTGGAACGCAAAGGGCATGAGGAAGAACACGGATGGGTTTTAGTCAGTAAGAGTCTGACACTCCCTTCTGCTCCACTCAGAGCGGAAGAAGTCATTTGATATTTCCCGTACATAAAAAAGGAGTCTGATACTCCCTCCACTCCGCCCAGAGCGGAAGGATTTATATGATTTCCAATCCTTAAATAAAAAAAAAAAAGAGTTTGGAAATGTGCTTGCAGATTTAATGTTGCTGTGAACTAGCACCAACTTCTTGTCTGGGTAGATCGAAGTCAACAAAGGGGTTCGATTTTCAAAGAACATATCTTGGGATTATGTTGGTGAAGAACTGCCTTAACAGTGAGCTTGAGTTTAAGAAGTTTGAAGTAGTATCACATTTTTGGTTGGTTTACGACGTGAGAATGTTATGTTTGTAGCTATAACTTAGAGTAGTTTGAGAAACAGCTTGCTTACAGAGCGGTCATTTTTAGCATTTGGTTTTTGGCTTTTGCATATCATAGAACTTTTGTTCCGTATGGTGTCGGACATAAATGAATAGCATCATCCCATTACTTCCCGGGGGTGTCGTAAGAGGCGACTAAGGGACTCCCAGAGAATGGGCAGTAGCATTCTCTGTACAGCAGCTACACCGCAATCGCCAACCCGCCTGCCAAGTGTGGCGATTATGGCCCGTACTTTGAGGGAGGTCTATGTCCAGCAGTGGACCTCTTTCGGCTGATATGATGATGACAGCACCGAGAATTATTTTGATATTATATTATATTATTATAAGGCAATTAATTATTGTGATAGACAGTGATATCATATATAGTCATCTAAATAAAATAGGCATTATATGCATTTAGATCTAGTTTGGCTTTAGGTAAGTTCTAATATTATATAACTTTCCTTGCAAAGAACTAATTTCTATATTGGTCATGATAATGGTCTGTTAAATTGTATAAATATTCTATATCTAAAGGAAATCTTGAAAGCTTCCTGCGGGACAGGCCTAGCCTAGTTCAGGAAGTCTTTGATAATCTTTTTTGTAAACCTTAAAGAAAAGCAAACGTTCTTGTACAGTAATCTCATTTTTTCTTGTAATAAATTTATTCTTATTCTTACTTTAATAACAAAACAATTACTTGAGCAAACTATACCGAAGTACTAGGAACACAGCTTTAACGAGACGTAGTTCTTAACTTTTCAACTTTCTTCTACGAGAGCGCTAAAGTCAGCCCTTGAAAAGCCTTTGTGTATGCAAATCAGTATTAAAATCTTCTACATAATGAAGCATCATTATACAGCTCTGAGATTTCATTTCAGTACAACGTAGATATTATTTAATTCTTGGAAAACACGGAATATTGAAGTATTTTGAGCTCCTATTAAGAGGACATATGACCTGGTGAAGGGAAACCGCTAGATCATCAGAAGATAAGTCTTTGTGGCGACGGATATGTCCAACAGTAAACGTCTTATCTTTCTTTCTTCTTCTTTCGGGTGAAATGATGATGATGATGATGACTAGAGACGTGATTCAGTCATCATCATTGTTCCCCAGTTCTAATTTTTTTTTTATTATTGATAGGCACGCGCTTGACCACTATCTCACCTGATGGTAAGCGATGATGTGGTCGAAGATGGAGCAAGCTTGCCTAGAAGTAACCTATACACTCTTGACTTAAACGACTCCCAGGTTGTAGCTATGAATTAAACGTTTGATTTAAATATACCTACTTACCTATAACGATGTAAAAACTAATCAATAAAAAACAAGCGACATAAATCAGAAAGCGTCATTTTAAAATCGTTCGAGTTACCAGGAACAACACTCTTAAGGAGAGGTACTTAGTTAAAATGGCAGTTTGCCGTAAAACAATATGATATGCAAACAAAATAAAAACGTTTATAAAACTGAACGAACCAATACGATTACAATACACGACACATATGTCGATTGCCATCATTTTCATTTCGAAGAGAAACGTGAATTCGTGGGATTTATCGAACGATATAAAATTTAAATTATACAGCGTGTAAGGGACATCGACGCACAAACGAATACCATGGATCCAGGACATGATTCTGGACCCCCCCGCGTTGGATTGTTTCGTCGGCTTTTTCCTCTTTTTTTCATTTTTTTCAGGCGTTTTTTTTACTTTAGACTGTTCATAATCGGTATTCTTACCCAACCCAATGTGATTTTTTATAAAAAAATAGTTAAATCACTACTTTCACTAAAAAAAGCAATGTAAATAAAACTAGAATTAGGCATCTGCTCAGCTGTTTTGTTGCAAAAGGTCAACGCATCCTACCTAATAGCAAAACACTAACTAACCCATGTGTGTGTAGCGTCTAACATACCGTCTACAAAAGAAATTTTTCGTGTGTGGTCTGTAAACCGATCATTAGCGAGATTAATTACTTCTACAATTTGGTTAATGGCATTAAGTGTAGCCTTTTCGTGAAGTTTGCGTTACGATGTCCCTAACACCCTGTATTTCGCTATGTTCCCGATGTGAATAAAACATGTTCACGCGGACGAAGCCGCGGGCTCTAAGTAGTTCCAACAGAAATGAAGTCTCAAAGAATAAAAACATATCCCTCAGCAATTTCTTCACATCTTTATTACTTTATGAACTAAACCGTCACTTTACAACTTTTAATAAAAGTTTACACCCAAAACTCTTGTACCGTAAACCAGGAACCGCTTCCGTATATAACTTGGGACAAAAGGACATTTTTACGATAGTCGCACACACCAACTATTTTTACGAGTTGAATCCTTGCGGTAACGAATATGTGAACTTTACTGCGTCACCTACGAGATTATGAACGAAGGTTAAGTTCACACAGCAATTAAAATGGAAGCTAAACATAGATAATAATAAATAATAATAGAGCTGATGATAATAGTGGTATATTTTAGTTAGATTACCGTTAAATATACATTATATTGGGCACATATTTATCTTTTGTCACGTCATTGAAAACTGAACACGATACAACATTTCTACGCACCGCGCGTGGTAAATTTTGTTTGGCGTAACAATGTGACGTAACAGGACCCCACTCCTGAACTTTAATGCTGTTTATCATTTGATTTGATAAAGCAAATAAATACATACCTGTTCAATATTTTTTGTTAACCAAACAGAAGGACTAAAAAGAATCATATTTTTTAACCTGGAATAATTGCATCCCTATTTCTGTAAATTGTGTGAACTTCTGGTTGTTGTTACACTAAGGTACATAATAATCTACTTGTATATCAATCTGTGGAAACTGTTTCTGGATTGTGTTGTACTAATTGTATACTTATGTTTGTTATTGCATCTGTTTGTTTCCCAAATAAATCAAAATAAAATAAAATAAAATTATAATTGCTCTAAAAGTGTACTTTTATTGAGATGACATCTAGTGTTGCTATAAACAAGAATTAGTCGGTGTCGTTCATTGTTTTATTATTAGCAACACTACTCATCATACTTTCATGAATGCTGTCATATTGACAAACAAACCTAATAATACCAATACTTAGCAAGAATCAAATAATAAACTGCTATTAAACATGAGCATAAATGTTGCAAAGCAACTGCGCGCGTGAAAAACGTATAACTGCGTCTTTGTCATTGCGTATTCTAAACAGACGCAATTTCAAAACTATGTAAACTGTGTTGTTCCAGAGTGCCAAAAACCATGTTTTTGAAAAGTGAACCTTCTCACAATATCTTTACAGTGCCCTGTTCAATGTTATGCAGGTCTGAGTCAGCACAGATGATCTCGCTCTAAGATAGATGTAATAAAGTCTATTCTGTTACTCAGTAACTGCGCTTTTATCTTCGCAAGCATATCCTGTCTACAGACCTTGTGAGATGAGCTGGATTGTATACAGAGTAAGTGAAGATGATTGAGTTGTAAATAAATGGTGATTTAGTTATGCAACAAGAAATACCAATTGTTTTATTTAACGAGAGACTTTCGATTTGAAAACTACGTTCTAGTTTATGCCAAGATGTGTGTGTGTCGGACGTAAAGTTCCGTATGGTGTCGGACGTAAAAGAATACACCATCCCATCACTTCTCGTGGGTGTCGTAAGAGGCGACTATGGGACTCACCAGAGAATGGGCAGCAGCTTTCTCTGTAGGTACATTGCCAACCCGCCTGCCAAGCGTGGCGATTATGGCAAACCCCCCCTTTTGGGGGAGGCTTATGTCCAGCGGTGGACGTCTTTCGGCTGATATGATGATAATGATGATGATGATGTGCTTGTGGATTGTGTGATCTACTTAAAAGATTACTCAACCTACACGCACATTATGCCAAATAGTGCCATCTGGTTATAAGTAACTTGCTTTTGCCCGCTCCCGTAGGAATTTCGGGAAATCCTCTCTTAATGCGCCCCTACACTCCTTAAGGATCCTACATGCCAAATTTCAGCTATCTACGACGAGCTGTTTCGGCTGTGATTTGTTTGTCAGTCAGTCAGTTAGGCAGGCAGCCAGTCAGTCACTCAATCACTCAGTAACGGAAGAATATTGTATATATTGATGATTGAAAATGTTTATGGTTCTCGCCCGAGTCCGTCGGCCCAAGCTAGCAGGACTCAGACTTGTTACTAACAAAATAAATAATGTCCTAGGGCTCTGGGATCTTGGTCTATTCACATTTCTTACGGAATTAATAAAGAAAAATAAAGAACTAGTTACCTCTCTGTAAAGCTCTGTACATAGGTACCTAGTGGTTTACTAAGGTTAGGGAGTAAATGGTTTTCATTAAATTGTAGTGAGAAAGTCTTAAAATAATCAGTATGAAAGAAATCATCAATGTATGAAATAATGATGATGATAATAATTAAATCCTACGATGAATTCATACAAGTTCTTGTTTGAACAAAATAAATAATTTTCTTCAACCAAATAAATTAAATGTTTGGCAACCCCATATAACCGTACAATTTTGACAAAGTTACCGAACGATCCAGTTACTCAATTTAAAGTTTAATGTCGTAACCGAAGCCAAAATTGAAGTCAACGTTAAGTTTGCTTTTAACTCTGATTAACGTTATTAACGGTGAGATTATTATACCTTTAATTCAAGCCATGCATTTATTTACAACATAATTATGAATAACAGTTAAATGGACAGTACGGGTTACAGACATAATTTAAGTAACCTATGAATAATCTTAAATTTATTTCTATAATTTAAGACTTCATACATACAAATGTTCAGAAGCGGACTTAATGTCTTAGGCATTTACAGGCATGTACTTATGACATAAAATATACAGAGTAATTTTTTCAAACTTTTTTAGGCATCACAAGTCCAATTTTATTATTTTATAAGCAACGTTCGCATGAGTCGCATCTTTGTTGCAATCTGTCAAAAATGTATGGTAAGGCTTTTTGAGATGCAAAAGCGAACGTTACTTAAAAATGTGTTAAATTGGTTATCAGGTATCATTTCAAAAATACAATTTCAAACAATAAATAATAAATCAGCTGCTCACCACATTTTGTCGAGTTATGCGAGAAAAACTTTACCGAACTGCAGATTTTTTTTGGAATTGATTAATACATGATGCTTGGAATAAAATTGAGTGGTAATTGAAAAATAACCACATAGTAGGTGCGATGTTTGCAATAAATGGGGCAAGAACAGACTTGGATAATAATAATTCAGAATATACACATACAAGAATACTTTCCTTAAACCACTAATAATAATTAAACTCTTACCATCATCTGCTTCACAGGCTAGCTCTTCAGATGAATCTGCTCGGTTCCTCAGGTCATGGAGGCGAGAGAGTACACGGTGGGATGCACATATTCCTTCGCTTACATGGCCTGAGGAGCAGAGCACCACTGCTCCGGTATCCTCGGCCCTATTGTCTTAATTTTACGGTAGGTTTTTGATTGACACATTTTATAAAATATGTGAGATATACATAAACTATACAAATAACTTAAATAGCATAGATGTGGAGAAATGCAGGAAGAGAACACCCTAACTGTAGGAATTTGTCACAAACCTTATTGGTGATGATCTTTAAGGTCAGGTGCGTAGTACTCAAACCTACGTGCTTATATGCCCAGAAAGCCAATTCTTGAACTTAAAAAGAAATCACATTCAAGGTGCATCATCTCCGTGATAATCACTGTCTGAATGTAAGGGGTAAAAAAGGGGGTTACGTCATTTTGAGTGATGACGTAATTCTTTGTTTAGGAATTACGCATTAACACACATTTAATAATTCATTAGCAAAGAAAATAACTTAAAAATACACGAAACTTACAACAAACTAAAACATAGCATCACAAAATTCGTCCTCAACGCTGTCAGCTGGTAATGTACCCAAGAGACTGGCGGCATTGCCACGTTGAATGGCAATGCTTAGTCTCTGCCCAAAGTAAAAGCCAGCTCTTGGGTCACGGGAAGTGTTAACTAGCCGTTTCGAAATTTCATTGAAAAGGCTATGAGCACAAGGGCCCCATGGCCCAAGGGTTTCAACCCCAAACGGTTCGAAAATATAGTTACCAATGAGGTTAATGTAAGGTAATTAATTGGAAGTTTTATAAACAGTTTGCGACTGCGATGCTAATGCGAACGGTTCTTAAAAATATTGGTGTTGGCCCTCTGACATATAAACGTCAAAAAAGTAAAAGGAAAATGTAAAAATCCTATGTCTCCATATAAGGTAAAACTGTGGGTGTTTACAAGATTATCAAACAACATAAAATAAAACATCATAAAGCACATATTTGAAGTTCATAAGCCACCAGTAAAGCTATAAAGTACTAGGATAACATGAATTGCAGGCAATTTAAAAGTGAGACATGGTCATTAGAATAATCTTACATCAAATCGTAGTCAAGTGGCACGGTGCCAAAGCTGGCAACGTAGCTTCATTAATATATGGCTAACCTAACTTATTACGTTTTAGCTACCAATATGAACTCATCTATTTTATGATTGCCTGGTTATTAAAGGATCGAAAGGGAGTGGTTTACAGATATTGGTTTATTATAATGTGATTTAGAAACGATTTTCATTCAACTTTCATTGATGGTTTTACTAAATTGGTTTTGATATTCAAAATAGGTTTGCAAGGTACTTGATAACTAACAAAGATCTACTTGAATGAATACTTATTTAATGCAGATGTGCTAATAAATAGCACAATTTGTGAAAAAAGAATGGGAGGAAAAATTGAGCAGTTACACTCTTTTCATGTTATTCTTGCATCCTTGTCACACATATAATTGTAATCGTCGTTTGTACTATACGGCGTTAATTCACTACGGTGTGACTTGCGTGTTACCTACGATCAAAAACACATCTAAAATGTACATGCAGACACTAGCAATAGAGATGTTTCCTGAGTAGTTGTCGAAAAATATTGGATACGTATTTTTTGTTTTATCAAATTAATAAAAAATACGAAGATAAAGCACATAAAAAATCAGAAGTCCCACATTCTGGTAAAAAGTGTATCGGTCTGTGACGTCACGCGAGTAATTAACGCACTGTAATGTTTTAATTTTTAGTTTACGTTAAAAGATAAAAAATACGTGTCCAATATTTTTTGGAAATCTATCTGACGGACTAATTAGATTATTTCAGGAAACATGCATTTTGGATGAAACCATTGGTAAGTATGTATAAGTTAGTTAAATTAGGTAAATGCTGCAACAAGATTAATAAGAAAAATACTCCAAGAATATAAACCACACAAAGAAAAGAGGGATGATACAGTCAAGAAAAAGGTTATTTATTCATCAAAAACATTGAACCGCTTATTTAATACCCCTCTTCTCCCAACAGAGGATAAGCTTGATAACTTTTTACAACATAAACTCCTTGCTTTGTCCATAAATCTCGGGCAAAACACCCCATTCTGAAACAAGTGGTTATCCTTTACACTTGCAAAATCCTCGATATACGGCCCTATGTATGTCGCAGAAGAAATGGCCTAATAACACCCCCATTTTGCCCCCTTCCTTTTGCTCCACTTTGCCCCCTTAAGGGCGTTTTCCGCATAATTCGCTAATCAACCTTAAGCGTAGGATTCGGGGTTATCCCTCTTGTACGATCTCATTTACTTTTCTTTTAGTGACATGCCTTGGATATCGTGTGAGTGAATATTTATGGATGCTGTGAAAGCCTTGTGATAATTTTTGATGTCATTGTTTAATTTTTATGTGCAATTAAGGGGCTCTGCTTATTAAAGAAAATACTTCACACATTCTCGATAGAGTGTATGAATTAAAAATAACAAGCTAATAATCTTGGCTTTCTCTACAGACAATAACAAAATATCTAGCCTTATATTAGTCATATTAGATTGAAACCTAATATGCTTAGTCTAGATACTGATTAGCCGATCCTAAACTCCCATAAATCACTTCGAATTAGGAATTTAGTAATCTCTATTCAAATTAATCATATAGGTACCTATGTTTCTTTTATATAAAACAGTGTTGTGTATGTTTTGTGGTCTAATTTTAAATACCATTTTTTAACGTTTAAACGTTTTGCGTTGCATAATTTGTGATGGTAGAATACGATGGATTAAGTCTATGATGAATCAGCAAAGGTCTCAGTCATAAAATTATAAAATAACATTTCATCAACCATATAACATCATCACAAACGAAACAACTACAACACGACACAACATACCACAACAAAACCCAACACAATCATTCTACAATAGCAACGTACCTAATCTGATCATCTATTTATGAAAAACGTGCTTGCGGATTTTAGCTTTGAAATATCAATTTAAAAGGCAAATCTCCATCTCTAGTTTAATAAAAATCAACGCTACTTCAAACATTTGCCGACTTAAAATTCAAGATTGTAATTGACTTAGTTCATTTAATCGGTCGGAAACGAGGTTCTCATTCATTTCTTGAGCGTAATGGCTGGCAATTTTATAAAACGACTTTCCGTTTAGGTTTTTAAAAAACCACCTAAAATCGATAATCGTGCCCAGTTGATAGCAATGGACTGGGCCCATAACCTGCAAAGGCCTTAAATTAATCAAAACTGGTAACATTTGTGTGTTCTATATGACTCGGCAAACAGGCGTGATATTATGCATAGCTAAACATTCTAAATCGTGATTTTTTAATATGTTATACCGGTTCCGACGTACGTTTTCTTCTCGCAAAAAAACATAAAAACACTATTGCAGCACCACCTACCAGGTGCAATAGCACTCGGCAACAACGTTCCTTTCTACCAGTAAAATCGTTTTCGTAATCGAATTCGTAAATCGGAACACAAAAATCCAGTAGGGCTAGCTTGTGGCCACATACTAACAGCCGCACGGGTCGATCTTCGAGGTAAAGCAACGGTTGACGAGGTCGGTCTGTGGATGGGCGACCATCTTAACATACCAAGACTCCTCCGTGCCTCGGAAAGCACGTTAAACCGATGGTCCCGGCTGTCATTTGTAGATCTTTGGCAGTCGTTACAGATAGTTAGAAGCCAGAAAATCTGACTCCAGTCTTGGCAAGGAGTACCGTGTTACCCAGTTAATGGGTTGTGTAGGTCTGGTAGGCAGCCGCTTCACGTAAAATACTGGTATTCAGCTGAAACTGTTTTGACTGGAAGCTGACCTCAATTTAGTTGGGAAAAGGCTAGGCAGCTTTGTAGGGCCCACTACTAAGATGTCTTAAAACCATAATGATTACCGGTGTTGATGGCTGACGGATGCTTGTTATACAACGGTATCACGATGGCGTCATAGCCTGGGATCAGACTCGAGTTCCAGACATTACCTTCCTACAAGTAATTTTGCCTTGTATTAGATTAGATACGAAACGTTTTGTAACAGAGCAGGAAAATCTCTTCACCCAGTAGATGTGAGGAGATGGGAACATTTATCACAGTGAGTAATTGGCTCAAGGTGTCAGGTCGTCGTACTGTAACGTGATATCGCCGTGACTACAGTATCGGACAGTCATCAATACGCGTAGTACACTATAACATTTAACGAGACAAATATGAAATAAACAGAATGGCTGCTACATTATGTTAGTGATAATATGGTGACCATAATTAAAAGCCATTTATACTTACAAATACTTACAGAAGTAGCTATACTTTTAATTTTTTTCTGCATCAGCACATATTATAATAACTTAAATTAAAAGATACACAAACCTTACAAAAAACTAAAATATAGCATCAAAAAATTCGTTCTCAACGCTGCCGCGCTGTCAGCTGGTAATGTGGCTAAGAGACTGGCGGCATTGTCATGTTGAATGGCAATGCTTAGTCTCTGACCAAAGTAAAAGCGCGTAGCCATGTCTTGCAATCTAGCTATCCAGTCCATGGGATAGGTACATTTTGAAGTGTCTACTGCAATAATGATAAATGTCATTGTTACCTTGTTTCGAGATAATTGTGTTTCAATTGTATGAATGGGAAAAGAAAAGTCTTGTAAAGTCTTGACATATTTTTTTGTTAGGTTAATGTTTTTTCAGCTTTTTAAACTAGGAAAAACGTACTTTTTTTTAAACCAGGACTTTATTGAGTTCTGTCCATTTGTCTATTATCTTTCACTGTCAATAATCTAGGGATTGTAAGTAATATAGCTGAGTTTGTAAACGAGATTACCAACAACTTAAATCAAGCAGCCAAATGACGTTCTTAGAACCAAAAAAAATGGATATTTAGGGGAGAGCGGGGCTGGTACTAACAAATTTTGTAATATGGTTTATATTTTTAATGATAATGAACTTTCTTGTTTATTTTTTTATTCATAGCATGCTTTGGTTATTCAGCTATGATATTAGTAACAAAAACAATCAGTAAGGTAAGTGCTTTCAGAAATAGAGTCATCCAAACCAAAAAAATCATTTGTTAATACATACCCCGTATCTGGGGTAAATATTAACGGAGCTGGGGTAAGTATTAACGTAAGGGGCAATTATTAACAGAGGCTAAAATTCTATCATATAATTAAATAAAAGTTATCATATTAAAGATTTTTATTTGATATGAACAAATCAGTACTTTTTATGATAGGGAC
Organism: Melanchra persicariae; assembly: GCA_947386135.1. NCBI lineage: Eukaryota > Metazoa > Arthropoda > Insecta > Lepidoptera > Noctuidae > Melanchra > Melanchra persicariae. Next base: position 4,267,529 of record OX376661.1, on the reverse strand, counting down.
TGAAAGAATATAGTATGTAGATTCTTTTAAATCTACACTAATTAACAATAATTGAATATTATAGTTTTTTAGTCTACAAAAATTAGTACAAATACTTTTAACTTAATATTTAAAAGTTACTAAACTTTTTAGTGTCAACAATCATAAAGAGTCACCCCGTTCTGCAGATGTGACTGCCCCTACCTGCTTGAAACCTCGTTGAGTTACCATTTTCTTGGGCTTTTGCACCGTAGTGACTCCAGTGTCATCAACATTCCAGATTCGACTCGGAGGGACATTGTATCTTTGAAGCACGTCTTAATATTTTTCGAAAAATGAATGGACATTAGTACGGTTAAAGGATGTTGCCCTGCTTAAGCTGGTCGCCTCAGGACTCCGAATAGACAATATCGCGTTGCGCTTTATAAAACCGGCAAACCAATCTTTGCCAGCCTTTCCGTCTCTTTTCCAAGATTCTGAAATATTTTCGATCTTGTATCGAATGGCAAGCTCTGCTAATTTCTAGACATCATCAGGTAGCAATCCAAAATAGATATTGGCACATATTATTAAATAATCTGCCATCATAGCTTCTTTTTCTGAATTTAAAACTAAACGGTTTTTTTATAACCCACTATAATAGAAGTTCCCTCCCTTATTTTCTTAACGTATTTAAACAGTGTCACATGAAATATTGTATTCAGTAGCAAGATCTCTATATTTTCTGTTTTTTTTTTCCAGAACTTCCTTAGCTGCCAGCTCAAATACTTCTTGAGACTTGGACCCCCTTGTAGTCTTCCTTTTGTAGTTTTTCATTCTGTAAGAAAAACATACCTATTGTAAAAAACACTCGGTTAATACCAAATTCATACGGGGTAGGTATTAACATGTTAATACTTACCCCACTCAATTTGTTAATTTTAGCCCCAAGGTTACTTTTTTTACTTCATAATTTATAGAAAATAAACTAGTTAAAATAATTATAAACAAATAATATAGTGTTACTGGCAATAAAATAGAGCTCGATTCAGGATAAACTATTATTTGATTCAGCGAATAAATAAATCTTAAATCAATTTACTGTAAAGCACAAAAAGTTCGCTTACCTGTCAATCTGAGGTCGCTGCGTACAACTATTACAAGCGATGGCCGGTTGGCAACTAAGAAGTCAGGATACGTTCGGCTGTGTATATAGTGTTTCTAAACCGAGTATCATATTTTTAACACTTCACGTTTGGCGGGAATCAGCTTGTTAATTCTTACCTCCGTTAAAACCAGCCCCGCTCTCCCCTACCATAATTGCAGTGGAGCCTTCATTTAATACTGGTAGTATGCTCCCTTGAATTTTTAATTTTGTCGCGGGCATAGCCGCTAGCAGATGCTAGTTACTGATAAAATCTAGGAACGTGTCCAGACTTTACGACGCGCCAAAGAGTCTGACTGTCAAAATGAACTCATCGAAACCACTCCAATTCCATTACCAAGAACAGCTAATAAATGCATGAATTCCAAGAAACCCTCAAAGACACTGAAGAAGACACGATACAATTATTTAACGAAAGCAGCCTCTAACAACATGTATGAGAAAATTAATCAAGACGGAGGATGTGAAAGAAATGACGATGACAGGGACAGACAAAATTGCCCTTTTCCCCGTTTCCCTTTTTTTAGGGTAGGTGCTTATAGAAATATGTTTCTTTTATCAATATTATGTTAATACAGAGGAGCTCGTGGCTAAATTATAACAGCCGCACGGACCAATCTTCAAGGTTAAGCAACAATTGCCAAGGTTGGTCTGTGGATGGGTGACCGTCTTAACATACCGAGTTTCCTCCGTGCCTCGGAAAGCACGTTAAGACGTTGGTTCCGGCTGTCATTTGTAGATCTTTGGCAGTCGTTACGGAATGTCTGAAGCCAGAAAATCTGACTCCAGACTTGCCAAGAATTATCATGTTACCCAATTAATGGGCTGTGGAGGTTTGGTAGGCAGCCACTCCACGTGAAATACTGGTATTTAGCTGAGTCCGGTTTGACTGGAAGCCGACCTGAATATAGTTGGAAAAAGGCTAGGCAGATGATGATGTAAATAGGGAGGAGATTTTCAAGCGGTTTTTTATGGTAAGGGTAGCTTTTCTTGTAAAGCCATGATTGTGCAATAGGGGTTGAAAAGTTGAAGATTTATATCGTCTTATTAACTCTTTCAGTCACACTTTTACATTGGATCTATATGAAAATCATCAAAGTTTGTTGATATCGGTAATAGTAATGGTGAGCAGATTGTAAAAATGAACATTTTGTGTTTCTTTTTCGTTTAAGGCTTTCCATGCAAATGATGGTCCGTTACGATGACCACAGAGTGGTTCAAATAAATAAAGAATTAAATTGCAGTCAAGCAAGATGCCTATTAACTCGAATATTCCACTTTCTGCTAAATCACATTGACTGGAAGAGTTAAGCGATTTTGTTCATGGTGGCCAACGCCAATGAAGAGTAGCCAAGAACGTAAAAGGGGTATTACAATGGATAAGTGTGTGAAAAACATACGTGCACTCTCTCTCCCTCTCTCTCTCTGTTCCTATAGTCCGATGGGACCGCAATCCGACTCGACTGGAGAGAGATCAAGCCCAGAAAGGCTTAACGTGATTTCCGAGGGACTCATACCACTGACTTCCGAACTCCGGGCTGCTACTGAAATTACTAATAAAAAAATTCCCCCAGGACCTCATGCTCAACAGTTGTGGTTTGCGATCACTAGGCCAATGAGACTGGTGAAAAGTTGAAGATTAATATTGCATGGGATTTAAAGAAAATTAAAGACATTGCCCAATAGGACGTAGAAGGTGATATAAAAAAATATTACAGATTAAAAGGAGAAGTAGTGAATCGGGCAAGAACCTGCTCCCGGACCGCTCCTGATAAATAACGTCATGGAAAATCCAATCATAATTTTCCTACCAGGCTATCCAACCCATGACTTCTTGATCTAGATCAGGGTAGATAACAACTTTGTAACCTCCTTCAGATGATGCCAGTTTGAGTTGGTATTTTGTCAGACAATTTTGTCATTATGGAAGGTCCATTTCTTATAATTTTAAAGCAACGCAACGTACAGTACAATTACTATTTTTATCGTGTATAATAATTTGAATTCGGAACTAAGTAGGTACTTGATTGTTATAACGTTCACAGGGAAATCAAAACCAAACAATAAAAGTTCTGAATTCAAATTATAATACAAGATAATTCTAATAATTTATGGACATGGAAATTGGCATTCGTTTGCATTCGGAAATGCGAAGATTGCGAGGGACCTTTAGAAAATAGTTGTACTGTACGCATTCGCATATTATGGCCTATGTCTAACAGTGGACGTCTTTCGGCTGATATGATGATGATGATGCAAGGTTCTACTGTCTATGAAATTAAATCAGCTTTATTGCATACAGTTTGAGCGGTTTCGAGAGTCCAATCAATGTTGAGTGCAAAATGATGTTCAGAACATCCTGTTTATTTTGCAAACCGAGCCATATCATATTACTTTCCTTAATAAAACTTGTCACAAAAACTTTTCGAACGTGTAATTTTCCCAGAAATACATTCTGGATTTTTATTTTTTTGTCATTCATGCGATCGAGTTTGACCACTATGTCATCTGATGGTAAGCTATGATGTGGTCGACGATGGAACACGCTTGCCTAGAAATAAAGAGGAGGGCCAACTACATTTTGGTGCATTTTCAGATATTCCTTCTATATATTTTACTACGGCTTCACTCTGCCAGGCTTTGCTTGCGCGAAAGTCGAAAATTATCACAAGAGAACGTACTCCCGAGATGAAAGTTATCATGTGTGTTAATCCATGTGTGACAAATTGACTCTGTACTGTTTGTTAGAAAGAGTAATAAACATTTATCCACAAAAAACTAACATAACTAAATCTACATCGCAACAAAAAGCAACGGAGTGACATCTATCCCGCCAGCTGCGAACTACTGAACGAAATCCTGCATCGCGGTATCAGAATTTTCAATACGAGTTGAACACAATAGTCCGAATATCAACTATCGGACAGTTGCCCACCAGATACAACAACCGTCTGGTTGGAGGATCCTCCCTTTGGACTTTACTGTCTGTTCCGCTCACCTCTACACATTCATCCTCACAAACTTTCACATTTATAATACTAATATTACTATAATAGTGGCATAGAATAGCATTTCGTTAAAAATAAAAACAAATCTAAACAATTCATCCGACAAAACCTATTTCAAAAACAGTGCAGCCTGAAATCTGCTTAGAATTAATACGAGCATTATATCCGTTAGAATCCGTTTAGTGGTGGCCCTCAGAGGAGCGGAACAAACAACATGCATTAGTGGCGACACGCTAAGCCTACAGTGCTAGTGTACAGAACTAAAATCGCAGTGCCTATTTGCTAATTGAGTTGAGAGAATTATGATTTCAATATTAATTGAGACACACTGTTTTGTATCTATATTTATTATTAGTTACTTTAAAAGGCCCAAAAAATGGAGCACGGGTTGCGGAATTTGTTCGAACGAGTCACCGCGGCCCTGGAACGCAAAGGGCATTAGGAGGAACACGAATGGGTTTTAGTAAGTAAGAGTCTGACACTCCCATCCGCACCCAGAGCGGAAGAAGTCATTTGATAATTTCCCAGCCATAAAAAAATATAAATGGAGCACGTGGACAGCGAAAAAGATTTAAACCAAGAAAAGGTGAACAAAATTTTTCTAGCAAATGGAGCCAGCCATCATGTTGGATTGTCTCCTACACATGTAGGAGAAAAGAAAGAGAGCAAAGAAAAATCATGAAATCCATTATAACTCATTTGTTATTAAATACTAAATCAGATGTTAATTGTTGATAAACAGAGAAAACTACAATAGGAGTCAAATTAACCAACCTAATAAAAGTAGATAACAATATTTTCTCTCGACCGTTTAAACACTTAATTAATTCAACATTTAATTTGCTAGTACAAAGTTATTCCCAAAACGTTTTGAATTCAAAGCTCACAGACTAATTAAAGTTGGCCAAAAACAGCGGGTGGGTAATAAATTTCGCAGTGGAAAAGTTTTGTCTTACTGTTGTATTTATACTGTGGCTTTTGGGACCAACATCCTAGTTGTCTCACAAAAGATGTAAGTAGATAAATTGTTTGTATTTTGTGATTTAGTTTTTTTACGATAATTAATTATGAGTTTGGTTGTGAGTTATTTATCAAAACGATAATCATAAATTATAATATATTATATCGCTCTAGCTATTTTCTCTTTGTTTTTCTAAAGTACAGTCTTTATTATGTCTATACCAAAATTGATTTAGCTAGAGTAGTTTCAGTTTAGCTTGGATATCTATGAATAATGTAAAAATAGAAAACATTGCGTAGATTGATTTATTTATAATTTTGTCCTATCTCCAGCACAATCTATCGCTTTATAACTGCGTTTGAAATTCTTATGACACTTACTTTACCTAAAACAGTTGAGTTGACTGTTACCTAAACAATAATCGTACTAGTTGTTATTAGCGAATATTCTTCATTTTCCACAATGCAATGCATTTTTAAACCCCCTAAAAGCAAAAGTAATGTATCGCACTGTAAGGCCTTAAATTAATCAAAACTGGTAACATTTGTGTGTTCTATATGACTCGGCAAACAGGCGTGATATTGTGCATAGCTAAACATTCTAAATCGTGATTTTTTAATATGTTATACCGGTTCCGACGTACGTTTTCTTCTCGCAAAAAAACATAAAAACACTATTGCAGCACCACCTACCAGGTGCAATAGCACTCGGCAACAACGTTCCTTTCTACCAGTAAAATCGTTTTCGTAATCGAATTCGTAAATCGGAACACAAAAATCCAGTAGGGCTAGCTTGTGGCCACATACTAACAGCCGCACGGGTCGATCTTCGAGGTAAAGCAACGGTTGACGAGGTCGGTCTGTGGATGGGCGACCATCTTAACATACCAAGACTCCTCCGTGCCTCGGAAAGCACGTTAAACCGATGGTCCCGGCTGTCATTTGTAGATCTTTGGCAGTCGTTACAGATAGTTAGAAGCCAGAAAATCTGACTCCAGTCTTGGCAAGGAGTACCGTGTTACCCAGTTAATGGGTTGTGTAGGTCTGGTAGGCAGCCGCTTCACGTAAAATACTGGTATTCAGCTGAAACTGTTTTGACTGGAAGCTGACCTCAATTTAGTTGGGAAAAGGCTAGGCAGCTTTGTAGGGCCCACTACTAAGATGTCTTAAAACCATAATGATTACCGGTGTTGATGGCTGACGGATGCTTGTTATACAACGGTATCACGATGGCGTCATAGCCTGGGATCAGACTCGAGTTCCAGACATTACCTTCCTACAAGTAATTTTGCCTTGTATTAGATTAGATACGAAACGTTTTGTAACAGAGCAGGAAAATCTCTTCACCCAGTAGATGTGAGGAGATGGGAACATTTATCACAGTGAGTAATTGGCTCAAGGTGTCAGGTTGTCGTACTGTAACGTGATATCGCCGTGACTACAGTATCGGACAGTCATCAATACGCGTAGTACACTATAACATTTAACGAGACAAAAATGAAATAAACAGAATGGCTGCTACATTATGTTAGTGATAATATGGTGACCATAATTAAAAACCATTTATACTAACAAATACTCACAGAAGTATACTTTTAATTTTTTGCTGCATCAGCACATATTATAATGACTTTAATTAAAAAATACACAAACCTTACAACAAACTAAAATATAGCATCGAAAAGTTCGTTCTCAACGCCGCCGCGCTGTCAGCTGGTAATGTGGCTAAGAGACTGGCGGCATTGTCACGTTGAATGGCAATGCTTAGTCTCTGACCAAAGTAAAAGCGCGTAGCCATGTCTTGCAATCCAGCTATCCAGTCCATAGGATACATTTTAAAGTGTCTACTGCAATAATGATAAATGTCATTGTTACCTTGTTTCGAGATAATATTGTGTTTCAATTGTATGAATGGGAAAGGAAAAGTCTTGTAAAGTCTTGACATATTTTTTTGTTAGGTTAATGTTTTTTCAGCTTTTTAAACTAGGAAAAACGTACTTTTTTTTAAACCAGGACTTTATTGAGTTCTGTCCATTTGTCTATTATCTTTCACTGTCAATAATCTAGGGATTGTAAGTAATATAGCTGAGTTTGTAAACGAGATTACCAACAACTTAAATCAAGCAGCCAAATGACGTACTTACTTAGAACCAAAAAAAAATGAATATTTACCATAATTGCAGTGGACCCTTCATTTAATACCGGTAGTACGCTCCCTTGAATTTTTATTTTTGTCGCGGGCATAGCCGCTAGCAGATGCTAGTTACTGATAAAATCTAGGAACGTGTCCAGACTTTACGACGCGTCAAAGAGTCTGACTGTCAAAATGAACTCATCGAAACCACTCCAATTCCATTACCAAGAACAGCTAATAAATGCATGAATTCCAAGAAACCCTCAAAGACACTGAAGAAGACACGATACAATTATTTAACGAAAGCAGCCTCTAACAACATGTATGAGAAAATTAATCAAGACGGAGGATGTGAAAGAAATGACGATGACAGGGACAGACAAAATTGCCCTTTTCCCCGTTTCCCTTTTTTTAGGGTAGGTGCTTATAGAAATATGTTTCTTTTATCATTATTATGTTAATACAGAGGAGCTCGTGGCTAAATTATAACAGCCACACGGACCAATCTTCAAGGTTAAGCAACGCTTGCCAAGGTTGGTCTGTGGATGGGTGACCATCTTAACATACCGAGTTTCCTCCGTACCTCGGAAAGCACGTTAAGCCGTTGGTCCCGGCTGTCATTTGTAGATCTTTGGCAGTCGTTACGGAATGTCTGAAGCCAGAAAATCTGACTCCAATCTTGCCAAGAATTACCGTGTTACCCAGTTAATGGGTTGTGGAGGTCTGGTAGGCAACCGCTCCACGTAAAATACTGGTATTACTGAAAGCCGACCCCAATATAGTTTGGAAAAGGCTAGGCAGATGATGATGATTTTATGGTAAGGGTAGCTTTTCTTGTAAAGCCATGATTGTGCAATAGGGGTTGAATTTTGAAGATTAATATCGTCCTCTCAACTCTTTCAGTCACACTTTTACATACATAAGAAAATCATTAAAGTTTGTTTATAGCGGTAATAGTAATGGTTAGCAGATTGTAAAAATGAACATTTCTTTTTTTTTTGTTTAAGGCTTTCCAAGAAAATGACGGTCAGTTACTGTGACCACAGTGGTTGTAGTAAATAAATAATGAAATTGCAGTCAAGCAAGATGCCTATATTAACTCGACTATTCCACTTTCTTTATTTTGTTCATGGTGGCCAACGTTAACGAAGAGTAGCCAAGAAAGCAAGTTGTATTATAATGGTTAGGTGTGTGAAAAACACAGGTGCACTCTCTCTCTCTCCCTCTCTCTCTGTTCCTATAGTCTCTTATAGTCCGATGGGACCACAATCCGACTCGACTGGAGAGAGATCAAGCACAGAAAGTCTTAACGTGCTTTCCGAGGGACTCATACCACCGATTTCCGAACTCCAGGCTGCTACTGAAATTCCTGAAAACTCCCCTGACGCTCAGCAGTCGCGGTTTGCGATCACTAGGCCAATGAGACTGCCCGGGGATATCGCACGATCTCGAGCGAGGCGGCGAGCCTTCTTGCCGGATTGCCGCCATGGGATCTGGAGGCGAGAGCTCTTGCACACGTCCACGTGCGGCGTGTGGAGGCACTACGCCGGGGCGAAACTCCGCTGCCGCGGCAAATTGCTGCGTGGCGGACGGAGCTCCGGCAAGACACCATGGCAGTATGTAGTTTGCGACTGTCGCAACCCAGTGCAGGGCACGCCACAATTGCGGCGATAGTGCCCCTCTTTGAGGAGTGACTGGAGAGGCGCCACGGCGTCCTCACCTTCCGCTTGACGCAGGTACTCACCGGACACGGTTGTTTCGGGAGGTACCTGTTTCGGATTCGGCGGGAGGAAACGCCCGGGTGTTTTCACTGTGACGATCGCCCGGAGGACACGGTGGAGCATACGGTGGAGGTCTGCCCTGCTTGGGCGGAGCATCGCCGTGTCCTCGTCGAGGCGATCGGCGGCGGCGACCTCTAGCGTCCGGCCCTGGTTCAATCCATGGTCCGGAGCGAGAAGGCATGGGAAGCCGTCACCTCCTTCTGCGAAGCAGTTATGCTAGTGAATGAGGAGGCGGGCCGCGTGAAGGAGAGACAACCCTCACGCCCCAGCCGCCGCAACATAGCGAGACGCCCCGGGCGTCGGGAGTCGCAGGGCGATTCCCGGCCACCGTAGGCGCGGGTCTGCAGACGGCGAGTGTTGGGTGGCTCGCCGTCCGATCAAAGCCAGGCCCGGGTCGACGGCGCGTTGTGTTCCACGCGCGCCTCAAAGAGATGTCAGCATAGCAGTAGGGGCCCGTTAGGGCCAGAGCCTATCGGGCAAGAATCTACTCCCGGGCCGCTACTGATAAATAACGTCATGGAAAATCCTGTCACAATTTTCCTACCAGGCTATCCAACCCTTGACTTCTTGATCTAGATCAGGGTAGATAACAACTTTGTAACCTCCTTCAGATGATGCCAGTTTGATTTGGGATTTTGTCAGACAATTTTGTCATTATGTAAGGTCCATTTCTTATAATTTTAAAGCAACGCAACGTACAGTACAACTATTTTTATCGTGTATAATAATTTGAATTCGGAACTAAGTAGGTACTTGATTGTTATAACGTTCACACGGAAATAAAAACGAAACAATAAAAGTTCTGAATTCAAATTATAATACAAGATAAATCTAATAATTTATGGACATGGAAATTGGCATTCGTTTGTATTCGAAAATGTGGAGATTGCGAGGGACATTTTAGAAAATAGTTGTACTGTACGCATTCGCATATTATGGCCTATGTCTAACAGTGTCTGATATGATGATGATGATGCAAGGTTCTACTGTCTATGAAATTAAATCAGCTTTATTGCATACAGTTTGAGCGGTTTCGAGAGTCCAATCAATGTTGAGTGCAAAATGATGTTCAGAACATCCTGTTTATTTTGCAAACCGAGCCATATCATATTACTTTCCTTAATAAAACTTGTCACAATAACTTTTCGAACGTGTAATTTTCCCAGAAATACATTCTGGATTTTTATTTTTTTGTCATTCATGCGATCGAGTTTGACCACTACGTCATCTGATGGTAAGCTATGATATGGTCGAATATGGTACACGCTTGCCTAGAAATAAAGCGAAGGGCCAACTACATTTAGGTACATTTTCAGATTTTTTTTCTAGTTTATTAAATAATACTCTCACTCTGTCAGGCCTTGCCTGCGCGAAAGTCGAAAATTATCACAAGAAAACGTACTTCCGAGATGAAAGTTATCATGTGTGTTAATCCATGAGTGACAAATTGGCTCTGTACTGTTTGTTTGAAAGAGTAACAAACATTAATCCATCTATCTGATTAATACCGCCACAAAAAACTAACATAACTAAATCTACATTACAACAAAAAGCAACGGAGCGACATCTATCCCGCCAGCTGCGAACTACTGAACAAAATCCTGCATCGCGGTATCAGAAGTTTCAGTGCGAGTAGAACACAACAGTCCGAATATCAACTATCGGGCAGTTGCCCACCAGATACAACAACCGACTGGTTGCAGGATCCTCCCTTTGGACTTTACTCTCTGTTTCGCTCACCTTTACACATTCATCCTCACAAACTTTCACATTTATAATACTAATATTACTATAATAGTGGCATTTCGTTAAAAATAAAAACAAATCTAAACAATTCATCCGACAAAACCTATTTCAAAAACAGTGCAGCCTGAAATCTGCTCAGAATTAATACGAGCATTATATCCGTTAGAATCCGTTTAGTGGTGGCCCTCAGAGGAGCGGAACAAACAACATGCATTAGTGGCGACACGTTAAGCCTACAGTGGTAGTGTACAGAACTAAAATCGCAGTGCCTATTTGCTAATTGAGTTGAGAGAATTATGATTTCAATATTAATTGAGACACACTGTTTTGTATCTATATTTATTATTAGTTACTTTAAAAGGCCCAAAAAATGGAGCACGGGTTGCGGAATTTGTTCGAACGAGTCACCGCGGCCCTGGAACGCAAAGAGCATTAGGAGGAACACGGATGGGTTTTAGTAAGTAAGAGTCTGACACTCCCATCCGCACCCAGAGCGGAAGAAGTCATTTGATAATTTCCTAGCCATAAAAAAATGTAAATGGAGCACGAGGTCTGCGTGGACAGCGAAAAAGATTTAAACCAAGAAAAGGTGAACAAAATTTTTCTAGCAAATGGAGCCAGCCAACATGTTGGATTGTCTCCTATACATGTAGGAGAAAAGAAAGAGAGCAAAGAAAAATCATGAAATCCATTATAACTCATTTGTTATTAAATACTAAATCAGATGTTAATTGTTGATAAACAGAGAAAACTACAATAGGAGTCAAATTAACCAACCTAATAAAAGTAGATAACAATATTTTCTCTCGACCGTTTAAACACTTAATTAATTCAACATTTAATTTGCTAGTACAAAGTTATTCCCAAAACGTTTTGAATTCAAAGCTCACAGACTAATTAAAGTTGGCCAAAAACAGCGGGTGGGTAATAAATTTCGCAGTGGAAAAGTTTTGTCTTACTGTTGTATTTATACTGTGGCTTTTGGGACCAACATCCTAGTTGTCTCACAAAAGATGTAAGTAGATAAATTGTTTGTATTTTGTGATTTAGTTTTTTTACGATAATTAATTATGAGTTTGGTTGTGAGTTATTTATCAAAGTGATAATCATAAATTATAATATATTATATCGCTCTAGCTATTTTCTCTTTGTTTTTCTAAAGTACAGTCTTTATTATGTCTATACCAAAATTGATTTAGCTAGAGTAGTTTCAGTTTAGCTTGGATATCTATGAATAATGTAAAAATAGAAAACATTGCGTAGATTGATTTATTTATAATTTTGTCCTATCTCCAGCACAATCTATCGCTTTATAACTGCGTTTGAAATTCTTATGACACTTACTTTACCTAAAACAGTTGAGTTGACTGTTACCTTAACAATAATCGTACTAGTTGTTATTAGCGAATATTCTTCATTTTCCAAAATGAAATGCATTTTTAAACCCCCTAAAAGCAAAAGTAATGTATCGCACTTCTTGATAAAAAAATATAATAACAAACCAAAAACGCATTCATAATAATTTTCCTCCATCCAAATCACAGAAAATAGCATTTTTAATCAACTAAAATCCAAGACGCACATTCTGCCAGCACGCTTACCGTTCTCAGTGCAGATCATGGAGATTACTAGAGACGCCATCTTCTATAATATCTACATATATCTGTACATATAATAAAGGGGTTCGAACATTTTTATGGAAGCTGACATACCCCCTAAAAAACGCGTCGCAACATAAGACATATATGTATGGGTAGAAGACACAAAAACAAACAAAAAAATGGCAATCAAATCACGTTTGTTGTATGGGAGCCCCACTTAAATATTTATTTTATTCTGTTTTAGTATTTGTTGATATAGCGGCAACAAAAATACATCATTTGTGAAAATTTCAACAGTCTATCTATCACGGTTCATGAGATATAGCCTGGTGACAGACGGTCCAACGGACAACGGAGCCTTAGTTAGTATAGTTAGGATTCCGTTTTATCCTTTGGGTACGGAACCCTAAAAATGTTAGCAACATGGTGCCCTAAAGTGTCACATTGCCGAGATTTTTGGAAGTAAAGTCGACATGCTCATTTCCATCATTTTTGGATTTTTAGTCTGTTTAGTTGTGCAGGCATCACGGTAAGAGTAGAAAACCAACTTAGATAACTTTTATACATACAAAATGTACGTAAATTTAAAAGCAACTTAATTTGTTGTTGCATCGCAATCGGTTTCCTCTATCTAAAGTTATATGAATTTAAAGTGTTCAAGAAAGAATTAATTTTGGTAACATTAGAAGTAGTGCCCTCATACATTATGTAGGGTTGCAAAACTTAAATTAAAATACAATTGGTACTTAGGACGTAGGCCCATATTCCAAAATCTCCACTCCATCGGAGCTAGTCATAAATTGAAGTTTTTGCATTTGTTTGCTCATCTCTCGAGTACGAAAAAGTCAATTAGACAAGCTGTCATTGACATTTTCGTGCTCATGTTGGAGTTGTAGTTCGAGTTGAGTTTGAGTTATTTAGTTATTATTATTTATTTTTATATACTTTATTGTACACCAAAATACAGATACATATAGAAAACCTTAAACTAAAAAATACAATTGGCAGCCGTATCGCATTTCGCGGTCTCTTCCAGGCAACCCGGTATGGAAAGAAATAGCCTGGACATGAAATGGGGAATGAGTTAATGGGTTGAATGAGTTTACATTTTGGAATATGGGTTTAGGTATCTACCTATTAGTCAAATTACTACACAGTAGGTATTAAATACATTTTATCTACACTCACAACGTAATGTTCCAAATATGAGTTCGAAAACGAATGCATAAACACGTACTTTTTTTTCGTGGATAGGTAAAATTTAAAAAAAAAACCATTACAGTTCAACATTTTCCTTCGATTTTTAAACAACTGCATCATAAAATAACTTTTTAATTTTTATAGCACACTTTTTCTTTTTAATTTTTGGCGCGTGCTCATTGACTTAAGTCAATGAGCCAGCTTTTATCTTTGTCTATGGATAAGCGCGCTGCGCAGTCATTCGAATACGCAATGAGAATATCCGCCATATTGGAATCAACAATTTTTCCACTTATTTTATTTCAACTGTATGAGTGAAGATAAAATAGTGTATGCAACGGCATATAATTAGGTATTAAAACACTCGTGTGATGCTATTATCACACTCGGCTACGCCTCGTGTGATAAACCCACACTCGTGTTTTAATAACCCTTTTTATATGGTCGTTGCATAAACTACTATTATCTACACTCACAACGTAATGTTCCAAATATGAGTTCAAAAACGAATGCATAAACACGTACTTTTTTTCGTGAATAGGTAAAATTTAAAAAAAAACCGTTACAGTTCAACATTTTCCTTCGATTTTTAAACAACTGCATCATAAAATAACTTTTTAATTTTTATAGAAGACTAAAAAGAACAAAACCGTTCGAGTTAGTGTTTAGTGTTAGTGAAAGTAAATAGTGTTATGTAGCACAAGTGTTACCAAATAAATGCAAGAACGAAGTGTATTCGCCTTAATAGAGACAATAAGAAAAGTGCTATTGGACACATTCTTAGTAAAGACAATTTAACAGTTTAGGTTTTAAATTAAATTACTTATTAGTCTATAAACAAGGCTAGATTGTAATAAGATTAGGGTCCATCCTTTTGATGAACTCTAGGATAAGTCAAAAAAAAAAAAAAAAAATTATAGCTCACGTTTTATTTTTAATTTTTGGCGCAGGCTCATTGACTAATTTGATGATTGATTGACGCGCGCTGCGCTGTCATTCGAATACGCAATGAGAATATCCGCCATATTGGAATAAACTATTTTTCCACTTATTTTATTTGAACTGTATGAGTGAAGATAAAATAGTGTATGCAACGGCATATTATTAGGTATTAAAACACACACTCGTATGATGCTATCATCACAAATGTGATAAACCCACACTCGTGTTTTAATAACCCCTTTTATATGTTCGTTGCATAAACTACTATTAATATTTGTTTCTCTTCTTTATTCTTCTTTAATATTTTAAATTTTGTCAAAGCCGTTTCTAGCAGTGGCCACATAGGCTTCTCCGTGCTCTGTGTCCAACACATTCACAGTTCTCATCGCAGGCTCACACAATGGCGCCGAGGTACCCGCGCTTCCTGCAATTTGTCACTTCCGTCCCGCTCCGCTAGACTCTTTCTAATTGGATGGATTTAAATTAAATTTCGAATGTCATTGTGTTTTGATTGGTGACAGTTTATTTTTGAATATATAATTTTAATGAGATTGAGGGAGGTTTATTTGGTTTTTGTTTCAGATTACCGATGGGTATCTATTATAGGGGAAATTTTCGTATTTTAAAGGCGCGTTCGCAGCCCCAAACGGTCCAAAACACCTCTAAATTCAGGGCTCTGTTAAATATGACAATGTGACAAATTTGTCAAAAACTGACAAAAATGTTACAATTTCGCGACAGGTGTTGTGGTTTAATAACGGTTGATTCACACATA
This sequence comes from Melanchra persicariae, assembly GCA_947386135.1. Lineage (NCBI taxonomy): Eukaryota > Metazoa > Arthropoda > Insecta > Lepidoptera > Noctuidae > Melanchra > Melanchra persicariae. The sequence continues at coordinate 4,252,259 of OX376661.1, read as the reverse complement.
GCCGGGCTGTGGCTGGGCAGTGTCCGGGCATTTGATGAGAAGGAACTTCACGAAATTTCAAATTACAATCTTCGCATTCTATGTCAGTCTGTCTCCACCAGCGATATGAGGCAGTCGTCACACGAGGCGTATGGTATGAGGCGTCATTTCACATTCGAGATGCGACACGCCTCGTGTCTTCAGCACGGTACGTTTCGTTTCACGCTATGAGTAGGAAACATTTAGGAAGCTGCGATTTGTAGCGAGAGTTTTACGAAAGATTATGTTTTGAAGAGTATCTTTGAAATGTTATTCGTTAGTTAGAGTACCACTGTAACTCATTTCACTCTGTATTTTAATTTATAATAAATTTGTAAAGCCTAGATAACGTTTGACAAAATCGGGTCTTGGGGCACCCCGACTCGGACAGGTTAGGTTGGAAGGTTCGTGGTTATTTTTTTATTTTATGGTTACAGTGAGTATTGAGTCAAATTGTCACTTGTCGAGAAAATTTCTCTTAATGGTTAACAGTGTAACACAGCATGGTGTAACTGAACGGGAACAAACGGAACGCTATAATTATGAGGTCGACAATGAAGCACGCTTATGAGAAGTAACCTGTTCACTCATGAAGTCATGATTTGAAGACTCAGGTTATAGTTATCCGAAAACTCAAAGTCCAGCAGGGAATTCCATTCCTTAACTGTACGCACAATGGTATACAAAAAAGGTATTAAAAAAAACGTTTGCAATACGTTTGTGGTCTGCCACACGATTTGAATCCAAAACGAATACAGTAGGCCATAGAAAAAACCCTTTTGATTCCATAAGACGAGCCATACATAATTGTACCTACTACAGACATTGCTGCCAAAGGCCGTATCCATACGTCCCAGTTATGAAGCCGCGACGACGCGCCTCGTGTAACGACACGGAACGTTTCATTTTACGGAGACTTACCGGTGACAGAGAACCAGATGTAAGTTATTGTGGTGCATTCTTTCCAGATTTGTAACGCGTTTAGTTAGGGGTAGGTGATTATTTGGACCTACAAAGTAACTTTTCTTCTTATTTTCGTCTCCATTGACTCAACTTTTAAAATCTTGTCAGTATGCGGCCACTTAGACAGTTTTGTCGTTAGGTCCTGGAAGGTGCAGGCCCACGAACGGGCTCCATAATGGCATTATGTTGGGATGGGTCTATGGGTCCATCTTCGACCACATCGTCGCTTACCATCAGGTGAGATAGTGGTCAAGCGCGTGCCTATGTATATAACGTGTAACAGAATAAACGTAATTCGTCTTAAGGGGGCATTGTACTCATCATTATGAACAACTTTAACAATGGCACCAACCCCGAAATCGCGAATTAAAATCAGCTGATCAGTACTTTTTGTCGAGCACTTGATTTTTTTCCCGATGTTTGTGTTGGTCCCAAAGTGAAAGTAGTTCACAATGATGAGTACAATGATCCCGTGTGAGGTATTGCATTGGTTCTGTTATACGTAATGAATATGTCGCAGCCAACTAGCTAAATCCGCCGTTTCATTAAAAGTCTAGCCTCTTCATTGAACTGTGCCGTTTAATCAGCGACATAAGAGACATGGTCAAGTCATGAAACGATATTGAACAAAAGATGTCACTTTGGTCGCTAAAAAAACCGGCCATTTAAATGAAAAGGCTAGGCAACCAATTAAATGGCTGATTAGGCTAATTGGCTGCGACGTATACAAGATGGCAACTCATCCACGTACCAATAAGCCTTAAAAAATAATTATTTATTATCTTAGTTAAGTTTTAATCATTTTTCGACGTCTTTCAAAGAACAATAGCTGTCATTGAATAACTTCAGACAGTCTTCCAGACTTGTTGAAGTATCTTCCATGGGTCAGGTATGCGGACATTCACGAAGTTTGTCGAACGAGCATTCCATTTTCAAACTAAAACGTGTGGTGAAAGTATTTTGTAAGAAGTTATATTAATTTTTGAGTTATTTATTAGATTACTGTGTACTACCTACTTTCACAATAATCAGCTATTGTTGCTCATCTTTGGGTTACTAAGGGCGGATTTTACCAATGAAACTGAACGTGATCAGTACATCTAAACTGCGTTCAAGAGCTGTCAGTGTCAATATTCCATAGAAAAATAATGACTCTGACAGCTCATAAACGTAGTTTATAAGCTGATCGCGTTCAGTTTCATTAGTAAAATTCGCCCTAAGACTTTTTCAGACAAATTAAAATTACTTGGTGTATTAATAAGTCTTATTTTAGAAATAAGCGCTCTAAAACGTTTTTTTAAATCAGACTCGGAACAAGTGACTATCGATCGTTTAATTTGTGAAGTTTCGATTATTTATTTGTAGAAACCGCAAGTTAAAAAAACCGTAAGTAAAATCTAAAAAACCGACCTGGTGCGAGTCGGACTCGCGCACAAAGGGTTCCGTACCATTTTCTATCAAAAATCTAAAAATCACGTTTGTTGTATGGGAGCCCCACTTAAATATTTATTTTATTTAGTTTTTAGTATTTGTTGTTATAGTGGAAACAGAAGTACATAATCTGTGAAAATTTCAACTGTCTAGCTATCACGGTTCATGAGATACAGCTCAGTAATAGGGTCCCGTTTTTACCCTTACGTGGTACGGAACCCTAAAAAAAAACTTTATGGACGCGTTTCCAAATGGGTAGTCAAATCATTACTTTTTTACACAAAAGTATGTTTATTAAATAAAATGCTTTGCATTCTTAAAATGTTTTTCTCATGAATTGTTGATAGATGTGCATGGTACGATTCTGAACTATAAATATAATTTTAGATAGGTACAGTTTCTCAATAAATGTACCGAAGTGATTTTTTTTACTTCGGTACATTTATTGAGAAAATGTTGCCATTACTTGCCAAAAGTCGCTCAATTTCAGTCAAAACTTCAAAACTATTAAATACCTACCAGGCATTTATAAAAGATGAAGCATAAGCCATCAAGCCGCAATAGTTCCCACCAGCATGCTGTTAAAAGTGGCAGCAACTAGCTAGTGACAATTATAAGTTCTTGTACAAATATCTGCCAAGTATACAAAACAGTGAACATAATAAATTTGTACCAGGCATACACGAATAAGATAGAGCTTATGCCATCAGCCGGCAATAGTTTCCTCCAGCATATTAAACGTAGCAGCAACTAGCTGGCATACGGTTGCCAATGCACGTTTCCGTCGACGCCTACCATCCGGCGCCACAGAGCATATATGACAGTATGTCAACTTCGCTCGGCCTGTGTTTCGAAGTTTGATTGCAAAAGTTGATGAGTATAATGGAAAAAAATGGAAGTTGGTCAATGATTGGGGAATTTTTTGTTGGGAAAGTGTAATATTGTATTCAGATTTGCAGGTTATTTAGGTCCGGTAGTGCTATTGGGTGTTGTTTAACTTTAATAATTTTAAAATGTGAAAGTAAAATTTATTCTGTATCTTGGTTTAAGGTTCATAAATCTGACTAGAGAGCAAATTCCACTAATTTTTAAGCAACGCATGTCTGTCAAAAAAACCTAATTTTTCATACATTTTTGACAAAATGCGACTGAGATGCAAATGCGAACTTTGCTTGAAAATTAGTAAAATTGGCACTCTGGTATACAGATAAATCGATACCAGAAGTATCAATTAACGTAAGCGAAATTTTAGAATTTTTGATAAATGCCACTTGAAGTAATCGCTGTAAGGTTCATTTTGGCATTTTGGGTAAATGTCCCTTACATTAACTGATACATTACATCAGGTATCGAAATTATAACGATTTTTTGAGATAAGAACGGTAATGTAACACTGAACTACTTACAAATAAGTAACGGAATAAAAATGAATGTTGTAAGAGTTGATTATTTTTTATTTTGTTCACATCAACTTCATCGGCTTCATTCGGAGGAGCTTGTGGCTACATAATTACAGTCGCACAGGGGGTCGAGTCTACTATTGCAATCGTGTCTCAATGACCGGTCAGTGATCGATTTTTGATGTATAACGTCAAACTTATGACACATTTCCCATACAAAAACTGTCAAAGTTGTCAAATATTCGATCACTGACCGGTCATTGAGACACGATTGCAATAGCAGACTCGAGCCCCTGATGGGTGACCATCTTATAATAGGCATCGAGATTCCTCCGTGCCTTAGAAAGCACGTTAAGCCGTTGGTCCTGGCTATTATTTGTAAATCTTTGGCAATACTTACGGATTGACAGAAGCTAAAAAATCCGACTCCAGTCTGGTCAAGAAGTACCGTGTTACCGAATTAATGGGTTGTGGAGGTTTGGCAGGCAACCGCTCCACGTACATACTGGTATTCAGCTGAATCTGGTTTGACTGGGAGCCGAGCCCAATATAGTTAGGAACAGGCTAGACAGATGATGATGGTGAACATCATCGCCATCCTTCCTACCCTTGTTCCGTATTACTTAGGATCACCTCAACACGTTTTCTTCTGCCATTTTCCCCTTTCATATAAATAAGCACGGCACTTAAAGACTCACGAATTTAATATTTTCATAGCTCAACATTCCAAGCGAACACCACCCGAAAGCTTCATAAACTTTCACAAACAGGCAACCTCAATAACTCATTCTGGAGCACAGAAATTTTAAATTCAAATTAATCCACTCAACACGCTTAGACTGTGACGACTATGGATATATTTGAAAACAGAATTCAAGATATGCGTCAAATTCTGGGATTACAAACTCTATATCGTCCTTTACAAACTTCAGAATCCATTGCAACCCAAAATGTTGTAGGGCATTTGTAATACAAACGGTCACCTAAAAGTAAACTTTATATTTGAAAATCTAAGGTTAATATTTGATTTGGTATAGAAGTGTTAATAGAAAGTGTCTGTGAACAGAAACCTCGGTAGCCACTAAATTGGAAGATGGACTACTGAACTCTATTTTAGAGAGAGGCATGAGAATATTAAACTGAAGCAATTTAGTAAATAGATTTGTTAAGGGAACTACCGAGTTTATGGTTTGGCCCACAAATGAAAGGTAGTTTCTGTAGAGTGAAATATTAATTTCTTTGCAAATATTTGACATCTTTTTTTTTTTTAAACACGTAGACTGCTAAATTTTTTTTTGCTTTCCTTTTGGCTTTGCTGTAGTCGGGTAAAAATAGGAAACTATCGGGGAAACTTCGAAACAGTTATTTGTAATTACTGATCTTACTATGAAAACACTCTTATTGACCGACTAGCTGTCATAAATGTTTTTTCACGACTCCCGCAGCATAGAATACTTGACCGAAATCACGGGAAATAGCTAGCAATAACACAGCAAGACGAGTATTTCATAATTTTCTGCCATTACATACTTGAACTACTGATTCATTTTACTCTGTGACGTTTACAGATGTAGTAACGGCGGCGTCTGCACAGCGGAAGCATCCCGCTAGCCACTAGATTATTGCACAAGATATCGAGTTAGGAATTAGCTCCGTCCGCACTAACTGATAACGACAGACTGCTTAGGCTTTGTATTCAATTTTATTTATCTGTGCTACTTATGAATGGTTTATTCAGAAGATTCAAGACGCCCCGGGCGTCGGCAGTCGCAGGCGATTCCCGGCTTTGAGACGCGGAATGGTGAGTGTTGAGTTGAGTTGCTCGCTGTCCGATCAAAACCAGGCCCGGGTCGACGGCGCGTTGTGTTCCACCCGCGTCTCAAAGAGATATCAGCAAAGTAGCCCGTTAGACCCGTTACGCCAGAGCCTGCCAGGGTTGCGGAATTTAGTTCGGAAGAGACACCACAGCCCTGGAACGCAAAGGGCATGAGGAGGAACACGGTGGGATTTTAGCCAGTAAGAGTCTGAAACTTCCTTCCGCTCCACCTAGAGCGGAAGAAGTCATTTGATGCTTTCCCATCCATGAAAAAGGAATGGCTTATAAGAACGTATTGTTTTATGAGCTGGTGAGATTTCAGCCAAAACCGACGAGTGTTGAATCTTGATGGCGGGTTATAACTTATAGAACCAAGCGTTAAAACTTGACCTTATTATACTAGGTTATTGGTAACTCGACGTTTTCCCGACAAACTCGATAGTGTAACTTATTTGCAATAAATAAGCCTCCGATAAGACCTGGACGAAAATGTATGGGTTGAAAGAAAATACAAACTTTCAAAATTTAACATCACATTTCACAATCAATGAGTTAATGTAGCGATGCTTGGGACAAGCCTATGCCTGGCAGTGAACGTCTGTCAGAAAAATAAAATTAACAATGTAAAATTGAAAAAAATGTGTAATGACAGCACACTGAAACTCCTGGGGCTCTAGACAAGTGACATTCCGTCAGCGGTAGCGTGGCGAAGGCGATTGTCAATACGTCAAAAATGTATGGGATTGACAGATGCTATCGAAATGTCACGTGATCAAATTCCTACATTTTGGCATTTCGACAGTCGCATTTGCTAATTGAATGGCACATTGTCTACGGCCTCTGGTCTAGTTCATAAAATCCTTCTGCAATTATTACCGATAAGGACAAATGACACAAAATAAACAACCATCTTTAGATCCCAGTTTCTACAAAACATTTCCCATTACAAACTTATCAAAAAGCCTCAAGATTTCGTTCCGACGACGCCGACGTCTGAAAACCGAACAATTTCGAAACAGTGATTACAATGTTCAAATACCGCATCTATTAACCCTTTGAACGGTCGCGCTAATATTCGGCCCACGAAATAAATGGACTGGCTGTCGTTGTTAAGGTGGGGACAGACGATAATTATTTTGTATTGCCGATAACGGTTTTTAAACTGGGTTATTGACATTTAAAAATTACAATTGTATCTTAAAAGCCTTATGATGATAATATTGGGCATTTAATAATAGTAATAAATGATGGGGTAATGGGGGTCAGCGGACAATGCAGGTCACCTCATTATTTATCAAAATACTTGCACAACGAGTTTTACGTAATTGAATTTTGTACTTAACCTGATTATGTTTTATTGATTTTGTAGGATTGTTTCTTCGCTCAGGCTATTTCATTAAAACCTGATTAGTAAGATTAATAATACCTACATATTAATTTATAATTATTCTTATAAAAATTGTGAATAATGTTATGTTTTTTTGTTAAAATGTAATTATGTTTGCGTGTAATAATAATGTGAATTAACATTATTTTAAGAGTTCCTTTTTTCTTATTTTATTAGCATCAGAACCAGTTATGCTGGTACATTACTGGACTATCGCTAAAAAGTTGTCAGTCAATAGTCCATCTGAAATCTTCCTTTTACCCCAAAATAATGTTGTAATTCGAGTTATTTATACAGTACTTGTAGACCGGAGTGGACTGTAATTATACAATTACTCGATTCATTAAACCTTTGTCTGTTTGCCAACGGGTTTATTCTGAATTGTGAAAATTCGGGTATTGTGAGCGCCGTTCGTTGATGTAAAGTAATTTTATTAAAAACTTTTTGTAGTGCGATGCTTGTTAAGTTATTTTGTTGTTAATTCGGAGTTTTTTTATTGTTGACTTCATTTGGTGATCAAAACAGTTTTGTACAAAATAATTTGGAGTTTTATTTTTATTCAAATCTTTTAATTATTATTTGATGATTCCGTGATTCGTTAGGCACGTATAAGCCGGTAGTCCCGGCGACCAAATGGCGGTCGTCAAATAAACCATGTCAGAGGCTCTTGAAGCGGTTTAGAATCTCTGACACTAGGCTGTATGGGGTCGTTAGACCTTACTGCCCAGAAGATAAGAAGAAGATTATTATTTACATAAAAACTGGATAGTAGAAAACATAATAGTATAATATATATCAGCGGAGTAAAAAAGGGGAGGGGAAGAACTCATAGGGCATCAGATGTTGTGTTTTTTAATTAACAATTTTAACAAGTTTATTTATAAATGGTATGATGGTATTAAATATTATTGAAGTAAATAAATGATATAGGATTCTAATCAAATCGTCAGTCTTCTTTTTAATTTGAAAACAGGAACCAAAAAGTCTTTCATTGGCTCTAGACTACTCAAGATCAATAAAAACCTGCAAAATATAACACCTGGGAAGGTAAAATAAATGTTTTTTTTTATATGTCGCCTTTTTATTTATTAACGAGGAACAGACAAAAAAGGATATTATCGTATGACATATGTATCCCTACATTATCCTTTTCAAAACCTCATAAAACAAAATAATATACCCAAAAAAAAGTTCCAACTACTTGCCAAACAATATCGTTTTGCAGACTACACTACAAGTAATACTAACTAATATTAATGTGGAGGCACAGCTCTAGCCGTCTCAAATATAAACACAATTCCAAGAGGCCGATCACATAGATGTTTATTTGTATCGAAACTGACTCGATCTGATTCGATTCTACGATTCGATTATTGAGTGGTAGCCAACCGATATATTTTAGTAATTGCTTAGGGGTCCAGTTCAGTGGGTGTAATTGCTAATATTGAAATTGATTGGTATAAGTATGAGTGAAGTGTGTGAAATAATAATATGTGGGTTGGTTGCGAACTGATATAGAAATTTCATTGACTGAACAGCTTGTGATTAAAGTAATGAGAGTGACTAGAAATAAGCCGGCATTTATAAAATAAGTTCCTAATTTAGAGGGTTACTTTTCAATGAACAGCCGAAGTTTGTCTAGGCATTGAGTATAGGATTTGTTCAAGTTATATAATGTATAAACATATTTACTAATCAGCAGCAAATTTGACTGGTGAAAACGTGGTCTCGAAATACACCCTGTATTTCGAGACCACGCTGATATTAAAAGTGATGCTGTAATATACTATAATTGTCTCGAGTAATTGTCATGACCAAAACTAATTCGTAATGCTGTGTGGTTACCTTGTTCAAAATATTTTTATTAAAGCATCGTTCAATTTGCTTAAGGATATCCATACAAGTTTATCTACTATCAAAATCTTAATATTATGTTTAAATGAAAAAAATCGTGAGTTGTTTTATTATTCAATGGCGTCTTATAATTTACATAATTCAGTATTCCCCATTAACGGTTTTCATATTTTATCTTATTACAATTTTCATTCATCAACATGTTTCGCAGTTTACATGAGATTATCAATTTATAATTAAAGTGCTGGTTTTAAATTTAATTATGTTAAAACATTCTAGCAAAGTTGTGGTGAATTTTAAGTAAGTACACAACGTTTGCAAATAATTGAAATTTTCTTCTATTTTTATAAAAGTTTAAAAGGAAGGTTCAATCTTTGTAATGCGATTAAGACTCAAAGGATAATGCAGCGTTAGAGAATCCACATTGTGCATATTTAAATAAATATTTTAAGCTCCTTTGTTTTGTGAAAGCTTCGTTCTATGATATTGATTTTAATAAGAAGCCATTGAGTACAAAACTAAGATAAGTGCATTATGTAAAATGTATTTTTTTTACTTAAATCAACAGTAAAGTAATGAGATACAAAATATTTGGAAAACCTCTGCTTATTTTTGTAACTGTTTTTTTACTTTTAACTATCAATCAAGAAAGAAATAGTTGATTCTGATTGTACATTCCAATTTCACGTGGAGAAAAGAATTTACCAAGAAATTTCATACTCTTTTAAAATAGGTACAATTAACGTTTGTTTAAAAAAAACGGCCAATTGCGAGTTGGACTCGCGCACGGAGATTTCCGTACAATTATCTATAAAAAACACGTTTGTTGTATGGGAGCCCCACTTAAATATTTATTTTACTCTGCTTTTAGTATTTGTTGTTTTAGCGGCAACAGAAATACATGATCTGTCAAAATGTCAACTGTCTAGCTATCACGATTCATGAGATACAGCCTGGTAACAGACAGACAGACAGACCGAAATACGTACAGACAGAAAGACAGACAGACAGACATACGGACAGACAGACAGACGGACAGTGGAATCTTAGTAATAGGGTCCCATTTTTAGCCTGGTGACAGACAGACAGACGGTTAGCGGAGTCTTAATAATTGGGTCCCGTATTTACTCTTTGGGTACGGTACCAAAAACCAAAATATCACAGAACTTTCAATGCGTTAAAAATGCCCTTCCATCCGCAGACAGACCATAAACGCAGTACAACCTCACAGGCTCATGAAACCACAAGCCTTTACCCAATAACCCTTTAAAAGAACACAATGGCCACAATAACCTCACAAAACAAAACACAAGAGGGGCGAACTTAATTTAGAAGGCAACAATAACTCTACCAAGTTATTTAAACATAATAATCTACGGGCCATCAGATTAAACGTATTCTAAAGCAAAGCAATGCTTATCCTCGGGCTACACCCGTGGGGTACAACTCAATAACTTGGGGAGCTAGGGGGTCAATAAGACCCCCAAGGATTAAGCTAACTGGACCGACGGCGATAGGGGTGTTAAGTCTGCGTACATTCAATACAGCTAGCGTTTAACCCTTTTGGAGTCGAGGCTTTATTTTCGGGGTATTTCGTTTCGTATAGAATTTTTTGTCAGGTTTAGAGTTTGGGATAAGTCTGCTATGTATGGATCGGAAAATGAATAGGAATTGATTTTTAAAGTGTTTTGAAGCGAAAAACTAGTTTATGTTCTATTTTGTAATTAGTTGTAGGTATCTCCAAAGTTCAAGTATTTTATAAATTAATTTTAATGTCTTATATTTTATTGTAATTTAAATGAAAATTATTTTAGTAATTTTAATCATTTCGCATTGGAAAGTATACAAGCTGTAAGTATATGATTTTGTAAAATGTATTTTTTCTTGTTTGGAATGCACTTTTTTTAAAAAAACACCAATTTCATAAATAGAGTGGTTCATGCGGGTCATAGGGTGAGCGTACTAATCAAGGCTCTCGAAACAATGCGAATCCATGCATCATCCCTTCATTTTAAAACAAAATAATATATTAACAAATAGCAAAAGCTGGCGTTCCGCGTTTATTTTTATAGTATCAGTGGTTCATGTTCTCGAGCAGCTTTATTTCCATGGCAACTGTTCAATTTCAAGGAAAGTTTTTCAAGCCCATTATCACAAGTGTTTAGAAATAAATTGTAGAAGAAACTATGGCAATTAGGTGTGTGTCAAGATTCTCCACTTGATGTTGTTATTGTTAAGAGGACCAGGAAAATATCTATTTGAAATATTATTTGTTGTATAGACTACAAAGTAGTTTCCTTAAATTCAAAGGTTGAGTGGTATATAATGTCTTGCTGCATTAAGTCCGACTACCAGAAAGCAAACATTTTTAAAAAGCGAAACAAATTTTTGTTGACAAGGGATTTGACTCGATATTCAAAACTTAATAAGAAAGGAACAAAATACGATCTGATAAATTAAGATAGAAACTAAACTTCAGCCTGATTGGCTGAACCTGGACCTGCTCTTAGTTTTGAAACAATCTTGTCACAAATTCAGGTGATTTTACTTCAAAAGGCTTTTGACAGGTTCTTCTTTGATTAGTTTATTATTTTAGCATAATATACTCAGGGTGTTCCAGAAATGCGTGGTCATATATAACGTGTAACAGAATAAACGTAATTCGTCTTAAGGGGTCATTGTACTCATCATTATGAACAACTTTAACAATGGGACCAGCACTGAAATCGCAAAAAAAAACCCGACTGCTCCATACATTTCTGTGCGCATAACTCGACAAAATGTACTGAACTTTTGTTTTTTTTTTGAGGTTGGCCCCATAGTATAATGTATAATGTTCATAATGATGAGTACAATGATCCCTTAAGAGGTATTGCGTTTATTCTGTTACACGTTGTATAAGGGCGGTGTAGACTTAGCTGCTATGCAATGATACAATAACAAAATATTTAACTTTTTCAAAAAACCCACCGTTGAAAATGATTAAAAAGTTCAAAAAAAAACAATTTCCAAGCAGTCTGATGCAGTTGATGTTGTCTATTTTAGTTCAATCATAGATACGATGCCACCAACTTGTATCAGACTGCTTGAAAAATGTTAGTCGTTTCTAGAGGTCGGGTTTTTTTAATCTGTATGTGTACAGCTACAGACTGTATAAATATTTTTAAAAGGCTGTCACAAGGAGTTTGTCTGGAACTTTACAACAAAGCAACAAATAAGATCTGTCAAATCCGGTTGGTTTTAACTTGGACTTGAGCCTGATTGGCTAAGAAAGGATCTTTAAGTTCAATACAAACTTGCCACAAATTCAGGTGAATTTATTTCAGAAGGTCTTTTACTCCAAACACGGCAAAATATAGTAGTAAACACAAGTAAAGTCATAGAAATAACTAGTGCTACAACTAAAGCACCCTAAAGTGAATAGTCCCCGGAACGTTTCGTAACTTATTCTTACATAAGACGGTATTCAGCGCTATTCCGTACGAATAAGTTTACGTAACAAAAAGCAGCCGGCAGCCTTCGCGCTCTGAAAAACTGTAATTATGAGACACAAAATATCATGTCGGTACATTTAAAAACACCATTCAGTTAGTGTAGGATAAAGAGAAGTTTTCTTAAAGAGGGAAAAATTTAACAGTGCCCTTCGCGTACAGTATAATATCGCTTCATGGGTGCTGATGTGGCCTCTGAAGCACTTCTGGGATGTATGTGGAAATACGGGTTGATTGCTTATATGAAATGTAAAATAAGTACATCCTTGGTGTGCAGCCAGTTCCAAAAGCATCCTGGGCATTATTGTTCCACAACGAATCGTTGCTCCAGTAAGTATTTCGGCTAGGATGCTGAAGTAATGAACGCTTGTCATTATTCTTCCACAACGAATCGTTGCTCCAATAAGTATTTTGGCCGGGATTCTGAAGTAATGAATATTTGTTTATGTGCAATGTCACTAACAAAATATCTACCTTTTACTTACAAAATTTTTTGTTTGGTAAATGTCACTATTCAAGAAGTCTAAATAATTGTGAAAGTAGACAGCTTTAATTTGCTTTTAACTCTAAAAGATGTATGTAGGTACTTATTCTTAATCGTTCTGGGGGTAAAGAAAGCATGCAAATTAATTACGATTATTTTACATTTTAGGATCAAACCTAAAATTGCGAAAAAATCAGCTCGCTGTTCCTTACATTTTGTCGAGTTATGCAAACATAAACTTAACACTTGATTTTTTGTTCATATTCCAAAGTTAGTGCCATAGTGAAAAATGCTAATTGATGAGATGAATTTCATCCTCTGAAAAAATGTCAATGAATTAAAAGTCACCCTGTGTCATTTCACCAAGTACCTACCTAATCAAGGAAGCTATGTCAAAGCTTGACTGTGACTGAAGTGAAGTTTAGATTACTCAGTACCCACTGAATTGTCTCCATCCCTTGAAACTTTTATTATCACAGAAATATTAAACCCCAAAATAAATTCAATCTCTCGAATGGTTCATAAAGTGGGGACCAGACGAGCGGTGCGTGGAACTTTGTAGACACAGTTTTAATTGTGGACACAATGAGGCATGACGCTGACATTGGTGCTAGTTAGTGAATACCATGTATCTTCAATTTTTGGTCCTTGATTTCGTTTTTTAAACGTAATGGTAATGAATATTCAAATTGTCTAATTAAAATGAAAAAACTTGTAAGTTTATAATTTATTTATGGCCATAAATAGTTTATGGTCTTAATTATTTATTTATTTATTTAAGCAATATGGAAGACTTACAGCTAAAACAGACAGGTCAAGATCAGTAAATAAGACTGTCAGCCAATTACAAGTCTCCACTTATAAAATACAGAAATAAGAAGTGAGATCTATGGACATTCACACTAAGTTACTGAGTACCTAACTAATACTTAGGTATAGTAAAATGTTGCTCGCACTGCATAACAATTATTATCAAGGTTTAGCAACGTATATAAAAAAGTTTCGGCTTAAGCACTTCCTGGCTGAGGACACACTAGTTAGTTGTTAACGGATCTAAATCGTGCTGCTTACAAAGCTTATTTAAATTTCTGCTTGCACGCACAATGTATGAGTTCTTCCTATATATATCGAAAGGCTAAAATTAAGTTTAAATTACTCAGTACCCACACGAATTGTAGACATTACTTCAAACTTTTATTAAAACAGCAACTCCTAAAATAAATTCAATCTCTGGAATAGTATATAAAGTAGGGAGCAGACGAGCGGAGCGTGGAAGTCTGTCGACACAGTTTTAATTGCGGACACAATGAGGCATTTCACTGACGTAAGTGTTACATAAGGGCAGGATTACACAGTTTAATGTGTACTACTGTTTTATTGACGGTGTTGTATGTGGCTGTTTTGTGTTTATTTTATTTTGTATGCTTTTTAGAGTCTTCGTTTAATTTGCAGTTAGTGCTCAAGGACTTACCTTAAATATCAGCCTAATAAAAACATAACCAACCCGTAATTTTGAATACAAATGTACCGAACCTTGTATGACTGTATATATAATACTTGACAGTTTGCATCTAAACCACTCAAATTTGCGCATTTGTCTGTGTAGTGGGTCTACCCCCATCTATACCTTTTGTAGTCAACAACAGAGTGTAAACAAAACCACGTAATATCCGTACACCGAGGCTTACTCGATCTAGTTCAAACATGACTAGATCGGGTAAGCCTCGGTGTTTATTGCTCACACAGATTTTATGTAGGATTTTATTATTCGATAGTAAAATACTGTACCCGTAAGCAGAGCTATTACTGCAGTACACCCACATTTTACCAGTTACGATTAAGTCCCACGTGCTTATTTAAATTTACAGGCTGTTATAATATATAAACAATCCAACACGGTATTCCATAATAATATTATACAACGTGTTACAAAATAAACGCAATACCTCTTAAGGGGTTATTGTACTCATCAGTATGAACAACCTTTACTACGGGACCAACACCCTAATCGCAAAAAAAAATATTGACATTTCTATGCGCATGAGTCGACAAAAAAAAAAAAAAAAAAAATATTTCGTTTATTCGTCAATTAGACAAGTTTTCATTGACATTTTTGTGCTCATGTTGGAGTTGTAGTTCGAGTTGAGTTGGAGTTTATATTTTGGAACATGGGCCTAAATTTCCTTCTCTACATTTTTGTCAGATTGCGACTGACAGGCGAATGCAATTATTCTGAAACAATTGTAAAATTTACACTCTGGTTGTTGTTCAAAGGGCACTTCGCCACGACCCATGAGAAAACTGGTCAGTACGAGAACTAAAACAAAAGAATATCGTGGATGTAAGTGTAGGAAACTTACAGCCACTCGTATGTTGTGGAATAATTTAACCAAAGTAAAGTTTCACAGCCAGGGGCATTGGACTGGTAAGCTCGAGGTCAAATCCATGTTTGAACTCGAACCGTGTTGCCATTGAACAAGTTAGAACAATGTACTCGTTTGTTACAAGGACCTTATTAAGTTTAATTCTTACTCAATAACAATGTAACTACAAGAATAGAAAAAACAATTGAGTTTTTTTTATTGAGGAATGGGTTTACTCTTGACCTCAATCGCGCCTGATGGAAAACGATGGATAAGCTCTTGCTTTGAAGGCAGATGGATATGTGGAAGAGAACACAGACGCTGGCAGAGAGTTCCACACTTTGGCTGTGCGCATAATAAATGTGGAGGAGAAGCGCTGAGTACGACTGGTTGGGATATCGACCAAGTGCGGATGGTACCCAGCAGTACGTCTGGTATTCCGGTGGTAAAAGGGCAATGGTGGGATCAGGTCGTGGAGTTCCTGCGCACACTCTCTGAAATACAATCTGTAGAAGACCGGCAGGCAAGCAACACTACGCCAATTAGCCAGGCTGTGCAGCTTAGCCACCAGCAACGTCGCCTATAAGCCTTTTTATTCTGCGTTCCACAGATTCATTCATTCCACCGAGCCATCTCATATGTGGCTGCAATACTCCATACAGGAACGGACTTGTGCTTTGTACAGACTCAGAAGCTGTCCAGATGTGAAGTATAGCCTAACTCTATTTAGGATGCTCAGCTTCTTGGCTGCAGTCTGTGCTTTTGACTCGAAAGTTGCTGAAAACTGTTATAAAATGTTTGATATATTTTAAATCAAGTATCAACAGAAACCTCAAAACAAATGAAATAAACAAAACAAGGCGTGCTTTTTTAGCCAAGTCAGGTTGAGCCTAAGGGCCAGTGCATACCACGTTTTTTAAACGGACCGTTGACGCGCGTTTTAGAAACGTGCGTCAACGGCGCGCTTATCCTACAGAACTGCGTCTGACTCGCGTGCGTATCGCGTCTGTATCGCTACAAACGCGCGTCAACGGCGCGTTTAAAAAACGTGGTGTGCAAAGGCCCTAAGGAATGCAAATTTACACTAGCTTTTGTTAGCGGGTTAGCCCGCGTGATCGCAAGTTTTCGTTTCATTGAGTTGGGAAGGTATTTCTTTAAAAAATGGCAAAAAAATCACGTTTGTTGTTTGAGAGCCCAAATAAATATGATATTTATTTTATTCAGATTTTAGTATTTGTTGTTATAGCGGCAAAAGAAATACATCATCTGTGAAAATTTCAACTGTCTATCTATCACGGTTCATGAGATACAGCCAGACAGACGGACAGTAATAGCGGAGTCTCAGTAATAGGGTCCCGTTTTTACCCTTTGGGTACGGAACTTAAAAACATCGTCTGTCCATCCACGCGTCCATCCATCCTTCTATTCTCACAAACTCTCTCATTTATATTATATTAAAGTGAGAAGTAGGTTCATTGAATCCTCTATGTGTTTATTATCGACTTTTTTTTACTTGCGACTTCGTACGCGTATATCCCGCTGTTACACGTTCCCGTATAGCCTATAGCCTGTCTCATGAATGTGGCTAACATATACAAAAATATTTTTTAAAATCGGTTCGGTAGATCCAGAGATTGCCCCCTACAACCTCACAAACTCATAAACTTTACCCCTTAATTATAATATAGATCTGCGACATATCTATTCAAGAAGCAAATGATGCACCAACATTAATAGAAATATGTTAAAAAAGATCAACAATATTTTCATTTCGAAAAGAACCCTCAGTCATAAGCATAGTCCACACTAGACTGAAGGAGCAAGTCTGAGTGGATATCTAGTGCCAATGTATCACCCGCCTTATGTATGTCTGTGCCTATAAGAAGCTTTGTCCCAACGTGTTTGACTTTCTCTAGTAATTCCACTTTAAGACACACTTGTATTTACTGCTAAGTGGCTGTCTGGAATGTGTTGAGTGGAGGTATTTAGTGATTCGGCAAGCTGTAGTTGTGATTTGAATTAGCTGGGAAATGGAATTAGCTTTGAATGTTGATCGAAGACTAATGCAAATGATTCGATACTTTATTGAGAAAATTTGAAGAGGGTCTCGCGTGGTCTGGTAAAACAGTTATAGACCAGGTGCAGGATCCATTATGTCTAAAA
Source organism: Melanchra persicariae (assembly GCA_947386135.1). Classification (NCBI taxonomy): domain Eukaryota; kingdom Metazoa; phylum Arthropoda; class Insecta; order Lepidoptera; family Noctuidae; genus Melanchra; species Melanchra persicariae. The sequence goes on along the minus strand of OX376661.1, from coordinate 4,234,889 downwards.
AGTTTTCAGCGAGCATTTTTCGAAATGACTTATTTAAAAAGTATAATTAGAATTAAATCTCTGTTTCTATGGAAAATTTAAAATCTTTATTTTTTTCTCGAATTTAGCTGTAAATTTATTTTTCGAAAACGTTCTCTAACACATTTTTATCCTGATTATGCGTAGGAGGTTTAAAAAAAATCGTTTCATTTATTTCGAAAAATAAAGACTTGAAAGTTTGTATGAAATACCGTACGGCGGGCGTTAATGCTCTTAAACACAACCATTAATAACCCCGGACACTTAAAAGCACCAATCCATATCAAACTCAGTCTGCCAAGTTAAGTTAGTAATTCAACATTTCACTAATTACTAAGTTGGTGAACTAAGTTCATTATGCGTTGTCACGAACAGCCTATCCAAGGGCTTAGCTCTAAACACCAAATAGCATTGACACTAGGTGGCGCTGCTATGATCATCTTTAGATTTTTGAAAAACCGGTATTCCTAACCAGGGGCTCGAGACAAGTGATATCCTATCGGGTTATTCTCGAAGTACCCCAATCCCAGACGCCCCCGTCCCGGACGACCCCGTTTCATTACATTTCTTTTTCTATTGTTCAAAACTTGTACAGGCGACATAAAAAGTGCTTGGTACCCGGACGTTAGACGTTAAATGTATGTGTTTGAAATATATAAAATGAAAGTAGTTTATTTAGTTTTGTTATTTAATAAAAAAAATTGTTAGTTTTTTAAACTTTTGTTATTAATATCGGTTATTTTATAGTTGATTTTTGCATGTTGTAAGACTTTGAAGTTAATCATATATCTAGGAGACTCAAATTGTATTCTCTGATTATAATAGAAAAAAAATATTAGTTTTACAAAACTTAATCATTTTTTTCTGATCCATAAAACTAGATACCTATTATAATTTTAGTAAGTAATTTAATTAAAAATAAATCGGGGTCGTCCGGGACGGGGGCGTCTGGGATCGGGGGTACTTCGGGAATAACCCATTCTGTCAAAGGTAGCGTGGCGAAGGCGATTGTCAATACGTCAAAACTGTATGGGATTGACAGATGGTATCAAAATGTCAAGTGATCAAATTCCAAAGTTTTGATATTTCGACATTCGTCGCATATCATAAGCTAATTGAATTACACATTATCTAGGGTCTCAGGAATCGAACCGGTCAATTTTGAAGAAAAAAAACACTAAAATATAACACCATTCGAAAGTGTCGCTACAAAGGATCAAGTTCTGTGAACATAGAAATATAAAATATTATATCTATGTCTGTGAAGTAATAACACATAACAAACTAAAGGAAAACGTTCATTTTTAACAAATTACTTATTAAACTGACTAAGAGCTAAATCGTAACTGATATTTTTTTCGAATATCCAATGATGCAGTTGTAGATTCTCGGGTCCGATGTTGATGAAAACTAAAACTGCATTGATTTTTTTACTCAAAAATCAATGCAGTTTTAGTTTAATAAAAATAAAAGTAACAATTAATACAGGTTGTTTTTTTTCAAAATCAACCAGTTCCATTCCCGGCTAGGAAGAAATAAATCTTATTTATTTGTTCTACACCTACCACAGTGTAGTCTTTTTAACCCAAAGTACCACGTACCACTATTGTACATAAAGTTTAAATACATAAATAAAATACAGTTTTAGTCTTCATCAAAATCGAGGTCGAGACGCCTTTCAGTGTTTATGGATATTCCTCATAGTTTTGGATTTGGCAATTCACGCACACTTGAAAAATTCATCCTGTATGTAGTTTAAGATAAATAACATAAGTGAAAATTATTGATTATTTGTGACAAAAAGTCAGTAAGTAAGTAGTAATCAACTTTTGAAAAACAAATACGAACGAGATATCAATCCCTCGGAAATAATTACTTTCCAATACCATACACTTAATTATGCCTACGAAACGTAGGCTTGTCCTCAAACTGAAATACCTGTTTGATCCTGTTACATAAACGTCAGAGCTGGTCAAAGGCTTTTGCGAAAACCCAGCACAAAGGTTTCAGCGAAAATTGAATTAACAACAAAATGGCACCAAAAGTCGACTGAAATTTGAGGTACTTCCGATTTATTACAGTTATGGGTGTACGTTTCGTCGAGTTTGGTGTAATTTAAATAATGGGATGATTTGCGAGCATGCGTAGGAATATTATTATCTACACTTATATCTATACTAATATTATAAATGCGAAAGTTTGGATGTTAGGATGGATGTATGTAAGGATGTTTGTCACGCTAAAACTACTGAATGGATCTTGATGAATTTATTGTTGATTTTTATTTTTTTTACTCCGGATACTTTAACGTGCATTTCTTTTTACATCGTTCTCACATATATGTTTGTATAATTTCAACAGGAATGATGTAACCATAAAATTGTAAAGAAAAATAATTTAAAAGAGTGTCCGTGGAGTAGTTGCACGTTCTTCTCCATAGAGATCTACGCTTTGGAACGTGCAAATAGCTTCATCTTTTTGACTGACCGACCTTGACAATTCAAAAGTGCCTGTGAATGGTTTATTTGAAATAAATAATTTGAATTTGAATTTTTGAATTTGATGAAATTTGGCTCAGAGGTAGATTTATAGGCTGGAATAACACATCGGATACTTTTTATTGGGATAGTTTTCGACATTTACGCGTGCGGAGCCGCGGGCAGCAAAGACGTCAACAATCCGACCGAAATGCTTAATAAACTACCTTGACCTATTTAAAATCGTGCAGAACATTCAAATCGCGCCAACGAACCCGCTGCCAATTCAATCGCTATGCTAATGACATAGCTGTCAGACTGACCTGGCAAACAAAGATGGCGGTCGAGTGACTTGTTACCGCACTCATGCATTTTGTAAGTACCCTATATGACAGAGCTGTGGGTATGTCGATAGCTTAGATATCGATGCTTGAACTATGTCAATAGGAATTAAACCAAGTATCATTGAATATGATTACAAATTTCTAGTTGGCCAACTTTTGCCCATTTAATAATGTAGATAAAACCGTGCAAGCGTTAAAAACGCGCCTAATGAACCATCTGCCAATCCAATCGCTATGCTAATGACAACGCTGTTAGATTGACCTGGCTAATAAAGATGGTGGTCGAGTGACTTGTTACCGCACTCACTCATGCATTTTGTAAGTAACCTATTATGGTACTGCTGTGGATATGTCGAGAGCTTGGGTATCGACAATTGAAATATGTGCATAAGAATAAACAGGTCAGGTGCCAGTCAGACTTGTATCAAAGTAAGTTATTTTTACATACTATTTTAAAACTATTTTCCTGAAATCAATAACTAAGTAACGATTTTCTAGTAATGTGTTGAAATGTTTTGTTGATGACATCTAATAGGTGACACTGATTAATTCTGGGTGCCAGTCGAGCCGAGCTGTGGCTTACTATAAGAAAACTATATAACCATACAAATATATCGACAAAACGATCGATAAATAAGCAATGAATACACAACACTATTCTGCAAGTACCCATTCTACGCGCTCTTGGGTACCATGGTGATAAAAATATAAAATGTGAGTCATATAGGAACACTAAGGTACTAATAAATATATTTTTATATCATGTGTAAGGATACCTTAGTTTCTTACTCTTTGGATTCCTACCATTTTAGAAATAAAATAAAATTAAAAATAATAAAATTCATTTATTTCGGACAACCATAATCCATATATTATTTTGTTAGTATTATAAACAGCTTATGTTTTGAAATGCATTGTGAGCTTTAAGTCTGTTAGTCTTTCGAATTTGTGTTTTATAAATTTTATATCCGTGTTATTTTTACTTTTAGTGTTTTTCCTTTTAAATTTACTTCGTACATTTAAAACCTGTTGTTTTATTAAAGTATTATTTTTTTCTTTTGATAATTAATGATATGTAACTTTGTAAATATCATTGATTGATAACTTTGTTAACTGATGCATAAAACTACAATTTATGAATAAATATTTGCATGCTATCATAGTAATGGTGGAATGTATCTTGCACTAAATACTTAAGTAACATCTTTTTACTAAATTTTGTACTCATTTTAAACTTACTTGCTTACGTCACTATGCATTTGTTCAAAGGTGAGTGCTACAAAAATAAAATTGTTCTAGAAGATTTTATTTTCTGGATTTTTAATCCTCGAGTGGGATTTGGTTGGTCTGAAAGCACTATGTTTTATCGGGAAGTGCAAGGTGAGATATATAATATTTTTAAAGATTTTCAGCTGAAAGTGGAGCTTTGAAAGTAGTTTCAAGTAATCTTGTTCTTCACGTCTTATATATTTTGTAGGGGTTCTGATATAATCGGGCAGATTTTATAAAATCTCATCCTCAAAATAAACTTCAGTTTAATTATTCGTTTTATTAATTAACCAGCTTTGGCCCGCGACTTCGTATGCTCATATCACGTTTTTTTCCCGTTCCAGTATGAATTTTCCGTATGAATGTGGTGGCTATTATATACAAAAGGAATTTACCAAATCCGACTGAAAGTTCTAGAGATTGGTACACTCAAACAGACTCTTCAGTTTATTATATTAGCATGGATTTAATTGTAAAATGCTTTTCAACAATGCATGAAACAGGCTCTATTAATTCTATCTGCCTAGCCTTTTCTAGACTAGATGCAGTTGCTCGCTACTCGTGAGTACCAGCATTGTACAGTCAGCACCAAAAGTCGATGAACAGAATTTTTCCCGTAACTCAAGTTATAAAGCGCAGGGTTTTTCTTACTGCGTTTGTGGGCAAATCTTGAGTTTCGACTTTTGTTGTTTAGTTAGTGACCAAAGTGCACCGTAGGTTAGGAAAAACCCTACGCTTTATAACTAGAGTTACATGAAGCGAATGACAACTGACTTTCACAATTATGTAACACGATACCCTTTGGCAAAACTGAAAAATTTAGTTTTAAATGCCTTTTACATATCTTTATCTGCCAAGCCTTTTCCCAACTATATAGGGGTCGGCTCCCAGTCAAACCGGATTCAACTGAATGCCAGTACTTTACGTAAAGCAGCTGCCTACCAGACCTCCACAACCCATTAACTGGGTGACTCGGTACTTCTTGGCAAGACTGCTGTCAGATATTCTGGCTTCTGACAATCCGTAACGACTGCCAAAGATTTCCAAATGACAGCCGGGACCAACGGCTTAACGTGTTTTCCGAGGCACGGAGGAGTCTCGGTATGTTAAAGATGGTCACGCATCCACAGATCAACCTCGGCAAGCGTAGCGTTACCTTGAATATCGGCCCGTGCGGCTATTATGATTCAGCTTTTAACATAATTATCAAATTCAATAAAATTTCCTTAGAAGATAAAAAAACTTGTACATTAGCATTATGGGGTAAAAATATTATCGCTTAGTAGAAAAACATTTCTAAGAACCGAACCTCGCTGAAATCTTTCCAAAGCTTCGTTGAACATCCTTTGTATTCCTGAATTAATCGCTTAATTCTGAAACTCAGACTAAGCTATCATTGTTGACAAAATGCCTTCTCAGGGTACCTATAGAAATTGAAAAAGCTGATTTAATTCTTTTTCGAGAATTCAGAGTTTTCTTTGGTCTTCGATTGGTAAAAGAATTCCGATTATTACGATTAGAACCTTTTTTCCATTCTAACTTCCTAACTTATATTTTAAATGCAAAAGTGAGTTTGTTCGTTTGTTACGTTTGCACCCCTAAATTGCCGAATCGAATTGAAAGGTTATAGGCTACTTTAGTATAGGAACCAATTGCCGCAGCACTCCGCGACACTAATGCCAAATGTGCTTCATTAATATTGCAATAATTTATATTCAGAAACTAGAGGAGAAATCTTTTCAGTTGCTATATATTTTATCATCAAAATGTAAACAACATGGCATAGGAAGGAAGCAAATAATATGGTAGCAAGTTTTTTTTTCTATAAAAAACGTTGTCCCACACTAGAAATTACTTCTGTATCGTGGGTGCGTTAACAAACATACAAACTCACATACAAAAACAGCCAGACCCGAAATAAATATCTGTGGGCCATAAAAATATTTGTTCCGTGCGGGAATCGAACCCGCGACACGCAGTGCAGCTGCCGATCGCTCAACCACCGCGCCAACCGTGTCATCGAAGTTGTTTAACCAACGTAGTGCATTTTATAAGCTTCTCAACAACTAAACGAAGTTATAAAGTTGTGCTTTGTCACTAACAGCAGCCTTTCAAAGTGGACAGAAAAAATATACGATGAATATAAAAAATTCTGTATATTTTCATTTAATTTCAATAGTCTTTTTTTTCTGAATATACATAAGCAGTGCCTACTTACGATTATATTAATAATGTAAACCTTTTTACTGTAAAACAAACTTTTGCCGGTGGCTTTGAACGTAAATCAACCGTGATAAAAAGTAACTGGTTTATCTACCTGTGTTCCACATCGTAAAAAAACCGGCCAAGTGCGAGTCAGACTCGCGCACGGAGGGTTCCGTACCATTATCTATAAAAAAAACGGCAAAAAAATCAAGTTTGTTGTATGAGAGCCCCACTTCAATATTTTTTTGTTCTGGTTTTAGTATTTGCTGTTATAGCGGCAACAAAAATAGATCATCTGGGAAAATTTCAACTGTCTAGCTATCACGGTTCATGAGATACAGCCTGGTGACAGTCGGACGGACGGACAGCGGAGTCTTAGTGATGGGGTTCCGTTTTTTCCTTAGGGTACGGAACCCTAAAAAGAGTTTATTTGTGCTAAATATGACGCATACATCACAAAACAAAATTAGGAACTTAAACAGGTTGGGAAACCGAATTAAAAAGCACCGTGTTACCTAGATAATGGGTTGTGGAGGTCTGGTAGGCAGCCGCTCCACGTAAAATACTGGTATTCAGCTGAATCCGGTTTGACTAGGAGCCGACCCCAATATAGTTGGGAAAAAGGCTGGCTGGAAGATACAGGTTGGGAAAATATGCGACGCGTTGAGGCCCCTAACCGATCGGAGTTATTGATTAACAAACATCCAAGAATATTAACTTTCACAATTCAAGTACTGATAGACAGTACTACAACCATCCAATCAAAAAAACTAAACAGTGAACACGTTCTTTTTTAATCGACTTCGAATAGGAGGAGGTTATCAGGTTTTTTATGTATGTTTGAGCAACTCCGTCATATAATAGACGGATTTACAAAATTATTGTATTATTCTGAAATTTATTATTGAAAGAAGTTTATTCCGACATTTCGTTTTCGTTCCCATTTAAATTTCATAAAGATCTGATAAAGAACTTCGGAGATAGACAGACAGCTAAATAGATATTTACTGGTTGGAATATTTGGGGGGTAGCACTAAAAAATGTAAAAAACGAAAAAAACACACGAGATACACCGATTTCCAAAATTAAAGTTATTTTGTTATTTATAGTGGTTTTTATTTGGAAGACAGTTGCATTTTTTTTGTAAAAAAGATTTTTCTATCACATTTTCTTTCCCAGAAAACCCTCTACGAACTACTTACAACAATAATATAAACTTTACCTTTTTATTCAATAGTTTCAAACCTTCGTCAAATGGATAATGCTACCCAACTCGACACTTACTTAGTTTAACAATTTATTTATAGTCAAAAAATATAATATAGCCACAACAATATTATTTTAAGGTTATGGCTATGCGTATTAAGGCATTTTTATTGTTCTGATTGTCTATTTATTTATTTATTTATTTAAAACTTCATGCACACAAATGTACAGAGGCGGACTTAATGCCTTAGGCATTTTCTACCAGTCAACCTTTGGGTGATGCAGAGACAAGTAGTGGTAGGTGCAATGTGGAAAAGAAAAAAAAACAGAAACACGATATAATATATTTAGTTACTATCTGTAAATATTTATTATATTATATATAACTATATAAACAATACATACCATACAATACTATACTATAATATATACTCAAATTAATAAACTAATGTACAAATATACCTACTTAAACAATGAACCTATCTATACCTATCCACCTGTACCTATTTAAAACATTGATGTTTTTGTTTACAGTGATATAAATATGTCGGCGCATCCGCCTCTCAATACGTCTGCTGTCACTTTATAAAATACCACTGTCAAACGTCACTGTCAGATGTCATTATGTCAATGTCCATAGCGAACACCGAGCACTGGTGAGGCGGCCATCATGTAATAAGTGACACTTAGTGTTGTACCGTCGAGGAGTGCGCACGCAACCACGTGCTCGGTGGACGTTAAGTTCTAATCCGCGTTAAGCCTAGTGATCTTTAATTAATTGGTGAAGCTATTGATTGTAGTATCGAGAATTATAAGTGGAGTGATTATTGCTATAGTTATTTTATTGAAATACTGTCTTCCCACCCGATAATCCACGCCTACCCGAACATGTCTCATAATCCTGATGATGGTCGAAAGACTTCATCAGAAGTGGGATTCGAAGGGTCAAACGAACAGGAGACAGCATCACATCAAGGAAATAATGATCGTGGTGCAAGTACCCACGATTTACTCTCCGGCATGGAATCGATTTTGACAAGGCTTCTGGCGGCAACTACCCACAATATTCAGCCGTCGACACAACAACATAATTCAACCCTGCTGGTGAAATTTGATCCCGATGATGCTGAGGCCGATATCGAAGGTTGGTGTAGAATTACGGAAATCATAGTTTCTAGCCGAAATCTCACTGGAACTGAGTTGTTACTCGCCTTAGTCAGTGCATTGAAGGGACGCGCCGCATCCTGTCTAACCAAATTGAAAAGTTCAGAGATAGAATGGCCTCGTATTAAGGAACTGCTACTAGCCCGATTTGGAAAACCCATGCTGATGCAAGACTATTTCGACAGTGTAATGAGATTCGAAATTACGCATCAAGAGACGGCTTCGGAAGCAGCTATGCGTTTGTGGAGTCTCATTGAGCGCATACCGAAAGTGGAGATGGTTGAAGAGGTTATCACTGGCTTCGTCATATCAGTCCTCAGCCAAAGGAACTCATTGATACGCAGAGAGCTAAATTCATACAACATCACAACAAGAGCTCAATTGTACCGCGCTCTTAGTGGAATATCGCTGAAGAGACGTCATGATGAAAATGAGGAGCAGCCTTCCAATTCTAAGAAACCACGTGTGACTGCTGATTCAAAATTTGGAGGATCCTGTCACTACTGCGGCCATCGTGGACACAAGATCGAAGAGTGCCGCAAACGTCGAGATGGGATCGCTGTCACTAAAGTTCCGGAACGAGAGAAGACAGTCACATGCTTCACCTGTCAGAAACCGGGACATATCAGCACGGCTTGTCCAAACAGCAAAGCAGACTCAGCCAAGAAGGACGTGAACATCTGTGATCGGAATCTCGTGAAAGGTATTCTGTCCACGTCGACTGGTAAGTCAATTCCATTTCTATTCGACAGCGGTTCAGCATGTTCATTGATCAAGAATAGCGTAGCGGCCCTGCTTCTGGGCCCCATACACAAGGACACAGTTTACTTGACAGGCATAGGCGGTGAGGACGTAAAATGCTCGACTCAAATTTCCAGTCTCGTCCGTATTCAGGGTATTCCAGTTAGTATATTATTTCACGTGGTCCCAGACAATACTTTGGTCGAGTCTGTCATTATAGGTAGAGACATTTTAAACCAAGGGTTTCATGTTGAAATTAATAGTGATTCAATTCGATTTTCATCACGCAAATCCATCAACACGTGCCAAACTTCTTCTCATTTAGATTTTAGCTCGATTGACACAGATTTAGAAGGCACAAAAAAGGAGCAACTGTTTATGATCCTAAGCAAATATAGTGAGTATTTTATAGAAGGCATGCCTGTTCGTAGAGTCACCACTGGTGAGCTGAAAGTTGATCTTATCGATCCGCACAAAACGGTGCAAAGGCGTCCTCATCAGATGTCACCATCGGAAAAGGTGATTGTAAGAGAAAAGATACAATCACTTTTAGATGCAGATATCATCCGAGAGAGTTCTTCGCCTTTTGCTAGCCCTATCGTGTTGGTGAAGAAAAAAGACGGTACGGACCGGTTATGCGTAGACTATAGAGAGCTAAACGCTAACACCCGACCAGAGCATTACCCACTCCCTAGGATAGAAGAGCAAGTGGACCGCTTAAATGGAGCGCATTTCTTCAGCTCCCTTGACATGGCAGCAGGCTACCATCAAGTGAGGGTTAGTCCTGAGTCCATAGAGCGTACAGCTTTCGTAACTCCCGATGGGCAATTCGAATATCTCGCCATGCCCTTTGGTTTACGAAACGCTGCATCCACGTACCAGAGATGCATCAATAAAGCCCTCAAGTCCCTGAAAGATACAGTAGCATTAGCATACATGGATGATGTCCTGTCATATTCATCCAGTGTTGATGAGGGATTACAGCGCCTGGACGCCGTACTCGGAGCTCTGACGGAGGCGGGGTTCTCTTTGAAAATGGCCAAGTGTAAGTTCATGAAAACTGAGATTAATTATTTGGGATACGTCATACGGGCGGGGGAGGTAAGACCTAATCCTGGAAAGATCAGAGCCCTTCTAGAAGTCCCATTTCCTAAGACAGCGCGGCAAGTAAGACAATTCTTAGGATTGGCATCTTACTTCCGACGTTTCATACCCAATTTCGCCAACATCGCAAGCCCTTTATATCCCTTAACTAAACTCAAAGGTCGTATAACCTGGACACAGGAGCATTCAGAAGCACACAGGAAAATCGTTAGGATTCTGTCTTCCGAACCTGTATTAACGATCTTTGATCCTGATAAACCGGTAGAACTCCATACTGATGCGAGCTCCGATGGATACGGTGCCGTATTGATTCAGAGAGAACAGAATGTACCACATGTTGTAGCGTATTTCAGCCGTCGTACTACCGAGGTAGAATCTAGGTACCACTCGTACGAACTGGAAACCCTAGCGGTGGTACGAGCTGTCGAAAGTTTCCGCCATTATCTTTACGGCCAACACTTCACAGTCTACACTGACTGTAATTCCTTGAAGGCCTCTAAAGCCAAGACCGACTTGTCGCCTCGTGTTCATAGATGGTGGGCGTTCCTCCAAGCATATGACTTCGACATTGTTTACAAAGAAGGACGTCACATGGCGCATGCTGACTTTCTGTCTAGAAACCCTTTGCCCTCCCCGTCAGATTCAGAAGAATCTAGTGTCGTTTCTTTACATTCAAACACCATAGACTTTCGCAAGTCTGTAAATTTTGTAGAATTACACAACAGTTGGATTCAGGTAGAGCAAAAACGTGACCAGGAAATCCAGAACCTTATAAGTCAGCACGAGAAAGGTGAGCTACCAGGAGCAACCGCTCACACCTACGATGTTCGGGATGGGATTCTTTACCGAAAAGTAGAAAGGAACAAGATAAGCACCTGGCTCCCCATAGTTCCACGTTCCTTGGTATGGACGCTTATAAATCATGTACATACCGAAATTAAACATCTAGGCCATGATAAAACTCTCAACAAGCTATATGAACAGTACTGGTTCCCTCAAATGTCTAAGAATGTGCAGAGGTTTATCGACTCATGCATAGTGTGCAAGGCATCTAAAGGTATTTCGGGGGCACAACAGGTAAGGTTGCATCCCATCCCCAAAGTCTCAGTACCATGGCACACCCTGCACATCGACATGACAGGTAAACTTAGCGGCAAGAGCGATAGAAAGGAATATGCTTCTGTCGTCATAGATGCATTCACAAAATATGTCCTCCTAGAATATACTCAGTCACTAGATTCAGCTTGTGCCGTGAAAGCCTTAAAGAAAGCCGTGTGTCTGTTCGGTTCCCCCAAGAAAATAATAGCGGATCAGGGCAGATGTTTTATTAGCACAGAATTTAAAGAATTCTGTACTAGTCACAACATAGAGTTACATCTCATAGCAACTGGCTCTGCCAGGGCCACGCTTTGGCACTTGGTAAAGCTGGTTGAAGGGGCCTCGTACGCCCGGGCCACGCTTTGGTAGTTGGTTGGAAGGGCCTCGTACGCCCGGACCACACTAAGAGTAAGGGTCGAAGAGGCCTAGGACGCCTGGACCACAGTCGAGTAACCGGATGTAAGGGCCCAGCACGCCCGATCCAAATTACTTTGCAATGACATTGAATCCGGCTGATCAGGAATGACCGAGCGTATATTAATGTGTATACTCACTCTTTCGTTGGAACAGGTGAACGTCCCAGCATGTAGATGCACGATACAACACGCACGAGGTCGTGCGACCGTCAGGATTGGCCGTGTCGGCGCATCCGCCTCTCAATACGTCTGCTGTCACTTTATAAAATACCACTGTCAAACGTCACTGTCAGATGTCATTATGTCAATGTCCATAGCGAACACCGAGCACTGGTGAGGCGGCCATCATGTAATAAGTGACACTTAGTGTTGTACCGTCGAGGAGTGCGCACGCAACCACGTGCTCGGTGGACGTTAAGTTCTAATCCGCGTTAAGCCTAGTGATCTTTAATTAATTGGTGAAGCTATTGATTGTAGTATCGAGAATTATAAGTGGAGTGATTATTGCTATAGTTATTTTATTGAAATACTGTCTTCCCACCCGATAATCCACGCCTACCCGAACATGTCTCATAATCCTGATGATGGTCGAAAGACTTCAAATACTTAAATTATACGCTAAGGCACTATTAAAATATAAATAATACCTACATGCCTTAAAACCCGGAATGATCTTATTGTACATTAGTCCGCATCCAATATCAAATACAAAAATATTTTTATGCATTCTCAATTAACAACGCGTACATAATTTTAGATATACTTATAATTTTGATGCTGATTACTAACGGTAAACTACCTCGTACATACGTTTAATATCATAGAGTATTTTTCATGTAGTTTTGATTTGCACAAATCAAAAATTTTCATTTACCAAGAGGATAAGATCAACAATTTTTCATTTTAAAATCCAAGCTCAAGAGATTTTGTGATAGCATCAGTTTTCAAATTAAACGAACCAGATGCCAAGGAAAAGGACTAAAAAAACCGGTTAACTGCAAGTCCGACTCGCTTATGAAGGGTTCCGTACCATTGACGGGCCTTGTTTCTTGATCGTTACATAAAAGGGGACACTGTACTCATCATTACGAACATTTGGTTGAGTTATGTACACAAAAATGTATGAGGTAGTTTCTTTTTGTAAAATAAAAAAGATTTTTCTTTTTTTTTAATTACGTAAAGCCTGAAAAGGCGTCATACATTGATGCCTTTTCTGGTTTTGCGTTATTTCTCATCATTCTGCACAACTTTGAACTGTGAATTTTGCAAGAAATCTTTTTCAAGCCCCAAAAAGACTCGCACTTGACGAGTTTTTTTTTATATTTAATGTAATACTTTTACTACTAAAAGTAACATCAACACAAAGATTGTCACATATCTGGATTTAGGAACAAAGAAACGCTAAAATCTCCAAAACTACATTACTTCTACACTATCTTATTTTTTTATTGTTGATTTAAATTAAATCCGCAATTAAGTAGTTCAAATAAAAAATGTGTAATACCTACAGGTTCAAAGGTACACCGTGTGCATACACATTCGGACCGCGGAGGCTCAGTATTAGGATAACGGTTTGCACCCAATGGTTACAGAACCCTAAAAAGTAGCAGTTAGTGGCTGAAGCTTATTCTCCGCTTTGAACTCGGAATTGGAGCAATTTAGCGTTATTTCATAGAATGCACTCGTTTTCCCTTCGGAAAGCCTTCGGATAGCTTTGTTTCGAGTCAACGCTCTTTGTTAGACTGGCGAACCCAGATCTTCTGTCAGTTGTTTATTTTTTAAATGGTTTTTGCAGTATTGACTGTTTTTGACGTGACAACGTCTAATAAATCAATGAACTCCGGCTGCACGCACGAAAAAGGATGACTCATTGTCCCGTTACGCTCATTGTCCCGTTACGTATATTGTAACGTCGCGCTCATTGTAACGTTGCGCTCATTGCAACGTTACGCTCATTGTAACGTTACGCTCATTGTAACGTTGTATGCAATCATTTCATCAATGTTTTGTTATGATGTTGTCACGTTAAACTATCGTCCGTAAATCGACTTTACAGACAAACAATTTTTGTTGCTAGCCTGTGTTGTATTTTAGGTTAATCCTATCTAATGAAATATTTTAAATGCGAAAGTGAACTTCTTTGTTTGTTAAGGTTAGTTTACACAGTGCGAGCTAGCTTGCTAGTAGTAGTAGTAGTAGTAGTGATGACCTATGGACTCGAAACGTGGTCGCTCACAATGGGCCTCATCAGAAGGCTTAAAGTCACCCAAAGGGCAATGGAGAGGCAAAATACTTACAAACTCTCTCTTACTATCTCTCTTACTTTCTTTCTCTTTTTCTCTCTCTCTAACTTTTTCTTTCTTAGTTTTCTTTCAATGCTTGGAATTTCCTTGTGTGATCGAATTAGGAATGACGATATCCGCTAGAGAACCAAGGTTACCGACATAGCCCGAAGGATCGCCAAATTGAAGTGGCAGTGGGCACATTGCTCATCACTCGCAACGTTCTGAAGCGTTCGGCAGTAGCTCGCCAGAGTCAGCCAGGCAGTTGCGAGTGGAACCTGTATGTTTTATGTGCTGTGCCTCGCAAGAGACTGAGCAGTAACTATCATCGTGAAGACAGCTCAGGCAAGCCGAGCTACTGGCATACGAGTAGGCCATCCGAGTATCTGTCTACTGTCTAGTCAGCAGCTCGCACTGTTTAAACTAGCCTATTGGATCAGAGATTAATGGTAACGAGGCTTTGGAGGCGGTTATCGGCTATTTTAGCGCAAACGAAGCCACAGACAAAAGTTAGTTTTATATATTTTAATGTCTGACATTTACCAACGACAAAATATACCATCTTGTATCCGTGGATTAAACACAATTTTATTATCCTTAAATAATAGTTTTTTTTTGTACATGTTTATGAAAATACTAATAAAATAATAATATGGGATCTGTAGTTTCTTCATGGGGTAAAAATAGCGCATGAGTTATATGAAAATAATAAAATGGTAGCCTCATAAAGCTGACGCGTAAAATTAAATTGTGATTCAATTTGCTACAATCTCGTAACTGGCGTAGCACGGTGCTACGGCGTAGCGGTATCGTAGCACTACGCTCAACGATTCTTCATATTTAAGTCTATTAGGAAGTTTATTTTAATCTTATTTATGACACAGCTTTAAGGCACTAGATAACGGGAATAAATAGAAGAGTAAATATACAGGGTTTTTTGTAAAACACCAACAACCTTTCAGTGGGTGAAAGTACTATGATTATAAACAACTTTTGTTATGAGACCAACCCTAAATCTAAAAAAAATCTACTGTTTCATACATTTTCATCGGGTGAATATTGCGTTTTGTATGAAACAGACGATTTATTTTTTGATATTTCAGGGTTGGTCCCGTAGTAAAAGTTTTTCATAATCATGAGTACTGAAAGGTTGTTTGTGTTTTACAAATAACCCTGTATATTAAATAAAGGTATGAGTTTTGTAAAAATGTCATTTCAAAAAGATTTTTTTTCATACTATTTAGTAAAAGTGCATTCTCGCAATATCACAGCACATTTTTTACTTTAATTCAGTGAATCAAACATTCACAAATGGTTCCAAGCGCCTTAAAGAAAAAATATAAACCTTTTTCCACGTGCCATATAAGTTTCCATTAAATGCCACCTGGGATGTAATCTGAAAGTGGTTTTGTTTACAAAGTGATGTATGGAACAATTTATCTTCCCAGTTACGTAAGATTTATACTCTGATATCATGATCGTAGGAAAAAGTGTTACAAAACGATACATCGGTGTGATATTTTGTATTTCTTTGAAGAAAGATCAGATACGATTTTAATATTTTCTCATGAAAATACTTTACTTTTTACTTATATTTTATACATTATATGTTAATGTAATAAAAAAAAAAATATTTAATTTATAGTTTTAGGAAGTATTTACTCTACCGATTTCGAAAAATAAAATCGTCGAGATTCGGAGCCTAGTTTTTAACCCGGGAAAATTAGGTTTTCTTGTGGGCACGAGACAAGAAAGACGCGACGGTGACATGCTAATTATTATAATAAGTCTTATTAACATCAATATCCAAGTTTTAATAGTTTAGTTTTGATAGTTTACTATGCAATGAAAAGAAGACAATTTACAAACTTTTTTTTTCAGAACTTTTAGATCAAGATGTGTTTGAAATAATAGAAAACTCTAAACTATTATTATAACAAGTAACAAAAGTACTCATCAACATTTTCGTCAACTCCAGACAAAACATAAACCAAAGAAAAACAGAATAATTACAGGCATTATTAAGTTACTCTTCCGAAGCCCGCCTTAAGTGCTACAGGAAATTTGAGTCACCGATCTATCAAACTCTTGCGCCTAAGTGCTCGCTGAAAGATGACTGAAGCCTGAAAGCCTACCATTCAATACGATGAGATTTCTTTACTTTTTTATTTTAATATTCTTTGGTAAGTGAATGAGATTGTACGATGGGTTGATTCATAAATGGCTTCAGAGGTATTCTGAACTTTTTTATTAACTGGCTTGCGTTTGAGCTATAACCCACCTAATTTTAAGTGCTGATCAGAGTGCTAATTCTACAATTTTTAAGCGACGTGTTCGCATTCGCATGTCAGTTTCAATATTATGTCAAAAATATATGGAAGTTAAGGTTTTTTTGACAGATTGCAACTGACATGCGAATGCGAACATTGCTTATAAATTAGCAGAATTGGCCCAATAGAGCCTTTTTAATAAAACCGACTGGTGACAGGTGACAAGCGACAATCTGACAATTCGACAATAAAGTTTATTTTTGATTTCATACATTCTCTGCTTTAACAACACCTGTCGCGAAATAGTGACAATTATGTCAGCTTTTAAATTTGTTACTTTGTCAGTTATATTAAATATGGCGGACAGTGGAAGGCGCTTTACTTAACTAACTTTTTAATTACTAACTTACTTTTTAATAAAAATGCCTTATCCATTACCTATAACTGTTTGATTGTTGATTCATCGTGTTTCTGAGCAGTTAAATAAAGCCGTCGTTTTATAATAAACTCGAATCATTAGCATACTACCTCAGATTCTGGGAAGTAGAAGAACATATAAAATAAACTTTTTATTTAACATTTGTGTGGTTCGTAGATATTTTTCAAGCACCCTAGCAAACAGACAAAACATTGTACTATATAAAAATTATATGAGATTTTTTTACCTAAAGTCACTCCAACATCACCTCACTTCAACCAATCGAGTTCAAATAGTAGTCCAAAATCTGTTACACAATACGTAAGGAAATCCAATATCGCACGGGTGTAGTTCAGTGAAGAACAAGACAGGCACAAGTCAGCCCTGACTTCCAAGTTGCTAGTCGAATCACTTAGCAACTTCACTGAACAGTGATAAGTTTTTGACTATATCGATATTGACGAAGTAGAATATGAAACAGTCGAGGAGTTGATCGTTTTCAAGTTGTGTAAGATTTTGTTAAGTTTTGTTCGATGAAGTTTCGTGTTAAATGATTTCAAAGAGATGCACTATTGGAATGGGTATAATAGAAAATTAACCAAATTAACCATATTTGAAAAATTGCGTACTACTTGCATCTTGATGTGTTGTAAGTACCTTGAGACTTAATCTGTGTTTCTTAAAAAAATACTAAATCTATTACGAATCCGTCTGGCCATTCTTTCTAACTAATTTGCATATTTTGTTTTGATTTAAATGATCGGTTTTGATGCACAGATTTGTGTACACATAACTTTCAATGCTGAGGAGCACCTCTAGTTGATATTTTTTTTATTATTGATAGGCACGCGCTTGACCACTATCTCACCTGATGGTAAGCGATTATGTGGTCAAAGATGGAGCACGCTTGCCTAGAAGTAACCTATTCAGTCTTATAATAACTGATATAATAATGAAGAGATACTGGCAACATGGACTCTCAGGGCCTTTATATTAGACACATAACCCTAAAAAAGCACTAACAATATTGGACATTTTGAGACAATGGCAATAGCGGTTAGCTGGGGTTGCCATGTACCACGCGTTTATGACAAACTCTTGCACATTCAGCAGGTTTAACATTTCTTAGCTATGAATTGAGAATATTTCTAGTTGATAAAATAATAACCGTCTATTTGGTGAGTTTTATTCGTAAAAGAATGGTAAAATATTTGTAAACGAATTCAAATAAACAGGTAAATATTTCACAGCAAAAGACAAACTTTTTATCACTTTATTAGTATAACAGTTATAGTAGTTTCATACGTTACAATGTCATTCGCACGCTGCTAAACGAAATGGGAAATTGGAGAAGAAAAACCTCGCTTTTCCTCGGAAAAACTAGTGACGTTTTTAAATTAAATATTCAAATGAAAGCCTTCCGCTACACTGATATGCTAAATAGTCGACGGTTTCTGATTTATAAAATGGTTCTGATTTATTCAGTAGTTATTAAATATAGTCTGTAAGTAAATAAAAGTTAAATGCTGATGAAATTGCTTATGATTTATTTTCACGCTTTCTCATTAAACATTTAAATGCAATATAAGTTTAATATTTTAGTCTTATACCTAAGTTTGTTTCCGCAAATAATCAGTAAAAAAATTCGCTGTAACCGAGTTTTATTCAAAATTCGTTAATTTTGTGGTCTTACTTATAAAAAAATTGAATATTTATATATTTTTAAAGCTTTCTTCAAATTGATGAAACACAGCAGTGAAATATATTCTAAAACCGTAAAAACTAAAGTACTCACTAACCTGTGGTGTAAAGTTGGTTGGTTGCGGAGGATTACAGACAGGCGGCGCCGCGGTGCTTCCATAGTGTTGCTGGTACGATGACGTCAGGATCTTCTTGTGCGCAGACGCATGCGCGCGGTACGCGCTCACACTCAATTTCATAATTCAGACAATTTTATACTTTTAACACTTTTGATTTAAGGTCAATTTTGAATTATATTTTGTTTTATTTTTATTACTAATAATTTTTGTTTTGTTACTTTCTAAGCACTTGTTTTGTTACTAATATAATAAGAACACAGTCACTTGCACGTTCTATGGTGAAAAACGAATATATTTCTTTGTTATGAATCTCTACACACAAGTGATGATTTGAATTGGCCCATGTTCCCATCTGTAACAAAGGAAAGATATCGTTAAGTTGAATAGATTACAAATCAAATAAAATAAAAAAACTGTATAAAAAATAACATTTGATATTATGTATTTATTAAGCCTTGTCTAGATTCGATAAAAATTTACCGTACCTAGGTATATCTAGAAACATTTCTTATTTTAAGACATTAATAAAATGGTATCAAAAGCTGCTGCAGCTCACCTTCTCGACACAACACTATTATACAAAAATCCGGGTTTCAACAAATAGCAAACAATTCAATTCTTATTATTAAGAAGTTATATTATGTAAGATATTTTTGTTTTACCAAATACATAGTGCCATATTTAAATGAACGAAAACGCTCTTTAAATTAAAAATAAAATACTCCAACAGAAATTATGACGAACCTGGTAATCGCTAAAGATCGTAACAGTTTTATATTTTTAATTTAACATCCCCCAGAACCTAAATTTTCAATTCCCATTTTACTGCCAATCGTCCTGACATAATCCCTTGCCCGCTATAAACCAGAAGTCGGGTCAGCCAGAAGTAGCATCAACGATTGGCCGTCATGAAACTGAGTCTTTATTATTTTTAGAGTTGAAATCTCGGGTAATAAAAGTTTTATGCCAGTCTGATCTGCTACCCTGGTACCATTGACGTAATGACTGGCGTTTGGTTCTCACTTAACCCTAATTCCTGACAGCTCAATTACTGTTAATCACTGAATTTAACGACGAGGTTCTGTTGTAAGATGAACAGAGTTGGGTGACATGATTTCTATTTAAATGTAAAAACATACTTGTAATTAAACTCAGGTGCCAATCGCTAGATATAGAAACAGTTCAGCAGAACGACTTTTTGTTCAATGGTAATTTTTCAAAAGGTTACACCTTGTGGAAGTAGGTAGAAAACACATTAAAAACAAAAAAATAAACTTGTATTATTTCAGAATAGACCCAGAAAAAAAAACAAATGAATTAAATGCATATAGATAAAGATCGACTTATTTTAAATGACAAAAAAAAACTATGTTACAAGTTTTATGCTATTTGAGTCAGTAATTTCCACTTTGTTCCATTTTTACCAAAAACTAAAAAAAAAAATCTTTTTAAATTTCCCTCGAAACAAACAGCTTTACACGATTAACACAAACTCCTCAGCACACCTCGTTGCTAAACAAATACAAACATTCGCAGCATGTAACCCAATGCTTTACAATCAGCCGTAGACGAGCTAGCTTCAATCTACTTTATTTTCTTCACTTATTTCTCTCGGCTTTTCTCAGCAGAGTTACAAAAAGATAGAAACAGAAGGTTGGCTTGATACTACGAGCGAAAACCCACGCTCAGATAGATAGAAACACTTCAAGTACAGCGATTGGCATTTTTTGAGAACTCCAGAGCTACCTACGCGTTTATGCGTGCCTGGTACCTGCGTCTATTTTCACTCATTATAATAATATGGAACCTGGATTGAAGAGATTAATATCTCTTCAATCCAGGTTTACCCCAAACTGCAGGGCATCTCAAGTTAGGGAATTTGACTTAGATTATAGGGGATTGTAATAAATTGATGTTGGCAACACTGCTTTTTAGGCATCTTCTAAATTTCGCCGCTAGAGGGGTATCTTTGCTTCGCCAATGGAAAATACAGAGGGGCGGGCGGGCACTTCTCGTAATTTTAAATGGTATTTGCATCGCTTTCGTAAACTATCAAAAACGCCTAATTTCACTTCTGTATTCTGTATTCTTCTATTCAGTGGTACAGTGATGGTATGAAATGTGCGTCTCAACTGAACTCAGTGATCCTATTTTATATTTACTTGGTTACTATAAACTCCTATGTATTCTCTCATCGCGTCTGTTGATAGCCGACTGCAAGATTTGTCAGAAAAATGGAACTACAGCCTTTTTTGTTTTGTCTGACCTCGTGGAAAAATGAACTAGATTGTTTTAGTGTGATTACATTGGTTTATATTGTGGGAGAGTCTGCTAAATGTGAAACAGAAGCCTCATTTATTATTTTATGAAAATGATTAATGACAACAGTTTTTTTTATAATAATGGACATTGTTGATTATTTATTATTTTAATTTTTGAGGAGTGTCAGATTCTTACTGTCAAAACCCATCCGTGTTGCTCCTAGTGCCCTTTTTTTTTTTTTTTTTTTTTCCATGCTTCTCTTAGTGCCTCCTAGTGCCCTTTGCGTTCCAGGGCCGCAGTGACTCTTTCGAACAAATTCTCGCGGGCAAAAATGTCCACTACTGGGGAAATGAATCTATCTATCTGGCCTAATTTGTCCTACTGCTGGGCTTAGGTTTTCTTTTCCCTTTTTCACACAACTCTACCCAGTCAGTTGATAACAGTCGACCTCGTTCCGCCATCTTTGCCTAGGTTTGGTTAGAATTTTATAGTTGATAATAATTTAGCAGCTCTTTATAATTGTCAAGCTAAGCGAAAAATGATGAGCCATATTTCTCTTAGCATCATTTAATTTTGAAGTTTAAGATCATTGCTCTTGACAACTGTGTATAAAATTTAACGCCTAAAATTATAAGGGCGTTAAATGCTTATCGCGGAAATAAATTAATTCAGAATTTAATTAAGAGTAAATCTTGTGCCTGGTGTTAATTGTGTGCTAAGTCTTTACTGCTAATAATTTATGTGTATTAGGATTAATAGTAGGTAATCTCATAAATGGGGCATTTATCGTGTTTTAATTAAGTGGGGACCATCATAAGGGTTAAAATTAAACAAGAATCGATATTTGGTGAATGCTACCAAATGTAACAAGCTGCTTGAAAAGTCATTTGTTCCGAGCTTTTCAGTCTTTTTTTGCAGTCGAATTATTGTCATTTTTTCCTTAAGAGCATTTACGCGGTACGGCTTTTCATACAAACTTTTAAATCGTTATTTTTCTAAATTAATGAACTGATTTTAATAAAACTTGATATGTGTACTCTAAATATCTAGGTCTAAATAGTTATCAGAAAAAAATTTAGAAAAAGAGTTCAGGGGGAAGGTTATAGTGATTTTTCACTTTCTATAGAAAACTTAAAATCGCTCTCTCTGTCCCTCTAAAACCTTTTTCAAAAATGTTTTCTGATAACTATTTAGACCTGGTTATCAAGCGTATGCATACCAAGTTTCGTTAAAATCGGTTCATCCATTTTGAAGAAAAAGGACTTGAAAGTTTGTATGAAATGACATACGGCGTACACGCTCTTAATGTATATCACCTACTCAATATCACCCTTAAATATGACCACACCTTTCTGGAACACCCTGTATAGCTCCGTCTCTCTCCCACACTGGAACCATGTGGTCGAGGCCTATCTGACGGATAGGGCCGTCATCTACCCCGGTCACGAGGGAGAGTGGATTCGGCGAGAGATGTCGTGCGCCACAGGGTTCCACAGGGCTCGGTTCTGGGGCCATGTCTGTGGGACATCGGCTACGACTGGGTGCTGCGTGCCAACCTCCCTAGCGGCGTCAGCGTGATTTGTTACGCTGACGACACGCTTGTCCTGGCTCAGGGGGGGTCGCACCAGGCGGCGGCCGACTTAATGACACGCGGGGTTGCGATAGTCGTTGAGAGAATCCGGCAATTGGGTCCCGAGGCCATGTGCTTTCATGGTCCTCGGAACAAGCCACCACCGGGATCCCAAATAACGGTAGGAGGGGTTCACATCGGCGTCGGGTCGACGATCAAGTATCTGGGACTCGTTCTCGATAGCCGATGGAACTTCGTCGAGCATTTCCGACGTTTGGCTCCCAGACTGGGGCGGGCCGGGGCTGCTTTAAAGCGGCTTCTGCCCAATCTAGGGGGTCCAAACGCCTTCTGCTGGAGGCTCTTTGCGTGGATCGTGTGGTCCATGGCCCTTTATGGGGCCCCAGTTTGGGCTCTGAAGCTAAAGAAGCGTCCAGCCCGACAACTGAACGCGTCACAAAGGGTCATGGCCATCCGGCTGACCCGGGGATACCGCACGATCTCGGGCGAGGCGGCGAGCCTCCTTGCCGGATTGACGCCATGGGATCTGGAGGCGAGAGCCCTCGCGCACGTCCACGCGCGGTGCGTGGAGGCGCTACGCCGCCGGGGCGAAACTCCGCTGCCGCGGCGAATTGCAGCGTGGCGGACAGAGCTCCGGCAAGACACCATGGCGGTATGGAGTCAGCGACTGTCGCAACCCAGTGCAGGGCACGCCACAATTGCGGCGATAGTGCCCCTCTTTGAGGAGTGGCTGGAGAGGCGCCACGGCGTCCTCACCTTCCGCTTGACGCAGGTACTCACCGGACACGGTTGTTTCAGGAGGTACCAGTTTCGGATTCGGTGGGAGGATACGCCCGGGTGTTTTCACTGTGACGATCGCCCGGAGGACACGGTGGAGCATACGGTGGAGGTCTGCCCTGCTTGGGCGGAACACCGCCGTGTCGTGGCGACCTCTCGCGTCCAGCCCTGGTTCAATCCATGGTCCGGAGCGAGGAGGCATGGGAAGCCGTCACCTCCTTCTGCGAAGCAGTAATGCTAGTGAGGGAGAAGGCGGGCCGCGTGAGGGAGAGACAACCCTCACGCCCCAGCCGCCGCAACATAGGGAGACGCCCCGGGCGTCGGGAGTCGCAGGGCGATTCCCGGCCACCGTAGGCGCGGGTCTGCGGACGGCGAGTGTTGGGTGGCTCGCCATCCGATCAAAGCTAGGCCCGGGTCAACGGTGCGTTGTGTTCCGCGCGCGCCTCAAAGAGATGTCAGCATAGCAGTAGGGGCCCGTTAGGGCCAGAGCCTGCCAGAGTTGCGGACTATGTTCGAAAGAGTTACCGCGGCCCTGGAAAGCAAGGGCACTAGGAGGAGCACGGATGGGTTTTAGTTAGTAAGAGTCTGACACTCCCTTCCGCTCCGCCCAGAGCGGGAGAAGTCATTTGATGATATCACATCCATGAAAAAAAAAAAAAACACTGGAACCATAATGGCATTGGGAAGTCAAAGTACAGCTAAACATAAACTAGCTCAGATATTACCTAACTTAAATATGTCTACTATAAAACCTAAACAATGGCTATCTTGAACGACATAAATAACCTCTAAGTAATAACTTAGTACAATCTTTGTCCTTTATGGGCAATAAGTTAGTCTCTGACAGCAAACTACTACAAGCCAAACCATTTTTAGTCCCTATTTTGTTGAAAAAGAAAAATATCCTTTTTATTCGATTTTCTACGTGTGGTCTACATACATGTGAATGATATTATAAAATTAATATTGCATCACATTACAGTAGATAAGTTTAAGTTCAATACTAAAAGGGGCGAGTCTATTGCTATCACAAAACCAGATTCTAGGCTGCTAAATTCCAGGGTTCCGGATTTTGTTCGAAAGAGTCACTGGAACGCGTAGGGCATTAAGAGGAGCTCGGATGGGTTTAGTCAGTAAGAGCCTTACACTCCCGTTCCACCCAGAGCGGAAGGAGTCATTTGATGATTTCCCATCCATAAAAAAACCGGTCAAGTGCGAGTTGGACTCGCGCACGAAGGGTTCCGTACCATTATAGATCTATAAAAAACGGCAAAAAAAACACGTTTGTTGTATGGGTAAATTAAAATAAAACAAATATTTAAGGGTCCCTTAAATATTTATTTTATTTTAATTTAATTATTTATTTTTAATGAGAATACAACTAAATATTCTGTGAATATTTCAAGCGTCTACCTGTTGCCGTTATCAATATCGAGCAAAAATGAGCAAAAAAATCACGTTTGTTGTATGGGAGCCTCCTTAAATATTTATTTTATTCTAATTTTTAGTATTTGTTGTTATAGCAGCAACAGAAATACATCATCTGTGATAATTTAAACTGTCTAACTATCACGGTTCATGAGATACAAGTGGTGACAGACGGACCGCGGAGTCTTAATAATAGGGTCCCATTTTACCCTTTTGGTACGGAACCCTAAAAAAAGGCTGCTAAATTACTGCAAAAACCCTATAAAACATTGCCATACACGATAATCAAACTCAGGACCTCATACTCAAAGCCTTTGCGAACACTAGATCAACGAGGCAGTTACTTCAAAATCGCCTTCAAAATAACAACACAATAGATTACGAAAAGCTCAAAATATTCAATAAACGTGACTAAAGATCTGTGACACTTATCTTAATGGGTAGGTGAGACAGTTCATTGAGTGACCGTAGATCAGGCCTCCTTGGAATTTGTCCCAGAGAATTTCCTTTACGCATTCCAGGCTTAGATCTTGGCTGGCATTTTGTCCACTAATGATGTATTAGGGTAACTGCTATAGTAATTGGCCACGCTATAGTAACTGGCCACTCATCAAAAAAGAGGTAGAAACAAGGTAATGCACAAAAAATATTCCAGCATCTGATACAGGAATATTTTTTATCTTCAAAAATTCATGGGCTTATTTGCATTACCTTGTTTCTGCCTCTTTTGTTATGAGTGGCCAGTTACTATAGCGTGGCCAATTACTCGTACTATAGCAGTTACACTGAATTAACCTCACCTAATAGTCTATTAAAATAACAAGATTTTGGTAATCGCAGTTCTTGTTTGGAGTTGTGTTATTGGGTTATTTCCATTTGGATTTGCTTAGAAGCTGCCTGGAGTCTGCACATGTGCCCGGTTGGTGACAGTATACAAGCCCCCTAACACATAAGACTATAACAAATCATCATCTGCCTAGCCTTTTTCTCTACTATATTGAGGTTGGCTTCCTGTCAAACCGGATTCAGCTGAATACCAGTATTTTTTCAAAAGACTGCCTCAGTTATTGGCCTAGATAATTCATAAATCATCATCTGTTAACCCTTTCCCAACAGTATTAGAATCGGCTCACAGTCAAACCGGATTCAGCTGAATACCAGTATTTTTTCAAAAGACTGCCTCAGTTATTGGCCTAGATAATTCATAAATCATCATCTGTTAACCCTTTCCCAACAGTATTAGAATCGGCTCACAGTCAAACCGGATTCAGCTGAATACCAGTATTTTTTCAAAATACTACCTCAGATATTGGTCTACATAATTCTTATATCATCATCTGCTAACCTTTCCCTAACTGTATTAGTATCGGCTCCCAGTCAAACCGGATTCAGCTGAATACCAGTATTTTCTGCCATAGAGAGTTACCGCGGCCCTGGAAAACAAAGGGCACAACGAGGAGCACGGATGGATTTTAGTCAGCAAGAGTCTGACAGTCCCTTTCACTTCGCCCAGAGTGAGAGGAGTCATTTGATGATTTCCCATCCATAAAAAAATACTAGTACTTTACGCGGAGCGGCTGCTTACCAATGTCTGAGGTGGTCTTTTGAAAAAATATAACACAAAAATTCGAGTGTTCTGTCTCGATACAGTGCAAGCATTTTTCAGTTTTCGTGTACCTCAACTCAGATTTCTAATTGCTGTTTTACTTACCACTAATTCAATGATAAGTATTTTAATCATGTCTGAGGTAAATACATTGTCTTCCTCTTTTTCTAATCACACTTAAAGATAAAATACACACACCTTTTAGACCATGAAGGGCCCAGAGTAGGTAACATTAGTAAGATCAATAATGTCCGTTACTGTTGACTCGGGAGCACACCCGTTAAGACCTCCAATCGACATCTCGGCGCCTGGTAGGAAGTTGTATAGAGCATCTTTCGAAATAGAGTTTTTTTTTCCTATCTTAATTCATTGCTAAGCCAAGTTTGTCGGAAATCGTCTCTACTGAAAACCTGTAATCTTTAGAAAATAGAGAAGGTTATTGTTGCAAGATCCAATTTACAAACATATACAGGGTTATTTGTAAAACACCAACAACCTTTCAGTGGGTGAAAGTACTCATGATTATAAACAACTTTTGTTATGAAACCAACCCTGAAAAATCGAAAAAAAAATCTACTGTTTCATACATTTTCATCGGATGAATATTGCATTTTGTATAAAACAGCCGATTTATTTTTTGATATTTCAAAGTTGGTCCCATAGTAAAAGTTGTTTACAATCATGAGTACTTTCACCCACTGAAAGCTTGTTGCTGTTTTACAAATAACCCTGTATAATAGACTCGTAGTTAGGTAAATATAAATAGTTAAGATAGAATTATAGTAAATGTTAAAAAATAATTATTTGTGTTCAACTACGTTACTAGTATAAATACCGTTGGAACGACTGAACGGAAGCCTTTGCCTTGCTGTGTTACTGGTTGGTATTAAATAAATAATCCTATAATCTTATATTATAAACTAAACTACTACTAAAGGCTTATATTGGTAAACAATATCATATACGGTGATAACGTCGAATATTTTTGGACAGTCGACTCTGACAGGTGTTATGTTCAACACTGAATAAGTAATTAAATTGACATATTATTGATCATCCTAGCAACCACAAAGCTTCATACGCGGACATATCAAGTCATTGAAAGAATGTGGTATTGTCGTTGAAAGTCAATGCTCTTTTGTCTTCTAACCTTTGGAGGGAATTAGATCTAACTATCCTAAACGTTTACTTTAAGTAGCTTTCTAAAAAAAAATTGTGTCTATTTCCTTATAATAAGTATACTATTATGACCAAGCAGATTTCAGGACAATACAATTGGGGAATGTCTTGAAAGAAATTAATTTCAGCGACAAGACAACAGTTTTACGATGACTTTACATGTATGAAACTTTCTGATTATAGGGATGACCAATCAGTTAAATTAGTTATAAAAAATATTAGGCACATCTTTTATGTGACACATAAACAAAAATATTAAAAGTCGGTACACTTTTTACTAACTTAGTGTCATCCCCAGCCTCCACTCCAGAACTTTGATGCGTTTTATCATTGTCATTTTTATTGATTTGAAAAAGCAAAATTCTTGTCCAAAATATTTTGCAAACTTAACTGACGAAGTAAATAAAATTATTATTTTGTCTATCCAGGAAAGAAGGTACCCTAGTTTAAAATGTCGTTAAACTATACAACGTGTAACAGAATAAACGCAAAACCTCTTAAGGGGTATCTGTACTCATCAATATACATAGAGGTCAATACACTATGAACCAATATTTATACCGACAGTATAGTTAACAAGCATCATTCTTATTTTTCCCTGCTATTGTTTTCAAAACTAATGTGTTGTTACCACAACAAAGCACGTTTAAGTAATGACGGGACACGTCGAGATCGATACCGTCTTCCCTGTCGAGTTGGGATCGCTGTCTGAGGCTCCTGTCGACTAGTTGGCGCCAGTTAAGGATGTTACCTACGTCGGTAGCGATGGTATCGATATTTGTTAGTTGTATTTGTAAAAACTGTTACTTTTTACACCAGCGCAGCGATCGGCTACAGAATAAAAGTATTAAAAAAATATTTTCTGAATAAGACATGCCAATACTTACAAAATAAATATCGCTCATCATTATCATTAATATTGTATAGATTAACTATTGGAACGGTTTGTGGTATTTTGTTTCGTATAAGTATTTTAAGTATTGATCAATATTCAAGAAAATTGTTTAAAATCGCTATGCTTAGCTGATGGGTTCCGAATATTCAAAGGAAAGGAAAGAAAGACAACACGTACGTACAGACGGTTCGTTTTTAGAGCCTTTTATTCGTCAACACCCACTTGTGGTTCAAAGATTGGTTATGAATATTTTGTGAAAAGAAAGTTGAAGTATTATAATTGTGTAGTAATTACTCAAAAATAAATTCATGACGTCAAATAGGTAACCTTAGAATTTGTCATAACATGACCATTCTCCTGAGCCGACAAATTTAAATAAAATGAAAAAGTGTTAGTTACAAAATATCAATAACATTACACTCAATAAATTCGCATCACTATGTTACGAAATAAAATGAAGTGAAATCCTCCAGGTTTTTTCAATATTCATTTATGTATTTAAGAAGTTCAGGAGGGTTCGGATACAATCCAAAAGTAGGTCGAGGTTCGAATCAAGGGTCATTATTGCAAAAACAATAGATTTAATGTTTCTTCTTAATTTTTTGTTCTTTTTTATCTGTTTGTGTTTAGATAGTATTTCGCTAATGGGCCTTGAAGATCTGTAGCAAGCTTTTTGTAAGAACTTTACGTAAAAAAATGGTTCTATAACATAACAATTTAATTTAATTAATTATAATTCTGTTTTTCAGGTACCTATACAAAACAACGTTGATCCAAAAAAAGGATAAAGCAATATGTAATTCCCACTTACCGAAATAGAAATAGTTGTGTGTAATAATCTGAATTTGAAATATTCAGCCAGTAAGTAGTGCTTACTAAACATACAATGTACACTATTTTATAATAT
Source organism: Melanchra persicariae (assembly GCA_947386135.1). Taxonomy (NCBI): domain Eukaryota; kingdom Metazoa; phylum Arthropoda; class Insecta; order Lepidoptera; family Noctuidae; genus Melanchra; species Melanchra persicariae. The sequence continues at coordinate 4,205,415 of OX376661.1, read as the reverse complement.
TAAAACCTATTCGCTATGTTGATGGAACCCAGCTCGGCCGTGACTGGTGCTCCATTTAATTCGTATGGACGTATTCAAAATAGGAACGTGGCTCGAGTTCGTTTACTTACTCGAATCCGATATTTATGAGCTAAAATATCACGGGTTACATACGTAACATAACATTATAATTACATAATTAATTACCTATTTTGTTATTACATTACCAAGATCACTTTTATGACAAACGGTTCGGAGATTCAGTTTTGTTGTTGAAGAGGAAGAAATGTTATTCATCATCATCATCATCATATCAGCCGAAAGACGTCCACTGCTGGACATAGGCCTCCCCCAAGTGTCGCCACAACAACCGGTCCTGTGCGTCTCGCATCCATCGGTTACCCGCGACCCTCACCAGGTCATCGGTCCACCTTGTGGGAGGCCTTCCAACGCTGCGTCTTCCGGTACGCGGTCGCCACTCCAAAACTTTTCGGCCCAATCGACCATCTGTTCTGCGAGCAATGTGCCCTGCCCACTTCAATTTGGCGATCCTTCGGGCTATGTCGGTAACCTTGCTTCTCTTGCGGATATCATCATTCCTGATTCGATCACGCAAGGAAATGTTATTCATCAATTCAGTAATTGTAAATTTTGTACTAGTTTTTTTGTACAGCAATGGAGACTAAGTCTTGATATTCCAAAACGTGGTCTCGATGAAATCTCACGGAGGTTTCATCCATCCATTCAGCCGCATAGACAAGACAGACGAGAGTTACTGTATTGTATTGTTATAATTGTTTTTGTATTGTATTGAATTGGATTTATGAATTACCTAGTTTAATTGAATGATTATTATTTATTATTGTATTTTTTCGCATTGCATTTGGTCACTGTCATGGAAGCTGGCTGTGGTATGTGTTTAATAAATATAATAAAATTAAAAAATACTTTCGCATTTATAATATTAGGATGGACTAGCGACCCGCCGCGGCTTCACACGGATGTACATACATAGACACACCTGCCTTGTTTATCACTTCTTCTACCAGTGAATACGGTTACAAAATCTTTGCGTGGTTTAGAAGGATTAAGCGGATAAGCAGATAGAGGCAGACAGTGATATTGTTTTATACTATTAAGTATGCTAGTGGCCCGCTCCAGCTTCGCCCAGATGTATTTTTTTTTTCATATTTTCTCACCATTTGAATCTTCCCAGGACTTCTACAAATATTTGAAAACCAAAATTTGCCAAATCGGTCCAGCCGTTCTAATTGGTATGGTTATGCATCATCCCATCACATCCCGTGGGTGTCGTAAGAGGCGACTAAAGGACTCACCAGAGAATGGGCAGCAGCATTCTCTGTAGGTACATTGCTACAGCTACACTGCGATCGCCAACCCGCCTGCCAAGTGTGGCTATTATGACAAACCATATTGGGGGAGGCCTATGTCCAGCAATGCACGTAATTCAATTCAATTCAATAGAAATGATTAATATATTATAGGAGAAATAAAACCAGTACCGTATATTGATATTCATAAATGAAAAAGGCCTATAAAATGTTACATTCTGTCAACAATAACGACATGTCACTTGTCAAAAGGTCCAAAATGTATGGGGTTGACAAGCGAGGGGTTGACAACCCTACACATTGTAAAGTTTTGTCACTGATAGAATATCACAATGCCAAGCTTAAGAGCACACACACCATCTTAGAAATATCTCTCAGCCAATTCCTTACCAATCCCTTAAAGAACAGCAAAACAAAACACGGAAGGGTCACCTCCCACCCCATTTCCCCTCGCAAGTACCGTAAAAGGATTTTAACATAACACATTTATTCTAACATCTTTCTGTCGACAAACAGCAATACTTTTACAGCACATCATATTATTCAGAGTTGTATGACAAGCTTGTGTGTCGTTTGTACGAAGAAACGATGCTGGAATACTAATCGGGGGGGAGTGCAGTGCTGCATGGGCTTTGATCGTGGGCAGGAGTGTGAAATCAAAATTGAAGGTCGGTTAATAAGCTTCTTAGAGCTGATTTCACCAATGAAAATAAACGCGATCAGTACATCTAAACTGCGTTCAAGAGCTGTCAGTGTAAATATTCCAGAGAAAAATAATGACACTGACAGCTCATAAACTTGGTTTATCCGCTGATCGCGTTCAGTTTCATTGGTGAAATTGGCCCTTAGTTGGTAATATAGATTTTGTGAACAGGAAACTAGCTGTTAACTAGGCTACACCGGCTTAATCTAGTTTAAAATGACCCAAAAATATTGACGTGTAAGAGTGTTATTTTAGACGAGGCCCGCTAGGACCAGTGCCTGCCATGGTTGCGGAATTTGTTCGAAAGAGTCACCATGGCCCTGGAACACAAAGGGCATTAGGAAGAACGCGGATAGGTTTTAGTCTGTAAGAGTTTGAGTCATTTGATGATTTCCCATCCATTAACAAAAAAAGTTGGATCTAAAAGAAGCAAGTCCACAACGGTCAAAATAACAAATGTATTCACACGTATTCAATGACTTATTTTGAAATGCACATCAATTAATAACATAACACCCGTTAATTTATTTACATCAATTGAATACCTATAATTTTTATATCAAATTATACAGATTGCACATTAAATTAACCAGAGGCACATGGTTTGGTTCAATATCGTTTAATGACCTAGTCAAGCTTAGGGCACCCAGACACAGATAGATGCTAGCTTCCTTTTAACCCTGCAGACAGGAATAGGAGCCCCGCGCAGTGGGGCTCCGTCGTCGAGGTTAGAATGTTGAAATTGATTGTTGTTTGAGTTCATTAATAGCGATGTGTCATGAACTCAAATTGTTGCTAAAATAATAATATTTTGAAATAAATATTTTGCTGTGCAATCAGTATTTTTGATGAGGATTCGGTATTTTTGTTTTTGACGATAATGTCAGTGGGTCGTCTTAGGGGCGGATTTAATATTTATTTAAGTTGACTTTAGCTGTTGAGGTGATAATATTTATTGTGACAATTTCTTTCAAAGCGATAAGCTGTTGATGTATCTGTATCCGATTTTTCAGTGACATTTTTGGTTCAATGTCGTTAAACGACTTGCCCATGTCACTTATGTCGCTGTTTAAACGGCACAGTTCAATGAAAAGGCTAGGCTTTTCATGAAACGGCTGATTAAGGTAGTTGGCTGTGACATATATAAAAAGCCTTTTCTCTTTAAAATCCATCCAAAGGTTGTCTTGAATAATTCGCTTTTAGCGATAAGATCGCCCATTGTGTCACCCTATGTAGGTAATGTTTGCTTCATCTATCTATTCTGTAACTTATATGGTATACATAATAATTATGGAGTATTCTATTCTGATTTATTGATGGGTAGTTATAAAAGTAACACTAAGAAAAAGTAGCTCGTGATTTTAAACTCAATATAATATAATAGAAACAATATTTACAGATATTTATGTCATATTTTAAAAGTTAATAGTTTGTACCTGCTGGTGTAGCGTTATCTTCATATTTGTCCCACTATTTATCATCACAACTTCACAATCAATATGGATTCACTAACAAGTACTCTGAGTGAACTAAAAGAGCTGTTTCATACAAGGATGTCCGTCTTTGAAGAAGAGTTACAGAAGACTCCTCAATCACCCATCACAGCTTCAAGCCTTGCTACGGAGTTCACAATGTTCCGAGCGTTCATCACGCAGGCTCTCAACAGTCTTCAGCAACAGGTGGGTCTCCTGGCGCGAAGTGTGGACCAGATTGAGATGCGCAGTCGAAGGAAGATTCTGCTGTTGCATGGAGTTGGTGAAGAACAGAAGGAGGACACTGCCTCTGTGATCGCTGAGGTGGTCCGCAATAAGTTGCAGCTGAGCGAATTCTCCGTTGCTGACATCAACCGATGTCACAGGATGGGGCGAGCAGTGCCTGGTAAAATTAGACCTATCCTCTTCAAGGTTGCCAGTCTTGCGGTGAGAGATAAAATTTGGTTTTCCAAAACTAAATTAAGGGCTTCAGGCGTCACGCTGTCCGAGTTCCTCACTAAGGGGCGGCACGACGTGTTCCTGGCTGCGAGGGAAAGATGTGGCGTCACCAGAAGCTGGACTAAGGCGGGCTGGGTGTATGTTCTTGGTCCCAATGACACGCGGCACCGAGTCGAATCCCTCACCGAGTTGGACAAGATAGTGCCTGTTCCTCTGACACCAAGTGATCCCGTGCAGTGCGATCCGAAAACGGCTGCGCCAGCAGCCGCTGCCACTGTGAAGACTGCTAGGCTTAAGCGTACTGTAGCTTTAAAGAGGTGATCTCAGTAATGTTTACTCTATGTCTGGGTAATATTGTGTTTTGCTTGTTTTACCTTCATAATGTTTTATTTTGTAATGATGTTTTCACATTGTATTAATCTTTTTAAGCTGTCACTGTCAGTGTCAGTCAAAACTCATGTCAACAGTCAATATTGCAAGTGAAGTGCGTTCCGTTTTAGGTAGCGTTACACTGACACTACTAGCTATTTTTTATGTAGTTTCTTGTGATTTCTCGTTTTTTATACTATTGGTAAAAATTTCTTAGATTTTTATTTTTATTGCCCAGACTGTATGTAAAGTTATTTTTGTTGTTTATTATTATTTAATAGCGCAACCGGCAGGTGAACCAAATATTTGGTTTTTATAACTAATATTTTAGATAGAATTTTATATAGTTTATTTAATATTATTTATATTATTATATATATTTTTATTAATCATTTTTATGTCTGTCGATATCAGCAGTGATAATAACAGTTTTTTTTCACTTACGAGTAGTGATGACAGTTTTGTGAGTATTCCGTCTCTTGCAGACAGTCTAACGGCGCAGTTCTCTGATGTTCCTCAGAATTTTAATGTTATTCATATTAATGCCCAAAGTATTCCGGCTCATTTCCACGATATGCTGGCAAGCTTTGACTGTAAAAACATTCACGCTATTCTTATTTCCGAGTCATGGCTGAAACCTTGCCTCCCTTCAACTAGCTACTCTCTTCCCGGTTTTGTGCTCATAAGAAATGACCGGACAGTTGGTGGTGGTGGTGGTGTTGCTATATATCTCCGTGCGCATATTCCCTTTTCAGTTGTCAATGTATCAACGCAGCCACCGCCAGCAAATGCTGGTGAACACCTATTTCTTGAGGTCGAACTGCATCATTCAAAACTACTTCTTGGTGTTTATTACAGTCCCTCTTTACGGATAAATTTCTTTTCGTCTTTTGAAAAACTCTTAGAACTCTTGATTCCTTCTTACAGTCATAGTATAATCATGGGTGACTTTAATACTTGTCTCCTCAAAAAGGACCATCGCTCTTCTTCTCTGACTAATATTTCAGTATCCAGCAATCTTTCCATTCTTCCACTAAGTGCCACTCACCATTTTCCAAACTCTACCCCTTCACTTCTTGATTTGATTTTTGTTTCCTCACCTAATCTAGTCGCTAAGCATGGTCAATGCTCAGCCGACGCCTTTTCCTATCATGATCTGATTTATCTTTCATTTAAAATTCGCCCACCTAAGGCTAAAGCTAAAATTCTCATGCAACGCAATTTTGGTGGTATGAACATTGAGAGTCTTTGCAAGGATGCCGGTAATATAGACTGGTCTCCTCTTTTTTCCTCGACGTCTGTCGATGAGCAAGTTATTATCTTCACTGATAAACTTGTCGAGCTATATGACCATCACGCACCGGTTAGAGCGGTCAAAGTTAGACATTTGCCAGCGCCGTGGCTAACAGATGATATTAAAAAATTATTGAACAAAAAGACGACGGCAAAGTCTAAATTTAAGCGACGGCCTACTGATGCAAATAAGGAAAAATATGTCTCAATTCGCAATCGCTGTAATATGGTATGTAGGAATGCAAATCGCCAACACATTCATAACTCCGTCCAAAATGGGGACGCATCCAAGGTTTGGAATTTTCTAAGATCATTGGGAGTCGGTAAAACCCGACAAGAGTCCATTCCTAAAGAATTAGACTTCGATGCAATGAATAATCATTTTACAGCTTCGTCCAATTTCGATAGGACAATAAAATTGAATACTTTAGATTATCTTTCTTCTCTTCCGACTCCCAGTTATTCCCCATTTGTTTTTAGTCAATTTTCCGCATGTGATGTTAAGAAGAGCATACTATCGATTACTTCTAATGCAGTAGGAAGCGACTGTATTAGCCGTAAAATGTTACTCCCAGTGCTGGACGTAATCCTTCCCGTCATTTGCCACATCCTCAATTTTTCAGCATCTAGCGGTGTCTTTCCATGTTCATGGAAAGATGCTCAAATTATTCCTTTACCAAAAAAGTCCAATCCCACATCCTTTTCTGAATTCCGTCCAATATCCGTCTTACCATTCCTATCCAAAGTCCTAGAACGATTAATCCACAGTCAATTAAGTACTTTCCTATCCAAAAATAATCTCCTTAACCCCTTCCAGTCTGGCTTCCGTCCTGGTCATAGCACCAATACAGCGCTTCTGAACATTACTGAAGATATCAGATCAGCCATGGAAAGCAGTAATTTAACGGTTCTGGCATTGCTCGATTTCAGTAACGCCTTTAATACTGTTGATTTCGATGTTTTGCTTGGCATTCTAGGCTCTCTTAATATATCTCCATCAGTGGTTGACTGGTTTCGTAGTTACCTGTTCGGTCGCCGGCAACGTATATGCATCGGAGAGACCTTGTCCTCCTGGTGTCGTACTTCTGCCGGAGTACCACAGGGTGGCGTTTTATCCCCATTACTTTTCGCAATTTTTATTAACTCAATCTCTAATGAACTCACTTCTTCCTACCATCTATATGCAGACGATCTACAAATTTACTCGCGAGCTCCTCTTGGGAATCTGGCTGAGGCCATCGTCACCATCAACCGTGATCTGGCTCGTATATGCCAATGGAGCAAGCAGTATGGACTCATGGTCAACCCCGTAAAGACGCAGGTTATCGTCGTGGGCAGTTCCAGGATGGTTTCAAGGATCGATTGGACAACTCTTCCCCAAGTTTTCTTCGATAACTCAGTTATTCCCTTCTCAGAAAAAGTTAAAAACTTGGGGATATTCATTGACAGAAACTTCTCTTGGACTGCCCAACTGCAAGAAGTGAGCCGGAAGCTATTTGCATCTGCTGCATCGTTGAGGAGGCTGCGAAATTTTCTTCCGATTGCCACCAAGATTGCGCTTGCACAATCACTTCTTCTTCCCATCCTTGATTATGCTGATGCCAGCTATCTTGACCTAACTCAAGATCAACTAGATAAACTTGAGCGGCTTCAAAATTTCTGTATAAGGTTCATATACGGTTTACGCAAATATGACCATGTTTCCGAATTTCGCGTGAAGCTCAAGTGGTTACCAATTCGCCTTCGCCGGAATGCTCATATTCTTTCCCTATTATACAATGTCCTTTTTTCCCCTTTCACCCCTCTTTACCTTAAGAATCGCTTTCAGTTTCTCTGTGATTCCCACACTAGATTTCTGAGGTCATCAGATAATTTACGACTGAATATGCCAATGCATTCCACAACTTTCTTGGATAAATCCTTTACTGTACAAGCTGCCCGTCTGTGGAATGCATTGCCAGTTCCAGTAAGGCGCGCTCAGTCGTTACCTGCTTTTAAACGACTTGTCAAAGATCATTACCTGTCGCTGTGATTATATCGATCGGTCGTTCACTTCTTTATTTATTTTTTTTTATTTTTTTGCTGCCAGTATTTTTTGATATTTATGTATCTATCTATTATAAAGCGTATGTATGTATTTGTGTATCTATTGTATTACTAGCTGTCCCCCGCGGCTTCGCTCCCGTCAACTGGCTACCTACCTACCTACCCTACACCTACCCTACACCTACCCTACACCTACCCTACACCTACCCTACACCTACCCTACACCTACCCTACACCTACCCTACACCTACCCTACACCTACCCTACACCTACCCTACACCTACCCTACACCTACCCTACACCTACCCTACACCTACCCTACACCTACCCTACACCTACCCTACACCTACCCTACACCTACCCTACACCTACCCTACACCTACCCTACACCTACCCTACACCTACCCTACACCTACCCTACACCTACCCTACACCTACCCTACACCTACCCTACACCTACCCTACACCTACCCTACACCTACCCTACACCTACCCTACACCTACCCTACACCTACCCTACACCTACCCTACACCTACCCTACACCTACCCTACACCTACCCTACACCTACCCTACACCTACCCTACACCTACCCTACACCTACCCTACACCTACCCTACACCTACCCTAAGGATTCTTAAATTTTCTAATTTTTTTTTTTTTTTTTTTTTTTTTTTTTTTTTTTCATAAGAACCTTCTCCTGACAATAACAAACACAACAAAAAAAGAATTGGCGAAATCGGTCCAGCCATTCACGCGTGATGCCGTGACCAAGGAAAACGGGTTTCATTTTTATATATATAGATAATCTAATAACATTGTTACACCTATGACAGCCCTAATTTCATGTCCAGGCAAATACTGTCCATCCCAGGTTGTCTGGAAGAGATCGCGTAATGCGATAAGGCCGCCCATTGTATGTGTTTTAGTTTTAAGTTTCCTTTTTTTGTTTACGTTTTGGTGTACAATAAAGTGTATAATAAATAAATAAATAAATATTTTAGACACATGTTATTCGGAAAGGTTCTGTGCGCCGTGCGGTGCAGTGACTCACTATACCAACTTTGCAGTCCAGCCAATCTTTTCACCACGGCGAAAAATATCCCTGTACAGTCCATGCCAAAATGACAAAATATGTCGCCAAAATCTGGTTTCCCCGAACCGCAAAATGAAAATAGTAGCCAGAATGGCTATTTTCATTTTACGTGGAAAATTGTCTATATCACAGTGAAAATCATGTAACGATTCCTTATTAAAAAACCTACTAGAAACCTGATTGCAAAATGCAGCTTGTTTTTTTTTAAATTACTGTTTAGCGAGTCCAATTTTTAAAATCGTCCCCTCAAACCCCTGCTATTTTTTTCAGGTATTTTTAAACAACTAGCAATCTTTAAGCAACCTAAAATGTTGATATTAATTATAGAAATAATTAATATAATATTTTGGTTATTGTAGTATTCCGACGCACAGGACCGGTTGGCCTATGTCAAGCAGTGGACGTCTTACGGCTGAGATGATGATGAAGTTATTGTAGCCTGTTTTAAGTTTCTTTCACTGCCTCTTTAACACACTGTGTCTACGTTTCTTAAACCCCTCTTCAGTCGCAGGTTTGCTGGAAGAAATAAGCAGTACCTTTGTGTTTTTTTCTATATTATAATGTTCTATTTTAAGTATATTGTGTGTAAATAAATAAATAATAAGCTCAATAATTAAAAATAATAGCCCAATGTAAAGGTTTCCTTTGACAAAGTTGCTTTGAGCGTTAATCAGAGTGGACACGCATACTTCAGCGATGAGGAGATAAAACACGATTCAAGATTGCTATCTGCATTATGTCCTACCACGCAACACGGAAAAAATTGATCTTCAAGCTTGCCTTATGTACACGGAAAAGTAAGCAGAGCTGAGGTTTTAGAAAAACCAGTCAAGGACTAGCACGCACAGGGTTCTCGCAAAGGGTACCTTACTTATTCTGTTTTTATATTAAAGGCTAGCTTTTGACCGCAACGTCTTATATCCCGTTTTGCTGGAATTTTGAAAATCCTCTCTTACTGCTCCCCTACACTCCCCCAGGATTGGTCAACACTAGTCTAGAGCTGTGGAGAATGGACAGAAGAAAGGGAGGCCTTTGCCCTGCATTTTACAAAAAAAATAAGCTGCCTAGTTTCGAAGGCTTGGTAAATTGTCAACAATTCTCTTAAATAACTTCAACGATATATATTTTAAAATTATGTAAAAATAATGCAGTAGAGGAGTCCCAAAGTTTGTTAAAATCTTAGCCGTCGTATTCTGTTCTGTCCACCCCTCCTTATTAGAAAAATTTTTGAATTTCTGTACCTATATTTAACAAATCTAAGCTTTCTCTATCACTGCACAAAATAATTAGCGTAAGTAGTTAGGTATGGACCAACATTACAAAATTAATTCAACCATAAACCACGCTCCGTGCATTCTGCTACATTATCTATGGCCTTCTCAGAAACCTTTTCATCACCATTCAGCCCCTTTTTCAAGCGGATAGTTAGGTACAAGATAAAAGCGTACTTCAAAAGAGTAGTTTTAAAAGTAAATACTTCGCCAAGTAGTTGTGGTGCACTGTATTACTTTGACTAGAAAGTACTTAAAAGAGACTTCGTCCTATGAGCGTTTTTTTCTCAGAGTGGTCAAGTAGGAAATACCGGTTTAAATTTAAATACCGGTAATATAGGAAATACTGGTTTAAATTGAAATACCGGTAATGTAGGAAATACTGGTTTAAATTGAAATACCGGTAGTATCGGCAATACCGGTTTAAATTGAGCAAAATTGCAATTTCAAAACTTATTTCAAAATTTTTTTCAAAATAAGTATATAATTTAAGGCAGTTTTTCTTGCAAAGACTTTGAAAAGTTAATAAAAAGAAAGTAGTAATTAGGAATGTACATGTACGTCTAGACAAGAACGAAATTGGTAACAATTTTCTTAACATAAACTTCATAGCAAGTTATTGTTATACCTAGTAGTTACAGATAAGTTAACAATAAGTATATTTTCTTTGTTAACTGGCTACATAAAAGTGCTTGTAATTTTCTTTCTTTCAGAAAATAATATTTTATGACCTTATATAAGAAATATAACTATAATATCCTTGACTCCCTTCATAAAACTGAAAGAAAACCCGTAGCACCCAAAAGCTGCAATTTTCTAGACAGCCGCCAACCGATACCCGATAGAATCGGGTATCAGTAGGCGTGTACCGATACCCGATAGAATCGGGTATCTGTAGGCGTGAACTAAACTAATAAATAATATTATTTGCGCCTAACACCGGAGCCGAACGAGACCGGAATACGATACAATAAGAACTGAGGCTAAACGTTTGTTAGATTATTTCTTGGCAGATCTGTAGGTAAATATAAATATTAAGTGAAAAAATCAATTCTTGAATTTGTGTGCTATTGAAACTTATTTATTATTATTTATTTTATTCTTTATTGTACACCTCATTACAAGAACAGGACAAACATTTATAAAAATAAGTGTACAATGGGCGGTCTTAAAAACAAAAAACTTACCCTCCATTTCTGAATTAAGCAGCCGGTCGATTCTGTCGACATCTCACGGTGTTCACCTAGGCGGAGTGAACGACAACTGCAGTGCGATTCTGTAAACATGTCTAAGTGAAGATGGAATGACAGCTCAATTGTCGTTCACTCCACCTAGGTGATGTCGACAGAATCGACCGGCAGAGCGGTCATTCCATCTTATTTGTATGGTTTGATACCTCACCCGTCGTGCGCCCCGCCCAAGTGTTCACTTCGACATGCTTACAGAATCGCACTGCTGTTCATGTTGTGTATTTCTCAAAGTCGACTTTACTCGCGCGGAGAGGAGAGGAGCCGTGTCAATTGAAACCAATGGAATTGCATGTTAGTCCGGTTAAGCAGTTGATATCCCATGTGTGTTAACTTGCTAGTGGTCATTCCTAAAAAAAAAAATGGCATAAAATCTCCGCTCCGCTTGAGTAGACACTTGTACAAAGTAGAGGTACCCTTCAACTCCGAATTACTTGTTAGCCCGGGGCCATTATGTATGAAATACTAATATTAAACCTTGTTTCAGCAACTCTGAGTAAAAGATAACTCTGGTTTCCGCAAATGGGCTTCAGAAACCGAAACTTAATTTTTAGCATGTACCTCCATTTTAGGGTTCCGTACCCGAAGGGTACAAACGGGACCCCATTGCTAAGACTCCGCTGTCCGTCTGTCTGTCACAAGGCTGTATCTCATAAGCCGTTATAGCTAGACAGTTGAAATTTTCACAGATGATGTATTTCTGTTGCTGCTTAAAGAACAAATACTAAAAACAGAATAAAATAAATATTTAAGTGGGGCTCCCATACAACAAACGTGTTTGTTTTGCCGTTTTTTATAGATAATGGTATGATTGGTATGGAACCCTTCGTGCGCGAGTCTGACTCGCACTTGGCCGGTTTTTTAATTAACTTCATATAGTTAGTCATCCTGCGATAATCGTAAAATTCACAAACCTTTTTACAGGAAAGGTACAATTTTAGTCCTGTAAAAGCAATAGCTTCAAAGTTGTCAACTTGCTACTTTACAAGTTTGTACCAAATGTGGTCTCAAGTGGTGCAGCGATGAAAATCGTGATTTTATGCACGTTTCACTACTTAAAGTTTAAGTTGGTAATAGTTTACTGGAGAAAAGTTTAACTGGGGAGTTTGGAACTTTGGAAAAATCAATAAGCAATATTGACGGTCGTTTTGTAGGCAGAACAATGTTGAATACTTTTATTTATTTATTGGAATCGTATAGAAGATATGAACAAATACTTACTTATTTTGCCTATAAATGAAGCTACATACTGCCATTATAATAATTTATAGGTACCTAGCTGTGGGAACTACTTTAAGAGACTTGATAAACAAAGTAGACAGGGAGCTGACAAGATAAAATGTATGGCGTTAAAGGAACGAAATAAATACTAAGCGTCGCGGGCGCGAGGCACAGCTCTGGCTGGAGGCTTTAATATTTGCCGCCACAGGCAAGTCCGGTTAAGCAGACCACAACCTCCTAGGTTGACCTGCGAGAGGACACTCATAAAAAAAAAGCACGAGGCGCATTCTCGTCGGCGCCGCCACGCGCCCGCCGCGCAGCCGGAGCGCTTTGTATATCAAGTTCCTAAGCACCCTAATAAAAAATTAAACCAGTCAAACTTTAGCAAATTCGATATAGTTTTTAGGCTCGAGTAGGGATTGAATTCAAAGGTCCAGGGTATGTAATATTCTATCACCGATAACAACTAACAAACACGTTAAAAATTGACATGCGCTACCAAAACGTCACGTAGTTCATCACGAACTTTTGGAGTTTTTTCAGTCGTTGCCTTGTCATTGAATTTAGATTATTGTCATGGAATATTTTATAGCTTGGCTTAGTTGGTTTTATCGCTAAGTAATAAGACTTAAACCTTGTCCTAAACTCGGTCCTCAAAGATCTCATTCGGTAAGCTCACCACGGCTGTTTCACTTCCGAGAGAAAGTGAGACTCGAAACTCGACAACATTGTGAAAGTACTAAGTACCAACTGAGGCGTAAGTTCTTAAAGTTTTAAAGAAAAAGTCGAGACCAACGGTTGAAAGAATTGTTTCGTTTGAGAAATAAATGTAAGAAGGTTGAAGAGTTTTTGGTACTTACTGCTTATTAGCACGCGATCATTTGGAAATTGGATCAGTTCGATGTTTAGTTTTGTGATTAAAAAAACGAAACCGACTTCCAAAAAACACTACAAAGTTGAAAAATAACTTTTTCGGAAGTCGGTGTTTTTGGTTGCTTCTTCGTTATTTGACACCGACTTCCGAAATTAAAGTTATTTTGAACTTTGTAGTGTTTTTTGGAAGTCTGTTTCTTTTTTTTGTGAAAAAGTTTTTTATTTTTCACTTTTTAGTGGGGACACCTAACAACACCACTGGATAGTCACAGGAAAGCAAAAGTACACAATTTCGTGTAAATGAATGATTTTTCCACATATTTTAACCAGCTATTTGGATTTAAAAACCAAACTACTGAACTGATTTTGATAAAATTCAATGGAACCTTTTGAAAAGTATACCCTTTCCAATAAAAAAATAATTTTTCAAATCGGTTAGCAAGCGACGGAGTTATGCCCGAACAAACATAAAAAAAAAAAAATACAAACATCCGAATTGAGAACCTCCTCCTTTTTCAAAAGTCGGTTAAAAATTAAAACAAAAAAAAACAAAAGAAATAATCAAAAAAGTTACAAAGCAAGTCTTAGGGAAATAAGTGGTGATGAAAACTTGTTTCCATGCATAAGGTAACTGCCATAGTAATTGGCCACGCTATAGTAACTGGCCGCTCATAACATAAGAGGTAGAAACAAGGTACATTAAAATGTAATTATTATTTTAGTGTTCTTGCTTAATACAATAAATCTACCTTGTTATATCTTCATCACCCTTGGTTGAATGGTCGAGAATGCCTAGAGCATTAAATCCGCCATTGTATCTTAGCTGAAACTTTATGCACTAATATAAGCATGAAGTTTTAAATAAAGAATTGATTTTGATAAAACCACAAAAGTGTTTCTACCTATGTCAGTTATTGATTTGAAAACAACCAACTGTTATCCTACAAACCGGTTTTATTAGAAAGGTAATAATGCGAAGATTGTGTAAGACCACTAAAACAACGGGAAAAAATTGTACTAAAAAAAAAAAAAAAATTGTACTAAAAAAAAATTTCAGTAGGTATGCCACGAAACTGCATGACTATAGCTATAATTTGCGAATCAAACATTATATCATTTATAATACCACATTAGTAATTGCTAGTTACAACATTAATGACGTTTGAGTGCCATCCCCACGCAAAGCCATTATAGTTATTAATATTGACAAACTCAGGGTTTGTCAATATTAATAATTTTAATGGCTTAAATTGCCAGATCTACTTAACTACAGAATTTTTAAGGGAAGACGCAGTTTAGGAAGACGCAGTGTTGGAAGGCCTCCCAGAAGGTGGACCGATGACCTGGTGAGGGTCGCGGGTAACCGATGGATGCGAGACACACAGGACCGGTGGTTGTGGCGACACTTGGGGGAGGCCTATGTCCAGCAGTGGACGTCTTTCGGCTGATATGATGATGATGATAATGACAGAATTTTTTATACATACATAAAACTTATAGATACTGAAAACAAACTAGTAGAAAATATAAAAGCGGAGTAAAAAAGGGGAGGGGAAGAACTCATAGGGCATCGAAAAATTCGTCCACATCGCTGTCAACGGGAATTTTTTTGAAAAAGTTTTCTGAGGGAACCAGAATAAACTCAATCACTGAATTGCACTCATCTTTATTTTTTAGATTTCGGGGTTGATCCCATAGTAAAAGTTGTTTATAATGATGAGTACAATGACCCCTTTTCTGGTATTGCTTTAATTCTTTTACACCTTGTATGTATATATACATTTTTTTTTATTTGTTTATTTTATTACAATCTAGCCTAATAAGGCTAATAAAAAAAAATGCTTTACACCTTAAACGACTTAATCAGTCGTTTAAATAGCTACTAGCCTTTCATTGAGCGGCGCCTTTTAATCAACGGCCTAAGTGACACCTCGGTAATTAATTGAACAGCTCGTCAAATGACTCAATGTTAATATTGGTTCAATTTAGGTTTATCAGTCCACCGCTCGATGGGCATACAGCAGACATGTCCAGCCCAGTCCCATTAAACTGGGCAGCCTTTTGAGCCACGTCAACGATCTGTATTTTGGAGCGCAGTATAGTGTACCTATCTAACGCGTAAATTTATATTTAACATTTTTTCAACAATTTTACCATGAAAAACAAACAAACAAAATCAGTGAAATTATTGTTAAAAACAACTAACTCTTCTAAGGAAAAAGAAACCGACATTAATTGAATTCCTGTTAATAGAAACAAAATCTTTGTCAAAACAACCCTTAATGGCCGTGAGGTATTTGTGAGTGCTTTGTTAAGACAACACTGTCAATATTAAGTGTCTAAATTGTTTTCTTTGAAATAAATACTTTGAAGAAACTGTTTATCGGGCTCTTATTATCAATTAAATTAATATAAATTACTTTTGCTAATGGGCTTTATTTATTTATTTTATTAATTTTAGGAAAACCTACAGTTAATACAAGCTCTAGCAAGTAAGAATATGTAAACATGGCCATTCACAAGTTTTAACTATTAAATAAAATGTGAATAAATAACGCGAATACCTTCATCCCATGCTCAAAAATATAAAACTACAACTCAAAACAGTGGTCAAGTAATACCAAAAAAAAAAAAGTTAAAGTTTTATTTACTTTTAACGCTGCTGGTGAACCAATCAAGCTCGACATCCTGACACATACTAAACGTACGACAAGCTCTTATTATGTACGAAATCTTTCTGTAGTTCGTTTTAACTTGAAGAACATGAAGTAGACAACGCACACGGTACACGAAGTCCGATCCTGCTCACCAGCTCAGGGACGACAGTAGATCCGTTTACGCTAAATAAGAAAACAATATCTGCAGTTTTCCTTTGCTCGTGTAAACTCACATAATTAGTGAGAGAAGTGTTTGAGCGAAATTGACACAAATATACCTTTGTCAAACCCTTATAAACACAACCCTTTGTCCCACGGTTGCAGGCAAAAACTACAGAACGCCACTTACTTAATTCTACCATATCACTTTTGTTTTGTTTACGGTCATCATACATCTCGAGAAGTATGTTTTATTTTAGCAAAATTATAATTTTCTAAAAACCTGTTGATTCAAGATTTAAGTTTACTAAATTCTGTTCAAGCTAGACCTTTAATGTGGGACGCTGTTATACTTGTGTCGATACTCTTGCGCCATCCCGTCTTCCTAGCTCGTCGTGCTGTGCTGGTGCTGCTAACCTAGTTGGCAATTATATTTTCGAGCCGTTTGAGGTTGAAACTCTTGGAACGTGGGGTCCGAGTGCTCATGCGTTTAAAGAGAGAGTTATTTAAAGAACTTGCTAAACGCCCAGTTTACACTTCGCGTTCACCCAAGGGCTGGCTTTTACCTCGGCCAGAGGATAAGCATTGCCATAGAACGTGGCAATGCTGCCAGTCTTTTGGGCTCACTTCCGAACGACGAATTTTTTGACGCCATATTTTAGTTAGGCTTTTCGCAGATCTATCTATAGTAACGCAAAGCAAAACCTAGTAAAACACAGTTGTTACTGATTTGTCTCTTCAATTATTTATTACAGTAAAACCGTTACAAAATATATTAAAAAATGATTAATTACCGAGTCACACATGGTGTTATATGCAACGTTCAGTTGTCAGAGTCACGTTTCACTGGTGAATTATGGCACTCTACGCTTAAAACTCCACAAATAAAAGTAGATTTTATCCCGCGAGATATTGCCTAACGTTTTAAATGTATTCCAAATTTAAAATTCACCATAAAAGGTTGAATGGACCGGGTGTTATGACGAAAATTCTGATAGGCCTACGTTCTGCAGTGCACTGCGATCGGCTGAGTTGATTTAGACAAAGAGATTGAGCAATATCCTCACTAAAGGAGATGTTTCATTTTCGGCCATTACTTAGATACTTCGTACTTAGATGTATCGAAATAGAGGAAAAAGTACCGTGAATTTAAGCCTGATTTGTAGTGTGGAAAAAGTAATCGTTTTTTGAATATTGTCAATATTCTATTCAACATGTCATCTCATAGTTTGCATAGGCTGCTTTCGTTCTGAAATCATGTTACATCAAAACATATTATCACGTAGATTATAATATAAAAGGTATTGTGTTCTTGTACTGTTAAATTTTTTTATTTTTCTCTAAACATCGTTTCGACAAATAATAAGCAAGTATGACGATTTCATCGTTAAATATATTCAATCAACTTTTCTGAAGTGTACTTTTTCTGAAAGAAAAATTTAAAATTAAAATTAGTTTTGACATAAAACAAAATGGTTTCAAACGTAAAACAGTTTAATTTTTATGATGAGCTTATAAAACATTTGATAGTATGAAAAAATGTTACTTTATTCCATTCATTTGTATAGTGTTTTGTTTTTTTTTCTTTATTCTATCCTACTTTATGCCTGGATAGGGAATGCTCTATCCATTTTCTGCTTATGTCTAATTGTCTATGGATAAAAGATCACATTCAACTCTTGCAGCTAATCCCACGATAATAACCACTTAACATCAAAATGGCGCACGTTTGCAGCGAACTTAATATTCCTTTAACCACAACACGATACATTGCCACGATTACCATTCAATTCCCAAATGAAAATGACATCGTTCCGTCGAATAAACATAACAAAATCATTTACCATCAAATTAAAACTCCAATAAATTCCTAATAAGCTTTATAACTTAGCCCATAAGGTGTTAATTCCAATATGGAGAATACAGTAGTCAGTTGATGGAACGCAAAGTTAAGTTTGCGCGATACAGGTAATTCGTTTCGCCACATTTCAAGTATACTTGAATTTAGTGGTTGACGGCGAAATCTACTCTGGTTAGAGGTAAATACGTGAAATTAGGTACGTAGGTGAATGTAGTTTCATGTGGCGAGGTGACATGAAAATAATGTGTCAATTTGAACCATCTCGTCGATTCAAACATGTGACAAATCTGATCCCAAGATACAGGTAAATGTCTAGTGTGGTCACAGACCATTCTAGTCTGTGTAATTATGTACAATTGTATTACTAGCTTTTGCCCTCGACGTCGTACGCTTATATCCCGTTCGTTCCTGTTCCCGTAGGAATTTCCCGTATAGCCTACAACCTTCCTAATGAATGTGGCTATTTTGTATAAAATTATATTCCAAATGTGACTGGTAGTTCCAGAGATTTTTTTTTTACTAAGGAATGGGCTTGCTCTTGACCTCGATCACGACTGATGGAAAGCGATGGATGAGGTCTATGATGGAGCGAGCGTGCCTAGAACGAAACACAGCAGGCTGCTTGACTCCGGTGGGAGGGTGGTCGCGAACCAGGCGGGCACTAGCCCTACCACCGCAAGGGAAGGATTGTCCAGTAGAGATTAGCGCTTTCAAACAAACAAACGAACAGACTCTTCAGCTTTGTTGTGATAATATTTTATAGTATAGATATTATCTGTACATATTAAAGTATAGATAGATAAATACAATTAGTGGTAACAAACTTTGCGACGGCAATGCAAATGCGTCCGTATCTTAAAAATACGAGAATCTCCCTTGAGTATCAGCATTCATATTTCAATACCTTGGAGAAATCATAATGATTCCGACGTTAATATAAAACGCATCGATATGCATCAATTTTTATCGATACAAATAAACGCATGGAGTCGAGTTGGCTCGCGAGTCGACTCTACTCGGCTCCACCTGAATTTTAACGAGATTAAAACACAATGAAGTAGCTTTTTAACCTGCATACGGATAAAGTCGAGAATGGTCTATAAATCGAATGAGTTCCGTTTCATCATTTTTAATGGGACGCATATTAAGTGGTTAATTATTTTGGTGTTTCGGATTATAGGCGGTGTTTTTCTGCGTTATGGTTGGATGGATGGGTGGCGCCGCCGAGGTTGACCCAGGAAGAGGTGGAGAGACGACCTGGACGCCTAATGCCAGGTTGGTCTCAGGTGGCTCGGAACAAAAATATCTGGAAGGAGTTAGGGGAGGCCTTTGCCCAACAGTGGGACCGAATAGGCTAATATAAAAAAATGAATATGTAAATAAATGCTAATGTAAAAAAAATGGCCTAGCTCTGTTCTGTCTCCTGCTTAATAAGGAGGGAAGTGGAAATTATATAATTTCTTTTTTCCTACTCCTCCGCTGTTATTTTCTGATTAATTTCGTTGCGGGATCCAAGACAGTTGAATCATTTCTCCGGGACTCGTCGAGCTTCATTGACTCGGCGTTTTTTCTGGTGATCGCCAATGTTGATTCTGGCTTTCAGAACTTGCAGTGGCTTGGGAATGTGGTGAGATGGGTTTGTCCAAAAAAATATAAAAAAATTAATTTCAGTGCGATCCATATTGTCAATTAGGTTCTTGCTATATTGAGAAATCTTCTTGGAAGCTATCAAAACCACGAACACAGTGCATTCTAATATTATCAATGGACTTAAATATCTGAAACACGAAGGCTCCCTACAGACTGTTGCTATCATCGTCATCATCTGCCTAGCCTTTTCCTAACTACATTGGGGTCGGCTTCCAGTCAAAACAGTTTGAGCTGAATACCAGTATTTAACGTGGCGCGACTGTCTATCTACAGGCGGTTGCTTTATTTACATGTAAAATATCTTTGTTGCATTGTCGCATCGCATCTATCAATGTGAGTCTCAGCGTAAAACCTTGATAGGTACGTGATCTTTATTGACGTAATACTCCTTGTGATACATTTTCGTACTACTTGTAATATTATTGTTTCCTTTTTTTGGTTTTGTCGGCACTTTTTACGTGTTGATATGTCGTCTGAAAAATCCAAGTTATTGTTTATGTTTATGTACGTGCCGTGACTGTTTCCTTTCCGCCAACTCCTTCATTTTCTTTTATATGCTTTAGGAATAAGCTAACGCCGCATGAAACTTTACTTTCGCGGAACTCGGATAATGAAAAACCGGATACCTTGATAGTATATGGTATATTTGTACTGGACCTTGGTGTGATCTCAGTACCCAAACTTATTTTTTTTTTTTTTTTTGGTATGACCACTAGCAAGTTAACACGCGAGGGCTATCAACTGCTTAACCGGACTATCCAAACCCAAACTAAAAATAAAATTCGTAAACTTAAAATAAAATTCGTCAACCTTATATGTAATCAGCGGAAAATGCTAACACCGCGATTCAGGAATTAAATCTAAATGATCAACGCCATCTAGTTACAAAAATATAACTAAATTTCAACAAAAATATTATTTCATTACACAAATTAAATGCGAACACCGGAATGCTTACATTTATGTAAAAACAACGTTTATATTCTACTCTGACACCAAATCTTTAATTCAACGAGTCCTTGAATGCATTGACAACAAAACCACCCCCCACTTTCAATTAGTTTTTGGATGCTCTAATTTGGGATAATTTATGACAACATGCCAGAACTTCATAAATTTGTTAGAGCCATGCCAATATCCAACATTATCAACGCCACAGAGATAAGTAGCGAGGTCAAAAACTCAGCATCCGTCCTACCCATTTCATTTCTGGGTGGCTTCACTGGAATTGGGTCAGGGACGCACCTGTCATCAATTGCGGAACACCTATATATGCATGACTTATCGAGTGGTTATCAGGTAGGGCTGTAAAGTATGAGGATAAATTGGAGGGATGCATAAAAAATGGTGGGCAACTATGAAACTGTTACTTCACTGATTCACCATCTGCCTAGCCTTTTCCCAACTTTATTGGGGTCGGCTTCCAGTCAAACCGGATTCAGCTGAATAGCAGTATTTTACGTGGAGCGGCTGCCCACCAGACCTCCACAACCCATTTACTGGGTAACACGGTACTTTTTAGCAAGACTGGAGTTAGATTTTTTGGCTTCTGACAATCCGTAACGACTGCCATAGATCTACAAATGATAGCCGGGATCAACGGCTGAGCGTGCTTCCCGAGGTACGGAGGAAACTCGATATGTTGAGATTGTCACTCATCCACAGACTGACCCCAGCAAGCGTTGGTACTTGACTGATTACTTGTATTAAAATTAAGGATGTCGTGTGCCCATCTTTTTGCTGCCAGACAACAAACATTTTTTCTACCCAGAGAGGCAGAGGTTATATCCAGTGGTGGACTAAGTCAAGCAGTGGATGAAATCATAATCATAATCATTATTCTTTTTTAAATTTCGCCTCATGGAAAGTTTTGGTTGAGGTCTGCGATGGAACGATTGCGCTCAGAAGGTACCTACCCGTTAACTCTTGCTTCGAAAGTCAATGAGTTATTCGTGACCTTTTTGAAATACCATTATTATTAACTACCAGTTAACAATATTTTGTGACACATAATTATTATGTACTTATTGTCACATCGAATTGAAAGCGTTTAAAAAACAGATGAAATGAAAAAATATTTTTAAAACTCGAAAGTGGTTAAAATCCGATTGCTTTTTTATCCCTCCGAGGTTTCAATTATACCAAAAACTAAACTCAAAAATGTAATTCAATGATATACTCGTGCATCAAGAAATATAAAGCTTATTTAAGAGAAAGCTTCAGCAGTGCTGAATAGCCATTCTGACTAAAATCGCGAGCTTTGGAGCCGTACAACTAATCCGCTTACAATCTCGCAGACCCGACCTTAAGCTTGATATTCCTTGGACTGGAGCTCACCAACACTGGATTCTACTTAAATTATGTTATTTTTCAATAATAAGATTATCTTTGTTTACCACCACACGGGTTGATCTCCGAGGATAGGTATGTCTGTGAATGAGTGACCACCCATGACATACTTTCACCATCAACATCATCAACCACTGCTGGACATAGGCATCCCCCAAGTGTCGCCACAACAACCGGTCCTGTGCGTCTCGCATCCAACGGCTAGCCGCAACCCTCACCAGGTCATCGGTCCTCCTTCTGGGAGACCTTCCAACACTACATTTTCCGGTACACTGACACTATCATACTTTATCTAAATGTAATAATAGTATTTGAAGTCAAATATTGGTAAGTAGGTAGCTCTACTTACCAATAACAGAATCAATTATGCTGTTGTTATTAACTTTTTATCTTAGGTTTAATTAGTTGATGTTTAAAAACCAACACTCCAAATTTTTTTGGCCACATTTTTTTCTTATAGCTTACGGATTTGATACCACCTAGGGTTTATTGCAACACAATCAAGCAAATTACCTATCATACTCTTTTTTCAAAATCTATTATATGTATCGTTCTAAATACTCGTAATATTCCACTCTAGCTAAACCGTAACACAAATTAATCTATTTCATGACCAAATTAATTACGATCCCCGCAACGGAATATGCATCAATTACAATAATTTTGATAAGTCAAACGTTCGGGTGACCTCGGAAATATTCGTGTAAGTTCGGAATCAGTGATCCTGAACTCATAGTTCTCATTAATCATTGCTGATAAAGACGTATTGGATGTCGTGGGATGTAAGTGGGAAGGAGCGAGATGGTATGATAGTAAGTATTGCCAGAAGTAGAAAATAGATTGTTGTAGAAGGTCGGAACATTCGAGTAGTATACTTAGATTAAGTACATGTATATGTCACTGAACTTTTCCTACACGCCTGGAACGCTTTCGATACAATTATTTACTATGCCACCGTGCCTATGCCATCATAATTGAATTGATACAGAACGTATATCACTGTCTCTTTTCACATGTCATAGTATCTGTCAGGATAGGAAAGGAAAAACTGACTAGGGAAACTGGCGAACAGGTACCAGGCACACATAGACGTGCTACGCACAGGCACGTACTGACATCTCAAGCGAATGCCAGTCGCGAGTGCGCTTGCACTCGCTGTACGTGAAGCGTGGTTATGTGTGTGTGCTTTCGTTCGTTGTATAGAGCCGACCTTCTGTAACCTGTCTATTCTGTGGAATAGCAGATATGGTGACTCAGCGCTCTTGTGGTATGATACTTTATGGAATGGCGCTGCTTTTTTAGTGATGGATGAGGATGTAGGACATAAAAAGCCGTTCAGGGAAATATGTACTGATCGTTTACTTATAGAGCCAGATCCCCAAGCTTACTTATATTCTCAAATACAATATGTGATAATGTAGCACAGTATAAATATCTACCCGTGATAGTAGTGTTAGTATATACTTTAGACGTAAGATCTTGGATTATTTTATCATATGCATCATGTTCGTGAACGAGCGCCGTCAGCCGAGACTGCCGGTCGATTCTGTCGACATCTCACGGTGTTCACCTAGGCGGAGTGAACGACAATAGAGCTGTCATTCCATCTTATTTGTATGATTTGACAACTCACCCGTCGTGCGCTCCGCCCAAGTGTTCACTTCGACATGCTTACAGAATCGCACTGCTGGTCATCTCTCGGCTGCCATGGTTTATTTTAATTATTTCTTTGAATTGTTTCTTTTTTACTCCGGACTCTTTTATCCTGCACGTCTTTTACATCGTTCTCATATATATGTATAATTTCAATATGAATGATGTAACCATAATTTTGTAACAAAATATTATTTTTAAAAGTTTGAGTTTACGTGGAGTTTCTTGCACGTTCTTCTCCTTAGAAATCTACGCTATGGAACGTGCAAATAGCTTCGTCTTTATGACCGACCGATCTTGACAATTCAAAGTCAAGCCTGTAAATGAACTAATTGAAATAAATGATTTTGACGTAGTAAAATATTCGGAGACTGTGTTGACATAGGTTTGAAACAGTTCAATTTTTCCTTTCTATTCTTTCCGGCGTCCAGCGTAGAATTATTTCAATCTGTCACCCTGCTTTGTTCCCTTAAGAGTGCCCTAGTCGAACGGCTGAACTCATTGATGGGCGCGGTTAAATGCATGATATCTCATCCGAAAATCATTTAAAGGAAGAAATAAATGCTGTGATGAGTGATATGAAGCTAGTGCGCACACAAATTTACGGTTCCATATCATATAAGATGATATATATAAAACGAAAATGAGTTCGTAAAATGTATTAAAAGACATTTGGTAGTCAGGATATTATGAAAAAAGTACTGAATGTATCTGCTTTAAATATTTTTTATATGTAATTTAGGAAATAATCTATGCCTGTATGGTTAATATTTTGCCATTTTCGTACTACATAAGTTATTTATTTACACTCAAAGTTGTGTTGAAATTTGGAAGTTTCGACACAAATAAGTAACTTGCATATCAATATTTTTTTTCTGTTTTGTTTCTATGCAGGCCTAGATAATGCCGATGTTGACGACGGTGTCATGGTCCGCCCGTCTATCTAATTATTAAGTAAATAGGTACCATATTTGCCTAAGTTTATTATAAACCTGTATGTTTGCATAAGCTTTTGCCTCAATACATTGTAATTTTTTAAAAAATAATAAATCAACGAACGGAAGAACGAACTGCGAGCGAGCGCTCTGATTGGTCAATGCGCGACGCCTTCACTCCGCTCACCGCTGCGGCGGCGATTGCTTTTGCAAAAACCACCCTGACACCAGTGTCCAATTGAACCTCCCGTACACGTAACGCGCGAACAAATACGCGCCCGCGCATTTCGTTCTGACGGTCATCAAATCAATCTTCCTCTCTTTTATTTTACTTCCACCGAAACCCAACAGCTACAAAGCTGGTCCATTCGAGCCTGGATCTGGAACTGGAAGTAAGAACAAAACCTGTGCTGCAGGATGTCGTTGGTCCGAACGCCGCGTGTGGTGAAAACACGTGGACAAAAGAAGACTGAGCGACTAACTAGTGAGGATGAAACCAAAGTTGATGTAAAATCAGACTTGCTGCCCAGCAGTATAGATGCAGTGAAAAAAGTCGGGGAAATACACTCAGATTTTGTACATCCACGCGCCAACTCGAGCGTACGACAAGATGGCGGCGAGTGCAAAACTTCTCGCAGCACACGCGCGTCATCGTCAGCAGCACGGCGGCAGAAACTTGAGTATGAGGCCGCACAGCTCAAAGCCGAAATTGAAATGAAGCAAATTCAAAATCAATCTCGAATTGAAAAAGAATTAGTTGAGAAGAAATTGGCCATGGACTTGGCCGAGTTGGAATCTGAGTCGCGGTGTTCAAAACGGTCCTCAGTTTCCTACAAAAGCAAATTAGTGGAGAATTGGCTGGAAAAATCTGTTGCTGAACCCGGCACGTCGCACGATTGTAACCAAGCGATTGTCGGAGGCGGTGACGGTCACCGCAACGTTGACAGCGACAAAATTGCTACGCCACCTACCACCGCACAAGAATCTCATCGTGCAATCGCGGAGCTGACCAGCGCGATTAAGAATGCTGTCGAGGCATCTCATTCTAACACCGGCGACAAGGTGCTGTTGTCTAGGCTAGCCACCTCGAAGGATCTGCCTTTGTACTTCGGCGATCCGTTGGAATGGATACAATTTCGAGAAGCATTTTATGAATCATCACGTGCATGTAAGTACAGTGATACAGAAAATCTGTGGCGTCTACGGAAATGTCTGCGTGGTGACGCAAAAGACGCAGCAGCTGCATTATTAATGGGAGCGAGCTCACCCCATGATATCATAGAAACGCTCGAACTGAGATTCGGCAGACCAGAAAATGTCATGCGGCAAGTTATAACACAGCTGAAAAAGTTATCACCGCTACCACACGCATACCACGCAGAAATTGTAAAATTTGCCATAAGAATAAAAAATTACGTCACCACAGTAACTACACTGAAACAAATAGATTATTTGAAAAGTCCAGAGATGTTAACAATCGTCGTATCCAAATTACCTACAGGACTCGTTAACAAATGGGTAGAATACCTCCACGAGAACCGAATGCACACTGACACGCCAAAATTAGAACTACTGTCGAAATTCCTTTACGGAGAAGCGCAAAAGGTAGCAGAGTCGGGAGTTAGCCACATACAGTACCAGAGTGACTTTAACAAGAATAAACAACAAGGGAGAAAACACAACGATCAACATTCCGTGCTAACATCTGTTAAGGTCAGTGACCCCGACGCTGCCAGCAAGTGCAAGTTTTGCAAAAGGAACAAGCATGCGTTGTCAGACTGTGGTCAATTCAAGCGAGCCATGAGAAAGGACCGATGGCGATTTGTTCGAGCACACAAGCTATGTTTCAAATGTCTCTGTGCTCAGCATCCGGATAAGAACGAGTGTACTGCCGAAAACTGCAACGTCGAGGCCTGTGGTGGGGCTCACCACCAGATGCTGCACTGGAAGAAGCCAGAAGAGGCGCGCCGTGAAACTTCCGCGCCACATCCCGACGACCCCGCGACGTCCGACTCCGCTGGCGCCGCCGCCAGTGAGCTCGTCTCACACGCTAGCACCCGCGCCGCGCAGTGTCACGAAATATCAGTGTCAAAACCAAAGAAAAAAGTAATACTTAAAATAGTGCCGGTAACTATACATGGACCCAGGTCAAGCGTGACCACGCACGCGCTTCTGGACG
The DNA here is from genome assembly GCA_947386135.1 of Melanchra persicariae. Lineage (NCBI taxonomy): Eukaryota > Metazoa > Arthropoda > Insecta > Lepidoptera > Noctuidae > Melanchra > Melanchra persicariae. The sequence continues at coordinate 4,178,592 of OX376661.1, read as the reverse complement.
ACGGAGCAACAGTGACTCTCATCGCGGCCGACCTTGCCGACAAAGTCGGGCTGCACGGGGAAAAGGTCGTAATGCGTGCTTCTGGTGCATGGGACTCGGAGTTGTTGTGCGAGACGGAGATAATTAAATGTAAAATAAGTAACAGTGACGGTAACAAATTCGACTTGCGAGCTCGTAAACTTAAAGAACTTAATTTGCCCTTACAGCTATTTACCTCTAATGTAAACTATTGTGAAAATATTTCTAGTAATAATAACCCCATTCTATGTGACAGCAATGTTAAACCTAAAATATTAATTGGTCAGGATAACTATGATTTAATTGCGCCTATTTTATGTAAAAGGTATAAACCGGGCGGACCATACATCACGCAAACATTATTAGGATGGTGTGTGCACGGAGCCTGGCAAGCTGATTATACTGGTAAGCGCGCCGAGCACGTCAACATCATCGGCAGCATCGGCGGCGCCGGCGACGAGCCAGCCGCAGCGAACCAAGCGGCGACATCGTGCGCCCTCAGTTACCCAGGTAAGCCGGCCGCGCACGCGTACCGCGACTCGTCCCCGAGAAACGGCAGCGCTGGCGCGAGCGGGTCTTCATGTGATATACCTACATGTGTAGATAAATCATTTTGTCAGTCAGCTGTTGTCAAAGATACCTTAGAATGTAGTACAGATATTGATTTAAGCAAATTACACGATTTAATTCGCTGTTCATTTTCACTCGATTCCATTGGAATAAATAACAAACCTCGTCAAAATATTGAGGAATTACGAGCCGTAAATATCCTTAACGAATCAGCCGAGTTACTTAACGGTCAATGGTGGGTCAATCTTCCATGGAAGCGCGATAATTTTGTTATGCCGGACTCGTATCCCGTAGCATTAAAAAGACTACACTCGGTAGAAAGAAAAATGTCTTGTAGTTTAGAATATGAAAATAGATACCGCGAACGTATTGATCATTTACTTAACAATAATTACGCACGAAAACTGACTGAGGCGGAGTGCAGGTTCGATTCCAAGTCTGACCACGTTTGGTATTTACCACATTTTGGTGTTGATAACCCAAATAAAAAAAAGTTGCGATTAGTTTTTGATGCCGCCGCCAAAAGTGACAACAGGTCACTTAATGACTTTCTCCTTCAAGGGCCCGATTTATTACAATCTTTATATGGGATAATGTTTAGGTTTAGAGAGAACCGAATAGGAGTAATTGGAGACATAAAAGATATGTTCTTACGCATTAAAATACATAACCAAGATCAAAATGCATTTAGATTTTTATGGAAAGAGAAGGGCAGCGATGTTATAAATAAGTATGTAATGACGTCACTTATTTTCGGCGCGAATTGCTCGCCATTTATCGCCCAATATATTAATCAAAATAAAAACTCATCTCGATTTAGTCAGCTGATGCCCGACGCCGTGGAAGCTATACGAAACAATCAGTACATGGACGATTATATTGATAGCTTTTCGGATAAGGAGGTAGCACGGAAAATAATAAAAGAAATTTCATTTATTCATAATGAAGGTGGGTTTAAAATGTGTAACTATCTTAGTAATGAACCTGATGTGTTAAGTGACTTTCCAAAAGACAGTCTTAATGACATGGTAATAAAGTTCAATTTTGATAAGCAGCCGGAGCGGGCACTAGGCATACTGTGGTTCCCGCGCAGCGATGAGTTGGCTTTAGATTTATCTTTTAAACGTATTCCGCAAGATATTGTACTTATGAGACGAATACCTACTAAACGCGAAATGCTAAGTATTATTATGTCTATTTTTGATATTCATGGTTTTTTAGGCCCGTTTACAATTAAAGGAAGAATATTAATGCGTGAAACATGGAAACTTAATATTAAATGGGATGAAAAATTAAATAATAATTTATATGATTTATTCTGTAAGTGGATTAATCAAGCTCAGGAAATAAACAATATTAGAATTCCGCGTCATTATTTTTCCTGTGATACGACTAGTGATAGTGAGGCTAGTTTGGAACTTCATTTATTTTGCGATGCATCGCCGAGCGCGTACGCCGCTGTCGCTTATTGGCGTCGCGAAAGCAGCGACGGACAAGTTACCGTTTCGTTTATCGCGAGTAAGTGTAAAGTTACTCCCTTAAAACCGGTTTCCGTGCCTAGACTTGAGTTGCAGGGAGCCGTGTTATCATGTAAGTTAGCTAATAGTATTAAAAGGGAACATCGTTTACAACCTAATTTAGTTTTTTACTGGACAGATTCGACTACAGTTTTACATTGGATTAAAAATAATTGCCGAACATATAAAGTATTCATCGCAAATAGGTTAGGAGAAATAGACGAGTTGAGTAAGTCGGACGAGTGGCAATATGTGCCCACCGACGTCAACGTCGCAGACTTGGCGACCAAAAATAATGATCACGTATTGACTAGTGATTCGGAGTGGTTCTCGGGCCCGTCGTTCTTACAACAGCCGCGTTCTTACTGGCCGCAACAACCTGAAATAAAAACAATTAGTGATGATATATTAGAAAAGGTGCAAGTGGTTCAAGACAGTAATATACTATGCGACTTACCTGTTCCCGAGCCAAGGCGATTCTCTACTTGGCTACGATTATTACGTTGTACTGCTACTGTTCTATTGTTTATCGAAAAATGTAAAAAAAGTGGAATTAAAGTAATTAACGAAAAATTAATGAATAAAGCGGAACTATTGTTACTTCGTTACTCACAAGAACGTTCCTTTCAAAAGGAAATAAATTCACTTAGATTAAACCAAGAAATAAATAAAGATAGTCGTTTGAGGTCACTCACCCCGATGTTGGACACAAATAATTTGTTACGTATGGGCAGTCGTATCGGTAACGTAAAGGGTGTTGATCAGCTCACTAAATACCCAATAATTTTAGATGGCAATGATTATATCTCTCGCTTAATCGTTACTCAATATCATATAAACGCAGCGCACTCTAGTAACGAGATGGTAGTTAACGAGTTGCGTCAAAAATATTGGCTTATTCGATTAAGACCTACAGTTCGCACTATATCCAAACAATGCTTAGTTTGCCGTTTTAAAAGAGCTTTGCCTTCACCACCACGCCTCGGCGACCTACCCGAATGCCGTCTTACACATCACCAAAGACCTTTCACAATGTGTGGGGTAGACTTATTCGGACCGATGGAAGTTACCGTCGGTCGGCAGAGGGCGCGCAGGTACGGCGTACTGTTTACTTGTCTCACGGTGCGCGCGGTCCATATCGAAGTAGTTCCAACTCTTACGACTGACTCTCTGATAATGTCGCTTCGTCGAATGGCCGCTCGAAGGGGTTGGCCACACACCATGTTCTCGGATAATGGTACCAATTTAAGAGGGGCTGACACGGAATTAAAAAGGAGTTATAAAGACCTATTTGACAATCAACAAGCGTTAACAACTGAAGCTCTAAACAAGGGGGTTGACTGGAAATTTATTCCTCCCGCCAGTCCACATATGGGTGGTGCATGGGAGCGCCTTGTTAGGAGCGTTAAAACGGCTTTAAAAGTAGTTCTAAAGGAAAGAGCTCCGAGAGAGGAGACCTTGCTTACCTTTTTGTGTGAAGTCGAGAACATGATAAACGGCCGTCCATTGACTCATGTCTCTGTCGACCCACGTGACCCAGAGTCCTTAACACCTAACCACTTTTCGCTGGGTTCCTCATCCAATCTCCCACAAATAGGTATCTTTGACGACGGCGACCTATACCTCAGAAAGCAGTGGCGTATTGCACAACTCCTAGCCGATTTGTTTTGGTCCAGATGGCTCCGAGAAGTATTGCCTACACTAGCGCCCCGCAAGAAATGGGACCGCGAGGGCGTACAGTTAAAGGTAGGTGACCTAGTGGTTATAGCAGATCCCACTTCCCCTCGAAATGTCTGGCCAAAGGGAGTCGTCCACCGAGTGTATCCGGGAGCTGATGGACGGGTAAGAACCGTAGATATTAAAACTAAAACAGGCATTTTGAAACGGCCCGCAACACGAGTTGCCTTACTCATAAGTTTTGAGTGTCGCGATGACGACACTAAGGGGCAGGATGTTGACGACGGTGTCATGGTCCGCCCGTCTATCTAATTATTAAGTAAATAGGTACCATATTTGCCTAAGTTTATTATAAACCTGTATGTTTGCATAAGCTTTTGCCTCAATACATTGTAATTTTTTAAAAAATAATAAATCAACGAACGGAAGAACGAACTGCGAGCGAGCGCTCTGATTGGTCAATGCGCGACGCCTTCACTCCGCTCACCGCTGCGGCGGCGATTGCTTTTGCAAAAACCACCCTGACACCAGTGTCCAATTGAACCTCCCGTACACGTAACGCGCGAACAAATACGCGCCCGCGCATTTCGTTCTGACGGTCATCAAATCAATCTTCCTCTCTTTTATTTTACTTCCACCGAAACCCAACAGCTACAGCCGAGATAATCAAAAAATGTGACTTTTTTTCTGAACGTACTCCGTCAATCAGTAGAGTAATTGCCAGACTACTTTTGTACGAAACAATGACTGACTAGGGCACCCTTAAGGGGACAAATATTACTAACACAGATTTTACAATTTTTTATTTGATTTTAAAAATCCCCTTCCGCCCTTTTCAACACAACTCTCTATTCTGCGTAGAAGAGAAATAGAAGTCGTGAGTTTCTAGTCAGTCGAAAAACAATTTTAATAATTAAAATCAAAGACTCAAAATGTAACTCTATTAATAAAAGACATACAACACTTATGAACCAGAAAAAAAGTGAGAAACTCATTTATTTATCCCTATTCGCAGTGCAGCTGCCAATCGATTTGTTCGTGAATATTCAAGAGGGCACCGTTTGGGACCTTGGGCTTCAATCAATACTAACCAACCATTCAGCTAAAGTGTGGAGTCTTGAGGAAATACTGTACTTTTATTGGTGTATTTTTATGATTCTTCCAGATGCTGTGCAAGTCTGAAAGAACAATGATTTATTTCTTTTAAGGCTTGTTTGTAAAGGTTAGGGGATTTTTTAGACCACTGTCTACATTTTTCTTTTACTATTTTCCTTAACATATTAGCATACAGGTCAATGACCGTTACTGAACTATGTTGGGTTTTTTTTAAGGATGGGAAATCAACAAAAAACTCCTTCCATTCTGGGCAGAGCAGAAGGGAGTGTCAGACTCTTACTGACTAAAATCCATCTACCATCCTATTGCCCTTGGCGTTTTAAGGCCGCGGTGACTCTTTCGAACAAATCCCGCAACCCTGGCAGGATCTGACATCTCTTTGAGGTGCGTATGGAGCACAAAGCGCTGTCGGCCCGGGCCTGGTCCTTTCCAGATGGCGAGCAATGGGTGGCTCACCGTGGCCTGCATGTCCCAACGCCCGGGGCTTCTTCTGTTGCGACGGCTGGGGCGTGAGGGCGCGGCCCGCCTCGACCTCCTTGGTAGACTGGTTGTCAGAATATCCTTTCGAGATTGAATGGATATTATATACTCTTTTGTACAGAAAACATCGATTGATGAATTTCACTATACTTTGCACCTTACAAAACATATTGTGCAAGAAAATTTAATTTACCCGTTATGGAAATTTCCAAATAAAAAAGGACACACCTTTGTCATAGTACTGATTTGATCCTGTAAAAAGAGTTTAAGGTCCTACAAGGCTTAAATAGGACCCTAAAAATGAAAAAAAAGGAACCAATATCGTTTTCATGAAAGAAAAGTAAGTGCGATTGCTATTTTTATTTCGGTAAAACATTTAGGCGCAGCATAACGCTTTGAGAAAACAGTTTATCGTTTGTTTATGGCCTTATTTTTTTATGTTTATTACAGTGTTTATTCTCAAACAGGATGAATAGCCCGTACTTATGTCAAGGGTAAAGATTTTGAAAGCAGGATTTTATTTTTTTGGAATATTTTCTTGGCTAGTCTGTTGATTTAAACAAGAAAGCTGATTTTTTTGTTGAGTTCTCTCTGAAATACTAACTTAGGCGATTGCAAAACAGTTGTCTTTAAGCGATGGTACTTTCTCAAGGTATATTGGTTGGTAAAGCCAAATAAAGAGACATTCAAGTCAGCGGACGATTAATATGTTTTTAACAGTTTGTCATCACAGGTTCCTCGACTCTGACTAACATAGAGATCGCCAAACTGAAGTGGCAGTGGGCAGGGCACTTTGCTCGCATAAAAGATAGTCGATGGCGCCGAAAAGTTCTGGAGTGGCCACCGTGTACTGGAAGACGCAGCGTTGAAAGGCCTCCCACTAGGTGGACCGATGACCTGGTGATGGTCGCTGGTAGCCGGTGGATGCGAGACGCTCATTTCCTAAACATCCCAATAAAAAGTCAAACCAGTCAAACTTTGAAACTTTGGCAAATTCTAACAGTTTTTAGGCTCGAATAGAGATTGAATTTAAAAGTCGAGGGTATGTAATATTTTATCACCGATAACAAATGACAAACATATTAATAATTTACATGCGCTACCGAAACGTCACGTAGTTTATCGCAAACTATTGGAGTTTTGTCAGTCGATGCCTTGTCATTTCATTTCAAGTGTATTGTCATGGAATAATTATAGCTTAGCTTAGTTGGTATTATCCCTAAGATGTATGCGAGACGCACAGGACCGGTTGTTGTGGTGACATGCGCGTTGTAGTCCATCAGTGTCTTTCGGCTGATCACGCGAGATAGTGATCAAACGCAAATCTACCAATAATGATAAGAAAAAAATACTAGTTTGAAAGCAGTGCAACTAATTACTAATTTATCGCTGCAAGAATTGTGTTAACCATTGTAAGGAGAAAAAAGTTACCAGCCTCGTAACTTTTCCACCTTTTTAGCTCCCATTACCTAAATTCACCGCCATTCTGCTAACGTCGACAACCCCGCTTGGCTCCCCATGAGATGGCGGTCACATCGTTGGGCGCTCTTGCTGCGATAACGGTAATTTTCCCCATGGGCTTCGTGTAATGAAGTGCTGTTTAGAAGTTTATGAGTGGTGCAATTTTTATGAAGAGTACTAGGTAAGCTTCGAACGGGATGTTGTCAGTCATTGAAGTTAGGAGTTCTGGGAATCATAGCAGAAATATGATTGTAGCGATTTTGCTTGCATTATTTTCTCATTTAATCGGTGAGTTATTGATAGGTTCGCGTATTATGGTCGACGAACAACCGGACACTGATCTTTTCAGTTGTACCGGAAGAACTTTTTTTACTATTTATAGGCACGTGTTTGACCACTATCTCACCTTATGGTAAGCGATCATGTGGTCGAAGATAAAGAACGCTTGCCTAGAAGTAAAATAGTCACTTTTGACTTAAATACTCCCAGGTTAGCTATCAGGAAACATACTGACAGAGTTCAATTCCTTAGCTGTACGCACAATGAATATGTTTCCAGAACGTTTAGTGCGTGTTTGCGAATGCGTGTGTGTGTGTTTGTGTTCACAAAACATTTGACAAGACGTACTACGGCGATGCGCCACCAATAGGTACATACCTATCGGTGGCGCATCGCCGTACGTCTTGTGGTCCGATAATTGAACAGGCTTGGCAGAGTTAAACTATGCAATTCCCCAAAATGCATCCGATAGAAAACCGACAGGCTAGCAAATCGGCGAGGCTAGAAATCATTTCGACGTGTAACACGAATAATATAATCTACCTAGCGTTGTCCTAACTATATTGGATGCAGCAAAGTACCAGTATGTTACATGGAGCGATTCATCATCATCATATCAGCCGAAAGACTTCCACTGCTGGATATAGGCCTCCCCCAAGCGTCGCCACAACAACCGGTCTTGTGCGTCTCGCATCCATCGGCTACCCGCGACCCTCACCAGGTCATCGGTTCATCTTCTGGGAAAAATGATTTGTAAATTTTGAAGGACAACTTACAAACATACGAACAGTGTAAGTTAAATAAAAGCTTGTAAAAGCAGTGAAGAAATGAGCATAAAAATTTAATTTTTCTTCTTATTTTGGCCCATATGCCCCACAAATTTGCAGAGCAAGCTTGTAATAAAATGTAAATGTAATCCGGGGCCTGTTGTAACAGCTAGTTGTAATGTTAGGATTACGGTAACGTGGCTACTTGACCAGCACAAATTTATACAGGTACCTTAATACCCTTGTTGAATGGAAATTGCCGACAATTTGCGATGTTGGGAAGATTTGAGAAGATTTTCAAATGGTTATTGCTGGTAATGTAAATATCTACAACAATTAAGTATTTTTTTTTTTTGTGTGGGTACCTACTAGCTGGCTTCAGAGGACTTAGCACGAATATTTTTGACGTATAGTAACGTAACTTAAAATTTTACAATAACTTGCAAGAGCGAGCGAAGCGAGCTCGGGACTTGGGGCACCCCGACTCGAACAGTACTCGTTTCGCACATAATATTTATTTGAATTGGATACTATATTGATATTTTTGTATGATAAAAATTGTGTATGTCTCATGAAATTAAACCAAAATACTGTGGGGGTTGTAGTTTTTTATATCCAAAATTCACTTACGATAACGATATTACACGTCAATTTTTTTTTCTCTTTCTAGATATCTATGGAGTAACAGTTTATTTGGCCAAAAGGTTAATGATCTCCTCTAAATAGGACCTTTTTAAGTAGATAATGTTTGTCCTGTTCTTGTAATGAGGTGTACAATAAAGTATAAAATAAATAAATAATAATCGTTCATGAGCCCGGTACTTGTGAATGCATATATTGTTATCGTCATGCGTTTCATTATTAAACATACATAACGCCTGGTGGACTAGGTCTCTCAAACTAAACTGCCGGTCGATTCTGTCGACATCTCACGGTGTTCACCTAGGCGGAGTGAACGACAACTGAGCTGTCATTCCATCTTATTTGTATGGTTTGACAACTCACCCGTCGTGCGCCCCGCCCGGGTGTTCACTTCGACATGTTTATAGAATCGCACTGCAGAACCCCTTTCTCGAGTTACATAGACGGATCATTTTGACTGTTAATTTTCTGTAAATTTATTCCATAATTATGCTTTGCTCTGTAGTCAAAAGTAGCCCATCCAAAATTGATACTACACTGTCTGCGTTCATATCTTTTCAAATAACCATTCTAATTGATCCTAGTACTAAACTAGTTCATTGAACGTAAAAGTGCAAGCAACACAAACCATTGGACAGAAGACCTATCAAGGCAAACGACCGCACTACGTTCATTAATCATTCATACATTCATTCATTCACCGCTCACTATCAGTTCGTTTCAGTCCACTGTGTTTAGCAAAGATGTCGTTACTTAAACCAATAGAGCAGTATGGTTCACACATTGTAAGGGAAATTTTCAAAGGTTCTATCTTGTCACGAGATAATGGTATGATGAAAACAGTTCATAGGTCAATTACTGCTCATTTATCACTGAAATGACAACTACTAAGCCTTCAGCCAAAAAAGTTAACCTCCACACAGCCAAATAAGGTTTGAAAGAAAATTTAAAAGCCTTCTTTACTATAACCGTGTGACCTCTACACATATCAAAAGTTGTATTAAAATCAATCGTACAAAAACGTCAATCCTTTTACTTAGAGCACCCGAAAAAATCTACCAAATATTTCCATTCAAATCGGTACATCTGTAATCCCACTGAAATAAAACCGACGAAAGACTGCGACACATTCCCTTGAGCTCAATACTCGTACATCACCGAAGACTAGTATCAAAATCGTTTTCTATCTTTCTAACAACAAACACGATCGGTAAAAAGTAGGAAAACACTTTTGAACACAACTGTTTCGCTCCATTTGGTCTCCTTCAATCCTTTCTGACGTTCGATACCGCCAACTAGTGATGTCAAGTGTCTGCAGGCCGTCCCAATTTCCCGGGATTTATGTCCCGTCGTCCGGCCACCTGGGACGGTAAAATGTGGCTTCTACGTGTGAGCCATTATCGAAGCGTGCATGGTAGCCGATTTGTAAAGTGTCAGGTGACTTAATAGAGAATAGGGACTTTTATATTGTGCTCAAAATTGTATATGAAAGCCTTAGTCGCTGGACACAGAAAGACGTAAGACGAGGACGGGGCGCGGACAGGGCACAGAAAGGGCGCCGCCGTCGCGACTTTTTAAAACATATAGAAATCGTCTTACGTTTTTTCTGTGTGTCCAGCGCCTCAAATCTTTATTTCGTCATCTATATCGTCAGTTAACGGCAAAATGCATTCCCGCATTTGTAACAGCACATATTTGATGCTTTACGATATTTGCCTACTGCTTGCTTTATTTTTAACCAACTTAAAAAAAGAAGGAGGCTCTAAATTCAACGGATTTTTTTCTAATGCGAAAGTTTTGATGTATGTATGTTTGTTACTCAATCACACTACAACAAATGGATGAAATTTGGCACAGAGTTATATTATGCCTCGAATAGCCCATACCTAGGTTTTTCATCCCGGGAGCATATTCTCTTGGGGTATTTTTTTACTTTCATGAGAGCGAAGCAGCTGGCGGAAGCTATAGTAGGCGCCAGATAAATGAAGAATAACGGTCATTGATCCACCTACATTTATTGACACACTTAATTTCAAAAACAGAAATAATGACATAAAGCTGTCCTGAATCGACATCTATCGTGATCCTTACTGTTCTAGTAATGAAAAACGATTTTAATTTACTATCCAGGGGTACCAATGAAGAGATATTAATGATAGGTCAATGTACTTTATTCCACATTTATCTGGCGCCTACCATAGTAGTACTTATTTCCTACTACATTTTAAAACTCGAGGTCTATGTTGGGTGACATCTTAACATACCGAGTTTCCTCCGTGCCTCAGAAAGCACGTTAAGCCGTTGGTCCCGGCTGTCCTTTATAGATCTTTGGCAGTCGTTACGGATTGTCAGAAACCAGAAAATCTGACTCCAGTCTTGCCAAGACTACCGTCTTACCCAGTTAATGGGGAGGTCTGGTAGGCCGCCGCTCCACGTAAAATACTGGTATTGAGCTGAATTTGGTTTAACTGGGAGCCGACCCCATTAAAAAGTTGGGAAAAAGGCTAGGCAGATAATGACATTTTAAAGCTCACGTCGCAATACAAAACTATCATTATTCACAAATCTCTTAAAAAACCCGTGAAGCCACTAACTCAGTCCCACTTCCCGTTACTTTTCCCCACGCAACAACCCCGGCCCAGCCCTACAGAACAATCTCGACCCGTTTTTATTCGTGTTACTTGGCAGAACGCCTCCGCACCACTCAGGGAGCAAATTAGTGATTCTAATCATTTCTGTCGATGCGTTTCGGAAATAATATAACGAGGCAATGATACGGAAAGTTTGGCACACACTGCCGGGGGAACACGTTTGGGGTGATGAAAATGTGGTTTGAAAATTTCCCACGTTCTGCAATAAGTAATTATTATTTTGGATTACGTAATTTTATATATTTTAAGCGTTTTAAAAAGAAAAATTTTTAAAATACCAAAACCAATAAAACGTTTTATAAAAGTAACACCTTTCCTTACTAACTTATATTATAAACTAGCTGTCCCCTGCAGCTTCGCTCTCATCAACTGGCTATCTGCCTACCCTACCTGCCTTACCTACCCTACCCTACGAAACCCATGAACATTTTGTATAGGAAATGTTTTTTCTATTACTTATTTTTTTCGACAATTTCCCAATGTTATTAATAGTTACTCTGCTATTCGAGACAGAGACAAATACAACAAATCAAAAACCATGAAAATCGGAACAGCCGTTCTCAAGTTATATACGTGTTCGAACAAACCAGAAATGCGAAAGCTATTTTCTTTTTGTATCTTACGTTTCCACGCCTAAACCTTGGCACATAGATAGGACCCGTGAGTGAAGCTGCGGGCGACCCTTGTAACAATACATAACTTAGATATCGTCGTTGCAAATTTAAAATCTATGCCTATGTAACATTTTGGTCGAAAATGAGTAATGCACATATTTAAAAAGCGATTTTGAATACTTAGCGAAAATTCCCATGTGCATGTGATTTCTTAATTATATAGAATAAGCATGTATCATTATTAAAAACCTGGAGTGTCAGCCTACATTTAACAGGAAGTTTTTTTTGTTTTTTCTCGACAAGGTACTGTATACACTTAGGAAATTTTAAATTTGACGATATGAACTAATTTCTTATAATAAACCTACATAGCGAATATGTAAACACAAAAACAAAATACCCTAAGGCGCATTTAAATTACTAGCTGTATAAAATTAAAATATCGGTAAATATCGCTTACCGAATTTTCTCCAGCTATACGGAAAAGGAAAATAGTGTCATATTCGTGGCTCGTATCGTAAAGATGTTTTACGCAGATGTGACCATGGGTTAGTTCGCTGTAAATAATCCATTTTCCTTCATAAATATTTACATCGAAGGCGTAAAGATAAACTTTTACTTAGGTTTTCTATTTTATTTTACATGGAAAAGGTTCAACCTGTATTACCTGAACGAATTATGGCATGTAAAGCTGGGTACAGACCAGTGTTACAGGGTGTAATGTAACATGTAATGTTACATGTTGCAAAGCGAGCATTCGTGCAATCAGAACTTGGAAACGAGCAAGAACACGCGCATGTTACTCGGATTTTAGTACACGGTGTATCGTAACATGCTCGCTGTGAACGGTACAGTATCCACCTTCAGACTGATACACTAAATTATCCTTTGTGTTCTGCGGAAAGTGAAGGCTTTGACACAAAATTAAATACTACTAAACTTAAACTTAACTATAACAAAAAGGTGTGAATTTATTTATTATGAAGCCTTTTCATCTACATATATAAGGTCCCATTAAAATAGGTGGACAAACTTTTAGGAATCATTCAGACCACCAAAATAAGAACAATGGTAAAAAAAAGTATAAGAAAATCGCATTAGATACCTACAATTAAAATAATCAGCGAATAAAAATACACTTATAAATGTTGGTTACCCAATGCATAAACATATCCCTTGATACTACAAATGTGCAGGCGCACGTGACCACGTCACCGCATACCTACCCCTATTGGATGGATGTGTTTATTCTTGAGTGCCAGGTATTTATTATTTTAGGTCAAAATAAAATCATTTTAATCAGTGTTTTTTTTTTGCTTGGATATCTTTGGTTAGACCTACTGAGCGCTGTGGTAAAATTTGTCCACCTATTTTAATTGGACCCTGTATATGAAAAGTGAATCGTCCACTTTCATATTTAAGAACTATACTATGACCCTTTTTTTTTTGGATGGGCAATCATTAAATGACCCCTTCAGCTCTGAGTGGAGTGGGAGGGAGTGTCAGACTCTTACTGACTAACACCTATCAGTGCTCCTCCACTTTCGAGAACAAAATTTCTGGATACTATAAACCTATTACTTTAATACGATAATTAAATCGAATAAGGTTTCATATAAACGAAAGCCTAACTTTAACTACAACATATTATCAATGTATTGCTTTTAATATTCCTATTACACATTTGTATGTCATAAGACTCAACCTCTTCTTCCTTTCATGGGTTCTGAATACACTTAAGTTTTCTCAAGAAAATTCGCGTAATGGTAAAATCTATCCCTTTGTACAACGTTAAGTTTATAAGAGGTTATATGTTCTTTTATGAATTTTCTAGTAGGTTAGATAAAAGGCTTGCAGGATAAGCTATGTTTAAGGGTACTGTATGTGAGGTAAAACTGTTTTTATTAGATAATCATTTTTACATATAAAACTGTTTGAAAGTTGAAGCTGGTTAACTGACGACATTATAGGATAAATGTAAACGGATAGATAAATTTTGAGATACCCGAGTCTTAATTCAACTATTTTTAAGCAAACGTTCCCATGTCAATCGCAATCTGTCAAAATTGTAAGGAAATTAAGGATTTTTTGACAGATTGCAACTGAGATACAGTTCTCGTCAAATAACTTTGCCCCTCTGAAGTTAGCCATTTGCAAAGATCGCGTAGGTGCAGTCACGTACACGGGAGCAAGCGGGACGCAAGCATGCATCGAACGTAAACGAGCGACTGAGACATAAAATCGCGCCCCGTCCCCATGTCTCTTACGCATGCGCAGTTGCAGTGTGTTCGTAATTTTGACTACTACGCAGCCACTCGACACAACTTCAGAGGGGCAAAGTTATTTGACGAGAACTGCACGAATGCGGACGTTGTTTTAAAAATTTGGCGCTCTGATGTTACGAAGATTTGAAAAAAGATTGTGTAAAATAAAAACGAGCACTTGGAAATTATTATTTAGGTAAACAGACTATAACCACAAAAAAAAGTTTTCCGGTTTTTTTCACAACAGGATATTTTCCTGAAAAAATGATTTAGATCCGTCACAAGGTTACTTTACAAAACAAAGGACATGGCTAAACGACTGCCCTTAGCATGTATAGAAATTTCTCACTAGCTCGTAACATTCAAATATTCGTTAATGAATTATTACGGTTTTATTATTCTTCTACCACTTTCGTGAATTAATTAAAAATTTAAAAGTTTTTTTCATGTTTTTGTTTGACAAGGAGGATTAAGACGTTCCGACCTACAATATTATCTATTGTTTGACGCATATCTCTACAGTAGTCTGTGGTTAGATGCAGTGCCTGATTTAGAGTTCGGACCGCCCTAGGCTAACTATGAATATGCGCCCTCTAGCCTGTCCTGTCCTACCTCTTCATTCACTTACAGGTGCAACTAATTAAATTACAAGTACAGAAGAGAGCTTACGTAACCTAACATCTTTGAATCAAAGGTTAACGGAAGACACTTGGTTTTTTCGCAGTTGATGTACTCGCCATACCTACCATTTTTTTACAATAAAACAAAATTAACGAAAACGTAAAGAAAAATATATCAATCTAAATCAAGTCGCGAGAGACGCGAACGTGCGATTATCAACAATACATAGTGACAACTATTTAGTAAAGACGATTACGCATATTATTATGTAATCATAAACAGTAACTTCTCACTGACCTAATGATCACTCTTTTTCTTACTCAATCCACCTAGCCCACTACCGCACTCTCACCTGAGTGTCAAACGAAATGAAAGAAAGAATCATCATCATCATCATGATCTCAGCCAAAAGGCGTCCACAGCTGGACATAGGCCTCCCCCAAGTGTCGCCACAACAACCGGTCCTGTGCGTCTACCAACGACCCTCACCAGGTCATCGGTTCATCTTGTGGAAAGCCTTCCAACGCTGCGTCTTCCGGTACGCGGTCGCCACTCCAGAATTTTATTTTAAGGCACGTATTTTCCCAAAATTACCAAATATTAATACCTATGTAAGTCTCAATTTAGCCCCGCGCCCTAGGCTCTAGCCTTATTAGCCTGTGGGTAAATCAGGCCCTGGTTAGACGTCGTTTGATCGCTCTGCCGTTTGTTCGTTCGTTGTGCTTTCTCAGTATTATTTGGATATTTACTTTTGACCCTCGCTTGTTTATCGGACTCATTGTGTGTGCTCGCCTACCTACTGACCTTCCGCTACTCTGCACGGACTTGCCTTGCGGATCGATTCATCATGAGATGCATAAACTGTGGTGTAGCCACGCAAAGACTGCGGAGGCATATCACCTCTTCTTTGCCTGGTCTTCTACTCACTATCTTAGCACGATGGTTAACAATCGAGGTAAGTAATCTACAGTTGGCTGAAATTATTCTAAAAAAATAATAATATGAGAAGCAACTAAGTGCAAATGGATTTGCGGGTACCAGTTTTCAAAATCTAATATGAACTCAATGGCAATGGATCAGAAAGACTCGGTCATCTTGTGAAATATAGTCACAATGACAAACTATTGCTTTAGATTTTATAATTATTACATTGTGTAGGTATTTGTTACATATTTGTCATGTAATGAAGTTTGTTCTAGGTTCCAATGGATGCTAACGTTTGTCATCCATGTTTTGAACTTCTGAGTTCGGAAATAGCTGGTGATGTTCGGTTATTTGGGCATACAATGGTGTGCATCACTTGTGGCCATTCTGTGAGAAGTGTACAACGCCATGCAGTGGAAAGGATCAATTCAATGATTCAGAGTTTACCGAGGTCGCATCACGCTTTCCATCAGGTAATTAAAATGATGTTTAAACACAAATGTTCCTTCATATTTAAATGCCCATCCGATGCATGGATGGATTGTCTTTCTATTCGGACAATCAGTTCATCAGCCTGCAAATAGTCGGTTTTGTCCCTGATAGAATCAATATAAGAAAACACATATAGAGAGGCTATTTTTTCTTCTATAGATTCAATGCGTATTTCATGATATTCTTATTAATAATAAATCTTTGAGACATTTTACACAGCACCATGTAGTCTCACACTAAGTAGAGCTCACACCCAGACCAACACTTATTTAACTACATCACATGATATAATGTTTGTGATATTGACTTTTTTTTAGGTTATGAACTATGCATGTCATGCCTGTTGGGTGAGACATCAACGGCAATCAAATCAGGATCTAAATCGGGTAAATCTACCTGGACTTGAATCAAGACGTGAACCTGAACCAGCACCTAGACCTGTACCAGCACCCGAACCTGTACCAGCACCCGGTCGTGGGCCAGCACCTGGACCTGTACCAGCACCTGTTCCTGTACCAGCACCTGGTCCTGGACCAGCACCTGGACCTGGACCAGCACCTGGACCTGTACCAGCACCTGAGCCTATACCAGAACGTGAAATAAATCTACCAAATTATAGGCGGGCTGCAAACACCTCAACACACTGTGTGTTTAATGGTTGTGTCTTTGAACAACAGCTACATGTTATCCCAGGATTTATAAAAAAGATGCTTATTGAAAAGCATAATTTGTATATTCCCCGCAGTACTAGGGTTTGTGAGACACATGTGACTCTGAATGTTTGGCACATTTTGCTCGAAAATAACAATACATACTCGAATTTCACTGCAAATCAAATCGAAGATATAATATCTATTGCAAAGTCGGACAAACAAACATTTGATTTTGAAAAGGTTGCTCAAATGAAAAATGTGATATGTCACTATTGGACAGGTTTAACAGTTACCAATTTTTTGGACTTATTTAATATTTTGCCTCCTCTCACTTTCAAGAGGCCTAAAAATGCTTTGGCTATTTATTTAGCGAAATTAAGAACCGGTGAAACTGACAGACGACTCTCAACAATTTTTGTAGTGTCACGCCCCACCATAACAAATATATTGAAAAAAATCAGACAGTGCTTATTGCAATATTTAGTACCTAACTATATAGGCCCACACCATATGACCCATATGGATATTGTGAATAGGAATTTAAGCATACCAAATGCTCTTTTTCGTAATTCGTTTGAAAATAGAGTTGCCATAGCCATATTTGATGGCACTTATATATACTTACAAAAAAGTTCGAATTACCTGTTCCAAAAAAAAACTTACAGCTTGCATAAATATGATAATTTAGTCAAACCATTTATGATTGTTTCATGTGATGGGCACATTATTGATGTTGTTGGACCATTTGCTGCTACTCAAACTGATGCCGAGATTATGATTAATTTGTTTCATGCGGATGATAGTGAATATCGTCAGCTCTTTCAGAATAATGATATTTTTATTTTAGATAGAGGGTTCAGGGACGCCATACCACTATTAGAAAGATTAGGATATCAGATTCATAAACCTGAGTCACTGGACCCTGGTCAAACGCAATTGTCAACTGAGCAAGCAAATAAAAGCAGAAAAGTAACGTTATGCAGGTGGGTGGTAGAAGTGGTCAATGGACGCTTCAAACGTGATTTTAAATTATTTCGGCAACGATTTTTCAATATAGCTACACCCCACCTCATGGAAGATTTTAAAATAGTTGCAGCTCTAACGAATAAATACCACATTCTTATAGAAGATGGTCCAAACTCAGGTGAAGTAATTCAAAGAGTTTTACGGTATATGGAGCTGCCTAATCATTTAGGAACCTTTGTTAGGGAAAACAATCTAAACAGGCAAAGAACAATTTTTTCAAGAGTGGATGGAAACCTGCCCCAATTGCAGAATTTTCCAATTTTGGAACATAATGACTTATTGTTGTTGGCATTAGGACCTTATCAAGTTAAGCAAGCCCGGTCATACTACGGAGAGCATATTAGAGCAAATGGTGTTTATGAAATTGAAGTGTGCCCGGACCTTGATAGAATCATACATTTAGGTGGAACCAGACCTCAACTCTTAAGAGGCCGAATTAAATCGAGGCATATCAGCCAAAAAGTTTATTATGTGTATATATTATATGAAAGTGAAAGTACACGTAATCCCTTAGAGGATATACTAACTTATTACTGCAGCTGTATTGTGGGTAACAGAACTGTTGGATGCTGCTGTCACGTCATGACAGTGATCTGGTATTTGGGGTGGGCAAGATACCAGAACATTTTGTCTGCTCCGGCTTCATTTTTAGATAATTTACTTGTCAGATTAACAGAATGAACAAAATGTACCGATAAAATAAATGAATGAATACCGTTGTTGTTATCTTATTTCAATATTGTATATTTTTACCTATTTGTTGAAGTTTGTAAAAAAAAACCTCAATCTGGCTAGCTTTTTCCCAACTAAGTTGGGGTCGGCTTCCAGTCTAACTGGATTCAGCTGAGTACCAATGTTTTACAAGGAGTGATTGCCTATCTGAACTCCACAACCCTGTAACTGGGTAACCCTTGGCAAGACTGGTATCAGATTGCAGGCTTCTGACTACTCATAACGACTGACAAGGATCTTCAAATGACAGCCGAAGCTTACGGCTTAACGAGCTTTCCGAGGCACAAAGGAAACTCGCTGTGTGAAGATGGTAAACCATCCACGAACTGACTTAGGCAAGCGTTGCTTAACCTTGAAGATCGACCCC
The DNA here is from genome assembly GCA_947386135.1 of Melanchra persicariae. Lineage (NCBI taxonomy): Eukaryota > Metazoa > Arthropoda > Insecta > Lepidoptera > Noctuidae > Melanchra > Melanchra persicariae. The sequence continues at coordinate 4,159,721 of OX376661.1, read as the reverse complement.
TGCTACTGCTGTCATTATTTAGCCACGAGCACTTCTAAACGCCTTACTAAAGTATCATAGCAAAATGTTTTTCACTTACATGTTTGTATACCTATTGATGTAGGAGTTTCTACGATTTTATTTTCAGGATTGTGACAGTATGAAAAGTTCCTGAAACTTTTTTCATACGAAATATTAATATTCAGCTATTCAGGATTACATATTACTAGTTGAGATATTTATACATTGCTAGGGCAATCGTCCATACTTCATTTAGCCATGTCCTTTGGACTCGATTTTTTTTCTTTTGTCACGAAACAAAATGAAAAGCATGCAATGCGTTGAAATTTGTTGCCATACATTTTTGACAGATTACAACTGACATGCGAATGCGAACGTTGTATAAGTAGAACTGCCTCTGATAAAATAGCCTCAGGATCAACCAACACCTTTTACGAACAAGTATATTATCCAGAGGGCACTGTCAAAAGAGCTTTAATTCCCTGCATTTTTGAAAGATTGTGAATGAGATGCGAATGTGAACGACGCTCAAAGATTCGTAGAATTGGCAATCAGTCCCCACTTAACTTGAATGCGCTTTATCTTTGTACTTTTTTATCAATTTGACAATGCAGAAAACAAGTATCCGTTTTTTCCTTTAATGATGGTCCTAATAAATTGGTATACTTAATATTATTCTTTCCAGGAGAATACCCTATTGTCACCTTCTAGTTGTGTTCTTATAACAGTTATAACAAACGTACTCGAACTTAGTGGCCGTTTTTAAGGTTCCGTACCCAAAAGGTAAAACGGGACCCTATTACTAAGACTCCGCTGTCCGTCTGTCTGTCCGTCACCAGGCTGTATCTCATGCACCGTAATATCTAGACAGTTGAAAATTTCACAGATGTATCTCTGTTGCCACTATAACAACAAACACTAAAAACAGAATAAAATAAATATTTAAGTGGGGCTCCCATGCAACAAACGTGATTTTTGCCCTTTTTTATATATAATGGTACGGAACCCTCCGTGCGCGAGTCCGACTCGCACTTGGCCGGTTTTTTATTAAACCTCCGCTAAAATCTTGCGAAGACGGATGTGGTTCTGTTACAACCTTACCAGCTTAATGTATAGAGGCGTATTAAGTAAAGTTTACCTATGAGCAGGGCAAAGTTTCTGTGCGAACAAAGTTCTAAGGAGTAGTTGGTGATACCAGTCATATCATAGGGCTTTACTTTTTCAATTAGATTACTTCTTTGAGGGTTGGATTGAAACTCCGGCCAAACTTGCGCGTCACATACGCGGGACGCGGGACGCGAAGCGGGAGCGTCTACAACTTTGTTCGGTACTTCCACTTGGTCGCGTATGTGTCCAAGGTGCCAAAGATAAACACAAACACCTGCCAGGGTCGCGGATTTTGTTCGAAAGAGTTACCGCGGCCCTGGAACGCAAAAGTCACTAGGAGGAGCATGGGTGGGTTTTAGTCAGTAAAAGTCTGACACTCCCTGCCGCTCCACCCAGAGCGGCATTTGATGATTTCCCATCCTCAAAAAAAAAAAAAAAAAGCAGCGTCTGCTGGGCGACTGAAGCTAGCAGTCGCTTTGGTCGCGCAGGTTTGGTTTTATGATTATGTAATTTTCAATATACAAGTGAGCAGTATATAGATTAATTTTGCTTAAGCATAACTTTTTTAACTGCAACAGTATGTAGAATTTATTAAAAGATTCGGAGAAAAGTTATTGACACCATTTGCTCTTTTTTTCATGAAAATATTGGTAACAATATACATTTTTGTGATGTGAGAAAAAAAAACTTAATTGATTTTTTTAATTCCCATCGACTCCGTTTAATACTGTATCAGATGAATAAAAAACTGCAGTCCTATGTGCTTTTATAATTATGAAGATTGTTTATCGTAATTCTCTTGACATCTCTGATTGATTCAGAAAAAATGTAGTATAAATGAACCATTTGCTCTTTTGTTTCTTTACTTGCATCAAATAAATGTTCTATATATCTATCTATTTATCCATCTATCTTTTTTCATGAAAATAATTAATAGGAAATTTATATTCTTTATTCAAAATATGTTTTTCGTCGAAAATAAAGAATAAAATTATATATTTTTTATTGACCCTCGCCGACCTTTCATGTATTCTATTGTATTAGATTAATAATATCACGACTGGAGTCCTATGTTCATTTATGATTTTAAAGAATATCTTATTGCAATTCTCTTGATTTTTGAACCAAATACCAAACCAATAGCCATTTTTGAACCAAAATGAGCTTCTATCTATTCCCGACAATTTGAAAAAAAAAACAACAAAATAAACGCGACTATGCCTAAGTTAGTAAATTCGTCTTTTCAGTGACTGTCCAAGATGTAATATGTCTTATAAGATTAATAGCTCCTATTAATTTTTCGTAGACTAGCGACGGCCTACATAACATAGAATTCGATAAAAAGAGGTCTAGTCGAGACCCTAACAGCGATCCAGCTGCTTATAACATTTATACAAGAAGTTTAAGTGTCATAATGTAATTTTTTTGTAACGTTCCTAAAGTGATGATATACAGGGTATAAAACAAAGAACACAAAACAAAAGGGGTCATTGTACTTATCATTATAAACAACTTTACTCTCGGAGCAATCCTGAAATAGCAAAAAAAACAGCTATTAAGCAAATTTTGTGGAGATATTCAAACGCGACTCGACAAAATGGGGCAGTTGATTCTTTCTTGCAATATCAGGGTTAGGTAGCTTGCCGTTCGCCACAACCACAACCCGAGTCAACAGCGCATTGTGTTCCATGCGCGCCTGAAAGAGATGTCAGCATGGAGGACGGGGCCCGCTAAGGCCAGAGCTTGCCAGGGCTACAGAATTTGTTCGAAAGAGGCTTTGGAACGCAAAAGGCATTAGGTGGAACATGAATGGGTGTTAGTCAGTAAAAGTCTGACTCGCGAAAAAAAAGATTGATACGTATAAAATGATGAGTACAATGACCGCTTTCCAGGTTTTAGGTTATTTTTGTAACTGCAGCAGCATGCGCTTGGACTGGAAGCCGACCCCAACATCGTGGGAAGAAGGCTTGCAGATTGATTAAATCTCTTTTCACTAGTAACTTTTTTCTAAACATAATTTTTCTCCTGCCAAAGAATTCGCGTTCTGGGGCGCTTTTCCCATTGACAGCGATGTCGATTAATTTATTGATGCGTATATTTTTTACGTGTACTTTACCTATACGCAATTTTTTTAATCAAGTTGTTTCTAAGTAATTGGTAGTTACTTTAAGTTAGAAATAACATCTCAAAAATTCACCGCGAATAACAAACACACTAAACAAAACAAAATCTACCCACATTTGTCCCCAAAAAACATAGCTTGCGGAGAAACATTAATTTTTCACTCCTATTACATTATCCTCACAATGGCGGCCGGTATATTAATTCGCATACGTCGCCTGGCGCGGGGCCAAATCTTTAGTCCGGCTCGCAATGGGTCAGCCATGATAATATGTTTTGATTCATGACTCTTTACCAGTTATGTGAGCCTTTTTTTAATGATGGGAATTCATCAATTGACTCCTTCCGCTCTGGGTGGAGCGGAAGAGTGTCAGACTCTTACTGACTAAAACCCATCCGTGTTCCTCCTTATGCTCTTTGCGTTCCAGGGCCGCGGTGACTCTTTCGAACAAATTTCGCATCCCTGGCAGTGGTTATGTGAGCCTGATGTTAAATTTTGTTAGTAAGCAAGCTTAGGCCCGCTTGCACCTTGCACAAACCCGAGTTATATTTTAACACAAGGTTAAATAACAAACATTCCGTACATCATGCACGCAGGTTAAAACTAACTCAGAGTTAAATAACTCTGGTATGTGTAAGAAGGCCTTATATAATGTGTAATAGAATAATTGCAATACCTCGTAGGGGTCATTTTACTCATCATTATGAACTACTTTCACTGTGGGACCAACACTGAAATCAAGACAAAAAATCGACTGCCCTCGAATCTCTGCAGTATGTACAGAACGGCTGTTTTTTTTAGCGATTTCGGTGATGGTCTTATTTTAAAAGTTGTTCATAATGATGAATACAATGAACCCTTAAGAGGAATTGTGTTTATTTTGTTACACGTTGTGTTTCAAATAAACGCACAATTTTGATGGGTGGTGAAACTGATCAAAACAATAGTTAGGAAAATTCAGATCAAGTAATTATTTAGTGTTTTACGCTGACTTCTGACATACAGGTTTGCTTCGGGAGTCAGAGGCTTTATAAGTGGCTGTAACCAGTTATGTTAATAAAGATTTATTATTTGTAGGTACCTATTTTAATATTTCCTGGTATATCTTTGACAATGTGGGGAACCTATGGTCCCGGACCTTTGGCAGGCGTACGAGGGGCTGAAGCCAACTCGCGGATGCCCCGTTAATTTTTTTTATTATTTTACTATTATTATTAATTCAAATAAATCTTTTACTCTCTCTTTCTTTCATTTTCAAGGACGCCGCGTCAAAATGTCGACACTAGTTGCACATTCCAAAGCGTAGATCTCGATGTAGCCAAATTTTGATGATGTGAAATCAGTATACAATAGAATCAGAATAGTGGTTTCATTATTCATGTTGAATTATTAATGGAATGGCTTCTCTTCAAAGCCCCGAAGACCAGCTGACGTACCAGAAACTTCGAACGATTATATTATCATCTGCAACGAACCCTCTAATGGTAGGTATGTTCTAAGTAAACCGTTTCGGTTGAAATCTAAGAAAACTCATCAGTTAAAGTGAACGAGCAGCTCACGTTTAAAAACACGAACTAAAAGCATCGAGCACCAGCTTATTTCCTATCGAACTTGCTTGGCATTGCCGTAGCTCAAATTCTGGCAATCGCAAATGAAAAACTGTCAAACTTCGTCGGTTCCTAGAATATTTACTGTGAAATTGGCTCGATTTCGATAAAAGATACGTTGTCTACTGTCATATCTACAAGAGACATTTTTAGTTTACGTAATATTAAAGACTAGTGTATTTTCCTGCGTCCTCTTGTGGCTTGTCCCGCTACAACAATTTAGCAGTGCGATTCTGTAAACATGTCGAAGTGAAAACTTAGTTAAAGCGAACGATAAGCGAGCCGTCAAACAATTCAAACAAGATGTAATGACAGCGCACTTCGTGATCACTTCACCCAAGCCTTCACTTCGACATTTTTACAGAATCAACCGCCTGTATTGCATTTACAGTGTGATGATTTTTATGTATCTACATCTCAGGTTTACCACCCAATTTGTGACCTTGTATAAAAATATCTAAAGAGCGTGTACGCCGTATGTCATTTCAAACAAACTTTCAAGTCCTTATTCTTCAAAATGAATGAACCGATTTTAACGAAACTTGGTATGCGTACGCTTGATAACCAGGTCTAAATAGTTATCAGAAAACATTTTTGAAAAAGATTTCAGAGGGAGAGAGAGAGCGATTTTAAGCTTTCTATAGAAAGTGAAAAATCCTTCCCCCTGAACTCTTTTTCGAAAAAAAATTCTGATAACTATTTAGACCTAGATATCTAGCGTACGCATACCAAGTTTTATTAAAATTGATTCATTAATTTCGAAAAATGAGGATTTGAAAGTTTGTATGAAAAGCCGTACCGCGTAAACGCTCTTAATTAAATGAACAAAACCTGTTATCAAAACAAAAAGCACCAAATATTTTCCAAATGACATATTATCACGATTCGACTTTTAACGACTAGAATGATAGCGTCCATTCACGTCATTCGTCGGTCAACAAGGTAGGTACCTAGCCGTTCTGCGAGCCTAGTATAAACGAGCGGCCGTTTCGGACACAATTTTAGGGCACACCTACTAATTTCTCAAGGGAATGGCTCTCTCTGGCCATTATGTTTTGTATTTGTTGTGTCTGGGCCGACTATAACAATTTGTAAAAAACTATGTAAGTACTTGATTTTATTTTTGATTTAACACCAAATCCACCAGCTATTATATACAAAGTCCTAGCAGCATTTTGAATTTTTAACAAAATAGAAAAATAACTATTTTAAGTTGTAACCCAGGGAAAAACTTGTGACTTAAAAAAATAACCTACTTCACTGACAAATAGCTAGGCTTCACGGTCCATGACTGCCAAACCAGCTAAAATTTGTACTGCGACAAAAATAAACGCAGCGCCATCTATCCCGCCAGCAGCTAACGACTCAACGAAATCTTGCATCGCGGTATCAGAGTTTTCCGTGAGATTTTAATATTTGTTGCCCACCAGACACAACAACCGTCCGGTCGGCGGATCCTCCCTTTTCAATGGAGGTTTGCAGGACTTTACACCCTGTTCCGCATACCTCTATACATTTCTTCATCAGACAGCATCAGTCTGTCTGACATATCACTGAAATTAACCTTCTTAGTGCAGCCGTGAACACACTTAGTTTTTGGCATACCTTCCTTATTTTTTATTTCTATGGACTAAATAAATTGTATTCTTTCTTCCTATTTTTTATTCCGGATAATGAATGGCCCCTGTGGAATCGGCCGCGGAAGCGAAGCCTTTATTTAATTCGAGATATTTTAAACACGAGCACTGACTTTAGCTTTGTGTATTTTACGTTAATATTTAAGTGACCATTCCTAATACAATACATATAGTCCAATCAACGGGGCTTATATGATCCGAATAATTCTCCCGCCTATGAAATTTGGCATGTGATGAAATTAGGTGATACAGATTACAGATGCACAATAATCCAACATTTTTTTTTACGAGAAGTTAGGTTATTTTACCTAAACATGAAAATTGCTTATGAGGCTCTGTGAATATTTCCTCAGGCTGAAATACTTTCTGTTTGCGTATGAATGTACTAGTTAGAATAAGTATGTAAAGGAATCCAACATTTTTTCGATTTCGGTGATACCCCAAATTTAACTTTTAACATTTTGCACTATAACTTCCGCCGGAAAATTGCTCTGCCAATTTTTATGTTTTCATATGTCTTTATGTCCCTAAATACATAGCTTTGTTTAGTTATCCAAAAGATTTTCCTTTTTAAACTTGTATTTTTTATTTTTGCTTAATTACGTAATGTGAAAAAATCCTCCGTCCATTTTTATACCTTTATTAGTCATATGATTTTATATTAAAACAGATTTATCAATAATCCAACAAATTTTCCTTTAGGAAGAACATTTTTTTTTCATTTTTGCTTTATTATGTCACGTGAATAATTGCTCAGGTTAATTCAATGAGTATATTAAGTTATGAGTCGCTGTATTTTAATAGATTTTCTAATAAGCCAATGGAAATTCGGCCTAATACTAAAGTTTTTACAATCTCTATAATATCATTGCCGGCCGTCGGCTAGCAACGACGGTCTAAGGTAAAGGCGAGTTGTGTGTGTTGGCTGTGTAATAAAAAAAAAGTAATATTATACTGGGGTTTGTTGAAGTGACAAAAAAAATACAATCGAATTGAGAACCTCTTCCTTTTATTCAAGTCGGTACAGTTTTTAGTGAGCTTATACGTTTTCTCATGGCGCAGCGATATGTTTTCGGGTTTACGAAAAAGAGCGGTTAATTGAAAATTTTAAATATTTTCTTAAATCTAATATTCTATCACAAATACGCACAAATTAACCCATTTGAACCCAAATACAAACCTAGTTGCAAATTTTTGGAAAAAACTTTATTAACGTACTAGCACTTCGCCCGCGACTTCGTCCGCGCGGATTTAGTAGGTACTCCACAAACTTCAACGCCCCCTATAAATGGTTAGTTTTGGAAAATTAAGCACTTTTCATTAATTATACGCCACGCCACCGTTGACAGAATCTCAGAAACTGTTCACCCCGTAGAACCCGTCAGGGTTTGATTATGTAAAAAGTGTTAGGTACATCTGTTTCAATTATCCCGCTTTTAGTTTGTTCATAGCATTCCGACGTAAGTTGAAGCAAGCAATTATGTCCTCCCCTAAAATCTTAATCACCCCTGCTTCACTCCTTATTATGTATGTTGTTTATTTTTGAAAAATCCAAACATTTGTTATTCTTATTGTATTATCGAAAACATTTAAATGCCGTGGTGTTTCAACTTCATCGGACCAAGCATTGATACGATTCTCCCCAGGTCGCTCCAGCCGCGACATTTTTCTTACTCCGAGCATGTTTATTACCGTCGTAACTTTTGAACGAAAAGTCCGATTAGAATAATTTAAAGTGTAATTTACACGGACATAATCAACCTTAATTATCAAACCATTTAAATGGATAAGGATTAATATCATAATACTAAAATCACCATTTTTTTTTTCACCATGGGATTTGCTTGAATAATATGAACAAAAAGCGGTCATGGTGACTTATCTATAATAGTTAGACACATGGTACTACAGACTTTTTAATAGATATTGATGATATATATATGATATATAAAACTGTAGTACATCACTTTGCTCTATTGTCAATAGATTCTGCAGTGTACGCGATATAAGGATTTTTGCTCACACCTTGGGTTACATTATCGAAGTTTTCATACGGATCCCTAACTTTTTTGAAAATATTCTATAGCCTGTGTCCATCACCGATAATGTAGGATTCTACTGGTGAAAGAATTTTTCAAATCGGTTCAGTAGTTTCGGAGCCTATTCATTTCAAACAAACAAACAAATCTTTCCTCTTTATAATATTAGTGTAGAAGTGTAGATCTGTCGCAGTAAGATAGATGAAGCCGTAATATAGTTATATCCCTAGGGATATAATTATATACCGTAACATAGTTATACGAAAGCGATTCTTTACTATCTCACTAGGAATATAGTTATAAAACGGTCCAAGTTTAGTGATATACTTATATTACCTACTAGATTAAGTTTAGTGAAATAGCTGTAAGAAGCATTCAGTGCTATGTAATTCTAGATGTCATGATTCTTCTTGTCTGAACAAAAAATAAAAAATAATAGGTCTTTACCTATGAAATTGCCGTTTTGTATGAAAAAATTTAAACGATTTTTTTTCATGTATTTTTTATTTGTATTAATCGAAGTAATCACCCATGCAATCAATGGATCTTTGCCAACGCAGTGGCAGTTTATTGATGCCCTTCTTAAATAAATCAGCCGGACGGGAGGCAACAAATTCTTCAAAGTCATTTTGTACTGCCTCTCGGGTATTGATTTTTTTTCCCGCCAAGAAGTTATCCAAATTCTGGAAAAAGTAGTAGTCTGTAAGCGCAAGGTCTGGTGAGTAGGGCGGATGACGGAGAGCTTCCAACCCCAGTTCTTCCAACTTGGAGACCGTCTGCTGTGCAGTATGAGGTCGCGCGTTGTCGTGCAGGAGCAGCGGAGACGAGCGATTGACTAATGCTGGTTGGAGATGTGCCAGCTTCTCCATCATTGTGTTCAGTTCTTCACAGTACACATCTGCAGTAATGCTCACCCCGTTTGGTAAGAAGCTGTGATGAATCACAGCGGCGCTAGACCACCAAACAGTGACCATCACTTTTCTAGGGGTAAGTTTTCGTTTAGGGCATTGTTTAGGTGCTGAACCAGGATCCAACCAACTTGCTGAGCGCTTGCGGTTATCAAACAGAATCCATTTTTCATCGCAGGTAACAATGCGGTTCAAAATTCCTTCTTTTGTTTGTCTGTTGAGCAGTGCAAGGCACGTCTCGACGCGTACTTCGCGCTGGCGATCATTGAGTTCGTGGGGCACCCATTTGTCAAGTTTTTTACCTTGCCAATTTGACGCAAATGGACCAATATTGTTTTGACGCTAACGTCGAAAGCTGCTGCTAATTCAGCCGTAGATTGTGTATCATCAGCTTCCACAATCGCCTTTAATTCGTCATTGTCGACCAAAGTCTTCGGACGACCGCTAGGTTCATTTTTCAGGTCGAAATTTCCAGAACGGAAGCGAGCAAACCAATAACAGGTGGTGCGTTGGTTTGTAGTGTTAGCTCCGTAAACGTCGTTGATGTTGCGTGCCGCTTGTGCCGCGTTGCTGCCACGACGGTACTCATATTCCATAATTACTCGAATTTTTAACGTATCCATGATGACGAAAAAGATTGAAATGCGATGAAAATGTAACACTAATCAATAAACAAATGACTACTTTTGGAAAAAAAAAACCATGTTTTTTAAATAAAATTAATTTGAAATTAGAATTCTTAGCCAAACAAAAATTATTTTGATTTGAAATGGCCAGTACTGCAGAACGGCAATTTCATAGGTAAAGACCTAATACTTTTAAAGAAACCGAGATCTCAACTTGTTGATAAGAAATAAAGATATCTTAAAACTGTTTGGCTTTAAAAGATTTTGAATGTTTTATTATTAAAAAAATTATCGTTTTAATTATAATTACTTTAATACGTGTTAATGTCACAAAGTATTGTAACTAACTGCAGGATACATAAAGTTGATTTATTAATAATGATAAAACCAATAAAATTTTGTTTTATTTAATTATATATGGTAGATTTCTATTTCACTAAGCTTAATCAAGTAATGGGTCTGTCTCAAAAAAGTGGCACACTTTTGAAATTTTTTAAATTTTTCAAAAAAGCTTTAATATACTACAATATGATGACAATATGATACAATACTCGTATGACTTTTTTGAGACAAACTCTAATATATTTATATCACTGAACTTAATCTAGTAATATAAGTATATCACTAAACTTCGACGGTTTTATAACTATATTCCTAGTGAGATAGTAAAGAATCGCTTTCGTATAACTATATTACGGTATATAATTATATCCCTAGTGATATAACTATATTACGGCTTTATCTATCTTACTGCGACAGATCTATTGCAGTCTAGAAATACATTTTATAAAGAAAAAAAATCTTCCTTTTGTATTAGAAAAACACCATAACAACTCAAATAGGGCCAATGGGCTTATGCATAGTATTATGCATATGCATAGTATTGTTCAAAACATCCTTTTTCGATGCACAATGTTTTAATGCATTTTTTACATTGCCAACGTGCTTTCGTGTGGCATTCGTTGCATCGTAACTGGCTTGACAGATTCTGGGGGTAAATTCCACTCATTTGGTGGCGCCAGATGTGCGCTGACCCTTGGTATAGCAAATCTTTTGAATTAATTATTATTTCACAAGTTTCGGAGATTTTACCAAGAGTTATTTTATGTTTAAGTGTATTAGTGTTTTCTACAGCTTAATTAAATTGTATTGGTGGACGCAGATGCTGAAAAAAATTATAAGCTAACTTGTACACCTTTGGACAATACTTTTTTTTCTTAACTCGAAATCTCCTTAACTTTTTGACCATTTTTCCGCATAGTTAACAAAGTCCGTTTATTTTAAATCCATACAATTTAAGTAATAAAAATTCTTTAGAAATAGGTATAAGCGAATGTCTAAACGCCGTTGTACAGTCAACCGCACATCAGGTTATATGAAACTGTCAAAGGACAGAAACTATAGAACTTTGCCCCACTATCATCTACCTAGCCTTTTCCCAACTATATTGGGGTCGGCTCCCAGTCAAACCGGATTCAGCTGAATACCAGAATTTTACGTGGAGCGGCTGCCTACCAGACCTCCACAACCCATTTAACTCGGTAACACGGTATTTCTAGGCAAGACTGGTGTCCGATTTTTCTGACTTCTGAAAATCCGTAACGACTGCCAAAGATCTACTAATGACAGCCGGGACCAACGGCTTAACGTGCTTTTCCGAGGCACGGAGGAGTCTCGGTATGTTAAGATGGTCACCCATCCACAGACCAACCTCGGCAAGCGTTGCTTATCCTTGAAGATCGGTCCGTGCGGCTGATATAACTTTGCCCCACTAAAAAAAGTAATTTACAAGCATAAAATATGCAGCATTTTATAAGTAGCACAAAGTCAGCAAGTGAACGAGAATTGAGATCCGTTGACAAAAGCAAATGTAGGTAGCGAAAAACAATAAAAATACACACTTAAATAAATGACTAAACTTAAACTAAAAATAATCTAAAATATGGTGTCGAAAAATTCCTCCGCATCGCAGGCCACTGGTAATGTACCCAAAAGGCTGGCAGCATTGCCACGTTATATGGCAATGCTTATCCTTTGTCCGAGGTAAAAGCCAGCCCTAGGGTCACGTGAAGTGTCAACTAAGCGTCTTGACAGATCTTTAAACAAGTAATGAGCACTCGGACCCCACGATTCATTAAATTGATTTTCATTAATTTACATTTTTTGTAAATTGCTGGGGCGGGATCTGGCATTGTCTTTTCTCCAAATGATTTTAAACCTTAAGAGCGTGTATTCGATTCGCGACGAAAACTTCATGTTTTTTTAATTTTTCAAGATAAAAATCGTAATGATGTGAGCAGATTATTTCACAGAATATTACGGTTTTAGAAAGATTAAGTTTTAATTTACTACACTACTCTGAAAAATATAATTTTTGTTGACACTTAAAAAGAACAGTTAGCGTTTGACAAAAATGGACGTCAGAGTTATCTTTCAGGACGAATACAACCATTGTAATGTGCTAAAATATTTTATATTATACGTTTGTCCAACTGAATATGTAGTCTCAATGCGCACTATATAGCTCAATTACGAAAATATGGCTAATTAGTATTTTAAAAAAAATATAGAAAATAGGTTAACTTTAACAATTTTTTTTTAACAGTGTTTTACTATAAACATTAATATTATAATTATTTTAAGAAAATAAAGGTATTGCTAAATATCCTGGTTTCCCCAAGTCTGCTATTTTCATAAATTCGTCATTCCAACACGATCCCATTGTCATTTTGCAATAAGTTCGTAATCTGCTAAATTCATAATGGTCGATCATTGGTCGGTCGATGGTCTCGTAATAGAATCATGGTTCTAAATATTCAATGTCTTTGCAAAAGCAATGACTGCACAAGGACGTTCTAATGGTAGGTCACTGATCAAAGGAACTCAAAATTTTAGCAGATTACCGCATACGTCTGTCAGCCATTTGTCATTATGGACGAGATTACCATTCCATGACTTTTCTTTCAATGGGAGGGTCAGTGGTTGACCATTGGAAAGTCATAATGACGCTTTTATGTTAGTAGATTATCAAACTTGTCAAAATCAACAATTATGAAATCAATGGTAGACCATTCTGACACTATTGTAATAGCAGACTTGAGGGTCGTGCCGGGCCCTCCCAGCGACTCGCGAATCGAATACACACTCTTAAAATGTTGAAGGTTAAGTTCAAAATCAAATGAGAAAATTTGTCAGTTTTTGGTAACTTGATGTGCTGTTGACTGTACACACGTTGTGCATATTTATAGAAAAATATTTGTAATAATATCGGTAGCCATCAAACTCCCCTACATTACTACATTAGTATTTTCAGTCAAGTGATGGCCAACCCTTCGCTCTAGCTTATAACAGTGAAATATCGTAACAAATATTGACCGTCCGAAAATTTGTTGGATACTTGATAAATATGTTTTAATATAAAATCATGAATTCATGACTAATAAAGGTATGTTGAGATTGAATTTATATTATTGAGATTGTAAAAACTTTTGTATTAGGCCGAATTTCCATTGGCCTATTGGATAATCTCATAAACGTATTGAATTAACCTGAGCAATTATTCACGTGACGTAATAAAGTAAAAATGAAAAAAAAATGTTCTTCCTAAAGGAAAATTTGTTGGATTATTGATAAATCTGGTTTAATATAAAATCATATGACTAATAAAGGTATAAAAATGGACGGAGGATTTTTTCACATTACGTAATTAAGCAAAAATAAAAAATACAAGTTTAAAAAGGAAAATCTTTTGGATAACTAAACAAAGCTATGTATTTAGGGACATAAAGACATATGAAAACATAAAAATTGGCAGAGCAATTTTCCGGCGGAAGTTATAGTGCAAAATGTTAAAAGTTAAATTTGGGGTATCACCGAAATCGAAAAAATGTTGGATTCCTTTACATACTTATTCTAACTAGTACATTCATACGCAAACAGAAAGTATTTCAGCCTGAGGAAATATTCACAGAGCCTCATAAGCAATTTTCATGTTTAGGTAAAATAACCTAACTTCTCGTAAAAAAAAATGTTGGATTATTGTGCATCTGTAATCTGTATCACCTAATTTCATCACATGCCAAATTTCATAGGCGGGAGAATTATTCGGATCATATAAGCCCCGTTGATTGGACTAAGCAGTAATCACGCAAGTAAAGCCTCGACACGACCTAGTTTGTCTATTATTTGGAAAAATAAGCTACCATCGTAATTCGACAGGACGGATAGGTGTAACGCGATTACCAGGGTACCAGGAAAAGGAGGCGTTTTATGGCCGTTCCTAGAACCGTAAAAGTCACAAATGTAGATAAATGCTGTAATAAAAAATTACAAAATATTCTAGGGATATTATTTCAACAAGTCTATGTTAACCTTCAACCGCTGTAAGAATTTTGTAACATCTGTAGTGGATTATCGAGAAAATACTAGAATGCAAGAGCAATGGAACTTGGTCCGTGCAATTCTATTGCGGAGAGAGTTAGGAATAACGATGTATATTGGTTTCTTTTTTAAATTTTTCAGATGAAAAGAACAGATTATATTTTTATTTGAGTATCCAGATGCAAGATGATTAGCAAAATAACCGACTTTGTAAGTAAGAACTGACACTAGTCAAAATAAAACAAATAATAATAACCACTGATTAACCACACCACAAATTAATTTAAGATTAAAATAAGTTCTGGTTGACACTTCCCGTGACCAAAGAGCTGGCTTTTACTTTGGGCAGAGACTAAGCATTGGCATTCAACGTGGCAATGCCGCCAGTCTCTTGGGCATATTACCAGCTGACAGCGTCGCGGACGAATTTTTTTATGATATCTTTTAATTTGTTTTAAGTTTTGTGTATTTTAAGTTATTATTGTTTTCAATGACTAAATTAATTATAATAATATGTAGTACTTAAGCCCGGATTAACTAAAAAATAAAATGTCAAAAGATGCTTCACACCAAATTCTGAAGCCACCTAAAGCCAGATATAGCGCGATAATGCAACACTATTTTACAATGCATGATATAATAAGCTGGTTATTATAATTAGAAAAATGTTTATTTTGGGATTCTTAAATTTACCTCAAGTCTCATAAAATCTCGTACCCGTGTCTATGATTTCTATGAAATTTGCATCTGTGATGAAAATTATAGAGCATAAAATTCGCTACATTTTGTAACACGTATCGTTATCTAACTCTAAATATATCAGAGTTTATCTCCGGTGCATTCAAAGAATTCGGATAAAATATTCCTTGAGATATATCTTGAGAACCGTCGAACGAATCTAAATAAGAAAGTTATATTTATGTGATATCTATAGCTGAATTCAGATGCCTCATTTTTAGTGAAAATGATAAACGCCGAAAAGCTCTCGGGCTCCGCGTAAACACTGGTTCTCGATTGAAAATCGAATATAAGTTCTATTCTTTTGACAAGACAGGTGCTAGCCAACATTATTGTGTTTACTTTATCATTTGCCTAGATTATTTTTCAATGAGTATTGGGTGGGTTTGCTTGATGCACCTGAATCAATATACAACGTGTAACAGAATAAACGCAATACCTTAAAAGGGGTCATTGTACTCGTCATTAAACAACTTTTACTATGGGACCAAAGGTTAAGTCGCAAAAAAAAATCAGTTGTTCTACATTTAATCGAGTTTGCGAAGAAATGAATGAGGCAGTCATTTTTTTTCGCGATTCCGGGGTCTATCCTAATGTAAAAATTTGTTCAGAATGATGAGTAAAATGACCCTTTTTCTTTTACGTTGTTTACAAAACACTTCCGTAATTGAGTGACTGACAGATAACGCACAGCCAAAACTGCTAGACGTAGAAAACTGCAATTTGGCAAGGAGGTTCCTTGAGGAGTGTAGAGGAACACTAAGAGAGGAGTTCCCGAAATTGTTACGAGAACGGGAAAAAACTCTTCATGTAAAATATTTTTTTTTTCCGTTCTAATAATAAAACATCGAAATGTTTTCAGACATTTTTTTTAAGGATAGTCTCAAAATTCAAATGTGTAATATAATTTAGTTCGAAATTCGCCATTATTAAAATGCCATGCGCTGGAATTCGAAGTAAGAACGTGTTAAACCCAACTTTAAAAAAAAAATATTTTAGAGTTTGTCAAATACTCAACTTCACATATCTACTTCAAAAAAAAATGCTTGGGTATTTAAATATTTTTTTCTAAATTAAAACAAAAATGTTTGGAAATATGTACTGTGTAATACCAGATATATCTGTTCAAAAAGATAAGATCCCTTGAAATCTTACAAATGCATGTTTCTCGGGATTTCTCCCCCACGTGACACTTTTATCAGCTTTAAATGCAAATATGGCGCACGCACGCAGATATGTTTAACGACTTGTACAAATCACAGGGAGGTATCATAAGGTATCTGCGGAAAAAGTTGAAATGCTCTTTATTTTCGGTATTACATAACCGAAATGCAATTAAAACATAATGGCTCGTCTTTGTAATATTTATACAAAAAAGTGAAATCCATTTGATTTACAATTTTATTTTGTTAATCTACGTTTGTGTTAGGTAGGTAATCTCTTAAAATACTGATCCGATTTAGAAGTTTTTTCACAAAGTTGAAGCTACAGAATCGCTGAGTATCTTCATACCGCAAAAATGCAATTAGAAAATATTTTGAGAATTTTCATGAAAAGAAAATTACTATTTTCTTTTCATGAAATTTTTTTTCTCTTTTGAATTTTTTTTTTTTTTTTGTTTTATTACTATAAAACAAAAACATTTCGATCACATAGTAGGAGCTACGAATCTGAATTAGGGCGTGAGAACGGTCCGCAAATAAAATATACAAGTATTACTTGAGCTTTGCCCAAAACGATGAGAAGTCGGCAGGCTCGATGGAGTACTCCGCTTCAGGTCGTATTGGGGGTGAAATATGTTTTTTGAGATGTTTTTATTTTATTTATTTTTTCAATTTCATTTTATTTATAAAATTAACCATGACTCATTTATTATTGGTAAAAAACTTATCCTATGTTAGTAATTTAAAAGATAATTTTATCTACATCTTAAACAAATTCCTGTTTACGTAATATACACAGCGGCAGTACTGTCCGACGCTTCACCGCGGCTGCACCATACCATGGGAAATGGTGCAGCAGCGATTCACGTACGGACACGGACAGTCCAGCCACTGTGTATAATAAACAGATATTGGTTACTGCTGCCTCACACCACACGCACCAGGGACGCACAGCGCTTAAGCATTGTGGTAAAGAAACAATCCACACGCGCGTCCGCGAACATCCCTGATGCGTTGCAGTAGCGGGGCACCCTGAACGGGCTGTTGTAGTGCACGCGGAGAGAATTGTACGATTTTTGAGTAGTTTGTTACTAGATCTGCCTGCTGCTTTGCCCGCGAGAAAGTTTAAAATGTCCAATTTCTGGTCATGTTCAACCCGTGTGCAAAGTTTCATTCAAATCCGTCCAGCCGGTAGGTCGTAAAGGTACCTAACAAACAGACAGACATTCGAATTTATATATTAAAATGGATAACATGTCATGTTTACACAGACGACTTTCAAAAGTCAAAAAACACACATTTGGTTTATTGCCAATCCCTTATCAACATTTTGAATTCCGTTCTGATGGAATGACACTTTCAAATGCCCTATGATATGAATAGATCTCCTATGAACTGAAATTCTCTCTACTCATACGGCTTTACTGAATTTATAGCTATCAAATGAATGCTTTGATTCCGTATAGTCGAGTAGCGAATACGTTCCCTATTGCAACAAAGAGCAAGCCCATTGCCATCACACAAATTCAGATTTCAGATGACTGTCCAGATTACGACCACCCGAACTAGCACTAAAAATAGAATAGAATAGTAATACTCTTTATTATGTACACCATATAACCGCACCATAAACCGCACCATAAACCGTTTATAAATAATTAAGGCAGAAAAAAAAGTTTGATCCACACATATCAGGGTCGTACCCGGGACGTAGACGAACCTTGGTCTTGATGAAATCGTTCACACACATCCGTGTCACAACGACCCAGACAAGGACGTGTGTAAACGAGTTCATATTTTTTCAGCTCCCGAGGGTGCACGGCCCATCCAAGTCCCGGGCATGAGAGCCCTGAAATGTACGGATTAACCTTTTTTTGGAATGGGAAATCATCAAATGATTCCTTGCGCCCCGGGCGGAGAGGAAGGAAGTGTCAGACTCTTGCTGACTTAAAACCCTCCCGTTTTTCTCCAACTGCCCATTGCGTTCCAAGGTCGCGGTAACTCTTTCGAACAAATTCTGCAACCAAGGCACTGGCCCTAGCGGGCTCCGTCAATTATGCTGATTATGGCGCACATGGAACACAATGCGCCGTCGACCCGGGCCTGGTCCTTATCGAGGCGAGGGACTGGTGGCTCGCCATCCGCTGGCCCACCGACGGTGGCCGGGAATCGCCCTGCCTCTTCCGACGCCCGGGGAGTCTTCTTCTGTTGTGACAGCTGGGACGTGAGGTTTGCGTTGTGTTGCTTTACTGCTTTGCAAAAAGAGGTGACTGCTTCCCATGCCCCCTCGCTCACATCAACTTCGAAAAAAGGGTGTAGAAAAGTAATAGGTAGTAGATACTTACTACCTTTTTTTATTTTACTATTAGGAGCTTAATGTTGTATGAAAAGTAACAACCTAATGATTAAAAGCCTGTTCAAAAATTAAAGACTGTAAAGAATCTTTGCGAACGATAAAAGGCCGTCAGAAGCAACAAAGTAACGCCCAGAGGGATCTGTGCATAATTTCCCTGTTACTGACGTTTTGTTCATAAAGTTTAGCATCAGAACCGACTACGGCGTTTTAAGAAACCCTCTAGAGGTTGTGCTATCCTAGTACCATTGTGCTATGCTTGAGAGAGATGGCAGATTATTTGTACAGTAACTCTGTAAAGAATATTTTTTACCCTCATAGGAATAACTAAAGATGTTCTAGAGCTATGGTAGTCGCCAGATAAACTTGCAATAAAGTACATTGACCTTTCCCTAATATCCCTTCTTATATACCCGAACAATAAATTATGAACCGCTTTTCATTACTAGAAAACGTAAAGGATCACGATAGACGTCGATTCAGGACAACTTTATGTCTTTTTACTGATATTTTGATAATAAGAAAGTCAGTAAATGTATGTGAGTTAATGACTTTTATTGCACATTTATCTGGCGCCTTCCATGGTTTTCAAACTAATTGTTTTTTACTGCTGCACTTAGGGTTATTGTATTTAACAGACCTCAGGATTTACCCTGACATATCAGGAGCTTTGGATATATTCCGGAATACGGTTTTTTTATGTAGCACTTTTGATTAATCAATGAAATCAGAATTATTCAGTGAGTTTTAGTTGAACAACAACAAAAATAAATTAAATACTTACAATTAACATTAAAATGATTATGAATTATGATGCTTAATCTGCCATGCAAAAGACTAAGTATTTAATTACTCACGAAATAACGTGCACTTACATAAATTAAAAATGCATTTTATAAATAAAATAGGTCTCTGATAAAATTTGTTTTTTCCTGCGACTTCGTACGCACATATCAAGTTTGAAATATACTTTACGACCATTCTCCTACCTAATTCAACGACAGACCTCATACCTACCTAATTTACATACAAAATTTCATAAAAATCAGTCGAGCCGTTTCGGATGAGTGCGACCACAAAACACCGTGCCGTGACACGAGATTTTTATTAAATGGATAGATGAGTTCTTGATTCTATTTTCAAAAATAATTTTCAATTGGGAATTTGGGAATTGGGTATCAAAATCCCATGTTTGGGATAGGGTATTTATTGTGAGTAATATTTTGCACATTTTCCATCTATCCACTGAAGTACCTACGTATCTTAATAGCTAGCTAGAGATTATCTGTCTCAATGTAGTTGACGATAATAGAGGCCTGTTATCGTCAAAGGGATTAAGTTCCATGGCATTGAGACAAGACATTCGCGCATACAGAGCTGATTTGCTGGTCCAATAACTGGATAGTAATAATAATACTATCTAGTGTAAGCGTTCACCATCACTAGATCAAATATACATAATAAGGATCACATCCTGTATTAGACATTATATAAAACATTCTAATTCTATTAATAATGACTTTAAAATTAGTTTTATTTAATACGATGAGCCTAGGACACTATTTTACTGTATTTCATTGTACCTTTTAATTTTAAGTTTTGCTCTAAATTGAATTGTTAATTGCTATGTGTAACGGATGAATTTAAAATTACTTTGATGCTATATAACATCCTACTTTTTAGATCTGTGCGCCGTTCAGTCAAAACATGACTGATATATAATTTGATGTAACATCTTGCATAGGTACTCATGTGTTTGACAAATAAAATTTAAGTTCATCAGGTCAGTCAGCCATCAATCTTATGTACTCGCCTGTGACACCAAGTACCAAGTACCAAGTAACCAACAATGCAGTTAGGTGTTAGACCGGTCGATCAACAACATAGTACGTTATGATGTGTCACCGGCTCACCACACTATCTATTATGTGGGGACGCGCCACTTGCAGGACCAGTGATTGATGTTCCTCGAGTTTGTGTTACCCTAGTACACCATGGGCGATAATGTATGATGGTTTGCATTACAAGCTAAGTATGGACGGAATTTATCTTAAAAAATGATCATGATATAAACAGACAGGTAATTTACTAGATCCTAGTACTGAAAGGCCATGACAATGTTTAATCCAGAATGAAATTTTTGAGGTAGGGCTGTTTGGGAAAACCCTCAACTAAGACAGAGAGAAAAGTGGTAAAACACGTGCCTTTGGCCTTGTAGAGGCTTGGTTTTAGTGCTCCTAAAATAATAAAATTACTCTCATTTACCCAAAACAAGAGCTAAATCCAGTTTTAGTTACGTGACATGCCAAGCAAGTTGTGTAAATCAGTTAAAATGGTTCGGACTGTACGCATCCTTGGTTGAAGGGACTGTGGCTTGACCTAATTGTGGTCAGGCGAATCCTTGCGGGACGGAGCGGCTTTGGCGACGTAGTGTTGATGTCTCTGTGTTTTATGATGTCCTGGTACTTGATCTACGTCCAAGATTTCTCTATTTTAATCGTTGCCTCACACTACGAATTTATTTAAAAGTAAAATATAATATTTTTGTAAATTATACTAAGCCTTACTTACTACTCCATTGAATTCATAATGGCAACCAATATCACAGCATCTGTCATGATTACCTGAAAAAAAGAAAAAAATCTATCAGCAACATAAAATATACATTTAGTAGGTAGGTCTATTTTAATGCAAGGGTTATTGTCATAGCCACTCGCAACGTTAAGCGACTTTTTTAACACACTTACCAAAAAAAATACGTAAAAATGGCTATAGGATTTTTTTTTCATCTTCTCCCCAGCAGCCAAATTTATTTTATAAAGGCACATTATCCCACGCTATAGGAAATACTACACTTTAATTCGTACCTAATAAGCGGTGGAGTAGGAGTCCGATTTCGAGCATGTGTTTTAAAAATATAATATTCTAAAGTTGCACAATTTCAAAATATTCCGTATCAACATTTTCTCGTCACCGTCGTCATGTTACGATGTCTAAATTGTCTGTATAAATCCTACTAATATTATAAATGTGAATGTTTGTATGTTTGTGTTTCAATCAGGCAAAAACGGCTGAAGGGATTTGGATGAAATTTGGCACACATGTAGTTCATATCCTGGAATGAGACATATGCTACTTTTTATCCCGGTAAGGGGCATGGATCAATGAAGACTGAGGAGGAAGTGGAAATTCAGAGCCGCTGCTGCCTTAGTACTACAGATTTACAAGTACCAGGAGACCAAAAACATCAAGTACCAGGAAACAAGAAACATGTCATAGTATTTTTTGGGCTGGTTAGGATAGGTGTAGGGTAGGTGTAGGGTAGGTGCAGGGTAGGTGTAAGGTAGGTGTAGTGTAGGTGTAGCGTAGGTGTAGGGTAGGTGTAGGGTAGGTGTAGGGTAGGTGTAGGGTAGGTGTAGGGTAGGTTTAGGGTAGGTATAGGGTAGGTGTAGGGTAAGTGTAGAGTAGGTGTAGGTAGGTGTAGAGTAGGTGTAGTTACAATACAAATCAAGAAACCTCCCTATTTCCGATTTTCACGCGGGCGAAGCCGCTGGTAGAAGCTAGTAAATAATATTTATAAATGCTTTGATCCCTTCACTATCATTACGTAGTATTATTAATGACCCTTTTGATGTTACCCTTTCTCAGAACAATAGACAGTCTCCACAACAACGTGGAGCGGCTGCCTACCAGACCTCCCACAACCCATCTGGGTAACACGGTACTTCTTGGCAAGACTGGTGTCAGATTTTCTGACTTCTGACAATCCGTAACGACTGCCAAAGATCTACAAATGACAGCCGGGACCAACGGCTTAACGTGCTTTCCGAGGCACGGAGGAGTCTTGATATGTTAATATGGTCACCCATCCACAGACCAACCTCGGCAAGCGTTGCTTAACTTTGAAGATAGGTCTGTGCGGCTGTTATAATTTAGCCACGAGCTCCCCGCTCTCGATTATAAATCGGTATAATTGGGAATAATGGACCCAACTTTTTCCTACGGAGTAGAAAACTGTAGAACGCCGCGTACTTACTACTAGGATAGCATAAGGTCATCATATGTAACGGCATAATAGCTATGATTCCTGGTTAAAAAATATATGATTACATCTACCCTATTATGCTGCTTTTGCTTTGTCCACGTACACCTGAACATGACACGTGTGCCAGTCACAAATCCAAAGTACCAAAACTTCCAAGGACACCATAAATCCGAGGACATTTTATAACAAAACGCTCGGTATTCTGTCCACGTGAATACTTGTCTAACTCTTTTTTGTCGAACAATTGAATGGCCTAACAAAAGGATTGGCGTAACGAACTCTAACAAGTTGACATAGCCTCGTGCCTCATGCCTAGTTTTGTTAATCTCTGTGAATGTTAACTTTATGTTACAGCTGTGTGCGTGTGCTGGTTTGAACCCGGTTTTGGTGGACCTAATGATATGAAAAAATATGTCCCATCTGAGGGCCATTCTACTAATTTTTAAAAACCAAAAAACCTTTATTTCCATACATTTTTGACAGATTGCAACTGACATGCGAATGTGAACATTACATAAAAATTTGTAAAATTGGCCTCCAGATGGGTGAAGGTCGATCTTCCAAATCTCCTCTACTATAAATGGTTATAAAAAATTGAACGGTTGTTAGTTGCTTATGGGGACTTAGAGCCATTTTCTGAAAATAATAATGATTCCTAGGTAAACAATATGATCAAATCAGTAAGATAATCACAACAAAAATTTTTTCGGAGTATTAGTAGAGCTTTAAATACAATCATACACTTCAAATCCCTAGTTCATAAATCGGTGGTTATTCGTAAAAACAAGCAAAATAGTGTGTATTATGTACCTATACTCCACTGCCTAGCGGTATACTTCTTAGTACTATACTCCTTTCGGAGCGGAGCGGGAGGGAGTGTCAGACACCTACTGAGGAAAACCCATCCGTGTTCCTCCAAATGCCCTTTGCGTTCCAGGACCGCGGTGACTCTTTCGAACAAATTCCGCAACAGGAGGATACCTACTGGCGCAATAAATGTCCATGTAACTAGAACCGGAGCTTTGCGTACTCCCCATGATGCAACCCTTTTTATTTATCTTTGTGCATCCATCAACCACACAGGTAAACGTTTGCGGCACAATCAATCAGGTTGTTTTTTATTACGATCCGAGCAACGTGATCTGCTACCATTGCAACATAAATTGATCAATATTAAAATAAACTCGAAAATGCAACGTAGGAAAGGCCTCCACCACAAGTGTCGACATTCTGTCAACGGTAGCGTGACAAAGACGATTGTCAAAACGTCAAAAATATACGGGATTGACAAACGCTGTCGAAATGACCAATACCCTATGATTTGGCAAAACAACGATGCTGAAAGGGCCAATTCTACTAATTTTAAGCAAAAGCAAGCAAGCAAGCATTCGCATGTCTGTCGCAACTGGTCAAAAATGTATGGAAATTGAAGCTATTTTGACAGAATGCGACTGGCATGTGAATACATCAGTCAAAAACACGTCAATTTCCCCAGATGAGAATGTGATCGTTGCTTAAGAGCGTGTACGCCGTATGTCATTTCATACAAACTCTAAAGTCCTTATTCTTCAAAATGAATGAACCGACTTTAACGAAACTTGGTATACATACGCTAGATATCTAGGTCTAAATAGTTATCAGAAAACATTTTTGAAAAATAGTTCAGGGGGAAGGATATAGTGATTTTTCACTTTCTATAGAAAACTTAAAATCGCTCTCTCTCTCCCTCTGAAATCTTTTTCAAAAATGTTTTCTGATAACTATTTAGACCTGGATATCTAGCGTATGCATACCAAGTTTTGTTAAAATCGGTTCATGCATTTTGAAGAATAAGGATTTGAAAGATTGTATGAAAAGCCGTACCGCGTAAACGCTCTTAAATATTTGTAGAAATTGCCCTCAGGGTATTGAAAAATTAACCTGTACGTCAATCAACTGATGGAAGCTGAAGTATTTTTAAATGATTGCGACTGAGATGCAAATGTGATGAACTTAGCTTAAAAAATGTATTTTATTATTAATTGGATGAGATGCGAATGGCCCACAGATCTATCCTACTAATATTACAACTTATAACAATCAGGCAAAAACGGCTGAAGGGATTTGGATGAAATTTGGCACACATGTAGTTCATATTCTGGAATGAGACCTGATATGCTACTTTTTATCCCGGTAAGTGGCATGGATCAATGAAGACTGAGGACGAAGTGGAAATTCAGAGCCGCTCCTGCCTTAGTACTACAGATTCACACGTACCAGGCGGCCAGAAACATCAAGTACCAGGAGACCAGAAACATGTCAAAGTATTGCCGGGGCTGTATAGGGTAGGTTTAGGGTAGGAGGTGTAGGGTAGGTGTTTGTAGGGTAGGTAGGTACCCACTTGACGGAGCGAAGCCGCGGGAGACAGCTAGTTTATAAATAAACTGTTTGAAATATTTTCTATATAAAATCTGTCAAACCGTCATTTTTATTCCTCAGGTCAAAGTTATATGGCTCTTCAAAATCGGCCTTTCTTTGCAACAGAAACTACAAACTCAAAGCAAACTGACTTATGAATAAACAAACGCTTATTAAAAAAATTTGTTGACTTCTAAATTCGACACAAAGACCAAATGCTATGGTTCCCAAACAGATACTTTTAGAAAATGAATAAACATTATAACTCCTAAGACATTTGCTTCAGTGGTTTTTCTTCGGGAAACTCATTCATTCGTTCTCTTCAATAAACACATTCAGTCTAATTCAGGTGTTTCAGCTCGCATGGCTACTGAAATATAAAGCTTATTTGTAATGTATCACTATTTTATTTTATTCAGACTCTTTCATACGAATTCAATAGAAGTTTGTTTGAGCGAAGTTTTTGTCGACGAAAGTATTAGGGGCTTATGTAGTAATGGAGGTCTACTCGTGCGTAATTTTGGAGACTTGAGAGTATGAACCCAAGGTCCAATATCCACATGGAAGTAACTCTTAATGCTTATTGTAACAGAGCGAGACAATTTTATAGTGTAAAAATAGTCGTTGTTATATACACATTGCTTGCATTATTTCGTATGGTATCGCACGTAAAGGAATAGCACCATCCCATTACTTCCCGTGGGTGTCGTAAGAGGCGACTAAGGGACTCACCAGAGAATGGGCAGCAGCATTCTCTGTAGGTACATTGCTACAGCTACACTGCGATCGCCAACCCGTTTGCTAAGCGTGGCGATTATGGCAAACGCCCCCCTCCATCTGGGGGAAGCCCATGTCTAGCAGTGGACATCTTTCGGCTGATATTGATGATAATGATGAATGTAATTAGAAGTAGAATATTGCATGAGAGTTCGAACTTGCGACTTGGCTCACTAGCCCGACTCGACCTTTTGTTCTACTAAATAATTAATCACTATACCTAAGATTGAATCGTAATCAAACCCCGATCAATTTCAAACCAGACATAACATGATACCCAAAATCCGAAAAAATATGGCTTGCCTAAATTACCTCGAGTAACAGTAACTGATATCCCACAAAAATGTACAGCCAGTAAATTGTACGGGACGCCGAAATACAGGAAAAAGAAAAGTGAATAGAACGTTTTCATTTTACACCGTTACACCGGGAATTTCCACAAACATTCTCACGTTGCTTATAACCTGGTACGCGAAAGCGATTCTGTGATTCGATATACAGAACCTTTTTTTTTGTGGGTTTGTTTGTCTTTGCGTTGTTGTAACGTCATAACGTAACATGTACTGTAATGGGTGTTCAAAAGAAGCGCACACTTTAGTTTTAGTTTTAAAAATTATGTATTTCGACAAAGATATCAAGATATCAAGCCGCTCACAATAACCTAGACACGCTCGCTAAAAAAGTACCGCAGCCAACCGCAAGTCAACTCACATCCCCTTTTTATTTATTGTAAAATATTCGTAACACTTACTTAAATTGACATAATTATTACAGTAATCATAAGATTAAAAGCTTAAAGATTAAAGGTTTTATAAAATAAACTTTTACAATTGAATAGGATTTACAGTAATATTTCCAAATTAATAAATGAATGCTCAGAGAAAAGAACAAGTTAATAATATTTTAAAATGACCACAACATTATAGTGTCTCTACAAAGTGATAGATGGCGCTATTAAGTCTGTTAGATAGATTGCATCAGTAGATCTCAATGGCTGCTGTTATACTATTTGCGTTCAATGCCGGTAGATGGCGTTAGCCGTTTATTCTTGACGACGAGGCGTGTAGATTGAAGCTTCCTGGGCTACGGCTGTACAGCTGGCGACTAGGTGTTACAGTACTTGAATTATTTCTAAATCATTGAGTGATACCTACTTGTGGAGGCCTATGTTCACTCTTAGGCCAATTATACTAATTTTTAAGAAACGTTCACATTCGTATCTCAGTCGCAATCTGTCAAAAAAGCCTTAATTTCCAAACATTTTAGACAGATTGCGACTGACATGCGAATGCGCACGTTGCTGAAAAATTAGTAGAATACCTTTTTGATGCGATGTGGATGATAAGATGACAAAATAATTCACAAAAAATGCCAAAGGTACTTTTTCCGTATTTTTAAAGAGCGCTCACATCGCAGTTGCAAACTGTCAAAAACTCGAATGTCTCAACATTTTTACGAAAAATGCCTTCTCGCGAACAAATGTCAGTTGAGTATTAATTAGTTTTGAACTTTTAGGAAAAAATGAGAGCAGTGAATAAGTAGTCCAGTCTTGTCGGTTTGAATAAACTTCAAGCCTCTTTCCTCATAGATAGAGGGAAACAAGGAACTTATAAATACAACCATGCGATCCATCATAAAGCTATCAGTTTCTTTAGAAAAAATATGACGTCATGGGTATTCTCTGCAATGATGGATACAGGTTGTTGGAGAAGTGCGTGGTCATGTTACAGGGTGGTGTTCTGTATCTGTTACACAGTTGAGAAAAAATATCAAAATAAAAAGTGTTGACTAAAAAAACCGCTAAAAACGACTTAAAAGTTTTAAACATATATTGAACTGCATCAGACTGCTTGAAAAGCGACTTGTTTGGAACTTTTTAGTCGTTTTTAGCGGTCAGGTTTTTGACAGTAATTTTTTTATTTCCTATTTTTAGTGAGTTTTGATAATTTATGTAGCCCATGTCACTACCACGATTCTGACGAATTCAACGACACCTCTTATGTCAAAATCCGTCAAGCCGTTTAGGCTGTAGGGCGTGCCAAAGAAATGGACATACATACAAACAAACATACATACGCTTGAAAAACATTACCCTCCTTCAGACGCAGTCGGGTGAAAATCAACTACAAATCACGAAATTATAAGACAGACAGCCTTTAGTGATGAGACGATAATCTTGGAAGCAATCCAGAAAATTGGTTTGTTTAACTAATCACTCTCAATTTCCATATCAGGAAAATAGTTCAGGTAAGTGCTTACTTACTCACAGAAATACTAGCTTTTGCCTGCGACTTCGTATGCGTATATCCCATTTTTTCTCGTTCCTGTAAGAATTTCCAAACATCCTCTCTTAGTGCCTCCCCTACACTCCCCAAGGAACCCATATGCCAAGCTCTTTCTCAACTTTCAGCTTTCTACGACCAGTAGTTTCGGCTGCACGTTGTCTGTCAGTCATTCAGGTAATTAGTCACTGAATCACTCTGTCACTCAGTAACGGAAAATTATTTGTAAAACACCAACAACGTTTCAGTGGGTGAAAGTACTCATGATTATAAACAACTTTTTCTTTAGAATTTATTATAAATTGATAGTCTAACGCGGAAAGCAGTCAGGTACAGGAATTTGCTCATTATAAAGAATATTTAAAATATGAAAATAATTAAAACTGCAAAACATAAGCCCCTTCAATAAACGGTAATCTGGAATTATTATCATCAGTTATCACCACACTTGACTAATGTTTTTTTTAAACGTTGTCCCACACTAGAAATTGGTGTTAGCATGCACCAGCACAGGTACAAAGAGTAAATGAAAATGCAGCTTTCTAAATATTACCATTTTCAGGGGTCATCCTATATTTTTTGATAGAAACTCACAGAGTTGCTACGCTACATGCTACGCCGTAGCAACGTAGCCGTGACGTCATAATATTCCGCAACATGACTACGACGTAGCACCCGCAGTGCAATCCTTTCAAATTCAAACCTGCTTAGCTTCAAATAAAATATTTTGTGACCAGATTCTTACAGACGGAAGGTAAAACAACGGGTTCGCTCATTCCATATAAATGTCCCGGGAAAGCAATAAATTTCAGTTTTTACGTGAGTTTATTCGCTTGAAAAATCTAGTTTAGGTATTGCTCTTTTTTACCTGGATGCAGTAGGTATTATTGTTGTGATTACGTGATTGCTAAATGCAGGTTATGGAACAGCTGGTCAAAGTTTAAGTTGGAAATATTGTTTTTTTTTATGAACCAAACCTTTGCTATTCTCATGCATAAAATGTACTTAAAAAGTTTTCTGTTCAAAGAGTACGTGAGTACTTATCACTGCACAACCTTACCTAGAATAAGTTCGTAAAACTGAACTGGTCATTGAATCGCTGACCAAAACCAAACCTTTGTTGAAACCAAAACATTATTATCATTAACTTTTTATTATACCTCTCCCTCGTCAACTTTTAACGAATTAATAACGAACAGGTTAGGATAAAAATTTCCATGCAAAACAAAACACAATAGGGTATTTCACTGAAAAAATCTAGTTAGTCCGTCAGATAGATTTCCTTTCGGGTGTTATGATGATAAAAAATATTGGACAAGTATGTTTTCTTTGTCAAAGTCAAAGTCAAAGCATTTATTTCAAATAAACCATTCACAGGTACTTTTGAATTGTCAAAGTCAGTCAGTCAAAAACATGAAGCTATTTGCACGTTCCAAAGCGTAGATCTCTATGGAGAAGAACGTGCAAGAAACTCCATGGACACTCTTTTAAACCATTTTATGTTTTACAAAAATCCTGGTTACATCATTACTTGTTGCATCTATATGTGAGAACAATGCAAAGAAAGGAAATAAATAAAAGTATTCTAAGTATCCAATAAGTATTAAATATAGAAATAAGCCAGTGACAGCTAAGATATGACCAGTCTCCACTGACGGCGCCCGTTGTTCACATTAACAAACAATTAAGACGTTTTTAGTGCGTTTAAAACACGCGTGATGTCACGTTGCTGGTAAAAATCGACGTGACGCGCGTTTTCGTTATTATTTTTTTGTTATTGTGAAAAAAACATACGTCACCAATATTTTTGGAAATCTATCTGACGGACTAAACAGATATTTTTAAAAAATATCTAATTATTTATCTGGTGAGGGTCGCGGGTAGCCGATGGATGCGAGATGCACAGGGCCGGTTGTTGTGGCGATACTTGGGGGAGGCCTATGTCCAGCAGTGGACGTCTTTCGGCTGATATGATGATGATGATGATGAATAAAATGCCCCATTATAGATATAATTTAATATAAGTACATACCTACACATTCTAAGTAATTCCGTCCGCTGAAATCGAACTCCACTCAGCCTTACACTATTTTCAGCTGATTCTTTTTTTCGGTCACTTTTGTTCCATTTCCAAAACTTCCTTAAAAATTACTCTAATGGTGTTGTTAGTATTTATGAATTATTTGTATTTTATTACGGGATTTCTTAACTTTCAGATTTTCGTATCACAATACTTACATTGATATTTCACGAGATGCAAAAATGTTCTGTGGAAAAATTCAAAGAATTTCGTCTAGACTGGAGAAAAATGTGTCATTTATTCAGATATCAAGAATATGTTAGATAGCTTGGCTTACACAAAATCGCTATGATTGCCAATTATTTATAATACGACACATTATAAAGAAATTCAATCTACTCTACTGTGAAGATCAATCTACTTTTTTCCAATTTATTTCTTATAAAATATACAAGTCACTGTTGTATATTGACACATCTTACATATTATGATAATTATCACGTTCTACTCTATCTAAATAATTTTGCATTGTATAATTTCATGCATTAACGGCACATGTGTGAGTACTGTGTACCTTCAAGTTAAACTATCATTTTTGGGTAAGACTTTAATGTGCCCTGGCTGTTGGGAGTGTCATGCTCACTCAAGTCTCTCTGATGGTGCAGTTTGTGTTTCATTCATCATTTGGCTCCGTCAGCTGGGACTGGTCATCTCTCAACTGCCATGGTTTGTTTTAATTTGTTAGTATTTTGAATTGTTCCTTTTTTGCTTTTGTCGTGCACGTCTTTTTACATCGTTCTCACATGTCTATGAATAATTTCAGCAAGAACAATGTAACCACTACTTTGTAATAATTAATTGGTTCAAAAGAGTGTCCGTGGAGTTTTTTGTACGTTCTTCTCCATCTACGATCTACGCTTTGGAACGTGCAAATAGCTTCACCTCTTTGACTGACCGACCTTGACAGTTCAAAAGTGCCTGTAAATGGTTTAATTGAAATAAATGCTTTGACTTTGTTCACCTATATTTTCCCCAGTTTTTGGGATTGCACGGTTGGTCCAGTAAAGCCCTTTTTTATGGAGGGAAATCATCAAATGACTTCTTCCGCTCTCGGTGGATCGGAAGGGAGTGTGCGACTCTTACATGTAGGCTCCATTTGTTAAAAATTGTTTGTTCACCTTTTTCTGGTTTAAATCTTTTTTGCAGTCCATGTAGACCGCGTGGTCCATTTACAATTTTTTTATGGCTGAGAAATCATCCAGGAGTGTCAGACTCTTTCTGACTAAAACCCATCCGTGTTCCTCATCAGGCTCTTTGCTTTCCAGGGCCATGGTGAGCAAACTTTCGCGACTTTCGATCAAATTCCAACAGTACGACCCTACTCATGCCTTTTTTCTCTGTGAATCACATAGCGCTTTTACTATCCACTTAAGCGTATACGGGGATTGTACTTCCCACTAATATTCTTGCCTTACACGTCTTTGTTGACTAAAATCCCCAAAAAAATACTGAAATTTAATGTGTAGACGTATTGCGCGAGCATCGCTTGCGCGGCTGGGACGCTATTATCACGATAGGCCGCAATAACCTACAGTATATTAATCTCTAGATTTATGCAATAACATTATCTACATTGATGCATGGGTTTTTTTTTTATTTGTGGCAAATGTACAGTTTTCAATAAAATTACTATGTTTTGGCATAGGTCAACTCCTTCGTTTTGTTAGTGGATACAGTCTCAAAAAACGTCAAGGAGAGTTAATAAATAAATAATAAAAAATAAAAATTTCAGAAAAAATCAATTAAGTGGTTAGTATACAAAAAACTTGGAACTAGTGTTAGGACTACTGATTTTTTTTTTTAAACCTTGCCACACACTAGGAATTCATCCTGTGTCATCGGTGCCTTAACAAACATACAAACTCACAAACACAATCAGCCTAGGAAAAAAAACAAAAAAAATATCTGCTATTTCATACAAAATGCAATAAATAGTCACCCGATGAAAATGTATGAAATAGCTGATATTTTGCTCGATTTTTCAGGGTTGGTCTCATAGCAAAAGTTGTTTATAATTATGAGTACTTTCACCCCTGAAAGGTTGTTGGTGTTTTACAAATAACCCTGTATAATTGTAGCATAAATCAAATATGTTAGGCTATAATGGAATAGCACTGCTGATCCAGTAGTATTTTTTTTCGTATTCATAAAAAGCGACCCTTAAAGATGACCATGGTCAGTGAATAAAAAGTCTTCCAATATCACATTTACAGTATTCGTATTCTAAAAGAAGAATCCTCAGTCCTCTGGTCATGCGACTTACAAAGACGGATCGTGCACTGTACTCGTCTTTCACGCTGCAATGTGCCGGCTTTTCAACCGAGGATGTCTGAAGAAAGCCATTAATAAAATGGAGTAGTTTCACAGTATGATCTGCAGTTTTAAGACAAGTTTACACTATATTGAAATGTTGGTTTTCTTAGGAATTGACATGTACTTGGTAATTGGGGTTTGAAGCTTATTTTGGTGAGGATTCCGACAGCTTTGTCTGTCCAATTGTACAACAGATACCACATTAAGAAAAGATTAATGTAAGTATGTTTGTAACTGTGTAATGTGTTTCTAGTTTTTGAGTTTTGGATTTTGCCAGTTGAGAAAATATATAAGAGAATTAATATAAAATAAATTAAATATTGCCATGCATAAATTAAACAATTATAAAAGCCGTTAAAAACAGCTCTTTACAAACTCAGTTCTATTTTCTCTCAAATTAACTCATTTGAGAGAAAATTCATTCCAAAGAGTGTTCATGGAGTTTTCAAGTTTTTTCTAAATGACTCGATTTGATTTGATATTATATACTGTTTTCAGTCCAAGCAACTCCTTGAACTCCATGAACAGTCTTTGTAATGAATAATTTGTTGTAAACATAATTCTTGTTGAATATTATTATTAATGCATGCTATTATTATTAAAATAATAAAGAGATCGAATATTTTCAAGACAAATGAGATACATGTAGGTTAATGCGGCCAAGTGCGAGTCGGACTCGCGTATATAGGGTTCCGTAACATTATCACGTGTGTTGTATAGGAGACCCACTTAAATATTAGTTTTAATCTGTTTTTAGTATTTGTTGTTATAGCGGCAATAGAAAACATCATCTGTGTAAGTTTCAACTGTCTACCTATCACGGTTCATGAGATACAGCCTGGTGACAGACAGACACAGCGAATTCTTAGTAATAGGGTTCCGTTTTTACCCTTTGGGTACGGAACCTAACCTATCTAAAAAAAGAGATTGTCACAATCATTGCTGTTAGAATGACAGTCAACATTGACCATAAACCATTATAGGCTTGAGTGCAGTCACATCTATTTTTCTGTCTTTCTTCTGGTTCCAAGCATTTAATTTTGTCAGTTACCGTCAAGCTGTATATTTATGTCATTCTTTTAAAAATAAAGCTCTTGCATAACAGATTTCCTTTTCATCAAAGCCTTCGTTACCACGACCTGTTTTAAATCTCCGAAGAAAGAAAGATGGCGACTGACGTAGCGATGTTTTTGACGTGGTAAGGACTTTATTCAGTCCTTGAGATATATTTCTCTTGTAAATACAAAGTAAAGAAATTCCATACATATTAAGTTTTTCTTAGTAATTTATTCATGTTTGTGTTGACTTACGTTCGTTATAAAGATGTGAAATTGTATTTTAGTACTAGAAATTTTTAAACAAAAATACTTGTATTCTGAGATCCCAGAGCCGCCAGAACTTACTTATTTTCTCAGTAACAAAATGTGTGGGATAGAATTGTGTCCGTATGTATATTGAACGTACGCACTACGCTTATAGGCTAGCTTGGGCACGACGGCCATTTTTTTTTTGCTTACTCTGGAATCTGGATCATATTTTTTATAACTGGTTCTGTATCTTGGAATATTGACATTTGACATTAAACAGGGGACTGGCACATAAGGGGTTAAGCTATCGACAAATATTTGTTACTTATATTTCTAGTATCAAGCATTCATAAGAATACTACTATCATATTATTATGTTTTACTCCTCCGCATAAAAAATAACTCAAAACTATTTTCTGCCTCAACAAAATTAAACTCAACTAAGAATTGCATTTTTCACAAGATTAAAACTAAGTTAGAAAAACATACGAAATGCTTATATATAATACTAGAGAAGTGATGGTCGAGAAAACTTGAAAATTTCACACCCCAAGACTCGACACCGTTTTACTTCAAAAGTAAATTGTTTGCACTGCTTTTGATGGCAATAAGTACTATACTAGCTGGTAAAAAGCATAATGCAAAATGCTGATAGGCCTTGTAACTTTTTCATTAATTTTAAATCAACTACTTAAACACATAAAACTTACAGATACTAAATACAAACTAGTAGAAAATATACAAGCGGAGTAAAAAGGGGAAGGGGAAGAACTCATCGAAAAATTCGTCCACATCACTGTCAACGGGAAAAGTGCCCAGAACACTGGTCGCATTGCCACGTTGAATGGCAATGCTGATTCGTTGGCCAAAGAAAAGGCCAGCCCTTTGGTCACGTGGAGAGTCGATTATCTGCTTGCTGATTTCACGAAAAACTCGATAACTGTGTATAATATTGATTTTTGTACCTATGTATATTTGTGTAAATATATATTTATGTGTATATAAGTAGGTATATTTATGTTTGATAATATATTGTATTGTAAGATTTGTGCACCGGATCGTACCTTCTATTGTGATCTCTTTCTATCTCTGTAAGGTTTGCTGGGAGAAAACTAAACTTTGAGTTAAGCTCGCCTTTGTACATGAACTTTGTTAATCACTGTAAATGAATATAAGTTGTTATGGTGTACAATAAAGAATTAAGAATCTAGGTTGGTCAGGGTAAGATTTTTTTATTATTATTATTGATAGGCACGCGTTTGATCACTATCTCACCTGATGGTAAGCGATGATATTGTGCTCGAAGATGGAGCACGCTTGCCTAGAAGTAACCAATTTACTCTTGACTTAAGTACTCCCAGGTGTAGCTTTCAGGAAACACAGACTCTGGCAGGGAATTCCACTCCTTAGCTCAATAATATGCAATAAGAAGAACATGAACAAAAAATATTTACTCACAAATTAGAGGCTTGTTTCAGTATCGAAAATTTGGAGTTAAAAACTTGAAATCCAAAGTTCAAAAAGGTATCACACTACATTAGTGTTTGAGAAATACTCAAATTCTCAAATTCTCAAATTCAGAAACCTACATGAGACATTATAAAGCAACATACGTAATCGTAATTTTTATTATTATTGAAAGCCACGCACTTGACCACTGTCTCACCTTGATAAGCGATGATGACATAGAAAAAATGTTCTCGTGTCTTTTATTCTTACACCAACATATTATGTATTTCTAAGTAAAAAGACACATTAAACAATACCTTCCTCAATATTTAAAGCTCATAGAGAGCAACATGTCAGATGTAAATCCTTAGATAGGTAGTGTCGTGGCAAGTTGCCAACCCTTCTCTAGAGATAACGATAACAAAGCAGATAGACCAACACTTTCACTAACGGAGATGCGAGGAGCAAGGATGTTTTCTATCATATTTTTATGTTTGTTTCTTTTGTTGTTGACTTGCTGTTACCACCGGCTTTGCTGCCGAGCTGGCTAACTTCTAGTCGTATAAAGTTGAAACATGTACCAGATTTTAAGTAGAAACTGCGACAATACAACTGTGAAAGCCGTTTCTAATTTCCTGTGGTAGTTTTTGCGTGATGCGCGTACAAACATACATACTGACAAACAGACAAAAAATCCAAAATAATTGTATTGAGTTCTATTGATTTCATAAAGACTCCTGATATTCGAGGGTAAATAGAATTAGACAAATACTCAAATTCAAATGATAAAACATCTCGACTTCCGACAACCCATTGCGACTGTCAAAGATGTTCAAATGGCAGCCAGAACCAACGGCTTAACGTACTTTCCGAGGCATGGAAGAAACTCTGTGCAAAACGAATGGTTACCCGACGACGATCCGACCTCAGCTGTTATTGTTCATCCACGAGCCTGAGAAGTCAGTATAGTAAGCGATATTTATTTACATCTTTTCATTAACTCTATGCGTCCTCAAGCTATCTCTAACTTTAGAGCTAAATTTAAACAGTATCAACATAAAACTAGAATATAAACCGCAAAATAGTACAACTGTATATTTAAATCATAATTATATAGTCAGTTGCAAATAGTGAGCGCTCCATCTCAAAACATCTGCGGAAGAGAAGCGACTGCTGAATAAAACATACACTCTCCGAATGAAGGCGAACAAACAAAATAACGTGTGTATAGCTGGTACTGGATAGGGTATTACAATGATATCGATATACAATTATGTATACGAGATTATGATAACGAGAGGAGCTCTTGGCTTAATAATAACAGCCGCACGGTTCGAACTTCGAGGTTAAATATCCTTGCTGAGGTCGTTCCATGGATGGGTGACTTTTAAAACCCAGTTTCTTATGTGCCTTGGAAAGCACGTTAAGCTGTTGGTCCCACTGATGCTCCTGAGCATGGCGCAGTGGATGCCTGCGGACGGCGAGCAATGGGTAGTTCGCCGTCCGATCAGAACAGGCCCGAGTAGACGGCGCGTTGTGTCTCACGCGCGCCGATAAGCGCTGTTAGCAAAAAAGGTGAGGCCCACTAGGGCCAGAGCCTGCCAGGGTTGCGGAGTTTGTTCGAAAGAGTTACCGCGGCCCTGGAACGCAAAAGGCACTAGGAGGAAGGAGCATGGGTGTGTTTTAATCAGTAAAAGTCTGACACTCCCTGCCGCTCCACCCAGAGCGGAAGGGGTCATTAGATGATTCCGCATCCTTAAAAAAAAAAAAAATAGCTGTTGGTCCCGGCTGTCATTTGATCATCTTTGCCAGTCGTTACTCAGAAGTCAGTAAATCTGATATTTATCATGCCTAGAAGTATCCGTGGTATCCAGTCACTAGGTTGTGGAGGCCAGATGGACAATTGCGCCATGTAAAATATTCAGCTGCAACCGGTGAAATTGGAAGCCGACCCCTATATAGAAGGGAAACAGGCTAGGCAGTAAGCAGATACATCGAATATTTTCTGAATGGGTTGTGTAGAGGATTGTTTCAGATTAGAATATAAATCTTATAGAAACAATGACAATTTTACAGCAGGCAACCTAAACCACGCTGTAGTAGCATCAAGAAAAATTAGCGAAACACAATTTATGGCAGGAAAAAAAACTGCAACGTCATGTATCCCGCCAGCAGCGAACTTCTAATGAAATCCTACATCGCGGTAATAGAGTTTTCCGCGCGATTAGTAGGTACATATACAACAACCCGAATATCAACTATCGGGCAGTTGCCCACCAGACACAACAACCAGTCTGGTCGGAGGATCCTCCCTTTTCTATCGAGGTATGCGGGACTTTACACTGTGTACCGTATACCATCATTTCGCTTTAAATGCAAATAGTATAGAACTACAAACCATTAGAACAACACAGCTTGTTTCATTTTATGTTAAGTCCCCAATCCCTTAACAGAAGTAGCTCCTTACCTTTATGT
This sequence comes from Melanchra persicariae, assembly GCA_947386135.1. NCBI lineage: Eukaryota > Metazoa > Arthropoda > Insecta > Lepidoptera > Noctuidae > Melanchra > Melanchra persicariae. Next base: position 4,121,916 of record OX376661.1, on the reverse strand, counting down.
CTAATCGACAATATGACGTTACAAAATACATAATTTAATCTCCTTACACTACCTACATTCCTGGTACCGCAGCCGTTTCCATTACCCCTAAATCTTGACAAAATAAAGTGCAAACGGCCCGTCGACAGAACAAATTGAAGACGCGAAAAATTCCCCACTCGAGTTTCGTCGTGTTTAAATAAAAACACCATTATTTTTTATTACATCGCCGGTTTCGGGGGTAATTTTCACATTTTACAGAATACAGGCCGATTTATTTACGGTTATTAAATGCAATGGAAAGTGAGACGATGATTTTGTTTCTTTGTGGGAAGTTTGAAGTTAAAATTGGTTAAAGGATGCCTTATTTTGAGGAGAGATAAAATTAAATTTTCAAACCTGTTGCCTCAAAAGGTTTGTATAAAAAGACTACACTATTTTACTATAATGTCATTCTTTAAACAAACACCAAAGAGTTTTAATCACGCAAAGCAGTGAACCTATGCACTTATATGGAAATTAAAGCAGAAGTGGTGAATATTTCTCACTTCAACTGCTAATGTAATGTCAAGCTCCACATTTTTCTAAGAATCACAACAGTGTGTGCAAAGCGTAAGCTTCCTGATGAAATTGCCTAGTCGAGCAAGTGTTGCTGCATTTTTATATTTGAAAATGTTGGTCAGTTTTGTTCTAGGTTTAAACGAAAGCAGCCGGTAACTAAATACTTGCCTTTTATTTTTTGTGACCCTAGTAAGACGATTACGACAAAAAAAACACCATTCTATCAAAATTATACTAATTAAATATTTTTAATTATTAGCACTCTTCCGCTTTCTATTAAAAATTACTGTGCCCGACGGGTCTCCCCCCTAATTGTTTCTATTTTTTTTGCAATAAACGATTTGAAATTTCATACATCCAAAAATTCGATTTTTAAACCATACAACTTAAATTAACAGTTAAATTGCACGGGTTAAAAAAAATGAATTAAATTTTGACTTTTACGCGGGCGAAACAATTTAAGCTAGTAAAATTACAGTTTTGAGCCGTTTGGGGTCGAAACGTTTGGGTCATGGGGTCCGAGTGCACGTCTCCTTTTCAAGGATATATCTCGCCGACTGATCGACACTGCGTGACCAGGGGCTCTAGACAAGTGACATTTTGTCAGCGGTAGCGTGGCGAAGGCGATTGTCAATACGTCAAAAATGTATGGGATTGACAGATGCTATCGAAATGTCACGTGATCAAATTCCTTCATTTTGGCATTTCGACAGTCGCATTCGCTAAATGAATGGCACCTTGTCTAGGGCCTCAGAAGGCTGGCTCTTTCTTTGCCCAAAGAATTAGCATTGCAATTCAACGTGGCAATGCTGCCAGCCTTCAGGGCACGTTTCCGGATAATGGCGATGCAGAGGAATACTTCGACGCCTCAGTGTATTTTATTTTTATATATTACTTATTTTGTTTGTTTTTGTTTTGTTTCAATAAATAAACACTTTTATTTTTATCTAGTAAAATAATTCCACCTTCACTAGCAATTTACATTTCAACTAATAAATGTACCAGGACAACAGTATCGCAGAAGAGACGTAACATTAATGAACTAAAACAATTATATGGAACAGCCCGGTGGGTGAATTAACTAAACAATGCTAATTTAGAGAACGAGTTGCGGAGTTTTGAATGCACAATAAAATTAATGTAAAGAGAACTCGAGTTATTAAAATAAACGCTTGTAAATGGCTGTGGAATTGAGAGTAACAATTTTAATAATTGCCTTCTTGAATTTTAGGGTTAATAGACTGATGTTTTATTCTATTGCGTCTGTGTTTTCTTTGAAGAAAGGGGTATCGATCTCACGAAGTACGACTTCGTAATAAAATATTTCAAGACTTTTAACCCTTTAAAACACATCCTGTAATCTGACACAGGTCGTAAATGTTGTTAAAGATCTGAGAATGTTCATAAAGATCAATCAATATTCAAATGAAAATCTATGAGATAACGGCCTTGAAGTGACTGTCCAGCTTACAGTTACTTTATATAGCTGTTCTATAAAAGTTTGAACACTATCTGAAAAAAATGTGCCGATGAAAACGTGCCAAGTTAGTTGACATGTTCTAAGCCAACATTGTCACAATATTCCTCACTGGCTCACATAGACAGGCGCGACGCAACCATGACTCAACGATGCTACAATGCGTTTTCATACAAATTGTTCTACTTTCTTTATGGATGGGAAATCATCAAATGCCTCCTTCCGTTCCGGGTGGCGTGAAGGAGTGTTAGACTCTTACTGACTAAAACCCATCCGTGCTCCTCCTAGTACCCTTTGCGTTCCAGAGCCGCGGTGACTCTTTCGATCAAAATCCGCAACCCCGGCAGGAAATTGTTCTGCTACTCACTAAAAATCGTTATCGCCTATTATATTTGAGTTTGAATCAAACGACATCTTGGAAACAACTGTTTTTTTTTTCAAACCATAGCTTAGTCTATGACATATTATTATTCAAACTTATTATTTACCTGTCTTTGGCCTAACCCTTCGGTGAATGTGGACATCATTATAATAAAATAATTATCTTAACCCTCAATTACTTTAATCTTTGAGCAATAAAACAGCCAAAATGTATACCAAAAGACCTTTTCTAAAACCCTGTAACATTTAGGAGGATCATAGTAACGACACAGACATAGTATGGAGATAAACTATCCACAAACGGCTTAGTACGGCTGTTAAAACTTATACGTTTGCGCTTAATGCTCAGATCGACGACGGAGTTGGGACAGCTCTTGAGTTTTTTTCATACTAAATTGATATTTGTGAAGACTTAGATATTTTTTTGTTTAGGGAAGAAGTTGAATATTTTATATATTACGATTTAGGGTCTAGTCTATCATCATCACCATATCAGCCGATAGACGTCTACTGTTGGACATAGGCCTCCTCCAGATGAGAGGGGGTTTGCCATAATCGCCACGCTTGGCAGGCGGGTTGGCGATCGCAGTGTAGCTGTAGCAATGTACCTACAGAGAATGCTACTGCCCATTCTCTGGTGAGTCCCTTCATCGCCTCTTACGACACACACTGGAAGTGATGGGATGGTGCTATTCTTCTACTTCTAACACCATACGGAACAGGGTCTAGTTACTGGAACAAAATTAATATGAGGTTAGAGATAATTTATTATCATAAAAATTACAATTACTTACATGATATTTTTTTAACTAGACTAGACGTATTACAGAAATAAACGAAATGTTGGACGTATTTCCAAAAACTGGGCATACGACAATTTCATGTCCAGGCAAATACTGTCCATCCCAGGTTGTCTGGAAGAGATCGCGTAATGCGATAAGGCCGCCCATTGTATGTGTTTTAGTTTTAAGTTTCCTTTTGTTGTTTACGTTTTGGTGTACAATAAAGTGTATAATAAATAAATAAATAAATAAATAAATACGACGACAGCTATCATGTGAACATCAATAAAAATCAGATGAGAATGTTCTCTTGCTTCATACTTTAGAAAGTGAATTTTCTGTAGTCGAGTTTTTGTTTTTGAACTTCTTTTTTACCCTTTGGGTACGGAACCCTAAAAATTAAAGCTTAAGGAAATGGTTTACGAATGGAGATGAGAAATACCACTTTTAACGCGTCCCACGCTTGTTAATAAATCTCAAAGGGAAGGAAAGCCCCTTACGAGTACAAATTATCGCAGTCGCAATTTTATACTCAGCGTAGTCGAGGATAAATTTCATTATGGCTATTATAAGTTAGGGTACAAATTACCATGTGGAATCTTTGATACAAATGCGAGATATTTTGCTGTACAATATTTGTCACTGGAGAGTTAAGTACATTACTAACATTACATAACTCAAGTTGTTAAAGATGTTGATTTATTTAAGTTATTACAAAGGTACAAGAAAATGTTGAAGAGAAAGTTCTTCCGGAACATTCCCGTGTTTTTACTACTTGAAATTGTAAGGTAAAGATCTTTTATCACAATTACCTAGCTCCGCTACCAATACCTAGCTCACTGAGGTGGAGTGGCACATTGCTCGCAGAAAAGATGGTCGATGGGGCCATAAAGTTCTGGAGTGACGACCACGTACCGGAAGACGCAGCATTGGAAGGCCTCTCACAAGGTAGACCGATGATCTGATGAGGGTAGCCGATGGATGTGAGACGCACAGGACCGGTTGTTGCGGCGACACTTGGGCGAGGCATATACCTAGCAGGGGACGTCTTTCGGCTGGCCTAGCTCTCCTTTGTTATCCTGTTGGAAATCATGATTATGATTTGGGATGGACCCCAGATCGAGAGCGCAGCGATCTGTCAGACTAGTACTGAATAAAATCACACGGTGTTCTGCAGCTACCTTCAGCCTTTGGGGTGCTTGAGCATATTGTATGCGTATTAGAGTAAGCGCCAGATAAACTTGCAATAAAGTTCATTGACCTTTCCCTAATATCACTTCGTAGGTGCCCGAAAAATAAATCATGAATCGTTTTTAATGACTAGAAAATGTAAACGATCACGATAGTGTTGATTCAGGGCAACTTTATATCTTGATATCCGTTTTTGCAATTGAGAATGACAATAAATGTATGTGGGTCAATGACCGTTATTGCATGTTTATTTGGCGCCTACCGTAGTTATATTTAACCTCAACTTATCTGGCTTGTTTCACGTACAGAAAAGTCGTAAAAATCAATCGAAATCTTTTAAATTGACACAGAAAAGACACAAGCTCAGGCTGAGGAGCTTGTGGCTAACAGCCGCACGGACCGATCTTCAAGGTTAAGCAACGTTTGCCGAGGTTGGTCTGTGGATGGGTGATCATCTTAACATCGAGATTCCTCCGTGCCTCGGAAAGCACGCTAAGCCGTTGGTCCTGGCTGTCATTAATAGATCTTTGCCAGTCGTTACGGATTGTTAGAAGCCAAAAAAAATCTGATACCTACCAGTCTTCCCAATAAGTACCGTGTTACCCAGTAAATGAGTTGTGGAGGTCTGGTATGCAGCCGCTCCACGTAAAATATATAGAATAGTTTGACTGAAAGCCGATCCCAATCACTATAGTTGGGAAAAGACTAGGCAAATGGTGAGGACAGACACAGGCTCGTCAGTCAAATAGATGAATTCGTTCTGCCGTGCTAGCGACCAGAGCAGCCATAATATTCCTTAGCACAAGACCTTCGCCGACCCTAACTCCAGAACGGCAGTTGCAATTTCCGAAATTCCGAAGAAATCATAAAATTTAACACGATTTAAACCAAATTATCTTCAAGATGGCTTAATTGGTACTTATCCAGAGGTGATGGCCCTAAGAATGAAATATAACATAAAAAGTAATTCCCAATGAACATTCTTTAGTCCAAGTCGTAAGAAATAATTAATTTAGAAAATTAGCTAATCGCATGGCTTATTCTAAATCCCTAGGGCCTTTCGGTACGAAATTGGGCCGCAACGCTTAGGCTACTTTTAGTATCCATCTTTCAGCAATAAATAAAACTGGGTTTGGGATGAAATAAGTTGGCTTATAGCAAGAAAATGAAAAAAACTGACCAGGTACGAGGTGGACTCGCGTGCAAAGGGATACAGATAGACATAGATAACCCCAGAGCAACTATTTTTATTCTTGTTTAATTTCTAACTTGTCTTTACTAACATATTTTAAGAACTACTAGGTAACACTATCGTTTCGGTTTTAGTGCAAGATCCACTAATGTATGTCGGAAACACGTTAGTCGATTGAACAATCGAGACGCCAACGTCATCTAGTGGCGTTCGACGGAGTCTAGAACGTCGTGCTCGATCGAGGCTGAGTGTGCAGCGGCAGTCTACTGGAGGCGATCGAGCAGTGAACATGTCTAGGAACCGCCGCGCGTTTCGTAAGCTGGTGCTGTGTACCTATTGCGGAAATATTGAGAGAGTTAGAATATTGTTGTAGTGAGTTCGAGTGAATTATAATTTGATTTAAAAACAAACGGTATTTCTATTGCGCACTAACCAACATTTCCCATAGTACGCCCACTGTAGTTTCAATTTCATGGCTGATGTTACCTAGGGACATGTACCATTTCCGTCATATGTACGTTGTTTTGTAGAAATTAAATAGGTACTTTTTCTTTCTTTCTTTTCTTTCATTCAATACATAACATGAAACTTCAACAGCAGATCTATCTATAACTTACTATCCTCAGAATCCTCATAATAATATATCGTCTAAGTCGTCACCAGTTTTAACATCCTTTCAAGCAGAAAATTGCATCTAAACTCGTGTTTTGAAACAATAGCCATGTCATAAAGATATCTAACAATGTATGAGTCATGGATGTTAGGATATAACTAAGTTGTATGATAAGATAACAAATGAAACCGACGCGACGTCACTTTAAGTGAGGGTATAAAACTACACGCGATGCAAAATGGGCTACCTATATACACGATTGGTAGCTTTGAATGTGTATTCAAAGCTACATTTGTGCATCGGATATTACCTATCCGATTTGTCAAGTCCTTGGAATTAATGAAAAGATTTTAATGAAACTGCACACGTACCTAAAATACCTTTTTTTTTAAGGAAATCTTCAAATGAGTTGGGTGGAGCGGGAGGGAGTGTCAGACTCTTACTGACTCATCCGTGTTTCTCCATATGTTCCAGGGCTGCGGTGACTCTTACGAACAACTTTCGCAACCCTGGTAGGCTCTGGCCCTGAAGAACTTTTTCAAAAGCAGTTTAGAGAGACGGAGAATACGCTCTAGTCTTATAGAGAAAAATAAAAGTTCCTAATAGTGTCTTTTTCTCGTGCTTTCCGACGCACAGAGGAATCTTGATATTGCAAAATGGTCACCCATCCACGGACCGACCTGGGTAAGTGTTGCTTAACCTTGAAGATCTTGCGGCTGCTGTTATTTCGCCAAAACTCCTCTATATTTTGAAAATATAAGTAAAAAAAAATAAAAGACAGACTACTCCGAAGATATGCCAAAAAGCTGATTCAATGTACTAGGAGAACATAAATGGAAACAGCACATTATGTAAGCAAAACCGGCAAGCCATCGGCTTTACATCGGCACATGAGGCAGCAAAAACTAAAAGGGATAAGACCGCAAAAAGTCCTAGGATTCCCGCAAAACGAAGCCTGTCGGCCGGCGAAGTTAAATCTGGTCAAGGAAACTATTTTGTTGGTAAAGAACTATAAAATACTGCGTCTTGACGTTAGATTTTTTTTATTTTTTTTGATAGACGCGTTTAACCGCAATCTCATCTTTTTTTTTATTTATGAATGGTCTAGCTCTTAACCTCGAGCACTCCCACGTCGACGATACACAGCAGGCTGCTTGACGCCGAACTCCGGTGGGAAGGTGGTCGCGAACAAGGCGGGTGTTAGCCCTACCACCGCAAGGCAAGGATTGGCCAGTCTTATAAGGTATTAGGTGAGACTGTCCTGGATGCGCCGAGCGCTTGGTTCAGTTGAGTGTCTGCGATTGCGCTACACGAGGAGGTTCCTTTATGCATCCCAAAAAATCTGAATCATCTGATGTAAAGCGGTTAGTCGACGATGGAGCACGAGAAGTTATCTATTCACTCTTGACTTATACAACGTTTAACAGAATAAACGCAACACCTCTGGGGTCATTGTACTCGTCAATATGAGCAACTTTTACTATGGCAACACCAAAATCTCGTAAAAAAAAACAATTTATGCACAATTTCTTGTGGTCACCTTGTACCGGTGGCACATGGGTACGTCTTGAAGTCCGCTGATGGAACAATGAACAATTTGATTCACATCGAACAATCACATTTATGAACCAGTTTCGAGGGAGCTTACAAAATATTACCTCAAACGGGATGAATAAAAATTAAACTTTAATAAGTGTTTTCACTTTTATAATTATCATAATACTGAATGTCTAAGAAAGCAACTTTATTTTATTCATATCAGTTGAATTAAATGAGAACGCAAATGTTGCAAACAAGATTTAAATATTAACATAAAAACCTCCTTCAAAGTTTTGTGCTGATTTACCCCTGCATTCCAATTCACTCCGTGTGTAGGTATAACAAATAACTCTTTCTCTGCGTTTTTACTTTATTGGTTAACAGTAGACAGATAAAATATTTTACTACATCAAATACAACTTTTTGAAAGACTGCAGCATTTCATAATACTATTTGTATTTTAGACAATCCTCCTCCTCCCTCTGTCTGTCGTGAGGTTTATCTGGTAAGATGCATGATTCCGTACACAGTGCTTATGAAATGCTACACAATAAATTGTTCTGTCTTCGCAATCTCTGTACTTTAATCTTAGTACGTTGCCCGTGTATTCTTAAGCCAATACGTCTCTGAAGTAACACATTATAACATTAATTTTAAAAATAACTTTGTTAAAAAATAAATAATGTTTTGTTAGTATAACAACGCATTTTGGGATGCATGAAGGAGTCTCCTGTAGTGTAGATCAATTTGTTCCATCAGGCAATCAACTGAACCGAGCGCTCGTCGCAACCTGGACAGCCTCACCTAACACCTTATAAGACTGGCCAATCCTTCCCTTGCGGTGGTAGCACCGAAGTCAAGCAGCCTGCTGTGTTTCGTCGACGCGTGGGGAGTACCTACTCAATAAAAAAATATAAAAAAACGAAGTTGAGTATTTCTCAACTTGTCAAACTTGGTATTAAAATATCAATTCAGAAATCGTTTCTACATAATTATACGCGTATAGTTTAATATTTCGTCTAATTAGTAAGCTCTGTGATACTGGGCTCACATAGCCACGTAGTACTTAAATAAATAATAAATTCCATACTAATTTTAAACAAACATTTTCTTCTCATTTCAAACGTGTAGAACGAATTCTACATTGTTCATGAAATCATGTTTAGCTGACTCAATATTGTTACAAATGAAAGCCGGTCTGGTAATATTTGCTACAAAAGGTTGATTATTGAATAAATAATTTTCAATTTCCCTTTAAATTGCGAGATTGAGCAAAATATGATGTAACCGACAACCATTAAAATTAACATTGTTATATTATTACAGGTTACATTATGTATGATAACTCAAATGCTTTTAACGGAATTACCTATTGAGAGAAAAACCATTTGACTTGTATTGACTTATTGGTGGCAAATTCTATGAAAAATAATATTACGACTGTGTTTGTTTGACATATTAAGGGCCAATTTTTCTAATTTTTAAACAACGTTTGATTCAGATTCAGATTCAGATTATTTATTTGTAAACATAGGTTATAGATACACAGGTGTGAGATGTTACATTTTTTTTTGTAAGTGCTCTATGCTTTGCCATTGGGCGTACAAATGTCAGTACACAATTTACATTTACAAATAGAAATATTAAAAAAAGAGCGATAATTATAGCACAGTTGATAAAATTTCGAATTTAAACAAAAAAAACTACAATGTCAAAATAAGTACCAAATTAAATAATCAAATATTTCCAAAATGTCAACAATTTGCATTCGTATGTCAGTCGCAAACTGTCAAAAAAGCCTTAATTTTCATATTTTTTTTACAGATGTGGTATTGGGAACACAAAAATAAACACCAGATCTTCAGAATAACAACTGGGTTTTTTATTTTTCGTTTCAGTTTTTTTCATCAACTATTTTCTTTCGAATTCAAAATACGATTGATTTTAACAATCTGACTTATTGTTTTTCTTAACATTCTAAACCGAAAACGAGTATTGGCCCTTTCGGACCCTACACAGATTGCAACTGAGATGCGAATGTGAACGTTTCTTGAAAGTTAGTAAAATTGGCAGTCTGTTTGCTACGATCGAAGTTTCTTCAATTCTCCGTAAATCAGTTTTAAAAACAAAAATAAATACGACCTTGGGCTCTAGACAAGTGATTTTCTGTCAGCGGTAGCGTGGCGAAGGCGATTGTCAATACGTCAAGAATGTATGGGATTGACAGATGCTATCGAAATGTCATGTGATCAAATTCCTACATTTTGGCATTTCGACAGTCGCATTCACTAATCGAATAGCACATTGTCTAGGGCCTCTTATAGCTTGCTGATTTTGTTGAAGTTGAATTTCAAAACAACACTCAATTCAGTGGAAACTAAATCAACTGCCTATTGGACTCTATACTATACTAACGAAGATTTGACGCAAAACGTTACCGCTTTTAAATGTCTGGTTGCCTGGTAGTCTGGCTTGCTGCCAGTCAATTTACTTCGCCGAAAACCTGATGGGTGGTGCTTTGGATCCAATGAAAGTAATATCTATGTTCCATTACTAGTGGGGTACTAAGTTTATATTATTTTGGTCATAAATGGAAAATAGATTATTAAATACCTTATTGCCGAAGGATTTTCTGGTTGATTCTGTGGAAATTTTAGTATTAATGGTTTTACGAATAAATCAAAAACTGTTATTTTATCATGCTGTAAGAAATTCTCATAGTTGTCAACAAAATCTTATAGAAATAGCACGATCAGCATTTCAAGAAATCAATAAGGTGTAACAAACTGCTTTTTAATCTTTTGGCCTATTGCACAAGCCATTGCAGCCTCGGATACTTCTATATTTTATTTAATTCAGAATACGCTACAAATCTGAATATTTTTACACAAAAAACTTTATTTCATACAAAATAGACATCATTTTTTGGGACTTTTTAACACAAATGGAATTACAAATTCACATATAGAAACTTCTGTACACTTTTAGTAAAATTCGTGTCACTGCCAGTGTTTTGAACACGTCACTATTTCTGTCACCTTTGCAATTGAATTCTGTCAGTTTCAGACAAGTTAATTTTGTACATTTTAGCAGCGGCGATCGCCGAGGCATCTCCGTGGCACGAGCCTATAACTGAATAATCTCGAATAGGCATGTATTTAACTGGGCAGTGCCGACATAACACTTCGAATTAATCCAGGAGCTAACACCTCCATTGGCAAGACATAGTCTAATCTATAACTGTGATGGATTCATGTTCTCCTAGTGGATACAAGTGAACAATATACGAGCTTATTAAAAGATGGTTTGTAATTTATATGAATCCTCATTTACAAAAATTCTAGATAAATAGTATTAAAGATGTTATGCATCTTCCTAGCTCTTCGTGCTGTGCTGGTGCTGCCTCTGCGGCTGCGGAGAACCTCAAGCGGCGGAAATATAACAACAACCTCGTTGGTCGTTATATTTTCGAGCCGTTTGGGGTTGAAACTCTCGGGTCGTGGGGTCCGAGTGCTCACGCGTTATTTCAAGAACTTGCTAAACGCTTAGTTGACAAATCGCGTAACCCAAGGGCTGGCTTTTACCTTTGACAAAGGATAAGCATTGCCATACAACGTGGCAATGCCAATGTGGTCTTTTGGGCACACTTTCAGTCGACAGCGATGCGGATGAATTTTTTGACGCCATATTTTAGGGTTAACTTAGGATATTTGTTTTTTATTATTAATGCATCTTAGCACAAGGTTAAGCAACGCCTCCCGAGTTCGGTTCATGGATGATTACATCCCAAAACTCTCGGAAATCACGTCATGCCGTTGGTCTCGACTCTTTTTGTAGATCTTTGACAATCCTTGCGGTAGCCAGAAACCAGAAAATCTGGTCATGCCAGATAAGCAATCGGTGCATGAAAAAATCTGGTACACAGTTGCATCCGGTTTGACTGTACGCCGACCCCAATACTTCTTTACTTAATCCCAATACTTCGTTACTTAACCCCAATACTTCGTTACTTAACCCCAATACTTGTTTCGTAACATTCCCTATTCGTCAACGTGTCAAAAGTAGTAAAACAACTGAACACAAGTGGCGTTTCGTCAAGATTTTGATCTTCATACAATAATTCTCGTTTTGTCAACCTTTTTTAAACTACATTTTTAACCGACTTCCAAAAAGGAGTAGGTTCTCAATTCGGTTGGTAGGTATTTTTATTTGACTGATTACTTCGAGGTTTCTGATTCGATTTCTGTGATTCTTTTTTAGTTCGATGCGATATACTTGCCATTTGGTCCCATAAAAATAGTTCAGTTTGGCTGTTTTTTATTTTTAACCGACTTCTAAAAAAGGAGGAGGTTCTCAATTCGCATGTTCGTATTTTTTTTTTTATGTTTTCTCGCACGTAACTCCGTCGCTTGCCAACCGATTTGAAACATTCTTTTTTTGTCCCAAATGGTCCCATTGAAATTTTATCAAAATCGGTTCAGTAGTTTGGTTTTTCAATCCAAATAGCTGGAAAAAATATGTAGAAAAATCATCCATATATACGAAATTGCGTATTTTTGCTATCCTGTGACTTCCCAGTGGTGTTGTGAGGTGTGGGGTACCACTAAAAAGTGAAAAATAAAAAAAACTTTTTCACAAAAAAGAATAAACCGATTTCCAAAAAACAGTAAAAAGTTCAAAATAACTTTAATTTCGGAAGTCGGTGTCGAATAACGAAGAAGCAACCAAAAACACCGACTACCGAAATTAAAGTTATTTTGAACTTTGTAGTGTTTTTTGGAACACGGTTTCTTCTTTAGAAAGTTTGCGACTGACACACGAATGTGAAAGCTTTCGTTAGTTTATTTTTTTTTGTGAAACAGTTTTTTTTAACATTTTTTCTTAATTGGACGATGTAATTTTTGCGTACCTACTTGGACGATGACATCGTCCCCTTTACGGCAAATAGCGAACCACTCATTCATGAAAAGTGAAGAATAAAAAAAAATACAAAATAAAACCGCTTTCCAAATACAACCATTACAAAGTATAAACAACTTAACTTCGGAAGTCGGTGTCGGAAAACGAAGAAACAACCAAAAACACCGACTTCTGGTAAGTAAATATTTTAAACAGAGGGCCAATTCTACAAATTTTTAAGCAATTGCAATCTGTCAAAAATGTATGGAAATTAAGGTTTGTTTGACAGATTGCAACTGACATGCAAGAATTGGCACTGATTGAATAAGATACCTTTGTAATGCACAGTATTATTAACAAACCCATCAAACATTTTTACAATTAAATAAATAACTCTACGGAATTTACATTTCCTCTGGCGTTCGATAAACAATGGAATCTATGTTTTTAATGGTGAACAATGTCAACATTATAAGAATTTTATCAGTTGCATTTCCCGGAATAAATTAAATGTTTATCGGTTAGTTTATGCATTAATATATACAAAAACTTTACAAAGTAGCTAACAATGTATACATCCAAAACGGAAAAGATTGTATTTATTTATTACTAACTATTGTCCGTGAACTGCGTATTTTAGACAGAGTCGTTTTATAATTATAATGTTAGTACGGATTGCAGTTCGGGCTTATTTCAAAGTTGTAAGTTCTCATTAGACAAAGTAATTAGCTATTAGCAATAACGATTGTAAATTGAATGGAATTAACATGCGCTGCCGAAATGGTAGGTAATTTTGGACAAGAGCAAGAGGCCGATTTTACATTTTTTAAAGAAACGTTCGTAATTGCGTCTCAATTGAAATCTGACAAAAACGCATCAGTAGAATTGGCCCTCTGAAGACCAATTCTCATACTAAGGCACCTCGCGCACTATACGGCCACGACCACGACCAGTGACCGCAACGACCAGATTAACTTAAGAAACGTTGAACATCTCTGGTCGCTGCAGCCTCTGGTCGTGGTCATGGCCGTCTCGTTTGCCTTAAAAAGAGTTCAAATTGAAGTTGCAATATCATCATAGCTAAAATCAATATGAGAAACTTGTCAAAATTTAGGAAAAAACGCCATAGTCTCCCCAGGGATGTGCCCTAACTGGCGTTGCAAAGAGGGGGTTCCGGAGTGGGCTTTTAAGAGGTAACAGGGCCCCTTCTATGTGCTGATGTGATAACCGAGGTGGTTTTAGAGAGGTTCCGAAAACACAATTAAAATAGGTGCATGTAACACTATAGCATAATTGACACTATAGCAGTCTGTGGTGGCTCATTTTGCATCCTAATTAATAATGCCTTTACTTGCTAATCTTAGAGGATTAGGGAGGCAATTATAGTTCCAAAGCCGAACATTTACCAATCTGATCAACTTAATTGATGGATAGTTTAGTCAGTCAACTATAGGATAGGGGTAGGATAGATGTACTACTATGCAGTGATTGCAAGAACTATCTATGTAAAGTAGACGTGTTCGCAGACCAACAATATTCAAAAGAACGTGCGGAAGCACAGGTACCAGGGAAGCATGGCACAAAAGGGATTGATTAATGTTCGTTTATTAACATTACTTGCTTCTACCAGCGGCTTCGCCCGCGTGAAAATCGGAAATAGGGAGGTTTCTTGATTTGTATTGTGACTACACCTACCTACACCTACCTACACCTACTCTACACCTACCCTACACCTACCCTACACCTACCCTATACCTACCCTACACCTACCCTACACCTACCCTACACCTACCCTACACCTACCCTACACCTACCCTACACCTACCCTACACCTACCCTACACCTACCCTACACCTACGCTACACCTACACTACACCTATCCTAACCAGCCCAAAAAATACTATGACATGTTTCTGGTTTCCTGGTACTTGATGTTTTTGGTCTCCTGGTACTTGTAAGTCTGTAGTACTAGGGCAGCAGCGGCTCTGAATTTCCACTTCCTCCTCAGTCTTCATTGATCCATGCCACTTACCGGGATAAAAAGTAGCATATGTCTCATTCCAGGATATGAACTACATGTGTGCCAAATTTCATCCAAATCCCTTCAGCCGTTTTTGCCTGATTGAAACACAAACATACAAACATACAAACATACAAACATACAAACGTACAAACATGCAAACATACAAACATACAAACATTCACATTTATATTATTAGTAGGATTGCAAGAGTTATGAAAGTAATAGAGGAGACCAAACAGCCAGATGGATGAGTGGATGCATTCAAGAGTGATTCTACTTATTTTCAAGCAACGTTCGCGTTCGTATCTCAGCTGCTATCTGTCTGCCTGGTATATGTAAAGATTTGCATATACCAGGGAAGCATTGCACTATAGGGATTGATGTTTAATAAAGCGATTGATTGATTGTTTTTTTGGGAAAGGCCTATGTCCAGCAGTGGACGTCTTTCGGCTAATGATGAAAGCGATTGAAAGACTTCTGTTGTAGAGAAGCATAGGAGTGTTGGTAGAACACTTACAACTAGATGGGTTTGATGCTTTTAAAAAGATCACGACTATGCAAGTTTTAGAATCCGTGGTTAACGCAAGCATTTGATTTATGGAACACCATGAGGAATAAACAACCCATTGTACACGTGTTTTTATAAACGTTTTTCTGTGCTTGTTATGAGATGTACAATTTTAACTTCTTGTAATTAATATAAATGCGAAAGTGTTTGTCTGTCTGTTACGCCAAAACGGCTGAACGGATCGTCATGGAACTTGGCAGAACATAGCCTGAGAAATGGATAAGGACCTAACGCGAGCAGAGATACGGGCAAAAGCTAGCAAAGTATATAATAAATTAATAAACGCTCTTTACAGAAGCTTACAGTTTTCCCATTGAAAATCCACAGAGCTTCCGTCAGACTAAACTTAAGTATCAGTAAGTCGAGTAAATCCCAAGAAAAATTAGTCGATTACTTTAACAGATTGTTCTAAGGATCGATGAAGACAATTCCAGCCAGCTATCGACACTTTACCGTGACGAGAACTTGAGTTTAATGACGGTAGTCGATTTTTAAATTCGCTTTACCTTCAGTATTGTTGGTGCCAGAGATGTAATGGAAGGAAAATACTTTTTGGATAGCCAACGACGACGGGTGAGCATTTACTCGATTTGCTCACCTAAGCTTATAAAACCGTTTGTCCTGACTGACTATAATGAGTATACAAAATAACTTTAATTTCGGTAGCCAGTGTTTTTGGTTGCTTCTTAGTTATTTGACACCGACTTCCGAAATTAAAGTTATTTTGTACTTTGTAGTGTTTTTTTTTGGAAGTCGTTTATTTTTTTGTGAAAAGTTTTTTTGTTTTTCACTTTTTAGTGGTACCCCCCACACCTAAGGAAAGTCACAGGAAAGCAAAAATACGCAATTTCGTAAACATGAATGATTTTTCCACATATTTTTTCTAGCTATTTGGAATTAAAAACCAAACTGCTTAACCGATTGTGATAAAATTTAAATGTGACCAATCGAGAAGTATATCCTTTCACATCATACGAGCATTTTCAAATCGGTTCATAAATGACGGAGATATGAGGTAACAAACACAAATAAAAAAAAAGAAAATACAGTCGAATTGATAACCTCCTTTTTAGGAATTCGGTTAAAAATAGTAGAATTGGCCCTATGGTAGGGTTTAAACAGTTGAAAGCTTTATGTTTTCTTAATATCCACGTATTTTTGACTAAACTTGAAGTAGCAATACATTGACATGCCAACTTATTATACCTAATCTGCCTATTGGTCTTTTTCCAGCTTAGCAACATTTAATAAGTAAATAACACGATGCGCCTGCCAAATAATCCCAGTTCCAGAAACTAATTAAGGTCGAGCAGTAAAAAGTCTAAATAATCGTTGCTTGAAGTCTTTTAACACAGTACCTGAAAATGTCTGAAACTTCTGTAATTCCCTCAAGCGGACACACAAGGCTAACTTTTCTATTTTTATTCGTACATATTTGTGGCTTTCCCAATTCTTTGTCTCTTCACGATTCTAAAGAAAATTGTGCCCCAAAAACAACCTAAAGCTCCATTTCACAGTCCATTGCTCCGTGTCTATGGTAACAAGAATGACCGTTAAAATAACAACGCTACAAACCGAGTAATGAAAGCTAAAGTTTGAAGTTTCCAAGCAATTCGGAGTGAGATAGCACCGTGGTCTTGTTTTATTCAGATGATTATGTAATCCAGTACAATGAAGTTGGCGAAGCGTTTCGGTAACGTATGGCCTACAGATTTTTCTAGTGGTGTTTGTTTTGTAGATAAAAATAAAATATGAAGTCGGTTACAAATAAAAAAAACAACTGTTTTGCGATTCAAAACGAGCAAGTAGATGTTTATATTTACTGTAATGTTGGATAGGAGAAAAGTTGGCGGAACAAACTATTGTTACGTCACTTTTGTGTATTGGTGGTGGTGTAACTTATGTATACGTCGCAGTCAACTAGCTGAATCAGCCGTTTCATTAAAAGTCTAGCCTTTTCAATGAACTGTGTCGTTTAATCAGCGACATAAGTGACATGATGTTGCCAGTCATTAAACGATATTGAACAAAAGATGTCACTTGTGTCGCTGTTATATCGGCGCTTTTAAATGAAAAGGCTAGGCAACCAATTAGACGGCTCATTAAGCTTATTGGCTGTGACATATACAGTACATCGTTTTCTACTTAAACCTTTATGGATAGGCGTGATGTATGCTTGGCAGGACCTATGAATCTGGGGATTTCCAGATCAACTAATTACATATTAACTTGTAATTTTTCATAATAGTGCAGCTCACACGTAGCAAAGCTACTGTCTGACAAACAAAGCTACTCACAGTATACTTATAGGCACATGCATACAACTATTTAACAAGATAATGAACAAAAATCTACATGAATAGATGATTGATTTCTCTATCAAATGAAATAAGATCAGAATCAGATAGAATCCCCACGCATCCGAGGAGATATTCTTATACGGATTCCAA
Organism: Melanchra persicariae; assembly: GCA_947386135.1. Lineage (NCBI taxonomy): Eukaryota > Metazoa > Arthropoda > Insecta > Lepidoptera > Noctuidae > Melanchra > Melanchra persicariae. The sequence continues at coordinate 4,104,261 of OX376661.1, read as the reverse complement.
GATATCGACGAATGGCATTACCGTTCGTTTCAATTCATTTCTCCTATTGTGTCGGAAAATATAATATTCTTGCTGCAAGGCTATCACCGTTGCTTGTATGTTTTCCTGGTAGGTCAGTCTAGTGAGATGAATATAATCTAACAACCAGACAATAATATTATATTATTGTATTATAGATATATCGAATAAATCGTTAACTAAATAAGCGGTTGGTTGAAATTAGCTGTTTATTTATGAAACGTAATAATTATTTGGTTTTCAAATAAAATCTGACAGGAGGCTCTGTACAAAAGGTATCGACGATAGCGGTTGTCCAAATATTAAAAACGTTTGGGTTTTTTAACAATAAGGAATATGCATGAAAAAAAATTATTTGCTAAATGAAATACTTATTAGCTATAGTAAACAATTAAAATAATTTCATCAGCCTACGGTGAAGTTGTAAAACTTCAAAGTTGACTATTAGAAAGAGAAGTCCGATTCGAACTCTGACGTCAAAGTTCATGACGCTTATACAGCTCCCGTATAAAACATCGTTTTTGCAAGAGAGACAGATAGATAATATATTTTTTTTTAATATTTGATTCTATTTTCACTGTTAGTATTATATTTTTGTATATTTCGAGATAAACTGTTCCTATTGTTACCACTGGTAGAATGTCACTTTGCCAAGAGCCTACGTTGTTAAAATATACATACACATAAAAAAACGTCAAAATTATAACCCTCCTTTTGCTTCGCCATAGTCGGGTAAAAAAGGTGTCAAAATGTTTTAGTTCTCCCTATAATCAGCCAAGCATTGAAAACATTATGATTTAGGTTAAAAAACAGCAATCACAAAATGCTCTAATAATAGATATCAATCAGTAAAAACAACATAATATCATAACATGCCAACTTTATTCTAAATTAATGCCATTCATTCAACATTTCTCTCTAAACGCAGGTTTAGTTTACATTAATTCACATTGCATGAATACCACTTGAATAATCTAATACCACAGAGAAAGAAACACCTTGCTGGCAACATTATCAAAACTTTGCATCCTAACCGTGACAGTGAGTGTCAACGTTTATTCTTAACTTGCTGCCACCCGCGGTTACGCCTGCGTGCATGTCAAAAATTATCCCAAGGGAACATACTCTCATGATAAAAAGTATTATATGTTTTATTGCAGACTATAATCTACCAGTGTATCAAATTTCATCAAGATTTGTTCAGCCGTGTTGACGTGATTGAGTAACAAACATACATTCATTCCAAACTTCGCATTTATAATGTTAGTATAGAAGTATAGATAGATACTAGTATTTAACATGAAGCGACTGCATATCTGACCACCAGAACCCAGTAACTGGGTAAGTAAGACCACTGTCAGATTTCTTATATATTTTTCTTGATTTACTGTAACAACTGTCAAAGATCTAGAAAATTACAGTGGGGACCAACGGCTTAACGCAACAATCCGAAGCACGGAGGAGTGTCGGTACATAATGACCTTTGCAAGTTCTAGTTAATCTTGAAGATTGACCCGTGAAATAGTTATTAATTAGCAACGAGCTGCTCAAATACTAATGCACTGACGTTAGAAGAAACTGCATTAAAGTACAGGGTAGTTTTGAAACCACGGCCCGTCCGCTACCGTATTGTTTGATGAGTGTAAGGCGTGTTAACGGGGTCCCCACGTCGTCAATAGACTATTCTGCCTCCATCTGCACCAAAATAACATGCCCCTTACTCATCAGTAAACAATACGGAAACCAGTTGTTTGAAAGCAACGTTGTAAGAGTTGTTGCAGTTTTATTGAACGGGAGTTTATTTTGGAAATTTATCGGTCAATAGACTAATCGGGACGCTAACCCACTAAGCAACAAAGTAACTGACATGCAAATGTGAACGTTTCTTAAAAATTAGTAGAATTGGCCCTCTGGTGGCGTTCGACAGTGTCTCGTACGTTTGCTCGACCGAGGGAGTTCAGCAGTGCAATTCTGTAAACATGTCGAAGTGAACACCCGGGCAGGGCGCACGACGGGTGAGTTGTCAAACCATACAAATAAGATGGAATGACAGCTCTATTGTCGTTCACTCCGCCGAGGTGAACACCGTGAGATGTCGACAGAATCGACCGGCAGTCTACTTGTGGTGATCAAGCAGTGAACACGCTTATAAACTGTCTCGTGTTCTGCAGTGCGATTCTGTAAACGTGTCGAAGTGAACACCCGGGCGGGGCGCACAACGGGTGAGTTGTCAAACCATACAAATAAGATGGAATGACAGCTCTATTGTCGTTCACTCCGCCTAGGTGAACACCGTGAGATGTCGACAGAATCGACCGGCTGTATACTTGTGTTGTGTACCTATTGTGCGAGAATATTTTATTTATGATTTTGAGTGCGAATTATAATTAGATAGAGCTTTTACGCCGTATGGCATTTCATACAAACTTTCAAGTACTTATTTTCCGAAATGAATGCTCCGATTTTAATTAAACTTTGTATGCATATGCTAGATGTCCAGGTCGAAATAGTTAGAAGAGAACATTTTCGAAAAAGAGTTAAGAGGGAGAGAGAGAGAGCGATTTTAAGTTTTGTATAGAAAGTGAAAAATCACTATCTTTCCCCCAAATTTTTTTTTCGAAAATGTTCTCTTCTAACTATTTCGCCCTGGATATCTAGCGTATGCATACCAAGTTTTATTAAATACAATTAATTAATTTCGTAAAATAAGGACTTGAAAGTTTGTATGAAATGCCGTAGGGCGTGACCGCTCTTAAAAACAAATGATTTTTCTATTGCGCATAACCAACAGTTACCATAGTACGTCCAATATCATGGCTGATGTTACTATACTGATTTATATCCGACAAATAGTTAAAGCTCTAGTTGATGCCGAGTGCTGCCGTGGTCTGTGGTTAATACCATGACTAATTCAGTGGCGTATGTGACAGATTTTACATGCAAATAAGTTTGTTAGACTCCGCGCTAAATAACACGGCTTTCATTTAGTTTCTTTGATGTCAAGGATGTGCTTCTGTTTGTGGGAAGGTTTTGAAACGTGCCTTTTGAAACTGTTAAGGAAGATTTCCACCAAACAGCTCGCATCGCATCGGATCGGAACGGATTTTACAATATTTAAACGATATTAAATCGTGTATTCAAAGTCTATACAATGAGTAACAGAATAAACGCAATACCTCTTAAGGGGTTCACTGTACTCATCATTAATCATTATGAACAACTTTCACTATGGGACCAACACTGAAATCGGGAAAAAAATAATTGACTGCCCCATTCAATTTTGTGCACGCAACTCAACCAAATTTACTGAACAGCAGTTTTTTTTACGCAATTTCGGGGTTGGTCCCATACTAAAAGTTGCTCATAATGATGAGTTCAATGACCCCTTAAATATAAACGCAATACCTCTTGTATTGCGTTTGTTCTGTTACACGTTGTATTACCAAGCAGCGCACAGCAGCTTGACCACGGTCATCTTCCGCGACACGCAATCGTACCTGAAAGTATGCTGCTACAGCTATTGGCTCCGTTAGCCTGTTGTCGTATCCGATCGGATCCTTTCGGCTGTCGTCGCGTGTGCTCAAAGTCGTGACCGGGCGGCACCACTCATTCTTGAAAGTGCACGCACTGCAGACGTTCCTCAATCATGGATTTAGAAGTAAAATTGATTTTTTTGGTGCAAAAGCATACGTGTCTTTATGACATAAATTCGTGGTCATACGTCAACACGGTAGGAAATAAACTATTTGACTAGGCGCAGAAACGGATACGTTACAACGGTACGGAATCGATCGTATGCGTCGACATCCTGCCGGACGCAATCGGCTGTTGTCGCAATCGTTCATATCCATCCCGATCCGATGCGATGCGTTTGGTAGAAATCATCCTTTAGTTAAGTTTGTTGAGTGTAGAGCACATGATGTATGTTCCCTAGGGATAATTTCCGATATTCATAAGGGCGAAGCCGCTGGCAGAAACTAGTATGTGCTATAAAGAAGTGAAATTGTTTGTTTATCAAGATACGGCCAGCAGCTAACTCTAAAACTAAAAGTATGATAACTTATAAAAACGTAAATGTGTGATTGTTATCTATTAAAATACTGATTTGATTTCAATTATTCTTTCATGGGTAGAAAGCTATCCACCCTATTGCTGTAAGTTATCACATAGTTTATTCAGAAAAAAATTATGGTTCCTGTTGTATAGATCTCGAGAGTATAATTAACAAATGCTTCCTATCTCCTGACTAACTTATTTGCTGTACCTGACAGGGTCCATATGATACCACCTAAGAATACCTACACGTGGAATACATTAGAGACAGAAACGAATCGCTGCAAAACCGACTTCACGCAGTCTTGTCTGCCCTACACCTAGAGTGTAAAAACAACTGACTTCAAAACAAAAAACACTACAAAGTGTAAAATAACTATAATTTCGGAAGTCGGTGTCACAAAAACGAAGAACCAACAAAAAACACCGTCTTCCGAAATCATAGTTATTTTACACTTTGTAGTTTTGTGTTTTGAAGTCGGTTGTTTTTTTTTTGTAAAAAAGTTTTTTTTTTCACTTTTTAGTGGTTAGCTTTAACTAAACCCAATGCAAAAAGAATCATCAAGATCGATCGGTTAATAAACAATAAAGTTATGCCCGAATAGACAACCCCAAAACCATGGTTGAATTGTACACATCTGCGTACCCCTTCAAAGCGTACCGGCGTGATGATATGTTATGAACTAGTGTAAACAATAAACAGACATGCGATTTCAGCAATCCCGACAGGTTTGCTATCATTTATTAAAGAGTTCCGTTACCTATCTCTGAAGTTCTTCATCAGATCTTCACCAAATTGAAATGGAACCAGTCCGGGAAGATACTCTTCCAAAAATATAAAGAATCATCAAAATCGGATGACAATTGGTGATAATATCGCTGAACAAACATACAAAAAAAAAATTCAGTCGAATTGAGAACCTCCTCCTTTTTTGGAAGTCGTTTAAAAAGTATTATATTGAGTGAAGCATTGTGCAAAAAATAGCTCAATCTTTGAGAGTCTAGCCTGAAAGTCTCATAGGTGTAACCTAAGTATTTCGGTATGGCTTTAGAATTTGTTTTAAAGGTATAAAGGTCAGTTAGCTGCTCCGTGCACAAAATATTGATGTTTAGCCGCATCCGTTGAGACCAGAACCGACCACAACACAGTTAGGCTAGGTCGACGATACCTAATAATGTTTATGGCCGTATTTAGTCGCCTACGGCACAGCGGGTGCATTGAATGGGTTTCAATCCTTGCTTACTCCTTTTTGTTGTTGTCGAATAATGAGGAGCGTTTATAGAAAACTGAGGGCCTACTAATTTCTACTAATTTAAAAAAAATAATGAAAATTAAGGCCTTTTTGACAGTTGGCAATTGACATGTGAATGCGAACGCTTGACTCGGTAGAACGCAGAGCTAAGAGACTTATCGGTGACGTAAAACTGGTGAATGCCAAACTACATAGCTTGGCTCATCGCCGTAAGGTTGCCTGCTTATCGGTCTTCTACAGATTGTACTTCGGTGAGTGTGCCCAAGAACTCCACGACCTCATCCCACCGGCCCCCTTCTACCATCGGACATCCAGACGTACTGCATCTTACCATCCCTACCTTGTAGCTATTCCACCAATTCGCACTAAGCGTTTCCAAACGTCTTTTATAATGCGCACAGCAAAAGAGTGGAACTCTCTGCCTGCGTCTGTGTTTCCAAATGCTTACAACCCTAATCTCTTCAAAGTTAGAGTGAACAGACTCCTTCTGGGTAAGCTCGCTCCATCGTAGACTTTGTCTCTGTCATGTCTGACATTGACTAGAGTCAAGAGCAAACCCATCTCTAATAAAAAAAAAAAAAAGAACGTTGCATGAAAATTAGTAAAATTGGCACTCTGGTATCTGCCAGAGCGCCTTTGCCCCCGTGAACGTAATTATAATTTTTGTAGGTACTAATTAATGTCAAAGGACACCGTACACACCCTCTTTTTTTCAATTGTATGATCCTTGTTAAGAGGTGAGACAAAACACGTTGAATGTCAAAGTAATAAAATGACTTAACACACTAAAAAACGCTTCCCTTTTGCCTAAACCTCGCCTAACTCTTCACTCAAAAGTAAAATTAAATAAAGGAAACACGATAAGCGGGTGTTGTCGTAAATTGAAGGTGATTCCCACAAACCTGCTTTGCGGATAAGAGGGTAGGGACCCCTGATAGATGCGTGACAGTTACAGAAGTGACATCCAGTAGTGTAACCTCAAGTGTAACCCGCTAAGATTAGTGTCGTCGTACGTTCTCGTGAGAGCTCCAAATGTTTCTGTCGCCCTGGTAGATTATTTTGGGAGATGTATCCACGTAGAATTTTATTACGCTAGTTTATGGAAAGAGGAAATTGAATAAAAGTAAAAAATACTCTAAAAGTAATATTTATAAGACTGGTTTTGTTTCTTTATTGATATTATGTATCTCTGGTTGCCATACTGAACCGATTACGAACATTATTTCTCGAAAACCTGCTACATTAGAGTTAGTGTTGTAGTACGAATATACTTTTATCCCAGAAAACTGAGTGCCAGCCATATAATACTTATTATTTGCCCTAAAAATGCACTTCCCGGTGTCAATTTGAACTGTGTTTTTGTTTTGGGTGGTTTTTGTATAAACATATATTTGTAAATAGGAAACTCACAAAAATATTCTGCACACAAAAATCACACAGCGAAAATACCATTCAAATAGAAATTCATCCGACTCCGGTACAATACCGGATGAATCGTTAACTCTCACAAAACAACACAAAATAGAAACGCACCGTGGCAGAAAACTTACGGGCCGTTGTCATGGCAACGAGTTGTTACTTCCCGTGTCTAACCTTTCACATCTTATTGACGTCCATAATATCCGCATTGATTTCAGTGAGCCTAGTAATTAGAGGGCATCACAAAAGCTGGTTACAGACCAACTTAACTTAATTCAGCTGCGCTCGCATAGTTGAGGCAAAATGATGCATTCCTAAAATTACGTCAGTTACATCAGCATAAAATATTAGACAATTATTTTTTAACTAGCTTCTACCAGTGGCTTCGCCCGCGTGAAAATCGGAAATAGGGAGGTTTCTTGATTTGTATTGTAACTACACCTACTCTACACCTACCTACACTTACCTACACCTACTCTACACCTACCCTACACCTACCCTACACCTACCCTACACCTACCCTACACCTACCCTACACCTACCCTACACCTACCCTACACCTACCCTACACCTACCCTACACCTACCCTACACCTACCCTACACCTACCCTACACCTACCCTACACCTACCCTACACCTACCCTACACCTACCCTACACCTACCCTACACCTACCCTACACCTACCCTACACCTACCCTACACCTACCCTACACCTACCCTACACCTACCCTACACCTACCCTACACCTACCCTACACCTACCCTACACCTACCCTACACCTACCCTACACCTAGTATTGACATGTTTCTGGTCTCCTGGTACTTGTGAATCTGAAGTACTAAGGCAGCAGCGGCTCTGAATTTCCACTTCCTCCTCAGTCTTCATTCTTTCAAGAATAGCAAGAATCTATGTTATTTGGTCATGAAAAAGCAAACACATGTCTTAGTTACAATATTGAAGGCAAATTGTTGAAAATTAACCCAAAATATAATAATGTGGGGAACGTTAAAAGGGGTCATCGTTTATTGTGGTTTTTCCTTTGAAAACTCGAAATTCCGACTTCCAGTGGGGCTTTCATATCAAAAAGAGTGCGTGTTTTAAATAATTCTCATAGTTCCGACATTTTTCAATATTGTTTTTGTTAGGGTACCGTACCCAAAGGGTAAAACGGGACCCTATTACTAAGACTCCGCTGTCCATCCGTCCGTCCGTCCGCTGTCACCAGGCTGTATCTCATAAACCGTGATTGCTAGACAGTTGAAATTTTCGCAGATGATGTATTTCTGTTGCCGCTATAACAACAAATAATTAAAAATAGAACAAAATAAATATTTAAGTGGGGCTCCCATACAACAAACGTGATTTTTTTGTCATTTTTATAGATAAATGTACGGAACCCTCCGTGCGCGAGCCCGACTCGCACTTGGCCGGTTTTCAGTATTGTTTCTCAAACAAAAAATATGAAAAAATAAATCACATTTTCTACTGTATTTTAATTTGTGTTGGTGCTATCAACAAAAATATGGACAACCGTAAGAAGGGAATAAATACATCGTCGACAGTTTTCAACCTTAGAAATAAAGTTGAAGAGTCTCATTGAGCTTGTTAAATTTACAGTTAAAGTGTCATAATATGCTTCTTGTATGTGCCACTTTGTTGTCTGAAGTAAGCATGGACGAAAAACCCAGATAAACGCTTTGACCACTTAAGAACCAAGTTGCAACGACCATCATGCTGTCGCACTGACTCATAAATGTTTTGTTAAGCTTTCGGCAACGATGACGATGCAAGGGATTTTTTTTTTAAGTTCAGCGATTGATTTACTATTTTCTGTCTAGATACATCAAGTAAATTCTACTTTAATGGAAATAAACATAATTCCCGCAGGAAATGCTACTTTTGTTATAAATGTGATTATCTGTATACAACGTGTAACAATACCTGAAAAGGTGTTATTGTACTAATCATTATGAACTACTTTTACTATAGGTCCAAAACCGAAATCAAAAAAAAAATCATCTGTTCAGTACCTACACATAAATGTATGGGGCAGTCGATGATTTTTTCCTGATTTCAATGTTGGTACTATACTAAAAATGGTTCTTAATGATGAGTACAATGACCTCTTTTCAGGCATTGCGTTTGTTCTGTTACATGTTGCACACCTATGTTTGAATGTTTGTTGCGATTAACCAAACACGCATCAGCCTGAACGGAATTAGGACGAAATTTGGAACTTGGGTAGAGTATGACCTGGATTAAGACATGGACAAAGTCCCGTCTCCATGTTGCTTCAATCTTTTATGTAAGATAAAAACCCGGCAAAGGGCAAGATGCTTAGGTACTCGAAGCGTTTCGTCCCATAAATAAAAAAATTACGTTTCTGAGACGGAAGCACCCTTTATTTTTTTTTTATTTGTTGTTATAGCGGTATTTGAAATAGACATTCTGTGTGAATTTAAACTCTCTGTCTACGTGTTAGGTATGATTTATATGATACAGCCCACTGACAGAGAGAAATTCTATTGTATTATTGATAAAGCGGCAATAGAAATAGTCACTCTATGAAAACAACAACGAGTATATATCTACGTATTAAGTATGGTTCATGCGATACAGCCAGCTGACAGAGAGGCAAACGTATGGACGGACAAAGGAGGCTCAGTAATAGGGTTCCGTACCCGAACTAAAGCCATTCTGCTACAATATTATCACCAGCAACAACGTCAAAGCGTCCGCTTAACAAACGCAGCACTAAGTGCCAGTTAAACGCACATTATTACTTCAACCGCCGGCTATTTTACTAGCCCAGCCAGTTAATTTATCCAGTAGTTACTCGCCTGCCGAACGTGAGGGGTTTAACTTCTGTTTTTAAAATCGGTTATCGCTTTCTGGCCCACTCTGTATAAAGCAGGTAATACACATTTCGTGCAACATGAATTAGTCTAATCTAAAAACTAAATAATCACGATCTAAAATAAGACCTAACCACGCTTAAATAAGCTCAATAATATAAAATCATTGCACACTTTTCTGTTAAAAAAAAACAAATTGCAAATGAACCTCATACATCCATTCAAGCACTTCATTCAACAAGGCTTGAACAACAGTCTTCCCGTTACACAACAATGATCCTTAACGACCCAAAAATAAAGGGGTCATATTCGAAATTCGCGTATAAGAATCGTCGCAAGTACTCGATTGCCGCATCGCAGAGCATAGCTTCGCGGGTCATTAGCTTTGGAACAAGATCGAGACGAGTCAAGCGTGAATCGCACAACGGAACCTGTAAACAATTAAAAATCGAGTTGTGGGCTATTCGAAGATTTTCGACATAGGACAACGAATGTTTTATGGGACTGGTAAGGAGCTGAGCAGGACACCTGGCAAAATGGTGATGAAAGGGCATTGGAAGGAACACGGATGGGTTTTAGTCAGTAAGAGTCTGACACTCCCTTCCACTCCACCCAGAGCAGAAGGAGTCATTTGATGATTTCCCATCCTTAAAAAAAGGTGGAATAAAAAGTGTTGGTCATGCGGCGACAAGAGGGTAAATGACATTATTGACACGACGCTCAGCCGTGAGCAAATGATTGAAGGAGCAGGATCGCTTTTTCAGAACTATTTTTTTTTTTATTTTACTTTAATATTTCGAGTAATTATTATTATTACTAGCTTGTACTGTCCACTGCTGAGCAAAAGCCTCCTCCATTCCTTCCAAAGGTGATGATTTTACTTCTTATTTTTTATGATTCCGATTATTGCTGATGATTCTTCTCTTCCTTCCATTCAGGTCCAATAGTATAATATAAAACTGAACATGTAAAAATATTTCCAATAAGTTCAGGTACGTTAAACATAGAATATTGAGACATTTCTTTTTAGAGCCCACTCGGCAGAAATGTTTAAAATGTCTGTGAGAAAATATATTGTACTTATAACTAATGGGCCAAGGAAAATGTAGCCTAAAGTTATATAAGCTTTCTTATTCAAATTTCATTAATTTTTTTCTGAGGCTCTACTTAGGCCTTAAAGCTCAAACAGGCAATTTCATTTATTTTCTTCTTAAGAGTAGGCCTTAAAGTGGCACTGGTGTGTGTGGAAATCAATTGTCATAGTATGAGTATTTGATAAGGAGGAATGACAAGTATGACGTCAGATTATTTTTGAGTACGATTGTGAATAAGAGCTCGTGGCTAAATTATAACAGCCGCACGGACCAATCTTCAAGGTTAAGCAACGCTTACCAAGGTTGGATGGGTGACCATATTAACATATCGAGACTCCTCCGTGCCTCGGATAGCACGTTAAGCCGTTGGTCCCGGCTGTCATTTGTAGATGTTTGACAGTCGTTATGCATTGTCAGAAGCCAGAAAATCTGACACCAGTCTTGCCAAGAAGTACCGTTTTACCCAGTTAATGGGTTGTGGAGGTCTGGTAGGCAGCCGCTCCACGTAAAATACTGGTATCCAGTTTGACTGAGAGCCGACCCCAATATAGTTGGGAAAAGGCTAGGCAGGCAGATGATTGTGAACAAGAGCAGGGGAGGTCCAACACATTAATGATGACTGTGTGAAGGATAATGTGACTGGAAAGGGGGTGACTACTGAGATGCCGACAAACATTATAGAAAGACAGAAAAAATCAGAGTTAAAAATTACTAACCTACACAAGTTTGGAAGATATGGCAGAAGAAAGAATGCAGAGTGAATACAAAATAAATTTGTTAAAAGAGCAAGAGTTGATGCGAGAAATTACACTGGTGAAGATAGTTAATTGAACAATTTTATGACGTCTTTATATTTAACTATAACTTTCGTTGTTCCGTATGGTGTTGAACGTAAAAGAATATCACCATTCCATCACTTCCCGTGGGTGTCGTAAGAGGCGACTAAGGGACTCACCAGAGAATGGGCAGCAGCATTCTCTGTAGGTACATTGCAACAGCTACACGGCGATCGCTAACACGCCTGTCAAGCGTGGCGAATATGGCAACCCCTCACCCCCCCAACATTTGGGAGAGGCCTATGTCTAGCAGTGGACGTCTTTTGGCGGATATGATATGATGATAATATGAACTTTCGTCAAGCTATAAATATGAATTTCATTGAAAAATTTAAGAAATGTATAAGTTGTATGTTACCAAATTATGGAAATCACTGTTAATTTATAATAAATCGCGTGAAATACTAACTCTTTCTTCTTGATAAGACAGATAATTATATATTTTAAACTAAAGAGCTTGGAAGATGAACATGAAGATTTGTTTAATTTGAAATGATTGGTTCCTAAACTGTCGAGAGTTTATTAAATCTGATCCAGATTTATCACAATCTGTTCACAATGGTCTGGTGATACATACATTTTCTATCAACATTTATTTGTTTTTATCTATTTATTTTTAATACAATTGCACACATTACACAGATTTGGACATGACGTTTGCCTGTGTGATGTGTCTTGAGTTGATGGTTCAAAAATAAAAACATAATTTAAACTAGGCAATATAAAATAAAACAAAAATTTTATCTAGACATTAATACCGGCATTTTGCAAGTGAAAAATCTAAAAAAGGACATTTGAATAAACAAAATAAAACCGGTTTTAAATAATAGAATCTCCCGCGCAACCCGATAGGTTCATTGCTGAAGGCGGAGGTTTATCTCCAGCTGATCTATCTATCAGCTTTATAAATATACCGAAGCCGAAACTCGAGCCTGATTGCTTCCTTATTTATAAACAAACCGTTTTAATACTGAGTGTTCCGGATTTATTTTTAAAGTTTTATTGTCATTTTGTTTTCATATAAAAGATAACTCTAAGTCGTTCCATTTTTGAATGCGTTCCATTTTTTTAGCCACACCGTGTAATTTTGGTGAACCTGAGCTTGAAGTAAACGAAATTCTTTCAAAATTAAAATTCAATAGACGTACTTTGTTAGAATAGATTACCGTTTTAACAAGAGATGGTCAAGATAGCGTTGATAGTAGAGGATGATAAATTGCTACATTTATTACTACAATCCAACTGCTAAGTTAGTTAAATGGATGTTTGCTACTCTTTCATGCTAAAACTACTGAACTGAGTTATGACAAACATACCTACACTATCAATACTAATATCACAAAGAGGGTTGTAGGGGGTAATATCTGAATCTACTGAACCGATTTTGAAAATAGTTTTTGTATATGATAGCCACATTCATGAGGAAGGCTATAGGTTAACGGGAACAGGAGAAGACGGGATATGAGCGTACGAAATCGCGAGCAAAGTGCTAGTAATTTATAAAGGGCTTACCTAATTCCATAGGGCCAGAGCTACAGTCTGCAGCTGTTAGTGTTTTTATTAAACATGTCTCCTTTGATAAGTCTAAGCGTGACTCATACTAAACAACACTATATTCTTATTACTTTAGCTATCTTTCCCCAGAACTACACTACTACAACAGAATCGCAGTTACATAACCCCAGAATTTGGCTCCGAACCAGATTCCTGATTCTAAAATCAAAATAAAGTTTTAAATGGCTGGATAACGATGTATATCGAATGAGATTATAAATACGTATGTTCGATAGATAAATCCTTCTTCATGATTCTGACCTCCTGGTACTTCGTGGGATTTAGCCTTTATGCTACGAATGAAGGCTTATCAAGAAGAATCGAATATTCCTCTTCTTTTAGAACGTGACTGATGACGGTAACATGATGTGCTGGATGGGTCGCGAATGTCATGCGTAGCAGTTCTCGCGGCCCACCCATCTAGGCGTACATTTTATCTTCTCAGCGCCCTGTACGCTTTGATTATCAAGTCGCTTAGGAATTACCATTATGAGATTAAAGTACGCAAGCTATTGAACAAGGAGATTGATTACGCGCTGGTACATTACCTGCCTTCTTACTATCTGGCGGATATCGCTAGATAGCTGAGATTAGAAAGATTTCCCGAGCTTGCATGCTGATTAAACACGAGTTGAGGTATGTTTGATCGCAAGAAGTTTGCAAGCATGTATGTTTTGGCTATGCAAGATTAGAAGTGATCCCTTGGACATCGGGTAGGTTTAAAACCTGAAACATATTTCGTTGGTAATACTTTAATATCCTAACTAACTTTTCCCATATGACAAAAATTGGAATAAAATTTATACTAATATAATACTAATACCTACAATATACTAATATAATAAAGCTGAAGAGTTTGTTCGGTTGGTTGGTTGAACGCGCTAATCTCAGGAACTACCAGTTCGAATTGAAACAATATTTTAGTGTTGAATAACCCATTTATCGAGGAAGGCTTTAATAGTTATTTGTTATACAAGAGTGCAAAGTTGCTTTTTAACCGCGTGTTCAATTTTGATGACCGAGCAAGCGAAGGATTCTAAAATTGAATCACGAGCGCAGCGAGTGATTCAAAATTAGAATCCTGAGCGTTAGCGAGGGAATCAAAAGAGCACGAGGTGAAAAATCTTTGCACTCGAGTGCAACACGTAACTTTTCATTCCACCTCAGCGAGGAAATGACTAAATGCAAAAAAAAAAACAGTTTAGGTATTAATTACTACATTATGACAGGTAAGTATTACAGAATAATCTTTAAATTATAACAAAATCATACTAAGGTATAATTAAGAAAATTTTAAAGTAACGTTGCTACAGTTATTTAAATTGAGTGTAATATTTTTGTTTGGTACTGTAATATTGGTGTTAGTCACTTGTGTACTGTTTTTCGGTAAACTATCTGTCATACTTAATAGTTGTACTGATTCATCAGATTACCTTGGCGTGAATGTTGGAGAGAGAGGGAGATGTTTCATAACGGCTTATTTTTGATGTAGAAGGGCCAGTCCAAGGATCCGATTGAGGCTCTTTCAGTGTAATGGCTCCTACGATGCCTTCACATATTTTAGACTTATTTTGGATGGAATCCTCTATGTATCCCTCTACAACTGCATTGGACTTCCAGCCTCCGTGGCGCTTAAGGGACAGGAGATCAGCTCCGGAATCAGCCAAAAGTGTGGCTGAAGTTCGTCGGAAACAATGACCCGTGTACAACAGGGGTTCTGGAAGTTCAAGAAATGTTGCTATTTCTCGTGGGATACTGCCAATTTTATTAGTACCCATAGGCTGTCTAACACACTTTCCATTGCGATACTGTAGAAAAAATCGATTGATTGGAGTGTTAGGCGGGCGTAAGGCTTGATATTTCTCAACAATCGTTACGTATTCCTTGCGTTATACGAAGTTGCGGTCTCTTTTTGTCTTTGTATTAGGTAAATTAATTAATAGTAAGTCATCTGAATGTTTCTCAATGTTTTTGACATTAAGTTGTGTTAGTTCATTAGTTCGACATGCTCCGTTTATTCCAATAATAAGAACAACCTGTAACGTAAAGAGAATTGTAGTAGATAAATGAATAAAATTGATATGAACGCATAATTATGCCTATCAACATCTACTAAGTATACTATTCAATTGAGATTAATATACTTAAGTAGATACTGAATGTACAACTGACTTACTTTTGCCGCCAAATATACGGAATCGGGTGCTTCGTTAAGAAACTTTTCAATATCAGATACTGTGAAAACCTTCGATTTTTTTGGTTAATGACCAGATGAGGCTCTTTTTAAAAATGCCACTAATTTAGGATAGGTATCGATATGTATGTCTTTTTTCATCTTTATTGTTGCTTTAAGCATCGAATACGTACTCCATAGAGTGCTTGCTTTCTTGTTCTCGGATAATTCTATAAAATATGCCAGCAAAACGTTTTCTGAGAAAGTTTTGGCTCCTTTTGCTAGTCGCCACGTGTTGAACATATCGTACTGTTTTAAATACTTCTCGCGTGATTGTTGAGGGAGAAAGCTCATTTGCGCATTATTAACAGTTTCAGTCAATTCTGTTGGCGTCAAACAAACTTCCTCGTCGCTAGAATCACTCATTTTAGTTTTTTCACTTGTTTTTAATATAAGGTTTAACAATGACGTGAAAAAATGCCGCGTACAAAGCAAATTGAAAAAAGAACACCAAGAAGGTTCCGAGTCTGAGTTTTTAACAAATTAAAAAAAGTTGTATGATATATTCGGCACCATAGAGGTAGCAGTAAATAGGTTTAATGTTTTTTTTAATTCACAAACTTAGTGCACACGATGTTCTAAATTCAATTTACTTTATCCTCTAGAGAATAAAAACGGCTTTTCCACTCAGATATTGAAGATTAAAAATACTCTTTCCGAGATGGTGGGATGAAAAACATATTTTTTCTTTGACAATCACGCGAACGAAGTCGCGAAGGGCACAGCTAGTAACAGTGAAAATTAGGTTTTATGGAAAAAGCTAGCGCAGTATTGCAGTATCACCGACGATTTGCAAATAAAGATCGATATCCAGTGCTGAATTTTCACAGAAAATGTCTTTTAGCTTATGTACTCGTACAGTTTAAGCTTAATGGCTGTTATTTATTATTGAAACCAATAATTTAAAGTATTTGGTATAGGGTAAGGTCCTACCAGGCAAGTACGAAACCAATCCTGAATCCTAACTGTTAATATTACAAATGCAAAAGTGAATTTATTTGTCTGTTACGCTTTTACGCTAAAACGGCTGATCGGATCGTCATGAAATTCGGCAGATATATAGCCTGGGATATGGAGAAGGACATAGGCTTTTTCGCGATAACCGACATCCACACGGGCGGAGCC
The DNA here is from genome assembly GCA_947386135.1 of Melanchra persicariae. Taxonomy (NCBI): domain Eukaryota; kingdom Metazoa; phylum Arthropoda; class Insecta; order Lepidoptera; family Noctuidae; genus Melanchra; species Melanchra persicariae. Next base: position 4,087,820 of record OX376661.1, on the reverse strand, counting down.
GCCGGCCATAACTAGTAATATTATTAATACTTTCACGCCTGAATTTCTGAAACGATTCTGATGAATTTAGGTACAGTCTAGATAAATAAGTCCCTGGAAAAGGTTATAGGCTACTTTTTAACCGACTTCAAAAAAAGGAGGAGGTTCTCAATTCGACTGATTTTTTTTGTGTTTGTAATTTCATCTCTCCGTTATTTATGAACTGATTTGAAAAATTCTTGTTTTATTTTCTCTTTCTTCTGGATTGGTTTGGTTCAATAGTTTGGTTTATAAATCCAAATAGCTAGCGTATTTTTGCTTTCCTGCGACTTTCCAGTGGTGTTGTTAGCTGTGGGGTATCACTAAAAAGTGAAAAATTAAAAAAAAAATCACAAAAAACAACCGACTTCCAAAAAAAACACTACAAGGTACAAAATAACTTTAACTTCAGAAGTCGGTGTCAAATAACGAAGTAGCAACCAATAACACCGACTTCCGAAATTAAAGTTATTTTGTACTTTGTAGTATTTTTTTTTGGAAGTCGGTTTTTTTGTGAAAAGATTTTTTTGAATAATAACGCGACCAAATCCGCGAACAGAAGCTAGTAATATTATTATCTGAAGCACATATTATTGTAAAAAAAATGTCATTATGCCACACAATTCCTTCCAAAGAATGTGGAAGTCCACAGAGCAATTCCTGGAATCCACACAGATGCGGCACAGTTATTATCACCAGCGACCATATATGTACATAGAGAATGGACTGAGCAAAACTTTCACAAAAAATAGGGAATGTGAATGACAAAAATACATGTTATCTAACCAGTTACCTAATCGATAAATATACAAAAACAGAATGCTAACTAACAGTGAAACATATTCTATAAACAAATAATACACAATAAAATCGATCAAAAGAATTACGAGATATGTTAGGGACCACTTTTAAGAGTTTCGTTACCTATCTCGGAAGTTCTTTATCAGATCTCCACTAAATTGAAATGGGATCAGTCTGGGAAGATACTCTTACGATACTCTACTCTAAAAAAAATTAATCATCAAAATCGGTTGAAACTTGGCGAAAATATCGCTGAACAAACATATAAAAAAAAAACAAAAAAAAAAAACAGTCGAATTGAGAACATCCTCCTTTTTTGGAAGTCGGTTTTAAATATAATTATGTACATTCCCTATCTACAGAGTAGTGACTCTGGACAAAGAGAAAAATAGGATGTGATACTTGTCTCTTTTCTGTTCCAGCCTGCCTGTGACGTGACCAAATCGCTTTATCTCTCTCACAGTTTAAACGTATTATTTTCATAGCCGCATATAGGAAATCAAAACAAAATTATGTTTGTTCGCACATTCAATAAAAATACATTACTGTGTGAAGACTTGGTATTACCAACAAGCGCTGATATTTTACCGCAGCCCCTAAAGCCAGCCAAGCCAGCCAGTTGGAAGGCTCAGTCCATTCTTCTGCCTATGCCTGCGACAGCTATGTCAATATGGACGGAATAAATTGACAGCATTCGATGAGACACCGCACCTAAGAAAGTATTTCGACTGTGGTAAATAAACAATGGCATATTTTTAGCCCTTGTGTTTTACGTAAATGCTGTTAGTTTGTTTGTATTGGATAATAAATGACGTCATATCATTACTGTATTATTTTTGTGGTTTCGCAAAAAATATCATCCATTCTTTTGTTTATGGATAGAGCAGTGCCGGTCCAGCTTATTTTTTGCAAATGATTTCATGAATATTACTTTCAAAACGAAGAAAAAAAACTTTGAAGTGAACATCGCAAGAGCGGTTACGTACTGCATCCGATCCGAATCTGTGAAAATACGGATGTAAAAAGCTAGGACCGAATTCGGATATTGCTATTCGCACTACATCCGATTCGAATTCGTAAAAATACGGATCTAGAGTCGAAAAAACTAGTACTGAATTTGGATATTGCTTACGCACTAATCCGATCTCCCCAAAATCCAAGCTATTCAGGCGCCATCTTTGGATATGTCCGATTTGAATCCGAGGCAATTCCAAATCGTTCATACAAACAGTACTAGGTACAGCTACTTCGGTCCGTCAATATTTCTTCCGAATTGGAGATTCACGGAGTCACGGATAACAGAGAGAAATCGGATGACGGAAGACGAATCTAGTGCGTAAACTACCATACAAATAGTGCTATATCTTCTTCGGAACGTATTTTCACGGATTCGGATCCGAAGCAGTGCGTAACCACTCTAAGGTAGCCGGCATGTTGTTGAACCAATCAACCTGAAATTCCTAGTGTGGGGCAAAGCAAAACTATGTCACAGTTAGGTACTAGTCTAACCGGATGTAGTTCAGCAGCAGTAGTTTATGCAAACTACTGCTAGGCCCCAAGTATGACCAGGAGCGACTGCCTACTTGGGGCCTGTTTAATAAAACCGACTGGTGGACAAACGACAATCTGACAAAAAATTATGTTATGTTTATGACTTAAATACCTGTTTTCAAACTTATAACATAATTTAAGTCATGCAAATATTAAAGGTAATATTTGCACGACTGAAACGGCGATACCTACATGCACATATATTCCAGCAAACAAAGAGATCATTAATTCATTCTACGTACTTTTTACATTTTTCTTTCGAGAAATCTTTAAGAGCCAACCCCAAGGGTAGGAGCGCCCATTATCTGCCGTCTACGTCAATATATTGACGCTATAAATTGACGTCACTCTGACAGTAGCCTCATTGTGAGCACTGACTTCTCAAGATTTATGGCAATGCACGATCTGCGGGTACTTCGAAATATTCCTTCTTTTCTTGAGAATGAAAAATGGATCTTTAGAATAGTTTCAGAAGTCATTAATTTATTAGATATTGTGTTGATGGATTGATGAGATTTTCAAAGGTTCATTCAAATTAAGCACACTTTTGAAAGTCAAGAATAGGACCTAGTTGAGAATAAACACTAGTATGTCGTATGTAGGACAGTTATTAGTGATGCCACCTCCAACTGATTTGATGACTCACTAGCCCAACTTCAAAAACCAAAACGTTTCCCAACACTACAAATGTCTCCTGTATCGTGGATGCGTTTACATACATTTAATTTTACACACACAAACAGCCAGACCCGGAACAAATATCTGTAGGTCATTCAAGTATTTGTTCCTTTTGGGAATGGAACCAACGACATTCAGCGCTGCAGCCAATCGCTCAGCCACTGCACCACTCGTAAAATTGTTTGTCCTAAACAAAAGTGCGATTATTTCTCTTTTCTTTACATAGGGTGCCTACTTTTGAGGGTTAAACAAGAGTAGAATTGTAGTGATGAATCATACCACTCGCCAAAAAACCCCATCTTCTTCTTCGTGTTGCTGGCACGAGAGTTGGTTAAAGGGTGGTCCAAAACGTTGCCAGGTAGCAGCACAAAGTTCACTTAGGCTGCATATTTTGGGGCACAGAGGGCAAGAGCTCGTGCAAAATTATAACAGCCGCACGAACCGATCTTCAAGGATAAGCAACGATTGCCGAGGTTGGTCTGTGGATGGGTCACCATCTTAACTCCTCCGAGCCTCGGAAAGCACGTTAAGCTGTTGTCCCGGCTGTCATTTGGAGATCTTTGGCAGTCGTTACGTACGACTACCAAAGATCTGACACCAGTCTTGCCTAGAAGTACCGTGTTAGTAGCCAGTTAAATGGGTTGTGGAGGTCTGGTAAACAGCCGCTCCACGTAAAATATTGGTATTCAGCTGAATCCGGTGTGACTGGGAGCCGACCCCAATATAGTTGGGAAAAAGGCTAGGCAGATGATAGGAAATTAGAGCATGGTTTGTGACTCGGCTCCACATCCACACCCTGCAGTTGATGTGTCACGGAGCTCCACTTAGCGAGTTGGAATTACCTTCCTACTTGCGTCCTGAGGCGGTTCAGGGTCTTCCTAGTGGACTAAGGAAGGTTAGACCCTGCGGGAAGGTGTTCGCTTGGTTGTAGAAAATAAAGAATTAATCAATAAGAATTCCCATGATTATTATTCTTATAAAAATACCCACTTCTCAGCGAATTCTTCATCCCATCTAAATCATTTCTGCTCCATTGAAGAATACTCAGATAAGGAAACTCGGTCATACGTGGTTTCACTACGTATGGCCATCCCATATGCTCATCAGCTGCACGGAATATTTGTACAGAAGGCCAAATCTATACAACGGGTGAAATCTGACGCACGTACACATAGACACACGTACGTACGGCGAGCTTAAGGACGCGTTTACAAATGTGTAGTCAAATGTTTTTCCCAAGAATTGTTGACAGATGTGCAATATTGTGCATGGTACTATAAATATAATTTTAGATAGGTACATTTTCGCAATAAATGCACCGAAGTAAAAATGTTCACTTCGGTACATTTATTGAGAAACTGTACCTATCTAAAATTATATTTATAGTTCAGAATCGTACCATGCACATCTATCAACAATTCTTGGGAAAAACATTTTAAGAATGCAAAGCATTTTATTTAATAACCATACTTTTGTGTAAAAAGTAATGATTTGACACCCATTTGTAAACGCGGCCTTAAACAATATTGAAGAATCCACTGCAATGTCCTTGTTACCTTGTTCTGAGGTAATTGCGTTTCAGTATTGTATTAATGGGAAAAGAGAAGTCGTCTTTAACCGACTTCAACATTTTACCTTATGTTTGTTACCTCATAACACTCCGTCATTTATGAACCGATTTGACAAATTCTACACTTAAAAAAAAACATTCATCCTTTAAAAAAAAATGTAATAGCATTTTTTTGTTTGTATCATTAGGTTTTTTCTTTATTCCAGCTTTATGAAATATGATTAAATGGTATTATTTAAAGTAATTCTTAAAAACCAGAACTTTATTGAATTTTGTCCGTTTATCTAATCATCGTTTCAGTAACCGATAATATTAGACAGTCGGACAGATAATAATTTCGAGATTTTTAGTGATATTTTTACATTCTGTGTGGCTGAATGACGTACTTTTTAGGTACTAAGAATTAAAAAACTTTGGACCTTCATCATCATTGCAGTGGACCCTTCAATAGGGATGATTCCTGGTCAAACAAATATATTATTCTATTTAGACCGTCAGTTAGATTATCGAAAAATATTGGGCATGTATTTTTTGTTTTATCAAATCAATAAAAAAGACTAAGGTAAAACGCATCAAAGACTGATCTTTGATGCGTTTTACCTTCGTCTTTTTTATTGATTTGATAAAACAAAAAATACGTGTCCAATATTTTAACTCCAGAGAGTTACGTAAGAGAGTTACGTAAGAGAGTGACGTAAAAATGTACTTACAAGTGACGTTACACGAGTCTTCAACGCAGTGTATAGATTTAATTTTTTGTTTCGGTGAAACCAGAAAAAATTCGTGTCTAATATTTTTTGAAAATTACCTAACGGATTAACTAGATTTTTTTTGTCATTTACCCTATTGCCGGTCGCGACTGCGCCTGCGCTCGCCGTACGTGAAGCATGTCCGTCTATGTGCGTTTTCACTCGTTGTATGAAGTGCAACTTCTGTAACTTTCTACTTTGTATCAGTTGGCTGGTCATAAATAAATCTCATACTATGCATAGCTGTGGTGCAGTATGAGATTTATTGTTCGAGTGCGTGATTTTGTGTACAATATGGATTTATTTGTATGTGCCTGCCTGGATTAAAAAGGCGTGTTAATAGAGTATCCTACTGAAACAATCTAATTAGTCCGTTAGGTAGTTTCCAAAAACTATTGGACACGTATGTAAATTCACGTTAATAAAAATTTTGAAAATTCGCGTGACGTTACCAGCCACCTCTCTTCTACTTTGATGCGCTTTATCTTTTATCATCAGTGTTTTGAAATGGCAAAAATACGTGTTCAAATTTTTTTGAAAATCGACGGAATATATAGAATTATATTTTTTCCACCTAGTCGAATGGTATTGTGTTCTTTTTCAAACAATGAAACGATATAATATGTTCGCCAAAAGGCTCCCATCAATCCTGTCAACACTATTGCATAGAATGAACTTCATTAGCCCTAAAAATCTTTAAAATAAAAATACCTATCCAAACGCTAGTTTTCAAAGTTGTCAGATTTATGGATAGCACGCATTGTATCTATTATCCCTCCTTTGCGGGTTGAGTACCCGCAAGGGAGTGATGATAGATGCAATGTTGATCAATCATCGGTTGAAAATGAGCATGTTCCGTATGGTGTCGGACGTAAAAGAATAGCACCATCCCATCACTTCCCGTTGGTGTCGTTAGAGGCGACTAAGGGACTCACCAGAGAATGGGCAGCAGCATTCTCTGTAGGTACATTGTGCAACAGCTACACTGCGAACGCCAACCCGCCTGCCAAGCGTGGCGATTATGGCAAACCCCCCTCATTTGGAGAAGGCCTATGTCCAGCAGTGGACGTCTTTCGGCTGATATGATGATGATGATGACACATCTCTGCAGCATACGCCGTTAGAGAAATTCGTGGTTTAACTGATTTAGAGACGGCCCGTTTAGTATACTTTAGTTACTTTCATAGTGTGATGTCATACGGCATTCTGTTGTGGGAAATGCCGCCGATATTCAGACTGTATTTGTTTTACAAAAAAGGGCTGTTCGTGCAATTTATAAATTAAGTCCTAAACACTCCCTCAGAGACAAATTTAAATAGATTAATATAATGACTGTATCTCTCTATAATGAATCTTTTGTATGCACATAAAAATATTAATCTATTTAAAAGATACAGTGATATCCATAACGTAAATACTAGGAACAAACACAATTTTGTCATTCCTAAAACCAGGCTCAAAAAATAGGTGGTTCATTTAGATGCCAATGTATACGTTTTTATAATAAACTCCCTAGCCATATTCAAGACCTTAGTATGAATAAGTTCAAATTATTTATAAAACGTAAGCTATGCCAGAAAGGTTTTTACACAATTAAAGACTATCTTGAAGACAAAACGGCTTGGGATTGAGCTGCTTCAATGATGTACATGGCCTAATGTTACATACCTTTTTTAATTTTTAGAAATTGTCTTTTTTTTTTTTTTTAAGCTCTGCTGTATACTTTTCTTTCATCTCGTTGGTAAATTTTGACATGAATGTTTACTTTATTAAGTATTCTATTTTTATTATTTTTGACATGGAATATTTACTTTGTAAAGTAATATATTTTTTTTCAATTTATTATGTTTGACATGAATACTTACTTTGTAAAGTATTATATTTTTATTTTTTTTTATTATTTTTTAACTCATTTTGTGAATATGGGGACCATGTGAGTTATTTTCTTCTTATTTTTCTCTTCTTTGAAATACTTCTTCTTCTTTGAAGTATTTTTAACGAGGTCTGGCAGTTTGAGTACTTAAATGCGGCCTACACAAATGTCCTTTCTTTGGCATGTTCGTCGGTTCGTTGAGCTCCTTTTTGGTTCTAAGTTGAGCTACTTGACTACTGACCAAAGCTTGCACTGACTGGACGGGTCCACTCAAATCTGTGTGGTTCTTTCCTCAAAAGACCATTTCAGACACTGATCTGTATGATCCTCATATCGTATTGTGAATGTGGGGAGCATGTAGATCGCTATGATAGGGGTTCATTTCATGTTAGTCAACAATGTCTGGCAGTTTGAGATTTTTTTTTATGCGGTTTACCCAAATGTCCTTACTTTGGTATTGTTTGTCAAATCGTTGAGCTCCTTAAAGTTCTAAGTTTGAGCTCCATAATAACTGACAAATGCTTGCACTGTCTGGACAGGTCCACTCAAATCCGTGTGGCACTTTCCTCAAAAGGCCACCTCAGAATTAACCTAATGGTTTTCGTATGATTTGACCAGTACAATTTGTATGGACTTCAAAAGAGATTGTGACCTCTGAGTTTGTTCCGGTGTTTCTTCTCAGGGTAGTCAGCTAGGAAACACCGGCCTCATCTAGCTTAAAATGACCAAAAAATATTGACGTGTAAAAGTGTTATGTTTAACCTACTTACAAAATAAACATCATTTATCATTTATCATTATTTTATCATTTATCATTGCATCACGACATAATTTTACCGACCATATGGAAATCAACGTGCCTCGGGAAGTACGTTAAGCCGTTGGTCTCGGCTTTTGTATTTGGCAGTTATTACGGATTGTCAGAAACCAGAAAATCTGACCACAGTCTTGCCAAGAAGTACCGTGCTACCCAGTTAATGGATTGTGGAGGTCTGGTAGGTAGTCGCTCCACATAAAATACTGGTATTCAGCTGAATCCGATTTGACTGGAAGCCGACCCCAATATAGTTGAGAAACGGCCGGGCTGATGATGATACGGTAATCAACGTCCCTGAAGGTCAGATGCCTTTTCGAAAATCTGTAAAATAAAACCCTGGCCAAAATTATCTTACAAGCAGCAAGCTGCACTTACTCAACTTTTACTCAACACCTACTAAAAAAAAATGTTGGCATATATATTTAAGTAACCAATGAATGTATATAACTAACTTAACTATTTTTATCTACTAAACCTAACTATACATAAACTAGACTAAAAATTGCGAAATTATGTACAAAAAGTGTAAAAAAACAAATTGATCATTGGGCATCAAAAAACTCATCCACATCGCTGTCAATGACAAAAGTGCCCAGAACACTGGCAGCATTGCCACGTTGAATGGCAATGCTGATTCTTTGGCCAAAGAAAAGCCCAGCCCTCTGGTCACGTGAACAGTCGACACCTATGCAACCTTCTCAACTCAACTTTTTAATTATTAACTTTTTCCCCTCGATTTGCTAATTCAAAACTCGCGAGCGTATTCACCGTTATCTTACTAAAACCACAAATGTTTCATAACTAGCTAACTACATTTAATATGTATCGGAAATAAATTCGTCCCACACAATAGATAAAGCAATGTTTACTATAAAAAATTGGTTTTCCCGCTTAGCTTAATATTCATCCTTATCTTTTTTAACTAGGTACCTACCGATTAATACACAAAAACCTGTCAAGTGCGAGTCGGTCTCCCGTGTAAAGGGTTCCGAACAAAAATATATTTTAAACCTTATATTTTAAAACCATAGACTTCTTATAAGTTTTCCTGTAATCTATTGGTAAAGACCTATTTATCTGTATTATTTTTCCCCATAAAAAGTTCTTAATGTCCCTCGGCAATCATCGCATTTCCGAATATAAACGAATACCAATTTCCATGTCCATCAATTATTAGATTTATCGCGTATTATAATTTAAATTCAGAACTAGGGCACTAGGAGGAGCACGGATGGGTTTCAGTCAGTAAGAGTCTGACACTCTCTCCCGCTCCACCCAGAGCGGAAGGGGTCATTTGAAGATTCTCAAAAAAAAAAAAAAAAGTTGAAATTAACTGTCATTCCCTAGTATCACATGGAACAACAGCTTCGTTCATTTAAGTTTATACGATTTTTCAGAATACACCGGCTGAAGCTATGGATAGACATTTTACTACAAACTCACTTTCAACATGTCACCGAGAAAAGAGTGCACATTTTCACGGTGAAATTATTAGGTACTGTACCTCTACAACACAACTGCTCCGTACTTACCTACCTCATTAGTATCGATACCAACGTAACTAATTAATTGGCAACTCAATTCTCACTCTTCATTGGAAACTGAAGTAAGCTAAGGGGAAGGGGTAGCTACCCCTCAGCGGGGTCCACTATAATTGTGCAAGGTTGTTAAATTTATTTGGAAAATAAAATATTTTTATAGACATATTTCAATACTCATTACCTGAAGAATAATTAAAAATTAGCAGCTGTGACATTCTCACTAAGTCGCAAAACAAATCTTTTTTTAGGGTTCCGTACCGGAAAGAACATTGTTAAAAATGGCCTGTGAAACAACACGTATGAAACCTTTACCATAATAACTAGTCTTTTTTTTATAATTTACATTATAATTATTACAAGAGACTAACGGGACACTGAGTTATCAGAGGAAGGATGCTACACTAACGGAAGTTATTATCACCAGTGTGCATAAAAATCCAATATATTGCGAAAACAAAGTTCAACTTTAATACCTCTCGAGAGATCACCAGTAGCAGTCGCACCTCTATTGAAAAAACTCTGAAGTGTAAAATGTGTAGAGTGGTGTGCGTGTTGGTGTTAGTGTTACTGGCGCAATACGTCTGGTTGGCGCACTCCTGGGGTGAGTACGAGCTGCGAGTTTTATGTTCCTGACGGACAGAAATAAAATATGTTTGAGCTAAATATGTGTAAAAAAATTGTCAGTTGTAGGATATGACTATACTGGCCCTTGAGGCGGTTTAGAAACTCTGACACTAGTGTTTGTGGGGTCGTTAGACCTTACTGCCCACACGAGGAAGAAGACTACACAGTTTAGGTATCTCATACAAATATCATCATCATCATCATCATCATCATCATCAACCGAAACACGTCCACTGCTGGACATAGGCACAGTATAAATATGGACAGTACGGAAACTAAGCCTAGTTGAGAACATAATTACCTACGCTCCATTGAAGCAATAGGGTTGTCACTTTTAATGTTTTTGATATATTTTTTTTTACATTTTTGTTCTGTAGTGATCAATCAATCGAATTTGAATAAAAAGCTTACAAACATAATTTAAATAGGTAATCTCATGGCGTCGGTTAACCTCAGCAAAAGACGATAGTTTAAACACGGAAATCAATTTAATATTAACACACAACAACTTGTAGAACTAAAGATCTTTAACTTTGTCATTACGGCGGAACCTTTTACAAGTTTTAGCGGGAGCGTACGCGAGCCGCGGTTGGACGAAAAGGTTTCGGGCGCTCGTCGGAGTGGGCGCGCGGTAGACGCCGCAGCGCAGGTGGCGCGCGGGCTGGGCTCATGAGCGGCTACGAACCGTACCGCGTTTCAATCCGAAAATGCGTGTGATATCTAGTAATTAAAAAACCCATTACATAAAAAAATACACACACCCATGACGAAAAAATTGATAGGTAGGTACCTTTTGCAGCCGCCATCTTGGATTCACGTTTTGACAGCACTATCGGCTTCAACACCCTCGAAAACCATGAAAACGACACCCATGACGAAAAAAATGATACCTATAGTATCCGCCATCTTGGATTCACATTTTGACAGCACTATCGGCTTCAACACCCTCGAAAACCATGAAAACGACACCCATGATGAAAATATTGATATAGAATACCTACTGCAGTCGCCATCTTAGATGTACTTTTTGTTACCACTATCACTATTGCACTATCAGCTTTAAATACCCTCAAAACCGCCGCATTTATGATTTAGAAGTAAGTTCATTAAATGATCGATCACACAGACTTATACGTAATTCGATAACGAATAAATAACAATAACTAGAAATCATTCTTACCTTTCAATATCAGCAGGAAGTTTAAAATACAATAGCTCCGGTTTTAATGAAGCCGAGTTCAAACAGCCGTATACTACGCAATACTTTTCTGGCATTTTCAAAAATAAAAAGTTAAACGTGACCACTCGTCTTGACGCGGCACTGGCTACTGCGAGTCCCGCGAAGTTACCTTAGGAGTCTCGTCGGTGTGCATGTTTGTGTGAGTGTGCCGTTTCGAGCGTTTGTAGGCAGTTTCCCTACTGTCCATATTTATATTGTGACATAGGCCTCCCCCAAGTGTCGCCACAACAACCGGTTCTGTGCGTCTCGCATCCATCGGCTACCCGCGACCCTCAAAATAAACAACAATAAAATACTAACAGTAAAAAATTAATTTCGTCAAAAAACCCGACCGCTAAAAACGACTAAAAAGTTCCAAATAAGTCACTTTTCAAGTAGTATGATGCAGTTCGTGGCCTCAGATCTGTGATCGAAGTTTACGTAAGTAGTTAAGAGTCATTTTTTTTTCATTAGCGCCCGCTAATGAAAAAAAAAATGCCATTTTAAAATGTATGTAGCCTATGTCACTACCACAATTCTGACGAATACAACGACACCTCATATGTCAAAATCCGTCCAGCCGGTTGGGCAGCAGGGCGTGCCAAAAAATGGACATACATTTACATACGCTCGAAAAACTTTACCCTCCTTTTGATGCAGTCGGGTAAAAATAGAATCAAAAATGACCGAAAAACCAACAAGATATAACTATTTTATACAAATATTTCTGTCCCTTTCGCGTAAACACTATTTTGTATATGGCAGCTGTAATAAGCGTCATAAACTTTGACGTCAAAGTCCTTATCAGACTTTTCTTTCTAATTGTCAACTTTGAAGCTTTGTTACTTCATCGCCGATCAAGTTATTTTAAAAATTATTTTGTAAGTGCTTTCTAATGCTAATAAGTATTTTATTTTGTAAATAAAAATAATGCATGCATATTCCCAATTCATAAGCACAATGATTCGCTTAATTGTATAACGTGTTTGGCAAGGGCACGGCAATTCCTTTGCCTGCAATTTGCTTAAAATAACGACAGGATCATTGTTTAGTACACATTGTGTCAATGTCAATCACCTTCACCGTTTATTTGATCAATCATGTCATCTTCATCATATCAGCCAAAAAACGTCCACTGCTGGACATAGGCCTCCCGCAAATGGGGCGGATTGGCGATCGCAGTGTATGTAGCTGTTGCAATGTACTTACAGAGAATGCTGCTGGCCATTCTCTGGTGAGTCCCTTAGTTGCCTCTTACGACACCCACGGGAAGTGATGGGATGGTGCTATTCTTTCACGTCCGACACCATACGGATCAATTATGTGCATTACATGATTTAGAACTCCTTATTGTAAGTGAGAATTAAGATAAAGTACAATGATGTTGTGGAGACTGGAAGCTAGTTTTAATTGGTTCTATTTAGCCTATAATCTTTTCGACCGTAATCCATCCATTTGTGTTTCATTACTTTTATGTCTTTACACTTTTCCACCCGCAAAACTTGCAATATGACATGTTTCTCACGATAACCGATATACTCAGATCATAGGGTCTCGCCTCTAAATTAATCACCCACGGGTAACATGTCCGTGACTAGCAGCTCAGAGGATTCATGATTAAAATACCACTGGATAAAATCAAAGTGGTTGAAATTAACTTGTAACTCAATCTTATATCTAAATACCTAACCTTCACCGAATATTTTGGGATTAACTTCTTCATCTGTATTTTGAATGGAACAAATTTCATCTAATCTGATAATTATGATTGTTTTGTTTATGTTTCCAAAAAGCGTTTCATTCTTAGGAATATCCTGACTTTTTTTACTATTGATAGGCACGCGTTTGACCACTATCTCACTTAATACATGCAATCTGGCATTTGTTTGAATTATAGCAGAGTATTACCTAGAGGTTGACTACACTATCAGCTTCTTACGCAATTTTCTCTTGTTACAGATGTCGCCGTAAGCCTAAGCGATCAGCTCGTATTTTATACCAATGGTACCAGAACAAAAACCGTGAATTTGATTTCTCAAAACCCAACATCGTTAGTTTACGATGAAGTTCACAACATGATGCTTTATGTCGACAAACAGAACAACAACGACGCAATATGTGGATATAACTTATCTTCCAAAGAAAATAGATGTTTCATCGAAAGAAACGGTCGGAACATTACCGGTCTCACCTACGACCCGGTCACAGAAACAATCTTCTTTACTGACACAAATGAAAGAAGTATCAATTTCATTTCATTAAAAATAGGGTATAACAACAATGTTTACGGAAATCTTTTAATTCAGCTGGACAACAAGGCTATCCCGGCTGATATTGCCGTGAATAGTTGTAAAGGGTACATATGTTATTATCATAGTTCAATTATCGAAATCTCTTTGATTTCCTGATAAATAGTTATGACGATTCAATTTTATTTGCAGATACATTTATTGGATCAGCACAAGGACAAATAGTACTTATACGAAATGTGAGAGAGCTCAATTTAATGGTTCTGAGAGCGAGGTTATATTCCCTCCCTTACAATATTATGAAATGTTTAGTTTATCCATTGACCTACGAACACAGAGAATGTTTTATTTGGATAGGTGTGCAGGATGTAATGAGAAAAACTTGTATGTAACTAGTGCTAATTTAAATAGGCAAGACTCAAGAAGTTTGTTGAAAACTTCAGAAGAAGTTATAACTCAACCCAAAGTATTGACCGTCTCAAAAGATTTCGTCTATTTTACAAACAGAAGCGAGAGCTACGACTCTGTTTGGCAAGTACCAAAGAACACAACGATAAATGAAGATCATCAACCCAAAGAGATAATTAAGATCACTGGTGTCAGAATACTCGGTATTATAGCGAATTATAAGATTGAAGATCAAATCAAAGGAATACAGGATTGCGATTCTCTGTCTAGTCTGAAAGTCGAGTCACCAATCACAGAAGCATCTGATCGCACTGACGAGCGATGTAATGTTTCTGCCTGTGAGAACTATTGTCTGCAAGGTAACTGCAGCTTCAACGATGAGGGACTTCCTAAATGCAGGTAATACATACTTAATGTTGGTCCCTTAAAAATATTACATTTTGGTGTAAGTGGGGAATGTTTGCCATTGCAGCCCAGGCGGAATAGACGCCCGAGCAGGCGAGGCAATTATGAAGCCTCTTCTAGAAAAATTCGAATAATAAGAAAATCATAATGTTGATCGTCCGTCGGAGACCAGTCTGTAGTATTTTGCATGGTCTTAGGACATAAGGAATCTGACACTCCTTTCCACTCATTCCCGGTCATTAGATGCTATCCCATCCAAAACTAGGGTGGAAAGTCACTGGTCTGGCCCTGCCTATTTAATTGATTGTACTTATGATACCAGTCTAGTCGCTGGTAAGCAAACCCTTACGAAAATCGACGTAGGCGAACGAAAAATCCGCGAGTAAATTCTCACAATAATTTGTTACTAAGTACTATTTATATTAAAGTTTAATTATGTTTTCAAGTAAGGGTCTTGGAAAACGTCGTTTGTTAACGGTATCGTCTTCGGCACACTTTTTCAACACACTTGTTCAACTCTTATTAGTACTAGTATCGGGGCCATTATTCACAAAAATGACCACAATTGATATTACAACTTGATAATGTAACACGCATTGTATCTCTTCTTTTTGGCATTAAACATTATTATTATTATTATTATTATTATTATTATTCAGAATCCAGTGTATTTTACACACGTGCTTTTTCCATTTATCAACACAAAGTTTGCCAACTTGTTATGGTTTTCTTGTTTAATAACGACATATTCACCGAGTTCGCCATGTTCACCATTTCAGTTGTACAGCGGGCTACTCCGGAGACCGATGCGAAGTCGCCGTGTGCCATGGGTACTGTCTCAACAACGGTGCCTGTTCCCTGAACGAGGAAGACGAGCCTATCTGCGAATGTGCTGGTGACCATGAAGGAACCAGATGTGAAGCAGATACAAAGAACACTGCCCCTACCTACGACTTAACGAAAAGAAACCTAACGATAGCTGATTTGCTGTCGAGTTTGCGAAGACCATCCTCAAAAATGTATTTAACTGTTGAAGTTTAAGATAATAACTATTTAGTAACTTACGTAGTCAATAAGATGATATTTCTTGAATCGCAACGCTAAACCGCGTAGGTGTTTAAATGTTCTTATTTAAATTTGTCGCTTATAGTAAATAAAGTTCTATATAATTATGTACTAGCTTCCGCCCGTGGCTTTGCCTGCGTGGTATGTCGATTAAAAGTAGCCTATGTCCTTCTCTAGGACATAGTCTACTCGTGCGTTAAATTTCATCATAATTCGTTTAGGCGTTTTAGCGTGAAAACGTAACAAACGAACAAACAAACTCATTTTCGGATTTATAATATAGTATGTAAGTATTTAGTAAATACTTAGGATATAAATAACCATCAAATAGTCATTTGTTTATTCGTTGGCGAGACACAAAGTGCCAATATTCTACAAATTTTTATGCTATTTTTGCATTCTTCTTATCAAATTAATTATTCGAATTCATCATTCTTTCATTGGTTTCTGAATATTCGGAGTCAAGAGCGTATCAGACCCTGCTTTACTAAAATATGGTTTTTATGAGAAACATTCAACTTTATATGCTTCATTTAGTAATTGGGGTTAGTCTTTTAGACAGTTTTTATTTTGGGCACCTTTGTCGACCACGCATTCATATAGAATGGACATTGGACAAGATGGGATAAATTGTGACTACTTATCATAAGACTGTGACTACTTGTTATATATGTTAATTTAAAAACATAGTCAAAGTCTGATACCTAATAAAACTCAAAAATACAACGTGTAACAGAATCGCGAAAAAAAATCGGCCTCCCCATACATTTATGTGCGCGTAACTCGACAAAATGTACTGAAGAGCTGATTTTTTTTTAGCGATTTCGGAGTTGGTCCCTTAGTAAAAGTTGTTCGTAATGATGAGTACAATGACCCCTTAAGAGGTATTGCGTTTACTCTGTTACACGTTGTATATTTGGTTGGATATGTACCTACAAGCAACTTAATAAAGTTACATAGGGTTGGGTAAAATAGATACATAGAGCGTTGTCCGTTAACTGTGATCGTATAAATCCTAAAGCAAATGATGATTGTTCTGATAGCAGTAATTTCGTCAAGAATGTATAGTCCCCATTTTTTTGTCAGCCAGAACTGTCCTGTAAAGAAAAAATTAAATATGAATATGATGAATTGAAAGAAGAACCAAATTCTAGAATTATTAAGATAAGGTCCAAAGCAACTTGACTTGCTAATTAATTTAGTGAAAAAAGTGCTCTGAACTAAAAAAAAAATAACAATAGCGAATAATTAATCAGATAAGCAAATAACAGCTACACAGACCCTCTTAATAAAAGTTCAGCAGTTATATAAAATGGATCACAAATAATAGGTTAAGAACTAACTTACTATTAAGAGCTACTAACACCTTCTGTGGCCTAAGCTTGTCTTTAATGAATACAATTTATTATTTCGTTTACTCATTTATTTTCTAAACTTATTTGATACTTTTTTCAAATATTTCTTTAAAAAAATATGTAAAAAAACATTCGGAACCCTTTGCACGTCCTACTCGCACTTGACCGGTTTTTCTATAAAAATGTCATGATGATAACTCAGGTGAAGTTAACTATCACTCCCTAGACATCAGATCAACACAGACCTATAGCTAGACAGTTGACTACAAACTCACTTCAAAATATCACCGACAAAAGATTACACATTTTCACGTTGAAATTATTAGGTACTGTACCTCTATAACACCACTGCTCCGTACTTTCCTACCTTATAAGTATCGATACCAACGCAACTAATTAAAAATTGTGAAACTCAATTCTCACTATATAATGCAAACGTATACAATGTGTAACAGAATAAACGCAATACCTCTTATGGGGTCATTGTACTCATCATTATGAACAACTTTGACTTTGTAACCAACTCCGAAAACACGAAAATAAAATGTCACGTCTTAAGCTAAAGAATAATTACTTAAATAAGCAGCTGCGACATTCTCACAAAATTCTGGTTTTCAAAAGAAGTCTAGTTTGTGTTATTATTATCAAGTTATTCTAACCATCCTTGCTGAATCATGAAAGCAAGAATATTCTGCGGACTGGTACCGAACCGTTAGGATGCGAATCCGATGACCGGTTTTTACTATTATGATTGTGTACGGAACTCTTAAAAAGGTACAATGTTTCTAACAGGGCACTGAGTTATCAGAGGAAGGACGTTGCACTAACGGGAATTGTTATCTAGAATTTTTCTTATCACCAGTATGCATAACAAAACCTATATATTGCGAAAAAAACACAGTTTGGCTTTAATACTTCACGAGAGATCATCAACAGCGGTCGCATCTATATAGAAACAACTCTGAATTCTGCAGTCTAAAATGAGAGCGGTGTGCGTGTTGGTGTTACTGACGCCATACTTCTGGTTGGCGCACTCCTGGGGTGAGTACGAGGTTTTTGTTTCTAACTAGCTTTCTGCGACAGAAATTAAATATGTGTGATCTTATCCTACTAATATTATGAATGAGAAAGTTTGGATGTTTGTGTAACAATCAGGCAAACACGGCTGAAGGGATTTGGATGAAATTTGGCACACATGTAGTTCATAACCTGGAATAAAAGTGAAGCTACTTTTTATACCGGTAAGTAGCATGAATTAATGGAGAGAGACTAAGGAGGAAGTGGAAATTTAGAGCCGCTGCTGCCTTAATACTACAGATTCACAAGTACCAAGAGAGAAACATATCATAATAATTTTTGGTCTGGTTAGGGTAGGTGTAGGGTAAGTGGAGGGTATAAACCAGTTGACGGGAGCGACGCCGCGGGAGACAGCTAGTAATATTATAAATTAAAAATTCAATATCTTTTGATTTTGTGGGTCGATTTTGATGAAATAAACGCTAAATGTTACTCGGGTTAACACTTAATATTTTAAAGAACTTAGCTTTCGAATCCAATCAGTGGTTTTTGCGTGATACTGACACAAACATTTGGACAAACAGACAAACAGATAAACAGACAAAAATTTCAAAAATAGCATTTTTGCGTTTCATACTTTTTTCTGACATTTGTCTGTTATTTTTATGCGAAAATATTCAATGTACAGACACGGCAAGTCTACGATTTTATTATATGTATAGATATAGATGTAAAAAAATGTCAGTCAGCATTACAGCGTCAGCATTACCTACTCTGTATTTCTACCCTGGCCTCTCCAATAACTACTAGACCTGGTCATCTGCGTATGTTAAAATTTTACATTTATAAAATGATAGTCAACACAGCTCATTAATATAAATAAGGAAAAAGTGAGTTCTAAAATACAGCCTTTAGGAATTCCGAAGGTAAGTTTTTTTCATCCCTCACTACTGAACCAATCTTGACACACTGAGTGCGTTCTGTAAGATAATCCTTAAAGATTTTCAGCAGACAGAGACAGTGTCGAACGTCTTAGATAGATTTAATAAATGCCAAGGCATTTACTCTTGATAACTAGGTGAGTTACAATTTTATATATTGGGGCGATAGTTAGTGACACTATCTCTGTCACCACTCTTATAAATAAGATGAACAGTGGCCTTCTTAAAAACTCTTGGAAAGGTACCCTGAGTCAGAGATAAATAACAGAGTTATGTTATTAAAGGAACGAGTTTAGTTCGACAGCCTTTAACAATTTAAGAGGGATATTACCCCAGCCAGTAGCACTGCCATCTTTCAAACCATTGATGACCGAGTTAACTTCATGTTCATCAATACTAGTCAAAACCACGGAATTGCCGTTTCTAATCGCATTATTTGAGAAACGAGTTTTGTTGTAGGGATTATTTAAAAATGTTTGGGTTAAATTTTTATCGACGTTTGAAAAAAAAAGTGATCAACTGAGTTTAAAGATAGTTTTTCATCTGGGAAAACTTGTAAAAGTTTAGTAGAATGGCTTTGTATGTGTCATACACAAAGATATCGATTATTTTGAGATTTTGAGAGATATGTGAGTACTGTGTACCTTAAAGTTAAACTATCATATTTTGGGTATGTCTTTGACTTCAATGTACCCTGGCGATTGAAAGAAGAAAGAAAAAAGAAAAAAAAAATCATCATTTGGCTCCGTCAGCTAGGACTGGTCATCTCTCAAATGCCACGGTTTATTCTAATTATTTGTCTTTGAATTGTTCCAAAATTACTCAAGACGCTTTTATCGTGCACGTCTTTCCACATTCTTCTCACATATATGACAATAACAAGTTATTGATTTAAAAGAGTGTCCGTAGAGTTGCATGCCAGTACTTCTCCATAGAGATCTACACTTTAGGACGTGTAAATAGCTTCACCTCTTTGACTGACAGAACTTGACAATTCAAAAGTACCTGTAACGGTTTTACTGAAATAAATGCTTTGAGTTCGGGTTTAAGTGATAAATATGAAAAGTACATTGATGTTGAGGAGACTAAAGCCTATTTTCTTTGTTTCAGTCGGTTTAGCCTATCAACTTTCCAGCTGTTATTCGTCCACCTTGTGTTTCATTACTTTTATGTCTTTACACTTTTCCACCCGCAATACTTGCAATATGACATGTTCCCCACGATAACCGATATCCTCCATGTAACCCATTCGTGGGTAACATGGCCGTGACTAGCAGCTCAGATTATTCAGTCGTAAACTAATTAAAATACCACTGAATTAAAATCAAAACGGTTGGAATTAACTTGTAACTCAATCTGCCTAACCTTTACCGAATGTGTTGAAATTGACTTCTTTATCTATATTTTGAATGGAACAAATGCGTATCTGATAATAGGGATGATTCCTGGTTAAAAATATATGATTCTAATTAGTCGGTTAGTTAGATTATCGAAAAAGATTGGACACGTATTTTTGATTTATCAAATCAATAAAAAATGACGAAGATAAAACTCATCAAAGATCAGGAGTGGGGGCTTGGGCGTCACGTGTAAGTAAAAAGTAAGTAAAAGAGTGTACATACGTACAAGTGACGTCACACAAGTCTTCAACGCACTGCATCCTTTTCATTTTTAGTTTTTGTGAAAAAAGAAAAAAATACGTGTCTAATATATTTTTTTAAATCTATCTGAAGGACTAATTAGATTATTTTAATCATCTATCCTACTATGATTGTTTTGTTTAAGTTCCTCAAAACCGTGTATGTAATCTGGCATTTGTTTGAATTATAGCAGAGTATTACCTAGAGGTTGACTACACTATCAGCTTCTTACGCAATTTTCTCTTGTTACAGATGTCACCGTAAGCCTAAGAGAACAGCTTGTATTTTATACCAATGGTACCAGAACAAAAACCGTGAATTTGATTTCTCAAAACCCAACATCGTTAGTTTACGATGAAGTTCACAACATGATGCTTTATGTCGACAAACAGAACAACAACGACGCAATATGTGGATATAACTTATCTTCCAAAGAAAATAGATGTTTCATCGAAAGAAACGGTCGGAACATTACCGGTCTCACCTACGACCCGGTCACAGAAACAATCTTCTTTACTGACACAAATGAAAGAAGTATCAATTTCATTTCAAAAACTGGATGTATTAACAACGTTTACGGAAATCTTTTAATTCAGCTGGATAACGAGGCTATCCCGGGTGATATTGCCGTGGATAGTTGTAAAGGGTATACATTTTTTTTGATAGTTTAATAATCAACATCGGATAAATATTTATCAAAATTCTATTTTATTTGCAGATACATTTATTGGACCAGCACCAGCACCACAGAATTTTATACAGGAAAAAAAACGAAATTTGAGAGAGCTAAATGTAATGGTTCCGACAGAGTGGTCATATTCAAACCCACAAATTATTATGAAATATTTTGTATGGCCATTGATCTACGAACACAGAGAATATTTTATTTGAATAGGTGTCATAACAGTTATACATTCCTATGTCATGACGAAAAGTTGCATATTAGTAGCGCTAATTTATATAGGCAAGACGCAACAGGTTTATCAAACACTTTGGAAGAAGTTACCCAACCCAAAGTATTGACCGTCTCAAAAGATTTCGTCTATTTTACAAACAGAAGCGAGAGCTACGACTCTGTTTGGCAAGTACCAAAGAACACAACGATAAATGAAGATCATCAACCCAAAGAGATAATTAAGATCACTGGTGTCAGAATACTCAGTATTATAGCGAATTATAAAATTCAAGATCAAATCAAAGGAATACAAGATTGCGATTCTCTGTCTAGTCTGGAAGTCGAGTCAGCAATCACAGAAGCATCTGATCGCACTGGCGAGCGATGCAATGTTTCTGCCTGTGAGAACTATTGTCTGCAAGGTAACTGCACCTTCAACGATAGGGGACTTCCTAAATGCAGGTAATACATACTTAATGTTGGTCCCTTAAAAATATTACATTTTGGTGCAAGTGGGGAATGTTTGTCATTGCAGCCCAGGCGGAATAGACGCCCGAGCAGGCGAGGCAATTATGAAGCCTCTTCTAGAAAAATTCAAATAATAAGAAAATCATAATGTTGATCGTCCGTCGGAGACCAGTCTGTAGTATTTTGCATGGTCTTAGACATTAAGAATCTGACACTCCTTTACACTCATTCCCGGTCATTAGATGCTATCCCATCCAAAAATAGGGTGGAAAGTCGCTGGTCTGGCCCTGCCTATTTAATTGATTGTACTTATGATACCAGTCTAGTCGCTGGTAAGCAAACCCTTACGAAAATCGACGTCGGCGAAAGAAAAATCCGCGAGTAAATTCTCACAATAATTTGTTACTAAGTACTATTTATATTAAAGTTTAATTATGTTTTCGAGTAAGGGTCTTGGAAAACGTCGTTTGTTAACGGTATCGTCTTCGGCACACTTTTTCAACACACTTGTTCAACTCTTATTAGTACTGGTTTATTCAGAATCCAGTGTATTTTACACACGTGCTTTTTCCATTTATCAACACAAAGTTTGCCAACTTCTGATGGTTTCCTTGTTTAATAACGACATATTCACCGAGTTCGCCATGTTCACCATTTCAGTTGTATTGCGGGCTACTCCGGAGACCGATGCGAAGTCGCCGTGTGCCATGGGTACTGTCTCAACAACGGTGCCTGTTCCCTGAACGAGGTTGACGAGCCTGTCTGCGAATGTGCTGGTAATCATGAAGGAACTAGATGTGAAGCTGATACAAAGAACACTGCCCCTACCTACGAATTAGCGAAAAGAAACCTAACGATAGCCGATTTACTGTCGATTTTGCGAAAACCTTCCTCAAAAACGTATTTAACTGTTGAAGTTTAAGATAATAACTGTTTAGTAAATTACGTAGTTAATAATAAAAGATAAAAAGTTGATATTTATCGAAACGCAACGCGGAGCCGTGGGGCGTAGGCTTAGTGTTTAAAAAATGTTCTCTTGTAGGTAGTCCTGTAGGTACTGAAAGTGGTCGCTTCAAAATAGTTGAAAATATTATACTTTATGTAGTTCAAAATAATTATTGTAATTATCACCATCTTAAAAAATACCTTTTTGTAATTTCTTATTCGTTGGTGAGTAACAGGTTTCTGAATATAATCATTTAAGTTACAGACTTTTCTAAACCTGCTGTAATGTAAAATTTTGTCATTTTTTCAGTAGAAGAAAGAAAGCATTTATTTGCTGATAATGTAGGTATACATATTAGTTGGAATATTTGTAAATTGTCGCGATACATTTTGTCTTAAGGCATGCAAAATTTTAGTTTTGAATTTAATAATATAGTTGCAATCATTACAAATATTATTTACACTAATCACACAGGCGTCATCACGCTTAACAGGAGGCTCCAATCATAAACTAATTTATATTTATTGGTACAGAAATAAATTATTATTATTTTTTTTTTTTTATTTGTAATCAGAATTTAATAGGTAGTTTCAGATTTTAATTTTATGAATATTGTGACGAAGATATATGTCCAAATTCTCGAACAGTTCCTAAGCCACTTTGCTTGCTCATTTAGTAAGTAATGTGGTTTGAGTGGGAAAAAGAACAAAAGTGATTAATGAACTAGACGAACGAAATAAAAATAACACAGACCCCACATAGTAAGTACACAGCAGTAATATAAAATAGATTACAAATAATAGGTTAAGAACTAACGTAGTATAAAGAGCTATTAACACGTACTGTGGATCAAGCTTGTTTTTAATGAATAAATCTATACATACGCTCATAATATTATATTTTTAATATATAATAAGCGTGCAGATTCAGTCTTCTACAACGTATAACAGAATAAACGCAATACCTCTTAAAGGGTCATTGTATTCATCATTATGAACAACTTATACTGTCTGTGTTTCATGATAGCTACAACCCGGAAGTCTTTAAGTCAAGAGTGAATAGGTTACTCCTAGGCAAGCGTGCTCCATCTTCGGCCACATCATCGCTTACTGTCAGGTGAGATAGTGGTCAAGCGTGTGCCTATCAATAATAATAAAAAAAAACTATGGGACCGGCACTGTAATCGCGAGAAAAATCCACTGATCCATACATTTCTGTGACAAAATGTAAAAAATTCGACAAAATGTACTGAACAGCAGATTTTTTTTCGCGATTTCGAGGTTGATCCCATAGTAAAAGTTGTTCATAATGATGAGTATAATGATGACCCCTTAAGAGATACTGCGTTTATTCTGTTACACGTTGTACAGATCGCAATTTCTACCCATCCTCTTATTGTCAACCTTATATCACCTTTCCCAACATCGACACCCAAAGACAAAGTAAGCCCATCCCTTTGCCCGGAACACGGAAATCGAATTATAGTTAAATTGTCAACCTAACTGACACTTAAAATAAATGTGTTTCGTATATTAAAATATTCAAAAGTCTAAAAGGAATGAATTGGACAAGCGCTACTGAAATTTCAATTTGTCCATCCTATTTTAACTATTGACACATTCCATCCTATTGTAATGTATGCCTACATTCTAGCAAATAAATAATCTGATTTGATTTGACAATCGCTATCACTGATAGAATATCACTATGCACAAACCCTATTTTTCAACAAATTACAATAGTGTAGACATAGCCTTATGTGGATAAGACTAAAAAAACATACGTAAGAAGGCAACTTTAAAGGTTTGTTTACTCCAACGTTAGGCTGTGGGTACAAGAGATACTCTAGAGACATCTCGAGCCTGTCAGGCGCCTTAACACTAATGAACCCTGCCACGGAGAACGTTTCATAGGAGTGGCTGCCTTGCTTATGTGACGATTTTTTAGGGCTAAGGATGTTTTTTTCCACAGTGTGCACTCTGCTTTATATGAGGACAAGATTGTGTACTGTTTTATTCCTTCAGTTTTGAAGATATACTGGAAGAGAAAACACGTGCTTCGCGCGTTCACATCTAGTGTGCGGCTATGAGTGAGGTTAAATTTAATCCCGGGAAAAATACGGGTCGTGTCAACTGGGCTACAAAGATATAGGACAGTGTAGCATAATGATGACTCCTGAGAAAGTGTTACCTATTCTTAATATCCAAAAGCAGATCGGGTAAAAATAGAAAACCAAAACTTCTCTTATGGCTAAAGTTTTAACTTACCATTCACTCCAAACGCCAAAATATAGAAAACACCAAGTACCTAAAAAGAAGAAGAATTACCAATTCTACTAAACATTCATAGATACTTAACGAAACACTTTTCGACTGAAGTGGTACTATCAATCTTGTTGGTGGGGAGACAGGCAGCGACCCTGATTAATTGCCAATATAATTAATCGGTAAATATTTATTAATACCGGCTTTTGTCGCCGTGTCAACGCCAGATATGATTCTGATAAACTGTTTTATTGAGCCGTTTGGGGTACCAGGGAAGCATATTCGGGGAAGGGTGACAGTAATATTATAATGAGATAGCGACAAATTTCTTCGAAACCTCCTTGAATGAATGCCTCCCTGATTTCCACGTGTAAGCCCTGGCTTTTGATGTACTAGGAATGCATATGAATTGTGGACTTTGCACCGTGGGGTTACGACACAAGGATAACAAAGCGTGTGTAAAATCTACCACAGTAAAGATATTCACGCTTAAAAGATCATAAATAGAACGTCGTGCTATTCAGCACTGTGAGTAACATTCGAGTGCAATTGACAGGCTTCTAAGGTCCTTTGATTGTTATAAATATTTAAAAATGAAGCATATTGTTAGAAGCTTAATAAAAATTTTACAATTTCGTACCGGTTGATGGACACAATTATTCTCATAGACATCGATTTGGAGTTCAATAAGTTCTGAAGTAGTAAGTCGGAGACCTCATTTCCGAGCCTCAAGTTTTTTTCCGTCTCATTAGGGGCACATGTCAAAGTTTCCTGCTTATTTAACTATACAGCTTCTTTTTCTAAGGCTACTTTCAAGCGGATTCATTAATTATTCACATAAAAATAACTTGGGCCTATACGTCCTGTATAGCTCCGTCTCTTTCCCACTGGAAGTAATATTGAAGTAATACTGCTTTAAGAGTTGGTGGTTAGGCCCCAGGGCAGCATGTTCATTATAACGAACTTCAAAAAAAAGGAGGCGGTTCTCAATTCGGTTGTATTTTGTTGTTTGTGTTTGTTACCTCATATCTTCGCCATAAACCGCTTTGAAAAAATCTTGTTTCATGTGAAAGGCATTCTTCTTCTCGATTGATTTCATTGACATTTTATCAAAATCGGTTCAGTAGTTTGGTTTTTAAATCCAAACAGCTGGAAAACATAATATGTGGAAAAATCATCCATGTATACAAAATTGCGTGTTTTGCTTTCCTGCGACTTTCCAGTGGTGTTGTTAGGTGTGCACCACCAAAAAGTGAAAAAAAAAAATCGCAATAAAATAACCGACCCAAAAAAAACATTACAATGTACAAAATAACTAATTTTGCAAGTCGTCGTTAAATTACGAAGAAACAACCAAAAACACCGACTTCCAAAATAAGAGTTACTTTGTACCGTAGGTACGGTCACCCATCTTTGGACCGATCAGGGTAAGCTTTGCTTCACCTCAAAGATACACCTGTACGTATTTATAGCAATAACATCTGTTTTGTTATTGTTTATTAACTAAGGAATGAAACAATAATAATATAAACTGAAACATTACAAAAACCTTTATAGGTTTAAATGACAATTATAATATGAAACAAAACCAGTTCCGAAAGAAATTGCGTTTTGTGGCAAATTTCCACTAAAAATGCTTAATTATCCAACGAAATATGATTTAATAACACTAATTAGGGAATAGAAGAAAATTGGTTTTAAAGTAACTATAGGTAATTAGGGTCAAAGTCAAAGTCAAAGTCAAAGTCAAAGTCAAAGTCAAAGCATTTATTTCAATTAGACCATTTACAGGTACTTTTGAATTGTCAAGGTCGGTCGGTCAAAAAGATGAAGCTATTTGCACGTTCCAAAGCGTAGATCTCTATGGAGAAGAACGTACAAGAAACTCCACGGACACTCTTTTAAAAATAATATTTTGTTACAAAATTATGGTTACATCATTCATATTGAAATTATACATATATGTGAGAACGATGTAAAAGACGTGCAGGATAAAAGAGTCCGGAGTAAAAAAGAAACAATTCAAAGAAATAATTAAAATAAACCATGGCAGTCGAGAGATGACCAGTCTCAGCTGACGGCGCCCGTTCACGAACATGACGCATACGCTAGCACCATTCGGCTCAACCATTTTTAAGGGAGCCAAATGATCCAACGCATGCGCCACCATCAGCCAGACTTTTGAGTGAGCATGACATCCCCAATCGCCAGGGTACATTCAAGTCAAAGACCTACCCCTACCCCGGGATTTTGTTTGATCAGCTGAATCCGGTTTGACTGGACGCCGACCCTATTATAGTTGGGAAAAGGCTAACCAGATGATGATATAAATAGTTGATATTTAAGTAGATAAAAGATACTTCCTAGGCAGGAAGTCTCTACATAGTTACCGATCGGATACCGACCGAATTTGATCGATAAATCTTAAGGTCGCCTGTACACAGTCAATCTTGAACGCTATCCACATCGCGATCGAGTTTACCTGTGTATGGGCGGCCTTATTCTTATCGAGTGAATTCGGTCGGTAGGCGATCGTTAACTATGTCGAGGCTTCTCGCCCTGCATTGGGACATATCCTATGACCCAATCCAGGTTGAAATCTTTCCGTGTGCAAGTTTCATCAAATCCGTACAGCGTTTTAGACAGTTTTTTATGTATGTCGTAGGATAATTTGATACTTCGAATCTTCGCGGAAATCCTAGGGGTTTTGCGAAAACGCGGATAAAGTCAAAGTCAAAGTCAAAGTCAAAGTCAAAGCATTTATTTCAATTAGACCATTTACAGGCACTTTTGAATTGTCAAGGTCGGTCGGTCAAAAAAAAAAAGATGAAGCTATTTGCACGTTCCAAAGCGTAGATCTCTATGGAGAAGAAAGTGCAAGAAACTCCACGGACACTCTTTTAAAAATAAGTTTTTGTTACAAAATTATGGTTACATCATTCAATTGAAATTATACATATATGTGAGAACGATGTAAAAGACGTGCAGGATAGTCCGGAGTAAAAAAGAAACAATTCAAAGAAATAATTAAAATAGACCATGGCAGCCGAGAGATGACCAGTCTCAGCTGACGGCGCCCGTTCACGAACATGACGCATACTTTAGCACCATTCGGCTCGACCATTTTTAAGGGAGCCAAATGATCCAACGCAAACGCCACCATCAGCCAGACTTTTGAGTGAGCATGACATCCCCAATCGCCAGGGTACATTCAAGTCAAAGACCTACCCAAAATGATCATTATAGTTTAAATTTGAGGGACCTACATAGTACTCACACATGTGCCGTTAATGCATGAAATTATACAATGCTAAATAAATTGAGTCTATACAATAAAAAAAAAAATATAGCATTCTTACAATCTTCATCCGGTCCAACAATATTTCCAAATGCTAACAGATTACTTTGTGCGCCCTAATGGCTGTGGAGCAGGACCAGCATTGAGCCAAGCATTTTTATCTTCAATATACTCCCCTAACTTATAATATGCTTGCCTGCATAGTGTGCGTTTAATACAAGATTTAAATTTAGTCTCATTTAGTTCTAATATATGGGGAGGTATTTTATTATAACATTTTAAACAGTACCCCATAAAAGATGAGGCTACTTTAGCCAGTCTGAAACCTGGTTGAACTAATTGGTCCCTATTTCGAGTACCATAATTATGTCTGTCGCCTCTTTTACTAAAAAGATGTAAATTCTTTCTAACATACATGATGTTTTCGTAAATGTATTGACAAGGTACCGTCATGATGTTAATATTCTTAAACAGTTCCCTTAAAGAATCGCGCCGGCCGAGTTTGTATAAGGCTTTAATGGCTCTTTTCTGCAGAATAAAAATAGACTCGATGTCTGCAGCCCGTCCCCATAGTAGTATACCGTAAGACATGATACTGTGAAAGTAACTAAAATAGACCAGTCTCGCGGTATCTACATCCGTAAATTGGCGGATTTTCCTGACAGCATATGCTGCTGAACTTAGCCGTCCTGCAAGAGATGTTAAATGAGGACCCCATTGTAGCCTTGAGTCAAGAGTAATTCCCAGGAAAACCGTTTTATCGACGAATTCAAGTTTTTCCCCGTTCAATACTATGTCACAATCACTGCCTCTGACATTTGGTAAGGCAAATCTTATGCATTTCGTTTTCTTTTCATTTAGAACTAAATTATTGGCAGTAAACCAATTTTGGACTTGCATTAGGGCGTTATTTATGACGTCAAGATTATTGGTTCGTCTATTTATCTTAAAAATCAAAGAGGTATCGTCGGCAAACAACACCATATCAAGTTTTTGTTGCAATAAATGGGGCAAATCATTTATATATACTAAAAATAAAAAAGGACCTAAAATTGAGCCCTGGGGAACCCCCATTTTCACATTTAATCCCGACGAATTGACACCGTTTACTTGAACTAACTGCTGTCTATCATTTAAATAAGATTTAACAAGGCTTAAAGCTGTTTTGCCCAGCCCGTAATGCCCAAGTTTCAGAAGTAATGTTTCGTGATTTACACAATCAAACGCCTTAGATAGGTCACAGAAGATGCCTATGGCATCTTGTGCCTCTTCCCACGCATTAAAGATGTGCTTCAATAAGGTAACACCAGCGTCAGTCGTGCAACGTCCTCTGGTGAAACCATACTGTTTATCATGCAAGATGTTATTGGTGTTAAAATGATAAAGCATCTGATTAAGCATCACTTTTTCAAATACCTTGCTGAACACTGGCAACACGGATACTGGTCTATAATTGTTTGTGTCTTTACTATCCCCGGATTTGAAAAGTGGTATCACCTTACTGAATTTCATTAGGTCCGGAAAGACACCTTGATCGACACACAAATTAAATATTAAAGCTAAGTAAGGCGCTATAGTTTCAATAATTGAGGTACACACTTTGATAGACAATCCCCATAAATCCTCGGTCAATTTAACCTTGATTTGTTTGAAAGCTTTCATTACTGTTATGGGGTTTATATGCTTGAAATTAAATTCAGTCGGGCAGGCTGAAACATTTGCCTGTAACAAATCAAAAGCAAGCGAAGGTGACGAATTCAAGGCTTCAGTAGTTTTAATTGGAATACTGGTAAAGAAATTTACAAATTCTTGAGCAACTTGTTGGTTATCGCTAATAAGACCCTGAGTGGTCTCCAATGTGTAATCAGTGTTATGTCTTTTGTTCCTGTTTGTTTCATTATTTATAATTTTCCAAACAGTCTTTATTTTATTGTCTGCTGTTTTCACCTTATTGCTTATGTAAAAAGCCTTAGCTACCTTACAAGTATTTTTATAAATTTTTGAGTAGGTAGCTACATACTTATTAAAAGTTTCAGTGTTAATATAAGGCTTAAGGCCATATAGTTCATAAAGTCTATCTCGACTTTTTCTGAGTCCTTTAGTCGCCCAGTCACTAAATAAAAACTTAGGGCAAATAGTTTTAGTTATTTTTTTAAAAGTGTTATTGAACTCAGTTTGGACAACAGAAAAAAATTCTTTATATAAAATATTACCATTGTTCATTGTGAAGCCCTGACTACTTAACTTGCTGCCTAAAGTGCTGTTAAATTTGTTTAATTTACCGGCTGTTATTGGTCTTGTTTGTATCTGCACTTTTTGTAATGGTATGGTAGACTCAAAAGTTACCGTTAGCCCACTGTGATCAGAAGGGACACAATTTACAATGGCTTTTTTTAAGTAGTTGCAGCAACAAAAAACATTATCAATGCATGTAGCAGTCGTTGCCGTTGATCGGGTTGGTTCTATGAACACATTTGATAAATTGAATGACTTAAAGAGATTTAAAAAGCGACTGCTATCTGAATTACTTTCTAAAATATTTATATTGAAATCTCCACAGACAATCAAAAGTTTATTACCAGTTGCAAGTTTTGTCAAAACATCTTCCATCACTGACTCAAAAACAGAATAGTTTTGATAATTAGGGGGTCTGTAAACGCACACTATGACATGCTTATCTAGCTCAACACAGGACAGTTCAATGTTATGTTCAACCGACAGTTCAATTATATCTTTTCGAGTTTTAAATTTTATAGACCGTTTTATTAAGATAAGTGAACCCCCACGCAGCATTGATTTTCGGTTAAAACAACTGCCCAAATTGTAATTATCATAATTAATTAACATTTCAGAATCCTTTAACCAATGCTCAGTAATACAAACAATGTCAAACATTGATTTTTCTAAAAATAATTCAAATTCCAATTGCTTCGAAGAAAAGCCTTGTATGTTTTGAAGGTATAAAGTAAAGGATTTCTGATTAGCTCCATTTATATTAGTGCTAGAAGATACCTTGTTGTTGATAAGTTGAGCTAAATTGCATATGGTACCATCTGTTGTCTTATTGCCTAGTTTAAATTGTTTGAGCTAGCAACCAAGGCATTAGTACTACTACTAACTGTGGTGCTAATACTTGAGTACTTCGACATACTAATTATGTCTGAGTTAATATTAAAAGCTAATAGCCTCGCTATTTGACGTCTAAAACTAATGGGCAGATACACGGTATTCCTTGTCGACTTAAGTTTATCAACAAAATTGTTGATGTCAAAAAATAAAAGCTTGTCACTATGGTGACTTACTAAAAATTGCATATGCATATTTAGCTTGTGTATGTAATTATTTTGCCTATATGATAAGTGCTCAAAGTATGGAAAAGCACACAAAATTATCTTTCTACAATTAATCTTCAAAAGTTCGGTGATACTATCTGTGATACCATCATTTGTTAGGTTTGAACTATTTCCTACAATTATGGTTATTATAGAATTCATATCATATTTATTCTCAGATATAGATGCTAGTATGCGTTGGTAAGAAGACTGAGGTGTACAAAAGTTTTGAGAAGGAAAAGGAAGGCTGTTTCTAACCAATTTCCTATAATTAGGTAATATAATTAGGTGATAATTAGACATAGGCGAAAAATTATCAAATCTTACTGGACAAAGTCAGGATTTTTGCGAAAATACTCGTTATTATAGCAATATTGCGAAACGAAACGCTGGCTGTTATGAAATAAGAACGCTGATTGGTCGGTCAGCGCGTTCAATAAGAGATCGTCTCTGATTGGTTGACGTCTTAAATGTCAATCATTTGTTGCCGCACGTTATTTGTTTACGTTTGTGTCTGAGTTAAATTGCAGAAGTGTTTTGTTTTTTATCGTAAATAGTGTACCTACTTGGACTTAAATTTAGTGATTTTCCTTTCTCACCTATTCTAAACCTTCATAACTCTATGATACAATACTTGAAGTTAATCATCGGCAAACTAGGAACCAATTAGAAGTCAGCCAGCAAAATCGTAGCCAATCAGTGTTGAGCACATCAAATCTTACTATAGTAACGAGTATTTTCGCAAAAATCCTGACTTTGTCCAGTAAGATTTGATAATTTTTCGCTTATGTCTAATTATCCGCGTTTTCGCAAAACCCCTAGGATTTCCGCGAAGATTCGAAGTATCAAATTATCCTACGACATGTATAAAACCTACTCATCTTCCAGGACATTGATACATTTTCAAACTTGTTTAATAAAATAATTATGTTTAGAGCTTAGTTTTTAATTTCTTCTAAAACCATGATTATAATTACAAATTACGAACCAGAGGGTATTAAGCAAATGGAGTAATTACGGCGGAACCCTTCAACATTGAAGTAATTAAACAGAACGAGTATTATCCTAATTGGGACTGCGCTGTACACGTACATCTTTTGATTTCTAATGATTTCATGCTTAATTATCGAATAAATGCGATGAAAAGTTGAAGTACACACCATTCCATTTGTTTTCCTGCTGTTGTTTTGAATCACTGTTTATTTCTTGATCACATTTTGATAAAAAACCGGACAAGTGCGAGTTGGGACTCATTATATACCGAAAAAATACGTTTCTTGTATAAGAGCCCCCTTTTATTTTTAGTTAATTTTTATTATCTGTTGATATAGCGGCAATAGAAAAACACACTGTTAAAATTTCAACTGTTTAGGTAGGTACCTATTACGGTTCTTTAGATACAGCCCGCATGCAGATAGGACAACGGAGACTCAGTAATAAGCTTCCGTTGGTTACCCTGCGCGTACGGAACCTTAAAAAAGCAAACATTCATTTGACGACAGTGCCCGACACACACATAATAGTAGTTTACCTATGCAACGAACAAAACAAAGTTAAAACAAAAAATAGTAAATGAAATTTTTTAAATAAAACTTTTGTCACATAGAGAACTGCTTGATTACGAAGCAGCTTAGCACTCCAATTCCTCTCTACTCTATGACCGTGACATTATTCAGGTCCCCGAGGAGATTATTGGCGAGAATCGAAGATATTAAACGGTGTTCCGTGACGAAAATTTCTGGAACAATATTATCGATAAAGCAATCAGTGTTCATTATGATATATATAACAATTTTTTCTCCATTTTCGTCTAAGACTGGTCGTAACTTTATTTTGTTATTGATAGGCACGCGCTTGACTCACCTGATGGTAAGCGTTGATGTGCTCAAAGATAGACCATGCTTGCCTAGAAGTAACCTATTCACTCTTGGCTTAAAAACTCCCAGGTTGTAGCTATCAGGAAACACAGACTCTGGCAGGGAATTCCACTCCTTAGCTGTACGCACAATGAATGTGTTCCCAAAACGTTTTGTGCGTGTGGGTGGGATGTCCACCATGTACCGGTGGCGCAACGCCGTACGTCTTGTGGTCCGATGATTGAACGAGCTTGGCAGAATTAAACTATGCAATTCCGTTGCACACTCCCCAAAATGCAACCGATTAGGCATAGGAGTAATGATTGTGGGCGGAAAAATCTAGGACTTGTTTCTTCAGAGAAATTAGCCTGATTGCGGAAAACTGATGTGTTATTGTAGGTGAGAGTATTGTTGCTTTCTCATTTGCATCTTACTAGCTGACCCAGAGAACTTTGAACCGCCTCGCCTCAGAATCAATAAATCTTAATGTACGAGTCATACATCGTACATGCGCCTACATGGCACGCGCGCATTGCATATTTACACAAATCATCACTTTTCCGTCGCCTTGCACAAATTATATTGTATCGCGACAGTACGTAATTAGCGTTCATAGTCAGCTGTACTCATTACCGATCATTCACCTTACATTCATATTACATTAGTTACGTGGTAGTTAAAACTATTCAATAAATCAGAAGTTATTTGGCTATCAGTGACTTATCATTTCAAACTATCTACAAGGTGTGTGCGACCCATTCAGCAGCGCATACACTTAATTTATTAGCTGAATTCCGTTTCACACAAAATGTTTATGAAAATTTATAAATTCTTTCGATGTCTTAATAGTTATTCTGCTATTCTGGGTAGACACTTACTGTGTAATGTAATGAAAATCGATGTAGACGTTCTTGAGTTACTAATGGTTTGACTATCCAGATTTTTTTTTATATACAAGGTGATTGGTAATTTAGTGCGTTCCTTCAAATGGGACACCCCTAGAGGTTATTATATTTGCATCGATTTTGACGCCCATGACTTGATGACCCGTTGACCTGGTGAGGGTCGCTGATAGCCGATGGATGCGAGACGCATAAGACCGGTTGTTGTGGCGACACGCACGGGGAGGCCTATGTCCAGCTGTAGACGTCTTTCGGCTGACATGATGGTGATGAACTTGGTGACCAAATCGAGTTTCAGTTAGTAGTTTTAGGAAAGAAGTTATCTGACAAAAAAACTTTTTCACAAAACAAAACCGACTTCCAAAGTACAAATAACTTTTATTCCGATAGTCGGTGTTTTTGGTTGCTTATTCGTTATTTGACACCGACTTACGAAATTAAAGTTATTTTGTACTTTGGTAGTGTTTTTTGGAAGTCTGTTTTGTTTTGCGAAAAAGTTTTTTATTTTTCACTTTTTAGTGGTACCCCACACCTAACAACATCACTGGAAAGTCACAGGAAAGCAAAAATACGCAATTTCGTATTCATGGATGATTTTTCCACACATTTTTTTGTAGCTATTTGGATTTAAAAACTAAAATACTGAACCGATTTTAATAAAATTTCATTCATTCACATAAAACAAGAATTTTTCAAATCGGTTTATAAATGACGGAGATATGAGGTAAAAAACACGAAAAACAAAATACAACCGAATTGAGAACCTCCTCCTTTTTTGAAGTCGGTTAAAAATAGTAATTGTCAGCTTGTAAACACAAAAACACAACAAAAATTACAAGTTAGTTATATCAAGGGTAATCATTAACTTGCCTTATAAGCTGGAAAAGAAATTTGAATTTTATCAAAAATTTAAGATTGAACTGACTGGCAGGTTGAGTCTAAAAATAATTCTGACAAAATAATTACAAATTGAAATGTAGTCGAGTTATTATTTACCTTCCCTTTGTCAGTTTATTAGAGATGCCACAGCCAGAGCGCCTTGTCTAAGCAAAGGAACACAATAGCGAAATTACAATATTAAATTGATGACGTCATTTAAGAGTACCTACAGATTAATGCCAGACGCTTATGATAGTGAGAAGTTTTTCAAAGAATATTTTGTTTTGTATTTGAGCCCGTGGCTAAATTATAACAGCCACACAGGCCGCTTCAAGGCTAAGCAACGCTTGTCGAGGTTGGTCTGTGGATGGGTGACCATTTTAACATACCAAGACTCTCCGTGCTTCAGAAAGCACGTTAAGCCGTTGGTCCCGGCTATGATTTGGAGATCTTTGGCAGTTGCTACGGATTGTCAGAAGCTAGAATATCTGACACCAGTCTTACCGAGAAGTACCGTGTAAAATACTGGTATTCAGCTGAATACGGTTTGACTAGGAACCGACCCCAATATAGTTAGGAAAAGGCTAGGCAGATGATTTTGTTTTATAGGTATTTTTAACCGACACCTAAAAAAGGAGGAGGTTCTCAATTCGGATATTTGTATTTTTTTTTTAATGTTTGTTCGCGCATAACTCCGTCGCTTGCCAACCGATTTGAAAATTTCTTTTTGTGTTGGAAAGGGTATAGGTACTTCTCATATGGTACAATGAAAAAACATCCATGTATACGAAATTGCGTATTTTTGCTTTCCTGTGACTTTCCAGTGGTGTTGTTAGGTGTGGGGGGGTACCACTAAAAAGTGAAAAATAAAAAAACTTTTTCACAAAAAAAAAGAAACCGACTTCCAAAAAACGAAATTAAAGTTATTTTGAACTTTGTAGTGTTTTTTGGAAGTCGGTTTTATTAGCCTCTGACAGCGTTAAAATCGGAAATTTCTTCTCGGATCTACCCGTAAGTCAAGTTTCATCCATATTCGTCTAGCCGTTCCCGGGACTTGTTCCGTCACAACGTGGTCCGACTCGTTCTGGGCACGGCCCAGACACGGACGTGTGTAAACGAGTTCATAATTATAAAATATATCGATATTTTACTGATCTGGCGAACTAGGGTCCATGCAAGTCCTGGTCATGGCCAGGATATGTTTGGATTAACCATAAGACCCACTCTTCCCGACGTCTTGCCTTCTCCGACCAATCTACTGTGAACTAAATCCTCCTAAAAAACCAAATCACGTCTTCAATAAAACGGGCGTCAATTTTCGGCTCATATACAATAACACCCAAGATATGAAAGGTACATAATTTTCTATTTTTATTCCTCTTTCTCCAGATATGAGTAGGGTCTAAATGTTTATTTCTTAAGGCTGCCAGCTCCAACGGACCGGATGTCCTAATATTAAACACAATTTTGAAATTCAAATCTAGATTTTATTACGATATTGGAGGTGCTATTGGCTGACTAAGAGCCGTGTGGGTTGATCTTGAAGGTTAAGCAAGACTTGCCGAGGGCGGTCTATGAACGGGTGATGACTATCCATTACACACCGTACCTTGGAAAGCACGGCCGTTGTTCCCGACTGTCATTTGATGATATTTGTCACATGCTCAAAGTCAGAAAGAAGCCTGTAAAATCTGACACAAGTAATGCCAAAGAGTACTGTGTTAAACAGTTACTGGGTTGTGGGGATAAGTTATTATATTCTCACATAGCTTCTGCCAGCGGCTACGCCCGCGTGAAATTATCCCAGGGGAACATACTCCCGAGATAAATAGCCTATGTGCTTTTTCAGGCTATAAATGATCTATCTCTATTGTCTTACATGCAGATCCGTTCAGCTGAAGGTCAATCCTATAAATTCTTAAGCAGCTTTCACATTCGTGTGTCACTCGCAAACTTTCAAAAAAGCCTTAATTTTCATACATTTTTGACGGATTGCGACTGAGATACGAAGGGAACGTTGCTTGAAAATTAATAGAATTGCCTCTCTGATTATACGTCTAACGTACTTACCCCGGGAAATCAATTCCACTAGGTACTGTGTTACTCACTGGCTAGTATGTCAGGACTGAAATCAAAATAACAATTAAAAACGCGTTTAGAGTGCGTTTATAATTGATAATTTGGTTGGACCGTAACTTTTACCAAAAGACCGGCTATTTATAAATCTAAGAAAAGAAGTAGGTATCCGACGGAGTTCTTTTAATACGTAGTAATATCCGACATATAGGAAACGAGGAACATTATCAAAGCCGGATCCGGATATCGAGTTACACGGGCTGACAGGCCGTGTCAAGTGTTAAGGTACCAGGGCCGCATAAAGCCGAGATGATGTTTATGTAATCTATCTATATGTATATCTAAACTTCCCTTGGTCACGCCATAACTTGAAACCGATTTGAACGATTTTTTTTTTCTTAATTGTCAAGGTGAGGTTTGTATGAAAGAAAATTTTGAAAAAAAAATCTATCCGGGCGAAGCCGGAGCGGGCCACTAGTACTTTATAGCTAGGAGTCCTAACTGTTGTCAGGTTTGATATACTGATTATAATTGAACTTGAAATCAGAATCCTGTCTGGTAAGATGTGTCATTAGGCAACCTAATTAGCGGCGCGGGACATAATATAAAATTACCCCTCCCGCTCTGGGTGGAGCGGCAGGGAGTGTCAGACTTTTACTGACTAAAACCCACCCTCCTCCTAGTGCCTTTTGAGTTCCCGACTAATGCTGACTGCTGTTGATTCGGCGCGCGTAGAACACAGCGCGCCGTCAACCCAGGCCTGTTCCGATCGGACGGCGAGCTAGTGCACTAGTGTGTGCGCAAACACAGGTACACTCCCTCTTCCATCACTCTCATATTTCAATGGGACGGCAACCCGACACGGCCGGAGAGACATCTGGCGAAGGACCAACGACTTAACGTGCATTCGGAGGCACGGAGGAGTATCAGTATGTTTAAATGATCACCACCATGATGCCATGATGCATGATGCTTAACCTTAAAGATCGACCCGTGCGGCTGTAATTATCTAGCTACGAACTCCTATAGTAAATAACTAATTAAAAATGTTTTGTATGAACCCTTTTTGTTCAAAGTTATAAAAGAAAAACAATAAATTCACAAGACATTTGAGTGACACTCAGGAGGACGGTACATTATTAAAGCGCAAACTCCGGCTCACAGTGACACAGACACTAGACAGTCAGTGTCGTGTGTCGCGAGTGTCAGGAGTGTCACCATATCTAGTGTCTAGGGCTGGCGGCTTGACATTATAGTAATGTCAAGTTAGAAGGTTAAGTATTGTTTGTTTTGGAAGAGACGAATTTTGAAATAACATAGGATTGATGTGTAGACACTAAATTATAGAAAGTATTTTTTTTTGCAATAATGTATTGTACTTTTAAGAGAAGAGAACCAAGGTTACCGACATAGCCCGAAGGATCGCCAAATTGAAGTGGCAGTGGGCAGGGCACATTGCTCGCAGAACAGATGGTCGATGGGGCCGAAAAGTTTTGGAATGGTGACCGCGTACCGTAAGACACAGCATTGGAAGGCCTCCCACAAGGTGGACCGATGACCTGGTGAGGGTCGCGGGTAGCTGATGGATGCGAGACGCACAGGACCGGTTGTTGTGGCGACACTTGGGGGAGGCCTATGTCCAGCAGTGGACGCCTTTCGGCTGATATGATGTATTGTACTTTTCTGCTGGGTCACAACCTTCCTCTCTATAGTGGCGAGTTTTTTGAAGTCAAGCCCATATTTATAAAAATGAACCGTCCAAATGTATGTACGCGCATAACGTGAGGACGACTTTACCAATTTGAATAATTCTTTTTTTTGTTTGGTTCGCCAGAATACAGGGAAGGTTCAAACAAAAAGAATGGGTAAGTAGGGTAGTTAGAGTAGGGCCTGTTAGGGCCACAGCCTGCCAGGGCTGCGGATTTTGTTTGAAAGAGTTATCTCGACCCTGGAAAGCAAAGGGCACTAGGAGGAGCACGGATGGGTTTTAGTCAGTAAAATTTTTACACTCCCTCCCGCTCCAACCAGAGCTGAAAAAAACATTTGATGATTTCCCATCCATTAAAAAAAGAAAAATAATCAACCACGTGGACTCTGTGAGGGTTGGTGGATGTGGTCTCCTCAGGAGATCACCTCCTTCACCATTTTGAGAGCAGTAAACTGATTATTTTATCTCTTTCACTAAGTAAATCGCCTGCCTAGATTCGAACCTACGATATCACAGAAACACACAGGAATCCTCCTAGTTTATGCCCAGTTGCACAGGTTTTTTTTCTTACCACTAACTTAGTCTAATTTAAGGTACAATAATTGTAAATGGGTGTGTCTTGAAAAAATAAGTATTGTTAATTGTAATATAATACAACTTGTAAGTCAAATATTTAAAAAAAAAACTACCCGTTCTTTTTAAAAAGTCTTTTAACCCTCAACACTGGCAGAATAGTCGTCATCAGCTCAGTTGCCAAAGAAGAAAAAAAAACAAAACACATTGACTGTCAATGTCTTGTTAAAATATTATTATAATAATAGCCCAAAAGAAGGTATAAAATCCTGAAACGATTTCACAACTTGAAATTTACGTAGAACGATTTGATCGATAAAGTTATCTGAAATACTAGAGTAAATTAAACTATTTCTGACAACCCTATTTTACCTCCGTTTATTTTCGTAAATTGAGATGTTATCACACTAGCGTATGTATCCGTCGTCAGTGTGGTACGACCTTTATTTGTTTGAAAATGGTAAAAAATTTATCCTGAAAAACGTATTGCTATCAGAGGATATACAACAAAAACTATCTTCCAGTACACATAGAATTTGCATAAACATAGTCACATTTGCATTTCCAGGTATGTAGCTTACCCACCAGGGTTGCAGAATTTGTTCGATAGACTCACCACGGCCCTGGAAGGCAAAGTGCATTTGAAGGAACACGGATGGGGGTTTAGTCAGCAAGAGTCTGACATTCCCTCCCGCACTGCCTCTGGGCTCTGCTCTAGCAGAAGGAGTCATTTGATGATTTACCATCCTTAAAAATAAAAAAAAAACCCAAAGAATGGTGAATGACTCTAAGAAAGCATCTTGCATGCATTCGCAGCAGTTTGGGGTTCCGTATGTTCGACTGTAACCGGATCTCTTGACGACACGGTTGGCGCAGAGTCTTCCCCCGCTTGGCCCAATTTGAATATCAAAAGCTAGAGCACCGAGCGATGATCTGTTTATTCCCAAATTTAGTCACTAATTAGTCGGAATCAGTCGCCAAATATCAGAATCTGTCGGTCACAGGTTAAAAGTTATAAGCGTTTCTAGGTAACCGACCTGGGCAGAATCTCTCAACATAAATAATAATTAAATAATCAAAAATGTGGTCCAGCTGGGGAGATTCTTCTCTGTCTCTGTCGCCAAATTCCTTCTAACGTAACGACATACTCAAATAATTTTACGCGTCAGTGGTTGGTTCACAAAAGTTTTAACTAAATCGGTCCAGTAAATTCGGAGCAATTGGGTTTTAGACAGATACACAAACACACGAGCCATGCTACAAGGGTTCCGTTTTTTATGTGGACGTTTGGATCCCTTAAATTTTTTTTTACAAAAAATACAACCGACTTCCAAATAAAAAACACTACAAAATATAAAATAACTTTATTTTAAAACAATTACAAAAAACAATAATGTCGAATTGAGAACCTCCTCCTTTTGTTGAAATAGGTTAAAAATATAATCTATCTATACATATAATAAAATCGTAGATTTGCCGTGTCTGTACATTGAATATTTTCGCATAAAAATAACTGAGAAATGTTAGGAAAAAGGTACAAAACGCAAAAATGCCATTTTTGAAATTTTTGTCTGTTTGTCTGTTTGTCCAATTGTTTGTGCCAGCATCACGCAAAAACCACTGATTGGTTTCGAAAGTTAAGTTATTAAAAATATTAAGTGTTAACCCGAGTAACATATAGCGTTTATTTCATCAAAATCGACCCACAAAATCAAAAGATATTGAATTTTTAATTTTAGTAAGGAACTTCATACAGCGCTAAGCGTTGCGGTGACCGACTGTTAGCGCCATCTATTGAGAAAGATAAAATGCAGGTAAGCATGAAAATAACATCAACACAAATTGTTGAGTTATTTGTGAAACTTTTAATAAGTAGTAAAATAAAAGTGAACATTTTAATACCATAACGTTACTTATTGTTGTATATGGGCTCCTTATTTACCGTCTCCATTCGGCCAAATATTTTGTCAGTTTACCAAATGGTCGATAGATGGCGTAGCACTGATCACGCGTTTTTCTGTAACGGTGTTAAGATTTTCCGTCAGAGTATGACTCCCACACGATTCTTAACAGCATTGTCGTTCGCTAGGGTATTCGGTCGCATAAAAGGTCTTTCAAGTCTTTGACAGGGTTTCGAGTCCAAAATCGTAAAAAGAAATCTCTGATTTGTTCGGATTGCTGTTGTCGCCTTGGACGTCGGACTTGGTCGGTCTTGAACAATTCTGGTTCTTGCGTCGTTACAGTGCTGAACTGGACTGGGAATCCAGGCCTGTAGGGTTCCGTACCAAAGTGCTAACGGGACTCTACTACTAAGCCTGCGCGATAGATTCAAATTCGAAAGGTCGAACGGTTCGATTTGCAAATAATGGCTATTCTATTACCGATTATTAGGGTACCGTACGCACGGTGACGGGACCCTATTACTAAGCCTCCGCGATCAATTGTGATTCGTGTAAAGTATCGGACGCAAATCGAGTTGTGTCGGACTTGGTCGGTCTTGAACAATTCTGGTTCTTGCGTCGTAACAGTGCTGAACTGGACGGTTCGACTTTGCCATAAACAAAAATAGAATAGAATAGAATGTAACCAGTATTTTTCTAAACACACGAGCACTCCGCTGTGCCGCGAATTTAATGTTTATTTAAATTACATAAGACTTATTTTTTAATTGGGAATTTTCACATGTCAAGGCTCATGATTTAAAAGAATGGCTGTGGAGTTTCTTGCATGTTCTTTTCCATAGAGATCTACGCTTTGGAATGTAGCTTTATGTTTTTGACTAACTGACCTTAACAATTCAAAAGTGTATGTAAACGGTTTATTTGGACAAAATGATTTTCATCTTGAATCTATGTGCTTTGGGGGATGAGCAATATTCAAAAATGTCTGTTTTGAACGACAATTGTCACATGGTTCGATCCCCAGCAACTGTTATTATTTTTGTATTTATTTTGTATTTTGAAATGTATTTTTACTGCATAATATTGTCAAAATAATAATAAAATGGGTTTTTGTGTACTTAAAATAACATTTAAAATTTTATTCGACATTTTTCCAAACAGTTTAGCGAGGAACTGTTATAAGAAGCCACAACATAATTATTACAATATTGCAGATACTTATGGGTCTAACTTATGCAATGATTGTCATCACGCTATACTTTCTGAGAGCTCAGCAGCCAAAA
Source organism: Melanchra persicariae (assembly GCA_947386135.1). Lineage (NCBI taxonomy): Eukaryota > Metazoa > Arthropoda > Insecta > Lepidoptera > Noctuidae > Melanchra > Melanchra persicariae. Next base: position 4,044,918 of record OX376661.1, on the reverse strand, counting down.
ATCATGACATAAATAAGATCGGCTATTTGAAATAAATGTCAACAGAACTCATAGACCTTCGGTTTAAAAAACTGCCTTTCGAAATAATAGGTGTGGGCTCGAATCCTTAAAGGTGTTTTTATTTTTGAATTTTTTTGTATCGTATTTATTCCCATATTTTTTGTGAGATTTGCCTCTTCGCTCTGGCCATGGAGTGAACCAGAGCCGGTAGCGAGAGGTCACCGCCGCCGATCGCCTCGACGAGGACACGGCGGTGCTCCGCCCAAGCAGGGCAGACCTTCACCGTATGCTCCACCGTGTCCTCTGCGGGGATAACTTCTCAATTTACATAGCTCTATCGCGTGTTAACAACCTAAGCAACTTTCTTCAACATCGTGATTCATCATCATCACCCACAGCCCGACTTCGCTCACTGCTGAGCATAGGCCTCTCTTTTCGTGTGGCAATCCCCACGTTCCTGTGCCAGCCTCATCCAGATTCTACCCACGATGGCAACAATATCGTCCGCCCATCTCGCCGCCGGCCGACCAATACTTTTTCTTCCAGTTCTCGGACGCATCAGTCATCACCGTGCATTGCCAAGTGTCCTGCCCAGCTCCGCTTTAGTTCCACAATTCGTTTTCCGATGTTGAAAACCTTCGTACGTCTTCGGATCTCGAAGACGTACCTCTGCCAAGTATGGAATGCTCCATGGCTATCTGTGAAACTATCGGTCTGTACACAGCCTCCTGCGTGAGCGTCCATGTAAGTAAGTAGGTCATGGTAGGAAAACACACTGGTTATAGAGGCGAGCATTCAGACATTGCAGAATTTTGGCAGGCTTCAGAATGTCTTCCATTTTTATAAAAGCGGGCCATCCAAGCTGTATTTTTCTCGATACCTCCGTTGGTTTATTTTCTTTGCCAATTGAAAGAATATGGCCAAACATATCGGTTAATCATCTCCAACGATTCATTTCCAACTTTACCAGTAGGATTTAAATCGCTGAAGGTGTTTGCCATAACGTCTTGGCCATATTCATCCTAAGACCCAACTTAAAAGAAGCATTTTCTGGGGGTCATCCAAGTTCTCAGTGAAAACCACAAAGTCATCTGCAAATCTTAAGTGCGACAGGTAGGCACACAATTGACGTTAATACCGCTATAGTCCCAATCCATACCGACTTTTCACGATATCTTCTAGGACTGCTGTGAATAGTTTCGATGAAATGAGAGGAGAGTTATCATTAAAAAACGTTTCTTCACGAAAAATTACATGAACACAAGAGGGGGATTCAGCCATTGCCTGGCATAACACTCTTCCAAATTCCTGATTCTAAGAGGGGTCAAGCAACGCGGGCTTGTGGATGGCAAGCGTTAGGTGGCTCGCCATCCGATAAGAACCAGGCCCAGGTCGACGGCGGCGCGTTGTGTTCCACGCGCGCCACAAAAAGATGTCAGCAGACGGGGCCCGCTAGGGCCAGTGCCTGCCAGGGTTGCGGAATTTGTTCGAAAGAGTCACCGCGGCTCTGGAATGCAACGGGCATTAAGAGGAACACGGATGGGTTTTAGTCAGTAACAGTCTGACACTCCCTTCCACTCCGCCCCAATCGGAAGGAGTCATTTGATGTTTTCCCATCCATAAAAAAGAGGTCAAGCAATGCTAGATATTGACTGTTCGTATATCTTATTGATCTAACCTAGCTACATCATTTTACTTTCCGACATACACGCGAACGAAGTCGCGGGCAACAGCTAGTTACATAATATTATTGCTGACCTAGAAACAAAGAAGAAATAACTCATGTGCCGTAAAACTATCATCAAATTAAGTACTTTTTGGAATAAACGAGTTTACGAACTTCAAAGCTGGATTTAATGCTTTTAATTTTTACTAAATAAACGGGAATTAAAAGTTCAGAATATATTTTAGTCGCGTAAATTTTGAGTTGAGTTAATAAAGTTTTGGGTACACTTAGTTTGGGAGAGATAATCTGTTCATGAATGGGCAAGTGTTTCATGATTAAAAGTTAAAAATAAATGTTTTGAGCTTTGAAAGCAAAGCTTGTGTAAAACTGTTCAGAGTAAAATTAGTGGGAAGTTTTCAAAAAACGTTAATGGAAGACATTTCATTTTTCATTTCAAGAGGACATGTCGCAGCCAACAAGCTGAATCCGCCGTTTCATTAAAAGTCTAGCCTTTTCATTGAATTGTGCCGTTTAATCAGCGACTTACGTGACATGGGCAATAAACGATATTGAATAAAAGATGTCACTTAGGTCGCTGAAAAATCGGCACATTTAAATGAAAAGGCTAGGCAACCAATTAAAAGGCTGATTAAGCCTAGCCTCGCACAAATCTTTAAATCAATACACACATCATTTTATTTTGTGGTTTTTCTAGTGCGAGTCTGCGAGTCCCAAAATTTTAATTTGTTTGTCTTTCCGTCCATTTTCTCCGGCTAATCTTCAAAACGGCTTGACTTATTTTGGCAGGACATTCACTGGCAGGTAGCTGATGTTATTATTTAAGAAAAATGATTTGAGTTCTGTGGAAAAAACAAAACCTATGATGGTACTTTTTAACCGACTTCTAAAGCAGGAGGAGCATTTGTTCGGGCATAACTCCGTCGCTTGCCAACCGATTTGAAAAATTCTTTGTTGGTAAGGGTATACTTCCCAAATGGTCCCATTTAAATTTTATCAAAATCAGTTCAGTAGTTTGGTTTTTTAAATCCAAATAGCTGGAAAAAATATGTGGAAAAATCATCCATGTATACGAAATTGCGTATTTTTGCTGTCCTGTGGTGTTGTTGGGTGTGGTGTGTTCCACTAAAAAGTGAAAAATAAAAAACTTTTTCACTAAAAAAAGAAACCGACTTCCAAAAAACACTACAAAATTCAAAATAACATTAATTTCAGAAGTCGGTGTCAAATAACGAAGAAGCAACCAAAAACACCGACTACCGAAATTAAAATTGTTTTGAATTTTGTAGTGTTTTTTGGAAGTCGGTTTCTTTTTTTTTACGCGGACAAAACCGCAGGTAACTCAAAGAATTTGTTTCAAACTAGTTAGTTTGAAACAAATTCTGTGAGTTTCAGTTTAACAGCCCACTCAAAACATAAAATAAACTACCCTTATCTTCTGGAAACTTTAAAACTATCATTAAAATGTGTATAACGCTCACGTTATCGATTAAAAAAACAATCAGGCAGGCACTGGGCGTAATAAAACTTGGGGCAAGCCGGCACAAGTTTGTAATGGAGTTAGCACAACTACACGACGACGGGGAGCATCACAAATTGCATTATGAGCCTCCAGGGTACTGCTGAGTGAATGTTTGACAAATGCTTATGGAGTTATGACGTTTTTTTGTGTGTAGTTTAATGTCTTGTGGCGTTTACGCAATTCAAGGCTGTTTTTTTTAATGAAAACTTTGAATAAGTGGTCACCTTCAGACGAAATATTGCTAATATTTTGGACTGTTTATGAATAGCGTAAAGATATTTAAAAGCTTTTTCTTTTTGAGCTGATGGTTAATGTGTTGAATGAAATGGGCCCAGTCAGCAGAAGGTGACTAGAGAGGTTGTTAACAGTCTTCCCAGGGGTTTGCTCGAACAGGCGTTGCACAGATGGGGTGCTCCTTAAGAGGTCACGGAGCCCCTCCATGTGCTGAAGGTTCACCGGGGTGGTTTAGTGAGGTAAATATTCCATACTCCCTGGTCTTTTCCCGGAAGTTGAGGCGCTTTTCAAAGGTGTACCTCTAAGACAAAAGAAAAGGCAGTAGTGACCACGCTAATTGTGGCTTTAATGGTGTTTTAGGTATTCGGGATTTTAAACATACGAAGAGATTTGGATACGATTGAAAATAAAAAAAACGTATAGATAATGTTTCTCTGTTGATTAGGAAATCGCACGCACGTACAAGCCGATGGTCACAACCGCCAAATGGCGGTCATCAAATAAACCATGTCAGAGGCCCTTGAGGCGGTTCAGAAACTCAGATACTAGGGTGTGTGGGGTCGTTAGACCTTTTTTTTTTTTTATTAGTGATGGGTTTGCTCTTGACTCTAGTCAATGTCAGATATGACAGAGACAAAGTCTACTATGGAGCGAGCTTACCCAGAAGGAGCCTGTTCACTCTAACTTTGAAGAGATTAGGGCTGTAAGCTTTTGGAAACACAGACGCAGGCAGAGAGTTCCACTCCTTTGCTGTGCGCATTATAAAAGACGTTTGGAAACGCTTAGTGCGAATTGGTGGAATAGCTACAAGGTAGGGATGGTAAGATGCAGTGCGTCTGGATGTCCGATGGTAGAAGGGGGCCGGTGGGATGAGGTCGTGGAGTTCTTGGGCACACTCACCGAAGTACAATCTGTAGAAGACCGATAAGGTTGCCTACCTTACGGCGATGAGCCAAGCTATGTAGCTTGGCATCCACCAGTTTTGCGTCACCAATGAGCCTCTTAGCCCTGCGTTCCACCGAGTCAAGCGCGGCAAGCTGATACTTAGCTGAGCCATCCCAAAGGTGGCTACAATACTCCATGCAGGATCGGACTTGTGCTTTGTAAAGGGTTAAAAGCTGTCCAGGCCTGAAGTATCGCTTCACCCTATTTAGGATGGCCAGCTTTTTAGCCGCAATTTGGGCTTTATACACGATGGTGGCGCCGAAGTTGAGACTGGATGTCAACTCCATGCCTAGGAGCTCGAGCCGATCAGTAACAGGAACAGATGCACCCCGAAAAGTAGGAGTTTGGTCAAGTCTTACTGCCCACGTGATAAGAAGAAAAAGAAGGGAATAAAGAGCTGTGAAAAACACAAATATACATCTAAACAGTTATTCCTTTGTACGAGTTAACATGAGCATTGATATTTGATTCATTTTAGACCCAACTACTAAGCCGTACTAATAATTTTATTACAATAATAAACATACAAACAAATAGGAAAATCGCTCTCGCACATAATTCTTATAATTGATTTCCCTTTCCCCCTCACCTCACACGTCGGGAGAGTGAATGACATGTGTCTTCACCCGTCTGCCCTCGTTATGATTTCACAGCTCACCGGTTTGCTCCTGTTTAGTCTTGTTTGTTCCCTAAAACTTGAATAAATGTTTTATTAATGTTAATGGTGCTATTCAGAGTGACGAATTTAAGTTGCTTGCGAAGTGTGCTGTCGGGTTACAAAACTTACAAGTGTTTCTACAGCTCATCACACGTGGTCACGAGGACAGACCATGGAATGATGACCAGCTATGACATACTGAGATTACCGATACTCCCCCGTGCCTCGGAAAGCACAGCTGTCATTTGAAGATCATTGAGAGTCGTGGGATAGTCAGAAAGAAGCCAGAAAATCTAAAACCAGTCGTGCTAAGGCGAATCGTGATCTGCCTATCTGACCTCCAAATTCCAGTTACTGGGTTTTGGATCAGATAGGCTCCACGTCAAATACTGGTGCTCAGCTGCATCTGTGTATACTGGAGAAAAGGCTGACAGATAAATAAACATACAGGGTTGTTTCTAAAACATTAACAACCTTTCAGTGGGTAAAAGTACTCTCATACATTTTCATCGGGTGAATATTGCATTTTATAAGAACCAGCAGATTTTTTTTTGGTATTTCAGAGTTGGTTTCATAGTAAAAGTTGCTTAGAATCATAAGTACTTGCGCCCACTGGAAGTTTGCTGGTGTTTTACAAATAACCCTATAAATATGTTACGGCTAATAGCCGAAGTGCGGCTACACCTAGTTTTAGCCGGCTACAACTAGCCGGTCATTGGGCACCCCGACATCCCCTTCGTGGTTATTTTTTTTAAACCACACAGAAATAGGAACTTTAAAATGTTTTGAGGTTAGGTTAGAACTAGTTGTAGCCGGGTTGCACCTAGTTGTATCCGGGTTGCACCTAGTTGTAGCCGGCTAAAACTAGGTGTAACAGCACTTCGGCTATTAGCCGTAACATATATAAAACTCTAACGTTACTGAGTGACTGACAGACAACACACAGCCGAAACTACCGGTCGTAGGAAGCTGAAATTTGGTCTGTAGGTTCCTTGGGAAACAGGGAGCACTAAGCAAGGATTTTCTGAAATTCCTACGGGAACGGGAAAAAAACGGGATATGCGCGTACGAAGTCGCGGGCTAACGCTAGTTTTGTATATTTGTAAAAAGGAAGCACTGACTAAATTATACACTGATAGAAAGCTTCACTATCACGGAGCACAGGCTCCTTTTTCTCGAAAATTGTACGGTTTCTGCGAGAGACGTCACAGGAAAAAAAAAACAAAAAAACAAGATCCAGTATCTACTGAATAACTGTTAACAAAAACTATGGAATCCAAGGCTTTCACATAAGGTGAGATCCTTGATTAAGAACGTCACGATTTTGAAGCAACTAATTATCTTTAGAATCAGCTCTAAACTATATTCGTGACAGTCTAAGAAATCGGATTTGACAGCTGAGTAGAGAGGGATAGAAGATGGCTTTACAACTAAGTACGAAAGAGATTTATTTCATGTCTCTTTCATGCTTACTAGTAAAGCAATGTTGTATCTCGAGTTGAAATTAAATATTTAAAGCTTATTTTTGTGACTAATGCCACTTTCGAATCAAAATCTTTTACTCTTTCAGAAAGTGATTCTAATTTTTAGTCACATAAATTCGGTAACTCCACTGCCCTATTTCAGGCTTTCAGTGTTTTTTTTTTGCTACTGAAGTTGATGACTTACTGATTTGTGAATAATATGGAAAGAATTTGAAGTTAAGAACTCTATAAACTCTACTTTATAGTTCGATAAGTTCTCAACTACGAATTCTCAATTTAAAAACCAGCGAAAAGACGCTGTTATACAATTTAATCTCTTCAACCAATCTAATCTAATCATGAAAATCTTTTCTTTCATCAGAATAAATTAAAACTAAGTCCAATTCAATAAAATTTCGAAATAAAAACATTAGAGAACTTCCGAATCACACCACAGTTCACTCGACACCAGATATCAGGCTCCTAAACCCAGCTAAAAAGAAAAAAAAACCACTTAAAAGCTTAGTATACCGAGCGCAAATCCGGCGAACACCGACGCTGGGGCGTCCGGTCCGAGGTGGTACAGTCAGCATCAAAAATAACTAAGCAATTCTGACGCTTAAACCACATTAAACTGACAAGTAGCAGTAAGAAAATTACAAGTTTTATAAGTTTTTCTTTTGTATATTTTGTCACTCAATCATTTTTATAAAGCCCTATAAATAGGGCTCAGGGCCTAAACCACCAACTCTTAAAGCAGTATTACTTTAATTTTACTTTCAGTGGGACAGAGACGGAGCTATACGTCCTGTATAGCTCCGTCTCTTTCCCACTGGAAGTAATATTGGAGTAATACTGCTTTAAGAGTTGGTAGTTAGGCCCCAGGTAGTCTTAGTGCTACACATCAAAGTAATCACAATCAATTTTAAAACAAAAGTTTTCATTTTTAATTATAATCACACGGTCAAATATTTCTGTCAAGGTTGCGGTGTTTGTTCGAAAGAGTCACCGCTGCTTGCTAGAAACGCAAAAGGTATATGGAGGATTACGGATGGGTTTTAGTCAGTAAGGGTCTGACACTCGCTCAGCTTCGCCCGGAGCAAAAGGAGTCATTTGATGATTTCCCATCGTTAAAAAAGGTCAAATATTTATTGGTATATAAACATGCCAACACTGTCAACAGTTGCTTTGAGATAATTGATAGACTACTTTTGCCCTGCAGATCTTATTGGTTTTCTTAGGATAGTAGTATTATAATTTATATATTATTTATTTTGTTGTTATTTAATTTTAAGCTGTATTTTTTTCCTATGATTTGGGTCATAAATTAAATTTAAATATCAACATAGGATTGATATTTTCATAAAAACTAATACAAAGTTTTATGTCTTGTTAAAAAGTGATTACATTTCTATCAATAAAATTGATTACATTTCTATAATTCTCAAAAAGCTATAACTACTTAGCGTAACAATAAGCTTTTCTAAACGTCTTTTATAATACGAACAACAAAGGAGTGGAACTTTTTACCTGCGTCTGTGCTTTCGAATGCATTTGAACCTAATCTCTTCAAAGTGAAGAGTGAACAGGCTTCTTCTGGATAAGCTTTTTCAGTTCAGTTCAGAGCATGTATACTAAATATAATTATAATGTAAGCATCTATGGTTATCTGAAAATGAGTTTGGGTCACAGAATATTAACATATGGTGTATCTACAAAGTTAATATTCTGTGAGAAAATATTATTATGCATTGCCTTTATATGCGTAACCTTTTTTATCTGCTGTTGACTGTACCTACCCTGTCCGAGCACCCGCGCATCCAGCGTGGGGTGTCGGACGGCCGCTGTCCAGCCACCGGACCACAGTTACGAAAACTTTTGCTGAATTTAAGGTGTTCAGGTGAAAGTGCCTGTTTTGCGCTGCAGGTGACGTTTAAAATAAACAAACGGGGTGAATTAATGCAGGGGTGAATCGGCACAAAACTTTTATGGGGATTTTAACGTTATTTAAATCTTGTTTTCAGCATTTGCGGTCTCCAATTTAATTTAATTGATATAAATGAAATAAAGTTGTCTTCTTAGACAACAAATATAATGACATTAAATAAAAACCTTTTTCAAGTTTTGTTTCTATTCTCGGAGTTCTCTTTCTAACTGTCAACTTTGAAGCTTTATAACTTCATTGCCGATGAAGTTATTTGAAAAATAATTTCATAAGTAAGTGCTTTCTTAAGCTAATATGTATTTCTTTATCTATAAAATACTTCCTATTCTCCCAACCAGATAAGCTCGGCTCAAATCCTATCTCTCAAAGTTACCACCACTCAGGTAAAGCCTTTCACCGGTATAAGTTTCCAAAACCATCGGGGTTAATAAACCGATACAGCCCAGCTATGTTTCCTCTGACGATTGGAAACTTCGATTTCCATTTTGCCAAAGTAAACCTTCACTTGATTTAATACCTTCTAATTGAGTTTATTATACGTAAGTTTGAAGTCAAAGCGAGAAGTATTTCATAATTAAAAAATATTCGTAACAAAATTTTTCTTGACTTAATTTTTTAAAAAAGGAAAAATGTTTCGTATTATTAATAATACGTATTACATTTGTACTGTAAAAGTAAATAACAATGTAGATAATGTAACTTGAATTTGAACTAACTGTTTACAGCTGCTAAACTGATGAGCGTAAGAAGAACTTTAATACTAAACGATTAACAAATATCTATCTATAAAACGTTACTAGCCCAATTTTCGAGAATGCACTACACAAAAAAGAGAAGAAAGAAAAGATTTCACATAACTGACATGCATACAAAATAATATACCTACCTAAACTAAAGGAGGACCGACAATTCAGCCTAATGACCAATAACGTTAAGCGATGTAAATACAATTCACGTTTACAATAAATTCATTGTTGTATCTAATTTGTTTATTTAATTACTTATTTTTATTTGGCCATAACTTTTTTTCTACAGCAATTCGAGATTTGCCGTGATAATAAAAGTTGTAGAGATTAAAACAACCTTTCCAACGACATATCGCTTAGCGTAATCTGTCATTAGGCTGGGCTCCATACATTTTTACAAGTTCTCCTTTCACTAACTCATTTAACGATAGTAATAATAATAAGGCTGGACCCTGCCAGGGTTGCGGAATTAGTTCGAAAGAGTCACTGCGGTCTTGGAACGCAAAGGGCATGAGGCGGAATACGGATGGGTTTTAGTCAGTGAGAGTCTGACACTCCCTTCCGCTCAACCCAGAGCAGAAGAAGTCATTTGATGATATCACATACTTAAAAAAATACTGCAAAATAATCACGTTTGATGTATGGGAGCCCCACTTAAATATTTATTTTATTCTGTTTTTAATATTTGTTGTTATAGCGGCTGTGAACATTTCAACTATCTAGCTATCACGGTTCATGAGATACAGCCTGGTGACAGACGGACGGACGGACGGACAGACAGCAGAGTCTTAATAATAGGGTCCCATTTTACCCTTTGGGTACAGAACCCTAAAAATGAGCTGTATAGTAAAATTATTTTTAAACAAGTACCCAGAAACTGTGGACAGCAATAATTAGTTACCTCACCCACTACGATTAAACTTACAAACGAGTGAAAAGTTCTTTGTTCTTGGAATCTATTGTGTTGTGTCCGCAAATGTTTTGAATCGCTGGGTTAAGTCTTCCAAAGTGAAATAAGGTAATGATGAGTAAATAACTATTTGTTTATTTCCAAGTAACAGCCAATTTTTAAAATTAGATTCGTGTTGAGGTCTTAATAAGGAAAATGAAGTTTTGAGTGAAAATCCGTATATCTCACTCATGACAAGCAATGCTATTACAAATGTAACAAGGTATTTTTGTTAAATAGTTATTTTTTTACGGTTAAAGGTAAGCTTTTTGATATGAGGTTAACCAACAGTCATAAATTATTGTTATTGGTTAAATTTCGTTAAAATGCAATGTTCGATCACTTATTAGTTATCATATGTATGCAGATGACATTCAACTATACATTTATTTTAAGCCAGCTGATATAAAAGAGGCAGTGGATGAAATCGATGCAGATCTGGAAAGAGTGGTGGAATGGTCAGATGCTAATTCACTGGTTTTAAATCCATTGAAGTCCAAATTCATGGTCTTAGGCAGTAGGAAAATGATCGGTGCAATACTGTCAGCCAATCCAGAAGTTCGTATCAGGGGGGATAAAATAGACAGGGTAGAGACGGCATGCAATCTGGGTTTGACTATGGACCCAGAACTGAGATTTGAGAAACACATCAGCAATGCCATGAGAAGCCTTCCATTGCTGCGTCTTCCGGTACGCGGTCGCCACTCCAGAACTTTTCCGCCCCATCGACCATCTGTTCTGCGAGCAATGTGCCCTGCCCACTGCCACTTCAGTTTGGCGATCCATATTATTGTTAGTAATAAACGAATGGTTTTTAACAATTAATCAAAAAACGTATTTTTTTTCTTTTGGTTGACTCAACTACGTTAAAATCGTGCTCTCAGCCGCTAACCAATTGTTATGAAAACACACATAGATATAGCCTAGGACCTAGAAACAGGCATTGAATAATAATATGTACTTTTGATCAAGATACCACGCAGGTGACGCCTTGGGTTGAAGCTATTACAACATCCTCATCATCATTACGCTGGTATTTCACGGAGGGTCGTCATAGACGATCAAGCATGAAAATGTAAATTAATCAAAACTGGGTGGATAAACCTAGTTATTGTATAAAAAAACCTAAGAATATTTTATGAATAAACCCTAGGTATTTTTGGCCTACCCGGGGATTTAACCTTAAATCTCAAATCAAGTCGACCTATTGCAAATTTTCCTGAACTAAACTACTTCACGTATTTGTATTATATTTTTTTATTGAGGAATGGGCTTGCTCTTGACCTCGGTCACGCCTGATGGAAAGCGATAGATGTGGTCTATGATGGAGCGAGCGTGCCCAGAAGATGCCTGTTCACTCTTGCATATTAATTACTGTGACACTCTGGGAAAAGTGGAGGCGACCTTTGCCCAGCTGAAGGACAAAAGCTCATTTAAAAAAAACTTCGACAAAATGTTTCCGCATCGCACATTCTTCAAAAGATATTACATTCCTTTAAAAACTTATTAAAGAACCTCAATCTTATAGTCTCAACGGCTTCCAACATATTTGAGAACTAGGCCCGTTAGTCATCAGTGTGGTGGATTGTGGAGACAGCGCCGTCCATGCCAGATGTGGCACAGCGAGTTGGCAAGTTCTGATTTATTGTCACATCCAGCTGATGCGCTACTATTGATTAGTGTAGGCTGTAGATGAGAAATTGGGGGTGAATTAAAACTTTGTGGTGGAATTGAATGGTAACATTGGGAGACGTACGAGTGGCCTAAATAAACGTGTTAAATATCATGTTATTAGTCAAATATTTAGTTAACGTTACATCGACCTGCCTTGTGATGTGCAAAAGAAAAACAAATTTTTAAAAGACAGCAGTTAGGTCTTAATATTTTTTCTCTTATTTTTAGATATTTTTTCTTTTTGTCTATACAATAACCGTTCCCGCTGCTATGTAGAAACGTTATATGCAGGCTGATTATTTATTAAACATTACTGCCCGAACTTCGAACATATTTACAACTACATATCGACAAACTTCCTGCTTTCTCTTCATTTATCTCCTTCTTAACGTATATAAATGATTCGGCCGGCACTTGACACATGAATTCGGGTGGGTCTGCTTGACCCCGTCAGTATGCGGAACCGTATCTGATTTACATGTCGACGCCATGTCTTCCTGGTACCACGGCAGATGGATAAGAAATAATACTTACTATATTTAGGTATAACGACGTGTCTTTATTTTAGAATTCAATGGATAAGGAGGGTTTGGAAAAGAATTTTATCTACACTCACAACGTAATGTTCCAAATATGAGTTCAAAAACGAATGCATAAACACATACTTTTTTTCGTGGACAGGTAAAATTTAAAAAAAATACCATTACAGTTCAACAGTTTCCTTCGATTTTTAAACAACTGCATCATAAAATAACTTTTTAATTTTTATAGCACACTTTTTCTTTTTAATTTTTGGCGCGGGCTCATTGACTTAAGTCAATGTGCCAGCTTTTATCTTTGTCTATGTTTGAGCGCGCTGCGCAGTCATTCGAATACGCAATGAGAATATCCGCCATATTGGAATTAACTATTTTTCCACTTATTTTATTTCAACTGTATGAGTGAAGATAAAATAGTGTATGCAACGGCATATAATTAGGTATTAAAACACTCGTGTGATAAAACCACACTCGTATTTTAATAACCCTTTTTATATGGTCGTTGCATAAACTACTATTAAAGCTAGAAAAAATATATATTTGTGCAAACTAGAGATCTATTTTTCGATCTTACCGGTCTTGGTTGGTTTTTGTCTAAATGAATTAATTATATTGGTTTTAGACGTCTCATTTTATAGTTTTATTCTGAAAAAGCAATTACTCTAGCTTCACATCAAAATAAAGATCCCAGGATATTTTAATTAAGTGATTTCATAAAATAATATGACTAGTCAAACATTTAGTTAAATCTAAAGCAGTATAAGAAAATCAAATTAACACATTGAACATTTCCTCAAAGAATTGTTTTCCAATGTTCTCTAAAAACAAAACAAAGTTATATGAATACGAGAACCACGTATTTTAGACTCGTTATCCCACCCACAACAAAGCATTCAGGTACCAGGATTACATAAAAACAAGCAGCTTGTATGTAATTGTTCGCTGGTATCGATACAGCATCGACGCGGCACAGCAAACAACAGCGCTTTGTAAATTGGAAACACAAAACGTGACACCACACTACGCGTTTTCATTGAGATTTTATTATTTTCATATTTTCCTAGTACATACATTGTATGTTGACAGTGAACAAAAACTGATTTAATAAACAATGTTACGAAATAAAAATGGATTTATCAACTTTATGTCTATATTTTCCAACGATAGACGAGTATTTTTACATGACTGCCCAAAAAAGGAGTGTTATGTTTTGTCCTAAATAAATACACAGAATTCGTTATTGTGTACCTATTTGATTTCTTTTGTTTTGAACTACAATATTTTATCTACCTATAAATTAATGCAAATGGAAGCAAATAATGCTCAAAAGGTGCCTTGGTGGCCTATAGGTACTTGTGGTTGGTAAAGCCTCAGTTCACTAAGTGTTCTCTTTTTTCATCGTAGACCTCATCCATCGCTTTCCGCCTAGTGTGATCGAGGTCAAGAATTTGTTGCGAAATTAAAGAATCTGCATTCAACAGGCCTAAGCTGTGCTTGTTGCAGTCCAACCATCTTTCCTGTTTGATGACCGAAATATTACAAAACTGTATCTTTCCTTCACCTTCAAAAAGATAAGAACAGGAAGAAAGAAAATATTATTCACAAAAGTCACCTTCGCATATTTTATACTAGCATCTGACAGCTGTTGTGTGAAATCAGTCGGACGTCATGGCTTGGGACGATTTCCGACTGATCCCATGCTCCCAGGATAAAAGTATCCTAATTCCAAATCCAGGACACCCCGTCAGCAAAGTTTCATCAAAATCCGTTCAGCCGTTGAGGTGTGAACAAACAGACAAATCGAGTTTATTCGCATATATGTCGCAGCCAATTAGCTTAATCAGCCGTTTCATTGGTTGCCTAGCTTTTTCATTTAAATGTGCCGGTTTTTTAAGGACCTAAGTGACATCTTTCGTTCAATCTGGTTTAATGACTTGCCCATGTCACTTATGTCGCTGATTAAACGGCGCAGTTCAATGATAAGGCTGGGCTTTTAATGAAATGACTGATTAAGCTAGTTGACTGCGACATATATACTAGTAAGGATATAACCTTCCATGAATAAATAAAATAAAACAAAATTGGTACGAAGCAAGGTTTAAATAATAAAATAAGTGAATCTCCAAAATAATGTGTCTCGAGATTTAAGACAAAGAATATCCATTACGAAGCTTTTCAGCTTATTCCGAAGTTTTCTGAATATTACGAAAACGATCAAGTGACCTGAAAAATATATTTTCTTTATTGAATTTTATGTCAAGCAGTTTCTTCTAAGCCTATAAAATAGTTGGTAGAATATCGCGTTACGGCGGAGTTTTTTCCGACTTTACGTACACGAAGACGAACTATGAGAACACTAAATAAAAAAATATATGTTAGCGATACCGAAAAATATGAGGGAAAAAAAAAACAAACATTTTGAAAAAAAAATATGGCTTTTCCCACCGGATTCCATCTGAAATGAAAAATAGATCAACTAACTCTGCTCTGTAATTGTATTGTCTACTTAATTATTTTAAAAGTAAACAACAACTATAAACAACTTTTGCTAAAAATTTTATCCTGATTTATCAACCCCGAGACAGCCAGTTTTTCCTTGCTTTGAAGCAATGTTTTATTTATTTATTTAAAACTAGCGGCTTCAACCGCATGTATCATCCCAAGGGAACATATATTTCCGAGATAAAAAGTATCATATGTTCTAATCCAGGACTTATTCTACCCATGTGCCTAGTTTAACCCATATCGGCAGCCATTAAGACGTGTGAAAAGGTAACAAACAGTCTGACAGATAGACAGAGTTAGAATAAATACCGCACGTACGCAAATGTACAGAAGCAGCGATTCTATCAGCATTTTGGAATAGTCAACGAGTTTTCTTTCATTTTCTATAGCCATCGCTTTTTTAGTGCGAATTAATATTATTTCTTAAAACCTTCGTAATGTCCGCTACAACAAAAACCCCCCTAAACCAACTTGAAATCGTTTTCCACAATCTTCATAGACGATCAGACAGAAACGCGCCAGTCTCAGTTCCTGACATTGGAAACAGTCCCGATAAACAATGAACACAAACAAGCATTGCCTCCCGCTGTTTATATTTATAAACAGGAATAGATGCGCTTTGAAGGCGCCTGAAGGAATAATATTGACATTGATGTAATGGAATATCACAAGCGGATGCATCTTGTGAACTGTGTCACAAAGTAATGGGGATACAGAAGTTCGTCTTCGTATTATCCAGGTTTACCCGGTTATGTTGTGAACGGCTTATATTCTAAACTTCTCTTCATGTCCGTTTATCTTGCATATTTGCTGTGTCTTACGCATAGTGTGTCTTTCTTTTTAATATGTTTTTTTTTTATGTTGGTATTTTCTATTTGTTTATGTTTTTCTAATATTTTACGTAACTGCTTTTGTGCATTGGGCTTTTTTTATTATTGTTGTACCAAATAATGTTTTCTCTATCAACGTATTCAGACTAAAACAGTTTTCTACTACAAATTGTTTGATATGCATTAGGTCATTTATTCATAGAATAATGCGAGACTACCAATTATAAAAAATGGCTATTTTCAGCAGAAACACCAAATAGTTTTTATTTAAATTAATTCATGGTACGAAACATTACTAAGACTATTTTCCCAGGTGTTAATCAGTAACTTTTCTGTTCCAACACAATCCGCCACTCCGATTCTTAACTTCCAAAGAACTCCAACCTTTTCATTCGTATAAATAATATATCGGTAATCCGAAGTATTCCGGAGTTAGCTAAAACTCTCAAAGAGTCTCCAACTCTAATTAATTGGGACTATTTATACATCCGATGGCGCGCGGCTCCGTGTGAACTTCCTATCGATGTTAGAAGATCGGTTTAGCAGACTTTTGTCGATTGGTTGTCGAAATGTTTTTGTGTTGAAAAGAAGAGTGAACGTTGTTGGTTACAATATGTTAAATGTTTTTTATTACTTCACTATCACTACACCACAACATCACTATCACTACATCACTATCACTACACCACTATCAGTACATCTCTATCACTACATCACTATCACTACCACCACATCACTATCACTACATCACTATCAGTACATCTCTATCATTTAAAACTAATCATCATCATTTAAAACTAAGCCTTCCGCAGCGTCTGCCGGTCTATATCTACGACTACGCGATAAACTGAAAAAACTACCAAACAGATTTTCTTATTGTTTCTACCAATGGATGGAGTGATACATGAAGAAGGTTTAAGTGATTCATTATGGTTTTGTAAAACTTGGCAGAAATAAGACGATCATTGTTGAAGATGTCGGAAAAAAAGCATGCGTGCCTACTGGGAGCTTATATGAATTCCCCTGCGAAGCAAGGTGGCTTGTTAAAAATATTATAGCAACTGCATTTTGTTTAATGATACCCAAGTATCACACTTTGATCCCCACAGCACCTATATTTGAAAGATTATATAAAGAAAACAACATAATTCTAATTTATCCTGTTCTTTGATCATATTGTTTTCATCTTTTTGACAAGGTACATATTTTAACTTAAGTGTGTAAGTCCTAATGGTAAGAAGGTAAAATAGAATACACGTGTATTAAAAAAAAACTGTTTTGTTTGTAAAATACTATTTAAGAACACATGTTTCCTCAATAATATACATTTTAATGACGTAAGCCTTTATTTTTCCCTAAACAATTCCTAAGATAGAAACAAGAATTTTCAGACTTACCAGGACAACAGATTCTTAAAGATAAAGTAAAATACGTATTTAAGTAATAGGAGGCATATTATAAAAGCTTAATTTAGCAGTTTTAAATTAAACGTAGAAGATTGCCGTAATTAATTGGTCTTATCTTACACATTTATTCAAGTATTTTCCCCACTTGTTGTCAAGTACATACTACTTACCTCTGTTTGTTGACTAGCAACTCAGTAATAACCAAAACACGACTTTAGTTTCTCTTTCTCGGAATATGTTTACTAACTATTATTTCTCAATTCCTGGTAAAAACGGTTATTGTTGTACCTACTTTACTTTTCTATAAATAAGATATTTTCTCGATCAAACTAAATATTATTAAAAAAAAACTGTTTTGTTTGTAAAATACTATTTAAGAACACATGTTTCCTCAATAATATACATTTTAATGACGTAAGCCTTTATTTTTCCCTAAACAATTCCTAAGATAGAAACAAGAATTTTCAGACTTACCAGGACAACAGATTCTTAAAGATAAAGTAAAATACGTATTTAAGTAATAGGAGGCATATTATAAAAGCTTAATTTAGCAGTTTTAAATTAAACGTAGAAGATTGCCGTAATTAATTGGTCTTATCTTACACATTTATTCAAGTATTTTCCCCACTTGTTGTCAAGTACATACTACTTACCTCTGTTTGTTGACTAGCAACTCAGTAATAACCAAAACACGACTTTAGTTTCTCTTTCTCGGAATATGTTTACTAACTATTATTTCTCAATTCCTGGTAAAAACGGTTATTGTTGTACCTACTTTACTTTTCTATAAATAAGATATTTTCTCGATCAAACTAAATAGTTACTAAGGGCCAATTTCACCAATGAAACTGAACGCGATCAGCGAATAAACCACGTTTATGAGCTGTCAGTGTCATTATTTTTCTTTGGAATATTGACACTGACACACTGACACACATTGACAGCTCTTGAACGCAGTTTAGATGTACTGATCGCGTTCAGTTTCATTGGTGAAATTCGCCCTTAGAGATATTATTACCTTTCTGTAGTACCAAACCCATGCGAGATTTCTCTCCGGAATATCAACTCCCATACGATTATTTTATCTTTTATCCTGTTCTGCCGCACTCCAAGGCAAAGGCCCCCCCTTTATAAGGGTGCCGTACCTCAGTCGGCAAATATAGAACCCATATAGGATCACTTTGTTGTCCGTCTGTCCAGACCCTTTTTCTCAGAAACGCGTGGAGGAATCAAGCTGAATAAATATCAAATACTCAGGTCTGCCACCCCTTGAATGGAATAATGTATAGTATAAAAAGAAATTGAGGCTTTTTGGCAGATTGCGACTAAGACGCAAATGCAAACGTTACTTAAAAATTCTGAAGACCTCGACGAAGTGAAATTTTATCAGCGGTGACGGTTGTCAAAAGCCAAAAAAAATGTATGGAATTGTCAAACGGTAGCGAATTTCTCTTTTAAATTTCGTCACGACCGCAATTTAGTTCAGTGTCAGCCAGCGTTGACCGGTAACATGACAAATGTGAGATGGTCAATCTTCTAAAAATTTAATAGGTACCTTCGTATATCTCTGTCCAATCCATTGGGGACCACAGGCGTGATATGCAACCCTGATTGAATTTCCACACATTTTTTTTTGTCAATTATAATTTTCGCTGATAAAAATTTAATTTGTTTAGAGCCCGTGGTCCTCTAAACATTGCATAACAACAGTGACATTTGCATTTCCAGGTAGTTTAACCACCAGGGTCGCAGGATTGGTTCGAAAGGGTAACCGCGGCCCTGGAACGCAAAGGGCATTTGATGGAACAAGGATGGGTTTTAGTAAGAGTCTGAGTCCCTTCCGCTCCACCCCGAGCGGAAGAAGTCATCTGATGTTGTCCCATCCTAAAAAAAAGGTAGTTTATCCAACCAATGATATTTTCTTATCAAAATACTTTTGCTCTTCTGCAGCATCAAAATAAGACGATATTCACAATCATCGCTGTAAATGCAACAAAGCATTCAATGAGTACATACAGGACACAGATGTCACCGAGAATAGTTAACAACGTATTAGTGAGACGTAACGTGAAACCCTTCGATTCGTTCTGAAATAGAAATATAATATCTTGGAATATTTTTGTATGGCTCCTGATAATACAACCTGTTAGCGCAATGGGATAAAGATTTATCAGAAATATTTTAAGTGTACATTTTACTAACTTACCTTGAGTTCTCTCTTCAATGCCTTGTCGTTCTTTTCAAACGTGTATTTCGATTTAGTTTACTTCATACTATTTTTCACAATGGCGATACTGTACCTGAAATCAAAGAAAGATGTCATTTTAGATCAGTCATTCACCAAACATTTGTGTAATTTATATAAATACTAGCTTTTACCAGCGGCTTCGCCCGCGTGAATATCGGAAATGGGAAGGTTTCCTGATTTGTATCGTACATTTTTTACTCAGGAAACACCTACCCTACACTACCCTACCCTACACTACCCTACCCTACACTACCCTACCCTACACTACCCTACCCTACACAACTCTACCTACACCTACCCTACACCTACCCTACACCTACCCTACACCTACGCTACACCTACACTACACCTACCCTGCACCTACCCTACACCTACCCTACACCTATCCTAACCAGCCCTAAAAATACTATGACATGTTTCTTGTTTCCTGGTACTTGATGTTTTTGGTCTCCTGGTACTTGTTAATCTGTAGTACTAAGGCAGCAGCGGCTCTGAATTTCCACTTCCTCCTCAGTCTTCATTGATCCATGCCACTTACCGGGATAAAAAGTAGCATATGTCTCATTCCAGGATATGAACTACATGTGTGCCAAATTTCATCCAAATCCCTTCAGCCGTTTTTGCCTGATTGAAACACAAACATACAAACATACAAACATACAAACATACAAACATACAAACATACAAACATTCACATTTATAATATTAGTAGGATAGCACTTCCAGATGTCAGAAATATGTTTATTTGGCTTAAAGCTAAAAAACGACAGTCACAATGGGGCTCATCAGAAGGCTTAAAGTCACCTAAAGGGCTATGCTCAGTTTTTTTGCGTGATCGAAGCAGGAATGAAGATATCCACAGGTAAACCAAGAGTCAGTGGGCAGGATACATTGCTCACAGAACAGATAGTGTAGCGACATCAATGCCACCACAAGAAAAACAACGAGGCGTTTGTGCATAAAAAGTACCGCGGCAACATCTGTCCCGCCAGCGACGAACTACTGAACGAAATCCTGCATCGCGGTATCAGAGTTTCCGTGCGATTTGAATCTATACAACTGTCCAAATATCAACTATCAGGCAGTTGCCCACCGGACACAACAACCGTCCGGTCGGAGGATCCTCCCTTTTCAATGATGGTTTGCGGGGCTTAACACCCTGTTCTGCATGCCTTTATAATAGTACCGATGACCTAGTGAAGGCCGCCAGAATCCGCAAGATCCGAGATCAAGGACCGGTCGATGTGATGGTCTTTCGGCTAAAACGATGATGGTGAATGATAAGATGCGAATCATGACAGATGAACATAGAGTTTATTATCTCCTCTCCAAATAGACCGCTGAATAGAAAAAGTAGTATAATCATAAACCTATTTCAAGTAAACTCTAACTCGTATCATAAACAGCTTCCCTCCTTGTCCTAAACGGAAAATTATAGTCATCAAATATCGTTCAAGACATCCGAGAAATGTTTCAGTGTCTGCTACCCTAGTACCAAACCATGTGATATAATGTATTTTCTTTACAAATAACGCTTCATAAATGAACTTATCCGTGAAGGCAAGTTTACTGCCTAATGATTTATTGACTTTGGAAAACGATTTTCTATATCTCTATCAATTAAGGTGTTACAAGAACAAAGTAGGTAATAACAAATCCTTCAGCAATTCACTGACATAGTAAGGATGGGCACGTTTCTGGCCCGTCTAGACCAAAACGAACTCACCACTAGTTCGCCACTCGGTCGGCACTCTCGAGAGCAGCATGTGTGCGAGACATTAAAAATGACGTGTTTCTTGTATGGTGACCGCGTACAAGCAAAGTTTTAAAGCCCACACCTGCACAAACAATTGCGTTTTCAATCTCAATCTGAAAGAATTTGAAATAAATTCCCAATCCATTACTATCTGTTTGAAAAATGCATCTGTTCGACAGTGTATTTAACGCAAAAATCATTGGTCAGTTGAGGAATGGAATTTACCCATATTTTGTGTTTTCAGCCACTTCGGACGATGGGTTAGTTTTGCAAGTTTCTCAAGACAGTCCTATAGCTATGTTCATTGTAATATGCTTCTATGCCCATTTGCGGATAGCCGGTGGATGCACACACACTCGATTGAAAAGAATTAAAAAAAAATGTATCGACTTAGATCTTTTCTTTAGCAAATGGGGGGTTTGGATTTTATGGATTTGGTTTTTTTTGGATTTTTGGTTTTGAAGTTCTTTCCTAAGATCTTTAAGAAGCGTCAATAGAAATAAAGTTGTAATTCATTAATGTTAAACAGTTACTATGCTCTATAAAGCTCCTGCTTAAAAACATATGATCTCCAACATGTGTGACGCTACTGCGATCCAATTTAAATGCCTTATTTTCTTCCAAAACTGTGCTTCCTGAAGCAGTATGTTAAAAAAAATTGGTCCAACACGTGTGACTTCATTACGCACCATTGTAAACGCGCCTTACTTCGGTCACGTGCCAGTCATTGACCTCTTCTTTATTGTGTTCTCTGCCAATTTCGCTCGCTCTTTAAGGGCCTATACATAAAACGTTTGGCAAATAGTACCGTGTAGCTATGTAGTCGTGTTTGTAATTTGTAAAGGAAGTGTGATCTTTCAAATAATAATGATAGATTAGTCGCAAGATCATCTCAGCGACATCAATATCAAAGATTTGTCAAACTGCTAGGAAATTGGAGATGTTTTTGATGGTTTACGGACTGCGATGCTCATGTTAACACTCTTTATAAATTCGAGCATAGAGTATTTAACTGGTTTTTTTTTTGTAAATTTTTCAAAACTTAGAGAAATGATAGAGGATTTACAGTTCACTTCACCACCTTCGCCAGCGGACGCTTGATGCGGTAATAATATCATAACGGAACCTTCATTTGTACAAAGACATCTGTTCGGGCGTCTTCGACAACCTTCGGCTGACGTCGGGCAGCGGCGCGGAGGCGGCGGGAGGCGCGGGCGCGCGCAACGCGGGGGGGCCTGGGGTCCCGTCTCTTCGCTACCGGTCTCCAACGACAATACGCGCGCGCACTCACCGATATTATATTGTACCTTACTCGAATATACAGTTTAGTCATACAGTCCACTGCTCTCATTTTAAAGTCCTTAGATAGGTCCCTAACAACATCTGCCATTAAATTCAATCAAAACTTCTTCGGAGAAAGTAAAACTAATATTACACGATAAAACGCAGTCGATCAACAACAAAAATGTTAGTTTCTGTCTTCAGTACCAACAAAAAGCAGTTCTTCTTCTTCGAGTAATCCAAAGAAACTGATTTATTACATCAAAAACCAGCTTAATCTGAAAGAAGGGAATAAATTCGACATCCAAATGGCGTCAGTGAATCAACATTAACTTTTTGCCGCCGCAGCAAATGATGGTACCTTACAGCGACGCCGACATATTTTGATTCCGTCGAACAAATTGTACCATTTGTCTACCGCATTCGAACTAACATGGACGACTAAATGTCTGGAAAAAACTGGTTTAATTTAATCAGAAGTTGAACAATTTGTGATTTAGTCCGGTCGGAAGTATTATTGTAACTTTTATGCGGATTTTTATTTGGATTTAGTTTCCGCTGTATGAAAACGCTGGGTCTCTGGCTATAATAAAGACTGGTTTTTCCCGAGGCGTCACTCCTACTATCTTGTCTCAGACTCCTACTCACTAAAACCCACCTGTGTCCCTCCTGATGCCCTTTGCGTCCAGCGCTAGATAAAGTAACAATCTATCAACGAATGCGATTGTCGAAATGCCAAAATATTGATTGATATTTGACGTTTCGACGAAGTGAACGACAAGTGAGCTGTCAAACCTTACAATCAAGATGGAATGTTAGCTCACTTGTCGTTCACTCCACATAAGTGTACACGGTTAGATGTCGACAGCCGAAAATGCAGTGTGCTTGCCAAGGTCGCTGATGACATTGATGATAGAGGCTGAGGATGCTGACCAGGAATGCGCGTCCGCTGCATGCTGGTGGTCAGCTTACCCGTAGAAGCCGTGGGTACTGGCTGGCTGTATGACTCGCTGCTCGAGAGCTTGAGGTCAAGAAGTGATGATGATGATGACGTCATGATGAGGTAGCTGCACGAAGGCTGCGCTGACGTCCAATGTCGAGGGTCACCAGTTTGGAGGTAGCGGAACAGAGAGTAAAGTCCCACATACCTCCACTGGAAAGAGAGGATCCTCCGACCAGACGGTTGTTTGTGTCTGGTGGGCAACTGCCCGAGAGTTGATATTCGGGCTTTGCATATGTTCTAATCGCACGGTAAACTCTGATATCGCGATTTAGGATTTTGTTGTTAGTTCGCAGCTGTTGAGATAGATGGCGCTGCGAGTCTCATTTGTTGTGATGTTGATTCTGCTACGTTGATTTTTGGGGCGGCATGAATGCCGCTACAGACCGGCTATAAGCGGCAGCGTGGCGAAGGCGATAGTTCGCCTAAGTTTTCACTTCGACATGTTAACAGAATCGCACTGCAGTAGAACCTTAGGACCGCGGTAACTCTTCGAAAATTTCCGCAACCCTGGTAGGATAGTAATGATCTACGCTTGTACCATGTTTTATTTAAATCCGCTCAGCAGTTAAGACCTGAAAAGATAATAGACAGACAGTCAAAATTTCTTTCGCAATAATATAAAATTATTATGAATCGAACAGATCTTACGTCTTGCTACTAGAAATACCGGGAATTAGCATACCGGTTAACAAACCCAATGCCACTATAAAATGAACTTTAAATTCAAACAGTGATAAACGAGCTCCTTTCCAATTCTTCTTAAAAAAACAAACTACATTCACACAGTTGAAAGAAAACGATAAAACGAAACATTGAATTGTAAATACGAATAGTTGAATAATTCCCATAATTTATGTGAGATGAACGTTACCTTTACATAAAGTGTATCGCTATATAACAGTCTGTAACCGTTAAGCATTCCCCCTTTTTTTCCTTAATTCCTGTAGAAATTCCGATGCTGGAAAGAAAAATGCAGGACATTTTCTTGGAGTACCGCTGTGTCCTCGTCGAGGCGATTGGCGGCGGCGAGCTCCCGCTATCGGCCCTGGTTCATCATCTCCATGATCCGTAGCGAGGAGGCATGGGAAGCCGTCACCTCCTTGCGAAGCAGATATGCTAGTGAAGGAGGAGAGCCCGGGGCCCTACTTTCCAATGCATGTAGGAATCTCGGTATGTTAAGCTGGTCAGCCATCCACTTTCTTTTTTTTTTATCGGGGTGGAAATCCTAATGGATGTCCTCCGTAGTTATTAGTCAGGTCCCCTAAATTCCCTGATCAGGGAATTTAGGGGACCTGACTAATAACTTATCCGAGGCAGGGTTCGAATTGGATGGCGGGAGCTGAGATAGACACCAGATAAATGTGTAATAACTGGTGGTCACTGACCCACATACATTTATTGGCTTTCTTGATATCAAAAACCGAAACAAAGACATAGAGCTGTCCTGAGTCAATGAAAAATGGTTCGTAATTTATTGTTCGTATCTACGAACGGATATTAGGAAAAGGTCAATGTACATTATTGCAAGTTTATCTGGCACTTACTCTAAAGTGAGCGAGAGAAGCAAGCTAACAGCTTCCGTGATCCCAATCATGTTAGGTTCCTTTAAACCCTGCAGACAGGAATTGGTCACGACGGCTGAAATAGCTGAGACTATCAGCTATTTCAGCTCATTATATACATCTGTGGTGTTGCCAAACGGCACATCGCGAGTGAAGCGAGCAAACTTAGCTCACGTCATATCATTGATGTTAGGTTTTTGTAAACCCTGCAGACAGAAATAACAGAGCATATTTATAAGCTTTCTAAATGCATTGTTTTCGATATCTCCAACAATCATCACAGTTCAGTTAATTTACACAAATCCTTATTGAGTTATACAGGGTTATTTATAAAAATCTAACAACCTTTCAGTGGGTGAAAGTACTCATGATTAAAAACCACTTTTGCTAGGAGACCATGCCCTGAAAATCAAAAAAATATCTGCTGTTTCATACATTGTCATCGGGTGAATATTGGATTTTGTATGAAACAGCTGATTTATTTTTCGCGATTTTGAAGTTTTTTTTTTTTTATTCGTGATGGTTTTGCTCTTGACTCAATGTCAGAGATGACAGAGACAAAGTCTACGAAGGAGCGAGCTTACCTAGAAGGAGCCTGTTCACTCTAACTTTGAAGAAATTAGGGTTGTAAGCTTTCGGAAACACAGATGCAGGCAGAGAGTTCCACTCCTTCTTGGTTAAGTTGGTCCCATAGTAAAAGTTTACGCTCAGACAGACACACAAGAGGACTTACTTGGTTTTATAAGATGTACCTAGTGATATACATTACCAACTACTAAACTAATTTACGATACTATAAACCTTCTCTTTGTTAATTGAATTTAAAGTTATTGTTATTTAGAAGAGAATAAATACTAGCCTACACCGACCAACAAAGAAATTCTAAAAGTTTTTTAACACTTCAAAGACAATTCAATTATACAGCTGAGCCGAACAGGTGTCTTTGAAACCGACTCCAAAAGCATTTCAGTTTAATTCTGGTAACCAATAAATGTACATAACTAACTTAACTATTTATATCTACTAAACCTAACTATATACAAACTAGAGTAAAAATTGTGAAATTATGTACAAACGTGTAAAAATCAAAATAAATCATTCGGCAACAAAAAACTCATCCACATCGCTGTCAATGACAAAAGTGCCCAGAAAACTGGCAGTTTATTTCTAAAGTAAACGCGAGCGTCAGTAGGTAGGCGTTAAATACATACAATCGGTTACATATCAAAGGCGGCACATGTTCTTACCGTTTGAGATTTAACGTTCAGGCTAGATTTTTTTTTCCAAGTAATACCTTCTTATAAATGCTATTTTAAACTTATGATTGCTTAGTACTTTTTATTATACTAGTACCTATAGTATACCGGAATCCTACTAATATTATAAAGGTGAATGTTTGTATGTTTGTATGTTTGTGTAACAATCAGGCAAAAACGGCTGAAGGGATTTGGATGAAATTTGGCACACATGTAATTCATAACCTGGAATAAAAAATAGGCTACTTTTTATCCCGGTAAGTGGCATGGATTAATGAAGACTGAGGAGGAAGTGGAAACTCAGAGCCACTGCTGCCTTAGTACTTCAGATTCACAAGGACCAGGAGACCAGAAACACGTCATAGTATTTTTGGGCTGGTATAATTATGTAGGTAAGGTAGGTGAAGGGTAGGTGTAGGGTAGGTGTTAGGGTAGGTGTAGGGTAGGTGTTAGGTAGGTGTAGGGTAGGTGTAAGGTAGGTGTAAGGTAGGTGTAGGGTAGGTGTAAGGTAGATGTTGGGTAGGTGTAGGGTGGGTGTTTCCTGAGTAAAAAATGTACAATACAAATCAGGAAACTGCTATTTCCGATATTAACGCGGGCGAAGCCGCAGCTGGTATAAGCTAGTTAGTTTATATAGTTTCCTTGTGGATGTTTATTTAGGAGTGTGCTTAAATTACATAGCGTTTACTTCATCTGACAAGACTTTCCTTAATTTTCATTTAAATTAACGTTGAGTATAAATAATAACATAACGTTATAATAACACTTTGTCTAACGTTCGTTTTGTATATTCTTATTTAGTATAACGTTCTTATTTTTTAGTTATCTTTAACTAACCGCTGAACAAAGAGCGACCGCTTCAGTTCAGGAACTTCTTGAACTAAACCTCTTGAATGGGATGGCGGGAGCTAGTTACCGAACGAAGCGAGCGAAATTAGCTTCCGTGATCCCATTCATATTAGGAGCCCCACGCCACAGGGCTCCGTCAGCTACCCTTGGTCATCGCCTTGTCCTTATAAAGGACAAGGCGCTACCTCCGTTACGTTGGGCCCTGGGAAGACCATGCCTACTTCAAACCGGGAGTATGTCGGAGCCAAAACGTAGCATCGTCCGCCACTGCAACCACAGGAGGAGGACAGTGGCGAGCGGGGAGCATGGGACGAGACGCCGATGGCGCTGACCTGCACGACACTAAAAAAAGAAATCACGGACCACTTATGCGCGCGTTCTTACTTCTTATACGTCCAATATATGAACTATTTCCGCTATTTTATTTCGAACACCTCTGAGAATCCTCAACATAAGTTTAATCAGTCTTATTAATTACTTGTTACTTAATTATATCCAACGAAATTATATCATTCGTGGTTATATAAAAATAGTACACCCACTTAATTGGCATTGCTTTAACCTAAAACTAAATGCACCAACCGTTTTCTGAATAATATTGGTCAAAATCATGCAAATCGAATTCAAGTAAAGTTATTCTATTCTCAGCTGCTAAACCCAGGTATTTCAATCGCAATACTTAGTGTCACCTAATACGACGTTGACGCTGAAATTCAGTTTATATTCGCACCCGACGAGGATCACGGGCGTCTCACGCCTTCCTTCGATATGAGAAATTGTTACCGACTTCCAATATTGAAACGATTTCAAATAATGATTTATAGTGTCACACCGTTTTATTTGTCGTTTAAATTCTGAAGGAATTTCTTGGAAGTTTCGAGCATGGATTTATGTTTGGTTTATAACAAAAAAAATAACTTAATCTAAAAAGCAAAATGGTTTGTTTATTAGATAATGAAGTACTGAGCCGATTAAGATTTTTTTTTCACTGATGAAAAGCAACCTTATTGCTGAGTTTTTAGTTCGATTTCCAGATCGAGCAAAAAGTATTTTTGTTTTTTTTTTCCAATAGGAATTTTTCAGATAGACCCCCGTACCTCAGAGCCGTTCGACCGCTACCGGATTTCTGGTCATATGGGATTTATAAGAGTAAAGGAACAGATTGCACCAGTGTTTGCATACGTATTTTTTCACAATACTATCTCTTCATAATTGACTAATCTCCTTTGAGATTGGCCACCGTGACCAATATTCAGTCTGGGGGATTATAGAAAAATAAAACATTTAAGGGTACGTGGAACAAAGTGTCAAGTCCCGTATACCGCCATTGAAAAGGGAGGATCCTCCGACAGGACGGTTATTGTGTCCGGTGGGCAACTGCCCGATAGTTGATATTCGGACTGTTGTATATGTTCAAACCGCACGGAAAACTCTTATACCGCGATGCAGGATTTTGTTAGTAGTTCGCTGTTTGCGGGATAGATGGCGTTGCGGATATTTTTGTTGCTGTACAAATTTTGCTTCGTTAGTTTTTCTTGTGGCGGCATTGATGCCGCGACAAACATTTTGATTTGAAAATAAACTTTATTGCGTCGCTTTTGCACCGGCAGTAAAATTTCACCATGATTTTATCACGAAAAACGTTATGAGATATTATAACTTTCGAAATATGAGAAAAATAAGTTGTTTATTTACTTTTGTTATCATGTTTTATGTCGTAACTTTATGAGTTTGGCAGTTGAAGTGAGGGAATCGAGGGAATGTAGAACATTTCAAGTTACACAATACTGGCCGGTATCGAAGCAATTTGAGATATTTAGAGGCTTTTTACAGCTTTGGTTCACTACCCGTCCTTGAAACTTTCCAGTTAACATATAATGCACAATTTGATAATTACATAATATAAAATTATATATGATTTAAATGGTATTTAGCAATTCAAATCGATTTTTTTATATTTTGGTTGACAGATCTTGATATGGTGTACTCATAAATTAAATCATTGAATTTTGAGTATTTTAATTTTTCCGAATATTTTATAATATTGATCGTATTTTGTCATTTTAATTATTGTATCCAAATACCATGATTTATCGATGGTATTTTGGATTGAAATTTTTATTTTTTTGTTATTCATTTTGCAGAATGTATGGCTCAACTGTAACATTCCATGTAATTGTAATTTAAACCTACATTACTCTAGCAAATAAATAACATGATTTGATCGTATCATTCTGAAAAACAAATTGTTGTAGAGTGCCGCACATTGCCAAAGGAAACAAACCAGATAGATTATAATAGGTTTTGCCCGCGGCTGCACTCGCGTAGATGCAGATTTTTGATCCCATCTACCTCTATACCAAAATCCATCAACATCGATTTAATAGTTTAGACGTTAAACTGTTACAAGTCAGAAAATCTGACTCCAGTCTGCCCAAGAAGTACCGTGATACCCAGTTAATGGGTTGTGGAGGTCTAGTAAGCAGCCATTTCATGTTAAATACTGGTAGTCAGCTGAAACCAGTTTGACTGGGAGCCGACCCGGAATATTGTTGGAAAAAGGCTAGGCAGATGATGATGACGTGAAACTGTTACACACAAATAAGCAACACCCACCTTCGTATTTATAATATTAGTAAGGATTATTGTTGAACTGTGTGGACCGACGGATCGTATTTTTGTACGTGTTCGTATAGCGGTCGTTGTATGAAATAATGGCGTGGCGCAACCGGCGCTCGGACGCGTAAAGTGTTCGTCACGTCCTATGAGTTTATGCTCTTATTGTTATAATGTGAGGCGCTCTATAGATTCCGGGCGGAATCGTATATGATGTCGCGATTGTGTTAACAAACTTTACACACGTGAACTCGTCTCGTTACGAACGTTCCCAATGGGGGCTATCACTGCGTTCACGTCTTGCCGATGTGACGCCGTCGAACGCCCTTATGCACGCGCAGCGCGTCTTTACGGGTTGAGATATATTCGTTCAGACGTTCGCGCGTGCGACCCAAAAATCGTATATATACTATTAAATACAAAAAAACGCAGAGCTCTCTTTGTCTCTGTCATCTCTGACATTGACTAGAGTGAAGAGCCCATCACTAATAAAAAAAAAAAAGATTATGCAGTTTCATAGTATAATAATATATAACTTAGTTTCAAAGAAAAAAAAATCCTTTAATTTTGCTAATAAAATCTTTTTCACCAGTGTTTTCACTTTAGCAGTTCCAATTCTTTAAAAATATCTGATATTCCCACAGCTAGTATACTTGTATTTTTAAAACACTTTATTCAAAAAACAAATAAAGTAAACTAACGAATACTATATTGTTATCCTAACTACAAACAAACGCAAATTGATAGAATTTCAATGAAATTGTTTTTATCAAAACAAACAGCCTACGAATTCCCATAACTATTATATTTGTATTTATTTTGCTTTTGTTTGTTTTTCGAATTTCGCTATCGCTATTTTTTTCTAGTCGTCTTAAAATAAATACTGTTCAAGGGCACTAAAAAAATACTCAACCTTTTGTAAAAACAACAAGACGTAAATAGGTATATTTTTATTTCGTTTTTTTTTTTTGTATTCTGTACTACTTTGTGATTCAAAAATAAGTATGTATTGTCCTTTACTTATACTACTACGCAAATCTATATCCACGCATAAATAAAGGCTTCTCATACCATTAAACTTAAACTTTGAACACATGATTTTTATTTTCGTAAATTCATGTGATTTAGCAAGAATGATTACTAAGTACTCTAACCATTTACTTCTTAATTCGGTAATGTACACTGAATAAAAATGGCATTACTGACACAGTGATAAATTAGACTCCATGCACAAAAATAAGCTTAATTCAAAATTGAGTAATCTCCCAGCTTCCTCAGACAGAGCAAAAATGCAAAAATCATGTTCATCCTTCCCGTCCCTATAAAAAATCTCAATAAGGAAGATCACACAAAATAAAAACAGCGATATATCACTCCGTTATGATAAATATCAGAACACAAGAACTCATAGGTGCCTATCTATGGGAGTGAGATCGGTGGATCGCGCATCGTTTGTCATTGGAACGATTCTGTCACTCAGGGCGATAACACCTGTACCTAATTGATTGTTGAAGCTTTTATCTGCTCTTTTTTGGATACTGAGGGGTGCAGATTCTCTGACTTCCTTCCTTAATATATTAGAAACAGTTTTTTGGAAGTCGGTTTTTTTTTGCGAAAAAGTTTTTTAATTTTCAATTTTTAGTGGTACCCCCCACACTTAACAACACACAAAGCAAAATACGCAATTTCGTATTCATGGATGACTTTCCACATAATTATGTTTTCTAGCTATTTGGATTTAAAAACCAAACTACTGAATCGATTTTATTAAAATTTCAATGGGACCAATCGAGAAGTATATCACCAACCTTTGTCCATGTTTAGGTACAAAACAACCACAATAATCCTCTTGGACATATTAATCCTCCTATCTTTTCTGTTTTCCTAGTATCTTCTGCAATTTTCCTGCTATCATTTGATTTAATATGTTCTCAGAACTGAAACACAGACAAACGGATTTAGCATTAATCTATACGTACTTTGTCATCTTGTGATTGCTGAAACCACTGAGTGAAAAGGGATCTTTTATAGGATTACGCGTTTCATCTTTTTTGCGGTACTTGATTTTTATCTGATAAAATAAAAGGTAGGTATGGTTGGAACTGCAAGAAATAGTGATCTGCCTAGCCTTTTCCCAACTATATTGGGGTCGGCTCCCATTCAAACCAGATTTAGCTGAATACCAGTATTTTACGTGGAGCGGCTGCCTACCAGACCTCCACAAAACACGGTACTTCTTGACAAGACTAGTGTCAGATTTTCTGTCTTCTGAAAATCAGTAACGACTGCCAAAGATCTACAAATGACAGCCGGGGCCAATGGCTTATCGTGCTTTCTGAGGCACGGAGAAGTCTCGATATGTTAAGATGGTCACCTATCCATAGACCAACGTCGGCAAGCGTTGCTTAACCTTGAAGATCGAACCGTGTGGCTAAACAATAATAGTAATCCTAACTAATATTATACATAGTTAAATTAATTAATTATGCTTGCACGCCTCAATCGCCGAAACGATGACGGATGCGAGACGCACAGGACCGGTTGTTGTGGCGACACTTGTGGGAGGCCTGAGGAGAGATGGAGGAGAATGCTGCTGCCCACTCTCTGGTGAGTCCCTTAGTCGTCTCTTACGACACCCACGGGAAGTGATGGGATGGTGCTATTCTTTTACGTCCGACACCATACAGAATCTATTAATTACGTTCGGCTGCGGTCGAGGATACAAATAAAACCGATATAATTTACTTAATGAATATAATTAATGCAATTATTACAATTAGATCGGTAAATCTAAGATGCGCGACAATTGTTCGATGTCAGAAACAAGAGTGAATCACTTAACACTAAATTAACACAAATCGCTGCCATTGCACAGTCTTCGATCCCACGCCGTCAGATTGCTGAGAAGGCGAATCTCACGGTGCACAGCGGAATGCGGCGTTAGTCATTTTGGGTGGTCGCAAGTGGCGACATAACAGGATATGGGTGGTCGTAAGTGGCGACATAACATCTCCCTCCACGAGATCGGCAACTATTTGAAAACTCTAGTCGAAAATAGTGTCGATGGCGAAGCTGGTTCAATCTCAGGGTTGCAGGCCTCCTTATCCTTAGCTTTGATATCGATTCCATCTGTGGCTTTCTGTAGTTGCTTCAATCTACGGCGTCGAAGTATAATGATGATAATGAGTACACATGCACCGGATAATAGTATGTATACCGGTATAGTAGTGTGGTATATGGCTTCAGTGTTCAGCGACTTTAGCGTTACAGGTTCTTGTAGAGTGATTTCAGAGTTACTTGAATGTAGACTGCCAAGGTCAGTGGTATCTAGTTTTATAGTTTTCATTGGTACATTATACGAATTTTCCTTTATAATTGGTAAGTCCATGATTTTCAATATCTTTCCCTTGGTCTGATCATGACGATTGCTTGCAGTAAATGATGTAGTTCTTAGCACGCATCCTTTGGGTATGATGGATAAGTAGCTCCCTTTCAGCATTCTGTAGTTATCTTCAGAACAAGTTAACCGAACTTTCGTAGGTCTAGGAAAGCTTACAATGTAGTGTTGGTCGTCTAGCTGCTCCATAGCTTCAGAAGACAAGATGACAGATGTGAATTGACAGGACTCATTAATTTTCTGGTGTAATATAAGCTGCTGGATACAGTCTGATTGTTTGCCATGGTGGTGACTTAAGTTGTCCTCGCAAAGGTGACCGTGGCTATACTTCGGACATTCTGTCTCCATGTACAATAGATCTTTTTCGTGAACCGCTATGAAAGGATAAGTTGGAATCAGGACCTTATTGTCATAATTAGGGGCCAGGGATAGTTTATATAGGATAAAGTTAGTAGGATAAAGTATCGGAAATTTTACAACTATCACTATTTTATTCCCATTATAATAATATCCTAGTCTAATTATATCAAAGTATTCTCTAAAACTAATATCTAGAAGTTGATCCTTACTATTGTTAGGTTTTGTTCCTTATAATAAATATTAGTTTATGTTTTTAAAGATTATTGTTAAAATGAGTTTATTTTGTTAGGACTTTTGTTTTATATTAAGATGTATGTTTAAGTAATCTCAAAGGAATGTTGTTTATGCGATTCATTTCTGGGAATGTCAACCCCTGATTTAATCTTGATTGTTGAAGTGAGTGGCGGGTTAATAGGTGACTCAACGATTGGACCACGACCCTGGCATCACCCGATATCGTGGGCCAATTGGAGAGCGGGATTCGGGGGTTTTTAGCTAGGAGCGGGTGCGCAGGCGGGCATTCGCTCCCGGATCGTCGTTTGGGACATTTTCGATTAGAATATTGGTTCTAGCAGTTATTGTTTTAACACAGTTGTTTGTTCTTAACCTACTTAATAAAACTAAGTGAACAGTTTGAGTTTATCTTTATACAGTCTTCCCATTTATAATAGTTCACCCTTTGAGAATTGCGACCGCTAAGGCTACGAGTTTTATACTTCAGAAGTGGGATGTGCACCCAAAACGTAAGTATACGCCCAAATTGTATCTATCTCTACTACGTTTGATGTGATCATAATTACAGATTTTGCCTCGGAATTTACCCCTGTGACCTGTACTAGGTCTCAGGATATAGACTGATTGATTGATTGGATATTTTTTTAGATTTTGTCAAGATTTGTACCTATTGTTGAAAGTTATCGTGTTAAAATCTTGTAATCACATTTTGTTTACTATTTTTATTATACATTTTTGTGGGTCGATAATATATTAGCAATTGAATAACCGTTATTTCGTGTTCTCACTTTGAAAGACGTAATAGATAACAAATTGGCAGGTGATCCAGGTTCGGATTCCGGTTAGTAGCTAAATCGCAAACTTAAAATCAAATGATTGAGGTGGGTGTTAAGAAACCCTTTTAACAAATTTTAAAATATTCAACGATAGAGTTGATTTTTTTTCGTTATAGATCTTTTTAAGTTCCACAGTAACAATTTGGTTGGAATGGCACCTACCACCAAGCGCGGCAATTCCCACGATAAGTTGGAACGAGGCGAGTGAAGCACTTGACGCCGCATACCGAATTTATCGCTTGAAGTGTTTATACTTGGAACAAAGGTGCCTATGTTTTATTTTTAGAACAGGACGAATTAGACTTCATTCTTTATTTAAGAAATACCGATTTTGAGTGGCGACCCGCTCAGCAAATATGCTCAACTAAAACGATATTATATCATTCGTACCTATTCAAAGAATGGATATAAATGGACGGTTAGAGTTTTTATTTATTTTTTGTATGTCAGCAATCACTAACTTCACAGTTATAACTTCAATATACGGCTCTCAAGTTTCTTTGCCGTGAGATTTCAGACAATGTCAAAGTCACCGGGTCAATGAAGACTCGCGACTCCGGGTCGCGGGGAGCCCAGCTCTGCACGAGGAGCCGAAGTCGGCAGCGAAGTCGAAGCCCCGAGCCAGACATCGAGCTGGGCCGTGAGCGGCTTCGGATGCTGGAGAAGGAACTACGGCGGGAGCGCGACCGTGTACGCGCTGCCGAAGACCTGCACCACGCATCGCGCCGCAGCGATGAGCCGCGAGTGAACAACCGTCGCCGCAGCACCTCCACGGCATCGACACGGCGCCGGGACGCCGAGCCACGTGCAGAGGAACGGGCGGAGCGCGGACCACGGCTGCACGACCGAGCAGAACGGATTGAAAGGTCACGTAGTCATTCTTTTTCGAAAAGAGATTTGCTTGATATTATTAGGAACTTGAGGAATGGTCTCGCATTACCACCTGTAAACCAAGGCGCACCCCAAACACTTCAAAAATTAATTATGAAAATATATTGCCAAACTTTGATCCCTCATCCAAAAACCAGCGAATGGACGTGTGGTTAAGAAAGGTAAATGAGTGCGCTTCGGTATACGGTTGGGATGAAAGAACCACCACTCATTTTGCAATGCAAAAGTTGCAAGGTCTGGCCAAGACGTGGTACGAAAGTTTACATACCATTCTATTTACTTGGCAAGAATGGCAAGAGAAATTATTAAGTGCGTTTCCGTGCGAACAAAACTATGGTCAGACCTTGGAAGATATGATTAAAAGAAAGAGCAGATATAACGAATCCATAGAGGTGTATTACTATGAAAAATTAAGTCTAGTGAATCAATGCGATATTGTAGGTACCCGTGCGGCAGAATGCATAATACATGGCATAACAGATAAGACGCTCAAATCAGGAGCCTTAGCACTGCGTTGTACCCACCCCGATCAGCTGTTACAGTATTTACTCAGTAATAGGGACTATAATCAATCTGGTCCGGACCGTTCTCACGCTAAGAATAAAGTGTACGCGTTGTAGTAAGATTGGTCACACCGCGGAAAAGTGTTATAGTAAGTCAGATGAGAAAATAACAAACACGAGTAGTACAGTGCAGAAAACTATGCGAATTGATTTTATAAACAATGGCGACGCGCGTATGGATAATTACCCTGGCTCTAAGTTTACAAAAGAGGTAAAAGTCAATAGTTGTGTACTTAGAGCTTTTATAGATTTTGGGAGCGATGTTACCCTGATTAGAGAATCTGCTGCCAGAAAACTAGGTGTATCCCAAATAACTGACTAATACTAATACTGGTGATAATGTCCTTACACTATTGAAAGGATTTGGTAATATCGTAGTCCAGTCGCTAGGAAATTTGACTCTTGATATGAGTGTCGATGAGGTAGAGGCTAGAGTAGCTTGCAAAGTCGTGCCCGACCATCTGTTAGAGGTCCCTGTTCTCATGGGACAATCGTTCACGGAGCAATCTCACATAGCAGGCTATAAAGATAGAACCAAATTGCAATTCTACAATATTGGGAATGAATTGCCTTGTTCTGAACTTGCTGGTGACAATGACAACTTGTTGAGGTTTTCTGCCGTTAATTCAATTGATATTTATGGTCCAGCAACAGTTAGAGTGGAGACTCAACTTACATTCGATGGAGATGTTCTTTTGAAAAATAGTGTAGCGGGAAAGCCTGATAATCAGTATTTAATCGTTGGAGGACTTCATCGTTTGATCAATGGACATATTAATGTATTGGTTGTACCATGTTTAGGTTTTTGCCGAATATCATCTAAGCCAATTTTTTGTCGTGCTGAGAGAGTTGACGTTGTGAATCGAGTTATTAATGAACCGTCAATTGTGTCAAAGGTTGGGCAGCAATTCGATGAAAGTCAGGTGCATGTAGGTGAAGGAGTATCTGGACATGTAAAACGAACTCTTATGAAGATGCTTGAGAAATATCAGCATTGTTTCGCCTCCTCCTTGAAGGACTTAGGATGTACCAGCGTCACCGAGATGAGCATAGAACTTAACAGTCAGCGACCAGTCGTTTATCGCCCATACAGGTTGTCGCACCATGAGCGGGAAAAGGTGAGTTCTATGGTTGGCGAGATGTTAGACGCTGGCGTGATAAGAGAATCCGTTTCCGAGTATGCTAGTCCTATTCTACTCGTTCGAAAAAAGGATGGTTCTTCAAGATTGTGTGTAGACTATCGTATGCTGAATTCAGTGACTGTCAAAGAAAGGTATCCAATGCCTATCATCGAGGATGAAATAGCACGTCTCTCCGGGCAATCGTGCTTTATAATCCTCGATCTCGCGTCCGGCTACTATCAGGTGCCGATCTCGGAGCGAAGCAAGCATTTAACCTCCTTTGTTACACCAGACGGCCAGTACGAGTACAATCGTATGCCGTTTGGCCTAGCCAATGCACCTGCTGTCTTTCAACGCATGATCAACACAATACTAGGTTCAGCTCGATTTAGTAAGGCAACGGTGTATATCGATGACATTCTTATTTTTGGGAAGGACGCAAAACAGTGCTTAGAACGCCTTGAGGAAGTACTGCAGATGTTAGAAAAGGCGAATCTTACCTTGAACTTGTCAAAATGTGAGTTCTTACGTGATAAGGTCGACTATTTAGGCTACGAGATTAGCGCCAGCGGTATCAGACCTGGTGAAAAGAAGATATGTAGCGTAATCAACTTCCCTCGACCCGAAAACGTACACAACATCCGGCAATTTCTAGGCCTGGCCAGCTACTTTCGTAAGTTTATAGAAAACTTTGCACAGATCTCGTATCCTCTTAGCAAGCTACTTAAAAGGGACGCAGCCTGGGAGTGGATTGACGATCAGGAGCAGGCATTCGAGAGGCTGAAAGCGAGTTTGGCTAATAGGCCGGTTTTAGATATATATGACCCTGCCGCTGAATTAGAGTTACACACAGATGCAAGTAGGTTAGGAATCGGTGGGATTCTTCTTCAACGAAAGCAAGACTTCGAGAATTTTCATCCTGTAGCATACTATAGTCGGCAGACTTCTCCTGAAGAAAAGAACTTTCACTCTTATGAGTTAGAAACCCTAGCAGTGGTTTGCTCCCTTCGTAAGTTTAGAGTGTATTTATTAGGAAAAGAGTTCAAGGTTATCACCGATTGCAGCGCCTTGCGTTCTACATTTTCAAAGCGGGACTTAATCCCAAGCACGGTGGTGGCTGACACTACGAGAATTCAACTGTACTGTCGAATATAGGGCTGCAACTAAAATGAGTCATGTTGATGCATTGTCTCGAAATCCTGTCGAACCGTCAGAATCTCTCGAGGACCAGTTTCCGGCAATAATGATAATAGTAGTGAAGATTGGCTTCATACGCTACAATTAGGGGACTCGGAGCTGCGTAGGATAATAGACGTTCTGAATAGTAAACTAGATGAAAAAGGCCTGCAATACATTAAACAGAACTATGTAATTGGAGACAATAGGTTAT
Organism: Melanchra persicariae; assembly: GCA_947386135.1. Classification (NCBI taxonomy): domain Eukaryota; kingdom Metazoa; phylum Arthropoda; class Insecta; order Lepidoptera; family Noctuidae; genus Melanchra; species Melanchra persicariae. The sequence continues at coordinate 4,006,455 of OX376661.1, read as the reverse complement.
TTCGCTATTTAGATGGTGATGAGGAGAAGGTCAGATGGGTAGTGCCAAAAGGGGCAAGGTGGCAAGTATGTAAGCTTAATCACGACGACATTGGACATTTTGGCATTGAGAAGACTTTGGAGAGGATTAAAAGCAATTATTGGTTCCCCAAAATGTCCAGGTTCGTCAAGAAGTACGTGGGCGCTTGCATTGAGTGTGCATATGCAAAAAAACAATAATTCAAGTACTCGCGAAGGATTACTGCACCCCATCACAAAGGTGGAGATTCCATTCCACACACTTCATGTGGACCACCTTGGACCTTTTGTGAAGTCAAATAAGGGTTTTACTCACCTGTTCGTAGTTGTTGACGGTTTTACCAAATTTTGCTTCCTAAGACCCGTTAGAAACACCAACACCCAAAATGTAATTAGGGTTCTAGAAGACATTTTTAGTACATTTCGAAATCCTGATCGTCTCATAAGCGATCGTGGTAGTTGTTTTACCTCGCACACATTCAAGCGATTTTGCTTAGATAAAGGCATAAAACACGTTTTAAACGCGGTAGCTAGCCCCAGGTCAAACGGGCAGGTCGAGCGGTACAACCGCACTATTCTCGATTCCCTGAAGGCGTTAAGCATTAGTCATGGTGAAAAGAGTTGGGACAGCCACTTGGGTAACATTCAATGGGGGCTTAACAACACCATTCAAAAAAACCATAGGAAGGACACCTTCGGAGGTAATGTTTGGAACCTGTATGAATAGTGAAATTAATCCCATGCTTAATGATGTTGATGATAGTTGCGATAGTGATGACAATAATACTGGGAATAATTCCAGTTAGAATAAGAGCACCTTACGTTGTGTTGAATTTAGAAGACTATTTATTATTTACATAATATTATTCTTTGTTACAGATCAAGTACGCGAGAATCGATCGGTTCGCGACTTGATGTAAAAAGTGGCAAAGCAAGTCCTCTCGGCTGCCTTCCCGAGCATAAATCGATCGGCTCGTGCGGGCGTCGCTAGGCATCCTGATTAATCGATCGTTCAGGATATTAGGGCACCCTGATTAATCGATCGTTCAGGGATATAGTTTGTTCACGACATAAATCGATCGGTCGTGAACTTACTCTTTGATGATTGGTGACCCAATGAATCGATCGTTTGGGTTCACCATTTGTTTCGATCCGGCAAATCGATTGCTGGTTGATATCGTTAAAGGTTGAAATTACCTTTTCCTAAGTGTCAAAATTATATTATTGTTTAGTTGATATTATAAGTATATTATTTATTATTGTTTAGTTGATATCATAAGTACTTACAAAATTTGTGTAATACAGCCGAAAAATAATGTTTGAAGTTCAATAGGTAATGCTATTTTGTCTTCAATATTTTGTTTCATTGTTGTTTAAATTAAACTAGGTAATTATTATGTAGCAATAGTATTAGTCATTCATTACTATTGTAATAAAGTTCAAACAATTGGTTATAGTCATTAATTATTATTGTAATAAGTTCAAACAACTGGTAATAGTTATTAATTATTATTGTAATAAGTTAAAGTAACTGGTCAAAAGTCCGATTGTTAGGTTTCCACCTGGAGCCGTGTGCAGGGCCGCACACGATGTCAGGACGGACGATTGTTAGGTTTTGTTCCTTATAATAAATATTAGTTTATGTTTTTAAAGATTATTGTTAAAATGAGTTTATTTTGTTAGGACTTTTGTTTTATATTAAGATGTATGTTTAAGTAATCTCAAAGGAATGTTGTTTATGCGATTCATTTCTGGGAATGTCAACCCCTGATTTAATCTTGATTGTTGAAGTGAGTGGCGGGTTAATAGGTGACTCAACGATTGGACCACGACCCTGGCATCACCCGATATCGTGGGCCAATTGGAGAGCGGGATTCGGGGGTTTTTAGCTAGGAGCGGGTGCGCAGGCGGGCATTCGCTCCCGGATCGTCGTTTGGGACATTTTCGATTAGAATATTGGTTCTAGCAGTTATTGTTTTAACACAGTTGTTTGTTCTTAACCTACTTAATAAAACTAAGTGAACAGTTTGAGTTTATCTTTATACAGTCTTCCCATTTATAATAGTTCACCCTTTGAGAATTGCGACCGCTAAGGCTACGAGTTTTATACTATATAACATGCCTAATCTATTCATCATATCCTTAAACATAGCATAGTTCAATATAGAATTATGAATACTTCTAGCCCTAATAAATGCTAATAAATTTTGTAATTTGTCAAGTTCTTTAGACAGATTATCTATGTTGTCTCCTAATATCATAAGTAATTGTGCCAAATGAGCATATTTAATGGTATCTGTTTCATGTCTAACATTGCTAGCTAAAATAGAGTTGATGATTTTCTCGATTTTACCTTGGTTTTCTACTATTTTATCTGTAACATTTGAGCTACGCGAAACCCACTGCTTACTTAAACTAATTTGGTGATTAATTTCAGCAACTAAATTATTTTCATTTTGTTTTAAGATTGTAATGGCATTATCGTATTTTAATGCATCAGTATAATCTAAATTACCCGAAATGCTCTTTATTACTGAACCAAGACCATCTATGAGACCTCTTTTGACACGCTTTACCTCAAGTGTTTCTAACTGTCCCGATATTCCTTCTAATTTAGTACCTAGATAGCTAACGTGGGGTTCATAGAGAGATCGTGATATATTACTCAATTGTGGCGTAAGATTTTGCAATTGCTCGTTAACTGTTTCTAAACTATTGCGCATATCATCAAGGTTTATAATCTGGAGAAAGGAGTGGAAATGTGAAATGACTCTTGTGGATCCTAGGTTGAAGGGCAAAATACCTGGTCCATCGTTAAGACTGTCTAGCGTTATCTCGTCTGCTCGGGCCAGGGCCAGGGTCAGGACGAGTAGTATTTGCAGTGTCCTGTAACAAACGAGCACTATTAGGCACCCGTTTTAGGCGCGATTTAGGTACGGTGCCTCTTTTCTTTTTGGTATAGATATGAATAGGCAAATCCGCTAATACCGTATCATGAGTATATCGAGCTGCTAACTTTTGCCTGTGGCATAAAGGATTCCTAATAAAAACTTGTTGCTCCGGTTCGTAATCTTTTTCAGATTCACGATTCTTATTAACGTTTTCGATAATTTCAGTGCGACGATGAAGTGAAGTGTCGTTGAGAATATCGTATACTTTTGACATTCGTCTACGGTGTTCCTGGATATATTGTTGTAAGAGATGTTCCGATAGGTTCATATCTAAAGGATCCCGGGGATCAAAATGACCAGTAATTATATCGATAGGCCTACATTTTGTAAAACTATGTATTGAGCTATTATATGCCAATATAGCATAAGTTATAAGATTAGTAATTGATTCTCCTCGCTGTTCTAATTTTAATATACGCAAATGTTCTAACAGAGTAGAATTTAGCCGTTCTACCATTCCATTTTCATTGGGTGTATTAGGACAGGTTTTATGATGTTGTACCTTGTGCAATCTAATAAATTCAGAAAATATTTGATTGTTGAATTCCGGACCATTGTCTGTTACAATAGTTAAAGGCACTCCGTGATGAGTAGAAAACTTTAGTAAAGCTTGAACGACACTAATAGCTGTAGCATCTTTCAAGAAGTATGCTTGACCATACTTAGAGAATGCATCTACTATTATAAGATACTTATTCGTTTCAATACTAAGCAGATCTAAATGTACAACCTCAAAAGGCTTTGTAGGTGGAGGTACAATTTGTAACTTTGGTCTAACTGGATTGCGATCATATTTAGCTTGCCCGCATATTTGACATTCATTGATATACTTCGTTACATGCTCTTTCATATTTGGCCAATAGCATCTACGTGATAATGCTAGATAACACTCGTTAATGCCTCTATGATTGGTTTTACCTTCATGATATTTCTTTATAATTTCTTGTTGCTTAAGATAATCTTTAACATTTTCTACTTCAGTTTTGGTAAGTACTAATTTCATTGCAGAGTTCTTAAAATATTTTTGAATGATAGGTATTATATTATACATTTCTAATGTAGGATTAATAAACACACCTGTTTTTACTTTTGAATTAACGTGTTCTTTAATAGCGCTAATAACGTCTTGTTCTAAATTAGATTTTGAAATTTGTATTACAGTTTTAGTATGTGTTTCGAATGGTTTAGAAATACTAGGCCTACTTTTTATGTCTCCAACAACATTAAGATATATTTGCTTATTAAACTTATTAAGGGGATCGTCGGAAATAGGGATTTCTAATATAGGACTTTCTAAATCACTATGGGCGCTTAAAGTCCTAGAGTCCGCGCTTTCAGTTCTAGAATCTGAGTCTGAAGGTGCACCTTGTGAAGTGTTAACTATTATCGAACTAGCTTCTTCATTATGAATTTCTATTCGTGACAAAGCATCTGCATTAGTATTATGTTTTCCTTGCTTATAGACAACTGTGAACTCAAATTCGCTTAACCGTAATCTCCAACGGGTTAAACGGGAATTCGGTTCTTTAATATTCATCACCCATTGCAAAGGGCGATGGTCAGTCACTATTTTAAATTTACGTCCGAATAAATATGGCCTAAAATATTTGGTTGCCCAGACTATAGCCAATAATTCTTTTTCAATAGTGCTATAGTTTATTTCACTAGAGTTTAGCGTGCGCGAGGCATAAGCTATTGGTTTATCAGATCCAATAGTGCCTTGTGAAAGTACTGCTCCAATGGCCAAATTTGAAGCGTCCGTGGTGAGAATAAATTCTTTTTTAAAATCAGGGTATTGAAGAATGGGATCATTGACCAGAAGGGTCTTACATTTTTCAAAGCATTCGACATAATTTTGATCAAGTGTAATTTTGGAGCCTTTCTTTAAGCTTTGAGTCAAAGGTTTGGTTATTTTAGCAAAATCAGGGATAAATTTTCTATAATAACCAAGAAGTCCTAAAAACCTTTTAATTTCGGTAGGGGTTTTTGGTAAAGGGTAATTTTGTATTGCTGAGATTTTGTCTGGGTTAGGTTTTATCCCATCTTTGCCTATAATATGCCCTAGATATGCTGTTTCCAATTTAAGGAACTCAGATTTATCCATTTGTATTTTAAAATTAGACTCGCGTAATCTTTTAAAAACTTTTTCTAGGTTAATTATGTGCTCTTGCAATGATGTACTAAAAACTATTATGTCATCTAGATATACTAGACAAATAGTATTTTGGAGTTCGCGCAACACGTTGTCCATTACTCTTTGAAAGGTGGATGGACTATTTTTAAGTCCCATGGGCATTCTCAGAAACTCGAAATGCCCATGTTCTACATTAAATGCTGTTTTTGTGATATCCTTGGGGTCCATCTCTACCTGGTAAAATCCACTAGCTAGGTCTAGTGTAGTAAAATACTGGCAGTTACCTAATTTGTCTAAGACATCAGTTATATTGGGGATAGGGTATTTGTCATCTATGGTTTTCTCATTAAGTTTCCTGAAATCTACTACAATACGCCACTTCGCCTTTCCTGATGCATCAGCTTTTTTAGCTACGACCCAAATAGGAGAACTCCAAGCAGAATTGGAAGGCCTAATTATACCTTGGTCTAACATTTTACCTATCTGATCTTGTACTTCCTGTCTATGAATATATGGATATCTATAACTCTTTGTATAGACTGGAGCCTCATCTGTGGTTTTAACTGAATGTTTAATTTTATTTGTGAATGTTAATTGTTCACCTTCAATATAAAAAACGTCTGCATATTGCGAGCACAACGATTCAAGATTAATGCGTTCTTCTTCATTTAAATGGTCAGTACGAAGGCGCGATATCACGTCTTTTGCGCGTTCCTTTTGTTGTTTAGTGCGCGTGCACTCGACATTATGAACTTCTGCAGGCATTGCACGATCCATTGAAAAGATTATGTCATTTCTACTAGGATTCTGTACTTCTAATATACCCCTATTCTGCTTAACCGTAGTGAGGCATTCACGTACGATACAGTTTGAAATAGATTGTTCAGGAATATAAGCGTCTCCATCGCGAACGTTAATCGGAATCTTTAGTAACTTAGATGTACCTGCTGGAATAATATTCTCATATAAATTAGTATTACGTGAATCATAGATTCTAATAGGGTTTGAAGCGAACTTAGTTGTAAATAACTTATTTTTATAATCTATTGTAGCTTCCCATTGTTCTAGCAAATCGGTACCAATAAGTCCATCAAAGAAATCGTGGAACTTATAGATATCAAATGAAACTGTGCTTGAATCATTAAATTCATTAAAAATTGGTAAAGTAATTGAATAGTCGTTTCTAGTTTTAGCGTGAACACTATGCACTTCGAATGGAGAATAATTTAATGGAAAATCACTGAAGTATTTTTCAACAGCATTAGGACACAGGAATGACTGATTTGCACCTGTATCTATTAAAAGTTTAAGTGGAGGTGACGCAATTTGAACGTATGGAAGGTACCGTTGAGTTTGGAGATTTATTTCTATTTTAATTTGTCGGATTTCTGAGTTTTCTGAAAATCCGGCTCCTTGGATTCTTTGGCGTCCTCTTTTATGCTTCCGGACTGCTGGGGATGTTCTACATATTCCTGAGGGGATGGTTGATATTCATAGTACACATTTTCTGGATACTCATAATAATGGTAATAAGTTCCGTCATATTCGGTAATGAAATCATTAAACGAAGGATCCATAAAACAATCACTAAAATGCATCTCCCGAGTTTTGAAATAATTATTGGGAGGAGGATTGCCTGATTTGTACCAATCATGCCTAGATAAAGCGTTAGTAGGTGGTAATTGTCTGTTCACGAAATGACTAACCCCACTCATTGGGCTTGGTTGCGCTGACCCACTAGGCTGGTTAGGAGAATTCTGCTGAACTACTTGAACTGGGTTATTCTGACGGTTATAATTTGGTGGGGGTGCCCTGAACACTTGCTGAGTTCGGGTCGGACCAAACTGGCGAGATTGGAAATAAATCGGTTTTCCCTGAGGAGGTTGTTGAACTCGAAATTGGAATCGTGCAGGTCCTGGCATGCTATAATTATTAAGCCTTGGATCAGGCATATTAAATGGCTGAGAGGGCATTCTAAAATGATTACCGGGTTGGTTATTGCTATTAATTCTTTTATCAGGCAAACGGTCGTTACGATTTTGCAGATACATGGTATTAGTTTCTTCATGAACAAATTCTAGTGCTTGTTCTATATTTTGAGGGCGCATACAACGCACGCGTGATCCTAAAGGATCTTTTAATCCACGCACGAACGCCTGGAGCGTTAATTTCTTATATAAATCCCTTTTAGCATCTACAGTGGTTTGTAAGATGTCGTGTAAAGAAACATACGTCATAATTGTACTAAAAAGATTCTGACAACGTTCGTAGAACTCTTGTGGAGTGCTAGAGCCCTGTGTTAAAAGAGATAAATCGCTATAAAGAGCGGTCTCATCCCTCTGGTCAGCAAAATTATTTATTAATGCCTTACGGATGCCATTCCAATCAGTTGCTATACCATTTGAATTGATTAAGCGAGCAGCAGACCCTACAATTTTATTTAATATACCATTAATGAGTGCAGAGTTAACTAATTCAGAACCACCTTGAACATTATAATATTCTCTAACTAAATGATCACACAATTGAATAAACCTAGTCAGCACGTTCGGGTTCCCGTCAAAGTCGGGTACCAAACGTAATGCTTTAAAAACGGTATCTAAATCCAAAGACATTTTCCCAGAAAACGATTCTGTGTCCTCGTATAAAGTATCTAAATTAATATCTCTTCTAGTATCTATTACTAAGTCTCTACTTCTAACTACCCTAGTATTCCTGAATTTTCGTGGAAAGAAAATTTTGGAAAATTATATTAGTACAGGCTAGGAGAAAGCGGTCACTAGAAATAATCTAATGTACTTACATGAACATTATATCAGCCCCTTTGCGTAATCGATGTCTGGATTCCTCGATACAGCACGACGTGTAGATTCAGGATACTCTGGAGCGACTGGATAGCCGCACGGGCGGCTTTACGATTACGGAAATCTTCCTTTTTACGCGAAACCGACCGCGAGTATCCTACCGACTGCGCCAATTACGTTCGGCTGCGGTCGAGGATACAAATAAAACCGATATAATTTACTTAATGAATATAATTAATGCAATTATTACAATTAGATCGGTAAATCTAAGATGCGCGACAATTGTTCGATGTCAGAAACAAGAGTGAATCACTTAACACTAAATTAACACAAATCGCTGCCATTGCACAGTCTTCGATCCCACGCCGTCAGATTGCTGAGAAGGCGAATCTCACGGTGCACAGCGGAATGCGGCGTTAGTCATTTTGGGTGGTCGCAAGTGGCGACATAACAGGATATGGGTGGTCGTAAGTGGCGACATAACATATTCACAAACACCAACAACTGTATACAAAAAACAAATTCGTAAACACTAATGTTTACGAATATGTTTTTGGTTTTTATAAACGGCTGATAGTAATATCAGCCGTTTTTCCTAAATTAACATTTTAACTGCCAACTTAACGACGAAAAAGTTCATAAACACAAAAAGTCACAGATAAAAAATGACAATAGAGCATTTTAAAAAGAGCGTCGTGGCTCGAAAGAATTTATGGTTCGCCATTAACCAGAGACCTGAACTGAGTGAATATTAAAAAGTCAAGTGGTAGAGAAGCAGATAATTATGATAAGCCGATGTTTTGTTTTCGTATAATGAGGACTTCGAAACGGTTTTTTTTTGTTTGAGTAATCAGCATCATTCGGGTTATGGGTCAGTGATTCAGTGGGATGGGCGCTTTTGGCGTAGTGGTTGAGCGATCGACTGCTGCGTTGCGTGTCGCGGGTTCGATTCCCGCACGGAACAAATATTTGGCCTACAGATAGTTGTCCGGGTCTGGCTGTTTGTGTATGTGAGTTTATATGTTTGTAAATGCGACCATGATACATGAGAAATTCCTAGTGTGGGACAACTTTAAAAAAAAAATGAAAAGCTCGTGGCAAAATAACAACCGCACGATTCAATCCTTGCCGAGTCCGGTTCGAGTAACTGTGTAAGTCGGTACCCCTTGAAAAGATTTTCTGGATTTTGTCTATTCGTAACTATTGCCAAAGTTGTACAAATGACAACCGGGAACAACGGCTTAACGTGGTCTCCGAGGCACGAAAGAGTCCTGCCGGTCTATTCATTTTTTGGGATGCATGAAGGAGCCTCCTCGTGTAGCGCAATTGTTCCATCTGACACAACTGAACCAAGCGCTCGGCGCATCCTGGACAGTCTCACCTAACACCTTATAAGACTGGCCAATCCTTCCCTTGCGGTGGTAGGGCTAACACCCGCCTGGTCGCGACCACCCTCCCACCGAAGTTCGGCGTCAAGCAGCCTGCTGTGTTTCGTCGACGCGTGGGAGTACCAGTGCTTCAAGGCATCTTCTGGGCACGCTCGCTTCATCATGGACCTCATCTATCGCTTTCCATCAGGCGTGATCGAGGTCAAGAGCAAGCTCATTCATAAATAAAAAAATAAAAAATTCACCATGTACACTTAGGTGGACTGAGCATGTCATCGTCGCGACATTCATGATCGGATCATTCAGTTCCCTTCAAAATGGTTGAGTTGAATGGTGCTGATGCACGCGTCATGTTCGTGAACGGGCGCCATCAGTGGAGACTGGTCATCTCTTAGCTGTCACTGGCTTATTTCAATATTTTATACTTATTTAATACTTAGAATTATATTTTTTTTTCTCTTTCTTTATATTGTTCTTACATGTAGAAGCAACAAGGATAATATAACCAGGATTATTGTAAATCATAAAATGGTTTAAAAGAGTGTCCGTGGAGTTTCTTGCACGTTCTTCTCCATAGAGATCTGCGCTTTGGAACGTGCAAATAGCTTCATATTTTTGACTGACTTACTCTGACAATTCAAAAGTACCTGTAAATGGTTTATTTGAAATAAATGCTTTGACTTTGACATGAAGTGAACTGTCATTCCATCTTATTTATATGGTTTGACAGTTCACTTCACGTTCACTTCCCCTAAGCTTACATGGTGAGATGTTTACAGAATTGCACTACAGTTATGTAAAGGATGGTAATCCATGGACCGAACTCGGTAAGGTCATTATTTGGCTGTTACTGACGTTTTAAGAATATTTTATCTACACTCACAACGTAATGTTCCAAATATGAATTCAAAAACAATTGACACGTACCTTTTTTTCGTGGTAGGTAGTTCAACATTTTTCTTCGATTTTCGAACAACTGCATCCTATAATTACTTTTTAATTTTTATAGCACACTTTTTAATTTATTGGCGCATATGGGCTCATTGACAGTACAAAAATAGTGTCATTGTCTATGGATGCGCACACTGCGCAGTTAACGCAATGAGAATACCCGCCGTAACATAATTTTTTTCCGTGGCTGTGAGTTTGGAATAAACTATTTTTCTACGTTTGTTTTATTTCAACTGTATGAGTGAACATAAAATAGTGTATGCAATGGCATGTATAATTAGGTATTAAAACACTCTTGTGATACTATTATTTGTTATCACACTCGGTTACGCCTCGTGTGATAAACCCACACTCTTGTTTTAATAACCCCTTTTTATATGATCGTTGCATAAACTATTATTAATTATTTATTGTAAAATACATGTCTCAATCACATAGGTGGTTCTCAAATGCGATTGACAGACAAACAGAGAGCCATTACGTCATATACGGATACAGCTCAGTAAGGAAGGAAATAACGCATTTTATCTGCCTATCATCTCGCATAAGCTATGGAGGCAATTTGAGGAAACAGCCATTTTAAGGGCAGCCTAATGGTGCTAGAAGGATGTAGGAGTTGATTTATTACTATTTGCGTGATAATGCTATTTTTATGTCCAAATACTTTGACCTAAAAAACTTGAATATTATGAAAATCTTCGTTGGTCGCAAGAGCTACTGCTGAACATGAGGTCCTGGTAGTTCCCAGGTAGTGTGACTTAGTTTAATTAATATAAACTGATTATATCACCAGGAGTATATATTTTTTGCCATTCTGTGTCTATTTCAGAAAAAATAATATCCGTCCAACACTGCGAAAAAAAAGTAAAAAAAAAATCATTCATTCGATCATATAGCAGTAATGTTCACTACATTCATTCATCAGTTCACTGACTTAGAAAACATTGGACTTTATACGTTTTCAAAATACTAGTCAAAAGTGCAAGCGATTTTAGACATTGTGCTTTAAGTCGTAGAGATGATTCTTGTGTGAATGTGGAGCTGTTGACCGTTCACATAGGTACATGGTTTAATAAAGAGAGTTGATACTTGAGAGGTTATAACACTCCTTTGGAGAGTATTTCAAGATTTACACTAGATATTAAAAATGGGTTGCGGAGAAATGTATCGTTGCTGGCTTTCTAACTCGATTATGTTCGTAAAGTGTTCTCTGTTAATCTTTTACAAAGATTTCTGAGTATGCAACGTGTAACAGAATAAACGCAATACCTCTTAGGGGGTCATTGTAGACGTCATTATAAACAACTTTTACTATAGGACCAACCCCGAAATCACGAAAAAAAATCACCTGTTCAGCACATTTCGTCGGGTTATGCGCACAGAAATATATGGAGTGGAATTCAGTGTTGGTCCCATAGTGAAAATTGTTCATAATGATGAGTACAATGACCCTTTAAGAGGTATTGCGTTTATTCTGTTACACATTGTATAATGGATTTTGTTAAAATAACAACTGATGGTTCCAGAAACGAAGAAAGTAATCGTCGACTGTCAAATTCCTGCCAGGATTGCGGAATTTGTTCGAAAGAGTCACCGCGGCCCTGGAACGCAAAGGGCGTAAGGAGGAACACGGATGGGTTTTAGTCAGTAAGATTCTGACACTCACATCCACTCCGCCTAGAGCGGGAGAAGTCATTTGATGATTTCCTACCCATCTTTTAAAAAACCGGTGTTGCAATAATTGGATATAGTAGTATACCTCTGCTAACACTTCGGAGGGATACAGGAGTGCATTGCGTGTGATGGTGTGTGGTGGTGTGTGAAATCTCAGTTTTTAATAAGTTCCTAATGATTACCCAATTATTAATAAAAATAAAAATAAAAAATAAAATAAAATTCGTTTATTTCAGACCATTACTGTCCATACTTTGTTAGTTATCAATTAATGAATTCACTTATGTCTATGTTAGTAGCAATTTATATCAGGGAAAATGAAAATTATGTCAACAAAATATATACACAGAATACACAACATTAAAATTAATTACAAGACATGTAGCCTAATGAGCCTTCCCACCACTGGCGATACTGGTCGATCCGCAATCATCCTTAGGATTCCGTTGCCACTACCTCGAATTCTTCGAATTAGTGAGGCTGCCGGTTATAGCCAGTTATTACCAGGCGGTGTCTGAACGGAAAACATTAAAGTGAAAATTGCAAACTCGTGCTCAAAACTTTGCAAATCGTTCTCCAACTTGGTTTCATTACGATTTAAATTAATTTTGTGTTTGATTACAACATCGGGACTTTTTAATTCTATAGTCATGTTCAATGTTTCATAACATAAACGGTTTTTTTTTTAAGAGTTGATTTCAGCGGGAATCGTGTCTTTGATTGATATCTAAAGCTGAAATGGATGGTGATCTAAAACAGGCACTATATAAATGAGTTTTTGGGGTTCCGTACCCAAAGGGTAAAAACGGGACCCTAATACTAAGACTCCGCTGTCCGTCTGTCTTTTTTTTTTTCCTTTTTTCCTTTTTGTCTGTCTGTCACCAGGCTGTATCTCATGATCCGTGATAGCTAGACAGTTGAAATTTTCACAGATGATGTATTTATGTTGCCGCTATAACAAAAAGTACTAAAAACAGAGTAAAATAAATATTTAAGTGGGGCTCCTATATAACAAACGTGATTTTTTTGCTTTTTTATAGATAATGGTACGGAACCCTTCGTGCGCGAGTCCGACGCACTTGGCCGGTTTTTTATACTTTAATTGTTATCAGCAGTCGATATAGTATGGGACAGTATGATAATTATATAAAACTGAATTGCAATAACCTCAGCGCAAGCCAATTAATAATAAAAAATCCTCAATTGACTTCTTTCTCTGGCGGAGTGGAAGGGAGTGTCAGACTCTTACTGACTAAAACCCATGTTTTTCGCTCCTTGCTGGAACGCAAAGAGCATAAGGAGGAAATAATTAATTAATGTTTTATTCATAATCAAACTCAAAACAACTTCTCAACATATTTTGTCATTCCTCCTCATCAAATACTCATACTCCACTTTTAGGCCTCCTCTTAGTTACGGAATTACGTTCGAAAGAGTCACCGCGGCCCTGGAAAGCAAAGGGCATTAGGAGGAACACGGATGGGTTGAAACCCAGAGGGAGTCTGAAGTCAGCAAGAGTCTGACACTCCCGCTCCACCCAGAGCGGAAGGAGTTATTAAAATTTGATGATTTCCCATCCTTTAAAAACACTACTTTACTTCACGACGACGACGACTTTTGTGATGGTTGATTGAACGGTTTCTACAAGTTTTCTTTACAGTTCGAACACACAAATATACAACTAAGAATCAAATTTTACACCACAAACAACAAATAAAAACTATCCTATCACAAACAATGGTTTCTATAGAAAAACATGACAAGGTTTTCCCTTCCTCGAATACTTTAATTGATAAAGATCTTGGTACTATAAAATTTCACAAAGAAAAAAACTTATAATAAAACTGGAACGAACTTCTGCCGTAGAAGTTGTGAAAGTCGATATATCAAAACCTTCGCGTCAACGCTGCGGCGAGCCTCGAGAACACTAGAGATCTGCGGGGAATTGAGAGAAGAACTGAGAATTTGGGGGTGAGAAACTGGGGGTAATGAGTGCATTTTTCAAAATTTGGTAACAAATGACGTCTCACTGGTTTTTATATTTTGATTTACTATTGATAGGCACGTGTTTGACCACTATCTCACCTGATGGTAAGTGATGATGTGGTTGAAGATGGAGCACGCTTGCCTAGAACAGTTGAACGGATTTTGCAAAGTTTTTCCCTAACTAGGCCCTTGGGTTGATTTTCTTTAACGCAAGAGGAGCTGGTAACAAAAACCTAGTTGTGTGTTATTCATCTATGTTACACCCAAATAACATACAATTTGGCAAGTTCTTTGGAACACGATGATAATTAAGTTATAGTGTTTTGTACCTAAAAAACAAAATTGTAATTTTTAAACAACTTGTCAGTTTCTGGAGTTAAGAGCGTTTACGCGGTACGGCTTTTCATACAAACTTTCAAATTCTTATTCTTCAAAATGAATTAACCGATTTTAACGAAACTTGGTATGCATACGCTAGATATCCAGGTCTAACTAGTCATCAGAAACCATTTTTGAAAAAGATTTCAGAGGGAGAGAGAGCGATTTTAAGTTTTCTATAGAAAGTGAAAAATCACGATATCCTTCCCCCTGAACTCAAAAATGTTTTCTGATAACTATTTAGACCTAGATATCTAGCGTATGCATACCTAGTTTCGTTAAAATCGGTTCATTCATTTTGAAGAATAAGGACTTGAAAGTTTGTATGAAAAGCCGTACGAAATGACATACGGCGTACACGCTCTTAAGTAGACAAATCATTCGTTTTACTTAACATCTCTTTCGGCTGTCACGATAAGCAAAAAGGTAATAAGCAAAAACTTAATCAGAAGACGTGAAAACGGGCGTCGGAAATGACCAAATCTTGAAATTAGGACAGATTTAAACAACAATTTGGCAGCAGTGGGAAATGATCAGGCTAGGAAGCCAAAAGATCTAATCATTTTAGACAATGTTTCATTGCAACAACAGCTTATTCGTCATCGCAGCAAGAAACCAGTATTACCTAACTATTGAGTTGTGAAGTCAGGTGGGCAGTCACTGTCAAAATATATAAAATTCTTCCGTTACTGAGTGACTGAGTGACTGATTGATTGATTGAGTGAGTGAATGATTGATTACTGAGTGATTGAGTGACTGAGAAACTGAGTGACGGAGTGACTGAGTGACTGAGTGACTGAGTGAATGAGTGACTGAGTGATTGAGTGACTGATTGACTGAGAGACTGAGTGACTGAGTGCTTGAACGACTGACAGACAATGCACAGCCGATACTACTGGTTGTAGAAAGCTTAAGTTTCGCATGTTCTTTGGGGAGTGTAGGAGCACTTGCGGAATTTGTTCGAAAGAGTCACCGCGGCCCTGGAACGCAAAGGGCATTAGGAGGAACACGGACGGGTTTTAGTCAGTAACAGTCTGACACTCCCTTCCGTTCCACCCAGGGCGGAAGAAGACATTTGATGATTTCTCATCCAAGAAAAAAAGAGGAGCACTAAGAATGGATTTCCTGAAACTGCTACGGGAACGAGAAAAACGGTATATGCGCATACGAAGTCGCGGGCAAAAGCAATTAAGATGCAAAATTGAAAATAAAGGTAATAAGCTGCATTCAATTACTGGAAGCAGACCCCAACAATTGGTTAGGCAGTATGACTGATTGAATGAATTTGGTTTATACGTTTTACTAAAGTTATTTTTATGAGAGCTACTGCGCTAATAAATAAATACTCCATTTTACACTAGCACACTCACACACATTTTTATAATATCTTCGTATCTTTGTTTTTATTTTTTTGTATATTTTGCTCCATGTTTAATTGTATTTGTTTACTCTTTTAGTTATTTACTTTATTTCGATAACATTTACTGATTGCCTCATACATTTCTTTGCGCATAACTCGACAAAATGTACTGAACAGCAGACTTTTTTTTGCGATTTTGGTGTACTACTCCTCATTGGGGAGTAGTACACCAAAATGCCCCATTCACACCCCTCCTCAATGGGGCCACCCATTGTAAAAGTGGTTCATAATGAGGAGTACAATGCCCACATATATACAACGTGTAACAGAATAAACGCAATACCTGTTACATTGCGTTTATTCTTATACATGTTGTATATCACATTGATTCAAATGAACCGCCACTCCCTTTGAAAGGTTCATTCGAAAACCAGCGTCAGACAGCATCAGTCTATCTGACATATCGTTGAAATTGACCTTTTTTAGTGCAGCTGTGAGACACACACTTAGATTTTGGCATACCTACCTTTTTTGTTATTTCTGTACCGTGTGAGTTTTATGTATGTGCTTAATATTTTTTTTAATTCTTTATTTAAATATTTTACCCTATAAATAAATAAGAATATCTTCAGAAAACAAATACATGTTATCCTAAAGTGTCATAAAAGCGATCCTTTTAGACTTATAAACAGCATACTAAAAGTTATAATTTAATCCAGAACAAGAGATAGGTCTGGTTCGAAAGGTGCTCGTCCCACGCTCCGTAGTTATTACTATCGTAACATTATCAAGCCTGCTCTGTATTCAGATTGACGCGTGTGTGTACGAGCTTAGATTATTTGTGTCTTTGTAAAATATTGTATAACATCAACATGCTTATCCCTGAATAAGTAGACAGAGGCCTTCAGCACATCCTAGATTATAATTCTAAATTAGTTTTAGGTAATTTGACCTGCAGAGACGTGGACCCTGCGAGAAAGGGAGAAGAAGAGTATATATGCTCTGGAGATGTGGTGTTGGAGAAGAATGCTTGGAGTAATGTGGACAGAGTTCCGTACCAACCAATCCATACTCCAGGAACTCGGCATCAAACAGCGTCCATCATCTATAGTGCAAGCTCGTATACTCACCTTCTACGGACACGTATCGCATCGTGCTGAGTCATCGATTGAGCGCCTAGTGGTACAGGGACGAGTTGAGGGTGTACGGGCCAGAGGCAGGTCACCCATGAGGTAGACGGACCAGATAAAATCGGTACTGGGTGGACCTCTCCAAGAATGTTCCAGAAAGGCAGCGATGCGCGACGAGTGGCGAAGGATTGTGAAGATACGACCACCACCAAGGAGATACGACCACGACCACTCTGTCAAGAGTGTAACGCGAGAGAAGAGAATTTGACCTGTTCATAGTGTACACCTACTCCTGTTTGTATAACTAATATTTATATTTCCAGTAAGGTAGCACTAAATGATAAATAACACCATGCACAGCATTAAAATTGTACGTAATGTGTCTAAAAGAATATGTTCCAATTTTGAACATTCAAATTTGATCTGTTATCTTGTAAGTCCCATGTAATAAGAGGCGTTTTACTAATACGTGAAAGATCGATCGTCACGATGATTTATATTGTGTCCAATCGGACACAATATAAATCATCGTGACCACGAACGCTCTGTCAAAGTCTTCGTTCTAATATAAAAAAGTCATGTTCGTTTGTATAGCAACCCCGATCGCGTCATCGCTCAGACTGTGGGAGCTTTTCGGTTTTGCAGGACAGTGAACGCGACGATCACGTATTCGCACGATGGTCGCTTTATGGATGCCGCCTAAAGTGAAGAAGAATATGGCGTCATAGCTAAATTAGATGTCGCGACAGATGGTAAATTCAATGCCGGATTTGAAGATCACACCTAAGACTCCACGCTAGCAGTCGCGCTGACCAACACAAGTCTTACGAAACAGTTCGCATAGATTTTAGAGGACCAGCGCTATACTTCTGTTTTGCACACGCGTCTCAGCAATATGCTGAAACATAAAAAATACAACCCAATTGCATATTGCAATATGCAATTGGGTTGTATTTTTTATGTTTGCTACCTCATAACTACGTCATTTATGAACCGATTTATTTTTAAAATGAAAAAATATACTTTTCTATTGGTCACAGAGAAATAACATCAAAATTGGTTCAAGTAGTGTTTTTAAATAAAAAATAGCTTAAAAAAATATGTCATCCAAGTAAACGAAATTGCGTATTTTGCTTTCCTTTAACTTTCAAAAAAATTATACAATAATAACTTTATTTTCGGAAGTCGGTGTCAAAAAACGAAGAAACAACCAGGTTGGCACAAATAAACTCTTTTTAATTCTTCTTTCTTTGTAAGATATCCCCTTAAGCCGTTGGTTTTTAACCTGATGTTACTATCAGTAATCGTATTAACGGTCCTTATATATCTTAAAAAAACCGTAGGTTAAAAAACTAAGCTGCTTACAGACTTTTTTCGTGTACGAAAAGGTCCGACTACGGGCTGTCCGCATCATAAACGTACTTGATCATCTCACCCTTTTACCAATATTAGGGGACGAAGTAGTGAGTGTTAGAGCATTGGCCTGATAGTCATACAGTCGTAAGCGCGAGCGTGGGGTCCTTGCTTCGATTCCTAGGTCAGGCAAAGTACTATTGAGTTTTTCCATTACGATTTATTCTATATTATAAACTAGGTGTAGCTGTACTTCGGCTATTAGCCGTAACATAACACACAAACACGCACGGCACATAGAAATAATAAAAATGCCAAAAACGAAGTGTTAATCGATTGGTGTGGCAGCTTTAGTTTATCGAAGAAAGAATCGCCGACTAATTCATTCTACCATCGATCGATGACATCAATCGACGATCGATCGATAGTGTGGTGCCCTTAAAAGCCAATCAAGCCAAAACTCAAGACTTCGGAAATTGCTCAAACATTTGTCGTTATGTATGATTACTATCTTATAACTTTGGAGTCTGCTTGTTATTCAGTGAGAGTACACCAGCTTCAGTATGCTTGGAGTAGCTCCCAGAAATGTTCTTAGCAAAGGCGAACTATGACCCCCAGCAACATTAACAACTTACAGTGGCATATTTTGACGTGATAATACGTAGATTTCTTTAAAAAGAAAACTTTTCTATCTGAGAAATATTCATGGTGTCTGACGAATTCTATTTCTAATTTGTGACGAGCAGAGCCGATATCTATATCAATGTAAAATCCCTATGAAAAAACATAAGAGTTTACAAATCATCACAAATTAATCTTCAATTACTTTTTCTTCATACAAATCATGCATTATCATGAAGCTCTTTCCAACAACCCTACACTCTCATGCACACAAACCCACACACACAGTGTACACATAACGTGCTCCACTCTACTCAATATTCTGCGTAGGTACACTCGCTGCCACAAGCGTATCGTCTCTAATGACTTTATTCTAATAATAATTACACTGTATTCACTTCAATATTATTTTTCATTTTAAGGGACGATATTGGCATCTTTGAAAGACGTGGCAGTGTTTTTTAAATAAAATCGTAAAATCTATCTATCGGGCAATTGCCCACCAGACTCAACAACCGTCTGGTCTGAGGATTCTGCCTTTTCAATGGAGGTTTGCGGGACTTTACACCCACCCTGCTTCGCATATCTCTATAATACCCCCATAGAACGGAATGGGTACCTTGTACGTACTTGAGCATTGGATAGTTTTTCCAACAACGAAAAACAACAACATTCAAACTGATTTTTTTTTCACTGCGCCATGTGCCATTTGCTTTATACCTGCTATCATAGTTCACGTCAATACTTTACTGCGTGTGGGTGGGATGTCTACCATGTACCGGTGGCGCATCGTCGTACGTCTTTTGGTCCAATGATGGAAAGGGTTTGACGGATTTAAACTATGCAACTCCGTTGCACACTCCCCAAACTGCAACCGATAGAAAACCGACAGGCTAGCAATTTGGCGTAATGCTTAAGAGGTTTGAAGCTTCGACTCGACGAGACGAGACTTTCTCAAATTCACGAGATAGCCTTACCTAGTAAGTAAACCTTGAAACGCTTTTAATGACAACAGACAATATTTAAAGGCAGATGCAGTGCTTAATTTTTGTCTTTTGTTTCATAAAATTTGTGTAATTATGTCAAACTCCAATTTATAACTTAATCTGTTCATATGAGGGCACATTTCAAGAGTCCTAAACCATAAAGGGTCCGACCTCATACCCCTGGCTTTGGTTTAAGTTATAGGACCTAGCGGTCAGTGTCAAAAGCCCAATAATAGTAGGTTGACTGGTAGATAATTCCTTGTTACATTGAGTCCGCCCATTTACAGTACCACTACTGTCACCGGGAATAGTGAAAGGCTATTAGGTAAACCTTTTCCCAGCTGTGGGATACAATAGGATGATTAAAAAATAACCCAGCATGAATTCTGCACACACACCTCGCTGGTTAATAGAATTTTATTGCCTCATAAAAAAATCTTGTTTTACGTCTTATCTGTCTTATAATTTGATTTTGTTTAATATTTTATTTTTCTTAATCGATTCAATTAATCAATCAACTTAATTGGTTCAATTTATTTAATTAATTTATATTAAATGTCAATTGGAGAGCAATTCTTACTACCATACATTTGTAATCTATTTAACTCAATTTTAAAAAGTGGCATATTTCCTATTAACTTCTGTCATTCCAACATCATTCTACTACACAAAAAGGGAGACAAATCAGACATAGGCAATTACCGTCCTATCAGCCTTGTCTCACACTTGTACAAAGCTTTTATCAAAGTACTTGAAAACCGCATTTCCGGCCAACTGGACCTCCACCAACCTCCTGAACAGGCTGGGTTTCGCCGTGGCCTATCCACGACCGACCATCTTCACACTCTGAATCAGTTGATAGAGAAACATGAAGAATTCAACTTACCACTGTACCTCGCGTTCGTAGACTACTCCAAAGCCTTTGATAGTTTATCACACAAAGCCATATTCACATCCCCACCAACCGTGTCTCCACGTTGTCGTCGTGGTGGGGCTTGCGTGTCTCAATGATCTTGGGGGCTTTGCCGGTAGAGCCACTCATGCCGGAAGGTCCCAAGTGAGAGACCAGACCAAGAGAGACACAAGAGGGGCACACCGTTCGGAGACTTGAGCAGTGTTCGGGTTCTCGGACGGTGTGCGTCTCATTGGCTTGCTCGCTGCTCTCTGGTACGCGTCTGATCATCAGACGTGACTGTGAGGGCAGCGAGCAAGCAGTGAGAAAGAGGGGGAGAGGAGGGGAGATAGGGACCGCACCCTCAAAAAGGAAACAATGGACAGGCCTGGAAAAGAGAAATTACCCCAGGGCGGTTCGGACTGCACAGCAGTCCGGGAATCCGCCACGCCTAGTGCGTCAAGCCCCTCGTATTCTGGGGGGGGCAACAGGGCTGTCCGCACTCCGCTTGCCAAGGGCAACAGTGGCCGAGGAGGCCCCCGATTCGAATTCGACTTCGAAAAATTAATCGGGTTTAATTTTAGCTCGCCCGACGAAGAGTCGGCCGGGCAGAGCGCGGGCGAAGGCGCGCTGCGCTGGGAGGAGGGCTCGCTTGAGCGTCGCGCGGGTGTAGAGTCGGAGTCCGAGTTGGACTCCGACGACCTGGCGATCATTAGCTCGGCGAGCCCTGTACCCGAGGAGGCGAGGGCTGCTGCGGAGGACTCCAGGTCCTTCCGCAAGCGGCCCAGATCAGAGGAGGACCGGGGGTCGTCCGGCAGCGAGGAGGTTGCCTCGGCCCGGAAGATCCCCATCAGCAGGCGGGGTAAGGGCCGAGAGGGAGGCAAGGGCAGAGTCCTTGCCTCCAAGGATGCTGGACGACCCCCCGAAGATGGCGTTCGTGGGGCTCAAGGCTTGGAGTCCTCCGGCGGCGAGCCGGATGACCGGAGGGCCGGGTTTGCGGAGGTGGTGGAGGCCGCGCTTCGCGATGTGGCCTTGAAGAGGAAACTTTCCTCTAAGAACAAGGCCATAAGCGAGGCGAAGGCCTCCATTCTGGCGGCAGCGGAGGTTACCAGGGGTGGGCCTCCGCCGGACGAGATGTCCGAGCTGCGGGCGGAGGTCGCCCGCTTGGCTGCCGCCACGGAGCGTCTCCGAAAGGAGAACGAGGGGCTCCGCGCAGACCTGGCCAGGCTCCGGGGAGCCGGCCCACAGGGGGCGCCGCAAGGGGGGCGCAAGAAGGACGGCCAGCCCGTGCCGCAGGAGAGCCAGGTGCTGGACCTCGTGCGGCAGGAGATGGCTGCCTTCCAGGCGCGGTTCTCCGTCCTGGAGGGCATCGTCCTGCGCCCCCCGTTAGCGGCGAGTGGGAAGGCCCCCCCAGGCCAGAAAAAGGCGTCGTATGCGGCCGCCGTGGCTGCCACACCGGGGTCATCCGGCCAGGGCAAAGGGTCCGGGCCGGCACCCGCGAAGCCGGTGCCGGGAATACCGGACCCGGCCCCGGGAAAGAAGAGGAGGGGTGGGGTTGCTGCGCGGACGGCGAAGGCTCCTGCGCCGTCTGAGCAGCAGCTCCCCCCGGCTTCCTCGCCTTCAGCTCCTCCCCCGGCTCAAGCCGAATGGCAAGTGGCCGGGGAGAAGAAGAAGGCGGGAAAGGCAGCCAGGGCGGCCAAGAGGCGGGAGAGGAAGCGGCGGCAGAAGGCGCGAAGCGTCGCGGCTGCGCTGCGCCCCCCGAAAACCGCGGCTGTAGTGGTTACACTG
Organism: Melanchra persicariae; assembly: GCA_947386135.1. Classification (NCBI taxonomy): domain Eukaryota; kingdom Metazoa; phylum Arthropoda; class Insecta; order Lepidoptera; family Noctuidae; genus Melanchra; species Melanchra persicariae. Next base: position 3,984,042 of record OX376661.1, on the reverse strand, counting down.
CAGCCGGACGCGGCGAAGAGGGGCGTGACGTACGCGGACGTGCTCACCAAGGCGAAGGAGGTGATAAACCTTGGTGAGCTAGGCATCGTGGGGGGCCTTCGGCTCCGGGTCACCATGACTGGGGCCCGGATGCTGGAGATCCCCGGGGCAGCCAGCGGCCCAACCGCGGACGCTCTAGCCGAAAGGCTCAGGGCGTCCCTAAGCGCGGACGATGCCCGAGTGTCTAGGCCCACCAAGCGCATCGACATGCGCATCTTGGGCCTGGACGACTCCGTCACGGAGGCGGAGGTGGTGGCCGCCGTCGTTAGGACGGGGGGGTGCTCAGCAGAGGAGGTGAAGGCGGGCACCCTACGTCCTGACAACACGGGCACGCGCACCATTGTGGTGAGCTGCCCCGTGTCGGCGGCCAAAACCATCACGGAGGGCCGAAGGTTTTTGGTGGGTTGGGTTTCCGCGCAGGTCAAACTGCTGGAACCCCGACCTCTGAGGTGCTTCCGGTGCCAAGTGGGCCACCATGTGGGAGCACAATGCACCTCGGAGGTGGACCGCAGCGGTCTATGTTTCCGCTGCGGTCAGCCCGGTCACAGGGCCGGCTCCTGCGACGCCGCGCCGCACTGCGCAGTCTGTGCGGCAGCTGGCAAGCCGGCCGACCACTGGGCTGGGGGTAGGGCCTGCGCCCCACCCACCAAAGCCGGAAACCGGAGAAAGCCCTCCGCCACCGCCGTCTCTGCCGCGACCGCCGCCACCGCCGCCGCTTCCTCCGCCGCCAAAGCCGGCTCCGCTGCGGCTGCTGCTACTGCGACAGCCGCAGTAGAGCCCCTACAACGGGCTCCGGAGGGGGCTGAAATGGAGTGCCAGTAATGGCCCCATTTCACCCCCTCCTGTTGAACGTCAGCCACTGCGCCGCCCAGGAACTGATGCTCCTGAGCATGGCGCAGTGACTGATGCCTGTGGACGGCGAGCAATGGGTAGCTCGCCGTCCGATCAGAGCAGGCCCGGGTTGACGGCGCGCTGTGTTCTACGCGCGCCAAGCCAGCAGTCGTCAGCATGGGTCGGGGCCCGTTAAGGCCAGAGCCTACCAGGGTTGCGGATTTGTTCGAAAGAGTTACCGTGGCCCTGGAACGTAAAGGCACTGAGAGGAGCATGGGTGGGTTTTAGTCAGTAGAAGTCTGACACTCCCTGCCGCTCCACCCAGAGCGGGAGGGGTCATTTGATGATTTCCCATCCAATAAAAAAAAAAAAAAAAAAAAAAAAAAAGCCATATTCACATCACTCAATAAACAAGGAATAGAACCCACTTATATCCAACTATTAAAATGCATCTACCTACACAGTACCGCAGCCATACGTTTAGATACCACTGGCCAATCCTTTCCAATCCGTAAAGGAGTCAAACAAGGTGATCCGTTGTCTCCAAAACTTTTCACAGCAACGCTTGAAGAAGTCTTCAAAAATTTAGATACACGCTGGCAGGACAAGGGCATTGTTGTCGGAGAAAGAAGATTAACAAATCTGCGCTTCGCCGACGACATAGTCCTTTTCTCTTCCTCAGCGGCTGAGTTAAGTCTAATGCTCGAACAACTGAGCCACGCCAGCCTCGAGGTCGGACTCAGAATGAATATGACGAAAACGAAGTTAATGACGAATAGCGCGAAACGTAAAGTAGACATTGAGGGTGTGGAGGTTGAATATGTCCATGAGTACATATACCTCGGCCAAATAGTCTCTTTCCAGGCGAGGCAAGATAAAGAAGTTGCTCGACGCACCGAAAACGCCTGGAAGAGCTATTGGTCGATGAAACACCTAATGAAAGGAGCACTTCCACTTTCCCTCAAAAAGAAACTCATGGATATGTGCGTCCTCCCTACCCTCACCTACGGAGCGCAAACGTGGTCATTAACAAAATGTCAAAAGTCCGCACTCGGGGTCTGCCAGCGAGTAATGGAACGAAGTATTCTTGGAGTCAAAATCAAAGACCGCATCAAAAACAGTATACTTCGTTCCAAAACACAAATCGCAGACGTAGGCAACTCAGCCGCCAATCTAAAATGGAACTGGGCTGGCCATATCTGCCGCATGTCGCAACAGAACTGGGCAAAAGTGGCCACTGATTGGGTTCCAAACAAGAACCGGCGACGCGATAGGCCCAAGAGGAGATGGCGTGATGAATTAGACTCCTACCGAAAGGATTGGCCAGATGTGGCAAAAGACAGAGAACAGTGGAAGCAAGGAAGGGAGGCCTTTGCCCTGCAGTGGGACAGTACAGGCTCATAATAATAATAATAATAATAATTAAATGTCAAGTGTGTAAGTGCTGTGCACACTTTTAAGTGAAGAGTTCACTATGGGTAATATTATTATAAACTATGATATCATTTTTTTTTATTTTTTTGTGAGAACTATTCGTTGGAGTGCCATATTAATAAATAAATAAATAAACCCTCTCGTTTTAGGGCACTGTCTTTTGTAAGTTTTAACTTTCAAGAGCTGAAACTAATTTGAATAATTTTTCTATTTTTTTTCCCCACACACATTGCAAAAAGTAAATTACCAGAATTTGTCAAATTATGTCTCGCAGTCTGTATCTTAAAATATTTAAATATCGACCGCGCCTCTAAATTCGGTATTTAAGAAGCAATCGCGGAGTAGAGAAATATTAAATAAATCATCTTATTTTTAATTTAAATTTGTTTGATTCTTAAAATAAACGGCATCATATTTTGGGGTAACTCTACAAATAGGGAAATCGCGTTTAAAGCGCAAAAGCGCTGCATTAGATCTATGTTTGGGCTTCAGGTGACGGAAAGTTGTGTGCCTTATTTCAGAAAGCATAAAATTCTCACACTGCCAGCTTTGTACATATATGAGACTGCCTTATTTGTGAGATTAAATCCGAATTTGTTTCCTTACTTATCTGATACTGTACAACGTAACAGGAGAAATGACATGCTCCGCGGGCGCAGAGCAAAGACAGCGCTCATGCGGAAAAGTATATTCTGCAGAGCCCCGCAAATTTATAATAAAATCAATAAATCAATAAGGGAGTTAGACTTGGCTGGTTTTAAGAAGCAATTTAAAGAATTTTTATGTAATAAATGCTACTATAATTTAAATGACTACTTAAATGACACTGACATATTAATTTAATTCAATTATTGTTTATATTATTTTATTTCAGACATCCCTTTTTCAATTTAAATTGTAATTATTAATAATATTTATTGTTAATATTATTTTATATCATCAGCATCAATATGAACCTACTTGACATTTGTACGCCCATGTGGTAGAATGTGATGAGACAATATATATAAATATAAGACCATGTAATATACATACCGACCATATTCTGTCAAATAAATGATTATTATTATTATTTTCAGATATGTTCTTTTTCTCAGCTCTTGACTGGTATTAACTGCATTTACGGGTCAAAACCAAGTAAATGCGGCGTATGATGTGTATTCAAGATGGGGGTGTGTTTTCCTCTTCCAACTGCATGAATTTTCTAACTATCCTACATGTATTTAATATGGCAGCTTTCTGCAGATTTATATAAAGGGATTCTTCTAAATCTATCAATTTTAGGCTACGGAGAAGATGATTGGGGATTACGCCGGTCGTGGAGAGAACTATAGGTATAACATAAACTTTTTCTTGTCTCCATATTCTTGTAATTTCATCTTTAAGTTCGGCGTACTTGCAAATTTTTTCAGTTATTGTTTTTTGTAGGTTGTGTGTATTAGGAACTGCAATGTCTATGAGGTAAGTTATTTTTTTAATTTTATCCTGAAGCGTTATGTCTGGTCTGTTATAGTGGATGGTCTTATCTGTAAGTATGGCGCGATCGTAATATAGTTTGAATGTGTCATTTTCTAGAATGTGTTATTATTATTATTATTTTCTTTATTTAAGGTACATACATATAAAATACATTTTTAAATATTAAAATACAAAAAAATATTAAAAAATGTAAAAAATAGTAGCCCACCGGTATCGGGAACAGGGTCCAAGCTACCGGCGGTCAGGGCTCCAGAGAGAGGAACCTCCTAACGATGCGAGCCGTGTCCAGAAGTACTGCTACACCACCACTATATCATATTATTATTATTATTATTATTCTCTTTATTTATTTTCTTACACATACATTTTATATTTTTAAATATTTCAATAACAAAAAAAACAATAAAAAAACATTTAAAAATATAAAAATAGTAGTCCGCCGGTGTCGGGAGCTGGGTCCAAGCTACCGGTGGTTAGGGCTCCAGAGAAAGGAACCTCCTCACAATACGAGCCGTATCGAGGAGTACTGCTTTCTGTATCAGGCCCTTTACCCAACTGCGTAACGCCAGCTTCGACAGGTGGTCGTCGAAGCTTTTGGCTATCAAGCCATTGGCCGTAACGACGATCGGCACAATGACAGCCGAGTCCACATTCCACATGTCGACAACCTCGTGCGCTAAGTCAAGATACTTGATTTGTTTCTCTTTCTCAGCTTTCACGAGGTTCTCGTCATGTGGAATGGTAACATCGATTATCATTGTGCGGCGCGCTAATCGGTCTATCACCACTATATCGGGCTTATTAGCGACGATAGTCCTATCAGTGATGATAGACCGATCCCAGTACAACGTGACATGGTCATTTTCGAGAACTGGGTCGGGCACATACTTGTAATACGGTACCTCAGAATCCACAAGTTTGTATTTCAAAGCAAGTTGCTGGTGAATAATCCTGGCCACTTGGTTATGCCTGTGCAAGTACTCGCCGTTAGCCAGACGAGAACAACCAGAGATAATATGTCTGATGGACTCACCCGGACGGTGGCATGCCCGACACACGTTATTATTATTATTATTATTATTTCGTTTATTCATTTTCTTTACTTATTTTAAACATTTTTAAATATTTCTTAAAAAATACTGCTTAAAAAAACATTTAAAAATATAAAAAATAGTAGCCCACCGGTATCGGGAACAGAGTCCAAGCTACCGGCGGTCAGGGCTCCATAGAAAGGAACCTCCTAACAATGCGAGCCGTGTCCAGAAGTACTGCTCTCTGAATCAAGCCCTTGATCCAGCTGCCTAACGAGAGCCTCCTGAGGTGTTGGTCGAGGCTCGTGGCTATTAAGCCGTTGGCTGACACGACTATCGGTACAATGATTGCCGAATTCACATCCCACATGTCGACAACCTCGCGAGCCAAGTCAAGATATTTGATTTGTTTATCTTTCTCGGCTTTCACGAGGTTCTCGTCATGCGGAACGGTGATATCTACAATCATTGCACGCCTCTCGATTCGGTCCACCACCACTATATCAGGCTTATTTGCAATAATAGTCCTGTCAGTGATGATGAACCGATCGCAGTACAATGTGATACTGCCATTATCGAGAACTGGGTCGGGCACATACCTGTAGTACGGAACCTCCGATTCCACAAGAGAGTATTTCAGAGCAAGTTGCTGATGGATAATCCTGGCTACAAGGTTGTGTCTATGCAAGTATTCTCCATTAGCAAGACGAGAACAACCAGAGATAATGTGGCGAATTGATTCTCCCGGACGGTGACATGCCCGACATATGTCAACCGTGCCGTCCTTCACAATAAATTTTCGGTAGTTTTTCGTCATGATAACTTCGTCCATAATTGCACAGACAAAACCTTCGGTTTCCCCAAAGAGGTCACCAAACCGTAGCCAGGCTACGGTTTGGTGATTATTATTATTATTATTTCCTTTATTCACTTTTACACATATATTTTACATTTTTAAATATTTCTATAAAAACAATAAAAAAAAACATTTAAAAATATAAAAAATAGTAGTCCGCCGGTGTCGGGAGCTGGGTCCAAGCTACCGGTGGTTAGGGCTCCAGAGAAAGGAACCTCCTCACAATACGAGCCGTATCGAGGAGAACTGCTTTCTGTATCAGGCCCTTTACCCAACTGCGTAACGCCAGCTTCGACAGGTGGTCGTCGAAGCTTTTGGCTATCAAGCCATTGGCCGTAACGACTATCGGCACAATGACAGCCGAGTCCACATTCCACATGTCGACAACCTCGTGTGCTAAGTCAAGATACTTGATTTGTTTCTCTTTCTCAGCTTTCACGAGGTTCTCGTCATGTGGAATGGTAACATCGATTATCATTGTGCGGCGCGCTAATCGGTCTATCACCACTATATCGGGCTAGTTAGCTATGATAGTCCTATCAGTGATGATAGACCGATCCCAGTACAACGTGACATGGTCATTTTCGAGAACTGGGTCGGGCACATACTTGTAATACGGTACCTCAGAATCCACAAGTTTGTATTTCAAAGCAAGTTGCTGGTGAATAATCCTAGCCACTTGGTTATGCCTGTGCAAGTACTCGCCGTTAGCCAGACGAGAACAACCAGAAATAATATGTCTGATGGACTCACCCGGACGGTGACATGCCCGACACACGTCAACCGTCCCGTCCTTCATAATATGCCTCCGGTAGTTGTTCGTCAAGATAACTTCGTCCATAATTGCACAAACAAAACCTTCAGTTTCTCCGAAGAGATCACCGAAACGTAGCCAGGCCACGGACGCCGGGAAATCTACGTCGGACCCATAAAGAGCCCGATAGAAGCGCCTGTGAAGCTCCTTGCCTTTCCATACCTCTTTGCGGTCATCTGTAGTAAGTATTACAGGTTTGCGCCAGTTCTCTTTAGCCATGAACAACGGGGTGAGTCCCTTGTCCACTGCGACCACATCTCGGTGCATACCCACATCGGCTTTGAGAAAATTTTCTCTGAGACTGCACATCTCGTGGTTGTGGAGAGTCTTAGCATTTAAAAAGCCTCGACCTCCACACTTCCGCGGGATGTACAGTCTCATCACCGACGATCGTGGGTGATGCATCCGATTTGCAGTCAGCAGTGTACGGACCCTTCTATCCAGGGCGTCGAGTTCGGTTTGAGTCCATTTGAGTATGCCGAAAGAGTACATTAATACCGGCATGACCCAACCGTTGAAGGCACGCACCTTATTTCCGCCCGACAAAAGGCTGTTTAAAACCTTTTTCAGGCGGCCATAGAAGCGCTCCTTCAGCGATTGCTTCATGTCAGTACCGTTAATGCCCAACGCTTCCGACATACCCAAATACTTGTAGGTTTCGGTTGAGCTAAGGGATCTAACCTGTATGGAATCCGAGAGTTGAATTCCCTCAGATTCCATAATCTCCCCTTTCTTTACATGCATGACTGCACATTTGTCCACACCAAATTCCATCCTGATGGCACTACTGAAGTTTTCAGTTACCTTCAGTAGCTCCATCAGTCGCAAATTGTTGGGGGCAAAGAGTTTCAGGTCATCCATGTAAAGGAGGTGAGATATGGTTTGACCACCTCTTCTCAACCGATAGCCTAGGCCTGAATCCTCCAGCAGTGTGCTAAGAGGATTCAGAGCTAAGCAAAACCAAAGTGGACTCAAACTGTCGCCCTGGAATATTCCCCGTTTAATCCATACAGGCTCATCATTCCCTTGAATCGGTCGACATCCTGGATAGCGAAGGACCGTTTTCCATTGCCTCATACATGACTCAAGGAAGGTGCGTAGAGTTGCATCTATTTTGTACAACTCCAGCACCTTCATGAGCCATGTATGTGGCACAGAGTCATAGGCCTTCTTGTAATCTATCCAACATGTCGACAGATCCTTGCGGGATCGACGAACCTGTTGGCTTATGGCCATGTCTATGAGGAGTAGCTCCTTAGTGCCGCGGGACCCCTTCCTACATCCATTCTGAGAGGCGTACATAATTGAATTAGACTCAATGTGATCATTAATTTTTATTATTATTATTATTCTCTTTATTTATTGGCATACACATATATTTTACATTTTTAAATATTTCTATAAAAACAATTAAAAAAAAACATTTAAAAATATTAAAAATAGTAGTCCGCCGGTGTCGGGAGCGAGGTCCAAGCTACCGGTGGTTAGGGCTCCAGAGAAAGGAACCTCCTCACAATACGAGCCGTATCGAGGAGTACTGCCTTCTGTATCAGGCCCTTTACCCAACTGCGTAACGCCAGCTTCGACAGGTGGTCGTCGAAGCTTTTGGCTATCAAGCCATTGGCCGTAACGACTATCGGCACAATGACAGCCGAGTCCACATTCCACATGTCGACAACCTCGTGTGCTAAGTCAAGATACTTGATTTGTTTCTCTTTCTCAGCTTTCACGAGGTTCTCGTCATGTGGAATGGTAACATCGATTATCATTGTGCGGCGCGCTAATCGGTCTATCACCACTATATCGGGCTTGTTAGCTATGATAGTCCTATCAGTGATGATAGACCGATCCCAGTACAACGTGACATGGTCATTTTCGAGAACTGGGTCGGGCACATACTTGTAATACGGTACCTCAGAATCCACAAGTTTGTATTTCAAAGCAAGTTGCTGGTGAATAATCCTAGCCACTTGGTTATGCCTGTGCAAGTACTCGCCGTTAGCCAGACGAGAAAAACCAGAGATAATATGTCTGATGGACTCACCCGGACGGTGACATGCCCGACACACGTCAACCGTCCCGTCCTTCATAATATGCCTCCGGTAGTTGTTCGTCAAGATAACTTCGTCCATAATTGCACAAACAAAACCTTCAGTTTCTCCGAAGAGATCACCGAAACGTAGCCAGGCCACGGACGCTGAGAAATCTACATCGGACCCATAGAGAGCCCGATAGAAGCGCCCGTGAAGCTCCTTGCCTTTCCATACCTCCTTGCGGTCATCTGTAGTAAGTATCACAGGTTTGCGCCAGTTCTCTTTAGCCATGGACAACGGGGTGAGTCCCTTGTCCACTGCGACCACATCTCGGTGCATACCCACATCGACTTTGAGAAAATATTCTCTGAGACTGCACATCTCGCGGTTGTGGAGAGTCTTAGCATTTAAAAAGCCTCGACCTCCACACTTCCGCGGGATGTACAGTCTCATCACCGACGATCGTGGGTGATGCATCCGGTTTGCAGTCAGCAATGTACGGACCCTCCTATTCAGGGCGTCGAGTTCAGTTTGAGTCCATTTGAGTATGCCGAAAGAGTACATTAATACCGGCATGACCCAACCGTTGAAGGCGCGTACCTTATTTCCGCCCGACAAAAGGCTGTTCAAAACCTTTTTTAGGCGGCCAAAGAAGCGCTCCTTCAGCGATTGTTTCATGTCAGTACCGTTAATGCCCAACGCTTCCGACATACCCAAATACTTATAGGTTTCGGTCGAGCTGAGGGATCTAACCTGTATGGAATCCGAGAGTTGAATTCCCTCAGATTCCATAATCTCCCCTTTCTTTACATGCATGACTGCACATTTGTCCACACCAAATTCCATCCTGATGGCGCTACTGAAAGTTTCAGTTACCTTCAGTAGCTCCATCAGTCGCAAATTGTTGGGGGCAAAGAGTTTCAAGTCATCCATGTAAAGAAGGTGAGATATGGTTTGACCACCTCTTCTCAACCGATAGCCTAGACCTGAATCCCCCAGCAGTGTGCTAAGAGGATTCAGAGCTAAGCAGAACCAAAGTGGACTCAAACTGTCGCCCTGAAATATTCCCCGTTTAATCCATACAGGCTCATCGTTCCCTTGAATCGGTCGACATCCTGGATAGCGAAGGACCGTTTTCCAATGCCTCATACATGACTCAAGAAAGGTGCGTAGAGTTGCATCTATTTTGTACAACTCCAGCACCCTCATGAGCCATGTATGTGGCACAGAGTCATAGGCCTTCTTGTAATCTATCCAACATGTCGACAGATCCTTGCGGGATCGACGAACCTGTTGGCTTATGGCCATGTCTATGAGGAGTAGCTCCTTAGTGCCGCGGGACCCCTTCCTACATCCATTCTGAGAGGCGGACATAATTGAATTAGTGTCAATGTGATCATTAATTTTCACTCTCAGAATGGATGTAAGAAGTTTATAGACCCTCGACAAACAAGTAATCGGTCTATAATTCTTGGGTTCCGCGGGACTACCAGTCTAATGGAGCAGGTGGGTAACGCCAGTTGTTAGAAACTGTGGTAGCGACCCAGACTCCAAGGATGACTGGAATTGAGATGCCAGGAGCGCGTGTGAGCTGCTATACCACTTAAGCCAGAAGTTGTGCAGTCCGTCCGGGCCTGGAGATTTCCAGTTCGGTAATGGACGGACTGCTGTGGCTACATCTAATGGTGTGATGGAAATAGCTTCCATTTGTGGTATAGCTTCACACACGCGCTCGACATCGCGCATCCAGTCACCCTCGGCATGACAGACGGGCACCGACCAGATGTTTCGCCAGAATGTACTCGTGGCGATATCATCCGGTCGGCACACGTCCGTCACACTTTGTTCAGGTCGCTCCCAAGCTCTGTATACCCACCTTTCATCGCTCTGGAACATGCGATTCTGCGAGTATCGATCAACCCGCTGCTTATACCGCCGAATACGGTTTGCCCATGCACAAACTTTCTGCTTCAGGAAGTCGATACGCTCTGTGACACACGGGACGTGTATTCTCGAGGGCTGATTCCATACCCGAAAACGCCCGCCTCACAAAGCGCATCACACGTGGTCTTGTATTGCCCTCCCTGAAGCAGTATAGTTTGCCGATGAGTGCCCTAGCCTCATCGATACGCCGCTCGATCCTGCACTGCCAGGCTGGTACAGCAGATTTTGGTCGTATAGCCTCGTCACAATTTGGAAACTTGACGTTTGCTATACGACATGCCGCAACAGCCCCGCAGTACAGGATTGAGTGCGTATCAACGAGGTTCTCGCTGCTTTCGAAGATGTTCTGCAGCAGCGAGTCTAAGGCACACACCAGCGCCCTATTCTTTCTGTGCATAGGTAACCGTGGTAATCGGGGCCTAAGATCGGTAGGAGTCGATCTATACTCGCGAAGCGCATCCTCCAGCGCGCTCCTCAGTCGATCGTTGCACTGGCTACTTACCGTGACAACCCTATCATCTACCTCATCACTATTATTATTGGGCCGCGGTATGATTGCGCCACTAGTTGGCGCCGGTACCACGGCCTGTGTCGGGGTCGAGATGATAAGGTTGTTTAGTACCTCTGAGCGCAGCCTATCAAGTGCGGCATCGTCCAACTTGTGACTACGTTGGATGACTCGCACCTGATCCGACAATCGTTGGGCCGAGACGTTCCGTGCCGACGCACAGGTGTTGGCGACGTCGGCGGAGAGAAATACTCGTCGCTCGAGCTCGACGCGACTGCAGCCGCCGATGACACCACTGGTGATCCAATGTCTGGCGGCGGCGAGGCGGAGCTGAGCGACGAGTCCGGGGGTGGTGAGCGTGCGCGTCGCGATGCTGCTCTTGTAATCATCATCCAATAATTTCAATTTCGTTCATTATCATTTTGTTATTCCTTACATGACATTATGACATATGTCATCGGTCGGTCGTTTAATTTTCATTTTCTTCATAATTTATTAGGTTTTTGTAGTTTTTGAGTTTCTAATGGTTTGTTTGATTCCTGTGCGCTTCTATTGTAAAAATTGTGCATGTAAAAGGCTGAAAACTAATTTTCTTTGAAATAAAATTGCGAGAACGAAATAAAAATTTGGCTTGACAGTCAGAGTTGCCAGCTTTTATTATTATTATTCTCTTTATTTATTTTCTTACACATACATTTTATATTTTTAAATATTTAAATAACAATAAAAAAACAATAAAAAAACATTTAAAAATATAAAAATAGTAGTCCGCCGGTGTCGGGAGCTGGGTCCAAGCTACCGGTGGTTAGGGCTCCAGAGAAAGGAACCTCCTCACAATACGAGCCGTATCGAGGAGTACTGCTTTCTGTATCAGGCCCTTTACCCAACTGCGCAACGCCAGCTTCGACAGGTGGTCGTCGAAGCTTTTGGCTATCAAGCCATTGGCCGTAACGACGATCGGCACAATGACAGCCGAGTCCATTATTATTATTATAAAAGTCCCAAGAAAAAATTTGACAAATAAGCAATAGTTAAAAAAAATTGAAAAAAACTTTAGACTAATAACGCACCTACATCAAATAACACAAAATAATTAGTAAAGTAATTCCATTTCCACTCAAAAAACAAACAGCAGAGGTAAACATTTTGTCCCGCGTCGCTTTAACCTTTAAACCATTTGTCATCTCGTATCGTACTCCAACGGACATAGAGGTCTACCAGGGTCACATTACATCGCAGAGATTTTAATTTTGAAAAAATGTATACATAATAAACTCTTCCTGGGTTGTTTGCCAAATATAAAATGATGATGAATGGAGGGCCAACCTTTTTTTTATGGAGGCTTTCGTTGTTATACTAATTTTATAGTACAGCTGTTGAATGACAATGTGTGTCCTTTTATAATTTGGATATTTGGGTACCTAGTACACTCGGATAGGACAAACTGCTACGAAAGTGCTACGAATGTGCTACGGCGTAGCTGTAGCTACGCTTGCTACGTTGTTTTTTTTTCCATTTAGGTTTAGTTCCATTTTATTTGTCCTTTGCTAGAAGTAAGTATTCATTTGTTATTTTAAAGCCTGTTTTTCCAAACATATTTTAAAGCCATATTTTCTAAACAGAATGCCAATTGTGCTAATTTCAAAAGCAACGTGCGCATTCGCATGTCAGTTGCAATCTGTCAGAAATATATGGAAATTGAGGCTTTTTTGTACACTTGCTTTACCAATCCACTTTAGACATTGGCAGAATAGTCGACATCGGCTTTGCTTGCCATATTAAAATATAGAATAGAGGCTTTTTTGACAGCTCGCGACTGACATGTGATAGTCATCATCATAATCATCATTTATTTATTTGCACAAACATGAGTACAATACATACAACAACATTTTTTTAGCATGCAAGAGATATTACAGTAAATATAAAAGCAGATCATCACGTCGTCGTCTAAAAATTAATAGAATTGTCAATCTCAAGATTAGTAAATTTGCCTTAAAAAACCATAAACATGAACGGTACGTAAAATGAGTCAGCATTTTACGTACCGTTCATGTTTATGGTGTTTTAAGGCAAATTCGGCGTCGGCGTTTATATTTCCTCAGGCTCAATAACCCGGTTCTTTGTTAAATAACAGTATAGCAGCAACAAGCATTGTCTAAACGTCTGCCTTATGAAACTTGCTCAACAGTATTCTAAAACCCTCGCCACGTTAATGACTAAAAAAGTTTAGTACTAAATCAAATCACACTCATGCCCACCCCAATTGAAACAACTGAAAACTGAATTTAATTGCCCTGTGTACATTTCCAAATGGTTTGTTTTGTTAGTAAAATGTTTAAAACAAGTTGTAACTGAAACAGTTTGAAACAAAATTCATTGATATTATTGTAACTTGTTCTGAAATCCTACTAATATTATAAAGGTGAAAGTTTGTATGTTTGTATGTTTGTATGTTTGTGTAACAATCCTACTAATATTATAAAGGTGAAAGTTTGTATGTTTGTATGTTTGTATGTTTGTATGTTTGTATGTTTGTGTAACAATCAGGCAAAAACGGCTGAAGGGATTTGGATGAAATTTGGCACACATGTAGTTCATATCCTGGAATAAAAAATAGGCTACTTTTTATCCCGGTAAGTGGCATGGATTAATGGAGACTGAGGAGGAAGTGGAAACTAAGAGCCGCTGCTGCCTTAGTACTTCAGATTCACAAGTACCAGGAGACCAGAAACATCAAGTACCAGGAGACCAGAAACATGTCATAGTATCTTTTGGGCTGGTTAGGGTAGGTGTAGGGTAGGTATAGGGTAGGCGTACGGTAGGTAGGTGTAGGGAAAGTGTAGGGTAGGTGTAGGGTAGGTGTAGGGTAGGTGTGGGGTAGGTGTAGGGTAAGTGTTAGGGTAGGTGTAGGGTAGCTGTAGGGTAGGTTAGTGTAGGGTATGGTAGGGTAGGGTAGTATAGGGTAGGGTATGTTCAATAAATTGAAGCTATTTGTAATAATCTGGTGATTTAACTGATATTTAATTTTAATGGATTAAAATACTGAACTAAAACTTCTTATTGTTAACTACGCTAGCTTATCGCATCTCTACTAATATTATAAATGCGAAAGTAACTCTGTCTGTCTGTCTGTTACGCTTTCGCGCTGAAACGGCTGAACTGAACGTCATGAAATTTGGCAGATATATAGCCTGGGATACGGAGAAGGACATAGACTACTTTCTTACGCGATAACCGACATCCACGCGGGCGGAGCCGCGGCCAAAAGCTAGTAATTAATATTTATGAGCCACAGTAACTTGTTCCCACAGTGCTTTTCTGTAAAGTTTGCTTTGAATCCAACTCAAGTAACCTAACACGATACTGAATAGTACTTATTTGTTTTAATTTTTCACTTTTATTTTTCACTTCACACACTTCCTTTTATTTTTCACTTTTTAGTGGTACCCCACACCTAAAAACACCACTGGAAAGTCACAGGAAAGCAAAATAAACAATTTCGTATGATTTTTCCACAAATTTTTTCCAGCTATTTGGATTTAAAAACCAAACTGCTGAACCGATTTTGATAAAATTTAAATGAGACCAACCGAAAAGTATATCCTTTCACATAAAACAAGAATTTTTCAAATCGGTTCATAAATGACGCAGATATGAGTTAACAAACACAAAAAAAAAAAAAAAAAAAAATACAGATCAATTGAGAACCTCCTCCTCCTTTTTGGGAAGTCGGTTAAAAAGTAATTTTTACTTCGACCGCGTTCAATTTTTGTGATGTTAGGAAATTACAGGCTGCCGATTTGCAGCTATCAGAGTGTCACACACATCCAACCCGCCTGCCAAGCGTGGTGATTTTGGCAAACCCGGGGGTGGTTTCCCGTTTGCGGGAGGCCTATGTCCAGCAGTGGACGTCTTTCGGCAAATGTGATCAGAGTGCCAATTCTTCTAATTCTTAATCAATATTCGTATCTCAGTCGCAATCTGTCAAAAATGTACGAAAATCGAAGTTTTTTAACAGATTACGACTGGATTTAGTAGAATTGGGCCTCAGGTGTTAAACTTGCATAGAAACATATTATTCAAGCCTGAGTTCTGATTGTCATTCATGTACTACAGATTGTTCAATACTTAGAAGTTGTCATTGTAATAGTCTAAGGGCTGTTTGCAACATCGAGTGAGATCCTAAACACAAGGCTGAAATTAGAGCTAACCAGGTTATGCAGGAAATAGAAACAGACTTTGTTAAAAAACCGACCCCTAAAAATTACCAAAAAGTTGGAACTTTTTTGGCAAAGTACATTTTCTTTTCATTGATTTTTTACGGGAATGATGTTTCTAACATTTTTATTTTTAAAATACTAGTTGTATCATTGTCACATCGTCGTTGTCGGGGTTTTGCATGAGGATTTGGAGCCATAAACGCAAAATGCAATCTGAAAAAATAAACCAATTGTAGGACAAGGCAACAAAGGAACTTTCCCCAAGGAAAATAAAGTTTTTATTACCCATGTCGTACGACGATTGTACACACATCTTGGCGAGGCATCGCTTAGATTTATGCCCACCTCTAAAAAGAGAGGGTCTAGTGATAAATGCTCAAACAGGGAAACACCAAAAGTTTCCACACGGGAAAAAGTTCTGAGTGAATGCAATCAAACTTTTCCACATACGACTTAGTAGAATTACGTATCGTAAATACATTAATACTATGTTAATTTACCGCGATAAAATACCTACACTGAAATTTATTGTGAATTAAAATATGTTCAATAACAACTTTTCAAAATAATTAAGTCTTTAAAGTTAATCTCATTAATAAATTAATTTATTGGTTTTGTATTTTTTCCACCATTTTATGTACCACGGTTAAATGTACCGCTTTTTGTAAAATAAAATTAGTTTTGGTTCTGTGATTCAAATACTATTTATTGCGTTTTACAGGGTAATTTTATAAATGGAACAATATGGGGAAATCCATAAACTCTCTTTAAAACCTTAAGCTCTTTATTCATTGAATAAATTTTGATAAAATCGGTTTGTTAGTCAAGTACGAGTCTATTAAAATTAGTAAAATTAACCATTCATTTTGAATGCCCATCGACGGTAGACTCATGTCGGCAAATCCACTTCCAAGTCTAGTGTATTTTGCTTAGGTATGGTAAACAGCCAGGGCCTCAAGTCTGCTATTACAATAGTGTTAGAATGGTCTATCATTGATTTCATAATTATTGATTTTGACAAGTTTGGTAATCTACTAATGTAAAAGCGTCATAATGACTTTCCAATGGTCAACCACTGACCCTCCATTGAAAGAAATGTCATAGAATGGTAATCTCGTACATAATGACAAAATTAATGACAGACGTATGCGGTAATCTGCTAAAATTTTAAATTTACAGTTCCTTCGATTTGTCACGTACCATTAGAACGTTATTGTGCAGGGATGTCGGATTGCTTTTCAAAGACATTGAATATTTAGAACGACGATTCTATTACGAGACCATTGACCGACCAATGATCGACCATTATGAATTTAGCAGATTACGAACTTATAGCAAAATGACTATGGGATCGTGTTTGAATGACGAATTTATAAAAATAGCAGACTTGGGGCCCAGAGAGAAGACAAGTTCCAATATAATCCGTGAGACACACTCGTATATTTTGCTAAATCAGCCGCTCTTTATAATATAATACCACTACTCTTCTCTGCGCTATGAAACTAAATCCCTTTTAACAGAGCGCGTCCCACAATACAGCCACCTTTTTAAACACCACCGTTTCATAATACCCTGGTAAATAAGGAGCTGTGGTGCTTTAAAACTAATCTGAAAACACTCCTTTCTTTTAATTGAAGCGCGGATAATGCGCTGGTAATTAATTCTGGCGTCTTATCTGGAAAGCGGCACGCTTCGTGTCCGCTCGTGGGATACACTTGAGTTCAAATTCAGATAGTTATTGTGCACAGTCAATCTGTCTAGCGTCCTCCCAATTTTTATGTTTTTTATTTCGTTAGCCGACCATACCTACGCTCGCTCGTTCCGTCTTTTGTCCACATTTGTCTTTCGACAAATGATAATAGAGCACTGGGCCACTGGGTTTTGGTCACTTTTAAAACAATTATTGTGTGTATATATTTCATATTGTATTTGTTTCATATTTACACCTAATTTTATAAACTTTATTTTATTTTTATATAAATATCTCATTTAAGTATGTGTTCCGTTAGTGTATTCGTGGCATCACAGGGCGGGCCTATCAGAATACCAGCGCTGTGATATTTTTCTTTTTTTTTTAAATATCGCAACATATGCTGAGATAGGGTACCATTTGGCCTCGCACAGAATTATTTTATGCTATTAGATTTTGTAAATTTTATAACCTAAACTATTAATTTTAATTTGTTTAATTTTTTGTTTGTCTTGTGCGAGTTCCAAATAAATATTTTTCTTTCTTTCTTTTAACTTTGTTGGTTTCGGCATCCAGTTTAACAAGACGCGACTGAATACCAGTATTTTAAATGGAGCGACTGCCTGTCTGACCACCCAGTAACTGGGTAACACGATACTCCCGCAAGACTGATGTCGGATTTCCCGGGTTCTGTCTACCCGTTACGACTGCCAACGATGTTCAAATGACAGTCACGATGACAGCGGCCTAACGTGCTTTCCGAAGCACAGAGAAAACCCGGTATGTACCTACTGAATACTTAGACCTACCCACGGACCAAGTATCTTCCTTAACTTTGTTGTTTGTTGTCTTGAAAACTTTGCTAATCGCGAAAAGACCGCTCATTGTGTCACTCTATGTAATGTTTTCTTTATCTATCTTTTCTGTAAACGATATGGTGTACAGAATAAAGAGAATTCTATACTATCCTTAACCTCGAAGTTTAAACCGTGTGTCTCTCTTGAGGAGCAAAAAAACTAAATTCTATAGTATTACACCCGCTTTTACAACAAATGCATTAGTAATAAAAAATCATTGTCTCTGTCATTTTTAAAAGATTTTTAGAAATGGAAAGACGTTTGTAAATTTTAATGCGAACTTAAATGCATTTATAGATTTGTGTTGATTGCCGAGAAGTTAAAGAGGAAGGTAATAACTGTGTTAAGATTGAAAATGTCAAGTTGTCAATTAATAAAGAGGTTAAAAGAACACAACATAAATAAATCGGCTACATTAACAAATAAAACCGTGGCTTTTAAATCCTAAAATTAATCATTCAAATTAAATGCTGCTTCACCTCATTTTCTTCACTTAAGAAACGTTTAAATTACACTTTCACGCCTGGAAAGTGTGTAATTTACGGAATTTCCAACACCTCTAAGTATTTAAGTTAAGTATTAGCTCTCATAAATTCTGCTTGCCTGGTACTGTTTTCTGGCCGGCGGTGTACAAGACAAGTAACTGCTAGCTACACACGACGTAGCATCTCTTTGTTTTCTGCGCGCTCTATAATTGCATCCTTCAGTTGTTCCCTGAGCACCGTCTTGAGAGCTCTCCTCGCATATGGACTCCTGGTACTTTTGCACAGACATGGGAATTAAGAGTTGATTTATATTAGTTTGTGGTTCTTTCAAAAAGTTTGCATTCATAAAATGCAAAACAAACATTGCTTTTAAGGTTCCGTACCCGAACCAACGAAATCCCATTACTTATCTTCCACTCTCCGTCCGTCCGTCTATCTGTCATTGGGTTGATAAGTAGACAGTTGTCACCAAGTCTTTTTCTAATATCGCTACAACTAAAAATAATGCAAGATTTTGTGAGTCCGAGTCGTACTTGGCCAGTTTTAAACGAAAAAAATTAATAATTGTGACTCATTCACTTTATTTACGAAACATCTATCGCTTTCAATCAGGTGTGATCGAGGTCAAGAGCAACCATTCCTCTATAAAAAAGCTAAGCTCTTTATCAAAATGTTCTCCTAGTAACATGAGGAACGTTCAGACATTTCATTACTTAGGCGTTACGCTTCTCAAGACGCAAATCAGGTCAAGAGTTATGAGACTTATGACAATGTCTTCCATACAATGAACGCATATTCTGGTACAGGAAACCGCTTTTCATGTATGGGATGATGGCTCCTTTCACTAAAGAAAGGTAGTGTAAGATATTGGCTAATAGAATTTCACATTCAATTGTGTTGGCAAGTAATTAATTAGTACAGTCAACCGATTAAGTTGACTATTGTGGAATGAAAGCGATATACTGTTAAAAAAAAAAAAAAAAACTGTACTTATATAATTTTACTAGATGTGCCAGCAACTTCGTTCGCGTGGATGTCAGAATAAAAGTGTACGTACAGAGGAATGAAGAGACTGGTTGAATTAGTAGCTCGTGACGTCGGTATTCCAGGGTTGCGGAATTTGTTCGAAAGAGTCACCGCGGCCCTGTAACGCAAAGGGCATTTGGAGGAACACGGATGGGTTTCAGTCAGTAACAGTCTGACACTCCCTTCCGCTCCCAGAGCGGAAGAAGTAATTTGATGATTTCTCATATATTAACATACCGAGACGACGAGAAACGAGAAAACCTGTTGAGCCGTATAATTTTATGTTGTTTAAAGGATTCATAATTATGTTCTAAAGTCGTTACGCATTGGAAGCTCTCAGAGAACGGGCATCGTCGCCGAGAAAGGTCTAAACAACGCTGGCGTGACGACAGAGGCGTTTACGACGGATTAGTCGGGGAAGGTAACACATTGGGACGAGTGGAAGGCTATGGGGAGCAGGTTAAAAAGAGGATTCATGGCCACTACGCTTGCCAAAGCCTGTCAATGGATACGTATCGAGACACCCTCGAAAAGAACATTAAGTCGTTGGTCTTGGCCGCCATTTTAAGATCTTTGTGAGCTGCTACGAGTAGTCAGAAGTTGGAAAGCCTGACAAGGCTGCGTGTGCGTCTATCGTGTTACTCAGATTCCAAATTCTGAGTAGTTGTGAAAGTCAAATAGGCAGTCGATTCGTATAAAAAATTGGTAGTAGGTAACAGTTAGACTGCCGATCCTTACATCTATCGATACTATAATATACTATCTATCGATACTTATCTACACTAATATAATAAAGAGGAAAGATTTGTTTGTTTGTTTGTTTGAAATGAATAGGCTCCGAAACTACTGGACCGATTTGAAAAATTCTTTCACCAGTAGAATCCTACATTATCGGTGATGGTCATAGGCTATAGAATATTTTCAAAAAAGTTAGGGATCCGTATGAAAACTTCGATAATGTGACCCAAGGTGTGAGAAAAAATCCTTATATCGCGTACGCTGCGGAATCTATTGACAATAGAGCACAGTGATGTACTACAGTTTTATAGAGGTCATCAATATCTACAAAAAAATCCGCGATACCATATGTCTAACTATTATGGATAAGTCACCATGACCGCTTTTTGTTAATATTAGTCAAGCAAATCCCATGGTGAAATAAAAAATGGTGATTATAGTACCATGATATTAATCCTTATCCATTTAAATGGTTTGATAATTAAGGTTGCTTATGTCCGTGTAAATTACACTTTAAATCATTCAAATCGGACCTTTCGTTCAAAAGTTACGACGGTAATAAACATGCTCGGAGTAAGAAAAATGTCGCGGCTTGAGCTAACTGGGGAGAATCGTATCAATGCTTGGTCCGATGAAGTTGAAACACCACGGCATTTAAATGTTTTCGATAAAACAATAAGAATAACAAATGTTTGGATTTTTCGAAAATCAACTAGGTACAAGGGGTGAAGCAGGGGTGAAAAGTTTTTAGGGAAGGAAATTATAGCTTGCTTCAATTTACGTCGGTATTCTATGAACAAACTAAAAGTGGGATAATTGAAACAGATCATGTACCTAACAATTTTTGCATAATCAACCCCTGACGGGCTAAAACGGGGTGAACAGTTGCGCTGAACCAATAATGAGAATCGTTGTGCTTAATTTTCCAAAACTAACCTTTATAAGGGGATATGTATAGGGGAGTACCTACTATCCCCACGCGGACGAAGTCGCGGGCGAAGTGCTAGTAATATTATAAAGCTGGAGAGTTTGTTTGTTTGAAAGCACTAATCTCTGGAACTGCCAGTCGATTTGGAAATATCGTTTTGTATATCGACACTTGAAAGGCAAAAACTACCAAACGACATTCTTCCAACATGTCGCTTGGTATTTTTTTCCTTTAAGCGTCGATACGATAGCCACATTCATGAGGAAGGCTATACGGAAACGGGAAATTCTTACGGGAATTGGAAAAAATGTGATATACGCGTACGAAGTTGCGGGCAAAAGCTAGTAATTGGTATATAATGATGCTGTTTAAAACGCAACTTTACAATATTAAACCTCAAATTGGTAGTTAAGTATTTATAACCAAAAATACATTGATTATAAGAAAATTTAACACTTAAGTACTTTTATGCTTCGAGTAGCTGGTTAGCACCGTGATAAAAAGTCAAGTCTACCTTTATAACGGAGCGAATTTCGTGGAAATATGAAGTCCCAGTAAAAAGATGAAGTCAGTAAAGTTAATTGGCAATAATTAGCGTCGTTACGGTCAGTCAAGTACTCGAAAGATTATGACCCCAGAAAATTATGTCTTCAACATTTTGCTACCGAAGAAAAATATTTTTTTCAAATCGACGGAGTGCGAAAGAGTTATCTATTGTAAAATTTAACTCTTTTGTAATCTTGTGGCTTTTATGAACCTTTATTTTATCACTTTATATGCGTACTATTCCGGTAGTACACAATGTCCGACTTTCCCGCGGACGAAGCTCTGGCAGAAGCCGATTTTCAGTATCTTATATGTAATATACTCTTTGAAGCCAGTAGTTTAAAAAAGCACTTAATTAACTCTGTCACTGGCTATTAGGGCACGTGTACGAGCTATGGGTGGCAGCACTAATCGACACGAGAGAAGACAGTGTGGTTAAAAAAAGAAACTATTAAAACCAGTCATCGTATTGCATGCATGTTTACATTATATTTATATCGTATTTATTATTTTTTAAATTAAAAATATGGGTTCCGGCCAATTAATAATGATCGCCAGCGTGGCCAGAATATGTCTGAATATGTTTTTGTTATTATTTAAATGTTTACTGAAACAAAATTATTTGAGGTTGTTTTCTTACAGATTTGTTTGTATTGAAAAGTATTAGGTACTTATTACGCAAAAACTTTACTATTTTCACAAATAATAATAGTAATTTCTAAATGTTTTTGAAACTCATTAATATATAAGGTCCCATTAAAATAGGTGGACAAACTTTTAGGAATCATTCAGACCACCAAAATAAGGACAATGGTAAAAAAAAATATAAGAAAATCGTATTAGATACCTACAATTAAAATAATCAGCGAACAAAAATACACTTATAAATGTTGGTTACCCAATGCATAAAATCATTTTAATCAGTGTTTTTTTATGCTTGGATATCTTTGGTTAGACCTACTGAGCGCTGTGGTAAAATTTGTCCACCTATTTTAATTGGACCCTATATATTTTTACTGTATTCATTCACTTTTGTCGTTTATATATAACCATGAAAATTAAGTAGGTTCTATTTGTGGTAAAGTAATAGAATTTTACGCCATGATTTTTTTTATTTTTTGAAGTATTCAAGCATCCAAAAATCCAAAAATATATTTTCACTCAATTAAAAGTTATTTTTCACTCCTGTATTGTGATTATTTCATAACGTGAAGCGTCAAATGTCATGTTTTGTTTGCGTAAATGATTCGGAATTCCGTCACCAGGTGGCAGCGCTTTCGTCGTGCACATTCCTTGTTATTGAAATCGAATCATCGAATATATTGACGTATTTGGCTTAAACATGCCAAATACAACTCTCAATTTAATTTTGTAAATGATTCATCCATATATAGCCCTTCACATATAACACATGGGTTCCACCCACGGTGCGTCACGTAACTACGGAACCCTTGATAAACTAATAACGACGTGCCGCCTACGATCACATGGCTAAGCTTATTGATCCCTAAAAAAAGGTTAATATTTTTTCTACTTAACTAACTCCCCTGTTACATGGGACTACTCCTACAACGTAACTGGTAAAGATATTTATTTATTTAGCTAGATTTTTACAGAGGTGTAGATTATGGTAGGTCACAGATAAACTCGCAGTAAAGTACAATGACCTTTCCCTAAGATCTCGTCGCAGATACCTGCACAATAAATTATGAACCGCTTTTCATTACTAGAGAACGTAAAGGATCACGATGGAAGTCGATTCAGGACAGCTTCATGTCTTTATTTCTGTTTTTGAAATTAAGAAAGTCAATAACCGTCAATAGCTCAGCAAAATTCTCAATGAGAGACATGGAACGTAAGCGCAATCTAAATTTCGTATATACGTACCTACGTATTTGACAAGCGGTTAAATTCAGCAGTTTGAGTGACATATAAAAATAAGCTTAAGTTGCTTTTAAATAGGAGTGATTGATGTATCTTTAATATTTTTCGAGTTAGCATAAATATTATTTATCAAACTATTTGACATTAATAAAACATCAATCATTATCACAGGTTTTTCTCAGTCAAAGCCATGAAAATATTACTAACTTACGTAATATTAGTCCTGCATTCAACATTGAAAGTTGTAGTCAAAGTAATTTTCCGACAGGAGCCGAGAGCCCTGACTATATCGTATGACTATACTTGAATTTAGAATTCCAGATGATTTGAACCAGAAGATTGTTGGTCAACAGGTGTTTTTTTAAATGACCATTTGTATTTCAAAGAAAGAAAGAATATTAAAAAGTGAAAAAAGTGTGGGTTGCAATGGAATTTGAACTTTGTCATGTATGACATTCTCGTATACGAAATTCAAATCGTATACCTATTCCTGGAACACATATTTTATGACTACTTTATAACATACTAAAATTTAGTATGGAAATTTAATTGAGGATCACTTTTTTGTCAGTCTGTCGGTCTGTCGGCCTGTCCGTCTGTCAAGGGAATCGAGTAGACATTACCTACTGAAGTGTAACTATGAAATCACTCTCATTATTAATAACCAAAACATAAGTAGGTAGGATTGAAGGACCAACTTTGCTTTTCAGTTGAAATTTTTTTATCCCATAACATAATTTCTTCAACTGCAAATATAATATAATTTTGTAATCGCAAAAACTGTATTTTTGTGTGATAAAACGACAAATTTACAATTTTCAGACTTTCCCGTTATTTGTGCTATAAGACCTTTCTTCTCGCTTTTTTTTATTTACTTGAGATTATGAAAATATGTCGCGAAAATTATGCATATATTTTTATTCCGTTGACATAGAAGCTTCATTTTTTCAGAAGCCATAAATCTGCGTACTTGATATTAAGTTCAACATGATCCCTCTACGCGTTCCTGAGAAAAAGGCTCGTGACAGACAGACGGACAACGAAGTGATCATATAGGGTTCCGTTTTTTCCCCTATGAGGTACGGAATCCTAAAAATGAACAAACAAACTCACTTTCGAATCTACAATATGTAGGACAGGATTTGTGAAGATAAATACTTTTTTGTTGTTTTATTATTCTGTTTGAAGGTTAAAAAAATGCAAAGTAATGGTTCAAGACGATGCATTTGTTTATTCTTTTTTACCCTTACGAAGCTGGGAATAATAATATTTATCCCGATCCTAGGCTCATCATCATCATCATATCAGACGAATGACGTCCACTGCTGGACATTGGCCTACCCCTAGGCTCATAAACCATAGAGAAGCAAAAATATAACTTAAGCTCTTCCTACGTTACCTTTCCAAGAAAAAGTTACTTCACCACCAAAATCTTAATATAAGAACCAGAAATATTTTATGCTCGGAAACTTTTCCTGTACTAGGGAATAAATCGAAAAAATTCGCGCCGTAACATAAACTTTTATGAAACATTCCCTAAAATATCCTACGACGATTTATCAATACACGTTGAGTTATTTAGTACTGTCATAACTAATGCGGTATTGATAATTATTATTCTTTTAACGTTTTTTTCTTTTGTTTGGGTGAATAATAAGAGTCGCACGGGTCGGTCTTCAAAGTTAAGCAACACTTGCCGCGGTCGGATGTGGATGGGTGACCATTAATAACACAGCAGGATTCCTCCATGTCTCTGAAAACACGTTGAGCTGTTGGTCCAGGCAGCCACTTGTATTATCTTTGACAGTCGTTACGGATAATAAGAGGCCAGCCAGAATATCTGACTCTAGTCTTGTAATCGTGCTATGTACCTTTTTTTGTTATCGAGGGAAAACCTTCAAAAGGCACCTGGACTTTTGGGGTAAAGACCAAGCAGTGTGGAATTTTTACCTCACTAACACCACCCGTTACCTCTTAAAATTTCACTCCGGAACCCCCTCTGTGCAACGCCTGTTGGGGCTCATCCATATGGAGATTATAAAGGAGTCTCCCCTTAGCCGCGCTGTGCACGGCAGCACGTGATCACTATGCCAGCGCCTTTCCTAGGATTGCTGGGTTGGCGGACAGAGTCCCCACCCAGACTTCAGACCCTGGAGACCCACCTGCCTTAAATGGCGCAGGCAGGGTTTCGGCGTTAAAGCGTCGAGGCGGGTGCCTCCCCGACGCCTCCTTCTCCGAGCGGGATCATCACTTTTAACATCATTCTTGGTCCTCACGGCCTCACAGAAAGCGGCCATTTTCCTTCCGTTTTCATTATCTGCCAGCATAGCCCTGACTACGTGTTAGAGACCTACTCATTTGTAAGCAATCGCTTCATGTATATTTTTATGTGATAATTTTAAGGATACGTCCACACGGAGTTTTAACAAAACTAATGTTTAATGAAGGTGAAACAGGAAGAAACATTACATACCACACGCCCTAAAACATCGGATTTCTTAAAAGACACTACACAATTTCTCATTCATAAACAAACAGGAACAAAACACAACTATTAGTAACAGTTACACTAACTTAACACGTCCACGATGCTCTATCTTGTCTATTGTTTATCCTGGGATCAAACTCATTTGTCTCTCGCGTTGTCTGCTACCCTGGTAGCACACTACCCGACTATCTCGCTAAATCTTTAAATAACACATGAGGAGTAGGCAAAAAAGTATCTATACGCGGTATAGTAAATTGCCATGACATTCAAATTACGGATGTGTGAATAATACATTTAAATATTGAGAAAAATAAAATAAGCTTGGTAATTCCATTAATTTTCCTCTGTAGTGCAACGTTCGCATTCGCATCTGTCAAAAACGTTTTAATCTCAAATTGTGACATTAGTCAAACTCAATTTTACATTATGATGTAAGTCAAAAATGCGCATTTATCCCATAAATACATACTCTTATCTGTGGCAATTTGTATAAACTATGCACTAGCTAGGAAACTGTTTAACTATCAAATGACTTCTTCAGGAAGCACCAAAAGTTATAGTGCAAGTAGTTCGTAGTAAACTACAAGTACCTACGTAGGAATCTAATACTATCATTTTCCTAAATGGTAGTCTAATGCTTGTAGGCAATGTACCAGAAACTTGAGTACTTTCTTAGAGTACAAATAGCTATGGTAAGTAGCTCTTACAGTGATCTGAAAGTATCTAACTAAATTGATAAAAAAAACTTTGCGCTATATAAATATATGGCTTGATCTGAAAAAAGAAAATGCTTCCAATAAACCAGTACATTCATGTGTTCCTAGTCTCTCAGTTGCATGTACTGTTTGTTACTTAATTTATTCATCAAACCTACTTTCTATTAATTAGCATTTCGATAATATTGTTTTTTTTATTCTAGAGACACCATCATCATCAGCATATCAGCCGAAAGACGTCCACTGCTGGACATAAGCCTCGCTCAAATGGGGGGATTTGCCATAATCGCCACACTTGGCAGGTGGATTGGCGATCGCAGTGTAGCTGTTGCAATGTACAGAGAATGCTGCTGCCCATTCTCTGGTGAGTCCCTTAGTCGCCTCTTACGACACCCACCAAAGGGAAGAGATGGGATGGTGCTATTCTTTTACGTCCGATACCATATATAACCATAAAGACACCATACTAGCCGCTAAACTGCCAACTTATGTACGTGTGACCAAAAAAAAAATTTATCTTTCTGTTTTCACATAATTATGTACTAAATCAACGAATAAAAAAACAAACATTCATTCGTTACCCCAGCCACCGACACAATGTAATTATCTGGCCCTCTGTTGGGATACAAATAAACCTCATTCAAAATTATCGAATGAAAATTGAATACTACCAGCTAGACATTCAATAGGAAAGCCAAGAGCCAAATTAAACTTAGTCAGGGAAAACCTGCATTGCTAAGCTGCATTTGCAGTGGGTACTACTTAGCAAAGATTAAGTAACTGTTTGTAGAAGCGAAACTCCTTCTGCGAAAGGCTACGCTAAATGGCTGCAGTTTTGGAGCGTTTAAAACTTTTAATATAGTCAGGATTGTATCGTTGTAATGCTTTCCGCGTTTGATCATAAATTTCTGGAAGTCATTCTTAATGTGGTATTATTATTAGGGAGACGGATGGCATGCGTAGGTATCTCGATGGTATTGGGAATAAGCGTACACAAAGAATGGTAGGTACCACATGAGTGTCGCGTCTACCTATGTCTCTCGCAGTGTACTCTTAGACATAGGTAGAAAAGAATAGATACATAGTTGCTGATATATGCACCCCAATCTCCACCACGACACCGGTTTCTCCAACTTCGCATCCAGTCCATTTCAGTCAGTTTCTCGTTCTCGCACGTAAAGCCTACCGATACGGGGTCTCACTTCAAGATCTAATAAGTTTGGCAAGTAAAATTGTAAAGAGAACAAATCGTGTATCTTTGTTTCCAAATGATAAAAAAAGGAATCGTTGGCTCCACCAGCTATTGGTCCTTTGACAGAAATGTCCAACCTATAGCCACTTAGCAAGCTATGTCGGTAACAAATAACCTCCACTACGTATGCTGAATATCTTTGAATTTATGGATCAGCCTTTTTTTGTTGCTGGGAATTCATCAAATGGTGTGTCAATCATCATCCGTGTTCCTTCAAATGCCTTTTGCTTTCCATGGCCGCGGTAACTCTTTAAAACAATTTTTCGATCAATTTCGTAACCCTCGCGGGCACTGCGGCCCTGTCATCTATGCTGACATCTCTTTGAGGCACGCGTGGTACACAATGCGCCGTCGAAGATCAGCGGCCCTACCAAGACGTAGGGATGGAGCTATATAGGGTGTATAGCTCCATCCCTCCTTCTCGCTCGAACGACTCACGCTTTAACACGTCATGGTAGGGCCGCTGTTTTGCGGTCGTTTCTATACGAATTTCTTAATCTTTGGTAGGTACTACGTAAATAGGAACCTACTCTACTCCCGACATCTGCAACCGGCTTGGCTAGCGATGCAAAGTGGAGTACTTTCTCGCGGAAGTATTTCTGGAGTACCAGAAATACATTCAGCCCAGACCTTGCATGCAACTAGCATGGTACATTTTATTTTGATTTTGAAAATTTTTTTCGGCGGTTTCGGGATTGTTAAAGTTGTTAATAATAATGAGTTCAGTGACCCCTTAACAGGTATTGCGTTTATTCTGTTTCAAGTTGTGTAAAAAAACAGATTGATGAATTTGGAGATATTAAATTCTCGTTAGCCTAATTTGATGAAAACATAAAATATTTGAAAAAATATATTTTCCCTGCCAAGTTTTGAAAATTTAATTAATTATACTTAAAAAGTTTATCTTTAACTTTCCCAGAAGTAAATAGCTTCCAATAATTGAAACGAAGCCTTGTCGATGTAACGTAATAAATGTATTCATTGGTAAATGCCAAATTGTTCATATTTAAAATCAATGAGATCCGTTCCAACGTATGAGGTGCCATTACATTCTAATGTTAGCAATTTGTCTAAATCGGTTCAGCCGTTTCGGTGATGTGAGGCAGCAATATGTTGGTTAAATGAACCTTTACCTACCTATGTACCTATACGGTACAAATAGGTACACTCTAACGCGCGAGCGAAAATATTAGACTAAGGCTGCGTTTCCACCAAAGATGTGTGAGGAGGCGTAGCGAGGGATGTGTTTTTCTAAGAACCAATAGAATCGCTTGAGCTGAGCGAGGTTAGGTGAATCATTTAGCAGTCGTTACGGATTTTCAGTATAGGTTGTAAAATACTGTTGTGGTTGTTGTGATAGTATAAGTAAACGTTCAACGTAAAATACTGGTATTCAGCTTAATCCGGTCCGACTAGAGGTCGACCCCGAAAAGGCTAGGCAGATGATGATTAGTTTTTAGCACGTGTGTCCCGAAAACTAAAAAAAGAAACGCGGTCGACACAAAAAACAAGGAGATTTCTTCAAGAAAATGCATTTTGCTATTAAGTATTTTCTATTCTCACGGTAAAACGATAAAACCAGAAGAAGATAGGCAACTCAGTATCAGAAAAACGAAGTGGTTCTATTTTTATTCAAACTCTCTTACTTATCTCGAATACTAGGACAGTAGGACTACATAATTGCATAGCAGTCCAGCAAACAAAAAGCCAGACAAAGTTCGTCCACTTCTCAAGAGATATCGCTCTTACTGCTGATGCTGATGCCACAATCTTCAGCGGATATTTTTTTTCCCTTATACTTATACTAGAACTACATAATTGCATAGCAGCCCAATCCTACTAATATTATAAATGTGAATGTTTGTATGTTTGTATGTTTGTATGTTTGTGTTTCAATCAGGCAAAAACGGCTGAAGGGATTTGGATGAAATTTGGCACACATGTAGTTCATATCCTGGAATGAGACATATGCTACTTTTTATCCCGGTAAGTGGCATGGATCAATGAAGAATGAGGAGGAAGTGGAAATTCAGAGCCGCTGCTGCCTTAGTACTACAGATTTACAAGTACCAGGAGACCAAAAACATCAAGTACCAGGAAACAAGAAACATGTCATAGTATTTTTTGGGCTGGTTAGGATAGGTGTAGGGTAAGTGCAGGGTAGGTGTAGTGTAGGTGTAGCGTAGGTGTAGGGTAGGTGTAGCGTAGGTGTAGGGTAGGTGTAGGGTAGGTGTAGGGTAGGGTAGGTGTAGGGTAGGTGTAGAGTAGGTGTAGGTAGGTGTAGGCAGGTGTAGAATAGGTGTAGTTACAATACAAATCAAGAAACCTCCCTATTTCCGATTTTCACGCGGGCGAAGCCGCTGGTAGAAGCTAGTAACTAAATAGTCCGACAAAGACGTCTTCTACTGCCCAAGAGAGAGAGAGATATTATTATCATTCTCACTGCTGACGCAACAGTCTTCTATGAGACATTATTGATTTCTTTTCACTTATACTAGGACCACATAATTGCATAGCAGCACAGCAACCAAATAACCCGACAAAGTCATCCACTGCTCAAGAGATCACTCTCACTGCTGACGCCGCAATCTTCAGCGGGTTTTTTTTTCCTAACACTATTAAATTACATTCCCAATCCTATTAAGACGGCATGTACAATATCAGTCAGTAGGTAAGTCAGAAAATCCAATCTGAAAAACTTTTTTTGACGTCCGACTGATCTAATAAAATTTTTATAATTATGATGTTGGCTATTAAAACAAGTAAGTCATGAAATGAACCACATTAGGAATATAGAAAAATACAGCTGTTTCATTAATTTAAGTGGTTTTGGAACCTGCCTATTGCAATATAATATTTTAAAAGCAATTTTTCCCATAGCTGTACAACGATCTCCCAATTGAAATAGCTACTTGCTACATTGTCATGCCAAATGGATTGATATATTATGTATAACTCATAAGAACTCAGAGGTTTTTGTGCAACAAACGGTCATACAGCCGGCAAGCTTGCCTTATCATAGTCAATTGACATAATTATATACCTGTATGTAAAAAAAACCAAGGAAAACAGTCTTGACACCTCTATCTGAACCTTCTGTATCTTTCTGTCTGATAAGATCACAGTGCCAACTTGATTGTCCCTGGTACCTAATGAGCGGCTTAATCTCTGTCCTCTTGGCAATGTTCCGACAGTTGCTACGGAACCCCACAGTTTTTGCGACTATTTTATCATTCACTCGTGTCGTATGTTAGGGCTCTTGTGTTTCCCGCAAATTAGTGATACTTGACGGTAGTTATGTGAGATTAA
Source organism: Melanchra persicariae (assembly GCA_947386135.1). NCBI lineage: Eukaryota > Metazoa > Arthropoda > Insecta > Lepidoptera > Noctuidae > Melanchra > Melanchra persicariae. The sequence continues at coordinate 3,952,931 of OX376661.1, read as the reverse complement.
TGCTCATGAAATGTTGTATGTTAAGCTTTAATTGAAGTGAGACCCAACATTTATTGCGTCACTAGCCAGTGGCTTCGCCCCCGTGAATGCCAGAAATGATCCCAAGGAAACATACTCGCGGGATAAAAAGTAGCCCATGATCCAGACTAAAATCTCTCACAGTGCAAAATTTCATCCAAATTCGTTCAGTTTCAGCGTGATTGAGCAACAAAACTTTCGCATTTATATTAGTAGATGCGCAATAAGATGGGTGTGGTGTGGTTTTATCTTATACTTTAAAAAAAAAATTACGGGCTGTTCCAGGGACGCAGTCGCAGTGGAGAGATCCGTGAATCGTCTGGTGACCATACAACAACTGTACCGCTGAGTAATCTCTAAATAAACTTAGTGCTCCCCGAATGCATCGTACTGCGCGCGATTACAGCACAATTTAAGCCAACGACTTACGTATGTACTACCAAATAATATTATGGGTTCTGTCTTCTAAATGACGGTAATAAAATAATGTTGGATGGTACTACCATAGTAATATGCAAATGACCCGATACCGACAGAAATGAAAGAAGTTTCACGTCAAAAAGCAATTGGGTGGTTTCGGACCATTTTTTTAAGTACCAATTTATCTGAGAAATGAAAGCTGCCGTGAGAAAGTTTTTGTAAAGAATGTACACTGAACACTCATCATAAAATGGTTATATAACGATTGAAATATCAGCCCTCAGTGGAAAGATTTATCATTTGATATTCGTCCGTTTTACATGAGAATAGGGACACATTTCCACAGCCTAATAAATCAGAGCAATCCTTTTGAAATAAACCAGGCCTACTTCTGGACTATAAATAATATCTCTGACACCAAGTGCCACCCAATAACACGAAGTTCCTAAGAGCTAAAACGGAAGAGTAAAACATTCTTTCAGACTGACATGAATGAGAAATCTTGCGCCATTTTTCTTCACAAATCACATCTAAGAATGACGTAACAATAAAAGTTACCAAAGCGCCATAAAAAGAAAAAAAGACCAATAATTCGAGTTAGTAAAATGTAGTTAATTTCGTTCATTTTATTCTCCAGGGAATAATCATGTCCTGTTGACGTTAAAGAATGTGCTGGACATTAAGAATCGGATCCATTTTGGGACTCACTAAGGGTGTGGATAGATTTACGATGTAGGTAATTAAATAACTGATAAAGCAGCTGATTTCAGCGTTTGATTGTATAAGTTGTTAAATAATTAATTCAATAAAGCAGGAGGGCTTTAAGGGTTTTCAGTATTTTTAATTATTTCAATAATGCCTTATGTTCAAGATGCTTCGGCGCAAGTATAACAACCTTATTGGGAGTTATTTAAGCAGTTTGGGGTTTAAACTTTAGGCCCATGGGATCCGAGCGCTCACCGAGTCTTTCGGGACATCAGCAAACAACTTTTCACCTGTTCACGTGACCAGAGGGCTGGGCTTTTCTTTGGCCAAAGAATCAGCATTGCCATTCAACGCGGCAAAGCTGCCAGTGTTCTGGGCACTTCTGTCATTGACAGCGATATGTATAGATGTATTTTTTGATGCCCAATAATTTATTTTGTTTTTATACGTTTGTACATAATTTCGTAGTTAGGTTTAGTAGATATAAATTGTTAAGTTAGATAAGTACATTTATTGGTTACCTAAAATAAGATGCTTAGAATATATGAAATACTGCAGGATTTTCCACGACTTCGCTATGACTTGCTATTTTGTGAGCTGCGGGCAACACTTGTTTGTAGTACATTAAATGCACACGCTCGCTGGCGTTCTAGTCTCGAGGGTAATCCAGCACGTGTATCATTCATTGCAGCACCAGAGACTTAAATTAACGCGCGGTGCAGTCGCACGAACGTTTCGCTTCCACATTTATTACGTACTTCAATCAAAGCAGCTCCTTACTGGGGTATGGGTTCCTGGTAATTACAATCTAGGATGGTCTAAGTCGCAGTCGCAGTACTCGTTTATTAAGCATGTTACTTGCTTAGTAGTCAGCTTTGTTTAGTCGTCAAGTCGGCTAATAAAAGATGGAAATTAAAAGCAACTGAGCTTACAAGCAAACATAAAATATGACGACGTTTATCGTTTAGCAGGACAAACTTTATCCCCAAATACAAGTGTGAAGAACCTTTGGCACACGTAGGCACTCACATGTGTACGCAACCTAAAGGAACATTACGTAAAGCCGTCCCTACAACACATCCATCATGATGAGGACAGCACTCGGCGGGTTCCCCGCCGAAAAAATATTGATAATGTCTCCCGAGACCCGATCGCAGTGTCAAGGACATATGACGCCCTGGTACTCGGCAACGAAATTGGATAAACTGTCCTTAGGATGTTTGACGGAGATTTTAACATAATTCGGAATATTATGTTGCCATGCCAACTTTTACAAAGATACGCTCTATGGACATATAAATGAAATTAAAATTAAGACAAATGTACAGAATGGCAAGTAAAACAGATTTAAAGCACTATCTAAAGCTGTGCCAAATTGCATTGTGTTCCTAAGCGGAACACACTCGAGAACTGTTACCGCTGCCGAAAAGTTTGAATTAAAATATATCTCCTGAAGTTTCTTAACTCCCTAGTCATTGTTTAGACCGCCTCTAGCTGTTACGGCTATTTATAATCGTAGTGCAGATGACTCACTCGAATGGCTGCAAAGTAACTGCTTTCAATTTGCAGTCAATTTAAGCGAATATAGCCCAACGGTGAGCGACGAACGGAAATACTCGTTCATTGCTAAGCTGTGATACGAATTTCACGTAAATAACTTTTTATTCTAATAATATATGTGAAAAAACACATTGAACAAAGCTTTATGATAGAGGTCAACGTGTAATAGAACCAACTCAATACCTGAAGAGGTGGGGGGGCATTGTAGTCATAATTTTGAACAGAATAAGGGAGGTAAGGGGAGATCGGACATAACATCTTTTCCGGCCCAATAGTCAACCTCACCTGCACGCGTTGGTGGTTCGATAGAATAGCCAACGGCGGTCTTCAACCGCGGTACCCCCTGCTAGATAACGGACGAGGCTCTGGCGACCGAGTCAGTGGCGGTATAACCACTCAACACCCAAGAAGATCTTGGAAGGGGCTTTCGCAAGCCCAAGAGATTAAAAATCCTCTAAAAAAAAGCGACCGTGGAGCGTGGTTAGCAACAAATAAAAAAATGGAAGCGGAGTTAAAAACTAAACTACCCCAGGAGGGTACTAGCTTAGCTGGAGAATCCCTCCCTGAGTCTTTCTCAGGCAGCCCCACCGTATCTGGGGGGGGCAAAACTTCGTTCACTACAAGCAAAGATGCGCCAAACAGAAAACAGCTGTTCACAGAAGTGCATTACGGCAAAAGGCAAAGATCCAGTCCAGAAGCAGTAATGCGCAACCAAAAGCAGGCAAAATTGGATTACTGGCTTGCAACACCAGCAGTACCAACATCCAATAGCTTCAAAGAGCTCGACGATATAGAGCAAGCAGACAAACCTGAAATACAAACACCGAAACCCGCAAGACCCCCTCCACTATTTATTGACGGAGTCAAGAACATACAACCCTTACTGAAATTATTGGAAGACGTAGCAAAAAAAGAATATGAAATCAAGGTATTACAAGGCGACAGAGTTAGAATACAATCGAAATCAGCCGAATCATACTCCACCATTTATAAAGAACTAAAGGCTAAAGATACAGAATTTTATAGTTACCAGCCAAAACAAGACCGCAGTTTTAGAGTTGTCCTAAAAAATCTACACCCATCCACAGACAAAGAGGATATAAAAATAGCTATTGAGGAGCTTCACCATAAAGTATCAAATGTCTGGAATATCCAAAACTCAAGAACAAAACAGGCGTTATCAATGTGGAACATCGAACTAGAGCCACGTGAAAACAATAAAGACATATATAGCGTTAAGTATCTATTACACTGTCGCATTTCATTTGAAGCACCCAGACCAAGGCGAGTAATCCCTCAATGTACTAATTGCCAAGATTACAACCATACACAAAAGTTTTGCAATAGAAAGCCCAGATGCGTCAAATGTGCAGGTTCGCATCACACTTCAGCTTGCTTACGGAAAGACAGATCAAAAGAGGTTAAATGTGTCCTTTGCGAGGGAAAACATCCAGCTAACTACAAAGGCTGCACAGTCTACAAAGAGCTGTTGAAAGTCCGATATCCCCCTCCAATCACCAAAATCAGAAAAAACCCTGGATACACTAGAATGGAACAAGAACCTACAAACAAATCAACAAATAACGGAAAATCGTATGCTCAAGCCACAAAAGAAGTCCCTAAACAACCTATGACACAAACAATGAACACAAAGGATGAAAATAAAAAAACTAATGAACTCAAAACCATTATGGAGACACTCGTTGCCCTGATGAACCAAATGTTAATTATGACCCAAACGCTAACCGATCTAATCTCAAAAATGCCATCACATTCACAGCACTAAAATTGTGTGTATGGAATGCTAATGGCTTGTCAAATCACTCGGAAGAGTTAAAAATATTCGTTAAAATACACCACATAGATGTTTTACTAATTTCAGAAACCCACTTCACATCCAAAAGCCACTTTAGGCTACCAGGATATACCTTGTACCATACTGACCACCCAGACAACAAAGCACATGGAGGATCGGCCGTTCTTATTAGGTCAAACATCAAGCACCATGTACTACAACATTACTGCAAAAACTACATCCAGGCAACAAACGTCGTGATAACAGATTGTATTGGTGACATTACAATATCGGCCCTTTATTGTCCACCTAGATTTACTATCAAAGAAACGGAGTTCAGTAACTTCTTTCAATCACTCGGAGGCAGGTTTATTGCAGGAGGTGATTATAATGCCAAGCATTCGTTTTGGGGTTCCAGGCTTGTCCTGCCAAGAGGGCGAGAACTCCTTAAATGCATACAAAAAAGAAATATGAACGTGGTATCGTCTGGTCAACCGACTTACTGGCCAACAGACAAAAGAAAAATCCCAGATGTTATAGATTTTTGTGTCAGTAAAGGAATCGCAAAGAACATCATATCGTGCCAGAGTTGCTGGGACCTATCCTCAGACCACTCTCCAATCATAGTAGAACTGCACACTGCCCCCCAAAAATGCGTCAGAAAATGCGTTCTGCATAACAACAGAACTAACTGGTCCCTATTTCGTGAACTCACAGACAAATCATTCCAAGTATCAGTTAGTCTAAAATCGAAAGACGAAATAACAGAAGCGGTGCGGTATTTCAACAAGAGTGTACAAGACGCAGCTTGGTCATCGACCCCACCACTACCATCTAGAAATCTGGACACCCACGTAGAGAAACACATATTCGATAAAATAATAAAAAAAAGGAGAATACGGAAACGCTGGCAAACAACCAGAGACCCTATTGCGAAAAAACAACTCAATCACGCCAACAGACAGCTAAAGCGCACTCTAGAGAAAGATCGAAATGACGGATTTCATAATTACCTCACTGGCCTGGATGCTACTGCTTCCTCAGATTATTCTTTATGGAAAGCCACCAGTAGACTAAACCGGCCCGTCAATGTCTCTCCTCCAATAAGGAAATCTGATGGTACCTGGGCACGGACAGACCAAGAGAAAGCCGATACCTTCTCAGAACATCTCTCAAACGTCTTCACTCCTCATCCATATGACGGCTCACCAGAAGATGCAGCAGAAATCACTAACCACTTAAATAGTCCAAAAGATACGCAGGAAATACCTCTTAAATTTACAAAAACAGAAGTTTACCGAATTATAAAAAAATCAGACCCAAAAAAGGCTCCAGGATACGACCTCATTACAAACCGTATATTACAAGAACTACCTGAATCTGGCATAACTTTCCTTACGTCACTATTTAATGCCATGACCAGACTGCAGTTCTTTCCCCTGGAGTGGAAGGTCGCACAAATTGTAATGTTGTTGAAGCCTGAGAAACAACCTGAAGAAGCAAAATCGTATAGACCCATAAGTCTGTTACCTATTCCATCCAAAATATACGAATCCCTACTGCTACAACGAATCTTGCCCATACTCCAAGAGAAGGAGCTAATTCCTGATCACCAGTTTGGATTTCGCAGTAAGCATGCTACTATCGACCAAGTGCACAGACTAACAAAACATATCATGGAATCTCTAGAAGGTAAATCTTACTGCGCCAGTGCATTCTTGGACATATCTCAAGCGTTTGACCGCGTGTGGCATGAAGGATTGTTATTCAAATTGAAAAATGGGCTACCAGATCACCTTTACGGAATATTAAAATCATTTCTTCAGCAGCGCCATTTCATAGTACAACAAGGGGAAGCACTGTCTGATCTCTGCCCTATAAAAGCAGGAGTTCCGCAGGGCAGTGTACTGGGTCCCATACTCTACTTGCTCTTCACTGCGGATCTGCCGACATCTGAATCCTTAATTACTGGAACCTTTGCTGACGATACCGCTATACTAGCTACACATAACAACCCAAAAATAGCCTCACAAATACTCCAAAAAGGGCTAGATGACATATTCAACTGGTTCAAAAAGTGGCGTATAAAAGCAAATGAAACAAAATCAGTTAACGTAACATTTACCTTAAGAAGAGACTCTTGTCCTCCAGTCACACTTAACAACATTGCAATCCCACAGGCAGATCATGTGAGATACCTTGGATTGCACTTGGACAAAAGACTTACCTGGAAAAAACACATTTTCACTAAGAGAAAGCAACTCGGTATTCAAACGCGAAAACTTTACTGGCTCATTGGACGAAAGTCTCAACTGTCCCTTGAAAACAAAATACTTCTGTACAAGGCAATACTGAAACCCGTCTGGACGTATAGAATCCAACTGTGGGGCACTGCATCCCATTCAAATATTGAAATCATACAAAGGTTTCAAAATAAAACACTCCGCATGATAACCAATGCTCCCTGGTTCGTACCCAACGAATTATTACACCGTGACCTACGCCTGCCCACTGTGAAACAGGAAATCGTAAGCCATACTAGAATCTATAAAGAGCGCATCGAACGACACCCAAATACTCTGGCCCGGCCACTTATGGCAAACCACAACAAAGCGCGACGTTTAAAGCGTAAAATACCTCAGGATTTAATACAATTACAGTAAACACAGCTACTGTTTTAACAATGAGGATGTGACACAGGTCACATACCGAGCACGCCAGCGATAGCACCGTCAACCAACATACTGCTGAATGTCCCACAAAGGAGATAGATTGCAGTAAATAGAGGAAAAAAAAAAAAAAAAAAAAAAAATTTTGAACTACTAACCCAGAAAACGCGAAAAAAATAATTGTTCAGTACATTTTCTCGAGTTATGCGCAGAAATGTATGGGGCGTCGATTTTTTTTCGCGATGATATGTTTTGGTCCCATAACAAAAGTTGTTCATAATGATGAGTATATAATTTACCCCTTTTCAGGTATTGCATTTATTCTGTTACACGTCGTATATGTATACCATATAAGTAACTTGCACGAAAAAAAAAACAATTTAAAAATAAGAAACTACCTACCCTTCAGACATGCGGAAACTGAACCAAGATCAAGCGTGAAGTAACTCAAGTCGTTTATTTTGGAAAAACGGAGCTTCATAGTAAATGGACGTGGCCTACATTGATATTCTCTCCGTCCATCTTAGCAATAACTCAAAATGAAGGACGAGAATATTCACAGAATATCCCAAAATGTCTCATAGGCCGAAATTGTTAGCGCCGAGGGCGAATCACATTTAGGCATTCTAATAAAAGTAATTTCTACGGAACACACCAATAAAAAGTTTATTAGATACCCGTATTAACTTTATTATGTTGCAAATGTTTGTTTAATTAAATTTTCCTACAATATTATGTAAGAACAATACACGGAAGCAACTCAAATTAATATAGTGAATTATGTAATTATGAGCTTGTAAATATGTGCGTACCATGTACTTATTTAGAAAATGAATAAGTTTACCTCTGCTCTGCTTGAGATTCTCCGCAGCCGCAGCGGCACCAGCACAGCACGAAGAGCTAGGAAGATGGGGTGGCGCAAGAGTATCGACACAAGTAGCGTCTCACACTAATGGCCTACCCATCTTTCACGGAAATAACGACATGCCGTCCGGTCTCTTGCCATCGTTGCGTGCCAGGCCGTTGGGTTGAAAATACATTACATTTAAGTCTAGCGTACCTAAAAAGTCTAAAAAAAGTTTTATTGCTCCCAAACGTACAGTTCTATAACACTGAAAATCCGAAATTACCTTTAAAGTACTAGGAGAGCAGCATACTAAAGCAAACAGCGGTAACATGAGCTCGACAATTTAAGAGAATTCGAATGCATTTGTTTCTAGTCCCTAATGAACTAGCTCGAATGGAAATGGAGTGAATTTGTACTAAATAGTGCTTGGGTTGCGAACCGGGACTACGGATCGTATAGGGATGTCAAGCATCTAATGTTATTTAGGTTTCAAAAGTTTAAACAATAGTATTACAACCATGTTCTGAGTGCCAATAAATTCTACTAATTTTCAAGCAGTTCTTTGAAGCTTTTTTGATAGTTATCGATTGATATGCGAATGCGAACATTGTTTTTAGTATAAGTAAGTTTTCCTTTCCCTAGCAGTGGTAGGACTTTTTCAGAAACTCTTTGTTTAGAAAATTCTAGTTATTGTCACTTAGTAATTGTTTTGAAGTGAAGACTAGAATGCAGTAGGCTATTCAAACTATAAAGTATTTACTAGTATCTAGGAATGTAGACGTTTGTTTAAAGTTTTAATATTATAAAGAGGTATACAATTTGTTTGTAGGAGCCAAGGAGCGCTACATGCTTGGCATAAGGCTACTTAGTCCGAGTTCCAAACGTCGAGTTCCGAAGACAAGTGATGACATGTGAGATGTGAGTAAGACAGTGACCGACTGGCGTCCATGGGCTAGGGATGGGCAAAAAATATCGATATTTTTAAATATCGATATTTTTCATACAATTGTTGATGTAATATAATCATCAATATTTTTTCACTGGATAATTATCGATATATTTTATTCACTTGCCCATCCCTACCATGGACTGGTAGAAGGAATGTTGGTCGTCCGGTAGCAAGTTGGGCAGACGACTGAGTGGGGGATTGGCACAAAAAAAGGGAGGCTTTTGACCAGCAATGAGTGAAGTCGGGTTGCGAGTGATGATAGTGATGAGAAAATAACCTCTGGTATAAGTACCAGAGGTTATTTTCTTGACAGAATTTGCTTGGGTGATAAGTCACCTTAGCAAATTCTGTCACTGACAGAAAGCAACATAATTGCCATCGCCTTTTTTATCCCAGAATAACGCACAGGTCCTGTGAGACAGGGCAAGAGACCATAGACGCTTTAAATAACTAGTTACTTTACCACCAGTATCCTAGAAACTTCATCTTCTCTGAAAACATCCCGGAATGTTTAGCGTTCAATCCATTTCTATAGATAAAGTGACATATGCACTTTGGTTTTACACTGTCCCATGCAATGGCTATGAATCTGAAATCCTTTGTCAGTCCCAATAAACCTGGCTGAAAAGAGAAAGCTTGTCGAGTGTCAAACGCGTTTATGACACACTCCAAAATTAAAGGGACCATGAATTTACTTCGGGTTCGCTGGATAATTCAAAAATAAGCCAACAATTTTCTGATCCAAATAAGGTTAGGAAGGACAATACGACGTGGAAGTCTTTAAGTCAAGAGTGAGTTACTTCTGGGCAAACGTGCCCCATCTTCGACCACATTATCGCTTACCTTCAGGTGAGATAGTGGTCAAACACGTGCCTATAAACAGTAAAAAAAAACAAGTTTCGGTGGCTTGGTACCACCTAAAATTATTTGTATGGTAACACTTTTTCATTGGTATCTATTTGGAAAAAATATGATTATTTCGGAAAACTTTGCGTGCAAGTGCAACTTGCAATTGATCGGTTTATTTTTAGTTAGGAATGAAAATGAGAACCGAGTTATATTAAGTTTAATCACTATTTAAAAGCATAGTATGTTTATTAACAGTCAGATAATGAATCGTATTGACAAGCAGCGGTAGAATTCCACTAAAAAGCCATAGTGCTCGTTATGTTATTAACATATAGATCTGTTTTCAAAAGTGGCATTTTCAGTACAGTACAAAACGTGGAGCGTCAATCGTCACTTTCAGAGTGTCGACTTCAACGTATAATACACGAACTCAATCCAACTTTTATATTGAATTTTTAATAACGAACTTTGAAGGAGGCTTCGCGGCGCGGTTCCGAAATATGAAACTGAATATTTTAATTCTTTGATCGTGTTAAATGAGTTTCTACGTATTTGGTATCCAAACGTTATTTTAATCTCTTTTGTGATAGGTGAATTTGATTTTAGGTGAGCAATCTTTTTAATTTTTACATAGATTTGATTTGGCAGAGTTTTTTAACCATAGCAGCATAGAGTATAGATTAAGGCTCAGTTAATAGCAATAGATATTTTTTCAATTCATCATTCAGCTGACCAAAACACGTCGACATAGGTCGCCACATCGACCGGTCCTGTGCTAACTAATTACGTATGTAAACTGACTGGAAAAGCTTTGAGGAATAGACTGAAAGTGATCACTAACTTAGTTGGTATCCAGCTAGCATGTACACAGAAGTGACTATATTCCACTTGAATTTACGGGGAACTGAGCACTATACGCGTGGGTTCAGATTTAGCGCAAGAGATATATGGTACCCTGGTACCCGTATGCACTTAATGCAAAAGGGTTATCTTCCGAAACTGTTGCACCGAGTTGTAGTTTTTTATAAAACGAGCTAGAAAATCCAAAATAAATTCCGGTTTTAAATCGACATGAAAAAATAAGGGCGAGGTTGTACATTTCACCGATTTCACTGTTTGTATGTTCACCGATTTTTCCTCATTGTGAACTATTCTACCAAGATGTATTTTTTTTAAGACTAAAATTAAAAGCGTAATTAGCTCTCTGTATTATTTTGATATCTGTCACTATCACCAACTCTTAAAGCAGTATTACTTCAATATTACTTTTAGTGGGAAAGAGACGGAGCTATACAACCAATTACTTCAATATTACTTCCAGTGGGAAAGAGACGGAGCTATACAGGACGTATAGCTCCGTCTCTTTCCCACTGGAAGTAATATTGAAGTAATACTGCTTTAAGAGTTGGTGGTTTAGGCCCTGACCTCCACAGCCTAGTTATAAGTAACACGAGTGAGACTGGCTGACTTTAGAACTTCTTGACTAATTGTAACGATCAACCAAACGGTAAGTAACACTAGGGAAGCATGAGCATCCAGAATGTTTATCTTCAATGCCCCCTATAGTAGAACCCACAGGGAAGCCGGTATTCCTTTACAAACAGATGATGGGCAATATGTTGTGAAAGCCGATATCAGGGCCAACAATAGCCATTGAGAGTAGAATCGAGTATAGTTGGAGGACTATGGAATGGCTGTGTGTGCAAACTATTAGTATAGTGCTATTATATAGAAAGAAAGCCACTCAGATGAGATTACAAATTGTTTATGTGTCGAGAATGAAAAAAAAACTAATAATGGATTTGAGGTATTGAAATCAATGTTTGAAAAAAACGTAAACAAAATGAATCCCTTGATTACTAGGTACTTACACTAAATATTTTTCTGCTGCTTTGTCGCCGTGATAGTCGGAAATCACTATTGGAAAAAAATATCCTTTGTCCTAATCCAGGTCTACCCATGTGCAGAGTTACACCCAAATCTGCTTAGCCATTGAGGCGTGTCTAAAGAACAAACATCCAAAGTTTTATATTTTCTTATCATATTAGGAAGATTCCATTATATTTATTCAGTAAGTGGTCAAACAGATGTCCAAACTATCCTCGAATACGCAAACGCACGTTAGCACCTACAACTATTTCATCAAGTTATAATTACCAACTCTAAACGTGATTAAATTAATTAATCGGCTCCTAATTAACTGCAACTAAACACCACCTATTATAGTCGCCGACAATAGCTTGGGTGACAATTAATAGTTCCACATAGTTTAATAGTCCCAATAAACGCGCTGTCTCTTCATGCCTTGTGACGTCATTATATTCTGTATCTGTTGTAATATCAGGCCGCCATTACAGTTTGACATAATGGATTTCCTAATACAACTTAATCGTCCTGAAAGCTGTATCGTAAACATATATGGGATTAATAAGTTGAGGAGGTCATTTAGGCAGTAGCTTCATGTACAATTCAGCCACATTCGATTTGACTGGAAGCCGACCCCAATATAGTTGTGATTACAGATATAGATAGAAATAGATAACGCAAGTATCACGATATGTATGAAAACCAAGCGTGCCATTTTTTGACTACCTACGTCACACACAAGCACTATTAAGTGATGGGAAAATCAAATTGATTCAAAGACACCGCCGCGTGTGGCACCTAACTGACATCCGACTAGCGTACACCGATGCAGACTGAGCGCGTAAGTTGTGGCTTACGATTTTTGTACGTAAGCTAGGCACCGAATCGGGCAAGCGAAGTAGTTGCTCTTGCTTTATCTTGTCTATCTATATCTGTGGTTGTGAGATTGTTTGATTTTTGTTTTAATAGCCTATTATGTCCCACTGTTGGGCAAAGGCCTCCCCCATATCCTTCCAGACACTCTTTTCTTGCGCCACCTCGAAACAGTCTTCGCGGTGTGCGTCTAGATAATCTCGCCACCGCTTTCTAAGCCGGCCTCGGCGACGTCATCCATCATCTGGCTATTGCGTGGAGACTTCCGCCCAGCGGTCACCATGCATGCGCCCGGTGTGACCCGATTGTTTTATTTAGTTTAATAAACCTTTTTCCCAGTTCTTGACACCATCGGGACATCGCCTTACACTCTTTAGAGGCTGCTATCTACCGTGCGGGCCCAGAACGTGTTGTGGATGGAACATGCTTTCTATTTACGGTTTCTGTAAATCGAAAAAATGTACCCTTTATAGATTTTTATTATTATTTATAAGCACGCGCTTGACCGCTATCTCACCTAATGATTCACTCGTGGGGCTGTCTATCCTTCCGGACTTCAGGACCAATTTACTCCGAATCTACTGGACTTTAGTTGAAGGTACATATATGAGCTTCTGCGAGCCAAAGAAGGACGGGTTACGAAAGTACCATATCCATTTTGGTTATGGGATCACTTTTGGGGGATGATTGTTTACAGCATTATGCTTGTGCTGAATTGAATTAACCTAGTGTTCCAGATGAACTTTATAAAGAATATATTATCCTTATCCAAAATATTCGTATTGTTATAAATACGAAAGTAGCTGTTTGTCGATATAATCTATCTGTGTGCTTATTATATACCACTTTACATCTAAACGGCTGAGCGGAATAAGATGAAACTTGGCACACGGTAAGACCATACTTTGAAATAGAACATGAGATACTTTACATCCCGATAGTATATTCCTTAGGGATTTATTTCGACTTCCACAAGGCGAAGCATCTTGCAGAAACTAATGAGTAGGTGCTCAAATCAACCTGGCATGAAATGGCCAGCCAGCAAAAAAAATAAGGTCGCTCATGCACTTCTAACAGCATGGGTATAAAAAATTAAAAATGGCTCATCCTTTCAACTGACAGCCAGGCCTTTTCCAAAGAAACATACCTAACCATGAATTAGTGACAATAACAATTTAACGTCACAAGTGACCCCGTAACTCATTATCGCCGATCCAATAGTCCCAACAAACATTGGGACATGAAACTAGGGGACCATAACTTGTTGAAAGTTATGCCAACAATATGATTCGAGTGATCGACCATACGGATGGGACCTTTTCTAACAAATCTAATATAGCTAAAAGGTACAAGGGCTGTTTTGAAATAGATCTCTGTGATGTTATGTAAATTATTGTTTGATATTATGTTAAAAGGTAAGTAAGTGAATTCTTATTATGAATAAAATGTCAAAAAAAAAAATTCAACATGCTTTCATCAAAATATTACATTCAAATATCGCTCAATCTTTTTGAGATAAGAATATGTGCGCTATCGATTTAGATCAAATTACTCTCTCACAGGGCTTTGTCAGGTAGTGGACCCGCACGTATTCTAGACTTTTCAACGGTATAAGAATGTTTTTTTAATGTGTTTGTTGTGGCTCAGTCAGTTAAGCAATCAATCAGTCTGCCTTGCATTTTCCCAACATATATTTGGGGTCGGCTTCCAGTCTATACGGATCCAGCTACTCCTGCAAAACTGTATTTTGAGGCGACCGTCTACCTGACCTCTAAAAGCCAGTATTTAGGTAAAACGATATTCTTTGGGCCCTAGGCAAGACTGGTGTCAGAATACTGGCTTTTGAGTACCCATAACGACTATCAAAGATGTCCAAATGACAGGCAGGACCAATAGCTTAACGTGCATTCCGATGTCGCCATATCGATCGGTCCAGTGCGTCCCGCATCCAGTGGTTTGCTGGGGCCTTCAGGTCTTCCTACGCTTCATCTTCCGGTCGGTCACCAGTCCTGAACCTTTCGACTGCATCTTCTATCTGACAATTCCGTAAGAGTAGTTCCCAATCCCCAAGCGGGACGGAGTGTAAGACTTTAAGGTCCATATTCCAAAACGTAAATTCCAACTCCAACATGAGCACGAAAATGTCACTGAAAGCTTGTCTAATTGACGTTTTCGTACTCGAGAGATGAGCAAACAAATGCAAAAACTTCAATTTATGACAAGCTCCGATGGAGTTGGACGAGTTGAGTTGGAGTTTACCAGGTTCCAAAACCTAGATTACAGTTTTCCGATTTATGATGTAACAATTAAAATTAATAAGTTAACAAACATTTTCTCAAATTATTTCCCAAGCGTTCTCATCGCACCATTTTGTTATTGAAGCTCTATTTTCGAAAATACTGCAATCTCTTGCGAGCCTCTTATAATATGCTGAGGGTCACTTAAGTACCTCTTCAGAATATACCAGGGAAACGTCTTAATAGCGATTTTAAGATGGTGATTCAACCTGATGGTAGATTCATAATATTGCTGTTTAATAATGAGCGATGTGCCAATTTTTTTGAATAGAAAGCATTGATGAGCCATTATAAAAATAACTATGCAGAAATAACATTTTGTTGACACTCGCAAATACCAGGACAACATGACCCACAAAGGGGAGGCCAAGGCTGCCAATGATGATGATAATTAGAGCTTTTGTTATGCGATGATAAATTAATTCATGCTAAAGCAATCTACAAGTCTTGAATGGGCTTTATGACCGTTGAGGGGCAATTTCCGTATATTAATAACAATTATATAACAACAGCAATCAAACCAAATCAACTGTTAGCATTATTTGATACTGCAACAATGTAACTGAAACCTATTAAATCCAAAGCGAATCACATCCTAGCTCCCTCCAATATCCAGATTCGAAGAAATCGTTAACGCCTGCAATCAATATAAGTCGTGCCCTCGAGACATATCGCCGATGTAGGTCAGGCTGATAACGCACCTTATCTAGCCCATTCTACCACAGACTGTGATGGAATTAGAACGAAGTAATAATCCAAGCATGGCCCACTGATTATCTTGAGGATTATTTGGTTTTCTAAGGGTTTCCGGGTTGTGAATGTCGATTACGGTGCGTTTTAAACAGAGATTTGCGTTGCTCAAATCTACATAGTTGAAATAATTTGAGTTTTTTACACATTGTTGAAAAAGCAGCCTTTTTACAAGCTTAACGTTAATTGTTTCATTCGTGTGGTGTTCGGTCAATAATTAGTGATATATTTTTTAAGCACTTCCTGGCACCCACCCGATAATGCTTACAGAAGTAACACTTATGTAATTTTGAAAAGATTGCAAATAGTAAGGGACTGGGATGATGAATCGCCATCGTGTCAGAGCATATTGAGTAATATTCAATACAGTAGGTACTTTTTTGTTAATTAAAAGCTTATTTCTGAAATATTTTTATTTAAAAGTTCTTACCTATATTGAATTTATAGATATTATACCAAATTATCTCATTCATAGTCAAAAGCGCCAATGATTTAAGTTCGGGAAACTACCAGGCAAGCAGAGTCCAAAGGAGACCGTGGTTAAAGACAACTGCATAATTATTAAACAATCTCAAGCCAGGACCGTTGTTCATTTTCTCACTGGGAAAATACTGGTAACAGATATTTATTTTCCCTGTATTAGTAACCAACTTAAATCTAGTGATAATTAAAAGATTCATAAAGGTGTAAAACATAATTAAATCAATGTTACCTTGTTCAGTTGTCACTGTTAATACACGAGCTGTCACGGTGCAAGCAGACGCGATTACCTGAAACATAATTATGATTACTGTAGCACAATCCAGTTAGAAATCAAGTTATAACATGTCATTCAGTCTGTCAGAGTGTATGACAACTGCGTTGGAGCTCCAACAAGTTGTTGTGGATAACAAACTATTGAGTTAAGGATTACAGTAACTTTAAATGAACTTGTTTAAATATTGTGGCTAAATAATTAGTCGCACGGGTCGATCTTCAAGGTTAAGCAACGCTTGCCGGGGTCGGTCTGTAGATGGGTGACCATCTTAACATATCGAGTTGCTTCCGTGCTTCGGAAAGCACATTAAGCCTTTGGTTCCGGCTGTCATTTGTAAATCCTTGGCAGTCGTAACGAATTGTCAAAAGCCAGAAAATCTGCCTCCAGTCTTGCCAAGAAGTACCGTGTTACCCAGTTAATGGATTGTGGCGGTCTGATAGGCAGCCGCTCCACTTAAAATACTGGTATTCAGCTGAATCTGGTTTGACTGAGAGCCGACCCCAATAAATTTGGGAAAAGGCTAGGCAGATGATGAGAGACGTTTTAACACGTAAGTGACTATAGATAGTGCCATCCACGAAGACGCTCTCACTCTTCTTCGTTATCACTTAGGTACCGTAAAGATGAAAATAAAACTCTTGCACTGTACCTAAAGTGATAAGGAGGAAGTGTAAAACGCGTCTCCGTGAATGGTTCGGTCGCAGAGCACATTTGACGACATGGTTGGCGCAGTGGTTGAGCGATTGACTGCTGCGCTGCGTGTCGCAGGTTCGATTCCTGCACGGGACAAAAATATTTGTATGACCTACAGATAGTTTTTCCGGGTCTGGCTGTTTGTGTATGTCAGTTTATGTTTGTAAACGCACCCACGCTACAGGAGAAATTCCTAGTGTGGGGCAACGTTTTATATAAAAAAAAAACACGAACACATAAATAATATTACTATCCATTGGTCGATAACCTACCCCCCTATCCTCATAATAATGCTAACTCTAATAATTATTATTATAAATGTGAATTAAGAGAGTTTGTTTGTTTTTTTACACCTAAATCGTTGGAACACTTTTGATGAATTTTGGTACCGTAAAACGGGGCGAATAGAGATGCAGAGGTTGAATAGTAACCAAACTTTGATACCCAACTCGTATTATTGTGTCTTACAAAGCAATCATTTTAAAAAAATGGTGTTCTTAATTGCTGCCAACAATATTTAAATAACGTGATAAACCTCTACACCCCACGGGACGAATAGAAATGCAGGGGGTGAATAGACATATTTATCCCGTGCATTTCTATTCGCCCCGTTTTACCAGTCAGAGTACGATATTCACATATTGAATTAAGAACATAAGCGAAGTCGCGGATACCAGGCTAGTAAAACGTTATTAACTTTCACAAATACAATGAAACCGTCTTAAATTGTTGCCTTGCGCAATAAAATCTTATTTTATTTTTCCGCTTGAAATATTTTAATATGTCTTTGTGGAGTATTATTTCAGTATAATCTAGTAGTAGCACAAACAACAACCTTCACATTTCGCTGTAACAACAAGAAAGTGAGTGCATCCCTCTAGATAATTTTAAACGAACCGTATACTTGCTACAAACGGCTCCTGAGTCCCATCCCTATCCGTTTGAGTGATGTACCATGTCATCTCGTAATCCGGGACTGATCCCGACGTAGTGCGTAATCACATTACTTTTCTTTTCTGTTATCCTGGTACCCGTATTGGATTATGCCGACCGATTTCTATTTTAACAGTTTTTAGAAAAAAAATATTTTTTGACGTAGATTTATTGCTTCTAACGTCATTAAAAATAATAAAAGATAATAACAACAAATCATTAAATTTTACTGTTAAACGAATTTAAATCATAGTTCTATTTCGGTCAATCGTTTGAAGACGGCCGAGACATAATTATGTTTTAAATATAGTACGTTTAAATGTCGTTAAATGATTCGTCGTTTAAATGTTGTTAAATGATTCAGTGATCGTAGTGGGAGTAATTTTCTTTCAACAACAATGTACGCTTGAGCTTGTAGTGGGTTCCATGAAAGAGCAAAAATTAAGTTTAACAGTGTGCTGGCTAGATTAAAAACCTACGTGCTTGCGGGATTACCGTCCATGCCAAAGACTACAATAGTATACTGATCCATGCTATAAATATAAACCTTGCAACAAAGGGCTTTTAAAAATAAATTGATTTGGTATAGAGGAATATTTATTCGAATGAAACCTTAAGCTCTATACACGTATAAATCAACCTACACCATCAATTAGAAGATATTGGCTGTCAAAACAATGCAGCTCGAAATAGATTCCTCATAGGTTGTACGGATTAATTATTTATTTCGCCTACTTCTGCAATTGCGGGTGGCGCCAATCTGTCTGGTGGCAAGTGGGAGGTTGAGAAACCTTTTCATAGATACAACTATCATAGAAGTAGGTATTTTTATTATCTCGAGTTTTCTTTATAAACAAAAAAAATGGATGTAATCTTAGGATGAATCTGTAATAAATGATTATTGTATTATTTATGTCTGTTTTTCAGTTGCTAAGAGGCAAGTTTATTATATTGTAGTTACTATGTTGAACACTAAGTTTTGACGAAAGTTAGTGGAACGCAAAAGATTTTTTTTTAATATACGACCCACCAATGGTGGTCAATGGGCCAACAGTAGGGACCATTCTGGTCCATAGTGTGACCACTATGGTAGCAGTAAGTGGTTGCAAACCCGAAAAATCCGTGAACAGTACCAGGGCTTCATAAGCTGAGCAGCACATCATAAACTTTCAATAACTCGATACGAGGGTGCAAGTTCTCTTGTTCAGCGCAATATTCTTATAAGGAAAACTCGAAGTTTACTCCGCGTAGCTTATATGCGGATGAAAGTCAAACAAAAGCGACGGAACTTCACCGCACATCTTACTTGATGGGCAAAAGATAAAACAGTCTGTTTGAAGTTGGTTTACAGATCCACCCTACGTTTTCTGCGACGAAATATGTGAACACAAATGTACTAAACAACTTATTTGTAACTCGTATAATTTTTTATTTATATTTTGGCCCCCTATAGCCACAGTAACTGTAGTCTACTGATTATTGGCACTATCTAATAAATCTCGGTTAGTTCTAGATTGGATATCCTCGCAGCAAGTAATTTTCAGGAGTCTCAAACAATACCCAGAGGAGCTCCGAGCACCTGACTTTGATAATATCTCATATTAATTCCGTTTATCTTTGTTTTACCACATGCGGGCTTCGCACACACAATTAATTCTATCGCCTAAGGGGTATGATAATAAATAGACAATGGATCGGTACTAGGATACCATGGCACCAAGGAGTTAATATCACACATCAAGGTTTTAGAAGAGACTGTCACACATAGGTATGAGTGACAGAGAGGGCACTATACAACTCCAATCTTGCAATTTAGTTTTTTTTTATCAGTACCTAATTCCAAATTCAAAGCGAATACGTTGCCAATATTGCGGAGAGTGAAAAGGAAATAATTGGAACAATTTTTGAAATTCTCTTAACGTTTTATAAAGCAGTTTCGAATGTATTATTCAAAAATAGTTTCAAATATTTAACGATGCAAGTTGTTATGGAACGACTTTGAAATAAGTTTTATTTTGAGCTCAAAGCATCTTGAACTGTTTCATTCAATTGAAGATCTAAAGGCTCTCTTCACTGTGCAATTAAAGAGTCACGTGGTCGAGAACGAGAAAGAGAGAAAACTTACCGTGTATGTGAGAGAGATGCAAATATTGCCTGAGGCGGGAAAATTAGGGTTGCCAGTGTTGCCACGAGTATACTTAGAAACAATCTGTGGAAAGGAATTGACAAATAGGAGTAATTGAATCTCTTTATAGGGAGACACATTTTAGCGTAAAGACGACGGCGACGTGCGTCCTTCGTTGGGAAATGGCGCTAAGTGGCATAATATATTTCTCGCGACGAGATACATGTGCATTGAATAAAACCTGTAGTTATTTACTCGCGGATTGGCTAGTATTTTTATAAATACGCTTAATTTCTCTAAAGCTGCTCTAATTTAATGTTTAAGAACAATTTAATGCAAAACTTTTAGTTTAGTTGTTCGAGTATTTATCACAGTGAACAGAATAATAGTTAAAAGTTTTAGGTATGCATCAACTCATACACTAGTCGTAAATATTTATCCAATAAAATAAATGAAGCTTTAGGAACATAATTTCTTGTTAAAAACAATGCACTCCCCTTGTGATCTCTTCACCACCCCGTTTGACTGATTCAGAATGCCTTTTTATGGATGGGAAATCATCAAAATTGCTCCTTCCACTCTGGATGGAGCGGAAGGGAGTGTCAGACTCCTACTTACTTAACCCATCTGTGTTCCTCGTAGTGCCCTTTGCGTTACAGGGCCGCGGCTCTTTCGAAAAAAATCCGCAACCCTGGCAGGCTCTGGCCTTAACGGGCCCCGTCTACTTTACTAACATCTCTAAGAGGCGCGCGTGGAATACAACGCGACGTCGACTCGGGCCTGGTTTTGATCGGACAGCTACCCACCCACCTTACGCTCGCCGTCCGCAGGTCCGCGCGGTAGGTGGGGACGCCGCCGTGGCGCCTCTCTAGCCACTCCTCAAAGAGGCTCAATGGAATGGCTAAGATATTAAGTTTGCCATTGTACCTTTGTGCATGAAATTTTAAATTAACAAATAATTAAGAGTTGTTTTATTTAAGTGTTTATAGTAATATGTGTAGTTAGTTGTGAAAATAAATACCCAATTTTTATATCACAGGCAACCCTAGTAAATGATAAGTATGGCGCATGAACTTAAAAGTCGCACTTAAAAATAATTACAGCTACTTTCATGCAAAGTTAATCTCAACTTATGAAGCAATCGAAAACTTTTCAAAGAAGTTTTATCTGAAATTCTTTAGTTCATTGGATAACTTCCTCCGGGATTTCTTGAAGTACCAGTGGCACATAAATTATAAGAGGTCATACAATTCAGTCAGCATGCAAATCTATTGAACTGCGTCCAGCAAAAATTTTGTCAATAAATTGAAGAAAACATTAGTGAATTGTTTTCGCTCCATTTATTTGCAACTGTTCCTAGTCCCGTAGTCTTACCACCAGTGATGCATAGGTATGAGGAGGTCATAGTTTGTGTTCATATTGGCAATCGCGATCGCTGGCACCTACCCAGCGTTATTTGTAGTGCTGCAGCGCTGCTGCGGTTCGGTTTAGCGCTGTCAACCGAATTTAGTGATTTATTATGCTTAAGAATTCAACTGGAAATGATAAGCGATTGTCTCCGGTAAGTATTCAGCAGTGTTCAAAAGATTTGACGTAAAAGCCTATAGATATTTGTCGTAAAAGCACGAGCAATTGACATAGGACTCATTCAAACCACTTCCAGACTAACTCGTCGGATTCATAAGGTTATAACTCCGTGTTCAAGAGTCGCGATATATGTGTGTAGACATTTTTGTGCGCAATATTCCGCGTCATTACCAGCGCCGGTAGCTGTCAAGTGCCGACAAGCGAGAACGATTGATCCGAATGGCGATTATGGCACACACACAACACGTCAATTGCCGATTCGTGTGTACAATGCCTTATGACGTATCTAGTGATTCTTTATTTGAGATGTTTGTGCACGGCATGAAAACACATTAATTTATGAAAGATGGAGGAAAGATTTGAATGTAGTTTGGTGTTTTGCTCATTCCTTGCAGAATTGTAGGCCATACGCCATTTTTAATTTGACTATCTATCTGAGGGAGCGTCTACTTCATAAATAACATCACCAACTGACATACGTTTCCTCCACACATGTTTCCCTGGTACTAAATCCCAAGAAATAGGAGCACCGTAACAATCAAGCAAGCCAAGCAAGACGCTTTATCTTCGATCACGAACTAAACGAGTATTTTACAGCGCTCGAGCAATTACTGCAACTATTAGTGCTACGTTTAAGCTCTATACGGCGTAAATCGCCACGTCCTCGTACATGTCGTTTTTGTTGGTTTAGATGTACTAGGCATGTAGGACCTTAAAGGAACTTTATTGTTAGTTAGTAAAAGGTGCTTGATCAAAAATGTTGGTTTGGTTTGTGAGGAGAGACACTCGATTTTCACTTTTTATGGAATAGTGTAGGTTTCTGATTAATCATTAACGGTATTATTAAAGGTGGAGCTGAAAGGTTATAAGAACAACCATATTCAGGGCCAAAACTGAAAGCTGAGTAGGTGCGGCTTGCTGAGAGAACGACCAGATACTATCTGAAAAGTTTCAGACAGGAGCCCTGTGATCAAGGGCCTACTTTCAGATTTCCTAAAATTAGTCTTTAGAGTCTTAAATTTTCATTTGATTAGGTGCGGATTGATTATTATATCTTTAAACAAATAAAATTAGGTATACGTATTTAGTGTAACAAGATCATTTTGACCTAAGCAATCCCTATTTATTTTGGCGAAAGTGGCATTGATATAATTCCCTTCGCTTGGAATGACACTGTAAGAATAGAAAATTATTTTATTTGCAGCAGGTTGTTGAAAAATCATATGCCTTTCTTTTGGCTTTGCCGTAGCCGGGTTAAAAAACGGTATGTCTTGTACAAAACCGATTAGCCCGTGGTCGGGCAGTCCTCTGCTATTGTTGACTGAATTTGACTGATGACACTTCAACATAATTTTTCACTGGCTACCACAGGCCGAATTTTTGCGTCTTTTGTTTTTTGAATCCTACTAATATTATAAATGTGAATCCTACTAATATTATAAATGTGAATGTTTGTATGTTTGTATGTTTGTATGTTTGTATGTTTGTATGTTTGTATGTTTGTATGTTTGTATGTGTGTATGTTTGTATGTTTGTATGTTTGTATGTTTGTATGTTTGTGTTTCAATCAGGCAAAAACGGCTGAAGGGATTTGGATGAAATTTGGCACTCATGTAGTTCATATCCTGGAATGAGACATATGCTACTTTTTATCCCGGTAAGTGGCATGGATCAATGAAGACTGAAGAGGAAGTGGAAATTCAGAGCCGCTGCTGCCTTAGTACTACAGATTTACAAGTACCAGGAGACCAAAAACATCAAGTACCAGGAAACCAGAAACATGTCATAGTATTTTTTGGGCTGGTTAAGATAGGTGTAGGGTAGGTGTAGGGTAGGTGCAGGGTAGGTGTAGGGTAGGTGTAGTGTAGGTGTAGCGTAGGTGTAGGGTAGGTGTAGGATAGGTGTAGGGTAGGTGTAGGGTAGGTGTAGAGTAGGTATAGGTAAGTGTATGTAGGTGTAGAGTAGGTGTAGTTACAATACAAATCAAGAAACCTCACTATTTCCGATTTTCACGCGGGCGAAGCCGCTGGTAGAAGCTAGTGTTTGTATATTTGTATGTTTGTATGTTTGTGTTTCAATCAGGCAAAAACGGCTGAAGGGATTTGGATGAAATTTGGCACACATGTAGTTCATATCCTGGAATGAGACATATGCTACTTTTTATCCCGGTAAGTGGCATGGATCAATGAAGACTGAGGAGGAAGTGCAAATTCAGAGCCGCTGCTGCCTTAGTACTACAGATTCACAAGTACCAGGAGACCAAAAACAAGTACCAGGAGACCAGATACATGTCATAGTATTTTTTGGGCTGGTTAGGGTAGGTGTAGGGTAGGTGTAGGGTAGGTGTAGGGTAGGTGTAGGGTAGGTGTAGGGTAGGTGTAGGGTAGGTGTAGGGTAGGTGTAGGGTAGGTGTAGGGTAGGTGTAGGGTAGGTGTAGGGTAGGTGTAGGGTAGGTGTAGGGTAGGTGTAAGGTAGGTGTAGGGTAGATGTAGGGTAGGTGTAGGGTAGGTGTAGGGTAAGTGTAGGGTAGGTGTAGGGTAGGTGTAGGTAGGTGTAGAGTAGGTGTAGTTACAATAAAAATCAAGAAACCTCCCTATTTCCGACTTTCACGCGGGCGAAGCCGCTGGTAGAAGCTAGTAAAAA
Source organism: Melanchra persicariae (assembly GCA_947386135.1). Lineage (NCBI taxonomy): Eukaryota > Metazoa > Arthropoda > Insecta > Lepidoptera > Noctuidae > Melanchra > Melanchra persicariae. The sequence goes on along the minus strand of OX376661.1, from coordinate 3,928,595 downwards.
CATATGTCGTTGGGAAACCATTTATTTTATTCGATAAAAAATATCCTTTGGTTTTTAAAATCGTATAAATGTTTGGCATATTTTACTTAACTACATAGCGAGTATTCACAGTAAACCTTAGTGGCCCTATTTATAAAAACTTTTTAACCATTGTTCAGTTTAAAAACTAGTGAGCAGATTCTTTATTCAAAACTTTCTATGAACATTTTGAATTTAGAATGTTTTAAACAGTATAACTAAGCAATGATGTGTTTTTTTTATCAATAATCCTGTTGGTTTTTATCATAAACTGGAACAGTCTTTCACATGCTTTTTTCGCGGTTGAGCTCCTTAGACTTATCTCCTATGGCCAGGAACTGTGGCTTTCTATCAGTAAAACTTCCTAGTTTTAAATACATTTCAACTAACAAAAACCTTCCTCTTAATATAAGTTTAAATTGTTATCGTTGCCTAATTTCTCTAGAAATTGCACCAAGGTAATGTGCATGAGTGATAGAAATAAACATTATTTTCAAGAAATTCCATATTGAAATATCATACTACAATAAGTATTCATCAGAAAGTTATGACAATGTTGAACGAAAAAAAACCTCCAATAACTGTGATATTATAGCGTCTAATACAGTTTTATTTTGAGTACCTAGCTAGATGCCTAACTATTTGGTACCTCTACAGAGTTACTTGTAAAACACTTAAGCCGGATTTACATTACGAAACTAGTTTCATGCATGATGAAATTAATTTCATAACACTACTTTCAGTACCTGTGAAACTAGTTTCATTAAAAATAATAGTGTCGTGAAACCCACAGTATGTCTGTATTCATGGCTCCGCCAACATCAAAGCTTTATTTTGCACTGCAAAATGTTGTCATACAAATGTTATAGTAAAAACTTAAGAAAAGTTGTCTCGAAAGAAAAGATGTTGGTGGATTCGAGGCTGGCTAGCGAGAAACCAAGCATGACTAATAAACACACGTCCTATCAGCGCAGGCGCTTTCGCGACACTAGTTTCGCGTCGCGTTTATACGATGACATTAGTTGCATGACACTAGTTTTATCCAAAAATCGCGCGCATCACGAAACTGTTTCAGTGTCGTGAAATCGATGCATGCATTGTAAAACTTGACGTTTACACGTGAAATTGTTGGTGAAATTAATGTCACGAAACTACTTTCATGCCACTAGTTTCGCAATGTAAATCCGGCTTTAAGCCGAATTTACATTACGAAACAAGTTTCATGCATGATGAAATTAATTTCATAACACTACTTTCAGTACCTGTGCAACTAGTTTCATTAAAATAATAGTGTCATGGAACCCACAGTATGTCTGTGTCCATGGCTCCGCCAACATCAAAGCTTTATTTTGCGTTACAAAATGTTGTTATACAAATGTTATTATATAAAATTAAGAAAAGGTTGTCTCGAAAGAAAAGATGTTGGTGGATTCGAGGCTGGCTAGCAAGAAAGCAAGCACAACTAAAAAACACACGTCCTATCAACGCAGGCGCTTTCGTGACACTAGTTTCACGTCGCGTTTATACAATGACATTAGTTGCATGACACTAGTTTTATCCAAAAATCGCGCGCATCACGAAACTGTTTCAGTGTCGTGAAATCGATGCATGCATTGTAAAACTTGACGTTTACACGTGAAATTGTTGGTGAAATTAATGTCACGGAACTAGTTTCATGCCACTAGTTTCGTAATGTAAATCCGGCTCAACCTTTCAGATGGTGAAAGTAGACATGACCATAAACAACTTTTGTTTTGAGACCAACCCTGAAAAATCAAAAAAAAATCTGCTGTACAAAATGCAATTCACCCGATGAAAACGTTTGAAACATTTTCAAAAAAGTGAGATCAAAAAAAAAATCGACCTCTAAAGACGACGAAATTTCCAAACAAATCTCTTTTCAAGCAGTCTAATGCAGTTGGTGACATCAAATCTGTGATTGAACTCAAGTAAATGCCACCAACACCGGTAACAAATTGCTTGAAAAATCGAAATTTAAAAAAAAAAAAAAAAAATATTTTTGCTTTTTTTTCCTTGTAGGTATATCAAGCTACCCAACATCACCCTTGAATATGACCACGCACTTCTGCCGACATCTGACACTGTGTACATACATCTAAGCGGAGTGAACGACAAGTGGGCTGCCGGTCGATGCCGTAAACATGTCGAAGTGAAGGCTTGGGGGAAGTGATCACGAAGTGAGCTGTCATTCCATCTTATTTGTATGGTTTGACAACTCACCCGTCGTCTACCCCTCAAAAGTGTTCACCTCGACATGTTTACAGAATCGCACTGCTGGGACACTCATCACACACACTGTACATCTTTTACGATAAATATTCATGAATTCTTCACAAAAATAACCTACTTAATTCTACTATAGATAAACTGATCCCTTATTCAAATACGCCTATAACCAGCGATTACATTGGATACATCAAAGTGGGTTACTCTCACGATCCATTTACTGACCGTATCTCCGGCATTTTTAAGCAATCCCCTCCGGATATTTTTTACACATCACTAAATTAGGTACTTGTTTGGACACCAGCCCTGCGGCAGTTAATTTTGCTACAGCTATCTGCCGAACTTAGGTGCCGAAATATCGTACAATTTATACCTGTCGGACTGTATAGTCGTACATCACCTGCTTATAAAAGGTTGGGGTACTTTTTCAATGAAGATTTATTGGTTCAGAATTAATCAGAGAGTAGAAAAGTTTCATTGACGCTTTTCAGACCATTTTAACATTACACGATCTGGATTTCATAAATGTCTGATTAGGTCAAAATAATAACTTTTGTCTTTGTAGGTCAAATCTATATCCTGTAAGAAGTCAGTAGTAATGATACCTTTTGCTCAAAGGAGGAAATTGTATTACAATTTATTGTAGTCATAAATCAGTTTGTAAGGTGATTAACATTTTTGTAGCATACCTTTTTTAAAACTAACCATTTCAGACTAAATAGAGAGTAAAATTTGTTCATGTAGTCTGGGCCTAAGGTTACCAAAATCAAAAGTGGCATTAGGAATACATACAATTTCAAAAATAACATAGGAAGACGCATCGGGCATCGGGAGTCGCTGGGTGATTCCCGGCCACCGTAGGTGCGGGTCTGTGGACGGCGAGCGTTGGGTGGCTCGCCGTCCGATCAAAACCAGGCCCGGGTCGACGGCGCGTTGTATTCCACGCGCGCCTCGAAGAGATGTCAGCATAGGAGTAGGGGCCCGTTAGGGCCAGAGCCTGCCAGGGTTGTGTATTTTGTTCGGAAGAGTTACCGCGGCGTGGAAACCAAAGGGCACTACGAGGAGCACGGATGGGTTTTAGTCAGTAAGAGTCTGACACTCCTTCCCGCTCCACCCAGAGCAGCAGGAGTCACTTGATGATTTCCCATCCATAAAAAAAAAGCTCACAAATTAAAGAAAAAGGTATCAAAATTATCTACTGAACTTTAAATAGCACTTAGATTTTTTACTCAATTGAATAAAATATCAGTGCCTACTTGAATCTATGTAGTACGGTTGAAGATTTGGTTATTTTAGATAACTTTTATTAAGATTTGTTAAGAAACAACTTCGAAGGAATTTGATCAAAATAACACGTCGTCGTGTCAACGCTTCTTTTGTTCATTCTTGTCATATCTTCATAATCATTATTTTCCCCTTTTCACATTTTGTACCAGGCGCACAGCAAACGATGATGGTAAACGTAATACTCTTTTTATATTGAGTCACAAATAACGGGCCCTCAAAGTGGAGCGGTATTAGGGCACATACTCAATTTAGGAGCAACACGACGACGAAATGAATGCGGGACTAAATTAAACCTCTCTTTCCGGGACGAAAAATCTATATTATTATCTACCCCAATTGGCACGAGGCTTATTACGGGAATATGTCATTAAGAGTTTGTGGTTCTATATTGCTAAGTAGATTAGTCATCAACTATGGATAGGGCTGCCAGAATCTGAAGGACATTGTTTCCAATAATATATTATACCTAGCTATAAAAGGGGCATTCGCATGACTCACAACATTGTCACTAATAGGAATGGGATAGCATAGCAAGCAAGAGTTTTTCTGGAAGATTAATTTTATTTAACTTCAAGTAAGATACCCATAGACACAAGCAGTTTTCCCTGCACCCTGATGTAGTAGGTACCAGATAAACTTTCAATAAAGTACATTGACCTTCCTGAATTGAATATCCCTTCGTAGATACCCGAACAATAAATTATGACCCATTTTTCATTACTAGAGAACATAAAGGCTCACGATAGAAGTAGATTCAGGACAGCTAAGTCTTGATTTCTGTTTTTGATATTAAGAAAGTTGCACAATATCTGGTGTATACCACAGTGTGTCGAATTTGTAAAAACAAAACCAGTAAATATGTATCGTCTTGTCGTTTACTTGGGACATTGCAGTAATTTCACTATCAAGTGTATTCCTCCCCTTTTTGGACGCATAAAAGTTTCCCAGTCAGTAGCTAAGTACCCATCGCAAATGTAAAATTGACTCAGCAAGAGTTGAATTTCGGTAACATCCCATACACTGTCTACACAATTTACAGCACCAGTAACGCGTAACGATCTATAAGTCGTGTCCTAATTAAGCTTACATCAAGTGTACTGGAAATAATTTATTGCCATTATTTTTGGCGTAAAAGTCAATTAGGAAGGCTGTGTATAAATTCTTTTAAAAAGTAATTTGTTCAAACATTTTATACGTGAGTGTTTGGTAATTATTTTGTTTTTAAAAAGTAATTAATTTAGATTTTTTATTCATGAAGCTTGTCTGAATTTGAGTGTGTAAAGATACTTGTTAGGGTTTGATAAACGGAACCCTCGAGTATCTGTCTGTTCGTCTGTCACGGGCAATTTTGTCGAGTCTACTCGATCGTTTCAGTTGAAATTCGGTATTCATATAAACTTTCGTGACCCAAACACGGTCGCGAAACGTTTAAAATTATTTAAGAAAATAGATGAAAGTTCTCCATTCACTCTTATCTCTGTAACTACTGAGCCTAAAATTATGAAAACAAAACAAGAACGCTTATAGATTCCGTACGATTGGTTTTTTTTTTATTTTGCTTACTCTGTAAGCGTGAAAAAAGTAGGTAATGAGAAACGTGTTTAATTACACATAGCATTAATTTCTAAAACCGCAAAATTCTCTTTACATTGGTACCCATTAATTGCTGATTGTAACGTGAAACCCGCTATATAAACGATGTAAAATATAAATCCGTAACCAATTTAAAATATCAAAGAAAATAATCAAACGTACGTACGATTAAATAAACTGTATTCAATTTTGTAAACATTGCGATAGCCATGTTATTAAAAGTTAGCGAGTATCTAATACATCCAGCTCAGTGAGTATCAATAAGACAATCATTATAATTTTACATAAAAATGGAAATAAGAGCTATTTTGTTTTACCAAATACGTATGTTGTATACGTATTTGGTAAAAAAAAAATAGCTCTCTCTCCCTCTCGATCTCTCTGTAAGTATACGTATTTGAAAAACGTAAAACGGTATTTTCATTAACATGTCACCTTAACAAATGTAATAAAATATGTACAGACTCCCACATTTATATGATTGTTTGTAGGATACTTACTCAATTATAAATCCATTTCTGATCCCGACATTTATATTATAGGTAACCATTTCATGCTGCAATAGCGTTAACACAACTTTCAAATGGATGCATTTGGTATAATGTTGTTATTAGCAGTTTGGTAATAATAATAAACCGGAGCAAGTTCGAATTAACTGACGAAAAGCAATAATTTTACTGTGATAGACGAGCATACAGATAGACAGACAGACACACGAGTGATCCTATAAGAGTCTCCTTTTTTCCATACGAACATTCGGAACCCAGTTTGTTGTAGTTTAGCTAGAACCAGAGCTTTCAGACACTGGCCATGGTTTCAATTTCATAAATTCAATATCTACAAAACAATGTATGTCAGTGGGTCATTGCCTTAAGCTACTAAAGTAAACTTAAACTACCCTCAGAGTTCAAGGGATGAAGCATGTACCTACAGAAACAACCCTATGTCAACACATAATGTAGAAAGGGCGCCAAATGGCTTAAGAACCATTTCGAACTAATACAATAGAATTCGCCGCACACATATTGTTTAGACTCATAACATGGCGACTGTATGTCCAAAAGTGTTAAGGCAGTGGTACTTCTCTGCTTGCTGGTGCCCTAAACATTAACACCAAATGCTTGCTATGTTTAAGTTTCATACTATGATTTCATCCATTGTAGTACCTATACGGACGCCTGGGAACAAGCGGAACCGACATGCGACAGCCAAAGCATCACACCAGGCTAGCAGGTATTTGCGGAATTTGTTCGAAAGAGTCACCGCGGCCCTGGAACGCAAAGGGCATTAGGAGGAACACGGATGGGGTTTAGTCAGTAGTCTGACCACCAAAAAAAAATTCTAGCAGGTAAGGTATTCAAAGTACACACTAACACTATTATTTTAAACTAGCTTCTACCAGCGGCTTCGCCCGCGTGAAAATCGGAAATAGGGAGTTTCTTGATTTGTATTGTAACTACACCTACTCCACACCTACCTACACCTACCTACACCTACCTATACCTACCTACACCTACCTACACCTACCTACACTTACCTACACCTACCTACACCTACCTACACCTACTCTACACCTACCCTAAACCTACCCTACACCTACCCTACACCTACCCTACACCTACGCTACACCTACATTCCACCTACCCTACACCTACCCTGCACCTACCCTACACCTACCCTACACCTATCTTAACCAGCCCAAAAAATACTATGACATGTTTCTGGTTTCCTGGTACTTGATGTTTTTGGTCTCCTGGTACTTGTAAATCTGTAGTACTAAGGCAGCAGTGGCTCTGAATTTCCACTTCCTCCTCAGTCTTCATTGATCCATGCCACTTACCGGGATAAATAGTAGCATATGTCTCATTCCAGGATATGAACTACATGTGTGCCAAATTTCATCCAAATCCCTTCAGCCGTTTTTGCCTGATTGAAACACAAACATACAAACATACAAACATACAAACATACAAACATACAAACATACAAACATACAAACATACAAACATACAAACATACAAACATACAAACATACAAACATACAAACATACAAACATACAAACATACAAACATTCACATTTATAATATTAGTAGGATACATTTTGTTAATCAGAAAATAAAGAACAACTAGGATCTCTTGCTAGTGGAAAACCACACTATAGTGATTTTTGAAACCCCAACAATAGTTTTCTCGACCAAGGTACCAGGACTGCATGAGGCAATAGAACATTTAAAACTAAAAGTCGCTCAACTCATAACGAGCAACCAACTCTCATTTGATCGAGTTTTTTGTGGAAGCCTATGTCAAATGTCGAATAAGTCGAAAGTTGAGAACATATTGGGTAACAAGCTTAATTATTTAAACAGAACTAAAGTTGAAGGCTGGAGTGTAATTAACAATTCATTGAAGTATTGATTTTTAAACGTTGCCTCTCACTTCGTATTTAAAACGTGTGATTTTTGTTTAATCCAATTGTAAAAGCCGACTGTGCACTGAATCAAAGAACCGATCAAAACCGAAATCAATTACTTATTTTCTTTTGTGACAAAATTTTGACGCCTTTTTCAACTATCAGATAAATTACGAGCCACGCTAATTTTTCACATTTCCACGTAAGTCTCCCTCCCTCCTTGAGAATTATATTTATACAAATTACCATTCAAATGCTAACTTTAACGTGCTGCAAATTCCAATCTCCTTTCTCATCTCCTAAACATGTAGCTATGTCACAAAACATCTCTTGTATGACATATAACGCGTCACACGACTTGTACTAAATATAAACTTGATTCTACTATTGGCTGATTTTTATTCACAGACATTTATATCCAAGGAAGGCTGTGGTTTGTGTGTATGTGTAAATTGTTTTCTTACCGACTTCTAAAAAAGGAGGAGGTTCTCAATTCGGATGTTTGTATTTTTTTTTGTTTTTTTTTTTATGTTTGTTCGCGCATAACTCCGTCGCTTGACAACCGATTTGAAAACTTATTTTTTGTTAGAAAGGGTATACTTTCCAAATGGTCCCATTAAAATTTTATCAAAATCGGTTCAGTAGTTTGGTTTTTAAATCCAAATATTTGGAAAAAATCATCCATGTATACGAAATTGCGTATTTTTGTTTTCCTGTGACTTTCCAGTGGTGCTGTTAGGTGTGGGGGGGGTACTTACTAGTTTCGGTTGCTTCTTCGTTATTTGACTCTGACTTCCGAAATTAAAGTTATTTTGAACTTTGTAGTTTTTTTTGGAAGTCGGTTTCCTATTTTTGTGAAAAAGTTTTTAAATTATCGGTTTGTCTATCTTTTTATATATCTGAAAGTACTGCTCCAAAATGTATCACTGGCATACCAGTAAAAGAATACTTTGGCCCTTTCCTCTTCATAGATACCTGGACAATAAATTATAATTTTTTTTTCATTAGGTACTAGAAAATGTAAAGGATCACGATAGATGTCAATTCAGGAAAGCTTATGTCTTTATTTCTGTTTTCGGAATTAGGTTAGTTATGTCAATGAATGGGGTCAATGACCGTTATTGCAAATTTATCTGGCGTTGACCATAAAAGGATAGCTATACTATTGCTTAATGTTAGAGGCTACTCCTTATTCCGGATAAATCAATCAGTTTCTGAGGAATAAGCCACGTCAAAAATAATTTCATTATGTGACCATCTTTGCAATGTCTGAATTTGCCTAATAGTTTTGATTAAAAATAAAGTAGGATCAAACTAAACACCATCGTGCACCATCGTAGACACCTTACGTATCTCCACCCCATCTTACGCAAACTGACTTTACTATTCACCGCACTATGGAATACAAGCGATCCATTACAGTAGCTAGTAATCTGTCAATGGACGCTGAAGTGTGGTCAACATCGTCGTGTAGACAGACGCCTCAGATCTCTTTGTGCAAAGGCTCAACATACACTTCTGGACACATCTATTGGCCCACCTTAGAGTTTAGGTTTCGATGGCCCCTACCGAAATATGATTGCTAGATTGAACAAAAACTGTTGATGCAGTTTTAAACCTGATACATTTTACCATCTTTTTCGATCGTATTGTTTTAAATTTGAATTCAGAATACCATACGACATGGAGCTACGCCTAACAAGTCGGATATGCGCCTTGTTAAAGGCAATTGATTTTTGAATAAAAAACATGTTTTATCAAATAAAGGTTTAATTTAATAACGCGTGTTGCCTCCATGGGCATCTACCACAGCTCTCATACGATTAGGCATAGAGTTTATCAACCGCTCTATGAAATTTTGAGGGATCATCTCCCATTCCTCTTCTATGGCAGTTTTCAACTCCTGCATCGTCTGGGCAACTGGCTGACGAGCCCTAACACGTCTTTTTAGCTCGTCCCACATGTGCTCAATGGGGTTCATGTCTGGGCTTCTGGCTGGTCATTCCATAACTGTGATGTTCACATCCCGAAGATATTCCCTGACGATGCCGGCCGCATGGGCTCTTGCATTATCATGCATAAAAAGGAAATTTGGGCCCACATAGTCCGCGTATGGTATCACGTGAGGTTCTAAGCACTCAAGAATGTACCTTTCAGCATTTAATGTTGGCAGCCGTGGTCCTGTAACAACCTCAAGTTGAGTTTTGCCGCTCGCGGATATACCGCCCCAGACAGTCCATGAGCCACCGCCATAAGCAACCCTCTCTTCAAAGCAGCATTGTGCGAAACGCTCTCCCTTACGTCGGTAGACCTTCTTCCTTCCATCATTGCCATGTAACACAATTTTAGACTCATCAGAAAAGAGTACACGGCTCCAATCTTGCTGTGTCCAATTTAAATGACTGCGTGCGAAATGAAGGCGCGCTGTTCGGTGGGCTCGCGTTAGTTTGGGTCCATTAGCTGGCTTGTGTGGTACCATATCGCGTTCTTTTAACCTTCTCCGAACAGTTCGAGCGCTCACAGATACTCCGTGGAAGTCGCGAAGTTGGTTTTGTATCTCAATGGAGGTAAGGTGACGATTTCTCAAGCTGGTCGTCACGATGAATCGATCCTGCCTTTCAGTTGTGACCCGAGATCGTGGCCTTCCTTGGCGACGAACAAAGCCGCCAGTCTCTAGGTACCTCCGATAAACATTTCGGACCGCAGATCGACTTAAATTAAGTTGAGCACTCACGTTTCTTTGGCTGTGTCCGGCCTGAATAAGTGCCACAGCTTGGGCGGCGACTTCAGGTGAAGTATCCATAGATTATTGATAGAACCTCACCTTAATGTTAAGAATAAGTAATGTTTGTTGCAAAACCAAAGATATCAATCACTTTTTCAAGAATTAAATCCAAGTAAACCAATAAAACCAAGTTTTCTTAGTATTCGATTGTTTGATATCAACAAACAGGCTCCAAATTGTCTTTTGTTTCTTTAAATTCTGTGTTCGAAATTCAAAAAAAGACTATTGAATGAAATTGTGAATTTGCCAGGTTCAAAACTGCATAAAAACTTTTTGCTCGACCTAATATAAAATTTTAGCTAGGACCAAACGAAACTGAAAATACAAGGTGGGCCAATAGATGTGTCCAGAAGTGTACTATTATGCAGAGATAGGTGTACGAGAATTTAGATCCATCGATTTATAAAGTCCTAGTACTAGGTGTCGATGGATCTTATTCTTAAGACGTAAATAGGTACTCGTAAATTGTCCATAGATCTTACTTCTTATTTTTGTATTTTATAAGTGGAGACTTGTGATTGGCTGAGCCTTATTTACTGATCTTGACCTGTTTGTTTTAGCTGTAAGTTTTCCATAATGCTAAAATAAATTAAATAAATAAACTGAATTCTAAGTTTCGACTAGAAGCATTGCAACCCTAATCTCTTCAAAGTTAGAGTGAACAGGCATCTTCTGGGCACGCTGGCTCCATCATAGACCTCATCTATCGCTTTCCATCAGGCGTGATCGCGATCAAGAGCAAGCCCATTCCTCAAAAAAAACGAATGACTTCTTCCACTCGTGTCAGACTCTTACTGAGTTTGGGTTTTAGCCCATCCGTGTTCCTCCTTATACCCTTTGCGTTCCAGGGCCGCGGTGACTCTTTCGAACAAATGAGTAAGAGTTTATAAATAGAAAGCAAGAAAAAGAGTTTATTTGCGCAAAGCATGACGCACACCATAAAAACATATAAGTATAATTGATATATCTTATGGCTAATTGACACAGTTCGAGCTGCTGACTAGACAGATTTTGTATACTCGGATGGCCTACTTATCCTACTAATATTATAAATGTGAATGTTTGTATGTTTGTATGTTTGTATGTTTGTATGTTTGTATGTTTGTATGTTTGTATGTTTGTATGTTTGTATGTTTGTATGTTTGTATGTTTGTATGTTTGTATGTTTGTATGTTTGTATGTTTGTGTTTCAATCAGGCAAAAACGGCTGAAGGGATTTGGATGAAATTTGGCACACATGTAGTTCATATCCTGGAATGAGACATATGCTACTTTTTATCCCGGTAAGTGGCATGGATCAATGAAGACTGAGGAGGAAGTGGAAATTCAGAGCTGCTGCTGCCTTAGTACTACAGATTTACAAGTACCAGGAGACCAAAAACATCAAGTACCAGGAAACCAGAAACATGTCATAGTATTTTTTGGGCTGGTTAGGGTAGGTGTAGGGTAGTTGTAGGGTAGTTGTAGGGTAGGTGTAGGGTAGGTGTAGGAAGGTGTAGGTAGGTGTAGAGTAGGTGTAGTTACAATACAAATCAAGAAACCTCCTTATTTTCACGCGGGCGAAGCCGCTGGTAGAAGCTAGTATAATAATAATATAAATAATAATAATAAATCTTTATTAAATGTTTTACACACAATATAGTTACATATTAATAGCCACAAGTAAATCTTAAATAAATAACTATGCTAGTAACCAACAAATAACTATGTGTTTAACTAAATTATCAACATTTTACGTCTTATGGAAAATTTATTTTTAGCCTACAACTATGTATAATTAGCCTAATGTATATGCCAGTGACTCGGCTCGCTATAACTGTCTTCACGATGATAGTAGCTGTCCAGACTCTTGCGAGTCGCAGCACACAATCAATACAGGTTCGGCTCGCAACTGCCTGACTGACACTGGTGAGCAACTGCTGAACGCGTCCGAACGATGTTCGAGCTGTTGCCATGTTCATTTTACTCTCAGGCGAACAGGCAAGTGAAAACAAAAAATGTTGAAGTAACTCGGATGCGAACCAACTGGCACGTGGCAGTACCTAAATCGTAAGAAACGTCCATACGATACGAGTAACTGCACTGCAACTACTTGGCAGGCTGACTCGTACTGTGTAAACTAACTTATAAAAGGCGGTAAATACTCGTCAATTGGGGAGGTGAATTTTAGCACTATGTAAACTCATTCTAAATCTGCATGACTTTTCAAAACCAGCCAGAACTATTTTACTACCAGCGGGCCTGTTATATGGTCCTTCTTCAGCAAGCAACCTTGAAAGTACCTACATACTATAACGAATTCTCATTTAACAAAGACAATTTAAAACAAATAATGAAACCGACTCAGTTGCCAAAGCCTATCGGATAGATTTTGAAAACTTTTGTGTCTCGTGCCAAGTTATATAATGAAACTTCACTTGAAAACGGTTTATTCGTTTCCAAATCCTACAAACAGTATAACTAGCACTATCATAAATGTTGTGTTAAGTTTTGCTTCCCTAGTACAAAGACCACTGGTGTATTATTATTCATTGAGTTACTTACCAATCTCTTTATTATCATTATTCTGTGCTACCAGTCTATTTCAACAGTAATTGAGAGTTTTAGCCATAATATAGTCTTTTTTACACCACGTGTGAGATTTCATTAAATAAACAGTTTCTCTTTGTTTGGTTCCGATCTACTAAAATATTAACCGCGCGTTAAAATTTTAAAACTCCAACTTTTCAATCGCTCCGTTACTATGACGTCATCACGTCACAGGTAGTTGTCCACTAAAGTATTTCATTAAACGAGCGCTTTGTATGGCCCACAATGCCGCCGGCTCGTCATCCCCCACAAAACTGATCAGAGTACCCTACCGATGCCCGCGCTTTTTATGGCTCCATACAGCTTTAGAAACGTAACATTTAAAAAGGCGTTCCATTTTTTTTACTCTTTGAAGTTTATGCGATCCTGGTACCTAATTAAAATATGCGAGGAACAAAGAGCACCAATATAATTTTGAATCGTTTTTTAAACGGCTATTTAGACACTTTTTGATTTATTAATAACCCATCCTGCGATCCTAGTACTTCATTGATATTTCCACCGTTCGATTTTAACAGGAAATTAAAATGAAGCCGGATTTGATAATGCCGTCCTACCTCGACTTAAGGGCTTAGTCTTCTAGTGCACAATATAAGAATCGCGTGCAGCGAGTCCACGCGCCGAGCGTCTGCACCCGGGCTCCCCGCAGTCCCCGCATTCATCCTACCTAGCGTAAAATTTAAAACAAAATTTGACACGGTCGGAAAGTTGCTCTACTAAGTATTATTCAATATTTATTTAAATTTTAATGGTACTTTGGGTCTGGATGTAGTGTTTTTGTGTGTTCCGTAGTATCGTAGTAGACATAAAAAATGATAGTGGGGCCAGCCAATGAGTGTTAAAAGAATACGCCATATTTTTGTGTAAAGTAAGTTTATTATAATTTTTTATGAAGTAGTTATCAGCTCCGATCACCGGACAGCAAATTTTGATTTGAAATTACATCGCAACAAAAAACAATCAAAAGTTCAGATAGATGTACACTAATTGCAAATAAAGAACAGTTTGACATAAATATTAAAAACACTTTCAGTTTATTAGACACAGATTCAGAGGACGTACATGTACAGTATAAAAACATAAAGGAAGCTATTAAAATCGCCAGTCAAAAAATTGTGTGCCTCAAGAAAAAGAAAACAAAACTTACTGACAGCACAACACGTCTTATAGAAGAGCGACAGAATGTAACGTACCAATCTGCTGGCTACCGCATTGACAAACAACCGATCCCTAAGATCAGCTATGCGTGGTATGGTAAATGGTGTTAAACAAGGAGATAGGGCAAAAATTCTTGGGATAAGTACCGAGTTGCATAAATCTCTATATTCCAACGACCAAACATCCCAAAAAACAACCGAAGTTTACTGATGTCCTGAGGAGGTCCCGGTAATATCTGGCTATGAAGTACACCGGGCTCTCAGAGGCATGAAGTACAATAAAAGTCCCGGCGAAGATGGTATTACAACCGAATCACTTCGAGCCGCGGAGCCTATCTTGTTGCCATACATAAGGAACTTATTTAATTCAATATTACAAAAAGGTGATTTTCCGAGTAGTTTCTGCCACTCAAATGTTATCATCCTTCATTAAAAGGTGATAAGACCGACATCGGCAATTACCGCTCCATCAGCCACATCTCACACCTTTACAAAATATTCATAAAAATTCTTGAAAATTGCATTTCTGGCCAATTCAATCAACATCAAACTCCCGAACAAGCCGGGTTCCGCCATGGCCTATCCACTACTGACCATTTACAGTCCCTTAATCAAGTTATAGAAAAACATTTAGAATTCAACTTACCTTTATACCTCGCATTTGTCGACTACTCTAAAGCATTTGTCAGTTTATCGCACAACGCCATATTTAAATCTCTTCAAAACCAAGATATCGAACCTACATAAATTAACCTACTACAAAAAATAGGTATACCAAAATAGCACAGCAGCCTTTAAAAATAAAAACCACAAGACCATCATTCACTATCCATAAAGGGGTTAAACAGGGCGACCCGCTTGCTCCAAAGCTCTTTACAGCCACGCTTGAAGAAGTCTTTAGAAAACTAAAAAGCAATTGGAGGGACAAGGGCATCGTCGTGGGCGATAGAAGATTAACTAATCACCGCTTCGCCGACGATATTGTTCTTTTCTCCTCCACGGCAGCCGAGTTAGGCCTAATGCTCGACCAACTGAGCAGTGCCAGCCTCGAGGTTGGACTCGCGATGAATATGACGAAGACCAAGGCAACATAGGAATTGGGGGTGCGGGTATTGAATATGTCCATGAGTTTATATACCTCGGCCAAATAGTCTCCTTCCAGGCAAGATACGATAAAGAAGTTGCTCGACGCACCGAGAACGCCTGGAAGAGCTATTGGTCGATGAAGCAAATACTGAAAGGAACTCTCCCTCTCTCACTAAAGAGAAAACTCATGGACATGTGCATTCTTCCTACCCTCACCTATGGAGCGCAGACATGGCCACTAACCAATCGTCAAAAGTCCGCACTCGGGGTCTGTCAGCGAGCAATGGAGCGCAGTATCCTTGGAGTTAAACTTTCTGATCGTATAAGGAACTCGATACTGCGTTCTAAAACTCAAAATGCCCATGTAGGTCACACGGCTGCCAAGCTAAAATGGAAGGCTGGTCACATCTGTCGCATGCCGGAGGGGCTATGGGCTAAAATAACCACACAATGGGTCCCAAACAGCAGCAAACGACAACGCGGCAGGCCCAGAATGAGATGGCGGGACGAGCTCGACCCTTTTCACAAGGATTGGCGATAAGTGGAAGGAGGGAAGGGAGGCCTTTGCCCTGCAGTGGGACAAAAAAATGGCTGAATAAATAAAAAGTTATTAAACACAAAATTGTTGTTTCTTATTTTTCAAATTATACGTAACTCTGTGCACCGATTACTCTTTTTCTTTGTTACTTTTTAGGGTTCCGTGCCCAAAGGGCAAATACGGTATCCGATTACTAAGACTTCGCTGTTTGTCCGTCTGTCTATCACCAGCCTGTATCTCAAGAACCGCGATAGCTAGACAGTTGAAATTTTCACAAATTATGTATTTCTGTTGCCGCTATAACAACAAAATACTAAAAACAAAATAAAATAAATATTTATTTTATTCCCATACAACAGACGTGATTTTTGTAGTTAATGGTACGGAACCCTTCGTGCGCGAGTCCGACTAGCACTTGGCCGGTTTTTTATTTTTGACTTTGTTTTGTTTAGATCTTCCTGTACGAGTCACAACAAATACTTTTTCTTTCTTTCTTTTCTTTCAGGAATTAATTATCCTGAACGACAGCGTCTGCGGTAGAAGACGTGGACGCGTTCTTATTTTTTTTTACTTTTTTCTCAATAGCTTGAATGATATATGGCGGGTCTTTTATTGGCATCGAGCGTTCAAGGCGGGAATCAATTAACTCAGGAAGCAGACAATGCAAATAAAATTTAGACAATGGGCCTACCATTTTTTCGTGCCAGAACGTAGGGTCTCTTTTTATATAATCGACTTTCATTGAGTACTCCTCTCCAGTCCATACGGCAAATAAGCACATATCCATCTCCGTAATGTTTAATTGGCCCTGAATTTGAAAATAATAATCGTGGTTTTTGTCAATCACAAACGTATTTTTCTTAGTGTTACATTTCCACAATTTTATTTTTTTTGCTTTTATAGCTTCTTCAGCTTGCATATTTTTTGCAGAAAATGGGCATTTTACTTCTACCAGTCCTGTTTTTCCATCTTTGTCTTTATAAATACCATCGGGACTTGCTCCTAAATATTGGAGTGTTTTATGAATATAAAGACCGCAGCGGGTAATTGTGACGTTTTCCTGCAGAGATAATTGGGTTAATGCTATTTGTTCATAATCTCTACCATATGTGATCGATGGGACATTTGACAACTTTTGTGGTTTCACAATAGCTTTCACTAAAGGAGCGCAGCTAACGTTTTCTTTACGTTTACATATTTTTCCAAACATAGACGCGGTTAATCTATTTTTTCTGTTTTCTAACCATTCTTGACTGGAACTTTGGTCTATCGTCTGTTTCTGTAGTTCGTCTCTTTGCTGGTCAGAAAGCTCCGTTTGTTTAAGAAATTCATTTTTTGTTATCTGAAAATCTTCATCGGTCATATCTGGTCTTTGAGCTTTCTGTCCATAATCTGGATCGTTCCTATTTCTACGGATTTTTTTTCTAAATAATCTTTTGTAAACTTTTCTTTTCGCTTTTTGTACCTCATATACATTTGTGTATTTGCCAGTAGGTTTACCAAATATGCATTTATGGATAGCGTTTATTGGTCGCTTGGTGTTAAAGGAAATAACTGAAGCGGAACACCTTTCCTGGTATGAATTCTTAAGTGTGTAATTAATTCTTTTCCCCCCCACATATTTGGCAATCACTGAATTGAATGTCTCAGCAGGATTGCTATCGACGTCAAAAATTAGACTTTTAGCGTTTGCAGCCAAAAACAAGACAATTTGACTCATTTTCCTCCACAAAACTGTGTTAGCTACATCAAGTGCCGTATTTCGGTCAGTTTTATCAGTTGCTGGGCATATAGCGTCATCGCAATCAGAGTGACTACCAAAAGAATGGTGTAATGCATTCAAAATATCTGTACGAAGTTTTACCATTTTTTGACTGTCAGAAATGTCTTCGTGTTTCCTCAACTTTATAGCCCGCACTGTGTATCTGCGTAACTTCATGATTTTGAAGTCAGTTAAAAGTTTCCTTAATTGAATAGGAATATGAGTATCTTTAGTAAGTGCTCTCAGTTTGTTACATAGATTTCTTAACAGATGGTTTCTGCACTCGATCTTCTGAACCTTGCAGTTTTTATATGGATTGCTTTCTAATATTTTTTTATGAGTACTTGAATCACCATCTGATATTAGTCTAGCATATATTAAACCATGAGATTCAAGAGAGTTATCAAATCCTTCAACAAGCGACGTTGACTCCATACTGGAAGAACTACCAGAATAGTTCTTGTAGCAAATATGATTTGCAGGTTTATTTTTTTTATTTTCAGCTTTTGCACATACTATGCAGTATTTATTTTTTACACCAAGATATAAAATTTTACCACTGTATGCACCGATTATTGCTGCTGCACCTGATGATGCTGAATAGTTATTACGGAAAGATCTTTTGGACCAACACCCGTCAGCTATTACATCAATCATTGGTGTACCATCACAATCGACACTGCCAATTTCTGTCGCATGTTCTGCCTCTTCGATGCCTGCCTTGGCCATTTCTTCTACTGCCGTCTTATGGAACCATTCGTAAACTTTTTTGCTTGTCTGAGCATATAAATTTTTTGACATGCCAGGTATATCAGCATTACCTGCCAATTCATTTAAATTTCCCAACCCACAGCCAATACTAATAATACCTGCAACTATACCGTGGTTCACATCACAAGTGTTAGACGGATCTTCAGTGCTTATGTCAAATTCGGAATTACAGAGTTCGCACTTGAAATGCAGTTTTGATATAAAACCTTTACGTCGTTCACCGATACATTTCAAATTTGTATACCTGCATCCAAAAGATTTTTCGTTATGATCAGCAATCTTCCCCAAAATTTCTAAAAAATTTTTGATCGATACGATTCTGCGCCCTTCTAGGCAAAACAGTTCCTCATCATTGGTCATTTCTGTTTCATTATCAATTTGCAGCTGTTGGTCGTCGCTAACAATTACAGGTTGTTGACGTTTCCTTCCGAAAATTCGGCGAAAAGGAAAAGCCTCCTCAAATGTTCGCTTCCGGTTCATTTTCTTATTTGAGTTTGTTACATTTTCAGTTCCGTCAATATTTTCAATCATCACTGGTACTCCAATAGTAGAAGAGGTAGGATTAATATTTAGCGCTTCTGACAGGTTGCTAACATCTGAAAATGGTTGACGAGAGCCAGCAGCAGACCTGTGAAAATAAATTAGTCATATTATTAATTAATTTTATTCCACGGTTAAAAGATATCCGACTTTGGTCAAATTAGCCGATTAGCCGATCCGATTTTGGTCGCTAGTAGTAGTGTGTATTTATTATTTATGTATGTACATAGACACTAAATACACCGACCAACCCACAAACACATCCATCCACACACTCATGCCCACACAAGCACTCACGCCCTCCCCAACCACACTCTTTTATACCTTCTGACAGCATGCATGAACATCATATTAATTAATTTTTGTTTTGTCATACTTATATATTGATACCCATCACTTCTGCGGACTTTCGCTATCTAATTTAATTCGACCCTGTATACAATATTATAACAATTTTATAAAAACAGTAAAGATTTGATGATTTGTTTGGGACCGCTGGTAGTATTGTTACTTGAAGTGTGAGTTGATAAAATCGTACACCCATCAAGTCTGTGGAGTCTCGCTAGCTAATTGAATTTGACCTTTTAGTTAGGCCCTAAACATGAATACTGTAAACAGTTCTACTTACCTTTGGATTCTATTTCTCTTCATCACTTCTACGTTTGAGCCCAATTTTTTTTTTTTCGTGCATGCATATTTTTTTTTACGTTTACGATCCATATTGAAATCAAATATTTACAATACTATTACTAAAACACAAATATTTACAACACCCGAAAAATTATATACCTACAAAAAATAATAAAGTAGAGCAACTTTAGATACATAACAGTGCGTAACCAACGTTAGAGCAGGAGCAATGTTAGAGCGAGAGGGAACAATTAAAATTTGTCGTGGACCACACGTCCGAACGCTCCGCCCGTGCAGCGGCCACTAAGGAATTTCTCTCTCAATTCTTGTTTATGAACTCGTTTTTTGGAGGTCTTTTGAGATTATTATTATTGTTAGGGTAATGTGATTTAGGTGCTATTTTTTTTTAAGTATTTGCTTAATGAACTCTTGGCATTAAAATAATCAAATTATTACATACATACAATGCATAGTTATAATGAAACAAACCGTTTATTAAGAGATGAAAACAGAGAATTTTGATGAAAGTGTGACCTCTGAATTAAGAAAATGAAACATAACTAGAAAAAACTAATCAGCGCATTTTGAAGACGAGAATATTGAGCTAATTATGCGCTGAACAGATTTGTAAATTAATTCTTCATTGCCATAGACTGAGCGCCCAAACAGAACTCGAAATGATGTTGGGCGCGAGAGAGCTGTATTTAACACTTGATTTACCTAACATAATCCACCTAGAAGAACTTAAAAAAAATAACTACCTATTACTTATATTATGGTTATTTATGGGCAATAAAAATATTTCATGTTATTTCATTACTTTGTAAAGAAAAAGAATTTAAAGTTGCGCAAATTATTCGCCGCGAGTGAATTTTGCAAGACTGCAGCCTTAAGTTCTATTTTTAATTTTAGCTTTCATTTTTCAGGCTTCCTATAGAATAAAAAGTGAAAATTTCTTCTCAATTTTACCTACCTGATTTCCTTTGAGCTTCAATTACTGAAGTAGGTACCTATTTATAAAGAGGTACTTAAGAAATTAAATTAACGGTATGTTATGTTAATTATTCCACCTTTGTTTATACTTTTGAATAGCAAACTACTGTAACAATTTTAGTGTTTTTACGTCAGGGAGATTTATAATTAACGCATAAGCCTGTCTATAAAAATCTCTGAACTGTTTAGCGACTGATGAAATGATTCTTATTTCAATAAAATTTATATACATTCATAAAACGTGTACCAGAATAAACGCAATACCTCTTATGGGGTCATTGTCCTCATCATTATGAACAACTCTTACTAGACCAACCACGAAATCGTGAAAAAAAATCATCTGTTCAGTACATTTTGTCGAGTTTTGCGCACAGAAATGTATGGTGGTGTTTTTTTCGCGATTTTAATGTTGGTCCCATAGCAAAAGTTATTCATAATGATGAGTATAATGACCCCTTAAGAGGTATTGCTTTTATTCTGTTATATGTTGTTTAAAGAATTTAAGAACTTTCCAGGTTGTCTGGAAGAGATTGCGGAATGCGATAAGGCCGCCCATTGTAAGTGTTTTAGTTTTAAGTTTCCTTTTGTTGTTTACGTTTTGGTGTACAATAAAGTGTATAATAAATAAATAAATAAATAGAGTTGCTATAAACTTAATAAAATAAAATAAACTCTGAGATTATGGAAAAGAGTACAATATTGTTCACATAATTCATGGCAAGAGATTATTTACGAAAGTACCTACAAATTTAATTACAAGAAATCTTTCACTGATAGAAAGCTACCTACACTTTATTTTACACCCTAAGTGCAAAAATATCAAAGTGAAATACACGAGTGCAAAATATTCTACTAATTTCAATCAATGTCATTCGCAATCTGTCAAAAAAATATTAAAATTAAGGCTTTTTTGACAGTTTGCGACTGACGTTGTCTAAACATAGTAGAATTGGCCCTACTGTCTCAATAAGATCAACCACGGAAGAAGCTGCGGGAAATTAGCAAGTACAACATAATTTTATACAATTGGAAGTATTTCAATCTTTACCACTGTGACATCAGAGCAAGCTTTAAAAACGTCCCACGTTCACTTTTGTTAAGGCTCAGTACAATTAGTCCCTGTGGATACCTCGGGGACCTGTGGTAGATATATTTTATTGAAAGTATTGTATAGCACGCTGATTGCAATGTATCTTTGTGATCAAACGTTTTTATCGGTGTCGATACGATTGGACACCGACAGAAATGAAGAAAAATACGTTTATACTTGGTGATAGAAAGTAGGAGAGAGTGGGAAATTGTTAGCTTTGACACGGGGGAAATAAAGTCACAGTTGGATGGGTTACTTCTTGGTTAACGTGCTCCATTGTCGACTGCATACTTGTTTAGCATCAGGAGAGATTGTGGTTGAACTAGAGCCTATCTATGATTCTAAAAATTGACCTAATTTATTTCTGCTATCACTGTCTATTTCATAAATGTAGATACACTTCAAGCCAGGTAGCAGCATAATTATATTAGGCTTCCAGTACACTTTTCCGATTTTTTTAACAATAATCGTCATATTTAAAATTCTTTAATAATTCTACGCTTTGACTTTTCTCATGAATCGCTCCGTCTGTAAGTGTAAACCGTATGAAAGTATATTACAATGTACTCTGTGCGTATGAAGATACGTTGGGTAGTTTTTGAGTTTATCGCGATCACACAGACCGACCGCGACGACGCGGCGCGGGAGTTGTTTTAGAATAATGTAGTGACAGTGAAACCTATAGGGAACTATTTGTGGTAGCACAGAAACGTCATTTCGAAGTATATTTCACCTATAAGTTTCGAAATTGCAATGCTAGTAGATGGCACAGTCTACTTCGTGCACGTACTAAACGGAGCGTGCAGGAACCATAGGTGGCAGCACAGAAGCCTCAACGTCAAGTATTCTTAACGTTAAAGTTTCTATTATGCAACACTAGATGGCGTACTCAACGCCGTGGACGTTCCCTATATGCAACATATTCCAAACTGCTTTATAAATGATGCGTTGATGGTCAGTCAGGACAAACGATTTTAAAAGTGATGAATAGATTGTTATTAGTGGTTGGGAGCAATATGGACGAACCCCATGGCAGCATCGCGAGGGATTCAACTAGGAACGGAAAATACGTGCGCATAGTTCTATGAACTTAGAGAAGGATTTGTTGGAAAGAATTGCATATATTTTTTTGTAAGTAAGTAACCTACAAACAATAAAATAAATTTGGCAAAAGTCATTTCGTTTTTCATTGCTTTCGTTGCCATAAAAATTAACCCAAAAGTGTTATTGCAAAAGGATACATTTTTTGACTAGGAACGATCTTGCATAGCTTAAAAGTCACTCTTTTCTGCCTGCATTACAGATCCTGCTTTGCAATCTATACTTCTATACTAATATTATTTATAATTTTTATTATTATTTTTAAAGCTATAAAGCTGAAGCTGGTTGTTTGTTTGAACACGCTAATCTCTGGAACTACCAGTTGGATTTGGAAAAATCGTTTTATATATGATAGCCACATTCACGAGGAAGGCTATAGGCTATACGGGAACGAGAAATACCTACGAGAACGGACAAAACGAGATATGCGCGTACGAAATCGCAGGCAAAAGCCAGTAAAGTATAAGTACCAAACCATGTAGTATCTGCAATAATATTCATGAAGATATACTCCTCATCAACGGTGCACTCTGACAACGGTTGCGGATTTTGTTCGAAAGAGTCACTGCGGCCCTGGAAAGCAAAGGGCGCTTGGAGGAGCACGGATGGGTTTTAGACAGTAAGAGTCTGACACTCCCTCCCGCTCCACTCAGAGTGGCCGGAGTCATTTGATGATTTATCATGCATAAAAAAAACCCTGACAACTCCGATAAATATCTGACAAAAATAAAAACATCTATCATAATTGTAGTTTGCCAACCTGCCACCCCGTATGTCTGTCAGGTAATGTAGACATTGTTCACTTTTACGGATTCAGGTCAGGTGTCATCGTTCGTGGTTGATTGTCATGCAAAAAGCGACACAACCATGTTTTAAGGGATTAGCGAATTTAACCAGCGTACTGCCTACCTAGCTGTGTAATTATTGAGCTCCGTGATACCTGGGACCCCTTTTTTGTTTGATTTTGGGCTGGTTTTTTAGGGTTCCGTACCCAAAGGATAAAAATGGGCCCCTTTTACTAAGACTCCACTGTCCGTCTGTTTGTCCGTCAGTCACCAGGCTGTATTTTATAAACCGTAATAGTTAGACACGTGAAATTTTCACAGATGATGTATTTCTGTTGCCGTTATAACAACAAAATAAAATAAAATAAATATTTAAGTGGGGGCTCCCATACAAAAAACATGATTTTTTCCCCGTTTTTTATAAATAATGGAAAGGAACCCTTCGTGCGCGAGTCCGACTGGCACTTGACCGGTTTTTATAGTTAAATATTTTTAATGTAAGACTATGTCAAACAATCATATGTTATGATGGTTTGACATAATCTTCTATACTAAAGCTGTCAACGATATTTTTAGTCTTCTAGTAAAAGTGTTCTGATAATTGAACAATCAGCCATAAGGGATTTAGTCTCCACACAATGGGTGCCCGAAGATGGTACGGCAACGCCGAGGCAGGCCCAGAAAGAGGTGGCGAGACGACCTGGACGCGTACTATAAAGGCTGGTACGAGGTGGCGCGAGAAAAGAATTCTTGGAAGGACTTTGGAGAGGGTTTAGCCCAGCAGTGGGACAGTATGAGCTAAATAAAAAAAAGGGATGTAAGTCAGGGGGAAATAATATGCCATACTTACATAAAGACAACAAAAGTGATTGGTGGAAACACAAATACAAGTAATCCAAGTAATGCATCAAATAATAAGTCGTTGATATACTGTTACTACAGAGCTGATTGGAGACGTGCTGGCTCAGATTTGTTTGAGGGAAACAAATCTGAGCCACCCACGTCTCCAATGTGCTCTGAACCTCGAAGCCACTTTCGGCAACCAGCGCAATCTCGTTCAGCTGCCCTAGGAGTTCACAATAGGCAGTAGAGTCCCAAGTTGCACAACAATACTGGGTTTTCCACAAATTCATGCAGCCAAAAATATCAACTGAAAAAGATTATATGCATCACGGAAACTTGGAGGATTATACTTGAAAAGCTGAAGACTCTTTGTAGCCACCAACTAACTTAACCAGCCATTTCATTAAAAGCCTAGCCTTTTCTTTGAACTGCTCCGTTTAATCAGCGACATAAGTGACATGGGCAAATCATTTAATGATATTGAACCAAAGATGTCACTTAGGTCGCTGAAAAATAGGCGCAGTTAAATGAAAAGGCTAGGCCACCAATTAAACAGCTGATTTAGCTAGTTGGCTGCGACACCCTTGATTTTGTTAGCCAAATTTTATACCCATAATATACAAGGGCTAAATGTCTGAAAGGACTCTATTCAATCAGATTTCACGCGAAATCGCTTGAAACAAGGGTCAAATGCCAGCCGGTCGATTCTGTCGACATCTCACGGTGTACACCTAGGCGGAGTGAACGACAAGTAAGGGCGCGTTCCCACTATGTCGTGGCGACAGACTATCGTGTCGTGTTCATAGCGAAATAAAGTCGAGAACTACCGTTAATCGTGTCGTCCAATGTGAACACCTCCATTTAAATACACAAGCCACGACGCTTTGAACGACACGATAATCTGTCGTCACGACATAGTGGGAACGCGCCCTAAGCTGTCATTCCATCTTATTTGTATGGTTTGACAACTCACCCGTCGTGCTCCCCGCCCAAGTGTTCACTTCGACATGTTTATAGAATCGCACTGCTGTACAAAGTGCTACATTCTTGGCATTTGAGAACTGTTCAAGATTCTAGGAACCTTACATTTATAAACCCTCTATGATTTCTTGCTATCCTTGTCATTAACAAGTAAAGAGGATATACAACGTGTAACAGAATAATCGCATTACCCGAAATAGCGAAAAAAATTCAGGGCCTAACCTAAACCACCAACTCTTAAAGCAGTATTACTTTAATATTACTTCCAGTGGGAAAGAGACGGAGCTATACAGGACGTATAGCTCCGTCTCTTTCCCACTGGAAGTAATTGGTATTTTGTCGAGTTATGCGCACATAAATTTATGTATGGGAAAGTCGATTTTTTTTCGAAATTTCAGTGTTGGTCCCATAGTGAAAGTTGTTCATAGTGATTTTTTTATCTTACATTGAGGAACGGGCTTGCTCTTGACCTCGATCGCGCCTGATGGAAAGCGATAAATGAGCTCTTGCTTTGAAGGCAGACGGGTTATATGTGGAAGGGAACACAGACGCTGGTAGAGAGTTCCACACTTTGATAAATACAATGACCCCTTAAGAGATAGTGCGTTTATTATGTTACACGTTGTAGGTCTAAAGATAATAACTAATTTGGATTCGTACTACGAGTATAGGTGCATCCTCATTTCAGTTGAACTACGTCTACTGCTGGACATAGGCCTCCCTCAAGTGCCACCTCGACTGGTCCTGTGCGTCTCACATCTCTACCGGATTCCTGCAGCTTCCACCAGGTCATCGGTCCACCTTGAGGAAGAGAGGCCTTCCAACACCGCGTTTTCCGGTACGCGGTCACCACTCTAGAACCTATCGGCCCCGTCGACCAACTGTTCTGAAGGCTTAGTGTGAGTTTTTTAACTGAGTATAGAAAAAAACAATTTGTCCGTGAGTATCACCAGACGGCTTATTCAGTTTTAATACAAATTGACGTTTACGCTAACGCGATAGAGAAAATTAAAAACTCGCACTAAGGCCACTGAGAGCGATGTCCTGCCCACTGCCAATTTAGTTAGCAATTCTTCGGCTGATGTCGGTAACCTTGGTTCTCCGACGGATAATTTTCATGTGATTGAATCAGAATCTCGCTTGGAATTTTATTGCGTGATTATGCTATAGCCTTCTATATTAGTTTTTGGGTTAGGTACACCTTTGCCAAAGCCTTTAGGCAATATTATGTGTGTTACGATATTTAAATCTCTCTGCTCTTGTACTATCATGGGATCAGACGGCAGTCCGACCGGTCACTATCTTCCAAATTCTTGGGCTCCTAGTGAGTCCACACTCAACAGATTCACTTCCAACCACGAGACCAACGCGAACGGGGTAGTCAGAATAAAATGTAACGATATCAAGAATCATGATCGATCGCGCAAATAGTTTACCATTAATAAAATTGCACACATAAAACAGAATACTACCGAACTTTTATACTTGATAGCACAAAAAGGAGATTTTACCATCGCGGTAAAAAGGAGCTATAAGCATTGAGACTGTTTGTCCCATTGAGCAGAACTATCGAAGTTTTTACCATTTTATGATAGCATCTTTATAGACTCGGTTCACGATAAAACACTGGAATCCGAATAGGTATTTTTATCGATTTTCTAGCTACACATTTCCTATGAAAATGATAAAATTATTTTATTTACACTCACAACGTAATGTTCCAAATATGAGTTCAAAAACGAATGCATAAACACATACTTTTTTTTCGTGGACAGGTAAAATTAAAAAAAAATACCATTACAGTTCAACAGTTTCCTTCGATTTTTAAACAACTGCATCATAAAATAACTTTTTAATTTTTATAGCACACTTTTTCTTTTTAATGTTTGGCGCGGGCTCATTGACTTAACTCAATGTGCCAGCTTTTATCTTTGTCTATGTTTGAGCGCGCTGCGCAGTCATTCGAATACGCAATGAGAATATCCGCCATATTGGAATTAACTATTTTTCCACTTATTTTATTTCAACTGAATGAGTGAAGATAAAATAGTGTATGCAACGGCATATAATTAGGTATTAAAACACTCGTGTGATGCTATTATCACACTCGGCTACGCCTCGTGTGATAAAACCACACTCGTATTTTAATAAGGGATATTTTTAAATGCACATCTGTATAATTTTAATGCATACCAGAAAAAATAATGCTGTGCAAAAAATCCCAATTGATTAGAAAACATGTCTTACAAAAAAAACTAAAAAAATCATCCAAAACGAGATGACCTTTTTATCGAATTCACACCAAAAATGTGGTTCATACATCGGATTTATGATTTATAAAACAAAAATACGAATTGTTTATCAAAAATACTAACTTGCACTCTAAATTGCACTTCCCTGAAATAGCAGGTGGTTATCATGGTTACAATAGTAGCCGGTCATTGGGCACCCCGACTCGGACAGGTTAGGTTAGAAGGGGATGGCGGGGTCAAGTGAGCGAGCGAAGCGAGCGAACAGACCCCGCCATCCCCTTCGTGGTTATTTTTTTTTAAACCACCCAGAAATATCATTAGCCAAATATTCGTTCAGTAAAACAGTTCTGCAAATACCATTAAACAGTATATCGAATTTGATTTATTTAGTGTGCATAATTTGAGTGCAAGTCAGTATTTTTGGTTTAACTTTGAAATATTTTGATCGAAAAAAGGGAATATACAGATATCGATTTAAATACATGCCTTTTATTTTTTATTATTTTTTTTTTTTATTTAATTTCAGACAACATAGTCCACACAGGCACACAGCACACACACAACAGCAACAAAATACTTAAAATACTTAAAAGTTGTTAGTAACAAAAATAGCTTATACCCTATGTTAGTACTTATATACTACAAGAGACATGGTTGTTTTGATGAGATGCCTCATTATGGGGCTCTCATCAAACTTATCCGCAATCACTTTCAGGAGGCTGTTGCTGCTGCCACGCAATCTGGCGAGAAGAGATGATTTTAAAAACCCTTTTTATATGGTCGTTGCATAAACTACTATGAGATACCAATTTCCTTTGGCGCAAACTATTCTCTTACAAATCTCTAATTACGTTTTATTTGTTAAACGTATATCGTAAATCGAGTAGGTATCGAGTATGGTATCATTTATTTTATTAACATTGATAGGCTCTCGCCCTCAGGTTATAGCTGTCGCAGCCAACTAGCTTAATCAGCCGTTTCATTAAAGCCTAGCCTTTTCATTGAACGCGGCGTTTAATGAGCGACATAGTGACATGGGCAATACAAGTCATCAAACGATATTAAACAAAAGATGAATATTGGCCGATTTTGTATTGGACGTTTTCGTACTCGAGAGATGAGCAAACAAATGCAAAAACTTCAATTTATGACAAGCTCTGATTGAGTTGGAGTTCGACTTGGAGTTAGCGTTATGGAATATGGGCCAGTGTTGACAAACTGGGTTAAGAGTTAATACAATTAAAATATTGCTCAACCCTTGGCTTTTCGACGGGCACGTCAACTTTCCCTCGCGGAAGAATGAAACCAAACCTAATTAGTGAACAATTTGTTGTTTGCCTTCAACACTTGATAGGACAATATCGTTACAAAAAGAAAAACTCTGCGAAAATTGAAATTCCCGAAGAGGGCCCGGAAAATCCATGAATTAATTAATTCCAATTTCCGGGGAAAATTACCATATTATTGGTATTTTTTT
The DNA here is from genome assembly GCA_947386135.1 of Melanchra persicariae. Lineage (NCBI taxonomy): Eukaryota > Metazoa > Arthropoda > Insecta > Lepidoptera > Noctuidae > Melanchra > Melanchra persicariae. Next base: position 3,899,659 of record OX376661.1, on the reverse strand, counting down.
TTATGATTTTTTTTTATTTTCATTTATTATTTTTATATAATTTGGTACCAGGACGGCATAAACGTATTGAGGTTACAGATTCACGCCACATACATCGCCTGGAAATCACTAGTCTATTTATACGAGCAGCGCAGCGTGGCAGCCCATTTCCCTCCTAATCAGCTTATGGAGGAACGGAATTACGTGATTCAACTTACCGTTTTCTTTCATGCCTTTTTTGGAGTCATTTAATTTAATTTTCTCCAATTTCTGTTTGTACGAAATTAGATTGTAAGCTCTGTACAGCAATGATAGGGTTTCAAAGTTAGTAGATTTTCCTTCTCGTTTGACTTTTATCCGTGACTCCAATTACTTACGACTTTAATTAGGTGTTTTATAATAAGTCATATTTACAGTAATTCAATATTTTCACCAATATTTATCCCCATTTCATAACTCCATTAAAGCCGAAATTCTTAATAAAATTTATCCGAGTCCCAGTGGTACGAGTTAATCAGTTTAGTAATTAAACGCCGATACGAAGTATGTGCCGGATGGGGCGATGAGTAATGGGCCAAGTCGAGAACTTCTGTAATTTATCGTGCGAACGTGACGGCTCGCGAATTCTTACATCACACTTATAAGGGATGGACCTTCGTATAGATAGCTCTTGATAGTCATGTCGTCTTGGTAAACATGGAATCAGGAGTGGAATATATTGGATATGTACCTATCTATCTATATCAAATAGCTGCATCAGACTGCTTGAAAATCGACTTGTTTGGAACTTTGTAGTCGTTTTTAGCGGTCGGGTTTTTGACAGTATTTTTTTTTATTACCTACATTTTAGTGAGAATTACATTTTTTTTTCATTTGTGAGCGCCATTTTGCAAATTTATTTAGCCTATGTCACTACCACAATTCTGACGAATTCAACGACACCTCATATGTCAAAATCCGTCCAGCCGTTTGGGCTGTAGGGCGTGCCAAAGATATGGACATACATACAAACATACATTACATACATACATACATACATACATACAAACATACATACGTCGAAAAACATTACCCTCCTTCTGACGCAGTTGGGTAAAAACATAGGGAAATAGGGGTTTTCATGACGTTTTACGACTGCGATGTTAATACGAACGCTTCTGTAAAAAACAAGTATTGCCCCTCACATCATTTATCATTTGATCCTTTGTTTTATTAGGTAGCGACTGTCAAATATTTAAATTAATATGTCCAATATGTCAAAGCATAGATTCTTAGCTTAGGTTCATACATTTTTATCTTTTAGAAGTTAAATTGCTTTCAAAGTATTTTCAAAGGATCTGGACAGGTCCTTTTAGATTTTTTGTGTGTAAAAAATCAACGTTTACTTTTAATAAAACTTCTACAATATAAACCACTACGTAACGCATTTTTAACGCAGACACTGAACAAATTCTGTAAAGATATTTCTTTCACAAAATACATACCAATATTCAAATAACCTCCTCGCGTTAGTACTCGACCAAAGCAATGCATCCGGCTCAATCCATTCCCAAGAACTAGGAAATATTTATACTTTCCTGTCATGTATAAAACACAATGCATTGCTGTTCTTTTACTGAGAGTTTACTGTCAGTATTTTTTGCATTGTTGATTATCTTAGCGCTAGGGAGCCAAGAAACCGTCAATATTTAAATGTATGTACTGCAGATATAGTAAACTACTACATTGTTTCCAGTGAAATTCCTGTCCTAATAGTTTCCTCACAAAAATGGCCCCCGAACTTCAAAGATTTTATTAATATGTTTTTAATACACGTATAACTTTTGCAATCCATGGAATTTCACTGCAAATGCACTGGCAATCCAACCTGCAATAGCTACTAGAAATTATAGGGAAAAACATTACCCTCCTTCTGACACAGTCGGGTAAAAATAAAAGGGTTTTTTTACGAAATGGCCAGAAAGAAAGAACCATTCATCTTCCATTTTCACGTAGTAAAGAATAAACATGTACCAAGAGTACATACAACACAAGATAAACACATACATCATACCAGTTCATAGGTACATAGGTATAACATGTACCGTCTCTTCGAGCCACTCACACGCTCGTTTACTTTATTACACTGTATAAAAACATACTAAAACAAGTTACAAATCCTATTACGGAACCCTACAGGGCAGGTCGTTTAACCTCACGTACCTACGATTTACTATTACAGCCAGTTATGAGGATGTTTTCCAGCGAAATTAAACCATTCACATGCGCCGATAGTGGCAATAAAATTTCTATAAGGGGCTACTTTGCTCCTCGTGGTTATGATTTCCTATGCCCTGGTACAAGATTGAGTCCTTTTGCTTACCACCAAGGTTATTTCCGGGTAATAAATATTATGAGGTTAGTTAGCCTTTTTCTATAAAATGGGTGATTATTTGTTTATCGTGTTACTTGGACGGAAAAATACTACAAGATGAAACCTTATATCTAATACAACATAAGCTGCTTTTGATGTGACTGACTACTTAGAATAATGGACCTAGTTAAGAGCGTGTACGCCGTCCTTATTCTTCAAAATGAATGAACCGATTTTAACGAAACTTGGTATGCATACGCTAGATATCCAGGTCTAAAAAGTTATCAAAAAACATTTTTGAAAAAGAGTTCAGGGGGAAGGATATCGTGATTTTTCACTTTCTATATAAATTTTAAAATCGCTCTCTCTCTCCCTCTGAAATCTTTTTCAAAAAGTTGTTTTCTGATAACTATTTAGACCTGGATATCTAGCGTATGCATACCAAGTTTCGTTAAAATCGGTTCATTCATTTTGAAGAATAAGGATTTGAAAGTTTGTTTGAAAAGCCGTACCGCGTTAACGCTCTTAACGTAGCTTGTGTTATTTTTCCAAAAAACTAGTGAAAATGATACTTATCAGAAATCGAATCCACATCTCCAACTCATCAAAATTAAAGTACTAGGTCAATAGAAACGTCTAAGAGCTGTTGTTTACGTCAAGAGAGAAGTAAGTCGTCAATTCAATCAATAGCAAATAATCTATTTCCGTGGTGCAGTCGTCGAGGCAATCTCAGGGGGACGTTGGAAAATGAGAAAATCTAGCGAGCTATCACCGAACTACTTCGGGCTATGCGCCCCTGGTGCTGTAAAGCAAATGATTGATTGTGAAATTGAGTTTCTTTAACTTTCTGAAAAGACAACTAAACAAAAAACACCATAACTTTAGTCAAATATTCCTTTCCGTAAATATTTTTTTTTAAACCATTTTTATAAATAACAATTAACGGTTGATTTGCTAAAACATATTAGATTGCAAAAATAAAATCGTACTAACATTTATATATTCTCCTGAATCTATTTTTGCCTTCCTATAATCTGCATTCTGCAAATGAATCAAAGTTGAGCATATTTCCACCACGTGCAGGTTTCAACTAAAACTTTGACATATCGGATAGCGAGACCGACAGAAAATAAACAAAGTTTTATATGCGTAAACAACAGAGCAATCCGTTTTATGAATATGATATCGTAGTACTAGCTTTCCCCTCGGTTTTGTCCATGTGGACTTTAATTTTGGTTTGGATTAAAAAGGTCACTGTGTTATTTCCCATATGTGTTCAGTCCAACAAACCTTGTTGCTATTTCACTGTAATTCAGTTGAGAATATCAAAACATCCGCACATCGAAACTTTTTGTGTTAAATAGCATAGACTACGAGTAACATTTTTATGCACTTCATGATCGAAAACTAATAATCTATTTAGTATCAATAATATTCATATTCATTCATTAATTAAGTATTAGTATTCTACACATAATTTATCTCGTTTAAATTACTAATTATTTTTAATGAGTCTAAAAAGAGAAGCCCCTCATCCATATTTATACCGTCCTACTCAGTTACATTAATTGGCATGTGGGCTGTTTCTGAGATCGTGGCTTCAAAGCCTACTGGCTAAACGCAAAAGGTAAATGAAATGAGAAGCCTAGTAGGCAACTGATATAATTACACTTATTACCTTCTCTTAGTAGTCGTCAGGGCAAAATTCATCGAAAAACATTATAAACACGACTCCTGTGTACCTACTAGAAGTTATACCCGAGACGAGATGTTTAAAAGACCGATTTTCAAGCCAACAGAAAATCTACTACTTGCATAAATACAAAAAAATAACACTAGGTACAAGCTAGAATATTTCACAAACTCAAAGAACAAGCGACCTGAATTTTGCGTCCAAATTCTAAGTCGAGAAACGCCTAATTTTATTGTTTACAAAATCCCAGGATTTTCCGGTAAATTAGTATTGGCTGCCGTATTACTTACGCTTTCAATCAATTTTGAGTGTACCTACACCAACACCTTTTCACCCGGCCGCCCCAGAATAAGGAGACGCAAACGTTTTTACCTTCACCTTTGAGGGTTCGAGGCAGTTATTTTAATTTTCATACCTACGAAACGGAGACGAACTTTTTCCCAAAAGATCTTCATAATTTTATTTTGACGGATAACCTGCCTCGCGCTGTCGGGGAGAGCCATAAAGATTGTTTTATAACACAACTTGGTAAAGAAATATAATGTGCTTAAAAATAACCACCGGTCTTGAACTGACTTTAATCATGTTTCTGACTCGACTTTATTGCTGAACGGACAGTTTTTTGAAAAAAAAAATACCATAAGTTTAGAAGCATCAAACAAAAATGACGCCCAGAAAAACCAGGAAATACCAGGGCTCCAGACATAGTTTGAGTCATTTAGAAGACTTTCGAAGACGTGATGGAAGCATTATGACGAGTCCTTCCCGTTACCAACCTCGCTTAGTTAGCAAGGTTGGTAGCGGGGCTAGCAACCGCCCCATCTTTGTAACATGCATTCTTCTATAGGTCATGGCAACATGAAGGCAAAAGAATAACGTAACCTTTAGGATTTAAATTGCTATCTAGATACATTATTCAACCGATCAACAGTCGTCAGTGCAACACGCGATGCACTGGGGCCCTGTGGCACCACCAGGTCAAGTCATGTTAAGGCCAGGTCAAGGTTACATGTTCCCCACCAACCGTGTCTGCACGTTGCCGTCGTGGTGGGGCTTGCGTGTCTCAATGATCTTGGGGGCTTTGCCGGTAGAGCCACTCATGCCGGAAGGTCCCAAGTGAGAGACCAGACCAAGAGAGACACAAGAGGGGCACACCGTTCGGAGACTTGAGCAGTGTTCGGGTCCTCGGACGGTGTGCGTCTCATTGGCTTGCTCGCTGCTCTCTGGTACGCGTCTGATCATCAGACGTGACTGTGAGGGCAGCGAGCAAGCAGTGAGAGAGAGGGAGAGAGGAGGGGAGAAAGGGACCGCACCCTCAAAAAGGAAACTATGGATAAAGGCACTGAAAGAGAAGTTGTCTCCGGCGGTGAGCCGGATGACCGGAGGGCCGGGTTTGCGGAGGTGGTGGAGGCCGCGCTTCGCGATGTGGCCTTGAAGAGGAAGCTTTCCTCAAAGAACAAGGCCATAAGCGAGGCGATGGCCTCCATTCTGGCGGCAGCGGAGGCTAACCGAGGTGGGCCTCCGCGGGACGAGATGTCCAAGCTGCGGGCTGAGGTCGCTCGCTTGGCTGCCGCCACGGAGCGTCTCCAGAAGGAAAACGAGGGGCAACGCGCAGACCTGGCCAGGCTCCGGGGAGCCGGCCCACAGGGGGCGCCTCAAAGGGGGCGCAGAGAGGACAGCTGTCCCGTGCCGCAGGAGAGCCAGGTGCTGGACTTGGTGCGGCAGGAGATGGCTGCCTTCCAGGCGCGGTTCTCCGTCCTGGAGGGCATCGTCCTGCGCCCCCCGCTAGCGAGTGCGGCGAGTAGGAAGGCCCCCCCAGGCCGGAAAAAGGCGGGGACATATGCGGCCGCCGTGGCTGCCACACCGGGGTCGTCCGGCCAGGACAAAGGGTCCGGGCCGGCACCCGCGAAGCCGGTGCCGGGAAAACCGGACCCGGCCCCGGGAAGGAAGAGGAAGGGTGGTGTGACTGCACGGACGGCGAAGGCTCCTGCGCCAGCCGTGCAGCAGCTCCCCCCGGCTTCCTCGCCTTCTGAACCTCCCCCGGCTCAAGCCGAATGGCAAGTGGCCGGTGAGAAGAAGAGGGCGGGAAAGGCAGCCAGGGCGGCAAAGAGGCGGGAGAGAAGGCGGCGGCAGAGAGCGCGAGGCGTCGCAGCTGCGCTCCGCGCCCCGAAGACCGCGGCTGTAGTGATAACGCTGCAGCCGGACGCGGTGAAGAGGGGCGTGACGTATGCCAAAACGCTCACCAAAGCCAAGGAGGCCATCAACCTCGGTGAGCTTGGCATCGTCGGGGGTCTCCGGCTCAGGGTCACCATGACCGGGGCCAGGATGCTCGAGATCCCTGGAGCAGACAGCGGTCCGGCCGCGGACGCTCTAGCCGAAAGGCTTAGGGCGTCCTTGGGCGCGGATGACGTCCGAGTGTCCAGGCCCACGAAGTGCATAGACATGCGCATTTTGGGCCTGGACGACTCCGTCACGGAGGGGGAGGTGTTGGCCGCCGTCGTCAGGACGGGGGGGTGCTCTACAGAGGAGGTGAAGGTGGGCACCATCCGTCCTGACAACACGGGCATGCGAACCGTAGTGGTGAGCTGCCCCGTGTCGGCGGCCAAGAAAGTTTCGGAGGGCCGAAGGCTCTTGGTGGGCTGGGTCTCCGCGCAGGTGAAACTGCTGGAGCCCAGACCTCTGAGGTGCTTCCGTTGCCAGGTTGGCAACCACGTCGGAGCACTCTGCACCTCGGAGGTGGACCGCAGTGACCACTGCTTCCGCTGTGGTCAGCCCGGTCACAGGGCCGGCTCGTGCGACGCCGCGCCGCACTGTTTCGCATGTGCGGCAGCTGGCAAGCCGGCCGATCACTGGGCTGGGGGCAAAGCCTGCGGTCCACCCGCCAGGGCCGGGTCGAGGAGAAAACCCTCCTCCACCGCCGCCGCCACCGCCGTCGCTTCCGCCGCAGCCGCCGCCACCGTCGCCGCCGCTGCCACTGCTCGGGAGGGGGCTGAAATGGAGTGCCAGTAATGGCCCCATTTCGCCTCCTCCAGACGAACGTTAGTCGCTGCGCCTCTCAGGAACTGACGCTCCTGAGCAAGGCGCAGTGACTGACGCCTGCGGACAGCGAGCAATTACTCGCAAGACACTCCACTTTCCGTCTACATGATGTCCTAGTATTATGATAATAAGCCTCTAATTATATACCCTTATTCTTATTAGAACAATAAAAAAGAAAGATACATAATATTCGTTCAAAATTTAAAATATCTTGACCTCTATCTTCACTTTTCAGTTTTGTTACCTTTTCAGTTAGAGCGTACTTAAAAAAATATTATCAAAGAATCTCCATTCTCAAGAAGATGGTCCTTAGGCACGGACTGTAGGATCGAAGCTATTTACTTTTCAGTTTCAAAGTCACGAGGTTACCCGTAAAATTCCAAATTTTACTACTCCTATTAAACTTTTTCAATTTTATCATAAAATAGAACAAAGTTTGGTTTACTTTAACTCCAGCATAAACTAAATTGTTGTTTTATGATAACTTAACTTGAATAGATTCTAAGATATTTTTATAGGTTTTCAAAGGCACTGTATGCAGACTGTAAGCACGCATTTAATTAGTAGGACCACCAGGAGCACAAATTACAATGGAGATTGCAGCTCTGTGTCACAGTTTGCATTACAAAGCAAACTTCATTTTCTTCAGTAAACAATTATTAAAATACTTCGTTCTCTTTCTTCTTTCAAATATTCCCAAACTTATCTTTCACCAAATTGCCAATTGCCTTCACAAGGACCAGCAATCACATAACGTCACCAGGAGCACATATTACGTAGGAGGTTGTAACTCTAACACCGTGTAACAGATTATCAGGCCCATGCAGCGTTGGGTGAATGGTCGTAATTAGAGGCTTGTAGACGCAGTCTGGTGGTAACACGATTAGGCTGAAGCCGTATACGGCGACAATTATCGGCAGGTGCGAGTTCCTTAGACACGAGTTTGTACTATCGATCACGGGTTCATGTTTGTTTCTTGTAAGGCGGATTGTGTCATAGACTAATATTATTGTGTGGGGGGGTGGGTGATTCTGCAAGTAATTTTTGATTGTGTTCGCCGATTTTTGTTGGATGTAAGTATTTACTTTGCATGTACTTAGCTAGTTTATTTTTGACTATAGTAGTCAAAAAATAAAAGGCCCGTTTTGACAGTAGGATACAACAAAGAGATTTATTTCATGTCTCTTTCATACTAAGTAGTAAAGTAATCCTAGTACCTAGTAAGTAACCTGCTGTCAAAACGGGTTTTTTATTTTTTGACAACTTTAGCTGCAAATCGTAAACGTCACCTGCTAATGACCTCCGACCTCTTTACAGACTGCTTTAGTTTCGTTTACGTTCATAAATCAGCGGATTTATTCTGTCAGCATATCGCCGCGAAAACTCAGGTGGAGTAAGCTTGAAGTAAGCTGTCATTCCATCTTGTTTCGATGGATTGACAGCTTACTTTAAGTTCACTGTAACTTAGTTTTCACGGTGAAATGTGTACAGAATTACACTGCTGGTCATAGACGCATTCTAGTTGTCAGTACAACATACCTTTGCAGTGTTCCTTCGTTCGTACAGTGTCCATTTTTACTATTTTCTGCCCGCGGATCCGACCACGTGGATGTCGGTTTTCGCGTAAAAAAATTGCCTATGTCCTTCTGCATATCCCAGGCAGGATATATCTGCCAAATTTCATGACGATCTGTTCAGCCGTTTCCGCATGAAAGTGTAACAGACAGACAGAGTTACTTTCGCATTTATAATATTAAAATTCCAGGTTGCCTGGAAGAGATCGCGGAATGCGATAAGGCCGCCCATTGTACATGTGTTTTAGTTAGTACCTAATGTTCTTTTTATGTTATTATCGGTGTACAATAAAGTATATAATAAATAATAAATAAATAAAATATAAATACATAAAAATATAAATTACATTGCAAACAAGTATTGCAATCTCAGTTTCTGCGATAGTCTGATAAAAAAATCTCCTCAAGAGCATTAAGGCCTAGTGGCTTGTATATCAAAATACTATATTAAAAAAAATATGATAAGCTTACTAAATCATGCCTGATTTTATAACTTTGCAGATACAGAACCAATTTTCGTAAAATGAATTTCTTTGAGAAAGAAAAATACATGAATAGCAAAGGATTTTTACTAACACGACGTTGAGCTGTAAAACTAGCGGTGGCGTAATTTGCATTTTTACCAAAGAGCAACGACAAAGATGGTTTATATCAAGTAAAGGGATAATAAATGTAGTTCTATTTTACTTTCTAGGTACTACACGATGCGTGGTGTTAAACACAAATCCTTTTGTTTCCGACGAGAGATTAGAAGTTTTACAGAACAATCGGTTTCTGAGAAAAATATCATTTTTTACTTTACGCACACAATTGTACAGAGGCGGACTTAATGCCTTAGGCTTTTTCTATAAGTCAAACTGATGAAGAGACAAATAGTGGTAGGTGCAATGATGAAAAAGAACTACAACACTTGAACGCAAGTTAAGTGATGCGATCGGCTGTTGAAAACGCATTTAGCCAATCAGAGCAGCTAACTCTCGTGTTACAATTTATCACATTCATTTCACGACAATTTTCCCTATGTATTACTTACTTGTTATCGTGGAAAGAAAAGTGTTTTTTTTAACTTGTAGTGATTTTATCAACTTCTAACTGGTATTGATATAAACTATAGATAATTTTTCTATAAACATACCTATATAATAATATGACGTTAATTGTAAGATTTTATTAAAAACCTATGTATGACAATTTATATGAAAATAAATTAAATTAAAAATACACGAAACTTACAACAAACTAAAATATAGCATCAAAAAATTCGTCCTCAACGCTGTCAGCTGGTAATGTGCCCAAGAGACTGGCGGCATTGCCACGTTGAATGGCAACTTGTAGTGATTGGGCAACCTCAAAAGAAACAAATTATCAGTGTTTTATTGAGGAATGGGCTAGCTTTTGACCTCGATCCTGACTGACAGAAAGCGATGGATGAGGTGTGTGTATGGAGCGAGCGTGTCCAAAAGATGCCTTGAGGCACTGGTACACGAAATTGCGCTACTCGAGGAGGCTTCATTCATTTATCAGTCTAATCAGTAGTTACACGTTTGTAAAGAATAATGGACTGTCCACGTTTCTTTTTTATCCGTGACACTTTCATGCCTCCCTAGTTAACAAAAACAGATCATCTTATTTAAGGGCGTCGTAAAATTGCCCCGGAATCGCCTGCAGGCCACAGTTTACATCAAACACTTGATCAACATTTTCAATAAAACGAATCATCTCATTCGACAAGTGTTATTGTTATGTGACACAGAGTAAAATATACAGTTGGGAAAAACTCTGTTTATTTAACACTAGTTTTTGCCCGCGGCCCCGCCCAAGTAAATGTCGGTTATCGCTTAAAAAGTAGCATAATTATGTCCTTCTCCATATCCCACCCCATTTATTACTTCTTTTTTTTAATACATAGCCTAATAGTACGTCGCAAAAACAGTATCAATTTTAGCACTTTGCATGCACCAGTCTTTTTGTTTATTAAATTATCTTTATACTTTTATTGTATAGTTCGTACAATATATGTTATGGCTAATAGCCGAAGTGCGGCTACACCTAGTTTTAGCCGGTCATTGGGCACCCCGACTCGGACAGGACTTTTTTTTAAACCACACAGAAATAGGAACTTCAAAGTGTTTTGAGGTTAGGTTAGAACTAGTTGTAGCCGGGTTGCACCTAGTTGTAGCCGGCTAAAACTAGGTGTAGCCGCACTTCGGCTATTAGCCGTAACATATACATAGTGTAAGAAAGGTCTCTCAGGGGTGAATTTATGGGCTATTGAAAGAGTTCGGCATGTTATCAGGAGGTAAAAATATGTAATAGATTTAAAAGTAAAAATAGTAAAAAAGCACAAACAGGGGTAAGACTAAAACAATTTGATAAAAACACAGAAAGTCTCGCAGAAAAGTCGTTTGCTTTTCGCGGTCATGAGCCCACTAAAGTTGTCGGGAATCGCTGGCGGGGCGTATATTCTCGCCATCGCCGCAAATAGAGCACGTTCGAGTAAGGAGTTAATAACGCCATGCTACAATAGTAAATTTATTCTGTTGAGTCTATTTTGTGTGAAAAACGTGAAACTATGAACTCACGCATGAACTCAGCTAATATACTCCCGATCTCATTAGTGATAAACTAACCCGGTAACTTCACAAAAGTTGCTACTTTCTGCACTGGAATACTAATAAATAAACGTACGGCGATGCGCCACTGGTACACGGTGGACTAAACGTTTTGGGAACACATTCATTGTGCGTACAGCTAAGGAGTGGAATTCCCTGCCAGAGTCTGTTTCCTGATAGCTACAACCTGGGAGTCTTTAAGGCAAGAGTAAAAAGGTTACTTCTACGCAAGCGTGCTCCATCTTCGGCCACATCATCGCTTACTATCAGGCGAGATAGTGGTCAAGCGCGCGCCTATAAATAATAAAAAAAATATTTTTCATCCGACACGCATTAAACGTTTTAGAAATTATTTCATTGTGCATACCGACCGCTTATCATTAAATAGGTTACTCCTAGGTTCTACTGTCATACCGACCGCTTATCATTAAATAGGTTACTCCTAGGTTCTACTGCATTGTCGACCACATCATCCCTTGCCATAAGGTGAGATATAAGTTAAACGCAAACAAACTATTGAAATTAAATTCTTAAATTTAAATTAACGCCAGCGAAGCCAGCGAACTTCATATCCGTTCAAGTCTAAATTATATTTTTTTTACTATTGGTCAAGCCTGCAATAAAAACTGTCTTGGTTGCGTATTAATTTTTACATCAAAAAGATTTTTAAACTAACTCTCATAAAAAAATAATTAAAAATATACTTATGTACCAGGTTCGCATAAAAAGGAAGAGGTATAAAGCAAAAAATACTCCTCTGTTCTCCTTACATTGTGTTTTATAATGAAAACGAACGGCGAATTGTATGAGGTTGTAAAACAAATGTAAACAACATTTATTCCGCGGCTTATGGCTATTCTGTGACGCGTTCACAATCACAGTCGATGTTACCTACCTACTTAATGTTTTTAATCTGCATATTATTATTAAATTCATGTAAGTAATTATTGGAAATTGCAAATGGCTGAAAACCGTACGATGTGGAATTCATGTATCGGCCGATGCGTACGTCATGATTGAAAAGTATTGGGAAAACAGTTCATTTAAGTACCTACTTAGATTATTCAAAACAACACACTGGTATATGTTTAAAAAATTGACCAACAAAAATAAATATTATGTACTTTTTGGTCCTAACTCCTAATGAAAAACTAATTCATTCTCGTATTTGTCATTACGTTACATCCTATTCTAAAAATACACAAAGCTGCGTAAAGTGAAAGTTAACCAACCAAATATAATAAAAATATGGCACCTTCATTCCATATTTTAAAATCAAAATGGCAATCTTAAAAAAGAATCGTCGCGAGACAAATTCCAATCGCGGCAAAAAAAATGGGCCGACGAAATAAAAGGCGGAAAGGCGCGAAAGTAAAGATATTGCTTCTGTATTTTATAAGTATAGATTTTCTTTCGAGTAAAAAGCATACTTTCTCATTTGTATTGCGAAATTATTTGCCGCAAATGGCAGAATACGGGCATTCTGGAAAGATGATAAATCTTGTTTGGAAAACCAAAATCTAAGAACATTCTGAGTATAAAAAAACCTAGGTACCTATTGAACCTAGTTTTATAATAACATTTACTCCACTGTAGATACATGTTACATTTTAAATACGTATCTAACTACATACACTTAAAATAAAATTTAAAACTCCTAACTAAAATACGGCGTCAAAAAATTCAGCCGCATCGCTGTCGACTGGAAGTGAGCCCAAAAGATTGGGGGCATTGCCACGTTGTATGGCAATGCTTATCCTCTGTCCGAAGTAAAAGCCAGCCCTTTGGTCACGCGAAGTGTCAACTAAGCGTTTAGCAACTCCTTTAAATAACGCATGAGCACTCGGACCCCACGGCCCAAGCGTTTCAACCCCAAACGGCTCGAAAATGTAATTGCCAACAAGGTCATTATATTTCCGCCGTTTAAGGTTCTCAGCAGCCGCAGCAGGTATCTATACCCAGATTAGAATGAATTTTTCACAAAAAGTCTACTAATTTCCATTATAATAAGTAACAACATAATTAAGATTTTGTACATGTTCAGACGCCAGCACATCAAACTACCCGAAACCTTGAACCTTATGTTGTAGCAATAAAGTTAAAAATCTATTAAAGAAATTTGACAGATTGTTGTAGCTTGATGACCACGTCTCCTGTGTCTTTTATAACAAGACAAGATCAATTTGAAGATAACATTTTTGAAATTAGATAGGTTTTTTACAATTATTTATCAACAATGTCTTGTAATATAACTCTGTAGTTGACTAGCTTTATCCAGCGGGTTTGTTCTCGTGGCCTAATCCATTGGAACCGTAAATTGCATTGGGGATGCATGAAGGAGCCTCCTCGTGTAGCGCAATTTGTTCCATCAGGCACTCAACTGAACCGAGCGCTCGGCGCATCCTGGACAGTCTCACCTTATAAGACTGGCCAATCCTTTACTTGCGGTGATAGGGGAAACGCCCGCCTGGTCCGCGAGTTTGACGTTCGCACCAGAGTCCGACGTCAAGTAGCTGTGTTTCGTCGGCTCGTGGCAGTACCAGTGCCTCAAGGCATCTTCTGGGCACGCTTGCTCCATCATAGACCTCATCCATCGCTTTCCATTAGGCGTGATCGAGGTCAAGAGCTAGCCCATTCCACAATTCAAAAAATGCAAAAATTGTTCTGGAAAAAAACAACACGTAGTGATAGTCCAGCTTTGTATAATTGGAAGATTTTTTTGGTATCCCGATGCGAGACTGATATGTCAAACTTCAACATCCTATTATATACCTTGACATAGTAATAATAGAGTTTTAAAACGCGTGAATCGGGTGGCACACCGGTGTGCCAGCGGCGCTTGACCGGTAGAGATTACCTTTTTTTTATTATTATTATTGATAGGCACGCGCTTGACCACTATCTCACCTGATGGTAAGCGACGATGTGGTCGAAGATGGAGCACGCTTGCCTAGAAGTAACCTATTCACTCTTGACTTAAAACCTCTTGCAAAAATAAAATATTGTACCTCTTTTTTTATTAGATAAGTTGCCATTGAAGGAAAAAGCCCATTCTCAATTTTCTATAAGAGAGTGTCTGATTTAGTGCGGAGACATTCTCCCCGGAGGTCGTTCGGGTTTAATTAAGCACCCTTTATGACCCAGGAGTGGGGGATTCAATCTTACGAACAAGGAAACTGTGTTTTTAGGCTTAAGATCGTGATCAACTTCGACCTCATAAAGGCGAGTAGGTTAGATAGAAAAGTGTGTAGTTGACGCAATTATATTATAAGTAAAAAAAGTGTAGATATGTTATAAGCGCTCAGCAAGCGACACGTCAAAATTTGGCTAATTAGCCACATTTTCCTCGGCTTGTCTCTTTTCCGCTCTCGATAATTACGACATGCCGTCCTACTTCTACGTGTCATCTAACAGTGTGACATTGTGCTGTTCTTAAAGATCGAATGTTGTTTATGTAACCTATCTACACCTTTTCAAGGTATAATATCTATGGCACTAAGTTTAATAAATTAATACTTGAGCACGGTACAATCCGTGTGCTCGATAAGGTTCGATACTACAATAAGTTTTCTGGGAAATTTCATAGTTGATGAATTAATGAAACCCAGATATTGATGCTGTGCGTTGTCTGTCAGTGAATGAAAGAATGATTGAATTTAAGATTATATATAGAGAGAGATTATATTAAGATAAGAGTAAATTGTTGGACAGTGGAGTGTGTGGAAAAATTTAAGTTTAACGGAAAAAGTTGTCTAAAAAAAGAAACTGACTTCCAAAAAACACTACAAAGTTCAAAATAACTTTAATTTCGGAAGTCGGTGTTTTTAGTTGCTTCTTCGTTATTTGACACCGACTTCCGAAATTAAAGTTATTTTGAACTTTGTAGTGTTTTTTGGAGGTCGGTTTCTTTTTTTTGTGAAAAAGTTTTTATTTTTCACTTTTTAGTGGTACCCCACACCTAACAACACCACTGAAAAGTCACAGGAAAGCAAAAATACGCAATTTCGTATACATGAATGATTTTTCCACATATTTTTTCCAGCTATTTGGATTTAATAACCAAACTACTGAACCGATTTTGATAAAATTTCAATGGGACCATTTGGGAAGTATAACACAAAAACAATTTTTCAAATCGGTTGGCAAGCGACGGAGTTATGCGCGAACAAACATAAAAAAAATACAAACATCCGAATTGAGAACCTCCTCCTTTTTTAGACGTCGGTTAAAAATGTCTACAAACTGCTGACCAACGATGGAGGAAGAAAAGTCAAGCCATTATCACCATCCTTATTAGAAACATTTGTATGCATGTCAGTTCTGGAAAAATTAATAATTTCCTTACCTCTCTTTATTTCTGTACCAGCCTCTACAAAACCAAGCTACCACAATTCAATCACTTTAGTTTTCAGAAAAAAATATTTTTATCATCGTTCTCTTCCAGTCAATGGTAGGTACCTACTACGTACTTACGTAGCTATCGAATTCGTACATTCAAAAAGTAAACTCCTGTAATACAATTGAAGCGTTCAGAAAACGAAGGAAGCTACATTAACCAGGCCTGCAAACCCAGTACCTTAACACCCAGTCTTCTTCTTCTTCTTCGTCGTTCCCTCACTGCTGAGGATCGCGACCACATACGACGCGTCTCCAAGTCATGCGGTCTTCTGCAATGTGGACCGCTCTGTACATGCTGCCTCCAGCAGCCTTCTTTATGGCGTCGGACCATCTTGCCGGTGTTCTACCTTGAGCGCGTCTTCCTTCGACCCGGCCCAATATTATGAGCCTTTCCAGATTATGCTTGGATGAACGCATAATATGTCCGAAAAGGCTGAGGGCACGCTCCTGGCATATTCCAGAAAGCCGTTTGGTGATTTTGAGTTCTGCCAGTATGGACTCATTCGTTCTCATGGCGGTCCATGGTATACGAAGAAGTCTTCGCCAAACCCACATTTCAAAAGCGTCGATCTTTCTGCTTTCGCGACTTTTTATGCACCATGTCTCTGCTCCATACAAAAAAATAGAGAATACCAGAGCATGGACCAATCGTATTTTGGTGTTCCTTCGGATGCCACGGTTACACCCAGTACCTACCTAAATTCCTAGCTGCTACAACCACTGGTGAAAACTTAGTCGATGCAGCCCTGGTAGCGATACCGCAGAGTCGTCGGCACGTCGCATTACCTGACATGACCGCAATACGTCTGTCTGATTTAATCGCGCTTGGATGCACTGCTTCGTGTCTTAGCTTTCTCGTCATGTCACAGTTTTGGTATTTTGGTTCGACTTAAGGCCCTTATTCATAAAAACTTTTCAACCAGTACTTAGTTAAAATACTGTTTAAGAGATTCTAAATACGAATTCTCTATAAAAAAAATTGAATAGAGAATCTGCTTTTCAGTATTTTAGTATGTAATAATGTTTATAAAGTGTTTATGAATACGACTGTTAGAATGATGATGATGAATGGCAATTGATTTTGAAGTTGAAATGAAAAAATGCTTTCAGGAAATTATGAAATCAGAAAATATAGAATAAAGATAAAGATGGCTGCTCCATTTTCAGGAATATTATACTCCCACAACATATAACAACGGAAATTCTTCGTGTTTGTTAACGAATCAGTAAACAAACAAAGAAAATAAACAGCCGAGAGAAAAAAGTACGTTATTAGGCGCTATTCAGGGAAAAGTAATTAATTGGCACTCAGATGATAGGTACTAGCATAACATAAGGAGCTTAGAAGTAGCCGAGCATCAACGTACAAGTTGAGCCTCAAGATAAACTTTTCGCTATTAGTACTAAACTAACACAGATTATATTATACGGAATCATAGCCGTAGACGGGTGAAAACAGAAGATACAACTGGTAATTTACTCTACTATAATATGAAGTGAAAGGCATTTCACTTAATTTTATTCACAACTCCGCAAGACCTAAGAAAATCCGTCCATTCAACGATAGCTTGAAAGTTTAAAACTTGGTAATTCATGGGCTTCCCCGTTGTCGGCCGCCTCGTAACAGAAAAATAATCAGGAGGTTGAGAATACCAGGAGAACATGGGCGGGTAGGTATTCTTATCTCTAACCAAACACAGCTTCGACGTAGTTTTGTTTTCCCTAACTTTGTTTCGCGAGCTGCGAACTTACAACACACGTATGATTTCAGAGATATAAAGTATCGCATTTCTTGTGTTTGTTTATGTTGTGTGTTTTGGTTTAATTTGTTGAAAACGTAGCAAAACCGTAAGTTTCATCTGAGAGACTTGAAGAGAGGTAATTTTGTCGGGCGATCATACCACACTAACAATTCTGTCAATTTCAAAATTAGTTGGATATTTTTTAAATCATAAAATGCCATGGCAAAATCGCAAATCAAGCTAGTAATAACCTAGTCAATTGATTTTCATTCAAGTGTAATTAAGTAAAAGTCCATATTTCTTTACTTTATATTGTTTTGATTTAATTTAACACAATGTTTTGAAACAACCTAAAAATAAGAGCCGTCTGTTTTTTCTTTTATTTAATTTATCACACTGTTTCAATAAAAGTTTAATTATTCAACAAGTTTCATTAGGTTTCAATAAATCTTTGCGCCTGACTTACAACTGGCAATTTATTGTTATTTCAAATTCCTTCTACGAATCTGAACAAGGGCAATAAATCTGTGTCAATTTTCCGAATGTTTTCGTCGAGGTATTTAGTAAAAACTATTCAATAAGGAATTCTTAAAATCTTTCCCGGGAACCGATAGTCAAATATTTTACAATTGTGAATATCGCTGCCAATGTTGCGATTGAATCCAATATCCCATTGAAATAGTTTATCTTTATTGTAAACCATTACAAATTAGGTCTTACCATATTTTGTTCATATCACGATATTAAGCATTGTTTTGTAAATGGTTATGTTGATAGCAAGCTTTAAAAGCAAATCTTTATTGTAATAATTAAGTATTAGGAGTTCAACCCTCGGGTAATTAAGATTTCATCCCGAGATTTTATTAGTATGAAAACCTTTTCCTTCATAAAACGTGGGGCCAGAATATAATGTCTTTTCCCACCCAAGATAGGAGGTACTTTTTTCACAAATAAATTATTCAAATAATAATAAAAATGTGTGTAAAATCAGTTTTTATGAAACTGACACTATTAATTCCGATGGAGATACCAGGATATCATAAACCACGTAGATGTGAGCCCAGCCAATAACGCACGTCGTAGATCGCGTGATACGATAAAACACGATACAATTTGTGTTCGCTACTGGAATCCGATATGTTTCTGATGTGAACCGTTTCATTCTGGATTTGAAAGCTTGACACTTGTATCTTGGAGGTAAAATCTTAGGATAAAATACACACGCATAATATGTGTCTGTATGGATTTTACGTATGAAAAAGATGAAATTGGGTTACAATTTACGACTACCAAAAATATTTTTTTTGATCCGAAAAACCTAATATGTTCTATATTTATTAGTCTACCCGGTTTACTACCAAGTACATGTGTAAATCAATTTATGTTTCTAATTGACTTCAGAATACGTCAAAAGTTATATTCCTCGCTCTATCCAATTTAAATGGTTTTTTCTAACAGAGCTTTCTGACAACTTTTTTTTAAATAACACAACTAAAACATTTCCATGACTGAGATAAAAATCTTCGATCATATAAATGCGTGTTCTTCGATTTCCACGTACGTTCAGAATGGTTGAACGTCTCCCGACATATTACGATTATGGATATCAAAGGATTTAGATCATGATAGTGCGAACTGATACAGTTATCCCCATCGGAAGCATTTTATACATCTCTGCGTTACTTATGCGATTATGTTAATCGTATAGGATTCGTCTGAGTTGCAGGTTCCGTTGTTATCCAATAGGTGCTAACTTATTGCAATAGGATTATTTGATTTAATTTAAATCAACTTTTAATTCAATAAAAAAAAAAGATAAATCTCATTGTAAAAATATTTCCAAAAAGTAAAATAGCTGGTCTTTTGAGTCGTATATTACATCGTGTCCTTTAAACATAAAATATCGAGACATCAAACAAAAAAAAATCAAATCGGGAAACTAGATTTTTTAAAGTTTTTTTACCCAACTATAATAAAGATCTATTCCATCTCCGTAAATTGCTAATTGCTGGAGACTTTATTTACCCTCGACAGTTCAATGTTCATCGAACGCGCCATCATGGACATTTGTGTACAAGCGCTAGAGCCAGCTAGAAAAGGGTAGATTATCGAGGACGGCCAGCAAACACTAACCCTGTTTGTATGCTGCCTTAGTAATTTTTTTGCCAACGCTTTAACGTTTTTGAGGATTTTAAGCAAATAACTGTAAAATATTGTTATTAAAAGCTACAAAAAAGTTGATATTGTTAAATTACTTTGATTTTTGCCTGTTTATCTACCTACCTCTTGTACAATCCAACCCATAAACCATCTTCGTAAACTGACTTATTATTATTGCTAAAATAATTTATTCAAAACAACTAGAAGAAAAAATAAAAAGAATTGAATACTGTTTTCATTAGAAACATTGTTGTAACTCACTTAAGTACATAAATATTATGATGTAGAAGAAATGAGGGAAGCCTTAGCTGTGCCGTGCTCTAGTTTCAAGAAACGATCTCTTATGGCGCATCCACACATGCCCGGCGGCACGGCCGGCGGCCAACCCGGCGGCCAAGCTGGCGGCATGGCCGGCGGCACATGCATCTTTTACCTTTTACATTTTTAATTCAGCGGCAAGGTGGTCTGAAAGCCGGTCGCAAACCCGGCGGCATAAGCCGGCGGCATGTGTGGATACGCCATTAGCAAGACTTTCAAAAATACACCTAACGAATTTGATGATATATGCAGGTAAATACTTAGTTTTCTAAATTCCTACGATTATCGAAACTTTGTATCTAAAATATCAGTTTTGTCACAATGCTTAGATATTTTTTTATACAGTGGTAAACAACATGTAATGGTCAAATCATAATAATATGAGCAAAACAATCCTCACAGATGCGAGTGGATCTGTCCAGAACGTGCAAGCCACATGGTATTTGTTAACCAATCACATTAACGGCAGAACGCATTCAGATGTGTGGGACAAGTGTAGACCCTCATCTTAATTGGGACATGGAATACTTTAATCCCGACAGTGGTAGAATAATATTCGACTTGCATTCGGACGGTTCCGCTGGAAAAAGCTAGTTTATAATTATTGTGAGCTAACTTTGCTTCACAAAAACAGTGTCTATCAGATAAATGTGTCCACATTTATGTGATTCTTTTATGCAACGCTTTGCATATCCGTGTTGCAATTCAAATGCAGAACGTTGTTTAGATTTATGATGCCCTAATGGCACGCGAACTGTTTTTAGGTTTTTGTTTGGTCGATGATAACTTTGTAAATGAATAACTTTAAAACCCACAAATAGCCAAATACATAGCACTAAATGAATTCAAGTCATTGTTTAGTCAGGGCTA
This sequence comes from Melanchra persicariae, assembly GCA_947386135.1. Lineage (NCBI taxonomy): Eukaryota > Metazoa > Arthropoda > Insecta > Lepidoptera > Noctuidae > Melanchra > Melanchra persicariae. Next base: position 3,878,921 of record OX376661.1, on the reverse strand, counting down.
ATTTTTAACTGAAGAAAAAGATGGTCGTTTGACAAATTTATACAAAAGCTGTCAAACTGCCATTTTTATTTTTCAGGTTACACAGCAAGGTAACAGTTATCTGACGATTGCAAAATTGGTACTCAATCGTTTAAATAGACAAAGAGAGAAAGATGTTTTAAATGCATTTAACGTTAAATTAATTTTAGTGATTTCTGGTAAAAATGTGCCTGTAAAAAACTAAGGATAAGCATTGCCATACAACGTGGAAATACTGCCAGCCTTTTGGGTACATTACCAGAGGCATGCGATGCGGAGGAATTTTTCGACGCCATGTTTTTCTATTGGACCGACATAAAAGAAGCATTTTTCAAATCGGTTCATAAATGACAGAGTTATGAGGTAACAAACAAAAAAAAAACGAATTGAGTACCTACATTCTCCTTTTTGAAGTTGGTTTATGATATAACAATCCCAATCCGAATGTTTGACTGAAAACTAAATTCTTCTGATGGTCGTAAGTTGGTATATAATACGAAGGTAGAACTTTGAGTGTCGTTTACAAGAACGAGAAATGCCTTTAGAGAACTCTCAAAGGACCAATTAGCGTTGCTATACGATTGCTAACAGCGCGGCCCTGCAACTGTCGCATACGTAGAATTTGTTGACAATAAAGTACTAGGAATACATAAACTGCGCGGAGATAGGTACCACACGTTATTAGTGTACACAACAGTCTGCATGCTTGCAGTTTGTCTTTCTCAAGCGCCCGACATGTCAAAATTAAAAATCAAATAATATAATTATCTTGAAAACGCGTAAATCAGGCGACACCCCGGTGTGTCGGCGGCGGAGCTTGAGCGGTTAAGCAAACACTATTTATGGTAGGCGCCAGATAAACTTATAATAAAGTACAGTGACCTTTCCCTAATATCCCTTCGTAGATACCCGAACAATAAATTATGAACCGTTTTTCATTACTAGAGAACGCCAAAGATCACGATAGAAGTCGATTCAGGACAGCTATAATCATATGTCTTTATTTATTTCTGTTTTTGATTTTAAGAAAGTCAATAAATGTATGTGGGTCAATGACCGTTATTGCACATTTATCTGACACCTACCATAGTTGAAATAGCTTCTACACTACGTTAATTAGTTTTTTTTATAGGTTAATGATAATCTTTCAAGATTAATGCTGTGGGGTTATTGATTGGCAATATAGGCTACTATCTTATTTAATGGGCGAGCAATCTTAGGCTATTTGTTTTCTCGTACCAAGACTTCAAATAAATTAGGAGTCTTCTTCAAGTCACAGTTAAAAAGTGATGATGATAATGCCACCCAGCCCATTTCAGCCACGAATACTGCAATCCTTGACTTTCTAAAGAGCTTTATGACTCCAATAAAAAACATTTAAAACTACAAAAGGATCTTTGTCGAAGGCCACTAACTCACCCCACCCGTACGCACAGAAGTTTTCGAAATACTTTCAACCAAGGAGTGGAATTCCCTGCCGGAGTCTGTGTTTCCTGGAAGCTAAAACCTGGGGGTATTTTAGTCAAGAGTGAAAAGTTACCTCTAGGCAAGCGTGCTCCATCATCGACCACACCCTTTCCATCAGGTGAGATTATGGTCAAACAGGAACCAATAAAAATAAACGACTAGCGATAAAAACATCTCTATTTCTAATAAACGAATTTAATCTCAAAGATCATAACAACTATTTCTGAACTGTTACAAAAATTTCCCGGATGTACACCTACAAGCACGAGTAACTAATGAAGACAAGGAAAGTAAAAAGGAAACGGTATCCCCCATTTACAGAACTGTTATTTTTATACTTCCTGCAGCAGGATTATTTCTACTGCGGATGTAAGTATCGAAATGCGTGTTATTTGTAGAGCGTTATTCTCAGTTAAGTGAACTGGACAGCCTGAACAATATAATTAGTAGAGATACTAACTATTAATATTAAAAGGTGGGTTGGTACTTCCGTCCGTAGCGCCCGCGTGTGTATCGCTTACAACAGAGAAGAGCTGTGCTACTTTTAGCAATAAGGAGAAAAATCGGTATTCATTATTTTACCTCTAGTTATTTATTTGTACTTTTATACTTCTTCTGTTCGACTCGAAGATCGTTCAGGGCCTAACCACCAACTCTTAAAGCAGTATTACTTTAATATTACTTCCAGTGGGAAAGAGACGGAGCTATACGTCCTGTATAGCTCCGTCTCTTTCCCACTGGAAGTACCCAAACACGAAAGTGACTAGAAAACCAAGATACTGGGTTACTTTCATACGGGATGCTTCCTGAACATTTTTTCTACAATAGTGAAAGTCTACGGAGAACTTTCTAGCTGCTACATATTTTAAAACCGACTTCCAACAAAAAGCACAACAAAGTACAAAATAACTTAAATTTCGGAAGTTGGTGTTTTTGGTTGTTTCTTCGTTATTTGAGAGCGACTTCCGAAATTAAAATTATTTTGTACTTTGTAGAAGTAAGTACATCCTTTCACATAAAACAAGAATTTTCACATAAAACAAATCGGTACATAAATGACGGAGATATGAGGTCACAAACACAAAAAAAAATACAATGGAATTGAGAACCCCCCTTTTTTTAAAGTCGGTTAAAATCCTCCTTTTTTTGAAATTGGTTAAAAATACAAAATACTTCATGTTGTGGGCTGTGGCCTCAGTGGCAATTCTATTAATTTTAAGCAACGCAAAAATGTATGGAAATTGAGGCTTTTTTGACAGTTTGCGAATGACATGCGAATTCAGACGTTGCTTAAAAATTAGTAGAATTGGTCTTCTTGATACAATAATATAAACACTTAAAATCACAACCCAAAAGAAAGCCCCTAAATATTTATTATAAAAGACGAAATAAAAGCATCCAATAGTTGTTATTAGACCACTCGAAAGTGTGCCACTACAGCGCAACTTTGAGGTACTAATCCACAAGATGGCGCCCCAGAAGGGAGCTAAGTGCGACTTTCAACGTAGAAGGGCAGAAGTTATAAAACGTCTGTATTATTTCTCACAGCCTTTTCTTTTGATATAAAGAATGTATTAATAGATTTTCTTAGGAAGATAGGATCTAGATTTCGGCTGCTTTTGTATGATTTAGAAAAGGTCTTGAGAAATAGACACTTGAATGTTTACTGTGAGATTTTTGAGTGTATCATTGTTTTTGACCGTCGATTTACTGAAAACTCTAGAAAATTAGTTTATTTCGGAAGTCGGTGTTTTTGGTTCTTTCTTCGTTTTTTGACACCGACTTCCGAAATTAAAGTTATTTTATACTTTGTGGTGTTTTTTATTCGGTTGTATTTTTTCCTCTTCTTTGCGTCTCGATGGCAAATACAGTGTTATTAAATAATATTATTAAATAATTTGTCAGCTACCAATACCTATAAGTACATTTTTTCTGTTATAGTAACAAAGTTTGACCTGCCTAACTAACTAAAATATCTTACTAGACAGTTTGTAGCCACTGTTGAATAACTACACCATTTATTTAAATACCAGAGCCCAGAACATAAGTCCGTCTGGCCCGCAGTGTACTTATCTTGACAGACGTTTATATGTGGGTCGAGTGAAATTAAACCTCATGGGGGTCGAGATTGAGTCGTACCTACGTGAAAACAGAAAAATCGAACAACGGTATTCTTATGCAATTATTTTCTGCTAAATATTCGTCGTAAGGAACTACCAACAAACCGGTTTATGGAGGAATATATTCAGATATCATTATTCAAATGTCTGTAGATTCGAATTTTTTTTTTCGTCATTAATAAATGAAACTGTATTGTATTTTTACAAACACATCATTTTATAAATACTGTAATTAACAAATTAAATAAACTACGTTAACTGCAAACTAAAATATACCATAACAAAATTCGTGCCCAAGACTCACTATAATATTTTATTTTCAAACTGTAAATTTAACGTTCAAAAATGCCTTTTAATGGTCTAGTTGAAATAAATTAATTGATTTTGACTTTGAAGAGACTGGCGGCATTGCCACGTTGTATGGCAATGCTTTGCCTAAATTAGACAAGTTTTGGATTATTTTCTTAAAAGTATCAAAATAAGAGGATTATTTTATTTATTATTTATTTGTTTATTTATTATATACTTTATTGTACACCGATAATAACATAAAAAGAACATTAAGTACTAACTAAAACACATGTACAATGGGCGGCCTTATCGCATTCCGCGATCTCTTCCAGGCAACCTGGAATGGACAGTAATTGTCTGGACAACAAATGGGGCTGTCATCGGTGCGACATTACTTTAAATATAATAAATACACAGATAAACACATATTCTATACTAAATAATTTGGCAATACATAAATGACGAACATCGATATCACAGCGACAGGTAATGTTCCTTCACGAGCCTTTTGAACACAGGCAACGATTGGGCGCGTCTTACTGGAACCGGCAATGCATTCCACAAACGAGCAGCCTGGACAGTAAAGGATTTATCAACAAAAGTTGTGGAATGCAAATGAATTTTAGTGAGTCAAAGCAAGACTGAATAAATTTGGGGCTCGCATGGGAAAATAAAATTAAGTAATTACGAACTAACAAAATAAATAGACTTGTGCAGGCTATTGAATACATTTAATGCTGCGTTTACAAGTAGTAAACGCCCTCATTGTGGTCATTAATAATTGAGGTAATTAATAAAAACACCAACATCAATTTTATTGCTTGTGGAAAGAAGTAGTTCCAACGTTAATATGGAAACCGTATCTATTCGAAACTTTATATGGAGTAAGTATAATTCACCTTGAAAACGGACATTGAAGACGGTTTGAACAAATCATCCAGTACGAGTACAGCTTGGCAAAAAAGAGTTTGGAAAAAATGAGGGCGCCACTATCTCACTTAACGCACCATAATATGGGAAATCAGTAAGAGAGTTAAATCAAATCGTTAAAAATAAATGTGGAACAACAAACGTTACTCAAAATCTACCATTTGTCGGCCAAGTAGTGTCGACATCATAGGTTTCCATTTAGTAAAATATTTAGTTCCACTTGTCACCGCATCATACTCTTATTAACCAAGCTGTAAGTTTGTTTATATCCGAAATAAACGCAACTAAAAGTTAGCGCCAAAGTAATCCATATCATATATGATACACCGTCGCGTCGTATCATATCCCACTATCGTACGTGAGAAGACTCCAATACCTCTCCGACCCTCGCTCATTGAGTGAACTCTGGGATTCTAATCTAACTTAGTATCTGTTTGAGGATGAATGGACCAAGATTTTCGTATGAAAGTTATTAATTAAAGTCTTTTTGGTCTACTATTCAGGAACAATTTACCTACTGCATAATGAATTTTTTTGATCAAGTAAATGCAATAGGGATGATTCCGGGTCAAAAAATATATGATTCTATTTAGTCTGTGGGTTAGATTACCGAAAAATATTGGACACGTATTTTTTTGTTTTATCAAATCAAGAAAAAAAGACGAAGATAAAACGCATCAAAGATCTGGCGTGGTTGTGACGTCACGTGTACGTAAAAAGTGTCAAAGTCAAAGCATTTATTTCAATTAAACCATTTACAGGCACTTTTGAATTGTCAAGGTCGGTCAGTCAAAGAGGTGAAGCTATTTGCACGTTCCAAAGCGTAGATCTTTATGGAAAAGAACGTACAAGAAACTCCATGGACACTCTTTTGAATCAATTAATTATTACAAAGTTGTGGTTACATTGTTCTTGTTGAAATTATTCATAGACATGTGAGAACGATGTAAAAAGACGTGCACGACAAAAGCAAAAAAGGAACAATTCAAAATAAGAACAAATTAAAACAAACCGTGGCAGTTGAGAGATGACCAGTCCCAGCTAACGGAGCCAAATGATGAATGAAACACAAACTGCACCATCAGAGAGACTTGAGTGAGCATGACACTCCCAACAGCCAGGGCACATTAAAGTCTTACCCAAAAATTATAGTTTGACTTGAAGGTACACAGTACTCACACATGTGCCGTTAATGCATGAAATTATACAATGCAAAATTAGTTCGAGTCTATACAATGAAAAATCTATGTTCTTTCAATATTCAGCGGGTCTCACAACTGCTAAAAATAAAAATAAAAAATAATTAAATAACTAATTTGTGCGCCCTAGTGGCTGTGGAGCAGGACCAGCATTGAGCCAAGCATTTTTATCAATCAATCAATCAATCAATCAATATCTTTATTGTGGATCATAGGTAGGTATCACATAATACAGGTCTTAAATAATAAAATTGAGAACAGCTACGTCCCGCCCCTAGGGCATACAATAGTTACAGAAAAAGTCACATGAAATAAAAAAGATTAAAACAAAACAAAACGAATAACGGTACACATCAGTGGGCCACCGAACGCATCATGACTGAGGGAGACTATATTGGAGCAGTGATTTGTCTGATAGGAAGTCTTTTATGGAATAGTAGCACTTGTTTACTAATAGAACATGGAGATTCTTTTTAAATTTTTTCATTTCCGTAATTGTTCTAATAGGCCCTGGAATATTATTATAGATGCGTGAAGCTGTACAAAAGATACTTTCATGCATTAGATGAGTCTTGCTAGCTACTGTGCGCAATTTGTCCCTACGACGCATACGCGTGTAGTAAGTATACATATCAATATTATTTTTGACAAATGCTGCGGCTTCAAATATATAGACACATGGTAGTGTTAACACGTTCATCTTTTTGAAAAATGGCTTACAGGAGTCAGTTTCGCATAAGTTAAATATAGCCCTGATGCAACGCTTTTGAGCAATGAAAGCGCGCTCTTTTTCTGTGCTATTACCCCAGAATATTACGCCGTATCTGAGGATAGAGCTAACGTAACCGTGGTAAGCTGTTAGTAAAGTAGACTGATTCGCTATTTTTCCCAATCTGTGAAGTGCATATGAAAACTGTCCCAGCTTTTTGCATACATGATCAATATGACATTTCCAATTAAGTTTGTTATCAATATGTAACCCTAAAAATTTTGTAACTTCAGTTTCTTCAATATCGTTATTTAGGTAATGGATATTTTTAAAGTGCCCGTACGTCGAGTTCGTATTTTAAAGTTCATTATTTCTGTTTTGTCAATGTTAATCATTAAATTATTTATCGTAAGCCAGTCTATAATTAACAATATTGTTTGGTTAATGTCAGATTCTAGGTCAATTGTATTATCATTAACAAATAAAACAGTGCTATCATCAGCAAATAGTGTAATGTCTTGTTACCGAAGGCATGTCATTTATATAAATAAGGAAGAATAGAGGACCTACGATAGTTCCTTGAGGAATGCCGAATTTAACAGTTCTAGATTCAGAAGCATATATTTCTTCTGTTTTAGTAGTAGGATTTAGCCTCCTTACTTCTGTAAATTGTTTTCTATTGTTAAGGTACGATTCTATAAGTTTGTACACATTACCTCTCACACCATATGCATATCATCAATGTAATCCCCCAACTTATAATATGCTTGCCTGCATAGTGTGCGCTTAACACAAGATTTAAATTTTGTTTCATTTAATTCTAATATCTGGGGAGGTATTTTATTGTAACATTTTAAACAGTACCCCATGAAAGATGTGGCTACTTTAGCAAGTCTGAAGCCTGGTTGAACTAATTGGTTCCTATTTCTAGTGACATAGTAATGCCTGTCGCCTCGTTTATTAAAAAGATGAACATTCTTTCTAACGTACATAATGTTTTCATAGATGTATTGACAAGGTACCGTCATGATGTTAATATTCTTGAACAGTTGCCTTAGAGAATCGCGCCGGCGGAGATTGTATATGGCCCTTATGGCTCTTTTTTGCAGAATAAAAATTGACTCGATATCTGCAGCCCGTCCCCATAGTAAGATACCGTAAGACATTATACTATAAAAGTAACTAAAATAGACTAGTCTCGCGGTATCAACATCCGTAAGTTGGCGGATTTTCCTAACATCATACGCTGCTGAGGCTCCTGCAAGAGATGCTAAATGAGGACCCCATTGTAGCCTTGCGTCAAGCGTAATCCCCAGGAAGACCGTTCTTTCGACGAATTCCAGTTTTTCCCTGTTCAATACTATGTCACAATCACTACTTTTGACATTTGCTAAGGCAAATCTTATGCACTTCGTTTTTTTTCCATTTAAAACCAAATTATTAGCAGTAAACCAATTATGGACCTGCATAAGGGCGTTATTTACGTCGTCAAGATTATTACTGCGTCTATTTATTTTAAAAATCAAAGATGTATCGTCGGCAAACAAGAACATGTTTAGTTTGTTTAGCAATAAATGGGGTAGATCATTAATATAAACTAAAAATAAGAAAGGACCCAAGATTGAGCCCTGGGGCACGCCCATTTTTACGTTTAATCCCGAGGAATTGACACCGTTTATTTGAACCATTTGCTGTCTATCGCTTAAATAAGATTTGACTAATTTTAACGCTATTTTGCCTAGTCCGTAATGCTCGAGCTTCAGCAGCGATGTTTCGTGATTAACGCAATCAAACGCTTTAGAAAGGTCGCAGAAGATGCCTATGGCATCCTGCGCCTCCTCCCACGCATTGAAGATATGTTTTAGTAAAGTTACACCAGCGTCAGTTGTACAACGTCCTTTGGTGAAACCATACTGTTTATCATGCAAGATGTTATTCGTGTTAAAATGATTAAGCATCTGATTAAGCATAACCTTCTCAAATACCTTGCTGAATACTGGCAACACGGATACTGGTCTATAATTATTCGTGTCTTTACTGTCCCCGGATTTGAAAAGTGGTATCACTTTACTAAATTTCATTAAGTCTGGAAAGACTCCTTGATCCACACACAAATTAAATATTAGAGCTAAGTAAGGCGCTATAGTCTCAATAATTGAGGTACAAACTTTGATAGACTACCCCCATAGATCCTCGGTCAATTTAATCTTGATTTCTTTGAAAGCTTTTATTATAGTTATGGGGTTTATATGCTTAAAATTAAATTCCGTCGGGCAGGCTGAAACATTCGCCTGTAACAAATCCAAAGCCAGCGAAGGCGAGGAATTTAAGGCTTCAGTAGTTCTAATTGGAATACTGGTAAAAAAATTAAAAAATTCTTGAGCAACTTTTTGACTATCGCTAATAAGACCATAAGAAGTCTCCAATGTGTAATCAGTATTAGGTCTTTTAGTCCTGTTTGTTTCATTATTTATAATTTTCCAAACCGTCTTTATTTTATTTTCTGCTGATTTAACCTTATTGCTTATGTACAAAGCCTGTGAGCTGGAGACAGTCAAATTTATGCATTTTTCCCATCGGGTAAGCAGAAACTAATGCATGAAAGCATGCTACGATCACTTGCTACGTTCCTGACTACATACATCTTTTGCTTTAAAGTTAATAGATCCGAGGAAAATTCTCGTATTTTTTAAGAGGCGTTCGAAGTTGTATAGCATTTTACATCGCAGTTGCAAACTGTCAAAAACAGCTCAAATTTGACAAGTATTTGACACTGATTGTCGCGGAGATGATATTGCGATTTCAATTTGAACGCTTTTCAAGTACCAGAATAGGGAATAAATTAATTTTTAAAATATTTTTTTCTTTTTTCACGTTAGGTATAAATTGTACCATCATAGAGACTTCACACGTGTTTTCAACGCACCACTGTATCGTCTTCAATTTTTATTTACGTGAAAAAATAAGAAATACGTGTCCAATATTTTTTGGAAATCTATCTGACGGACTAATAAGATTTTTTCAGCAAAATACCCTATTGGCCTTCTGTTCATACACGCACGCTAGTTGTGTATACACTTTACCTTTTTCAAGACAATAATCAATTATATTAGGTCTGATGTGTCCTTTAGGTTTTCACTAGTGTTTCTGCTAACTACTTTGTAAATACAGATTCATTGTTATGATAGGCGCCAGATAAACGTCCAATATCGGTCATTAACCCACATACATTTATTGACTTTCTTAATATCAAAAACAGAAATTAAGACATAAAGCTGCCCTGAATCGACTTCTATCGTGATCCTTTACGTTCTGTAGTAATGAAAAACATTTCATGATTTATTGTTTGGCTATCTACGAAGGGATTTTAGGGAAAGGTCAATGTACTTTATTGCAAGTTTGTCTGGCGCCTACCGTAGTCGCCTAACATTCATGACCAAACCATTTGAACAGAATTATTTATTTCAATAATAAAAACCTTAATTTAATTATAGCTCTTTGGTTCACGACCCCACAGGTCAAAGGTATCCTGACGATCATTTGTTTACTTAAAATTATGATTTCAGAAGCCTTTTTTATCGCGTCTACGAAGTTTCTCCAATCAATTAAAAGGAGCCCTGTATAATCTAGAAAAAGTGTTGAAATTCTTTAATAAACACAAAGTTTCCTTTAGTAAGTAAACCTTCATTCTTTATTATTAGTTGCGTAACAAATTAATGCCATCAATCATGATAATAATGTTTGCTGTTATCAAAATCTCGGTACGTGTAGCTATACAAATAAATTTTCGAGTGTACATAATACAAAAAGGTACCCTAAATCATTATGTACTAGGGACACAGGGGATCAATGGAACACTGAGGTTTTTTTTTTTAAATAGGATGATCGATTATAATCTATCCAGTTACATCTATCACAGATACACATCGAATATTCTTTAATTTATACCAGATGAAAATCGTGTAATTGCATACGTCGTGTATCGTCTCTCCGGGCTTCGCTCGCATCAAGTAAGGTATTGTGCATCCATTTTCCTACGTAAAAACTGTCATTTTATCGTCTGATCTCTTTCCAAAGCAGTATTGTACTCCATCCACAAATTTTACAACTTACCAAAATCTATCTATCGTCGCTGGATATCGCTTTATTCGCGTCAACATTATGGAGTCTTAATTCTAATTAGTGTCGGTGTACTAGGCTAGCATAACAATGCGCATACTAGGTATGCAGTTAACAAGTTAAATAGCTGTTGTTCTGCCTACAAATTACAGTTCGCCTTTAATTCTACCAAACACTTTATTTAGTTTGTCATCTGGGCTTATTACAGCGTGTAATCACTATGTATTGACAATTATTAAGGTCTGTAAATAAAAGTTTATTGGAGGTAAGGTTTAATTAAGCAAAGCACTTGATTTGGGAGTTTTCTTGCACTCTCACGACCGATTCCACAGTCTACGCTCACTCATCATCTGCCTAGCCTTTTCCCAACTATTTTGGGGTCGGCTTCCAGTCAAACCGGATTTAGCTGAATAACGATATTTAACGTTAAGCGGCTGCCGGTTACACTGACAAAATCCCCAGTTCCTTTTCTCAGTTGATTCAGAGAACCACCAATGTCAACATTTTCGGTATACTCGTAGATCACGATATATTTCGGTAGCCATTGAACGAACAGTTCGATGGTTCATTAGTGGTTTATTTTAATTATTTTAATTGAATACTAACATTAGACTAAGTTATACTTCTACTAACATTATATGGATTCTGAATCTGTAATAAAATTTTTGAATTGAATTCACTTGTAGCGCAAGTCGAGACATTTGTCAATTTTATGAATAACTGCGAGCACCTCACGACCACGACCTCATCCCAACGGCCTCCTTCTACCATCGGACATCCAGACGCACTACCTCTTACATCCCTACCTTGTAGCTATTCCACCAATTCGCACTAAGCGTTGCCAAACGTCTTTTATAATGCGCACAGCAAAGGAGTGGAACACTCTACCTACGTCTGTGTTTCCAAAAGCTTACAACCCTAATCTCTTCAAAGTTAGAGTGAACAGGCTCCTTCTGGGTAAGCTCGCTCCATCGTAGACTTCATCTCGGTCATCTCCGATATTAACTAGAGTCAAAAGCAAACCCATCACTAATAAAAAAAGCAGTTAAATACTAGAAAATTCAAAGAGGAAAACCTCTTTGAATGTCCTGACGCTCTAGACAGAATTAAAACTTTGTAATAATAATATAACTAACGATAATACAAGAAATAGTTTTGAAATAAATTCTAAATGAAAAGCAAAACAACATCTTCATCGCAGGATTTGATCTCGCAACTTATTTTTCTCTGTCTTATACACAGACCACGAGACCAGAATTACTTGAAAACAAGTGTTAAAATAAGCTATTACACTAATTATATGTACTGAACCTAACTATATACAAACTAGGCTAAAAATCACCAAATTATGTACAAACGTGTATAAAAACAAAATCTAACGATCGATTATAATATAACTATCTTTTGTTATAACTATAGTATTATAAAATTGCTTTTACTATTTTCCACTAGAACAATAATCAAAAAACCGACTTCCAAAAAACACTATAAAGTTCAAAATAACTTTAATTTCGGAAGTCGGTGTTTTTGGTTGCTTCTTCGTTATTTGACACCGACTTCCGAAATTAAAGTTATTTTGAACTTTATAGTGTTTTTTGGAAGTCGGTTTCTTTTTTTTGTGAAAAAGTTTTTTATTTTTCACTTTTTAGTGGTACCCCTAACAACACCACTGGATAGTCACAGGAAAGCAAAAGTACACAATTTCGTGTAAATGAATGATTTTTCCACATATTTTTTCCAGATATTTGGATTTAAAAACCAAACTGCTAAACCGATTTTGATAAAATTCAAATGGGACCATTTTGAAAGTATACGCTTTTCAACAAAAAAAGAATTTTTCAAATCGGTTAGCAAGCGACGGAGTTATGCCCGAACAAACATAAAAAAAAAAAAAAAAAATACAAACATCCGAATTGAGAACCTCCTCCTGTTTTAGAAGTTGGTTAAAAAAAAAAAAAAAATACAAACATCCGAATTGAGAACCACTTCCTTTTCTAGAAGTCGGTTAAAAATCACAAAAAAACATACGGAAATAGCATACGGTATTCTCCTTTTCTGCAATTATTTACTGTAATAACGCGTAGCGCGCAGCGCGTAGCGTATTTGACATAGCAACAAGCCTCAAAACTCATCGTGGGCTTTCCAAATCAAATTCAAAACTTGATAAATATATTCGTAATAAACACAGAGTACGAACACACGTACAAAGAGTTATAAATAACGAGTTTCTCTCATCATAAAGTGACTAGGTTGTCATGAACTCATGACACTGATTACCTTGTCTCTGAGGAAAATATTGCATTTCCCTTTTGAAAGCAAAGTTGGTTTTGAAAAAGCTATAGCTTTTTTGTTCGTTACAATCATGGATTCTGACGTACCTACTGTCACGTCGTGACCCTTTGCGAACTAATTTGGATTTGGAACGCGGTTTCCTAAATGCTGAAGCTCAGCCTTTGAGGTGAAGGATTAAACAAATATATTTCAAAAATATTGTCGTCGTTAAAATTCAGCTACACACAATTTAAGTTAGTAAAAAATTATGCAATGCTACAATAATTTCAAAAAAGGATGGATCGAAGTTGTATATCTGTATTCATTTAATTAATGCTTAGAAACTACATAGTTTCGTCAAAAAACATAATTAAGATTACTTCAGTACGAACCACTCAGAGAGCATGCTACGTCGTAGCGACGCAAGAGCTACGACGTAGCACTTCGCGTAGCATGCCGCGTAGTCAGGAATGTGCGTACGCACGTTATTTGTGTTATTTATTCGTCAAATTACTGATATATTACAAAATATCCGTAGTATACAGGATGCATATTTATTGTGCTACAGTTTGTTTTTCCTTAAATAACAAAAAAAAATAAGAATAATTCAAGTAAGCGTGGATGGCCAAATCTGAAAAATATGAGGAATGGTGAAAAACAGTTAAAGGAGTCTTGGACCCAGTGATACCTGTATGATAGGATTTTTGAAAGCTGTTTCAAATGTACATTTTTCGTAATACCTTGTGACTTTTATATTTGTAACTTTGTACGCGAGACTGCAAACCTCAACGAAATAGTAACATTTTCATTCGCCGCACGTCCATTGCAGCTATGTTTCAGCTGCCGTGTTTACTCGTGGACGTTTACAAGCTGTTGACAGTATTCCCCTGAGATAGGTATCTACCTAGCCACCAACAATGAACTGGTTGAATATTTGAGTGAAGTTGATGTACCTATCTTCTTTGATTAGTGTAATTGGTAGATAGCCGTTTTTGTAAAGTGAAACTGACTTTTTGGGATGCATTAAGGAGCCTCCACGTGTAGCGTAATTTGTTCCATCAGGCACTCAACTGAACCAAGCGCTCGGCGCATCCTGGACAGTCTCACCTTACATCTTATGAGACTGGCCAATCCTTCCCTTGCGGTGGTAGGGCTAACGCCCGCCTAGTTCGCGACCACCCTCTCACCGGAGTCCGGCGACAAGCAGCCTGCTGTGTTTCGTCGACGCGTGGGAGTACCAGTGTCTTAAGGCGTCTTCTGGGCAAATTCGCTCCATCATAGACCTTATCCATCGCTTTCCATCTGGCGTGATCGAGGTCAAGAACTAGCCCATTCCTCATTTTTGTTTTTTAAATAGTAAAAACCTAACCTAAATCTTCTGGTGAAACTATAGACGGAATCAACCAGGTTAAACCCGATAATTGAGTTTATAACCATCTCTAGCCAATTCGAGTAATGAGCCCACACCCCACCTGTAAAAACCACTTCAATCCAACTGTAAAAAAAAATTATTTTAATTAATTAAACCGACCAAAACTGTGGTTAGTTTAATTATTATCCAAAAAAAGGGAGAAATATTTTTTTTTTAAAGCTAAAGTAAATATTTCAACTACTTTTTTAAGGCCGGTGCTAAATAACTTTAATTTTGGAAGTCGGTGTCAAAAAACGAAGATACCGCACCAGAAACACCGACTTTTGTGCTTTATTTGGAAAAAAACGGCTGATTTTTTTTTGTAAAAAGTTTTTTAACACAAAGAAACTTCGCGAGACGGGGTTATTAATAGTACAAGAATATTGCATAATCATTGAATCTGGTCTACCGTGACACATCTCATCAAAAAATAACTTAAAAGAATATTCGGATAAAAGCTTCCCGAAAATAATCACTACATGACCTGAAACAAAGCCAAGCATTACAAAAATTCTGTGAAAAACGATCATTTTATTTTTATCATTGTTCCCTTCATAGAATTCATGTTTTACGTTTACCACACTATACTCAAACTTATTGTCCTATTACTAACAATTACAATATTATATATGCGAAATATAATCTTCTACACGCGTTGAAAACAAGCCAAAATTAGCACAAAGAAATTTTGGTCTAATAAATTGCCTTATTACGTCAACAAAATAAAATCTTTGATTCTTTGCAATGAAAGGACACCTTGGGTTAATCTGCCAATTAGACGACCAAATATCACTTTATAACAAAAATAAGTAATTGTACAAAAATATAACATTTTGGTTCCAATTGTCCCCGACCCACCCAAGGCTCCTCTTTTCTCGATATTATCATCCAAACCTAATAAAATGGTATAAATATAATGGCTATGATTATATTCGTGTTACACCCACGCGGTGTCAACACCCAGTTATTGTGATTCGAACTGGGAGTCAATGATATTAATGAAGCAGCATTATAGCCCGCCTGCCAAGCGTGGCTATTATAGCGAACCCCCCCATCTAGGGGAGGCCTATGTCCAGCAGTCTTTCGGCTGATATGATGATGATGATGATGATAGCTTTAGTTGAAAATGTTATAGAAACGCTGATTTCGACTTAAACTAGTAGGTAATGATAGTATTTCCCCTTACGGTAACGTTAACTTATACGTTTCCTAGCCGGGTAGTTGGTGAAGTACCTACTTGTGTTAACTTCTTTGTAGCGATTCTGAACGTGGAGTTTTTGAGTAATAGAATAAGCAGTCGCTAACCTTTTTTTTTGTAACGATGGGAAATCATCAAATGACTTCTTCCGCTCTGGGTGGAGCGGAAGGGAGTGTCAGACTCTTACTGACTAAAACCCTTCCGTGTTTCTCCTTATGCCCTTTGCGTTCCAGGGCCGCGGTGACTCTAGAGTTGCTAACCTAAGAGTTGTCTATTAAGTTCTGAGTGAGTATAGATAGAGAAAGCTAAAGACAATATTCTCTTGAGATCCTAGCTTCATAATGAACTGGTTAGACCTTTGACGATTGAAAAGCGATGAGTGTGTGAATTTTATGTATCTTGTTTAAATGATATAATTAGCAGATATCGGATTTTGTGAAAGCAAAACACAACAACAAACAACAACAACAAACTATTTATTATTATTAAAACAAATAAATTAAAAAAAAAACAAGTTGATGTGCATTCAATTGGCTTCAACCCGATTGTATAGAATATATTAATTATTGAATAACAAAATAAATTTAACCCAAAGGTTGGCTGGTACAGATGCCTTGTTGCATTAAGTCCGCCCATGTACCACCATCCCTACTAATATTATAAACGCGAAAGTAACTTTGTCTGTCTGTCTGTCTTTCACGCTAATTTTCCTGAAATTGGCTACTTTCTTACGCGATAACCGACATTCACGCAAGTGGAGCCGCGGCAAAAACTAGTTGTACATACAGTTTAAATAAATAAAATAAAAAAGTCACTCATTGAATTTTAACCCATTTCTAAATATAGATAATAAACCGGGTTGAAACCCTATCTCTAGGTTTAGACCGTTCCAACTACTGAGTATTAAAACCTCTAACTGTTACTGAACACAATACTAACACTTGGTCGAGAAGGAAAATCCAGCCTAGCACGTAACAGACGAATTAATAAAATATTAACTTGTTCTATTCTGTCTGTGCTATCGATCTCCTTGATTGGCGGTTATTATCCATACTGGTCAATTACGACTGTTTGTTTTAGGTCAAGGCAGACAGTTTCTTTACAAGTGTGTTTTAGTTTGACTTTCCATGTCGGACAGTATTATTATTATTACTAGCCCGGACAGTACGGGCACTGCTAGGCAAAAGCCTCCCTCCATTCCTTAAATGCTCACGGTATTGTGCCTCTTCCTTCCAATTCGTAAGGAAGACATCCTGGTCGTCCAGCCATATCCGTCAGACAATAGAAAGAAAGAAAGAAAAAAAAAGACTTCATTTGCGCCAAGCATGACGCATACCAAAAATAAACAAAATTACAATAGTTATGTAAGTTAGGAAGATATGCGTCACATTCGCGCAAAACGGCCATCGCTCAGCATAATGCTGGAACTCATGTGCAAGACAGAGCCACAGCGCTGGTTTTCAGCGACAGCCGGCGTTGAGAGAATGACGTCGGAACAGTTTATAAAGTAAAACGAAATAAATGAACAAAATATATATATAATTATATATGTGGGTAGAAATGTTAGGTGGAAGATGGCAACTGACTGTTGCACATGCGATGGAACGCGGCCACCAAAAGTGGCGCGACAACTCTAAAATACAAAAACAGTTGTTATCTGTGCGTACAAAAAACCGTATAAAACTAAATTCCATGCATACGCTCCTCCCTAGTGTAAGTGTTCTGTGATGCGCAGGCTTGCATTAGAATTTGACATACATATTATATTATGCAATAATGGAATTCTTGACTTGCGCAAACCACGCAATGTTTTTGTTGTTGTTGGGTCGAGTGTTATTTTGTGAGTTGTTTCTGTGATAATGTGAGTGTGGCGTAAACAGCTAATAGGGAAGATCAATATAAGTATCTAGCAGTTCCGACATACACAGTCCTGCCCGGACTAGAAAACAAAACTAGTAACCGATTGCAGCGCCACCTACCGGGTCCAACTGTGAATCTAAACCATCCAGGGACCGATCTAAACACACAAAAAATACATCGGTCCAGCCGTTTAGGAGGAATACAGTGGCGTACACACGGACAGAAGAGTTGTATGTCTAAAAAAGGCTGTGTGATTTGTGGTACAAAGGAAGATGATGTAAGTCATGTGATCGTTAAAATGCATTCATCAATATACAGGGTGTTCCAGAAAGGTGTGGTCATATTTAAGGGTGATGTTTTGGGTAGCTGGTAATTAAAGAAAAAATGACAAAATATAAAAAATGAGAATATTTAAAAAAATCGACCATTATAAACATCTAAAATGTTACGAAAAAATGGTTTTTCAAGCATTTTGTTACAGTTGGTGGCATTTACTTTAGTTCAATCACAGATTTGATGTCACCAACTACATCAGCCGGTCGATTCTGTCGACATCTCACGGTGTTCACCTAGGCGGAGTGAACGACAATAGAGCTGTCGTTCCATCTTATTTATATGGTTTGACAACTCACCCGTCGTGCGCCGCGCCTGGGTGTTCACTTCGACATGTTTACAGCCGGTCGATTCTGTCGACATGTCACGGTGTTCACCTAGGCGTAGTGAACGACAATAGAGCTGTCATTCCATCTAATTTGTACGGTTTGACATCTCACCCGTCATGCACCTCGCCCAAGTTTTCACTTCGACATGTTTACAGAATCGCACTGCAGACTGCTTAAAAAGTCATTTCTTCGGAAGTTTTCAGTCGTTTTTGCTGCTCGAATTTTTTGAATAAAAAAACTTTTTATGTTTTGACACTTTTTCCTTAATGTATATCAGCTACCCAACATCTCCCTTAAATATGTCCACACCTTTCTGGTACACCCTGTATAAAAATACAAAGCCATGTTTCAACAACGATTCTGTTAATGCGAACACATCTAACTGATTGTAACAGTATAATGGACAACTGACAAAGGGATCTCAAGTTCTATTCCAACTTAGTATTAGTTTCTGATGGTACCTCCTTAGGGATCTGACTTCCTGGTAACCGGCTGATCTTGAGGGTAAAGCTCACTTCACAGTATTATACTGAGTGACATAATATTGTAGGTATTCATCCCAGCAACAATCAATACCTGTCAAAATGTTAGGAAATTAGAGGTTAGTTTATTTGACATTTTGTGACTGCGGTGCTAATGCGAACGTTCCCAAATAAAAATACGAAAATCAACCCACCCACTCTGGTCTAAAAAAATACGAGAATCAACCCACCCACTCTGGTCTAAAAAAATACGAGAATCAACCCACCCACTCTGGTCTAAAAAAATACGAGAATCAACCCACCCACTCTGGTCTAAAAAAATACGAGAATCAACCCACCCACTCTGGTCTAAAAAAATACGAGAATCAACCCACCCACTCTGGTCTAAAAAAATTTGCTAATATCAGAGAGCCAATTGGCCCTCTGATATTAGCAAATTTTTCTACTCATTTTCGTCGCAATCAAAAAAAGTCTCATTTTCAATACATTTTTGACAGATTGACAATGAGATGCGAATGCGACCATTGCTTACAAATTAGTAGAATTTTATTGGTACTCTGAGCACTACTTTTGTCTACTGTCGATGCCTTTCTTTTGTCGTCTATCGTTGTCTAATCAACCAGTACGTATTGGTTTTAACCTACTCACGTAATAAGTGGGAGTGGGCACCTGCGTATTGGTTCCATTGCCAAATCTGAAATTAGTTTTCGTTTCTAGCAATAAAATCTTTTTCATTCTTTAGAAACGTTTACAGGTTTGTTTGTTTTCATACAGTTTGTAGATATCTGCTGCTTTCATGGTTTTCTTTTAAAACACTGAAGTAGGCTCACGTTTCTTTAATGTTCGTATTCAGATGTATGAATCACATAACAATACGTTTTACACAAAATTCGCGAGAAGGGTACAGGAATATTGGATAAATGAATCTGCTCTACTGTGATACATCGCCATTTAAAAAATATAACTCAAACGAATATTCCGATAAGAGCTTCCCAAACATAATCACTACATGAAACATGAAAGAAAGCCACTTTAAAACTTCTGTGAAAAACAATCATTGTTCCCTTCATAGAATTCATTTTTACGTTTTCCATACTGTACTCATACTTACTATACGGACTATTTATTATTTATTTATTTATTTTATACTTTATAGTACACCTCATAAACAGTAATTCTAACTAATATAATATTATAAATACGAAATGAATTTGTTTGCATGCCCAAATCGCTGAACCGGCTTCGATGAATTTCGGTTCTGTCTGTCCGTTAAGTTTTCTCACTTAAACCGCAGAACCAATTTTTATCCCAGAAGTATGTCTCCTATAGTAGATTCCAGATAAATGTGCAATAACGGTCATTGACCCACATACATTTATTGACTTTCTTAAAATCAAAAACAGAATTAAAGACTTAGAGCAGTCCTGAATCTACTTCTATCGTGATCCTTGATGTTCTCTAGTAATGTAAAATGGTTCATAATGTATTGTTCGGGTATCTACGAAGGGATATTAGGGAAAGGTCAATGTACTTTATTGCAAGTTTATCTGGCACAAAGTATAGGTGATTTTGCAGGTGCACGCGGACGAAGCAGTTACAGTTACTCATACCGAATCCTCTTAATCGAAACATCTGTATTCACAGAAACAATATTCCAATTTCATTTCATTTAACAAATTGTTTGAATGTTTTACAATAAATTGAAAGGTATCGGAACAGAAAATAAGAGGGATTGTTCAGGCGGTCACAGAGTATAAAACCTACGGATCCCCGTCCCCTAAGGCATTCTATGTACACACCAAGTTATCTGTCCGAGCTTCGGATGTCGCTTTGTAAAGAAAGATGCATTGTAGGAAAGTGATTCTTGTTTTTATTTATTGAAACTTTATGTACTGTATGGGCAAGGGTTTGTCCACACTTGCCCGAAACCGAGAGGAATTGAAGGTAGAAAGGGGCCTCTTCTCCTGCATTGGTACACTATGGGCTGAAAATTAAATAAATAACCTTGTAGGTAGTTATATTTTCGAGCCGTTTGGGGTTGAAACTCTCGGGTCGTGGGGTCCGAGTGCTCATTACTTGTTTAAAGATCTGTCAAGACCCTTAGTTGACACTTCGCGTGACCCTAGGGCTGGCTTTTACCTCGGACAAAGGATAAGCATTGCCATACAACGTGGCAATGCTGCCAGCCTTTTGGGTAAAAAAAAAAACGAAAAATTCCTCCGGCCTGCGATGCGGAGGAATTTTTCGAAGCCATGTTTTAGATTACTTTTAGTTTTAGTTGAGTCTTTTATTTAAATGTGTGTATATAAATAATTATGTACAGTAGTGTTACATAGGCAGACGATGCAACAGGGCAATCTGATCTTAGTTTGTCCGCTGAAAGTATGCTTCCGGATGTTCAGGTGATAGGTATCCTAACTATTCCTACTAATAATATTATAAATACGAAAGTAACTCTGTCTGTCTGTTACGCTTTTACACTGAAACGGTTGAACGCCGCGGATCGTCTTGAAATTTGGCAGATATATGGCCTGGGATATGAAGAAGGACATAGGCTATGCGATGCATTACACGATAACCGACATCCACGCGGGCGGAGCCGCGGGAAAAAGCTAGTAAAATTATAAATGCGAAAATGAGTTTGTTTGTTTGTATCACTTTCAGGCCCAAACCGCCGAACCGAAGTTTATGTATTTTGGTACAGAGATAAATGGGAAATGTGTAAATCAGCAAGTAGCAGCATCACTTTTTTGTTATAGTGGCGACAGAAATACATCAACTGTGAAATTTTCAACTGTCTAGCTATCACGGTTACCGTGATAGCTAGACAGTTGAAAATTTCACAGTTTGTATTTTTGTATCTAATGAGATACAGCCTGGTAACGGACAGACAGACAGACGGACAGCGGAGTCTTATGAATAGGGTCCCCTTTTTACCCTTTGGTACGGAACCATAAAAACATAGACTACTAGCTACAGACTACAAAAACCTATGGCGTTATAAATATTTTATTCAAATTATATAATTATATTGTAATATTCTACACGTGTTACTAACAGGCTAAAATTGGCACAAATATGTTTTCTTCGAACCGATTAATTGCCTCCACACTTCCACAAAAAAAAACATACATTATTCGCAATGAAAGGACACCGTGGGCTAATCTGCCAATTAGAGGAGAAAGTATCACTTTACACTAAACATAAATAATTATACAAAAATATCACATTTCGGGTCCAATTTTCCCCCTCCCACCCATAGCTTAGTATCTTCGATTCTCGATAATATTATTGGTACCTTATAAAATGGTATATATATAATGGCTATAGTTATATTCGTAACACACCCACGCGGTGTCAACACCCACATTGTGATTCGAGCTGGCAGCAAATGATATTAATGAAGCACCATAAATTTGCTAACATTATACTGAATATTGTTTTATTTTGATTTTCGTCAAGATTTATTGGTAATCAGATTTTAAGTGTAAACTGTAACTATGGAAACGCAGATCAAAATGTCGATAAAACAAAGTTGTGTTGTGTTCCGTATGGTATCGGACGTAAAGGAATAGCACCATCCCATCACTTCCCGTGGGTGTCGTGAGAGGCGACTAAGGGACTCACCAGAGAATGGGCAGCAGCATTCATGGTCCATATTTTGTTGGTATTACAAACAGCTTATATTTTAGTGTTAGTAACAGCGATATTAAAAAATATTACTAAAGTAGGTATACCTATTCAATTCATAAATACACAACGTGTAACAGAATAAACGTATGAAATGTAAAATTTTCAAAAAGAGTTCAGGGGGAAGGGTATACTGATTTTTCACTTTCTATAGAAAACTTAAAATCGCTCTCTCTCTCCCTCTAAAATCTTTTTCAAAAATGTTCTCTGATAATTATTTAGACCTGGATATCTAGCGTATGCATACCAAGTTTCATTAAAATCAGTTCATTCATTTCGAAAATAAGGATTTGAAAGTTTGTATGAAAAGCCATACCGCGTAAACGCTCTTAATGTGCTCATCTTTATGAACAACTTTTACCATGGGACCAACACCGAAATCGCGAAAAAATCAGCTGTTCAGTACCTACATTTTGTTGAATTATGCGCACAAAAATGTATAGAGGAGTCGATCTTTTTTCGCGATTTCTGGATGATGAGTACAATTATCCCTTAAGAGGTATTGCGTTTATTCTGTTACACGTTGTAAATATGCGACACGATATGTAACTAGTCTGTCACAGCACTGTCGCACAAGGACAGTCCATCCTACTCGTTATCATGAAGTACGGCGACGTTTGTGTCCAATATCAGTCTGGCAACAACCTGATACATCGTCCAAGTTTCAGGCTTATCAGTACCTAAGAAATCATTAAAAATAACGTTTTCATTTCCTACTTCACATTATTTTAAACGAAAACTTAATTATTCAAGCAGACTTCACCAGCTTAACTTTCCCAACTGCTTTAGTTGAAAATCTTATAGAAACGCTGATTCCGACTTGAACGTAGGTAATGGTAGTATTTCCCCCTAGGGTAACATTAACTTATACGTTTCATAACCGGGTAGTTGGTAAAGTACCTATTTGTGTTAACTTCTTGGTAGCGAAATCTGGGAGTTTTGAAGTAATAGAATATGCAATTGCTAACCTCAGATTCGTCAATTATGATCTGAGTGAGATGGAGACCAAGCATTAACTGAGTGATGGCAGTTTTGCGTGAATAAAGAATATTTTCCCAAGTTTTATAAGACACTAAGTTAGTTTCTGTTTTATAGTATGCGTCATAAAGTGCTTAAAAAAATCCCTATTCAATTAATGTTTGATTTAAGATTTACATGCAAGAAACCAGATAATATGTAATTCAAATTCAAATTCAAATGTTTATTGCTCAACACAGTACATAGTCATACATTTCCAGATGCAAAGTGAATGCGCAGTCCAATGTGTTGTACCAATTCAGCCCTTATCCCATGTTACTTGGGGTCGGTGCAACACGTTTTTTTCTTCCATTCTGTCCTATCAGCCACTATCACTAACTCCCTTTTCTGTATCACTCCCCACACACTCCATCCATCTCTTCTTTGTCCTCCCTCTTCCTCTCCATCCATCCACATTTATATTCATAACCCTTTTAGTTACATGCGTTTCATCCCTCCTCTTCACATGACTATATCAGGACAAGCGGTTACCTTTCTACTTTTCCGTCACTGGCGCCACTTTTAAACTACCTCTCATTTCTCACTTTATCCATTCTCGTTACTCCACACATCCATCTCAACATTCTCATCTCTGCATAGACTGGTATCTTAATTGGAATTAAAAACGTGTCTAAAGTAGAGCACTTTAACAACAAACTTCGTCTGGTTTTTAGGCTAAATTAGATTATTTTTAAATCTTATCGTCAAATTATTTTTAATTCAGAAATCGGGTGTAATTTTTTTTCAAAATTTAATATACTTTCGTATTTTCTGCAAAGAGTAGGTATTTCATTTGTGTTAAGCTTTTTGTGGGTTAGGATTCGAAAACGTATTTTGTGTATTAATACATTTATGATGCTACCTTTCATTTATAACAATTATAACCCTGTTAATATTTAAATCCCTAATGATGGACATTGGATTCCTCTAAAATAAATTATGATGTAGTTTAGTTTCATGTATAATCAATCAAGCTCTAATTAGTAACTGAATGAATCTACATTCTGCAAAAACATGATAGCTTTATTACTATATATCTAATAACAGTTCAAAATTATTGCTGAATGAGCATCATATTACTTATACATTTAAATCGCCGACCGAAGCATTCAATTACACCAACTTCATTCAATCTTACATTCATGAACGAAAGTTGTGACGTAACCTCCAATACTCGTACACTAACATTTTATTATCAAAACGAATGTGCTCAAGAATCTTTCTAAATTAAATAAGAGTACTTAATAAAGATGTTAATGAATCTTCATGGCGAACGTTTGGATGAGAGCGTAATCCTGGCTTAAGACGTCCTTAAGACTTTGTGAGACACCGCCAGCTTCACTTCTTTAAGCGAAGCTGTTCATGTATTAAATATTCTTCCTCATTTAACAGTGAATATAGCCAAAATTAGAGCCGTGATCAATCGCAATCAGCGGGGTATTATTCTCCGGAATATCTTCGAATAGCGTCTATTTAAATGAAGTGACAGTTAAATGGTTTCATTATTTATTTTCGCTCACGAATTAAATTTAATTATAGGCCGTTTATAGGAATTTGTGTGATTAAATAGAAGTAGGATGTTGAATTAAATTGCTTGGTTTTCTTAAATTTATAATTTAAGTTGTAGAAGAAATGTAAGTTAAAGTATTTACTTGATAAGAAATTTCAAACCACGATTTATTTTTCCACAGTGTAAAGTAAACAGTTTTTATTTATATATTATGTATAATGAAAATTAGGTATAAAGAAATATCCCGATACATTTAAAAAAAAGATACAAAAAACGTTCAACAAAAACTTGTACATTTCTATATATATCAATACAAAAATATTCCAAAGGAATCCTATAAAAATCAAAACCACATAAACTCAATTTCAGAAACAGGAAGTCAGAAAGTTTCATAACTTTCCCATAGCAGGAAACCTGAAAATAAATCCGACTTACCTTATGAGAAACTTCCATGACGGCCAAGAAACACAATTGAGTTCTTTAACAGTAACTTTCACATATTTAATTGTTTTCTCGACAACAGAAAAAAAAATCACCGAACAGTTTTTTGAAATTGTTCGAAAAACTTACACAGCCCTAAACTCACGAAAAAAGAAAAAAAGGATTTATGTTTTCTTTAATTTTAGTGACACATTTTTTGTTGCTGGCACAGTTTTAATTTTTATTTTTAAGAATGATATTTGAATTTTCCTTTGGCGGGCTTCGGTAGCGGAGCGCGCGCCTAGCTCCGCCCGTGCCGAACATTTTATCACACTGAACATTGGTGAAATCTGCCATTAGGGACGTACCGAGATCTCGACTTTTATTGTTAGCAATAATGTTCGCTATCGAAAACAATATCTTACGTTCGCGCGGAACAAATAAACACTGCAATAAACGCCTTGCAGTGTTTTTTACGGATGTAATGTTTTTTTTATTGCTAAAAAAGTGTGTAGTAAAATGAAAGGGCTATCTGAGGAGGCGGTTTATGTTTAGTCATGAATTGGCGAGCGATTTGGCTCGACGACAACGTATTTACGATCTTCAGGAAATTATGTCAAGTATTATGTTTTATCATTGAAATTGACCTTAGCAGGAAAATTGTGAGGACTTGCGATGTTATGCTTGACTAATCATCTTTACCTATCATATATCTATTCTTTAAAAAAGACTGATCGATTTAAGGTTTCACAGAGCTTAGTGTTTGCATATAGTCTACTCAATCATATAGAACTTTATCATTCGTAGCAACCAAAAAAAAAAAGTCTTATCACTCATCGACTCAAGAGTATCGACATCGCCCATCCCTACGTTGTCTCGAGCGCCCGTCACGCACTGTCCATGGCTCGGGAACAACATTGGTCGAGTTCGCGCATGCGCTCTGGATGTTTTTCTCGACACAACTTGAAGATGTGTTCGTCTGTATTCGGCCTATAAATCTAAGGGATGATGATACTGAAGGCTGCGAGTATCATAGGTTTTTGTAAACATCTACATAAGTTCAGTTCGACCATAGAGTTGAACGTCCCTGACTTTTTCGTGGTTCAATGAAAATCATATTGAAAACAATGTTTACTTATGGAAAAATCTTTTATTGGCTATCGTGTTTTTAACTACTTATATTTTGTTTTGAGCAGTTGTAATGTTTACTATTGTTAATGGAGACTTTAACTTTTAACAATGCGAGGTGCTTTTCAATATTTCGGTTACTTTTTTAACTTTTTTAAACATCAAAAATACCAGCCGCTTCGACAGTTAAACAGCTGCTTCTGTTCTTGTTTTTTCACATTTGTTGTTTGCCTGCTGTGTTTCGTCGACGCGTGGGAGTACCAGTGCCTCAAGGCATCTTCTGGGCACGTTCGCTTCATCATGGATCTCATCTATAGCTTTCCATCAGGCATGATCGAGGTCAAGAGCTAGACCATTCATATATAAATTAAAAAAAAAAAAAAAATCATCAGAAGTCGAAAACTATGCAGCCTAAATAATAAAGATGAAATGTTTGAGAATTTGCAAATAGCGTTCTTTCATATGCCACAGTAGCTATTCTACCCCATATGCCCTAATAGTACCACTTTTTTTTTTTCGAATATAATACACATATTTTTCGAACATTGCTTCTGTTCGATTATATTTGTAACTCTAGGACAGTTACAGCTATTAAATAAACTGCAATCTACATTTTCTGAAACTAAATTATTTAAATTTGTTATTTGTTTTAGGGTTCCGTACCGAAATGGTAAAAAAGAACCCTTATGGCGATTCAGTCTGTCTCTCTGTCCGTCTGTCATAGCTGGATATCACAGGAACTACTAATGCTTTCAATTTAAAATTTAGAATAGTTTTAGAAAATGTTTGCCCAACTATTTAGCCAATAAGAAAGAAATAAAACTATGTATATTATATTCGAAGTGGTGCTACTAGGGCATATGGGGTGTTGCGGATTTTGTTGGAAAGAGTAACCGCGGCCCTGGAACGTAAAATGCACTAGGAGCATGGATGGGTTTTAGTCAGTAAGAGTCTGAGACTCCCTCCCTTTATTTTTTATGCCGCATAGTTTTCGATTTTTGACGAAAAATGTAAAAAATACCGTAACCCCTTATCTCCGAAGATTGCATAGAGAAAAATCTAAAATTATTTTAAGTGATAAAAGTTTATATAAATATTACAGAAAAATAAAACAATGTCTCTAAATAGCAGTTTTTCAGAAATCATCATGATGGTACGGAACCGTCGGTGCGCGAGTCCGACTCGCTCTTGACCACAACCTCCCCTGATGGAAAGCGACGACGTGACAATGGAGAACGCTTGCCTAGAAGTAACCTATTCAACCTTGATTTTAAGACCCCAAAGTTGTAGCTATCAGGAAACACTGACTTGGGCAGAGAATTCCATAGGCACTTGTCTCACCACCGAAGATAAGCGAGAAGAGTAAAGCTAGAAACTAGATACGAGTTGGCGAGCAGCGAGAAGCGAGTGTGTAGTTCCGATAGTTTTGTTACTCGGCTATAAGCGAAGTGCTCTTGTGCGACGAGCGATTACGCGCATCACTAAAGCACTAAAATCGTAATAGGGTAGATGATTAAAAAAAACTGATTAGTCCGTCAGATAGATTTCCAAAAAATATTAGACACGTATTTTTTCTTTTTTCACGTAAACAATAAATGAAATCGATACAGAGCATCGAAAATACTTGTAAGTATATTTTTTACGTAAAAGTGACGTCACGACCCCCCACTCCTGATCTTTGATGCGTTTTATCTTAGTTTATTTTTATTGATTTGTTAAAACAAAAATTACGTGTCCAATATTTTTCGATAATCTAACTGACGGACTAATAAGATTTTTTCAGCAAAATACCCTAATGGCCTTCTGTTCGCAGACGCACGCTAGTTGTGTGTACTATGCACTTTACTTTTTCAAAACAAAATATTAGGTCTGATGTGTCTTTTAGGGTTCCACCACAGTGTATCTGCTAACTGCCTTGCAAATACAGATTCATTTTTATGATAGGCGCCAGATAAACGTGCAATAACTATTAAATATTAACAAATAGAATCATATATTTTTTGACCAGGAATCATCTTAGCTAGCACTCAGATCCGCACTATAGGTAGAAATTACCGCTGGTTGGTCTCTCGGCGTGAATTCTGACCGCCAGGCGAGCATCGCTGAGCGAGTATTATCTTTGGTACCTCTTATCGCTGCGACAAACTAGTGGTAAGAGAGTTCTCGACAGCAGTGTGAACAGCCAGCTAT
This sequence comes from Melanchra persicariae, assembly GCA_947386135.1. Classification (NCBI taxonomy): domain Eukaryota; kingdom Metazoa; phylum Arthropoda; class Insecta; order Lepidoptera; family Noctuidae; genus Melanchra; species Melanchra persicariae. The sequence continues at coordinate 3,850,229 of OX376661.1, read as the reverse complement.
CGACTATAAATGTACCTGTCTCTTTTACTCACACGGGATCTATATCTTTTGTCCGCTTCCTCAGCGCGAAAATAGTCGATAGCTAATCGCTTCCTCGCTGTAGAGCTCAAAGCAATGATGATAGAGCTTCACGATGCTAGTAAAGAAATTGGCTTAGAAATGAATCTTTCAAAAACCAAATTGATGTCCAACTATTTTAAAATGCCAATTACACTGAATAATTCTCCAGTGGACTATGTCAACAATTATATTTACCTGGGTAAACTGGTGTCGTTTGAAAAGACTAACAACACTGATGAAATAGACAGGCGAATCGCGACAACTTGGAAAAAATACTGGTCATGTAAAGAAATCATGAAATCAAAAATCCACATCAAATGGAAAAAGAAAATTATGGACTCCTGCCTACTACCCTGCCTTACATACGGATGCCAAACATGGATTTTTGATTCGGTGGCAAAAAGAAAACTCAACTCATGTCAAAGAGCGTTAGAAAGAAGCACACTAAAAATAAGACTCTTAGACAAAATCAAACATATTAAGATAAGGAAAAAGACAAAGGTAATTGACGCCGTCTCCTTCGCTCAAAGCCTAAACTGGAAATGGGCTGGACATGTTGCCAGATACACTGATGGTAGATGGACTCAAGCAGTCACAGCGTGGAAAGGGCCAAGCGGTCTAAGGCGTAGAGGTAGATCAAAGGCACGTTGGAAAGACGAGATAGAAACGGTCGTGGATTGTTACAGCAACAAATAGAGACAAATGGAAGGCTCTGGAGGAGGCCTTTACCCACAGAGGGGTTCATGCATCCTAATCTAATTTAATTTATATTTATTAATAATTTAATTCCAATTCTAATTAATTCTTACAATTATTCAATATTCTATTCTCAAAACTCTTATTTAATAAAATTTACTATTATCTTACTACAATTAATTTAATATTATAAGTATTCGATTTTAATTTAATTTAATTTAATCTAATTCAATCAGAAATTTGTATTAATTTTAGAAGCAGCAACCAAAACATCATAATTAATTGTGTTTTAACTCATTTTGCATACATGTAATTTTTTTTAAATTGGTTTTTTTATGGTTGCATGAAATAAAGAGGCTTTTTTATTTTTTTATTTTTATTTTTTTTTTATTGTTTTAATCGCTTCCTCGTCGGCGGTGACAAGTGCCTTTAGCTGTACGCAGAGCTAGGCAAAATACATGCTATGCTTTAATTATAAGACAAAATACTATGTCGCATATATTTCAAATATGAGATACAAAATACAGTATTTTAAATATTTTTTATTTAAATTACAAAATACTAATAACAAAATGTAGTCAGGTGTTAGGCTGGATTAGCCTTTTTGCTTACGAAAGCTATCGAGCGGTGTTTTCTGCAGAACGCACTCATGAATAAGTTTGCTAAATGTATTTACGTTCAAATGTATTTTGAAGCCATAAGTATTTGAAACACTAACTACAAAAACTTTAGCCTCATGTATTTCAAATACCAAATAAATTACATTTTTAAGAAGTAATTGAAATACAAATACCAGGTATGTATTTGTAGTTCAATAACGTATTTTAATTACAAGTAATTCAAATACTGCCCACCCTTGGCTGTATGCTCAATGAAAGCATTCCTAATACGTTTTGTGCATGTGGGCAAAAACAGAACCCTTATAATTTCGTCTGGTCCATCTGTTCGTTTCGACAGTTTCTCAGATAAATACAATGTCAAAATCAACAAAATCTAAATTTCTCATGCGCAAGTCTTCTTGCCGACTATGAAAGGCTTCATTGCGCTTGGTCCCAAAGTCCCATCCAACACTCGACACGCACTTGGCCAGTTGCTTACGTAGTCCCTAATTAAAAACGAAGCAAAATAAAATAAATTAAAAACCCTTGTAGAAAAAATATCTTGAAATATAAAAGAAAAATTAAAATATTGTTCCAGGAATCCTTAGTGAAAACACCGTATTTTGTAGTAAATTAATTATGAGCTTCAGTTCCTCGTAGCATTATTTTACCTGGCGTAGCTCGTAGCCGCGTAGACTTGCTACGCCGTAGCCCCGGGCCATTTGATAATAGTCGGGTGCAGATAAGTAGTCTCTAGCTTACTAAATCTTATTAAACTTACTAAAATTATTTAATTTTACGACGTTACTAGAAAAACGCTAGTGTTCCGTATGGTGTCGGACGTAAACGAATAGCACCATCCCATCACTTCCCGTGGGTGTCTGGCGACTAAGGGACTTACCAGAATGGGCAGCAGCATTCTCTGTAGGTACATTGCAACAGCTACACTGCGATCGCCAACCCGTTTGCCAAGCATGGCGATTATGGCCCCCCCGAAAATCAGCTGTTCAGTCAAAGTCCAGTTATGCGCACATAAATGTATTTTTTTATTTATTTTTTTATTATTGATAAGCACGCGCTTGACCACTATCTCACCTGATGGTAAGCGATGATGTGGCCGAAGATAGAGCACGCTTGCCTAGAAGTAACCTATGTATGGGGCAGTAAATATTTTTTTCGCGATTTCGGGGTTGGTCCCATAGTGAAAGTTGTTCATAATGATGAGTACAATGACCCCTTAATCTATTGAGTTCTGTTACACGTTGTATATTAATATAGTGTAGATTTCTATCAGTTAATTTCAGAATAGTATTAGTTCAGTGCAGTGGAAATTGAGACTCTTTTGACAGATTGCGACTGATTGCAAATGCGAACGTTGCTTAAAACATTGAATTAACCCTCCGGTGAAATCTGTGGATTTTCATTGCCGTCAGCTGTGTTTCGCATTCAAAGGATTTCCGCAGGATGCGAGACGCATTATAGCCGGTCGATGCTGATGTGGCGACACTTGGGGGATGCCAATATCCAGCAGTAAACGTCTTTCGGCTGAAATGAATAAGATAACGAAGAATATAGCGACTTCCTCTTTCTTTCTTTCTTCTTTCAGTCAGATCAAACCTCCTACAAACAATAAAAAAATACCTTTGTTAAAATAATATGTAACGTTGTTCCATAATTTTAAACTTGAAAAACAAAAGATAACATAAAAAGTGGGTAGAATCATAACATCCTAATTTTCTCAAATCGCCAAGTCACTGTAATTTAGTTCCAACCGTACGTGTCACATTCGCTCCTGTAGTTTGTCTCACTCGCTCACGATAGTGGTAACCGGTTTAGCTCCCACTCACCGACCTACTCGCAATCGCGGCGGCAGATTTGCCAACGGTCAGTTGAGACGCGCGTTCACGTAGACTACTCGCTAGTGCGTGACGTCACCCGCGCAGTCTCAAACAAATAAAAAACCTCCGAGCAATTTTATTTTATAAAATAACTTTTATTATTTTCTATAAAAGTCTATAAGTTTTATTATAAAACATTAGCCGTGTTATCCCCGAATTGGGTAAGTGTTGATAATTTTACGCTTTGCTATATATGGTGGACAATGACTTGCAATTTAATGTACCTATTGTTTCGTTATATCTTTTTCTTCTTCTTCTTAGATTTCTGTTAATTTTACCTGTTTTTTAATAATCACAATAAATTTAACCCAGCTTTAATTCTTATACACATAATGTTAGTGCTTCACACTGCTTTCCTTTGCTAAATTGTAAACTCCGATTCTGAAGGTGACCTTTACACACATTCGCCTTAAGCGCAATAGTACATCCGCCTTACGCTTATGCTTACGCCGCAGTGGTCACCGTCAGGAGAGGGTTAGCAGAGGACCTCCCATTTACCAACTGGACATTAATTCCAGGGTTCCAGATTCCGGGCACATTTTGCCGAAGTAACGGACGTCGTGACATCGGGCGGTGCACGTCGCCTGCGCCGACACTATAGTGTACATCTCAACCTACGGGTCATCCACCACCCCGGGGTCTACGCCGTGGCTGCTGCGTCGTCATCGGCTCCGCATTAGGCCAGGGCAGTACTATTTTGCGCCTACCTCCATGGGACAGAAATTAATCTATGACGGGCAGTACTTAATACCTACCTACGACCTAAAAAATAAATATTGTTAGTGGTAGTGAGTAGTTTTATTTTAATTCACTACTCACACGCGACAAATAATATAGATAATAATTCATTATATTATAATATAAATATTTAATGTTCAAAACTGCCAACCACGACCCAAAAGCTCACGCCTACGCTGCTACGCGGCTACGAGACTACGTGCTACGGCGTAGCACGTAGGTCTACCAGCAACAGCCTACGCAGTTATCAGGCATTATAATTCACTTAGTTTATCAGTTCCTACCAAAAAGATTTAAATTCCCTTTTTACGAATCCGCGGACAAAGGAAAACGTAAATGGTCCATAGAATCTGAATTTATGTCCTGAATTTACATACTGTAATAAGAAACGAGAACATCTAGTTTTGTATACTAGTGTGATTTACAATGATGTTTGTAAACTTGAGGACTCACACAGAGTTGGTATACAACGTGTAACAGAATAAACGTGATACCTCTTAAGGGGTCATTGTACTTATCATTATGAACAACTTTTACTATGGGACCAACTCCGGAATCGCAAAAAAAAAATCAGTTGTTCAGTGACGAGATATGCGCACAGAATACATTTCTGTGCGCATATCTCGTCACTGAACAACTGATTTTTTTTGTATTAAATGTATTGGGCAGTCGACTTTTTTTTTCCCGATTTCAGTGTTAAAATGAGTTCAGTATGAAATGCCCTTCTGGCTTTCAATAAATCATGTGAAAACATGAAGAAATTGCTCGGCCTTGCAGCCGTCTGGTTTAGTTCTATCTCTGTATTAATGGGCAAAAGAAAACCTAACCTATAAGAGGGGAACAAAGGTCAAATCTCCGTAATCGATGGCCAAAAGTGGAAAAATGAAGTTACTCTGATTAAAAAGTAGTAACCTAAATTGGAAACTAGACATATGAGGCCGTTGCGGAATTTGTTCGAAAGAGTCACCGCGGCCCTGGAACGCAAAGGGCATTAGGAGGAACACGGATGGGTTTTAGTCAGTGAGAGTCTGACACTCCCTACCGCTCCACCCAGAGCGAAAGGAGTCAGATGATTTCCCATCCCATGGGCCACCTTTTGCTGAATAGGGAAATAAACTTTTGATACTTTTTATTTCATTACTAAAACATGTTTCTGGAATAATTTATTATAATTTTTTTATCCGGCTTAAATCTTGTTTGATTTTTCATGTAGTTTCATATTAGAATTAAAACATAGATTCTATAACTTCAGGTACCTATATGACTTTTTTTCTAAATAGCTAAAGCGCTTACATTATTTACGATAGTGAAAACACATCGTTTTAAATATAAGGCAAAAGTTTATCAGTTTATTTTACAAAGTACATATATATATATAACTTTCATGAGAAGCTCGTGGCTAAAATATAAAAGCCGCACGGGCCGATCGTCAAGGTTAAGCAACGCTTGCCGAGATTGGCCTGTGGATTGGTGACCATCTTAACATACCGAGACACCCTGAAAAATAGTTTCAACAAAACTGTACCTATCTCCGGAACGGTTGGACCGAAAAAAGTTTTTTTTTTTTCGTAAACCCAAGCAAACCAGCGGCGGTTCGCTAGTTTAAAATAAATCCCGAACCGAAATCCTGACTACGCCTCGCCTAGCTAAACGCCCGAAATCTATTTCCACACATAATAATTGTGATCTCCCAAGATCCTGTAACCCAAATATGTCACCGCTCATAGTAATTTCTTCTCCATTATACGTCGCTTAGCAAGTGATTGATGACGGCCTATTGGAGCGCACTAAGGTGGATCTGTTGCCATCCTGCGAGAATTTGCTTTCGCACGGGAACCTCGAGATAAGACACGGATTTGTGATGTCTTTATTCATGTCATGGGCCTTATTTATGGGTTTGCTATCAAGATGACAATGTCTTTGGTATGTGCTTTGGTATCGATACGGAACAGTTATGCGCTTCGGATGATTTCGATGATTTCGAATTACCACGAAGAGGCAAATCTTCTAAATGCAGGTACCGAGCAAAACCTAGTGAGTAATAGGGGTGTAGGTGTATGGATAAAAACCTTTGATTGGGATTTTTACTTCAATTCCCTATTACTGCTTTCTAGCAAACCAAATCATTTAAAATTAGATATTTTTTTAGAACATGGCCTTATATTGTATGGGCTTGTACCCCAGAATGTACAGCTATAAAATCTATGTTATTTAATACTACTAGTCTTCTTTAAACAAAATTAAAACGGTGCATATTGCTCAGCAGTAGTGGACAAAAGTTATGAAGGTTTAAAAAAAGTAGATGTTTGCACTACGGGTAAGGTATTTTATATTAATTTGGCCTTAGATTAGACCACGACGTGAAATCATCATCTGTGATCAAGAGTGACTACCTCTCTGACCTCCATGACCCAGTTACTGGGTACCGTGATACCCTTTGGTAAGACTAGTTGTTAGACTTTCAGACTTCGACGTGAGAAAATGACGTAAATAATATCTCTCGTAAAATAATAGGCGGTACTAAGGTATTCAAACTAATCGAATATGGTATTGACATTTATCGGCGGTATTGGCAGTAGTAACGTGAAATAATTCTACCCGTCACTGCACTAACATCTATAAGATGGTTTGAGTTATAGATAATAAAACATATAAAAATAATTAGGTTACGAATAATTTAAGAATATGTTTTGGCAGCATATAAAAAACAAAACTCATCACGGCCACTACGGGTATATTTTTTTTAATATTATCCCCTGTTTTGATCGTTGTCAATATTATAATTATGGCAACATTAATTGGTATTTTAGAACAAAAAACCCAACAGAAAAACTTTTAAGTAAGATTATGTTTCCACTTCTGCTATATAATATGGCATAAAAGCTATTCACATTTTTTTTTTTTATTCAAATGAACTGCAATTAATGTACGTTTGTACTCCGTGGGGCAAATTTTGTCCATCTCTTTTGCGTCTGACCGAAGGTTCGGTTTCGGCCGGCTTCTCCCAAAATAAACTGGTTTCGGCTGGAGGTTATGGCCTAAAAATGGCCGAATATTCTGCTCGACCGAAAGCGTCCTTAAGCTGACGTTTGTGATAGACACCTAAAAACTGACTAAAGACTCGAAACTGTGGCACGTACCTACTTCCATGGTTGTAATAGCTGAGATAGCTGAAATAGCTCTTCATCTATTATTATTTAGGTACATTGCATTTTTTGTAAAAAAAAGTGAATAAACGGCAGTGACATTGAAAAGGGTGAAGAAAATTCCCACCTTGGGGTGTCCAGAATCATGTACTGGATCCATGGTATCCTTATGTGCGCCGATTAGTCTTATACCCTGTATTTTTCCACACCATTCCCAATCACTGACTAATATAAATCTAAATATAAGTCTAAATATTGACTTCAATGCACAAAATGACATGTTAGTTAGTTACAAAACCATTTAGATAATTTTTACACATAAACCTGATAGTAATTGTAGCAATCTAGAAGAAATCAACTTATTATCTACATAATTCAGATACCCGTAATGCCATCTGTTGACCGAAAAAGTACTAACTATCAAAAGCATGAGAATTACACCAAAATATATTTTTTAGTTACTAATGGTACTTATAAAACGTCATAAACAGTGATTCTTTTGATACAAAACTTACCATTATGCATTTGATGCATAACATAAAAAACAGATTTGGTCTGATTGCTCCACTGACGTTATTTTTTTTTTTTTTAACGGTTAAGTCTCTCCACTCAACCTGTAAAGGATCCTGGTTGCTTCTGTACACTTGGTCGGAGCTAGGCCGGCAAACTTAGCCAGGACACCTACGCACAACGGAGTCCCTACTCTACTCTATCCGTTGCGGGGTTTTTTTTTATGGATAATCATCAAAATTACTTCTTCCGCTCTGGGTAGACTGGAAGGGAGTGTCAGACTCTTACTGACTAAAACCCATCTGTGTTTCTCCTTATGATCTTTGCGTTCCAGGGTCACGGTGACTCTTTCGAACAAATTCCGCAACCCTAGCAGGCTCTGGCCCTAACGGGCCCCATCTACTTAGCTGACATCTCTTGGAGGCGCGCATGGAACACAACGCTTCGTCGACCCGTACCAGTGGCGCTATATAGGGTGTATAGCTCCATCCCTCCTTCTCGCTCGAACGACTCACGCTTTAACACGTCATGGTAGGGCCGCTGGTTGTTATCGGGCCGCGAGCCACCCAACGCTCGCCGTCCGCAGGCCCGTGCCTACGGTGGTCGAGAATCGCCCTGCGACTCCTGACGCCCGGGGCGTCTTCTTCTGTTTCGGCGGCTAAGGCGTGACGTTTGCCTCTCCTTCACGCGGCCCGCCCCTTCCTTTACTAGCATTACTGTTTCGCAAAAGGAGGTGACGGCTTCCCACGCCTCCGCGCCCTGGACCATGGAGTGAACCAGAGCCGATAGCGAGTGGTCGCCGTCGCTGATCGCCTCGATGAGGACACGGCGGTGCTCCGCCCAAGCAGGGCAGACCTTCACCGTATGCTCCGCCGTATCCTCTGCGGTGGTTGACATCTCTTCTGGTTGATTTTCCCATGGACAACTTTAAGTAGCTCTATCGCGTGTTAACAAACTTAGCAAATCATTATCCACAGTCCAACTTCGCTCACTGCTGAACATAGGCCTCTCTTTTCGTGTGCCAGCCTCATCCAGGTTCTACCCACGATGGCAACAATATCGCCAGCCCATCTCGCCGCCGGTCGACCAATACTTTTTCTTCCAGTCCTCGGACGCCACTCAGTCACTGTCTTACTCCACCTATCATCCCCGCGCCTTGCCAAGTGTCCTGCCCAGCTCCACTTTAGTTCTACAATTCGTTTTCCGATGTTGAAAACCTTCGTACGTCTTCGGATCTCGACGACGCACCTCTACCAAGCATGGAACGCTCCATGACTCTCTGTGCAACTATCAGTCTGTACACAGACTCCTGCGTGAGCGTCCATGTAAGTAAGTAAGTCATGGTGGGAAAAGCACACTGGTTATAAAGGCGGGAATTCAGACATTGCGGAATTTTTCGCAGGCTTCAGAATGTCGTCCATTTTGATAAAAGCGGCCCATCCAAGGTGTGTTCCTCTCGATACCTCCGTTTGTTGATTTTCTTTGCCAATTGAAAGGATATGGCCAAGATAAACATATTGGTTAATCATCTCCAACAATTCATTTCCAGATTTGAATCGCTGAAGGTGTTTGACATAACCTTCGTCTTGGTCATATTCATCCCAAGACCCAAATTAAAAGAAGCATCTTAAAGATTTTGAAGCATTTTCTGGGGGTCATCGAAGTTCTCAGTGAAAACCACAAAGTCATCTGCAAATCTTAATTGAGACAGTTGGGCAGAAAATTGACGTTAATACCGCTATAGTCCCAATCTATACCCACATTTTTAACGACATCTTCTAGGACTGCTGTAAATAGTTTCGATGAAATGAAAGAAGCATTATCATTACAACGTTTCTCACGAAAAACTATTTGAACAGAAGAGGTGATAATCAACGGCGCGTTGTGTTCCACGCGCGTCACAAAAAGATGTCAGCATAAAGACGAGGCCCGCTAGGGCCAGTGCCTGCCAGGGTTGCGGAATTTGTTCGAAAGAGTCACCGCGGCCCTGGAACGCAAAGGGCATTAGGAGGAACACAGATGGGTTTTAGTCAGTAAGAGTCTGACACTCCCTTCCATTCCGCCCAGAGCGAAAGGAGTCATTTGATGTTTTCCCATACATAAAAAAGGCAATGATAGATATTGACTGTTCGTATTAGATATACGAACACATTGATCTTACCTAGCTACATCATTTTCCAATACATACACGCGAACGAAGTCGCGGGCAACAGCTAGTTAATCATAAAATAACAGTGGAAGAGTAAGAAAAACATAATTTCCACTTTCCTCTATTTCAAGCAGGAGACAGAACCTAGGCCATTAGGCACCAAGGCACATACAGCTGCGTTAAACCCAATAATTGATTCCAACAATAGGTATGGCCAAATCGTTTGAAAGGATGGTATTTTTTTTTTAGTTAGATGATGTAGTACCTAGGTAAATAGCTCTAGATATAACTTGAACACTATCTAACATAATATTGCGTTCAGTTTGCCATAGAATACACTCCCATAAGATATGATGTGCGCATAGAGAGAATAAATTGATAGCTGGGGAGACTCCAGATCGGCTACGTATAAACCCTTATAACTTTCTAACCACAGACCGACTAATTCTGATATTTGGCGACTAATTTCGACTAATTAGCGACAATTTTTTTGTATTATCAAAATTTAAATCCCTGATGGTGGCCGTGTCAGTGTCAGGACACGACCGGCTGAACTATTCTTTAAAAATATTACTATAAAAACTTATTTCGGTTGAGACTGAGCTTGAGAGTAATAAAATTGTCATTCCACCTAATCCACCTTGATTGGACGGACAGCCATCTCACTTCTTTCGCTTCACTAAAGAATCCACGGCAAAGAGTACCTACTTTTATATATTATAGATCCACGGTAAGATTTTTATACAGGGTGTTGCATAAGGTGTGGTCATATTTAAGGGTGATGTTGGGTAGCTGATATATTATACATTAAAGAATAAATTACAAAACATAAAAAATGTCTTCATCGTCATCATCATCATGGTCTTGTCAGAAAAAAAGCCGACTAAAAAGTTACGAAGAAAAGATTTTCAAGCAGTTTGTTACAGTTGGTAGCATTTACTGTAGGTAGAAGTTCAATCACAGATTTGATGTCACCAACTGCATCAGACTGCTTGAAAAGTTATTTATTCGGAAGGTTTTAGTCGTTTTTTCTGTTTTAACTAAATTCCCTTTTTTTATACAGGGTGTTGTAGAATAGCATTACAGTTTTCAATTATAGACAAAGTGAAATAGGTAGAAAAGCCAAACAACTGTTTCATAGGCATGTCTTTATTGTTTAAAAGTTACAAACTAGGAGTAGGTATGAGAGTTGTATTCTAATATATTAGCGCTGAAATACTAGGACAGTAGGACTACACAAGATCGTCATCATCATTCGCTTGGCCTTATTACTATTTGGGGTCGGCGCAACATTGTCGTCCTTTCATACTTCTCTATCAGTGGTCATGTCACAATGCAAACTGAGGCGTAACCTAGCAATTAAAGCATGTAATTTCGTGATCAGACCAACGTGGACTGCTGACTGCTGGACCAGAAGGCCTAGCACGAATGTTTTTGATGTAAAATTATAAATAGAATACTCGTTTCGCAACATAATATTTATTTGAATTGGACACTATATTCATATTTTTGTATGATACAAATTGTATTTGTCGCATAAAAATAAACCCAAATACTATGGGGTTGTAGTTTTTTTTATATTCAAAATTCACTTAAGTTAACGATACTGTAACGTTACTATACGTAAAAACATTCATGCTAGGCCCTCTCGGAATCGGAAAACGGCTTTGCATCACTTTGGAATAGAGGTGAAATTCCATTGATACGTAAGGAGTGCACGGAGAGTTTATGAATTAGTTCGCGAGCGACGCTTACGAAGTGTGGTCGAGAGTCGCAATGAATGTACATTTTCGAGCTTATATCTTAATTATGGGCAGCAATGAAACTGTACCTTTAAACATGAAAAATTGTCCACTTCGAAAGCCAAGCAACTTTGCGTGTTACGCCTCAGTGAATATATATTGTGAATGATAGATGACATAATTAAAGTACTCTTAAATAGAGAGCAACTAAAACTGATTACGTAATTAAAAATAAATAATAATCAGATCTAATTGTTTAAAAAACACTAATACACATTCAAAAGTTGCCATAATAAGTATTCGTAATGTGTGCAGTCAACCGCCTGTATTTTCTCGTGATTTCCACTGACGTGTGGCCGACTGTACCATCGATCATTGTTATTGACAAGACATGTAAAGAGAAATAGCAAAATATATTCTAACTTATTTTAAAGACCTTACTGAGAAGAAAGTATCTAATTATCCATCACAGAAAGTTTTTAACAACCAGAGTCTAATATTCAATCAACTGAAAAAATATACTAAAAAGAATCTCTCTATGTAAATGCATTTATTGTAATCTTAATTAATTCGAATAAGAACGCCACGTGGAATGAAATAATAATTATTAATCTCAATTACTATTTTTATTAAATTTATGAATGTTTACGACACTAATTTAAAACTTTCTAATCTTAACTGTTGACTGACTTGAACGTATCGCTCGAAAACCAAACCAGAGACATGAAGAGTGGACGGAGCACAAACCCTCTCAAAATTAACCTCTCCGTAGAAAGAGATAAAGCAACTGTGCTGTCAATGTCTTTCTCTTTTTTGTAGGTTGTATTGACGAAGGTGCAGTGCAAGCCTGTAATAGTATAATTCTAACAATAAAAATCTAAAACCCCTGATCGCACGAACACTCCATCTCTCTCACACTTTCTTTGCGTATTCATGCCAGTCAGCCGATTCTGAAAACAACTCTTCGTAATAACTAAGTGAGCTGTCATTCCAATTGATGCTTAGGGAGCTCACTTCGCCTTAAGGTGGGTACTGATCGGTGTTACAGGGCGTAATGTAACATGTTACAAAGCGAGCATTCGTGCAGTCAGTACGTTGAAACACGCGCATCATACATGCGTATGTGTTTTGTTTTACACAGATTTTGGGACACTGCGTAGCATAACATACTCGCTGCGAATGTTACATTACCAGTGATGGGATAATCGGGCGCTTATATACCTAAACTTCTTAACGTGAAGGATAATATGGACATTCCTTTCTGAATAAATAAGTAATCCCGGGTTCCCGGGATTGAACAATTTTGTAAAAACAACTAACTATAAAGAACTTAATGAAATTATTGCTGTGGTTATTTTGATTTAGTATCTTTATTTTATTCAAAACAAACGGAATACCTATAAAAAATTAAAATTAAAAGTTCCATTTGAATCGGCTTTTTAAATTAAAAAAAAATAACAATGTTCACAACGAGTTCTAACTACATTTTGTATAGTTTTAGCAATCTCAGGAATTTCGAACGATTTCGGGATCCGGGATTCTGAAAAGCATGTCCGTATTATAGTTTCGTGGGAATAAAAGTGAAGTTTAGGTATATTAGCGCCCGATTATCCGATCACTACATTACAGCCCGTAACACCTGTCAGCCCAGCTTTTAATTCCACGGTGAGATCGTCAAAAAAATAGCACTACTGTCGTCTATTCTGTAAAAATGTCACCTTAAAAACTTACGTGAAGTAAGCGTGAAGTGTCATTAATAATAATTTATTGTCATAAAACCATAAATAAATTGACAGCTGAATCGGAGTTTTCACGGTGAGATGATTACAGAACAGCGTTGCTGGATAGTGAACGCTCAGTCCATTCTCCATGTCTATGTACAATGTCTTTCCAGCTCATATCTGCCGAGTCTGTGGTGTAATCTTGTTAAAGCTTAGCCGTAGTGACACGACTACAAGCATGAACAATAGTTTCATGCGAGTTTACACGACTGTTTACAATAGGTTTGCATAAGCGACAGAAATGATTCTACTTTCGTGATTAAATCGTTATAATATCCCAAATTAAAGTGCTTTTGCTCGATTTTTGCGGACCTTTATTGTCGGCGGATATGCTGTTTTTTGACTTGGCTTCTTTCTTAGCTTGATGTTAGCTTCGTACAGTATTTTTCGAGCAAACCGTTTCAAATTATCAGTTACTCGATTTTTTAAATCATAATGCGTTGTTCGTCGAAAAAATCGAGCTAATATATACAGGATGTTTCAGAAGTGTGTGGTTTCTTTAAGGGTGACGTTCTGTTACTGATATACAGTAAGGACACAATAGCAAAAATAAGAAATATCGACATTTTCCAGAAAAATCAACAAAAAATACTAAATAATTTCCCAAAAATCAGTTTTTAAGCAGTTTCATGCATTTGGTGGTAGTTACTAAGTTCAATTACGATTTGAAGCCACAAACTGCATCAGACCGCTTGAAAAGTCATTTGTTTGGAAGTTTTAGTCGTTTTATTGTGATCGGATTTTTTTAAATCATTTTTTGTGGTAATGTTTCTTTACTTTATATCAGAAACAGAACGTAACCCTGAAATATGACCACGCACTTTTGTATCACCCTGTATTTAGGATTAACAAAGCTTTAAAATGGCCTATTATAAACACCTTTATACTCTGTGATTTAAATGCTATTTTACCTCTTCGAGCGATGTGTTAAATAAGTCAACAGAAAAGAACTTAACTTAGACAGACCTAAATGATACTAAAACGCGAACTCTTAGGCCTGCGGACTCTTAAACTTACCTATGCAAATGCCTTAGGCTTGATATCTCACACCTTGTCCACGATAGAGTATAACAAAAATACCTAGGAATACTAGTCTTTTCGCTGAGTTCCTTTACCTCTAATTTTGCATCACAGTGATCTTTTTGTTATTGCTATAAGGTTGCTTTTAGAGGTAAAATAACTGTGGAACACTTCAATATGCTGTAGTGATGACCTAGCTAGCTTGAGTCCAGTTGCTTTCTACAAAATGCGTCTGGCGACTTCAATTTAGCTGAATACTAAATCTGTTTTTAATAAATTGCTTGATTTAAAGCATTTTTGGGTGTCATTCATAAACCTGTCGTATTTATTTTAAAGATAAGAGTGCATTTAAAACTCGTAGTTTTCGTAATATAAACATTACAAAATAAAACGAGCTCAAAAAACTTGTATCTCGTGGACAAGGCGCTACTTACTAATGCGATATTAATTATAACTACGTATTGAAGTCTTACAATTACATGAAGTTTTCAAAGAAATAAAAATATAATAGCTGTGTCCACTAGCAAATGTCATGTATTGGCAAGATGATAAATCTCACTACGAAAATGGGAGACACTAGAGCTGTAGAATATTTTACTTATTATCTCATAACAATATTTTATTGCTGGCGTTTGACAAATACCTCCTCACCATGTCTAGAACAAATATTTTCTTGGGTTTGAAGATTAAGTTTTTCTTGTTTCCCAAAAGATACCTGTACTAGGGATGCATAGCATCAAAGAGATGCTATTAAGAGCCCAAAAACTTTAGTGTCATAATATTTTAGACAGAAAATTCTACATTGTGTTCCAACAAAAAAATCTGGTTGTGTATTTATTACAACATGGCTGAGGAAAAGCTTATATCTGTCACCGTAAAATGGCAATCGCAATAAGATTGTGAGTAAGACACGGATATATTGGAAACTATTCAAATTGGATGGGATTTACTGCATACAAAACGATTTTTCATAATATTATATATCGATATATTATAATCTAATCAATATTCAATTCAATCTTACGGAGCCTGCAATTTTCGGGTGACATTATCTATTGTCTATAGCTAGAGGATACAGCAGTTTCTCCCGTGGTTGCAGGACGCTTAGATCTTTTTCCTTCGCTTTTCCGGTGTGGTTTGGAAGAGAACTTCGTCGGCGCGGATCAGCCGGTTGACTGCGCGACTCAACGACACATCTGTCACCAGAAACAAACGTCAACTCATTTAGTCGATTTTCTATTTAGTAACTTTTTATTTTTGAGTATGGCAATACTATGTTGTGAGGTGGGGTTTCTTTTTTGAAAAAATGCGGCTTTCGGTAAAAATATTTTAAACTAGGTACCTAGGTACAATTTTTCGTTTAAGCATAGAATTTAAATAGTTAATTTAGGCATTAAATAAGTAACAATAAAAGGCCAGACCGCATAATTCTACTGACTAAAGACACTATATGAAAATAAATTTTACTATCACTTTTGGCCAGTTTCCAGAAAAACTAAATAAAGTATAATTATTACAGTCTAACGAAGAAAATTGTGTATTCGCCATATTCAAATATTCTAGTAATGGTAAGCAGATTGTGTCAATTGAATCACCCATTGCGGACCAAATATTTAGGTTAGTTTCAGTGAGGTTAAAAAATGAAACAAAAGTGATTTGGAAAATTCCTCTTTAATGTGATAGAATTTTAACAGTCCACTTACTTTCTTAATACATTACATGAACACGTAAAAATGCACGAAAAAATAATCGTACAAATAAATAAGGTAAAATAAAAATATTCACTTTTGACGTTTTTTGGCAGACTGTACTTGGTTGTACTTCATTTTTCCGTGCATATTTTACTAAAACATCTTAACTATATTGCATCTATTATGAAATTGTACTCATGAAAGGCATCAATACGTTTCCATTAATTTATTTTACTAAACAATGTTGTAAATTGTAAAATTAACTAGAAAATACTTGAGATAAAACTGTCACCGTGACTTGTTGGTTAACACTTTGACTGCTTAGAAAAGGGTTCGTCAGTCTTTAACTATGGGCATTGCCATGAATATCAGAAGAATTTTAAGAAATAAGAGTCTACAAAAGTCGCTACAAGTGAACAATTCTCAAAAAAACCAAATTTATGAGATTGACATGCACCACCGAAATGTCACGCGGGCAATCCTAACTTTTTAGAGTTTTGACACTCATTAGGATAAATTCTACTAATTTTTATGTGACATTTTCATTCGCATGTCAGTCGCAATCTGTCAAAAAATCCTCAATTTCCATACATTTTTGACAGATTGCGACTGAGATGCGAATGTGAATGTTGCTTATAATTAGTAGAGTTGGCATAATTATTATCTCTAATAGAATGTCACTTGGTCCAGACTAGCTAGACCGAGGATATCGCAATTCCGTGTAAGTACTGATTTTTATTTAAACTTTATGTACAATTTTGGTACATGGGAGGACTTAATGCAACAAGGCATTCTCTACCAGTCAACCTTTGCGTTAAAAAGACTACACTGTGCTACCACAGTGTAGTCTTTTTAACGCAAAGGTTGACTCAAAATCAAAATTCTATTTTAATTATTTGTTGTATACCTACGTATACAACAAATAATTAAAATAGAATTTTGATTTTGGGGAATTATTGGGGATTTGTTAATTGGGGATTTAAAATAGAATTTTGATTTTAGGGAAGACAGCAAAATAAGTCTAGACTAGAATTTATAATTTGAATCCATTGCCAACAACTCAAGTATAGACTTTAGCGTTGTGTTTTTAAGTGGCCATTTGAATTTAAAAGGCCCTATATATGTATAGGTTGCAATGAAATTTGAACTTTGACATGTAAGAAATAGAGTTTGTTGTTCCAAAATTTGATAAATTATAATAATAATATAGTATCTTTGGATCAGTCATGTTCGAATGGCCTTTTTAAGTAATCAAAGTGTTCATACATTTAATACCTCAGTCCATAAATTGTAATATTAATACTTATAACTAATTAAATATTTTAAAACTGATTTGACTGTAACTTGCAAACAAAGTTAGCCTCAAAAATGCTTATTTTGTCTAATATATTATTTTTTAAATTCAATTGTCTGCTTGATTATCTATTACATAGATTTAATTCATGTATGTCATGCAATCAATAAAATTGGGTATTGTCATTTCAAAGTAAGTTAATATTTTACTATCACAAGAATTCTGTGAATTAAACAACATTTTAAACAAATAACATAATAAAAGCTGCCGAACTTAAATCGACTATTTAACATTCAACTCGACTTCATAATGACAACATCGCATTTATTGGATTCGCAGTGGCAACACTTTAATATATCTCTTCAGGAAGACCAATCTATTTTGTTTTATTAATTTGACTATAGAGGCAGCTCTGTTTATCAAGATCCTTAACACTAAAGGTGCTTACAGATTTGATTGATTTCGACGGTCATATGTGGCACTCAACAAACATTAGGGATGATTCCTGGTTAAAATATTTAGATTCTATTTAGTCCGTCAGTTAGATTATGAAAAATTGTGGACACGTAATTTTTGCTTTATCAAATCAATAAAAAAAGACGAAGATAAAACGCATCAAAGATCAGGAGTGGGGGCTTGTGACGTCATGTGTAGGTAAAAAGTGAACTTACATGTGACGTCCCAAGAGTTTTCAACGCAGTGTATAGTTTTCATTTTTTGTTTACGTAAAAAGAAAAATCTGTGTAATATTTTTAGGAAATCCATGTGACGGACTAATTAGATTTATTAGGTCATCTACCCTATTGTCAATGTTATTCATAAAAATCTAGGACCTCCGCTCTTTAGCAGATTCTTAATTCAATTTCTCTGTGGATTATCTTGGTAATCAGTTGGTTAGCAAGAGCTAAATTCCGGAATCTTTATGATAAGAATGTCATTATTGAGCCTTTCTTCCGACGGACAAAACCACTCACATATACAGGCACCTTAAGATTGCAAATTGCAGATTTTTAGTAGGTCGATAGTTGGATTGCCTAATGGTATTTAAATATAATAAAGAACGCTCAACCACCGAGTATAATTCGGCCTAAAATAAATAAGAAAGCCTCAGCGCCCATAAAAGTTATCGTTCAACAAATAATCTGCAACTTACGACCACTCTAACTAGATTGTATATCATGTATTTAAGTACCATACGCAAAAATAAATGTTTAAAATAATAACAACACCTAACTAACAGAAACCCCTTCAAAACGTGTATAAATGTATAATTTATAGTGATTTCATGCAAATTCTACTATTTTTTATTAAATATATTCTCATCGTCACTGTTGTGATGTATGTAAAAATGTATAATATGTACTGATTTTCTATATTCTTCGAAATAGCTGCGGAAAAATGTAGATATGTCAGAAAAAGTATAATTAGTCTTCATATTACTTATTTTTATTTCTTTCATAAGTTTCCACTGCTGCAAATTCTGTTTTTTTTTTCATAAGTCTCTTGGTGGCTAAAAGTCGCCGACCAATTTTGTACCTACAAAGACAAGGAACCATAGAGGATTTAGCTCACTACGTTTATACAAACCAATTTTCCTGACATATCCACCTTTCCCTAATGTATAATTGTATACTTTATGTACTTATATGTTTGTGTGGCTCCCTACCCGAGTGAAATATCATCGCATGTTGTGAAGCATTCCTATCACCTATGACACTGACTTAAGCTATGATCCTTCCACACAGTTCCTGGACAAAACTCTTTGAGCTCTGGGATGTCCGAGCATACTCTTCTAGAATACTGAACCCCTGGTACGTCAAGTTACAAGACGTATGTGAGTAATCTTTTACCCTTCTCAGAATTGAGCAAAGAAAGCACTAACCCTGAAATGTGTGGAA
Organism: Melanchra persicariae; assembly: GCA_947386135.1. NCBI lineage: Eukaryota > Metazoa > Arthropoda > Insecta > Lepidoptera > Noctuidae > Melanchra > Melanchra persicariae. Next base: position 3,831,007 of record OX376661.1, on the reverse strand, counting down.
AGACCCTTATCCAAAATATTTACCCATTCCATACAACTATGCAGAAGACCTCTGCTTACCCACAGATATAATTGTTGCATTTCACAATAGCACCTACTACATCGACATAAGGTTCAAACTCGTGAAATGCAACAATCACAAGGCGTCCAGTATATTTTGGTCCTCACAGCGCTGCTTGCAAACACAATTAATATCAACCAAAAAATTCAGTACTTTCAATTTTAGTATTCTACGTCGCCATATGTCAAGATATACTGGACATAGTATATTTCTGACTTTAATGGGCAGTATACTTGTGTATTTAAGAATTGTATTTCACAAAACACTCTTTCTGAATTAAATAAATGGTGTTTTCGTAAAATACAAAAAAAAAAAATAGAATTTTAAGTGTATTTTGATTGTGCAAATAAATAGCCAGCAACTACCTAATTGTACTGCGACATTACATGATTACAAAGAGTGTTCTGCTCGTAGGTTTATGTGCGTGCGTGATTTGCACAACCAACCCACATGAAGAATATCCAAGAGACCAAGTTTTATATCTACAATCGCGTTTCTACTTGAGGGCGATGCGTATTAAAGCACTTAGCCTAAACCCTTCAGCATCACTAAAAACATGTTCAGAACGTTTCATATTTATTAGATGACGTTACAGCGCGAAAACGCCATAGTAACTTGGCATCTTTTAGTAAAATAAGTATTCACTTCGCGCAAAAGGGGCTCAAAATTTTTCCCTTCAGAATCTTCCCAGCACCAATATTTTTTTACATTACCTGTAACCGAAACTCCTCAACGTTTTAAATTAGATCATTTATACACGACTGCCCAAAAAGGAGTGTTTTAATGAACGCACCAATTGGAAAGGGATGATGTGGTCGACGATGGAGCACGCTTGCCTAGAAGTACCCCATTCACTCTTGACTTAAAGACCTATACCCAATTGTTTGAAAACTTAGTCTCTTAGATACCTTGCCATATAAACCAGTACAGTTGAAGGACTAAGCCTGTACATAAGTAAGTCTACCAACCGGGCGTGGTGTTGGCGAGGCGGCGCATGCGGCGCGTGTTGCGGTCCTGGTCGCGGATCTTCTTCTCCATCTCCGCGTTGGTGAGCGTCTCCAGGTGCGGCGCCCACTGCTCCGCCTCCGAGGGCTGGCGGTACGGCGTCTGCGGGAGGGGGCATTGTCGAGAGTACAGTGACATGGTTGTAATATTGTAAAGAGTTGAGATTCGCTGCTATGAAGTGAACGTACGTTTTTTGTAAATGGTTACAGCCATAGAAATATAAAAAACATGAGACGTGACAAGGGATCGTGTCAGTGTCGACCTATTTTTTTATTATTTTTCAATTTGTCAACCGTTTTAACCCGGTTGGAAGATTGATGTGAAAATGTCAATCAATCAATATCTTTATTGTGGATCATAGGTAGGTACATAATACAGGTCTTAAATATTTTTTTTTTTTTTTTTTTCTTTCGATCTGCAATCAGCCATTTGAGCTTTAATCAGATTTTTATGTCTTAATTAACAGTTCGAGATTCTTCACACCCTTTGATGTGTCATCTCCATATCTTGTCAGTCAAATTGACGCTATTCGCTTTCTTTTGAGTCTATAGGTAGACTCTGAGGTCTCTAGTAGTGTCAGAGCTAATTCATTTTCGTGTTGTTGGAGTCTTTCTTTATAAATCTTGTAGGACTTCTCTATAACCTCCACAACCGTTGGTATTTCTAGGTACTCATGTACTTCAGTGTTCCTCGTGAACCAAGGTGCTCCACTTAGAATTTTTAGTGCTTTATTTTGGAAACGTTGCAGTATTTCAATATTAGAATGGCTTGCTGATCCCCAGAGCACTATCCCATATGTCCAGATAGGTTTCAGGATGGATTTATAGATAAGGAGTTTATTTTCCAAGCCAAGTGACGACTGTCTGCCTTTAAGCCAGTGAATATCTTTGAGTTTTCAGTTTGCCTGTTCTCTTTTGGTCTTTATATGTTCTCGCCAGGTAAGTCTTCTGTCGATGTGCATGCCTAGGTACTTTACGACACTTTTTTGAGGCAAAATGTCACCGCCAAGTTTCACCGGTGGGCAGTCTCCTCTTCTGAGGCTGAAGGTAATGTGAATCGACTTGGCAACACTAGCTTTGATTCTCCATTTTTTCAGCCATGTTCCAATCTTATCCAGGCGATCTTGGAGTTTTGTAGAAGCGGTTATTTGATCTATATCACAAGATAGGACAGCGGTGTCATCAGCATAGGTTGCAGTTTCAATGGGATATGGGATAGAATGAAGACAGGCAGTCTCCAGACCTAACTTGGAATACTCGGTTTTCTAGATATGATCTGAGAAGCATATATGCGGGGTGTGGTAAGCACATTTTAAGTTTACACAGGAGGCCCTTGTGCCATACTCGGTCAAATGCTTGTTGTATGTCAAGGAAAACGGCGGAGCAATACTCTTTTCTTTCCAAGGATTGTCGGATTGTGTGAGCCACTCTGTGTATTTGCTCTGTTGTCCCATGGTTTGCTCGAAAGCCAAATTGGTGCTGTGGGATAGTTCCTTGTTCTTCCAGTGTAGGTAGCAATCGTACTAAAAGTACCTTCTCAAAGAGTTTAGACAATAATGGAAGTAAACTTATTGGTCTGTATGATGAAGCTTCAGAAGGAGGCTTTCCCGGTTTACATACCATGTTAATGATCGAGATTTTCCAAATGAGTGGGAAATAGTGCAATCTTAATACTGCATTAAACAGAATAGTTAGCAGTACAATTCCCTTTCTTGGCAGATGATTCAGGACCTCTGCTGTAATCAAATCAAATCCTGGAGCCTTTCTCTTTTTCAGGTTTTTAATAGTTTTCTGTACTTCAGTTGGGGTGCATAATCGCAACGGAAGGGACATTTGCTGATCACTTTCGATGATTTGATCAATTTCTTCTTCTGTATTCCTGATGTCGTGTTCATTGGGTTTGAATACATCTTTTAAAAAAGTTGCAAATACTTCAGCTTTATCCGCAGGTTTCCTCGCCCATTCACCGTTTGATTGTCTTAATGGAGGCATGTGTTCTTGTGGCCGTTTTAATGACTTGGTTATTTTCCAAAGGGAGTAGTCATCTGCCTTATGAGGTGATAAAGTTTTCAGTTTTTCTTGCAGGGTGTCGTTTTCATGTTCTTTGAGCATTCGTTTCAATTCCTTTTGTGCTTTGTTAAGGGTTCTTTTATCGTGTGCGTTCCTGCTTGTGTGCCATTGTCGCCTCAATCTCCGTTTTGTGGTTATCATTTCCCGTATTTCTAGTGTGTAATCCTGGTTCTGAGTCCTGTACTTTATACATGGAGTGGACATCCAAGCAGCTTTTTGGATTAGATTTGTTGTATAGAAAGCTGCCTTATCTATGTCTTCTTCTGTTTTAAGTGGAATGAGTAGATTTGCATTTTCCTCTATAAAGCACCGGAAAGTGTCCCAATCAGTTTTGCGATTGTATAGCGTTTCGCGGGGTTCTGTCAAGATGATTGTAGTGTTCAGTGTGCATATCACAGGTGTATGATCGGAGTTACCGTCCAAGCATGATTCTATATTTGTGTACAATCCTGACATGCCTTTAGTGATAAAGAAATCGATTAGATCGGGTGTTTTGTTCGGATCGGCTGGCCAGTATGTTGGCTCACCTGTTGTCAGTACATTGAGCGATTTTGAGTCTATTGCCTTTTTCAATTCTCTGCCTCTGGTTGTGGTCAATCTGGAGCCCCAGAAGGTATTTTTAGCTTACAGTTCCAGTCCCCTCCAGCAACGTATCTGCTACCAAGTGTGTTAAGGAATTCATTAAACATTTGCTCATCAACTCGATGCCGAGGCGGACAGTAAACCGCTGCGATATTGAGTGAACCTTGCCAGTCGTCCACTGATATCACAGTACCCTGTAGGTGTGCTTGTTTGAAGTTTAGGAGAAGGTGATGTTTAATGTTTTCTTTTATTATAATCGCTGACCCAGCGTGCGACGTTCCATCTGGATGGTTTGTGTAGTAAATATTATAACCTTTCATTAGGATGATTTTGCTGTTTGTCATGTGTGTTTCTGATATTAGAAGAACATCTATCCTGTTATTTTTTATAAATAATTCTTCTAAGGTCTTAAATAATGAAATTGAGAACAGCTACGTCCCGCCCTTAGAGCATACAATAGTTACATAAAAAAGTCACATAAAATAAAAAAGATTAAAACAAAACGAATAACGGTACACATCAGTGGGCCACCGAACGAGTGATTTGTCTGTAGGAAGTCTTTTATAGAATAGTAGCACTCGTTTACTAATAGGACATGTTGAATGGTTTTTACTTATTTTGATTAAATGCGTAGCTCAGTTGCCCGCGCAAACCATACGCGACACCGTTCCTTTCTATGCTAGCCTAGTACTAGAATGTTACATCCACACAACATACCTCTACTACCGGCAGTGGCGCCTCACTGAACGCATACGTCCGCTGGTGCCAGCTCAGTTGCCCGCGCACACTATACGCTATCCCCGTCACGAACTCGCCGCCCAAGCCGAGCTCAGCACACAGCTTCATGGCAAACTGTTCCGGGTTGTTCTCCTTCTCTGACATGTCCCATTCAACCTGGAAAAATTATCAAATTATCATCATAGCTTAGAAAACACAGCTTTTTACCAGCTGCAGCATATTTCAATCAGCCTTTTGCAAAATGTACACACTAAATCCGGCTTTAATTAACACGTTCACTGTTAATTAAAGCCGGACACTGTTGGAACACAACTTCCTGTGTGGGAAGCAGTAGGACGTAATCCACGATGAATGCCTTGTGTGGATTAATGGAGTCACAGTTGACTTACTACTCCCTTAGTACAGAAAAAACATATATTTGATACACAGATTCAATAGAATGATCAAACAAGAGACATGCCCTGCATGTTTGCTGAGTTTGATGACAACCCTCTGGTTTTGCTGCCCCTCTAGTATTGTGGTGGGTTTGCTGGGGAACGCCTTTATTTGGAGGGGTGAAAGAGAGGGGAGATCCCTTAATTCTGGCTGCAACTATCTGATCAAAATACACACAAGCCTGATCAAGAAGGAAAGTCACTAACCTGATCAACAAGCGACGTGTTCCCCACATGTATGTTGAGTTTGATGACAACTCTCTGGTCTGGCTGCTCCTCTAGTATTGCGGGCGGTTCGCTGGGGTACGCGTCGATCTGCTGCCTGATGGATGAAGCTATAGCTGGGATGAATGTACTGGTGTTCAGCTCTAGGTCATCACATAACACTTCCGCAAACTGCTCTGGTGTTATTATTGACTCTGAAATATTGGAAAAGTGATATTATTTAGAGTAGTCAAAAAGTCCTCCAGGCGGAGATCAGACATGGCGGCCAATCGAAAATGAGACTAGCCATCGGCATGGGATGTATTATAGAGCGCTAGTGTGTGCACAAACACAGATGTCCTCTACCCTTCACTCTCATAATCCATTGGGATGCAATCCGGCACAACCAGACAGATCTGGCGCAGGACCAACAGCTCAACTTTTTTTCCCAACAACACAGTAAGTAACACTTACTACAGAGAAACACTTATGTTGCTAAGAAAATTGGCAATTGTTGCAGATCTAACACAAAACAATGAATCGTCGCAGACAGTTAGCAGTTTTGATGCAGTTATGTCAACTGCATTCAAACTGCAATTTTGAAATATATTTTTTTGGTATACAGTTTAAATGCAGCTTGCTTATTTAGTTGAAGCCTAAGGCAATAGTTACCATTCTTATTCCAGGTGAATGTGTCTCTGAGCTTCTGTCCCTCGATCTCCATGTCGAGTCGGATGGGCACCAGGATCTGCTTCTGTGAGGAGTTCTCCAGCATAGCTGTCATGTCTGTGTCGTCGAAGCACAGAGGGAATGTGCGAACCTGGAGAATAAAGGAAGATTATTAACCAAAGACTTTGTAGAAGGATTGTGTGAATGAAGGCTGATATGAGAGAAGTGAGGATGAAGAAAAAATGTTGCGCCAGCTAAAATAATGATTATGAAGCCAATTTTGGCTTACTTTATGAAACTTTGAAGGTGTTTGAATTTGATAGTAATGTCCAATAAAGAACCGCAATAAACTGCATTTCTTAATATGGATAATAGAGTAATAGTTATCTAGAATATGTCATACTTATTCATTTGTTTCAAAGTGAATTAATATGGTTCCTCTGAAAACAAAATATAAAACAGCAGTTTAGAGACATAAGTACCTTCTTATTATGCACCCTAGTCCTGCTAATCTGGGTAGCTTGTGGTACTGCATCCAAATGTGAAGAGTTGGGCATAACAGGCAGCCAGGACTGGTTGTGAGGCTTCTTACTCTTGCTCTCTCTTGGTGTTGCCAGCTCTTGGCTGACTGACACCGCTTTGTACCTACATGAAGAGAATGATGTCAGTTTGACAGCTCATGTAGACTCTGACATGTTAGTGGTGATTAAAATGTAACCAGCTATAGATATATACTGGACACCACATACACCAATATGAGTTTAATTTGAAGTTTAATGGCCTACTAACCCATGGTTAAAATGATAGATGTTTTAGTGATAAAAACTAAAAAAAAAAAACAGAAAAAAAATTATGAAGATCCACAACCTTGATGCATATAACATAACAAAATGTTTTCATGTTTAGTAAGAAAAAAGCAGGTTGTAATACTCTCGTACTAAAATGGTTGCCAAATTATGTTTTGTTAAAATCATGATAAATCTTGATAAAGCAGGAGAGTGATGATAATGATATGTGACCATCTCCGATTTTCACTTACCAATGTTTTCTCAAACATCATCAATTACCCATCACTCAATAAATACCTAAAATAGAAAATAATTACTGTAAAACGTACACATACTTATCATCGTTGCCCTCAATAATATCTTCCACCTCGGAAGCCTTGAGTAGTGATACAGAACTGGATAACACGTGGGCTCCTAACCCATTGTCGATGAGACGTTTCCTTTCGTCATTGGTGAGGGTACGCCGGGCCATTCCCGGGTACTTCTTGTAGAGAGACCCACGGAACAACCGTAGGTAGTTGCCGACCTGGATGGGAAAAAGAAGAGGTTGTAGTCCAAATGTAACATTTATAGTCATGTAGGTGATTTATTATGAATGTTATAATTTATTATGATTGTGTTTATAATCATGTTAGAAATTATTGTGAGAACTCTTGCAGCATGGAATCCATATGTATTACTGCAGTGTGATCATAGGTTTATTACATTTACTTAGGTACTGTTAATGAAAGAGGCATTCTACATTTAGCTTCGACTCAGGAAATACTCCAATAATTGCTGGTATAGTTATATCTAAGACTAACCATCAAATAATAAACAAAATGAAAGCCACCAACCTCTGAGCCGACACAATAAAATTCTCCTCCCTCTTCTATTTGGAAGCTTATCGGCTTATCGCCGTACGTTCTCAGCGCCATTTTATTTGTATTTCTTAGCTTCCAACTTAAAAGAAACTAAATAACTGTATATTTTCACTAATTTGATAAAACCATTTGCAAATACATACGTCGAGTCGAAATGTCGATTGACATTGAAGGAATGAGTGAATGAATGAATGACATTTATGACAAATAAAGGAAAGTTGTCAAACCTACGGCGTCTATTAAAATGTTGTCACAACAAAAAATTTGCACGTCTGTTCTACTCTGTTTCAATTTAGTCGATTTTTTTTGTTCAATGTAAACCACAATAGAAACTATTTGTGACAATGCTGGTAGCACCTGTCAAAAAAGCGTGTTTCAAAACACATTTCAAAACATTAACTATTTTCCCATTAATTTGTGATTTTGCTGGCAGCACCTGTCAAATTACCCAGTTTCCCAACACATGTCAAAACATTTCCCATTTTCCCATTAGTTTCGAAATCATTGCCAAAGGGGGAAGTCGACGCAGCCGCTGTCGTGAACGGCAAGTGCCTAAAAAGAAATAGTAATGTCTAATAGACCACTAGCATTCAAAAATCCATTCTCTAGGCCATGGATGTCGGAAACTGGCGCGGCGGCTGCGGCTGGCGAGAAAGGAAAAGGATTGAAAGGTGTTGTGGCCGGCGGAATAACTGGTGGCATTGAGATTTGTATAACATTCCCGACGGAATACGTGAAAACACAACTGCAATTAGACGAAAAAGGTTAGTTTACTCTTCTCCTGTTTCAACTAAAAGCTCGATTTCATTCACAAATCGATATAACCGTGTCGCTTCCCGTGTAGTATTTTGTAAACATCGCAAATCAAAAAACCATTCGCTAAAAATAATGATATTTGGATGTCATTCACTATTTTTTTAAGTTATTATTTGCTCGTTATTTAATTTGTTTCTGGGTGTTAACTTTCATACGAACTCTCTGGCATCTAGCTAGATTCTTATTGGACTGAAATGTTAATAAAATTATTCTAGTTAGGTTAGTTAACCTTGGGGTCTTGAGAAGCGCTTTTTCGCTCAATATCTCGTCAATAGGCGTAGGAAATATTTTCTACAACTACAAGAATAAAATTGGACTTTGGTCCGGTACCGGTGTTGTCAGAGAACAAACAAATAAAAATATTATTCAAGGTCTTTTCCCTCGCCGCGGCACTTGTCACTTTAGTTTCTTACACGTGAATGACCACTAATTGAATATTTATTATTATTCTAGGAAATCAATTTTGTTGACTATTCTGTATCGGTAGATACCTACATCGATAAAATACGCTTAAATCGCAATTATTCCCATACCAGTAGGTACAACATAAATAAATTGAATGGATTCTTGAGTAAACCTCATTCTCTCAGTTGATTTTTCGACATGTCGTAATTTAAATACGATCAGGCTACTTTCTTGTAAATTTTAAATTTTTGTAAAAAAAACATACTAATACATATAAATAGAAAATACAACATTTAAGTATTTGCTGAATACAATATTAATAACATAATACTAGAATACCTACTAGATTCTAATTAGAAAATAATTGTGCAGGAATATGTTATCCCATGTTATTCAAATAAGAGCTCTACTGCGTAAGGAATAAAGAACAAAATCAAATGTTCTCAAACATTTTTTTTTATATATTTAAATTCAAGTGAATACAATGAGCTCATTTAATGTTCTGTACATATATGTAAGTACTATTCACCTTTGGACACACCATTGGACAACATAACTGGCAAAATGTGAGTGTGCGGTCTTACACTGCGTTTTGCCAGTTACCTATGTTGTCTGATAAGGCAGTTTATTGGTTGAATGTTATGGGAAATAATACATAATTACACTGATCTTATAGTATAGTATAGGTAATATACCTAACTAGTTTTTGTTTTGCGATGGAAACTAACAGATTCTTTAAGCAAAATAATAAAATATACATGTTCAAACTATATTTAAAAAAAACTGGAACCTTCTGAAACAAGATGTGATCATGAAAAATTTACATTCAATTGCCAAATTCATAAGTTATATATGTCAATTGGCATCCTGTTAACATCTGTCCAAAACAGGCAATTTCTGTCTAGCAACAGTAAAACAAATAAGGAAACTACATTATACATACAATGTAATATACTAACATTATTTACAGCCATATTCATAAAAACTTTATAAACATTAAATAGTTAAAAATCTTAAAATACTGATAGGCAGATTCTTTATTCAAAATTTTCTTTGGCGAATTTGAATTTAGAATCTCTTAATTAAACAGTATTTTAACTAAGTACTTAATGGTTGAAAAGTTTTTATGAATAAGGACCTAAAATTGTATTGTCAAAATTTAATTGTTGCTAAGTTTTCAAATTTATAAGATTTTTTGAGTTTTGCCTTAATTTTCTCTACTATTTCACTGATCAGAGATTTGATAAGGTTTACTGGAATTAATTACTATGTAAAGTTTGAAAACAGAAATAAAAACATAGATCTTTATGTCATTGTATTAGCATTTTCATTATCCACTGATTAGGAATTAAATTACTATTAATGTTGATAAAAGTATCTTAGTTGTAATTATACAACTTGAAAGATTTTTGTGTAGTTCTGCATGACAAGTAATTAAAATTAAAAATTTACTTAAAGCTAGGCTAGGTTGTACCAGGAGTGGAATTCCCTGCCAGAGTCTGTGTTTTCTGATAGCTACAACCTGGGAGTCTTTAAGTCACGAGTGAATAGGGTACTTCTAGGCAAGTGTGCTTCATCTTCGACCACATCGTCGCTTACCATCAGGTGAGATAGTGGTCAAGCGCGTGCCTATCAATACTAAAAAAATAACCATTTAGAAAAACCGACCATAATACGAAAGGTGAAATAATTTAGAAAAATTATAATATTAATATATTATTTTATCAGCCTTAGGATATTTTAAAAACAATTACATGTTTTAAAAAAGTTGTTGAAAACAGAATATCATTTTACTCCATAACTCCCAAAGAGCCAGGCAGGTATTGACATTAAAAATAATTTAATAAGTTTAATAAAACTGTAAACTACCTATGAAAGTATAGTGCGAAAGTGTTTTCATTTTTTATCCTTATCTATCAGTCGTTGTCATGTAGGTTATGCTGATATCGATTCCTGATATCATGATCCATAGACATAAATTACTTTATCTGTTTGCGTTAACCCAAGGGGGCAAAGGCCGCGGAAAATGTGCCTATGGTGTAGATTAGACAAGACAAGCCAACATTCAAGACACTTACATTTGCCAAAAACGGAATAACGAAGGTAACTCTATGTTAATCCGTAGTTAACTGACGTTAACTCGTAATTAATTTCACACTGTATGGAAGTTAAACTGCAGTAAACACATAGTGAAACTGACGTTATAAACCCATTTTGATAGGAGACATCGTTGCTGCGTTTCCGACGTTAAAAAACGGTGTTGCAATCGATCGATCGGCGATCGATGGTAGAATGTATTAGTCGACGTCAATCGATAGTTTCTACTACACCAATCGATCTATCGTCGATTGATATAAAGCATAAAAAAACCGCTATTTAAACGGACGTCTGGGTAGCGATCTCTACACATCTAAAAGACTGTCGCATTAAAAGTCTTCTGCGTTTGAGTCTCCGTAATAATAGTACGACTAACAACATCGGAAAACAACAACACGTACTCTTCTGAATACATTTTGGAAGATACTGATGGAATATAATCGGACAGCATCCGTCGATCAGCCAAAGCTACCACATCAATCGATCAAAGTCGATAGATGGCTTAGGGTGTGTAACACCCTTAGCAGGGAAGTCCGGAAGTCTGTGGTCGAACACGCTTCTTCAAAGAAAATAAGGCAGGACCTAAATTTTAACCGCGAGAATTCACATAGAAATGCAGTAGGTCATCATCTGCCTAGCTTTTTCCCAACTATAATGCCTACCAGACCCCCAAAACCCACTAACTGGGTAACGCGGTAGTTCTTGGCAACACCACGAGGCAGATTTTCTGGCTTCTGACAATCCGTAACGACTGTCAAAGATCTACAAATAACAGCCGGGACCACGTGCTTTCCGAGGCACGGAGGAATCTCAGTATATTAAGAAGGTCACCCATCCACAGACCGACCCCGGCAAGCTTTGCTTAACTTTGAAGATCGACCCGTGCGTCTGTTATTCTTTAACCACGAGCTCAAAGAAATGCAATAGGTAATTACATAAAAATCTGGACCGATCAATCTAGCTGTTTGGTAACGTTACTAAGGCTAACAACCATAGCTGGTGTGGTACGACTTGACACAAAAAATTCATGGCCAAGGTGACCAGGTAATCTTACGAGTATTTTAGCGTTTATTCCAAATGACTATTGTCACAATATGGCTTTAAGTATTTTATCTTCGTGGTTTATTAATTCGTGTCCTGGGGATCGCTTAGTTACGGAGAACGAAAACGAAACGGTGTTAAATCAAGGGGTTTAAAAGTCAAAATGGGGGTTCCACAAGGCTCAATATTGGGTCCTTTCCTCTTTTTAGTATACATAAATGATCTTCTCCATCTTTTAAAAAATCAACCACAAATGGTGTTATTTGCTGACGATACATCCTTAATTTTTAAGATAGATAGACGTTCTACAAATCTGGACGACGTAAATAACGCCCTACAGCAGGTCCATAATTGGTTCACTGCTAATAATTTAGTATTAAATGAAAAGAAAACTAAGTGTATCAGATTTGCTTTACCGAATGTCAAAAGTAATCATTGCGACATAGTATTGAACAAAGAGAAACTTGAATTCGTCGAAAACACAGTTTTTCTGGGCATCACACTGGACTCAAGGCTACAATGGGGTCCTCATTTAACATCTCTTGCGGGACGGCTAAGTTCAGCAGCATATGCTGTCAGAAAAATCCGTCAATTTACTGATATAGATACCGCGAGGCTGGTCTATTTTAGTTACTTTCATAGTATCATGTCTTACGGTATCTTATTATGGGGACGAGCTGCAGATATTGAGTCTATATTTATTCTGCAGAAAAGAGCCATCAGAGCCATATATAATCTGGGTCGGTGCGATTCCCTAAGAGAACTGTTTAAAGATATTAACATCATGACGGTACCTTGTCAATACATATACGAAAACATAATGTATGTTCGGAAAAATCTTCATCTTTTTAGTAAGATTAGTGATAGGCATAATTTTAATACTAGAAATAGGAACAAATTAGATCAACCCCGATTCAGATTGGCAAAAGTACACACTTCTTTTATGGGGTACTGTGTTAAATTTTATAACAAAATACCTCTTGAAATTCTAGAACTGAATGAGAGAAAATTTAAAACATGCATAAAACGCACACTATGTAAACAAGCATATTATAAACTTGAAGATTATATACTTGATAAAAATGCTTGGCTAAATGCCGGTCCTGCTCCACAGTCTCAGCCGCTTGGTTCCTCTAGTTAAGATATTTGGAAGAGATGCTCACCCTTCTTTGTGGTAGACTAATAAAAATTTCCACTTTTCTTATGTTATGTTTTAAATACTACTTTTCTTTTTCCGTTTTTGAAAATTGATATACATAGTTTTATATAAAGTAGAAGCATTTTTTATTTTAAAATCCTGTAAATGTGAGGACCATGGAGCCTATACTGTTAATAATATAGATGGTTTCCTTGTTTGACATGAGTGAGCAGGGGCAGTTGAGGGTGTGTCATGCTCGCTAGAATGTCTCGCTGATGGTGGCGCGTGTATTTGATCATTCGGTTCCCTTCAAAATGGTTGAGCTGAATGGTGCTGATGCACGCGTCATGTTCGTGAACGGGCGCCGTCAGTGGAGACTGGTCATATCTTAGCTGTCACTGGCTTATTTCTATATTTAATACTTATTGGATACTTGGAATACTTTTATTTTTTTCCTTTCTTTGCATTGTTCTCACATATAGATGCAACAAGTAATGATGTACCTAACCAGGATTTTTGTAAAACATAAAATGGTTTAAAAGAGTGTCCATGGAGTTTCTTGTATGTTCTTCTCCATAGAGATCTACGCTTTGGAACGTGCAAATAGCTTCATGTTTTTGACTGACTGACTTTGACAATTCAAAAGTACCTGTGATTGGTTTATTTGAAATAAATGCTTTGACTTTGACTTTGACTTTGAGTTACATATTTAATTATCCTGTTTTAGATACCTATACATACCACTGAAACTACGGTAGTGAATCGTTTTTTTATTTTTTTTTTATTTTTATAAATCTGAACAAATATGTAACCTTACCGCCACGACGCAATCGTACATCACGAAACTGGAAAAGCATTAATAAAAAAACAAATATCTATGCACCTCATAGCTTTCCATCTGCCCACGCGCAAGAATTCTAAAACACTTCTCACCGTACTGCTCTGCTCAAACCAAAAATATTTACAGAGGTAATCTCTGGCACTAATGTTCCAAAAAGCAGTAATTTTTCAAATAAAGTTTTAAAACCATTAAGTACTATTAACCTGGTGCATCAAAATATTCAAGGATTTATGAACAAGGATTTAGAAGTAGAGTTATTCCTTAAATTTAACAACATTGATATTCTCTGTTTAACAGAACATTGGCTTAAAAGCCATCAGTTTATGTTTAATTATAGCAATCACCAGGTTGGTAGTTCATTCAGCAGAGAAAATGCTATACATGGTGGCTCATTAATTTTAATAAATAATCACCTCAAATATAAGGACCGCAAAGACATAGTGAGCCTCTCTGTTGAGCGGATAATTGAAATAGCCTGTATTGAATTGGAGCAGTTTGTTATATTAAGTGTGTACAGACCACCTTCTGGATTGTATGATTGTTTTGAAAAAGTAATGGATGAAGTTTTGCACAAAATTTTTAATTCAAGTAAATCTATTATTATTTGTGGAGATTTTAACGTTAATTTGTTAGAAAATTGTGGTTTAACTACTAAAATAGTAAGTCTGTTTCAGTCATACAATCTTACATACCTATTTATGGAGCCTACTAGAATAACTCCTACTAGTGCCACATGCCTAGATAACATTTTTACAAATATTGTACCTTCCCACAAAAAAATTATTAATTTAATGGACTCAGATCATTGTGGGCAATTAATTACTGTACCAAATGTAAACAAAATAAAGCCAAAGAAAGATATCACTGTTAACCCAAAATCTAAGTATCGTCTGGAGACTTTTAAAACTAAACTTTCAAATAAAATGCCATCTTTGTCAACCAATGATGACCCTAATCAACATTACAATAATTTTTTCAGAATGTATTGCACACAATTTGACACTACATTCATTCCGAAGACTATTTCTGTTAATAATAGCACTTCTTTTAGTGACTGGGCCACCATTGGTATTTATAAGAGTAGAGAACGTCTTTACGAGTTGTACGAAGAACGGACTTATATTAATACAGTAGAATTTAATTTATATGTTAAAAACTATTCTAAATTATATAAAAAAGTTTGTTATATCGCCAAGTCTAGGTACTTGAGTTCAAAAATTAAAAACAGTAGCAATGTAATTAAAATGACTTGGAATATTATTAATAGCGAAACGGGAAAATCTTGCAACCGAACTAATGATTATAGCCTTGCTATTAATGACAGCGTAATTAAATTAGATTCCCAAGTCGCCGCGGCTTTTGAAAATTTCTTTGCAGAGATTCCCGTATCGACAACTAAGTCTCTAAATTCATCACCCACTGCTGCAGAAACGTTACTTAAAGAAAATGTCCCAGTTTGTGATGCTGAATTTAAATTCCAACATGTTACTTGCAATGATGTAATAAAAACTTTTAATTCCTTGAATTTCAAAAAGACGGCAGATTTATGGGGTAATTCTGTTGACCTTGCTAAGTCTATTATACACATTGTAGCACCTATCTTGGCTGTTATTTTTAATAAATGTATTGACCGTGGTGAGTTTCCTGATCTAATGAAATATAGTAAAATAATACCATTATTTAAATCGGGTAGCACATCAGACCCTACTAATTATAGACCTATATCAGTGCTACCTACTTTTAGTAAAATTTTTGAGAAAGTTATTCTTAATCAAATGCAAAGATATTTTAATAAACACAAACTATTACATAATAAACAGTTTGGTTTTACAAGGGGTCGTTCAACAACCGATGCTGGTGTTGAACTTTTAGGACATATTTATAACGCATGGGAGGACAAATGCGATGCTTTGGGAATTTTTTGCGATTTATCCAAGGCGTTCGATTGTGTTCTCCATGAGACATTAATCAGGAAGCTCCACTATTACGGAATCCGGGACGCCTCGTTGAATCTTCTTACTTCTTACTTGAGTGATAGGATTCAGAGAGTCGATGTGAACGGTACAAGATCTCCCGGGTCTGTAGTCAAGATGGGGGTCCCCCAAGGCTCAATTTTAGGTCCTTTTTTATTTCTAATTTATATTAATGACTTGCCGTACCTCATAAAGGATAAGCACGATATAGTGTTGTTTGCAGACGACACTTCACTTTTATTTAAACTCAAGCGTCAGCAGCTGGTTACTGACGATGTTAATAGTGCCATCGCAACTGTAGTTAACTGGTTTAATATTAATAATCTTTTGCTTAATGAAAAAAAAACCAAATGCATAAAGTTCACGTTACCACATGTTCGACAAGTGAACACTAGTGTGTCAATAAAGGGGGAAGAGTTGAAACCCGAAGATACCACTGTGTTCTTAGGCATAACTTTGGATGCGAAGCTACAGTGGGGCCCCCATATAGATAAACTGTCAAAAAAACTTAGCTCTGCAGCATACGCCGTTAGAAAAATTCGTGGTTTAACTGATTTAGAGACAGCCCGTTTAGTATACTTTAGTTACTTTCATAGTGTGATGTCATACGGCATTCTGTTGTGGGGAAATGCCGCCGATATTCAGACAGTATTTGTATTACAAAAAAGGGCTGTTCGTGCAATTTATAAATTAAGTCCTAAACACTCCCTCAGAGACAAATTTAAAGAGATTAATATAATGACTGTGCCCTCTCAGTATATTTATGAGAATCTTTTGTATGCACATATTAATCTATTTAAAAGATACAGTGATATCCATAACGTAAATACTAGGAACAAACACAATTTTGTCATTCCTAAAACCAGGCTCAAAAAAATAGGTGGTTCATTTAGATGCCAATGTATACGTTTTTATAATAAACTCCCTAGCCATATTCAAGACCTTAGTATGAATAAGTTCAAATTATTTATAAAACGTAAGCTAGCCAGAAAGCTTTTTACACAATTAAAGACTATCTTGAAGACAAAAAGGCTTGGGATTGAGCTGCTTCAATGATGTACATGGCCTAATGTTATATACCTTTTTAATTTTTAGAAATTGTCTTTTTTCTTTTTTTTAAGCTCTGTTGTATACTTTTCTTTCATCTCGTTGGTAAATTTTGACATGAATGTTTACTTTATTAAGTATTCTATTTTATTATTTTTGACATGGAATATTTACTTTGTAAAGTAATATATTTTATTTTTATTTTTTTCAATTTATTATGTTTGACATGAATACTTACTTTGTAAAGTATTATTTTTTTTTTATTATTATTATTATTTAACTCATTTTGTGAATATGGGGACCATGTGGGTTATTTTCTTCTTATTTTTCTCTTCTTTGAAATACTTCTTCTTTGAAGTATTTTTAACGAGGTCTGGCAGTTTGAGTACTTAAATGCGGCCTACACAAATGTCCTTTCTTTGGCATGTTCGTCGGTTCGTTGAGCTCCTTTATGGTTCTAAGTTGAGCTACGCGACTACTGACCAAAGCTTGCACTGACTGGACGGGTCCACTCAAATCTGTGTGGTTCTTTCCTCAAAAGACCATTTCAGACACTGATCTGCATGATCCTCATATCGTATTGTGAATGTGGGGACCATGCAGATCGCTATGATAGGGGTTCATTTCATGTTAGTCAACAATGTCTGGCAGTTTGAGATTTTTTTTATGCGGCCTACCCAAATGTCCTTACTTTGGTATTGTTCGTCAAATCGTTGAGCTCCTTAAAGTTCTAAGTTTGAGCTCCATAATAACTGACAAATGCTTGCACTGTCTGGACAGGTCCACTTAAATCTGTGTGGCACTTTCCTCAAAAGGCCACCTCAGACATTAACCTACATGGTTCTCGTATGATTTGACCAGTACAATTTGTATGGACTTCAAAAGAGACTGTGACCTCTGAGTTTGTTTCGGTGTTTCTTCTCAGGGTAGTCAGCTAGGAAACACCGGCCTCATCTAGCTTAAAATGACCAAAAAATATTGACGTGTAAAAGTGTTATGTTTAACCTACTTACAAAATAAATATCATTTATCATTTATCATTCATTTATCATTTATCATTTGTTTATGTAGGTAGATGCTTGATGCGAATGCAGCGTTGTTTCCATGCAATAAATTCATTCGCTACCTATAATTATTCTACGGAATTCTCACAAGATCGCACCGAAAGTATCTGCGCATAAGTCAGTCAGTCAGTCAAAAAAATCTTGGGTTCAATTCCTGGGTTGGGTTGCATGTTAAGGGTTTACATAATGTGGGGAAACTTTCACCTAAACCTTTGACGTTATGTTTAGCTAATCTCCAGAAAACACAGAAGCAGGTCCCAGAACTGCTTAAACTCTTAGTGATCAAATTCAATTCTCTGGTTTGGTTGGCGCAGTGGTTGAGCGATTGACAGCTGCGCTGCGTATCGCGGGTTCGATTCCCGCACGGAAGAAATATTTGTATGGCCTACAGATAATTGTTCCGGGTCTGGCTGTAAACTTACTCACGATACAGGAGAAATGCCTAGAATGAGGCAACGTTTTAAAAAAAAATACATTTGAAGCCTTGTCATGCGTGTTTATATTTTCAGTCGGATCATAACCATATTCTTCTTAATTTTCCAGGAGGTGCCAAAAAGTACACGGGCATCGGCGACTGCGTCAAGAAGACTGTCAAGTCACATGGAGTCTTCGGTCTCTACAGAGGACTCAGCGTGCTCATCTATGGATCGATTCCCAAATCCGCCGTCAGGTAAGCTATTTAGCTTGGGGTAGCCAGGGTAAAAAAGAAATAAGAAATATCCTGCACTAGTTAGTTCCCGCGGTTACGCTCGCCGAATCATGCGATTTCGTCGCACGACGAGATAAACACACATGTCTTTAGAGTGTTCTAATTGAAGCTTGTAAATCATGGCGCGAGCACAGGATCATTTTCATCGCGCGACGAAATCGCATTGGATCGTTAGCCAATAAGGATTCGATGCCTGGCTTTGTGTATAGTTTGATCACTTTTTTATAGTATTAGTTTTGCTGATACGGATTTTGATAAAAAAATTGGAAGTCTGCCTTAGTTTAAATTTTGTCAGTACGCGCCTATAATTCACAGCAGTAAACCTCGATAAGAAATCAACTGTCACGCAAGCTGGATATTATCTTTCGTATCATTTCCAGCACAAAGCTCTATCTATACGATTGCGGCAAAAATTCAATACAACTCAGACTTTACAGTAAATAATTGCAGAGTCCCTGACAAATAAAGTGTGTGGTATACAACCGCTAAAAATGCAAATCTGAAAATAAAACAAGAGTGTGGAAAATTTTAACCAGATTGCACGATTCACGTGTTATCGGTCGCTGCATCAAAATATAAGTTGTTTGCGTTCCATTTTTGGGTGCTATCTGAGCTTGAAGATATACGGCTTTACTACAAAACGCGTTCTAACTTTAAACCCAGGTTTAAACCAACAAGCAATTTTTGAATTTCGAACTTTATTCCAAATGCCGTAAAGTTCTTGAATGCACATTGACAACATAGACCGGGATCTAAAATAGGTTTTTGTATTAATAACTTTCAGATAGTCGAAATATAGTTCAAAATGCAATAACGGGCTTGAAAGTTTAGGCTTGGACTAAAGTTAGAACGCGTTTTGTAGTAAAGCCGATAGTGATTCTTTTATTAAGGCCTCAAATAAGCCAGAACAAAAAACAATTCGAGCACAATTTAATGCCAGAATTCTACTAGAGTTACATGAATGCGCAGAGATTATGAAAACCTAAGATAAAGTTGTTTGACAAGCAAACACGAGAGAGATAAGATTGGTGTGGGATTACAGCATTCTGTTTTATTATTCTTGTTTGATTTCTAAAAACAACTCGCGACCTAAATTGAGTTGTGTTGGTTTTAAAAACATTTTCAGAGTGGCAACCCAATTTATGTGCGATTTATCCGGTGATGTGATTACTCACGTATACTTACCCAAACTCACAAACTTCGCTCTCTTTTATATCTACTCAACCTAACTACATACATACATAATTATTATATGAATGTATCCTACCCAGAAGACAAGCATTGCCACGTTGAAGGACAATGCAAATTCTTTGTGCAAAAAACGAGACAGCCTAGTGACGCAGTGTCGATCAGTCGGCCAGAAATCATCTGCCTAGCCTTTTCCAAACTTTTTGGGGTCGGCATGTGCTTCAATAATCACAATCTATTCTCGATACACTGTAACCAATATGTCCGCGAATGAAGCTTCTATTTGTTAGAATGAATAGAAATTGACCTCATCCACGATGCTCAACATAAAACAAACCAGAATAACCTACATACACTCAACATTTCCATCCGTTTTCAATTATTCAGACCAATTTTGGGTCAAATCGATAAAGGGCGAATGATCCATGAAGCGATGCCATATTTGAGTGAACTCGCTTATTGAAACCGCATTTTGGTTTCAACTTTATCATGTTTATGTTATCTTATCAAGATAATTAGATATACCGTTATATCATGCCAAATAATAATGACCAATATCATTTGTATCAACTTCACAACACTAGGAGTGACCTATTGCTAGGCAAATCAGAGATTATGTCTATTTTGATTGAAGTGCCGTTAGTGTAAATTACTTCTAATAGGGAATTTGCATGAAAATATATCTGCCCCTCTCGCGAAAACGCCGTTTTCTATGGCAGCTGTATAGGCGTCATAGTATTTGACGTCAGAATTGGTGTCGGACTTCTCTTTCTAATTGTCAACTTTGAAGCTTTATAACTTCACCGCTGATTGTACTGTATTTTAAAAATTATTACACAATAATTGTTTACTAGAGCTAATAAGTATTTTATATCTATACTAATATCTTTTGGATGTTTGTTACTCAATCACGCCAAAAATACTGAATGGATATTGATGAAATTTGGCACAGAAGGAGATTATAGTCTGGAATAACACATAGGATACTTTTTATCCCGGGAGTATGTTCCCTTGGTATAATTTTCGACATTCGCGCGGGCGGCAGCTAGTTGCAAATAAAAAAAAGTGCATGCATATTCCCCTATTGCCATTTTTGGCTAAGGAGGTACACCAGTACCAAGACTAAGAACACAAAGTCAAAGTCAAAGTCAAAGCATTTATCTATACTAATATTATAAAGAGGAAAGATTTGTTTGTTTGTTTGTTTGTTTGTTTGTTTGTTTGAAATGAATAGGCTCCGAAACTACTGGACCGATTTGAAAAATTCTTTCACCAGTAGAATCCTACATTATCGGTGATGGTCATAGGCTATAGAATATTTTCAGAAAAGTTAGGGATCCGTATGAAAACTTCGATAATGTGACCCAAGGTGTGGGAAAAAATCCTTATATCGCGTACGCAGCGGAATCTATTGACAATAGAGCAAAGTGATGTACTACAGTTTTATAGAGGTCATCAATATCTACAAAAATGTTCGCGATACCATATGTCTAACTATTATGGATAAGTCACCATGACCGCTTTTTGTTAATATTAGTCAAGCAAATCCCATGGTGAAATAAAAAATGGTGATTATAGTACCATGATATTAATCCTTATCCATTTAAATGGTTTGATAATTAAGGTTGATTATGTCCGTGTAAATTACACTTTAAATCATTCAAATCGGACCTTTCGTTCAAAAGTTACGACGGTAATAAACATGCTCGGAGTAAGAAAAATGTCGCGGCTTGAGCGAACTGGGGAGAATCGTATCAATACTTGGTCCGATGAAGTTGAAACCCCACGGCATTTAAATGTTTTCGATAAAACAATAAGAATAACAAATGTTTGGATTTTTCGAAAATCAACTAGGTACATACATAATAAGGGGTGAAGCAGGGGTGAATAAGCTTTTAGGGGAGGAAATTATAGCTTGCTTCAATTTACGTCGGAATTCTATGAACAAACTAAAAGTGGGATAATTGAAACAGATCATGTACCTAACAATTTTTGCATAATCAACCCCTGACGGGCTGAACGGGGTGAACAGTTGCGCTGAACCAATAATTAGAATCGTTGTGCTTAATTTTCCAAAACTAACCGTTATAAGGGGATATGTATAGGGGCGTCGCAGTTTGTGGACTACCTACTATCCCCACGCGGACGAAGTCGCGGGCGAAGTTCTAGTTTCAAATAAACCATTTACAGGTACTTTTGAATTGTCAGAGTCAGTCAGTCAAAAACATGAAGCTATTTGCACGTTCCAAAGCGTAGATCTCTATGGAGAAGAACGTGCAAGAAACTCCACG
The DNA here is from genome assembly GCA_947386135.1 of Melanchra persicariae. Classification (NCBI taxonomy): domain Eukaryota; kingdom Metazoa; phylum Arthropoda; class Insecta; order Lepidoptera; family Noctuidae; genus Melanchra; species Melanchra persicariae. The sequence goes on along the minus strand of OX376661.1, from coordinate 3,808,985 downwards.
GACACTCTTTTAAACCATTTTATGATTTACAATAATCCTGGTTACATTATCTTTGTTGCTTCTATATGTGAGAACAATGTAAACGAAGAGAAAAAAAAAGAATTCTAAGTATCAAATAAACTATTGAAATAAGCCAGCGACAGCTAAGAGATGACCAGTCTCCACTGATGGCGCCCGTTCACGAACATGACGCAAGAGAGAAAGTTAGTTAACAAGTAATTACTACTACTTGTAAATATTTTTTGTGTCAATAAAGCTTTTTTATTTTTTTTTTAATAATCCGTTTGTTAGTTAGCAAATCAGTACTAGATCAGTACAAGCAGTACTTTGAGCGTACAGCTAAGGACAAGCCCGCCACACATTCCCAAACCACTGCAACTCCTGAAAGTCAAAATCAACAGTGGCGACCACCAGATAAACGCCGAGTCAATGAAGCACGACGAGTCCCGGAGAAACGACTCAACTGTCTTAGATCCCGCAACGAAATAAATTATAAAATAACAGCGGAGGAGTTGGAAAAAATATAATTTCCACTTCCCTCCTTTATCACACACAGCTAAGGAGTGGAATTCCATGCCTTAGCCCTGTTTTCCCAATAGCTACGACCTGAGAGTCAAGTATGACTAGGTCACTTCTAGCCTTCTAGGTAAGCGTATCCCATCGTCGACCACACCTTTACTTACCATCAGGTGAGGTAGTCAAAACGCAAGCCTATCTAAATCTAAACTAATATTGTAAAGAGGACAATGTCGCGCTTCGTATAGGACCGGTTGTTGGGCGACACTTTGGGGAGGTCTATGTCCAGTAGTGGACGTCTTTCGGGTGATATGATGATGAGATTATAAACGAAGGTTAGGAAAGATTTATTTGTTTGCTAGTTACGATTTCTTTCGCCAGTAAAAATATATATTATTAACCTAAAAAAAACCGACTGCAAAACAAAGCGATGCACTAAAAAGACCGAAACAAAATTGAGTATATAGGCTACCAGCGACCCTCACCAGGTCATCGGTCCACCTTTTTAGAGGCCGTCCAACGCTACGTCTTCGGTACGCGGTCGCCACTCAAGAACTTTACGGCCCCATCGACCATCTGTTCCGCGAGCAATGTGCCCTGCCCACTGCCACTTCAGTTTGGCGATCCTTCGGGCTATGTCGGTAACCTTGGTTCTCTTGCGGATATCAACATTCCTGATTCGATCACGCAAGGAAACTCCGAGCATTGCCCTCTCCATTGCCATGAGGCTTATTGTGATGCATATCACTTGTAGGCAATTGCCTACGCAGCAACTAGATATTAAATTGCTACTGATATTGATACAGCATCACCTTGACCTTTCGTTGACTTTGCTACTTTGTGCTATGATAATTAATATTTCCTTGGTAATAAAACTGCAACAAAAGTGTAATAATAATCTCAATTAAATTTCATCATTATGGATTGCCTCGTTGGTCTAGGTCGAAGCGACTGCTAAGGTTGTTCGGGTTCGATACTCAGGTAGGGACAAATTTTGTTACCCTAAAACTGATTGCTTCAGATATTTTTCAGTAACAGCTGGTTGGAATTCGGTTAAATTGGCAATAGGCTATTACTTATTTTAATTATTGAAGTAATGTGTTAAATTCTAATCTCGCTGTTGTTATTTATTTTACTAATAAAACACATTAAAACAACGTACCTAACTTGGCGGCCATGACCGAAAATAGAGAGAGACCATCCATACATACAGCCAATAATACCAATGTCTTAATTCCAAGCAAACGATCAAGTACCAGGGTTACATAACTGAACAGTAGTTCTCGCATTTCTTCCTAATCAAACCAAGTATAAAGTCGACACGTCTATCTCACGTTACGGCAAAGTGGAGCATTAATGGGTGATAACAACGGTTCATTGTGTCACATAGCCGAAGGTTGATGCAGATAAACGGACTCAATGACATTCAGGGCATTGCGTTGCGACGTGAATTTGCACGGATTTAATGAAGTCCTGATTAGTTTTACCGTCTTTGCTATTTCTGCGAGATCGTAAGGTACTAGGATAGCATAGGTTTTTTCGTAACACTCAAAGAGTGATGCCATATGCCTTGCTCAAATTGCTCAAGTGTATCCTTATTGCCATTCATTGCACGGAGAACTAGAAAAAGGTCAGGGTAGAACATAGCTTAGTAGTGAGGATTGTTTGTACCATCTAAACCAGTCGTACTCAACCTTTTTATTTCTCTCTGGGCCACATGTTTTTCTACTATTGTCATGATGGGCCGCAATAACCTACAGTAAAATAAAATTCTACATTTAATAGTATGTACAATCTACATGAATGGGACTTTTGAATTTGTGACAAAAGGGCCGTTTTCATATGGCATAGGTCAAATTTATCACGTTGATAGTGGGTGAGGAATAGTCTCAGCAAATCGTCAAGGAGTGAATCAGTAGTCATCTTTTTGATGTCAACGAAAACCAGAGGCATCTATAAATAACAAAAGGTAGGAGCAATTATCTATCTTTGAGTATTATGTTTATTCCAAGACAAATATTGTTCAATCAAAAGTGCAATATCATTTTGCCTAAACTGAATAAAGCGCCATCTGTGTTCAATGCGCCCAAACACTCATAAAGTCAATGGACTGAATTGATTATCGAATACGAGACTCACTTCCATATTAATTACGGCTTATGCTAATAGAGGGCGCTTTCACCAAGACCTACTTAAAAAGCTACTAGATGGAGTCACTATGCGCAGGATGCCTTCAAGAATTACCTATTAAAGAAAAGCTCACCTGTAAATCATGCAACAAAGGATACGACTTACAATGTGCAAATATAACAGCCACACGTTTCAACAAAACTATGACACTAGCACAAAAGAAATCATGGAACTGTCAAGCATGCAATTGCAAAACCCCAAAAACCGGGAATTTAAACACCCCAATATGTGCACCTACCGAATCAAAGCAACTAAATACAGACACACCTATACGACCATCTATTCAAAACCAACGAGCAATCTCACCCAACGAAGAAAATAACGTAACAATTCGGAGGAAAACCTATCCTAGCAACGATTCGACCACCTTTGAGAACCTGAGCGTTTTGGGCGATACGATGTGCCCAGAAGAAGAAAAAACCACCTCAATCATCAACAAACACGCTGAACTGTCACTACAAAACCTAAGCGAAATCATCATGATGCGCCTGAAAGAAAATAATGAATCAATAATAACTGACCTACGAAATACCATACAAACTGAAATAAATAACGCAATCACGAAACTTTCAGAAGACTTCGAACGGAAAACCAGTAATTTGTCAAAACAAAATGAACAAAGAATACAGGATATTGAAGAGATTAACACCAAGATAGAAAAGTTACTGAAAGAAAATGAAAAATTAAAACAAGAAATTTTTGAAATTAAATCACTATCAACTTCCACCGTAATTGAATGTACAGAAAGCAATTCCAAGAAGATGGTCATCTACGGCTTCACCGAGTACTACAAAGAGCCTGAAGCTGACCTGCATAACCGAATCATTGAAATGTTTCGTGATATTTTGCAAGTGGACTTGATGGGTTACGTGGAAAATATGTATAGATTAGGCAGAAAAAACACTAATAGCACAAAAAATCGCCCACTGGTGATTGAATTATTGAGTAAAAGAATGACTACATATGTTAAAGAAAACAGACATGTCTTCCAGTTCACCGGATTATTTTTATCAGAATTTCTAGATGAAAATAAGCGAAGGGAAAGGAAATTAATGCGCGAAGAAATGCTGAAAGCAAGAAGTAAAGGGTTACATGCAACAATTCGTAACAATCAATTATTCATAGAGGGAAAACTCATTACAAAAGAAGACGATACACCACGAAACCCATTTAACAAAAACAGAGACAAGGTAGACCAAGTCAATTCCCAAGACATAACCTACTTTCAAAGCCACAATAATACAGAACACACCATCAATTCATTTCGAAAACAAAGACCAACAATTTAAAATACTATTTCAAAATATCCAAAGCCTCTATAATAAGCAACATATACTGGAAGCCTTCATGGAACAAACACCTAAGTACAAAGCATTTTGCTTGTCTGAATCATGGTTGTCACAAGAGAAAATGGATACAATACATTTTAACGGCTACAAATTTTCATCGTCTTACTGCCGGAAAACTCGAACAGGTGGCGGAGTTTGCATCCTTCTGGAAGAACACATAGACTATCTAGAACGAAGTGATATCACTGATTTTTCAATTGAACACGTTATAGAAATATGTGCAACAGAATTTGTAACAGAAAAACTATTATTGATAACTATTTATTGGAATAGAAGAGAGGAAGATGTATTTTATAAACAATTAAAGCAGCTTCTAACATATATAAATAAAAAATATTTTAGACTTAATATAATTATAGGAGGAGACTTCAATATAAACATTTTAGAAAACAGTCTGAAAACAAATCAATTTTTAGATCTAATGCGAGAATATAGGTTCGACCAACAAATAAAATCACCAACACGAATAACACAAACATCATCAACATGCCTAGACTTAATTTTTACAAATTTCAATAACAATTTCCATACAACAGTAGAAGAGCTAGGTTTCTCAGATCATAGCGGTACTATCATACACATGGCTTTGCCTCAACAGACTAAACAAACTAAGCAGGTTAACTGGTACGTCAAAAAAAGATTATATAATAATAAAAACATCCAATTATTTAAATCCAAATTAAATGAAGTGAATTGGAACGAAATAATACAAATAAATAAAGACATAAATGAAAACTATGAAGCATTTAATAACACTCTAATCAAAATACTAGACCAATGTATACCTAAAATTAAAATAAAATTAAAAACAAACTATAAAAAGCACTGGCTAACTACAGGCATCAAACTTTCATGTAGAAATAAAAGGCTTGAAAAGATACTTACATTAAAAACTAATAATCCAATAATTAAAAAGAACTATAAACAATATGAAAAAACACTTAAGAAAACAGTTATAGCAGCAAAGAAAATACATTATATAAATAAAATGAAAAAATCAGATAACAAAATCAAAACAATGTGGAGTATTATAAATGAAAGAACAAATAAGAAAATAAAAAGTGATAAAAAAAACATAAAATTACTAATTAATAATATAAATGTCACAGAACCAAAAGAAATAGCTAGTTTTTTTAATAATTTCTTTGCGTCCATCGGCGAGGGTGTCAACAGAGCATCTGGCAACATGCCGCGAGGAAACCCAGTGCTCTGCCCCACTGAAAACACCATGTTTCTCAGTCCAGTATACCCTGACGAAATAAATAGACTTTTAAAAAACCTAAAAAGCAAAAAAAGTTATGGAATAGATGAGTTACCACCAATGTTAATACGACAATGTGCAAACGAACTTACGTTACCATTCTACCTGTTGGTCAATCAGTCTTTTGAGGACGGTGTTTTCCCGGACTACCTAAAGAAAGCTCTAATAAAGCCAATCCACAAAAAAAACTCGAAAACGGATCCAAACAATTACCGTCCAATAGCTCTCTTACCTACCGCCTCTAAAATTTTCGAGAAAGCTATGTGCAATCGTGTGTACTCTTTCTGCGAAAAATATAAAATATTTAACGAATGCCAAAACGGATTTCGCAAAAACCGTTCCACTGTTCTAGCAGTTTATAAATACATACAGGAAGTTTTAAATATAATAAATGAAAAGAAATACGCTGTAGGTTTACTGTTAGATATGACCAAAGCTTACGACAAAGTGCAATATGACATTCTGCTTAGTAAACTACAAGGCATAGGGATCCGCGGAAAGGCTCACGAATGGTTTAAATCCTATTTAACAAATAGAGAACACCAAGTTGAAATAGAATTTTATAACGCAAATACCAATGAGATCCAGAAGATTCGGTCTAGCATCAAAAAAATTAGCGCCTCTATACCCCAAGGAAGTGTAATTGGATGCCTGCTCTTCCTCATCTACATTAATGACCTTCCAAAAACCATTCAGGGGCCATGCGTCTTGTTTGCTGATGACATTTCACTTTTAACTTCATGCGAGAATAATGTTGACTTGTGCGAGGACCTAACAAGTATGCTTGATAAATCAATTACTTGGATGAGTGAGCATAACCTCGAGATAAATTTCTCTAAATCAAAATTAATGCCCTTCCATCCCCGTCAAAAATCCCCATTAGATGTTAACTTCACCTACAACGGCACCACAATAGAAGCTGTTCACGAATTTACTCTTCTTGGCCTGTCTATAGATACAAACGTTAATTGGAAATCGCACGTCCAGAAAATAAAATCAAAACTATGCAAATTTGCATATGCCCTTCGCGAAATTAAAAAGACTACAAGCCTACAAACTGCGCTAGCTACATACTACGCATATGCACATGCATGGATTACCTATGGCATAATATTATGGGGAAATAGCACAGACGCGCCCTTCGTATTTACCCTACAGAAAAAGCTGATACGTATAATCAGTAATATAGAACAGACGGATAGCTGTAAGCCTTATTTTAAAAAATACAGGGTACTCACATTGGTTGGTATTTATGTCTTGGAGTTATGTAAACTGGTCCGCAATCACCCAGATTCTTACAGAACACGGGGAGACATACATACAAACTATTCGCTGCGCCATAAAAATAGGTTAAATTTGCCTCCGTCCCGCCTCAAGTTACATGCTACTGGTCCATACTCTATGTCGATTAAAATATACAATAAACTACCGGAAAACATAAAGCAAGAAAACAAAACCAGTGTATTTTTAAATAAGTTAAAACAATTATTAATAGAAAAAAGCTACTACACATTGGAAGAATTCCTTACGGATAAGTTTTAATAATAACAGGACAAATGCAAACCTAATAATAATAAATACATGACATACTATTCTATCAATAATAATAAATAAATAAATGACATTCTATTCAATTCATAATAATAAAAAATGACATTCTATTAAATTAATAATAATATGTAAATGACATCCTATCCTATTGGTAATAAATTAATGAAATACTATCCGATTAATAATAATAAATATATGACATGCTATTCTATTAATAATGATAAATAAATAAATAAACAATATAGTACTCTGTTAATAATAACAATAAATAAATCACATCCTATTCAAATAATGTACTTAATTGCATACAAGTTGGACAGGAAATAATAAACTGTTATAAATTATTTAAAGCGCTCTTCCTCTCTCCTAATTATTTTAACGTTTTGCTGTGCCCGACAGGGTCCATAATTGTTTCTATGTATTTATTTTACCACCTGTATTTTGACATTATGGATTGCAATAAACGAATTGAGATTGAGATTGAGATTGAGTAGGTACAGTATACACATTGATACATTGACTAAATATAGCATCAATAATGTCCTAGGCTACAGGGTCACACGGAAAAGAATGGCTGATCTAAACGGTGTGCCTATACGTCCGTTCACCGATAGCTATATCAATAACAGCCAAAATAAAATGCTCCAGCCATTCTAATTATAACCGACTCGTGCATCCTGAAATACAAAAATGAAAGATTAATGTGTCTTTAGAGTTGCAATATATCAACGTTTAGATTTCTCATTTTTAGAACTATTCTTTCGAGATGTCACGTGCAGCAAAACAAATGGGTTGAAGATAAATAAAATTCTGTCGTTTCTTGCACATAAAATTGTCCAATAAATTATCGGAAAACAATGCATAAGTATTACAATTAAATGGGTTTTCATCACTTACTAATTAATACGCCAAGTACATATTATTTTAGTTTGGCTTGAAACTTTCCACAAAAGTACTAGGCAAGCATAAGCCAAAGGCACTAAAGTGCTGTATGAACAAGTAATTAGCATGCAAAAGTTGAACAATCTTCACACATGATCACGTGAAACTCGACCGATAAAACCGGATAGGAAAAATAATCGAGCATTTTGGTACAGTAGGAAGATATAATTAGAATCACAGCCGGTGTCGTCCGTATATTTAAAAAAATATTACGTGAGTAAATAGTTTGTTTTTAAATACAAGTCAACTATGCTAACTGGCACCGGTGTTTAAACAAAACAAACTCAAGGTCGTGATCGGCAATAGTGCTCTTTCCTGACCAATCTATTGCATAAGCTGGCCATTGATCGGTCGAACCCTATTTTAGGGAGCTGCATGACCTCAATCTCCACACTCCCATCAATAGGGTTTCCCAAATTGGATAAAGTTGTTGCGTAACTTTCCTGATCTTGTTTTAGTACTTAAGTACCTATATTGTTGAACCTAGCTATCTCATCCGTAGGGTGGTAATCTACACTAATAATTAAAATTACAATAATGTAACCCAAAGTAGCAAAATTTTGCCTAATCAATTCATTATTTAGCGTGAACTGTGAAAACTATTGATGATATATAAAATAATGTACTATATGATTATAGTACCAACTCATTATTACCTATAAAAAAGTCCAGGAGGGTGTAATGTCCAACTATTACGATTTAGTCACAATGACCGCTTTTGTTCAAATTATTCAATCAAAACCCGGGTGGAATGGAATAATTCTGATTTTGTTATTATGATATTAATCCTTATCCATTTAATTGGTTTGATAATTAAGGTTTTTAATTACACTTTAAATTATTAAAATCGTTACGGCGTGTATAAAAAATGCGTGTAAGAAAAATCTTGCTGTTTGAGCTAACTGGGGACAATCTTAATGCTTGGTCCGATGAAGTTGAAACACGAGATCTAACAATTTTTGTATAATCCCCTTACTGGTTGAACAGTTACGCTGATCCTAAGACCACAGAATCAGCAGCAGAAATGGCTGAGTTAATCAATGAAATTCGTTGTGCTTAATTTTTCTTTGAAGTGTTGGAATGGGAGTACCTATTAATACTCGCAGGCGAAGTGCTAGTCCTTATTATAAATTTAAAAGATGGACTGTCGTATCTACCGATGAGATTCGATTATCTAGTAGGTACATAATGTCAGTTTCTTGTGACACAAAACTAAAGAAAAGGAGCATAACGATGTGTAAACGTGTGAAACACGATAATATCTTACAATAGGTACAATACTATTGTTCAACATAACCTTGTTAACACTGTTACTCAAATGCGCTGTGGCGGTCAATGTACTTGAAACGAGGAAAAATTTTATGCAGTCTGGATTTTGTGTGAAAGAGTCAACGAAATTCGCTACTTGATGAATCATAATTGCTCGCAAGGCAAATTGACTGCCTGAAATATCAGCTTATCCTTTAAGATCGTTAAAGCCTTGGAAAATGTTCTATACTAACTATTTAGACCTGGATAGCGTATGCATACCAAGTTTAATTATAAAATCGGTTCATTAATTTCGAAAAATAAGGACTTGAAAGTTTGTATGAAATGCCGTAGGGCGTAAACGCTCTTAAGAGCGTTTACGCGGTACGCCTTTTCATACAAACTTTCAAATCATTAATCTTCAAAATGAATGAACCGATTTTAACGAAACTTGGTATGCAAACGCTAGATATCCAGGTCTAAATAGTTATCCGAAAACATTTTTGAAAAAGTTTTCAGAGGGAGAGAGAGCGATTTTAAGTTTTCTATAGAAAGTGAAAAATCACTATATCCTTCCCCCTGAACTCTTTTTCAAAAATGTTTTCTGATAACTATTTATTTATTTAAACTCTATGTACAATAGTGGTACATGGGCGGACCTGGATATTTAGCGTATGCATACCAAGTTTCGTTAAAATCGGTTCATTCATTTTGAAGAATAAGGACTTGAAAGTTTGTATGAAATGACATACGGCGTACACGCTCTTAAGCCATCTCTCAGGTTTCAGTCAAGCAACAGACTAAAGCTTAATTCTTCTATTTCAGGTTCGGCGTGTTCGAACAAGCCCGTCTGTACATGGTGACAGAAGATGGCACACTCTCCACCACTGGCAAGCTGGCTTGCGGTCTGGCTGCGGGAGTGTCCGAGGCTATCTTCGCGGTCACCCCCATGGAGACCGTCAAGGTCAAGTTCATCAACGACTTGAGGTTGGAGAAGCCCAGGTTCAGAGGATTCTTCCACGGAGTCAGGACTATTGTTAGGGAAGACGGTGAGTACTGAATTGAAAATATTAATCTGGAGTAGAAACTGGTTGGTATAGCTGGTAAAAACCGACAAGTAAAAGTTCACAATGCGATTGGCGATGCAAATATTACGCACGCGCCTCTAGCGGCGCAATTTAGAAGTTGCCTAAGAACAACACTTGCAGTGTAGCCAACACCAATTTATTAAATTCTCCGAAAATGTAAGTCAAATTCCCTAACTTGAGATTCCCTACAGTTTGGGGAATTCCCCACACGTTGACAACGCTGTGCGAAAACTGTCAGTGTCGTTCTTAGACAGCTTCACAATTTCGAAACTAGCGGCGCTAGTTAGAATCTTTGCATCGCTAATATAGAGAATGGCTCTAGCTAGTCTAGGGTGTTTATCATTCTCCTAGTCTAGGGCTTAGATCTTGACCGTAGGCTAGGCCCCTAACTTTAACTTGATCCATCAAAATGCAGTAAATAGTGAAGTCTTTAAGACCGAGTGACTAAACTATAATACAGAAAGGCAGCTATTTAAAAATCTGTTCTCCTTCCCAGGTGTCGGCGGTCTATACAAGGGTGTAACAGCGACGGTGATGAAGCAGGGCAGCAACCAAGCCATCAGGTTCTTCGTGATGGAGTCCCTGAGGGACTGGTACAAGGGAGGCGATAGAGACAAGCCGGTGCCCAAGTACATTGTGGCGCTATTCGGTGGCATGGCTGGTAAGATCCTAAGATTTTTTGTTACTTTTTTACTTGATTGATCATTATTACAAATTTTCTAGTGTGGTGCTTACTCCTTCTTAAAAATCAGTACTTGTATGAGTTAGATATGGTTGGGTGCTGATGCCGAAAGCGTGGTCAGGATCCGTAGTCCTTGTTCCATCTCTGTATGAGACCTTTGCCCTACTTTGGGGTTAAGTAATGGCTGTTGCTGAAAACGATGTCGGAATGAAAATACAAAATGGCGGCATTCCGATTTGACAAACCCTCATGCAAAATTTTGGCGTGCTTGCGAGGAGATTTTGGAGGTAGCGGAACAGAGAGTAAAGTCCCGCATACCTCAGTTGAAAAGGGAGATAACGCGAATTAGGATTTTGTCCAGTTAGTTCGCAGCTGTCGAGATAGATGGCGCTGCGAGTCTCATTTGTTGATTCTGCTACGTTGATTTTTTGCGGCGGTATTAATGTCGCCTACAAGATTATCCTAATTTTTCCATGTAGGTGCACATATTTAAAAAAATATAACGACCAATTCCTGCGCTGGCAAACGATTCACGTATTCTTAGCATATGCTTAGCCAGATTCATTCACGCATTAGTCTGTAACCATTTCAAAAAAACATTATCTGTTGTAAAAATATCCTTTTAAAATCCCTGATTTTATTACAGGTGCTGCATCAGTATTCGGCAACACGCCAATCGACGTGGTCAAAACTCGAATGCAAGGTCTCGAAGCAGCCAAGTACAAGAACACGTGGGACTGTTTCATCAAGACCTGGAAGGCGGAGGGACCCTTCGCGTTCTACAAGGGCACGGTACCCAGGCTGTCTCGAGTAGTCTTCGACGTAGCCATCACTTTCACCATTTACGACTCGATCATGGATCTTTTCAACTACGTATGGAAGTAGTAAGTCGAGTCAACCATCTTTGTCTGTAGGCATATTTTAGAATGAGTCTGTTCTTGTTAGGTGGTGATGGGCAATGACAAGAAGTATTGAGGAAATGACTCGATCACAGAATGAAATCTTATAAGATTAAAATAAAATAAAAAACCTTGTTAAAACAGTGATATCATCACAACATAATAAGAACTGACTCCTATATTGCAATAGGTGATGTGGCGGTCAGCTAGAACAGTTCTAAGTAACATTTTACTCAATATTTGCTACACTCTACACCTACACACCATCGTAGTACTAGTATGGAGCTGATGAGTTGTGGTCGTGTACCTTGCATTTTGTAATGAGATATTAATTATCTGACTGAATGCTAGGCTTTGTGACGTCAAACGCATTTTTGACCATCGAAATTGACGTTCTTTTGGCCTATAGAAAAACGAGGGTGCTGATTACCAGCTAGTTTCGGCTAGCTGCTAATTCGTACTTTGACATCATTTTGCTACCAAAAGTTTATTACAGGAAAAAATTCTTGGTTTTCTATGTATACGCCATAATATGCCCCATGTATCCCCAAAGTTTTTGAAGAAGCTATCGTCACATTGAACCTAGACTCATTTATTTAATGTAGATGTACAAATATTGTGAAGCCGCGCCTGCGATCATTATTGTAATTTTAAGTGCAACTTTTATTTTTAAGTATGTTGACCTAAGGTCCGTCACAGATTTAGCTAATGTAATAATGCTAATATGCTGTTACAAATGAATATTACACTTAAGAAAGACTGTAATCATTTTGGACTTCTCAAAATGAGAAGGTTCTTTGCTCTGCAAGGGAAAAATTACAGGTTGGTGTTTTAAATTTTGTACTAACATTTTGGCTGTCTGTGATGACTTTTAAGTAAATCAAAAATATATTTTTGTAGGACTTACTTAAGTAAGCAATTGTTTTTGTGTTGTTAAATATAGTGTGTTGGTTAGCGATCGCGGGCGCAGCTTTCGTGAGGTCTGGGTTCTGTCCCCGGGTCAGGCACTATCAGCTTGAGTTTAATGAATTGGCTAAATGTGTACGTGATACACCAATGACATGTTTGTATGTAGTAACAGTAGGGTGTAACTTCTTCAGTTCCACAAACCCATTGAAGCTGCCATTGAAGAAAAAGGTGTTACTGTATACAAATGTGTATGCTTTCCCCCTTTAGGGATGTATTAAGAATAGTGTAGTTTGTTGACATGAACCAGGGTTTTTTATGTTTATTATATTATTAATATTTATTTAATAATTTATCAGCGAAGCGGGAATATGTATGTGATTTTATTTACCAGGTTTTTATATGGCTGTATTATTATTTATTTTTATGGATGATTTACATGTTATATTTGATTATGATTTTTGCATTGAACCATAAATGGCCGATTCTTTCTAGTTGTTATGACATTCAAAATGTTTTTATAGATTGTTACTGTACAAAGTAGATTTTCTACTATATTTTTATATATACTTAATCCAACCAATGTTTGTATAAATTTTCTAAATGAAATGACTACTGTTTGTATAATTATTATTTTGATATCAGTTGCTCTGGTTGAAAGATTGTAGATAACTAGATTGGTTATCAAATGACCTGAATGTCATGTTTTAAACACATGTAGTTACGTAAAAGCCATTAAAAAAAACTTTATTAGCCTTCCATGTAATCACTAGAAAGTCTTAATAAGTATAACTATTGCCTCATGCTTGATACCTTATAACTTACCTATTGTTGTTTTGCAATCTATTTGTAAGTTAAAGAATCGGGTTTCTAATGTTTGTTCCAAGTATGCATTTCACTTTTCTCTTTTTAAGAATCGTTTTTAAGGTCTCTTTTGTAGGCTGTATGGTCTTAGGCCTATGTTAACTTGAAACCTTAAGATATCTTAAAAAGACATTCCAGAACTTCCATATTGACGCTAAATATGAGTTTGTTAATTATTTTGTATCATTTCAGTTTTATTGATGTTGACATGTTTATTTATTTATTTATATTTTCATTTAATAAAATTGTCAGACAATTTGAAGATTTATTTCATTTGTGGCCCAATTGTTTTACTTGAACCCTCAAGGTTACATAACGAACTATTATGAATCATAAATAATAGTTTGTGTCATATGTAACCATTCAATGGATTAAGGGACACAGCGAATCCCGAGGCAACGATGCAGCGGACGAACTCGCCAGAAGGGGCTCGAGTATGGCAGCGATAGGTCCTGAACCCTTCGTGCCACTCCCTTTCGGTTACCTACGCAACCTGGTAAGGAAACGCACTAGAGACAAACATCACAAATTATGGGTTGACCATGGTGAGTGTAGGCAGGCCAAGGAGGCACTTCCCTCAATTGATGGCCGTTTCACGAAAAAAGCCCTAAGACTGACTAAACAACAGTTGCGTACAGTCACAGCCGTCACAACTGGCCACGGGTCTTTTAATAAACACCTCTATGTCATAGGAGTCACTGACAGCCCACTCTGCAGAGCCTGCATGGAGGAGGATGAGACGGCAGCACATCTGCTTCTAAGCTGCCCGGTAGTCGCCGATTACAGGGCTAAGTACTTCGGAAACCCAGGTACCCTTTGTGAGATAGTTAGTAACACCAAGGCGTTGCTGGCCTTTCTTGGGGAGCTGGGGTGGATCGAATGAAACATTTGTCCCACCTGCACGCAAAATACGCGCTTAGTCGTGGAGTTGCGGAGACCGGCCCGATTTACATACATACATACATACATTGTGTCATATGAGGTTACATAAACCTCATATGACATAAACTTTTCGGGATAATCATACTTGAAAGTCTTAAATTATAACTAGCATATATTTCAACAGAAAGTATACATTGCATTACGACAATTACGTATTACTTACATATTAATATCACATTTACCAAACCTTGATAATTTTACCCTAGAATATGATAACATGCAAGTTATTCATCTTTGAAAGGGTAGTTCTTCAACCCCTTAAAGGCAAGCGCTGGGACGCACCTATGGTTAATATTGAAACGATCTACTAAAACCATCTCACTGTCCTTCAGTTGAAAGCTGAAAATATCCAGGTTTTCTGCGATACGGGACTTAGTGAATGATTTTGGTATCACTGGGATTCCGCGTTGTATCTGAAATTAGATACATCATTTGTGTAAAAAGTTTATAGGAACATACAAACCAGTACAAGCTATAGTATTGAAAGAGGAGAAAGTACAGGCAAAGAAAATCGTAAGACAATAGGGATGATTCCTGGTAATAAAATATATGATTCTATTTAGTCCATCAGTTAGATTATCGAAAAATATTGGACATTTTTTGTTTTATCAAATCAATAAAAAAAAGACGAAGATAGATACGTCACAACCCCCTACTCCTTATCTTTGAACTCAACTCAACCTGCCACTGAAAATAGTAACACCTGGAGAAGTCTCTAGAATTATCAAGTCTATGGAAAACAACAAAGCTTTGACCTTATCGACAAAAAAGTGCTAGAAGAGCTACCACGAAAGGCAATAGTGTATCTTACCACCTTATTTAACGCCATCCTGCGAGTGGGGCACTTTCCAGATCTGTGGAAAGTCTCCCAAATCATAATGGTACACAAACCAGGCAAACCTAGCCACGAAGTTACTTCATATAGACCAATTAGCTTGCTACCGATCATGTCCAAAATGTTTGAAAAAGTTCTTCTGCACAGACTCACCAATATCCTGAAAGAAAAGTCCATCATTCCTGACCATCAATTTGGCTTTAGAAAAGAACATGCCACTACAGAACAGGTTCATAGGGTGTGCAGAGCAATAAGAAAGACATTTGAAAAAAAAGAATATTGTTCATCAGCTTTCCTGGACATACAGCAGGCTTTTGATAAAGTCTGGCATAAGGGGCTATTATGTAAAATAAAATCTCTATTCCCACATACCTATTTTGGGATTTTAAAATCGTATTTAACTAACAGAATATTCCAAGTCAAAGAAAACGATTGCACGTCAGATTTTCACGAAATCGTCTTGTACACTCTGTATACATCAACAGACAACAAGATTCTCATATACAAAACAATGTTAAAGCCAATCTGGACTTATGGCATAGAACTATGGGGCTCATCCTGTGAGTCCAATATTATGATAATACAGAGGGCGCAAAATTACATTCTCAAACAAATATCAAACGCGCCGTGGTTTATTACAACAAAGGAGATCCATGAAATCCTGAATCTGCCAATGGTTAAAGAAGTGATCAATTGCCATGGTATCAACTACAAGTCACGACTACAAAAACACCCAAATCAGCTTGCAGGCCAGCTCACCATACCTGAAACCACTCGTCGACTGAAGAAGAGGCGAGACATCTTTGACCAAAATAGTCACCTGGAAGGCTGACTACACATAAGAAAGGGCAGGCTCTGCTGGGAGTGGCTCCCTACATAACATCACGACTACATCTCATCCGCTTATAGTCCACCTGACTGATTGTGAGATTACAAGAAAAACAAAAAAAAAAAAAACATGAAAAAATTAAAAATACGTCTAATATTTTTTGGAAATCTATCTGGACTAATTAAGACTTTTTTAGTCATCTACCCTATTCCGCACTACATCAGCCAGTCTATTCTGCCAACATCACCCTGTGTACACTTAGGTGCAGTGAGCATGAGGTGAACTGTCATTCCATCTTGTTAGTATAGATTGACAGCTCACTTCGTGTTCACCTCACTTATGTTTACACATTAAATTGTTCATAGAATCTCACTGCTGGGGGTCTGCACTCTAAGCCTGAAGTCCGTAGTTTCGGCCTTAGTGTCGGGCGTTTTCTACTCGGTATCACATACGGACTTATGATTAGTCCCGAACACGAACTAAGAACAACTGTCAAATTGTGTTGTCATTCATTCTTAGTTCGGGTTCGGGCCTAATCGTAAGTCCGTAGGTCCGAGAGTAGACCCCCTGATGAGAATCCCTACTACTACCTACTTGTAGCAGGGATTGTACACTAGATTCAGAACATTTATAATAATGCAAATAGATGATGCAGAGCGGAATTGCTTTTAGCCAAACTTTAAACAAGGTACTGGGTGTCCAGTAGTTTTCCTTATATTTTCTGGGATGTTAGTTAGCAAGGGGGGCTTCCGTTACTAACATTCCAGAAAATAACAACAAATTTTTCTTACCAAATATCTCAATGCGATCTGTGCGCGAGTCTTCCCATGCTTCTCAGCTAACATGCCAAATTGGTGGTCTGTCTTGATCTCATCCTTCCCAGCAAACTCCGGCCGAGCTTCAGATATAAGCCCCAGGGGAGTGTAGGCGACTGGGACCACTGAGTGTTGCTTGCAGAAGTCCACTAGTTTGTGCTGTGTCAGTGTTGGATTTATCTAGAATGGTTTAGAAAAGTGTATCAGTAACTGAAAGAGAAAATACTCTGTTTTGATACAATTATAAAGTACATAATACAGAGAATAATGCAATAAGAGCATGTTTTTGAGTACCTACAAATGGGGTGAATCAGCTTAAAACTTGATGGGGATTTTTACGTTATTTAAGTCATCTTGTTTTCAGCATTTGCCATCTCCAATTTTATTGAATTGATATAAATAAATAAAGTTGCTTTCTACAACCAATATTATGATATTAAAGTAAAAAACCATTTCAAAGTTTTGTTTCTATTCACCTCTTCGTTTCTTTTCACCCTGTTTGACAGGGTGTTGACAAAGTTTTTTTTTTTTTACACTGATTAATTTTTTGCCTGGCTTTGCTCCGGTGTTCTAACCATCACCATCATACCACCTACATCAAAACCTACCAACTTTAGTTCTTTTTAAACGAAATATTTATAGACTTTCGTCAATCTTACCTCAAACTGATTAACAACAGGTTTGATGGTGGAATTCTTCAGCAGACGCTCTAGCTGCTCCTCATTGAAGTTGGACACTCCAATAGACTTGGCCAGTCCCAGCTGCACAGTCTGTTCCATGCCCCGCCAGGTCTCCAGGTAATCTATGTTGGCTTCTTCACCTTTATCCTAGAAATAATTTTGGGAGAACTGATTCTGAGTTGATTCTAATAAGAAATAGTTTCAATTGGTGATTGGTGACTGAAAAATTTATCTATCTGAAATTTATTTATCTGAAATTTTTTCAGTAAAAGTACCAACCAACCCTGACATGTGAAAATACCCAAATAAAAAACAAATCTTATGTAATTGGTAAATAAACATTAAATTCGCGATTAATTCGGCGCACACCGGTGTGTTGCCGGTGCTTGAGCGGATGTTTAACATGCAAAATTGGTAGCTGGCAGGGCAGCTAGGTGTACCAATTTTGGGCATTTTTACAGCAATAAATGCCTCAATTAGTGACTTAAATAGCAAAAAAACAGAAAATTTTCTACAAAATTAAATAGACATACATTAACTGAGAATGGCCAATGTACAAGGTATAAATCCACATAGTCCAGCTTGAACCTCGCAAGTGACTCCTTCAGTGATGACACTACCTGCTCTTCAGCATGGCGGTCATTCCATACCTGGAAGATAAACATTTTTTTTTCTTTGTTTAAGTAGTTGTTCATACAATAATTGATTGGCTTTTTCAAATTATTGATCTTGGGATAAGATCAATAATTTGAAAAAGTCAAACATACATTGGGGGAACATCACAGGCATATCTAATACACTCTGCCTGAAACTTACAGCATGCACGGGCCGAAAGTAACTCTTGTGTGCACTGCTTGTTTTGGAATAAATGTCCATACTAATCTAATCTAATTTAGCCCATTATGTCCCACTCCTCGGCAAAGGCCTCCCTCTCCCTTTTCCTCACACATCTGTCCTCTGCCATTGCGAAGCCAGTCCTTCAGGTAAGAGTCAAGTTTTTCTCTCCACCTTCACCTTGTTCTTCCGCGATGTCGCCTAGCCTTGTAAGGGACCAACCACTAGTGGTTCTTTTAGCCCACAACTCATCAGACATACAATAAACATACCAGGCATGCATAAATTTATATGATACAGATGCTCAGTTGCATCCAGTTAGACTGAATGTCAACCTCAATACATAGTTGGAAAAAGGCTAAGCAGACTACCTAGGCATACATACCTCTATCTAAACTATTTTGCACAGAAGTGTGATGCTTTGTTTCATATAACTTATACATAAAAAGTAACATTAAACTTACCTTAGTTGTTACAAACAGTTGATCCCTGGTTACTATATCTTTAATCTTGTTGTTGATCCCTTCTCCAACTTCCTCTTCATTGCCATAGAAAGATGCTGTGTCTATGTGTCTGTATCCTGCCTCTATACCCCATTCCACTGCCTGCCTAAACTGCCCAGGGTCGGCTTTTCTCTAAAATTAAGTATGTATTACACTTAGGGTCGTCTTAGGGGCGGAGTTGTATCTTTCCATACTACATGATAAACTAGTATAGTTCATAAAAACTGATATGATGATGAGTTGGATGTTATCTGTCGTACCTACTACTTAATAGCATAGTGATTAGATAGCTTATTACACTTACAGCATAGGTGCCAAGGCCAACCATGGGCATTTCATGACCACTCGAAAGTTTAACGCAAAGAACTTTAGACACCATTTTCTATACAAAATGTAGGATTTTTCAGTATCAATAAACTATCATTCATTAAATAACCTCTGAAATTTATGTTTCTTTCAGAAACTTATCAATTTATTCATAGTACTTAGTTCAAGACTTCAAGTTCAACCAATGGCATCAATGAAAACTTCAAAAGTCAAACTCAAAACAACACAAACAAGTGGGAAAAATTGATAAGACAGATAATACAAAATATATTATTTTTTGAGAGCGTTTTGCTGGCAATTTAGTCGATTTTCAGATTACTGGTAATCAGAAAATCGACTAAATAATGATTCCTTAAGAGGAACAACGACACATCACTAGCAATGAATGAATGAATGAAAATGAATGCAGTTAAAATTATGTCATCGATGTTGTCGATTTCGTTCATATTTCGTTTCAGTTTCAGTTTGACTTTGACGTATACTCTACTCTTTGCTTTGACGTTTAGTATCACAACAAAGTGCATGCTTCTTGAAAAACGGAAACTATATTATTTATTTCTAACATAAAAACTTAGGTACTCAAAATGTCAGCAGAAGAGACTTTTAACAAAGGCGCTGCCGAAGCAATAGTTGGCTTTCTAAAATCCAATGTATCAAAATCAGGACAACAAAATATGGAAGCCGAATTGAAAACAGATTTTGTTCTTGCTAAGAAAAGAAGTAAGGGACAGAAAAGAAAATCAAAGAAGAAAAAAGTACGCTGCCTTACAAGAGTAGAGAAGAAATCTTTAGGTTTTTATGCTATACCAAGGAAAGGAGTCAAATACAATGATGTCTTGCCTCTGAACAAAATGTGGCTCAAGTATATTAGTAATGTGCTAGAATTAGAAAAACCTGTACCAGATTGTATGAGTAAAGCATGGGAAACCTTTACTCAAGCCCTCTTCAAGGCAGATTTTCATGGAAGCATCTTAAAAGTAGTCAGATCAAAATGTCCAAGCTATGTTGAGAAAAGTGGTATCTGTATAATGGATACTAGAAACACTTTTAAAATTGTATCTAAAGACAATGTAACAACTACAATACCTAAGAGAGAATGTGTTTTCGAAATGTATCTAGGTAAAAGCAAAGTTACTTTGTTTGGTAAACATTTATGTATACGTCCAGCAGAGAGGTCTACTAAGAAAATAAAGGGACATATTCATCCAGATTTATAGAAATAAATAGTTTTATTTCAATATCATTCTTATTTTCTCTCCATTACCTACTATTACATTTGTTCTTTTGTCTGTTGTAAACAAAAATGATTGACAATTGCAATATCTTAAATTGCAGTTAAGTTAAAAAAGAAGTTCAAAAACTAAATCCGACTACAGAAAATTCACATTCTAAAAAGTATGAAACAAGAAAACATTCTTATCTGAAATTTATTGATTTTGAGATGATATCCGTGGTTGTATGCCACCTATTGTGGTAAAACAGTATGTTTATAGTAATGAAACATCAACACATCACAATATATATATAATTATATATTTTAAATGTGCTAATTAAGCCCTTTAGTTTGATACCCAACACGACGATACTAATAAAAAATAGTTCATGTATTAATAAGCCCTAGAGGGCGCCACAAACAATTAATTGCAATATAACCTAGCCTATAACCATCGGACAATTTAGACGCTTCCAATGATACCCCATTTGTCAACAGTCACATTATGATAAATGGTTTAGAAGTTATGAGGGAACAAATGAACATACATACATAAATACCGGTCAAATACACAACCCTCCTTTTTGCTTCACCGTAGTCGGGTAAAACCAAATCGTCGGTGATACTGAATTACCACTACTAAGCGCTGTCTAACTTGAAATAGTTGTGAATTTAGGCCATATGGAAAAAGCTAGTTATGTGGTATTGCAGTATCACCGATGAAATGTATTCAAAAAAAAAAACAAAATAGAAAAAAAAAATGACTGTCAAGAAACCCGACCGCTAAAAACGACTAAAAAGTTCCAAACAAGTTGCTTTTCAAGCAGTCTGATACAGTTTGTGGCCTCAGATCTGTGATTGAGGCTGCTTGACGCCGGACTCCGGTGCAGGTGTGAGTGTGGTCCCTAACCAGGCATGCGTAAGGGCCTGGCCACACGAGCGGCGCGGCGCCTGAGCGCTGCGGTTTTCTACATACAAAAATGCATTGTAGCCACATGGCGCCGTGCGGTGTGCTCCGGCGCCGCGCCGCGCGCGCATCGGAATCGAGACGAGGCGGGGAGGGGTGTAAGCAAAGCGGAGCCGGAGCGGCGCCGCTCGCAGTTGTTTGTTTGCGCAGCATAGGGAAGGACGCATGCTGGATTAAGGGCAACCCCTCATTTTGCCGCCGCTGCGGCGCCGCCGCGGCTCCGTAGAACGTTGCGACGCCGCTCTGCCCGTGTGGTCGCCAGCGCGGCGAAATGGCTTGCGGTGCGGCGCCGCACCGCCCGTGTGGTTTGCCTCTTAGCCCTACCGCCGCGCCGCAACGGAAGGATTGGCCAGTCTTATAAGGTGCTAGGTGAGACGGTCCAGGATGCGCCGAGCGCTCGGTTTATTTGAGTGTCTGATGGAACAAATTGCGCTACATGAGGAGGCTCCTTCATGCATTACTAAGGTACTTAGTATTTACTAAGTGTTATTTTATTTATTAGCAGTCACCCGAAACGATGACGCTTGGGCCAAAATATTCATACCGAACTCATTGATTTTGCACCTTGGTCGATACAGCGGTGACGACGGTAGCGTTTCCGCCAAGCTCTGTAGCAAGAAGCGAAGAACTTTTTAGTGGCGCTGGCCTAATTTATGACCCGATGAAAAATAGACTGGACGGAGATAAAGTTGCGTAACTTTTTTTTTCTTCCTATCTATAGGAGTCATTTTATTTGATTGAATTTACTCATAATTCGGTACCTCTTGTTTAAGATTTTAAATTCGATCGTTTATACTTTCAACACCCTGATTTGTAACACCTACCTAGGTACCTGTTTTTACAGGCTTTTATTTAGTTTCATTAACCTGTCCCGATGTTTGTCATCAAATCTGATCCACTTCCCGATTACCGGTTGAGCTGAAATTTTGCATACCTACATTCGTCTGGGGGAATCAATTTTTACCCGACTACGGCGAAGCAAAAAGAAAGGTTATGTCTTTGACCGGTACGTTTGTATGTATGTATGTTTATCTGATCCCTCATAACTTCAAAACCATTTATCATAACTTGACAAATGAGGTGTGATTGGAAGCGTCTAAATTATCCGCTGGATACAGGCTAGGTTTTGTTGCAATAAATTATGTGGTGCCCTCTAGGGCGCATTAAGAAATGAACCATTTTTTTATTAATATATGGTCGTGTCGGTATCAAACTAAAGAACATTTCAAAAATATGAATACATAAGTATTGTTGGGGTTCAAATTATAACTACAATAAATATATACCATATTTATTGTAGTTATAATTTGAACCCCAAAATAATTCAAATAAAAAAGAAGTTCAAAAACTAAGACCCACTACACAAAATTCACGTTCTAAAAAGTATGATACAAGAAAACATAGCCGTGGTCATCGTTCTGGTAAAATAGAATGTTTATAGTAATGAAACATCAAACTTTAGCACTAAAGATTAGGGCAAAGTGGCATACGACCATGGCTATGTTTTTTTTGTTTCATACTTTCAGTTTTAGAAACATGCAATCCAATTCCATATTTTTACTGTGCCAATACGTTATTACTTCGTGGTCTGTACGATTTCGAATCCAGTTTAGTGTAGTGTGATCACTAGCTAACAATTTAGGTTCCTAACTGTTCCTAGTTAGGATTCCTACAAATTGAATAGTGTAAAAACCCCTTTAGACCTGCCCATAACTCATCTCTCTTTTACTTATCACCTACCTTTACATTGACATAATATAGGCGTATAGAGGGATTCCGTCCCACCCCGGATTTAAAAACAATAAAAGTCGTTTATTTTCAGGCATCGTAGGCCCATAGCGTGTTAGTAGGTATTACCAAAAAACTTATAAAACTATGTTAGTATCACGGACGAGAACAAAAACGAGGAAGATTTATCAAGCCCATGTGTGACATGCAGCTTGATAAACTTTTATTGTAGGCCCTTCTAGCTAAAAAAAACCTTGAGAATGCCATTGCTGCTCCCCCTCACTCTGCGCGTCATTGATGCCACTTTTCTACTTGCGCATGATCGCAAATGGAATCGGAATGTTCTAGTGCCCATCCCAGGATCTTTGGGGACTGATTCGAAATTCTAGGCTGGACGGATGCATATCTAATCTACTACCTACCGAAAAACATACAAACCAATAAATTGGACTAAGTATCCTGTTTAGTGCGGGGTCGCGTCGCTGAACGCACCGCTCGACGCCCCGCGTCTCCGTAAACAAGGCCTTACACTTACAGCAGCATGCAGGCTATCAGGAAAATAGGTCTGGCTGAATTTCAACAACAATTCCAATATAATTATGAAGAAAAAATAAGTATTAGACAGTAAGGTACGATGGCTGACAGATGTTTTGGGCATGATGGAAGTAAATTATACGAATGTATTCTGTTATTATAATAATTTAAATATGCCTACAATAAAACCAGCATAGTTATGATCAGTTAACCTTTGCAGTAGCAAAGATTAATTCTCTGAAATCTGATCTGATCTGAAAAGTATTATTTGTTAGTTCCAAACAGAAAACATTACTGAAAATACCAGCAAAATGAAAGACTAGCTGCAAATCAGAAAGTAATCTTCAGTTAATAAAAATAATATACCTAGGTAAATTAATTTGATGAAATAACAGAAGTCAGAAATCCCTATTAATAAAATGATTTGTTATTGTTATTCTTGTCTCTGTAAAATAACATTAATTCCGTGGGCAATAGAGTTTTGTATTCTTATAGACTTAATAATACTTTTACTTGCCTATATGTCAGTTAACTCGAGACCAGCGACTGCGAATGAGTGTGTCTCGTGCGGAGCGTTAGGTCGTCTCAACTCTCAAATTTTGCATAATCTAGGAAATACCTACTAGAACAAACTAAATACTTGACAAAATAAATTCATTAATAAATATTTTTTTTGTTTAACTACCTGCTTGTTTCATTAATTTGTCTTCATTTTATTTTTTACTTGTTAAAATTGTAGACTACTATTTTGAAATGTAAAAATAAAATGATATTGTATCGGGTTGGGTCCAGCTACCGGAATTCAAGGCTTCTTTGAAAAAAAGTCTCGAATCAAAGCCAGCTTAAAAATATACCTACCTTATTCAATATTCTTTAGATTTCGGCCGAAGATATGTCTACCTACTGCTAAACATAGTCCTACCCAAAGTGTCGCCACATCAACCGGTCCTGTGCGTTTCGCATTCAGAGGATTCCTTCGGCCTTCACCCAGGGGCCTAACCACCAACTCAGTGGGAAAGAGACGGAGCTATACCGGACCGGACCGGCTCCGTCTCTTTCCCACTGGAAGTAATATGAAAGTAATACTGCTTTAAGAGTTGGTGGTTTAGGCCCAGTTCATCCATCGGTCCAGCTTGTGGAAAGCCTTCCACTCAAGAAGCCTTTAGTGATTTATCATTGAAAAGCAATGTGATAGTTTGCGTATGCGTAGCTACCTACATCAATACTTTCGTTCTCAAAATATATTTTTGTTGCCACGGAAAGTTCGGTCACCGCAGATCTCAAAGATTTTGAAGATCAGACCCGCACATTTATATATCTACGCCACTGATGCTTCACCAAATAAATTAAGAGTAAAAAAAACTTCTTTAAAAACAAGCTTTAATTATTAAAAGCGCTAAAAAGAATAAAATAAACTTTTCCTTTAAAACTTTTACTACCAATATAACCTCATTACACAATTTATATGATATAAAAGCTTGTCGCGAGATTGAAGTAGGTACTAAAAAAATAAAATAAAATTTTATAAATTAAAATCAATCAGATCAAGTTATTTAATTAACTTGTTTATCTTAACAGGTAAATTTATAATTATATGTAGATAGGTCTTAAATCTCGAATACTTAGAGGTACTTAATCTCGCGATAAGCTTTTATATAATATAAATTGTGTAATGATGACGTTATAAATTACCGATATCTCGCTTAAAAAGCAACGCAGACGTCTAAAGTTTTTTGTAAAACCGAGATCTGAATTTGTCAAAACTAGTAAAAATCCTAGGTTTACATTTCAAGAGCTCCAGAAATGTAAACCTAGGGTTTTTTGTGCATTTTTACCTGTTTTGACAAATTCAGATCTAGGTTTTACAAAATACTTCAGACCTCTGCGATGCTTTTTCAGCGAGATATCGGCAATTACGTATTTTTTCACCGTATCAATGGCGCGGCCATGACGTTCTAGTCTTACAGCTCCTGAAATATGAACCTAGGAATTTTTGTTTTATTTTTACTAGTTTTGACAAATTCAAATCTGGGTTTTACAAAAAACTTTAGACTGCGTTGCTTTTCCAGCGAGATATCGGCGAAAATGTGTTTATCACCGTTTCAACGGCGCGGCTATGGCGTATTAGTCTTACAGCTCCTAAAATATAAGCCCAGGATTTTTTTCTATATTTTTACAAATTCAATCTGTTATTTACCAAAATTTCAGGTCTCTGTAATGCTTAGTTTTAAAGATCTCCGTGGCCACGCGGTTCGGAGCGTTTCAATGGCGCGGCCACGTTCAAACCCCTATAACTTTTTATCCATAGCTTTGACAAATTTATGGTTTTGGGATCTACTCTTACAAATTTTTACAAAACCGTGGCATAATTTAAAAGAAAAAAGTCATGGCCGCGCAATCGAAACGGACACATTTGATTTTGAGTGATGTCACTTTAATTTTCGAGTTATTCTCAGCAAGCCCTTTCATTTGGTATCCATATTGTAGAAAAGCATAAACGCCATCTTGGGTGTTCCGCCATGTTGGATTTAGGATGACGTCTCATAGCTAACCATGTAAAGTCATCTAAACTAAACGTGTATACAAAATTGCAGCTCAATCGGTTGAAGATAAATTATCTGCTTCAAAATTGAGTTGTAAGAATCCACCCGAACAAACTACATACATACAATACATGCATATATACGTAAATTGCAAGTTAAATAAAAGCTATTAAAAATTAGGGAACGTGCAGGAATTTATACAGGTCGCAGCACAGAAGTGTAATTATTATGTTTATTGTGAGACAGCACAGTCTACTTCGTGCACATTCTGTGCACATTCCCCTAAACGGAGCGTGCTGGAAGCAGGAACTAGAATGTGGCAGCACAGAGTGGTCAATATCAAGTTATATTTTAGTGTTAGTGTAGTTTTAGTTTCGAAAATGCAATACTATATGACATAGTTAACGCCTTGTACCATGCTTGTAACCAACTTAGAACAAAATTAAAATTCCATATTTTTTTTTTATGGAAAACAGTGCCATCTAGTTTTTAGTTAAGGGAAACAAATTGCGGTGTTGCTACGGTTAATTTTTTTTTTTTTTTTTTCTGGGAGTTACTTTATAACATTAATCAAGAAAAATAATATAATTTCATGATCACCTTATATAAAAATCCTACTAATATTATAAATGTGAATGTTTGTATGTTTGTGTTTAAATCAGGCAAAAACGGCTGAAGGGATTTTGATGAAATTTGGCACACATGTAGTTCATATCCTGGAATGAGACATATGCTACTTTTTATCCCGGTAAGTGGCATGGATCAATGGATCAATGAAGACTGAGGAGGAAGTGGAAATTCAGAGCCGTTGCTGCCTTAGTACTACAGATATACAAGTACCAGGAGACTAAAAACATCAAGTACCATGAAACCAGAAACATGTCATAGTATTTTTTGGGCTGGTTAGGATAGGTGTAGGGTAGGTGCAGGGTAAGTGTAGGGTAGGTGTAGTGTAGGTGTAGCGTAGGTGTAGGGTATGTGTAGGGTAGGTGTAGAGTAGGTGTAGGTAAGTGTAGGTAGGTATAGAGTAGGTGTAGTTACAATACAAATCAAGAAACCTCCCTATTTCCGATTTTCACGCGGGCGAAGCCGCTGGTAGAAGCTAGTAATAGAATATATGAATTAGTACATAATTAGGTTTTTATTATGAGCTTTAATAGTGAAGAAGTTATATTTTGGTATTTAAACGTGCAAAAGTTTGTTTTTGAATGGCCACACTTGAATTGCAAATGGCTTCGTGAGAGTGTAACTACTCGTGCGCAACTGAGCATTTATTTTCCTTTTGCAATAGAGATTTTGTTGTTTCGCTAGTACATCTGCGAGTTGAGTTGGGCTTTCGTTTCTCCATGTTGTTGAGCCGCGTTACAATTCGTTCGTACGTTCGTGTTGTGTTGTGTTGTGTGTGTTGTTGTTGTAAACAACTGGTGCAAAGATATCTATAGTGTTCTCACTAGCCAAATAACCTTTTGGAATGTTAACGATTCAATGAAAGAAAAGGCTAATCGGCACTACCCTAATCATAAGAGACGAAAAAGGCGAACATAAATTTTATTGTAAAATGTGTGATATTTTCTAAATAAAATGGTTTAATATTCAATTATGTGGTTTTTCTTCCTTTATGTAGTACGTATGTTTGTAGTATATAGCGGATACACTCATGTCTACCTAATATCACAAAGGATCAAACAGCAGCTATAGACCTACCAACCTATATTATACCAACTAATTTAATCTTAATGTATTGCATGACCATTTGATGTAATAATTGTATCTTAACTATGTACCCGACTAATAAAATAAATTTTGTATGCCTCAATGGCGGGACATAGCAGAACCTATTAACTAACACAACATCTTATGTTATGAACCTATGATCCACAATAAATTGAATTGAATTGATATTTACATAAATTAGTTCCCTTAACTAAAAACTAGATGGCGCTGAGTTCGACCACTTCCTAGTATTAAAAAATAAGGTAGAGCTGCCTGTCTATAGCCAGTATACTATTGTAGCCTTTGCCGTGTACGTTCATCATTAATCATCATAATTATATATATTATGTTGCAAACCACAAAAAAAAAGAGTTTTTGGCGGGATTTTAAAGAGTGTTGTTTAGTGGCTGTTTTTTTGTTGTTGTTATTCGCAAATAGATTCCTAGTGGATATTGTGGAGTAAAATTAGTGTAGTTTTATATCTCAAGTGTCTGCAACTGGCCAATATGTGAAATCATTGAAACAGACGCGATCTCGGTAAAGTGGAGCTGTGAATTTTATATTTATATTTATTATAATATGACTGCCACAGCGAAGCTTGCCGAAAAGGCTGACTCGGTATATTTGCTGCCAACTCCAGCAACATTAGAATGTATTACATCCACTGGTTAAACTTTCCTTTATGGGCCGCTGATTTTGGGGGGTTGGAGGGGGGGGAGGGGTAGGGGGAGGGGGGCTACCCCCCTCTACCACCCCCACCACCCGGAGCCCCATGGTTATGGAGATATCCATGGTTAAAGTTTATAGGTTAGAATAAAATTTTGCTTAAAATTTCGTATCCAGTAGCAGAAAGAGGCAGGTGGGAGGGGTTGAGGGTGCCCCCCCTCCTCCCTGGCACCACTATCATGACAAGGTAACTAACCGTTTCCAAAAAAAAACATTTTTTGAAGCCTAATCCTCTTGCATCCTTAGTCCTCTTAATAGCAAGTCGGAGCCCCGCTTCGCGGGGCTCAAGGGTTTGAAAATAAATAACCACGAAGGGTATGGTGGGGTCAGTTCGCTCGCTTCGCTCGCTCACTAGACCCCGCCATC
This sequence comes from Melanchra persicariae, assembly GCA_947386135.1. Taxonomy (NCBI): domain Eukaryota; kingdom Metazoa; phylum Arthropoda; class Insecta; order Lepidoptera; family Noctuidae; genus Melanchra; species Melanchra persicariae. Next base: position 3,779,934 of record OX376661.1, on the reverse strand, counting down.
CCCTTCTAACCTAACCTGTCCGAGTCGGGGTGCCCCATGTCCTGACTGACAGTCACGACTGACAGATCGAAACACAGCTATAGCAAAATGGCGTCGCTTCACGTTTCGTTCCACAGTGTAAAAAAAAAGATTGGTATTTCTTGTTTGAAAAAGTCAATGTATTTGCATGATACAGCCCGGTTATTCAGCACATTAATTACCCACCAAATTTAATATGTGAATACGTGAAAATAAAATTATATAAAATGTAAATTATGTAAAAACCATGACATTAAATTGAATAAAATACACCTCTACCATAAACGGAACGTGAAATGTCAACTTTGACGTCTACTATGACAATAATTAATCTAACCTAAAAATGTATAAATGGCGTATTATTTTCCAATTTGTACGGAAACTTCAAAGATTTTTAACTCGATAACCGTGAGTCTCCGAGTGTTAAAAAGCTTTCTATTTATGAGTACTATCCACAAAAAAAAAATGAACTTCCAAAGCGACGGCCCATAAAGGAAAGTTTAGCCCACCCACTTTCTAATGCAAAACAAAAAATATAAAACGACGTACAGTCTGTCAAGAAAGTCATGAAAAAAAAGGAGGGCGCCACCATCATTTACATGGTATCCCTATAAATTTCGGCTGAAAGGTTTTGATACTTTTTTTTATAAAATAGTACCTAATTAATTACTGATTCATTATTATTGTCTCTTTAATGCCATGTGGATTATCTGACACTCGTCTATCTTATTTCCAACACTTAAGGTGCAAAAAAAGAGTTTTGACATTCATTGGTAGTGGTGAAAAACATTCCTCCTTCAACTGATTTCCATTCAAATGACATTCATTCATAATTAGAATATAATACAATTATGTGTGTGTAATAAGAATATTTATTTTGACCAACCCTTGTTTTCGCCCTTTCAGTTATTAACATTTATCTACCACAAAGTTCGATGGTTCGCCTCTCTGCGCTGCAGCGCTGCCGTCTCAACATGAGCCTGGTAGAATATCGATATCAGCTTAATTGAGCTGATATCAATATTCTAACTGCACAAAAAAAAATAATCACTGGCGAGGTATTCAACTCCCGAAATGTTGCCTGAAACTCCTGCATAATTAAATTCATCCTCTTCTGACTTTAGATTCACTCGAACTATCATCGCTAACCGATATGACAAATCTGTCTATATCATTATAGAGAGTTAATCCACGGGCAAAATATTCATCTTCGATTTTGATGACATGGTCAACACAGTTTTTCTATTCTTGTGGAGTTACTGAGTTAAATGCTTCTTCAGCCAACTTCGCAACATTTTGACCACAAACATTTGTTTGTGCAATTCGCCTTTTTACTATTGCCCACACTAACTCTATTGGGTTTAAATCACAATTGTTTGTTGTAATAGAGTGATACGGTGCATTTATTTATTCGACAACTATGCGTCGAATTGTGCTTTCAAAAACACCTGAAATCAATAAAGACATGTTAAATAACAAATATCTTAAACATCTCTTAAAAGTAACACAAAAGCATCAACATCGTTAAGTGGTAGTATAATAAATCGTAAATAAAATCATAACCTCAACGAAATATAAACAATGATTAAAAAGACAAATTTTACTTAAAAACAGAAGATTGACAAGAGATTATAATTTCCTTTACTGTGTTCAACATTTAAATATATTTACGTACCGGTTAACTTTGCTGTTCGACCGTAAACATCGTCTTTACTCGTCTCAGCTTAAAATTCGGCCATACACTATTGAAACACTTTAAATATAATTGTCTCGCACCGCTTTTATAAACATTTCGATTCATTTTATCTCGAAACGGTCACACGCTTAAAAAAACTCGAAATACCACTAAAAATCATAGAAAATCAACCACAAAGCCACGAAGTGACAGTTGAGGTACTCAGTTTGACAATTATTCAGTGTTGCCAGTATCAGCTAAAATAGTAGTTCCCAAAACATTCTTTTCATGACTTTCTTGACAGACTATACCATGTTGCCTACAAAATGGTCAAAAGCCTCTCATTGGGATAAATAAAAATATTGTAAAATACCTCAAAAAAAAAAGTAAATGTCAATTTGACTTTGACAAGCGTTCCATCATTCCATTCATGTCAAACGTGAAACGTCAACTTAATAGTAAGTTGTCATTTTAGGAAATAATCAGCTCACGAATAGTGGAAGAATCGACCGACCTATTCGCGTAAACAAAAATAAAAATCATCTTCCGTATATTTCAGGTTGTTTAAATTAAAAAGCAATGGCCAGCACAAAGGACGAGCCAGTAATTCTCGCACACGAGTGTTATGTTATAACGGATTACACAGGAGCGTTGCAGCACCTCAATGAATTGGAAACGTTGGTTGGCACGACCAATAAACGAGTGCAGCACAATAAAGCAGTGGTTGAGTTCATGATCAGTGACATGAAGAACGTGGATAAGTTAAAGAAAGCCATCGCACAACTGACGGGCCTCGCATTCCCGGACATCGACACGAAAGACCTCAGTTCTCCCTTCTTGTTATACAATTATGCAGTGTTATTGTACCATTCGAGATACTACTATCAATGCACTGTGCTCTTAGAGAGATTACTTGGTTGTAAGAATGTCAAAGACAATAAATTGTTTCAGCAAATTGTCCTACTGTTGCTAGAGTCATCTCTGTGTAGGAGAACTTATGAGAAAACATTGGACATTGCGAAAGCACATGGTGACCCTTTAAAAGCTAACAATGAAGTGAGTGAACTGTTTGAACGACTGGTCAGTAGAGCTCAGTTGTTGTTAGGTCAGAAAGTAAAATTAAATCTCAAATCAGACTCAATAGAAAATGTATTTATTATAGCTCAACAGCAATATCTCAATGGTGATGTGAAAGATGCAGCAACTACACTAGGTCAATACAAAACACTGAAATATAATTATGATTTGAAAACTCAGGGTGAAGACATATGGGCAGCAATCAACAATAACCTTGGAGTCATATACTTGTCAATAAAGAAACCATTTTTAGCATCAAAATACTTTCAACATGCCGTCAAGGAGCACTTTAAGGCAATGGAATGTGAGGATAGTGAAAAGTTAATAGCATGTAGAGACAGACCTCTGTATGTGTTTAATTTGGGGCTAGCGTTACTTGCAGCTAACAACTCGGAAGGCGCTTTTGAGTGTCTAGTTGAAGCAGCTCGGCACTACCCCAACAACCCTCGTATCTGGCTGCACCTGGCAGAATGTTGTGTAAAGAAGTGTTGTGGTGAAGAAGCTCAGCAGTATACCGTAAAGAAACTCGGCAGCGGTCCACACACACGCATCTTACTGTCTAAAGAAGGGAGAGACAAATATTCAACATCAGGAGAATCTTTTGCCATCCCCTCATTATCATTAGAATTTGCCGCATTATGTTTAAGAAATGCAATAACGTTACTACCGAACCAGGAAACCCCAGCTGATATCACTGCACCTATTATTCAAGCACCGCCAGGCCCACCAATCAACTGGAAACAGAGGTGTGAACTGAAAAACTCCACATTTGTGCTCCAAAGTTATGTGTTACTACATCTACAGGATCCATTATCTGCTTTGATGAGTGCTAATGAATTGTTAAGTCAGACTGAGGCATCTAGTAGCCACAAAGCATGGGCACACATTTATGCAGCTGAAGCTCTAATAAACTTGGATCGAATAGCAGATGCTGTGGAACATTTACATCCACCTATGATCCACGATCTTGTGTCAGTGTTGCCATATCAAATGAGAGATATGATAGCTGTCAGTGTGTGGGCAAAGGCAGCTGTCTGTCACATTTTGAGGGGTGATTTAGTCACAGCCAGAAAAATACTTTTGCAAATAAATTCGCCGCGAGTTTTGCCATTGCAGATGTATTTAGAAATATGTACAGGAAATATAGAGAACTGTCACACATTACTTAGAAAACTTAGGTTTACTAACTTATCACAATGAATTGTTTACTTTATAATAAAATGTTTATATACCGAATCTATAACTGGTTCTTAATTAATATTTTCCATTCCCTAAAATAGTAAATCTATATATAATAATGTGTTTGAACGCCTCTGGAACTACCAGTCGGATTTGGAAAAGTCTTGTATGTGATAGCCACATTCACGAGGAAGGCTATATGGGAACGGGAAAAACGAGATATGCGCGTACGAAGTCGCGGGAAAAAGCTAGTATATTCTATACTAATAGAATAAAGCTGAAGAGTTTGAACGCGCCAATCTCTAGACTTATTAAAGAGTTATTATCTTTTCTCTGTTCTAACACATATATTGTAGCTGTTTATTTTCCCTAAATAAAATAAAATAAAACTACCAGCCACATTTGTAAAATTATTTTTGTAAATGATTACTTTCTCATAAATGTGGCTATAAAGCCTATAGTATAAACTAATATAGGAACGTGAAACATTGGGAAATGCGTGTACGAAGAAGCGGGCAAAAGCTAGTACTCTTTTATCAGTGTTACTCTTTTATTTTTTTTTAGCAAATTGTATACAGCAACATTCTTTTGAAATTTTCTTATGGTAACATATTTAGCGCACAAAAATAACCTGTCAAATAGTCTGTCAAATAGCCTGTCAAAATTTTCTGTCAATAAAAAGTTACGATTTATTTATGTCTAACCAAAATTCAGAAATCGGTGTTTAGTTGCAAAAAAATTAACTAAAAATAATCTAAATATGTACTGTAACTAAACAGGTTTGTAAAAACCAGTGATTGTTTCCATATATCTTAGTAAAGTCAAAATGATAACGAAATCAAAACACAAAGTGGGCAGGTTCACAATAATCACGAAATCATGAATCAAAAAAATGTTTATTCTAAGAAGAATTGAGTTCACATTAGCAGTAATGTCACGGAGATCGATATTTTTCCTTGCGGCTGCGGTGGTGATGTTATATTTCTCGATAATTCTGTTTATGTTGAGTCCCTTGCACGGATCACGGGGTGCTTATTATGGGGGCGGGTATATGAATAACTTCGCGTTTCGTCACGATCCGCCTGTGAACTGGTGCAGTGAGCTGCGGTGGCGGTCTCCTCCGTCCCCGGACGTGGTCGCGCTGGTGTCGTACCCTGGCAGTGGGAACACATGGCTTAGATACCTGCTGCAACAAGTTACAGGTAAATATTACGTGAAGTTGTGTTTTGTCACGTGAGGTAGAGAACAATAGTGAAGTTTGAGTGTATAGCTAACAGTAATAACTGTGTTTTCAATAGCCAACTATAAAGCTATTCTTGAAGAAAATTTTGGTTGCTAGGGAGTTGTTTCATTAAGTCAATCCAGCCCCATTTTACCAGAAAACACTCATAAGCATGAATATTTAATCAGATTGTGGGATACAAAATATGTTACTTAGAAGAGCAAGTCATTATTGTAAACAAAATCTGCCCACTGTGCTATTTATTGCTATGATAGCCGCCAGATAAATATGGAATAAAGTACATTGACCTTTTCTTAATATCTCTTCGTAGGGTACCTAGACAATAATTTATGAGTAGCTTTTCATTAAGAGCGTTTATGCGGTACGGCTTTTCATACAAACTTTCAAATCCTTATTTTTCGAAATTAATTAATGGATTTTAATAACACTTGGTATGCATACGCTAGATATCTCTAGGTCTAAATAGTTATCAGAGAACGTTTTTGAAAAAGATTGTAGAGGGAGAGAGAGAGAGAGAGTGATTTTAAGTTTTCTATAGAAAGTGAAAAATCACTATATCCTTCCCCGTGAACTCTTTTTCGAAAATTTTCTCTGATAGGTAACTATTTATTTGTATGAAAAGCCATACCGCGTAAAGGCTCTTAAGTACTAGAAAAAGGAAGTATCACGAAAGATGTTGATTCAGGACAGCTCTATCAGCTAAATGTACCTACATTTAGCTGTGTGTGTATGTGGTATAAAGGTCATTGACCTCAATGACCTTTATACCACATTTAACTGGCACCTACCATATTCATATAATACAGTATTGCTACAGGAAGCTCACAATAATAAAATGATTGTTTGTTTAGTCTAATCTTGATAAAGATCTTGAGAAATAGTGGTGTTCACCTCTAGCTAGATTTTATTTAGACTTGAGTGTGAAATTCAAAATTTTCTCATTCTCCACTAATATATTCCAGGGGTGGTAACAGGTTCAATATACATGGACTATGGATTGCGGGTTCATGGCTTCCCTGCGGAGAATATAACGGATGGCTCAGTACTGGTTGTGAAGACTCATGCGGTGCCAATGGACTCTGACAAGTTCCGATCTGCTATACTACTGATACGGAATCCAAGAGATGCTATATTGGTAAGAAATGAGATTTTAGGTCAGCATATTTGAATAGAATGTTGTAACTGTTTTGCTATCAAATTATATTCATTTGTACATAATTTAAGGCCTTGTAGATGACTATCATAATAAAAAATAAAAACTTGTTTTATGTAAATTGTTATGACCTTTATTCAAGGTGGTATTAATTAGTGGATCAAATGAATATTTTGATACTTTTATTAAAAACTGTGTGTTTGGATGAAAGAATTGTGGATGTGTGTTTGTCAGTCAGTCTATACATCTGAATTAATAAAGGAGTCTAATAAAATTCTGAAGGATAAAATAGATGCATTGTGTTAATCTTCATGAATATGAATGAATCATAATTTCTACTCATTTTTCATGTATGGTACACGGTCAATTTCGAACGTGATCTTTTTTTTTTTTAAGCACCAGAGGAGAAGAAGTTATTTGATGATTTCCCAATCATCGAAATCATCAAATAACTTCTTCCGCTCTGGGCGGAGCAGAAGAGAGTGTCAGAATCTTACTGACTAAAATCCACCCGTGTTCCTCACAAATATAGATAGCCCTGGAACGTGAAAGGCACTAAGAGGAGCATGGGTGGGTTTTAGTCAGTAGAAGTCTGACACTCCCTGCCGCTCCACCCAGAGCGGGAGGGGTCATTTGATGATTTCCCATCAAAAAAAAAAAAGCATGCTCTTTTTTGACTACCTACCTACTATGACGTCACACACAGGAAAATGAAATCGATTCAAAGACGCTGCCACGTGTGGCACCTTACTGACCTAACCACCTAACTGACGTCCGAATAGCGAACGCCGATGCAGACTGAGCGAAAGTGGCGGCTGTAGCGGCTTACAATTTTTGTACATAAGCTGAGCACGCGAAGTAGTTGCTCTTGCGTTATATAATTATGTCTATCTATATCTGTGGTGTTCCTCCGATTGCCCTTTGCGTTCCAGGGCCGCGGTGACTCTTTCGAACGAATTCCGCAACCCTGGCAGGCTCTGGCCCTAGCGGGCCCCGTCCTCTATGCTGACATCTCTTTGAGGCGCGCTTGGAACACAACGCGCCGTCGGCTCGGGCCTGATCTGATCGTCCGCGGGCATCAATCACTGCGCCATGCCCAAGAGCAACAGGTCCTGAGCGGCGCAGTGGCTGATATTCGTCTGGCAGGAGGAAGCGAAATGGGGCCGTTATTGGCACTCCATTTCAGCCCTCCTCTGAGCCCACTGTGTGGGCTCCACTGTGGCTGTCGCAGTGGCAGCGGCCGAACGCGATCTACGATCAAAATCAATGATCTGCTCCGTGGATCGAGTTCAAAATTGACCTTGTACAGGCCCTTAGGACTTATCGACCGAATTCGGTCGGTAGGCGATCGGTACTACTTATGTCGAGACTTCCCCCCGTCCTGGAATGGATCACAGAATGCGACGAGGCTGCCCGTTGTGTGTGTTTTAGTTTGAAGTTTCCCTTTTGTTTAACTTCTGGTGTACAATAAAGTAAATAAATTATAAGTTTGTACTATAATAAGTGATTTGAAATTCTTGATCTCTCAAAAAACCTTGCAGCTTTTTTTATGTTTGTGTATATTTTCAGTTTGTGTTTGCGGCTGTTTGAATGGAATGCCTTGTTTTTAACCATTTTATTTGCTCTCTCACTCACTCAATCTCACACTGCTTCATTTGTCACTTACCAGGCCTACTAGGGCGTCAGGGCCACAGAGGAGGTTCTTGGTAATGGTAATTATTAATGTTTTGCTTTAGTTTAATTTACCATTGACTTAAACAGGGTTGTTTTGGAGACAGTGCGCATTTTTTTCCCACGAAATCGTAAATAGAACTTATTTCACGAAATAAAAATAACATGTAGGTACCTACCTATTTTTATTAATTTTGAGAATTAGCATCACGTATGGAACATTTACCAATAATACCAATAATGCAGAAATGTCCCTTACGTTAATTGATACTTCTGGCATCGTATTATAAATATCTCTTTGCACAATTACCTATTTTAATATTGTTTACCTGTTTGAAACTTAGTAAAACAAAAAATTTGTCTATTTATTTTTAATCATCTTGATAAACTTCCTTAAAATTTGCGCATAGTGTCCGAAGTAACCCTGTGTAGTAAGGAGAGGGCGGACCGTACTTTTTTCTGACGCTACAAAATGGCCCGTAATTGGCCCGTCTAAGTAGGTATACCGAACTTGCCACGCGGTCGGCAATCATTGGGAGCGGTCGTGTGCCCGAGTCATTTAAATGCCGTGTTTCTGGTAAGCGCATCTATGCAAATGTTCGGACGGCCCTACCTTTACTGCACTCATATTAATTCTGGCTTTGTACATTTATTAATTTCTTTTTCGTCATTAATTTGATATACTTACCATATAAATATCTAATCTAATAAATATTTCTGTACAAACATTAAGTAAGTAATAAACTATTATATAATAATATATTGTTATAATGCTTTCAGGCTGATTTCCATAGACTTCACCGAGGCCACATAGGAACGGCGCCAAAATCAGCATTCAAAAAGAAATCTCACGAACATAAGAAATCAGGTAAGTAAATGTAATGCAATGAATAGAGTGATATTAAAAATAGTTTAAAATCATTTAACGTTTAGTTTTCCACCCAAAAATAGAATATATAGATACCTACTCTTATTGTGCACCATACCAAAATTAAATTAGGAGCCTAAAAAAAGGATGATGTTTATCTTTATCAACCTATAGTGTCTCACTGCTGGGCAAAGGTCTCCACCATAGTCTTCCCCTCTCTGTGGTGTACCCCAACAAGAAAGTGTCTCCTAGAGTTATATGAGTAGAACGTATTATTGGTGCCTTATCTGCTGTAAATGTGCCCACATAAAAAATGTGTGCCCCCTGTCGTTTTGGAAAAAAACGGAAAAAACGATTCTTGCTGAGGTAACATTTTTCTAGCAGGAAAATTCTAAACGAATGATCGGAGAGAGAAAAATTGTGCATAGCCAGAGAGCTTATATGTGTGCCAAAATGTGCCCCCAAAAATAAAATCTGTGCCCCTTCCTGTTTTCGAGATATTGCATTTCCTGCTGGAGTAACGTTTTGATGAATCGTAGGTATATCTCTAAAACCATTGCATGTGCCCCTGTAGAATAAACATACACGAGTAGCTCTTAATGTGTGCCCCTTAGTGCCCCAATTAGATTTAAGAAAATATTTATAGTTTTCAAGTTATCGCGGTTTTATAAAAACCCGAAAAAACATCGCAGCGCTTAAATGAGACAAGGTATAAGTTCTCTGAAAACTGTATGCGGTGCTTCTTGACGCTAATAATAACCATACAAAGTTTCAAAACTGTTCATGCATGCGTTTTTGAATAATCTTGCTAAAAGTCAAAACGATGGTGTCATAACTTTGACGGCAAAATACAAAGAACCGGTTCAATCCCAGATGTGTAGGTGTAAACCAAAATCTTGTGCCTTTAGTCAAAAATATATGGTGAAAATATTCAGCTTGGAATATTTCGCATGAAGTAAATATGAACAAAAAACCAAAATATGTAAGCAACGGCTGGTTATCCGACCAAATTTGAATGACTACTAAAAAGCGACGGATGCATACATATCGATGACCTTATTTACTTTACTCACTAACCGGCACCAATAATACGTTCTACTCATATAACTCTAGGAGACACTTTCTTGTTGGGGTAACGTACACCTCTCTGTGGTGCCTTCTCTGACCAATCCAATACGCCTCCAAGTCTTCATGCCAGGAGTCCGAGGCCTTCCTCAGCGACGACGCCATTCCTCTGGCTTCCACGGGTTGACGACTCAGGCCCATCTGTCCTGATTATGATTATTTTATTACATAATAAATATAATTCGGTCAAATAATGGTTGTGGCTGTTTGAAAGCGAAGAATCCAATTTAATATACTTAACGTTAACCACATTGGCCTCCCGCACGTGCCCCAGACTTGTAAATTGACAGATGGCCAAAACAGCTATTTTTATCATGATTGTTTAAAAACCGCGCGGAAAATATTTCGTTTACGTAAAACTAAATTCAGGGTTTATTAATTCGAAGTGGTAACTTTATAACTATAAACAACGTGTAACAGAATAAAGGCAATACCTGAAAAAGGGTCATTGTACTATCATTATGAACAACTTTTACTGTGGGACCATAGCAGAAATCGCGAAAAAAAATTTACTGCCCCATTCTGTGCTCATGATTCATTCAAATCATAGTTTTAATGTTGCTATTAACATCATAGGCCGTAGCGTGCAGCGTCAGATAAGGGTAGGTGCCGACATTCGCCTTGACACCACCTGTTATGCTGTTACAAGTTATAAAGATTTATTATCAGGCTCAAATAACTTCCATTCACGGGAGATTATGTTTTAAATTACAATGATAATGTAGATTTTTATTTCGTACGTTTGTCGAGCTATGCGCACAATGTTACATGATTTATGTGCGCGAACTCGACAAAACGTGCTGAATAGCTGATTTATTTTTCCGCGGTTTCGGTGTTGGTCCCATAGCAAAAGTTAGTCATAATTATGAGTACAATGCCCCCTTATGAGGCATTGCGTTTATTCTGTTAGGTACACGTTTTTGCGTAGATTTCAAAGTTTTTCCTATTTTCGCTTTTCAGATTGGGCAACATATGTGTCGACACAGCTGACGGCGTGGGAGACCCTGCATGAGCTGTGGCTGACCAGGTTCCCCGGTCCGCTACACATCGTGTTCTATGAGGTCCTGGTACGCGACCCCAGGCATGCCTTGCAAGGGATACTGGATTTCTTGAGCTATAATGTTACTGAGGTTAGTATTTTTATACAATAAAGACTTTTTCCCACTCCAATTATATATCACTAGCTTCTACCAGCTGCGGCTTCGCCCGCGTGAATATCGGAAATAGCAAGGTTGCCTGATTTGTATTGTAATTTTTTTACTCAGGAAACACTCACCCTACACCTACCCTACACCTACCTTACACCTACCTTACACCTACCCTACACCTACCCTACACCTACCCTACACCTACCCTACACCTACCCTACACCTACCTTACACCTACCCTACACCTACCCTACTCCTTCCCTACACCTACCCTACCTACATAATTATACCAGCCCAAAAATACTATGACATGTTTCTGGTCTCCTGGTACTTGTGAATCTGAAGTACTAAGGCAGCAGCGGCTCTGAATTTCCACTTCCTCCTCAGTCTTCATTGATCCATGCCACTTACCGGGATAAAAAGTAGCATATGTCTCATTCCAGGATATTGTATTTCATATCCTGGAATGAGACATATGCTACTTTTGTGTGCCAAATTTCATTCAAATCCCTTCAGCCGTTTTTGCCTGATTGAAACACAAACATACAAACATTCACATTTATAATATTAGTAGGATTCATGTGTGGTGTGACACATTTAGACATAAATTATTCAGGGGAAGAGTTTCATTCTGATCAGAGGACAGAGGTAGCTTAACATTATATGCTCAAACCGTACCGTTGTGTCCACCTTACCCCCGGTATCGGAATTGAGACCTTAAGTTCAAATTCTTAATTCAGAAACTGGGGTACAGTCACTAAAAGAAAGGTTACGATGAGACCCCAGATCCCTCATATAACGGGATATGTCCAGGAGAACAATTTATCCTAAGGTTAAATCTTGAGGAGCTCGTGGCTAAATTATAACAGCCTCACGGGCCGATCTTCAAGGTTAAGCAACGCTTGCCAAAGTTAGTCTGTAGATGGGTGACTATCTTAACATACCGAGACTCCTCCGTGCCTCGGAAAGCACGTTAAGCCGTTGGTCTCGGCCGTAATTTGAAGACCTATGGCAGTCGTTATGGATTGTCATAAGCCATAAAATCTGACTCGCCTTGCCAAGAAGTACCGTGTCATCCAGTTAATGGGTCGTGGAGGTCTGGTAGGCAGCCGCTCCACGTAAAACACTAATATTCAGCTGTATCCGGTTTGATCGGGAGGCAACGCGACCCCAATATAGTTGGGAAAAGGCTAGGCAGATGATGATGATCTTTAGGTTAAATCTTACTGATTTAAAAGAATTACTTTTTATTTGATTTTCAGGCGGATATGAACTGCGCGATGGCAAATAAAGAAGGCATCTACAGACGAAAGAAGAAGCATCAGGACTTCGAACCGTTTACCGCAGATATGTACAAGGCGTTAGATCAGGTGAGGAACAAAGTGCTCAATATGGTCATGGACTATAAGAAAAGACACCACGAACCGCAGACGGTAGATTAGAAGTTGAAATGTAACTTTATGTCACTGAATATAAAGGTGCAGAAGATTTATTAGTGTTTCCCAGCATTGTGCTGCTCAAACGTTATATATTTTATTCAACTTAGGCTGGGAGCCAGCACTTTTTGAACATCAGTTTTACAAGACCCCCAAAACGCACGCCCGTCACCACTTCTTAGTGTTTTAGCTGTGAAGAAGAAGTAGCAAAATGAAAATCAAAAGTCATTTATTCTAATTAGGCTGAGTGCCAGCACTTTTTAAACGTCAAAGATAAAGACAGCCTCAAGCATTAACAAGTAAACCAAATTGCCTCCAGGCATAAATGGTATGCCCGCTTACACATGCAATGACATACTTAATCTAACAATAGGATTGTGACAGGAACAACTTTGGTGATGATGGCGATGACAAGAGATGGCGCAACAAACTACCCAGTAAATTAACTAAAAAATAGACTTCCATCCATTTTCGGAAGTCCCTAATAAGTGCTCCATTCCGTTTAATAATTCTGCAAAGATAAATGCTTCTGGAGCCAGTTTATAAAATGATACTGATGCTAGGAAAGTACCTACACGATTAAGTGCGCAAAACAGCAGATGCAGCTTGTTTTTTGAATTACGGCCTAAGAAAGTAATCAGTAAAATATAGCACAGACTGCTATAGTTTACTGTAATATAATTAGTTCCCTTTTCAGTTTGTGGTAGGTAACATTTTATTCCCTTCAGAAGATAATTTGCCATCCATCACAAGTATTTCTAAAGTAAATCTTCTGTATCCTACCAATTTGTGTAAGTAATTCTAAGAACACAACGTCTTAAATCAGTATTTTTATAAAATAGATCAGATTTATGTAGAAGTGCAAAGAGAGATAAAATAACTAGATTATAATATTGTGTTGTCCCTTTCCGTAAATGGATCAATGAAATCCTTTAATGAGACGGCTCAAACTTTAATATTAAGCTTTTTTTCTAGTTATCTGTGTAAATTAGTTGTAATAAGAGTCAAGCCAACGTAGTTTTAACAAAATGTACAAATGTATTGATTCTGTACGTGTTGTGATGTAATTGGATGTATTTATATCAAGTTATTGATATGAAAAATTATGTTTAATCAATAATTCCGACTGCATATCGTATGCTTCACACACACTGGTTTATAGGGCAATATCGTAATAGTCAATATTGCGGAATATCTACCATCCCTATCAATAACAATATCATATTGTCGATATAAAATGATGTACTTACGGACAATACTGTATAATATAGAATCTGTTTTAAAATACTTTGTACATGTGACTTTATCATACGAGATTTGCTGCAATATCTTGAGTATGAATAGCAATACGTCATGTTTGGCATATGATTATATCGATTAAAATATCGATACCATCGGTGTTTCATCAAACCAGAAATTGTTCAATCACATTTTTACGCAGTGCATTGTGTCCAAACCAACTCCCCACCCGCGTAGTGGCCATTGACTAATGACAATTTAACGAACCACGCCATTCTGGCGTGGTACACTGCCTCATATTTGGGCGCGTTGGCGGTTTCTGGTTAGTTCTGTATTCTGAGGCAGAGTCTTGGTTTTCGAGCGTCTTTACTCTTCGTCATTACATAAGAAGGCTTTTATTTAATAAATGGATGGTCTTATTATTGATTCAAAACGCTTGAGTGCATATGTGATGATAATGATTGAGGCTCTCAGCTATGAAGCTTTATATTCTGTTGGCTTTACGATTAGGTAGTTTGTTTTTTTATAAAATAACTTCGTCAAACGGGTTTCACATAGATCTGCATAACGTAAATACTTAAGTACCTCTTTTATATGTATGTGTCTGTCTGGAAAATTGCAGACTCCGTATGTTTGTAATAAATCTTTATTAGATTATAATTTCTCGATTCTGAAAAAAACATTTTGTTTCCAATAAATCCCGTCCAACTCACTATTACTTTATAATTTGTAAGTACATTACAAAGTCTTCTTCTTCTTCGTGTGGGCGGTAAGGTCTAACGACCCCACACACCCTAGTGTCAGAGTTTCTAAACCGCCTCAAGAGCCTCTGACATGGTTTGACGACCGCCATTTGGCGGCCGGGACCACCGGCTTAAACGTGCTTTTCGAAGCACGGAATCAGCTTTTTATCAGACAATCAGGTGATTCAAGCCTGCAATGTCCTAGCCAAACTGGAAACAACTTTAAGTACATAGTATGCTTCCCATTTTCCCATTTCTGTAACATTACAAAGTACTTAATAATGAGTAGAGTAGTAGTTTACTTATCCGTGTCTTATAATTATAGAAAAAACAGTTTACAATTTCACACGATATTTTACTATCTAACGGCATTTGCAATTTTCCGGTGACATAATGTATAACTTTTAACAGTCTTTCAGGTTGTTCAACAAAACCAAAGAAATATTTGTACAACTTTATTAGCTCTATCTAGACACTTAATTGTTCCTAATTTAAGGCCTAACTTTTATTATTTTTATTAGTCACTAATATAGTTTAGCTAGTCAAAACTTTAGTTAAGGTAACCCTGTACTTATATCACTATGTTGCTATTACATAATAAAAATACTAGGCTTGCATAATACACTAGAAGGCCTCACAGGCACAAACCTATTGTAAAGGTAAAATAAATTCAACGAAACTCACATTCAAAGTTCAAAAGTCTAATATAATGCACTTGGTTAAAATATGCACTGCATAAGTTTATTAGGTCCTAGTACTTACTGAAGTGAACACTATTGACTAATATTGCTTTAGAAAATATTTGTCGTAAATATTTGTCGTTAGAAAATAATGGTGGTTAAAGATGGACAAATTATTGCATCTTCATATTTTTTTTGTAGATCTGTTTTACAACGATTTATTTGATTTGATAGTATTTTTTATTAATAGACGACTTAATTTTTCATTATAAATAAAAAGAGTAGTAGGCCTAACGTACATATGGACTTTGTAAGTTTCAAAGCTGAAATCCTATTTTTTTATTTCTTTTTTTTTACCTACTTCAAACGCATTGTGAATAAATCTTAGATCTGATTAATTGTATAGTACAATTAAATAGCAATATCTATGTTATACTATATCAGCAATTTTATAATGTTATACTTACAGTATTATTAAAAGTATTCTTAACATTCTGCTTTGTTAACATTTTTCTACAAAACGCCATTTCCTTATGAAATTTATCATTCGCTTTAAAAATTAATAATATTGTATTTTATTGTTTTAGGAGAAAATATGTGACAATGCTGCTAATTATGTATTCTATGGTAGGTTAGCCGATTTATGCATTTATTTATTGTCAATGTTGATTAGTTGTAAGCACTACTGAGATCGATGTTTATGGATGCTGAGAATAAATGACTTTCCAGTAACATTCTAGTTTGATTTACATTTCATCTGATTTTATTATATCACGAAACTTATGGCAGTTCAATTAGGTATGTTTTTTTCTTGAACCGTTCGATTATGATGAATATTATGAGTAAATACTCCGGTAAACTGCATATTTACACGGAAATTTAATCAGTATAATATCACGCCAAAATTTTCTGTAGTGTTTGAGTTTGTTTGGCATCAGTATTATCTTTGTAGTCTGTGGCAGTCAGTGGCAGTAATATAATAAAATTATATCTCCGAAATACGTCTGTCATTGAATAATAATAATAATCGGTACGCGAGCGCCATCTAGTGGCTTTCGACAGAGTCTAGAATATCGCACTAGACAGGCTGAGTTCAGTCTGTTGGTGGCGATCACAATTACAATAAAATTAGTGGCGTAATGGCGTTCTAGCAGTGAACACGCTTAGAAACTGTCGCGCATTCCGTACACTTGTGCTGTGTGTGCGTGTACCTATTGTGAGAATATTGTTATTGTGACAGTGTGAATTAGAGTTTTACTTAAAACCAAATGGTTTTTCTATTGCGCTAAGACTTCCCATGATGCGCCCACAGTTCCAATATCATGGCTGATGCAACCCCTATGAAACGTTCATGGCGTTGATGCCATCTAGTGTTGTATATTCGAAACTTTAACGTTGAGAAAACTTGACATTTACGCTTCTGTGCTGCCACCTATAGACATAGTTACTGCGCGCTTAGTTTAGCTATTTTTCGTATTTGTCAGGCAGCTACTATTTAATAAAACTTGTGGCTAAAGTTAGCTACAATTTCTAGCAACTTTTTAAATGACATGACTGCTTTTGAAAAGTGATAAATTAATGTTGCGTTTTGCCAAAATAAATAAGTACTTAAGAAATAGGGTACAGTAGAAAATTACTCACTCAAAGATAGATAATGAACCTCAGCCATCAACATCTTTGTCTTCAGTTACATTAATTGACTATCACGACATTGTTATTATTACTAATTGTTATTACCTACTACGTTTATCTCAATAATTATACTGATTTGTTTACTCCCGTGTTTGACCCAAATGTAAAACGTGATTATAATTTGACCACATATTGTAATCTTCCTTCCCACCAGTACTAAGTAGCGATCAGCTACTTCTTGCAACTTTTTTGGGTAAAAAAATCTGGCAATCTAGCAACTTTTTGCAAACTGTCTAGCCACTGACTAAAGGTAGCAGTTGGCAACACTGCCGTTTAGAGAGATGTCCCATCTCCGACATACAGGGGGTGTTTTTTTCAAGTGGGCGTGGTTCGAGTCTTCGTTATAAACATTGATTTTTCAAAAATCCAATGACGCAGTTATATTTTTCGGACCCGAGACTTCTCTGAGTGTTTTCATAGATTCGGATTTGGCCTTGGCACAAATCCAGGATTCAGGCTGTTCTACTGATATAGATGTAAAATAGTATAACTGCGCGACACATGTCAGTGATTACCACCGGACCAACAACGCCAATCACTTCCATATTCATTGGTAGAAAAATAGTTAGTACTCAATTGGTAATTAGTACTCTAACAACAAAACACTTCAGTAGTTTTCGAGAAAATCGACTTTGAAGGTGATCACCAGTAGTCACGCTCCTTCAGCCAGTATACTATTGTAGTCTTTGCGCTCCTTTCAGCAGGACCACCATGAGCGCCGAAAAAAGAGGCATGCTACAGCTATACCCTTATAATAATATGTGATTAATTTCGTAAAAAAGACAGAACTGAAACATTTGCAGTGAAACCGAAGTCCAACGAACTTCGGTTTAAGTACTCAGTTTTGTTGCGGGGCGGATGGTATTAGGCAAAATAAAAGTTATAATTCATAAAACTAAATATGCTTTATTTCACATCGTGTCAATATTCATTGGTCACAAACAAGTTTTGCACTTCGACAATACTTACACGTTACTCCGAGCTTTTCGTTTACAATATAAAATATATGCAGTTAACAACAATCCCCTCAGATTACGAATAAATTACAAAATCATTTTTATTTATATACGAAGCAGATACGCTGTAGCGCGGCCCTCAGCGGCGGTACGGGCAGCGGGTCTAACATTATTATGTATAAAAAAATGTTTTAAGAAAATAACACCTATGGTAGTAGAATCATTTCTCTATTATATATAATCTAGTATGGTCGCTGATGGCGCCGCTGCCCGGCCGCGCGTGCTCTAGTCTCTCGAAGCGGTCTCTATACTTGGCTCCACATGGACATACGCCCCTAGTATTTCGACAACAGATAAATCAACGCACCGCAAGGGTTAAAATAATCACCTGTAAAATTTAACTTTTATCAACATGTTATTAAACTCTTAATCATTATACAAAATTATCATCACAATATCACAAATAAAATACAGAACTCTGACGCTCTACTCTACGAAATTATTACGGTGTGAAAATTTAGTACACAATATAAATGTATCAACGTAATTATAAAGCTTAGTATGGATTTTATAAATCAATATGTCCAATATAGACATCTATTCTTATCCATAAGCAAATTCAGTCGAATATTTAATAGTACAAAGAAATGTATTTTATACATTTGAAATTAATGGAAAATGTCGAATATACAAATTAAGTCTTAAATAAGGTTATCGGTTTCTCGGTCAGATGTCCGCGAGTCGTCTGACCGGAGACTCTCGGTGTCTGACCAAGTGTGAAACAAAACCTTACTGTACAAAAATAATAATAGAACAAATGAAACACTATAATACAAAAGAAAAAAACAAGTTTTTACAAAGTGATACCTACGTGTCTGTATTCACACCAGTTGGGGGCAGTTACAACCATCGCTCTCGATAAGAAAAGGAAAAATAATCGAAAAAAAAATACATTTAGTGAATTTATTTATAGAGACCGAAAAAAACAGTCGTAGAAAAAAGTTTAAATATTAATCGTAGAAAGTCAGCCTTCGCGTAACAATTCACTATACCATTTCCTAACTACATTACCGCGACCAGACTCAGCGTCACTCCTGGCATCCAGCATCCAGCGCACACCGCACAGACTAGATCCTCCATGTTCACATCATGTTACACGTCACGTGTTACAGTTCCACGGTTCGGTACGTCGGCCAATGTCGTTAGCACATTAACATTTGGACAAATAATGAAACAATAATGTCATGGTGATATTAATGAAAATAAAGATGACAATCAAAATTTAAATTCTCATACATAATTCGTAGTTAAATAGCGTTTTGAAAACGTCTCACAAGCTAGTTATCGAAGCGGCATGACTAGTTTTAAACGTAAAACTGTTTAGACGTAACTATATGTTTGCTATTGCTCTTTTATAATGTTATAGGAACGCTAATCTAGTAAGATCGGGCGGTAGACAAGCGAGGGTCGGTCTAAACAGTAGCGGCGCGTGACGTCACGGTCACCGCAGCGTGCGGCAGCGCCGACACACGCGCATGCTGCCGCAGTCGCCCCACGAGCTCATCTCCGAGCACGAGCCGCAGAAGATGCCCCCGCAGCGTCTGGAACATACGAGAACCTGGTTTACTGTGATACTCGTCCGTTGCTTTACATGCCTACGGACATGAAACATAGTGAAACGGGCTAAGCGTTCCCGTATCCGACTTTTTGAATGCCAAGATTTACAGTGAAAAACTATAATAAGTAACTCTAGTCGTCCATGCGCAAATTGGTCAACGTTACAGGCCGTTGCATTCATAGTCTTGTAAGAAAGAGACTGGTAGAGGCCGCAGTCACTTTTTTTTACCAATACTGTCAAAAAACGGGACTGCGGCCTCTACCAGTCTCTATATAAATCCATTTCTCTTTGTCTACGGAGCGCGTGTCGACTTATCTTCGGTGGATATGCGGTCCTGGTAGCTTACCTGCAGTGGTGCCTGCGCCGAGCCAGCCAGAAGTGGTTCCTACAGTACTGACAGCGCGGCGCGGCGCTGTCGGGCAGCCACACGACACCGCGCGCCTCCTCTCCGACCTCTACTTCGGACGCACTGCCGCTGCTGCTGCCGCTGCCACGCACCGATCCACTACCGCTGCTCGTTTTCTGTACCAGGAGAATATGAGATAAGAGGTGTTGACTTATGTATGCTAAACGATGCAAGTAAATGAAGAGAGTGGATGGAGCAGATAGTTTGTTCATGAATGAGTCTTGTTCAGATAATAATTTCTGAATATTCAGCCTTTCTAGACTAGACTAGAACTTTCACAATAACAATGGCAAATCTGGCTGAAAGTCTAGTGTGGAACGAGGGACCAAGTATATCAATATATTGTACCAGGATGATATGAGTCGTGAGAAGGTCATGTGTAGCAGTGTCTAGCGTGTAGTATGTGGTCGTACTTGCGTGGGCGTGGCTGCGTGCGGGACGGAAGGAGGGGCGGGCGCGGGTGGGGACGACAATCGCAACGCCTCCCGCGCTTCACGCAATTGACCACTCAACTCCTCAACAACTTTCTGTGAACAAACAAATTAAATTGAATTTTTCTTCACACTTTTGTATCAATTCACGTGCCATATATATATAGTAAATAAATAGTAAATTTGACTATATAAAAATTGATAATAGTAGTTTATGCAACGACCATAATATATAAAAGGGGTTATTAAAACACGAGTGTGGGTTTATCACACGAGGCGTAGCCGAGTGTGATAATAACATCACACGAGTGTTTTAATACCTAATTATATACCGTTGCATACACTATTTTATCTTCACTCATACAGTTGAAATAAAATAAGTAAAAAAATAGTTAATTCCAATATGGCGGATATTCTCATTGCGTATTCGAATGACTGCGCAGCGCGCTCATCCATAGACAAAGATAAAAGCTGGCTCATTGACTTAAGTCAATGAGCCCGCGCCAAAAATTAAAAAGAAAAAGTGTGCTATAAAAATTAAAAAGCTATTTTATGATGCAGTTGTTTAAAAATCGAAGGAAAATGTGGAACTGTAATGGTTTTTTTTAAAATTTTACCTATCCACGAAAAAAAGTACGTGTTTATGCATTCGTTTTTGAACTCATATTTGGAACATTACGTTGTGAGCGTAGATAAAATATCATAAAGTAGCATAGCCGTTGGTGATTCGGTAAAAGCAAAAATAATGGATTTATTAGCATTCCAACGACAAACTGCATTCTACTTGTTCAGTAGGTTACCAGGCTATCATAAGCTATAAAGAGGTATGTGTTACCTTTTGGTAGAGTATGATCTGGTGCAGCCGGGCCTGCAGCGGGTCGAGCGCGGGCGGCAGGCCGTCCAGCGGGTCGGGGCGCGGCGGCGGCGCGCTGGCGCTGGGGGCGCCGCACACGCAGCGCACGCGCGCGCCGCCCAGCGCGCCGCCGCACACGCCGCACCAGCACACTTCCGAGCTGCCGCCTGACTCTCCTGATGTTTCAATACCACCTTCAAAAAAATTATTGTAAAATTAGAGAGTAATATAATATTCAGTTTCCTTGGCCTTTTTTCGGGATTTTACCATTTCTGGACAAGATGGCGAAAAACTTTAAAAAAAAAATAGAGTAAATGGTAAGTGCGTGGGTTTGGAAAATACATGTTTCTATGGCCGCGAGAGTATCGCCAAAACAGTGTTGATATTTTTGAAGTACTAGGCTGTCATAAGTCACAAAGAGGTTGTACTCACTGGTAGTGCTAGTTCTTCTAGAACAGTGACAGCAGGCAATACGACGCGGTGACGTGGGACACAGGGTGAGCTGGCTCGCCACACGAGTTCGAGTGTGAGTGTGAGCTGTCCGCCTTGGTTGTGTGTGTGCCTCGCCTTCGCTTTCTGAACTTATACTGCTAGATGTTGCTCCCCCTGAGAAAAAGAAAAAATTTAAGTTATAAATTGTCCTCGATTTAAATACGAACAATTCTTGAGGTGTGGCAGTGTGTTACCAGGATAACAATATCCGAAAAAGTATACTTGAAAACATAATATGGAAAAAATAATCACCATTCAGATCAACTTCAAGAAACTTAGTAGCTACATCGTCGATCCCATTCATAGTTCCATTAGTGGTGACTCCATTCTCTCTACTGTGGTTGTTCTCGG
Source organism: Melanchra persicariae (assembly GCA_947386135.1). Lineage (NCBI taxonomy): Eukaryota > Metazoa > Arthropoda > Insecta > Lepidoptera > Noctuidae > Melanchra > Melanchra persicariae. The sequence goes on along the minus strand of OX376661.1, from coordinate 3,757,880 downwards.
TGACCACGTTGTGGTTGGCCCTGTCTTCTGTGGTGTGGTTGTCGAGCGGCGAGGAGTCGTGAGAAGTGTTTCTGGATGCCTGCGGTTCTCCACGACCCTCGTTGATCTCGAAGCCAGTGGAAGATTGATTGCTTGATTCTGATATGGAGCGCCAGGTTATGCTAATGTTGCGAATTCGGGCTGATTCTCTTGCAGCCTGTGGGTAAAAGAGAGAATTGCCTTAAGTTTTTTTTCCCACTTGTTTTCAAGTACCAGGCTACCATAACAGCAAAAGATGTAAAACCAACTCACCTCAGCCATCCCAAGAACATCAGTATAAGTATCACAAACGAAGACGGGCGGTTCTTCAGGGGTGTCCACATCAGGCGAGGCCACGCTGGCGACCACGTCGACCACGGTGCCGTTGAGCTGGCTGTCGTCCGACGCCGTCAGCTCGTCTGTGTGGTCGATGACCTGGTCGGGGATGAGCTTGTCGGTGAGGTCGCCGCCCAGCTCGCGCTCCAGCGACGACGAGCCGCTGGCCAGGTCGCGGGGGACGCGGCGGCTGTTCTCGAAGTGGTCCGGGTGGAGACCGTCGACCTGCGGGGAGGAAGTGACGTCAGATAAAGCAGTCAGGCGATAGCTATACCTACAGGTCGGTGGGTTCTCATACCCGCTACGTTCTACATGTGCATGTTGGCCTGGTACTGACCGTGTCGTGACAGTTGTCGCTGGCGAGCGGCAGTACGGGCAGCTCGTCAACACAGCTGTCAGTGAGTGCAGCACGACACTCGCGACGGTTCTCACACTCGCTATTCACTACCATTGATAATTTCCTGAAAATAAATAGAGAAAAGTTGCTATAGTGTCTGCCGTAAACGTGAGCGGCGGCAGGTAGTGTTTTCATTCTGGGCTGACATTAAAAACAACATAGCCCAAAACTACTTACTAATAAATACTACAAACCTGATAAATATATGAAGCTCTCTTAACTACAAAATATTGTAAACTGGGGGTCTACTCTCTAAGCCCGAAGTCCGTAGTTTCGGGCGTTTTCTACTCCGTATCACCTACGGCCTTACGATTAGTCCCGAACACGAACTAAGAACAACTGTCAAATCGTGTTGTCATTCATTCTTAGTTCGGGTTCGGGACTAATTGTAAATCCGTAAGTGATACGGAGTAGAAAACGCCCGACACTAAGGCCGAAACTACGGACTTCAGGCTTAGAGAGTAGACCCCTGATATCGTAAGATTTGACCGACAATGTCAAACTCACATGAGTTTGACATTGTCGGTCAAATCTTTGGCGGTGATGACAGAAAAGAGCATAAGTTTACATGAACTTATGCTCTTTTCTGTCATCACCCCGCCAGCGGTACAGCGGTCCCGTTCAAAGTAAAGTTAAAAAAACCTTAGCACAAAAAAAAAACAACAAGAGGAGTTTTTTTTTTTCATTTACCACATAAACAAAACGAGCTGACGGGCGCTTGTGAAACAGTGAAATGCAAAGATTGTATGAACGTTGTATTTCACAAGCGCGTCAGTCATTCGAATTTAAACGTTAAGGTGATTTGCATAAAAGTCATACATCGAGTGTCGAGCAACAAAAAATAAATAAAAACATTGGTCCTTTTGAAATCACTTGCTAACGGCCGCTTTCTATAATATATCTCAATCCCAATCTTGATCCCGATCCTTGTCTGTAACCAATCAAAGGTGAGGATTGTGTGGTGAAGGACACAAACTCGGCCGTTGATTGGTTACAGACAAGGATCGGGATCAAGATTGGGATTGAGATATATTATAGAAAGCGGCCGTGAGTCAAGCACTAGGCAGAAAGAGCATGGTCTAAGCAAAATTACTTCATGTCCTTACTGCCGAACGAATTTTCGTAGCAATTTTTTGATAATGTTAGAATGGCGTTCGTGCCATTTTTTTAAACTCATTTTTTGCGAGACTTCTTTTTGCAGTTGGATGTGGGGCAATATTGATCTTTCTTCTTCATGATAAGAACAGTTACAACGACGTGGGGCATTTTTGATCCTAATTCTTTGTGACCTAAGAACAGTTAACTTACATAACATCAGGCGCTAGATTAGGGTCGCTACACCTCCTCTGCGCTGTTCTCTTCTCTCCTTCACTCAGTAGGTTATCACAAGATCTCGTCTTCGTCATCAGACCTAGAATAGATAAACCAATGTTTTTAGTAACTGAACTGGCCTGAAAACAATTAACAAGACGACGCTTTTATTGACTGATTGTTTTTTTTCCAGGCGTTATGTATAAATGAAGAACGAGATGGATGGTGACAATAAAATCCCAGTGTATTGACAAAATGTAAACTAAAGCTATGTTTACATCTGCAACCAGCTCGTGTGTTTGTTGCATTAAATTGCGGGCCGAGGTACAATATCATCTCTATAGCTCGAACGTGCTCTACGGTGTAATTAAATAGCAAGCGAGTTGCTTTCAGGTGAAAACACAGTCCAAGAATATTTTTGTTTTGCTTCTTTTTTTTGTTTTTATTTTTTATGTTGACTTTCGAAAACGATTCCAGTTGATAATTGCATAATTCCGTTGTTATTAATAATTTAATGACAATAGAGTAGTATTATAACATCAACTTTTTACATACAAAGTAAAGTTTAATTTTAAGGACGCGTTAACAGATGGGTAGTCAAATCATTACTTTTTTACACAACAACAATGCTTTGCATTCTTAAAATGTTTTTCCCATTAACTGTTGATAGATGTGCATGGTACGATTCTGAACTATAAATATAATTTTAGATAGGTACAGTTTCTCAATAAATGTACCGAAGTGATTTTTTTTTACTTCGGAACATTATTTTATTGAGAAATTCCCAAATAAAAAAGAAATCTTACGTAATAAATAATAAACATTAAATTCGCGGCACACCGGTGTGCCGGCAGTGCTCGAGCGGTTAATACATATTTATAAAGGTGCGTTGCATATAAACTAAAGGTGCGTTGGCCATCTCTGATCTTCGACCCCGTGCGTGTAGACGTAGCTATCTTGCGGCCGATTAGTACCGATCGGGCTTGCGCTGTTTTAAGAGCTATGATGGTGGTGCATGACGCGTCATCTATAATGTATATAATACGTCATGGTGGATATAGTGTATGTATAAGTTACCGTTGTGAGTCTGTGCGCTGTGCAGCTGCGGCGCGGGCAGGTCGGGCTTGTGCTCCGAGCGCGGCTCGTCGCGCGGGCTCTGCGCGCAGAACATGCCGCTCCACACGCACATGGTGCGCACCGAGTACTCCGGCCAGATGTATGTATAAGTTACCGTTGTGAGTCTGTGCGCTGTGCAGCTGCGGCGCGGGCAGGTCGGGCTTGTGCTCCGAGCGCGGCTCGTCGCGCGGGCTCTGCGCGCAGAACATGCCGCTCCACACGCACATGGTGCGCACCGAGTACTCCGGCCAGATGTATGTATAAGTTACCGTTGTGAGTCTGTGCGCTGTGCAGCTGCGGCGCGGGCAGGTCGGGCTTGTGCTCCGAGCGCGGCTCGTCGCGCGGGCTCTGCGCGCAGAACATGCCGCTCCACACGCACATGGTGCGCACCGAGTACTCCGGCCAGATCGCTTGCTGAAACGATACAAAGTCACCGTCAAATGTAAGTCGATCGAGTATGATCTTTGTGAGTTGCCTAAACAATGACATTTGAAGAAAATTATTGTTTGCCATTATTTGCTTGACGCATAATCATATATATGTACTTTTGGGCTTCTCTTGCGATATTTACGCGCCGCACATAGCTGTGTGCCGGTTTGAACGGTGTAACGTTGTGTGTACCAACTTTCTCTCTCTGTTTGGAAGCGCACTGTGCTGTGCGTGACGGAATGCGGAGATCGCCCACTTTTCGCAACAAGACGCAAATCAAGAATTCAGTCTAATGAGAATTATAAAAGACAACTCAGCCAGACCTAAGAATCGAACCCAAGTTAGACATGAATGTTCAAGACACGCTTCTGAGCAGGCAAGCAGCGGCAGCTAGGAGCTAAATGTTACCTGTTCAAGTTGATGCGGCGAGTAGAGATGGTTCCTGTAGGCGGGCGCGCGCAGCAGGTGCCACACGTGCGGCGTGACGTCACCCACGCGAGCCTCGCCGCGCTCGCGCCCCGTGTTGCACAGGAACGTGCCGAACATGCACGAGTGCACGTGCGTGCCCAGCTTTATCTGTCACACGCACACCATCAGAACGTCAACATCGTCTTAGGGAATATAGGTTTACACAGTGATGGGATTTGGTGGTGCCCGCCGTGGACGGTAGTTTTCAATAGTAACGTTTTTATTAGCCCACAGCCTCAGAGTACAGAAAAAATCAAAAAGTGTTCAATCACATTTGTAGGCAGCGCATTGTGTCCAAAATAACTCCCCACCCGCGTAGTGCTACCTGCGCACCATGACATTACTTATTTTAACGTAAAATTAAAATAACTTTTAGCTTGCAGAGGGGGAGGAGGGCACACTTGACAACAACACGAGCGTCGGCCATTGACTAATTGACAGTTTAACGAACCACGCCATTCCGGCGTGGTTTACACTGCCACACATTTGAGCGCGTTGACGGTTTCTGGTTTGTTCTGTATTCTGAACCCATACCGCTATCAAAGTACCCGAAATATACAATATTAACTGTCTATTTCGAGGACCATTTTACTAGAATTTCGCGATTAGAAACCTTGGCTAACACAAAAGTTACTTCCTAGATAAAATACCTAATAGATAGTCCGCAGAATGGGGCAACAGCGTTCTTGTCGGAAGTGCTTCTTAAACGGATCTTATTATTGTAACAAGATATATGAAAAACACGAAAAAGTCTATAATCGGACGAATAAATCGTACTGACGAAATAAAAGCTTGAAAAGAGAGGTAGTTATGACTCTTTATTCAAGATACACATAAAGAGTTAGGCATACATCAAGAGGCATCGACCCCAAATCAATTGCAATGTAGGAGGATGATAATTATTATTTCGTTTTCTACTCACTAAGTAAGCCTCATTAAATTCAAAGCTGCAAGGGAACTGCAGCATCATCTGGTGGACAACGTCGAGCCATTGAAGGAAGATGGGTGACCGTTCGTTAGGGTCTTCAGGGCCGAACTGGTGCCCGCATCGGTCCGCAAACTTGTGTCCGAAGTCCAGCCATTCACGTTCGATTAGTATACGGAAGCCCTGAGGAAGAGATGAATGAGATTATAAACCAACATAAAAACTCTTGTTCTAGTCTGCGACCCTGGTAGCAGCGGCGGGAGATGTATTTGGAATATGACAATTAATTGTGTTTATTTATAGCCATAATGTCTAAAATCTTTCTCGCGGACTACTTGTTAGCAGTCCTAAGATAAATGTTGGGATCATCAGTTCACTTTCGCAATACTATCATGGTTATTCAGAGGCAGCTGTATTTTTTGCTCATTATCATTATCATCATATTTTGCTCATATAGCAGCGGTCTATTCTCCTTGCATTACTTGTATGTAATGAAGACGAAAAAAGGGTTGCTGCTACACGTCCGGCTTTGCTCCAATTTTTCGCATTGGAACAAAACATAGATCTTCCAAGCGGCACGGTCTGCATATGGTCTCCTGGTACTTATAGTACTAAGTCACCTCTAAAGTCCTGTAATAGGGGTCCAGTATGAGTTGCGCGGCGGCCACGATCTGCGGCGTGCGGTCCCAGCCGTCCGAGCAGTGCACCAGCACGGGCCGGCCCGCCGCCGCCGCGCGCGCACGGTCTGCATATGGTCTCCTGGTACTTATAGTACTAAGTCACCTCTAAAGTCCTGTAATAGGGGTCCAGTATGAGTTGCGCGGCGGCCACGATCTGCGGCGTGCGGTCCCAGCCGTCCGAGCAGTGCACCAGCACGGGCCGGCCCGCCGCCGCCGCGCGCGCACGGTCTGCATATGGTCTCCTGGTACTTATAGTACTAAGTCACCTCTAAAGTCCTGTAATAGGGGTCCAGTATGAGTTGCGCGGCGGCCACGATCTGCGGCGTGCGGTCCCAGCCGTCCGAGCAGTGCACCAGCACGGGCCGGCCCGCCGCCGCCGCGCGCGCACGGTCTGCATATGGTCTCCTGGTACTTATAGTACTAAGTCACCTCTAAAGTCCTGTAATAGGGGTCCAGTATGAGTTGCGCGGCGGCCACGATCTGCGGCGTGCGGTCCCAGCCGTCCGAGCAGTGCACCAGCACGGGCCGGCCCGCCGCCGCCGCGCGCGCACGGTCTGCATATGGTCTCCTGGTACTTATAGTACTAAGTCACCTCTAAAGTCCTGTAATAGGGGTCCAGTATGAGTTGCGCGGCGGCCACGATCTGCGGCGTGCGGTCCCAGCCGTCCGAGCAGTGCACCAGCACGGGCCGGCCCGCCGCCGCCGCGCGCGCACGGTCTGCATATGGTCTCCTGGTACTTATAGTACTAAGTCACCTCTAAAGTCCTGTAATAGGGGTCCAGTATGAGTTGCGCGGCGGCCACGATCTGCGGCGTGCGGTCCCAGCCGTCCGAGCAGTGCACCAGCACGGGCCGGCCCGCCGCCGCCGCGCGCGCACGGTCTGCATATGGTCTCCTGGTACTTATAGTACTAAGTCACCTCTAAAGTCCTGTAATAGGGGTCCAGTATGAGTTGCGCGGCGGCCACGATCTGCGGCGTGCGGTCCCAGCCGTCCGAGCAGTGCACCAGCACGGGCCGGCCCGCCGCCGCCGCGCGCGCACGGTCTGCATATGGTCTCCTGGTACTTATAGTACTAAGTCACCTCTAAAGTCCTGTAATAGGGGTCCAGTATGAGTTGCGCGGCGGCCACGATCTGCGGCGTGCGGTCCCAGCCGTCCGAGCAGTGCACCAGCACGGGCCGGCCCGCCGCCGCCGCGCGCGCACGGTCTGCATATGGTCTCCTGGTACTTATAGTACTAAGTCACCTCTAAAGTCCTGTAATAGGGGTCCAGTATGAGTTGCGCGGCGGCCACGATCTGCGGCGTGCGGTCCCAGCCGTCCGAGCAGTGCACCAGCACGGGCCGGCCCGCCGCCGCCGCGCGCGCACGGTCTGCATATGGTCTCCTGGTACTTATAGTACTAAGTCACCTCTAAAGTCCTGTAATAGGGGTCCAGTATGAGTTGCGCGGCGGCCACGATCTGCGGCGTGCGGTCCCAGCCGTCCGAGCAGTGCACCAGCACGGGCCGGCCCGCCGCCGCCGCGCGCGCACGGTCTGCATATGGTCTCCTGGTACTTATAGTACTAAGTCACCTCTAAAGTCCTGTAATAGGGGTCCAGTATGAGTTGCGCGGCGGCCACGATCTGCGGCGTGCGGTCCCAGCCGTCCGAGCAGTGCACCAGCACGGGCCGGCCCGCCGCCGCCGCGCGCGCACGGTCTGCATATGGTCTCCTGGTACTTATAGTACTAAGTCACCTCTAAAGTCCTGTAATAGGGGTCCAGTATGAGTTGCGCGGCGGCCACGATCTGCGGCGTGCGGTCCCAGCCGTCCGAGCAGTGCACCAGCACGGGCCGGCCCGCCGCCGCCGCGCGCGCACGGTCTGCATATGGTCTCCTGGTACTTATAGTACTAAGTCACCTCTAAAGTCCTGTAATAGGGGTCCAGTATGAGTTGCGCGGCGGCCACGATCTGCGGCGTGCGGTCCCAGCCGTCCGAGCAGTGCACCAGCACGGGCCGGCCCGCCGCCGCCGCGCGCGCCACCACGCACGCCGCGCGCAGCACGCCCGACACGTACTGCAGCCACAGCGTGCGCTCCAGGTTGCTGTGCCAACTACGACCACAGATAATCACACTTATATTGCCATTCTATCTTGTAGTATAGGGAACGTGCATGGCGTAGCGCGGACGATGCCATAGAGTGTAGCAAATTCGAAACTTTCACGTTAAAATTGTCATTGACGATTCTGTGCTGTCAACTATAGTTCCTGCACGTCCCTGCTTACGGGAAAAGGAAAACCATTAAATATGTGACTGGCAATTATTGTCTATTGCATGTTACATGCAATTATCGGACACTGACATCAGCATCACGCATTAACGACTATATTCTCCAAAAAGGGCTGCCTTTTTGGCCGCGGAGACTCAAAAGCACATTTGTTCGAAAGAGTCACCGCGGCCCTGGAACGCAAAGGCCATTTGGAGGAACACGGATGGATTTTAGTAAGTATACACTCCATTCCGCTCCGCCCAGAGCGGAAGGAGTCATTTGATGATTTCTCATCCTTAAAAAGGGGTTATTATTGTTCACTAACAAATTGACAGTTATGTTTAATGTGAACCTACTGTCATCAATTACATCGCAAGATATGAAGCTAAGAATTTCTATGTGGAAAAACCCAGTAATTGGGATCATTGTGCGTTCAGATAAGGAGTGGAATTCCCTGCCGGAGTCTCGTGTTTCTTGATAGCTATAGCCTGGGTCTTTAATTCAAATACATCATCGCCTTCCATCAGCTGAGATCTAGAGGTCAAATGCAAACCTACCGAGAAGTCCAGACTTGTAGCGTTTATAGCGTTACTAGCGACCCGCCCCGGCTTCGCACGGGTGCATTGCTGATACTAAATATACAATGTCTTTATATACAGTTCTCGTCAAATAACTTTGCCCCTCTGAAGTTAGTCATTTGCAAAGATCGCGCAGGTGCAGTCACGTACACGGGAGCAAGTGGGACGCAAGCATGCATTGAACGTAAACGAGCGACTGAGACATAAAATCGCGCCCGCCCCCATGTCTCTTACGCATGCGCAGTGGCAGTGTGTTCGTAATTTTGACTACTACGCAGCCACTCGACACAACTTCAGAGGGGCAAAGTTATTTGACGAGAACTGTACTTAATTGGATAAAAAACTCAACTAAAACTAAAAGTAATCTAAAACATGGCGTCGAATTGGATAAGGATTAACGCTGTATTGCTTAAAATCGCTTCGTAAATAAGCCATTATTTCTCGTAAAAAGTAAAGGTTAAAAAATGGTTATTGTGGGTTGAGAATAGTTAAGATTGACATATACAATCGCGGACTTTTTTGTAGATCTTTTTAAGGTGTAACAATACTGTAGTACATTATTTTGAATTTTGATCTATCTCTTAGGGTTCAGCCAGCGTTTGCAATGTAAACGCAAAAAAAATGTGTTTATTTACGACATCACATTAGAAACCTCTAAAATTATCAGTTGTTGTGATGTTTCTCTACTAAATAATGCATGTATAAACCTTCCTCTTGAATCACTCTATCTATTAAAAAAACCGTATCAAAATCTGTTGCGTAGTTTTAAAGATTTAAGCATACATAGGAACAGACAGACAGCGGGAAGCGACTTTGTGTTATACTATGTATTGGTACCAAGAAGACAAGTATTGATTGCGGAAATAGTCATCCGCCGGTATATATAAAGAATCTTTTTTAATACATGAACGCGCAAACCACGGTTCTGCAAAGATATGTCAAGTAACATGCAAATCACGTGCAGTCTTAAACACATTTCTTTTAAAAATACGCTTCATAAAAAAACGCGTGACAGCGCAATGTTTCCGGAAGAGATATTGCGAGTATTTGCAGGCCGGGATTCATAACAATGAGGTCATTCGGGCACAATGCCAACTGACACGAAAAACCCGTTGTGCTGTAATACTACCTAGGTCCGCGGGTCGTAAACATTTCCTAGTTAGTGCAGGGAGACTGGCTCTTTTTTTTGGGGTCCAGGGCCTTAACCACCAACTCTTAAAGCAGTATTACTTTAATATTACTTCCAGTGGAAAAGAGACGGCGCTATACGTACGTCTTGTATAGCTCCGTCTCTTTCCCACTGGAAGTAATACTGCTTTAAGAGTTGGTGGTTAGGCCCCTGAGCTCGCTTGCCAGGTCTAAGTCAGGCAGGCACAGTTTTATTTGGTTCCCAAGAATTTATCGAGATCAACCTTCAAATGACTTCTCCCGCTCTGGGTGGAGCGGAAGGAAGTGTCAGACTCTTACAAAACCCATCCGTGTTCCTGCTCATGCCTTTTGCTTTCCAGGGCAGCGGTGACTCTTTCGAGCAAATTCCGCAACTCGGGATCAGCCTAGAGCCTGCATTTGTGCGCAGCTAACGGATTAGCGGCTTGCCCTCTTTAACGTCAGACCCTAAGCAAAATTTGGGAAATGAGGATGGGTGGTTGGTAACTTTTTCACCTCTACGTATCCCTTTGAGAAATACAGGCAAGAATAAATGCAGGAAGTAGTTAATCTGCTATGAAACTGCAAGAGGAAGTTGTCTTGTAAAGTTAAACAAAACTATTAGCTCGATCCACTCGTTGTATTCGCTAAGTGCATTACGGCCCGCCTTTAATGCGCCACCCACACCCATTGACATCCTGCTATCGATTTATAGATACTACGCAATCATCTAGCTACATATAGACGTACTAGGCGGTAAAATTAATATTTCGACAGACATTACACCGGTTTTGAAAAACGGTTCGGAGAGAATTGGTCGTGATCGTAGGTCTGAAAATGTCCGTTAATGGAAGGATTAGACAACAGAGGCACTGAGTAGGTACTCGAATTTTACTAAAAATCTTCGCCTCAGCAAAAAAAAATACTTTTTGCTATTACAACATTTAAGGCAAAGTTTCCACCAGATGGGCTCTCCACCAGCAACATCTCGCTATTAGAATCAACCTCCTCGTAAGTCTGCTTACTTGGTCTGGTCGCTGGGCTCGGCCGCCAGCGCGCGCATCTGCTGGAAGCTGCGCCGCACGTGGTGGATGTTGGGCAGGCACATGAACTGTATGTCGGCTGCCGGGTAGTACTGCTGGCACTCGCAGCCGCCGCCGCGCGCACGGTTGGTGACCGCAGACGCGTATGAACGCGCGTCCACGATTAGGAGCTTTAGTTGCTGTAACAATAGAAATACTTATATGTTTTTTATCCCTACTTATAATATTATAAATGCGAAAGTAACTCTTGTCTGTCTGTTACGCTTTCACGCTAAAAGGGCTAAACGGATCGTCCTTCGCCTGTGATATGGAGAAGTACATAGTTAAGCTACAAAGACAAGCTACTATTTTTACGCGATAACCGACATCCACGTGGATGGAGCCGCGGGCAGAAGCTAGTTCTTTATAATTATTAATACTTTATTGTACACCTCATAATAAGAACAGGACAAACATTTTTAAAAACAAGTGTACAATGTTTATTTAGTGTAAACAAGCTTCTGGCAGAGGCTCCGCCCGGAAACGGATATTATTCTAAGGAAACATACTTCCGGTACTTATAAAAATAATCGGATGTCCTATTCCAGGACATTAAAAGTTTCATTCAAGTCCGTTAAGACGTGGAGAGGTATCAAAAGACAAACAGAGTTACTTTTACATAACTTATCATATATAATCAGGAATTTGGCAATAGCTGGCAGACCAAGGCGAGTATGGCGGAATGAACTCGATTCCTACCGAAACGTTTGGCCTGCACTAGCAAAAATAAATTGTGTGTAAACTGAAGAGGGAGGTCTTTTCCTCGCAGTGGGGCAATATGAGCAAGTAAGAATTAGATAGAATTCTAATGGGCGGTTTTAAAAAAAAATAATTAAATACCAGCCAATCATTGGAGGAGAAGAATTGCTAATGTTTTGAGGGTAGTTTACGGGTATGAATTAGTAGTATGGTGGTTTGAAAATAGGGGAGCCGCTGTATCAACCGTATCGTAATGATACGGAGCCTCTGGACTACAGGGGCCCCGACGTGTGGAAGCAAAAAATTAACCACCTCAAATTCTTCACTTAGTAATGAGAGACCCGACATTATTATCTGCCTAGCCTTTTCAAGTTGGCTTCCAGTGGAGCGACTGCCTATCTATCTTTTAAAGGGCCCCTTGGGTCTAGCTACGCCACTGTTTGAAACATTTTATTCTTCCATAATTTTAGTTAAACAACAAGCTAAATCTGCAAAACAGATGGGTCACAGTGCCCCCTTTGGGTCTAGCTACGCCACTGTTTGAAACACTTTTATTCTTCCATAGTTAAAGTTAAATTATAAGATAAATCTGCAAAAGGGATGGGTCACAGTGCCTTGCAAGTTGTGTACACCAATCTACCTGCACTGCGAATATGGCAAATTTTCCTTTTACAGTTCATTCACATTAGCGGGTATTGGAAGGATTTTATAATAAACAAGGAATATTAAAATATGATATGAATTTATGTCGTCATATTTAAGCCATTACTCGACTAACAGGTAAACCGTTTTAGTTTTAACCTTATTTCAAAGAAATAAAGTTCAAAGTTGCTTCCTATATTTCCGTTAATTGAATCTTAGGTTCACAGCGCCATTATAAACTTGTTCAATAAAGTTTCTTGTATCGTAACTTATGTGTAACGGACAGATACTGAGTGGGCAACACTACTAAGTAATAAGCAGTAAGCTATAAATATTACAAGTACTTTCTGACATCACAGTTCTATTTATAATATTGTCGGAACTGCTTATTGTATCATGAGCCGATTAATATTGATAGTACCAGGGGTGCATAATCACGAGGAAGCTATGTATTAGTTTGTAATGATAATACCTATGGGCTGCTATTATTTTGTAATTGCAATGGTTAGTCAGTACGTAGGCTTTTCAATGGTGTAACGAATAAAATATTATTATACTCGTAACATAGCTTCGTATCTATACAGTTTGGATGGCACAGAATGTAGAAAAGACAATTAAATGTCGTTAGTTTATAAAATAAAGGTCTCCTAGTTATTAAATCTAAAATAATTATATTATAAACGGCCGTTGACCTCATAGTAATAGTCAACTGTCAGATATTTTAAACTAGCTTTTGCCCGCGGTTCCGCTCACGTGGATGTCGGTTATCGCGTAAAAAGCAGCTTATGTCCTTTTCCATATCCCAGGCTATACATATATATCTCCGTTTTAGCGTGAAAACGTAACTAACTGACAGACAGACAGACAAAGTTACTTTCGCATTTATAATATTAGTCTTGTTGCATTAAGTCCGCCCGTGTACCACTATGGTACATAAAGTTTAAAAATAAAATTGAATTAAATAAATTATCCGTTGCTGTCCCACTGCTAGGACACCTTCCAGTCTTTTCCAGCGCCCTCTGAAACTCTCGAATCGGACCTCATGGTACGCGTCCAAATCATATAGCCAACACTTTCTATGCTCTACGGCGCCTGTCATCTTTATGAACACATACGAATCTTCATCATCAAATCATCATCGTCATCCACAGTCCGACTTCGCCCTCTCACTGTTCTTGTTTTAATCGACTTCAAAAAAGGAGGTTTGTTACCTCATATCTCCGTCATATGAACCGATTTGAAAAATCCTTGTTTCATGTGAACTTGTTCTTCTCGATTGGTCCCATTGAAATTTTATCAAAACCGGTTCAGTAGTTTGATTTTTAAATCCAAATAGCTGGAAAAAATATGTGGAAAAATCATATACGAAATTGCTTCTCTGCGGTGTTGTTAGTTGTGGGTTACCACTAAAAAATTGTGTAACTAAAAAATGTAGATACAAAAACAAGTTTTTATAAGTATCTACATTCCTGTGGCAGCTTCATCCTCGGTCACCACCTTACCTCCTTACCTTATTATTGTTAGGCGACAGAATGCCCCGATTCAAGTGTAGTAGTGATCACCAGCGCCGGACGAGCAACACTTCTCCCAAGCCTGGGTCATGAAGTCATCACGTTATCTCCTCACCTTATTATTGTTGGGTGGCTGCATGCCCCGGTCCTGGTTGCAGGCGCTGACGAAGGCGGCCAGCAGACGCTCGTCCTCGCTGGAGCGCCAGCCGAGCCAGCCCACCTCAGGTTGCGACGAGCGCGCGATCACGGCTCCGTTGGCGCGGTGCCGCCACACTACCGCCGGGACTCGGCGCATGGCACGGAACCTGGTGATGGAACGGTTTTAGGAGGCTCTAGACAAAGTGAAATTCTATAATCGAGAGAGAAAAAGCGCTTGTCAATCAGCCATACATTTTGGAATTCTTGACAATTAGCTATCGCTGATAAGATGTGTGTGCCTAGAACCTAAAAACAGTACGAACGTGTAGATTTGAAATGACGCATGGACAGGAATCTACCTCCAATTGTAACATTTTTACCTGGAACGGACTAGGCAGACAGGCACTCCAAACTGAGAAGAAGGTTATTGCACAACAAATGAACGCAATTCTCATTAAACTAGGCTTTGGGCTAGGCTCAGGCGTTTAAGAAACTCACTATCGATCGAGAAAATTTCTCGAAACAACAGCTTCAGGTAATCTATAGCAGATTTTAATTCTGCTATTGAATCCATTTGTATTAAAAAAAAATCATTATGTATAGGTGACTTTTGCAGTCTTCAACTTCCTAGAATGGTTCTTTATTACATTAAGCCTACTGGCCCAGAGTAGGTAGGTAGTGTTTTTCGGTTCGGGCATCCAGGTATCAGCTTACCCATCAAACATTCTAGGCTTCTAATACCAATATCGACAACGCCAAAAGGGTACTTAAGAAAACCCAGCATCAAATTTTATCTCGAGAATGTTTTCATTAAAGGGTCGGAAATCTCAATAAATCTTGGGTTACTTACCTCGCAACCGAATCAAGGTCTTCATCACAGATAGACGCGGGCACTACGATGAGAGGAGGGTACGAGGGGCACAGCTTGTGCTCCGCGTTAGCTGCCGTGACCCGCCACGCGCCCTTCGTAGTGAAGCCTAGTCGCTCCACCTGTCCATATGCAACAGGTTAATATGGATACAAAGGGATCTAATAAAGCGGCACGTAGGGGGAAACCTACAAAACGGTTAATAAAATAATGTAATGCAAAACTACGGATTTAAGTCTTGATTGAAGCGTGCTTAGTCGACTAAAAGTGTCCAACCGCATTTTTTTTAACAGTCGAGCATTCGTCCACCTAGACTGCAATATCCGTAGATTAATTATACACTTCTGGACACACCTATTGGCCCACCTTAGAGTTTAGGTTTCAATGGCCCCTACCGAAATATGATTTCTAGATTGAACAAAAACTGTTGATGCAGTTTTAAACCTGATACATTTTACCATCTTTTTCGATCGTATTGTTTTAAATTTGAATTCAGAATACCATACGACATGGAGCTACGCCTAACAAGTCGGATATGCGCCTTGTTAAAGGCAATTGATTTTTGAATAAAAAACATGTTTTATCAAATAAAGGTTTAATTTAATAACGCGTGTTGCCTCCATGGGCATCTACCACAGCTCTCATACGATTAGGCATAGAGTTTTTCAACCGCTCTATGAAATTTTGAGGGATCATCTCCCATTCCTCTTTTATGGCAGTTTTCAACTCCTGCATCGTCTGGGCAACTGGCTGACGAGCCCTAACACGTCTTTTTAGCTCGTCCCACATGTGCTCAATGGGGTTCATGTCTGGGCTTCTGGCTGGCCAGTCCATAACTGTGATGTTCACATCCCGAAGATATTCCCTGACGATGCCGGCCGCATGGGCTCTTGCATTATCATGCATAAAAAGGAAATTTGGGCCCACATAGTCCGCGTATGGTATCACGTGAGGTTCTAAGCACTCACGAATGTACCTTTCAGCATTTAATGTTGGCAGCCGTGGTCCTGTAACAACCTCAAGTTGAGTTTTGCCGCTCGCGGATATACCGCCCCAGACAGTCCATGAGCCACCGCCATAAGCAACCCTCTCTTCAAAGCAGCATTGTGCGAAACGCTCTCCCTTACGTCGGTAGACCTTCTTCCTTCCATCATTGCCATGTAACACAATTTTAGACTCATCAGAAAAGAGTACACGGCTCCAATCTTGCTGTGTCCAATTTAAATGACTGCGTGCGAAATGAAGGCGCGCTGTTCGGTGGGCTCGCGTTAGTTTGGGCCCATTAGCTGGCTTGTGTGGTACCATATCGCCTTCTTTTAACCTTCTCCGAATAGTTCGAGCGCTCACAGATACTCCGTGGAAGTCGCGAAGTTGGTTTTGTATCTCAATGGAGGTAAGGTGACGATTTCTCAAGCTGGTCGTCACGATGAATCGATCCTGCCTTTCAGTTGTGACCCGAGATCGTGGCCTTCCTTGGCGACGAACAAAGCCGCCAGTCTCTAGGTACCTCCGATAAACATTTCGGACCGCAGATCGACTTAAATTAAGCTGAGCACTCACGTTTCTTTGGCTGTGTCCGGCCTGAATAAGTGCCACAGCTTGGGCGGCGACTTCAGGTGAAGTATCCATAGATTATTGATAGAACCTCACCTTAATGTTAAGAATAAGTAATGTTTGTTGCAAAACCAAAGATATCAATCACTTTTTCAAGAATTAAATCTAAGTAAACCAATAAAACCAAGTTTTCTTAGTATTCGATTGTTTGATATCAACAAACAGGCTCCAAATTGTCTTTTGTTTCTTTAAATTCTGTGTTCGAAATTAAAAAAAAAACTATTGAATGAAATTGTGAATGTGCCAGGTTCAAAACTGCATAAAAACTTTTTGCTCGACCTAATATAAAATTTTAGCTAGGACCAAACAAAACTGAAAATACAAGGTGGGCCAATAGATGTGTCCAGAAGTGTATTTATTGAAGACCAAGTTTTTCGCGTCAAACTACCAGGTACTTAATCAGAAAACACGAAGAGATAACTAGAGGTTACGATGCATAAGCATAAACAGAAGATAAACAAATGGAGAGATAAAGAGAAAGTTTTACGCATAAAAGTACCAGGCGATCAAAATCGACGAAGAGTTACTTACTTCAGGACCAAACCAATGCCTCTGCGGAGACTGAGATGCCCTCATCAGTGCTCTGTGCACTGACGTGGGCGGCTGTTCCTTGGCCCACGCCGCGTACGCCGCAGCGAAGGTCTCTTGAACGGATCCGATAGGGGCGAGCGCAGTATTCAACCGTCTCCACCATTCTATGCATTGATCCCCTGTGGTGAATGAGCATCTAGAACAAAAGGCATTACTTTTATGTTTGAAAATCTTCATTTGCCGGTCATGCTGCTCATGGTTTCTTATTATGAAAGGCAAGAGTCCAAGCGAATCAACCTAGGAGGATACCTTTCACAATCTTAACGCAAGAAAAGTTTATAAGATAGGTACCTATTATACTTAAAAACTTCGATTGACCCCGAACTGATTCGGGTATCCCCGAATACATGTGTATGACTGTAACCGTATCAGCTATTTATAAATTAAATGTACTAGTTCACGAGTAGGTAGCAACAAAGATAAACATTTTAGTTTAATAAAAACAGCTTTATCTTATTATTGAAGGAAAATTTACATGTCCGCTTTCTTTGGTCGCTATGTAGATATGCGTTTATCAGTCAGTACACTTATTTCGGTGTTACGGTAATCGAAAATTAAATCAACATTCATTTAAGTATTTGATAATCATTATTAAGTATGTTGTTATGGACTTTTGTACTCAAACATAGACAAATGACATCAAAACAAAGACAATTTAAGTTTCAATATTTAAATTTCAATATTGAATACTTAGCACGTTTTTTGTTCAAACAAGATAATTTTAACATGTTTTTCTCTGTGGCTTATTTACCCATTTGAATATCTCATAACTTTGTATGTAAACACTAGATAAGTAAATACAATTTTAATATGATATAAGAACTATCTAATCAGTAGGTACTTGTATGTACAATCATGATGTGCACCACTAAATTAAATTAATGCCTCTAGTAACTTGTAAAGATACCAAATATTCCACGAATTAAAAGATAAGCAGAAGTTAAAAAACTATGTATTCCATGACCACGTCATTGTATTTGTATATTATGTAACAGCAACATTTGCTCCTCAAAACAATCCTCCTTCAAAATTCTAGTTATACTAAAGTAGGTACCAGGCTATCATACACGCAGAGATACTAACTTGAGTTGTCTTCCATTTTTACAGAGCACGATCAAGTGCAGCAGGTCCCGTATCTCCAGCGCGTCGATGAGACGGAGCGGGATGGATGAGCCAGGCCCGTTTCTCCGACGAGGTTGGCTGTGCAGACGGTAGTTGGACATTGCGATCGTTCCGCCGTCCGCTGTCCGACCCACCCACTGCCAACAAATGATAGAGTTGGAGCTGCATTCTTGACAAATGGCACATACTTTGGTTGACGAAAATACAGCATAGTATGTAGGTTCTAAAACAGCTTGCTCATTTAGAATCTGAACGAAATAGATCTTAAATTAACTATTGGTAACAATACTGTTTTGGTGAGATCTACAGTTGAAGTACTTACAGAAGTCCTTATTTAAAATAATTCAACGGTTTGTGATACAGT
Organism: Melanchra persicariae; assembly: GCA_947386135.1. Lineage (NCBI taxonomy): Eukaryota > Metazoa > Arthropoda > Insecta > Lepidoptera > Noctuidae > Melanchra > Melanchra persicariae. Next base: position 3,739,600 of record OX376661.1, on the reverse strand, counting down.
TTTGTTATCACGTAATGAGAGGTTTTGATAACATTAACTCCAGTCATGCCCCACTTGACATAAGCACACATGGATAGTACCTACTATTTTCGCAAAATTGCAGTTTCTACAGTCATAAGTGCACGCTTTGGGCTGATAACGCGCAGTCAACGACCTACTAGGAATGCAGAACTAGAACGGAGCTAAACACTATCGGAACGACATTGCGGTTCGTTCAACCCGATGCATGCGACCTGCTGACCTTTTAGGCCACCAGCCGTATTAGTTACTTAATATGTTCGTGTTTTATCTGTTTGTTACTATTTCGCTAATTAATTATTGACATGGACTTCGGACTAGGAAACACGGTTGTTTACAGCCGTGCTCGTAGCACGTTTGTCACGGAATCATTAAGTCGTCATGTCTATTGAAGAGGTTGCGGCAACTGTGTAATTCTACGTTGGGAAACAATATCGTACTCATCGTTGGTTATACTGCCGTTTATGAAGGTAACAAAACGTACTATTAAACTACGATTACTACAATTTTCATTTCAAATTGCCTAACACGTAATTTCCCGTAAACAAGCTGTTATTACCAAAAAAGTGCCTTCAAATAGTTATAAATTGTCGAAATTGTGGTATGATTTGGCGTCTGCCGTCATATTACTACAATGAATGTCTGGCGGCCTTCAATGCGTTTATAAAATAATCCTCCCAACAAATACTATACTTACTTACTATTTTCTGTTTTCCTTATAGATATTAATAATTTTATTGTTGAGTATAAATACTTCATTATCTCTATAATTGTCCTCAATTACCCTAGCTAGCATGAAACGGGAGAAAACAGAAAATCATGCAAGGTCCCAGAACATGTAGTGGAATTGCGTGACGGTTTGCTGTGTAAGTAAGTACCTAACCGTGGCATGGGACGCACATGAGATTTTAAAAGGAACTGGGGCCTCTTGTACTTCTAATTGGCAAACTATCCTTAATTCCTAACACGCCCTATTGCGTTATGCGCATGAAGTTCCAGCTTCAAGCAAAGCGCTGCTGTCCTCGAAACATATAAGATCCTGGTAGCTCACCTGTACAAACTCCCCACATATAGGCGTGAATCCTGCGTCCAGGCCGGGCTCATCGTAGTGCGTTCGCAAACGCGGGTACAGATCCGCAGCACGCACTCGGTGCGGCGGCGGCTCCGGCTGCGGAGGCGCGCGGTACCGCTCGCGGTCTCCCATCACGCTTGTCGATGGCACTACCACCTGGGGACAAAGGAGAAAGAACATTAGTTGATGGTACTGACAGACTACGAAAATAACGCATGGGGTATAAGAAAGCCGAAATTCATCATGTTCATTCTTTGGCCACCGTCCCAATTAATTTGATTTAAGTATCATGTTTTCGTCTTTCACACATTTTTATTAGTCGTCCTCTCAAAACCGAAATAAACAGATCCAAACGTACACACGTGCAAGATGCCAAATACATTTATTTGAAGATTAAGTGTCCATAAAAACATCATCACATCTTTAATGATACCAACGACTCCATTGAGCCGTCATTTTCTGCTATCGTTAACACTTAGACAGTTCATTTTCTTATTTCATGGGCATTGTCATTTTTGGATTAAGTGACTAATGGGCAGAGTAGGATTATTCTACTACGATGATGATGATATCTAATATTGTTTCAAGATGAGCAGGAGATTAAAATTTGAAGTAAAGAAACTTATTTACTCTCCATCCGCATAATACCTCGAGAAGGCCAGAGATATTGAGACACGTCACATCCGACAGAGACACGTACATGTTCATATCGAGACAGATTTCGACAAACTCTCCAATAAAAATAAATCTATTGAACAAATTAACGAACAATCGTTTATAAATTGTACACACAACGAACGACAAGGTCGAATTAAAATTCAACACGAGAACGAAAATGTAAACGGAACAAATTATTTACTAACAAAGTATTGATTGGAACGCGTTCACTTTTGAATTCGGTTATTGTCTTACTGTCATTATAATTTTATAACAATTTCTTCCGACCAACAAGATGGTCCTAAGAATACCACAAGTTCGAGTGAGATGGCAAGACACTTTCTCTTTCTGTATTTGTGTATTGATACGGTATCTATCTACAAACAGGGACTCTGGTATTTCCCAGACCTGTATGTACCTTATCAAGAAATGTGTGCCCGTTGTTGGAATATGTTCAGAATTCTGTTTCCTGTGGAGAGAGGAGCAGATGTACTAGATACTATCACTTTACCTAGATATGTAGAAAACACAAGAGACAATGCGGAATACTAAAGTAAAGATAACAGTCAACGTATTCCTCGGCAAACAAATTCAGCGTAGGGCATTTTAATTTAAAACCCATTCAAAATTTTAAGATATTAGAAGTCGACCATAACAACGAAGGAAAAATACTACGTACCACTAGTAAGTGTACTGAATGCTTAGTACAAGAATTAAAGATTCTGCATAAGTAATAATGACCACTTCATCGCTCATGTAGGCAGTATCACAATAACTTGTCCTTTAGATGCCGCGGCCTACAACTTACACAAGTTGAAAAACAAACTTGGAAAATACATAAGGGGGCTGTTTATATTTTCCTTTCGGAAAAAAAAGACGGATGAAAATAGATTGCATGTAGCGGAGATGAGAATGTTGAGATGGATGTGTGGAGTAACGAGAATGGATAAAGTGAGAAATGAGTACATTAGAGATAGTTTAAAAGTGGCGCCAGTGACGGAAAAGTTGAAAGGTAACCGCTTGTCCTGGTATGGTCATGTGAAGAGGAGGGATGAAACGCATGTAACTAAAAGGGTTATGAATATAAATGTGGATGAATGGAGAGGAAGAGGAAGGCCAAAGAAAAGATGGATGGATTGTGTGAGGAGCGATATGAAAGAAAAGGGAGTTAGTGATAGTGTGACGGCTGATAGGACAGAATAGAAGAAGAAAACGTGTTGCGCCGCCCCAAGTAACATGGGATAAGGGCAGGAAGATGATGATTCGAGATCATCTTTGAATACCCTTTTCTTACTTGAGCGAAGTTTTCTAAGCTTAAAATAATTTCCTTGAAAATACAAAGTGCAAATGTTGAAGCTATTAGACAAATTATTATTTAAAATTACTAGTGTTTGTTCTTCAACATACGTAACTTTCATTGCATAATGACATGTACTGTTGCGGTGCAGTCGAGGTAAATGCCTAAATGCATAACGAATACATTGATATTATGTAAAAGGCGGTGTACGTGAAGTTATGTTGCCTTGGTATCGTTTATCGCCGGTATATTAAAGTAACCAAGTCCAAAACGCTTAGTAATCGAGTCGAATCATAAATAATGATCTTGCGTGCTTATGAGTCCCTGGTGGCGCTTGGAAGCTTTTTGGTGAAATGTGGCGTGGAACTTCTAAGGAGGATGATTTAATAACATGCGTAAAAAAACCGGTTTCGATACTTAGTTCGCTAATTGGTGAATGTTGACTTAACTTCGAGTAGCGGATTTTTCATCGAATATATCATTGATCCAGAGGAGAAAATGAGAAACAGTATAGTCTTTATCTAGTCTAAAATGTGGTTAGTAGATAGAACGACAGTCGAAGTAGGGGTAATCGGTTAATGATTCTGTTGTCATGACAACTCCACTGTTTCTGGATGCCTCTGTTATCGACAATATTTCCAATCAGAAATTGGACCTTCGTGCAACGTTCGTGTCCGCTTAACATTCGCAATTTGTCAAAAATGTATGGACGAGGCGTTTTGACGGATTGCGATGCGACTGACAAGCGAATGATAACGTTGCTTAAAAAATAGTAGAATTGGCCATCTTTTAAAAGCCTTGAGATTAGGCACAATTAGACCTTCCCACAATTTTTCCTTACAAAAACTATAAAAGCATCAACATAATTCCTCAGTTAAAAGTTGGCCGCTGAATTGGCTCTTAAAGTACCAAAGAATTCAACATACGTGATGGAAATTTTTAAAGCCAAGAAAACCCAGCGTTTCCAACCATTGCACATACTATAAGGCAATTCACACTCGACTCACGCCCATACTGCATGCCTGTCCCTCGTTGGATACTACTGAACACGTTAGAAAGCGACCTTGCGTTACCTAACTTGCCACTCATGCGCATTGCGTACTTATACGTACTTTTAAACTGCTGTAGTATTTACAGGATGGTAGTATCAAGGACGGAATTCAAAGGTTACTTCTAAAGGTACATTTTTTAGTTCATCTTTGGAATGTTGCTGCTCGGGTATTTAGAAAATACCAGCGTTAATTTTATAATTAGAAGTGATTACTATTATTTGCCCAAGAATTTACAAGGTTTTGAATAAGGCCGAATTTCTCTCAAGGAACTTCATGAGAAGCTATGGAATTCAGTCTTACTAAGTACTAGAAGTGCAGATTTCTGCATTGCTGATGTGTCGGTCACTGAGGTGCACACGTTCATATTTGACAGTAACAAGCAAGTAGGTGTAAGGACATAAAATATTTACATATTTTGAATAATTCGCACAAAAGGCATTATGCATTGAGTACTATTTTTATGCACAAAACACAAACTTTCGTGACACAAGCTGTAAATAAGCTTGATGCATGAAAGAAATTCAAAAGGTTGGTGTACCTACCTACTGACATTTTAAAACTACCTGAGTACCTACACAATATTTGTTTTGCTTCATACACAGGCATGTACTTTGCATTGACTAAATCCACCAAGTACCAGGAAAGCATACTTAAACGCAGTAACTAAACAATTTTGCGAGAAGTGTCAAGTTTCCGTTAAGAGGCTGTCTACAAACAAGACGTTTGGTACGCACTTCAAGCTATGAAGGCTACAATTAGGTCCAAAAAACAATTAACATATGAGTTGATACATAAACATGAGTTACGGCAACTTAAATAACATTCTGCCTTCTGTCCTTATTTTTTCCACTTCAGGGGCAAAGGCCTCTTGTGACTCGTCATACCACGAAAAATCAAATTTTAATTTTATAATTTTTTTTAAGAGCGTTTACGCGGTACGGCTTTTCATACAATCTTTCAAATCCTTTTTCTTCAAAATGAATGAACCGATTTTAATGAAACTTGGTATGCATACGCTAGATATCCAGGTCTAAATAGTTATAAGAAAATATTTTTGAAAAAGATTTCAGAGGGAGAGAGAGAGCGATTTTAAGTTTTCTATAGAAAGTGAAAAATCACTATATCCTTCCCCCTGAACTCTTTTTCAAAAATGTTTTCTTATAACTATTTAGACCTGGATATCTAGCGTATGCATACCAAGTTTCGTTAAAATCGGTTCATTCATTTTGAAGAATAAGGATTTGAAAGATTGTATGAAAAGCCGTACCGCGTAAACGCTCTTAAGGTGGAAGCGCCAGGGTAGCCCGCGAAATTCAAATTTTCTTACGTTTCTTGCAATTTGCAGGTCAATGTCTGTCTGGTTGTACCTATCTTGGTCAAAATATGATTCGCGGCCGTAGCACGTATGTATTTATAGACTTATAATCATTAAAATCATCAATACAACTCCTTCAGTTAGAATTGATGCCAAAATGTTATGATTTCATGAAATACTACATTTGGTATCAATTCTAACGTACTTGCTACGGCCGCGAATCATATTTTGACCAACATACAACCTGATACTGACCTGCAAATTGCAAAAAACGTAAGAAAATTTGAATTTCGTGGGTTACCCTGGCGCTTTCAACTCGTCCACCAAATCTCGTTTCACGGTGTTTTCCCTCCTCCAAAACGGCTTGACCGATTTTTACGTAATTTTTTACGTATATTTGGTAGGTATGAGAATAGGTCGTAAATTATATTTCATACTTGATATACGCGTACGAAGTCACGGGCAAAAGCTAGAAATTAATACGAAACAGGTACTATCACAGTAACACTCCGTGTTTCTGTTTTGTTATTTTAATAACCAACCAAATACACGAAATTGATAAAGAATACAGTATAAGAGGAAATAATAACGAAAGGTAAATTAATTTTTAGGTTAATTGATATCATGTATGCTATGACAGCGATAGTAACGGCGGCACTTGACCTAATTTAACCACAACTATTTTTGTTTGGAAGCAATTAATTGTGAAGCCTGCTAAGACAATACATGAGGAAACTGAGATTACCTTAGCTAAAAAATAACAAATGAACTGAATCATGTCTAAGATAAACGTAAACGTATCTTTCTACTCTTCCCATAGCATACGCATTACGCACATACACCGTAAGTAATAATAACTCATACTTCATAGGACCTAAGCTCCACTTTCCATCAGATATAATTGGTGCAGCATTCCATAGTAATGACGTAATCTCCCGCGGGCGGTTCACATGAGCTCAGCATAGAACATACGCTTACATCGTCTATGACTATGATTCATCTCGAAAGATTGCCTATTAAAGACGATGGGCTATCATTTAAGCTTGCATCTGGTGTTTTTTGCCTGGATGATTTCTTTTGTTTATGTCATTTTATGACTCCTGCAGAACATGACTTTGTTAGGGTTGAAGTATAAATTACAATGAGAAATGAATCATTGCCTAATTAGGAATGGCCACATTAAAATATTAGGCGTTCGTGGGTGTGTGCCCACGGTCCTTTTAGCGCATTCACCCTCCGGCAGTTCAATGAACATTAAGTTTTGCGCAACAACGGAGACAGACATCCAAAAAACTAAAAAGCTTTTTTGTTAGCACTAACCAAACGCGCCCAACTACGCCATTTCAGACTTGCCTGTCTGTTACATAAGTAAGAAAATAGCGTACATTCTTGCGAGATGAGATAATCTAGTGTGTTGACCGTATGACAAAAAAAAATAGATCGAAATCGGAGCTGTATTTTTTTGTGAACAAAACGTAACGTTAGACGGTTTTATTGTTGCCTTTTACAGCGCTGAATCAGACATTCAGATGAGTAAAACGTTTACGGAAACTTTTTTAAACCGTAGTGTAAATTATACAAAGCTTACTGTTCAAAACAGAAACAAACTCTGCACTAAAGCATGGTCGTAATCATTAAAAAAGTCATCAAAGTCTCGCGGGTGGGCGCGGGGCGCCTAGAGCTGACTACTACCGAATGACTAACCAACCAACTAGGAAAGCCCCACTGGTTATTATAAACTTCTATTGAACGAGGGACCCACATATGGTTGGGTTAATAGATGAATTTGAAGCGTGGGTCGTTCACCTCTTGTTTCGATGGATAGTAATGGTAAACATTATAAAAAACCACGCCGACTCTGAGGAGCACCAAAATACATTCTAGAACGATCACACAAGTACAATAAACCTTTAATTTAAACAAAACAGGATCTTGCTTAAATGTTTTTCATTGTGTCCTTGAAGAAATCGCTTTTGTATTAAATTAAAACCTCACAACGTAGTACCGAGGTCGATGCCTTCCTCGATTTAGATGTTAATGGTTTTTATGTGTTTATAGTACCTATTCTATAAACCCCTTAAAAGCTCACCATGGAAATAATTTATCTTTTTGGTACTTCTATTTATGTTTTAAGCATAAGTACCTACTCATTTTGCAGAACATTATATGCAGGGATTGAAAAATGTAATCTCTTTTTTTTTCTATTGATAGGCACGCGTTTGACCACTTTGTCAAACGCGGTTGCGGATTGGTAAGCGATGATGTGGTCGAAGATGGGGTATGCTTGTCTACAATTTACATATTCAAGACTCCCAGGTTGTAGCTATCAGGAAACACAGACTTTGGCAGGGAATTCCATTCCTTAGCTGCTCTGAGCTTTAAGAAAACTTAAATCTTTTAAGATTTGGATAAGACAAATCTTTCGGTATTGCTACATTTGTAACGTCAGCCGCACCTTTTCTTTATTCAAAAGCGAGGAAGCTGAGGAAATTCCCCACAGTATCAAAGCGGGAGCTTTAAAATACCAGGACAGAATAACAATTAACTGGTCCGAAAATTATGAATGAAATGGCTGAGCAGGTAGTACTGAAGTGTTAACGGTAAACTAGAGGCAGGCATAATCTTTAAAACGACATGGTATTGTTGATAACCTATTCTAGTTTCTTATAAATCACCCAAGACGAATTGATTACAAAGCAATAAGTACACCGAATATGCTAGTTACATAACTTTGAGTTTAACTACTTATTTTTTGTTTCCACCTGTATACCCCTTTGTTTTATTAACTTATCCGCGCGGATTTAGTAGGTACTCCACAAACTTCAACACCCCCTATACCCCCTTATAAAGGTTAGTTTTGGACAATTAAGCACAACGATTTTCATTAATTTACATTTATTACTTAGCCATTTCTACTTATTCTATGGTCTCAGGTTCAGCGCAACTGTTCACCCCGTTCACCCCGTCAGGAGTTGATTATGCAAAAATTGTTAGGTACATCTGTTTCAATAATCCCATTTTTAGTTTGTTCATAGCATCCCGACGTAAATTAAAGCAAGCAATAATGTCCTCCCCTAAAATCTTAATCACCCCTGCTTCACCCCTTATTATGTAGGTATGTAGTTTATTTGCGAAAAATCCAAACATTTGTTATTCTTATTGTTTTATCGAAATCATTTTCAACTTCATCGGACCAAGCATTGATATGATTCTTCCCAGTTCGCTCAAGCCGCGACATTTTTCTTACTCCGAGCATGTTTATTACCGTCGTAACTTTTGAACGAAAGGTCCGATTTGAATAATTTAAAGTGTAATTTACACGGAAATAATAAACCTTAATTATCAAACCATTTAAATGGATAAGGATTGATATCATGACACCGAAAACACCATTTTTACAAATCACCAAGGATTTGCTTGAATAATTTCAACAAAAAGCGGTCATGGTGACTTAACCATAATAGATAGACATATGGTATCGCGGACTTTTTTGTAGACATTGATGACCTCTATAAAACTGTAGTACATCACTTTGCTCTATTGTCAATAGATTCCGCAGCGTACGCGATATAAGGATTTTTTCTCACACCTTGGGTTACATTATCGAAGTTTTCATACGGATCCCTAACTTTTTTGAAAATATTCTATAGCCTATGTCCATCATCGATAATGTGCAATTCTACTGGTGAAAGAATTTTTCAAATCGGTCCAGTAGTTTCGGAGCCTATTCATTTCAAACAAACAAACAAACAAACAAATCTTTCCTCTTTATAATATTAGTGTAGATATATAATGTTTATTTAAATGAAGTGGGTATTTGACGAAATTTTAAACAAAGCATTGAACATACGTCATTTGAGAAAAACATATTCTTGTATAAACTCAAAGTACCAATAAAAACAATGGTAAATACATATTGAGATTATTTTAATTTCTACATTTAATGTTTCCTCACACGCAAGTGCCACGTAAGCAGATGACTTAGACTTATGATAGACAGTGGTACATATATGGTACGACATGGATCATAATATTATCTTAATAATATTTTTATCTTTATATAAGCACAGAGTGATTTGTTTCATTTGTTTTATTGTTGTAAAATTGTAGTACTAATATTTTAATTAAAATACTAACATTGCTGGGCCCTAGCAGGGTCATGCATGTATGATACCTTTAAACTATTTGTTACAACTTGTAAACTACATGAATGCAATAAATGATACTGATACTATTAATGAACGAGGCAAAATAGAGAGCCAACACGAAATGATTCGACAGGTTGACATCTTCCATAAGCAACGCAGCCAAATTACAAATAAATTCACAAAGACATTTGTTGGCGTACAAGCAGTTCTGCAATAGTCATTATTAGACAGATCACGACACTACCAAAGCGTGGCATTAGGCAATAACATCTGCGGAAGGGGCAAGCCTTCGCTTGCATAACGTTAAGCGTGACTAATGCAACTGTAGTGTGCGTGGCAGAAAGAGGTCGTTTGAGGTTAACATGTGGACATCATCAGCTCACGTCCCGCGTCCGCGTGTTGCAGAACTATACAATTATCACACTGCTTGTAGCTATGCATAGGAGCTTCATTTCGATGTCGCAGCCAAATAACTTAATCAGCCGTTTCGTTAAAAGCCTAGCCTTTTCATTGAACTGCGCTGTTTAATCAGGCAGTCATGTCATCAAACGATATTGAACAAAATATGTTGCTGAAAAATCGACGCATTTTAATGAAAAGGCTAGGCCACCAATTAAACGGCTGATTTAACTAATTGGCTGCGACATCCATATCGCTCACCTAGTAATATATTGTCACATCTACGTTTTTCACATTTTACAGAAACGAGGATCAAAGATTTTATAAATTGTAAAAATGGATTTATGGGTTTATTTTACATTTTTTTACTGATTTTATGGGTTTGGTAAAAAAATGTAAAATAAACCCATAAATCCATTTTTACAATTTATAAAATCTTTGATCCTCGTTTCTGTAAAATGTGAAAAACGTAGATGTGCCAATATATTACTAGGTGAGCGATATAATGTGACGTATAGCTGCTGGAGTAGTGGGGGAAACAAAGGAGCAACACAAAAGACTCATAAAGAGACGGAATAAAAAACCTAATTCAGAGCATTTTATTGACTCTTATGACTATCTCTTTGTTTTAAACTTATTCGCAACTCCACAAGTACGCTGAAATAGTTTTGATAGTGATACAGATAGTGAATGAATGAAAGGAGCGTTCATTATCCAGTCGCTCAATCATTCATGTCATTCAACCCTGCTCGAGGCCGTGTGTTGCATTGAAAGGCCCATTCAAGGTTTAGTACTGGCATTTTGTAGGTATGTTATGAATTCCTGGTACTCGAATACAAACTATTGAAACACGTGAAGGAGATGGAAGACGCGTAGTAGCTGTATGTAGTCGCTGGGAGAGGAGTAATCTGCAGACTTTTGTGTGTCACTCTTCATTGCAAACAACAATGGATTAAAAAGCTTCCGGCGTTTGCAACTATGGGCGGTATTATCTGTTTGTGCTCATGTGATCCTGGTTGAATGCATCTGTGACGTCAATGACGTAATGACAAATTGCTTGGCAAGTGGCTCAATAACATTATGTAGATCTAAAATTAACATCTAGCCACACGTTTCGTAATACATAATTAGTATAATATTATGAATGTTATCAGTCACTGTAACGAATATCTTTGGAACACAGGCGATCTTCGTCACTGCATCGTGTTTTACAATATTTTTAAGGCGCAGAGACAAGAACTAATTAACAGAGTACAAATAAGGATATCCCACACTACACAACATGTGTTCAACAATGACAGTAGCGAGGGAACATGTTTTAGTAATGAGTCACGAGCGCGGCTCATTACGGTGCATCTGACATTGTACCGACCATTACAGCTCATATAACCCTGCCATTAGTTTCAATTGATAAATTACGATTTTGACTACGTCTTATTAAGAGGAAACTTTTAGTACAGACTCATGGATAGCCAGTAGTCCAAACAATGGAAGCACACAGTGGGTGTTATTTGTTCACAATGTAAACATAATTTGGAACACTTTTGTTTTGAGTGGATGACTCACCAGATATTGTTGATAGTAAACATGAGATTGTTTTCGGTAGAAATGCAAACATAGTTGTTGTCATCACCTCGCCGTCATTGTCCTGACACAGTCAATCACTAGACAGCTGGATCACAAATGAAAACAAAACTAAACCAGCATCAAAAGCGAAGAAAAACAAGAAGAATCAAACACAAAGGTCATAATTTCATAAAGAAAGACTTACATTTCTATTTACAACTTTTAAATCCCTTCCCACTCACTCTAGTTTTAATAAAGTAGGTACAGGAAAATCATAAATAGAATTAGCTTAGCTTAGCTAAGCTTCTTACTAAGGAAGTTAATAACCTACTTCTAAAAGTTCCAATTACTCAACGCGAAGCCCTACCAGGTAATCATAGGTTAATAGTCCTTTCGTCTTTCTCCCCCCCACTGAATGAATGGACGAGACAGGGGTTGGGGGAGGGGCGGCGACGTATACACAAATTATTGGTCTCAAGGTGAAGGACTCCACGTATACCGTTGCTTTTCCCCGCTTTGTCAATATTCAACAACATGCTTTACATCACAAAGTACGCAGCGTTATCGTAGTTTTTTTTCCCCAACTTTTTTGCTATGACGTCGAATAGGAAGTATCGAGTTAATGCAAGATGATATTTTGTTGTATTTTATTTTGAGTAAGTAAGTATTAATTTCCTACATTTTCTCAACAAGTGTCGATTACATAGTTGATACTGTAATGACTAGTAATGGGATAATGATAAATATGATAATATGTACATTATAGGTGTAGGTAAGTAGTCGGGTGTGACTTTTGCGAAACAACAAGGAAATGATGTTGTAAGGTATTATTATTTTATTAAGATGCAAGTAACTACCTCATAAGAAAAATATTGATATTCAGATATATTATTCTCTGAAAGTTACCTTCTCAAAGGTCCTATATTATATCCTTTAAAATGAACTTTCTCTATCTAAATATCCTTATGAAAATAATAATACTCCTCCAAACATGTTTCAGACAGTTTTGGCCCCTATAATAATTTACCAGCCTTCCATAAAAAGGAGGAGGTGTGTTCTGCACAAACCTGTGAGTATTCTGGCGAGGGCGGTCGGGGCGGGTACTTGGACGCCATGCGCGCGCCGGCTCCACAGCCCTGCACGGCCGCAGGCTCATCCTCCGGATAATACAAGTGCACGAAATCCTCCGTGTCCAAAAAAGTATTGATCAGCATAATCCACACGATATAAACACTTAACTAATAAATAATTTAACGCAGTCTAACAGATCAGACTTTACGACCACTATGCACTAGTTTAAATTTAAATCACTGTAGTAGGAAGCACGCCATCGTAACGCATCGCATTTGTAACGTTCCATGTTTTGGGTCCTCATATATCTGGATATGTTAAATAATAAATAAGTTAATGCATTCACTACACTTGTATAAATATAAATTCACATTTGCACCGTCAACCGCACACTTATCTGGTAAAAATGGTTTTATTTGGTTATTATTTTTCTGTTGTCATCGTTTTTGACACTACTATTGTGGTTGTTATCGCAACTGAAAACGAGGCCTTTTCGGTCGCTTATCAGTGACGATACAGCTGTTTAAAGGACACCAGCGAATGTAGGGGCGTGAACACTGCTTATCGTTGAGAAGTGACAAAAAATATCTACGAGGATAATTTTATGATACACCACCGAGCTACTGACACCTTCAGATAGCAAGTTTGAGGGACACATTGCTACTGCTGCACAGTGTTTAAACTGAACTGAGCCTTATTTATCATTAAAACGTTGGTATCGCTAGAACATTTCGAAAAACATTTTATATTAGCACTGGCAACTTAATACGTGTTCTTACTGAAGTAATCCGACGTAATATGGCGCTCAACGATCATTATGTTACGTTACAGCGGATAATAATTTCCAGCAGATAAAATGACATAGTAACGAAATGCACTTTTGATAGTAATAATATGTTCAATAATTTATATACGTGTGAAGCACACTTTATGTAATGTGATGTGTTATTGGGAAGGTCAACGATAGCCGTAGAACTGTGGAATTTTACTGATACGTTAAAATGAACAGGCTATGTTTACTTTGTCAATGAAAAATGAGACATATGTACTTGTTACTTCATCATCATTATTACCAATACTTAGTTGTCAAGTTGATAAGAATCCTATTATACTTCCAGTAATGGAAATTCCGGAGTGACTTGACAATTCGTTTGTCTTTACTCTTTAGGTATTCCCGAAGATAAATATTCTTGGAAGACAAAGAGCATGTTTTGATTAATCACGATCTAATAATATAAACTTGGCTTCCAAAAATAGGTTCTCCACTTTATAACGATCAAATACAGGGTGACTTTGTAATCATTGGCAAATTTTCAGAAGGTGAAAGTACCCATGAAAATGAGCAACTTTTACTGCGGGACTTGCTCTGAAATAGCGATATTTCAAAACCATTAGCCATAGTAAAAAGTTGAGCAAAAAGAAAGAAACATAAATGAATGGAAGAAGAGAGAGAGAGAGAGAGATATTCAATGAATTGACAGTTTTAGCCCACCCATCCAGCAGGTGAGAAAGAACGCCAAGATGTAGCAGCCAACTTTGTACCAGGAGGACATAGCAGTGCAAGAGTTCGCCGGAAATTTAAATTCAGCTTTATTTACCGCTAATAGTAGTGTCATAAACTTAGTAATTAATAAATGTGTGATACACACATATTTTAGGTCATGCGTCCGATCGTGCGGGTATGAAGGTTCAATTGACGTCATTCATAATAACATGGCGCTTGTTTGTAGAAAACTGTCTGTGTTGTAAAGCTAGATTGTAATTATTGTCTTGGTAAATGAACATAATTCAATAAAACCTCAACTGAAGGACTTCCAGTTCATCAATACTGGGACCATGTCTTTTATAAAAAGGAAACTAAGCAAAGATAAAGTATACATAATTATATGGATGAACATAATAAAATTATAAATATCGGATACCGTCATGTCATCAATATACGAGTAGATTATTCTATAAACATTTTAATATTCCAAACCAAAATGAGAAAGACGCCGAAGGAATATCAAATCATCTAATTAATAAACATCTTGAAACAAAGCATGCAGACACTGGATGTAGTCGGGTAGTCATTATTTCTAAGAAAAGATACTACTTTATCAGTTATCACCCATTTGCCGCTCGCAAAGTCGTCACTAATAGCACAGCTATAGACAATTTTAAAAAGCTGACGGACAGAATTCGAGTTGCATTATCTTAAACCAAAACACTTGTTTTTCTTATTGTTCTAAGTACCTTTTGTTTCTTGTCATTCAATGCTATTTGTTATCGCGAACAAATATCGCATACGTTATTGATGCAATTCAAAGTTGTCTAGGTTCATTGACCCGACGGATATGGGATCATCCATTCAAACAACTAACTTAAGTCAATTCTAGAATGGGCATTTTCCACTAACTAGCTTTCCCAAATATTTGATTAGGAGTTAGTCAATAGTGTGATAATTTGTATAGTGATAGGTAACATTTCTAACCAGCAAAGAAAGAGGAATGTATTACACAATACGAAAATATCAAACATTTCAGAGGACGGCAAATGTAAAATAACTGACCACATCGACTTTGTAGAAGATTATGAGCATCTACCAGAAAGGCCAGACACTTTCTAAGTCGTCCGAGTGTGGCGCTGATTAAAATTATATTATTAAAAAATAATATTAAGACTTAAAAGCAAAGTTAAGTATTCAGAACCGTAAAAGTAATACAGAAGTTTGGCTTGGAGACGCTAATAAACCATAGAGGCTTCTTGGAGTGTGTTTAATAAAAGACAGACAAGAAAAAAGAAGTTCAAAAATTAAAACCCGAATACTGAAAATTCACGTTCTAAAAAGTATGAAACAAGAAAACATAGCCGAGCTAACTAACACATAATGTAATACATTAGTATCTATAGACGATTATGATGTAACTAGGTTTCGACAGATATCAATATACATGACAGTGTTAACGACACCCGTCACTCATTTCCATTCAATAAAGGACTAATGGTCACCTTTTCCTTCACTTCCATTGTTGTGAAATAAATCTGATGAATGTCAACGAAGAAGATTATCATTTAAATTGTAAACTGCACAATATCGACACAATACAATTTGCATACATGCTTTTCGAAAATATATAGGTACTAGGATCCGTGTAGATAACGAGAACTATGGTATTGCAAATCTTATAAACGTTCAACGGATGCTTGCTCCACTTTCAATACGCTGCCGCTGCGACGACGTAAAGAATGCGGTCACCGGCGCCTACAGAGTGATAGACCCATCTGTAAAACCATACTGTTCTGGTACATGCATTAAAAGTATCGACGTAGACGATAACAATAGCAATTTATTGTGTAAAACATAAAAAAGTATCAATGGAAATGTAAATCACCCTGAACGACACGAATCTAAGATAATAGACCTTCGTGAATTCAATTAAAAGAATCCAAGTACCTACTTCTGCAAGGCCTTTTGAAAGACTAACAGCAATTATTCCAAGATTAGTTTTTTTACTGAACAATACGATTTTCTTGTGCGAATTACAACATCAAATTGCGTGAATAATTCCAGTGAAGAAGTAAGCTTGCCCTGTCAGTGATGATTACAAAACACTAAAGTGAGGTCAGTAAAAACATTTATCGACACTTTCCGTGTTGAGTAATTAAACAATATACCATGTTTGTAAACGTAGTCAAAACCAGCCAAACATTCTTGCGCAATTGAGGCTTAGGTATTTGAGAGGTGGATATTTAGGGAGAGAACCATAATAAATTTCGAAAACCAACTATTGGAGAAGGAAATACAGAGATTTACAAAGAGCTTCATACTGAAATCAATAGAAAGACGCGAGCAAAGCGGTCGCGTATCACATTCCTGAACCGCAAACTAGCGTAGTTGTCGCCGCTCGCCAGCATTCTCATGTTTCTTACGACAAACATGGTTTTACATCCAACAAATTAAATTTTCGCACGAAATACACTCTTAGGGCTTAGAGAACACGGTATTTTAAGTTAGAAAACTTACTTGGGTGCATGTAAAGATATTTTTATTGCGGTCTGTTTTACGGTTGGAAGTAACATGATCCACTACGTTCGAATTGACATGCAGTTTTGTACTTGCGTAACTGCGTTACTCACGTAAGTATATTTTTGCAACCAGGAAAACAGGAAACAATAACCGATACACAATATCAGATGTCTGAGGAGCAAACGGTGGAAACGATAGAACAGATACTGGTGGTCGAATGATAGATAATTAAGTAGAAAGAAAACAAGGAAGCCGTATGACAAGTATACGATATGGAATGATAAATGTAAATATTTATCGTTTGAAAGATCCAAGTCATAATTATTCGTCATAAGTGGGCCAAGGTCCGCTTCCGCCAAACCGCGACGAGGATATATGGAAATAGTGACAAGACATAGTAAACAGTCTGAAGAGACTGAAATCGTTGATCATGTCGCGTTTTACAGGTACCTACCACATATGGTGTAAATAACATATTATTATAAATACAAATATAAACGAGTCGGACATCGGACGCCGTTTATCTGGCTCGTTGACGACCTTCTCGCACATTCACAGTCCGCTGATGGATGATCAAATTGATTGGACCTTTCATTAGACACGGCCCGCGACTATCGTTCGTCACAACTCACGAACTATGATGTGATGATGACAAACAAACAGCATTCTTTGTATCTTTACATTTACACAAGCTCCTTCGAAGTGATTTGCAAAATGTATATTTAGATTCACTTCAAATGGTGTGTGGATTTGCTTTGTGCAATGTTTCTGGCTACTTGCGGCTAAGATTTTGCGCAACGTTTCAATTCAAACGGCTCAAATAGCCAAGTATCGCGTGCTAAGTGTTAAATTTCAATCAAGTGTCAACTCTGTCCAATCAGGCGCGACGTACAGACAAACAAACGGTTATTATTGACTAAATCAAGCCGGTCGTTAGAAAAAAAATTATAAACATCCTTGGCAGTTGTTTACCACGGTAAATGAGACTTGTTAGTAAGTAATTAAGAAGGATAAGAACCTCGATTTTGCAATAACGGTACAATATATTACGTTCATTTCATTTATCTAAATCGAAAGAAATACTATTACTCAGTAATTACGTGTCTCTTTCAACAGAAATTATGACTTCAATAACTGTTAGAGAACGAATAATATTACAATGACCTATTCCTTGAATTACCTCCGCTTTATTGAATTGACGTCAGCTTCATAGCGCTTTTAGCCTGATAAATAGTCAATAATAATTCTATTGCTTTGCCAAGATGAAATAGAAGTGTTAAGCGTGAACAGTAGACATAAATGGAATGAAACATGAGATCGTTCCGGTACGCTGTATTTAAATACATTATCTAGGCAATTAATTTTCCTCGGTGAAAAGTCTAGACGTATAGCCCATTTGATGGTGAATTATCACCATACCATCCATGATCGTCGTGTCATTTCTCTCGCAATGGGGTTCTTTCTAGTAAAAGCTTGTGATTATTTGCAATCATTTGAAGCCAGCGATGTGGTTTCCAGTTTGCAGTTAGGGTTTTATATTTCCTCTTGTGGATGTTATAAAAGTCGATGAAGATTTATTGGTTATCGTGTTTGTATCCTCAAAAAAGCAGTCGATTTAAACCTATCATTATTTGTTTTCAACATACTTTCAGCAATATCTTGTCCATTCTCAAGTATGTTTCGACAGGTGGAAGCGGATTGATGGCAGGCATTTCCTCCAAAATCGAGAAACCCACTGCTATATTAACACAACATCTTGTGACACACTGAACAACAAGCGTATGGCTGTTTACCACTTTCTTTAAAACAAAAAATAAATCGTTCAGTGAAAAATATTTGTGCAGCTGCAAGACCTACAGCGACTTAAAGTAAACATTATCGTACAAGATATTATTCCAATCTTACTAACAAGACAACAGTTGAGCTAGATCTTTTATGGTTACCTTTGCAGTTAAATTCAAACCTGTACATTACAGGGAAGGTGTAAATTATATCCAATTTGCGCTCAATATCAACAGCAGAAAGTTGTCTGTTAGAACGACACTTAAATAAACTACCGTTATCATCAGGTACAATACAAGGGGAATAAATCAAGTCAAATTTCACCTTAAGGACAAAGCACGGACCTTATTCAATGAGGCTATATTATTCACCTTTCCCCAAGTGCTTACGGCTAGAAATCTAGTCTCGATACAACACAAGCGAACCGTAAAATAGTTATTTATGGTTTATTGCGGCATAACTAGTTACAGCCAGCTATATAAAATATATCAGGAACTGACAGTTAAGATTTTCTTACTATTTAAATGCCACCAACAGAACTTATTATGCATTGTCGCATAGAAAGACCACAAGTACCACATATATTACTTAAGATTAAACGGAGCTAATTCAATGACATTCAAATAAATGTCAAAACTTTTAAGAAGATTAGATCTCCTGAAAGCGTTATACTAATACAAAAATAAGTTAGTGTAGGTTTTTAGAAAGTTGGAACTACTCGGTTAACATGGCGATTATTGAAGAAGTTTTCAAACAGCACGAGCTGTGAAAACTGAGACTAAAAGAAACGCCGAAGACAGCTCTTGTTGATAGATAACCTATTGATGACGCTAAGAAAGTTTTATACTGAGAACCCGATCCAAATGTTTAGACACCAAGAAAAGACGTGACTGAAACAACACTTTCCATTAATATTGCTTCAATTAAGCTAACCACCCTAAGCTTTCAAGAAAACGTGTTTGATTTCAATAAATCTAATAAAAGCTTAACTCTTTATATTCTAATAACTAATAAATAAGACACAAAAGAAGAAACGATCAAGTACCATCCGAAGATGGAATATATAATGAATGAACCAATATTTAAAAGATAAACACTTATGATAACGACAATGAGTAAATTATAATATTCAATGACACAATACATCCCAAACATTGAGATACCAAACAATGATTAGTCATCGTTGAAAAAGCCGGTTACGGTACAAACATTATGTCCATTGTGATAAACCCAAATGTAGATGGATCCAACCATATGACTCAAGTTATAAGAGCAAGGTCTTTCCTAGGCGGCCTATAAATACGGCCTTGCCGTACACTTGTCAGATTCTAATGTAACGACAGCTGAAAAAACATCTGGATAACGATCCTTGAAAAACTTATCAAATCACATGAAATTGTCCTGTAGATCGATGGTCTATTCTTGCTTGCTTATTTTACTGTCTTGTTCTATTATCGCGGAAGACTTATCAATGAACAAGCATTGCATAGTTTCTAGGAATAATAAACAGAAATACTGAATGAAATTTAATGTACGTTACAAGTTCTAAGGTTAGTAAACGCTTTGAATAAATTCATACACTTTACTACATGAGTAGTACATTTTTTGTACAACAAACGGTCACAAAAGCATGAACAAATTAAGATACTACGACCAAGTGCATACTACAGCTTGTCTGTCACTCGCACTAGGAGCGGAGATACTAGCGTTTATGTAACGAGGTTCGTGAAAGCCGACCAATCGCGTTCGAACACGCCGCCATCGTCCGCACCGAGAGCGCGGCACATACAAACAACAAGTCATGTGAGCGCCGCGCCGCGACCAGGCGCCGCCCGCGAGCTCGACCATGACCTTCACCTGTGCACGTCGATGAATCGCTGTAAACGCAATTACTATGTAAGTACACAAACCAAACACTAGTAAGAGCACAACAAAGGGCTATAAATAAATCGAGAGAAAAAAATAAAAGATCCCGTCGCCATTACGCTGCAATTTGCACAATGTATTGAACGGAAGTTTAAATCTTCAGACAATAAGACCAATGACGTTATGGCTGTTTTTCAATTTGCAAATAGAGTCATCATTTCAAATACCTACATTATGAGGAAAGCACGAATTCAAATGTTTGTGAATGGCAAATGATATCACAAGGTCTTTCAACTTAGGCTAAGGAGATTTAATGAGATGATTACTTTGAGATTCTGATAATGCAAAAGGCAAAAATAAGCGAAGTTAATTATGTAAATCTTGGAAACGGTTGTATATTTAATTTATTGTACCCATAGAGAGGTAAAGATTTAAATAGACGAGGGGCTTCCGCGTTAGATGCAAACGCTTCCGTGATGCAACAACATTGTAGATAAGTTCTTATTGAGTAAGCGACTGTGAAAGTTGACTCCCTGTAAATATCAATAAACGTGTTAATACATGTGGCATTAATTGAAGCGGACGTAGAACTGACATTCTCCACTAACGGCAAGGTCGTCTAGACATGACCGATGAAGGTCGCACTCTCAAAACAAGACAAACTTAAAATCTAAATATAAATAGAATGAGAACAAACAGTGCCTAACAGCGTTATGTATGATTGCATTATCTGGTGTGCATTGTCTCTGCATTCAAATGTGTATCTTAAAATCCTTTGTGATGCCAAACTTTCTTCGATAGATTTCAGGCTATATTTAGCTAGAGTCGAATGAGTGGTACTTTATATGAGGTTTTTTCAAGTGAATATTTAGTCAACACACTTTTGCCTATTCAATTGTTATTCTACTGAAGACCTAACGATAACGAATGAGGGATTCCCCAGAAGCAATACATCGCCGGATTATTTTACATTTATTGTTGATTTAATTTCTAGAACTTCTTATACTACGTGCTTCTAGCTTACTTTGTTTACGATTGGTTATATCTATGGGAAATTAATGGGTTTGGATGCATCGCGAGAGAAAGTCGACTTGGCAGACACAAAGATCACAAGCGCAAAGCAAATGCACGAGGTATACATACTGAAATGGAAATAAGTCACGTGAAACTCGATAAAGGTCGGGCTGTACACGTCTTGGCACTGATACTTATGCAGTTTAATAACAAAGTCTCATGAATATAGAAAGATCATGCAGATCATGCCGGTGCACTATTTGACGGCACCGAGCGATGAATAACAAAAAGACTTCATGGATCATTAAACAATTTAATGGACGTCTAATCAAAAGAGAAAGATGGTAATAAAAATCCCTGAAATGAAGCACGCGATGTGATCGTGTTGACCACGACCTAAAAACAACGATAAAACGATGAACTTTACGATTGAAGTTGGAGACCAACTTACAGACGATACTCGAAGTGATTAAAATATTCATTTATGCCCCAGGATACTTTCAAAGAATTAAGTACAAATATCAGAAGTTCTGAACGAATAATGAGAAAATTAAACTGAAAGAGGTTGCACGACAATAGTATTTCTGAGTAAATAATTGTCGTTAGGTAGTAAATTAGTATAGGTATAATATACTCTATATACTCCTGAAGAAACTTGAACTAGAATTGAAGCTAAGAACGTAATTTTTGTACGTTTTACCAAATTAAAAGATGTCAAGTCGTATCAGTCGTCTAATAAAAAACTTTTTATCAATTTCAGCGATTACAATATTAATAATCTCATGCTTAAATGGAGCACACATGGGCTTGGATCGATAAAACTGATTAAGATTCCGAAATATTTTGTATACATAATTCAATCTAATCTACAGAACTAATAATAAAAGTGTAACATGAAAAAGAAACGAGATAAATAAAGAAAACAATAAGTCAGTAAAGCTTGACACTAAAACATGAATGACTAACTAATATAAAGGTGAATGTAGAAGAAATGAAATGAAAATTCTTTAAAAAACCGTTGAGATTTTTCGACATACCACGTGACGGAAAGTGGGTGCGTTTGACGATGGTAACGATTTTCTCAGAACACAGCTGAGACGAGGTTGTGGACTTGCGCACTGGAGTCTACATCCACGTGGCTACCCTATACATTTTCAATTGTATTCATAACCTACAAATCCTAACCAGAGAGAGGGAGAGAGAGAATTCAAAGATTGTTGAGGGATCCAAAAACCAACAATTAGTTAACAATATTTCACAAAATTGTAAGGCGTGTTTGAATTACTGAGAAATGGAACAGACTCCATGCTTGAATGAAAAACGCCTTAGTGGAAAAGCAATTAATACTAGTAAAATAGCTCAGGGAATCTAGAATGATGCTCCATTTAGTCTACGTCTAGAATATAGTTGCAATGTCATGGAGCTATCTCCCAGGCATGCGCAGAACGAAGGGTAGTGCCACGTGGCAATCTCCCGTTGCATAACCTTTCCCATATTGCGGGAATTCTCGCAACCCTGAAATTTGCACATGAAATTTTATAAATGCTTAGTCCAAAATAAGAGTAGGCGCACACACACTTCTTTTCTGATTTTGATGACATAATAAATAATACTGTCAGAATAATTTTCATTGTTCTGATAGTGAAATTAATTCTGAGAAACTACCCCAACGAAATATTTTAATTCAAAGAAGGAGGAATGGTCTGGCTTGCATGTAACAAGTTTCAGATGTCAGTTCACGAAGTGCCACGACAGTCATATCTATTCTAATTAATTTAATTAGAATGTTCCGCGTGTCATGCATAATTAACATATCATCGTTATTGCGGGTAAATGAACCTAAGTTTGTTTAGCGTCCATACAATAAATGAGAGCTACTTCACAATGTTTTCACACCTAGCTTAAAATTTAGTTACGAATTTAAGATATTCTAGCTCTTGAGAGAATATTGGAAAATAATTGACGTTTGTCCAATCTCTAACGAGTCCAATTACCAGGAAGTCAGTAATCGGAGAATGTCTCTGACTACGCCTACAGTACCCTATCAGTTAGTAGTAGTACTATGGCATGTTGCAGCCACGTTGCACTGCTGTGACTGTGCGCACACATGCACAAGTTTAAGACCCACACAGATGCAATTCTGCAGAATGACTGCGGAATTCGCCCGCCATTTTAGACAGAACAAAAAAATAATATCTTGGGGTCTTTTTTAAGTTACAAGTGCTAAATGATGTTTCGGAGGTTTGATATTCGAGAGATACTGTAAAAAGCTAATTAAGCTTTAATTCAGTGCTAATACTTTACATAAGGCTAGAAGAAGCCCGAAATGGCTGTATTGTATAGATTCGTGCGATTCATTCAGTGGTGCGAAATGATTAGGCAACGTTTTCTTGAGCCAGTGACCTCGGACGAAATCGTACTTTGAAGTCTGAACAAAGCAATAAATAATAAGCTCTTTACTGGACGAATTCAAGACATTCATTACAACAAAATCACATTACACTTCTGAAAAGTGAAAACATATGTCATCCTTATCCTATAGGGATGACACATGTTTTCATTTTTGTAGTAAGTATAAATATTCTTATTCAGCTGTATCATAATCATTGTATTCATCAAATATCTCCTTTCTATTTGGTATATTCTTAATGGAAATTGTATGAGCAATAGATTCTCTTATACGAACATACGTACAACATTTTCAGAAAGCGAAAACCCGCCATAATGTAACGTGGACGCCACGAGTACCTACGCCATGCTGCGACGCAGACAATCCTTGAATGTAATCAAAAGAAGTATTTGTGACTACATCAGACACAATATTAACACTCTCGCTTTACCGCCACACAGACAGTTGTAAATCCTGACGTAATTTCTGCAAGCACCATATTATTATGAAGCCATGTGCCGAACACGTCGGCGCGCTACGGTTTGCCTTATTAGAAATTCCAATGCGGACCTTAAACTAATGGTTTCTTGTGGCACTTTACAATATAATCCATTTATATTTGTCGAAGACTTCGCAGAACCACAAATAAGCGAACTGGATGTTGATAAGAACGCGGATTTGCTGTATATCCATATTACGGTAGAGGGATAGCGGGGTCGCATGGAGTATGCGACGTACGCGCGCGGCAGCTGCGGGGCAACTAAAGCGCGCGGACGGGTGTGGTGCCGCAGGGGGAGGTCGGCGTGCCGGCGCGCGACGTGCGAGGAGGGGAGGAGGGGGCAGGCGGCGTCTGAACCGCGTCTCTAGTTCGCTAGTAGAGGCCCGCCGTGAATTGTGCAACGTCAGCAAGCGCGTGCGTACTGCCGTACCCGACTTCGCAACAAAAACCTCGATACAACACTTGCGTCGGCGATTATGCGAACATCAAGTTTTCACACAAACTTGTTATACTATACTATACCCGATGTTACTTTATTATCGTGGGATGCGAGTCGCTTCCATTAATAGTTTTTTAGTTACTCCAGTCAAGGCTGGCGTTGTTTTTATCATTAATGATTAGCTAATTCATATTGTCTTATTAACGTGTTGCACGTTCATAGGAACACAAAGTTATTTGAAGTTTGCGGTTTATACTTGGAGGGGAAATTCCAAGCAAGTATGAAACTGAAGACTTAAACAATGTAGATATCAAACGAATTCTTAGAATTGTTACCAAAACTCAGCTCCGATGTCAACTTGAATTGACGATTCAGTTGTAAACATAGTAAGTAATGCTTTCCATTTTCAATGAACGTTGATTTCAGTTACTCGATGATGTCTGGAATGGCGATGGAAAATTCAGACACTGACATAGCGATAATTTTACGACTTTCATTGGTGACAAGAGGCCCTAGACAATGTGCCATTCAAATAGCGAATGCGACTGTCGAAATGCCAAAATGTAGGAATTTGGTCACGTGACATTTCGATAGCATCTGTCAATCCCATACATTTTTGACGTATTGACAATCGCCTTCGCCATGCTACCGCTGACAGAATGTCACTTGTCTAGAGCCCAAGGATATGAAACTCTAATTGGATGATGATGTAGGTATCCCATCATAGTCCAATACAAACAAGAATACACTCATATTTAAAAATGTAATTTGAATCGGATGATCTAATCAAATGGAGGAAAAAGTAAATAAAAATGCATTAGATTCAAATATGTACGAGATTTGATATTTACATGAGGAAGGATGACATTATGTCTATCATGGTGGATGACGTGATGCTAAAGAAGAGGTGCACGATGCAAAACAAACATATTAAATGACTTTAGAACCCAACTAGGGAAAACAAAGCAAAATAAAAGTTAGATCTATATCTCCCAATGCAAATTATATCTAAAAATAATACAGAAATATAATCTTTTTAACACAACATGCAAAGATTACAACAAGCCCAATCAAGGTGGTCAATATTCATAATGAAGTGATAGGTGATATGATAATGATACTGTAGACATTATTTCTTATTTCACAACTAACCAATAAGTTTGCGGTCGCTTCGATCTGAACTTGACTAAGAAAATCCTTTATAAATTCATAAGCAAGTTTCCTCAGAAATATTATTCAAACATTTCATTTCGTACGCATGCAGCCCAGCCACCACGTTTAGACATATTTCCGGTCATAAAACATACTCGTAAGACTACAAAAGAAGTTTCTTGCTGACCGAATCAACATAAACCTTGTAAGTAGTGGAAAATTTAAGATTTAATTTGAACTTTATGGAAAACTCACGATTTTTAAGGGACTTTCAAAGATGGATACTGCAATGATATTTGCAGGAATGACAAAATTATCGAAAGAAACGATCAAGGGATTTCAGAAGCCATAAAAGTAAAATTTTTGTAAAACTTTTATAGCACCGTTGTCCATGTAAAGTAAATGTAGGCAACAGCGAATGTCAATAAAAGTCAAGTGAAAAATTTTATCAGTAATCTCACGATTCTTTTCACTTTCTTCTTTAGTATAGGTACTTATGCATTTTGGTTGAGCTTTTCTTAACTGCAGTTTACTTAGCATGTGTTACCTTAACCTGCAATATCTATCATAGGTTCTTTTATGGATGGAAAATCATCAAATGACGTCTTCCGATCTGGGTGGAGCGGAAGGGAGTGTCAAACTCTTACTGGCTAAAACCCATCCGTGTTCCTCCTTAAGCCCTTTGCGTTCCAGGGCCGCGGTGATTATTTCGAACAAAGTCCTAATCCTGGCAGGATCTATCATAGGTCAGACTTCAAAATCATTTATTCAAGTTATGCTGAGACAGCAACAGTTAGCACTTTTTGCATGTCAAACATCGCAAAAGGCAGTTCCGCAAAACGCCTTTCAGTCACATCTTGCAAATGTTTTAGCTGAAAACTCCCCAGCAACTCATCCGATGAATGATGAAATAGTAAACGAAACTGAAGAATTAATCA
The DNA here is from genome assembly GCA_947386135.1 of Melanchra persicariae. NCBI lineage: Eukaryota > Metazoa > Arthropoda > Insecta > Lepidoptera > Noctuidae > Melanchra > Melanchra persicariae. Next base: position 3,712,917 of record OX376661.1, on the reverse strand, counting down.
ATTTGAAATGAAAAGAGTTACCAAACAGGTGCAGAGTGCCAAGGTGAAGTTATACAACACCGAAAGAATGTTAATACAATTAGAAACGACGATAAGAACTACCGTGAAAGAAAATCAATGGCGGACATTTCCTGCGATTGTCGACAGATTCAGCCGAGGGGTTTATTGTCGATTATACCGAAGCATGGTTTTCGTTACTTGCCTTACTAAGTAACTGCCAGACAGATGTAAAGTACCTGTTGATTATTATCAAACTTTTGCCTTTATTTAAATTAGTTTGTGTTTAGTTCACCTTATCATCGAGTATAGATGACCAAACACAGTACCTAAACTTGTGATTGTTTTCAAATTTGTTCCCATCTGTTACCTGTTTATGTATTCCTTTGAATGGAGAGTAGGTATAGGACACAGCTACACTTTCTTCCAAACTTTTGGGTTGTCATCAAGTGTATATTTTATTTAATTAAATCATTACAGCGATCACTATTTTGCGAATTAGTTCCAACTCAGTCACATTCTTTGTGTAAAATTATGGCTATGTTACTTGTTATCAGGGGTGCAGAAGGTCGAGGAGGTATACACGTGGAACTCTCGGTCGCTATGGAGACGAGTTATAGCAGTTGCATAGTACAATGAGAGCGATAACGAAAATATTTTTATTGCTTTCTGCTCACACGGTTTTACAACTGCTAATAAAACGATCGTAGTTCTCCGTTCAACGTTACTAGTTTCTATGCTGAATTCATTAGGCTTCAAATTTGAGGAAACCATAATCTTAAATTAAAATATAGATAACACTAACAAACATGTTGAAGATCAACGAGTTTTTTTTTCTGATACATATTCAATATCGGAGACACACCTGTCGGATGATAACAATAAACAGACGATCTTAAATACAAAATACCAACCCAAATGCATTAAAAAACGATATAACAGCGACAAAGCATAAGTTTTAATTAAAGAAGCTTTGCCGAAATTCTTGCAAAGTTGTTGAGCAAGTTTTTAGTCACAATGGTCTCCCGGCTTAGGTTCGTTGGAGGCGATAAAAACACCGGATAAACCGGTACCTTGACACAAAGCTACGAACAGACGGACGCCAACAATAATGGAACAACTGTGTTTTCAGTATAGCACAAGATAGGTTTTCACACAAATATATGGAACATGATTTGAGAATCGCTTACTTCAGCATCGAATGCGGGTTTTGAGGGTGACAAACGCACACAAGATGAAAGGGGAGGAGCATTGTATGCAGTATACTGCGAAGAGTCGGTTCCTTGTAAACTCCTTGTGTTATGGCCGGAGGTGTGGTGGGCGGTGGTGCAATTCTCCGCCCACATATTTCGCCCACAGTCGGGCGCCACTGAAATATATTGTGACGTTTGCTTTTGATAATGCCGACAAACTTACATACTCGTTTTATTTTAAGTGACCTCGTTCTCAATGGAACGAGTTTGCAAAGAAAATTTTCCGAAGCATCGGCAGATTAAAATGGCATACAGATTCTTATTTAAGCGTTAGTTGACCTCTACGCATAAATTTTTGCTACCAACAGTGATAATATTTTTGGAAGTTGATTATTCGAATCCAAAATCGCGGAAGTACGTCAATGCTAAACGATGAACTCTCCAATGGAATAAATCAATAATGGAACTGGAACCGTGATCTCCATTTCAATTTCAATGTCCTTGGCTCTCCACATTTCACGTGTAAGGTCAGGAGCTCTTGAAACAATAAATTGAAGAAGATATTTTGATTCGGTTTTGAATAATAAACAAACTTATATCAAGAGGTTTATTTCCAACAACCACTCAGTGGATAATGTTGTTTTTGCAAAATATGACAAGAGGTTATCTGGTGATATTATTAAGTTTGATCAAATAACTAATCTTATGTTAATTATTTCTGACGTATTTATAAATTATCATTTTACAAATTATGCACTTTGTAATTATACGATAGTGTATCTTTCTATCGATATGATTAAAACTTCCAATGAAGTCAACGTTGCACATTTCAATATTCATTTGTTGTCTTTAGGAGTTTGTCATACATTTCAAAATAAAACAGCATCTGTAGCCTTGAACCATGTTACGAATGCGACAAATCAAGTACATGGGGATGACCCAACGACTCCTAAATTACATAAAGTTATTTCTGGCCTAGTTATATTAAACATAACCAACGTAACTCGGCTTCAAATAAGTTCTTAATCAGGAATATTGCCAGTGCGACAACTTTCCGTGCTCCAAGTAATTCGGCTAACTCAATTCCATTATAAGTACGGCAATCGCAAATTCAACACGCCGAAACTAGTCTAGACGTACTTGGGAGAGAATTAGGGCACGAAAATCGATTGAACCAGAATCCATTAACTGTTCTACGTTAGACTCGTAGTAGAGTTTACTATTAACGCTTGAAACAATACCATTGTGAACCAAGTTCACGGGTTTACACTTTTCTATTTTCGTAATAGCTTTGTGAACTAATCTTTGATTGCGTTACTCGTATTGAGTTGAGAGAAAGGACTTCTGTCGTCGATATACGTTGGGAATGAATTGACTTGTTTATGATTTCGCCGTAGTAAGATTACTTCAAGGCATTTAGTTGGAATCCGTTGTTTGAGCTCCATTTCAGCATAGATTATGCGACTAGTGCAAGGTAGACTTATAGCTGGCTAACTATCAATCCTGTTTAGTTCTGTTTGTACTTTGTAGCTATTTTCAAAGTAGCTGCTGCTAGGACTCTGAATATCTATGATTTACCTCGAGCACAATTATTGAAGATAATGTTATGAGCAAAAAAATGCATGCATAACGATTACTTATCGCTTTCGTCAACTATGGTGACACGTTGCCTTTTCTTGACTCCCGCGCATGTTTTAATCGCGATAATCAACATAAATATACGTTTTTAGTCTTTATTTCCAAAATAATTTCTCATTCAGTCCCATCAGTGCTTTGTTATAGTGGGGCTACTGGCCTTCCAGATCCGTATCTACCGAGAGTAATCGCTATTCACCTGGCTTAGGGTCCAAAGTTCAACGAAGCAAAAACAACTATAAAACTGGCTGCTAATCTCAGTATTAACATTGTTTGCTAGGATAGTGAACTCATAAATTCACACACGGTTGATCTTCAGTCAGACAATAAAACGTTTGCGATTATGATTCCGATCGCTTGCATGTTGCATACTAATGAGCTTCGAGCAGTCGGACTTGTACTTGTAGTACTGAGTAACGCAAACGCAAGGCAGGTGCACATCTCAAAGGCCACTTGATGCCAACTGCATTTGGTGTCTCGCTCGTCATTTCCGCAGGACTTCCGTAAACAACACAGCCTCAACCTCGCGTAAATGGGAAAAACGTGATTCACATCCTCGTCGACGTCATCGTGATCCAACTCTATGGCTTGGCAGTAAGCCGCTTAAGACCGGTCTAGACACCTCGGTCACGGTGCCCATCGATGATAGGTATCTGTTAGTTTATTTAAGTTTTTGACATCTGTCAGTTAACGCTGGCGTGTTTAGGCTGACGTCCACGGAGCGTGACACGCTGAAGCAACGCTATTGTTTTATTTGTTTTTGTTGTGAGGTGCTGAGCTTTTAAAGCTGACTTCCAGGCATTGTTTTATCTTAAAACTATTTAGAGAATAGGCTGTTTGAAATATTTATACAGTTCATAAGTAGGGCGCTCTAGCACCACAGTAGCTGGCCGAAGTGAACGATTGCGCAGAGTATAGAAATGTAAAGATAATAGTTCCGTAAGTATCCAGTGATTAATGGATATGTTAAGTTTCTTCGACAAGACCTTACACGTGCTTGTGCGGCCATCCACTTTCGAATTTCCCACATACATAAATACGTGTTACAACTCTTAACAAACGGATGTCAAGTTAGCTTAGCCACTCAATTCATAGGAAACACGATACAATGTTACTCCAGCAGTTTCCGATTTATTATTCATATTACATTTTGGATCTTATGTTACGGCAATAGGGCTGCCCACAATTAGTTGGATAGTATTTCTGCCATGTGAGGCAAATTCCCAGTCTCACGCAATGTTTTGCATAAAGGCATTGTTTAAGAAAATTTACAATACAATATAAAGTTTAAATAACTGAAGTAACTTGTTTTCGTATTTCACAGTGGAGCAAGCCGTGTCATTGTCATGTCATTTATCAAAAGTTGCTTATGTGAAAACTGAAAATATTCTCGCTCATTAGTAGGTAAGTAATGAATTTGCATAAATTGGTGATGTAGACAACAGTTCGGGCATTATTCAAGTCTAATTTTGTATCCGGGACATTATTGCACGCAGACCATTTTATTCTAACAATGTGAACAAAATTTTATACGTACAGCTTGACATTAAAATGCCGATTGACTCGGCACTGGGCAGTGTAACAATATCCAACAACTAAGATGAAACATGACAACATTTAAATGGTAATAAAAATCATGACCATCAATAAATAAAATACACAACTGTTAAACTGACGCTTTCGCTTATTTTGATTGGTCACCATAACATTAATTCGAATGACGTAACCAGGAGAACATGGGCAAGCAGAAGTTCAAAGAACTCGGTAGTATCAATCAACGGCGGAACGACTCAACTCGAGTGACTCCCGCAGCAGCTGATTGACCTATAAAACAACAAGCGAGAGAATTCTAGAAAGGGACAGCTAGAGGAATAGAAAAGTGCGTGAAGGGCGTCACGTAGGCAAGCGACAACGAAACAGTAGGGCAAGGTCGTCAATGGAATTTTGTTGATGATTTTGGTAATAGTAGGCTGTAGTTGCGTGTGCACGTGTCCTTACTTCCTAGGGAAGTAAACATGAGTAGTAATGAATATGGAGATAATATAGTTGATTCGTAATTGCTCAGATTTGCTGAGGTTTCAGGTCGTGTAGGTCAGGATTGTACATACGCGTAAATAAGGTGAACAGAAGACTTTATGAATATCATGATACTTATTTATCTTCGTTTCAAAACGTTGTTTTACTTACTTTAGAACATATAACAATGCCATGCCAACAATTTGAAAGAAATATTTCCACGAGTGAGAACTTCGCCCTTTCGCTATTTCGGGTTTACAAAACTAATTTATTATTCTACAAGAAACTTCTTAAATCCGTCAGCCACAGAGCAGTCACTTTTCAAACATTTTAAATGTCAAAGGCGAAAGTTTACCTTGGCACAAGTTTTCCTTTTGTACTTAGTTTGCCAAACTTTCTCGTTATCGTTAAACAAAGACTCAAGAAGTAATAATTGAATGAAATAAAAAACACTGCTACTATCTTTATGAACTTGTTTATTTGTTTACTTGTTTTTTTATCTGGTTGACAAATCGTATGTGGTAAGTGGGTCACTTTGATGTGTGAAGGCAACGACGACGCATAACTATGTATTTTAAAACGTTGGTGTGCCGCCGTGTGCCTGGTTTCTGACAAGTCTACCATAAAAGACAAGTGTTATATTTCACATTCCACATTAACCATTGTAGTCCTTATCTCAGGCTTTTGGGAATATGCTGCTCCATTCTTTTTTTTATTTGAGATGGTGTTGCTCTTGACTCTAATCTAGGTTAGAGGTGACAGAGACAAAGTCGACGATGGAGCGAGCTTACCCAGAAGAAGCTTCACACAGATCACTCTAACTTCGAAGAAATTTGAATAACAACCAGGTGCTGCTAAGCCTGAATACCGTTCGGTTGATAAAGAATTATTACAGACTGACCTCAAGCCGTGCGATAGGTCAATTTAGTAAAATTAGATTCGTTGTCAAGACTTCCGGGTTCTGACTGCCTGGTACTTACCGCAAATATTCGCACGACCGGCCAAAAATATCCCGTCTTGCATGCATCTACATAACAGTACAGCGTCTATTATTTGAAACACAGTATTAGCCCGGAGGTCAGTCTAAAACCGATGTTCTAACGACTGCATCATTGTTAACCAATAGTCTACAAGGTGTAGTGGATGTAACAGTTCCTGAGAATTACGAGTGTATGGCTTCGTTTCCATCGCGTGTCTATTCATGCGTTGATTTACAAGCCATTTTACGGTGCTTATTGTGTATTATAAGACGACGATTGGCCCATGACAATGAAATGCAAGTAATGTTGTGACTTGTTATAAGCGATTTTACTTTTTAGCTTTACGTGTTTTAAATGGAATACGGCGAGCCTGTGTGGTCTTTACCACACACGCTCGCCGTATTCCTAGAACGAGGAAAGTTCTGGGGATGTTCATTTTGGAAGTAACATTTTTTAGGTTTGTACAGTTCTCGACAAATAACTGTGCCCCTCTGAAGTTGGCTACGAGTGGCTGCGTAGTAGTTAAAATTACGAACAAACTGCAACTGCGCATGCGCAAGAGACATGGGGGCGGGGATTATGGCGGCGAGATTTTATGTCTCAGTCGCTCGTTTACGTTCGATGCATGCTTGCGTCCCGCTTGCTCCCGTCTACGTGACTGCACCTGCGCGATCTTTGCAAATGGCTAACTTCAGAGGGGCAAAGGAGATGGCCAGTTTACTTAGGGCACTCTGCCTAGCATCTAAAAATTTATGTACATTAACGAATTTTGCTTTATTTTGAATTTAGTATGCTCTAAAATTAATTGTAAAAGTTACACAGTCCAGTAACTTCAGATTTCTTAGAAATTAACAAAAATATGTTTTGGTCATGAACCTCCTCGAGCTCATAACTAAGTGGTAGCCACTGTAGCCAGATTTTTCTGCATGGGTAAGCTACGCTTGTCATGATCAATGAATGGATGACCATTAAGCCAATTACCAAGACTTCAGAAATCATGTTTAATAAACTTTCTTTACCGTGAAAGAAAATATTGTTAGAAATCAAGGCCTCTCTCATGTCTGATGTGATGTAATGTACCAAGTATAATCTAAACCCTGTGAGTAGTAGGACAGGAATGGAATAATTGGGTACCCAAGATATGAAGGTATAACTGGATAGACTCTTGATAATAGAATGGAAAACATTTGATTTCACATTTGATGAAAGGTAGTGTCATAAAGGATTGCAGTGTTAAAATAAAAACAAACATTGAATAAGTTTTGAATGTAACATTGAATATTGAATCATTCTTACAAAAATGTCGTCTAAAAATGATGCTGCTGGAGTTATATTGGTCTGGTGTCTTGTCCAGCCTAAGTACCAGATCATTGTCATCACGTGGCAACAACACCCTACCGTCCTATTACCAGTTTCTTCTCGAGATGAATCTTGATGTAATTGTCTATTAGCCCTCATCCAGCAGGGATGACAAACATAGTTCCTTGTTATTCCCTAAAACAAATAATATTGACTTGTAACTAATATAGCTTGTGATAGCTTAATGGTGTGAATGTTACATAGAATGTAAAGTCTCTATGTCTTTTCGGTCTTGCATACTTATCAGGCATACATTTCCGACTCTTAGAACTTACATACATATAATAATAATTTATCACTTTTCATATAAAGTGAAAGAATATCATATCAGGAACCCTCGCAAATGCCTGTGAGTTACTCATCATATATAAATGTCTTTTGACATCTCGCATAAGGCCATCTGTTCCAAAACTAACCATGCTTAGTTTGGGATGGCATGGCCGTGTGTGATGATAATACTATGGCAACTTACTTATTTATTATATAACTGGATACTTAACACGCAGACACAGAACAAACATTTGTGCTCACTTGCAAATATTTAACAAGGGACAACTTTAGGAATCAAACCCATAACCTTCAGCTTAGCAGTCAAGGTTCCTGCCCACGAGAACAAGCCAAAATGTTCTCAAAGCTGTGAAGTCAGGCAATCTGCACTGGCAAACATAGGCTAGTCTCATTATTTTCACTTAATATTAGAAAGTGCCCGCTGGGAAAATTATGTTTTTTGATAATCACTTATTTTTGTATTATTTCCATACATCATAATAAATCATTACTGTAATACATGATAATAATCATACCTGTAGTCTTACAGTAAAAAGAAATTGCAGTAGAATTGGTGTCCCCGATTCAGTTATATGATGTCTTATATCCCTTACTGATCATCAGTCACAACTAAGGCACGCCATAGTGTGGCCCAGTATTCTATGATTGGCACCTTCTGAATTTAGCAGCAAGAAGCAGGGGTGACAAATATGTCCATCTTCTGGAAGCTGAAAGGCAAAGTAAATTATGAGTTATGGGGTAAGTATATCAACACTTTAAATATTGTTATATGAAGAAGAGTTCTAAATTAATTCTTTGCTTAAATGAAAATAATAATTGCTTCTACAAATCATTAGCTGCATTGTTTAGATAACATAAGAGAACTTGTTTTATGTACCTACATAAATGTTTTCATCCGCTCCTAAGACGACCCACTGACCAGAATATATTTTAAATAAGTACGTACCCTGAATTGTTAGCCATTGAACAAGCAGTCTTTGGAAAGGCATGTCTTACGAAGACACAAAATGTCTTCTTAGCCGTCCCGTAGCTATAAGTACCGCAGTTAATAGGTACACCTCATTGTAAACAGTTCACTTTGTCCAAAACGTAAGCACAATCAAGTCCGTATTAATAAGCACTAGATAATCGTTGGGCAATGGAATCAGTCCGTGTAGAATAGCAATGGTCGATATGGAGAAAAGATAACAATATAATCGCACAGTTTACAAACAAGACAAAAACTCACGCAAAGAATACCCACAAACTAACAAACGTCAAAATAATGGCGGGCGAACCGGCGAACGTCGAAACCGTCATGTCGTTTCGTTTCGTTATTAAAAATAAATATTTTTACAAAAAAAAGTTATTAAAAATAAATATTTCATAGCATAGCATTCGAGTAATTAACAAAATATGAATGTTATTATGATTACGACGGTGCATAATAATTTAACAGTCAGAATAATTCATAATATTACCCTGATAGAACTAAAATATATTAGCTTTACAGGGAATGGAACGTTTATCTAAAATGGCGTGTTTTCTCGATACGCCGGAAACGAAAAACAACTATTTAGTTTAAATACTTTTTCTGAAGTTGTACGTAAATGTCAATACTTTTTTAAAATGTATTTCTATTTTCATTTATTTGTAATTAGGCGTATATTAATGTACATGCCACTAAGCGTAACTAGGCTGAAACTGGCCATGTCATTTATTTGACGAGAACTGTAGTCCATACGGTGATGGGTTAGGACTACAACTACATATTAAACAAGGAGGCCAAATAATCCCGTACATTTAGAAGAAATTGGAACATTTAAAAATAATAAGTCTTTGTTAACTGTTGGTAAGCGTTAGATAGCTATCGATAGTTGAGTTCATTTTTCACATAACAGACTATGAATAATGGTTGCGATATTGAATAAGAAAAGTCTTGTACGCTCACTGTGGCTTTCTCTTTTCAATCATCTGCCATGATTAATTACGTAGGCGAAACCCGCTAGTGTATTAGAAAATAATTATGCACACGGGGAAATCAAAAGGTTTTTGTCTCTCTCAGCTTACTCATTAGAAGAAAACTGAAGATTTGGAAGTCTATATAATCTAGTGAAAGATTACTTTCCCTGCTAAAAAAAAACAAAAAGAAATGCCAACCGTAAAGTAAAATCAGGGTATCGAGTAGGTAAATAAAAGATTGTAAGCTCGACGGCGCTTTACTATTGCTTTTAAGTGTGTCGTTGAGATCTTTTATTGCCGACCACATCCTTTTGTTCCTTGAGCACCAAATAACAGCGCTGAGAATTTATGGTTTTGTTTGAACTACCGATGACTTTGGCGCCGGCGCTGTCCTTCGGTCATTTGTATAACAGAAAGTTCTCAATCAAGTATGATGCAGCGCCAAATATACATGTTACTTGATACTATGCCATCATCGGGCAAGAACGAGAATAATATGAATTTATTATACAATACTGAGCTGGGATCAACAAATAAATTTTCTGAACGAGCCTCGCCGCTATGCCAATTACCTTCCATTGTGGTGATGTAACTTACTAGAAAACCATATATTTATTCAACTGTGAGCAACACAATAGCTACCCGTATCAATTGGCCCTATTTAATTTTGTAATGAACTCAATATTTAAACATAAAAAGATTAATGGATATAGTTTTTCAACGTTCATAACTAAAATGCGTATTAATTTAGTTGAAAAATATAATCCCGCCCATATTGAACGGGGAGCTCGTCCGCACCAGGCGCACAAAAAACAAGCCAGTAAGACAAAAACTGTCTGTCTACTTTATTTAATATGTTAATAAAACTCAAAAAAACCTTTTAACGTTTCAAACTCAGTAGACAGCCACCCTTTGTAACAGAGGGTTCACGTCGACGGCGACGTCATAAAACCATCGAGTCGTCCAAAATGGCGGCGATCGTGACCTTGAATACTACTACGGGGATGGGGACTGTCTGGATCAGATTAAAATGGTATCGATTTTACGCATGTGTTGCTCGGTGGTACTTTCACCCCTGCGTTGCACCTACAGGGGCGTGGCAGCCGGTAGTATCGGTTCTTGGAAATTCGTCCGACATTCTCATTGATAAAATACCAATAGTATAGAACTGTTTTGTTTATAGTCTACGAACTGGAGCGGTGTGCGGGGTGCGGGGTGCTTCATAGTAAACCTTAAAACAATCTACACACGATCCCTACTTCCCTATTAATAATAAATTCTGTCTGTTACGCTTTCACGCTAAAACGACTACACGGATTCTCATGAAATTTAGCAGATATATAGCCTGGGATATGGAGAAGGTCATAGGATACTTTTTTACGCGATAAACGACATCCACGCGGGCAGAGACGCGGGCAAAAGCTAGTTTTGAATATTTCCATCAAAGGTCCTAAGTCAGTGCCCTGTGAGACGCCGAGCGTCTTGCTCTGTTTATCAATGTTGACCATTGTATATCCTGACTGGTAGCTTCACACACAGTGCGTGCCTGTACCCAGAATGCGTACTAAGATAAAATAGATAATCACATTTAAGCAGTTGTCTTTCTAAGTAAAACTAGAAATGATTCTAGAGAACTAAGGCTTTGTTAAAATCTATGATGACCTTGTACTAATCACAATTGGACATGTGATTTACTATCAGAGTTGGTTATCATTGGGATATTTTGTGATTTCCGAACGTTTATCAATTGTTTTATCTACGTTGATGGTCATTGCTAACAGATAACACCCATCAGTGGAGATTACTAGGAGAGGAAGACAAAACAGATACCAAGTACATAATTTAATAATAAAAAAGTTAAAGAATACTTCAACAGTTATGTAACCCCAATTACTGGTAGGCACTTTGTTGAAATTCAATTAGGTGGCTATGTTACATAAAGGTCGAACCTTTATTGAATAAATTACCGATATTATTAGATTAGTGAAACAGGTTTCTATAAGTAATTAACATACTTACGGCATTTCGTAATTTTGAGGATGTTTGTTGGGCAAATTGTACTCTTTGTAGGTACAATTTGCCCAAACATACATTCCAAGCTGAATCGCAGATTAATCAACGAATTTAAAGATAATAAGTAATTATTAAACAGATAATTTACAGTAATAATATTTATCACTTAAGTTGACAAGGTCATAACTTCACAAGTAGCGAACAGATAGCAGAGAAAAATAAGGTTGACTGAAGTCCGATAGTGCTGACATTCGACTCGCATGTGGTCAGACCGAAAACAGGCACTAATGTGTTTCTGGAAAATACGATGAGGATAGACATAAGCCACAAAATTGTTCTTAAGCACTATTGCATTTGAAATTGTCTGTTTGACACTACTGGATTTTTTGCTACAAAACTTTGATTGAATAGAGAAGTAAGTAATTCTAAAAACGAACAATGTTTACATGAATATAAAACCGAAATTATTATAGTCTTTAAACTTCCATTCATTAAATCAAAGCGTTAACAAAACAACAAGGTCGGAATAAATTTCCACATCATAAAAATCTAAGAACACAACGGAACATTGAAGAACATGCACGGCCTGAATGAAGAAAAAACATACAAGGGCAGGGGGCTACTTTTTTTATTCTATGACTCACCGCAACGAGTCTGTCTGATACTCGGATTCGTGGGCTTACCTGAAAAAAAAACAACGATACAATATGCGATAAGGGATTGGCCTTGAGTTCATATTACAACTCAATGTGGATTTCATTGAGTTAGAAGCAGGTGTGTAATCGAATGTCAGGCTCGACGGAGAAGATGTATCGTTTTCGGTAGCAGGTAAGTGATTTTGTGGCTGTGTAAGGTAAGATTTTATTGATATTAATAGTTGTGTGTGTTGTATCTATTCAGTAATATTGAGCTGTAAGTTGCCATTGCCGTGCAACAGCGGATGTAGCAGACTGAGAAGATACATGGATATAAAAAGCTTTTTTTCGCAAGCCAAGCTTTAGCCGGCGTGGATGCCACAAGGAGTGGATCATTTATAATCAAATCATTGAAGAATTTGCATTCACTTCATTGCCTGTCCTAGATCCATTATTTAAGACTTTGAAAAATATGTTTAATAGGAACGCTTGAGTGATTAGGTATATTTTATGGCGCCAAACATGATTACTTAATAAGGTAAAATCTAAAATGCAATTACCCGTATGAATAGTTATTTATAATTAGTATAATAACGCTAGTAACTGAACTAGTAAAACTATTACTATCAGTGAGAGAAAAACAATATGGCATGGCATTCGTTTAACTACATTATGCATTTTTATATTTTCACATAACATGACAAAAATATACAATGATACATCACAATTCAATTGACACAAGTGAACGAGTTGTGTGACAAATAATATTTAACCTGCTTTAGATTCCTGATGATTCATAGGTATAAAAAAAAATGTGTTATTCGTTCTTACGAAGATTAAACCATTTAACCTTGAATTAAAAATTCGATCATAAATTAAACCAAAGCAATGTAATTCCTCAAAAGGCTAGAACAGACCTTAAAAATAAAGGTAGGACCCTTTATTTTTAAGGTCTGTTCTAGCCTCTCTAGGTCTAAGTTGTAATCATCATTTTTGTCAGGCAAATGAATGCTAGCCATCCTGTTGATGGCAGCTATACAATAGGTAATCACCTGGGGCCTACCGGGCTATACCGATAACTACTCTCAACTACTACAAGTGATATGGTGGTAATATCTGTGGTCAAGATGAGACCACCCAAGATTGCTGATAAAATAGAACTTAATTAGAATTGAATATTAAACAGCATAATGCATAATTGTTGATAAGGTGGAGTATTAATAAACTGCATAATTATGAATAGAAAAGTACGAGAGGAAGGTAAAAGAAAATATCCATCCACCATTAAGTCCGTCCACCTAGGATATGAAAGAAAAAGGTACTGAATTACACGTGACGGTTGAGAGAAGATAATGGAAGGAGAAAACGTGCTGCGCGACCGCAAATAGAAGTAAGATCTTAAAATACCTGGAGTTTCTTATAACATTAACAAAAAGTGCTGAAGATAAAGCATCTCATCTCCGCATATACTCATCAGGTTGTTTACTCTCAAAGCGGGTTAATTGTTTAAATATAAAGAGAACTCCTTTAACACGTGGGTGTCCAAGTTAATAAATACATTCAAAAAGGTCGTCGCACTTTCTGTGTTCGATAAACAAGTCTGAATTTTAAATTCAAGGCTGTACATCGTCAATGTACTGTAAACCATATCAAAACGTTATTTCTGACTGTCCTTGTCCCTTGTTTGCTACTCCAAGACATAATTAGTGTGTATTTAGTTACTAAGAATTATTTTAAAACAGCTGTTTAACATAAATTTACAGATTCCGTGGCGTAGCTCACGTAGACAGGACGTTTTCCAAGATCGAACAAAGTTTTGTGTTTTCAATTAGACTCCTATATAGGAACCATTGATCAATTTAAAAAGGCCCTTGGTGATGGTGAGAATACATTAGACAAAAACATCCGCATTTCTGCTAAAGAAACAAACTACTTGAAGATCAATAATCCTATTGACAAGCGTGTTGATGATGACATGACAAAATTGCCCATACGACCGCTTGATCTAGCGGTATGAGAAGCTTCGCCATGATCAGTAGCGGTTACTAGATGATAAGTGACAATATTATATTGCCTTAGCTATTGTAGCAGTATCTCATATTAAAACATGGTTTTCTTAACACACCTAAGATAGATTACTCGTACATAGATTCAATCTACAGTGCAGTTGGAGAAACGAAGTTATTGATAAATTAAAACATCTCATTTATTGTAAAGCATTTAAAATTCAATCAGTTACATACGAGACTTTGTAGGTCTTCCTTGCTTTCGAAATTGCACATCAAATATGAAATTTTGTTTCTTCAACAACAGATTGAAAATCTAACAAACGGCATTCCCTCGAAAATTTCATTTGAGAATTTCACTTATTCAGCCGTATAATGTCGGATTTTTGCCAAGTATGCGAGACTTCAGAAACAACTGCTAAGAATTCAATTGACTTTCGTATAAAACTGTTTGTTGTATGTCCTGTCAAAGTGAAACATCAAAGCGAGTAGATGCTTGGCATCATTTTGCTTGAAACCATACACAAGGCTTAGAGTCAAGTGTATGTTATGAAAGATCAATCGCAACTGTGGTTCGTGCTCAATAATAAATGTTTTTAATAGCTTATTGCAAACAGTATTGGTCAATAGTACGATTGACTCATCTATCATTGAGTGAGGCATACAGTAGTAGTTTGGAAGAACAATATAAAACGATGTAGCTATTAAGTAGTTGAATGTGGGAAAGCGTGGTCAAGACATGATTGTTTCAGAATTAAGTATTTTTTGGAAAGATTTCATCAAATGGCTGTTAGTAGACTAGACTTTGATGAGGAGCGAAGACAAACAAGTCAATACAAATCGTTAAATAAATGCAAAATTTATCTACAAAACAAATACGTCACTTAGAACCTGAACAAGTTGGAATTATCGCATTACAATGAAAATAGCCCAAGTCTCATTCAGCTATCGAATGAGTTATGTAATCGAAGTAAGTGTTAGCAAAACAATAAATACCGTGTGCCCTTCAAAGCGCGAAGGTCATAAGTGTTTTGTATAAACAGTTGATAAATTTTAATACTTGTAAGTACCTTATCTGCTCATTTACAAAATAATTTCGACACGGAGTTTGAGATATGGCATGTAAATGATATCGAAAAATATAAAACAATGGATTGTCTCGATTTAATATTTGCCCACAATCTTAAAACTGCAGAGTTAATGAGTATACTAAACTCGGCGGACGACAGTCGAGTAATAACAAACTTTAGTGGCTTGTTCAAAGCGCAGTTACGGTAACAGACCGGTTAACTAAAAATAACTTGAGACTTTGAGCCAACATCCCGATGCGTAGGCGCACGGTTTTAATCTAAATGTTAACAACGGCGATGCAATGATTAATGGAATCAATTAAGTTATAGATGATGTGCATGCAGTGCCAATCGTGAAAGACAGATGAATAGATCTGATAGTTCGGAACAAGAAACCTGGTTGTTTGATTAATGCATAGCTGGGATGAATAACTTTCAAAACATTTATGCCAAAAATAATGCAGTCAAAACAATAACAGTTTAGTGTTTTCAAAATGTTGGTTGCAATGAAATCATCAGCAGTCATATGAGACGCGATTCAAGTATCAGATACGCGATACCCGATTGCAATAGTTCAATGGAATGCATTCGACGATAGAGTTGAATCATAATCAAGTATGTAGTTTGATGCCAGTGATGTAATCATTCCAAAAGCAGGCTTGTTTACGTGCACAACTGGGTCAAACGTAAAATAAAATGCGAGGGCCATATTTGAACACAGGTCGACAAATCTGGTGATAGCTTCCAATTTGCCGAATGACTTGGCGTATGACCAAATTTTTCAACGGAAGAATTTACCCGTTTTTCTACGGCATTGCCAATAAAGTACGAGTACAAAGGTAAGGATTGGGTAATAACGCGTTGAAGTATTTTTTACCTTCAAAATGCTTGGTGCATGGAAAAACACGATTGGCGACGCGACGAGGCTCGACAAAAATAGCTCGCATCAGTACGATACGGCATTTTGATATGGCCGCGCGCCGCATGCGTCTGGGCGAGGTGCAAGTACAGGAGATTACTTATTGAAAGCAATCCAAAAACATCCATCATGAAGGGTACTGTTCGGAACAGGTCTAGCGCCAACTATTAACAAAGGTTCAAACAGTGATGAAATCATTATTTGTAATTTTGAAAAGTACTATCAGAAACTTTGTATTTGTAGCAAGAGAGAAATAGGAGAAACTAGTGTCAATGAATTTCCCTAAACAAAAGGCAATTAGGTATGCATGCAATATGCACCCAGAAAAGCTTGCAAGAAATGGTTGCTCGTCCTTGTCAACAACACGAAGATGACCTTATTGGTCATCAACTCATCATTGACGCAATCGGTGCCCGCTACCCGCCAGTCCCTTACACCTCGACTCACGCGCATGCATGCTGAGTCAAGGTTAGCCGTGCATCTGCGGGCCTGCGTGCACGCACCGAGGCCATCCCAATATAATATTATTTGTGTAAGTACAAAAAAGTTTTATTACTCTCTGGGAGACGAGGCGAGGCTCGTTTTAAAACCCAAGACTTTACCTCATCTTCTGCTTGTTATGATCTCAACAAAATCAGTATAAGGATGCCAGTTTGCCGCAATGCTTTGCACGTTTTGTGAATAAGATGCTGTATCTTTTATCTGAACTGAATGGTCAGTTGTTTTTAAACCTTGATAGCAGTGTTACGCTACAAATAGACTACACAATACTGAACAATACAGATACAAACTTAGTAACAGAGCGGAAGCCTGTACAGAACTCTCTTCATTAATGACGTGTCTGGAACACAATAATGTTTTTTTTACATGATGCACGATGTGTTAGGAATTGTTCGTACAGCGGATACGCTAGTCTTGTTGATGCACAATGCACGTGAGCTATTTGCATACTGCGTGTTAATACTCGTAAATAGCGATCGTGACTGGAAGGCGTGATGGCGATGGCGAACCGGGATAAACATACGGACAACTAACTTGTTAATCGTTTAATTGTATTAAAGTGTTGGTTATAAACGTAAAAAAGACTGTTGCTGTGCAGCTGTTATCCTCGATCAAGGGCTAGAGGTGGATGTGGTACGTAACTATCATCAGATGCCAGTAAGTTGCAGGGAGGTCAGCTACATGCCATGCTTTAAACACGACTCCGGAAATGTAACCCATGTTTATAAATAAACTAGGCATTATCATATCTTATCATTACTTTATGATTGATATTATTCTTATTGCTCAGAAAAATAGATACGATTAGAGACGCCTACATAGACGACATTTTGATAACATTTTGGTGCCAAAAGCATAGGTACCTAACTTTGTGGTGATTGCACGCAAAGCAAGCAACGACTCAATTGATCTTTTAGTAGATTAGTGATTTTAAATACTAGCAATATATCCAACATGACAGCAATCCAATGTATTGTAAAATAGCAAAAGTCTTCGATCAACAAATTTTTCAATTGCCTTACGAGATGACCTGACATCACGAAAGTTTTCAATAACTATCATTTAGATACAGCAAAGGTTCAGAATAATAAAATATGAAATTACAATTGAAGCATGAAATAGGCAATTCTGTAAGCGATCCGATGGATGTCTATGGACATTACGCTCAATCAAATGGTGCGATCAGGCGTGCAGTGGACTTTGACCTGGCGCCGCTCAGGAAAAAAATATAGGTACCTCAGACAGTAAATTAGCTCTGCAAAAAATACAGGTGTTGTTTTTCGTGAACATTATCCTTCCTCACCAGCAATGTGTTATTTCGTAAATATACACCTACTGTTGTTCGAAGTGCGTAGGTTTTAAATTCAGTTTTGTTTGCCTTTATTGTTAAACCAAAATTTGAACACACGCCTAACTCTAAACTAAGTTTATTCAACGTGAATTTTGGTGTAACCAAAAACCCTCAAGCGTCAGATTGTTGACAATGAATGTAGGGCATTGAATTTGATATTCAACTTGGAGCCAGCCTAGTTTTTTCGTTCAAAACTAATTCTGACAATGCATGTTTTTTAAACAAAAGAGTGCAACGCTTTTAAAATAGAACACTGAAATCTACACCAGCTTGTGTACTTCACAACCTGTGTTGTGATACACAAGCTGGTGTAGATTCCAAAATTGCGGTCTTTAAAAGACGACCATTAATCTGCTTTCAAGGCATAAAATTTACACGCGTCCTTGATGCTTTTATGTCATTATATTAATTGGGTTTCGTAGTAAATGCATGCATACAATTAAAGCAACCGATTAAACTTGGACTTTTATCTCGTTGCGGGTTTTTTAGAGCTAAATAAACAGTCCTGAAGGTTAAAACTTGGGTGTCACAGTGAAACTTTATTTAGTTTGTACAGTAACATGCGTTCTGTTGAATCATGCAATCCCTGTAAGCTCAAGTTTAAAATAGATTCAATAAAGTCACAGGGGATAAGAGTCCATTTGTAGGCAATTGAAGCAGGCGATGAAAGTGCAAAACTGAGTCAGTCGTTAGGACTTTAATCTGCATAACCGCGGCTTACTGGCTTGCTCATAAATTATGACAAATTCATAACATAACATTGACAATCGCAATTGACGGAGTCATGTCCTCGTAAGAACTCGTTGGTCGAGTTAGAAAATAGACCGAGGGTGGAGGCGCGGGCGGTTCAACGCACTGTCAGGAACTGCGGTAACGTATTTTAAATAGTAACCACAGCCACACGGCGCTTATAAACGTTGTGTTGTTAGCTGATTGCTTCATTCTCTGAGGAGATTTACAGAAAAGATAAAACGTACATATGTGTAATTTGTGGAGATGAATAAAAACATTTATTATTATTATTATTAAAACAATGCAACTTTCATGCTAATTAGCTTGAAGTTATGTGCAGTAGATGGCTGCAGGTACGGCGAATACAACGACCAATTAGGTCTAGCTGTTTCACTTTTAAAATACTTTAATTGGAATGCTTTTAAGTAAATTCCAGCTTGGAAGGTTATATGAGATAGGTACTGTGGATAGATTAACAAACAACCAAGTATTTAAATGCAAGGAAAATTAAGCACTTGAATCCGTAAATCAATGAAGAAAGACCACCCAAAGAACGCTGTGTAAGTGTACATAATATTTCGCAATTAACCAAACCAACACTACAAATAATTCGAGACTGTAATCTGCTAATAACTTACAACACTGGTATTAATTAAACATGGTTTCCAAACACTTGGCTTCTATACCAGTTCGCAGCACCAAATGAGATTTTATTAGCTTTCAATTTCGACAAGCATCTGTTGTTCAAAGTAACTTCATGCTGTGAATTGGCGATACACTTTATCCGTTAATTTACATTGCTGCACCAAAACCGGTAAATTAAATAAACAGAATGTTAATACATTTAAAGTTAAATTACTCAATATGGACGATGCAATGTTATCCTTGTATGCAATGATGATTACATTACTGGCTCCTGTCATTATTCGAGTACTACAGGCAGGTACTACTAACGAGATCTGATAAGATCGTCTCATTGAGTATTCTTACTAGTTGTTGGACTCCTAAAGCAATAACCTAGAATGAAATACGAACGTCATGGGAATCTTGTGAGAGTGGCCGGAGCGTTTTGCATTATATGATAATTGAAAATGTTAACTTACGTCCTACAATTGCAAAGTACATAGAATTCTGAGCGTCCTGCAGTTTCATAAATAATTTTGCATTCAAATCACTGATTTATCTTGTAAGCCATTACGACTATGTACGTCATGTTGGTATGTAAATTTAATTACAGGGTGAGTAACCGCCATTTTATACTTTGTATCTAGACTATCTGTTTCATTATCATCCTCCTACCCTCATCCCAATTTGTCTAGCTTTTCTACAGTACGTTTTCTCATCTTAATGTTCACAATCTTTCTAGGCGTATCATCTTTCACACAAACCCATGGTTTCTTTGGTCCTCCTCTACCCCTATAACCATCTATATTCATAATAAATATTTCCTCACGTTATGTTCTTCATTCCTCCGCATCAGATGCCCATTTCATGACAATCAATTTACAAACTTTTCGGTCATCGTTGCCACTTTCAGAATTCCTCATAATGCTCATTTTTTGTTATATTCCTTCGAGTAATATCACACATCCAATACCAAGGAACCATAACTAGGCAGATAGATAGGTATATTATCTGCCTAGTTATATTCCTTGGTACCGGATGTGTTCTTTCTTTATTTATCGTGTGGGCAGTAAGGTCTAACGATTCCACACACCCTAGTGTCGGAGTTTCTAAGCAGCCTCAAGGGGCTCTTTCATGGTTTATTTGACTGGATATGCCATGATGATATGATTTTAAAAAGGACACAAGGATTTTGTCAGTAGATCGACTTTATGTGGATAACCACATAAAGTATTATGTAGGTACATAAGTACCTACATAACCACAAACGTCGATCTACTGACAAACATCCATGTGTCCTTTTTAAAATCGCACTTCCCATTTACCCAGTGCTCCGATTTAGAAAAAAAATACTGTTGCCTGGAAGAGATCGCGGAATGTGATAAGGCCGCCCATTATACATGTGTTTTAGTTTGTATTGTTCTTTTAATGTTATATATATAATTAGATATTGTAAACTCTGAACAAATTGCGTAGCGCCAAACTGTGAACATTTACATAAATACTCCCAGCGTTTAAAAAAAACGGCTTAGAAGTAAATTGTTCACTGATTGTTCAAATTGATGCGATTACAGACATAAATATCGCAAATGTGGGTGCTTAATATTTTACGGTACAAAGCTATCGATAGCGACGGAATTTATTACGACTCCGGTCTACGCTCGATCTAGATGGTCCATAATCATAAGCCGTAATAGCTGCAGATCTCTTGCGGACTATAAATAATGGTATTGAAGACAATAAATCTGATGGTTTTAAGTCCGCACTTATAGCAGATTACCATTTAATTCGCCGATAATCTTTTAATACAGTTCACAACAAAAGCAGCAACTGTACTGTTAACAAGATAATTCTGTATGAGACATTCCGTGATGGTTATTAACGCCTGATAAAATTTAATAGCAACTATAAGTCCAACTGCGTTTAAGTCTGAACAGTATAAATTGCTCAGACTATTTTATACACGAATACTAATTAATTAATGAGATAAAATCAGGAAATATCTTCAATGTGACACCAAAAGTGGCCTTAGTTTTAACTCACCTCGAGTTCAATATCACTTTGCTGCTATGTTAAAATCCCGTAAAAATAGATAAAATATTTTGTAATTCAGAACAGATACGGCTGCCCAATTTCAATCTTGCCTTCAGGCTTCACTCTCCTTGTCAACCTTGGTATTATTTTTAACTTGAACGTGGCTTTTATCTCTAGTGTATTACAATGTATGAAATAACTTTATTTTTTTTTAAATTGGAAACAACGACTTTCAAAATACCAAAAAAAAAACATTTTTTTTTCTTTTATTGAGGAATGGGCCTGCTCTTGACCTCGATGGTTCAAGTGGGACCACCTGGGAAGTATAGGTACTCTTTTTAAACACCAAGAATTTTTGAAATCGGACCAGACATCCTAGAGTAATAATCGGGGAACATACGTATACAAATACGCAAAAATTACATCATCCAAGTAAGTAAAAATGCTCATAAAATAAAAACTACAGAGCCAATATGCAAAATTTTTTACGGGACCGAATGACAAGAATACCGCATCGAACTAAAAAAGAATCACATAAATCGGATCACCTAATCGGCTTACATACCTATAAAAAATATATCTTTTTAGAAGTCTTTAAAAACTCCAAGCGATTGATAAACTGCAAGGTTCTTCTTGTACTTTATATCGCCCTGGTACTTTTCAAGTTTAATAAGTAGTGCTAGTACTAAATTAGTTTAATTGCCATCTACAAATACGAAGTTCCTTTGAAAATGATTAAAAGAAATTCTTGAGCAATTAAAACTAACGTCTTCTGATCTTCTGATCAACAAAATTAAAACTAGCGGCAGGAATGTGTTGCTATACGCAGTTGCACGACAGAGGATCAAGCAAGCACTTCTCAAGATAAGTGTAACTGCAGTAGATAATTTGATAGTAACGTGATCTATCTTTACACCGTGTGAGCACAGTAATTAGGTAATGCAAGCCGTGGAATTACGGAGCAAGTAGAAAGAACATGCTCATAATTATTATTGTAGGTCTCACAGCGACAAACAGATCGTGGATTAGGCGGATTCCTGATAAATAGGGATGTTTCCTGAGTAAAAAAATTATTCTATTTAGTCTGTCAGTCAGATTATCGACAAAATTGGACACGTATTTTATTTAACCCTTACAAAAAAAGAGGAGGTACTCAATTTAGACGGAATTTTTTATTTTTGTATGTTTGTTCAGCGATATTTTCGCCAATTGTCAACCGATTTTGATGTTCTTTTTTGTTTGGAAGATTATCTTCCCGGACTGGTCCCATCTAAATTTGGTGAAGATCTGATGAAAAACTTCAGAGATAGGTAACGGAACTCTTCAATAAATGATAGCAAACCTCAGGTATTGCTGAAATCTGCTGTTTATTGTTTACACCAGTTTATAATATAACATCACGCCGCGCCGGTACGCTGTGAAGGGGTACGTGTACAAGTCTACCATGGTTTTGGGGTTATCTATTCGGGCATAACTTTATTGTTTATGAACCAATCTTGATGATTCTTTTTGCGTTGGGTTTAGTTAAAGCTAACCACTAAAAAGTGAAAAACAAAAAACTTACAAAAAAAACTGCAGGATCGGATGAAGAATAAAACATGCTTAAGCAGCAGAGTTTAATCGAGGAGATAAAAAATGATAGCGGGAACGCACCGAATCCCAGTGATTTATGTTTCCAATTTATTACATTGGGTTAAAATTCATGACAGCTAACAAGAACGACAGTAAATTACATACAGTGGGTCCATTTGAGAACATGATACGAAATACCACCCAGTTTGCAACAGTGTCTGAACGTCAAATCGAATCAGCTTTACCTAAAACAGATCACCTATAAGAAAAACGTACATAATATCAGTTTCATTTGACCTATAAAACAGTGTACATAGAAACTATACGAGTATGTGTACCTGTTTATCTTTTATTTTCAAGGGGCCATCGAGTGTTTCGTTGTCTAGCGATTGAACTGAATTCTTTGAATTGGAAGTAGTTAATTAATCCAATCAAATCTTTACCTTGTGTAAGTCTCTAAGCTATCTAAGTTTAAGGAGATGAGGAGCGTCTGTCTGCACTTGATTAGCAAATTTTCGATTAAATTCTTTTTGGGATCTTTACTGCCTGGGAAGCACAGATATCCTTCTAGGAAAGCACTTATTCAGTGAGGAGTACTCGTTATTTAATCAACTTTCATTCTTTCCGGTTTTAGCCTGAGTCCAATAACTTTTCAGTTACCTCTATGATATTCACTTATATGTAGGTAGTTGGAAATATTTTCGAGCAGGCTCTTATAAAAGTGGTTTCTGAAAGTGACACTAGGTACAGGCTTCCTCAAGGTCTCCAATATTGATAAACACAATTAATTTCTAAAAATACGTACACACACATGTCCAGATGTCCTATCATAACTTCCGTGTATTGTAATCGTAACAATCTCTGTTTCGCTAATAACGAGATATGAGAGTTTATCAGCGATCGGGCACTCGAAAATCATGGAGCTGTGTTCCTATTAATTTATTGTACTCACTGCGATAGTAAGGACTCAACTATAAGAGCTTTATCCAATAAGTTAACGACAAGATAACGATCTAAAAAGGAAAAGTTCCCTTTTTTGCGTCGACTTGGGAAAGTAGGTTGGAGAAACTGAAGATTAAATAAGTTTATGAGATTTAAAGTCTGAATTTGATTTCAATTGGTTTAGGAATGGCTTATGGGTTTTCTGTGATCGTTTGAAACTAAGTGCGAATGCACTTAGTACGAATGTACTCATATTTTAATTGTGAAAGTTTGCATTTGGTAAACTACTGGAGGACATAGACCGCTCTTTGCCGGAAGTACGTTCCCGAGGGATAATTTTCGATTCAGGATCAGTTTCGCTCACGCGGGCCAAGTCGCTAAGCATAAGCTGTAGAAACATGAAAACACGTGACTTTACTCTCTGAATTACAAACTCACATCAACCAGTGCCGTACAATGCTATATTTTACGCCGCTCTTTATCCTCTGTCCACGGGTATTTGTAAAGCTTGGAAAAATAATTACATTTCAGAAAACAAAAGGCAATTCATCCAGCTCACAAACAAAACAATATCGAGGGTGAGTTTTACTCTCGTTTCAAAAGAAAGCGTAGAGGAAATTCATACAATTCGCTTCAATAACATTCACTGTTTTCTCGGAACTGTACGGGAAAGGGGGATATAGTAGTCAGTGGAGCATTGCGGGGGTTGAATGCGTGGTGGGGGGAGGGGGGATCTAGACGTCATTAATTTGCGCCCTTGTCCTCGTCTAGGGAGCGCCAACGCAGATGCTGCGGCTTATTTAGTTTAGCGTGGGTTTAAGATGGCTCCTTTGAGCTCATAGTTAGATGTTATATAACCCTGTGTCATCTAATGAGATTCTATTCAGTTTCTTATGTTAAATACGTGTGACGTCATGCTTTAAAAGTTCACTACTTTGAAAGATACATAATTGTATTGATGTCTCACCCTATCAGGTATTAATAGTAAATGCTTGAATGGAAACTGAGTTTGCAACTATAGCTAGAGGCTACAATTCCATTTCCGAACTATCTGGATGACACTAAATTTTCAAAAGGGTACAGAAGATGATTATGATGATTTGGATACTCATGACGAGAGATCTGACGTGAATCAAGTCTTAGTATGAATGATATGGATATCCCAGTCCAGTCTACTGGGATATCCAGAACTCCAGAAAGCAAAAGAACTTGAAAAAATCTTTAACGCACAAACACATAAGGTACTTATTCAAAATTATTGCTACTAATATTATACATTCTGTGAGTAAATCGATTATAAAACATTACAACCTAACATCTCATTCCTCAACAAACAAGCAGCGCCATCTATTCAAAAACTTGAAAACTAACTGACAGTTATTTGAACAGCTTTATCAAAAAGGTCAAATATGGACAGGTCATCATCAGGTGCAATGTACAAGAGGCCACAAGGCTTTAAATAGCAACTTTACAATGTAATGTACAAATAAATTTTTTATAAATACATTGGGAGGTAGTTTGTTAACATTTTGTAAGTTTTGAACACCATAAAATAAGATTAATTTTAAAAACCTTTAGTGACTCTAGTTCTCCATTCAAAAAGGTAATGGTGTCAGTGAGGCCCCAAAAAGAATGTTTACTAAATGTAAAACCATTTTGAAAATTTTTTTATGATATGACACAATGCAGGGCGGGCCTTCGAAACATTTTTTTTGCATTATTATTGTGTGTTCGTAATGATGGAAAAACTCATGAACAATATAATTTGATTAAGTCAGTAATATACTGAAGACATAGTCTCACACACAAAAATAAGACACACTTTAGGATGGAAATTAGACTTTATTGTAATAACATCCAAGAAGAACTACCCACTTGATTTTAAATAAATGTTAAAATCCAGGCTTTATGAATATTTTACTTGTCCTCAATTTGTTAATTTATAACAATCTCAAAAGGTAATTCTATTGTTGGCAGGAACTCAGTTTGACAACCTATTACCACCTATTACACCCTATTATATAATCTTCTATTGATCTTTGTGTTCCTAGTACCTACACCCCCCAGTCAGTTTGGAGGAAGGAAGGAAGATTGTACCTATTTAATTAAAGACAAGTCATTTTTTGGGGCCTTATTTGTTTGTATGATTTATAACAAAATGTTTACAGTAATTCATAAGTTTGATAACACAGGCATTGTCTATCTTTAGCCAGCGTAGTGTAGTATAAACATGCACATGTTTAAAAAGGACAACCAAATTAAATTTAGAGATAAAAATATCATGCAAAACTTTTTTTATTACACACATGGTCCTTGAATATTTTATAAAAGCACATTCTTTGATGATTGTTTCATGGTCCTAGACAAGGTTAAAATACAGTTGTGAGGAATTTTACAGGCTTTTTTATAGTAACAGACTTATTCTAGATTGAAAGAACAAAAATCTAATAGAGTAATCATGGAAAATAATGTGGTCATTAGTAGTGAAAGTCATTAGACAACACTTTACCAAGGGATTTGAGGCAAAAGGCTACCAAGGATCATACCATTATGAAATCAATTGATTTCACATACTACTTGAACAAAGAAAATAGCACTAAACTGGTATTTTATTGCTTCAAGGTTGTCAAAGAGATATTATATGTACCAACAGTACAAAACACGATTGTCACTTAGCAAGAAAAATTGTGCGTAGTTTACTCACCTGGTTAGAAAATCTCGCAGCTAGAAACTAAACACCGAAATCCAAGGTTTCTAAATACAGTCCACGTAAATTAATCACGGGATGTTAGTACTGATAAGGATAATCTGCAAAACACTGAAATGTGCAAGACCATCGGGACGGAACAACAAGCGAAAACATACCGAATGATCAAGAAAGAATGTTAAAACAAGGACAGACAGATTGGCATATCAATACGAAGAAGGCTATAGTTTGAGCCTAAAATATTTTTTACCTCTATCTTTTTGCAAAAGAGTGAATGAGAAAAAGCATGAATTGAATCGAATTAATTTCCACTAAACGTTTCGATGAGCATGAAAGGGACAAAAACTGGGCGACATAGAGTAAAATCAGCTGTCGACAGCTGTTGTCAAGAGAGGGAGAGGGATGTTTGGATTTTAAATTTTGAAATCTAACTGAAATAAAATAAAAGGAAATACTATCAACTTTCTATTTAGCCCTCATAATTTAATTCTATCTTCTCCTTCAAAACTTTTGGGCTAAAACCATTGATGTATTAAAAGCTCAAAACTTTACCAGCTAGTCCTGCAGAGATTTACACTGTCAAAAATAAATTGGGGACTGAATTATTTCCTATAACTTCATTGCAGGTAGCAGGTTTATAGGAATCTATTTAAAGTTTTCGCTTTCTTTTTCCCTTTTCTTTTGTTTACAGAGCTGAGTACAGTTTTGTTGAGAAGTTAACCCTACATACTGCTAGGTGGCGCTGTTTCCAGCTTCACGCCTTTTTGGCCAAAGACAAGTTCGAGACTATGAGACTATGAGTCTGTCTGACATTGTCATTTTGTGACAGATAGATAGAGCCGTTCACAATTTTGTGATTTTACCATTTTACGCTTGATTGATACGCTAATTGATAATTTTTCTAATTATATTGGCATCAATCCAAACCTACAAACAGATTATGATACATGTATTTTATTTAAAGTGATTAATTCAGTGTTTTAAACTGCGTTCTTTAAGTTTTTGTATCAAGTGGAAGCTGAAGAAGTGTTCTGTCAGTTGTTCACTTCACAACAATAACCTTTCGTCATTGTGGATAGGCTAATTACGTATAATTAGTACACGAAAATATAATAACAGCGACAGTGAACGCGATGGCAAAGGAGGAAGACGACGATAACTTGCCCGATAAAGATGCGGCTAAAGAATTCTATGCAAGATATGAGCCGAAAGAAATAATAGGAAGGTGAGAAAATAATGTGGTGCTCACAAGTGTGTCGCGATTTTTGATAAGTTGCGTTGGTGCCAATTTTTAAGGAACTAGGGAATTATTTAAAGCGTCTGGGCATCATTACAAGTGTTGTTACTCATGAGTCTTCTGAGTGACCTTGAAGATGAAATTATTGTTAACTTCCTTTGATAAATCAATTTTAATGTAGTGAATTAAAGTAATCGGATTCTTAGAATTTGACCTCTTTACCTCTTTGGCTTCCAACATTTTTTTTTTTTAGTAAATAAGTTTGTTTGGTCAGTGGGTCATCTTTTACTGCCTACTAAGTTTTACCACGATTTATTATTTCAAATACAATTTACTCACACAAATATTAGTATTTTTGTCTGTTTTGATGATATTAAAAAAAAATCAATTCATTTATAATTTTGAATATGTAGTTCTCCCAACAATAGAAAATATTCTACCCAATTTAACTTTCCTCGCTCAGGGGTATAAGTTCAACAGTGCGAAGATGTATAGAAAAGGAATCAGGAAGGGAATATGCAGCCAAGATCATAGATCTCAGTCAGGAGTCACAGGATGGGGTGGACACGCACACCATGCGTGAAGCAACGCGGCAGGAGATACACATACTGCGAATGGTAGCAGGACACCCATATATTAGTGAGTGAGTTGCTGGCTCTTTATTGCACAAAAGGCTTATTGTTTATCACTATTAATTGACCATTACAGTCTGTTCCATGGTAAAACTGTTACCAGACTGCAAGGAGATATCTCTGCCTTTCACCCTGCTTCTTTTCAAGCCATTGGTTCACTTTTTAGATAATTGGGCCTAGTAACAGTCATATCATTGGTACTTATGAGGTCCTGGTAAAATGTGGGTTCAAGTGCACTTGGGCCACTTTTATTACTGTGTAACAAACTGCCTTTCCTGATTAATAATGATTCCATAGCTGCTTACATAAACATTCTCAGTAACAAAGCCCTCTTTATAGAAATCTATCATCTAGTAAAAATGTTTTAAGATTTTATATCACTTACTATTTATAATATTTTTGTTAACATTTTCCAAAAAATATCAGACAAAGCCGCATACAAACATAAGTTATAATTTTAATGACCGACTAGAACAAATCACCTGAAGTAATATAATTTGTTACAGTTGAGCTGCAGGATGTATTTGAGTCCGAGACCTTCATATTCTTAGTGTTTGAGCTGTGCAAGAATGGAGAGCTCTTTGACTATCTCACGTCTGTGGTCACTCTGTCCGAGAAGAAGACTAGGTATATAATGAGGTATGTTCACTATTTATTACAACTTTATTTTAATGTTGTATGTAGTGGCAAGGAATGGAAAAAAGGAACGAAAATATTGAATTGCTCTAAGCATGGTATTTTATTTATTTATGATAAGTTATTAAGGAAAGTTATTTGCTAGGGTGATTAGTAAAATGCATAAACTTCATCTCAGAACCCAAACAGCATGGGATAAAATATCATACTGACTTGTAAAGAAAGAAAGAAAAATATTTATTTGGGACTTGCACAAGACAAACAAAAAACCGGCCAAGTGCAAGTTGGACTCGCCCACGAAGGGTTCTGTACCTATAAAATTATCTGTAAAAACGTAAAAAAAAACACGTTTGATGTAAGTAAGCAAGTAAGTATATTATGGTACATTGAGATCTTACATCCATTGCTGGTGAGCAGTTGTATGGAAGCCCCCTTAAAAATTATTTATTTTAGTCTAACTATAACGGTTTATGAGATACAGCTTGGTGACAGACGGACTGACGGACGTACGGACAGCGGAATCTTAGTAATAGGATCCCGTTTTACCCTTTGGGTACGGAACCCTAAAAATGTAAAATGAATTAAAAGTATCAGTAAACAAAAATAACAAATAAAAAACTGCATGAGTTTCAGAGAAGGGTCTTTTTTGGTCTTGCTCAGATGACTGCGAGGCAAAAAAAGACCCTTCTCAGCAGAATCAAACCTAAGTCGGCTCCGAACACGCTGCGAGTCGTCGCACAGTAGCAAACAGACTTCACAGGCGTCATTAAGTTTGAATCAACTTAAGTATACCATAAATCCCAAAACAGTTTTATAACTTTATATCAAAGTCGTAACTTTCCTAGATAAATTAGAAGTTCAAATAAAACAATGTGATCTAACACTCACGTGTAAATCACAATAGAGCAATATTAGAAAGGCCTTAACATGTAGGTAAATACGAACGTTTATGAGCCTATTGTCTACGCAACAAAGATCTATCTGTTATCAGACTGCGTATGCGCTGGTATCTCGGAGAGTGTTCGCAGCATGCACTTATGAATTATCTAAATTAATTTTCTGCAGCTGTCGCTATAAAACCTCTCTCACACTGACACAACTTGCGATTCCCTCTTGAGTCGCAGCAACACAAGTTGTGCTGATCCGGAGACGAAGTCTTTGAAAATATACTAGGTAGGCATAATCTATTTCATAATTATATTATACTAGCTTCTACCAGCGGCTTCGCCCGCGTAAATATCGGAAATAGGAAGGTTTCCTGATTTGTATCGTACATTTTTTACTCAGGAAACACCTACCCTACCCTACACTACCCTACCCTACCCTACACTACCCTACCCTACCCTACCATACCCTACACTACCCTACCCCACACCTACCCTATACCTACTCTACACCTACCCTACACCTACCCTAACACTTACCCTACACCTACCCTATACCTACTCTACACCTACCCTACACCTACCCTAACACTTACCCTACACCTAACCTACACCTACCCTACACCACCTACCCTACACCTACCCTACACCTACCCTACACCTACCCTACACCTACCCTGCATCTACCTTACACCTACCCTACACCTACCCTACACTTTCCCTACACCTACCTACCGTACACCTACCCTCTATCTACCCTATACCTACCCTACACCTACCCTACACCTACCCTACACCTACCCTACACCTACCCTGCACCTACCTTACACCTACCCTACACCTACCCTACACTTTCCCTACACCTACCTACCGTACACCTACCCTCTATCTACCCTATACCTACCCTAACCAGCCCAAAAGATACTATGATACCTTACACCTACCTTACACCTACCTTACACCTACCCTACACCTGCCTAACACCTACCCTACACCTACCCCTACCCTACACCTACCCTACAGCTACCCTTCACCTACCCTACCTACATAATTATACCAGCCCAAAAATACTATGACATGTTTCTGGTTTCCTGGTACTTGATGTTTCTGGTCTCCTGGTACTTGTGAATCTGAAGTACTAAGGCGGCAGTGGCTCTGAGTTTCCATTTCCTCCTCAGTCTTAATTAATCCACGCCACTTACCGGGATAAAAAGTAGCCTATTTTTTATTCGAGTTTATGAACTACATGTGTGCCAAATTTCATCCAAATCCCTTCAGCCGTTTTTGCCTGATTGTTACACAAACATACAAACATTCACCTTTATAATATTAGTAGGATATGAAATACATTTGTAAAAAAAAAAATATCAGAAATATAGAAAAGTGTTTTTTTTTATTTTTACGCAAAACGTCGTTTGTATAAATACGAATGGCGTGTAGTCACTGCAACGTTTCTGTATTGTGACGTCAGATGGTAGCAGTGCTGTATTTTTTGACGTTTTCTTAAAAAGGCTAATCCTTCTTCGAGATTTTCAAAAATCCCACTGGGCAAAGCCTCCCCTTTTTCGCTCTTTCCAGTGTGTTGCGTCCTCCTCGAAAATATACGCTGCGCTCATGTGAACCAGCCTTAACTGTCCTTTCACCATTATCGTGCATCCTTTGCCCCCTTATGACGTGAAACCAATCTGCATAATACGCTCATTGTGTTGTACAATGGGGGCGATAGATAAACTAAAGTAGGCCGTTTATTAGAATGTTCTAAAATAGCACGTGATATTAGCGCGACCCGCTTGGCTGGTTATTTCAAGGGTAATCTATTGTGCATGATGACTTGAGGTACGGGTACGGGTCATCAGGCTTGAGCTACGCTTATCTCTAAATGTCTAAGGTTACGATTATTTCATATTGTGTGTTCCGGGGTTAAAACGACATTTAATTAGCCTATCTCTAGCTTGTTGAAAAGTTCTTTTAAAATCAATGTATTATAGTACAACTATTTTTTTATGTCCCTCGGCAATCATCGCGTTTCCGAACACAAACGAATGCTTATTTCCATGTCCATCAATTATTAGATTTATCGTGTATAATCATTTGAATTCAGAACTAAATACTTTATTTGTTGGTTTGTCTTGATTTCCGTGTTACTTATATAAAACTATTATAAAAATAAAGTACTTAGTGCTTAATTGCGAGGCACATTAAGAAAATAGTTGTACTGTACCTACTGTCTATCAGCAGTGCTATTATGTACAACTATGCTGTCAGCAATTGCATTTACCATAAACTCCGTATGTAGACTGAATATCGCTTTAAAACCTGGGTTAGGCTCAAAAAACCAAACTTCACACTAATAACCTATACAACGTGTAAACAGGTATTGTAGTCTACCGGACAAGAAAGGTCCAGGAGCCAAGCTAAGCCTGGTCAGTCTAGAGAAAAGATCCCTCTAAAAATAACCGCTAGAAATACCATGCCATGGCCTTTATGGATGAACCCGACCCATGACCTACCTATGTGTGTTAGGGCGAACATACGAAAATAATTAAACAAGAATAAAATATTGTTTAATATTAGACCATATTGGTATTAAAACCTGCACTTATAAGGTACTCACTTCTCTAATCTTAACGCTATTGACCCAACTGGTTCCAGTTTTTTCTCGTATCTACTTAATCTCGGCAGTTTGAATCCGTACAAAAATAAATTAATTTACGAATGGAATCTCATCATAAGGGAATCGGATAAGCTTATCCGATTGCCTTATGATGATAAGCCACTCTGTTGGTTGTCGTTACCGGCAAAAGCACTAAGAAGTAGTAACTTCTTGTTTCAAATTGCAATTACTTAGTGCGTCTATTTTGATAAGAATATTGTGAAGCCTCCATTAAAATTATTATTATCGACGATAAACTTTCCCCCCTGTAAAAAAGGCATAAGTAGTGTCATCTCCAATACTAGAGTTTCAACAATTTCGATTGTCCACAGCATTCTCTTAATTCATTTATAATAATAGGTATTTAACAAATTATAAACAGCATTTTATAACAACAGATCTATCGCAATCCACATTTAAGAACGTGTTCAATGAGACCATTGAGACGCCTACGTAACTTTTTATTCGTTTTGTCAGAGCGCTAAGGCTAGGTACAAATTTAAGCGGGAATCGGAGAAAGTGTTCGGAAACGCAAATTTTATCTGCTGGGCAATGGTTTCCTACATAGTCTTCCTCTCGTCATGCTCTTCCTCAAGGACCGCTGATGTATTCCATAACCCGTTATGGAATACATCAGCGGTACTTAACGCAAACTTATTCAGTCAAATTATAAAAATATTTTATTTATTATAAATAAAAAATTTTGTAAAATCCAAAAGTGCACACATCTTCCATGAAAGTTTCTAAGGCATTATTTTGAAGAGCCATTTTAAAAAACCAAAACTTGCGTACTTATGTAATTGTTGTTACCACTACTACTGCGATTTCGTTGCATTTTTCTTCATCGATTTGTTACCAGCCTTATAATCGTCACACACACGGGAAGCGGATAATTATAGCGAGTGTTGTTTGTAGATGGTATGCGGGTGTGATGGTAATGAGCATCGTGACTATTCGTGACCTCCTTTTACTAAACAGCTCTTCAATTACCTATACAATACTTCTTTTCTTTTATTTGTTAATGTGCGTCTAGTCTCTGTCGACCTAGTACCTACAGTGAGGGTTGCCAGGTCTTAAAACTGGAAAAGACTCGCTATTTACTCATACTTTTAGGTTTAATAATGTGTTTTTTAAACATCTAGCTATGGACACTTGGATTTTGAGACGAATCTATCGCAACTTATTTGTCGAAATCCATCTAAGCGTTTGGGAGATACGAGGTAATAAAGAGATTTAAGTACATACATTCAAGATACGCGCGAAAAACATAACCCTTCTTTGGCAGTCGGGTAGAAAGGCCGGACAACTTATCCTATTCATAATTTGTGTGTCTTTAAAATAATATTTACTTAGTAGTTCAATGAAATTTTCAGTGAAACCGGACAGTATGGACGCGATCTAATTTGGCCGGACACGCATCCTAAAAGCCTGAAATATGTCCGCCTTTATCCGGACGCCTGGCAACGGCAACCCTGGGTGGAATCATTTTATATTGGCATGGATTTGCTGTGTTTGGAACACAAAAACACATTGATATTGTCATAAGCTTGGTTAAGCCAAGTCTAAGCAGCTGGTGAAATTACTATTGTATCGGCCATGTCTATAATTCGAAATATTTGTCTAGTCTATCAACGGGGGCATCGATCTCTGGCCATGTAGAAAACGAGCCCCTTAACGCCTGCTATCATTTTAAAAATAAAGACAGGTCGGGGGTTCAGTGCTAGCAACATATTTATCTGAAACAGTTATTTATAACAGATTTAACACATGATGTAACATTTATCAATTTCTAATAGATATTTTTGTTTTCACTATCCGAAGGACAGGGCGGCTAGCAAGTACGTATTTGCCACACCTCCTTTGTAGGAAAATATTCGTATAGCTAGACAAAATGATATCTAACATACGTTGACCCTCTAATAAGTCCGGCCGAGTATTAACTATAGATACTTTTTGTAGATAAGACGCACATACAACTTCATTCTAATTATTACATCGGTGTGTGAGTCGTGTGCACAGATAAACACTGGGATTCGCGCAAATTATACGTTGTACGGATAACCCAGTGTTGACTTAACTTCTGCGCTGTTATAGTCTCCTGGTACTTCACCGCAGTGAAATATTATTTTTTATAGACACATTTTTAAAAAGTACAGTTTTTCTAAAATGGCTTTGAGTGTGATCTTCAAGTTTGAGTTTGAGGGGAAATTCCTGAAACAGCAGGAATCTATCGCGTGTGTTGAGTTTCTTGTTAATTATTACAATGTAGTTTTAGAAGTTTTGTTTAGTAAATATTTGAGGTAAAGTTATTGTTTATTTTTTCCAAGCCTATAATTGATTGGGCATTTCATTTAAAATGGTGGATTCAATCAAAGTATTTTTCTTTTAATTTTCTAAATTGTTTACTTAATTAAATCCTCTTCAAAAACATTCGTAAAGTTATTTAATTAAATTTAAAATTCGTTCACTTGGTGTGGTAATAAACAGTCAGCACCTTATTTCCTTTTCATAACACAACGAGCTGATCGACAACTACCAGGAAAGCATAACTCTAAACACGTTCGTGTTCTCTTCTTACAGACAAGTCCTGGAAGGCGTGCGACACGTGCACAGCAAGTGTATTGTGCACCGAGATCTGAAGCCCGAGAATATCCTGCTGGATGACCAGCTCAACGTCAAGATCACTGACTTCGGCTTCGCTAAGGTGCTCAAAGATGGAGAGAAACTGTTTGGTAAGTGAAAATATCTTCCTCTTTTGAGTGAGACTCTTTAGCGTTAGGACGAGAGTGCCGAACGCCATCACTCAGCTGGTCGCAACATTTATTTGTGTATACCACTTCTTTTCCTTTTTATAATTTTAATAAGTTTTCAAGTGCAATTACAATATTTAGCATTTGGACGCAATAACATTAGGTTAGGTACAATGGCAATGTTTAGAATTTAGCAATTAATTGCGCTAAACGCACGAGACGCTCTTGAGACATATTCTTTACTATTTTGGAAAGTGTCTAGTGTGTCCTGCAAGAAGTTTAGTTTCATGATTTATAGAGCTTTTAGTTTTCAATTTTTTTTGGCATGCTTATTTTATTTCTTTTTGTTTCTTAGTTACATAATCTTTTGGCCTATTTATGTGCATCTATTTTAATTGCCATGTCTACCTACATAGAAATTTGGGTGGTATTTTGATCGTCCAAACAAAAGGATTTGCTGATAGCAGACTTATTCAGGTCTAAGGACTTAACAACCTCAATGCGATAAGGCCGCCCATTGTATGTGTTTTAGTTTTAAGTTTCCTTTTTGTTCTACTTTTGGTGTAAGTACAATTAAGTATATAAATAAATAAATAAATAAACCTCGAGTTGCGGGCTCATATTATACAAGGCCACCGGGTCATTAATATAATGCAACATACATATTTGATCATTATGGAATTTCGGATTTATTTAATAAATCTTCCTAATGTTTTATCTTGTATAGCTGAAAATAATAATTTTCACTTAAATAAAAGCATAAAGCAACTGCATAATAAATTATGTAGTTGCAACATAAGTACCGGGTCGGTGCTACTCATAGGTCACGCTCTACGACAGTCGCATCTAGTCTTACATCTGGTTCTAGGACAATACCCGATGGTTTCACCTGCTGAACAAAAGCTATTGTTTCTGTTTATGCTATCCTGGTACTCTCTTACAGTACATCTACGTATCTTTCGACATGTTCTGTCTATTTGCCGGGTTATTTATTCTGGGTTTTGTATCCATAATTTGTTGCAATAGTAGTATTTAGTAAACTCGTTATTATACATGTTTTCTTAACTTGGTTGTTTGTTGCTCAGATCAAATGCTTTGAAACGTTGGTTAACGCCATATTACGCGAATTAGCGCACAAGTCACACCTCTTTATTAACACAATATATTTATGTAGGCTCAACAAGGCAAATATAGGTTCAAGTGTGTCACTACACGTTCGTTCTTCAGTTTTTAACAAAACCATTTTCGAGTAATTTTCTATAATTATTGATAGACTCGCGCACCACAACCTGTTTGAAAGCCATGATGTGGTTGACGATGGAGCACCCTTGCCTAGAAAAAACCTAAATACTCTTGACTTAAAAGCGTTGACGCCGTCAAGTCCTTATTTTTTCGATATGAATGAACCGATTTTAATGAAACTTGGTATGCATGTAATGCAAGAAATCCAGGTCTAAATAGTTAGTAGAGAACATTTTGTAAAAAGAGTTTAGAGAGAGAGAGAGAGAGAGCGATTTTAAGTTTTCCATAGAATACGAAAAATCACTATATCTTTCCCCCTGAACTATTTTTCGAAAATGTTTTCTATTAACTATTTAGAACTGGATATTTTGCGTATGCATTCCAAGTTTCATTAAAATCAGTTCATTCATTTCGAAAAATAAGGACTTGAAAGTTTGTATGAAATGCCGTATGGTGTAAACGCTATTAAAGACCCCCAGGTTTTAGCTATCAGGAAGCACAGACTTCGGCAGGGAATTCCACTCTTTAGCTGCAAGCTCAATGAAGCTATTCCCAAGACGTTTAGTCCGTACGGGTGGGATGTCCACCATGTACCGGTGGTGCCCTCCTTCATCGATGAAGTGCCAGCCTACCCCTTCTTTACGCATTAGTATAGTATACCTCACCCCCACATAAGCCGAAAGAATTCAACTTCTGGACAAAGATATCCACCAAAGGAAACCCCAGCCACCGCTCCTGTACTTCTCGCTGCCAGCAGACTCACAGCAGCCCTCACTAGGTCAGTCCACCTTATGGCGATCTTCTAACTGTCTTCAGAAATAGCAAAGTAACCGAAAGATAATATACAAGAAGCCCTAGACAATGTGCCATTCAATTATCGAATGCGACTTTCGAAATGCCAAAATGTAGCAATTTGATCACGTGACATTTCGATAGCATCTGTCAATCCCATACATTTTTGACGTATTGACAATCGCCTTCGCTACGCTACCGTTGACAGAATCTCACTTGTCTCGAGCCCAAGGTCTGGTAACCGCAACCCTATTGAAAGAGCAGAATTACGAATAAACCTACTACCTATCTACTCATTGTTCATTGAAATGCTTTGCTTATGTTCCAGAGCTGTGTGGTACACCGGGTTATTTGGCCCCCGAGACGCTCAAAGCCAATATGTTTGACGACGCGCCTGGCTACGGCAGGGAAGTTGACATGTAAGTGAATAGTATATATTGAAGTACTTTTATTTTTGAAAAAAAAAAGTAGCCTATACCACCCGTCTTCAGGGTTCCATCTATCACTTTACCAAAATTCATCAAAGGTTCGGTTCAGCGATTTAGTCGTGGAAGCGTAATAAAAAACTCACTTTCGCGTTTATAATATGTCTTAGGATTATAAAATTGGCAATCATCATGATAGCAGCCGAAACACTTCATTTACTGGATATAAGCCGTTCCTAAGCAATGTCCTGGGTGGCTCGCATGCAATTGTCAATGAGTGTAACAAATTACCATTATCCGATGATCAGTATTTTTGATGTGTTCAATAAAAACTCCTGCCAGGTAAAATTAGGGCTAGCTTACTTATTGGGTATAGACCATCTCTTGTCTTTCTAAAACGCGGTTTGGGAAATACAAGGTGTAACAGAATAAACGCAATATCTCGTAAGGGGTCATTGTACTCATCATTAAGAACAACTTTTACTATGGGACCTACCCCGAAATCGCGAAAAACATATCGACTGCCCCATAAATTTCTGTGCGCATAACTCGACAAAATATACCAATCTCAATCCAATAGCTTTGTTTCAAATTCAATCGTTTCATTTGTATCACGTCATAACCAATTTGTTAGTGTAATTAATATTTTATGAAGAATGCAACAGATTTCTAAGTTTGGCAATATGACCTAGACGTTCCGGTCTAATTTATGCGCACGCGTGTTGAATTACATACAATCTGTTAACTAAATTCAAAAACTCGAGAGCCAGTGTTCGTGTATCTAAATTACTGAATAGATTTTGATGAATTATTGCCAGAAGTAAATCAAGGATTAAATCATTTTAATTTGCAACCCAATGAACCCTCATCGGGTTGCACAGGCACATAACCTAAAATTGGGATCACAAGAGAAATCAAATAGAAGAATCGAGAAAATTTTGGAACAAACTTTTTGCCATACATCAATGGACCATGCTTGCCTGCAAGTATTCTATTCCCTCTTTACTTAAACACCCTCTACCCTACTATTGTTTCATACTGATGAAATACAGGGGCATTCCAACCCTCATCTTTGATTTAAGTGTCTAAACACACTATGCCGAAGTTACGCGACCGAAGTTCCGCGGCTGATTTTACGTTCCGACGTATTCGGCTGATATGACACACCATAAGTGCCGAACTTACGCGGCAGAAATTCAGTTCCGCAACTTTGTGTGTGTATTCAGTGTCACGAGTGCTATCGTGGATCTCAGGTCTACGTCGGTAATAGAACCGAACTTCGGTCGCGTATAATGTGTGCTCACAGAATAAGTTGCCACTGAACTTACGCCCGACCGAAGTTAGGCTGTACGCTATGACTCGACGTAATTTTAGCATAGTGTGTCGTCAGTAATTCAAATAGCATTGCAGGCTTAATTGTGCTGGATTTCGGTCGCGTAATTTCGGCATAGTGTGTTTAGACACTAAGTCTGTGTTTCAAGTTCGTCTTGTTAGCAAAAAACAGAAGCAAACGCTATCACATTTCAATTTGCTCTTGCTCACTTTGATGTGTAAATTGTTCTAAGATTAAATAACTTCAATTGTATGGACAACTAACTGATTCTTGCATCTTTGTTTTAAGGAGGCAATGTCTTCGCTGATAAAACAAAGCGCTTATCATTAGCTTGTGTACAAAATATTTTATATTTTAATAGCATTTTGATGTTTGTTTAATTGACTCGTTTTCTTGTAGCATATTGTAACATCTAAATCAGATCAAATATAGTGTATTGGGTACTTGATGCTATTTAAGGAGTTATTGTAGGTATTAGCAATACATATAAAACGATCAACAGTGAACTCATAATTGAAATTGGTAAAATGGTTAGTTTGTAGGAGATAATCTCTGAAAGTTCTGATGCAATTGCAGTCGCAATTATTGCGAATATTCTTTCTCTGATAGTAAGAATAGTACATCAAAGACTACCAACAGTATTGTCTTTCCTTTTCTCATTAGAATCCATCCAAAGGTTGTCTTGAAAAGTTCGCTGTTAGCGATAAGGGCGCCCATTGTGTCACCCTACGTAATGTTTTCTCCATCTATATATGAAGAGTATTCTATTCTATTACTTTTACTACTTTTTCAACACATTTGCTCAAAAAATGCATTTACGAAGCCTGTATGCATCGTTCGAAAGTTCAAAATTATGCACCACACAATGGAGCGTGCGGCAAAGTAGGTACTCTCACTTAAGTACATATTTTACCGCTAACTCCGTTGTATAGCGCCGTGCGTATTCTTTACGGTTTTTTTTTAATTTCCATAAAAATTAATAGGAATTCCACCAAGGAGTTTCACATCACGAGAATAATATAAG
Source organism: Melanchra persicariae (assembly GCA_947386135.1). Lineage (NCBI taxonomy): Eukaryota > Metazoa > Arthropoda > Insecta > Lepidoptera > Noctuidae > Melanchra > Melanchra persicariae. The sequence continues at coordinate 3,672,794 of OX376661.1, read as the reverse complement.
CTGAATGATCGAACCGATTCGAACCTCCTTGGAAGTGCTTTTGCTGTATACGTTTGTCTCGTTTTAATATTAAAGAGAAAATGAGAGAAGATAAATAAAAATAAATGAAAGACTTGGTTCTAATTTTCACCACGCGCATGTGGCGCCCTTTGCAAATTCGCGCCATTTTCATATTAGAAACGTCAAAGATTGTTGCGACTTTCCTACTGATTTCTAAAGACAATTTTTTTTATTTCATTACTTACCTATTGTACTGTTTTCTCGCAAATGTGTCGAAAAACGTTGTATGACACACGTGCGGATTTGGTTTTTACAAACTCGTAACTATGGTAAGCCCTCGACTTCGTCTCGTGCTTACATTCGTCTACTCGTTTGTAAAAACCAACTTACCGCACTAATATCATAAATAACTATTTTATCCCGCAAGCATGCACGGTACGTGTGGGATAGGCCAAAGAAATGAAGTGTTGGAAAAGCCTAGATAGAAAAACATTGATAATGATCAGGATCATACAATGACGCTCGATATAACAGAGCTCGTGGCTATAATAACAGCCGCACGGGTCGATCTTCAAGGTTAAGCAACGCTTGCCAGGGTCGGTCTTTGGATGGGTGACCATCTTAACATACTCCATCCTCCGTGCCTCGTTAAGCCGTTGGTCCCGGCTGTCATTTATAGATCTTTCACAGTCGTTACGGATAGTCAGAAGCCAGAAAATCTGACTCCAGTCTTGCCAAGATGTAACGTGTTACCCAGTTAATTGGTTGTGGAGATCTGGTAGGCACCATTAACTGGCTGCTCCACGTAAAATACTCTTATTCAGCTGAATCCGGTTTTACTGGAAGCCGACCCCAATATAGTTGGGAAAAGGCTAGGCAGATGATGATACAATTGTGTCTTAAATCCATAATGGTTCTCTGGTGAGAGAGAGACGGACCTGTACAAGTTGAAAAGCGCCATCCCTTTCACGCAAAGAAATCATGGTAGCGATGGCACTCGAGTACATCCCCTGGTCCGATTATGTAGATTCTTTGTGTATTTAACTTATTTACTTACTTTCATTGATTAACAGGAATTCGTTTTATCTTTCCAGATGGGCGTGTGGAGTCATCATGTTTACATTGTAAGTGTATTTATTTGTTTGTTTACTTATTATGTCTGATTAGTCAGAAATTGACACAGTTTTATATATGTAACTTATCACAGGCATTACCCAGGAATATGTCACGCCGATAACTGCGTTGATGCAGAAGTAGTGGCTATGTCGCTAGGAAAACGCTTATATGACAGAGTACTAAGGTTTTCGCTATGTTTTCTTATTAATTGTTGTTAAATGATAATTGAGTTTCATAAAAGGTTACTTATAATTCCTTGGTTACATTTGTGACAGTATTCACATACATTACATAAACAAATTTACGATGCAATCAACTCTTAAAATATGAAAAGGAAAATTATCTGAAAGAAAATGTAGGTGACAGGTGATTTTTATTTCAAAGTTGATCAAATAATAAAAGAGAGAGGGACTCGTGGCTAAATAATTAATAACAGCCGCACGGATCGATCTTCAAGGTGAAGCAACGCTTGCCGAGTTTGGTCTGTGGATGTGGACCATCAAAGAACGTTAAGCCTTAGGTCCCAGCTGACATTTGTAGATCTTTGGCAGTCGTTACGGATTGTCAGAAGCCAGAAAATCTGACACGTCTTGCCAAGAAGTACCGTGTTACCCAGTTAATGGGTTGTGAACTTGTGGAGGTCTGGTAGGCAGCCGCTTCGCGTAAAATACTGGTATTCAGCTTAATCCTGTTCAATGCGACCCTAATATAGTTGTAAAAAGGCTAGGTAGATGACGGCCACGAATCATATTTTGACAAACATACAACCTGATACTGACCTGCAAATTGTAAAAACGTAAGAAAATTTGTTTATCGCGGGCTACCCTGGCGCTTTCAACTTAATATTTTTTACAATACTGAAATAAAAATACGACATAGGAATATTATTTATTTGATTTAACAGTTGACATGTGTTGTCTCGTATTTGAAATGATGTGTGTAAAAAGGCCTTTTCAGTTATTGTTATTACCCAGTAGCAGTTTGTCTTTACAATTAGTAAAGCTATATTAGTATGTGTGAAGCGTATTTATAAGGCTTTGTTACTAAGGTTACGTTCCTAAAATTGGATTAGAATATTCGTGCTAAAATCGTTCCGTAGTCTAGTTGAAAAATATATAGTAGTAGTAGGTACGTTATTTACACGGTTACATTAATCTAGATTCGGTTAGGAATATACTGTGCTTTTTAAGTTAATATTTACGGTAACTTTTTAAAATTCAAATAATGTTTTTATGTAATGCAAATGTTGTGAGCTATGTAAAGAATCCGATTTAGATATTTCATTTTCAACTTATTCAATAAATAACCAGGCTAATCCAAATGCGTTTCTATGTTTGCAGACTGGTCGGTTGTCCTCCGTTCTGGCATCGTAAACAGATGGTGATGCTGCGGAATATCATGGAGGGGAAGTACTCCTTCACCAGTCCTGAGTGGGTGGATATCTCAGGTGAGTCCGTTTGTTGCTTACCTTTTTTATACTTATATTTTTTATACTTATATTTTTCTTACTTATATTTTTATACTTATATATATTTTTTTTAGGCTCGTTTTTGACCATAATATCATCTGATGGAAACCGATGATGTAGTCCTCAATGGAGCACACTTGCCTAGAAGCCTACTAATAACCCTAATTATTTCGTTATAAAGTTTATTTTACGTTGGCCAAAGTGCCAATAGTTCATCAAAGTAATGCAAAATTGCTGTACCGAAATGAACAAGATTCTTGTTATAATTTAAATTAACACAGCAATGTCTTCGTAAAATTGTCAGTAAGGATCTCTGAAAGAATAATGCCCTTGCGAAATATTAAGTACAACATAGTATAGAAAACTTCTAAGTGAACGTAGAATGATGATATCATACTTCTGCTTATGATGTTTATACGAAACCATTTTGAGATTGAAAACTTTGACAAGTAGTGTAATAAAAGCCAAAACACCATGCCATCACACAAAATTCGACCTTCTTACCACAATTGCAGAATAACAATTAGTAAATCAACCACACAATGATTACAGACGACCCAAAAGATCTAATAAGGCGACTTCTAGTGGTGGAGCCGAGCGAAAGGCTTGACATTATCCAGGCGCTCAACCATCCCTTCTTCAACACTATGGTGAGTGCTGTTGCAATCTATGTGTTCCTGGTAGTTAACTATTCGGTGTACTGATTTTTAATTAAAGGCTAAGCGCGTAAAACAGTGGTTTATGGGCCCAGTTGCACCACATATCGTTTAGCGTTTAGTGATGCGAGCGAAGCTTCATAAAAAAATACAAATCCTTATTTTTAAAACTTGGTAGGCACACGCAGATAAGTTCAAAAAGTTAACAGAAACCTTTTTCTAAAAAGAGTTCAGAGCAAGTGATTTATGAGAAACGCGAGTATTTTTTTTAATTTCTACAGAAAATTTAAAATTGCTTTCTCTTTCCCTCTGAACTCTTTTATGTTAAATTTCTTAACTGACTTTTAAAACTTAGATATCTTGCCTATGCGGCAACCGTATATCGTATATTCATTCAAATCGGTTCATACATATCTAAGAATAAGGACTTCAAAGTTTGTATGAAACACCGTGAGTGTCTCTTAATTTATTGAGCGCTAAACATTTATTTCAAACAAAATTCTATCTTTATCATCTTATAACGATTTAATTAAATGAAATAGAACGATGTTTTAAATTCATTTAACGCTAAACATATTTAGAGGTGTGGTGTAAGCCCTTAGTTTTGCTAAGTTCTAGTCGATTTTTCTAGAACAAAACTAAATCGACTAAGTATTTCGCTTTTGATTTCTTTTGCTTTACTGCTATTTTTGTTTCAAAAAGCTTATTTGACTAATTGAACATCGGAACTACAGCAGATGTTAATAATTTTCTTTGTAAACATTGACTTCTATGTGCACTAATACAGTGCATGACGCACTGTTGAGCTTATTCTTATATTTTGCTTCTTTTATGTGTTCCTAGTTAAGTTATACAAAGTATGGAAAATATAATTTAAAAATCAAGCAAAAATTAAAAAAATAAGCCTAGTTTTTTTCCAATTGTTGGAGCGTCTAACTAGGAACACGTAACCCAAAGCGATTATGTTAAAACACAATACAAGTGGTACATATTTCTGCGTCCCTGGTAGTTATGGGATCAAGACATGACGCCGCTCAAGAAATCCTTGTCCAGCAGCAGCCGACGGATGTCTAGGATCGACCAGTTGACGATGGTAATGTCATTGTGACTAATTTATAACATTTGGGTACTTATATAATAGTTATGACGAGATGTCGAAATTCCTGGTTAACTCATTTTAGGGAAAATAGCATGCGTAACATGGTATTTTCATAAATTTTGGGAAGATAACAAACCTTTTTTGTACATATGTGGTGTAAATATTTCACTAAACTATCCTGTTTCCATAGAAATATATTATTTCGAGAACAGATATAACTTACAAACAGCTAACATATAACTTTATCAGTTCAGAGAAACTGATGAAAGACAAAAGTAGTCCAAATGTGATAGTCTACAAAGTAGCATAATTTGCAACTCACGTCATATCTATTAGTCGTTGCAACATATTGTGTGAACTATAATGATGTTCTTAATTACATTTATTACTAAAACCAGTCACTTAGATATTATTTAGTTTCCAGTTCATAACTTAGTAAGTTTGCATTAACCTGGGGATTTGATGTTTTTGTCGAGAAAACGTTCTGTGTTTGTCCAAAAGAATTGTTTGTGAACCTTCATTTTAAAACATTCTACAAGCTTGGGAGTACCTACACACATTCAGAAAACTTACATACATTCACACATACACGAACATTTTCAAATTATTGCTTATTTGGCGTTACTTTCTTTAGCATGTTTGCATGACTTTTCCTGCGTTGTCTCAGTATCTGGCATGTTACCTCAAACTAAAGTTTATGACCGTTAACTTTAAATTTTCCTTTATTTCAAGCACTATCTGTTGTTGGACTTCGCAGTTTTAACTATCTAGTAACGTCCGGGTCAGTTATAAATGTATAATAGTGTCAAACATTGGTTGTGGAAAACGTATTCCGAGGTTCTTCTTATGTCATAGGTCTACGAACTTAGGTAGAATCGAGCTGCTCCACAGGAATGCAATAAGGTACCAAAAAATCAAATGAAAAAAAAAAGCAAAAGCTTCTTATTCATCTAACCGAAGCGGTAAAATGATCAGGTAAAGAAACGTGAGAGCTTTGGAGCCTTGTGGCGTTGTTGGTACCGAGCTTTAATCATAAAACGAATGAAAACGACCAGCCTTGCTTTCCACAACCAGTGCTCCCTTCAACTCGTGTGCGCCTAGTAACACCGCTTGTACTCTAGGCTATAAAGAGCGGCGGGTTCAACGCCCGCGCCAAGCTGCGCGTCGGGCTCGTGGCGGTGCGCGCGGCCGTGCGGCTGCGGCGCCTGCCGCACACCGCCACGCGCGCGCTGCCGCTCAGCGACGCGTTGCGGGACCCGTACACCATGCGCGTGCTGAGAAAGGTAGGATTGAGGGCTATTTATTCTTCTTTTTTTGTTTTTCATTGAAAGCAGGAAACTCTTAAGATACCTGGTGTTTTCTCATTTTGGCGTTGGAGGTGACTATCTAACCTTTTATAACAATACAAAAACAATGCTGGCAGCCCAACTGATGGTGAGCGATATGTGTTTTGGAATACGATTTACGTCGTTTTATAATACCAGAGTACACCTCTGGTATTCCTACCTCTGCTTATCTTACAACCAGAATTGAAATATATCATAATAATCCCTCGAGAATCTTATTGGATGGGTACGTCTCAATTCAGTATATAGTGGATGGGGGTGTCCTATGTCTGTCTGTGTCTTACTCTTTCAAACAAGAACGTAGAATTACCTTTCGGCGTTGACATGTCACCGCATGTTGGTGATACCTACAAGAGCCTCTCTGCTCAATACTATAATAAGATTCAGATTCGTCATAGTTTTCTCAATCAATCTATATTCTATGTCGTCAATTCCAGGTGATAGACGGCTGTGCTTTCCGCGTCTATGGGCATTGGGTGAAGAAGGGCGAGGGTCAGAACCGTGCCGCTCTGTTCGAGAACATGCCCAAGACCGAACTGAAGAGCCTGTACGTCAGCAACCTCAGCCGATAGCCGCCCGACCGCTATGTCGGGAGACATCCTTGCCGTTGCTGCGATCCTAGTACTTTGGTGAGTTTCTATTTGGTACTGAAAGGGTGAGAGAGATTTATTGATTCAAAGTAACAGAGAGATGGGGCTAACAAGGTAAATAACACTATCCCTTTTTCGCACAGAAACAACCCCAGCTGATCACCACCACGGTTCTTATAAGTAAAATAACCTTTCCACTTCTGCGTACCTGGTATCTTGCTAGATTTTTTCAGCAGTTTCTTATTCTATCTTTTTTTTTAACTTGGTTGAAGATATTGATTGGGTCAGGTGTTGACAAACTCGGCTCGTGTTTATTTCATTTTAACATACCTACCATTACAATTCTAATGTTACAACAGCTTTCGAAAAAATGTCCCTTGATTTTGACACAGACAACTAGGGGTTCGTCAAGGTTTTTGACATCCGGCTATCTTACCATTCTCCTTACATAGTTCCCACAAATCTTGTCCCGCTTCCTATAAAGTCATTTCATGAATACAGCAAGAACAACTACTGTTTAGCATTCTAAGCTAATTTTGATTACTCCGAATAACTTTCGTGTATGCTTTCACCAGGAGCTCTTCACGTACCAGGGTAGCAGAATATTCGAAGACGTGATCTTCGGCCCACTAAACACGCCCCAAGCCACGTTTCAACGAGTGATGTAGGTTAGTCGTAGTTACAGTGAATAGTATTATACACGTACTACATCGGTTAACTAGTTCAGTTGTCTACATGTATTATTGAATGGCTGCAGATGACGTAGTCAATAAAATAGTGTAAATTACATTTCGAAATTAAGCATAGTACAAGAATAAAAGGTATAGCAATAATTTTTGCTGTGATGACGAATTATCATGTTATTTCTTGTGTTAGTCGTTAATTGTTTTCTCACTATTTTAAGGTCCACATTAGAAATAATTTAGTATTATTGAAGTCCTGTATAAATATTGTATTGATCAAATTAGTTAAAGGTTATTTTATTAAAAATAGTGAAATTGTGATCATGAATATACTTGTAACGTTGGCTTGATACGGCAGTACCTATGTACAAAATATGAAAAACATAGCAATAATGTGTCTATATGTTGTAGCGACACAGATATGTAATCTATTAAAATATCGCAATAAGGTGCCTTCTGAGTTCTTGGTGCGAGAATTTATATCGTTTTAATATAGTTTGAAAATGTTTGATGTGTTAGTGAGAAATAGTGCAAATTAGCGCGGACGTTCCGTTTGTTGCATAACATTTAGTTTTGAATCGGATTTTGACGATAGATAGATACCTAAGGATAATGAATATATACTGACAAAATAATGTGTGATTTTAATATTATATATATATTTGACCAAACATAAGGAGGATTAAGAAGATATTTTTCTAATAAAGGAATCATTTATAACTGGTATTAAAATAATATACATATTTATGATGCAGTTTTCACATTAGAATTTCTTATACAGAGTAATACCAACGAACTTGACGTAATAATACTCGAAAAAAAGCTACACTGTTACAATAAGTAATATGTATTTATAAGTCTAAGACTTAAAATGATGACATTTCTTGCCGTCTGCCTTTATCTATCTTGTCATTTTGACATGGTGACAAGAATGCTCACTTTACATACTAAAACAATCTTGGAAAAACATATATACCTACTGAGTTATTAGTTATTACTGTTTGTTTGTAGGAGATAATTTTTTAAAGTACGAATATAGGTACATTTGGAAACATTATTTCAATGATATAAAGCTTAAACAGCTGAGTGCCATCAACTAGTTTTTATCCCAAAGAATCATGGTAACAGTGGGATAGGCAACGGGAACGTATCCACGGGAAAAAACTAGTGTATGTGAAGTTATATAATTTACTTCACCTTCAAACTCGTTCGTATTAATAACTAGAAAACAAACACAAACTTGTTTATTTTTTTGGTAATCTACCAGACTTTTTTCTGTCTTGGTCCAAACAGGATATGAATTATTATCTCCTTAGTTGGAATGTTATATTTAAATTATTTATACCTACATACTCTGTCTATATTATTTTATATTTATGGAATGTAAGTTTTATATTATTGTTTATAATGTATCACCTTTAGTCATCATCATATATTTAAATATTAATATTTGACATAACTACCAAATATAGTTTCGATCTATTTTGTATTTAATGTAACAACTAGATAGTAGACATTAAATATATATTTTTTGTACTGAAAAAATATCTTCTCATAAAAAAACAAAACTAATATTATTGTAGAATGGAATTCCCGAAATATGTAAACATGGTTAGCGAATATTTATTTAAATTTTGTATATTTTTTTCACTCAAAGGAGTTCTTGTTCCCTTTACCTTACAATTATTTATTGTTAAGTATAGATTTCTGTACACATCCGAAGTGGAATATGAATGTCATGTGATGAGTAAGTGTTTCAGTTCAAAGACAGCTTCTCAGTTAGTTATCACAATACATGTTATTATAGAAGAATAAATTTATTTAAAACCATGTGTCATGAAGTTTTGTACTTCCCTCTACTATCCTGCTTTGTTCGTATCCTGACTTCCTCAATGGGAATATTTTTTTACCGCTGTAAGTAAAGGTGAAAAGGTAACTATTGTATTCGAATGCTAGTTGCTACTAATAAGTGCGATAAAAGTAGTCTTTTATGTATTTAAATAGAATAATATATGCCTACATCGTTATTTTGACTTATGAACACGATAAATAGACTGCATAATACACCACATAATTGATATAATGCATGTTATAAAAATACAGCAACTTTCCTGGATTAGTTCCAAAAAATGACGAACATTTTCGTTGAGCGCGCTGCAATAATCTCTCCCTTTCCTCTCGACGTAAGTACTCGCGCAAGCCACGTAATTGTGCGGTTGTTTACAACTCACTCACTTTATAGACGACCGTTTTGGATCCATAGCTAACAGTATAGAGTTCATTTCACCTTTCTACAAAAAATCCTTTGTTTGACAGAATCGTGAATGAATGGGCTCCGTCCCTTCCGACACTTTCAATGATTGCACATTGTTCAACTTCTATAAAAAACGCTGTCAAAGTTACTCAACTATCATCTTCTTGAAAGTCTGAGAGAATGTTAGCGCCAGAAGATTGTTCATAAAAATTCAATGAACCTAACAACTTGTTAAGTCCGCGATAACTGAGGAAGTGAAAGTCGACCGGAGTTACGCACGTGCGCGACTCGCACAGTGCTCCAAGTAGGCGGCGCAGTAATGGAACCACTGGTTTACTTAGAAATAAATATTATTATGACAAATAACGTTCAGATCAATTTTTATCAGGACCAGCTTCGAATACATAGGAAAAGTATTAGATAAACAAAACTAGAGTGTGCCGCGTCACCACTCACCGGCTGCGGGCGGGGGCTTGCATTCGATCGCTGCAATGGCATCGATCGTACCGCCGCCGGCCGACCCGCGGGCTGCGCGCCCATTGGCTGCGCGCGGCGGTCACGTGACGCGCGCGCCGCCGCGCTATTGGCGGGCGCGGCGGCGGCCACGTGAGCCGCCGCGCGCGTGGCCAGTCGCGGCGTGACAGCGGGCGCGCCACTACCGCGCGCCGCCGGCCGCGAGACCATGAGCCTGCTCGACACGCTGCTAGAGGCGGCGCGCTTCATCGAGCTGCAGGAGCGGCGCCTCCAGGCCGGTGAGTAGCAGTCAGTGCGCGCCCCGCCCGCGCACCGCCGCGCCGCGCGTGCTGCTGCAGGCGGCGCCGGTGCAGCTCGCCGCCGCCCGGCGCTCTTGACCTTGAGCAGCACGCAGCCCCCCCCCCCCCCCCCCCGCCGGCTCCACGCGCTCCCACCGGCCTCGCCCCACGTAAACAAAGGAAGCCTGAAATTTACTCGTCGCACGCCACGCACAGCACGTCCACCTCCGCCCACGATCACCGCCTCGTGTACTATCCGACGCCTGCCGTTATCTGTCGTGTTCGTTAAATACGTAGTACCAGTGCATCCACTCATAAAATTTCGCGCATACAAAAACAAGTCAGAAAAAGCCACACGTACAAAACAATCTGTCACTACGTATTTTCCTAGTGGGAGTGGGTGGTAGGTAAGCGGTCTGTGCGATGTATACGTGGAGCGAGTTAGTCAACATAACGCATGACGCATTGCTTCGGACGAGGCAGGCAGGGGGCGCTCGAGAGTGCGGTCAGCTGATCGACGCGTGTGGGGGGGGGGGCGGCGACGTGTGCACACGCATCGCAAGCCACGGCAATGCGCTTCACTATATGCATTTAAAAGTAATTTTAACTCCACATCCTCTCAAAGTGTAGACACATAGGATTTCGAATGTTTACCTCAAGAAAAACTAGCACAAGGCACGGTTGCGTAACGGTGCGTGCGTTAGTATCTACTTCATAGACACCTATTGTTCTTGGTACTCGATGAACGCATTGTCTTATTGTGCATTATCGAATCTGGCGGCTAAACGCCTCCGCCTGCTAAGTGAACTACTCCAACAATTGCCACTCTCTGCTCGAAATTATTTTGCGTCAATCTTTGCTGCAAAACAACATCGCTTTCAAAGTCCCTTTGGACATTGGAAAAACTCCTTTCATAAATCATAGACCAACATAAAACTTGTAACTAAATTAATACCATTTTGTAAACAAACAATTATCTTATCAGTTAATTAGCACGTTGCGAAACACGATTAAAAAACACCAAAACAATGTTATGTTGTATGCTAGAATAATCTTTTGTAAGCTCAGTTAGCAACGTGTAAGGCACCGATTACACGCTCATGCAAGCGTCACTCAATTCCAAAAGTCCTAAATGATGAATGAGTGATGGAATTCAATCGAGATTTCACGCTCATTCTAACTGATCTTGAAAATCTTGGGTTTGACTGACGAGTCATCCTCAAGATTTTATAGAAAATACACGTGGTCACTCAATATCATAAGGATAGGTATTAAAAAGAGAGCCTGCATTGGAATTTTGGTTGCAATGATAAGCAAAACATGAGTAGAAAAAAAACAGGGTGATTGGGTGGGTGGCCATTCCATAAACATGTGAAAAAAAAACAGACCCATTCACTTAAAAGTCGTGACCGATGAAATATCCAGATTTGCGCCAATCAAGTACATGCAACAATCATTGTTAATCAATGACAATGATTGTCAATCATTGTCATTGTTGCATGTCCATCAGTCACAGGCATTACTGTGGTTAAACTGACGGCAAAACCTACCGTGTAATGCCTTACGTTGGAGGGGCTTCCGCGATACTTTTCTTTGTAATGCAAAGCAAAAACTCTTGAATGCACAACTACGGCGGCGAAAACTTGGGTCACTAATCCTAATTGATCGTAAAAAGTATCTATTGTACTGAAAAGAGAGGTTTATTACAATTCTGGTCATACAGAAGGGATGTTGGGAATAGAATTTACATTTTATATACTTATCAAAATACGTTGAAGAAATTTTTGTAGGCACTGTTAAGTTTTAAATGCCGTCTAGATATTTAATGGTCTGCCTGGCGTTTATTGCAAGGCTGGCGAGAGATTTTAGATTATAGCGGCCATCACCCCTAGAACCACAACTAAAATATATGAGAACTTCATTACTTTCAAAGTAAAAAGAAATTGCCTTCCGAAATATTTGTGGCATTATCTTTTTCTAGAAATCAACAAGATACATCTGAAATGAATAAGAATTAACGTCATTAATGAAAGTAGAGGAAAGTTTCTAGTACTTTCTTGAACTACAAAGAAAGTACTAGAAGCTTCTCTCTTTACAAATAGTAAAGAGTTTGGATCCATCATCAAAGCACGTTGAAATGTGGGCCTGATTTTTACTTTCTATCGAAATTTTTATTCTGTATCATCAATTCATCATTGTTTTTCCCTTATCCCAATTGATTTGTGGTCGGCGTTACATGTCTTCTACCATACTTATCTATTATTTCCATATTATAGTCTTCATGTCAGTAGCCACGGTAGATATCTTGTTGCGGAATTTGTTCGAAAGAGTCACCGCGGCCCTGGAACGCAAAGGGTTGATGGGTTGATGGGTTTTAGTCAGTGAGAGTCTGACTCCCTTCCCTCCACCCAGAGCGGAAGGAGTCATTTGATGATTTCCCATCCTTTATATTTCACAGAGTCCTTCCATCGTTTCTTTGGTCTTCCTATTCTTCTAGACATCTACAATCATATACAAATCTTACAAGATATTTCTTTTGTCACTTAGTAGAAGTGACAATAAACCTTTCAGTCAGTGTCTCCATTGTCTTCCCTAAAAAGCAATTCACAAATGCTTCTAAAGCAACAAAGTAATTCAGAAAGTAATAAACGTTAACCAGGGAGTCAGAAAGAAGTTCAGTTGTAGCTTGTAACACAAGGCCGGTAACACGTTGGTCTGCAAACCTCGTTATCATGTTTGCCCGACACTTATCAGTGGACGCTGCTAGCCAATACTTATGTATAGGCGACGGCTTTAGTACCGTTCACCCGACGTGACTGGAAGCGAATCACGATACCCTATCTAAAATCAAAGCTTCACACTAAAACATTATTCTAATGACGCCAGTGTGACGCTCGTTTGGATTTTGACTTTCCTTTCACACAAATCGACCATTTCGTTTTAATTTCAACACGCATTTACATTATCTTTCATGCTATTAATATGTATTGTTTTATATCAGTAGTGTTTATTACGACTTAACGTTTTATGAGCGAGCACGCTCCTATAGGTTCCAGCGATTGCTATGGTCGTTCATTGCATCATAAGGTTTCCAACTGCCACTACTAACATTTGTAATCTATTCCGTCATGTAATAGACACTTATCGCGTACCTTCGTGTTATGTAACATTCCGTTACACTAATTTCTCTAAAAGAAAGGTCCCTTGATTTTGCAGTTGCCTGCGTTCAACGATGGAGAGTGTAAAAATTCTGTTCAATTCACTTTGACTGAATTGTAATCATGAGCGGGATGCACAAAGCCGAAGCTTAGCACACCTTTAAACGAGCGTAGCATAACGAGCAACGTTCTAAACGGCTCCAATCCACCAACCAGAGTACTTATGCCAGTAACTTCGATAATATCTTGCAGTACTGCAGAAGCTGCATTATATCGAATGCAAAGCGCTGTAGCCAAATCTAGCGTGTCTGCAATGAAGTCACGGTTGGTCGACGATATTCTACTGTTCATAATAATACTTTTACGCCGCTTGTAATTAGTGGGCCCCTCGGCACTGGCGGTTAAGTAGGCGCGCCAAACAATCGTATCATCAAGGCTCGTGTAAGGTCGACGCCGCGACGGTACCGGGCGCGCAGAATGGTGAAAGGGATCGCGTGACCTCGCCATCTGCGACTGGTCTGTGAGGACGCGTACGAGCGCGCGTAGTATATTGAACTTCGGAGGAAACGTTGCGCTACCGCAGCGGCGATGCGACGCACGCCTACCAGCCGCCAAGCCAACTACACATTAGTCACACAAACGACTGCCTGTGTTTCTACTTGCAGAAAGCCGATAAGATAATCTGAGTGCCTGTACTCGTGGCAATGTCTTCACGTTCGAGTACTTAGTAGCTATCGCATTATTCGCTCAAATAAATGAAACACTTCGACAAAAGCAATTTAATATTACAGATTCAATGCCTGCTTTCTTCAATGTTCCCTGCTAAATATCCATTAGAATAGTTAATATTTAGCCAGGAAACCGAATAGAGAGAGTGTATAACATTATCTAAATTTTGCTTATGTATAAGAATTCGACAACGGTAACTTCAGCCATGTACCGTTAGTGTTTAAAATTTCGAATGATTTGGAATACTTATAAAGTGATATCATTAGAAATGTAACAACATTCTCGCCCGTGGTATTTAAGAGTTGTGTTAATAATATGTTAGAGACGATATGAGACGTCCAATATTATTAAACGATATAACGCATCTTTTTGCTGTCGTCTTTGACAGAGTATCGCGCAAAAACTAATCTACCACTTGATTCATGCGAATCATAAATCAATTCGTGTCTTGTCTCCGTCGTTTATTTGCTATAGTATTTATCTTCTCTATTTATACGTTTTGGGCCTTTGAAAATTGATATTGTATGCTCTGCTTATCGGCAAAATCAATTGCATAAATCAGGGAGCTTTCGCACGACGCAGACGGCTCATATCTCGACATCCGGCGGAGGATCCCCCCTTTCCCAGTGTTTCCACTTCGACTCACATGTCGTTAGTGTCATTAATGTTGTTATTGATTGTTCAAATACGAGTTCTTTCTTTCTTTTTTCTGTGCGTAGCAGCCACAAGAATGTTCTCTGGTGCTAATTGCATGTTGCCAACTTACACAGATTGCGTTGTGTTTAATTTTGAAGACAGCTTGTGAATTGACATCAGCATACATTAGGTCAGTTTTTGCAGCTTGTCGATTGACGCGTGAGAGAATACCATTGTTATCTTTTTCATTACTTAATTCATTGGCTGCTTGATACTTGGATCTCTTGATTTAAAAGGGACTCTAGCTTCCAGAAATAGAAACTAGGCACGGTGCTAGGTCGCATCGCAACAACCTGCTAAACCGGCAGGTGTGGTTGCAAAAGGCATAAGAAGAGCGAGGGAGGTATTTGTGCGGCGTGGTGATCCCCGGGCGCGGCGCGGGGGGGGGCTGTCGGTCGGGCTGCACGCTGCACCGCACCAAGGTCAGCCGCCGCACGCATGCGCGCCCCTCCCCCTACCTGCCACCTTATCGGAACTCGGAACCTGCACCCGTGCCACTTATGCGTGCCTGTGAGCTGCACTCCAAATATTGTCCGCGGCGTCGCGCGACGACGGAGCAGTGAGCAGCGAGGCGCTTCAACTTGTGGAATCTTTTATTGCTTGTATTACTATACCCATTACCCAGGGAGATACGTTAGGGCTACCTTCAGTTCAGATTTGCAACATAGTCTGATTCTATTTGGAATTGTTTTCTAACCATTTTGCACAATATTTTCTATTCGTTTACCTATTACAAGTTTTTGTTCGTGCAGGGTGTCATTATCCCCACAGGTTTATACGTCTCGTCTTGCTTAAACAGCCTTAAACTTAGTTTTTGTTTTGAATCCAATTCTAATGCAATCAAATAACTTGTTTGTCTGAGCCCATCAATCATTTCCGCAAGAGATTTAACAGTTCACGTCTGCAGTAAAATGGTTTGACTTGTTTTTTCCGCTTCCGCAAACCGATCAGGGTTCAGGGTTCCGCAATACTTAGGTACATGTATTCGACTATTCTTGGCGTGATCGTCGATAGCTAGACTGTATCTCGAATGTAAGATAAATAAACATAAAGATAGGTAGGTGGAGGAGAGATAACACGTGCCACTCGCTCCCCGCGTCGACGTAACACCAAATACTGAACGTTCTGTCGTAAACTTGGAGAAATCCTATTATGAAGATTAGTATTTCTGACGTAAGAGCTTCGCTTAATATACATGAAAATGCGTACGTACTGCTTCGCATCATATTGCCT
The DNA here is from genome assembly GCA_947386135.1 of Melanchra persicariae. Lineage (NCBI taxonomy): Eukaryota > Metazoa > Arthropoda > Insecta > Lepidoptera > Noctuidae > Melanchra > Melanchra persicariae. The sequence continues at coordinate 3,657,014 of OX376661.1, read as the reverse complement.
TTAGGTTCATTCTCTATGCTCTCCAGACTCCGTTCAGTCAACCGCAAACAGTCGAAGACATGTCAGATATAGTGACTGGTCCTTCGAGCCGGATGCTCATAACTGTCCTGACTTTACAGTAATTCTAGCTTCATCTGGGTCAAACTTGTAAGGTTGTAGTTTTCTGCTAAAGTATGTTTGTGTGTAAAGGGGAAGTCTGACAATGCTGGCCGCGCCGGCCACGTATCATTAGAAAGCTATTCGCCATTGTGGCTCGTGCATAAGGAGCGGCGCGTCGCAGCGACACGATGCCGACTCCTACGTTAGTTCGCACTGTTGCGGCGCTCGATTCGGTTGCAATGTTCCATTCACCTTATTCGTCGGCGACGAGGTTCAGTGACTCCGCCGCCGACCGACTAACTCCTCGGAACACGTCATCTGCGTGCTAATGCCGCCGCTGTTTCATCACCTACGGCCGATCGCCACAAAGTTGTTTAAATTCTGTAGGTGTCCCACAGCGCGACCGTCGGGGCGACCTCTTTTCGCGAGCGACAAGCGAATGCGTCGCGCCGGCCATGCAGCGTTATGTAAAGTTGAGAGCGGTGCAGCGCTGAGCGTTGCGCTCGACCGCGTGCGCGCCCCCCGCGCCCGGCCCTCCCCCTTGCGATTTTGTCCGCCGTCGGTTTCACTCGCGGGCCGCGCGCGGGGCCCCGGAGGTCGCGCCTCCCGCTCCTCCACTCCTCGAGACGGAGCCGGTCCGCGGTCCGCAGCGACCACTCAGTCGTCGAGCAGATTGCGTCGGCGGCGGTCGGCTCCGCGCCTCGCATGTCGCTTCTAGTCTGATGACCCGCTATCGCGACATGCCGCTGACACGACTCGAGTGAATCGCACCGCCCGCGACGTCGCGCTCGCAGTGTACCACCGGTCGCGCTTCCGTTTCGGGAGTCCTTAGTGATTTCTTGGCTGCGTTTGCGACGGTCACGAACACGTTCGTCGAGCTGACGACGTCGAGTCGAAAATAGCGTGCGTTATCATCGCGACCTCGAACGGCGAGACGAGATAGCGCGAGGTCGGCGGCACCTGCCCGCGCCGCACCCCACGTGCCAGCAGGCGCTGCAGCCACTACCGGCACTGAGCGCGTCCAAGACTCCTTCAGCGCTCTGCCAGCGCCGGCGCCTCCGAGCGCTGTCTCCTCTCGCCATCGGCGCTCATGCAGCGCACCCTTGGATTTTTGCAATTGACGTTTGGAGCTAAGCTAGATCGTACTATCAACAGCTGACTGAGCTTTCCTGTGTATCTTCGAACCGGCTTCAGACGTGGGCGCTTACCTGAGAAGTCAGATTCAGGCAAATATTCAATCCATCATATTCGTATAGGCGCTTTCTTCGTACCGACGATGCGATGATTAGTAATGTGTATAGTTGACTGTAATGTTATTGTAATAATTTCTTTCGTAACGTAGTAACAATATTACCGATATGGATATTACAATGGTATCTTATCGCTACGTGGTAGGTATGATCAAGCATCTCGACACATTTGCCGGATAATTTCAAAACTTCACTGTCTTCACTTTGGCCAATACTTGGCAAGCATTAGCAGGCATGCTCAGTGATTGTCTCGTAAAAACTTATGTCATTGAGATTTCGTCCATGTCTAATGTTATTGAATTACATTCATGAATTGTCCGTCCGGTGTGAAAATCTTGATGTGGGTATTTAACATTGTATTGTATTGTATCTTGTATCGTCCAATCATTATTCTTGTTAGCCCAAACGACTGCAAAATCTTTTAGTTGTCATTCATTCAAAACTGGGTCATCGTGCAATACATTTGTTTTTGAGTATTCAGTGGAGTCTTTCGGTCTTCCATTGTTGTTCCTTACGGCCAATATATTTTATAACAATGGTAACCGCCTTGCGAAAAGTTTGGAGCAAAATTTTCCCTCAAAGGGCGTTTTCTTACGACACGATGGTGGTATTTTCGTAGCTCGCCTTTACGAGATATTATTTATGAAACAAGAGTTTCTGCTTTGTTAAAGTTTTGATTGCCATGAATAAATGTCACGTTAAAAAACAATAAAGCTGTTGTATCGGAGATGAGATTCCCGGATTTACGACAAGCAGCAGCAATAGCCGCGATAACTAATGACTCGATCTATAAACGCCAAGAAAACGACATTGAGGATGTCCCTAATAATAATAGTCTTTGTAAACAAAAATATTATAAATATCTGGCCAGAAAACATTAATATAGGCTGTAGGTACCGTACCAATTATGAACATGAAGAGCCATCATTCAATGAAAACGAAGCAGTCAATGCCGTAGATAGCGAAAACGTAACTCGGGAACTAATAAAGTTACAATCACAAGTTAATGGAATCAATGAGAAAGTTTAGTAGCAATCTGATTACACGATAACAAGAAAATGTATTGAACCAATAATGTTAATGAAAAGGCACATATTTGCTGAGCACACAAACGAGCTTCAGGGACAGATTTCCTTTGTTTATTCCTCTAGTACAAATACTACGCTTTCCTGTTTGTGATGAGATTAATAAACGATTTGTTGATGTGAAGAGTCTTAGCTAAGTCATGATGGAAACTGTATTTACCTATAGTTAAAATATTCATTTGATTGATATTGCGTAAGTCATAAACGGTTTTATGCTATGGACTATTAGCAGTTGCGCAATTTATGAAAAATGCAAGATTGCTATCGTCTGTCCTACATGTCAGGTAGCTATGTACATCTTTGCTGACGCCTTGCTTTTATAGTCTATGAATTGTTTCTTTATAATCCGTAGAATTGAGGTAGGACAGCTCTATATTTTAATCTTCTTTATTGTTAATACAAGAGCAAATATTTCAAGTTTATTTTGCTTATGTTCAGCCTCTGGATACTTGTACGGAGCAATTATCTCGGACCCGGTTGTCGGTGAGACGATTGTGACGTCATTCGTTGCGTTGATTATTATTTACGAATTTTCCTCGTTTCGTATCATAACGCTTATGTCTGAGCATCTATAGAAAATTAACAATAGCTATAAACCTTAATAGAAATCGGTCAGTCGTATTCTTGTGTTCAGTTACAGATGATTTGAATTCCATATCAAAATAAACTTTTATGAAAACATGAATTATCTTGAAGATATTATTATGCTTGATGATAAAAAACTGTTAGAACTAGATAGTGCCTTAAACATTGATACATTATATGAAATACAAATGGCCATTGAACAATATGTCAAAATACTGACATAACATAAGATTTATAGAAATTGTTAAAACAGTATAATTTTACCTACACGCGCTAAAAAAGCTTAGCATAGCTTTAAGCTTTAAGATCAAATCATAGAAAAAAAAGCACCTACATAATAATATGTGCATTTGGGCAATACAATCATCACATAGCAGAAGAACAGCTAATAGAAATAGTAGTACACATAGATTAGGCATGTACAGCTCGCATTGCACCGGTAGGTAAGTGTAGTTACATAATATAAACACGGACACGTGTCGTCGTTTGTATCGCTTATATAACCAGCGCGTGTGTACGCTCGCTTACGATCGCCTCTCTATGACTGAGCCCTTACTGCAAATCGTGGAAATTATTAGTGACCTACGTCTTGTTCATGATATCCTGGTTCATTTCTGTCGTTTATATGTCATTTAGAAATAACTTGATCAATCAACTTCATTTTGTTATTAAGTTCTTCTTCTAGCTCTGATATAACTTCAAATGGAACATTACGCTTATCTGAAATACATTCAGTTTTGATAACAGTTCTGAAAACACCAAATTATCTATCCCCACCAACTTTTATGATCTAGACTTTTCTGAAGCAACGTTTGTTGTTGTACAAACTCTGGTTTGTTATTGGTTTTTCACGATAACAGTGTGCTTTCTAGGCACGTGTATATGCTACTCCAATCGTTGTGACCAAAACCGATAAGGATAACGTTTCTCACTAAATTTTACGAATAGTCCAACACCTGTTCACTTTTCTTTATTTTGTCACGCTCTCATGTTTATTCGCTTCCAAGCTTCCATTCAATCGTGGTCTGCGTCATCTAGCCAAAAAAACTATTCGATTCGCTTCGCTTTTTAAAAGTTTCAGTGATGTAAATATTCAGTCAACATTCAATAACGTACATTTTTGATTTAATATACTATTAGATATGGTTTTTTGCACAAATGGCTCAAAATCCGTTAACACTCCTAAAGTGAAATTTGCTGTAGGCTAAAAAATTAAAGAATCCATTTCAATGTACACATTTTAAAAACTCAATTTTGTTACATCCGTATAAAAACTAACTTTTCATTTGTATTGTAGTCATCGCAGCGAAACACATTTCCGCACGTTCTTTTGTTTGCTGATGGAAAATCCACTATGTCTGCCAATTCGGTCGGCCGCAGTACCAGGGCCGCATGATGTGGGAGGAGGTACAACTAGCTGTCAATGTCTGGTGGTGGCAGGCGCGGGGTACGGGGGGGCGCGGCGAGTGCACGTGCCGGCGGGTCGTGCCATGCGTTCGACGCCCTCCCCGCACTTGTTGAGTGCCGCGTCGCCGCGCGCGCTCTGCCGCCGCCGGCAGCACCTAGGTCGCTCGCACTTACAACACCCATTCTAACTAGCACCTTGCCTTGCTCATGCATGCGCCATCTCATTCTTGTGAACTTTATTCCGCGTTGAGATTATGAGACTATTGACTAAATTAGGTATTTCCTAAAATGCAAGGGTCTAATATTATTCTTCTGCCTTTTCTTTGATTTGAAGATCTTTGAACTTAAGAGACATTAAAATTTATCTGGAACAGGTAAATGAGCACTTAGGTTGGGAAACTCCTTACAATAAAAACAATTGACCTACTTGGAAAAACTTCTTTCAAAAGGCATAGGTAGGTAGGTACAGGTACATTTGGATAAAGTTTTACACCACAAAGCGGCATCGGAGAGTTTTCTATTGTTGTGTGCTGAAATTTTCTTATTTTTTCAATAAACTGTTGCGCTAACGGTTACCCTACGACAGAACTTTCCAAGAAGCCCACGTTACAAGCCACTTTTTGTATAAAGCCCACAGAATTCTTAAACTTATAACAATACGCTCCGATCGTCAATTGACTTATACAATCCTTTCAAAGTTCGTCAACGTACCGTATCGTAAAAGTTTTTGTTTGGTTTCTTCAGAAAACTTCTCCAGAATTTAAGCAATGAATAAGTGAAAAATTATAAACATAAGTAATCAAAAGACTGAACAATTAATGAACTTAAAAATGAATAGGACGCAAGTGAGTCTATGACAATGAGGAGCAGTGGTCGTAGTTAGTTAATGTAGTGGCCCATTGTAGAATGGGTATACTTATGGAATCCACCGAAGCGAAACTGGGCACTGCCGGGTACCGGAGACGTCGCGTGCAGCCAGAACTGTTCGGCGCGATGGGAGCCCCCGGGGAGTACTACGCCGACACGCTCCACACCATCGCGATCAACACCAGGGAGACAGAATTCGGCAGCATCGTCGAGCCGATACCAATCACGCTCAAAACATATAAGCAGCTGCAAGCTCACGGGCATGGCATCAATGGCTATGGGTTCCCGCAGCAACAAATGATCACATCGTTGGTCGCAGCTTCTCGAGTCCCCGAAGTTGAAAGGCCCTCCACGAGCCAACACTTCGTACCGAGCCCCATCAAACAGGAAGTCAAAGACGCTCAAATCCGGCCACCCCCTAAGAAGAAGTGGATTAAAGAGTATCTAGGTGAGTTTTCAATAAATGGCCTACTTCTTTCGCAGAAAGCTTGAAGACTTTATTGGATGTAACTTTTCCAATTTGTCGGCTGCCGTAATTTTTTTGGTAACATGAAATTATGTGTATTGAAGGAAATCAAAATATTTACAAGTAAGGTGAATGAACTCTTCAATTTCTGACTTTCTTGCTCTTGAGTGACCGAAGACAAGATAAACTTGTGGTTGAAGATAACCCTAATATGAAAGGTTTTTTCCTATGGACACTTTGTAGCTGTCTAAAGCAGTAAAAAATAGACGCTGTTCCCGAAACTCTTCAGGCCCGCTTAAACAATAGTAATGCGATTGTTGAAAGTGATTCAATCGGTCGAATTGTCCACACGAATGCATTATGACCTTGTCGTGTAACCTCGTCATGTTTTTGCTCAACAGAATCCAACGGCACGACTAATACGCATATTTATGAAACTTTATTATATTTATTAAGCGTCGCGTCGTCGTCTGGAATTATTTAGTTCGATACCCTTCAATACTATTTTAATTGAAATTAGATAAATTTGATGTTCTTATTTTATCCGTTGACTTCAGTCACCCTTTTTTATGTTCTTCAAGAGCTATTTTCATTTTTTTTTTAAGTATCATATCGATCAGTAGGTGTTGTTTTATTCAATTCGTAGTAAGCCTTCCCATTGTTTCTATTATCAGAATTTGCATCTCTTAGATATTCCTTTCATTTGAATAAGGTACTTGCTTGGCTATATTACCAAATGGAGTAAAATACAATGTATGCTTTATTAAACGTTATTTGTGATTCGAGATACTCTTTGCACTTAAGAGAAAACATTGTACTGTTGGAAACGGGTCACTCTAGTATGTTGCCACACTTGCCACAGTAAGCTACGACCTAGCAACTTTTATCTACTACTACACTGTTTGGAACTAAGCTGCTAAGAGCTGAGATTGTAGTAAGGGAAAACCACAAACAATGATTGCTTACATTTAATCGTTGGTTACATAGCAAAGTTATTCTTTAGTTCTTTTTTTTGTTCACAGTGTTTGAATTTTGCTTCAAGTACCAAAGCGTTTGTTTGTTACACAAGTGAGTGACCTTACTTGCAATTTTTCGAATTGTTACGATTGTTGTTAGTTTTTAAATACAACGGTGCTTGAAAGAGTCAACGAAAATGATTACTAAGACGCAGATATTGATACAAAAATACTACATTTAACCAACAATTTGAATTTAACCTAATTGAATTTGTTAAAAAGGATCAAATTAACGATAAAGGATACATTACGAACGGTATTGTATTAGGGCAGCATAACAAACGAGGAAGAGAAGCCACAAACCAAAACAGTGAGGTATTGCGTGCGTACTAGAAGTCAGCGTGTTGCCGTCAAGGCGTTCTTCTTCACAAGGCCGTAAATATCGTAGCGTATGTGATGTTGTGTCCGTATGTCGGTCTCGTATAGGCATGCGTGTTTCAAACTTGCTTTCCTTCGTGACCTCACATCTATAAAATATTTTCCTCGAGTCTGCAATTATGCCTGTTTTATTATTAGGTCGAGATCGAGATGACCGCCAGCATCCTAACTTGGCCATGCACCTTTCATCTGCTTACGTTGACAAAAAAAGTTGGGGCCCTTTGTGTCAAAGCCGGCGAAGCTGAATTTGCAGAGTAGAGCTTTCGATGGAATTTCAGACACCAAACAATTTATATCGGTAGTAACGTATCAATGAAGAAATAGTAGAAGTTATTAGTAATGATTAACAATCTCGGACGTTAAAAAGTAAGTACCTGTGCTTGATACTAAAGAAGTCTTTATAGGAGTTGCAATTTTTATATTCAATCGGAATGATTATAGCCTAAGCAAATAGTGTTAAGTATTTCGAATGACGCACTGCACCCCGTCGCGATATTTTTCAACCGTTGAATAATTTGAATACGTTAACAGATAAGACGATTGAGCAGCTTCAATGAATAATAAATAACACACAATTTTCTAAGAGTTAAAATTGAAACCACAGAGATTTTTCGTCGATAAGGATGAGTTTGATTGATCATTCTAAGAATTGTAGTAAACAACTTGAGGCAAATACAATAACAACGTACCTATATTATATCTTAGCAACAAGCCAATAATCACAGAGGAAAATAATAGCAATATTTTACGTAATAACTGGCGGATGTCGCACACAATGAAAGTTGTAATCCAATAAAGATGGCCGGCGTGTGTCAGCATGACGTCGGCGGCGCACGGTTGCGTAACAGTCATAATTACATAGTTTTATGAGATTAACTACTTAAACAGGTATAAGCAGAGGTTCGCGACCACTGCCACCGCGTATGTGTCAAGGCTTCACCAGTTCACACTGAAATCCTAAATTATAGAACTTCTAGTATCTTCCACCAGTAAATAAATAAATGTTACGGTTGTTGTTTTCGTTTGTTTTAGTTTAAAAAGATTCTTGTTGTTTCGGACTTATGATAATGAAGCCATCTTTCAGTATTGTTATTCTGTCGCTAACCTCATCGTAACCATATTTGTTTTCATAAACATTATCTTATCGGGGTTTCTTTTGTTTCACTCTTTCAATACGGTTAGCTCTGGTCCGCGCGTCACTCACGCGTAATGAGTATCATTTCATTAGATTGTGTGCTCTTTGTGTTTTGTAATAACGCCTATATTGTGGTCATCTGTATTCGCTGTTCGTAAACTTTATCGTCGGAGATACACGCTTGACGGTACCTATCTTTGTTCTAGAACTAACTTATTTACGGGGTGACCTCTACTATTAATGGTTTATCGATTTAAACTCTGCATTTCGCTGTTATTCTGGCGATTACGTAATCCGGGAGAGATGAGTAATAGAAGGTATTCTTTGTGACTTTTTATTTGTACGTAGATAGTAGTTGAACGTGCTCTTAGAGTATCAGGGATCCGTGATTATCTTGTAACTGGTAGTGGCCAGTAGAGATTGCCAAGGCAAATCTAATTGTTATCGAGATCGCTACACGTGTCGAGCGGTTGTCGCGTAATGAGGCGTTGTAAAAATGTGGAGCGAGCCGGCGCGTATTGGCGAGGTTATTGACATTGAGATAAAATATATCACACCCCGAAATTGTAACACTTTGCTCACTTTATTGCCGCTTGCCGTTTATGGCGTTTCTGCCTGCTTTCGTTGATGTCTAAAGCATTGGTCCTTTTATTCTGGTCCTTTGATCCTTATGTTACTAAAGTTTATTTTGAAATCATGTCAAGTTTAATTAACTAAGAACTTATTTCGTACAATGGTTACACCCATGTCTCTTATAACTTTATTTCTTGGTTTACAAATGACGGGGCGCCCTAGAAACGAGTAGAGCTAATAACAAGTCAGAGTGGCGAGAATTACAAAAGAGTTAATTTTATTGTCCCAGTCGTACTTGGAGGTGCAAGGTGTCAGTATGTGCTAGGTAGACGTGTATCCTACCCGGGGTCTCGCGAGCGCGTTGCAGCGGCGATGCGTTTGGGTGAGTTCGTGCCGCGTGATGGCTTGTCACGTGCCGATGCCGAGCACACCTCGCCCACCCCCCCCACGCACGTCGCCCTCCACCCGCGTTCGCCCACCGGCCCGCTTATCACTTCCAGACCCGGAGGCTCCCGCAGCCCCCACTGCACTGCCTCCTACTACTGAACTAGTGGCCCTCTCACTACTCTATATTCAATTTATAACACGTAGGTAGCGCTTTTGTTCCGAAGCAAATCTTATCTAAATCTAGTTATACCTACATGCTACATACTCACACGTATGAGTACTATATTATCTAAATGGTACCACCCTGGTACATCGTGATAACTACCTTCGGGTTAGAGATGCTATATTTTTCTCTGAAGTTGGGCTTCCAATAAAATTCCGTTAAAGTCTGGACTTCATTTTTAATCAACGATACTTATTCGTGAATACATAGATTCAATAAAGTGTAATGTTTAGGATAAGAAAGTACATAGGTACGAAGGTAATAATATTGAAACAAATAGATTCATTCCTAAATATTATTTAAATTTTCGTTGACATGCGCAGAACTACAAATAATAATATATGGATTCACAAATATTAAACCGGGGCCTTGAATAAAATCTCGGTCAAGTCCATACTGGGACATAGGTCAATTCGCAATAAGTATGTGAAACGCAAAATTCTATGATTTTTGCTGTTAGGGAATGAGTTAGCAAAACCTTTTATAAAACTTTTAAAACAAAAAGACATCTTATACGGCTTCGAAATCCAGCGATTTAAGAAACCATTCAGGCATTATATCGAAGTTACTCAAAACAGTAAGAATGAAATCCAAGGAAAAACTTTTACCATTGTTAAAGTTAGCATTTTTGTTTATAAAGCTTCTCTAAAGTCTGCTGAAGAACCCCATATCACTTTTATAACATCGTTACTCAAGAAGTACGTGCTGATAAAGACCATTTTTTGGAAGAAAATGATGATGACACATAGTTCAGTGAAATTTGCAGGATTTAAGGTCTTGATTTCGTCATCCTGGATGTTACTTCAATTAATAAAGAAAAAGAAACCTAGTTGAGTTGGTTGAGTGTTCGGTTAGGTTGGAAAGCTGACTTTGGTAATTTTTTTTTGCTCTTTAACAAATTCCCGCAAGAGTTTCTATCTGATGCGGAAGAGTAAAACTGCAGCAGCTTCGCAGAAATTGATCACCGTTTCGCAAGCTACATTCTGCATACAACCAACGCCTATTTGGTGCTGGTATTTTAAATACCGGTCTCAGATCAGCAACAGATGCACATAGCATCGATACCGGTTCACTAGTGTCTGGAATCACAGTTTCACTTGCACGTGTGGGTGTCCGCGACGTGGGAGATAGTCGCTGTTTGCGTGATCGTCGCTTGTAGGCGCGCGCCCGCCATGCGCAATTGTACCAGGCGGACATAATCAAACAGAAGGTGTTTTGTTTCTTTTAGCGTAGAAGAAATACCTGTGGATTTGATGCTGTTGGTATAGAAATGCTTTCTCCATAAATTTATTAAGACAAGGTTAGTTTTTAATTTGAGTGTACTTTTGTTAGAATCGGAATGATTACAATGGTCCTTAGTATAGACTAAACTTTTCCAAAACTTTTGAAAGGTTTAATATTAGCCAGTTGGAAGATTATGGAATTCTTATCGCAATAGCATATCTATGGGTTTGTTTAGTCATACCTTCTAGTTTACCTTCATAATCTGGCTACTCGCATACTTCGATACCTAAATAATTTGAAAAAGCAGACCAACAACCAATAATACACGCCACAACGCCAAATATATTTAAAAACACGCTCAAGAAACTTTGCACAAGATGTTATCGTTATTGCTAAACATAATATTTTTGTAATTTACGTCATCCACAACAACAACCTTGTTTTCCTGTCCAGTTTTCAAAGGTTCTCAAGGGCGAATCTCAGCGGCTATATAACAACCCCCTGTGAGGTTTCCAGAAGGCCAATGACGCACGTTACTGCTGCCCCTCCCCGGCCACTACCTACACGCTCATGCTATCCTTGTACGGCCTGCAATTGACAGCCAATAAGCCTACATCATTTTTTTAATTCGATCACTGGACAGCTTGTCAATTTAAATATTTGTTTATCCATGAATAAAATATTACATAATACTCCTATCTAAGAAACGACACAAAGAAATTCGAGTGTCCAAGCTGTTGATATCGACGATTATAATCGTGTTTCCTCTTTGAATTGAAATCTATTTGACGTGAATGAATAAGTAAAGTCTTACAATAAAAATAATATTTTCAACTTTTTGTTCTCCGATTCTAATGCAATGAAGTCAGTTTCTATCTGAATACTGAATAATGTAATACTATTTTTCTCAAAATGACATTTTCAAGTTCAATAGTCGTGTAAGTGATTCTACTAAATATTTATATCGCAATCCCGTATATTATATCGGTATTTTACCCATTTATTCCAAATCTTTGGTCATTGTCCTTTTCTATTCTAAAAATATATTTGGGAAATAAAATGTTGGGGATTTACTAACTAATGAAGAACTTATAAATCTTCAATTGTTAATAAAAATCTTGCATAAAACTAAACTTGTTGCACATTATAATCTTTGTTGAGCTCCACACATAGGTACACTTCCAAGAATAATTACGTAGTCAAATGGAGACCTTTTATCCCGCTTCCGCAGCCTAAAATTAAAGAGGTCAGATAGTGGTCAAGAAAGTGGACATTTCTTATGGATATTTCGAGATCAGTGACACAAATACACTTTTAATTTGATAGTAATAACCTCTATTGATTCTGAAGAATGGAATAAACTGGAAGGGATCATCTTTTGCAAATTGTCTGTATAAACGTGACTAGGTATATTGTTGACAGACACAGGGATCTAATTAATTTATATTTGATATCTTCCTTTTTTTTGTTAATGTCCTGACCACATTACAAAAATGAAAGATCCTTATATTCACCAATTTCGCCATCCTCTCAGCATTTTGCACTATTTTTTATGTGCGAAAAAAATTGTGGTCTTGTATTACTATGTGATTTTATTATGATGTCTAAAAAGTGCTAAAATCTTGTTCATTCCAAAATAATCTGAATCTTATCTTATGGCCTATGGTTCGATTGTTTTACACGTACTAGGACATCTTACGCATACTTTTCCAATAAGATTAGATATTCCGAGAATTTTAGATCAACTTACAGTGGTCACATTTACATATTTTTCATTGTTTTCTTTCTAGCAAATTCACTATTGGGCGATTTTTGTTCGGTTACTTTCGGAACTCGCTAGATTTTAGCCGATATATTGATGTTTGTCTGCCTTGTGTTTATATCAATTGAATTTTTGAATGATCAAGCAGTTTTGAGATATGTATATGAAGGCCGGGTACACATTTGAACTATTAAGTATAAATCTTTGCATAAACCATCACCAGCTTCACCGTTACAGCTAGAGAGATATAAAAAAAATATCTGTTAAAATTTAAACAACAGCACAATATGTTACGCAGAATTTAACATGGAAATGTGTGAAATGATTCGTATTTATTTGAATATATTGTTTAAACTGAATGCGTCGTTTTTATGTTGGATAAAAGTGATGTGTTTTTGGCAACAGCGATAGATTTGTCTAAGGCATTTGACTCCATATGTCTACTAGAAAACAGAAACTTTGTCATTTGAAGTTTTAAGACTCGTTGGTGGTGTAAATAACCCCTTATTTACTTTATAGTGTAGCAGTCGTAAGTAGAAGTCTCATTGATCTAAGTTTAGTCTCCAAAGGCAGCTCTATAAAGTCGTGATGTTTGTCAAAGTCATGAGTGCAAAATCCTAGGCCACGTCTAGGACACGCTTAAACAATTACAATTCATATTGAATACGACTGTATAAATCGGTCAATAACCACCTACCTTTTATGTTTTCCTATTATTTAGTCCGGCTCGTGTTATCGCGTAGTTTGTTATATTTTATAGACAGCTCATCTTTGTAATTAATTTTGATTAATATCTTGCTTAGTGACTTTGTTTTCATGTTGAACTTCTTCTACTTTATTTTCATGTGTAAACCGCTGTTTCTAATAAGTTTTGTTAGAATTATAACGATGATGACTCATTCTTGGAAACAACTTTAGTTAGCTGTCGCAAGTGATGTTTTGATTACGCGTGTGCCTGTACTGATTTCTATAAATATCTTCATTCACAGCAATAAGTTGACAAAGATCACGCAATCTGAGGAGCTACCTAAGTTCAAGTTATTATGTATATATTTTCTATTGTACTCGTACATTGCTAACTATAAATGGCTTCTTCACAGTACCAGCCAACGTTAAAGATATTCTATTATCATTTATCACTTAATGGAATACTAATTTCATTCATAGATGTCTTGTTTAATATGAATAGAGTGATAGATGGATAAGTGTTTCCAGCATTGGAGGAAGCATGGCAATAATAATATTTATAATGACTAATAAAATAATCCAAAAGGTGACGATGCTCGCTACTCAGGTCGCAATAATTAGTCATCCAATCGACATTTTATAATGTATGGAACTCAAGAAATAATTAGTAGTGAAGCAGTTCTGCGTAGTTCCTGTAAGATAACAAGTCAAACATTATTATTCGGACTGCAGTACTGAAGTATATCAGCGTAAAGCCGCAGCACACGCAAAAAGATAGGTCTTACAAAATTAAATATAAATAGCAAAGCTCTTTATTCAGACTGTTCACAGTGTATCATCATTACGTAAAATATTTTTCCAGAAGGTACGTTGTATAGGTATTCTAGATGTCATTTAGTCTTCACCTAAACGAAAAAAACTTTGTTATGTATATCTCTCGGACGTGATACAATTAACGTCCGAGATATGTAAGAAGTACCTATCTATTATTAATAGTGATTCGTCGAAGTTCGTGATGATATTTTTTTTTATCTGTAAAAAAAAAAACGTTTTTACACGAATAAGATCTATAAAATCGTAAATTTTCTTGCGACGCTCAACAAAACAAACCCAGCCCAATCTAGTAGTAGCAGACGCCAGTCATTTTACGGTCCGGTTACGACGCGACTTGTTTTTTCTGGCACCTCGCGGAGCAGCTGATTTTCGGCGTGGCAACTGTTAACGCCAAACAAACCGAAAGCACGCGCGTAACCACATGTGCTGACGTAATTTTATCGTCAGACCACGCCCCCGATTCCGTCTCTTTCACTACATTCGGACGGATCCTCTGTCTCACTCGGCATTGCAGCGTGACTGATTATCAATACTACTACTCTACTATGGACTTTATTGCATGCGCGTAAAGTTCACTATCGCGTACCGTTACTAACTGAAAGTAAAGTGGGATGATGCCGTCTCATTCACTCTGGTGTGGCTCTTTCATTCACGCGGCTGTATGGAACGCTTTCGGAATATGTTCGCCTGGTAGTTTACCGCCACGGACTGCAGCCGTCGACGAGCGGTTGACACGGGTTTGACAAGTGTTGACCGACCTACGATGGCCTGCTCGTTTCTAATAGGACCTTAGTGGACTGACGATCAAGTTTTCGTAATCATAATCGGGTCCAAGGTAGTAAGTTGCGTATTTAGCTCGTTCTGACGTGTCACCTTTGTTTACAGAGGAGGAGCCAAAGTCACCGGTGTCGGTGCGAGTGGTGACAGGGCTGCCGGTGACGCCGCGCATCAACGGCGTGGTCCGGCCGACGTCGCCGGTGCCGGTGCTGCCCCCCTGCCCGCCCGCGCCCGCCGTCATAGCCCTCGAGCCGGTTCCTGCGGCTACCGCACCTCCTCCCGCGCCCCTCCTCGACTTCGCACAAGAACATTCCAGGCCGCGAACGACGAGTACCAGTCATGGGTATGTTCTCCTAGTAACATCGGTGTCTGAAACAGCTGGAGATTCGCACGACGCGCGTCGGCCGTTGTTTTGTTGTCGCTCAAACTTATCTGAATGTTTATATTAATTTTCAACGGCGTTGCAACATCATTTTGTGTGTATTATGATGTGGAAGTTGTAGGTATAGATACTTGGATCAAAAGTACTTTTAGTAGTTATTATTTCATTTAATCGCTTAAGCTTCTTTAAAATGCTTTTCTGGCTAAGTAAATATTCAAAAATTCTGCCTGCAAAGATATTGCCAATTTAAATTGTTTACTTTCCCGAGACATTATGTAGCTAACATGCTTCTATGATCATCTTATTTTGACTGAGGACCTCAAAAAATAGAAAACATTGTTAAGTATGTATTTGGAGGACTCCAATTTTTTTAACAAGGACCAGTTTTATTAAGAATTGAAAACCTACCTACCTATACGTATTTAAGTACATATCTATATAAAGGGTTCCCAATAAAAATAGCGATTCGGTTTCTTTTAACACAAAACGGGACGAGACTTTCAAAAGAATGTCAAAAAACTTAAACTAAACCAAGAATTTCTTTAAGTTCTATATTGGTTGACCACAACTCGTTCATATATTACTAAAATATTAAAAATCTGAACACAGAAGATAGCTAGAGAACAAATCTCTTTTACAAAATTCTTAACTCTAATAACGAACTAAGTAATCTACAAATCAATCTTTGGACGGACTCAACGAACGTAAATTTAAAAGGGGTTAGTCAGTATACCTATTTCTGTAATAATGCAAAATTATCGAAGTCATGATTTGATAAAAATAAATGACATACGGCACTGACACAAAAAAGCGATGGAGGAAAACTCTTTAAATACAATTTATTGTAATGCACTCGGCATCAAGCAGTTGTATATTAAAAAGAATGAGGACACCTGGTAATGCAGCTCTATCCCTTATCATGTATTTACAATTACTCGATTTATTAACTTAGCAGTTGTGAATTAAAAAGTAGATCTAGAACGTTCACGTCATAGAAATACAATAAAATGTAAACAGGTTATAATGGCAATTGTAATTTCATCCTTGCGTGTCATCCTTGCAATGTTATGTGGTCTTAGTCCAAGAGCGTATGGTTCTTTTATTTTTCAGTGGATTGCTGTCAAGGTTTGGATATTAACAACCATGTTGCATACCTAATCTATCAGCTAGGGTTTTGTATTCATCAGGGAATAAATCCTTGTCATTATCAGTATCTGTATGCATCAATCATTTGAAGGTACGATTGTACGAGACTGTGTTTTAAAATTAAGCTGGTGGAGCATTTAGCGAGTTATTTGCATATATATTTACTTATGTCTCATTAATTAAGGAAAATATTGCTGATTTATGAATAATATACCTTGGTGCATCCGGTAGCAAATACAATACTTATTGAACAATGATTTATTGGCTAACGTGTTGGTATAGGTAAGCATTTTTATTTTAAGTTTCGATTTCCAATGACCACTGTGAATATATTTTTTGTTCATAAATTCGAAGAGAGCTTTTTGAAACACAACGTTCTCAACTCCCAACTCGTTTGTCGTTGGCCGTTGGGCAAAAACTCGGACTCCAATAAAAATGTCATACATAAATTGACCTTTTCTGAATTTAATTATAACGGATCATTGGTATCCTGTTTTTTTATCTTTTATTTAAAGTAAGTATAATCCCAGATGGACGTTAAAATTTCAAATGCTACCTTAGCCACATATAGGAATCTAGCAGCCGCCTGCGGCTCCGCCCCCAAGCGAACATTACTCCCGGGTTAAATATAAAAATCCTTTGTGTTATTCCAGTTTATAATCTACCTCTGTGCCAAATTTCATCAAGATCCGTTCAGCCATGCTGACGTGGCTGAGCAACAATCATTCATGCATCCAAACTTTCGTATTTATAATTTTAAGTAGGTACCTATAGATACAGCTTTTTAAATTGAAAGAACGAATTAAAGCAATCAATTTACAGGCCAGCCATGTTTAGCTAATACTGTGTATTATGAAATACCTAATGGAATAATCCAGACATAGTTATGTCTATGTTAATCATAATACATAATTATCAGGCAAGCTATGACACGCGCTAATGTTGTCTAGTTTCCTTGTTCACTCACTTAGGTATATTATTACAGACATAACTAAATCGTGGGGATATAATAATTGTTATACGTCATTTTAAGGCTAGGTTATCCGGAAAAACGTTGTTTTGCATTGTGTAAAATTGTGTTTTATTCGTAAACAACACGGATTTAAATTTTGAAAAAAATATATTACATATTTCACACTTCGATCTTGCTATTTCGGCCGTGCGATACACGATTACTTGCACTTTACTGCATCCAATTAAATCGCAAAGACAAGTCAAAATCAAGATGTAATTATCATTTCATTTGAGTTATATAAGGTTTTGAGTAATAAAACTTATACCACAATAAAGGTCGTAAAAAATGTGATATAAATCGGCCGTCATAATGTGAAATATGAAAATACGTATCCCACTAATTCCAAAATCAAGTGATTTTGTCGTTTCATGAGCGCGCCCCGTGTCATTTAGTCCCGAGCGGAACGTGTTGGAGGTCGGACGTGTGCCAAATTTTTGCGATCCCGCCACCCCCGCTAAGTTCTGTTACTGGCTAAGCCTAAATTGATTACCGCTCTAGCACTGCCGGCACACCAGTGTGCCGCGAATTTAATGTTTATGTTTATTTACGTAAGGTTTATTTTTTATTTTGGAATTTTCACGTGTCGAGTGGTTAAATAATAATACTTGTATACAATTTAGTGTTCAAACAGTTGTAATATAGTTAGTTTTTATTAGATGTAGCTATAATTTAGTAAACAAAAATGGGGGAAAAAAAAGTTGTCACGGCTCTTCGTTGCAGCGGTGACTACTTTTTTTTTATAAACTTTGGCTGAATAAACAAAAAGGTATATAGGTATATACATAATTTACTTTACTAACTAGGTAAGTACCGACACGGAACAGATAAATTTACACACCGCGAACATGTGTGTAAACAGTTTAATTTAAACCTTATTTCAATACGCATAAAGACGTGCGCTTTAGTGGTTTAGTTTTCGCGCGGAATAGATTTACCAACCGCATCGAGTATGTAAAACAATTGAATTTGAACCCTATTTCAGAGTGCATAAAGCCACCTCGCGCGCACATGATACAATGATTTACTGTTTTCAAATGTCAAATAGGTAGTTCACCCCGCTACGTTAGTCTTGATGGTTTCGGAGAGTTTGTATAAGTCTTATAATATTTGTTATTTATTAGAAATGTCCGTTTTCACTTATCTTACCTACTCCTAAACAAATGCCAAAATAATAGCTCGTATTTCCTACATGAGAGTTGAATATCGGTGCAATAATGTTTTGGTGTTCTTGTAGAGAAGAAATATAAGTGTAGTTATACGCTAGGTGGGTACCTACTCACAGCCACCACAACAAATAATAATATTTATGGTGTCTGCAACGTTTGTGTAGGTCTCGTCTATGCTAACCAATACGCGCAGCGCACTCGTGAGTCGCGTGCCATAGTGTGAAAGTGTTACAGTATGACCATTTCCTGTGAAAATATTATAATAACATACTTTTGGTAACGTTGAGGCTACCGGACCAACTCATTTATGCGCTGTACACTAGAGTCCATCCTCTTACTAATTACTAACAATGTATCAAGTTATGACAAGACATAAAAAAAACTATGTGGTCAGTTTGGATAGTTTTTCCAATCCAATGCGTAACTTTATCGGTGTTTATTGGCAAGAGGAAATATGTATAGAAATTATAAATTACATACACTAAACTGTTTTTAATTGACTATTGTATTGTATATTTAATAATATACAATACAATAGTCAATAGTCAATACCGACTTCCAAAAAAGAAGAGGTTCTCAATTCGACTGTTTTTTTTGTTGTACGTTTGCTTAGCGATATTTTGCCAATTGTCAACCGATTTTGATGATTCCATTTTTTTTTGGAAGTGTATCTTCCCGGACTGATCCCATTTCAATTTGATGAAGATCTGATGAAGAACTTCGGAGATAGGTAACGGAACTCTTCATTCCCGTAGGAATTCCCGTTCCCGTATAGCCGTACAGCCTTCCCCATGAATGTAACTATCATAAATTCATAATCATAATACAAAAAAGAATTTCTCGCACCGCGTCGCACGCAGTCACGCACGCTCGACGCGTTCTCGTTTGGTGGCCGCGTCTCGCACACCGCCCGATCGATTTAATAATATTGTTGAATTATTTTAATTTTACATTATCTCCTAAACGGTGAGGTCAAATAACATGCTGTAAAAGACAAAGTTTATCTTCATAAAATTATCTTGATGATGAAGTATGTTTCGCTAGTAAGGATTAATATGCCTGCCTAATATTAATGCTGAAAAACCACCTTAAATTTTTAAATAAATTATTTGACATAAAATGCCTTAGTGTGGCTTATTTATAAGAGATAGATATAGGTGTAACGTCGCGGACTTTTTTTTAGATCGAATGAAAAACAATATCTTTGTAGTACATGGTACTTACGTATAATTAGCTATTACCACAGCGCACTTAGCGCACTTCCACTTTATAATATTATTTAGTATAGATTTGAATAAAATAGTATCTCATTATCATTATTGTAACACCATAAAAATACATAAAGAAATTAAACACACACCCCCACATAAGTACATACCTACGTAATAATTACAATTCTATCCTATTTATTTATAACGGTTTGCTATCTATGTTTCTGTGTATGTGCATCTGTGTGCCTGTGTATCTGTCTTTGGCACTGTAGCTCCGTTATCTTTATTGAACAGGGATATTTTGTAAGTTTTTAAAATTTTACTTGTTAATTATCAACAAATCAAACTTTGCGTTACAGGTCAATAGAGCATGCGGAAGAGCGTGACTTGTCTCCAAAATAATACTCATTTATTGGGATTACCCCCGACGGTATAGTTGGGAACGACACCATTGTTGAAATTAAATGTCCAATAACGGCATTTAGAAAAGGGAAATGCTGCTATTGAAGAAAATAAAATACATATATTTAAATTCGATAGAATAAAACATACCAGGGTTATAAACAAAAAAAGTAATTGGTATTACCAAGTGCAGGGTCAACTTCACGTAACAGAAAGGAACCTATGCATTTTTGGAATATGGTCCGGTGAAAACTAGTAGTAGAAAATATTTCAAGAGATGACGAATTTTGGCGGGTCCATATGGAGAAAAAAATTATAGATTTTTATTTGAAATGTATATTGCCAGAGATTGTGGATCCGCGCCAAAATCGCGGTATGCCAATACGAGACATGATTATGCCATATTCCGTGTCAATCTACTCAGCTAGGTCCATGCAAACCGAGACAGCTACAGTTCAACGAATTTTAGCCAGTTGCATTGGTAACTTTTATTATGTTAGCTATTTGATTAAAAAATATAAAAACGTTTTTGTTTCTTTTTAATAGCATCTAGGCAAATTCCAAACCATTTATACTTCTAAGCTTTCTTGAATTATAATATTCAAGAATTGTAACATAATTTTCCTAAAGTAAGTGAGCCTACCTACTACTTCATTTTTACGAAGGTATCGCACCAAAGCCAAATAGCGCGCGACGCGTAGTTTTGTATCGTACTCGTATTCATAATTTTCGTGTCAGTCAGATTTTAAATCCACCATAATACTCTAAAATAAATAAGTATTCTTACTGATTTTTAATGATTAGTAATTGGATTCAAGTTTGTACAATACGTACTTAATCCATCTATAACCAAAAAATACTAAATAGAAAAATAAAACAAAATAAACTTATACTAATCAATTCAAGTTGATCTACTGCATTACTTTATCCTGTGACGGAACTTAGTACCTACCCGAGTCCGTGAACTCATGAGCGAGCGGTGCGCTTGGTGCGCGCGTCTCCCGCGCATCGTAACTTATTACGTATTGCTACTCCTTGCGGGGCCTGGGGTAAGCGTTAGATGCCTACGCGCTCAAGTCAGGCTCGCCTTAATATACTTGATGTAAAATGAGATGGAAACTAAGTAAGCAAGATGATACTAGTTTTCATTTCAAAGATGAAAATGAAAACAACAAGAGTAGGTACCTACTGCGCACATTTTCAACGCGTGATAAAGTAGATTACGCAAAAATGGTTACATGAAATACAAACAAAATGGTGTTATGATTGCATTACGTACGTACTAGTACACTATGCAACACAATGCAGGCGACGATATCGCGACATATGTACTGAATTAAAGCATTAAACTCCATTTGATATTTGAATGTTATAAATAGAAAGAAAGAAAGAATCAAATTTAGTTATCACATACATGAAACACGCACGGTACATAGAAATAACAAAAAATGGTAGGTATTATGCCCAAAACTAAACGTTAAGAATACAATAATGATCAAGGGCCACGATAGCATAGTGCAACAAATTAGTATGTTCTACGAAAGAGTATAAGTTAGACATGATTATAAAACTCGCAATACAACAGTTTGAATAAAATTGAAAAAATAAAATGAGTTATTAAATAAATTGTCAACAGGCCACCCCCCATCCCATCCCCACCATCGGTCAGCAGTAACGGCAGTGGCAGCGGCTGCAGCAACGGCAGCGGCAGCGGGGGCAGCAGTGGCAGCGCGCCCCGCGCCGGCACCCGCGAGGTGCACAACAAGCTGGAGAAGAACCGCCGCGCACACCTCAAGGAGTGCTTCGAACTGCTCAAGCGACAGCTCCCCGCCACTCCAGATGACAAGAAAACCTCCAACCTTTCAATCCTCGGCTCCGCTATTAGATATATTCAGGTTAGTTGATACTACACCAAACGATGATTACATAACTCTTTGCAGCTCTGTTTTCCTGGTAGTCATTGCCTTTGAAACCAATGTTGATGGCCTTCGCGCTTCCCCAATTTGTTTTATTAACATCGTTAAAACGTTCAAAATATTTACACGAACTAATACTTTAGTGAAACTAATTACTACTCTACTAACATTTTCTGCAGAAAGCTATTTACTAGGCAATTAAGTACAGAACATTAGTGTTCTTATCGTCTTCATTTATATGACAAATTAAAAGATTCATATGTTTTTTCAAGTTCTTGACATGTTTGACTATCAATTTCGCACAACAAACAACTTAAATTATCGTCTCTTTCAGTATTATAACGTTATTAATTTTCAGTCTGATTACATTATATCGACTTTGGAACTAAAAATTGCTTACACAAATCACATCGGTTCTTGGAAAAGCTGTTTGAATAATTTTCATTTACAATTTATCATTCGTCATAAATTAATCACCATTGCTATAACTGAGCAGAATGACCTCAATTTCCGACGAGAGAATAACATTTTTATCTACTTAATAAATCTAGATAATACTGGTTCAATCCAGTAAACGCATTTCGTGCTCTTGGTTTATACACGTTTGCAGTATTTATGCATCCATAGGTATATGCATGAACGCAAGGTATGCATCCCCTTGAATCATAATCGTTATTCTTACATGTAAAGTGTATCGTGCTTGACGACGATGTCCAAGGACAAGCCTTTTACGCCATCGTGATGTTTCTAGTTTATTTATGGGTATCTGTACTTTTCGACTTTTAAAGGTTTGCACCTACGTAATATATTGGCAATCGACTGCTGACGTTATTCGATTATTATTAATTAAAGTCATACCAAACCTAGTAAATTCTATGAAACTAAACTGACATTTCGAACTTTTGTGTTTTTGTTATATTATTTTCCTTTGCTTTTTGTTTGTACTAAACGATTCTTGGTACGCGACTAGATTTCGTTATTCAATTAAAAACTACGGCTTCGCTCCTATTTGCAAATTGTTTCTATTTAAATTAAAAACTTTTTCAAAGGGCGAAAATAGGCGAAAATTTTGAAAGTTGGCTAAGAATCTTATTCATTTCTTGCTTTTGAATTATTGAACCTTTTAATGATCATTTTCCTCGTTAGGCAGGTAATTAATTAAAATAAATTATTATTATTCAGGTACTTTCATAAGTTTAGGCTTGACTGTGTTAGGCATAATATGATGCGAGGTTATCATACGGAGTAAGAATATAGTTTACTGTAATCTACGTTTATTTGCCACACCTTAATTCGTATACGGCGGGCGCAGCCGCATTTACACACACACATACATACATAGTAACTTAATACCCTACAATAAGTAACAACAAGTTTGATGTTTTCGCTAAAAAAACATAGTACATAATGTACCTACCTAATGTTGTTATGGATTAAAAACTTTCGACTAAAGTCAACTTCTCTTAAGTTATGACATCCTGGTATTTTGTTCGCAGGTTCTTCGACGTAAGGAACGCGATTGTGAGCACGAAATGGAACGGCTGGCCCGTGAGAAGATCGCGGCGCAACAGAGGCTCTCCGCCTTGAAAAGAGAGATCTCGGTCCGAACAACTGTTCGCCCTCTGAGCATTGGTGCGTTAACCTCCTATCTTGTTGTGCGCGCCTGGTACATTTGGTCGAGATTATTTAATATTTGGCTTCGGTGCAATTTTTATAACATTTATTGATTGATTTTAGATTTTTTTAAAACTTTGCAAGATATTGTATTATGTACTTTATTAATTTTAAACTTTTTATGCAATTTTCAAAAATGGGATAAGAAAGAAATCAAAGGGCCATTCTCAATAATTTTATTAATTGCTTTTTTTAAATTTTAATTATTAATTTTATTAGATGCCGTCACAGAAGACAAAGTTATAGAAGACCCGGTCAATGGGCAAGTTCTAGGAGTACCTTTAAGTGTAAGTATATCTAATACTCATTAGAACGTAATTATTATCAACATTAATTAATAGAGATCGATTAGTTATTCTGTTTACTAAAATATTGACACACAATCCTAAAACTGCAAGGTCAAGTAAATAAACTGTCCCAATTTCAGATATCAGCTTCGCCGCCGCGCTCCGTATCACGAATGGAGACGTCTCCTCCCCGCACTCTAAACCTAAGCACAAAGTTGCGTACGCTGCCTATACAAATCACTCCCACCACCTCGCAGGTATGCTCGCCTAGTACAATGTTAGAAATTAGAGCTGACCTAATCTTGGATTAGGATTTGTGTTACTCGATTGTTTATACCGTTTATCCGAAAGTTAATGACTTGTAATTTAGGCGGTAATTTTGAATTTAATGTAAATATTGTGTTTTTTTGTTAATTTTTCAGGTTGTGCGGACACCGTACGGCACGAGACCCAGTACGCTCACGCTCACTACGCTTGCGTCAGCAGAACCTTCCACTCAAGTTAGATATTTGTATTAGATTGATTTTTATATTAGAGTATAAATTGGATTTTAAGGATAAATAGGTTTTGTGTATATCAGGCAATGAAATATTTGAATAGCATTTTTGTTTAAAGATAAAATTAACCTTACATACAAAAACAAACTCTTTTGCCAATAGTGTGTTTGCAAGTCTTTTAAATGAGTGCAAGTTAAATGGGTCTCAAGTATGATCCCTGAGTAACACCGGATGTTTTAATGATGCTGTGTTCAATATAACAGTCACAAGCTGTCTGTAATCTTGCAACCGTGACTTTAGAGGTTTGATTGGATCATTACTGAAGGAATGTACCTTATGTTCAAACTTGAACGATAATATCATAAGATATATATGGTGTTGAATGCTTTTGAATAACATTTTGGGCACAAAGTTGATAATTTAATGACAAATTGTACAAATGTTTTCAAAATCGAACTTAAAATGGTAATTCAATGTTACATTATTGTGTGTTAGTATAATATTGAATATTAAGTGCTTAATAAAAAAGAACGTGAAATACGCTTATAGCTCCAATACCAAATAGAAAATGCGTACTAATTTTAGACACGAATTTCACGAGTTCCAAATGTCAAACGAATGAGTCATGAAATACTGCACACATGCATACCAATTTAAACTCTTTGTGAACGATATCTGTTATAAAACAATGAAGTCTAGTCTATTTTTATTCGACACAAAAACACGTTGGTGTTGTTTTCGTGATACAATATTATGTAACATAGAGCGTGTATTTTTCCTTCTCGTTTAAAACTAAAAAAATATTAAGGCCAGGGTTGGAGCTCGGTATGATTTGGCGTCACCTTGGTATTATCTACTTGATCTTGTGAAAGTTCACACCGTTGAATTAGCATCAGCTGCAGAGTCCACAGTTATCATAATGTATACATACCTTAATTAAATTTAATTGAAAATATTAGTTCCGCAAAGTTGAACCCAGAATCTGGGAAGAATATATTGTCCGAAAGGCTTCGTCAAGAGCAGAAAATTTCTAAACTTGGCAAGGCTGCTGGCTGTTGGCAAGGCGCTACCTGATGAAGATACTAGAAAATTATCGTACTCCATAGAATTATTTAATGAATGTATTTTTTATTTGTTCCAGAATGGGCAGACGGTAGAAAACGGCGTGACGAATGCGCTCAGTACCTTAGTACATCCAGCTCAAATACATCTACCCATATCGCAGGTGAGGCAGTTCTGTGCTATTTACTAGAATATGTATTTCCATGTCTTTAAATTATCATAATATATAATTATGATATTGAGGATTGTGTGAAAGATGAAATGTCTAGAAAGGAGATCACTATTGAGATGACGGCAAATGTTCTGAAAAAGAAAAACTTAAACAGAAACGTCATGGAATTTTTGATTTTTAGTTTGCATCATCCATGCATACTTGAAAAAATTCAGCCTGTGTACTTGTAGGTAATCATGCAACTTGCTCGTAGAATTTTATGAATGTGTTGAGTCAATAAAATGAAGACCTGAATATACTAGCCAAATAAATATTTTTCTCGCTTTAACGATTTTCAACCGTTAAATAAATACTTAATAAGCTTGTTGGTAACGGTGCGCGATGTTCAAATACGGTAAAATAGCTCGTTATTAAAAGTGTGAAGAAATTGGAAGTATTATTGACGTAGTGCTAATATGGGCATATCCGTATGAAATACCATCAAACAAAATGCTCCATTAATTTGTACATGTAAGACACACAATAAAAAGTCACGTGAGTTGACCACGTGACTTTTTAGTGTCCAATGTACCAATCATTTTGATTTCGATGATGGAATTTCACTTTGCGAATGTATGGCCCAAGATATACAACGTGTAACAGAATAAACGCAATACCTCTTAAGGGGTCATTGTACTCATCATTATGAACAACTATGGGGCAAAGCTCGAAATCGCCAAAAAATCAGCTGTTTAGTACATTTTGTCGAGTTATGCACTCAGAAATAAATATATGAGGCAGTCGTTTTTTTTGACACTAATGGGTTTATTTCTTTTTCTCTCAACCTATGTTGTTCCACATTCCCACTGCTGGACAAAGGTCTCCCCTATGGCTTTCCACTCCTCCCGGTGTTTCGCCTTCTCCAGCCAATCTCCCGAAAACGTCTCCAAGTTATCGGCTTCTTTAACCGTTGTGTATTCGGAAAGGCAGTCAGCGGGGTACAAAGACGTCTGTATTTTCTTGTACTAACCTTTCGTTTCATTTCCACAGGTGGTCGGTAGCAGCGGGCTCGTAGTGGGTTCAGCGGCACTCCAGCTGCTGTCAACTAGTAGCGGACTGCGCGTGCTGCAGGCGCCTGTGCATACCAACGGTGAGTTATGATGCCCTGGTACATTGATGCGCAGTAACTGTATTACGTGACGCGCAGAAACAAACACAAGGAAAAATGAAGACCATTTTATTTATTTTTTATTCATTACCTAGTAATAAACTCTGTTCTCATTTCAAAGATGTAATATTTACAAATTTGCTATATTGCTTTGAAAATTAAAAAAAAACTGCCTAGTGCTAGTCGGACGCACAACTAGAAAAATCTTTTCTTTTAAGACAGTAGGGATGATTCCTGAGTAAAACAAATATGATTCTATTTAGTCCGTCAGTTAGATTATCGAAATATATTGGATACGTAAACGAAAATTAAAGGCATTAAAGATCAGGAGTGGGGGTTTGTGACGTCACTTTTGTTTAAAGTGTACCATGCCGTGACGTCACACGAGGGGGGGGGGGGAGGTATCATCTTCACTATTTGTAAATTTAAAAAATGTCCGTTACGTTGTGTTGGATGTCTATCAGACGGACTAATTTGATGTTTTAGTTTTTCAAATTAGATTTCCACAAAGGTTCATGTTCGTCACTTTGTTGACCAATTGTTTTCTATCGCAAACCAAAAATGACAATCAAAATCATCTGAGATAGTCACTTTATTTTTTATGCATAATATTTTAATGTAAATGATGACGTTCAAAAGTGCCGTTTAGTGGCCTTATTGAAATAAACGTTTTGACTTTGTTACGTCTTTCAAATGTGACCTTGACCTCGTTTTTACTAAAACAAACGTATATTTTGTCGTCAGGAGTAACAACAACTACTGTTGAAAGTAGGATTACTAAAGAAAACGGAATTGTATCTCCTTCGCCCGTGGCCACGACTGCAGGTATGTTCATTGATATACGTCACTTTAATTTCTACTTATTAAGAGCGTTTACGCCGTACGACTTTTCATACAAACTTTGAAGTCCTTATTATTCGAAATGAATGAACCGATTTTAATTAAACTTGGTATGCATACGCCATCCAACCAGGTCTAAAAAGTTAGTTGAGAACATTTTCGAAAAAGATTGTAGAGGGAGAGAGAGAGCGATTTTAAGTTTTCTATAGAAAGTGAAAAATCACTATCTTTCCTCCTGAACTCTTTTTCGAAAATGTTCTCAACTAACTTTTTAGACCTGGTTGGATGGCGTATGCATAGTAAGTTTCAATAAAATCGGTTCATTCATTTCGAATAATAAGGACTTCAAAGTTTGTATGAAAAGTCGTACGGCGGAAACGCTCTATCAGTATCATAGGTGAAAAAGGCTAGGCTTAGAATAGGAATATTTTATTTGCATAAAAACACGGTACACTCCCCAAGGAACCTACATGCCAAATTTCAGCTTTCTACGAGCAGTAGTTTCGGCTGTGCGTTGTCTGTCAGTCACTCAGTCAGTAACGGAAGAATCTGGGGACACGGTAGTGCCCCCGCCAAGACGAGCCAAGCGAAGCGCAAGGGCACTACCTACCTTTTCTCGAAGTGTTTCGTCGTTCTTTTGAACCCTCATAGAGTTGGTTTCCGATGTACCAGATAGTTCATATTCTCAGGATATGATGTCAATAATAGACTTATTAAACGTACAAAGTCTCAATTGAATAGCTCTAATATTTTAGATTTTATTGATATCTAAAACACACCGATTTCGTCACTGACGCACTCACTGATACACTGACACACTGATGATCATCAAAATGTTTGGCTACTTCCTGAAGTGCTAGAAAGCTGAAATTTGGTATGTCATCTAAGTTTAGTATACAACCAACAAAAAAAATCATAAACTGATAACTTTCGCCCCCCATCCCCTAAAATGGGGGGGTGGAAGTTTGTATGAGACTTCAAAATGTTAGGGTACTTCCTAAAGTGCTAGAAAGCCGAAATAAAAAGACTGCCTAGCAACTTACAAAAAGAACTGAAATCCTACCAAAAACATTTCATGTAAAATGTTGCCAAGACGACCACATAAGGTTTGCCCTGTGAAAAAGATATCAGATCTCATGTTGAGGCAAGCTTCTTAATCTACACGGCCTGGCTCTACCGACCCTAACTTCACAAATTCTACATATCAGTAAAAATGTATGGCTTCACCGTTTCGCTACCGTCGTGGAGGTGATGCGAATATTTAGTTTCTGAAGTAAGTAACGAAACAGCCAAGCCATACATTTTTACTGAAATAAATTATCGCTAGGATTTAAAATCAGAATGAATCAGTCTGAATATAATGCGCCGAGCTGTAGAACGCAGTAGCTTGAGACCCAAAAATACCTCGTTTTCAGAAAACATCACCATGATGGTTGAATGTTGTGATTTCTGGCCGAAATAACGAACACAAATCAATTTCATTTGACATTTGATTTGAAAACAGATTAAAATTAAATTGGATTTTAGAACAGAGCGGCCGTCTATTTTTTGCTTATGCTGCGTAAACGCTAAAGGAGGCGTTTTCTTTTGTAGTCTGAAAGGACTGCCGAGTTCTGGGTGTTCAACCTGAGATTGGATGAACCAATTAAAATGGAAAGCAACCAATTGAGTACATTCATTCTCCGAACGATCGCATATTCATAAATTTTGTCATTTCAAACGTATTCATTGCGTATTTGATGTTATCGAGCAGACGAATTTTTAACGTCTTGTCCGGGTGGAATCAATTTGGTTCCGGTAAATCACGAATTGATTTAAACTTTAATTCTATGTTTTTTTTACAGTTTATTTTAATTTGTTTTTATTTTCATTAATTTGGTTCCCCCGGATGATAGAAGACATTGTTTCTGGAATTCCTTTCGATTTTAAAAGAATATGCGATTTTGCTAGTCTGGATTTTGCCCTGCTCGCGAGTTCGATCTCTGTTACTAGGGTGACAATCATCTGCCTAGCCTTTTCCCAACTACATTGGGGTCGGCTTCCAGTCAAGCCGGATTCAGCTGAATACCAGTAATTTACGGGGAGCGGCTGCCTACCAGACGTCCACAACCCATTAACTGGGTAACACGGTACTTCTTGGCAAGATTGGTGTCAGATTTTGTTTTCTGGCTTCTGAAAATCTGTAACGACTGCCAAAGATCTATAAATGGCAGCCGGGACCAACGGCTTAACGTGTACTTGGGTGATGACAATAACTTGCGAAATAGGAATAAGGTACCTCAGCTTCCTGCGGGAGTCCACGCGTGAGATATTGATTGTTGTTGTCTCTTGCAGACGGTAGCGTGGTCGTGAGCGGCCTGACCCCGCTCGTGGTGTCGCAGCCCGCCACGCATTTGTTACAGACGCACACATTCACGCATAAGGTATTTATATATTGTTGTTACTAACTGTTACGTCATCTAATCATTCCGATAGACTCCCAAGGACTACAGATGCAGAACGTTATAAAAAGAAAAAGGAAACAAGTATTTGTTGTCAGAGAACTGACTTAATAATGGTATAACAGTAGAATTTAAAAAAAAATCGCCTTCGTTTTCCGGGGAATAAGTACTTACCTACAGCTAAACACCGTTATATTTTTATGAGTTATTTTGTTCCTGGAATGGGAGAAATCAGGGTTCAGAATTCGTATAGCGTGGACTTTATTCTGATCAACTGGCCAATTGTACTACATTTGGCCAATTGAACAGAATAAAGTCGTTTAGTTATTTATATTTTATTTTCTATTGCTAACTCGTGGACGAATGATCCTCCCAACGTATCTCGAAACACTTTCAAAGCCCAATTTTGTAGACCGTAAATGAATCATGAATGATGATTTTGAATCGAGATTCATGCTTGAGCACCTTTCTAGCTTTTGATAAATGACTACAAACCTAATGTGGTACTGCAACTCGACCTTAGACGTGTTTGAAGTCGCGACTGGTGCCTAGCACCCAGTTCCCCTGTGTCGTATCTGAAAGTTGCCGTGTTCTTATAAGGAGAAGACGTGTAAAGAGTCGCGAGTGCTGCGCGCGAGTGGCGCGGCGCGCGGCCCGGGCCCCCACCCGTACCTGCGGCCCGCGGGGCCCGCGCCGCCCGGGGCCCCCGCGCTCCCCGCGCTCCCCGCGCACCCCGCGCACCCCGCGCACCCCGCCCTGCATGCGGTCTCTCCGAGACACATTGATAATTCGTATATTAACTTCCTAGAGGTAATTAGTAAAATCATTTAAATTTTATTTATTTAAGTTTTGTGTCCGGGTAGACAGAGGCATGATAGTGTGACGCCGACATTTTTTCGCCACATTACGAAGCTTTGTGCGTCGGCTGTAGTTTGAACACGCTTTTGTTGAGTGAACTCTGAGCACTAGAGTGGTTCATGTTGTGCAAGTTTTATCATAACTCTTTCTATGATCCCAGAGCGTACAGTATAGAAAGTACACTAGCAAAGTGGAAATTAAAGCCGAGATTATCGTATCGAATAAGGTGTTTGTGTGTAAAAAGTTTTTACCACATTTTTCAAGGTTTGCAGTTATTTACCAAAGACGTGAAATTGCTCAAATCCCCTAAATCTCGGAAACACACTAAGTCAGTTTAGAAAATTGTGATAAATGTTGTTGCTGGTTTTGCAGATGGTGGAGACGCAGATGGTGAAGGGCACAGTGGCGCCGCTGACAGTGTCGGCGCAGTACCTCAGCGCCACCACCATCGTGAAGCCCGTGGTGGTGGTGTCGGCGGCCGGCGCTCCGCCGCACCAGCCCTCCTCGTGAGGGTGCGCCCCGCGCCCCTCGCGCCCCTCGCGCCTCCACTAGCTGGAGCCAGCACCACCACCTAGCCGCTATGACCGCCTGGTACTGTGACACAACACTCTTGTGCTTAAAGCCAAACTTATAAGAGACTGTCCTGCAGCGTGCTAGCGAATCCCAAGTTCCAGACTGAAGCATCCTGTTCCACGAAGACTACGGGCTCGGTGACCCCAAGGAGCGACAAATTGAGATGAAAGAAAGCTAGTCCAAGCTATCGATGGCCAGGATTGCCATACACTGCCAAAGTAAATTTTCAAGCAATAATTAAATACGTACGTATGCCCCGAGGAGATCACCGAGCTTTGGAACACGAAGTAACACAGTGTCAAGTACATCTACCTCACCTGGATGTGAAGACGAACCATTCCTTGTGAAACAAGACGGGTGGACGGTGGACGTCGCTAGCGGCGTCCTTCTCTCACTACGAGTTGTAATGATGTGTGCGAGCGAGATGAGTAGCCGCCGATGTGTGTCAGGAACGCGGATCGTGCGTCTTATGTTAAGACCGCGCGAATGTATAAAATGATGTAGTAGCTGCTAGTAAGTGCTCGTCTATGTCAGAGACGGTGATAGCAAAGTGACAAATAGTGATGGACTATAGTGGACATCAACAACAGAATGATCTGCGTCATATTTTTCTACTAGTTAAAGTTTTCGCATTATGATCGAATTGAACAATAACTTGAATGGATGTAAAAATTATTTATTAACTTTTATTTATTGTTTAAAGTCAATATAAGAAGCAAGTTTGTGTAGAATCGAGATATGAAATGGAGCGGATGCCTTCGAGAGAGTGTCAGGGAGAGTGCGGTACGATTTATATCAGTTAGCTTAGCGAAATGCGTCCATGTGTTGTTAGTCATGTCTTATTATGTATACATATTAGATATATTTACTGTACGTGCTGGGTCAGTCCGCGCGAAGCGAAGCTTGTCTCAACACCATGCAACCCCAGTCTATACGATAGCAACTCTGGTTCAATATACGATGTAAAAGATTCCCTCTTTGTGAAATATAGAATTAGGCTAAAGTGTACTTGTTATGTATAGAACTAACAGGAATGAAGTTTATTTTTTCTATATCTGTGATGTGTGCAGTTAGGTACCGTAGTTATGGAAACTCTGTACAAAGACCTCTTTAGGTGTTGTCAATTTCTAACAGTTGTGTATAATGTCAATAATATGGACATATTGGAATTAATTAGCTAATAAATAAATATGTGGCTTATATTTGTCGCGTAATGCAATATGTACTTTAACACCTTTTGTGATAAAAGTGGGCATTGCACCCGGAGACCTGGAGTTCAGAGCAACTTGTAGAACACTTAGGTTATCGTGCTGTCCTGCTCAAACGTTTTTATTTACAGTACCGTGTGATGAAATAGCACTATTTGTTAGTTCATTTTAGTTAAGTCGGTTGGCGTACGACCCTCTCGCGGTCGCTGCGGCCCTGGTGGAAGCAGGTCTCTTCGGGTTGCCGGGCCTCGGGCCGTCCTCACTGTGTGCCTACTAACTGAGTAAGGGAACTTGTTATAGGAAATTGTCGAGTCGCAAAGTGAACTTATAGCTCTATTTTACTCATTGTTATGTACAACATTCAACCCTTTGTTACAAATAATGTTGACAGCTACATTCGTTCGCGGTCTTAATATTTTCGAACCATGGACTTAGCTTTTTCATGGCATTGTTGATATATGGAAAATAGTAGGTAATCGCAATATTTAGTTTATTTATCCAGATTATTTGGTGAATTGACGTAAGTTTTATTATTAAGACGTATTGAGATCGCGAATATCGTACAATAATTATTGTTACTGCAGTTTTAATGTTTACTTTTACTTAATGACAATAGAGTGGCGTGTGGCGGTATATGGTTCGCATATCCTCGAGCTGTGCCAACATTAGCTGTTATTGTTGAACAACTGTGGCTGCAGTTCATTTATTTATGTCACTAGGACAGCATAATATGTTAAAAGATTGACGAGGGCGTAATTAGGGACAGAGTGTAATATTCTGCTGTAGTCTGTTCAGACTTGAATTTGTAATTCACTTGTAATTTATGAATGCCTAATATTGTTCTACATAGCATTCATATTTATGAAGCATTTAATTTTTTTATCTTTCCCTGTCTTCGTTACTGAATTTATTTACGCCCCTAAGTTAAATCTTAAATTATAAGAAACTGTTTTGTAAAATAGGTACATACATGTTATCACGAATCGAGCTTTAAAACCCAATTACTTATAGTGCAATATCAAAATTTTGCTAATTGAGATATTTTTGCATAAATATTTTTAATTTGTTGACTGTACCTACTGGGCGATCTTTCTAATACCTAACAAAAACTGGGCCAATTCTTTTAATATATTTGTAGTTATAAAAAAACAAAGATCTTCCTTTGAACTAAATTAACGGTAGGTACCTGTAAGGATAAAAAAAAATGATTTCCTTTATTGATTAAATCTTGAGATCCAAAAACATTTTGTAATTCTACTGGCCCTTATCAATTTCAAATCAAGGAAGTGATTGGGTAGTAGAATTATAAAATATTTAAAAAATATGTGACGAAAAAGGAGATTAAAATATTTTAAAACGTTTCGGAAATTGTTATGATTATTGGCTGTGATGTTTTTACCCTCAAACTTTTCGACAGTTTCCGCTAGTCTTGATATTAAAAAATAAAGATTATTCATACATACAGGGTGTTCCAGAAAGGTGTGGTTGTATTTCAGGGTGATGTTGGGTATCTGATATCTTTTTTTTAACACAACAGTTGGTGTCAATTTACTTTATTTCAATCACAGATTTGATGTCACCAACTGCATCAGACTGCTTGAAATGTCATTTCTTCGAAAGTTTTTCGTCGTTTTTTCTCGTAGTTTTTTGAAAAAAATGTATTTTTTTATGTTTTGACATTTTTTCCTTAATGTGTATTAGCTACCCAACATCACCTTTAAATATGACCACATCTTTCTGGAACACCCTGTATATTGTTAGCTCTAAATCTATATCTCGTGATTAGTTCTTTGTTCTGTATCTCGCGTATGCCTTCAAGCGCCATGTGTGTCGCTCAACTGTAACCAGGCCAGGCCCGCTCCTATGTAGATTCTATTTTTAAAATATTAAAAAAAAAACAGTATTTTTTTCTAATGCTTTTTGATATGCGAGAAGTTTTGTCACTTTGCCTAAGAATAGGTGAAATAAAAAATGTATAAATAATATAAATAAAGAGAGAAAATTATTTTAATTGTAATAATATTGTGAAGCGATAATGCTCATGTAAATAATGAAGTAGTGTATAAAACTAATATGTTAGAAATACACAGGAAATTACATATAAAATGCTTTGTTTTATTGTTTCCTTCGTTTTACGACGCCTTAAACCCAAATATGTCTGATACTAAACATTCCATTTTAATTTACTACCTAAGAAAAATAGGCAACAGGTATTACATTTTAGGGTTCCGTACCCAAAGGGTACCAACGGAACCCTATTACTAAGCCTCCGCTGTCCGTCCGTCCGTCCGTCCGTCTGTGTGTCAACGGCTGTATCTCAAGAACCGTAAAAGGTAGACAGTTGAATTTTCAGAATGTGTACCTATAACTATTACCGCTATTACAACAAATAATAAATTAAATTAAAAATTAAAGGGGGCATACAAGAAACATTTTTTTCGGTTTATGGGACGGAACCCTTCGTGTGAGAGTCCGACTCGCACTTGGCCGGTTTTTTTTTAGGCACGCCTTGGCCCAACTGATGACCACTCATAGATTACCTACAAGACATTCTATAACGCTAGCCAGTTCCTTTTTATCACCGGCTTCAATACCATTGATAATGGGAAAATTCTTTGACTGCGGGCAGAAATAATTTTTAAATAAGTAGATCTATCGACCACTCGACTATAACATTACATGATGCCTTTATTTACCTAAGTATGGCATAGGTATCTGAGGCCCAATTTCACTTATGTATAAGCAACGTTGAAATTCGCATGTCAGTCGCAATCTGTAAAAAAAAAAACAAATTTTTCATAATTTTTTGACAGTTTGCGAATGCGAACGTTTCTTAAAAATTAGTAGAATTGGCATTCTGATGTGTACCTATGCCATGTACTAACCATATTTCGCCAGTAAGTCCTATGTACAGTTCTCGTCAAATAACTTTGCCCCTCTGAAGTTGGCTCGAGTGGCTGCGTAGTAGTCAAAATTACGAACAAACTGCAACTGCGCATGCGCAAGAGACATGGGGGCGGGGTGCTATTTTATGTCTCAGTCTTACGTTTACGTTCGATGCATGCTTGCGTCTACGTGACTGCACCTGCGCGATTTTTGCAAATGGCTAACTTCAGAGGGGCAAAGTTATTTGACGAGAACTGTAATAGGGAGCATAATTATTGTCATCGACCGAGTAACAATCCAGACTCAAAGCTGTTACTGAGCAATGCCAGATGGAAATACCGGATGCCCAACCTGGGTATCGAACACGGCACCCCAATTCTGTGACTCATAAAATCATGTCATATCCTTCACAATCTAACGACGTAAATACGCAATGAATACCATTTTTTTTTTATGAATGGGAAATCATCAAATGACTCCTGCCGCTCTGGGTGGAGCGGGAGGGAGTGTCAGACTCTTACTGACTAAAACCCATCCCAGCAACAAAATCCGCAACCCTGGCAGGCTCTGGCTCTAACGGGCCCCGTCTACTTTGCTGACATCTCCTTGAGGTGCGCGTGGAACACAACGCGCCGTCGGCCCGGGCCTGGCTTTGATCGGACGGCGAGCCACCCAACGCTCGTCGTCTGCAGACCCGCACCTACAATGGCCGGGAATCGCCCAGCGACTCCCGACGCCCCGTTCGAGAAACCAACGAGATACAACTTTTTAAACAAACATCTGTCTCTCTCGCGAAAACGCCGTTTTCTATGGCAGTTGTATTAGGCGTCACTTTGACGTCAGAGTTCGTATCGGATCCTATCTCAATGATCGGATCGGACATCTCCAGTATGGACATCTTTATCTAATTGTCAACTTTGAAGCTTTATAATTTCTTGGTATTTTAAAAAATATTTCATAATTGTTAGAGGTAATAATTAAGTATTTCATTTTGCAAAAATCCATTCCCTGTTAGGCTGCAATCATCACATCAATTGCTCTTGGTTCTACAAATCTTCAAAGACAGAACGTATGATATCTACAAGATGCCGTAATACGGGACCCCTATTTCGTTTTATTGACTCCGCACACGCGTTGTCTGTAAATTACTCTATTTTATAGCGTTAAGTAACCGAGTACCTAACAATTAAGAGTTATTTGACCCGCCTCTATTTAAATGCTTGATTAATTAAACCTGTCTTTTACAGTTACAGTCGGAAAACTACCTTTTCATATACCTAATTAATACCTATTTAGGATTGCTCATATCTATGGAGACATAAGTTCTTGGCTAGGTATTGATATCGCGGAAAAACGCAACTATGTTAAACCAAACAGAACAATCTTTAATTTTATGCAAATTGTTATCGAATAAAAATTCCTGATTCCACTCTTATAACGATTTACATAAATAAACACAAACAACAATACTTACCTACACTGCATAAACTTCACACTACTTACTCCAAAACGAAAGCTGCTTGACCACACACCTCTCCAGTCCCCACACACAACTGATGTTTGTTTGTTTCCCCACTGTCCTCATTCGAGTTTATCTTCCGCTTCACCCCTCAATCGTTTCCTCATCGGTCCGCCCCCGCACTTCCACGAACCTGCGAACACGAGGCGACCTCAGTCAAGGACATAGTCTTATGAATCAGTCGCCATATTAGGCACAACGAGTATAACTAATGTGTCTATTAAGTCGACGTTTCCGCGGTCGGTTCCGATTTCTCGGCACCCTGCGGTTTTGGGCAAACGTCATCTGTTTATTGTTTTGTTTACATTGTATAATTTTGTGGAAAAATCAGATAGCAAAGATTGTTTGCCGAACATAGTCTGGTGCGATCTATTCGTTTTCGGTGCAGCATTTATTCTTCTCCCATACATCTCTACTCGTCATTATCTAAATCGTCACCTCCTTTCTCGCCATAGGCTATCATCTTCCCAACAACCCATCCATCCAATATTGTCTGCCAACCATGGTTCTCAAAAGGAGAATAACTGCAGCCATCACGCTTCTCATAGTATAACGGTAGACGCTGCTTTCAATCCTATTGACAAAATCCCTTGGTTCCATGACTGGTTCAATACGGTAAAATTTATGCCTCAAAAGACATGAAGCTAGTGCAAGGTTAAAACCAGCTAGACATTATTTTGAGCTTCCTCAGCTGTACCTAGTAGCCAGGAGAGTTATGGATGGGAAATTATCAAATGACTTCTTCCGCTCCGGGTGGAGCGGAAGGGATTGTCAGACTCTTGCTGACTAAAACCCATCCGTATTCCTCCTCATGCCCTTTGGGTTCCAGGGCCGCGGTGAGTCTTTCGAAAAAATTCCGCAACCGCTAGGATTGCGGAATTTGTTCCTCTTGGAGGCTCTGGCCCTAATGGACCCCGTCTAATTTATCTAACATCTCTTTGAGGCGCGCGTGGAATACCTAGACGGCGCCGTCAATCAGGGCCTGGCTTTGATCGGACGGCGAGCCACCCAACGTTCGCCGTCCGTAGACCCGCGCCTACGGTGGTCGGGAATCGCCCTGCTATTCCCGACACCCGAGGCGTCTCCCTATGATGCGGCGGCTAGGGCGTGAGGGTTGTCTCTCCCTCACGCGACCCGCCTCCTTCACTAGCATTACTGCTTCGCAGAAGGAGGTGACGGTTTCCCTTGCCTCCTCGCTCCGGACCATGTATTGAACCAGGGCTGGATACGAGAGGTCGCCGCCGCCGATCACCTAGGCGGAAACACGGCGGTGCTCCGCCCAAGAAGGGCAGACCTCTACCGTATGCTCCACCGTGTCCTCCGGGCGATCCTCACAGTGATAACACCCGGACGTGTTCTCCCGCCGAATTCGAAAAAGGTAGCTCCCGAAACAGCCGTGTCCGGTGAGGACCAGCGTCAGGCGGAAGGTGAGGACGCCGTGGCGCCTCTCTAACTACTCCTCAAAGAGGGGACTTATGGCCGCAATAGGCGTGCCCAATGGGGCCCTACCTTAAGGATTATTGAAGCAGAAAATAACGTCTATGGTATAAGCCTATAGCGGATAGTTAGTAGCAAGAGACGGACATAATAGATGAAGATATCAGCGTAGGAGCTAAATCCGATGATTATGCGGAAGTAGCAAATTATTTGGCTGTTAAGGATTTAAAAAATGTGACGCTGATGACCAATGGACTGCAGTCTGCTGATAAAGTAGGTACCTATTTACTTACGTTTGATACAAGCGGAAGTTCATCGAAAAAATAAAACAACGCACAAATTCATCTAATGTTTATTTATGAAATAAAAATTTAAAACGATAAAGCTAACAAGGAAAAAGATATTACTTATGTCACACCCATGCAAGGCATATTATTCGAATTGTTTAACAACGATGATACGCCATGACTCAAGAGTCAAAACATCATGATATGTTAACGATAATATAATGTTTCCTGAATACATTATACGGTGGAGGTTGTTCCTATCAAGAAATCCTTCCGTTTACTTGCAGATAGTGAGGCCTCGTGTGTCAACGAACTGAGTTTGGGCATCGTGAGTGACACATTTGCTATTGTGACGCAACGAGATCTCTCTCTAGGTCAGAACGAGAGTTATGTCAAGGCAAATGCTGTATTTTGATCGGAATCATTCGTAATTGGTTACATTCTTATAAAAAGTTGGCGTGGGAACCTGACTCATAAATTGGAGATGTTCAAAACTTTCCATATATCTAACCTTAGCATTATCACGGCCAGTACAGTCATGTTAATTTCGTTAAAGACGTTCATCATAGCTATACGTGAAAGATGACCTGACTCACATGCCATAATACGTTCTACCTTCCCATAACAGTAGAAGTTCTTGTGAATGTGTTCATGTGGAAAGGCTTTGCGTTTGCAGTGCTGGGTTCAGCCCCTCACTATGATGTGTCATTATCTTCATGAATCCGTTGTGAAAAAGGAATATAATGATATTTTTTCTAGCTCCGTCACTCTCTCACAATTTAATCTATGGTTTAAAGGCGTTTTGAAAGGACTTTTATTAAACGACTCTAAACTCTATTTTAAAGACCGTAAAGTCTTTAAAATAGAGTTTAGAGTCGTTTAATAAAAATATTTTTTGGCAACGATCATTGTCCGAAGCAAGCGAGCGGTGATGTTGGCATCATTGTAGAGGCGCAGGTGTGGTGGGTAACACATGTAGACTTTCAAAAGTGTGTTACGAGGTAAGTTCATTCCAGATCGACAAAAAAAAACTAAAAAAATCTCTTAAAAGTAAAAATATAAATATAGATCCTTTACTAACATTGGGGATGTTTTAGTTCGCGTCGGGGGCTGCGTAGTAAAGCTAAAATAAAACTAAGTACTTAAATAAAAATTAGCGATCTCCCGACGCTATATTATATATTTTTTAATCTATGTAAGTACTTTTGCTGGCGTGCCGTGCTAACCGACTATCGCTCCTACTGCAGGACAGGCCATGGTGTCTGAGGCGTTCGACTGCTTCACCGCGTTGACACCAATGAGCTCCGCTAGGAGCACCCAGACGCAGACACGTAGCGATCCGGAAAGTACCGTCACTCAGCATGGTACCTATGTTGGGTGACGGTAGGGCCTGTAGCCAAAGACCCGACTCCCATTCACCCACAGCCAGCAGGCGGGCACGCTCCGCAGTTTGTTGGACGTATTTATGAGATTTTTCCGTAGGTAAAACCTGCAGAACGGCTCGTCCTATTGTCTTTGGGAAAATGGGTTATCGGGCAACGCCGTGTTCGGGCAAGCCACTTTCCAGGCGTTCACCCCACCGGTCAAGTACGGCACTTCAATGTTAACCTATGAAGAAGTTAAAATCCTCTTGGTTAACTTTTCAGTGCTGTGGACCTAGAAATTTTGCGGATGCCGAGTCCGCCAAAGCGAATGGGTAGTGGGGACTTGCATGCGACACTCGGTAGATGTGTGCATTGAATGATTTGATCTATTTTGTCCAAAAGATATGAGTGCGTCGATGAAGACCGGAGAACGGAGAAATTAATGACATCATCCTTTGGGCTCTGGTCACCGCCGCGCCGGGGTGGCAGCTGTATTACAACCAAAGACTACTCTATGATTACAACCAAATGGCTTAACACGTGACGATGGGAAGAGGCCAGATGGGATGACCATAATGCCTTTCGTGTTGGATGCAACATGTACCGACATCCTTGCGCCATCTTCTAAGCACGGCTGGCTGCGCTGGGGCGGCTGCTGCAGGTGCAGAAAATCTCAAACCACGCAAATATAACAACCTAATGAAACGTTATTTAATTGAGCCGTTTGGGGTTGAAACATTAGGCACATGGGGTCCAAGCGCTCATCGAGTCTTTCGGGATATCAGCAAACAACTGGTCGACTGTTCACGTAACCAAAGGGCTGGGCTTTTCTTCAGCTAAATAATCAGCATTGCCATTCAACGCGGTAATGCTGCCAGTGTTCTGCACTTTGGCCAATGACAGCGATGTGGATGAATTTTTGGATGCCCAATTTATTTATTTTGTTTTTATTTACGCGTTTGTTTGTACATACATAGTTTCACGATTATTAGTTTAGTTGTTTATAAGTATTAAGTGGTTACTTTAGGTTACTTAATATATTAATTTTTCACATTAACATCGACTCGTGGAGTCGATGCGTCTTTGTTTTACTATTGTGTCTGCTATTATGGCGGCTGAAGATTTAAGTACCTATTGGTTTTCAATGACTTTATTTTATCCGGAAGATATGCATGACCCATCCTTGCTGCCGCATCAAAGGATATGCATGAAAAGGGTCCGCTTTGTTTTCCTCGTTTTCAGTTCTTCATGCTGTTTTCTAATTGAAACGGAAACGGATGTTTCAGATAAAAAATATTGTAAGTGTCGACGGAATAACTCTTTATGTGCATCAATAAAAGATAAAACAGGTTTTATAAATCTTTATTTAATTGACAGAAGTCGTAAAATATGCCTTTTATAGAATAGACGACTTCAATTTGTAACACCTCCAAATATAAAATGTAAACAAATATTTATGCAATAAGTCTTCAAAACTATAATAACACATTTTTTTTTGTGAGATAAAGTTGAAAAATATTTGCAATTATCAAGAAACTGTTGAAGATTACAAAATTTCATAACAAAAACGTCTAAAAATTGAGGAAATGTAAATCAAAAAGCATTCAAGGCTGCTCTTATCGATTAGTTTACATATTTTCGTTCGCATCCTTTATCAGGAAGTAAGGAGTAACGAACCTTGTCGACATTTTGTCCGTTTGTTTACCCTATGACAAGTCTTCGCGACACCTTTATAAAAACGCGCGCCGCACCAATTTACTTCACATACCTATTGCTGTTTTCTGATCGCCTAGTCCTTTTCCTTAAAACAAGTTTATATTTTAAAATAAAAATAAATTTAAAATTAGCTCGAAGTTTTCTGTTTAAGTAAAACAAAATAAAATTAGCTTGTTCTAGTTAAAATGAATTCTATATTTTATATATTTTTAGTAGTTTTAGTAAGTAAAAACAACGCTCTACCTGCAGGAGGGGGCTATTATAATTTGATCGATTTTTTATATGACGACGTAGAAGAGAACAGCATAGATGGAAGTCAAACCATAGACGTGTCGAGTTTGGGACCTGAAGCTTATGGACTACCGAAAAATGAGAGCGGTGAGTGATTTAGTTTTTTTTTATGATAAATTTGTTACTGCGGGATCCTCGACCTTGCCTTCTCGAAAGGCAGCTGGATTGAAGCTTGATTTAAATCGTTACTTTTGGACAATTCTCATATTGTCATGAGGGGCCTGTCTTTGGAGCCCTGATCTGGTGGCTTGATATTTTTTTCTATTTTTTTCATTGGAAGTTTTATAATATACTGTAAAAAAGCTATTTTATAAAAAAAAATGAACCAGGGGCCTAACCACCAACTCTTAAAGCAGTATTGCTTTAATATTACTTCCAGTGGGAAAGAGTTGGAGCTATACAGGACGTATAGCTCCGTCTCTCGACTGCTTTAAGAGTTGGTGGATTAGGCCCTAATCTAGGGCCAATATAACACCAGAAAGGAATTAATTACTTCATTAATAAAAAACCAAATGGAACATGTATCAATGCTTTTAAACTATCGTTTTTTTTTATTATACTAATTTGAATTAGTGTAAAAGGAGAAGGTTCCATTAATTTGTCCGAAACAACGTGTTTATATATGCGACAAAAAATAAGAAAATTCTGTAACATACTACAATAAAAACGACGGTTAAAAGTTGTAACAAAGTAATTATCTAATTTAATTATGTAAGAAGGTAATTAAATTACAGTTTTCCTTTATCATCAATTTGCATTTAGGTGCTGACATTACGGCTGATATTGGGTGTGTAAAAATTGTATTAAGTCATTAATTTTATAGCACGTCCCGTGTCGGTTTCTAGGTTCTTAATTTCTGATACTTAGGTACCCACTCACTCAATTGTTTAGATTTCAACAAACTCTATATGTTTATTGAAGTTTACTTAAAATGTAAAAGCTTTAAAAAGTTTATTTATTTAAGCGCAAGTTTACCGACGTTGCTGATAGAACATCTACATAAGTCATTTTACTGACCACTGTATTTGTCCGTTTACTGAAACAAAATATTTTTTTTAAGGTACCTTGATTAAAAACTACCCTATTATACCTAGTGAAAGAGATATTTTAGATAGTCAATAAGTTCTTAACTTGGTAGTGAAAAAAGAAATACTAAACGAAAAAGAAAAGGAAAATTATGAAAATGAATAATTAATGCATGCAGATCGATTCAGGTCGAGATGCATCGCCTGTCATGTTGACACGTTGAACACGACAGCGACCATGTCAGCCTCACCCGATAATAATATAATGAAGAGTCAGCAGGCACCGACTTGACAGCCCACTTCCTCGACTACATGTTCTCCTAATCATGTTATGTGCCACATTACAATATACTCAACATTTTCGTTAAGTTTTTTATCTTCATTCATGCTTTACCGGTT
Source organism: Melanchra persicariae (assembly GCA_947386135.1). Taxonomy (NCBI): domain Eukaryota; kingdom Metazoa; phylum Arthropoda; class Insecta; order Lepidoptera; family Noctuidae; genus Melanchra; species Melanchra persicariae. Next base: position 3,613,338 of record OX376661.1, on the reverse strand, counting down.
CCGGTGTGACTGAATGGCGTCATCGATGTTGATTGTGAAATCATTATACGTTCAGGGAAGAGGATTAGGTTTACGTAGTCTCTAAGTTTAAAAGGTGACCACTAAGGGCGTGTTGCTACAGTAAAATACGATCTTTAAGCTGTAGTTTAGGGCTGATTTTTCCATAGACAGAATTTTTAACTGAATAATAAATATCGTATTTGGCAAAATATTTACAAATTTGACTATCAATAATATTAGGTATTCCTATCAATGCTTCTTGGTTAAGTAGAAACCATTGAAGTTAGGATGGTGGAAACGATTTTTAAAAGCTTTCATTGGTAGTTGACTTTATTAAACGAGTATGTTTGCAATAGATATTCGGGGTTTAGTATAACTTTTTCGGCTACATTTAACCAACTTGCCTATTACAGTCTCTGTATAAGCACATCCAACACTTTAAAGGATTTGATATTTTGATCGTAATAAGTATGGAATATCTACCTTATAATTTATCTTAAACTTATATGGAGTTGTCGAAACAGCCCATAAACCTTTTTTTATGGATGGGAAATCATCAAATGACTCTTCACGCTCTGGATGGAACGGGAGGGAAATGTCAGACTCTTACTGACTAAAACCCATCCGTGTTCCTCCTAGTGCCCTTTGCGTTCCAGGGCCGCGGTGACTCTTTCGAACAAAATCCGCAACCCTGGCAGAAGCCATAAACCTGTGGTTAACAATTGCATGACTGCTATCAGAATTGATAATTCTGCGAATCCTGGGCATTGTACTTAGCTCTATCGTAAACTCTTGATTCTCTTGCTGTTCTTATTGCTTTGTAACTTCCAGGCCATGCGCTGGCGAGCTGGTCGGAGTCGTCCCTCATGAACCCTGAAGAGGTGGGCGACTACGCACAAGGAGACATCCTCATGCCGCCGCAGCAGGGCAGGAATGGCGTGCGGGAGGAGGTCCTGCGCTGGCCACAGGGACACATCCCCTACCGTATCGATGGATATTTCAGTACGTATTAAATTTGCTCAGTACGTATTACGCAGTACGTATTGAGAGCAGTGGCCTTAGTGCGAGTTTTTTAAATTTCTCGATCGCGTTAGCGTAAACGTCAATTTGTATTAAAACTGAATAAGCGCCGTCTGGTGACACTCACGGACAACCTGTTTTTTTCTATACAATTTGACATAAGCGAAAGTTTACGTTAACGCGATCGAGTACGTTAAAAAACTCGCACTAAGCCCTCTGAGAATATTTAACGTCAATCTTTTTCCTAACATCAAAATGGTGTCAATAATAGATTTTTTATATCTACTATTTGTATACGCACAACTCTCACGACTCACTTCGGACGACGATAGAGCGCGCTTGCCTAGAAGTAACGTATTCACTCTTGATTTAAATTCAGGTTCACGCTATCAGAAAGCACAAACTCTAACAAGGAATTATAGGTATACTTTAGCAGTACCTACGCACAATAATACAACGATATTAAATATTATTGTATAGGAGCTACTATGCTGATGATTTGATACTACAAGTATATATATATATATGTTAGCCTCCCATGGCCACCCATCCCTACTATGACGTTTTTAAACCATAATGATTCTGGCGTGATAGGGAGATGGATCTCTGAGCAAATCGCTGAAAGAGCAGTCCTCGGGAAAGTCGACGACCCACCGAACATCTGACCATGTACCTCGTCTGCGCAACCATGACCACTCTACAAGAGTGTCCGACTAATTCTAAACAGAAGCACTAACTCATTACAGAATCGAGATGACAGTAGCACACGTCTTAGTTGTACACCTGAAAATAAGCTTGTTTTGCATAAACGTGAATCGATTTTCCAGGCTCCACAGAACGCGAAACTATAATGAAGGCGATAGCGGACTACCACAGACTAACCTGCTTAAGATTCGTCGCGTACAACGGACAGAAGGACTATATCTCTATCACGAGCCAGAACACCGGCTGCTGGTCCAGTGTGGGCAGGATTGGTAAGTCTCATGAACAAAACGCTTCAAACTCTTCCTTCCTCCTTCAAATGTGCAGGTGAGTGGACATTTAAGACAGTCCAGCAAATGAAACATAATTTAATCAAAAGTACCATACTCGCACTATGTGTAAGATGGACTGAACAAAACGCTGCAAATTTGAACAAACGCCTGCGGTTACTAAATTCTATAACGTTTTGCGAAGATAGAGTAAATGTTATTCGTCTTTATCACGGTCAAAAGTTGTGTTCTTTTGGAAATTTACATAGTTTTCCTGACCATAAAACCTCTTTCTTCTTCTCTATTTATTTGCTGGCCTGTTCTGTCTCACTCCTAGACAATAGCTTTCTTCTATCTCTTATTTCTGTCTTATTCATTTCACCATCTCCTTCATAGTCTCATAACACTATGTCGTTTACCAGGTGGTCGTCAAGAGGTAAACCTGCAGAATCCCGGTTGCGTGTCCAAGAAAGGCACAGTCCTGCACGAACTGCTACACGCCGTGGGCTTCATGCACGAGCAGAGCCGCCCCGAGAGAGACGACTTCGTCTGGGTGCGGTACAATAACATCAGACCAGGTGGGGATCACACTGTTGGTTAGGTTTATTTTTGACAAGTCGCCACTCTATTCCCAATCACTGTAACTCCTGAAAGCCAGAATCAGCAGTGGCGACGAGCCCGGAGAAACGATTCAACGGTCTTAGATTCACCAACGAAGCTAGTCAAAAATAACAATGGATAGTTAAAAATACGTAACTTCCACTTCCCGGAGTATTGAATACTTTCAATTTAGATCCTTAGAAAATTAAATTGAATAAGGTTCTTTGAATGATTTGCCAAAATCAGTTAAAACCTTAAATGATTAAATGCATGATTATAATGAAGATCAATAATTATTTGATAACTTTCCTTATAGCGTCATTCGAAAACATGATTAATGCTTGACCTTGACAGTCAGAATTGGTGGCTGACACACTATCGATTGCTTCTCATTTCCGAAAATAATCCCTGTCCTAACATACGAGTAGTATTGCAACCAATAATATTTGTAAAATAATCAATTGACTTAGGGGATTTATTATTATGTGGTGGGTTGCCGTTATTCCCTGGTTCCTTCGCGAATGCATTGTGTGTAGCCCCAAGCATCATAATCCTCATACTGTATTGACTCACTCTTGCGCAGGTTCCGAGAGCAACTTCCGGAAGGCCAGCACGAAGCAGACCAATGACTTCAGCGTGCCCTACGACTACAATAGCGTCATGCACTACTCCGAGTATGCCTTCTCCAAGAATCAGCAGAAGACCATCGAACCTAAGGTATATTCTTGAAAAAGTCTGTACAAGTACATTACCTACATATACAAGGTTTAGTCAGAGCGAGATACTTTTCGTCAGATAATGATTTTATGCGTTACAGTGAGTAAAGACCCGCAAACCTCCATAGAAAAGGGAGGATCCTCCAACCGGACAGTTGTTGTGTCCGGTGGGCAACTGCCCGATTGTTGATATTCGGACTGTTGTATTTATGTTCAAATCGCATGGTAAACTCTGATATCGCGATGCAGGATTTCGTTAAGTAAGTTCGCAGTCGGCGGGATAGATAGCGTCGCGGTTCTTTTTGTTGCGATGTTAATTTTGCTACGTTGGTTTCTTGTGGCGGTATTGATGCCGCTAAAAAGCTGATATTCTTTTGGTATGATATACTATTTTAAATCAGTAAACTTCTTTTTTCAGAAAGAGCAATTTCCACATATATGAGATTAACTTCTTGATTTACTATTTGCACAGGTTGGAGGTGTAAAACTAGGACAAAGGGAAGGACTGAGTCGTGGTGACGTCAAGAAAGTCAACAATATGTACAACTGCAAGAAAGAGTGAGTTGTAGTGGACCGTAAACTATATTCTGCCTGACTGTCACATTGATTCTTTTTCTTTTCTCTTGTGTAATTATGTAAATCACCAAAACTTTGCCAATGTCGCGAATTTGTCTTGGTTTCCAAAACCAAGATAAATTATTGCAATGGGACATTCACAAACTGAGGACTTTCGCCAATGTTATCGCTGGATGTTATTTTGTCTAAAACCCGGGGAAAATAATGGAAGAACAAAAGAAGAATCTTTTGTTTTTCAATTTCTTTTCCCCAGGATTTCCCCCAGGATCCCTACATCAGTATTAAAACTTAGACATTAATTTCCAGGGAGTCACAGACCGGCTGGTTGGGCGGAGTCTTCCAGAACTTGTTCGGAGCTAAGTCACGATAATTTAGAATTTGTTTTCACTTGTCTGTATTTAAATCACAAAGATCTGATAGATGTAAGTTTTCTAGTCCTTACGTTTGTTTGTATGAAATAAAGCGTAAAATTATTTATTTCTGTCTTTTCATTAGACGAAGTGTGGGGTTCCGCTATTGCATCTTTCTTTTATTTTTGTAAGTAAGCGATCATCATCAGGTTTGTATTTACTTCTCGTAAAATATAATAGTGTGACACTTATTCCGTGTACAATGGAGGTTGATACCAGTAAACAATATGACACTTAAGATTCACGTAATATTTTGCAAAAAAAAAATACACAGAGTAACAAGCCGTTTCAGCAATAAATAATATTTATTCAGCCTTAACTAATATCTACAATTATGGTTAGAATATGTGTAACAACAGTGCCAGTGAAGTACCAGGTCAGCATCAGTGACGAAGAGGTAACAGTTTTAGCTATTAGGACTTTTCGTATCTCTCTATTTCCATCGACATCAAACATCTAAGGAACTGGTAGGATCTGTCGCAGGGGCAGGTTTCCTCTGGAAAAAAAAATCAGTTTTGAGAAGCTTTATTTCACCCAGGCCACATTCACAAAAACTGCCTAGCAATGTGTGTGCGTATTCTTAGCAAAATACCAAACCATTTCAAGGAAATAATACGCGCATCGCAGACCTGTAGAGGCCAATAATAATTGTGGGTGGTCTTGGTTTACATCGCGTCTGATTAAAACGACGATATCTCGGAAGTTAAGATAGTTAACCCTCTACCAACTGGTAGAGGGCTAACTATCTTAACTTCCGAGATATCGTCGTTTCGTTTGACGAAATCATTGGAATCGTTATTAAATTACCTAACTAGTTATTTATGGATTTAATAATATGGTTTTAATAAAAAATAGTAAAGTGAAAACAAAATATCTCTTTCTTTCTGATTCTCCTAGACTCTGTGCAAGTTAGATCAAGATAGCTATAGTTTAAAAAAAAACAAATTACGTCAAAACTGATTGGAGGGACAACTTATCACTACGGGGATACTTATAGTAACACCGTTTTATATCACGTTTTAAGTAAGTAAATGATTTACTATAACCTATTATTATTAGGCCCGTAGTAATGTTTATTGTTTAAGATCCATGTTAGGTCTAGACTAACCACCAAACACACTACTGCTGAGACATTCCAGGTCGAAATCCAATAACATATTGCCCGACCCGGGATTCGAACCCAGGACCTCATCCTCAGCAGTAGCACTTGATCGTTAGACCCACGATGCAGACAATTCCGAAAAACTCATTTTATAAACTCACAAATGGGAAACAATAAATTACCATGGTACCAGGGACTCATAAACTTACGTCGGTCAGCAGCGCAAAGAGCAGTCATGTCTCCAATATCATCCATAGGCTTTCCGTTGCGCTCTCCCGCGAATATGACCGCGGCCCGCGCGGGATTGAACTGTTTTCCGTCTTCGGACACTATGCCTATGTTCGTGAACATGCAACGGATGAAACACTGGAAGACGTAAACATTTACACAATAAGTTGCGTATATGTCGCAGCCATCAAGCCTTTTCATTGAACTGCGCCATTGGTGACATGGGCAAGTCGTCAAACGATATTGAACAAAAGATGTCACCTTAGTCGCTGAAAAATCGGCGCATTTAAATGAAAAGGCTAGTCAACCAATCAAACGGCTGATTTAGCTTATTGGCTGCGACATATGCACCACTGTTTCTTAATTAGTACAAAGAATAAATGGGGCTCTATTCGTATCCGTACCGTATCCTATCATATTTGTGTAATCAAAAGTCAAAAAAACGAAATCCCAAAATTGTCCACGAAAATTTGTCATAATTGGTAAATTCCTGAATCAATCATTATAACAATATCTACTATAAAATACTAAGCGCAGTGCTTTTCCATTTCGGTCGCCATTCATAGGCCCGACAATTACAATATTTCCATAAATTGAGTTACATTTGGCGATATAAACAAACGCATAATAACTTTGCTGTTTATGAATATTATTTATTGAGACTTTACATATATAATAACAAGACATTCTCTAATAAGCCCTTTAAGTATTTGTACTAATTAAAAATTAGAGGTAATAAGTTGCTTTTTCGCTAATCAAATCAAAACCATACTTGTTATGATTTATAATAATAAACTGCAGTTTTTAACAGACATCATAACAAGGAGGAGGTTCTCAACTCGATTGTATTTTTATAATGTTTAACTCTGTCATTTATGAACCGATTTGGAAAATTCTTTTTTATATGAAAGGAATAATACATTCCGATAATTCCCATAGCAATTTCATCAAAATTGGTTCAGTAGTTTGGTTTTTAAATCAAAATAGCTGGAAAAAATGTGCCATCCAAGTAAACGAAATTGCATATTTTGCTTTCCTGTGACTGCATCACTAAAAAGTGAAACTTGTGACTTTTTTTACAATTAATTATTCAGAAGTCGATGTTTTTGGATGTTTCTTCGTATTTTAAGACCGAATTTCGATTTTTTATATTATGCTTATTAAGTATTATTTTATACTCACAAAGTATAAAATAATAATAAATATGAATCGTTAATAAAGTTTTTTTTTTACATTCAACAATTATTTTGATAAATTAATTTCAATTACATCAAAATAATTGTTTTTGTATTAGGCTGTTTTCAAAGGACTTCCATTTTTGTGATATAAACCACGTTTTGCCCGCGGCTTTGCCCAGTTTTTTCATACATATAGATTTTCGTAAAAAACTTAGCCTATAACCGTCTCCAAGGTCCATTATGTGGTTGGTTGGTTCAGCGATTTAGGCGTTAAAGCGCAACAAACAAACAAATCAATTTCGCATTTGTATTAATATCACTTAGTATTTCATAAACTACATGAACTTACCTTTGGCGTTTTATCAGTTTCGTCTATAAAGCTGCCACTCTCATTCAGAGCTTGTAAATAGGCTGCAATAGGAATCTTACATTAGTGTCATACTTATAACAGACGCTTTTCAATGGCACATAAGGAAATTGAAAAAGTAAAAAAATCGGCCAAGTGCGAGTCGGAATCGCGCACGAAGGGTTCCGTACCATTCAGTAAAAAACGGCAAAAAAATCACGTTTGTTGTATGGGAGCAGAAATACATCATCTGTGAAAACAACTGTCTAGCTTTCACGGTTCATGAGATACAGCCTGGTGACAGACAGACGGGCAGACAGGCGGACAGGCAGACAGACAGACGGACAGCGGAGTCTTACGAGTCATATCAATGTGTAAAAACGGGACCTATCCCGTTTTTACACTTTGATATGACTAGTAAGGGGAGAGTTAATAAGATGTCGGCTGCTAGACATGTATCGTGAAAAAGGAAGATAACCTGCGCCGATCCAAAGAAAATATCTGCAAGGTTAATGTAGAAAATTGTAAATGATGAACCATATACTCGTGGGAGTTAACTTGACTGCTCCCAGGGTTGCGGAATTTGTTCGAAAGAGTCACCGCAGCCCTGGAACTCAAATGGCTTTTGGAGAAACACGGATGGGTTTCAGTCAGTAAAAATCTGACACTCCCTTCCGCTCCACCGAAACGGAAGACTCGCTCGACACGTTTCGAATGACGCTTTGACGTTTAAATTTAAATTGAACAATTCAATTTCGTTGAAAATAATATAATCATTACGACCATATACAGTGAAGCTAACGCGTTTATATTTTTTTCTTCGAAATCGAATCGTTCATCAAAACATAATTCGAAATGTGTTGAGCCAGGTGCTAATTAACGCGTACGAGTAGTAGGTACCGGTAGGTTTTGAAAAAATGTGTCTCTACAGTCACACCTAAACCTTTTTAACCCCGGACCAAAAAAAGGTTATAAGTTGGTCGTATCTGTGTGTCTGTTTGAGGCATCGTAGCTTACAAAGGGAAGGGCCGATTTTGTTTGGTCTTTCACATTACTTACCCATCTCAATCCTGAAACTTTCATTGCAGGAGTTCATCACAGCGATGATATCTACATCGTTGCTATCGATACTGCTATCCGGGTCAGTCGTGGTGGTCGTCATCATGGCTTCCTTCGTCATTGCATTCTTCGTCGGCGTATTCGCTGATCTCGTCAGCGCGAATGTGATCACGGTCAGAACTATGGCTAATAGCACCTTCGTCATTTTGTTTGTGTCACCCAATACTGAATATGGTCATTTGATCATTTCGCTTTATATGTGGAGCGAGTAATTGATTGCTGCAGAGGTTGAGAACATTTTGAATTATATTCGACAAGAAAGACAAGCAGAAATAATTTTAGTATTAAAGTGCTCATATTTCTTTCTTGTTAATAAAAGTGGAGTACCTATAATTATGACAAACTTATTTTTTGCAACCCCTGCGTCCAAGCAAAAACACTAGGACGCGGTAACGGGGCGGGTGGGATAAACTGGTACTTATACTTTAAATGCATTAAATATCCTATGTGTTTAAGGATTTTTAGTGTTTGCTGTACGAGCTCTTTGCTAAAATTTTAATAATGACATACGCAAGGGTCAAACTTGTTGCGGAATTTGATGGAAAGAGTTACCGCGGACCTGGGACGGTAAGGGGCATAATAGAGGAACACGGATGAGTTTTAGTCAGTTCAGTAAGTGTCTGACACTCCATTCCGCTCCGCCCAGAGCGGAAAAATCAGCGGAAGGAGTCATTTGATGGTTTCCCATCCTTAAAAAAAGGGTCAAACTTATAGCTTACCTAAGTTACCCTTGCCGAGGTTAGTCGGTTGATGGGTGACCATCCATTACATACCGAGTTTCTTCCATGCATCGAAAAGCACGCAAAGCCGAGGGTCCAGACTGTCGCTTGAACATCTTTTACTATTTGTATACGATATACATTTCAATTTATAATAAAATGTAAATCAGAACTAAAGATTATTCATGTTGGAGAAGGAAATGGACTGTAATCTCCGCGTGACTCCTGTTTGCCTAGTCACATATTACACATCTGGTTGCGTTTTAATTTTCATTCTTACATACTCAAGTATCTTTTTATGTGAAAGGTACACGTGCACCGAATACTAATGATGAAATTGTTTTTTTTTTCAACTTGCTAAAGTATTAAATAGAATATATTGTTATTTATTTTTGCCCGCAGGAGACGGTTAGACCAAATAAAAAGAAAACGTCCAAATGAAATAAAAGACTGACGTGCCGCGGGTACATTTACATTGACCCAATAATTCTGATCCTTGGCAATTAACGGGATTTGTTGCTTTTTCTAATTTCGTTCGTTTACTCTTTGGATAGAAAATAGCACTTCCCGAGTTCGACGAATGTTAAAACTACCTCCGAAAGAAAACGGGGCGCATCTACGCTTTTATGCATAATCTTCATATTTAGTAAATTTCCAAGACCTATGTGATTACTGATATCCCATTTTTTTTATTTGGATATTTTTCTATGACAAGGAGTGTTCGAGTTATGTTAGCAAAAAGCCTAGATTTGACAAATAAGTGTAAAAGTTTTGGCCAAAAAAAATTACTTACTGATAATTTTGAAAATTAAATAAGATTTGTCTTGGTTTAAGAAAAACGAAAACACTGCTGTTAACCGTTTACTGTTGGTTTTTTGTTTGGTATGTATAATTAATAACAAATCTTTTAAAATGTTTGCGACTCCTGCCACAATGATTAGCTCGAGACGATTGTAGATAAATAGCTAGGTACCTAAGTCTACTTTGGGATAGTTTTTCATTAACTAGCAATATTTTATCTGACCATGTTTTTTCGTAAATTAGAGTATAACCGTATTATTTTGTCTGTACAACGTTCCATTTTCCGAACAAGGTAACTCTACAGTATCAGGAGGTCTACTCTCTAAGCCCGAAGTCCGTAGTTTCATCTTTCGTGTCGGGTGTTTTCTACTCCGTATCACCTACGGACAGCTTGGCAAAAAAGAGTATGATGTGGTGACAAGCGGAACTAAATATTTTACTAAATGGAAACCTATGATGTCGACACTACTTGGCCGACAAGTGTTAGATTTTGAGTAACGTTTATTGTTCCACATTTATTTTTAACGATTTGATTAAATTCTCTTACTGATTTCCCATATTATGGTGCGATAAGTGAGATAGTGGCGCCCTCATTTTTTTCCAAACTCTTTTTTGCAAAGCTGTACGATTAGTCCCGAACCCGAACTAAGAACAACTGTCAAATCGTGTTGTTATTCATTCGTGACATTGAATCGTTTTGCTTAGAGAGTAGACCCCCAGAAGGGACCTGAATCGTAACTCATCCTTGCTTCAGATCTTACCAGTTGATATCATTAGGAAAGATAACTTTGTACAGAGCTATAATATGAGTAAGTATTTTGAAATTGTTCATCAAGGGCTTATCGATCTTGGGACCGATTACGGCATTCATGTGGTTGGGAGTTCCTGCTGTTGACCAGTAGCTGAAAGGCCCGCCGGTTTCAGACTTTTCCATCGATATATTCTAGAACTGTCACGCGTCTGTATAATCTGTATAATTTGGAGTAAAGCATAGTAATCTAGAAGCGGTAATTGCCACAAATTGAGCGAGGTCACTAGATAATATGCCATCAATATAATCGGAGCAATTTGTTATCATTGAACAACTGTTTATTGAACGTGAGAACTTGCATCCTGTATTTTTCAGTTCATGTTTGGAGCAAATTGTTCAATTTACCATTTATTTTTTAGTTTTCAGTAGTTGCATTTTGCTGAGTACGTAACGTTATGTCATCATCTGCCTAGCGTTTTGCCTAACTATATTGGGGTCGGCTCCCAGTCAAACCGGATTCAGCTGAATACCAGCATTTTACGTGGAGCGGCTGACTACCAGACGGCACGGCCAAATTCGCGCCATTTTCATATTAAAAATGTCAAAGATTGTTGCGACTTTCCGACTGATATCTAAAAACAAAAAGTTTGTTTCATTATCTATTGTACTGTTTTCTCGCAAATGTATTGAAAAACGTTGTATGATATACGTGGAGAAATTGATTTTTACAAACTCGTGACTATGGTTAGCCCTCGACTTCGTCTCGGGCTTATATTCGTCTACTCGTTTGTAAAAACCAACTTACCGCACTAATATCATAAATAACTAATTATAGCAACTAGCGATTGCACGTTTCACCGAAAGCACCATTCCTTAACCAACTAATTGTTCAGGAGAACACTGAGTCTCGGACTCGGAAACGAACAAGTTTGTTTATTTGGCAGGCTGCAACATGCCCGAGTCGAGAACCACTAAATCTCCGACGTGTAAACAGACACATTTTAGTTGAACAAATAATGTATCTAATATTAATTTATCGGCCGCGCTGACTGATGTGTGACGCTTTGACGCCAAACGTGCTTATGATGCCAATGCCCTGAGAATGTCTGGAAGATTTAGGGAGAGGAAATTATCGGCAATATTTTATAACTGCTGCCCTTGTCGCAAATTAGGTCAAGGGAACCTGCTCCTGCCAGGGTTGCGGATCTGCCAGGGTTGCGGATTTTGTTCGAAAGAGTTACCGCGGCCCTGGAAAGCAAAGGGCACTAGGAGGAACACTGATGGGTTTTGGTCAGTAAGAGTCTGTCACTCCCTTCCGCTCCGCCCAGAGCGGAAGGAGTCATTTGATGATTACCCACCCATAAAAAAATGGAACGTGCTCCTGGGTCCGTCTCCTGTCCTAATCTAAGCTAGGATCTACCTGAGTCCCATACTGGTCGAGCCATTTAGATGGTATTATAATGCGTCTTGTATCTTCGTCAAACATCCAAACATTGAATCGTCCCAAAGTCTTTCGTATTTGTAATACTGACTGTGTTTTTACCCAACTTACTTTATCAATTAATATTAACACTCCATCATCATCATTTCAACCGGAATATGTCTACATCTGGACATAGGCCTCATGTGTCGCCACTTCGACCGGTCCTGTACGTCTCACAAAAATACTCCATTCATATCTATAGTCAGATAATTTAGAAACAAATCTTTGAAGGCGCAAAACCTTAAGATTTATCAAATTGTCACTTTTACTGTTAAAGGAATCGGTAGAATAGCTTCCTACTTAAAATTGGCAAATGAATAAAAACATAATTCATCGCATCCGCTACATTTTGCATTAAAAAACAACTCTTTTAAACATGAATTCGTAATAGTTCTGAGAACTATTTTTATTTACTGTGATTTTTCCTGTGTTGTTTTTAAATGTCACAGCGTAAAATAAATTATTTCAAATGAATTATGGAAGTGTAAATTACCGAAACAGAATGTTTATTTCGGATTTTTTTTTGAGCTGGCCGGATATAAATGGAAAAATAAATTGCGTAGAATATGATAATGATAATTAGATTAGAATTGGTTGATTATTATTAACTAGATTATGTTTTGGTAGCAATTCGAAAGAGAAAGTGAGCCTTTTATTTAATGGAATATCATCACTTCTTCCGCTCTGGGAGGAGCGGGAGGGAGTGTCAGACTCTTACTGACTAAAACCCATCCGTGCTCCTCCTAGTGCCCTTAAATTTGCTTTCCAGGGCCGCGGTAACTCTTTGAACAATTCCGCAACCCTGACAGGAAGAAAGTGAGCCTACTCTGAAATTGTATACTTACCATACTTATTGACATAGGGATGTTAGTGTCCTAGTAATCAATTATTCATTATGCCGATATACACTCATTTATTTTTCTGGCGTTGTTACGAGAAACGTTGCTATTTTCTCTGCTAGACTGTCAAATGTATTTGTTGAAATTAAAATAGTGCCAAATGCAGTAGGCACCGACTTGAGTTTGAGTCATTGTGGTGGAAGGATTAGTCAGCCAGACTGCGTTAACTGAGTGCTAGCTGTCCAGAGTGCGTGCCTCCGTGGTCAAGTGGTTTAGGATTGTCTGATAAAAAGTAGATTCCGTGCTGCGGCATGTATAAGTCGGTGGTCCCGGCCGCCAAAGGTGGTCGTCAAACCATGTCGGAGGCCCTTGAGGCGGTTTAGAAACTCCGCGTCGTGCGCCGGGCGTTTGGTTTCGCAGTACGATGTTTTTAACGCCGCTGGGGGAGGCTCCTTACATGCACCTCAGTATCTACTATGAAGTATCTACTATGAAGTACAAAAGCCGAGTTCGTTCACACCTACTGCTAATTAAGTAATTATGAGTTGTGTTTCTTATCATCGGCTATGAAACTATGGGTTAACCGTGGTTTGCTGCAGTCAATTGTTTGTTATTTTTCATCGATTTGCTTTCAACACCCCTCTGTAAACCACGATGGCAATTCCTTCAATTTAATGGTCCGTGTAATGTTTACAAATTCTATAAAATAGTCGAATGCCGTGACCTATTGTGGATGTCGTAAAAAGCTTAAATAATCTGGTTGCTACTTGCCAATATGTGAACGAAAAGAAGAAGGAAACAGTAACTATAGTAGGTGCCAGATAAACTTGCAATAAAGTACATTAACCTTTCCCTAATATCCCTTCGTAGATACCCGAACAATACATTATGAACCATTTTACATTACTAGAGAACATAAAGGATCACAATAGAAGTAGATTCAAGACTGCTCTAAGTCTTTATTTCTGTTTTTGATTTTAAGAAAGTCAATAAATGTATGTGGGTCAATGACCGTTATTGCACATTTATCTGGAATCTACTATAGGGTCTTAGCAAAATGTTGGAGTTTAAAGGAAGGCGATTTAACGCTTTGCAAATGTAAAGCGGTATCTACCTGTAGGTTGTGGATTTTGATCGAAAGAGTTACCGCGGCCCTGGGGGTCTACTCCCTAAGCCCGAAGTCCGTAGTTTCGGCCTTAGTGTCGGGCGTTTTTTACTCCGTATCACCTAAGAAATTACGATTAATCCCGAACCCGAACTAAGAATAGCTGTCTAATCGTGTTGACATTCATTCTTAGATCGGGTGCGGTACTAATCGTTAGTCCGTAGGTGATACGGAGTAGAAAACGCCAGACACTAAGGCCGAAACTACGGACTTCGGGCTAAGAGAGTAGACCCCCTGGCTAGGAGGAACACGGATGGGTTAAAGTCAGTAAGAGTCTGACACTCCCTCCCGTTCCACCCAGAGCGTTTTTATGGATGGGAAATCATCTAATGAAAAAAACTTGTAGGACCTACAGTGTAGGTGCTGTGCATTGAATGATGTCTTATAAAGATTAAATATTTGGCTGTACAAGTCAAAAACTTCATGGGAAAGTCTTGCAACCGGATTCTCGGTAAGTTTTTGCTATCTAGTGAAGAAGGGCTCCTCTTCATTTGCCCTGTTGAATTTTTAAGTGGTTCTTTATCTTATCTCCAACAAATTACGACCTGTTCGACTTCGAACAGTTTTTTGTGCAGTAACTCATACGAATGGTCCTCGACTAGTCGTAGTGAAATAAATAATGAAGGGATTTGAAATAGTATTTGTAGTAGTTTTGTTGAACTTTAATATACTGGCAGTAGAAAGCCAAATCGATGGTAAGTTTAAGCTAAATATTGACGAACTAATTCCTATTTCGGATGAACTGTTTATATTTTCCATACAGATAGTGGCAAGTAATGTTTTGTATGAGCTTTAATGTCTCTTTAATCGGGCCATATGAAGTAACTAACGATCTCTCTGTAAAAAACATTGATTTCTGTTTTTCAGAGTCAAACGAAGATGCCCAACCAAATTATGAATACATACAAATATTCAGAAGTATACCCGCACTGTTCGAATATCTTTTAGATGCATTAGAAGAAAGACCAGAGATATTAGAGAAAAACGATGTAGCTATGTTCAACAGAAACATTGGTGTTGCAGACTCCGAAGAAGACGAAAATTCAGATAGTGGGACGAAAATTGATAAACGTGATGCTGATTGTGATAATACTAAAGTACAAGATGAACCTGGAGGTTCTAAGGAAGTAAAAAAAAGAGACACTAGTACTACTAAAGATATATCAAAAACAACTGCAGCCTACGAGTATGGTAACAGTAATATTGTCATGAAAGGTTTAGATGAAATAGAAAGTAACAAAGTACTTGCGAAAAGATTCACAAATACTGATCATTTTTACAATTTCGCTGATAAAAAAGATACCAAAAGAGAGCTCTTAAAGAGAGAAAACAGAATAAGTCGTAAGAAGAGAAGTGTACTGTCCAAATTAGATGACGATACAAATGATATGCTTTGGAATTATGGTGAAGTGTTTCTTGGATTTGAACATTTATTTGGTTTAGATTTGAAGCCTGAAGAAATTGAAGAACGCATACTTACGGCTGAAAAGCTTTTGGAAGAGCACAACAATAAAAAAGATAAAAAATGAGGGAGAAAATACAAAAATGCTATTTGTAGTAAGTTAGGTTTTGGCAGAAAAATTGGCTGTAATGAGCGCATGACTTTAAAGTATCCTAAGTTGCAATTTACCAATAATAGTAAAAGACAAATCGCATTTTTTTTTAATTTGGCATCTCATTTAATTTAAGATTCATTCAGAACAGTAAATGAATATTGTTTAAAAGGGTAAAAGGTGATAAATAACAAAAAAGCGTTTGATGTAAGAGATTGTACGCAGACAAACAAATCATTTATTTGCCAATTGACTGTCATTTACTTTTGCTCTACAGCTGTACGATGACCACTAAGTACGTAGTGATGCTTCCAAGAATCTGTAAAAAAATATGGCCTCCTCTAAAACACATATAGTCGTGTATATGTGCTGTAGTTTGTTCAATGAACAATCGGTAAGACCTCAATACATTAAATAATTTCTGGAAATGGGTCAGCAAAATAAATTTTTGAAACGTTGCATAATTTTAAAAAGTCTTGATTGTTAGGCTTTGTTTTACCGTTGTGATAAGTGTCCTGTTCAGAGGAAACATTTTCAGCGGTGTGTAGCTCACTTCGTTTAGCACTAGATGCTGGTAGAACATCTGAAGCTCCAGCAACAACGCACGGTCCTCGGCGGGCGCATATCGCATCATCTGACTAACCAGATGGCGCGTCAGCTCCATCTGAAAATCTCTTTATAATAAGAGAAGCAGCAGTTATTACTGTAGCTTCAAGGAATTGACTTTGAGAACTGCAAAGTGATGAAGAGTGTAGTTTCAAATAAGTATAGTCTGGAATTATCGTTCTTGCACAGTATATTGCCTTAAAAGTCTACCCTCTGTTTTGTAGCTATGCATTTATGTGGTTGGTGACAAAATTGCAGTCACATGCAGTTTTTAAATCCTTATGACCTAGAAGAACAACTATTTAGCTTTATAGTTTCATTTTGTTTGGTTTAAAGATGATATAAAAGAGTGAATACAAAGAGATGACGATTAATAGAGATGAATGAAAAAGGTCATATCGTGCCAATCACTTATGGGGTGATACTACATGTATTGGGATAAATTCAAGAAATTACAAATTCTTAAATAAGTTTCTTGGGCTTACCTCATCATGTGTCCTATGACAGGGTTCAATAATGAGCAGTAAATTGACAAAATGCAGCACCACCCAGTTCAACTGCAGCAGTGGACTCGAACGATCTGATCTGGATTTGTTAACTGTAACAGGCTTACTCCTTAAAAAAAGTATCATTGTAATGCAAAATCAGCATTCTGAATCGTGCACGTATACAAATTTTAATATATCAGCCGGAGTCATCGAGAAAAATACCAAGATTATTCAAAATACTAGAAGGTCATAAAGCGAAAGAGGTTATACAACTCATACTAAACCTACAGATATTAGTGATGACATGGTACGGTGTGATAACCAAGTGAAGGAGTAAGCACAGCAATAGAGCCACCAGCACAGTCCCATAACTATCATTGACCTGGCGAAGCACGTCACATATGGAACAGTATAGCATGGTCATGCGACGAACCGTGGTTGAGATTGACTTTGGACGAGGTTTTGTTTGGCCTGCAAATTGATTGAAAATATTATAACATCCTGGAGACACATCACTTCCTTGAGTTATTTTTCCTCTCATTAAAGACATTTTAATGTATCACAGGTCGATGATCACAAAATAAGTCATTGTTGCCCAATGATATATTTTGTTTTATACACGTTTGTACATAATTAAGTCTAGTTATTATTTAGTAATTACTTTAGGTTACTTGTACATATTACAGTCACTTATAATGTGGGACTTCCGATGGGTTTACCGAATTCAAATGAAAGACATTACCTCTGTAAATAGCCATAGTATCGACGACGCTGTTGATTGATTTGTTTGTAATATTATACATGTCTATACGACTCTCATTGGTTGTCATTGCACGTTTTCCTTCAGGTGCTGTAAAAATCCAATACACTTGAATATTCAAATTAAGGTTACCACTGGTCATCTTTCAATCTACAGCAAGCGCTGAAATGTTTATACGTTTTGGCGTTCCATAAGTTAGCATCTTCAATCTGAACTCTAAATTTAATTCAGATGTGTTTCCTTAACTTTCGCACAAAGCTCAAGTGGCTTCCCATACTACTTCGCCGGGATTCTCATATTTTATTTCGGCTACAGTATTCTGTTCAATCCTACAACCCCCTCTTATCTTAAAGAACGTTTCAAGTTCCTTGATGACATACATAATATATATCTATGGTCACCGGAAAACTTGTGACTAGAGATTTATTCCAGCAGCTTCTACAACATTTTTTTTTACGATTTAAGCCGTGCAGTTATGCGGCCGGCCTTGTCCGGGTCGGCAAGTTTGTCAACTTTCAAAATCACTCTCTCCTTAATCGTCTTTACTTGGGTTCTCTGCTTTTGTTTCATAATTATTATTGTATAAGTATATGTGTTTATCTATTATGTTATATAAATGTTTAAATATATTTGTTTGTACATTACAGAGTATTCCATTTCATTCTTTTCTATTCTTAACTAACATATGAACTCCTTCACAGTGATCCATTTAAATAGAAGCCCCTATTGTCTCAGGTGACGGGCATAGAGATACACATGTTACTATTACTACTAACTTTAAATATACTTTATGGCTCTATAATTAAGGAAACTGCCACTTACAATTGTTCAGTATTTCCTGGAGGAGGTCCCTCAAGCAGTTGTTGAGCGTCTGCAAGGAGGTGAGGACAGAGGTGGCTGTCTCAGAGAAAGTCAGAAGGATCACTTGCTGCACCGCAGATGATATGTTGTAGAATATGTACATGCATGACGTCACAACTGAAAGAGGATGGTTAAGGTTGGTTTCAGAAGTGAAAGAGATTCGAATTTTTGGATGTAAATTAGTTTTTAAATTATTTTAACCGCTCGAGCACTGACATGTGAAAGTTCCAAAATAAAAAATAAATCTTACGTAATAGTAATAATAAACAATAAAATCGGGAAAATCTTGCTGCACGCAGTCGGTGTGCCGGCAGTGCTCGAGCGGTGGTGGTTACAAAATCATACCTTTTCCATGATATTCCACGACTTGGAATATAAATATTCCGTAATCTAGTAATATGGTGGAGCATGTAAATATCATGGAGCTAACAACTATCAACATTCTTCGACCCTCGTTTGATGGTTCTTCGCGGTACAGGCTTAGCTTCAAGTTTATCTGAAAACAACGAAATCATTACAAAGCAGTAGTTTCTGGATGACACTGACATTAAGTTTATTAAGCAATATAATGTAGAGCAATAATTCCACAGGTTGCATTTGACAAAATTGTGACCTATGTGAGACGAAAACAAAAATATTAAATTACACAATTTTATGAAATTATATTAACATTTTTGGCAAGGTGCACAATTTATGCGGCAGGTGCACACAGGGAAGTTAGACTCGTCGTTTCATTCAATCCGACTGGCTGATATTTTTAAGGTTAAGTAATGATTGGTTGTTTTTTCGTTTTTTGACACCGATTTCCGAAATTAAAGTAATTTTATCCTTTGTAGTTTTTTGGAGGTAGCGGAACAGAGAGTAAAGTCCCGCAAACCTCCACTGGAAAGAGAGGATCCTCCGACCAGACGGTTGTTTGTGTCTGGTGGGCAACTGCCCGAGAGTTGATATTCGTGCTTTGCATGTGTTCTAATCGCACGGTAAACTCTGATATCGCGATTTAGGATTTTGTCGTTAGTTCGCAGCTGTCGAGATAGATGGCGCTGCGAGTCTCATTTGTTGATTCTGCTACGTTGATTTTTTGTGGCGGTATTAATGTCGCCTACATCACTCCCCTCCGGAGACCGGAGGTCGATAGTGGATGAGTCGTCCATACATCTTGATGATGCTTGCCAGGCCAGTGGAAGGTTGGTTCCAGTGAGTCGGAACCGGAAGTCGCAGAGTTCTCGGTGAGTCGGAACTGTCTGCGGTGCCCCGATGCTGCTGCTGGCGTGACTGCTGGCGTCGACCAGGAGAGGTTCTTCAAGGCTCTTCATGTGACTGGCTGAAGGTGCAGTGTGCTTGCCAAGGTCGCTGATGACGTTGATGATAGAGGCTGAGGATGCTGACCAGGAATGCGCGTCCGCTGCATGCTGGTGGTCAGGATACCCGTAGAAGCCGTGGGTACTGGCTGGCTGTTTGACTTGCTGCTCGAGAGCTTGAGGTCACGATGAGGAGAAGTGATGATGACGTCATGATGAAGTAGCTGCACGAAGGCTGCGCTGACGTTCAATGTCGAGGGTCACCAGTTTAGAGGTAGCGGAACAGAGAGTAAAGTCCCACATACCTCCACTGGAAAGAGAGGATCCTCCGACCAGACGGTTGTTTGAGTCTGGTGGGCAACTGCCCGAGAGTTGATATTCGGACTTTGCATGTGTTCTAATCGCACGGTAAACTCTGATATCGCGATTTAGGATTTTGTCGTTAGTTCGCAGCTGTCGAGATAGATGGCGCTGCGAGTCTCATTTGTTGATTCTGCTACGTTGATTTTTTGTGGCGGTATTAATGTCGCCTACAGTTTGTTCATTAATTTCGAAAACTATGGACTTGATTTTTTTATAAAATGCTGTACAGCGTAAACGCTCTTTAAGTTAAGGATTGCCTCTCCGTCTTGCGATCCGCCTCCTCCTTCGCCTGCATGTTATACCCACCTCCTGCAGCTTCAACAAGTACACAGTGAGCCACTTCATTCGCATCAGCCCCGTGAAGGCCGCGGTACACACCACCAGTCCCACCGTGCCCACATCCGCCACCCACACGATGCGGGTCGAGTTGGTGCGGGTCCGGTACGACCGCTCTGGTTCGATGAGGATGTCTAGAGCTATGGTAAGCGTTGATAGGAACCCTGGGGAAGACATTATTAATGAGGATGTGAACTACTTGTTATCATTATTCATCAGAAAGACTGCTAGATATAGGCAAGCATCGCCGCAATGACTCAACATGTGCTTCTTAACAGATTTTATAACATACACCTACTAATATTTATCCAGACTCCCGCAACTTTTAGCAGGATATTCACTTTAAGTTCATTTTGTGAGGAACCTACCAACTCAACACCTTCGTTATGAACTTCTATTTTCTTTAAACTTATTAGGGTTATGATTCCTCTTTTAGAAGCTATGAAGTTATAACTTTAAGTATGTTGGGATTTGATAACGAGCCAAGAGGCTCTAGACAATGTGCCATTCAATTAGCGAATGCGACTACCGAAATGCCAAAATTATGGAATTTGATAACGTAACATTTCGATAGCATCTGTCAATACCACACATTTTTGACGTATTGACAATCGAACAGAAGAATTTCACTTGTTTCGAGCCCAAGGCCCGTTGCAAAAAAATTGCGTAGGGAGACAGACGACCGAGCCGGGCTTCACAAGTTACCGGTTCACCGGGTTCAGCCCGGCTGCTGAACACAGATATCGGATGTTGTTGTGCAAGCTGAGAGAGGTCTACGTCCAATTCCAGAATCTTGGGACAAAGCCTTCTTGACATTTTTCACATTACAAACTTACACAAAATAAACGACAGCGTCTTCCCGTAGAAGTTAGCAGCCTGTGACACACGGACGGCCCAGCCGACAGGCGTCCGCCTGAAGCTGAGCGGGGCCACCCCGGCGACCTGCGACATCCGTAGCATGAGGCACAGCGTGCCTGACACCACGCACTCCGTCTGAGGCGGCGGCGAGTGCATCGTTCATGAGTTTCTGGTAGAAAGTGAGCGCATGGTAGCAACAATCATGTGAAAAACAACAAAACGATGCGATCAAACTACTCTCTTTTGTTTTTTTTTCTTTCTAATTTCATTTAGTTCCAATCTACGCCGAACAAGTTTTAAGCTACATGGCCTTTACTTACCCGGACCTAATCTTTGAATTAACCAGTAAAGATGATTGCTCGAATTACATGTCAGGTCTAACTTTAACGACTGAAGGAATAAATATTAACCATCATTGTTTCAAAAGAAATAAGTAGGTACCAAACACGATATTGTTATACTTAATATTAATCATTTACCAAATCTTGATTTCTATCAAAAATTGGAACTATTTGTATAAACAAGGATCAAGGAGTCGAAGGAAGAGATAGAAATTTCTATTGCTGCTTTAACAAAAAAGATCAAAGGGTACGGAACCCTTCGTGTGGGAGTCCGACTCGTATTTGGCTGTTTTTTTGCTCAGTGGGCCTCATCAGAATGCTAAAGTCACCCAAAGGGCAATGGAGAGGGCAATGCTCGGAGTTCCCTTGCGTGATCTAATCAGGAATGATGATATCCGCAAGAGAATCAAGCTAACCGACATAGCCCGAAGGATCGCCAAACTCAAGTGGCAGTGGGCAGGGTACATTGCTCACAGAATGGGGCCGAAAAGTTCTGGAGTGGCCTCCCTCCCACAAGGTGGACCTAGTGAGGGTCGCTGGTAGCCGATGGATGCGAAACGCACAGGACCGGTTATTGTGGCAACACTTGGAGGAGGCCTATGTCCAGCAGTGGACGTCTTTCGGCTGATAAGATAACTTCGTTTGCTGTTATAAATATTAGTGTAAATGGTCAATGGATCACCTTGTTTATTACAGTTTTGCACAACTGCTTACCTATACAGTAGGTAGAGTAGTTAAAACCTTCAAAATTACTCTCAGGTTCTTACTAAACTTACATACGTATACAACTATGATATTTGAAAGCGCTGAAAAAAGTTACGAAGTCATTAGATAATGCATTTATAAGGAATCATGAAGATTTGTCAGCTATAGCTCCTTTTTTCTCTAACAATGTAATCATGATGGCATTGTGGCATGTCATACTATAGGGGCTGAAGTGTGAACCGGATGAAAATGATAGCTCTGCATGATTTTGAATTTCTTTCGACTATCCACACTTACCAACCTTACATGTTCTTTGAACGAAGGAACATTAATTGTTATTCTTTGTTTAACATGGTGACAGTTTTAGTATTTATTCAATTCTTCGAAAAACGTTTATTTTTATAAACATTGAGTCATTGTGCAAATAAAGTTATTTAACAGGATTAGATCATAATGAAGAATTTACCAGTTGATTTGTTCATATCATATAACAAAATAAAATAATATCAGCGATTGTTTTACAGTTCAAAATGTATACACAATGTAAGTTTAAGTAAGTAAGTTTGGGACCTTTGGCATTTCGAAAAAAAGCTGTTTCTTAAAGCAACAAAAGAGCATATGTAAAGTAATGTAATACTAATACTAAACATATTTATTATCTTTTATTTGATATCCCCAACCACCACTTATAAAATATATTGATTTGATTCACTAACGTTCCTCCCGTCTTCTATTTTTCACCCCAAGCTCGGCAATTTCATAGGTCTCATCACTGCTTGAAAGGTACCCATGAACATCTGAGTATCGCCATCTCCTGTTGGTATGGGCAGAGGATTCCCTCCTTCTGCTTGCCTCTTTGCCTTACTGGTGTACTCAGAATCTGAATGATTGTCAAGTTCTAAAGAATGACTATTACCATAGTTTAGTAGGTTTTCTTCACTTAAAACGATTGAAGAATATTCGTTTGACTCTCTTTTCTTCAGAACTTTGGTTTCCCCATAATTCTCTTTTTCGTCTTCTTCTTCCTCAATTTCATTTTTGTTTTCATTCTCTGTTGGTTTGCCTACTTCGTCTGGTGATCTTTTTGTTAAATATTTTGATAGTTCAAAGCTGTTTAGACTGGCTGGCACATCTTTAGCTGTGCGACTGCCTGGTATTTCATGTTTACCTTTAATTCCGTCTCGAACTTTTTCTCCATCCTTTGCTTTCTTTTGTAAATCGCTTTTAGATGTTGTTGCATATTGAAAAGGAAATAGATTTTTAACGGTATCATAATTCGTCAGTTTTGAATTAGACTTTCCTTCTTCTTGTATTCGGTACATAGTATTTTCACGTTCCCAATTTAGAATAAGTTTTAGATTATCAGTTGTGACAATTAGATTTTGTATCAAAATGTCTTTGAAGACCTCATACTCTTTGGTTTGTTGCTGATTTATTTGATAAACTTTTATTGGCAAAGTTTCTACTTTTATTATGGTTAAAGTGAGGAGGAGTAAAAATTGTGCACCCATATTTTCTTCGATGTTTAAGCAAATAATAGTTTGTGTAAGGCATGTAATGATCATGAATATTTATCAGTTGTGATAAAGATCTAAAACTAGTTGTAGTTTGTTTGGGGCGATAGTGTTAAACGGTGTTACATGATAACATCGTTTCGCATAATTATAGAAGCGTTGATAGCAGGGTACTATAGATTGTCAACAGCGACACGAAAGGGAGAAGTGACTATAAATGGCATTGTTAAAAATATTCAGATCTTGATATTGATTTAGGTCGTGCGTGAGACTATTTCTAGTCTATTGGTTGGTTGCAAGCGCTACTGCTGAACATGAAGTCCTGGATTCTGCTGTCAGAATGAGATTGGGTTACCTATTGGAATTTTTCGTCTGGAATTTCTCATTAGTAGCCCGTAGTTAAGGTTTATGCCATGTTGATGGCCATGGGCTTGCTCTCCTGTAACATGGGACTCGAATATATAACTAAAAGTAGAAGTGCTATAGTTTCCTTAGTCCCCTGCTTCGCCCGTCGACGTATACAGGCATGATGATATTTATATGAATTTATCAGGTACATGCAATCGAACAAATCAAACGTGGTGTTAACTTCAATAACGTTTCGTGACCGATGTGTAGGGGAGATGGAATGTGAACTATCGAGCAATTATGGCTAGGTTCAAGGTGGCCATTTTCACATGTAATATTGACATACGTTCTCTTAGTTAATCACACATTCAACTGGAATTCTGGGGCTCTAGACAAAATGACATTACAAAAAGTCCAAAGTGAATTGTATTGTTTCAATTCAATTCTAAACATTTTAGCATTTTAACTTTCATAACACTAACATCACTTTGTTCCTCTAAACATGTTTTTGTAATTACACACGTCTAGCGATAACTCAACTACATGATGTAGAAAGACCCATCACAAAGCCGTCAGCTTAGATACATTCCGTATGTCAAACTAAGCAGCATTGTAAAGATTAATAAATATACTAGATATTTTTTTTTTTTTTTTTAAAAAACGTTGCCCCACACTAGGAATTTCTCCTGTATCGTGGGTGCGTTTACAAACATATAAATACACGTACACAAACAGCCAGACCCGGAACAACTATCCGTAGGCCATACAAATATTTGTTCCGTGCGGGAATCGAACCCGCGACACGCAGCGCAGCAGTCAATCGCTCAACCACTGCGCCAACTGTGTCGTCAAATTACTTTCTTTTCTTTTATTTGGGAAAATCGCTGGTTACGGTAGCACACATAGACCTAAAAAAACGTATATTATTGAAAATATGATTTTATAAAAGAACGACAGAAGTTCATCTTCAAAATCTCCGTTATCAACAAATAGGTATTGAAATCAAGACTATTCAGTTCAATAGCGTTTTGGGTCGACGATATCACAAAAGTCGTGGAAAACATCAACATGAGGAGACCGCAGAAGCAGAAGGGGTGTTTCCAGTCCGATATTATAATGGTGATCTCCATATCCAGAAAGTTCCCGGGCATAATCTAGTATTAAAATGATCACAATGACGGAAAAATCAACGTGACCCTCGTCATCTCTATAAGCGTCTGTTCACAATCACAATCGTAACTAGAAGAGAGATACGGAGGAATATCGACATTTTATAGAGAACAACAGCCATCTGACCTATAAATCCGTTGGCAGGAGAGGACTTCAAACCGCTGTCTGTGTTTTCATTTGATTAACGCAAGCGATTCCGTCTGTTCCTAAGTGGACAACGGTCTAGCCTTGAGCTATAGGATCTATCTAGTCCAGCAAATAACGTCAAGATTTGACTTCCAATTTATTGAACCCTAGCTTTTGCTAATGGCTTCGCCCACGTGAATGTCGAAAATAATCATAAAAAATATACTACTTATTTCCATTTTTTTAAGGATGGGAAATCATTAAATGACTCTTTCCACTCTAGGCGGGAGTGGGAAGGCAGTTTCGGACTCTCACTGACTAAAACCCATCCGTGTTCCTCCAAATGCCCATTGCGTTCCAGGGCCGCCGTCTTTCTTTCTTTATCGTGTGGGCAGTAAGTCACGCACACACCCTAGTGTCAGAGTTTCTAAACCGCCTCAAGGGCCTCCGACATGGTTTGACGACCGCTATTTGGCGGCCTGGACCACTGGCTTGTACGTGCCTTCCGAAGCACGGAATCATCATTGCCGCGGTGACTCTTTCGAACAAATTCCGCAAAAACATAGACTACTGGTATGGTAAGTATGCAACTTTCTGGCCGCGGTCTACCCGTGTACTAAGTATATGATTGATCAACAAAAATTCAAACAAACAAGAGTTTATTAAAAATGACAGTCAAATTATAAATGCGAAAAAAAACTGTTGGCGTGGCTCACAAGTAGGCCAGCCATATCCTAGATTAGAACATGGGATACTTTTTTTCCGGGTCCTCGTGGTTAAATTATAACAGCACAAGCCGCTTCAAGGTTAAGCAACGCTTGCCGAGGTTGGTCTGTAGATGGGTGACCATCTTAACATATCGAGACTCCTTCGTGCCTCGGACAGCAGGTTAAGCCGTTGGTCCCGGCTGTCGTAGAAAATCTGACACAATATTGCCAAGAAGTACCGTGTTACCCAGTTAAAGGGTTTTGGAGGTCTGATAGGCAGCCGCTCCACATAAAATACTGGTATTCAGCTAAATCCGTTTTGACTGGAAGCCGACCCCAATATAGTTGGGAAAAGGCTATAGGCAGATGATGTGATCTCCTGGGATAATTTTCGAATTGGGCAGAGCCGCCTGCAGGGACTGGTTTACAATATTAGAAGGATTGTAGACCAAGTCTTGTTGAGAAAGCTGGATGTAATCGGGGTACAAGCGATTATTCGTAGATGGCAGAGATATCTTAATTGGGAACAAATATATTGTAAAGGTGCTAAAAACGTCCAGAAATACTGATTAACCTTTTGTTTGAAATTGAACTGTATCTCCACGCTTGTCAACTGCGAAATCTAATCCTAGTAACTAGGTATGTAGGTGGACTGAAGAGTTTTACTAATAAAGTTGCACCATGATTCCTCGACCAAGGGACTCACCAGAAAACGAGCAGCAGCTTTCTCTGTACGTACATTGCTACAGCTACACTGCGATCGCCAACCCGCCTGTCAAGCGTGGCGATTATGGCAAATCCCCCCAGTAGTGGACGTCTTTCGGCTGATATGATGATGATCCCTCGATGTTCAGAGTTTAAATGTATGCTACAGCACGACCACAGACTGGAATAAATAGCTCTTGTAAATAGGTACAAAAATATTAAACAAATTAAATCAGTTGCGGACAACTTGGAGCGCTTTTAGAAAAATACTAACATACTTCAGTCTTCATTTGGTTTTAATATTGTGACAGTCTAAATTAATTTTTAGCTGTAATTTTAGATGCCTACTACATTATTACCGCACATCTGCATTGTTACAACAAATGAAGCTAATTTGAATCAATCCGTCCACATATAATAGAGTAACAACAGTAGAGTAGATGCAGTACTCGTACGTAAGTAAACTGTAAGTATGATTAATTGATTACCTACTTCGTAAGTAATAATTCAATTTATACGCACAAACCTAAACCACACGTGCCAAAACCACATAGCCAACTCTTGATTCTCCATTCACAAAAACAAAAAGACAAGCAGAATGGCACATTACAATTACGACACTAAAACGCATACCTACATTCATCGCTGTTTAAGTATCGCGATTACAAAACCAACGTAAACGTTTACGGCAATGTACAAGGTTTTAGAAGAAATAATCAAAGCGTAACCCCACGGAACGGGCTGGCTCTCAAGCTGTGATTCGGTTTAGTCCTCGCCCCGCCCGCCCAACATCTCCACGCGTTTCTGAGACCCTGGTACTTCGCTTACGATATTTTACACGGGTATTACAAGTTTTACACAGTTTTGACAAAACATGGTGTCGCTAAATCATGTGAATCGGTCAACAAGTTGATTGAACTCAGTAGTTTCTCATCGATGGGTATGTAATTATTTTCTTATTTTTATAAATTGATAGCTTTAAAAAGATTGTATGAAAAAGAAGGTTGGAACTTTTATTTAAGTAGCATTAAAATGTATGAAAATGTTTGTTTTTTAAACAATCATAATTATAATATTTTTACAGACATTTAATCATGGATTATATCATTTTATTCAACTTAAAATCGACATTAAATGAAACATACAGACTATTATTTCGCACTAGCGATTCGCCCCGGTTTTGCACGGATGCAATTTAAATACACAAACCTTTCTCTTCTATTAATTATCAAATGCCGTAGCGTTTTAAGTAAGCGAAGGAACAGACAGATGAACACAGCGACTAGGTACTTGTTTTGTACTGTTTATGTATAGAGATTCAAGTGTAGAATCGTGAAGACAGACACAATGTTTATATTATCAAAGTCGAATACTATGGGCCTTAATGGATATTAAATGCTTTTCTGATACTAACACTGATAAATTTTAACTGCCAATTCGATTAAATTCCGTGTTGTTTACGTTCATTGGTCCTTTGATCTATGAGTTGTTTACTTCTTTTTTGTGAAACCACGTCAGTTTACTTCACAATGTTAGGCAAAATCGGTGAAAATATGAAAATAGTCAAAACATTGTCTATTTTGAGATCTGAAATAGCGAAGAAAAAGCATCTGAGTCATACATTTTCAGTGGGTAAGTACTGAATTACGTATTGAAAAAAAAATATAAAGCTCATTGGTAATTTTCGCCACCTTAAAATAGCCAAGGATAGCAATACAAATCACTATTTGAGTTTCTCTTCCTGTCAATATTCCCCTTGTTGTCCTTTTCCCGACAATATTTTGAAGTTGCGAAACGCATTTCGTGAATCGTGGTGTAAACGAGTCTAAGGTTGCTTGGTCAGCATTTTAAATTAAGAAATCTCCCATGTGGTACAATACATAAACACTCTTGTTACCCTGGCCTTTTTTGTCTCGCTACTAATCTTGCTTTCCTTCTAAGTTTAAAATACAAAATGACATACTCTCATTTCTCTCGTGTCACAATAAAATATGAACAATTTTGCAATTTAATTTAACCTACTATTCTACT
Source organism: Melanchra persicariae (assembly GCA_947386135.1). Lineage (NCBI taxonomy): Eukaryota > Metazoa > Arthropoda > Insecta > Lepidoptera > Noctuidae > Melanchra > Melanchra persicariae. The sequence continues at coordinate 3,584,541 of OX376661.1, read as the reverse complement.
TCCTACTAATCCTATCCTACTAATCCTATCCTACTTATCCTACTAATATTATAAATGCGAAAGTTTGTGAGATGTATGTTTGTTACTCTTTCACGCAAAAACTCCTGAACTGATTTTGATGAAATTTGGCACAGAGGTAGATTATAGTCTGGAATAACACATAAGATACTTATCCCGGGATAGGATTCTTATCCCGGGAGTATGTTCCCTTGGGATAATTATCGACATTCACGCGGGCGGAGCCGCGGACGGTAGCAGAACGATTCTTACTGGTTTTTATCCGACTACCCATGGAGGTTTGAAATTAGATAGTAACTCATTTCAAAATGACTTTCATAAGCCAAACCGGTAAACCGGTTGCTAAAAAATGCTAACCTAAGTTGGCTGCTGGGAAAAATGTTTCATACTTGTCTTTGCTAGGCTTGGCTAGGCTATGCGAGCTAAGCTAAATTATGCTTAAACATGGTCTGAAAAAGGCTGTTTAGTTGGGAATGATGTCAGTAAAATTTACCTGACTTGATACTATTTTACATGCTTGACCATCCTAAAGCACTATACAAACGAGTTATTCCAAGACTGTCTACAACTTTACTCCATTGGATTTAGTTCTAAGTATCTAATTTAAAAAAAAACATGAGTCTTTGTCGTCCAACCTACGCTACGGAACCATTTTTCACAAGTTGAAAGGACTTTTCTGTGTGTTTTGTTGTTTGTTGGATAATCGTCTTTAGGAATCTTACTAGGGCACTCGCCTGGATATAGGTAAAGAGTAAGATACTGGATGACTCGATTAGAGCACTGATTGCATTTCTGAGCGGAACGAATTCTGTGGTGTTACGGATTTAAGGTTTGTCACTGTAATGCTGTATAACATTTTAGGAAAAGAAACCGGCGTTATAATCACTATGGCCCATATTCCTAAACGTAAATTCCAACTCAACTCGAACTCCATCGGAGCTTGTCATAGATTGAAGATTTTGCATTTGTTTGCTCATCTCTCGAGTACGAAAACGTCAATTAGACAAGTTTTCATTGACATTTTCGTGCTCATGTTGGAGTTGGAGTTTGAGTTGAGTTGGAGTTTACGTTTTGGAATAGGTATGGGCCTTTATCTCAGTCGACTTAAAGAATAGAATGTATTTATTATTTATTGTTGTCCCTATCAAAGGTTTACAGTTTATTTTTAGTTATTGCAATTAATGGGCCAAGTCATTTCCCGATTAACGTTGGGCTCAGCTTGCAATCTAAATACCAACAAACATGTTACATACTAGTCTATCTGACTTCCACAACCCAGATACTGGGTAGCACGAGGCTCATTGGTAAGACTGGTGTCTGATTTTCTGTTTTGTGATTATCATAATGAAGGTCAAAGATCTAAAAATTACCCCCGGGAGCAGGAGGAGTTTCGTTATGTAATACATATCTCGCAGCCAATTAGCTTAATCAGCCGTTTAATTGGCGGCCTAGCCTTTTCATTTAAATACGCCGATTTTTTAGCTGACATCTTTTGTTCAATATCGTTTGATGACTTGACCATGTCACATATTATTATGTCGCTAATAAACGGCGCAGATTAATGAAGCGACTAGGCTTTTAATGAAACGGCTGATTAAGTTAGTTGGCTGCGACACATACATGTTTACCCATCCACATACTCCGACCGACCTCAGTCTTGAAATCTCGAAAATGTAGTCTTGGGGCTGTTACTTGTACTAGGGAACGAGCATGTGAGAGGAGGTTGTTGAAAGTATTTCAGCAAACGATTTTTAAACACAGTGAGTGCTTTCCAAACAAAATGGTTACATGCAAGCATGCACCTGATTACAATAATATTTATTGCAACCTTTATAAATATTGTTTACATTGGTATGATGGCGACAGCATAGCTTTTTTTAATTGCTAGGGACACGTCAACTAATTAGTAGGTCATGTATAAAGAGTGCTATGCTAGCATTTTTTTTAGTTCATGATTTGGTGTTAAGCGAAGAGGTTCACCAGATACTTTGTGATTTTTAGAGATGTACCTATAATTTATTTCGGATTTGACGAGATTTTTCTTCCGAAAGAAATACAACGTGTTACCAAACCTGTTAATTGTGAATTACCCTGAGAACGCGAATAAAAAATCAGCTGTTCAGTACATTTTATCGAGGTATGCCTCGGTATGTTCACAGAAATGTATGGGACAGTCGATTTTTTTCGCGATTTCAGTGTTGGTCCCATAGTAAAAGTAATTCATAATAACAATGACTCCTTCTAACGTATTGCATTTATTCTGTTACACCTTGCATAACTTGTAATGAAAAGGTAACTTTAAGTTCTAAAAAAATATAGGTAGGTACCTAATCTGTACCGGACCTATTTGGCGCAGCCGTGGGACACACAATATCATTGTGTCGAATGTGGTATCGTTAAATATGTAACATTGTGTGTGCTGTGTGTGCCAAATAAATAATTGTCTTACTTTTCATTCTGTCAAATCATTCGCGCATATAAAAAAAAATGAATCTGTGTGGCCTGAAAGTGTTTATAAGTGTTTCCTTTGAAAATATCGCAATAATGTAAATAGTCTCTTTAAAAAACCGTGATTTGTGAAAGAAGACATTCGCAATGTTGTGGAAATGTGGATAGAAAGACGTCACTATGTTAGTGCTGTCGGTACGTATTACAAACTTTGAGCTTCTGTTTGCTTATGAAACCCTAGTACCCTGTTTGTTTATATATGAGAATCGATGGCGTACATACTTACTTGCTTTGTGATTTTATGACTATCTATTTCTCTAAATAAACAGTTATTCTACAGTATTTTGGCAGCTTCATTCATTGATATTCCGAAACCACTGATATTTAGAAACAACTATGATAGCAATCACCTATCCTCTTTTAAGAGACATATATAATGCAATGTCTCAACACTGTCTGTCTGTTCATAAAATGTTACTGTGTGTTGTTTTGGTCATATAGGCAAAGGCTCAAGTGGGTCTAAAAGTTGGGGGTCCTAGTAAAGATGAGACGGTACTTCACGCCGGAACAGCAGCTCAAACTTTATCAAGAGCAAGTTCAATCGTATAAGGAGTACTGCTCTCATCTTTGGGACGGATCACCTAGATACCAGCTTGATTGAGGAACGAGCCAAGACGATCATCGGCAATGATAGGCTCGTCGAGTCGATGCTCTAAAGTCTTGAGCTTTGACGTAGCTTGTAATACACAAACAAGTCTAAGGTATTTTTAACTGAGTACTTTTGGCACAGTATAAATATCTACTAACTAGCTTTTGACCGCGATTTAGTATGCGTATATCCCGTTTTTTCTCGTTTCCGTGTAGCCTTCATGACGGTTCATGAGATACAGCCTGGTGACAGACAGACAGACAGACGGACAGCGGAGTCTTAGTAATAGGGTCCCGTTTTTACCCATTGAGTACGGAACACTAAAAAGCATTTTTCAAATCCGACTGGTATTTTCAGAAATTAGTGCGTTCAAAAAAAACAAAAAACTCTTCAGTTTTATAATATTAGTATAGAATACATTATGGTAAAGATACCGTGCCAATGGTAACCCCGAAGATGACCCACTGACCCAGGTTTACAGGCTAAACTAAAGTTTGACAAAAACTGAACTTCAAATACGTAATTCTGAAATCGCAGGTACACAGAAACTACCTTCTATAATGTATTAATCAATAAAGTGTCCTTATTCGAACGATGCTTTAAAATTTAAAACAACTTGAAGAACTTGCGCATTAAACACAGAACTTAATCGCTTTCCAATCTGCCATACAAGCTTCGTATCAGATGAGATGGCGCGTGTCTGAGATAACAGCTTCCCTCGGCTATGTGTGACTATATCAGACGATCTATGTATGACTAGGTGGTGCATGGAGTTTCACTTTGACGTATAATTCCGCTTTTGCTATGCAGGCGGCGGATTAAGTCGGTCTTGAAGTTGTAGTGATTTTAGGGCTAAGTTGGTATAATTACCTCTCGAATTTAATAAAAGGCATCACACGTTTAGTAGATTAGAACTTTTGATTTCAAATCATAAGTTCAATCCAGGGGGTCTACTCTCTAACGGTCGTTTTCTATAATATATCTCAATCCCAATCTTGATCCCGATCCTTGTCTGTAACCAATAAACGGCCGAGTTTGTGTCCTTCACCGCACAATCCTCACCTTTGATTGGTTACAGACAAGGATCGGGATCAAGATTGGGATTGAGATATATTATAGAAAGCGGCCGTAAGCCCAAAGTACGTAGTTTCGGCCTTAGTGACGGGCGTTTTTACTCCGTACCACCTACGGACTTACGATTAGTCCTGTACCCGAACTAAGAACAAACCATGTGTGTCGTGTCGAAATCGTGTTGTCATTCATCCTTAGTTCGGGTTCGGGACTAATCGCAAGTCCTAGGTGATACGGAGTAGAAAACGCCCGACACTAAGGCCGAAGCTACGGACTTCGGGCTTAGAGAGTAGACCCCCTGAATTCCCCGCAGGATTGGGCAGTGGCGTATGTCAGAGACATAAGTGAATTAGTAAAAGATATATTTTTTGTTATATTCAATTTTCGACCAAAAATACTTCTAAACATAAATGAGGTGTCGATTGATTGAGTGACGCAGATTCATAAACAAATATCACTCAGCAATATTTATTTGTTGATATCGGTTCAAACGAGAAAAGAGGCATTGCTTAAATAATATGTATTTAATATTATAATATTTCATGTACAGCCATAATCATCACTGTTCCCAATTGACTTGGGGTCGGTGCAAAATGGCTGATTATGCCATAGGTACTCTTTTTACAGACGTCATCTCAGTTTCACATTCTATCACAGAGACAGACAGATCTATCAGTTAGTTATTTGGCGTAATCTTATAACCCGAATTCATACTTAAATAGTCTTTGCTTACGACATTTATTTCGTTACTACCTTTATCTTTTGAAACCATAGTTTAATACCTACCTATTTTATTGTTACTAAAAGAAATTCTAAATCCGTATTTTTGTCATTTTGTAGGACTGTGGATAAAAGAGCTGTGTCCTACGTGCCTTTTATTTGAGCAATCCCAGTATTTAATAAATAGTTAAATGTTGATCGTAATCAGAACTGCGATTGTCATATTTCCTGAAAAGGTTTTTCATTCTTTTCAGGTCGTGTATAACTCAATAGACGCGGAAGCTTTTGAAATACTTACAAAAGGCTGGTTTTCAGGAAAAAGGATATTTCTGATGGCCTCTCTGAATAAAGAGAATATAAACACACAACAGTTTGTAAAAGGTTCTCTGGTACTTCTGGAAGTTCGATACGAGTACAAAAGACTCTTTCACTGAGTACAAAGTATAAAGCTACCCTTTTTATGGATGGGAGATCATCAAATGACTTCATGCATGGAGCCGAACTAAGTGTCAGACTCTTACTGACTAAAACCCATCCATGTTTCTCCTCATCCCTTTGCGTTCCAGGGTCGCGGTGACTCTTTCGAAAAAAATCCGCAACTCTGTCAGGCTCTGGCCCTTACGGGCCCAGTCTACTTTGCTGATATCTCTTTGAGGCGCGCGTAGATCAGGACGCGTCGTCGGCCCGGGCCTGGTTGTGATCGGACAGCGAGCCACCTAATGCTCGCCGTCCGCAGGCCCATAAAGCTTTTTTTTTATCGTGGCGGAAATCCTCATGGAAGTCCTCCGTCCTGGGGCATGTTCCCTCGCACACTTGCACCGTGGGCTACGGGAGCACTTAAAGCCCATGAAGCTTGAATATTAGACAACTTACTGTCTGGGAAAAAATATAGGTCCTGTGGAATAGCTAGGCTTTAGAAACAAAGTTGCGGGAAAAAGCTAGTTGATAATTAAATTTACGTAATTCTAAATAATAACAGCCACACGGGTCGATATTCAAGGTTACGCAACGCTTGCCAAGGTCGGTCTGTGGATGGGTGACCATCTTAGCATACCGTGACTCCTCCGTGCCTCGGAAAGCACGTTAAGCCGTTGGTCCCGGCTGTCATAATTTGTAGATGGCCTTTGGCAGTCGTTACTGATTATCAGAAGCCAGAAAATCTTACTCCAGTCTTGGCAAGAGTACCATGTTACCCAGTTAATGGGTTGTGGAGGGCTGGTAGGCGGCTGCCTACCAGCCCTCCACAACCCATTAACTAAACCATTAGCTGAATACTAGTATTTTAAGTGGAGCGGCTGCTCCACTTAAAATACTAGTATTCAGCTGAATCCAGTTTGACTTGGAGCCGACCCCAATATAGTTGGGCAAAGGCTAGGCGGATGATGAATCGTTAGCCAGACGTACTTATGTGATTTTTCCAATGACCTTTAATTTACTGTCAAGTGATTCGTGGAAAACCACAATCTAGACAGTCTACGCGATGACTGATAACAGTATGAATGAAAACTTTCCTTCATAAAATTAACGCAGTATACTCCCACATTTGTACAATAACAGTCAATATTTACTTAAAAGGTACTGTCACCGAATTTTTGTCAATAAACACTGACGTCATCAGACACACCTCAATTTACTGTAAATACGTAATAAAAGGCTTGTGACATAAAAATAGGATTCAAAATTGAGTGGCAATAGCAAGGCGTAAATTTGACGGAACGTGTTATGAAAATAATGATCACTTTAATCGGTTTTCTATTGTTTAAGTGGTTACTTTTCTACTTTTGTTAAAGAACTGCGTATGAAAGGACCACCCTTTACAACTTCTTTCATTGTATGTAGGTAAGTATTTTAAATAAAGCTTTGTAAACGAATAGAACAGCAGATAGATAAAAACCACAAAGAGAAAAACTTCTTTTATATGAATACATTTTGCTTCTTTATATGAGAAGAACTCATTGACGGGCGCGGTTAAATGCATGATATCTCATCCAAAATCATTTAAAGGAAGAAATAAACGCTGTAATGAGTAATATGAAGCTAGTGCGCACACAAATTAACAGTTCTATATCATATAAGATGATATAAAACGAAAATGAGCTCGTAAAATTTGTTGAAAGACATTTGGTAGTCAGGATATTGTGAAAAAATTACTGAATGTATCTGTTTAAAATATATTTTTTTATATTTAATTTAGGAAATAATATATCCCTGTATGGTTAATATTTTGCCATTTTCGTACTACATAAGTTATTTATTTACACCCAAAGTTGTGTTAAAATTATGGAACTTTCGATGCTCGTAACTTTCAAATATATGTTTTTTATTTTTTTGCTTCCATACAGGCTTAGATAATGATAATGACAAATTGATATAATTTTTTATTTTGAACGTACACCGTCAAACAGTGGAGTAATCGCCATACTACGTTTGTATGGAAGAATGACCGACTAGGGCCCCTTTAAAGATGAATCCCGTGAAGCGATAAAAGAAGAAAAGCTCTGTCTAGGTTGGTTTAAATAAAAGGGATGCTTGAAACCCTGTTGAGACCCCAACTCAAACTGTCTTCCACTTGGAAGACAGAAATTTGAGTTGGAGGTTAGGCATTATCATCATGCTCTTGCCGTTATCCTAATTCATTTATACTTCCCTATTAGTCGCAATTTCAAGTCACTCAACCTCTTTGCAGACATATCATGATTTATTATCTTTCACCCAGTCCAGTCATTTTAGCCATTAACATTTATACTCCACACTTCTCTCCCTCGTACCAAATCCAGACCAATTTCTAACAAGTTACAATCAGTACTAAAATTCGCGGATTAGTTTCATTGGATATATTTTGATACCACTGGTGATGTATCCGGAGTGATAAAAAATCATCTCAAATAACTTTTTAGTTTAGATTACGAGGTCGATTTTTTAACCACATTTGAAAACGTAACATGAAAAAGATTTGTTATATATCACATTTCACGACGACACGGCATGACGACACGGTTGGCGCAGTGGTTGAGCGATTGACTGCTGCGCTGCGTGTTGCGGGTTCGGTTCCCGCACGGAACAAATATTTGCATGGCCTATAGATAGTTGTTCCGGGTCTGGCTGTTTGTGTATGTGACTTTGTATGTTTGTAAACGCACCCACGATACAGGAGAAGTTCCTAGTGTGGGACATTTAAAAAAAAAAAAAAATTTAGCCACCAGCTGGAAGTCCTGCCTCCTTAGTACCAAGAAGTAAAAGTTACAATCTGCAAATCTAGGAATTTCATTCAGTTGGTACGAATCCCAAACCCGGAGCGGTGGCAACGCAACAGTTCTCATGAATCATTAATACCAGAATTATGCCAATGCAGATAGAATCGATGATAGAGACTGTCGAGATGTGAATATAAATCTATGAGCTAGGAATTATAAATTACACGTTTGCTGGTGAGTTGCTGGGGAAAATCACTCATAACCTGTCTAGCAATGGTATAAAATATTTGGAGTTCGGAGTCAATACTAGTTGCAGTTGCAAGAACCGATAATGCGGGCAAAATGGATTAGAGAGCAAAAATGCCATTGACAAAGTTTGAACTGCTACAAGCCGCGACCCACACGGTTATAAAGCAGTTTGCTTTTTTTAATAACCGGCTACTTGTGTAACCGACCCCTTGTGACTACCACAAAGGTCTTTTTGTTTGTATGGGAAAGTCATCAAATGACTCCTCCCGTTGCGCTTCCGGAGCGGAAGGGAGTGTCAGACTCTTACTGACTAAAATCCACCCGTGTTCCTCCAAATGCCCTTTGCGTTCCAGGGCCGCGGTGACTCTTTCGAAGAATTCCGCAAACCTGGCATGACCACAAAGTTCTGTGTTCATCATCACCATTGGTAGCTTTGTTCTACCCACTACCGAGTAAAAGCTTCTCTCTTTTATAACATGCTTACCTGGTCGGAGCGAGTCTCGCTGAGTCAAGTTGTCGGCGATTATAACCATCATTATTGCCAGCCTCGTTCCACCCACTGAGTTCGGCCTCCTCTCTTTTGTGATGTGCTTTCCTGGTCTGAGTGAATCTAACCCAGCCAGGTCAGCGACCATCAGAATCATAAGCAGCCTTGTTCGACCCACTACCCAGGTACGCCTCCTCCCTGTTTCGACATACTTCGCTTAAATTGTCTGTAGGAGTGTCACCTTGTCAAGTAGTCAGCAATCATCAATACCATTGGTAACCATGTTCCACCCTCTACTGAGTAAATCCTCCTCTCTTTTGACATGCTTCCCTGGTTAGTACTAGTGTCATATCGTCAAATGATCACCGTAACTACCATTTATACCTACTTAATATATATCGAGTACCTATATCGTAGGACGAGCCCTTATTCGACAACGTCACCTCGTTCGTTGTAATTATTTACGTAGGTGTGTCGGTACTACGACAATAAATAAATTAGACGCGAGTGACAAATGGTCGTGTTTGTTTTGGTAATAAATTGCCTCGTTAATATTCAAGGGGTACACGCCCTTCTACAGAGCACTGATTGACCCGAGATTGAACTGAATACTGATGTTTTATACAGAATATTATTTTCACACTACCTGATATATAATGGCGAACTACATGTCAATAGTAAACTAAGATTATGCCCGGCAATGATTAATTATAACCCTGTAGTGTCATGTAGTGTATATATAGATGTAGTCAATAATATGTTTTAGAACCGCAATGAAACGTTTATACCAGAAAAGATCTTAAGTAGGGAATCGAAAAGCATTTCTGATCTCGCGTCTTGGGTGAGCTGGAACCCCTCGCAGCGAATCTCTCTCACAGCTTTCATACCTTCGATATGACGTCCTGACATAAGACACTGCTTTATAGCCTACAAAGGTGGAGATTATTTTACACAATTATGTACTTACATTAGCTTAAACAGAAATACGTGATGACCACTGTTTCTAACCCACTGCTCTGCTCAAATAAATAAAGATCTACTTACTAAAAACACTGGTCTTAATGCTTCAGACGCGGCTGCCGAATCACAGGACCAAATATGGTGGCCGACAGATTATATACCCAAATTGTAACTAGGTACAAATTACAACACCTACTGTTACAACATCGTCTTCAGACATAACATGATATTATTTATTTATTTTTACACCCTGTCCAAAAAATCGTACCTAGAAATAATAAAAAGCAAATAGACGTCAGTTCGAACCATGTTTACTGACTAGCATTTGTATAGAAGACAGTCGTTGACGCCGACACCCGTCGCTTACGTATTTTTCTTACAAATACCTGCTGGTTTAAAGCATTTGCTATGAGGACCAAAGGTCAGTTGTGTTTATTGTTTGAAAATCACTTCGAATTTTGAAGTGGTCGTGGTGTAACTGTGCCATGATTTACTTTGAAAATATGTGTTTATGATCATTATTTACAGAATAATTTTGTGCTTTAGAGAGGTTCATAGTGAACTTCATGTTAGATAAGGGGGTTTGTAGTTATGGGAATGTAAAATAAAACTAATAACTTAACGGGAAACAACATCGAGATTTGCCAAAATAGGGTTAAAATGACATAATACATGAAGTTGAAAATAGAAAAGCGGAAGCAGAAAACAAGCGAAACGAGGCTTCTCTTTAGCCGAACAAGCGAATCCTTCCCACGAGCTGAGCGAGCGAAGCGATCCCAAACAAGTCGAACAAGCAAACTCACAAGTCGAGTTAGCGAAACGGGCACATTATCACACCGAACAAGTCCAACAAGAAACAAAGCGAGCCCTCTATACTTGTAAATACTTCATACCTACAGGTACACGCCTGGGAATGATCCGTGTCGATAACTCGAATTGTATACTTACATACTTCGTTCACTCGACTCGCAAGAAGGTTGGGGTAGTTCGTTCGTTTAGAATGAGGGCTTACTTCACTTGTTTCAATCGTAAGTTGACTCGCAATGGTCGCTCCGGTTTAGAATGTGCTCGCTTCGCTCGCTCTGCTGACACTTAACATAGCAGCAGTTGTTTTGGTTGAGAATGCGTTCGCTTCGCTTACCTTGATCTCGGTTAAATAAGACAACGCTCGACAGTCGCTTATTTAAAAAAAAATCGTAGACGACATATTAGACAGCTATCTTACAAATAACAAAACATCAATCATCATCATCATCATATCAGCCGAAAAACGTCCACTGTTGGACATAGGCCTCCCCAAAGTGGTGGGGATTTGCCATAATCGCCACGCTGGACAGGCGGGTTGGCGCTCGCAATATACCTACAGATAATGCTGCTGCCCATTCTCTGGTGAGTCCCTTAGTCGCCTCACGACACCCACGGGAAGTGATGGGATGGTGCTATTCTTTTACGTCCAACACCATACGGAACTCCGGCACCATACCATACCATACAAATACCAAAAATAGGAGACTTAAATCAAACGAAATCAGTACCTATACAACAGTGCCTAATCTACTTGCACAAATAAATCACGTTTACGAGTACCTACACACCAACCGAAAACAAGACAAATTATTGGTTCCGTATTGTTTTCCATTTCATTTGACCTCATGACCTTGAGCACCTATGTACTTAAGTGTTTTGACGTCAAAAAGCTTCGGTTCATTTTGAGGGTGATAAAGACATTAATAAACAACTTACTGGGGACAAAATTGTTTAAACTATAATTTCCAATAATGTGAGTGACACACTGCTGTTTAGTTTGGTCAGCACTGAGTTGAAAAGTGGAGTGTTGGAACCAGACTTTAATAATAGGGAGTTGTTTTTTGTTTGTTTTTTTAAGTAAACGTTACACTAGGAATTTCGCCTGTATCGTGGGTGCGCTTACAAACATACAAACTCACATACACAAACAGACAGACACTGAACAACTATCTGTAGGCCATACAAATATTATTTTGTTCCGGTAATCGAACCCGCGACACGCAGCGCGGCTGCCAATCGCATAACCACTGCACCAACCGTGTGGTCAGAAAAAAATATCCTATTTTCTGTGAAACATCTTATGTGTATTATAGGATACGGTCTACCCGTGTACCAACTTCCATCTAAATCCTTTCAGCCGTTAGGACGTGGAGAGGTGACAAACAGACATACAGAGTAGTAGAGGTACCTACACAGATGGAGTTACTTTCGCATTTTATGTATGGTTTTTTTTTTATTGGGGCAAGCCCGCCATTCATTCCCAAGCCACTGCAACTCCTGAAAGCCAGAATCAACAGTGGCGACCATCAGAAAAACGCCGAGTCAATGAAGCTCGACGAGTCCCGGAGAAACGACTCAACTGTCTTAGATCCCGCAACGAAATAAATCAGAAAATAACAGCGGAGGAGTTGGATAGAAATATAATTTCCACTTCCCAAGCTCAAGACAAGCAGGAGACAGAATAGAGCTAGATTGGTATGGATCGATGCCATGTGTATTCACACATAGCATTGTTTAACAGTACCCAAGCTAGTAAAAGTAGTCAGATTTTATTTATTCATTTTTTTTGACATATCTTTTGCTTCTGAACCGTATTATAAGTGAATGCTTAAATGTCATTTTGATTGTTTTCACTTAGAGCTTTGTTACTTAAAGTTGTTGAGAAGTTTGATTTTCGAAGTGACATTATAATGTCACTTTGGAAAGTTTGTTATTTCATTAGTGTCGAGTCCTCAGAGGAGATTGTGTGGTTGTTATTATATTTCTCATTTACGTTTCTTATAATAAGTTTCATACTTTGTAAAGCAAACATTTTATTTTGAATTTTAATGCTTGTTCAACATATTGCAGCATGTAAAAACAATCTTAATGGATATTGACGTGTTTCATGGGGATTAATAGGCTTATTATAGTATTTGGATAAACCTGATATATTATGTCGCTGTAAGGATATTTGAAAAATATAAAAGAAAGAAAGATTAATATTTATTTAGCTATGTACCTACCGTGCGGGATATAGAAATAACAAAGCATTAAGTAGGTACATATGCCAAAAACCAAGTGTGTGTCTCACGGCTGCACTAAAAAGGTCCATTTCAGTGATATTATTTATGTCGGACAGACTGATGCTGTCTGACGCTGGTTTTTTAATAAATCTATCATAGGACGAGTGGTAGTTCATTTAAATCAATATAATATGAAAAAAATGTCGTAAGTATGAGTTAAGTACGTAATAAAAGAATAAACAGATATAATTGATCATGGAGCAAATTATACTAAAAATAAAAAACAAAGATAGGGAGATATGATAACAATGTGTATGAATGTGCTTGTGTACGTGTAATGTGTTAATAAATACTAAGTAAATAGTAAACCACTGTTGGAAACAAAACAAGCTATTCGGCCAACTATAACAATAACAAAAAAATTACAGTCGTACTATTCCTGTATTTTTAAAGAACGCTTGTGTTCACATCGCAGTGGCAATCTCTCAAAAATAGTTCTAATTTTCCTTCATTTGATATGTACACATTGATTGTCGCTGAGATGATAATGAGACTTAAATTAACATTTTTTAAGCACAAAAACCGGTCATTTTTATTCCTTTTTCTTGACTGTGTCTCCCTCCAACAATTTGCACATTCTTACAGTGACCGTCCATGACCGCCATACATTCGCTATTACTAGATATTTCCTTTCGATTCACAGGACATGAAAACAGATAATTTGGCCTCCATCAATAATAAATAACAGTGCAACACCTGCCTACACGTGGCGAGCTCGTATAACTACACTTACGTGAAAAACAAACGCTCCATCAATCAGAAAATAAATAATGTTTGTTTGTGTTCCAAAGATTTTATATTGTTTTGTTTTTTTTTCATATTTAATTTAATGACAGTGATATTGTGAGAAGACATTTGGTAACAATTATTTTTCAAATCGATTTAGTGGTAGTGATTTTTTTGCTAGCTAAAGTTTGCTTTTAGATTTTTCTTTCATTACTTTAAAAAAATAATATTATGTTTACGTGCAAAAATATCAATAGGAGGACGTCATTTTTGTTTGAATCACCGTTTTTCAATTATAGTTGATAATAATTAAGTACGTAAATATAATAAAATTAGAAGTGTGTGTGAACAGAAATAAATATGATACGTTCTAGTTGGACAACTCCAAATAATTATGCATTAGGTGTAACTCCGATTGGGAGGGTGATATTTGGTATGTATTATTTTATATTACATTGTAATCAGAATAGTTATTACCGGTTAGTTGTTCACCATGATTTAGAATGTAAAAAAAATAATTTAGGCAGAAACTTCACAACGCCACCTGCTTCTTTTGGTTTTCTGTGTTTTTTTTTAAGATAAAAGTAGTATTTAAGTCAACAGCCTACTACCCTTATCCGAAATTATTGTAGTTGGAACAACATTTCTTCTTCTTCCATAGGTACATAATATATATTTTCCGATATCTCCATAACAGAGATGTTACCGATGTTCGATTCCGATTCCAAAAGGCCGGAACTTCCGATTGATTTTGCACCTTTTTTATGGATGGGAAATCATCAAATGATTCTTGCCGCTCTGGGAGGAGCGGGAGGGAGTGCCAGACTCTTACTGACTAAAACCCATCCGTGCTCCTCGTAGTGCCTTTTGCTTTCCAGGGCCGCGGTAACTCTTTCGAACAAAATCCGCAACCTTGATTTTGCACCTCCGATTTCGATTTTGGTTCCGATTTTTATTATCGTGCACGGTCGATGCACAGCGCGGCAGCGGCAACGGCGTCCACCAAGCTCAGTACAACAAGCGAACAACTTTTTAGTGCTGCTGGCTTAATCTATGCCCGTCGAGAAATATGTACTTAGATTGGACGGAGGTGAAGCTGCGAAGCTTTTATTCATTAGGTAGGTACTTTCATATTTTTGGAGTCACTTCGTTTGATTTAATTTAGTTCTAGTACTGTTTAAGATTTTAAATTCGATTGAGTTTTTTTTCAACACCCATATATACACCTAGATACCTGTATTATTTTTTAACTCATAATAAATTCCTAAAATGTAATTCTAGTTTATTAGACCTGCCCGTAACACATATCTCTCGTCGGCTTCCGCCCTCCGATTCCGGTTCTGATTTTAGTTCCGGTTCCGACAAACAAAATTTCAAAACTCCGCTTCCGAAATCGGTTCCGATATAACCACTTCCGAATTCGGTACCGAAATAACCACTTCCGAATTCGGTTCCGATATAACCACTTCCAAATTAGGTTCCGATATAACCACTTCCGAATTCAGTTCCGATATAACCACTTCCGAATTCGGTTCCGATATAACCACTTCCGAATTCAGTTCCGATATAACCACTTCCGAATTCGGTTCCGAAATAACCACTTCCGTAAAATCCCTACTCCATAGTAACTTACTCAAAACTATGTACATGTAACACATGTAAATATGTTAGACACTAGATAAATATGCAATAACGGTCAAAAACCGAAATGAAGACAAAAAGTTATCCCGAATCGACTTCTATCGTGATCCTTTACTTAATATATACATTTAGTAATGAAAAACGGATCATAATTATTTATTGTTCGGGTATCTACGAAGTTATATTAAGGAAAGGTCAATGTACCTTATTGCAACTTTATCTTGCGCCTACCATAGTACAGTTTGCTTCATAGGTATAGAGATATATATGCTATAAAATAAATATAGGCTATAAATATTAAGCGATAAAAACACTTCGGATAAAAGACTGCATGTTTTGTTATGTAGTACATACTAGTGCAGCTGGTGGTTTCACTCGGGTAAAACGTGTGCACCTTATCCAACGTGTAACAGAATATACGGGAACGAGAAATTCAATAATAACAAATTAAATAATTAGAACAACGTTTAATAAATACGCTCATCCCAACTTATTAGTCAGGATTATGACAATGTTATTTTTGTTGTAAATCTATTTTACTACCGCAATACACTTAGAAAGCTGAGGAGCTCATGGCTAAATAATAACAGCCGCACAAGTCGATCTTTAAGATTAAGCAACGCTTGCCGAGGTCGGTCTGTGGATGGGTGACCATCTTAACAAACCGAGACTCTTCCGTGCCTCGAAAAGCATGTTAAGCCGTTAGTCCTGGCTGTCATTTGTAGATCTTTAGGAGTCTTTATGGATTGTCAGATGCCAGTAAATCTGACCCCAGTCTTGCCAAGTGTTACTCAGTGTGCTGTGGAGGTCTGGTAGGCAGCCGCTCCACGTAAAATACTGGTATTCCGTTTAATCCGGTTTGGACTGGAAGCCGACCCCAATATAGTTGGGAAAAGGCCTCCACCTGTGTATTATATATCTGCCGATATACAATACACAGGTGGAGGCTTTTATGATTAAGCTTAGGTATATAGATCTAGAATACGGTCTTTCATATTTTCATGTCTGCATAGTCAGTGAACATTGTTATGGAAATTTTATGATGTTGTCCGAATTTTATCAATGGCGTCATGTGTTTGCGTCGGCTTTTTTGACACATATTGCTATGCTATGTTATTAGATTTATTGATAAATGGCCTCCCACGAGCAATATGTTTTATCTTTGTTAATGATTTACTCTCTCGGTTGAACTTTTCGAGATTATGTGGGGTATTGGTTTGGTATTAGGTACCTATCATATCATTTGCGTTGTCAACATAGTAACAGGTAAGGCTAGACTACCCCTGATTCATAACTGCCTAGTACTCGTCATTTGATGCGTGAAGATTTTTTCATCATTTATTAATTCTATATTGAGTAACTACCAGCTGCCTTCTCTTAAGATGTGGTAGAATGGGTGTGTAATGTTAGGTATACTTAACTATTTTTAATATAACAACGAACGATATAACTTCGTTTGATATAATTTTCAGTTGTTATAATAATCTATTGTTATAACAACTTGTGATATATGTACATTAAATTCAATTCAAGATATAATTTTTTTCCATGTACCTAAGCTTCACTTGAAATATCATACACTTAAAACAATGATTAAAAGTTATAATGTTCATATTGTTTACAATTTGTCAACATGACATTACCTTCAGAATTAGTAAATGCGTCCAGCGTAGGTACTTATAACCAACTAGCCGTCTTGAAAAAGATGTGACATTTCGAATCGCCACAGATCTACATAGTGATCACTAAATCGAATGTACATTCAGCTTAAATAACGGTCGTGACCAAGGGAAGTTGACGGAGCCCCGCTAGGCGGGGCTCCTATTTCTGAATGCAGGGTTTAAAGGAACCTAATATGAATGGGATCACGGAAGCTAAGATTGCTCGCTTCGCTCGCTCTCTCAAAGCTCCCGCCATCCCATTTGAACCTAACCCAATCGTGTCGGGTCGCCCGCGCCCTAAGATTCCGAGATGGCGCGGTTGCTTTTTGTTCAGAAGTTAGATCAAATGTCAATTATACTAGGTGATAATTAGAGCAAATTTTCTTATAATGAGCGGCACCCGTGGTACAATATGCCAGCTTGTTGAAAAAGAACTTGACGGATTCTTCACTTATATTTTATGCACAAAAACTTTGATTGTACCTTAGTAATTAAGGAATTTATTAAAACAATAACAAGACCTTATTAGATAATATATACAAGCTAAAAGGAGTAAAAAGGCGGGAGGAATACGATTCATTTTTCATAACCACCAACTTGAGTGGTTTCAAGAGATAATTAAAAAGTTGTAGTTGTCGACAGCTGTAAAGATAGATAGGGCAGTTTAATGAGCTCCTGGTACTTGGACATGGCGAGCTAAGCCTAGTTTGTTTTAAAACTAGGAAGAGAAACACGTTAAAGGGACCTTTTTTGCAATCTAGTTCTAAAAGCAATTAGGGATACTTGTGACCACTTGAATTAGTCTAAATCAATAAGGAATTTCTCATCAATTGGACCTAACTAATTATTGCATGTTATAGTGATTTACATTAAAAATAGGTTTGGTGCAATAAATTGTACCATAAAATGAATTTTGCCAATATTTCTCACAGTATTCCTCGTAAAAAAGGTAGTTTATAAATTGGTGATTTACCTACGCTGTTCAAATTTGCAGTTCTAAGCCGCAAGTAATGCAAAGGGTTTCGAAAGAGATTACAGCTTTCCTTTGGGTCAAAATAAGTTCAAACTGTGATTATTATTAGGTAACGGTCACTTTTGTTACTGGCAACATCTCCTTCGACTATTCTTTTCAACAGATGTTCAGCAGTAACATAGGTGTGAGTTGTAGTTGAATCCTTAATTTAATTTTTTTATTTGTATGTTTTGTTCAAAGGAGTGGAGTCAGCGAAGGTGGAGGAAGTTTCGGCCTCACCAGTCCCGACCGAGTCGGGGGCAAGACCCAACCGCCCCACTCACTGCGTGGTTGGCGGAGCACATGCCTTCATACTTCGGGTGAGATCCTACAGTATATGTAGCCCTAGTAGCAGCGGAATCAAAGTTGACTATAAGTCTGTGTCGTGTGGCGAGTAGGAGTATTTATATGCCTTTAAACTTTGGATAAGTGATGAGACTCTTTCACTCTATGTAGCTCTAGTAGCGGCGGTACCAGGCCTAACCGACTCCAGACAAGTCGAGAGACAAGGCCTCACCGCCCTACAGCCTGCGTAGTCGGCGATGCACATGCATCCATACTTAAGAAAGGATCTCTGTCTGTCTATGTAGCCTTGGTAGCAGCGGTACCAGTACCAAATTGGAAGCACGATCTGACGTTCCCACTCACTCGCTATGGCTGATATCCAGCAGTATACCTATGCGGCCCTAGTATTCGAAATAGGGTGTTGGTGTTTTTTTCGTTCCCGTATAATTTCCGAATTAAAAAGCCTAATTTTGTCGCATTTCTTCATTTTACCCAAACAATCATCTACTTCCAGATCTCAAGTTTCTTCGGGCTAGCCCCCCTGCGCTTCGAGTCCCGCAGTAATGGATTCACGGTCAGCATATCGGGTGCTATGTGTGTGTACAGCTACATCCTAGTCACAGTGCTTGGTGAGCAGTGTTTGTTTAAAATTTCAACTGCTTGTGGTGAATCGGAGAGATATTATAACGGTTTATCGATGACAGTGTCTTGTTAGTGTTTTTGAAGTCAAGTCGCAGTCCTTGTGGTGTGATTTGTAATGGTCCCATAATCGACTGTCCATCTTTGGCAATTCTTAAAAAAACAATGGTATTTATTACGGTGTTGTACTAGTTCAGTCAGATATGCCTAAAATAAAAATAAATCCAAAATTCAGTAACATTTTTGCATGAATCGCTATCGCAAAAAAACTACTTACTGCCATCTATTAGGGTCGGCTCCCAGTCAAACCGGATTCAGCTGAACACCAGTATTTTACATGGAGCGGCTGCCTACCAGACTCCCACAACCCATTAACTGGGTAACACGGTACTTCTTGGCAAGACTGGTGTCAGATTTTCTGTCTTCTGACAATCCGTAACGACTGCCAAAGATTTCCAAATGACAGCAGGGCTTCCGTTTTTTCATACGGAATTTCGGAACCCTAAAAATTCAACAAGCCATTAATTACATTCTATCTACATTCCAGTAATATGCACAATATTCGGTCTGGTGGCGGAGATCAACGTGGGCGTAGAGCTGTCAGTGCGCATGTCGTCACGCATGTCGCAGGTGGTGTCCACGTGCGACGTGCTGGTCGTGGTGGCCACCGCGGGGGCTGGGGTCTATGGCGCGCCCCGGAGGATGAGAAACATGCTCAAGTTCATGGAGAACATCGCTTCGGTAAGGGAGAGTATTATTGCTGTAACAGTGAAATTAAGGACGTGGGCACCAGGAGTGTAGGTACGCCGAGGAGGATGAGCGAACATACTCAAGTTCAAAAATATCGCTTCCGCTTCTTCTTGAAATCCCGGACTCTGGCTAGGAATTCCACTTTTTAGCTGTACGCACGATTTGTGCGGCTCACGTCACTCGTTAGTAGTGTAGTAGTCTCATCTGTTAGTAGTGAAAACGGGTAATCGTAACTATTTTTGGCTGTTAAACTTAGTGATAGACACAATGTTTCTTTTAAGGGCTTGCACATATTCACACTGGAAGTATAAAGTATTAAAGTCAATATTAAAGTATTTCTTCTCGCTGTTCCAGGTGGACAGCAGCATAGGAGGCCAGTACTCGCTGGTGACGGAGCGCAAGCTGTGCGGCATCATACTGGGAATCCTCATCTTCTTCTCAATCCTCATCGCTGATGACTTCACCTTCTACGCGCTGCAGGCCAAGAAGCTGGATAGAGAATGTAAGAGAATATGTTCTACTAGCTTATCCCGCGTGGCCTGGTTGCGGAATTTGTTCGAAAGAGTGATTGCAGCCCTGGAACGCTAAGGGCATTAAGAGGAACACGGAATGAAGTGCCAGTAAGAGTCTAACACTCCCTGCCGCCCAGAGCGGAAGGCTTCATTGGCCAGTTTGTGTCCACAATCTGTTACATTTTTTTTTTTCTTATTAAATAGTGTCTATTTGTGATCAATAATTAACATCATTATACAACTAAAGTAGTATCTTGTAACCCAGTTACTGGGTTGTAAAGGTCTGGTAGGCAGCTGCTCCATGTAAAATTCTGGTATTCAGCTGTATCCTGTTTGACTGGATGCCGACCCTTAGAATAATAACGCCTAGAAACCTAGTACGAGCATCAAAAGTGAAGCTACTCAGACTACTCCATATATGGAGTACTCGGCGCAGCGAGCCGTCAGTGCTCAAGGTCACGCTCTGTTGAATGCACCTCCCGAGAAATATTTAAAAATGACAGTTTGTTGCATGAAAAGATGCTCTAACACAACCGGAAAACTGAAAAAATATGTTTCACACCTAAGTACTTACATTAAATCCATTATTTTTACGCAAATCAATCTTCAAATAAAAATTTTCATAACCTAATTTGTTAATGTAGTGTTGCCAGCTGTAAAGAAAAATTACCCATAATACAGTAGGCACTAACTGTTGGAGTCTACTGTATAATGCTTATTGTATTATAAACTCGACATTTACAACACAAGAAACAAACACTTGCACACCGTACTACACTATATTAGTTACTACTGAAGTAGATTAGGCGAAATCAAAATGCTGAATGGAAACTTGTATCCCTGAAAAAAACACATCGTGATCCCTATCATTCGACATTTTTGGCCAAATTATCACACAATGCAAGAGAACCAGAAGGACTTAACGAGGATTCAGTTTCATTATGTTTAACTTGCCAGTGACATTGTAGGTTAATTTTATTGTAAGTAAGTAGTTTAAGAGTGAGTTAATTAAAAAGAGCACTTGTATTCTGTTCTAGGGGACGTGGTTACGAACTACCTCGGGTTCTACCTGCTGTGGTTCGTGGTGCTGATTTTGGAGCTACAGTTCGCGTTCACGGCGCTCTCGGTACGCGCGCGCTTCTCCGCCGTCAACGACGCGCTAGCGCTC
Organism: Melanchra persicariae; assembly: GCA_947386135.1. Classification (NCBI taxonomy): domain Eukaryota; kingdom Metazoa; phylum Arthropoda; class Insecta; order Lepidoptera; family Noctuidae; genus Melanchra; species Melanchra persicariae. The sequence goes on along the minus strand of OX376661.1, from coordinate 3,563,259 downwards.
ACCGCTCGACAAGTCTCCATCCCTGGTACGTTCAACATATTAATGCTTCGGAATATGGCAATAAGCACTCAAGATAAATATGTATTTAGGGACAAATAGTGGAATATGTTAAATGTCATGCATACCACGCAATTAATAAATCAGACCGGGAAAATATAATAATCTGTGCCCTCTTCAGTCAATTCTCGTCATAATAAAACACACAAGCGAAGGTGACAAACATTCATACATTCGTACATTCATTATATAAGTACTTAAATTCTTTTTCAGTGGAGAAACCCAAGAGCGCATCACCTTTGAACATCTATGCTATCCGGGTAGCGCCGATTGACAACCAGCGGTCTGCCAACGTGAGCCTGCTGGTTGACTCCATGACCGGCAGGGAACATGTCGTCATCATCAAGAGGACTGGTAAGAATGTCACCTCAATGTTTATACTCTCCTAGTAGCGCTGGCTAACACAGCAGTCTGACTATTAGAGTAAAAGACTGTAGAGAACATAGACGCGTGTGAAGTCTGCTATTTTTTTTTTCCTTTCGTTTAAAATGCCCCAAATATCTATCTCTTTCTAACCGTATATGACCGCGGTCTTTTTTTGGTCGCGTAGACTGATGAAAGGACCCCCTTCACCGAAAAGAGCGCAAATATTCCTAACATCTCTGAACATAATGTTATCCTGGTAGCACAAACGGCTAATTCCCAGCGGTCTGGCGGCGGCGGCGTCTCAAATTATACAGTGAAAATGTATGATAATTGAGGCTTTTTTGACAGTTTGCGATTGACATGCGAATGTTTTTAAAAATTGTCTAATTGACCCTCAGATTTATAAAGCCAGTCTATACCCGCAACAGTTTCTCTCATTTCAGCGACCGGCGAGCCCCGCCTCATAGTGTCTCCGTGCGACGCCGTGCGAAGACTGGCGGCACTGCACGGCACACTCTGCGACGTCGTCAACAGCATCGACGACAGCTACGGACTGCCCCTCGTGGTTATACTGATATCGACGCTGCTGCATCTTATTGTGACGCCGTACTTCTTGATTATGGAGATAAGTGAGTGAATTGTTTAAATTAATAGTTATTTGACCCTTGAGTTTGAAACACTGGCCTCATTTGGTTTTAATCAACAAAAACTGATGTGTTATTTTAAGCAATTTGCAAATAAAAAATAATTTCTCATATACGACGACGTTCGATGTGGTGAAGCGTGCTGGAATTATCCGAAAATATTGGACCAGTCGAGGCTCGATTGATGAAAGGAAGTGATGGGGAGGGACACCTACGTCCTATTGTTTTGTATTGTATCTCAGGCTGTTCGCAACTAAACATCCAAACGCGTATTTTGCGTACGCCTATGTCCCTCCTATGTCACAACAATAGGCTTAAATGATGATGATGATGATACGGTTCTTGAGACGACACTCCAAAAGAAGTTAATTTACAAACTTACAAACTTTACTAGCAGACTCTTTTATTTAATCATTGCAGTTGTATCCACGAATCGCGTGCACTTCCTGGTGCTTCAGTTCCTGTGGTGTGTGACACACATGCTGCGTATGATAGTGGTTGTGGAGCCGGGGCATTATACCATAGCTGAGGTAAGTGTCATTATATTTAGCTACTTTTTTGTCGAAGTATGCCGAAGAAGAGGACCGGGTGCAGCTTAGGTGAGAGGCCTGTGGACTGCGATAGGCTGCTGCTATTAATGGGTTCGTCTTTTGAAACAGGGGGGTATTTTAGCTTATCTGTAGGTAATAGGCGTAATTCTAGTCTACCTCAACTAAGATGGCGATTCTAAATCTAGGTATTTAAATTAGACTTTCATTCTATTGTATCTTGTTCTAATTACATCAATGAAAATAATCTTTTAGAAAAATATGGTTTCTAAAGTTAGCTTACTGAGTTCTTGTTAAGCTTCAATATTAAATTATAATCGCATGTACCAGGGCAAAAGAACCGAGGGGCTGGTGTGCCGGCTGATGACGTCAGCGCCCTCTACCGGCGTGCTGCCCTCGCGGCTGGAGATCTTCTCGCGACAGTTGATGCTGCAGTCGGTCAGCTACGCTCCCATGGGGATGTGCACCCTGCATAGGCCGCTCATTGCTTCTGTAAGTGAAAATATACGCTATTGTTTGATAAAACTAGCCATAGTGATCTCTGGACAAAGTAAACTTACGCCATATCGAGTGTCAAAAAGTTTAAAATGTACGTTTGTAAAGTTCAAAATTTAAAATTAGCCAATTCCATACAATTTTGGCTATTCGACATTCGACCTTGTTAAAATGTAAATTTATCAAGAGGCTCTGGGGAACGAAGGTGAACCTGGATGTTTAGTAAAGTAACAAAAAATGAGTTTATCTAATTAATTTCTTGGTCTTGGTTCTTGTTCCCTTTCTTATAGTTGCGATTGAAAATAAGTTTTTTTCTAGACAACGAAAGTCTGTTGCAGGATTAGAATAATATTATAATTACCTACATTGTAAACCACAACTAATAACAATAATTTCCTGTTGTATTCACAGGTGATAGGAGCAGTGACAACGTACCTGGTGATCCTCATACAATTTCAAAGATACGACAATTGATACAGATGACGTTAAGGTAATGGCTCTAGTCACTAATGGGTTCCTAGTATCTACTTATACTACCTTTACAAGATTAGGTATTTTATAAAACGAATTGAACGAAGGAGAGATTACAGACGGGTTTGTAAATAAATTATTAGAAAATAGTAATGTGTATTTTAAGTACAAAATAATAGATCTTATAAAAATATGGTGTTTTATTACTAGAACTACAACTAATCTGAAAAATCTTACCGTGAAAACTTAGATGGAGTGCTTGAAGTGAACTGTCATTCCACTGAAGCTCACTTCGTAATCGCTCCACCTATGTTTTCACGGTCAGTGCGATTCCTGCAGTGCGATTCTGCAGTGCGATTCTGTAAACATGTCGTAGTGAACACTTGGGCGGGGTGCACGACGGGTGAGTTGTTAAACCATACAAATAAGATGGAACGACAGCTCTATTGTCATTCACTCCGCCTAGGTGAACACCGTGAGATGTCGACAGAATCGACCGGCTGTAAACATGTCGAAGTGAAAAGTGAAGTGAACGACTCATAGTAACATAAAAAGTGCATTAATAAATCTTGGCAACGAATTTTGCAATCTGGGTTACAAAAATCGCTCATACATAATAATTAAAACATACAACGTGTAACAGAATAAACGCAATACCCTTTTAAGGGGTCATTGTACTCATTAATTTGAACCACTCTCTCTCATCATGGGACCAACACCGAAATCGCGAAAAATAATCGACTGCCATATATTTCTGTGCGCATAACTTGACAAAAATTAAATGTACTGAACAGTTGATTTTTTATTCGCGATTTCGGGGTTAGTCCCATAGTAAAAGTTGTTCTTAATGATGAGTACAATGACCCTTTAAGAGGTATTGCGTTTATTCTGTTACTCGTTGTTTAGGTACATGTATACAACGAGTAATATCATGATTAAAATTGCGAAATAGTAATTTCATACGATAAACCTATGTATATCCTGTCAGAAGCTAGAAAATCTGATACCAGTCTTGCCATGAAGTACCGTGTTACCCAGTTAATGGGTTGTGGAGGTCTGGTGGGCAGCCGCTCCACGTAAAATACTGGTATTCAGCTGAATCCGGTTTGACTAGGAGCCGACCCCAATGTAGTTGGGAAAAGGCTAGGCAGATGATGAAACCTATGTATATCCTATGAAACTACGATTTCGCAATTTTCCTCTCAGGAAGATACGTGTTGAATTTCTTTGAAAACAACGTTTTAGCAAAATAACAAAAGCAACCGCGACACCACTTTGTGGCCGTTTTGAAGATATGAAAACATGTTGCACATTACACGACGCTCGACGAGGCGAATATTAAAGTTTGGGGTAACGCTAAAATGCATGGCATTAGTAAGTGTTGGCAGCTTTTAGGAATTATAACTTAGGTGTTGCAAAAATAATGATACCTTACATAACAGCTTCTTGGCTCGTCTCCTGCAAGAAAGGTTTACTATTTGGTAAGTATGGTAGGTCATCTTAGTATAATATATGTCGCAGCCAACTAGCTTAATCAGCCGTTTCATTAAAAGCCTACCCTTTTCATTAAACTGCGCCGTTTAATCAGCGACATAAGTGACATGGACAAGTCATCAAACGATATCGAACAAAAGATGTCACTTAAATCGCGCATTTAAATGAAAAGGCTAGGCTTTTAATGAAACGGCTGATGAAGGTAGTTGGCTGCGACATAATACGTTGCGGGTGCGCTCTTTTTTTTCTATCGGCTTGAACTCTTAGGCGAAGGTTAGATTCGTTTAATGTCTGTGTTGTGTTTTTCCACGCTAATTCACTAATTATTAACAAATACCAGCATAGTCTTGGCAGCTTCAAAGGACTGACGTTTTCATCTATCCAAAAATATTGATGAGTAATCTAAACTACACAAAACGCATGCATGCTCAAAGGCACTACAGAACACAATCATTTGCATTTTACAAGCAATCTTCCTAATTACATAACCACCTGGCAGCTCGCAATTCCTGTTCTAAAATAACACAGTCCGAATTAACCCAACATAATTACCTTTAAACTTCTAAAATACGAGGCTAACTAACCGCCAAACAATTTCTCGATTTGTAACGCTAATTCAATCTCTCCGCTCACCCTGCCACAACGTTCGTTCCTGAACGAATGAACGAGCGACATAGCTTTCCATTTAACGTTGAACATACATACATTAAAACTTACTCTGCGTTGCATCTCAACTTTACTGTAAGGTACGTGCTACGTAGCAAGCGGGGGTGGAGCGGGAACTTGGATTTTTTTAGCATCGCACCGCATAACGACACAGGCGGCACGTAGTACGCAAGTGGATCAAGATCATTACGCTATGCAAACAGGCTTTCAGTTAATTCTTGCTAATGCAAAGACATGTATTTCAGCAATTTGGGCTTATCACCATAATTGTAAACGTCCCGTTTTTTTATTTGTCTTCTTACCTTATCGCGTTCCGCGATCTCTTCCAGAAAACCTGGAATAGACAGTGGTTTCCAGGACTTGAAACAGCTAAGCCATATTCTAGCACTTTTCTCTGTGCTGATTAATTTTACTGAATGATTCCAGTGACCCTAGACAAAAAACTTTTCTGTAGCGTTAATGTCAGACGCTCACGACAAAATATATGGGAATGACATTAGGCAATGACGTTTCCTTTCCACACCTAATGTCATTCCCATACATTTTGTCGTCAGTGTCTGACGTTAACGCAACGGAAAAGTTTTTTGTCTAGGCCCACTGTTTATTATAAATAAGACACGGAAAAGTGTAGCAGCTTCATCATTCTTTGTCTGTTACCCGCTTTCTATGAGACCTCGCCTTTACCTACACTGTGCATAGTTTTAGCAGCGGCTACCGGCTACTAAATAGTAGCGTTATGCTTTTATTCTCACGCGACCTAAGTACCTACTGTTTAGTTGGAAGATATAATTCCGGAGTGAACTGTTATTATGTTCTGCTTTATTTTCGGTTGCATCGGAGTTACCAAGTAGTTTGGAGTTTGGATTATATTTGGGTGGTAAAATTGAAGTCGTAGGATTAAACTTGTTTGATGAACTGTAGCGCATTTAAATGCATGCGAACTAAAAAATTAGACATGTCGTTACACAATTACTATATCGCGTTATGAAAGTTCTCTGTACGATTTGAACATTAATAACGGCCCGAAAACAACCATCAGGCGAAATTAATAAATAGAGGTTTAAATGTGGAACAGAGTGTAAAGTATCGTAAACTTCCATAGAAGAGGGAGGATCCTCCGACCGGACGGGTATTGTTCCTGGTAGGCAACTATCCGATAGTTGATATACAGGTTGTTGTAAATGTTCAAATCACACGGAATAATGATACCGCGTTGCAGGATTTCGTTCAGTAGTTTACTGCTGGCGGGATAGATGGCGCCGCGTTTTTTTTTGTTGCTGTACAAAATTCTTCTCGTAGAGGTTAGGTCAGATTACTATATCTAAACCTATGAACTAGTATTGCCAGTGTTTTAATTAAGTTCGTCTCCACCTTGTATAACTGATAATCCCAGGCCATCCAAGTATCAGATTATTATCTACTGCCAGATGTTTGAGCAGCTGACGAAGTTGCACCATGTTATCTGTTCCTATCTGGATAAGTTTCAGTAGGTATCGCTGAAACAGATACCGATACCAACTTAGTGGCTTATTGTCCTAGTTTCGACGGCACATTGATAGTGTTCATAAATATTTTGTTAAAATTACTAATGATAGGTAGCGAACTTTTTTATTGGGAGATAGAGATAAATGCACTGAAAAGAACCTAAAAATAGCACTCACATATTTCAGCAACTTTTTCAATAAAGCATTCACATACAAATGGCATAATGCACGGGCTGCAGGCTGCAAGCTCTTGAATGTGAGGCAGTCATGCTGATGCGGAAACTTTCCGTTGCAACTACCTCCTTTTATTTATGTTCGCCCGATGAGCACTTGTTGGTGTTTCAATGAAAACTACGCGTTTTTGGTTCATTTCAGGATGAATTGGATGGTGAAATGAGTATGTTTGAATTATTACAGTGTCGAATTGAAAAGATTTTTTTTAAAGAAACAACAAACCGCGACAAACAACATAAAACAACATAATTTAACTAATTATACCGACAGCGGTGTACATAGATTACCATAAAACTATTCTATTTATTTATGTACAATAGTGGTACATGGGCGGACTTAATGCAACAAGGCATTCTCTACCAGTCAACCTTTGGGTTAAAAAGATTACACTGTGGTAGGTGTACAATAAATAAGATAGAGTATATAATAGAGTTTTGTTTTGTAAACAAAAAAACAATGATCATTGAACAACTATTGGAGGTAAGCTGTGCATGACAGTAACACTATCATAAATATAAAATCAACTGTAACTGTAATTCAATGTTAAATAAGTTTAAAAGCTCAAGTGTCTCCTACAATAAGGTACGATACGGACATATTTAAAAACCGCTGTTTGCTGGTGTTTGTTTGCTGTTTGTGGCTGTATTAAAACAGAAACTGGTGTTTGAATCGACGGGCTCTACGATCGAACGAGTGGGCAGAAGAAGAAGATGCATGTTGGATGTCTCGACGGGTTTTAGATTTTCCTGATTGCGACTTGGTCTTTGATTGGATGATGTACGATGTCATAAAAATTGAGGATAAAACAAAAAGATTAAAAATAGAGCTAACAAAGACAGCTAAAGGTCGGTTCCTGAATTAATTATTGGAGTTAAGAACGTGTACAACACTTATAATATGCCAAAATTTTACAGGTTTTCAAAACCTAAAGTATAGTTTGACAGAGTATTCTCAAATTCGGATTCTTAATTAAGAAATTTGAGTCCCAACTCAACTAATTTTTAAGCAATGTTCGCATTGGCATTTAATCTGTGCAAAGAAACCTCAGTTTTCCTACATTTTTGATAAATAGCAGCTGAGATGCGAATGCGGACATTGCTGTAAAATTAGAATCGACCCTCACATTGCGGATCAGGCTTTTTAAAATCAGGAAAAGGAAATAAACAAAACGGACAATATTCTGTGAAAAACTGACCCGTACTTCAGTACAGTCTCAGTTGTATGTATAAGTATTTTTAGGTTCGTTTCGAATCGGAAAACCATTGGACGTATCGTTTACTTCACTCGAACAAATTGAACAGTGAATTCGAAAACGCTGAGCGCTGCGTTTAACATTTAGGGAAAAATGAACGTATATTTTATTGAAAGTAGTTATTTTTTTAGCAGTCCAGTTACATCTCAAAAACTAACTATAAAATACCCTAGAAAAGAGTAGAAAACTGGTAGGTACCAATAATAACAATGAAAACGATGGTAAAGCCAAATAATTAGTAATAACCAACTATTAAATCAGTGAGTATCTACTCACTGATAAAAAAAAAAAATACAATAAAAAAAAAATTGGCATCATCATCATCAGCCGAAAGACGTCGACTTCTGGACTATATCCAGCCCCAAGTGTCGCCACAACAACCGATCCTGTGCGTCTCGCATCCATCGGCTACCCGCGACCCTCACCAGGTCATCGGTACATCTTGTGGGAAGGCCTTTCAGTAGATATCCATAGGGAAAAGGAGATTTTATCGAACTCTTAATTAAGTTTTTTTTTTGTCTTATAAATCATGAAATCTTTACCTACTTTACACTACACAGAATTAAAATAGCACATAACACCATGCCCGTTTACTCGTTCGTACCTTGATGGGTTTTGCAGTCGTCCTTAGAGTCCAATCATTGCTAATTATGTTCACGTCCAATGCAAAATAACATTTAAACTTTTTGTTACATAACTAGATGTTGCCCGCGACTTCGTTCGTTCGCGTATGTCGGAAAGTAAAATAATGTCGCTAGTTGTTAAATAAATATAGTTTTTGATTGATCGACTAATGTTTATTCTTAAGGTTTATTTTGTGTATTATCCTATAGAAATATGAAGCCAATCGATCCCTATCAATATAGGAAAAGTAAGAAGTAATTTTAAAAACTCTGAAACTAAGAAAGAAAGATAAATTACTTATTGCCTGGTGTGTAGTATAATGTACTAACCTGACATGCATACAAATTCCTTTACTATAGTATTAGTGTTAAGGAAAGTTTCTTATCAGCTTGTAAATATGAATATGGCTTCCAATATTGTCGAGGATGACAAATTTTCATTGCTTGACTCACAGTGGACAAAGATCAAGTTCGTTTTTCGCCCAAAACACAACACTTTAAAAATACCAAAACTTAAACCTGCATCCGAGGTGTGTGAACCAATTAATTACAGCTAATTTCGTAAACATATCAGGCACATAATACGCAGTTTGGGAACAATCGGTAATGGGTATAAATTAGTAGGCTGCAAACAAAGGAAGCCGGCGGCTTACAAACTTGCACTGCAGCCCCTCGATGCAAGTTTAATACTTGTGACACACGCTCGGCTACAACCACCAACTTATGAACTCCTGGTAAATTGGCTGACTTGGATTAAACAGAGTCAATATTAGATTTCATAAACTAGCATAATAAGTACCACGCCACCAGTGGAACTAACAGTTCCACTAGGAAGCTGTTTGCTATGACTAGGTTTGCTCATAATGCCACAATCGGTTACCTACCAGTGTAAGCAGTTGCGTCGGAAAGAATTAAGATGTTTCGTTTAGCAACTCCCTCAGAGTTCAGTGAGCTACCTCATCTAAACATTCGCATTTATAAGATAACGTATAAGCACCAATGCAGCGGCAGTGCAAGGTTCGAATTAATCGTTACCTATGGAGAAGAACCGGAAAGAAACTCCACGGTCTTCCATGACTACCATTTTTAGACTTTACTGACTAAAACCACCCCGGTGTTCCATCGACTTACGCCGGGGATCGCGGGAACGTATGCGACTTTCGTAATCCCCGGCTGGTGCTGGCCCGCCTCTGCGGGCCACGTCTCGTAAGCGGGGTGTTTAATTCTCCTCACGACGTCAGAGGGGCGCACGGGAACACTACGCGCCACCACCTCGGTACCGGATGAATGGGGGGCGACGGACGTCCCCAAGTCCGCCGCCCCTGGACCCAGTTAGGGGGCAGAAGGAGGGCAGCGTCCTCCGACACCCGACATCTGTCTCTCCCTTTTCGCAGCCTCCTTCTGCGCTATGACTGTTTTGCAGAAGGAGACCACCGCGTCCCAGGACTCCTCGCCGCCGACCATAGATCGGACTACGGCCAGCAACGAGAGGTCAGTGCCTACCACAGAGACGAGGGGACGGCGCGGCTCCTCCTAAGCGGCACACTCTGCCAGCGTATGCCGCGCCGTGTCATCCCGACTTCCATGACTACCATGTACCAACCAATCCACAGTCGAAACCTTACCATCAAGAATTCTCAGTCTTCCAACCAGTCTATCTGTACGTATCCACATGCAATGCATCTCCCATTCTGCGCAGTAAAGTAGCGGATGTAATGCACTCTTGAGTTCTGCTCCAAGTCTCACGGTTAAGATACGAATCAGTTAAACTGCGCATTAAACTCCCGAGTAAGTGTTCTACAATAGAACTTGGGGTCTTGCTAAGTACCTGTACTGGAGTTTGGAGATAGTTGGGCATAAAGGGAAGTAAAAGGCTAAGTATAAATTATATAGATATAGCAATTTTTTTTATTAGGAATTTCTCCAGTATAGTGAGTACGCTTACAAACATATAAACTCACATAGACAAGCAGCAATTGCATGAAGCATAACGTCACTGCACTGTCAGGAGGTCCACTCGAATCTGTGTGGTACCATACCACATTAGACATTCACGCGGGCGGAGCCGCGGGCGGCAGCTTAGGCTATACAGGAACGGGAAAAAACGGGAAATGCACGTACGAAGTCGCGGGAAAAAGCTAGTTTATTTATAAACTGTAAATGTTAACGTTCTTGAGTGCCTTTTAATAGTCTCATTGAAATAAATTAATTAACTTTGATTTTGTTGCATAAATCACGACACACAACAGTGACCAAACGATTGAAGAATTATAAATCACCGTATTCATAATAGGAACATAATAGATACTTATTGTAGAACATCGCACATTCCACGCTTTAAAAATTGCAAAATAGTTTTGCTTTTTACAATCCCCACTTCTTGCAATAAGAACTCCAACCATCTTATCGTCAAAGGAAATACCGCCTGCTCACACGAACCGTACAGTGACCGGCTGGGTAGCGCCTGGCAATAAAAATCAGACGTTAAGCCTGATACTTGTACATACGAACGGGCGCCTATATTAGCAGTAGGCGGTATACGGTCGCCGTTCCACAAAAGGTAAGCTAAGAGGTGTAGCTAAACTACGAAGCTACTATTTCTACCAGAGAGCTAATTCTACTATTTTTCAGCAATGATAGTTAGTTAGATGCGAATTCGAACTTCGAATAGAAAAAGAAGATGGCAGTAACTTGCACAAAAGTGTGACTTTTGCCCTTTGTTTTAACAGCAGAATTTGTCACTGCGCATGCAAGCTACTTGCAAACTTTTGTGCACTATTTCCAATCACTGCAACTCCTGAAAGCCAGATTCAACCATGACAAAAACAGAAAAGCGGCGATGCAATGAAGATCGACTCGTCCCAAAGAAACGATTCAACTGTCCGAGATTAATTGGGAATAAAAAGCGAAGTCAAAGTCAAAGTCAAAGCATTTATTTCAATTAGACCATTTACAGGTACTTTTGAATTATCAAGGTCGGTTGGTCAAAAATATGAAGCTATTTTGCACGTTCCAAAGCGTAGATCTCTATGGAGAAGAACGTGCAAGGAACTCCACGGACACTCTTTTAAAAATAATATTTTGTTACAAAATTATGGTTACATCATTCATATTGAAATTATACATATAGTATGTGAGAACGATGTAAAAGACGTGCAGGATAAAAGAGTCTGAAGTAAACAAGAAACAATTCAAAGAAATAATTAAAATAAACCATGGCAGCCGAGAGATGACCAGTCTCAGCTGACGGCGCCCGTTCACGAACATGACGCATACGCTAGCACCATTCGGCTCAAGGCGAAGGAGTAAGAAAATAATAATATATGTTCAATATCATTTTAACCAAAAGGCGTTCACTGCCTACCACAAACATCACCACATTCCTGTAAAAGATAGAGTATAGAGCGTAGCAAAGCACAGTAAAGCGAGGTACAGTATACCTGCCGCCTATTCTGCCAACGTGTGACATGTAAACACCCTACAGCGCATACTGTCCCTAATATGGGCCATACAGAAATATTGCTCATAGTTTCGTACAGAACGTTGTTAAGCGCCATCTAGTAAAAATTATGATAACTACGCACTCCAGTGAAGTATAAAATAGGTCACCTTTTTTGCCACAGTGGCGGTAAAGGTTTGGGAGTAAGTTTGAATTTGAATTTGCGGACTGTTGAAAAAAAGTTCAATTATGTGAGTTTCGATCCGTCAAAATAAATTGAAAATATTGGATTTTAGTGCATATCAAATAATCAAAGGTAAGTTTATGTTATGATTGTCTTGTGAATTATTTTATTTACAATATTTATAATAAATCAATGAGTTTTCGACAGGTTTTATCGTATGTGCCCAATAAGGCACAGTGTGCAATAAGGGTAATATAAAACTTTGTTACTATTTCAGATGAAGCCCCACAAATCGGTGACAGAATCAGAAAATGAACACTTTTTGAATGTGCCATCGGGGAGTGAAGATGAACTGGAATTATCTGATGGGGACAGTGATGATGACCTGATCAAACTCAGGGATTTGGTGATGGATGAAGTAGAAAGAACACCTCAACTGCTGCAGGATGACTTTTTGAGTGAAACAGTTGATGATTGCTCATTTAGCCAAATTGGGAATCCACGCACTGGGAACAGTGAACAGAGCTCGTTTGGGATGGATGAATATTCACATGCCATCTCAAAAACAGCTTCTAAAGGCCAAAAAACCGCGTGGTTATTCTGAAGAGTGGCAAACTACTGTTGCCACTCTTAACCATATGACAGTGGTCACTGTCATATGGTTAGACCTGTGACACGTCTTCATTTGTCGACGAGCAACCTAAAAAGAAAGTCAGAAGATTTTGTAAGAAGACTAAGCAGTACATCGATGTCGACTGCCCTAACATTATTCGCCACTACAACCGCCATATGGATGGTGTAGACCTGCTGGACTCTTTCATTGGAAAGTATAAAATAAAATGCGTACAAGGAAATGGTATATGAGGATATTCTACCATCTGCTCGATGTGATGATCATAAATAGTTGGCTTCTTTACAAGAGAGTTGAACAGCAGAAACAAAATAACATAAAAATAAAACTACGCGAATTTCGGCTGGAAGTTGCATAAGCTCTTTGTCTATCTGGACCCTTACTTACAAGCAAAAGAGGAAGACCGTCATCATTCGTCGCCAATATGCTTGAGGAAAGGAAGAAGAAAAAGCCAAAAGCTGTAGTACCACCTAAAGACGTCAGAACTGATGGCATCGGTCTCTTCCCATTATGGTCCACTGCTAGACAACGGTGTAAATTACCTGCTTGGAAGGGAAAATCATTCATTATGTGCCAGAAATGCGGAGTGGCACTGTGCTTGAATAAAGATAAGAACTGTTTTTTGGCATTTAATCAGTAAATAAAAAGAATTGTAATGTCAAAGAGTGTCAGAGAATAACTTGCATTTACAAAATTTTAATCTCAATTTTTAAACTTTATTTGTTTGTTTACTTAATATCTACTATAATGTGTTGATAATTTCATTAGTTTGTTTATAATTTCATTAAAGTTTGTTTATTATTTCATTAAAGTTTGATAAAATACTATTTTGTTTCATTCCTGCTGAGTACCCTACATAATACTTTTTAAAGTCTTAAAGCTTTTTGGGACATATTGGGCACATACACAAAAATCGATATATCTCAATAAATATTGCATAATGTTTTTTTTTATTATTTTTCCATAATTAAGAATGGCATTTAAAATCATATATATATTTTTTTTAGCTTCATAAAAAATCGTGCATTGTAGGGTTATGTAGTCAGCATCAAGTGAACTCTCATTCCATCTTAGAATGCCATTCTCTACAGATTCACAGCTCACATTCACACGGAGAAATGTTTATAGATTCGCCTCTGCTGTGTAACCCACCCTTACAAGACCGGCTGGCTATATTAGCAGCAGCTATGCCTATATAACCGTGGGTGTTGTAAATCGGGTCGTTGCATGCAAAGTCGCCGTCTCTGCCACCAGTCTACCAGGGCACCACACGTCCACAGCACGTCGTAAAATCCTTATGCAAACGATACTTGTAGTGCTGGGACGAACTTTTGTTGTAGAATATTGTAAATTGTGGTTGTTGGGCTGGGGAGTTGTAGCTAGTGTGGTCTAGGATTCATTTCTTATGGAAGGAAATATGTTTTGAACATGGGTTTGTCAAGAACCTTTGTGATGAACGCTTAAAAAAGAATGATCATGCTTACAAACGATTGGTGTAAAAAGCAAGTTACTATACCTACCTTGTTCCTATTCCACCAATTCGCACTAAGCGTTCGCAAACGTCTTTTACAATGCGCACAGCAAAGGAGTGGAACTCTCTGCCTGCGTCTGTTTCCGAACTCATTCAACCCTAATCTCTTCAATGGTTAGAGTAGCTTGGCTTCTTCTGGGTAAGCTCACTCCATCGTCGACTTTGTCTCTGTCGCTTCTGACCTAGACTAGAGTCAAGAGCAAACCCATCTCAAATACAACGTGTTATATAATAAACGCAATACCGCTTAATTGCCATTTTCAACTCTACCCAAAAAAAATCATTGACACAAAAGAACGATCAACGGCGATCACTTGTCTTGAAGATTTCGTACTGTCCATGTTCAATATTTTCTTGTCCTTATCCCAACCTACCATCTATTCCATTTTTTTTCCTCAAAGTCTCAAAGACTGTCTGGTCATTTCGTCTTTCACATAGGTAGTACAAAATTTAAAGCTGCATTGCAATTATCTTATTTATTTTCAACTAAACACCTGTGTATGATCCCCTCTCGTCACCTCCGTTCTGTGTAAACCCAGTACTTAAATACCGGTGTTCACTCACAAACCCGCGCCGTAATCAGTAGTGTTAATTGCCAAGCAATAATTAAACGCGCGCGCTAAGCTGCACATTGCTAGGATTAGATAGGATTACCACGAATGATGTATAGTGTGTAAATTGTAGTAGAAGTACTATGTTAAATCATTGATTATTGTGCTGGAAGAAATGGAGTGTTAAACTAAACAATATATATTTATTTTTGTTTTTAAATGCAGTTGATGCAGATATAAAAGGATCTACTGCCTGTGGCTACAAAACAGCGTAGCACAGGACCTGCGAGTAAGAGAACACGAAGTAAAGGGATATCTGCTACAAACTAGCGTAGCAATGGCATATTTGCTACGAGGAAGCATAGGAATGGGTCTTCTGCTACGAACTAGAGCGTAACAAAATGCCACCGGGGGTCTACTCTCTAAGTCCGGAGGAATTTTGCTACGCTAGTTCGTAGGAGGCGGGACTTTTCTACGCTATTTTGTTGCAGGTGGCACTTTGCTACGCTAGTTCGTAGCAGGTAGCACTTTACTACGCCAGTTCGTAGCAGTGGCAGCGGCCTTGTTTACGCTTTCTCGTAGCAGGTGGCACTTTGCTACACTAGCCCGTAGCAGGTGGCCCTGCGCTACGCTAGTTCGTAGCAGACGGCCCTTCTTACGCTTTCTCGTAACAGGTGGCACTTTGCTACGCTACTTTGTAGCAGGTGGCACTTTGCTACGCTAGTTCGTAGCAGGTGGCACTTTACTACGCCAGTTCGTAGCAGGGGGTTTACTCTCTAGCCCGAAGTCCGTAGTTTCGACCTTAGTGTCGGGCGTTTTCTCTACTCCGTATCACCTACGGATTACGATTAGTCCCGAACCCGAACTAAGAAATTAATGACAACACGATTTGACAGTTGTTCTTAGTTTGGTTTCGAGACTAATCGTTATAAGCCCGTAGGTGATACGGAGTAGAAAACGCCCGACACTAAGGCCGAAACTACGGACTTCGGGCTAGAGAGTAAACCCCCTGCTACGAACTGGCGTAGTAAAGTGCCACCTGCTACGAACTAGCGTAGCAAAGTGCCACCTGCTACAAAGTAGCGTAGAAAAGTGCCACCTGCTACGAGTAAGCGTAAGAAGGGCCGTCTGCTACGAACTAGCGTAGCGCAGGTCCACCTGCTACGGGCTAGTGTAGCAAAGTGCCACCTGCTACGAGAAAGCGTAAACAAGACCGTCTGCTACGAACTAGCATAGAAATGTGCCACATGCTATGAACTAGCGTAGCAAAGGGCCCGTTACAGTAACGTATATCAGAAGGCTTACTGCGACATAAAAGCGTAGCTAAGGACAGCATTTTAAAGTAGATAAGCGTAATCAAGCTACAAAAATCATAAAATTGACCCTACTTGTCAGCACGTTGCAGTAAAATACAAAAATAATTCTACAAAATATTCTTATCTTGCCACAGCAAGTCAAAATAAACTCACTAACACAATAGCTGCGTACAAGCTGCTGGTAACGACGTATTATTCTGTCAAATTACTGTCAAACGTCCGCAGGGCTTTTAAGAAGCCTTTTGTGTCGATAATGGGTACTGATGTCTAGACGCTGTCTCTAGATCCCTGGTCTTTGTGAGCACATTTACATCTTGTGGCTTGTTTCTAAGTCAATATTATAGGGGAAGATATTATGAGAGTTTGGAGATGTTTTCCATCTCTCAGCCTCGGTTGCAATGATAAACTTTCCGCATATATGCTCAGAACTTGATTAAATTGGAACGCAGTTTTAGAATACATCATGGCGGGTATCTCGTAAATTCATCCATACTAATATTATACAGGGTAATTGGTAATTAAGTGCTTTTCTTGAATAATCTAGAACTGATTCACTATGATTTCGACCTTGAAAACTTGGGCTCCATAATGGGTGGTTTTCAAATAATCGGTGTTGTTAAGATTTTCTGCCTCACGACCAAAAACTGCAAATGGTGACAAATCTGTTCCACCCTGGATAGTCAAGTTATACTTTTCGGAAAGCTCTTGAACGAATGAATCCTTCAAACAACAATTTACAAAAAATGCCATATCTTTGGAAGTGAATTTTCTTAAAACATTTCTTAATAATTGAGATTATTTACTTAAATTAAATGTATGGCACTTGACGTACAAATTACACGATACACTTCCTTGTTTAATAAGCTTTCTAAAAAAGTATAATTATACCCACTTTTGGCAGGTGTTGGAAAAATAAACTCAATTATTTCCGACAAGGTAGTACTTTTGATGGTACTTGGTAGTACACATTTTGCGGTACAGGCCTCGCTTATTGCGAATTTTCTTAATTTCGGTACGTGATGATAGCTACTTCACATAGGTATTGCGACTGGTTCTGTTCGATCAAATCAGGCAAGATCTATCACCACCAGATGTTTTTTTACTAATACTATCAGACGTTGAAATACCAATCACCACCACATACGCGAAAGTGGCTCTGTTTGTGGGTTTGTTACCTCTTCACATTTCAACAGCTGAACAGATTTGGATGAAACTAGACACACAGGTAGACCATGTTCAGGCATAGGACATAGGAGGTTTTTATTACAGCAGTATATTACGTTAGGATAATTTTGAAGACCCTGGCAGAAGCAAGCGACATAAAAAACAAAAAAAATCATTGTGGTTTCATGTTGACATTTTGAATCAAACCCCTTCTCTGAAGGTCAGCGGTTCTCTTACTGCGCCGTACTTCAAATCCAATATCTATAGTATAAAACAAAGTCACTTTTATCATCTGTACGCAAATCTCTTAAACTGCGCAACTGATTTTAATGCGGTTTTCATCAATAGACAGAGTGATTCAAGAGGAAGGTTTATATGTATAATTCGTCCCGAAATTCCTACGAGAACGGAAAAATGGGATGCTAGTTTTTTCATTAAAATCTTAAAATTATTCAGTACAAAATCTAACACACTAAAACATAATCCATCTCCATACCATATTTTACTACAGCACTTCCACGCTTCAGTTTTATCGATATAACTCCAAGTAATATCAAAATGTGGTGCATCACTAGTGTTGTAAAGTGTTTACGTTCATATTTGCAAAATATGCACGACTGGTTACACGCAGAAGGGGTAAGCAGATAAGTAGCTGCCACCTGTATTGCTGTAATTTACTTTGTTTTTATATTTTGCCAATAAGAATTTAGAGCTGTTTCGTAATAGATCCAAAAACATATCACAAAATTAGTCACGTAATGTCGCCGACAGGTAAACAATAAATTCTTTATAATAATCTTTCTGTATATTAAAAAGGATACAGGTTCCAAAAACCGTAAAGTCCCTAACTCCTGTGCTAGGTGATTAACCTGTGTTACAGGGGTCAGTGCCCTCTTCTGGGAAGAGATTTCAATAATTTCTTATGCAATAAGCTAGGCGAAGATGGCGGGACGAGCTCGAGTCTTACCGAAAGGAGGAGAGGGAGGCCTTTGCCCAGCTGTTGGGACAAAATAGTCTAGATAAGTAGATAGATCCATAGAATAATTGCCAATCTTTCAGAGATGAAAGTGTAGTTAATATTTTTCACTCCTGTAAGTTTGTCTAGAGTATGAACAACTTCGACTATGACTACATTCAGAAATCGTAAAATAAATAAAGTTAAGTTCATCTATTTAGTACAAATGCCTTACCTGTACCTACGTCATTATTTTTGTTTCTTTCTTTTGTTTTTTTTTTGCCCGCTTTTTTATGGATGGGAAATCATCAAATGACTCCTTCCTCTGGGTGGAGCGTTAGGGAGTGTCAGACTCTTATTGACTAAAACCCATCCGTGCTCCTCCAAGTGCCCTTTGTGTTCCAGGGCCGCGGTGACTCTTTCGAACAAAATCCGCATCCGTGGTTCTTGCTTTTTTTTGTCTTTCTTTAAAGAGACTGTTACATATGTAGCTTTCAAGAACTCCTATTTATCCAAAGCTAGTCGAGCTTACTGAAATCTACACGTAAAAACCCTGTTGATAAAGTTAATTGTTAAAATACACGTGTCTGTAGTAATAAATACCTTCTAGAATAAAATTAGTAGCGTGGAAGTAGAAAAAGTAACCGGTATAAATTAAGGAGCCTGTTAATAAACGATACTTTATTACCATACTAAAATAATAATAAATATTCATTAAAAACGTCTATTCTTATTAGAAAACCTTGAACACTAATAAATTAAAACAACTTAAGCTTCTTTCAGAAGTAAAAATGGGGTTAGAATTATCTCAATTTATACAATAAAATTCGTAACGTTGAGAGAAGAATAAAATATTCTGAAGCTAACATTAAATAAACTGAAGTCAAATTAGTCCTACTGCTTATGAATCTAACACCTTTAAACAAGCAATTCTTGTATATAATCTGAATCTCGGAAACGGCTCGAACGATTTTCATGAAATTTAGTATGCAGGGGGTTTCAGGGGCAATAAATCGATCTAGCTAGGTTTCATTTTTAGAATACGTCGATTTATCCGTTTTTCCAAAAAAAAAAACCGTGCAAAGCTCGGTCATCCAGGTACTGGTACTCGGTAATCATTATTGTAGAAAATTATTCGCCAACAGCTGAATATAATATAAATATCACAGTATTACTACTTAGAGAATCAATCAAAGAGGGCATCCATTATTTTACAGATGCGTGCGAGGCACAGCACGTGGTAAAATTCAAAGCATTTATTTCAATTAGACCATATACAGGCACTTTTGAATAGTCAAGGTCGGTTGGTCAAAAAGATGAAGCTATTTGGTCACTGTGAATAGCGAAAGTGTCGACATTCTGTCAGTGATAAAGGTTGTCAAAAGTTAGTGGAGGTTTTGGATTGACCACATGACATACTCAATACTTTATTGCGTTCCACAATGTAGGCTTAGGTGGTAAACATTTTTTAGAAATAATCGTGGACCCTGTCGGGCACAGCAAAGTAACGTACATTGCAGTAGTGCTTTTTTGGAATGTTGTTGAGCATTCTGTCTGCTTCTCTGATGGCTGGATTTATGAGACCGATCTATTAGATATCATCATATTTTTTTTTTGGGACAAGCCCGTCACACATTCCCAAACCACTGCAACTCCTGAACGCCAGAAAAACACTGATTCAATGAAGCTCGACGAGTCCCGGAGAAACGATTCAACTGTCTTGGATCCCGCAACGAAATGATCCAGAAAATAACAGCGGAGGAGTAGGAAAAAAATATAATTTCCACTTCAGAAACAGATATCATCATCTGCCTAACCTTTTCCCAACTATATTGAGGTCGGCTTCCAGTCAAACCGGATTCAGCTGAATACCAGTATTTTATGTGGAGCGGCTGCTTACCAGACTTCCACAACCCATTAACTGGGTAACACGGTACTTCTTGGTAAAACTGGAGTCATATTCACTGGCTTCTGACAATCCGTAACGACTGCCAAAGATCTACACTTTTCTACTCCGAAGCACAGAGGGAACTCGGTATGTTTAGTTGGTCACCCATCCACATGGCAAGCGTTGCTTAGCCTTGGATCGATCTATTAGATAAAACTACGGTTAATGTTCATAGCTAATCCCGTGTTAAAACAAACCTGCTTTTTTTCTTTCTTGCCAATATCTAACTAGTATTCTACAGATCCAGTTTATTGAAATCTTTTTTTCTCCCAGATTTTCACAAGACACAACCAGACGGTACCACATCAAGCCACACATAGCAGACACATGAATCTTTAGTTAGACGTCTAAAGTTTGATAAAAAGAGCTTGAAGATCCGCGCCTTGGGAGTTTAAGGAATAAGTGAGCGAGTAAGTCGTTAGATGTCTCCCGCGGGACATTGTCTGACTTGCGGTGGCGTGACCACTGTATGTGTGTCTTTCAGGAGTGTGGTCCAAGGCGTAAGCTTGTTTAGCTCTTGGTGGGTTATGAGTTCCTGGTACCAGTCAACTGAGCGGACCAGAAATACCAAAGTTTGTTGTTGGTTTATTTCTTTAGATTATCTAAGTTTCATAGTGTATGATGTGTATCTGTTTCCACTTACTCCCAAAATTCCCTGGGAGTAAGTAAAGATTGATAATTTCAAAATTTTTGAATGGGTTTTAATCATGTTAATGATAGACAATCTCTATATTCCGATATGTCAGCAAATATTAGCGCATGCATCATAGGCATGACTTCAGCGGCTGAAAACGGAAAGTACTTTCCGGAAAAAGATGTTTAATTATAATTAGCATTGACAACCGTTGCTACATCGCTACCACAAATAAAAATGCATATTTTGATTCTTCGGAAAACTCTCTCTCTCATAACATAGCCCCGCAAACTTTATCATGCCACGATTCATGTACGTGTGTACTCCGTGGGTAGTCTTTCGATTTTGAGAACCCATATTTACCAGGCAAACATAATTACGTAAGATATTCAGATTAAGTTGGACTTGTATATAACTTGAGCGGGGGAAGTTTGGGGCACAAAATGTACTGTTTATAGGGGACAAGCTTTAGTAGGGGTCGATACCGTTTCTAACTAACGAAAGAATTTGTGGATGAATTAAACAGTGCAATAAAGATAGTATTTTCTTTTTTATACGACGGTGTTTAAATAAAAATATGTAACATAATATTGCTCTTTCATTCTCTATTTTTGAGAAAGCTTAACCTATAAAATAAAACTGTGGTGCTTTTCACTAGGTACATTTTTAAATCCACTTACCCTGCAATCTACTGCTATTTTTAAAACCAATAAACAAGTCAAGCACGTGACCGAGATACTGAAATTTTGTAGGCAATACCTTGATAGCTGGTATCTAGTACGTACCAGGAGGTCAGAGGTAAAAGGCGTTAAGAGTTACGTTTGTCACTCCTAACAGTTTCAACCTTAAACCTTTGCAGGTGACATGACATGTACCTACGACTTTTTTAGTAGCAAATGCTAAATTGTGTGATGTAACCAAAATCTAACTTCAATGTTCACGACCCCATTAACCTTACTTGCTTGTTTTTATTATTTTATCTGGCAAACAACCTCTCACACAAAACAAACAGCTAAATCCTGCTTTTATCGTGAAACAAAAGACCTAACTCGAAATTACAAACAAGAATTACTGAAACGTAAAAACAAAGCTTTTATTTCTATACATTTACACAAAAAGGTGTCTGGGTCTCTCCTCCCTTCCCCTCTTACACGCCGTATGGTCCTAACGTTCTACCCAAAACTTGAGGCAAAACGTTAAACGCTAAAGAAACGAACTTTATTAATCAAACTTAACTAATACAGATTTAATGTTACTGCCGCCCTGGTAGGGTCAGCCTGGCCTCTGGGGTTTAATCACTAGATTAAACTCAGTTTAATTGTGTGAGCGACGTTGGGGTAACCTAGAACAGCTGTTATGGTGGTGTACTTGAGTCTCATAGAAAGGACAAGGCATTCAACCAGGTATGTTCCTTGAGTAGGCTGTATTTTTACGAATAAAAATAACCATGTGTCTCAAATATTTCTAAATCGCTATTTTAGAAACGTTTTCATTCTCATTATCTCCCCTACAGTTAAAAAAAAACTACCAGGAATACATAGCTTGCCAAGCGTCCACAGTAACTGACAGCCGATCAGATAAGGTTTGCTTTCCCCAAAAGGTAATAAAAGTACCTAATACTGTATAATCATAATAGGGAAATGGGACCCTTCTTCCATGTGTAAGGAGTAGAGGAAAATGTAAATAACCAAAGGAAAACAAAAGAAAATTAAAAGAAAATAAGGATGCCAAGTTTGATGACATAAATAATAATGTACGTTTGCCCAGCACGGCCCCCCGGAATTTGCGAATTAGGTGTGCACCAATGCAATGTACTCGCCTCTAGGAGTATATGTACCGGTTTCTTTTTCAATGTACCTCTGTACTTTTGAAGAAATATGCAAAAAAAGGGGGCCGTGCCAGCCAAACGTTTTCAGCACGGCCCTCGTGTAACTTGAAAAATAAATAGCGTATTCAAAAGTTTCTTAAACTCAACGAATGTACCCTATTAACACGTTATATGTGCCGCAACAGATACTGTGAATTCGTAATAACAAATAATATATAGACGTAGATAGGGGGCCGTGCTGGAAATAAGGAATATAAGGAAATATCTAAAAAAGACAAGACAACCTTGGCCAAAAACTATTAAAATATAATTGATGTTTGGCTAGTAACATATGTAACGCATTGGTGTCTCATACAACTTGCTAAATTTGAAAAACAAACCAATTTTAGTTCATTCAGCACGGCCCTCTACATTTGCCTATATCTTTTTAAACATGGCATGTTTCTTTACAAAATTCGACTACCTGAATTATGTGCAGGAGTACATTCGTGCACATAAATTGCGATTCTGCTATATCAGTACTTTAAAAGATAAATTGGATCAAACATATCACACATTACAACTGATGGGGTGATCATGATTCCATATATTAGGTAGGTACATATTCTAAACCTATATTAATAAAATTATGTGACTACATTAAAATAAACATTCTTTTTTACGGGAACCAATCACTTTTTCGAATTGTTTTTGTTGGAATTCCATTTCACCGAAAACTATTGACCAACGTCTTTTTTGCGTATGCATTATTTGACATATTTTTAGATCATCGAAGTATCATGTGCATAGGTATTATTTTACTGAGCTAAATTTCGCCGATTTACTAATTAACTTTTTGCTATTGGCGGAAGCCTCTTTCGAACTTTTTTCATGTGCCAGATTTTCACCACACCGAAATAACATTTTACGGAACATTATTTGGTCACAAATATATAGCCGGTA
Organism: Melanchra persicariae; assembly: GCA_947386135.1. Classification (NCBI taxonomy): domain Eukaryota; kingdom Metazoa; phylum Arthropoda; class Insecta; order Lepidoptera; family Noctuidae; genus Melanchra; species Melanchra persicariae. Next base: position 3,539,802 of record OX376661.1, on the reverse strand, counting down.
CTTGGTAGCATTTTCAGTATTAAATTAAAACAGTGTCATAAAAAGTCAATATGTTGTGCTATTTATTTACTTGCATGCTGCATGCCTGCTTGTACGCTGCATGCTTGAAGCAAGCATCCTTGTTTGCATACTTCTTACTGGAACCACTTAAAACCACTTTTGTTCATAATCAACTGTTTTATCAAGTGCCATTACAATTAAATAATTAATTTGAATGTTCGGGAACATAATATTTCGAACAAATGTTGTTTCGGCTAAGTGTAACTTCGGTAAAAAAATTTCGACCAAATGAAACCTTGGAGTAACGAAAAAAATCGAATTGATAATAGTCAACTGATAGTGACAAACGTGACTTCGATGAAGTAAAAAAAAAACGAAACGCCAAACTTTTCAACTATTATGTTGAAAAGTTTTAGGTGAAATGAAATTCGGTCAAATATTTTTCGGTTTTATGATTGGTAACCCTTTTTTACGATTTGTTTTTTTTTCTTCGAATTTAATATTATCGATGACATCTTGTAAAGGAATTATATCAGTTAAAACTTGATCAATAAACACTTGAGTGCAACATGAAGTAACCGCGATACCAGCGCATCTTCAAAAATTACGGTAGCTTCAGTGAACTAATAGCGACTGCACACGACAAGTTAAAAAAAAAAACAATATGTAAAAAACAATTTTTATTTTAATGTAGTCACATAATTTAATATAGATACAGAATATGTACCTACCTAATATATGAAATCATGGTCACCCCATCAGTTGTAATGTGTGATATGTTTGATCCAATTTATCTTTTAAAGTACTGATATAGCAGAATCGCAATTTATGTGCACGAATGTACTCCTGCACATAATTCAGGTAGTCGAATTTTGTAAAGAAACATGCCATGTTTAAAAAAATATAGGCAAATGTAGAGGGCCGTGCTGAATGAACTAAAATTGGTTTGTTTTTCAAATTTAGCAAGTTGTATGAGACACCAACGCGTTACATATGTTACTAGCCAAACATCAATTATATTTTAATAGTTTTTGGCTAAGGTTGTCTTGTCTTTTTTAGATATTTCCTTATATTCCTTATTTCCAGCACGGCCCCCTATCTACGTCTATATATTATTTGTTATTACGAATTCACAGTATCTGTTGCGGCATATATAACGTGTTAATAGGGTAGGTACATTCGTTGAGTTTAAGAAACTTTTGAATACGCTATTTATTTTTCAAGTTACACGAGGGCCGTGCTGAAAACGTTTGGCTGGCACGGCCCCCTTTTTTTGCATATTTCTTCAAAAGTACAGAGGTACATTGAAAAAGAAACCGGTACATATACTCCTAGAGGCGAGTACATTGCATTGGTGCACACCTAATTCGAAAATTCTGTGGGGCCGTGCTGGGCAAACGTACATAAATAATACACATGGAAGGCGAGTATAAGGTATTGTCTTGTAATTACAAAACGAGTTCTAAAACAAATCAAAGCTTTTTAGACAGAATTTCAGGTAAAGGGATAAAAATAACTCTTTTGTTTAGGTTTGTTACCAAAGAAACCTCACTAAAAGTGTTATTTCAAGATCTCAGTTTTTAGGGATCCGTACTTCTGTATGGAAAAACGGAACCCTCATAGGATCACTCGGTTGCCTGTCTGTCACAGCCGATTTTCTCCGAATTTAATGAACTGATTCTGTGACCCGAACACGGACGAGTTAGGTAAATAAATAAATTTTGAAAATGGAGTCAAATTTTCGAGCGAATACTAAAAAAAAAACATCTGAACCGTGTGACATATTATGTCAAAGGTCTCATAGAAAGGGTCTCAAAACGTATTTTTTATATTTTTAAAATATTCCATTCCGAAATTATTAAAGAAAATAGAATAAAATTGACCATTATCTCCGTAACTACTGAGCACAAAATTTTGAACAAAAAAAAAACTAAAATAAAAATAGAAATTTACTTACAGATTACAGGAAAACCTAAAAGAAGTCTATGATTTTAAAGTAACACGTTAAACAAACATTATTCAATTCGGAACCCTTTGCACGCGAATTCGACTCGCACTTAGCCGATTTTTTTTATTCTTTCTAGATCTCTAACTCCCTTTGTACTTAGGTTAGGGGATGATTTCTAAGAGCAATTTAATCAATGCTCATAGATACCTAGCACATAAGAATCAAAATTAAAACACCTAACTAAAAATAAATTAATAATTAAGTGGAACCACTACTTTTGTTTAATGGAACAGGCCTCGTACTAAGACGTACCTATGATATTATAAATCCGTTGTGAGAGAAAAACAGAGCGAATATCACTATCCCGTTTTACAACGGAATCATAATAGCAATCATGCATCACAGTATTGCACTAGTGTTTCATTAAAAAAACTTTTTCACAAAAAAAAGAAACCAACTTCCAAAAAACACTATAAAGTTCAAAATAACTTTAATTTCTGAAGTCGGTGTTTTTGGTTGCTTCTTCGTTATTTGACACCGACTTCCGAAATTAAAGTTATTTTGAACTTTATAGTGTTTTTTGGAAGTCGGTTTCTTTTTTTTGTGATTTTTTTTTTATTTTTCACTTTTTAGTGGTACCCCACACCTAACAACACCACTGGATAGTCACAGGAAAGCAAAAGTACACAATTTCGTGTAAATTAATGATTTTTCCACATATTTTTCCAGATATTTGGATTTAAAAACCAAACTGCTGAACCGATTTTGATAAAATTTAAATGGGTGGTCCCATTTAAATTTTATCAAAATCGGTTCAGCAGTTTTTTTTTGGAAAGTATACCCTTTCCAACAAAAAAAGAATTTTTGAAATCGGTTAGCAAGGGACGGAGTTATGCCCGAACAAACATAAAAAAAAAAAAAAAAATACAAACATCCGAATTGAGAACCTCCTCCTTTTTTAGAAGTCGGTTAAAAAATACAAACATCCGAATTGAGAACCTCCTCCTTTTTTAGAAGTTGGTTAAAAACCAATGAAAAACGTTTTCTTCTTGAAACAAAGTTTTGGCTGTTAAAACAGTCTGTCGTGTGAAAAAAACACTAAACGACCTCTACAGTTTGTATACTTGTAAATAAAAACACCAACAAAAAATGTTTAGTTAGTCCTCAATGGTAAGAAAATTTATTTTCAAAGTGCGATGCTCGTTGACCTGGAAAAACGGAGACTGTAGTCTCTGTTAAGGACTATGTGCACGGCGATTTTTTTCTAAAAGTCGTGCGACTTAAACGCAGCTAAGTAAGCTGTTAAGGGATTCATCATTATAGCAGTCTATTGCATATCGGCTTCTCCGATCACATGCTTTCAACATTTATACTTAAATTACTTACATCCAGAAAAAAAATAGTTTGAGTTATTATCATGATAATAATAACCAAACTAGACTCAGCATTTCAATAATCATTGTACCCATAGTCGTGTCAGCTAATAGCTTAACAGGTTCCAGACTAAACCAACACCTTAGGAGGCACTCGTTGGGCAGCTGCATCAAGGGCACGATTCAGAAAGTGGTCCTTCTGGACACGGCTCGAAGTTCCACTAACTGGAGCTCTGACCGCCGGTAGTTTGGACCCTTCTCCCGATATAGGTTTGTTTCTGGTGGACTGACAGCAGATGAAATAGCCAAGGTAGCGTCTCGCGAGTAGGTACTACTGGGTAAGACCACAGCATCCGTCACTAAGTCACTAGTCACTCTAAAGTCGCAGTGTAAACAGACCTTAATATTCAAGCGACCAGACGAGCGGAAGTAATGGCTTTATCCTATAAAAACATTTCAGCCTCAGGACCCAACGTTTTTCACTCATTAAATATTTGACGCACGATTTTTTTTTTTTTTTTTGATATTTTTAAAGCGACTTACGCTTATTTAAAATGGCGAAACAAAATGTAGTCGTAACTCTTGATAAAAATAACCTATCCCGCTCCTGAAGTTCGAGTAGGTATACATAATTTAACAGAAATGCCGGAAAAACTGAAAAGAAGTCTTGTATTAAGAAGTCTGATATATTATTCTAATGGTGTTCACCGCTTTTTTTTTTTTTTTTTTTTTTTTTTTTTCTAGGATGGGAAATCATCAAATGACCCCTCCCGCTCTGGGTGGAGCGGCAGGGAGTGTCAGACTTTTACTGACTAAAACCCACCCTTTAGTCCTCCTAGTGCCTTTCTTCCCAGGGCCGCGGTAACTCTTTCGAACAAATCCGCAACCCTGGTAGGCTCTGGCCCTAACGGGCCCCGACCCATGCTGACGACTGCTGGCTTGGCGCGCGTAGAACACAGCGCGCCGTCAACCCGGGCCTGTTCTGATCGGACGGCGAGCTACCCATTGCTCGCCGTCCACAGGCATCAGCCACTGCGCCATGCTCAGGAGCATCAGTTCCTGGGCGGCGCAGTGGCTGACGTTCAGCAGGAGGGGGTGAAATGGGGCCATTACTGGCACTCCATTTCAGCCCCCTCCGGAGCCCGTTGTAGGGGCTCTACTGCGGCTGCTGCAGTAGCAGCAGCCGCAGTGGAACCGGCTTTGGCGGCGGAGGAAGCGGCGGCGGCGGCGGCGGAGGAAGCGGCGGCGGCGGCGGCGGCGGTCGCGGCAGAGACGGCGGTGGCGGAGGGCTTTCTCCGATTTACGGCTTTGGCGGGTGGGGCGCAGGCCCTACCCCCAGCCCAGTGGTCGGCCGGCTTGCCAGCTGCCGCACAGACTACGCAGTGCGGCGCGGCGACGCAAGAGCCGGCCCTGTGACCGGGCTGACCGCAGCGGAAACAAAGACCGCTGCGGTCCACCTCCGAGGTGCATTGAGCTCCTACATGGTGGCCCACCTGGCACCGGAAGCACCTCAGAGGTCGGGGTTCCAGCAGTTTGACCTGCGCGGAAACCCAACCCACCAAAAACCTACGGCCCTCCGAGATGGTCTTGGCCGCCGACACGGGACAGCTCACCACAATAGTGCGCATGCCCGTGTTGTCAGGACGTAGGGTGCCCGCCTTCACCTCCTCTGCTGAGCACCCCCCCGTCCTAACGACGGCGGCCACCACCTCCGCCTCCGTGACGGAGTCGTCCAGGCCCAAGATGCGCATGTCGATGCGCTTGGTGGGCCTGGACACTCGGGCATCGTCCGCGCTAAGGGACGCCCTGAGCCTTTCGGCTAGAGCGTCCGCGGTTGGGCCGCTGGCTGCCCCGGGGATCTCGAGCATCCGGGCCCCAGTCATGGTGACCCGGAGCCGAAGGCCCCCCACGATGCCTAGCTCACCAAGGTTCACCGCCTCCTTCGCCTTGGTGAGCACGTCCGCGTACGTCACGCCCCTCTTCGCCGCGTCCGGCTGTAGTGTAAGCACTACAGCCGCGGTTTTCGGGGGGCGGAGCGCAGCCGCGACGCTTCGCGCCTTCTGCCGCCGCCTCCTCTCTCGCCTTTTGGCCGCTCTGGCTGCCTTTCCCGCCTTCCTCTTCTCCCCGGCCACTTGCCATTCGGCTTGAGCCGGGGGAGGAGCTGAAGGCGAGGAAGCCGGGGGGAGCTGCTGCTCAGACGGCGTAGGAGCCTTCGCCGTCCGCGCAGCAACCCCACCCCTCCTCTTCTTTCCCGGGGCCGGGTCCGGTTTCCCCGGCACCGTCTTCGCGGGTGCCGGCCCGGACCCTTTGTCCAGGCCGGACGACCCCGGTGTGGCAGCCGCGGCGGCCGCATAAGACGCCGCCTTTTTCTGGCCTGGGACGGCCTTCCCACTCGCCGCACTCGCTAGCGGGGGGCGCAGGACGATGCCCTCCAGGACGGAGAACCGCGCCTGGAAGGCAGCCAACTCCTGCCGCACCAGGTCCAACACCTGGCCCTCCTGCGGCACGGGCCGGCCGTCCTCCCTGCGTCCCCCTTGCGGCGCCCCCTGTGGGCCGGCTCCCCGGAGCCTGGCCAGGTCTGCGCGGAGCCCCTCGTTCTCCTTACGAAGACGCTCCGTGGCGGCAGCCAAGCGGGCGACCTCCGCCCGCAGCTCGGACATCTCGTCCGGCGGAGGCCCACCTTTGGTAGCCTCCGCTGCCGCCAGAATGGAGGCCATCGCCTCGCTTATGGCCTTGTTCTTAGAGGACAATTTCCTCTTCAAGGCCACATCGCGAAGCGCGGCCTCCACCACCTCCGCAAACCCGGCCCTCCGAAATCGCTCCTGTCCGGAGTCATCCGGCTCACCGCCGGAGGACTCCGAACCAGGAGCCCTGCGACCGCCCTCTACGGGGGGTCGTCCGTCAGCGACGAGCTCCCCGGCTCGCTGACCAGCCACCTTGGAGGCGGGCAATCTCCCCTTGCCTCCCTCTCGGCCCTTGCCCCGCCTGCTGGTGGGGATCTTGCGAGCCGAGGCAACCTCCTCGCTGCCGGACGACCCCCGGTCCTCCTCTGTTCTGGGCCGCTTGCGGAAGGACCTGGAGTCCTCCGCAGCAGCCCCCGCCCCCTCGGGTCCAGAGCTCGCCGAGCTTATTGTCACCAGGTCGTCGGAGTCCAACTCGGACTCCGACTCTGCACCCGGGTGACGCTCAGGCGAGCCCCTCCTCCAATATAACGCGCCTCTTAACGCGCTCCGCCCGACCGACGCTTTGTCGGGCGATCCAAAGTCAAACCCGATCATGTCCTCAAAGGACGGCTTGGATCGGGGGCCTCCTCGGCCACTGATGCCCTTGGCATGCGGAATGTGGACAGCACTGTTGCCCCCCCCAGAATACGAGGGGCTTGACGCACGAGGCGTGGCGGATTCCCGGACTGCTGTGCAGTCCGGACCGCCCTGGGGTACAGAATCTCTTGCAGTACTGTCCATTGTTGTCCTTTTAAAGGGTGCGGTCCCTATCTCCCCTCCTCTCTCCCTCTCTCTCACTGCTTGCTCGCTGCCCTCACAGTCACGTCTGATGATCAGACGCGTACCAGAGAGCAGCGAGCAAGCCAATGAGACGCACACCGTCCGAGGACCCGAACACTGCTCAAGTCTCCGAACGGTGTGCCCCTCTTGTGTCTCTCTTGGTCTGGTCTCTCACTTGGGACCTTCCGGCATGAGTGGCTCTACCGGCAAAGCCCCCAAGATCACTGAGACACGCAAGCCCCACCACGACGGCAACGTGGAGACACGGTTGGTGGGGTGGTGTTCACCGCTGCCTTTGCTCATTTGCAATATCAAAGGTGCATCACCTTCCCTTTTAAAGATTCCATTTTTTGTCCATGTCGAAACTCCTCGGAAAGATGCCATTCCATAAAAGTATTCTGCAATAGGTACTAGTGATATAAAAACAGAGTTATTTGTGTTTGTGAATTATTTTGTTGTGTTCGACAGTTACTGCCAAAAAAAATTAGTGTGTACGAGCGTGTGTAATTCGCGTCACTTGGTTAATAGAAAATATACCCCAAATCATCGAGATATAGTTCATTTTTTATCTATTAAGTAAGGCGAATGTTTGCGCCAATATGCCAAATGAAGGGTCACCTTTAGGTACACCTCTACGTAAGTAACCCTTCGGAGAAAAATCTATTATTGATATTAACTAACGTTATGTTTTGATTCTCTTTGTCAAAATATTGCGTGGGTGAATCTTGCCCAGGGGGCCTACCACAACCTCTTAAAACAATATTACTTTAATATTACTTTGCGTTCCGCTCTGTTGGATTTTCAACGCTCGGATCAGCGCCGAGAGTTGAAAATGCAACAACAGAAATTACAAAGTAATATTAAAATAATATTGTTTTAAGAGGTTGTGGTAGGCCTCCAGCCCAGCCCAGAATGATGCCGATAGGCCTTTTCGATCCTTGCTTAATTATGGAGCTACTATGAGGAAAATGTTGTGAGGAAATATTTTAGACCAAAGAAATTATGGATGGACTTTGTGTGAATAAGGCTATGGTAGGCGCCAGACAAACTTGCAATAAAGTACATTGACCTTTCCATAATATCCCTTCGTAAATACCCGAACAATAAGTTATATTATGAACCATTTTTTCATTACTAGAGAACGTGAAGGATCATGATTAGAAGTCGATTCAGGACAACTTTGTCTTTATGTGGGTCAATAACAGTTATTTCACATTTATCTGTGTGCCAGTTCTACTAATTTTAAGCAACTTTCGCATTATCTCATTTGTAGTATGTCAAAAAAGCCTCAATTTCCATACATTTTTGACAAATTGCGACTGACTTGCGGCTGCAAACGTGGCTTAATAATTAATAGAATTGGCCCACAGGTGTCTACCATAGAAAAGGGAGACTAATGAGTTGACGACTGTCTTACGTCTTTTCTGTGTGTTCAGCGCCTTAGGTATCTGTTTCGACTTCCATAAATTCTAAATGTACCCTAAAAATAGTCTAATAGAAATAAATTACGCTCCGACGTCTTTCTACTTTATTTAGATTGCCAACTTTAGTACCTACTCGGTACTTAATATTTTAAATGAGTGCCGGAGAATCGGCTCAAGTCAGCTGTCACAAGATCGCTTGAATAGGAGCAATGCCCTCAATTTTAGCTCCTTTGTTGCTCGACGTAATAGGTAATCGGCTGCTGAGTATATGAAGGCGAATTCTCGGACTTAAAAAGCGATCAAACTCAAGTTGCAATATTATCATCTCAGACACAATCAATGTCAAAAAATTGTCAAAGTGTAAGGAAATTAGAAGTCTTTTTTAACCGACTCAAAAAAAAGGAGGTTATCAATTCGACTCGTATGTAATATGGTCAGAATTTGTATATCTTAGTCTATACCAGCTTCTAAACATGTGTGCCAAATTTCATAGGTGTATGGTATGTAAATATGTTTGTATGTATGTTTGTCCGTGCATATCTCGAAAACTACTTAGGTACTTATAAGTCGGATTGCAAACCAACCTGTGACAGAATAAACGCAATACCTCTTAAGGGGTCATTCAGGACAGCTTTAATCTTTATTTCTGTTTTTGATAATAAGTAAGTCAATAAATGTATGTGGGTCAATGACCGTTATCGCACATTTATCGGATGCCAATTCTACTCATTTTTAAGCACCGCATTCGTATGTCAGTCGCAATCTGTCAAAAATCCTCAAAATCCATACATTTTTGACAGATTGCGACTTTTTTTTTTTTTTCTTTGGCTTCGCGCGGTTTGTGCATTTAGCCAATGTCACGTTTTAGATTTGCATTGAAGAAAATAAAGGTAGGGAAACGGAATAGGAATAACTAATTTAATTTGAACGGAATTTGGGGTAGGACTGATAAATAGGATCAGTATTTTTTTTTGAAATGAGAGAAATTACAATGATGAACTTACAACTTAATATTATGAATGGTGATGAATGAGAAGATTGCGACTTAGATGCGAATGTTTAGAATTGGCACTCTGTCGTCTACCATAGATCTATGAATTTAAAAAAAGAAACAAGATGGCGGTCGCCGTCAGATGGATGAAGTCGTATTTTTCGCTACGTAGCCATCATCATCTGCCTAGCCTTTTCCCAACTATATTGGGGCCAGCTTGCTATCAAACCAGATTCAATGGAATACCAGTATTTAACGTGGAGCGGCTGCCTACCTGACCGCCACCACCCATTAACTGGGTAAACATATTCATATGGGGTATCAAAATAAAGGGATCAAGGAGACGATTCCAAAAATATAAACTCACTTTTTATGCAGTCTAATGCTGTTCGTGTCATCAAATCTGTGACTGAACTAAAATAAATGACACATCAGTCAAAAATATCTAATCAATTGTTTGTCTTGAATCGGTTATAAAAACGATGCGTTATTATTTATTAGTAATTAAAAAAAAAAAACAAATCTTTATTCAAAATTCAAATAAATACAATCAATTATTGAGTTACTTACTCACAATAACGTAGTTACGTCCATTTAATAAAGCTTGAAACGTTACCCTACACATACGTTACGTTACCGTTTATGTATTGGGTCTTTCATTAATTTATTGGTTTAACGGACGATCACTTTTGACAGCCGATTGGCAATCTCGGCATAACCGCATCAGGTTACTGGCAATTAGTGGCAACTACTGGCAACCACTGGCAAGTCACAGGTGAGTTCAGTCCTGTAGCCTATTTTAATAGTCTGTAAATTGATCTTCTGTTAGACAAAAGCTTCTTCTAAATTCGAAAAGGGAGTAGAATATTGATTACCTCCACAGTATACCTACATATATATTTTTACAGTGTTACAACTTGATGTAGGCGATTTTTTTACTTAAGAATACAGGTTTTTTAGTGTTCCGTAAGTCCGAATTAAAAAAAGGAACCCTTCTAAGATCACTCGTTCACTGTTTGTGTTTGTCCAGAATATTAGTTCTGAATATTATGAACCGATTCAGTTGGTACACCATATGAACTTCATGAGATGGAACTAGCGAGCCCAGTCTTGCTTTGAAGGTCAAATTTCTTCAATTTCAGTCCATCAGTTTAGCCTAGTAGTTTTCTCCATATTTTGTTCCTCAGGCTCCTAACTAAATAATACACAAACATGTTTATTACTTATCACACAAATTCAAGGTACTCTGTGGTACCAGGAACTTATGCAAAGCAGGTACCTAAATACGTATTATTCTCTCCCAAACCACATATTCAGGTATATAAGCACATATATACATAATAACCGACAATATCAACGTAATCGTCTTGTAACCACACGAGTGTTACACTCTGAGTCCGCAGATAGACATAATATACCATTAACAATACCTCAGTGCAAAATGCTAGACCCCAGTGAATCAGAACCAGGCGTATATGACACATAAGTCATAATAGATATACAAACGACAGGGAAAAATACACCTTGTTGTGCACAAAAATAGGTGGGAATTTGGAGGACAGGGACAGCTCCCAATCTGCTAAATAACTAAAACGATCCGAATCAAGGCGAAGAAGGTCAAAACTGCGACGGAAATTAGACGAATAGGTCTTTATTGGCACAGTGAGGAGTACGTCCATGCAGACGCGCTGCACCGGGGGGTTGAAGCAACCCTCCGACGACTCGTACTGTTCAGTCTCCGCCAGTCCGCCGGACCACACGGACGCTTCACGCGCGCTCATTCATTTCCCGAACTTTCAATTCCATATTTGAAAAGCAGTGTTTTTTTTTTATTTCTACTTTTTATCCCGAGGACGACCGGCAACGGCATTCAGGTAAGTGCAGTTTAATATTCATAATTCTCAATGGAGGATGTGTCCGAACAATCAAACGATTCCTTTTTTCGTGTTTTACGACTAAACTTCGGTAGTTAATCCGACGGTTTTCCGTCGGGAGGGCTTATTAAAAAAGTTGAAGTTTAGGCGGTGTATTTAAAAAGTCATTGGAGAGTATTTAAAACGTTTCGGCCAGGAGAATTCTAAATTGTATGGTTTGGCAGTATTATAATTTTAGAGGGACGTAATTTGCCTGTATTGTTTTACTTTACATTTGACTTCGATGGTAAATTAATGAGCTGTTACTACTTTAATGATTTGATGGCCAGTTAACAAGTCCTTTTGATCCATTTAATATTTGACGCCTTACTACCTAAGTATCTGTTTACTTTAAATAAACCGACTTTTAAAAAACAGGCTTCAAATATTGTTGTTTGCTTATAACTAATTGGTCCTCAATGGCGACCAACAGCCCTATTTATAAAAAGATTTCTAACCATATGATTGGTTTAAATATTTTCAGATTCGCAGATTCCTAATTCGAATTTGAGTAGCATACACCCAAACCTTGATTGGCAGAGAATGTTTGGGCTTATTATGGGTTCTATAGAAAATTTTAATTTAGAATCTGCTAATCTATTCATGTCATTGATAAATATAGAAACTCTTTAGTTTGGTTTTTTGGTTTTCCCTTGGTTTTTTTTAAATTAGGTATATGATTCATTGGTTAGATTTTTATAAATAAAGGACCGTCCACACGACACCGACTTATGTCTGCGCAGACATTGAAGTCTGAATAAAAAAAATGACTGAAAAGACTTTGTTGTAAGTCTGTCCATTTTTTTTTAAAGTTAAAGTCTGCGCAGACTAAAGTCGGTGTCGTGTGGACCCACTGTAAGGTTGAAAATGATTTTCATTACAGAAAGAGCAGTTCTCTAGGTCTTCGAGTTTAAAGACCATTTAATGCTGGTTTCTTCGTGATGTTTTATTTTATCATTAGTGTTTCTAGTTTCTAGATCTAGATTAACTTGGGTAGTACTTTTCGCATTTGACTTGCCTGGTTGGTTTTAGAATTTTGAAAGATACATAGATACTATACTGTGCACCAAAAATTAACCACGGTTCTTTGCAATATTTCTAATTCTATGGGTAAAATGGCGGACGAATCGTTAACCGCAATATCTACTAATCATCTTGAGGATAAGCTGAACCATCTCAAAATTTAAAGGGATTAAGGTACTAGGAAACCATTGCTACAAAAGAGGTTTTCGTCAAAATTAATCATAACGCAATTACTCAAAGCAATTTATCTTGCTAATACCCGCAATTTATACGGCCGACACATTTCGCACCTAATTTGTATTTAGATAACTAATGTGGTATCACCGCAAATAAATTAAATAACGCCGCGCAATCTACGCAAGCGGGTAATTGGGTGCTTCGCCCTAATAGACAAAACTAACGGTCACATGTACCCTGAAATATTGCTTATAGATAAGGATTACAAGCCTTAATGACTCGTATGTGTCATATTTATTACTATTATACGATAAATAATAGAAAAGGATTATTACACCCTTTCTAGGATTTCGGAATTTGATCGAAAGACCAAACCACCGCGGCCCTGGAACGCCAAAGGCATGGAGGATCACGGATGGGTTTTAGTCAGTAAGTCTGACACTCCCTTCCGCTCCACCTAGAGCGGAAGAAGTCATTTGATGATTTACAAAAACAACCTTTTCATTTTTTCCTATGCTGAAATTAAGATAGGATAACACATTTTTTTTATCAATGGACTAGCTCTTGACCTCAATCACGCCTAATGGAAAGCGATAGATGAGGTCTAAGTATGATGAAGCGAGGGTGCCCAGAAGATGCCTTGAGGCACTGGTACTCCCACGCGTCGACGAAACACAGCAGGCTGCTTGACGCCGAACTCCGGTGGGAGGGTGGTCGCGAACCAGGCGGGTGTTAGCCCTACCACCGCAAGGGTAGGATTGGCCAGTCTTATAAGGTGTTAGGTGAGACTGTCCAGGATGCGCCGAGGCTGCTTCATGCATCCCAAATGCATGCTTCATAACAGTTTATTCCTCTTATTTCATGCAATTTAAACCTTTAAGCTACGTTTAAGTTAAAAATTAGAAAGAAGAGGCACAGAACCTGGACCATCGGAAGAATGGAGAGATGTCTTTGCCCAGCTGTGGGACAGTATGGGCTAATAATGATAATAAAATTAACTTACCCGCTGTCTTATTTCAAAACTCTCTGGTTAGTTCATATTACATCAGCCAATCTTACCAAATCACATCTTGGCCTAAACCACCAACTCTTAAAGCAGTATTACGTATACGTCCTGTATAGCTCCGTCTCTTTCCCACTGGAAGTAATATTGAAGTTATACTGCTTTAAGAGTTGGTAGTTAGGCCCCAGGTCATGAGATTTGACAACCACTATTCCACCTGTATTAAAAGCTCGAAAGTATCGATTTCTTTAACATCAAGGTAACAAAGAAATACCTACACTCGTAATATTCTAATCTATCTCCCTGAGGAATCGCTTCATCTTAAGGACGAGCCTTCTTTGCGACAGACAAACGTGATTGAGTCGTAAAAAACTTAAGTTTATTATACGAGACTAGTTTCTGTCAGCGGATTCGCTCAGGCGGGATTTGAGACAGATTTTGTCGAAAAAAAGACTGCGTTGGTAATCGTAGGAACTTTGTAAGTTGCGGAATTTGTTCGAAAGAGTCACCGCGGCCCTGGAACGCAAAGGGCTTTAGGAGGAATACGGAAGGGTTTTAGTCAGTAAGAGGACACATTCCCACTCCATCAATCAGGACATCATTAAAAAAAGGAACTTTGTAAGCATATAATTCCTCTCCTAAGGGATACCTAACAACTCTTTTAAAGAGGCAGTAACTACCTTAAATGTTGGAGGGCATTCTGGCGAGTGAATGATCGTAAGTTCGAGTTGTGAATTTGGTCCATTTTGAAAGTCTTGCAATCCAATATTGATTGCTTCCATATGTGAACTTAGGTAGCAAGTTTTACATTAAAATATGATTATCATTCTTATTACCTTATAAAAAATCCACGCGGTTTTAAAAAAATGCTTGGTTTATCATAGTTTTTATTCAGTCGACGAGTTTCTCAATAAAAGACATGTCCTATCATTTCAGGAATGCATTGTAGTCATTAACTTTTTGGTAAATATTTTAAGTCCTTAATTAAATGACTTGCCTACTACTCTAATATTTTTTTTATTATTATTGATAGGCACACGCTTGACCACTATCTCACCTGATGGTAAGCGATGATGTGGTCGAAGATGGGGCACGTTTGCCTAGAAGTAAACCTATTCACTCTTGACTTATAGACTCCCAGGTTGTAGCTATTTTATGTTATGTTTTGTGATGTGTGATGTTGTTTAAATAATTTTGGGATTAATTTGGTTATATTGTTATTTAATTAGTCTACTAGCTTTTGTCCGCGGCTCCACCCGCGTGTATGTCGGTTATCGCGTAAAACGCGATTGCGTTTTATGGCAATCGCAGTAGTTTATTTAGGCAAAAATAGCGCATTGATTTGTTCGCTAGGATTTGGTGATCATTTGCTACATTTGGGGTTCGTATACAATTTGAGGTGCAGTCGTGACTAAAATAGCTAGTACTATTGTAATTTTAGACTTCATTTTTCTGGTGTCAAATATATATTTTTGGTAAAAGAACTAAGGGTATCAAAGCATTTTATGGTGGTCATTATAATCCCATATGTAAGTGTAGGTGTTAAGAATATGTGTATAGGTTATAGATATAGATATTTAGTTTATTGTAAAAGAGACTCAGCGATCTCACAGTTAAACTGCGTAAGCAGTTTTGTGGGGCAATGTACTTAGTTTTAAGATTTCTTAAGTGAATAAAAATCATTCATTCATTCAAACCCATGTAGGTACCTATGCCTATCCCAGGTCATATGTATATCTGCCAAATTTTATGACGATCCGTTCAGTTGTTTTAGCGTGAACGCGTAACAGACAGACAGACAGAGTTATTTTCGCATATATTATTAGTAGGGATAAAACTCAGGAATTAGTTTAGTAAGTAACTAAAAATTGCTACTAATTTCTCTAACTGTATTTATTATTGTGCAACTATTTTATTAATTTAATACTTACACTTTTATTGACTAAAAAAAAGCGGAATGTGCAACATTTTATGCAAATAAATGATTCGTTTATTCTTTTGCACTATTCCTAAATTATTGGGAGTCGGCACAACACGTCATCTCCTTCTTTACTTATACGTATAGTCAATCTCAATTGTTTTTTATAGTTTCATTATAGTGTCTGGTAGATATAAATACTTCTACTTGGCTAAAAATAGGTCAACCCGTAATAACCTGCGGGGTCCAGCCGACCAAAGGATCATGTCAGGTGGAAGGGTCATGGCACCTAGATAGACATCAGGCATAGATACAAACAGGCTCGGCAGTGGCGTTTCTCATAGCTTTAATATTAGGTTTCAGAATCCCGAAATTAAAATACTAGTATTCAGATTCTTCCGTTTAGACTGCAAGCCGACCCCAACCAACATTGTACATAGGTCGAAAAAACTTTTTCACAAAAAAAAAACCGAATTCCAAAAAAACACTACAAAATCCAAAATAACTTTAATTTCGGTAGTCGGTGTTTTTGGTTGCTTCTTCGTTATTTGACACCGACTTCCGAAATTAAATTATTCTGGACTTTGTACTGTTGTTTTGGAAGTCGGTTTTTTTTTTGAGAAACAGTTTTTTATTTTTCACTTTTAAGTGGTGCCACACCTAACACCTAACCGCTGGAAAGTCACAGGAAAGCAAAAATTTCGTATACATGGATGATTTTTCCACATATTTTTTCCACCTATTTGGATTTAAAAACCAAACTACTGAACCGATTTTGATAAAATTTCAATGGGATCAATCGAGAAGTATATCCTTTCACATGAAACAAGAATTTTTCAAATCGGTTCATAAATGACGGATATATGAGGTAAAAAACACACCCGATGCCCGGGGACGTGGCCGGAACGTGGTCCGTCCGGAGCTCAAAAAAATACACACGTCTGTGTCTGGGCCGTTCCCGGGATGTTAGATCACGTTGTGATGGACAGCGGCCGTCATCATCATCCATTACACGTCAATCTTTTTTGGTAATTTAAAACTAGATTAGGCCAGCGGCTAGACAGGTTAAAAGTTTTGTAAATATTGAGATCTAATGCGGTTTTGTGGGTTCATTAGTTATAGGTATACATGCCACTTGCTAACCGAACCAATCCTAACTCATACTAGGAGAGCAGGTCTTATATGTGATGTTCTGAGTGCCAATAATTCTACTCATTTTTAAGCAACGTTCGCAATCGTATGTTAGTTGCAATCTGTCAAAAAAGCCTTAATTTCCATAAATTTTTGACAGATTGCAACTGACATGCGAATTGGCCCTCTGATACTAGGACTTCAGATTATATCAGCTGGTGCTCACTTCGTAAATTGCGAGTCTACTCACCTCGACCTAGTCTAGCAATTTGTCAATCGCTTAGCCCCACTGTTGTTATCGTAAATAAGGACACAGTTAGTTAGGAGTTTAGGACTCATTTAAACTCCTAGGCGCATGCAGTCAAGATTCTCTTTTTTTAGCCGACTACTGCGAAGTAAAAAGGAGAGTTATGATTTTTGTCGTTTGTGTAGATATTGAAGACGTTTAATACCTAAGTGATTGAAATGGGTTCGTCGATATTGAAGACGAGAACGTTTGGTGTCCCTCAGTTAATAAGTACTGTTAGTATTACAAATAGCAAATTAACTTGTTTGAAAAAGGTAGGTAAGTGTACAAATATGTATTTAATTGCTCAGAGGTAGTGTGTTAAACTGTCAAACTTTAAACATAATTAACTAGAAGTTTTGCTGCTAATTGACAAAATCGTAACACGCAAGGCACATTAATTTCAAAGCTTTAGGGGAACGAAAATTTAATTTAAGAATTCCAGCAGACAGGTGAGATCCGACACTTTTCAAAGAAATTGTTATAAGCGTATGGGCGAAGATACGGTGTAGGAACCTCAATTATTGCACTTGCCTACGAAGAAATTCCTAAGATAGATGATGAATTCCCGGAAGATGTTAAAATAACAAATCTGTAGGGTGAATTACCAAAAAAAAGTGAGTGATTAGATGAAGTTATCTCAGAGTTCACAAGCACATTATACATCTATGGTAACTAAAACTCCGTTATACAGCTGAGCTAGAAACGTGCTAGCCAGTTTTCAGTTGTGTCAGTATTTCCTGTCACGCTTACTTGATATCCCCAAAGGGATGCACAGTGGCACTGCACTGTGTTCTTGTTACTTCAAGTTTGTGGATGACGGCCACACATCCTTTATGGCGTGATAGCCTGGTCACGTTTTACGATGGGAGGTTTACAAGTCGACAGAATGTTGGCGATTTTTACAAGTTTAAAGCTGGTTTTGTCTATGCCATGGCTTTCATAGTTTTGATAGACTGCAAGTTTTATTTAAGTAGATAATGTTTAAATCAAGATTTCTTATCTTTAACGATAAATGAGTAGTCCACATGCAAATTAATCAGTAGCCTATCATTTCATATTTAAAAACATGAATTTAGCTACAAGGTTTGAAGTAGGTACTTACCTATTATGCCATAGTTATAATAAAAATAAAGTAATAGTTTAAATAATAGTTGACCTACCCTATCGTAAATTTTGCATTTTCCTACAAAACTGGCTAGTACAAGAAAATTTTTACAGCCTCAATGAATTCCTAAAAAAATACTCTTCGGATTCCTACCATTTTAGAAATGCATTGTGAACTTCATTCTATGGTCTTTCGTGTTTTGTTTTATAAATTTTATGTCCGTTATTTTACTTTTATTGTTTTCCTTTTTAAATTTTACTTCGTTCGTACATACCTACCTAATTTATTTTACATGGTTATGTGGTTTTATTAGTTTTTTTTTAAATAATTGATGATGTGTGTAATGTAACAACATTCATTAAATTTTATGTATACCTACCTAAATATTTGCATGCTATCATATTATGGCGAAATGTGTCTTGCACCAAAAACATATTGTAACATCTTTTTACCACATTTTTTGCAAATAAACTTACTTACTATAGAACTTTAACAAATCTGAGCCGGTTTTACTAATTTTTAAACAACATTCGCATTCGCATGTCAGTCGCAAAATGTCAAAAAACCTCAAATTCCCTAAATTTTTGACAGATTGCGATTGACATGCGATTGCGAACATTGCTACCGCTCAAGCACCGGCAACACCCCGGGGTGCGCCGAATTAATCGCGAATTTAATGTTTATTCCCAATTACATAAGGTTTTTTTTTGGGAATTTTCACATGTCGGGGCTGGAGCGGTAAGTAGAATTGATTGCTTAAAATTTGTAAAATCGGCCCTAAGAGTGCTCCCTCTTAGAGCCGATTTTACAAATTTTAAGCAATGTTCACATACGAATCTCAGTGGTAGTCAAAAACAACTTTAACTTCCCCTCATTTTGACAGATAGCGACCGCAATGTGATAGAATCGGCCCTCTGTTCTATGTTTCTTAACATACCTATTCTAGTAGGCAGTACCCGTGGAAACCAACCTCACGATCTCCCACAATCTCCTTAACAAAAAACCGATATTCTGAATCATAAAGCAAAAAACGCAATTGTAAGTTAGTTAGGGATGGAAGCCAGACAGATAAACCAGTTATCCAATAAGTCTAGATTGCAGGATCCTTCCTACCTTCCGTACTTTTACGTGATATTAATAATGAACATTATTGAATCTAAGAACGGTCTTCAATTTTTAAGAAAGAATATGGGGTACAAAATTTTGATAAAGATCTACTCGTAATGTTTTGAAATAAAGTCTATACTATCTGAGGGCACGGCAGTGCCCCCGCCAAGACTAGTCAACCGAAGCGCAAGAGCACTAACTGCCTTTACTCGAAGAGCTTCGTCGGTTTTTTGAACCCTCACGCCCTAACTCTGCAAGCCCTAACTACCCAAACTCTACACCTTAGTCAAAATATGTGGCTTGGCCTTTTCGTTACTAAAAGAACTATTGTATATCAGAAAAGTAATGAATGGTGAATCAATTTTTCACCTTACGCCCCGCGCTCATGTCGCTACATTCACATAATGTAGCGAAATGGCCAAGCCGCATATTTTGACTACGGTGTAGAGTTAAGTTAGGGCTTGTAGAGTTAGAAGCTTGGCTCTACATGAGATCTTACAACTTTTTGACATTGTGAACCAAATATGGTTTCGTCTTGGCAACATTTTACATGATTTTTTTTTTGGTGGGATATTATTGTCTAGTAAATGAGTAGTTTACACAGAAATACCTCAGCTGCACCTGGTAAGACAATTATATAGATATCTATATATGGGTACTGTATCCCTTGACAAGACTGATGTCATTTTTTCTGGCTCTGACTATCTGTTACCACTGTCAAAGATAATTTTAACGGATTTCCGAGACATCTAAAAGAATGTTAGCTTATCAACCACCTTTATAAAACAATATCTATTTCACAATTTGCATTCAGATCGTCTAAATAATACGTGTTTATAATTAAATAATTATAAATTCTACTTTTATCTATCCTCTATATTATCCCCTGGGATTAGATAAGGTGGATGATGGCTTGAATATTAAACGTGGGTTATGTTCGGTATGTTAAGGCGCTGTGAACAGCAAAAACTGAAAAATTCCTGGTTTTATAACGTAATTTTAGCTAAATCTGTTTAGTTTCAAGCAGTAGAAAAAAATATATGTTAATTATAACTATATTTCAAAGAGCACTGTTGTTTCCAAAACATGTTAAAAAATTAAATCCTCGATAGGAGTGATTGTCAAAGATAACACTAACTTTGACCTCAGAAAAAAAATCCCGTATTAGGTACTAGCCAACTTATGCCGTTGTAGTAGTAAAAAGCAGGTTTGCTTTGTTTTGGTATTTGGTACGTAACCTACAATTTATGGTAGCATAAGACTTCTATCGACTAAGGATTGGTCTCAAATTTACTAGGCAATTCTAACTAAATAAATATTTTGTTATTAATATGTGGATAACGCCGTGGGCTACACAAATGTTATAATGTATTTGGTTGTTATTATTTACTAAAATTTTGTGTAACTGTTGGTTTTCCCGAAATAAATAAATAAATTAATTAATTAATTCCTGAATTTTATTCAATGTTAAATTTGGTACAGAGCTGAGTATTGGAATCCAAGTGAAATCAAGTATTTTTCTTCATTCACAATCTGAGTGACAATTCTACTAATTTTTAAGCAACGTGCGCATTCGCATGTCAATCGCAATCTGTCAAAAATTTATGGAAATTGAGGCTCTTTTGACAGTTTGCGATTGTAACGTTGTTTAAATAGTAGGGCCCTTTGAACCTTTCTACATACTTATTTATAAGCTGTCACGCATGTTCTGATAACATTTACAACAGTGATTAGGTGCGGTTCTACAGACGCTGATACATTACTTCAGATCCACATCGCGTCTCTCATGTTGTTTTTGATTGGTCGACTCCATTGGTCCGCACATGTCTGCTCCGATCTAGTTGTCTCCGAGTCAGTGCAAAACGCACCCTTATTGTACAGTTACCATGAAAAGATCCACCAGGAGTCCATAGTTCGTAGTAGTGATGCATCATCACGCTCGGTCATAGCATTTTCCTGACATGCTATGACCGAGCGCGACTATTCAATATATTTACAAGTCCTCTACGCCAAACCAAATATTTATCAATCATAAATTAATCGAAAGCCGAGCAGTCGAATGTTCATTTCAAATGGATCCAATATTCAAAACATTAGCACATTGATTGAAAAGCGAACGTGCTGTGTTTACCTACATGTCGATATTATTGCCAAGCTCTTCAGATTTTCGATTAAGGTTTTCGGTAGTCAAATGAAAATCATATTACAATGTCGGTGAAATTCAATTATAATGGTCGAATAAAATTAACTAGCAACACTTCGCAAATGTCGTCAAAAACTTATGTATATTTATCTTCGCTTAGGTAGTGTAAAAAATCAGTTTTATTTAGTGTTATTGGCGGTCGTTGATAATTACTTGATCTTACAAGTCTGCTCACATTTAACAAATATTCAGCGAGGTGACTTTACAAATACTGTCATTGCAAGGACCATTCAAACCGAAGAATTCCTATGAATAGTGACAACCCTGCAAATCTAATTGATTGAATGCCATCTCGTCTGCATACGAAGTGTTTGTCACCGCTGACCAATTAGAGTGGCTACAGCGTTTATTAGGAGCTCAGGACCAATTAGCAGAGTTGTGCGAAGTTCGGTCACAATTGCAGGGACTGTGTGCACTTTCTGAACTCCTAGTAACCCAGTTTAGAGTGACAGATAATTTTGGTTAATGTGTAGTCTTGCCTTCTGAAAATTCAAATTCAATTTTTATTTAGTTAAATATTAGTTTTATATTATAAATATTTTTTAGCTACAAACACACACACACACATTTACACACATTTTTACTAATTGAAGTGCGATAAGATAAAACCAATGACAAATAGAAGAGAAACCATTTTTTCTGTTAGTGCTACATTATTTTATTTTGTTTGTCAATAAAGGTATAGTAAGAAGAATTTGACGCGCTTAGGGAAGGTTGAGACCAGCCGTGAATGGTCTTTTGGCTGATTACATAACATAATGTTGATTTTCAGAAGTACCTAGCTAAATGATAAGACGATATTTTAATAAGTAGTAGAAGTTCTGGTGGTGGAATTTTTATTTCCGAAATTTATGAAGTTTCAAAGCATATTATGTTTCAGAGGCAAATGGTTTAGAAGAGAGCATGTTCATGACAATTAACCACACCACGTACCTTTACTATTTTGACGAGGGTGCGCGTAACAATATATGTATATCCTGAGGCTAGAAAACAATAAAATTCAGCCGGTCGATTCTGTCGACATCTCACGGTGTTCACCTAGGCGTAGTGAACGACAATAGAGCTGTCATTTCGTCTTATTTGTATGGTTTGACAACTCACCCGTCGTGCGCCCCGCCCAAGTGTTCACTTCGACATGTTTACAGAATTGCACTGCAGTTTCTCATGATTTCCCTAAATTAAGTAAATATTGGTGTGCTGCCTAGCGTTGTAATAATATAAGAAACCAATAATGAAAATGCTCAAAGGCTCAAATCAAACATACTATACTTATGTATAAAACTTTATTTACCGGATTATTTACATATTTATTTAAAGACACATTCAAACAATATTCCCTATACATAAAGGCAGACAGACCTTTGTTTATCTCGCTATTAATGGATAACGCTAACAAATGAAAGGTTCCATACGCAATCTATGGGACCCATAAGGCTTCATGTACCAGGAAATCAGAAAACAATAGAAGGTATCAGCTGTTTATCTTCCGCAGATCGTAACAATAAGTGATAAGGGTCGGGGCAGACGGGTTGGCAAAACGTTGGTACTTAATGTCTTCGAACGAACGATGTATGGATTCGGCCTATAAGGGTGAGAATGCTTTTTCACATGTGAATTCATCGGTATAGGTATGTAACAACTCATCAATTAGGAGGATTAAGGGATTTTCGTCATTAGTGCATTGCTTTCAAATTTTAGTATTTTATTTTTATATCGTTAAAGAGAATGAGATAACCCATTTTGTGAAAAAGTGAAGTGAAGGATTTTTGCACAATTCTTCACACATGTATGTACTCTTATGTACCTATGTGTAGAATAAATTCAAGATAGAACTTGGAACAAGATCCAATCAAAGATTGATCAGTAAGCTATGTACTAATTTAATGGCCTTAAATACGAGGATACAATATTACCGATGCCTAAAAATATACCACAATAATGCTTAGAATAAACAAACTATTTCAATTTAAAATTCAGTCAGCTAGAAGTTGTGTTTTAAATGTTCGCCTTCAATTATTTATACACATTGCTATCCATTTTAATCCCTATATAACTTAAATATTGTAGTTTGAATCTAGAATAAGGTTGACATTTGGGTCCTAAACTAATCCCACACTTTAGGGTCGGGCTATCAAAAACATTGAGTGAGGTGACAATGACATTAATCGGGGTCTGCCTAAGCCATTATACCCTGGTATTATGCTGAAGCCCTTCAGGCATTCCACTCAGAATATCTAATAGAGAACAAAATGATGAACAAAAAGCCACATAGAAAATTGCAACTTACTGAATACATTTAACGTTGAAAATTGATTCATGTTTATAAAAAGTGGCAACTGGCAAAGATTATAATAACGTGTTACAGAAAAAAAAAACAATACTTCATACGGAGTCATTGTATGTATAATGTTATGAACAACTTTTACTCTGGGACCAACACTGAAATCGCGTGGTATAAGTTGTAAAGAGGTATTGCGTTTATTCTGTTACACGTTGTATATTATATTTAAGTTTATAATAAGCTTAGTTGATTTGTAAGTACAATAATTAGGTACAAGCAACAGCAATTCAAAAAGAATTATCATACGTATCATTTTTATTCATGTTTTAGTCCCACTAAAAACCTCGACTTTCAGTATAATCGACAAAGTAAAAGTATTCTTTTGTTCATAGTCATACGGTATGAGTCGAAAAACCATTCAAAAGTTCAACATTTGCCTCACTGCATACGTTTGCGAGATTTGTAGAGCATAAAGTCACTTTGACAAAAGACTTTGCTCTCATGTACTCAGTATTTCTTGAGAGACGACGAGAGGTGCACTAGCAGGAAAGTAGGAATTAATTTCTTTGTTTAAAAGGACCATCGATCACTAATAAAAGGAGTTAAGCATAGAGGCTTTCTGTCATCTTGAATACTGGGAAATTATTTCCCACTTAGTCTGAAATAACAAAATCAATTTTATTTTTAAATAATAATTTGCTATGCAGTAGTAACAAATAACGAAAAATTATTTCCCACCGTAAAATCCCCTTTCCCCACTCTTTTCCAAGATTTTATCAAAATCTACAGGCAAAAGTTATCTAAAAACAAATCTCAGTTTTTATTACTTACTTAATCTCTTTAAAAAGCATTCCGGGTTAATAGGTTATGTTTTCCTGGTACAGAGAAAATTTATTAATCTATTTGGCGCTAAATGAATTCAAAACATTGTAGGTATTTTATTCGTGTAACAGACTGACGTTTTAAATACGTTAAGCCATAAATGAATTATAAAAAAAAGAAAAAATGTTAATTTTAAACTACAAACCTTAAAAGCCATATAAACGAGTAGGTACATAACTAGCAACTGCCTATTACAATCAAGGTATCTCAAACCATTTTATTAAGTTCCTACATCTTTTCTTTACCAACTGGATTATTCCTTTACTGCGAGCACTCTTAGGTATTGTCACCGACATCATTAGCTGTTCTCCTGGTACCTAATGACGACGACGTCCTGTAACCAGTAGGTACTGTTTACCGACGGTCGTTATTTCATTGCCGACGGTAATTTTGTTCATTACGGAGATACAGACACGCGTCATCTCTTGCCTCAAGTCTGATTTTTAATTTATTTCTAAGGATTACTTGTTTGAAACAATGTAATTAAATGGCTCTGGGGCTCTGTGTTTCGTGTTTTTGAAGATTAATGTCAGAAAAAATCTGCTTTTTTGACAGTGAGACCGTGTTTTTTCCTTTCTAAAATATTATGGTCTTTAAAAAACTTATGATACATCTTTATCTAAAATAAATGATCACAAAACATAAGATTCTACTTACGACTATTGTGGAATGTGGGCGACTTGATTGACGGGTCGACTCGATGATTTCCCCGAAAGTACATTCAGAGAGATTAACGGTTTTGGTAACACATCCTTAAAGAAACTGGCTGGCTGGCAGACTGGAAGAATTTATATTTGACCAGGTTTTTCAACGGCTTCACTCTCCTGGTTTTTCTCATAGAAAATTGCATTTTTTTTTTCGAGATAACCAGCTTCTACCTAAGTTCTTCTACTTATGGTACCTACTTAACGATACTTTTTAAAGAATTTTCAAAATTGTATCAGCATTTTCAGAAATTATCTCTTCCTAACACACCTACAAACTATTTATTTTCTATTGTGTATTACATGAAGTAAAAATTGCTTCCATTTTAATTAATCATTTAACAAATTAACTTTATTTACAATATAATACTAATTTAACTATATACACTTCAAATAAAATACAAAAAGAAATTAATTACAAATTAACAGTAATAAGAATTAACAGTATTAGAATAGATTAACTGAGTTACAAGTCAGAAAAGTTAGTACGACAGACGAAAGAGCAATTTGCGCGACACAAACGTATGTCTGGCCACAATCTCATATATAACATAACATACATAAATAAACGTTGAAAGACTCTTGCATCTCCCTCGGGTCCTGCAAGCGAAGGACGTCTGGCATCGTCTGTCTCATTTTAACAATCTTCTCCAAGCCATAACTCTCTGGTAACAATTTCTTCAGTCGACGTGTCTATAACATCCTCACATAAAGTTTTCTTAGAAGGTAACTTAGTTGCCTCGCCCGCCGGAACTGCGCAAGTTTTAACTCTAAAATTCATATTGAAAAGGAGTAAAAATTCAACATAAAACAGTAAACATTCTCAAAGATATAATGTATATTATGTACTCGTGAAAATATACATTTTTAATAGGATTCGATGTCAACTCGACCGAAAATCGATCCCGAATTATTCAATACGGGCAAAAGTAGTTTTCCAGGTAAAATATTAAACGCATTTTCCGCACAGTCGACTTTTTAAGCTTTATTAATGGTAACAAAGTGGAAATCAACACGATTTATCGATAGCTACACGTATTTGCGAACCATGTAAACCACATTATGTGTTAGTATCGCTAATATAAAGGGCTCCAACAATGCACCAATATGTTTTATTAAATGAAAACACGTCGACGGAACGCGCACACTCAAAGCAAATTGCACCCAAGCGTTAAATGGTGCCGTAGCTTCGCGCTTTTACAAGAAAATATTTTTTACAAAACGCTCGACGCCGTTTTTTTTTGTCAAAAGAATAATTCCACGAGACGGATACAAATTCTTTTGAATGTTTATTCTTTTATAGGGGCACGAAGTTTACACTGGTTTGTTAAACTAGTTTAGCTTTCGACTTTGCTTGCGCGGACAAGCGCAACTAGTATAAGGCTTACATGATCCTGAAATATCGTGAAAAGCTCTTTGTTGTGGTGTTTTCCGGTAAAGTAGATGGATTTCTCGGGTCCCAAATAAATTATACGATACCGTCTGTGGTTGAAACAGACCGGTAGTTGGGTCAGAAAAAATACGGTATTACGTCACATTGCGACCAGTAAACCTTATTTTCCTTCCCCTACGTGTTAACTACAATCTATGTAAGGGATCGGAGAAAATAATATTTTCAAAGCAAACACAATGAGGCCTTTGTAAGAGGTGGATGTGGTCTTTGTAGAGCATATACGTTGAGCTGTTGTGCGAAAATACTCGTGTGGCCGTGCATGCCCCAATTCCATTAATAGAACGCTCCTGTTCCGTTATACAGCCCTGGTACCTCGAGATGGATAGAGTCTTGCATTAAATTACGTGACACTGAGGTAGACTGACTCAAAGCTATCTTGTAGGAAAGCCGCGCCGCATTTCTTTAATTGACACGGCCCCAGGCCCCAGGTGTTTGTATAAAATTGAAATGTAATAAATGGATCTGCGTCTACGTTTGTGTACTAAGTTGTCTCAGGCTCGGCGAACAATGGATGAATATGTATTCAGAGCGGTATGAAACTCTCATTGTTAGTCAATCCGTACTTTGCTGAATCAATAATGTAGCAAGTCTGTGGAGTCTTGAGTAATTTCACTCTGGTCTGGTAGGATGAACCCTTCGTTCATTAATATTGGAAGAAGATTGCTTACATATTAAAAACAACAATCAGTTGATGTTTTTAAGATGGTCATTCTTCTAGTAATAATCCTACTAATATTATAAATGTGAATGTTTGTATGTTTGTATGTTTGTATGTTTGTATGTTTGTATGTTTGTATGTTTGTATGTTTGTATGTTTGTATGTTTGTATGTTTGTATGTTTGTATGTTTGTGTTTCAATCAGGCAAAAACGGCTGTAGGGATTTGGATGAAAGTTGGCACACATGTAGTTCATATCCTGGAATGAGACATATGCTACTTTTAATCCCGCTAAGTGGCATGGATCAATGAAGACTGAGGACGAAGTGGAAATTCAGAGCCGCTGCTGCCTTAGTACTACAGATTTACAAGTACCAGGAGACCAAAAACATCAAGTACCGGGAAACCAGAAACATGTCACAGTATTTTTTGGGCTGGTTAGGATAGGTGCAGGGTAGGTGTAGGGTAGATGCAGGATAGGTGTAGGGTAGGTGTAGTGTAGGTGTAGCGTAGGTGTAGGGTAGGTGTAGGGTAGGCGTAGGGTAGGTGTAGGGTAGGTGTAGGGTAGGTGTAGAGTAGGTGTAGGTAGGTGTAGGTAGGTGTAGAGTAGGTGTAGTTACAATACAAATCAAGAAACCTCCATATTTCCGATTTTCACGCGGGCGAAGCCGCTGGTAGAAGCTAGTATGAAAATATTTTAAAAAAAATGTAGCTTTTCGGTTATGACATAGATTATGGTGTAATAGTGTAAAACATGACAGTTTCCAAGCGTGTCATCTTGCTCCCAACCTCATAAAACAGAGACGCTAAAAATTTCCCTAAAGTAATAAAACGATCCAATAACTATCACATTTTATCGCTATAGTTATTTTCGAGGCAACAGTCTGGATAACACCATAAACGGTTTTTATATTTTATACAGTTTCCCGAAGCGTCACTCTAGAGAATATCTCTATGGGCGAATAGAGATGGGCGAAATAGCTATTCGGTATCGCGTGACACCACTATATGGAGTAGCGACCACATTCGTCAGTGATTTATGTTTACACCAACAGATATGTTATACAGATATCAAAGAAAAATTCTGTCAAAAACAAAAAAAATAGGTATATTAAACTTGGTTGAAATATATACGACAGTGATAAATATTCCACCAATGACTAGAATAATAGTTTGCTTATTTTAGTCATCGTTTTGTAGGTATGTTTCTGGTAATTGAAGACAAATACCAAACTACAACAAGTGTTGACTTATTTACAACTAACAAAGAATGTGGTGGTTTATTCGACAACAGTACAGCATGTTAATTATCTTCTCTTTCTCTCTTCTCTTTAAAAATAAAATAAAACGTTGGCCCACACTACGAATTTCTCCTTGATGCGTTCACAAACATAATTATAAACTCACACACACAAACAACGAATGAAATCTTTGCGAAGAGGTACAGAGACAAACTTTAATTGAAGACTTGAATAAAAAATCATCCAGTAGGATTAATTAAGTAAATTATCTCAGTGTTCGTTATTCGTAACAATCGACTGTCGACAAGAATACAAAAGTTTCATCCATCTCTACCGTGATACCTACCAGGAAAATATAAGTGCGAAGAGAAAATCCGATAATATCGAGGCTCGTATTGTCTACCGCTTATTGTCTCTTGGCCCGCATTCGAGTCTTTTGTTATTCTTCCCAACTGCTCTGCAAGCTTACTGTAATCAACATTTTTCAGGTTTTTCGGCTAATAGTTTCATTAGGATCTTCTTTGTTATTGAATTGAACAGTATTTTAGAAATAAAAGACTTTATCCAAATGAAATGGTTGGATTTTCTTCTGCTAGCGGGCATTAGTCGTAGCATTTTTAAATACGTCTCTGGTAAAAGTGTATTGCCCATTCATCGAATAAAGTTGGCTTTTATAAATCTTTCTCATAAAATAAGATAAGTTACCTTTATCTTTTTGTTAGATGTTGTTCAACGTGAAACAATACATGAATGAAAAACAAAACCAAAACAGAAACAAAAAAAAATCGAATTTGAAACTTCAATTGTTTTTTTAGCTGTCGCGTTGGAACTTTCGATTCAGCTCGTCGGAAAATTCGTCAAAAATAAAAACTGTTGTCCGTATAAATCTCACAGCTGGCACGTTTAACACTCGCTGTTCTAGGTGCACATACTTTCAAAGTTATTTTTCATGTAAACGAGAGGCGGCGTAAACCGTATAAAGGTGCCTATATTTCATGCGAGCCGGGTGTTTTTTCCTCGGGACAATAGTGTAAAAAGATAAAACCTGTGAACGAGCGGCACATGTTTATACGTTAAAAGGATTTTTTTAATATACCCACGAAATAAACGGGTCCGTGAATATACGGGGCTATTTCGTGTTCATATTTCTTGTTGAATGAGGTTTATGAATGTTGTTCATATTTAATTCTTTGAATTCCGGTGGCTTCGGACCGGGACAACATAACAGCTTTTATATATTTTTGGGAGATCCACATCATGAATGAAGAATTCAACATAATCGTTCTTTACCTTTTTTGTCGGTGGGATACAAAATAGGGAATTTCTGTACCTTTTCTTACTACACATAAAAACAATTAGTACCTAGGCCCAGAATAGCTGAAAGTTGGTTCAGTAAATAAAAACAATGTATAGAGTAGGAACCTTTGCGTGACTAGCCTAAACCAATATTTACGATCATGATATTTTTCGACTTAGGTTTAAGCAGCATTTCTATTAATAACCGAGTTTCTCAGTTACATAATTTTCCTTTTTATCAACCATTGCGTGACATCTAGATACAATGACTGATGATGTAATTCTGATGTTTCAATTCAATTCCAAGAAAGCTTATTTTTCTTTTCTCAAAATTATTCATGATCATGATATACATATAAAAGCCTTGTCCGCACAAAGTTTCGTGAATAAGTGGCTACACAATACATGTTATGCGACTTTTACCGGGACAAAATGCACGAGAAAAATGTGTGTTACAAATGTGTATGTATATTGTATACCTCAAGTTTGAAAATGATAAAAGTTTAGTCTTCAGTTCCTTTTTCGTACATTTCAGTTGATTTCTCTTGTCCTTTTAGATTTTCCTTGTACTGAATACTGATGCGAGCCGTCAGTTCTGTTTACCCTTTGAGTTGTAATCTCCTTTCTCATTATGTTGTCCTAGTACATTCTATCCACATATCCGACCCCCATTGCCCTTTCGTTTACTGACTGACCTTTTCTTTAAACCGCGCGTGACGACACGCATTTTTCTGAGTGCTCACATTTCAAACGCGTTAATTTTATTTTTATTATCTCTTGTAGACTCATGAATTACTGGTACTGCTTATGGGGTGCTTATCCCGTTTTTCACAGGCTGCGAACGTTTTGACGAATTTGGTTGCGAGCGAAACTTATGAGGAAGAAGTGTGAAAAAATTACGTCGAAATTAATTTTTTTCAATCAGATTTTTTTCCGGTCCTCCATACTTTGAATATAATTGACTAGAAGGTATTTAATCCTCAGATAAATCGGCCTCACACAAAATCCCACTCAAAAAATCAAAATCTGTATTCCGAACTTGAAAACTTCGCAATATACAGAAATGTTTCGTTCTATCTCGGTTAACCATTTAAGCGCTACGTGGATGCACTGCGGTAAGTAAACGATGCAAATTAGCCCATTGTCACCTATTTACCTGCAGAATAAGACAATAGTGGCGTGTCGACGGATATTCAGCTCTAGAGCGATCTCTCTCGAGGCAAGTGAGATTCTGTCAACGGTAGCGTGGCGAAGGCGATTGTCAATACGTCAAAAATGTATGGGATTGACAGATCTGCTATTTTGACAGTCGCATTAGCTAATTGAATGGCACATTTTCTAGGACCTCTGGAAGTTTCAGACAAGCTGAAAGTCACTAATGACTAATTTCCGGTTTCGGAGGTACTTTATAGTTAGAAGTCAGCTAAAAACCCTTAAACGGCGAAAGCAAACAAATCATGTCACTTTAAAAAAGAACAGGCGATGACTAAAATAACGTTATACTTAGAGAACTCGTACGAGTTGCCTTTTCTTGTTTTAAAAGTATTGAAATCTGTCATGGAAGTACCTACTCTTCCCCAGGACGGGCGCAGTGGCCTGCCAGAATCTTTCTGACTAATAAAACCACACGGTGATCTGCAACCTTCGGCAGGGAAGCTGATTGCCCATAGACAACAATAAGAATAATGACAGACAACGAACTTGCTCACTTAAAACCACTACCAAGGGTCTTAAATAATAGATTTCGAAGTTGCCTGTTAAGAAAATAAAAAAATGGTAAGATTGAAATGGTTGCTTAAAAAACCGGCCAAATGCGAGTCGGACTTTCACACGACGGGTTCCGTTCCATAAACCGAAACAAACACGTTTCTTATATTGGAGCCCCTTAATTTTTAATTTGATTTACTATCAAGTCATTTGTTGTTAAAGCGACAGTGGAAAAAAACACTCAGTGAAAATTTCAACTGTCTACCTATTACGGTTCTTAAGATACAGCCTGCTGACAGACAGACGGACGGACGGACAGTGCAAGCTTAGTAATAGTGTTCCGTTGGTTACCCTTCGGTTACCGAACCCTAAAAACAACTAACTTGGCGTGGCTGTGCTTTAACGTTAGTTTAATAGGCCCATTGTCGCTACTAGGACATCAGTGTTCTGTGGTGTCTCTCGCAGCTGCTGCGACGCGACGCTGCGTACAAACATACATAAAAGTGATGTCGCGCTAAAAAGTCGCCACGTTTACTGCCGCCGTTAATTCCATTCGCAATATATGGCGCGGTTAATTCGTGCGAACGTATTTTATAGAAACATGTCGTACGCATGTCGGTATTACAGTATGTTGTTGAGCTATATTCAGACTTGTATGTAGCTTTTTGCCGTGTTGAAAAAAAATTGCGTGTTTCTGAATAGATAGTATTTAAAGTTGAGTTAGTAAAAACCTGTGAAAAGTAGGGTTTGTCACGATACTAGCACAAATACTCAATTCAAAATAGGCCCTAATAAAAATGCACCGAAAACCAGTGTTGCTTACAAGACATTTGCTATTTATCTTTGTCGTATGCAATACAAAAATAACCTTACAAAATCTTTAGTATCGCTTCGACTTCATGTGGAGTCACCACATGAAGTCTAACAGAGAAAAATATTTCAGTTAAACGTGATAGTTACAACCTGGGGGTGGTTAAGTCAAGAGTGAACAGGTTACTTCTAGTCAAACGTGCTCCTTCGCCAACTACACCATCGCTTACTATCAGAGTGCTAATTCTATAAATTTTCAAGCAGCGTTCGTATTTTCATCTCAGTTGCAATCTGTCGAAAACCTCATTTTTCATATAAAACATGATACTTGAGGGCCACCTGAGGGCCTGAGGGCCTTTAGGCAATACAAACACCTGAAATAACAAGAAGTCAGTCAGTCTGAAAGATGAAGCAATATTTTTCCTACGAGAAAAATGTGCAAGAATCTCCAAGGAGTGTTTAAAAAAAGTTCTGATAAAATCCGTAACAAAAATTATACTCTGTGTTTTAACCTCATCCAGCAAGCTCACACAGCTGTTAGTGATAAATCAGCACTTTTACGCACACCCTTAACACGGTACTAAATAAAACCCCATGAAATAATGCGTGCTCCACCCCGCATTGCGCATGAACCACAGAGCACAAACTCGACGGTTTTCAACAAAAAAAAAAGTATAAAACACATACGCAAGGCAAAGTTCTCCCTTTCGCGGCATTAAAATTCACGTAGGTACTACGAGTACCTATTCATTGTGTGGTGAAGCCAAATTGAGCATAAAATTGTTGTTGGAAATTTATTAGCTATTCCCACAATACACGGTTCAGTTCTTTGATTATACAGCGTATGCTTTTGATGATTTTCGCTTTTCCTTTACTCGTGCATAAAACATCTTGTCTTAGAGCGGATTTCACTGTCAGTGTAAATATTCCATAGAAAAATAATGACACTGACAGCTCATAAACGTGGTTTATTCGCTGATCGCGTTCAGTTTCATTGGTGAAATTGGCCCTTAGTAGTGAACTAGCTTTTGTCCGCGACTTCGTACACGTATACTTATCCCATTTTTTATGAATTTAGGGATATCCTCTTAGTGCTCCCCTACACTCCCCAGGGAACCTACATGCCAAATTTTAGTTTTCTACAATCAGTAGCTTCAGTTGTGCGTTGTCTGTCAGTCACTCAATCAGTAACGGAAGAATTTTATATAATATTGATTACTAGTTTCCCGCCCCGGCTTGGCCCTGAAGTATTTTTTTCCACAAATATTTCAAAACCAAAATTAGCCAAATCGGTCCAGCCGTTCTCGAGTTTTAGCGAAGCTAACGAAGAGCAATTGATTTTTATGTATAAGATGACTAGAAAGACTTAGAAAATAAAGGTAAGATCTTAAAAGTACCTATATGTAAAAGAAAACAACAGTTAGTCAACAGTAGTTAGTATTTGTACATAATTAAGCTAAATATTAGGCAACTAGTTATACACACACTACACTTAACTACGTTCATATATACAAAAAACCAAATAAGAACACTTCTACATCACTGTGTTCCGAAAACGTGTCCAGAAGACTGGCAGCTGACAGCAAAGCCAGTGTCGATCAGTCGGCAAAAATATTCTTGATAGACATATACCTAATCAAAGTAATCAAGCAATTGTTTAAGTGTATTTAGCTTATTCATTTGAGTATGTATTATGTAATTACTGTATACATAGTTTATACTTATGTATATATATCTTTCTTTATAAATAAATATTGATCCCGTTTTATTCTCAGTATTCCTACCACTTTTGTCTCTCTATCATATAAAGGTAGATAATGCCGAATGGACAGTCCACATGATAGACTAACCTCTATAGAATTTTGTCTGTGCAACAAAGCCTGTATCGTTTGTATCCACTACAAGGCATTAAGCCGCCCCTGTACATTTTTGTGCGTTAAGTATTAAATAAATATACAACCTAGTATAGGACGTAACTTACGTAGCTTAGAGACGGAATGTTTCAGTGCTTTCCATGCACTGGAAACCTGCATGACACGCAAACGCAACACGCTTTCCTCACAAACTCGTGACCAAGGAACTTCTATTACAACCTGGAATGTGCACAGGCTGTCGATACGCGGTCCGAGGGAGATAGCTTCGCGAGAGCCCTCTGTCCCTTTCATTAGGGTGACCAACCAATATAATGTAGGTTGAGACTAATATAATAGGATATAATATATTAACCAATAATTTGATTTCATAAGTTAATAATAATTATGCTTTAAGGATGGATTAAAGTAAAATGCATTAAACTATGTTTTATTATATCCTGGTGCCTGAAATGAAGACTGCAAATAACGGAATAATTTTTGATATTTGAATGACTTGGAATGACATCAAGCCATTTTTTCTCCCTGATTCTTCTCCAGGCAGTCTGAAATTATATTTTTTAAATTTATTTCAAATATACGAAGTAAAAATAAAATCCTAAATCAGCGATTAATATGGGAATGTAAAATTTCATGATCACGTCTTTTAAGTATTTGGTACACCATTCCATATAAAGTTTTATTATGCTTACGTTGAAGACTACCTCCTATTTATATGCTGCATTGTGTAAATAATCTTATAATTTCGTTCAATATGGGCCACCCACCCTACTTCAAGAATTGCAATATACTTACTTGAAGAAAGAAACACCGCATCCTGCATAGGATTCGCTTTTGCAACCGAACAGCTTTTGAATCGCACACTTTTTAACCATCTTTATTACATCCGAATAAAGAAATTGATTGTTTTACAACAAATAAATATGGCTGGTGGGTTACCAGTCTAACTTATATAATTATATATTCTACTAATAATCTTTTCTTTTTTAATTACATTTCAATACAGTATCCAAATTATTGCTAAAAAAATATTCTCATTCTAACAGATAATTTAAAAATATTAGAAATATATCAGAACGAAAGTTAATGTTTTTTTAATAAGACACGACAATATTATTTTTTCCTACCATTCC
The DNA here is from genome assembly GCA_947386135.1 of Melanchra persicariae. Lineage (NCBI taxonomy): Eukaryota > Metazoa > Arthropoda > Insecta > Lepidoptera > Noctuidae > Melanchra > Melanchra persicariae. The sequence continues at coordinate 3,504,659 of OX376661.1, read as the reverse complement.
TACTAAATTCGGGAATAATCCTCCTGGCAACACTTTAGAAAGGGACACAGGGCTCTCCAAGTGCTTTCTCCCTCGGACCGGAATTCTCTTTGACCAAGTGATTGTCTGTAATAGAACTTAACTTCATAAACATAAGGTTTATTTTTATATTGGTGTCAAATTGACAATGCTCATTCCAGGTTGTAGTAGAAGTTCCTTGCTCGTGACACACACTACTCCTTTTAATTACCTAAGCCTTTAAGCTATGTTACCCTAGTACCGCGCCGAGTTTGAAAGGCAATACCGCACCTAGCCTACATTTACAAATTCAATTCGGTTTATAAGAAAAGGAAAACTGCTATGTTATTATTTGAAACGACTTTTGTTGGAAGAAAAATTTTTACTCTCAAATATTTTTCTAGACAAAACATTGGAAAAATACACCTTGAAATGTAAAATCGAGGTATCTTACTTAGGGCTAGCCTATCAGTCTAAAAACCGGCTACGTGCGAGTCAGACTAGCGCAAAGAGTTCCGATGGTTTTTTTTTAATAAAACCACAGGCAAATTGGCTGTGAAAGTCGGACATCCACACGAGTGATCATAATATAAGGGTTCCGTTTTCGACATTCGGAACACTAAAACAGTTTCTATTTATCCCAACACAATTTTCTTCAGATAAATAGAATTCCAAACTCAAATAAATTCTGTTCGAAACAACGTTCTTTAACGGTACCATTTCTTAATCCGGGACCCGAATAACTTCAGCAGTCGGCAGATTTAAGGATTAATAAAAAAGTAAATATACTGGGCCTGTTTCAGTTTTACTAAATGAAGTCTGAGCTGGTAGATAACGAGATTCAGGCGGTAGTGGCAGCCGCACTGTTTAATTATTAAATCTCTTTTAATTAAACGTGGTTCGGAATCGTTTTGATTGCATCTTTAGTTTAAATTAATGTTTATGTAGTGGCCTGATGTTTATTTATTCGTTTATGGTCGGACTGTAAAATTAATTTTGCGAGAAAAGAGAAGTGATTTTTGCAAAGTAAGGGGTGACTACCCACTGACGAGTGATAGGAAAGTACAGTAGAAAAAGGTCTGTTGCGTCGATCCTAAATAAGAACAAATTAATGATGGTGATAAAGTGAACTGGTTTTCAGGTAAACATTTTCTCGCCTATCAGAATATGACAGAAGTATAGGTACAAACTCATCGTCTTTCAGAGATATGTTTTAAGGCCAGGTTTTCCGGAAAAACGTTGTTTTGCATTGTGTAAAATTGTGTTTTATTCGTAAACAACACGGATTTAAATTTTGAAAAAAATATATTACATATTTCACACTTCGATCTTGCGATTTCGGCCGTGCGATACACGATTACTTGCACTTTACTGCATCCAATTAAATCGCAAAGACAAGTCAAAATCAAGATGTAATTATCATTTCATTTGAGTTATATAAGGTTTTGAGTAATAAAACTTATACCACAATAAAGGTCGTAAAAAATGTGATATAAATCGGCCGTCATAATGTGAAATATGAAAATACGTATCCCACTAATTCCAAAATCTAGTGATTTTGTCGTTTCATGAGCGCGCCCCGTGTCATTTAGTCCCGAGCGGAACGTGTTGGAGGTCGGACGTGTGCCAAATTTTTGCGATCCCGCCACCCCCGCTAAGTTCTGTTACTGGCTAAGCCTAAATTGATTACCGCTCTAGCACTGCCGGCACACCAGTGTGCCGCGAATTTAATGTTTATGTTTATTTACGTAAGATTTATTTTTTATTTTGGAATTTTCACGTGTCGAGTGGTTAAATAATAATACTTGTATACAATTTAGTGTTCAAACAGTTGTAATATAGTTAGTTTTTATTAGATGTAGCTATAATTTTGTAAAAAAAAATGGGGGAAAAAAAAGTTGTCACGGCTCTTCGTTGCAGCGGTGACTACTTTTTTTATAAACTTTGGCTGAATAAACAAAAAGGTATATAGGTATATACATAATTTACTTTACTAACTAGGTAAGTACCGACACGAAACAGATAAATTTCCACACCGCAAACATGTGTGTAAACAGTTTAATTTAAACCTTATTTCAGTACGCATATAGACGTGCGCTTTAGTGGTTTAGTTTTCGCGCGGAATAGATTTACCAACCGCATCGAGTATGTAAAACAATTGAATTTGAACCCTATTTCAGAGTGCATAAAGCCACCTCGCGCGCACATGATACAATGATTTACTGTTTTCAAATGTCAAATAGGTAGTTCACCCCGCTACGTTAGTCTTGATGGTTTCGGAGAGTTTGTATAAGTCTTATAATATTTGTTATTTATTAGAAATGTCCGTTTTCACTTATCTTACTCCTAAACAAATGCAAAAATAATAGCTCGTATTTCCTACATGAGAGTTGAATATCGGTGCAATAATGTTGTGGTGTTCATGTAGAGAAGAAATATAAGTGTAGTTATACGCTAGGTGGGTACCTACTCACAGCCACCACAACGCAACAAATAATAATATTTATGGTGTCCGCAACGTTTGTGTAGGTCTCGTCTATGCCAAACAATACGCGCAGCGCACTCGTGAGTCGCGTGCCATAGTGTAAAAGTGTTACAGTATGACCATTTCCTATGAAAATATTATAATAACATACTTTTGGTAACGTTTAGGCTACCGGACCAGCTCATTTATGCGCTGTACACTAGAGTCCATCCTCTTACTAATTACTAACAATGTATCAAGTTATGACAAGACATACAAAAAACTATGTGGTCAGTTTGGATAGTTTTTCCAATCCAATGCGTTACTTTATCGGTGTTTATTGGCAAGAGGAAAAATGTTTAGAAATTATAAATTACATACACTAAACTGTTTTTAATTGACTATTGTATTGTATATTATTAACCGACTTCCAAAAAAGAAGAGGTTCTCAAATCGACTGTTTTTTTTTGTTGTATGTTTGCTCAGCGATATTTTCGCCAATTGTCAATCGATTTTGATGATTCTATTTTTTTTGGAAGTGTATCTTCCCGGACTGATCCCATTTCAATTTGGTGAAGATCTGATGAAGAACTTCGGAGACAGGTAACGGAACTCTTCATTCCCGTAGGAATTCCCGTTCCGATCCGTTATAGCCGTACAGCCTTCCCCATGAATGTAACTATCATAAATTCATAATCATAATACAAAAAAGAATTTCTTGCACCGCGTCGCACGCAGTCACGCAGGCTCGACGCGTTCTCGTTTGGTGGCCGCGTCTCGCGCACCGCCCGTTCGATTTAATAATATTGTTGAATTATTTTAATTTTACATTATCTCCTAAACGGTGAGTTCAAATAACATGCTGTAAAAGACAAAGTTTATCTTCATAAAATTATCTTGATGATGAAGTAACTTTCGCTAGTAAGGATTAATATGCCTGCCTAATATTAATGCTGAAAAACCACCTTTAATTTTTAAATAAATTATTTGACATAAAATGCCTTAGTGTGGCATATTTATAAGAGATAGATATAGGTGTAACGTCGCGGACTTTTTTTTAGATCGAATGAAAAACAATATCTTTGTTGTACATGGTACTTACGTATAATTAGCTATTACCACAGCGCACTTAGCGCACTTCCACTTTATAATATTATTTAGTATAGATTTGAATAAAGTAGTATCTCATTATCATTATTGTAACACGATAAAATACATAAAGAAATTAAACACACACCATATTACAATTCTATCCTATTTATTTATAACGGTTTGCTATCTATGTTTCTGTGTACGTGCGTCTGTGTGCCTGTGTATCTGTCTTTGGCATTGTAGCTCCGTTATCTTTATTGAACAGGGATATTTTGTAAGTTTTTAAAATTTTACTTGTTAATTACCAACAAATCAAAATTTGCGTTACAGGGCAATAGAGCATGCGGAAGGGCGTGACTTGTCTCCAAAATAATACTCATTTATTGGGGTTACCCCCGACGGTATAGTTGGGAACGACACCATTGTTGAAATTAAATGTCCAATAACGGCATTTAGAAAAGGGAAATGCTGCTATTGAAGAAAGTAAAATACATATATTTAAATTCGATAGAATAAAACATACCAGGGTTATAAACAAAAAAAGTAATTGGTATTACCAAGTGCAGGGTCAACTTCATGTAACAGAAAGGAACCAATGCATTTTTGGAATATGGTTCGGTGAAAACTAGTAGTAGAAAATATTTCAAGAGATGACGAATTTTGGCGGGTGCATATGGAGAAAAAAATTATAGATTTTTATTTGAAATGTATATTGCCAGAGATTGTGAATCCGCGCCAAAATCGCGGTATGCCAATACGAGACATAATATTGAAAGAAAACAAAGAAAATGTTAATGATAAGCCTGTGCAGCCAGGTCCAAGCAAATCCAAGGACCATATTCCGTGTCAATCTACTCAGCTAGGTCCATGCAAACCGAGACAGCTACAGTTCAACGAATTTTAGCCAGTTGCATTGGTAACTTTTATTATGTTAACTATTTGATTAAAAAATATAAAAACGTTTTTGTTTTTCTTTAAATAGCATCTAGGCAAATTCCAAACCATTTATACTTCTAAGCTTTCTTGAATTATAATATTCAAGAATTGTAACATAATTTTCCTAAAGTAAGTGTGCCTACCTACTACTTGATTTTTACGAAGGTATCGCACCAAAGCCAAATATCGCGCGACGCGTATTTTTGTATCGTACTCGTATTCATAATTTTCGTGTCAGTCAGATTTTAAATCCACCATATACTCTAAAATAAATAAGTATTATTACTGATTTTTAATGATTAGTAATTGGATTCAAGTTTGTACAATACGTACTTAATCCATCTATAACCTTAAAAAATACTTAATAGAAAAATAAAACAAAATAAACTTATACTAATCAATTCAAGTTGATCTACTGCATTACTTTATCCTGTGACGGAACTTAGTACCTACCCGAGTCCGTGAACTCATGAGCGAGCGGTGCGCTTGGTGCGCGCGTCTCCCGCGCATCGTAACTTATTACGTATTGCTACTCCTTGCGGGGCCTGGGGTAAGCGTTAGATGCCTACGCGCTCAAGTCAGGCTCGCCTTAAATAGAGTTGTTTTAATTCGATGAATTTTTAGAACGATACCCGAGTATTGAATACCCTAAGAACTTCCTTACAAACTACTCTTTTGTAGGTACTTCTATCTCGTACCGATAATAAAATTGAAAGTAACATCATTAATCTAAAGAAATAATAACCCACTTGCAGTAAATAATAACTCGTATTGAATGAGTAAAGAAAATTCCTGAAACTTATAAAGTGCAATAACTGTGAGCAATTACAACTTCCCAGTTTCCCAGCTATTTCGACTTATTTATTTGCACAGTACCCTTTCACAGTATTAATGCTTTATTATACTTTCTTTTCTCGGTATCCTTTTGTTTCTTTTCCGTAAAAAGATACATCGTATCATCTGTTTATCGTCTCGCGTAAAAGATTACTGCGGAAAAACATATCGGGTAAATGATAACTTGGTAGCTTGGGCTACTGGCTTGTGTCATGTTTTTTAACCGACTTCAAAAAAGGTGGAGGTGCTCAATTCAGTTGTATTTTTTTTGTGTTTGTTACCTCAAAACTCCGACATTTATGAATCGGTTTGAAAAAAGTTTTTTTTAAATAAAAACAATAATAACATTAATTTCGGAAGTTACTTTTTACTTTGTAATGCTGTTTTCATTTGAAAGTCGTTTGTATTTTGTGGTTAACAAGTTTTTTATGATTTTGATTTGAGAACTTCTTTGTCCGAACACTTGACAGAATGGTCGTGATGATGTACTTCGACGAATGATCTGCAAAGATATGCGGTGCGATACTTCTCTGACTTCTGTTTTCCTAGTGCATTCGTGTATGGGGTGTAGTGGTTAATTGCAGCTTTGAATTTTGACCTGTCCATCTCATTATTTTTTCCATCACTCATTGTATTGGATCGGCAATCTAGTGCAAACCGAGTGTTTATCAGAAAATAGTGTTTGTTTAATTCGAATTAATTCTGGAATGGCATAGTCTCATGTTAAAATAATAACCTAAACGAAACCAGTCCCATCTAAACAAAAGAGTGTAATATCCACAACCGCGCACACCTATGGTCTCAATATTCAACGAGTGGCCGCAGCAATAACAATGTCAAATACCGTCGGTAGGGGTCGGTCACCGCTGGCCGAGCTCCAATTGTTAAGACCCTCGTCTTCCTCTGTTGTCCTGGTACTTTCATTACAGACGCTGCGTTGGCTCAGTTATATTGTGATGTTTTTAAGGACGCGTTTACAAATGGGTAGTCAAATCATAACTTTTTTACACAAAAGTATGTTTATTAAATAACATGCTTTGCATTCTTAAAATGTTTTTCCCATGAATTGTTGATAGATGTGCATGGTACGATTCTGAACTTTATAAATAATTTTTATTTTTATTTTAAGTAAAAAAAATCACTTCGGTACATTTATTGAGAAACTGTACCTATCTAAAATTATATTTATAGTTCAGAATCGTACCATGCACATCTGAGATGCACATCTATTGGTGTGTCAATAAATAAATAAATAAATAAACTACAATGGCGAGAACAACAGTTGCGTACCCAATGCTTTGACAACTACTCTTTTAGGGTAGCAATAGGTTTCTAACAATATATTTTGTTAAAAACTATAGAAAATTGACAATTATAAAATTTTCTTTGTAAAAACTTCAACGATTACCAGTTGAAACATTAATAATGCGTCGTTTAGTACCTATCTAACATTACCATTCCATAAAAATACGAATTTCTTGTATTTGTTTCAAATTGAGAATAATAGGAGCTTCTAAATTCTTTTTGACCGACTTTATTGCTTGTATTGCTACAAAATGGGACTAATCTACAAAATAAGATAGTCTACAAGTTAATTAAGAAAGTTATTATAAACAAGTTTGTATCGCCCGTTCAAATCGTCCGGCTTCCGTCCGAGAAGTATATTTCTGTCAGAATATTGAAACATTTAGTTAGAAATAAATTTCAGTTAACACCACAATAATATGGCTTGATTTTTTTTTGGATGGGAAATCATCAAATGACCCTCCGCTCTGGGTGGAGCGGAAGGGACTGTCAGACTCTTACTGAATAAAATTTTGCGTTCCAGGGCCGCGGGTACTCTTTCGAACAAATTCCGCAGCCGTGGCGGGCTTTGGCCCTAGTGGGCCTCGTCTTCTAACAATAATATACCTAACCGGTAATAAATATGCAAAAAACTGGCAAAATTTTTGCCACAAACACTGCAAAACGTAATTTAAAAGGCAATAGTCGTTAATTAGACAAAGCACAATAAAATGGACAGACAGTTTAATTTTAATCGCAATAAAGCAGTTTGGTGTCGTATGCAGTGTCAGTAGCAAGACAATCGGGTCGGGAAACAACGCCCGATGCTTGGCGGCAGTTCATTACGACTGAGACATGCAGAAGATTATTTCCTTGGCAATTTAAAACTTATTTCTTTTTTTGGCTGCTGTATTTATAGTTTAAAAAAAAACAGTAATTACTTCTTGTGTGCTATGCGGTCCTAGTATCGTTGATATTCTTTACATAATAAAAACTTAATTTTACTCGTGCAAATCAGGAAAGAATCTGGGTGCCGTAGTTTCTTTACGGTCAAGAATTAATGTGAGCTTATTCCGGCTGTCAAAATCATTGTTACTGATGATGGATCTCTTAGCAAGATCATGATTAGACTCATGTAACTGAACCTACTCGGTACTCGCTCGGACAAGAGTTACAGCGCCATATTGTCAAAAAGTTATAAAACCATCACATTTCACGACAGCAAATTAAATAAAAAAGCAAAAAAAATGATTGTGGGAAACTTAGCAAATTATAGAATTCAATGGTGATCTGTCATCTGTCACTTTATTAAATAGGTGCCGCTGTCGACGAAGTGAAATTTTATCAGCGATTACGATTTTAATGCATTGAAAGTCGATATTTTGACTTTCTACATTATCGTCATCTTTGGCTTCACTTCGACCACTATAGGTATTAAGCCGTTATACCGCAGCTGTCTTAAAGTAAATGTTTCCCTAATAGTCTTGAGTATTCCATTCTTTTTTGTGTAGCGAAGAGAGAGGAAGCGATGCGGTTTTTGTAATCGTTTTGCACGTTGCCTTGTTCACGATTCTATTCTACCACCTTTTCTATTAGACTCGTCCAATTAAAATTGAGTGCTCTGCAGGTTTTTCTCAAATAAAATTTTCTTAGTATTGTTTTTATTTTTGATAAATCCTATTATATCCTTTATCTCAACAGCATGGCAGCAGTCTGAATCTTGTCCTTTTCTTCGTCGTTTTCATTTTGGGTTTATTTATATTTTAGGCATTTTTGCCAGGTGGTGTTAGATCTACATTATTTCCAGGCAATATTTTAACCATCTGGGATACAGAGGACATTTTCAGATTTTTCATAATTATACCAAAGTAGAAATCCTTTTTTAACCCATTTAAAATCTTAATAAACCACACTACATTGATACGGTTAACCGGTAACCATGCACTGGTACCAGGCGCACATAGCTCAACGAAGTTTACTATAAACAGACCTTCCCCGATGCTTCTTAGGAAGCGGATATTGCACCCTCTAGCGGGTGGCTTCCGGTTTGAAACCGGTACACCACTTTCCAACCGGCACTTTGAACCCGGTTCACTACCGGGAGATCAGAGGTTATGAAGCACTTTCTTTGTTTACAGATGCTAACTAAGTGTGCCAAGACCTTAGGGAAAAGAAATGGTTGAACCATGTTTATGAGCAAAAGCTAACTGTTTGGTATTTTATTGCTACATCCCTATGTATGCACGCAATTTAACAAAGCCATTAGGAGAATAAAAAAAGTCCAGTAATCCATGCATTCGGGTTGAATAGGTATAATTTAATGTCAACTGAAGGAGATACGAAATAATGAGGAAAAGATAAAGATATAAAGATCTGACCCGTTAAAATCTTTTCTTCGTTCTTTTCCGGTATGAAAAGATGGAAAAAGGTGGATGACGTAAACCGATAAATGTATCAGATTTCAAATAGTTATTAATGTATTCATATGAGACGGCTGTTGGTAGTGCTGTCCATTTATTTTATTCGTTCGCACATCAAATAAAAAAGCTTTTAATAGTTATTTATGATATTAGTGCGGTAAGTTGGTTTTTACAAACGAGTAGACGAATGTAAGCACGAGACGAAGTCGAGGGCTTACCATAGTCACGAGTTTGTAAAAACCAAATCCGCACGTGTGTCATACAACGTTTTTCGACACACTTGCGAGAAAACATTACAATAAGTAATGAAACAAACTTTTTGTCTTTAGAAATCAGTCGGAAAGTCGCAACAATCGTTGACTTTTCTAATATGAAAATGGCGCGAATTTGCAAAGGGCGCCACATGCGCATGGTGAAAATTAGAACTACATATTTCCTTTTTTTTATTTATCTTCTCTCATTTTCTCTATAATATTAAAATGAGACAAACGTATGCAGCAAAAGCGGTTCCAAGGAGGTTCGATTATTCAGCTTATTTATTCTCGTGATGTGAAACTCCTTGGTGGAATTCTTATTATTTTTTATGGAAATTAAAAAAAAAACCGTAAAGAATACGCATGGCGAAATACAACGGAGTTTGCGGTAAAATATGTACTTAGGTGAGAGTACCTACTTTGCCGCACGCTCCATTGTGTGGTGCATAATTTTTAACTTTCGAACAATGTATACAGGCTTCGTAAATGCATTTTTTGAGCAAATGTGTTGAAAAATATTAAACAGCATTTAGCGTTAAAAGCGTGTATAACTGAGTTATCAGAGCATGTGACCGAACAAGCCACCATTTTGTTTAGTGGTTGTAATAATGGTGACTGACTGCTTGCTCGTGTGCTTTGAACACTGACCACATTGCAGTACACTTAAAAATTCTATAAATGTGTTGAGATAATATATTTAAATCATTTCGTAAATAAAGGTTAAATGTAACGTTTGCATTTACGCGAAACATTTTTTAATGTGTCGCGCACACGACCGTTCCCGAAGATGGCCAACAAAGTGGCGAGTTCGCTCCGGTCTAGATGGCCCAATTACGGCCTCATAGGCGGCATCAAAAAACGTGCAGTACGCCTTATTTTGACTGAGTCAATGGCTGGTAATTGGTAAGAGATTTCAATCTTTGAAGAGGATATGCAGGGAGATGTTTATGGTGTACCTACTTATTACATTTTTAAAGGCAAAATGCAGGGGTCAAAACTTAAAGGCCCGGACGTCAAAAGGAAGGTCAAAACAGAGGCAATGCGACAACGCGTTTTTATAGAAATTATTCAACATTTTTTCCAATGAAAACACATCGCACTTTTCTACGGGAGTTTTAAATCGTTTTAACAGTACCCGTGTTCTAATATTTTAAACAGTGTTCATGTTAGATGCTAAACGATTAAAATATCGACGAAATAGCAAGGCTTAGTCAGGATCTAGTCACTCACCCCCTGAAAAATCGCCAATAAATTCACCCACCCCCCAATTCAATCAACAAGAAAATTACAAGACATTTCACCACGAAAATACAAAACAAATAAAGTATAATTTATCAATCCCGCCTGTATTGTCGATCTGTCTGTGTGTCGGTGCGCTAATAGATGGTCACCGCCAGTCATTTGTCTTGCGGATGCTGCCTGAGCGATTATTTGGGAGCCACAGACCTCTGCGGTAGTGATGATAGCCTGGTCTGATTTACTGTTTATCGAAAGATTTAAGATATTGTAATTGATTGATCGTAGGTTTGTTAATTGCGTTTATTTGGTGGTCGAAATTAGTTTAATAAAGACTTTCCATGCATAGGTCGCGACTATTTTGAGTTAGAAATGTGCCAAACCATGTTTGTGATCGTTTTGTGAAATACTCAACTTCAAATGCTTATTAGATGAGTACCTATGTAGGTATCTGACCTTTTCGAAGGATATCTAACATAGTGTAGTCAAATTAGCGAATTGGATGAAACTCGTGTTGTTATAATTTTTTATGGAATCATTAGAAGACATGAATATAAGTTTCCTCTGAGTTTGCACCATTCCTGTCATGTACGGAACATCGTTTAATGTTAGGGTTTAACACTAAAGACCCGTAATTTTGAATTTTCATTAATAACTAAGTGTCGTAAGTTTAGATATATGTAGATACCCCTTTGGTGTATAATTATTACTGTTCATCAAAAAAGTGTGAGGTGTATGAAACACTAATAAATTATTAATATCACTAATGAGCTCAGTGTCTTGTCTTGCTAAGTGTTTTTGGGTTGTCGTGCTAAAACAATCGTCAAACCATTTAGACTAACTCTAAACTTCCAGTTATCATGAACGTCTTCTACAGCTCTGAAACAAAAATGTACACTCCTGGACATATCATCATTACCACGATACTTCATGAATCACTTCGAGTTTCTTCAAGTTTTTATAATTGATTCAGATTCATTTATTTGCAAAAACATGTGTAGATAATATACATGGTATGATGCATATTTTAAGTGTTATGTTACAAGGTATTTGGTGTACAAATTAGGTTGAAAGACAATAAGATTTCAAAAAGTAAAAAAAAAAATTGTTGCCGATATTTAAAATACTAGACGTACCTACACCTTCTCCTGTCCTAGACATCTCCTACAGTATAGACACAACAATGGACGCTCGCGGACAAATCAACATTACCACGACACTATTGGCAGTACATACAGCTGTAGATCATGAACACTCCCGGTCATGTCAGCATTACCACGACACTTGGCAGTGTGGATCATGAATCACGCCGGTTTCCCCACTGAGCTCACATTAGCTGGGACACATTACCTTATATTCTTTGCAAGTGCACTTGATAGCTATTATGTGCCTGAATACGAGGAATGGTTATTGTTCCGAGCACCATTTGTTAGGATAGTTGGCACTATTTAAGTTTATTTTGCAGTTAAATGGAAATAAATGCACAAAGCAAGTAGGTAAGGGCACAAAATGGTAAAACTGCTTTAGCAAATCCCAGTTGCTTAGACAGAAGTCCTATTTAAATGACTTCAGCAGCGCCCAGCAGTGGACGTCTTTCGGCTGATATGATAATGATGATGAGGACTTCAGACGATAGACTGCAGGAACAAATGAAAAGAAATTCTCTCACCAAATTATCATTTGAGCTTAGAACGTTTCCATGTCCTTACTAGGAGTACAGAATCAGAAGAATACTAAAATAATTATTACAGTAAAATGTCCAAACAACATTACTCTAAAGTTCAGAATGGATGTGGATACTTTTAGAAATGGCTATAATATTTCGAATGCTATCAATAGATTTGTCAGGGGCCAACTACCAACTCTTAAAGCAGTATTACTTTAATATTACTTCCAGTGGAAAAGAGACGGAGCTATACGTCTAAGCAGTACTACTTCAATATCTATTACTTCCAGTGGGAAAGAGACGGAGCTATACAGGACGTATAGCTCCGTCTCTTTCCCACTGGAAGTAATACTGCTTTAATAGTTGGTGGTTTAGGCCCTGTTCCTTTGTCTGTGCATAGCGTAATGCTGTGTTGTAAGCAATGACTGTCTATCTCAGCTAATAAGGCACGCGCTTTTCCCGAGAGGATCCACAGACGCGAAGGATTACTGGCGGCTAAGCTGCAGTAACAACATGGTATTGATCGAAGAATGGAGGATTATTATGCCTATGCTTTAGGTAGGAAATATAGGTACCGTTGTGGTTTTTTTTTTTTCAATCCGAGTACTGCCTGGTTTGATCATTATACAGGTTTCAGGAAAACAAACAAACAAAAATATTGTATAGGATTGTAAACAGAATTAAATTACATTATGTTTTTTTTTATTAGCGATGGGTTTGCTCTTGACTCTAGTCAATGTCAGAGATGACAGAGACAAAGTTTACGATGGAGCGAGCTTACCCAGAAGGAGCCTGTTCACTCTAACTTTGAAGAGAATGTATTTAATTCTGTTTAAAGATTAAACTGTAAATTTAGGCATGTAACTTAAGGTGGTTCATTGTTATGTAAAAAAGCGCCTCTAGCCATCAAAAGTTTGGCGAGTTCTGAATTAAGTAACACCTCTGTATTATAATTTCATTAATAAAATAAAAAAATAACAAAAACGGCCAAGTACTAGATAGACTCGCGCGCAAACGGTTCCGAATTTATCATAACTCAATACATACTTGTTTTTAGGGTTCCGTACCCAAAGGGTAAAACGGGACCCTATTACTAAGACTCCGCTGTCCGTCCGTCCGTCTGTCACCAAGCTGTATCTCAAGAAGCGTGATGGTTAGACAGTTGAAATTCACAGATGATGTGTTTCTGTTGCCTCTATAACTACAAATACTAAAAACAGAATAAAATAAATATTTAAGTGGGGCTCCCATACAACAAACGTGATTTTTTTGCCGTTTTTTATAGCTAAAAGTACGGAACCCTCCGTGCGCGAGTCCGACTCGCACTTAGCCGGTTTTTGAGTTACGATCACAATCAAACCGATCCAGAAGATTTGGAGTAAATTAGCTGTGACAGACAGACAGGCAGACAATCGAGTAAATCTAGTAGGGTTCCGTTTTTCTTTCATTTGCATGGAACCCTTGCATTGTTAGCCTTATTCCACCAGCCTTGCGCTAAGCTAGGCAAGGAAAACGAACAAAACCCAATGCTGTTTTGAGGTATGAGGTAGCTCCCACATCTCTGGTAGAAAAGCACACCAATAAGTTTATACCTTAAAAACCACTTTCCCGATTCACTTCAAATCCAGGGTTATGTTCTCCGGATCAGTTTTAGTATACAGACGAACGAAAATGAGGGTAACACTAAGCTCAAACATAACGAAATCACGTTGTACAACTAATTTACATGAAGATACACGGAAACTAAATTAGATTTCATATTCCAAGAAGCCGAAGCTTCTAATACTGTCAAGTAAATTCTAATTAATAGTGCTAATCTATGTATGCATATAAATCTGTAGATATTTGCAAACATTCCCAAACTCGTAAGCTTTACGGCAAATATTACTATTTGGGCATGGTTACAATTCAAATTAATTTGTAATTACATCAGCTCGTGTGGTATGATATCCTGGTAGAATTAATCGTGTAATTATTATTAATGCATTCAACGTGTGGAGTTTAACTTGTATTTTGTTAGTGCAAAATTGAGGTTTTAGGTACATACGGGTTTTAGTTTTGGACGGACCCTACGTGAAAACTCAAACGCTAGGGTCTTAGAATAATAACGCCTAGAAGGAGAGTCTCATACACGCTCCCTACCAAAAAATGAAGCAACTTTCGTACTTATGTGTGAGTGAGCAGTATGTAATTACAGCCACAGACGTAAAAAAATGTTGCTAGGAATGAACACTTTCCCTAAAATCGGGAAAAATGTTAATATACTTGGGACTAATCATAGATCAATATAAAAAAAAATGTTAAGTACGTAACTTGTCGGTATGTACTTATTGTAATCGAAATCCAAGATGGCGCCGACGAAATTTGCTAACTTTTCGTCATGGGTGTCATTTCCATGGTTTCTGGGGTCGCTAAAACCGATTATGGGGTTAAAATTGAAATCCAAGATGGCGCCGACGATATTTGCTAACTTTTCGTCATGGGTGTCATTTTCATGGTTTCTAAGGTCGCTAAAATCGATTATGGGGTCAAAATTGAAATCCAAGATGGTGCCGACGAAATTTGCTAACTTTTCGTCATGGGTGTCATTTTCATGGTTTCTGAGGTCGCTAAAATCGATTATGGGGTCAAAATTGAAATCCAAGATGGTGCCGACGAAATTTGCTAACTTTTCGTCATGGGTGTCATTTTCATGGTTTCTGGAGTCGCTAAACCCGATTTTGGGGTCAAAATCGAAATCCAAGATGGCGCCGACGAAATTTGCTAACTTTTCGACATGACATTTTAAACATCGGGAGGAAAGATAGTGGTTTTTCACTTTTATAGAAAACTTCAAATCGTTCTCTCTCTCCTTTTAAACTCTTTTTAGAAAATGTTCTCAACTAACTATTTAGACCTGGTTAGATGGCGTATACATACAAAGTTTTCGATTTTGACCCCATAATCGGTTTCAGCGACTCCAGAAACCATGAAATTGACACCCATAAGGAAAAGTTAGCAAATTTCATCGCCACCATCTTGGATTTCGATTTTGGCCCCATAATTGGTTTTAGCGACTCCAGAAACCATGAAAATGACACCCATGACGAAAAGTTAGCAAGTTTCGTCAGAGCCATCTTGGATTTCGATTTTGACCCCATAATTGGTTTCAGCGACTCCAGAAACCATGAAATTGACACACATGACGAAAAGTTAGCAAATTTCGTCGCCGCCATCTTGGATTTCGATTTTGACCCCATAATCGGTTTTAGCGACCCCAAAGATCGCGACAATGACACCCATGAAAGACTGGTCGGCACCCGCGGGGCCGACAAGGCTCCCGCCTCCCCCTGCCCCCCCCCCCCCCTGGTTGGCCGCCCAGTCTGATGTTCCTTTATTTCAATTTTAAGACACGATCTCATACACAGGTGTCGGTGTCGCCGCGTGTCGCGACTATGGTTTTTTCCCATATGAAAACTGCCCAACGCGCCTAAAGAACTTTTCACTTAAAAAATGCGCAAATTATTTGAATCAACCGTAATTATTAGCTTTCGGTTCATACTTACAACTTTAAACAATAAGCATCATAATACAGGTAGACTCCAACAGTTAGTGCTTACTGTATTATGGGTAATTTTTCTTTACAACTGGCAACACTACATTGTGATAAATTAGGTTATGAAAATTTTAATTTGAAGATCGATTTACGTAAAAATAATGGATTTAATGTAAGTACTTACTTGTGAAACGTGATTTTATCACATTTTTTTTGTTTTCCTGGTGTGTTAGAGCATCTTTTTATGCAACAAACTGTCATTTTTAAATATTTCTCGGGAGGTGCATTCAACAGAGCATGACCTTGAGCACTGACGGCTCGCTGCGCCGAGTACTCCGTATATGGAGTAGTCTGAGTTGCTTCACTTTTGATGCTCGTACTAGGTTTCTAGGCGTTATTATTCTAAGGCTAGGGTGAATGAATATTATTTTTCTTTTGCTTTATTTCCATCGCAAAAGAACTCTTAAAATACGAATAACACAAAGGACCCACATTTTAATTTTGGAACTGCACATTGACACTGATTTTGAGATTCTAAATTCAAATTCTCAATTGAAAATTTTGAACGAAGAGTCTGTTGATCAGAATTTTAGATAAGTAATGGAAATAAAGTTTTTATGAATAAGGCTGTAAGTATGTGTTTCGTAAATCGCTCAATAAGTATTGTACAAACTACTCGTAACTACACACTTTGTTGTCTGGCAGTAGTTATAGCGGGTTCCGTCCTGAACTATTAGAAGTAATACGGTTCGCAGCCAAAGGTCTTCCTACTAGGTATAAATTTAAAAGTTTCCAAGAAAGTAATTTCACTCTAGGTACTTATATATTTTTATTTTAGAATTTCCTCGCTACAACTATTCCAACTACATCATCAAATCCACTCAATTTCATTTAATTGCGTTGATATCCTCTCTTCCGCACCTACATCATATAAACCCATTAATTTGATACTCCCAAAATTGTCACATAACCACACTACGTGTACGAGAATAAATATTATTCCGAATAACATTGCGCACGCCAGTTTGCGACGAATCTGATCAAAGCACGTCATTTGAACCTTCCCTGGGGGCTCTCTTAATGTGTTTATATGAGAAATGGAGCTGTTTTTAGAGGGGAAAACACAATATTAAATAAGGAAGCAAGTTATAAATAAATACTGGGTAAGGCTGGCAGTGTGACAGTAAAGTACTCTGTTCCTTAAAATAAATTTAGAACCAAAAATACGCATTAACTGCATGGTGACACTTGAAAGCAAAATTTGAAATTAAAACCACTGAAAATGTATTCTTTTCCTGTTTTTTTGTCTACATATTCACTTAGTCAATTTCAGTGGCTACCTAATGAGGATGTTTTATTACGAGCCACAGGGCAAAGAGCCCCTTTCCCTTTTATAAATGATCCCGGTTTCGCTGAGGTCTCTCACAAGGAATCAAGTTCATCCCAACATTTATTTCTGCACTCGACGCGTTGTCATTTCCTATTGGAATTCACTAATGCTTAAGTTGAATACTGGTCATTTTCAGGTGTACTTATTCATTCTCCAGTTTAAATTCAACCCTCAAAATTCAGACGTTGACAATTGGAAACCGCAGCGGACACAGACAAAATATAATCTCGTGAAGCTTATTCATGAGATTAACCATTTATCTGACCCCGAGGTCGCGTCACTCGTTGTCCGTTACAAATTATGTATTACTATATTTGCCAGGCGATTTTCAACCCTATGCTGCTGTGATAAGTGATAAGAGTTCTAAAGTTTCGGGTTTGAATTCAGAAAACATTAGATTGCGGATCTCGTCTTAATCCAATCCTTATTTAGTATTTAAAGGTTCCATGAGTTCCATGATGCCTTAGTTGGCCTTAGTTAGCATTAATTGACGTAGGGACATAATCATGAATGAGTGAGGCTGAATGTTTCACATCTAATGAATCTCTTATGAATGGGCAGATAACGTACAGTGCGTGGGCCGCTTTAGTTGATAGTGACGCTATGTGATGGGTGTATTTAATTACATTTTACATAATATGACCGTGTTTGAGTTGCTCGGCGAAAATGTAATTAGTGGGGTTGAGATATAGCTACGGTCCCTGCACTGAATAAATATTTTGGATGGAGCACTACATATCTACAGATGTTCCGGGTTTGGAATTTCTAGGTTGGTATAAGCTTCTGCTATATACAATTTCGTCAAAGGCCACAAAAAGTAAATTAAGTACTAGTATTTAAATTCAAAGTATGTCCATATGTATAGGTAATTTTATTCTGCCTTGCTTTTTTGAACCGACTTCAAAAAAAGGAGATTTTTAATTTGTCGGAATCTTTTTTTATGTATGTTTCCTGATTACTCAAAGAAGCCTACACCGATTTGGAAAATTTCGGAGAAAGGCAACGAAACTCTGCAGTAAATAATAGCAAATGGAGCGGAATTCTTGAAATCGCATGTCTGTTTATTGTTAACACCAGTTCATAACATAACATCACGCCGGTACGCTGTGAAGGGGTACGCAGATGTGTATAGGTCACCCTGGTATCACCTCACCAATTATGTTAAATTTCCGTGTTTTTTGTGTTATATTTGTGTGTGATTCTGTTTGTGTTGGGATTAGTAATACTCGTAGCAATATCGCAATTAAATTGGATGTTGAAATTCGAAGATACACTAGTGACTTCCTCAAATTAAAATCATAAAGTAACTCCTTAGGGTGAAAGCGCCAGGGTAGCTCGCAAAATTCAAATTTTCTTACGTTTTTTGCAATTTGCAGGTCAGAATCAGGTTGTATGTTGGTCAAAATTTGATTCGCGGCCGTAGCAAGTACGTATTTACAGAATTGTAACTCGTATATTTCAAGGACGTCGTCAACCCAGTAAATGGGTTGGTTGGTTCGGGCGCCATCAGTGGAGACTGGTCATCTCTTAGCTGTCGCTGGCTTATTTCAATAGTTTATTTGATACTTAGAATTCTTTTTTTTTTCTCTTCCTTTACATTGTTCTCACATATAGAAGCAACAAAGATAATGTAACCAGGATTATTGTAAATCATAAAATGGTTTAAAAGAGTGTCCGTGGAGTTTCTTGCACGTTCTTCTCCATAGAGATCTACGCTTTGGAACGTGCAAATAGCTTCATGTTTTTGACTGACTGACTCTGACAATTCAAAAGTACCTGTAAATGGTTTATTTGAAATAAATGCTTTGACTTGACTTGACTTGAATGGGTAACATGATGGTGTCAGATTTATAATTCTCTCGTTACGACTGTCAAAGATCTAGACAGCCGGAACCAACAGCTTAAATAAAAAGTGCTTTTCGAGGTAAGGCTAAAAAATCTTGGTACCTATGTTAGGAGGATGGTCACGAGGTAGTTTAAGTATCTTATAAATTAATTTAATGTAATTATTTTTCTTGCTGTGCTGGTGCTGCCGCTGCGGCTGCGGAGAACCTCAAGCGGCGGAAATATAAGAACCTCGTTGGTAGTTATATTTTCGAGCCGTTTGGGGTTGAAACACTCGGGTCGTGGGGTCCGAGTGCTCATAACTTGTTTAAAGATCTCTCAAGACGCTTAGTTGACACTTCGCGTGACCCAAGGGCTGGCTTTTACCTTGGACAAAGGATAAGGATTGCCATACAACGTGGCAATGCTGCCAGTCTTTTGGGCACACTTCCAGTCGACAGCGATGCGGATGAATTTTTTGACGCCATGTTTTATGATTAACTAAGTTAGGATTTTTAGTTTTAAGTGTATACTCGTACATATAGTTAAATAAATTAACCAAGTGTTAAAAAAATTTAATAATCAACCAATAGACATTGATCAATCAGCAAATTTGCTAATAAGTTCACTACACAAAAACTTTCATTTCACTGAGTGAATATAAATGATATTCTAAGTACATAAAAGTTTTGCGTAAATGAAACGCGTTAACCACTGTACCTTCAATTTTCGTTTACAAAAAACAACAAACGTTTAGCGGAAGCCGACGAATTTGACGAAACAAACTTTTTTAATTTAGAAAAATATGCGGCTATCTAAGTTCTTGCGTAAATAAAATATAGAGGTCGGAGACTTGCCCCATATTCTCGGTTTAGCTTTGACATGAACGCCTCGCTTATTATCAAACCTCTTGAGAAATCATTCCATGTTTAATTTATTTTAAAATGTTGATAAATAAAATACAGTTTAGATAGTGTTTTAATTCATTGGATGAAAGAATTTTTCAGTTTTCAGGATTGGCTTCATAGTAAATAAAAGTTGTTCAAATTCATGTAAACCCATAAGTGTCGATGGAATCGAGGTTTTGTACCACATGAAACAAATCAATGCAATGGAAAATGTTATTTTTTGATTGATCAGGAGGTTCATTATCCTATCAAAATATATCAAAAGATCGGCCAAAATAAAAATTGATAGCTGGGATATCAGGAAATAGGAAAATTAAGTAGAAAAGTAAATGAAATCTACACATCCCCAAGACTGAGTATTATTTTTGCACGACGAAGTAAAATGCTTTGCGTAGCACTACCAGGCGCGCAGAAAGTTGTAGGATGTTCACACAAAGTAAGCGGTTTAACGCCGCTTTGCCGGGATTAGCTGTTTATCTGGACGGGTAGACACACTGGTCCAGCGGACTTACACTACCGACTGTTAAGCCGAAATCGATAGCAAACGTCGAATATGATTTCCTGATTTCTTCTGCACTGATGTTTTCCGTATCCTTTTAAAAGGGCTTGCTGGAATAAATAAATCAGTTCTTCGACTTTCTGGATTGACTTTACGCCCAGCACCCCAAGCGTTTACGATGAATTTAGGCAAATAATCTAGTTGGCTTCAATTCAATTCAAAATTGAACATTCGTCATTCGACAGGTGTCTAGAAAATAGGTTAAATGGAAAACAATATTGATAAGCGAACTATTGTAAACAGCTAAGTATTCAGTAACTGATTTTGAAGCCTAAAAATATTGCAAAGTAATATCAACAACAAAGCAACACGCGAAAATGAGCTAGCAGCGTTTAGTGAGGTCTCACTGCTACTACCACGGGATTAGCTGTCCACCAAACGCAATAGCAATATTAGCAACAAAGCACTGAGTGATAATGAGCCAGTCGAAGGGCAGTGCAGCGGTTAGTGAGGGAGGGAGCTCAGCTCTGTTGGTGCGAGATTAGCTATTATCTCACCGGGACTGAGCCGTCATTGTCCATTCTGCATTTGTGAACGACGCAATTTATGAAGTTAGGGTGATTTTTTCTTTGCTACCTAACTAACTTCAATACTGCCGTCATAAGAAAAAAGGACGTATCAACACAAAACGAAGTAACCGATTTCCAACCTTACAATTATTTTCATAATGTCGGAAAGGTTACACTGTTTTGTGTAGGTATATACGTCCTTTTTTATGACGGCATGTAAATTGCATACCAGACCGATCAAACGCTACACACGTGACACACGGTAAGACACTAACTTGCTATAAATATGCCTTGTTGCATTTAGTCCGCCCGTGTACAACTGAACATAAACTTTAAATAAATAAATAAATACATGTTCAACAGAATATGGTCTAACAACAAAATCGCAGAGATTGATTAAAAATGTCGTTCGTTAATTTGATTATGTTTTATTTCAACTCATATCCATTTGACTGACAGTTTTGTTCTTGTCACTTTCATTTACTATAAAATACAATGCAGTCTCGTATAAATTACCCAAACAGCCAGTCGCCTAGAATCTTAGTTACGGCTGCAATGGCTTTGTAAAATTATACGCGATTTAACGCGATACTCCATTCATTCAGCCTCGGCTCCACTTTGAGGATATTATCCAACTTATTCACCGCTGAATTAACTTAATAACTTTATGAATTATTATTTGCCAACTTACTGGGGTGGCAGAAAGTGGAAATGCAATTTGGTAATCCAAACTTAAACTGTCATGTAAGTAGTGCCTTGAGTGCAATAAGTGAGAAAATTCCTTCAAGTTGTTGAAGTTATGTGTAGGCAGAAATGGGTCCTGTGACAACCGTTCTGAAAACAGGCGGAAGTACTTTGTACTCTAATTAATATAATTAAAAAAACGTCGCCTACAGAGTACCTACAAAACATCCAATTTACATTCGAAGCGGTTCAGATTTTCTTGAGAAGAATGTTAACAGCCCTCCCTGCCCCTGTTTTTAACTTTTATAATTTTCCCGTTTCAAAATGACAACTGTATTTCAAACTTCGAACATAAAGTTGGTTCCCACTACGTCTGTATTTTAAAGGTTGGTTCGGTTAACTCGTTCAATGGCGACTAAATAGGATTTGAATAATATTGAATACGTCGCGCAGTTTTATAGGAGTCGTTTCAAGCCGTCGTACGCTTATTGTGCACAATCTATTGTTTAAAACTCTCGAGACGTGTAGTGCGATGTGTAGATAGAAGAAAAAACAGCGCATTTACTTTATTTCTTGTTTAAGTATTTGTGATAAATACCTGTCGCTCAAGTTCAAAAACTACCTACTTTTTTATACATTTTGAATGACTTAAAAGTCAGTTATCTTTAAAAACTATCACGGAATGATGACGGAATGCTCGGCTAACTATGCTAATTTGCAAGTTCCCAAAATGCATTTCAGCGAAGCAAAATTCTTCAACGAATTTATAATAGGTACTATCCAACTTCCCAGACGCCTCTCGCCCCGCGGTTGATGGCCGTCTCCACAATAAACTCACTAATGATTAATTAGCATAATTCCTGCAACTTCAGACTATCGGGAGAATTGACTTTCAACCCTTTTGTTAATTAAGTTCGATCTAGTTTCACCCCTGGGTATCCGATGCCAAAGGTTAAGCACTCCTGAACTTTCCTAGAAGACGATATTATTGTTTTGAAACCATATAAGGGTTTAATAATAGAGCTTCTTTAGATTTCATCTGAACTCATAATATATGTTTGAGAAACAGTTCCGTGCCTGCATTTTCTAGTCCAAGATTTTTTTGTCGACGCAACGAGACTAAACTATTTATGGATAATATCCATGAATAGTTTTGTCTTTTCAAGATTTCAAGTTATTCATAAGATAGGCATCTTAAAATTCAGAATCAGGACTGTCTGGAGGTTTTACTTTTATATTAACGCCAACACAGGCAAGTCCGGTAAAACAGACTACAACCTCTTAGGTTGCCTAACCTCCAACTTCTTAACCTGCGAGAGACCCCTCATAAAAAAAAATATAAGAAACAGTAGTTCCACAACTTCTGTCTTGATTTGGAAGCCAGACAAAATCACATTTAAAACCACATTTTCTACCTTCAACGTACCAAACGGTGCACAGTGCACAAAGGTATTGAAACCATAAAGACCATACATTTTTAACCGTCGATCGAACCGTTTCACCGAATCGATGGAAACTGAGCATAAAGCCTAGTCCCGAATAGCGACTAACCAAACACTAAACGTACGATTTGCCTACTACTACTACCTACTACGGTATTTGAATTTGAAACCTGTGTACGTAAAACTGTTCAAATACAATTGTACGAAACAATTTTCAAATTCAATTAGAAATAACTGTTAGAAAAATTGGGATCAAACAATTTTGTTGCGTGTTCGTTCGATCCCCGGTAAAATTGCTTTATTTTTCGGAAATAATAAAGAGGTACTTGAACCTTGGTCCCTAAAATGATGCTTAAAGTGGATGATTTATCTTTCCACTGAGAAGAAGACTCCACAGCTCAAATTTATTTTTGTACGTTTTTGTACGTGTGAAAAAGTTCTAACCTCATTTTGCTGTTCGCGACAGTATGAAACACAAGGTAGGTGGGAGGGATATCCTGCTGTCATTTAAGTCCATTTGCCGTTAATCAGCGACATTAAGTGAGTTGGAGTGCGGTGGTAATTGAGTAAGGCTATACGTATGTTGCCCTGGTCGTTAATTGACGCTGCGACCACTAGCCTGCTATTGGCCGAATGATTCTGACAGATTCTAGGTACTGGCACGTGCAACGACAAAAAAAACGTGTTGATGCAAATAAACATTATTCTACTGTTCTTTTTTCAAACACCATTAAAGTTTTGAAGTCGACCGACAATGTCTCTAAAAATATTCTGTTTACCCAGAATGTAATTTCATTTTTGCAAAGGTAGTATTTAGATGGGACTAAATTTTTGCCCTTAATTAATTTAGTTTCTTTAATTTCATGGGCAACCTTTTTCGAGATAATTAAATATGATTCTGGGTTATCACAAGGTAACTTCGTAACCCGGATCCCCAAAAAGGTTTCATTTGCATAAAATTTTGTATATCTTCGTACGGAGGGCAGAGGTATCGATCTCCTGCGGCCCATTGGGTGAATAGCCCGATGACCTAACTGCATGCAGTTAGTTATTAACCTACATGGTTTTATGTGTGTGTTTTCAGCCTTGGTTAGAAACATAAACATACAGTCGAAATGCACTCAAACATTTCCATAGATATTTTTATTATAATTTATGAACTTACTACTTATGCTTAACTTAACTTAACTAACTTTAAGTCACCGTTGGTGACTTAAAGTACTTTTTTGTCTGTCCTGTGCGAGTCGCAAATGAATAAAAAAAATCTTTCAATATTCAATTGCTTCATAATTGAAACAAGAGAAACAAGTGTTAACTTGTTTCTGTCATGTTAATGACCAGACAAAAGTGATTCAAACAAAATATATATCGCTCTATTCTTGCCAACAACATTATCTGACAAAATTCACGTATTATTACTACTGCGATAATATGAACATAACAATGGCAGCTCAAGCAGCCAATTTATCCTTAAACAAAAACTAAATAAACTCGTTGGGGATATTATACGTGATTTTAGTAGCGCGGCGCAATTGCGTTAGGTCCTCGCGAGACGCCAATTGTGTCTAGTAGCTGAATCATCCCCGTCGCCATCTTTACCGACAAATTTATCCTGTTGCCGCAAATTCTCTCTTTAGTATTCTGTGCTCCTGGTACACGGAGAATACTTCCATGATTTTAAAATTGGCTTTAGTTATTACCAATTACGTGACATTGAGCTAGCTGCCTTTAAATTATTTTATCTACACTCACAACGTAATGTTCCAAATATGAGTTCAAAAACGAATGCATAAATGCATGCTTTTTTCTCGTGGATAGGTAAAATTTAAAAAAAAAACCATTACAGTTCAACATTTTCCTTCGATTTTTAAACAACTGCATCATAAAATAACTTTTTAATTTTTATAGCACACTTTTTCTTTTTAATTTTTGGCGCGGGCTCATTGACTTAAGTCAATGAGCCAGCTTTTATCTTTGTCTATGTTTGAGCGCGCTGCGCAGTCATTCGAATACGCAATGAGAATATCCGCCATATTGGAATTAACTATTTTTCCACTTATTTTATTTCAACTGTATGAGTGAAGATAAAATAGTGTATGCAACGGCATATAATTAGGTATTAAAACACTCGTGTGATGCTATTATCACACTCGGCCACGCCTCGTGTGATAAACCCACACTCGTGTTTTAATAACCCTTTTTATATGGTCGTTGCATAAACTACTATTATTGGTTTCTGACCAGAATTTGACTTTTCTTTTAAATAGTTTTGTACCTCCATTACTTTTGAATAAATGAGCCAATTCATAAAAGTTTCACATTACAATGAACTGCACTGTCGGAAAATTGAAAATTTCCACTTTCAGCGTCATAAAAAAGTTTTTTTCTACCAACGCTACCTGTTTAGTCACCCCATGAATGCATAAGTCGCTGGCATTGTGCCAAGCGTCCCGTATCTCTGATTCACTAATAGATAAATCGCGACTCCGTCTGTTGGTTGCACTATATACTACAACTACAGCTGGTGTAGTCTCGAGGGAATATCGTTTGTTTACATTTTGCTTTCATACTATCCGCTGTTTTATTAGCCGCGTGCTCTTTAACTTCCTGCTAGCCTGGTACTCCGTACGTAATGCACGTGAGGTGAACATGTGAGATGAACTGAAATAATATGACCAGACAAACGTGTGCCAGAGTTTGCTTTAAGATTTATAAAGCAAGGCAAGTACAAGTAGTGGAGTGCCAGGGGCGTTAAAAACGTGGAAACCTCGGATTTTGGTTGTAAATACATGAAAATTAAAAATGGAATTTTTAGCTAATAGTAAGGTTATAGAAATAAAATGGTTTCCCTATTAAAATTTGATAAAAAAATACCGAAATTTAACGTCATTCAAATACTTAGTAGATACTTATTTATGTGGCTGTGTGGCTGTATAATATCTTTTCTCAAACATGCTTGGTTTGAGCATTATTTTGACAATGTTCTTCGAGATAAATCGAAATTGTTGTAGGTACTGGCCAAATACATGCGAGCAGCGGCCGGCAAAAGTTGTATGAAAATCTTTATCTGTCGTGGTTTAGCGGCGAAATAAATTACATTTATGTAGTCTTCGATCAACAATCACAACTGATCGAAGCATAGTTTAGTGAACCGATAATAATATAATATGTCGTGTAATTTAAAAATGGAACGATCTTTTACTCCGAAACCTGGCAACCAAGGAGGTAACATAACAAAGGTTTTATTTACATTTCGAACACGCTTGCAAACAGAAAGCTGTTTATTGAAAAAAAAAACAAATGAACACTTTAACGCAGGAATTTTACATTCAACAACTGTATTTTCAAATAAAAAGTTCTGCCTAGGCACTACTTACTTAGTTTTAATTTCCGCGGGTTATTTGGGAAAAGAACAATACAAGCCTTGGCCACACACGTTCTACTACCAATGCCTCTTTTGCTGGCCGCCGCAGTAATGTACTGTTAATTGTATTTCAAAATTAAGGCAGCGTGTTATCTGTGTAAACCTTAGTGTAAACATAGTGAACAGAAAAAAGAACAGGCTTTGTCGAGCCACGCACAGAGTAAGGTTCCAAAGTTTTCTGTCTCTAAGCCATGACAGATAATTGAATAATGTCGAGCTTATTTTCGTTAAATATGAACTACACATAATAAATATACCATGACAATACACCGATACCGAGAAACTTTTAACATAACCTACTAAAATTATTTACATACCTATTATTAGCTAACCATTCCATTATTATTTTTTTTAAATACTTATGTACTAGGTTTTTTTTACAAATACATAAAACTATAAGTAGGTACTACAAACGGAGTAAAAAGGGTTGGAGAAGAACTCATAGGGCATCGAAAAGTTGGTCCACATCGCTGTTAACGGGAAAAGTGGCCAGAACACTGGCCGCATTGCCACGTTGAATGGCAATGCTGATTCGGTGGCCAAAAAAAAGGCCAGCGCTCTGGTCAAGTGATGAGTCGAATAACTGCTTACTGATTTAATTGGTTGAATTTAATTCACTGTTACAAAAGTCCGAGGTTAAACCCCCCAGGCGCTCCACTAAATATTTAAATTATCAGGACCCACAAAAAAGTACACACAAAAAAGTAAAAGTAGGTACCTACCTACAGTAAAGGGTAAAGATTAAAACCAAGATTCCAAATATTAGTATCAAAAGGTACATAGAAAAACTGAATAGGGTTTATGTATTTCATTGCCCTGAATTTTAATAATCGCATCAAAGTATTATCAAAAATACGAACCTATTTGCAAGGTATTTGGCAATATCTTCTAAATAGGTTCTAACCCTTTCAACAAATAATATTCAAATCTTAACTCCCGACGAACCCAAAAATAGGCAGGTAAATAAGTTTTATGTTAAATCCAATAAAGCCTTATAAAAACTTTTATACGACCAATCAAAGTCTAGCAAAAGTAACTCTATATTCGTAACAACGTAGGGGAATATTTGTTTTGTTCAATACTACGCAGCGGGCACGCGGAGGGTATGTACCCAAACCTTTAAGAAGATTAGGGGTAATACATAATACAGATTGCGCAGACCCCGGATTTTACGGAAATAATCGCAACAAAGGGTCTCTGGTCACTACTAAGCTTATTTAAAGTTTACAAAACCTTATTTAGAACGTTTTGGACATAACCGTTATGAAATCGTCTCGTATTTTGTAAAATAAATCTTGAATTTCAGTTTGCGCATAGCCTTCAGACCTGAAACCACTATTGAGTTAGTATGGAGATGGGATACGGCAAAATGTGTACAAATTATTGGCTGCCTCGAAGCCTTGTTGTACACAGTTTATTGGAGCCACGTATCGCACGTCAAATATTTGAATTTAGAACTTGGTTATATTGATGTTAATTTCAAAATGGCGGTGCCTCAAACTTTTGAAATCAGAACATGCAAATGGAGAAGTTCCATTCATGGATTTTTATAAATTCAATTTAACTACAATAGGTACTCGCATTGTACTCTACAGAAAGCACCTAAAAAAGGGTTTCCATCAAATTAACTGACGGAATATTACATCTCATCTTTTTAATTTTGGATGAAGTCAATAAATCAATCAACTGGACATCGAAAGTTTGTCCAATGTAGACCACTGCGTACAAAATATTTGTAAATTTAAGGTAGCAAGGGTCTTAAAACTGTCGATTCTAGAAGCATAAAGTTCTTTTTTTACGCAAAGGCATAAAATTGTTCAGCCTATACTCGCCTGGCAGTTTTTATTTGTTCATTTTAGATTCTATTTTCGTCGGTGGCAGTGAATTCGGCGCGACGTTTAAGTAGGTGGGGTGATATTAGCAAGCAGCAGGCAGGTATCGCTTGCCTGTTTTATGTGGCTCGGAATGATCGGGTTTCAGGTGCCGTAATGAATAGCAATTAATTACGAAGATAGCTTAGCGGGTTGTTGTAGGTATGAAAGAAGTTTGCGATGAAACTTTTGCGTTACATGTATAAGAACGAAATTCCGACATCTTTCTATTGTTTGACTAATCGAAAATGCAAACCTTTGAAAGCTCTTGAATATCACAGATGTAGGCCTTCCTAATAGCCGCTTAAGATCGAAATAAGTCAGGTGGAGAGATACCCGAGTATTGACAAAAGAGAAGTACAAAAGTATTAAATTCCACCGAAAAGCGTAGGTACCTCTCTGAATTTTCATTAAATATTATCTGTACACCGATGAAAAACCTTTTTCCCTCATGTTTTAAGAACTTATTTGGGTCGTGACAATTCATTCATTTGTGATATGTAAAACAATGTCAGACTGTCGAGTCATCATCATAAATTCACAAAACAAATATTAAAATATGAAACGAGAATAAGCGAGACATAACTTTTCGCTTGACAGCCATTAAACCTGCCAGTTGAGCAAGTCGCCAGTTCCACGTAACGAAATAACAGGTACGGTGTCAAATGAGGCCCAGTACTGGGAAAACTATGCATTTTTAATAACCTCCGTGTAGAGGGGCGCGGTCGAGTCATTTTGACACATTTTAATTTTTTCCCGCCTTGAAATATGGCGACTGTTGGCAGCGTTATCGCAGGATTTAACGCCGCGTCGCCGTAAACGTGTGTACGAGAATAATATTTATGATAGTTTCTGTCGCGCTCGCTCCGACGATTTCACTGTAAAATTCATATTTAGATTTTGTTTGCACAATGTATGAACATATTTTGCGTTATTTGGAATTTTCATCGTCAACTCCCAGCATAGCTGGTTCAATTACGAAATTATTGAGTTTTAATCGAATGAAGCTGATTATTTTACGTTTGGCTCCTGCTACAAAATGAGGAGTGTAATAATCAGCTAGATGTTGACGTAATTACTGATTAGAATCCACCACCGACTAATTTATGTGTTCAATCATTTGACTTTGATAATATACCTAATTATTGCCGCATTCATTTAACGCACGGATGGATTGTGTGAAAGAGATAGAGGATGGAAGCAAACACAAATTACTTGAACACAAATTGTTTGATGAATATTTCACAAGAAAGGTGTTAATTGACATTGCACATTAAAATAATTGTATCAATTTTAACGGGCTGTATGAAACCGCAGTGTCGCTGCTTCACACAAAGTACTAGGCTGTCATGAGACTAGTAGAGTTACATCACTAAAACGTCAGCGCAGTATGTTGTCCGGAACTGCGCTGCGTTATCAATATTTATTGCGGCGCGCGCGTGTGACGTCATTAATTGAGAAAAGGTGACACACACCGCGCGTTAGTTTAGCAGATTTAACGGGAATTAAAATGTAAATAAATAAATGTTGAAGTTTGAAACATTGTGGATTTTTCGACATTTTTTGTTTCAATAAAGTTAAACCAACTTTTCATTGAATAAATAAAGAAAATTCACTGAAATAAATCAGTTAGTTGCTTTTTTACCAGCTTTAGATAACTCTAAAAAAAATGGTTAGACTAAAAATATCAATCAATGATAAGCATCTTAAACTGACTACGAAAATCGTAGCGAAAGTGCTACGCGGGGCATTGCTACGAAGCTTGTAGCACGGGTAAGCACGACTCGTACTTTCTCTGCCTATACCGTTTACGTTTATATTCAACTTACAGAAATGAAACTGTATGATAACAGTGCATGTTTGTCTATATTGTAGTGTTTGTTTTTACCTAAAATGTCAAATGTCACCTTTTTTCTAATAAGTCTATTGTTTTTTTATATGACGCGATTATTGTCTGACCTTCGAAGTCCTATGGGAAATAAGGCTATCCCATGTTTTTGTTAATTCCTACGAGCAGAAGGTAAATATAACGGTAACTAACCTTTAGCATGAGGTGTTGAAACTTTGAAATCCTGCAAATTAATTTTAACTGACTTCTATGAAAGGAGGAAGTTCTCAATTCGACAGTTTTTTCTTTTGTTTGTTTGTTCAGCGATATTTTCGCTAATTTTGTCAATCGATTTGGATGATTCTTTTTTTCTTTGGTAGAGTGTTTTACCGGTCTACTTCCATTTCAATTTGGTGGAGACCTGATGAAAAACTTCGCAGATAGGCAACGGAACTCATCAATAAATGATAGCAAATCATCCGGGATTGCTTAAATCGCGTGTCTGTTTATTGTTTACACTAGTTTATAACGTAACATCACGCCCGTACGCTGTGAAGGAGTACCTACGCAGATGTGTACAAAACGACCATGTTTTTGGGGTTATCTATTCCCCAAATACTTGGTTGAATGACGGATATTATCGAATATTGGACGTTCAGCTTCAAAGATAAACTAGTGACCTCCTCCTCTTAAAATCTAGTAAAGTGAAATATTGTTAAGTTTATGCCAATCCCAAAGCAAAGTACACATTTGACTATGAGCTGGTCTGGACTTGGGCTACGAAGGCAAACAAAGTGACTCCTTAACGGGAAATAGCGCAACCACTCATCGGAATGATGTCAATTTAGTTTAGGGGTATCATCACTAAAAAGTGAAACAATAAAAAAAAACTTTTGCGGTGTCGGTGCCAAAAACGAAGATCCAAAAATACCGACTTCCGAAATTAAAGTTATTTTATACTACTTTGTAGTGGTTTTTATTTGGACGCCGGTTGTACATTTGTAAAAAAAAAAATCTAGTAAAAGTAACTCGTAGTTTATTACTGGGACGGAATAAAAGAGAGTTAGCAACTACGTTTACTTAAAATAATTTAATAACTTGAAATGAAACTTAGCGATATACAAATCGCTAAGTTTCTAACGGGTATGATTTAAGCTATCGCCAATTTTATTCGTTTTGAATTTCTTTAATAATAGGGTTTGTCCTCAAAATAGTAGATCTGTCACCAAAATGTAGTTGCCAAATAATTGTAAAAAGTAATTCCATAATAAATCACATGTAATCCTCGGGATATATTATCAAGTATCAAATAAATAGGTTGGGATTTATTATAAAACGGGAAGTAAACCATATTACTGGGTGGATTAAAAAAAATAACCACGAAGGTGATGGCGGGGTCTGTTCGCTCGCTACGCTCGCTCGCTTGACCCCGCCATCCCCTTCTAACCTAACCTGTCCGAGTCGGGGTGCCCTGTGCCCTATGTTCGAATATTTGGTGACAGATCTACCATTCTGAGCACCAAGCTATTATTTAAGTAATAAAACTATTATTATAAGAACGAAGTTTATATTCATGTAATGCACTACAATTTTATTGGTAATCCATCTCATATTTTACACATTATATTAACAATAATTTGGTAATTCATACCTGGGAACACTCTTTGTTTATCTGAGAACGAAAATATTTCGTGGCGATAGATCTATTTATTAGGTGATACAACTTGATGACAAATATAAATTTTGGTGACAAAAAATATAGTTCCCGTTTCTAACACACATAATTGTGTGTGAGATCTTTTGCTCTAATTCTTTTAAAACCGTACTAGGCATGCTGGCCAATTTAATAACCAGTGTGTCACCTCAAAAACACGTGAAGCTTAACCAACCCAACTCTGCGGGCATGTTAGAGCATAATTCATATTTCTAGCACTTTATAACTGTAACTTATCTAGAATGGTCTTCCAGCTCATTACAGAACTAGCCATATTTTTCATGAGCACTTTAACGCGATTTGCTGGCGATTCCAGTCGGAAGTCTTTGTTCTACGGCTTTTTGAACACAAAATGGAGATATAAAACGTTCGCTAGCTTCTCTTCATTTATTGAGGATTTTCTTAGAAGATAATACATCGATATTCTCTGACGTTGATACCTCTAATAAATTCGTAATTCGATCACTAATACGCTTTGTGTGGTAGAAGACGGAGGCACGTGAATACCGAATTATGTTTCGACTTTGTTTCGCTATTATAATAATGTTGGTAAAATAAACCTCTGACATTTGAATGTGAACCCAATTTGGACACATTTTTGTAAGATCGATGGTTAGGTATTTTCATTTGTGGCGCAGAATAACTTTTATTTTCAAATCATATAAGTTGTAACGTAGGAAAAGTCGGAAAAGTAAAATAAGACCAAAGAAAAATCACTCTAATTCACAACCACAAATACCAGGATAGCAGAACGGAAAAGCAGCTTGAAGTAATATATCACATTGGACTTCGAAAATTGAAAACGTGTTGAAATTGTATTAATACTGGCTGGTGGAATGTATTGTACAATTTCAGGGTTAATTTACGAACGGCGCCGGGGGATTTAAGGCTCGTGTCACGTTAATCCGCGGCTGAGAGTCGGATTAATTGTAATGTTTGCTCTCAGTTGCTCTGGTGGAGTTTTACTCCTGGTACCGGCTGCGTGGCAGTATATCTCAATTTAAAATAACTTAATTTATTCCTTGAAGTTCCGTAATTTTCGTAAACAGCATTTTCTTGTACGCACATGCCTCTCATAACGTTAACAGTTTTAAGATTTTACTAGAGAAATTAATTCCTTTGCAATATATACTACTACTACACTGTTTAAAATAAATTTTAATACAAACATAAATCACGCCAGAATACACGCATAATATTGAAACTCTTTTATTCTTTTACAGAATAATAACCAGCCGAGGAGGCACCGTTTCGGTAAGTAATTCCCCTCTTACCAGGGCCGTATAGACCCCTGTTATTACACTTTATCTTACATAGCCGGCCACAAAGTTCACGCACAAAAGACCGCGGGTACAAAATATCCCAGGTTATTAATATCAGAAGAGTAATTACGCAAAAGAATATATTATGAGCCACGCCTTTTCAGGTAAGATTAAAATTTTATTGTAATATCGTAAATTTAAATTGCTATTAGGAGAATATGAAGTTTAGGAGGTGTTTTGATGCCGCTATTGAGGTAAAAGTTAAGTGAATCCTATTTATAAAGGCTTTAAAAGTTGTTACGTTAGGGAAACATAGAATTAAGCGTTGACTGGCCAGCGTAACCGCGGTCCGCGGAGTGGAAGCAAAATAAGCAGAAAATTGTGTTTGCTGATTCTCGTCCACAAATAGCCTGATTTCGTGGCCTAGTTGCCGTAATTATAGGTTCATATCGTGGTACATGTATCTGCCTGTTAATTATAACAATCAAATATCGGTCCTAGGTTTCGTGGAAAAGTAAATTATGCCGCTACCAAACGTTTAAAAAATTCGTGAAGGAGCACTCTACCTCTAACTATAATTTTACGTCTCCATTCCCAATTATTATATTGTTATTTATTAGTAGGTATAATATTTCGTATTGTACATATTTATACTTATTATATTATAACGTCTTATTAATGTTAATTATGATGTTTGTGCACTGACCGCCCTTAATTTAACTTCTTTCGTTTAGTCCATCCAATCCAGCAGTGCGATTCTGTAAGCATGTCGAAGTGAACACTTGGGCGGGGCGCCCGACGGGTGAGTTGCCAAATCATACAAATAAGATGGAATGACAGCGCTCTTGTCGTTCACTCCGCCTAGGTGAACACCGTGAGATGTCGACAGAATCGACCGGCAGTTGTCTGCAAGAGATTGCCCTGTGCGATAAGACCGCTCATTGTACCTACACTTGTTTTTAGAAACATTTTTCCCGTGATTGTTATGAAGTGTACAATTAACTATATAATAAATAAATAAATATGATGAAATGCAATATTTTGAATGAAACACGACTTAACAGTCGTCTGCTTTTCTTTTCACTGATGCAACATTCAAAAAACTAAGTTAGGTACCTTTTTAAATACTTTGCCTTTTAGACGTAAACGAACAATATCCTATCGGGGTATTTTCATTCCTTACTTTCTGAGACACATTCTCCTAGGAACTCAATCTTATTTTTCATTTTTTCTCCAAGATCCAACTAATTATAAACAA
Source organism: Melanchra persicariae (assembly GCA_947386135.1). NCBI lineage: Eukaryota > Metazoa > Arthropoda > Insecta > Lepidoptera > Noctuidae > Melanchra > Melanchra persicariae. The sequence goes on along the minus strand of OX376661.1, from coordinate 3,470,268 downwards.
ACACCTGGCTAAAAAGATAAGAAGTCTAAAGCCACATAGTTTACAAACATGATACATCTTCCTTGGTGTTGCCATGCGAATGATGATAAATGTTGCCAGCAACGCGTCGAAATTACCTACGTACGTGGTAAATGCACTTTCAAGATGGCGACTCATGAAGATTTATGCATGTGTAGCACACAAGTAAGAATATTTTAAGGTTATGGATGGTGGCGACGGTCCTCAGCCATTTTAAATTACGTTAGGCACTTTTTTATTTTTACGGGCGAAGTTTTATTTTTGAAGTTCTTTTTTATCGTGTTGGGGAAATGGGGAACATTATTTTATGTTGAATGCGAAGAAAATGTATTTTTGTATTTATTTCGACGAATTTTAACGTTTTAGGAACACTGGCCGGGAAGAAAAAATAAGACTTATTGTTATAAAATCGTTCATATTCTTTCGTTCAGACTCTGAGATATTTAAAGTAATGGTAACAGATGCATTCCTTATGTGTGCATTTAGAACATCAATAAGCCAAGCATAGTGGCATGTCATAATATACTCACATTTGAATTGTTGCTAGTCACATTCATCCTCTATCATCAAAGTTCAAAACACAAAAGGCATCAGCATTTCAATTTCCACTAAACTCTCACTCAACATTCTTTCAGCATAGACCCAAAGCTTTATGCTACCCTGGTATGTGCATAAAATTTAACTCTCGTAAAATGGCGGCTGCGATTCGGAAGAGCATTGTCCTGCACTGAATTGTCATACCTGTCAGTCTGACCCGCTGCTGTAGCATTCCGGACATGTGTTCAACAAAACGATGAAAAAACTCTAAAAAACTTTTCGTGTCTGCATCCGACGTTTAGTTTGGATATGGATTGTTAAACGTATTTGTTTACGTTTTATGAATGCTGCATTGTGCATCCAGTATCAGGTTTAAACCCTATAAACTTTTTTTTTCTCTAGCCTATATTGTCCCACTGCAGGCCAAAGGTCTCCCCCATTGCACTCCAACGTTCTTTGTGTTTTGCCACCTCCATCTCAAAGTATACTTAAAATCCATACTTATTTGTAAATGAGAATAGCACCTTATATATGGACAAGGATTCTTCTTCCTAATAACTATCTTCATGTACGATCTCTTCTACAAATAAGTACAGTCTTTGTTTCGTATTTAAAATCATTTTTCTCTTAGTTTCGTTTTGAAAGCTAAGACCTTACTACCACCGGTATGAATTTAGAATCAGCATAGTCAGTCTTACAGTAGACCACACCAAACTCCTGATGTATTAGTTTTCTTTGTTCCACTGTGAAATCAGTGAAGAATTTTAATTACGCTGGCTCGTGGGCTATTAAGGACAAGAGATGGACTCTGGCAATAGAATCGAGCAAGTTACCAACTCGGTACAGTCCGTAATTAACGAATAGAGACCTATTAAATGTGCATTCTACTATGTATGTGCTCCTAATGGCCGAGATCGAGAGGTCAGTATTGGTCGAAGATGTTACTAGGACCACAGTATATTCTCATATTATGGCATTATACTAAATGTATCAATTTGGGTACATTTTTCAATTAGAGAACATTTCTTTCTTATCAAGAAAAATCCGTTATTTAGAAAACATTTCAAAAGAGGGAAAACAGATCGAAAAATTACTTCTGAAATACTAAATAGGAGCTCCCTTTCCTTTTTTTTAAGAATAAACTTTTAATATATATGAATTGGGCTTAAAGATTTTTTTTTGTTGGTCACTCGTTCGTTTCATCCCAGTTTTCATTGTAAAAACTTTTTCGTCATGCCTTCGACGTCCGAAACATTTCGTTTGTCATTTTTACGCGGACCTCTCTCGACCCCTTTACCCTTTCGTTTGAGCATGACTCCGCAAATTTTTGTAAAGGCATTTCGTCCGTTAATTTTGTTTTCATGCTCTTTGTGATACTCTGCTTATCTATGGATTAGAAGTCTATAGGCTATGTAGGGAATACTTCTTTGAGCAGTCAATTGAATCATATCAGGCTATCATAATTCATAGGTCATATTCGTTGGTCGTCTTACCAGAGTAGAATATGTCCAAATACCTCAGATTAAATAAATTATGAAAACAATTTCAGTAAGTACCTACTCATAATTTTTTTAACAAAAGCCTATTTTTCCTTATAAATTACAGCTTGTTAACAAGCAAGTACATTTACAGGTAGCAAAGGATGACAATACTGAAAGAGCTTTTAAAACAACTCATTAGCATCGCCACGGAATAAATTTTTGGAGCATCCAAACGTTTTACCAAGTAGCGGAGCTTAATATCCAACGAGCGGTCGAGTTAATCTATTCCTTCGTTTCTCTGCCCTCCTAGTACTTTACTACTGAATTTATTTAAATTTTAAAGTTGTCCCCGCTAACTGAGTGTGACTTAATTAAACTTTTATGAATACAAATTGATCTCCGTGGTATTTTATTTTACCAAAATGTTTCATGGAGCTCTACTTCGTAATTTTGGGTGAATTGCCTACTTCTGTTGAATTTATTTAAAACTATAATAAACTAGCGGCCGCTCCGGCTTCTAACGGATGCAAATAAATGTCCGGTTGATTTTCCAAAAAAAAAATCAAATCTTGTCCGACAATTACGAACTGAGAAATCGATCGAGCTGTGCTTATCTTATCTTTCATCATCCGGCAAGTGATTTTTGTTCTTGTCATAAATATATCGATTTTGAATGAAGTATTAATTTAACTGCTTCGTTAATTATGTAAGTGCCTATAAAATGCATTCCCTCAAACATCGTCAATTTCTCAAAAAATCTGCAGAATAATGTCTTATTAAAACTTGTAGCTTCATGTCATATTATACAAGCGATATTATTTGTACGAGTACTTACATGATTTTCTTTTGTTAAAACATAAATTAACGACACTTACGAAAGTGTTACAAAACTAATTAAAAGTGAACATTATCTTCAAAATGTCTGTAATAAACTCATTAGCGTACAAAGTAAACATTCCATTTTGGTACCTACTTGCTTTACACAAGTACCAAAATAGAATAAAAATACAAGCACTCATTTTATATCTTAAACAAACACTCGAGTTTATCGATTCTCTCTTTTCTACATTTATTTCTTTTCGATTACTCATATCTTGAAATAATTCAATATCTGCTGCGATGATTTGAAAAAAAATAGGGCATTGAACGACAATAAAATACAGCATCATCATTTTATTGTTGTGATAAAGAAATAATCACACCTATTGATTTACGTACTAGGCTCGCATTGAACGACTATCCACTTTTTAACAATGAACCATTATCGATGGTATAATTTGCACCTGTAATACTCTTCGCCTTTTCACTTGCTAGAAACAGGATCAAGTCTGCCACTTCGTCTGCATAAGCCACTTTGCCTAGCGGCGTCTGCTTACCCCATTCTTCCCACAAATCAGGCATGCCAGCATTTTCCAAAATATCAGTGACTACTGGTCCAGGACTCACTATGTTGACTCTCACTCCAGATGGTGCTAATTCCAAAGCGGCAGTCTTGGAGAAATGTTCTAACCCAGCTTTTGATATGCAGTACGCCGTCATCCATGGGTTAACTTCTGTTCCTAGTGTGCTTGAGATGTTGATAACATTTCCCCCGGTTTTAAGAAGATACGGTACTGCTGAATTGGTCAAACACACGACTGCTCGCAGGTTTGTATTCATGATTTTATCATAATCCTTCATAAGTTTGCCGTCAAGCAGTCCTCCCGTGACAACAATACCAGCATTGTTGATCAGAACGTCAAGTTTTCCATACTTGTCGATGGTTTGTTTGATGATCTCGCCTGGTGCTTCTTCTTGGGACACGTCTGCTTTAATGACAAGTGGTGTGACTCCATGTTCCTGGCACTGTTCAGTCACAGTTTTAAGCTTGGCTTCATTCCGTCCCACGATAACAACGGAAGCACCTTCTTTGGCGAATAATACTGCTGTGGCGGCACCAATCCCGGAGCTCCCGCCCGTGATCAAAACTATTTTATTTGCGAAACTCATTTGTGTAAGATTGTACTCACACTACACGTCTACTGCACTCAGCTCTATGGCTTGTAAGACACTTGTGTCATATACTCGTTGTGCAGTCTTTATGCGGTAACTGGTTATCATACAGACTGATAATGAATGTAGGTACCTACTTGATTTTTAGGGTTCCGGGACCCTATTACTAAGACTCCGCTGTCCGTCTGTCCGTCTGTCTGACGGTCCGGCTGACTGTCTATCTGTTACCAGGCTGTATCTCATGAACCGTGATAGCTAGACAGTTGAAATTTTCACAGATGATTTATTTCTGTTGCCGCTATAACAACAAATATAATATAATAACTAAAAACAGAATTAAATAAATATTTAAGTGGGGGGCTCCCATACATAAAACGTAATTTTTTTGCCGTTTTTTTACAGATAATGGTACGGAACCTTGACAATATTCATATTTCACTCTGCTGCTATCTGCATCAATAATGTAAAAGTAGGTAGTTAGGTCTGTTTGGGAGTGCAAAGAGATTCCAAGGATAACTTTTATGATGTGGAGAAAAAAATACATAACTGCAGTGCGATTCTGTAAACATCTCGAAGTGAACACTTGGGCGGGGCGCACGAGGGGTGAGTTGTCAAACCATACAAATTAGATGGAATGACAGCTCTGTAGTTCACTCTGCCTAGGTGAACACCGTGAGATGTCGACAGAATCGACCGGCTGTTGTCACTAGAAAACCTCTTCTTATCCTTTCTCAGTACCTACTTATTTAGTTTTTCCCGAATCCTACTAATATTATAAATGTGTATGTTTGTATGTTTTTATGTTTGTATGTTTGTGTTTCAATCAGGCAAAAACGGCTGAAGGGATTTGGATGTTCTAGACGACGTTTAGACGACGTTTCGGACTTGCTCTACAAATTGCTACGGACAAATACAGTTGGTTTGCCTTTGCAAACCAACTGTATTTGTCCGTGGCAATTTGTGCAACATGCAATAAAAATAACTGTCTGATATCTTTATATCAGACAGTTATTTTTATTGCATGTTGAGTTTTAAAGTAATCTTTTGTTGACCTAAACTTATACAATTTAATGCCGGCAATTCACTATTTTCATTATAGCACACACATTATAAGCTTACTATCATTATACTGCATTATTGAATTAAATTACGCATTCTTATCTTACACTCTGTACGATTTTTATTGTTTACTTTGCTAAAACCGCGGGTTCAAGCCATGCCCCCAAACAACAATCCTGGATCCACCCATGATCCCATTTTTTTTTATGGATGGGAAATCATCAAATGACTTCTTCTGCTCTGTTCCACACAGAGCAGAAGAAGTCATTTGATGATTTCATTGTCATAATTCATAAGTCAAAATATTTGTTAACCTAGGTACAATAAATAGTTGTTACAAAAAAATTAGAAGCGCGCTATGTTATACCCGAAGGTAACAAATATTCATAGAGGTAATTAATAATAAATTGATTTTGACAAAAAAAAAAACAAAAAAAAATTTAATGTCAAAAGGAAATCAAAGTCAAAGTCAAAGTCAAAGTCAAAGTCAAAATCTAAAACAATGTCAATAAAAAAATAATGGAATTGAAAGACAAATATATACTTACTTAACTGTCAAATGGAAAAATCAAAAAACAATGTCAATAAAAAATTATATTTAAAATAATACAAAAGGAGCGGAAAGGAGTGTCAGACTCTTACTGACTAAAACCCATCCGTCTTCCTCTTCAAGCCTTTTGCTTTCCAGGGCCGCGGTGACTCTTTCGAACAAATTCCGCAACACCCATGATCCCATACATTTTTTTTGGGCCATGTTTGATACAAATGGTCACTTGCAAATCCCTAGGTCTTTACTTGAGTGAGTGGCGATGGATTCAAAAGATCCCGAATAATTTCAAGTATCCCACAATCACAACAACAACGCAATCGCACAATCGTATCGTATAATTCACAATCTTCGCAAATAGGAGCAAATGCCATCTAACTAAGATACCAGAAAAAACAAGAGGTTACCGCAACGCTTTTGAAACTAACTCTTATATACGACCTCCTTTATATTTAGCCCAAGTGGATCCTTTAATACTAGCAAAACTTAGAATATTAATTTTAATTAGCCATCTCCTAACTTAAGCCGACGATATCAAGTGGAGGAGAGGTTCTTACTTCAATATTGTGAGAGAGCTCATTATCGGGCCACTATAATAAAGTAGAAGAATAAAGTGGAAAGCTTTTTTACTAGACTTCGCCGCCGCTGGTTCGATTCCACCCCGATGTAGAACTTAAAATACTGCTGTTTTTATCGCACAGCTGTTGATAAACGTCATGAAATAAAAGTGAATATTGAAATCAGTTGTTACATCTTTTAAAGTACCTATTTTTTAAGCTAGGTTCACATCACTGTGTCGAGTTGTAAGTCGCTGCGAGATACACCAATCAAAGGAATCTGTTTAGGGCCTACGTCATATCATAACGACTTTTATTGCCAATCAATTGCGCCAGAAAGCGCGACGACACATCACAATACAGTTATTTGAAGACTTAAACTTGAATCAACAGACTACACACATTGCTTATTTATATCAATTAGTTATGAATCACGCATTCACGCCTAAGTTTTCGAACCCTCAGCTTCTCATCACAGCATTGGCTCGACTATATACTTCTGATGGTAATGTCACTTACGGTATAATAATCCTTTCGGAATCATTAATATTTTTTCACTCATTCCAACAGAATACCTACAGCTACTAGGTTGTAGTCATAATAAAGTTTTAATCCATCAAAAGTCCATTTCAAATTCATACATATTTGCCGTTGGCAACACTGCTGACAAATTAATGGCTAATGGAATTACTATTGTGAGCCATCGACATGTTAGCTAAATAAAGGTAAATTCATATTTGAACAGTCACTGTTCAATTAAATTGAATGGTTACCATTCAATTAAATTGAATTGACCGTTTAGTTATTAATTAATCATTCGATGTAGTGTGGTAATTTCGATAAGAGAATGATTTGTGGTTTGTTGAGTATCAAACTATTGTTCAGGGTTTGTAGTTTGGTCTGTGTAGGTTGTATATCGATATCATTTATGTACTTTTAAATAACATTGCTTAATACAACTTAGTAAGAGCTGAAAAAGCTGAATATGTTTGTGATTGAACAAGTGTCGTGACGATGGGGATAGTTACCTATTTTTTTTTCATTGTACAATTGTTATCAATGATATAATTGACGCAGGTACTAACCGGACACGGTTGCATGTTTCGTGAGCTACCTGTTTTGGATCCGGCGGGAGGACACGTCCGAGTGTTATCACTGTGAGGATCCTCCGGAGGAGACGGCGGAGCATACTGTGGAGGTCTGCTTTGCTTGGGCGGAGCACCGCCGTTCTCGTCGAGGCGTCGGAAGTCGCATGGCGATTCCCGGCCACCGTAGGCGCGGGCCTGCGGACTTCGAGTGTTGGGTGGCTCGTCGTCCGATAAGTACCAGCCGGTCTATTCTGTCGACATCTCACCGTTTACACTTACGTGGAGTGAACGACAAGTGAGCTGTCATTCCATCTTGTTTGCATGGTTTGACAGCTCACTTGTCGTTCACTTCGCCCAAGTTATCACTTCGACATTTTTTACAGAATCACACTCCAGGCCGGGGTCGACGGCGCGTTGTGTTCCACGCGCGCCTTAAACAAATGTCAGCATGGTAGTCGGGGCCCACTAGAGTCAGAGCCTGCCGAAATTTGTTCGATAGAGTCACCATGTCCCTGGAACGTATAAAGTATTTGGAGGAACATGGATTGGTTTTAGTCAGTAACAGTGTATCATTCATTCCTCTTATCTTTCGCTCTGGGCGGAGGGGATGGAGTCCTTTGATGATTTACCATCAAAAATGTCACTTTGTCTAGAATCCATGCTCGCATTTAGTTGACAGCTGAACTATATAATGACAAGGCGATATAGCGATAATTCTTAATTACTCGTAGTTTGAGGTCACCACAGGATAGTCCAGTGTTAGCAGTTGATAGCCCTAGCGTGCTAGATCTGCAAGTGGCCATATAAAAATAAAAAGCGATAATTCTTTTGTAAGTTTTTAAAATACCAACTTAATAAAAAAAACCTTACCCAGCAATAACTTAAAACAAACTTCAAGAAAATGTTACCATAGTGCTGCTCTGCTTTACAAGTCGCGGGTACCAGGGTACCACACATCGCAGACAGCGCATCTGAATCACTAGACAAGCAAGATCTGTCAGTGACAGCCGCTAGAAGGCGCTCTGGGAAATTGCACATCTCGACAAATTGCTGGCAAAAGAGCATCGAAGAGCAATATGGAAATAACGACCAATGATTTTGTGGGATATGTCTCAGGACTTAATAAGAACCATTATAATAATATTGTTCAAATGATGATGGCATTGGATGGTAAATTCTCTACTATACTAGCTGAAAATAATTAAGTCCAGTATCATTAAAATGGTTCTAACCGTTTAAAAAAGTGATATTCTAAAATTTCCACTCGACCGAGAAGAGTAATCGCATTCAATTGTTTTATAAATACTTAAACTCGTTTTTGACAGCGACTTCGTTCATGTGAATAAGCCTTGCTTTAGCACAAAACAGCCTATGGCACTCAGGCAATCAGATATCTATCTGTGAAAGATTTTCTAAGCGGATCAGTACATAAAGACATGCCTGAACTTATAGTTTATTAGTTTGGATAATCACTATTTTATACTAATTACTATTTTATAATAAAAACATTAAAATACAAAAGACGCAACGCCCTTGCTACAACTAAATTCGGAAAACGCACACATATCTCGATTGCTTATCAGCTCCAGATTGCAGATATTAATTGATATCAAGACGTGCTCTGGCCATGCATCATGCACAATTCAGCCAGATTATTGGCAATCAAGTTCGAAACTGATTGAAATTTACATTCATGATGATTTGCAGCACACCTATACATATATCGATACTATCTTTATTGATACGGACATTAATATCACGCCGTATGAAAAATGGACGGAGTATCGTTTGCATATTTAAAAAAATAATACTGCACACCTGGCTGTTTCTTGTATCTTGTTTTATATTTATGAGATACTAACTTTTTTCCGCAATTTTTCTTTCGCGGTTCATCTCACTGGGACCGTGCATTTTACGGGGTGAAAAGTGGGAGTACCAGGCACTCAGAGATATTGTTAACCATCAATGAAAGAATTTTTCGAAATTGGATCGTACTCTTAGAGTTAATCTACATAGAAAAAAAAAACAATTTTATTTATGTTGCGTTTTTAGCTTTAAAGACAACTTTATTTCGACAAAACTACGCTTTAATCGAATTATTATTGTGAAAGGCTATATTGTATTGATGAATAATAATTAGGTACTTACATATAAGCAAAGTAAATTCAATAAAATAAGTGCTAAATAAAATGAGTCTTATCAAAAATATACCTATCTTGGTAATTAATTAACAAGGTAGATACCTATACTACATAAAAGTTACATGAGCCATAAATTTTAATTAATGCTGCTAACATTCATCTTGCAAAGTTTCAGTATTTTAAATTCATAACTCCACGTATGAAACTTTAAGACATGGAGCGTTTCGGAAACTTATAAACTTCATAGTAACATGACAACAATACGACTAACGGCGTACCGAACAAAACTGTCGTAGTGTTCGTAGTATTTTTGCTTCAGACTTACGCTTAGTCTGACTTTAAAAGTACGCGACTTGCAATTTGTGGGACTTGCATACTTGCATAGCTTTAACTTAAAAGTTCGAATCTGCATGGTTAAGTTAAATGCTGTCTTGCTTTGAATTTTCCGCTGGATTTTTGAGGTTCATTTTTGGATGATATTATGGTATCATTAATTCAACTTCTGCTAAAGATTATTTCATTTATTTTAGTTAAATGTAAGTAAATTATTTTTGGACGTGTTACACAAAAACAGGATATTGTTTTGATAAATAGACGTTTTCTGTATAAATATGTAAATTAATATCCAATGGCTATGGATCGCAAGCTCGTGAATTGTGATTGATGACATTTTCCTGATTGATCACTTTAGCGATCGGAATATAGAAATCGAATTCGTCTGCTTCCCCGAAATAAAATAAATGGCTGTAACAGAAAATTGATTCAAGACCAAAAAACATGGGTTATTCAATCCAACCTAGCCGTAATTAGCTAGTAATTAATTTACTTAACATTCATGAAAACCGCTTCTATGTACCTACTGTCATGTTTCTTTTTTTGAATCGTACCAGGCTGTTAGAAAGTAAAAGGAGTTGCTGTCAATTATATTGACACATCCGCTGTTGTCGGTGAAAGAGGCGACAATTTAATTACATTGATGACATGCGAATATTTGAACAAATATTTTTGTATTCCCCAGTTTGCCCCGGACCCTTTTCAAGGACGCGGTCAGTCCAGGTGAGTTTATATTGGCTTGAGACAGAACACCTGTGACCGTATTATGTAATCCTAGTACTTGGTTTGCTGATTTATGCTGTTTCGGTGATATTTTTCAGGTTAGGATTTTTATGTTTCAGGTATGTTTCAGGTATGTTTCAGGTATGCGTGTTCGATGGATGTAGTTATTTGGATTTTGCATAAATAAGGTTTTGTCTTCTGGTTCATTCACCTCCAATATGTAATGTGATGTACATTATGTAAAGTACCTACGTCCATTATTATTCTCCGATGTGACTACACACAATTTTGCTCTCGATTTTCCAACCAATTTTAACTTGGCTTCAAGCTTTCCAATTTAGTTTCCAACAGTTTAATTTTCTTTACTACTGCTTTCAACAGGATTAAATCTTTTAATTTCCTTGTTCAAATAACGAACATTACCATACGCACGTTACCTTGTATAAAAATAACCGGAGGTATAAAGGCGTGCGCTCACGGCGGTTATCACGCATGAGCGCTGATCAAACGCGATTGCCTGGCGGAGCGTGTGCGGGACACCTCACCGAACATAGACCGTCATCGCTTTTTAATGTGTGCACACGCCCTTAGTTTGTATATTTTTTGTTACGTTGCGAGTGAGGCACAGGTAGTGTTCAAAGACTGCCAAGTTTTTATTTGAGTTACCTAATTAGCTTGTGAACATTTTATCCATTTCCACTGCTCGGAGCATTCAATCAGATATTTTATGAGAGAAATGCTTCTAATTCCTGTCAAAGTAGATTACGTCTACATTGCTGAATTAAATACAATATTCTGTGTATTTTAGTTTAACTTCTCTCTCGAACAAAAATTACAGAAACATAGTATTTTTCTCAATTATCCACGTTTACCTGCATAAAATGACATCCAAGTTTTCTACCATTGCGAACTCCGCAGATATCTGCGTTTAATTTCAAAATGGAGTCAAAGGAAGATTTAAAACGATTGCTACTCGTACTTATAGGACACTTGGCGACGCAATTCCGAATCTCATCAAATCGCATTGAATTTTACACATCTCTGGGACCGGCTGTTTTAATGAAAAGGCATACGTAGCAGAGATGCTAAGCTCGTAAAAGAAATCTAAACTTTGAAGTATATACTATTTTTTTAAGTCACTGAAACTTAGTAATTTAATGAAGGTATAGCTGCAAACTTTTATGTTTTTTTTTCAAACTACCACGATAAAAAAGTATATCCCGTACTAGTTAACATGGCACCTGGCTCGACACATTTCGAATGACGTTTCAATTTAAATTGAAAAATTATATATTTCGATGAAAACAATATGAACGCGTTAGCATCACTGTTACAGTTGCGTTTATATTATTTTCATCGAAATCGAATGGTTCAATTTAAATTAAAATGCCAAAACGTAATTCGAGCCAGGTTCCAAGTTTATAATATACAATTGTACGTGTAGTACGTGTTTATAAAATATTTTTTAAATTCATATTTGGAACATTACGTTGTGAGTGTAGATATACTGTTATAATACATTACTGCAGCGGCCAGCAAAAGAAGCATTGATGGACGAACGGGTAAATATGGGCCGAGGCGAAGCCGAGGCACATATACGTAAGTCCATCAATGCCTAATTGTGGGCTTGTGGCCAAGGCTTGTATAGTACTTTTCTCAAATAATGCACGGAAATTATAATTAAGAAGTACCTTGAAAATTAATCAATGACGAATAACAACAACAATAATTTTTCCCGCAAATAAAACCTCTGATAAGTTACCTCCTTGGTTGCCATGTTTCAGAATAAAATACCGTTCCATTTTTAAATAACACGACAGATATATTATGATTTTTATCTACACTCACAACGTAATGTTCTAAATATGAGTTCAAAAACGAATGCATAAACATGTACTTTTTTTTCATGGATAGGTAAAATAAAAAAAAAACCATTACAGTTCAACATTTCCCTTCGATTTTTAAACAACTGCATCATAAAATATTTTATCTACACTCACAACGTAATGTTCCAAATATGAGTTCAAATCGAATGCATAAATACATACTTTTTTTTCGTGGACAGGTAAAATTTAAAAAAAAAACCATTACAGTTCAACATTTGCCTTCGATTTTTAAACAACTGCATCATAAAATAACTTTTTAATTTTTATAGCACACTTTTTCTTTTTAATTTTTGGCGCGGGCTCATTGACTTAAGTCAATGAGCCAGCTTTTACCTTTGTCTATGTTTGAGCGCGCTGCGCAGTCATTCGAATACGCAATGAGAATATCCGCCATATTGGAATTAACTATTTTTCCACTTATTTTATTTCAACTGTATGAGTGAAGATAAAATAGTGTATGCAACGGCATATAATTAGGTATTAAAAAACTCGTGTAATGCTATTATCACACTCGGCTACGCCTCGTGTGATAAACCCACACTCGTGTTTTAATAACCCTTTTTATATGGTCGTTGCATAAACTACTATTTTTAATTTTTATAGCACACTTACTTTTTAATTTATTGGCGCGGGCTCATTGACTTATCTTTGTCTATGATGCCAGCTTTTATCTTTGACTATGGATGCGCGAGCTGCGCAGTCATTCGAAATTTCGAATACGCAATGAGAATATCCGCCATATATTGGAATAAACTATTTTTGCACTTATTTTATTTCAACTGTATGAGTGAAGATAAAATAGTGTATGAAACGGCATATAATTAGGTATAAGAACACTCGTGTGATGCTATTATCACACTCGTGTTTTAATAACCCCCTTTATATGGTCGTTGCATAAACTACTATACTATATAATTTATTTGGCCGCTAAACCACGACAGATAATATTATGGATTTTCATGCAACTTTTGCCGGCCGATATACAACAATTTCGATTTATATCCAAGAAGGTTGTCAAAATAATGCTCGAATTTCCAAACGTTTGAGAAAAACATTATTTTTGTAATGAAGATAAAAACATAAATATAATACTTACCTACAGAAAAATCATGAAAATATTAAAAGCATATTCAGTTTTTTTTTTTTTAGGTATGACCACTAGCAAGTTAACACACTTGGGATATCAACTGCTTAACCGGACTAAAAAAGCATGTTCAGTGTTTTTCAGTCCCGAAAATAAAATTATCCGTCCATCGTATTTTACAAGGGTTATACGTTACCCATGATACCAGGATCGCATAATTGCTAAGATAAGCTGCATAGATATATTAATGGTAAACACATTTCATGTTTCAATGTCGATAAGACTATCGCAATTAGAAACAAATCTAAAGTACCTGTCAGTGCGATGTTTATAATTACACTGTTATCACGACAAGATTATTATATTTCATAAAATTGACTTTGAAATAAACGCGCATTTGACAAAACAACGATTGTCGGCTGTAGTGATACTCGCCTAATAAATACTTATATCTTGAACATTTTGTTAAATTCGGAGCAACGTTCCCGGTGAGACAAAGGATTTTAAAGGTAAGGTTTTTTATGAGACGTTCGAACCTACCCTTAATTTAGAAGAAACTTGCTCTTCTGAATGTAATTAATTGAATTGAATTTTGTGCACAATTCATTAAGTAAATGATTCGTGGTATGACGGGCTACTAAATTATTTCTTTTCAGTTTACTAACTAAACTAACTAATACTGGATTACACGGATAGATTGTAGAATATTGTTGGGACCTTTCATTTTGAATAGCCTAGCCCTAGCCTTTAGGCCTGGGCTTTTCAACACTCATTTGTTATTCGAAAAGTAAAACAACAAATGTTTTATTATAATGATAACTGGTTCACAACGTAGGTACTTAATAGGAGTTCAACAATGTGAGAGCGTGTCCGACCGTTCATGAAATTTATACGTTAGCAATGCAAATGAATACCAGTCCGTTTTCATGTCACCCTGGTAATTCTACCATTCCACATTACATGACACATTCTGCTACCTGGATAACAAACATTGAAATTACAGTCATTTACATAGAGAGGTGTAATTATTGTTTATATCGTGTTCGTAAATATCAAATTGTTTTATGTAAATGAGGTAACATTACGCCTAATCACGTACGTTTTATTTTGACAACGCGTTGCGTTCTAATCGAAATTGTAAACTACGTTATATAACAAAGCAAAAAGCTTGTTTCATATAGGTACCTAATTCAATAATAAATACAACGAAAAGTTCGTTCGAAAGTTAACAAATAAAACTGCAGCAAGAAGTTTTCAGCTGCACCTCGTTTTCAGTTAATTTTGCTGACCGTTGCAAAAGTTCACAAAGCGGTAAAATCTATATTTTACGTCTAAGATAGAATCAGTTTTCTCGTAGTTTCTTTCAGCATTAATGTTATAAAACTTTTACGAGTTTGACCTTTTCAAGAAAGTAGGTACTTACAATAATTACGGAAATTAATAATTTTATAGCCAATTTGGTACAAAGGGAACGATTATACTTGGACAACTTTGTGAAATACACCGAACAAGTAGTCGAAGAAGAGAAAGAAGCTGACACATACGAGTACCTACCTAAGTCCCTCTAAAAAAACGTTAAAATATTACAACGCCAAACTTTAAACATCACGCGATTTTTTAAATAATATTTATGGCATTCTATTTATTATTCACGTAATTTTTCTTGAACTTACAAAAATACGGACTAGATTAATCAATTATTCATGCTCGCTACTAGGATAACATATCACGAAGTTTCTTAGTACTCGCAGTCTGAGACACCTTTATTATGTTAATACTTGCAGATTCAGAAATGCACTCCGTTTCCAGCTGTATCCGAGTGCTTACCTGTGTAACATACAAGTGAATTTCCACTCCTAGCAATTATTATTTCCTAGTACCCTCAAGTTTATTTACGGGGTTCTTGTGTGGGATTTAGTGAAGTCGTGTTTTGGTTTAATTTGAAACATTGGGTTTAGGTTTAGGATGTTGGTAGTAAAATTGATTATACTGTACTTATTTATTTATCTCGTTTTTGCAGGTAAGTTGGAGCTACCGGTAAATAATACTACTAATCTCGAGTGAAACCAAATAACCAAGAAGTAAAACACTCATCAGTAAGTTAATAGTTGTAATGCTCATCTCAAAAATGTGAATCTGCTTTTGATTCTGTAAAATTGTCGAAGTGAAGGCTTGGGTGAAGTGATTACGAAGTGAGCTGCCAATCCATGTAATCAAGATGGCATGACAGCTCACTTCGTGATCACTTAAACCAAGCCTTCATTTCGACATGTTTACAGAATCGATCGGCTGGATTCATCAGTAGGTAAATAAGTCCTATATTAACATAGCTCATTCTATTTTTTTCATAAAAATGCGTTCCTTTTGTCTTGTTTTTAATAACAAACACAGACAAATACTGGCAAATAGTACTTTTAAAAGGCAAAATCGTATGCCTTTAAAATTAAAAAGTAATCTAGAGAACATCTATATTTTAATCCATAAACTGGTTCAGGATCAGATGTCCCTAGGGATGCATTCAATTTTCGGATACCAAACCAATCATGTGCTATCAACTGAATCGTTTTGGATACAAGCACAAACTTGTAAAATAACGACGTCCCTACCTAACCTGGTACCCTAGTACTAAAGCGTAGATATAGAAATAAGAAAAAAACTTCTAGCCAGCTTAAATAAACATTACCGATTCGTTTCAGGTAAATGCTGAATACTGAAAGTCAAAATATATTGTTTCATGACGTGGGTACCAGCGTTACAGGTCGGCACAGATGCTGAAACCACATTTTTTACAATGCGTGTCCTCGTTCATAAATCAAAACGAATTTCATGAACATACTTTTTGGGGGCCTAGGTATTGCTGTAAAAATTGTACTTATTTCGTGTTGCTAGATAATAGGTACCACCCACCTGTGTTGGTTGTTGCTAGCATGCATGAAGACTTGTGGAGTTGCTGAACTCCACCAGTTACTGCAATTTTTTGCCAACGTACTAACTTTTTTTTACAACGCCTATCAGTATCATTTGCGAAACTCCTATAATTTCAACCAATCAGTCTTCATATAAGTACATACGTACTCGAATGAGTACAACCTTGTGGTGCTTCTGCAACCGATTTACTGTTCACATAGCCATGTGTTGCTAAACCACTTGCTGAACTGTGGCGTTTGAGTTTCAGACTCAAGAGAACTATTTGATGAAACCTCGTGGTTCCTACATTGTTGAGGCACTTGCTACTCAAATAGGCTGTGTGTTTTCTTGTTCTCCTAGTACAACTTCCGTGGTTTTCCTCTTTTTGAGTGGTTTTTGATCATGTTCGAGTAGCTTTTTTGGAGCCGATGATGCCATTTATTTGCCTCAGTATTAATACACTTCTGGACACATCTATTGGCCCACCTTAGAGTTTAGGTTTCGATGGCCCCTACCGAAATATGATTGCTAGATTGAACAAAAACTGTTGATGCAGTTTTAAACCTGATACATTTTACCATCTTTTTCGATCGTATTGTTTTAAATTTGAATTCAGAATACCATACTACATGGAGCTACGCCTAACAAGTCGGATATGCGCCTTGTTAAAGGCAATTGATTTTTGAATAAAAACATGTTTTATCAAATAAAGGTTTAATTTAATAACGCATGTTGCCTCCTTAGGCATCTACCACAGCTCTCATACGATTAGGCATAGAGTTTATCAACCGCTCTATGAAATTTTGAGGGATCATCTCCCATTCCTCTTCTATGGCAGTTTTCAACTCCTGCATCGTCTGGGCAACTGGCTGACGAGCCCTAACACGTCTTTTTAGCTCGTCCCACATGTGCACAATGGGGTTCATGTCTGGGCTTCTGGCTGGCCAGTCCATAACTGTGATGTTCACATCCCGAAGATATTCCCTGACGATGCCGGCCGCATGGGCTCTTGCATTATCATGCATAAAAAGGAAATTTGGGCCCACATAGTCCGCGTATGGTATCACGTGAGGTTCTAAGCACTCACGAATGTACCTTTCAGCATTTAATGTTGGCAGCCGTGGTCCTGTAACAACCTCAAGTTGAGTTTTGCCGCTCGCGGATATACCGCCCCAGACAGTCCATGAGCCACCGCCATAAGCAACCCTCTCTTCAAAGCAGCATTGTGCGAAACGCTCTCCCTTACGTCGATAGACCTTCTTCCTTCCATCATTGCCATGTAACACAATTTTAGACTCATCAGAAAAGAGTACACGGCTCCAATCTTGCTGTGTCCAATTTAAATGACTGCGTGCGAAATGAAGGCGCGCTGTTCGGTGGGCTCGCGTTAGTTTGGGCCCATTAGCTGGCTTGTGTGGTACCATATCGCGTTCTTTTAACCTTCTCCGAACAGTTCGAGCGCTCACAGATACTCCGTGGAAGTCGCGAAGTTGGTTTTGTATCTCAATGGAGGTAAGGTGACGATTTCTCAAGCTGGTCGTCACGATGAATCGATCCTGCCTTTCAGTTGTGACCCGAGATCGTGGCCTTCCTTGGCGACGAACAAAGCCGCCAGTCTCTAGGTACCTCCGATAAACATTTCGGACCGCAGATCGACTTAAATTAAGTTGAGCACTCACGTTTCTTTGGCTGTGTCCGGCCTGAATAAGTGCCACAGCTTGGGCGGCGACTTCAGGTGAAGTATCCATAGATTATTGATAGAACCTCACCTTAATGTTAAGAATAAGTAATGTTTGTTGCAAAACCAAAGATATCAATCACTTTTTCAAGAATTAAATCCAAGTAAACCAATAAAACCAAGTTTTCTTAGTATTCGATTGTTTGATATCAACAAACAGGCTCCAAATTGTCTTTTGTTTCTTTAAATTCTGTGTTCGAAATTCAAAAAAAGACTATTGAATGAAATTGTGAATGTGCCAGGTTCAAAACTGCATAAAAACTTTTTGCTCGACCTAATATAAAATTTTAGCTAGGACCAAACGAAACTGAAAATACAAGGTGGGCCAATAGATGTGTCCAGAAGTGTATTTTTGTATTAAACTTGTTATTTCGAAGCTGCTTCTATTGGGTGGTCTTTATATTATTATAACAAAGACAGATAAAAGTAGTCAAATCTTTTGCGCTAGAGTGGCTTTCTTTCAGTAAAAGATTTTATCTACACTCACAACGTAATGTTCCAAATATGAGTTCAAAAACGAATGCATAAACACGTACTTTTTTTTCGTGAATAGGTAAAATTAAAAAAAAAACCATTACAGTTCAACATTTTCCTTCGATTTTTAAACAACTGCATCATAAAATAACTTTTTAATTTTTATAGCACACTTTTTCTTTTTAATTTTTGGCGCGGGCTCATTGACTTATGTCAATGAGCCAGCTTTTATCTTTGTCTATGGATGCGCGCGCTGTGCTGTCATTCGAATACGCAATGAGAATATCCGCCATATTGGAATAAAATATTTTTCCACTTATTTTATTTCAACTGTATGAGTGAAGATAAAATAGTGTATGCAACGGCATATAATTAGGTATTAAAACACTCGTGTGATGCTATTATCACACTCGGCTACGCCTCGTGTGATAAACCCACACTCGTGTTTTAATAACCCCTTTTATATGGTCGTTACATAAACTACTATTACGTAACGGACAGTACCACCTACCTTTGCAAACATACACAATGCTTATAAACAAATACATATTTTTGTTACGTGGTCTTCATTCGCCTTAATTATGCCTAATATTTTCACGATCAAACCTACTCCTTGAAACCCTGAAAAGTCAATAAAAACTGCAATCATCAGACGTATTTCTGCCACTGATAAGCGAGAGAATTTATCACATTTCAGCACATCGACATCGGAGTGATTTCCGAGCCAGTGACCGTAAAAACGATAACGGTTTTTATTTCCCTTCATTCCTACGTTTACACATATTTTTTATATTGCTACTTAGTGATTTATCGGGTTGTATATCAATGTTGCGGTAACTGTTACATACCGAGACTTCTCCGTGCCTCGGAAAGCATGGTAAGCCGTTGATATCGTCTGACATTTAAAGATCTTTGACGGTCGTTTAGGATGAGCGTTTACGAGGAGCTCGTGGCTATATTATAACAGCCGCACGGACCAATCTTTAAGGTTAAGCAACGCTTGCCGAGATTGGTCTGTGGATGGGTGGCCATATTAACATATCGAGATTCCTCCGTGCCTCGGAAAGCACGTTAAGCCGTTTGTCCCGGCTGTCATTTGTAGATCTTTGGCAGTCGTTACGGATTGTCAGAAGCCAAAAAATCTGACACCAGTCTTGCCAAGAAGTACCGTGTTACCCAGTTAATGGGTTGTGAAGGTCTGGTAGGCAGCCGCTCCACGTAAAATACTGGTATTCAGCTGAATCCGGTTTGACTGGGAGCCGACCCCAATTTGGAGATGGTGACGGTCGTTTAGGATAGTCAGAAGTAAGAAAATCATGACACCAGTCTTGGTATCGTGTACCTACTGAGTTCAGCTACTGAGTTGTGTAGGTCAGATTAAATACTGAAAGTCAGCTGTCCGATTAGAATGGAAACCAACCCCAGTATACTGGGAAAAGGCTAGACAGATAGATTTATTATTATCAATGTTGCGGAGCAGTTCGATAAGTCTAGCCTGAAGCTGCAAACCAGAAGCTAGAGATCAGTTAGATCCTCTGCTGGACATAGGCAACCCCCAGGAGTCACCACATCGACGGGCCTTATGCAACACGCATCCTACGAATTCCTCCGGCCTTCGCCAGGTTATCGGTCCACCTTGTGGAGATCCCTCGTGTACCTTATTTCAGCATATTTTTATCATGAAAAAAGTAATAATTTATCTGCAAAACGGGAAACAGAATAAGCTCATTAACCATCGGAAAACAATTAAAAGCAAATGATACACGGGTACCTACGAGTACATCCCGTGTATCAGTGGCAATCATTTAAATGATTGACTTTTATGTTTATACATTTAAATGATATCGCAAAAATTGTACCTTTTATGTATCAATTGGGTATGTCGAAGTCGAATAGGTAAGCATTTAATGAACATGGCTTAAGAGCAATAAAACAGGGATAATTTATTTTAAAACACTAACAACCTTTCAGTGGGTGAAAGTACTCATGATTATAAACCACTTTTAACATGGGACCAACTCTGAAATATCAAAAAATAAATCGGCTGTTTCATACAAAATGCAATATTCACCCGATGAAACAGCAGATATTTTTTCGATTTTTCAGGGTGGTCTCTACACAAAAGTTGTTAATCATGAGTACTTTCGCCCACTGAAAGGTTGTTAGTGTTTTACAAATAACCCTGTATATTGTGATTGGTGCTTGCAAGCTATCCAGGATTTTTTACAGCACTGCAGGATACCCAACACCTCACTTTTTAGTGCTTACATGTCTTGTTTGCACAGGTGAATGCGCATCTTTGTGCAAGAGTATAGATCTATTGTAATTAAATGCGTCTACATAATTTAATTGCAACTGGACTTCCATTAAGGAAATTGAATTAACTTGCAAGCTGTTCGGATGCCGTATGAAACTATGTTAGTGGGTGCAACATGAGCTTATCGGTTCCCTATCCATTTGCATAAAATTTTAAGACCTAATATAACTTAGCATAATTTTGTTTGGCATAATTATATTTTCGCATAATATAATTACGCATAACAGCTTACGCATAATTTTTTAAGCATAATTTCTCTAACCATAATAATGATTAAGCATAATATTCTAAAGCATAAATTTATTAAGCATAAAGTTCTAAAGCATAACTTTTTTAAGCATAATATCCTAAAGCATAAATTTATTTACGCATAATGATATTAAAATATATTTTTATAGGTATAACAATTTATTTCGACGATTGGAAAAAAGCCATATCTCCTGAATCAGGTAATATAATATATAACATATTAATATAATACAGTGAAACTTGGTTAAGTGGGACCTGGATAAGTGAGAAACCTCCATAACTGGAACTCATGCTGAGGTCCCAACACTTTGGCACTGAATTACCTCTGTTAGTGGGACGAGGTAAACCTCTATATCTGGGATTTGTTCTTTCGATTTATCATCATAGTTACCTCTATAACTGAGACAGCGAGTAAATTTTATATGCATAAACCTCTGTAACTGAGATAACATTGTTTGTTTACTCATTCTTATTCTACCCACAAATTCCACACGTAATTCCAAGTACGTAAGTACAAATTTTGAGCTTCAATTACCTTCAGTTTTAGTTTCGCTTTACTATCATACAGATGTTTATTTGAAAAATGTCAAAACGAAAGCTAAATCGTTATCATTTACATACATAACACGTTATTTTATTTAATGATCGCACCTGTATAACTGAAATAACCTGTATTCTCACCTCTATTAATGGAACCCTCTGTAAATGAGACAGATATTTATTTATACCTGTATATCTGAGACACTGGGTAAGTGGAATACCTCTATAAGTGAAACGACATTGCAGGTCCCTTGATGTCTCACTTAACCAGGTTTCACTGTATAACGTATTGAACAATTTTGTGGGTTTTTTTTCGCTGTAGGAAGCATGGAGCAAGCAAGCATACAGCATGCAAGCAAGCATGCAGCAAACAAGCAAGCATGCAGCATGCAAGCAAGCATGCAGCATGCAGCATTCAAGCGAGCATGCAACATGCAGCAGGCAGGGTTTCTGTCACGGCTCCGGCACTGCGGGCCTCCGGCGGCCCCACGCGTGCTAATCGTCGCAGACGGCTTTCGCTCACCGCCGCGGCTGAGGATGGCCGGCAAAGCCGGCCAACAAGCCGATGCTGCGGTGGTGAGCGAAAGCCGTCTGCTCCTGCTCCAGCCGCCTGCTCCTCAGCCCGCGGGCCGCCTCGCCCCTACGCGCCTACGCGATTTTAAATTACACTCTAGGGGTAGGACAAACAAGACTACGTAGAGTCGGTTTTGCAGCAATTCGGTTCTGTCACTAACTTTTGTTGCACAGCATATTAAATTCAGTCGATATTAAAGTCATTAGGCCTACTAACATTATGCTAAAAGTCATTAGGCCTACTAACGTTATGCTAATAGTCATTAGGCCTACTAACGTTATGCGAATCAAATGTATGCCAATACAAATTAGTCTTCAAGATGATTATGCCAACATAAAATGTATGTCTAAAAAAATTATGCCGAAGTATTATTATGCCAAAACAAATTGTGCCAAAATCGTTATGCCGAAGTATATTAGGACAAAGAACATTATGCGAAAAGATTCCCTCCTGCAGTTTTCAGCAGTGCGATTCTGTAAACATGTCGAAGTGAACGCCCGGGCGGGGCGCACGACGGGTGAGTTGTCAAACCATACAAATAAGATGGAATGACAGCTCTATTGTCATTCACTCCGCCTAGGTGAACACCGTGAGATGTCGACAGAATCGACCGGCTGGTCATGCTGCAGCACAGGTTAAGGTTACCTGTGCGTAATCTACTTATAATCTGTTTATGGAAACCTTTCCAGTGAGCCAAAATACTACCTAAAGGTAACTATGCTGTAACATAGTGAGGAGTTGTCTATTCTGCAGACTTTAGGTCATGCTGCAGCATCAGGTCAAAGTTACCATATTCTTGCCATACTATTGAAGTAATAGAATACCAAATTTTGCATCGATCAGACCCATGGAAGTTGGTCACATCCCTTCATCAACTAGAAAAGATTTTGATAAAACATATCTCAGAACCACGGCTAGAAAACCTGCTTTCAAATAAAAAAATCGCAACTAAATCGTTTCACCCGTTTAAAAGCTATGCGTAGTTCTTAAACGGTCAGTCTGTAGCACCTTAGCTACAGAGACACACCCCTCTTTTGGTCGGGGGTTAAAAAAAAGGTTGTACCTACTTACAACAAAGTGATGTACTAATACACCAACATTAAACAGTGGCGTAACTTTTTATTCTCAAACCTCAGTATTTTTCACGACCCGTCGGCTAACCGCCGAAAGGGTGCGTTACCGCGCAATGCCGCCGATTTCATTTCCGTTGGGAAATGCGAGAGATAGCGGCATGGCGGGCGCCGCCGGGCGGTGGCTCTCTCATTATGTTTGTGGCGAAAAAATTCGGATACACACTGAAATATTTTATGTTTCAGCTTTCACATTGACCTTGCGGATCCGGACGCGGCGGAAGGATTATGAATTCAGGTTTTTTATAACACATGTTGGGTCGTTTATGTGAGTTTTTGTTGGTTTATACGAAAAGAATTAATAAAACATTGTTCCCGAAAAACGGCTTTATTTTTCGTCCGTTCGCTGTCTATTTTGTTAATTAATTGCAGCGGTTACGGATTAGCAGATACCAGGCAATGAGAAACAATAATCGGCTGGATTGTTCGCTACACGATAGCACATGCGAGCCATAAATAAGGCTTGTTGTCCAAACCGAACAACAGGCGATACGGGCAATCCTGTCTGCGTTAGTATTTGCATCGTATTTACTGTAGATGTATGTAAACCTGACTAACTAACCCAAGCCCACCTCGCATGTTCTCGCATGTGCTGGAAAAGCAAAATGTATATCATATTGTTGGATGTGTAAGTCAAGTTTACAAACTGACAATTAGTGTACTAATAAAAGTTTAGTGAAAAGGCCGCATATTAAACTGTTTAATAAATGAATTTAGATAAAATTTATCTTTTCTACGATAAACAAAGAAACGCGACGCCAATACAACTTCGAAACAAGAATCAGTCGGTTTGAACGAAACAGGAAGAAAATTAATTATGGCGGTAGTTCAGGAAACAATGCCAGAAGTACTAAGGCAACATGACCACTTGAGAAAAATGTACGCATTTGTCTTATAGTCAGTAGTCTACCGGCTGTGAGAGGCACTTTGAGTGATTAATGAGTTCAGATGGAAAAGCTAGACCTTTATTTATATCTTATGTTCGAAGACTTGAAAGATCTGAGGAAACTGGAAATAATGTTTTATGGAGATCGTTTCGTCGGCTGCCATCTGGAGGGATATGAATCATAATTCAAATTATAAACGTACTGCGTGGTTCGTTCAAGTTCCCTGTTCCAAGTGCTTCTGTTTCGCCACATAAAACCTACTTTAGCATAATTTACAAACAAACTAGGTGTGTTCCATTTCCGTTGGTCGCTAAACTAAATAAGGGCTGTAAAAAGAGCAAGAAAAACACAAAAAGACACAAAAAGCCGTCTGATTATAAACCGTTAATTACGGGAGTTGTTTGTACGTTAAACATTGCTAATTACGAGTCGTCATATGCGGGTGGTGCCGTGAAAATAAAAGAAAATTAATTCAAGTGTTTAACGAAGCTTGCTGTGTGCTTTTTTTTGGAAATTTGTAAACAAAAGAATATCGTTGTCCGTGAAATTCTAATTGTGATTTACTTTATCATCATCATCATGACATGATGTCCTCTTCTGACATAAACAGAATCTTAATTCAAATTCGCTAGAGAACACTTAAATGCCATGGTCCTTTAGCGGACCGTTCTTCGAGAATCAGCGTTTGAGTTTCTGCTACTCAAATTCGTTGTTGCTGCAAATCAGATCTTTAAACCCACCACTGACACAAATGTGAAAGAATGCCAAGTTAAGCTTCGCTGGTAAAAGAAATGAGATCTAAAGTATACCAAGTTCTTTCAAAGTTCCTATCATGCGCAACCTTCTTCAGTTGCTTTAAAAGAAAATTTGTAGTTCTCTGCTACACAATATGGCGACTGGTAGAGGCTCCTTGGGCAGTCAGCCTCATTAACTAACTTATATATTGAACTTGCTTGATCAGCTACTCTGCTGTAATAAAAGAACAACAGAAAGTTATAAAATGCCAACTATTGTCTGACCTTCACTTTAAAAAATAATAAAAACAATTGGTTTTATTTTTCCGTCAAATGAACACACAATTTGTTAAAAAAAATACTTAGGTAAGCCTTCTTATAAAATACAAAAACAGCAAATGAGAAAAGTCTGTCTACATATTAGGATGTTGGTTTTTCAATCACGCTCTAACGGCTGAATGGATTTAATAAAACTTGTAACACACGAGGGTAGTTCGTGACCTAGATTTAAAATAAGATAGGGGTACTTTTTATTTCTAAAAAGATTAATAATAGGGGAGCCCCTATAAGTCCCGACTTTAACGTGGGCGAAACCACTTTCAAATGCTAGTTAAAATAATATAAATTCTTCCCTTCAAATGTCAGAAGCCGTCAGAATTCAAACTAGCGGGTAATTTATATAAAAGTTAAATTATTTCTCACTATTCCATCTTTCATCATGAATTTGTTATAACTTTCGAACTAGTTTGAATGACAGTTTCATTTCTCTATCTTATAAAACACTAGCACTTCGCCCGCGACTTCGTACACACATATCCTGTTTTTGCCCGTTGCCGTATAGCCTTAGCCTTCCTCACAAACTCACAAACTTTGCCTCTTTATGATATTAGTATAGATTAATTGGTAGGTATATTCCTCAAATATATTTTGGAATATTCCACTAGGTTTACGTTGAAATCTAGAGTGATTTTAGGTTCAAAACTAAGTATTTAACCTTTCGAAGTAACATGTGTCTACTGTTTTATTTCTTATTAATTTTAAGCGTTAGAATATAGCTAGGGGTCCATTAATTACGTGAGGAGGTTTTGGCGATTTTATGACCCCCTCTCTCCCCTTGGTGAGATGTCGTGAGACACGACGCGACCCCCTCCGTCACCTCCAAATCTCACGTTAGATTTTTCAAAATTTATATTTTTAGAATACACACTGCCCCGTGGCACTGCTGGTGTACTGTGGACCGCACACCAGTGTTCTGCCTGCAGCCCATGAGCATGTCATGTTTTACTTAGGCGATTTGTTGAACGACCAGTCTCTTGACTCTTCCTCCAGACTCTTGCAATTTCATACTATTGCTTCAGTTGCTTAAGGAAAAGAAATTTTCCTCATTTTCTCCCCTCAACACCCCCTTAAAACGTCTCACGTAATTAATGAACGCCCCCTACATTTACATACATTTTTACATCAAATATTATATCAGCAATTTATTCTACCTAAAGTAAAATATAGTTAATATTTCGCAACCACAGCATACAAGTTTGCATATGGTGCGCTGGGGAAAACTAATCAAAAACTGAACGAAAATCCTACATTTCACAGCAATATTTCACAGTAGTCACAAAAGGACGGCCGGATTATAAAAATAACAAAACAAACCTATAATGACACTTCTAGTTATTTAAAAACAAAAGCAATTGAAAAATAAACTATCTGTATTACTGGCCCGGCTTGCCGTGGCGCACATTCGTCCATAAATTTACGAACGCAGCCGCGGCTTTGTGTTGCATCTGTAACATTTTGCCGCCGTAACGAGCTGGCGTACCAGGGGAGAATAACTCGACATTAAACTCACATAGAATTAGGAATCTTCACTTCACAATATCACTTCTCTTTCATAAGCCCAATTTCGTAGGTACCTAGATGAAAACGTTCAAATCCGCTCTGTCCACACCAGATTAGTGGATACAGCTCTTGTTCCGATGATAACCACTGGTTGCCTTAAACCGACTCAGTCCGAATGCTCGGCATTGCACCACCAGAAATTGGCTGGACTGTAGCAAGCCGTATAGAAAGGGCAAAATTAGAAAACGACTCACGCCACCCAATGCACAGTAACAGCTTGGTGCCCCAAAGAGTAAAAAGCCGAATAAGCGTTCTTTGATGCGTGAGTCCATCTACCGGCAAAACCTCCACAGAAAGATGCGAACTTTGGCGAGAGATGCTCAATCCTCCTGATTGTTTTATCGAGCTCTCACAGAACCTCTCACCTGGGCACGCACTGCCGTGGCTGACCTGGAAAATTCTAAATAGACTCCGCACTCAGGTCGGCCGCACTAAAGATAACCTCCTCAGGTGGGGGATCTCGGATTGCTCCCATCTTCAGTATGTTTCTGAGGCGTCGCTCCGCAGCAGTCCATGGTCCACCTTTTATCTTGCGCCGCATGCTCTGTCATGTGAGGTCTGTACATGTGAGGTCCTTATGGCTGCGTCAGCGAATGGTTTTTACCGTTGCTGAGTACTGGGCCAAACATAAAATTTAATCACTCTATTTGCCACCGACACGCTAAGAATCATCTCAGCGACAATAAATGTCAAAAACATGTCAAAATGTAGGAAAATTAGAGGTGTTTTGACAGATTGTGACTGCGAAGCGAAAGCGAATACTCCTTAAAAATAGAAGAATTGCTCCTCATGCCTGAAGAAACTCTAAAAGTTTGCCAGTCAGCCACTTTGGTAACGAGGTTGATGAACCGAACATAAGGAACGTACCTCGAGGCTCTTTTATTTACTGCACTCCTAGGCCCATATTCCAAAACGTAAACCGAAAGTCCAACTCCATCGGAACTTGTCATAAATTGAAGTTATTGCATTTGTTTGCTCATCTCTCGAGTACGAAAATGTCAATTAGACAAACTTTCATTGACATTTTCGTACCAACTCATGTTAGAGTTGGAGTTCGACTTGAGTTGGAGTTTAGTATTTGGAATATTGGCCCTAGTCTCCATTCTGTCATAATGCCAGCAGAGTTGTCAAGAAAATACAGGAATAAGTCTCTGACGCAGAAAAACTCGTCCCAGAAATGGGTGCCTGCATCACTTGTAAAATAGTTCTTTTAGAGCCTATAATTTATTACAAAAAAAAAACAAAAATACTAATCTATTCTTTTCATAAATATTAGTGTAGATGTAGAAGTATAGACTATTTTTTACACCTTCACATCGTTTGGCACACATTGTGTATAAGTAAGTATTTTATTAAAGTGAGCTATTTTCTTTTTTGCTGAATTTTCCTCATTCAGAGATTTTAGGAAGAGACTTTTCAGGTCACGAGCTTGTTTTTAAACTTTACTTCTAACAAAAGCTATGATTATGAAATTTCCACACGTCCAGCGAGTTTTCCCCGAGTTTCACCGACAATGGTAGTCCAACTGAATCTATGTCGAGTGGGCACCACTCCTGCAGTTCCCCCGCTCTCGAGCTGCGATACTATTCGAATGGCCGACCAAAGAGCGCACAGCTTTGTTCCCGCGTTTTTTGCAACCGTTATATTTTTTTAATTTTAGAACGTAGAACAAGGATGGTTTGTAATTTTAGCTTTTTTAGTTTAGTGACTTTCTCTTCTAGAGCTTTTCAGTTTGACTTTTTTCCAGGCTGATGATTTTGTATTTTTTATGCTTTGACAACCGACGTTTATTTAATTTCATTTTTGATTCACTAATTAGACGTAGCATGATTCCCAGAAAACAGTAACCAAAACTGTTTTTCCTATGCCTAACTAAAGTATTTAACATTGTTTACAATGAATGCAGATTACAGTTAGTAACCTCGTAACATAGTTGTTTTGTTTATGCTTTATGATGAATGGGTCGTACGTTTGTGTGTCGCGCTCTCGCCTCGCTCTAGGGGTGTGGGCAGACTTGTAAGCGACAAATGAAATAAGTATTATTGGCCCTTTAACGCATGCATTTCAACAAATAATAATCAAAAAAGTGTTTTTTTATTTATTAGTAGGTATATTAATGATTTAGTAAATGAACATAACGAACTTAACTATTTATATCTACTAAACCTAACTATATACAAACTAGACTAAAAATTGCGAATTATGTACAAAAAGTGTAAAAAACAAATTGATCATTGGGCATCAAAAAACTCATCCACATCGCTGTCAATGACAAAAGTGCCCAGAACACTGGCAGCATTGCCACGTTGAATGGCAATGCTGATTCTTTGGCCAAAGAAAAGCCCAGCCCTCTGGTCACGTGAACAGTCGACAAGTCGTTTGCTGATGTCCCGAAAGACTCGGTGAGCACTCGGACCCCATGGGCCTAGTCTTTCAAAAAACCAATTATTGAAAACCAAACGAAAAGAAAATTTAAAGTTCGTACATCCTGCTAAGTAAATGCGGGGTAATTTCGTCCGTCCGAGCGGCTGTCCGGCTCGTCTGCCATTCGCCGTCCGGCCCGCACCGGACATTGCTCTCGGCGGCCTACTAGGGCAACATAGAATACAGCACTCCGACACTACAGCAGGAAATTGCACTTTTGCAATAACTCTACTGTCCGTGGGAATTGGGAGGATCTTTGTCTATTGTCTATGTATAAAAATTTAGAAGTTTAGTTCTAGGATAGAAGCTTTTGAGAAAGTTACGTTAAGTTAGACTGCCTAATACCTCAGATTGTCAGCGTGATGATAAATAAAGTATGGAACTAAACCCTACCTACAGATAATAAAATAGTCGTAATATTATTTTGAGTACAACAAACCTTATCTGTTCTAGCACATGTGTACCAGGATTACATAAGCTTAGAACACATAACGAAGCCCTAACCCCTTAGAACCAGAAACAATAGAGTATTATTACCGCCACACTGTTATTGTTGTTTCCGCGCTATTTTCATATTCTCAGAGCAGAATTTCATCTTGGACGTTATTTTTAGTTTAATCTTCTAGGAAAATACAAGGCGTTTCTAACATTAAAAATATTTAAGTGAGAAATTCAAAGTCTCAGATTTTGTCGTTATGTCATCTGCCTTTTCCCAACTATATTGGGGTCGGCTTCTAGTCCAACAAGATTCGGCTGAAGACCAGTATTTTACGTGGAGCGGCTGCCTACCAGACCTCCACAACCCATGAACTGGGTAACGCGGTAGTTCTTGGCAAGATTGGAATCAGATTTACTGGCTTCTGACAATCCGTAACGACTAATATTTAAAAGATAATAAATACATACATGATGATGATGGTAGAATTGATTATAATTAACTTCCCCCCTTTTAATAATACCTTCTTAATATTAATTCTAGCGAAAAAGTGACCTACGTATTTAACACGACGAGTTCCTGAAAAAAATGGTCGTGACAGACCGACAGACAGACAACGAAGATCACTTCAACCCCCCCTCAACCCCTGAAACCCTCTCACCTGTCAACCCTTATAGTATCAACTATAAAGGTTCCGTTTTTTCCTTTTGAGGTAGGTACGAAGCTCTCAAAAAAAAAACTAGTGGCGGTGAAAACCTAATATAACCTCGGCCACATCAGAATCGACCAATTTCAAGATATGGCTACGACATCACCTACATTCTTCTTAAGCATTTCGTATGACATGATCAAGTCTCCTGTCTGAGTATACTATATCTACACTCGAGTCAACCGTGCAAGTTGAAGAGCTAAACCACACTACGAGTAAACTGGTTCACTAGGTAGATAACACACATTCAATAACATAGATAGTTAAGTATATTACCCGGTAACTATACTATCAGAGATTACTAGGGAAACATAGTTTAGCTAGAGCTTTTCGGATGGAGGTGGGAGATATTAATTTGGAGATAAGCTTGTTTTGAATACCAACTTTAGTGTTAGTTCAGTAAGTGTCTACGTCATCATTGTCAGTCAGTAGTCAGGACTTCAGGACTCTAGAGGAGCATTAATTTCCTTCTCAATCTACCTGTCAAAACCACCTCTAAATTCTCTGTATTTTGCATTGGCTTCAAGATTTTGAAACGAATTTAATTTGCTGTCGTCACAACCTGAATTTTAATTCACAGGGGTTCACAGACCATCCTTTTTTATGGATAGGAAATCATCAAACGCCTTGAGTGTCAGGCTCTTACTGACTAAAACCCATCCGTATTTCTACAAATGCCATTTGCGGTCCAGGGCCGCGGTGACTCTTTCGAACAAATTCCGACCTTTAAATCTTAGAAAAATAGAAAACAAGTACCTACTAGTAGGTAAGGTCTGGCTGGCTCGCAAATATCAAATGGCCGTCGCTGCTTCTAAAATATTGAAATATTCAGCCGTATCTAGCGGCTAGACTGGAACCAATTCCACTCTAGCTTGGAAAAGGCCAAAAGGATATTTAACTCTCTAAAGGCATAAATATTAAATACCGTTTCGCTGTGGTCGGCGCCGAAATACGCTGACTCGATTTATAATCGAGTATTGATTTCGTGCGGCCATAATATTTATTGGAGACGCGATTCCTTCCGTTTTGCCTTTTGATTTATTAAATATTCAAATTATTCAGAAATGCAGTTTCCTCGATATTTTGATGTACTTACTGTATTATTGTTTTTCATTGTAATTTTATTAGTTAAACAGCATCTACCATTTCCTATCCTTTAATGTTTGTCTGCAGCATTACCTATATTTATCTCCTCTCTCTTTATATTCCTTTCATTCTGGTATTTTCAACTTTTCATTTTATCATGAAGATTTATTTTTAACCTTCGTATCGCCTCGAGCAAATAAAGTTCGATATGAATAAATAATCGGTCATTGATTTTCATTCGTTTACTTCAGTGCGGTCCATAACCTGTGCCTCCGAAAGATATTGATTGTACAGGACTACCTCGGTTCCTCTTAGGTATATCCCGTACGAATTAACATGGCACCTGGCTCGACACATTTCGAATGACGTTTTAAGGTTTTAATTTAAATTGAAAAATTATATTTCGATGAAAACAATATGAACGCGTTAGCATCACTGTTACAGTTGCGTTTATATTATTTTTATCGAAATCAAATTGTCCAATTTAAATTAAAATGCCAAAACGTAATTCGAGCCAGGTGCCAAGTTAACGCGTACGGGTAGTACGTTTATTTTAGTCATCTCACTCCACATTTTATTTAGGAAATATTTCCTTTCCTTTCTTCTTTTGTCTTTTTTAATAATTTTTTAAATTTTATAAATCTTAATGAGTTTTTGAGATATTTGCAAAAAACCCAAACCCCTTTTTGATGGAAAACTTCAATTTTTTTCAGTAAATTGTTTTATAACTTCTGCAAAATTTTTTGAGCGAAATCTCATGTTTTTCAAAAATCCTTTCTGAAAAAAGTTTAACAAGAAAGCACTTTTTGACACTAGACTATACATAGGTAGTTAGCATAGGCTTCTACGAGTACGCGGTACAGAATTTTTGTTTGCTCAGAGCACTAACTACACAGCCACGTTGAAGGACAATACCGATTGCTTGGCCGAAGAAAGAGGCCAGCCCTCTCGTGTCACGTGAAGACTCAACTTACCTGATGTCCCGAAAACTCGATGACACCCACCCATGGGCCAAATGTTTCAATCCCAAAAGCTTGAAACTCAACTCCCAATAAGATTGTTGTTATATTTCCACAGGAAATCGAAACAAAAGTACGTACATCGGTACGATATTTGTTTTAATAAAAACATGACCAATTTTGTCATAACATGTATAGGCTTCATTTAAAATACGTTCAAATATAACCTTCCTAAGAATGCACTTTGACTACAAAATTCAAGTAGAAATATATTTTTAAAACTTCACCAATCGTATGCATGACCGTCCCCAAACGCGACCATACTTTTATTTTATTTCCTCCAAGAAATATTGCTGAAGATCACACAGTCACAATATTGGTACTAGGAGAGCATATTCCGAAGCACTTTAAAAATATAAACAAGCCAAGTTTAGCATGTTAAAGCCCGATATGTTTTGTACGTGCAACCGCAACTCCGCGATAGTTTCTTAGACAAGGCTAACTTGTAACGAAGTTATAACGTGGTTGGTACCGATATCCGATATGAGGCAGTAAGGCACCTATGTTTAGTGTCAATACGTGAAAAGTAGACGATTCCATGTTTGTACAAAATGGAATTGATGTGATAAACTTCATAGTTCCAAACTCGAACAAGTTTTAACGTAAGGTTTAATTTGATTCTTATCTGAAGTTTAATTCTTTTGTTTCATTTTTTTTTTAGAAAAAAACTGTTGCCAGCTTAGGCTGGGTGTTAGTAGGTAAGTATATTTCTTTCCTTAGGCACAAAACATACCGTTTTTCATACATGTATGTAAATAAGTAAGTAGGTAGAGCTCCTTGTACTGAAAATCAAATTAAAAAAAGGTATCTGTATGTTCTATTTCCAAAGGAATAAAAATAAACCATGCCACCATTTTTCGTCCGTATTCAATACGCGTTGAGAATTCTTAATTCAAAGTGCTGAATTTATTTCTTTACATGTCAAACTTCTTTGCCGCCATCAATTCGAAAATTAAACGCGTAACGTATAAAGCTTATTTTTTTTAATAACGTCCTGTTTGCCGAAGGACATTGATTGATCGGCGCGAATGGATTCTTTATAATCGGTCAAACGATTCCGTATCGTTTCGTATTTAGAATTGTCGTTGTAAAGAATCTTTTGATAGGATTTTCTTTTTTTATTACGGCGTAACTTTCCACAGAG
Organism: Melanchra persicariae; assembly: GCA_947386135.1. NCBI lineage: Eukaryota > Metazoa > Arthropoda > Insecta > Lepidoptera > Noctuidae > Melanchra > Melanchra persicariae. The sequence continues at coordinate 3,436,555 of OX376661.1, read as the reverse complement.
TAAATATTTACTGAACGTATTTTGTTATTTAACTTTTGTTTGAGGTTGAATATTATTTATTAAGCATACTTACTTACATAAAATATGTAGAAATAGTTCTCGATTGCGACTCCAACGAATCTAAAAAAATATAGGGTAGAATGACTAAAACAATCAAATTAGTCCGTCAGATATAAGATTTCCAATAAATATTGGACACATATTTTTTTTTCATGTAAACAATAATTGAAGACGATACAGTGCGTTAAAATCTTGTGTAACGTCATATTTGAGTACCCGTTTTACCTAAACGCGACGGTAATGTCTGTTTGTTTATTTGTGGATCTCCAACTACTGATCCACTTACAAAAATTTTTTTACTTATAGCCAGCTACACTCTCGTCGAGTACCTCAGGCTACATGTTATCACAAAAAAAAAACGGTTCAACTAGAGCGAAGCTGCGAGAAACTCTGTTAGGAATGAAAAAAAATAGCATTTGACAGTAGAAGAATAGTGTGTCCACCAGCTTGGTTAAACCTCCTTTCGCACATTCGTCTATTTCATCTCTGGTAACCCGCCTATATCTAGATCAACGCTAGTGCGATATCATCACAAAGGAAAACAAACCAACTAATGAGATGGCGCAGGGATCCATCACGCCAGGACAGATTGTATCCCGGCAGTACATACGGACAATGTTCCAATTCCAATGTTTAGCTTGACACGTTATTGTAGCGCTCTATGCTCTTTGTAGTTATGTACTCCTGGTATTGCTGTATGAAGGTGGATGGCTTCAGGCCTTTGTGTCTATGACGCCTGATGGTATCCCAGATTTTATCCCAGTAGTAGGTACATACGAACAATGTTCCAATTTCAAAGATTCAAAAATGTCCAATGTTTAGCTTGACATGTTAGACATACAGCACTACGCTCTTTGTAGTTATGTACTCCTGGTACCTATTTTTGTTCCGGCTGTCATTACAAATCTTTGACTGAGAAGTTCCAAAATCTGACAACCAGGGTATTGTGATACCCAATTATTGGATTGTGGAAGTCAGAGGCGTTTCATGTAAATCTCTAGGATTATAAAACAACCAGGTTCGATTTCTCTAATAGCAAGTTTAATCTGCTTGTCGACAGAAATATGGAAATTGGAAGAGAAATCGCGAACAGTTTCAAAAGGAGCTATAACTTGAATAACGCATAATCAAGTTAACCAGATGAATGAATATACCCATGAAACTCAATATTTTGGCGAATAAACGATAGAGTATCAACTTACGCAGGGCCTTTTCACACAAAATACTTCGCTCTGGACTTTCTTACGATTGTTTAACGTTACGGCGCGGCGCCGTAAACTGGGCGTCATCAGAACTTGTCGACGGAACTCCATTAAAAGTTGACTCGCTCACATACACACACACATGCTCGCAGCGTAGTCTTTGACATTCTTTGTGCGGAGTTGGTACGCTAGTGTGTTGTTCAACTTACTTACATAAGTGAAATAGGGGGGGCTTTTTTGCATGACGAATTAACGCACCAGCAGATTTTTCTTTCTTTTAAATCTCATAATGTTCAAATACCTCGAAAAACTTTAATGGCGCGATGTAGTATTTGTGTGACGTTGGTGGGCCTTTTTTTCATACATTTTCGTACTCAGATCTTTTTTAGTTCTTATGTAGCGGTATGCGCAGTTTGACTCCCATTCCATACCTCTCTGCCAGCAGTCATCCCTGAGTTGTCATGCCATCTTTATCCCTTTCATATTCCTTTGGTCCATCTCTCCTGCTGAGTAATTCTCGTACTTATTTAAAATTACAATCTGTCAAAGATACCTCTAATTCTCCCACATCAAACGTTTCTTTTTACGAGAATTACCCCTCTTGTTAAATAAATCAAGTATTTTTTACGTCAAAACCCAAACATGATCGTGTAAGTAACTCTATTATTGATGTGTTCCAACTTTTTGCGTAGTTCACAAGTTTCCGTTCGAGAAGAAGCGATTTGTTTACTCACAATATTGAAGTTAGTAACTCACCTTGTTTGCTACCATCTAACTTACTTCTACTTTTATTATGTTAGCTTTCGTTTTGAATAGATAGATGTTTGGACTCATCGTAATATCAATCTTATTTATTGTCCCATTATCGGACAGAGATTTTTCATAGAAAATATACGAGGCTTGAGTCTTATCTCTTGCTTTGTGTGTTTGCGGTTTTCATAGTGTTCATTCATTACATTATTTTTTTCTTGAGATATCTTCCATTTATCGACGAGACGAGACGGCGTGTCTGTAAAACCAGTTGAAAACTATATCTGACGTCACACAAAGCTTGAAGCGCGTAAGCAGATTGACAATACAGAAATTAGACACAACACCCGTCTGAGTATGAAGATTAAAAGGATTTTTGTTCGCTGAAATAATTATTTAAAGTAATCGCACTTTTATAGATACATGACTTTATACGTCATCATTTCCTCTAGTAGATGAAGGACACCTCTTTACTCCCCAAGAATTGCCAAAATATATTTATGTAGATTGTCAACTGTCAACGCATCAGACACCATAGTAAAACAATGGCGTCATAGCTAAATTAGGTGTCGCGACAGTCTAGAGGTGAATGCGTTGATGAGATTGTAAAATCAAAACCAAGAATTGTTCTACGGGCTCTAAAGCCTGTGTAATTATAAGTTTAGAATCTCTAGACATACGTACCTTGGTACATAATAACTATTGTGTGTACAGAACCCAAGTAAGCTATTTAAGATAAGGTAAGGGGACACGTGAGAAGACGTTTACGTGACGTATATGTTAATTTATTTATGAAGTTCCCAGGTAGTCGGGACCCGGCCATCTAGACTAAACGATGGACTGTAAGTTTCAGGTTTTGTTGTACCTACAGTACTTGCTACCTACGTATATTTGAATTTTGAATCAGAGATCATTGTCAAATTTTGGAACAACTTTATTGGCATACGAAAAATAGTTCAAATTGTATTTTGAAACCAATACCTTTTTTAGAGTAGGTAGGTATTATACAAAACAAGTCGACTTGAACTCATGTCGAGTTGTTTTGTAAGTATTTGATTGATTGATTAACAAAATCACTAACTTCAGATCCGGACCCGTATTCACAGTTCTTTGATAACTAGATCCTCGATATCCTCCTGTAGGTAAATACTACTTATAGGTACTTTTTATATTTAGAATTCGAGATACACCTACAAAAATTAGTTTTTAAACTTTAATTTTACTTTGTTTGGCCGGTATTAGGCAATGCCAACATAAGGCCCACATGGTTAGAATATATCGACTTTCTTTATAACGGAATACGTATCTACTCAAATCTTACTACCCTTGTCTCTCACCCACAATACGCACCCACAGCAGAAAAGGCGAACTAGCAAAAAAAAACCATAAACAACGCACAATAGTGTCGTCCATTCTCAGTTGATGACGTTTCATTCCGTTTCCCGCCACAATCCACAGACTTGTTGAGGTCTCCACACACTGTAATAATATTGATAAAAATATACAAGAGTTTTTTATACAAAATGACACGGGAAGGCCGCAGGCTAATCTCGATTTATTTTTTCCTTTTTCTGAGATAGTCGCTGTAAATGGGAACCTTGTTTGCTTATCAAAATTGGATGACATGAACACTATGAATATGTGAGTAGATGTCCATGTTTAAAAAGTAGATATAGGTAGACGGAACATTGTTATTATAAATATTTTGTATTTGTTAGTGAAGTGAATGTTATAATGGAGTCGGTGTTTCCTGATAGCTGCAACCTGAAGGTTTTTACGTCATGAGTGATGAGGTTACTTCTAGGTAAGCATGCTCCATCGTCGACGATGTAATTGCTTTCCATCAGGTGAGATTGTGGTTAAACGGAAGCTTACCAATAATAAAAACATAAGTATTAAAAAAGGGAATATTATAAAGAGATGTTGATGAGAAGATGAAAAAGGAAAAAAAACACAAAACAGCACACGCAGTTGCTTTTGCGTCCACCATCACAAAGTAATGACTTCCTGGCAAGCAAGCAAGCAGAAAATACTTATTACTGAAAACTCGTAACGGACACATCATATAAAGCCTATGTTCCAGTAAATCAAAGCACTGACAGACATGAGACTCGAATCGGTTCTTTTTTCGATTATATCTGTCCAAGCTTTCAGTCCAATGGACGGGCGCCTTAAAAACCCTTTTTGGACAATTTTACGACGCGAGCAGATAAGCCCGGACATCACTATTCCGCCAAATTTTGGAACGTGAACTTGTGTTTACACGACTCTACGTATGTTTTTATTCTGTGTTGAGGTTTTTTTACGAGTCTGATAGTTTTTTATTTTTGTGTCGATGTTATTATTTGGGATGTACAATAAGTAAGTAAGTAATCAAAAGATAGCAGGATAGTAATAATATTAGGCCTAGGGTACAATGTATTGAGAAAAATTTCGCTGTCTCTTAAAATACAAAGCATCAGATAAAATAAATATAACAAAATCACAAGACTATCTCTAATTTTCCATAATGAACATTAAAAACAAGCTTTTTCTCACAGCCTACGCCGCGCCGCCACGAAACGTACTAACATACCTAAGTTTACATTTTCGATTGCTTTTCTATCAGTGACAGAATTTTGTGCTTTATTATTTATTTATTTTTTTTTAAAACGTTGCCCCACACTAGGAATTTCTCCTGTATCGTGGGTGCGTTTACAAACATACAAAGTCACATACACAAACAGCCAGACCCGGAACAACTATCTGTAGGCCATACAAATATTTGTTCCGTGCGGGAATCGAACCCGCGACACGCAGCGCAGCAGCCGATGGCTCAACCACTGCGCCAACCATGTCGTCAACGAGGCTTCGAGAGATTAGGTACTTACCTTCTACAAAAAAACAGTTTCCCCCCTTGATAATATGTTTTTTTTTTATTTTGATAAGGATGAAAAAACTATGTTCCAATTCCTAGCACGCGGCCACTTTAAAATTCGTCGTTCCTGAAATCCAGTCGTATATACAGACAGCACAAGTAATAAATAATTCTTACAGACCAACAGATTCAGTGATCTATACTAGGGGGTCTAATCTCTAAGCCCGACATCCATAGTTTCGGACTTATGTAGTGTCGGGCATTTTCTTTCCCACGGACTTACGATTAGTCCCGAACCCGAACTAAGAATTAATCACAACACGATTTGACAGTTGTTCTTAGTTCGGGCTCGGCTTATTCGTACGCGTGGTGTTGGTTGCGCGACCTCTATATTATTTATAAAATGTTATTTAATGTAAACCTACAAGGTCACTCATGCATGAAGCTAGGTACCAGGTTTCATATCTATTTCTTACGGAGAAGAACTATCCAGAAACTTTAAAATAATTGATGGATTGTTCAGTATTTGGAGCGTAGAACATACTTTTATTGAAGTACCAAGGATTAGCAAGCAACATGCGAAGGTGGAACGAAACCGGAGAAACGCTAAAACGAAATTCTATAGTGTACTAAGTGTCTATGGTCCAGACACCATAGACACTTGACAAACGATAAGGAGTAATAGCCGTAACAGACGCTCGGATTTGGTACGGCGGACTAACTCCGCCCACAAAATTCGATCTCGCAACACACGACGGGATCTGGTCCGGCGGACCACGCGGCGGACTAACTCCGCCCACCACGCCACAGAGTATATATACTACACTGAATTGTGCGCCTTCAAGTACACAAAAATTATGGCGGTAGAAGCAACAATAGCAGCAACATTACAACCACCATGTACCAACCACACCGTAAAAAGCGGAAAAAAAGCAGAGGATTGGCTAAATTTTATTAAAAGAAATACATTTTTTAAATTTTTATGGTAGTCTGTGGTACTTTGGTACGGCCCAAGCGTACACACGTCCAGATTTGGTACGGAGCGGACCAAATCCGCTGTGCAAACAAGCGGACCGCGGCGGACTCAATTAATAATAATAATGTTCGCGGACCACTCAACACACGGGCGGATATGGTCCGGGAGCGTACCAAATCTTGTGGGCGGAGTTAGTCCGCCGTACCAAATTCGAACGTCTGTTACGGCTATAACACGGATGGGTTTTAGCCAGTGAGAGTCTGATACGCCGCCCTTCCACTTCATAAAAAAAATAATAGCATTAAAAAAATAAAAAGATGTTTAGTAAACTGCTGCTTTCCTTTACCAACTAACATTTCTGTAGTAAAAACCTCAATAGCTTTGTATTTTTTTCCAAATACCATATTATCCTGGTCGGACCGTATGTAATTTAGTGTAGTACAGACAACCCACGATTTATAGGGTATTAGTTTAATCTGATGACCGAGCCGAGTGAGCTCCGGAATACTAAATCGAAACAGATATTTTGTTTCCTTTTTTAAACGTGTGTGGAGTAAATTCTTCGACTAGATTTATGGCAAATCGAATTTGGAAACACTGGCTTGAAAATTGTGAAAAATAAAAATAACCTGTTTAAAAGTGGGCATGGTCATCTGTCACGTTGTAGCTAGGCTTAGTTCACATGACCACTGCCTCACCTGACCTCACGGCTGGCTGGCTGGCTTGCCTCAAGATAAGCTATAATGTGATCGACGATGGAGCACGCACGCCTAAAACAAAACCTATTCACTCTAGACTCAAGGTCAAACAACAACATCAAACTATGATAAATCAAAAAAAATAACGTTGCCCCACACTAGGAATTTCCCCCGTATCGTGGGTGCGTTTACAAACGTATAAACTCACATACACGAACAGCTAGACCTGGAACAACTATCTGTAGGCCATACAAGTATTTGTTCCGTGCGGGAATCGAACCCGCGACACGCAGAGCACTTACGAAGCATGGCGACTTGTGATGAGTTATTGAGCCAAGCCGTCAGACACATATACATTTTTCTTAGAAAAATCTTGTCAGTAGTGCCGATACCAGTACTCCCTTACTAATGTTAACCAACACTAGAACATCAAAAGACATGTTGGACCAGCGGCCCTACCATGACGTGTTAAATTGTGAGTAGTTCGAGCGAGAAGGAGGGATGGAGCTATACACCCTATATAGCTCCATCCCTCCTCGCTCGAACTACTCACGCTTTAACACGTCATGGTAGGGCCGCAGCTCCCCACATCACAGAATACAACCACAGAGGTTCAGAATGTTGATGTTTTACAACCCACAATGTTAATAACTACGGACGAAATTGTTTTACACAAGAAATAAAAAGAGGTTCCATCAGCAAAGTTCGCATCTTAGTTAAAATAAATGATGATGACGGGGCACCGTAGAAGAGGAACATTTTTAGCGTATTTACCGAAATACACTTACTCAAACTGTGAAATCTGATTAACAGTCAGAACTAGTTACTAGTATCAACTTGAACATATAGAGGAACTTTCTCATGAAGAAAACAACTTTCTATTTGACCCCTGAAAGATGGATGCATCGCCCTATTACCAGAGAATGGGCAACAGCATTCTCTGAAGGTACATTGCTACAGCTACATAGCGATCGCCAACCCGCCTGCCAAGCGTGACAATGGGGGAGGCCTATGTCCAGCAGTGGACGTCTTTCGGCTGGTATGATGATGATGATGATGATGATCGCCCTATTGCTGATGACAGCCTACAGTCATTAAATTTCAAGATGTGTTAATTAACACAAACCATGGGCACTTATAAATGTTTAGGAGCTAACGCCCCCAAACAGTCGTAAAGAGAAACGTCAAGAAACTCCATTCCGTAAATACATTTATAACTTTATTCCTACAGGACAAAAGCCTATACGTCATGAGTCACTTGAATTCCCCATGCGAGGTATAAATATGACACACGCGCCATTTTATTGACCGCCTAACACCCTCCTTTGAATAAAACATAATGTTATGAAGAACAACTAGGTAGGTAGTCGGGTTGGCAGGTGATATATCTTTTATTAGCAAAGTTTGGGAGCGAGAGATATTGGCTGGTAACAGTGGTAACCAAGGTCGGGTGGAAAGTTATGTCAAGTTATTGAGGTGAGCAGTAAAACTATTTCACGGAACTAATGTCCGGATAGTTTTATTTATTTATAAGGCTGTTTATTTGGCTATAAATAATCCATAATTCCTACTAATATTATACATGCGAAAGTAACTCTGTCTGTCTGTCCGTCTGTTACGCTTTCGCGCTAAAACGGCTGAACGGATCGTCATGACATTTGGCAGATATATAGCCTGGAATACGGAGAAGGACATATGCTACTTTTTACGCGATAACCAGCATACACGCGGGCGGTGCTGCGGGCAAAAGTTAGTTAAAATTATAAATTCAAAAGTAACTCTGTATGTCCCTACCTGTCTGTCTGACTGAAGGGATTTGGAACAAAACTTAGTACAAGGGTACCAGGGTTGCGAAATTTGTTCGAAAGAGTCACGGCGCCCCTGGAACGCAAAGGGCAGGAGGAACACGGGTGGATTTTAGTCAGTAAGAGACTCTTTCCTTCTCTGCTATCCAAAAAAAACACGTGTAGGCGTTGTCTTGGAATTGGACATAAGTAGATCTACGTTTAATCCCGGGAACATGTTACCTTAAGATAATTTTAAAGCTATAAGCTAAAGAAGCCATAAGATGGTAAGGCTATAGCCGGTGAGTGGCTACTGAGATGAGGACAAGAAAAGTATGGTAGAATTAATTGGGAAAAAGGCAAGAGATTTATGTTAATGCTGAAGATGCATGATGAATGAAGATGATGCATTGTGCTACATTGCATTTTTTGAAGCAGGAACATCCATAAAAAAGCATAGTGTTTCTGCGTTTAATTATTCTACGCGTGCTAAAAATTTTACCAGATAAAATTAAAATAATTTTAAAAATAAATTATTTACACTAGCAACATTTACCTGAGTGTAAACCCGTACATAAAGCTGCGTTCACATGGGAGTAAAAAGCGCAGGCGATAGCCAATTTTCATTAGAGGTGTCATCCTCTCTGAAAGTCATTGCCGCCGTACGAGCTAGGCATTTCCCCCGGGCGTTACCCGCGACGTATTTCCGAGGTAATATCAACAGTAATACCGCAAAAATGGTACCATGTAAATTCGCTTGCTTCTCACTTTTAAATCGTTGAGCGAGTTTGAAAAGGTGAAACTATCGATAAGTACTCTTTTCGATTTGTTACCTGTGTAACATTTTTGCTACAATTCCGTCAGTCTCATGGGCATATTACCAGCAGACAGCGTTGAGGACGAATTTTTTTTCATCCTATATTTTAGTTTGTAGTTAGTATACTTTACTTAATTTGTTAATTTTAGTATTTATATAATTGTGTGAATGTGTTATAATAAACTAACTTTTGCCCGCGACTTCGTACGATGTACGATGAAAGGACAGCTCACTTGTCGTTCACTCCGCCTAGGTGTACACCGTGAGATGTCGACAGAATCGACCGGCTGCTCTTTTGACAAGTAGAAACTATATTTTAAAAGATACCTATATCTTTTAAAAGATTGTTTCTACCAAAGACTACAACAGTATACTGGCTAGTTTCTACTTTCTTTTAACGTTTGTATTTTTACTTTAAGCCGGGACAGTACAGTCTCAGATAAAAAACCTCCTTACTGTTAGGTACTACCAGTGGCAGATATAATCAGATCGACGGTAACAGCATCCACTTTGTATTCTAATGACAAACCTATTAAGCTCACCAACCTGCCCGATAACAGAGGCGATAATTGCCGTAGTTTGCACGAAAATCGTCTGATTCCACAGTTTTATGGAGGAGGCTTAGCCGTAGACCATAGACTATAATAGTTAAAAAGGCTGAATAAGTGGCAGTCATTGCTTTAGATATCAACCCAAAGAGAAAAATTTGCATTTTGAATTTAAATTTTGAAAATCGAACCTTACAAGGTGACGTGAAATGACTGTCGAATGAGCATTGTTTTCTAACCAGGGAACCGAGTAGTACCTTGTGTATGTGCGTGTTGCTGCACATGAGTGCCGTTCGCTACTAAATACAGGACGTGCTTAAAGTGCGTGGTTATATTTAAGGGTGATGTTGGGTAGCTGACAAATGTACATTAGGGAAAAATATAAGAAGTGTAAAAATGTGAGTTTTCTCATAACGACGGAAAAGTTCCGTTGAAATCACTTTTCAAGCAGTCTGATGGAGTTCGTAACATCAAATCTGTGACTGAGCTAAAGTAAATACCACCAACTGTAACAAACTTCTTGAAAATATGTTTAGTGTAAGACCATCGTAAACAGACTGATTTATACATAGCTATAGAAGCAAGGTCTAGCCCACTTGACCCCCGTAAGCAAATGCGTCCAGTCAAGTCTAGTAAATGATGGTTTTCTGAAATGAGAAGTGCACAAGGTGGCAGCACTGGAATGTCAGGTCTTGGCACCTGTTAAAACGCTCATTTATTGTTATTATGTCATAATTTACCTTTTTAAAATAGAGGTGTTCTCGCATAGGTGGCGCCATCTGGTGGCAGGAGTTTTCTCATTCCATGCTATGTTTGGTCATGATCTATGGAATGTAATCATAAATCTGTTAAACTAAAGCCGTGTATCCCAGGCTTAAGATAACCACAAAATTGACACAGTAGTAGAGTAATTTGTAATAAATCACACAACTGACAAATTGTTTTAGTTAGATATGTGCTTAGTTCGGCAGTATTAGTTTATTAGGGATCCTCTGTTATTAGTTATGATCATATCTGTCTAGGCCGAAAGTTAGGCGTAATCATTCATAGGTCACGACGTCCTAGGTTCGATTCCTGGTTTGAGTTAGTGTTATTGAATTTTTCCTTTTTAGTGTTATTGATTTTTTCCTTCTGGAATCAAACAATTAAACAATTGAATTAAACTAACTTTTAGCTGCAACCGGTTAAAGAAGCCGACCCAAACATTGTTGGAAAAAAAACTACAAAGTACAAAAGTCGTTGTTTTTGCAGTTAGTTTTTAACAGGCGAATTCTGGCGGTAACCTCCTGGTGTGTTGTTATGTACAAAACTTGACATTTATAAACGTCCTATTTCCAATTTTCGTAACTCGAGGACACGGTATCTTTTCCAGGGTTGCGGATTTTGTTCGAAAGAGTTACCGCGGCCCTGGAAAGCAAAGAGCAGTTTTAGTCAGTAAGAGTCTGACACTCCATCCCGCTCCACCCAGAGCGGCAGGAGTCATTTGATGATTTCCCTCCCATCCATAAAAAAGGACGTACCTTTAACGGTTATGGATTTATTAACTTTCGGAAAGTTACTTTCCTTGACATTTTTGGACTAAACTAGGCGCGGTTTAGTAGCCAAGTTAATGTTTATAATTGGCGAATAAATAAGATTAAGTATACATAAGAAATCACACGTCGCTAGACACGAGACTCGCTTAGAAATTTTTATAAATTTTCTTTGTACAGTTTCCTATAGTACCTACTTCCTGAATGCAGGATAAGCAGCTTTCCTTCGCTTTAAAGGAAATATGGGAAAGGTGTTTTATATATTTCCTTTCATATTCAGGATTAGAGCCTCAGCAAACTCAGCAGTGTGCGGTAACAATGGTAGGGAAGCGAGGTAAAAATGTAAATTGTTCCTCGCATTTGAAAGCTCGGCCGACGTTGCTCCTAAGCATATTTTACATATCATATCATGTGTCGATAAGCAAATTTGCATGTGTTAACGTGGGGGAGATATCTTCCTTATCTCTATGGGCGCCTGGTACAATTTTTATCGCGTTGAAATAACAAAACTTCTCTCGTTAAGAGGTTGGAGTGTTTGAGCTCTCTTCATATTATACGGTGATGGGGTGGGTGGTTTAAATTATAATAGCTATTACCAGCTTTAGGAAATCGTTCTCGTTTATGTTGATGGCGCTCATGAATTGATAGGTGCTGAATAATGTTTATTTAACCGAAAATAACATCGCTGTTTAGAAACGTTTTTCATTAAGTATAACGATAAATATGTTTATTAAACGACGCTTTTATGTAGGTAAATGGACGGAGTCTATTCAGTGCGTTATTCATTTATTTTTAAAATATTTCGATCATGTGCCAAACACATGGGAAATTGACATTATTAAGTTATACATAACGCACGTCTTTTACATTTCATCTGAGCTGGGCTTTATTTGTTATTCAAAAATATTTTCCCATTTCAAGAAAAGGCGCGGAAAATTGTTTTATTTATTTCTAAATATACCTCTTCCCAAATTTTGATCTCCTGTCAGACCGTAGACAAGATAAGTTTAAATATTTTATGTAAACTGTCCATCCCAGTCTATGCTCTAAGAAAAAGTTATAAATGGTACGCATTTCTCATTTTAATTGCCACTTTGAGTGCTATTAGTTTTGATGAAAGTCTTCCTTTAAAATCACGTAAATTAACGTTGAAAGTGGCAATAATGACTAGGCTGTGCTAACTTTCGAGTGTCTGAAACAAAATCCTAGCGCCGTAATTTCTAGTGAACTAAATTTTAATTTTGTTACAAAACTACCTGACACGAATACGGTAATAATTTAGTTGCTAATACACTAGAATTATGAGTAGGAGCTCGTGGCTAAAATAATAGCCGCACGGGAAAACCTTTTAGGTTAAGCTACGCTTGCTGAGGTCGGTAAATGGATGGGTGGCCATCCTTTACATACCACCGAGTTTCCCGTTTCCTGAAATCACGTTAAGCTGTTGGTCCCGGCTGCCATTTGAACATCTTTGACGGTTATTACGCGTAGACAGAAACACTGACACCACTGACCACTGTTACTAGTATTTTACGAGGAGCTACTGTCTATTTGACCTCTACAGCCATTTGTATATCAAACCCTTGGTAAGACAAGTAGTCAGACTATGGGGCTTCTGTCTTATCAAATAAATTCAAAGTCTAATCTACAAATGGCAGCCAGAGGCCCTAGATAATGCGCCATTCAATTAGTGAATGCGTCTGTCGAAATGCCAAAATGTAGGAATTTGATCACGTGACATTTCGATAGCATGATCTGTCAATCCCATATATTTTTGACGTATTGACAATCACCTTCGCCACTCTACCGTTGACAGAATCTCACTTGTCTTGAGTCCCAAGGACTAACCACTTAACCCGGGATTTGTCGCTAGGCAATTACAAACACAAACGAACCAGGCAAAAATTGCCACATTATTCATAGCTCCCTATTTGTTTATTTATTTATTTATTTAAACTTTATGTACAATAGTGGTACATGGGCGGACTTAATGCAACAAGGCATACATACATAATTATTTATATGATTCTTTTTTATTTTCTTCTTTTTCTATTCTAATCTTGAAATATTGACAACTATTTTTATTTTATACCCACTATCGACGAGCCCCGAGTTAACCCACCTTGCAAAGCACAAAGTCTCTTCAAAAATACTGTCTCTAAATTCCATTTATAAATATAAACAATCTTCTAGCAATATCACTTCACATAAGCACATATTTTGCGACCCAAACGTCAGTAATAATACAGGTAAATGTGACCAATCCACTGATGGAGGTAATCCTTTAGTCCTCGTGTCACGGGTGCAGGGTACGGGTTACAAGGCTATTTTTAAATTGGAGACGACACGGCTTGGATCGTACCATCATAGATCCGTAATGGTAAGATTTTCGCTGCCTTTTCTGTTTTGTTAAACCTGTTAAGGTTGAGGTCAGCATTTTTGTAGTCGATTCAGAATTATGTATGATTATATAATTTCCTTTTACAAAGTGTTTGTCTTATTTAAAAAAGAAGCCATTTAATGGCTGTCTAAAACAGAGAGGCAATTCTACTATTTTTTAAGCAACATTCGCATTCGTTATCTGTCAAAAATTTATGGAAATTTATGCTTTTTGACAGATTGCGACTGACATGAAAAAAATAAAAATTAGTAAACTTTGCACTCATGTTGTAGACATGGTCTTTTACCGGCTTTATACAGCTTTGCCAGTTCAGCTAAACTAACTTAACTCATGAGCATAGTTAGGTTAGCGTAGCTTATCTTGCATAGCTGAAGTAATCCTACTAATATTATAAATGTGAATGTTTGTATGTTTGTATGTTTGCATGTTTGTATGTTTGTATGTTTGTGTTTCAATCAGGCAAAAACGGCTGAAGGGATTTGGATGAAATTTGGCACACATGTAGTTCATATCCTGGAATGAGACATATGATACTTTTTATCCCGGTAAGTGGCATGGATCAATGAAGACTGAGGAGGAAGTGGAAATTCAGAGCCGCTGCTGCCTTACTACAGATTTACAAGTACCAGGAGACCAAAAACATCAAGTACCAGGAAACCAGAAACCTGTCATAGTATTTTTTGGGCTGGTTAGGATAGGTGTAGGGTAGGTGTAGGGTAGGTGCAGGGTAAGTGTAGGGTAGGTGTAGTGTAGGTGTAGCGTAGGTGTAGGGTAGGTGTAGGGTAGGTGTAGGGTAGGTGTAGGGTAGGTGTAGAGTAGGTGTAGGTAGGTGTAGGTAGGTGTAGGTAGGTGTAGGTAGGTGTAGGTAGGTGTAGAGTAGGTGTAGTTACAATACAAATCAAGAAACCTCCCTATTTCCGGTTTTCACGCGGGCGAAGCCGCTGGTAGAAGCTAGTGTTTCATACTTGTTCACATAGTTTGTGATCTACGCTCTCGTATGTATAATGATATTTGCTATGACTGTAATGATTTTCTTTTGCGAAAATCTTTATTTACGCGTGTGAAGTCACGTGAAAAATACTAACTCCAACGTGGCAATGCTGCCAGCCTTTTGGGTACATTACCAGTGGCCTGCGATGCGGAGGAATTTTTCGACGCCATGTTTTAGATTACTTTTAGTTTTAGTTGAGTCTTTTATTTAAGTGTGTGTGTAGTTATAGTTGAAATAAAAAGTATTTCCAAGAAAAAACAAAAAAAAATATTATAAATGCGAAAGTTAGGATATTTAGATGGATAGATGTTTGTTTCTCTATTACGTCAGATCAGCTGAACAGATCTTGAAGAAATTTGGCACAGAGGTAGATAAAAGTCTGGAACAACACATACGATATTTTTTATTCCGGGAATATGTTCCATTGGCATAATTTTCGAAATTCACGCGGAAGGCAGCCAGATTGTGTAGAGAACTGTCAAGCAAGGAAAGGAAACTAACATGGTTTGCAGCCTATGTAAAACTGTGGTTACAATCTCGACGGATTTTCTCAGTCACCTTGCTAGCTAAATAGCTACAAAATAATATTCATGCACAACTTTTACATTTTTTATGTTATCGATATCGCTTTACACTTAGGTACTTTGAGAAGCGAACAGATCAAACCAACATTATCTACGCAACAACGACGACGAGGTAAAGTAATCGTGTGAATACTAATGTACTTTTGAACAAAAGTAATTTATCTCTTGTTAAGTAGGAGTATGAATGTAACGCTATAAGATTAGGTAATCGATAACTGTTATTTTCTCATTGTTACATCACTTTTTCAGAGAATACAATTCTATGTGATAGCAATAAAGATTTTCGTGAGAATATTCCCCAAAAAAGAACGAATCTACAAAAAAATCCTAGATACCTTTTTATAAGCTAATTAAATTCCCTTGTACTAAAATAGTACCTACTTATGCGATGTACAAAGCAAGTCTACCTTGAACCTAGTTTCAGATAATTTCCCCCAGGTAAACTTGTAGAATTCTCAATTCGAACTTCAAACACGAAAAACGTAAAAAAAAAAACACTAAAACTGTCTAAGAGCAAGGAGCGGGCCCTTAGTCGATTTTCCGCGACTTTTAACGCCCTGACGGCCGCCGAGCATAAAATTAAGAGCGTAAATATAACAACATAGGTATAGTAAGTAAATGGGCTCGAGCGTTTCACGGGCGGGTGCGTGGACGCCTCTTCAATTAGTGCAGTAGACGGAAAATTAGCTCTCGTCACCTAAATGCACACCTGCGTCGTTCTGCGCCACTAACCGAAATAAACAACCTTTCATTTACATCATGTAACAGGCACAAACACCTATATAATTTCCTCATAAAAAATTAGCCACACATTGCCGAGCAACTTCTAGCGTAGCTCGGGAAAAATTAAGGAGCCGTCTAACTTATTCGTTGATTATGTTACGTGAAATGTTTCTTTTTCTTTCTTAGGTAATGTAATTAACACCTACAGGGATTTCCTTGTGGCTCATCAAATGAATTGTTCTTCTACGTAGACGGTACTGGATTGTAGTTCACCCTGGGTTACTGAAAGTTTGTACAATCTTGGTTATCTATTGTCAAATCTCCCAAATGACTGATCGGATGAAATTCAGAGTTTCGACCCAGATAAAATATTATGTTCTATATACACAAACAAATTGTACTTGTCACAAAATAACTTTCATTATTCAAAATGTTCTTCTCCAAGTGCGAGAAAAAGATGTACAGTTACCATTCTTCATCTCTGGAGGTACCAGGATCGCAGCACTTCTCAGGAGGTCCATCAATCACGCGTCAGATCAGACACGGATCGTTGCGCGGCGTACAGTAGATAAATTGTCTGTGTAACATACACAAATATTTAAAAAGGAGTTGAGTTATATTAGGGGCTTGAAACAAACGATTTCGTTTTGATTGGTATTTGGCAAAAGAGTGAAAGTGATTTTTGTAAGGTAAAATTAATTTGGTTGGCGAAACCTCAGTCGTAAGAGATTTAGATATCAAAATGACTATCCTATTGCCTGAAATGGCTATTAAAAAGAAGGCACTAAACATAAACTTTTGAAAACGAGTCTCACCCGCCGCAGCATCATCAACACAGCGTAAACGCCTTCGCCTAATCAACGCCTAAACGACGGCACAAACAATCGCTGCATTTCCTTAAAAAGTCCATTTTCACTCATTAAAACCCCCATAAGACATCAACCTGTAGTAAACTCACACCTCCTGGAGTCCTGGTACATAAGCACAGGTAAGTGATGTGCGTGCTCATACATATTCAGCGGCATCACACGATCACACTCACTTACCTACGCCTCGCCAAACGGCGCCATCTTACCTTTTATCTTGTTTATTTTTATGTATTCCTGGTATCTTATACTTGTGTTAAAAGTACAGAAATACTCATGGCGCTTTGATTCGTATAATTATGTTGAGTGTTTTAAAATAAAAAGCTTTAAGGCAATCCATTTGATGGTTTATTATTTGAACCATGTAAAGAATGTTTATCCTACTTGAAGAAAACTAGGCTACTAACTAAGCCCAAAAATGTTTAGTCAGGAGAATCAGTATGTGTACTTGTTAATTTAATACTTAATGAAGTCATTTGAACTTCATATACCGACATGGTATAGGTACCTATTTTGCTTTAAATGTGACAGATAATTTCAAACATAATGTGAAGTTGTATGTAAATGAGTATGATATTTAAATGTTTGCCTTTTATCAGCATTAACTTTTCAACCCAAATATACCAGCTGCTAAACACACGTCTTTCTCAATTTCCTTGACAACGCAATTTCGAATCAATCTCGTTCCATAACACTTCCTAATTTCAATTCTCGCTCCCCTAAGCACATATAAAGCAAATCCTCTTAAAAGTGTATTTATTTATCTTCGAGCACATTCTATCACAAAGACAGGCTCTATCGATTTCATATTACCCTGGTACAAAATAAGCTTTGCAGAATAAATCATGCAAGGAAATAACAATTTGTTAAAATGTAGGCGCCGACGGGAAATATTGCCCGGTCATCTAGCGATCTTGTTTATGTTTCAACTTTATGTATTGGTTATCGAGACTCCGAGCAATTTAGAGTTTTATCGATTTAAAAGATACTTTCGCTTTGAAAGGAAAATTAATCAAGGAGGTCCGAGTTTTAGTTTGAAAATAATTCTTGCTTTCAAAATTAATTAGTGAGATTGATCTTTGAAAGAAAGAAAATACGTTTAATCTCAAAGTTTTTGACTTTTAACATTATTTTCTTTTTAAAATGATCAGACATTGGATTAAAATTTGCATTTAAATATTTTTATATACGAATAATGTCACACTAACAAAGTGAATGCCGTCCGTTCAAAAGATTAAAACCCATTTTTATTTATATAATACCTAAATGTGTTTATACTGTAGCAAAGTGGAAAATACAATTCACTTTTATTATGGCATGACATTTAAGTTTACGGACATTATAATTGGATTCTTCACGAAGACCTAACTATCATAATTTAATGGTCAAACCAACCCCATATATCTAGGAACGCTGTGAACAAGTATCCAACTTATGATTTCATAAAGTTCCAACATTCAATAACATCGGCCAACTGCTTGCGCGGCCAAACCTCACCGGACGACTTGCAATTTGAATATGAAATAAACTATTGCTTCTCTTTGAAAACTCCACACTCCGCACGAGATTTTGTTCTTTAAAATTATACATATTGAGTTTGTTATCAGTCTTACAGCTGTCGTAAGCAGTAATATTTATTATCTGTATTAAAATGTATCGATATCCAAACAAAAATAAAACAGTTTTTGTACTTTTCCCGAAACAGTCAAAACTGACACTAAACTCGTAGCTAAGAGTAGCGTAAGCTAGCGAATGAGCCCAAAGCGTAGCCGCGTAGGCCTACGTAGCCGCGTAGGCCTGCGTAGCCGCGTAGGCCTGCATAGCCACGTAGGCCTGCGTAGCTGCGTAGGCCTGCGTGGCGGCGCGATACTGACATTCCTGTGTATTTTATGCATAAAACGGACGTAGACTATAAATAAAGATTGTGAACAATACGAAATACATTTGTAAGTATAGACTAGCTTTTTGCTGCGGGTTCGCTCGCGTTGTTGTACAGACATATAACTGACTTCAGAGTCCCATCTTTCTCCAACCAAAATAACGTAACCTCGTACCAAAATTCATCAAACTTAGTTCGGCTATTTAGAGCGTAACGAACAAACAAATTCACTTTCGCATAAAACTAACACTTTCGTCTATGTTGGATGCCGTATCGACGGGTTATGTATTAATAATATTAGCTACGCTGATGACATGGCGCTGCTGAGTGCGTCGCCCTGTGGCTTGCGGAAACTTGTCGCTATATGTGAAAGGTATGCTGAAAGTCATGGCCTGACTTACAATGTCAGTAAGAGTGAGTACCTACATGGTGTTTGAGTCCTGAACGAATTCCGCCTGTCTTCCTTAATGGCCCCGTTGAGAAGAGTTTTCAGGTTCAAATACCTAGGGCATATCTTACACCCAACCTCAGGGACGATGCTGACTTGGAAAGGGAGCGGAGGGCTTTGTCAGTGAGGGCGAACATGCTGGCTCGCAGGTTTGCTCGTTGCACTAGTGATGTGAAAGTTACTCTTTTCAGAGCATACTGTACATCCTTTTATTCTTGCAGCCTGTGGGCCAGATATACTCAAAAAGCTTACAATGCCCTCCAGTACAACAATGCGTTCAGGGTGCTGTTGGGGCTCCCCCGCTTTTGTAGCGCATCGGGGATGTTCGCTGAAATGCGGGTGGATTGTTTTTATACTACTATGCGTAAGAGGTGTGCATCCCTGGTGTGCAGAGTGAGAGGGAGCTCCAACAGCATACTGTCGATGATAGGGGGCAGACTGGACTGCAGATATGTGAATCACTGCTGTGCTATTTCTCATGGGATGGTGCAGCGGTGATTTCCGTACTTTTAATGTTGTGTTTCGTTTTTTTATTTTTTTTTTATTGTTTCTCTAACATAGCTTAAGTTTCTGTTACTAACAAAATGAGTCATGGTTACTTGAACAAACAATTTATTATTATATACATTATTATTTGGGATATTATCTTCTGCCGGCTCCCAGTCAAACCGGATTCAGGTGAATACCATTATTTTACGTGGAGCGGCTGCCTACCAGACCTCCACAACACATTAACTGGGTAACACGGTACTTCTTCTTGGTTCACGGTACTTCTATTTGAGATATTATCGTAAACCATTAACCTTCGGCATGCCTGGTGGCAAAATGTTACGCGGTATGCCTGGAGGGGTCCGTCAGACCCGAATTTAAAATTACAATTTCTCGTACTAGTTGTTATAATTGGTGTATCTAAATATACTTATAGCTATACTACAGATATATTGTAGAGGTAAAAATGAGAAAAATATAAGAATCCACCTTATTTACTAAAATAAAAAATAAATGAAATTGGGTATATTTTTAGCAAAAAACAGGCCTTTTTTATACTTTAGTAGGTGAAAACAAAAGATAACTAAACTAACTCTAAATATTGATAAAACAATCAGTCCTTGCTACTTCTATCTACGGGTGTAAACAGAGGTGTAAGGTATAACCTCTGAATTTGACACCGGACTGAAGTATTGACCATAAGGCCTTGATTGGTTGATAATGCTCAGCTACTGAGAATTGTGGCGCAGAAACATCATATTTTAATTAAATACAACGGTTAAAATAACAGGGTGGGTCTGTCAGAACCTACCAGGCATGCCGAAGGTTAATTGATCTCCCCACAAAATAACCATTGAACACCTTTACAGCAGCGCTGCTGATCTAATTACTGTCTCGTCTCAATAGCCTGACGGCTGCGTTATCGTAGCGGTGAGATCGGCGACGTGTCGTATCGGCGATAGTGCTGCCATCTAGAGTAACCCTCAATCGTTACACTTTACACCAAACTGCGTGCGAAGTATATAAGAAATTATGTTATGGCTTTCATGTTTTTTATAGAAGCTTATTGATGTCAAATATCTAATGCGGCGGGTCAGACCGACTGATGGCGCGGCGACGCGTCACGCTAGATGATAATGAAACATTTGTCTCAATTAAAAAGTGATTTTATAAATATTTGTATTCAATTAATTTAAATGTTTAGTAAATAAACAATCAGCTTTTCTTTAAAAATCTGGAACATTTTTTTTTTGATTATTATGATTTTTTCCTTTCATAAACTATCCTTATATGCAAATATTTATGTATACAAAATTATTTCGATGTTTCACATCTG
This sequence comes from Melanchra persicariae, assembly GCA_947386135.1. Lineage (NCBI taxonomy): Eukaryota > Metazoa > Arthropoda > Insecta > Lepidoptera > Noctuidae > Melanchra > Melanchra persicariae. Next base: position 3,415,614 of record OX376661.1, on the reverse strand, counting down.
CCAAGCGTACCGTGACTACCATGTGTGCTTACTTACTTACTTTTATTGGAAAGTAAATAAGATACAGAAAGTAGTAGAAGAAGAAGAAGTGTTGAAGTTATTCAAAATCCTAATTAATCAATTCATAAAATTTTATTGCTAAAAAAGGCTATAAACAGGACCATCTTCTGTCAATCTCTGATTGCGAAGAATAAATTACTGTCCCAAAAAGTTAGATCTACAGTTTTAGAAGCACTGGCAACCGCCCCGGCTTCGCAAGGGTGCAAATTATGTGTATATGTTACGGCTAATAGCCGAAGTGCGGCTACACCTAGTTTTAGCCGGCTGCAACTAGGTGCAACCCAGCTACAACTAGTTGTAACCCGGTTCCAACTAGTTGTAACCTAACCTCGAAACACTATAAAGTTGCCTAAAAGGCGAAGTTAAAGGGTATACAAAAAACCACGAACAGGATCAGGGTCTTTCAGACCCCGCCATCCCCTTCTAACCTACCTAGCCGGCCATTGGTCACCACGACTCGGACAGCCCGAGTCGTGGTGACCAGTGGCCGGGTAGTTGTAGCCGGCTAAAACTAGGTGTAGCAGCACTTTGGCTATTAGCCGAAACAACAAACCTTCTTCGTTTATAGCTTTCCTAATAGTGATAACCGACCATCCGTTGCGTGGTTTAAAAGAAGTATGCCGAGAAACCGACAGTCAGACAGCGACTTCATTGAATAGTGTTTAATAGTTTTTTTTCTCTTGTTTCAGATCTTCACCATGGGCCAGCGATACTTAATAACTTTATGTGCTATGATGTTCGTCGCGGCGGGCTACTGCCAAACTGGTAAGTTATAGTCAAGTCAAAAATTCACAACACACAATTTCATAAAATTTTATCAAGTGCAAAATTGATATGATCATTGTCTATTTATATTAGCAGACAAAAACACAAAACAAGTCACATACCTACTAATTAATTCTTCTTTCAAGACACCCATATTTACAAAGCAGTTGTTTATTCCATAACATCGTTGACAAAATTAAATAAATAATTGAAACAAATTACATTTCTAATAAAATAATGTTTAACCAGAAACGGAGCCCCCAACAACAGCCACCACAAAGGCTCCAGCCACCACCACCGTGGTGACTTCCACCACCACTGCGTGGGAGACGGAGACCCTGAACGAAGGCCAGGCGATACAAAAGGCGCTCCAGTACCTACTGCAGCACCGCCAGCCCGACTGGGGCTGGGGCAATGATACGCACCACGTCATGCTAACTCTGCAGGTCAGTCGTATGTTATTACAAGAGGTGCAGGCGATAAAGAAGGTGCAACAGCACCGCCAGCTCGACTGGGGCTAGGACTACTACTAGCAACGATACGCACCACGTCATGCTAACTCTGCAGGTAAATTGGAATTAGGTACATAGTAGAAGTCTATTTAAGTAAGCTCGCCTTAGGAATGTCGATAAGCAAACTTATTGGCATCTAGCAGTGACGTCTCTAAATGGTGAATGTGCTGATGTTGGAGCTTGAGGATAACCAACAGACTTAATAATCGCACCAAACAGCCGCATATTGAATGAAGTAATATTTTACCTGACTGTACCAGAAAGGCGAAATAATAATAATAATAATAATAATAATAGCTGGCAACTCTGACTGTCAAAACAATTTTTTTTGTCGTTCTCGCAGTTTTTTATCAAAGAAAATTAGTTTTTAACTTTTTACATGCACAATTATTATAATAGAAGCCCACAAGAACCAAGCAAACCATTTGAAACAACAAAAACCTACAAAAACCTGATACTGTCCATATTGTATAGACAAAGAAGAAAAAATATAGGACCGATGACACAATATGTCACGTCAGAAACTGAAAAAACAGAAATCCAAAATAAAATGATGAACGAAATAAAAATTTGATGATGATCACAAGAGCAGCATCGCAACGTGCACGCCCACCACCCCCGGACCCGTCGCTCAGCTCCGCCTCGCCGCTGCCGGACATAGGATTACCAGTGTCACCGGCGGCTGCAGTCGCGTCGAGCTCGAGCGACGAGTATTTCTCTCCGCCGACGTCGCCAACACCTGTGCGTCGGCAGGGGAGAGGCCGGCCACCGAGGGGCTTGGGACCTAGGGGCCAACCGGCCCCGAGCCGGGTCCCCGCTACCGGTGGTTGTGTGCAGCGCATGAGATGGACGCAGTCCATGAACGAAAACGTCATGCGCGCATATTACGGGTCTACAGAGGGGGGAACTAACCTCACTGCGTACCGTGTCAGGATGCTGTCTCTGTTTCAGGACCTGGAACCGACTGTCAACGTCTCGGCCCAACGATTGTCGGATCAGGTGCGAGTCATCCAACGTAGTCACAAGTTGGACGATGCCGCACTTGATAGGCTGCGCTCAGAGGTACTGAACAACTTTATCATCTCGACCCCGACACAGACCGCGGTACAGGCGCCAGCCAGTGGCGCAATCACACCGCGGCCCAATAATGATAGTGATGGGGTAGATGATAGGGTTGTCACGGTAAGTAGCCAGTGCAACGATCGACTGAGGAGCGCGCTGGAGGATGCGCTTCGCGAGTATAGATCAACTCCAACCGAACTTAGGCCCCGATTACCACGGTTACCTATGCACAAAAAGAATAGGGCGCTGGTGTGTGCCTTGGACTCGCTGCTTCAGAATATCTTCGAAAGCAGCGAGAACCTCGTTGATACGCACTCAATCCTGTATTGCGGGGCTGTTGCAGCATGTCGTATAGCAAACGTCAAATTTCCAAATTGTGACGAGGCTATACGACCAAAACCTGCTGTACCAGCCTGGCAGTGCAGGATCGAGCGGCGTATCGATGAGGCTAGGGCACTCATCGGCAAACTATACTGCTTCAGGGAGGGCAATACCCGGCCACGTGTGATGCGCTTTGTGAGGCGAGCGTTTTCGGGGACTGGAATCAGCCCTCGAGAATACACCTCCCGTGTCACAGAGCGCATCGACTTCCTGAAGCAGAAAGTTTGTGCATGGGCAAACCGTATTCGGCGGTATAAGCGGCGGGTTGACCGATACTCGCAGAATCGTATGTTCCAGAGCGATGAGAGGTGGGTGTATAGAGCTTGGGAGCGACCTGAACAAAGTGTGACAGACGTGTGCCGTCCGGATGATCTCGCCACGAGTACATTCTGGCGAAACATCTGGTCGGTGCCCGTCTGTCATGCCGAGGGTGGTTGGATGCGCGATGTCGAGCGCGTGTGTGAAGCTATACCACCAATGGAACTAATCAACATCACTCCATTGGATGTAGCCAAAGCAGTCCGTCCGTTACCGAACTGGAAATCTCCAGGACCGGACGGACTGCATAACTTCTGGCTAAAATGGTATAGCAGCTCACACGCGCTTCTGGCATCTCAATTCCAATCATCCTTAGAGTCTGGGTCGCTACCACAGTTTCTAACAACTGGCGTTACCCACCTGCTCCATAAGACAGGTAGTCCCGCGGAACCCAAGAATTATAGACCGATTACTTGTTTGTCGACGGTCTATAAACTTCTTACATCCATTCTGAGAGTGAAAATTAATGATCACATTGAGAATAACTCAATTATGTCCGCTTCTCAGAATGGATGTAGGAAAGGGTCCCGCGGCACTAAGGAGCTACTCCTCATAGACATGGCCATAAGCCAACAGGTTCATCGATCCCGTAAGGATCTGTCGACATGTTGGATAGATTACAAGAAGGCCTATGACTCTGTGCCACATACATGGCTCATGAGGGTGCTGGAGTTGTACAAAATAGATGCAACTCTACGCGCCTTCCTTGAGTCATGTATGAGGCAATGGAAAACGGTCCTTCGATATCCAGGATGTCGACCGATTCAAGGGAATGATGAGCCTGTATGGATTAAACGGGGAATATTCCAGGGCGACAGTTTGAGTCCACTTTGGTTTTGCTTAGCTCTGAATCCTCTTAGCACACTGCTGGAGGATTCAGGCCTAGGCTATCGGTTGAGAAGAGGAGGTCAAGCCATATCTCACCTCCTTTACATGGATGATCTGAAACTCTTTGCCCCCAACAATTTGCGACTAATGGAGCTACTGAAGGTAACTGAAAACTTCAGTAGTGCCATCAGGATGGAATTTGGTGTGGACAAATGTGCAGTCATGCATGTAAACAAAGGGGAGATTATGGAATCTGAGGGAATTCAACTCTCAGATTCCATACAGGTTAGATCCCTCAGCTCGACCGAAACCTACAAGTATTTGGGTATGTCGGAAGCGTTGTGCATTAATGTTGCTGACATGAAGCAATCGCTGAAGGAGCGCTTCTTTGGCCGCCTGAAAAAGGTTTTAAACAGCCTTTTGTCGGGCGGAAATAAGGTGCGCGCCTTCAACGGTTGGGTCATGCCGGTATTAATGTACTCTTTCGGCATACTCAAATGGACTCAAACCGAACTCGACGCCCTGGACAGGAGAGTCCGTACACTGCTGACTGCAAACCGGATGCATCACCCACGATCGTCGGTGATGAGACTGTACATCCCGCGGAAGTGTGGAGGTCGAGGCTTTTTAAATGCTAAGACTCTCCACAACCGCGAGATGTGCAGTCTCAGAGAATATTTTCTCAAAGTCGATGTGGGTATGCACCGAGATGTGGTCGCAGTGGACAAGGGACTCACCCCGTTATCCATGGCTAAAGAGAACTGGCGCAAACCTGTGATACTTACTACAGATGAACGCAAGGAGGTATGGAAAAGCAAGGAGCTTCACGGACGCTTCTATCGGGCTCTTTATGGGTCCGATGTAGATTTCCTAGCGTCCGTAGCCTGGCTACGTTTCGGTGATCTCTTAGGAGAAACTGAAGGTTTTGTTTGTGCAATTATGGACGAAGTTATCTTGACGAACAACTACCGGAGGCATATTATGAAGGACGGGACGGTTGACGTGTGTCGGGCATGTCACCGTCCGGGTGAGTCCATCAGACATATTATCTCTGGTTGTTCTCGTCTGGCTAACGGCGAGTACTTGCACAGACATAACCAAGTGGCCAGGATTATTCACCAGCAACTTGCTTTGAAATACCAACTTGTTGATTCTGAGGTACCGTATTACAAGTATGTGCCCGACCCAGTTCTCGAAAATGACCATGTCACGTTGTACTGGGATCGGTCTATCATCACTGATAGGACTATCGTCGCTAATAAGCCCGATATAGTGGTGATAGACCGATTAGCGCGCCGCACAATGATAATCGATGTTACCATTCCACATGACGAGAACCTCGTGAAAGCTGAGAAAGAAAAACAAATCAAGTATCTTGACTTAGCGCACGAGGTTGTTGACATGTGGAATGTGGACTCGGCTGTCATTGTGCCGATGGTCGTTACGGCCAACGGCCTGATGGCCAAAAGCTTCGACGACCATCTGTCGAAGTTGGCGTTGCGCAGTTGGATAAAGGGCCTGATACAGAAGGCAGTACTCCTCGATACGGCTCGTATTGTGAGGAGGTTCCTTTCTCTGAAGCCCTAACCACCGGTAGCTTGGACCTCGCTCCCGACACCGGCGGACTACTATTTTTTATATTTTTAAATGTTTTTTTTTAATGTTTTTATAGAAATATTTAAAAATGTAAAATATATGTGAATCAATGAATAAAGAGAATAATAATAAATTTTATTCATGAACTTATCCAAAGAGGTGTATATAGAAAGCCAAGGAAGTACATTTATAGTAAGGTCTTATATAATGGTTTAATTAGTAACAGCTAAATTAAAACTAGTGTATGGCTAAATTATATTAATTACAGGTACAACATATTTAACTAGGAATTTAAATTATATGTAGCGACCTACCCGATCTAGGTTTATTCAAACCTGTGTTTCAGGCCATCACTTCATCGTAATTTAAATAGGACAGTAATTAAAGCAAATTCAATTTTTTAATCTGCATTGACAATAAAAATAAGCAAACTTATCAAAGATTATTCTAAAACTATTCTAAACAATTTAACAAATAACAAAAATAAATAATTACGAAGTAATATTACTACTCATACCAATATTTCTAGCATTTTTTCTGTATCTGTGTAGTTGAGTTTCGATAATTATTCCGCTAGCGTTGTACTAAATTGTTCGTAATTTAAACTGGGTCAAAATTAATAGCGCGTATGTCATTTTCAAGGTTTCTCATATTTACTTAAGTATAGCTACGCATGCAGTTTTTTCTAGGTAAAGATATTTGCAATGTTAGTAAAACAGCTTGATGATCGGTAAGCAACGAGTTAGTAATAAAGGTTTGGGTTGGTTTCTTTGATTTTATAATGAAATGATCTAAACATGAGCCGGACTGGTGGGTGGGGTGGTAATGGGTGGGTAAAAGTCCATGAAACGCACAGATATTCAGGTAGTTGTGAGCATGGATATTGGTTTTCCCGGGAGCAATGTTGATGTTTATTTCGCCCACAAGTATTATATTTTTAAAAGATGTTTTTTTTTTTTTTTTTTAAATTCATGTTAAGCGAGTGTAAAAAACTATCAATATTTTGAGAAGGAGGCCTATAAATTGCCATTACTACAGTATCAGGAATAATTTTAATTAATAAGCAATTACTGTCCTGGAATACCGGTTCTTCTACTACTTGTTTTAAATTGTTTTTTATATAAACTACCAAACCATCATTTTGGTTGATATTTCCATCAGTTTTTTGTGAATAATACCCTTCAAGAGACGGTAAATTTACTGTTTGTTTCGACAACCAACATTCTGTTAGGACGATAATATCACAGCTTACGTCAAGGTTCTGTAGCAACACTTCAAAACCATTACTGTTTCGGTTAAGGCTGCGGATATTTTGTGTGAGTAGGGTTAAAGTTTTTGCTCCAACAGGTATCAAATTCTTACACTCCTCGACATTACAGATTTTAGCTTCAGACACAGAAAAACTGTCCAGATCATAGATTAGATGATCGGTCATTCTATTTACAAACTAACAAATATAAATATGAGGTAAACTACTGTTGAAGCGCTTACTTAGTAATTTGGTTGATGGCGCTCTTAGGCGCCTTCATAATCTATTGAATTGATATAGTTGTCTTCTGCAAATTTGCGTGCTGGGCAACTTACATCACCAGTTGGATGGTCACATTTCCTTTTGAAGCGTTTACACGTCGCGCATTGGGAGGGGGAAGATTTATTGCTACATTCCTTGAAGGAGTGACCAGTTTCTCCACAGTGGTTGCAAGAGGGACTAGTTTCTCGGCAAAACTTGGCTGCGTGTCCAAACTGCTGGCAATTGAAGCACCTGGTGACTATCGTGAAATCTTTCACGGGGCATGATGTCCAGTTTATAAAAATTCGGCCTTGATTTATCAGAATTTTCCTGGTGCTAGCGGGAACTTCCAATATATAGTTACTGGTAGGAAGATTTTTCTTACCCGATTTATGGCTCAATTTTATAGTTTGTTGAAAGGACTCACGAGTAGTATTCGGCAGCTTCTCAGAGATGTTTTGTTCGTAGATACAATCAAATACTTCCTTTTCAGTGAGGGCTACGGGGACACCAATGACAGCGATCCTAGGACGGCGTTTGGATGGTTCTTCGATTGTAAGGCCCGATGAAACTAATTTCTCAGATTTTTTTAATTTGTCAATGTCGCTTTTACTATCGGTGCTAATAATGACGCCCCCGTTTCTGACCTTTCTCAGGCCACGGACATGCAGTTTTAGTTCTTCTGGCGAGATAATTTTTTGTACAAGGGACTTCGTGTCGTCACTAGTTTTGCTCTTATCACAGGGATAGATGGCAACAGAACTCAGATTTGCTGGGCGAATAAAGTTATCAGAACCTTTTTTAACCATATTGGCATAAGAGCAATTTTCAGGTTTGAGTTTAGTTTAGTGTCGACGACCTCTTTGAACTGCTGAAGAGAGTTCGAAACGTTCTGGTGTACCTGTAAGTGCTGGATGGTGCTGTGTGCCTGGATGGTTTTTTGCTTCAAGGCTTGGTATAAGACGGCCATTTGGGATGTTCCACTTGAGACCTTCCGGCAAAGAGTGGAGACACGGAGCTTTTGGTCCGAGTTCATTTTTCCCTCCGAGACAATGGAGCACACTTCGTTCAGAATGGTATCTATAGATACCATCCATTTCTGTATCTCTGGCGTAGAGATGACTTCACTCGGTAATTCATTCTCCGCGGATGCTGGTGGACTTGGGTCTCTAGGATGGGGTTCGTCGATTGGCGTCGGTGGAGGACTTCGCCGTATTAATTGGCTCCGGCCAAAAGGACTAGATCCTGGGTTAGACATAACTAACACAAACACTATTTGTTTATTAAATTTAGTTCATTTTGCACAATGAGTCAATTGGTAGCTACCTACTAATCACACGCGACACACTTAATTATATAACTGACGCCGCAGATAATTGTAATAACATTAGTCGCAACTATTTAATGATATATCATATTTTTCGATACAAAAAACACGTCCGCTTAGTTTCGCATCTAGTGAAGCAATCCAAATACTCATAAAGTTTGTCTTTGATGTCAATGTATTATTTGCTTGTGGTTTTCAGTAGATAAAAAGCCTTGCTAACTGTAATGTTCTGTTATGTGTACTAGCCTAGACGTTAGGATCAATAAATACATCTTCAGATTCAGATTTTCATTTTAGACTCTTCGTAAGATCCCTAAGTAACAAGAGCTGTAAGATGATTTAATATTGGCTCACATCTCCATTCCGTTTTGGAGACAACTATCATTAATTAGTGCATCGTATAATAGCCAAATATTAACATTTGGCCAATAACCAACTAGCGTGCAACTAGGTCAGGTAACTCAGGCAGTCAGATCTGTCAGCAAACGTATTTCCGATAGCTCTCCGTATCGCGCATTGGCATCTGCCTTAATCCGCGGATTATCTTGCCAATACCAGCATGTCTGATTGTCGGATCGGATTACCTTCGTACATTTAGGTGTTTATAGCAGTAAGATAACAGCACAGGATAAATGGCAACATGGTTTTGGAACGAAAAATTAAAAGTAGTTATTAAAGAACATAACACTCCTTTTTGGGCGGTAGGTATACTTATTTTCATCACTGGAAAATTCCACGGTTCCTGCATGTGAGTTAAGATGGTTAGAATGTAACCTAGTAGCTACTAAAATATTTCTAAAATCAACAAGTCAAATATTTAAAGCATCTTTTAAAGCATCGAAGTAGTTTTATTGAACAGCCAAGACCACCAGTAGTACGCCTGGAGCTTGACACTCAACACTTTGTGAAAAGCCAATTAATGGTAAATCGGTACGCAAGTCTGGCACTGTCAATTAAACACGTCCAGTTTTAGACAAAGTTCGGCTTTGTCTTGAGTCTTCTCTATTACACATACCTGGAGGCTCTAGACAATGTAACATTCTTTTGGCGAAGACGAATGTCGAAATCCCAAAATGGTCCTGATGTGATTGACTTCGTGACATTTCAAATGCGGAAATCAAATACCATATTTTTCGCGTTACAACAATCTTTGTAACTAATAGAAAAATAACTTTGACTAGAGGCTCTTGCCCCTTGTAGTCTTGTTTATGTTCATGTTCATTTAGTCTCGTTCCTTTCTAGTGTCATACCTAAGCCCAAGTACTATATCCCTTGATTACATTTGCAGCTGGCCAACAACACCGGCAAGGAGATCGAGCAGCAGGGTCTGGAGATGCAGCTGTCGGCCAAGCAGATGGAGATCGAGATACTGCTCATGATGTCCAAGTTAGTCTGCATTCATCTTTCATTACACTTGTTAAGACTACTAAAAGGTAGTCGAGCCATGTTAATAAGGTTCATGGATAGGTGTTTTAAGGATCGTAGGTAACTTACCTTTGTTGCGGATTTTGTTCGAAAGAGTCACCGCAGCCCTGGAACGCAAAGGGCATTAGGAGGAACACGGATGGGTTCTAGTCAGTAAGAGTCTGACATGACTCCCTCCCACTCCAGCCAGAGCGGAAGAAGTCATTTGATAATTTGCCATCCATAAAAAAAGATAATTCAGCGTTACAATTTTTAAATTTTCTGTCCTAATTCTGAGAAAAATACAAGTATATTGAGAGCCTCTTCTAAAGTTTTATCGTGTGTGTGTTTAGACAGAGTGTAATCTAGATACGTAATAAAAAGTAAGTTCAAAAACTACTGTACGTATCGCGAAAAAAATCGACTGCTCTATACATTTCTATACGCATAACTCGACAAAATGTACTGAACAGCTGATTTTTTTTTCGCGATTGCAGTGTTGTTCCCTTAGTGAAAGTTGTTCATAATGATGAGTACAATGACCCCTTTTTTTAAGGATGGGAAATCATCAAATTACCCCTTCCGCTCTTGGTGGAGCGGGAGGGAGTGTCAGACTCTAACTGACTAAAACCCATCCGTGCTCCTCTAGTGCCTTTTGCGTTCCAGGGCCGCGGTAACTCCTTCGAACAAAATCCACAACCCTGGCATACAATGACCCCTTAAGAGGTATTGCGTTTATTCTGTTACACGTTGTATATATGTCGCAGCCAACTAGCTTAATCAGCCGTTTCATTAAAAGCCTAGCCTTTTCATAGAACTGTGCCGTTTAATCAGCGACTTAAGTGACATGGGCAAGTCACTTAGGTCGCTGAAAAATCGGCGCATTAAAATGAAAAGGCTAGCCCACCAATTAAGGCTGATGAAGCTAATTGGATGAGACGTACTCGTATACATGCCGGTCACAAAATCATAACCCTACATTTCACTTAAACATTATAAAATCTTTATATCTGTCATAAATTCTTGCAGGCACCACGAGTCTCCTCCTCCATTAGGGCGCCTGGCTGCCTACACCCTCGCCCTAGGCGCTCTGTGCAAGGACCCTCGCTCCTTCCACGGCCGCGACCTGGTGACCGCGCTCCTGCACCGAGAGCCTCCTCATGACCTGGAGTTCGCCTACGCCACCCTGGCCGCATGCTCCTCAGCAGCTCATGTGAGGCGCCGCCATATTAGGAGGCTGCTGGATATCGCTAATGCTGCGTCTGATCATAGTCTTGGTAAGTGCTAACAACTTAGGCATAGGTACGCACTCTTATTATTTTGAAGGAGTTACTACCGATGACCCTGGTAGAGACCGCTGGAATCCTGTGGTTGCGGGATGCACAGGACCTGTCAATGTGGCGTCACTCCGGAGAGGTCTATGTCCAACAGTGGACGTCTTTCGGCTGAAATTATGATGATTATGATGACTGCCGCCGACAAAAATTGATTGATGATATCATAACCAGCAAAGAGGAACTGCATGAAAAATGCAGAGCTAATTGCGAATCTGTGCTTGTTATATAGGCAAAGAAAGAAGAGAGAGTTTCCAAAACTCGATCCCAACAACATCATCATCTGCCTAGCCTTTTCGCAACTTTATTGGGGTCGGCTTCCAGTCAAACCGGATTCAGCTGTATACGTGAAGTAGTTTACGTGAAGCGGCTGCCTACCAGACCTATTAATTGGGTATCACGGTACTTCTTGGCAAGACTGGAGTCAGATTTTCTGGCAACAACATCATCTTAATAAAACGTCACCTTTACTTATGAAGAAGACGTCTCCATTTCCACAAATTGGCCTAATCCGTTTCAATTTGTTGTTTTTTTTTTTTGTTCGTCCGAGTTTATTATAGTATCTCCAAGTGTACCAACACCAAAGATGCAAGGACCAACTAAGACTTTCCGCCTGATACTTTTCAGACACGATCTCAATGGTGATCCTGGCACTGCGCTGCGTGGTGCAGGACCACCGCCACCGCAGCCTCATCCACTTCGTGCGCCGCCCCATGGCTGGGCTCGCGAGGCAGCAGCATACCGATGGCAGTTTCGGGACACTGACCACCACCGCACTGGCTATCCAGGTACACTTCAGGGCAAGAGGTCAAAGGGGGCAGAAGGGGCGAAGCACGAGACGCCGCGAAGTAGGGAGCGGTGGCGTACCAGCTAAGTACCTATGGGGCAGCAGTGGACGCCACTGGCGCACACACGCGATGCCGATGGCGTATGGGGTGTCGACGTACTGGGCAACAACCGGAGTCAACAGGCAATCAATTTGTTTTGTTGAATTTATTTTATGTTTACTGTCTCACAAAGATTCAATTTTTAGAAGAGTGAAGGAGACCAAATTTACCGTTAAAAATGTTATAAACCAACTCGAAGGATCACAGCAAGCACCTCTTCATTGTACTGTCGGTTTCATTTTTATCGTCAAAGTTAGACTAGATAACTTTAGGAATAAAAAGATATTCTGCCTTAATTCTGCCTTTTGTGGTTTTCAGGGTTTTCTCAATACCGAAAGATCGTAGTCCTGCTAATATTTTAGACTTTAGTTAGGCTGCTTTCGCATTTAAAGCTGGAGTAGGTTTGCCAGCACATGCAAAATATATAAAAAATGCCTGAATTGCCATATAAGCTACCAACTTTCTACGTGACTGTACCCATTGTGTGGTCACTACATCCGAAAGTGTTAACATTGATTCGGCAGCATGGATGCATGGATCAAAAATCCACCATCTTACACCGTTCTTCCACCTCTGTAATCCTATTCTACTTGTTTTTTTTTCAGGCTCTAGAAGACTCGGAGTCAGGCCCAGGCGCTCACCAGCACTGGAGCTTCCCGGCCGCTCGCAAGTGGCTGGTGGAGCGCCAGCGCGCCGACGGCGGCTGGGGTGACGTCGCTAACACAGCGGCTGCTGTAGCGGCCCTCACACCGGCCTCGCTGGCGGCTGTGCGACCTCCGCACTGCTCCGACAAGCTGCTTGATAATCGACATGAACCATTAGGTAAGGGGAACGAGAAAAACCAAAAATCGCTGTCCCACTTTACTATATCAAGGTCTTAAAGATGTTCCACCAGCATCTTTTTTCGAAAGCTTACCAATCCCAAATATCACTAACGACACTAAATTTTCTATACCCTCCCTGTAAAATTATCTTTCAAACAAAACATCTGAGGGATCCATGGTAATCTGCGAGGGTAAAATGTCGTTACACTTTTAGTAAATACGATTCTTCCTAATATTCCAGACAGCAACGGCGGTGACGGCACTCTGAAGCTGGCCTACCAGTCGGGCAGCACCAGCAACGACTCCGACGCGCGTAACGTTTCCTTCACGTACACTCTGTGGGTCGGCACCAACGTCACCGAGAACTACACCCTGCACATGGTCGCTCCTAGGTAAGAACAAGTACTAGGACAACAGATTTATTAAAAAGCAACAACACCGACGCGTGCAGCTCTGTGGGCTGGCACTAAAGTTCACCGAGAACTACACCCAGCACATGGTCGCTCCTAGACAATTCTACCAGGATAACAAAATTAATAAGGAGCAACGACATCGTTGTACACAACATGTAGAGTCCATCCAACAAAAGAAGTCCCGCGGAAATAAATGGCTAACAAGATTTGTTAGAGGATAGCGTACAGTCGCATAGAAACTAGCGCCGCAGTTGCGGAACTTCTTTCGTGGGACGGACTCTACCTATACAACTTCATCATGCACCAGAAATTTAATAATCTTGCGCATGGTCGCTCTCAGGTAAGAACAAGTATTAGGACAACAGATTTAGTAAGGAGCAACGACACCGACGCGCGCAAGCGCTGTGGGCTGGCACCAAAGTTCACCGAGAACTACAACCAGCACATGGTCGCTCAGACAATTCTACCAGGATAACAAAATTAATAAGGAGCAATGACACCGTTGCACACAACATGTACCTACAACTTCACGTTCGCCTTCATGCACCAGAAATTTAATAATCTTGCGCATGGTCGCTCTCAGGTAAGAACAAGTATTAGGACAACAGATTTAGTAAGGAGCAACGACACCGACGCGCACAAGCGCTGCGCGCTGTGGGCTGGCACCAAAGTTCACCGAGAACTACACCCAGCACATGGTCGCTCAGACAATTCTACCAGGATAACAAAATTAATAAGGAGCAATGACACCGTTGCACACAACATGTACCTACAACTTCACGTTCGCCTTCATGCACCAGAAATTTAATAATCTTGCGTATGGTCGCTCTCAGGTAAGAACAAGTATTAGGACAACAGATTTAGTAAGGAGCAACGACACCGACGCGCACAAGCGCTGCGCGCTGTGGGCTGGCACCAAAGTTCACCGAGAACTACCCCCAGCACATGGTCGCTCAGACAATTCTACCAGGATAACAAAATTAATAAGGAGCAACGACACCGTTGTACGCAACATGTCTTCACGTTCGACTCCATGCACCAGAAATAATCTTGCACATGGTCGCTCCCAGGTAAGAACAAGTACTAGGACAACAGATTTAATAAGGAGCTACGATACCGACACGCGCAGAGCTGTGGGCTCGCATCAACGTCACCGGAACCGAGAACAACACCCTGCACCGGGTCATTTCGATTTTAGGTAAATCAAATCAAATCGTTTATTGCAATCCATAATGTACATAAACAGGTGGTAAATATAAAAATTTAAACAATTATGAACCCTGTCGGGCACACTTTTTTAAATAAGTAGAGAGAGACACAGAGCGCATTCATAAAATCAAAAAACCTATTTAAGACGTAACCTAGGTAAGACGATAGTAGATTCTAGGATTAAATAACTCATAAGGAACTGATACCTAGGTATCTACTACATGAAATCCTTCGGGCATGAAACCGACAGATCGAAAGAGGTGTTTACTTTGGCCGTTGCTAATATTCACCCCGCTTGCATAAAACAAGACGGGTGGGTAAGACGAGAACGGGGGGTGTGTGGACGAGAATGGGTGGCGACTGGCACCCTACATGAGTTCTGCTTACACTGCCACCTTCTGCTTTTGTACGTTGGTCGAATTCTGTCGAACTTGATAGACTTTGGCTGCCACAGCATATACTTAGTAACCTAGACAAAAATACCAAGCCAGCAGAGTAAGCAAGGAGCCCGATGCGGAGTGTTGCTTCCGTTATTCTTAGACTTTATAATCATTTCTTAATCCGGGTTACTCTTTCTCAATTGACTAACATCTCTTCTAACTTTAAATTACAGGAACATATCATTCTTCCACGTGATGCAAATTGCTGCGGAGCTGCACCCAAAGTTCAAGTTCGAGGCGAGCGAGTGGCCCAACGGTCACTACGTGCACACCATCGCGGGCCACAAGGAGGAGCCCATGGGCTACCACTACTGGCTGCTGTACCGCCTGCCCGAGAAGCCCGACCCCGCCAGCCCGCCCGGCAACCAGCTTGTAGCCCCCGTTGGTAAGCACCACTGTGATGCTTATCTTTTCCTATGCCCAAAAATACTTTAAAAGCGATTATAGTGACCATAACTGGGCGTATTGAACTAAGTACTCTTGGGCCAACGAAAAAAAGCTGTAAATTAGCCATGTAATTTGCAGCTTTTTTTTCTAAATATCTCGACTAAGGGCCAATTTCACCAATGAAACTGAACGCGATCAGCGAATAAACCACGTTTTGAGCTGTCAGTGTCATTATTTTTCTATGGAATATTTACACTGACAGCTCTTGAACGCAGTTTAGATGTGCTGATCGCGTTCAGTTTCATAGGTGAAATCCGCTCTAAGTAAAACTACCTACAGTGTAGGTAGTAAAGGATTGGTTAAACTAAGGCTAAAACCGTGCAGAACCTATTTCGAAGATTAAGTACCTAGTCACGTAATTATTCAGGACAGTTTGACCACAAACATCCCGAATACCGCGAGATATTCGCCTCGGTTTGCCCACATCTTAAGAGCGGATTTCACCAATGAAACTGAACGCGATCAGTACATCTAAACTGCGTTCAAGAGCTGTCAGTGTCACTATTCCATAGAAAAATAATAACTCAGGCAGCTCGTAAACGTATACGCTGATCGCGTTCAGTTTCATCGGTGAAATCCACCCTTAATCAGGTAAAATTAACATTCCAGTAACCATCGCAGATTATAAATAGATACCTACGCCTTAATAAAGTTATTGTAGGTATCGTATTTTCATTTGACTTCACTAACCATATCTTTCTGTTACAGGTGTGGACGACTTATTAGTTGAAGATGGAGAACACTACCTGTTCTGGTACAAGAAGTTGTAATTCTGCCACGAATCACAAACCGTTCGTTACCGAGTTGATTATCCTTGACTCCTCCAATTAACCTTATTTGAGACACTATGACTTTATGCCACCTTTTTCAACGCCCTGTATCCGTTATATCGGTTAAAAAAGCCGAAAAGTTAGTTATAAGATTCGCAGTCATATTATCGTATGTATTTCAATAGAATTTATAGGGTGTAGGAACATATTTATCAAAGTATAATAATAATGAATTAAATCTGACTACCTATTTGAACTCTTGAACCTTTCACGAAGCATGGTCTAGCTGTGGTCCATTTCCTAACGTTACTATAGAACCTTTATAAGAAAAATATAAAATAAAAATAGGTTTCTACTATGTCCTGTTATAAGTGAAATGTTTGCTGTGAAAGATGTAACCAAAGATCTGTGTTTCCCACGCCCAGAAGGAGTGATTTTGATGTAAATATTTCTATGATGGTTTAGCTTGAAATAGTTATTATTTCGGTGAAGAGAAACATTACATATAACATTGGGATATAAACAGTTGTGGTCCGATGATTGAACCTTGAGGAACCCCTTGGCTGAGATGGAATTATGACACATGATATCAATGCTATCTGGAGTTTTAGAGTATGTCCTTAAACATGTAACAAATAATGGTTATTTTTGCCTTACAGCAAGCCAATATATCTCCAAAGAGTTTAGATCTAAGGCCTATATAGTTATCTCAAGCTAAACACATATTGTAGGTTCTCTAACTGACGAACAATTTACTTCAGTGTTTACTTAATAATGCATTACATTTTAAAGGTGCAATAATTCTGTAATTTGTATGTTATACCGTCAATAATATCGTCAGAAAATGATACGAAAAAAGTTTTCTGAAAATAAAGTTGACTCTAATTTTATCTGCAATAACTTGCATGCGTTAGTTGGCATGTATTATAGCGACTAGATCGATGTTAAGATACCTACATGTTAAAATAAGCGATTCTCAATTTAAAACATTTTTAAAATATTCTTCGAGTTTGTGGAAGAAAATGTTAAATAAACTAATAAATAGTGAAACAATTATTATTTTTAAAAGAGTGTCCATGGAGTTTCTTGTACGTTCTTCTCCATAGAGATCTACGCTTTGGAACGTGCAAATAGCTTCATCTTTTTGACCGACCGACCTTGACAATTCAAAAGTGCCTGTAAATGGTCTAATTGAAATAAATGCTTTGACTTTTGACTTTTTTTGACTTTTGAACAATTTCAATTAAATAACAACATAAATGTAATAACAATAACCAAAAAAGGTTCGAAAATGACCGGCCACTGTAGCCCACGCACAATGGTCCACCATAAGGACGGAACCCAAATCCTGAAAGACAGATTCGTTTTATTTGGATAATCCATATAAAACCTCTGCTTATAATAACATTCGCCACATTGATTACGTGCGATTTTACACGTGGTAAATCGATTACCACCCTGAACTAATACGTTAAAACACCGATACAGTATACAATAAAACATATTTTCTATAGAAAATTGCTTTCACACTAGTTTATTTACGTTTAACATGTGCTACACTTTTGTATTACACTAAAATAAAACATTCATCATCATCATCATCATCATATCAGCCGAAAGACGTCCACTGCTGAACATAGGCCTCCCCCAAGCGTCGCCACAACAACCGGTCCTGTGCGTCTCGCATCCATCGGTTACCCGCGACCCTCACCAGGTCATCGGTCCACCTTGTGGGAGGCCTTCCAACGCTGCGTCTTCCGGTACGCGGTCGCCACTCCAAAACTGAAAAACAAATCTCCAAATAAAACATTGGGACGGCTGAAAATACAACATAAGTTGTATAGGTAACACAACCAACATGTTTTTCGAATTTCGGAATTTCTAACTTGCATGTATCCACATCTGTTGATAACGTTATTTTCCATAAACTCGATTGCTATTGTTATATTCTATAATAGTATTGATAGTAACGACATAATTGTGTATTCTCGACAACAATAGATTTAAAATGAATCATTTTAGACGAGACTGAACGCAGCGTTATCTCATTGAAGTGCGTTAGACTAACATTTTTATTGTACCTATTGAATGGTTCTTAATAAAGTATGAAAATTCAGTAATTTTTGAAGTTTTACTTTCCTTTAATACTGCTTTTCTTTGAAACCTTAAGCAGTCTTTTAAGGACCGATCCTTCCAATTGTTTTAATTATATAATATGGCATTTATTACAGATTTACAGCACATGGTATACCCACAAATACACTTTTTAAAAGCTTTTATTTAACTTACAATGTGTTTATGTATGTAACTATGTTTGTTCGGGTGGATTCTTACAACTCAATTTTGAAGCAGATATCTTCAACCGATTGAGCTGAAATGTTGTACACACACTTTGTTATTCCTCAGATAAGTTATCTGACGACTGACTTAACAATTAAGGAGTTAGGATAGACAAAGTACTTTCTCGTGAACATATAAAAACCTCTAGAACAAACTCTTGATGAAGAAGATTGTTGATTTTTGTTCTATTCAAGAAGCAATAAAAGCCAAAACTAAGATCCAACATTTATTAAATTTGTACAATTTACTTATAACATCAATATGACCACGTGGGCTAGGTATCGACACTACATAGTGCACTTAGCTACGAAACGCTCCATAGATGGCTCACAAAAAAACGAAAAAAACAATGTTCTCATAAAATAGCTTTAGAATAAACTTTATTTGAAATTGCTTATCAAAAGAACTTACATATAATAAGTTATTATATAACTAAAAACACACAGTACAACCTTCATTTACAATTTTGGAACTAAACAATGATTCTTACATGAGAAAAAAAAATCTCATATTTTACGACGACACACTTCCAAGATTTTAAAAAGAATATTCTCTAAGGTTTGCTATAAAAAGCTAAAAATAACTAAAACAACAATACTATAAATAAAGCAACCCCTTTGTTGAGAAAATTGCTACCACACTTATTATTTCCATTTTTATTGTGAAAACATCATAATTTTTCTATGATCAAATGAACTCAAATTAGCTAATTAAAATAAAAGGTAATCCATTGCATTCCTTCCATAACCATTATCCATAGACTCAATAAATAAACTATTTCATTAAAATGTAAATTATTTATGTTCTGGCTACTTATTCCATAAAAAATCAATCTAATAGAGATATAGGTAAATAAAATGAGCAATATTATTAAAAATAATAATTAGGTACATTGTGCATGTAATATTATAAATATTTGTGTCGATATAATGAATATACGTACACATGTGCAAACACGGCTTGTCTAGTAAATACACGGAATTATGCGAACTTACATGAAGAAAGGTAAAATCAAGAAATCTGAAAAGTGTTTTTACCCGACTGTGGCAGAGCCCAAAAAGAAGGTAATGTTTTTTTATTAAAATATCTTTAGAGCAACCTGGAGGCCTACCACAACCTCTTAAAACAATATTATTTTAATATTACTTTGTAATTTCTGTTGTTGCATTTTCAACTCTCGGCGCTGATCCGAGCGTTGAAAATCCAACAGAGCGGAACGCAAAGTAATATTAAAGTAATATTGTTTTAAGAGGTTGTGGTAGGCCCCCTGGCGACCGAGGAACAATTGGGGGAAAATAGGCAAGTGTCCACTTTGCTTTCAAAATATTTCCAATCGAGAATCGACTAAGGACTATCGACTAACGGCCGCTTTCTATAATATATCTCAATCCCAATCTTGATCCCGATCCTTGTCTGTAACCAATCAACGGCCGAGTTTGTGTCCTTCATCATACAATCCTCACCTTTGATTGGTCACAGACAAGGATCGGGATCAAGATTGGGATTGAGATATATTATAGAAAGCGGCCGTTGGTCGACTTTCGACTGTGTAAAGTGGCCCAGTGAAGACACAAATTGCACAAAAGCTTAGAATTAACTAGGTATCACCCGGAAATTACCTTATACCCGTAATTCTGGAATAAATTCACAGTTTGAATACTGTTTACTGTTACCCACGAAAATACCAACCAACCACATGAGAAAAAGCTGGTATGAAATTAGTACAAAAGATCATGACTTTTTACCTCTTTTTGGGAAAGTTTATCAATCGCTATCACATTTGAATGATTGGATCTATAGTTTTCTTACAATGTTGCTAGATACGTAGAAAATCTTCAAGTCTGTGTATTAAGACTATACACATTAAATAGGTTTTAAAAAACGCATTACACACCGAAATCGCAACTTTTCTTTTCCTTAATTACTTCACCTTTTCTCAATTAGATTCTTAGAAGCGGGTTACTGAATATTCCGTAGATGCGCGTTTGCCCCCGGGAGTCGCGCAATAAAAGATGGTTTGTCTAAATTGGCAAGACTTTTTAAGCTATGGTGATAAAGCTATTTTATTTCAAGTATAAGTAGTGCAAGACTAAGCTATTTAGTTTAAATTTCAGACAATAACTTGATTATATTTCATTGTGAAACTGTTCTGACAGATGTGTTGCTGGGGAGTTTGTCAAGCCACTTCTTCTTTGCAAAAAGCTGTGAAGAATTCAAACTTTACCGGGTAAAAGGTGCTTCTTAATTTTAATAATACAACGATTGTTTTTAGATAAATGTGTGTAATTGTCGTTTCAGTGCATATTACGCGTCAGTCATAAGACATTAAATTCGAACATTTTCTAACAGCAACATACAATGTACATCCTAATACATTACAATGTGCGTCGGACTATTGCGACATGGAAAATATAAATACCAGCTTTCAGCAAAGTTTTATTTACAAATATACTGGAATAGAGAAGAAATGATAAAATACTTAAAATACATATTTTATATCACATAGCGTACCGAAGAGGTAATGGTTTCAGGTCAAATCACTTAATACAGTCAAGATAAGAACGGACTGGGTCGGAACGAACTAGAAGTAACATCACTCTCAATCTTCCTGTTAGGCAGCGTATACTATAGATAACGTGCACGAACTATAGGTGGCAGCACAGAAGTGTCACTAAGAAGGTACAGTTCTCGTCAAACAACTGTGCCCCTCTGAAGTTAGCCATTTACAAAGATCGCTTGGTGCAGTCACGTAGAGGGAGCAAGCGGGACGCAAGCATGCATCGAACGTAAACGTAAGACTGAGACATAAAATCGCGCCGCCATAATCCCCGCCCCGCGCATGCGCAGTTGCAGTTTGTTCGTAATTTTGACTACTACGCAGCCACTCGTAGCCAACTTCAGAGGCGCACAGTTATTTGACGAGAACTGTATGTGTTGAATTTGCGACGCTATATGTCGCATTCTACGTCGTGCACGTTATTATTAAAGTACAGTTACATATCGCCAGTTACGTTTAACCATTTTACAGGGGGCGAGCTTGTTGCTATTCATCGGACACAATTCCAATCTGTGGAAATGTCTTCTAAAATGTTTCATTCCTGTATAATATGCGTACGATATTCTATCATTAAAACCAAGTGTAAAAAGTAAACAATCATGCGATGACATCAGAGTAATTGAAAGTGGTGTAAGCCTTACAATTAAGGCACTCAAGGGTCTAGAGTCAAAATACACACAATTAGTGATTTAAAAACATATGTATAGGTATGTTAAAATACTTATTACGACATTCCATAGAATTTTATGTAAATAGGGATAGGGAGCATGACGTGAATAAACGCATATTTAATTAATTAATTTATACTCGAAGTAATACATGTGAAGTTCTATCAAACATCAATTATTATAATACAAAATGGGACTCACATACTTTTTTGATTTAGACATTAGCGTACGGCCAGGCCGCAATATCCTTTGGTTCAGTTACGACCCAGTCCGATAGCAAAACAGTCAAATACAGTATCCGGACGGAAATGTGACACATTGAGCGTTAGAGGCTGAGGTTTATAGAGCAACCATAGACTTCATTTAAGCTAAATAGTACGCTCATTATTTATAAGCGACTGCGATCAAGCGGTTAATACGAATATCAACAGCATTATTCATAAAAAAATAACCACATTAGTTGCGGGAATTCCCAAATTGGTCGTTTACAGGTTAAATATTGATTAGCAGATTCTTTATTCAAATAAATAATTTGGAATCTGCTAATCAGTGTTTATGGGCGGAGGATAAATACTTGCTTTTACCCATTTTTTTTCGAATACATACTCAAAATGGTGGAAAAATGTATTTATTCTCCGCCCATCACACTACACTTAGATTTTTTTAATTTTTATGCCTATAAATCTATAAAACTAAGGTTCATTTTCTATTGAAATGCAACTGTACTTAATCAAAGTTTGCTAGATCTCAGCCTGACTTTCATACAGTATGATAGAGATGACACTATACAAAACTGTTTTTTTTTTTCAACCTCAATGTACCATATTTCCAGCCAGTAACTTGACTTATGTTGCTATTAATCTTAACGGTGGCGCTGCTGACGTCATGGCGGTGACGTCATGTCACTAGGGCGTGATCATGATGTTGTTCATGACGGTGGTGTAGGCGAGCCCTAACGCCCACGATACTTCGTGCCCATTCACTTTCTTGAACAACTGTAAAAAAGGAGATGTTGTTAGTTTTATTGAGGAAATAATAATATAAGGGTGCATGGGGCTACCAGGGTTGCGGATTTGTTCGAAAGAGTTACCGCGGCCCTGGGAAGAAAGGCACTAGGAGGACTAAAGGGTGGGTTTTAGTCAGTAAAAGTCTGACACTCCCTGCCGCTCCACCCAGAGCGGGAGGGGTCATTTGATGATTTCCCATCCTAGAAAAAAAAAAAAAAAAAAAAAGGGTGCATGGGGCATGGATTTACATTCTAACATGTAATAAAATAAATAGAAAATTGTAATGTGTTGTAAACCTGTAAACCGATTTGTGAACGCAAAGTTGATCACGTTCAGGCTGGTCCACGTTGGTCCTGCCTAGCCCACTTTCACCCAGGTCGAGCCACGTTGATCCATACTGGTTCACATTAACCCAGGCTAACCCAAGTTGGCCCAGCGTGAACCACATGCGCTCAGCACGTTGCCTCTGACTGGTTTTTGATGGCCCACAGGCTACACGCTGGTTATTACTGAACCAATACGTTAGTTATACGTACGCTGATGGGCTTGTTGTTCTCGATCTTGTAGGCGTCCTGCAGCAGCGTGACGATGTACACGAGGTCCAGGCAGGCCCAGGGCTGGTCCACGTTGGACGACATGCAGGCCGCCATGGCTGCCGAGCGGTAAGCCTCCACGGATACTGTGCCGCCTGTCATCACGTCTGTAATGTGACATTGCATGGAGTTAGAGGGGTGCTATGGAGTGAAAGGAAAGAAAACTTGTTCATTTAGCACTGATTTTTATCTATGAGTGACAAATACAATGACCTATTAAGAGATATTGCGTTTATTTGTCATAATTATTATGTTGTATAAAAAAAAAAAAACTTTTTTTTTTATTCAGCCTGTACTGTACCACTGCCAAAGGCTTACTCTAAATCTTTCCATGTATTGTTCTACTTCAGGTTTCATATTTAGAAAAGCAAAAACAAAGATCCTTCGAAATGTTGTCATCTTTTTTTTCTAGATACCTCAAATTACTCTCACTTTAGGGAAAATTTGCTTTGTGACGTGGCGTTATGACGACTTTTCAGACAGTAATTTAAATGATAAATGATAAATGATAAATGATATTTATTTTGTAAGTAGGTTAAACATAACACTTTTACACGTCAATATTTTTGGTCATTTTAAGCTAGATGAGGCCGGTGTTTCCTAGCTGACTACCCTGAGAAGAAACACCGAAACAAACTCAGAGGTCACAGTCTCTTTTGAAGTCCATACAAATTGTACTGGTCAAATCATACGAGAACCATGTAGGTTAATGTCTGAGGTGGCCTTTTGAGGAAAGTGCCACACAGATTTGAGTGGACCTGTCCAGACAGTGCAAGCATTTGTCAGTTATTGTGGAGCTCAAACTTAGAACTTTAAGGAGCTCAACGATTTGACGAACAATACCAAAGTAAGGACATTTGGGTAGGCCGCATAAAAAAAATCTCAAACTGCCAGACATTTTTGACTAACATGAAATGGATCCCTATCATAGCGATCTCAATTTAGAACTTATTAATATCACAAAAAGGAACACATTTCATTACAAGATACGAGTCAAGCGCGACGATATGACTCCCGCAGTGTGCAGGAACGCACAGAGTGAGTGTATTAAAATCAGAGAACATATTATGACGTATCAATGACATCGTAATTCCGTTGTGAGTAGCGAACTGGCAAACTGGTGAAGCTGGCCCACAGCACGAACCCAACAGCTTGCGGGCCCAGCGGCTGGCTGCCCGCGGTGCCGGCGCACAGGCGCACACCTGCCTACCTACTTGGACGGCAATAAACCTTCGTCTTATTTCAATACAGACCACTACTTTAATTTAGTACGACGAGCTAACATCAGAGCTGTACTCACCGATCATGCCAGCGTCAGCGGCGACGTCGTAGAAGTAGCTCATGGCGGCCACGCTGCCCAGCGGCGGCTGCTCGGGCTCCCAGTCCAGCGTGGCCAGCACGTAGCGCTTCACCACGCCGTGGCACGCGTTGTACACCTGGGCAGCCTTGCTGCCGCGCGCGCGGGGAGACCCGCTGGAGAACAAACAGGAATATTTAAAAATCGAATAAGAACACACTTTAAAAAAGTTTGCATTCCAAAATCGAACAAGAACCGGCAGCACGAAAGCTTACATTTTAAAAATCGAACAAGAACCGGCAGCACGAAAGCTTACATTTTAAAAATCGAATAAGAACCGTCTACGAGCAAAGCTGCACGATTCGCTGCGACATTTCGTGTGGCATTGCACGCAGAAGATGCAAGCCTCTTTGAGGCTACTACACGCTAGCAAAGAGGCTTGATTTTGGAGGAGTTCTGGAGGCTTTAATTTTTATTAAGACCGCCAGACGAAAAATAATTAAAAATTTTTTTTTTTTAAGTTCATAAGGAAAGAAAATGCAATACGAACTAAAGACCTGACGCAAATACAACATCGCGGTATCAACATAATCCGCGCAATTCCAACACACAAACGCCCGACAAGCAGCTATTGAGAAGTTGCCCACAAGACAGAAAATCCATCTGGTCGGAGGATCCTCTCTTTTCAATGGAGGTTTGTGAGATGCACACTCACACTACACCCTGTCATCCATACCTCTACGAAAGTACCGAAAATTACTCTGAGAAAAAGATAATGATAATAAAGCAGACCACAGGAGGCGAGCGCGTACTGGTCTCACGCGGGGGAGCGCGCAGCTGCTGGGGGGCGCGGGGGGCGCGGGGGGCGCGGGGGGCGCGGGGGGCGCGGGGGGCGCGGGGGGCGCGGGGGGCGGTGGACCCGGGACGCACAGGCCTGTGCTCAGCAGTGGACGTCTGCAGGCTGATGTGATGAAGATGAATAAAGCAGGCGCACCTGATGAAGTAGTTGTTGTTGGCGTAGGTCCAGGGCTCGCGCTGGATGATGGGGTCGACGCACACGGAGCTGAGCTCCGAAGAGTTGCTGCTGTTGCTCTCGCTGCGGAACACGCCGTAACGCGCCGCCAGCAAGCCCAGGTTCAGGTAGCTGCAACAAATTACATCATTTTTTTAACTTTGTTTTTCGACAATTTTGTCTTCACGTGAATGTGGTTGGAATTTTTTTATTCTGCCAGCTAATGAAAAATCCTTGCCATTCAATGTGCCAATGCTATCAGTGTTTTGGAGACTTTCCTCATTGAATTGATGCCCAGTGAGTTCTTCTCCTCCCACTTTTTAAACCGCATGTATAAAATGTGTTACAAAATAGAGGCAATACCTCAGGGGTTTTGTTGTACTCATCATTATGAACAATTTTTACTATGGGGTCAAGCCCAAAATAGCGGAACAGAATCTGCTGCTCAGTACATTTTGTCGAGTTTTGGGAGTGTTTAAGTTTTTTTTATTATTTATTAAGGCATGGGCTTGCTCTTGACCTCGATCACGCCTGATGAAAAGCAATGGATGAGGTCTATGATGGAGAGCGTGCCCAGAAGATGCCTTGAGGCACTGGTACTCCCACGCGTCGACGAAACACAGCAGGCTGCTTGACGCCGAACTCCGGTGGGAGGGTGGTCCCGAACCAGGCGCTACCACCGCAAGGGAAGGATTGGCCAGTCTTATAAGGTGTTAGGTGAGACTGTCCAGGATGCGCCGAGCGCTCGGTTCAGTTGAGTGTCTGATGGAACAAATTGCGCTGCACGAGGAGGCTCCTTCATGCTTCCCAAGAGTGAATAGGTTACTTCTAGGCAAGCGTGCTCAATCTTCGACCACATCATCGCTTACCATCAGGTGAGATAGTGGTCAAGCGTGTGCCTAACAATAATAAGATAAAGTTATCCACACATGATGCGTGGGGCAGTCGATTAATTTTTTCGCTATTTCAGTGTTGATCCCATAGTAAAAGTTGTTCATAATGATGAGTACAATGACCTCGAGGTATTGCGTTTATTCTGTTACACATTGTATATAATATTTTTTATTAGTTGTAAAAAAAATATATTTAAATTTGCTGGGCGGGATAGATTTAAAATTCTGTTATTCTAACCTTTTCTGACACAGGTTGATGTTATTCCCACCTGTGCATATACAGGCTGATGTTATTCCCACCTGTGCGTATATGGGGTAATGTTATTCCCACCTGTGCATATACAGGCTGATGTTATTCCCACCTGTGCGTATATGGGGTAATGTTATTCTCACCTGTGCGTATACAGGGTGATGTTGTTCCCAGCGGGCACGACGTGCTGGTCCGCGAGCGGGTAGCCCCGGTCGTCGTCGCTGAGCTGGTACGTGATCTGTGTGGAGCCGCCGCCCAGGTCTAGCGCTGCCATCGTGTTGGCTTCTATTAGGTCTGGAATACGATTAATGAAATGATATTATTTGGCAAAGAATCAATTAAATGATAAATATATTTTGCCATAAACTGGGTAACAACAAATGGCTGCAGAGCTAGGTTAGGTAGACTCTATGATGGTACTTTGACATGTCATATTTTATTACAGGGTGTTCCAGAAAGGTGTGGTCATATTTAAGTGTGATGTTGGGTGGCTGGTTCACATTAAGATACAAACACACAAATGATAAATATAAAAAACGAGATTTTTTTTCATAAAATTCAACCAGAAGAAACGACTAAAAACTTCCGAAGAAATTACTTTTCAAGCATTCTGATGTAGTCGGTGACATCAAATCTGTGATTGAACAAATTGCTTGAAAAATCATTTCTTTGTAACTTTTTAGTCATATTTCTGGTCGAATTAAAAATTCTCATTTTTTATGTTTTGATATTTTTCCTTTATGTATATCAGCTACCCAACATCACCCTTAAATTATCCCCCACACCTTTCTGGAACACCCTGTATATTTTTCCTTACAAACTTTTTAAAATTAATAACGTGGTGGTGCAGCCTAGTCTACTCCGAATAAGAAGCAGTTTTTGACCGACATGTGAGCTGCAAGCAGGTATTATTATTTTAAAGTGGGTGCCCAAGGAAGGTCGGCCTCGCCAAAGCCGGCAGGGAATGGTGGCCAGAGCACCTGGAAGTGTACCGCAAGGGCTGCTTAGAAGTCTACCTAGCCTTTTTCCAACTATGTCGGAGTCGGCTTCCAGTCTATCTAGACGCAGCTGGGAGACCAGTATTTTGCTGGTTCGAAGTTGTGAGCGAATAGAATACCTAAAAGGGCTGGGCAAAAGCCACTTCCCTTTGCCCAGCAGTGGGACAGTGAGCTAAAGAAAACAAGTGGTGGAAACTTACTGTGCAGTAGATTGATGGTGTACCAGATGAAGATGCCCTCGTCCGCGCCGTCCATGATCTGCACGCCGTCAGCAGCCACGTCATAGCCCAGTCTGCGGATATACGGGTTTAGTTAGTCTTGTCTTTGGTAACTTTAGCCAGATATTTGTAATGTAAATCAAATAGGTTCAGAAAAAGTTCAATACACTACCAAAACTATTTGATACAATTTCAGCTCATGATGGTTACTCGTAGCCGTAATTAAAATATGTATTTTTATCGAAGTATGTGTTATAAATTAATAAAAATCATCAAAACAACTCTGAAATTATTATTACGTGATAGACATTTTAGGAGTACTTTTTACGGGGCCAGAGTCCCGGCAGGCTCTGGAGCCTGCCAGGGTTGCGGAAATTGTTCGAAAGAGTCACCGCAGCCCTAAAACGCAAAGAGCATTTGGAGGAATACGGATGGGTTTTAGTCAGTAAGAGTCTGACACTCCCTCCCGCTCCGCCCAGAGCGGAAGAAGTCATTTGATGATTTCCCATCCATAAAAAAGGAGTACTTTATAATGGTCAAAAGGACCATAAAAAGTTCGAATGAAATTATAGACACTTTTCGTCAGAACTAAATGTAATCGCGGGCTCGTGAAAGGTGGAATGCGGAGGAATGGGGTCGGCCTACGAGTGGAACAGAATATATAATTAGCACTTTAATTTCTGACCAATTGGATAGTTCATCTCGTCATCTTCTTCGTGGTCTGCCGTGAGCCTGTCGCCCTGTCTTAGGGTTCCAGCTCAGCGCTACTTTGGCCCGCAGTTTGTCCAACATGCAGCAGCCATGTACGACTTACTTCTTGATGGCCTTAGCGACGCTATCGATGAGCTGCTGCGCCCTGTCGGCGGGCAGCAGGCGCAGGCCGGCCGTGGCGCGCACGAGGAGCGGCGTCGCGCTTCTCTTGTTCGGCGGCGTCAGGAACTCCGCTTTCCTTATTAGCTGCACTATTGTGTCCGCGCCCTGGAAGTGGGAGAGCATTCTTAACACACATATTTATAGCATTACATCACGATTGTATCCCGGAAGGGTCAAGCAGAGGTGCAACTTTAGTACACCCCTATTTCGACGTAATCGTTCTCTTCCCAAAGATTGACTGGTAAAGATTGCGTTGTTGCATTAAGCCACCCTATGCACGGTAGTGGTGACTACTGCATTTGAAAGTTCAAACAAATCATAAATAAGAGCGAGCCTCTGCCGTCTACCGGACATAAATCCTGACTCTGAGCTGCTACTGAGGAAATTCCAGATAGGAAAACCCAATAACACTGCCCGACCCGGGAATCGAACCCAGAACCTGAGCAAGAGGTTCTCGAGTATAAGAGTCTCGAGGTGTCACTAAAGTCCAATGATCTGCATCATTAGTGTTCATCAAAATCGGGGCCAAGGCTCTTTTTCAATATACCTCACAATTTTAAAGGACATCCATGCCCACCTGAAACATTCTCCCTGCATACCTACGGTAAAAAATTACGGTAAAAATTTTACCCGGTACAAAGCAGATTAAAATAAAACCTGAACTAACCTTTTCAGGGTCATCGGCAAAAGACGACAATCCCGGCTTGGATTGTTCAAAATATTCATCTACAAGGTCCAAGTTACCCTGGCCGAATACTGAAACAAAGTTGTACACTAAACATTAATGTCACATCTATGTGCTCTAAACATACATACATACACACAAGCCATCTTCCCATAGGAGTATAGTATAGGCAGAAACTAGAATGTCTCCTACTATGATTAACCTTCAAAGCAAGCTTCATCGAATCAATGGTTTAATCATCATCTATTCTTTCCTCTAAGCTGGAATAGGTTCAACACGTCCGCGCGGATTTAGTAGATACTCCACAAACTTCAACGCCCCCTATACCCCCTTTAAAGGTTAGTTTTGAAAAATTAAGCACAACGAATTTAAAATTACTTAGCTTTTTCTACTTATTCTATGATCTCAGGAGGCCCTAAACAATGTACCATTTAATTAGCGAATGCGACTGTCGAAATGCCAAAATGTAGAAATTTGATCACGTGACCTTTCGATAGCATCTGTCCAGGTTCAGCGCAACTGTTCACCCCGTCAGGGGTTGATTATGCAAAAATTGTTAGATACATTTGTTTCAATTATCCCACTTTTAGTTTGTTCATAGCGTTCCGACGTAAATTGAAGCAAGCAATAATGTCCTCCCCAAAAAGCTTAATCACCCCTGTTTCACCCCTTATTATGTATGTAGGTAGTTTATTTTCGAAAAATCCAAACATTTGTTATTGTTATTGTTTTATCGAAATAATTTAAATGCCATGCATTTTTTCTTACTTCGAGCATGTTTATAACCGTCGTAACTTTTGAACGAAAGGTCCGATTTGAATAATTTAAAGTGTAATTTACACAGACATAATCAACCTTAATTATCAAACCATTTTAATGAATAAGGATTAATATCATGATACCAAAAACATCTACATTTTCCTAACTTTTTGAAAATATTCTATAGCCTATGTCCATCAGGGAATAATGTAGGATTCTACTGGTGAAAGAATTTTTAAATCTCTCCAGTAGTTTCGGAGCCTATTCATTTCAAACAAACAAACAAACAAACAAATGAGTAGGTTCGTAGCGCTACGAAGTTTCGCTTGAAATTTTTCTTTCAATGAGAAAACTCGCAATCCTGGTAAATAATACATTTAATCATGTTGTCTCTCCTTCCAACAAAATGCCATGAAATTCGTATTACGTGTTGTAGCAAACGGTGCCGACCATGAAAAACCCAAATGCAATGTAACAAAGGTACATGCTGTCCTAGTACTTTTATTGTTAGCCTTATATAATAATATTTAATAGTTTACCGTCGCAAGATAACCGGTTACTGATAAAACTGTGCGTTTTATTTACCTACACTACGGTACCCGAGGCAACCGAGGGACATCCCTACTTCCCTACTATCCCTACTAATATTATAAATGCGAAAGTAACTCTGCCTGTATGTCTAGTGTCTGTCTGTCTGTTACGCTTTTACGCTAAAACAGCTGAACGGATCGTCATGACATTTTGCAGATATATTATATGTATAGCCTTTTTTTTATGGATGGGAAATCATCAAATGACTTCTCACGCTCTGGGCAGAGCGGAAGGGAGTGTCAGACTCTTACTGACTAAAACCCATCCGTGCTCCTCCTAGTGCTCTTTGGTTTCCAGGGCCACGGTAACTCTTTCGAACATAATCCGCAACTCTGGCAGGCTCTGGCCCTAACGGGCCCCTACTCCTATGCTGACATCTCTTTGAGGCGCGCGTGGAACACAACGCGCCGTCGACCAGGGCCTGGCTTTGATTGGACGGCGAGCTACATATATGTATAGCCTGGGATATGGAGAAGGACTAGGCTACCTACTTTTTTACGCAATAACCGACATACACTCGGGCGGAGCCGCGGGCTACCTTCTTTCGCGCCAGTTTTTAGAATAGAATAGAATAGAATACTCTTTATTATGTACACCATATAAGTTACAGAAAATATATATGAAGAAAACATTACATAGGGTGACACAATGGGCGGCCTCATCGCTAAAAGCGATCTTTTAAAGACAACCTTTGGATAGATTTTGAAGAGAGAAGGAAAGACAGTACTGTAGGTAGTCTTAGGTGTACTATTAATATATACAATAAATATATAAATAAATATATATACAATAACAACTTTGCTTGGTTAGTATAATCATCATCTTCCTGCCCTTATCCCATGTTACTTGGGGCGGCGCAACACGTTTTTTTCTTCCATTCTGTCCTATCAGCCGTCACACTATCACTAACTCCCTTTTCTTTCATATCTTGGTTCGTATAATCTATATCTAGTAGAATAACATAAATTTCGCGTTCATTTTAATTTGATTAATAATATTCGACAGTAAATCAGATTCGTTATTCTATGCTGTGAACGCAGTTATAACAAGAGTAGGAAATAACCTTAATGATTATTATTATTATCAGTTTTATCTTATCAGCAGTAATTGAACAGATTAGGAACCTTATCAGTAATACTCGTAACATTATCGTCAACTAAATATTTATTAGTCTGACAACTAGGTTTTGTAATTAGCACTCATGTTAAGTCAGGGAACTTTACTTACCCACACAATTTAAATTCTGATTCTGATTCTGACATTCAATCCTAGGGTCGGCGTACACAGAGCCGTGGCGCGATACAAGTACAATATAGAACTTTATTTACTTCACAAAAGAAACACATTGCTTTGAGAGAATTCGATCAACATTCGAACATCCTTCAGAATTTCAATTTAATCGAATTCTCTCACTGAAATATGGACTTTTTACTGTGGTAATAATGCCTTATATTGTATGGCTTTCTTAAAAGGACGCAACGCGTCTCGATGTTGAGCTGGTCCTCACAGTGATAATAATCAATAAACCCTAGCCGTAGGTAATAAGTATGTACATAATATTGCCGTAGATCCATTTTCTCCAATGGCGACCGGAAAAGAAAATACGAAGACAATTTAAATAAAAATAAAATGGAAATAAGACACTCACCTGTAAAAGGTACTCTAAACTTATAAGCAAGCACCCTGGAGCCCGAAGAGCCAGCGTCGATGATGACTGCGTGATGGTACACGCTTTCGTACCCCAAACTCTTGGCGAGGCCATCCAGCCATTGTGACTGGCCAGCAAACAAGCCTGCGACATAAAATCGTATAGTGAACTTCAACACCACAGACACATACATCCCCAGCATTTTATAAAAAAAAGTTTTGTCAAAATTTTCCCCCGCTCTTTTTAGCTTTTAAAACTTTTCGCGGTATTCAAACTGTCAAAATGTTTTCTTCTTTTTAGAAGAATATAAGTCGTCTGTTACATTTACATGGCCCATATGACCGTAAACTAAAGTGGGTAATAATGATAAACTAATCATTGGTCTTAGTATATACGAGAGGGAATAAGTTAAACAAACATTAAGTATTAATTACATCATATTTATGATGATTGACTTTTGCAGAATACGATACTTCTAGTCTAGGTAATTATTTATTTACAGATTAAAAAACTACGAGTAAGTACTACTATCTACGACAGTTATAGTAGTAAGTACCTACTGCAAGAAATTTCGTAGTACCGTAACTTTTAGCCGACTGCAGCGGAGCCCAAAAGAAGGGTAATGCTTTAATCAGAACGTTTTAGGGCCATTTTCACCAATGAAACTGAACGCGATCAGTACATCTAAACTGCGTTCAAGAGCTGTCAGCGTCAATATTCCATAGAAAAATAGTGACACTGACAGCTCATAAACGTGGTTTATACGCTGATCGCGATCAGTTTGGCTTGGTGAAAATGGCCCTAAATGTTGTTTCGATTTTCAAATAATAGGCAATTACGTTGTTTTGCATGTTTATTCAGTTGGTACTACACGTTCTGGCATATATACTACAGGCACATTCGTATGTAGTGCCTATGTCAGTTTGCACATGCTCATTTGCATATTTCTTAAATTACTGCATAAATAAATATGCTTCAAATGTTGTAACAAGATCGATGCTTTTTTACCGTTTAAAAAGAACATTAACTATTAAAGACTATTTACTTCCTTGTGTAATCGTCTGCTTGAGTTAAATATAAATCTTACAATAATCTAATCTAATTTTAATACTGAACTAGTGGCCCGCCCCCGCTTCGTACGGATGTATTTGTTTTTCAAAATTTTCATTCATACAAACCTCGTCCTGACAATAACGAACACAACAACAAAATAATTATTTAAATCCTTCAAGCCGATTTTAAGTTTTAGAGAGGCTAACGAACAGCAATTGATTTTTATATATAGAGTAGAAGAATATAAGCTACCTACCTATCGAATATTTCTATTGGTAATGGTATTCAGCGGCCCTACCATGACGTGTTAAAGCGTGAGTAGTTCGAGCGAGAAGGAGGGATGGAGCTATACACCCTACATAGCTCCATCCCCCCTTCTCGCTCGAACTACTCACGCTTTAACACGTCATGGTAGGGCCGCAGGTACTGTATAAGACACGAGGAAATTTAACTCAATTAATTTACCGGAACTAATCGATCGAAAAGAATCATATTGGCTTGGTATCTCACTGTATGATAGATAACTTACAATGAGACGCCTTCGAGGTTTTATAGCCGTTACGAATTCAAGAATTCAAAATAACCAGCCATGTGTGTGCCGTCTCACAGATAAAAATTGCTAAGTGGCAATAGCCTTTTTTCTTATGTACAGGAAATCATCCAATGACTTCTCTCCTTCTAGGCGGAATGAGAGGGAGAGTAGGACTTTTTTTCTGACTAAAATCCACCCGTATAAGGAACACGGTTGGGTTTTAGTCAGTAATAAGTCCCCTTAAATGCCCTTTGCGTTCCAGGGCCGCGACGGTGCAACGGCTTGCGGAATTTATGGAAAGAGTGGTGACTCTTTCGAACAAATTCCGCAAGTCGTTGCACCCATAGAATTAAGAAATTTGTACTTACAACTTCGGCTTGGTGTAGCTACAATAAAGTATAATTTATGTAAGTAAGTATATAAATAAAACCGTTTTGCACGTGATTACAAAATTCAAATAAAAACGGTGGAATTGAATTAATACCTATTATTTTATAATTTATTATAATAAATAATTAAACCTTGATCTACGAGTTTTTTATTTAAATCTTTCTTGCTGGATATTATTAGCTTTTAACTACCTAACAAATACCTGTTAATGACTTTTCAAAATTAAACTATGCCTCTACATAATAAAGGCTCCATTAATAAAAATAACTTAAAAAAGTAATACATATTAGTTAAATTATATTTTTCGTATTTTAATCTTCAATACTCTTTTTCTGTAAGTTATTTATTAATCATATAGATAGTAAAAAAAAGCATTTACATTTTCTAAATACGTAAATAGTCTGCGGAATCTTTTTTTGGTTATTTTTGATATACCCATTCCAATTTAAAACACAAACAAAACATAAACAAATTTTATTTTATTTATTTAATATTCCACGCCTGGCTGTTTTCAAATCTCACATTTTTGAAACACACCCATAATTTAAAACAAAAAAGAAGCAATATTTAGAGAAATATTCCTTTAAAGATCTGTCTAGAGTTCCAGACACTTTGACACAGTTGACACTTCGCGTGACCTAAAGGCTCGCTTCTACCTTGGACAAAGATTGCCATATAACTTGGCGATGCCGCCAGTCTTTTGGGCACATTACCAGTGGATAGCTATGCGAAGGAATTATACGACGCCGTATTTTAATTTTAGTTAGTTCAGTTTTTTTTTTTAATTTTAATGTAGGTACCTATAGCTAGTTTTAGGTTCAGAATTAAAAAATATGTTTGTAGTATATAATTAAAACCTTTCAAAAATGTAATACACAATGTACAAGTAGAAACCTAAGTTTCAATTAAATAGTCTGTGATTTACAGTATACATCAATTTATAATCTACTCATAGACTATTGGGTTAATTAATTAATTTACTTACTCCTACACAACGATCTACAGCAAAATACCTGATAAAGTAACAACTGTACGCACTAATGTTCCATTCGTCATGTTTCAATATATATTTTCTCCAATACACAGACAATATGTAGGTCTCTGCGAAAAAACTCAACTGTTAGCTTTTTTGCCGGAAACCTTTTTATATCTCAAGACGAAAAGTTATATTATAAATCCCGCTTTAATTATATTAATCTTTACTGCTTCAGAGTTAAAGTTGATTTTCGCAAAATATAACTCGACATTGAAATGAAATTTTAATATCGTGTTGACGAAACTCTGCTTTGAAACTCGTTCTAAGGCTATGTATACGTTTAGGCGTTCGTTCGTACGTGGCATGCGTTTGGCTTTTTTATATACTTATAAGTACTTGTGTTTATTTCAGTTATATCCGTGTTTTAAAACTAAAAATCGCTAAACACGAAAGGAAAATAATATTAACTTGTCGAAATAAACGGTGTAGGTACATATAAACATATCACAACAAATTTATCTTTGGGTCTTCCATAGATAATTATTTATTGTGATAGGTGTACAAAACACCAAATAACTAAGTGTCTTAACTTTTTTTTCAACACATTTGCTCAAAAAATGCATTTACGAAGCCTATGCATTGTTCGGAAGTTAAAAATTATGCACTACACAATGGTACGTGCGGTAAAATAGGTACCTACTCTCACCTAAGTACATATTTTACCGCATAGTCCGTTGTATAGCGTCGTGCGTATTCTTTACGGTTTATTTTTTATTTCAATAAAAAATAATAAGAATTCCACCAAGGAGTTTCACATCACGAGAATAAATAAGCTGAATGATCGAACCTCCTTTGAAGCGCTTTTGCTGTATAAGTTTGTCTCATTTTAATATTATAGAGAAAATGAGAGAAGATAAATAAAAATAAATTAAATAATATGTGTCTAATTTTCACCACGCGCATGTGGCGCCCTTTGCAAATTCGCGCCATTTTCATATTAGAAACGTTCAAAGATTGTTGCGACTTTCCGACTGATTTCTAAAAACAAAAAAGTTTGTTTTTGTTACTTTGTTTATTACTTATTGTACTGTTTTCTCGCAAATGTGTCGAAAAACGTTGTATGACACACGTGCGGATTTGGTTTTTACAAACTCGTGACTATGGTAAGCCCTCGACTTCGTCTCGTACTTACATTCGTCTACTCGTTTGTAAAAACCAACTTACCGCACTAATATCATAAATAACTATTGTGGATAGATTAGGTGTATTAATAATAAATTGTTTCCTCATTGTCATCACATTCTTTTACTATAATAAGTAAGTATGTAAAAATTGCAAGCACAAAAATGTATGTGTCAAGCAGATCGGATTTTTAAAGTGCATAAAATTGTTCCTAAGACCCCAATGACTTGAATGAGTGCTTGGAAGCCTATATTATTGGCCAACTGTTAGGCAAAAGGTATCCGCCTCCCTTATCTAATGAATTCCGTTTTCTGCTAACGCGGCCGCGCGGGTCAGTCCTTTTGGAAGAAATAGAGCTCGTCCCGCGATATACACCCCGCTTAAAACAGTATTTAAATTGGTTCGTTACACATAATGTAATAATAATTTGCAACGTTTGTTATCGAGCATTATTGCTTTATTATATTCGAAATGGTTTACTAATGTTTGCCATAATTTAACGCTTCAGTTACCAAAATAATTTCTCTAATTTCATTGATCATAATAATCGATCAAGTGTCATAATAATTTTAATCCATTTTATTTTCTATATTTTTAATTTATATTAATGTCATTTTCCACAACATTTATTCATCATAATAATCATTTGCAATATTCATTTGAACAAAAAACGCCTTGTAAAACTGAATAGCAAGACAAATAAACATAATTAACACAGCAAGCATGCATGTGCAGTGCATGCATGTGCAGAAACCATGTTGCATGCTCGCTTGCTTGAGCAAGCGAGCATGCAACATGATTTCTGTCACGGCTCCGGCGGTCCCACGCGAGCTTATGGTCGCAGATGGTTTTAACGCTCACCACCGCAGCTTCGGCTTGCCCCTTCTTGCCTACGCGGACTTAAATTACACCCTAGGGGTAGGGCAGACAAGACTACGTGGAGTCGAATTTACCGCGATTCGTTTCTGTCACTAATAACTTATTTTATACATCAAAATCATTCAATGATGTCAAACCGAACCTCGGGGTGCCCCTGACGTTGACATTGACAGTCTTCTTCTGGTTCAAAAGCACAAAAACAATAAAGCTATAAACGTTTCTACCACCCATATTTGCAAAATAAATATCTTATCTTATTAAATGTTGCTTATGTCAATTATCGATTATGTAATGTGTTACTTATAGAAACTTATGATTTTATCACACATGTTATTATGGAAACTTATTTTATGGCAAATAAAAGTTTTGACTAATAAGTTGATATGACAAGCGTTATTAGTATAAATGACAAATAGTGCAAGTAAATATTATGAGGGGGGACGATTATGGTAAACAATAATAGTACAAATTATTTTATGAAAAACAAGAAAATACCATTTAAATACTAAGTTAGTTTTTCTTTACAAAAAGAGAGCAAACGACCCTTAAAAACAACATAATAAAAATTGAATAAATAGACACACGACAGTGTCTCACCCAAGTTCGCGAAACACGGGCCGTGGGTTATAACAACTTTAAAGTAGATGAACCAACCGAACCGCTAAACACACTTTAAACACAATTATAAACACAATTATAAAATTTCTCAATCAACCTTGAACCTAATGATTTAGCGATAAAGTTGAAAATCTATTAAAGAAATTTGACAGATTGTTGTAGCTTATTGTTCTGGCGACTGTACAAACGTCTCAATACTAAAAATCTGTTTATTTTATCTGGTAACTTGGTTTACATCAAAAGTGTTAAAGGAGATCAGACCAAAAAATAACAATAGGGAATATGCATGTAATTTTTTATTAACAAAATGAAATACTTATGTATGAGCTTCAGAAAACACTTATGAAATAATTTTTAAAATAACTTCGTTTGAAAGCTTCAAAGTTTACAATTAGAATGAGAAGTCCGATATAGACTTCGACGTCAAAGTCCATAACGCATACGCAGCTGCGATACAAAACAGTGTTTTCACGAGAGGGAGAGATAATTTGTTCAAAGTTATATCTCGTTGGTTTTTCGATCAATTTTGATTCTATTTTCACTGTTAGTATTTTTGTTTTTTTTTGTATATTATGAGACAAACTGTGTAGATAACAAATATTTTTTTCTTGCATATTCTCTATTACCTATCTACTGTTTTCTTTTGGAAATAAACTCCTTACCTGATTTTTTTTTAACACTTTTTTCTACTTATACCTACTGATTTTTTCTACAGCTCGACTTTCGTGTTAGATTACAAAATGTTCAACGCGTGAATGGTCTCCTTAATTATAGCTCTATTGGACTTCCATCCAAATGAAACAGATATACATTCAATCATGATGCTTCATTAATCACGGGAAACACTAACGTGTGTAGTCTACATAATGTAGGTACTTTGAGGAGGCTAAAGGCCTTACATCGATTATCTAATCTTCTTCTACAGGGTTATTTGTAAAACACCAACAACCTTTCAGGGAGTGAAAGTACTCATCATTATAAACAACTTTTGCTATAAGAATAACCCTGAAAAATCGAAAAAAAATGTCTGCTGTTTCATACATTTTCATCGGGTGACTATTGCATTTTGTATGAAACAGCTGATTTAATGTTTGATATTTCAGAGTTGGTCTCATAGTTGTTGTTGTTGGTGTTTTACAAATAACCCTGTATATGTAATCGGAATAAGGCACGGTTCACACCAGATAAGCTACGGGAGCAAAGCCGCGGTAAAAAACTAGTTCATTCATGATTTTTATTGGCACTTAACCCACACGAATATGACCCAATGACCTGACTTATTGAACTCATTATAAGAGAGGCAAGTGCGAGTTTCTTACAAACTCGATCGTGTAAACGTTCGCTTATGTCAAATCGTATGGAAAAATAGAGGTTTATCGATATTGTCACCAGGCGGCGCTTATTCAACTATCAATTTTAGTACAAATTGACGTTTACGTTTACGTCAAGACTGGTGCCGTACATGAAGAAAATAAAGGCGACGACAACATTTCTTAGTTCATACAAAACAAGGATTTTATTCGTACTAGATATACAACCTGACCTGGGGCCTAACCACCAACTCTTAAATAGGAAAGGGACGGAGCTATACGTCCTGTATAGCTCCGTCTCTTTCCCACTGAAAGTAATATTGAAGTAACACTGCTTTAAGAGTTGGTGGTTAGGCCCCAGATCAAGTAATATAATTTGACCTTGTTCGGAAAACAGAACAAAACATGTGAAGGTCACTTTTCACGGACCCCACTTTATAAGCCATGTTGTAAGCCGTGTTTTAAGGGGTCTTCAAAATAATGGAAACTTCTTGGGCAAAAGTACATCCGTATTAAGTGAGAGAATCCTCCTTGTTTTTTTTTTTGTTAAATTGATTTATTTAATTTAAACTTTCTTTAATCAGTACGGGCTTTTGCCTGCGACTTCGTATGCACATATCCCTATTTTCCCGTAGGAATTTTCCGTTCGCGTATAGCCTAGTCTTCCTCATGAATGTGGCTATAATTTACAAAAAGAATTTTCCAAATTCGACTGGTAGTTCCAGAGATTAGCGCGTTCAAACAAACTCTTCAGCTTTATTTTAAATATTAGTATAGATTAGTAAAGATGTGCGTCAGGACTGTTTTCCATATAAATGATACCTATTTTGTAAACTGGTTAAAAATAACACGTTTACACCTCATTATTTTTGGTAATTTTATATTGGCCGGTATATAAGTTTTCCGGTTAGAATTTATACCGTAGATATTACATACGATGTGCAAGTACTTCATAAGGATAAGGATAATGTGTTGTAGCGTTTAAGGCATTCTTCTTCTTCTTCGTCGTTCCCTCACTGCTGAGGATCGCGACCACACACAACGTGTCTCCAAGCCATGCGGTCCTCTGCAATGTGAACCGCCGGTCGATTCTGTCGACATCTCACGGTGTTC
Source organism: Melanchra persicariae (assembly GCA_947386135.1). NCBI lineage: Eukaryota > Metazoa > Arthropoda > Insecta > Lepidoptera > Noctuidae > Melanchra > Melanchra persicariae. The sequence continues at coordinate 3,375,085 of OX376661.1, read as the reverse complement.
ACCTAGGCGGAGTGAACGACGAGAGCGCTGTCATTCCATCTTATTTGTATGGTTTGACAACTCAACCGTCGTGCGCCCCACCCAAGTGTTCACTTCGACATGCTTACAGAATCGCACTGCTGCTCTGTACATGCTGCCTCCAACAGCCTTCTTTATAGCGTCGGTCGTCGGACCATCTTGGCATAGGTACACAATAAGTAGGTACCTAATTTTTTATAGCCTGCCAATTATCTAGCAATTACAGTAAAATGCACCTTTTTCGCACAGACTTGAGGCACACACTACTTTTAAATAATACAAGGTACTTATATAATTGTTATTTTTTAAACCTGACTTTTTTTTAAATTGAGGAATGGGCTTGCTCTTGATCTCGTTTCTGTTGCTAAATCAAGTTTATAAATGGACCTTGACCAGGCCTGTGAAGAAATAAAGCACATTCACGGTGAATATTATTCCGGAAATAATCCAGGCTCCATACGGATTAAAATTAAAGTATATTATATACACAGATTAATTTCAATGATAACGTTGTTACTCATTCATTACAAGTCATTCACTTCACGATAAGAAAATGTTTGTAGGTACCTATACTTATATCATGAATTGAGATTTCTTTACTCCGGAGAATTTCAACGTTGACGTAATAATAGGCGGGGAAGTATCTTGACTCGTGATGAACTTGCCGGTGGGAATGCATGTCGGACATTTATTATTTATTTATTCGTATAACCTTGCATTAGAACGCCTTGCAGCAATTACAAAAGGACAGAGATTACTACAAAGACATGCCCATGTCCGTCGAACCTCGCTACGCTATGTCTGTTCAGTTAGTGTGTGACCGTCGCAAACAGACAGATCGGCGCCGGGGTGCAACGGGGTTCATTGACATCCTTCAAATGACTCCTGCCGCTCTGGGTGGAGCGGGAGGGAGTGTCAGACTCTTACTGACTAAAACCCATCCATGCTCCTCCTAGTGCCTTTTGCGTTCCGGGGCCGCGGTAACTCTTTCGAACAAAATCCGATTGACATCCCCCTAGCTTTCAAATAATATACAAAAGCATTCAAAAATATTAGAAGTCCTCATTTATTAGAGAACCCAGCATATCCTCGCTTTGCTTCAGTTCTCGTGCCTTTCTGCTTATGCCGACGACACAGTTCTAACTCTGTATGAACGTGAAATAAACTGACCAAGTGAATGCGAGTCGGACTCGTGTACAAAGGGTTCTGTACGAATTTCAATTTTGTAGCATACTAGTTTTTCTCAGTTACGGAGATAAGGGGGGTGGGGTAATGGTCAATTTTCATGAAATTTCTTGAAAAAGTTCAGAACTATTTAGTTTAAAATTATGAAAAAAAATATATAAGTATTTTGTTTTTTTTTTTAATTTATTCAAAATCTGTTAAACAATAAAATATAAAAAGTCTGCCAAACTGCAAAACAGTTTGTCGGCGGTTATTCTCGTTTAACAAATTTCGATTTTAAATTAAAACCCTCACAATAAGCCCTTTCATTTGATATGTCACAACTCACATAGCACAGATTAAAAAACTTTATTTTTTATTGTTTTAGTTTGTCCCCCAAAAGTTTTCTCCATACTCAAAACTGATTTATTTACATAACGCGTCCGTGTTTGGGTCACAGAAGTTCATATGTGTACCAAATTTTAACAGAATCGTTCCAATAGATTCGAGGAAAATTATCTGTGACAGACGGACAGACAGACAGACACCCGAGTGATCCAATAAGGGTTCCGTTTTTTACGGATGTTCGGATCCCTAAAAACGACTAGATTCTGAGCGGTTGCTGAATATGTACTACCTGGATACAATTTTGCGGGTGCCCATGTAGACAGACCTATCGCAATGAGGTGGACATGGCTATCTATTCTATTCTATTCTGTTTTCTTCTTCCATTCTGTCCTATCAGTCGTCACACTATCACTAACTCCCTTTTCTTTCATATCGTTCCTCACACAATCTATCCATCTTTTCTTTGGCCTTCCTCTTCCTCTCCATCTAGAGTAGTGAATTTTTTAATAAACTTTTTTTTTTCAATACACCAACTATTCATTTCTTAGGAAATAATAAAAGGGTCATGTAGGTACCCATTAAGTGAAAATAAATACCTAAAAGAATTTCCGAGAGTTTTCACCCCTGTACTTGCTTTAATTTCTTACCGAAAAACGATAGTCCAGTCGAATTTCGCCGTGTGGCTAAGTCCGTGCCGATTTCCTTGCATTTCACTAACACGATCACAACCAAATTAAAGAAAATACCTTTAGCAATTTCTTGCATTACTGCTACGATGCATTTGCCCACATTGAATTAACGAGATATGAATGAATTTCCAATCACAGATGTTGTTTAGTATAACAAGGCAGCAAATGTTTATGCATTCATAGATTGGAATGTGTGATCGGACGGGAAAGCACGTGCATATTTTGAGTCGCTGAGAGAGATGCTAATGATAGCGTGAAATAATAATATTTCCCACGCTATTTTTCAGCGACTTAAGTGCCTAAAAAAACCCGTGGGCAAAGTTGCCCAAAGAAGCCAGTGGCCACTGAGAGTTTCTTATCATGCTCGCGAACATCGCGTTTACGTTTACGCAAACGAATCGAACTCACGACCACCGGGTCGTTATTATGCTCGAATCTGTAACATTACAGGTTGCACACTGTAATGCTCGGTTCTCTTCCTTCACTGATGTAATCTGTGTGCTCGACTCTCTAACGTTACTTACAGGCGAATGCACCAAGAGACCCACACCTTTAAACATCATACTCACTCTTTTTTTCAGATTTACAACTAAAGCTTTCCAGTTCTACACTAATGTCAAACGCAATAAGACTACCTAACGTCCAATATGACAAAAGACCGATAATTCCAATGCGAATATCAATACGACCAAACCTATGACAATTATTATGTACCAGCTTTTACCCGCGACTTCGTACACGTATATCCCGTTGTTTCATTTCCCGTCCCCGTATAGCCTTCCTCATGAATGTGGCTAACATATAGGTACAAAAAGAATTTTCAAAATCGGTTCAGTAGATCCAGAGATTACCCCTTAGAACGTCACAAACTTTACCTCTTTATAATATTAGCATAGATGACTAAAAGAGTGAAAGAGTTCTTTTCTACATAAAACAATGATTGGACAGGCGAAAAAGCTGCTTTATGAAAATATCCGCCGTTATGAAATACTCTTGTGGTTGCCTTTATAACGTTTTACATTAGTGCTAGTATTCTTTTCCTGGTTCAAATCTAATTGCAATCTACGGTATTCATTATCAGTAATTATTTAATAAACTTGTTACATTTATTTATCTATTCATCTTTCAGTCTGATAAATAGAAGAGTTGCCCTTAGAGGCAAAAACTTTATCTATTGTTATGTGATTGAATATTTATTAGACAAGTGAAAATTACACCTTATGGCTCCGTCAGCGAATGGTGTTACCATAGCTGAATACTGGACCAAACATAATATTATTTAAGGCTGTATTTTCCAAAACACGCTTATTTAGGCCCAGTTTAAAATTGTCGCGTTATCTAGCCGTGATTAGTTGGATGAGTTTTCAATAGACAATCACATCACTTGACTTACATTTAATTTTTTCCAGTAATTGTGGTTTAGCCTTTCTTGATAGTATAACGAGCGTTTGTTTGACATATCGTCGGTGATACTGCAATACTGCGGAAACTACACCTTTTCTATAAGATCTAATTTTCGAAGTTATTTTATTCAAAGTTAGGCCTTATAGCAAAGTATGTTTCGCGGTATTGCAGTATTAAAAATTAGACCTTATAGCAAATAATGTAGATTCGCGGTATTGCAATATTGAGAATTAGACCTTATAGCAAAGTGTAGTTTAGCGGTATTGCAGTACTGAGAATTAGGCCTTATAGTAAAGTGTAGTTTAGCGGTATTGCAGTACTGAGAATTAGGCCTTATAGTAAAGTGTAGTTTCGCGGTATTGCAGTATTGAAAAGTAGACCTTATAGCAAAGTGTTTTATTATTTTTATTATTATAGCAAAGAGGAGTTTCGCGGTATTGCAGTAACGCCGAATCATCTTGCTAATTAAGCAGTAAAAGGACAATACACTTCTGCTAACTCTTTCAAAGAAAACAGACATGTTATGTAGTTGAACAATTTATGAACTCATGCAAATATTGATTTCTTATGAAGGTGACAGCAAGGTGGTTCCATGCCAACATTGATGAAATATACCTGGCATTTAATAGGCTCATGTATGTTTTATTAGCATTGTCACGAATCTTAGACGATTACGAAAAGTATTACGTTTCTTTGTATTGCTAATTAAAAAATAATAGCTTTTTCATGCCTGCAATACCATTATAACTTTTTTATTAAAAAACAATATTACAGGCTTATATTAATTTTTGTTCACTCTTCATTTGTTACTCAATGTGAAACTCAAAGCATTTAATTATTTCAATTACAGGCACTTATGAGTTGGCAAGGGACTTTGTACAACTTGTGAATGTATTCCTTTACTATTAAAGCATTGTATTGTTCAAATAAAACTCTTGACTTTATACTGTAAACAGGCAAATAACAAGAAAATATTTACATTGATATCACAGCCTGAGTAAACAGCCTTCATACCTAATTCAGCATGACTGTTGTAAGAAATACCTAAGCATGACTTTGAAGAATCTGTTTTAGAAATAATGTTTATTATTTATGAGTGTATTGGACTTGTTTTGTTTCACTTTTGAGGATACTGGAAGCCAACATAAAGGCCCTCTGAATGCCGCACTTCCCATGCCCAAGTTCTGACCCCAGCGATAATTAATGTTAAAAACTTGACTTTATTTCACGGATTGAGAATTAAATTATATTGCTGTTTTGTTTTAAATAAACGGAAAATGGCCCCACAGCTCTCATTCCGAGGTATCAGATTTGGAGTGACGTTTTTGCAATGGAAACTTGGAAAGGGTGGTTTTTAAATTAGTTAAATTTTTATAAATGATATTTTATAATGTAAAATGTAAATCATAGCCATTGTAACAATCTTCTTTTTACAACTTGATGAGAATGTGACATAGTAACTCTGGATGGAGACAAGAGTTAAGCTATCAAGTTAATTTTTTTGTCTGTGTGCAGACCACAAACTATGCAAACAAATATGAAAAATTAACTCAGTTATGCAGTCAGTTAAACTAACTTAGCCAAGTATTATCATGATAGTACTCACCCAAAAAGTATGTGATGCTTAGTGCCAACACAATGAGGACGATAAATACTTTTTTCAGCTTCCTCGGGTGCTTTATAGTCCTACTTCTAACATTGATATGTGGGGCTGAGGTATCATCTTTTAACTGCAAATAAAAAATAAACACCTTAGAACACAGTTTGTGAAACATAATTAAAAAGTATGATGTGTTACTGCCAGCATATTTGTAAACTATTAGTAGTAAAAAATTGTTTTACTAACTAGTTTTATGAAACAATAAATTTCAATAACATTTATTACTTCACTAGGTTTTGCATGTCGAAGTAGCCTATAACCAACTCCAAGGTCCCATCTATGTCTGTAAGTACAAAAATTGTGGAACCGTACCTACACACAACTATGTACAACTATAATCGCATTTATTATTTAACTATTATAGTAAGGATTTATTAACGGATTACAATTAACGGTTTTTCTTAGTTAACTCGAAGTGCAAAAAACCAGCATTTTATTTAAATCTGTAAATTAAATCAAACCAAAATACACTTCATACATAAAATAAATAAATCCGTGAGTAGGTACTGGAACTGTCCGCGTGTACTAATAAATTACTTAAATTATTATTTTAATTTAGTCTGAAAATTCGCATACCTACCTACATGTGAAACTGAACAGTGGGAACAAAAATCGTTTTAATTACTTGAGCATTGTTAGTAGTAGCTTGGTTTTTTGTTGGTTTAATTATAAACGTTTGTGTGCTTTCGGCAAATAAAGATAAAAACATTCCTTCTAATACAAATGCCAAAAATACTCACCTCTAAGTACCTGTACGTACTGAACTTTCCCATGTTGACTTAAAATAAACATCACAACCAATAAATCAGTTTTTATTATATTATTTCTAATTGGAATTTAATAAGCGGTACTTAAACATATCATATTTATTTTTTTCCGAAATTAGCTTGAAACAACGTCACTGCTTTATTATTTTTTGGATAATGTCAAAAAAAGTGACATTTGTGAATAGGTACCTGCACTGCATGACTTTCTGTCATCCTTCCAATTGTCAATTAGTGATGGCCTACGTTACTAATACCAGTTTTTGTGTGAGCGAGAAAGAGCATAATGTTGTTGGCTGGCCATTAGACGTTATCGACTAAATCTTCATTTGATTTTATTAGTCTTGCAATAAAAAAGAACTTTATTGACCTGTAGAATATAATATTTTATTTACAGGTACAAAATAATTTGTACGACACAGTTTAACGGGATCCTTTAGCGGTCAATAAAAATAATTATATAGTATGGCCTTTATTAACTCAAGTGTATCAATGGAAACATTAGAGAAGAATTAAAAAGACAATCCAAGTCGTAGCACATAATTCTATTTCCAAAATTGGTTTACATTCACACTGCTTTCCCGTTTAAGTATTTTTTAGTACCTAACAGTTGTTAACAGTAAAATTACTTATATTGTCAGGTAGGTACCTACAGTTTTTCGTCTTGCCTTTCATACAAATAGCAAACAGGAACAGAAGTAAGTAAAAGCAGTGGCATCATCAAGATATCCTAAATGGCAAGGTAAGTCGAATAATATAGTTTCTATTATTGTTCAATTAAATAGACAACGATTTTTATTTATCATTCGAGGTTTTCCAAATAAAGCATTGAACAGAACAGAACATAACCTCGTTGTTATAAAACCCGAGATAAAAACTACTGTAACAATTTAACCTTCGAACCAAGAAAATATCGCAGATACTCAAATAAAATTAAAACTTTGGCCAATCTTACCTTTCTTTGGCGTACGTTCATTTTATTTTATTTCTCACTTCCGCTAATTAGCACTAAATAAGTAACTACAGAAGTCCCGGTAGTCGTTTCTTAATTTATAATAAATACATAAAATTAATTTATTAATTTATGCACCTCATTCAATACTTGCCGATCGTAAACTAACACTAACTTTACTTATATCAAGTAATTATCTTGGCCTTGAAATTACGTAGATGTATTTAAATTATAATCACAAGTACATAACAGACGTGCGCATCACATAGAGCCACAGACTATACAACATGTTTTGTACAACTTTACTACTGTATCTAGTAGGTAATGATGACTGAGCATCTATAGTACGAGTATATAACAGGCGAGTTTATCATTAATTTATCATAATGATGACTGAGTATTTTTATTAGTAGTTCAGCCCGCGATAAAGATGAAGTAGGCAGCCGCAGCCGTCTAGTAACTAAAACCGTTCTGTGTCGAATGCGATACGATAGCGATAAGATCGGCCTGCAGTACCTAAACGCTGATAGAAAAAATATTTTGACCTTATTAATCAATCGAGGGGATTGTTTGTATTGAGGTACCTACCTATCATCCATCAACGTTGTTTTATTTTTTATATAAAATATCTTAATGGTTTGAGATGCATAACACTCCAGAAGTAGGTACCTACTTACGGGCTATTAAGTAGATAGTAATATATTAGATCAGTATAACGACTGAGTATGGTACCTACTAGTTTCCTCGTTTTTTTTAAACCTGTTTCATGTTTCAAATGAACTGGTTAAGAAATTCATTTGTACCATCTAAAAAAAACCGTTGGCCGTGTAATTCTTGCCAAATGCCAGCCATTTTTAATTTAAACCAACCTAAAACATGAGTAGAACGCTGGCTATTTATAACACTATTCAATTATTAAAAGGGTAGGCAGTAGCATCGTGTTTAGAGTTGTCGGATACCTACTGCAATATAACTCCTTTTTGGCAAACATGGTTGATATATTTTCAACTCTCGATTGTTTGTGATTAGTTACCCAGATGCTGATGTAATAAGGTGTAAAAAGCATTGGAGATTACAGGAGACTAATCTCAGAAGTGATGCAATAATTCACACTTTTTATCGGTTTATCTACTTAAGCATTTATTTATTGACTAGAAACATATTTACCTACTAAGCGACCGATTAAATAAAACTAATTCATCATGTTGGCCTTGACATGTCTTACTTGATACGGTGCCGCAGTGGGACTGTTTTTTGTTTTTATTTTCTTTGGGAAAGGCCAGCCACACTATTCCCTACCATTGCAACTCATGAGAGCTGGAATTAACAGTGGCGAGCACCAGAAAAACGCCAAGTACCGAGTTGAGTTATGGTTGAAAATGTTGGAAAAGGTTTCACCTACCACAAAGGCTTGTCGCAGTAACCTGCCTGTTCAGAAAACAACAGGGACTTTCCTTAGGCTATTACAAGGGTACAGTCCCATCATCACCTCTTGACTTTCCATCCATTCCTTTTGAAGAATTTCCGCCGCAAAAAATCGGCTAATTTTTTTTCGAAAAAGTGCAGGATTCGAATCCTTAACAAGCGATAAAATAGAGGTTTGAAACATTGATTTATAAAAAACTCGGTTATCAGCCAATGTTAAGTAGGTAGGTATTACTTCGCTTGCACATGCCATCCGTTATCTATTGTTCCGCCTGTTTATAGTGGGTGCACGACTTCACGGTCTGGTAGTCCATCTATTTAGTAGTAACCGTTACTGATTAGCTGGGTAGACTGGGCAGGCGACATTGTTGCTTTGCTATCGCAAATAGATCCTGAAAGATGTTCACAATAATAGAGAGGCCAATGCAAACTGTGGTTGAAGTTAGAGTTTGGAAGATGATGATAGGCAGCTACATTCTCATTTTACTGAATTACTTTGGGCCTTATTTGTAAAATGCCTGAAGTAAAGAGCCTGATTTATCAGATTCTAAATTCAAATCTGAATTTGTTTTATGACAATTTGAAGTTGATTTACTCGTACATGCTGTTATCAGTTATTTAAAATCGAGGAATACGAATACTTATAATACCACCTTTAAATTCAAATGTTTGATTTCTTCTTTTATCTTCTTTCCAGGATGGAGGCCAGCAGCTACTTCCTTGATAAATTAAAAGATTATGGCGTCGGCCGTCGTAAACTTGATGACATACTTTTTATAAACGATAAACCACCACCCAGACTTGGTGTCTATGACTTCGACGAAGAAAATCTCTGCCATGAAGTGTAAGTGAACAAAGTAAATACATTGTCGCTTTTGTAAACCTTGCTGTTAACCACTAACAAAGCTTTTAAACCTTCTCGTAGTTAGTATAAGATATATTAGAATATATTGAAACCAGAGCTTTTTTTTGGGTAGGTAGTCTATGCTGTCCTACTGCTGGGCAAATGCCAGCCCTATATATTTTATCCAGCTAACTTTATCTGCATCTGCTGTTTAACAGAGCTTCTTAATTTATTGAGTCTAATTTTATTCGCTAGAAGAATTTTCGAGGATAGCTGACACTTTACTGAACAGAAACTATTTTTGAACACATCGATTCTTGAGAAAAACGGAAGTCTTATGGGTGCAGATGTTTTCTCACACCCTTCAAAGCGACGACGTTGTGATGCAATAGCTTCACACAATTGCGCGAACAAACAAAAAACGTTTTTTATAGAATTATTAAATTCTCATGTCAAAGTCAACACAAGGTCACATACATGCACGGCCATCTAGTGTAATATTTATCTTGGAACAACGAGCCGTTACTTGTTACTCGAACACCAATTTAAGCCGAAAAGAGCGTTATCTCTAGGAGTGGAAGTCGGCTGAGTGAAAAGAGTGTCCGTGGAGTTTCTTGCGTTTTTCTCCATAGAGATCTACGCTTTGGAACGTGCAAATAGCTTCACCTCTTAGACTGACCGACCTTTACAATTCAAAAGTGCCCGTAAATGGTTTAATTGAAATAAATGCTTTGAATTTGAGTTATCGAACTTGAGCTTACGACAATCCCTCCAGTTTAGACTTTATCGTATTGTTTTGCCAATTTCAAGGTTCAATAAAACATGCATGATAGTACCTATGAGCAAAGATAATACAATGTTGAACACCTTACTACTGAAAATGGATTTCAGCAGAATTGTATATGTTTTAGCATAAAATCTACATGCAACATTCCTGGATGCGACTTTACATCCGAATCATTATTGGAATACGAGAATCACTACAACACATCACATCGGTACACCTGCGCTCGATGCAAGAAAATACTACCTTCCCCACATTTATTGGACTTGCATGTGCAAGAAAATCACGACTCATTTTTCGCAGTTCTAGCTGAGAGAAAGCCGTCGGTAAGACATACATATTTCAAAAGAGATGATATTTTCTACTTGTAGGCAATGTGATTTATGACTTGACATAAACTTTACAGTACTGCTGCTTCATTGAAGAATGCAAACTAAAATTCATGACCGCCAACGATCGACGTCAACATTGTGTAGAAGTACACAAATTGCCAAAAGAATTCCGGTTTGATACTAAACCGAAAAGTAAGAACAAGAAAAAGACCAAACCGAGTTCAGATGAAAACGCGATGTCCATGGAAGTTGAGAACGAAAGTACCAGCGAAGCAAAAAACAATTTAGTACTATCTACTAGCAGGCAAAAGACTTTCGCAAAATACTGTGGCAAAAAATTCACGAAAAGCGATGGCAATAAAAACACAAAAGATGTCAACATGGATGAAGTGATGGCGGATTTAAAAGAAAGCTTGCCGGAATGAAAAAAAAACGTAGTATGTTTAATTACGTTTTTATTATATATCGTCAAGCACTCTATATTGATATACATATATTGTAAACTCCTATGGTAACAACTTGGAAATATCTTGGCATACACCCAATAAAAAAATCTCTTAGATACAGTAGCTGATTTTGAATATCAATCTAAACATTCTGTAGAGATTCCTTAGCACATTTTTGTTGATTGTAGAACGAAATTTCTTATTTAAGCAATAAATACATGGAATTAGATCCTCTCTAATAATGTCAACCGTCATGATAACATTTAACGACTACAACAAAATAAATTATAACTGATTTATTCTTAAATTTACTTGGCCTTGCCTTGGGAGGCAACGGCTTCCATGGCTTTCTTCACAGTTTCTTCGTCACCGAGGAAGATCATGGAGTCGACTGGTTTCATGTCTTCGTCTAATTCATACACGAAGGGAATGCCAGTTGGCAGGTTCAGTTCCATGATGGCTTTATCACTGAGTCCTGGAAAGAATGCAGAAGTAATAACTAAGTGTCCTTCTGTGACTTTTTTTGTCACTTATCAACCTTTTGACCGGTCTACCAATGGCCGTGTGAGACCGCGAAAGTTCTAAAACATTTAAATTTTTACTTCAATGGAATTTAATCAGAAATATTCATTCTATCCTGACATCTGACGAAAACCTCACAATATAGACCCTATAACTTTCCTAGCTGAAATGAGAATAATGGTATGTGAATAAAAAACGAAAATATTTCACTGGGTTATTGCAAACGCTGTAAGATGTAATGTGAAATAGTAAAATATTTTTTCTTATGAAGACACGGATATATTGGAAATTATTGAATTAGGATGGGATGTGTATTGTATTCCAAAATTGTGGAGCTCGTGGCTAACTATAACAGCCGCACGGACCAATCTTTAAGGTTAAGCAACGCTTGCCGAGTTTGGTCTGCGGATGGGTGACCATATTAACATACCGAGACTCCTCCGTGCCTCGGAAAGCACGTTAAGCCGTTGGTCCCGGCTGTCATTTGTAGATCTTTGGCAGTTGTTACGGATTGTCAGAAGCCAGAAAATCTGACACCAGTCTTGCCAAGAAGTACCTACCGTGTTACCCAGTTAATGGGTTGTGGAGGTCTGGTAGGCAGCCGCTCCACGTAAAATACTGGTATTCAGCTGAATCCGGGTTGACTGGGAGCCGACCCCAATATAGTTGGGAAAAGGCTAGGCAGATGATGTGTATTGTTTTCAAACTGATCTGTTCACAAAATTTTAGTGTTTACAATCTTATGAAGTTTGCAATATTATCTGATGACATACATACCATCTAAATGCTTAACAATACCCCTGAGGCTGTTACCGTGAGCCGCGATAATTATCCTCTTTCCTTCTTTAATCTGAAAAATAAAAAATTGTTTATCAGTAAAACTTAGATAAAAATAAAATAAAAATTTATCAGTTACTGTTTTAAATAAAACGAACTTCTTATCACCAGTTACTTTTAAGAAAATTAATAAATATATAATAAAATACAGTTTATATGATCTTCACAGATAGCAAGTTGTGTTAATTTAGTAACACAGATTTAAACCTGGCATAATCAAATAAACTTTATGTGTCGTAGGATAATTTGATACTTCGAATCTTCGCGGAAATCCTAGGGGTTTTGCGAAAACGCGGATAATTAGACATAGGCGAAAAATTATCAAATCTTACTGGACAAAGTCAGGATTTTTGCGAAAAAAAAAATAACCACGAAGGTGATGGCGGGGTCTGTTCGCTCGCTACGCTCGCTCACTTGACCCCGCCATCCCCTTCTAACCTAACCTGTCCGAGTCGGGGTGCCCTAATTGATTATTTTTCTCCTATGTCTAATTATCCGCGTTTTCCTCAAACCCCTAGGATTTCCGCGAAGATTCGAAGTATCAAATTATCCTACGACATATGCAAAGCAAATTGTGTAACTTTTTTCAGAGTAATTGAAGTATGTACCACTAAAAAAATTATTACACTATAGAAAACCATAACATAATTTGTTATTACTAATACTATCTCACTAAACATTTTTTCTTGTTTTTGTAATGTTTCTTGCTACACAGTAATTGGCTATTCGTATGATGGACTTATTTATCAAATTCAAAGACAAACCTGGGGTACAATAACATTGTTCCAGTAAGGCAGTGTCCTCTCAATGGTGAGCTTCAAGCTCTCGAACATGGGGAACTCTTCAGGTTTTGGGTCACCAGCATAACGGGGATCGTTGACGATGGTGTCGTGGTAGGGGTGATCCTTCTCCATCGGGGGAGGAGGAACATCGAAGCTTCGGCGCCAGATTTGTACCTGCCGAAATCATTGAAATTGTGAATAAAAAGATAAGAAAATGAAAATACAACAAAAAGTTTTAATGCATCCAGATAAAGGGGCCAATACACTATAATAATGTTGTAAGAACTGTGAGCCATTCACAAAATATTTGATATAATAGTCATACAATTCTATTTTAAATGAGGTCAAGGAAAGGACTGCTGAAAAGATATCTAGATGGCTTGTTTTAATGAGTAAAGTATAGCAAAGGGGTGAAGGTCTGAGGGTTCGATTAATGTTAGTGGATTAAATAGGTAGGTTAAAAGATGTAAAGTTTAATAGAAATGACTCACTTGAGCTTCACCATACTTGGCAGCAGTCTCGGCCTTGTTAAGACCAGTGAGGCCACCGTAGTGCCTCTCGTTCAATCGCCATGTCTTCTCGACTGGCAAGTCTTCCTTACCGAGCTCTTTTAAAATTGTGCCCAGTGTGATTTGAGCGCGTTTCAATACCGAAGTGTGGGCCACATCGAACTCGTAGCCTTCAGCTTTCAATGCCTTTCCGGCAGCAACAGCTTCCTCACGTCCTTTAGCGAATATATATTTATATGACATGATAAATAACGATAAAATAAAAGATTTATAAGGTATTTGTTTTGAACTTACCCTTATCACTAAGGTCAGCGTCGAACCACCCACAGAAAAGATTTTTCTGGTTCCATTCACTTTCACCGTGGCGAATCATAACAATCTTGTATTTTGCAGGCATTTTGATCGAATTTATTAACAAAACTAGACCGGCGTATGTAATAAAAGCCGATCTACTTTTTCCAATTGACGTAAATAACCTGAGTGACCTCTAGTCAAATCAAAGTCAATACCACAGAGTACATAGGTACAAAAGTAATACATAAGAAGTAACTAATGGTCAGAATATGAAGTCGCGTCCCATAGATTGCCAAGAAGAGGGAATTCAGTATGTATAGCATGTGTTCCAAAATTTAAAGTCAAAATCGACTACAAGTACAACACTAATATATAAGTATGTTTATCAGTTGTCTGGTTGCCATAGTACAGGTTCTGCCTAGTTTGGGATCAGATGGCGGTGTGTTGGTTGTCCCAAGATATTATTATTTCCTTTTTTCATTTGTACAATTTTTGATACAATACAATACTAGCTTGAAAATTTACGAGTATGGGGTCCTTCCACAATCAATCTCATTTACAGTTTTCGATTGATTTTACTGTATGTATTTTATTGATATTGTTATTTATGTTAGACAAGCCGTAAACGACCCTAAATGCTCAGCTAGATCCACCTTAACTTCAACCAATCAGCGCTCGTCAATTGCCAGGAGTCAGATTAATTTGAAACAATAAAGCCGGATTTACATTACGAAACTAGTGGCATGAAAGTAGTTCCGTGACATTAATTTCACCAACAATTTCACGTGTAAACGTCAAGTTTTACAATGCATGCATCGATTTCACGACACTGAAACAGTTTCGTGATGCGCGTGATTTTTGAATAAAACTAGTGTCATGCATCTAATGTCATCGTAAACGCGACGCGAAACTAGTGTCGCGAAAGCGCCTGCGCTGATAGGACGTGTGATTTTTAGTCGTGCTTGGTTTCTTGCTAGCCAGCCTCGAATCCACCGACATCATTTCTTTCGAGACAACTTTTCTTAATTGTTTACTATAACATTTGTATTACAACATTTTGCAATGGAAAATAAAGCTTTGATGTTGGCGGAGCCATGAACACAGACATACTGTGGATTTCACGACACTATTATTTTTAATGAAACTAGTTTCACAGGTACTGAAAGTAGTGTTATGAAATTAATTTCATCAGGCATGAAACTTGTTTCGTAATGTAAATTCGGCTTAACATTGTACAAAACCAAAACCAAGTAGTAAGTAGGTAACTGTGAACATCGACCATGTGTTTATTAGAGTTTGAATAATTTGGTGACATGTAAATATTTCAGTCGGCGAATAAATTATTATTAATTTATTTATCGATCACGTTCAAGTGGCCAGTCGCACCTAAGCTACGGTTGCATGACCAAAATAGATAAATTATCTGTATAATTAGTATCATAACCCAAAGTCACCCAAAGGGCAATGGAGAGGGCAATGCTCTGAGTTTCCTTGCGTGATCGAATCAGGAGTGATGAAATCCGCAAGAAAACCGAAGTAACCGACATAGCCCGAAGGATCGCCAAGTTGAAGTGGCAGTGGGCAGGGCACATTGCTCGCAGAACAGATGGTCGATGGGGCCGAAAAGTTCTAGAGTGGCGACCGCGTACCGGAAGACGCAGCGTTGGAAAGCCTCTCACAAGATGGACCGTTGACCCTGATGAGGGTCGCTGGTAGCCGATGTATGCGAGACGCACAGGACCGGTTATTGTAGCGACACTTGGTGACGCCTATGTTCAGCAGTGGACGTCTTTCGGCTGAGATGATGATGAGTATCATCTCAGAGGGGTGTAGCGTTTCCAAACGTCACTAACTATTTCCATGGACTACTGAGGTCTGGCCGGTTTGACTTCTGTCATGCCATAAGGGCTGTTATAAGATTTCCTCTGACACATTGGTAATTGCTTGTAAGAACTCTAAAATATATTTTACCATAATCTATGCCTTAAATACACAAGATTCAACATAAGAATGTGTTTGAACATTTAATTAGCTTTCCCCCTCTTCATTATAAACACGGTTTTGTAAAGTCATTTTCCCCAAAGAAGCATATTACTCTGTCAATAATATCACGATATCCGGAAATATTGATGGTGTAATAATCTGGGGGTCTACTCTCTAAACCCGAAGTCTGTAGTTTCGGCTTTAGTGTTGGACGTTTTCTATTCCGTATTTTTTTTATTAGTGATAGGCACGCGCTTGACCACTATTTCACCTGATGGTAAGCGATGATGTGTCCGTATCAGTCCGTATCACCCACGGACTTACTATTAATCCCGAACCCGAACTAAGAATGAATGACAACACGATTTGACAGTTGTTCTTGGTTCTCGTAACATTTCAATGTAACGTCTGATGATAAATCAATCCACTTTTGGCCAAATCATGAAATGCCTGGCCAGATCATGAAATGACAACTTCAAATCTAACTTAGGCGACGGAGCCCCGCTATGCGCGGCTCCTCTTTCTAACTGCAGGTTTTTACGTTTTAACCGCCCGACTTTATATCAGTTGTCGTTGAGCGTATCGAAAAATTTATACCTAAGTACATCATAAAGGGGTTGTGCACGAAAAATACATGTAAAACGAGCTGTTGTATTTTGTCGTAAATATACGACTCTGGTGGAATGGGCACGAAAATATTTGTCGGATAAATCCGAAGAAGGCGGTTAAAAGGTTAAAGGTAAGACCGCACTAGGCGAAACTGCGCTGCAGCGGAGCGACGTGACACTTTTTGATGCAGTTCTAGTGCGGTATACCGAAATACTGCACTAGAACTGCAGTGGCGCGACAGTTTTGTCCAATAATTGACCGGCAATCTCTGAACGCTATGGATGTTTATGAGGACGTGATCATAATGTCTTCTACTTTACGAGACAGAAGAACGGCTAATGAAATAAAAAAAAAGCCGAAACCATGGGTTCATGACATTTCGAAATCGCGTTAAGAAGAAGGAGAATATCATGTACGAGAAAAATATCTTTTATGCCACGGCTTAATAAAAGAGACTCAAAAAGATTTCATACCTATATATTTTAGATTGTCGCTGCCTGCATAAACGAGTTTTCCGAATTATGCAGACACTATGTCTGCATAATTCGTAAGACTCGTTTATACAAAAGAAAGTTTACATAAAAGAAAGGACACACTATTCCGGAAAGAGCCAAATACAGCCGGTCAATTCCGTCGACATCTCACGGTGTTCACCTAGGCGGAGTGAACGACAATAGAGCTGTCATTCCATGTTATTTGTATGGTTTGACAACAAACCTATCGTGCGCCCTGCCCGGGTGTTCACTTCGACATGTTTACAGAATCGCACTGCTGTTCTTTCTATTCATATAATGGCCGTTTTGTAAATCATACAGCTCTGGACAAATTACTAACTAATAAAAGTAAATTTTCTTCATTAATTTTACAAAACAAAATGCACGCCCGGCACGTTAATTTGCATGAAATATGAGGTGACGCGTCGCACTCGCGCTGCAAACTATACCGCAATACGCGGCGACGGGCGTCGGTTTTGCATAGTTGCCCAACTTTGTCGCGCAGTGTCGCGCAGCGCAGTTCTGCTGCCGCGTAGTGCGGGTGTCCTTAAGCTGGGCATTGACGGTCAGTTTTTCGCGTTAGTTGAACTGACGGCCATCCAAAATTTGATCGTGAGTGTCAAATCATCACTCCAGAGTTTTAACTGACGACACGCCACGAAATTTTCCGTGACTACCATAATTCAACCCAGCGCGTCGCGGCAAAGTGCCCGTGAGTGTGTGATCGTCATTCCAATGGCAAAACTTTAGAAACAATATTTTGAAGTGAATTGTCGCGTCGCTCCGCTGCAGCGCAGTTCCGCCCAGTGCGGTCTTACCTTTTGACGTTCATGATCGCGATCCGCGGATCCCGATCTAGATGATCGGGATCCGCGGATCGCGATCATGGATTTCAAAAAATCTAGATATTTGTGATTCGATCTTGCGATCCATCAATCCAACTCATTACACGTTCAATCTGGATCGCGATCAATGATCATGATCACGGATCGTAATCCAGATTGAACGTGTAATGGCAGCCATAAGATTGCATTCACATTCAAAGTCATTCAATCAAAGCACATGTTCACTTCTTGAGACTTCCTCTCTTCGTTTTCGTTCAATCATTCAATTCAATCGATCGATGTCATATTGTTTTCTCGCTGTGGAATGGAAGATGGAATATTTTTTCTGTGAGAATTATTTGAATAAATATATTGTCAAAAATGTCACCAAAGAAGGGAGCCCGTTCAAACAGGAGGAGTACAGAAAAACTGCGATCAGTTCGCAAAGAAAAACCTCATTTAAATATGCCTACTAACTTTAAAGTTAGCATACCATTACCGAGTTCAGGTAAGTTTGAATTTAACTATTTGCAAATCTGCACTAAAGTTTGCTATACACAGCTTTATCTCCGGTATTTTCCGTCGAGGCGGTGCCCACTACCTCTGCTAACAACAAACTGCAGAAATTAAAATTGCACCTAAGTTGTTGGCTATCTTGACCACTAATTTTTACCTTGAGGCTGGACTATAGTGTATTTATAAAATAATAACAGCTAAACTTGTTTGGTCCTAAATATACTAGGTCTAGTTTGCATATTGCATCCTACACAGACATGGGTACAGTCACAATAACTGTTACATTTTAATAGCTATTATTAACCATTCCAACAAATCAATAATGGAACAAAATAGTTTGATATCAGCATAACACTGTCGTTTTTGTGCTTGTTCTATTTACTTACATGTATCTATTAGTCAAAATCACAGACATTCTGACATAAGTTTATTTGCAAAATCAGTTGTTGTAATTAAGATAATTGGATTCGAAGTGTTTTAATACAAACAAACATAACTGTGGAACCCCCATATTGTATTTGTATATAGGCAGCGGTGAGTACTTACGATCAAGTGGACATGCCTTTCTTTTTTGCCAGAATATGGAATGAGGCATAAAAACAAAATTTTCAATGTACTAATATTTTTTAACAAACTTTTTTTTATTAAACTCAATAGTAGTTGTTTAAATGGAAATGTTGACTACAACTCCTGTGACTTAACTTAGAAACGGGCTTGGAACTCTGTACTCCCTCCACCCTAACACCCACCACGGTGCACCGCCGTCAAAAAAAAAGCAAATTGAATATGTTATCAATATTGAATTTATATTCTAGTTTCAGATGCCCAGTACTGATTTGCTATTCTACTGTAACATAATTATACTTCCATGATTACTATCAATATTTCCTTGAAAATAAATCCCATTATATTTGAATTGCTAATAATAAATTTATTTATTTAAGTATCAATTATTTTATTAAACATAAATAATTTTAATAAATATTTATAAGTATTTAAAAATTTAATTTAGTACGGAAGAAAAAAATAATAAAGATTTTTATTTATTCAATTTAATAATGACATGAATGAGTTTAAAAAAATATTAAATATCATTAATAATTTTCATAAAAGAATATGAAATGGAAACAAAAACTTTTTGTTCACTGTACTTTGCACAAACGTCATTTGAGCCAGGTGTCAAGTTAACTCACATGAGTAGTCAGATTTTGTGTATAAACCTTGTTAGGTTTAAACACAAAATCTGACTACTCACCTGTCAACCTGTCAACTGTAAATGAATCGTAACTGATAACAGGAGACAGCTTAAAAGTGGGGTAATATTATAATGATTAATCATGCCAGTTTCAAATCCTTTAATCGCATGTTTATACCCAGAACAAGTGATGTTTTGTAAGAAAAAGTACTTGGTTTCTATTAGGTACTAGAGCTTCCTGGTGCCTTCAGACTATCTGACAGGATGTGGGTTATCATGCATTTTTTTTCAGGTTAAAAAGTCACCGGTTGTTTGTAAATTAAGTTATAATTATTAATTTATTACAATATAATTTAATAAATATTGAGCATTAGCAATTGCATGCACGTAAATTAAATTTTATTATAATTCAGAGTCAATTTCATTTCAATGCAAAAAGTATAAGTACTAATAAGTCAAATTGCCCTTACCAAATTGTCCATTTTTAATCTCAGTTCTGTCTCTGAAGACGATGTTAAAAAATCTCTTCTCGCTATCTCCTCTTCTGCTGTAGGCCATGACAATCTGTGTTCGAGAATGATAATCCCTATTCTCCCACAACTGCTTCCCATTCTCACTCACATCGCTAATTATTCCTTATTCTCTGGCACATAAGTCCCTAAGGTTTTCCCTGGGCTATAGACGGTAAATCTCTCACTGTATTAGTTCTACTCGACTTCAGCTGTGCGTTCAACTCAGTGGATTCCTACATTCTATTAACTTTTCTTCTATCGCACTATCCTGGTATGACTCTTATCTTCGGGATCGCTCTCAGTGTGCGCCTTGAAGACACTTATCTGATTGGTGTAACCTCACTGCTGGTGTTCCTCAGGGTGGCGTTCTCTCTCTTCTTCTTTTCACTATCTTCATAAATACCATTGCTAAGGTTATCTCTTCTTACTTCCATCTTTACGCAGAAGATTTGCAGCTTTATTGACATTTCTTGCTGGCTGACGCAGATTCAGCGATTAATGCCATGAATCATGACCTGGAGAATATTAATCAATGGGCTAAGTCTTACGGCTTACAGATTAATCCGTCCATGGCCCAGGCCATGATCATAGTAAGCCGTTAATGTCGCACTGCGCTTGAGATTTGCAATTTGACGCATTGCGTACACGGACACAGCAAAGAATCTCGGTGTCTTAATTGACAGCAATCTTTCTTGGCGAGCGCAAGTAAATGAAGTTAGTCGTAAGGCGCACTTTTCCTTCCACTGTTTAAAAACTCTTCAAACCTCCTTGCCCTTTAAAAGTAAAATTTATTTAGCTCAAACTTTAATTCAGCCGATCATTGACTACGCTGATGCCTGCTACCTGGATGCCACAGAGGAGCTCTTAAATAAGCTTGAGCGCTTGCAAAACTTGTGCATTCGTTTTGTTTTTGGCCTGAGGGAATACGACCATGTCTCTCAGATTCGCAAGGATTTCTTCGTATCCGTCTTCGCAGGAACACTCGAATATTATGTGTCCTTTACAACATCCTTTTTAATCCGGCATACCCTGGCTACCTGCGCGATCGTTTATCGTTTTCTCGCCCTGCCGATGCACTGTGTAGATCCCACCTCAAACATCAACTAAACTTCCCATCCTATAATAGGTACTCATTCCTATTTTCACTCCTCTTTTCTGGCAGATTGTGGAACTCACTCCCATCTAACATACGTGACTGTAAAAATATTTCTCTCTTCAAAAAAGCAGTCAAAGAGCATTATCTCTCTACTATATTGTAATCTTCTGTATTTTATATAAATGTGTATTATTTTACTATAATTATTTGTTTCGGTTTTATTTATGTATATTTGTTTGTATGTTTATTGTAGTTTGATTTATATTTATTCATCATATCAGCCGAAAGACGTCCACTGCTGGACATAGACCTCCCCCAAGTGTCGCCACAACCACCGGTCCTGTGCGTCTCGCATCCATCGGTTACCCGCGACCCTCACCAGGTCATCGGTCCACCTTGTGGGAGGCCTTCCAACGCTGCGTCTTCCGGTACGCGGTCGCCACTCCAAAACTTTTCGGCCCCATCGACCATCTGTTCTGCGAGCAATGTGCCCTGCCCACTGCCACTTCAATTTGGCGATCCTTCGGGCTATGTCGGTAACCTTGGTTCTCTTGCGGATATCATCATTCCTGATTCGATCACGCAAGGAAACTCCGAGCATTGCCCTCTCCATTGCCCTTTGGGTGACTTTAAGCCTTCTGATGAGGCCCATTGTGAGCGACCACGTTTCGAGTCCATAGGTCATCACTGGCAACACGCACTGGTCATAGACTTTCGTCTTGAGACACTGTGGTATGTGAGACGAGAAGATACCGCGCAACTTCCCGAACGCCGCCCATCCGAGTCGGATTCGACGGTTGACTTCCTTCTCGAAGTTAGCCCTACCTAGCTGGATCGTTTGTCCCAGGTAGACGTACTCATCAACAACTTCGAGTGCAGAGCCTCCAATCTTGATAGGAGTGGGTGCTACATGGGTATTTACCATGACCTTGGTTTTGTCCATGTTCATTTTAAGACCCACTCTTTCGGAAGCTCTACTGAGGTCATCGAGCATTGTACTGAGGTCCTCCATGGTCTCAGCCATGACGACTATATCGTCGGCAAATCGAAGATGAGTGATGTACTCGCCATTGACATTAATGCCTAGCCTTTTCCAGTCCAAAACCTTGAAGACGTCCTCCATTGCGGCCGTGAACAGTTTCGGAGAAATTACGTCTCCCTGCCTCACACCCCGCTGCAGGATGATAGGTTCTGATGTCTGATCCTGAAGTCGGACTGACATGGTGGCGTTTTCATACAAACACTTCAGCACCTCGATGTACCGATAGTCGATCTGTATATTTATTAATAGATAATAATATGTTTTAGTTAAGTTAGTATAGTCTTTTTTAAGTTTCCTTTTCAGTCCTTTTACACACTGTCTACGTTTCCAATCGCACTTTTCTGTCGCAGGTCTGCCGGAAGAAATTTCTTATGAAATACGCAGTACCTTTGTGCTCTTTTCTCTGTAAACAATTTTCTTTTTTTAAGTTTATTGTGTGTACATAAATAAATAAAGTTTAAAAAATAAAATAAAAAAAGTAAAGAATTTAAAATTATGTCAGCATTACATAATTATAGCGATTTGTCATTAATTTTATAAATATTGTGCATTAGCAATTGCATGCACGTAAATTAAATTAAATTATAATTTAGAGTCAATTTCATTTCATGTCAAAAAAGTATAATAAGTCAATTAAATTAAAAAATTAATAGATTGAGTATAGATTATGATGGAAAAAATTATAATTGAAACAAATAATCTTTATTACAGGACAACAGGGAGTACATACCCCAATTGTTAAAGGCCGTCGTCCTCCGCTGTATACAAAGCATTTGGACATTAAAACGAAAGTAGAACTAGCAAATTCAGGTACATACAAAATTTAAGTAAAAGATTTGTTCTTGTACAGTCTTGTTATTTAAATAGCCGCTTTCGCCGCGTCTTGGTACGCGTTTATCCCGTTTTTCCCCGATCCCGTAGGAAATCCTCTCTTAGTGTTCCCCTATACTCCCTAAGGAAACCATGCCAAATTTCAGCTTACTACGAACTGTTGTTTCGGCTGTAAGTTGTCTGTCAGTCAGTCAGTAATGGAATTTTTTTAAATATATTGATTGCCAGTTTCCAAAGAAGTACCGTGTTACACCAGTAACTGTGTTGTGAAGGTCGGATAGGAAATAATTAAAATATTTTTGAAATATGTGTGTAAATTGGCCAGATTAGAAAGTTAAACACAAAATAATCTACACTAATCTACACTAATATTATAAAGAGGAAAGATTTGTTTGTTTGTTTGTTTGTTTGAAATGAATAGGCTCCGAAACTACTGGACCGATTTGAAAAATTCTTTCACCAATGGAATCCAACATTATCAGGGACGGACATAGGCTATAGAATATTTTCAAAAAGTTAGGGATCCGTATGAAAACTTCGATAATGTAACCCAAGGTGTGTGAAAAACTCCTTATATCGCGTACGCTGCGGAATCTATTGACATTAGAGCAAAGTAATGTACTACAGTTTTATAGAAGTTATCAAAATCTACAAAAAAGTCCGCGATACCATATGTCTAACTATTATGGATAAGTCACCATGACCGCTTTTTGTTCAAATAATTCAAGAAAATCCCTGGTAAAATGAAAAAGTGGTAATTTTGGTGTCATGATATTAATCCTTATCCATTTCAGTGGTTTGATAATTAAGGTTGATTATGTCCGTGTAAATAACACTTTAAATTATTCAAATCGGACCTTTAGTTCAAAAGTTACGACGGTAATAAACATGCTCGAAGTAAGAAAAATGTCGCGTCTTGAGCGAACTGGGGAGAATCGTATTAATGCTTGGTCCGATGAAGTTGAAACACGGCATTTAAATGATTTCGATAAAACAATAAGAATAACAAATGTTTGGGTTTTCGAAAATAAACTACATACTTAGGGGTGAAGCAGGGGTGATTAAGTTTTTAGGGGAGGCCATTATTGCTTGCTTCAATTTACGTCGGAATGCTATGAACAAACTAAAGGTGGGTAGGTATTTGAAACAGATGTACCTAATAATTTTTGCATAATCAACCCCTGACGGGGTGAACAGGGTGAACAGTTGCGCTGAAGCTGGGCTCGAGTGAGATTCTGTCAACGGTAGCGTGGCGAAGGCGATTGTCAATAAGTGAATTTATGGGATTGACAGATGCTATTGAAATGTTACGTGATCAAATTCCTACATTTTGGCATTTCGACAGTCGCATTCGCTAATTAAATGGTACAGGACCTACATTGTCTAGGGCCTTCTGAGACCATAGAATAAGTAGAAATGGCTAAGTAATTAATGAAAATCTTTGTGCTTAGTTTTCCAAAACTAACCTTTATAAGGGGGTATAGGGGGCGTTGAAGCTGTGTAGTAAGCTACTGAATCCACGCGGACGAAGTCGCGGGCGAAGTGCTAGTAAATTAATAATTTTGTGCAAAACTCTGTAAAATAGATAACTTCTACACATCATTACTATAATACCCCTAGATGCCTGTATAAAGAATTAAATTAAATGAATAATCAAATTTCAGAGTCTACCTTTTACAAACATACAAATAAATGTTTTACTGTTTATAATATTGTTTAGTTTTAGCCTATTCCGTCCCACTGCAGGGCAAAGGCTTCCCCTTCTTCCTAATATTCTTCCCGGCTTTGGGCTAGTGTTGACCAATCCTGTCGATCGGCGTCAAGCTCGTCCCGCCATGATGCCGCCTTCTGGGACCCAAATTGTGGTTGCTTCAGCCCATGAATCGTTCGACATGCGGCAGACGTGTCCCGGTCCCATTAAAGCTTGGCTGCTTTTTGAGTGTCGTCAGCGATTTGTGTTTTGGAGCGCGGCACTGTGATTCTAACGCGGTCCGTTAATCTGACTCTCAGTAGGTATGCTGCGCTCCATTGCTCGCTGGCAAACCTCAAGCTTGAACCCCTGCTGAGCTGTCAAAGACCAGGCTTGACTGCCGTATTTGAGAATAGGGAGAATGCACATGCATAATGTTAGCTTACATAATCCTGTTCACTTGTTTCAGTTGCTAGACAACAGCTGGTTAAAGAAGAGCCCACTAATTTCCAACTAGACAATGTGGACATTATTATAGCTCCAAAAGTCAGAAAGAGGAGAGGAAGAAAAAAAAATGCTAAAGTGGTGTCCGATTTTTTCCTAAATCGAGTAATCACGGAAAGTAATACTGCAGGTTCGCTATATTTTTAAGTTGAATTAATTTACTAGCAGTTCATCATGTATATTTATTATATTTTATTTATAATTAATTAATTAGCAAACAAATCGTGTTTATCAACTTTCTGGTTGATTTGGATATGTCAATACATAAATCATAAACTATTTTTTTTTTCAGAAGTCTCTAAAATTAATACAATACCACCAAAAAAAGATTCGCCTGCAAAAAACACAACACCGCCAGATAAGCAGACACCTCCACGGAAAATTCGTAAGTTGACATTTTAACTGCTCACAGCAGATTTAAATCGAAATTTCGAAATCACTGGCCTTTCCTTGATGTAAAAATATCTTCAACTTTCTAACTCCGTGGCAATTCAAAAGTTCCTGTTAGGCGCAATTTTGTTCATCATACGAGAAAGGACGCGAATTCGCGAGAATGCTTGAGGATTCTCGTGACTATGCCTAGAGGCTGTAGAGGACGTTCAGTTGTTTATTCTAATTCTTTTACTTATTTACTTTCCCTTCGCGCCACTTCCCGCGGATCCAACAGACAAGCCATGAGAATTCCCCGGAAGAGATTTATTTTTTTCGCTCGTATATAGGTTGTACGTTACGTAATAAACATAAAACTCATTAGTATAATGATTTTTGTTTTTATTATACAGTTTCGCGAAAAAAATGTGGACCTAGTACTTACTATTAAGTTATAACCAAACCTCCAAGCTATTGGAAAAAATGTACCTTTACAATACAACTAAATATATATATTTTTATTCTCATTTTCAGTTACCAGAAAAAGGTTAGCGGATTCAAAAGCAAAAGAAGATGCAAAGATTGCAAAAATCGATCAACCCAATGCCGAAGAGTTTGGCGCTAAAATAAAATTGGAAGACAATGCTATCGATTTACCAGTAGAACCCGAATCCGTGGAACCACTACATGTAGTTGTTAAACCACCACCCGAAGTCGTACAACCAACACCAATAGTGGACCAACCAGATCCTAAAGTAGTACAGCCACGATCTAAAAAAACTAAACCAGCACCAGCAGTCAAGCGGCTGCAACCTGCAGCCAAAAAACCGGCAACCAGGCAACCTGCACCTACAAAGAAGAGAGTAGCAAAAGGCAAGCAACAAAATGCACAGCCTCAAATACAAACACCATCAGTAGTTGACCTATTGAAAAAACAAGTAGCAGATGCTGAAGTAAAACCCAAGCCAATCCCACCGGACCCACCAGGGTTAGTAGAATCTCGTAAGAATTCCATTGGTAGCAACTCAAACAAGTCCTGGACTAGAGACATATCCAGCTCGAGCAATAACACTTGTATTGGTTCCGTCTGTTCCAATGACTTTGTCCGTATTAACAAGAAGTTGCCAGTACTTAAACTTACGAATATAGATAGTGAAGTTAAGAAACGTCAGACTCAAGCTCTAGAAGCTGCGTCTGCTGTTGTGGAGGAGACTGACGAAGATCTGTCGGACTCGTATGATTCTGATAGCTCCGACAGCAGAGAAAGGAAGTTTTCCGAACAGTTTAATGACTCATTTGGTGCGAACTCGCTACATTTGAGCGCCTCGTCTAGCAGTCAGTTTACGAATACACGTCGAAAGGAAAGCACTTCTGATTACGCAAAAGAAAGTAGTTCTGATTACCCAAAAGACTGTTCTTCTGATTATGATAAAGCAGCTAATAAACTAAGCCAAACAATGGAAAAGATAGACCTGGAAATAATACAGTGGATGAGCTCAGATAACGAAGATGTCGGTGAGAACTTCGTTAAGTTTAGAGATAAAATGTTCGATATCTTGGATAGAGAATTTGGAGTTATAACGCATTGTCGTCATCTCAAAGAAATGTTAAACCCTCGGAAAAAAGTTGATATCGATGAGGCTTGTATTCCTGAGCGCATTCAAGATTTTGATGCCGATGACCGCATCGACACTCCTCTGGTTGAACAAACTCACACACCCATTGAAGAAACTGCTCCGGTCAAAAAAAACACTCCGGTCAAGAAAAACACTCCGGGCAAAAAAAATAATCAGGCCAAAAAAAATACTTCGGCCAAAGAAAATACTCTGGCCAAAGAAAATACTTCGGCCAAAAAAAACACTCCGGTCAAGAAAAACACTCCGGCCAAAGAAAATACTCTGGCCAAAAAAAATGCTTCGGCCAAAGAAAATACTCTGGCCAAAGAAAATACTTCGGCCAAAGAAAATACTTCGGCCAAAGAAAATACTTCGGCCAAAGAAAATACTTCGGCCAAAGAAAATATTTCGGCCAAAGAAAATACTTCGGCCAAAGAAAATATTCTGGCCAAAGAAAATACTTCGGCCAAAGAAAATACTTCGGCCAAAGAAAATACTCCAATTGAAAAAAATTATAAAGAACTTGAAAAGGAGTTTGTAGAACCAAGAAAAAGACCTAGTATACATCTATCAAGTAATTCTGAGGGTAATGTTTCAAATGCGAGCGCTATAGCTAGCAAAGACGCCTCAGACGATGACACGGCGGCGGGCACTTTCAACAATCCCTACTACGACAACCACGATGATGACGACACCCTATCTTTGTTCGCTGAAAGCATCAGCGGCTTTGAATCCTCGAGAATGACCACATCGATGTCTTCAGCCGTTGTCTCCAAACCGCCCCCGGTCGAGGAATACATTCCTAAACCACTCAAGGTTGTTTACCAACCAAATACAGAAAAACAAACGTACTGTCCGACGGTAATCAGAGAAGACGCTCAAATTGCAGCGTCCAAAGTCTTAGCCGTTTGCGAAAAACAAAATGCGGATTCAACTTCAATTTATAAGCAAAGCAATAGCACAGACGACGCTGAAAGTTTCCAAGACTTTAATGAAGACATGTTCTTAGACACCACAAGGATAGTCGGTACACCGGATATGATCAAAACACCGAGTCTAATGGACTCGTACTTCGAAGGTTTACCTAAAACCAGAAGTGCTATTTTCGGCCACATATGTTTCTACAACCTAATGAACTGTTGCCGGAATTATTATAATGGACAGTGTCGGTTTATGCACTTGATACCGAGCAGCGCACAAGTTAAAGAAAAACTGAGTCAGTTGGATGAGAGGATGATAGTACAAGAGTATCTGTTGTTGAGGAGGTGGGTGGAGCTGAGGAGGCGATACGGAATGTGTTACGTGGAGGAGTGCGCCAAGCGGGGGCTCACGAGGATCCTCATAGAGATGGCATACGACTTCATTATGAAGGCCAGAAATGACTCCGAAGAAGACACGCGGCTAAGAGTCTACACAATAGAAGTGACATTGTTACATTTGAACAGTGTCGACTTGGGTACTTGTGAAGATTTGTTGAAGCTGACGATCCACTCGGACCAGGCAAACAGGACGCTGCTCTGCGACGTGTTCATGGCGACGATGTCGATCACGCAGAACTTTTCGCGTTTCAAAGATGTGTTTTTAACTCTGACATATTTCATGGTGGGTAACGACCGGACGTTTAACAAAGATGTGGTGGAGCATATTTTGGAGCGAGTGTGTATATTGCCGTTCGATGAGCCGGTGGCGCGGGCGCTGATACAGATGATGCGGTTGACGAAGGCGGATATCTTCTACAACTCGATGATTGATCACTTTGAGAAGCAGATAAGTGTGAACAAGGCGGTGTTCGAGGACTACTCGCTGCTGAAGAGCCAGTGCGCCCTGTCGTCGCTGCTGGCGTCGTCGCTGGCGGATGCGCAGGCGCCGCAGCCGCAGCCGCAGCCGCCCGTCCTCTCGCCCGACACCACCGACCTCGACAATATCGTGAGTTCTTTTTGCTTATTTACTAAAGCTAGGGGCAGTATTCCCAGTTAGGGGTCGTGAAGGACAGATAGGCTGTGAAAGCTAGGGGCAGTGACAGTGACATTTTTATTTCGTCAACACTGTCAAAGTCAATTTTTTTTTCAATTAGGTAGATTAATTTATAATTGGTGGCCATTGAGATTTATACTCATTTTAAACCACTGAATTCTCGCTGATTTTCGAAAATCAAATAATTATTAAAAGAACATGCCAAGTCAAGAGTACTAAAAAAGGTTTGTGAGACTTTCTCCAAATTTAATTTCCTACAAAATTAATAACATTACTGAACATCATATTATCAAAAGCATGTGAAAATTAACTGTTAGGTATGTTTAATTGATATAATGATTTTCAACAGAACAAAG
The DNA here is from genome assembly GCA_947386135.1 of Melanchra persicariae. Classification (NCBI taxonomy): domain Eukaryota; kingdom Metazoa; phylum Arthropoda; class Insecta; order Lepidoptera; family Noctuidae; genus Melanchra; species Melanchra persicariae. The sequence continues at coordinate 3,345,700 of OX376661.1, read as the reverse complement.
CGACCGACGAGCCGTCGATGCCAGTAATTGCTAGGACTATAGGCATGACTCCGGCGATCATCTTCAACCAGCCGGCCACAAGCCCCGGAGACTTGCGCGCCCACGTCAGCCCTGCTCACTCGAACGCTTTCATTAGCCCGGCGAATTCTTACGTCAACGCTGGTCCATCGAGACCACACGTCAGCAATATTGGCTCAGAATCCAGCGACGACTCAGTGAATATTAGGACGTGGAGGAATCGATCGATATTCCCCCACTTACAACCGCCTCCGATGGCCAACCGGGGCGCAATGCACGGGCCAACACGTGGGACACCTACACGAGGGACTGCTACACGTGGGACCCCCATGCGTGGAGCCATGAGGCCTCCGATGCGGCCTCATATGAGACCGCCTCCGAGGCCACCTTTTAATCAACGGCTGGTGATGTTCAAGAGCCCTCCCGTATGTATACCTGATTTTATAACGCCTGCAGGATAGATTTCTGAGATCTGTTATTTTCTTTGTGTTTTTGAGGGGTATATAACATTATTCGACCGCAGTCGATTTGTTTGGTAGCTTTTGGTATAATATGTCAGTCGAATTTGACTGATCCGTTCCACCATCAGTCGACGATCGATCGAGTGGTGTGGTAGGACCCTAAGATAACTTAACATCGACAATCGAAAACTGTTTGAAAATAAATCATTCTTTACGAACTTGACAGATTATTAGCGATACTTTACGTCACGACACGACTGTGAAATTAGGCGTAGTAAATAAGGCGTTAAGAAATCAACTGCAAGAAATTTAAGGAGTTGTGTTAATAAATAAAAATAAATCACGAAAAATAATAAACACAACAATCCATTTCAAAGAAATGCAATATTTTCACTACGAACAAATTTATATATTATGCGCACTGTACTCCGCGCAGGCCGCCGTCGCCGCATAAAAATATTTTGCTAAATTAGTGAAAAAAAAAATTTTTTTAGTACGTTGCTTAGACGATACCGAGCATGTACACCAAATGCTTGCAGTTATTTTTTACCAACTTATACATATAATATCAAATATAGCAAACTATTACACTACACAACTAAATATCAATGTGTATTTACAAGAGTGTTCTAAGGTAGTCTTTAAGCTCAAAAACCAGATCATTTTATTTAAATGCAGAATTATAATTTCCATTCCATGACAAAGAATAAAAATAGAGAAAAAAAATATTCGACTCAGACCCTTGCCCTTTTAATTCGTGCATCCTATCAAAGATTGCTCAACGACAATAACGTCGGCCACGGCCCATACGCGCTGTGACCTGACTATAAAATATCGCGAACATGGTAACTGTAGGGATTAATACGTTCCCCTAGGCACAATTATGAATCCTAAACTGAAAATATATTCTTTTAAGGCTGAGTATCATAGAACTTTACACATAAGTATGAAAAATGAATTAATAACCTCTCTAATAAGTTCAATGTTATATTTAAGACAGGTGCAGCGCAATGTGCATGAATCAAAACATAATAAACATGAAGGCCATAACGCTGATATTTAATAGTACATTAATTGTTATTGTATTTTTGTATTTTGTGTTATTATGTCTATTTAGTATTATTTACAAAGTTTGTACACTGACAACCTTAAATCTATCTCCTTTCGTTGAGTCCATCCAAAGGTTGTCTGTAAGAGATTGCCTTGTGCGATAAAACCGCCCCTTGTACACTTATTTTTATAAATGGTCTCTTATAAAAAGGTGTACAATAAATTATAATAAATAATAAACGCCAATTACAGCTCTTTCGTAATACGTTCCGTTCTATGCATTAGTGCATTCCGTATGTACTGTTAACCTATCATTTGCAAATTATTACGGAATACATAATCCATACCCCCATCTATAAAAGATGTTTAAAAACGTAAAATCTAAAGTGAAATCTAGTATTTAAAAAAAGCTAATTTGGTAGTGTTAATGAAACGTATACCACATAAAATCGGGACTGGGGTAGATGCGTCAAAACCTATAAAAACTAGTAAGGAAATGAAGATTTTTATCGAATTTTTACCGGCTCCAATAAAATAAGCTGAACCCCGAAATTTAATATACATATAAGTCACTATAAATTGAAGTATCAATCATTGGTGGTCGTTTCATATTTAAGTCAGGGGCCGTACTATGACATGTTAAAGCATCAGCGAGGAAGAGGGATGGAGCTATATAGGATGTATAGCTCCCTCTTTCTCGCTCGAACGACTGACGTGGTAGGGCCGCAGCTGATGTTTTTTTTTATTTTACTAATACTTTACAATTCCTTTCAGAGCTACAAGACCAGACAGCCTGGGCCGAACTATTGAAATTCTTGGTTTCGTTAAGTAAGTTACTTTTAAGTTATCATTAAAGATACAGCCTACAATTTTGTGACTGTGGGTGACTTTACCTAGAGGTATTCTTAACTTATTCCCCCAGCTTCTGAACTGAGATTTTGATATTACGAATTTGTCTCAATACTAAAACGTGGAACAGAATAAACGCAATACCTCTTAAGGGGTCATTGTACTCATTATTATGAACAACTTTTACTTTGGGACCAAAACTGAAATATCGAAAAAAATTGACTGCTCCTTACATTTCTGTGCACATAACTCGTACCCCTTCAGAGGTATTGCGTTTATTCTGTTACAGTTCGCGTCAAATAACAGTGCCCCTCTGAAGTTGGCTACGAGTGGCTGCGTAGTAGTCAAAATTACGAACAAACTGCAACTGCGCATGCGCGGGGCGGGGATTATGGCGGCGCGATGTTATGTCTCAGTCTTCATTTACGTTCGATGCATGCTTGCGTCCCGCTTGCTCCCTCTACGTGACTGCACCAAGCGATCTTTGCTAATGGCTAACTTCAGAGGGGCACAGTTATTTGACGCGAACTGTACACGTTGTATATCATGAGAACTTACAAAACTTTAGCATTTGAGTTATACAAGTTCTCTTTAAATTCTCAATTCAGAAATTCGGGAGTATCTAGTTGACTAGTTGTATAAATTTTAGGGAGTTTATAATTACCCGTGAATACAATGTAAGGTCGTTTTGAATTTGAGCAGCGGGTCTGAAAGAGCACATAATAGTGTATTTGTATCTGTAGTAATCTTGTATGTGTGATGCTCATTTTCAAAACAGCCATCGTATATTATGTAAGAACTTTTTGGACTTATTTTGTCAAAAAAATGATGTTATTCCTAAAGGTGCTTTCATAACTGGATAACAAAAATATAAGCGGTTAAAAAATCAACTGCAAGAGTTTCGTGTACATGCTTGGTATAATCTAAACGACAACACAAAAATTATGCTGTTATTTTTCACGCTTAAAATATAATTTAGCAAAATATTAATGTGCACTGTACTGGTGGAGCCGCGCCTCCCTGGGCAGTCCCCGCGCACTATCGCAGTGACAAACAGGACTGCGGCCGGCGGCCTATGCGGAGTACCTACAGTGCGCATAATCAATAAATTTGTACGTAGTGATAATAATTATTGCATATCTTTGAAACGGATACCTAGTTGTACCTATAAAATTTTCTTTTGGGGATTAATTTTTATCTGATATTCTAAACAACTCCTTAAATTTCTTGTAGTTGTTTTTTTAACAGTTTATATACCTAGCAACTTATCCAGTAATAAAGCATGTGTTGACTGCAAGTCCTCATTTAACTGTAGGTATACATTGTATTTATCTAGCCGCCTATGACTAAGTAAAAGTTATGTAAATACTAGCAACTAGAATAAGGACTCAGTCCCACAGAAAAAAAAAACTTATTTTTGCCAAAGGTATTGCCAAGAACATTTTCTGTTAAAAAATGACAACTGACTTGAGGTTAAAATTAAGCCTGTGATGCGACGGCTGTGACAGACACAGACGTTATAGGGTCGGGCACTGTCAGGCCCTGACCTAAAAAAAAAATTTACCTAATTAACTTTTTTCTATCGCTTCGATTGCCGGGCCTATCCCTACAGAAACCACGCATATTTTGGAAAACCATGATACTCAGCTAGCTATATTTTAGCTTCCTTACCAACAGATGTATAATATTACCTCTGTATAACATTAGTTTAGATTTTTTCCAGTCGAATTGCTCTTGGTTTTGGCTCAAACTGAAATAATCTAGTCTGCTTATGGCATCTTGAAGATTTGTGCTCGAATCTTCACTAAACAAAGTCATTAGTTCAACGTGTAAGTTTTATATGACATAAGTAGTGTTGGTGTTGTGTAAGAAAGCGTCTATTTAACCATAAGGACTAATATACAAATCTAATTTTAGTACCTGTACTCTTAAACCTATGTAAAAATATTTTTCTAATATCGATGACAAGTAAAAAATTATATAGATTCGAAACCGATGAATATGCAAAAGTGCTTCAGTGTCCTATTTTTTCCCGACTGCGTCAGGAGGGTAAAATATATGTAAGTATGTATGTCCATTTCTTTGGCACGCCCTACATCCCAAACGGCTGGACGGATTTTGACTTATGAGGCGTCGTTGAATTCGTCAGAATTGTGGTACAGTTCTCGTCAAATAACTTTGCCCCTCTGAAGTTGTGTCGAGTGGCTGCGTAGTAGTCAAAATTACGAACGCACTGCAACTGCGCATGCGTAAGAGACATGGGGGCGGGGCGCGATTTTATGTCTCAGTCGCTCGTTTACGTTCGATGCATGCTTGCGTCCCGCTTGCTCCCGTGTACGTGACTGCACCTGCGCGATCTTTGCAAATGGCTAACTTCAGAGGGGCAAAGTTATTTGACGAGAGCTGTAGATGCATTTTCAAAATGGCGCCCGCAAATGAAAGAAAAAAAATAAACGTTTTTTTTATAGGCTTCAACTCTTAAAAGGGAATGTAAAATAAATATTTTGGATGCTTACTTTATTTTGATGCTAAATAATTGGTTTGGCTCTAGGTACCATGTCTGTATCGTTATCGGTATAGCGAGATTTTGCACCCAGTACTTCATTTTTAAGATTATTCTGCGATTGTATTTGCTTAGGAATTTGTAGTTTTTTGCAAATGAGCTAATCTCATATTTCAGTTTTTTTTTCGAGAAATAAGTAACGATAGAAATATTTGTATTATGTCTTCTACGTGTTCTTAGACTAATCAAAGAGTGTTTCCTATTCAAATGGGCTGTACGTCGTAGGATGAATTTTATAGGTTCGTCGCTTTTATGTCAGATTTTCTTAAAAAAATTAAGTAATAAAAAAAAAGCGTCGTTAAAATCTCTTTTTAGAAGAAGTAAGTAAATGTTTTCTTTGGAGGTCAGAATATTTTTCTTTTGTACACTAGCCTAAGTATATGTTTATAGAGAAAAGAATAAAACAATTTATTTGTATTAATGCAAATGGTCTTTAGGCATGGAATGTATTATTACTTATATTAGAATTTGTTGACGGACTCTTCAAAAGTGCCAGTAATTAATTTCTAAAATTCTTTTGTTATTTCTTCCTTAGTTTAGGCGAAAGTGTAAATATTATTATTACTTCATTATTCATAAAATTGACATGTTTGCGGAAATAAGACAATTCTTACTAACGATATAAAATCTGGCTTACTTACTTTTGAAAGAAAAGTGACCTTAATTTAGTAAGTTAAACAATTGAATGCCAATTAATTTGTTAAAACAATTTTAAACTCATTACTGCATTTAATGAATAAATATGACAAATTCTGGGATCCCCAGAAACGCTCACTAGATTTACAAAACTTCAACAGTAATTAATGATCATAATTGGGATGATTCCTGGTTAAAAAAAAATGTGATTCTATTTAGTCCGTCAGTTAGGTACATTATCGAAAAATATTGGACACGTGTTTTTTGCTTTATCAAATCAATAAAAAAGACGAAGATAAAACGCATCAAAGATCAGGAGTGGGGGACTGTGACATCATGTGTAAGTAAAAAGTCTAAGTAGGTACTTATACGTGACGTCACACGAGTTATCAACGCACTGTATCGTTTTCATTTTTTGTTTACGTGAATAAAGAAAAAATACGTGTCTAAAATTTTTTGGAAATCTAATTGAAGGACTAATTAGATTTTTTTAGTCATCTACCCCATAATTCAGATTGGCTTAAGACCGAATAAGGGGCAAACCAGTTGGGCCCGCTAGGGCATACAATTGACGCTGACAGAAGGCAGTGGCCTGTAATAGATTCTAGAAAATACAACCGACTTGTTAACAAAAAACACTAAAAAGTATAAAATAACTACCTATATCTAATTTCGGCCGACGGTGTTTTTGGTTGTTTCTTCGTGTGACACCGACTTCCGAAATTATAGTTATGAACTGGTGTACAACGAACAATAAACAGATGCGATTTCAGCAATCCAGGTTTGCTATCGTTTATTGAAGAGTTCCGTTACCTATCTCCAAAGCTCTTCATCAGATCTTCACCAAATTGAAATGGGACCAGTCCGGGAAGATACTCTTCCAAACAAAAAAATAATCATCAAAATCGGTTGACAATTGGCGAAAATATCGCTGAACAAACATACAAAAAAAAAAAAAAAGTCGAATTGAGAACCTCCTTTTTTGGAAGTCGGATAAAAAGAGATACTTCTGCCGCATAAAGTACATTTAATTTAAGTTTACCAAACGTTCCTGGACATAAATAAAATGCTTCAACTTTTTCATATAAGTACTTTGGTCATTTCTGCATTGTCCAGACCACCTTATCATAACAGGCACTTAGTTTTATATTCTCGATCTGTAAATATTTAGATATAGTTAATACTTTTTATTTAGGTTTGCTAGAATGTGACAATCGCGTTGATTATTTTTTAAGTTTATTGAGTGAAAAAAAAAATCTATGGTGGCTGTTATGTAATATTTTCACAAAACTATTTTGTGAAAATACTCGTAGGAGACGAAACTGAAACGTTTCGTCTGTGAACTGTAAATAATAATATCATTGACTTACCTGTAATTTGTAAGACGCGTCTGTTAACGGGGAATATGCATGAAAAAAAAAATTTTTTATACAACCAGTATATCGATAAATACGTAAGCAAAATGACAATTCTCAAAACAGTCAAAACAGGAGAAATTGGTCGAAAAACGAACGGGATGGATAATTTCAAAAATAAGTATATGGTTTAAATGAGCGACTAGATTTTACGTCAATGACGGACTTTTCAATTATTAATTATGAACTTTAAGCTTTTATAACTTCGTCGCCTATGACGCTATTTTTAAAAAAATATTTCAGATTTGATTACAATGGCTTATTCATTTTTATTCAGCAACTAAAAAAAAACATGCATATTCCCTATTAGGTACACTTATCATAATTTGCCTATGTCGCACTAAGCAGATATATCTGCCATCTCTACTAGGTAACAAGTGTTAAAGTAAGAAGGTATACAGTTAAAAAAAAAAGTATGTCACACTTTAAAAACGTTCTTAATTTTTCTTAAAAAAAAATTAGGCATTGCCAACGCCACATAAATAAAATCTTAGTTATCAGTTTGACTCTATTGAGCTATAGTTTTAATCGTAGTAACTATCCTGTGTGGCTTAAACCTAGTTACGTATCTGGTTATAAATCTATTTGTTTACTTAGTAAGTTTGAGCTAAAATAAAAATATGGTTGTAATGAAATCTTTTTTTATTATTACACTTGAACCCCTCTAATTTGAACACACTGCATTATCTGTCTGGCAGACAAGCGAGCGACATTTTTTTTTAATATGTAATGGGCTTGCTCTTGACCTCGATCACGCCTGATGGAAAGCGATAGATGAGGTCTATGATGGAGCGAGCGTGCCCAGAAGATGCCTGTTCACTCTTGCTTTGAAGGCAGACGGGTTAGGTATATGTGGAAGGGAACACAGACGCTGGCAGAGAGTTCCACATTTTGGCTGTGCGCATAATAAATGTGGAGAAGCGCTGAGTACGACTAGTCGGGATATCGACCAAGTGCGGATGGTAACCAGCAGTGCGTCTGGTACTGGTATTCCGGTGGAAAAAGGGCGATGGTGGGATCAGGTCGTGGAGTTCCTGCGCACACTCACCGAAGTACAGTCTGTAGAAGACCGACAGGCAAGCAACACTACGCCGATGAGCCAAGCTGTGCAGCTTAGCCACCAGCGTCTCGTCGCCTATAAGCCTTTTTTCTCTGCGTTCCACCGAGTCCAATGCAGCAAGCTGATATTTTGCTGAGCCATCCCATAAGTGGCTGCAATACTCCATACAGGAACGGACTTGTGCTTTGTACAGACTTAGAAGCTGTCCAGATGTGAAGTATCGCCTAACTCTATTAAGGGTGCCCAGCTTCTTGGCTGCAGTCTGTGCTTTTGATTCGATGGTTGAGCCGAAGTTGAGATTAGACGTCAGCTCCATGCCCAAAAGCTCCAGGCGATCGGTAACAAGTACAGATGCACCTCGGAAAGTAGGAAACAATTGAAACGGACTCCTTTTGGCAGTGAAAAGACACGCCTGTGTTTTCAGAGCATTGAATTTCTAATTTCATTCTCCGTGTTTCTCAATGGCCTCGCCCCAGCAATGCGTAACATACACAAAAAGATCCCCAGTTGATCGACCACGACGGAAGCCATACTGGTGATCACTGAGGAGCCCATTGTCTTCTAAGTATGACAGCAGCTTATTGTTAAGCACCCTCCTTTCCATCACTTTACAAAGTAGGTATGGAGGTTATGGCGATTGGTTCTTACAAGTGACGTTAGAGCACACACAGTTTGTTGTAAATAAGTACCTATGTATTAGTTTTACACATAAATATTTATTGTTTTATGGGCCTTAGTTGTCTGAAATAAAGCATAAACAATAATAATAATTTGTAAAATAGCGATATACAATACAGAATTTTCTAAACTACAGAATAAGGTGCAAGTTACAGTGAGAAAATCAACTGGCCTCGTCGGGAATCTTTGTCGCGTCGAGCCTCGTTTAGAATTGACCCTAAACTAAATCGACACTACTCTGCTGTAGGTATGAGCGGCATCAATACCGCCACAAAAAAACCAACGTAGCAAAATCTACATCGCAACAAAAAGAACCACAACACTCCGAATAACAACTATCGGGCAGTTGCCCACCGGACACAACAACCGTCCTGTCGGAGGATCCTTCTTTTTCAATGGAGGCTTGCGGGACTTAATTCTCTGTTCTGCATACCTCCAAAGGTAGTCAGTATAATTATTATGTAGTTAATTAAGCTATTCAGGTGTCCACGTAGTGCTATCCGTTCAAAGTGGTCATAATAATCTATGCAAGCTTTCCGATTTTTATGAACCCATTTTGCTTAGTTTATAAATAACTGAGCACACTGCACACAAGGTTTGCAGAAGAAACAATTAGTAACTTAGACTAAAATTGTTTCTTCTAACATGATTGCAAATAATTACGAATCTTCATAAGCAGGCCACATAAAAAATCCAAAGAGAATTTGGTCACAGTATAAGCGTAGCAGTAAGACCATGTCGTTCATGTTTACTTCGGTAATATTTACGTTTCATTTCGTAGTGCTGAAAGTTTAAAAATGAGAACTGAATTTTCGAGATGATATTGATGAGTAGGATGCTACCCAACTACAATCGGAATACTTGTGTAGAGCAGATGGTATTGGTTTTCTTAGGACTAGTTATATGAATACCGTGCTCCTAAAAAACAGGTTTTGACCACTTGGGAGGGTTCAGGGTTTAAGTATTCCAATGGTAATTTACTTAGTGAATAAAACATCAGCTTGTAGAAAACCAAGTATAATTAAACGACATCACAGTGTCTCATAGCCAATGCATTACAAAAAATGATTAAAATACATTTCAAATAATAATACATACCATCGTAATAAAATATAGGTGGGTAGGTACTTGAGCCTCGACTATAAATTAAAAGTAAAAATATACAACTACAAGACAATCAGTCTTCAGGGTACAGTCAACGCCATATTACACTTACTCAAAAAGTTGCCAGCTACAAAAAACTTTTCATATAATTTTCCAAAAATTATGCTTTCTCATGGCGCGGACTGCATTCGACAATAAAGTAAAAAAGTTCGGAGATTCCTGAAATTAAACACACGATCTTAACCTACGTATAAATATTAATAGCGACTACAATATTGTCATAGCGAAGCGTATTTATTAGTGTAAAAAAATCTATGTACCTACGTGTTCAGTCGAACGAAAATGGAGTAGCATGAAATGAAGTACGTTTTTGAGTCCTATGTCCAGCAGTGGACTTTAATAAACCTAATGTGGGTATGTCCATTTTTTATAAATACTTCGGAATACTATCAAATATCTTCTTTAATATCTAAGCTTGTTAGTAGCTTAAAGAATAACTGATAGTTCTAAGTTACTAATCTAATAAAATACGCCTTTTTCTCTCTCAACTCGGTAATTGTGTTTGAAGTATTTCTGAATTTCTTACTACTCCATTTTGTTCAACGATACTTATACAATTTGTACTCAAAAAAAGCTATACAATTTGGCGTCATAATACTGAATATGCAATAATACATGATATCATAATACGATTTAATTTGATATAAGTACATACGTAATCACTGAATAGTTCTATTAGAACTTATTCAAAGGAATTTGGAAGTTACTTAGCTTAAAAATACATATTTTATGGGAAAGTTCAATATAAATTAATTAGTACATGAAATATTGCTTGCTTTGTCAAGATCATTTACCTGATGGTAACAGAGAATATAAATATTCCATGTACTGACAAATTCTATCTTTCCAATATTATCAGTTATTATTCGACGGGAATAAGCCAATCGCGGATGATGTAAGTACAATAATAAGAATATACTATGAGTATAGCACCAATTGCATACAAAATATCGACAATACTGGCGACATGAGATTGTCAATCACACTTCGCATTAACACCACAAATCACTATATCCATTTAACGCTAAACTTATTTAAAACATCTGTCATCTTCAAGCAATAATTGACAGAAATAGAAAGATAATTCAAATTCGTTTAGTGTTAAATGCATTTTTTGCTGCTTTGCAAGTGCGCCGAATTAATGTCTATGATGGTGATGGTGACCCAACATAGCAGCATAACATGATATGGTCAAAGTCTATCACTTAAATCATAATCAGCTTATTGTAGGCCACTGCTGGACATAGGTTTTGTTTTATGGCGATTAGCAAGTATGTCGGCTTACTGAGTTATTTTTCCAAATAGGTTACCATCAGGTGAGATAGTGGTCAAGCGCGTGCCTATCAATAATAATAATAAAAAAAAAGGTTTGCCAGGTGTGATGAGGAGCAATGAAATGTGTTGAGGGATGGAATGTGTTAAGTGATGAAATGAGTTAGGTAGCAATAAATAAAAAAATAGATGGAGAGGGAGATCAAAGAAAAGTTGTATAGATTATGAGGAATGCTATTAAAGAAAAGAGAGTAAATAATAGCATGACGGTTGACAGGAGCCAATTAAAGAAGAAAACATTGTGCACCTATCCCAAGTAACATGGGAAAAAGGTAGGGAGATGATTAAACAAGGCTAAACCCGGAACAGCGAATAATGCTCCGCACATCATAATTATTTCTGCATTAGTTTTTTTGCCTTTTAATCCTAAAAGGCCCAGTTATTGGATTATCATGTTACGCAAACTTATTAAAAAAAAAACAGCATAATGATAATCTCTATCATTTAGCGGCCGCTTTCTATAACATATCTCAATCCCAATCTTGATCCCGATCCTTGTCTGTAACCAATCAACGGCCGAGTTTGTGTCCTTCACCACACAATCCTCACCTTTGATTGGTTACAGACAAGGATCGGGATCAAGATTGGGATTGAGATATGTTATAGAAAGTGGCCGTAAGTCTACATACATGTGATTACAAACAATTAACCAACATTATTTCATTACTTACCATCGAATTCATCATCATTGACAATAGACATGTGTGTAACAATCTCATGCAGCCTTTTGAAGCTAGTCTTACATTAAGCGGTGGGATATATTATTGTGCGTTGAGGTATTACATTACAGTAATAGAAGCATCAGTGGAAGAGCGCCCGCGGTCTCTTCTTGGCGAGGATATGCCACGAGTGGGTCACGCCTTTGCGCCGTTTTGGTGACAAACTGGAAAATAGAAAAGGAGCAATTGAATGTGATTTAATTTTTTTGTTTCTTTTTTTTTTTTACTATATGGCTATTGCTAACTGGTAGCACAGAACACAACCACACTATGTAAATGTAATGTTGTCACTGCTGAGCGAAAGGTCCTGGGTTCGATTCGTATGGGCTAATTGGTACTAGGATTTTCCATGGAAATTTTTCAGTAGTAGTAGTGTATCCCCGGGCGTCGGGAGTCGCGGGAACGCGGACGGCGAGTGTTGGGTGGCTCGCCGTCCGATCAAAGCCAGGCCCGGCGCGTTGTGTTCCACGCGCGCCTCAAAGAGATGTCAGCATAGCAGTAGGGGCCCGTTAGGGCCAGAGCCTGCCAGAGTTGCGGATTATGTTCGAAAGAGTTACCGCGGCCCTGGTAAGCAAAGGGCACTAGGAGGAGCACGGATGGGTTTTAGTCAGTAAGAGTCTGACAATTGTTATCCACTACTAAGACGAGAGAACTCTAATAAATGAGGAGAAATGGAAAGGACAATATAACTTACCCATGGTCTGGTGTATCAGGCATATATGGCGACATTCTAAAGTCCCTGCTGTGCGGTGTCTCTATGCCGAAGGGACTGTACAGCTTAGTGGGGCTCCTGCCAAGTATCTGGAAGTGGCCGACAGAATGTTACAAAATCAAAATGTGAAATAAAAATGGAATACATTGAGAAACAGTATTATTTAGCTGTATTCATTTCATTGGTTTCAACTTGGTTCATCATGGTATCAAGTAAAAGGCTTTACTTTTGGAAATAAGCCAACTGCAACCACCAATTGGAAACTGTGCCAGGATACTCATCTCTCACTTACACTATTTACCTTCAAGCAAACATGTTCCTGCAGGGTCTTCTACTTACAAAGTCTATAATTATGGAAGAACTCAAATCGTCTAAGAAACCAAGTGGGATGATACAACTCTATCTAATAAAGGCCCTACTATATAATAATAATTACGGAGTTGTATCATCCCACTATATCTCCTACACTATACTGCAGCGGGATGGCAGCAAGGGTGCAGATGTAGAATTGTGTCGCAAACTTTGCTTCGGTGCATCATCCACTCCTCGGTGCCCCAAAATATGCTCAATGACCTCTAGACTGCCATCGAAGTGAGACACCACTGCCACTGCTGATGGCACTGGCAAGATTTTGATCAACAGTTGTGGCAATGACATGCAGAAGAAAAAAAATAGCCAACCACCAAGCTTCTCTATCATCCAAATCATCCAAATAAAAATGATTTCGATAGGATTCTGTTTTATCACTAATTGTTACCTGTTTCTTCTTCATGACTGGTGTGGTGGGAGCCCTGCATGGAGACACGGGTTCAGTGAGCCGGTGACGACGCCGGCCTCCTAGTCTGAAATGCTGAACCAAAATATTCCATTTGGTCATTTGTATTTAGGTATTTTATTGAGAGACAAGACACATGATAATTTATTTTAAATGAGGCGAATGACCTACAGTGGGATTGACATTTACTACCACTACAAAGGAGGATAGAATGGCTGAGCAAATGGGATTGATTTGGTTATTATCATTAAAAAGTTGCAGCAGGTTTTAGAAGGCTTCTAAGGTCTTAAGTAAAAGTTTGTGCATTATTAAAACGTACAATTACTTATATTATCGTTAGAAAATATGTTAGTAGGCTGATTTTGGAGTCATACAGAAATAATTTTAAAAATGATTTGCTTTGGTTAGTTCATCTTTTTGTAAGAAGACACAAAATGGAAAGGTCATGGCAGGGTATTGACTTCAAGTACCTACTAAGTAATAGACATGAGAATAAGCAAAATAATGAATGAAAAGTTATCACTATGAATGCATTTGTTTATAAAAAGATCTCATGAACTCAATTCTAAGTGGAAAACGATAAAGTCTTGTTCATTAGTTAGAATACACATGTTATTTTCTTAGGGTATGATTTTACTACCCAGGGTTTAAAATAATCATGAGTTATGTATGACTATGATTCTCCACACAAGCCATAGTAGTTTTGAATATTCTTAAAGGTAGTGGAAAACGATAGTCTTGTTCATTAGTTAGAATACAATTGTTATTTTCTTAGGGTATGATTTTTCTCCCAGGGTTTAAAATAATCATGAGTTATGATATGAGTATCATGACTCATGATTCTCCACACAAGCCATGATAGTTTTGAATATTCATAAAGGAAGTCTAAAAAATACTATACGTATAGAAGAAAACTGGAAAGATCGATTACTGTTGCCATGGAACTTTCGGCCATACCTTTCGATCTTAATTTCGTAGAAAATAATTATGAATGTTATCTTTGAGGAATATCAGTACCAATATAGTCTTAAATAGAGGTATTTTAGCTTAGTTTTAGTAGATTTATTTATTTTTTTGGTGTAAAATATGACACAGCAAATTACCTGTGACAAATTTCCGAAGGTGTTCCTAACACTGCGAAGTGTTCTTGATATCTTATCAGCACCCGACTGCAGAGCACGACGGGAGTTCGCAAACGAACTAGTCTTGAATATATTCTTGTTGTAGCAGCCTTCTACGTTTCTGAGACTCTCCCTGGCCGGCGAATCGATAACCGAATCCTTAACGAAAGGATCCTTCATTTTGATCAATTTGTACGTCGCACTACCAATATAAATACACTAGTTGACTACTAACACTAATTCCTTACTACGGTTCTATAGAAAACTCACACTTCGATACACATTTTCGTTAATTTCTATGTTAAAAAATCAATCAAGCCGAACACGACAAAGACCGTTGCTTTTGTTGATTTTTTTAAAACGGAAACTTGAGCTTTCTTCTTTTTCCAGCTTGAATAGCTGCCTTTTAGCTTTGTGTTCCATGTACATCGTCAGGATTTTCTTATATTTTAAGCATGCTATTTAGTGCGATTTTTTTATTGGATTGTTATTGTGTTTGCAAAAAACAGCATGAAAATATTATAAACAAATCAAATATCTTGACTTGGCTCGCGAGGTTGTCGACATGTGGGATGTGAATTCGGCAATCGTCGTGTCAGCCAACGGCTTAATAGCCACGAGCCTCGACCAACACCTCAGGAGGCTCTCGTTAGGCAGCTGGATCAAGGGCTTGATTCAAAAAGCAGTACTTCTGGACACAGCTCGCATTATTAGGTTCCTGTCTCTGGAGCCCTGACCGCCGGTAGCTTGGACTTTGTTCCCGATACCGGTGGGCTACTATTTTTTATATTTTTAAATATTTTTTTAAGCTGTATTTTTTAAGAAATATTTAAAAATGTTTAAAATAAGTAAAGAAAAATGAATAAACGAAATACAAATAAAAATGCTAAAAGTAACTCTGTCTGTTTGTTACGCTTTCACTATAAAACGGCTGAACGGATCGTCATGTTTGGCAGACGGACAAGTGAATTTTTATGCCACATTTACACATCCGAGTTCGCCATTCGCCTCGTCACTCGACGAACATTTCGACGAAACATTCGTATACGAATGCTGTCGCGAACTACTGTTCACACATTCGCGAGGTGGATTATTTTGACATTCGCACACGAACATGGAGGACGTGAAAATAATGGCATGCGCGCTACATTTAATGAGTTTATACAATTATTTAGATATCCTGCCCAAAAAAGTAAAAAAGAACCGTCGACGCAGACGATGGTGGATGGTAGATACCTATTTCTAATTTCGAAGATGTGTACGGAAACAGGCCATTAATTAATTATTCTTTAATTTTAAATTGCTGACTGGCAATCCAGTATACTCCCGTTGTCCCCGTAGGCCATGCCCCCGTTAAAGGGGACAAAGGGAATTTAAATAATTAAAATTACTTCCCGTTGTCCCATTAATTTATTGTAATACCGCATTTACACATTCGTGCGAATCGCGAGGCGAATGGCGAGGCGAATAACGAACACGCATATGTAAACAGTGCGCTCGCTATTCGCCTCGCGATTCGCGAGTTCGCGTTGGGAGCGGTTTTTCGGACGCGAATCAAAGGGCACAAATGGCGAACACGAACTTACTGTTTACACATTCGCCTGCATTCAGTTGACAGCTAGCGCCCGACCCAACAGGACGTATAGACAAAATGGAGTGGAGTAAAGTGCGAATTTTAGAATTCCTAGAACTTTATCAAAAGGAAGAGCTCATTTGGAACCCAAAACATTGCATTCATAAAAATGGACAAACGATGCATGGAACCGTATATCAACTGATACGGGATTGCCCCTTTATTCCCGTTGTCCCCGTAGTATCATATCCCCGTCACGGGGACAGCGGGACGTGATTAAATTTATTTCCCGTTTAAATTCAAATTATTTACTTCAAATAAACCATTCACAGGCACTTTTGAATTGTCAAGGTCGGTCAGTCAAAAAGATGAAGCTATTTGTTAGTGACTATCTAGCTATGTGCTAGTTGTCCCCATAACGTACATTACGAAACGTATTTCTGGGTGGTTTAAAAAAACCCGAGTCGGGGTGCCCCAAGTCCTGAGCTCGTTTACCAATATAATTTGAAAAGTATATTTAATTCGGAGGAGAAAGGAAGTAGGGAACTTCCTTTCTCCTCCTCCTTCCTTTAGTGTTTTATAATTTTCAAATTGTTTTTTGATGACGCACCAAAACTCGTCGGTATTCATAGTTAAACCAATTTTCATCTAAAATGTTGGGAAAACTGCACCATTCGTCATCTATTTTTATTCCCCGAAACTCATACTTGCCACTGGCAAGTGGCAAGAACATTTCATAATGAAACGAACGTGCTCCACTGGCAAGTGGAGCACGTTCGTTTCATTATGAAATGTTGCCAGGTATGTAAAAATCGTACATTTTCCGTACGATCTTGGTCTAGCGATCGTACATGATTAAAAATGACAAAAAATCGTAGGAGTACGATTAAAATCGTACATCTGGCAGCCCTGATTACAGTAAGTTCGTGTTCGCCATTCGTGCCCTTTGATTCGCGTCCGAAAAACCGCTCCCAACGCGAACTCGCGAATCGCGAGGCGAATAGCGAGCGCACTGTTTACATATGCGTGTTCGTTATTCGCCTCGCCATTCGCCTCGCGATTCGCACGAACGTGTAAATGCGGTATTAAAGTGTGCGTGGATGGCCAAATCCGAAATTATGAGGAATAACAAAAATCACTAAAAGTAGTCTCGAGCTCGATTTTGATGAAAACTAAAACTGCCATCCACACACCTTTAAATATTCACTCTGTATCTACCGATCCGTTCAGCCGTTTTAGCGAGAAAGCGTAGAAACAGACAGAGTTACTTTCGCATTTATGATATTAGTAGGGATAATATTTTACAGTTAAACTACTACTTTTTAGGGTTCCGTAGCCAAATGGCAAAAAACGGAACCCTTATAGATTCGTCATGTCTGTCTGTCTGTCCGTCCGTATGTCACAGCCACTTTTTTCCGAAACTGTAAGAACTATACTGTTGAAACTTGGTAAGTAGATGTATTCTGTGAACCGCATTAAGATTTTCACACAAAAATAGAAAAAAAAACAATAAATTTTGGGGGTTCCCCATACTTAAAACTGAAACTCAAAATTTTTTTTTCATCAAACCCTTACGTTTGGGGTATCTATGGATAGGTCTTCAAAAATGATATTAAGATTTTCAATATTTTTTTTTCTAAACTGAATAGTTTGCGCGGGAGACACTTCCAAAGTGGTAAAGTGTGTCCCCCCCTCTGTAACTAACTTCTAAAATAAGAGAATGATAAAACTAAAAAAAATATATGATGTACATAACCATGTAAACTTTCACCGAAAATTGGTTTGAACGAGATCTAGTAAGTAGGTAGTTTTTTTTTAATACGTCATAAATCGTAAACCGCAATTTAAGTTTTACTTGCTACTACGGAACCCTTTTTGCGCGAGTCTGACTCGCACTTGGCCGCTTTTTTTTTCCGCGATAACCGACATCCACGTGGGCGGAGCCGCGGGCAAAAGCTACTAGCTAGTTATTCAATATAAATACCATGTCTTTTAAATGATCCGCACTCAAGACTAAAGGAATAAGGGAATGAGCATGTCAATTTCTCAATCCTAGTATAATTACATTTGGTTTTGGTTTCTGTGACTGTTTCTTTCCCGTTTTTATAATCAAAAGACAACAGTATAATATCTAAGTGAATTGTTTATTGCTAAGAATGACTAAATATAATATAATTTATGTTTTAAGTAATTATCCACGTTGATGCATGTAGTAATCAATGACTGTAGAAAATGCTGCGAAACCTGCTGCGCCGAACAAACCCGCCCTTACGCCTCCTGGAAGGAAAGAAGTTTTTAAAATTAATATTAATATTTCACACGGGTGGGCGTTTTGGGGGACTGTATTTATGTAAAATTTGACATTCAAAAAGTGCTGGCTCTCAGCCTAATTTGAATAAATGACTTTTGAATTTTGGATGTTTTAATGATTATGAGTCCATCACCACCAACTCAAGTATTGACTTTTGGACTTTGCTGTATTTTAATTAGCTAGAAAACATCAATCTTATTTAGTTTTACCAGCAATGTGGATGAATTTTTTGATGCCCAATGATTTATTTTGTTATAGACGCGTTTCTTTGTCTTATTGTTTAATAATATTTTGTAGCTACTCTAAGTTACCTGTACATAATATACTTCATTGTAAAATTGCCAGAAACAAAAAGATTCATGATAATTTACTGAATAACTCATCATTTACCTCTTAACCCTATTAGACCGCCTGTGACTCCACCAGCATAAGTACCATTCTTCCAGTCAGTTTTCCCTCTAGCGGACTCTATACAGCATTCAACTCCAGAGAACACGGCACCAAGAATAGCAAAGTTCTTTGCATAACTGAACATAGATGTTTTCATTTCTCGCAGTATTTCTCTGGCCGATTGTGTTTGCATGGGATCTGTTACTGTAGCGGTTGGCATTAAGGAGGATGTGAAGAGTCCTACTGCCATTCCAAGACCGTAACCTGAAATGCGAATACATTGTGTTGTAATATTGCATAAATTTATTGAAAGCAGTCTGAAGAAGGACTTCTCAACAGGGGCTTGGGCAAGTTTTGCAGATGCAAGTAATACTATTTAAAATATAAAAAAGCTAATATGCTGCTCATATTTATATACTAATATGTAAATGTCGCAGTCAATTAGCTTAATCAGCCGTTTAATTGGTTACCTAGCCTTTTCATTTAAATGTGCCGATTTTTCAGTGACCTAAGAGACATCTTTTATTCAATATTGTTTAATGACTTGCCCTATCTTTACGATATGACTTATGTCCCTGATTAAACGGCACAGTTTAATGAAAAGGCTAGACTTTTAATAAAACGGTGGATTCAGCTAATTGGCTGCGACATATTTACTAAATAATAAAGCTGAAGAGTTTGTTTGTTTGAACATGCTTATTTCTGTAACTGCCAGTTGGATTTGGAAAATTATTTTTGTATGTGATAGCCACAGTCATGAGGAAGGCTATAGGCTAAACAGGAATGGGTAAAAATACCAGCCTGTTACTGTCTCATACAGAAAAACCATGAATCTGTTTACAGACAAACTCATATTTTTATTGTATTTTGATAAGCTATTTGTTTCTATCCATATAATAATATGAGCTTTGTTATTCAGTTCATTTTGCACAGTGACGGGCACTGTCAACACTCTTTTATTGACTATACCAATCGCAGGCAGTTAACGTCTAACCTCTGACAAAATGCACAAAGTTAATCTTAGTTAACTTGGTTACAGTAAAAGTGGAAAATTATTGATTCTAAAGCACAGAACTTACCAATAACACAACTGGTAACTGATTTGAAGGGGCAGCTTTCAATAGTGGATTCAATCATTTTCTCCTCGTTCGTCTTAATGATCACAGGCCCAAGGATCCTCGGTATTATGATGTTTTCGCGAAACCTGTAGTTGTTACCCACCAGATATCTCGTAAGAGAATCGTAGTCATTTTCTTCCATAAATTTTGATAAATTGGGGTCTGTAGGAGGTCGCCATAGAATAGACATCGTGAATGTGGACACTGATTAGACTAGCTCGTTTATAAACATAAAACAATTCTAATGAAAAAAGTACTGCCCAAGAATCAATAATGAATTTTATAACCTATAAAGTATTCAGCTGATATTGTTCTTAGAACAAGTAGGTTATAAAATCAAACTAAATTCTATTATTTCGTTCGTCCGAGGATTTGTTAAGAGTTTGACATTTTAATTTCAATTTGACAATTGACACATTTTCCAGTTTAACTTGGTACGTCGAAATGAGCGCTGCTTGCTTTAGTTAATGTCAAAGTCATGTAAAATACCGTACTTCTCAGCTGTTTCTATTTTTCTATGGGTCAAGAAAAACTGGACATAATACGCTGCTTTTGCACAGAATGACAGAACATCATGACTTTGACTTGACGGACAGTTTCTTAGTTTTAGGAAGTTAGTTGTAAATAAAGACCATTTTTTTAAACGAAAGCTGCTGTCTCGGGAATAATAAAAAGTACCTATTTTTTCAATAAGAAGTAGCATTTATAATTGCTTTTCTGCTTCTCGCTATGATTACTTTAACTTTTGGTTGAGTTTTTATCTAAAATCTGTTTTTTTGAGTTTGACAGCTTGACATCAAGCAAGCTTCGTGAACAACAGTAAACAAAAAGAGTTTCGGGATTGTATATCACGGTCGCAATTTTCTATTTGATTACATTCTGATAATGTCTGATTCTTCAGAAGAGGAAGATCTTTCACGTTTTAGAGAAGTAGTCGACACGTCGTTTACTAAATTAATAAATGAATCACGAGGGCACACCTCGAAAGAAGATCATGACAAGAGTAAGTTTTTATCTTATTTAAGAATTAAATACCACGGCAAGCTTTAGCAGCAATAAAAAGTTGTTTTCTTTCCATTTAAAACCATTGTTTTCTACGGTTACTAAGTACAATTGATCAATGGTCTATTATTTACTTAACCTCACTTTTTACAGGGATGTATTTAGGTTTTGACAATTGGGTGCAAATTTTCTGATTAAAGTGTTTTATTATTTATTATGGCTGCTTGCATTTAAAAAGTCGTTTTATTTTTCAGGGCAAGAAAACCTTAAATCTGAAAGATATTTGGAAGTATCGTCGCATTATAATGACGTAAAAGTTCCCGCGGAAATGCAAAACAGAATTGGTGCCAAAGTATCTGCAATAATTCAGAAAAAAATTGAATTTGTGGACATGCAAAATGAAACTAAGTAAGCTTGTACTTTTTTTCTTGAGTAGAATAGGGTCCTCGATTTCCATAGTTAGATGGTCCGTTGTCCTCCTATCATGCAATCGGTCCAGTGGCTATGAACAGACATGTTGCCAGATTGAGTTAGGCAGAGTTAAGTCACCTTTGTTGAGTTTAACTCTTTGTATCAGGTAGCTCATTGTAGGTTACCAGATGTTCCAGCTCATTAGGCGATTCAGTGCATCCGGAATAGTGAACTGAACTGCAAATGGATTTGCATGATGTTGTAGAAGCTTTTTGTATGCTTTTGCATAGAATATTATTTCTTGTCATTAGGCCTATTATACCGATAAAAGGCATGATTTTTGTGGAATAGGCCACATAAGCTATTGTATTTAATAACTTTGTCTTTCTAGAAAACGCAAGATCAAAGGTGGTGTAAAACTATTTAAAGCTTCTGAAGGATTTTTGTCGTGTGAACAAGTTAAAGACACCTACACAGAAACTCATAATATTCAATCGAAAAAACTCAAGAATAAAAGAAGACTGGTGGATACAGAAGATATTGCTAATGAAGATGGTATGTTTTTGTTATTTTCCACATAATTGAAGAGTGCACTATTATTTTGTAGAAGCCCTTGTTTTTTGGAACTGTTTCCAGATTTTTTTTTTCTCAAATATGTAACGGTAAGCCTTGCATATTAACACATGTATCCCTTTTTTTGTACTAAACTGTGTTGTTACGAATGCAAAAGCATTGGTCTGCTTAAAATGACTTATTTGATATAGTTTTCGCAAAGTTGTTGATCATTACTACTAGTATTAAATAAAGGCATTCTGTTATTTTAGACAAAATAAATGCTGTGGCAGTCAGTGGAGAGTCTATTTTATCCAAAGAAGAAACAAAAATGTGGAAGTCCAGAAGAAAAGAAAAGCTTTTCAAATATAAAGCACAAAAGAAAAGTAAAGTTTTGACAGAAGTTGTATAGATGCATGAAAGAAGTTTTAAGAACTATCCAAATAAATGTTGCATCAACTTGTTAAGATGAAATAAAACACTTATAAAACATTAAAACATTTATTTACAATAATCACGTAACTACGAAATAAATATGTACAAAAGATCATTATCACATCATAACTGCATTCCACTAGGATTTTTCTTCTTTATTATTTCATTTGACCAACCAGAATGAATTTACTGGAAAAATACATTAAGCTGTACCTATTCCACAGAATATGAAAGTCTTTTGTATTTTATTTCACTTTGGCGATTGTTTTCTACCATATTTTAAGTTTCATTTTACCAATAGCTAAAGTTGTACATTGTTCATAACATAATTAATTGATAAATGCGAACAAACTCAAAATTAAGCTTAATAACAACTTTTGGGTAAATGAATTACAACAGTTTATTGCAAAACCCGTTTAGAAATCAACTTTTTAGAACATGTTTATGATGATATAATTTAACTGAGCTATTACAAATTGCTTTGAATCAGAGAAAAGCGCAATAGGTTAAATAAAAAGTTGCAATATTTTTAAACAATTGATAAAATAGTTAATTTTTAGACAGACCATTCGAATAAACTGCTATTTCATTAAAATAAATAAAATTTACTCAACACAAAACAATGACACGGAGCTTATAGTAAACTTAAAACGACTTATTCTAAAACTTAACACTCAGACATAACTTATTGGTACTAACGACAATGCATATTATAAACGAACAAATGATTTATCTCCATACCTGTAGGCAAATACAGTCAAAAACTTTTTAAGCACTGTAGGTATTTTGACGAGTTCTTTTGCTTATTCCTAAAGGAACATGCATTGTTTAAAAGTCATGTTTTGGCTTTTCTGTCATCTTTTAATTTGGTTTGTCATGCTAAGTCACAGCCGCGTAAAATGTTGATCTCTCACGACATTCTTAGGCGGATTTAAATTTCAAAAACTTTTTTGAGCTAGTAAAATAGAACCTATTTTTTTAAGAATTCACGTAGGTTTTTGAGATTCGTTTTCTAGAGTGGATTCAACTGTGTCGATATAAAGTATATTAACATTTTCGAATTACATTAAAAAGAAAATAAAAAGTAACTTTGGAAAGAACGCATAAATATCAATATCGAGCTGTCGTACAAAAACCCTGCCATGCTCCCATTTGTACTTTTATTGCACCCATAGACATCCTGAATACGGCCCTGGGGGCGTTTTCACAAACGTATATTTCCGAGTCCTTTTTGCCCGCAGTTTTTGACTGTAGTAGTTTATGATCACCTGGTATTTTATTAAACGATTTCTTTAGTATCTACAGTCTTTCGCTTGGTGCGGTAGGTAGGCTTCTGCCTGCGTTCCTGGTGGACAGTTCATCTTGAGTGAAGGCTCTGTTGTCGAGGCCGGTGCGTTTAGGTTCCTCTGTCCTGGTGGCTGGCTTCTCTATAGGACCGTCCATCAGGAACATTGTGAGGAAGAACATTATGCTGCCTGTGGGGTGGAGAAAGTGAGTGATTAATAAGGCGTTGTGGAAAGGCCTTTTTTATCGCAGTTTTTTTTTAAACTTTAAAAAGAAGTTTTAGTCTACTGCGGCATGAAAAACATCATGGCTGCATTGTAAAAATAGGTAGGTACACGAGTTATTATGGTCAAAATATTATAAAATATAATATTATTCATATGGCTTGATAAATGTACCTATAAATCGATCTGTAAACTTGTTTAGGGAAGAAAATCTTATTTGGTGAATAGGTACATATGGTAGTTTCTAAAAACGATGTATATTACAACTTACTTATGCCATAAAATCCAGCGTAGAAGATCATAATAGCCTCTCTGTAGCCGATGATCTTGGAGACGGGGTCCACAAGGATGGGCAGGTTGCCTCCCACGTTGTTCATGACGAACAGGAACACTCCCACCGTGGTGGACCGCACCGACAGCGGCACTATCTCGACTAGGATGGCGAACACGATGCCGAACCACATCTCAGCTGGAGGGGAAAGGATTTGTGTTAAAATGAACTTTAAAGTGATGAATAGTGGAATTATTTTGGAATTTTTTACAGTGAGGCAGTATGGTATATAATGTAGAGCTGTAAGGTTATATAGCCTTACAGTCTATGAGCTTTACTTCACTTGAGTCAAGTCTGTGATCACTAACTTTGCTTATACATTTCTTAGTAGTAGCTATTTGACATCAATGCGATCAGAAGAAGACTGATTGATATCATTCTTCTTAAACATGTTTGACATGTATTAAAGTAACTGTTGATTCAATAGTCTGAAAACTGCTTAATAATAATAGTTGGGGTTTGAAAGCTTTTATATTTATAGAAAGTATATTAAAATGCCGTGTTAATTCGTTAGATAAATTATCAGACTGTTGAAAAATCAGCCCTAATGCAAGTCCTAGTACCTACAGTCCAGTACATCAAGCTACAACAATCTGTCAAATTTCTTTAATAGATTTTTAACTTTATTGCTACAGCATGAGGTTAAAAGTTGACTGGGAAACAGGGGGCCTACTCTCTAAGCCCGAAGTCCGTAGTTTCGGCCTTAGTGTCGAGCGTTTTCTACTTCGTATCACCTACGGACTTACGATTAGTCCTGAACCCAAACTAAGAACAACTGTCAAATCGTGTTTTCATTCTATCTTAGTTTGGGTTCAGGACTAATCGTAAGTCCGTAGGTGATACGGAGTAGAAAACGCCCGACACTAAGACCGAAGCTACGGACTTCGGGCTTAGAGAGTAGGCACCCAGTTTCGGGTAGCTTGATGTGCTGGCGTCTGTACATGGTCGCTGTAAGTCCAAGTAAAATATTATTTTTCGGGTGTAAACCCATAGATATTCATGGGTGCCTGTGACAGAAAATAGCTAAGTATATCATCATCATCATCATCATCATATCAGCCGAAAGACGTCCACTGCTGGACATAGGCCTCCCCCAAGCGTCGCCACAACAACCGGTCCTGTGCGTCTCGCATCCATCGGTTACCCGCGACCCTCACCAGGTCATCGGTCCACCTTGTGGGAGGCCTTCCAACGCTGCGTCTTCCGGTACGCGGTCGCCACTCCAAAACTTTTCGGCCCCATCGACCATCTGTTCTGCGAGCAATGTGCCCTGCCCACTGCCACTTCAATTTGGCGATCCTTCGGGCTATGTCGGTAACCTTGGTTCTCTTGCGGATATCATCATTCCTGATTCGATCACGCAAGGAAACTCCGAGCATTGCCCTCTCCATTGCCCTTTGGGTGACTTTAAGCCTTCTGATGAGGCCCATTGTGAGCGACCACGTTTCGAGTCCATAGGTCATCACTGGCAACACGCACTGGTCATAGACTTTCGTCTTGAGACACTGTGGTATGTGAGACGAGAAGATACCGCGCAACTTCCCGAACGCCGCCCAGCCGAGTCGGATTCGACGGTTGACCTCCTTCTCGAAGTTAGCCCTACCTAGCTGGATCGTTTGTCCCAGGTAGACGTACTCATCAACAACTTCGAGTGCAGAGCCTCCAATCTTGATAGGAGTGGATGCTACATGGGTATTTACCATAAATATGTAAACATAAATAGGAGTGGGTGCTACATGGGTATTTACCTAAGTATATCATGCAATTTTATTTTAAACAGTGAAACAAAGACACTGAACATAGTGCGAAGTTAAGTCGTTCAGATAAATCATAAAATCTAAGTAAATAGATTATGTTAGCTTACCAAAGAAGTAGGAAATAGCGAGAGTGATCATTGCCCATAGCGGTCCAAACACGACAGATCCAAAGGCAGGCAGAGTAGCGATCAACTGAGATAAAGCGAGCACCAATACTCTTGAACGAACACCCATCTTTTCCACATACCTGCACAAAACAATTTAGATTAGGACACATAAAAAACGGCAGTGTAAAATATTCTGATTGAATTTTTATGCTGATTTTGAAATAATGGAAATACATAGGTAACGTATGTGCAGATGAGATTGCATTTTTTGTGGGCAGACCAATTAACGAAAATAAACAAAATTTCGCCCACTCAGGTTATGACCTCAAAAGATAAAAATACGTAGGAACTTTCACCAAATTATTTTCGGTTTGCTGACGCTTTTTTAACCGACTTCAAAACAGTAGGAACAATGCATTGAGTTTATTTTCGCCAAATCTTTTTAAAGCTTTGGTTTGTATTGTACAGTAGACCGGTCGTCAATTTAAAAAAACCCTTTATAGGCAAGCTGGCCTCAAATTCTAATTAAACTGCGATGTAGACCAGCTCAGGGTCCAAGTGTTAGGTAATAGGTATTCACTTTCTATATTACCACAAACATTTCTTTTTACTTTGATTCACGAAATTCTATCAAAATTCGCTTCTACATAGATTAGACTGACTGAAAGCATTACAAAAAAAGAAGTTCTTACTTGTCCGAGATTACTCCTCCAGCCACAACTCCGATGGAGCCGATTCCGACGGTGACAGCGAACAACCACCAACCTAGATCGACATCAGGGAAGTAGTCACGGTAGTAGAGGTCCGCATTGTAGGCGAAGCACATGCCACCTGAAAAACAAAGTAATATTTGGCTTACAAATAGATCAAGGTTTGATGGGAGTGACCGAGGATTGAGCTTTTTTTATATTGGTCGACGATGGAGCACGCTCTCCTAGAAGTTATCTATTCACTCTTGACTTAAAGACCCCCAGGTTGTAGCTACTAAGGAACACAGAATCCGGCAGGGATTTCACTCCTTAGCTGTACGCACAATCAGCTCATTGTGGTGAGATTAGAAAACATTTTGTCCACCAATAGACTGACACTGTTTGTTGATTGAGCTCTGATGTTCAGGCGGAATTATTAAAGATATATTCCGGGCAGGGACTTCTTGGAAAATGACATTGATGCTTAC
Source organism: Melanchra persicariae (assembly GCA_947386135.1). Lineage (NCBI taxonomy): Eukaryota > Metazoa > Arthropoda > Insecta > Lepidoptera > Noctuidae > Melanchra > Melanchra persicariae. Next base: position 3,318,475 of record OX376661.1, on the reverse strand, counting down.
CTACGTGATCAGCATAATTATGATCACAATGAATTGTTTTATCATGCCTGTGCACTTTACAGTTACAGAGGCAGGCAGAGCAAGACCCAGGCCCGTGCTAGCAATTAACCCGTGTTGCAAGCATTAACCACTAACCGCTTTATTACACTAGTAACATGCTTACAACATTGAAATAACAACTATCAAGGAAGACTGTGACTCACTCCTAAGTTTTAGTCATGCTCTTAAGTAGTATAGCGATAGTGGTGTAGTGATGTAGCTGACACAAATCAGAAAAGCGTCCATACCTACTCGTTATTTAACCCAAAATCCCTAATGAACAGTGACATAAATAAAAACCCGACACTTTTCCTCGTTGCAATGAGAAGGCGTTAACCTAATACTTTCCCACTACTTATCGTAATGGAAATGGAAGTAAGGGATAAAAAAATGATACAGTTAAGTTGGCAGCTAATGCTCCTTCCAATGACTTTATTAAATGAGTTTCCTTGCTGACCTGGGTGACAAGAAAGATAACATATTATATAAATATCGCAGTGACTGGCTTATCCGTCTATACGAGTCCGCTTTATTATGATAAACCTAGTATGGGGATGTAACGGAGTATGAAGGGATGGACTACTTACCTAACGGTAAACCAGACTGGATAGTTTATGACTTTCTTGAATCTATATCGTGATCCACAAATGCATTATTCTTGTACGACAATCACCCAAGGAGAGACATTTTATGCTGACACTTTAAAGCTGGCCAACCGGACTCTTTGATGATTTCACAAAGGCGCCATTCATTCATTACATTACGTAAGACTATTTTTGCTTTTTGACCCCCTCCCCCCTATAACAGAAAATATAAGAATAGGCCGAACCCCTTCCTCTCCCCGTTTAATATTTATTACGTAAAAATATAAAGGAAAAAATGAATGCACGTTTGGTTTGTTTTAACGTTTATTTTTCAAAGTATTTTTTTTTGGAATGTTTATTTGTACCTACAAAGGTACTTATTTTTGGTAGGAATAAGTTTTGATTTTAATGGTTCATCTTTATGCATAATTTTTGTGATCTTACGTAAGAACTATCAAGACTCCCTCCCACCCTCTGGTAAGAAAAAATAAGACATAGTAAACCCCCCCTAAATCGTCTTACGTAATAAATGGATGGCCCCATATGAATGATATAACATAAAATAATAAGACATAAACATTTACTACACGTGTTTGAAAAATAATCCTATAAAAGAATAAAACACTATTTTAGCGCAAATACGCGTCTTATTTCTAGAGTTCGTTCCCGGGGAGGCATTCCATCCCTGCAGACAGAGTGGGGCAAAACCTAATTGTGAAAACAATTAACAACTAACAATTAAATTGCCAAATTTAGTTGCAACTAACAACTAAAACAATTAATTGTAATTGTATCGAGTCGCAATTAACAATTAATTAATTGTGCTTGTAAAACTTTGCAATTACAATTAAATTAATTGTGCTTGTAAAAATTTGCAATTACAATTGATTAATTGTTAATTATTTGATACACGTTTACAATTACAGTTAACAATTAATAAATGTCAGTAACTGAAAAAAATAATGCAAACAATACAAGAGCATTCTCCTTAATATTCTCAAAGGTGTGTAAAGCCTGGATTTAAGCCAGAACATTACGTAAAAGTGTAGCACAGGTACCTTATTAGAATAATTCAGGATTGGATGGTTCAAGGAAACAAGGATAACCGTAGTTTTAAATACAAAGAAAAAAACTTTTATAAATCAGCTTTTATAAAGCTCCTATATAAATGAATATAAACCATGTACATGTCTGTATCTTTTTGCCTTTGCCTGTAAAGACATCCGGATGTAACGACGAAATAACAGTGGTCCCTTCATCGTCGTTATACCCGAAATCCACTGTATTAATTGTTGAAAACAATTCATTTAAATTCAAATAAAATTTTAATTGCAATTGAATTAGTTGTAAACCACAATTAACAGATTTAATTGCAATTGATTTTAATTGCATTTCACAATTAAAAAATAATTGAATTAATTTAATTGCAATTATTTTAGTTGAAATAAAAATTGTAATTGTTTGCCTCTACAATTAAAAAAATAAATCAATTGTGCCCAACACTGCCTGCAGATATTTAGCAAGGCCACAATATAAATATGGACGGTAGGGAAACTGCCTACAAACGCTCGAAACGGCACACTCACACAAACATGCACACCGACGAGACTCCTAAGGTAACTTCGCGGGACTCGCAGTAGCAAGTGCCGCGTCAAGACGAGTGGTCACGTTTAACTTTTTATTTTTGAAAATGCCAGGAAAGTATTGCGTCGTAGTATACGGCTGTTTGAACTCGGCTTCATCAAAACCGGAGCTATTGTATTTTAAACTTCCTGCTGATATTGAAAGGTAAGAATGATTTCTAGTTATTGTTATTTATTCGTTATTGAATTACGTATAAGTCTGTGTGATCGATCATAATGAATTGGTGAACTTACTTCTAAATCATGAATGCGGCGGTTTTGAGGGTATTTAAAGCTGATAGTGCAATAGTGATAGTGGTAACAAAAAGTACATCCAAGATGGCGACTGCAATAGGTATTCTATATCAATATTTTCGTCATGGGTGTCGTTTTCATGGTTTTCGGGGGTGTTGAAGCCGATAGTGCTGTCAAAATGTGAATCCAAGATGGCGGCTGCAATTGGTATCAATTTTTTCGTCATGGGTGTCGTTTTCATGGTTTTCGAGGGTGTTGAAGCCGATAGTGCTGTCAAAACGTGAATCCAAGATGGCGGCTGCAAAAGGTACCTTCAATTTTTTCGTCATGGGTGTGTGTATTTTTTTATGTAATGGGTTTTTTAATTACTAGATATCACACGCATTTTCTACCGCGCGCCCACTCCGACGAGCGCCCGAAACCTTTTCGTCCAACCGCGGCTCGCGTAGGTACGCTCCCGCTAAAACTTGTAAAAGGTTCCGACTTCCAACAAAGTTAAAGATCTTTAGTTCTACAAGTTGTTGTGTGTTAATATTAAATTGATTTCCGTGTTTAAACTATCGTCTTTTGCTGAGGTCAACCGACGCCATGAGATTACCTATTTAAATTATGTTTGTAAGCTATTTATTCAAATTCGATTGATTGATCACTACAGAACAAAAATATAAAAAAAAATATATCAAAAACATTAAAAGTGACAACCCTATTGCTTCAATGGAGTGTAGGTAATTATGTTCTCAACTAGGCTTAGTTTCCGTACTGTCCATATTTATACTGTGGCAAGGCTCTAACATTTTACTTGCCAAAACAGACAATTCGACCTCTTGGCAGAATTCAATGTTTGTGGGTTTCGACTGGACGACTCAGCGTTATTAATTTATGATTTAGATTCTGATTCGCTGCTGTGTACTAATTCTGTGTTACTCGGGAAAAGTCGTCACAAGAAAAGCATTTTAATTTGTAGCCGTCAATACATAAAGGTAAATAGATTCAACTTATATCTAGAGACAAAATGATAGACATCGATGGATAATTATTTTAAAAATTGTTTTTAGGAAAGGCAGCTTCACTTTTATTTTAATGATGTGTGACAGTGGATTTTTTTCCAGGCTATAAGTCCTGATAGTAAGATTGGAAGTGAAATCCGCAAGAAGTCAAGTAGTTTGTCGTCTACAAAATAATTCGACAGCAATACTTATCTAATAAGAATATATTTCTCTCTTCCAATCCAATATTTTTATTAAACAAAAACATTATTTTTATCTTTCAAGAAAATGATTAAAGTTAAAAGGCCTGTCCCTTTCAGCCGTAACAAATACAATTAGTATGGAATGAAGATACTTTAAACGTTAAATAAACTAACAAACAAAGACATCTTGATACAACTACAAAGGATTGGATGTGACAGACTCTATTACGCAGAGAGGCTTGGGCCCCTCGAGTCTCTTGACGGGCCAAATACGGCCCTGTCGTTTTTTAATACCGACATAAACTTTTATTTAGTTTTTTTTTTCGACCTAGTAATGATGTTTAACTTAATTAGAATTAGGTATTTTAACTTTAAAACATCGGCAAAGTATGTAGTTAGGTATTTCTAAATCGCGGTGCTAACGGGACTCGAATAAATATCCAAAGTAAGTAGATAAAAAAGTACGAAACCTATCTATTTTAAACTTTCTTCAGATTTCTTCATTATATTATTATTGGCTTTGTCAGATTCGCCTACAACAACTTTCATCTAATTACGGAAGAAACAATAGCAATTGAATTAATATATCAGAGTTTAAAATTGTTAGGGTGAGTAGTGACTACAAAACGTACCTACGCCAAACTTAAACATCAAAGAATGTATTTATGACAACTCCTCGTTTATTATTAACAGGGAAACAATTAGGGATAATTTTAAAACCAATCTTGATGGATCTGTCCTTGATCTGTCGCAGCCAACTAGCTTAATCAGCCGTTTCATAGGTTGCCTAGCCTTTTCATTTTACTGCACCGATTTTTCAGTGAATTACGTGACATCGGTGACATCTTTGATTCAATAATCGTTAAATGTCTTGGCCATAACACTTATGTCGCAATTCAAGGCTTTTAATGGGACAGCTGATTTAGATAGTTGGCTGCGACAGATCCTATGTCTATGATTGACTATGGTCATAGTGCGATGGTGCAATCCAAAGATTATGCAATATTAGTGACACCTAAACGAGGCATAGCACTAGGTAGGTACTCTTAAGGTGTTTTAATTCTCAGAAGAAATACAATAATATCACTCAAATATATCCGGCGTACCTACTTACAAAGGTACTTTTAGTAACATTAATCCGACCTTGGATTCGGCGACATGACAAGTCTATTGCCGTGACTGGCAGGCTACAAACTGCAAACTTACATTTGCGCATAAAAAACTCCTTCATGGGATACGGATTCCGCATTTTAATCCTTATTCCAAGGAAATAAAGTAAATTAATAAAAAATAAAGGCTTTTTTAATTGTAATAGTGATATTGTTAAAAGCTCTTGTCGTGAAACTCGTGAATAAGGCTGTATGTAGGTGTAACTAGTCATAACTGCCTACATATTCTTAGGTAGTTACCATAGTATTAAACGATTATGTAAAATTATTTGTTTTATTTCCGTAGATGACGCATCAAAATAAATTAAGTACCTACCGACCTAAGTAGGTAGGTAAGATGAAGTCGTAAGTAGGTACAATACCTACTTACGACTTCATCTTACCTACCTATAGGTATTGTTTCAATAATATCTATAAAAATCAATACTTGACGAAATTCTAAGGACCCTTTTTTATGGATGGGAAATTATCAAATGACTCCTTTCGCTCTGGGCGGAGGGGAAGGGAGTGTCAGACTCTTACTGACTAAAACATATCCGTGCTCATCCTAGTGCCCTTTGCTTTCCAGGGCCGCGGTAACTTTTTCTTACAAAATCCTGAACCCTGGCAGGTTCTGCCCCTAACGGGCTCCGTCTACTATGCTGACATCTCGTTGAGGCGCGCGTGGAACACAACGCGCCGTCGACCTCGCCAACACGACACAATGACAACACGATTTGATAGTTGTTCTTAGTTCGGGTTCGGGACTAATCGTAAGTCCGTAGGTGATACGGAGTAGAAAACGCCCGACACTAAGGCCGAAACTACGGACTTTGGGCTTTCGACAGTAAAAATTCCGCAACTTCATGTAGGCATGCATGGGCATTTATATTTCTAACCATTGTGACCCCACTGAGACGGTTACCAGGAGGACTTGCTACCATTCCAATAAGAGTTCTGAAAAAGTGATAGAAGAACTCACCACAATGTCTGAGGGAGGCGGCGAGGCAGAGCAGGATGATCCTGGGCTGCGCGATCACGTGCCAGATGGTCACCTGAGGCATCTTCTTACCGGACTCCAAGGTGCTGTCTCCAGCTTTATTTCCGGTTCCTGAACAGAGGAAGATGAATGTTAGACTGTTGAGGGCGTAAATGGTATTTGTAAAGCTATCGGAAGTCAAACGGACTTTCCTTGATTTTTTTTGCTACAAGAATACAAAATGCATCTCTTCCCATCACGGTATTTGTCAGTTTTTTAAAGTCATGCTCTAAGTTTCCAATTGATAGTCAAATTGGTGACATTGGCAAATAATTAAAACTGTGTTCGTACCTTCTTCTCCAATGGTCGTTCTGGAAGGTTCGCGAAGAGTGAGGAAGGTGAACAGAGAGATGACCAGGCCGATGATACCGGCTCCGAAGTAACACACACGCCAGCTCTGTGGACATAATAATGGATTCATTATAATACGAATGACCTCTAGGACAACTCTGAACTATGGTACCGCATCGCAGAGTAGAAGTCTACTGGTGACAATAACGAACCACTAACACATGAACACATCAATCTTAAATAATTTTTCTTTTAATACACGTATTAAACATGCATTTTACAGGGTTCAGTACTAAGTAATACCTTGGTCAGGATCGTTCAGTAAGGTACTTCTAATATTTTTAGGTAGGTCAGGTGCTCATGGACGTCTTTTAAAAGGTCTCCATTTCAATGTTCAATTATTGTCGCTATCATCGGTAAATATCACACGCTAGAGAGCATCTTTTTCTCACTTCAAATTCTCACATGAATGGCTGATGTTGACTTCAATAGACGTCAAATCGGTATCTAAAGGAACAAATTATAAAATAATGAAACTCACCAAACCCCAAGCATTAACTTCAGGAATATACCTTCCAACAGGGAAGGCAATACCGTATCCTCCATAGATCCCCCAGTTGAAGATAGACAGCGCCAGGGCCCTCTGCTTCTCAGGGAACAGGTCTGTCAGGATCCCTGTGGCGAGGGGGTTGCAGCCGGACTCTCCAGCGGCCATGATCATACGCAGGACCACTAAATGCCAGTACTCCTTGACGGTGCCCATCAGGAGGATCGCGATCACAAAGACTAGGGTGCAGAAGGATAGGATTCGTGCTCTGTTGTATCTGTGAGAGGGAAAAGCGGGTTATGATTTGTTGTTTCGCCATTATGGGCCGTATTATTTAGAAATTTAGGAGCACATAAGGGAGGATAAATCTACAATTTGCTTTAGCGCGGTTCTTCTATTTTTTTTTACTTGTTTTTGCTATGCTTCATGCTTGGCACGAATAAACTCTTTTTCTTTCTTTCTTAGCTGCCGAAGATATACTATTAATTGTTGGCATACAAACTGTGTAGGTTTTTGTCATGATGATGGGATATCCTTTTACATGAGTGGTAGAACCCGACCCACCCTGCTAAGCAGATTAATGCCTTCGCTGACGATCACAGCTATTATGTTGTGTCATTGAAAACCCAGGGGCAAGTTAGCAGCTATAAGGTTTTCATTTGAGCCACTTTTACAGCAGCTGCTGTTATTGTTTTTGAATTGTTGTTTTTTTGTAGACATAGATTTCTAATGGAACTTACTTGTCAGCGACCACGCCAAGTATAACTCCGACGACAGTGAAGACTGCCATGAAAGCGGGTCCAGCTAACACCTGATAGTCTATGCCCAGACCGTTGTAGCCCCATTCGCAGTAACGGGTTCCGTTCAGCATGAGAGTCTCGCATCTGTGAAAGGTAAATATTGTGGTTTATTAAGTAACTGCAGCTTACTCAAAGACTGCAAAAGGATGATGATAAAAGTTGGTAGGACTGCTAAGGGATCGGGCAAGCAGAGTAGCATATCGAGGGGTCATTCTCATCATCAATCAATTATTGGATCCAGATGCAGCTGATGATGTATTTACATGGAGCCGCTGCCAATCTTATCCTGCAACTGGGTAATGCGGTATCCCTTGGCAAGTCAGTCACAACCAACATTGAAACTTATTTGGAGCGGGCTTATATAAAATTGATCACACACAGGTACATCCGAAGTAAAGTAACTGTCAAAACGAATTCCTCAATGATAAGATAATTCGATCAGAGGAAAGTAGAGATTTGCAGAAACTTAATCAATCGCTTGAGGATAGTCGAATCTTTTCTATTGTCCCTTTGTTTTATTTGTTGCGGAATTGATAGATGAGGTGATGGTTTTGTGCTTGTTTCTGGATTTATATTGTTATTTATTTTTTATGTTTAATTCGATGTCAATGATGCTTATTTTGACCTGAACGTGAATCTGAAGAGTTGTATAATGAAGATATATATCCACCTACGTTTCGATTTCAAAGGGGTTAGAGCATTTTTGTATGGGAGCTGACATAGCCACCAGATTTTGAAAAAAACTTGAGAGGTGTCATTGGACACCCGGATGGAACAAAATGGCGGCCGGGTAGCTTTTCCACAAAGGTCTATCCCCTTCCTTATTAAAAGGGCAAACAAAAGGGGTCCTCGACCTAGCGTATGGAGGCGTAAAGCATTTACTCCAATATTTAGACCAAGGAGGCGATATGTCTTCGAACAAAACGCTTATAATTTATGTGCTTATGTTATTATCATTATTGCAGCCTGTAAATCATGGCGGGTGTCACAAGATGCTGTTCATATTGACGATAAATCTTAGTGAGATTTAGTTTATAAGCAGTTTTCGTGCAAACAATGCATTGTTATGGCTTTATTGTGTTTTTTTTAAATGAAAATTATTATAGTAGGGCTTTCAAACATAATCAGCAACCCTTTCACTACCGCGATATCAAAAGTATAAATTAACGTAAGCGACATTTTAGAATTTTTGATAAATGCCACTTAAAGTAATCGTTGTAAGGTTCATTTTGGTATTTCGGGTCCCTTACGTTAACTGATACTTCAGGTATCGATCGGAGCAATTCTCATATTGGAACGTATGCATTCGCATATCAGTCGAAAACTGTCAAAAACACCTCTAATTTATCTGCATTTTGATAAGTTTTTAACTATACCATGTCTAAACCCCTTTATAGTATCAGTTTAGATGGTTATCCAAATAATTAATGAAACCCTTCACAACATTCCTTGACTAGAAAGGAAACAGTAAATTACGCTGAAACTGTTCCAATATAATCACAAATCGGCCAAATAAATACGCTGACGATAATATCCGTCATTTAATGAGAAATGCCTTTTGATACAAGTATGAAAAGACTTCCGATTCCTTACAAAAGTGGGAAAGTAAACATTGAACAAAGCCGAGGGGTGGAATTTGATCGAAGGCTAAGGGCTACAGAGAACCGCACCACCGCGCTGGCTCGCAATCTGCCTAGTCTTTTCCCAGCAATGAGGCAGCAGCTTTGGTAGGCGCCACATAAATTTGCATTAAAGCACGACCTTTCTTTTGGTATATTTTTTTTGAAAATATTCTCAACCATTTAGACCTGGATATCTAGCATATGCATACCAAGTTTAATTGAAATCGGTTCAATCATTTCGAAAAATAAGGACTTGAAAGTTTCTATGAAATGCCGTACGGCGTAAACTCCCTTACAGTGCTTTCCAACTGCATCGATTCAAACACGCGATTGTGTTGAATGGATGCAGTTGCTGCATCGTATCATTACTTGGACAAATGTATATGACCAGAGACAGCAACGACTGAATTGTTGCAAGAAAACGCCCTGAGTAATCTACCAAAACACTTGGTTTTGAAAAAAAAATAAGGGCCCCTTTCCAGCCCTAACCAGCCCTTGGTGCCTATTTGGCCTAGCTCTGTGCTGACACACTTGGTTTGTTTGTATTTATGAAAAGTTTTAACAATCTCTTGCAGTGGCCGCGAAAGCCTCTCCGTGCTCTATTCTCGGAATGGGTGAACGATGATTCCGATTAGATAAGTTTACGTAATTTATTTTTAGAATCCAATTAGATGTCGTTAATGATTATGGAGTTGGCAACAGATGTTTGATATCGGATGTTCGAAACAGATCTTTGATATTAGAGGATGAAACGGTTGGCGCAGTGGTTGAGCGATTGGCTGCGGCGCTGCGTGTCGCGGGTTCGATTTATGGCCTTTTTTATGGATGGGAAATCATCAAATGACTCCTTCCGCTCTGGGTGGAGCGGGAGGGAGTGTCAGACTCTTACTGACTAAAACCCATCCGTGCTCCTCCTAATGCCCTTTGCGTTCCTGGGCCGCGGTGACTCTTACGAACAAAATCCGCAACCCTGGATTTCTATGGCCTACAGATAGTTGTTTCGGGTCTGGCTGTTTGTGTATGTGAGTTTGTATGTCTGTGAACGCACCCACGAAACAGGAGAAATTCCTTGGGTGGGGCCACGTTTTTTTTAAAAGAGAGAAAGAAGAAAATAATGATTGTGGTCGACTTCCAGTCTAACCAGCTGCAGCTGAGTACCAGTATTTTACATGAAGATACTGCTTATCTGACCTCGACAACATTAACTGGGTAACAGGATACCCCTTGGCAAGACTGGTGTTAGATTCTCTGGCTTCTGATTATCTGTTATGACTGTCGAAGATATTCAGATGAGAACCAAAGGCTTAGCGTGCTTTCCGAAGCACGAAGGAGTCGCGGTATGTAATGGTCCCATCCACTAATGGACCTCGGCAAGCTTCGCTTAACCTGAAAGATCGACCCACGCATTTTTTTTAGGATGGGAAATCATTACAATCCTTCAGCTCTGGGTGGAGCGGGAGGGAGTGTCAGTCTCTTACTAACTGAAACCCATCCGTGCTCCTCCAAATGCCCTTGGCGTTCCATGGCCGCAGTGACTCTCCGCAACCCTGGATCGACCCATGCTGTGACTATTAATATTTTGCCAGGATTTTCTCCTCCTTTATCACTGGAAAGTTCTACTTTAAAAAACAAAGTCGACTTTCCCCAGTTGATTGCATTTTTAATGTGATAAAAGACCCGGAATGAAGCAGATGTTCATGTATTAATATGTATAGCTTCGAGCCTCTAGTCTCCACAGGAAAAGCTGGATTATAGGCTGATATATATAGGTACATTGGCCAAGAAACTGGTGTAAATACTGTGGTTGTGTGTCAACGTGCAAAATAGTTGTGTACCAAATAACAAGGATAAATTTTGCAATATACTCGTACCTAGAATTCTGGGCCATTTTTTTACTATAATAAAAATAAGAATAATTTATTGTTTAAGTAAAATTACATTCAATGCATTGATTTATGAAACTCAAACTAGGATTCCCTGTGTCGTGAGTTCCAGGCTCCTTCGTTCCGTTTACATTTTTATTGGTAAGTACACAAATAAATTATATCCGTTACAATAAACTAAATGTATTATAATCTACTCGTAATCCTAAAATTAAGGAATACTATTGACAGGTACGCGTTTGACCACTATCTCACCTGATGGTAACCGATGATGTGGTTGAAAATTGTCTCACAGTCAACAAGAAAAGCCAAAACCCTGCCTAACTGCTATAAATTAGCTTATACATAGAATTTTGAACGGACTGGTACTAGAGACCCTAGACAATGTGCCATTCGAATAGCGAATGCGACTGTCGAAATGCCAAAATGTAGGAATTCGATCACGTGACATTTCGATAGCATCTGTCAATCCCATACATTTTTGACGTATTGACAATCGCCTTCGCCACGCTACCGTTGACAGAATCTCACTTGTCTAGAGCCCTAGGTCTGTTATTCTTTCATTAAAGCTTTTCGACGGCCGCGACACCTAAATGAGTTTGACGTCATTGTGACATCAATCATGACGACACGGTTGACGCAGTGGTTGAGCAGTTGACTGCTGCGCTGTGTGTCGCGGGTTCGATTCCCGCACGGAACAAATATTTGTATGGCCTAAGGATAGTTGTTCCGGGTCTGGCTGTTTGGGTATGTGAGTTTGTATGTTTGTAAACGCACCCACGATACAGGAGAAATTCCTAGTGTGGGGCAACGTTTTTTTAAAGTAAGAAATAAAAAAAAAAACTATTGTTTTATATTGACAAAGAAAAGAAAGAAAATACGTGCGTGCGTGCTATTATGGCTGCTGAAGGTATAAAAGCTATCCAATTATAATGTCACAGAAAGTTCAAATTGATACTGCATTGTCATAACAAGCGTAGGTAAGTTCGTTCACCGCATTGTTTTAATATGAAAGGGAATAAAGCCTAATCCAGATGACCGGTTTAAAATTACTGTATAAGCTGAAAATGTCTGTTTTGTAGAAATTTCTAAAATGTTCTTTTGACATTATAAATGCTCTTTATTGTACAGGCACACCATTGTATACCTAAAAAAAATGTAAATTTCGTTTTTATGGGAATGGCCCATAAAAACGAAATTTACATTTTCATAAAACCATTTCATGGGTCTGAATTTTTCAAACTATAGAAAGTATTGGTAAAACTTACGTGAGCACACTCGTAACTCGTGTGTGCTACGGCGTAGCCTTACATTTCTACGGGCATCGCTACGAAAAAGAAATGGCTACGAGACGTAGACGCATTGCTACGAAAGTTTAGCGGCGCATCTCTTTGTAATTTTCGCTTTCCTGGTACTGATAAAATTTTTCTTTGCTATTTTGCTTGACCAAGTTCAGATTTGAAAACTTTTTGGAAGTTCTATCAAGCTGAACCCCAGCCAATCTGCCAAAGATATGGAAATTGACCCTCAGATTCTAGAACATAAAAATGTCAATAATGCCCAAACAACTGTGATGCGCTATCGACAATTAATTCAACCAATAGCAGCAGTTCAGTAACAACAACTCTCGTTCCAGAAACCGGATTTTACATCTTGTCGTTCATCTGTCCACAGACTTAAGTTAAAGCTATGTGCAAGTTATCAAAACAGTATGAATTTAATATGGCAGCATTGCCGGAGGGGCGCAGTCTAATCAAGTTATAACTTAGTTGAACTAAGTTGTAATAGCTAGGTACTTGTTTGGCTTTATTGCCGCCAAGCTATACAATATGCAAGTGCACTGCGGAGGTGAATTGTGAATTAACTTGTTGATAAACTAGCTTGATTATTAGTTTTGTCTTTGTTGATTGATGAGAAAATTAATTGAGGTCTGTGCTAGAGGTATAAATTAACTGTTGTCATGCTAATTGTTTTATTTATTAATGCTAGCTTCGGTGAACCAACCACCTTGTAGGTAAAAGGGGCCTTTCAACATCCACCAGGCTATTTCTATAGGCACCACAAGTTTTCCATCCTTGAAACATATCCTTCTCGCTTAGTGAAATGTGATAAATGAGGTCTGTGATGGAAAATAGGCATACAGTAAATGGCTTCGAATACTAAACTCTTGTGTCATTGATCTGAAGGCAAATTCTACTATCTCAGTCGCAATCTGTCAAAAATTTATGGAAATCAAGGCTTTTTCGAACTGGCAATCTTATCACACGGCTTAACTGCCTCCGTGGCCGAGTGGTTTAGGCGTTAGCCTTGTGACCCGGTGGTCGTGGGTTCAATTCCCACGGGAAGCATACTTTGTAAAGTTGCTTCCAGTTTGGCTAGCACATTGCAGGCTTCATCATCATCATCATCATCATCATATCAGCCGAAAGACGTCCACTGCTGGACAAAGGCCTCCCCCAAGTGTCACCACAACCACCGGTCCTGTGCGTCTCGCATCCATCGGTTACCCGCGACCCTCACCAGGTCATCGGTCCACCTTGTGGGAGGCCTTCCCACGCTGCGTCTTTCGGTACGCGGTCGCCACTCCAAAAATTTTCGGCCCCATCGACCATCTGTTCTGCGAGCAATGTGCCCTGCCCACTGCCACTTCAATTTGGCGATCCTTCGGGCTATGTCGGTAACCAGGCTTGAATCACCTGATTGTCTGATAAAAAGATGATTCCGTGCTTCGGAAGGCACGTACAAGTCGGTGGGCCCGGTTGTCATATATACCATGTCAGAGGCGTTTTAGAAACTCTGACATTAGGGTGTGTGGGTTCGTTAGACCTTACTGCCCACACGAAGAAGAAGAAGACGGCATCGGCAGTGTGACTTGCAAAGTTAAAACACACTTGCCCAATTTTTACTTCAACATAAAGATTCAAGTTTCAACCGAGTCACACTATCGAGAAGTAGTTTCTTATTAAAGCAACTAAAGCAGATTGTGCATGACAGGAGCTTTGATGCAAGGAACTTCGAAAGAACTTGGCTAGCAGTTTACAGTTCTTTTATAGTCCAAGCTATTATAGAAAACTTGGCATTCTTTTCCATTTATGTTTCTGGTTGGTGGGTAGAAACCACATATTTCGCCATCAATCGTCGCAGAAATTCTCTAACCATATAAACAATTTGTTAAAGTAGGTCCAAATAATGGGGTCACAAGTGGTGCGGTGCGGATTTGATTTAGGTACCACTATAAAAAAATAATCGCGTGTTTGCTAACAGGTATGTATATGTATTACTCAACAAGCAAAAACTACTCGAATTTGATAAACACACGAGTTTTTGTGGCCATTATGTTGTAGCAAAAACAACGTTGTTACTGTAACAGATTAATTTAATTAGGTAATAATTATGAAAGATTGAATAATGAAATACAAACACTCTAGGCAGAGTTATTCTAGATAAAAATGCGTTTTATTTTATTGCGACACTTCATCATCACATCTTTAATAGGACAGCACAAGCTATCCTAGTATACCCCTCTGAAGTTGGCTACGAGTGGCTGCGTCGTAGTCAAAATTACGAACAAACTGCATCTGCGCATGCGCAAGAGACATGGGGGCGGGGATTATGCCGGCGCGATTTTATGTCTCAGTCGCTCGTTTACGTTCGATGCATGCTTGCGTCCCACTTGCTCCCGTCTACGTGACTACACCTGCGCGATCTTTGCAAATGGCTAACTTCAGAGGGGCAAAGTTATTTGACGAGAACTGTATGTATGTCTCAGCTTGTATAAGTTGTTTTCTAGGTTTATTATGTCTGGAGACTATACTGGGTAATTTTTTTTCCAGTGCGCAAACTTTAAGAACCACTTCTGCCCATGTAAATGAACAACTTTCCCCAAGAAAGCCATAGTCAATTCCTAAAAAAAAATTTGAACTTCCCATACAAAATTGTCATCAACTGACCACAATTTGTATGGGAGACTCAATTTTTTTTTAGGAATTGACTAAGGCTTTCTTGGGAAAAGTTGTTCATTTACATGGGCAGAAGTGGTTCTCAAAGTTTGCGCACTGGAAAAAAAGTTATCCAGTATAGTATTAAGAAACGTGCAATATATCAATATTGATAGAACAATCTAGATTGTGTATCATCAAGTTAAAAATGACTTGATAGATATAGCCTAACAACGTCTCAAAATCTAAATAAACCAAAACCAAATACTTAGGTCAGCACGCAAGCACGCGCCAGTCTTTTTATACCGCACTATTTAATTTCGAAAACCCAGCGTGCCAAGTCACGATCGACCAATAAGCTAGTTACCAACTCTGCTGGACACAACAAAAAACGTATCTCGAGAACCCAGGAGCAATAAGAAGTGACAATAAGATCCTGCCACCATGTTTTGTAATTATTTTTTGCTGGATTTCCGCGTAGTAGCAAAAAGCTGCGTGGACTAGTCAATTTAATAGTTCCTTTTATATTATACTTGATAAGAACCTAGGTAGCCTGGCCTTGTTGATATTATGCATAAGTTAATAACACAAGGCTTATCTAGACCAACTGTCTCGTTGGTCAGAACCAGGCACGGGTCGACGGCGCGTTGTGTTCCATGCCCGCTTCAAAGAGATATCAGCGTAGTAGTCGGGGCCCGCTAGGCCCAGTGCCTGCCAGGGTTACGGCATTTGTTCGAAAGAGTCACCGCGGCCCTGGAACGCAAAGGGCATTCGGAGGAACACGGATGGGTTTCAGTCAGTAAGAGCCTGATACTCTCTTTCGCCCCGCCCAGAGTGGAAGGAGTCATTTGATGATTTCCCACCCATAAAAAGGGCCGGGTAAAGTGTTAGTAGGTTTTTCCATTTGGAATTTCTAAGAAGCAGCTCGGAATCTGGCCATGTGCCCGGCCTGTTGATGGCAATAAGCTTGAATTAAGATTCAAGCTTATTGCCATATATACATGTAAAGAAATAGATAAATCATTTCTTTGGTTTGAATTTGGCCGCGACTCGCTCTGTCAGTAAAGCAGCATGGTGTTGCGTACTGTCGGTAAAGCTGTGCTGTCAATGGTGAATACTTGGAGGTTATAAAAAGACTGAAAAATGATGATACAGCGGTTACGTTTAATTTGTTTAGATTATTAAGAAAAGATCAATAAAGGAATTGACACTGTGAATAATAAACGTTAAATGTCGTTTCTTTGTTTACAGGTGAGTTTTACTTGTTTAGAGCGTAATAGTGTGTAAGTTTCTCATAGATTAAAACTCATACAAATAAAACTTTGTTTACAGAGCAACACATCGTTTAATTCATTGTCAATAAGAACCCCACATTATAAAACAACATTATAAAACGACATTCTTGTTTATTGAAGTCAGTTGAAAATGGAAAAGTTACGTTTCGAATTTACGGTGCTGCCGGGAAGTGATGGGAAATCTAATATACTGGCCATAACCAAAATAACAACAAGCGATGAGAAGGTGTATGCTATACCAGAAACCCTACAAGCAGCTAGTCATCACAAAGAGATATTAAAAACATCGGCCTACAGTAAAGTGAAAAACAGTTTAATAAAAAGATTTCAAACTTGAAGAGTCTGGATTACACTGACAGAAGAACTGAAAAAAAATTACATAGACGAAGATGGTAACTTGCAATTCGGGAATCAGTTTTTAGAAGAAATGAACCCAGAACAACCTACTGCTGTGAGTGCAAAAGGAATTGATTCAGTGGAAAGGTTGTTTGAGAAATTATTGGAAAACACACAGGAACCGAAACAGCAAAACCTGAAATATATTGCAGAAAAGTTTGTTTTGGAAAAGTTTACAAGTAAGAACCCAAACGCAAAACAATGGATTGATATTTTTGAAAAAGAGTGCGTCCGCTTTGACGTTACAACAGACGAGAAGAAGATTGAATTATTTCGACTGTTTATGGACAAGACTTGTGTAGATTGGTATAGTTCCATGATCATTAAATTGACTATCAACGCGGAGTGGTCAACATGGAAGAACAAATTTTGTGAGTCATTTACAAACAAAGGGTGGAGCCCGGTAACATATGCACTTTTATTTAAATATAAAGATGGATCATTGTTAGATTATGCCATACGAAAAGAAAAACTGCTGTTGGATATGAGGAGAACGATTGATACAAGTACTTTGGTAGATCTCATTGCGGCTGGTTTGCCCGAATTCATTCTGAATAAAATTGATCGAGAAACACTCAAAGACACTGTGGATTTGTTTAACGAGGTAAGCAAGTATGAACATATGGTAAATAAGAAAATTTTTCTGCCAAGAAAGAAATTCGGAGATGGAAATTTAGTAAGGACGACTGATAAAAATGAAGGAAAAAGTCCATGTAAAATTTGTGAGAAATTGAATAAAGCTGGTCGTTACCACCCGGAAGCTACATGTTGGTTTAGACCAAAGGAAGAGGATAACACAAAGAAAAATTTCATTAAACATGTCAACAACTCTGTGATTGAAACGGAGTTAAATGATGCTGATCAAAAAAACGAGCAGTCACACCATTAATAAATGTCAAACTACTAGTAAATGATATATTAGAAATAAAAGGAGTTTATGATTCAGGCTCCAATGTTTCCTTAATTAATTCTAGATTATTGAAAATAAAAGGAAAAGGAAAACATTTGAATGAAGCAGATTTAGTAACAATTAATGGTGTGAAAAAAACAAGTGGTTTGACTAATTTGAAAATAAAAATCTTAGACTTGGAGAAAAATGTGGATGTGTATATTATTGAGGAACAAAACTTCAAGTATGATTTTTTAATAGGACTTGACTTAATACAAACTTTCAGGTTGACACAGAATGAAGACTTGAGAATAACCCAGAAACTAAACTTGAATTGTGAGAATACAAACAAATTGGAAAAATTTAGTACCGGAGAAAAGATGGATTTTAAAAGTGAAATTATAAATGGGCATAATGTTAAAACTCCAGAAAACTACACAATTAATTTCAACGAACACGTAAAAGAAGACGACTTTGAAATGAAAATAAACCATTTAGATGAAAAACAAAAATCTGAAATAAACGATTTAGTAAACACATACGAATCAGTTTTTGCGAAAAACAAATACGATGTAGGCACTGTCAACGGATATGAAGCAAGAATAGACCTGTTAATAGATAAATATTGCAGTAAGAGACCTTACAGATGTACTTTAGAAGATAAAAAAGAGATAGAAGAGCAAATTGCAAAATTGTTAGATAGTAAGCTAATAGAGGAATCTTACAGTCCATTTGCTGCACCGGTTACTCTAGCATTCAAGAAAGAAGAAAACAGAAAATCCAGGCTATGTATAGACTTCAGAGACTTAAATAAAATAATAATACCTCAAGCTCAACCGTTTCCCTTAATTGAAGACTTAATGATAAAGACCAGAAATTGTAATTTTTATACAACATTAGACATCAACTCTGCATTTTGGTCTATACCTTTACGAATTGAAGACAGGAAAAAAACAGGATTTGTAACACAGGAGGGACATTTCCAGTGGACTTGTCTACCATTTGGACTTAAGACTTCGCCTGCGATTTTCCAAAGGATTTTAAGTAATATACTCAGAAAATACAAGCTTACTGATTTCGCTGTCAATTACATAGATGACATTCTCATATTTTCAAAAACTTTTGTTGAGCATATGAATCATCTGACGCAACTACTTGAAGCCATCAAAACAGAAGGTTTCAGGTTAAAATTTACGAAGTGTACATTTGCCTCAGACTCGGTTAAATATCTAGGTCATATTCTACAGAATAACTCTGTTAAACCAGTGAAGGACAACTTGATTTCCATAAAGAATTTTCCGGTTCCAAAAACGCAAAAGAACATAAGACAATTTTTAGGAAAAATCAATTTTTACCAAGAATATATACCTAAGAGTGCAATAATATTAGATCCATTGCATAACTTACTGCGAAAAAATCAAAAATTTGTTTGGTCGGAAGAATGTCAGAAGGCATTCGACACCATAAAGAACTTACTATGTACTCAACCAGTACTGGAGATTTTTGACCAAGAATTACCTATAAATATTTATACTGATGCTTCATTAGAAGGTGTTGGAGCAATTTTAAAACAAATACAGCCTGATGGAAAGGAAAAACCAGTAGCATACTTTTCAAAAAAACTTAATGAAGCACAAAAAAAAAAAAAAGCGATTTATTTGGAATGCCTAGCTATTAAAGAAGCGGTGAAGTACTGGCAATACTGGTTAATAGGAAAATCATTCACGGTTTATTCAGATCATAAACCGCTAGAAAACATGAATTTGAAAGCAAGAACGGATGAAGAACTAGGTGACTTGACCTACTATCTATCACAATATGAATTTAAAATAAAATATGCACCAGGAAGACAAAATTTAGAAGCAGACTGCCTTAGCAGGAATCCCGTATTAGAGTCAAATGAAAACGCAGATGAGCAACTCAAAGTTGTGAACTTTATGAAACTGGACGATATTCTAAAAGATCAGCATAAAAATGAAGAAATTCAAAATAATAAAAGCAAGTTAATTGTAAAAGACAAGATCTACTTCAAAAAGGCAAAGAAAAAAGAAAAAATAGTTATATCGGAAGAATTTAGCATAAAACTTTTAAAAACGATACATAAAGACTTAGGTCATATCGGAATTGGACAGATGCAGAAGACAATGAGCCCATTATTTACAACCAAAAACTTGGCAAAAAACATAAGAACAGTTTGCAAGACCTGTGAAATATGCATTAAGAACAAATCAAGGGGACATGAAAAATTTGGCTTTATGTCACATCTAGGTCCGGCCACGAAGCCATTTGAAATAATGTCTATAGACACAATTGGAGGCTTCGGTGGTTCAAGATCTACAAAGAAATATCTACATCTCTTGGTAGACCACTTTACTCGGTATGCGTTCATCTTAACATCGAAAACTCAGAGTGCCAATGATTTTGTAAAACTTGTCATGAGCATAGTAGACGTAGAGGACATTGGTATGATTTTAACCGACCAATATCCTGGTATAAATTCAAAAGAATTTAAGACATTTTTAAAGGACAAGCAAATACCTATGGTTTTTACAGCAGTGAATGCTCCATTTTCCAATGGTCTAAATGAAAGGTTGAACCAAACATTGGTCAATAAAATGAGATGCAGAATAAATGAAGAAATAAAAAAAAAATCTTGGACAACCATTGCTCACGAATGTGTTAAGAAATACAATGAAACCAGTCACTCAGTTACCGGTTTTTCACCCACCTATCTTTTACATGGTACAGATGTCACAATTTTACCAACGGAATTAAGGAAAAAAAAGTCACACGGTGATTGGATTAGAGACAGAGAAATTGCCCTTGAAAATACCATAAAATCGCATGATTACAACAAAACAATGTTTGATAAAAACCGAAAATACTATGAATTTAATGCAGGGGACATGGTATATGTGGAAAATGGGAATAAGCTAAATAGGAAGAAATTGGACGAACTAAGAATTGGACCGTATAAAATAGTAGAAAAAATTTCTAATTCTATATACAGAATAAATACAAGCCACAAAAAAATGGAGTCAAATCTTTTCCATATCACAAAATTGATACCAGTTTCTACAATTAGATGTCAAGAAGACGAAGAATAGAGTTGCGAGTGATGATCTCGAAAATTTTACTGAAAATTTTCTTCCTTTGTGGGGGAGATGTAAAGAAATAGATAAATCATTTCTTTGGTTTGAATTTGGCCGCGACTCGCTCTGTCAGTAAAGCAGCATGGTGTTGCGTACTGTCGGTAAAGCTGTGCTGTCAATGGTGAATACTTGGAGGTTATAAAAAGACTGAAAAATGATGATACAGCGGTTACGTTTAATTTGTTTAGATTATTAAGAAAAGATCAATAAAGGAATTGACACTGTGAATAATAAACGTTAAATGTCGTTTCTTTGTTTACAGGTGAGTTTTACTTGTTTAGAGCGTAATAGTGTGTAAGTTTCTCATAGATTAAAACTCATACAAATAAAACTTTGTTTACAGAGCAACACATCGTTTAATTCATTGTCAATAAGAACCCCACATTATATACATATACATAGGATTTTAACATAACTTGGTCAATTCGAGTTCGTGGCCAGCTCATGGCAATAATTATGCTTGTTTCCTATAAGATGCGGATAAAACACAATTAGCGACATGAGGGTGTACTAAGGTACGTACACCTCTATCTAAACCTTTTAAGGCGTACAGGCGTGATGTTGTGTTATATTTATGTATATCTAGGCTGCTCTGGACAGTATGTAAAACTGAAGGTCCATAAAGTGGCTGGACGAATTTTTCAGGTATGAATGATTTAAGCTTTTGAATTGTCGTTCAAGTGACTTTCAAGTTAGTACTGACTTTTTAATTTCTCGAAGTTGGCTGTGGATTTTTGATGACTTCTAACGCTGCTTTTTTAATCTTGAATTGGTCCTTAGAGCGCAGATTTTATGTTTTGTTACGAACCGATGTTTTTGTAATTTGAGTTTTATTTTGTTGAATTGACGGTCTGTCGCGTTCATCCATCTTTTTATTATTGTTCTAAATACTTTTTCAACACATTTGCTCAAAAAATGCATTTAAGAAGCCTGTATGCATTGTTCGAAAGTTAAAAATTATGCACCACACAATGGAGCGTGCGGCAAAGTAGGTACTCTCACCAAAGTACATATTTTACCGCAAACTCCGTTGTATAGCGCCGTGCGTATTCTTTACGGTTTTTTTTTAATTTCCATAAAAATTAATAAGAATTCCACCAAGGAGTTTCACATCACGAGAATAAATAAGCTAAATAATCGAACCTCCTTGGAAGCGCTTTTGCTGTATACGTTTGTCTCATTTTAATATTATAGAGAAAATGAGAGAAGATAAATAAAAAAAATAAAGTATGTGGTTCTAATTTTCACCACGCGCATGTGGCGCCCTTTGCAAATTCGCGCCATTTTCATATTAGAAACGTCAAAGATTGTTGCGACTTTCCGACTGATTTCTAGAGACAAAAAGTTTGTTTCATTACTTATTGTAATGTTTTCTCGCAAATGTGTCGAAAAACGTTGTATGACACACGTGCGGATTTGGTTTTTACAAACTCGTGACTATGGTAAGCCCTCGACTTCGTCTCGCGCTTACATTCGTCTACTCGTTTGTAAAAACCAACTTACCGCACTAATATCATAAATAACTATTACTAAATTGGTATTTGCCGAAGTTTTTAACGTAAATAGAAGGACTGAGGTTAATTCTTTGCTATATATCATATTGTACCTGTTTATGTCTCTTAATTCACAATGTTTTAATTATTAAATTACTGCGTAAATTCAACACTTATCTTTTGACGACGAATAAAATAAAAACACATAATCTTAACTACCTATTGTCCAGTCTTTATGTATTTATTATAAACAATCTATGTAGGTAAATAGGAACTTGTTTAATTAAAATTTATTGTTTCCTGATTAATATGGAGAGCTGACCTTGGTCATAGATATAATACTGTAATAGGCGAATAGGCTATAAGGTACCTGTAGTCAGCATCAAAACTAGCTTAGCAATTCAGGTGTTCCAATAGTGCTACACATCTGGGGCCACAAATGTTGACTGGCTAAGACGGGGCAATGGAAGCGAAACACTACCTACCTTTTTTCAATTCGACTGTAATCTTTCTATGAACTTGTAACATGAGATTTTCGGATTATTGTGAGAAGCCGGTGTTTCAATTATATCTGAGCTCGCACTTTTTAAATAATGAGGCAGAAACTACAGAATGGCATTGGTTTCGAGCCTTATAAAAGTAGCTTCTTTTCCCTACGGCTTCGACGAGAAATATTTGATCAATGAGTGTTTACATGGTATTTTTTATGGATTGGAAGTCATCAAATGTCTCCTCTCGCTCTGGGTGGACGGGGAGGGAAGTGTCAGACTCTTACTGACTAAAACCCATCCGTGTTCCTCCTAAATGCCCTTTGCGTTCAAGGGCCGCGGTGACTCTTTCGAATTAAATCCGCAACATGGTATAGATAGGATGCTAACAGTAATTTACAGTATTATTGAAGTACTTGTGTTGTGTAGATAAGAAGTGTATTTTTTTAGAATACATTGTCATGGCCTGATCCTATAAATCTGCTTTTGACTTTACATTGTGAGTCGTGGCATTATATATTTTATTGTCATGTTGGTACACAATTATGAGGTCCGATCAACCCATATCGGTAGCCGCATTTACATCTTAATTTGTTGTTAAATCATTGAATATTCAAATTGATCGATGTTAATTATTAAGCATTTGCGAAGCGTACGCCCATACTCATGGCTTAAAATATAACGTTAAAAAGAGCGAGCTTATGGTCTTTACAGCTGGTTCCAAGTGTCCGATGGAGATTCCACCGGTTAGGCTGTGCGGAGTGTCCTTGGAGCGGGTACCAAGCTTTAAATATCTTGGCCATATTGTGACGTCTGACCTGAAGGATGACGCTGATATTGAACGAGAAAGGAGGGCGCTGTCGGTGAGGGCGAATATGATTGCCCGCAGGTTTGCTCGTTGCTCCAAGGAAGTCAAAAGCACCTTGTTTCGAGCTTACTGCATATCTTTTTACACGAGCGGCTTGTGGGTTTCATATTCGCAGAAATCCTACAGCGCTCTCCGCGTTCAATATAATAACGCGCTGAGGGCGCTGCTGCGGCTGCCTCGCTTCTGCAGCGCGTCGGGAATGTTCGCGGATGTGCGCATTGATTGTTTTTACGCCAGCATGCGCAAGAGGGCGACGTCGATAGTGAGCAGAG
The DNA here is from genome assembly GCA_947386135.1 of Melanchra persicariae. Classification (NCBI taxonomy): domain Eukaryota; kingdom Metazoa; phylum Arthropoda; class Insecta; order Lepidoptera; family Noctuidae; genus Melanchra; species Melanchra persicariae. Next base: position 3,294,665 of record OX376661.1, on the reverse strand, counting down.
TGCGGGGCAGCGGTAACAGTCTCCTTGCCAACAGGTTGGACGGGCCCTTTATGCAGCACTGGCTAGTCTTACATGCTCCCATGAATAAATCATGGGGCAAGTAACGTTTTGGGAGGATAATGTCTAAGTTTCATTTTGTTTTAAGTTTTATTTTATTTGATGTAATAATAGTTTTTAAATATTTTTATCTTAGTTGTTGACATTTTTAAATTTATCCATTTTAATTTTATTCTTTGACATTTTTAACTTTAATTAATTAATTATTTTTAACAATTTTATTTTATTAATTGTCAATTTTAAATTATTTCAATTTTTAATCCATATTTAATTTATTTCGTATAAGAGACTATAATATTTATAAACGTAACTAACATAGTATTAAGTGCTACTAACACCTACTGTGGACCAAAAGTTGTCTTGTTCATGAATAAATAATAATAATAATAATATATGAAAAAAGAATTATTTAAAGCGCCCTAAAAAGGCGATAAACTTTAGGTCGGTATCTCAATAATTAATTACACTGTGAAATAATGTAAAATAATTATTTTTCAACTGGATATATATCACAATCCGATTTGAATCGCGTGCACACGTATTGATATTTTGTTTGTCTTGATATTTTTTGTAAATAATTTAATTATTTCCTCACCTAATTGCAGATTTAATATCTTTTTAAAGCTTAACTTTTAATTAAGTATCAGTCTTAAACTGGTTACACCAGTGGTGCTCAAAAGATCAGAAGGTTATTCTTAACCTTTCCTTAAAAGACATTAAAAGCCTTTAATTAATGAATTAATATCTGGGTATATCCCTCTTAAACCGATTCTGGTTTGCTCTGCTATCTGATGCAGTTGTTGGCATCAAATCTGTGATTAATAATAATAATAATAATAATGTCACCAAGAGCATCAAATGCTTGAAAACTGACGTGTTTGGAACTTTTCAGTCGTTTTTGAGTCCCCTTACCAAGTTTGAAAAACAATATAGTAGGATTAAAGTTTATGCCAAGTGGCGAATATTATCTATTATTAAAGATACCTTTTTTTTTTTGGATGGGAAATCATCAAATGACTCCGCCCGCTCTGGGTGGAGCGGAAGGGAGTGTCAGACTCTTACTGATTTAAACTCATCCGAGCTCCTCGTAGTGCCCTTTGCTTTCCAGGGCCGCGGTAACTCTTTCGGACAAAATCGCAACTATTAAAGATACCTACATACGTAATTACTAACCAGAACGTACCAACTACCCAGCGCTGTTTAGCAAACACCAATAATTGGACTAATTGGGCTCCTTACCGCAAATCATGTTGACTAAAGTGTAAATACAGTCGTTATACCAATCATGGTCAATAACTGCTTCAATAACCTACACAAGTGTCGGGTAAAGTTACATTTACATGAAGCAAACATGGCATAACAATATTTGGCATAAGAGCATGTAGGTTTATCTACAACGTGGAACAGAATAAACGCAATACCTCTTAGGGGTCATTGTACTCATCGTTATGAATAACTTTTACTATGGGACCAACACTGAAATCGTGAATTCGTGATTAGACCAGTTTCTGAATGACAAATTTAATTAATCATAATTTTGGAATTATTATTTTAGATTATTTTAATTTAATTAATTTTGACGACTGTAATATTGCTGACATTGTTTTATCTTTCTGTACTATTTTAACTTGACAATTTTTATTTGTTCACAATGTGAGTTTAAGAAATTTTCAATTAATTTAATTTTGATCATAGCATCAGTATTTTGTATGCCTGTCGGCGGAACATAGGTTGGACCAAACACTATATAATACATAAGATCAGTGTACCCCTGTTCACAAAATAAATGAATTTTTGAATTTTGAATTTTTGAGATTTTTTTTTTTTGTGAAAAAATCGACTGCTTTTCATAATAATGAGTACAATGACCCCAAAGGTATTGCGTTTATTCTGTTACAAGTTGTATATTTTTCAGTAGTAGTGGTTGCTATGACGAAATAAAAAAGCAATTGTATAGGCACCTTGAGGTATGGGCCACCACTCCCTAAGTGTATACTCACTGTACCTACTACGAATAAGCATTGGTATTAGGCACTAAATTAACGTTCTCAGACCCTTTTACAGCTTCAATTATTATTTACTGATAATTATTTTCAAGTGATTGGTTGAACAATTTGCGGTTTTGGGTTTTTACACTTGAATCTTAATCGATTCTCAGGTTAAAGTAATGTCAATTTTAGTCATGGGACTTTCCTGAATCTTGTTGACAACGAAAACCAGCTTTCAAGTTTATAAGAATAACAATATTTTAAGAATCCCACGTCATGTGAGCGATGTTTTGAGTTGACATAAGGTTGGCAATACACTTAGTATTGCCAACCTTATGACTTTGAAAAAGCTCAGTCATGATTATTAATAATACCAGACTTTAATGCCCACTGCAGAGCTGCAGCCCTGCTAAGGTTGCGAAATTGTTCGAAAGAGTTACCACGGTTCTGGAACGCAAAGGGCATTTTGAGGAACATGGCTGGGATTTAGTCAGTAAGAGTCTGACACTCCCTCCTGTTCCACCTCTGGGTGGAAAGGAAAGGATCGTCAGAAAGGAGAAGTCATTTAATAAATTCCCATTTACAAAAAAACTTTTTCACAAAAAAAAACCGACTTCCAAAAAAACACTACAATGTTCAAATAACTTTAATTTCGGAAGTCGGTGTCAAATAACGAAGAAGCAACCAAAAACACCGACTTCCGAAATTAAAGTTATTTTGAACATTGGTCGGATTTTTTTTTGTGAAAAAGTTTTTTTCTCTTTAGTAAAAAACTTTTTAAAAAAATACGCAATTTCGTATACATGGATGATTTTTCCACATATTTTTTCCAGCTATTTGGTTTTAAAAACCAAACTACTGAACCGATTTTGATAAAATTTCAATGGGACCTATACCCTTTCCAACAAAAAAAGAATTTTTCAAATCGGTTGGCAAGCGACGGAGTTATGCGCGAACAAACATAAAAAAAAATACAAACATCCGAATTGAGAACCTCGTCCTTTTTTAGAAGTCGGTTAAAAAAATGGGCAAAGACTCATACTGAGAAGTACGTACATACTGAGAAGGCATGAGCATTGATCACCACGCTTGAAGTCTTGTTGTCTTCAAGTATTTTTCCATTCATGATGATTGAGGATTTCGAACCGTTCCTAGCCCATTCCCGTTTGGTTGCGGAATTTGTTCGAAAGAGTCACTGGAACGCAAAGGGCATAAGGAGGAACACGTATGGGTTTTAGTCAGCAAGAGTCTGACACTCCCTCCTTCATATTTATGCGTCTTAAATAGTTTTTCTCAAAGTTCACCCCGTAACAAGGTTACTGCCATCTAGAAAAAAATGTAAGTAATAAGGATAATTTTGGTTCGAATTTGGCTCTTTCTACCACATTAAAGGATAAAGAATCGGCCTAGTGGACTGGCTACAGCACAGAATACTGCCATGAGCTCTGGCAACCAACCAAATTGTAGTCATTTGGCAGCTTTAACTCATTCTAATAAGTTTTGTTTGGTTTCAACTCAAACAATTACTATGTTTCATAATAGGTTACATTCACGTAATTATACTTTAGTCTGACTTTGGGTAAAAGCTATTTAAAACTTGTCTCTTTTCTTATTGCAGACTTAAATAATGTAGGTATCTGTAGAACTTTTTTCTGTTATCGGCGAATTTAATTAAGCATAGACTTATGTACCCACCTATTATATGTCACCGAAATTTCAAACTCCGTAAGATTGTAATAAATCTTTATTAGGTTATAATTTCTTGAAATATTATGAAAAAATTAACAACTTCTCGCGATATTTTGCAATTTTCCGGTGACATAGTACACATAATAATATAATTCTTTCAAGGATCCATTTCTTTTCTCATAAACCCTAAAAGGTAGACGGTTAAAATTTTCACAGAGTGTGTGAAATACACAAACAAATTACTTATGTAAAAAAACAAAAATAAAAAATACAAGAAAGCAGTCTACATATTTATGATTCCTATTAGTTAGTCGGAAGTGAACGAATAAAAACTTAATTTTGTATGAACTAGCAATCAATACATGTCATAATTTCATTACTCAGCGATATCATTAGTATGTTGCCGGATATTGGACAAAAAGGTATCAATGACAATCTCTTTATAATAGGTACTTACCCACCTAATACCGTCTCAATATCATTGTTAGGGTCCCAAAGGTCAATGGGAGTTAATGGGACCCTATTATTAAGGCTCTGCCGTCAGTCCGTGTGTCTGTCCGTCTATTGGTCAGAGGGTTGTATCACATAAACCATAATAGGTAGACAGTTAAAATTTTCAGAGTGTGTAGGTATTTCTGTTGCCGCTAAAAGAAATACATAGTAAGTATATAATTTTGTACGATGGTACGGAACCTTTCATGCGCGAGACCAAACACGCACTTGGGCGGTTTTTAATTAAAATACTAAATTAACAGAAATGTCTGTCACGCTTTAACATACAGATACTAATCTAAATAGTCCTATTTTAATTGAGATCAATTGACTAAATAACAGATCTGTTTCATGTCACCGCTACAGCTGGTAAAGTTCTAGCTATGATGACGTAAGCGATATTTAATGATCACTAAGACGCAGTTTTTATGAGTCATAGCCATGATCAACGATACAATTTTTATGAGTAATAAATAAGAGATGCATCTCGACCCACCATCAGGTGAGACAGTGGTCAAACACGTGCCTATCAATAGTAAAAAAAAAACTATTCGCTTTTTAATGAGGCTTCACTGCGTAGAACTCCCAGGAATCCCGTTTCAGGGTTCTTTACAGAAAGGGTAATTAACGCAAAACTATTACAAAGCTGAAGCATGAAATTTCGCAAGAAACAAGGTCTCCTATTGGTGTGGCACCCTTCGTTTGCGAGTCCGTCTCGCTGGTGGTATCTCGCCGATTTTATTCGAGTTAAAAAGAAGCCTCTATCATTCAGCGACAGTATTGCTCTGTAGTGGCATCAATGCCACCACAAGAAAATCTAACGAAACGAAGTTTGTATGGTAACAAAAAGAACTGCAACGCCATCTATCTCGCTAGCAGCGAACTGCTATCGAAATCTTGCATCGCGGTATCAGCGTTTACCGTGCGATTTGAAAATGTACAACAACCCGAATATCAACTATCGGGCAGTTGCCCACCGGACACAACAACCGTGCGGTCGGAGGATCCTCCCTTTTCAACGGAGGTATGCGGGACTTAACTCTCTGTTCCGCATACCTCTATACTATCTATGATAAATATTTATTTTATTCTGTTTTTAGTATTTGTTGTTATAGCGGCAACAGAAATACATCATGTGGGAAAATTTCAACTGTCTAGCTATCACGGTTCATGAGATACAGCCTGGTGACAGACAGACAGACAGACAGATGGACGGACAGACGGACAGCGGAGTGTTAGTAATAGGGTCCCGTTTTTACCCTTTGGTACAGAACGAAGTACAGAACCCTAAAAATATATCATCGTGGGAATAATATTATTGGTTTTGAACGAGCTGCGTTCATGATTGCAAGTCATCTAGAAACTAGTATATTGATGTGTGACTATGTCTGTATGAAGCATAACACGCATGATGATTGATATGAAACATGCTACATGGTTATTACATTCATTGACTTTACATTAATGGATAAAGTTCATACGTTTTTAATTATTGATTTTTTAAAGAACTAAAATTACAGTTAAACACGCCTTTGAGACTTTCAAAAATCAATTTTAATAGTACCTTTATTTATAACTAGCTTTTGTCAGCGGCTCCACCCGCGTGGATGTCGGTTATCACGTAATAAAGTAGCCTATGTCCTTCTCCATATCCCAGGCTATATATCTGCCAAATTTCATGACAATCCGTTCAGCCATTTTACCGTGAACGCGTAACAGACAGACAGACAGTTACTTTCGCATTTATAATATTAGTTGGAATTACGCTGTTCCTCATTTATCAACACGGAAAATCTTTTAAAAAACCCTGTTATTTCCACCTTTCATTTATTTAAGAAACCGCACAAAGGGGAGAATAGGCCAAACTGTCCAGAACGCTTTGTACTCGGTTTATAAAAGATTATTGTGTCAAGGCCGGCGTCGGATCCGACCGATCTTCATTAGTTCGACAGTCGGATCCGATCGATATTTAAAATTTGAATGAATAATTTACTTCTTGGCCGATTTGACCCCATTTATTATTGAATTAAATAACTAATTGAGAACTCCGTCCTTGATTGAATAATGTTATTCATCGTGTTTCGTTTTTTTTTACCATAAATCAGCATGTAGTCTAGTATTCACACCTATGATGGCAATAAATATTATATTACTATTAACATAATTTAGATTTTTATCTTCAAGATGGACCGAAGTTGATGACCGATAGATAAACTAAGGATTGAGGTAGGTTATGTCTAGTAGACTTGTTAACAAGATTAAAATCATTTAATTAGCATATAAAGAACTGTTTCTTATTGCGAACTTAGTAGCTCTGAGGTAACCTTGGCTTATAATAGGTATCTAACAGCTCTTTGGTTCCAGGCAGGAGGAAAAAATATCCCTTCTGTAAAGGTGCCCTTTACAAATAAGCTATAAGAAGTATTTAGACAATAAATATGGCCATCTTAGAGCTCAAAGTGACATTTACAGATTACGAATGTCAAAAAGTCTAAAATGAGATGTATGAGAGGAGCCAATTCTACTCATTTTTAAGCAACTTTCACATTTGCATGTCAGTTGCAATCTGTCAAAAATGTATAGAAATTGAGGCTTTTTTGACAGTTTGTGACTAATGTGATTGATAAGCGCTTCTGAAATGTCACAGAGGTAGTTAATCCCAAAAATTAAATCTAAGTATTACTACTATAATAAAACTGAAGAGTTTGTTTGAACGCGCTAATCTATATAACTACCAGTCGGATTTGATTTTTTTTTGTATATGATAGCCACATTCATGAGGAAGGGGTATTGGCTATACGGGAACGGGAAAAAAACGGGATATGCGCGTACGAAGTCGCGGGCAAAAGCTATATTGAATATTTGACAATTGTTCTCGCTGGTTGAATGTCACTTTATATAAAGTTATTAAGTCGATAGATTTTAAACGTTTCAGCACGTCGGTCACAGTTACCTAAGCATGGTGACTATGTCAATGTAACTAGAACAGTGGAATTTCATGACCTGATACTGTATGCACGTAGGAGTACATCAGTTTCCTGCCCACCTGTCCACGGCGACAATTTGTCATATAATTAATATTCTCAGCCTTCATTATTATGACATACTTTGTGAGTCATAAAATATTTTATGTTATTTAAAACGTTAAGTAGGCGCGCAGTTTAAGATTTATCAGTTTTTATTACTTCCTAAACAGTTTTAAATGTTTTATTATTTGTTTTGATTTTTTATAAATTATGTTTTATTTGGTTGTGTTGCTTTTAACCTCTTCCTCCTCATCTTCCAAAGTATTGTGGACATCAATTAAGTTAATAGTCTAATTAGCAGAAGTAGGATTAACTAACTAGATAAGTTAATCAAGTAGACAGCCGTCTAACTTTTGGTCCTGAATTCCTAACTGTATAAAAGGACCAGAAAAGTAATCCTCAATGAAAGGAGGAAGATAAATTACTTTTCGAAATATCTCCATTGAAGACAGTGATTACGATCGCTCTTAATGTGATATTATTAAAAGATGATCTTAATTAATCTTGTAACACATCATTACGTTAATTTTGAATTGGTAGTAATAACGTTTGGGAGCAGGGGTCGGAAGCCTTTTACCAGAGTGGTCAGAAAAAAAACGTTTTTACAAAAAAATACAACCGACATCCAAATAAAAAGTATAAAATAACTTTAATTTCGGAGTGTTTCAGGTTGTTTCTTCGTTTTTTGACACCGACTTCCGAAATTAAATTTATTTTATACTTTTTAGTGCTTTATCATTTTTTTTTGTAATTCGTAACCACCACTGGAAAGTTACAGGAAAGTAAAATACGCTATTTCGAAACATGTATGATATATTTTTTGGACCTCTTTTGATTTAAAACCAAACTAACGAACCGATTTGTATGATATTTCTATGGGACAAAACATGTTGTCTATACAACGTGTAACAGGATAAACGCAATACCTCTTAAGGGGTCATTGTACTCATCATTATAAACAACTTTCAATATGGGACCAACACCTGAAATCGCGAAAAAAAATTTTTGTGCGCGCATCTTGGCAAAATGTACTAAACAGCTGATTTTTTTTCGCGATTTTGGGGTTGGCCCCATAGTAAAAGTTGTTCATTATGATGAGTACAATGACCCCTTAAAAGGTATTGCATTTATTCTGTTACACGTTGTATATGTATTCTAAATAACTTAAGTCACCCATAGCTCACAGCTAAAGTGTGACACTTTCTTCTAGCGTCTGTATTCCCTATCACCTATAACCCGTCAGCCTATTTATCAAGAGTGAACTCACATCTTCTGGCCCCCTCATTCCATAGTAGACCTCATCCATCACCATCCATCGAGTAAGTAAAAAATCTTCAGTACTTACATATCGCTTGAGTTGACCTTCTCGCATACGACAGGCAGGTCACTGAGGGAGACATGAGTAAGGTTCAGCATACAGGATTTGTCTCCATAGTGAAGATCGTCAGCCGTGACCTTCGACGTTGTACCTGAGGACCAGAAAATGGGATGGTTAGATTTGTTCGTTTGTTAAACACTATAATGTTAATATGATTGCCCTGATTGATAAGAAACCGGACGTCGACATTATTTAAGCATACGTAGTAATATTTTTATTTTTTTTGATGATTGGGCTAGCTCTTGACCTCGATCACGCCTGATGGAAAGCGATAGATGAGGTCCATGATGAAGCGAGTGCCCAGAAAATGCCTTGAGGCACTGGTACTCCCACGCGTCGACGAAACACAGCAGGCTGCTTGACGCTGAACTCCGGTGGGAGGGTGGTCGCGAATCAGGCGGGTGTTAGCCCTACCACCACAAGGGAAGGATTGGCCAGTTTTATAAGGTGTTAAGTGAGACTGTCCAGGATGCGCCGAGCGCTCGGTTCAGTTGAGTGTCAAGAGATGGAACAAATTGCGTTACACGAGGAGGCAAAAAGATAGATGATCAAAAAATTATAAAATGATTTGTACTTAATTTTTTAGTTTTTATATTTAAATGTTATGTTGTAGGCATTTGTAGGCTCATCGGCAATGATAGGCTCGTCGAGTCGAAGCTCCAAAGTCTTGAGCATCGACGCCGAGTTGTTAGCCAGTCGGTTTTCTATTGGTTGCATTTTGGGGAGTGTGCAACGGAATCGCATAGTTTAATTCCGCCAAGCCCGTTCCATCATCGGACCACAAGACGTACGGCGATGCGACACCGGTACATGCCCACGCACAAAACGTTTTGGGAACACATTCATTATGCATACTGCTAAGAAGGAGTGGGATTCCCTGCCAGAGTCTGTGTTTCCTGATAGCTACAACCCGGGAGTCTTTAAGTCAAGACTAAATAGGTTACTTCTAGGCAAGCGTAGCATATTGTTGGAGCTTCACAGCCTGTGATACAGGATTATCTTGGTACAGGCATCTAACATTATTATATCTACATTGTTCATTTAAAGATTCATATTGTATTTTACCTTTTGAGGTTCTGAATAGTTTTTTTTTAATGTTGTTCAGCAGGTCCATTTGAGATGATATCAATACACTGCCATTGTATTTCATGTTAATGTTTATGAGTATATATCACAGTTAACGTTATTGTTTTTTCATGATACTATCATTCTATCCGAAAGTTTTTTAATTTGTCTATTTACTAATTAGGTAAGTACGTATTTAATGTGTCACAGTTACAGAGGATTAAAGTAAATTAAAAAATGGTTGGTATTTTATTCATAAATGCTCGCATTAAGTCCGCATCTATACGACTATTGCGTATACTATTTAGAAAAAATGTCCTTTCACTTTCTCAACTTTGCTTCCCGTATTAGGTCTTCATATTCTCTATATCAATATTATAAAGAGGTAAAGTTTGTGAGGTTGTTCGGGGTAATCTCTGGATCTAGTGAACCGATTTTGAAAATTGTTTTTTTGTATGATAGCCGCATTGATGAGGAAGGCTATAGGCAACGGGAAACAACTGGATATACGCGTACGAAGTCGCGGCTAGTGTTTAAGAACCAATGGACTTCAGATTACACGCAGTAAAATAGTGGAATCATAAAAACGAGTTTCATTAACAAATTCCAACATAACAAAATAAGAACACGTGGTTACTTAAAATTTAACAGCAGTTGTATAAACTGGTATGTGTAGAACAAGTCGTGAGTAAGCCATTAGTATTCTGGTTTATACGAGTACCTACAAAGTACGAGTACCTTCCCACGTTACTATAAACTATAAATATACTTAAAAACACGTATAAATAAAGCCTCATGGTTTGAATGGACTTGCCAGGAATTTGTTCGAAAGAGCCACCGCGGCCTTGGAACGCAAGTGCTCTAAACTGGTAAAAAATTGAAATTTTTCGAGATAATCTAATTTAGCCCCTAACTCTTTAATAATTGGGTCAGCCTGCCCGTCAAGGGCTGGCTTGTTATCCTGCGTTTATTCTCTTAACTGTAACGACGCTAAGTCTCCTGGGGCCTAACCACCAACTCGTAAAGCAGTATTACTTCAATATTACTTCCAGTGGGAAAGAGACGGAGCTATGCACTGTATAGCTCCGACTCATTCCCACTGGCCTCTTTCTCTCTGGCCCTGGAGTCGATGCGCCATTGTTTTACTATTGTGTCTGCTATTATGGCGGCTGAAGATTTATTCAAATAATCACACTTGGAAAATCGATTGGTGTGAAGGGTTTTGTTACCTTGAACCGTTGCTGCTCATCATTTTGTTTTGTTTTTGTGACTGTTTATTACAAAAAACACATATACCTAGTTAATTAAACATGTTACATAATAATATTATGATATGTACAATACGCCAGCAGATCTATTAATCAAGCAATGAAGAATGATAGCGTATTAGTTAGAATACAGCCTTGTTCAGAATACGCAAGTGATTTGATCCAGTTGTGCAATGTTGTTCGGATTGAGAAATCAACAGTTCGGTAGCTTGTGCTTGTCTTTTGTAAATTAAACTGCTTTATACAAGTCGAGAGATTGTAGGTGAATTTATTGAAACAAAACAACTTTTACTTGTTTTTGTTTACAGATATGTTGAGAACTCTCATACAATTTTGAGTAAAAGAAAATCGTGGTATTTTTTAATTATGTAGTTCTATTCTACTAATCCCTGTCAGGGTTGCGGAATTTGTTCGAAAATGTCACCGCGGCCCTGGAACGCAAAGGGCATTTGGAGGAACACGGATGGGCTTTAGTCAGGCGGAGTGGAAGGGAGTGTCAGACTCTTACTGACTAAAACCCGTTCATGTTCCTCCCAATGCCCTGTGCGTTCCAGGATGCGGTGACTCTTTCGAACAAATTCCGCAACCCTGGCAGAGATAGGTATCCCTACCACATTGATTTCTGCGAAAAATTGTTTCGTAAATTCTAAGGTGCGTTCAGACGTTGCGCAACACTGTCATAAACTACTGGCCACTTGACCGAATCACTGGCAGCATGTGAACTAGGCCGTACGCTGCGCCAATGATAATGACTTTGAACGGCCTCGACAGTGACTTACGAATCTTACGATACGATTAATTTACTTTTATTGACTGATTCGAAACGCAGTTTTTTGTCGGTTTTCGTCTGATCATTGGCATAGCGATTAGTTCTTATTTATAGACTGCTTGATAGCTTTTTGTTAAATGTTGATGTAATATTGCACAATGTTGAGATTCCATTCAAGTATATAATAAGTTAATTAAACTTGACTTGATTTGATGGGTTTAATATTTTAATATCATACACGTTGCTTTATACTAATACCTCATTTTTATAAAGTTAGTTCAATTCCATAATGGAATCAAGTACCTACTGACGGTTGATATTATTTCACTGTATAAGGTTATTTGTAAAACACTAACAACCTTTCAGTGGGTGAAAGTACTCATGATTATGAACAACTTTTGTTAAGAGACCAATCCTGAAAAATCGTTTTGTTTTTTTGGGTGAATATTGCATTTTGTATGAAACAGCACTGATTTATATTTTGATATTTCAGAATTGGTCCCTTAGTTAAAGTTGTAACTAATCATGACTACTTTCACCCACTGTGTTTTAAAAATAACCCTGTATATTGTAATCATTTTTTTTTGGATAATATCTTCATCATCATCCTGCCATATCCTATGTTACTGGGTGCAACACGTTTTCTACTTCCATTCCATCCTGACAACCTTCACGCTATCACCTTTTCAATCATTAAATTCCAACACACGCTACATCCGTATTTCAGGGTGTTTGGCTTGCCCATCCTTCACTATTCATCCAAGATTCATAATTTCATCGAAACTAGAAAAATATTCCTCACTCCGATAATATTTCTTGCGTAATAGTAACAATAAAGATTAAAATCATAAAAATCAGGCGGTACACCAGGGTGTGTCGCCGGGGCTGGAGCGGTTAACACTTAAAACATAGACAGCCGTTCCAATCAAAACTCCATTCGTCTGATTGTCCTAAATATGAACTAACTCCAGTCGCGTCTGACATTTAGCTTGTAACAGTTCGAAGGCTAGGTTAGTGGGACGCTACGTCCGAGCAGACTCGATTCAGAAGTATTTATGTAACTGGTCATGAATAAATAAAGAGCCCTTTACCTACCCGAGTGTCTGTTACCAAAGGGACCAGACTATTGGGGAAGGGGAGAGAGAAATGTGATTGTATTGTGACGCCATATCAGTTATAAGAAGTTTGTGTATTCGATATTGATCGGGGTAATACTGGAATTGGAATGGAAAATGATGTGGGTTATGAAGTGGAGAACTTGTATGCTGTTACTCAAAAGTGTCTTTATGACAGATGTTTTTTTCAACACCGATTATGCATGAATTTCTTTGAAAATCTCGAGTTACATAAATATGTTGAAACGATCCGGCTCGAAGGGCCATGTTAAGGTAATACTCATTTTCAGGTTCACTTCGTTTTCAGGTATTTTTAGCAGTCATTTAAATAAAATTTGTGTCTCCTATCGTAATGAATGTTATCAATGTTGTTTCTCTAATACTCGAATCTATTATTATTATATTATATTTATGGCAACCTCATGAATTAGGGGAGACAGATCGGTTACTACGCTGCTAAATGGCTAATTTCTTTACCACAGCATAATTAAGTTATTCTGATATAGTTCATGTCGATGTGAGATGAAACATTTATAATCTAAGGACTTCATTCTTTGCCATCCATCACACAATCAATCCATATTTTCATCATCAACCACAACAATAAATTAATTGAACTAAACAATCAAACAAGTGACAACGTAAAGTTACTCATTAATTAAAATTTTCCCATAAGAATCCAAGATATCATGTCTGTCAGATATTAAGGTATCATGGATCATGATTTCATGAATGAAATGCGACTTCTTATTCCCACGATCGTTATGGCACAGTAATCTAGTGATTCATTCTTTCATTGTTTTCTTTTGCTAATAAATATTAATTCATTTGTTTCTTGCCTACGTGTCTTTTTACTTTGTTCATGTTGTCGGACAAGTACCAGATTACAAGAACAGACGGGCAATTCTCATTATTTGCATTTGCATCGCAGTCGCTATCAGTCAAACACACTTCTTATTTTCACTACATTTTAACAAATTTTTGACAGTGATAAGTATTTGGATTTATGAGATGAAAAGCATTTGGATTAAAACTATTTTTAAGTATGAGAATTGGCCTACTGTGATGCATGACCATTTTGAATCACGGACAACGGTGAAAATTACGTTTAAATTTGACGGAGAGAATTAATTTGCCTATTGTATGTCTATTATTTTAGGTAGAAAATGTTGAACTGTAAATCACAATGTAAAGAATAAGCTATGATATTTCGTGAAGGATTAAGTATAAGTTATGTGAGGTCCTATGGAGTCCATATTCATTTATTTGATAGATGTTAACAAAAGGCTGGAAGCTAAAGCATCATAAGTGAGTAAGGTATGTGCTCCTGAGTGTTTCATTGAAAGTCCTTAATTTTTTTACTTACTTACTAAAAAGTATTATTCGTCAAATTGTTGAGCTTCTTATAGTTCTGAGTTTGAGCTACACGATAACTGACAAATGCTTGCACTGTGTGGACAGGTCCACCCAAACCTGTGTGGTACTTTCCTAAAAAGACCACCTCGGACATTAACCTTCATGGATCTCATATGATTTGACCAGTACGATTGATGTAGGTATGTACTTTACTTTTAAAAGAGACTTTGTCCTCTGTGTTTGTTCCAGTGTTTCTTCTCAGGGTAGTCAGCAAGGAAACATCGGTAGTTTTAAAAATGTTGTTTAACATACTTACAAAATTTGCCACATTACTTGATTTTGTAAAAAGTCTTTTATCACACTCTCTTCTATCTTTATCTCAACTACTTGTGTGTGTTTCAAGGGATGAACCATTGGAAAACAAAAATATTGTACAATTCTCACACCAGGAAGCTCGTTCAATACCAATATCATATCAGAAATCCATTCCCAGGAATAGAAGTTAATTCAGCCGGATCAACAGGGATCGAATCGGGTCCCTCGGGACATAAAGTATTCATTCCTCTCTCATTCGTTTCGTTCGTTCACGGCTTTGTTTTCCATACACAGTGTATGTAAATGTATTTATTTACATACATTTGTTTTTGCCGTTCTGTATGGAGATGCCATTGAGATTGATACTTGTTAGTATCCGTTTATTTGTAGCTGCTTCATACAAATTCATCAGTCATAAATATTTGTGGAGATTTTTGTTAATGAGGTGAGAATTGGATTTGTTAAGTATATCTTTATTAGTATTATTTTTAGTTTTAGTTAAGAGTATTTTATTTAAGTGTGTATAAAGTAATAGTTGTGAAAATTTGAATAAATAATATTTCATTACAAAAATAAAATGTATATCTGATATTTTCGTTTCATAGCCAGATTTCTCGATATTTTAATCATCATCTGTAACTGCGTGGTTATCAGGGAGACAGTTGAATCGTTTCTCCGAGACTCGTCGTGCTTCATTGACTCGGCGTTTTTCTGGTGGTCGCCACTGTTGATTCTGGCTTTCAGGAGATGCAGTTGTTTGGGAATGTGCGGCGGGCTATCAGGGAGGCTATTTTTAAAGACATACAGGAACACAGATACCCTGTAGCCTTAGGTCGTAAGTTTCTCCCAAACGAAATACAGGGCGCTTTTTAATCGTTGGCAATCTTTCATGGTGTGAAAATACTAAAAATATATATATTCCCTGCTTCTTTACACTTATAGTCCGATGGGACGGCAGTTCGAGATGACCGGGGAAGGTTCAGTCACCGAAAGGGCAATGGAGAGGGCAATGCTCGGAGTTTCCTTGCGCGATCGATCAGGGATGCCGATATCCGCAAGAGAACCAAAGTTACTAACATAGCCCGAAGGATCGCCAAACTGAAGTGGCAGTAGGCAGAGCCCAAGCTCGCGAAAAAGATGGTCGATGGGGCATAAGTCTGGAGTAGCGACCGCGTAACGGAAGACGCAGCGTTGGAAGGCCTCCCACTAGGTGGCCCGACCGACAGGACCGGTTGTTGTGGCAACACTTGGAAGAGGCCTATGTCCAGCAGTGTACGTCTACGTCGTCGGCTGATATGATGATGATGATGGGGAAGGTTCAGGCGCAGACCCTTCAGCTTTAAGTGTTTTCCGAGACACGGAGGTGTCACAAACACAATAGCAGCCCGGAGTTCGGAAGTCGATGGAAAAACCTTGTAGAAAAACCAGTAATACTTTTTGCTTGACATAGTAATTTAACCCAGGAGTGTATGCTCGGTAGTCATGACCCTCGTGGTCAACAGATGAGTTAGCTATGATACATTAGTATTGTTGTTGTTGAGCCACGCGTACACCAAGTGTCCATGCACCTGTGCTTTAGGGGGATCTGATGAATGCCACCGACGCCAACGCTGCAATTGACGTCGCCACATACTGGGCCAAAAAATATAAGGAGTTTTACCATCGACTCGAAGAAGAAGAAGAAGTATTGTGTACTCACCAATAAGGTAATGTCCGAGTTCTCCTAAGATGTAGCCGATGGACACCAGACCCAGCACATACCACTTGTAGAAGCCTTGCAGCTTTGTCCAAATGCCTCCGTGAAACATTTTGCACTATTCTGTGGACAATAAAAAATAATGTTAGTATTTTTGGGAATTACTGGTTAGAAATTATGGCTGATAGAGAAGTATGAATGTAGAAATCTATTATTTGTTTTTATACTTAACTAATACAAAATTACAGAGGGAGAGTTGTATTTTCTCAGGCATTTTATACCAGTCAGAAATCATGTTGCGCCTGCCGCCGTTGCGCAAATAAATTGAGAAAATGAGAATATTGATGACGGTTGACAAGAATTTCATTTATGTTGAGTTTCGATGTTTCTTAAATGGCAGATGCTTTTAAGAAGTTGTCTTTTAAACCAAATGACTACTAGTGTATGAAGTATAGGAACTCAGTGAGGTAGTCTGCTAATTTCACTGTCTTAAAGGCACAATATTCTTTAACTTTTTTTTTTTTTTTTTTTTTTTTTTTTTTTTTTTTTTTTTTTAAATCGTTGCCCCACACTAGGAATTTCTCCTGTATCGTGGGTGCGTTCACAAACATACAAAGTCACATACACAAACAGCCACACCCGGAACAACCATCTGTAGGCCATACAAATATTTGTTCCGTGCGGGAATCGAACCCGCGACACGCAGCGCAGCAGCCGATTGCTCAACCACTGCGCCAACCGTGTCAAAACGTTTAACTATAGATGCCTAGCGCGGGTACTTATATAATAACACTTTTCTTGTTTATATCTCTTTTAGTTAGTAAAAACTGTATCACAATCCGTTGCGTGTTTTAGAAGAAGTAAGCGGAGGAACCGATAGGCGGATAGCGACTTTGCGTTAATCAGGGTAGGAAGTCTCGACATAGTTACCGACCGCCTACCGACCGAATTCGGTCGATAAGTCCTAAGGCCACCCGTACACAGTCAATCCCGATCGCGATCCGAGGATCAGCCGGTCGATTCTGTCGACATCTCACGGTGAACACCTGCACAGCCACAAGTGAGCTGTCATTCTATCTTATTTGTATGGTTTGACAACTCACCCGTCGTGCACCCCGCCCAAGTGTTCACTTCGACATGTTTACAGAATCGCATTGCTGATAATTGATTTTGATCGTAGATCGCGTTCGAGATTGACTCACTTGACTGGACTTATCGACCGAATTCGGTCGGTAACTAAACTAGCTCAAATCTATAAACCAGGTTTAACTAGCGTAAATATAAAGTGCTTAATAACCACCATATTAGCTAACTTCAACTAGGTATACCTATACTACACGTCCAAAATATCTCACATAACTTAAATGTACAAGTGTAACACCGGATGAGATCAATAACGCGCTAGTGCTGACATTTTAATCACCGCCATGTGTAAACGGCCTCAAATTATAATAATTAGGCCTTATACGAACTAAACTGTATCACGTTCATGACATAGTTCGGTCTCATTTTGAAAGAAAAACTTCTATACGCCCTGAAGCGGGTACGTACTTAGTAGGTATAGTGTTAAGTCTCCGTGGTATAGAAAGCGGAAAGCGGAGCGGGCACAATTGGCTGCAGCTTATGCGTTTTATTCTCTTTTTCAACTTTCTTCTATAAAGAAGAAGTACACCTCCTAGACGCTGCCAGGGTTGCGGAATTTGTTCCAAACAGTTATCGTGGCCCTGGAACGCAAAGGGCATAAGGAGGAACACGGAGGGGTTATAGTCAGTAAGAGTCTGACACTCCCTATCACTCCACCCAGAGCGGAAGAAGTAATTTGATGATTTCCCACTATCAAGTAACACATTTCTTGGCAAATAATTAAGGAACTGGTATGGTGTGACTACATATTTATGTCTACTATTATAACTGAAGCTAAAAGCTAAATTGGGATAATACAACATAAAATACTATTACAACTAAAGCTAAAAGCTAAATTGGGAGGATCCTTGACTCTTCCAGACCCTGGGTCTCCCACACTTTCCTGCTATCTTGGTCCAATGGACAAACGGGCGAGAGGCTTGCCTACAATCCTATTGGGTCAAGCGCCTCTGGCACACCGGTGTGCCACCCGATTCACGCGTTTCTAAACTCTATTAATACTGCAGCAAGGTATTTTATAGGATGTTGACGTTTGACAGTTCGGGCCTGCACCGGTTGGAACAAGCCAAAAGCTATGAAATCCGAGGTTACAATCATCGTCATGTACGAGTACGTACCTACCTATGAACAGAAGTAATTATTAAGAGAAGAATTCTTGATCCTATTCGCTTTTAATAGAACAGAAGGTTTATAACATTGTCAACGGAAACGACGTGTGAATTATGTGACAAGCTAAGGGGACATGGAGGTCGCTCTAACGACTGTTAGTGAGTTGTTCCGTTTTTTAACTATCTGTTGTGACATGCGCGCTTTATGTTAGTTTTATTATGTGGATTAGTTTATTTTGTAGGCAAACGGAGATTGTGTTATATTAATTCGTCACTTTTGCAATGTTTTAAGAAATGAACTAATTATGACTAATGTCAGCTGAAGTACTCTCTGCACCTGGTGCAATAATGTCACTGATATAGTACTTTTAGTTTCAACGTGAAGAGGTAAGTATCGTTACGGTTTTGTAGGGCACCAGAGACGACACCAAATCTTAAAATACTTCTGAAAAAGAGTTTTTTCATGTGTTTCCTAATAGCTACAACCTGAGAGTATTTAAGACAAGGACTCTTAATCGCACAAAGTGGATCATTCACATCGCGAAGTTCATGATTTTTGTTCTGTCAATAAAATAGTTATAAAGAAAACTGGTAATAATAGTGGTTAGCTACAATCAATGATCGATTAACGTCATACATTTATGAAATGAAGCCTATTCACCTATTAAAGTGCATTTACTAAATAGGGGCATCGATCACAAAGGCATCAAGATGGTTCTGCAAAGATTAACATTCTTAGAAAGATAAACGAAGGCTTGGAACGCGGTTGCTTAGAAGCGTCATCAGTAAGACACAATGAAAGATCTTATGGAGCTCCTGGTTGGAAATGGTAAATTGAAGCCTAGCTCTTCATTGGTTTGTGAACTGCTCTTTCAATTTAGAGCTATTAAGAGCTCAAAAGTTGTGTGAATACTTCTTGTCATGAGCTCATGATCTGGGGTTGAATCAGAAAAAAAATCTGAATCAAGTTTTGAGATTGAATGTAAGAAGACCAAAGAAACTATAGATTGACTGTGTGTGACAATGATTGGCTGCAAATAGGGTGCAATTATACAGGCATGACGACGAATTGAGAAATATGGAAGAAGCAGACGTTTTGCTCTGACCACAAAATCATCGGAAGGAAAAACGATGATTTAGAAGTCAGTTAATACTTATCCAAGAGTCGAAGTTCAGAGCTACCGTAATCATTAAACTGAAATAACAACAACGTATCACAAAGCCAACATCAGACAGATGATGCCGATTTGACAGATAAAATTGGACGGCTTTTAAAAAAACACCGGGGAAGTTCCAATTCTAAAAATAGCTACAAACAAGTCAGTCATATTTTAGGAGCCGCCATTAACCTGTCAGGGAGTCCTATTTTCGGATAATAAAAACATAACAATGACCTGGATAGCAACAATGACGTGATTAAGTGAATTTGACGTCGCGTGTCTCTATTCTCCATTGTGATGGCGGCGGCGGCGGCGGCGCAGGGGAATCTGTTAAGTAACTCTTGGAAACTAATTAGAGATAATGCTGGCTGGGTACAGGAGAAAAATTGTCTTTTGATTTGAGTTTGAATTTGAAAGATTAGTTTTGTGTCAAGAAGTCTTCTTGTTTGTTTTACTGAACCAGGGTTTGAAGGGCACTTAAGATAGAAGAGTGTTTGGATGCAGGGATAATAACAGGCTTTGAAGGTAACTTATTTGCAAAGTTATTTGATTGAAACATCATGTACAATGGAAAAAAAATTGTGTACAACGACGTCAACTAAAGGCACTCGGCATATTACGATTTTTTTAAATTATTATCGACACTAAACTTCATTGACTGCGAAGAAATACATTATACCTAATAGAAGCAGACTTTCAACATCTCGCCATAACATTGACAAATCTACTGTTTCAAAGAAAGTTAAACCAATTTGGACAACGTTAAACAAATGAAAATCGTGTGAGCGAAGATAGCTGCTCATACTTTTGTTTTTTGTACAAATTGAAAGTTGTATTCTTTCAACAGTCATTTTTTACTGATCTTCACCTAAAACCTTGCGCTTGAGTCGACGTGTATTCTTCCAAAACGTTAATTATCTGCAATTTATAAATAAACTTCCGCGTTTGCATTAATTTCACGGCGTTTTATGTCAATTGAGTTCCTCGCAGACTGATGCGCAGTGCCATTAATGCAATTATTAGTTTTTGTAAATGTTAAATCTATTTTAGACTGTTGGCGATAATGATGTAAAATGCTAAAGAATTTTGTTGAGATTCCATTTTTTAATTTTGTCCTGTAATCGTTAAGTCTAACCCTTGCTAAAGCTCAAGAGGCCATCCAGCTAACTTGTAGAGAGAGAAAGGTTAAATCGGCTGACCTACATGAGATTTAAATTCGGCTTTTAAACGGAGTGTTTGTAGGTAAAATCTTGTCAAATTCTAGTCTTTGATCCCAATGTTTCCATACAAAACTAATCAATAGATTGAAAAAGAAATTAAACAAGTTCGAGTCGGACTCGCACACAAAGGGTTTCGTACCATTATCTATAAAAACGGCAAAAAAATCACGTTTGTTGTATGGGAGCTGGGAGCCCCACTTAAATATTTATATTATTCTGTTTTGAGTATTTGTTGTTATAGTGGCAATTGAAATAGGTACATCTCATCTGTGAAAATTTCAACTGTTTAGCTATCACCGTTCAGGAGAGCCATGACAGACAGACGGACAGCGGAGTCTTAGTAATAGGGTTTTCCGTTTTTACCCTTTGGGTACGTTACCCTAAAAAAGCGGATGGAATTGTAAACGAAAACGCAGAGGGACTGCGCACCGTCGGGAGATACAGTTGTGATGCTATGTTATCTTCTTAATACAATGGCACTTAATTATAATAATAATAATAATAATAATATCTTGGGACAACTCACACACGGCCATCTGATCCCACGCTAAGCAGAGCTTGTGTTATGGTAACCAGACAACTGATATACATACTTATATAATTTATAAATACATACATATTATAGATAAATTACACCCAGACACAGAACAAACAATAATGCTCATCACACAAAGTTTGTCCTGGGTGGGAATCGAACCCACGACCTCCGGCTTTGCAGTCAGGGTCACTAACCACTAGACCAACAGGCCAGTCAATTAGCAGGCAATGTTACCTAATGATTAGGTAAAACAGTAGTTACCGAGGTTATGTAATATCTATGATTGTATACAAACGCACGTGATGCATGAGTCAGCAGAAATGTTATAACGAAGCCAGTAATTTGGGAAAGTGTGTGATGGTCATCTGTCATGAGATCAATTATAGGTTACCTACTGTTACATTGTCATTGTTTCAATTAACTCTGTGGATTGCAAATAAATAAGATGCCATTGTTGTAGATACGATGTGAGATGTGGTGAATTGATTTTATCTATAACATTAGGTATAGATACTCAAAATTTGACGTAGATATAATATATATGTCCCAGCCAACTAGCTTAATCAGCCGTTTCATTAAAAGCCTAGTCTTTTCATTGAACTGCGCCGTTTAATAAACGACATAAGTGACATGGGCAAGTCATTAAACGATATAGAACAAAAGATGTCACTTAGGTCGCTGAAAAATCAGCGCATTCAAATGAAATGGCTAGGCCACCAAGCCCGCCACACCACATTCCCAAGCCACTGCGACTTCTGAAAGCCAGAATCAACATTGGCAAACACCAGAAAAAAACGCCGAGTCAATGAAGCTCGAGGAGTCCCAGAGAAATGATTCAACTGTCTTGGATCCCGCAACGAAATTAATCAGAAAATAACAGCGGAGGAGTAGGAAAAAAATAAATGTATTTTCCACTAGGCCACCAATTAAACGGCTGATTAAGCAGATTGGCTGCGACATATATAAAACTAGCTGTCCCCCGCAGCTTTGCTCCCGTCAACTGGCAACCTACCTACCGATCCTACATATAGTTTACGTCCAGACCGTCGCCGTCGTCTCAGACCTACTAAATATACACACAAAATTTCATAATAATCGGTCGAAGTCGTTTCGGAGGAGTATTATGGCAACTGACACTTTGACACGAGAATTTTATAAATTAGATATACCTACGTGAAATTTAATTTCCAAAGTTCCTCAACTGCATCATCAGCTGACGAGTATTTCCAAAAAAAAAACCCAAATATAGAAATGACAGCTAAAAGCAAGCCTATATAATTATGTAAATCTGTTAAATCAAGAACATTAGTCCAAGAAAGTCTAGCAAATTGTCACATTACTCGCTGGCGCATTCCGCCCTGCTTCCCATGTTCAAGATGGAACCCCATCAGAAGCATCAACCTTCTGATTGAAGTCGGTTTTTGCTCTCATTACCAAGAAGTCATCTGTGAGACCTGGGAATATGCAACGAACTAGGTTTACACGATGCAATCCTTGCATAATGTTGAGCAAGATCATTTAGGAGGTAATAATTTTGCTACCGATTCTTTGTAACACCGGATAGATAGATAGATTTAAATGGCTGATCGTTTATTGAAATGTTCAGTAATAACATCGTATCGTATATCGTATTTGTACGTATACAGTCTGTTTCATTCATTGCCACTTACACTCACTCTGTCTTTTACATTAAATTTAACAAACCCTCACACTATCACTTAACTTTCACACACACAGATGCTCACATTCAACATTCAAATTCACATTTACACACCTTTATACTCACAGTAACACACCTCAGTATTCACACTCACACACCTCCATTTTCACATTCACACACCTTCATAGTCATACTCTCATTCACACACCCTCATATTCACATTCACACACCCCTACTCTCACTCACGCATTTGCATGCTTCTTGTCTAGTTTTAATTTTCTCTTTTTATTTTAAATCGCCTGTTTTTATAACACGTAAAACAAGTAATTTTATGTTAATATTTTAAGTTTTGGAAGAGCGGAGTCTCCTAACACAGGCTTTTTTGCTTAAAAGGAGGCTCCAATCACTAGTTGTTAAGATTACTTGTTAAACAAATAAAACATTTTTCATTCATTTTCATTTTTCATTTTCATCTTAGAAGGCACTTGATAAACACTTTCTTTGGATTTGAAATAATAGATTAATTGGCATTAAACCGAATTGGCAGTCATTAGTTACAAGCCAGCCATTGCTATTGCCATTCCAACCATGCATGGAAAGAGAGATATGGTGCCCTAATGTGCCCGAGATATTTGGAGAAAAAGATCTCGAAATGAGAACTTCCAAGCCGGACATTTATTTTAAAACAACAAGTTCTCAAACAATTTGTAATGTTTTTTTCCTCCCATTTATACTGATAAATAAATACTTCAATTAATCTGTAATTAATGATCATAAGTATACTTTTTTATTATAGCAAAAGTATGTCGTTATATTTCAATTTAATAACTATTTTAATTGATATTGAATTTTAATTCAGTTTCGTCGTAAACTTGTCTACTTCAAGGTATAACATACTAAGGTGACATAGAACCATAGAAGGTCTCTTTGTACCCATTTTACTACTTACATGCATCGTCAATGTGTTCGGATTAGGTAAGAATTATTATTGTAATTGGCCTACATATTTGCTTGTTATCACGACTTGTCTTTTACAGTCTCTGAGTTATTATTTAGACTTTCATATAAGCCCAGCTAATGTTACCTTAATGGCTTGTGGAGGTCTGGTAGGCAGCCGCTCCGCGTAAAAAACTGTTATTCAGCTGAATCCAGTTTGACTGAGAGCCGACCCCAATATAGTAGGGAAACGGCTAGGCAGATGATGATATGCCTACACTCTTGTGTTTATTGCAAGTGTTATTGTATCATCAGTATCATGCACAGGTCGATTGCTTGGCTTAGGTCTCTCTCGCTTTATGCCAACCCACGCTTCTGTGCGAACATACTTGTAGCATTATGATCAACATTAGTTAGCTCAACCTTCGGATTTCTTATTTTAATCATGTGGTGTTTACCTATAAGTAATATTGTTACACTGCAAATTTCTATTTAAGCATGTGTTTCTTATGAGAAATCAGTGTTAATTTGTCGGTGAACCTAAACATTTTTAACTGTAAACATTGTTCTACTCCGTAACTACGTAGGTGGTCCGTGCTTTCTCCGTGTCATCATCATCATCTTCCTACCTTTGCTCAATGTAACTTGGGGTCGGTGCAACCATGTCCAACAGTACAGGTATTCTCGATTGTTCACCGTCCGCGTCGTTTAAAGATCATTATGATATGGCGAATTTGATGCTTTTATCATTGATAATGTTCTCCTACGTTTCCCACTTCTGATGTGTGTCTGAGGTCTGATGTTTCCAAGAATCTTCTCTTTACATGTAGGTATTTACTGGAAAACAGCATACCTACTGATTACGAAATCGTATCTACCAATTGAGGTGACGAAATACATTGGAATCACGATGCTGGTGATCGCAAAAATACGACGGAAGAATTCTTAATGAAAATTAGCATTCCGTATTTTCTAAGTAAGACTTCTAGGTCAGCTGAATGTGAGTTTTTCTGTGATGTCAAAGTTGTTAATGTATTCGTAATAAGTAGACTTCTAATCTCTGGAAGTTTATCCGAATACGATTTTACACTGATAGGAAGTTTTTTTTTTTTAGTATGGGAAATCATCAAATGACTCCTTCTGCTCTTAGCGGAGTGGAAGGGAGTGTCAGACTCTTACTGACTAAAACCCATCCGTGTGTGTATCCTAATGCTCTTTGCGTTCGAACAAATTCTGCAGCCCTGGCAGGAATTCCGCAGCCCGGGCAGGAATTCCGCAGCCCTGGCAGGAATTCCGCAGCCCTGGCAGGAATTCCGCAGCTCTGGCAGAACTGATAGAAAGCTAAGCGACACTATCGCTTAGGGCTTGTTTTGGATACGTAGTTAGCTCAACCAATGGTTAAAAATTTTGTATCTTTAAATTCGTTTTCCGTTTTTTATCCATTGGTTGAATTAACTACGGATCAAAAAATCTCGCCCTGAGTACTTTTTTAGAGTGTGACCACGTAGGATTATTTTCAACTCCCTCGCGGGCAAACTCGCGGTCAAGGCTAGTGCTTTAGATATGGATGAGTCTTAAGAAGTTTTTTTTAGGCACGCGTTTGACCACTAGTTCACCTGATGGTGAGTGATTATGTAAAGATGGAGTACGCTGGCCTAGAAGTAACCTGTTCACTCTTGACTTCAAGACTCCCAGGTTGTACTATCAGGAAACATACACTCTGGCAGGGAATTCCAGTCATTAAAGATTTGTGGCATAATTAATTTATAAAAAAAACATACTCGATTGTATGTTTTTTTTATAAATTAATTATGCCACAAATCTTTAACGACTGGAATTATTATAGAGAACCTCCTACTTTTTTGAAGTTGGTTAAAAATATATAATCAGCTTCCTAGCCTTTTCCCAACTATATTGAGGTCGGCTTCCAGTCAAACCAGATTCAGCTGAATACCAGTATTTTACTTGGAGCTGCTGCCTACCAGACCTCCACAACCCATTAATTGGGTAACACAGTCAGATTAACTGGCTTCTGACAATCCGTAACGACTGCCAAAGATCTACAAATGACAGCCGGGACCAACGGTTTAACGTGCTATCCGAGGCACGGAGGAGTCTCGGTATGTAAAGATGGTCACCCATCCACAGACCGACCTCGGCAAGCGTTGCTTTACCTTGAAGATTACCCGTGAGGCTGTTAAAAATATGTTGCATTAGAATTATAAGATTACAATAGATTTTTTGCAATGCACCGACGCATTAACCGAATCCATAATTCCTTCTACACGTCATAATCATAATCATCGAAGTGTACAACTTTTTTTTGTAAAATCTTTGTCGTTACTACATTCAGATTCAGTACCATCTACTAATATCTCCATTGTATTTGTGTGATCAACCCAATAATTGCTGACCTCAACGTTTTTTCCGGCATTGTTTAAAAGTCCTACAACTGTTTTATACTCTGTCCTTCGCAGAATGCATGGTTGCTTAAATTGTAACGTAATTTTCCGGATCGATAATTGTCACGCATTCGCAAGTAAATCAGTGCGAAAATGTTGTTTATATTTCTTTTCAGTGGGTTGATTCGTTCATTGTTTGGGTGCTAATCAAGGCTTTAGTTTGTAATGTGGAGCAGATAGAGCGGAATATGTAACCTTAGGTTTCGGACAATTGGTTTTTGCGAAGACAGTCAACCTAGGTACGGGCTAATTTCAGAAGTGCATGGTCATAGTAAAGGGTGATGTTCTGTATTTTTTTTTGGTAAGACCGCCACTGCAACTCCTGAGAGCCAGAACAACAGTGGCGACCATCAGAAAACGCCGAGATAATGAAGCTCGACGAGTCCCGGAGAAACGATTCAACGGTCTTGGTCCCTTTGGATCCCGCAACGAAATTAATCAGAAAATAAAAATATAAAGTAGACAAAAATATCTCCACTCCACTTCTGATGTCCTCAAAAAGTTAGTAGTGAGAGATTTGGCATTTAAAGTTGAATATGCAGCAAGCTATTTTTTTAAAAGTAAATTCGAATATCGACCACAGGGCGACCACTAGTTTCAATGAGAAGTCTTTCATGATTATGTAAAAAACACATACCTAATATTTTTACATTTTGTACCTTTTCATTTCTTTTTCCTTAACTTTTTCTATTTCAACCTGTAGATTAATTAATTACTTAACTTAAGCTAGCCGCATATTACGGATGCCAGTTGAGTTTTAATTAACTTTTCATTTAATTTTCGAGGAAGTCAAACTTCATTATAAAAGAAAAATATTCTTTGAAACCGGCAAACCGGGTTAGAGTTAATAAAGGTACCTACTTAGTATGCTTAAGATGAGTTTATTAAGTTTAGCTCGAATTTCAGAGGCTTTATAGGCTCAAACCCAAGAAAACAGACGCTTTTTAATCTGTCGGGTGTGATAGTTATATCTATCTAAGGACTTGATGTACAAACCGGACAGGGCGCGCGGAAGGGCGCTGACAACATAAAATGTATGGCGTCAACGGAACGAAATCAACGCGGGTGCGCGGGCAGACGCCATACATTTTCGTCACAGTGGCAGCGCCCTGGCCACGCGCCCGCCGCGCGCCCGGTGCGCTTTGTATACAAGTCCCTTGGTGATGGAAAGATACTCAGTTGCCAGACCAACCTCCCAAGGTTATGCTACAGCGCAGGTTTTATACGTCATGGATGGTTTGGTCTGTCCATATAAATTATATCGTAGGTCTATCTGTTTATGACTAATTATGACACAGTATTCGAAAATCTACATGTTAAGAAGACCGTACTCCCGCGCCTATAATATTATGTGTATATGTTACTGTAAAAGCCGGTACTGCGGTCAATCTTAGGATTTACCGGTAAATCCTAAGATTTACCAAGTCTCACCGGTAAAAGTCCGAATTGTTCTATAATAATCTTTAATTTCAGACTTTTACCGGTATTCAGTCGGTAAATCCTAGGTTTTACCGCAGACACCGGTAAATGCTCGAAATCAAAGATATAATAATGGTCGTGTCAACTCGTGTCTCGCTCGGCTAGCGGTTAGTGTATAATCCCCCGAAAGACTGATTGCACAAATGAAAGAGGAGAATGGAGAAATCTACTATAAATCTTTTTATCTACACTCACAACGTAATGTTCCAAATATGAGTTCAAAAACGAATGCATAAATACATACTTTTTTTTCGTGGATAGGTAAAATTAAAAAAAAAACCATTACAGTTCAACATTTTCCTTCGATTTTTAAACAACTGCATCATAAAATAACTTTTTAATTTTTATAGCACACTTTTTCTTTTTAATTTTTGGTGCGGGCTCATTGACTTAGGTCAATGAGCCAGCTTTTATCTTTGTCTATGTTTGAGCGCGCTGCGCAGTCATTCGAATACGCAATGAGAATATCCGCCATATTGGAATTAACTATTTTTCCACTTATTTTATTTCAACTGTATGAGTGTAGATAAAATAGTGTATGCAACGGCATATAATTAGGTATTAAAACACTCGTGTGATGCTATTATCACACTCGGCTACGCCTCGTGTGATAAACCCACACTCGTGTTTTAATAACCCTTTTTATATGGTCGTTGCATAAACTACTATTCTAAAGCATGCTAAACATGTTTTAAGACTTAGCTAATAAGAATAATAAATTATAGTAATGTTGAATAAATATTAATTTCTAATTATTAACTGCATTTTTTTACTCTGAAACTAACATTTAACGGTATCTGTGGTAAAACCTAAGATTTACCGACTGAATGGCCGGTAAAAGTCCGAAATTTTTGATTATTGTAGAACAATTCGGACTTTTATCGGTGAGACTCGGTAAATCTTAGGATTTACCGGTAAATCCTAAGAT
This sequence comes from Melanchra persicariae, assembly GCA_947386135.1. Taxonomy (NCBI): domain Eukaryota; kingdom Metazoa; phylum Arthropoda; class Insecta; order Lepidoptera; family Noctuidae; genus Melanchra; species Melanchra persicariae. The sequence continues at coordinate 3,265,816 of OX376661.1, read as the reverse complement.
TGACCGTAGTTCCGGCTTTTACAGTAACATATACAGCTTTCATGTGAATACGGAAACAATGTTGTTTACTTTGATGGTGTCCGTCAATATTTAGCTTACTTATGAGTGAACAGGTTATCTAAATGCAACGGCCTCAAACGCTTGGTGGTCAAACTCGAGCCTATAAAAAATTATAATAGAAATGCTGTTTCAAATCCTGACTACATATCCAATCGTGTTATTATTTGATTTATTTCCTGATTTGGTTTGAATAAGAAACCTTATTAATAAGAGGAAAAAGTTCTCTGACGTTCATGTTTCACTAAGCCCGGGACAGGTCAAAATAATTAATTCATGACAAAGCAATTAACTGATTAGTTACGCATAATCCTTCACCAATACAAACAAGGCAATGAAATTAGCATTTTTCTTTAATTATTCAGTCGATTATGCAAAAGAAATGATCTGTTCCATGATTAAAAACAATAGACAATCATAAGGACGATTCTAAATGCTTGATCTATATTTTAATAGTGCTCTTATTTTATTTTATTTTATTTATTCGGGAAAATAAACGGTTACACATTAAGTTAAGTTACAAAAAATACAAAATTTGAGTAAAAGAGTAAGACAAATGTGGAACCAACAGCATTTTCCACATAATATTAATATAAATTAATGATTTATGACGCCAAAATAAATAGCCAGCGTGATTGTTGGGCTATGGTCTTGAGTCCAATTTTTTCGAGATAAAAGGCTGCCAATGGCACTCATTTGACATCTGTAGATTTTTGGCACGTGTAGACTTCTCAGCTCATGGTCTGCTACCCGTGCGAAGTGGAGTCGTGTTTCTAAATGGCAATATTGGACCTCCTGTCAGTGATGGATTTCCGAGTGGAAACATAAGGGGAAATTAACACAAATTTTCGTTGCTTAAATCGCTGTTTACAGATTGCTATCTTGATTATGCAAATATTTATTTTTAGATGCCCGTAAATAAATGCATATTTAATCAAACAAGCAAGTATAATTCTTATGCAAACATACATAAATAACTTCCGACACTTGCAAAGTTGCAATTTCCGAAAAGTCCGTGGCCGTGATTACACTTGTGTTTTGACCTTAGTCAATAACGCTAGACTGGTGTTTATGTATTCACATGTCTGTGTACATACAATGAACGAAAATTAAAGACTGATGTTAGAACTTTTTAGCTTGCGTGTAACATTTACAGAAAAATTGTCTTAGGAATACGCATATTGTGAAAATGGTTAATTAATATGCTTGAAAACAGTGACTTGTGGCCATAAGTACCTACGTCCTCCAAGATTATGGCTTACTATATTGTATTCAGCCACCTGCGAACTAACTTCCCTGCGATTTGAACATATACAACAGTCCGAATATCAATTATCGAGCAGTTGCCCTCCGGACACAACAACCGTCCGGTCGGGGGATCCTCTCTTTTCTATGGAGGTTTGCGGGACTTTACACCCTGTTCCGCATTCCTTCTATAATGGTGACCCTGACGTGATATGAACACGCTACCTTCTGCCACAAACAAAATCCAGTTTTTTTTTTGGGAATTTTGATGCGTCTCAATCAAGCCTCAACGGTTAAACCTGGATTAGGACATCTTGCCCCGATTGTATATTCCCGATTCAAAGCCCATAGTAATAAATAGTACTACAGTATACGTAAGCCCTTTATTTTACCCACAATCTTGTTTCCTTCGCATTTGTCGGTTTATGCAAAAAACTTAAGTTAGTACCTACTCGGCAAACCTCGGCCTTGCTCTAGAATCAAGTTATATCTTACATAGTTATCATCTTAAACGGAATGCATTCTTCCACGTTCTTACTTAGTTTTTTATTGTTTTTTCTGTGTCTCAAAGCACTTTGTTTTTTGGACAGTTGTGCTGGTATTCTATTTTTAACTTGATATGTTAATTACCTACTTAAAACCGTGGGTAATGATAAAGATTTTGGAAGATTGGGAAAGGGTTGTAAGAATATTTAGTTCCTTGCAAATGATATTGATGATGGTCGATGGGGCCGAAAAGTTCTGGAGTGGCAACCACTAACCAGAAGACGCAGCATTGGAAGGCCTCCCGCAAAGGTGGACCGATGACCCGGTGAGGGTCGCGGGTAGCCGATGGATGCGAGACGCACAGGACCGGTTGTTGTGGCGACACTTGGGGGAGGCCTATGTCTAGCAGTGGACGTCTTTCGGCTGTTATGAAATCATCATCATACGAAACTATATTGTTTAGATTTAAGAAAAAAAAAATACATTTTTTTTGCAGAGCTTCCCGATTTTGAAGATACGCATGCTTTCAAGCAAAAGCCAAAGTAAATGGCATATTGCAACAAGAAACACAAAAATAAAATTAGAAATAAAGGGATCAGCCACAGCAAATGTTTAGACAGCTGCAAATACAGACTATCTGTGTTGTGATTTTTAGAATCGAAACGAATGAACATGGTACTAAATATCTCGTCTCATCATCTAGCTCCTTTTATGAACGCTATATCTATATAGCTCTTCATATCTATTACTCATAGAACAACCGATAAGTACCCATAATAAAGCCATTATTGTATATTATATGTTTTTATGTTGTTAGCCACTAACCCCGCATTATAGCGTCGGATTTCAGCGAGTCGATACTATTGTTCTTCAGTTAAAAGCGGTAATGGCGCCGTGGCAAACAAAGGATGTGTTTCGTTTAATTAACATGATACTTTGCTTGAGTATGTTTGTTTTGAGTTGTTTACATGAAGCTAATATGTCGAGAGGGGATTATTTTGTTGTCGCAATAATTACCGTTTTTATGCATGGGAATCATCAAATGACTTCTTCCGCTCTGGGTGGAGCGGGAGAGAGTGTCAGACTCTTATTGATTTAAACTCATCCGTTTTCCTCCTTATGTCCTTTTCGTTCCAGGGCTGCGGTGACTCTTTCGTACGTACTTAATGCAAAAGTTACTCTGTTTTTTTTACTGGCAGGAATTCCACTCCATAATTGAACGCACAATGAATGTGTTTCCAAAACGTTAGGTGCTTGTGGATGGGATGTCTACCATGTACCGGTGGCGCATCGCCGTACGTCTTCTTACCAGCGTTGCGGATTTTGTTCGAAAGAGTTACCGCGGCCCTGGAAAGCAAAGGGCACTAGGAGGAGCACGGATAGGTTTAAGTCAGTAAGAGTCTGACACTGCCTCCCGCTCCACCCAGAGCAGAAGGGGTTATTTGATGATTTCCTATCCATAAAAAAACAAAAACTCGCCGTACGTCTTGTCCCACGATCCGATGCACACTCTCCAAAATGCAACCGATCGAAAACCGACAGGCTAGCAACTCGATGTCGATGCTCAAGACTTTAGAGCTTTGGAGTTCTATGTTTTTTGTTACTATATGTAGTAATAGGTACCTACCTATTATAACACATACCTAGTAACAAAAAAACAATGTGTGATTGCATTCAAATGCATGTTTGCATGTTAATAAGTTTTTTAACCGATCACATTGCACACTTCACGACGATTAACAAACCGAGTTCAAGGGTAGTAAAGGACACAAGTCATGCCATAAGTTCCGGCTAGAAAAACCAAGTAATTGATACCATCAGAATGCGGATTACAATCCCAGATGACAACTACACATAAACACTGATGTAACTCCAATCTCGTTGACTAATGTCATTGAGTGAACGAATGAGTGAATTTATTCTTGTCAAGTCCCTCGCGCAGATACCTCGGCTGCGAAATATTAGACATGCCTACAACCGGATACCAAATATCTGGGAAACCGTAATATACAACAATGAAATCTGTATTGTGAAATATTTATTGAGGATGAGTTTTTTGTGACGAAAAGGAACATATTACGAGTATGATGAATGAAAATATGACGAGACGAAGTTTGCATTGATTTTGAAGAAGATTTACGGAAATTTCACGAATCGGTGAAGTTTTTCAATAAAAAAATAAAATATTTTTTAATACTTTTTTTTTGAAGACTATCTAAAATCTGTGCTTAAAACTAACTAACTAGATCCAAGATAGAGCCAAACCAAAGAAAAGGAACGCAATTCTATTGAATGAAGAAGAACTGTTACTTTGACATAAGATTAAAACATTCAAAGTATCATTTAACCAAAACAAACTAATAATTTTATCATTGACTCAAACTTTACAGAAAATATATCAAAAACATTTATTATTAAGCGGAAAATTCTGACAGAAGCGAGTCGTTCTTGCAGAATTTTACGCTCAAACGCAATGCCTACAAACATTTTTTTGTGCTAACCAATATAATTTGCGTTTTTTGCCTATTATGGTCAAGAAGTGAAAGTCATCTTCTCGTTCGATTACCGCCAGACCTTGAGCCAGGACTCACGTTGTCCCAATTAGTCACACTGACGATCAGAATCAGAGGCTATTTTCGTTGGCCGTCCATGACTTTAGTCATGAGTTTAGTCAGCCTCCTTTAATTCTATTGTTCTTGATGATGTGGGCAATGAATTGTTTTATTTTGGATTTTAAATTGATTGGTAATTAGTATGTTAATGTGTATCGGGTTAGATAAAGATGATTCACTGTAGATACACCCTAATATGTATAATCCTAACTTTTAATATTATCCCTACCCTCTACTAATATTATAAATGCGAAAGTAACTCTGTCTGTCTGTCTGTTTGTGACGCTACTTTTTACGCGATAACCGACATCCTTGCGGGCGGAGCCGTGGGCAAAAGCTAGTATATTATAAATGCGAAAGTGGGTTTGCTTGATTGTTAACTTTTTCTTTTTCTTTCACGCTTAAATCCCTAAACCGATTTTATGAATTTTCTACAGATATAGATGGGACTCTGAAGACTTTTTTAATTTCATTAACGCGAGAGAAGCCTATACTTTTTTCATTTTCATTTCCAGTAGATAATTATGTACCTATCACAATATTCTTTTCGATATCGCAAAGTAGGTATTACAAGCGTTTTTGTTAAAAACGCATCATTAATCAGTGTTTATTCCCAGAATTAAGTACAATGTTATTATTCCAATGATCATTTGTTTACCTAGGCAAATTATTTCCACGGAGTACAACCACAAACTACTCTGTGTAGGTACTAAATGACAAATCTATTAAACCGATTAATCTATAAGAACTCAGAATATACTTTGCTACCTACGTTAACGAATGCGTCATAAAATAACTATTATTTTTTTATAAGTTTCCATGGTAATATTGGGAAATCCCTATCAAGAAGTAAACATAAGAAATAATAAAACTGAACCTATTTACTGGCAGGTACTTACTGGATAAAATAATAATACCTACGTCGGCTTTATTAAATGGTCATTTGACTTGTTGGCTCATCGATTCATGTTGCGATCAATATGATCTTTGATTGCACTGTTCATTTCCTGAGTGTACATAATTCCACGTCATGTTCATGTTAAATTATTGACACATAAGCAGATCAATTTTAATCAATGTTTAACTTTTATAAAGTGCAGAATGAAATTTGAATTGAATTCAACTTACTGTATTGAATCAACTTGAATTGAATTCAACTTATTGAATTGAATCAACTTGAATTAAATTCAACTTTTTGAATTGAATCAACTTGAATTGAATTCAACTTTTTGAATTGAATCAACTTGAATTGAATCAACTTGAATTGAATTCAACTTATTGAATTGTTGTGAAATAAGGTAACCTACACCTACTGTCATAGATAGCTCTATATGCTAATATGATCAATGTAAAAGTAACAGATTTGATGAAATTTGGAACACGGACCATTTCCTACAATAGAATACTTTCATCAAGGGTATGTATTATTAAATGAATATTGAATTGCAAATTCTAATATAAATGACAGCAAGGGCTAACGACAGATATTTTAATTATTCAGACATCCAATTATGATCGAATGTCCGCCAAAATTCACTTAAGTCAATCATAATTAATTGCCCACTTTAAATATTAAATACCTTAGACCAAGACCACTTCCATTATACTCCTGTCACTTCAATTAACCAATCATCATACATAAAGTAACCTGCACCTATTTAACAAACTTCAGTGCGCATATCGGTCAGTAAACACACGGAATGTGGTCCACTCATGTGGCTATCAAACAATAATAATATTAATGCCACACTTCGCGATCAACCAAAAGGTGATCCGACCTCTGAGACTGTGACCTCTGAGTTTGTTTCGGTGTTTCTTCTCAGGGTAGTCAGCTAGGAAACACCGGCCTCATCTAGCTTAAAATGACAAAAAAATATTGACGTGTAAAAGTGTTATGTTTAACCTACTTACAAAATAAATATCATTTATCATTAATTCTGAACTCCACGTAGACGACATCGCGGGCAGAAGCGAGTAAGTATTTAATAAAAACATGAACAAACAGCTTTACCTCTTTGAAACATTCGTTCTATCTTTATGCAAATAAAAACATTCAAGCGAATCGAGATGAAATCGATAAATATTTCTTTTACACTTACCGGGTATAGTTCCGCGTACCAGTCACGATTTTCGTAAGCTATGTACGGTTTTTTCTGTTTTTCTTTTTGTTGAAAAAACTATGGTGGCATTATTCTCTAATCGTACATGAATATCAGTCGGCTTCTAGATTGAGGATTTGAAATCGAAAACTTGTCAAATAGCAGTAAATTTTGAACAATCTAGAATACGGATGTAAGTAGAAATAGAAATGATAGTGTAATTTAACAATAGGATGTTTGAACTTTATTGTAGCTTTGCTAAAAGTGGGAACGTAAACCAATATTATTTTTGGACTGTAAATAGTAATTTCGTACACAGAGTCGGACCAAATTTTATAAGTAGGAAGGATGACCTGCCAGGGTTGCGGAATCCTGCCAGGGTTCAACAAATAGTCACCGCAGCCCTGGAACGCAAAGGGCTTTGGAGGAATACCTACGGATGGGTTTCAGTCAGTAAGAGTCTGACACTCCCTTCCGCTCCGCCCAGAGCGACAGGAGTAACTTGATGACTTCCCTTCCTTAAAAAAAGTAAGGATATACATACCTATTAGCATTATAATGCTGTTATACCAGCAAGAAAGTCACCCAAGATTGAGTTTCCGGCATAACATTATTATTTGCGGTAGACAGTATTGTCACGACCACAAAAATGCAGGATACTGATCAATCTAACCTATACTTATTACGGAACTAAGATATATATCTACAAACCGGTTGAAACTAATCTACTTGGCACGACAAAAAACAAACAAAAAGTGTTTAAGTGTGTACTTGCGTAGGTATCCGTAATTTGCTAAGCTTTTTCCTTTCGGCAGTAGTCTTGGAATGCGAGGAACAAAATATAGGCATAGATTTCTTCATTAGGCTTTTTATAAAACTGTGAAAACATTTCTAAAACAATGACACACCTATTGTTTTATAGGAATTGTCATTCGCTTTACGAAGAAGATCATTATATAAGTATACATATGTATAAAGTCCAAAAAAAAATATTATACATGGCCAAATGCATGCCATGCACGATCCCAAAGGCATCTTTCTGATCGCACTCATTATTCGGACAATTATTTAATTCAAAATGGCCGTGAATGAAGCTTTGCCAACATTTTTTGTCGAGCAATTTCAGCCAACTGTTCCCTCTAACTGAATAAAACTGAACCAATGCAATGCCATTCGGGGAAGCGTCGAATATTGTACCTTTGAGAGTTCTATTAGTTGAACGACTGCGTCAAATTCTCGGAAAAACTGGAATGGAAGCTTTACTGCGAACTTGTCTGCTTGCATCCTAGTTTGAATTTCCGAGAATGGCATAACAAGCGAGTACCTAAGGTTATTTGGGTTTCATTTCATGTTAGTCTGGCAGTTTGAGTTATTATGCGTCCTACCCAAATGTCCTTACTTTGGTATTGTTCGTCAAATCGCTGAGCTCCTTACAGTTCTAAGTTTGAGCTTCACGATAACTGACAAATGCTTGCATTATCTGGACAGGTCCCCTTAAATCTGTGTGGCACTTTCCTCAAAAGGCCACCTCAGACATTAATTAACCTACATGGTTCTCATATCATTTGATCAGTACGGATTGTATGGACTTTAAAAGAGACTTTGACCTCTGAGTTTGTTTTGGTGTTTCTTCTCAGGGTAGTCAGCTAGGAAACACCGGCCTCATCTAGCTTAAAATGACCAAAAAAACATTGACTTAAAAAAGAGTTATGTTCAACCTACTTACAAAATAAATATCATTTATCATTTAATAGTAACTCAAATTGCTACTCAAATCTTGGAAATAGAGCTTCAAATTCCGTTGCCATCTCTCAGAAACCAAACACAAGTATCTCCGTCTTAATAACAATAATTAAAATATAACAATGCTTCATAAGAAAAAGACATTATTACCACATAGTTATAACATAATTCGTAATAAAATAGTATCACTCGCGTATTATCACAACTATGCCAAGGGCGATGCCACTGATATTGGCCGTGGACCTCACATACTAGGTGCCACAGTTTAGCGACGAACAGTATAACAACTAGATGCGATGGGTTCACTCATCCGCGAAGGCTGACCTGCGCTACTTGGTGAGGGATAGTTAGTAATCATTTGAAATAATATAAACAGGGTCTACCTTCGAGGTTAAGCAAGGCATGCCGACGTCGGACTGTGGATGGGTACCCAGACTCCTCCGTGCCTCGGAAAGCACGTTAAGCAGTTGATCCCGGCTGTCATTTGTAGATATTTGACAGTCTTTATGGGTGATCAGAAACCAAGAAATTTGACACCAGTCTTGCAAAGGGGTTTCGTGTTCCCCAGTTACTGGGTTGTGGAGGTCAGGATAGGCAGTTGCTCCATATAAAAACTGGTACTCTAATGCACCCGGTTCGGCTGTGAGCCGTTCCTAACAAAATTGGGAAATGCCTAGGCAGGAATGATGATATCCGCAAGAGAACCAAGGTAACCGACATAGCCCGAAGGATCGCCAAACTGAAGTTGCAGTGAGCAGGGCTCATTGCTCGCAGAGGCCGAAAAGTTCTGGAGTGGCGACCGCGTACCAGAAGACGCAGCGTTGGAAGGCCTCCCACAAGATGAACCGATGACCTGGTGAGGGTCGCTGGTAGCCGATGGATGTGAGACGCACAGGACCGGTTGTTGTGGCGACACTTGGGGGAGGCCCATGTCCAGCAGTGGACGTCTTTCGGCTGATATGATGATGATGATAGGCACCTTGATTGTTTTAAATGAATTAAGAGCCTTTTATTATTAATTTGTATAAATGAGATCTGATTTCTGATTTCTCAATTTAGTAGCAAATATCTTGTTACTAGCGAGATGAATGAACAATTCTCCGGATTCGAGATTTCTTGTCAAATTACTTTGAGATTCGACAATACATTTACTGATTAAAATCTCTTTGATAAGTAATCTTGCTTTTCGTGATTATCGAGGTTTCACTGGTTTTAATTTACCTTTTGTTTAGATTACATAAGTAGTGTTTATTTACCACGACGAGGGTGATGATTTTCGAATGTATGTTTGACTATTTATTTGACATAATTATCTAATAGATTCGACGAATTTTAGTCACAAGCTCCTCGCTTGTGACTAAAATATAACAGATTCAAGGTAAAGCAACGCTTGCCGAGGTCGATCTGTGGATGGGTGACCATTTTTAACATACCGAGATTCCTCCGTGCCTCGGAAAGCACGTTAAACCCTTGGTCCCGGCTGTCATTTAGAGATCTTTGGTAGACGACACCAGTCCTACCAAGAAGTAACGTGTTACCCAGTTAATGGGTTGTGGAGGCCTGGTAGGCAGCCGTTCCACATACAATATTGGTATTCAGCTGAATCCGGTTTGACTGGGAGCCGATCCCAATATAGTTGGGAAAAGGCTCGACAGATGATGATGATGAGAGTCAGATTGAAATATGACAAAGTAAAATAACTACCACTGACTGCATCAGATTACACAAGTATGGCTGTATGGTCGTTGTATAATTTGAACTGTGAACTTGTGTGGGAAACTTATAAGTATTAAAATGTTGGTTTAATCACGACGATTTAAAGTCTGCTAAGCCATTGATTCTTGTCTTGTTGTTTTCAGTTAGCCTTCTACATGTTCCTACACTGTGTAGGACCTTCGCATCAGACAATTGATGCGTTGGCAATATTATTAGGTTACGTCTACTGATGACTGACATAACAGATAATCATATCGTCGACATGGTGATTACTTATTACTACCGTACGTGAAGATGAGAAGGCATTTTGAGTTTATCAAAGGCAGTCAGGTTTTCGTTAGTCCGAAATAAAGGCAAAAACTGAAAAAAACAAAACTCAAAGCATTTATTTCAATTAAACCCATAAAGTTGAAGTGCCAAATTGAAGTGGCAGTGGGCACTACATTGCTCGCAGAACAGATGGTAAGTTTTGGAGTGGCGACCGCGTCCCGGAAGACGCAGCGTTAGAAGGCCTCCCCCAAGGTGGACCAATGACCTGGTGAGGGTCACGGGTAACCGATGGATGCGAGACGCACAGGACCGGTTGTTTTGGCGACACTTGGGGGAGGCCTATGTCCAGTAGTGGACGTCTTTCGGCTGATATGATGATGTTGATGAAACCCATAAAGTTGTTTAATCTCATGAGTGCGGGCGAGCCGTAGTTATGTAGATACGAGCACATTGGCTTAGTGTGTGTAAGCTTGTTTCAGTCACTCCCAAGCGTAGCAACAACAATACAGGCACTTTGAATTGTCAATCAGTCAAAAAAGATGAAGATATTTTCACGTTCCAAAGCGTAGATCTCTATGGAGAAGAACGTGCAAGAAACTCCACGGACACTCTTTTAAGGTAGCCGTCACACGGCGATCAAATCTAGCTCGATGTGCTGCTGGAAATGTCATCATGAAAATCTCAGTGAACAATATGTGTTGGGCTTATTCTTCTTTTTGTGTCGATTGACTCATATTACATTTTGTCTGACCAGTATTAAGCAACTTGTACAGCTATCATTGACCTCGTTCAAATCTTGGATGGTGCAGGTGGTTGTGCACGAGGGGCAATTAAGAAGGTGATGCATGTCCTGTGAAGGGGCTCCACACTGGCACTGTGTTTGGGATGGGTGAAGAATGGCTTATTCATTAGGATTGCAGGTGGCCTTCTGTAACTTCTGCCTACCCATTGTACACAGAAAAATTTACTGGGTTTAAATGATTTATTAGCAACCCAAAGTTTCTTTTAGTTTGGAGTCGATTAGATACCAACTTTCAATAAAATTCTTTAACATTGTAGTCACAAAATGTAATACCAACGCGTGTCTACTAAGAACACTGTTTCATGAAAATGATTTATTTAAAATTCAAGCTCTCGCCTATATCCGAGGTCCTGTCACGACTATCTGCACACTTGGCAGCGTGACGCGGCTTCGTAAACATTACCTATTTACCATACTAGACTCAGCTGAGCGGTGCTGCTCGGGGCTGGTCACGAATTTACTGTTTCCCCATTTTGTTTGCATGTTGCAATAATTCTTGATTTGAGTCTGTGAGGTCTTGAGTATTAGTTGAAGTTAAAAGTTGTGAAATGGTTGAGGATTTTTATTCTCCGTCTTCCCTTCATTCTTTTCTACTCGACTTCGAAAGAGGTAAGTCAGAAATGGTGGGAAGTCAAAGCTAGGCAGACCGCGTATTTACAAATCTTCATTTCAAAACTTACAAAAAAGCTTTGTGGGGTAATTACTTCTTCTCTCTCTTCTTCAGCTTTTTTACCATAACACAGAACTTTTAAACATTCGACTGATAAGCCGATACTTAACTTTGCAATGAGCTAGCTGGGGTACTTAGGCATGACAAATAGACAAAGTAGTTATAAGCCTACAATACCAAAATGGTGTCTCAACAAATACTAAAGGAGTCAGAAATACCCATATAAGACAAATCGATCTCCTATAATAACAACAATGCAACATAATATCAGAATCGATCAACTTCCGTACAAGACAATCGAGTGCGAGGTCGACACTCGGTCTTGACCGACGATTAGTTATTGCAGAACTGTGAACTGCGGTCTATAGGGTGACCAATATGTCTTGATACGTCAAGGTGGCTCTACTTGCAAAAATCTCATCAATTTATGACATTCTAGTCTTTTGCAGCAGCTTCGCTATAGAAAACTATACCATGGGAACAAACTAACTGCCTCCGTAGTTGACTGGTTTAGGCATTAACTTGTGACCCGGTGGTCGTGGGTTCGATTCCCATGGGAAGCATACTTTGTGAAGTTGTTTCCAGTTTGGCTAGGACATTGCAGGCTTGAATCACCTGATTATCTGATAAAAAGATGATTCCGTGCTTCGGAAGGCACGTATAAGCCGGTGGTCCCGGCCGCCAAATGGCGGTCGTCAAACCATGTCAGAGGCACTTGAGGCGGTTTAGAAACTCTGACACTAGGGTGGGTGTGTGGGGTCGTTAGACCTTACTACCCACACAAAAAAGAAGAATAACCGGGATAAAAAGTATCCTAAGCGCTAGTCCAAGTGTCAAACAATGACTTCTTAAAACCGTTATAGTTCCGGTGTGAAAAGAGACGGAGACGAGACCCATAGCACTATCTCTTTTTCACAACAGAATCATGATGATATTGACACGTCATAGTAGAGCTTTGGTCCATGACCCATCCGAATATCGAAATCTAAATTTGTTGATGCTTGATTGATAACCAGAGGCCCTAGACAATGTGCCATTAGATGCCCTAGAGAATGCGACTGTCGAAATGCCAAAATGTAGGAATTTGATCACATGACATTTCGATAGCATCTGTCAAATCCCATACATTTTTGACGTATTGACAATCGCCTTCGCCGCGCTGCCGTTGACAGAATCTCACTTGTCTCAAGCCCGAACACAGATCTCTACAGAGTTTAAAAATTCCATAATATTATTAGTATAAGGTAGAATATAGGATAGAATAGGATTCAGTACATTTTAATGTAGTTCCATATAATGCCATCTTTCAACTTCAGTGCGATTTTGTAAACATCAGGCGAAGCAGGGAACGACAAGTGAGCTGTCAAACCATACTAACAAGATGGAATGACAGCTCACTTGTCGTACACTCCACCTCAGTGTACACTGAGAGATGATGACAGAATAGACCGGTAGAATACATAGACTGGATTTTCATTGATACATGTGAAGATTCGCATCTTCGTTGGTCTAGTAATTTTAATGAAGATGCTAATTAAAGTTATGTTGTTAGTTATGTAGATCTCGCAGTAGGGGTCACTCGCTTAGCAACCTACTGCAATCGACTAGATATGCTAGGTAAAAAGGTACACTACGGCTCAAATGTATTTGGCCACTTGCATTTTTTGAGATCAAAGCTTTGTGACTTTTGTGAGGCCACCAAAGGTAAACACAAAGATGAGTCTAACGTTTAAAAACAGAAGGTAAGTATAGTAGTTATAATGTTTAGAGAATTGCTAATATACCAATGAAGTCATTTATGAATAACCTTTTCTAGGTGGCCAAATACTTTGATTTACTTTAGCATTTTATGAAATGGAAGAAAATTGGATTCAGAGACAGACGTCAGAGAGGATTAAGACAACATTTTTATACCAGTAGAAAAGCACGACAGTTAAAAGCCTATGCTATCAAAATACAATAAGTAAGTCAGCTGTCTGAAAAAATCTTTGTTTTCGAATTTATGACTCACTGCAAATAAGGTCACGTCAGTACAAATCAGTGATATGAAGTTAAATGGAAATTCATTTGTACAGCCTACAAGAAGAAAACAGAGAGAATCCAAGTGTTACACTTGACATTTAGAAATAGTGTGTTCTTACAAGTATAAAAGAACCTTTAGAAAATGTTGTAACGTCTTTGCTTAAAACAAATCAATAACAAACAACAACTTTACATAAGTTTCGTTTGAACAAAATTCTTTTTTTCATTTCACTTCTTTTACTCATTCTTGTGTAACTTAATTTTTAAGTTAGTGCGTGGACTCGGTGTCAGTAACATTGGTAAATATTTGAGTATCTTCTTAAGACGTGATTAAAATGAGACTAACCACATCATATTATAACACGTTTCCCTTGAGTATTTTCTAGCTATCACTGACCTTTTCTGACTGTCAATTTGACTGATGTAGGTAATCTTGTACCTATGTTATGTATGTTTTACGAATTTCCCTCTCAGCTGTCGAGTGCGATGTGCCGTAACAGCGTGAGTATTGAACGGGTCACAGGTTAGATGATGTCGTGTCAGCGACAATATTATTGGTTGTGACAGGAGTCACATAACATATGGGTTTACCCATAAATTTCTATGATAAATGCGTTTGCATTTTGTAAAAGGCCTGAAAGAAGTTGTTCTAAGGGCTTTTATACACGACATCGCGGCAAGCATAGACAAAGGCGGTGGTATGAGCTAAACTTCTCGAGAAAGATTGCTATAAATAGGGTGATGAATAAAAAAAAATATTAGTCCGTCAGATGGATTTACAAAAAATATTAGATACGTATTTTATTTTACAAAGCTTTTTCCATGCAGTGTGAAAATTAAAGTTTTTTTTTTATAGTTTTGTATTTGACCACAATCTCATCTAATGGAAAGCAATGTTGTGGTCGACGATGGAGTACGCTTACCTAGGAGTAATCTATGCACTCTTCACATAATCAATAAAGCATTGTCTATGACATCGTGCTTTTAAAGGTCACTAATTAAAACAGAACCAGCATTATCAGAACACTGCAGTTCAATACAAATAACTCAAGAATATCTTTTATTCTCACAATGTGAACAAGATCCCAAGACCCATTTAAAACGGCACAAAAACTGAATAGCGAGCCTATTCATTGAACAAACAATAAAATGCAGTTGCTATTTATTTATAAAGCCGGATTGAACCAGTTTACCGGTTGCCTTGCGGTAATACTCTTAATCAAGGACCCACGCATTTCTACTAACTTAGCCTAATTTATGTAAAAATGTTTGTATCTTATTCAAATTAAAGGTTTGTCAGTTGCGTCATAAGATTTGGTGGTATGTCGTTATGTGTTGTTTCCGCATTCAGTTTCCTAAATTTAATGAGAGTTGACCTACGCGGTTTTTTATTTTTTTGTGTGTTCCTGTTGTATGTTTTTAAGTGTTTGAGGAAAATTCTGTTAGCAGTTGCATAAATAATAATCTTATTATAAACTAGTCCCACATTTCAAAGATGCTTAACACTGTCTTATTGGACTTTTTTTCCGCTCTGCCCGCCTAGACAAAAAAGACGTGTGGCACTCGGAGACTGCCGCGGTAAAGCTATTGCAATAGCTTAATAATTATGTTAGCAAAACCGCGGGAAAGTAGCAATACTAATAAATAGGGCACCAACCTCAAAAAGTTCAAAAGAGGTCACATTGCATTTGACAGCTCAAAAATGCACTCGCAACTTATAAAAATAATTTAAAAAAAACAAAACTTTCAAATTAAGAACACAGATCGTCATAGAAACAAAAAGTATCACCGCTGTGCCGGTGGGAGTGGGGGGGTGTTAGGTTATTTTCGTTACGGAATTTCTGGATTCGGTCTCCACGCTCAAGGCCCGCGATAGAAGCCATGCAATAGCTTAAAAACTTTTTTGTAGCGTTAACGACAGACGCCGACGACAGTGTATGGGAATGCCATTAGATGTGGAAAGGAAACGTCATCACCTAATGTCATTCCTATACATTTTGTCGTCAGCGTCTGACGTTAATGCTGCAGAAAAGTTTTTGTCTAGGCCTGCTGGACGGAGCGGAAAGGAGTGTCAGACTCTCTTTCTATGACGCCCTTTGCGTTCCAGGGCCGCGGTGACTCTTTCGAACAAATTCCGCAACCCTGGCAGGGTTATTGGATGTATGCGGTAGATACTCTCAGGAAGAACAGACTCGTTCTACTATATCAGCACTGTGTCAAAATCATTTTTTTCCCCAAAAATATGCTAGGTTACTGCGGAATAAGCCAAGGAAGCGAAGCCGTGAGTAACAACTAGTTTAGTATATGAACAAGATTCAGTACACAACCATCCTGTTGTTATACTAGTCACCAGATTTCAAAGCTCCTATTAATTTCATAATAGAGGTAAACATGCCCCACTTAGAATAATAACGCCTAGAAGGAGAGTCTCATACACGCTCCCTACCAAAAAATGAAGCAACTTTCGTACTTATGTGTGAGTGAGCGGTATGTAATTACAGCCACAGACGTAAAAAAATGTTGCTAGGAATGAACACTTTCCCTAAAATCGGGAAAAATGTTAATATACTTGGGACAAATCATAGATCAATGTAAAAAAAATGTTAAGTACGTTACTTGTCGGTATGTACTTATTGTACCTAATCGAAATCCAAGATGGCGCCGACGAAATTTGCTAACTTTTCGTCATGGGGGTCATTTCCATGGTTTCTGGGGTCGCTAAAACCGATTATGGGGTTAAAATTGAAATCCAAGATGGCGCCGACGATATTTGCTAACTTTTCGTCATGGGTGTCATTTTCATGGTTTCTAAGGTCGCTAAAATCGATTATGGGGTCAAAATTGAAATCCAAGATGGTGCCGACGAAATTTGCTAACTTTTCGTCATGGGTGTAATAATTTTCATGGTTTCTGGAGTCGCTAAAACCAATTATGGGGTCAAAATCGAAATCCAAGATGGCGGCGACGAAATTTGCTAACTTTTCGTCATGGGTGTCATTTTCAAGGTTTCTGAGGTCGCTAAAATCGATTATGGGGTCAAAATTGAAATCCAAGATGGTGCCGACGAAATTTGCTAACTTTTCGTCATGGGTGTCATTTTCATGGTTTCTGGAGTCGCTAAACCCGATTTTGGGATCAAAATCGAAATCCAAGATGGCGCCGACGAAATTTGCTAACTTTTCGACATGACATTTTAAACATCAGGAGGACAGATAGTGGTTTTTCACTTTTATAGAAAACTTCAAATCGTTCTCTCTCTCCTTCTAAACTCTTTTTGGAAAATGTTCTCAACTAACTATTTAGACCTGGTTAGATGGCGTATGCATACTAAGTTTTCGATTTTCCCCATAATCGGTTTCAGCGACTCCAGAAACCATGAAATTGACACCCATAAGGAAAAGTAAGCAAATTTCATCGCCACCATCTTGGATTTCGATTTTGACCCCATAATCGGTTTTAGCGACCCCAAAGATCGCGAAAATGACACCCATGAAAGACTGGTCGGCACCCGCGGGGCCGACAAGGCTCCCGCCTCCCCCGGCCCCCCCCCTGGTTGGCCGCCCAGTCTGATGTTCCTTTATTTCAATTTTAAGACACGATCTCATACACAGGTGTCGGTGTCGCCGCGTGTCGCGACTATGGTTTTTTCCCATATGAAAACTGCCCAACGCGCCTAAAGAACTTTTCACTTAAAAAAATGCGCAAATTATTTGAATCAACCGTAATTATTAGCTTTCGTTTCATACTTACAACTTTAAACAATAAGCATCATAATACAGGTAGACTCAGGGCTTTAAATACCGGTAAAAATTTATAACGTTACCTTGCATTGACAGGAGTTAACGTTAATATTAAAATAACGGTAATAGGTTTAACGTTATTCAAGCACCATTTTAACGTTATTCTTTATTAACGTTATTTCTAGTTTAACGTTAATTTTATCGTTATTTTTAAACGGTTATCTCTGTGAGGTGGTGAAGTGTCAGGTTGTATCTTGATCAAAATATGATTCACGACAGTAAAAAATATGTAAGTAGGTATAACCATAATTACATTTCTTTTCTCTTAGCTAGATTCAGGAAATCTGGTTATTAAACACATCAAATCTAAGTTCATGATGATGAGTAAATGATTCTTATGGTTAAATCTATGTAAATACATAATTGTTATTGCTGCGCATCACATTTTGATTAAATTACAACCTGACACTGACCTTCAAATAGCAAAAAATACAAGAAAGTTCGCGGGCTATTATAACACTAATTATTTTACCGTTAAAACGATAATTCTCGTATTTTACGTTAAATGTTACTTAACGTTGTATTACTGGTATTGTTATCAAATACCGGTAAATTTTATAACGTTACTATGGTATCACAATTGAAATTAACGTTATGTAACGGTTATTATTTTGTTATTTGGTAACGTTAACAAGCCCTGGGTAGACTCCAACAGTTAGTGCTTACTGTATTATGGGTAATTTTTCTTTACAACTGGCAACACTACATTGTGATAAATTAGGTTATGAAAATTTTAATTTGAAGATCGATTTACGTAAAAATAATGGATTTAATGTAAGTACTTACTTGTGAAACGTGATTTTATCACATTTTTTTTGTTTTCCTGGTGTGTTAGAGCATCTTTTTATGCAACAAACTGTCATTTTTAAATATTTCTCGGGAGGTGCATTCAACAGAGCGTGACCTTGAGCACTGACGGCTCGCTGCGCCGAGTACTCCGTATATGGAGTAGTCTGAGTTGCTTCACTTTTGATGCTCGTACTAGGTTTCTAGGCGTTATTATTCTAAGATGCCCCAATTATCAAGTCAAATGCACGCGAATAAATGTCGTCCATGTAACAATTACCAGTATTACCACATACATGGCACTGACACATTTTTTATTATCATTGTTTACATATTTTTTCATAATTGACACGCGATACCTGTCGGTGGTCTTCTTGATGAAGATTAATTATTGTTTGCTGGCTTAGAATAGGAATGTAATACCGTCATGTGTATTTGATAGTAGCCGAATACTGTATCCAAGTCATCATCTGCCTAGCCTTTTCTAAACTATATTGGGGTCTGCTCCCAGTCAAACCGGATTCAGCTGAATACCAGTAGTTTACGTGTAGCGGCTGCCTGTCAGACCTCCACAACATAACTGTGGTACCCATTAACTGGGTAACACGGTACTTCTTCGCAAGACTGGTGTCAGATTTTCAAGCAATGATCGCATTCACATCTCAATCGCTAAATAGTAGAATTGGCCCTTTGGTATTGTAAAATCCTTTTTTAAATTTGAACAATGTCATGCGCCCTGAATCTTCTCTGATAAAAACCACAGTAATAATCTGCAATATTTATGGAAATCTATCTCATCAGTATCCGGATTTGTCTTCAAGAGACGTGCTACGGTTCCAAAGATACACACGCTGAGGCCATCAATAACACCGAACTGATTGAGCCGGGGTCTGTTTTATCTGTGCGATTTTTTACCCTGATGGTTTATGTGTGGGAGTTACATACGTTCTAAGATAAATAAAAAGTGGGTAAGCAATTTTTGGGGGACTGAACCTTCTTTTTTTTTAAATATTGCCCCATACATACTAGGAATTTCTCCTGTATCGTGGGTGCGTCTTACAAACAAAATATCTGTAGCCACGACGTGACGTTTTTGTCACTTGTGTATGGTACTTTCGTTTAGGTAATGTAAAACTTAGATTGTTAGTCGAATAAAAGAAAAAACTGCTCTCGCAATGAGGGCGTTTGAATTCGCCACTAGAGGCGCTAGTATAGCGTGAGGTCTGTCAAAATGTAAAATTTCACTGTTGGTTGGCTTTTGACAAGAGTTTATTTACTAATTTGTTGTGACTATTGTGAATATTTTAGTGGCAGATTAAGTTGTGGTTCTACCGACCACTGCATTGATCATACTTTTTGTCGGAAATATGAATATGTCCTTCTTTTTTTCGATTAAGATTAGTCCGCGTAACACTGCGACACTATCTATTATATGTTGTATTTAATCGCACGTTTACGGCATTCTAAATTATTTTCCTTTTATCTTTATTTACATATACCTACGTAATAACAACTTTAATGCTATGCTTGAGGACCTTAATCACCAGTGGCGCCACAAAATATTTTTAAGGACTTAAAAAAAAAACTTTTAACTATGTTATACCTGCCAAGAGAATACACTTTCCTATATATCCTATCCAACCAATTTTACTTCTGAAAGGTTTAATCATAGAATAGGTCATACAAATTTATCTATGCAATAAATCTAATACAAAGCCTAGCCTATAACCGTGCCACGTGTTCATTTACAATTAACTGGCTACCAATTGATCTTAATGATCGATTTGAATAAAACCTTACGGAAGTTTCTGTAATACGTGCGTCATTTGTCACGACATAATATCTATTGCAGATAGCTTGCATGCAATAAAGAATGCTATTGCACGAACAATAAAATACATTGCGTACAACCTTGATCTTCAAACAAGCTTGCCAAATCAGTGAAAGGGTTGGACGTTACTAAGCAGTAGAGAACAAGTCATTTTGTTAATTTAATTTATTTGTTTTGATATCAGTAGTAATTTGAATACGGAAATCGATCTTGTGCTTGTTTTAAATATGCCTGCGTAGTGGCCGCGCAGTTGTCAAAATTATTCTTAAAAAAAAGATGTAGATATTTTCTGCATTATTTCTTCATATGAACTTTAAGTGCTAAATCTCGCACACTCAGTACAGTGCAATATGCTCAAAACGGGGTAGATAAGTTTATCTTCAGGTATAAATATAGTTGAGCCTTTAATATTTTTAATTTTATTAATAGACTCTGATCCGATCACAATCACAATCTGTATCACAATTTCAATCTTGTAGTTTGAAATTGAAATTGTAAAAGACGATGATTTTTTTTGTTACTTTATTACTTAAGACTAACATAATGTAGACATAACATGTCATGTCTTCGCGCTTTTTAGGCTAAGGGCGCATAGACGTGGCAATTATCTTTGAATAAGGCTAAGGCTATTATTAGATACTCATTTAAAAATAACTGATCAAGCAAATACTTACCTATTATTTCTGATGTTATGCTGTTAATTGAAAATATTTCTAATTAACGATTCATTATTAGTCATAGGTCATAAAAATATCTTATCTTATCTAAGTTCGATTGTAATTTTCAGCCTAGACCTGTAAATCAATTATCTCAATTAGTTTAATCTTTAATTATTTTTAATTGAGTACGCTTAAGAGGCAATTTACATGACGGTGGATATCATTTTTCTCGGAGACTTCAGAGCGAGCCTGAATTATTTGTCCCTAAGGAGCTGACGACGACGCCTGCTTAGTCACTTCCATTTAAGTGGGTATTCTAATTAAGTAATTGTAATTAGGAGTGTTTATGTATGCAGAACATTACCTTTTTTTTTAAAGTAGTATGTATTAGTTTTTTAAGTCAGTACAGTGCAACATAAACAACTATTTTACCATCTGTCAGGAGGTGTAAATCTATCATCAAATTGCGTCTTTGGTTATTTTGGAATTGTTTACTAACTTGAAGTCGAGCTCATCCCGTCATCTTCGTCTTGGTTAGCCACGACGAAGTCGTCTTGCATTTAGTGGGACTCATCTTGTGGTTATTTCAGCCTATTTCTCATTGTGACAGAATACATGCATCTTCAAAGTAGCCGAAATAATTATGAGAGTTGGTTTTTTAACCAATTATCACATTTGAGTTGGATGGATTAAAAAAACTAGCTTCCAGTTATAATTGTAAGTTAATAGGTGGTCGGTGGTCGGTCTAAAATCATATTTCCCCATAGTAGCATATTACCGTAACGTCAAGTTGACGACAGGTATGGTTAATTATAGTATGAATTAATAGTTGCCTAAGACATGTACTACCAACTGTTTTAGCATAGAGTAATAAATCAAGTTCATGAATAAAACGTTTTTAATGCATAGGGATATTGAAATTGTTAACATCGTGTCAGCAAGTATTGTACGGTTATTTTTGTATTTATTTATAATTTGATGTAGATTTTTTATATAGATCCACTTATTGTACACTTGGAATATTTATGTTGGAATATTTATGAAACATATCATCATCATTATATATTTTTATATAGTTTTTACGCATAATGATTAGTTAATATTTCATGTTTATAGAGTCAAGCTCTTTTTAAGATTATTATACTGTAGTGATATGACTATATTTTTAAATTCACGATGGATCTGATAGAAAAAAAAGAATAAAACACAAAAAATCAAGACAAATACACTTGACAGATGTCACTTATGTATATTTAGGGTGTCAGGGACAGATGTCACTTACACGCTGTCACTAAAAATTCTGGGTCACGAAAGTAAAAATTTTAATGAAAAGAATTAAACTAATTCCTTATGTTTAACTATAAAACTAAACTAATTAAACCATTAAACTTTAAAACAGTCTACCTACACAGTTATTTTTTTTTTTACTTATTTGTATAAAACAACCATAAAAGGACCTAGACACTAAGTTCCTGTTTCATTCTCACATAATACCAACCGTCTACTCTAATAGTATTGTTACGGATATTGACCCGCGACTGGTCCAGCCAGTTTGCAAACAAGCCTCTTACTATTGTTCGTTTTTTAAACAAAGGCATTCGTATGTGTCCTTGGTGCTTGAAAACTTTTTTATTACGAGTCTTTATGTAATAGTACGCACTTGAACTTGTTTTAATATTAATGAGCGTAAAATAATGATATGTTATTTTTACTGATGTAGGACATTTAAACTGGATGTACGAGGTCAGATGGGTTGGATGGGCATGAATCGTCACGTGGTGGCTGCCTGAAGAAGGTGGTTGAAGGTAAATAAAAAACGCTGGCGTAACGGACTCGTTCCTGACAGATCTGCCGCGTCATAAAGTTAGCTGGAAAAATATGGGAGATGTCTTTGCTCAGCAGCGGGACAACATAGACTTATTAAAAAAAAAACTTGAACTTGCAGACAGCTTTTGGTATTAGGTACTTAAAGTGCATTACCAGATTTTTTTGTCTTTTGGATAGAAATTCATTAAGTGAATTCTCCTGCTCTGGGTGAAGCGGTAGAGCCACTCTTACTGACTAAAACCTATCCATGTTCCTTCAAATGCTCTTTGCGTTCCAGGATCGCGGGAACTCTTTCGAACAATTCCGCAACACTGGATTGTCAGACCTACCCCCAGGCAATCGGCCGGACACTATAAGTTCGAGACAAAGTGACTATTTGATCGCCTACTCACAGTATGACATTTCACATAAGGTTCCTTGTGGCAACCCCGAGAATTATTAGGTCCCGTTATCTCAAACTAATAATTTTCGTACAACTTACAAGATAAACTAGAACACAAGCAGATACTAGATTGCGAAGGTGTCGCGAAACATTATCTGGAGATCGCGAGACACCAGGCGATCATGTTGCTACTGTGATTATATTGCACGATCGTTATGTCATTAATTAAGGCGAATTAATTCGGTATAAACTCAAAAAAAATCAAAGGTTTTAGTTTTAATGCTCATTTTTCAATTTTCAATAACTTTTGTTTCGAGAAAAAATGTCACGGTATGACATATCTTCTACACAACATGTAACAGAATAAACGCAATACCTCTTAAGGGGTCACTGTACTCATCATTATGAACAACTTTTAATATGGGACCCCCGAAATCGCTAAAAAAATTAGCTGTTCAGTACATTTTGTGGAGTTACGAAAGAGACCATACAGACCATCGGGTAGAGGGAGACCATACAGATAATCAATTTGCCTAGCCTTTTGCCATCTATGTTGGATTCGGCTTCAGTTTAAACTAATGCAGCTGAGTACCAGTATTTTACATGGAACGACTGCCCATCTGACCTTTACAACCCATTGACCGGGTAACATGGTACCACTTGGTAAGATTGGTGTCAGATTAAACAGAGAATGGATGTGTGGCTAAGTTTTGTTACATTTACAATGACATTTTGAAGGCTTAACAAAGGACCGCAAGCTCGTACGTACATATTTAAGTACCAAGGAAACATACCATCAAAGGAGGGTCGATTTTACAGTTGCTGAGTACCTAACAAAAAGTCATCTCAGTCAGGAAATCAAAATAGTGAAATAGACAAGACTAAGCTGAATGTGTGAACGACCTTTACATGCATAAGTGAGAAAAAATAATAAATATAATTGTCAAAATATTGAAATTTAAAATTAGTGTTAAGTTAGCATGTACGGACGTAAGTTAAATTAAAATGAAGACCAGGAAGGCTGAGAATTCAGAAATATGTGTCATGGACTTTTCTTGAGGCGAGCCGATTGAGTGGTCTAGTTAATTGACCATAACTTTTCGACCTGAAGTTTTACAATTTTTTTACTTCACCATCAAGTTTTTACAATTATCTACTAAAACCCTTCCGTTTTTGTAGAGAATACACGAACTTTTTTAAAAGAACACAAGACAGTGTTAAGTAAGTAAGTCAAAAATAATTGAGGCTTTCTGACAGATGCAACTGAGTTGGAAATGCGAACGTCACTTAAAAATTATGTAGAATTGTCCCCTTAGTTCTGGGACAAGGATTGTCTAAAATTTTCATAGTAACGACATTTATAAACAACTGTCCTTAGCAACTAACTTGCGGAAAGTTATCTCAAGGAAATGTTCTCTCGGGATAAAATAAGATTCTACGTTCTGTTCCCGCACATGGTTAACCCGTGTGCCAAGTTCTAATCCGTCCTTCCTAATCCGTTCAGCCGTTGAGTTGTGGAAAGGCAACAAACTGACAGATAGACAGAGATACTTTCGCATTTATAATGTTAAGCAAGGAATCAGCTAATTCCACTTCTTCCGAAATTTATAAGGTTTTAGATTTGGACAAAATGTCAACAGATAAAGAATGTGTGACAGCAAAACTTTTCTGAAACGTGGGTTTAACCCTTTTTCTCGGAAATCTCTACGAAAGATAAATAATTTCGTGAAGCCGCGACTGGGAGGATAAGAATTGGGTGCTAATTAAACAGACATCTTTTTAATAGCATTATTTGCCTCTAAAAATCTACATTGCCTTCTAAATTACTAAGTCAGCCACAATTAACGAACGTCTGAATGATACTATCTTAGCCACTAGTTATCTTCTATGCAAGCCACTCTAAATACAACTCAGCATGGTGGTTATTTTTCAGCATCTAAATTTGTAACATGCATTCAAGCAGTAAACTTCTAAAATACTATTAAATGACATCAAAAAAGATATTCTATTAGCTTCTATTTCATTAGTATCATAAAAAAAAATAACCTTCTAACCTAACCTGTCCGAGTCGGGGTGCCCCAAATCCCGAACTCGCTGTAAAATGGTGATGAGATATAAATTCCGTGGCTGAGTTAGTAATTAGTTGGCAATGTATAAATAAAAAGGACAAGGTAATATAATTGTTGATCTTTACTTGACGCTTTCCTTAGAATATTTAGGTAGTTGGCGTTGTAAAAAAGACGAATTAGTTTATTAGAGGCTATCACATTTTCCCGTTGCTTAGTTATAAAATGAGAAGTTTGATCACGTGGCTAATAAATAAAAGTGTGGCTCGACTTATTATTTCTCATAAGAATTCAAACTATTTTCTTTCATACGGGAACTTACTTATAATACGTCAGAAGCAAATGCAAGATAACCAAGTAGATTACGATACTTAAAACGCCGTAAATCAAACATAACTACTAAACAATGCATTTAACAGTCATTGTTTAATTATAAAAAAAAATGGAGAGCTGTTAATAAACTTACAGGTTTACTAACTAAATCCATGTTGTTGGTTGTTATCCATGTTAATGATCCAATGTCTTTCCTAATAGTATTAGCATACAATAACATGCAATTTGCAATTAAATATTGTAATTTTAACCGAGCAGGCTCTACGTTTTAAAATGCATATAAAAATGGAGTTAATTTCAGAGCAGTATTTCGAAAAGACGAGTTTTAAATTCAAGTATCCGGGCAGTATGAATTAGCCCTTAAGGTAAAAAAGAAAATAGCAAAAGATTTTTTCCTACCACCGCTTTATTATTGATTAAGACTAGGTAGGTACTAGTAAAAACAATGGAAACCGAGCTTGCGCATACGGTGACAGATATCTAATTTGGCGCGAAATTCAATTAATTTAACGCATTACGCGTATTTTAGATGATATTGGATGTGCCAAAACTGGTGACAGATTTTTAATCGTTTATCTGATAGAAAATCACAGTTTAATTGTTGGTTTTATGCCAAAGAATGTCTAGTATTATTTTTAGCGATCGTGAGCATCTTCAACTTTTAACATCCCATTAGAATTTTGCACAAAAACAATAATTGCCTACCGATTTCTCAATTTATGGCGATGATGTAACAAATACACTTAGAAAATACAGTCATAACTATGAAACCAAACAAAAAAACTCACCAAAAACTGCAAAACACTTCAGAAACACAATTTTTCAAATTGCAACACCACGAGATCCCGCCAAAAATATATGCGCGCGGAATTCGAAAAAAAAAATCAAACACGTTCGCTTCGACTTTTGAATATCGAACTCGACAGCTTGATATTTTTTAAAATTGTTTTTTATTTATTTATTTAAGAATGTTCCTATACAACCTCTATGTATACCAAATAGGCTGTAGCGGTAACATGGGCGCGTGCGCCGTGGTTTGGAGCGCGTCGACTACTAACCAACCTGGTTTCCTTACGAACCTTGAAAGCTACTGAAAGCCCCGCCCGCCTTTGCATTCTTGGTAACAATTCAATTAGATCGATGTTTTACTAATATAGTCCTTCGTGTCGCTTTGTTCGAGAAAAGTGCTTGATAAAAAAAATAGGGTCGTCAATGAGAATCAGTAGTCAGGCATTAAGAATCGATGTCAGACTTGTGCAAGGTTGTGAAAAAAGGGAAAAATGCTGGTTTTCGCAGAAGTATGTTAAGTGGTTTTAATGACGCCATCGGTCGTAGAAACGGCAAAGGTCTGTCTAGGCTGAAACATAATATGATACTTAGTTCTCTAGACAATGAGGTGTCGTTAACGAGTGTTGAGGTAACACCGCTACCGGAAAGCCGCGTGTATTAAACTGAATTAATTAATCTAGGTCGTAGACAAAGGCGCACGATGCAGGTAGTACAGATTTTGTGCGCCTATAGCGATATAAAAACAGATTAAAACACTAGAATAAATAACTTCCTGTATTATCGATAACGCATATCGATGCAGTTCCTTTAATGACTGTGTGTATGCGGCCCCTTTATAATATTGTAATTCTGAAATCACCATTATCTTCTTTAGTTTTCGTCATGACTGTAATTTTCAAGGTTGGATTTTTCTTGTTATAGTAAAAATAAAGCAGATCAAAAAATAAAGATAGCGCAATTTATTTCGACCTTACGCGTTTAATCTGTATATAGTGACTAGCCTAAAATTCCAAGTTTGCAAGTCCAATCCAGACTAACTTACATCCTGCCAGAGTTGCGGAATTTGTTCGAAAGAGTCACCGCGGCCCTGGAAAGCAAAGGGTATTTGGAGGAACACGGATGGGTTTTAGCCAGCCGCTCCATGCACCCAGAGCGGAAGAAGTCATTTGATGATTTCTCATCCATAAATAAAACTACCTATAAATTAGGCGATGCATCTCAGATTAGGAGCCAGCCCCCCTGGAAAAAAATCCTAAATACACCAGGAAGTCATGCAATTATCTAAAAATAATACTTTGTTTTTTGCCATGTATTCCTGAGACATTGCGATTATAAAAGTTGATGCAGTCAGTATTCTACGAAATTTACACACATCTTCGCACCACTCGTAAGGATTATTTATACTTGGCGATTTTTTTAAGGTATTTTCTCTAGTAGGTCTAATCCACGATGTATTGTGACTTAGGGTTGAAATATCTACACTGAATGTTTTTGATGTTTTTTTTTTAATATTGTGATTTGTATTCATCGCGTGTGTCGTAATAACGTGTAATAATTTTAATATGGGGGAACACGAAATAAATTGTTCTTTTTTAAAAAAAAAATCATAAAA
Organism: Melanchra persicariae; assembly: GCA_947386135.1. NCBI lineage: Eukaryota > Metazoa > Arthropoda > Insecta > Lepidoptera > Noctuidae > Melanchra > Melanchra persicariae. The sequence continues at coordinate 3,238,009 of OX376661.1, read as the reverse complement.
AAAATGGTACTGTTGAAAATAATTAAACTGCCACAAATTATTGTTGATTTGAGAACAGTGTGGTTCTGAGTGATATATTATGACTGAAATATTTTCAAATTCAACTTCAACAGTTGTTTACGTCTTCTTTGCTTACCTACTTCTCCTTTTTGCTGGATATCTGTAAATGGCTACAAAAAGTATGCGAAATCCTCAGCTGCTGCAGTATGTATTCTTCATGATGTAATCTAATTGGTGCGTCAAATAGATTTCCAAAAAATTCGTGTCCAATATTTTTTGAAAATCTAACGCATGGACTAAATAGAATTATACTTTCTCTACCTTCTAGAATACCCTAATTCAACATTGGAGCAAGACTGGTCTTGGTAATAAAATTAATACATACTTGGTGATCAAAATAATAAAAAGCTGGCCAAGTGCGTGTCGGGTCACGCGCAGTGTAGGGTTCCGCAGTTGCACTTCACAATTTCTCTAAGTACATTTTACAAGTTGGTCGACTATTACTCGTTAACTTGTAATGCCTACTTAGCTGTGATAGTTTTCCTTTTAAATTCGTATGCTTACAATATGATTTTTTTTCACGTCTCCTAAAACAACTGTTTAGTTGGCAGAGGGGGATGGCACTTGACTCGACAACAATTAATTTATACTTTAAAGCTTAATATTTCGCAAACGGAACCTTGGGTGGAAAAATGATTTTAGCACACCCTCAATATTTTTAAACGACCTATCCAACGACTCCCCACACCATGAAAGACGATAAGGTTACCTTTACTGGTAGAGGTGTTCACCAAAAACCTGTTGGACTTGGAGAAACTATAAATAAAAGGGTGAGTTCAGATAGCGGCAGCTTGCTTAGTATATTTTTCAGGTTTTTTATCATAAAGGTTGTTGTTATCAAGTTGGTTGCATAACTGAGCTGACTCCAGCTGATTTATTTCTCAGATCTTCATATTTTTTTCAATCAATATTTTTTTATTTTTGTACGTATTCACAAAATAATTATTCAACACAATCAAACAATTTATTGGCAAAATATACCTACATAGTTGGTACATGTTTTGGTGAACATTAGAAGTTAAAGTCTTAGCTTAAATCGATAATAAAATAAGAACATTTTATAAATTTAAAACTAACTTGAATACCTAGATGACAAATTAATTTAGTATGGCATTACTATATTTTTATTACATTAATTTTCTTTTCCAATAAGTATCTACGCTTTACTCTTTTGCTTTTCGCTTTTTGTTTGTGTGTGACTTAAAATAATTGACATTTTCACAAAAAAAAATCGACTGTTACATACTTTTCTGTTAATTTTGTTACATATCCTATCTGCGTGTAGTTTCCACGAGAATTGACTATCGAGAGAAATTCCAAAGCTATGCTTTCTGATTGTATTATGGTGTGGTTATAATAATGATATGATTAAATGGTAATTATATTGTTTCCTTTTATAATATTGAATTTTTCTATTTCTTTTTTTCTCTGGTCATTTAATGTTATTTAAGACTTCTTGGTTAATTTCTACATTGTAGCTATTAAATGTAATGTTTGGTTTTAGTGGTATTACAAGGGATTAGTCGTCTGCGTTAACTTCAGGTAAATCGTTAAAGGAGAGAAAAATAGAAGCGGGCCCAGTATACTACCTTGTGGGACTCCGACTGTAACGGTGTTAATTCGGATTTAAATACTTTAACATATTTTTATCACTTATATTTGTTATTTCTATATATTGTGCCTACTTGTGAGACAGCTTTGTAGTAATTTATAGGCTACGCCGCGTAACGATATGCATGTTTTTTTTGTAATATATCATGAGCATCAAAATCAAAAGTTTTGCTGTTTGCGTTTTTGACGGGGTTATATCGTAGTTATGGTCTTGCTTTATTGATTTCTTTAATTTTTCGATCTTGGCCGCATTTCATCAAGTTTATCCATGTAGAATAGCAGGGTAGATTACAGCTCTTCTCTTATAACTTGCTTCATTTCACTGAGCAGGTCTCGTTATATTTGTTGCGTTATGTCATCATAGATACAAGTGTGCATGGTAGCAACATCACATCTTTCTCCCTCATAACCTGCTTTGCTTTGACAGGCTGGCTGATCGTCCTCATTCAGGGAACAGACGCCGTCGTTTAGGCAACTTATGACACACGTTTACTTCGCACCTCTCTCCATAGTATCCGGCTTCGCAACTAAAATAATAAAGATAAGAAACAGCATTAGCCCCACTATTTTTATAATTCCGAGTTAGTTTAACCCGTGGTCATTTTATATGGAATATTATGTTATTTAACCTCGTGTTCGCAACTAACTCTCAGTTAAAGATTACTCTGGTTTGCACAAGCGGGCCTTTCTCGATAAACAAGGAAACCAACAAATATTTGTGACTAGACGTTTCGGTTTCATGCAACAGTGTTTTTGTAATTTATCTTAGACGACAAAGAATATAAGAGAACTTGGAAAAAAAATCAGCTGTTCATTACATTTTGTCGACCAATACGCACAGAAATATATGGGGCAGTCGATTTTTTTATCGTAATTTCAGTGTTGGTCCCATAGTAAAAGTTGTTCATAATGATGGAGAACAATTACTTCTTTAAAGGTATTGCGTTTATTCTATTACATGTTGTATAATTTTTCGTTAATCTTTAATGAGATAAACATGTTTTACCTGCATTTAGGTTGTCCCTCAGCACTGATACTACAATCTCCTTGCAAACAATAGTTGTAACACATTGAAATTTCGCATCTCTGACCGGTGTAACCCTGCATACATTCACAACGAGGCTCCCCACTAATTTTCGTACCGTGGACACACAGCAGTCTCGCATCTGTAAACTCAGGCTCCGAGTTATTCGGCATCAGACTCTTTAGAGTTTCGCAGTTCTCATTTCCTTGAATTTGATCCCTTATTGAATAGTTGACTGCTATACTTTCAAAATACCAAAAGATGGAACTCATTGAAAATGTTTTTTCTTTAACATGTTGCTCTGGATTTTTTGGTAGTTGCGAAATTGTCTTTTGACGATAGTTTTTCCAGTACACGAAATCTTTTAATACAGCTAATGAATTTACAATTTTTTCGTTTCTGACAGTGTGAAATGTCCTTCTATTCTTTCCATTTAAGTCAGCAACTTCAATGGATATCTCATAATCTCCATTTTTCTCCATTTTCTCAACCCAGTACATTTTTTGTGTCTGTTGGTCAATGGCCAAGCTTTGTCGGCAAATAAAACTTTGTATTAAAACTTCTCTCTCGGAGCCATCAAACCGAGCTCTCCCGATCTCATAGTCGGTCATCCAGTAAATATATCTGTAATTGTATAATACGATAAATATTCACATTCAAAGGGTTAAACGAATTTTGCCGAGTTATAAAACTACGCACACCGACAAAAATAGCGAGTAATTATTATCCCTGTATACACTGCAAGTTCGTACTTGCGGGGGTTGTCCCCCTGTTGGTGTAGGACTATTACAAAATATGGAGAATGCATGTGCGACCTGATTCCATTCATTTTTTACATTACGCAATTAGGCTACCGGTCCCATATCATTAGTAACGTACCCTCCACAGCTATCCACGGCTATATCCTTGCAGGTGTTATTCAACGTGAGTAAAAGTTCTCCGACAACTGATCTTTTGATTAAAAAATAATGATATTCTATTGAATTAATTGGCTTATTGAAATCTGCTGGATTTAATGAGCTCCAGTATATATTTGTATCTGTCTTCCAAAAGAGTAATTGTGTAACCGAGTCGTAGGCGATCGCCACTAAGTTTAGGTGGGTACTTGAAACCAAAAGTTGTATTTTCCTGGTTGATAGGGCAAAGCTGGATATTGACGTGCCCGGGTCTTCGAAGTTGGCAAACAAAATCCTGGTGTGAACTGGATCGTAAGTTATTGAATGTATAAAAGTAGCTCTCGGAATGTCTTCTGTGTGCATTAGTGTTCCGTTGTAATAAAATTTTAATTGTTTGCCTCCGCCTACGACGACATCTGAAACATAAAAATAAAACTTTTTTTTTAATGACTGATGAATAGGTCTTTTCTTACTTTTTATTTTCATAAAATACGCTACTTATAAAAAGTTCAAAAAATTTAAAATAGTAATTATTTTTTAAATTTATAGTGAACAAAACAAAAAAAAACTGGCCAAGTGCAGGTCGGACTTGCGTGCAAAGGGTTCCGTACGAATCTCATTTTTAGTAGCATGTTATTTTAACACTATAGACTTCGTATAGGTTTTCTGTAATTTATGGGTACTGAACTATTATCTGATTTATTTTCAACATAAGTGGTTTCCGAGTTAAAGGGGAATGGACAATTTTTATCTAATTTCGCGGCTCTGTGAGGTTCGAGGATTGACTGTGATCGATTCTACCATTTTATATAACATCTCGGGACCCTGGGGTCCCAGATCTTTAAATGACGAAAGCACTTAAGCCAACTTGCAAAGGCCCTGTCAGACTCTTTAAATAGAATGATGATTTTGACACTTACCCCAGGGAAAAGAATGCGTCAATTCTACGACCAGAACTATCAACACCAACACACGCGTTCTAAACATCTTGCTCTCTTGACTATGTTGTTCCAGCAGACTAAAAAGATGCGTCCACTTGTTGTGAAATATAAAAGTCTAAAAACATATCTGTTGTGCAAACATGAAGCTATATATACAATACTATATCTATACCAAGATAATAAATCTGTAGAATTTTGTTTGTTTGATTGTTTGAACGCGCTAATCACTAGAACTACCAGTCGGATTTGGATTTTTTTTTGTATTTATATGTGAAAGCCACATTCATGAGAAAAAAAATTCACGGGAACGAGGAATTCTTACGGGAACGGGAAAAATGTGATATACGCGTACGAAGTCGCTGACAAAAGATAGTGATGAAAATAATTATAGCTTTCTCAGTATCTGACATGTTGATAACCTGAGAGGTCCGCTGATAAGAGCTGATGATAGGGTAATACAGGATGTATTTTCCACGTGTGTGTGAAAGTGAGTCTGTTTGCGACGCTTTCTCTGGTTTGTTACTAGTTGCCAATACATGTTTAGTTAAAATTACTATAAAGTGGTTCCATTTTACAAAATATCATGTTTTGGGTGACTTTTGATGGTAGTGTAAACTGTATTTTGGTAATGTTTATTGAAAAATTCGTTAAAACTTAACTATACAAAAACAAAATACAGTCAGGCGTCGAAGTATTCCTCCGCATCGCTGTCATCCGGAAACGTGCCCAGAAGGGTGGCAGCATTGCCACGGTGAATGGCAATGCTATTCTTTGGGCAAAGAACAAGCCAAAAACTGAAATGTGAAGTATAAACTGAAAAACTTTTCAACGAATGGAGACAAAGTACACTCAGAATACTCACATATCAGTCGCAATTTGTCAAAAAAACCTCATTTTTGATAAATTTTTGACAGATTGCGACCGAGATGACAATGGGAACGTTGCTTGAAAATTAATAGAACTGGCAGTTTGACCTCTTTAGTTGGAACTTGTTCAAAGTTTAGATGTTAATGGCACATTATGGATAAGAAGAGGTAAACACGGATTAAAATTATATAACAGATTCTATATCTATCTGTTACATAATTTTAATCCGTGTTATCATGATGATGCTCTTAATGCCACATCATCTACCTAGCCTATTCCCAACTATATTGGGGTCGGCTCCCAGTCAAACCGGATTCAGCTAAATACCAGTATTTTACGTGGAGCGGCTGCCCACCAGACCTCCACAACCCATTAACTGGGTAACACGGTACTTCTTGGAAAGACTGGTGTCAGATTTTCTGGCTTCTGACAATCCGTAACGACTGCCAAATATCTCCAAATAACAGCCGGGACCAACGGCTTAACGTGCTTTCCGAGGCACGGAGGAGTTTCGGTACGTTAAGATGGTCAGCAACGCTTGCCAAGTTTGGTCTGTGGATACCCATCCACAGACCAACCTCGGCAAGCGTTGCTTAACCTTGAAGATCGGTCCGTGCGGCTGTTATACTTTTGCCACGAGCTCCACGAGCTTAATGCCACATGCGCATGAAATAGAAGGAATTTAACATGTGAATTTCTTGGCTGCGAATCACTGGCAGACAAGTGAAGTGGCCAATTAAGACGATGCCTTAAGGTTAAAGGTGTTACATAGTACAGACGACTCATGTTTACTTGAAATACATGTATAACCAAGGCTCAAGGTTAATTAACACTTATCCGGAGTCCGGACTGTGCTGGGACCATAGATATAATAAACAAGGAGATATGCCCGGTAGACGAAAATGTATCCAGTTTGCCCCTACCACTACACATGCAGTTGAGTAAAAGCAATAGCAATTTCGTTGTGTGATTTTTACATTGCTTGTTACAGTCACTTAGCGACAAACTTAGGTCGTGGTTAAGGAGCAATGTACTGTTTTTTTATATTTCTATGGCTGGGACAAATCGTGGTGCGAAACGTCCCGGGCACGGACGAGTGTGAACGAGTTCATATAAAAGAACGCAACGAAACTTTCACTCACTTCACATTTGTTTTCAACGTGAGATTCTCAAAGAACTTGTAGTTATTAAAGATTTATTGCAATCGTTTGTTGGCACTACCTTCTTGACATATTGACCTACTTTTGAACCAGAAGGGAAGGGAATTATTAATTATCTATCGCTGACTTTCACATTTTCCGACCCATTTATTATTATTATTCTTCACTAGGTAGGTATCTTGTGCACGTTCTATGTCAGTGTTAATCGAACAATCGAGATTCATTTGTCATTTTTACCCGAGGGTGAAGCAGATGGGTTATGATTTTTTGAAATTAGAACCAATAAAAAATATATGACAGCTAAGTCATTGAACAGCTACCAGTCGACACTGAGCTTGCTTCCTGGAATTGTGGGCACGTAATAGAGAGAATTTTAAGGCTCGTGCTCGAGCTCGTGGCTAAATTATAACAGCCGCACGGGCCGATTTTCAAGGTTAAGCAACGCTTGCCGAGGTTGGTCTGTGGATGGGTGACCATCTTAACATACCGAGACTCCTCCGTGCCTCGGAAAGCACGATGAGCCGTTGGTCCCGGCTGTCATTTGGAGATCTTTGTCAGTCGTTACAGATTGTTAGAAGCCAGAAAATCTGACACCATAGTCTTGCCAAGAAGTATCTTGTTACCCAGTTAATGGGTTGTGTAGGTCTAGTAGGCAGCCGCTCCATGTAAAATACTGGTATTCAGCTGAATCCGGTTTGACTGGGAGCCGTCAATATAGTTAGGAAAAGGCTAGGCAGATGATGAATAAAGAAAGAAGGGTGTGTTCGAGAAGTGGAAAATTGTATTTATTTTTATTAAACTTTTTGCACGGTGGTGAAGAGATAACATGGCAGGTACATTGTTTAATCAGTTGGAAGAACTGAAAATGTTTATAAATAATATTTATAAATATTACAAGTCTAGTTAAAAAAAAGTCTGGCTAAAAAAAACTGTTAAAAAAGTCTAGTTAAAAAAAAAAAAGTAGTTAACAGTCTACTTAAAAAGAAAACAGTCGAATTGAGAACCTCCTCTTTTTTTTTGAAGTTGTTTAAAAATAGGATAACATTATAGGCTGATTATGCTTACCTACACTACTAAATACGAAAACCCGAAAAACATCATATTGCGAACAGTGCAAAAAGGCTTGATGACAAAAAACTTTATGGTAGCACAGGCTAAATTGCAGCACGTGCGTCTACGGAAAGTATTCAACAGTCAGCGTATAATTAGGTACTAGGAAAAGACCAAATATCTGTAAAATAAAATATCGTAACTGTCACAAAAACTTTCAAGAAGTAAAAAAAAGTTTACACTGCAGTATGAAAAACATCTCGAATTGAAATGCTTAAGAGATAGAAAAAAGTGCAGAAGCAATAAGTAGTATTTCATAAGGTTTAAAAAAAACTATGTAGGTATAATTTTTTAGGTAGGTATTCATTGAAATCAGAAAATGATTTCATTGAGGAAAAAAGCACACTGACAAAAAGTATTTATTAATTTTCATGTTTTTTTTTATTTCCTCATTTTGTTGCACAACCAACGCATTTCAATAATTGTATGCAAAATCACTTTAGCATTTGAGGCGTTTACGTTTACGATACTTTTTTCTAAAACTAGGAAACTGAAAATCATGGGCAAAATGCTATAAAATAGACGTAGTAACAAATGGTTGGACTGATGCATATCTAAGTAAAAGATAATTGAAGGAACTACGTTTACCTATTTATGTAACTTTGTTGCATACAAATACCCAGTGTTAAATTGAACATTAATGGGCGTCTGTTTGCACGGCTTGTAGTGTAAAAATAAATGAGAGTATGTTTGGATGTGACCATACAAGATTCCGAAAATAGCTAGTCATTAGTAGATACTGATAAAGTACCGATCGATACCTAAAAAAGTCGAACAATCCTATTTTCTAACTACTTTAGGAAGAAATGTCCAAACAGACTATTTTAGTGTTCAAATTAAAGCCATTGTCAATTAGTAGTCATGTAATTACTATTAGGCTAAAGTCTAGGTAATCCACTAAGACCTCTTACCTTGACCTCTTATAATAGGCACTATCAGTAAAAGTCTAATAAAAATCACACACATGAACATTTTAAATTAAATTGATAAAACGGACTGAGCGACGCCCGGGCGTGTCGTAGTTAACAATTAATAATAAAAACTTTACACCTGACAACAATAATTAAAGTTCTGCAATAAGTACTTGCTTACAGAATAATTTATGTCTAATAAATACGAGTACATACTATTGCGCAATATCTGCATGATGATTGTGATCTTCGATTCAAAGTCAGTTTATTTATTTCAACTAGACCATTAAAAGGCATTTTCAGATTGAATAAAAACCACTACAAAGTTTTAAATAACTTAAATTTTGGAAGACGGTATTATTGCTCGTGTGGTTTCTTCGTTTTTTGACATCGACTTCCAAAATTAAAGTTGTTTTATACTTTGTTGGTTTTTATTAGAAAGTCGGTTGTATTTTTTTGTAAAAAAAAAAAAATATTTTACATTTTTTAGTACTAATCCCCAATAAACAATTTTGCAAATCCGTCTACATAACGGAGGTATGCTGATAAAAAAAATAAAGATCCTAAAACAAAAAACAATCGAATAATCCCTTAAACACACTAATCCTGGCATCTCTTTCAAATCAACACAAAAGGAGCAATGTTCGATAAACTGTACCCAGCATGGACCACTGTGTTAATGGAGCGTTAGCCACGTTTCTCCATTAGCTGTTGATGAGGAAAAAAGTAACGTATTATGAGACCGTTTATCTCGCCAGCTGCCATCAAAGTTTAATGAGAAAGAAGAAGCATTATATTTTATCCCATCGCTTTTATACTACGTAGAATATTAGTCGGTTGGGAAAGCGCAATTTTGTGGCTTCAGGAAATGTAAGATGGTTCGATTTTTACTGCGGCTTGAAAACCGTAGTTTGAGAACAGCTCTCTTAGTCTTTATTTTAACTGGGCACCTAAAACTTATCCCTCTCACGATGCTATACCCACTGGCAGGCATAGCTCTACCAGATGTTCGCCGTGAAATAGCTAGCCGCATTGAGAAGGGAAAACAGGAACGACGCCGTCACCCCGGGCATGGTCACCAAGTCTAAAAAGTTGTTAAAGTTTTATGAGCTGTAGGACCTCGTTGGAGGAAAGTGCAGCAGACGAGAGATATGCTCTGTGGACAAACACCCTTTATCACCCCGGTAGAGCATCTACCACCTGGACATGAACTTCAGTGGCTAACCTAGAAATCTCTTAACCGACTGTGGATCCAGGTAGGCCGCTGTAAAAATAATCTGGTCAAATGGGGCATTCTTCACCCATCCCAAACGCAGAGCCAGTATAACGGTGATCGTACACAGGACATGCATCACCGTCTTAATTGCTTGTCGTGCACAACTATCTACACCATCCAAGCTTTGAACGAAGCCAATGATAGAGCTGTACAGGCTTGTACAGGCTATAAAGAGCTGGACACGAAAAGAAGACGAAAATTTTGTTTTTATCAGGAGGTTGTAAACATTACCCGGTAAATGGGTTGTGGTGGTCAAATAGGCTTTTACTCTACGTACAGTACTGGTATTCAGCTGCATACGAATGGAACCCGACTCTTACATGGTTGGAATAAGGTTCAGCTGATGATGAAGTAGGTACTCATTTTCTTAGTACAACTTAGAGAGGAGAAATGGAGTTTATAGATCCGTCGGATTCCTAATGTGATTACGGTGCCCCTATTGCAAACACGAGCCACAGTGCCTCAAGGCTCCATACACCTTTACTTTGGGTGATTTGATGAATGCCACCGATGCTGCAATTAAAGTAGCCACCTACTGGGCCCAAACAATATACTCGTAAAGAGTTAACCATCGACTCGAAAAGTTAGTATTTTTTTTTGCAATCTATGGAATTATAGGACTGTGAAATACTCTTTTATTTATTATTTTATGATATAAACAAACCTTCCTCCTTTATTGCGCTTTCTATTCATTTTTTTTTCTTTATTGCGGAACGGGCTACCTATTGACCCCGATGACGCCTCATGGAAAGCGATGCATGAGGTCAATGATGGAGTGAGCGTGCCCAGAAGATGCCTTGTGGCACTGGTACTCCCACGCGTCAACGAAACACAGCAGCAAGAGAACCGCTACCGCAAGGGATGGATTGCCAGTCTTATTATAAGGTGTTAGGTGAGACTGTCCAGGATTTGCTAAACGCTCGGTTCAGTTAAGTGTCTGATGGAACAAATTGCGCTACACGAGGAGGCTCCTTCATGCATCACAAAAGAATCTGGTTTGGAAGAAGTAAACAAACGAATTTTTATTCTATCTAGAGATTTGATCGAAATAGTTGCTATACGAATATAATCTATCAACAAATCAATGAGTTATTATCACTTCAATAACGACGATAAAACTGCAATGACGTATCTACAACCGGAACGAACCCGTACCGATTGTTCGGAAATGTGTCAACCGGTTCTTCGGCGCGACAGTAATTATGCGGTATTGGGAAATCCAGGGCCACTACCTTGTATGTATGTGTTACAGTGTCTACGCAAAGCCGCAGGCATAGCTTGTAATATGAGGTTTAGATCCGTCTTTACAACACCCTGGAATAAAGACCTTTTTATGGATGGGAAATCATCAAATGACCTTCCGCTCTGGGTGGAGCGGGAGGGAGTGTAAGCCTCTTACTGTCTAAAACCCATCTGCGCTCCTCCTAGTGCCCTTTGCGTTCCAGGGCCGTCGTAACTCTTTCGAAAAAAAAATCCGCACCCTGTTGGAATTAAGACCGACGGGACCAAAAAATAATCGTCATTATTATCAGCCTATTATATTCCCTTTACTAAAACTTATACCTATACTGTGAGAGTTTTGCAGCTCTAAAGATTTTTATTGTGATCGTTTTACATTTCAAAATACACTTCTGGACACATCTATTGGCCCACCTTAGAGTTTAGGTTTCGATGGCCCCTACCGAAATATGATTGCTAGATTGAACAAAAACTGTTGATGCAGTTTTAAACCTGATACATTTTACCATCTTTTTCGATCGTATTGTTTTAAATTTGAATTCAGAATACCATACGACATGGAGCTACGCCTAACAAGTCGGATATGCGCCTTGTAAAAGGCAATTGATTTTTGAATAAAAAACATGTTTTATCAAATAAAGGTTTAATTTAATAACGCGTGTTGCCTCCATGGGCATCTACCACAGCTCTCATACGATTAGGCATAGAGTTTATCAACCGCTCTATGAAATTTTGAGGGATCATCTCCCATTCCTCTTCTATGGCAGTTTTCAACTCCTGCATCGTCTGGGCAACTGGCTGACGAGCCCTAACACGTCTTTTTAGCTCGTCCCACATGTGCTCAATGGGGTTCATGTCTGGGCTTCTGGCTGGCCAGTCCATAACTGTGATGTTCACATCCCGAAGATATTCCCTGACGATGCCGGCCGCATGGGCTCTTGCATTATCATGCATAAAAAGGAAATTTGGGCCCACATAGTCCGCGTATGGTATCACGTGAGGTTCTAAGCACTCACGAATGTACCTTTCAGCATTTAATGTTGGCAGCCGTGGTCGTGTAACAACCTCAAGTTGAGTTTTGCCGCTCGCGGATATACCGCCCCAGACAGTCCATGAGCCACCGCCATAAGCAACCCTCAAAGCAGCATTGTGCGAAACGCTCTCCCTTACGTCGGTAGACCTTCTTCCTTCCATCATTGCCATGTAACACAATTTTAGACTCATCAGAAAAGAGTACACGGCTCCAATCTTGCTGTGTCCAATTTAAATGACTGCGTGCGAAATGAAGGCGCGCTGTTCGGTGGGCTCGCGTTAGTTTGGGCCTATTAGCTGGCTTGTGTGGTACCATATCGCGTTCTTTTAACCTTCTCCGAACAGTTCGAGCGCTCACAGATACTCCGTGGAAGTCGCGAAGTTGGTTTTGTATCTCAATGGAGGTAAGGTGACGATTTCTCAAGCTGGTCGTCACGATGAATCGATCCTGCCTTTCAGTTGCGACCCGAGATCGTGGCCTTCCTTGGCGACGAACAAAGCCGCCAGTCTCTAGGTACCTCCGATAAACGTTTCGGACCGCAGATCGACTTAAATTAAGTTGAGCACTCACGTTTCTTTGGCTGTGTCCGGCCTGAATAAGTGCCACAGCTTGGGCGGCGACTTCAGGTGAAGTATCCATAGATTATTGATAGAACCTCACCTTAATGTTAAGAATAAGTAATGTTTGTTGCAAAACCAAAGATATCAATCTCTTTTTCAAGAATAAAATCCAAGTAAACCAATAAAACCAAGTTTTCTTAATATTCGATTGTTTGATATCAACAAACAGGCTCCAAATTGTCTTTTGTTTCTTTAAATTCTGTGTTCGAAATTAAAAAAAAGACTATTGAATGAAATTGTGAATGTGCCAGGTTCAAAACTGCATAAAAACTTTTTGCTCGACCTAATATAAAATTTTAGCTAGGACCAAACGAAACTGAAAATACAAGGTGGGCCAATAGATGTGTCCAGAAGTGTATAAGACAAAATAGTCACTCTTTTTTTTTTTTTTTTGGATGGGAAATCATCAAATGACCCCTCCCGCTCTGGGTGGAGCGGCAGGGAGTGTCAGACTTCTACTGACTAAAACCCACCCATGCTCCTCTTAGTGCCTTTTACGTTCCAGGGCCGCGGTAACTCTTTCGAACAAATCCGCAACCTTGGTAGGCTCTGGCCCTAACGGGCCCCGACCCATGCTGACGACTGCTCGTTTGGCGCGCGTAGAACACAGCGCGCCGTCAACCCGGGCCTGTTCTGATCGGGCGGCGAGCTACCCATTGCTCGCCGTCCACAGGCATCAGTCACTGCGCCATGCTCAGGAGCATCAGTTCCTGGGCGGCGCAGTGGCTGACGTTCAACAGGAGGTGGTGAAATGGGGCCATTACTGGCACTCCATTTCAGCCCCCTCCGGAGCCCTTTGTAGGGGCTCTACTGCGGCTGTTGCAGTAGCAGCAGCCGCAGTGGAACCGGCTATGGCGGCGGAGGAAGCGGCGGCGGTGGCGGCGGTTGCGGCAGAGACGGCGGTGGCGGAGGGCTTTCTCCTGTTTCCGGCTTTGGCGGGTGGGGCGCAGGCCCTACCCCCAGCCCAGTGGTCGGCCGGCTTGCCAGCTGCCGCACAGACTACGCAGTGCGGCGTTGCAGGAGCCGGCCCTGTGACCGGGCTGACCGCAGCGGAAACATAGACCGCTACGGTCCACCTCCGAGGTGCATTGAGCTCCCACATGGTGGCCCACCTGGCACCGGAAGCACCTCAGAGGTCGGGGTTCCAGCAGTTTGACCTGCGCGGAAACCCAACCCACCAAAAACCTTCGGCCCTCCGATATGGTCTTGGCCGCCGACACGGGGCAGCTCACCACAATGGTGCGCATGCCCGTGTTGTCAGGACGTAGGGTGCCCGCCTTCACCTCCTCTGCTGAGCACCCCCCCCGTCCTAACGACGGCGGCCACCACCTCCGCCTCCGTGACGGAGTCGTCCAGGCCCAAGATGCGCATGTCAATGCACTTGGTGGGCCTGGACACTCGGGCATCGTCCGCGCTTAGGGACGCCCTGAGCCTTTCGGCTAGAGCGTCCGCGGTTGGGCCGCTGGCTGCCCCGGGGATCTCCAGCATCCGGGCCCCAGTCATGGTGACCCTGAGCCGGAGGCCCCCCACGATGCCTAGCTCACCAAGGTTCACCGCCTCCTTCGCCTTGGTGAGCACGTCCGCGTACGTCACGCCCCTCTTCGCCGCGTCCGGCTGCAGTGTGAGAACTACAGCCGCGGTTTTCGGGGGGCGGAACGCAGCCGTGACGCTTCGCGCCTTCTGCCGCCGCTTCCTCTCCCGCCTCTTGGCCGCCCTGCCTGCCTTGCCCGCCTTCTTCTTCTCCCCGGCCACTTGCCATTCGGCTTGAGCCGGGGGAGGATCTGAAGGCGAGGACGCCTAGGAAGCCGGGGGGAGCTGCTGCACAGACGGCGCAGGAGCCTTCGCCGTCCGCGCAGCAACTCCACCCCTCCTCTTCCTTCCCGAGGCCGGGTCCGGTTTTCCCGGCACCGGCTTCGCGGGTGCCGGCCCGGACCCTTTCTCCTGACCGGACGACCCCGGTGTGGCAGCCACGGCGGCCGCATATGACGCCGCCTTTTTCCGGCCTGGGGGGGCCTTCCCACTTGCCGCACTCGCTAGCGGGGGGCGCAGGACGATGCCCTCCAGGACGGAGAACCGCGCCTGGAAGGCAGCCATCTCCTGCCGCACCAGGTCCAGCACCTGTCTCTCCTGCGGCACGGGACGGCTGTCCTCTCTGCGCCCCCTTTGAGGCGCCCCCTGTGGGCCGGCTCCCCGGAGCCTGGCCAGGTCTGCGCGGAGCCCCTCGTTCTCCTTCTGGAGACGCTCCGTGGCGG
Source organism: Melanchra persicariae (assembly GCA_947386135.1). Lineage (NCBI taxonomy): Eukaryota > Metazoa > Arthropoda > Insecta > Lepidoptera > Noctuidae > Melanchra > Melanchra persicariae. Next base: position 3,223,009 of record OX376661.1, on the reverse strand, counting down.
CAGCCAAGCGGGCGACCTCCGCCCGCAGCTTGGACATCTCGTCCCGCGGAGGCCCACCTGGGTTAGCCTCCGCTGCCGCCAGAATGGAGGCCCTCGCCTCGCTTATGGCCTTGTTCTTCGAGGAGAATTTCCTCTTCAAGGCCACATCGCGAACTACTTCCACAAACCCGGCCCTCCGGGTTCGCTCCTGTCCGGAGTCATCCGGCTCGTCGCCGGAAGACTCCGAACCAGGAGCTCCTCGACCGCCCTCTCCGGGGGGTCGTCCGTCAGCGACGAGCTCCTCGACTCGCTGACCAGCCACCTTGGAGGCGGGCAATCTCCCCTTGCCTCCCTCTCGGCCCTTACCCCGCCTACTGGTGGGGATTTTCCGTGCCGAGGCCACCTCCTCGCTGTAGGACGACCCCCGGTCGTCCTCCGGTCTGGGTCGCTTGCGGAAGGATCTGGGGTCCTCCTCAGCAACCCCTGCCCCCTCGGGTCCAGAGCTCGCCGAGCTCACGGTCACCAGGTCGTCGGAGTCCAGCTCGGACTCCGACTCTACACCCGCGTGACGCTCAAGCGAGCCCCCCCTCCAATATAGCGCGCCTCTTTCCGCGCTCCGCCCAACCGACGCTTTGTCGGGCGAGCCAAAATCGAACCCGATCATGACCTCAAAGGACGGCTTGGATCGGGGGCCTCCTCGGCCACTGTTGCACTTGGCAAGCGGAGTGTGGACAGCCTTATTGCCCCCCCAAGAATACGAGGGGCTTGACGCACGAGGCGTGGCGGATTCCCGGACTGCTGTGCAGTCCGGACCGTCCTGGGGTACAACTTCTCTTTTAAGACTGTCCATTAGTTTCCTTTTTGAGGTTGCGGTCCCTTTCTCCCCTACTCTCTCAATGCTTGCTCGCTGCCCTCACAGTCACGTCTGATGATCAGACGCGTACGACGCGTAGAGAGCAGCGACCAAGCCAATGAGACGCACACCGTCCGAGGACCCGAACACTGCTCAAGTCTCCGAATGATGTGCCCCTCTTGTGTCTCTCTTGGTCTGGTCTCTCACTTGGGACCTTCCGGCATGAGTGGCTCTACCGGCAAAGCCCCCAAGATCACTGAGACACGCAAGCCCCACCACGACGGCAACGTGGAGACACGGTCGGTGGGGAAAATAGTCACTCTTACGAGCATACCCAGAACCTTTTTGTTTTTTTACAGTCTCCAATAAAAGTAAGCTAATTGGGACTAGCGGAGCAAAAAGTGGCGAGACGACCTAGACACCGTGTAAGTGCTAGTTCGGGAGAAGAATGATTTGGGAATGGCCCTAGCGGCTAGGGCAATGAAAAAAACATGTCCCTCTTGACAGGCTAGGGCCTAGCCTGTCAAGTGGGACATGTTTTTTTCATTCGGGAGAGGAATGATTTGGGAGTCGCCCTAATCAGTGGGACAGTTTTTTTCAGCCTATACTGTCCCGTTGGTGGGCAAAGGCCTCGCCAAGTTCTTCCAGATGTTTTTGTTCCGAGCCACCTCTAACCAACCCCGGCAGTAGGCGTCTAGGTGGAAAAGTGTGACGGTGTAGGCTGAATAAAAAACCGGCCAAGTGCGAGTCGGACTCGCGCACGAAGGGTTCCGTACCATTATCTATAAAAACGGCAAAAAAATCACGTTTGTTGAATGGGAGCTCCACTTATATGTTTATTTTATTCTGTTTTTAGTATTTTTTGTTATAGCGGCAACAGATCACGGTTCATGAGATACAGCCTGGTAACAGACAGACAGACAGACAGACGGACAGACGAAGAGCGGAGTCTTAGTAATAGGGTCCCGTTTTTACCCTTTGGGCACGGAACCCTAAAAATGAGGGCTTCATATACCGCCGATGTCCAAGTTTACACAAATGGTAAATTTAGTTTTGCATGTCATCGATCTATTATTCTTATTAATCAAGGAAACAAATACATCGAAATTACTGGAATATGATGCGTGACTTTGCTCGATGTTTAATTAATTAAGTGATCCCTTTTCCTTGTTCTTCAAGGTATCCCTTAATGAAGTTTTGTTTAGTACCTACAGAAGATATTTTCAATATAATATCTGTGCTTAAACTATAAAAAAAAAAAATATATATAAAAGGAAGTGATGCCTAAATTAAAGTCTGTCTTATTTCTTTGTGTTCGATAAAACTACAAACTCATAAATAAATTATTGTCCTCTTTTCAATTAATGCTCAAACTTCTGCGGCCTGCTGTAGCCGTTGGCTGCAGACCGCAGAAGTCCTAGAACGAATTATGTAGCTAGAATTCGGAATATTTCCACAGAGTCAATCGGAGCGACACCTACATAGGCTTGGAAATAGGAGAATTTAAACATCACCACCACCACGTATACATAAAGGAAGAATGCGAATTTTGTGAGGTTGTGTAAGTTCGGAATCTTAATTTTATTTGTACCGTATGAAAGGTACACAAGAGGAGCTGCTGGCTAAATTATGACAGCCGCACGGACCAAGCTTCAAGGTTAAGCAACGCTTGCCGAGGTTGGTCTGTGGATGGGTGACCATATTAACATACCGAGACTCCTCCGTGCCTCGGAAAGCACGTTGAGCCGTTGGTCCCGGCTGTCATTTGTAGATCTTTGGCAGTCGTTACGGATTGTCAGTAGCCAGAAAATCTGACACCAGTCTTGTCAAGAAGTACCGTGTTACCCAGTTAATGGGTTGTGGAGGTCTGGTAAGCAGCCGCTCCACGTAAAATACTGGTATACAGCTGAATCCGGTTTGACTGAGAGCCGACCCCAATTTGGTTGGGAAAGGCTAGGCAGATGATGAAAGGGACACAATTCTAGACATGTATGTTTATGTTTATCTTGGGTAAAACCGGGGCGTACCGCTTGTGAGTAATATAGAATAGGAAGGTATCACAGGAAAATCAGGCTTCACCTCGGGTTTCAGAATCAATCACCGACCAGCACATATTCTCGGAATCATTGCGAGTAACGCAAGAGTTGTCGACACACTACCGGTATTGCCAACGCCCTGTAGCACATAGAAAAGTGTAGAGAATTAGTGGAACCTTGGCCTGCAGTATCGACATAGCTAACGATCGCCTACCGACCGAATTCGGTCGATAAGTCTTAAAGCCGCCCGTACACTATGACACGATCATTAACTATGTTGAGACTGCAGGAATCAGTCGGGCTAGTGGTAAAACTATTTACGATTATTGAAAATAAAGAAAATTGTGAAGTTTCCACGATTTTTACCTTATTACTACTACAATTTCAAATGAAATATGATAATAAAAATAATTACGAAACCTTTTGTTGGTTTGTAAAAAATATGTATCGAACTGCTTTTCTGAAGAAATATACACCTACGTTGACCCCACCAATTAATTATTTTTATATCTAAGAAGGAAGTGATTTATTTTTGGTATAAAATAATTATGATGTCAATTAGGTAGGTAGGTAAATGCCTCAATAACCCACAAATGTGAGAAACCACATACGTAGCTGATTTGTCGTAGATAATGTGTCGTGTAGTTTGATTTCATCTCCGAGATAAATGTGTAATTCGTGCCCATTTTTGCTTTTTGCTAAAACCTATTATCCTAATTAGATAGTTCCGGTTCAAAAACTTCACAGTCGATATTATCTGCCCACTATTTATAGTTTTTATTTCAAAACACCATGAAGTGTTGGATTTTTTTGTCAAAGCATTTTTTTATCATAGGGCCATAACTCCGTGACAAGCCAATTATAGTTAATTATCATTGATCAAAGTAATATAAAGTTGTTTTTGTAATTATTAACAAAAATAAAAGAACAAAAATAAATACAGGTTTGAAGACTACTCCACACATTGCCTTGTTCTAGTTCTATTCCCATAATAGTAACAATGGAATAACTGATATAATAAGTTATTAATTGTCCGATTAAGAACATAATATATTAAAATACCATTGCTTATAGGGAACTTGGACCTGTTTACTTAACGGATGCAGGAAATATATTTATTATCATTGTTAGTTCCGACTGTTATCATATCACAATATCTGTTTTTCTGTAACCAACATAAGTAAGTAAGTATTACATTTATTTCGGAAATCGGTCAACGACAAAGTCAAAGAAACAAGGACATATTTGCATTAAGTGCGGTACGAAAGGTACAAATTATTAGCGCAGTTATACATTTCACCATGAATTGGTGTTTAGACATTAAAATACAAGGTGCTAATACAATAAGCAAAATTTCACACAAATCAACACAATTATTTAGTCGCCCTAATCAGCCAGTCTATTATATCAAAAACTGGTGGTGGTGGGAAAGGTGGATGGTAAGAGACCGCGCGGACGTTCACCTACTCACTGGTCAGACCAGATAAGCAGGCGATCACAGGACTCACGTTGACCACTGCCCTAAGAAGAGCCGAAGACAGAGTGGCATGGAAGCAGCTCGTCTGTGACTCCGTCAAAGCATTCCAAGACGGGCACGACCTTCAGAAATGAAGACAACGAATAAGAAGATAAGTATGGAGCGAACCATCTTGTTTCACCCAAGCTTTCACGGTGAAAGGAAGGACATAATCGCACAATGGTTGGCGCCAGATAAATTTGCAATTAAGGACATTCACCTTTCCCTTATTTCCTTCATAGGAACCCGAAAATGAATTATGAATGGTTGTTCATTACTAGAAAATGTTAAGGATCTCGATATATATAGATTTAGGTCAGCTTCATGGCCCATTTTCCAAAACATAAACTCCAACTCAACTCGAACTCAACTCCATCGGAGCTTGTCATAAATTGAAGTTTACGCATTTGCTTACTCAACTCTCGAGTACGAAAACGTCAATCAGACAAGCATTCATTAACGTTTTCATGCTCATATTGGAGTTGGAGTTCGAGCTGAGTAGGAGTTTATGTTTTGGAATTTGGGTCAATGTGTATTTTCCGATATTGGAATTAAGAATGTCAAAAAATGTGGGTGGGTACCCACATTTTTTAAATATATCAATAGCCGCTATTGCAAGTTTATTTGGCGCCAACGAGGAATTCAGTATATAACTAGTGAGGAGGTAAATGCCCGCGTCTCTATTACATATTTATTTATACACATTTATATAAAACATTTCGTTCCTTTGTCCAGGACTCATCGAGCTTCATTGACTCAGCGCTCTTCTGGTCGTCTCCACTTTTGAATTTGGTTTCCAGGAGTTGCAATGGGAATACTGTGGCAGGCTTGTTCCATGTTGCGGAATTTGTTAGAACGCAATGGGCATTAAGAGGAACACGGATGGGTTTTAGTAAGAGTCTGACACTCCCTTCCGCTGTGCCCAGAGTGGAAGGAGTCATTTGATGATTTCCCATCCTTTTATTCCTTAACTAAAAATATCAGATTTGCGTAGGCAACACAACCGTCGAACTAAAATGGAACTGGGCTGGCCACATCTGCCGCATGTCACAACAGAACTGGGAAAAAGTAGCCTCTGATTGAATTCTGAACAACAGGAACCGGCGATGCGGTAGGCCCAGAAGGAGATGGCGTGACGAGTTAGACTCCTACCTAAATGATTAGCTAGATTTAGCGGAGGACAGATTAGAGTGGAAGGAAGGAACGGAGGCCTTTGTCCTGCAGTGGGATACATCATGCATAAAATAATAAGTTATCTGGTTTTCTTCTTGCGGTATGACCATTAACAGGGCCAGCCAGGGCCAGCCAGGGCCAGCGCCTGCCAGGGATGTTCGAAAGAGTTATCGCATCCCTGGAACGCAAAGGACATTTGGAGGAACACGGGTGGGTTTTAGTCAGCAAGAGTCTGATATGAATTCATTTGACGACTACAAATCCAGATAAAAAGGCCATATGACCAAAGTAACTAAACTAACGCTGAATAATCGAACCAATTTTGATGAAAGGTAGATTTATTAACGATGTTTTGATTTATGTTCGTCAAGGGCTAAGGTATATACTATATGATTTAATTAAATATTAAGATTTTAAGATGTATTTGAATAAGATAGAGGCCACTGACTAATCTTAGTTCTCGGTACGATCATAAATCAGCCGAGGTCGGCAACTAAACTAAAGTTTATTGCCTCAAACTATTTTGTATATAATTTGGTTGACTTAGAACTAAATGCTGGGGAACGTAGCGTAGTCCAGTAATATGTTTGATATTGTAGATAGATACACGTTGTAGGTACACATATCATAAACATCGGTAATAAGGATGTGTCATCGAGCAATCATGATTTTAATTCCTTTTGTTTGCGATTTGTAGATAATGCTCGTGCTCGCCTCGTGGCTGAATAATAGATAACAGCTGCACGAGTCGAACTTCAAGCTTCACGCTTGCCTAGAAGTCACCTATTTACTCTTGACTTAAAGACCCCCAGGTTGTAGTTATCAACAAACAGACTCCGGCAGGGAATTCCAGTCCTTAGCTGTATACATAATGAAAAAAATAATAACTTTAACATAAATTTCATTTAGGAAACATTTATCTACCAATACGATCCATTGTCACCGATAATGAAGTTTCCATGTCGTTTGGAAGCCGCTTAATTTGCGATCATCGTTAAAAGTAATTCCGAAAAGCTTCGTTATTTTTCCTCCTCGTTAATTTCGTGATTCATTTCACTTCACATTTTTGTAACGGTGTCAATATTATTTTGTGCCTACTTATTTTTTAATATTGGAAAATGAGTTTTCACACCTTTGTTCATGATTGTGCTCGTTCTTTTCAGATGTTCAGAGGGGTAATTTTACTGGCAAAAAGTATTGAGTTGAAGTCTATATCGGAGCCATTCTATCGTTAGCTAAAAGATATACTGAATAACACTAGCCTCAAGCCATTTTTTTTATAGATGGGAAATTATCAATAGGTGTAGCCGAAGGGAGTGTCAGACTCTTACTGACTAAAACCCATCCGTGTTCCTCCTTGCCCTTTGCGTTACAGGGCCTCGGTGACTCTTTCAAACAAATTCCGCAACTAACCTGAAACCTAAGAGTCTGATCGACTCTGTCGCCGACCCCAGGGTGGAGGACATCCATCCACCTGGAAAAAAAAGCTCAAACAGTTGATAGGGAGATGTAATTTTCTCACTGCTAGGTAGATTGAACTGTAGTTGAGGCCCACCAGGGCCGGAGCCTGCCAAGGTTTGCGGAATTTGTTCGAAAGAGTCACCGCGGCCCTGGAACGCAAAGGGCATTTGGAGGAACACGGATGGGTTTTAGTCAGTAGGAGTCTGACACTCCCTTCCGCTCCACCCAGAGCGAGTAAAACGGTACCCCTGAGGCGTACGGCAAGAAACTCAATATGTATTGGATCGACTGATCACCCATCCACGGAACGACTTCGGCAACCGTTGCATAACCTTGAAGTTCGAACTGAGCAGATATTATTATTTAGCCACGAGCTCTTTTAACAAACCAGCCATATCAATTAAAAACAGCATATGATATCATAAATCCATGTTCACCGGTCATGTTGGTCACGTCTAAGACCGGAAGCAAGCGAATATGTCCCGTATAGCAATGATATTGTATTTATTGTCGTTGATTGTTATCTGGTTGTGTCACTCGTGTAACTTGCCCTGACCTCTGGCGCCCTGGTAGACATGTGTGATAAGACAGGGGAAGGTCGCGGTGGAGTTATGACTCCGTGGGAGGTAGCTTGCACGCGCATTGTAGCAGGCTAGCCACTAGATATGGTAGTAACATTGTTGTGAAACATGGAGATATTTGTATGACCATATGTATGCTGTATGGCATTACCACTCCGCAGAAGACACATTTTGAACTAAATACGTATGTTATTCGATAGGGAATCTAAACACGAAGGATTCAAACTAGGTTTTTTTTAATGGGACAAGCCTGTCTCACTATTCCCTTCCTCTCCAATTCCTGAAAGTCAGAATCAACTGTGGTGAAAGTGTTTGAAGAAACGATTGAAATGGCTATGATTTCGCAACGAAATTAGAAGGACAGCGAAGTAGTGGGACAAAAAACTGGTTTCAATTTCTCTCCATATTAAGCAACAGACAAATAGCTAAGATTCTCTCTTAATTTTCTATTACTATTTCTCTTTCCTAGATGGATCTAGTATTTTAAGCGTCATAATTTGTTAGGAAAAACCGCAAGGCGCTCTCTGTTGGCGCAACGTCATTATCTCATTTGCCGTACCTACAAATAAACGCGACGATCAATTTTCGCGATTATCGTTTTGTATTAAAATTAGGACCAAGTACGCATAATAGTGCAGAATTTGCCATTTGCTTTACAAACAGTCCTAAGTTACCTACCATATTCGGCACAAATTGTCCACGAGCCAAACTGCGCAATCAAACTTAGGCATCGTGTTTAAATATCTATTAGTTCCTGTTCGAAGCTGATTGGGACCTGCATTTTGATATTAACTCATAAACAAACAAGTATTCTAATCAGTAAGTAACTTAAATGGCAATCGGAATTATAGTTCCTTGTATCCAAAATACGAACGAAATCAAAGTATGGACACGCTGTAGGTTGGAAATATCTTTCAAGGTCTCTGTGTCTATTTATAAACTCCATGACTTGAGGTTTGAGCCCAGTGGTCAGGATTCTCCCAGAAAAAGTGAGAGGTTATCTGAATCTCGAGTGAGACCGAGCGAGAGAAAAGAGAGAGAGAGTGAATGAGTGTGTGTGTGTGTGTGTGTGTGTGTGAATGAAGGTTTGCAAGAGTAAAGTCCTGCAAACCTCCATTGAAAAGGAAGGATTTTAGAGATTTGAACATATACAACACATGTCCAAATATCAACTATCGGGCAGTTGCCATTGAAATCGCACGGAAAACTCTGATACCGCGATGCAAGATTTCGTTTAGATAGTTCGTAGCTGGTGGGATAAATGGCGTTGCGGTCCCTCCTTGTTCCAGAAACTGAGCCCTGACAGTTCTGAGTTCGGATGTTCGAAAGAGTTACCGCGGCCCTGGAAAGCAAAGGGCACTACGAGGAGTACGGATGGGTTTTAGTCAGTAAGAGTCTGACACTCCCTGTCGCTCCACCCAGAGCGGCAGGAGTCATTTGAGGATGTCCCATCCATAAAAAAAAGACCTGAACCTATGGTGCAACTACCTAAATCTCTTGTCTAAGTGGTTACAACTAACATAATTATATCTGTAACTGCAACTATAACAGAAAAAACGCAATTCCTCTTAAAGGGTCATTGTACTCAACATTATGAATAACTTTTACTATGGGACCAACACCAAAATCGCCAAAAAAAAATTGACAGCCCCATACATTTTTGTGCTCGCAACTCGACAAAATGTACTGAACAGCTGATTTTTTTTCGCAATTTCGGGTTTGATCCCATAGTAAAAGTTGTTCATAATGATGAGTACAATGACACCTTAAGAGATATTGCGTTTACTCTGTTACACGTTGTATAAAAGTTTAACGCTTATTCCGAGTATCATAACAATATGCCAATAAAGATTGATAATAAAATATAGTTAACTAAACTGCTGTCTATATTGCTTGAGATACATTTAGAACGCTACGCCCGCGCAGGTCGTGACTGGAGACACCTGAATGTCGTCCACTTTTACAAAGGAACTTACTTACGAACGGAATAAGAATTGGATTGACCTTTCGCCATATTGTTCTGAGATCAAAAGTACAATGTTGTGTTTTGTTGCTTACTAAAGTACCATCAGAGTTCACGTTGAAACGCTTTTGATGTCGCCAAAACCTATAACATAATCTCGTGGTTGGATATGTCAAGGGTTGCATCGAAAGAAAGAAAGAAGAAAGAAAAACCCTTTATTCACGTGAAAGTGACGCACATACACAATACAGATCTATGCTAAAATTAAAAACATTAACTTAACACAAAATGCGTCACTACCGCGCAAAACGGCTAACGCTCAGCATAATGCCGAGGCACATGCACGAAGGCACGAATCCATGGCGCTGGTTTTTAGCATCGCCTAGTGTTATACTCGGTCATCATCATCATCATATCAGCCGAAAGACGTCCACTGCTGGACATAGGCCTCCCCCAAGTGTCGCCACAACAACCGGTCCTGTGCGTCTCGCATCCATCGGTTACCCGCGACCCTCACCAGGTCATCGGTCCACCTTGTGGGAGGCCTTCCAATGCTGCGTCTTCCGGTACGCGGTCGCCACTCCAAAACTTTTCGGCCCCATCGACCATCTGTTCTGCGAGCAATGTGCCCTGCCCACTGCCACTTCAATTTGGCGATCCTTCGGGCTATGTCGGTAACCTTGGTTCTCTTGCGGATATCATCATTATACGTATACTATAAACTATATATTATATCGTGTACTATTGTCATCGGATTGAAAATGATTTGCAAACATTACACCGTAACATGTTTGCAATAAATCTTGCGAGCTTATGAACTCTCGACATATTGTGAAGAGATAATTTTGACGGCACGGTTGGCGCAGTGGTTCAGCGATTGACTGCTTGTCGCGAGTTCGATTGCCGCACGTAACAAATATTTGTATGACTTACACATAGTTGTTCCGGGTCCGGCTGTTTGTGTATGTGAGTTTATATGTTTGTACTCTAGGAATTTCGCAGGAGAAATTCCTAGAGTGGGACAAAGTTTAAAAAAAAAAAATGCGTCGTTTGGATATCAGGGTGCTCTTGGACGTTAAAAAAACGTTAAAAAAAATACAACCGAATTGAAAACCTCCTCCTTTTTTTTAAGTCGGTTAAAAAAACTGTTGTATAGCGATACAACCCACCCCGACTTCACAAGCCAGAATTTCTTCACAAAAACAAGCGTCAATCGCATCATGTTCTAATTTCAAACTTAAATTTGAGTACCTAACTATCACACGGCAAAGATGGTGCGGCCGACGATAATGAATGCTTGTCTAGACAATTTGCTCCATTAGCGAATGCGACTGTCGAAATGCCAAAATGTAGGGTTTTGATCACGTGATATTTCGATAGCATGATCTGTCAATCCCATACATTTTTGACGACGTATTGACAATCGCCTTCGCCAAGCTACCGTTGACAAAATCCCACTTGTCTCAAGCCCAATGTAGGTAAGTTATTAACTTTGTGATATAAAGTCTTCCGGGTTACAACGAGCTTTCGGAAAACAGACGTAGGTAATATATGGAATTCACTGACGCAAACAAAGTTTCAAAAGGTCAAGGTTATTCCTATGGTAGACACCAGATAAATGTGCAATAACGGTAATTGACCGACATACATTTATAACAGAAAGAAACAACAGAACTGACATCTATCGTGATCCTTTACGTTCTCTAGAAATCAAAACGGTTTACGGTTTATTATTCGGATATCTACTAAGGGACATTAGGGAAAGGTCAATGTACTTTTTAATTAAGAAATGAATTCACGGGGCATTTTAATTTTATAGAAGTTCCATCGACCAGTTCTTGGGAGTACCTACCAAGTGCCTCGAGCGACTAGCGAAGTGATTTTTACAAACAACAAACACCAAAAAATATCATCCACCGAACTGCCTCCGTGGTGGAAACATACTTTGTAAAGTTGTTTCCAGTTTGGCTAGGATATTGCAGGCTTGAATCACCTGATTGTCTGATAAAAAGATGATTCCGTGCTTCAGAAGGCACGTTTAAGCCGGTGGTCCCGGCCGCCAAATGGCAGTCGTCAAATAAACAATGTCAGAGGCCCTTGAGGCGGTTTAGAAACTCTGACACTAGGGTGTGTGGGGTCGTTAGACCTTACTGCGCACACGATAAATAGAAGATCCACCGAAACATAACTAGTATCAATAAATGCATAGTAAGATGCGCAATGAAAAGTAAATACCTACTCGTATAGGACAATGTTTCCCCTGTTAATTTTAAAGCTTGACTGACAACCGTCAAGCAATTAGAGGCCAATAATAACCATATAGAGTAAAATGTCAAGGAAAAACTTACAAATACCTATCTAGTTGATATTTCCTCTTCACAGATTCCCTTTTTACCGTCGACTCCAACATGGAATTGGAATAATATGGCGCTCGATAAATAAGAACGTGACCTGACTAAGTATTGGTGCTCGACCTCTCCCGTAGTACTACAAATAACAACATCTAGCGGACTTGGAAAAATATAGCGATGTTTTTTTAAAGGCTTCTTTTGCCATTTCTTTCTATCTAAAGTAATCTTGTAGATTTTATTTCTTGGATTATGTTGAGAAGTAAATTATGATAGTCGTGATCACTGCGATGATGTTGATGGGTTGTCTCTCCCTCTCGCGGTCCACCTCCTCCTTCACTAGCATTACTGCTTCGTAGAAGGAGATAAGTATACATAAAGACACGGAAGGCATGTACTCCATACCTAAATAAGCAGTTAGTGCTAAAGAATGAATTTGATTCATTCATCTTTAGAGCAATAGATAAAAATCCATAATTAAAAATACAGTGACAATAAATATACGTTTCGCGAATTAAATACGCTCAATAGACAATTTACCCGTAGATGGGTCTCCAGTTGGTGTCCAGTTTTGCAGCATTTTGCTAATATAAGCTATTTTTGGCCAGTCACTATATTTCATCAACCAATCTTCCTTGTCTACGTTAAAACAATAGTGCTCCATATTAAATTAAAAATAATTAACCACAGTATCTATACCCAGTAGCAACAATCAATTGTAATGTTCCTACTGTTTGAAGGTCACAGTATAACGAACTTTCACGAGCCATACTTCCTGAAGTTTTTGTTTTACTACCAACAAGATAAATAAGTTCAATTAGGAAGGAAAAAAATGTTTCGCACGGCACTGTAGTAAAAAAATGTGTGTATTTGAAGGTAGCAAGGTCAGAGAAAGAAATTTTGATTATTTTGGCATTAGTTCCAACCTTGAACTTTGTTAGGAATTAGTTGCAACCTTGTTTAATTAAAATTTCTGATGTTTTTACCCGATTGTTCAACGAGGAGGACAATGTTTTTGCTCTCAAAAACATTGTCCTCCTAGGTATGTGTGTAATGTATGTTTGTCTGTTTATGTCTTTGGCACGCATTTTTTGTTGTCATTTGAAAGACAGCTGTATAATCAATGTATATGTACTTTTATCAAAGACCACAGAGCCACAAGAGATTGACTGTTCTTTAAATCTAAAACGGAGGTATCCTGAGCATTGACAATGGTTTAGCAAATTGTTGCGGTTGTCATCCGCTGGCAAATATGAATGACAGTTTGGCGTAACCTTGGTCTATCTCTCTTGTAATAAGACGAAGAGAATTGTCATCGGCAAAACTGACGAATTTCTATACAAACCTTTTTCTTTTTTTACGCATGAAATTACTACTTCCGCTCTGGGTGGAGCGGGAGTGTCAGGCTCTTACTGACTGCTTCTCCTTTTTTTTTTATTGGAAGGGAAATCATCAAATGACTCCTCCCGCAATGGGCGGAGCGGGAGAGAGTGTCAGACTATTACTAACTAAAACCCATCCGTGCTTCTCCTAGTGCCTTTTGCGTTCCAGGGCCGCGGTGACTCTTTCGAACAAAATCCGCAACTCTGGCAGGCTCTGCCCTAACGGGCCCCGTCTACTATGCTGACATCTCTTTGAGGCGCGCGTGGAACACTGGGCCATAGCAACGTTTTTATTTTAGTTATAATTGATTTATAACAATGATTACGAATTGTCGAGGCTTTTTAAATGCTAAGACTCTCCACAATCGCGAGATATGCAGTCTCAGGGAATATTTCCTAGCTGTCGACGTGGGTGTGCATCGAAATGTAGTGGCGGTGGACAAGGGACTCACCCCGCTCTCCTTGGCAAATGAGAACTGGCGCAAACCTGCAGTGCTTGACACTAACGATCGCAGGGCGGTATGGCAGAGTTAGGATTTTCACGGACGCTTTTTCCGGGCCCTACACGGGCCCGACGTGGATCAATTAGCGTCCGTAGCCTGGCAACGTTTTGGTGACCTCTTTGGGGAAAACGAAGGTTTTGTCTGTGCAATTATGGACGAAGTTATAATGACGAAAAACTACCGGAGATTTATTGTGAAGGACGGCACGGTTGACATAATTATGTCGGGCATGTCACCGTCCGGGAGAATCAATTCGCCACATTATCTCTGGTTGTTCTCGTCTTGCTAACGGAGAGTACTTGCATAGACACAACCTTGTAGCCAGGATTATCCATCAGCAACTTGCTCTGAAATACTCTCTTGTGGAATCGGAGGTGCCGTACTACAGGTATGTGCCCGACCCAGTTCTCGATAATGGGGGTATCACATTTTACTGGGATCAGTCCATCATCACTGACAGGACTATTAATGCAAATAATCCTGATATAGTGGTGGTGGACCGAATCGAGAGGCGTGCAATGATTGTAGATATCACCGTTCCGCATGACGAGAACCTCATGAAAGCCGAGAAAGATAAACAAATCAAATATCTAGACTTGGCTCGCGAGGTTGTCGACATGTGGGATGTGAATTCGGCAATCATTGTACCGATAGTCGTGTCAGCCAACGGCTTAATAGCCACGAGTCTCGACCAACACCTCAGGAGGCTCTCGTTAGGCAGCTGGATCAAGGGCTTGATTCAGAAAGCAGTACTTCTGGACACGGCTCGCATTGTAAGGAGGTTCCTTTGTTTGGAGCCCTGACCGCCGCCGCCGGTAGCTTGGACTCTGTTCCCGATACCGGTGGGCTACTATTTTTTTATATTTTTAAATGTTTTTTTTAAGCAGTATTTTTTAAGGAATATTTAAAAATGTTTAAAATAAGTAAAGAAAAATGAATAAACGAAATTACGAATTAAAATAACGTGAAACGGGACGTATTTAAACAACAATCAGAGTCGAGTGACGTCACTACTGTTATGTCAACGAAAAGACAAGCATAAATCTTAGACTTATGACAGTTCATGACCAGTGACAGACAGGTGTGATTCATCGCCCGTTTTCGCGCGAAAAAAACTGTCAGTTTAAAACCGCTATTTTGGCTAATTAATTAGAGCGATTTAATTTTTTAAATTGATATACTTATGGTCTATTTTACATGGAATTCTTCGAAATGAAAGCAAGATGAAAATATTGCATGTTATTATGTGGAGGACCTTTTTACAAAAGGAAACTCATATAACTAAGTAAATGGCCGCCTATACCCAACAAATATTGAAGGGTTTCTCAACAGGAAAATAGTATCAATTTCAGACGTAATCTTATTGATAGCGATGGTCTATGATTACAGCTGAAATTGGGCTTTCTTAAGCCCACTGCGGGAATATTGGGTTTCTCTACTTGATATCGAGTTTCGTTGGCAAGCACCCACTAAAATTCGCAAAGGTATTATGAAAATCGTTTAAAATTACAATAGGACCAGATTTTGAAATGCAGAGATTAATTAACCTTAGGGACCTATTCCACATTCCCGAATAGCCACTACTCACGGAATAAATAAATAAAAAGGATTCCGGAGTTGTCTAGTACCTAAGTTAAAGAGAATTTAAGCTTGTAGTGCAACAGGCCTTTAGAGTGGTACAGTATAGGGTGAAAAAAAAAAAAACCGTTACACATTTGTTAGACACGGCACGTGCGTTTTGCACGTTCTTCTCCATAGAGACCTACGCTTTGGAACGTGCAAATAGCTTCACCTCTTTAACTGACCGACCTTGACAATTCAAAATGGTAAAATTGAAATAAATGCTCTGAGTTTGAAAAAGAAATTAATAAACAAATAAATTATCAAACAATCTGACTGCTTAGCCTTTTCACAACTAGGGATTGGTTTCCGGTCTGATCGGATGCATCTGAATACCAGTATTATCCATGGTGCATCTGCCTATCTAAACTCCACAACTCGAACTTCCAAATGTCGACCCGTGCGGCTGTTTTATTTAGCCACGAGCTCCTTCAATAAGCAAATTAACAAAATTCACAAATAAATAAAACATGGAGTTTGCGAGCGACAAGAGACCATAGTACAGGGTCTACAACTCCTGCCAGGGTTGCGGAATTTGTTCGACAGAGTCACCGCGGCCCTGGAACGCAAAGGGCATTTGGAGGAACACGGATGGGTTTTACTCAGTAAGAGTCTGACACTCCCTCCCGCTCCGCCCAGAGCAGAAGGAGTCATTTGATGATTTTCTATCTTAAAAAACGGTCTTGTCTTTTGTTAACATTATTTTCTGTATATTGTGGAACGCAAAATAAATGAATATGAATATGAAACCTTCTAGGACATCATCTGTCAGAACACCACCTATCGTAATGAACGTCACTAAAGGTGTACACACACGAGATAAATGTGTACAGAATATGTTGTCTGTCTACACGAGCCTAAACCATAACTCACGGCGATCGTGCCTGCTCTCAGGACATTCATCTTTGTTTACCGGGAATAAACAGAGGTAACCTGTGGTGGATGTACTATATTCTGACATAGAACTGCCTGCAATCATATTTGGGGATGGATGTGACCTTCCCTATGATTGTGGGCATCATCAATCAATCATATTGGGGCTATGTCTGGTTTTGTTTAGCTGATTTCAAAGATTGTACATGGAGTTACTTACATGGCAAAATAATAACAGTCGCACGGGTCGATTTTCAAGGTTGAGCAACGCTTGCCAAGGTCGGTATGTGGATGGGTGACCTTCTTAACATACCGAGATTCCTCCGTGCCTTGAAAGTCACTCCGTTGGTCCCGGCTGGCATTTGTACGTCTTTGGCAGTCGTTACGGATTTTCAGAAGCCAGAAAATCTGACACCAGTCTTGCCAAGAAGTAGCGTGTTACCGAGTTAATGGGTTGTGCTTGTGGAGGTCTGGTAGGCAGCCGCTCCACGTAAAATACTGGTATTCAGCTGAATCCGGTTTGACTGGGAGCCGACCGTAATATAGTTGGAAAAAGGTTAGGCAGATGATGATGATGGAGTTACTTATTCTTTTCCATAAAAGCTTCAAATTACGCATTGGAATAGTTATTCAATACTAGACTTTCTGGCTGACCAACTCCTTGATTTAAAGTTGGTACCAGGACAATCCTCATATTTTCAGGAGCGATCGCATTTTTCGCGGTCTTTAACACATAGCACTATGACACATTGGCCTTTAAGTGACTATTCAGTTTACTATAGTATGCGCCAGATAAATGAAGAATAACGGTCATTGACCCACCTACATTTATTGACACACTTAATTTCAAAAACAGAAATAATGACATAAAGCTGTCCTGAATCGACATCTATTGTGATCCTTACTGTTGTAATAATGAAAAACGATTCATAATTTACTGTCCGGGGGTACCTACGAAGAGATTCCGTTATTCTTCATTTATCTGGCGCCTACTATAACCACTTTGGATTAGCTGTCGTAGTAGAACACCATTTTAAAAATGTTGGCCAGTCAGTAATGTTGGAAGA
This sequence comes from Melanchra persicariae, assembly GCA_947386135.1. NCBI lineage: Eukaryota > Metazoa > Arthropoda > Insecta > Lepidoptera > Noctuidae > Melanchra > Melanchra persicariae. Next base: position 3,205,654 of record OX376661.1, on the reverse strand, counting down.
GCCAGCTGGGCTGAATACCAAATGTGTTTATATTTGAAAAGCCTAGTATTCAAAAAATATTTGCATGTTCGCCGATCTGAAAATATAACTCAGCAATACTCGGAATTCATGACTAGGAACCCAGGAAAGCTTGGAGTGTTTTTGTCCGAGGTGGAAATGAGAGTAAACAATAAACAACCAACTAACGAATGCTAACAATTCTGAGAGCATTTATCATTCTGATAAGTTTTTTGTGGAACAAATGTGTGACCTAATTGAACAAATACACTGAGATGAACAGTAACAACACGTCTGTATTTTTTAAGGAGTTAGCAGGACTGTTTGTAAAACTCACATTTTTATAATTAGTTATTTAAATTTTATGTACCTACGTACATTAAAAAAACTGTAGGTACACATATTTAAAATTAATTTCGTAATGATTTGTTTATGTATTATGTTATCCGTTACAATTCTTAGTTTTTTAACCCTCGACGCAAAAACATGGTGTGTGGGTGTTTTAAGTTTGTCGTGTCTGTCTGTGTGTGTCTGTATGTGGTATTGTAGCCCACGAATGAATGAAAGAAAAATGAAAAATGAACGGATGAACCGATTTTGATTTTGTTTTTTTTTTTGTTTGAAAGGTGAATTAGTCGGGAGTGTTCTTAGATATGTTTGATGAAAATCGGTCGGGCGTTTTTTTTTAAATTTTAAATTTACATTTTGTTATCTTTATACAATGTGAAACAAAATAAACGCAATACCTCTTAAGGGGTCATTATACTCATCATTATGAACTTTTAATATGGGGCCAACCCAGAAATCGCGAAAAAAAATCTGCTGTTTATTACATTGTGTCGAGTTATGCGCACAGAAATGTATGGGGCAGTCGTTTTTTTTCGCGATTTCAGTGTTAGTACCATGTTGAAAGTTGTCATATTGACGAGTACAATGACCCCTTAAGAGGTATTGCGTTTATTCTGTTAGACGTTGTATAAAGGACTCGTCTTTGTCATAAGCTGTTCTATTGTTTGTCTGTATGCTTTGCTACTAGACCCTTTATTTTAAGGATGGGCAATCATCAAATGACTCCTTCTGCTCTGGGTGGAGCGGAAGGGATTGTAAGACTCTTACTGACTAAAACCCATCCGTGCTCCTCCTAATGCCCGTTGCGTTCCAGTGCCGCGGTGACTCTTTCGAACAAATCCCGCAGCCTTAGCAGGCTCTGGCCTTAGCGGGCCCCGTCCTCTATGCTGGCATTTCTTTCAGGTGCGCGTGGAACACAACGCGCCGTCGACTCGGGCCTGGTCTGATCGGACGGCGAGTTACCCAACGCTCGCCGTCCGCAAGCATTAATCAATCCACCATGCTGAGGAGCAACAGGTCCTGATCGGTGGCGCAGTGGCTGATGTTCGCCTGGAGGAGGCGAAATAGTTCCGTTGTTGGTATTCCATTTCAGCCCCCCCTGCAACGCACTCAGCTGTTTGGACTCAATTACTACTTAATAGTATAATAGCCACTATAATTTGATACATGAATGTCAAATACCCAGACATGTTTCACTTTTGACATTGACATTGACGTGATTGATAGATTAGCTACAAGTTTTGCTGAGCAATACAACGTCTAGACTGGTTGTCACGTTTGTAAAGAAAAGTTCAGTAGATAAACTCCATGCAACCAGCGAAAACGGGCGCACATTAAAAGCTCCAGTTACATTGCCGCGGAAAAGAATGGGAGCAAATTTTTGTAACTAAATTGTAAAAAGTATAATTTTAATTGTATAACTTACAAACTTGCGCGTCTTACAGGGAATTTTCGTTAATGCTCGAGGATTTTCGAAGCTACATGTCGGCGCCGCCTGTGGAATCCACGAAATAACTGAACGGCTTCTTTAGCCTTAAGATCCGAGCATTCTCCAGCATTAAGAGAGAGATAAGACGAAATTAACGCTTCCGTTCCACACCATTCCGTTGCAAAGCAAGTTGAGCCATAGACGTGTACGTAATGCGCTCGTACTCTCTGTGCGTTAACTATGTTTATTTGTGCGTATGCACCGACCTTCTGTGCCTCGTCTATTCTGTTACGTACCCAGACTACTTTGAAACTATTAACCTTAGTAGAGAAATGAGACCGTCACATATTCATGTATATGTCACTCGTGACCTAGGCCTCCAGGGCTCCATGAATAAACTACATTTTTTATGAGGCGCCTGAAGCGTTCTAGATTGGTATCTTAAAATTAGAATACATTATTAATGTATGTAGTTGAATGGATATTAGCTATTTGCATGTAATAATATTGTGTGCTATGTTTGGATGAAGTGATGATGAAGATCTTGATACTATTGAGTCACGTGTTATGTCTTTTTTTTAAGGATGGGAAATGATCAAATGACTCCTTCCACTCTGGGTGGAGCGGGAGGGAGTGTCAGACTCTTACTAACTAAAACCTATCCGTGCTCCTCCTAGTCCCCTTTGCTTTCCAGGGCCGCGGTGACTTTCGAACAAAATCCGCAACACGTGTTAATGTCTAAAGTTCGGATAGTGCAAACGAAAATAAATATTGGGTTCTAGTTGTCAAAGTTCAATTTCGTTGCGTAAATAACGCAACGCAAAATAATATTGAAGCTCTTAAATAACATAATACGGAATCAGTCGAAGATTGATGAAAATGTAATCGTTTTCAAATCCTTATAACTGATCAAAGAACATATGCTAGTGTTTGAAACCCATAACTCCATCGGGTAGTTTTCATTGAATTGATCAATGGGGAATTAAATGTTAAGAAATGGTTAAACTTTACTTCACCATCATCATTATCAGCCGGAACACATCCACTACTGGACATAGGCCTCCCCCAAGTGTCGCCACAACAACCAGTCCTGTGCGTCTCGCATCCATCGGCTACCAGCGACCCTCACCAGGTCATCGGGAAGGCCTTCCAATGCTGCGTCTTCCGGTACGCGGTCGCCACTCCAGAACTTTTCGGCCCCATCGACCATCTGTTATGCGAGCAATGTGCCCTGCCCACTGCCACTTCAGTTTGGCGATCCTTCGGGCTATGTCTAAACTTCACTAACTAGCATGAAAACCTTTTCAAAATAATAACTAGTAAAGTTTGCCATAGACATTATCCGGAAATTGAATCATGTCAGCCAGTGTAATTTAATTAAGTTAGTACATGATACTGTACTTTAGCATTTTCAGGAACTTTGTGAAAGTTTTCTTATGTAACAGGGATGGTCGACCTGGGGCTAATATTATGTAGTTTGTGGTAAAGGGTTCAGTGCGAGTCAGGGGTGTCGTTGACATCTAAGTGGAGATAACTGACCTTAGCGACACAAAGTATATGTACAGGAAAATTGTTGTTAAGGCAACTGGGATAGCTATAAGTAATGTAATAGTTGTGGAGTTCGCAAGAGGACTACAAAAGGTACTATACGTTTATGACCTACTTTTCCTCTATTGGTGGTCTCCTAAAGTTAGGAGACCACCAATAGAGGAAACTATATTTTCATTTTCTCTTTTTAAGCTATTGCTTCATGTGGAGACCGAATCCAGAAATTCCGTAACGAAAATAACCTAACACCCCCACTCCGACCGGCACAGCGGTGATACTTTTTGTTTCTATGACGATCTGTGTTCTTAATTTGAAAGTTTTGTTTTTTAAAATTATTTTTATAAGTTGCGAGTGGCATTTTTGAGCTGTCAAATGCAATGTGACCACTTTTGAACTTTTTGAGGTTGGTGCCCTATTTATTAATATTGCTACTTTCCCGCGGTTTTGCTTGCATAATTATTAAGCTATTGCAATAGCTTTACCGCGGCAGTCTCCGAGTGCCACACGTCTTTTTTTTTTCTTTCTAGTATCGTTTCTAGTAGTATCGTGGGTGCGTTTACAAACATACAAACTAACATGCACAAATAGCCAGACCTGGAACAACTATCTGTAGGCCATACAAATAATTGTACCGTGCGGGAATCGAACCCACGATATGAGCGCAGCAGTCAACTGCTCAACCACTGCGCCATCGTGTCGTCAAAATGTATCTATATCGGCACAAACATAACTGTATTAGTTAAAGTACCTAAAACAAAAAACGAATTTTAGGAACAACGTCACGGAGAAACGAAAATGCTGACTAGAAGCGGTTGTCACAACATCCACCTAATGACTTCGGTTTTGTCACTCAGCTCCGCCTCGCATCTACCGAGACGCCGTACCATGACGTGTTCAAGAGTGATGGAGCTATATAGGCTGTATAGCTCCATCCCTTTCTCGCTCGAACGACTGACGTTTTAACACGTCATGGTAGGGCCGCTGCTCCAGCCGTGAGTCCCAAGATTCTGGTCGCTGTACTTCTCACTGCTGACGACACCAGCACTTGCGCGTCAGCGCGAACAAGGCCGACTGAAAGGAAACCATCGTATTTTAATTACATTTTCTCTACCTACCTCAAAGACAATTTCAGGCTGTTTTTTTCGAGGTCAAAGAAATACATTTGTAGCTATCGATTCAACTTTGGGTCGCGCGGGTGTCAAGTGTGTGTCCGTTTAACATTCTCAAGGTTTTTGTCGGCTGTTGTCACCTTATCTAAGCGACTTGACATAAAAATCCTCAACAATAAATAAATCAAAGATAAAAATAGTCAGTTTATTATCTAGCCTAGACCAAATATAGGAACATAATCATATCCGCTGACTTTGATATCAGTAATAGCACCTGACAGTTTCAATTGAAGGCTCATAAAGGAAGTATTTGTCTTGAATCAAGTAATTTATGTATCCGGATCTAATTGATTGAACTTAGATCCGCGGTCAGTAGGCGACTTAAGAGCGTGTACGCCGTATGTCATTTCATACAAACTTTCAAGTCCTTATTCTTCAAAATGAATGAACCGATTTTAACGAAACTTGGTATGCATACGCTAGATATCCAGGTCTAAATAGTTATCAGAAAACATTTTTGAAAAAGAGTTCAGGGGGAAGGATATTGTGAATTTTCACTTTCTATAATAGAAAACTTAAAATCGCTCTCTCTCTCCCTCTGAAATTTTTTTTTTTCTGCTGCTGCTTTTCACCATTTTTTTTTTTTTTTTTTTTTTTCAAATGACCCCTCCCGCTCTGGGTGGAGCGGCAGGGAGTGCCAGACTTCTACTGACTAAAACCCACCCATGCTCCTCTTAGTGCCTTTTACGTTCCAGGGCCGCGGTAACTCTTTCGAACAAATCCGCAACCAAGGCTTTTCACCATCCCCACCAACCGTGTCTCCACGTTGCCGTCGTGGTGGGGCTTGCGTGTCTCAGTGATCTTGGGGGCTTTGCCGGTAGAGCCACTCATGCCGGAAGGTCCCAAGTGAGAGACCAGACCAAGAGAGACACAAGACGGGCACACCGTTCGGAGACTTGAGCAGTGTTCGGGTCCTCGGACGGTGTGCGTCTCATTGGCTTGCTCGCTGCTCTCTGGTACGCGTCTGATCATCAGACGTGACTGTGGGAGCAGCGAGCAAGCACTGAGAGAGAGGGGGAGAGGAAGGGAGATAGGGACCGCACCCTCAAAAAGGAAAATATGGACAGGCCTGCCAAAGAAATATTACCCCAGGGCGGTTCGGACTGCTTAGCAGTCCGGGAATCCGCCACGCCTAGTGCGTCAAGCCCCTCGTATTCTGGGGGGGGCAACAGGGCTGTCCGCACTCCGTTTGCCAAGGGCAACAGTGGCCGAGGAGGCCCCCGATTCGAAACGTCCTTAGAGGAAATAATCGGGTTAAATTTTAGCTCACCCGACAAAGTGTCGGTCGGGGAGAGCGCGGGAAGCGGCGCTCTATATTGGGAGGAGGGCTCGCTTGAGTGTCGCACGGGTGAAGAGTCGGAGTCCGAGTTGGACTCCGACGACCTAGCGACCTTAAGCTCGGCGAGCTCTGAACCCGTGAGAGCGGGGGCTGCTGCGGGGGACCCTAGGTCCTTCCGCAAGCGGCCCAGAACGGAGGAAGACCGGGGGTCGTCTGGCAGCGAGGAGGTGGCCTCGGCTCGCAAGATCCCCACCAGTAGGCGGGGTAAGGGCCGAGAGGGAGGCAAGGGGAGATTGCCCGCCTCCAAGGTGGCTGGCCAGCGAGCCGAGGGGCTCGTCGCTGACGGACGACCCCCCGTAGAGGGCGGTCACAGGGCTCCTGGTTCGGAGTCCTCCGGCGGTGAGCCGGATGACTCCGGACAGGAGCGTGTTCGGAGGGCCGGGTTTGCGGAAGTTGTAGAGGCCGCGCTTCGCGATGTGGCCTTGAAGAGGAAGTTGTCCTCCAAGAACAAGGCCATAAGCGAGGCGATGGCCTCCATTCTGGCGGCAGCGGAGGGTAACCCAGGGGGGCCTCCGCGGGACGAGATGTCCAAGCTGCGGGCGGAGGTCGCCCGCTTGGCTGCCGCCACGGAGCGCCTCCAGAGGGAGAATGCGGGGCTCCGAGCAGACCTGGCCAGGCTCCAAGGAGCCGGTCCACAGGGGGCGCCTGAAGGGGGACGCAGGGAGAACAGCCAGCCCGTGCCGCAGGAGGGCCAGGTGCTGGACCTGGTGCGGCAGGAGATGGCTGCCTTCCAGGCGCGGTTTTCCGTCCTGGAGGGCATCGTCCTGCGCCCCCCGTTAGCGGCGAGTGGGAAGGCTCCAGGCCGGAAGGCGGCGTCGTACGCGGCCGCCGCGGCTGCCACACCGGGGTCGTCCGGCCAGGACAAAGGGTCCGGGCCGGCACCCGCGAAGCCGGTGCCGGGAAAACCGGACCCGGCCCCGGGAAGGAAGAGGAAGGGTGGGGTTGCTGCGCGGACGGCGAAGGCTCCCGCGCCGTCTGGGCAGCGGCTCCCCCCGGCTTCCTCGCCTTCAGCTCCTCCCCCGGCTCAAGCCGAATGGCAAGTGGCCGGGGAGAAGAGGAAGGCGGGAAAGGCAGCCAGGGCGGCCAAGAGGCGGGAGAGGAAGCGGCGGCAGAAGGCGAGAAGCGTCGCGGCTGCGCTGCGCCCCCCGAAAACCGCGGCTGTAGTGCTTACACTGCAGCCGGACGCGGCGAAGAGGGGCGTGACGTACGCGGACGTGCTCACCAAGGCGAAGGAGACGATAAACCTTGGTGAGCTAGGCATCGTGGGGGGCCTTCGGCTCCGGGTCACCATGACTGGGGCCCGGATGCTGGAGATCCCCGGGGCAGCCAGCGGCCCAACCGCGGACGCTCTAGCCGAAAGGCTCAGGGCGTCCCTAAGCGCGGACGATGCCCGAGTGTCCAGGCCCACCAAGCGCATCGACATGCGCATCTTGGGCCTGGACGACTCCGTCACGGAGGCGGAGGTGGTGGCCGCCGTCGTTAGGACGGGGGGGTGCTCAGCAGAGGAGGTGAAGGCGGGCACCCTACGTCCTGACAACACGGGCATGCGCACCATTGTGGTGAGCTGCCCCGTGTCGGCGGCCAAAACCATATCGGAGGGCCGAAGGTTTTTGGTGGGTTGGGTTTCCGCGCAGGTCAAACTGCTGGAACCCCGACCTCTGAGGTGCTTCCGGTGCCAAGTGGGCCACCATGTGGGAGCTCAATGCACCTCGGAGGTGGACCGCAGCGGTCTTTGTTTCCGCTGCGGTCAGCCTGGTCACAGGGCCGGCTCTTGCGTCGCCGCGCCGCACTGCGTAATCTGTGCGGCAGCTGGCAAGCCGGCCGACCACTGGGCTGGGGGTAGGGCCTGCGCCCCACCCGCCAAAGCCAAAGCCGGAAATCGGAGAAAGCCCTCCGCCACCGCCGTCTCTGCCGCGACCGCCGCCACCGCCGCCGCTTCCTCCGCCGCCAAAGCCGGTTCCACTGCGGCTGCTGCTACTGCAACAGCCGCAGTGGAGCCCCTACAACGGGCTCCGGAGGGGGCTGAAATGGAGTGCCAGTAATGGCCCCATTTCACCCCCTCCTGTTGAACGTCAGCCACTGCGCCGCCCAGGAACTGATGCTCCTGGGCATGGCGCAGTGACTGATGCCTGTGGACGGCGAGCAATGGGTAGCTCGCCGTCCGATCAGAACAGGCCCGGGTTGACGGCGCGCTGTGTTCTACGCGCGCCAAGCCAGCAGTCGTCAGCATGGGTCGGGGCCCGTTAAGGCCAGAGCCTACCAGGGTTGCGGATTTGTTCGAAAGAGTTACCGCGGCCCTGGGAAGAAAGGCACTAGGAGGACTAAAGGGTGGGTTTTAGTCAGTAAAAGTCTGACACTCCCTGCCGCTCCACCCAGAGCGGGAGGGGTCATTTGATGATTTCCCATCCTAGAAAAAAAAAAAAAAAAAAAAAAAAAGGCTTTTCACCATGGGGGTATGTTCTGTTGGGATACTTTTCGACATTCAAGCTGGCGAAGCCGCTGATAGAAGTTTATCAGATATAAATATGAATTAAGAATGTCAGGCATTTATTATACGAGTTGGTACGGATACAAGGAATAACTAGATATTTCCCGCGGCTCCGCCCACGTGGATGTCGATAATCGCGTAATAAATAGCCTATGTCCTTCTCCATATCCAAAGCTATATATCTGCCAAATTTCATGACGATCCGTTCAGCCGTTTTAGAGTGAAAGCTTAACAAACAGACAGACAGAGTTAGTTTCGCATTTATAATATAAGTAGGGACTATATACATGACTCATACAGATGACTATCATCAGTCAATATCAGATTACTATCTCATTTCATTTACATTGGAATGTTATTGTAAAGATTAGTCAACCAGCATTTTCATTCATAAAATCCCCTATGATGCAATCTGCCTGAGACTGCATCTTTAATATTTAATAGGTTGCTTATTAATTTTTTCGACATTTTCCATGAAAAAATATATGTCAGATTACTAAACAGTAACTTTCAAATGCAGTAAGTAATAAAATGCTGTATGGCTGGACCGATTGTGCTTTTTTTAATTGTCCAATTAACCAAATTCGAACAGTTGCCCGGAATATTGGAAAATTCGAGAAAAACTGAGTGGATTACTGTATGAATTCAGGAACAGGATAGCGTCTGGCGGAAGTCCGGGGCTGCTAATTGCCAAAGGAAAGAAAAACTAAAAGAAAGCCAGACAGTGAAATTCGGTTACGGGACTTTTTATCAACCGTGGTCATACCGAAATGTCACGTAGTCAGTTCTACGGTTAAAGAGCGTTTACACCGTACGGCATTTCATACAAACTTTCAAGTCCTTATTTTTCGAAATGCATCAACGGTTGTGATAGACAGTCATTTATTTCGAAGGTTTAAGTAAATCCTTGCAACTCATAAATACCTATGGCAGTCTAACTCAAAAATTATGTACCTGAGTAGTTATGTTAATTATGTCATTTACATTTAAAATCGATGACTTTACGTCATGATTTAAGCTAATCATTTAATGTGTGTTTAGACAAGCATCAGCGGTTGTAATTGAACGGTTATGCAGCATCACAAACCTTGGAAATATTTATTGATTCAATTTATGCTGCGCGCTGTTTATTGATTTGAATGCTAGATCTGTTATAAATCGAAGAGCAGTTATTGCATAATATTTATTTACATAGCTACTACCTAACTACAGCTTGTGTAAGTACACTGAGATTGCTAAGTATTTATTATTTACACTAAGGTCCATATTCCAAAACGTAAACTCCAACTCAGCACGAAAATGTCAATGAAAGCTTGTCTAATTGACGTTTTCGTACTCAAGAGAAATGCAAAGACTTCAATTTATGACAAGCTCCGATGGAGTTGAAGTTCGAGTTGAGTTAGATTTACGTTTTGGAGTATGGGCCTTAGTATTTAGAAGGCAACACACCAAGGACGAGGAGAAGGCTCTGGGGCAGACTTTTGCCAAGGAAGTGGACAACATAAGTTGTTTTTTTCGACTTCGAAATAAAAAAAAACACTACAAAGTATAAAATAACTTTAATTTCGGAAGTCGGTGTCAAAAAACGAAGAAAAAACCAAAACACCGACTTCCGAAATTAAAGTTATTTTATACTTTTGTTTTTTTTATTTCGAAGTCGGTTGTATTTTTTAGTAAAAAAGTTTTTATCAATCGTGTTTATAAATATCGAAATGTCACGTGGCCAGTACTGTTGTAATAGATAGTCATTTATTTTATTTCGAAGGTTTAAGTACATAGCTACTATCTACCTTTAGTGTAAGAAGACTGCTATTTATTATTTACACTAAGTATTTAGAAAACAACACAACAAGGACGAGGAGAAAGCTATGGGGGGGATCTTTGTCAAGCACTGGGACAACACAGGTTGTTTTTTTAAAGATAAAACTATAATAGCTATAATACTCGTTTCGCACCTAATAATATTTGAATTGGATATGTAGGTACTATGTAGGTACTATATTCATATTCTTGTATGATACGAAATGTGTATGTCGCATAAAATTAAACCAAAATACTAAGGGTAGTTGTTCAGTTTGTAGTTTTTCATATTATAAAGAATAGTTAGTGAATTGAATACAAAGAAAAACTCACCGCGTAAAGTGAGCAGAAGTGAGCTTGACGTGACCGGCAGATTCAAATGTACGAACACAGGAAATTACAAGAAACCCTATTAAAATAAAACTACCTATCCGAAGTCTTGATCTTATAAAAGAGCAAGCAAAGGTATTCAAAAGTTCCAGCTTCTTTCTAACAAGGTCAACGTAAACTACCTTCCTCCAGAGGAAATAAAGATAATGAAATGTTTCCTGAAACGATCCACAATGAATAGGTTACAAAGATCGGGAACTTGTTACAAAGTTCTGCTTCACGGTGACATGGTAACACGGCCCTTCAGAAATACTTCGCGCAGAAATTGGTGAGTGTTTTAAGGGGCAGATAGAGTTGGGACTTTAAATGATTTTAAATTGAAAATTTTGTCTAAGCTTGTATTTTTCTTGCAGTAAAGAAGGACAGGTATAGACACCTGTCTCCAATGTCCCATCTATCTATGAACCAAAAATCATGAAAATCGGTTTGGCAATTCGGGCGTGAAACTTAAATTGCCAAACCGATTTTGATGCTTTTAATTTTGTTTTTTTTTGCATACGAAACAAACAAATAAATTCACTTTCGTATTTAAATATAATATCATTATGAATAGATTGTACTATCATTACTAAGACTAGGATTAGGAAAGATACTAGACTCTTTTTTTTTCTGCCAGGGTTGCGATGCTTTGAAAGAGTCACCGCGACCCTGGAACGCAAAGGGCATGAGGAGGAACACGGATGAGTTTTAGTCAGTAAGAGTCTGACACTCCCTTCCGCTCCACCCAGAGCCGAAGGAGTCATTTGATGATTTCCTCCAACATTAAAAAAAGACCATAATTTGAAATGTGAATATTAAAAATTATATTGGTGCAACATAGTGTAATTAAATACAAGCAGAAAACTCAGGAAGTACTGATTCAATAACGGAAATTCTTTCACTGTTGGAACGCTCACCATACTTAATTTATAGGTAGTGCCCGCTGAGTATTATAGGCTTTTCATGCTTTGTATAAACTTTATCATGTACTTGTTCAAGGTAGATATGTCGCAGCCAACTAGCTGAATCCGCCGTTTCATTAAAAGTCTAGCATTTTCATTGAACTGTGCCGTTTAATCAGCGGCATAAGTGACACGGTCAAGTCATCGAACGATATTGAACAAAAGATGTCACTAAGGTCGCTGAAAAATTCGGCACATTTAAATGAAAAGGCTAGGCAACCAATTAAACGGCTGATTAAACTAATTGGCTGCGACAGATACATCATCGATCCTAGGATTTAAGAGCAACAAAATGACATGATTCATTCAAATAAAAATGAGGAACTAAAATATAGGAAGTAATTAACAGCAAACTCGCGAGCGTCACCAATCCCTTCTGATGTAAAAAATGTTAATTATTCATACAATATGTCCACACAAAATAATTAAATCCCACATGATTATATAAATTGTTTAAATGATGCTATCGGGCCCATATTGACGTAGCTCGTATAATGTAAAATATTTTAATATTTTGAACTGATATTTACCAACGTATTTTTAGGTATTTTTGGTCGTAGTTAATAAATTCGGTTAGATTTTTTATCGCTTCCTTGAAGCCTTTTACACTTAATTTAGTATTGAGTAACTTAAATAACGGTCGAATGCGAGTTGAGCTCGTAAACCAAAGGTTCCGTATTTCATTTTTGGTTTTACGTGTGACAAATTAGCAACATTGCGAAACCTTTTGGTGCGTCAGTCCCACTGTGACCGGTTATTAGTATTTGTTGTTGTCACTATAATATGTATAGGTACATACGTACTTATAAAGTTTTATGCTCGATTGGTAGATAGCGAAAACTCTATCACTCTTTTTTAGGGTGCCGTACCCAAAGGGTAAAAACGTGAACTTATTACTAAGACTTCCCTGTCCGTCTGTTTGTCTGTCCGTCGGTCTGTCTGTCTGTCGCCAGGCTGTACCGTATCTCAGAAACCGTGATAGCTAGGCAGTTGAAATTTTCACAGATGATGTATTTCTGTTGCGCTATATCAACAAAATACTAAAAACAGAATAAAATAAATATTTAAGTGGGGCTCCCAATCAACAAACATGATTTTTTTGCCGTTTTTTTATTATTTGTTAACAAAGAGGTCATAGTATTTTATGAAGGTACAGATATATGCTCTGCGACAAGCAAATGATGGACAAAGGGACATCATTACCTAATGAGGATTTGGTTTTCATCCTACGGGTACGGAACCCTAAAAAGACGCAGATTATGCACTTAGAACTTACGTCAATCGTTCTGTTTTAATTTTCCGTCTGCATTTTTCATCTGTAGGTCACCTGCAATTTTGTAATTTTTGTTTCGCTTGAAAACTTGAAAAGCGATGCATTATGCAGTAGTCTATGCAGCTAACTTATGGTCTGCTAATAATTTTAATGGATTTAGTGAGTAGGTAGTCGGAGTTTGTATTTCCTGATATATTGTCGCTATAATCTGAGGGTATTTTAGTCAAGAGACAAGCGTGCCACGGCCACCACATCATCGCTTACCATCAAGTGAGATAGGGGTCCAGCGCTACCCTATCAATTTTTTTTGAAATTCGATATTGGAACAAAGATTTGAATCAGGAAGGCATCGCAGGCCAATCCCCGTGCTGTTCTTCGATCCAGGGCTAGTTTGGAAAGAACAAAAAAGTATGTACTTCGCTAACTTCTGCGTTATATACAAAGGGGACAAGGCGTGCAGCCAGGGTGCTGACAAACTAAAATGTACGGCGTCAAAGGAACGAAATAATTATATCCGCTTAGCGTCGCGGCCGCGCGGCCAAACGCCATACATTTTCACCACAGCGCCCTGGCCGTGCTCCCGCCGCTCTCCCGGAGCGCTTTGTGTATGAAGTCCTTAAGTAGTTTAAAAAAACTAAAATATCAAAGCATCATGAACAGTAATTTTCTGGGCTCATTCCATCGCAGACATCATATACACATATGATGTGAGATCGAGATCCAGAGCAATCATCATCATCATCATCATATTAGCCGAAAGACGTCCACTGCTGGACATAGGCCTCCCCCAAGTGTCGCCACAACAACCGGTCCTGTGCGTCTCGCATCCATCGGTTACCCGCGACCCTCACCAGGTCATCGGTCCACCTTGCCTTCCAACGCTGCGTCTTCCAGTACGCGGTCCAGAGCAATATGAAAAATAAAACCAATCAAAATAAAAACGAGCCAAAAATGTATCCATTTTCAACCATAATAAGTATTTACATAATATTCATCAAATCAAAACAAATATTGATGAATATAAATGACAATGCCAAGGCTTTGTTTCATTGCTACAACATTTTCTCACTGCATGCTTCTCTAGAAAGAATTACTAATATTGTGAAATAAATGTATTTTTATTTCAACGTCAATATTCAATTTATTACCTGCAATAATTATGCAATTTATTCAAATTAAATAGTCATTTCCTTGAGAGCTCATCTATGTTTTATTAAGTGTTTTATATTTTACTAGCATTTGCACTCGACTTTGCATGCGCATAGCCCATTTTTCCAATTCCCGTAAGAATTTCGGGAAATTCTCTCTTAGTGCTCCCCTATACTCTCCAAGGAACGTACATGCCAAATTTCAGCTCTCTACGACTAGTAGTTTCGGCTGTGCGTTGACTATCAGTCACTCAATCACTCAGTCACTAATCACTCAGTCACTCAATCACTCAGTAACGCATGAGTTTTACATATTGGTATTGATTACTTGCACAAGTTGCATCTAGCTTTAAACAACAGAGGGTTTAGTGTGAGTTTTTTAACGTAATCGATTGCGTTAACGTAAACGTTCGCTTATGTCAAATTGTATAGAAAAAAAACAGGTTGTCTGTGAGTGTCACCAGATGACGCTTATTCAGTTTCAATACAAATTGACGTTTACGCTAACGCGATCGAGAACGTTAAAAAACTCGCACTAAGGCCACAGAGAGCTAATTCTACTATCTTCAAGTAATGTGTCACATCAATTTCTATACATTTTTGACCGATTGCGACTCACATGCGAATGCGAACGTTGCTTATAGTAGAGGAGCCTGAAAAGGGATTTTTGGATTTACTCGAGCGCGGCATATTAATATAAGGGAAGATATTGATAAGTACCTTCAACCAGTATGAGCCCTTAATAGGGGGGTACGCTTAGGAGAAGCCGTCAGATTAGTAAAAAAATCGATCATCTGACATACTCGAGCGCGTCAGATTAAGATATGGGGGATTAATTAATAGCTAAGAAGTGTCAATTTTGCTAATCTGACGATTTGAGCGTACCTAACCTATGGAAGCGGGAGGATAACAAAGTTGCAAAAAAAAAACGATGTCTGGACTTACTCGAGCGCGGTTGTTTTTTTATTTATTTTGATGGTAATATATAGATAATACCAGAATGACAAAAAACATATAATCTGACGATTTCCGCTAGCCGAAGGTAATAAAATCGTCAATTAAGTTCAGACCGCGCAGTAGGGTAAAGCATGTTTCCCACTCCGCGCCTCTCGGTCCCTTTCACTTTTCCCGTATCTTTGACTCTCTCGCACCTTCCCCACACTGTTTTCCGACGCCATGACACCATTACAGCTGTTCATCATCATCTGCTTAGTCTTTTTCCTAACTATATTGAGGTCGGCTTCCAGTCAAACCGGATTCAGCTGAATATCAGTACCTATTCTACGTGAACTTGGTACTTCTTGGCAAGACTGGAGTCAAATTTACTGGCTTCTGACAATCCGTAACGACTGCCAAAGATCTTAAAATGACAACCGGGACCAACAGCTTTAAGTGTCTAAAAAAAAATAAAAATAATAAAAGCATTTTTGTTTCAAGTTGTCAGATTACCAATACCCCTAGATTACCAATACCCCTCAAAATAATTGTCAGATTTTTGGTCACTATGGCTGGGACATCATGATGAACCTTCAATATGCTAATCTGACGAGCTCGAGTATTTCAAAATGGCGACTTTTTTTTTACATTTTCAGGAATTCGCTGCGACATTGCGTCACTTCCAAATCGTCAGAATAAGAAATAGGAGCATCTGTAGGTAGGGTTCACTGAATCCTCTGAAGGGGGGGTACTCTGAAAACCTGACGCGCTTGAGTAAATGTATTTTTTATTTTTTTTCACCCCTCCCGCATGGCCACCCCCACCATGCAAATCGGCAGATTAATATATATTTCGCATTGAGATCAGAGACATGTTGGAGCATGAAAAATATCAATATCTGACACGCTTGAGTATTTCCATGTCATTGTTTTTTTTCACAACTTTGAAACTCTGTAGACGCTTCTCCCACCGCTGAACGTGGAAACATAAAAGGACCATTTATTCTTCAAATCATCCAATCTACCAAATCTACGAGGTTTCCGCGAAGCTCGAGTAAATCCACATTTAGCATCATGGGTTCCCCTACCATTAAAAGTTAGTAGAATCGGCACTCTGATTTAGTGCAATGTTCTTTTGACATTATAGGTCACATTGTTGTTGAAAAAATATTCTCCTATACCTACATCAATGTGCGTCACGGTCATAATTCTTCAACTGAAAATATAAGTTTGTAATCGCAAAAAATTAGAAGTATGATAAAAGTACAAATTTCCACTTTCCAGACTTTTTCCTGTACTTGTACTGTAAGATCGATCTTCTTGCCAAATTTCATGACTTTAGGTCACCGGGGTCCTATTTTTTTTTTATGGATAGGAAATCATCAAATGACTTCTTCCGCTCTAGGTGGAACGGATGGGGGGATGTTAGACTTACTGACTAAAACCCATCCGTGTTCCTCTTCATGACCTTTGCGTTCCAGGGCCGCGGTGGCTGACATTTCAGTTTGATTCCTCCACGCGTTCCTAAGAAAAAGTACCTTGACAGACGGGCAACAAAGTGATCCATATTCCGTTTTTGCCGACTGAAGTACGGAACCCTAAAAACGAGAATTACACCTCTAGCATGCAATTATCGGTGCACTTGAAAATTGCATGTTAAAATAAGTCTAGTATTTCTATTAATGTTGTATTTAGTCAACTTACCCGCCCACATTCCTATAGACAGGTACAACGTGGTTGAGGTCAGCATAATTTTGTGTTCCGATCTCGGAAAAGGAAGTAATTGCAAACAAGAACTGGGTTGCTGCACGATTTTATACTGCAAAATGTTATGCACTACTCATGCACAAGAGTGCTGTAGGATTTGTGCCAATTTATTTGATGAATAATGTTTATAGTACCTGGATGACCGAGCTTTGCTCGGTTATTTTTTGGAAACACGCATAAAACGACGTTTTCTAATAATTAAACCTAGCTAGATCGATTTGTCACCCCCGAAACCCCTGCATACTAAATTTTAAATTTTAAAATTCGCCTGTAAATTGTATTCCCTTTACGGTACGTACCTATTTTGGGGATAACGTCGGTCGTCTCCAGTTCGTGCGTGTAAAGACTCTGAACGAATACTTCAAACTTTATGGAATAAGTTTTCTTATTTTTCTCGTGAGCGAATCAATCATTACGATGTTCTTATCCTTTAGGAACCGGCCTACCAGCTTTAAATAAAACGTGTTGCAACCGTATTTTTTAAATCTGCTATATTTGGTCAAAAAAAAATTGATTACCATTTCAAATAAAATTGCGTAATGATTTCCGAGCAATGATTTGGGCTTAGATTATATACACGTGTATATAATCTAAGAATTTGGGTCTATGTTTTAACAAATTACCATCGCTTTCGTCAACATTCAATTTTCATTTTTTGTACTTTTGTATACCAGTTTTTCTATTGTTAATAATTTAATTTAAGTTTTTTTTCAAATTTACAAAATTATACGTGTTCAGCGTTAAAGAGTGTTCATTTCTTTTTTTCCCTCCTTACGCTACAGTACCTACTATGAAAAATCTACATGATTGAAAGGCGCAAATTCATAGGGTGATTTGTGAGTCAGGTCACACACAATTAGTGCCGTCTTTGATTTAGGTAAATATCATTCACTTTAAAACTCCGTAATTTTTAGGGTTGCGTTCACGAAGCGTAACCAACGGAACCCTATTACTAAGCCTCCGCTGTTCTTCCATCCGTCTGTCCGTCCGTCTGTGTATCAGCGGGCTGTATCTCGTATCTCCCGGACAGCTGTGAAACCCAGCCTTAAACTTGTGTCGCAGCTATCAACGCCCACCTAAACATGAAAACAATTTGTTCCAGTCTTAGATTCCAGTCAAATATCTCAATCCACCCGATTATACATAGTATGCCTACTATACTCGTCACAATCTAAGAAGCCCGATTTGATAGCCGAGTAGAGAGGGACAGAAGATATCTTTCCCACTAAGTGCGAAAGAGATTTATTTCATGTCTCTTTCATACTCACTAGAAAAGCAATGTTTTATCCTGCTGTCAAATCGGGCTTCTTAGATTGTGACAAGTTTTTTGACGCCGACGCCAAATGAGTGCGGACTACGCCGTAGCCCAATACGTGCTACGCCGTAGCCAGATGAGTACTACGCCGTAACCCGTAGCATTGCGAAGCGTATCTCCCCAATCTCGTCGGGAAATCTGTTTGTTTTGTACACTACGGAATATTAAAATTTCAACAAAACAAGTACAAAGCTTAAATTCATAAACAGAATAAGTTTTTGTTTTAATTTCACTTCTGAACTTTCAACAATATATTATTCAACGAAAAGCGACAAATTGAACGATAAAGACATGAAATTACATAACAATATCATCAAAAAGTTTACCAACCTCACTCAAACTGTATATTCAAATAACAATACATCAAACCTGTCATTATATACCTTCTATAGATAAGTAAATATGTCGTTAAGGACTCTCGAACCATCTGTTTAAGGCACTTATGTACGCATGTATCAAAAGACCCTTTTGGTAAGTACTTGAACTAACAAAGTTGACGATCCCTGCTAAGCCTACCGCTCGTGATTTATTGCCCGCTGGCTTCATCCCGCGGCTTTGCTTGCGACCTTTTGAATTTGTAATACGACATCGATACCTTGTGGTTTGGTTTGTATTGTTTGGTATGTGATGTTGTGACAGCTTTTTACTACTGAAAAGGGTTATCTTTTTTTTAAGGCCAAAGTTGGAGCACGCTTGTCTAGAAGTAACCTATTCACTCATGACTTAAAGACTCCCAGGTTGTAGCTATCAGGAAAGACAGACTCTGGCCGGGAATTCCACTCCTTAGCTGTGCGCACAATGAATGTGCTCCCAAAACGTTTAGTGCGTGTGGGTGGGATGTCCACCATGTACTGGTGACGCATCGCCGTACGTCTTGTGATCCGATGGTGATGGATCTTTGGAAAATCTAGATCTAGTAGACTAGCCCTTTCCCAACTAACCGGATACTGAATAGCAGCATTTTACATGGGCAACTGTCTATCTCCCCAACCCAGTTAGAGCGACTAAGCATTGCATCCGATCCGCATTCGTGAAAATACGTTCCGCAGTAGTCATAGAACTATTTGTATAGTAGTTACGCACTAGTTCCGACTTCCGTCATCCGATTTCTCTACGTGATCCGTGAGTGTCCAATTCGGAAATATTGACGCAGTAGCTGTAGTAATGTTTGTATTTACGCTTTCGCATTACCTCGGATTCAAATCGGACATATTCTCGCGGCTCAATAAGCGAGGTTTATAGTTGGATCAGAGATCGTATTAGTGCGTAAGCAATATCCGAGTTCGATCCGAGTTTTATGAGAATCTAGATCCGTATTTTCACAAATTCTTCGAATCGGATGCAGTAGAAAAGCAATATCCGAATTCGGTCCGAGGTTAATATAACTGTATTTTCACGGATTCGGATAGGATGCAGTGCGTAACCGCTCTTACTGGTTAACTCGATACTCCTTGGCCCATATTCCAAAACATAAACTGCAACTCCAATATGAGCACGAAAATGTCCGTGAAAGCTTGTTTAATTGAAGTTTTCGTACTCGAGAGATACAAAAACTTTAATTTATTGTCATAAATTGAAGTTTTAAGCTCCGATGGAGTTGCAGTTCGAGTTGAGTTGGAGTTAACATTTTGGAATTTGGGCCCTTGAGTTTTGTGTACTAGTGTTGATTTTCGGGTTTTTGGCTACCCGCGACTTTCAAGACAAGACAAGCAATCTTTCAATCAATGTATTGCAGAAGTTTACTTTTAAATAAAAAGAAGAATGTCAAACAAATTTTGTACCATTGATCTGTTTACAGCATTTTATGACCGAGGCTGTTCAGTGACTGCAGCCGGTCGATTCTGTCGACATCACCTAGGCGGAGTGAACGACAATAGAGCTGTCATTCCATCTTATTCGTATGGTTTGACAACTCACCTGTCGTGCAACCCGCCGCAGTGTTCACTTCGACATGTTTACAGCAGTGCGATTCTGTAAACATGTCGAAGTGAACACCCGGGCGGGGCGCACGACGAGTGAGTTGTCAAACCATACAAATAAGATGGAATGACAGCTCTATTGTCGTTCACTCCGCCAAGGTGAACACCGTGAGATGTCGACAGAATCGACCACCAGAATCGCACTGCTGTTGTTTTAGGTGTTGACGAATTTTGTTACTTTGTGTACTGTCATAACGAATACTGTGACTGACTGTACCAATACGTATAAAACTTAAAGCTTAAGGCGCTTCCCTGATCAAATGACCTTGAGCATTATTATTTATTTATTTATTAAATAAATTCACACAAACTTTTGAATTATTTTAATATAAAAAGAAAAGCGATTTTTGAAATTAATATAAATAAAACGTGAATAATTTAGATTTCTAAATTATCAATCCATTAGTGTAATCCTCAAATGATTAGAGTGTCACCTTTAGCATCAGATGCATGTAATCAATTATTTTAGAATTTTTTTAAAACTAATTTTTAAATGTATTTATTACACATCAAAATAGATTAGAACGTGGAATGTGATGATAGGATATCGAACAACAGTAATGTGCTTTTAGATGTAGTTTATTTCTTTTATCTAATGAGTTAATAGCCTCTAAATAACGAAGAAAAACGCACTATGGCTAGGTTTTGGTCGGGGTAGCGTGGGAGATCTCATTCTCTCAGAAAAGCCTTCCGTTATCATTACACAATCCACTTTTCATGTAAATACAAGTTACTCATCATTATGAACAACTTTTACTATGGGACCAACACTGAAATCGCGAAAAAACTATCGACTGTCCTTAATGTTTTTATATTTTTGGAGTTTTTAGGGTTCCGTATCCAAAGGGTAAAAACGGGACCCTAATACCAAGACTCCGCTGTCCGTCTGTCTGTCACTAAGCTGTATCTCATGAACCGTGATAGCTAAACAATTGTTTTCCCAGATTATCCCGCTATAACAACAAATACTAAAAACAGAATAAAATAAATATTTATGTGGGGCTCCCATACTATAAACGTGATTTTTTGCCGTTTTTTATATTTAATGGTACGGAACGCTTCGTGCTTGAGTCCGACTCGCACTTGGCCGGTTTTTTTGTATACTGTAGCTAACACTGCTATTTCAATAAAAAAATTAAATAAACCATTAAATATCAAATTGAAACAAAATTTTATAAAGCTAATTTATTGATTTAACACTAAAATAACTCTATCAACAATTACCTCTATATCCAATTAATTAAATAGTGTAATAGAGCAGCGGCCAGCTAACCTATATAGGTACACACAAATAGCCCCCACAGTGGCTACAGCGGCGGCGCAGTGGCTCGGAAGGGTGGCTACTGAGCCGTGAGCCCCCGGCGTCACCGGCGCGACAATTATGTCCATTTACCTTCCATTCAGCTGGGCGTAAATCATGATGAGCCTTTATTTGATTCTTCAATAAGCTGAGGTGTTAACGCTGTAAGTGGAAAAGATAAAAGTTAATTTGTTAAATGAGGGCGATTTTGTTGACCGGTTTCACAGTGTTTGTTAATGGCCAACAAATTAAATAAATTAGAATTTGAGGCCTATTTATTTATTTAATCTTTTTTTAATTTTGTGATGATCATACTACGAGTATTCAATTATTTTCTCCCTGCATATTCAACGTGTTACAGAATAAACGCAATGCCTAAAAAGAGGTCAATGTATTATGGAATCAATACTGAAATCGCGTAAAATCGACTGCTCCATACATTTCTATGCGCAGGACTCGACAAAACAGCTGCTTTTTCAGGTATTGCGTTTATTGTGTTACACGTTGTATTTCATGTATTTATTTCGCTTTTTTTTAAATGACTTTGCCGTCGAAATAATATTTTTCCCGATCCGAGAATCAAATCCAGTTGACTTCATAAGAGCCGTCACGACCTACAAATGATTGTTCAGACAACTCCCAGTCGAAACTACTGGTCGTAGAAAGCTGAAATTTGTCATGTAGGTTCCCTGAAGAGTAGCAAAGTACTAAGAGAGGATTTCCCGAAATAACTACGACAATGGCGTACGAAGCCGCAGGCAAAAACTAGTATTTAATAAAAATAATAATAATAATCAGTTTATTTAGGAAATTCCATAATTTGTTAGTAGACATTAACCTTAATAACTATGTTAGTAAACATGCAGATTAGACAAATAATATGTAATAAAGAACAAGAAACTTTTACGTTTATAACTCCTAACTTAATTACGAATACAAAAAAAAAACGCTGCGAAAAAAATCCCTGATTCGTTGAGTTTATCTCAAAACGTTAATCAACTTGAACGGTATCTTGATGAGAACATTTTTAAATAAACAAGCTTTTTATAAAGCCCTTCCCTTTTGGGTAATTAAAGCTCTTCTATATTCTATATATTAAATCAAATCAGGTTTGTTAGGGTGTTTATTTGTAAATCTTTTGGTACACAATTGTTTCTTAAATGCCCACTGCTGATTAAAGGCTTCGCAATAACTCTTTTGATTGATTTATGTAAAGAATATTGATTGTTTCAGTCTCAATAGGGATGACTCCTGGTTAAAAAATATATGATTATATTTAGTCCGTCAGTTGGATTGTCGAAAAATATTAGACACGTATTTTTTTGCTTTATCAAAGCAATAAAAAATGACGAAGATAAAACGCATGAAAGTTTAGTGGGGGCTCGAGACGACACGTGTAGGTACTTGCAAGTGACGTCACATGAGTTTTCAACGCACTGTATCGTTTTAATTTTTGGTTTGCCTGAAAAAATAAAAAGTACGTGTCTAACATTTTTTGGAAATCTATCTGACGACCTAATTAGATTTTTTTAGTCATCTATCTTATTTAACCCGTATTCGAAACATGTAAGTACGGCTGATTTTTGTAGTCACAATCACGTTTACATGTTCAGTTTTTTTATTTAATAATTTCTGCACACAAATTTACAGCAGCGGACTTCATATTGTCTTAGGTCTTCTTGTTTTTTTGTTTTTTCTTCCTTCTTTAGAGTTCTTTAGAGGGTACCGGGTCCATCTGTCTTTGGCAGTTAAAATTTTGACAGAGTATATATTTCTATTGCGATCATAACAATAAATTTAAAAAAAAATAAAATAATAATGCTACTATACAGCATAAACTATTTCCACGCAATTTTAAAGTGATCAACACTTTAAAAAAAAAAATCTTTTAACCCCACAAGAAGAAAAACATCTGGTAAATAGAAGCTAATATATTTCTAAAATGAACTGTTTTACAACCCTATTTTAAATTAAAACGAGGGGTCCTCAACATTGTTCCGGGTGTTTTCGTATTTCTCATTACCGCGGGTAGCCGACGGCCTTTCATTGTTCGCAATTCTTTATTTTGTGTCTTTAATAAGTACCCGGACTGCATGGATAATGCTGGGCTTGTGACTGCAGTAAATTGAGTTACATGTGCGATGTAAAGTCGTGATTATCGCCTACTTTTTGACGTAGAGCAATATCACGCTTGTGCTGCAAGCAATTACAGTGATAAACAGACTTGGAACGACGATTATATTCATGTGTTTCTAATACATTCAACCTTCTTTCATGTCTACCAAACCGCTAAGTGTGAATCTGATAGGGTTCTGAACCAAACATTATTAATTAATTTATTAATTTAGCTTAATATAAGAGCATTATATAAATAATAAATGACATTTATTTTGTAAGTACGTAAGGGTAAACATAACACTTTTACACGTCAATATTTTTTGGTCATTTTAAGCTAGATGAGGCCGGTGTTTACTAGCTGACTACCCTGAGAAGAAACACCGAAACAAACTCAGAGGTCACAGTCTCTTTTGAAGTCCATACAAATTGTACTGGTCAAATCATACGAGAACCATGTAGGTTAATGTCTGAGGTGGCCTTTTGAGGAAAGTGCCACACATTTGAGTGGACCTGTCCAGACAATGCAAGCTTTTGTCAGTTATTGTTGAGCTCAAACTTAGAACTTTAAGGAGCTCAACGATTTGACGAACAATATCAAAGTAAGGACATTAAAACCTCATAAATGTTTACTTATGTGAACATTTACGTTAACGCAATCAGAGTCCCAATTCTAAAAAAATTTAAGCATCGTTCGCATTCGTATGTCAGTCGCAATCTGTCAAAAATGTATGGAAATTGAGGATTTTTTGACAGAGTGCGAATAAGATACGAACGTTGCGTAAAAATATGTAGAATTATTTTTCTAATTGGCCATCTGGAAAGTTTCAATACTCGTACTAACTCAGCATAACGCCTTTCATCGCACGAACCTATAAACCTAACTTAATTCTCTGCAAGCAATGTTGCTGCACAAACATTTGCAGAAACATTTTCTCAAGGCGCTGTTATAAAACAGCGTCTGCCTAGCCTTTTCCCAACCAAATTTGAGTCGGCTCCCAGTCAAACCGGATTCAGCTGAATACCAGTATTTTACGTGGAGCGGCTGCCTACCAGACCTCCACAACCCATTAACTGGGTAACACAGTACTTTTTGGCAAGATTGGTGTCAGATTTTCTGGCTTCTGACAATCCGTAACGACTGCCAAAGATCTCCAAATGACAGCCGGGACCAACGGCTTAACGTACTTTCCGAGGCACGGAGGAGTCTCGGTATGTTAATATGGCCACCCATCCACAGACCAACCTCGGCAAGAGTTGCTTAACCTTGAAGATTGGTCCGTGGGGCTGTTTTAATTTAGCCACGAGCTCCTCCAAAACAGCAACGTTCATAAACTCTTACTCCACACACAATTTTTTTTCCGTGAATTTAAACTGACTGTGTAGGTCAACACGAACGCCAGTCGTGACCCAATTCCGGTACAAACGACCCAGATACAGGTATGACATACTGACATTTACGGCTCTTTTTAATCAATCGAATTTTTAGCGGACGGATAGGTAAGGGTTGAATGCCTTGGTAATCTTGGTTATTGTTGAGATTTTTAGTACCTAAGTTAATAGTTAAGAGGATAAATTATAATACTTAGATACCTACTATTCAATCATAGAAAACTAACAGATAAACACAGATGACGTTTTTTAATTACTCATTATCATAATTATACAGTCCAGCCGAAAGACGTCGATTGCTACCTAATTTACTTCCCCACGTATTTTTGCCTCGTTTTTTTTTCTTGAAATTTCCTAATTTTATAACAATTTATTATTATCTGAACGTCTCCGATGAAGTTTTTAACAGTTTTTACCTTGTTGCTAAAGTCAAAATATTTTTTTAATGTATGTACTTACCTATAATTCCTATTAGGTATTAGCCGCTGCCAACTCCTGTCAAAAAGGTATGAGCATAAATTAACTAGACGGCTCATTGTGTGTGTTTGTTTTTTTTTTCTGACAACTTTACAGACATATTATTACTTAGCTTTTTCCCGCGGATTCGCGGTAACCACAATTGCGCATTTTTGCGATATTAAAACCACGTTCCTGCCTAGCCTATAGTCCTCGTTAGATAGCGTAGCTTTCTGTTAGTGACATGATTGATTTTATTTACGTAATCTGAACAGCATTTTTCAAACTATTTTAACTTTTATTGAAATTGTTTTAGAATTCATAAATCATTGTTTGTTTCATCTACAATCCAGAAAATTGCTCTTAAACTATTTCATCAACGACCAGTTCTACAATGTATTTATCAACACCACGTAAAGACGCTGGAAGTAGAAAACTTACAAAGTGTTCAGGTGTGTTTCTACTCCAAGATAAGTTAGCAGCTTGCGGCGAGATTTATCTTAAAACGGGAATAGTCGGCAACCAAGTAAAAATAGATATAGGTGTAAGTAGGTAAGTCTGTTACTCAAGAGAATGTTTATTTCTAAAAATGTGACTGCAATAGGGTTATTGCACTTATTCTACTAGGGTAGAAAAATTGTAATTCTATTTAGTCCGCCCGTTAGATATTCTAAAAGAATTGGACACGTATTTTTTTTCTATTTCAAATCGCAAAAAAATTATAAAGATCTAAGTTCAAGAGAGGGACTGGTGACGCGACGTCATGTCATTAGTAAAAATTGTACTATCGTAGTGACGTCACTTGAGTTTTCAACGCAATATGTCTTCGTCGTTTTTAGACTACGTGAAAAAAAACGTGT
This sequence comes from Melanchra persicariae, assembly GCA_947386135.1. Taxonomy (NCBI): domain Eukaryota; kingdom Metazoa; phylum Arthropoda; class Insecta; order Lepidoptera; family Noctuidae; genus Melanchra; species Melanchra persicariae. The sequence goes on along the minus strand of OX376661.1, from coordinate 3,179,665 downwards.
TCAATATTTTTTGGAAATCTATCTGAAGGACTAATAAATTCAAAGTCAAAGTCAAAGCATTTATTTCAATTAAACCATTTACAGGCACTTTTGAATTGTCAAGGTCGGTCAGTCAAAGAGGTGAAGCTATTTGCACGTTCCAAAGCGTAGATCTCTATGGAGAAGAACGTACAAGAAACTCCATGGACACTCTTTTAAATCAATTAATTATTACAAAGTTGTGGTTACATTGTTCTTGTTGAAATTATTCATAGACATGTGAGAACGATGTAGAAAGACGTGCACGACAAAAGCCAAAAAGGAACAATTCAAAATACTAACAAATTAAAACAAACCGTGGCAGTTGAGAGATGACCAGTCCTAGCTGTCGGAGCCAAATGATGAATGAAACACAAACTGCACCATCAGAGAGACTTGAGTGAGCATGACACTCCCAACAGCCAGGGCACATTAAAGTCTTACCCAAAAATTATAGTTTGACTTGAAGGTACACAGTACTCACACATGTGCCGTATACATTTATAATAACATTTTAACAGTAGAATTCTATGATATTATTGCTATAATGTTTTGGGTTGTTGTACAACAGGCTGGCCCTGTGTATTCAGTTGAGTTTTCGAACTTATTATTCTCATCTTGTTAAATCAATCTGCTCAGTTTTAGCTTAACTATGTTGAATTCGGCTTCCAGTCTAACCAGATGCAGCTGAATACCAGTATTTTACATGGAGCAGCTGCTTATCTGACCTCCTTAACCCAGTTTGGGTAACACGATACTCCTTGGCAAAACTGGTGTTAGGCCCAGTTTCCACCAAAGCAGAGAGGAGCGTAGATGAGAGGAGATGTGTTTGAATAATCCAATCCGATTTCGTTATTTCCACATCTCTTCTCCGGTACCTAACGAAATAGGATTGCTTTATTCAAACACATCTCCTCTCGTCTCCGCTCCTCTCTGCTTTGGTGGCCTTAGAGTTTCTGGCTTATGACTACCCGTTACGATATAATTCTGTTCTCATTATTCTTTTTTTACTTCTCCATAGTCATTTCTTTTTCTGGACATGTCATTTTACAGTCCAACCATCGTTCCTTTGGCATTCCCTCGCCTTATAGCTAGCAACACTTTGATGCTCAAAAGTTTCCTCACGAAATATTTATTGTTGAAATATTGTTGTTTGTTATGTTTAAGGAAATTCTTTAATAATAATCGAGGTATTCTTCATTCACCGTAGCACGCCATGTTAGCATTCAATTTTTAAATTAAACTGTGTACAGCAGTGCGATTCTGTAAACATGTCGAAGTGAAAACTTGGGCAAAATGAACGACAAGTGAGCTGTCAAACCATACAAGGCCAGATGCCAGATGGAATGACAGCTCACTTCGTGATCACTTCACCCAGGGGATTCACTTCGACATGTTTATAGAATCAACCGGCTGAAGTGGTACACAAGCGGACTAACTGTAACAAGGCATTCTCCAACCTTTAAAATAGAAAAACCTATAGCTCATGCTATAATAGAAATATAGACCAGGTAGAAATTTTAGTTGCAGGCTTGAAACCTTAACTACCTTCAGGATACGCTGGATACGAGTACCACTATTTACATAGGCGTCTTTGATGCACGACCGTAATTTGCTCTATAAAACTTGCAGGCGCCATTTTATTTACCTCAAAGTAGTAAGTGTAAGTACACGACCCCGCAGCGCTCTCATAAAAATATCTATTAAAGGTTGGCGATAAAACATCGTAAGGCCACTTTTACTTCCTCAATAAGTCATAAGTTTCGTATTTCATGAGATGGAAAGACTCGTGTGTGGAACATCAAACTTGTTGACCTCCGAAACTTTACAACTTGAGGTTTTGGTTTAAGTTTCGAATGTTGCGAACCCCTGCTTTGTTTGTTTTTCAATTTTAACATGTTTGGGTTTTCACTTTCAGACGTTTCTTAATAGATAATTTTGTTGTTCCAATATAAATCTATACTAATATTATAAAGAGAAAAGATTTGTATGTGTGTATGTTTGCAATGAATAAACTCGAAAACTACTGAGCCGATTTCAAAAATTCTTTCACCAATGGAAAGCTACAGTATTAGGGAGTAACATATGCTATATTTTATCCACGTATTCCAACGGGAACGGGAACTACGCGGGTGAAACTGCGGCGTGCTGCTAGTAAATAATAAAATAAATCGTTGATTTGCAAAACAGGTTTTGGTAGTTACAACATTTTTGATTGAAGCCCCCTTTTAAGCAAGATATGCGTGTTAGGAGACTCCGCTCTTCCACAAAAGACGTACTTAATTATAATTCGCTGCAAATATAATGTGTGTTATCGTATTAATGTTTGTCAAACGATGTAGGTAATTCAATTAGGTGTCTCCGTCTTGTTTTTTTGGTATTAATAAATCTGAAACGGGAACATATTATTGCAATTTTTTAAAGGATTGTTATTTACGTCAACCGTACGTACCTCTAAAATACATATTATTAACTGTTCACTTGACAAATACCGAGTCCTAAGCCAAAAAACCTATGCCCAACTTTAATATTGAGAAATATATGACCAATCTGAAAGTAGATGTACTCTCGTTGCAAACTTAAAACAATAAGCTTTTATAAAAGTACATGTACATAGCAGTGACATGAAACCGTTAAATTTAAAAAAAAACCGGCCATTGCGAGTCGGACTCGGGCACGAAGGGTTTCATACCCTTGTCTTTAAAAACGGCAAAAAAATCATGTTTGATGTGAGCCCCACTTAAATATTTATTTTATTCTGTTTTTAGTATTTGTTGTTATAGCAGCAACAGAAATACATCATCTGTGAACATTTCAACTGTCTAGCAATCACGGCTCATGAGATACAGCCTGGTGACAGACAAACGGACAACGGAGTCTGAGTAATAGGGTCAAGTTTTTACCCTTTAGGTACGGAAAAACTGCAAACATATAAAAACATCAGCGAAAAATATGAAATGAAAATTCAATCCGCAACCTTTTTTATATTTATTATTTCAACATTTTTATTCTCAGTTGCTAATTACTTCCCGATCCGGAAACTAAATACATTGTTTGTTTACAAATGCTAAGTATTCCCTGATCCCCTTGTTTCCGCTTAGTTACTGTTTTCTTTTGTTTAAAATGCTAATGAAAGCGATACCTTTGAACTTGCCTTCGCGCGCCTGATTGAATTTTTAGAGCAAATTCCGTTTGACTGACTCTGAAAATTGGGTGATAATTAGGCGCTCTAAAAATTTAAAGAGTTGATTCAGAATTTAGTTTCAGAATTTAATTAACTGTGTTCATCCAATTATTTATGCACAGTTTAATAGAATTCTGCACTTTTGTAATTAAAAACGGCCATGGCTTCTTTCCTTCATAAAAAAATGGCGGTAGCAGAAAGCCTAAACCAAAAAGATCAGTGCTTTATAAATAGGTCACTTCTAGGCAAGCGTGCTTTATCATCGACCACATTATCTCTTTCTGCTTATTAAGTACTCAATACTCAATACTCAATACTCAATACTTTATTTGCATTCCACAATGTGTACTTAGGTGGTAAGTTAAAAAAAAAATGTGATCATTATGGACCCTGTCGGGCACAGCAAAAGAATTAAAAATATAGTAGGAGAGAGGAAGCTTTAATCAGCCAAATTTATATCTGAACTAGATCCACTACTGTCATTTTCAGTATGGATTAATTACCTACATATGATTCTTTATATTTTATCGTTGAAAAATTCGTTTAAACTATAATAGCATCTTTTTATTAAAAATTGTTTTAACTTTTTTATAAATATGTTTATTTTATCTTCTTTTTTTATTAATTCAGGTAGTTTGTTGTATATTTTTATTGACATTGCATAGGGACTTGTTGAATGTAATTTTAGTCGAGAATGTGGTATGTTTAGTCTTGATTTGTGTCGGAGTGTGTAACGTGATTGTATGTCCTCGCGCTTTGTATAAAATTCTTGATACTTACGAACAAATTTGCAGGTTTCTAATATATATATACTGGGAAGTGTTAAGATATTATAATTTTGGAAGTGAGGTTTGCAGCTGTCAATTTGATCGATGTTTGCCAGGATTCTAACAAATTTTTTTTGGAGTGTAAATAGTGAGGGTGCATCTGTGCTATTACCCCAAAGGGTTACACCGTAGCTTAGCCATGCATAAGCATACGCGTAGTAGGTGGTGAGCGCAGTTTGGAGATTCGTGGTTTTTTTTATTTCACGGAGGGCATATGAAAATCTTGAAATTTTTGATCTTAGTTTTTGTATGTGGGATTTCCAATTCATATGTGTATCCAAATCCAGTCCAAGCAAGGTAAATTCTTTAACAACTTCTATTTTTGAGTTATTAAAAGTAAAATCTATATTTAAAGGTGTTTTTTGATGGGGATGAAAGGTAATTAGTTTAGTTTTGGAGCAATTTATTTCGAGGTTGTGTGCGTTCATCCAAGTGATGATTTTGGTGAGAATTGAATTCAGTTCTTCGTTTAGATTTAAGTTGTCTTGACATGAAACTAGTAGAGAAATGTCATCCGCGAATAATACACATGGTCCCTTTATGATTTTAGGTAAGTCATTGATATAAATTAGAAATAGGAGACATCCTATTACACTTCCTTGGGGTATCGAGGCGCATATTGGTTTGCTATTAGATCGGACTTTTTTTATTTCTTTTGTCTGGTGATTAAAAAATTCAATTTCTACTGTTTGCTCTCTATTATTTAGGTAAGATGCAAGCCAATCATGAGCTTTTCCACGAATGCCTATTCCGTATAATTTAGCAAGCAATATATTAAATTGGACTTTGTCGTAGGCTTTACTCATGTCAAGTAGTATACCTACTGCATATTTTTTTTTATCAATTATGTTAAGTGCTTCTTGAACAAACTTGTAAACTGCTAAAGTTGTTGAGCGATTTTTGCGAAAACCATTTTGGCATTCGTCAAATATTTTATATTTTTCGCAATATTTATATATCCGGTCACACATGGCTTTTTCAAAGATCTTTGAGGCGGCAGGTAAGAGAGCTATTGGGCGGTAATTGTTTGGATTTGATTTTGAATTTTTTTTGTGGATCGGTTTAATTAGTGACTTTTTTAATAGATCGGGGAAGGCACCTTCTTCAAATGATTGGTTCAGAAGGAGGTAGAACGGTAGCGTCAGCTCGTCTGCACATTGCCTTAATAACATAGGTGGGATTTCATCTATCCCATGGCTACTTTTATTCTTTAATTGTTTTATTAACCGGTTTACTTCCCAAGGGTATATAGGGCTAAGAAACATGCTATTTTCTGCGGGGTTTAGCACGGACGTGCCGTCGGACTCCCGGCTGCCAGGTAGTCTGACGCCGCTCTCCCCTATTGATGAAAAGAAGTTATTAAAAATGTCGGCTACTTGTTTAGGTTCGGATGTTATATTATCTTTTATTTGCAATTGTATGTTCTTTTTTTCGTTTTTTGGTTTCTTATTCGCTCTCTCATTTATGATGCTCCACATTGTTTTGACCTTATTATTTGATTTTAGTATTTTATTTATGTATTCAGTCTTTTTTGCTGTCGTAACCAATTTTTTTAATAGTTTTTCATATTTTTTATAATATTGTCTAATTATTGGGCTTTTGGTTTTTAATGTTAGGATTTTTAACAGTCTTTTGTTATTGCTAGAGATTTTTATACCTGTAGTCAGCCAGTATTTTTTTAAATTTTGTTTTAAGTTTAATTTTACACAAAGGAATTGATTGATTTAATATGGATATTATTGTATCGTTAAATATTTTGTAGTTTTCATTTATATTTTTGTCTGGTAGCAGCAAATCATTCCAGTTTTGTTTACTTAGAATAGATTTGAATTTTTTTATATTTATAGAGTTGAACATTCTTTTTTCAGTGTACCAGATTTTTTGCTTCAATTGTTGTGGTATATGTAAGTGTACAATGGTTGCGCTATGGTCCGAAAAACCTAATTCCTCCACGGTGGTAAGCATATTTTTATTGGTAAAGTTAGTAAATATTAGGTCTAAGCAGGTTGAAGTAGTTTGTGTGATTCTTGTTGGTGATTTTATATGTTTTGAGAAATTAAATTCCGACATAAGGTCAAGAAATGCATTAGTTTTTAAGTTTTTATCGAAAATATTGACATTAAAATCCCCTCCTATAATTATATTGAACTTATTATATTTATTATTTAGATAGTTTAAAATTTGTTTCAGTTGGCTATTAAAAACGTCTTCCTCTCTTCTATTCCAATACATAATAACTAATACTAGGTTTTCTTTAGATAATTTAATTGCACATACTTCCAGTACATATTCGATCGACATATCTGTGATGTCCCTTAACTCTATGCAATTTATATGTTCTTGTAAAAGAATGCAGACACCTCCGCCTCCTCTAATGTTACGGCAGTATGATGCAGCAATTTTGAATCCATTAAATTGCATAAGGGCTATTTTTTCTTGGGATAACCAAGTCTCGGATATGCATATAGCCTTATATATTGGGTTTTCCGTTATGAATGTTTCTATAATATGTTGCTTATTGTACATGCTTTGGATGTTTTGAAAAAGTATTTTAAATTGTGGGTCGGTGCTTTCGAAAGGAATAATTTCCAGTATCTTCATTCGAGTTTATTTGGTTGTTATTCTGGTTTGAATGTCTATTGTTGTAGTTGTCATGTGTGATTCGCTCTAAATATTTTGTGTTGTTGTTTTGCTGGGCTTTGTTAGTTTCAAATTTTAAATTTATTCTTTGCCCCTCAACAAATAATTTATTGTTTCTGATTATCGCAAATAAGCCGTTTCTTCGTGCCTTAAGCATTTCTTCTCGCATTAAATGTCTTTCTTTACGTGCATTTTCATCTAAATATTCAGAAATAAACAGACGGGTACCCTGGAGACAATGACCGTTTTCTATAACATGCTTGGTCATCCTCTTACTTATTAACTCAATAACCAATGGCCTATTATTGCTATTGTTTCTTCCTATTCTATATATGTCTTCTATATAACCTGTCAGGTCTACATTTATCGTGTCGCGAAATAATTCAATTAGTCTGCTGTGGAGGATGTATTCTGGTTCTTTGTGAAATTCGGCGAATCCATAGAGAACTAATTTCTTGAGGTTGGTTTCAGTGCAAGTAATATTAGGGGAATTATTCCTAGTTATTAAATCTTTAATTTCTTTTTTTAGTTTTTCATTTTCTTTTTCCAAATTTTCTATTTTTCTGTTGATTTTCTCTATATCTTCTATTCTTTGGTCGTTTAGTTTCAGTAAGGCGTCGGTTTTTTGTTCTATATCTGTTCTTAGTTTAGTTATAGCTTTGTTGATTTCGCTTTGTATTGTATGTTTAAGTTCCGTTATTATTGACTTATTATTTTCCTTCAGCCGCATTATTATAATTTCGCTCAAATTTTCCAGTGTTAGTTCCGCTTGGACGTTTGTTTCTTGGGTGTGAAATGTATCGCCTAGTAAGCTGAGGTCCTCAGAATCTGTTGTGAAGGTTTGTGAATGTATTGTTCTTTTCCTAATAGTAACATTATCGTTTGAAGGTGTTCGCATCTGCTGAGATAGTTGGCGATCCTCTAACCGTATAGGGGTATTTGTGTTACCCATTTTGGGTCTTTTGCATATGCAAGCTTGACAATGCCATGCATTTTTAAGATGTAATGTCATTTTATTATGGAATTGATCAAGAGACACATTTGCAAACTCTAGGTCGTATGTATTTTTACAGAGTACACAGGTCAGATTTTCATTTCCTTGTAGTAGTATCTGATTACATCCTGCGCATAGGGAATCCATTTCTAATTGCTGGATTGAAAAACGACTTTGTAATGAGTGGCGCCCTCTAGGGAGGGATAGTAAAAATAATTTTGGCGATCGATGAACTGATTGAATTTAGTTTTTTCCTGTCAAACACAGATGGCGTTGTTCTCACCTCTAGCTCAGGTGACTTTGCAATTTATGAATAATAATCGATAGGTGGTAAGTGCGTAAGTTATTATATATATGTTTCCTACCTTTTGGTTGAAAGTTTCCATTTGTTAATTGCTTTTCACTGCTGAGGCTTCGTTCGTGTTTGGAAATTCAAACAAAAAACTTCAAGTTCAAAACAGGTAGTCGTTAAAATTTTTTGCACTTTGTTTCTGTTAACTTTTCTTTCGAATTTCTTAAGTACTACAACGTTCATCACTCTTACTTGCTTAGAACTTCAACTTGCTGCACTTATTTTCACAATGTAATCGTTTTGGATATTTTTAAAGAATTTAGATACACGGAGCTAATGTTTGTTTACGCACAGTAGCGCCCTCTCTCCTAAGTACTTTAAGCTTTTCAATAAAATATTATTATTTCAAAAGCATCGTTACCTACTCCTTGTTAGATACAAAAGCTAAACGTTCCACTATAGGATATACACTACATTAAACATTGTTAGGAGTGGGACACACGAGACATAGCATCAAAGAGCCTGTCATCCGCTTCCGTTGCCGCTCCAGGAAACCGGCAACTGTTGGGGAAATAGTCCATACAGCCTTAGACATAGAGGAACGGACTGAGCGTTCCCTATTCGGCTTTGAAGTGAATACGGTCAGAAAAGTGTGAGAGAGATAAGGTTATTGCGCGCCGTACGCCCACTTGTGTTCACAGTATCTGCAGTACAGTCACTTTATCTCCTTCTACAGAGCTGACAGTCCGTCAAAAATATTCAACAATGCTTTTTCTTTTGTCGCGTAAACAAAAAAGGAAGCATTGAAATTTCGCCTGACGTCTTGTCTACGTTTATGTTGTATACTTTTTACCTAGAAGTGACATAACAAGCCACCACTCTCGAAAATTAATGCCTTTTGAAATTTTTAATTTTGCGGTTAAGGAATTTAACGTGACATATATCTATGTATGTATGAGAGAACCACTTTTTCAACTGAAAAGTTAAGTTTGTCCTTCAATGTTACTTACTTACCTTTTTTTCATAGTAATGAGAGTGCCTATAGGTATACCTATAGGTTTAGTAGGTAATGTATACTCGGAAAAAATCGAAAATCATTTCCTTTAATAGACGTACTATTTACATAATGTCTATATACGAGTTTGTACGGAGCCCTTGGTGCGCGAGTCAAGCTCGCACTTGTCCGGTTTTTGTGTCGGTACTGCTCAGTCCATTCTCTTTATCTATGCGTACTACGACGTAGTACAGATAATGGCTCGTGCGTCTATTGTCGCTATAGATGAGTAGGTAGAGCCTTCAGGAGGGTTTTCAATAAGGTAGTTTTGTGATCTATGCGTGATTGTGAAGATTTCGTTTGCGAGTATTTAAACGAGCTCGACCGTGTTAGCGTAAACGTTAAATTGTACTGACTGGTGACAATAATAGAACGCTTTTTCTTTTAGTTGTGATATAAGCAAATGTTTACGTTGATACGATCGAGTATGTCGACTAACGACCGGGTGGAACCAATTGGCTTCCGTACTCGTATAATGCAAATTGATTTTAAAATCCACGTTTTTACGGTTTATTTTCATAATTATTTTTATTTTCATAAAATTTTGATTCCCCCAGGCGATAAAGGTTAAAAACTTTCACTCGACCCCTCTGTTTTTAGGCGGTTAAGAGGAGAGGGCTGTAATTTACCAATTCACCACATGCCAGGTTCTCAGAGGTCATGTCTTCGATTTGTTTTTCTCTTACTGGTTTCTTTACTGTTATTTTTTTTCAGCAGCAATGTAGTAAAATGCTTGGGTTCGAATTCCGGTCCTACAAACCATCGGGACGGCACGGCTGTTACTACTGAATTTGTTCACCAAATGTGGGTTTTCCGAGGAAATTGCCGAGTTGGGAAAAACACTTCTAATTCGATACTTAGGTACCAGTACCTACTTACTTTGGTGAACAAAAACTGCGTCAGCACTAGATAGGATTTTGTTGATGTTATTTATCTTTTTCGGCGTTCGCGCGATTATCATGCGTAATCGTGTGTAATCTTATCAATCATCAATAAATAACAGTGTTATTGATATGCTAAGTACCATCACCACTGTAACATCAAGATTAGGTGTATTATTATCAATTATGGTCTAATCAGGGGCTAGAAAGAGTTGGATCCCAAATGAAAATACAATGTGACTTTTCATTGCCAGCCTATTCTACAGCTGTACCGACAGTACTTTGACACACCAATCTTTATAAAAGCTTCGTTGGTGTGATAAAAAATCACATTGTATTTCAAACCTAGTCTCTTTTAATAAACATCTCTATGTCATAGTCAGAAAGTCACTGACAGCCCACTCTGCAGAGCCTGCATTGAGAAGGATGAGACAGTAGCACATCTGATTCTAAGCTGCCCGGTAGTCGCCGATTACAGGGCTAAGTACTTCGGAAACTCAGGTACCCTCTGTGAGATAGTTAGTAACACCAAGGCGTTCCTTGGGGAGCTGGGGTGGATCGAATTTAACATTTGTCCAACCTGCACGCAAAATACGCGCTTAGTCGTGGAGTTGCGGAAACCAGCCCGAATAACAAAACACTACAAACCTAGTCTCTTTTTAAAATTCGATGAGCCAAAATAGCTGCAGGAGACTAGCCATCGCAGACAAGATAAGTCATGTCCTGTCGTAGACAAGATAGAGTGTGTACGAGACGATAGGAGCAGTCATTGAAAATTCTATCTTAAACATTGTTCCAGAAGTGCGTGGTCATATTTATGGGTGATGTTGAGTAGCTGATATAAAAAAATAGCAAAACAAAAAAAAACTTTTTTTTATTCGATCAGGAAAAACGACTAAACAGCTCTAAAGAAATGACTTAACAAGCAGTGTGAAACAGTTCGTGACATATAATTCGATATGCGACACACCAATGCGACAGGAGAGACAAAACGTGCTTTGGGATGTACCTCCGACTTCCAGCTTGCCACGGATAAAATCCGAATGAAAAACACCTTTTCCAGCTTTTTTTTTTTTGAATTGCTAGATTACCAAAACCGGCTGAGTTGTTTGCAAAGAAAAGTTACCTATCAAAACTTTTCATATCCAGAATACTTAGCATAATCTGCCTCTAATGTTCCCACTGTCGGGAGTCAGGCCTTCGATCTGTGCGAGCGAGTGGGCCGTAATCCACCTAGCGGGCTCCGTGCTTGTTAGTTGATGTCACATGGCTTCAATAATTAAATTGTGACTATCATCTGTTTTACAACACATTTTTGACAAGGCCCATATTTTTTTTGGGCTATCTCTTGACCTCAATCACACCTAACAGAAAGCGATACATGAGGTCCATGATGAAGCGAGCGTGCCCAGAAGATGTCTTGACGCACTGGTACTCCCACGCGTCGACGAAACACAGCAGGCTGTTTGACCCCGAATTCGGTCGCGAACCAGGCGGGCGTTAGCCCTACCGCCGCAAGGGAAGGATTGGCCCGTCTTATAAGGTGTTAGGTGAGACTGTCCAGGATGCGCCGAGCGCTCGGTTCAGTTGAGTGTCTGATGGAACAAATTGCGCTAGACGAGGAGGCTCCTTCATGCATCCAAAATATCCATATTCCAAAACGTAAACCATACGGAGCTTGTCACAAATTGAAGTTTTTGCATTTGTTTGCTCATCCCTCGAGTACGAAAATGTCAATTAGACAAGTTTTCATTGACATTTTCGTGCTCATGTTGAGCTTGGAGTTTACGTTTTGAAATATGGGCCATACAGTTTTAAGATTAATCATGGTATTTCTATATTTATGCACTGTTTAATACAGTGTAGGACAGTCTTCAAGTCACGTCACAGCGGCCCACACTTCTGCTCTTCCAAGTGACAGGGGCTAGGGCACTCCTGCAAACTTCGTGAACTTGCCGTATTTAGTCAAGGAGGCTCGGACCACGACCTCGCCAGAATAACTCGTGGTTGAGAGGCACAACAATGAGAAGAACAGAAGGCGAACTCTATTTAAAACATGGAAATAATAGAATGTGATACATTGGGGGTTGGCGTATCACGTTATCTTCTATCATTCTCCCTTGGATTTGAAAATGAGTCGCAATATAAACGCGGGATACGATATCGTCGCGTTCATTTGAACGGCAAACTCGATTACGGCATCGCGCCTACCTCATCATCATCATCATCATATCAGCCGAAAGACGTCCATTGCCGGACATAGGCCTCCCCCAGATGGGGGGGGGGTTTGCCATAATCGCCACGCTTGGGAGGCGGGTTGGCGATCGCAGTGTAGTTGTAGTAATGCACCTACAGAGAATGCTGCTGCCCATTCTCTGGTGACTCCCTTAGTCGCCTCTTACGACACCCACTGAAAGTGATGGAAGGTTGCTTCTGCACATGGATGAAAAAATGTAGACATTTATGCCTTCCTGTTGCCTACGTACTGTTTCGATTCTCGGGGCGGTGCGTAGCGATATACTCCAGTTGGATTATCTCATAATCAACGCACCCTCGTCCGCCTCGGTCGCCCGACCTCCTGAATTTGTTGCATTTTTACACTAAAATATATTCTATCTATCTATGTTGTTGTTAAGGGCACCAACTCCGAAACTACTCGAGCATCACAGAAACATGCACGAGTCACTTACGTGAACTTGAATGTCACTCACGAGTTATTATAAGATTCCAATTTGGCTGTATAAACATTTATTTTTATACCGCTCGAGCACTGACATGTGAAAATTCCAAATTATATTATATCTTACGTAATAGTAATAACTAGCTGTTGCCCGCGACTTCGTTCGCTTGTACCTATGTATTGTAAAATGATGTGGCTAGGTAAGATCAATGTGTTTGTATATCTAATACGAACCCTAAAACACTAAACCCCATCTATGTTCCTCCTAATGCCCTTTGCGTTCCAGGGCCGCGGTGACTCTTTCGAACAAATTCCGCAAACCTGGCAGGCACTGGCCCTAACGGGCCTCGTCTTTATGCTAGAAAATGTCGTTAAAATGTGGGTATAGATTGGGACTATAGCGGTATTAACGTCAATTTTCTACCCAACTATCTCACTTAAGATTTGCAGATGACTGTGGCGCCAGTGGCAGAACAGTAGAAAGGGAACCGCTTGTCTGGTATGATCATGTGAAGAGGAGGGAACGCATGTTAGTAAAAGTGTTATGAATATAAATGTGGATGGATGGAGAGGGAGAGGGAGGCCAAAGGAAAGATGACTGGATTGTGTAAGGAGCGATATGAAATAAGAGGAAGTCAGTGGTAGCGTGACAGCTAACAGGATATAATGGAGGAAAGAAACCGGTTGCGTCGACTCCAAGGATAAGGGCAGGAAGATGTTGATGAACTCCATGGGACTGACAGCAAGTTCTAAATTATAGCTACTGCTGGTACTGGTACTGAGTCATACACCAGTTCCACAAACAACTAAGATGTAGCGGTTGTAGAATTAGGTAAGTATTCTAGAGTTACGGGGCTTGGATCGACTCGAGATCTAAACTTTTTAAAGAACCTAACTTGTGAGTCTTGGCAACCAATTTAGATGAAATGTGACTGTGCTCCTAGATAAATGATTGTTTGAAATCAATAAGTGATAAGTTTTATAAATGGTACGACACACTTTTCTCGTCTCCCGAGTAGTTTAACTGTCATGACGAGCTCTTTTAATGGTTTCATTTTTTTTTTGCTTGCTGTGTTGTGTTGTTCACTCTTTCTTTCCATTCTGTTTTTTGGAAGTGATGACTTTTAATTGGCTGTCTGTCTCACAAACATTTTTTTTATTTTATTTGTTTTAGCTGTAAGTCATCCATATTTGATAAATAAATAACATTGATGTATTGAGTTTTGTACAGAATATAGATTTATTTGTTCTAAAACGAATTAGGTATTAAATCAAACACATTAGACAATTTGATGTAAATCTTGTTATGAAAACTTGTAGATGTAGTACGTTATATTGATCTATTAATTTTACCGTTGGACGTCTATCTGATCGAATTGATAGACCCCCTGGTCAATAACGTTGGCGACAATCCTTTGAAGGAGACGATTATCGTGGAATGTAAATATTGGCGAAGAAAAGACAAGAAAAGTAGGAAATAAAAATTTGAACAGGTACTACACTATACAAACAAATAAAAACCTTTGCTAGGCATACGAGGGGCCGAAGCGAACTCGCAGAGGCTCCGTTAGTAATGTTAAATGGAGTGGGGCATCAACCGACAATTATATCTGTATGCACGTTGATGATTTTTTTTTAAGGACGGGAAATCATCAAATGACCCCTTCCGCTCTGGGTGGAGCGGGAGGGAGCGTCAGACTTTTACTGGCTAAAACCCATCCATGCTCCTCCTAGTGCCTTTTACGTTCCAGGGCCGCGGTGACTCTTTTGAACAAAATCCACAAACCTTTTTTTTTTTTTTAGAGGATGGGAAATCATCAAATGACCCCTTCCGCTCTGGGTGGAGCGGCAGGGAGTGTCAGACTTTTACTGACTAAAACCCACCCTAAGTCCTCCTAGTGCCTTTCTTCCCAGGGCCGCGGTAACTCTTTCGAACATATTCCGCAACCCTGGCAGGCTCTGGCCCTGGCGGGCCCCGTCTCCGCTGCTGACTGCTCTTTCCGGCGCGTTCGGAGTGAAACGCGCCGTCGACTCTGGCCTGACCTGATCGGACAGCGAGCTACCCATTGCTCGCTGTCCGCAGGCGTCAGTCACTGCGCCTTGCTCAGGAGCGTCAGTTCCTGAGAGGCGCAGCGACTAACGTTCGTCTGGAGGAGGCGAAATGGGACCATTACTGGCACTCTATTTCGGCCCCCTCCCGAGCAGTGGCAGCGGCGGCGACGGTGGCGGCGGCTGCGGTGGAGGAGGGTTTTCTCCTCGACCCGGCCCTGGCGGGTGGACCGCAGGCTTTGCCCCCAGCCCAGTGATCGGCCGGCTTGCCAGCTGCCGCACATGCGAAGCAGTGCGGCGCGGCGTCGCACGAGCCAGCCCTGTGACCGGGCTGACCACAGCGGAAGCAGTGGTCACTGCGGTCCACCTCCGAGGTGCAGAGTGCTCCGACGTGGTTGCCAACCTGGCAACGGAAGCACCTCAGAGGTCTGGGCTCCAGCAGTTTCACCTGCGCGGAGACCCAGCCCACCAAGAGCCTTCGGCCCTCCGAGACTTTCTTGGCCGCCGACACTCTCCCGCCTCTTTGCCGCCCTGGCTGCCTTTCCCGCCTTCTTCTTCTCCCCGGCCACTTGCCATTCGGCTTGAGCCGGGGGAGGTTCAGAAGGCGAGGAAGCCGGGCGGAGCTGCTGCACGGCTGGCGCAGGAGCCTTCGCCGTCCGCGCAGCCACCCCACCCTTCCTCTTCCTACCCGGGGCCGGGTCCGGTTTTCCCGACACCGGCTTCGCGGGTGCCGGCCCGGACCCTTTGTCCTGGCCGGACGACCCCGGTGTGGCAGCCACGGCGGCCGCGTACGAGGCCACCTTTTTTTGTGCTGGGGCCTTCCCACTCGCCGCTAACGGGGGGCGTAGGACGATGCCCTCCAGGACGGAAAACCGCGCCTGGAAGGCAGCCATCTCCTGCCGCACCAGGTCCAGCACTTGGCCCTCCTGCGGCACGGCCCGGCTATTCTCCCTGCGCCCCCTTTAGGCGCCCCCTGTGGGCCGGCCCCCTGGAGCCTGACCAGGTCTGCTCGGAGCCCCGCGTTCTCTCTCTGGAGACGCTCGGTGGCGGCAGCCAAGCGGGCGACCTCCGCCCGCAGGTTGGACATCTTGTCCACCGGAGGCCCACCTCGGTTAGCCTCCGCTGCTGCCAGGATGGAGGTCAGCGCCGCGCTTATGGCCTTGTTTTTAGAGGAGAGTTTCCTCTTCAAGGCCACATCGCGAAGCGCGGCCTCCACCACCTCCGCAAACCCGGCCCTCCGAACCCGCTCCTGTCCGGAGTCATCCGGCTCACCGCCGGAGGACTCCGAACCAGGAGCCCCACGACCGCCATCTCCGGGGGGTCGTCCAGCGTCGGCAAGCTCCTCGGCTCGCCGGCCAGCCTCCTTGGGGGCTGGAGCTCTGCTCTTGCCTCCCTCTCGGCCCTTACCCCGCCTGCTGGTGGGGATCTTGCGAGCCGAGGCAACCTCGTGGCTGCAGGACGACCCCTGGTCTTGTTCTGGTCTGGGCCGCTTGCGGAAGGACCTGGAGTCCTCCGAAGCAGCCCCCGCTCCTTCGGGTACAGAGCTCGCCGAGCTAACGGTCGCCAGGTCGTCGGAGTCCAACTCAGACTACGACTCTACACCCGCGCGACACTCAAGCGAGCCCTCCTCCCAGAACGGCGAACCTCCGCCCGCGCTCCGCCCGACTGACACTCTGTCGGGCGAGCTAAAATTGTAACCGATCAGGTCCTCGAAGGATAATACGGATCGGGGCCTCCTCGGCCCTTGTTGCCATCGGCAATCGGATGGTGGACAGCCCTGTTGCCCCCCCCAGAATACGAGGGGCTTGACGCACGAGGCGTGGTGGATTCCCGAACTGCTGTGCAGTCCGGACCGCCCTGGGGTAGATTCTCTTTTCCAGGCCTGTCCATAGTTTCCTTTTTGAGGGTGCGGTCCCTATCCCCCCTCCTCTCCCCCTCTCTCTCACTGCTTGCTCGCTGCCCTCACAGTCACGTCTGATGATCAGACGCGTACCAGAGAGCAGCGAGCAAGCCAATGAGACGCACACCGTCCGAGGACCCGAACACTGCTCAAGTCTCCGAACGGTGTGCCCCTCTTGTGTCTCTCTTGGTCTGGTCTCTCACTTGGGACCTTCCGGCATGAGTGGCTCTACCGGCAAAGCCCCCAAGATCACTGAGACACGCAAGCCCCACCACGACGGCAACGTGGAGACACGGTTGGTGGGGAAATCCACAACCCTGGCAGACTGGCTCGACGCTTGCGATAACACTTCAGGCGAGTGTCGTGGCAAACCGTGGCCACAACACGTGTTTCGAGAATTAATTATAATCCAAGTAAATTTTATCTGTCCTTTTATCCTGAGCCGTAATAAAAACTATCTTATCATTTATTTTTAAACTAGCTTTTGCCCGCGGCTCCACTCACATGGATGTCGGTTATCGGCCTTTCATGACGATCCGTTCAGCCGTTTTAGCGTGAAACAAACAAACTCACTTTCTTATTCATAATATTAGTTTGGATTTCTAAAGTTAATTGCTTTTGCAATAACAAGCAAAAATGACTACTCCCCTGCCAATTAGACATTCTTAGATACTAGGTACCATTTTTTTCATTAATTTATCATATATTTATTTCATTCTGTTTTTAGTATTTGTTGTTATAGCGGCAACAGAAATACATCATCTGTGAAAATTTTAACTGTCTAGCGATCACGGTTCATGAGATACAGCCTGGTGACAGACAAACGGACAGTGGAGTCGTAGAACCCTAAAAAAGACAAGTAAATGTTAATGAATGAAGAGTGGAAGCAGGCCAAATAAACGGGAGCGGTTTAAAGGGGCGAATGGAAGAAGAAAATACTGAACTGAGGGCTAAAACGTTAGTCGTTCGCGGGCTAGCACGTCATGGTAAGTCCCCAGAACATCAAGTAACATGGTACACGGACAGTAAATAAAAGGAAACGATGATAATAATACAACCATATAAATACGAAAAACAAACAATACTCATGCATTTATAGTTAATAGAAATACAAATGACAATCACAAGCACAAGATAATCGCCTCTTGACTAGCTATGATTACGTATGTTGTTTGATGTAGGTACAAGATATGTGCCCGTTAGTTTTATTCATCGGCCAGTATATCGAGCTCGAAGTTTATGGGTCCACACGATACAGACTCGTCTGTAGAGACCATGAACTCTGAATTAAAAAATACTATCACACCGACATACATTTTGTCTGCATTGCTATGTTGCACAGACAAAATTCTATAAAAGTATAGGGAAGTCTGTATCAATCTTGTAAACCCACCATTAGAAGATGAATGAATTCTCTCTTCCTTGGTGCCCATTTTGTTATGTAATATAATATGAAATTCTTCTGCAATATTTAATTATTTGCATGCGTCTTGTCTCCCAGTGCAAAAATTCAAGTATTTCATTTTAATGCTTCGAATGTTCACACCTTTAGTCATCATCATCATCATCATATCAGCTGAAAGACGTCCACTGCTGGACATAGGTCTCCCCCAAGTGTCGCCACAGCCACCGGTCCTGTGCGTCTCGCATCCATCGGTTACCCGCGACCCTCACCAGGTCATCGGTCCACCTTGTGGGAGGCCTTCCAACGCTGCGTCTTCCGGTACGCGGTCGCCACTCCAAAACTTTTCGGCCCCATCAACCATCTGTTCTGCGAGCAATGTGCCCTGCCCACTGCCACTTCAATTTGGCGATTCTTCGGGCTATGTCGGTAACCTTTAGTATCAGGTGGGATTCAAATTCATTATACGTCTCACTAGTTCTTGAGGTATCTTCAGTGTCATATACTTCTGCTCTCTCACTTATTGGGCACAGAATGTCTTTTTCTTCCATTTATGTTTTATCAGCCGTCATCTTCTTATTACTATTGACCTTTGTTGTTTCCTTGACATGTAAATTAAATATTCGAGGACCAACTTTATTTAGACAGCCAAATTCTAATGCTATTGTGACTGTCTGTCACTTATACCTATTTAATAATAACATTATATTTATTTCAAAATACTGCACATGCTGTCAGACCACTCAGAAAATCATAAATTGTCCTTTTAATGGACTAGCCGTCAAGTCGAAGTAATATTTTAACAAAACGATAAAGAAACGAGTAAAATATGTGATTTCTAATGGCGCCCGCAATGCATGTTGGCCACATCTGGCAACCATAACTGAGTTTCAAGTCGGACCCAAACGGCCCTTAAAACAATTAAGAAATGGTACTAAAACTTGTCATTATGAGGAACTCTGCGAAAGTATGGGAACTGTGGAATGTGGTATTTTTTTAGGATGTCTGGCGAGAGGTAGGCGGGACCCGGAAGGGGGACGGTTTTGCTTGGAACGAAAAGCCAGGGCAGTCGGGTTTTTGGTTCACGGAAGCGGAGGTTTTAGGATCACGAGGGCGTGCGGACGCTTATAGTCGAGGCTAGGGGTATTTAAGTTAGGAGACCAAAGAGCGTAGTGCCGTTGTAACTCGTAGCAAGTATTATCTGTTAAGTTATATATAATTTAGACTATTTAATATTTAATGTGTGTGTAAGTGTTGGTGTGACTGGGTGAGTTTTAACTATAAGTATTTCTAGGTGGCTGGTAGTTGTGCCGGAGAGGATAATTTAATAATCATTTATTCCAGCTAGGCGCCACCTTATATCTATTTCATAATCCATACCTTGACAGTTATTTGTCAGTAATGTTTGGTTTAGGGAAACGGCGAAGGCCCCTTTACACTTAACATTCCCTCATACATACTTACTTGTATACTGCACACCAACACACCCAACTATTGGCCATTATTGACTTTTAGCTGACGCACCACATTCATAGGGGGCAGAACCGTTAATATTCACAGCTTATTTAAACCAGGCTTCATGGCCGACCCGCATTCGGGTTATAGGTCAACCAAGCGTTGCTGATGATTACTGTTTCCTATAAGGTCTAGCTCAGAGAGCATTGCGTGGGGATTGTTGGACGAACATTTCCAGGGTTAGGAATCCTGACCTAGGATTCACTGGGCACCTAAAATGAACCGTTCTAAGAACGCTAGGGACCGTGTCTCGCTAAAACCACACCCAGCCGTTTGTAGGCATATTACTAAATCGACACTATTTAGCGAAACACGAGATTCGGATGGTAGCCGCTCAGAGCCGCACCGCATATCCAAGAAAGGGGCGAATTAAGGAAATGTGAAGTGTTTGAACCTCTTCGCCGTGCAACAATACCTATCTCAATTAACTCTGCTACAGACCTGGTCTACGGAGCGCTTGCGCAAGTTTTGTGTTATCTTAAGATAGGCAGCCGTAAAAGGGTTGTTAACATTATCACGCGACGCGATTTGAGCTACATAAAAATAGACTTGTCTTCCTCAATGACAGCTGAACTTCGCAGTACTCTGTCTTAGGATTGTGTAAGACAATTATTTAGAGTCCCGGGAACGTGTTCTGTTAGTTTCGTTACAGTATTCAAATAGTGATATTGTGCGATTAGGTCTAACAGTACACGTTCGACAAGGCCACCGTTCCATGTCACGAAATGAGTTCTAGTTCGTTTATTCGGTCTGATGTTCTATTGTGAAAATATAGATTAACGTAGAAGTAGTTCATAAATTTATTAAACGCAAGCGTAACGTTTCCTTCACCACCTCACCATAATATAATATACTTTGCAGTCCTCTCGTCTCATTAACTTCATACCTATTTTATTATACTTGTTTGCTTACTTATGTATTACTAATCGTGAATTCCCTACATTAACTTCACCTTGTATCCCCTCCTTGTCCCTAGCCTCTAAGGTCGGACAAGGCAGTAGTTTTGGGAATTCATTTCGTATAATCGGTGGGAGGGTGCCCCGTAAGGAGACGGGCCCTACAGAATCGGGCGGCGGAGGAGCCCGATTCCTTCCCCACAGGGGAAGCCGACACAAGAACCAGATGTAGTTTAATTTAGGAAAAACGAAAATTTTATCAGCCTAGGGTAATTTAGGAACAGTCACACTATGATACTTGATGACCTGTGACACTTTATTTTCCTTAAATTAGTTTTAATATTAACAAATAAATTTACTCAGTTAATGTTTTACACAAAGTATATTTTAAATTTGGAATTTGTAAGTTTATTTTAACGTATTATGTGTAAAGACTCTGTGTATCTTTATGACTAGTTTCCCGTTCGAACGAATTTTCTCCCTTCCCAGCCATCACGTTTTATCATCTTCAGCATGATGCCCTGGTCCTTGGGTTGCGTCAGTAGTGTTCTTGGGTCTAACGTTAGGGTCTCCGGCATCCCATCAGCCAGTTCCACTCTGTACTTCTTCAGAACGGTGATGAGACCTGACATAACCTGCATCTTTGCGAAACGCATTCCTGAAAACAGATTGTCTCGTTAAATATGCCAAACAAAAATGGCTGATAGATTTACTGCACATTATTGTGTTAAAAAGCACATTTTTAGGGTTCCGTACCAAAAGGGTAGAAACGGGACCCTATTACGAAGACTCCACTGTCCGTCTTTCTGTCTGTCTGTCTATCACCAGGCTTTATCTCATGAACCGTGATAGCTAGACAGTGGAAATTCTCACAGATGATGTATTTGTGTGGCCAAACTATATAACTACAAATACCTACTAAAAACATAATAAAATAAATATTTAAATGAGGCTCCCATACAGGAAACGTGATTTTTTTGCCGTTTTTTACGTACGGAACCCTTTATGCGCGAGTCTGACTCGCACTTGGACGTTTTTATAAGAGGTATGGTCCTATACGTAGTCTTCACTCTGAAGATAGTTTTCAATATGAACGTTGCTTGCTGAACAGACAGAATCTTGGCAAAACTTATAACACAGTTAGGAGTAGATTTATTACTAATCATTAAGTGTAAGAAGTCATAATTACCAATGCACAGCCTGGGACCAGATCCGAACGGGAAGAATGTGTACGGTTCAACATCGTCTTTATTCTCCGGCAGGAATCGTTCTGGTTTGTACTTCAGTGGTTCCGGGAAGTATGCAGGGTTATAGTGCATGTGATAGACTGGGACATGAATGCGAACACCCATGTCTAATTTCAGGCCTGTAGGAAGAACGTAGTCATCCATGACCTCGCGGGTAAGGTTCCCTATCACTGGGTACTTGCGGAGGGTCTCGTACATGCAGGCCTCCAAGTAAGGCAGCTCATAAACACACTCGTAGCTCAGTTTGTTCCCGTGACGTTTCAGGAACTCGTTCACTTCCTCGGCCGCTCGTTGCTGCGCCTCCTGGTTCTTTGCTAGCTCATACAAAGTGAAGCCCATGGTAGACGCCGATGTCTCGAAACCCGCTCCGAAGAACTGGATGCACTGTGCTACCAACAATTCATCATCTACCTTCAGGTGCACCTTCTTGTCACCGCCAGTCTTTGCGTTGCTTATACTGTCTCCAGTTATATAATCATCTTTCTTTAAATTTAAGACGAGGTCCACAAAGTCGTTCCTTGGAGATGGTTTATAGTCTCGGCTTTCGAAGACTCCTTTCAGCAATTTTGAGAAGAATTGGTCAATCGTTGGAGGGAAAATTTGAAGTCCAAGTCGGTAGAAAATGGCCGGCCATACAGCTCTGAAGATGAGTTTGAAACCACGGGTCTTTGAAGCTTCAAATATTTCGTTTCCCATGAATGTGAAAGGGTTGTTATCTTCTGGTCCCATTGTGTTGGATTCAACTCCAAAAGCGGCGGAACATATGCAGTCCATGGTGTACCTCATACAAATCTGTCTCATTTCTATAACGTCAGACATGCCAATTTCATAGTCGAGCATATCTTCGAAGACGAAGCTGCATTTTTCTACCAAATGGTACATGTTCTTCATCTTTGAAGAAGAGAAGAGCGGTGTCAGATTTTGGCGAACTATTTTCCATCTGTCGCCGCCACTAAAGAACAGAGTTTGGGTGACAACTTCACTTTCAGAGTAGTCGGTTGACTCCCTTCCATTAACGTAGTAGAAGTCTTTAGTTAGCACATGTTTGATGATCTCAGGGCTCTGCACCACGAGAACAGGCTCCGTGCCATAGAAAGCTCCGAAATAAGGTTGATCGATGAATTTTTGACAAAGTTTTTGTACTACCTGACCGGGATACTCTTGCTGTAAAATATACCTTCCGTAGTTGCCCAATAGGGGCACTGGTTTAACGAAAGGCACATTCTTTATTTTCCAGTACCCGAACTTTCTTTTAGAGATCAAATATAATAAATAAAAGATTATAGTTAATAAGGACCCGAGAATGAGAAGGGCGTTCATTTCGGAAACCGCGACGCTGACTACTGTGTAAAGTTGGCATCTTTCCTATCTTGTTGATAAAAACATATGTATAATTATTAGTGTCCGACCGAAGCAAGATTTTCAGCCGAAACCGAAACCGAGCCTTCATTTCTGATCTCAGTTTCGGCCGAAACCGAATCACTGAGCAACTACGGAAAATGCATTTTAAAAAAAATATATTCTGATCAGGTAGTGCAAAAACTTTGTCAAAAATTCATCGATCAACCTTATTTCGGAGCTTTCCACGGCACCGAGCCTGTTCTCGTGGTGCAGAGCCCTGAGATCATCAAACATGTGTTAACTAAAGACTTTTACTACCTCAATGAAAGGGAATCAATCGACTACTCTGAAAGTGAAGTTGTCACCCAAACTCTGTTCTTTAGTGGCGGCGACAAATGGAAAATAGTTCGAAAAAATCTAACTTCTCTCGTCTCTTCTTCAAAAATGAAGATCTTATACCATTTGGTAGAAAAATACAGTTTGTCTTCGAAAATATGCTTGACTATGAAATTGGCCTGTCTAACATTTTATAAATGAGACAGAGTTGTATGAGGTACACCATGGACTGAATTTGTTTTTCAGTTACCTTCAGTGACTCCGTCAGTTGCAAATTGTTGGGGGCAACGAGTTTCAGATCATCCATGTAAAAAAGGTGAGATTTAATCAGACCACCTTTTCTCAACAGATAGCCTAGGCCTGAATCAAAGTCAAAGTCAAAGTCAAAGCATTTATTTCAAATAAACCATTCACAGGTACTTTTGAATTGTCAAAGTCAGTCAGTCAAAAACATGAAGCTATTTGCACGTTCCAAAGCGTAGATCTCTATGGAGAAGAACGTACAAGATCCTGCAACAGTGTCCTTAAAGGATTCAGAGCTAAAAAAAACAAAGTGGACACAAACTGTCGCCCTGAAATAGTCCCCATTTAATCCATATAATCTCATCATTGCCTTGAATCGGTTGACATCCTGTATAGCAAAGAATTGTTTTCCATAGCTCATGACACAAGAATGACTCAAGGAAGGTGCGTAAAGTTGCATCTATTTAATACAACTCCAATACCTTCATGAGCCATGTATCTGGTACAGAATCATAAGTAGGCTTTCTTGTAATCGATCCAAAACGTCGACAGATCCTTACAATAGCGACAAACCTGGTGGCTTAGGGCCATGTTTATGAGGAGTAGCTCCTTAGTGCCGCAGGACCCCTTTCTACATCCATTCTGAGAGACGGCATAATTGAGGTTTTTTAAATATGCACATTCATTTTAGCTCTTAGAATGGATGTAAGAAGTTTATAGACCATCCTAAAACAAGCAATGGGTCCTACGGTGACGGGATTACCTGTCTTATGGAGCAGGTGGGGAACCCCAGTTGTATGAAACTGTGGTGGGGACTGAGACTCTAATGATAACTGGAATTTAGATGCCAAGAGCGCGTGTGAGCTGCACTGCTACCACTTAAGCCACAAGTTATGCCGTCTGTCCGGTCCCGGAGATTTCCAGTTCGGTAACAGACGGACTGCTGTGGCTACGTCTAGTGGTGTGATGATAATTTCTTCCATTTGTGGTATAGATACACGCGCTTGACCCTCGGAAGCCTACTTATTGCAACCAGTGTGGGACAGAGCCGCCAGGATCTTACATGTTGCTACGTCTTGCAGTACCGACAACGCAGCTGTTACTCGCGTATCTCGTTTGTACCACTCTACAAAGACTGAGGACATCGTAGAGTACATACGGGTGAAAATCAACTGGACATCTGGTAGAGAAGTTTTAGGCGCGCCATAACACCAATTTCAAATCATGAGAACGTGCGATCCGCGAGTACCGATAAACCCGCCTCTTATACCACCGAATACGGATCGCGCATGCACAAACTTTCTTCTTTAGAAGTGCGCAGGATGCGCTCTGTGACACGGGACATGTATTCTTGAGGGCTGATTTCAGTCCTCGAAAATGCCCGCCTCACAAAGCGCAACACGCTTGGTCGTGTATTGCCCTCCCTGGAGTAATATTGTATTACTAGCTGTTGCCCGCGACTTCGTTCGCGTGTATGTATTGTAAAATGAGATGGCTAGGTAAGATCAATGTGTTCGTATATCTAATACGAACAGTCAATATCTATCATTGCTTGCCTCCTTTTTTATGTATGGGAAAACATCAAATGACTCCTTTCGCTCTGGGCGGAATGGAAGGGAGTGTCAGACTCTTACTGACTAAAACCCATCTGTATTCCTCCTAATGCCCTTTGCGGTCCAGGGCCGCGGTGACTCTTTCGAACAAATTCCGCAACCCTGGCAGGCACTGGCCCTAGCGGGCCTCGTCTTTATGCTAACATCTTTTTGTGACGCGCGTGGAACACAACGCGCCGTCGAGTATCACCTCTTCTGTTCAAATGATTTTTCGTGAGAAACGTTGTAATGATAATGCTTCTTTCATTTCATCGAAACTATTCACAGCAGTCCTAGAAGATGTCGTTAAAAATGTGGGTATAGATTGGGACTATAGCGATATTAACGTCAATTTTCTGCCCAACTGTCTCACCTAAGATTTGCAGATGACTTTGTGGTTTTCACTGAGAACTTCGATGACCCCCAGAAAATGCTTCAAAATCTTTAAGATGCTTCTTTTAAGTTGGGTCTTGGGATGAATATGACCAAGATGAAGGTTATGGCAAACACCTTCAGCGATTCAAATCTGGAAATGAATTGTTGGAGAAAATTAACCGATATGTTTATCTTGTCCATATCCTTTCAATTGGCAAAGAAAATCAACAAACGGAGGTATCGAGAGGAACACACCTTGGATGGGCCGCTTTTACCAAAATGAACGACATTCTGAAGTCTGCCAAAATTCCGCAATGTCTGAATTCCCGCCTTTATAACCAGTGTGCTTTTCCCACCATGACTTACTTACATACATGGACGCTCACGCAGGCGGCTGTGTACAGACTGATAGTTGCACAGAGAGCCATGGAGCGTTCCATGCTTGGTAGAGGTACGTCGTCGAGATCCGAAGACGTACGAAGGTTTTCAACATCGGAAAACGAATTGTAGAACTTAAGTGGAGCTGGGCAGGCACTTGGCAAGGCGCGGTGATGATAGGTGGAGTAAGGCAGTGACTGAGTGGCGTCCGAGGACTGGAAGAAAAAGTATTGGTTGGCCGGCGGCGAGATGGGTGGACGATATTGTTGCCATCGTGGGTAGAACCTGGATGAGGCTGGCAAAGGAACGTGGGGATTGGCACACGAAAAGAGGCCTATGCTCAACAGTGAGCAAAGTTGGACTGTGGATGATGATGATGATACACGATGTTGATGAAACTTGCTAAGTTTGTTAACACGCGATAGAGCTACATTAAGTTGTCCATGGCGGAGCATACGGTGAAGGTCTGCCCTGCTTGGGCGGAGCACCGCCGTGTCCTCGTCGAGGCGATCAGCGACGGCGACCTTTCGCTACCGGCTCTGGTTCACTCCATGGTCCAGAGCGCGGAGGCGTGGGAAGCCGTCACCTCCTTTTGTGAAACAGTAATGCTAGTAAAGGAAGGGGCGGGCCGCGTGAAGTAGAGGCAAACGTCACGCCTTAGCCGCCGAAACATAAGAAGACGCCCCGGGCGTCAGGAGTCGCAGGGCGATTCTCGGCCACCGTAGGCACGGGCCTGCGGACGGCGAGCGTTGGGTGGCTCACGGCCAGATAACAACCAGCGGCCCTTTTTTTTTTTTTTGGATGGGAAATCATCAAATGACCCCTCCCGCTCTGGGTGGAGCGGCAGGGAGTGTCAGACTTCTACTGACTAAAACCCACCCATGCTCCTCTTAGTGCCTTTTACGTTCCAGGGCCACGGTAACTCTTTCGAACAAATCCGCAACCCTGGTAGGCACTGGCCCTAACGGGCCCCTACTCCTATGCTGACATCTCTTTGAGGCGCGCGTGGAACACAACGCGCCGTCGGTTTGGGTCTGGCTTTAATCGGACAGCGAGCCACCCAACGCTCGCCGTCCGCAGACCCGCACCTACGGTGGCCGGGAATCGCCCAGCGACTCCCGACGCCCGGTGCGTCTCCCTATGCCGCGGCGGCTGGGGCGTGAGGGTTGTCTCTCCCTCACGCGGCCCGCCTCCTCCTTCACTAGCATTACTGCTTCGCAGAAGGAGGTGACGGCTTCCCATGCCTCCTCGCTCCGGACCATGGATTGAACCAGGGCCGGACGCGAGAGGTCGCCGCCGCTGATCGCCTCGACGAGGACACGGCGCTGCTCCGCCCATGCGGGGCAGGCCTCCACCGTATGGTACACCGTGTCAGACGTGTTAAAGCGTGAGTCATTCGAGCGAGAAGGAGGGATGGAGCTATACACCCTGTATAGCGCCACTGGTCTGGGTCGACGAAACGTTGTGTTCCATGCGCGCCGCCAAGAGATGTCAACTAAGTAGACGGGGCCCGTTAGGGTCAGAGCCTGCTAGGGTTCCGGAATTTGTTCGAAAGAGTCACCGTGACCCTGGAACGCAAAGATCATAAGGAGAAACACAGATGGGTTTTAGTCAGTAAGAGTCTGACACTCCCTTCCAGTCTACCCAGAGCGGAAGAAGTCATTTTGATGATTTCCCATCCATGAAAAAAAACCCCGCAACGGATAGAGTAGAGTAGGGACTCCGTTGCGCGTAGGTGTCCTGGCTAAGTTTGCCGGCCTAGCTCCGTCCAAGTGTACAGAAGCAACCAAGGTGCGTTATAGGTTGAGTGGAGAGACTTAACCTATAACGCACCTTTCTTCTTATTATATGTGTCGCAGTAAGATAGATGAAGCCGTAATATAGTTATATCCCTAGGGATATAATTATATACCGTAACATAGTTATACGACGGGGCCAAAGGTTCGGTCAATTTAGCCGAAACCGAAACTTTAGCCGAAACTAAGTTTTTAGGCCGAAACTGGCCGAAACCGAAACTGAAGCTGAACATTCGGTCGGTCTTTAAATATATTATGATAAAACGCGAACAAGTATCAAGCCACTCCTTGACACAGCAACAGAACTGACAAGAATGTAGATAAGAAAGATAAAATGATTACGTGTATTTTATGAGCTATCTGATTTACTTTTAGACGTCAGAAAATCAAACAGATTTTCTAGCTTTATAAATCTATACATATAATAAAACAGTAACGAAAGAAAAAGTGTACATTGAGAATTTTCGAGAAAAAATAAGTGGCTTTTGTTAGAAAAACGTAACTGATGACAAAAAGTGACTTTTTAGAATTTTTGTCTGTTTGTATGTGTATGGTACGGCTTCACGCCAAAACTACTGGATAGATTGAATTGAAATTCAGCGAAAATGTTCTTTGTAAACCAAGGAATACTTTAGGCTACATATTATCACGCCGTATGTTATGGGAGGTAAGCAATATTGATTTTAAAAGGTTTTAGTTCGTAATTAAATGCACAAAATAATTGAATGCACAAAATGACATGTTAGTTAGTTACAAAACCATTTACATAATTTTTACACATAAACCTGATAGGAATTGTAGCAATCTAGAAGAAATCAATTTATTATCTACATAATTCAGATACCCGTAATGCCATCTGTTGACCGAAAAAAGTACTAACTATCAAAAGCATGAGAATTAGACCAAAATATATTTTTTAGTTACTTTTAAAACGTCATAAACAGTGATTCTTTTGATACAAAACTTACCGTTGTGCATTTGATGCTTAACATAAAAAAAAGATTTGGTCTGATTGCTTCACTGACGTTATTTTTTTTTTTTTTTGAACGGTTAGGTTATGTTAGGTAAGCACCCTGGTTGCTTCTGCACACTTGGACGGAGCTAGGCCGGCAAACTTAGCCAGGACACCTACGCACAACGGAGTCCCTGCTCTACTCTATCCGTAGCGGGGTTCTTTTTATGGATAGGAAATCATCAAAATGACTTCTTCCGCACTGGGTAGACTGGAAGGGAGTGTCAGACTCTTACTGACTAAAACCCATCTGTGTTTCTCCTTATGATTTTTGCGTTCCAGGGTCACGGTGACTCTTTCGAACAAATGCCGGAACCCTAGCAGGCTCTGGCCCTAACGGGCCCCGTCTACTTAGCTGACATCTCTTGGAGGCGCGCATGGAACACAACGCTTCGTCGACCCGGACCAGTGGCGCTACATAGGGTGTATAGCTCCATCCCTCCTTCTCGCTCGAACGACTCACCCTTTAACACTTCATGGTAGGGCCGCTGGTTGTTATCGGGCCGCGAGCCACCCAACGCTCACCGTCCGCAGGCCCGTGCCTACGGTGGCCGAGAATCGCCCTACGACTCCTAACGCCCGGGGCGTCTTCTTCTGTTTCGGCGGCTAAGGTTGACGTTTGCCTCTCCTTCACGCGGCCCGCCCCTTCCTTTACTAGCATTACTGTTTCGCAAAAGGAGGTGAGGGCTTCCCACGCCTCCGCGCTTTGGACCACGGAGTGAACCAGAGCTGGTAGCGAGAGGTCGCCGTCGCTGATCGCCTCAACGAGGACACGGCGGTGCTCCGCCCAAGCAAGGCAGACCTTCACCGTATGCTCGGCCGTGTCCTCTGCGGTTCTTCTGGTTGGTTTTCACATGGACAACTTTATGTAGCTTTATCGCGTGTTAAAAACCTTAGCAAGTTTCATTAACATCGTGTATCATCATCATTATCCACAGTCCAACTTCGCTCACTGCTGAGCGTAGGCCTCTCTTTTCGTGTGCCAATCCCCACGTTCCTGTCCAGCCTCATCCAGGATGGATTTTACCCACGATGGCAACAATATCGTCCGCCCATCTCGCCGCCGGTCGACCAATACTTTTTCTTCCAGTCCTCGGACGCCACTCAGTCACTGCCTTACTCCACCTATCATCACCGCGCCTTGCCAAATGTCCTGCCCAGCTCCACTTTAGTTCTACAATTCGTTTTCTGATGTTGAAAACCTTCGTACGTCTTCGGATCTCGACGACGTACCTCTACCAAGCATGGAACGCTCCATGGCTCTCTGTGCAACTATCAGTCTGTACACAGCCTCCTGCGTGAGCGTCCATGTAAGTAAGTAAGTCATGGTGGGAAAAGCACACTGGTAATAAAGGCGGGAATTCAGACATTTGCGGAATTTTGGCAGGCTTCAGAATGTCGTCCATTTTGATAAAAGCGGCCCATCCAAGGTGTGTTCCTCTCGATACCTCCGTTTGTTGATTTTCTTTGCCAATTGAAAGGATATGGCCAAGATAAACATATCGGTTAATCATCTCCAACAATTCATTTCCAGATTTGAATCGCTGAAGGTGTTTGCCATAACCTTCGTCTTGGTCATATTCATCCCAAGACCCAACTTAAAAGAAGCATCTTAAAGATTTTGAAGCATTTTCTGGGGGTCATCGAAGTTCTCAGTGAAAACCACAAAGTCATCTGCAAATCTTAAGTGAGACAGTTGGACAGAAAATTGACGTTAATATCGCTATAGTCCCAATCTATACCCACATTTTTTACGACATTCTAGGACTGCTGTGAATAGTTTCGATGAAATGAAAGAAGCATTATACAACGTTTCTCACGAAAAATTATTTGAACGGAAGAGGTGATACTCGACGGCGCGTTGTGTTCCACGCGCATCACAAAAAGATGTCAGCATAATTAAAGACGAGGCCCGCTAGGGCCAGTGCCTGCCAGGGTTGCGGAATTTGTTCGAAAGAGTCACCGCGGCCCTGGAACGCAAAGGGCATTAGGAGAAACACAGATGGGATTTTAGTCAGTAAGAGTCTGACACTCCCTTCCATTCCGCCCGGAGCGAAAGAAGTCATTTGATGTTTTCCCATAAAAAAGGAGGCAAGCAATGATAGATATTGACTGTTCGTATTAGATATACAAACACATTGATCTTACCTAGCCACATCATTTTACAACACATACACGCGAACGAAGTCGCAGGCAACAGCTCTAGTAATAAAATAAAAAAGCCTTTATTTCCCATTACCCTTAAAATACCAATTTAAATGTATATTTTGTTTCACAGTTATTAATTCTTCAAGGCACTGCTGGAGGAGGCCTTCATCCTCCAGCAGTGCGATTCTGTAAACATGTCGAAGTGAACACTTGGGCGGGGCGCACGACGGGTGAGTTGTCAAACCATACAAATAAGATGGAATGACAGCAGTGTGATTCTGTAAACATGTCGAAGTGAACACTTGGGCGGGGTGCACGGCGGGTGAGTTGTCAGACCATACAAATAAGATGGAATGACAGCAGTGTGATTCTGAAAACAAGTGACATTATTCCGTGAACAATGGCAAAAGTAATAAACAGTGTAAAAATCTAAACTGTGTGTGAACTTATACCGAAGTTATAAACAAAAACATTTTTAGTGATCGTTATTTTTCTTTGTGTCACAGTGTCGTATTGGTTGACCTCTTTGTAACCTCTGACACTAACTTCAAATCCGTACCAACATATCGCCTAATTTCGACTGTGTAGAAACAAGCACGGTGGCGTAGTAGTTTACATCGCTTACCCAAATGTGCGACGAAGGACAAGTCGACGGTTCGAACCGCACCTCGGAAGAATAATTTTTGAGATCGAAAAAATTGTGACAAATTGTTTCCTGATAGAGTGCGTACGACCCAAAAGTAAATAATAGTAGCAGTAATCAGTGAGGCGCTACCTACACACATACCTCCTATTATTAATAACTTAATACAATAATGTCCCGCTCACCCGACGTCATGTACCACTCAGACACCGACCTTACGATTGTTCCTGCTCGCGATACTAATGTGAATATTCTGCAGCGTAAAAGGAAGCAACCTGAGTGTGCAATAAAAGACGCGCTTAATATGTTTTCTCAGGAAATTAACAAGAAGTTGGATGACTGGCGTCGGGATCTAGACGGTGCCATGTCAAAAATATCCGAAAATATTTTCACAATTAAATCTGATCTTGCAACTGTAACCGAAGTCACGTCAGATATAAAAAAGGACCTACAATCTTTACGATCTGACCACTCAAACTTGAAGATGCGTGTATCTACCTTGGATGACAAGCATCAGCATATATTACTGGATATGACAGAACTTAAGAAGTCGATTGAATATGCTTGCGACCAGCAAAATGATCTCAAAAAACATATTGATTCCTTGAACCTGCAAACGCCTGACCATCTGAGCGAAATTATACAGGGATTCGAATTAAAACTTGATTCATTGGAGCAACAGGCGAGGCAATGTAACATTGAGATCTGCAATTTACCTGAAAAGCGCACTGAGAATCTAGTAACGATCCTGCAGACCATCGCTACACAAATAAACTTTTCATTGCCTCAGAAGGATGTTATTGCCATTCACCGTGTTCCTCACGCACACAATGAGAACAATAAACCAAAGAACATCATAGTCAAGTTTAACTCACGCATACTACGAGATAATTTCCTGAGCAAATTTCGCCTGGCAAAAGGCGTCCGTACCGATCAATTAGGAATCGCGGGAAATTCACAACCTATTTACATACATGAGCATCTGACCTTAAAAAAAAAGCATTTATTTCGTGAGTGTAAGGAGGCAGCTAAAAAGAACAACTATAAATACGTGTGGGTCAAAAATGCCACCATCCTCGTTCGAGAGACTGACTCTTCGGCTGCCTTGGCTATACGATCGACACATGATATTCAGAAAATTAAACCTGCTACCAACTCTGCCCCTGTTTCAAATCAATAGCAACGCCATTTATGTAAGATTTGCTAACAATAATTTTATATTAGCGATTTTAAGTCTTTGGATATTAGTCGTCAATAATAGTTTTAGGCTACCTTTTTGTTTTTGTTTTGTAAACTGCATTTTACTTGTCAATATTAATTTAAGGCTACTTTTTTGTTTTGTTAGGTGCATGATATTTGTTAATATAAGTTTTAAGCTACTTTTTAGATTTATAGATTACTTTAACCTACAAGTTAGTTATTCTTGCTCTGTTATTATTCTAAACAACAAACCCAGAAGTATGTTTTTCTATAATTGTTATTATTTTTGTTTGTATTTAAGCACGATTATGTCGTTAAATATCACTCAGTTCGACCTGGACTCCGTGTACGTTTCACTTGTAATGTTTAGTTATGACTTATTGCCACTGCACATAGTATCAGTACATACTAATTTATTTTTGGATTCACAAAATGTCGGATAGTCTTTCATTATATTATCAGAACTGTAGGGGTTTGCGTACTAAACTGAACACCCTACATATGAATATCTTATCCAATTGTTATGATGTGATAATTTTAACGGAGACCTGGCTCACTCCTCACATAATGGACGGTGAATTTATAGATGAGCGATACGTAGTTTACAGATGCGATCGCAATCGTATTACCACAAACAAAAGGGATGGAGGTGGAGTGCTTATAGCCGTACTGAAACACTTGAATGCCGTCCATTTGCAGGCCGAGTTGCCAATTAATCCGTCAATAGAGCATGTCGTTATCCAAATTCCTGGTCTTGGTCAGGAAAAATATTACATAAGTGCGGCATACATTCCACCGAAAACCCCTGAAGACGTTTATCTGGCTCACTTTGAAACATTGCAAAATAGTCTGGGATCGGTGAATCCAACTACTTTCCTCTTATTTGGTGACTACAATTTGCCTGACATAGAATGGCTCACTTCTGCTGACAATCCTTCTGGATCTCTTAACTGTTATGGCAACTCATCGTTATGTAAACAAATGGATAACTTTATATCCTTAATAAACGGTTATCAATATAATTCCATAAAAAATTGTAAGGGACGTATTTTGGATTTATTGATTAGTAACGCGAGCTGTAATGTCCATGCGCCTCCTTCTTTTTTGATACCTCCTGACAATTATCACCCCCCCTACTATTCTTTCATTAGTTATAAAGCCAGACTTAAAATGTTACCACGTGCACAATCTATAAAATATAACTTCTGTAAAGCCAATTTTGATCTAATTAACGAAGATTTAGCTACTATAGATTGGGTTGAAATCTTTAGGGGTGTGTCTGCCGACGACTCTTTAAACATTTTCTATGATTATATTTTCAAAACAATAAAAAAGTATGTTCCTAGGTCAGCCCCACGCTCTCCTAAGTTCCCCATTTGGTTCTCAAAGTCATTAATACGAATATTTAACAACAAAAATAAAGCATGGATCAAGTGGAAGACATATAAAAACGTGTCTGACAATGAACAATTTTCTTTCCTAAGGCGCAGATTCTGTGTGGAATGTAAAGCAAGTTTTAATAAATACATAAATTCTGTGGAAGATAACATACATAAAAATATCAAATATTTATGGAGTTATATCTCAAATCGTAAATCAAATACGGGTATCCCTTGCTCAATGACATATAAAAACCAGAGCGCCAATAACCCCAAAGAAGTATGCGATTTATTCTCAAAATTTTTTCACTCTGTATATGAACCATCCACATTTGTGAGGGATGCCTGGTCTCCTCCCGAGGCATACTCAGAGGGCGCTACTATAATTAATAATATTAATCTAACAATGGATAAAATCATAACAGCATTAAAATCTCTGGATACTACCAAAGGTCCTGGTCCGGATGGTGTTCCAGCATATTATCTTAAACATACCGCCAGTACAATATCTACGCCCCTATATATTATTTACAATAAATGTATCACGGAGGGTACTTTTCCGGACATCTGGAAAAAGGCTAATATTACGCCGGTGCATAAGTCTGGTTCTAAACATGAAGTGGAAAACTATCGTCCAATTTCTATCTTGTCTGCCTTGTCGAAGCTTTTCGAGAGGCTTGTCCATGATGAGATCAATCCTATCTTGCATAACATAATAATTAAACAGCAGCATGGATTTGTCAAAAAAAGATCTACAGCCACAAATTTGTTAGTTTTTACGGATTATTTGTTTAATAAAATGGATCAACGCTCACAAGTAGATGCTGTGTATACAGACTTTCGAAAAGCCTTCGACAAGGTAGATCACGAACTACTTCTTGCAAAGATTGCGTACAACGGCATACGAGGCGACTTATTGAGATGGTTCTCATCATATGTTACAAATAGAACTCAGAAGGTTGTGATACAGGGTCATGAGTCTGAATCCATTAATGTAACTTCTGGTGTGCCTCAAGGCTCAATCCTAGGTCCCCTACTCTTTGTCCTGTTCATAAATGACATTAACAGTTGTTTTAAGCACTCAAAATTTCTACTTTATGCTGATGATCTTAAAGTTTTTAGGAAAATAAATTGTGCTAATGATTGCATTCTATTTCAAGACGATCTTAATAGACTATCAACTTACTGCAGTAATAATAAGCTTCAACTAAGCATACCTAAATGCCTTTATATAACATTTACAAAAAAAATAAATATCTTCTCTAATACCTACTACTTAAACAACACCGCTTTAAGAAAAGAATCTTCAATTCGAGACCTCGGAGTACTGTTGGACAGTAAGCTTCATTTGGATCAGCATATTGATAAAATTATTAGCAACGCATTCCGAATGTATGGATTCATTATGAGATCGACCGTTGACTTTAAACGCACACACACATACACACTCTTATATAAATCCTTGGTAAGGTCACAGTTGGAATATGCAGTTATGATATGGAACCCTTTATATAGGAAATATATAAACAACCTAGAGAAAGTACAGTACAAATTTTTGAAAGCTACACACTACCGATGCTATCGTAGAACCCTAACTTATAAAGAATTACTCACTCATTACAAGTTTACAAAATTGGAGTCCAGGCGCACTTTTCTCGAAACTATGTTTCTTTATGACCTTTGCGCTAATAGATATGATTGTTCGGATTTAACGAACAGCTTGTCTTATGTTGTACCTAGAACTGTAGTGAGACGAGAGGTGCGCGCGCGTCCCCTGTTTGCAGTTTCTTCTTGTCGCACAAACGCTGGTGTCCGCGCGCCTCTTCGTCGCTTGGCACAAAATTATAACATACACTTCTCAGATGTAGACATATTCTCTCTGTCTGCTAGTAAATTTAGAAATACTCTGAACAACAAAATCAAAGACTTGTATAATTAGTTAAGAAACTGAAATTGTGTCTCACTTGTAGACGTTCCCTAAATTGTATGACATACATAAACTGTGGATAACGTAGTGAGTTACACACTTATAATATGTAAATGTCTACCACTGTTATGTTTATTTCTAGTGTGTAATTGTTTGTTTTCCCAAATGAATAAATAAAATAAAATAAAATGTCGAAGTGAACACTTGGGCGGGGTGCACGGCGGGTGAGTTGTCAGACCATACAAATAAGATGGAATGACAGCTCTATTGTCGTTCACTCTGCCTAGTTGTACACCGTGAGATGTCGACAGAATCGACCGGCTGCTCTACTGTCGTTCACTCCGCCTAGGTGAACACCGTGAGATGTCGACAGAATCGACCGGGTGTTTCTTCCATTTGTCCCTGTCACTTGCAATATTCTGCAATCGTTTCTTGCTGTGTCTGTTAAGAGGGCGCCGTGCAAACGCCGGCCGCGCAGTGGCGCCCTTATCGTTTGTTTGGTTAATTCATTTATTTTAGAATGAAAATGCAGAAAATAAGCACGTTAAGTTGTGCTCCACAAGATTATACGTTAATATTATTATAAACGGTAGTTTTAAATTGTTTAGTTTAATTATAATCACTAAAACGGAAAATAGTGGCCACTATTATTTTCCGGTAAGGAAAGAAAATGTTCTTGTCATGCAGTATCCAACTCGTATTATGATAATTTGTGTCACTAAGGAGGAAACAAGCTTTGCAACGAACATTACTAAATTATTAGTTAGTGAATGAATGTAAAATACGAATGATGTATGTATATTTTTGTAATCTATAAAGTATGGTGTAGACGATGACAGTATACGTAAGTAATGAAATATTCATATAAAAATATAAACGTCTGTTTTTATTTATGCACCATGGCTACCCTATTATTATTTGAATAATATTTAGTAAACTTTTTTACCCGGGATAATGTAACGCTTCTAACGATACCACATACATCGAAATCGGTTAAGCCGTTTAGAAGTTATGGGGTGGAATAAAGAAACTCACAAACATACAAACATACATGAACCCTGTAAACATAACACTCCTTTTTTTGGGCAGTCGTGTAAAAAGGTAATCGAACATTGTAATTGGTGTTTGGTGTGTTGGAGTGTAAACAGGATCTCCACTCCTTTCAACTGAGGATGAGGAACATCTTGTTCCTCATACCTAAAACACCTGTCTGGAGGGAACCGTTGTTTTCAATGGAGGATGTATTATTTACCCTGATCATCATACTTTCTTTTTGTGGTTGGGAAACATTAAATGACTTCTCCTGCTCTGCGCGGAGCGGGAGGGAGTGTCAGACTCTCACTGACAAAACCCACTCGTGTTGTTTCAACTGCCCTGTGTGCCAGGGCAGCCCTGGCCGCGGTAACTCTTTCGAACAATTCCAAAGCCCTAGCAGGGACTGGGCCTAGCAGACCCCGTCAACCATGCTGACATCTCTCTGTTCGTCATACCTAGTTTTGCAATGTTGTGCAATGCAGAAACATTTCTGCTTTTATTTCGGCCAGACAATTACTTGCGTTATTGAATTGAAACTGGTTTTTTATAATAATCTTATCATACAAAGTAGAGTTACATAAGGTTAAATTACCAATGATATGGAAAGATAATTTTTATTACAATAAAATCATTTCAAAAGATCATTTGAAAGTCATCATAATCATTAAGTAGGTACTAGATAATGCAACGATACTCTTTAGAGCGATTGATAATCTGTTATAATTATTATGTCATCAAATTAAAATGAATGTTCAAGCTTTGTGGAATGAGATGCTGGAGGTGCATTTGAAAGGAGATAGGTACAGTCGATTGTACGTTAGTTGGCCCAGCGTAACTTTGTACTAAATGACTCGTAGGACCACCTCTCAAGCGCCGGACATGTGAACATTACAAATTATATAATAAATCTTGCATAATGGTAATAATAATATTAAAAACACGTAAATCACGCGACACACCGGTGTACGCCGGGGCTGGAGCGGTTAATATTACTAAAATAAGAGATAAATGGAGCTATTTAGAGCGAAAGTTATGATTATAACAATTAATACGACCTCAAGGCGCTTTCTTTCTAATAAGAATATATAATCTTTATGACTTCATTTACGCTCGAACGAAACTTCTACCTTCCCAGCCGTCACGAGCAGTCATCTTCAACATGATACCCTGGTCCTTAGGTTGCGTAAGTAGGGTTCTAGCATCAAGGGTTAAGGTCTCTGGCATACCATCAGCCAGTTCCACTCTGTACTTCTTCAGAATGCTGATGAGACCTGACATCACCTGCATCTTTGCGAAACGCATACCTGAAAATTTATTTAAAAAAAATTAAGTATGAGATGCATAAGCGGGGTCTTTTTTAGAGAAGTCGGAACAAGAAGGAATTAATAATTCTAATTTTTAACTATGAAATTCGAATGGTAATAGTTCTCGGCAAATTCTCGGTCAGTGCCTGCACATATTAGGTTAAACTGTAGAAACGCAATGCCCAAAACGCACTGGGCTATAGCCCGTCATAGTAGTCATTATAATGACCAGTAGTCAATATTATGACTACTGGTCTTAGAACGTGCTGTCCGACTAAGGCACCTCGCGCACTAGACGGCCACGACCACGACCAGTGGCCACAACGACCAGATTAACTAAATACGTTCAACGTTTCTTTAGTTAATCTGGTCGTTGCGGCCACTGGTCGTGGTCGTGGTCGTCTAGTGCGCGAGGAGCCTAATTGCGGCCGCAAAAACGACCACTACCAGTCGGTCTATTCTGTCAACAACTCACCGTGTAAACGTTAGTCGAGTGAGCGTGAAGTGAACTGTTATTCCGTCTTGTTTGTATAGATTGACAGCTCACTTCATGCTCCCTTCACCTAAGCTTACACGGTGAGATGTTTACAAATCGAACCACTGTAGTGGAAGCTAAGTACGACAGGTCCCTCAAAGTAATGTAAGAAATAATAATTACCTATACACAGCCTGGGGCCTGACCCGAACGGGAAGAACGTGTACGGCTTAATATCGTTTTTATTTTCCTCCAGAAATCTTTCAGGCTTGTACTTCTCTGGTTCTGGGAAATAATCGGGATTATAGTGCATGTGGTAGACTGGGACATGGACGCGGACGCCTATATCGAGTTTCAGACCAGTAGGTAGGACGTAGTCATCCATCACCTCTCGGGTGAGGTTTCCCAAAAGGGGGTACTTGCGGAGGGTCTCGTGC
Organism: Melanchra persicariae; assembly: GCA_947386135.1. NCBI lineage: Eukaryota > Metazoa > Arthropoda > Insecta > Lepidoptera > Noctuidae > Melanchra > Melanchra persicariae. Next base: position 3,140,465 of record OX376661.1, on the reverse strand, counting down.
ATACAAGCCTCCAAGTAAGGCAACTCATGCACACAGTCGTAGTTAAGTTTGTCCCCGTGACGTTTCAGGAACTCGTCCACCTCCTCGTCTGCTTGTTGCTGCACATCCTGATTCTTCGCGAGCTCAAATAATATGAAAGCCATGGTAGATGCCGACGTCTCAAAACCCGCTCCAAAGAACTGGACGCATTGCGCCACCATTAATTCATCATCAACTTTCAGTTGTACCTTCTTCTCAGCACCAGTCTTTGCGTTGCTTATACTATCCCCAGTTATATAATCCTCCTTCTTCAAATTAAGGATTAGGTCCACAAAGTCGTTCCTCGGTGATGGCTTGTAGCCTCGGCTTTGAAACACTCCTTTCAACAGTTTTGAAAAGAATTCGTCAATTGTTGGAGGAAAAACTCGAAGTCCCATGCGGTAGAAAATAGCAGGCCATATGGCTCTAAAAATTATTTTGAAACCACGATAATTTGAAGCCTCAAATATTTCGCTTGCCATGAAGTTGAAGGGGTTATTGTCTTCTGGTGCCATAGTGTTGGACTCTACTCCGAAGGCGGCAGAGCATATGCAGTCCATGGTATATCTTGCAGAGACGTGTCTCATTTCTATTACGTCTGACATGCCAATTTCATAGTCAAGCATATCTTCGAAGACGATACTACACTTTTCTATCAAATGATACATGTTCTTCATCTTTGAAGAAGAGAAGAGCGGTGTCAGATTTTGGCGAACTATTTTCCATCTGTCACCGGCGCTGAAAAATAAAGTTTGGGTGACAACTTCACTTTCAGAGTAGTCGGATGATTCCCTTCCATTGACGTAGTAGAAATCTTTGGTTAACACATGTTTGATGATCTCAGGACTCTGCACCACCAGAACTGGCTCCGTGCCGTAGAAAGCTCCGAAGTAAGGTTGGTCGATGAACTTTTGACAAAGTTTTTGTATCACCTGGCCAGGATACTCTCGTTGTAAAATATATCTCCCATAATTGCCCAGAAGGGGCAGTGGTTTAACGTAAGGCACATTTTTCATTTTCCAATAGCCGAATTTCCTTTTGGATATTAAAAATAACAAATACAATATTGTAATCAATAAAGACACTAGAACCAAAAGAGCGTTCATGTTGGAAATCGCGTTGCCCACAACTGCAGGGAGCTAGAATCATACATGAATATCTGAGTCTTATATAATATGTCGATAATAATGACGATAATAATGATGATACATACTCGTAATGTGGACAATGCATACAGCACACAAAGTAAAGTTATTAGCACCTGAACTGACCAGAATACTGATTGGGTTTGTATTAAGATAACTAATTATGTAGATGAGTGCGTTTTACTGATAAAAACACGTTCTGTTGTTGTTTTAGTTTTTTTGCATCTAGCAACGTATGTGGCTTCGTTAAAGTGAGATATGTTAGAATGGAACATTTCTGAGCAAATAAAGAGTCCGTATAAGAAATCATAGTTAAACGTTTTTAATTTTTTTGTGAGTAAAAGTAATACATTTAGTTTTCCGCTTGCACGGATATCCTTCCTTCCCAGCCTTCGCGTTCAATCATTTTAAGCATGATACCTTGATCCTTTGGCTGTATCAATATGGTTCTTGCGTCAAACGTGATGGTCTCCGGCATGTCATCAGCCAGTTCCACTTTGTACTTCTTGAGGAAGGTGATAAGGCCAGACATAATTTGCATCTTCGCGAAACGCATCCCTGAAAAGTTATTTGATTTGTTAGTACACCAGACCTGTCAGAAGCAGGAATTAAACTAATTGGTTCGTATAGTATAAATACCTATGCATATTCTAGGACCCCCTCCAAACGCTAGGTATGTGTAAGGTTTGACATCATCTTTATTTTCAGGCAGGAAGCGTTCTGGCTTGTACTTCAGCGGTTCCGGAAACAATTCAGGGTTGTGATGGATGTGGTAGACAGGTACATGGACGCGGACACCTATGTCTAGTTTCAGACCAGTAGGGAGGACGTAGTCATCCATTACCTCTCGGGTGAGGTTACCCAAAACGGGGTATTTGCGGAGGGTCTCGTGCATACAAGCATCCAAGTAAGGCAGTTCATGCACACACTCGTAGTTAAGCTTGTTCCCGTGACGTCGCAGGTACTCATCCACCTCCTCGGCTGCTCGTTGCTGTACATCCTGGTGCTTTGCTAGTTCATATAAAGTGAAGCTCATTGTTGTCGCTGATGTCTCGAAACCAGCCGCAAAGAACTCAACGCATAGTCCCACTAACAATTCATCATCCACCTTCAACTTTATCTTCTTATCAGCGCCAGTCTTTGCGTTGCTTATACTATCCCCAGTTAAGTAATCCTCTTTATTTAAATTCAAGATCAGGTCCACAAAGTCGTTTCTCGATGATGACTTGTAGTCTCGGCTTTTGAAAACTCCTTTTAGCAATTTTGAAAAAAAATGGTCAATCGTTGAAGGGAAAAGTTGCAGGCCCACGCGGTAGAAAATGGCAGGCCATAGAGCTCTGAAAGTGATTTTAAAACCACGATAGTTCGAAGCCTCGAATATTTCGCTTGCAATGAATCTGAAAGGGTTGTTTAGTTCTGGTGACATGGTGTTGGCCTCAACTCCGAAAACGCATGATCCTATGCAGTCCATCGTGTACCTCTCACAAGTCCTTCTCACGTCGATGATGTTAGTCATACCAATTTCGTAGTCAAGCATATCTTTCAAGCTGTAATTACACTTTTCGATCAAATGGTACATGCTTCGCATCTTTGCGGAAGAAAACAGAGGAGTTACATTCTGTCGAACTATTTTCCATCTCTCGCCGGCACTGAAGAATAGATTCTGGGTGGCAGCTTCACTTGCTGCATAGTCGGATGATTCTCTTCCATTGACGTAGTAGAAGTCTTTAGTTAACACATGTTTGATGATCTCAGGGCTCTGCACTACGAGGACGGGTTCCGTGCCGTAGAAAGCTCCGAAATAAGGTTGATCGATGAACTTTTGACAAAGTTTTTGTATCACCTGACCAGGATACTCTCGTTGCAAAATATATCTTCCGTAGTTTCCCAGAAAGGGCAGTGGTTTAACGTGGGGCACATTCTTATTTTTCCAGTAACTGTACTTTCTGGTAGTTATTAAATATAATAAAGAAAGGGTAACATATAATAAGGACGCCAGAACTAGAAGGGCGTTCATATCAGTACCCGCGTTGTCGTCAACTGCGGGTTATTTTCGTAATTTTAATTAAAGTAAATCTTAACAACTAACCGACATAAAAACTGATTTTTGAGATAAGATATCTATGATTAGATTTATGATAATTTTGAATTTTAATTTATTTTTAGGTTTAGGAGATTTTCAATGAAATGCCGCCTTTTTAGTTACACACAGTTTACTTTTACATTATTGGCATAGACCAGAACTGGAATAATTTCAAGAGGCTGAAATGTTTATTTTTCAACATTTCAACCTTTGCATTGTAAGTCTAAGGCGTTTATTGACGTAAACATTACTCCTGATACTTGAACATTACGGGTTTTAAAGCCACGCTTGGTGCAGTGGTTGAGTGATCGACTGCTGCACTGCGTGTCGCGGGTTTGATTAACAAATATTTGTATGGCCTACAGATAGTTGTTCCGGGTCTGGCTGTTTGTGTATGTGAGCTAATATGTTTGTAAACGAGCCCACAATACAGGAGAAATTCCTAGTGAAGGGCAATGTTTAAAAAAATTATTTATGAAACGCGTTAGACTTACTATATTCCTTTGGGAAAAAATACATTTATTACACGGGCAAAGCCACGGACTCAATATTTAGCCCTGTGGAACCCCCCTGTATATTCTTAAACTCACTGAATTTCCATATTTTATTTCGAATTACTTAGATACAAATTAGACAGTTAGATATTCAAATATAATTTCACGAAGCTTAGCACTAGTAAATCCAATCTGTAGTGCTCAAGTACCAAGAGCGATTTTTAATGATTAATGCAATCAAATGCTTTGGATAGGTTGCAGATGATATCTCTGGCATCTTGTGCCTCTTCTCATTTTCCAAATATTTATATTTTAATTAGGCGTTAGTTGCAAAAAGTCCTTTGGTGTAATTAACTTTTTTATAAAAAATGATCTAGCATTTTACGCAAGTTACAATAAAACAACTTTATGTGGAATAAAAACTTAGGTACCTTTTTAATTTAAATTCTTACCTTACCTTACATCCTTGCACATCTCTGGTGGAAACGCAGCCTAAGTGCGGAAAGCTAGGCCACTTCAAGTTAAGTAACATTAAATTACCAATTATATATTAATTACATTATCTTATTTTATCAAAACTTATATTATTAATACGAAATGATGATTTTCGTCCCGTTGTTCCTTTCGGATAATAAACACTTGTTACAAGGGAGAGCAACGTTTGAGCGTTGTGGTAGCCTCATTTTAAATCCATCTTTTAATTATAAGCTCTGCAGTTTATTATTCAAATACTTATAAGGTCCCATTAAAATAGATGTACAAACTTTTAGAAATCATTCAGACCACCAAAATAAGTACAATGGTAATCCTTCCTTCTTATCGTGTGGGCAGTAAGGTCTAACGAACCCACACACCATAGTGTCAGAGTTTCTAAACCGCCTCAAGGGCCTCTGACACGGTTTGACGACCGCCATTTGGCAGCCGAGACCACCAGCTTATACGTGCCTTCCAAAGCATCTTTTTATCAGACAATCAGGTGATTCAAGCCTGCAATATCCTAGCCAAACTGGAAACAACTTTACAAAGTATGCTTCCCGTGGAAATCAAACCCACGATCACCGAGTCACAATGCAAACGCCTAAACTACTTGGCCACGGAGGCAGTTAATATGCACAATGGTAATAAAATAATAAGAAAAACGTATTAGATACTTACAAGAAAAAAATCAGCCAACAAAAAAACACTAAAAAAAATGTTGGTTGCTCAATGCATAAACACATCCATGTCTTTGTTATCTCATAATTTTGATATGCGTGGCGGGGTGCGAGTGCAAGTACCTACCCATAATGGATGTGTTTATTCTGTTTTTCCGGCAATTTATTATTTTAGGTCAAAATAAAATCACTTTTAATCAGTGTTTTTTTTTGCTTATCTTTGGTTAGACGTACTGAACACTGTGTTAAAATTTAACCATATATTTTGATGGGACCTTATTATAAACTAAGCAAAGCATTAGTTTACCCAATCCTTCATGTACCAAGTGCAGTGTTTCATGATTTATGCAATCACATGCCTTAGACAGGTAGCAAAAATAATAATATGCTCATTACATCTTGTGCATCTTTCCATGAGTTAGAGATGTATTTCTACGATGGATAGTGTAACTATTTTACGATATGATCACTAAAGTTTGACCCTATCATGAAGTAGCCGTGTGTAGCTGTTGATATCGACAAACGCCCGCGTTATTCATTGATCTGGCCAGACCACATCATGATGTGGGCAGCACGTATTGAGTATTGCGGGAAATTCAACCATTTCATGAAATGAACGGCCACATCCTGAAGTGATAAATGCTATATATTTGTCGTCGCCATATGCCACAATAGACGTCATATTACTTTCGTTAATATTTTATAAAAACAAATCATAACAAGTAACTTATAAGAAAACATATTTTTAGGTTTGATTATAGAATAAATAAATACCGGCACCGCCGTCGATGCTTCTTCTTTTTTACAATAATAACATGGGCCTGAGTTGTAATACTTTTCACTGAAAGCATTTGCCTTGTCAATATATCTATGAAAATATCATGTACGTTAGAAAGAATCTACATCTTTTTAGTAAACGAGGTGACTGACATAACTATGTCACTAGAAATAGGAACCAATTAGTTCAACCAGGTTTCAGACTTGCTAAAGTAGCAACATCTTTCATGGGGTACTGTTTAAAATGTTACAATAAAATACCTCCCCATATATTAGAATTAAATGAGACAAAATTTAAATCTTGTATTAAACGCACACTATGCAGGCAAGCATATTATAAGTTAGGGGAGTATATTGAAGATAAAAATGCTTGGCTCAATGCTGGTCCTGCTCCACAACGCCACTAGGTAGCCTGTTAGCATTTCGTAATATTGTTGGACCGGCTGAAGATTGTAAGAATGCAAATCTTTTTCATTGTATAGACTCAACTTATTTAACATTGTATAATTTCATGCACATGTGTGAGTACTGTGTAACTTTAAACTATAATGATCATTTTGGGTAGGTCTTTGACTTGAATGTACCCTGGCGATTGGGGATGTCATGCTCACTCAAAAGTCTGGCTGATGGTGGCGCATGCGTTGGATCATTTGGCTCCCTAAAAAATGGTTGAGACGAATGGTGCTAGCGTATGCGTCATGTTCGTGAACGGGCGCCGTCAACTGAGACTGGTCATCTCTCGGCTGCCATGGTTTATTTTAATTATTTCTTTGAATTGTTTCTTTTTTTACTCCGGACTCTTTTATCCTGCACGTCTTTTACATCGTTCTCACATATATGTATAATTTCAATATGAATGATGTAACCATAATTTTGTAACAAAATATCATTTTTAAAAGAGTGTCCGTGGAGTTTCTTGCACGTTCTTCTCCATAGAGATCTACGCTTTGGAACGTGCAAATAGCTTCATATTTTTAACCGACCGACCTTGACAATTCAAAAGTGCCTGTAAATGGTCTAATTGAAATAAATGCTTTTACTTTGACTTTGACTTTGACTTAGAAAGTGGATAAAAATACTATTAGTCCACTTTTGAATGTTATAGTACATTACTGCAGCGGCCAGCAAAAGAGGCACTGATGGACGAACGTGTAAATGTGGGCCGAGGCGAAGCCGAGGCACACTTATCTAAGTCCATCAATGCCTAGTTGTGGCCAAGGCTTGTATAGTAGTTTTCTCAAATAATGCGTGGAAATTAAAACTATGTAGTACCTATCTAGAAAATTAATCAATGACGAACAACGAAAAACAATAATGTTTCCCGCGTTAGACTGCGTTTCCACCATTGATAAGCGAGGATGCGTAGCGAGGGATGTGTTTTTTAAAGAACCAATAGAATCGCTACATTTACCTAGCCTCGCTCAGCGCAAGCAATTCTATTGATTCTAAACAAACACATCCCTCGCTACGCATCCTCGCACATCTCTGGTGGAAACGCAGCCTCAAGGTGTTAATTTGTTTTTTTTCAATAAAAAGCTTTCTATTTGCAAGCCAGCTCGAAATTTAAATAAAACCCTTGACAAATTTGACAAATTACCTTGGTTGCCATATTTCGGGGTAAAAGGTATTTCCATTTTTAAATTACACAATAGATATGAATTTACTATGTTATTTGGCCGCTAGAACAAAACAGTCATGGATGAAACAGATGTGTTGGTGACGCATTATAATTTACAAAAACAAACAAGTGACTAGTGTAATCACGCATACCAATAAGAACGTAATCAGACTAACCAATCAGAGACAAGTGCACTGAAGCGTGACCAAACTTTGTATGTGTCAGTGAAATCCACTTCCAAAAATATTTTTATCGTTCTTTTTTAATATAGCGAATTAAAATTAATTGTAAATACCTAGAGATAACCCAGATACGTAATTTTGTATTATTTGACTGATACTTCATTTTATTATAAGATTGAATTATATGCATTTGCACTGTGTACACTGCAAAGCGGCTTTGCGTCCGTTGCGTCACAACACAACACAGGTCAGTTGAAAACCAGCGTCAGGCACTAGTTGTCTGGCATTCATGCTGAACTGAGCCTGTTTTGATGCAGTCATGAGGCACGCAACTTTTATTGTTATCTTTTTTGTTTGTGCTGTTTTTGAAACTTTTTTGTTTTTTTTTATCCATTTTACGTGTTACCGAGCTTTTGTGTTTGTGCCTTATGCTGTACCAAATAAATTATTTTTCTTTCTTCTTTTCTTTCATTTGATTATACTTGCTCTATCATATCAGTGCGTTTCTGTAAACATGTCGAAGTAAAACTTAGGCAAATAAAGTAAGCTATCAAACCATACAAACAAGATGGAATGACAGCTCACTTGTCGTTCACTCCACATAAGGGACTTGATAATAAGCGCTCCTCGCGCACCGACTAAAATGTATGGAGTTTGGCCGCGCGCCCGCGACTCTGAGTATATTTCGTTCATTTCACGCCATAAATTTTATCTTGTTAGCGCCCTGTCCGCTTAGTATATCATGTTCCTAAGTGTAAACGCTGAGATGTCGACAGAATAGACCGGTTGTAAACATGTTGAAGTGTAAACTTAGGTGCATGTAGCTAAGACTGACGTGAGCTGTCAATGATGCTAGTGATTGATATTAAAGAGTCGTATCGATAATCGAGTTTACTGAATTTTAATGTTAAAGATAATTTCAATATTTATACGTGTAACAGAATAAACGCCATAATACCTCTTAAGGGTTCATTGTACTCATCATTATTAACAACTTTTACTATGGGACCAACCCCGAAATCACGAAAAAAAAATCGACTGCCCCATACATTTCTGTGCTCATAACTCGACAAAATGTACTGAGCAGCTGATTTTTTTTTGTGATTTCGGGGTTGGTCCCATAGTAAAAGTTGTTAATAATGATGAGTACAATGAACCCTTAAGAGGTATTGCGTTTATTCTGTTACACGTTGTAAATAAAAGACTGATTCATAATATATCTACCTAAATATTACTAAGTAGGTAAGCATGAAAAAATTAACAATTTAATATTCCAACTAAACATTTGATGAATCGCGGATTGTATTATACATGAGAACCTATCTAAATAATATCATTTGTTGTACCTGCCAAGTTACTAATCTAATCGTTGCCGTTTGCCGTTAATAATATTCATCCTCAACTTATCACATTTTTTGTTGGCACGTGCACATTGCCGCATAAGCGCTGCGCACAACTGCGCATTAACCTCAGTCAAGCAAAATGTCATTTGGCTATCCCTCCACGCATGCGCCATATAACGTTTCGTCCATCCCTAGCATCACTGACAGCCCACTTCGTCCACGTTGTCACGAGGAGAGTTTTACAGAATCGACCGGCAATATACAAACCTCAAATCAACCTTTTGAGTTCCACAAAACACCCAATTTTTGACAATCGACAAACTGTTTACAAACAAAATTAGTTATTTGTGACTTTATAACATAGTCATTGCATATTCTTGGGGTACCGTAAAACCAATGCAGATCCAAACTAAGTCGAAGAATGGATTGATGCCTTCAAACTATCCCTCGTATGTACACGATGCCAAACTGCCTGCATCTTTCAATAGCCGACGTTGGAATCGTGGTTACAACAACCCAGATCTTATTTTTGTCAGTTATAATATTAATCATGTGTGTTCCAAACTCGTCTGTCGACCTATCCCATGTCAGGTGAGAGCAGCAATTAAACCTCAGTTTTAACTTCTCGAAGGCAAACTGGAAATAGCTATCTACGAATGTGGATGCATACCTTAGTGACGAACGAGCGGCGAATACTGAGTATTGAGTGTTGAGTATTGAACCTACACTTTCCAATTACGTACAGTTCGTCGAGACTATTTGGACTGTATCGCGTCAATGTAAACCTAGAGGATGCCGTACATCATACATACCAGGCCTTACTCCGGAGACCTTAGTACTTCCGAAGACCTGCATGACAAAGACCCTTTTTCTTAGGATACGCTTGCTGCTGGGAATGAATTGGTGTCCAAAATTAATGCATCTCAACCTAGTTTGTTTGTAATTTAACCTTGAAGCTATTTTCAACTTGCTAGATGCACAATATGTAACTTTGTTAGAGTGCTAAGTTAATATAGGCAAGTTGCGTTCGGACATGCACTTCTTCACAGGCGCTTGAACTCACGCTTCGGATTTAAGCGCCTGTGAAGAAGTTCATAGCAGCGTGGGCTAGCTATTCGATGCAGACACACTGGACGGTACAACACACATTTCACGACCGCTTACACATATATTAAAACGGCTCTGCGGTCCGGACCGTGACCGGCTAGCTTTTCGCGTGGGGAGAACACGATCCTACCGCAGGTTCGTCCGAACCCTCGTCGCTGATCGTTCTTGCTGCCCCTCTCCCAGGTCACTGGGGTCTCACCTGGCAGCGACTGACTGCCGAAGTGTCAAGAGCACTGAGAAAACAGTGCCGCGGCGCGCCTGCAGTCCACATGAATTTAAATAAATACGGGCGTGCTTTGCTATCACTTTTGGAGCAGGCGCACGTCCGACGAAGCTCCGCATAATAAATACAAATTCAAAATATTTATTTCATCTCAAAACATTGTTAGCATACATGAATTGTGGCAGCCCCTTTAAGTTAAAGGAAATACAAACAAATTATATTATCTTACTTCTTCTTAGAGTAAAATAATCTTAGTTAGGCAGATCTTGGTGTGTAGGCTGTGTGCACGTATGGTGGTGTGATATGGTGTGTTTGTGTGCGTGTGAGACTGTTCACCTAACACTGCTCACTCTCACACACCTCCACTTCTTTATGAGTACTGTATTGAAAAAATCAGCTGGACAGGAGGCAACAAATTCTTCAAAAGCATTTTGTAGTGACACTCGGATATTGATTTTTTTCCCGTCAAGAAGCTATCCAAATTCTAGAAAAAAAAGAAGTCTGTAGGCAAGGTCTGGTGAGTACGGCGGATGATGAAGTATTGAGAGCGGAGTTTCAGTGGCTTGTGCTATCAAATGCTTTGGATAGATCTCTGAAGATACCTATGACATCTTGTGTCTCTTCCCATGCATGAACAAAACTTTTAATAACCTCCTCCTTTTTGAAGTCGGTTAAGGTATTCGAGTTGGCAGTAAAATGCTATCTAACCTCCGTTTTGCGGGCGATATTGTTCTGTTTGCATCTACGGCACATCGATTGCAAGAAATGCTTCAACTGACTTCAACTGAGCACTGCAAGCCTTGAGGTAGGACTGACGATGAATCAGTCAAAGACCAAAGTCATGAGTAATGCTGCAAAACATAGGGTCAAGGTTGATGGACAGAATATACAATACGTCGACGAGTACACTTATCTAGGCCAGCTAGTTTTCGTCCCGAACAAACAGGATAAATAAATCGACTGTGGTGTCGAAAAGGCCTGGAGGACCTACTGCCTACTGCATGGTCTATGAATTCGCTCATAAAGGGCGACCACGCCATGACACTAAAGCGTAAGCTCATCGACATGTGTATCCTGCCTAATGCGCCTATGCCTATAGCGCTCAGACATAGTCTTTGACTGAGGCGAGGCTCAGAAGTCCAAACTAATGGTTTGCCAAAGAGCGATGGAGCGCAGCATTTTGCAAACCAAACGGACCGACCGAATCCGTAACACATCTATACGCTCCAAGATAGGCATCGCCGATGTTGTAGACGAATCGGCGAGGCTAAAGTGGAATTGAGCGGGTCACATTTACAGGATGCACGAGGACAGGTTGGCCAAGATCGTCACACGGTGCACGGTGCCTGAAGACGAACTTCGCAACTATGGCAGGCCTAAAACGGCCTACTTGCCAGACTATTTATCTCAAACGATTTAGCATTGATTTTTGAACACAATACGGAAGATTTAATAAATCACCTTTTTATGAATAAAATACACATTTATTTAATTTTAAAAACCAAATTCACAATGGCAAGATAACAAAATACAAATGAGTCAATGTAGTGTGTAGTTTGAGTCTTATTTTCATGACATGTACCATAAAATTTAGTGACAAAAATGCGTTATTTTTTAATGGGTGTCATTTTCATGATTTTCCGGTCAAAAACAAGATGTCGAAAATGAGATCATATTCAAAATCCAAGTAACTAAACAATCCAATATTCATTTCTTTTATACATTTCATGGTTTTCTAATAATTAATAATATTATCACTTATATTATGTTAGTCATTACAAAAAAACATTTCCAGTAATTTTTTTCAAGTAGACTAGACTACCCTTTAATAAACTCAAATGACTTATAATGTTTTTCAGTTCCTATCAAATGTATGGGCAATGGACCACTGTTTACAGTTTTTTACTTTTTTACTTTGCACCTCGCACAAGGCTTCTTCCCTGCCACCCTTCGCGTTCAGTGAGCTTCAGCATGATACCCTTCGTAGGCTGAATAGCGATGGTCCTCGGATCTAATTCCAAAGTTTCCGGCATGCCTTCAGCAAGCTCCACTTTGTACTTCTTCAGGACCGTGATTAGACCAGACAACGTTTGCATCTTTGCAAAACGCATTCCTGAAAAAAGAAAAACAATCAAAGTTAATTTAAACCTTATCATCTCTTTTCGGATAGCTAAAGTTACAAAATAGCAACCCCTATAACACTCGGATGAATCGGCCCCTACAGATCCGAAAGAACACAGTCGATTTTATGTCCAAAACTACATGTTTTAGCAGTATTTTGTCCATTGATCTCTTTGAAAATATCTCAGTGATTCTAACTGGACAATCTAAAAGGTGCTGCCTCTTACCAACATAACTCACAAGTCACAAAAGGGCCACCTTCCATCATCAGCATATTAGTTAGAATCTCTCTATTGTGAGCCAGAGGATCTCTGAGCGATACCTTTGGCAAGTCGCAGGGAAAGGCAACTTATTAACATGGTAGAATGCGTGTACACTTCAAGTGAAACTTGCAAGATGGATGGATGGTGAGCAATATTAATATTGTATTTAGAATATAGATAGTTACCTATACATAGCCTGGGTCCTGTTCCGAACGGTAAAAATGAGTACGGTATGACATCGTCTTTGTTTTCTGGCAGAAACCGTTCCGGCTTATACCTCAATGGCTCAGGGAAGAATTCAGGATTGTGGTGCAAATGGTAGACTGGAATATGGACGCGGACACCCACGTCTAGTTTCAGGCCCGTAGGGAGGACGTAGTCGTCCATGACCTCACGTGCAAGATTTCCCAGAACGGGGTATTTGCGAAGAGTCTCGTACATGCAGGCTTCCAAGTAAGGCAGCTCATTCACGCACTCATAGTTCATTTTGTTTCCATGACGTTGCAAGAACTCGTCCACCTCCTGGGCTGCGTGTTGCTGCACCTCCGGATGCTTCGCGAGTTCAAACAGTGTTAGGGTCATAGTAGTGGCTGACGTATCCAAACCCGCCGCAAAGAACACAATACATTGTGCCGTCAACAAGTCATCGTCCACCTTCAGTTGTATCTTCTTGTTTTCGCCTGTCTTTGTGTTGCTTAAACTGTCTGCAGTAATATATTCCTCGTTCTTTAAAGTTAAGACCAGGTCCACAAAATCGTTCCTTGGTGACGGCTTGTAGCCACGGCTTTGGAAAACTTCTTTCAGCAACTTGGAAAAGAATCCGTCGATCGATGACGGGAAAATCTTAAATCCCAAGCGGTAGAAAATGGCAGGCCAGATGGACCTGGCTATGAGTTTGAGACCACGAATGTTTTTAAAGTTGAAAAGATCTTCGGCTATTAATAAGAAAGGGTTATTAGTGTCTGGTGTCATGGTGTTGGACTCCACTCCAAAAGCGCAGGAACATATGCAGTCCATCGTGTATCTTGCACTCATGTGTCTTACTTCCATGACATTAGACTTGCGAACTTCATAGTCCAGCATATCTTCGAAGGCAATGGCACACTTTTCTATCAAATGGTACATGTTCTTCATCTTTGAGGAAGTGAAAAGTGGAGTTAGATTTTGTCGGACCACTTTCCATCTGTCACCTCCACTGAAGAAAAGGTTTTGTGTGACAACTTCGCTTGCAGCGTGGTTGGTTGCTTCCCTGCCGCTGAAGTAGTAGAAATCTTTAGTCATCACTTGTTTGACGACCTCGGGGCTATTTATGATGAGAACAGGCTCCGTGCCGTAGAAAGCTCCGAAATAAGGTTGATCGATAAACTTTTGACAAAGTTTTTGTATAACCTTGCCAGCATACTCTTGCAGCAAGATGAATTTTCCGTAGTTGCCCAAAAGGGGGATTGGTTTAGCGTAAGGCACATTCTTCTTTTCCCAATAACCGAACTTCCTTGTAGTTAAAGAATATAGTAAATAAATTACTATGCATAATAAAGACGTCAGAACGAGTATGTCGATCATTGTGGTAGCCGCGCCTCTAACAACTGTGGCCCGGGAGATGGTTGTGTCCATTTTTATGATATAATTTTTATCAACGTGATTCGGCAGATCGCTCAATCTGTCGAGTCACGGTGACGGTGCTTTAGAATTTAGCAAGTAATAATGATTAAATGTTTACAAACGAAAAGACAAGAATAGATTATGTTTACATAATAGTATGATAAGTTGAGCATTGTATACACCTGGTTTCGGGAAACCGGTTCTCGATTCACCAGATAGTGGTCAAGGGCGTGTCTATCAATAATAAAAAAGATAACACACTACAGTTGCTTGACAACACTCTTCAAGAAAAATATATGTCTGGTCACGGTACATAGGCTTTTGGTAAGAATTATCTAATGATTGGCAAGTTTGCAGTCGAAGTGTTTATAATTATTAAATAAACCACTGACAGGCGCTTCTAATTACTGACGAAGAGTCGGTCAGTTAGCCCGGAACTTTTAGTTGTTAAATTCTCTATGGAGTACAATGGGCAAGGAACTATGAGCAATCTCCTAAATCAAGTTATTAAAAAAAATATCCTTGATGTAAGTATTTCTCTTGTTTCTTATAAAGGACGTCCCAAAATTTACACAAGATTTGAATGGACTAGAAATCACAGTATTGCTTTTTAAAATTGTATTTTTTTTATGAAATCCACACACACAGGATAGGTTTATATATCGAATAGCACATCAGGCAGGTGGTCTTCAAGGTTTTGCAAACGTAAGTACTATTTTATCGAAATTTTCCATAACCATTTTGCATAAACGCTGAATTTCGTCGATTCAGCGTTGAATCAATGCACTGGTGCATATTATATTTCAAATAACTTCAAAAAAAGAAATCCAGTTAAATCACATGATCTAGGGGGCCAATTCTGATCACGAAAAGATAGATTTTCGGAACTTTGACAACCAAAAATAATGTTTTTATTAACCGACTTCAAAAAAAGGAGGAGGTTCTCAATTCGGTTGTATTTTTTATGTTTGTTACCTCATATCTTTATCATTTAAGAACTGATTTGAAAAAAATAATGTTTTATTACGGTCGAGGCACAGCTGGGCGTGCGACCTGGGGTCGAGTCTGCTATTGCAATCGTGTCTCAATGACCGGTCAATGATCGATTTTTGACGTATAACGTCAAACATAAGACACATTTCCCATACAAAAACTGTCAAAGTTGTCAAATATTCAATCAATGAGCGGTCATTGAGACACGATTGCAATAGCAGACTCGAGCCCCTGCTCCTAGCAGCAGGGGCCGACGCGCGCCGCTCGCGGCTCCACCTCTCTTCATGGCTTGTATAGTAGATATGAAAAGTAGAGTATGCTCCTTAGGGATAAAGGTGACTTTACCTTGGGCTAGCTTAAAGCCCTCGCTGCATTAAGGATTCTGCTTCGCTTTGCTCCTGAGTTAAACTTGACTGCGTTCAGGATTGAATATGACGCCCGTGGCATAAGACACTGCTTTATCCTCTCAGTGCATAATCTACCATAATATACGTAATGCCCCCGTGTTTGGGTCACAGAAGTTCATTTTATTATGTTATTCTAAATTTCATTTCATTTTAATTTCATTAATATTTTCAATTTCATTTCTAAATTTAAAGATAAGATTCTAAGATTCTGAGAAAATTGGGTATGACAGACGAACAGACAGACAGACCGACAGAGAGATCGACAGAAAGACAGACAGACAGTTTTACGGAAATTTGGAACCCTAAAAACAACTAGACATATTTAAAAGAACCTGCTTTGAACCGAGCTACATGTCAATGTGATTGTTTGCCATAAATTAATCGGTAAGAAAACGGTCCTAAATTACAGATACGTCATTATTTTTTGTTATTTAGGGGCAGACTCACGTTTGACTAAAATCGCACAACAACAATACAATAAGGAACAACAATTATTTATTTATTTAAGAGTTGTGGTGAGGTGTGGTGGCCAGGGTTGCGGAATTTGTTTGAAAGAGTCACCGCGGTTCTGGAACGCAAAGGGCATTGGATGGGACAAGGGACAGGAGGAACACATATGGGTTTTACTCAGTAAGAATCTTACACTCCCTCCCGCTCCGTCATTTGATGATTGATCCATAAAAAATAAAACAGGTAAACTGGTCTCTCTCGTCCAAAACAAGACAGTTAACTGAGGACATTATTGTACAATTACAATAATTACGAAGGTCGATAATCGTATCGTATTATATACACGCAGGTATCGTTTGTCGGAGTTTTGCGTGACGTTAAGTAGAATAAGGATAATATAATAATTGATGGTAACATAATAGGTTAGCTTATAACCAAGGGTCATAATAACGTAGTATAGGGATCGTTAAACGTAGGACGCTTTGTGGGACACCTACAATGTGGACTGATTCCCTTTGCCCTTTGCGTTCCAGGGCCGCGGTAACTCTTTCGAACAAATTGCGCAACCCTGGCACCAGTTTACCTGTAAGGGTTCGATGTTTGCAAAATCTAAATATAGAAAGAATAAAACGCACATATAATATGTTATCTACACATTGTATAGATGTAATACTCAACGATTCTGTTGCTAAGCTCGTAACTGTGTAGGTATGTATCGTATTCGTAAGCGGCTGGAGTCAGCTGCTGCCTCGGCCTAATCAACTGGTACGAGATGCCAGCGTAACTGCCCGCAGTTGTCAGCAACGCGGTTACCGAAATGAACGCCCTCCTCGTTCTCGCGACCTTATTAACTGCAATATTTTATTTGCTATATTTAATTACTAAGAGAAAGTTTGGGTACTGGAAGAAAAAGAATGTGCCTTATGTGGAACCAGTGCCAGTTTTGGGCAACTACGGAAGATATATTTTGCAACAAGAGTATCCTGGTACGGTAATACAAAAACTTTGCAATAGGTTTATCGACCAACCTTATTTTGGAGCTTTCTACGGTACGGAGCCTGCCCTCGTGGTGCAGAGTCCTGAGATCATCAAACATGTGTTAACTAAAGATTTCTACTACGCCAATGGAAGAGAAATAACCAATTATACTGGAAATGAAGTTGTCACGCAGAACCTGTTCTTCAGTGGCGGTGACAGATGGAAGATAGTCCGACAAAATCTTACTCCACTCTTCTCTTCCGCTAAAATGAAGAACATGTACCATTTGATAGAAAAGTGCAGCATAGTCTTCGAAGATATGCTCGACTATGAAATTAGCATATCTGACGTTATGGATACGAGACATACTAGTGCGAGATACACCATGGACTGCATATGCTCTGCCGCTTTTGGAGTAGAGTCCGATACCATGAGCAAAGAACCTAACAATCCCTTCCAATTCATGGCAGACGAATTATTCGAAGCATCAAAATATCGTGGCTTTAAAATAATTTTCAGGGCCGTTTGGCCTGCCATATTCTACCGAGTCGGACTTCAAGTTTTCCCTTCAACGATTAATCAATTCTTCTCAAAACTTTTAAAAGGAGTGTTTGAAAGCCGAGGTTACAAGCCATCACCGAGGAACGACTTCGTGGACCTGGTCCTAACTTTAAAGCAAGAGGATTATATAACTGGAGACAGTATTAGCAATGCAAAGACTGGCGGTGACAAGAAGGTGCACCTGAAGGTAGATGATGAATTGCTGGTGGCGCAGTGCATCGTGTTCTTTGCGGGGGGTTTCGAGACGTCATCTAGCACCATAAGCTTCACTTTGTATGAGCTGGCAAAGAACCAGGAGGCGCAGCAACGGGCGGCCGCAGAGGTGGACGAGTTCTTGAAACGTCACGGGAACCAACTGAACTACGAGTGTGTGAACGAGCTGCCTTACTTACAGGGCTGCATGTACGAGGCCCTCCGCAAGTATCCTATTGTGGGTAACCTCACTCGAGAAGTCATGGACGACTACGTTCTCCCCACAGGCTTGAAACTAGACGTGGGTGTCCGCATCCATATCCCAGTTTTCACAATGCACTACAATCCCGACTATTTCCCGGAACCGGAGAAGTTCAAGCCGGAACGATTCCTGCCTGAGAATAAAGACGATGTCAAGCCGAACACGTTCTTCCCGTTCGGATCGGGTCCCAGGCTGTGTATAGGTAACTATTATTTCTTAAAATCAAAATCATTCGTCATCTCGCGTTGCGTCGTTGTCGTATTTTGTGTATTTTATCTATGGGCCTCAGTTGCCTGATAATAAAATAATAATTTTAAAAGTGTTGGCTCCTAGCCTGATTTGCTAAATTTATCAAATCAGGCTAGGAGTCTAAAAAAGGAGGAGGTTCTCAATTCGGATGTTTGTATTTTTTTTTTTTATGTTTGTTCGGGCATAACTCCGTCGCTTGCCAACCTATTTGAAAATTTTTTTTTGTTACAAAGAGTATACTTTCCAAATGGTCCCATTGAATTTTTATCAAAATCGGTTCAGTAGTTTGGTTATTAAATCCAAATAGCTGTAAAAAATATGTGGAAAAATCGTCCATGTATACGAAATTGCGTATTTTTGCTTTCCTGTGACTTTTCAGTGGTGTTGTTAGGTGTGGGGTACCACTAAAAAGTGAAAAATAAAAACTTTTTCACAAAAAAAAGAAACCGACTTCCAAAAAACACGACAAAGTTCAAAATAACTTTTATTTCGGAAGTCCGTGTCAAATAACGAAGAAGCAACCAAAACTGACTTCCGAAATTAAAGTTATTTTGAACTTTGTCGTGTTTTTTGGAAGTCGGTTTCTTTTTTTTTGTGAAAATGTTTTTGTACGTCAATGTGAAAGTTCGGATGGATGGGTTGGATATTTGTTATTAGATTTCGTCAGAACGGCTGAACTGATCTGGATGAAATTTTCCAGACTATAATCTATGTCACAGAGATAGATTATAGTCTGAAATAGCATTTAGGTTATTTTTATCCCGGGAGTATGTTCCCTTGGAATAATTCTCGACATTCACGGATGGAGCCGCTGCGCTGGCAAAAACTAGTTTTATGCAACGTGTGACAGAATAAACGCAATAGTCTTAAAGGGTCATTGTACTCAAGGTTATGAACAACTTTTACTATGATACCATCACCAATCGTGAATTTGGATTAATCTCGTGGATCCGTTGAGAATTCATTTAGAAACATTTAAAACTTTATTATATTTTTTCCATGGACCCGGTGGGAAAAGAAGAACAATAGAGTCTGAACCTCTGGGAATAATCCTTATGTGTGTGCGCAAAACTCGATAAAATGTACTGAATAGCTGATTTTGTTTTCGTTGTTTGTCCCACAGTAAAAGTTGTTCTTAATGATATGTGAGGAATTGCGTTTATTCTGTTACACGTTGCGAAAAGGCACTCAAAACGCTCGCAAGTCGGTCACCACATTCTAGTGATTTAGCTGAGAAGAAGAATTGGCACAAACGATGACAAGAGCATATCCGACGGGCCTTCATTATTTAAATGCAAAATCATCATTTTATCTGTCTTAGATAAAATTAGCTTCGGGTCAGACCTTCATAATTACTGGCGTTTTTAGAAAAAAAATGGTTTGAGGTCAGCTAAACGAGAGATATTATTACTAGTATTTACAAAGATAAAAACTGGCAATTCATCACGTCACGCAAATCTTTCTGTGGACAATTACAACGTATTTTTTTTACACGACTGCCCAAAAAGAGGAGTGTCATGTTTTTGATAACTTTACTACTGTGGGTCAACTTTATTGAGAGATACATGTTTAGGTATGAACTCATCAAGTTTGTAGTATACTTACAATTTTAAAGTTTCTTTATATATAAGCAGCTGTGACAGACAATCGAAAACTTTTTCACAAAAAAAAGAAACCGACTTCCAAAAAACACTACAAAGTTCAAAATAACTTTAATTTCGGAAGTCGGTGTTTTTGGTTGCTTCTTCGTTATTTGACACCGACTTCCGAAATTAAAGTTATTTTGAACTTTGTAGTGTTTTTTGGAAGTCGGTTTCTTTTTTTTTGTGAAAAAGTTTTTTATTTTTCACTTTTTAGTGGTACCCCACACCTAATAACACCACTGGAAAGTCACAGGAAAGCAAAAATACGCAATTTCGTATACATGGATGATTTTTCCACATATTTTTTCTAGCTATTTGGATTTAATAACCAAACTACTGAAACGATTTTGATAAAATTTCAATGGGACCATTTGGGAAGTATACCCTTTCCAACGAATAAAAGAATTTTTCAAATCGGTTGGCAAGCGACGGAGTTATGCCCGAACAAACAAAAAAAAAAAAAAATACAGACATTCGAATTGAGAACCTCCTCCTTTTTTAGAAGTCGGTTAAAAAGACACAAAGTCACAACGTCTAGCATTTATATGGGTTCTGTACATCTGTATCAATAAAACTAGTTTAATGAGCTGTGCAAAGGCTTTTAATGAACGGTTGATTAAGCTAGTTAACTGCGACATGTAAAGAAAGAAAAAGACTTTATTTGCACCAAGCACGACGCACAGTTTTAAAAGTTTTGTTTTTTATTTTTATAACTTGTCCCGTGTGTGTTAAACAACGAGAACTAAAACTATAATAAATTTATTTTCTTATACAAAAAAAAAATTTAAAGAGCGCAGCATACTGGGAGTCAGATTAACGGACCGCATTAGAAACACAGTGTTGCGCTCCAAAACACAAATCGCCGACGTCACTCAAAAAGCAGCAAAGCTAAAATGGGACTGGGCCGGACACGTCTGCCGCATGTCAAACCATTCATGGGCTAAAGCAACCACAATGTGGCTCCCAGAAAATGTCCGGCGGCATCGCGGCAGACCCAGGCGAAGATGATCTACTATCGACAGGATTGGTCAACACTAGCCCAGAGCTGGGGAGAATGGAAGGAAGAAAGGGAGGCCTTTGCCCTGCAGTGGGACGGAATAGGCTAAAAATAAAATAAATTTAAAGAGTGTTTCAGAAAGCTGTGGTCATATTTAAGGGTCATGTTGGGTAGCTGATATACAATGATAATGAAATTATTTTTAACTAACTTCTGCCCGCGGCTCCGCCCGCGTGGATGTCGGTTATCGCGTAAAAAATGTCTGTTGCCTATGTCCTTCTCCATATCCCAGGCTATATATCTGCCAAATTTCATGACGATCCGTTCAGCCGATTTAGCGTGAAAGCTTAACAAAAAAACTTACTTTCGCATATGTAATATATATTAGGAATTATTAGGATTACTAACTTATGATAATAAGTTTTTACTAACAAATGAGTCATGGTTACTTGAATTAAATTAAATAAATTGAAATTGAAATTTCAAATGACAAAACTATCTGAGTTTTTGACGTAAAGAGCTTTTGAAGGATAAATCCGTTCTTATGTCCATTTGGTTTTTCAATTTGAGAAC
Source organism: Melanchra persicariae (assembly GCA_947386135.1). NCBI lineage: Eukaryota > Metazoa > Arthropoda > Insecta > Lepidoptera > Noctuidae > Melanchra > Melanchra persicariae. The sequence goes on along the minus strand of OX376661.1, from coordinate 3,119,030 downwards.
TTCAATTCGTTACTGAAATTAAATTATAACTATATTAATTTACGCTCAAAACCTGAATATTTGAGAAGAGAAGTAACAAACTATGTCAACTTTCTTTTCCGTTGCCCAAGAGGTATACGTTTGGTCTTTTTCAGGATTGCGCTTCGCAAAGATGCAGGTGATGTCAGGTCTCATCACTTTTCTCAAGAAGTACAGAGTGGAACTGGCTGACGGCATGCCAGAAAACCTGACTTTGGATCCGAGGACCTTCCTGACGCAACCCAAGGACCAGGGCATCATGTTGAAGATGATCAAACGCGAAGGCTGGGAACAGAGGAATTTCGTTCGGGAGTTAAACAAGACATAAGTAGTAACGCCCTGGGATTGGATTATAACGATACCAGAAATATCAATTAACGTAAGCGATATTTTAGAATTTTTGATAAATGCCACTTGAAGTAATCGCTGTAAGGTTAATTTTGGCATTTTGGGTAAATGTCCCTTACGTTAACTGATACTTCAGGTATCGATAATTTTGTCAATGAAGGAAGGTTGCTGTTCATCGTGTTGAGCTCCTTCTCTCTCTTGCACTGGAACATTCATGGCTTTGTTTGTGTCAAAGGACGATCCCAGGGCGCCCAGGCCCAAACAGCGAACTAATGGACTTTGAATCGTGTTAATAAGGTAATCTCGAAACTACTTTCCTTCACCTGCTGATGACATCTTCGATTTTGATTGGTTATAGCTTAAGAGCGTTTACGCGGTACGGTTTTAAGAGGGAGGGCGAAAAACATTTTAGAGGGAGAGAGAGAGAGCGATTTTAAGTTTTCTATAGAAAGTGAAAAATCATTATATCCTCCCCCCAGGGCCTAAACCACCAACTCTTAAAGCAGCTATGATATAAACGGAGCTATACGTTCTGTATAGCTCCGTCTCTTTCCCACTTGAAGTAATATTGAAGTAATACTGATTTAACAGTTGGTGGTTAGGCCCCTGAACTCTTTTTCGAAAAAAAAATTTGATAACTATTTAGACCTAAATATCTAGCGTATGCATACCAAGTTTCGTTAAAATTAGTTCATTCATTTTGAAGAATAAGGACTTGAAAGTTTGTATGAAATGACATAGTTACGGCGGCGGCGTACACGCTCTTAAGTTATTAATAGAATTTAAAAAGTTTGTCGTTAATCAATAGGGTTTGAAATAAAGCTTTTATATATTAAATTTTTTATTTTATTAAAACTTAGTTTTACTGGAATATAAACAAAAACATCTCGTAATGACATAATTATGCTAAATGGTCCAAACGGCAGAACGTCTCGACATTTTAGACGAAAACAAGTTATTTATGAGGTTGTGGGGTGAAGAACTGCCTCCGTGGTCGAGTGGTTTAGTCGTTTGCTTTGTGACCCGGTCGTCGTGGGTTCGATTCCCACGAGAAGCATACTTTGTAAAGTTATCTCCAGTTTGGCTAGGATATTGCAGACTTGAATCACCTGATTGTCTGATAAAAAGATGATTTCTTGCTTGCTTGCTTGCGTGGTTTCGGCCGCCAAATGAACCATGTCAGAGGCCTTTTTTTTTGTCAGAGGCCTTTTTTTTTAGAGTCATTTGATGATTTCCCATCATCAAATGACTCTTCCCGCTCTGGGCGGAGTGGAAGGGAGTGTCAGACTCTTACTGACTAAAACCCATCCGTGCTCCTCCTAGAGTCCTTTGCTTTCCAAGGCCGCGGTAACTCTTTCGAACAGAATCTGCAACCCTGGCAGATGTCGGAGGCCCTTGAGGCGGTTTAGAAACCCCACACACGCTAGTGTGTGGGTTCGTTAGACCTTACTGTAAGAAGATAAGAAGAAGATTTATGAGGTAACAACTCAAAACGATAATTTTGCTATTCATTTCTGCCATCGGCTTCAACCAAGTGAAAGTCAGAAATTATGCCAAGGGAAAAGTCGTTTCGGGTGGTCAAAAGGCAGGAAATCTATCACCAGCCTCGTCAAGGGACTTCGTCAATGATAGGCTCGTCGAGTCGGAGCTCAAAGTCTTGAGCATCGACGGCGAGTTGCTATCCTGTCGGTTTTTTATCGGTTGCATTTTGGGGAATATGCGACGGAATTGCATAGTTTAATTCCGCCCAGCCCGTTCCATCATCGGACCACAAGACGTACGACGATACGCCACCGGTACATGGTGGACATTCAACCCACACTCACGAAACGTTTTGGGAACACCTTCATTGTGCGTACAGCTATAGTCTGTGAATTCCCTGTCAGAATCTGGCTTTCCTGATAGCTACAACCCGGGAGTCTTTGTATCAAGCGTGAATAGGTTACTTCTAGGCAAGCGTGTTCCATCTTCGACCACATCATCGCAACTAACTGGCTGATCTCCTTCTTCCTTCGTTTCGTGTCGATTGACTCATATCAAATTTTGTCTGACCAGTATTGAGCAACTTGTACAGCTCTATCATTGGCTTCGTTCAAATCTTGGATGGTGCAGGTGGTTGTGCACGACGAGCAATTAAGAAGGTGATGCATGTCCTGTGAAGGGGCTCCACACTGGCACTGCGTTTAGGGTGGGTGAAGAATGCCCCATTTGGCCAGATTATTTTTACAGCGGCCAACCTGGGACCGCAATCGGTTAAGAGATTTCCAGATTGGCCACTGCAGTTCGCGTCCAGGTGGTAGATGTTCTGCCGGGGTGATGAAGTGTGGAGGGGAGGGTGTTTGTGCCTCCATAGTGTATTTCGCTCGTCTGCTGCACTGTCCACCAGCGAGGTCGTACCTTTCATAAAGTTTTTGCGGCTTTTTAGACGTCCAGGTATTTGTTGGTGACCTTGCACAGGGTGTCGGCCGTCTTTTTTATGTTTCCCCTTCTCAATGCGGATAGCTATTTCGTGGTGAACATCAGGTGGAGCTTTTTGTGACTCAAACTTGCTAATGGCCTACCAATAGTAAAAAAAATCCTGTATGGTTGTAATGGTCAGATAGACAATCGATCTATGTAAAATACTGAATCAAAGCTGCACCTGATTAGACTAGAAGCTGACCCCAAAAAATTTGGGAAGGTAGTTTGTTTTAATTAAATGTTTAATCCAAACCAGACGACACGGTTAATCCAGACGACACGGTTATTCCAGACGACACGGTTATTCCAGACGACACGGTTAATCCAGACGACACGGTTAATCCAGACGACACGGTTAATCCAGACGACACGGTTAGCCCAGTGGTTGAGCGATTGACTGCTGCGCTGCGTGTCAGTTTGGTTCCCGCACGGAACAAACAGCCTCCCGCTCCACCCAGAGCGGAAGGGGTCATTAGATGATTTCACATCCATAAAAAAGAAACTAATTTTGCCGTTTTGCCTGCACGAAAGTTTTCACGTAAGTATATATATAGACGTCAAAACATTTGTGCTACGCCCTCTGTATTACCAGCATGTTTTATCCACATTCTTAAAGACTTTGAGCCCAGAAAGATTGCAAAATAATCAAAAGTCACTCTGTATAAACAGTAATTGAATATCTAAAGTTATGTTTTGTTTTGTTGTATTATCTGTATATTATCGCTAATGATCAAGTGGCAAAGATAAAAAGGTGTAGGTTGGTAACGTAGGGGTTTCGGAATTGTGCGAAACAATAACCGAGGCTCGGAATTCCAAGGGCATTTTAAGGAACACGGGTGGTTTATAGTCAGTAAAGCGCATTTCAGACTACGCTATACTATTCTGCTATATAGTATAGCATTAAAAGCCATAAATCTATACTATGTAGCATTGCGTTCACATTACGCGATATTATCGCAAGCAAAACGATCTGCTCGTATCCACAGGATCACGTCCAGACGTGTTGTTTCGTCCATCTATTTGCGGGGCGGGGGGGGGGATGCGTCGCGTATAGCTTCATAGCGCAGCTCATCGCTCAATTTCATAGCGTATAGCGAGCCAAAAATATATAGTATAGCTAAGTGTGAACGTGTTCAAAATAAATATACGGTGGGCGATATTGTTGTGCTATGAAATATAGTATAGCGTAGTCTTATTAAACTATTTTATTTACGTGTATTAATTATTATATTTTATTAATTTATATTCTCTATTAATTTTATTTGAAATGATTATATTTTATTACTTATTGTTCAAAAGTTCACACGGAAATGAATACAAAACAAAAAATAAAGTACTTAGTTTTAAATTTAAATTAGCACGCTAAATCTAACAATTAATTAAATGGAAAGTTTTGGGTAGGTACATTAGCTGGCAAAAGCTGGCTAAAATCTGAAACCATTCGGCTAAGAAGTTACGTGTTACCCAGTCGTGGAGGTCCAGCCGCTCTTTGTCAAAGTCAAAGTCAAAGTCAAAACGTTTATTTCAATTAGGCCATTAAACGGCACTTTTGAACGTCATCATTCACATTTAAAATAATATAAAGTGACTACTGTCCGTTCGCAAGGGTAGATTCTTATGGAGAAGAACGGACAAGAAACTCCATCATCTCCATCGTCCTATGTAAAATACTGGTACCATTTCAGCTGAATCCGGTTGGACTGGAAGCCGACCCCAATATACAGGGTGTTGCAAAAGTGCGTGGTCATATTTAAGGGTGGCGTTCTGTATCTGGTACATAATAAGTAAACAATAGCCAAAATAAAATGATTAAATATGTTAAGCTAATACTACTGTAAGAACTTCTGAAACCATATTTATCTGCAAATAAATCTTTGACTTTGACTTTGAAAAGAAAAACCAGTTGAGAAGGAGTCGGACTCGCGCACCGGGGGTTCCGTACCATCATGATGTTTTCTGAAAAATTGTGCTATTTAGAAACATCGTTTTATTTTTTCTGTATTTTTTACATAAACTTCTATCACACAGAATAATTTCAGATTTTTCTCTTTGCAAATTTCGGAGATAAGGGGGGGGGGGGACAGTATTTTCATTGTAAAACTATTCCTAAAATCATGTTAGCATTAGCAGTTCTTGAGATATCCAGCTGTGGTAGACGGACAGACAGACTGAGTCGCACCATTCTATCTGTCCGCCACCATTTTGGTACGGTACCCTAAAAATTACGACATTTTTCAAAAATTTCAACCTCAAAAAATATTACTAAGTTCAAAACAAATTAGTTTTCAAGCAGTTTCATCCTTTGGATGGTAGTTATTTAAGTTCAATCACAGATTTAATGTAACAAACTGCATCTGACTGCTAGAGAATCGATTTGTTTGGAATTCCTTTGCCGTTTATTTGCAGCCGATTTTTAAAAGTGGAAAATACCTGGCAGAGACGCACTGAAAGGAAAAGGGTAATAAAGCCAACACTCCAGGGTCATCACTCAACTTGCAGGTCAAAGAAACAAGCAAAACTGTAAAGAAACCAGGATCAAAATCAACCCCTATCACTTGTAGTTAGGGATACAAGTGAAGGTCAATGATCCCGGCGGCGGCACTTGCTGTCGCTTAGGGCTAATCCCTCAAGGAAGGGATGAAGGCGAACTTTTGAAATTAAATAAACATTTGACAGGCCTGTTGGTCTAGTGGTTAGTGACCCTGACTGCAAAGCCGGAGGTCGTGGGTTCGATTCCCACCCAGGACAAACTTTGTGTGATGAGCATAATTGTTTGTTCTGTGTCTGGGTGTAATTTATCTATAATATGTACCTATGTATTTATAAATTATATAAGTATGTATATCAGTTGTCTGGTTACCATAACACAAGCTCTGCTTAGCTTGGGATCAGATGGCCGTGTGTGAGTTGTCCCAAGATAAGATAAAAGATAAATTTGAGGTCAGTTTTATTATTCTCGTGAGGGGCTCGTGGTAAAATAATAACAGCCCACGGGTTGGTGTGCCTTGAAATTAATGCTTCCCGAAGTCTATCCGACGATGGGTGACCATCATCACACACTAAAATTCCTCCGTAATTCGGAAAACACGTTAAGTTGTTTATCTTTAATAATAAAGTTTATTTGTAACAATTTAAGTTTACACAGGAATAAGGAAAATAGCTACAAAAGTAAAATACTGTGGCGCAGCTATCAACGGCCGTTGCGGACTTTGTTCGAGGAGTCACCGCGGCCCTGGAACGCAAAGGGCAATGGAAGGAACACGGATGGGTTTTAGTCAGTAAGAGTCTGACACTCCCTTCCGCTCCGCCCAGAACGGAAAAAGTCATTTGATGATTTTCCGTCCTTTAAAAAAAAAAGCTATCAACGCCCAATTTAAAACACATAAGTGCAATCTTCGACACAAAAAAATGTAAAATACACTATGTGGTTACTATATTGCATTATTAAAATGTAATGTGCACTATGTGGTTACTATGTTGCATTATTAAAATGTAATGTACACTATGTGGTTACTATGTTGCATTATTAAAATGTAATGTACACTATGTGGTTACTATGTTGCGTTATTATGTAGAGTGAAGGCACACCTTGTCCCCAGATAAGGTGTGTATCTGTTTGTGTGTGTGTCTGTCGCAGCCAACTAGTTTAATCAGCCGTTTCATTAAAAGCCTAGGCTTTTCATTGAACTACGCCGTTAAATGAGCGACATAAGTGACATGGGCAATTCATCAAACGATATTGAACAAAAGTCGCTGAAAAATAGGCGCATTTAAATGAAAAGGCAAGGCCGCCAATTAAACGGCTGATTAAGCTAATTGGCTGCGACATATCTATCGTGTGTATGATACCATAGGTTGGTAGCCATTTGTCACTATTCTCATCAATACAATCCTTGTCATAGGGTATATTTCAATTCTGACATTTATGTCATTACTAGTTTCCGCCCGCGGCTTCGCCTGCTTGGTATGTCAATAAAAAGTAGCCTATGTTCTTATCGAGGATATGATCTACCCGTATGCTAAATTTCATCTAAAACAGAATAAGTATTTTTATTTTCTCACCACAATAAACATTGCAGACAAAGTTACACTTACGGTTCGTACATATTATGTTTTAAGTTTACTGTGGGAGACTGGTGCCTAACCTAGGCTTTAAGGGCCTGTGTTTCAGGTCACCAGGTCTCCACCCTCTAGCAGTTACTGTACATTACTTACATAGAAAAAATAAAAAAAAAATAATAAAATGCTTTAACAGTATAGAATTAGGTTTTACAATAACTTTTAGACTGTCTGTAGCTCAACTTTCAATATTTAAAAATAAAATAAAATGAAGAAGATAAAATTAAATAAAAAAAAAAATAAAAATATGATTTAGTGTAGTGTTAGTATTGTTAGTAAGTACTTGAGCGTGAGTAAGAGGATGTGTTTCGTGTGTGTATGTGGAGATGCGTGTGTGGGAGGGTGTGAGTGAGGATTTGGTATATACTAAGTTACGGTGGTAAGTAATTTTTCAGTTTCATCATAGTTGAGCCCCAGAAGCAACGTTAAAATCCGATCAGCCGTTTTAGCGTGAAAGCGACTTACTTTCACATTTATGTCATTAGGATTAGGATAGGCTTTACAGATGGTGTGAGTGAAGTGGCGACTGACCAACGCTAAACTGCAGCGTACAGACTCTGTCGGCACGACACTTCTTTGTAAGGGTCTGAGGGGTGGTAAGGGAGAAGAAAGTGCTTCCAAAGAACTGAACTGAACTATTCAACAGTCGTTATGAATAGTCAGAAGCTAACAATAAGCCAAGGGGCTTGCTAGCCAGGGTTGCGGAATTTGTTTGAAAGAGTCACCGCCGCCCTGGAACTCAAAGGCCATTTGGAGGAGCACGGATGGGTTTTAGTCAGTATGAGTCTGACACTCCCTCCCGCTCCGCGCTTGCTAAGGTGTAGCGTGGTACCCAGTTCTGGTGGTCAGATTGCCAGTCGGTCCATGTGAAATACTGGCAGCCATTCAGACTGGAAGCTGACTACTCCAACATAGTTGGGAATTTTGTTCTTCTTTGTCGTTCCCTCACTGCTGAGGATCGCGACCACACACGACGCGTCTCCAAGCCATGCGGTCTTCTGCAATGTGGACCGCTCTGTACATGCTGCCTCCAGCAGCCTTCTTTATGGCGTCGGACCATCTTGCCGGTGTTCTACCTTGAGCGCGTCTTCCTTCGACCCGGCCCAATATTATGAGCCTTTCCAGATTATGCTTGGATGAACGTATAATATGTCCGAGAAGGCTGAGGAAGTAGTTGGGTCTAAGCTTGCAGAATGATTTCTTGTCGAAAAATTAATTTACAACTTAACGCGCTGCTGTGTACTTGAATAATTTAAAGGCGTTAAAATACCGTATATAAACCAAAATTCATGTTTTAAAAATGATTTAACCTTTAATATACTTAATTAGTTGTTGACTGCGACAAACGAGGCTGTTTTAATAAATCTAGTTAAGGGAATACGTTTTAGCATAACTAATATACTAACTTATATAATAACATAATCTACAACGAATACAATACTTCAAGAAACGGGCCGGTTTACGTGTTTTTTTACTAATTTTTAATATTCTCTTGTGAGCTAATTAATACACCGATTGCACCTTAACCGTGTTACATTTGGTGCCAATTTTTTTGTCCCTCAAATTGTTTGAAGACAAAGTGTTTTTTCAATGTAGTAATTAAACGCATTACCATATATTAGTGTCTCCTTATTAAAAATTGATAGCAAATATTCGCTGCTACGATATTTTTAACCGACATCAGTCATCCGTTTCTTTTTAATGTATGTTCGGACATAACTCCGTCATACATAGACGGATTTTCAAAATTATGCTTTAGTTCGGACGAAAATTTAAATGGATCAATTTCCGAATAAACCTCGAAATTGTCGCATTTAAATTTCGTAAAACTCTGTTGAAGAACTTCGGAGATAGACAATTAAATGTATATGAAATGGTTGGAATTGTTGGGGGTTATCAGCGTTAAAAAGTGAAACGTAAAAGACTTTTTACAAAAAGACACAACCAACTTCCAAATTAAAACTACTACAAAGTACAAAATACCTTTTATTTTGGAAGTCGTTTCAAAAAAACGAAGAAACCACACCAGCCACACCAACACATGTAAAAAATATTGGTGCCTAATCTTTTCACACCAAAAATTTACCTTTACGCAGAATCGTTCGAAGATTTTTAGATAAGTTAAACGACTGATCTAATGATGAAGGATCTAGAATCTTAATGAGGATGCCAGGGTTGCAGATTTTGTTCGAAAGAGTTACCGCGGCCCTTGAACGTAAAAAGCACTAGGAGGAACACTCCCTCCCGCTCCACCCAGAGGAGGAAGGGGTCATTTGATGATTTCCCATCCTTAAAAAAAATGGCTTAATGAGGATGAATCTAGAGTCTAGACTGATGTGAAACCGAGTTAGGTATGAACTCACTATCGTATATATAGTCATGAAGTAAGTTATGGTTCCAAAACCCGTAGGGGAGAGAGCTATGCTTGGAGCATTCTTGAGTAATCAAATCAGAAATAAAGACATTCGCTGGAGAACCAGAACCCGGTAGCTGACATTGACCTGAAGCATTGCCAACACTGAGTGATTCTGAAGTTGCCACCGCTGCACCGTGGTGCTGGAAGACGAAGCGTTGGGAGGAAAGAGATCCCCCACAAGGATCGATGATCTGGTGAGGGCTGGATTGAGAAAACCCAGGACCAGTCCATGTGGGGACGCTTGGGAAAGCCCTATATCATCATCATCATATCAGCCGAAAGACGTCCACTGCTGGACATAGGCCTCCCCCAAGTGTCGCCACAACAACCGATCCTGTATGCCAAATTAATAATAGTGAAACAGATCGGTCATGAAAAAATTCTTGGCCATTCAGCTATACCATAGCCAATTTAACTATGATCCCAGTCGAAAGGACACTACAACAGCGAAGAATAAATAAAATGTCACAGTTTTACAACAACAATTCTATATTTATAGGCCAATAAAACATTTCGTACTACACTCCGGGGATTTTACTAGTTTGCCAGTGAAAACATTAATAAAATGCTAGCGGACGTTTTTCAATGAAACTCGTGTAAGCAAAGAATAGGCAAAAAAAACTAAAATTTGAAATAAAAACCCTACAAGGAACCTTCCTTATTAATGTTGACCTTGAGAAGACTAATTAATAATAATAATAATAAATTGTTTATTGGACCAAAAATGTTGTACAATCAAACACTTGCGAACAACTATTATGCAGTAGGAACAAAAACATATTAGAGAGTAACAATTGTGTCAGTAGTATTTGTATTGAATTCTGGTACCCAAGGAAAGATTTAACTTGTGTTATGGGTACCAGGATTCTTACGCTAGTTTATTACATAAATAGTTAGGTACATCAGAAGGTCAAAAGTTGAGCTAGTGATAAATTTAGAAAAAGCCCTTTTATGTGTGTGAGTGTTGTGAATGAGGAGTTGTGTCTTAGTGAGGTTGTGTTGGTCGCGTATTAGAGAAATGACAACCTTAGGAGTTTTTCTGTTTCATCATAGCTCTGCATCTGTAACCAGCCATACACCGTTTTTTACATTTTCGAATAGTTGTGGAATAAATGGAGCAATGCTTGTTAGTTTCATTGTATAAGTGACTTCCAATACTATAATAATGTCTCCGAGCAAGTGCAGGGGGCCTACCACAACCTCTTAAAACAATATTATTTTAATATTACTTTGTAATTTCTGTTGTTGCATTTTCAACGCTCGGATCAGCGCCGAGAGTTGAAAATGCAACAACAGAAATTACAAAGTAATATTAAAATAATATTGTTTTAAGAGGTTGTGGTAGGCCCCCAGTCCTACAGCTTTGAGTGGGGCAGACCCTAAAGCGTTGGCGCTTATTTCGAGAACTGGCATCATACTTCAGCGAAATATATAATTGAATAAGATTTTTGGTGGGTAGTATTTTTTCCAGTTCATTTTTAATTTAAACCTTTTTTTTTATATATTTGGTGTAACCTCGTTATGGTGGCTCTTCACTAGGCGTATTTGCGTAAATATTTGCCTTACTTATTGTTTAGCAAAGACCTTTATCTCAAAACTTTAGGGTATATCTTCTATAATCCAAGTAACGTGAATATTTTGACAAATACGCTAAGTGAAGTGCCACCTTTAGTCCTTTGACCATCCAAACCTCCATACTGATATTCAACATGTAACAGTATAAACGCAATACCACAACTTTTACTATGCGTTTATTCTGTTGCGATACTTAATTTCAAAATAAAACGAACAATTAATTTGTTTTAGTCGCCCGTATGGTGCCGGGGCGCAAAAGAATAGCACCATCCCATCGCTTCCTGTGGGTGTCGTATGAGGCGACTAAGGGACTCACCAGAGAATGGGCAACAGCATTCTTTCGGTACATTGCAACAGCTATACTGCGATCGCCAACCCGCCTGCCAAGCGTGGCGATTAGGGCAAACCCCCCCAAATGACAAGCACAACAAAAAAATGGCCCCTAGTGCCCGGCAGCGCGTCTACCCTTGACTCCGGTTGTGGTCAAGGTTATGACGATGCAAGGGGAGCTAAGAATCCCCAGAGTGGATACGGCACCCGTAAAAAACACCGACGACTGGACCTGGCAACATTTAACACTAGAACACTCCAGACCGACGAGAAGATCACCGAACTTGAGGAGGAATTGAGCAGGTTGCGATGGAGTGTTGTGGGATTGTCTGAAGTCCGAAGAGAGGGGGAGGACACGACAATTCTCAAATCCGGCAACCTGTTCTATTTCCGGGAGGGTGACCAGAAGTCCCAGGGTGGTGTCGGGTTTTTCGTCCACAGGTCCCTCGTGTCCAATGTGGTGAGGATCGAGAGTGTGTCGACCAGGGTGGCGTACCTTATACTCAGAATATCGTCAAGATATTCGTTGAAGGTCGTACAGGTTTACGCCCCAACCTCAACACACCCCGACGACGAAATAGAGACCATGTATGAGGATATATCCAGAGCCATGCATGGTCATAAAACTCATTTCACCGTGGTCATGGGGGACTTCAACGTGAAACTGGGCAAACGTGACGGTGACTAGCTGCGAGTGGGGCAATTTGGATATAGACGTCGGAACCACCGGGGACACTTACTGGCGAGTTTTATGGAGAAGGAGGGCCTCTATATAATGAACTCCTTCTTCAGAAAACGTGAGCACAGGAAGTGGACCTGGCAGAGCCCCGATGGTGCAACTAAAAATGAGATTGACTTCATCATGTCGACGAAGAAGCAGATATTCAATGATGTCTCTGTGATCAACGCGGTGAAAACCGGAAGTGATCACCGCATGGTAAGAGGCACATTTAATCTAAATATCAAGCTGGAAAGGTCTCGACTGATGAAGTCTACGCTCCGTCCAGCACAGATCCAGATCCAAAACTCCGAAAGCTTTCAGCTCGAACTTCAAAATCGTTTCGAGTGCCTAGGGAGCTCCGTGGACGAATACAACGATGGGTTCGTGGAAACTGTTCACACGGTCGGGTCTGAACTTAAGACTCGCCGTACAGATAAGACCAAGAGGCTCTCTGATCCGACTCTCAAGCTCATGAAGGAGAGGCGGGAGATGATTCTGCAGTCTTCAGACGATGCGTGCAAATACCGGCAGCTCAATAGACGGATCTCCAAGTCCTTGAAAAGCGACCTCCGCCGCTTTAATACTGAAAAGATTAAAGACGCGATAGAGCGGAATAAGGGCTCCAAGGTCTTTGCAAGAGATTTGTCTATTGGGCAGAGCCAGCTCACAAAACTGAAGACCGACGATGGCAGAACCATATCCGACAAATCGGAGCTTCTGAGGGAGATCGAGACATTCTATGAATGACCAAACCCGCAGCAAATCTAGCGAACGACCCAAGAGCTAGATTAACCCGGCATTGTACCGAAGACATCCCGGACGTCAGCCTGTATGAGATAAGGATGCCTCTGAAGCAGCTTAAAAACAATAAGGCGTCGGGTGAGGACGGAATTACGGCCGAACTCCTGAAGGCGGGTGGAGAACCAGTCCTTAAGGCCCTTCAGAAACTGTTCGATTCCGTCATACTCGAGGGGAAAACGCCACAAGCGTGGAGCAGAGGTGTGGTGGTACTCTTCTTTAAAAAGGGCGACAATGCCCTGCTTAAGAATTACAGGCCCATCTCACTTCTGAGCCATGTCTACAATCTGTTTTCCAGAGTCATCACAAACCGTCTCGCACGCAGGTTTGACGACTTCCAGCCTCCCGAACAAGCCGTATTCCGAAAAGGCTTCAGCACCGTAGACCACATACACACGCTGCGGCAGGTTATACAGAAGACCGAAGAGTATAATCTGCTTAGCGTTTGTGGACTACGAGAAAGCCTTCGATTCGATAGAGACTTTGGCTGTGCTGCAGTCTCTCCCAACGGTGCCAGATCGACTATCGGTACATCGAGGTGCTGAAGTGTTTGTATGAAAACGCCACCATGTCAGTCCAACTTTAGGGTCCGACATCAGAACCTACCCAGTTCACGGCCGCAATGGAGGACGTCTTCAAGGTTTTGGACTGGAAAAGGCTAGGCATTAATGTCAATGGCGAGTACATCACTCATCTTCGATTTGCCGACGATATAGTCGTCATGGCTGAGACCACGGAGGACCTCAGTACAATGCTCGATGACCTCAGTAGAGCTTCCGAAAGAGTGGGTCTTAAAATGAACATGGACAAAACCAAGGTCATGGTAAATACCCATGTAGCACCCACTCCTACCAAGATTGGAGGCTCTGCACTCGAAGTTGTTGATGAGTACGTCTACCTGGGACAAACGATCCAGCTTCGAGAAGGAGGTCAACCGTCGAATCCGACTCGGCTGGGCGGCGTTCGGGAAGTTGCGCGGTATCTTCTCGTCTCACATACCATAGTGTCTCAAGACGAAAGTCTATGATCAGTGCGTGTTGCCAGTGATGAAACGTGGTCGCTCACAATGGGCCTCATCAGAAGGCTTAAAGTCACCCAAAGGGCAATGGAGAGGGCAATGCTCGGAGTTTCCTTGCGTGATCGAATAAGGAATGATGATATCCGCAAGAGAACCAAGGTTACCGACATAGCCCCAAGGATCGCCAAATTGAAGTGGCAGTGGGCAGGGCACATTGCTCGCAGAACAGATGGTCGATGGGGCCGAAAAGTTTTGGAGTGGCGACCGCGTACCGGAAGACGCAGCGTTGGAAGGCCTCTCACAAGGTGGACCGATGACTTGGTGAGGGTCGCGGGTAACCGATGGATGCGAGACGCACAGGACCGGTTGTTGTGGCGACACTTGGGGGAGGCCTATGTCCAGCAGTGGACGTCTTTCGGCTGATATGATGATGATGATGATGATGATGAATGGCACAGTTAATTTCAGTAATTTAATTCGAAAGTTCCTAAGCAAATTGAAAAACGACCAATTTTTTTTTTTCTTCAATCTCATTTCTGTGATCAAATGAAATTTATTAAAAAAAGAAACTTCTTTTGGAAGGAAGAGCATCCTTTGCTGATCCACGCAGGATATTTTTATCCACTTCGACTGAATAATAAGAATTGGAGTATTCAATAAAAATCAATATTATTCTTATTTTATTGTATTCCATATAAACTTACATGAAAACTTATATGCCTTCAGAAGTGAGGTTCACGGTTTCAGATTGGTAGGTACCTGGTACCTGTACCAAGAAAAGCTTATACTTACTTAAGAAACTCTATGAGATCGGCGCGGCGTAGGCTCGGCGACTACAAGCATCATCCGATACTTGTAGTCGAGCATATACTATGTTCTCACTTTTGTTTGGATCCTACTATAAAAAACTTAACACAAAATCGTTACAGCACTCTACAAGTCTATGGCACAATATTCCAAAACGTAAACTCCGACTCAACTCGAACTCCAACACCAACGTAGCACGAAAATGTCAATGAAAGCTTGTCTAATTGACGTTTTCGTACTCGAGAGATGAGCAAGCAATGAAAACTCCGATGGAGTTGCAGTTCGAGTTGAGTTGGAGTTTACGTTTTGGCATATGGGCCTATGAGTCTAATGAAAACTAAAGCTAACGAAATTATATCGCATAATTATTTTATGTTTAAAATATCATACGTTTGATGCAGATAATGACGTTTCTATTTATAAAATAATTGTAACGATTACTCGAGGTATGGACCTCGAGTAATCGTTACAATTAAATGATTGAAGAAACGATAAAATAAATTCTTCTAAAAACAAATCATGCTCGCCCTACACAATTTTTCCTTTACAAATATAAAATCTAAATTATCTCTTAAAGATTAGCACTTAAAAATCAAGTGATGCGAGTATAAGGCATTAAAAAAAACTTTTTCACAAACTAAAACCGACTTCCGAAAAAAACACTACAAAGTACCTACAAAATTACTTTACTTTCGGTAGTCTGTGTTTGGTTGCTTCTTAGTTATTTGACACCGACTTCCGAAATGAAAGTTATTTTGTACTTTGTAGTGTTTTTTTGGAAGTCGGTTTTTTTTGTGAAAAAGTTTTTATTTTTCACTTTTTAGTGGTATCCCACACCTAACAACACCACCGGAAAGTCACACGAAAGCAAAATACGCAATTTCGTAAACACGGATGATTTTCCACATATTTTTTTCAGCTATTTGGATTTAAAAACCAAACTGCTTAACCGATTTTGATAAAATTTTAATGGGACCAATCGAGAAGTAAGTATATTTTTTCACATAATACAACAATTTTTCAAATCGGTTCATAAATGACGGAGATACGAGGTAAGAAACAAAAAAAAAATACAATCGAATTGATAACCTCCTCTTTTGGTAGTCGGTTAAAAAAAACAGTTTCTAGTGTAGGCCCCGATTATCTGCAATGTTGCATTTAGAAAATAATATAGTTATCGTTAAATTAAATAATTATTATTTATTGTACTCATTATTTTTTTTTTCTTTCGTGAGGTAAAATGTCTCCACGAACTTACCATATTTTTAATAACTTTTATAAATACGTAAAACTTATTGATACTATGTACAGACTAGTAGAAAATACACAATCGGAGTTAAAGGGAAGGGAAGGGGAAGAACTCATAGGGCATTGAAAACTTCGTCCACATCGCTATCACCGGGAAAAGTGCCAGAACACTGGCCGCATTGCCACGTTGAATGGGAATGCTGATTCGTTAGCCAAAGAAAAGGCCAGCTGATCATGTGTTTTTTTTCGAAAATCAACTCGGTGTGATAAGGGGTGATGAAGTTTTTAGAGAAGGACATTACTGCTTCCTTCAATTTTCCTAGAAACTGAATTGAAACGGATTTAACGATTTTTTCATAATCATCCCCCAACAGTATTATCAGCCGTTGAAAATGCTGGCTAAGGCAGTTATCACACTGCCACGCATCACGCTGCATGTTGCGTGTCAACGGTCAACAATGAACGCTTATAGATGCATTTTCTGTGTGTTGGACTGTGCGTGTTTTCTATACAAACGGAGATACTTATAAGCAACGTTAGAACACGCATTCACGCGCTACGCTGCGAGGTGCGTGGCAGTGTGTTAAGGCCCTAATTAATAAAAACCTTTATTATTAGGTACTTTTAAAAACTATCCCTTAAAGGGGGTGGAAGGAGCGTTGTAATTCGTGGAGTACCTACCTACTAAATCCGCGCCGACGAAGTCGCGAGCAAAGTGTTAGTGTCCAAACACACTATGCCGAAGGTACGCGACCGAAGTTCCACGGCTGATTTTACATTCCGACGTATTCGGCTGGTATGACACACCATAAGTGCCGAACTTACGCGGCAGAAATTGTGTGTTCTGAATCAAACATGGTGTAGGTACCTATGTTTTAACAAAACAACAAAGCACGTGCATCGTGCGCAGACAAAGGCGAAATAAACACACGGGACACGCGGGGCGCGAGCATACCTGCTGCCTCCCGCTGCTCCCCGCCCTGGATCTTCGTCGGCAATCGAACCGAACTTAGGTCGCGAATAATGTGTGCTCTACAAAATACGTTGCCGCCGAATTACTGTTGAACTTACGCCCGACCGAAGTTCGGCTGTACGCTATAACGCAACGTAACTTTGGCATAATGTGTCGGCAGTTCGGCATAGTGTATTTAGACACTTAGTATTTGTATTTATATGTAGAGTAATTTAGTCATTTCAAATCTATTTTTTATCGTTAATAAATACGTAGCCATAAAATTAAGCAATCATGTGATTGTCATTTTCCTCTATTCTACATTTATATAACTCGACTCCACCAACAAGATTAAGTACAAGTACAACGATTTGGTTCATGAGTACTTAGATTAACAACGAAGTACAAGTCACCAGTACTTTTCATTATCACCACCTCCCCAGATAAGTGTTTCTGTCCAAATACACAACACGGTAATCTGTGCACATTCTATCGTTTAATCTATAATATTGTGTCTAGTCAGCGTTAAAACAAAAATAAACAACTGCTCTTTGTCGACGAAAGTACTCATGATTGTAAACAACTTTTACTATGGGACCAACTCTGAAATATCAAAAAATAAATCGGCTGTTTCATACAAAATGCAATATTCACCCGATGAAAATGTATGAAACAGTAGATTTCTTTTTCGATTTTTCAGGGTTGGATTCATAATAAAAGTTGTTTATAATAATGAGTACCTACTTTCACCCACTGAAAGGTTGTTGGTGTTTTACAAATAACCCTGTATAGGACACTGCAGTTCATGTCCAGGTGGCAGGTGTTCCTGAGGTATCAGGAAATCGGGTGGCAGCGGGTGCCGTTCTTCCCATAACTTGCTTCTCTAATAACCCCACCTAAAGAGAAGCAAGTTATGGGAAGAACCTGCCACCTGTTTGTAAAACAGCAACAACCTTTCAGTGGGTTCTCTATGCTTTAGGTGGTTGGTCTTGAATAGCAGGTGTGCAGCGAAGAAAACTCTTCCGGCTCTTAAGTCTACCCGGAGCTGAAGTGTGTCCGTAGAGGGCTGTAGCTTAAGGGGGCAAGATGACTCGGTAATCTGTTTCATAGCTAACTCAGGAACATATAGAACATGTTATGTTTTTTTGACAAAGTGATCCTGCAGAGAAGAACTGTATTCTACATAGCTCACAGTGGAAACACGCTGAAGTGGTGCTATTGATCGTTGCGGAATAGATCTAGGTTTTTTTGAGTGGAGATCGCGAAGCACAGCAAGATGATTGTCGAGATGGATGACAGGCGATCTGCAATGAACTGATGTAGGCTGACGACTTTTTATTTATTTTAAATTCGAATACTAGGTCAAGTGCTATAATATAAGGAGGCTTCATTTGCCCACGTAAAACTGTTTTTTTTTCTAACTTCACGCCACTGGAATGCCACGCACTGGCGCCGCCGCTGTGGAAAATTTCACTACGCGCCGCCACTGCACGATGATGATGTAAATGTCGGACTGATTATTAGTGTCTGATTAGTGTCTTCGATATCTCGTAATATTAGTGTAAATGCCTGTATGACGCAGGAACCCCCTTTATGTATGACGCAGGAATGACTTGAATGTCAAGATAAAGCCCACTTTATTTTTACCGCAATTATATATTCCGCAGTATAACTCGTACCGAAACGTGACATTTTATTTACAAACAAAGTAAGATTAAGAATATTTTATTTGCATAAAAACATGGTACATTTAAGGTATTATCATAGATATTTATTTGTTTGTACACTACCACAGTGTAGTCTTTTTAACCCAAAGGTTGACTAGTGTAGAATGCCTTGTTGCATTGAGTCCGCCCATGTACCACTATTGTACATAAAGTTTAAATAAATAAATTTAACACTGGACATGGTAACTAATTATAGGTATATTATTTATTTTCATACCAGTACCTTCTTTAATTAGATACAATGGCGATTGCACATCAAGCATGAACAATCCGTGAAAAATTATTTAATACATTTTCAACTTTATCGCTATAGCATTAGTTTCAAGGTTGATTGGGCAAATTTGACAGTTTCAGGTAGCGGAGGGTTCCGTAACATTATCAATAAAAAAAGACAAATAAATATCTATTTTATTTGTTCTTATAGCGGCAACATGGCGGCAACAGAAATACATAATCTGTGAAAATTTCAACTGTCTAGCTATCACGGTTCATGAGATGCAGGCTGGTGACAGACAGACAGACAGACAGACAGACGGACACCGGAGTCTTATTAATAGGGTCCCGTTTTTACCCTTTGGGTACGGAACCAGACAAAAGAAAAAAAAATCAAGAAAAGAAAAGATTGAGCGTTTTTTACTTAAATGTAGGTATAACATTTTGATGAACAGATGTTGAAATAAATTGTTTGATTGAGGAATGATTGATGGATCCAAGAGGTCCTGGAGTGGAGAAAGCATATCAGAAGACGTCAATCCTTCCACAAGGTGGACCGTCACCTGTTGAAGGTATCCCATATATCCAAAGTTGCGGTCAGCCCTTGGGTCACGAGAAGTGTCAACCAGCCTTTTCGAAAAGGTTGGAGCACAAGGGCCCCACGGCCAGAGGGTTTCAACCCTAAACGGCTTGAAAATAATATAGTTACTCGTACCAATAAGGTTACTATATTTACGCCACTTGAGGTTTCCGCCGCAGTGGCAGCGCTAGCACAACACGATGAACTAGAAAGATGGGATGGTGCAAGAGTATCGACACAGGTTGCGTCCCACACTAAAGGCCTACGCACAACGGACCTAATGAGAGTCTAAGTGCGGATACGGGAGTCCCTACTCTACTAAGGTCCATCTTACAAGGAAACAAAGACATGCCGTCCGGTCTTTTGCCATCAAACAAAATTAGTTATGTAGTATACAGCCGGTCGATTCTGTCGACATCTCACGGTGTTCACCTTGGCGGAGTGAACGACAATAGAGCTGTCATTCCATCTTATTTGTATGGTTTGACAACTCACCTGTCGTGCGCCCCGCCCTAGTGTTCACTTCGACATGTTTACAGAATCGCACTGCAGAACAACGATATGCCGTGGGGTGCGCGTAAGACCTGTATTTGCAGTAAGTTCTTGTCGTACAAACGCAGGCTTGCTGGCACCCCTACACCCGCGCCGCCTTACCAATCATTGCAACAAGATCTTTGAAGGACGTCGACTTCTTTTCTTTTCCTGTTTAAAAATTAAGAAGTCTTATCTACAAAATAAATTTAGATTATAATAGTTACCTACTTTAATTTCTACTCATTCTCTCTCCCTCTCTCTTTCTCTGTAGTTTGCACGTCTATACTATATATTTCACTTTTACCTACTTTTCTGTTTGAACAGCTTAGATATCGTCGCAGGTTATACATTTATAATTCCTGTATATTTATTTATAAGTTCGTATAAGATTTTAATGTACAACTGTTTATTTTCCCGAATAAATGAAATAAAAATTTACAAAAACTTTATTTATTTTTGGATTCCTGGCTTCATGTGAAGGCCACATATTTTTGTAGCAACTGTTAAATAATATCTGATAGCGTAGATACATTATTATGCCTTATCAGAATAAACTGTCTATGCAGGATGAGTTTGGTAAGAAGGCACTCTTTGACCCTGACTTATCAGTATAGATTGCACAATATAATGGTGCCTTGACACCCGCTTCAGTACCGCTCCGGTTATTCGGATCCGGGTACCTATGCCAACAAACTATCTTCATCTTTCTGACTTGGTCCCATGTTCCGAGGGGGCGCGTCGACGCAACTTTCGAAAACATGATTGTCTATCAAGTTTGCCTATAGCAGCTTCCACTGATAGATACAGTTGTGGGATGCATGAAGGAGCCTCCTCGTATAGCGCAATTTGCTCCATCAGGCACTCAACTGAACCGAGCGCTCGGCTCATCCTGGATCACCTAACATCTTGTAAGACTGGTCAATCCTTCCTTGCGGTGGGAGGGCTATAGCCCGCCTGGTTCGCAACCGCCCTCCCACCGCAGTCCGGCGTCAAGCAACCTGCTGTGTTTCGTCGACGCGTGGGAGTATCAGTGTCTTAAGGCATCTTCTGGGTACGCTAGATCCATCATAGACCTCATCCATTGCGTTCCACAAAGCGTTACCTGGGTCGGGCAAAAAGTGTTTTAAAGTTTTTATTATGGATTTCACAATAGCAGCTCGGAGGTTGAAAGGTACTGGTGTGACACCCCCGTGGCTCAGAAAGCACGTAAAGATGAGTCTTGAGTCCCATGGATCGGCAATTCAACACGGCTGGGGTGAGCCCCAGCCGTGTTGAATTGCCGATCCATGGGACTACGAGAGTAAAAGAACAGTGACTGCACCTGTTTGCACAAAAACTGGTGCACTCTAATCTCTCCAGCGGTGTCACCAGGATGCAACCACAACACCAAGTCCTTCGACAAACATGGCATGGCTTCATGCTTCAGCTTACTAACTCTGTAACTTGTGCCTACTACACTTCTGGACACATCTATTGGCCCACCTTGTATTTTCAGTTTCGTTTGGTCCTAGCTCAAATTTTATATTAGGTCGAGCAAAAAGTTTTTATGCAGTTTTGAACCTGGCACATTCACAATTTCATTCAATAGTCTTTTTTTGAATTTCGAACACAGAATTTAAAGAAACAAAAGACAATTTGGAGCCTGTTTGTTGATATCAAACAATCGAATACTAAGAAAACTTGGTTTTATTGGTTTACTTGGATTTAATTCTTGAAAAAGTGATTGACTATGTATGTGTCATATGTGTGTGCACCAAATAAACGAGTTATCTATCTATCTATCTATCTATCTGATATCTTTGGTTTTGCAACAAACATTACTTATTCTTAACATTAAGGTGAGGTTCTATCAATAATCTATGGATACTTCACCTGAAGTCGCCGCCCAAGCTGTGGCACTTATTCAGGCCGGACACAGCCAAAGAAACGTGAGTGCTCAACTTAATTTAAGTCGATCTGCGGTCCGAAATGTTTATCGGAGGTACCTAGAGACTGGCGGCTTTGTTCGTCGCCAAGGAAGGCCACGATCTCGGGTCACAACTGAAAGGCAGGATCGATTCATCGTGACGACCAGCTTGAGAAATCGACACCTTATCTCCATTGAGATACAAAACCAACTTCGCGACTTCCACGGAGTATCTGTGAGCGCTCGAACTGTTCGGAGAAGGTTACAAGAACGCGATATGGTACCACACAAACCAGCTAATGGGCCCAAACTAACGCGAGCCCACCGAACAGCGCGCCTTCATTTCGCACGCAGTCATTTAAATTGGACACAGCAAGATTGGAGCCGTGTACTCTTTTCTGATGAGTCTAAAATTGTGTTACATGGCAATGATGGAAGGAAGAAGGTCTACCGACGTAAGGGAGAGCGTTTCGCACAATGCTGTTTTGAAGAGAGGGTTGCTTATGGCGGTGGCTCATGGACTGTCTGGGGCGGTATATCCGCGAGCGGCAAAACTCAACTTGAGGTTGTTACAGGACCACGGCTGCCAACATGAAATGCTAAAAGGTACATTCGTGAGTGCTTAGAACCTCACGTGATACCATACGCGGACTATGTGGGTCCAAATTTCCTTTTTATGCATGATAATGCAAGAGCCCATGCGGCCGGCATCGTCAGGGAATATCTTCTGGATGTGAACATCACAGTTATGGACTGGCCAGCCAGAAGCCCAGACATGAACCCCATTGAGCACATGTGGGACGAGCTAAAGAGACGTGTTAGGGCTCGTCAGCCAGTTGCCCAGACGATGCAGGAGTTGAAAACTGCCATAGAAGAGGAATGGGAGATGATCCCTCAAAATTTCATAGAGCGGTTGATAAACTCTATGCCTAATCGTATGAGAGCTGTGGTAGATGCCCATGGAGGCAACACGCGTTATTAAATTAAACCTTTATTTGATAAAACATGTTTTTTATTCAAAAATCAATTGCCTTTAACAAGGCGCATATCCGACTTGTTAGGCGTAGCTCCATGTCGTATGGTATTCTGAATTCAAATTTAAAACAATACGATCGAAAAAGATTGTAAAATGTATCAGGTTTAAAACTTCATCAACAGTTTTTGTTCAATCTAGCAATCATATTTCGGTAGGGGCCATCGAAACCTAAACTCTAAGGTAGGCCAATAGATGTGTCCAGAAGTGTATATCGGTGACTGCGGATCTTTGCCTTGGTATATTTCTGCCACTCGAGGATCTCCTCTGCTAGCAGCAACTTTTCGATGCTTATAAAAACGTCCCATATATATTTTAACGTATATTTTCTAACTCGTAACGATAATCTTAAAAAAAAATATTGCTTTTTTATTCAGTCTTCAATTGCATACGCTCACCTGAATGATAACTTTTATCGAAATATGTGGGCCAAGAATATAAAAAAACTTTTATTTGGTAATGTAGTGGACAGTTTATATGAGGACTGGTAACGCAATGACCTAATTTGAGTACCTAACTAATAAGAGTTTTTTGTAATAAAAAACCCAAAATATTGAAAAGAAAACATAATAAAGATTGAGGCCCAGTTGAGAACTAACGTAACACTGCTAGAAAAATACCTACAATTTTGCAAAAGGGATCATAAATTTTCATCTCTATTTTAGGCACTAAAAAGTAGAATGGCCCAGATACGAGATTTCTTGGGGCTGTAGCGCGCGAGATCTAGGTACTTACTAAGCAGTACTTATAATAGTAGATTATGCACCCAGGGGATAAAGCAGTGTCTTGTGTCACGGGCGTCATATTGAATCTCGAACGCAATGAAGGATTCGGGAGTTAACTCCCGAGCGAAGCGAGGGAGTTTAGAGTTTAACTCACGAGCGAAGCGAGGGAGTTAATACAAGAATCCTGAATGCAGCGAGGGATTCAAGCTAGCCCAAGGCAAAGACACCTTTATCCCCGAGGAGGATACTCTACTTTTCACACCTCCTGTGAGAAAATAAGAAGCCATAATACGAAAAACAAAGTATTTTAAATTTACAAACACTAAGTAGTGATATGTATTTAGAACTATACTGTATGTATACCTCCTTAAAAAAAGTTAGTTTAATACCATACGGATTTGCAATATCCGCGCCTTTTTTGCGTTCCACTCAGTATACCTACCACATAGCGGCCACGACCAACTCGATTTTCGTTTTTTTTTTTACTTCTCTGTGGGTAAGTAAATATGTGCAGGCTATTGTATTGTTAGCAACCTAATACAATTTATGTGTACACAAAGCTTTATACAGAGCTTTATATCAGCTGGTAGAATGGGTTCGGACGCTTGGCTGTATGCAATTTGAATTTAGAACGTCATAGGAGATGCTCGAGAAAATAGTTTTAAATTAATAAATCGACTATAAATGGGTTTTAAGTGTTATTCTTATCTTTTTATACAATAATCCGTACATAACCAATTATTGTTATAATATTGTCTTCAATCCTGGTCAATCCTTATGATTCTGTAGAAATTCGAGAATATCATCCCTAAGTAGTAAGAGTATCGAGAATATCTTTCCTCTTTCTGGAACAGAAAGAGAGAGACAGAGACAGAAGGCGTTGTAAGTAGATACCTAATATACCGCCGATTGAGCAGACAGATGAGGTTCCAAATTTAAATCACATTATTGACCAGCGGGTTATAATGAAATCCAGTACAATATTATTGCCCGGCTGTGCCACCGGCTAAAAATGACTCACTTTAGGTTAGGTTGGCATGACATATAATTTGACGTTTTCGATCAGGTGGTGTGAAAAGTGTATTTATGTGACTGGTAATTGAGAGTTCCTTGAAATGCGTTGTACTAGAGCCATTTAGCAATCGAGCTATCGCAGATTATTATTTTTTTGGAAATGTTCTACCTCACGACCAAAAACTACAAATTGTCTGAAATTCCACTCTGGATAGTAAATTGATACTTTTCTGACAGCTCATGAACGAATAAATCCCTCGGATAACAATGAATCATAAAAATACCCATAACTTTGTGAATGAAGCTCCCAGAAATGATCATTTCTTAAAACATCTCTTAGCAGCTAACTTGAAAAAAATGAACTGCACTTGACTTACAAACTACATCAAACAATGCCTTGTTTAATAAGCATTCCAAAACTAAATATAATGTCCACTTTTGGCACTTTTTGGAATAATAAAAAAATCTGCTGTTCTCGACAAAATAGTGTTTGTATGGTACCGGATAATAAACTTTAAGGTGCCGTACCCAAAGGGTAAAGACGGGACCCTATTACTAAGACTCTGCTGTCCGTCTGTGTGTCACCAGGCTGTATCTCATGAGATACAGCCTGGTGACACACAAAACCGTTCATGAACCGTGATAGCTAGACAGTTGAAATTTTCACAGATGATGTATTTCTGTTGCCGCTATAACAACAAATACAAAAAACCAGAATAAAATAAATATTAAAGTGGGGCTCCCATACAGCAAACGTGTTTTTTTCGTGCGTGAGTCCGACTCGCACTTGTTTCATGCACATCTTGCTTGTTGCGAACAACACATTTTAAGGAACGCACTCCATTACCAGTTCCCCTGTATATTAGCTAACGGCTACCCGACGATCAGGGCATGTGAAAGGTACTTTAGGTTAGTTAGGCTAAGATAACAAACGTGCAACTTTGCATGACCGGTGGAAAAATCGAGCAGATTTCAGCTAGTCACCGCGACAATACAGTTTTACTTTTCTCATTCGCTATTTGTTTACATTGTATAACTAAATAAATATTTAATCTCTGTCTTGCTAATAACAATATATTGATGTCTTTGTATGTATTTACTAGGTATTTAATTATTAAATTATGTACCGACGTGCCACGTGGACTGTTTGCCAACTTTAATTACATGTTTCAACATTATATTGCCACTCGTGCTAATAATAAGTAGGTACTCATACCTATCTGGAAAACTGAGTTTATCAACTACTGTACTGCCGGTCCGTATAGTGTCGGACGTAAAAGAATAGCACCATCCCATCACTCCCCATGGGTGTCGTAAGAGGGGACTAAGGGACTTACCAGAGAATGGGCAGCATTCTCTGTATACATTGTTACAGTTACACTGCGATCGCCAACCCGCCTGCTAAGCGTGGCGATTATGGCAAACCCCCCTCTTTCGGGGGAGGCCTATGTCCAGCAGTGAATGGCAGTGATCGTCTTTCGGCTGATATGATGATGATGATGTACAGCCAGTCTATTCTGTCGACATCTCTCCGTGTACGTTATGTGGAGTGAACGACAAGTGAGCTGTCATTCCATCTCATTTGTATGGTTTGACAGCTCACTTGTCGTTCACTACGCTTAAGTTTTCACTTCGACATGTTCACTTCAGTTGAAGTGGATTTGCGATTTTTTTTAGTCTCATTGACCATATTTTATTCTGTAACAACTAAAGTTATAGACTTGCTTTTACGGTAATAATAACAGGGCGATACGAACTATCTAAATTCCTTATCAAAAATGTGCGTGTCGCGGGTTCGATTCCCGCACGGAACAAATATTTGTAGTGATAGTTGTTCCGGGTCTGGCTATTTGTGTATGTGAATTTATATGTTTGTAAACTGAAAGTGGAATGTTGAAAAAATGCAAAACTTTACCAAACGTATGGTAATCCCACAAGTCCAAGAAACTTATTATAAACTTGACCCGCTTATCACTTGAATTGATTATGATAATATAATGTAACTAATTATACTTCTAATCAATATTAGTTGATCGCCGATAGCCCAAACGTTTCGGTAGTTAAGCTTATTAAAACACAATAAACAGTCGAATTAGAAATTTTCCACCATACGAATTTTTATTAAAGACTAGCTTGTTCCTGCGGCTCCGCCCGCGTGGATGTCGCTTTTCGCGTAAAAAAGTAGCCTATATCCTTCTCCTAATTCTCCTAATTTCATAACGATCCGTTCAGCGGTTTTAGCGTGAAAGCGTCACATACAGACAGACAGGCAGACAGACAGAGTCACTTTCGTTTTCGGACTTTCGAAATACCTAAGTCCGGGTAGTAGCGTCCGGCCCTAGAATTCGGATCTAGAACACATTGTGGAATGCAAATAAAGTATTGAGTATTGAGTATTGAATGCTGGAACGATCCATGGTCTGGAGCGAGGAGGCATGGGATGCCGTCACCTCCTTCTGCGAAGCAGTAATTCTAGCAAAGGAGGAGGTGGACCGCGTGAGAGAGAGGCAAACCTTACGCCCAAGCCCCCGCACGCAACAGAAGGAGACGCCCCTGGCCTCAGGAGTTGCAGGGCGATTCCCGGCCACCGTAGGCGCGGGCCTGCAAACGGCGTACGTTAGGTGGCTCGCCATCTGATCAGAACCAGGCCCGGGTCGATGACGCGTTGTGATCCACGCGTGCCTCAAAGATATGTCAGCATAGTAGACTGGGCCTGCTAGAGCCAGTGCCTGCTGGAGTTGCAGAATCTGTTCGATAGAGTTACCGCGGCCTTGAAATGCAAAGGACATTTGGAAGAACACGGATAGGTTTTAGTCAGTAAGAGTCTGACACTCCCTCCCGCTCCACCCAGAGCGGAAAGGGTCATTTGATGATGTCCCCATCCTTAAAAAAAACCCCGTATGTCTTCGGGCGCTTTGTTCTCTTGCGGATCTCTTCATTTCTGGTGCCTGTAGGGATACTAAATACTTACTTTGATTATTCATAACAAGGTAGGTAGGTAACAATAACACACCATTATGAGAATCATTACCGATTTTATATCGATAAATCGATATAAATAAACTGGACCGTGCCGCGACTGGCTGATAACGATTCACGTTGGTCATCGCGTGTTATTAAGACAACGCAGTACCTAATTAATTTCTAATTGTTGATGTTCTACTGTTTTTCAATATGTTATCAAAGACAAGTAGGTAATTAATTGATAGTAGATACTTATTATAATTACGACGACTAATATCTAAGTGATATAATCTATGATAAATCTTATAAGTACAGCTCATTACCGAACTGAATAACGGAATTACCTTCTAAAAAAATCAGCGCCGTTTTAAAAACATGGTTGATATCTCATAGTTTTTATTGAGTTGGCGAATTTCTCAATAAAAAACATGTCTATCCTATCATTTACGATTGCATTGTAGTTGTCGCAGCCAACTGGCTTAATCAGTCGTTTAATGGGCTACCTAGCCATTTCATTGGACGGCGCCGTTTAATCAGCAGCCTAAATGACAACCAGCCAACGCGTCTAATACAATATTAAGCATGCATCAACAGCAGGACCGGAGCGAAGTCAGTACAGAGAGTAAAGTCCCACATACCTCCATTGAACAGGGATCATCCTCCGACCAGACGGTTGTTATGTCCGGTGGGCAACTGCCCGACAGTTGATTATTCGGGCTGTTCGAACCTAACCTATCCGTGCCGGGGTGCCCTAAGCTCTCTGTATATTTATCCCACTGCCCATTCCATCATTTTACTGGTCATTCATTAATGAATGTCTCTGGTAATAACCAGAGATCGAAATAGGTAGACTATATTTACCTAAAGTTCGAAGAAGTACGCAACATAGAGTTGATAATACCTCCACTAAAATCCCGGAATCATAAATCGTAAACATGGCCTTAAAGATAATAATCAGGGGTATTAAAGAAATTTGAACTAAATTATTATATTGAAAAATCTTATTATGTTCTCCGTACTCAAACTGTTAAAATAAACAGCTTTGTTGAACTTGAACTCTCTTAGTCCGAAGTCCTTAGTTTCGGCCTTAGTGTGGGGCGTTTCTACTTCGTGTCACCTACGGACTTACGATTAGTCCATCGTGTTGTCATTCATTCCCAACACTAAGGCCGAAACTACGGATTTCAGGCTTAGAGAGAAGGCCCCCTGAAGAGAATCCAGCTGCCTAACGATATCCTCCTATGGTTATGGTCGTGCCTCGTGTCTTATTGACTGAAAAAATTGTCAGTACAATGATTGCTGAGTCCGCATTTCACATGACGACAAACTCGCGAGAGAAATCACGATAGTTGATTTGTTTATCTTTCTCGGCCTTCACGAGGTTCTCGTCATGCGAGACGGTTATGTCAACAATCACTGCACGCTTCTCGATTCGGTCCACCACCACTACAAGTAAATTATTATTATTATTGTTGATTAGTTTATCACTTGTGACTTCGAGTCATAGTCTCATGGTTAGATTCCAACGTTGCACGTGTAAGCGGGCACGCCCTATACGCCTGGAGGCTTGTATAGTTCCGTTACTCTTTTTTTATGCTTCAGTTTGTCCGTTTTTAAACCGACTTCAAAAAAGGAGAAGGTTCTCAATTCGTCGGGTTTGTTACCTCATAACGAGTCATAACTCCATAATTTATGAACCGATTTGATTTTTTTTTCTTTTATGTGTAAGGACATCCTCCCGATTAGTCCCATTGAAAAATAACATAAATTTGGTGTTTTATTACGAAGTTGGTGTTTTATTACGAAGAAACAACCAAAAACACCGACTCCCAAAATTAAAGTTATTTTGTATGTACTTTATAGTGTTTTTTTGTATTTGAAAGTCGATCGTATTTTTTTTGTAAAAACGATTTTGTGTGTGTAGATGTAATAGGGATGAAAAAATATATAATTCTATTTAGTCCGTCAGTTAGATTATCGAAAAATATTGGACACGTACTTTTTGTTTTATCAAATCAATAAAAAAAGACGAAGATAAAACGCATCAAAGACCAGGAGTCACGTGTACGTAAAAAATGTACTTACAAGTGACGTCACACTAGTTTTCAACGCACTGTAGCGTTTTCATTTTTTGTTTACATGAAGAAAGAAAAATTACGTGTCTAATATTTTTTGGAAATCCATCTGACGGACTAATTAGATTTTTTTAGTTGTTCCCTATTGTTTTTATAATTGCATCACTGACATAGTTGTAAGTTTAATTATTGTTACTAACACATGTGTCACAATGAGTCCCATTGTTACTAACACATGTGTCACAATGAGTCCCATTGTTACTCACTATAAAGGATACCCTTCCCATTCTCCTTGTTGATGAGGTCCATTTAGAAATAGGTCTGGCGTACCTGCAGCTATACCTATTTTACAAAATTCTACAATTTGTAAACACAATGGTAAAAACTAGGTACCTAAATGTTAGTTAATAACATGACACTTAATTTTTCTGCTGGATCATTGTGATCGGGCACCTACAGAACTTTTATCTTGAAAAATCACGCAATGTTACTAACTGTTATTGAAAAGGGGTCATTTTATTCACCATTATGAACAAGTTTTACTAAAGGACCAACACAGAAAACGCGGAAAAAAAATCGACTGCCCCATTCATTTACGTGCGCACAACTCGACGAAACGTACTGTCTGTCCGCAATAAACTCAAAAAACGGCCAGTGTTGAAGATGCATATATGACACTGATTTTTAAAGATGCTCATATTTTAGCCAATCTAGGTACCTACATAAAACCCTAATGGATTACCTATACACCTTCCTCTGGAAACCGTATGAAAATCCATCAGGCCGTTTTTGAGTTTTGTGTACCTGCGTCAGGCAGAAGGTGAGGACGCTGTGCGCCTCTCTAGCCACTCCTCAAAGAGGGGACTTATGGCCTCAGTAGTGGCGTGCCCAAAGCTGGGTTGCGACAGTCGCTCTCTCCATAACGCCATGAGACCTTACCGGAGCTCCATTCGCCGTGCTGCAATTTGCCGCGGCAGCGGAGTTTTGTCCCGGGGCGTAGCGCCCCCACGCGCCACGCGTAGACTTGCGCGAAGGCTCTTCGCTTCCAGATTCCACGGCGACAATCTGGCAAGTAGGCTCGCCACCTCACCGGAGATCGTGCGGTATCCCCGGGCCAGCCGGATGGCCATGACCCTCTGAGACGCTTTCAGGTGGCGGGCTAATTGCCGCCTCAAAGAAAGCGCCCACCGTCCACGGCACTGGGGCCCCATAAAGGGCCATGGACCGCACAACCCCCACGTTGAGTCTCCGGCTAGAAGCGTTGGGACCCCCTGGAGACCAACCCTGGATTGGATTTGTTTGCTACTAAAAGGAAGACGATATTGTTAAAATACCTATAATTGGGTTTCTGTGAGAAGACAGACTGAAATATTTTAATTAATTTAGTATAAATGGCTTATTTGCTTTACCTACCAGATATGTAACATTAATAGTTAAATTAATTTTATAAAACCTTATTACTTTTGGGATAACTGCCATCGCCGCGCCACGCCGCCGTTGCAAATTAGAATGATGATTATCAAGTCTATATTTATGACTTTTGAAATTAGGCAATGGCACACAGTCTCTAGTCTATGACAGTCAGTGACAGCATGTACAGTCAACAATAACTGCATGTTGCTGTGCATTATAACTTTTAAGCTTATGACATACTTACGATTGTGGTGTACATTAATTGTCTATTCAGCACACTCACAACATTGTTTAAAAGTAGTTTAAAGTTAGCAGCCTGCATACCAAATAGTTGTGTTGACTGCTAGTCGCTTTACGAACATACAACTATGCCTTTTTACCCGACTACGGCAAAGTCAAAAGGAAGGGTTATAATGAAAATACAACGGAAAGTTGCCTGGTATCCATTATCACATTGACTTTAGTACCCATTACAAGATCAAATACATCTAAATAAGTATATTTTGCAAATCATTATGAAAAACAAAGCAATAAAACAAAAGCATCGGACAGTCAGGATGACTATTCACTTGTTAAATTCTTAAATAAATCTGGCATAAATAGGTACAATTAAACAGATTAGTTATATTTTTATTATTTTCAGTTAAAAGGTGTGTAAAAATGTTTCAGGCAATTTAGGCAAAAATCTTTATTAAAAAAAATATTTTGTTGTTGATTTTAGGGTTCCGTACACAAAGGGTAAAAACGGGACCATACTACTAAGACTCCGCTGTCCGTCTGACTGTCCGTCCGTCTGTCTGTCACTAGATTTATCTCATGAACAGTGATAGCTAGACAGTTGAAAGTTTCACAGATGATGTATTTCTGTTACCGCTATAACTACAAATACTAAAAACAAAATAAATATTTAAGTAGACTCCCGTACAAAAAACGAGATTTTTTTCGTTTTTTTTTTATAGATAATGGTACGGAACCCTTCGTGCACGAGTCCAACTCGCACTTGGCCGGTTTCTTTGTATGAGTATTCTGAACTTGTTGAGATATCTTATAAGTTTTATATGAGTATGACTTTTCTCAGTAGGTACTGCTTAAAAACTATTACGACATGCAAATTGATGAGGGCTTCAAATTCAATAAAAAAAGTGATCAAAACAGGTCTAACTGCGACTTATTATTATTTGATAGTAAATAGGCGCTCTATGATTGATTACTCAATGATATGATAAGTCACGTACGCAAATAAATAAAAAATGAAAAAAAAAACATGTTGTACAAATAGCAAACAACACTGCGTACACGTGTACATAAGTAATACTGTTTGAACTTTGCGTCCTGTCAGAATTTTGATAAGTACCTACAATCGAGTCGTTATTGCCTTCGTCAGTTTCAAAGACTACAATAGTATACTGGCTAGTCAGTTTTAAATACAATTCCTTCATCAGGTCAAGACACTATACTTCTTGAAGCCACATTGGGAAGACAAATGCTTATAGAACTACATTTTAATCATATAAAACAAATACAAAATTGTGACGTATTAATAAAGTAC
The DNA here is from genome assembly GCA_947386135.1 of Melanchra persicariae. Taxonomy (NCBI): domain Eukaryota; kingdom Metazoa; phylum Arthropoda; class Insecta; order Lepidoptera; family Noctuidae; genus Melanchra; species Melanchra persicariae. The sequence continues at coordinate 3,086,487 of OX376661.1, read as the reverse complement.
AAGCGGCGCATGCACGTCACGGCATTGCTTGCCCAACCGCCGGCCGGTGCGGACGTGTATGCGCTCCTTGGTGAAACGAGTGTTTGGCTTTGATTTACGAACCCAGCAGCAAACGAGGACACCACAGTGGCGACGAGCCTCAAGTAAGTGGTAAATTATGCTGCTATATGAAAAAGGAGGGAGATGAACTCACGTGCACGAAAAAAAAAAAACATAAATAAAAAAAAAATGAAACACTAATAACAACCTCACGGTTTTACGGTGCTATCGATTAAGTGGTATATGTATCTATCTGTCCAAGTACTATTAAAACAAATGACTAGACATTTCAAATAACAAATACAGTGTTATTTGTCTGATCGATCAATGATAGGTTATTATTATCATTGTCATGAAAAAAAGCAATGAATACTTTTCTAAAAATAATTTCTATCATAATTATTGTTATATTCTTGCCGTGGATATAAGTAAAATAAGTTAAAATTAAAATTTTAAAATAAGTACCTACTCGGTGGTAACAGTCTTCTTATATCTTGTGACGATAATTTCGACGTAGGTACCTATTAGTAGAAATTGTAATAAGAAATACCGTGTAAGTCCGCGTTAATGTAATTTATCCAGTGACATTATTTATTTAAATACCTACGTAGGTAATAAGAATTTTCAGTGCAAAATTATAATTCCTCACTATTCATCGCGTTCTCTTAAGTTAAATGATGTTTTAAGGTTGAGGTACCTAAAGCAAATGTCGTTAGTAATATTAAAGCAGATAAGTCAAATGCATGCAATCAATCAGCGCAATAGGTACATGTACTACTTATTGATATAGGTAGGTAATACAATATTATGCTATCATAACAAATGTACCAAAGTGTATTAGTGTATGTTGCCAAGGTGCAATAAGGTGCCAAGGAGCACAAAGTAGTATTTTTAAAAGGTGAATCAAGGTGCCAAGGAGCATTAAGGTGTAATTTTGCCAAGGGCATATATATCCATAAAAAATGCAAATTACATGGATCAATTGATTGATTCCTTTGTCGTTTTGAAGTTTTAGCAACATAAAATATCACTAAACCTAATGTAATAAATGTCACCGGCATAACCCATATCTACTTCGCGTAATAAAGATTTATATCACTCCAGTGGCGTAGCGTAGTAGGGGCGAGGGGCGACCCACCCCGGGCGGCCCCTTTAAAACTTAAACAAGGGGGCGGCTGACACCCATGCTAAGCTACTGTAATACTCATTCTATTATTGTCCATTTACGCCGCAACTAGCTAAGAAAAAAAAAAAAAAAAGTAACATTAAAATACAATTCAGGGACATAATAATGTGTAAATTAGACATATATTGTAGTTTATTCGTTATACAGTCATCGTGGTAAAATATATCTAGGACTTATCTAGGATTTTGCAGTGTGAGAACATGGTATACACATTCAGACAGTAATTTTGGAAAAAAAAGAACAAAAAAAAAAAAAAAGTTCGAGTGAACAGGCTCCTTCTGGGTAAGCTCGCTCCATCGCAGACTTTGTCTCTGTCATATCTGACATTGACTAGAGTCAAGAGCAAACCCATCACAAATACAAAAAAAAAAAAAAAGATTGGGTTACAGATTGCTAATAACAATATTATGAGGAAATTTAGGACCAGTAATCTGTATTTTACTGAAAGCATAAATAAAATACGAAACACCTTATCCAATGGCGCCAAGGGTGCAATACAAAGGCAAATCAATGGCGCCAAGGGTGCAATACAAAGGCAAATTGACATTGCTTCAGGTCGCTCAAAATGTCCAATTTACCACCGGCAGAACCCTTGCAATGCGAAGGTTGTTCCAAGAAAGAAAGAAAATGAGTTTATTTGGCACACACATATAAAACTCATAGTTTTATCTTTGTCTACTTATACATTGACATAATGTCGACTAGCGTATTTACAGCCCATTAAAAATATATCATACCTACCCAAATTAAAAAAAAAAAAAAAAAAAAATGTTTTTACTTGGTACCCACATTTACAATTATTTACGTTTTTTAACAATTCAATTGGGTTTGGACAAGGTATGAAAGATGTATTATTTTCATGGTTACTTTTATAATATTATTAACGACAATTACATCACAACATTGAAATTAAAATCAAAATCAAAAGTCATTTATTCAAATTAGGCTGAGAGCCAGCACTTTTTGAACGTCAAATTTTACATACATAAAGACAGTGCCCCAAAACGCCCACCCGTCACCACTTCCTAGTGTTTTAGCTGGGAAAAAGAAGTGGCGCAACAAACTCCCCAGCAACACATCTGTCTGTTACGTTTTAAGAACTTGAATTAAACAATAGTACGCAAAGTATTTTAAGACACAGGAACAAAAATAAATATGTATCCAATAACATGGAAATCATAAACTTAAATAGTATTTACAACATGTTAGCTAGCACACTCCATTATACGAGTACCATTAAAAAAAACGGGCAATGGTAAGATTTAGCGATTAGGTACTTGTCTAATAGTATACTAGCACAATTTATATTGAGAGAATCATAAAGGAGCAAGGAGCTCGTGGCTAAATTATAACAGCCGCATGGGCCAATCTTCAAGGAGCAACGCTTGTCGAGGTTGGTCTGTGGATCTTAACGTACCGGGACTACTCCGTGCCTCGGAAAGCACGTTAAGCCATTGGGCCCGGCTGTCATTTGTAGACCTTTGGCAGTTACGTTACGAATTCTTGGAGGCCGGAAGGTCTGACACCGGTCTTGCCATGAAGTACCGTATTACCTAGCCAGTTAATGAGTTGTGGAGGTCTGGTGGGCAGCCGCTCCACGTAGAATGCTGGTATTCGGCTGAATCCGGTTTGGCTGGGAGCCGACCCCAATGTAGTTGGGAATAGGAGTGTAACGAACATATTGGTATTAGTTAAGAGATTAGTAATATTCCATGGATTCACGTGTCAGTAATCCGACGAACTAATATATGCTAATATTTAATATTCACATATTCCACAGATTACTAACATGTACAATAATCTTTATCATAATCTGGGATTCCATTCACTTGACACGGATCGGTGGGATTAGACTCACTCAATCATTCTGACATTCGAGAAGTGATACGTATTAATAAGTATTAGTTAAATATTACTGATATAGGGTAAATAACTCACAGAGGGCCACGCAAAGAGTAAATAACTCACAAAGGGCCACGCAAAGAGTAAATAACTCACAAAAGGCCACGCAAAGAGTAAATAACTCACAAAGGGCCACGCAAAGAGTAAATAACAAACAAAGGGCCACGCAAAGAGTAAATAACTCACAAAGGGCCATGCAAAGAGTAAATAACTCACAAAGGGCTACGCAAAGAGTAAATAACTCACAAAGGGCCACGCAAAGAGTAAATAACACACAAAGGGCCACGCAAAGAGTAAATAATACACAAAGGGCCACGTAAAGAGTACTTGCATCTTTATATTAGGGCTACGCAGTTGTGTGTTTCTGTTAATGATTTTCAGTAAAAAGCCACGCAAACGTAAGAGTCAATTTTATTAAAATCTAAAATGACTCATGCGTCATCCACACTTCCAAACTTCCTGATTGCGAAGATGATCAGACATAATTATCGACACTCGCAGGGAGAAATGGAAGAGGGCTCTTGAATTTAACACATTGCCTGTCATCATCGACAATCCTGCTAAGAAACGAGCTACTCTCTACTACGTTGGGGGAATAGCACTACAAACAAGAAGTTGACTATAATCTTCCGGGTAGATTAATAGTCAACGTTCATGCTGAAGAAGGGGAAGGTGTCGATGTCTTTGCATTAGCTCTAAAGAAATGAGACAGTTCCTTAAGTTCGAAACAAAGTCGGATTAACGAAATTTATATATTCTAACAGAAAAAGAAAACAGGAGGAAGTAGAAACATTTCAACGATTTTATTAAGCTTGAGAAATCATGTTGGAAAAGGTCAATTTCATAATAAAGAGGAGTATATTATCGACCAAAACACTGAAAAGCGTCAAATGTAAAGTCGAATGTAGAATCGATTGTAGTCTAATGTAAAATCACGTACAATTTTACACGTAGAGTCAGAGGTTTTTATTTTCTTTGTTCAAATTAATGTGATTTCGATGACTATTATTGGTGCTTGGACTTGGTAATCATGAATACTAGCTAATCGCGGATTAAACCTAAAACATTTGTTTCAATGAAACCATTTACAGCCACTGTCGGTCTGTCAAAGGTTTACCGACTGAACGACATTAGAGTGACATGGAAAAGCTCTGTAACATGAAAAGTTTTTAGACAATTACCGTAGAGATTAACGATAGCAAATCGTAACAAGACGCAATAGGTGCAATATATTGCGTAAAAGGCGGTATCTGTAGAAATTGCGAGACCGTTATTATTGATGTTTAGTGATGTAGATACTAAAGTCGATTAGATGAGGTCCGTGAGATTTCATTAGAGTTTTAAGCGCTGTGTGGTATAAGGTAAAGCTCAATTAGATTGCAAAGAAGGTAAAGAAAAAAAAAAAAAAAAAAACGATAACGATTTATTAGTAAAGTAAGAGTGAAACTGGATTAATTAAAATCCTAAATTCAAAGGTTCATTTAAGAATTATCAAGGAGATGGACCTGGGTATACCTCGAATAAGGGCGCTTGACTCTAAGCGAATGTATAAATACCTTCATGATCGTGTGAGAAAGACCCCCGATCACTGCCTCGAGACTTAGATGACATAGTTGATGACAGTGATAATGAAACCAAGTCTGATGGCTTGTTTACTAAACTCTTGACCGCACCTCATGAATAACATGAGGCGATGGGTCTCCAAGGAATCTTGGTACAAATTCTGCCTGTGCACCAAGTACACAGCGCTTAATATGTTGTTGCACATATCGTGCTAGATATTTTCAAATTGTTGTTGCGATTCTGGTCTGTGTTGGTGCACAGATTATAACGGAATTTTCATGAGTGAGTATGCATTTCAGAAATTTATTTTGTTAGATCGGATATCTTTCCGTTGAGTAATGTTGTGCGGGGAGCGCTGTGTACAAAGCCCCCATGACTGGATATTGTACTACACCCGAGGATGGGTGCTAGTCACGGATGGCAGTGTTGTGGAATCATGGCGCTACGGTATAAATGACTACGCCATTGGCTGCTGCATAGAACAACCAAGGGTGTAGTGTAGACAAAATCAAACTGGTCAATTTATGTATTAACCTTATAGATGTACTCTTTCTTTTTTTGAGTTTTTATTTTTCTATTAACTCACACACTGTTTTATTAATGGATCCAATATTTGTAAATATGTGAGTACCATGTACTTATTAAGAAAATGAAAAATTTACCTCTGCTGGTAATACTTTTATTTCTATAAGCAGTATACTCTAGGTGCATCAACCTCACATATACCTATCAAAGTTAATGTGTGTATTCAAAATATTGTAAAACATTTATTTGAAAAGAGTAACTATGGAGTTTCTTGTCCGTTCTTCTCCATAAGAATCTACCTTTGCGAACGGACAGTAGAGTCACCTTATTTTGTATACATAGTATTTGGATGTAAATGATGACGTTCAAAAGAGCCGTTTGATGGCCTTATTGAAATTAACGTTTTTGACTTAGACTTTTATGAAACACAGTTTGGAAAGCAAGTGAAGGAAAAAGGGAAAAGTATGGTATATACCTGGAAATAGGGGAAAAATTATTATCAAACAGATGATTCAGAGGATAAAAGTGATTCGATAGAAGCAAAAGAATAGATAAATAACTCTGTTAAATTGTATAATAAGTATTCAGTGGAAGATAAATTTTACCTTGTTAGAAATTATAGAATGTGGAGAATTAATTAACTATTTGATAATTAAGTTAAAATAATTAATCAGTTATTATATTTGTTTGTTTAAATTCTTATGTAAAGGAAGAGGTGTGACGTATTAATAAAGTACAAGCGGCGCATGCACGTCACGGCATTGCTTGCCCAACCGCCGGCCGGTGCGGACGTGTATGCGCTCCTTGGTGAAACGAGTGTTTGGCTTTGATTTACGAACCCAGCAGCAAACGAGGACACCACAATAATAATGGTAAAACAATGAATTTACCATTGTTTATATGTCATTAAACTTCAGACTTTGGAAATGTAATCCAAGCTGTTTTATTTAATTGTCAGTCATTTTTAGGTTCCGTACCTCAGTCGGCAAAAACCCTTATAGGATCACTTTGTTGTCCGTCGTTTTTCTCAAGAACACATGGAGGAATCGAGCTGAAATTAATATCAAATAGTCAGGCCAGCTACCCCTTAGAGCAGTGAAATATCAAACTTTAACGCATTTCAAAGTCAATGCAATCTAAAGATAAGGTCGTTTATGCTCCGTTTATGAAAATTGGCAGTAAGATGGATTTTACAGTACAAGTACAGGGAAAAGTCTCAAAATTGAGAATTGTAGTTTTATCATATAAAAATCTTTTAAGCGTTTTCAAACTTATATTTTCAGTTGAAGAATTGACCATGACGTACATTGATGGGAGATGAATGGGAGAACATTTTTTCAACAACAAAGTTAAGGATGTTCTTCAATCTTACCTGCTATATTTTGCTCTCATGTTTGTAAACCTCCGTAGGTAAATTACTCGGAGAAAATCAAGTATCGATCGGAACCCTGGCCTCGGTGCGCGAGTCTGACTCGCACTTGTCCGGCTTTTTAACCGACTTCAAAAAGGAAAAGGTTTTCAATTCGGTTGCATTTTTTTAAATGTAATTTTACATGGATAACTTGATGTCACATGCGCGAGAGTAACCAAAGTGATATGTTTTATTGTTTTTCTTTTTTGAAACTTTTAGGCTGTATCTATTATTTTTTACCATACATAGATACATATTGTATTCTCGCCTTTGTCGTAGGCAAAACTACAGAACACTACCTCCAAAAATCCGTACGTACTCATTTCGCTTTGTTTATGCTTATAAATAACGTCAAATACGCACTTTACTCACGGCGCCGATTGTAAGTGTGTGTGCACCTGTAACTTCTGATTGTAAGTGTGTGTGTTGCTTGGAAGTTTGTTGCGCCACTTCTTCTTCCCAGCTAAAACACTAGGAAGAGGTGACGGGCAGGCATTTTTGGGGGACTGTCTTTTGTAGAACTTTGACGTTCAAAAAGTGCTGGCACTCAGCCTAATTTAAATAAATGACTTTTGACTTTTTGTATTTTTTTTTCTAAAATAACCGGCCTTTGTTTTTCAATCACCCCGTATATACTGTTTTGTTACTATGTTGTGCCGATAATAAGCTAATTGTTGACAATCTCACATGAGTGGAGAAAACTGCAGCGTCATTGCAGACGATTGCGAAATGGCACCACACTTACTGTAGTTCCCGAGACATTCCCGAAATAAGAGGACCCATTTCAATATTTTAAAATAAGTAATAATAAGTGGTGGGGCTTGCACACCCCAACGAACCCAAAGTCTATGCAAGTAGATTTTATTTTTCCGCAACATGCCAAGGGTGAGGGGCTAGACTAAGGGGATAAAATCCGTAGATTTTGTGGCGTAAAGTTAGGCAGGAGCGACCACCGATGAAACCTCGTTCCTTATCTTTGCCTTTATTGTCCGACCATAGTGAAAACTGATGAAAAATGGAGCTCCTAGCTCTCCCCTTTATTATGGATGGGAAATCATCAATTGACTTCTTCCGCTCTGGGTGACAGACTCTTAGTGACTAAAATCCATCCGTGTTCCTCCTAATGTCCTTTGCGTTCCAGGGCCGCGTTAATTCTTTCGAACAATTCCGCAACCCTGGCAGGCTCTGGCTCTGACATAGTGGATCTAGTTCAGATATAAATTTGGCTGATTAAAGCTTCCTCTCTCCTACTATATTTTTAATTCTTTTGCTGTGCCCGACAGGGTCCATAATGTTCACATTTTTTTCAACTTACCACCTAAGTACACATTGTGGGATGCAAATAAAGTATTGAGTATTGAGTATTGAGAGCTCTCCCTTGCTTTTAATAACTGGTTTGAGCGGATATTTCCAGGTAAGGGTTAGACAGAATTTTCTTCCGGACACCGATGGCTGCTATAGCCTCACGGTATCTTTTAGCAACAAAAAAGGATAGCAACCATTCTTGAGTCATCCCTGCTATTTTATAGCCTCGTATTTATGGCAGAGACCAATAGTCTTGGGTTTCATAAGTAGACTTAGAGAGCTTAGCTCCAATCCATAGGCTATATCTTTGTTTCCCTACAATGGTACTGCACCATTCGAAGGTTGTAGGTACTTGCATATCTATACTAATATTATAAAGAGGTTAAGTTTGTGAGGTTTGTGAGGTAATCTCTGGATCTACTGAACTGATTTTGAAAATTGTTTTTGTATGTGATAGGGCAGGCACATTCATGAGGAAGACTATGGGCTATACGGGAACGGAACAAGGGGATAAAAGCTAGTAGTATATACAGAGATAAGCGCCGGTTGGTATAACATTTCATTTAAATATGCCTCTGTGAGTCGGCTTCGGTCAACTACATCTGTGTTCTCTCCCACCCTTCAAACTTCAAAGCCTTTCGCTTTCTCAAGAGGTGTTTCAGTACAATATATTCAAACCATAGCGAATTTGACGATAGTCCACCGACAATTTAAGGAAAATATGATAACTTGAGCATGTTGGCTAAATGTGATAATGATCGTGTCTAAAATGAAAACACGTGCAAATATTTTAAAAATTTAACTACTTTGAAGTTGGGCTACCACTTCATTACTGTCAACGGCCATCGACTCCTATCAACATGTGTAGCAATCTGTAACGGGAAAATCCTAAAAGTGTATGAAAACGTTGTCTGCGTCAAGTACATCGAACTCATTATCTACAAAACTATAAATACCCAAACACATTTTTAACATTATCACATTCCTCGAAACTTCAACATGATCGCGTTACTACTGCTCTCCACCATACCGCTGGTCCTCTACGCGGTTTACCTTCTATCAAAAAGAAAGTTTCATTATTGGGAGGATAAAAATGTGCCACATTCTCCACCAGTCGCGATTTTTGGAAATTTCTCCGGATATATCCTACAGAAGACATACCTAGGACAACTCACTCAGAAAATATGCCGGAAATTCCCTAACGTACCATACGTTGGCGCCTACTACGGCACGGAACCCACCCTCATCCTACAAGATCCAGAACTCATCAAGCTCGTCATGACCAAGGATTTCTACTTCTTCAGCGGCCGTGAAGTCTCCAACTACTCGCATAGGGAGCCAATGACACAAAACCTGTTTTTCTCTTACGGCGACCACTGGAAGGTGCTGCGACAGAACCTCACTCCTCTGTTCTCCTCTGCCAAAATGAAGAACATGTTCCATTTAATCGGGAAATGTTCTCACGTATTTGAAAACGTACTTGATGAGGAAGCGAAGAAAAGCAACGATATCGAAGCGAGAGCCCTCGTAGGGAGATTCACCATGGACTGCATTGGAACATGCGCGTTTGGTGTCAACACGAACACGATGGAAAAGAAAAAAAACAATCCTTTCAGACAAATTGGTGATGTCATCTTTGATACCCAAAGGTTCAGAGCATTCAAGGTTGTTATGCGAAGCATCTGGCCAGCCATCTTTTACGCATTGGGATTCAAAGCAATGCCAACCGAAGTCGATCAGTTCTTCAATAACTTGTTAACAGGAATTTTCAAGGGACGCAATTATACACCGACATCCAGGAACGACTTTGTTGACCTCGTGCTGAAGTTGAAGACCAACCATTCGATGACAGGCGACAGTTTGAAGAACATGAAGGATGAAACTGGAGGAAAAGTTAATTTAGATGTAGACGATGATCTGCTGGTGGCGCAGTGCTTCTTGTTCTTCGCTGCTGGATATGAGACATCGGCAACCACTCTGAGTTACACTTTGTTTGAATTGGCAAAGCACCCTGAAGCTCAAGAACGTCTTTTGGCAGAGGTGGACGATTACTTGCGCCGTCACAACAACGTGTTGAAGTATGAGAGTGTTGCAGAGACACCATATATGCAAGCCTGTATTGATGAAGCCCTACGTCTGTACCCAGTGCTTGGTGTGCTTACTCGCGAGGTGGTAGAAGACTACACGTTCCCTTCAGGACTGAAGCTGGAGAAAGGGCTCCGCGTTCACCTGCCGGTATACCACTTGCAGCATAACCCGGAGTTCTTCCCGGAACCGGAGCAGTACCGTCCAGACCGGTTCATGCCTGAAGAGAAGCAAAACATCAGGCCATACACATACATGCCATTTGGAGATGGTCCTAGAATCTGTATCGGTAAGTGTTATTTTTGGTCATTTTTTGGAGATGGTTGTGATTTCTGGGTCCTGGGTTCGATTTCCTAGTCTTGCATTTTTTTTATCTTTTCACTAGAACAGAAACTAGGTATTTCTCAGTAGCAGTTCGGAGATGTAGAGTGCACAAGTCAGTGTGTGAACTACAATAACTCCTGCATACTTGGCAAATCTCTGTTGAGATTGGCCAGCGTGACTGAAATTCGGTCGTATATAAATACTAGTATAAGAGGAGCTCGTGACTAAATAATACCAGCCGCACGGATCGATCTTCAAGGTTGAGCAACGCTTGCCGAGGTCGGTCTGTGGATGGGTGACCACCTTCACATACTGAGACTCCTCCGTGCCTCGGAAAGCACGTTAAGCCGTTGGTCCCGGCTGTCATTTGTAGATCTTTGGCAGTCGTTACGGATAGTCAGAAGCCAGAAAATCTGACTTCAGTCTTGCCAAGAAGTACCGTGTTACCCAATTAATGGGTTGTTGCGGTCTGGTAGGCAGCCGCTCTACATAAAATACTGGTATTCAGCTGAATCCGGTTTTACTGGAAGCCGACCCTAATATAGTTGGGAAAAGGCTAGGCAGATGATGATAAATACTAGTACCTATTAGTTCTGTTTTGTACAAAGTGTAGATAAAATATGTATATTTTAAAAATAACGTCATATTAAAAGGTGCACTAAGCTAGCTTAGTATTTGGGGTGCCAAGCAAAGTAGGTACTAACTGTGTACTAATTAAATAACAAATTCTCATCAAAATCCGAGCATCCATTATAAGCGTGATATGATACATCAAAACAAATAAGGCAATCTAAAATTTACAAGATAAGATAGGAGTTGTTTTGGTAATCTGACATTGGGCTTGCTTAATTACAAAACATACAGTTTTTGGTAGATAAAGGTAAATATTTACATTGTGATAACATGGGTCACCATTTTTTAAGGAGATAACTACCTACGTCATTTACTGAAGGTAAGACCTTCTGTAAATGACGTAGTAGCTATCTAATTTATGTATAGACAGACTTTGGAGTTGGTAACGCCACTTCTTCCCTGCTTAAACATTAGAAAGTGATGAAGGGGAGGCGTTTTAGGGGACTGGCTTCTTGTAAATGTTCCCTAAAGTGCTGATTCTCAGGCAAGTTTTAACAATTGACTTATGATTTATTTTGACATTTATTGATTTAATTTTCAAACATTGAAACGTAACCGATGACAATAATTATGTCTTTACTTTGTTATTAAGTACCATAGATAAATCAATAATGATAGTCAAATTTTCAAGGCACATTACCAACACAACATCTTGATTATGATAGATTTCATTATTGTTGCTAGATTTACCTGATGTGCTTGTCCGATGTTTTAAATAGCAGCATCGAGGGTTCCGTACCATAAACTGAAAAAGTCACGTCGAATTTTTAAAATATAATTTGTTGTTATAACGGCAAAAGATATACAAACTCCGTGAAATGTACAACAGTCTCTAACTGTCTACCCATTAAGGTTCATGAGGTACAGCGTGCTAATAGCCAGACGGGCGGATACAGCATGATTAGTAACTAATTGGGTTTCGTTCGAAATCGCAACCTGATCATATAGAATCATCTTTTTAAACTTCCTAGCCATAACTACAAACCTCTTACCGTGTATTTATAAATAAATAAATAAAAAAAAAATAAAATAAAAATACTTTATTTCAGACCTTGATCCATATGATGTTAGTAGTACACACTGCTTATAAACTATGTTAGTAACAAAAGGAATAAGAGATTTTAAAATTAAAACTATCGTTCAGTTCATATATCTGCTGCATCCACCAGACACACCGGGTACATGTACATGGACACGTAACCAATGCGCCATAATGGTGCAGCACGGCTTATCACTAATGACCTTCAGGATGTCATTGCCGCTCCCACGTACTCTGCGCATCATGGAAGCAATCTTTTTACGTATGATGGTACTGAAACCATCAGTACGTGCATCTGCAAACATTCCTGATGCGCTACAGTAACGTGGGAGCCCCAACAACATCCTGAAAGTGTTATTATACTGAACCCGGAGGGCGTTGTATGCCCTCTGCGTATATCGAACCCACAGGGTGCACGTGTACAACGATTGACAGAACGCCTTAAAAAGAGTTATTTTTACTTCTGGTGTACAACGAGCAAACCTGCGGGCCAACATATTGCATCGGACAGCCAACGCCCTCCGTTCCCTTTCCATATCAGCATCATCTTTTAAGTCCTCCGTAACTATGTGCCCAAGGTACTTAAAATCTAGCACTCTTTCAAGGGCCACACCTTCCAGCATAACAGGTGGCATACTATGTGCTGGTTTTTTATGTTTTGCCTTAAACACTAGTAATTTGCTTTTCTGTACATTGTATACAAGTCCGTGCGCCTTTGCATAGGCCTCACAGACTGCCAACAACTTCCTGAGCGCGCTAATTGACGGACTCAGCAGCACCATGTCGTCTGCATAACTAATACTATTGACACACAGACCGTCAATAGAACAGCCAACAAGAGTGCTACTGAGCTCGACAATCAGTTGGTTAATGTACAGGTTGAAAAGCGCTGGTGAGGTCAATCCCCCCTGTCTCACCCCGCATTCCAACCTATACTCCTCCGATAATTGATCAGCCCACCTAACTTGATTGGTTTGGTGGCCGTACCAATATTGAAACATATTTGTAATGGCGTCAGGCACTCCCGCTTCGCGCATCTTATACCACAGGACGTCATACCTTACCAGGTCAAATGCCCTGGAAAGGTCTAGAAATGCCGCATAAATAGGCGTACTTCTCTTCGTATAGTACCCGACAGTATGTTTAAGGGACAAAATAGCACATTCAGTCGATAACTGTGGCCTAAAGCCGAACTGAGCATCGTGTATTTTAATATGTTTACTAATTTGTCCCTCAAACACACCGTCAAGTACTTTAGCCGTAATAGTTGCTAATGAGATCGGTCTGTAGTTACCTTTGTCACTGGCGTCACCGGTTTTATTTTTCAATATTGGTACAACCACCGTTTTCATCAACGCAGCGGGTAGGTAGGAGTGTCGGATACAGAAAGTAAACAACAACGCTAGCAGTCGTGCGAGATGCGGTCCGGCGTGCTCAAAATGTTCTATGCTAAGGCTGTCGTGTCCCGGCGATTTGCCTCGTCTCATATTTTTAATGATTGTTCTAATCTGCTTAGCCATAATGCAAGCAGGTACCTCTAACACTACAGCCTCAGCAACAACACTGTTAACATCAGACGTCGAAGGTAGTATTTTAAAATGCTCCTTAAACCGGTTTGCTATCTCCCCGGGCGTACTTACCCCATCGACGCACACCGGAATGCCAGGCTTGGGGTTTAATTTTTTGGTGTGTTTCCAAAACCCGCGAAAGTCTTTCTTGTTGTGTCTTGAAGCCAATATATCCATTTTAATTTGGTCTTGTTTATTTTGACAATACTTAAGTTTTTGTTTGAAAATCTTTCGGGACTCGACCATATCATTATAAATATATCCCGTGCTTGGTTTCCCATGCCAAACCCAATTTGTAAACATTAGTCTGGAGTTCCGGTGAGCGTCCCTAACATGCTTATTCCACCCCAAGATAGGTCGACCCTTTAAAACCCCCCCTTTACAGTGACTGACATAAGTGGCCTCAGCAGCCTCCCGTAACGATAAAACAATTTTATGATATAAGTTATCAATTACTTCCCTATGTTCTAGCTCGTTACACATATTGTCACAGCATTGACTTAGATCACTAGGAAAATCAATTTGCCTTAACTTAGAGTTACATTCCTTGGTATACAATCCAATCTGATCTATATTACGCTCGCCCCACGTAACTTTATTTATTTGAAAATCAAGTAATGGAGTCGACTTTGGCCTGACCCTTGCCATATTACATTGCAGCTCTAGCGGGAAGTGATCTGACCAGTAGCTATCATAATGTACCCTTACAGATGTTACAGACTTCCACGCGGCCTCGGTTACCAAACAATGGTCAAGCCACCGACGGCTACCATGCACATCACTTACAAAGGTATAAGAATCAACCCCCAGCTTAATTAAATCGGCACATAACCAATTTTGTTCTGAACAAAAGTTTAACATTTCTTTTCCAAAGAGCTCCCCGGGATGCGCATTAAAATCCCCTAATATGTAAACATTTTCAGTATCACAACTATCTATTATGGCCACTATCTCACTTAAACATTCCACAAATTCTAAAAGATTATCGGGCGAATCAGTAGGCATGTACACATTAAAAATCAAGCTAGATCGGTTCAACACATTAACTTTAATAGCAACAACGCGATTGCTACTGCATGGAATAACAGTCACTGAGTCAAATAGCGTATTCCGCCATAATAGGGCTACGCCACCGAACGGACGACCTTGTAACATTACACCTGTGTCCATTGCAGACTTGCCAAAGAAACTAAAGTCCTTATTTACTTCCCCTAAGTACGGTATTTCACTAGATTGTAACCAAGTCTCTTGAAGTCCTATTACATCAGCGTCACTACTTAACATCTTAACACAATCAAAAGATCTTTTAAAAGACTTACAGTTGAAACTAATCAGTTTATTTGAGGTGTCCTTGTCGTTAGAGTTCACATCCATTATTATTGTTCAGAATTAATAGCACTCACTTGGTGATTATCACCATTATTCCACTTTTTGTTGAACGTAACATATCTGCGGAAGGATATTCCACTCGGCCACAGATTTTCATCCATAAATATAGATAATTTATCCTTAGGAATCATGAATTTATATGCCTCATAATCCTTTTTTAATTTCATATTTATTTTTTCTAATTTTACTTCTACCCCCGTTTTGCATTCAATATATTCTGAAATCTCAGACGAGGCGCAGTCCTTGCTTACATTATATATATAAAACGGTATGTTTATTGTTGCGGCATGGAACTTGCATTCCGTCGTAACACAAGCGGTCCCTTTCTTGCCAATAAATTTATTTTTATTCCGTTTTCTCTGTACCAGCGTCCATTCGTTCTTATTCATTGGTTCATTTGTTCTAGTAGACATCACTTTATGACTATGTGACGAGCTTACACCGACAGCCGCGGCCCCAGCATACGAATTTTTATTATTCTGTTTCGTTACTATCGTCGAAACCTCAGCTAAACCGGTTCCGCCGGGCGCCCGCGTCTCCGATAAGGATTGCACGGGTGAGACGGTATTACGATGTTTTGGTGTAGGACTGCGCGAAACTGATTTATTTTTGCACTGAGGTACCTGCGAGTTATTAATTGTTGAGTCCGTTATTTTAACCAACTCATCTGGCGAAATATGCGGCAGTCCAATAGGTCCACTTTCGCAATCAAAACTTTCCAAAAGTCCCGCTCCTCTGCGCCGGTTATTCACGAAATCCTTCACCTCAGGAGATGAGACTTTCAACATATCCCTGGTCACGTAACTGTCTTTTATAACAGCTATATCGTGCTGCAGCAGTACGATATCTTTTAGCAGCCTCGTAGCATCCAGATGGTCGAAAGTTACCGGTGGTAGACGATGAAGGTCTCTTGCAACAAAGACTGGCAGGCACTCAGGGTCGGTTTCCTTGATGACACATAGGATGTCCTCCACGTCACGTTTTTCTTTTCCACCTCCTTTACGGTTTATGCTGCGACTACTAGTTAATTATAAATATTAATTATTTTAATTCAAATAATTAATAAAAAAAATACTATTTTCCAGGTATGAGATTCGCAAGAATGCAAATGGCAGCAGGTCTGATAACAATACTAAAGAAGTACCGCGTTGAGTTAGCTTCTGGCATGAAGAAGCAGCTCAACTTCGAGCCCAGGTCTATGATCACGCATCCAATCGGAGGGATCAGACTGAACTTCATCGAAAGGGAGGGCTGGCAACAACGGCTGCTGAAATCACCATGAATTTGTACAAAATAGTAACACTTGATACAAGTGGGCAAACTTTTGAATTGAATAGAATAGAATACAATAGAAAACATTTATTCGACACAGGCACAACACAACACAATAGCAACCAACACATGCAGCCGAGGCGAACATACGCTTGAATAGAGAGACCGCAATGACAAATGCCCACGTGTATCAACAGTATTCAACACCTTAATCGAAAAAAAAATCTAATAATAAGCATAGGCCCACATTCCAAAACGTAAACTCCAACTCCAACATTCCGCCGTCACCCGTAAAGCGCGCAAGGTAACTTTTGTCACCCAAATTTAGCTAATTTTATTTTAAAGAGTAACAGCCATATTGCTTTAGTACTACGTAGTATTTTCACATGCCGTGAATTTCTAATTGACGTTTTTGTACTTGAAAGATGAGCAAACAAATGCAAAAGCTTCAATTTATGACAAGCTCCGATGGAGTTGGAGTTCGAGTTGAGTTGGAGTTTACGTTTTGGAATATGGGCCATAATATTTGTATCAAAATATTTGTGAGAAATGGCTTTATAGCAATTGGAAACTAGTGATTGAAAACACCTATAAGTAGTGCAATTAAAGCCGGTTTTCGAGGAGTTTTGAAAATAAAAAACCTTTGTCTCATACTGGTTTCTTGGCAGACAAACCAGAGGATATTCAGCCTAATTTTTACATCAGCACAAGGGACCAATTCGTTAAGCAGTTTATTGTGATAAAAACGGTTTATCTAATCTCATTAACTGGCATTATAATTAGTGTTATTTGATTGTAAGTATGTATTTAAGTTTTGTTAAAACTATTATGTAAGACTAGTAATATTAAGTAATTAGCAATAATGCGGCATGTGGTTTATATCTCATTCTTCTGTATCTTATAGCAATAGGGATGTTTCCTGAATAAAATGAAAGTAGTCCGTCAGATAGATTTCTAAAAAATAATGAACAGGAATTGATATATAGAATCATATTTTTACTCAGGAAACATCCCTATTATCAACTGTTGTCAAAGCTGCCACATAATTTGTATCTCCAATGACTTGTAACCTACTTCTACGCTAATTTGCCATGAATAAAGCAAATTAATAGAAAATCAAAGTTTTTCGTTTGTTATTTCAGTCATCATCATCATCTGCCTAGCCTTTTCCCAACTATATTGGGGTTGGAAAATGTATCGATAACTAACAATTTAATTTATATCAGAACCTTTACTTTATGACATTAATTTATCAATAGAGCAAGGTTGTTTTGCGGAAAACTTGAATTGGCCGTAATAAAATCATTGCATCAAAAGGTTTTAAGACAGACAAAAAATATTTGAAAGAAACTAACAAATAAACACCTTCAGCAGCCATATTAGCAGAAACAATGGCGCATCGACTCAATGAGTCGACGCGTTACGATGATGGCATAAGAACAAAAGAAAATTTAAATCAACTACATTGGAGATATTCAAGTTTATACCTAACATTAGTATTAACCGGTCAGGCATCGTATTTTAAATAATATACAGGTTTATTTGTAAAACACCAGCAACCTTTCAGGGGGTGAAAGTACTCATCATTATAAACAACTTTTGCTATGAGACCAACCCTGAAAAACCTAAAAAAATATCTGCTATTTCATACATTTTCATCGGGTGACTATTGCATTTTGTATGAAACAGCTGATTTAATTTTTGATATTTCAGAGTTGGTCCCATAGTAAAAGTTGTTTATAATGATGAGTACTTTCACCCCCTGAAAGGTTGCTGGTGTTTTACAAATAACCCTGTATATAAAATACCTGATTATAGTAATAATAAAATTCTGAAACGCGTGAGTCGAACCGAATGTTATTGAGCGCGGGCGACACACCGGTGTGTCGCCCGCGCTCAATAACATTCGGTATGCGGTAAAAGCGAGTCTGAAATGGTTCAAATCTTATAAGTGTTAGAAGACACAAGAATAAGTAAATGTAAAGACTATACCAATAAAATAGGAGATTTAGATTTCGAACCCAGAAATAATGAACTTGGTGTACCCAAAGAAAGCATTCTAGGGCCTTCCTCGTTTGTATTATTGATCTGATGTACTTCTTGAGACATCACCGAAATAAGAGGACCCGTTTCAATTTAAAAAAAATCGGCCAAGTGCGTGTTGGACCACGCACAGTGTGCATTTCCGTAGTTACGGGTCCCGTAAGCCATGACAAAAAATAGCAAATTTTACTAAAACATTACAAAGTTACAAATACACTTCGTTTTAAGTCATTTGCTTTGGGGTTACTACGAAAATTTTACCTAATCTGCAGTGCGATTCTGACAACATGTCGAAGTGAAAACATGGGCGAAGTGAACGACAAGTTAGCTGTCTAACCATACCAACAAGATGGAATGACAGCTCTATTGTCGTTCACTCCGCCTAGGTGTTCACCGTGAGAGGTCGACATAATCGACCGGCAGTACCATTTTATAAGTTGGTCGACTATTACTCGTTAACTTGTAAAGCCTACTTAGCTGTGATAGGTTTCCTTTTTGTTATAATTATTTTTTTCACGTCTACAAAGATAACACAATTAGCACTTTAAAGCTTAATATTTTTAAAAAACAAAGCAATAAAACAAAAGCATCGGACAGTCAGGATGACTAACAACTTGTTAAAATCTTAAATAAATATGGCATAAATAGGTACAATTAAATAGATTTGTTATATTTTTATTACTATCAGTCAAAAGGTGTGTTAAAATGTTTCAGGCCATTAAGGCAAAAATCTTTATTAAAAAAAAATATTTTGTTGTTGATTTTAGGGTTCCGTACACAAAGGGTAAAATCGGGACCATACTACTAAGACTCCGCTGTCCGTCTGTCTGTCCGTCCGTCTGTCTGTCACCAGACTTTATCTCATGAACCGTGATAGCTAGACAGTTGAAATTTCCACAGATGATGTATTTCTGTTGCCCCTATAACTACAAATACTAAAAACAAAATAAAATAAATATTAAAGAAGGGCTCTCGTACAACAAACGTGATTTTTTTCGTTTTTTTTATAGATAATGGTACGGTTTTTTTATATGAGTATTGTGAACTTGTTGAGATATCTTATAAGTTTTATATGAGTATGACTTTTCCTAGTACTGCTTAAAACTATTAAGTACGACATGCAAATTGATTAGGGCTTCAAATTCAATAAACAAAGAGATCAAGACAGGTCTAACTGCGACTTATTATTATTCTATAGTAAATAGGCGCTCTATGATTGATTACTCAATGATATGATAAGTCACGTACGCAAATAAATAAAAAATGAAAAAAAAACATGTTATGCAAATAGCAAACAACACTGCGTACACGTGTACATAAGTAATACTGTTTGAACTTTGCGTCCTGTCAGAATTTTGATAAGTACCTACAGTCGAGTCGTTATTGCCTTCGTCAGTTATAAATAAAATTCCTTCATCCTTTCTGAAGCCACATTGGGTAGACCAACGCTTGTAGAAATACATTTTAATAATATAAAACAAATACATAATAATGGTAAAACAATGAATTTACCATTGTTTTATATTATGTCATTAAACTTCAGACTTTGGAAATGTAATCCAAGCTGTTTTATTTATAACACTTATAGGATTTACTTTGTTGTCCATCCGTCTGCGGTCAGCCTGCTACCCTTTGGAGCAGTAAAAAATTCCAACTTCAACGCACTTTAAAGTCATCGCAATCTAAAGATAAGGTCGTTTATGCTCCGTTTATGAAAATCGGCAATAAGATAGTAGTAGTAGGTATTTACAAGTACAGTAAAAAGTCTGTTACAGTACAAATACAGGAAAAAGTCTCAAAATTGATTGAAGTTTTATCATATAAAAAATCATTTAAGCGTTTTCAAACTTACATTTTCGGTTGAAGAATTGACCATGACGTACATTGATAGGAGATGAATGGGAGAACATTTTTTCAACAACAAAGTTAAGGATGTTCTTCAATCTTACCTGCTATATTTTGCTCTCATGTTTATAAACCTCCGTAGGAAAATTACTCGGAGAAAATCAAGTATCGATCGGAACCTGGCCTCGGTGCGCGAGTCTGACTCGCACTTGTCCGGCGTTTTAAACGACTTCGAAAAGGAAAAGGTTCTCAATTCGATTGTATTTTTTTTAATGTAATTTTACATAGATAACTTGATGTCACATGCGCGAGAGTAACCAAAGTGATATGTTTTATTGTTTTTCTTTTTTGAAACTTTTAGACTGTATTATATTTTACCATTCATACTTAGGCACATATTATATTCTCGCCTTTGTCGTAGGCAAAAACTACAGAATGCTACCTCCAAAAATCCGTACGTACTCATTTCGCTTTGCTTATGCTTATAAATAGCGTCAAATACGCACTTTACTCACGGCGCCGATTGTAAGTGTGTGTGTGCACCTGTAACTTCTGATTGTAAGTGTGTGTGTTGCTTGGAAGTTTGTTGCGCCACTTCTTCTTCCCAGCTAAAACACTAGGAAGAGGTGACGGGCAGGCATTTTTGGGAGACTGTCTTTTGTAGAACTTTGACGTTCAAAAAGTGCTGGCACTCAGCCTAATTTAAATAAATGACTTTTGACTTTTTGTTTTTTTTTTCTAAAATCACCGGCCTTAGTTTTCCAATCACTCTGTATATACTGTTTTGTTACTATGTTGTGCCGATAATAAGCTAATTGTTGACAATCTCACATGAGTGGAGAAAACTGCAGCGTCATTGCAGACGATTGCGAAATGGCACCACACTTACTGTAGTTCCCGAGACATTCCCGAAATAAGAGGACTCATTTCAATATTTTAAATAAGTAATAATAAGTGGTGGGGCTTGCACACCCCAACGAACCCTAAGTCTATGCAAGTAGATTTTAGTTTTCCGCAACCCGCCGAGGGTGAGAGGCTAGACTAAGGGAGATAAAATCCGTAGATTTTGTGGCGTAAAGTTGGGCAGGAACGACCACCAAAGAAACCTCGTTCCTTATCTTCTTGCCTCTATTGTCCGACCATAGTGAAAACTGATGAAAAATGGAGCTCCTAGCTCTCCCCTTTATTATGGATGGGAAATCATCAATTGACTTCTTCCACTCTGGGTGACAGACTCTTACTGACTAAAACCCATCCGTGTTTTTCCTAATGACCTTTGCGTTCCAGGGCCGCGGTAATTCATTCGAACAACCCCCAACCTTCCGCAACCCTGGCAGGCTCTGGCTCTGACGGGTCCCGTCTACTTTGCTTACATCTCTTTGAGAGCTCTCCCTTGCTTTTAATAACTGGTTTGAGTGGATATTCCCAAGAGCAAAGGTACCTGAGGGAGAACATGTTCCAAGGATAAGATTTACTTCCGGACTCCGGAACGGTTGCTATAGCCTCACGGTATCTTTTAGCAACAAAAAAGGATAGCAACCATTTTGAGTCACCCCTGATATTTTATAGCCTCGTATTTTTGGCAGAGACCAATAGTCTTGGGTTTCTTAGGTAGACTTAGAGAGCTTAGCTCCAATCCATAGGCTATATAATATCTTTGTTTCCATATTTTGCAATGGTACTGCACATTCGAAGGTTGCACTTGCATATCTATACTAATATTGTTGTCCGATCGTTTTGCATGTTATGAACATGAAGTTAGTTGCCTCAATACAGAGCTAGCAAACAGTCGCGTGGTTTTATTTCTCAAAATATCTTAAAAGTATCTACAACTCACAATCAACCTAACGTCGTCACCATATGGTCCTTCGAGCCGGATAATTAGTACTGGCACACCTATGGGTCATTAGTGAATCGAAGTTCGAGCGAGCTGTGAACAAAAGGCAGCCGCATTCCAGAGATAAGACGACTTGTTTACGTAAAACTGTGCAGTTTTTACGAAGTTATAAGTTATAATAGATATTTGAAATAAAGTGTGGACAGTGTGGTTGGCGATTCATAACACAAGTGATACTTATAAAATAATAGACAGTTACAATGGCTACGTTAACTTCGGAACAACAAAAGTATTTGAATACGCTAGAAGACGTTGCAAACTTGATACAAAAAACACAAACGAACTTAAAAAAATGCCCTAAAGTGAGACTTACAGACGGTTACATAAGGGCTAGAGTGAAGTGCATTGAAGAGTATTGGAGTTCTTTTAAGCAAGCTCATGAGTTGTTAACACAGTGTACTCCGAGAGAAAAGCGTGGAGATATGTCTTACTTTCTCAATGAAGACTATTTTGTCATTGAAGACCTGTACCTTTGTCTACAAGCAGACTTGACAGACATGTTGAGTAAACAGCAACATACCTCAATGGAAACTTCAAATTCTTCAGCATTTAGTGGTCAAGGGCAATTTTCGGTCGTAAAACTGCCTAGAATTCAATTACCAACCTTTTCCGGACAATACGAGGAGTGGCCCACATACCAAGACATGTTTACATCACTTGTGCATCAAAATACTTCAATCAGTGACGTTCAAAAACTGCATTACCTGAAGTCTAGTATTACCGGCGAAGCAGAAGTAATATTACGGCACATTCAAGTTACGGACAGCAATTACGATCAAGCATGGCAATTGTTAAAAGGCAGATACGGCAACAAACGTGTTATTGTGTTCTCTGTTTTGAAAAGACTTTTTAATCAAAAGAAAATCACAACGCAGACAGCTAACAGTGTAAAAACTTTATTAGATACTACGACAGAGTGCATAAATAACCTAAAAAACTTGAAAATTAACACCGATTCCTGGGATCCTTTAATTATATTTCTGGTGATTCAGAAGTTGGACCAGGAGTCACATAAGGAGTGGGAAACTTTTGCTTATAAGGAAAGGTCAGAAGAAGTGCCATCTTGGGAAGAGTTGAAAAGATTTTTGGAATCAAAATTTAGAACACTGGAAATGATACAGCCCGTGTCAAATAAAGACCGTACAGTCAAAGAGCGATCTTACCATACCGGAAATGTGGTTAAGGATAGAAGCTGTGCACTATGTAGTGAAAAGCATACCTTATGCCATTGCAAAGAATTTATTAAAATGGACCTTACGCAACGTAACAATTATGTGAAAGAAAAACAGCTTTGTTTCAACTGCCTACTTCCGGGTCATTCAGTTTACAAATGCAAGGTACCAGTTACTTGCCGGGTATGTAGAAGACGTCACCATTCCTTGCTTCACAAATCAGAGAAGTCAAAGACTACCGCAGAGACAGAACCAATACAACCATCGACATCTCAACAAGAAGCCAACAATGAGACTATAACAACTCTTCATGTTGGTATCGAGGCATCTGGAAAAGCATTATTAGCAACTGCACTAGTCAAAGTAAAAGGAAAAGATGGACAAGCGACACTGTTAAGGGTTCTTGTAGATCAAGGCTCACAGGCAAGCTTCATAAGTGAAAAGGCAACTCAATTATTGAAGCTACAAAGAAAATCAATTGATGGCACTGTAACAGGTGTGGGTTCTATGCAAGCACCAATTAAACACGTGGTTCAGCTAAACATATTGTCAAGAAGGAAACCAGAATTCAACATGCACGTTGAAGCTTACGTCATGTCCAAGCAACTGACCACGAGGATACCACATCACACAATGACTGTTCACAACTGGCAGCACCTGGAGGGTCTCGATCTAGCAGATCCAGAATACAACAACCCAGGCCCGATAGATCTGCTGCTTGGTGTCAAGGAGTATGCACGAATAGTCGAACATGATTTAATCAAGGGTCCACCAGGGTCTCCATGTGCTCAGAAAACAACCCTAGGTTGGATTTTATTTGGAGAAGTAAATACAACACAAAAAGAACATTCATTTCTTGTCATGCATCACCAAGTAGATGTCGATAACATGTTAAAAACACTCTGGGAGATAGACACAACTACAAGGCGAAAAAATACAAAAGAAGAACAATTATGTGAAGACATTTATCACAAAACATACTCAAGGAATGAACAAGGAAGATTTATAGTGAAACTACCGTTTAAAACAAATTGTATACAATCAACAGAGGGAAATACAAGAGACATAGCTAAGACAAGATTGATACAATTAGAGAAAAGGTTTAAAAAACAGCCTAAATTAAAAGAAGAATATGAAAGAGTTATAGAAGACTACAAACACTTAGGTCACATAGAAGAAGTACCTGAAAAAGAAATAAATACAAAAAAATCTGTATACTTACCCCATCATCCAGTCCTGCGTGAAGAAAAGGAAACCACGAAAACCCGCATAGTTTTCGACGCATCCTGTAAAGGAACAAATGGCATATCATTAAATGATGAACTCTTACCTGGTCCGGTTCTCCAAGAAGACTTGCGTTGTATAATCATGCGCTGGAGAATGCACGCCATCTGTTTCGCTGCAGACATACAAAAGATGTACAGGATGGTCATGATATGCAAGGAAGATGCTGACTTTCAGAGAATACTGTGGAGAAATGATAGCAATAAGGAAATGAAAGATTATAGATTACTCACCGTGACCTTTGGGACTACTTCAGCACCTTATCTAGCAGTGAAGACCTTGATCCAACTCGCACATGAAGAAAGAGATAACTATCCAGTAGCTGCTGACATTACTCTGTCAGATTTCTATGTCGATGACGTAATGTCGGGTTGTGACACTATTGAAGAAGCCATAGAAGCTAGTAATCAACTCAAGGCTATGTTAAGCAAGGGAGGTTTTGAGTTGAAGAAGTGGTCATCAAATAACATCGAGTTGATGAAGTCGATGGATCCAAGCAACATTTCTTCAAGCATCCAACTTGATATAAACCTAGATGGTACTGTGAAGGCGTTGGGTATCGCATGGAACACTGGTACTGATCAATTTCTATACAAATTCAGTCTCCCTTCACCTCCATCTACAATTACAAAGAGAAACGTTTTATCAGATATACAAAAACTTTACGATCCATTAGGATGGATATCACCTAGCATTGTGCCCGCTAAGATGCTCATACAAAAACTATGGTTAGCTGGCGCACAATGGGATCAACCACTATCTGAAGAATTAGCCTCAAATTGGTTGAAGATAAGAAAAGATTTCGAGAATGTCAACCAGATTTCTCTAGACCGATGGTTACACTCTTACAGCAGCAATATAAAAGCTATACAGCTGCACGGATTTAGCGATGCCTCAACTCGAGCCTATGCAGCCGTTGTGTACTGCAGAGTGGAACAACAGGATGGTACTGTGTCCACGAATTTAATTGCATCGAGAACCAAGGTTGCTCCATTAAAAACAATATCGCTTCCTCGTCTTGAGCTGTGTGGAGCTCTATTGTTGTCAAGGCTTCTGAAACAAGTCACATTAGCCATGAGAATTCCTTTCAATCAAACCTACTGCTGGACAGACTCAACTATTGTACTGGCGTGGCTTCATGGCGAACCTCAGAAATGGAAGACCTTTGTAGCAAATCGAGTAGTGGAAATCAAAGACAATACAAACAACACACAGTAGGATCATGTTGTATCACAAGAAAATCCTGCTGACATAGCATCCAGAGGAATGTTACTAACAGATGTGAAGAAGGAGAGGATGTGGTGGAAGGGGCCAGAATGGCTATCAAAAATAAAAGTTCATTTGAGAAGATCAGAAAATACAGAGACAGATTTAGAGTTAAAATTAAAATGTACTTTTACAACAAAAGGTAAAGAAAATGAAGAAAAATCAATTTGGGAAAGATTTTCTAACCTGACTAGAATGCAGAGGGTACTTGCTTATTGCCGCAGATTACTAAGCAATAAAAACAAAGAAAAGTATTTGACAACTAGTGAAATGAATTTAATTTTGCAAAATTGCATAAAAAACTATCAGCAGACAGTGTATGAGAGAGATATAGAATACATTAAGAAAAATGGCAAAGTAAGAAAATCAAGTTCACTAATTAGCTTGACACCATTTTTAGATAAAAACAATCTGCTGAGAGTAGGAGGTCGTTTACAAAACGCTAATTTGCCAGTCACAACCAAACATCCAATAATAATACCTAGTAATCAACATATTACTAAATTATTGATTAACGAAGCACACAAACAAACGTTACACGGTGGTATACAAGTGATGATGACATACCTGAGAAGTAATTATTGGATAATTAACTTAAAATCAGCAGTAAGAAAATGCATAAGGAGCTGTAACGTTTGCATTATCAATAAAGGCAAGATAAATAACCAGTTAATGGGTCAATTACCCCCACCAACCGTGTCTCCACGTTGCCGTCGTGGTGGGGCTTGCGTGTCTCAGTGATCTTGGGGGCTTTGCCGGTAGAGCCACTCATGCCGGAAGGTCCCAAGTGAGAGACCAGACCAAGAGAGACACAAGAGGGGCGCACCGTTCGGAGACTTGAGCAGTGTTCGGGTCCTCGGACGGTGTGCGTCTCATTGGCTTGCTCGCTGCTCTCTGGTACGCGTCTGATCATCAGACGTGACTGTGAGGGCAGCGAGCAAGCAGTGAGAGAGAGGGAGAGAGGAGGGGAGATAGGGACCGCACCCTTTAAAAGGACAACAATGGACAGTTCTGCTAAACAGAAACTACCCCAGGGCGGTACGGACTGCACAGCGGTCCGAGAATCCGCCACGCCTCGTGCCGGATGCCTGCCCCCCCCAGAATACGAGGGGCTTGACCCCCTCGTATTCTGGGGGGGGCAACAGGGCTGTCCACCAACCGTTTGCCGATGGCAACAAGGGCCGAGGAGGCCCCCGATCCGAACCATCCGAGGAGGACCCGATCGGTTTTAGTTTTGGCTCGCCCGACAGAGTGTCGGTCGGGCGGAGCGCGGCAAGAGGCGCGCTGTATTGGAGGAGGGGCTCGCCTGAGCGTCACCTGGGTGCAGAGTCGGAGTCCGAGTTGGACTCCGACGACCTGGTGACAGTTGGCTCGGCGAGCTCTGAACCCGAGGGGGCAGGGACTGCAGCGGAGGACTCGAGGTCCTTCCGCAAGCGGCCTAGGCCGGAAGACGACCGGGGGTCGTCTTGTAGCGAGGAGGTGGCCTCGGCCCGTAAGATCCCCACCAGCAGGCGGGGTAAGGGCCGAGAGGGAGGCAAGGGCAGAGTCCTTGCCTCCAAGGATGCTGGACGACCCCCCGAAGATGGCGGTCGTGGGGCTCATGGCTCGGAGTCCTCCGGCGGCGAGCCGGATGACCGGAGGGCCGGGTTTGCGGAGGTGGTGGAGGCCGCGCTTCGCGATGTGGCCTTGAAGAGGAAGCTTTCCTCTAAGAACAAGGCCATAAGCGAGGCGATGGCCTCCATTCTGGCGGCAGCGGAGGTTACCAGGGGTGGGCCTCCGCCGGACGAGATGTCCGAGCTGCGGGCGGAGGTCGCCCGCTTAGCTGCCGCCACGGAGCGTCTCCGAAAGGAGAACGAGGGGCTCCGCGCAGACCTGGCCAGGCTCCGGGGAGCCGGCCCACAGGGGGCGCCGCAAGGGGGGCGCAAGGAGGACAGCCAGCCCGTGCCGCAGGAGGGGCAGGTGCTGGACCTTGTGCGGCAGGAGATGGCTGCCTTCCAGGCGCGGTTCTCCGTCCTGGAGGGCATCGTCCTGCGCCCCCCGTTAGCGGCAAGTGGGAAGGCTCCAGGCCGGAAGGCGGCGTCGTACGCAGCCGCCGTGGCTGCCACACCGGGGTCGTCCGGCCAGGACAAAGGGTCCGGGCCGGCACCCGCGAAGCCGGTGTCGGGAAAACCGGACCCGGCCCCGGGAAGGAAGAGGAAGGGTGGGGTTGCTGCGCGGACGGCGAAGGCTCCTGCGCCGTCTGAGCAGCGGCTCCCCCCGGCTTCCTCGCCTTCAGCTCCTCCCCCGACTCAAGCCGAATGGCAAGTTGCTGGGGAGAAGAAGAAGGCGGGAAAGGCAGCCAGGGCGGCAAAGAGGCGGGAAAGAAGGCGGCGGCAGCGAGCGCGAGGCGTCGCGGCTGCGCTCCGCGCCCCGAAGACCGCGGCTGTAGTCTTAACGCTGCAGCCGGACGCGGTGAAGAAGGGCGTGACGTATGCCAATACGCTCACCAAGGCCAAGGAGGCCATCAACCTCGGTGAGCTTGGCATCGTCGGGGGTCTCCGGCTCAGGGTCACCATGACCGGGGCCAGGATGCTCGAGATCCCTGGAGCAGGCAGCGGTCCGGCCGCGGACGCTCTAGCCGAAAGGCTTAGGGCGTCCTTGGGCGCGGATGACGTCCGAGTGTCCAGGCCCACGAAGTGCATAGATATGCGCATCTTGGGCCTGGACGACTCCGTCACGGAGGAGGAGGTGTTGGCCGCCGTCGTCAGGACGGGGGGGTGCTCTGCAGAGGAGGTGAAGGCGGGCACCATCCGTCCTGACAACACGGGCATGCGAACCGTAGTGGTGAGCTGCCCCGTGTCGGCGGCCAAGAAAGTCTCGGAGGGCCGAAGGCTTTTGGTGGGCTGGGTCTCCGCGCAGGTAAAACTGCTGGAGCCCAGACCTCTGAGGTGCTTCCGTTGCCAAGTTGGCAACCACGTGGGAGTACGCTGCACCTCGGAGGTGGACCGCAGTGACCACTGCTTCCGCTGTGGTCAGCCCGGTCACAGGGCCGGCTCGTGCGACGCCGCGCCGCACTGCTTCGCATGTGCGGCAGCTGGCAAGCCGGCCGATCACTGGGCTGGGGGCAAAGCCTGCGGTCCACCCGCCAGGGCCGGGTCGAGGAGAAAACCCTCCTCCACCGCCTCCTCCAGACGAACATCAGTCGCTGCGCCTCTCAGGAACTGACGCTCCTGGGCAAGGCGCAGTGACTGACGCCTGCGAACAGCGAGCAATGGGTAGCTCGCTGTCCGATCAGGTCAGGCCAGAGTCGACGGCGCGTTCACTCCAAACGCGCCGTCAGCAACGAGCAGTCAGCAACGGAGACGGGGCCCGCCAGGGCCAGAGCCTGCCAGGGTTGCGGAATTGTTCGAAAGAGTTACCGCGGCCCTGGGAAGAAAGGCACTAGGAGGACTAAGGGTGGGTTTTAGTCAGTAAAAGTCTGACACTCCCTGCCGCTCCACCCAGAGCGGGAGGGGTCATTTGATGATTTCCCATCCTATAAAAAAAAAAAAAAAAAAAAAAAAAAATGGGTCAATTACCAGCTGTTAGGGTGAGTCCACAGCGGGCTTTTTTGAACAGTGGAGTCGACTACGCAGGTCCAGTATTGTTGAGAGCATCAAAGGGACGAGGGCATCATGCTACTAAAGGGTACATCTGTCTATTTGTGTGTATGGCTACCCGTGCCATACACTTAGAAGCCGTTACAGACTTAACCTCTCAAGCATTCCTGGCTGCATTTCGACGATTTGTCGCACGTCGAGGTCGATGTACTCATCTGTTCAGTGATAACGGCACCAATTTCGTTGGGGCTGCAAAAGAGCTTAAAGACCTTTTCAAAGTAGGTGAACGCAGCATTGCTAAAGAAATTTCCGAACACTTGGCAACCGATGGAACTACGTGGCACTTCATCCCGCCGCGAATGCCAAACTGTGGTGGTCTCTGGGAAGCCGGAGTACAAGCTGCAAAGAGACATCTAGCAAGAGTTAGCAAAGACACAAAACTTACCTATGAAGAGATGACGACATTACTATCACAAATAGAAGCCTGCCTTAACTCCCGTCCATTATGTCAGTTGGATAACACTGTTGAGACGATGTCACCACTCACACCTGGACATTTTTTGATAGGTGAGCCATTACTCAGTGTTCCTGATGGTGTCTATGAAAAATCCAACATTAATCTATTAACTAGATGGCAACTAGTACAGCGAATGACACAAGATTTCTGGCGAAGATGGCATTCAGAATACCTCAACACTCTGCAACAACGGACGAAGTGGCAATCTGCTACCCAGTCACCTACCGTGGGGGATATTGTGGTCATCAAAGAGGAAAATCTGCCACCTACGAGATGGCTCATGGGTAAAATAAAAACCCTGCATCCTGGAAAAGACAATTTAGTTAGAGTGGTAACAGTACAGTGTAAAGGACAAAGTGAATTAAAAAGACCTGTATCTAAGTTAATTTTCCTACCTAAAGATGCTTAGTTAATAAGTACGCGATTATTGTAATTAATTTTTAAAACGAATTTTGTTAACTTACCTGTTTAGTCTGTTGCTATACCTGTTTACTATTGCATAATATTTAGTTACATACAGTCCACTAGTAAGATTTGTTATATTGTTTGATCAGTTTTAAGATGTAGCAAGCAATAAGTTAATTATTTACTTATTGCTGCACAATTTATTGTAAACAGTAGCAGCAGTTAGTAGTATTTGTAAAAGGACACAGGGTCCTTTTGGTGGGCGGTATGTCCGATCGTTTTGCATGTTATGAACATGAAGTTAGTTGCCTCAATACAGAGCTAGCAAACAGTCGCGTGGTTTTATTTCTCAAAATATCTTAAAAGTATCTACAACTCACAATCAACCTAACGTCGTCACCAATTGTAAAGAGGTTTAGTTCGTGAGTTTGTGAGGTTTGTGGGGTAATCTGTGGATATACTGAATCGATTTTGAAAATTGTTTTTGTATGTGATAGGGCAGCCACATTCATGAGAAAGACTATGGGCTATACGGAAACGGGAAATTCCAACGGGAACGAAACAACGGGATAAAAGCTAGTAGTATGTACAGGGATAAGCGCCGGTTGGTATAACATTTCATTTAAATATGCCTCTGTGAGTCGGCTTCGGTCAACTACATCTGTGTTCTCTCCCACCCTTCAAACTTCAAAGCCTTTCGCTTTCTCAAGAGGTGTTTCAGTACAATATATTCAAACCATAGCGAATTTGACGATAGTCCACCGACAATTTAAGGAAAATATGATAACTTGAGCAAGTTGGCTAAATGTGACAATGATCTTGTCTAAAATGAAAACACGAGCAAATTGTTTAAAGATTTAACTACTTTGAAGTTGAAGTACCACTTCATTACTGTCAAGGGCCATCGACTCCTATCAACATGTGTAGCAATCTGTAACGGGAAAATCCTAAAAGTGTATGAAAACGTTGTCTGCGTCAAGTACATCGAACTCATTATCTACAAAACTATAAATACCCAAACACACTTTTAACATAATCACATTCCTCGAAACTTCAACATGATCGCGTTACTACTGCTCTCCACCATACCGCTGGTCCTCTACGCGGTCTACCTTCTGTCCAAAAGAAAGTTCCATTATTGGGAAGATAAAAATGTGCCACATTCTCCACCGGTCGCGATTTTTGGAAATTTCTCCGAATATATCCTACAGAAGAAATACTTAGGACAACTCGCTCAGAAAATATGCCGGAAATTCCCTAACGTACCGTACGTTGGCGCCTACTACGGCACGGAACCCACCCTCATCCTACAAGACCCAGAACTCATCAAGCTCGTCATGACCAAGGATTTCTACTTCTTTAGCGGCCGTGAAGTCTCCAACTACTCGCATAGGGAGCTGTTCACGCAAAACCTATTCTCCACTTACGGCGATCACTGGAAGGTGTTGCGACAGAACCTCACTCCTCTGTTCTCCTCCGCCAAGATGAAGAACATGTTTCATTTAATCGAGAAGTGTTCTCACGTTTTTGAAAATGTCCTTGATGAGGAAGCGCAGAAAAGCAACGATATCGATGCGAGGGCTCTCGTAGCGAGATTCACCATGGACTGCGTCGGATCTTGTGCGTTTGGTGTCGACATGAACACGATGGAAAAGAAAGAAAACAATCCTTTCAGTGAAATTGGTAATGTTATCTTCGATACTCAAAGATTCAGAGCATTCAAGTTTGTTTTGCGTGCTATCTGGCCAGCCATCTTTTACGCATTGGGATTCAAATCAATGCCAACAGAAGTCGACCAGTTCTTCAATAACTTGTTGACAGGAATTTTCAAGGGACGTAATTATACACCGACATCAAGGAACGATTTTGTTGACCTCGTGCTGAAGTTGAAGACCAACCATTCGATGACAGGCGACTGTTTGAAGAACATGAAGGATGAAACTGGAGGAAAAATTCATTTAGATGTAGATGATGATCTGCTGGTGGCGCAGTGCTTCTTGTTCTTCGCTGCTGGATATGAGACATCGGCAACCACTTTGAGTTACACTTTGTTTGAATTGGCAAAGCACCCTGAAGCTCAAGAACGTCTTTTGGCAGAGGTGGATGACTACTTGCGCCGTCACAACAACGTGTTGAAGTATGAGAGTGTTGCAGAGACACCATATATGCAAGCCTGTATTGATGAAGCCCTACGTCTGTACCCAGTGCTTGGTGTGCTTACTCGCGAGGTGGTAGAAGACTACACGTTCCCTTCAGGACTGAAGCTGGAGAAAGGGCTCCGCGTTCACCTGCCGGTATACCACTTGCAGCATAACCCGGAGTTCTTCCCGGAACCGGAGCAGTACCGTCCAGACCGGTTCATGCCTGAAGAGAAGCAAAACATCAGGCCATACACATACATGCCATTTGGAGATGGTCCTAGAATCTGTATCGGTAAGGTTTATTTTTGGTAATTTTTTGGAGATGGTTGTGATTTCTGGGTCCTGGGTTTGATTTCCTAGTCTTGCATTTTTTTTTTTTCACTGAACAGAAACTGGGTATTTCTCAGTAGCAGTTCGGAGATATAGAGTGCACAAGTCAGTGTGTGAACTACAATTACTTTATAAATTATATTATAGGATACTTGGCAAATCTCTGTTGAGATTGGCCAGCGTGACTGATATTCGGTCGTATAGAAATACTAGTAAAAGAGGAGCTCGTGCCTAAAAAATATCAGCGGCACGGATCGATCTTCAAGGTTGAGCAACGTTTGCCGAGGTTGGTCTGTGAATGGGTGACCACCTTCACATACTGAGACTCCTCCGTGCCTCGGAAAGCACGTTACGCCGTGGCTGTCATTTGTAGATCTTAGAGTCTTTACGGATAGTCAGAAGCCACAAAATCTGACTTCAGTCTTGCCAAAAATTACCGTGTTACCCAGTTAATGGGTTGTTGAGGTCTGGTAGGCAGCCGCTCCACGTAAAATACTGATATTCAGCTGAATCCGGTTTGACTGGAAGCCGACCCTAATATAGTTGGAAAAAGGCTAGGCAGATGATGATAAATGGGATATTATAAATTGCATATCAAATAAATAATCGCCTATTAATACATACTCATCATTTATATTCTTTTTTACATCAAATAAAAAAACTAAATGTTTAACTAAACTCAAACTGCAGATAATTCGAAATCATACAATATCAATATGACATTACTTGTTTCCTCATAATGCAATACAGTTAAATTTATTTTTGTACAAAAATACTACATATATAGCATAAATACTGACTGCACGGCAAATTTTCCATATTTCATAGCAAAATAACTAACTTTGACTCGACATTGGGTACGTAACGGTTGTTATATCAGGAGAAACTGGATGCAATCGGGACTTTAGGGCACTCCGACTCGGATAGGTTAGGTCAGAAGGGGATGGCGGCCATCCCCTTGGTGGTTATTTTTTTATAAACCACATAGAAGCACCAAGCCCACCATCAACCATGCATAG
Organism: Melanchra persicariae; assembly: GCA_947386135.1. Taxonomy (NCBI): domain Eukaryota; kingdom Metazoa; phylum Arthropoda; class Insecta; order Lepidoptera; family Noctuidae; genus Melanchra; species Melanchra persicariae. The sequence continues at coordinate 3,052,749 of OX376661.1, read as the reverse complement.
AATATTTTAAGGTTTGGCTAGGTCTATTCGATTTGGATAGGTCTATTAGATATAAGATTATTAGCTGTGCATTGATGAAAAAGTTCGCTTTAGGAAAAATCGCTGTACGCTGCGAAAATAAATTGTAGTGTGTTTAGTGATATTTTGAGTTTAATATTTTGCTGTGCAATCAGTAATTTTGATGGGAATTCGAAATCTTATTGCATAGAAAAAGGATATTTTTTGATTTGCGTTTAAATACTACCCATGATAAATACTAGTACCTGTTAGTTCTGTTTTGTACATAGTGTAGATAAAATATATTTTTAATCTAATGGCATAGAAAAAAGTGCACTAAGCTAGCTTAGCATGTGTCATATGTCTAATTAATAACAAATTCTCATCAAAATCCGATCAGACATCACATGCGTGATTTCATGCATCAAAACAAATAAGACAATCTAAAATTTACAAGATAAGATAGGAATTGTTTTGGTAATCTGACATTGGGCTTGCTTAATTACAAAACATTTTTTTTTTGGTGGATAAATGTAAATATTTACGTTGTGATAACATGGGTCATCATTTTTTAAGGAGATAACTACCTACGTTATTTACAGAAAGTAAGACCTTCTGTAAATGACGTAGTTGCTATCTAATTTATATTCTTTAAACTATAACAGACAGATGTGTCACTGGGAAGTTGGTAACAGCACTTTTTCCCTGCTTAAACATTAGGAGGTGGTGAAAGAGAGGCGTTGTGTGGGACTGGCCTCTTGCTAATGTTCCACAAAGTGATTCTCAGGCTAGTTTTAATAAATGACTTATGATTTATTTAGACGTCTATTGATTTAATTTTCAAACATTAAAACGTAACCGATGACAATAATATTCTTTTTTTATATATTTAACTGTGCCTTTATTTTGTAATTACCATAAATAAATAAATAAATAAATCAATAATGATAGTCAAATTTTCAAGGCACATTACCAACACAACATCTTGATTATGGTAGATTTCATTATTGTTGCTAGATTTACCAGATGTGCTTGTCAAGTCCGGTGTTTTAAATAGCAGCATCGAGCGTTCCGTAGCATAAATTGAAAAAATCACGTCATGAATTTTTAAAATATCATTTGTTGTTATAACGGCAAAAGATAAACAAACTCCGTGAAATGTTCAACTGTCTACCTATTAAGGTTCATGAGGTACAGCCTGCTGATACACAGACGGGCTGATACAGCAGGTTTAGTACCTAATTGACCACCTGATTCTATAGAATCATCTTTTTAAACTTCCCAGCCATCACTCAGAACCTCATACCCTTTATTTAAATTCAAATAATTAATAAAACAATAACTATTTTTTCCAGGCATGAGATTCGCAAGAATGCAAATGGCAGCAGGTCTGATAACAATACTAAAGAAGTACCGCGTGGAGTTGGCTTCTGGCATGAAGAGGCAGGTCACCTTTGAGCCCAAGTCTGCGGTCACGCAGCCAATAGGAGGGATCAGACTGAACTTCGTGGAAAGGGAAAACTGGCAACAACGGCTCCTGAAATCGCCATAAATTTGTACAAAATAGTAACTCTTGATACAAGTGGGCAAACTTTTTTTATTGAATAGAATACAATACAATAGAAAACATTTATTCGACACAGGGACAACACAACATAACAGCAACAAACACATGCAGCCGAGGCGAACAGACGCTTGAACCATGAGACCACAATGACAAAAGACCACGTGTATCAACGGTATTCAACACGCTTAATCGAAAAAAAATCTAATAATAAACATAAGCCCATATTCCAAAACGTAAACTCCAACTCAACTCGAACTCCAACATACCCGTAAAGCGCGCAAGGTGACTTTTGTCTCCCAAATTCAGCTAATGTTATTTTAAAGAGTTATAGACATATTGTTTCAGTACTACGTAGTATTTTCACATGCCGTAAATTTCTAATTGACGTTTTCGTACTCGAGAGATGAGCAAACAAATGAAAAATAAGTAGTGCAATAAAAGCCGGCTTTCGAGGAAGAGTGTGGAAAATAATAGTTTTTTAAGTACTTTTAAGTCATTAACGTGTCACCCCACCTTTGTCTCATATTGGTTTCTTGGCAGACAAACCAGAGCATGTTCAGCCTATTTTTTTACATCAGCACAAGGGACCAATTTGTTAAGCAGTTTATTGTGATAAAAACGGTTGAATGATGACAGTATCTTTTTATCAAGCTCATTAACTGGCATTATAATTAGTATTATTTGATTATAGTATGTAAATATTTTCGTTAAAACTTTTATGTAAGACTAGTAATTTAAGTAATTACCTACCAATAATGCGGCATGTGGTTTATATCTCATTCTTCTGTATCTCTATAGCAATAGGAATGTTTCCTGAAAAAATCTAAGTAGTCTGTCAGATAGATTTTCAAAAAATAATGAACAAGTATTGATATATAGAATCATATTTTTTACTCAGGAAACATCCCTATTATCAACTGTTATCAAAGCTGCCACATAATTTGTATCTCCAATGACTTGTAACCTACTTCTACGCTAATTTGCCATGAATAAAGCAAATTAATAGAAAATCAAAGTTTTTCGTTTGTTATTTCAGTCATCATCAGCATCATCTGCCTAGCCTTTTCCCAACTATATTGGGGTTGGAAAATGTATCGTTAACTAACAATTTAATTTATATCAGAACCCTTACTTTATGTCATTAATTTATCAATAGAGCAAGGTTGTTTTACGGAAAACTTAAATTGTCCGTAATAAAATCATTACATCAAAAGATTTTAAGACGGACAAAAAATATTTGAAAGAAAAATATTTGAAACTAACACATAAACACCCATAAGTATTAGCAGAAACAATGGCGCATCGACTCAATGAGTCGAAGCGTTACGATGATGGCATAAGAACGAAAGAAAATTTCAATCAACTACATTGGAGATATTCAAGTATACCTAAAATTAGTATTAACCGGTCAGGCTTCGCGCGCGCGAAACTACAGAACAACAGTCAAGCCCCGCTCGTATTTTAAATAACATAGTATATTATATACCTTATCAGTCGGGCGACACCGGTGTGTCGCCGGCGTTCAATGACATTCTCAATACGACATACCGGTGTGACGGCGCGGCGGAGCTTGGCCGACAAAATTTCTTTTAGATTTAAGTTAAGCATTCGACTATGTTAACCATTAAATTCTCACAGGAAAATTACGAAAATGCGGTATAAGCGTGACAACTCTGAAATGATTCAAATCTTATAAGTGTTAGAAGACACAAGAATAAGTAAATATAACGATTATACCAATAAAATAGGAGACTTAGATTTCGAACCCAGAAATAATGATCTTGGTGTACCTAAAGAAAGCATTCTAGGGCCTTCCTCGTTTTTACTATTAATCTACAGTATTTCTTGAGACATTACCGAAATAAGAGGACCCGTTTCAATATAAAAAACTGGCCAAGTGCGTGTCGGACCACGCACAGTGTGCATTTCCGTAGTTACGCGTCCCGTAAGCCATGACAAAAAATAGCAAATTTTACTATGACATTACAAAGTTACAAATACCCTTAGTTTTAAGTCATTTCCTATGAAAATTTTACCTAATCAGTACCATTTTATAAGTTGGTCGACTATTACTCGTTAACTTGTAAAGCCTACTTAGCTGTGATAGGTTTCCTTTTTGTTATATTTTTTTTTTTTTCACGTCTCCAAAGACAAGACATTTAGACATTAGAAATTAGCACTTTAAAGCTTAATATTTCGCAAACGGATCTTTGGATGTAAAAATGGTTGCCGCACAACCCCATATTTTTAAACGACCTATCCAACAACACCCCACACCATAGACGATAAAAAAATCAGGGCCACTTCACGTGAAGAACCCAAATATTTTTTTTCAACATTTAATTAAACACTTTGTCGGCGTGATCAATATCCAGGCGGCCAGAAAGACAGGCAGACGGACGGACATGGTGAAACTTTAAAGGTTTCTTTTTGACTACGAACCCGAAAGTTACATAAAAAGCTCATACCATTCCGTTAATAAGGAAAATATGATGATCAGAGCAAGTTAGTCAAGTATTTAGCCAAGACCTTGTCCAAAATAAAAACACGTGAATTGTTTCAAGTTGGAGTACCACTTAATTGCTCTAAAGTGCCATCGACACATGTGTTGCAATGTGTAACGGGAAATTCCTAAAATCTTATGAAAATGTTGTCAACCCAAGTGCACCGAACTCATTATCAACAAAACTATAAATAACTAAACACACTTCTAACGTAACCATATTCCTCGAAACTTCAAGATGATTGCATTGCTTCTGCTCTTAACGATATCGCTGATATTCTACGCGGTCTACCTTCTGTCCAAAAGAAAGTTCCATTATTGGGAGGATAAAAATGTGCCACATTCTCCGCCGGTCGCGATTTTCGGGAACTTCTCTGGATTTATCCTACAGAAGAAATTTTTAGGACAACTCACTCAGAAAATTTGCCGGAAATTCCCGAACGTACCGTACGTTGGTGCCTACTACGGCACGGAACCCACGCTCATCCTTCAAGATCCAGAATTCATTAAGCTCGTCATGACCAAGGATTTCTACTTCTTTAGCGGCCGTGAAGTCTCCAACTATTCGCATAGGGAGCTGTTCACACAAAACCTTTTCTTCACTTACGGCGACCACTGGAAGGTGCTGCGACAAAACCTCACTCCACTGTTCTCCTCCGCCAAGATGAAGAACATGTTCTATTTGATCGAGAAATGTTCTCACGTGTTTGAAAACGTACTTGACAAGGAAGCACAGAAAAACAACGATATCGAAGCAAGGGCACTTGTGGCGAGGTTCACCATGGACTGCGTTGGAACCTGCGCATTCGGCGTCGACACGAACACGATGGAAAAGAAAGAAAACAATCCTTTCAGACAAATTGGTGATGTCATCTTTGATACCCAAAGGTTCAGAGCATTCAAGGTTGTTATGCGAGGCATCTGGCCAGCCATCTTCTACGCATTGGGATTTAAAACAATCCCAACGGAAGTTGACCAGTTCTTCAGTAGTGTGTTGACAGGAATTTTCAAGGGACGCAATTATACACCAACATCAAGGAATGACTTTGTTGACCTCGTGCTGAAGTTAAAGACAAACCATTCGATGACAGGCGACAGTTTGAAGAACATGAAGGATGAAACAGGAGGAAAAGTTAATTTAGATGTGGACGATGATATGCTGATAGCGCAGTGCCTTTTGTTCTTTGCTGCTGGATACGAGACGTCGGCAACCACTTTGAGTTTCACTTTGTTTGAGTTGGCAAAGCATCCTGAAGCTCAAGAACGCCTTTTGGCAGAAGTGGACGATTACTTGCGTCGCCACAATAACGTGCTGAATTACGATTGCGTTGCAGAGACATCATACCTGCAAGCGTGTGTTGATGAAGCCCTACGTTTGTACCCAGTACTGGGAGTGCTAACTCGCGAAGTGGTGGAAGATTACACGTTCCCTTCAGGATTGACGTTGGAGAAAGGACTCCGGGTGCACCTGCCGTTGTACCACTTGCATCATAACCCGGAGTTCTTCCCGGAACCGGAACAGTACCGTCCGGACCGGTTCATGCCTGAAGAGAAGCAGAACATCAGGCCGTACACATATATGCCATTTGGAGATGGTCCTAGAATCTGTATCGGTAAGTGTTATATTATTATTTTTGTTAATTTTTTCTTAGTTACATATTTGTTTAAAACAGTTACATCTCACTGTTAGTATTATATTTTTGTATATTTTGAGGTAAACTGTGTAGTTAGCAAATATTTTTTTCATGTATATTGCCTATTGAATGACTATTTAATAAATTGAACAAATCAATCTAGTGTGACTAACTAGATTCTTCAAAGTAGATAAATCAATTAATTTGTTAAGTAAATCACATAACAAATGAATTGATTCGTTGCGCCTGGTCACTAAATATCTTGACTTTCTGTCAATATCGATTCGATGTTTATCGGATATTTCATTTGGCTATCCCTGATATCATCATCATCATCATATCAGCCGAAAGACATCCACTGCTGGACATAGGCCTCCCCCAACGCCACGCTTGCAGGTTGGTTGGCGATAGCAGTGTAGCTGTAGCAATGTACAGAGAATGCTGCTGCCCATTACCTGGTGTGCTATTCTTTTACGTCCGACTCCATACGGATCCCTGACATACTGGCGCCGTTTTGCTCGGCCCGGCCCGGATCGTGTCGGATTGTTCGGGCGATAATATGGCGATTACACTTAAACTACGCCTCTTCCTTACCGGGTGGACCATAAGGTGCCGTAGACATCTGACGGAAAATGCGTCGAGCGTATCAACGGTCACGTCTATTCGGTATAACGTGGTATAACGCATCATCGGTTCAGTGTGCAAGGTTTAATGTTTTATCATATATTCGACTGTTCTGGCGTTACGCGACCGATAATACGCAACGCATTTTCCGTCAGAGGTGAATCGATCCTTAATTACACCTGTGCCACCCGGTTGCTTTTTAGTGGGGCTTTCTTAACCGGCCCGGCGTTTGTATGGGAAATGGCCTTCAGATGAATGATTCTTATCAAGAATCGGCCCGTGTCTGTGAGAATCGCCCAGAGGACACGGTGGAGCATACGGTGGAGTTATGCCCTGCTTGTGCACCGCTGTGTCCTCGTCGAAGCGATCGGTGGCGGCGACCTCTCGCTCCCGCGCCTGGTTCATTCCATGGTCCAGAGCGAGGTGGCGTGGGAAGCCGTCACCTCCTTCTGCGAAGCCATAAACTAGTGAAGCAGGAGGCGGACCGCGTTAGGGAGAGACAAACCTCACGCCCCAGCCGCCGCAACAGAAAATCACGGGCGTCGGGAATCGCAGGGCGATTCCCAGCCACCGTAGGCCTGCGACGGTTGTCGACCACGAGAAAATTTAAAGAGTCACCACGGCCCTAGAAGGCAAAGGGTGTTTGGAGGAACACGGATGGGTTTTAGTCAGTAAGAGTCTGACACTCCCTCCCGGTCCGCCCAGAGCGGGAGGAGTCATTTAATGATTTCCCACCTTTAAAAAAACCGTTAGTTGTTAGCCCAACCTATAATTATATAATAGGAAATATTACACTGACATGAGACTTGCAAACACAATTTTAACCACATAAACATTTAATTTGTGATAACATGGGTCATCATTATCAAAGAAGTTAAATACCTACGTCATTTACAGTGGGTAAACAGGGTCAAACAAATTAGCGATCCGTCAATAAATATGATATCGATACAAATTAAATTACTAAGCGTAACTCCACAGTGGTGATGAATATCATATGACGGATCGTCATTAAGTTGGAGTACGCTATGTAATTTAATTTTACCTTGTGCCATTTTTAAACATTCGTCTTGTTCTTCTTTGTGTCGTTAGCATGACATTACCATTCATTTGACTGTCCCAAAACATTTTCACTTCCACAGCATCGTTGGTGGAAGAGCACGTTACATTTTGGGTGCATGTTTTAGGCCCCAGAATGGACTAGGAAGTAGACCATGGTTTGAGACTCAGCTACACATCCGAACCCTTCTGTTGAATTTAGATATCATTTATTGTATTTAAAATGTCCTGCGGCCCTACCATGATGTGTTAAAGTGTGAGTCGTTCGAGCGAGAAGGAGGGATGGAGCTATATAGGGTGTAGGTATAGCTCCATCCCTCCTTCTCGCTCGAACGAGGCCGCTGTACCCGCTTTATCGATAGTTCATAATCTGATAAAGATTTATTACAATCTTATGGTGTTTGCAATAGTCCGGTCACTTATATAGGTAATCATTCAAATAATTTACAATCATTCCTTTTCCAGGTATGAGATTCGCAAGAATGCAAATGACTGCAGGTCTGATAACACTACTGAAGAAGTACCGCGTGGAGTTGGCTACTGGCATGAAGAAGCAGGTGGTCTTTGAGCCGAAGGCTGTGATCACGCAACCAATCGGAGGGATCAGACTGAACTTGATCGAAAGGGAGGGCTGGCAACAACGGCAGTTGAAATCGTCTTTGTTTTAAGTATTTTATATTGGTTTCTTTGAAGACCACTGTTTCAAATGAAGTGAAGGATAATAATCATTTTCATTCATGCACACAAAACAAAACAAAATAGAAATAGCAGAGCATAAATGTGCATTATAACATGTTTTTTTAATAAGTTGGTAGGTAGGTACATGAAACACGAATGCATGTTCAAAATAAATATTGAAAACAACAGCAATTATACTTAAATCTAGAAAAGACTGCACACAATAATAAAATTGTTATTGTCGCGACCAATTCATTAATGAAAACAGTATTTCGTTATCAGCATCAAGACTTTAGTGTTATTTAGTTTTAAGTAAGTAGGTAGTTTAAGTACATATGTAAATAAGTAAATGATACAAATATTAGTATGTAGGTACCTAAGCCTTGTGAGTTTGACTACAAGCGGTATATGATACAACAATTTCATAGAATAGGTAGAAAGAAAATATGAATTATTTCCAATGACTTATTTCATATTTCTACGAAAAAAAAAGGTATTGAAAAATAAAACAAAATAAATTGAAAATCTGAGTTTGTCGTTTGTTATTTCAGTCAACACTTGAAATTAATTCCTTTCCCGACAGTTTGTTTGTTCCGGTTTCTGACCGTCCGCGTCCGTTCGTCATTTTTGGCTTATGACTTGCCCAGCTAAAAATAGATTTTCGTTTTTCGTGAAAACAGACTAGAGGCTCTAAACAAAGTGACATCACGATTGACAATAGTCTAAAATGATATTGCTTTGAGGATTGACATGTGCTACCGAAAATTCAAGTGAACGACCCATTTTTTTTTTTTATTTGTTCAAGAAAAAATTACATAGAAGTCTTCACACATGTCTTCTGCCAAACTGCTGCTGCAGTGCGATTCTGCCGGTCGATTCTGTCGACATCTCACGGTGTTCACCTAGGCGGAGTGAACGACAACATTTAATCTTAGTCAATCCATAGAGCGGTTACGCACTGCATCCGATCCGAATCCGTGAAAATACGTTCCGAAGTAGTTTTAAGAGCATTTACGCCGTACGTCATTTCATACAAACTTTCAAGTCCTTATTTTCCGAAATGAATGAACCGATTGTAAAGAAACTTCGTACGCATGAAAAAAGGTAGGTACACAGCTATGGACCCAGCAATTGGGATCTTATTCCGGACCAGTGAAAACCCTGTGATGGCAGGATACCTACACATACAAGAAAACCAAATAGATAGACGTATGTAAATAAGCCGACTATACGAACCGCCTAAGTCCACATCTAAAAACGAATCCCCTAATATTGCTACGACAAAGGTTTTAGGTATATTGGTTTTCAATATCACGATATTAAACTGGACAAAGTGACATTGTAGTAGTGATGTGTATCAAGAAGACCGGCTTTATCCGACTTCAAAATGGAGGAGGTTCTATGTTCTACTGTTTTGAAGATATCAAATTCTCTAAGCAGACAAAGTAATATTCTAACAACGATGGCGGTAATCCCGAAATCGCTAAAAAATTCAGCTGTTCAGTACTTTTTGTCGAGTTACGCGCACATAAATGCATGGGGAAGCCGATTTGTTTTTCGCCATTTCGGAGTTGGTCCTACTATAGTAAAAGTTGTTCGTAATGATGAGTACAATGACCTCTTAAGAGGTATTGCGTTTATTCTGTTACACGTTGTATAGTCTGGGATATGGAGACGGACATAAGATACTTTTATTCCCGATAACCAACATCCACGCGGGCGAAGCTGCGGGCAAAGCTAGTAGTAAATAAATAACTAAACTGTAGTCAAACAAGATGCCTATTAACGCGATATTTCCACAAATATCCGCTAAAAACGACTTGACGAATTGACGGCACGGTTGGCGCAGTGGTTGAGCAATTGACTGCTGCGCTGCGTGTCGTGGGTTCGATTCCCACACGGAACAAATATTTGTATGGCCTACAGATAGTTGTTCCGGGTCTGGCTGTTTGTGTATGTGAGTTTGTATGTTTGTAAACGCACCCACGATACAGGAGAAATTCCTAGTGTGGGGCAACGTTTTAAAAAAAAGCAAAGAAAAATATATCTGAATATGTTGTAAGACATTACCACCATGCCTGAAAGAGTTTAACTAACTTTGCTTACCCATTGGACCGCAACTGACTTCTAAACAGAAAAGTGCAATCATGATATTAAATTAGTGCGAAATATGTTGCATTGGTACAATTTTTTTTTTTTTTTTAAGGTAAGACTAGCTGGAGATTGGTTAATGTATAATCCGTGGTACTTGGCAACTGGGCTTAACCCAGTTGTATATGTCTCTTGGTGCCTATTTGGCTTAGCTCTGTTCTGTCTCCTGCTTCATAACAGGAGGGAAGTGCAATTTTTCTTTTCCTAATCTTCCACTGATATTTTCTGATTTATTTCGTTGCGGGATCCAAGACAGTTGAATCATTTCTCCGGGAATCGTCGAGCTTCATTGACTCGGCGTTTTTCTGGTGGTCGCCACTGTTTATTCTGGCTTTCAGGAGCTGCAGTGGTTGGGGAACGTGTGGCGGGTTGGTCCCAAAAAAAATAGCTGGAGATTCATATCGTTGGTCTCAACATAAGCTGTAAAAAGAAACACTTTTAAAAATAAAGCAAGTCGCGGGCTTATGTAGCGTGACTTTGGTGTAACATTCAATGTTTCTTTTAAACCTTATTGTGGAGGTACTCAGACTAAAGCTAGCGCAGAAGGCTTATTCTATACACAACCAGCCAACAAGCCACCAAGAAACTTCCTCCACTCCACTCTCGATTCAATCGCCATGGCAGCAGGAAAATTCTCTCGAGCCAAAGACGTTAATATCAAAACAACAAACTATACTCAACTATGAAATTTGGCTGAGTCGATGCTGAGTCGAGGGCTCGAGGCTGAGGCGAGTAGAGGAAATAACTTAGAATATCAGCGGTAGAGAAGTATACGCCGCAAGTCCCCATGGTTGCTTATTTAAGTCGCGTAATTATGCTACAGCTAGTAAAATCATCCTGCAAGGGTCAAGGATAATCGAGCAAGCGATACCAGGGCTGCATAAAGTTGAAGAGAGTAGGAATTGAATTGATGTCGTTTGTCTCCAGAGTGAACAGTGTTATAGGTTCAAACTTATTCTCAATTTAAAAACACAGCTATTAAAGAACATCATATCGATCTCAGCTCATTGCATTATGCATCACTTTTTTATGGATGGAATGATTCGCTCACACGCTCTGGGCGGAGCGGAATTGAATGTCAGACTCTTACTGACTTAAAACCCATCCGTGTTCCTCCTAATGCCCTTCGCGTTCCAGGGCCGCGGTGACTCTTTCGAACGAATTCCGCAACCTTGGGTCATGCAACTCATGCACTCCTAGTACTCATCGCGTACTATCTTTCACTGGATTGATAAGAGCCAAGTAATACCAGCATTAGCATTGAGATATACATGTGATCTTGACCTTATTCTCGCTATACAGCCATGGTTCTTCTGCACTAAACTGCTCATCACAGATAGACATAAGTATACAAGCTAATATTCCCTGTTCAGACAGACGGTCCGGGGCTGCGCGCATGCGTACTAGCTCCCTTCTGCTGGACTCACCCTGACACGGTAGGGCGGCCATGTTGGCAAGATTCAAGGGATAATGCCAGTATCAACAGGTTAAGAACATGTTAATTGAGGTCATAAAATTGATGCTCTTTTGTTTATGGGATGTTATTAAATATTGTAGGATATCGTTGAATACTTGTGGTAGTCACTTTGATGGATTTTACGGCTTTGGCGGTTTATTTTAGTGAGGATTTTGCATGTTTAATAAAACATCCAGTATTTCATGCGGAAATCATTAAGATGAATACGGTAGTAAAATATTATAAAATGTATCTGGTTTGGCAGTAACTTTTAAATAATTTACTCGCACTGTAAACATTTTAATAATTGAGGTAAGTAATAAGTTCGTAGTTAGAACGATAGAAGAGTCAGTGTCAATGAGCATTGAACTGAAATAATTGGTTAACAAAGTAAACATAAAATCATGAACGCCTACAAAAATTTTAATACAGTTGATCGCATGTTTTGTATTAAACTAAAAGTATCAGGCGCTACAACATAACTAACTTTGCATAAGAAATCCAATTTCTCGTATACAAATATTTTACCGGACGTTTCCCCCAGCCTCCAACAACATGGTCACCCTAAGCATCTCACTCCACGCAACGAGCCCAGTGTGCTGACGCGTTTCAAGCGTCACCCACAAGCGCAGACGGAGCAAAACATTAGCTAGCTTTCAGACAATAACATATCTAACAACTAAATCATATCAGAAACAAAATAAGAATAAAAAACTTTATTTTGTAACGATTTGTAACAGTTTTCCAGTTGTTATTAGTGAGTGTGATATAAAGTGTTATAATGGAAACGTTGTGAGAGAAATTCGTGTTGTGAATTTGGAATATCTTTTTGAAAGCATAGTACGTGTTTTCTAAGTGAGTATTGTGGAATTTTTTTTTTGAGCTCGCCGTGTCTCGTTTCTTATAACCCACGGAGAAAATTAAATCCAATGGGGAATAATTTCGTGTACGTGTTTCCAGGGAGGATGCATACATCTTTTTTCATTGTCCAAATTATTGTATATTTAACGCCTATGTACAACAAATTGCTCAAATATTTCGAACAGGCACCCTTGAAAGTTCGAAAATAGCAAACATTCTTTAATTAATCCTATGAATTCTTGTTCAACAAACATATCAACAGTTAAAGCATTATCAGTGGGCGTTTACACGTGTGGCTTGATTCAATAGCCGTCGTTGCCCGCATCTCTGGCCTAGTTGTATTCATTAAAGGCTACATTTAGGGCGCCTACAATACGCAGTGCGTTGGCTTGTTGCTATGAATGATCTTGTAGGCGCTTTGTTTGAAATGAGGTTGTTATAAATGGTAGCGGAATCTTTGTATGGATTCTGTTCTTATTATTATATCAATGTCATGATTTAGGATACGGACAGTTATTAATTGTGATAAAACAATGTGTTAATTACCTATTAAGTACTTTGAAAGTCATTGATTCTGATTGAGAAAGAAAAATAATTAGAAACAAACATTTGCCTACACCATACTATTTTTAATTATGCCTGATTAAGTTAAAAAATAAAATCAGCATGTATTTTTAAAAGCACACTATCTTACAAGGCATACACTGTTGTACAAAATTAAAAAAAAAAACTTTTAAAAAAATAGAAGAAAGAAAGAATAGAAGTTACGATGACAGACAGACATACACACCATTGCACACGTCAAACTTATTACACCCCTGAATTTGGTCAGGGTTTAAAAATATTACCAGCAAGCCACAATATAATGAAATTGAAAAATTCGAAATTGGTCAAAAACCAGTAAATATTGATTACCATTCGGCTGTTACGTCTTGATAATGTCGAGCAGTGGAGTCAATGATATTCCACTAAACAAATATATTATGAGCGCGCCCTAGTAAAGACTAGAATACATCCCAATTGGGTCGTATAGACTTTAGTCAGTGTCACGCATGGCTACGAGCTATCTAGGCTTTGTAGCGACAAAAACAAAATTAAAAATTTATCAAGCCATCTCTTTTGCACCTTTTCTACGTGTAGTGAAATGTAAAATGAATGAAAAATATGTATGTGTGCTGCCGCTGCTGCGCGGCACACATTTTTCATTTGTTTTTTTTTTTTTTTTTTTATTGGTGATGGGTTTGCTCTTGACTCTAGTCAATGTCAGATATGACAGAAACAAAGTCTACGATGGAGCGAACTTACCCAGAAGGAGCCTGTTCACTCTAACTTTGAAGAGATTAGGGCTGTAAGCTTTTGGAAACACAGACGCAGGCAGAGAGTTCCACTCCTTTGCTGTGCGCATTATAAAAGACGTTTGGAAACGCTTAGTGCGAATTGGTGGAATAGCTACAAGGTAGGGATGGTAAGATGCAGTGCGTCTGGATGTCCGATGGTAGAAGGGGGCCGGTGGGATGAGGTCGTGGAGTTCTTGGGCACACTCACCGAAGTACAATCTGTAGAAGACCGATAAGCAGGCAACCTTACGGCGATGAGCCAAGCTATGTAGCTTGGCAACCACCAGTTTTGCGTCACCGATGAGCCTCTTAGCTCTGCGTGCCGAGTCAAGCGCGGCAAGCTGATACTTAGCTGAGCCATCCCAAAGGTGGCTACAATACTCCATGCAGGATCGGACTTGTGCTTTGTAAAGGGTTAAAAGCTGTCCAGGCCTGAAGTATCGCTTCACCCTATTTAGGATGCCGAGCTTTTTGGCCGCAATTTGGGCTTTGTACTCGATGGTGGCGCCGAAGTTGAGACTGGATGTCAACTCCATGCCCAGGAGCTCGAGCCGATCAGAAACGGGAACAGATGCACCCCGAAAAGTAGGAGTTTGGTCAAAGCGACTCCTTTTTGCGGTAAAAAGACACGCCTGTGTTTTGGTGGCGTTAAAAGTGACCAAATTGTCATCACCCCACTGGGAGACAACGCTTAAGGTCAAATTTGTCCGCTCTACCATGGCCTCTCTCAAGGAACGGACTTCATCCCCGCCGGTTGTTGCGCTGGACAAGTATCTCTCTGAAACCGTACTGTCATCTGCGTACCCAACAAGACCAGGCTGAAGTAAGTTAGTTTTGTACGTGTATAACGTATTCTGTTTACTTATAGAATATCATTGAGTGGAGTGCAATTTATTTATTGTTTAAGAATGCAACAGTCGATGCCCCACGGGGTCAAACGCGGCACTTTTGGGTATTGCAAGTTTTCGATTTTTGAACATTGAAATTTTAACCGTAGTTATTTTAACTATCGGCGTTCAAATATGTACCCACTATAATCCCGCTTAGGTATATACCGCATAGGTAGTCATTTGATTGAATCTTAGGGTATTGGACCACAATAAAAAATGTACATTAATGAATGGATACTTTTTTGAAAGATGCTACCAAAATAGTACAGCTTGGCAAAAAAGTACTCTTTTTGCCAAGCTGTACTATTTTGGTAGTATCTCAAATATTTAGTTCCACTTGTCACCACGTCATACTTGACGTGGTGACAAGTGGAACTAAATATTTTACTAAATGGAAACATATGATGTCGACACTACTTGGCCGACAAGTGTTAGATTTTGTTTGAGTATCGTTTATTGTTCCACATTTATTTTTAACGATTTAATTATTCTCTTCCTGATTTCCCATATTATGGTGCGTTAAGTGAGATAGTGGCGCCCTCATTTTTTCCAAACTCTTTTTTGCCAAGCTGTACTTATCTACAATTTGTGAAAACATAGAGATGGAAAGTTGAGAAATTACACGCTTTTGAAGTTATTCTTCTGCCCTTGTCACGATAAACGTCGTTTAAATACTGGATGGCACTGTGGTATGTCTAGCGAGTGACGTCACCTTGTCTACCGAGTATTTTATAACGCTCGCAAAGTTATTTTAGTATAAGCCTATAAGCAGAATAGGTAACACACTATCACAGACTTTTAAATTGTTGAAAGTAGCCCCTCTAACAGCAGTACGATTCTGTAAACATTTCGAAGTGAACACTTGGGCGGGGTGCATGACGGGTGTTTTGTCAAACCATACAAATAAGTTGGAATGACAGCTCTATTGTCGTTCACCCCCCCAAAGTGTCGACAGAATCGACTGGCAGATTAGTCCCAGCAATGATCTGTCAAGGTTTAGCAACACCTGCCGACGTCAGTTCGTGCATGGTTGGCCATTCATTCAAAGTCGAAGTCATTTATTTGTCATTTATTTCAAATAAACCATGTATAGGTACTTTTGAATTGAAATTGAAAGAGTCACCGCGGCCCTTGAACGCTAAGAGCATTAGGAAGAACACGGATGGGTTTTAGTCAGTAAGAGTCTGACACTCCCTTCTGCTCCACCCAGAGCGGAGGTAATTTGGTGATATCCCATCCATAAAAAAAGTCGGGGTATGGACACAGGTATGCATGTGTTCAAGAGTAGGTAGGTACCTCGTACCGAATACTATGACTACCAAGTGACAACGTTTATTCCAAATATTAAGGCCTATTTTTTTAAGGCCAGCATCGACCGCAAAAAAAAAATAGTTGACTTATACTGGATGAGTTTTTTTCCAGTGCGCAAACTTTAAGAACCACTTCTGCCCATGTAAATGAACAACTTTCCCGAAGAAAGCCATCGTCAATTCCTAAAAAAAAATTTGAGCTTCCCATACAAAGTTGTCATCAACTGTTCACAATTTGCATGGGAGACTCAATTTTTTTTTTAATAATTAACTATGACTTTCTTCGGGAAAGTTGTTCATTTACATGGGCAGAAGTGGTTCTTAAAGTTTGCGCACTAGAAAAAAACTCACCCAGTATTTATTTTAAATTTTTTAGAGATAAAACTTTACCGACCTCGCCGCCGAGGTCCGTCGCGACGACCCATTCAAAACCCTCCCCGACTTTTGCATAACGAGCCAGCCCGCGCCGCTGAGCCTTTAGCTTTAATAACCCCTAATTAATGAAACGACCCAGCCTGTTGTCCCTTGCTGTCCCAAACTGACGCCGCTAAGCCGAGGTCGTATTCCACAGGGAATGCCCTTAGCGAGAGGTCAGTAGTTTTAGCTTGTAGCTAGCTTTGTTGCCTTGGCTGGGGGCCTTAAATTCATTTGGGCCACCGCAGGATAGTCCGGTTATGCACTTGATAGCCCTTGCGTATTAACTTGCTAGTGGTCATACCGAAAAAAAAAAAAAAAAGATATAAAACTTTTATTTCTCCCTATTTAGTTATTAATTTTTTAGACTTATTAGAATTTAATAATAACCTAAATTAAAAAATACACAAAACTTACAACAAAAAACTAAAAAATTTAACCATAAAAAAATTCGTCCTCGGATCTACGCTGTCAGCTGGTAAAGTGCCACAAATAGACTGGCGGCATTGCCACGTTGAATGGCAATGCTTTATAAATAAGTTAGTTTGGAAGCCAGTTTAGTTTTTTTTTTAAATGTAGGTACACATTCAAGTCTCATTCGCATCTCAATGTCAAAACGTCAAAAAAGATATTCTGCTAAACTTACCGGCTAATCAAAGTTGAAGTTTCATGCGATGATATTGCGAATAGATTTTTAATAAGAAATATAACTAAAACGGTAAATATTCTGCTTATAAAATTTTTAACCAGAACATTTGACAATGAGACAAACAAAGTCAATTAAAAACCCGCTAAAAATGCAGCAGGAAACAAATGAACATAGACTGATATTAATCATCATAATGACAAACGAATCGATAAAACAAAATTATTATAAAGGCGACTATTCAATAAAGCCTTAGCTTCCTAACCACGATCAATGGAGTGCAATCTATTATCATTTTCGAACATCCCGCAGCCGTCGCGCCACGGGAATTTGTTCCTAATGAATAGGTATTGATGCAGAAGCAAAATTTACTGTTTATTAATATTCGTGTAGACTGGTTGGTGCCCAATTTGCAAGTTATGACGGGTTGTGTTTTGAGACTCAGCCTGAAATTAGATATATGGATTTATGAGACTTCTTAACTTTCAACAAACCTTTTTTTGTTTTTTATTGATGGGAAATCATCAATAATAACTTCTTCCGCTCTGGGTAGAGCGGAAGGGAGTGTAAGACTCTTACTGACTAAAACCCATCCGTGTTCCTCCTCATGACCTTTGCGTTCCAGGGCCACGGGTGACTTTCCGCAACCCTGCCAGGCTCTGGCCTTAGCGGGCCATGATTGTCGAATGCCGAGGGTCATAAAGAAGATAGTTTACTGTACAGTCGTTTTGCCATAGACAAAAGGATTGGAATTGAGAAATAAGTTTGATCGTTCGAGGCAGACTGTCTCGTGTGTACGGGCGGTCTGATGGAGCCCTGATGTCATTTGTAGATCATTGAAAGTCGTTATCAGTCGTCTCTTATTACCATGTTGTAACAGGGTCGTGGAGGCTAGATAGGCATTCGTTCCATGTGAAATACTTACTGGTATTCTGCTGCGGTTACATGGAAACATAGTGATCTTAGAGCGGGTACGCACTGCATCAGGGGATCTACTAGAGGGTCTAGTCCCGAGCCCGAACTAAGAATGAATGACAACACGATTTGACAGTTGTTCTTAGTTCGGGCTCGGGGCTAATCGTAAGTCCGTAGGTGATTCGGACAAGAAAACGCCCGTAAGTAGAGAGTAGACCCTGCTCCAAATCAGTGAAAATACGAATAAATAAAAAACTCGGACCAAATTCACTTATTACAAAAGAAACTAAAGTGCGCTCATGTCAAAAGACGGTTGAAAACCACTGTTCTACACACATTTCTCGTCCTTACATCTGTATCCCCATTAGTCCACAGTCCATAAACGTGGTTTGCGACCACTAATGGCCACGTTTGACGACCGGGCTGGGCTGGGCAGTAATCGTGTATACAGGTC
Source organism: Melanchra persicariae (assembly GCA_947386135.1). Lineage (NCBI taxonomy): Eukaryota > Metazoa > Arthropoda > Insecta > Lepidoptera > Noctuidae > Melanchra > Melanchra persicariae. The sequence continues at coordinate 3,034,253 of OX376661.1, read as the reverse complement.
AATGAGTTTAACGAATTTCGGAGAGAATTGGTACTTATTCTTTGTTGTTATGGTTTTAGGGTCTGGGAAGAGAATACGTTGTTGAAAAAGATATTGAACCAAGGGAAGTGTATTCATAGAGACAATGAGGACGGAGCCCATGCCTTTAGGACTTTTCAAGTGTGACAGATTTTACAGTGTACCGAAACGGGCACGCGAAGCAGTTGCTCTTGAAGAGCAACTACTTCGCGTGCCCCTTTCGGTGCCCAGCTTACGATCAAAAATCGTAAGCTGCCACTTTCGCGCTCAATTTGCATCGGTGTACGCTAGTCGGACGTCAGCTAGGTGTCAGTTAAGTGGTTAGGTCAGTTAGGTGCTACACGCGGAGACGTCTTTAAATCATTTTGATTTTCCCATCACCTATTAGTGCTTGTGTTGACGTCATAGTAGATCATAGAGTAGGTTTTCATACAGATCGTGATACTTGCGGTATCTATGTCTATCTATATATGTGGTTACTTCAGTCAAATAATTTCGTCAACTAAGTTTAAGAAATAGGTATCTAATAATTTCACCAGCTTCTGTAATTGTTGTGAAGATTTTCCCAGACAAGTTTTCAGGGTAGAGTTTGACAAATACTTTGAGTACCTATCAATATTTTTCAGAATTGGGGGAATTAATGTAGAAATGACCAAAATCAATGCAAATGTTCCCACAAGCGTGCAATCTTTCCTTAATGCTCCGTCTTTACACTGATTCAATCAGCTTCAATAGATTCACTGATTGAATCAGCTCCACACACAGCTCCCTTCGAAAAGAGCTAAAGATCTCTCATTTACCATATTATTAGAATTAGATCACCAACACTCGAATGTTTGATCAAACGTTGGCGGTTCTACCCGAGCACTCATGCAGACCGATTAAGGGTCGTACCATAGAGCACAGACGCGATCTGGCGGGCACTACGAGACGGCCAAAACTTTCTATACAGACCAGAACCGCTACAAGCCTTCAACTGGTTACTGGATATTAATCAGGCCCGGATCTAGGGGGGGAACCAGGGCCGTGCCCCGGGCGGAGTTCAAGGGTTGCTAAATTTAAATGTTTTTGAAAAAAAACTTATTCGATGTGGGGTGCTAAAATTTTCTGGCTAACTTCGCGCGCCTTTGAATTTTACACTCTTGGATTCCTGTTTTCGGCATTTAAGCATAAAAGTAACTCCTAAGTAAATCTTAGTAAGGTTTTCTGATTCACGTTTCGAGGCGGAGACCTAAAATCTCCATTTTTATTAAAGTCCTAAAGTCCTAAGCAATTTGGAAGGAATAACTAATCCTTTTGTCATCATCATCTGCTTAGCCTTTTCTCAACTACATTGGGGTCGGCTCCCAGTCAAAACGGATTTAGCTGAATACCAGTATTTTACGTAGAGTGGCTGCCTACCAGACCTCCACACAACCCTCATATCAACCCATGGCTCCAAAAACTCGATCTAGGAATGAATGACAACACGATTTGATAGTTGTTTTTAGTTCGGGTTCGGGACTAATCGTAAGTCCGCATGTGATACGGAATGGAAAACGCCCGACACTAAGGCCGAAACTACGGACTTCGGGCTTAGACAGTAGAACCCCTGGTTCGGATTGGTTTGGTCCGGTTTCCATTGGTTTGTATGTTTAAAAAATCATCTGCTAGATTGATTGTAGGTAATCGTATATTTCGCAATTACCCCGCCAGTATAGTAACATGTCAAGACAAACAGGGCCAACAATTGTCTATTTGTAACACACTGGTGTAGCACACAGAATCAGAGTCCAACTTACAGAATAGCTAAATCCATGTGTTATGTACGTACGTATGTATGGCTAATGAATGAGGGTTGAATTTGAGTGTAGGGTTTTTTGATTCAGCCTTATACAACTTTTCGGTATGTACATAATTATGCACCTTTCATGGTTTTCAGTTCCACCCTTATGTAATATTGTCAGAATTGCACAGTTTTTGTATATATAACGTTATACATAACGTTAGTCTATACCAGATTCTAAACATTAGTACCAAATTTCAAATGTGTATGTATGTTTTTTGTTTGTTTGTCCACGCATATCTCAAAAACTATAAGTCTGATTGCAAAAATCTTTTTGAGTCGGACTTGGTATAGTCACACTTAAAAAACAGTGGAAGTTTCATAAAAATCGGTTCAGTAGTTTATAAGATAGAGACTTCAAAATTGTAATTTATTTAAAACTAAAAAGGGAGAACTAAAAGTTTTAAGTTTTCAACAATCTAAGGTAAATATGCCAAGTATTTATTACAAGCGACATATCTACCAAGTGACAACGTTTATTCCAAATATTAAAGCTTCTGCCCCGGCTCGGAAAAATCGTAAATTTGGGGTTGATATTAAAGTATGTGTCGTGGCCACATCATAGAATTGAGCAATTCATTAAATTAAAAAATAATAATAATTACAATATTTAGAAATAGTTAATTATAATTTTTTTTTCTGTGTTACGATCTATATCTTCTATGTGTAACCTACACTAGCTAACCCGCGTTACTTCGTCTGCATCACATTTTTCATTATTGCTACGCTATGACCAAATAGGAGCGCCTATTTGGTCGTAGCGTGATGTCATAATAGCCTTTAGCCTTCCTCGATAAATGGGCCATCCAACTCTAAAAGATTTTTCAATTCAAACCAGTAGTTTCTGAGATTAACGCGTTCAAACAAAAAACAAACAAACTCTTCAGCTTTATTATATTTGTAGATTAATATAGAAAATAAAGAGTATTCTATTTCTATTCTGCCGTCTCGGCCATTTCATGCTCTATGATTAGAGCCGATCACTTAGCCCGTGAACTGCTAAACTGTTTGCAGTGGCTACGGATTAGTACGTTCTGTTTAATAAAGATTAAGGTCTTCATTATAGTTTGAAATTTTTTCTTTTAAAAGCTATGTAACTATAGTACCTATGTTTGGTTTAAGAGTTTGAAGAATGCGTTAAAGTTGGTTGCATTTTTGTAAGTAATAAGTATAATGCTCAACCAAAAGTCTTGGATATCCAGTCTGCTAGCATGGCAATAATTCCCCAATGCATACTGAAATCTGACACCAGTCTTGCCAAGAAGTACCGTGTTACCCAATTAATGGGTTGTGGAGGTCTGGTAGGCAGCCGCTCCACGTGAAACACAGGTATTCAGCTGAATCCGGTTTGACTGGGAGCCGACCCCAGTATACTAGGGAAAAGGCTAGACAGATGATGCATACTGAAAGTACTAATGTTTCTTCTTGCGAACTGATCGTTTGTTTTTTTTTTTATAAGAACGCACTAATTAAAACAAAAGAATTTCATAAACTATTCAATCCGGGTTGACACTACAAAACTCGTTGTTGTATGAGTACCTATTAGGATTATAAGGTCATGGGCGCCGCGAGGGGGGTGCAAGTAGGTACTTCGAGCTCCCTTCGCTCGGCCTTGCACCCGTCTACTTTAGTTCTATCTCCGTATGAACGAGCAAAAGAAAATATAATCCTAAACGAGGCGGGGTTTTGAAGACACACCCCTGAAAACAGTAAGTACTGCCTCATAGACTCAAGTGTAGGTATGCATTCGTCGTTTTAAATTTGTCGAACTGAACAACGAACAGAGCCGAGCATAGAGCCAAACATCGTTAAGAAACCACGATCATTCTAACGAACGTTTTTGTAAATGCTCGTCAAAAACTGTATTCTTCACGAACATTTCAATAAAAATGACAAAATTGCTTGACTCGGCAAAAACCTCGAAGCTGTTGTTAGCTAGAACGCTTTTTTTTTTTTTTTTTTTTCGAGGATGGGAAATCATCAAATGACCCCTCCCGCTCTGGGTGGAGCGGCAGGGAGTGTCAGACTTTTACTGACTAAAACCCACCCTTTGTCCTCCTAGTGCCTTTCCTTCCGGGGCCGCGGTAACTCTTTCGAACATATTCCGCAACCCTGGCAGGCTCTGGCCCTAACGGGCCCCGACCCATGCTGACGACTGCTGGTTTGGCGCGCGTAGAACACAGCGCGCCGTCAACCCGGGCCTGTTCTGATCGGACGGCGAGCTACCCATTGCTCGCCGTCCACAGACATCAGTCACTGCGCCATGCTCAGGAGCATCAGTTCCTGGGCGGCGCAGTGGCTGACGTTCAACAGGAGGGGGTGAAATGGGGCCATTACTGGCACTCCATTTCAGTAGCTAGAATGCTTGCTTGCACGGTTGCTAAAACGCTCACTAGAATGTTGTGTTGTTGTGTTGTGTGTTATTATAAACAAAAGAACATTCGCTAGAATGCTCATACAAGTGAATGCATGGTGTAAATCAGTGGCTGTAGACTTGAAAAGATTCGATTGATGGTTTTACTGTGCGCCACGACACACCACGACACAGTAATTTTAAACCTACCTTCATTCGAAATAACCCCAGTCAATGGGGGAAATTCTATGTCCAGTTTTCATCATACACGTCTTTCACGTTTTTTGACCAAAATAAAGACGACATAAAAACTTGCTCTAATCCTCGCTGTTTCTTAAAACTGTGTTAGCTATAACTAAATCGAAATTGGTAGGTATATGTGTCTTCAGCTTAAATGTACTGATTTATTGGTATCGACAACCTCGTTCCGCGCTAACTCAACTGTCTAAAATTCAATTGGTCTCGGTTCACGCCTCCCGAAGTCTCGATATTTCAACATCGGCTTTGCCACAAAACAGACACAGTACAGAAGGTCGGCTCCATACAACGGGCGAAAATACAAGAACGCACAGACCGACAACACTACACATAAAAAGTGTTTGTACACAATAGTACATATTTTACAATATAATTATTACCTCTGCCAAACTGCAAAGCAGTTTTTTGGCAGATGTGGCTCCGTTTCTGTAGCACAAAAGTACACACAAGACACTTACCGGTGATGCCTGTGGACGGCGAGCAATGGGTAGCTCGCCGTCCGATCAGAACAGGCCCGAGTTGACGGCGCGCTGTGTTCTACGCGCGCCAAGCCAGCAGTCGTCAGCATGGGTCGGGGCCCGTTAAGGCCAGAGCCTACCAGGGTTGCGGATTTGTTCGAAAGAGATACCGTGGCCCTGGAACGTAAAGGCACTAAGAGGAGCATGGGTGGGTTTTAGTCAGTAGAAGTCTGACACTCCCTGCCGCTCCACCCAGAGCGGGAGGGGTCATTTGATGATTTCCCATCCAACAAAAAAAAAAAAAAAAAAAAAAAAAAAGACACTTACCGGACACTTATAGGGACTTTTTTCGTGCAGTGTTTGATGTCAAGCAGTGGAGGCCCAGTTCAAATAATCATTTAATCAATGCAAACCTAATTCCGTAGTAAGTACTTGTGAGAGAGACGGTGCTAAACAGAATGGGGCACGTGTCAATGCCATCACGATCGTTCCGTGTATCGTGTGTTCCGTCAACAGTGTCGTCTCACAGTAGCGGGCAGGGGGTCGATTCTGCTATTGCAATCGTGTCTCAATGACCGGTCAATGATCGATTTTTGACGTATAACGTCAAACTTTTGACACATTTCCCATACAAAAACTGTCAAAGTTGTCAAATATTCGATCACTGACCGGTCATTGAGACACGATTGCAATAGCAGAATCGAGCCCCTGGTCTTACTTACTAAAGTATAAGTCATGGGTTTGAACTATGTAAGTACACTGTTTTCAAAAAAAAATAAAATGATAAAATAAATTATTGAACCCCCCAGAGACACGTTGTGTAAACCACTGCTAACAAAAAAAAAAAAAAAAATACAGTCGAATTGAGAACCTCCTCCTTTTTTGGAAGTCGGTTAAAAATGAGGAAAGAAAATATCGTGAAGGAAACGGTACATCCCTGAACCAAAACATGACATCCACCAATCAGTACTGGACCTGCCTTGCGGATCACGGGCCATTACCTCTTATAGTGATGCCTATACCCAAGCAGTGAGACCATTAGGCCGGGACTCCAGCAAAGCGGAGAGGAGAGGAGATGTGTTGAATAAACCAATAGGAGTCCCGGCCTTACAGGCGGATTATTTTATTATTTTACTAGGTCAGGAGTAAGTCAGGGCAGCAACGTCGGTCCGTTGGAATTCATACTAATGATAAATGACCTTCCGAAGGTTGTTAGAGATGCTCATTGCACTTTATTTGCTGATGATCTGAAACTGTATCTTGCTGTTAGGAACAGAGAGGATTGCCAAAAGTTGCAACAAGATATAGATAGGGTGGTTGCCTGGAGCAAAACACAATAATTTGCAATTTAACTTTTCAAAGTGCATGACTATGACTTTCAGCCGGGCGCTCTCTCCAGTTAAGTACCAATACCAAATTAACGGGGTACCAATATCGCAAGTGTCTGAAGTCAGAGATCTAGGTGTTAACTTCTCCAGAATTTAGAGATTATGTAACTAAAATCTGTAGGAAAGCCTACAGAAATTTAGGATTCGTGCTTCGGGTAGCTAAGGGCTTTCAGAATATCAAGGCGATTATTGCATTGTATAACTCTTTAGTGAGGAGTCATTTAGACTTCAACGCAGTCGTCTGGTCTCCACATGAAACTAAGTATAGCATCATGTTGGAGAGAGTGCAGAATAAATTTATAAGATATTTATATAAGAAATTTTACGGAGTATACCCATTTTACCCAAATAAGTATCCCACCTTATTTATATTGGGTATGGTGGGATACAATGAGTTAAAAGTTAGGAGCTTAGCGCTAGTCTCATATATCTTTAAGGTGATGAGAGGAAAGATTCACAATCCAGACGTATTGCGACAAGTGTGCATGTGTGCTCCGGACAGATACGTGTGGCGGCGGCGGCGGCGGCCGCGACTGCTCGCAGTGCCGCGCGGTCGCACTAAGCTGGTGAATGAGGCGCCATTTACGTGCGCACTCCGTATCCTCAACAGTATAGCGGAAGACTTTGACATATTTTGTTGTACTTTGGGCGGATTTATAGTGAGAGCTCTCTTTGAGATATGTTATGGTCCTACTATACTGTGACATAGATAATAATAAGGTGTTTGTAGTAGCATTTAAGTACGATCGAAAACTATTCGTTTGTAACTATTTTAGTTGTAATAAAAATAGTTATCTGCATTATCGCATTAGGTGGCAAACCTGTAAAGATATTGTATGGTGAGAAATAAATAAATTAATAAATTATGCCACTTCTAGTTATAGAGGGACACTAGTACAGTCGACCTTCTGTTTTCTCTCTTTTTGTGTACCGGCTCTACTTGCTCTTGTAAATCACTTGAGATGTTGGTTAAATGTCAAACGATAAACGATTTCACGATATGGTGGAGCGGGCTCAATCCCTGAGGATATGTAAATCAGCCCGTTTATGTGGAGGTTATCCACGCATTTGTTATTGATTTTATTCACTTTTATCCGATCTCTGACAACGAAGCGTTGGGCTTAGCAATTGAAGAAATTGGTATTCGATTTGGGAACAATTGGCTGTGTGAAAAGATTTTGAAAGGAATTCACTACCTACGTAAAGACTGCAACAAAATAGGGGGAAGATGACTAAAAAAATCGAATTAGTCCGTCAGATAGATTAATCAATATTTTTCGGTACTCTAACTGATGGACTAAATAGAATTATATACACTTCTGGACACATCTATTGGCCCACCTTGTATTTTCAGTTTCGTTTGGTCCTAGCTAAAATTTTATATTAGGTCGAGCAAAAAGTTTTTATGCATTTTTGAACCTGGCACATTCACAATTTCATTCAATAGTCTTTTTTTGAATTTCGAACACAGAATTTAAAGAAACAAAAGACAATTTGGAGCCTGTTTGTTGATATCAAACAATCGAATACTAAGAAAACTTGGTTTTATTGGTTTACTTGGATTTAATTCTTGAAAAAGTGATTGATATCTTTGGTTTTGCAACAAACATTACTTATTCTTAACATTAAGGTGAGGTTCTATCAATAATCTATGGATACTTCACCTGAAGTCGCCGCCCAAGCTGTGGCACTTATTGAGGCCGGACACAGCCAAAGAAACGTGAGTGCTCAACTTAATTTAAGTCGATCTGCGGTCCGAAATGTTTATCGGAGGTACCTAGAGACTGGCGGCTTTGTTCGTCGCCAAGGAAGGCCACGATCTCGGGTCACAACTGAAAGGCAGGATCGATTCATCGTGACGACCAGCTTGAGAAATCGTCACCTTACCTCCATTGAGATACAAAACCAACTTCGCGACTTCCACGGAGTATCTGTGAGCGCTAGTTGTAGTGTGTGTATAGTTGTAGTAGTAGTAACTGTTCAGAGAAGGTTAAAAGAACGCGATATGGTACCACACAAGCCAGCTAATGGGCCCAAACTAACGCGAGCCCACCGAACAGCGCGCCTTCATTTCGCACGCATTCATTTAAATTGGACACAGCAAGATTGGAGCCGTGTACTCTTTTCTGATGAGTCTAAAATTGTGTTACATGGCAATGATGGAAGGAAGAAGGTCTACCGACGTAAGGGAGAGCGTTTCGCACAATGCTGCTTTGAAGAGAGGGTTGCTTATGGCGGTGGCTCATGGACTGTCTGGGGCGGTATATCCGCGAGCGGCAAAACTCAACTTGAGGTTGTTACAGGACCACGGCTGCTAACATTAAATGCTGAAGGGTACAATCGTGAGTGCTTAGAACCTCACGTGATACCATACGCGGACTATGCGGGCCCAAATTTCCTTTTTATGCATGATAATGCAAGAGCCCATGCGGCCGGCATCGTCAGGGAATATCTTCGGGATGTGAACATCACAGTTATGGACTGGCCAGCCAGAAGCCCAGACATGAACCCCATTGAGCACATGTGGGACGAGCTAAAAAGACGTGTTAGGGCTCGTCAGCCAGTTGCCCAGACGATGCAGGAGTTGAAAACTGCCATAGAAGAGGAATGGGAGATGATCCCTCAAAATTTCATAGAGCGGTTGATAAACTCTATGCCCAATCGTATGAGAGCTGTGGTAGATGCCCATGGAGGCAACACGCGTTATTAAATTAAACCTTTATTTGATAAAACATGTTTTTTATTCAAAAATCAATTGCCTTTAACAAGGCGCATATCCGACTTGTTAGGCGTAGCTCCATGTCGTATGGTATTCTGAATTCAAATTTAAAACAATACGATCGAAAAAGATGGTAAAATGTATCAGGTTTAAAACTGCATCAACAGTTTTTGTTCAATCTAGCAATCATATTTCAGTAGGGGCCATCGAAACCTAAACTCTAAGGTGGGCCAATAGATGTGTCCAGAAGTGTATTTCAAAACCAGGAATCATCCATATTGTATTACTTCTAGAGATTACCATGATTTCAGACTTTACAATTCCAGAACTCAAACATTAAATACTCCCATTATTCAAGAGTAGGTATGCCAATATATTTCTACTCCTGAAAACCTAGCCGACAATCATATCTTGTATCATATTGACTTCATGAGATATATTTTTCTCCCCAGATAATGAAACCGGATAGTACGTCCGCCGGCGTGTAGCCGGAGCCTGCGCATGGGCAGCCTACCGGACCTAACGGAGCGCTCGCGTCCGGCGCCCGTCCGCGCCGCTGTGCGCACCGTGTCAGACCCGCACCGACACCGGGCCATCCTCACACCGGTATGTTGGTCCACACTGAGAGATAACTTTACTAGAAATTAACTATACAACGTGTCCCTTAGCGAGCGGTCAGTAGTTTTTAGCTTGTAGCTAGTTTTGCTGCCTTGGCTGGGGGCCTTAAATGAGGCTACCACAGGTTAGTCCGGTTAAGCAGTTGATATCCCAAGTGTGTTAACTTGCTAGTGGTCATACCTAAAGAAAAAAAAAAAAACAAAAAAAAAAAAAAAACTTTGCAACGTGTAAAGGAATAAACGCAATACCTCTTTTGGGGTCATTGTACTCACCATTATGAACAACTTTCACTATGGGACCAACACTGAAATTACGATAAAAAATCGACTAAGTAAATAATATTTATATATTTTTTTAAACGTACCACACTAGGATTTTTTCCTGTATCGTGGGTGCGTTTACAAACTTATAATCTCAGATACACAAACAGCCAGACCCGGAACAAATATCTGTAGGCCATAGAAATATATGTGCGGGAATCGAAGTTCATCCGTTCGCAGTTAATCGGTAGGTCAACCACTGCGCCAACCGTGTCGTCAAAAAATATGTAGGTACCCTATATATACCTAATGTCCTCGTACAAAATGGACCACTAAACATTTGATTTTTTTTGCGATTTCGGGGTTGGTTCCATTGTAAAAGTTGTTCATAATGATAAGTACAATAAATGACCCCTTAAAAGGTATTGCGTTTATTCTGTTACACCTTGTATTGTAGTAATTCTTGTTCACCACTCTACTCAAACCCACATATTTTTTTATTTTTCAATGTTCTGTTGGTCGTTTCTGCAATGCGATTCAGTAAACATGTCGAAGTGAAAACTTAGGCGAAGTGAACGACAAGTGAGCTGTCAAACCATACTTGAACAAGATAGAATAACAGCTCACGTGTTCACTCCACCTAAGTGTACACAGTGAAATGTCGACAGAATAAACCGGCTGAAAACATGTCGAAGTGAAGGCGCGTGAGCTGTCATTTCATCTTGTTTTTTGTATGAACTGGCTACCTAACCTACCGAGGCTTACCCTTATATGCACTTACATTGTGTATTGTTAGCTTCAGAAATAATCGCTGAGTGGTGCCTCATTTCATTAAAGTCTAAAAGTTGGCTTCAGCCCATCGTACACTGACCAAAAATTCGGGACCCCATCTTTGAAAAACATCACATATTGATATAGTAACCAGTTCAAAAATTTAAAAAAAAATCCTAGTGTCAGAGTTTCTAAACCGCCTCGAGGGCCTCTGAGATGGTTTATTTAACGATCGCTATTTGGCGGCCGGAACCACCGGCTTTTGTGCCTTCCGAAGCACGGAATCATATTTTTTATCAGACAGTCAGGTGACTAAAGACTGCAATGTCCTAGACAAACTGGAAAACCACTTTACAAAGCATGCTTCACGTGGGAATTGAACCCACGACCACCGGATCACAATCACAACGAGAACGCCTAAACCACTCGACCACGGAGGCAACTGGGTTGAACAGCTGTGTTACTTCCAAAGATTTTTCATAAATATATTGATCAAAATGTTTTTCTAGATTCCCGTGAGCACAATATACAAGAAAGAATGGCCTTGGAAGAAGCAGAAGACTCCAATCCGAGTAGCGGGGTCCTGCATCGGACCTCGCCGAAGAGACTCGGCTGCGTCATCAGTCGGAGCAGCTTCGGTTCGGCGTCTGCTTGCAAGACAGCCCCCGAAGCTGCCCAAACCTCTCGTCAACAGATTCACTCTACTTTGTATCTCCAGCGGCCTCTGTGCGACTGCCTTACTTCCCTTCACTGCGTTTGCTGGTGCAGAAGCCGGTGCTATGCCCCTGGCTATCATGCACACGGCAGCTGCTGTCGTTGCTCCATTCTGTCCTCTAATTCTTCAAAAGACTGGCACGAGATTAGTGATAGCCATCGCACATACTCTTGTGTGCGTTCTCCTAACTGCTCACACAGTGGAGACTCCGCTCCCAGTTCTTCTAGCTTTGTACGGAATCTGTGGCGTGACTCTCTCGCCGATGTCTCTAGCTTTATCAGCATCAGCTACATCCTTAGCCCAAGCAGCGGGCGATGAAGCCAGAAGAAAAGTAGCTCTCAGAAGAGGATTGAGAGCGTTAAGGGCAGCACAAGACCTTGGACTGGTGTGTGGGTCCCTGCTCCTGGGTTTCGCGCTGTTGATATGGTCCGAGGAGGTGTCGAAGCCTGTCACTCCGGTTCCGACGAATGTCTCTGTGCCAAGATGGCCACCGCCTGAAGAATACTTCATAGAAGATGATTATGAGGTGAGTTCAAACTTGTACAGAATTTATTTTTTATCATGGGTGTCGTTAAACTTTCAATTCAATTAACTATTTTTACTTAAGTCGTTGGCAAGTATCATGTCTGTTAGCAAGACTTATCCAACTGGAAACGGAGGTATCTAATCCTTTTTTTTAATCCTTTCCTTTCGGAGTTGTGCCCACCAGTGCGTCTTTCTTTGGTCAATGTAATCCTTATTTTAAATCCTTTTCATTAGGAGCGGACCTGCGGTGCTGCCGGCTGCCCAGACATGCAGACCCTATCAGGCACAGTTCTGGACGCCGACGGCAGGATGCTTCTCGTAGCCATGTGGGCATTCCTGGCCCTGCTGTCGGTGGGGATAGGCGTGTACGGTGCGCCGACTGCGCCCGCACCACCGCCCGACGCACGCTCTGTTTTCGGGGACCCTCGGACCCTGCTCGGGATGCCAATGGGGCTGTTCATAGGACTCCAGCAGGGATTTATTTATACGTCGTATATTAAGGTACAGACATAGTAAAAACTTTTTAAAAAGTCAGTCTTTTTACGAATAAAGTTCCTCAGAATTCGTAAATACTTAACAACACAAAACACAAAAAAAACACAATTTACTCTATTTCGTTTTAATGCTTTCCAAGATTGGAAAGTATATACGAATGTCTCTATGAAAATAACAAACATTAAAAGCTTTTGAAACCGGTTATCAGTACATTGTTGCAAGTACACCTAATAACTGCTTATTCCTTTTCGACATCCTCAACTGTTCCTATACGTATAATTATAATAAAACAAGTGACTAATTCCAGTGGTACGGAGTATGCGTAGACGGGTGGTGGTGTGCCTGGCGCTCCCTCTGCGGGACCGGAGTCCTTCAGGCGCTGGCAGCTGGCACCCTCTCAATGGCCGCAGCTCGCGGCAGGCGTGGAGCCCTAGCGGCCGGCGGCGGCGCAGCCCATGCGTCGCTAGTGCTGGCCTTGCTGCGCTGGAGAGCTGCTAAGACAGATCTAGCGCTGCCAGCGCTGGCGGCCGCTGCGTGGGGCGCTTGTGCTGCTCTTTGGGATGTTCTGCAGGTATGAGTTTTGGAGTTTCAGCGATAAAACCGCTTAATCTAGATTCTAGCCAATATGCTTTAGTTCTAGTAATAGTACACTTGAGACTTGAAGACGGTTTGTGTTTCCTGAGAGAAAGGCTTCCTCTGGCCAGCAATACCTACAAGGAGACTATTACCGATGTCATCTAATATTAACCAAAAAACAGTGACGCAACGCCGAACGTCTGGCTGACCGAAACACAAATAAGACGTGGCTCCTTTTCCTAATTGCGAGGCCAAAAATTTTCGCACTGCTAAAGGCCACTTTTCTGCCCCCAGTCTGGCATCTGCATAGGCGGCCCAGGCTGGCGGGGCGCGTGGTCTATGATCCTCGCAGCCCGGCACTTAGGGATGGCGCTCGCGTGCATCGCGCGACAGCTGCTGTGCGTCAGGACACAGCTGGCGGGTTTGGCGGCAGCTCTGCTCGCTGCACTGGTCACCCACACCATGCTGGAGCTTAGGTTGCGCAGAGGTAAGTCTTACCGATGTCCTTGCACCGTATTATGAAATGTTAAAGAAAGTTATCCGGTTTAGTTCCTAAACACGGACTGGTCGGCGGCGGCGACCTCTGGGGTCCGGCCCTAGTTCAATCCATGGTCCGGAGCGAGGAGGTATGGGAAGCAGTCACCTCATTCTGCGAAGCAGTAATAGTGGCGAAGGAGGAGGCGGGCCGCGTGTGGGAGAGGTAAACCTCGCGTCAGGAGTCGCAAGGCGATATCCGGCCACCGTAAAAACGGGCCTACGGACGGCGATTGTTGGATTGCGCGCCGTTAGATAAGACCAAGTACCAGGGTTGCGGAATTTGTTCGAAAGAGTCACCGAGGCCCTGGAACGCAAAGGGCATTAGGAGGAACACGGATGGGTTTTATTATAGTCAGTAAGGGTCTGACACTCCCTTCCGCTCCGCCCAGATCGTAAGGAGTCATTTCATGGTTTCCCATCCATAACAAAAAAAAACACGGACTGGTCTTCGCTGATTGTTTAACTATTGTGTCTGCTGTGCGGACAGTGAGTCTGTTAACTAGGTACATTATTATTCCGTCACAGAAAACAGGTAAGGATACTTCTGCCACAAGTGTGTCGGTTTAAAATGTGCGGGAAAATCACAACATCTGGATACCTCTACATTTGAAGATGACCTATAATAAGGCCATCAGTTTACTGCCAGCATATCGATACCAGAAGTTTCAATTAACGTAAGCGACATTTTAGAATTTTTGATAAATGCCACTTCAAGTAATCGCTGTAAGGTTAATTTTGGCATTTTGGGTAAATGTCCCTTACATTAACTGATACTTCAGGTATCGATATCTTCCAGCCAATACCGCTCGCTTAATCTAGTGAGGCTAAAATATGTTTTTATCTTTCATGTCTTTTAATCAGGAAACTGGCAAGGGATGGAATGAACTGACTGTGTTCGAGATAATGAACGAACTGTCCATTATTATTGATATTTGCTTGAAGACACCCCTCACAGCTAAAGAACGAAATTTAATTTCATTTTTATTTCTTTCCACAGGGGAGGCGAATCGCCCGAGATCCTAGCGAAGACCTACAGCGACGCAACTGTCGACGCTGGCAACGACGACGTCAGACGACGTCGACGAGCCTGACGTCCATGACGTCGCCTGCCACGTCATCAGTTAACGTCGCTGGCGAGTGAACGGCGTTTTTAATAAACATCGCGACCCGTAAACGGCGCGGCGGCGTTTGTAATAGTCGTCGCGGCTAGTGAACGGCGTTTGTAATAGACGTCGCGGCTAGTGAACGGCGTTTTTAATAGACATCGCGACCCGTAAACGGCGCGGCGGCGTTTGTAATAGTCGTCGCGGCTAGTGAACGGCGTTTGTAGTAGACGTCGCTAGATGTACCAAGTTTAACGACGTGTTGTGACACTGGACAATGCAGTTTATTGACATTGCGACATTATACTTTAAAAGACTATTTATCTACTTTTCAAAAGCACTAAGTAACTGTTCTATAAACGAGTGAGATCTATTTAACTTTCTACTTCTTAATAAAATATTTTGTGAATGTTCTTGTGGCGTAAAATTTTGACCAATGGACCTACAAGTTTTATTATTTGTTTAAAACGAATCCGCGGTTTATTTTTCATAAAAAATAAGAAGTTTTTTTTTTAACACTATTACCTGCTAATAAAAGGTCTTTTATTTTACGCCATGAGCTGACCGTGACTTATAGAAATAAGGGCAAATCAATGGGGCAAATTGGAACTGTTGGAAATGTCAGAAAATGGTCTTAAAAATTGACATCAAGAACTTAGTTGTTTAATGTCAAATGAGAATGTTGACATATGCGGGCAATGGGGTTGGCCGGTGAAAACTTTAGGTAGATGGCGCTAGCATAGCTTTCACCTGTCAAGTTTGTGTTGTGTTTTGGCTTTACTTGTTGAGTGCGTTTTTTTATAATATTGAAAGAACTGTTGTGAACGAAACATGTATTCGACATGGCGGATAAGTGGGTTGAAAGCTGAATTGAAGAAACGAGGCGCATCTTTACGAGGAAGGAAAGCAGACCCAGTCGACAGGTATAACCTTATAACTATAAATCACAAATTTTCCCTTCTAAATACATGATTTTGAAAGAGTGTTTGCTAGCTTGGTTCTCGTTTACCTAATGTACTTTGATACAAAACGTTTTATCAAAAGTATAAGCTTTCAAGTTAGTGCATTTTAAGTTATTTCTATCAAGACTGAACTCGTTGTTTTGTTTACAGATTAGAGCTGTATGACCGGAATGTTTACTTTGGAAACGCAGGAACTCAAAGCCACGATGATCCTCCTCACTCTAGCATGTATCAGGACATCATCAGCAATACTGGGTCAGCTATACTGTACTAATAGATCATTCTATAATTTGATTGTAAACACATTTAAGGCCCTATATGTAGGCCCTATAAGAGATGAGGAATTTATTTCTGAGATGTTAGAAAAAGTTCACAACTTCTTTAACA
This sequence comes from Melanchra persicariae, assembly GCA_947386135.1. Taxonomy (NCBI): domain Eukaryota; kingdom Metazoa; phylum Arthropoda; class Insecta; order Lepidoptera; family Noctuidae; genus Melanchra; species Melanchra persicariae. The sequence goes on along the minus strand of OX376661.1, from coordinate 3,018,285 downwards.
ATTTTTTTTAACAAGAGATTTTGAGTAAATATTTAAATATCAAAATTATTATTTAATTAAAAAAACATATTAATTATAAATAGGCTGTAGGTAAGTTAGGATACCTGTAATAAGATTTTCAGATTTTTTTGTTCTTGTTTTCTTTAGTTATAATTTGTTATTTTATTAGGGTGTGAAAATAAAACTAATAAACATAACTATTTGAATTTCTTTTTATTATTTACAATCCTTACTCTAAAATTACACAACATTAATCATATAAAAAAATATTTCGGATGCCACATAAAATGAGACTAAAGGTGTCTGCAAAATTTTATAAGTTTTTGTTAAGCCTATTAATCTCTCTGTGTGTACTCTTTGACTTGCAAGTTTCTGATCACGCGCGCTTTAATACAAAACCTGGCAACTGTGATCTGGCTTTCAAGAAAGCAGGTATATTAATTTACACATTTTTCACTGCAAACAAGTCCTGGACATTAAATTAAATCCTCTATCAGCCATGACACCATCACAATATCACCTTCATCACACAAATTAATCAATGAGCTGTATTCAATCATCATCTTGGGTAGAAATATAAACATTATCAGAAAAAGTCAAATCTTCTGAACTGGTAGTTTGCACAGCTGATGTGTCTATCTCTTCAAAGAGTGCTTTTCTATGAGCGGTTTGATAACCGCTCTTCTCGAGCTTGAGCTTCTTGAGAAAGAGTTTTAGTAGTCCAGGGAAACAATGTTGGGACCTTGTTGGGACTGCTGTTTTTTTCAGGTAACGGTGCTTGTTTTCAATGCCTTGAAACAAGCACCGTTACCTGAACACATTTTTATTATGATGCCGAATATTTTTAGAACACAATTAATTTGACGTACCTGTATAAAAACTAGTTTTATGGTAATCTGTTTCCAAGAAATGTTTACGACATAACCTCGAATATTTTCCGGCTTGAAGTTTTGTCTCCTTATGGCTTTTAGCCACATTTTTGTCATTGCTGAATCTTTAGGAAACTGATGCGCACCTATTTCCTTACAAAAAGGTACTTCACAGATCTTTGGAATTGTGAAAATAATTAGTTATTCAAAATGTTCATAGAAAATTCTTATATTTTGGTTAAAGCTATGCTAGCGCCACTTTGACAGTTGCCAACCCCATTCTTACAGCCTGAATGCGACCTTTGTCTAGACCCCCTGCTTCCTACTACTACTACGGCTGAACAAACTACACGATTAAATTACCACATAAGGACCCTTAATCTATTCTGTTTTATAAAAAATATATTTTATTTTAATACCTACCTATTAAATCCTTGACTGACTGTTCACTACTTTAAAGTCAATGTTTTATAAATGTTTAGGATAAAGTCGTTGAAATATTATTAGACTGATCGGGTTTGAACGTCGATACTGAAGGCTACGTTTATACGACATCTCATGATGTCATACTGCATACCTATTGACGGCGATGATTCCGGCACAGTTAAATCAAATTAAAATCTTGCGATCTTTTACAAAACTAAGAAGAGGCGAAAGAAATGTAGAAGAAATAACTCTTCAAATTAGGCTGACAATTAGCACTTCGTCAATATTATTACAAATGAAATGAATTGAGGTTTAGGTTGTAGAAATCGCTATTTTTTTTTCAATCGATTTCTTATTTAATACGACTGGTTCGGAATCCAATGTAAGTCAAATATAGCCAAAACGCAAGCACCACTGTCGCATAAACACTGCCTAATGAAAAGAAAACTGATGGTTTGTAAATAATTTTTCGATTTTTTATACTTATAAAATCATCTTATTAACCTGACCAATCGTTTATTAAGTTAAGACAAAACCGTACCTATTAATTACCCAAATCACCAAAATAGCTTGTCTATGTAGGCTACAAGATTGTCAACTTGCCATGTTTACAGGTGTTAACTGAAGTAATAAAATTACAAGAAATAACGAATTTGACTAATTATTTCCAGTTATTTACAAAATGTCCCATAATTTTATTACTTTGTAAGCTAATTGACGTTGACGTCAATTTGTAAAATTAATTTTAACTTTGTTATTTTAGTTACGAAATGTCATAAAATGTTCAGACAATATTATTTGGATCGCGATAAGTGAAATAACGATGTTGGATGTGAGTGTTAGTATAATGATGTGTTTACGACGAAAATATGAGAATAAATAATTGTTGACTGAATTTGTTTTCTTATTTAATTTATCCATGTACTTATGTCATTTTCTTCGGCGGTTGATTCATAGTTACCGATTTTTGATATATAGGTACCTACTCAATCAAATACTCATTGTGTCCTTCTCGAACACATATAATAGTAGGTATTTATACCTCCGATACTAAATTAAAAATCCGAAATTGACTAGGTATTTGTCAATCTCTACTTCAGCCTGAAAATCATTTTTTTTTTTACAAAAAAGTAGGCTTTGACATTTTTAATAAAAATTATAGGTGGTAGGTAGCTTCTCCAAATACTTACACCAAACCCTTATCACCAGTTGCCTAGAATTTTCCTAGTTATGACATTTCAGTCTAATCCGTCAATCCAAATCATAAAAGTACCTAGCTTGATTAGTAATTCGTTATTGTTGAGAGTAAATAAAACGCACGTCGTCAACATTAACACATTGTTTTTATTTTTCCAATGTTGTCTAAGACTAGGGACCCCGTAGCATCGTCGTCATTTCACAAATTCTAGTTTATGTTTGCGCCAAAATCTTTACAGTAATGTTAACAAGCATTCTGCTACAAAAACACGAAAGCTGTTTATTACTGTGTATTTTGTGCCAAAATAGAAACTCCCGAATTTTACATCGTAGCGTCAATTCAGCAGTGACTTTGGATGAACTTATTTTAAATGCCTTACTCCATATTTGACGACCACGAAACAGGGTTAATTACATTCGATACAATATGGTAGTAGGTACATAGCACTAGCGACAAGGATCATTTCTACAATCAACCGTTTGAGATGGCATTTTCCAATTATTAATCGCTTCTTTATTATTATTTTTAAGCTAGAACACTAGATATTTAGCAGTAGCAGGTCTAGGTGCAAGTTTTTGTTTACAATTACTTAGGGTTGTATTAACTATTAATTATAATAAATAATGATGATGATGATAGTAAGACTATCATTAAAATTGCAATACACTAGAATAAATAGGGTATTGCAATTTTAGTGATAGTCTTACCAAACGCTTCTATTTGCATTCGTAGTAGGCTAGGAGAATTATTAAAAACACCATTTTGTTATTTATGGTACGTGATACCGCCAATAACAATTGATTGCAGAAATCACTATTGCCTTTTCATTAATCATAAGTTAAGGATAAAAATACGAACAACACATATCATTACACATACTATTATTGTCTGCAATAATCGATTTTTATTTCTAGCTGACAAAAACGTACAAAAAAATTGATCGACAGTAACGTTCCACCGTTTTTCTGCTATATTTTTTGTCAAATAGGACATTTTGTCGTTTTAGTATTTCATATTGTATAAGTAATATAAACATCAACAAAAGATTGACTTCAGTCTAATATCAGTTTTTTTAATGGCATTGCAAGCACTCGTGTTTTTATTTCTTTTAAAAATACATCTAAAAACATTGATTACTTTTTAAATACATAATTGACATCTAAACAAGTAATGCTGAAGTTAAAAGCTTTAAATAAGCACCTATTAGAATATGTCGTTACTCGTGGGGCATGTCAGTTACAACACGTACTAAGTATGTCAGCTTGATTTACATTCACTTATTGACTGATTATCAAATTTGAAATTAGAATAAAAATCTTCTCAGATTTTCATTCACATATGCATGTCAGAATTCTTCCGCCACAGAATGTCAAAGTAACGGAAAACAAGGTAACAAAAGAGGAAAAATAAAAATAAAAGAAACATATCAAAACAAGTTTTGTCTTTATTACAAGTCTATCCGTAAAGTAATCTAAAAATAGCATCACAATAATAATTAATTAGCGCACGGAAAAATTATACAGTTTACAAATTAATAAATAAAATCGTGGACGAAATAAACGCTTACAAAAACAAAACACAATTTCAGGACTAAAATCCACATGCATTCCATTTTTAAAATGAATGCACGCTGATTACACTAACACTAATATAATTCAACAAAATATTTGTTTTAGTTGTAAAATGTCAGGATTATGACACCGGACAACGTTTAATGACACTGCGCAACTAACTTTTGGTAAAAGACGTCGGCAAGTGTTATAAACATAGGACTTGATTATAAGTACCTAACTAAGGCGTAGGAACTGAGTGAAGCTACGGTATTTAGTAACTCACAAAGCGAATACATACAAGAATTCTATCGAAAACAATCGATGGATCTATTCAAAATGTCTGTTTTCTTGTTCCTTACATTTAAAAACTTATAATTTTATCAGTTGTTTTGGCAAATAAGTTTAAATACGATACCGCAGCTAAAATACAAGTTATGCGGGCTATTGACAGTCTTACTCAAAGTACATGTTCAAACACTGAGATAGGAGGACCACTGCAATAACCCGGAGTGTCGGACAAAACAGGGCTACCTATATTACACAATAAATAACATAAATAACTGGATTATAACTTAATAAAAGTACGCGTGGATCTATGAAAATGCATTAAACCATCGCCTTAGTATATTCAAGCGTCAACTTTTCATAGTAAACTAGTTGAAATGACTAGTTTTCTAAAGTTTTCGGAGTTTAGTTTCTATCTGCTGGCTGTCATAAGTATTGTTTAAATGCTAGCCAACGAATGAACATTTTTTCGCACGCAATAATTTTCAAGAAGAGCCTTTACTTTCATTTTTTAATCTCGAAGACTTTTCTATAAATTGATGCAGTTTTCCATGATTTACAAAATTATCAGATTAATTCAAGGTATTTTTGTAGAACCCTGTCCTATGAACGAAATATTTTATTTCATTCCTAATTTTTAAGGACGACCGCAACACATTCGATTTTTCATCGTTATTTTCAAATATTTTAACATCCTACTTTGTATAAACAGCGATCTAAGTTCGATTTTTAACACTAGATATAGATAGAAGCGTCGATAAATAATATACATAAGAATAATTACGTTAGTAAAAAAAAAATACTGTAAGAAGCATATACAATCAATACTGTTCGCCATTTTTTTACTTTTCATCCGATTTATGAAAATTGTTGTCAGTGTTGCCATATTTGCGTCAAAATCATAGACAGGTTTTGATTTTTATCAGCGGATTTCACGTCGACATCAACAACGGACAGACGTTTTTTACGTTGATTTACACAAGAGCTCGATCCAAATGCAGAAGAGTGTGGTGAATCAAAAGAGACAGAAGATCACATGGCCCCATGAAGTTTATCTTCATGCATGGCCCTCTCCAACCCAGACCAGCTTGGTTGCAAGTGGGCCATCGTGTGACTGCTTCTCTCTGCCCACGTCTTTTGAATGAATCTCTGTACAATATGCGTGCAAGCAACGCTGACATAGTTTTATGAACATTATACAAATATTTACAACCCCGGTCTGTTTAACATTATGAATATACAAGATATAGTAAGTACATTTTGTGGTCATTGATAAACATCAAACTTTATATCATGAAATAACTTTAGACACCTATTTCAGTATGACTTTGGCGTTTTTACACGATTTCAGATCCTTTATTTTATATGTAGCATACCAGACGCTGCATTGACATATGTACATGTTATATAATTCATTATCTTGTATTACTTTGAAATTTTATTTGTTATGCCACATTTTTTTTCTTTCCCGCCACAATCTGGCAACCTCCTACTTGCTTCCCAACGGTTCATAAAACCTCTTTCAAATGATGATTTCTAAGCTTAACAATTTGGTATTCAAAGAGCCTGATAAATAAACCTAATTAATTGTTAATAATTACATCTTCTTTAACTTTAATGACAAGATTACGATACCTGAGTTATATTTATCAAACTCGATTAAATTACCTATAATAGTTATAATATTTACCTACACAAACATTGTGTTCTTATTAGAAATATCTGTTCGAAACAGGTTTTAAGGAAATACTTCCTAGACAACCGAATTATCAAAAATCAATCACAGACAACTACCAAGGATGGGACTCGACGCTATTATATCGATATCGATGGATCGATCGCAGCGACAATCATAGTTTTTCAAGTACCGAAAGTTCAAAACGATGTATCGATAAACCGCGTCGACTCGCCAATGCTCGCACTAACGCATCAACAGCGACTAGAAGTCTACTCACACACCGCGTCATCACTTCGTACATCCCGCAAAGTAAATTAGACTATAACACGTGGACTTAAGGTGTATATTTACACGGGCGTGTAGTGCCCGACTGGTTTGTAGAACATTTGGCCGGTGACGACTCGGCGGACGATTTCCTTGAGGATGAGACTCTTCTCCTTCTTGATCTTCTTGAGGAAGCCTCGGTTCTCGTTGGCTCGCCGGGACAGGTAGGGCAGCACCTCCACCACGGGCCCGTAGGGGACGTACTTGTAGGCGGAGTAGCCAGCTTGGCCTGGAAAGAAAAAAAGGAATTTTATGAGCTACAGAAATTATTTTACATCTTTCTAAATGATTCCTGGGGTTATCATCAAATCTGGATTAAGACCTGAAGATTGCATCTAGATTTATGGTCCCGGGGTCATGTCGGATATCGTCCCATCGGACTGGTATGGCACTATCATCATCATCATATCAGCCGAAAGCTATAAAATACTAATTAACGTACCGAGCGGGAAGGTGATGTGGTCGCACATGCCGAGCAGCTGTCCGAAGCAGACCACCTTGTCTTCCGGCTTGATGTCGTGCTCCTTCATCAGCTGGATGGCGTACCGCACGGTGTCCTCGTTGTGGGACGCCACCATGATGCCCAGCCGCTCCTTGTTGGGTCCCTGCGAATAATAACAGAGTTTTAATTTGATCCTCCCTCTGTCCTCGTAACGCTGTAAGGTATTCATATACTTCAGCTCTCTCCCCAACCAACGCACGGCTTCGTAATTATCTTAGCACATTTGATAATCGTGAAAAAAGGACCAGGTGTAGTGCAGCACAGATCCAGGGTTTCCGAACACTTAACATTGAAATCAAACAAAGGCTAGTTAAACTAAACTGTAATAAAACCAAATGTCACACAACAACAGAGTACAACATGAACTTATCGAGAATGCTTTTGATATTATTGTCATACGACTGAATTTTTTTCTTCCAAAAATTTAGGAAAAATCAGGCCATGATTGCCCTCACCCTAAGCCTGCGCGACCAGGCCTTAACTGTTCTGGAAGCTCTCATAATGATCCAATGCCTTCCAGCACACGGTCACGGCCAAAACTGAACCTTTCGGCTCCATCGGCCACCTGTTTTTCAGCAATCAACTGCTGAAGCTTCAAGCAGCTTCAAGACCTCGACGTCTTGCAGAAAAAAATGATTATAACGATGTTAAAATGAAGCTCACCTTGACCCTGCTGAGGATCTCCTTGAGACACTTGTGGAAGGACACGGTGGTGGCGTCCACGGTGTCGCAGGTGGGGTCGTCGTAGCCCATCGCAGCCGCACGGGCGCGCTCCTGCGAATTTGTTCATAACCATTAATACGAGATATCAATCTACATGCCAAATTTTTGATATATTAAGTTTAATTGCCAGGTTTACTGCCTTATGGCACCTCTCAAATATCATTCGAAAAATTCCAATTCGACAACCTTAAGAAAGGCTTGAATCTTTATTTTTAGCGCTGAAATCCACACTTCTTAATGCAATGCAGCATCCAGCATCTCGCGTTGAATTGTCTGCAATAGAGCAGCTCTAGCGACATCTATACCGCCACATACGAACTGCATAGAGACCTGATGCCACACATTTCCTACACCGCGATCAAAGTTGCCGACCAGAGACAACACCGGTCTGGTCGGAAGATTCTCTCTTTTCAATGATGTTAGTAAAAAAGGAATACAGCCACTAATTGGCCGTCAGCTACTTTAGCGGCCCTGGAATGAGGGTCGAAATCATGGTTCAATAAGAATCAGGGTTATAAGAACCTACCTGTTCAATGTACGCGCCGCGCACGAGCTTGGCGCCCCAGTAGAAGTTCTGTCGCTGCGCCTGCTCCAGGTCGGTAAGGATCTCCTGGTATGTGTTCTTCAGGTAAGTCTGGTACGTGTTGAACACTAGGAACTTATCCTGTGGAGAGAGAAGAAGGTTCATTCATGGTCATTTCTGGCGTCGAAGGTTCATGTGACTGGTTTTACGCTGAAAGATATTAATGAGATCTTTATCTCAAGAACCAGAAAAAGCAATGATAAAATAAAAATATTTCCATCACTCACTTTGTTATATCTCCTCATCATCTCCAAGCAGATCCTAGAGATGGCAGGCTGGAAGTAAGTCTGCTCCGCATCAATCATGATCCTGACGTCCGCGTCATTGGCAATCTTGATGATGTGGTTGAGGCGGCGCAGCATGTTCCTGAACATCTCCTCTTCCTTGGGCGAGATCTGGGAGATGAGGCGACGCATCTGACCGCTCTTCGGGTCAGGAACTCGGAAGGAATCGGACAGGTTCATGTCCTCGTCCAGAATGTTCGACCAGGGGAACAGATGGACGATTCTGGAAGGGAAGAGGTGTTGTGAGATCGACTGAATAGGTATGATTCCTGGTTAAAAAATATATGATTCCATTTAGCCCGTCAGTTAGATTATCGAAAAATATTGGACACGTATTTTTTGTTTTATTAAAAAAGACGAAGATGATTCATTCATTTATTTATTTCCCAAAATCCTTAATCTATTTTATCAATGCTATTGCCACACAACGAAAACCTCTCAGGGTTTATCTGTGTGCTGGCGAGCCGTTCCTTTAGTTATATACAATACAGATTGATGTTAACATACAATAGAATTTGCCTGATAGTAATTATACAGTAACTTTATGTGTAAAGAAATATTTTGACTTATTCTTGTAGCTTTTCGAACTCGTTTTGTATAATGTTTGTAAGTCTTCTGTAAGTTTATTAAGAAAGTGAGGCACTAAATATTCTGCAACCCTCATTCCGTACACATTGTTCGTTTTTGGTAGAATGTATTTATTTTTTTGTGTTATGGATCTCAAAAAGACAGGTCTTGTTTTTTCAGTTAGCAACTCAGGCCTATTAACTTCTGCAAGGGTGAAAAACTCAACTTTATTGAACACATTCATAATGTTACAGTATTTAAACAGATCATGATCGTTGTTTCTAAATTTATTTTTTATATGTTTAGGTGTAATGATTTTTAACATTCTTAATTGCAATTTATAGATATCTGATAAGTATGTATGGTAGGTTCTCCCATAACTGCTGAGGCCGTAGTTGATAACCGAGTCTGCCAGGGCCATGTATAACATCCTTAGTGTTTTATAAGGCAATTTGAACTTTAAGATGCTAAGTTTACCTATAATAGACCTCAGCTTGTTGCAAACGTATTCTTTATGGGGTCCCCAACAGAATCGGCTATCAACTATTAGACCGATGTACGTGTGTTTATCGACTACTTCTAGTAGAGGGCATGTGCAAGCCCTTGACGAGCTATGCAGGCAAGAATGTTCATGTGCTACAATTTTCGGAGTAGTGGTACATTTATTTTGTGATGAACGTATGTGAACAATTTTGGTTTCAGTTGCGTTAATTACTAATCCTACGTCATGAGCCCATTTACACATTTGATCGAAGTTAATTTGTAGGGATTTTTGAGCATCGGAGATGTTTTTATTAGCGACTGAGATGCATGTGTCATCTGCAAACTGATATACGGATCCCGAGTTTATGGCGTTAGTCATGTCGTTAACATAAAGCAAGTACTCTGTTGGTCCTATTATTGATCCTTGGGCTGTTCCTTGCGTTGATCGAACCTTTGCACTAAGCTCACTGTCAATTTTAACAGTGCTGTATCTGTTTGTGTGATATTTTTTTAATAATTGTAATAGGGGTCCTTGTATTCCATTTCGAGATAATTTATCATAAAGTGTATCACAACGGAGCATATCAAACGCTTTGCTAAAGTCTATAAAAAGTGCCAATACATGCTTTTTTTCATTTAGGTGTTTATTAACTTCATCAGTAAATTCTCGTAATAATTGTGTTGTACTCTTATCTTTCTGAAATCCATATTGTTTATTATTGATTACTCCGTGTGTTTGTAAAAAGTTATTTATCTCATTCCCAATATAGCGTTCTATGATCTTATCAATACAAGACAATATGGTGATTGGACGGTAATTATTGACGTCATCACGTGGACCCTTTTTGTGGATTGGTCGTATTACCCCTATCTTTAAAAGATCGGGATAGGTACCAGTCCGCAAGCAACTATTAATTAAATGTGTAATAACTGGAACTAATTTATCTGAGATATATTTAATGTCTTTAGCTCGTATCCCGTCATAACCCGGGCTTTTTCTATCGTTCATTTGTTTGATTATTCGTTCAACCATATCTTCCCGCGCTGGTTTGACTCTTATCGATTTGTCAGGAATTATTTCGTACGTCCGTTTGTCCAGAAGAGGTACATCGCATGAATTTCTCAACTTCTCAATATTACTATTAAATTCTGACACGAAGGTGTTAGCTAGTGTTAATGGATTCATTCGAAAAGCTACCAGTAATAAGGGTTCAATACGTTGTATAATTTTCCCGGTTAGACTATTTACAATGCTCCAGATCTTTTTGCTGTTCTTGAAATTTTGAGAAACTTCCATCATTATTTTTTTATTTCTTATAAATTGTGTGTATTTGTTAGTTTTATTTCTATATCTATTATATAACAATCTTTTTTGGGGGTTATTTTCATCTTTGAGCCAAATATTGTATAGTGAATCACGCTTCTTACACATCTTTTTTAGTCTTTTATTGGCCCATGTACATGTGTTACGTTTACTGAGACAGCTTTTACTAACTGTGTATTTACATTTACCATATACATTATTAAATTTTGTATATAAGAACGTAACAATTTCATTAGGGCAACTGTATTGAAGAGGTATAGTCCAGTCGATATGATTCAATTCATTGTACACTCCGCGACTATCTATCTTTGTTATTAATTGACTAGAAGAGTGTGAGTCATGTTTTTTTACCGCGTTCATTATAGCGCAACCAGGGGCTCGATTCTGCTATTGCAATCGTGTCTCAATGACCAGTCAGTGATCGAATATTTGACAACTTTGTCAGTTTTTGTATGGGAAATGTGTCAAAAGTTTGACGTTATACGTCAAAAATCGATCATTGACCGGTCATTGAGACACGATTGCAATAGCAGAATCGACCCCCTGTTATGCAGTGGTCGGCCGGCGTGGTATTAACAACAGATGTATAAATGTCATATGAACTAGCATTTCGGATAAACACATGATCTATACATGACTTTGTTATTTTATCACGATTTAGATGAAACACATCAAAGATCAGGATCCTTGATGTGTTTTATCTTCGGAGTGGGGGCTTGTGAACGTCACGTGTAGTAAAAAGTCTACTTACATGTGACGTCATACGAGTTTTCAACGCACTGTATCGTAATCATTTTTTGTTTACGAGAAAAAGAAAAAATACGTGTCTAATATTTGTTGGAAATCTATCTGATGGACTAATTAGATTTGTTTTAGTCATCTATCCTATTACTTATGGCCTTAATTACATACAGGATGAACTTAGCTTTCTATATACAGGTGTGAAAACAATAAGAGCAGAAGAAGTGTGACAGATTTAGCGTTTATGCGGGAGAAGTTTTCTTTTTCTAAATACTGGTTTTCAGCGTTATCTATAAAGACTGAAAGCCGACCCCAAACGTGGTTAAGAATAGCCTCAGCAGATTGATTAGTTGTCTTTTTTTAGAGTACTGATTGGCTACGTCATAGGCTTGTAATATCACCTTGAACACGAAGACCAACAGAAAAGAGATAGGTATACGCCGCACAGTCCATTTGTCTCTTTCTACAAAGTAGTATTTTTTATGGTATTGCTCAGTTCATTCTCTATGTCTATGTTACTGTAAAAACCCGAACTGTGGTAAATCTTAGGTTTTACCGGTAAATCCTAAGATTTACCAAGTCTCACCGGTAAAAGTCCGAATTGTTCTACAATAATCAAAAATTTCGGACTTTTACTGGCCATTCAGTCGGTAAATCTTAGGTTTTACCACAGATACCGTTAAATGTTAGTTTCAGAGTAAAAATATGCAGTTATTAACTGCATATTTTTCAATCATTCATCATCATTCATTTTATCAGAAATTACTATTTATTCAACAGTACTATAATGTATTTTTCTTATTAGCTAAGTCTTAAAACATGTTTAGCATGCTTTAGAAAAATACGTCTCACCCGTTATATAAATAAAATTATAACACCTACTTTGGCTAAGTAAGCTAAACAGTCTTTTGATAATAATTTCGTTATTCGGCATCACAATCATTATTATTATTCTTTAAGTATTCATCTTTTAAACTTATTTTTTAAATATTTCTTAAAAAATACAGGCAAAAAAAACATTTAAAAATATAAAAAATACTAGTCCATCGGTATCGGGAATAGGGTCCAATATAATAGTAGATTTCTCCATTCTCCTCTTTCATTTGTGCAATGTGCAATCTGTTTTTCGGGGGGATTATACACTAACCGCTAGTCGAGCGAGACACGAGTTGATACGACCATTTTAATCTTTGATTTCGGGCATTTACCGGTGTCTACGATAAAACCTAGGATTTACCGACTGAATACCGATAAAGTCCGAAATTAAAGATTATTATAGAACAATTCGTACTTTTACCGGTGAGACTTGGTAAATCTTAGGATTTACCGGTAAATCCTAAGATTGACCGCAGTTCGGACTTTTACAGTAACATCTATATACCTTAGTGTTACGATTTACTGTCTCGATATTTGTTTAAAAACAACAGCTTATACGATATTTGTGTGTGTAGATAACGATATTATGTAGCTGTCTCAAAGTTTCAATTTAATGACAGTTAAAATGAGATTTGGAAAATGCTTTGATGAAACTGGGGGTTACTACCACTACTAAAAACAAAAGGCTGTTACTAATATTACTCGAAGCTTTACCTAGCAATTAGCATAAATAATAACACATTTTAAGGGTTTATGAATAATTTATAGACAGGAGAACGGACCTTCCGTTAATATTAAGCCTACAAAACCCAATATTCATTATAAAACATGGCAGACATCAACGAACGACACGTCACACGGAAAATTACTACGAGTCAGTACTAGAAAGAAGGGAATTAGAAATGACTGAGCTTATCGATATTGGCATCTCACTCACTTACATGTTATGCGAGCTGGAGGAGAATAGTTAACGTGAAATGACAACTGTCAACCGTTATTGAAGGTAAAATGACAGCTGTCAAAATATTAGTTGTGTCCCACTCTGACTCACACTGTGTGAATGAGAGGCAAATATCTGCCAGCCACTTCTAATGCCTGTCAATAGGAAGTAGTGTAGTGTAGTAAACTAGCAACATTTACGAGACAGCGCTTACAAATGTTAAAAGGTGTCGCCACTGACCGGTCCCACGGGAATATGTGGACCACACTGAAATTACCAAACGTAGCTCTGAATACAAAAAAAAACCTAAGTATATTGGGAAATCCAAAAAATATTGTATTAACAGTAAAAAGTACAGTGCAAAAAAATAACTAACACAATAATTATTCGAACTACCATTTTGGTGAAACGTGAGCAAATTAAATAAATTCTTAGTCATGCAAAATTAAAATAAGATTACAAAAATATGTAGTCTTGGAAAATTAGGCACGCACAGCAAGATACAGGCAGATACTTTGACACTTTCGACTAAAAACCTCTCATATCATCACTGGTCCTAGGACAATAATTGAGCATAATAGTCGTACATTGCGAATGTCCTCAAATGGTGATCACGCCGCTTGAAACGTAGTCATCACTAGGATCGGTAGCGCTTAGAGAAGGGACTTGACGTGTCCGAACATCCAATAAAAGGATTTATCAGGATTCCTAATGAAAACTAAAACATTCCGAACCAGAACAATTAGATTACGGATAGAAAAAGGTTCACGTGTCCCGGAAACTCATCAAGTTTCTTGGAAATCCTAACGAATAAACGAATCACCCAGCTGTCAAAAAGACATACAGGGTTTCAGAAAAATTCAGCTTTGAATAACATCGTTTGTCACTCGTGCAGTGACAATCTTCTTTTATTTGGGACGAGCCTGCTAAACAATTTGAACCACTGGAAATCCTCAGAGTCAGAATCAGCAGTGGCAACCAACAGGAAAATGCAGAGTCAATGAAGCTCAACGAGTCCGGGAGAACCGATTCAACTGTCTTGGATCCTGCAACGAAATTAATTACAAAAAAACAGCGGAGGAAAGTGGTAAAATATTCACTTCCCTCCAGTGATAGTCTATGTGTCAGTGATTGTCGATCCCCAGGATCGTTTTTTTTTATATCGATCGATATGTCGGGCAGAAAATAGTTATTTGTTATACAAGAGTGCAAAGTTGCTTTTTAACCGCGTGTTCAATTTTGATGATCGAGCAAGCGAAGAATTCTAAAATTAGAATCCTGAGCGTTAGCGAGGGAATCAAAAGAGCACGAGGTGAAAAATCTTTGCACTCGAGTGCAACACGTAACTTTTCATTCCACCTCAGCGAGGAAATGACTAAATGCAAAAAAAAAACGTTTACAATCACAAGATAGGTACACTTTTTTTCAGTTTAGGTATTTATTACTACATTATGACAGGTAAGTATTACAGAATAATCTTTAAATTATAACAAAATAATACTAAGGTATAATTAAGAAAATTTTAAAGTAACGTTGCTACAGTTATTTAAATTGAGTGTAATATTTTTGTTTGGTACTGTAATATTGGTGTTAGTCACTTGTGTACTGTTTTTCGGTAAACTATCTGTCATACTTAATAGTTGTACCGATTCATCGGATTCCCTTGGCGTGAATGTTGGAGAGAGAGGGAGATGGTTAGGTGTTTCATAACGGCTTATTTTTGATGTAGAAGGGCCAGTCCAAGGATCCGATTGAGGCTCTTTCAGTGTAATGGCTCCTACGATGCCTTCACATATTTTAGACTTATTTTGGATGGAATCCTCTATGTATCCCTCTACAACTGCATTGGACTACCAGCCTCCGTGGCGCTTAAGGGACAGGAGATCAGCTCCGGAATCAGCCAAAAGTGTGGCTGAAGTTCGTCAGAAACAATGACCCGTGTACAACAGGAGTTCTGGAAGTTCAAGAAATGTTGCTATTTCTCGTGGGATACTGCCAATTTTATTAGTACCCATAGGCTGTCTAACACACTTTCCATTGCGATACTGTAGAAAAAATCGATTGATTGGAGTGTTAGGCGGGCGTAAGGCTTGATATTTCTCAACAATCGTTACGTATTCCTTGCGAATGACGAAGTTGCGGTCTCTTTTTGTCTTTGTATTAGGTAAATTAATTAATAGTAAGTCATCTGAATGTTTCTCAATGTTTTTGACATTAAGTTATGTTAGTTCATTAGTTCGACATGCTCCGTTTATTCCAATAATAAGAACAACCTGTAACGTAAAGAGTATTGTAGTAGATAAATGAATAAAATTCATATGAACGCACAATTATGCCTATCAACATCTACTAAGTATACTATTTAATTGAGATTAATATACTTAAGTAGATACTGAATGTACAACTGACTTACTTTTGCCGCCAAATATACGGAATCGAGTGCTTCGTTAAGAAAATTTTCAATATCAGATACTGTGAAAACCTTCGATTTTTTTGGTTGATGACCAGATGAAGCTCGTTTTAAAAATGCCACTAATTTAGGATAGGTATCGATATGTATGTCTTTTTTCATCTTTATTGTTGCTTTTAGCATCGAATACGTACTCCATAGAGTGCTTGCTTTCTTGTTCTCGGATAATTCTATAAAATATGCCAGCAAAACGTTTTCTGAGAAAGTTTTGGCTCCTTTTGCTAGTCGCCACGTGTTGAACATATCGTACTGTTTTAAATACTTCTCGCGTGATTGTTGAGGGAGAAAGCTCATTTGCGCATTATTAACAGTTTCAGTCAATTCTGTTGGCGTCAAACAAACTTCCTTGTCGCTAGAATCACTCATTTTAGTTTTTTCACTTGTTTTCAAGTTTCTTGTTTTTAATATAAGGTTTAACAATGACGTGAAAAAATGCCGCGTAAAGAACCACGTAAAGAACCGCGTACAAAGCAAATTGAAAAAAGAACACCAAGAAGGTTCCGAGTCTGAGTTTTTAACAAATTAAAAAAAAGTTGTATGATATATTCGGCACCATAGAGGTAGCAGTAAATGGGTTTAATGTTTTTTTTAATTCACAAACTTAGTGCACACGATGTTCTAAATTCAATTTACTTTATCCTCTAGAGAATAAAAACGGCTTTTCCACTCAGATATTGAAGATTAAAAATACTCTTTCCGAGATGGTGGGATGAAAAAAAGTTTTTCCGTCAGGAATTTCTGTGTGACAGCGAGAAGTTTCGAAGTGGGTGGTGTGACACTCCTGTGCCTCAGAAGCATGTTGAGCCGTTGGTCCTGCGTCGGATTTCACTACAGTCTTATCGGATTGCCGACACTTTGGACTATGTAAGTGATGGCAGAGGGAGGTCATCTTGGACACTAATAATATGTCACGCGTCGATGGCTAGTGTCCGTTGATATTGAATTTAAATCAGTTAAACTCACCCCTCCTTATCCGAGGTGATCTTCTTCATGAACTCCTGCACCTGCGGCTTGGAGCTGTGGTCCCCGAAGTACCGCTGGAAGTCCTCGATGGTCTTGTGGTGCGTCAGAACGTTGCCGGTGCCGCCGCCGATCTGCTGCATGTAGTTGCGGGCGCGCATGATCACTTCCGACAGTTGCAGCTGAAAGGTGGAAGAGTTAGTGTTAGCAAGGAGTTTTATAGTTGTTTTTCACATTATTGATTCAGCTTGGCATGCCATTCGGCTATGCCTTGGCGGAACAGCATCTTTTTGCCTACCAATCCATATTTTATAAAACGTCTTCCCGAAATGCGAGCTTTATACTTAAAGAGGCAACTACGTCTCTTTCTTGATCTCTCTTAAAGATATCACTATCACATAAAGGATCTGGTAGCTCATTGCCGTCTCCCATAAGACCGGTTGAAGTACAATAATCGTGCTGGCCGATCGCGAATCTCAAAGATCTTAAAGAGTCATCGACGCAGAATCATCATCATCATTTCAGCCGAAAGGCGTCCCTAAGGGGGACTATTGCGTACGAATTATTTTCATTAAATTAGTGAACAACTTACAAGTAACTGCGGCCTGCCGAGCGCGGTCAGTTTGACTGCCATCAAACCTGTGCTTTTTGTGATGCCTGAAAAGAAAAGTAAATACAATTTAGTACAGTTCAAAGTGAACTTTATGCATTTCAGAATAATGTTCAAATAGAAATAATAAACGCTTGTACATAAATCACAAATTATAGTTTGACATCTTGGCACCGAAAACAATAGTGCTTTGACATGACAATAGCTCGAAAATAAGAGTTTATTTTAATCGACCTGATGCCAATAGAATTAGTACTCGAGGGAATATTCTTATAGCTACAACGAACTCCCTTATTGTAGGTCATGAATCCCTGGTTGACGGTTAATCAAGAGACCTAAACCCAGACCGGATATATCAATTGAACGAAAGTGTCCGCCGCAGAAAAACATTGCGCCACGGGATTACATACTTCATGATATTATGAGTTTTGTTCTTGTTGGAATTTAGATAATGAGCCTATTTGGCACCTATTTAGATTCGAGGAGTTTTGAAAAGCTACGTTTGAAACTAAAAACAGTTAAAAAGACCTCAATAAGTCTCTCATCAACTGAGTTTGAGAAATGCCGCACGAGAACTAAACCGCTGCGGCCGCGACATGTGAAAATTTCCAAAAAAAAAAAAATCTTATGTAATAGGTAAATAAACATTAAATTCGCGATTAATTCGCGACACACCGGTGTGTCGCCGGGGCCGGACAGGTTAATGAACGATAAGAACATGATTCGTTATAATTGAAAGAAGTTAGCTGTTATCCTCAAGAAAAATCAAAACAACACCTGGGCCTCGGCATGAATATTGACGCCAATCAGATGGTTCAAGGAATCGTTGTCAGTGTTATGACATAGACAATGAAAAAACTAAACATAACTATGAACACGCAAACACCGATTCACCAATCACAGAAATGCGTCCCTCGCTCTTTTTCGGCCAGCATTTGCCTCTCACCAACATTAAGTAGGCCAGAAATCAATTACAGTCAAAAAGCAACCTTCCTCATTCGATTTAAGATCTTAAGTAGAAAAGTCCTTACCAGCAACAGCATCAATACTCTTCAAGAAAGCTTCCATGTTCTTCTCACAGGAAGCCTCATTGAGGTAGAAGTAGGTCCTGGCGCTGGTGACCTTGTACCGCCTGTCCGCGAACCTCTGTTCCACATGGTACTGCTTGAGCTGACCCTCCTCTTGCTTGTCACCGCATGCTGATATTGAAGCACTGGAAATTGAGGGTAGGTTAGCAAGTCGATTGGAAAGAAAAATACGAAGTTTGTTTTGGATAAGGTCGAGTTATGTTGGCTTGACAATCTTAACAAGTTCACTGTCCGCACGGCAGACGCAATAGTTGAACAATCAGCAAAGACCACACGTGGTTCATGAGAATGAGAACTTGCTAAGGGTGACTTTAGCAAATACCCTAAGTAAGTACCTATGTAAAATCGTTCAAGAAAAGTTGAATTCAGAATGGGATTATCCAGTATGGATTTTATACTTTTAAGACCGATCCCAAAAATTACTTCTTAGGCCTCATTAGGTACTAATGGTTATTTTAGGACGGTTTGTTTGGTATCTCCCTTAAAATAAGCTTTTAATTTTCTTGTCGTTTTCAACAAATTCCGCTTTCACAAATTTTGAAGTATTACTATCACAGCAACACACAAAACCCAGCATACTACACTACGTAGTCTGTTGGCTAAAAATACACATGTCATGCTCAGGAATTCATTCCACACACTTCGGGGTCGTTATTATTGTGTATGAGTTGTAAAGGTGGTTTACTAGAACTACTAGTAATAGTTTGCCAACATTGTAATAATCAAACTGCAACTTGATTAGAATCGCTATTGTGGCAGGTGGAACAAAAAGTACCCGAGATGAGGCTGAGAATCGGCAAAAAAAATCTAATGCTACGAGTGCAATTGGTAGACGATCTCATCGAATCTATATGGCCGAAATGTAGACAGAAATAGAGAGAGAATTATTGGAAGTAACTCTGAGCAGAAAATGGGTTTAAAAAGAAGATCCACACATCCCTCACACAATTCTATCCGTCTGTTTGTTTGTTACTTCTTCACGCCATGACGGCTGAACGAATTTGGATAAAACTTAGGATACGACATACGTAGGATGTTATTTACTGCCAGAGTTGCGGATTCTGTTTGAAAGAGTTACCGCAGCCCTGGCAAGCAAAGGGCACGGTGGAGCACGTGTGGGTTTTAGTCAGTAAGAGTCTGACACTCCCTCCCGCTCCACCCAGAGCAGAAGGCGTCATTTGATGCTATTTATCTCTTGTGATAATTTTCAACTTTCTTTTTTTAATTCCCATGTCAATTTATCCGTCTCAGTTTATCAATGACTAACACGATCCAAGACAAGTGCCAACTGTAGTAGTCATTCATCAATTGGCTGACACTTTCATTGCTATTATAAAACACTACGCTTCGCTTTTGTGGAGTGACTGAAACTAATTACATTGTAAATCTGTGCTAAGAGCTATGGCAATCATCGCCATTTTTTTTTATAATTTGATAAACGTTGCCCCACACTAGGAATTTCTCCTGTGTCGTGGGCGCGTTTACAAACATGTAAATTAAGTATGTGGTAGTACACGCATGGCCCGATCTTCAAGATGATCAGCAACGCTTGCCAAGGTTGGTCTGTGGATGTGATCTTAACATGCCGAGACTCCGTGTCTTGGAAAGCACGTTAAGCCGTTGGCCCCAGCTGTAATTTGTAGATCTTTGGTAGTCGTTACGGATTGTCAGAAGCCAGAAAATCTGACACCAGTCTTGCTGAGAAGTACCGCGTAACTCAGTTAATGGGTTGTGGAGGTCTGGTAGGCAGCCGCTCCACGTAAAATACTGTTATTCAGCATGAATCCGGTTTGACTGGGAGTCGACCCCAAAACAGTTAGGCGAATGATGACTAACATGATATCCCTAAGCGAAACTGGTGGTCGAAGGCTTGGGTGAAGTGATCACGAAGTGGACTGTCATTTCATGTTGATTACATGGATTGATAGCTCATTCCGTGATCAATTCACCCTACATGCCTTCACATCGACATGTTTACAGAATCGCACTGCTGATCTCCTGGCTTCTGATTACCTGTACCGGCTTAACGTGCTTTCCGAGGCATAAAGTCTCGGAGTGGTGGATGGATCAATCCACAGACTGACCGCGGCAAGCGTTTACTTGGAAGATCACTTCCAATTATGCAACTTAATGTTTATTTCGCCTTTAAGAAGCATGCTATCTCTGTCACTTTCAAGGTGTATTGTTGCGACAGAAACAACTAGAAGTGAAGTCGGAGGTTAGGCTCGGCGCAAACGGGCCACCGACCACAGCTACCGGTGGCCAGCGACAGCGACTTAACACACTTTTTCATTTATTTTGTTATTTTGTATAGACGACACCACACACGTGTAGCCGGTGGCGGCCACTCGCTACAGCAACTCGCCACTTGTCGCTGCGGGCCACACAAGACGACCCCCGCCACTCGCGCTGCCCCAATGGATATCGATACTTAGATACTTGGATGTTAGATAGACTGCGCAGTGGAGAGCGGGTTACATTTAAGTATATATTTTTTATGGTATGCGTCATGCTTGGCGCAAATAAACTCTTTTCCTTTTTTTTCTTTCTTATAAAATGTGGCGGCTTCCGAACACTGGTGGCTGACGCGCACTTCTGCCACTGTCACAAATGTGGCGGTAGCGCGCGTCAGGTGGCTGTGGTTTGTGGCCCGTTTGCGCCGAGCCTTAGAGATACGACACTTCCCGAACCTGATATTCTGGGAAGCGGATGGCTTCCCAGAATATCTATACTGAAGTATTTAGGTAGCTACGAAGAAATGCTAATTAGATGCCTAATCGTGAGATCGTGGATAATTGATAATTGGAAATATTTATATTGAAATTCTTCGTGGTATAGATTCTAAATTCTCCAAAGTATATGATTTAAAACATTTAAAGACTATTTACACTCTCTTCTGAAGTCTGACGGATTGACGTTAACGTTGAAACTATGAGGGAGACTTGCCCAGCTGTGGGAATTGACCCACTCCTGGGCAAAGGTTTCCCAGAAGGTTTTTTTAAGTTAGTCATGTTTGGAGAACAATTAATAATTACGATAGATAGGGATCTTCTTCTCGTGTCGGTCTTATTTTTAGCCACTTGCTTTTTTTGCTTTATAGTTCCTTCGCTAAACAGCTACCTACACGATAATCTGGTAATATATCCCTATTGGTAATAGTGTATGACTTCACTATAATTATCATCAATATCTAAATCATTTTCATATAAGCCATTAATCATTATTTAAACAAGAGCTCATAAATAATTATGTAACAATCATTCTCTACATGACTCTTCATCTCCAAGTCAACCCATCGTTCATTAACCCATATTTCAAACAAATGACTAACATCATGTTAAAATAAACTCATAAGAATCCACTTTCATTATCAAATTTATTGGCACGCTTCATTCAGTTCCATCCGAATCAATATCGACCTAATTTCGTTACACATACGGTGCAAATTAAGTCGTTAAAAAGTAGATCAAATTAAAATTTGCATGCTCGACTCAGACTTGACGGAACTAGGTCATCTTAATAGTTCATTGAAAGTTATTTTTGGTTGCGCTTTCTCCGACTTTTTTTCTACATTGTTGCAAAGTATTTGGCAGAATGTATTAGTAGGTTAGCTGATACATCTAGGACTTATCAATCAAGATATTGTACCTCAACTGGTAGATTGACTGATGAACTGATGGATTGGGATCAGTCATAACTATAAGCCGTGGTAGTATGCCTTTATAAGCCAACAGACAGATGGACAACGAAGTGATCCGTTAAGGGTTCCGCTTTTTCCTTTTAAGGTAGGGAACCTTAAAAACGAGGTAAAAGTAAGTTAGGAAGCACCACCAGGAACCAGCAATCATAGTATGCGCCTTTCAGCCAGATCCATCTGTTTGCCCCGGTATAACTTTCGAAAGATCTATTCTCATAGTTCAAGGGCTGTAGGTACGATCCTGCCAGGGTTGCGGAATTTATTCGAAAGAGTCACCGCAGCTCTGGAACGCAAAGGGCATTAGGAGGAACACGGATGGGTTTTAGTAAATAAGAGTCTGACACTCCCTTCCGGGTCAGTGGGTCGTTTTAGGGGCGGAGTTCCGCTCAACCCAGAGTGGAAGAAGTCATTGATGATTTCCCATCCATAAAAAGGGCTGTACTATGACGATAACTATCATAATCCGAGTGTGGAAAAGACCACATCTATCGCTTTCCATCAGGCGTGATCGAGGTCTATCTAAGATCAAGCCCATTTCTCCATTCTTCGCTCCATTAACGCTGTTAGCGATTACCAAGGTCGAAAGGAGCGATGATATCGCTCATTATATGAACGATAGTACTAGGACATGAGGACTGGCATCTAAGTCAAAGTTAATAACCCGTTCATAAGATTCGTTGATTCATTTTGCTTGCTGGGTCGTCTTCAACATTTTTCATCTAAACTTCACACAAAATATAAATTTACCAATGATATTATAAGTAAAAAGGTGTAGATAGGTTATAAGCGCTCAGCAAGTGGCATGTTAGAATGTGGCTAATTAGCCACATTTTTCTCGTCTTGTCTCTTTTCCGCTCCCAATAATTACGACATGCCGTCCTACTTCTACGTGTCATTTAACAGTGTGACATTGTGCCGTTCTTGAAGATCGAAACGCACCTTTTTACTAATAATATCATTTAAATTAACCCACAAATAAAACATCCACGTATGAGAAATAGTTTACCTACATTAATTTTGAGATCTGTTACTGCTTCGTCATGATCACGCTATTTTACTTTTTGAACACGTTAGCAAAAAGTTTTATTATGTCTAGTGGATTTTACTGACACGACGCCAACGCGTGTTTGAATTGAACCCATTTTCTAAACAATTCTAGATACACTAATCTTGCTTATGTAAAAATAAATCTACTAACCGGTAAAAATAAATACTTGCTCACTTATTTATCATTTAAATCCGACTTGAAGATAAGTAGTATTTACATCTTATAGCTTTAGAATGGTTACCATTGTTAACGGTTATCAACTTGACGTGATTTCACGATATCCAAAAGCAAAGAAAAGCAGAATAAAACTTTATCCCTACTAATAATGTAAATTAAAATAACTCTCTCTGTCTGTCTGTTACGCTTTCATGCTAAAACGGCTCAACGGATCGTCATGAAATTTGGCAGAGATATAGTTTTACGCGATAACCGACATCCACGCGGGCGGAGCCGCGGGCATAGCTTAATCTTATATTAGGGAGAGACCAAACCAAGGCGGGTATGTACAATACGTCAGAAAATCAATTTTATTTGTTTAAATGTTCACAAATTAGATGGTGACGTCAGTTGTGAGTTCTCATTTGTCGATTGAATCGAATGAAGCCCTACTAACTGTTAGTTGTAATTACATGAGGGATATTGACATATTATAGGTACTTACGCCTACTTACGGTCAGTATTTTGCGAAAAGTAAAATATGTAAAAAAGACGTTATTTTTTAGACCTTACAGGCCTGTATCAAATAGATTAGAAAAAATAAAAACCAATACAACTAAGTCAAAATAAATGTAGGTAACTACCTACGTAACCTATTTTACTTATGTCCTACACAAAAATAAAATACAATGTAAAAAAACACTATGTAAAACTGTAAATAATCTACCAAACAATGTTTCACATAAAGAAACCATTTACAAGAACAATGATCAAACTAAAATGCAATAGAAAATAATGAGACGATCGTGAAAACAAAACGCGAAGGTCGGCCATGATGGAACGTCTACGTCATAATGACGTTACGATGACAGTTACGTAATGACAGCTTTATAGCTGTCATTACGTAACACGTTACATGACGTTACATGTTATCATGTCAAAAATACCTTGTCCCATCGGCCGTCAACGCGTGACAAGGCTCAATGAAGTAGGACCTTGGTCCACAGACATTTTCGTCACACTACACAAAACTAATGAAATGATTAAAAGAAAATAAAAAACAAAAACCCGGCAACGACTAGTTCTTGAAAATTGCTTGATTGTTTTAGTAATTCCGACAAGCGCTCACTGGTTAAACTGCCACTGAAAGAGGGGGGAAAGGTTTAATAATAAAAATAGAAAGAATAAGTAAAAAAATACACGGGTTTCTAAAAAAATAATAAATGACAGTAAAAAATATATAAATTGGACGCTGTTTTATGTTCTCCGGTTCTAAACAGATTCGTTAAATACACAAAATCACACGCAATAAGAAAAAAAGTCCAAGATGGAAAATATGAATGATTTTTAAACCAGGCATTATAAAAGATCTAGGTATGCTTAGTGGAAAAACGTGATGTTCATCTTTGTAGTTCGAGACAAAGTGGTAGAAGGTTGGACATTATCACAACAAAGCCGGCATGATGGGTAAACGTTTTTCAGGACAATCGCTCGAGGCGAGCCAAGGCGTTTGCCACTATGCCTCTGAAACTCACGAATGAGGAAGGAGTTCTGTCAAGAGTTTAAGTTTATTTATGGTTTAGGGCTGAGTGAATACGGCGAAATTATTCATTTATCCTACTAGTATGACCAATACCCTACTAGGTATTACTTACAAATCTGAAATCTGTGTGGATGTTTGTCAATCAATTAAGTAGTACCTATTAAGTCTGAACTGATTTGACACACGGGTTGACTATGTATGACCTAGATACAAAAGCTAGGTATTAGTACGTTCCTAGGTGGGTCAATATTATTCTTGCGCGCGGGCGAAGTCGCTGGAGCTTTTACGACGTACGGCATTTCATACAAACTCAAGTCCTTGTTTTTCGAAAATAATGAACCGATTTTAATGCAAATTCACACGCATAAGCAGGATACAGGTCTAAGAAAAATATTTTCGAAATGTCTTATTTAAAAAAAGATCGAATTTAGTTGTAAGTAACACTATTTTTCGAAAATGTTATCAAATAGCTTTTTAGACATATGTAGCCTGCTTATGCGTAGAAAGTTTAATTAAAATCGGTTCATTCATTTCTAAAAATAAGGACTTCGAAAGTTTGTATGAAATGCCGTACGGCGTAAACGCTCTGAATTATAGAAACATTACCTACATGACTCTTAGATATACTTTTTGGTAATTACAAAAACGGGGCTAGGAATTAACTACCTATTTAATTTGAGCACTTCAATTTATTTGATAACTTTAATTGAATTATCAACGTTACTATGTGAGGTTACAAAGAAAACATTTTAATCAAACCAGTCAAGCATTAAAATTGGTTCCATTTTTAAAATGTCACGTCTTGTGACTTATGTCATGTCTAGAGGGTTGCCATACGTCCGGTATTTTCCGGAAATATACGGTAATATTATGTAGGTCTTCGTTTGGAATGCGGGTGGACTTCTAAGTCCGGATTTTCAACAATTTAGGTAAAAACGTCTCAATCGACACGCTTATAATTTCGAGCCACAAAATTTGAATGTTCGCCTTGCGTTTAATCGAAACAATATGTTTTACAAAAAGTCGGGATTTTTCTTGTAGGTAATGGAATTTCCGTAAGTATCCCGATTTTTTCTCCGGATTTTTATTTTCATGCACTGGTAACCCTTTCTCTAAGGTATACTAATTTATTATTTTTTTACTATTTTTCTTTGTCATTTCTCCCCGTCGTTGGCCACAGTTATCATCGCTCAGCTTGCGAATTACCTACGCTACGCTTGATCTTCGCCTTGAAATAGTTGCCATGCGACTTGCGAGCCACACGTGACACGTCACAACGTAAAAGGCCGTAACCGACATACGATGAAATTGTTATGTTACTCACATTGTACGCACGCTCAAGTTTTTATGCGTTTTAGTAAAATAATGAGATCTTTCGCTATTTATATTGGCGATAACTATGCAAAAATGTGTTCTTAATTGAGTAGGTGCGAA
Organism: Melanchra persicariae; assembly: GCA_947386135.1. Classification (NCBI taxonomy): domain Eukaryota; kingdom Metazoa; phylum Arthropoda; class Insecta; order Lepidoptera; family Noctuidae; genus Melanchra; species Melanchra persicariae. Next base: position 2,991,923 of record OX376661.1, on the reverse strand, counting down.
TAATGTCATAATAATTATGACAGTAGGTAAATAAGCAAACTGATTTGAAATATTTGTTTTAATATATATTTGTTTTAGTTGTTTTATCGTTTTTAAACACAATTCGTGATTTAAGATAAAAAAACTATCGATTAATTGTGGTAGTCCGGTTAAGCAGTTAATATCCCACGTGTGTTAACTTGCTAGTGGTCATACCTAAAAAAAAAAAAAAAAAAAAAAAAAAAAAAAAAAAAAAAAAAAAAAAAAAAAAGTTACTTAATTAAAAAAAAAACAATAAATCTCATCCAAATTCGATAGGTAATTTATAATTAGTGATGTCTTATCGAGAAAAAGTGTTTGCAATCTCAAGTGATTTATTATAAACTTACTCGGCTTTACTACAAAACGCGTTCTAACTTTAAACCCAGGTTTAAACCAACAAGCCATTTTTGAATTTCTAACTTTATTCCAAATGCCGTAAAGTTCTTGAATGCACATTGACAACATAGACCGGGATCTAAAATAGGTTTTTGTATTAATAACTTTATGCTAGTCGGAATATAGTTCAAAATGCAATAACGGGCTTGAAAGTTTAGGCTTGGACTAAAGTTAGAACTCAGCTGAACTGGAGCGGCAGGGAGTGTCAGACTTTTACTGACTAAAACCCACCCTTAGTCCTCCTAGTGCCTTTCTTCCCAGGGCCGCGGTAACTCTTTCGAACTTAATCCGCAACCCTGGCAGGCTCTGGCCCTGGCGGGCCCCGTCTCCGTTGCTGACTGCTCTTTCCGGTGCGTTTGGAGTGAAACGCGCCGTCAACTCTGGCCTGACCTGATCGGACAGCGAGCTACCCATTGCTCGCTGTCCGCAGGCGTCAGTCACTGCGCCTTGCTCAGGAGCGTCAGTTCCTGAGAGGCGCAGCGACTAACGTACGTCTGGAGGAGGGGAAATGGGGCCATTACTGGCACTCCATTTCAGCCCCCTCCCGAGCAGTGGCAGCGGCGGCGACGGTGGCGGCGGCTGCGGCGGAAGCGACGGCGGCGGCGGCGGCGGTGGAGGAGGGTTTTCTCCTCATCCCGGCCCTGGCGGGTGGACCGCAGGCTTTGCCCCCAGCCCAGTGATCGGCCGGTTTGCCAGCTGCCGCACATGCGAAGCAGTGCGGCGCGGCGTTGCACGAGCCGGCCCTGTGACCGGGCTGACCACAGCGGAAGCAGTGGTCACTTCGGTCCACCTCTGAGGTACAGAGTGCTCCGACGTGGTTGCCAACTTGGCAACGGAAGCACCTCAGAGGTCTGGGGTCCAGCAGTTTAACCTGCGCGGAGACCCAGCCCACCAAGAGCCTTCGGCCCTCTGAGATTTTCTTGGCCGCCAAAACGGGGCAGCTTACCACTACGGTTCGCATGCCCGTGTTGTCAGGACGGATGGTGCCCGCCTTCACCTCCTCTGCAGAGCACCCCCTCGTCCTGACGACGGCGGCCAACACCTCCTCCTCCGTGATGGAGTCGTCCAGGCCCAAGATGCGCATGTCTATGCACTTCGTGGGCCTGGACACTCGGACGTCATCCGCGCTCAAGGACGCCCTAAGCCTTTCGGCTAGAGCGTCCGCATTAGCTAACCCCTTCAATTCTAAGTTATTTTCTCCACTCGCATCAATCAAATTGACTGTTACAGCTCGTTTAATTGTCGACATAAATCAAGGGTGTTTTTCAATGTCATGGCGACTGAGTCGATTAGAGTGGAGGAAGTTTTCTTCAAAAGGAAGATATTTCTTTCAATTAAAATAATTATTATTCTGATTAGACAGTATATTTAGGTATGGTAGGCGCCAGATAAACTTGCAAAGATGTACATTAACCTTTCCCTAATATCCCTTCGTAGATACACGAAATAGTTATTTATGATATTAGTGCTGTAAGTTGGTTTTTACAAACGAGTAGACGAATGTAAGCCCGAGACGTAGTCGAGGGCTAACCATAGTCACGAGTTTGTAAAAACCAATTTCTGCACGTATATCATACAACGTTTTTCAATACATTTGCGAGAAAACAGTACAATAGAAAATGAAACAAACTTTTTGTTTTTAGATATCAGTCGGAAAGTCGCAACAATCTTTGACATTTCTACTATGAAAATGGCGCGAATTTGCAAACGGTGCCACAATCGCGTGGTGAGAATAAGAACTACATCTTTCATTTATTTATTTTATTATTCTTTTCTCATTTTCTCTTTAGTATTAAAGTGAGACAAACGTATTAAGCAAATGCGCTTCCAAGGAGGTTCGATCATTCAGCTTATTTGTTCTAGGATTGTGAAACTCCTTGGTGATATTCTTATTTATTTTTTTATGGAAATTAAAAGAAAAAACCGTGAAGAATACCTAAGTACATATTTCACCGCACGGCGCTATACAATAGCACCTTGCGGTAATATATGTACTTAGGTGAGAGTACCTATTTTACCGCACATTCCATGGGGTGGTGTGTAAAATTTAACTTTCGAACAATGTGTACAGGCTTCGTAAATGCATTTTTTGAGCAAATGTGTTGAAAAATAACTTTTTAACCGTTTTTCATAACAAGAGAACGCAAAGGATCGCTAGAAGTCGATTCAGGACAGTTTTATGTCTTTATTTCTGTTTTTGATATTAAGAAAGTCAATAAATGTATGTGGGCCAATGACCGTTTTTGCACATTTATCTGGTGTCTACCATAGGTACTGATTAGAGATCGTTCATTCCGGACCTGCAGTGCGATTCTGTAAGCATGTCGAAGTGAACACTTGGGCGGGGCGCACGACGGGTGAGTTGTCAAACCATACAAATAAGATGGAATGACAGCGCTCTTGTCGTTCACTCCGCCTAGGTGAACACCGTGAGATGTCGACAGAATCGACCGGCTGGATGTACTTAAGGGCCAATTTCACCAATGAAACTGAACGCGATCAGCGAATAAACCACGTTTATGAGCTGTCGGTGTCATTATTTTTCTATGGAATATTTATACTGACAGCTCTTGAACGCAGTTTAGATGCACTGGATCGCGTTCAGTTTCATTGGTGACATTCGCTATGTCTTTTTTCAGTTGCTACCTACATTGTGCACAATATGGAAGATTTACCATCAGTTTTCATTACAGACTGACACTTACAATGAGAACAGAAACAAAGTTGCCTAATTGAGTTGTCTGTGTCGCTAATGGTCAATTACTTACAGAATTACGGAGTTTATTTCAAAACGTGTGTTTTACGTAGATATTTTTGCTCTTTTTTTACAAAAAGTAAGTAACATCTTTCATTACCATTCCAACAGGCATACAGAATCGGTACCTAGGTACATGTTTGAAATTGTTGAAAGTATATACCAATAAAAAATGAAGTTAAAATGTTAATGAAGTAAGTACTAAAAGTTCACGTCATGCAATCACGAAGCCTGTAGGTCCCCCAATTGCTTGAAATATTTCCATGCTCACGAAAATCTTCGCGACGCTGTCATTACTTTATGTATTGATTTAACTATTTTTCATATTCACGCTGTACAATTTATAGCTACTGCATGCCATAAATATAACTCCTGGTTTCGGAAAGGCCATATAAAATATCAATTCTGTTGTTAAATCTGTAGTAAACTTGTTTAGTCGATGCATTAGTCAACCAATCACAACAGATTACCTTATCTAAGGCGTCCATTACACGGTAGGTTTTGCTGTCAGTTTAACCACAGTAAAGGGTGTGACTGACGGATAAACTATCGTGTAATGCCAACCTATCGTGTAGTGACTGATGGTTGCATGAAACTGATTGACGAAAATCTGGATATTTCATTAGTACCTTAGTATTTAGGTGAATGGGGCTATTTTTTATATGAATATGGCTTGGGTTGTTCAGTCCTTGTCTTTTTTTACCCGACTACGCTAAAAGGAAGGGGTATGATTGTAGCTGTCTATATAATATTCAATCCCGTATATCAGCCAATAATAATTATAATATATAATATATCGAGCGTCTTATATCGATTGAATTCCATCACTCACCTTCAATCATACGTCAATCATGAGTTTTGGAATTTATTGACGTTTGCATGAGCGTGTAACGGACGCTTATGATTGAAAGAACATAAAACATTATGGGCACGCAGAATCGATAAAAAGGACGTGCCCAAACTTCTAAAAAGCAAGGGTGTCAAGATATTATCAAGAATTAAGTTTTATAGACGAAAAGGTTAAAAGTAATCTCAAAACTAGTACTTTATTTAGTGTTAGTAAATTCACTTCCATCTAACTCTTCGGGAAATAAGGCGTAATGTTTATTACGTAAGTTAATAACAAGAATATATAAAGTCACGTAATATTTACCTCACTTCTCGCTTCTCGGCCTCCTCCTGTGACAGATCCTCCTCTACTGAGTAATCGAGGATTGACTTCACTCCGAAAGAGCGCAATCTGGAATATTACAAACATTAATATTAGTTGAATATTGTATAATACAATCTTGATAATATAACCCTTTATAGGATGGCTCATGCAAAGTGGCCCAAAAACTGGACAGTCAGTTTAACGTCGATGTCTCATAGATTGTAATTTGTATATTGAACCCTATAAACGTTTAGGGCACATGTTAAAACATGAAAGGGATAAATAAATAATTTATGAATATAATTGTACATATTATACTGATCAAGGCGGTATGTAACCCCTAAAGTAGACATTTGCCTGTACCTTGGGGATCAGAGTTGCCACATGGTTGAATCGATGAGACAGTACAAAAATCATAATTCTAGGTAAGTATGTAAAATATTTCTCGTCTACAGATTTTAGAAGACACCAAGATAAAGGGTAAAATTGAATTATTGAAGTAGTACGACTATATAATTCTATGACAGACTGGACCGTAGGAGACTCACTGGCAGACAGGAAATAACTAAAAACAAAAAAGTCAAAACCAACTAAAAGGAGATTTCATTAGAGATGCTATTAATTGTTTTCAAGCAATATATCAATAAGCCTTCCGTAGGATACTCATAGATAGACACAGGCGAATATGTTGAAGAGGGACAGGAAATAACTGCAGATAACCCCGTTATTAAAGAGAAAAACAAAAAAGTCAAAACCCACTAAATAGGAAATTGGGGTTCAAGCAATATCAATAAGCCTTCGATACTAAAAGAAGAAAAACTGGAGCTGCAAATGAATATCAACGTCACAATATTGATAAATAATATGAAAATCGCGTAAAACCAGTAGGATTAAAAAGGAAGAAAACATATCAAGAAAACTGATATTCAATTAAATCTCACAGTCAAATAAATGTTACCAAGCAATGAAATAACAATGAAATCCTGTCATCCATTACTTATGCGTTATTAGTATTACTAATTGTAGGTCGTAAAATCGTAAATTCATGATGTGTGTGTTACTATGAATATTACGATCATTGAGCTCAATTATGAAGAAAAATCATTATTTTTTTTCCTAGTCCAGGTAATCAAATGCTTTTACTGGTTCCTAATCCTAAGGAACTGGACTAAAATATAATTATTTGCTTTATTTTGACTCATCTCAAACATCATCATCTGCCTTGCCTTTTCCCAACTATACTGGGATCGGCTTCCAGTCAAACCGGATTCAGCTGAATACCTGTATTTTACGTGGAGCGACTGCCTGCCAGACCTCCAAAGGCAAGGGTAACACGGTACTTTTTGGCAAGACTGGAGTCAGATTATTATCTACAAATAACAGCTGGAACCAATGCTTTCCAAGGATGCACAATCGTCATAATTTTTGCAAATAAAAACTTACTACTTTACTTACTCATGAATTTAGACTTGGGACAATAAAATCATCATTGTCCTTCCGTTAACTTTTAAAGTTGATGAACTTTTTTTAATAAATAGTATTCAACTTCTTATAATTATTATAGCCTCTTCACATTCACTGCATTCATGCTAGAAACAATCTTAGTATAAATTTACCTCTCGATGGTTGGCTTGATAGTGTTCTGGTCCTCCCCCGCGACGAACTGGCCGTAGAAGGTGGCCTTCATGAATATCTCGAACATGCGCTGCCCCACCACCTGACGCATCCGCTTCATCAACTGGGGAAAGGGTGAATAGAGAAATTAGAACTTTATTTAAAGGTGGGCTTTCTGTTTAAAATTAAAAACTTTCAAAGATACTGGAAATAGCAGCTAGAGGTAATCTGCCTGTATTCTACTACTTCTTCTTCAGCTTAGGAGTTAAAATGAGACATCAAGTTGGATAAGGTCAACCATGCGATACTCTGTGGACTTCAACTTATACTTTATCTTCCAGCTCTTTTCCTAATCTAAACAAATTCAGTGTAGTTGTTCTTTTTCTTCCATACCTCGATCACCGTCATCTCAGTTAATTTTAGTCATAGTTAGGTACTCATAGTCATAACTATATCATCTTCCATACCTACACACGAAATTTACTTTTATCTCTTCTCTTCAGTAGGTACTCACTCAAACTATTCACCCAAATCAAAAATCATCCCTTGATACAGAAATGGCGTGTATGAAAGTAAAAGATAGAAATTACCATAAAATTATTCCATTGCTTCCACATTTACATTGTACCATTAATATTGTTCACTTCTCTCTCCTTCAATTTAGATAAAAGCCCGCATTTTCTTTGACAAGTATTTTTAGATCTACATAATATTTTGTAGCATGTAATGTATAAAAAAAGATATACTTTGCCAAGTTTTTCGAACTACTTTTACTTCAATAATTTAAGGATGATGATATGGAAAAGTTGTAAATGGACTTATAAAAGCAGGAAAATGTATTTCTAATGTCTGTATTTCATGTACTGAAGTACAATCTTGGTGATGTATTAGAGATACAGTAGACAACATCTAGGTAACGAAAAAACAATAAATGAATGAACTGATGGAATACACAAGTAAGCGGGCCAACCAACAATTTTTTTTGTTATAGATTCGACAAAAGCATTTGACACGCGCGACACTAATCTTCGATCAAACAATATTCTATGAACCGTCAAGCTACCTACGACACTGCTATTTTGAGTATAAACTACGATATTGCAACAAGCACAGACCATTGTCAAGGTTATAAGAAGTCTATTTCCAGTCAAACCAAACAATGATGCAAGCAAATATAATCCTTACATTATTAACATATTGCATATGTTCGCATAATTGGAGTTGTTTTACTTATATGTCAGCTGTTTAAATACAGGTTCTATACAAGTTTGCTTGCTGATGAGCATAAAACATAGCTAATCTTCCCACGCTACAATACTAGTCAAATGAGTTATAGTTCTATTTATATTGCTCTAAAATCTTAAATTCATTGAACCCGTTTAGACGCTTAGCGCTGCCACAAATTGTGGAGTTATCACTTTAATCGTATCGCGCTTTGGTTGAATTGCCAATTTGCACTTTTGGCAAATCTACAAAAGTCGAACAGTGATTTGGCCACTTTAAATTCTTCAGATTTTACGTTTTTCCCACATTTGGCTTCCATCACGCTGTTATCAACGAAAAACTTGGAAAGGTTTGTTTTCAATTCAAAATGATCACCATGATCATTGAAATTAAATGTATTATCAATATGTTTAGGTACTTCTAATTACTACTCGGTGTTCAATATTCTGCAATGCGTCATTTCTTCATAATCGACTTGGTTGTGTGTTGCACAGTTCTTTTATATGGCATGGCGCGTGGCGGCATGCACTGGCATACATACATATGTGCTTACTTTTACAACTTTTCAGCACGCTAGGAAAATCAATAATAAAATGGGATTCAGCTATATCGTCCATTAGCAGTTGATTTCTCTCCGAAAAGTACGAATCCAATATTTTGATCATAAGTATTTTAAAAATCATGTTTGAATCGGCTTAGTTACAAGTCGATCTCGATACCATTATGACGTCATTTCCGATAACAGCGGTTTCTCATTAATCAAGATAAGCTATTTTGATATGAACTCAGACTAATGGACAAAAGGTAAATTCCCACCCACAGAGAAGACGCCTAAATCCCAACTGTGGGAGGAATATACAGGAGCTGATTATGCTGTGCTTTGCGTATTTCTCGTACAAGAGGTAACCAATGAATTAAATTGCCTTATTTTTCCAGCAGAGGATACCTTTGCAAAGAAAGATGTCGGTTACTATAAGTTCTGCCTAATCAATGTTGTTGCTAATCGCCTCACAAGTTCTATTCGATAATCATCTAACAGAACTAAGGAGATGCGCCGAATTATCTGTCCTAATTAATAGGGCTATAAGAAGAGGTGAAAATCTAAGAAACGATGGATGGACTGTGAGACAGATGACATGGCTAAAAAAGGGGTGACAATTTTTTTTTATGGAAGGGAAATCATCATATGACTCCTCTCACTCTAGGTGGAGCAAAAGGGAGTGTCAGACTCTTACTGAATAAAATCTATCCAAGTTTCTCCTCAAGCCCTTTGCTTTCTATGACCGCGGTTACTCTTTCGAACAAATTCCGCAACAAGCGGATTCCACCTCATCAATGACCTCCCGCGGGGCACACTCCCCATCACTCTGCCCTATACCACCAGGTGCTCTATAGAATCGGTATTTCGCCTCGAGACATGGCCAAATAATTTCAGTAGTATTTGAGACTGTGAAAGTAACATACAAGTGCAAAATGAAACAGGTGTAGAGATGGCGGGGGCCGGTTCTCTCAGAACAACTCTCAACCTTGGCAATGAACACTATAATGAGTTCGAGCGTCGCACACTCGCACTACGGAACAATGACTCATATTTTACGAGCATTTCAGTTTAGATTTATTGTTATTTGAGACGTTGAAGCCGATTAGTACTGAAATAACACCAAATCTTGTTTGGAATGCTGTTGAATGTGTTTACTAATCTTCATGTGTAAACTGTTAGATGGGTGAGCTTGCTGCAACTGTGAAAATTCTAGAATTTTCTGCATTAATATTCCGAGCGTGCACCTGAGCAAAAAGTGGGGTTTTTTTTTTTTTGGATGGGAAATCATCAAATGACCCCTCCCGCTCTGGGTGGAGCGGCAGGGAGTGTCAGACTTCTACTGACTAAAACCCACCCATGCTCCTCTTAGTGCCTTTTACGTTCCAGGGCCGCGGTAACTCTTTCGAACAAATCCGCAACAGCAAAAAGTGGGTTTGCCTCTGTTTGCCTACATAGTTGCTTTTTATGTTTAGTTCGAACATCTAAGCTAAAAATAATATAATACTACGTCCAAGCCATCCTTCATTTGACCTTCGCCAAGTCACATTGCAAAAACTTTAGATACCAAAACGTTATGAAAAAAAACTAAGAAACTTTTTGTAGGTGCATAATTATATTGATGAAGAAAACGGTTCTTGAGAATATTGAGATGCGCCCATCGTCTTACATAGTTATCAAATGAGGGAAAAGCGAGGTTTGAAAAGAATAACCTAATATGGTTTATAATAATATTTAACAGACTTTGCCCGCGGCTCTTATTAAAGTAGTATATTAACCGTCTCGAGGTTATTATCTATCTTTGTACCAAAATTCAACAAAATCGGTTCGACAATAATTAAAGTGTAACAAAACAAATGAACTAGATTTCGCATTCATGACTTTAGTTAATATTTTTATTTGCAATAATCTAAAATTTACAACTTCTTCGTTTCCCGAACGTTACATTTTCCTTGGCAACAATACCTAATTTCTAAAAACACGTGTCCCTTACATAACGAATTATAATTATGTGAAAAATCGCTTTAAACAGCCAAGTTGACTGAAACAGCACTGTTTGTATACCGTGGCTCGGATTACGGAGTAGTAAACAAAATTCCAAGCTGCATGATTGATTGGTAGGCTACTGATATAGGTACGAACTTGATGATAGGTGTAGTTTGTTTTACTAATATTAGAAAGAGGAAAGTTTTTGTTGTTGCACGTCACACTGAGGTTATTAATATTTTAAGCTTTTTATCAAATATCTCTGCAGCAGTACTAACTAATAATGAACAGCTAGTGACATGGTGAAAATAGTCATCAATGACTGGGCGTGGGGCTGGCGTGAACTGTGTATAAAAGCCCCTTAAAATAAAGATAAAAAAAATAAAATACTGGGCGGTATTTTCACCCTGACGCGGACGGCTAGACAAAGTGACATTTTATCAGGAATAGCAAATCGTCAAAATGTATGGGATTGACATACGTTTTTGAGGGACTGTCTTTTTGTAAATTTTGACGTTCCAAAAGTGCTGGCACTCAACCTAATTTGAATAAATGAGTTTTGACTTCTTTTTTTTTAGCTAAGCTACCGAAATGTCTCGTGGTTAGGTAGAAACTACATAACGCTACCAGCTACGATCGTTATACTCCTTTAGCTTTGGTTACGTTCATACGTCGGATCATACACGCACGCCCGGTTCTGAGTACTACGAACCTGGCCTTTCTGAAGATCGACACCAATGGGTAATAATATATATAGATATATTGGGATCGATGCCCTAGATACACCTTCACCTTCCCACCACCACCTTCCTCCACCTTCTAGGGCATCGATCCCAAATATTACGTATTACTGACAACCGTCATTGCTGTTTGATTCTCACTTTGAGCTCCTAGTAGCGGTTACAGCCAGTCTGTCTGTCTGTCTTCTGTCAGCATCTCACCGTGTAGGTGGAATGAGCATGAAGTGAACTGTCATTCCATCTGATTTGTATGGACTGACAGCTCACGTCATGTTCACTTTAGCTAATCTTACCGTTAAGAGTAACAAAATAATGTAGCGCCCTCTGTAAAGTCACTCTGCTTAGTCTATGAAAAAAATTAAAAGTTTGTTAGTGTGTACCGTGAATCCGTTTTAATAATAGGTTATGGGCCCAGTGAGAGTTTTACAGAATCGCACTGCTGAGTTGTGGAGGCTACGTGCAGCGTCTCCAGTCAACATTTTAGCGAAAAATAGATGTAATGTAGCTAAGAATCTCAAGAAACTATTCACCAGCTCACTGGACTTAATAAGCAGGTGTGTGGACCTATTGTTCCCGTTTTGGGCCGCAGATTCGTAAATGGATCTGTAGGTGAATAGCCAGCAATCGTTTGACAATACAATTTTAGACCGAATATTATGTTCTGGCATCTGGTAAATATACTTATTTGCCAGATTTTATACTTTCATGTGTTAATATGGGTGGCTATAAGAACAGGTGAAGATCAAAGAAACGTTGGATGGACTGTGAGACAGATGACATGGCTAAAAATGGGGTGACTACGTTTTTTCTTTTTATGGAAATCATCAAATGACTCATTCCGGTCTGGGCGGAGCAGAAGGGAGACTAACCAAAACCCATCCGTGTTCCTCCCTATGCGTTCCAGAGCTGCGGTGACTCTTTTGAACAAATTCCGCAACAAGATACTGTGGCTACTGAAATGACGACTAATAGATAAGTACCCATGGAAGAGGACAATATGTTGTCGACTCAACTAGTTCTTTTGTTTCCGAATTGGCACAAATTACGAAAAATGCCACACCACACGGACATACGAGTATGTATGTTGATGAGTTTTTATTGAAAACTTGAGCCTGCCAAGATTTATCATGTTGTTAGTACAAGAGTACCTTGTGTTGCTGGGAGCAACTAAAAATACGATTTTTTTTTTCGCAATTGTCGTGTAAGGTGACATGGATAGTTAGGTACCTACTTTTGGCAAATGGACGCAATCCATTTTTAAAATCGGTCCAACTGAAACTACTTAAAACAAAGCAAGCTTTATGAATTTTGAATTGATTGCCAATGTTTCAGGGGGTGACAATACTCATGAACATAATCATCTTTCACTATGGAAGCAACTTTCTTGTTGGGAGCAACCTTCGAATCCCGAGAAATAGCTGTAGGTAATCTCATTATTTTTTCTAAGTTTTGCGAATAAGTATAGAAAATTGAAGTACTGAGGGCCTTTTTTTTTAAGGATGCGAAATCATCAAATTACCCCTTCCGCTCTGGGTGGAGCGGGAGGGAGTGTCAGACTCTTACTGACTAAAACCCACCCATGCTCCTCCTAGTGCCTTTTACGTTCCTGGGGGTCTACTCTCTAAGCCCGAAGTCCGTAGTTTCGTCTTTAGTGTAGGGCGTTTTCGACTCCGTATCACCCTTGGACTTACGATTAGTCCCGAACCCGAACTAAGAACAACTGTCAAATCGTGTTGTCATTCATCGTTAGTTCGGGTTTGGGCCTAATCGTAAATCCGTAGGTAATACGGATTACAAAACGCGCGACACTAAGGCCGAAACTACGGACTTCGGGCTTATAGAGTAGACCCCCAGGGCCGCGGTAACTCTTTCGAACAATATCCGCAACCCTGGGTACTGAGGACCTAGTACGAATGTTTTGACGTAAGTATAATAAGTACGAAACTGGCCCTCTTAAGCCGGATTTACATTACGAAACTAGTGGCATGAAAGTAGTTTCGTGACATTAATTTCACCAACAATTTCACGTGTAAACGACAAGTTTTACAATGCATGCATCGATTTCACGACACTGAAACAGTTTCGTGATGCGCGCGATTTTTGTATAAAACTAGTGTCATGCAACTAATGTCATCGTATAAACGCGACGCGAAACTAGTGTCGCGAAAGCGCCTGCGCTGATAGGACGTGTGTTTATTAGTCGTGCTTGGTTTCTTGCTAGCCAGACTCGAATCCACCAACATCTTTTCTTTCGAGATAACTTTTCTTAATTTTTTACTATAACATTTGTATGACAACATTTTGCAATGCAAATTAAAGCTTAGATGTTAGCGTAGCCATGAACACAGACATACTGTGGGTTTCACGACACTATTATTTTTAATGAAACTAGTTTCACAGGTACTGAAAGTAGTGTTATGAAATTAATTTCATCATGCATGAAACTTGTTTCGTAATGTAAATTCGGCTTTATGAACACCAGTTTTTTTTCTTATCTCATAGTTGGGTGCTTCCGTAGTGATGTGTCACTGGCAACTATCACAATGTAGGCAAATAGTAAACATATAGAAATATAAATATGTTAAAACTGCTATGACAGAATGATCGAATCGTTGTCGCCAATAGATTTTGTTTCAATTTTATTAAATTTTATCAATAGGATGAAAAAAATGTCGACAGCATATTATTAACATACGTGTAGGATATGCTGTTTCTATGCAAGCTGGTTTTCGTATAAGTAGGTAAATACCTACCTATGTTTTTTAATGTTGCTATTTTTTTATAGATACAGCCTATAAATTCTTCCTCACTACATTTTTCCCCTGAACAATCTGAATACATTCCTTACTCACAACCTGGATACATTCCTAAAACACGCTGGATTTATCTTGAAACAATCTCAAAACACAGTACATACAAATTATACATAGAGAAAATGTATCTTCCAAAATAAAGTAGGTAAATTTTAACTAGGATAAGTACTGATTTTATTTTATACCAACACTTTTGAAGACGTCAGTACAAGGAATGGTCAAGTGTGAATTTTGCAAATTAGTTAATTTTACATTTTGGGGACGTTGGGAATGAATGTATGTAAAATCATTTCGGGGAACTTGGAACTTGGGGAAATAGGGCATCACCCAGATTATCCACTCTATGAATGTATTTCGTGCATAGAGCATATGACCACCAAATAATCCTCTTAAACAACTAAATCTTGCATTAGATAAATACACATTATTTTAATTTCCGATCTTATGTCTCGCATTCTTTAGATCTATAGTTAATTAGCACTTTGTAGTTAGTACCGAGGTAGGTAGGTACTTTCCGACTTTGTTTGTAACCTAACGTCCAAAGCACCCTTTTTTTATGGATGGGAAATCGTCATATGACCTCTTCCGCTCTGGATGGAGCGGGAGAGTGTCAGTCTCTTACTGACTAAAACCCATCCGTGCTCCTCCTAGTGCCCTTTGCGTTCCAGGGCCGCGGTAACTCTTTCGAACAAAATCCTGTACCCTGGCTGGCGCTCGCCCTAACGGGCCCCGTCTACTATGCTGACATCTCCTTGAGGCGCGCGTAGAACATAACGCGCCGTCGACCCGGGCCTGGCTTTGATCAGACGGCGAGCCTCGTCCGAAGCACCCTGGGCAATCGACTTTTGTCTGTTCGCTAATCCTCTCAAGTCACATCATGATGGCAAACAAAAAAAACCCTATGCGTAATAGATACTGACGTAAATCCCGTAAATCATATTTTGTAGTCTATTACTTGACAGTAATAACTACTTTTTACCTTAAAGGTAGGAATAATAATTATTTAGGTACAAACAAGCAGCAATTGATGACTCAGATCATCGCAGGATCAAGGAAGCCTATTATGGTGTAAATTGAGGAATAAACAGGTCACTGCCTAACAAACGCAAATTAATTTACCTTATAGCAATTAATTATATTTAGAAAAAAACAATTGCCGCAAAGGAAAATACTTACCATAACACCGTTCATTTACAACCATTTAATTAAAACATTATTCTTGAAAACAAACGTGTAGGTATACATGGTGTAAAATTGTAGCGAGGTTTGAAGAAGAAGTACCTACACTAAATATTAAAGCTACCTACCAATTGGTACGTCCCTCCTGTACCCGATTCAACTTTCCACCTTATACCTATATAAATAGGACACCTAATTAGATTAATGGACGAAATTACGAACAAAAGGTGTGGCGTGAAGAATTAGGTCAAGCCACGAGGTCAAACCCAGACAGTGCAAAAGAAAAGCCTGTGAGAACTGAGAAGAATGAAAGAAAGTAATGAATGAAAATTGTTTGAAACTTCAGTGTACTTTCTTTATATACAAATGACCAAACAAATGACAGTTTGTGTCATCATTATCATATTGAATCAGCCGAAAGACGTCCACTGCTGGACATAGGCATTAAGGCCGCCCATTGTACATGTGTTTTAGTTAGTACCTAATGTTCATTTTATATTATTATCGGTGTACAATAAAGTATATAATAAATAAATACCTAAATAATAAATAGGCCTCCCGCAAGTGTCGCCACAACAACCGGCTCTGAGCGTCTCGCATCCATCGGCTACCCGCGACCCTCACCAGGTCATCGGTCCACCTTGTGGGAGGCCGCGTTAACGCTGCGTCTTCCGGTACGCGGTCGCCACTCCAGAACTTTTCGGCTCTAATTGTATTTGAGCAGTTATATAAAATGTGTGTAATTTGAGCCTTTTCCCAACTAGGTACATAATTATAGGGATCGAATGCCAATTCAATCGGATGGGTATTCTACTAAAAAATCTAATTAGTCTGTCAGATAGATTTCCAAAAAATATTGATGCGTATTTTTTCTTTTTCACGGAAACAATAAATGACGAAGAGACAGTGCGTTGAAAACTACTGTGACGTCAACACGATAGAACAATTTTTACCAGCGACATGACATCACCAGCCCCTCTCTTGAACTTTGATACGCTTTATCTTTATAAATTCTCAGCGATTTGATGTGGCAAAAAATACGTGTCCAATATTTTTTGAAAATCTAACAGACGGACTATATAGAATTATATTTTTCTACCTAGACCCTATCTACTGGATAACTGAATTTTACTGTCAGTCAAACAGAAAATACACAATTTTCGAGATTTTTTTTTACCACAGTCCTCTAGCATACCCTTAAATCCACCTAAGAAAGACTAAAGATAAAAGTTCAAAATTTAAGTAAATAATTATATCACTCCCATATAGAGACGTTTCGTCCCCATATTTTGATCCCCATATAGAATATGTAGATAAATACACAAAAGGACCGGTATCGGAACCGCTCCGATACTTTATGAAACGTAATATCATGATGACGACACATCGATATAACGTTATACATTGATGCTGTTTACATTTTGACGTCACGGTAAGATATGAATGAAAACGCGACGATCATTTACAAACGATAGACAAGGCTTCACGAAACACTGCTTTAAGATATAAGAAACGGTTTTCTGAAAACACGAGTATTCCACGAAGAGAAAGGCAAAGGTGTTATTCCTATAGTGCAGTCATATTTCATTAAAACAGAAAGAAAGACAAAAGTTTTTAAATCAGTCCCAGGTAGAGGCTAAAGATCCAATCAAACGAAGAAATAAACATAAAAGTAACCACCAACGAGTTATTACCACTAAACCGCAAATAGTTCATAAAACTTCAATAGACCTCGTTACGTAGAAACCGCTCCACTCAACGTTCTAATTCCGTGAGAAAATGCCCAGAGCTCACGTGAAGTACGTTCCCAGTTTCTTTAGAAAAGCAGAAAACCTCACACCTCTGTTTGATGTAGTTCAAAGCACTGTGAAAGCTCTTTTGCTTTCAATTTTATTCCAAGACTCTGAAGGTTTTAATCAAGGAGAAAAATTTCGCAGAAGCAAAGAATATATTACCACAGAATGAAACTTTGAGGAAGGTAAAAATTCAATAAAAGAGGAAATTTTTGCTGAAGTTAAGGCGATAAAGCCACTCGTACATGTTTACCTAATACACATGAACCGCATGTGACTGAAAGATTTATGAAAAATTTAAATGTGGAGGGTTGAAGAAGAGCGATGAGAAAAAATATATAGATAAATAGAATATACTTTGTACACCAAAAATATTTACACAACTCAAAAGATGAATGATGATGAGAAAGAGAGTGATAGCGTGACTGCTGTCAAGAGAGAATATGAGAAAAGAACGTGTTGCACTGACGACAAGAAATTTTGTACAAGGGCAGTTGATGAACAGTGCAACTTAAAGGAATAATTACGAACTATTCTCTGTACACCATTCTGTCATTCGACAGTCCTAAAAATGAATCCAAGAATAACAACGAACCCACATGTAAAAGCAATTGCAATGGGAAAACAATAATGTTACATAACCAAAGTTTCGAAGTAAATATCGGGAATAGTACATTTTAAGATAAGACGCCTGCCAAGAAATGCAGCAGAGCAAAACCAGGAGAACGTAGAAAAACATCTTAAAAAATACCGGTAATTAGTAAACTTGATTGGCATTTAGAAGCTGAAGTCTTTTGGCAAAACGGATGGACATGATAGTTTGTTGCGATGCGGGAAATAAACAATTTTATACAGACAAGAGAGTGCGGATGGTAACCACATGGCTTAAGTTACATAAAGCCACGTTTACACCTGCAACCAGCTCGAATTCAGGTTGCATTACATTGCGGGTTACTGGTGTATAATGTGATTAATGGCTCGATCGGGACCCACAATGCAATTAAACTTACATGCCAGTTGTTCGCAAGTTGAAACGCGGCCTAACAAGGATGTTGGAAAGCAGCAGATTCAGAAGAAATTAGTGCTCCATTGGGATCATCAGCGATTCAACGAATAAAAACAACAAAAAGCAATATAAGAGTCTATGTTTCCTGTTGGAATCGGCTGGAGCATATGCAAATTATGGCGCTCACTTGGCAGTTTTAAAGACCCATGTCATAAGTTAGATATATGGCAATAGGCTGGCCACTCAGTAGAGTGGCCAGCCTATTGCCATATATCTCACTTATGACGCTCCGTATCTACCGTGACCTAGGCAAACAGATCTATGCAAATGTATTCAATTTAATTTCAAAGAGTGATTTTAAAGTACTGCTAAAAATAGTCGTATAGAAGTGCATAGCGTGGCATAATCTTGCACTATTTATAACAGATTATTCAACTGACTAACAGACAGACAGTCGGCTGGGCACTCAAAATAAAATTGGAGATAGCAAAGCGGATTAAACTAATAGGTTTTGTTTCTGGCATCGGATTTAGACAGGTTTCTACTTTTTCCTTGAATTTTTTAAAAGCCAAAGCGATTATAGCAGCATGTGGGGATGGGGGATGATAGATAAATGGTACTTTATTAACAAAATTAAAGTTAATATTAAAATATCATTTAAATGCAATGTGGTGATTGTCAGACAAGTTTTAAAGAAAACAAGATAGCCAACAAAAAGATTTATCAGCCTTTCATTTAAAAAAAAAAAGCGATATCAACATAAAACATTTCCGTTACTGGTGACTGACTGACTGACAGACAACGCACAGCCAAAACTGCTGGTCGTAGAAAGCTGAAATTTGGCATGTATATTCCTTGGGAGTGTAAGGCAGCACTAAGAGAGGATTTCTCGAAATTCCTACGGGAACAGGAAAAAACGGGATACATGCGCGTACGAAGTCGCAGACAAAAGCTAATATCTCATAAATTTCTGAGCAAGTCTCCATAAAACGAGAAATTGGGGGAGGCATTTGCCATACCGTGGAAGTTGGTAAAGACTAACAAAACCTATCTAGGAAACAGACTAGTCGTACGAAGACCAAGAGATGCTAATCAGACACATCAGTGCTGTCCCTTACTTTCATCGAATTCTGCTATCCGGCTACGGCATGCGTCACCAGACTCCTTAAAAACGAATAACTTTCCATACATAACAAAAAGGAACCGGTTTTTGCGCAGAATTTGGATTTGATTTGAATTTTTTCCCTTACTTCATTTAAACAGAATGCAGTTGAAACTAGTTTTTATCTTCTGACAGCTGTTTTTCGTTTTTTGTTGTTACAAATGCTACAATGTGCTAGTGTACCTTCCTTTCTTGATACAAGAACAGTTTGCATGATGCAACCGTCTCCAATATTTACGTCTAACTGCCTCTGACAAAGCATGGCCATCAATTTGGCTACTTTCTGAATGGCAGCAGAGAATTTTAATTTTCTTTTTTCTGAGTATTCGAATTGGAACGACGGTATAAAGTTCTATCCGTTCGAGACCAAAGAGGTCCAATTTCTGGCTTCGGAAGATATTATGGACTTCTCAAAATTCTTGTACGATACGCTGTGTTTGTTCTGTGTTGTATACCTTAACGAATGCGCAAATAACGATTCTATCAGCATGGGAAAGCGGACAGGTGCACTCAATGTTATGTTATCTTGATTGTTTGACGACTTCCTTCAGCGAGTGTTTGTCTTCCTAAGAGTCTATTGTGATTGTGACAGCCGACCAGTGAGAAGTTTTCGATATTATCAAATTATAAAGTAATTAGGTACTAATTGTAATTACCATTCATGAGTAACTTAGACTAAACTGAATATCTTTTTTTCCCAGTTCCATAAGATTTTCTCTTTATTTTTTAATTATATTATATAATATGATATATTATATTTTTTGATTCCGGCCACAAAAAGTGTTTTGAGGTACTCCAAACATTGCTAATATTTTTTTTTATTCGTATGATTCCTTTTTTTTCGTCGCTTAAAAGAGGCACTGTTATGCAAATGGGTGACTGACTATATCCCTTTTTAAATTGGGGCCACTTTATTTTTGGGGTCTCACGTCACAATTACAGTTTGTAAAGCTTGTGCAGGTAACTGTCAGTTCATCATTTGAAGTAATTTCCTCGGAAATAACGCAAAATCGATACAGAAACATTAGGTTCTTACGAGACACTAAATAGGAGTCTGAATAATCCTTATAAAATAGCCATTGCACATTGTAAATGTGCTGGCAAGGCAACACAATTGAACCATGCCAAAGTTTCGTTTTCATTATTTTCTTTGTCGAATTGAAATCAAAAAGCATTCTCATTTTTATTCGCTCGATTGCCAAAATGAACGTTGGTAGAAAACTAAGTACGGTAGCTGATTCTACCGTTAGATTTATACAACAACTCACTATCGTGAATAAAAACAGCGCTAACGTTAAGAACAAAACTATTGAGGTCGCAAACCGCTACCAGACTGGGTCACGAGGATTACACTGGCAACACTCGATAGTACTGGATCAAATAAATTACAATACCGTGCAACTTTCTTGCGCCTAGTGACAGCCCTGTGCCCAATACATCCGAAATAGAACTGTATTGTTGAACAGTAAGACTGAATTCACCTTGACGCTGCTGTTTTTTTAGCAATCACGAATGCCATACCTCTTGTTTTTCAAAATTATAGCACAGTTCAATTTCTACTTTAAGAGTTGGTTTATACGTTCTGAAATCGATTGTCAGTGATGTTCCAAGATGGTTAACATTCCTCATCCGTTTGCAAACCAGTTTCAGGGTTTTTATCGTGAATGTGAAGTTCATTGACAGAGTCGTCCCTGTTACGTAAATCTGTAGTTAGAGCCCCCTTTTCTTTATTTATTCCTGTTTGATTTTTTTCTGCACCTAAATAATTGTAAACTATTAAAATGACATGCGTATCTTCAAAAGGTGGTATTGAACAAAAATGTAGAAATAGCATCAACCAACAACATTCTTTACGTTCAACATGGTCATGTTAGGATTGTCATTCATTACAGAGAGTTTATTTTTACAGGGAAAGTTATTAATAACTAATGTTATTAAAATATTGCAACGTATTAATTAACATCTCATACCTATTTCACACGCATTGTTAAAGAAGGACTAATGTCTATGATTAGCAGTAGAACTGTAGCAATGATTGCGCCTTTAAATACCTACTGCAATAATGTTGTGTCTACATTAGAACATAGTTATGTCAATATTTTTATTTTAAGTAGATTCGAGTCGCTGCCGTATTAAAAATCCTGATCAAGCTCGTACCAATGATTTCGAAAAAAATCACAAAATTCCTGTCCGTTTTCGGAGATAAGATTTTTCAAATTTTTATAGTTACGACATTATAGAAGAAGACGACAAGCTGCAAGCTGTTGTCGTGACAAGCCACAGATCGTAAGGACATCCAACTGGCCCATTGAGAGTCGAAATTTAAAAAAAAATGTCCGGTTTGTCGCAGATATCGTTATTCTGATTGTTAGACGACATATAGGTACTTAGTAGAATCATGGTTCTTATAACAAGCAAAAAAACAAATAGGTCGTAAGGACATTCAACTGTCCCACTGACTGTCAAAATATTCCGTGCAATGGCACCATGTGGTCACGAATTCACGACTTCAATTATACTCAACCAGCTGATGTGCCAGCCGAGCAGTCGTCGTAACCACTCAAGTGCTAACAGCCAGTCAATTAGGATGCAGTATATAAAGATCTGATAACGTTTGATTCGAGTCGAGTAAGACACGAGTAAAGACTCGAAAGGTTTTCGGCATTTCATATTTGGGTACATTCTTGCCCGCTGGAAGCAAGGAGCAAGTGACCGATCGATTTGGCATTGTTTCGAGGAAGCCTATGTCCAGCAGTGAAGTCTACGGCTAAAGTGGTAATGATCTCTGCCAATGACAGATTATATCCATAACCTTTGATTTAGTTTAGTTATAGTTTTAAGATGTGAAGGTCTACCGGCCTGTAATTTGTACCTATCTTCTTTTCTCGTGTCGAGAGCAACTCCTGCAGCTCATACAGTTGTATTCAAAAGATATGCCAGTCAGCAAGGTTCGCATCTATAGGATACACCTACATTTATACAGACAGCCAGACACCACTAGACGCACTCTGATTTTTTATGTCAATGTACATGTTGATTTCTTTTAGCACTTCCAGCGAAAGGACTTTTTACGAGCCATCAAAGTAGACATGCCAGCGAAATTTGTTTGTTTTACCGTTCGTCCTCTTTGTCCGAACTTGAAAACCAGTCAACTAGCTAATCAGATAGCAAACAAGTGTAATGGAAATAAAGCCACAGTAAACCCCAAAAAACTAAATCAAGTGTACAGTCACGAATCTGAATAGCACATCTGGTTTTTTTCTGTTAGCGCATGGCAAATAATCTTGAAGAACAAGTCGAAACTGGATTCACGTTCGGTTCGGCAGACACGTTTTATTTTGTGGGATTTGCAATATGGATAGTGTTGCTTGTGAGCCATATTTTACAGTTTTTCGTTGTACCAACTTAGTTACTTGATGAGTAGGTTATCCATCTTTCCTACAATAAGGAACTCAAATATCATTCTTGCAGCTCTCAAACCAGTTTCAAATAACAATGAGGATTTGAACTGTCAGCTGAACACAAAAACCCAGGCAATTTTAAGTGAATTACCGCAAACCAGTGAACGTAACGATGTAATTATCCATAATCATGACAATGATAGGATGAATCACAACATAATGAAACAATGTAAAAAATGTGCTGACTGAAAGAAACTTATATATTTTTTTTTTTTTTGGATGGGAAATCATCAAATGACCCTCCCGCTCTGGGTGGAGCGGCAGGGAGTGTCAGACTTCTACTGACTAAAACCCACCCATGCTCCTCTTAGTGCCTTTTACGTTCCAGGGCCGCGGTAACTCTTTCGAACAAATCCGCAACCCTGGTAGGCTCTGGCCCTAATGGGCCCCGACCCATGCTGACGTCTGCTGGTTCGGCGTGCGTAGAACACAGCGCGCCGTCAACCCGGGCTGAGGAGCTCGTGGCTAAATTATAACAGCCGCACGGACCAATCTTCAAAGTTTAGCATCGCTTGCCAAGGTTGGTCTGTGGATGGGTGACCATATTAACATACCGAGACTCCTCCGTGCCTCGGAAAGCTCGTTAAGCCGTTGGTCCCGGCTGTCATTTGTAGATTTTTGGCAGTCGTTACGGATTGTCAGAAGCCAGAAAATCTGACACCAGTCTTGCCAAGAAGTACCGTATTACCCAGTAATGGGTTGTGGAGGTCTGGTAGGCAGCCGCTCCACGTAAAATACTGGTATTCAGCTGAATCCGGTTTGACTGGGAGCCGACTCCTATATAGTTGGGAAAAGGCTAGGCAGATGCTGATGTTGGTACTTTATAATGAACACCCTTGGTCTATTCATTCCTTACACTCCTCATGGGGACACAACAAGTTGGATGGATACGTGCCGGTCGGAAAGACAACGTGATATATTTCTATAGCTTCTGAAAACAGTAAGGATCCATCTAAGTGGAGCAATCGAGATAGCGGGCTGTGCATGATGGCAAGCAGTAAACTATTACAGTTCTCGTCAAATAACTTTGCCCCTCTGAAGTTGTGTTGAGTGGCTGCGTTAAAATTACGAACACACTGCAACTGCGCATGCGTAAGAGACATGGGGGCGGGGCGCGATTTTATGTCTCAGTCGCTCGTTTACGTTCGATGCATGCTTGCGTCCCGCTTGCTCCTGTGGCCCCTCTGAAGTTGTGTTGAGTGGCTGCGTAGTAGTCAAAATTACGAACACACTGCAACTGCGCATGCGTAAGAGACATGGAGGCGGGGCGCGATTTTATGTCTCAGTCGCTCGTTTACGTTCGATGCATGCTTGCGTCCCGCTTGCTCCCGTGTACGTGACTGCACCTGCGCGATCTTTGCAAATGGCTAACTTCAGAGGGGCAAAGTTATTTGACGAGAACTGTACAGGTTAATCCTACTTGAAAAACCGGCCAAGTGCCGTATACCGGAAAAAAAAAACGTTTCTTGTATGGGAGTCCCCTTTAATTTTATTTTTATTATTTGTTGTTGTTATAGCGGCAATCAAATACACACTCTGTGAAAATCGACTTCTTGAGAACCCGCTTAGTAATAGGGTTCCGTTGTTCTAGGGTAAGGAACCCTAAAAATCGAAAGTGAGTTTCTTTTTTATGTTTTCACTCTTAAATCGTTGAACCATTGTTGATGAATTTTGGTACAGGGGAGACCCTGAAGATGAAAAAAAAAATCTTTATTAAAGCGAGCCAAGCCACGGGCACAATCTAGTGATGAATAAACCAAATTAGATAAAGCAGTGCTGCGATTTTGTATTTAGTGAGAGCTGATTTTCATTTATTATCACTGGTCAATTCATACAGATTTGTAAGCCTCAGTCGGTGGCATGCAAGGCAATTCATCGCAAAGCATGGGTGCGTCCAATTCGCGCAATTATCGTAACGTACTGCGCTCAGTCGATTTTGATCCGACATGGCTTTTTAATATACCTACACCTTTGAGTGATTTTGGTCTAATACAATCAACATAGCTTAGTACAATATACTATTAAGCCTAGGTTTTTCCTTGTGGTGACAGATCTACAATTCTAGAGTTAGGTACCTACATTGAATTTTCGTTTAACAGACTGACGATTCAAAAATACAGAATTGTGTTAAAATTATTTTCTTCTGCGGGAAGAACGCTGCTGCAAGATTATTTTCCATTTTGTTCATAGTAACACTTATTTTCAGCTGGAGACCAGCTTCTTAAAGATGATGGATGAGGCACTCTCTGTCATATCCATTGTCTTGCTTGTCTCACTCCAGATTCCTATCTTCAGTCCTGACGTGGGCATCGCAAACAGTGACTTCTAATTTTTCACAAATACATACATGCAAGCATGTCTACCTCTACGTAAGTCTTTAATCTAGGTACCTACAGCTTTAGAAGTTAGCAACCGTTCGACAGCGCTCGAGACGCAATGAACGTATTTTAACGGTGCTTTTATAGTAACAATAACCAACTGAACTGTAAACATGTTTGACGCAAGCGAGGTCGCGGTCTAATGCCAGTTAATGGCGATTGGATTCTACTTACCCTAGGCGCTGGACACACAGAAAAAACGTAAGACGAGGACGGGGCGCCGACTTATGTCTCTTCCGCTTACTCGTCTGCGCCCTATTGTAAAACATACAGAAAGGACGGGGCACGAGCGCGAGCGGGCGAGAGACGAGCGAGAACGGGGGTGCGGCGAGGTGGGCGCGGGTGCGAACTCGCGCGTCGCTGGCATACACAATTACACCACCATAATTAACCACGTCACGTCTGTGCCTCGTCTTTTCTGTGTTTTAAAAAGTCGCGACGGCGCCCCGTCTGTGCCCTGTCCGCGCCCCGTCCTCGTCTTACGTCTGTTTTGTGTGTCCAGCGACCTACAAACGATGTACGCGAGAGAGTGTAAAAACTCAAATGGTAAGAATATTCTGTCATTGAGGTACGCAAAGACTACAGTTGTATCTAGTGGAAGGCCTTTGCCAAATCGAGACATGTTTAGTGAGAATCAACGATAGAAAATGTTATGGATATGAGATATTTAGCTCATAATTAAACGTTTTTATACCCTCTCTATCTATTAAAACTATGTACCTACAGAGGTAGGGCTTAATATCTTAGGCATTATAGGTGGTGCAGAAATGGAACATGGCAGAAGATGTAACTTCATGGAAAGACAAACTGAAAAAAAAAAAAAAAAATTGTGATACATTTAACTAAATGTAAATTAAATATGTCGGTAATGTTATGTATCACAAAAACAGATGACTCCCTGTTTTTACGCAATGAAATGACATCCAATATTTATTGGTTTTTCTAAAGTCTGCATGATCAATAGGAAAATTATTTAAAAAGGTAAATTGAACAATGAGGCCTTTAGTTTGATAAGACAATACATTCAATAGGTAAACATATTTTTGTAGGTATGATTAATTTAATTTTACAGAATACCCAATTATTATTTTATTTAATATCCCTGTTGACTGTTATTTCTGTACCAATTGAGCTTATTTAATTTATCATTTTAATAATATCGTCTGTTTAACCACATGACATAAGTCTTGTATTTTCCTGATTTTCTGAGGTCATTACACCTAGTCAAATTGTTTCACGCAAATTTCACGTGCTTCATAATAAACGTGTTATTGTCATCCTTATACTCTTCGGCGCAGTCATTATTTCACTATGTATCCATAAGAAGCCTTTAGAGCATAGGTACTAATATATTCGTCATAGAATCGATTTAAATTCGAATAAGTATTACCTACTTAAAGCAATTGTAATGCTTCCTTACGTCTATCGTCCGGGTTCCAGTAAACTAACTATATTAATCGTAACTTTAGGTACGAGTATTCTATGTTTTTTTGCAGTTTATTTTCATTTGTTTTTTTTATTCATTAAATTGGTTCCCCCGGACAATAGAAGTTGAATCATCATAATGTTCGTCCAAAGAGCTTTTAAATCACCTAGACAAGCCTCTAGACATCGAAAAAATAAATCGACATGCAAATGCGAAACAAGCATTTAATGAGCCACTTTCAAGTTTATTTGCATGTCTTTTCACAAAACTCTGATTTCGGCAAATACAAACAACAAATCACTGAAAAAATATAAGTAAATCCACAGATAACAAACGATACGAGCAATAAAAGATAACCATACGTCTCCATGTCTATCGTATGTCTACGTTTCAGTTCTAACCGGCTTCCCTGAGCATTTGTTTACTTTTAAATATTTTATCAGACAACACTAAAACGTATCTTGAACTGTAAATCTGTTATCTTTATGACGAATGTTTCATGTGAATATTGGATTTTACTGCTTAATCTGTGCATAATTTAGTATTAATATAAAATATACAAATAAGTAAGTAATTAAGAAGATGTATAGGAATTAAATATTTCTGAGAAATTCAATCAGGATTTCTCTTTCTTTGGTGAAATTATCTCGGCTTACCAAGATCTAATCATCTTTGAGTTCTGCTTTGCACTGGAAGCAAATTCAGTCAAATGAAAAGGACATTAGGTAGGTACTTACCTAGGTACCTGACTTACCTAAGATTATCTTTTAATTAGATGTCATGGAATTTCGTATCTTTTTAAAAATATACCCACACAACGTCTACGTTTTAATGGCGGCATTACGATACAATCAAAAATGGCCGCCCTATCCCGCCATTTTCTGGGAAGAAATGGCGGGATAGGGCGGCCATTTTTCGGAGTTTGTTACCAACAAAGATTTGTCTTAAATTCCAAAGAACTAAAGAGATATATGTCGCCAAAACGAGCTAATAAAACACAAAAGTTAGTTTTATTAAATTAACAAGTAAAGACAAGCATTCAAACATGTATCCTAGCAAGAAATCACAACGGAACATCGTGCAAGCTATAAAAATAAAAAGCTTAGTGAAGTCTGTCGCAAGACTGAAAACTTGTTTATGGCTCAGGATTAGAAGACGACGGCCATGACCGATTACTGAGAGTTAATGACGGAAGGCTTATCAAACATACTTTACATCATTCTTTACCTACTTACTTAGTTACTAAAATGAGTTGGGAGACTGGCATTATTTTAGGCAATCGGTGGATAAGAAGATTGTCTTGTCAACGATGGAGTTAAGACAATGATGGAACAAGTGGAACTACTTGATTAGTGACGGAAGGCTTATCAAACTTTACTATTGACACGAGTGAGGAGACTTTTCAGGCAATCGGTGTATTAAAGGTTGTTACCTACTCATTAAAGTCATTAATCACAGATCAATCAATCAATGTATTACGCAAGGAAGTTTCAATGCTCGGAATTCCCTTGCGTGATCGAATCAGGTAATGATATCCGCAATAGAACCAAGAATACAGAAATAGCCCGAAGGATCGACAAATGAAGTGGCAGTGGGCAGGGCACATTGCTCGCAGAACAGATGGTCGATGGGGCCGAAAAGTTCTGGAGTAGCGACCGCGTACCGGAAGACGCAGCGTTGGAAGGCCTCACACAAAGTGGAAGGTGGAAAACATCGCTAATCGGTTTATCGTTCTATTAAAACTAATTGTATTTAATGTAAATGCATAATTTTTATGGTTCTTCACACAACGTTGTTATTCCTTCGGGATATTAAACTCGTAATTAAAATGTTAAAATTGCTCATCATCTCGACAATTCTATTGACAGTTTATTAGCACAGCAAATACGATTTGTGATCAGGGTTGGTTAACGCAGTAGGCCGGCAGGATATGGATAAATTTTAGGAGTGTTCCTGTAGGAGTACAAAGTCACTAAATGACCTTTTTTTGGTATAGGTGTGGAAATCCTCATGGATGTCTTTCGTCCTGGGGCGAACGGAGGGGTCTGTCAGACTCCTACTGACTAACGGCCGCTTTCTATAACATATCTCAATCCCAATCTTGATCCCGATCCTTGTCTGTAACCAATCAAAGGTGAGGATTGTGTGGTGAAGGACACAAACTCGGCCGTTGATTGGTTACAGACAAGTATCGGGATCAAGATTGGGATTGAGATACGTTATAGAAAGCGGCCGTAAAACCACCCCGTGTGATCAGTCTGCGGACACCGTCTCGTTGGTCACTAAACGACCTAACCTATAGGTAGGTACTAAGCACATATCAAACATAACATCGCAAAATCAGTTCACTCCGTTCATAGATCTAAACAACATAACCGTCAACTAACAATGGATGTAATTAACGGTGCGTATCCAGATAATCCGCTGATGCGAAACGCTAATAAATTGGATTAGTTCCACCCTCCTAAGCTAGAACGTCAGTACCTATCTACTTAGATCTGAATACACTTGCGATTCACGAATTTTGTCCAGGCTTGTATCAAGAGTCAAGACTCGTCCTAATAGAGAGGTAATAATGATAGGGGTCATCCTGACCGATTCGGCCATGGGCCATGGCGATTGGCGGCCCAACTCAACGGATATTTGCCATCGGCGACCGCGTCGATGGCAAATCGCGATCGGACCTCACGCACACACTTACACACCATAATAATATGTACCGACATATTATTATGGTGTGTAAGTGTGTGCGTGAGGTCCACTCCCCCTTTTTTCAATCTCATAGTCTCATGGGACCGCAATCTGATCCAAGAGAGATCTGGAGGAGGACCAACGGCTTAACGTGCTTTCCGTTGTATCGGTGTCACAGCACCAACTTTAAAACACCGGGCTGTGACAGGGAAATTCCTAATGGTAAAACCCAATGACACTTTTGCCCAACCCGAGAATCGAACCCAGGACCTCACGCTTAGCATTTGCGCAGAATTATCGGAGAGATAGGTATCGGAAGTGGTGTAATTTATAAGTAAGGAATTTTGCGCCATCTTGTCAGAGAATTTTGCAACGCGATATTGTCACAGGAAGAGATCAATCACAGAGTATCGAATGATTGGGGTGACACAATCTGTTAGTCACGACTTTTGTCAAGTTTTGTCACAGACGAACCCACGACACGAGTCTTGCTTGCAATTGAAGAGATCTAATGAACCAGCTTCTACCAGGGGATTCGCCCGCGATGTCGGGAATTATCCCAAAGTATTGAGTAACAAACATCCATCATCATCATCATAATAGTATCAGCCGAAAGTCGTCCACTGTTGGACATAGGCCTCCCTCAAGTGTCGCCACAACAACCGGTGCTGTGTGTCTCGCCTCCATCGGCTACCCGCGACCCTCACCAGATCATCGGTTCACCTTGTGGGAGGCCTTCCAACGCTGCTTCTTCCGATACGCGGTCGTCACTCCAAAACTTTTCGGCCCCATCCATCCAAACGTTCGCATTAATATTAGTAATAAGTTAGATTAGGAGCTGTCTGAGACCTGTTAAAAACCCTGGAACGCAAAGGGAACTAGAAGGAACACGGATGGATTTAAGTCAGTAAGAGTGTGACATGACACCCTCCCGCTCTGCCCAGAGCAGAAGGAGTCATTTGATGATTTCCCATCCTTAAAAAAACAAAGTGTGGTGAATTACTTTATGCTTTTAAATTTATTGAGGAGGCCTATTTTCAGCTGGTAGGGAGGTAAACCTTCGGATAATATACAGTAGGCAGTCTTTGGTTAGCAACCAGGAAAAAAATCGATAGTTATCATGATAATATTACATATTTCCCTAATTCATACAAAAAACTACTTGTTATTTTATTGACTTTATTAATGAATTAAGTACTTACCTATATATTTATATTATTAATTAATTCAGACTCATTAACTATGTACAATAAGATTAGGTTCTTAATAGTAGTAACCAATTAAGTCAAAGCCTCCAATGACTTAGCAATTTTTTTCCAAAAAAGGTGAGAAAAGCTTCAACATAAGGTTAACTACTTAATTACAACTACCTTCACGATATAGCATGTTCAAATTGTGCAGGCAGGTTTTACCATTTTACACTTTTCATTCAAGGAAACCTGCCTATGGGAAGTCCAGTTATTGATTAAGAATTGCTGTGCAAATATCGCCTTAAGTCTCAAAACTCCTACTACAAGAAATTTCAGCGTGTATTCAATATTGTCAAATACAGAGGCCATTCTCAACTTTTTTTGTGTAGCAAAAGTTACCAATATTTTAGGTATAAAGTTTGGCTATTATGCCGTTAGATTTTTCGTTGATGCAGGAGCTACGTTTCAACAATAAAATTAACGGCACTCATGCGCCGGCCAGCCTACCTAGATACAAGTATCCAGGATACAGTGTCAATGTGAATCAGACGACGACGACTCGAGCCACGCGACGTCGGCGTCTAACTGCCGCGCCGGACCGGCCGGGGCTGGCCCGCCGGCACGCATGCGCGCTAACCACGCACCAAAAATCCATTCCTTCCACCCATTCATTCCTCTCACGGTTAGGTAACACGCTTCCCTTTGCCCTCCCCGACCACATGCTATCCTGGTTACTCGCTCACGACCTCTCTATTCCCCAGACACTCCCAAATTTACTTTACAAAAAAGAACTTGAAAACCACGCCGCGTAAATCTAAATACACACTCATCAATCACCAACATGTAACACAGACGCAAGGACGCCAACCGAAACTAATTTAGAGCTGAACCGTCGCCGGCGAGTAAACATTGCTATGCAGATCTTACGTAAGCTAACAGCTGAGGTGTATCGATCTACTCACCATATCATTGTTCTCGACCAACCAGTTCACCGAGCATATTTGGTACACGAAATACGCCCGCACAAGTTCGCTCGTCTTCTTACTTTTGAACGCATCTTTGGGGCTGTTGAAGTTGAGGTCGAGGTCGTCCCGCGACGGCGGCGAGGAGGACAGCGCGCGTACTTTCCGGGGCGCGTTCACCGCTAGCCGTCTGAGCAGAGCCATGTTCGGAGCTCCGCGAAATACAACACGTACACAACACGCGCCGTCCGTCGTCCGCGACTGACAACTGACAACTGACACTGACGTCCGCTCGATACCGAGTCGTCTGCGCGCGCAGCCGATCCAATTTTAAATCCGTCCGAGCGTCGCGGAGGTGTGTCTTGTGCGAGCGCCGCGATTGGCCACGCGCAGCACGCGAACCTGCCGTGACGCGACACATTATAAACAGCATTGTGCGGTAACCTCAAGGACCGGAACTCAAGGGCAGAGCCGGCGCTGCAACAACAGCTAGCTGAATACTTTGATGCATCCTCGCCAACTTCACTGGCAATCTCTGCAAACTGTAGAACAATCCATCTTTGCCCATCCCACGATTTTCATCCGACCATCGCGTGCAAAATTTTCATCTAACCTATAAAAATTAGAATGAGGGGTTTATGTAACCAGCGGCGGCGAGGGAGGTTACGTAAAGCGCTAGCCAGGGTTCAAGAACCTGGGGCGACCTGCCGGCGGCCCACAGCAGCAGTCGTACACGAGTTATTACTCATGCCTTTTATAAGTAGCAACGACTGCGTAACGCCTGGTACGAGTTTAAAGGCAGTTCAACTGACTAGCTAATCTGAAATAACTGTAAGGCAACATTTTCACTTGAACTCTTTATTATTTAATTTAACAACCGAGATATTTCATTCATAAAACTACTTGTCTTTTGAAATTCTTGATTGAAGATTGAAAAGCGACTGTGTTGAATGGCATTTGATCTGCAACAAAAAAGAATTTAATTGCGTTACCTATCGTAAATTACCATTTTGTTGAATAAATCTAGTCTTGAAAGACTCGATTGTCTTTCAAGACACGCACTAGCACATGAACTAGGGTTATTTAAGCTTTCGTTTCTAGGATTGCCACCCAATAATGAATCTAGGATAACCATGTAGGCGTCTATCCAAAGGAGTAGTATTGGGGTCCACATCCATGCTAAGAAGATTATACTAAGACGATTCATCAAGATAAATTATTGGTAAACAATAAGGTATATTACATCCATCTATAATTAAAATAGCTGGGCACTGCCATGCCATCACTAAGGCAACGCTTGGATGAACGCTAAGATGCCTATGCCCAGCAGAGGACGGCTTTTGGCTAACATATTGATGTCTACCATCTGTAACAGCCTCTGGAGCATTCCTCAGGCTTCAGGGTTCTTAAACTGCTGTCTCAACTGACTTCTGCGTGACTAGAACCGAACCGGATGAAGTGACCTCTGTACTCGGAGTAACATGGAAGAAATAAAATTAAAACATGTTATTTAGCAGTAGCACCCATCAGATACACAGAATATACTTAGGATAGAATATGCTACGCCAAATACGTCCTGATCAGCAAAATGCCAGACCACTACAAGTTATCTGACGCTGGTTTTCAACTGAACCTAACCTGAGTGAAGGCAAATCAGTTTTGTGAGGTAAGTATTAAATATACAAGAACAGATACAAGAATCTATAATATTAATATCTACATAACATTTTTCCGTTACTGAGTGATTGAGTGACTGACAGACAACGCACAGCCGAAACTACTAGTCGTAGAGAGCTGAAATTTGGCATGTAGGTCCCTTGAGGAGTCCCTTGGGGAGCACTAAGAGAGGATTTCTCGAAATTCTATGAATGGGAAGAAACGGGATATTCGCGTACAAAGTCGCGGGCAAAGTATAATAGATCTGCAAGTGCAACGTACATAGTGTGAAACCTTAAAAAGCCTGCGACCATCAATGATATTGTTTATAAAGCGACCAGCATTAGGAAGGTCGCTTTTTGTATGTATAGCTAAACAAATAAAAACAACTTCAATTACTGTGGTTTTGTAGCGGCATTGCTGCCGCCACAAAAAATCAGCGCAGCGGAATAAACATCACAACAAATGAGACTCGCAGCGCCATCTATCTCGACAGCTGCGAACTAACTTGACAAAATCCTAAATCGCGATATCAGAGTTTACCATATGATTAGAACATATACAAAGCCCGAATATCAACTGTCGGGCAGTTGCCGTCCGTCCGTCTGGTCGGAGGATCCTCCCTTTTCAACGGAGGTATGCGGGACTTTATTCTTTGTACCGCTACCTCCAAAGTTTTAGCCTTCACGAGACTTCTTCATTCCAACAATTTTTCTGTCTAGCGGCCTATGAGACATTCCATCCGATCACTGCCTGACGGGTGCGCGGGCAGATAGCGAAGGCTTAGTTATAAGGTTCTGTTGGTTATCCTTCGGTTTCCATAAAAAGTGAGGTGCGATTTTATACCCTGTGCACTTCAACTATTTGACCCGCCCAGCAAATGATCATGATTGGGCCCATGAATGGTAATGTCATTGCTTAGTAAACATAATCACTATTATCGAGTGTGGTCCTTCTTGCTACTGGGATAAAGCTCCTAATACCAAGTTCGATCTTGATGTTGAGACAATAATACAATAACTTACGTGAAATATACAATTTCGAAGATTTCATATTTATGGACATCTTCAACCCTTAATAGATCCTTAAGTATTGGATCATTATTTTTCCAATTATTGAAGAAGTCTTTACATAAGGTTCATGATCAACGTCTTCGATTTTTGCGTATTTTTTTTGTATTCTTTCTCATTCATGAAATCATGAGTAATCGATTTTCATCATAGCAAAGATCTGTAAAATGTTCAAAGATTTTTAAGTTAATTATTTCAAGAGTTCATCTCACACACATTACGAGTATCTACAGCGTTACATAAATTCTGGAGAATTACACACAGCGTCCAGGCAAATTATCATTCGTTTGTATTCGGAAATGCGATGATTGCCGAGGGACATTAAGAAAATAGTTGTACTGTACAGACGACAGCACATCAAGCTACAATAATCTGTCAAAATTTAGATTTTTAACTTTATCGCTAAAGCGTTAGGTTCAAGGTTGATTGGGAAAATTCGTCATTTTTGGATAGCTTGATGTGCTGGCGTCTGTATACAGTTCTCGTCAAATAACTTTGCCCCTCTGAAGTTGTGTCGAGTGGCTGCGTAGTAGTCAAAATTACGAACACACTGCAACTGCGCATGCGCAAGAGACATGAGGGTGGGGCGCGATTTTATGTCTCAGTCGCTCGTTTACGTTCGATGCATGCTTGCGTCCCGTTTGCTCCCGTCTACGTGACTGCACCTCGCGCGATCTTTGCAAATGGCTAACTTCAGAGGGGTAAAGTTATTTGACGAGAACTGTACATACGTATACGTTGTCTAGTCTATCGGGTAGTCTCTATTGTGTACGGTGTAATCTCTGTACCCACCACCACCTATTTGAAAAGTTCTCTCATCATTTGAAAGGTACAGACGCCAGCACATCAAACTACTCGAAACTGTCAAATTTTACCAATCAACCTTGAACCTAATCGCTTTAAGCATAAGGTTGAAAATCTATTCAAGAAATTTGACAGATTTTTGTAGCTTGATCTGCTGGCGTCTGTACATTATTCTAGTTGGACATTTATTTTTGTTGTCCCACTGCTGGGCAAAAGCCTCCCTCATTTTTTCCAACTAACTTTACCTGTTGCCTTCTCCGGCAAATCTGTCAGGAATGAGTCCAAATCTTCACGCCAGTTTAACAAAGACTATATATAAATAATGTATCTAGATACATTACATGCTTCGCCCAGGTTTTGCCCGGGATACAGGTACCTAGGTATAACCCGGGCAAAATCTGGGCGGAGCATCTAGCTAGTCCATCATTCAATTTATCCTTATTTATAGAAAGAAAGGCCCATATTCCAAAACGTAAACTCCAACTCAAGTCGAACTACAGCTCCATCGGAGCTTGTCATTTTAAGTTTTCGTGCTCGAGAGATGAGTTTTAGCTGAGCAAGCGCGTTTACGCATTTGCTTGCTCAACTCTCGAGTGCGAAAACGTCAATTAGACAAGCTTTCATTGACGTTTTCGTGCTCATGTTGGAGTCGGAGTAAGTTGGGTTGGAGTTTACGTTTTGGAATAGGTTCAAGTATCATAGGCGACTTCGATCGTACGCGTATTTTTTCTCGTTCCCCGAATTTCCCCTTCCCGTATAGCCTATAGCCTTCCTCATGAGTGTGGTTAACATTTACAAAATAATTTTCCAAACCCGACTGGTACTTCCAGAGATAAGCGCGTTCAAACAAACAAACAAACTCTTCAACTTTATTATATTAGTATATACCTAGATTATGTAATGACGTAGGTAGGGATGGCCATAAGCTTCTTAGTCACAACACAACTAAATAGGTTTATATTGAAAAAACTTATAAGAATATTAAGTTCATTTGAATATCATCAAAAGGCGTTTTAACAACTTATTTTAGTAAGGAGAAAATGTAAATCACACAAATAAATTTATTTTGTAAGTAGGTACTTACATAATAATATTAAATAGGTACATACTTATGG
This sequence comes from Melanchra persicariae, assembly GCA_947386135.1. Classification (NCBI taxonomy): domain Eukaryota; kingdom Metazoa; phylum Arthropoda; class Insecta; order Lepidoptera; family Noctuidae; genus Melanchra; species Melanchra persicariae. The sequence continues at coordinate 2,956,790 of OX376661.1, read as the reverse complement.
TTGTAAGTATGTATGTTTATGAGAAAAACATTATTATGGATTTGATTACGCATGAGTGATTCAAAATATGACAGATGGTAAACATGACCAAAACAAGGTATCTGCGTCCGGTAATGTTTGTAAAAGTTAGGTAGAACCACTTCCCATAGTTAAGGATAATATTACTGTTATATTATTTACCTGTCCAGTCCACCTGTACATAGGTAGGAACTCCTAAAATTCCTTAATTAGGCATGGGAGTGTATAACATATGGCGAACAGCAGCCAGCCAAAAGGCAGGTGACACTCCAACTTCACAAAGAGGGGCTACCTTGATGGATCAGCACCAGGGTATGGATAAGCAGCCTCAAAAACTCCACATGCTCCACCTCCTATCCTGGCCTCTGTGCCCAAGAACATGCAGCTAAAGTGACCTATCCGGTGCCACTAACGATGCCGTGGAAGTGGCAATGCTTTGGAACAAACAAAGCTAAGTTACTATTGTGGCATCGACACGAAGAAAGAATTACAGTAAAAAATTAACTCTATGGGAGTTTTGGATTAATGACAAATGAACAGTTTTCAATAAAATCGCTCTAATATTCTATGGCATATGCTATCTTTTGCGTTGCCAATTTTTGAGTAAACGTCGGGCCACAATATGGGAATTTCCTAGATACTACGCTAAGTTATGCCCATCGATTGCTAAAACATAGACGTCGTCGTCGTCGACGCCTTTAAGATTTCACAACAAAATTATATTGTTTATAATTTGAATGAAGTATCGATTTGTTATTTGTTGTATTATAGGTTTAGATGTCGACATAGTTCAACACCAAATCCTTTAAGACCGACGTCAAGTTAATGAGGTAGGTAATTAAAGCTTCACATCACTTTGATAGTGCCTACTTTTAATAAATAATGTAAGTTCACAAGTCTGTTGGTTTTTTTTTATTAGGGACGAAACGTAGGTTTTATAGCAAGAGGGACTCCCTAAAAATCCAGTAGAGGACACGGTGGAGTATACGATGGAGGTTTGCCCTCGTAGTGGGTGCGACCTCTCGCGTCCGGCCCCGTTCAATCCATGGTCCAGAGCGAGGGGGAATGGGAAGCAGTCGCCTTCTTTTGCGAAGCATTGAAGCATTAATGCAAGTGAAAGAAGATTTCAGAAGATTCTCGGTCACCGGATGGCGAGCGATGAGTAGCTCATCGTCCGATAAGGACCAGCTAGCCGATGGAGCGTTGTGTTCCACGCGCGACTCAAAGAGAAGTCAGCATAGCTGACGGAGGCCGCTTAGGCCAGTGCCTCATGGGTTGCTGAATCGCTCTAAAGAGTTACCGCGGCCCTGGAACGCAAAGGGCATTTGGAGGAACAAGGGTGGGTTTAGTCAGTAAGAGTCTGACACTCCCTTCCGCTCCGCCCAGAGCAAGAGGACTCATTTGATGACTTGCCATGCAAAAAAAAAACTAAACACCTACAAAAATTTATGTATAAGTTTAACTGGAATCAATAAAAGTATAGTCAAGCATACCTAAACTAAACTGCATTATCCTAAGGAAAGTACGTGTGTCAACGTTTTCCTTAGGAAAAGCCGTCAACAGTTAGAAATAATGTGTAATCGAAGTAAAACATCACGCGATAGGTACAATGATTTCACCTTTTGTAACTCTTGGCATGATGGCATCAATAATTTCAGCCTTTTATTTGTAATTTCCCTGCCAAAGCTTTTGTTTTACTGTACGTAGAATAATGTTAAAAGGTACCCACCTACCTTTTTAGGGATAAACAATGACGCAGATCCGAATTGCACATTCCAATATTGTTTGAAATATGAGTGTTCCCTCGAGGAGGAAAGAAGAAATGTACAGTCAGCAAATAAAAGCGTACCTACAGACAGCTAAACTTGTTTTAGGCTGAATAGTCAAATCAATGATGGAGATAGATTATATACATATCCCATGTCTTTTTTCAAGGAAGTAGGCAGAAAATACTGCTACGATTATCAAAAAAAATGGCTGATTTCTCTTCATAGTGACATATATTGATTGTCGCTGAAACATTGCGATTTCAATTTGAATGCCAGACTATTTTTTAACTGCTTTCCAATCTCTTTTGCTGACCATACTAACAGTACCACGTAATTGTATCATGAAAAACTGTGAACCAACGACGTCTAAATGCAGTGCCTATACGCCAGAGGCAAAGGCGCCTGGGTTACGATCGATAGGTCGCGAGTTCAAATACCCGTCCGTTGCCAAGGGAACCCATGTATTACATGGGTTCCTCTGTTGCAGACATATTCCTATATAATAAAACTAAATACAGATGTAGGCCTATTTGAAAGTTCAATCACCCCTAATTGAATAACTAAGCTCTACCGGATGGTGGCGTTTTAATTCACTTACAATCTTTGAGGGGGTGATTTTACTTCTCAATACAAGCTAATGTCTTTTGCTATAGAAGTAACTGAAAATATAAAGAAAACCGGCCAAGTGCGAGTCGGACTCGCGCACGAATGGTTCCGTACCATTATCTATAAAAAAAAACTGCAAAAATTACGTTTGTTGTATGGGAGCCCCACTTAAATGTTTATTTTATTTGTTGTTATAGCGGCAACAGAAATACATCATCTGCGAAAATTTCAACTGTCTGCTACCACGGTTCATGAGTTATTCGTTATTATGAATAATTTTACCCCTTGAAATACTGCGCAAAAATTAAAACTCACTCTTTTAAGTGAAACTTGAGTTTTAAATGCATCTCAGCTAGTGATTCAAGAAAGAATTTATTCTATATTGAATTAACATATTATGAAACCAATTTCGACGTTTACCACATTAAATTGTGAAATGACTAAGCACCTTAAGTTATACACAATAAGGTACACATTGTAGACTATTATTTCAAATAATTGTTCAATTAGATCATGGCAAACCTGCGTGGTCTAACCACAGCCTTATTCAAAGACGTACATACCATAAACTCATGAAAATAACCCACTGAAAACAATAATATCATCACAGGGAAATTAGCAATGAAAAAAACAATTGTTTTCGCTAAAATATTAGTTCAATGGGAAATCCGGACAAAAATAATAGTTGCGATTTAAATTGTGTATATTAAATAATAATATTTCCTTGTCTGCTGTGTGTTGTACCAGGTCAATATAATGAATTACCGAAACATGCGCGATGGAAAATATTCTCTAGTATTTACCAGATAGTTCAGTGTACCTAACATCCATACTTTGTTGTTGACCCTGCACGTGTTAACGGCTGATCGAATTTTGATGAAACTTGACCTGGGTAGAATAATTTTCATCCCGGGAGTATATGTTATTTTATTCAAAGTTAAGCCTTATATCAATGTGTAGTTTCGCGGCATTGCAGTATCACCGACGATATGCAATATCTTAGAAGAGGTGTTTGAATAAGTTTCCACAGACAGACAGACAGATTTTTCGTATTCAACTGCATTCATAATGTAGTGCGTTGCACGCAGTTGATATGAAAAATGATTCGCCTGACACCTTAGGAATCGATATAGTCAACTGAACTATTATTTTAACCGGTTAACTGTTACACGCAATGTCTACCGGTTGTGCTGTGATTTGGCTATTGGTTCCAAAATATATCGACGGCGAAGTGCCATTATCACCTAACTGACAAAGTCAATTTACACAAACTGAAAAAAAAAAACGTTTAAGTACCTAGTATCTTGATAAGTTAAATTACTTAGTTAATATAATTTAGAATAATAATGCTGTTGCAATTAAAAATACACTTAGGAGATTTCACTAAAACATGCAAATAACGTCTTTAAATTCAAAACGTTATAAAAGTGAATTTCTAGAAAAAGACGAAGAGAAAAATGACAATTAGGAGGTAGTTAGGCTTTTTAGTCTGACATAAACCATCAAGAAGAATCACAGGACAGGCCACAGATAATCGTGGGAAAGCTTCAAGTTATTTTAGCAAAAAAGGATACAATATAAACATACAGAAAATCTGACACCAGTCTTGCCAAGAAGTACCGTGTTGCCCAATTAATGCGTTGTGGAGGTCTGGTAGGCAGCCGCTCCACGTAAAATACTGGTATTCAGCTGAATCCGGTTTGACTGGGAGCCGACCCCAATATACTTGGGAAAAGGCTAGGCAGATGGTGATACAATATAAACATACACAAATAATTGCCCCCATTTCCAAATAAAACAATGAAAATAATGTATACATAGATATTTTTATTTGAAAAATATTTCGTGTAGCTAACAAACTAATCACAATATGGCATTCTACATCCGAATTAATGTATTTATACAAAACGCTCTTACTGCAAATAATATACATCGGCCAACGCCGTAAATGCCAGCACGTATCCGCACTCATTCTAACTGCAAGCTACGCGAATGTGTACAACCTCGAAAGTTCCCAGCTGACCATTTTTCAACCTTATTACACCTAGCAATAACGTTGAAAAGTGATCGACCGGGATCTTACCCTGGTATATCTCCCGCAAAAGCTTGTGATCGATAAATTTTCAACCTTATCACATAGGACATAAGGTAAAAAATTATCCAACAATCAACTTTCGCCTACATTCACACGACAATTTAGAATTTTAATACATTACTTCTCGATCACAATCCAATTAATTTTATTTACATTATCACCGCTTGAAAGAGGGTATGGATACTCACAATGACAATATTATTAAGAAGGTACTTTCTTTTTGAAAACCGGTAAAGGACAGTGTATGAAGAACCCGTTTCATGCCTGAGTTGTCAGAAACCGGAATAACATTCGGGATTTCTGGAGCAGAACCGGTTTTTAAGACGTTTTGCACACGTGTTCCCACATCTCGAGGGGCATGTCAGTGACCCGTCTTGGTTTTGTGGACGTGAAATACCAACCCCAAGAATTACTTTTTAAATAACCGCTATGAAATGAAAGACATTGAGAGAAGAATTAAACCTTTCCGTTTCAAAAAACTGCCTTAACATGTCTCAATTGCATTGAAAGAGAGGGTTTTTTTTGGTATGGCCACTTGCAGATCTAGCACGCTACTGCACACTACGCAACTGCTTAACCGGACTATCCTTTGGCGACCTCAAATGAATTTAAGGCCCCCAGGCGGGGGCCTCACAAGATTTTTTTATGATTATTATTGATAGGCACGCGCTTGACTACTATCTCACCTGATGGTAAGCGACGATGTGGTCGAAGATGGGGCACGCTTGCCTAGAAGTAACCTATTCACTCTTGACTTAAAGACTCCCAGGTTGTAGCTATCAGGAAACACAGACTCCGTCAGGGAATTCCACTCCTTAGCTGTACGCACAATGAATGTATTCCCAAAACGCTTTGTGCGTGTGGGTGGGATGTCCACCATGTACCGGTGGCGTATCGCCGTACGTCTTGTGGACGAAGATGCGACAAAATTAATTCTGTTATACTAACGACCTAATCCTGAGCACCCAATATGGAGACACGGAGAAGACCCCGCCAAGACGAGCCATTTTTTCAATCAAACATTTTGGTAAGGTATTTTAAGTTCCATACCCTTCTTCAAACTACAGCCTCATCCCTTCATACGAAAACTTCCCAAAAGAGTTATGAACTAAAACGTTCTTTAACTCATTGGGATAAGTTTCATTTTAAATTAAAAAGGGAGCGGGTACCTCAAATAAAGCAGAACATTTCGATTTCATAGAACTTCAATACTTATTAAGTTTATTTATTGCCATCAAATAAAATGAGCTTTGTCATTTCTGTGTTCAAATCGAATCTATTCTGTTTATATTTGGGCCCGGCTGCCGGCAATCCGAAATAATCACAAAATAATTTACAGATGTCATGTTTTGATTCACATTTTCCTCGTTATAAAATAAATTGCTATGTAAAACATTTTGTCCATAACTGGCGAGGATTTTAGCACTATGTTCACTTAAAAGGAAAATGTTTAAATGCTTTTTCGATAAAGTTTCAAATCTTTATCGAAATAGCATTTAAACATTTTGATCTTCAAAAGTAACCTTAAACATAGTTATGTTGGGATGATAATATTTAAAACTGAAACTATGGCTATTCTAATTTGACCGCTAAAAAAACCAGTTTTGAACAAAATGAATTATATTCATCCTATCACATACTCGGTATAATACGCCTATAAATTGAGTAAATAAGAAAAAAAATCTATATGCCTCATGTATTGGCAAGGAAAATATTAGTTATAAATAAAAAAAAACATTGTGTGCCGGCGAAAAGCATGTCCTCTTATACTTAGTAAATATAATATACTTTAATATATAGGTGACTAATATAATTTGGCCGCGCTAAGTAGGTCGCACAATATAGAGTGTAAAATTCGATAAATTAGCGGAACTTCGCAGACATCAAGTATCGATATTGAAACTTGATAAACAGTATGATGTTCAAGATTTATTTCTTCACCCTTTTTCATTCTTTGTAGTTCATGCGTATGACTTTCTTGTCGATTTGTTTTCTAGTGCAGCAAGCTTATCTGGCCCGGTCGTGGTGCTATCGATTGACAAGTCCGCCACACCACATTCCCAAGAAACCACTTCAACTCCTGAAAGCCAGAATCAACAGTGGCAACCACCAGAAAAAACGCCGAGTCAATGGAGCTCGACGAGTCCCGGAGAAATGATTCAACTGTCTTGGATCCCGCTACGAAATTAATCAGAAAATAACAGCGGAGGACTAGGAAAAAAAAAGTATAATTTCCACTTAGATCCTGTCAATTTTCACAGTCATTTTAATTAAAGGCCCCCAGCCAGATAAGCTTGCTGCAACGTACAGTACAACTATTTTCTTAATGTCCCTCGGCAATCATCGTACTTCCGAACACAAACGAATGCTAATTTCCATGAATTTGAATTGAGTGAATAGAACTAAGTAATTTTTTGAAATTGAATTTGAATTCAGCACTAAGTACTTTATTGTTGTTCAATAAAGTACTTAGTTCTGAATTCAAATTATTATACACGATAAATCTAATAATTGATGGACATGGACATTAGCATTCGTTTGTATTCGGAAATGCGATGATTGCCGAGAGACATTAAGAAAATAGTTGTACTGTACTTTAGTTCTGTTGATTAGACATCTATACACATCATGTCCGTGAAGTTTCCCAACTCTTGTTATTTTCTTTACCTTATAGGTTGTCCCAGACCTACGCAGATTCCGGTTGAGAATACTTTATTATCGCTATACAGCAAAAATGCTGGTTATTTTTAGGTGTAGTATACAATGTGGAGACAACTAAATGTTTAGTTGCTAAAGTTAGCTCAAACCGTTTCCGCGTCTGTCAATTTAGGAATGCCCCTATGCTGGTATGAGCTGACATAAATATTGAGTCATGCCTTATAAATGTGATTTATTTTCTCTAAACTGAAAATATGAACCTTTAAAAGTGCTGACATAATTATAGTGTTATTTAGGCAGTCACTAAAAAAATGTTTCAAAAGGCGGAAGTCAAAGTTTTTTTTTTAATATAAAAAAGCCTAATTAACGTGGCCACTGATTATATGTTATATGGTAAAAGAAACACATCTAAATATATCTTACAAATACAAATATCTATTACATCTTAAAAGTAATAATAAAACTTAACTCTATGCTACGTCTAATATGTACAAATCATATATTTTTAATGATATTGTGATACTTTTCGCACTTTATCATTCATTAAAAATCACTTTCCGTATTTTTTTTATATTGTTGTTTTAAAAATACAATTTATTTCAATTTTTGAACGCCAGCGTCATAATATTTAAGACAAATAATATCCACGCTTATAAAATAATTTTAAATAACGATTTCGGAAATTGTGACGTTGGTCACACCATAAAAATGTTCTCTAAAAAGTACTTAATTTAAATGTAAAAAAAGTATTGCATTATTGGTGTCTGAATAAGGCGATTTAATATAACCGATGCTAACATTCATCTGCTAAATTATACAACTATTATTATACTTTATAAGGACACCGATACACTATACATGGTATTATGAAAATCTTTTAATTTTGCGCCTACTACTCGACTGAACACAAAGACACCTACATCCAACATTGCGTTCACTGAGATTCTTAAAACCGATAAATAAATAAAAATATAAATTCGTTCTTCGGCTAAGTTATAACTCCTAGCTGTCAATAAAGGAATAATAATTAAAAAATCATCACATAAAAAAACAATTACTCTTATAAGCAAGCAGACTCTTGCATTTGCTTTTTAGTCTGCAAAAATGATACTGTACTTGAAAATTGGTCTTCTCGCACCACTGTTCACATAATGTAGGATACTTGCACGTAAGAATAACACAACGACAGCGCTTTTCTGCTCTAACATCGCACCTCTCTTTCCCCCATTCACTCGCATATATTTACAAAGCCGACGTCATACAAATCTTGTCCAAATCTCAAACCTGTACAAAAATAACGCAGGACACACAATATTATGTATTTTTCTTTAATATATACAACATCTAAATTTAATAAACGTCTTGGTGTTACCAATTTATTGATATTAATAATAATAATTAATATTATTTTGTTACATAAACTAGAGTATAAAATTTGACTTCAATCAAAATACAACACATTCTGCTATTAAATGAAAATTATTAATTTATAATGTAAGATTCACACACATAGAATTATATATAGTTTTTTTAATAGTATTATAGGCACAAATGAACAATATTGAGTGCCTTAAGCGTCACTACCACTACTTAAAAGTAGGCGAGGGGTTTTAGTCCTACAAATACACACACCGGCAAAATTAGAGGAACACAAGAAAAAGGTGCCTTTTTTTAAAAACATGTGGGTATTTCGACAAGCGGTTCTGATATATGAATAATCACCCTTTTTCATACGAAATTAAGAGGATCTTTGACAGTTTTCAACCTTCTCACATAAATTATACCCTCCTATGCGTTTGTTTACAATTTAGACTTCTGAGTGTTTTTGATAAGAAATTTGGTTTAAGCAGTTAATGGTGGCCCTAGTTCGTTTTGTTTGTTTTGTTTGAAGAGTTAACATTGTATTGCATACAGAATGAGTGATTTGCCAGCAACTGAAGTCGCCAGGGCTGTAACAATGATTGAGGAAGGTCACACCTACCGTTCAGTCAGTCGAACGTTGGGTGTATCAGTATCCGTGATCCATCGTAATGTGCAACGATACAGACAGACAGGATCTTACGTGCGCAGGCGAGGCCAAGGCAGAAATCGTGCAACCAGTGCCGTAGACGACCGTTTTATAAGGGTGCAAACTTTGAGAAATCGTCGTCAAACGGCTGTTCAGACCCGAAATCTTTTGGAAGAAGTGCGTAACGTACGTGTTAGTGAACGAACAGTGAGGAGAAGGTTACATGAAGTTGGTTTGAACTCATACGTGCCTGCAAAAGCGCCTAAACTTGAGGTGAGCCATCGAGTAGCAAGATTAGCGTTCGCTCGTCAGCATCAAAATTGGTCCAATGAGTGGAGTCGAGTTTTATTCTCTGACGAAAGCCGTTTTTGTGTAAATTTCATCGACGGAAGGGAGAAGATGTGGAGATATCGAGGGGAACGTTACCATCAAGCAAATTTTTCCGAAACAACGTCTTACGGTGGAGGGTCTGTTATGGTGTGGGGTGGTATAAGTTTGACGGCACGCACCGCTCTAGTCATCATTGATAGCGGTTCTCTGACTGCACACAGGTACATAACTGAGATCCTAGAGCCACATGTTATGCCTTTTGCCCCATTCATAGGATCAAATTTTGTGTTTATGCACGATAACGCACGGCCCCACACTGCGCACATAGTGTGTGATTACCTTAATGAGATCGGTATAACCCAGATGGCCTGGCCAGCACGATCGCCAGACATGAATCCAATAGAACATGTCTGGGACATGATTGGACGTAGGGTCCGAGCAAGAAATCCAGCTCCTAGAAATGTTGAAGAGCTGAAATTGGCGCTGGTTGAAGAATGGGACACTTTGCCTCAGGAAATGATTGAAGGTGTCATAAGGAGCATGGGTAGACGTATTCAAGCCCTTATAAGGGCAAGAGGAGGCAACACGCGCTATTAATTCTTTTTTATTTTACTTTTATCTTATAATTTTGCTCTGTCATTACGCAACGAAAAACATCTAAATTTTTCACTTTAGACCACTTTTATTGTTTATTTTTGAATAAATCCCAATAATCCCTAGATTTTGTTTTTTTCTTTCATAAAATAAACAAACAATGTCAAATGAAGCGAAAACAATAAATAAAAGACATTAAATCTCAAAAACTAATGTATTTTTTTTGTGTTCCCCTAATTTTGCCAGTGTGTGTATAACCGTATTCACTAAGGGACCGCCATCCCTTCTGTATTTCACACAAGTCTCTTAAAACCTTTCCAATTTCTATGTTTTAAAGAAATAAATAAAGCTGCCCGCTGATTAAAAAAAAAATACTATTATGTCAATTTGTTTTTTTCAATAATTTCGATATGATTATGACTAGTGTTTTCCAATCGCAGTTTTTTTTTTGTATTGTAAAAATTATGAGAGATCGAAAATGTTGTGATTCTTACAGGCTTACAAAAGAAATAGGAAAATTGTTTAAGGGGAGTGTCCACCAAAGTGTTTTGTATGATTTCCACCGGACAGGCCGCGCCAGAACGCAAAGGAGCGCATTTTATCGAAGCAATGTCTCAAGGGAAATAGGGAATAGTCATGAAAAAGTTTGTTTACCTAGTCATCAACAAATATACAAACAAACACAGAATACAAACAGTGAAAACAGGTGTATGGGCGTACTAGACTTTAGACGTCAGAATCTTCTTTGTAATTATGAAATTTGAAGCTTTAAAGCTTAAAATTCTAGTTTGTCACTGGTGAAGATATTTTTAACATTCTCTCAGATTTTTTTTACACCAAATTGGTGGCATCAAATCTGTGATCGATCTAAAATAAATGTCACCAACTGCGTCAGATTGAAAAGTGATTTGTTTGGAACTTTTTAGTCAGTTTTTGGGGTTGCTTTCTTTATAAAGAAATCATTTTTTTGCATTTGTTTTCTTTACTGTTGTATATCAAATCCATTATGACCACGCACTACTAAAACATCCTTTATATTGAAAAGACTGAGTAGAGTTGTTAAATGTCATCATTTTAATGGAACATCATTGAACTGATTCGTGATCGCCTGAATTTCCTTTAACACAGAATGCGCTCCGATGCCCGACGCTTCCCGGTTCGTTGAAATCGTACTTAAATGTCATACAAGACACTTATAAGGGGTTAGTATAAGCTGTGTTTTGCGCCAGTATAATGGAATGACAACATCAGTGGAATATCTAAGCGACACTAAACTTAAAAAGCAATAATATCAATGCAAACTGTCATTAATAACTCCCCCGCTAATTGAAAAACATAGAACAGAACAGAACAGTGAAATTAAAGAAACATAGTATCGCAACACCTTTAATTTCACCGAAAACTGCATCTTAACGTCTCTCAAATAGAGGTGGACTTATAAATTAACTTTTCTCCCGGACTTTCACTTGAAATCTATCAGCTTTGTTCTTCACTAACAGCTGTATTCTAAGACATTTCCTTGGAAATTCCTCGACTCAAGACTTGAAGAAAGCAGTATTCCTCAGCCCCATATACATGACAAAATTAACTTGTACCTAGAACCTGGATTCGATGCTTGTTCCTCTACCAAAGGCCGATTTTTCTATTGACAGATTTTTTTATTGAAGAATTAATATTGCTGTTTGACGTATTTTCCATAAAAGTTGTCAAGCCGCTATATTTATTCCTCAAATAAAAGAGGAATATTTACTGCCAAGGCCAAGTACGAAAAACTCACACACCACCAAATTCTTAGTTGTTTCTAGATAATGTGGACAGAAGTATCTTCATTTACACAAAATGGAACGATATTGCTTAATTCACTAGAAATATATATTTTGCTAAACGATTGCCCTATTTCTCATACACTTTGAACCGAAAAACTCAATCCATTCTTTATGTGGGCATAGAGAAAAAACTCAATCCATTCTCTATGTGGGCATAGAGAATGGATTGAGTTTTTCGGTTCAGTCGTTTTCCAAAATCAACTAAGAATACAGGCAATTTTCGAGTAAAACTTGCAAGGAAACATCTCACAATACGGTCGTATATCGCTTAAAACTGAACCACCTATCCCTACTCTACGCCTAATAAAGACTGCTCATAAATTATGCAACTGTATACTCTATTGTCATTGACCGTAACTTATTGTTGGCTACTTCGTTCATTGCACTAGACATGCTGACTGCTAAGTCCAATTATCAGCATGTTTTGACGAAGCGATGGAACAAGATACCACTTTATGGATGTTTGACAAACTCGTACGGAAAGTACTGATAACAAAGTTAAGTATGCAGGACATTACATATCAATCTTCATGCAAACCTCATGTCAAGAGTTTTTGTCAAGCTTTTTTGTCAACCAATCACGACACGTAAAATTGTACAGGGCAATTCTTGATTGGCCATTTAAATAGGGGATATTTTATGTTTGAAATTGAAATAAATATGTTATCGTTTGTAAATGCCCGTTATTTACCTGCATACCTAACTGTTTTACCGACTAAAGGGAACATGTACGGCAACATTTACTTTTTAGGCTCCATAAACATGTTCCTTGTCACCCAATCCCATCGCGCCGCCACTTCACTTCTTCTACGCCCCACATACCGCTAATTTCGACGCAAACACTAACATTAGTAGGAAGTAATCACGCAATCACTACGCTATCGATAGTTCCGACCTCCGTCGAAGCACTTTCTAGAGGTCACTGGATTGGCTGCCCGCTACAATATATTGTACTGTGTCTTACCAGGCAGGGGAAGTGTTACCTGGAACAAATAGTAATAGAATTAAAGTCAAAGCACTTGATAGGTTTTGGATAGTATATGTATAGGGAACATGCACAGCGTTGACTATGCCATCTAGTGTTGCATAATTATTCGAAACTTTAACGTTAAGAATACTTGATACTGACGCTTCTGTGCTGCTACCTATAGTTACTGCACGCTCTGTTTGGGGAACGTGCACGAAGTAGACTCTGACATCTAGTGTTGCAATTTCGAAACTTATAGGTAAAATATAACTATTTTAGTGAGAGAATTCGAATACGCAAAGCCGCGCTGCGCCTCGTGAAGCAACCGGGATCTTCAAATATCGTCGCATCATGTATGGGTTTCACCTACAATCGATGCGACCATTTGTCCGACAAAACTAGAAGGCGCCCTCTGTCGGCGCGGCGTCACACCCGTCGCGCTGGGCGTCATGTTCGAACCCGTGACAAGGGCGACGTACCTAGTCGGGATGCGTGTCGTCCTCCTCGTCCGACGAGATGACGATGTCATGCTAGGTAGTGACGCAGGTGACGTACCTAGTCGGAGTCCGTGTCGTCGTTGACGGAGGAGCGCAGCTTGGAGAGCGTGCGGCCCGCGGCGGGCGTGTCGTCCTCCTCGTCCGACGAGATGACGATGTCATGCTAGGTAGTGACGCAGGTGACGTACCTAGTCGGAGTCCGTGTCGTCGTTGACGGAGGAGCGCAGCTTGGAGAGCGTGCGGCGCGCGGCGGGCGTGTCGTCCTCCTCGTCCGACGAGATGACGATGTCATGCTAGGTAGTGACGCAGGTGACGTACCTAGTCGGAGTCCGTGTCGTCGTTGACGGAGGAGCGCAGCTTGGAGAGCGTGCGGCGCGCGGCGGGCGTGTCGTCCTCCTCGTCCGACGAGATGACGATGTCATGCTAGGTAGTGACGCAGGTGACGTACCTAGTCGGAGTCCGTGTCGTCGTTGACGGAGGAGCGCAGCTTGGAGAGCGTGCGGCGCGCGGCGGGCGTGTCGTCCTCCTCGTCCGACGAGATGACGATGTCATGCTAGGTAGTGACGCAGGTGACGTACCTAGTCGGAGTCCGTGTCGTCGTTGACGGAGGAGCGCAGCTTGGAGAGCGTGCGGCGCGCGGCGGGCGTGTCGTCCTCCTCGTCCGACGAGATGACGATGTCATGCTAGGTAGTGACGCAGGTGACGTACCTAGTCGGAGTCCGTGTCGTCGTTGACGGAGGAGCGCAGCTTGGAGAGCGTGCGGCGCGCGGCGGGCGTGTCGTCCTCCTCGTCCGACGAGATGACGATGTCATGCTAGGTAGTGACGCAGGTGACGTACCTAGTCGGAGTCCGTGTCGTCGTTGACGGAGGAGCGCAGCTTGGAGAGCGTGCGGCGCGCGGCGGGCGTGTCGTCCTCCTCGTCCGACGAGATGACGATGTCATGCTAGGTAGTGACGCAGGTGACGTACCTAGTCGGAGTCCGTGTCGTCGTTGACGGAGGAGCGCAGCTTGGAGAGCGTGCGGCGCGCGGCGGGCGTGTCGTCCTCCTCGTCCGACGAGATGACGATGTCATGCTAGGTAGTGACGCAGGTGACGTACCTAGTCGGAGTCCGTGTCGTCGTTGACGGAGGAGCGCAGCTTGGAGAGCGTGCGGCGCGCGGCGGGCGTGTCGTCCTCCTCGTCCGACGAGATGACGATGTCATGCTAGGTAGTGACGCAGGTGACGTACCTAGTCGGAGTCCGTGTCGTCGTTGACGGAGGAGCGCAGCTTGGAGAGCGTGCGGCGCGCGGCGGGCGTGTCGTCCTCCTCGTCCGACGAGATGACGATGTCATGCTAGGTAGTGACGCAGGTGACGTACCTAGTCGGAGTCCGTGTCGTCGTTGACGGAGGAGCGCAGCTTGGAGAGCGTGCGGCGCGCGGCGGGCGTGTCGTCCTCCTCGTCCGACGAGATGACGATGTCATGCTAGGTAGTGACGCAGGTGACGTACCTAGTCGGAGTCCGTGTCGTCGTTGACGGAGGAGCGCAGCTTGGAGAGCGTGCGGCGCGCGGCGGGCGTGTCGTCCTCCTCGTCCGACGAGATGACGATGTCATGCTAGGTAGTGACGCAGGTGACGTACCTAGTCGGAGTCCGTGTCGTCGTTGACGGAGGAGCGCAGCTTGGAGAGCGTGCGGCGCGCGGCGGGCGTGTCGTCCTCCTCGTCCGACGAGATGACGATGTCATGCTAGGTAGTGACGCAGGTGACGTACCTAGTCGGAGTCCGTGTCGTCGTTGACGGAGGAGCGCAGCTTGGAGAGCGTGCGGCGCGCGGCGGGCGTGTCGTCCTCCTCGTCCGACGAGATGACGATGTCATGCTAGGTAGTGACGCAGGTGACGTACCTAGTCGGAGTCCGTGTCGTCGTTGACGGAGGAGCGCAGCTTGGAGAGCGTGCGGCGCGCGGCGGGCGTGTCGTCCTCCTCGTCCGACGAGATGACGATGTCATGCTAGGTAGTGACGCAGGTGACGTACCTAGTCGGAGTCCGTGTCGTCGTTGACGGAGGAGCGCAGCTTGGAGAGCGTGCGGCGCGCGGCGGGCGTGTCGTCCTCCTCGTCCGACGAGATGACGATGCGCTGGCGCGGCTTCACGCCCGTCGCACCGCGTGTCATCCGCCGGGATACTGAGCCATCCTTTTCTGCTGCAACACACAAAATTACCAATTAAATATAATATTCTAGCACCTCTTAAGGCCAAGCGCTAAGTTGCGGTGGGTAACAGCACTACATCGCAATGAGTACGCCACTGAAGATGCTACAATGTAACAGTGGCGTTTCTTTAAACAACCCCAAAAAGCTCGGCTCTCCTTAGGAAACAATGTCATATTCATGTCGGACCACTTGCACCACAAATCACTTAAAGCATTTTACGATAAAGACATTTCAAATGTCATTAAGACTCGTCGTCTGCAAATGATTGAAAAATAAAATAACAATGTCGGTGTTGTCGGTCACCACGGGCTATTGTCGGTCACCACGGGCTTTTGTCGGTCGCCATGGGCTATTGTCGGCCATCATGGCTATTGTCGGTCACCAGGGGCTATTGTCGGTCGACATGGGCTATTGTCGGTCTTTATAGGTATTGTCGGTCTCTATAGGTATTGTCGGTCACCACGGGCGTTTGTCGGTCGCCATGGGGTATTGTCGGTCATCATGGCTATTGTCGGTCACCAGGGGCTATTGTCGGTCGACATGGGCTATTGTCGGTCTTTATAGGTATTGTCGGTCTCTATAGGTATGGTCGGTCACCACGGGCGTTTGTCGGTCGCCATGGGGTATTGTCGGTCATCATGGCTATTGTCGGTTATCCCGGGCTATTGCTGGTCATCATGTGCTATTATAGGTCAACATGGGTATTGTCTGTCATCATGGGCTGTTGTGTGTCGCCACGGGCTATTGTCGGTCATCATGGCTACTCTCGGTCGCCACAGGCTATTGTCGGTCGCCACGGGTTATTGTCGGTCGCCACAGGCCATTGTCGGTCGCCACGGGCTATTGTCGGTCATCATGGCTATTGTCGGTCACCACGCGTTATCGGCGGTCGTCGTGGGTTATTGTCGGTCACGAGATAAATATGAGTGCCACGCCGCCGCTGCTGGACAGACGCGGCGCGCCGCCGCTGCTGGAAAGACGCGGCGTGCCGCCGCGAAGCAATTTTTTTTTGTATGACGTTATAATGCTTCTTCGGAATAGCGACAAAAATGAGGGAATAATAATTATAATTTCTTATTCGTATGCCACACTTACATCATTCTGAGTAGCTCCGTCCCTCTCTTACAACAGAATCGTGACGGAATTTGATTTTCATGCCTAGGCTGCTTTGTTTTAAAGTCTCAGCCGCGATGCCAAGTCGATTGACCATTGACCATACATTCAAGTACTGAGATGTGTATAAATGCGACAGTGAACGACCCAACCCAATATTAGCAAACTGAACATACTTAGCGTCGCATACTGCGTCGAGTAGTTGTACCTTTTCTTTGGATGATCTTGGATAAAATACTCTTCGGTATTGATTTTTGCTTTCGGGGCCAACACGTCTCGGCAGTCTGGTCTATATCTAACTCAACAAGCTACACAAAATGCTTTCTTTTTTTTTTTAAAGGGAAGAAGAAATTGATCCCGCAGAGAACCAACAGTGGTTCTCTGCAAAGCACAGCATGATGAGAGTCGAGATTAACGATAGGAGATAGGAGACGCCAATGTTCAGCAATGGACTACTGTAGGCTGACGGTGCTGATGAGAGGACGGAACTCAAAAGGGCTTTGAAATTTTAAAGTGGAATTACTAGGTCAAGTGGTAAATGACAGCCCGGGCTTTCGTTTTCCCGTGTAAAAGTTTTGATTTGATTGAATTCGACGGATTTTCAATTTTTTTTTTGGAAAGGTTTTTATTCCGAAACGGTCCCATTTAAATTACATAAAGATCAGATGAAGAACATTGGATATAGACAATTAAATATATATGGATTGGTTGGAATTTTTGGGGGGGTACAATACTAAAAAGTGAAATTTAAAAAGCTTTTTTACAAAAAAAATCTACCGACTTCTTCTTATTTTGTACTTTGTAGTGATTTTTATTTAGAAGTCGGTAGTAAAAAAGCTTTTTTGGTCCTTTTTTTAACTTCACGCCACAAGAGCGCGCCACGACAGCGCGCTGCGGCGGAAAATTTCACTCCACGCCGCCTCCATCAAAAATCACTACGGCGCGGCGGCGCTCATATTGTCTACCACGAGTTTTTGTCGGCCATCACGGGTATTGTCGGTCATCATGCTACTGTCAAAGTTCTCGTGCCACGATCACGAACACGATTTGACAGTTGTTCTTAGTTCGGGTTCGGGACTAATCGTAAGTCCGTAGTTGATACGGAGTAGAAAACGCTCGACACTAAGGCCGAAACTAAGGACTTCGGGCTAAGAGAGTAGACCCCCTGATCCTTGCCCCGCGCCTGCGGTGGTCGGGCCAACAATCACTTTGGGAGTAAATTTCTCACACGACAGTAGGTGGTATAGTACGAAGGTAGGTAATACAAAGTACGCTTTTATCGCCATCTAATGACCGTGTATGTAGGAAAGCCTCGTTACGAGGGTACCGTTTGTACGAGATGAGGCATCTGTACGCTCGCGCTAGTATTACATTATCTGTGACAGTACTCCCCAACGACATCTCTTAAGCCTCCTTCTTGGCCTGCTCCTTCTTCTTGATCTTGGCTCTGTTCAGCGCCTGGCACTTCTCTAGCGTAGGCTAGTCATCTAGCCCAGCCACTACTACCTCTAACACAAATACCACTACTTAGAACTTACCAACGACTTCTTTGTGCTTGACCTTGGCCTCCTTCTTGGCCTGTTTCTCCTGCTCTTTCTTCTCGATCTTGGCCTTCTTCAGCGCCTGGCACTTCTCTAGCGTGGGCTTGCCGTCGAGGCCAGCCGCTATTAGGAGATCCAGCATCTTTTGAACGCGTTCTTTGTTTTTTGTGCAACCTGTAATGCAATGATGCAAGATTATCAGGTAGGGTGAAATTACTACTGAACAGTCTTTGAAGTATAAATACAATAAAATTAATTAATAATTTAAAGGTTTGAGCCGAAAATGAAAATATTACGGTAAGCATCTCGTGCGCGTTAAAAATTGGATTGTCAACTCTTGGCGCTAAGCAGTTTTTCTAACGCCGCGATAGAACAATTTTACAAATAAAATCAAGAGAACAATGTAACAAAATTTATGCCGTCCTGACTTACCTTCAACAAGCTTCTTATAATCGAAGCGAATCCCAGCGGCTTTGCAGAACTTCTTCATATCCGTGATGCCCGGCTGCCGCAGCTCGGGCGGCACGGGCGGCCGGCCCCGCTTGCCGCCCGGGGTGCCCGGGGGCCCGGGCGTGGCCCCCGGCGCCTTGGGCCCCGCGCCCGGGGTGCCCGGGGCCCCTGGGGCGCGCGGACTGTTCTTGGTGCCCTTCGGCCTGCCGGGCCCGCGCTTCAGTGGCGTATCCTGTTTGTGACAGGCGCTCATTTCACTCGGTATGACTGATTATGATTCATGGAAGGCGGGTGTGCTTATGGGCGACTTTACGAAAACTTGACCATAGAGACTTGTCATATTTATTTTAATATGAATGTAAATGGCAACATCAAAAACATAATTCGTCAACGAACTTTACCATGACATAATTCAAAAGTTTTCGCAAGACAAATGAAAAATGTTATGTCGAATGATTTCAACAACGTTATAATATTGTATGGATAGTTTACTGAAAAAAAGTTACGTTCAAGTTGATGGAAATGCAATGGAGATGTAATAAAATAATGTTATTAAGATTTCACACAAAAAGTGGTACAATGTTATTGATAGCAATAAATAGTGCAGATTGTAGTGTGTACGTACTTCGTCTTCTTCTTCCTCGTCGCTGCCCGAGGAGCCGGACGAGTCGTCTGACGATGACGAGTCTACCGTCGTCACCTGCAGACAAAAGCAATGTTTCAAATATAATTCCACAGGTTTATATGAGGTTGGTATGGGCACCGGGGCAGTACTGTTTGATTTTTCTGTTTTGAATGGTTGAGAAATTACGAGACATTATTTTTCTCTGAATTAAAATCTATACTGTCATATAACAAAGCTGAAGAGTTTGTTTGTTTGTACGTTTATTTCTGGAACTACCAGTCAGATATTACAAAACATGTCTTTGTATATGATAACCACATTCATGAGGAAGGGGTATAGGCTATACAGGAACGGGAAAAAACGTGATATGCGCGTACGAAGTCGCGGGCAAAAGCTAGTGTGTAATACGGGCCGAAACGTGGGGCGGCTGCGGACATAGCTATTTTGGCCAGCTTATGTTCAAGTGCGCAGGTGCTTCTTGATCCCTTACAAATTAGCCATCATGTGTTCCTTTAACTTTCTCCCATCCGGGCAAGTCAACGAAACCACACTACAAACATGTTGAAACAAATAGTACAGTACAATACTCTGCATAGAGGACTGTCTGTTATACACGGTAGGTATAATGGACACTCCCCTATGCAGAGCATGCATGGAGGATGACGAAATGGTATCGCACGTGCTCCTTGAGTGCACAGGCGTTATCGAAATACGGAGGCAAACAATAGGGACACCTAATTCACTCACAGATATCCTGAACACACTGAGAGGACTGATCTGCTTCTGGAGGGAAGTCGGTTGGTTAGAAAGACGGCCGACATGGCTCACGTACAATGATCCACAGCAGGACTAAGTGAAAAAAAGTTTTGGAGTGGCGACCGCGTACCGGAAGACGCAGCGTTGGAAGGCCTCCCACAAGGTCGACCGATGACCTGGTGAGGGTCGCTGGTAACCGATGGATGCGAGACGCACAGGACCTGTTGTTGTGGCGACACTTGGTGGAGGCCTATGTCTAGCAGTGGACGTCTTTCGGCTGATATGATGATGATGATGATGATAGATAGTGCAGTACAAATCGTCAGGAGAGTGGAGCCTGACCTCCGTAGTAGCCGGCATGAGCCCGCGCGCCTGCAGCTTGGCGGCGGCCAGCTTGGCGGCGGCGGCCTTCTGCGCCGCGATCTGCGCCGCCTGCGTGGCCAGCTTCTCTCTCTCCGCGTTGGCGTCGTAGTAGTTGAACAGCACCTCCATGGACACCGGCACGTCGCCGAAGTACACCTCGTTGGGGATGTGGGAAGAGTCCAGGCAGTCGTCGCTCCATCGCCTTGGGATTCAATGGACTTATAGGTAAGTATTTATTTATTATTATAGAAGTATTATTCGGGATAATTACAGTCCTTCGCCACCAAATCAGGTATCAGGTGCATTGTACTTTTAAAGTTGATTTTAAGTGACCATGTTAGTTTTAAAAAACCCTTAAAAATTAATTTAACCCCTCCCATTAATCATAATTGATTATTATGGGTTGCAATGGTATTTGAATAAGATAATGTTAAACTTTCAAATATAAAATATTAAAATCACCGCATACCAGAAAAATTGCTGATCTTTCTGGTGCTGAATGAAATATTTACCAACCAGCAATTCTGAAATATGTTTCCTTATTTCTGGTAATAATAAAAAGATGTTTATATTTATGATTAATTTCATCTGCTGGAAGATCCCTTATTTCAAAGTCATAATAGTTATTTATGCAACTGAAGGGGCTGACAACAAGAAGGGATCTTAAAACACGAATGTGGGTTTATCACACGAAGCTAAGCCGAGTGTGATATGATAATAGTATCACATGAGTGTTTTAATACCTAATTATGTACAGTTGCATACAAGACTTTATCTACACCCATGATATGAATCCTCTATAAAAGGTTCTTTTCTAATTCATGAAATCTTGGTACTTACACCTTTTGATATTGTTTTTCCGACTTTTCTGGTAATGTCCTTTGCTGCATTAGAAATATCTGGTGGTGTGTTACCAAAGTTTGCATCACTCATTTTTGTAAACAAAAGAGTAATACATTTTTGCAATACTAATATCAAACAAAACAGTGAAACAGCGCGTGCATGACAATGTTCTTTTTTTAAATTCATGAAGATACCACGAATTGGAGTAGTGAGAATGAGGCTGTTTGGTGATTCCTTTGCTTTTTCGACACCATATAAAAAAGCGGAGTTGCATATTGTTTAGTACAACATTATAACACTCGTTTGGATTATAATATTGTGGTTTCTATGACACTAGTTGCTTTAATATTGGCAATAAGTAAACTGTTTCAGAAACTTTTATAGAGGATTTATAGCATGGAAGTAGATAAACGAACAAAGACTACTGACCTTCTAAACTGAATCCCAGAGAAGTCCTTCCTAAACGGTCTGATAGCGTACTGGTAGCCCGTCGCGCGCGGGCGGGGCGGCGGCGGCAGCGCGCGCGGCGCCGGGGCCCGGGGGCCCTGCGGCGAGGGGCCCTGCGGCGAGGGGCCCGGCGGCGAGGGGCCCGGCGCGCGCGGGGGCCCGCCCGCCTTGGGCTTGTTGGTGGAGCCCT
The DNA here is from genome assembly GCA_947386135.1 of Melanchra persicariae. Taxonomy (NCBI): domain Eukaryota; kingdom Metazoa; phylum Arthropoda; class Insecta; order Lepidoptera; family Noctuidae; genus Melanchra; species Melanchra persicariae. The sequence continues at coordinate 2,934,909 of OX376661.1, read as the reverse complement.
TCGGTCGCCCCCGAGCCTTCTTCGACTGTCGATAGTGACGATTTTATTCTCAGGATTTGACAGTTGCAGGGAAAATGTGTTTTGTGTATGAATAATAGCTTACGAATTTGAATATAAATTAAGTGATAAGTCATATTTTCGTAGTAGACCGCGCGTAAGTGGTAAAAAGAGCATTTTCTATTAAAACTCCGTACATGTGGCACCGACTTCAGAAATTAAAGTTATTTTGAACTTAGTGTTTTTTGGAAGTCGGTTTCTTTTTTTTTTGTGAAAAATAGTCAAGCACTAATTCAGTTTTACCACAGAGGTACAGTTGGCTATACTTACTAAAAAAAATCTCGAATTCTGGGGGTCTACTCTCTAAGCCCGAAGTCCGTAGTTTCGGCCTTCCGGAACTACGGACTTCGGGCTTAGAGAGTAGACCCTGATTAGAACTTTGTAAGATTCTAATGTAATAATTATAATAGCAAACAAGCAAATCATTCATTCAAAACATTTACACAAGCAAATTAACTCAATCGCAAACAAAACCACAATTTCTGAAGCGTGAAATACTATTCGTTAACATAATCAGTTCTTCTACATAATACCATGAAACACTTACAGTATGACATCGTGATGAAGCTGATGATACTGAACAAAAAGGGGTTATTTAAATATTAGTATAAAACTAGTTTACCTCGCTGCCTGGAGTAGGAATTTTGCCAGGTATAGAACCTGACTTGGGAAGCTCTGGACTGCTAAACGGTTTTCGGTCCTCTTCACTGAAACAAAATGTGAAGACTAAATATTGACCAGGGTAGCGGAACTTTGTGTGATGAGCATTATTGTTTGTTCTGTGTCTGGGTGTAATTTATCTATAACATGTATGTATTTATAAATTATACAAGTATGTATATCAGTTGTCTGGTTACCATAACACAAGCTTTGCTTAGCTTGGGATCAGATGGCCGTGTGTGAGTTGTCCCAAGATATTATTATTTTTTTTTTTTTTTTTTATTTGTTCGAAAGAGTCACCGCGGCCCTGGAACGCAAAGGGCATGAGGAGGAACATGGGTTTTAATCAGTAAGAGTCTGACACTCCCTTCTGCTCCACCCAGAGCGGAAGAAGGCATTTGAAGATTTCCCATCCATAAAAAAATTAAGAACAAGTGGATGGGTTTAATTAAGATCAAATTGAATTTAAGCTTTTCAGTAATCCTGTAGGGTCAAGTAGAAAGCTTAAAAAAAATAAAAAAATGCACGACTGCATTTTCATTAGGTCGCAGTCGGTCCAGACTCCAGTCTATGCATTGATTTCACTTGCACAGACGTTACTGAGGAATAAAAAAAAATAATAAAAAAGTAATTATAATAAAAGTGTTGACATGTGGAATGTGGACTCGGCTGTCATTGTGCCGATTGTTGTTACGGCCAATGGCCTGATGGCCAAAAGCTTCGACGACCACCTGTCGAAGCTGGCGTTACGCAGTTGGGTAAAGGGCCTGATACAAAAGGCAGTACTCCTTGATACGGCTCGTATAGTGAGGAGGTCCTGTCTCTGGAGCCCTAACCACCGGTAGCTTGGACTCTGCTCCCGACACCGGCGGACTACTATTTTTTTTAATTTTAAATGTTTTTTTTACTGTTTTTTATAGAAATATTTAAAAATGTAAACGATAGGGATTTAAATGAATATACGAAATAAAAGTGTTTATTCACAGAAATACATTTTTTACATTAAAATTATTACCTCTGCCAAACTGCAAAGCAGTTTGTTGGCAGGTGTATTGAAATAATAATACCTTGCTTTTCATTTTATTTACGTTAATCTATACAAATAATTAAAATGTAAATGTCTGTTTGTATTACCAAAACGACAGTTTTGTACTGAATTTATTTATTGTTTTTATTATCTTACTGTTCCGGCTAAACGGCTGGACCGATTTTGATGGGATGTTCACTTGGGCAACTTAAATTTCAGAAAAAATATTAAACCCATTTTCACGCCTGCCACAAGCCGCGGGCTGAGTCTAGTAGTGATTAAAATAATATGTTTACCTCTTGTCACTAAGCGTGGTAGGTTCGGCCGCGCGATGTAAGTCACCCACGCCGCCCTCCGCCGCTCCTTCAGCTTTGCACGCTTCTGCCACAACAAACGAAATAATGATGAAATTATAAATATACAGCTCGCGTCAAATAACTGTGCCCCTCTGAAGTTGGCTACGAGTGGCTGCGAATTAGTCAAAATTACGAACAAAACTGCAACTGCGCATGCGCAAGAGACATGGGGGCGGGGATTATGGCGGCGCGATTTTATATCTCAGTCTTACGTTTACGTTCGATGCATGCTTGCGTCCCGCTTGCTCCCTCTACGTGACTGCACCAAGCGATCTTTGCAAATGGCTAACTTCAGAGGGGCAAAGTTAGTTGACGCGAACTGTACACACAAACTCGCGCAAAAGTACAGAATGTCACGTGCTACGATCCTTACAATTATGTACTCTTTTTGCTACGTTTACAGTCAATTCGGTATTCGGTATTCGGTATTCGGCAAAATCACTATTCGCAGCATATCTAGTGAGTACCACACGCCTGACCTTTCTATAGAACATAACCAATAAGGTCTATGTCAGTAGGTACATAATGTCCTTCTACGGCGACCCCCCAGAGGATGTAAACATTTTGTTAAAGTGCAGTCGCGTTTGTGTACGCGAGACCAAAGGGGCAGAGGCAATTGGTGTCATTATAAAATGTGAATAAAACAGCGAGGCACGAAATCCTCCCCGACTTTTGCAAACGAGCCAGCCCGCGCTGCTGAGCCTTAAGCTTTAATAACCCCTAAATAATAAAACGACCTAGCCTGATTGTCCCTTGCTGTCCCAAACTGACGCCGCTAAGCCGAGGTCGTATTCCAGAGGAGAGGCTATTTGCCCTTAGTGAGCGGTCAGTAGTGTTTTTAGCTTGTAGCTAGTTTTGTTGCCTTGGCTGGGGGCTTTAAATTCATTTGAAGCCACCACAGGTTAGTCCGGTTAAGCAGTTAAAGTTAAAAAAAAAAAAAAAAAAAAAAAAAACAAGGCACGAAAATCCTGCGTCATCTTTATACTCTATCACTACAGCCTGCAATTCAAGCATTCATCTTGTGATCCCGCGACCCATCCCAAATACCGCCCGCGACCCGATTTTGGGTCACGACCCAAGGTTAAGAACGACGCTGTTGTAGTTGGTCCTGGAGTTGGATCCAAGGTTTTTACTATAGTAGAATAACGGTCATTGACCTTTCTTTAATATCTCTTCGTAGGTACCCCCGGACAGTAAATTATGAATCGTTTCTCGTTACCAGAACAGTAAGGATCACGACAGATGTCGATTCAGGACAGCTTTATGTCATTATTTCTGTTTTTGAAATTAAGTGTGTCAATAAATGTAGGTGGGTCAATGACCGTTATTCTTCATTTATCTGGCGCATACTATATCACAATTTTATGCCTAAACAAGTACAAGTAATTAATGTAAGTCAAAATAATTTGGACAATACATGTCAAATGTCAAGAGATAAAATATTCACTCACCGGCTGGTTTATCAAGCAACTTGTTTTCTACACCAATGATTGGGTGGCCATCATCTGGAAAATTTGACATGGAAAATTATTATTCTGTAGTATTATAAGCTTCATGTTGCTTAGGCTAGATGCGCACTGATGTGTACATGACCTGGCTAGACGCATAGGAGAAACAAACAACATGGAAATATGAAATGGAAGTTTTAACTTCATAGGCTCAAAGAAAATAATTATGCTGTGTAAAGTATGACTTTCGAACAAAGTATGGCTAACTTGTTACTTTTGATACAATTAAACGTTTTTATTTGTTTTTTTTTTTATGTCGGAATTAGGGTTTATGAGTACATACTATCAAAAATATCTTATAACCCGTACGCGTTAACTTGGCACCTGGCTCGAATTACGTTTTGTCATTTTAATTTAAATTGGACCATTCGATTTCGATGAAAATAATATAAACGCAACTGTAACAGTGATGCTAACGCGTTCATATTGTTTTCATCGAAATAGATTTTTTCAATTCAAATTAAAACCTGAAAACGTCATTCGAAATGTGTCGAGCCAGGTGCCATGTTAACTCGTACGGGATATATCTATGTTTATACACAGGGTGTTCAAGTTCGTGGTCATATTTAAGGGTGGTGTTTTGAAGCTGCTATCTAATCTAATATAGCCCGTTATGTTCCACTACTAGGCATAGACCTCCCTCTCCCTTTTTCACACACATCTGTCCTCTGCCATTGCGGGAAAGTCCTTCCGGTAAGAGTCGAGTTCGTCTTTCCACCTTCGCCTTGATCTACCGCGATGTCGCCTAGCCTCGTAAGGGACCCAATTTTAAGTCGTTTTTTAAGGTCGAGATTTTTTTAATAAAATTTTTGATTTTGTACAACCAGTATAAAAGCGAAAGGTAACTCATTCATTCATTCACTCACTGATTAATCACGAAATCTCAAAAACTACTAGATTTATGGAGATGAAATTGGCACGGAGGTAGATTATGAACAGGAAACGTCAGCGCCTCCTCATCCCTTAAAGGGGTGAAATAAGGGAGTTTGTATGGAAGAATCCTAACGCTCGGTCCCATGAAGTTAAATTACAACCGAATTGAGAACCTCCTCCTTTTTTTAAGTCGGTTAAAAAGAAATACCGTGTCTTTGGATTTTTATTAAATGTTTTCCTGAGGGAAATTGATATACACAATCTAGAAGTGGAATAAATAAGTATAACCTAACAAGTAAGCGCAACAGTTGCGCTGATCCTGTGGTCTCAGTAGCAAAAATTGCTGGGTTATAAATAAAAATGTGATAAATTATCCAAAACTAGGCTTTAAAGGGCGTAGAGAGGGCATTGAAGTTCGTCGAGTACCTACTACACCCGCGCGGACGAAGTCGCGGGCGAAGTGCTAGTATTGTATAATTGTGAATTATGTTACAACCGCGTAACCTTTGTTGGTGATCCGAATAAATCAATCTACTTGAATGAATACTTATTTCCAAATGTTATAAAAATTGCAGTTTTTCTAGATGCTTTTCACGCAAAACGCCGTCGGATGGCGAAAATCAAAAATCAAATCTAAATCACTGGTGTGAATTGAGTGACGTCATACGCAATTAGTGCCGTCTCTACTTAGGTATCATACGACTAACACTCACCACTCTGTAATTTCTTTAAACAATTTTTACCCGTTGAAAAGTGTAATAAAAAAAACGGCCAAAAGCGAGTCGGACTCGCGCACGAAGGGTTCTGTACCATTATCTATTAAAAAAAATCACGTTTGTTGTATGGGAGCCCCACTTAAATATTTATTTAATTCTGTTTTTAGTACTTGTTGTCATAGCGGCAACAGAAATACACCATCTGTGAACTGTCTAGCTGTCACGGTTCATGAGATACAGCCTGGTGACGGACAGACAGATAGACAGACGTACAGAGGAGTCTTAGTAATAGCTTAGTTTGCGTTCCAGGGCCGCGGAGACTCTTTCAAACAAAATCCGCAACCCTGACAGAATTTATTAGATTGTAGGCATCTAATAAATCCTGTCAGTAAAATAATATGAATATGATTTTAACACATTTGATTGTGCAACCTTAAAAAAACGACAATATATTATTTATTGTAGATTTATGGTTTTTTTTTTACCTTTATTTTGCAGATCTGCAGGCTTCTGTGACACATCCATAGATAAGGATTTTTGGCCAACATCTAAAATAAAATAATCAAATAAGAAAAATCTCTCACACCAATATGCATTTTTTTTATCATAAAACAAAGCAAAAGTGGCAATATCTGCCTCAATCATTCAGACAATATGAGTGAGTAAGAGGCAAATACATAAAATAATTCAATCTACATACCAATAGGCTTATCCTGTCTATGAGCTAAGTCGTCAGGCTTAAATATATCCGTCTTAATCTTTATTTTGGGTTGATCTAGATCCCCGCCCTGCAACAAGCCATTCACACATTCAATCATTCATTCAAATGAATGAGAATTTACTATTCAGAACAGTGGAACCTTTTTTGTGTAACAGATCTATGACCTTGTATGAAAGAGTTTGTGACAGCTGAAAGGAGAGAGAGCACAGGATTATGTGATGACATTAAAAGTAACCTTTATTTTCAGTGTCATAGAGTGCAAAACAGCAGGAGATATGGCGATTCACGACGCCCGTGTGCCGATTGGAGTTTGCGTCGAAGTTCGTACAACTTTGCACTTTATGGTCCTAAAAATAAAGTTTATTCTGCAGTACCAAGTGATCTTCTGCGTTTCTTACGGTCTGTGTTAAGCATTTTAGGTTGGTTTTAAATTTTAAAACAACAAGAAGCAACGTACTAAAATGTTCGTAAACGGCCACGAACATGCGTCCATTTGTATGACAAACTCAATCGCGTCGTCACAGAGGGCGCTTTCCCGTTTTGCCGAAATTTACGCGACGATCGCATATTCGCGCGATGAACGCTTTGTAGGATGACGCTATAATTATTATGCTTGCGGCTCGCGCCAAGTCGGTGCGTTATCAGCCTTAATGACAAAAGAAAAGGCGAAATCTCATTTGAATCTTATTGCAGCAGTTCTTGACGGCTTTACTATTTTTTAATTAAATAAAATCAATTATTTCATAAATTTATGATGCACTTTTAGTTTTCATCAACATCAGACCCCAGAATCTACAACTGCATCATTGGATTTTTGTAAAAATATCAGTTATGGCTTAGGTAGGTAGGTTTAGTCAGAAATTTTAAAACTAATTTGTTAAAAACGAGAGCTTTCCCTTAGTTTGCCGTGTGTGATTTACTTCCCAGACTTTGATCCTTAATAGGGACATTTTCAGATGGTGTAATAAGTACCTTATAATACAGGTTGTTTTTATTTTCAAAATCAACCGGTTCAATTCCTAGCTAGGAATTTCGATTACAGAAAAATCCAATGAATCAGTTTTAGTTTTAATCAAAATCAGGCTCGAGACTCCTTTCAGTGTTTTCACTAATCCTCATAATCGCGGATAAGGTCATTCACACACACTTTAAAAATTCACCCTGTATATTGTGGATTGTCACATAATAAAGGTTTCACTGTAGATAAAAAATATGTTTAATATTAACCAAAGTACTGGGAATGTGGACATTGAACTCTCTCTGCCGTGCCTGTAGAGCCTGATTGAACATATACACACATTATTAAAATACACATAAAGAAAGATGGAAAAATACAACACAAATTTTTCCTTTCATGATTGTTTACGGTTGTCTTACATATTTAATTGCTGTCAGAACCATAAACAAACACAAATTTTAGTTAAACAAAGAGTGTTTAGTTGCCAGAAACAAAAATATTGCAGGATTGCATAATTATTAACCGGTCAGGCAATGTGCGAGCGCAAAACACAGAACAACAGTCAAGTCCTGCCCGCATTTTTATATAATATAAAATACGTTGTTATAGTAATAATAGACTTTTAAAACGCGTAAAACGAGCGACACACTGGAGTGTCGCAGTTGTTCAATGATATTTTCAATACGACACACACACCGGTGTGTCGTATTGAAAATATCATTGGTGGAGCTTGACCGGTCAACAAAAAAAGTTAAGTTTGCAACAAAGAAAAACTTGAATAAGGCTTACATAGTACTCTAGAAAAAGCTGTAAGGAAAATTAAATGTTAGAATGAATAGTTGGTCCACATTTTGTACCTATTTTTACTTTTTACAAATCATGCATGCACTACCAACTAAACCCAATTGAAGCAAAAAAATCTATTTTCTTTAAAAAGCCAATTTAACTATAATACTTACCATCATCTCATTCTCTGGATGTGGTCGCTTCTGAGCATCTGTTGGCTCAAGTTTGATCTCAGACTTTAGCTGCTTCACATCAAGAGGCTTCTGGGTGTCAAGCGGCGGCAGCAGGTGTGGTTGCGGGGGCCAGGCCGGCTTATGCACCCCCACGTCTCCGTAACCTTGAACTGACAAAGTGCAGTCAAGTCACAATATACAAAGTTAATAAATAAATTGAATTGTAATTATAAAAGTTTTGTACTTAGTATAGCTTCAAGATGAAAGACATTAACAGAGAGAAAACAGGTTTATGAATATTTGTAATCAGTTTTTAGATTGCTTAATAGAGCAAAACTCTATAACCAACAATGCACTTTTGCTAAACAAGGCTTTTAAGTTGTTGCATACTTTTTTCAGATTTTTTTTATAATGCAGCTTATATAGATAAAATAGTGTCCAAAATATTTAAAAACTGTCAAAAGTAAACATTCAAATATGACCTCTATTTACTATAGGCCAAAATCTAATATAGACTACAAGCTGACAATGTTATGCATTTTTTTTTTGTTTAGAAATATTTTGAAAATTTCGTTTTCTGTAAACTCACCCATATGGGATTGTGGCATGTGCAACTGTGCTTGTGGAGGCTGTTGTGGCGGGAAACTCTGGTGATGCGGATAGTTCTGGTGCGCAGGAGGCGCATACGACAGGTTCTGAGGAGCATAGCCCCCCGGGGGCGGAGGCCCATACGGCGAAAACGCTTCCGGCGGCGGATAGTGGGTGTTATACGCACCAGCATACGGCTGGTAGGGTATTTGATGACCATTATCTACAACAATGAGAACAACGTTAAAACTTCCGAAATATAACCAATTTTCAGCGTGTTTTGCACTCAAGTCCACATACCTATGTAATTTAGCGGCAAACCGTTCCCCTGGACAACACCGTGGCCCGGTTCGCCCTCCATTCGCAATCGCTTCTGATTCATGGCTCTTTCAGCTTCATAATTCATCTTGGTAACTAAAAACAACAACCACTTACAATAGCACAGTACACAAACGCAATAAAACTCATTTCTACACCGATATCGCCACCATACAACGCATATTAAACATTCTCGCGTTAATTGTGACGGACGCCAACCGGACGCCAGCACAAAACACAGGTTATATGCTCAGCAAAAGCAAACACAAGCGTACCTTTGTTGGTCAATGATTGTTATTGATTTTAGTTTATAGACGCACTTAGAGCATTCCCCGCGATGATTTGGTACATAATAGAGCACTTTAACAAGTCAAAATAACTGTTGCATACAAAATATGCATCAAATTATCGGCCTAATGACAGTAAAATTAGAAAAAAAACACAAGTGAAGCGGAGTTCGAGTATTTTTTTCTCATTCTTTTGTAATTTTTGGTGGTGGCAACTATATTTTTACTTTTTTTTTTGTTGTGCGAGGGGATAATAATATTAATTTTATTTCGAAAGCTATGTTGTTCTTCATAATATTGGTGATTCTCGATTATTTTAAATATAATCATTATTTAATTAAGGCATTTATTTGCGTTCTTCATAAAAACCAATCTGGGATATGCTTGAAATATCAATTGTATTCTATGGAACGCTCCACAATAAAGAAAGTAATGCGCACAAGAGTTTTTTTTTATTGTAGCAGCAACACTAACATTTAAAAAAAAAATCTGTACTAATTGACTTGCCATTTTTTGAAAATTCTTCTTTTTATTAATATTATTTTATTACAAGAATCAATAATGAAATGATTACAGCGATCATTATTTCGATAAGTCATCACTACACGACAAAACTATAATTTATACCAAATAAGGTTTAGCAAAACGTTTTTTTTTTGCTAGTTGTTGTCCGAAACAATGAAACCTTTTTAATACTGTAGAAAAAGGTCAATTTATGAATCCCCTCGGCCTCTGCTAACCTCTCCCCCTCCGCGCTCTGCTCTCACCTCACCTCGCCATTCCTCGCAATTTTTTATTTGCGACAGCGTTAAATTGAACGGAGTGGAGTCGCGACTCGCGGATTTTGTGTTGTTTTTGAAAGTTTTTTTTTAAATGTGGTAGCAGCGTTTTGTACTGTGTTATCCTACAAAAACATTTGAAGGACTGTTGTATTTTCAATTTGAGCTGTTTTTAATAATAAGGTGAGTTTTTTAACACCGAATGATTATTTCACCACAATTTGAGCTGAAGTTTGAAACTCACATTTTGTTGTATTTTTACGTTGCTATTGTAATCCAGACGAAGTAAGATTGATGGCGATCACAGATCGTTCAACTTATTCTAGTTTTAATTCAGTTTTATTGCTTATTTACAAAATTTCTTCATGACTGGATAAAGTACGAGTGAGTTTTCGGTTGATGAAAAAAGTTATCATAAATAAAAACGACGTCAAAAGTATGAAGAAACTCGAACATACTTAGCGATGAAGATAAAATAGTGCGCGAATTTTGCGTGGATTATGTAGATAAAACCAGTACCTAGTTTTAGTTGGAATTGGAAGGTAAGAAATTCCTAAATTATAGGTTAGCAGTTCACTTTTCAGGTGCCAAAAATGCTTACAGCGCATTATTAGTTGAGGTACTTAAAATCCAAAACACACTGATTTAAATAGTAAAAGTTTTCATCGGAAACATGTGGTTGAAGTTCAGGATATAATGAAACAAAGTTATGTTGCATTTTAGATTTTGTTATTAGAGGTATTTTGGTAGTTTTACAATTTATACAATATAAAATGTAAGTAATTTCCAGAAAAGTAATTTCGAAAATAATATTAGAACTTTTCTAGATGGTATATTGAAACATTTTTCCCTTTTTTTTTATTATGTTTTTTATGAGCTGAACTGGTAGTAGGATTGTTGTCAACTGTGATAACACCATAATTTTTTATCATTTACCCATTTCTGTAAATAGCTCTCTCCACTTCTGATTCTAAAAGCATGTTCAATATTTTATCAGTAATCTATTCTTATCAATGTGATTGGTCTTTTTGGTTGTCCAATCACAATGGGTTCACAGTGATCAGATTGTAAATGATAAGGTTTTATTTAGGAATGAGGGTACTCCAGGTCTGGTGTTTGTCTTAGCCATTACGTAAATAGCTATTGATAAGGGCTATCAGATATTACGTAATAGTTAAATTCAAACTCAAAAAATGATGACTCATTTTTCTAGTAATGTCAATAGTGTCTTAAATGTAAAGTGTATTGAAAATGTAAAGCAAACACTACAAATTGAAAATACTATAGTATAATGTACAATTTTTTGATAAGAAATCTTATTTTTATTATTAATATAAAGTAGGTACTTTATAAGGAAAATGTGACAACTGATCAAACAGTACAGTTAGAATGGTGAGGATAAATTAACCAGTCTGAATGTTTCCTAGCTCCTTAAGAGCCTTAACACTCTGCCACGCACCACTCAGCGTAGCGCGTGAATGCGTGTTCTAATGTTGCTAGTAAGTATCTCCGTTTGTATAGAAAATACGCAAAGTCCAACACACAGAAAATGCATCCATGCGTGTTCATTCTTGACCATTGACACGCAACATGCAGCATGATGTGTGGCAGTGTGATAACCGCCTTAATGTATATTATGGTAGGGGCCAGATAAACTTGCAATAAAGTACATTGACCTGACCCTAATATCCCCTAGTAGATACCAGAACAATAAAATTTTGAACCATTTATCAAGAATGTAAAGGATCACAATAGAATTAGATTCAGGAGAGCTTTAAGTATGTCTTTTTTTCTGTTTTTAATATTATGAAAGTCAATAAATGAATGTGGGTCCAATGACCCTTATTGCACATTTATCTGGCGCCTAGCTTATTAGGAATTAAATTGGTAGTGTCAAGAATTTTATTGAATGCAATGACCATGTTGGATGATACATATTATTATGACAGAATTATTAGCAATATTGTAGGTTGCACTCACTATACTCCAGGGCGGGATATCTCGATATAGTTACTGATCGATTGCCGAACAATCTCGGTCGATAAGCCTGCCCGTATACATTCAATTTCGAGCTCGATCCACAATCAAAATCAATGATCTGAGGGCCAATTCTACTAATTATTAAATGTTCGCATTCGCTTGTCACTCGTGAACTGTCAAAAAGCCTTAATTTCCATACATTATTGACAGATTGCGACTGACATGCGAGTACGAACGCGAACGTTACGTCACGTTCGAGATTGACTGTGTACGGGCGGCCTTAGGACATATACATCGAAGTCGGTCGGTAGGCGATCGGTAACCATCCATGTCGAGACCCCCGCCCTGGTTTACCAAGGTGTACATGTTACTCAGTATTAAGGTTGTAGAGTTCAGATAGGCAGGCACCATGAAAAGTACTGCCCAGCCTCGAAATATTTAGGAAAATGCTCGGCACTTATTTGTTACTAGCTGGCGCCCACAGCTCCAACACCGTGTGTAATTAGTATTTCCCTCTTAAACATATGCCTATGTGTTATTCTCTGCCAGGGTTGCGGAATTAGTTTGAAAGAGTCAACGAGGGCCTGGAACGCAAAGGGAATTAGGAAGAACACGGATGGGTTTTAGTCAGTAAGAGTCTGACACTCCCCCTTCTGCACCGCCCTGATGATTTACCATCCTTTAAAAAAATGTGTTAGTCTGATGTATATTAAGCAATATTATTGTAAAATTTCATCAAACAATCCGTTCAGTAGGTTTTGCTTGACAGACACCAAGCAATCTTCAGAATATTTCACATTTTAGTATTAGTAGGATTTCATTAATTATGTGACACATAAGAATATTATGATTAGAGATAGGCACTCAAGAAATGCATAATAGTGACATACCTTATTGTTAACATTTATTTTTTCATCAATAGATAACAAAATAAACATCATCATTGCTCTGTGGTTTCTATAAATCTTCTTTTTTTATTCTAGAAATAATCATGAATGACTCTCCCAAATTTTACGATGAACTGGAACATTACCAGGGCTGTATTGATGAACAGGAGTTGATGTTGTGAGTATTACTAATTTATTTAATTTTACAGACAGCTAACAGACTTATAACAAACTTAGAAATCATTTTGTGTATGTTTTTTAGAGTAGGTATTACTAATTTATTTAATTTTACGGACAGTTTACAAACTTAACAAACTTAGAAATCATTTGTGTATGTTTTTTAATCTTGTTTTGTTATGCCTAAATTTAGCTTATAGTTTTGGCTCTCAAACATTTTAGATTCATTCAATCCTGCACTCTTTTGTTTCTACTAATACAACATATTTAAGTGTGAGATGTGAGGCCTAAATATTCTTTTATTTTCAGGGGAATTGATACATATGGTCTGCAATTAGAAGATATTCCACAATCGTTTATTCCATCACCAGCTTCAGAGACTATGGATGTTGCCTGCAAACCAAGTCCACAAAATGAATATCTAGGAACTCCTGTAAGTTGCGGAATTTGTTCGAAAATCTGATGGCTCTTTTCTGTCGAATAAATATAGACTCGATTTCTGCAGCCCTTCCCCACAATAAGATACCGTAATACATGATACTATGAAAGTAAATAAAATAGCCAGCCTCACGGTATCTATATCAATAAATTGATGGGTTTTTCTGACAGCATATGCTACTGAACATAACCGTCCCGTAAGATATTTTAAATAAGGCCCCATTGTAGCATTGACTCAAGTGTGATCTCGACGAATTCATGTTTCTCATTGTTCAATACTGTCGCAATCATAACCCTTAACATTCTGTAAAGCAAAGGCTGTTGTGGTGATACTTGGGGAAAGCCTATGTCCAGCAGTGGACGTCTTTCGGCTGATATGATGAAAGCAAATCTGATACACTACTTAGTTTTTTTCCCATTTAATACTAAATCCACCAATAACCAACCAACCAATGTTGGACCTGCTGTAGCGCGTTATTTACGTTGTCAAGATTTGTAGAACCATACTGTTGATTGTGTAAGATCCACCACACATATAAAATAATGTTATAATGAGGATAGACTTGTAACAATCAAGTTAACAATATTTTTAAATGTCTCTTTGATCAATGAATTCGATATTTAAAATTTTCAGTAGCCTTCATATAATATAATAATAATAAATTTTACAGTATATAAATTTGTGTTCAGGTCTCACCCCGAGGCCCCCCGGAAAGGAACAGCTATCCCGGGGAGTTCAACTTCTCTGTTGAAGTCAACAGCACTGACATACACAGGAAGACATTCTTGGTAAGTGCTCCCTTGCAATGATGGCTGTCTAAAACAAAGTGTGTTCAAAACAAGCAGGAGTTAAGGTGTGGATTTTAGTGGTATGAATGTTATTCTCTGAGTTGAATGATATAAGGATTTGTCTTTGTAATACTGATTTAAATAAACAGAAAAAATACATCTTAAAACTAGATACAGGTCAGTGCTTCCTGTTGACTTTGAGATGATAAACCAAAACAAGCTCTGAGGTCACAATCTCTTTAAAGTCTGTATATCTGTGCATGTTGTGGTCAGTACAATCAATTGATAACCATGCTAGATTATTGTCTGAAATGGTCTACTGAGGAAAGAACCACATATTTGTGTGGACTTGTCTAGTTGCAGCAGGCTAGTAAGTTTTTGATGCAGCTATTTCTACAGTTCTCATCCAACCAACAAGATCTAAGATTGCCTTTAACTATGGACTTTTCTTAGCATTTACAGGGAGGCTAACTGGTTTAGCACTTAGAACATTTCGGAGATTTTTTCACAGCACACAAAATTCACTTAATAATTTTCATTTATCTTGTCACCAGTACTCACACCAGCTTTCCCGCATCTATGTGGACATGAAGTACAACTTCAGCATCCAGTTCAACTGGGACCACGCGAAGGCTCCGCACATGTTCGTGCGCGCGACCGTGGTGTTCTCCGACCAGACACAGGCTGAGAAGCGCGTGGAGCGGTGTGTGCAGCACTTCCATGAGAGTACTACTGCTGGTGAGTGACATGAATGCATCTTTTTTATTCAACCATATAACCATCATATCTAATGGAGGTTGAAGCTGCATGTCTTCTTTCCAAATATCTGTTTAAGCCATATCAATTGTACAAAATCAGACAATCTATTCTTCGTTTCTTTGATGTTCTAACAACTGAACTTGCTCAAAACATCAATATATCAAACTCCAAACATAATTTGTAGCTCGTTTTTAAATAAAATAGTCAAGTATCAATTAAAATTACTACTAAGAACGTGCGGACGAAGACATGTTGCGTGGATCCCAAATAAAATGAGATAGGGCAAGTGTATTATATGACATCACCTTAATCATGAACCACTATTTTCATACTACCCTCATTTCAGGCATCCAAAGAGAAATTGGCAAGAACGTCCTCCATTCCTCCCGAGAGATCGGCACCCAGGGCGTTTACTACTGCGGGGACGTCGACACGGCTGACTCCTGGTATTCCGTGCTAGTGGAATTTATGAGGACCAGCTCCGATCCATGTTCACATGCCTACCAGTTCTCTTGCAAGAACTCTTGCGCCACCGGTATTAACAGACGAGCTATTGCCATCATCTTTACGCTGGAGAATGAAATGTGAGTATTTGCATTGTTTTCTGCTAGCCTATTTTTTTCACCACCATGGATTTAATACGAGACCGGAAGACGCAGCGTTAGAAGATGGACCAATGACCTGGTCAAAGCTGCAAAAATGCGAGACGCACAGGACCGAACGATGTGGCGACAGCTGACGTTTTTCGGCTGAAATAATGATGATGTATTAAAAAATGAAGCAAATATAGATTTGACCACAGATGTAGATAGAGATAACGCAAGTATCACGATCTGTATGAAAACCAAGCCTGCCATTTTTTGACTACCTGTTATGATAACGTCACACAAAAGCACTATTAAGTGATGGGAAAATCAAATCGTGTGGCACCTAACTGACTTAAATGACCTCCAACTAGCGTACACCGATGCAGACTGAGCGCGGAAGTGGCGGCTTACGATTTTTGTACGTAAGCTGGGCACCGAATCGGGCACGCGAAATAGTTGCTCTTGTCTATCTATATCTGTGGATTTGACCACCAAGCACAATATCCACCAGAGATTGATAAACAGCAAATTTTAATGTGAGTAACATTAAAATTTGCTGTTAATCAATCTCTTTATGCTTGCACATTACCAGCTGCCTAAAACCCTACTTTACCATTTTTTTCCTTTTCGCCACTAGTGGTCATATCTTCGGTCGTCAAAAGGTAGGTGCCAGGGTATGTGCCTGTCCCCGTCGGGATATGCTCAAGGATGAGACTGCTGAAGGCGTCTTCAAGACTGGCAAGAAGAGGATCCCTTCGAATCAGATTGAACCGCCCAAGACCAAGAAGATCAAGGTGGAGAATCTCATGGATTTCGACGACACAGTGTACAAGCTGCCTCCGGTAAGTCGACTCGTACGATAACCATAGACTATTATTTTTTTATTGATAGGCACGCGCTTGACCACTATCTCACCTATCGTAAGCGATAATGTAGCCGGAGATGGAGCTTGCCTAGAAGTAACCAATTCACTCTTGACTTAAAGACTATATCCCACTATTGAAATTATTTTAAAAGAAGGATGTACCAACTTCTTTTCCTTCTTTTTGTCGTTTCCTCACTGCTGAGGATCGCGTTATTCGCGACCACTCCAAGTTATGCGGTGTTTTCCTTCCACCCATTATTCTATACAATGCTTATGTGAACATCTAATAAATATTAGATGCGCCTGACATTGACGAAATTAAATTTTGCACCTTGACAAATTCCAATTTAGAACGTTTTCAGCCCCAACTACCCGACTTCTAGGTATTCTTGTATTTGGAAAAAATATTGTAACAAGCCATTCCATCCTCAGTTACAAATCGTCGGATCAAGAGCGACACTATGCGGTCTCAAATTAATGCAAGAGATGATGGAACTGGCGGTGGAATGCCGGAGAAATGATCCTGAAGCCATCGGCCTTTACGAGAAGCCCATCGCTGACCTCAAAGAAGCCATCAAAAAGATGGAGAAAGCCAAAACACTGTCACAGTAATTTTTGTACCTTTTAGTTCGTAAGTTGTTCTTATTTTTAGTACTTAGGGTTATTCCACATTTACTGAGTGTAAGTGTAAACTATTTTTATTATGTTTTCATTTTTGATATGCCAGTTTTAAGTTGACACTTTGTATTTTGATATAATCATGACTTTTTTAACTTTGAGTTCAAGCAGTGCCTTTTTATAGCAGCAGATTGTGTTTTCCTTGCCGATTGAAAATCAATCGCTGTTGTCCTGCCTATAGTTTTAAATATTTTGCCCACTTTCAACACTTGCTGTTTGAGTAAATGATGTCAAAGACCTAATAAAATCAATCTTGTTGATAGCTGCAGATTATTAATTGATACATTTACTAAAATGTATCATGAACACAACAACTGTGTGCAATATTTTTTCTCACATGAACCAAATTATAGGCACTGCATCTTTAGTTACCTCAAAAATGTTTTAACCATCTGGTCCCACCCTTAGACATATTCATAAGTGTTTAGACAATAAGAACCACTTCATGCAAAGCCATTATGAGATTACAGAGTTGACAAGTCAAAGAAAAATGGCATTGTTGAAAGCTTGTTCTGGTCCATTTAGCTGCCCACCGAAAAAGCAGCACAAATAATTTCGAAACTCAAAATATTTTGAAAATATGGCTGTTTATTTTTCACCGATTCGTGTTTCTGATTTATATTTTTTTATATATTTGCGGCCTGTAGGTACTTGTTTCGCTGGTATGGTAGTCCAGAAAAATGCTTTAATCACACACAATAACCAGTTAGCACCCATAGTGACTTGAAAAAAGACTGACCTAATATTTTAATTCAATTGATGGTGGACTTCAAAACAACTAAATTACTACATATTTTAACTATTTTATATGATTGTTTTTCGTCTATAACGTAAATAATTATGTTGGTATAAACTTGGCAAAATAACAAGCTCAAAAAGGTCATTATAGAAATAACTTTACCAATAAAAATGTTAAGTTTTGCTAAGTGTATACTTACCTATGTTGTAGATTGTACGTTATAAAATAATTATGGTAAGATAAGTTGAATAAAAAACGTAAAAAATAAATAAAAAAATGTCTTTTGCGTAATATTGTTAACTTTTATACTTAATTTTGAAGCTACAATTCGTTTTTAGAATATTATCATGTTAGTTGAAGCTAGAAAATAAGTAACCATGCTGTGTGAACAACATTTTGTATCTATTGTTGATATATTATTACATAGAATGTATAATTTTATAAATTCTTTATGTATATGTTGTACACAGTAGTGATCTATCTTTGGAATAAACTCAAGATTTAATTTCAAAAAGGATTCTGTCCTATACTTCATTTGGAATCGAATATCCCAGTCTTACCCCAGTATAATTATTATTATTATTATTATTATTTTATACTTTAATTATATATCTTTTTAATAAGTAATATTTATCCTACCCAATCTAAATAATATAAATTCTAAACAGTTGGTATCAGAATTGTTATTATGAATATATAAAGTGCTCTTACGTATAGAGGCGAATGAAAAATTCAGATGAATAAATAAATTACAGATTATATAAAGGTGCTATCACTGTTAAAATAATTTGTTACGGATTTGATATTTACTTATGTCCAGATGTTGGTCCATAGGATATTTTATGGGACCTTATTTTATAAGATTCGTTGTGGTTATTTTTTTAAAGTGATTTTATTATTCAATTTATATACCGCAAAGTTGTTTCTTGGAAAAACATAGTACAATTGAAGTTGTATTGATAGATTATTAAGAATTACTTTTATATTTTAGTTATTTAAGAAATTTAAGATTTCTTTGATTTTAAGTATTTTTAATAACTATTAAATAATTATGTAATTTAAAATATATTATGGACATTGTACCTAATATGTTTCAAATTAGCCGCCTTCTCTTACAATCATTGAAATACGAAGATAAATAAATGGAAATATAAAGCAAAAATTGTGTTTTCTTTTTGGCATCTCCATCATCTGCCATGTCCGTGACTACGGCAGGACCACGAACACCAATCGCTTCCATATTTGGTTAATAACTACTACTCAATTGGTGCTAGAACAACAAAATTGGTACCTCAGTGGTTTTCGAGAAAATAGACTTTGAAGGTGGTCCAGCGGTAGTCACGCTCCATTCAGCAGGACCACCATGAGCGCAGAAAAAGGCGGCATGCTACCAGCTATTCTAAATATAGGTACAAATAAATAGTACCCTTAAATGTGGTTAATTTCGTAAAACAAACAAAACTGAAACATTTGTATGTACCGAGAAATCAACGATGATAAATGATAACTTCGTGCGGTCGTTCAGCAGGACAACTTTCAAGTTTTAGGAGTTTGTCGTTTTCCTCGAACCTACATAGAAAATGAGTACCCTGCTAGATGGAATTAGTAACCAAAATTCAAAGTTATTGCTCCAGTAGTTTACGAGATATACCATGCTTTTGGTGGGGTGGCGGTAGTCACGGTGTCAAATTTTCATTTCGATTTCCCTATTAACAAGTATGTAAAAAAAACCTATTAAAAAATTCATACCTATTCATGAGTGTCAGCTTTCATTACTTTTCCATAGGTAGGTACTAAATCTTCGCGTATAACCCGACCAAATTAAGTTGTCTTTTTTTGAGTGGGGGTCACCCAAGATTTGCCAGCCCCCCCTCCCGCCTAAAATTCAATTCTTGATCGTGCTCACAGACTACCTACCTACCAATATTAGTAGGTATACCTATAGATTGTGCATCACTAACTGGGAATAACCCTGAGCTCAAATCGCTGGCTTTTAACTCAAAAAAATAAAAAATCAAAATCAAAAATGTTTATTTCGTTATTACACGGTATACAGTGTCATACAGTTGGTGGCGTCCCCTTTTAAGTCAAAGTCAAAGCATTTATTTCAAATAAACCACTTCCAGGTACTTTTGAATTGTTAGAGTCAGTCAGTCAAAAACATGAAGCTATTTGCACGTTCCAAAGCGAAGATCTCTATGGAGAAGAACGTGCAAGAAACTCCACGGACACTCTTTTAAACCATTTTATAATTTACAATAATCCTGGTTACATTATCTCTGTTGCTTCTACATGTGAGAACAATGTAAAGAAAGAGAAAAAAAAGAATTCTAAGTATCAAATAAACTATTGAAATAAGCCAGCGACAGCTAAGAGATGACCAGTCTCCACTGATGGCGCCCGTTCACGAACATGACGCGTGCACCCCAGCACCATTCAGCTCAACCATTTTGAAGGGAACTGAATGATACGAAACACGCGCCACCATCAGCGAGACATTCGAGTGAGCATGACAAACCCTCAACTGCCCCTGCTCATTCATGTCAAACAAGGAAACCATCTATTAACATAAAAGGCTCCATGGTCCTCACATTTACAGGATTCCAAAATAAAAAAAATGCTTCTACTTTATATAAAACGAAAAATATCAATTGAACCGAAAAATAAAAGTGTAGGTATTCCAAACATTATAGAAATGTGGAATATTATTATTATTAAACGTAAAAAATAAAATAAAAAAGGGTGAGCATCTCCTCCATATATAAAATCCTAACTAGTGGAACCAAGCAGCTGAGGCTGTGGAGCAGGACCGGCATTTAGCCAAGCATTTTTACCAAGGATATAATCATCCAGTTTATAATATGCCTGTCTACATAGTGTGCGTTTAATGCATGTTTTAAATTTTCTCTCATTCAGTCCGAGAATATCAAATGGTATTTTATTATAAAATTTAACACAGTACCCCATAAAAGAAGTGTGTACTTTAGCCAATCTGAATCGGGATTGATCTAATTTGTTCTTATTTCTAGTAATAAAATTATGCCTGTCACTAATCTCACTAAAAAGATGGAGATTTTTCCGAACATACATTATGTTTTAAGCATATAGATGCCTGTACCAGGAGGCGCCGCTCTTTTATATCATACGAGTGTAATAAGTTACAAAACAAAAGAGTAAATGAATAATTAATAGTCTAATTCTACTTTTATCAGTCTGTTGGAATGTGTGTGTGTGTGTGTGATGGTGTGTTTATGAGTGAGAGGGTGTGTGCGTGCAAGTTTGAAATATATGGAAAGTGGTTTGTGTAAATAGGAATAAGTAGTTTAATTTATAGTTAGCAGCAGATTCTCTGTTTCGTCATAACATAACTTGTTTATCCAATTTACCAGCAACGATTTGCATTCTTTAAAAGATTTAGTATAGATATCTATTGCTTTATTTATTTTATTATATAGGTAAAACGAGCGTCTTTCGTACTGAATTTTAGTAAATTCTGTTTTTACCAGAGTGGTGCAAGCAACGTTGTTTTCTTCTTCTAGTTAAGAGCGTTTACGCGGTACGGCTTTTCATACAAACTTTCAAATCCTTATTCTTCAAAATGAATGAACCGATTTTAACGAAACTTGGTATGCATACGCTAGATATCCAGGTCTAAATAGTTATCAGAAAACATTTTTGAAAAAAAAATCAGAGGGCGAGAGAGAGCGATTTTAAGTTTTCTATAGAAAGTGAAAAATCACTATATCCTTCCCCCTGAACTCTTTTACAAAATTTTTTTCTGATAACTATTTAGACCTGGATATCTAGTGTATGCATACCAAGTTTCGTTATAATCGGTTCATGCATTTTAAAGAATAAGGACTTGAAAGTTTGTATGAAATGACATACGGCGTACACGCTATGTTTTTTTAGTACTACGTGTATAATTTTAACTCTCTTCAGTAACACATTTACAAAGATAAGAAATGTTTCAACAAACCATTAAATCAAATAAAAATATATCTAAGGTGGTCAGTGGCTAACTACCATGACTGAAAGAGTTAAGAGACATCTTTGAATTCGCATTATATTGAAACTCTATTTCATCAGCTGCACTGATAAACTGATGAGGATAGTGTTCATGTTTCTATTAAGAAATAGTAATTGAATAAAATAAAACAATTTACTTTATTTAAATAGTATTATGGAACAGCAAATAAAGTACCTAACAGTTTTATGAAAATTTTAAAATTGACTTCAGATTTAACAGGTCTTGTTTGGGTGGAACCATTTGTCTAATTCTACGTATTTTTACGGTTTATTTTAATTAAATTGGTTCCCTGGATGATGAGGTTAACACTGCTGATTTTTAGGGTTTCATACCCAAAGGGTAAAACGGGACCCTATTACTAAGACTGCTGTCCGTCTGTCACCAGGCTGTATCTCATGAACCATAATAGCTAGACAGTTGAAATTTACAAAGATGATGTATTTCTGTTGCCACTATAACAAAAAATACTAAAAACAGAATAACATAAATATTTAAGTGGGGCTTCCATACAAAAAACGTGATTTGCGTGTGCGAGTCCGACTCGCACTTGGCCGGTTTTTTTTTTAATTTGAGGCCCCTTAATAGTGTATAAGGCACTTTACCTGAACACAAAAACCATTTTTTCAGTGACAATACAATTGACCTGCTTGAAAAACATTTTTTTAAAGATATTTCACTTGATTCAATGTGCCATAATGCTGTCTATTTTATATCTTATAATCATAACAAAAAACCAAAGCATCCTTAAAATTTACAACAGTTTCAAATGTCCAGTCACTTTGTCAATAATATCTTTAGAAGCAGGACCAATGCCGAGTACTGTGATGGTATTGGCATCAATCTGTGTTCTGCCAGCATCCCGAATTAACGATGTAATCAGTCCCAATTTCTTTGCGTTTTCATGGATTTGAATAATTTCATCTAAGGAGTTTGTTTTAAGGGCTACTTTGGCTTGGCCAGTGTATTGCCAAACTTCAAGTCCTTGGGGGTTTCTACGCCGGGATTTATCAAAAGCTCCAACAGCTGCATGGCAACATTGGGCTGCAATCTTTCCTTTGCCCATGCCAAGGTCATTTCGTACTACTAGTACTAGTTTGAATTCTTCATTTGTGTTGTACTGGAACAAATTGTGAATGATTAAATTTTTGTGATAACAAGATGTCTGCACATAACTAAGTCACTCTAAGGTAGGTTATAGGTAACAATAGATGTTTTTTAGTAAACAGCATCACACCATATCATTTGCACCAGAATGCCTGATTTCAGATCGGAAGAAGAAGATAAAGTAACTGTACTGGTCAAGTTTATTTTCAAGATCACGGGTCTTTTTGTATGGATGGGAAATCATCAAATTACTTCTTCCGCGAAAGGGAGTGTCAGACTCTTACTGACTAAAACCCATCCGTGTGAATCTTTCAAATAAATTCCGCAACCTGGTAAAGATATACACAGGTCTAGAGAATTTATAAAAGAACTGCAATAGGTTGGCACTTGCAGTGTCAACAATCCATTGCTGATGCAACAAGCAGGCAATATTTAATCCCTTCTTATACAATGGTGGCTAGCTAGAATGCGAGTTTCTACCATTAGAAATGAATAAAGTGTGGAAAGAAACATACGGCAATATTATTGACTAATGTTGAGTAGGTTATGAAATATTCAAAAGGCAAAAAAACAATGTAAACAAAAATTACAGTAGGTTACGCTCACCTTCATTGCAGCTTTTACAGCTTTCACAGCTGGATTTCTAGGACCAGCCGAAAAATACTTTTTCAATGCGAATAGAGTTATGCCGATACAAAGCCCGCATCCTACGCCGCTAAAGAAAGAAAGATTGAGCTCCATTTTCCGTTGGCTAGAAATGATTGTGTTTTTATATTAAACTGAGATTTATTTATCTCTGTCTTGGTTGTTTTAATATTCTGTGTGAGTGGTGAAATCGTGAAAAAATCTAATCGCCCAGACACTCCTGCAGATTCCGATAAAACCATGATAGATAAAACTGGAACAGATGACACACTGACAGGCTGACAGTGACTTGACTGACACTGACAGAAAGCACACGTGCATTCCATGCGGAGAGAGAAAGTGACCGCACCATACGTCTCAAGCCTAGTCAGTAAGAGACTTCCTTTACGTGTCTCCGCAGGATGTCCGAAATCAAACTATTTACATATTGCAACATTGCAACACAATAAAATTTTAATAAAACTGAAATTACCCTATTCAAAAAATGCAACAACTGGTAGGATTTAGAGAAAATTAAGTACCATCCGTACCATAGAATCTATGGTAGGTAACATTTGAATTTCAACTCATTGCTAGGCAACAGATAATATTGACGTAATTCACGCTTGATCTAAGTGCGATCATCCCCAAGCAGATAAACCAAAACTTTTTTAATTTGTTTTAGAGAATACACTAGTCATCATGCCTAAAAACAAGGATTTGGCGCCCATCGCCATACCTCATGGCCCTCCTGTGGAATGTACCGCGGAGTATTTCAAATCCCTTATGGAAAGCGAAACAATGGTCAAGTGAGTGGTTTGAAGCATTGTCTCAGTCACAGATATAGATAGACATAAATAACGCAAGGACAACTACTTTACGTGCCCAGCTTACGTACAAAAATCGTAAGCGACTTTCGTGTTCAGTCGTGTGCGTAACGACTCTGGCCCATCTATCTATCTGGGACAATGAAGGTTGATAAAAAAAAATAGTGTTTGTGATGTCATAGTAGAGTAGACATACCCAGACGCGGAGCGGATTTTGCCAGCACCCTAAGCAAGCACCTCATCGGTGCCCCTGAGGTTGTCATCATAGTTTTTGCGACATGTGCGGACAAACATACAAATATACATGTCGCAGCCAATTAGCTTAATCAGCCACTTAATTGGTTGCCTAGCCTTTTCATTTAAATGTGCCGATTTTTCAGCGACCTAAGTGACATCTTTTGTTCAATATCGTTTAATGACTTGACAATGTCACTTATGTCGCTTATAAAAAGTCACAGTTCAATGAAAATGCTAGACTTTTAATGAAACGGCGGATTCAGCTGGTTGGCTGCGACATACATACCTACACTTATGAAATCTGACACACGTGTGTAGAAGCTAGTACAGAATAACATTATACAAAAACTGCAATTCTGACGATATTACATCCAAATGGGTCGAATTGAAAACCTCTTTTTTCGTAGTCGGTTAAAAAGCAATGAAGGGAGCTATCTAGAAACTTCTAACACCCAGCCTTGGTTAAATTAAATTTTTAGGACCAAGATAATTTCTATTATCTTGGTCCAAAAAATCTAATTTAATGAAAAAAAAAATAAAAGATAATAGAATGTCAGCCAGACCCCACCAACTTTCAAACTCCAGGCTGCCGCTGAAAAATTACTAATAGAAAAACAAACTGACACTGTCAGTCCAACCCGGAAACCGAATCCAGGACCCCACGCTCAGCAGCAGTGGTTTGCGACCACTAGACCAGCGAGACAGTCATAAGCAAGAGAGAGCTATTTGGATGGCAAGATGATTGGTTTTTGGGATCAAGGCATTAGGAATAAACATGTAGTATTAGGGGTATACTTTGGAAGCTCTATACAAAGTAAGATTTTTTTTGTACCTACTTATTTTTATTTCGTTTTAAGCTTCCTCCTGCGCCCCTTTGTAATCTGGTGCCCCTAGGCACGTGCATAGTTTGCCTTAAGGATAATCCGCCTCTGGGTATACCACCTGCACATAGGAGTAATGATATTCACGAACGATCGTAGGTACTACTCTTTCTCTAAGTAATTTACAACAGCAATAATTCGTCACCGGACTTCTAGAAAATATCCAGTATGGGACGTCGCACGGCCCACGCCCCAGGTCCTCATGGAGCAAGCTCGTCGCGATCTGATGGAGGCGGACACGAAGTTGGCAATCAAGAGAGAGGATGAGCAACGGAACCGAATCACTATGGACGCCAAGTGGGAGGACTTGAGGAAGAAAGAGAACCTGCTTAAAGAGTCTTTTATCAGCTTTAATAAGGTAGGCAGCGAGCCGACCAATTGCCTAATCTTTTTCCGTAAGCCCAATTTGTTTAGCCTTATCCCTTAGTACCTACATAAATAGGCTTAAGTATTTAATTTATGATTTTTTTAGATCAGTAAACTAATACTAATGTAGAACCGAGTCTCAAAACGGTTAAATAATAACGAACGAAAGAATGAAGCGTCTAAAGTAATCCTTCCCATTTTTCAAAATACCGATAGGTTACTTTGATAAAATCAACTACCAACCAAAAAAATCTACCCAAAGTTTCTCTTCTCATTTAGTTCATAAGAGAGAACCAGGAGAAGCGAGACCGAGCTGAACGGAAGATGCAAGCTGACACTGAGGTCTTGGAGCGAAAAACCAAGGAGACCGAAGCAATGAGGCAGCGGGTCATCGAGATGGAAGAAGTCAAGAAGTTGATGGAGAAGCAAGTCAAGGACTATACTATCTACGAGGTAAGTTTAGGATGACGTCTAGTAACTGTCTTGTGGCTGCTCCACGATATCATGCAATAACCTGTACCTACTGTCCCTTAAACTATAATTTTCTTTCGCTTGAATGTGCCCTGGCGGTTGGGAGTGTCCTGCTCACTCAAAAGTCTGGCTAATGTGGCGCATGTTGGATCATTTGGCACCCTTCCAAAGTGCTTGAGCCGAATAGTGCTAGCGCAGGCATCACAGGTACCTATGCGTGAGCGAGCACCGTCAGCTGCGAACTACAGCTGTTGATTTTTTTGTGAGTTTTGAGCAAGGTAAATCCCTGCAATTTTATCGTCATGCCTTTTCATTCTATAACAACTCTAACGTGTCTTTGTAGCGGTATTAATGCCGCGGCCGCCACAAAAAATCAACGTAGCAGAATTAACATCACAACAAATGAGATTCGCAGCGCCATCTATCTCGACAGCTGCGAACTAACTTGACAAAATCCTAAATCGCGATATCAGAGTTTACCGTGCGATTAGAACATATACAAAGCCCGAATATCAACTGGTGGGCAGTTGCCCACCAGACACAACATCCGTCTGGTCGGAGGATCCTCCCTTTTCAATGAAGGTATGCGGGACTATACTCTCTGTTCCGCTACCTCCAAATCTTCACAGCGAAAGAATATCACATCGGTCTTTCGCAACGGTCCAATGATGGTGTAAACAATACAGTCGATCTTTTTTTCTAGGACTATCTGATGTCAGTGGTTCAAAACTATCCTGAGTTCAAACAACCTCTGGACGTACTTAACCGCTATGAAGCTTTAGGTAAGAATTGAGTCCTATAGGTTAGCATTTATTTATCTTCAATTTAAAAAATACGTGTTCCAAACGCCACTTTTTACCAAGTTTTTACCAAGATTATCCTTGCGGACTTTGAATAAAACAATTAATGTCTGTTTGTAATGATCCCGGCCCCGCCATAACGACTAAGAGGCGTTTACCAGATTGGCCGGAGAAGTCAGCACCAGGTACAGCGGCAGGCTGTCGAGGAGACCTTGGCCCAGCAGTGCGAAAAAATCGTCATCGTCCACAGCCCGACTACCTCACTCCTAGTCCTAAGCATAAGGCCAGGCCTCTCTTTTATTGTGCCAATCCGAACGTTCATGTGCCCGCCTCATCCAGGTCCTACCGCGATGGAAACAAAAGCTCATCTCGCCACCGTACGACGCCTAACACTTCTTCATTCATTCAATATAATCCTTTGACGCGACTCAGTCATCAGTACCCTAATAATTGGACAATACAAAACCTATATCTAAAAGTTTAAGAAAGATATTGTTCGCAGCGGCTGCCAAGTCAACGTTGGCGGATCGTCAGGAGCATGACCTGGAGATGCTGGAAAACGCTCGCCAGGAGATCGCGTCGCTGACTGAAGAGAAGAAGCTCTTCATCATGGGACTCAACAATACGCTCGCGAATCTAAGGGTACTTACATAATAAAATAACGGGTCGTCAATGAATCATCCTTGTCCTAATGAAAGAATAGATTGCAGTCTTTCTTAATGAATACCTAGGTAGTAACATGTTAAATATGAGATAGGTAGGTACATGGGAATTAAATATAATTGTCGAAATGTGGGTAGGTAGGTATATAATATATAGGTACCTACGCTCGCTTCCACGAAGGGAATACTTTAGTCGTGATGTTTTGTATTTTTTTTTTTTAAAACGTTGCCCCACACTAGGAATTTCTCCTGTATCGTGGGTGCGTTTACAAACATATAAATTTACGTACACAAACAGCCAGACCCGGAACAACTATCTGTAGGCCATACAAATATTTGTTCCGTGCGGGAATCGAACCCGTGACACGCAGCGCAGCAGTCAATCGCTCAACCACTGCGCCAACCGTGTCGTCGTATGTAGTTAATCCTAGAGAAGATAAGGTAGGTACATAAGTAGGTACCTACCTAACAGCGTTCTTCAAAATCCCCGATCAATAACAAAGCCTAACTTCCTCAGTGGCGCTACGACAAAATCCGGAACAGGGTGATAAAGTGGGAGCTGGCTCTGAACCGCTTGAAGGAGACGGCGGCGCGGAGACACGTCGAGCTCTGCCACGTCCGCTCCGCTATCTGGAGCCTCTACGCTAAGATCTGCAAGCAGAAAGGTAAAGTCTACTACTACATTATAAGGGCGAAAGTTTGGGTGGATGTTTCTACTCAATCACGCCGTAGATTATGGGTAGTCTGGAATAGGACAATGGACTCTTTTTATTCCGGGTGTAGCTACTTGTATATGCCTTGGGATAATTTTCGACGTTGACGCTGGCGAAACCGTTGATTGACAGAAGCTAGTGTTCAATAAACAAGCCGGTTATTTTTTAACCCTTCTGATAAGCAACCAAATTTTCCAACGTTTGACACCGCTGACTCGCGCCGGCAGTTTTCATAATTTTTTTCGGACCGCTAAGAACCAGCGCCGAAATGACTGTAAGCGCTTGTTGCGCTGATAAGCTCACCCCCCATACTATGACGTGCCCTCGTTCATCCCTTGTGAAAAAAGGAAAGTTCTATACGTCCTGAGCTTCGTTTGTCACACAATGGAATAATGAAGACTTTAGGACGTCGAGGACATAGCATTCGACGCGATATAGCAAACGACGCGAAGCAAATCAGGGCACCGGCTACGATGCTTCGTGATTTCATAAGAAAGAGTTTTTCTTTCATGAAATATCTAAAAAGGTACCTACTACCTACTATGCATATCAATTTATCAACATTGCTGAGTCAGGCTATCCGACTCTATTCGTCGTGGTCTTTCACTACCGCTTCGTATTTAAAGCTAATACGATGATTTTTGTCTGTGTTATCTTTCTACCCACAATAAGACTTCTTGTTCTTTCGCAAAGGTCTGGCTATCGACGTGGCCACTGGCGACTTTGAACAGCAACTGGTGGTCATCATGAGAGCGCTGCTCGAGCTGCGTAGGATTTACAGACTCGCCCAGAAGAGGTCCAAGGAGAAGTGAGTAAAATAATCCTGATGGCTACAACCTGAGGGTAAGGTCAAGTAGTTAGGGTAAGCAAGCGTGCTGCATCGTCAACCACGTGGTCGCTTTCCATTAGGTCAGGTTGTGGTCAAGTGTGAGTCTATTATTAGTAAGATAAAAAAAAATAGTAGTCCGGAAGACGCAGCGTTGGAGGGCCAACAAAGTGGACCGATGACCTGGTGAGGGTCGCGGGTAGCTGATGGATGCGAGACGCACAGGACCGGTTGTTGTGGCGAAACTTAGGGGAGGTATATGCACGTCCAGCAGTGGACGTGTTCCGGCTGATATGATGATGATGAATTAGTAGTTGTACACGGTGGGAACTCTTTGCCAGTGTTTGTGGTCCCTACCAAGGATACCACATGTAAAGCTTTGTTCTCTTGAGTGGAGCGTACAGCGCAGCGATATGCGCTTTGCGTTATGTGGTGCCGGTACATAATCGTATGAAAAACGTCTAGAATTGTTTATTGGACCTGTCTGTCTCCGCCCGTCTATATGTGCGTATGTCGGTTCGTCAACTCTTTTTCTCAGAAACGCGTGTACAGTTCGCGTCAAATAACTGTGCCCCTCTGAAGTTGGCTACGAGTAGCTGCGTAGTAGTCAAAGTTACGTACGCGGGGCGGGGATTATGGCGGCGCGATTTTATGTCTCAGTCGCCCGTTTACGTTGGATGCATGCTTGCGTCCCGCTTGCTCCCGTCTACGTGACTGCACCTGCGCGATCTTTGCAAATGGCTATCTTCAGAGGGGCACAGTTATTTGACGCGAACTGTATGTACCTATATTGAATTTTTTGAGTAAGGTTTTAATGTTCTTTCTTTCGGAAAACATGTCATCTATCTCCAAGCTTCAAGGTTAGGTTAGCAATGATTACGATTGATTGAAATCATGTTTTCATTTTCAGAGGAGACGCAGAATCGAAGCAATCCTAAGAAATTTGAGATTTGTCAAAGATTTGATTTTAAACTAGGTAGGTACCTACTTGCCTAAATCTCTGAGATGCCAATGATTTGTCTTTTTAAATCTAAATTTTATTCATTTGTTGTTAAATAACTACTGTGGAAATATATATTTGTAATTTGTTTATTCAGTAAATGTTTTAAAAAATCCGCTCGTTTTTTTTTATATCATACCTAAGTAGGTTACGGTACGTTCCTTTTATGATGGTGGAGAGATTTTTCAAGAGAAAAAAAATGTATTTGCCACAGCAGACATGCATACTTAACTACCTCTAACTTCTTCTATCGAGATAGAGGTACCTACGGTAATCACGTCAATTGGGCAGCCGAACTAGGAAAATCACCCCTTTTTAGCGTTTCGTACCCTTTTGGTACGAAACGCTAAAAAGGGTAATTTAAAAAGGGACCCTATTACTAAGACTCCGCTGTCCGTCTGTCACCAGGGTGTATCTCATGAACCGTGATAGCTAGACAGTTGAAATTTTCACACATGATGTATTTCTGTTGCCGCTAACTTACTAGCTAACTTAGAATAATAACGCCCAACAAGTACTAAAAACAGAATAAAATAAATATTTGAGTGGGGCTCCCATACAACAAATGTGATTTTTTTTGCTGTTTTTTTTAATAGATAATGGTACGGAACCCTTCGTGCGCGAGTCCGACTCGCACTTGGCCGGTTTTTTTTATATATTTAAGTCGAATGGATATTAGTAGATATTTAGATTCTATAAACATGCATAAAAATATTTGTCCCTCTGCAAAACTCATAAATAACATACCCACAAATCACGGGAATACATTAGCTAAGTACTTACCTATAATATGATATGAAGGTATAATTAAAAACTAAGAACTCTCAAACTTCATTTTAAACTAAGGGCAATTAGCCGTTCTAAGTAATCGGACCTCTTTCCGATAATAATTACTGTACAGAATTTAAATTAGCAAAGTTTGAAACACTGCTTGTTAATCTTTCTGAACTGTTTTGTGGCCCTTTCATACGTGGTGAAAGAGTTGATTAAATTAATTTAATTCGATATGAACTTACTAATAATGAGGGGTTCATGGCTATCAGTGTTTTTCTGTTCTGTGCTGGCTATAGTAAGCGCCAGATAAACTTGCAATAAAGTACATTGACTTTTCCCGAATAAGTACCTACCCCTTCGTCCCTCGAACAATAAATTATGAACCGTTTTTCATTACTTAAACAACGTTCGCATTCCCGTCAGTCGCATTCTGTCAAAAATGTAGGTATGGAAATGCTTAAAAATTAGTAGAATCGGCCCTCTTTTGTCTACCATGAATTAAGACAGCCGCAGGAGTTGAGGACGAGGGGAGAATCGTTCAGGTCTAAGCAACGCTTACCGAGTCCCTTCCTTGGATGGTGGCCATACCTTAGACTATATATCCAATCTTCAAAATTCGGAACACATATAGATATGTTAAACCAAAAATGATTATTAATGTTTCTTATAATTTCTAATATATTTTTTTTTCTTTTCGGATTTTTTATTTTTTTTTTCTTAACTGTTTAATGAGTGGACCTATGAATTGCACGCCGTATGGTAAAATGTAGCTGATCTTATTTATTTATGTTATTATTCTTACACTGTACCTACATTTACCTAGAGCAAATAAATATTCTGATTCTGAAACCGTTGGTCCCGGTTGCCATTTGTAGATCTGTCGGTAAGGGTGGTCAGAAGCCGGAAAATTTGACAACTATAATTTGTTCGAAAGTTTTACCGCGGCCCTGGAACGCAAAGGGCATTTGGAAATTTTATTTCACACCGGCGAAGCCGCTGGCAAAAACTAAGCGGGTACAAGTAAGTTAAGTTGATCAGTAGGTACGAAACAGTAGGAAGGAAATCCCTAATGTGCCTATTATTATCCGCCACCACAATGTATAAGGCTCTTTAAATCCAACAAACGCATATAAGCTCCTACTTAACAAGTCCAGTTATTTTAGTTCCTATGAAATTCAGTACGTTAACAACAACTGAAATGGCGACTACAGAAACGAAGAGCACTTTAAATTCAGAAAAGACTGAGCGTTACATCCACTACATTGAAAAACCGTTAAAGATTGTTGGCTGCTGGGATCTGTTCCCCAATTCTGCCAATGAACGTAGACTCATCAACGATATCTATTTGGGGATCGTGCTCTTCGTTCTAACACATTTACCAATGGTTTTGACTGTACATTTATACACTGAATGGCAGGATATCATGTCCAGTTTGGGTACTATAGCTGATGCTCTCCCTCTTGTAGTTTCCTTAATAATTGTGGCTTACTACGCCGTCTACCGCAAAGATCTGTATAAACTATTGGTGTATATGGATAAGAACTTCAAGCATCACTCGGCAAGGGGGTTGACGAATATGACGATGGATCAGAGTTTTATGAAGGCTCGAAGTTTTGCTAGGATCTATACGGCTTGCACCATGTTCAGTGTGACTATGTATGCGACGATGCCTGCTATCATTCACTGTAAGTATCAGACTAACAAATTCTTTAAATCCTCTTCTGTAATGGATGTATGGGACCGGCGAGCCCTCGATTAAAGGTCATGAAACGGCAAGCAGTTGCTGGAAGGTGGAAAATCCAGTAATAAGGCGCAATTTGAGATAGGCTTATGTCCAGCATTAGACTATACAACGATATTACTGTTTTATTATTATTTGGTAAGATACACTGGCAGGCGTTTGTTAGCTGATGCGTGTTTTAAATAGCTTTGGAGATAGCTGGCCTGTCCATAGGTTCTTGAAGCAACTGTGTGGGAACTTGTTGACAACAACCGTTGGATAGTATTACTAGACATAACACCCGACGGCTCGGGTATCTATATCACCATATATCTATCACCTCTCTTTTTCTATGGAAGATGAGGATTTTTCTACGCTTTTCCTCGTCCTACCATCTACGCCTGGGTGTGCGATGTCGCCGGACATTTTCTGGGACCCACATTGTGGTTATTGATCACTATATACACTGGACAGCAAATAAACCGAGCCACCCGCTACCTAGGCACTCTAATTCGATTTTCTTAAAAACTAAAAAACCTACAATTATCAAAGTTGTACCTACAGAAAGTGCGTTTCATGGTAATTAAAATGAAAGGAAACTCATTGGGTTTAATCAATATTTCAGTGTTTATTAAGGATTTTACAAAGAAGAGTCGTTTTCCAGTCGTGACAATCGTTAGTAAAGATAAAGTGAAAAAAAAAAAATTAAAGCCAAAAACAAAGATAAAATCAAAAAAAAAGTTTTTGATCAATATTCCGTATTCCCTCCCCTTGCTCGGATAACTGCCAGCATCCTTGTATTCATCGACCTTACGAGCCTGACGATAAAATCTTGAGGAATTGTATTCCACTCCTCTTCAATTGCGGTTCGCAGCCCTGGAAGCCTTGTTGGAGCAGGTACCCGGGCTCGAACCCGACGTTTCAGCTCATCCCATAAGTGTTCTATCGGATTCAAGTCCGGTCTTCGAGCTGGCCAGTACATCGTACGAATGCTGACGTCGCGTAGATACTGGGTCACCACATGAGCAACATGAGGCCGTGCATTATCATGCATCAATTGCATATCCTGTCCGATATATCCTGCGTAAGGTACCACATGGTCTTCGAGGATTTCAGTAATGTAGCGATGAGAAGTCAGTCCACGTGTACGGCCCGTCGGTTCGATGAAAACTAACGCTGTATGTGCTGTTAACGAGATGCCGCCCCAGACCATTACAGATCCTCCTCCATAAGCAACAGTTTCCTCGATGCAACACTGAGAACGTTCTCCAGGGCGACGATATACTCTCTGACGTCAATCACTTCCATGTAGACTCACCCTGGTCTCAACAGTGAAGAGTATATTACTCCACTGCTCTAATGTCCAATCCCTATGCTCTCGAGCAAATTCAAGTCGTGCTCGACGGTGTGCTACCGTTAATGCTGGGCCTGTTGCAGCTCTTTTTGGGGTCAGGTTCCGTTCAGCAAGTCTCCTTCTGACGGTATCTGAACTTATGACCACTTGGCGTTCGTCACGCAGACTTTGTTGGACTTGAACTGCGTTGAGGTGGCAATTTCGCAGAACAGTAAGGTGGATATAACGATCATCTGCTGCTGATGTAGCCCTAGGTCTGCCCGTACCTGGACGGCAATCGAATGCTCCAGTCTCTAGGTATCGTCTGTAAACTCGTTGCACCGAAGATCTGCTGATTCGAAGCCTTCGAGCGACTTCACGTTGCGCAATGCCTACTTGAAGTAATGCTACAGCTTGAGCTGCTTCCTGAGGTGTTGTATCCATTATTAATCGAAAAAAGTAGCAAAAACACACGCATCTGAGCAAACGATGGACAAAAACTAAAGAAATGATAAGAAATATCCGACTACCCTCATTGTAGAGAAAAAGAACGCTAATTTCAAACTCTGGTGAAAACAGAGCAAATCGTTAGCATTGTGTTTGTTGCTTGATTACAATGTGAGTTGACAGTACTTTCGAATTAATTTGTAGTCATTTTAATCACCATGAAACGCACTTTTTGTAGGTATAACTTTGATAGTTGTAAGTTATATACTTTTTGAGAAAATCGAATCAGAGTTTCTAGGTAGCGGGTGGCTCGGTTTATTTGCTGACCAGTGTAGTTCGCATGGTTTCAGTGTGGACCAAAGAGCCCATACAGGGTTGGATCTACATGGACGTGACTCGGTCTCCTTTCTACGTGATAGTGTTCCTGCTCTCTTGTGTAGCGCAGCTGTACGTTGGGCTTGCTATGGGGCAGTTTGGTAAGTAAATTATTACAATACCACGATTTAAATGATCCGATGTTATCACAACAAATAAAACGGAAAGTCCTGACTCGCTCACTGACTGATTCATCAACGCCCCCAAACCTCGAATATTGAATTTTTGAGACTACGGATTTTTCGACGTTCCTGTGGGGTATATTGACAGATCTAGTTCGTTACAGTTTTGTCCCTTACATATAATATTTGATTTCTACAGGTGTATTCTTCGCCTCAAACTCAATCCTGATCTGCGGGCAACTGGACCTGCTATGCTGCAGCCTACGCAACGCACGCTACACCGCGTTGCTACAACATGGCGTGAAACACGCAGCGCTGGTCGCAACGTACGCGAACATACAGGATGACGAGAAACATAACTATATCTACAATGTTTCGGAAATGAAGGAGTCGGAGTACAACTATGATGAGAAAGTGGTATGAAAGCTTGGTGATATTTTAGTAGTTTATATAAATTAGGTTCAATAATAGGATTTTTTTTTTCAGACTAATCCTTTCGTGGGGGCGAAAACTCAGTTTGGTACGTATCTACCGACATATTGTGAGGTACCTAAGCGTAGAAAGCAATCAGATGAGGAAAGATCGTCACGTCGTAGGGTAGATATATTAGCCAACGAGTTTTATCGCGGTTCGCTGCGACTACCACCTTTGGTTGCTGTGACAATCTGGATAGATTTATAGGACCAATGTGGCTAGCACCAGCAAACAATGGAGAGGTCTGGAAAGAGAACGGGGAGTTGTTTGTCCAGCAGTGAGACACAGGACGTCGTTGAATAATAATTTTAAAAAAAGTAACGGTCTTTTCAAAAGAGACGTGTCATGCTCTCAACAACAGTCAGAATTTTGTAAACACTTATTGTATGTATATGTCGCAGTCGCTAACCTAACCTAACCCAACCAGTTTAATCAGCCGTCTCATTAAATGCATAGCCTTTTCATTGAACTGCGCCATTTAATCAGCGGCTTAAGTGACATGGGCAAGTCATTAAACGATATTGAACAAAAGATGTTTCTTAGGTCACTGAAAAATCGGCGCATTTAAATGAAAAGGCTACGCTACCAATTAAACGGCTGATTAAGCTTATTGATTGGCTGCGACATAATATATCATAGTTGACAGGAAGGAATGGAAGAAGAAAATGTGTTGCCAACGAACATGATGATATTCTTCGTGGAGAAGACAAAACAGCAATCATTTTGGACATTTCAGACATATACAGCCCCGAATATGACGACGCAACAGTGGCCGCACTTAAGGACTGCGCCTCTCTCTGCCAAGTGGTAAACCAGTACAAGGTTACGTTTGAGAACTTCGTTTCACCTCTACTGGCGCTCAGGGTCGTGCAAGTCACTCTGTATCTGTGCATACTGCTGTATGCTGCTACCCTGGTAAGACGGGTTTATGAAACTAGCTGGAGGCTAACCGAACACTCTTGAAGCAGCTTGAGTCTTTTAAGCGTGAATAGGGCAACAAATTTTCATTATTAACACTTTTAAATCAAAATCATCCATGAAAATGACTATTTTATCGAAAGGTTGTTGGTTTGCCTCTAGTGAAAGCAGATTTGCGTTCACTGAGTGAAAGTGACAAACCCAAAAATGAAGATTAAGTACTGCACTTACAATAGCAGGGCAGCACTGGTCAATCGTTGAATGTTATTGTGGTAGAAGCAATAGTTCATAATATGGTGAATATTAATTATTTCAGATCTAACATGAGAAGATTTATCGGTTTCAACGTCAAATGGACCAATCGTTCCAATCTGATCAATTTCTGATGAATATCTACGTACCTATCGCATATTCAACCTCGGGTTTCCGCAAGGCTCCATAATCGGCGCACTTTTGTTTTTAATTTTGTACATATAAAACTTGATGCTAACTATTTTCGTTGTAATTTCTATTACTGTTCCGCAGAAGTTCGATATGATAACAGTGGAGTATTTAGCGGCAGTAGCATTGGATATTTTTGTGTACTGCTATTATGGGAACCAGATCATTTTACAGGTAAGAATTTACTGTAGTACTGGACAAGCTTGATCCTAGACTTTTGTGTGGATAATAGGACGAATGCCGATGATAAAACCTAGGAATTTGGCTTAGAAATCAGCTTTAATACGAATAGGTACCTAGCAGCTTTTTTTACTGAGCTTGACACATCTGTTGTACTGAGACTTTATTATTTTTTACAAACTTTATTGAATTGCTTCGTTCGTTGAAATTAGTAATCATTTTCCAAACACTTCCTGACATCTGATTAAGCTTCAGCTTGGTATACTTAAATACTCAAAGTTTTTACCTTACCATAATTTTTCCATGGCAGGCGGACCGCGTTTCGACAGCAGCTTACCAAAGCATGTGGCACACGATGGGCGTGCGTCCGCGTCGAGTTCTGCTGAACATTCTGCTAGCTAACAGGCGACCGGTCATTGTGAGGGCTGGCCGGTTTCTGCCCATGGATCTGCATACTTTTGTTGTTGTATGTAACTTTTGTGGCAATACTTGTTATTTTGCCATATCTTGCAACTTTTATTCTGCTAAAGTCAAAAGACCTACTTTTGTTACCCGACTGCGTTAGAAGGAGGGTAATGTTTTTGGAGCGTAGGTATATGTATGCATTTAAGTACGTCGTGTGTTAGTGTAATTGGCTAAATTAATGTTTGTTTTTCAGATTATAAAGACTTCGTTCTCTTATTACACGCTGCTTGTCAACGTCAATGAAAAGTAGAAAAATGTTAAATGCACTTCAGTTAAGAATTTGTATTATTCTAATTAGTGTAGAGTAGAAAGAATGTAAGGGACAATAAAATAAAACATGAACATTTTCAAGAAGTATTTTATTTAAGAAATTAATATACAATTCTTTTCATACATAGATCAATGATTCAATTTGATCGGCAGTCAGCCGCGGGTATCAGTCTAACACATTCAATAGCAATGAAATAAAATAAAATCTTCAGTTATTTCTACCCTTTACTCCTATGCGATCTTTTCATTTTTCCGTATGGTAACTATCGGTGGAGTTTGGCAACACTGACGAGATTGACCGTTGATTTGAAGATTCTAATAATACGTTTGTTAATTTTACTGTTCCACACATTAATCCCTGATATTATTCATACTGTGTCGTATTTTTTAGAATCTCCATAAACGGTTAAAATCGTCGTTTGCTATTCTAAACATATGTAAGCGACCACGTCATTCGCGAAGCATAGTGCGAACTAGGATCGCATAAGGAGTCGGGCGACAAAGCAATGCTACGCTTAGTCCTATAGACCGACCAGAGGGGACGGCGTAACGTTTACATCTAATACGCCCACACTTTGACCACTTAGCTCTTATAAATGCTTAACTACCTGTTCCTAATTCAATAATGGATCGTTTTTCTTACCAATACATTTTGGAAGCTATCTGGTCCTTCTGGAGGCAATTTCACCTTTGAACGGTTCTGTAGAAATCCTAGTCTTAGAAACTCCTAAACTCAACTCTCTCGTCTAGTCTGAAACTCTTCGTACGTTTACCAGTACTGGTAGGGAAGACATAGGAAAGTAATTCCTTGTGATTATCTATTTGGTTACTAACTACTGTAAATGCATGGTAAGGAAGTTCGTTCATGTTACAGAGATAAAAACATTTGCTACTTCAAAATGAGTTTATTACTCATGAAACTTAAAAAAGACACTATATACCTTAAGTCTAGAACATTCCTTATAACAAGATGTGTGTATTTCTTGTGATGGGAACGTACACGTGACAATGTAAGTACATACAGTTGTATTAAAGAACTCTAGCATCATACCTGGCTAGTTACAACCGAATGGGTCTAATAGTGTGGGCGCGATTTGTTCATTATACATTACATTATCAACAAACTACGGCATCGTTACGATATTTATGCTTACTACTTATCATACTTCCAATATTTTCATCATTGAATTCCGTCATCATTGATTGTTACTGGGACACAACTTCGACAACGTATCGCCTTGCGGTCAAGGAAATAATCTCAATAAAAAAGGGGGAAATGGGGGGTTGTTGGAAGCACAGAGTACCGACACGCACGACAGGCAATTCGAGAGACGAAATTGTCAAATTTTACATACAATCCAAGCGTGTCTATGAGTGACATCTCTTACTCATAGATATTGACGGTCGGTGATATCCGAAACTTGGGATTCCGACTAGTATTTTTATTAATATCGTCTCTAGTCACTGGAGCGGCGTTTCAGTGCGCTGTGTTTCTAAAGAAGACGTCGAAGTTGCAGCCGCGAGTACACCTTACATTAATTGTTGAATATTGAATACGACACAAGCATCCTGGGAGCAGTCATACATACACGCATTTGCTCATACATTAACTTATTACGCGGCATACGAATGCATTCGTCCACATTTGAATCGCCCACGGGGAGCCCCAGAGCCGAGTGATAGACCGCCATTTTGTGAATGAAAAAATAATTTCCGACATTAGCTATCTCCTGAAAGTTGATTAAAAATAATATTAAACTTCATTTTCTAGCCACATTTGCTTCTTGAAATCGAAATGTGATGGGCCGGTGTTGCCGTAAATTAAAAATATGAACTGCTGATTTTATTCAATGGCAACTGCACTGATTTGCTAATCGTTCTAGTAAAAAAAATAGGCTGACAAAGATGCATGGTCACATTTCAATTTCTAGCAAAGTTTTGACAGTGTTAGTCCTAACGCACATGTCCGAGGGACAATTGTCCAGCAATTGATCAAAATTAAATGTGCGATATCGACTTATATTTAGATTTGGCAATGTCCGTAGATGACTTCATTTAAACCTTATTGCTAAGATCATAGGGAAGAAATTAGTCAACCACCAAATTTGAAGACTGTATATTTTAAAGAGAGCAAAGTGAGATTTCGGAAGAAAGAACAAAGGAAGACTTGCTTCCTTACAGTCATTTTATATTTAACATCTAGATGTTACTAAAGTTAGTAATTTTTTGTTACTTTTTAACAAAGTAAACGATCAAATTGTCAACCTCACTTCGCTCCTTTTATAACATTTAACATAATCTGTGTTTAAAATTTCAGAGAGCTGATATTTATAATACTCGACACTGAAAAAATATTTCATAAACATTAAAAAAAAACGTACAAACTGTTGTCTATTGTTTGAAAAAAAGACAAGCGAAAAGGAACATTACATTTGAATACTAAGCGGAAATCGATTCACTGCTCTTTAAGCTAACAAGACTAATGTCATGACATTTTAAAATGGCCTCGCACCGTTTCACTTATAGAGGTGGACAAGCAAAGCCATTCGACATTGAATTATTATAATTTAAAAGAACATTGTAGCGAGAATATCACTACAAAACTACACCGTATTATAAATATGATACAAAAACTTATTTATCATCCATTGCGCGCTTTCCAAAAGACACATGTACATAAGCTTTATAAAACGCGCAATGGAAGGTTTGATTAGCAAACTGTCGTATTACCAAGTCCCTTGTCGCTGTCTAAGTTACTAATATTTGTATTAAGGTAGGTAAGTAGGTACGTGGGAGTCCATGCGAGTCGGCGGCCGAGCGGCGCGGGCGCAGGGTGGGGCGATTAACTGGCGATCGGGAACAAACACAAAATAATACGTGAGATGATAGTCATAGGGTGCATTTTTGTAGAAAACTGGTTGCTGCTGCCAGATTGCCCGAGCTTACAAGACTTGTTCTGATAGTCAACGCTGGTCTTGGAAGTATTAACTTCATATTTTTAAAGAACTAGCGCCATCAAGCGCTTTTAAGGCTCAGATCGTATTTGTTTGTGTCGGTTTTCGCTGGTAAACAGGTACCAGCTACCAGTTTTCCACACGAATACAACCATACATTGCAATTTGATACAGGAATTATGTTTTTTTTTTCCAATTTTTTATGATACAAACTCAATAACTAGGCTGAACATTGAGAACAGTTCTTAAGTTAACATTAAAAAGATACCGCTGCTGACGATAAACAGTAATGAAATAAAAATAATAAAAACGATGATAATGATGTAAAACATAGGACAGACAATCACTGAATTGGCGGCGCGAGTACGTTTATATTCTATAATGTAAAGTGTCATACATTTACTGTCCTGTGGAATTCCGTAGAGTTCCCAACTTATAAATGATTAAAGTATATATTAAAGTCGAAAAAATAAAAAGAACAGTATTTTATTTTTGACGTTTTAAAAGTTTATTAACCTTTCTGATTCTTACGCTTCTCTACAATTTATGTTAATATTAAAATAAATAAGGAGCTCATTTTTATTATATCAATAGATTTTTAGGCTTTATCATGGCTGGCGAATATCAGCGATCATAAAAACAATATTTTGTATACTTATGGAACGAACTTGACGGATGGGGGCTAGGGGAAAAAGTTTTTAGTGTAGACGGTTATCCAAAGGGTGACACGATTCTTCAATAAAATGATATCCAAAACCGATGCCCGAAAAAAAAATATACGCAAAACCATAGGATAGGAACTTCATACCAACTGAGTGTTTCACGACACTCACGCATTTTTCTTTATGGAACATTAAAAAGTATTAACGAGCGAATAAAAGTATGATACTGTTTTAAACCCTAAGCCCGATAGGCAGCCGCTCTCTGGTACTCAGTAGTATTTGGTTAACTGGACGCCAACTCCAATATAGTTGGGAGAACGCTACACCGATTGATTGATAAGAGTCATTATCCTTTGTCACGAAATCAGGGACATGATCTACCTAGGGACCTATTTAGCCAAACCGACATGCGACAATTTCAAAAGTTTATTTCATATATTTTCTCTTTATCAGTCAGTACTGTGACGTGTAAATAGGGCCAGATGGGCACTATCTCCCGAAAAATGGATATGTTACGTCCAAAGATCTAACTA
The DNA here is from genome assembly GCA_947386135.1 of Melanchra persicariae. Classification (NCBI taxonomy): domain Eukaryota; kingdom Metazoa; phylum Arthropoda; class Insecta; order Lepidoptera; family Noctuidae; genus Melanchra; species Melanchra persicariae. Next base: position 2,892,994 of record OX376661.1, on the reverse strand, counting down.
AACGGCTCATAACGCATTGTCGCAATGAACAAAAGCCATGACGCGGTCTGAGCCCTATCTATACAACGTGTAACAGAATAAACGCAATACCTCTTAAGGGGTATTCTGTTAAACGTTGTTTGTGATACAACCACAAGGTCGGTCATTGCGTGTAACAGATGCATCTGTATGAATTTTTCTGCTGGTAAAGTTCACTGGATCTAACAGGGTGGTTGAGTTGTTTTGAGGTTCCTACTACCCCACCTACGCCTCGCGCCGCCGTAAGAAATCATGCATCATCTTTAGAATCCTCATACAAAAAATGCCGGTTTTATTGTAACAAAACTGAAATTATTGTACTTTGAACACAATTCTCAACAAAACAGTTTTCTCTCTTACAGTATTATTACAATATCTAGTCCTGTAAATTCTATTTTCATTTAGTTGGTTCAAAACTATGTATCACAAAATTATTAGGCGTTTTTTTAGTTTTGTGCGAGTATACAACCAGTGAGTGTTACTAGTGCAAAAAAATGTGTTTGTTAATTTATGGCAAGATGCATTTCAAACGTCACACATCGTGTTTTGGTACCTTTTGTGTAGCAGCTTCAAATAATGTCTCTGTGGTTATAAAATATAATTATTTTAATTGTTGAGTTACACAAATACATCTGAAGAACGCACCTTTATAAATGGTGCAAATTGAAGAGTTATTCGTTTAGGGCCTTACATTTTACTAAATTTAGTAAAGTATCGTTTGTAAAAGCTCATGTGACTCTCTCTAACTCTCTATGTTGCAAACAAGAATATTTTGTACTTTTGTAATTTACTATAATCATAATATGAAAGAGACCTCAAGACAACGTTTATAATACTTATTATATCCCTCTCATATATAAAAAAAATATTTCTCAGTGCAATGGATCTTTACCATTGCACTGAGAATTTTTTTTTTTTTCTGGTATAAATGTTTATGTATGTGAATTTGAGTATCTATGCATGTTTGAGACTGTATTGCCAGATGACAAAAAACCGCTCTTTATAAAAACCATGAATTTTTAAATGTGTTTAGGGTGTGGCAACACCTAAGGTATAATATTTACGAAATTCAAACTACCGAATTAAATGGGGAATGCTTTATTTTTTACATGTCACTTAAATAGTACACTTACATTTTTAAAGCCCCAGCTGTTAGCATTACATGACTTAAATAACTATTATTCGCATACAATTTCACATTATTATAACCAATTCAAATCATACTCAATATAACTAAATTTGGCATAGTCTGGCAATATAGCAATGATAAGAACTTTGTAAATGCTGATTTTGGCAAATCATTTTATTAATCTGGCAACACTGAGCGGTAAACCAGTCAATTTGGCAATACTTGAAAAGCGCGGTGCACGTTAAAATTACATACTCGATATTTAAAAATACTAGATGCTCCTCACTATTCTTATTTGACGAGTAGAATTTGACTCATCACCTCTAGATAAAGGGGTCGTCCTACTTGGCAGACAACGTACGAACTATTCATGCAATCAAATTAAACGATGAATTGCATCAAGTGGCTGTCTATACGACAAAAATAACATGGTACCAACATAAAAAAGCCAATTCAATTACGGAGATTAGTTTCATTACAGCCCAATCGTAAGGTCGCAAAATTACGACATCTCGCGGTATTACGTATCCCTTACCATGCCCTATTACCAAACTCACACCCATCGTTTTCCCTATAATTTCCATCGTATTTGTCTGCACAGAGTACTAAGTATGGCGTGATCATTCGAGACCCTCATTGGACATGCCACAGAACACGGAACCGTTTTGGTGGGCGCTGCTAAAGGCGGAAACCAAGCATGTCACCATCTTAACAAAGCTCATTTTATTAATTTAAAAATTGTTCGCTACTGTTTCTCAAAGGTAATCTATAAAAGTACCGACACCATTACGAAAGTGCTTTCACTGATAGAAAGCTGCAATATCGCAGTGTGTCATAGGTCTTTTTCCCGAAAAAAAAAAGTTCCTTTGGGATATAGCCCACTGTAGCGAAATCACGGGATTAAGCTAGTTACTGACGGCCTTATGAAGCGTCTGTGACAGAAGTTTTGCACTTTTGGCGCCATAAACTATTCATAATCGTATTGCCACGTCTATAGAATTCCGTGGTCTGTGGGACTATGCATGTAGCGTCATAACGGCGACTTGTGATTGGTCCGCGAGCACATCATTCTTATTACTCGGTGCATGTGTACAATGTTAGTGCAACAGTAGAGTGTGTGTGTGTGGACTCACTTCTTTTTGTTCTTGGGCTGCGCACGCGGCGGCGTGTTTGGCCGGCCCATGTTGAGGCCGGAGTAGAGCTTGCGCTTGTCGGCCGGCTTTAGGATCTGGAACGAGCACATAAGTGTCTCGTCCACTGACATGAGGGCTCCTGGAATTGGAAAAAATGGGGATTAGAAACGAGGGAGTTTTTGGTCAGATCTATAAAGCAAATATTTTGTTTGGGCGACCACAGTACATCCTTCTATTTTTCCTGAGAGTTACTTACAGCCAGGTCATTCTTCGCCCGCGCTGTGACAAGTTTTACAGGCTTCCTACCTTCCATTAAACCACCCATTTGGCTACTGGTGACCAGTAGCTATTCTTATCATAGTGATGATGTTACGGACACTAATCATCGAGCGAACCACCGCTCTAGGCTGCTGGGTGCAGGCTTCCTCTCGTTTGTGCTTTGCTATCTCAATCTATGTGAGTCTCATCTATCTAAGTCGTACATTCTGTAACTAACAGTAAGCTATACAACTCTGTTTCTCCTCACTATAGACGACCGCATAATTTGGAGACGAACCGTATAGTCGCGATCCTCAGCATCGAGAGGAAGAAGGAGGCTCTATACCGACCTGAGTAATCCAACTCGCTGCCTCTGTGAGATCACAACGAACTCGTGCTTCGAAAGGACTTGCCTAGTGTGTACATTTACTGACCTGCGTTATCAAACTCGCCGCAGTAGTTGGGCGCCGAGAAGAGCGTGACGAGCTGCCTCTTAGCAAAGAACTCGTAGCCGTCCTCCACGACCTGGTGCGCGCGGCAGATCAGGTCGAACTCGTGCTTCGACAAGAACTTGCCGACCACCTGCAATGGGAAACGAATTTGTTTAGGAAACGTGTCGGAAGAAAATCACTTATACTAGAATGGAGTTGTATCGTCCAAAAGTTTATTATGATAGTCCCGATTAGCCTTGATAACGTGGTCGCGTACTAGGCAATTTTTGGTACCTGCATACAAGCGAAAAAAAAAAAACATGGCTGTTTGTGTATGGTGAATTTATGTGTTTGTAAACGCATCCACGATACAGGAGAAATTCTTAGTGGGGCAACGTTTAAAAAAAAGATCGTGTCATTATCCTGAACTACCTGTCTACCCTCAGGTGCCAGCACGTGCTACATCACAGCTCACAATCTAACGCAAACACTACAATCACACACAGACTGCGATAGTGCGTAGAGGTCAGGCATGCGGACGCGTTGTTGAAGCACTGCATGCGTTGATAACGGCACGTACCACGGGATCACCTTTCGAGCTTGTTTGTCTGAGATAGGGCTTATTTATTTATTTTTCTTTGATGATAATAATTCGTTACAGAAACAATTTAATTCCTTGTAGTGTAAGTATTGAGCATACAAAAACTTTGTAGCGCGTCATGTGTGTCAACTCGCATCATAGGAATTCAGTACGATTATATAAGTACCTTAAAATCTATGGAACACATCATAATGCCTACTGATTCTATCTAGTATTAGCAAATAAAACAGGAAGGTACGGAAGACGAAGCTGTACAATAAAGTGGAAGCATGAAGCTAAAACTCAAAACAGATTTGAACGACACTTATTATGCCGCATAAATTATGTTTAAGTTGAACATGTAAATTAGTTTGACAGTTCGTAATTTCTTCCTCATTGTTTTGTTGGTCCTTGCAATGAAATACGAGAATATTCTTGTAGTTTACGCTCAAAATAATATGGCAGCAAAATAGGGAAATTGAACATCAGTCTGGAAAGACCCACTGCAGGGTTCATTTTCCTTTCTGCCCGACTTCCCGGTTCTGTGCGTCTGTAATTCAGGTGACTCGGAGACTGGTTACGGACGCCCTTGGTGTGTATGGTCCAAGTGTCTCGGTGGAACACAGAGCAAAGAGGCTTATAGGCGAGAGTCGCTGGTGGCTAAGCTTCACAGCCTGGCTTATCGGCGTAGTGTTGCTTGCCTGTCGGTCTTCTACAGATTGTACTTCGGAGTGTGCGCAGGAACTTCACGACCTGATCCCACCATCGCCCTTTTACTACCGGAATACCAGACGTACTGCTGGGTACTATCCTCACTTGGTCGATATCCCGACCATTCGTACTCAGCGCTTCTCCTCCACATTTATTATGCGCACAGCCAAAGTGTGGAACTCTCTACCAGCGTCTGTGTTCCCTTTCACTTATAACCCCTCTGCCTTCAAAGCAAGAGTGAACAGGCATCTTCTGGGCACGCTCGCTCCATCATAGACTTCATCTATCGCTTTCCATCAGGCGGGATCGAGGTCAAGAGCAAGCCCATTTCTCAATTAAAAAAAAGTGTCCAATCTGGGCCACAACACGAAACAAGAAGAAAGAAAAAATGTTTATTAGCGCCAGGAACGAAGCATGCCATAAAATATATAACAGTACTCCCTGTGTAAAGTTACTAAGGCCTAGTTTATCGAATGAAATTATCACAAAACGATTGTGACAAATTGTCAAACTCGCGGTATCTAGCTGAGCTTGTTAAAATTAGATTTACAAGCCAATCGTATCATGTTCCTTGTCGTCGTCGATAATATTCGAAGCTGGGGGTAAGTCTGAAGAATACCTGATTACTTTTTATACAAGCAACTTTCAAATGCCAAACATGAACACTTAGAACTATGAGTCAGTTAAAGCTATAATCGTAATTTGGCAAACAGTTTAAGTACTGCAGCATCTTGCACTGCACCGCAGCAATAAGCAAACTTTCATTTGGCACGTGGAACACTATGTGAGACACGAAGTTAACTTCAACGCTAAAATATTCGTCTAACGTGTTCGAGTCACTTAGCTTGGAACCTCTTTATTGCTTAACATAAAGCCCCAGTCATTTTGTGGGAAAACTTTCTCCAGGTCGAAGAGGTCAGGGACGTTCTTTGGAACGATAAACATATTAGAACCATCCAAAACTTCCACTCAAATTTCGACCGAGCGTATTAAGTTAACTAAGCAGCTCTATGATTGTCTTCGTTTTAAGTTCTGGAAGGTGCAGTTCCATGATGGGAAGCAAAGACGGTGACGCGTATAAAGAAAAAAAGGAAGAAGGATCTTCGACACTAGCACTCAACTGTTTAATAATAGGGTTCATTCAGCTGCCATAATTAACAATTGCATCGTTATTTTCTTTAGAAGGATGGGCCCAATAGCACCCTTGAGCGAGAAGGATAGAAAGAAACAACATCATCCTAAACTTACGTCTAAAAACTAACGTCCTACGGCTCAATTCAAACTGAAGTCTCTCAAGGGTGAAAAAATTAGAAAAGATGTTGTAAGTTCATGAGGCACACTTTGATGACTAATGAACACTTTGATGAAGTTCTGTCAAAAGAAAATTCTCACCTCAGTTCCGAATGTAAAGCTGACACCACGATCATTCTCGCCCCATCCGGCGGTGTCCTTGTCAGGGTCAGACCACAATAGGTCGCAGAGCAAGCCCTGGTCGGGCACGTCGGTGGGCCTCATGATCCGCCGGATCTGTTCCATCGCCTGCAGGTCAGGAGATAAGCCGCCATGACAGCAGAATATCTTCTCGTCAACTGTAACAAAGAGGAGATGGTTTAGCATTTGGAATTGGCAAAGACAGGCAGTTTTGGCAACTTTGAGGGTTCTTACCCTTGATCAAATTGATCAGGGGTGTGACAGAAAGACCAGACCAAGGCTCGTCTGCTTTAGTGATCAGGCCAGGATAGTCACAAGAAACTAAATATGGCAGCAGTAACATCTGCTCGAATTCGCAAAACTGCAAAGACCTAAAGCGGTATTATCGTATTCTTTGGATTATGTCTCAGACCGTGAGAAATGAAAACATTCCAATATTTTTAAGATCAAAATTCTTTTATTAAAGAATATTTTTGCACAGCTTCAGTCGCTTCGCGTGTTAGGATCGATTATGAGAATATTATGATTCATGAGATACGAACAGAGGGCGTCGACACCGCCTTTGAAGGTACCTTTTGTAAATAAATAATACCTCGAGGGATGTTGTAGCCGTACTGGAAGCTTCTAACGTACAACTTGATCTTAAACTTAGTTACAAAGGATAAACTAATTTATTAATTTTTATTAAGTTATGCTATGCCTAGACTTCTATTTTAAAGCTTTGTGATCTGGCGTCAAAGTTACAAAGATACTGCAACAGTCCTTTCCCATAGCAAGGAACTTGGATCCAGAGAAAAATAAGGCCAGATGCATGTTGTGATAGTGTGGCTTCACCCTAAAGGCGAATTACGATAAATACCAATAGTAGTAGTAGGTCCAGCTACTTACTACAGATGGGCCTATAGAGCTTTATTTAGTCGTATTTTTAACCACATTGTCATAAGTTGTTTGTGTACTTGGGATAACTAGACCGTAAGTGATTTTAATAGTACAGCCAGTTATCAGACTGTACTATTGAACTGACGAGTAGTAAACAGAACATAAAGGGTTATCTTTGTCGGCCGTCCGGCGCCAAACAACACGATCATGCAACGATGTTTCATTTATATCATTATGCAACTGAGCTTCTGGAAAGATCCGACAATTTAGCACGATCCCTAGAAGCCGGTCAAGTGGTCGCCTGCAGTCTGCATCAAAACACGTCGGGGTCACCAGTATGGAGTATGCGGTACAGAGAGTAAAGTCCCGCGAACCTCCATTGAAAAGGGAGGATCCTCCGACCGGACGGTTGTTGTGTCCGGTGTGCAAATGCCCGATAGTTGTTATTTGGGCTGTTGTATCTGTTCAAATCGTACGGTAAACTCTGATACCGCGATTCAGGATTTCGTTTTTAGTTCGCAGCTGTCGGGGTAGATGGCGTTGTGGGTCTTATTGTTGCGATGTAGATTTTGCTACGTTGGTTTTTGTGGCGGTATCTACAAGCCTTTTATGAGATCAAGACTGTCTGCGCAATTTAACGTCGAGACGATCTGAAGGACCTTGGAAATTCGATACAGTCTCGGGTCACCTTTGCTTGTTAAGTTTAGTGATTAAGGAGATGCCTAATTAGTTGTAGAATAGAGCACTTATACTCGAGTCCCTTTTAAATTTAACAAAGGACGGTTTTCGCTTGAATAAGTGTCTGGCCAACCTCTTTGGGGACCTTTCAAAGTTATTATAAAAGACAATGGATAGACCCTTTTCGATCACTGAATTTTACAATACAGAGCTTGATAATTACATCAAAACAAAATTGGATTCATAATGGAAACTATTGCTTCTAAAAAATCCTCTGCCCTGACATTACAGAGCATGTAATAAATGAAAACAAGTTTCCAATTTGGGTCCAAAATTGAAAATCAATGTACAATTTTGATCGTGTGCTCCTAGTAACTGCTTTGTATCGAATAACCCATGAGCGAGGCTTGGCGAGGCTCTCTTCGGGAAATTGAAGCGGATGATTCTTGATTAGGTACTTCGCTTTCCTAGAACTCTCGACTCTTAACAAGAACCTTCGAAGGTATTTCTAGTTTATTAAAACAATACGAGCAACCAGAAATGTTGGAACATTTTGGCACAGCTATAAGAAACATGTATTAAATGTACAACCTGCTAAGTTAATGCTACAGTGGGAAGAGTACATGGCACGGTAAGCCATTTATCACCTCCCCCAGCTTTCAATGCCACGGCCTTTAAAGCATAATGCACACATGAATCACTAGAGGAATACTGGCTTGATAAACAATTGGCATACATTTTGGAAATAGACGACAGATTTACGACCGTGTTTAAGTAATATACGATTTTACTAAGTGCTCAAGACTACTGAGACGATGGTTCAAAATTCACAAGAAATGCTGAGCATAGGTCGAGCTTGAAACTCGCAATCAAGAAGCATGCTGCTAAACCCTACATAATCATAAACATGAACGATACTCTTGAAGCTCACGGACGACTTAAGTATATTTCTCCAGAAGTGCTAAATTCATTAAGTTGAAACCTGGGAGCCGTTGCAAGAAGCTTGCTCTGAATATAGAAACCATTTCGAAAGTGAGGTCGTAGTTTAAATAAATTACTAACGATATTGCTGGGAAGATACGCCCACGTTCTGCCTGAAATATAAATGCTTTGGGTAAAGACAATACCACTTTAGGGAGCCCTAAACTATAGTTTGGGGTACATAATCTTTTAGACTATCAGTTTTATCTAGGACAGCCGAGAGCAAACATCTCAAATGTATGGTTTTCGTCACTCAAAATTATTCATCTCACAAAATTATGTCCAAACCTTGAAAAATAACTTGAAGACACTTCAAAATCGCGTTTCATCGTACAAGGTCACTTTTCGGGAGCTTAACGAGATAAGAACGATGTTATAAGTGAAAAGGGGATTGAAGCATTTTTCAAGACGTTATCGGAGCGATGAAGAGAGTTAACAAAGTTACGCAACGTCAGAGGCCTCGAATTTTGGGATTATCCGCTTGTATTTTACCGTAAACTACTATGTTTGGAGAATGAAATCGTGGCTAAAGCTAATTAGCACATGGATACTCATACGACCGACGTACACACGTTACACATACGCAAAAGATAAATAGTGTCTCCCAAAATTGCGTGGCATTGACGCAGAATATTGCGCGAAAACCGGGTGGTTCATAATATAACCCAGATGCTTTTTGTAAATAGATCCGGACATAATCATGACATGACACTTGCCTTTAGGCGTGTAAGACGCTGGTCACGTATTCTCTCCAAGAATTTAAAAGGTCAAAACTTACCTTTTAAATTCTTGAAGAGATGCTTGCTGTTTGTCAGCCTTGCCAATGATTTGGTGAAAAAGTACGCAACGAAAAACTGCCTGAAAGAGTTACAAAGCCGATTACGCTATCGCATTTGTCTGGATACGTGCCAAATCTCTTCCATCTCACCCCACGCGAAATTAATTTGATAAAAATGTGTTTACGTGTGTCAAAAGTTTTTATTCGAATAACTAAATAAATGATGAAATAACGGGTTGATCTAAGGTTAAAACGTGTCCTAGTTGTGATCTAGTTAGGGTTACTAATTAATGGTTCTCGAAGTTAAGCCGCGTCAATGTCCTGTGGACTGGCTACAAATTATAGTTGGGCAGTTCTGTAAAGTTTTAGAGCAATATTAATTGATACTTGAGTTTTGGTTATCCAGTAGTCTATTTGTTTGGTTTGACATTTGAAATAAATACCCTAAAATTAATTGTCCCTTCATATCAAGGTTTTCTTACGTTCTCTTTTTGAAACAATAATTGTTGACAGAATCATGAATCACACGCATTAAATTCCTTAGAAAAGGAGGATTATCACTATCACATGATGATGTTATCTATACATATCACAATATCTAAATTGCTGCGCTAGTACGAGAGTCACTCATCCTGCAGGACTTGCCACCCATTTTCTAAACCATTCTAAACCTTTCAATGCCACCCATTTTGTTAATTTAAGTGTCAGCCACTGAACCTGCGCATGCTTAAGAACACTGTAACTGTTGAAAGCACTTAAGTAGAACATTAAGCACCTTAAGCTCGTGTAGACTGACCGCTTGAAAGTCAAAGTAGACCAAAGACAGTCTGACCTCTAAATTGTTTAATAATGTCATAAAAGATGACTCAGTCTGTTTTGCATATCACGTGCGAGCTAAACATGTGAAGTACCTTCATAGATCGGTAACAGTAACTAATTGCTATATTTACGTTGCACACGACGGATTTTTAAAAAATGACCGACGTATTAATAACTTGAGAAACAATTAGCAAACGACAAGGTTGTTCTAGGAATTTATCTTCTTCTGGGATGTTAATGTTCTGTATTTCAGTTTAGAATTTTGTTCTTCTTTATTGAAGGTCTGAAAACAGATTTTTCCATGCTAATGACATTAGTAGAACATACTTAGCATTTTTTAAATTATTTTTCTTTTCAACAATATCTTTGCAGAAGGTAAATTTATTTAAGTCTTCATTCAAAGCAACACTTCTAACATTGACCTTACCAAATAACTAGTCATCCCTCAGAAACCGTGCGTAATTAGCCTATTAGCCATAGTGCAGCTTTCTAGTAGTAAAGACACAAAAATCAGAACCGTATTGCCTCCTAGAAACAAACCAATTCAACCTACTTATAGTACTACTTAAACGGATCGTCAGTAGATGTGTTTCAATTGAGAAGGGAGTGAATGCTAATGCGTAGGCGCGCGCGCCGGTCTGTATGTGCGATGATGATCGACCACGTGTATGTGCACGCGAGTACGATCGATCTGCGTGCGCGCATCTAGCGTAGATTTACGATACGTCGAATGTGTCATTGGTGCGGTTTCTTTTATTTGTATTGGAGCGTCGGATTTCGTTGACGGAAATACTATCACAAAAACCTGCCATTATCCTATTTTTTTGGGGTCGGCGTAGCATGTTTTCTTAGTAAACTGTTGTAGGTAAGTATTCCCTAAGTATATACATCTATTTATCCACAATGAATTTCCATCTGCTCACGACCATCAGAACACACACAGTAAGCTAATAATAGCCTCCACATACCAAACAAGCTCCCCTGACGAACAGGCACAGAACAAAACGCCTAAAGCCCCCCCGCCCACCGTTTGAAACCTCCACTTTCATATTCATAAGCTTATTACGTGAAAATAAGCCACAGTGGCATACTAAAGGTTACTAGTTACTATTTCTGTATTCCGGGGATGTTTGCTAAGGCTCACGACCTAATTAAGGAACTTTCGTGTAAGCCGAATTTGGTCGTTAAAGCTTATACTGTAGCATAAACGTGGACTGATGCCGAATCGGGACGTACCTATATTCAAGTGACATCATTTTTGTTTAAAAGTTCAGATAAGGTTTAGTTAAGCATTATGTGGTGTCTGATCCCAGCAGACAATGGTCCATCTTCTGCCCTATCTGTCAACCCAACTACCTGCCAACTAGAGGTCCTTATAACTGCATCAGAGAGCGGAGTTTGCGAGGCTGATTTTTCGGATAACTAAAGAAGTTTAGGTTACACCAACGAGCTAAAAGAAGTGATGCAACCACTCCACCTAATTGATCGCCATGATCACCGATTGTAAATTCAAGCTAATCACAGGGCCTATGCATCATTCATGACTTTAAATTTGACATTCTCGCTCGCAAGCTCGGTGGGTGGTGACGTCAGAGGCACTAAAAGAAAGCGGTGCGGTGGGACGGCTTTAGTACTTCAAACGGGAGCCATACGTCACTCTGGGACGAGTGTTATTTATTCAACGTGGCCAGTGTTTTTGTTTTGGGTTACAATTTTCCTCTGTTTATTATGGGTTTATAAATATTGATTGCAACTGAATATTTCCACCGAATTTGTCTTTTGCACGAAATTAGATTCTCACCAGAGTGGACGAAAGTGACAAGAGAATCATGCAATCATGCACAGAAAGACTTTAGTGAGAAGATACTTGTCCGAATCTGTCGTTACTATTTGCGCTACCGCATGCAAAGCAATGTTAACTTTAAGCTACATGACATAACGTCGTATTTGGACCTTAGTCTTCTATTCTTGGAATCATACCCGAGTCGATGAACTGCAGAACATAATTTAGATCGTTGGCTGTCAATCAATTACTGCGATCGAGCAGAACTTCGCAATCGAATGACGTCAGACTTCCAAGACATACCCATCCACATACCTCACTGTCTCGCATCGGGACTGGAGACTGAAATAGCGTTGATTTTGTCAATTAGAACTTTGGAACGCTTTCCAAAACACCCAGACTAATCAGATAAAATAGACGCTTCTTAATATAAATTTGTCTGAAACGGCGAATTACGAAGATGTCAAAAACTCAACGGGATAATCTTTATTTATCAGATAAATGAAATACTTACAGAATTTGTAAGACATGATTTAAAAAAAAACCGGCCAAGTGCGAGTCGGACTCGCGCACGAATAGTCCCGTACCTAATACCTACCATTATCTACAAAAAAAAAACGGCAAAAAATCACGTTTGTTGTATGGGAGCCCCACTTAAATATAAATTTATTCTGTTTTTAGTATTTGTTGTTATAGCGGCAACAGAAATACATCATCAGTGAAAATATCAACTGTCTAGCTATCACGGTTCATGAGATACAGCCTGGTGACAGACAGACGGACAGCGGAGTCTTAGAAACAGGGTCCAGTTTTTTACCCTTTGGGTACGGGCCCTAAAAAAAATATTTGTAGCTTTTATAGTACTTACCTAGGTACCTAGGTAAGTACTACAAAAGCTACAAATAATTTTTAGCCTTCAGTCCCTTGAAGGTTAGTGGCTAGTTTTAGCACGTGTTTTTTTTCCTCGCGTCTGTAGAACAATGATCGCACATTGTATACAGCAATACAAGAAGTCGAAGATAATAAAGATCATTGGCAATCAATCAAAACACAACGATGACGTATTCTCACACAAAGTACAATCAACCACACTTTAGTTACATTGTTACAACAAACCCTACGAAAAAGTTCTCAGTGAAGTTGTTACCATGGGCTTTTCCAGTTGAGTTTACTATCCCAACGTACTTTTAAGGGTTCTGTACCCATAGGTTAAAAACGGGACCCTATTACTAAGACTCCGCTGTCTGTCTGTCACCAGGCTGTATCTCATGAACCGTGATAGCTAGACAGTTGAAATTTTCACAGATTATTTTGATTTCTGTTGCAAAACAAATACTAAAAACAGAATAAAATAAATATTTAAGTGGGGCTCCCAAAAAACTTTTTTTTTTTCCGTTTTATAGATAATGGTACGGAACCCTTCGTGCGCGAGTCCGACTCGCACTTGGCCGGTTTTTATTGAGACACCGTCATTCGTTTCTTTCTGGCTCAGTAACCACATGTAGTAGGGAGGAAGTGGAGCTCCATGCCACACATGTTGCGGGGTACCCCCTTCCCATCCTGTAGGCACTGTGCACAATGACACTCTAGAGATAGCGTAGCGTAGTAACAAGCGACTCTGTTGTCGTGTTATGAGCTTCCGTGTTTTGTTTGATAAGAGCTCAAAATATTTTTTTGTTGTTAGTCGTAAACTGTGTAGTGTACTAGTATTCGAGGTTAGAATGTGCCGGATATTCAATAGGAAACTGTGATGATGCGTTTGAAAAATAAAAATATGAAATCAAAGAACCTAGTTATATTGTATACAATGTGTAACAGAATAAACGCGTACCTCTTAAGGGGTCATTGTACTTATCATTATGAACAACTTTTACTATGGGATCAACCCCAAAATCGCGAAAAAAAATCAGCTGTTCAGTGGCCTTAGTGCGAATTTATGTAACGATTGCGTTAGCGTAACACTCACATTAAGCCTTCAGTACATTCGAGTTATGCGTGCAGACAAATGTATGGAGCAGTCAATTTTTTTTTTCGCGATTTCAGTGTTGGCCCCACAGTAATAGTTGTTCATAATGATGAGTACAATGACCCTTTAAGAGCTATTGCGTTTATTCAGCTATATGTTTGTATATTCTTGAGCCTAGTTACAGTACTCTCAAAGAGACGATAATCGCTATTGACTTGAACTACGTATAGAAGACTGTTTTATATCCATATTTCAGTTTAGTATCGCTATAAACTCAACTCAACTGCTGGCAGCCAGACGATTTGAAATTTCACAGTTCGTACTGCAGACTTCAAGCAACAAAACATACGGGTTTTCATAGAAAAACAAATGTCAAGGTAGAACATATGTATGGAGCATAGAAACTCACACCGCATTGCGACGTATACGCATAAACTGACAAAACTGTCAAAAGTTTTTTGGGATAAGAGTTACAATCCCCCAAAAATCCAATGTTCGAATATGGTCCAAGGCCACCGGTGTAACTAGCGACCCTGACATTTATAGGGAAGTTCAGGAAATGGATGTTTACCCACCCACCAACCCCGACAGGAAAGGGTGAGGAAATTATAAATATACTGCGGGATGTCAACACGGCGTACCTATGGAGAAGACGTTTCTCAAGTGAAATTGACTTTCAGGTCATAACAAAAACAAGGGTTTGTAAATAAAGCTTAAGTAAATGAAACAACAATATTAATTTGATACTGATGGATAATTTGACTACATGAGACGATGATTTAATATAAAATTATTGTTTATTATGCTGGAAATTCGTTTGTGGTATAGGAGCTGACATTTAACGTTTCGGATTTCGTAGTAAATTGTTGAGTTCACGACATTACTGAGTCGGTTTTAACTGTTGTTATAAGACGTGATGTGGATTCAATATCGGATGCTGAAAGTGACTCAGCTACTTTAAAGAAAGTTAATGGTAAACCTATTGGGGGAGAAACATCTGAAAAAGGCAAGGAAAACGTGTTGGCAATTTAACAACTAACTAGAAAAGAAGAGGAACTTAGTTCATACGAGCGCTATCAAAAGGAAATAAGATTCAGTGCCAAGTTTTTACGGGCACTAAAATTGATTTACGTACGAAGTACTGAAAGGTCATAACTTGACAATGTAAGACCAATACCGATTCGAACACTAATCAGCTGGTTCCAAATTAATGAGGACGACCTTTCTACAAAGCAAACATTTGTTTAGAGAAGAACAAGGCTTACGCAGCGCTAACAATACAAATTATGTAGAGCATGCTAAAACACTAATTTCAAGGTTTAACGAACTGAATTCTTCAACAAAGAAAAAGATAAGTGAACCGTTTAAAGGGAAACACGTTGAAGTAATAACAATTGAAGTTAAATAAGTAATTTTCAGAATTCAGACATTATTTTATACTGTTGCAGGTTCAGAGAAAATTTAATAAAATTGTGTTTCAATTCAATTCAAAAAATTTATTGCAGACCACTGGATCCATATAGTGTGAGTATGAACTTATCCTATGTTAGTTTGTGCTGTGTTTGAAACTGCTGAACTAACTATGGTAGGCGCAGAGAATTCTAAATTAGTTTTGACGTTTCAACTTATACAACATCTGGAATCCCCGTGCATAGCTATTGATGAAATCACCTTGTTCAATCACAGTACTTTTAAATTCTCTCGTAATAGATCTCAATTCGTCTGTTTACAGTTCATTACAGAGAAAAGATCCATGATAAACATTAAACACCTCACCATTGGTTGAATCGGCATCAACGTCAGGATTTTAAGCAGATGTGCTGATCGAAACGTGACAAATGAACGATCAAAATCCTATAAAAACGGCGAAACTACACGATTATGCTATTCTATTTCTTCTTAGGATGTTGTTTTGTGGAAATTTTTTAACTCAAACTCAGTTGTATGATTTATGGGCAACGGGAGATGAATCATATGATTATAAGAAGCTCGCACGTGCACGCTTCGATTTGAAACCTTGTGCAATATTTGTTTAGATTTATTGAGATGTTAGATCAAAACTGTGGATTCAGCACGCTTCGCAGAAATATTAATGTTTAGTTAACATCGAAATTAGGTTGTAATTCCTTTTAAATCTAGAATTTAGGCTACGTTCTTAGATTTGACGACTCAACAGTAGGTTTGATTGACAAAGCACTAAGTTCAAAATTCTCAGATGTTTTCTGTTGGTTGTAGCCTCAATGCAATGTAAGGAGTTTTTTAGTAAGATAGAGATTAAACTGATGTGGTTACAGACGCTTCGTATGAAAATCAACGTTATACCAGCAAGTGAGACTATTGTTTCAGACAAGGTAATATAAACAGAGAAGGATATGAAAGCACCGTTGCTATAATAACAATTTCTATATTTATCACATAATAGCATTTCTAGAACGAGGAGCAAAGCCATTTCCTTCGGATGTTTGCTCACTGATACACAAACAGGAGTAACGTTTGTTCTTATATATATGTCTTAATGGCAGGCTGTCTATGTAATTAATTATCTATAATAGATATAGTGGGATCGATTCGAAGGGATATATAACTGAGTACCTATCCTATGAATCATGCCTAGTAGATAATGAATAAGATGATGTGGCTCAACCTAGTGATAATGACAAATCTTTGGTATAGATAGATGCTATAGTTATGTAGATTGTACATACATAGTTTCTTCCGATGCTTTGACTTCAAAGTCTTCAATCAGTTTTGTGTTTTCAGCACGGTATTGATTAGTTTCGTGGCAAATGGCGCTAACATTCTCTTTGATCTTGAACGTCACCTTGAATGTCATCATTATTCGAGGCAGAATGTTATGTGATCAGGACAGATAAACTTACACAAAATTAAAACATATCTTCCATTACTTTATTAACACCATCCTCTTTTCTGTAATTTTGCAATTAATTCTACATATTACCCTCAAAGAGACCCCAAGAGAGTCCATAATAATTTCATCACCAGAAGAAATTATGTCATACGAAAGAAATAATTTGCGGAATGAAAGCGACACGGTAAGTTGTCATATTTAATGATCTAAAGCCGGGTCTTGGCTCAATTAGTGTGCCGGCCAAGTAAAAATAGCTCGGTGGCTTAAGCAAACATCCTTTTACGTCACCGTTTCAGGGACAACTTTGCAAAGAAAACGCTTTCTCGTAATTGATCACCTACTTTCTTTAGTGTTTCGTTTAGGTTTTTAAGATAATACAGGGCCCTGTTTTTCATTACTGTGTCTCATTTATTAGTTTTAGGTCTCTTGTTGTGGCTAATGTGCTAATACTTGACATTTTATTGAATTTCAAAGTTTAACTTTATTTTGTGTTTTCAGGTCTTTTCTAAAACATTTTTGTATGTTATTTTGCTTTTAGCAGAATCTGCGAAACTCTCATCTCGTAAGCACTTGCTTCACAGGTGTTTCAAAAGTTTTTCTATTGTCTTCTCTACGTTTAGCAACGCTGTGATAATCTCGTCTTTTATTCACAGTAAAATAATACTTTCAGACTTTAAGGCACCTGCGTCATACCACCGTATTAATATAACTCTGAAATAATAACACAGGGATTTGAATGTTCAAAATGTAATTATTACGTTAGAATTGATTGCTGAAGTCCACGTGAACGTCAATACTGGCAATATTGCAATCTTTGATCTAATTCACGAAATCAGAGCGATCAATTCGCTCTAATTGATGAATTAAGCTTTTCACTTCCAAAAATTCGTACCACAGACATTTAGTCGCGAAAAATAAAGTGGGATATTATACATCCGTCATAGTACACAGATACGCAAATTCGTTTCTACGGTGACGCCACAAAATAAGCAGACAACAGAAGACCCGATTCTCAAAGCCATGGTGCAAGTACCAGTTGTGTTGCGTGTTAGTGTGTTTGTTATAACGCATTGTGTGCAGCAAACAAACGGGGAGGTAATGTGTTTGCGAACGTGCGCGACGACGTGTATCAGCATTTAGTCCGTATGTCTGCATAATAAAAGTCAGTTCGCACTTCGCCGCATGACAGACATTAGAGAACGTCATATTTATCTGTTCGCTAATAGTAGATCAATTTCGAAGGTTGATAAGGGTACCTACACGAGTTTCATCCGTGTCCCCGACTAATGACAGTAGTTAGTAGGAGACTGATGATCCTCCTTCATGACCGTCTTTTTCAGAGGTCGGTATTATAAGAATTTCCCCACAGCAAAAAAAAGCGATGGTATGGTTTGTGTGGTTCAACTTCTGTAGCTTCTAGCTTGTAGGAACTTTTTCGTGAAGAGTGGGTGTCTCTTACCCGTTCCTTCCGATGTGTTGCAGTAGCCGACTCGTTTTCAAAGACACGTGACCCAGATACCGAACACCGCCACCTTATGAAGACGTTCTTCCATTCCGGCGTCTAGTCTTTGTGACAATTAGAACTGGGCATAGAATTGTTATTAATGTGTAGACAAGATGATACCATATATTTAGGTTCTTTTTAGCGTTGCTTTTCGTCGTACGACAAATCGTTTATTTTTTTTTGATAAGTACTGGCTTCAACATTTACTCAACCCTTTACTAAAAGTAAGTGGCGTAGACATTTCCCGCATTTTCTGTTTACCATGTGGGCTTTCTACAACACTCAAGGGAATAAGTAGGGCAGAAAAATCTTAGTGGAGGATGCAGAGCACTTCCTAAAAGGTTGCCCTCAAATTTTTTCAATGGCCATCTTGAAAGGAACCTACTAAAGATTTGTAAGTACGATGCGTAACATAAAATATGAAAACATTTTCGTATGCTCATCTATACGCTTGTTCAACATTTTCAGTTCATTTCATATTTCTCTATGGGTGGGTATAATTAGAAATGTTTATTGTAAAACATGATTATTTATGCAGTACGGTCGCTGTTTGTTTTGTTTTATTTTGTGGGAGGTTAACGTGGTTAGATGCCCAAGGGAAAATTCGTATGTACATCTACATGTTCTACATGTGCCTGTTTAACCTAATTTTTTTTTGTATAAAAATGTGTGAGATGAGAATTTAGTTTCCATTTGTACCTTGGGTCTGGCTTGTTGCCCATCTAAACCTTTAATTGTTTAGTCCCTAAAATTGGATTTATTTTGTGCCCCTTCTAGGAACCCGGTTTTAGATGGATAACATATTAGCGAGTCTACATAAGGATAATATATTTTCCGAACCTTCTATAAAATTGCCTTCTTAATTATTTACAGAGCAATTTCTATACCATTTTATATTAATGATAGGAGTCTTTCTTCTTTATTTCAGTTTAGGTTTTAATAAAGTCAACTTGAGAACGATGACGCCAAGTCATAAATATTTCTAAGGTCTTCTTTATAACCTTGGTGTTTTAACCTTGATTGATAAGAATCCTGCCGAATTAGTTGCTTATCTTGTTTTTATCAGTATTAAAAAATGTGCGAAAAAATGCCTCGCCCCCGTTGTGCTCATGTAACGTCAAAATCTACACGCAGAATTTATTTATAATAATAATAATTTATTCAGCCAATAAATATAATGTTATCATAAAAATCATAAAATCTTAGTTTGTAGATTACATTTTAAAATAACAAAACCAGGTAGGTGTTGCAACCATCCCTTGCTAAGTTATTAAAATAGTATTAAGGGTAGTGGTACAAGCCCATACATAATATTTTTTTACATAATAATTAATTGCAGGTAGAGCAAGTGTTTATTAAAATAAAGTTAAGATAAGCCTTGCTTGCAAAATACCTCATTTTAAAATTACAATTCATTATTATTATTTTTTTGATAATTATTATTAATGTTATATTGATGTTTGTAATGTTTTAACATGGCTGTTGTTTTAATTCTAATTAAGTTTTAAATTGCCTGTAGGAGAATGATAAAGAACAACAACAAATCCACTCCAGAGGCGCGGTAGGACAAAACCCTCATGTGTATAGAAATCACAACAGAGGCCGTGCCTACACAAGAAAGGAGGGATAACTTAAATATCTCAGTGGATACTGCGTTAGTGTAAATATTTCTCCTGTTAACGATATCGACCTCGCCAAACAATGGCTGGCTCTCGAGGCCCAAGTGTCTACATGATGTTACACTCAACAATATTATGTACCTACTTCGTTTAGGCCTTTGTGATCCATGAAGCCTACACAACAGTATTGAATTGACAAGGAATGCGAAAAAGCCAAAAAAAAGAAGAGATTCAATGAATCAGAGGTCGTTGTTTCTATTCGGATATTTACATCAAATATATGTTTAAATGTAGTATTCTGGTATTCAACGAAAGCATCTAAAAGCGGCAGAATTTTTCTTTTAATTCTTTCAAAGTCCTCAATTTGCCATAACAATGGAATCAAACTTCATTGACAAACGTTGTTAAAGGGAAACCTTCACTTAAAATACCATTTTCCTTTCAGGCGATAGCTGTGTTTTCGCCATCAATCTGAATCTGTGGCAGTCGATATTAGATTCGCTCGAAGGAATATGTTCTTAGAATTTTCAATTAGAACTTTGTCTATCTTAGTTTTGCTATTTTCAGTTTGGTAAGTTTTCTAACTAAATTCGTGCCTGGCGTAACAAGTATAATTTAAAGATTCGTTATCTTGAAGGGCCAATCAAAGCCTGAATACATATTTCTCAAGCGAGAGCCTCTGAGATTAATAAGGGGCGCCGAAATTGGGAGGTGATCGATAATATTATATTTCTCATTAAATTCTTGAAGGTTTGCAGCCTCGCAAAGATGGGCCGTTACGTTTTTATTGCCCTCCGTTTTGCACGTAGACTTGGCGATATTATGTATATTTTAACAAGCCCTTGTGACCTTTTTTTATAAGGTGACCTTTTTGAAGAAGGCCATATTTTCATGCTTGGATCCCTACGTTAAAGCAGATTGCATTTTTTTTTTATACATACAGTTTTTGTGCACTTGTTTTCGCTCTACAGCGAAATATTTTAAAGCTTTGGGTGTTTTGTCTTTGGTACGTTTGTCAAGCTACTTAAAACATTTTATTGTACGTCCTTCTTCCTTCTACTAAACCCACACCTGTCAACAAAACTAATTCATATCACATCAACAACAAATCCCACACTATTGAAGGTCATTTGTCAAAAAGCTGATTACGTCACATTGTTGATAGTTCGATGGCACGACAGCACGTGAATTGTTTAAAGCGTGGGCGGACGATTACGGGCTTGATCGAAGCATTTCGGAGCAGTTACGCATTGATACGGCTAAGCCACAGCCCCTCAGCGTTTTGATTTTACGAGCGAGTCAGACGACATCGAATCGATAGAAGACTAATAAATAAAGCACCATGTTACACTGATGTTTCGTACTACAAATTCCAAGCGTGCAGAAAGACTCACATTTCAGTCAACGTTTGAATAAAATAAGATCTTTATAAATAGGCGATCTTTACATGTTATTGAACATTGTGATTATTTTTATCTCCGTCGTTATCGGGATAAAGAGAAATGTTGACATTCAATTTCCTGTTGCAGATAGGATCTGAGTGAGAGGTCATGTAGTTTTCGATCCTGTTTGATAACACTTCAGTCGCGTAATAGATATCCAGTTTGGTAGTTTATATGCAAGTAACTGTTAGCAACAATAGATTTTGCCATCCTCCTCGGATTTTTGCAACCTATTGCCTCGTAACAAATTAGTTAAATAAACATCTACAAGGTAAACATTTTTCGTTGATAAAATCATAAACAATTCGAGGAATGTTTTAATTTTGCCAGTATCTTTCTTTGCCAAGGTTCTCTTCACAATCAGTTTTTCCCCTAGTCCTAGCTTGTAAGTTAACCCCGTTTTTACTGCAAGAGAAGTAAGCTGCCTAACCTAGTTTTCGCTCCAAATGTGGTTTGAAAGAGCCTAGTCTGTGTCAATTTCTATCCAGTTTCATAATCAGATTGTCGCGTTGAACAGTTCTTTGTGGTTGACCACTCGACTGTGAACCGTTTGTAGTAAACGATTGACATGAATACAGTGTACTACTAATTTGGCGCGATTGCATAATGTTCTTTAGTTGCTATATTAGTTTTAGATATAGGCGTCAGGTTGCAGTACTTTGGGAAGGTGCCAAAGAAGATCTTCCTGATCCTAGCTTAATCGAAACGTCAGACGAAACCAGTCGAGTGGTATACGAAACTCTTTTGGCACAGGATGCACACGATGTAATAGAGAGACTGTTTTCCGACAAAGTTTAATACCATGGTTTATGTGAGTCCAATGTACTGGACATGATCACAAGATAGATAATAAAAAAGGCATGCAGCCGTCGCGCTCCTGTGAATATAATGGTAGAAATTAAAATTTCAATAACAGAACAGGTTATAATGTTCCCAGGTGTGAAAAAACTAGTTAGTAACCTTTGAAAGACGCATGCAACACCTGGGAGCCGTGAAAATAAGCAGGAAGCAGGTCTCTCAGTAGGTGCATCTAGATAAGTGCCAGGCGTAATGATAGTTAGTCTATGAACTTTATTAATAAACTTGTTGGAGAAACAAAAGTATTCAATAAAAGACCGTATTTACAAGACCAGATAAGTCCATCTATCAAAGTTGAGGAAATCTGTAGAATGACAAATTCAGAGGAAATAATTGTCCCTCGTCTTGATAGAACAATGACACCTAAAATTAAATAAAGATAACGACTTTAATCAGTTTGAACGCTTTTGCTTCGAGTTGCCATTGTTCAAGGACCACAGATAGTAATTTGTGAGGAGCCAGGATGATTGATGTAATAAATATAACCCACGCTGCAGATAATTTTGGTAAAATACTTCACAAAGTTGTGAGAGGACCAGAATGTAAAATGACTAAAGTTTCGGGTCCACCCGAGGGTCAAGGTATTTCACCCTTAGACACTGCAGGCGACTCAGTAATTTGTTTAATTTTCACATTTATATTCTAATAGAAAATCTAATAAATCTTGATCATGGGAGGGGAGATGACGTAGTTTGATGCAGACAAGAAGGCAGTTTCTATTCTATGGATCTTGATATCGCTTATCTAAGCGTTGCCGGAGACCTTTCTAATGGCTGGAATATATTACTTAGGACTGACGGACACGATATTGCATGAGATTATCTTGTATTGTACGGATGTATAAGATATGTGTGGAATGCGCTTCTGATATATCAATATGTTTTATTGTGATAAGTTCTTTTGTTGTACTAACAAACACAAAGGACTCTTACATAAAATGATAGGATACTTACACGATCAAGAATACTTCCTCATCGACCTATCAGTCGATGAGGAAGTATTCTTGATCGTGTAAGTAAAATGAAAAAGAAAATTGAGTAAGCACCTACCTCATACCATTATTTATTAAAGATAAACGTCAATATTGTATTTTGTTTGAAAACAACCGTTTTCTTTTATTCTCGTCTCACACAGCGGCTTCAGTCAAGCTCTTGCGAAAAGCTACGAATGAAAATATTATAATGGTTTCTAAAAATCACAACAGTGGTTCTTAGAAAAAACAATCTCTTCCGAGATATAAATTGTATCAATCCCCATAAACATTTATCCCCTTGCGACATCAGAATCATTTGAAAGGAGTCTTCCAGGAAAAGTTACATCAACCTTTTACCAGACCGTTTTAGCTCAAAAAAGAAAAAAGCTTCAAAGAATGAAACCATACTAAAACCATGTTTTTATTTTCCCTGGGGCAACGTGACCTACAACACTTTCCAGTTCTGTTCGCTGAAAATATAACTCGTTTGTTATCAAAATGACCAACTTTGGACAAACAACTGAGCAGGCAAAACTCGGGCTATCGCAACTGTTGCCTGCGGCCCTACCATGACGTGTTGAAGCGTGAGTCGTTCGAGCGAGAAGGAGGGATGGAGCTATACACCCTATATAGCTCCATCCCTCCTTCGCCGCTGTTCTTTCTTTTGTTTTTTCAACGAGAAACCTGTAAACAAAGTTGTTTGCGAAATTAAAAATGTATTTTCTTGTGAAAAAGGTTTTACAATGGAAGCCTAAGGGCGGAAAATGTGCTCCAACATTGCGTAAAATTGTATAAATTGGGGGGAATTTCATATGGAAAGAAGGCTTAATACCTCACAAAATTAATTTGAAATTCTCTTGTATTTAGTCACACACTGTTACTTTGTGTTATCAAAATACATAATATTATTATAGTTTCTGCATCTCTCCCTTTCAAAGCTGTAAATCAATTCCTTTACGTAACGAAATATCAAATATCAATATCACCTCTTTAGATGTGCTCAGCGAAATTTGATTTGTCATGACTTTCATCAATTCTTTTAAAGTTCGTGATTGTTGCTTTTGTGTCCGTATCGAATGTATGTATCCTATGTTGCGGAATTTGTTCGAAAGACTCACCGCGGCTCTGAAACGCAAAGGGCATTAGGAGGAACACGGATGGGTTTTAGTCAGTAAGAGTCTTGACACTCTCTCCCGCTGTATTTCTATTACTCATGGGAACACTTCGTAAGACAGTTCCTATAAAAATAGCTTATTGCAAGTGATGTAGCCTTGCAGATCACGTGTCTCTGGCGTCACATCTGCCTCTCAGCCACGCGCTAGCCCGAAATAGCCCAAGCTAACCTTATGAGGCCTTGAACCTGTCCGCGAACAGATGTGCTCAATTAATACGGGCTATATCTAACGCTATATTGCAGTCAGCACGATACTCTAATATCCAGTTTAAATTGCTATCAACTCACGAAAACAATCCATTGTTATTGTTACATCTAAACGTTACATATTCTGGAGTAACATCAGTGATTAATTAATGTTTGTACAGTGAGATATAATATGTGGGAGGTGAAATAATACTGTTTTACGAGAAAATCCTAAGCAATATCTTGAAATGGATGGCAGGTAATAAAACGACGAACCAAATGCATACAAATGATATAGAATTTCTTGAGCAATTCGCACATGAAGAGCAATTTTACTGACTATTTCAGAAGTTTAACGAGAGGTGAAGGTGTTAAAAGCTTTCAAATATTAAGTACATCGAGGCCCTTGCAAAAACGTTTTTTCACAGAAATTGATCTATTCAAAGAGGAATTTATGGTTGTTGTGGCACTTGGGGGAGAGGCTTATGTCCAGCAGTGGACGTCTTTCGGCTAATATGATGATGATGAAAGAGCAATTTATATGAAAACGCGTCTTCGCTTCGCTGTCATATTGTCGCGTCAAGCCCCTGTCACCTTAAACCTACCCTAGGTACTTATTATTCAAACATAACTGTAGCGGCATTGATACCGCCACAAAAATCAACGTAGCAGAATCAACAAGAGACTCGCAGCGCCATCTGTCTCGATAGCTGCGAACTAACATGACAAAATCCTAAATCGCGATATCAGAGTTTACTGTGCGATTAGAACATGTACAACAGACCGAATATCAACTGTCGGGCAGTTGCCCACCAGACACAATAACAGTCTGGTTGGAGGATCCTCCCTTTTCAATGGAGGTATGTGGGACTTTACTCTCTGTGCCGCTACCCTCCAAAGAATAACAAATGAATTAGACAGATTCTTAAGACAATGTTATCAAATTTGGTCCGATTACAAACATACCTACCCTGAATCAATTACTTTTCTAACAGACCAATTCTCTTACCGTCTGGTGACTAGGCCGGATTATCAGATGTTCCCGAGGGTGATTGAAGGGTACGAAAAGGTGATATCAAAGTCATTTGAAGCTCAATATGTTTTTAACTTTTGCAAAATGTGCCAGAAGTTATAAAACAAACGGACGCGCAAATTAAACTGGTTTTGGCTGTTTTCAATGACAGATGGATGAATGGAATTAGTCAATTGAATTAATTTTGCTCGAGTATACAAACATTTTACGTACTTCATCCATAATCATAAAGAACGTGTTTTTAGCAGTTTGTTTGCATGATCCATCCTTACTTAAATTATAAACGCGAAAGTTTGAATGTATGGATGTTTGTTACTCTTTCACGCAAAAACTACTGAATGGATCTTGATGAAATTTGGCACAGAGGTAGATTATAGTCTGGCTGATTATATTATAACACATATTTTTATTTTGGCAGTATGTTCCCTTGGGATACTTTTTGACATTCACGAGGGCGGAGCCGCGGGCGGCAGCTAGTTTATTAATAAACATTTATATATTAATAATATTAATATAATTAAAAAATATTTATTAGTAAATTGAACATGCAAACAAAATGTTAAAACACGGTCTTTTGCAAGGAATATAATATTGAAACCCTATTTATAACTCCAACCAGTTACCTACCTTTTCAAATAGGGACACAATTAATGAATCTGATTGTTTTAGCCTCTTTTTGTAGTACCAATAATGATTAAAAACAATGTAATCATTAGGGAATCGTACTATTATTCCACGGATATCTTTGTTAGATACCCAGAAGCGACTGATAATATCAGATCTAGCAAGAACTTAAACATAATTTTTAATCTTCAGCAGACTTAGTTATCTCGAAGAACCACTGACACTGGTAAATATACAAGCACTTTCCTTAAAACTTCCCCCGTTGAAAACCTACCTCTACAAAGAATCGTTGATCGTCACTAAAGATAATCGTCGCCGTATAATTAATTAGCACCTACATACAAACTTGGCTGGTGACATACCTAGTAGGTACGAGTAGGTATCTACTACTCTAGCTGGTGACAAGGCCTTGAACTGGCGTCGTAAACAAGCCAGTGTCAACCTTTTTTTTTATGGATGTGAAATCATCAAATGACCCCTTCCGCTCTGGGTGGAGCGGGAGGGTGTGTCAGACTCTTACTGACAAAAACCCATCCGTGCTCCTTCTAGTGCCCTATTGCGTTCCAGAGCCGCGGTAACTCTTTCGAACAAAATCCGCAACCCTGGCTGGCACTGGCCCTAAATAACGTAGCACCTACATACATACATACTACATGACATACCTAGTAGGTACGAGTAGGTATCTACTACTTTAGCTGGTGACACAAGGCCTTGAACTGGCGTCGTAAACAAGCCTGTGTCTACCTACACTTACATTTTATATCTGCTACCCATTACCTAGATTACGTGCTAAAAGCCGGACTTTCATTAATCATGGCTACATTCGATATACTCCCTGGTGATCCTATTAATATCTATTAGAAAATAGATGACCCGGTGAACTTCGTACCAGATAAAATTTGTTTGATTGTGACACGTTTTTTTCCTGATCCCAATCACGGTACTTACACGTTGAGTTGCCAGACGTCCTGTTAACCAACCGTTTCAAACAACTTGCCCTTATCTACGATAAAAATATTAATTTATCAAGTATGACATACTGTGATGTAATCATAGGTTTCTTTGACCGTAGCAAGCCATGACTTTGCTCGTAAATCCCTCAGTCGAGTCTACCTATTCTGCATTATACATTCGCCAGCCATTATCTAGATTGCTACGGTTATAGGGTAAAAGCTAGGCTTGCGCTGAACAGTAAATCAAGTCCCTGTAAAATAAGTTCATCGCCGATGAAGTTAAAAAGTTGTCAATTAGAAAGAGAAGAGGACATATATTTGTTTAGAATAGTTATATCTCGTTGGTTTTTCGATCAATTTTGGGGAGGGAGAGACAACCCTCACGCCCCAGCCGCCGCAACTTAAAGTCAGCATAGGAGAAGAGGCCCGTTAGGGCCAGAGCCACAGATTACTGAATAGTTACTAAGAGCCTGCACGGTTGCGGATTTTGTTCGAAAGAATTACCTAGGCCTTGGAAAGCAAAAGGCACTACGAGGAGCACGAATGAGTTTTAGTCAGTAAGAGTCTGGCACTCCCACCCGCTCCACCCAGAGGGGCAGGAGTCATTTGATGTTTTACGATCCATAAACAAAAGGAAAACGTACAGATCATCCCGCCATCCGCTTCACAGTCTGCCGCGACCCCCGTGTTACAGTTTCAGGACACCAGTTATAAATGTGTTTTACGTGCCCACAGCTTGTCTGCGGCATTAATGTCCTGCCCAGCACAGCCCCATTTAGATAATTTGATAAATTTCTAATTTTGATAAACGCGATGAGCCATTTAATTTGACCCTTCAACCACCTCCATATTTGAGATTCAAAAACATACGACCTGAACAACACTTATTGATCTTGAAAAGTTACTTCGGATATCAAATATAGATATTGCTGTCCTCGGAAAGTTCAGAGAAGGGGCGTGTCACTTTGGTGCAAATACCTGTCTCCTACACGTTTTCACTTTCACACGACATCGATACGTATAGTATAGACGGTATAAGGTAAATATTGTATTTCGGAGCTATTTGCCAGCACCCGCGTGAACGTCGAAATAATTCCGAGGAAACGAAACCTACTAGATAAAAAAATATCGTATGTGTTAATCAAGTTCTTGGTGTACCCGTGTGCCAAAATTGACCAGATCAGGGGCTCGATTCTGCTATTGCAATCGTGTCTCAATGACCGGTCAGTGATCGAATATTTGACAACTTTGACAGTTTTTGTATGGGAAATATGTCAAAAGTTTGACGTTATACGTCAAAAATCGATCATTGACCGGTCATTGAGACACGATTGCAATAGCAGAATCGACCCCCTGGGGGTCTACTCTCTAAGTCACGTCAAATCACACAACTGTCAAATCGTGTTGTCATTCATTCTTAGCCGAACTAAATGAATGTTCGGGACAAATCTAAGCCCGTAGGTGATACGGAGTAGAAAACGCCCGACACTAAGGTCGAAATTACGAATTTCGAGCTTAGACAGTAGACCCCCCCTGATATGATAATAGAAGGATTTCACATCTAAGTAAAATAATCATTGGAGAACTCTGTGAGGTAGGTTCCTGAACTGTTGATCACGTGTCATGCACAGCTAGGCTCAGGGTATAGCCTCCACAGGGAGGTGTCCTAAAAGGCGTTGCACAGAGAGATAGCTCCGGAGTGGACTGTTAAAAGGTAACGAGGCTTGTTCCATGTGCTGATGGTGATCAAAAGGTTGGTTTTCATCATCATAAAACCAGCCGAAAGACGTCCGCTGCTGGACATAAGTCTCCCCAAAATGGGAGGGGGGGGTGTGCCATAATCGGCACGCTTGGCAGGCGATCGCAGTGTAGCTGTTGCAATGTACAGAGAATGCGGCTGTCCATTCTCTGGTAAGTCCCTTAGTCGCCTCTTACGACACCCACAGGAAGTGATGGGATGGTGCTATTATTTTACGTCCGTCACCATACGGAACAGGTTGGTTTTAGTGAGGTTAAAATCCCAAAAAAGGTCAGGCGTTATTTGAAGCTTTCCCTCCAAAAACAAAACTTCTTTCTTTGAAGTCTGGTATAATGATTATAGACCAGCCTCTAAAGGTGTTTATGATCTGAGTTGTTGTTATTTTGCGACAGTTCTGTTTGATATTACTGATGTTCATCTCACGAGCTTGCTAATCAGTCGGAAGGATATCGTCCGAGGTTGAACATTAAATTCAATACGTTTCTTGATCCTTATTAGTTTGTTTCCATAACAGTCAACAATGACGTGCTAAGCCTATTGTTATGAAGTTCTGCACACACTACGTACCTACACAAGTGTTACCGTCAGGTAATTTACTGTGTCAAGAGTTGTTTGATATAATTTCGAAACATCGGTTTGGAAATTCTACCGCGACTTAGAGATTTCTTAGGAAGTTCTACGAGTAATTATATTTTCAGTTAAGTAGGTCACAGTAATTTTAAGCTTACAATAACTTGAAGAATATAAAGTAAATTTCAGTTTACATTACGAAAAGTAACTATAAAGCCAGCTTAATTTACGTAAAGAAAACTCTTACTCATTCTATTAAATCTTAATTTCAATTTTCCTGTTCATAAAATTTCACGGCAAATAGAATTATGAGTTTTTTCTTCTTTTGATGTGTTAACCGGTCTTTGAGCAGGTCTTAGCTATAATTATACTAATACTAGCTAGCGTGTTCGTTCGTTTGTATTCTTATTGAAGGCTGAAGGTTCTTCCTTATCAGTCAAGCTAGTGAAACTGTCACGATCTATCGTTGTGTGTTGACTACGTCACTTTTCTTATATCTACATAACGGTCGTGTCACAGGGGCGTGTCGTGCCTCGTGATCGAAGAGAGAATCATGGGAATGTTCAAAGCTATATTCTGTTAGAAAAAAAAAACAAATGAATAGCATTGAAACATTCGCGTTCATTCATATAATCATATAAACAACGTGTAACAGAATAAAGATCTTAAGGGGTCATTATACTCATCATTCATAATAAACAACTTTACCATGGGACCAACTCCAAAATCGCGAAAAAAAATCTGCTCTTCAGTACATTTTGTCGAGTTATGCGCACATAAATGTATGGGACAGTCGATTTTTTTTCGCGATTCCAGTTTTGATCCCATAGTGCAAGTTGTTCATTACAATGAGTACAATGACCCCTTAAGAGGTATTGCGTTTATTCTGTTACAGATTGTATGTAGGTTTGTTAAGAGCAACAGTGACAAAGCATTTACGATTACGTCTTATCCAGGAAAGAAATTAACTGGCCACTAAAAGTACCTACTAAACCTCAACGCAAAATGTTCGTCTACCCTCCATTTACGATCATTCCCACCAATCAGGGCTGTCGAACGTCTGAATCGGGGAGCATTACTGTATCGCACATAGTGGTTCGTTATCTAGCGTTTCGTATGCGTACCACGGGGAGGAAATCGAAAGGGAGGGACGTGACCAGCCCTGGAGCAAGAAGCTCCGGTATATTTCGGTTTTATCTGCTTTTTATGAGTTCCGGCAACTGGAGCGATGGGGACGAGTGGGCAAAGGGAAGCTTGAAACGGGGTTATTGTTTTCATGATCCGCAGTTGAAATCAAAAGAGGAAACCTTTTAGAAGTGACCTAATTACGTCAAGTAGGTATAGGTACTGTGGTATACACAAATAAATGTTCAGCCCAGCTGAGTGAGTGGTGATGTGAACACTCTCGTCCTAGCGTGAGTAACGACTGCACGTTACTTACTGAATATTTGGTTTTTAACTAATAAACCCAAAGCCCTAAATTAGTGATTTTAGTAAGCTTGCTCCATCGTAGACTTTGTCTCTGTCATCTCTGACATTGACTAGAGTCAAGAGCAAACCCATCACTAATTAAAAAAAAAAAAAAAAATGTGAATTAGGCCTCAAGGATGTTCACCATCTGCCAGGTTTGCGGATTTTGTTCGAAAGAGTTACCGCGGCCCTGGAAAGCAAAGGGCACTAGGAGGAGCACGGATGGGTTTTAGTCAGTAAGAGTCTGACACTCCCTTCTGCTCCGCCCAGAGCGGGAGGAGTCATTTGATGATTTCAAATCCATCCCATCCATAAAAAAAGAAAAAAAACAAAGGATTTCACCATAATATCAAAAATCTAAATTACGAAGACACTTTAGCAAAAAAATTCTTTCCGCAAGCATCATCACATGACTGTCTGTATGTGTTGTGTAAGCAATCGATTCTGAGTAATCGTATATCCTGTTTTTGTAAGACGTCTCGACTGAGCGACTCGAAACAAAAACACTGCTTAAAGGAAAATAACAGTAATCGATACTGAGTTATTGCTGTTATAGTTTTAGTGTAAATGAATTCTTTAACAAAGAGGTTTAATAAAAAACTTCTGAAATTCCATCTAAAATAGAATTTGTACTAGAACTTATTCGGCAAAGACACTTATTCGGCCAAATTAAGAAAACTTCTTACGAAATTGTTAATTCACCAAAGAACAGTCGTTTAATTAAAGCAATAAATCTAAGTTAGATGTTCATAAAAGTTTATCAGCAAATCCTAGCGATTCTGTAACAAATAACTTTGGAGCTATACGAGTATGAGGCGAAACGTAAAATATCAATATACCGCCTGAAGTACTCCACTTTTGGAGCAGAACCAATAGACGGGGGGGCGGGTGCTCCTCGTTTTAACAATCAATTTCTATTCCAACATAAGCAATATTGATCTCTCCTTGCGAAAATAGGCCATGGTGGCTAAGGGAACAGAAAATTCATAGGAAACCTCACAGTTCAGTAAGTTCGACAAACTCGAATGACAGCCAGCAAGCCTGGCTTGTGAAACAGCTTTTGTTTAACGAAATTAAGCCCGGCTTTAATCAGAATCCTCCAATATAAGCCGAACTTACATTTAATTGCGTCGCTGGATTAACGTTCCAGAAAGTCTGACACACTTTTGTTACCAAAGACTACAAATTAATCATGGTTGTCCTTATGACTGAAGGGACAAAACGAACTTTCGCCACAATTGGAGCGTGACAGTCTTAAATGTTCCAATGGTTGGTACCTCTGTGACACGTTTTTAGAGAAGACATTAAAAAGTAATTATTTAAATGGGTTTAAAGCGTGTTTGTGTGTTGAATTTTAGTATGGCAGTAGAAAGTAACATCTGCTGTAAAATGAGTTATGATTTTAAGCTTAGTCATTTTTGAGTGGTATAAAAAGACACGTCGTTGTAAAAATTTAATATCAAAGAGAGCTTCCAAAATCTTTTGAAAAATATAAAACTTTTTCGTGAAATATGTAACACACTTCCTGCGAAATAAGTTTTTGAAGTAGCAAACAAAGGCGAAGTTTCAAGGATATAGCTGAAATATTACTGTGTTGTTTACCAGCTGAATCTTTACTCTTGGAGGAGGGTGTAAACAGGTAACTTTGAAAGACGATTTTCAAGGGAAAATAAAGGTATTTTCGGTTGGTACTTTGTTTGCCTATTGGCGATGCAAAGATTCTAACTTGCGCCGCTAGTGTCAAAATTGTGAAGCTGTCTAAGAACGACACTGACAGTTTTCGCACAGCGTTGCCAACGTGCGAGTAATTCCCCAAACTTAGGTTTTCGGGGAATGTAATTATAAATTGGGGTTGGCAACACTGCAAGTGTCGTTCTTAGGCAACTTATAAATTTCGCCGCTTGAGGCGCGTGCGTAACATTTGCATCGCCAATTAATTTATCTCTCGCTCGCATATTGATCACAAACTTGACCAGTACAACTTCAGCAGCAAGTGATAGT
Organism: Melanchra persicariae; assembly: GCA_947386135.1. NCBI lineage: Eukaryota > Metazoa > Arthropoda > Insecta > Lepidoptera > Noctuidae > Melanchra > Melanchra persicariae. Next base: position 2,860,384 of record OX376661.1, on the reverse strand, counting down.
CGTGATATTCGGTTAACATGATTAAATCGTGATTAAATAGTAGTTGTCCAAACACAAAGCAAAGGAAAAATAAAGCTTTGGGCAATAACATCAAATAAAGTGCCATTCAACCTTTATTTTGTATAGACCCGATACGCCTACACGTACCCGAAACGACCACAAACCGATCGAAAATCGTCCTGCAATCAAATTATAACTTTGTTGCATCTCAATTCGAAATCAAAATCGAAAATTATACAGTTTCTAACAAAAAGTTGGAGAGCTGATATCAAATCCAGGGTTCGTCCACTTGGAAACCTTGTTCACTTCAACGCTAAAATGTCCAGAATTCTGCGAACAAAATTGAATTTTCGCTCACCCAAAAATAACCTCACAATTTTGATATTCCCATCCAATTAACCTAAATAAAAGTTTTGAACGTGTCTCATTTTCCAAGTCACCATTACTTTCTTAACGTCACCCAGTTTAGAAGTCGGCTTGGGGTCAACAACCGCCAGTAATACGGTTCATAATTTGCACTGCAGTGGTTTTGCATACGTCTGTTGTCATGGCAACTGTGCCGTTGTGCATTGTCAGTAAATACCACCTTTGTTAAAAAATATAGCACGCATGGAGCAGAGGAAACTGTAGAGCTGGCAACACACCAGAGACCAAATGTAGATTTTAATCACTTTAATTTGAATATTGGCTGGTGAAGTTTTAAAAGCTGATCATGCTAATATTTTTAGTGATAATAGGGTAGATGACTAAAAAAATCTAATTAGTCCGTCAGATAGATTTCGAAAATTATTAGACTCGTATTTTTTTTCACGTAAATGAAAAAGATACAGTTCGTTGAAAACTCGTGTGACGTCACTCGTATGTACACTTTCTACATACATGTGGCGTCACCAGCCCCCACTCCTGATCTTTGTTGCGTTATCTTCGTCATTTTTTATAGATTTCATTAAGAGGGCGCCGACCAAACGTCGACCGCGCAGTGGCGCCCTCATCGTTTGTTTGGTTATTTTTTTTATTTTAGAATGAAATGCAGAAAATATGCAATTTAAGTTGTGCTCCACAAGATTATACGTTAATATTATTATAAACGGTAGTTTTAAATTGTTCAGTTTTATTATAATCACTAAAACGGATAAAAGTGGCCACTATTTTCCGTTTTAGTGATTATAATAAAACTGACCGTATAATCTTGTGGAGCACAACTTAAATTGCATATTTTCTGCATTTCATTCTAAAATAAAAGAAATAACCAAACAAACGATGAGGGCGCCACTGCGCGGTCGACGTTTGGTCGGCGCCCTCTTAAGCAAAAATACGTGTCCAATATTTTTCGATGATCTAACTGACGGACTAAATATAATCATATATTTTTTAACCAGGAATCATCCCTATTCTATATCCCTTAATCCTGAAGATACTATACTAATCTCTACCTTGAGTTACAGTATCTGTTATTTTTATATTTAAATCAAAACATCTGTCCATCCCAGACGATTGACCGATACCTGAATTAAAGATTGCAATGATAACATTGTATGACAAGTTCACTGATCCCTAGTATTTGATTTGACAAAGAAGCTGTATACACCGTTAATCATTGAACAAATCTCTTTATTATGATTCACGCGAATTTAACGGTTTTATGTTAGCGATTCCCTTGTGTACTAGTATCACATTGCCTTATTGCAATGCAAATAAATGCATAGAAAACTGTTTAATATTCATTCTATCAGTCTCGCATCACATGTGCTCCGATCAATATCTAGATTCCTTTGAAGTTGAATAAACTGTTTCCAGCTTTTTTTCTTTCGACATGGAAATCGAGGAATATGTTGGAATAAAGTGTGGCTTGGCGGTGATTGGAAGATAGAAATGGTAAAGTGTAAGTAGCAACCTGTGTTCGGAGAAGGCTTAACTTCGTTCATATTTCGACACATTTGGGAAACAATCTGATATCTTTTCGCATCCATATTGTTTAGCTTTAAATTCATCTTTTCATTGAAACGTGTTTTGCTTGCCACTGCTGCTTACATTTTCAGACGAGAAATGTCAAATCAAAATCAAGGTACAATGCTATTTCAGGTTAAAATAAAGCAGTCATTCAGAATGTCAAATCGAGAGCAATTCTCTACGTCTCATTAATTTGTCGTAATGAAATTCATCGCAGATTCCAAAGTTGAGACCGCATTCAAAGTTGTCATTTATTTTAAATTTCCAGACCAACAATTTCAGGTAAATTGCTAAGTTAGGGCTGAATTTATTGCGAAGTTGGAATTAAGGTCAATGTTATTATGATAAACGTAAGCTAAGTTGAAGAAGAGACTGCTAGCTGTTTAAACAATCATTTCGCATAACCTAAAAAAAAATTAAAAATCATTCCTTCACTCTCTACTTTATTAGTGATAGATTTGTGTTGACCACTATCTCACATGATGGTAAGCGGTGACGATGATGTAGTCGACGATAGAAGCACTTCAGCTTCAACCTTTTTAATATTCTGTGCAACACCACGGATAGAAAATCTCAGGATACCGTAAAATGCAAATCGTCTAGAACCTTCTAATCCGCCATCAGTATTCATCAAGAACCTATCTCCATCAATGCAGCGTCCAATAAACAAACATTCGCGCATGTTATGTTAATCCACGTTTGGTTACATAAATCTTTTCGTATTTATGGTCAGTTCCGGCGTGAGGTCGCCAATTTATTCACTTTTACTTGTCAGCGACCGTGAGATGTTCGTACGCATCTTGAAAACATTATCTTTTGGCAGATTTGATTTAAGCCATTGTTCTGGTTTCTCTTTCCTTGTTAATTGCGACTTCCGACGTTTATTCCTTTTAGGAATAAATCGAATGATTACAAGTTTCAGTAGTTAACACCACAAAATAGAATTCTCTTGCTCTTATCAATATTTATTTGGGTTTGGCGTATATCTGCTACCATACTTTTCTATGAGGCATTATTACAGCAGTCACCCCTTTCTAATCATTATCATTTTTTACGACCATACATCCGTTTATTCGGTCTTCCTCTAGTATTATAACCATCCTCATTTGTACTCATACCTTTAGTTGAAACATTTTCCTCGATGTTAGTGAATGATGTTACCGTTCTACAGTTGCCAGTTCTGTAAGTAAAGCCTCCGGCAGACCATGAAACTCGATTTCATTTCCAATTCAAACAATACAGTCTTAATGAATAAGATCAAAGATGTCTGCGCCAATTGTTCCCTCGGCACCGGAATCTGTTCAAGTAATAGACACTTGACACGTCTTATGATAGTCTTTATTGTCTTTAACAGGTCTGAATACAAGTCTTTTAGCAACAGTACCGTTTACTGTTGTAGTTTGCGTGTTACTCGCCGTTTTATTGTTCAATTTGCATGTGATTGTTAACAAGTTAACATATTTTTTATGCTAATAATATTCATAATCTTTTGGTCATGATCATGGTCATAAACGAATTCAGGGAAGCCAATGTTGAAGCGTTTTTGCATGATTTTTAGAAGTATACGCGAAGAACGGCGTTTTGAAAAAAGGCAGTGCTGATTTTGAGTAATCTCGAGATGCACAGCAGAAAGTCCAACATGAACTTTTACACTACTGTTTATAAAGATGAGTCATTCTTGGACCTGGCAATAGCTACGGAGCAGTAGACAGAGCATTGACAGTTAATTAGAAAGATTACAAAGATATTCCAACATAAATTCACTAACAGGATATCAATAAAGCGGTTCTTCGTTACGATAAACCTACTTTATTACTCAGGGCTCCTCCATTCAAACTTTGTCGTTTATTTTCAATTCACATCACAACATTTTGGCAGCCCGTTTCACTAAGTATACTTTTTAAAACGTCAACACTACGCTTCATCTCAATTGAACAACAAAGTTCGTCCAAAAACACCATTGAAGAGACAGGTGTCTCATACATGTAATACCCATAATTTATGATTACCATCTGCCTATAAATACTATAGCATCAAAAGTGTGTAGCGTGATCAGATAAATATAGCCGGCCGTATATTCGACCTTCGCGTTGCGGTGAGCGAGTCAACCGATCTACGTACAATGTTATAGGGAATTCAGGAGTAACAAGGTTGGGGCGAAATTGTACAGAAATGGGAGAGCGGTGAATATCGAATATTTCGAGTTTCGAGGTCGATCTCCGGTTCTGTTATATTTTTTGTGTGGCAAGTATAACAGTTTTAGTCGATGCTTCAAGTCAATTTGGATTGAGTGGCCTTGTAAATTTATAGCCGAAATTACTGTTCCTTCTAAGCAATTTAAGTTTGAGTAAACATTATCGATCGTATTAATTTGCGCAACCTCGACATGCATTGCAATACCCTAAAAAAATATGAGATCATATACGCCAGCTGTTCAATACGAAAACGACGTATAATAGGTCAATCACCGCAAAAACTGTTCGGAAGGAAATTCTGAGCGCTCTTGGTAGTTCTGACTATCACCATAATTTTATTTTAGATTCATTTTCCAAAAATATTTTAGGCTTTTTAATACCAATAAATGATTTGAATTGAACCAAATGCACAATCCATTGAATCATTTCTGCACCACCATTTCCAAACAAAAAATATTCTCAACAATATACACAAACTAACGAATTTTAAAAGCTGTATTCAGTGCCTATCTGTTGAGCGGAGTTCACAGTCGACTGAGCGACTAATTAGATCAATCACCGAACTGAACCGGCATGCAAATATGGGACGGGATTCAAAAATATCCACTATGGCCTGTGACGTCGTTAAAATGCCCATATTTTAATTTGAGTCAGAAGAGCACCAAAAAGAGTTGTAGAAAATGTAACGTTAAAGTGGGGGTTCCTTCTTATTAGTTTTGTTTTAGTTTCTGAGACCGTAGGAGTTTGTTAGTACTAGCCATACCTCCGTAATGGCTACAGCAACAGTTTATTAGAATTATAGTTTTTGTTGAAAATATTATTTCTGTTTATTAACAAGTCTCAATGCGAGACACAAATCAGGAGGCATATGCGCTTAAGTTCTTATTTTAAGTAAAAATAATTCAGGTTCTTTTAATCTAAAAGCTGTGTTGAAATCCGTAACGTAAATAATCCGGGTATGTCGGTTAATCATGAAAAAATGACGTAAATGTGCGAAAATAACAGAGGGTCGGTCGTTAGATGTACGAAATAATGTCATAAAATTCATGAGGTACTAATTATTATTTTCTCAATCTCTATAACTTCAAGGGCATTAAGTTATTTAAATCTACTTAGAGCTGTTCCAGACACATTAATCTAGAGTTCTAGACATCTCAAGAGTTATATTTAAGTCTACATCTATAAAATAAACTGAAGTGAAGTTCTGTCGCAAAACTTCCCCTACTTTTTCCTATACTTTTGTTGGCGTCTTCTCAAATTCCGGTTTTCGACGTAGCAACTGCGGACAAGACTGGTTGCAAAGTTTTTTGGCATTTTTGATAAGCTGTGTTGTAACTTAAGCAGTAACTTGCAAGGTTTTGAAAAAGGCTTATTTTTTGGCACCCAAAGACCGGTTAAGACAATACTGAACTTGCAGATTTAAAGTACATATTTCAAAAGGGCTCAGGGTCAAAATGTCCAATTCTCAAAATGTCCAACGGTGTCAAAATCTTAAAATGTCCAATCTTTGAACCTAACCTCAAAGCACTTGAAAGTTGCCTAAAAGAACTTTGATGCAAGAGCGAGCGAAGCGAGCTCGGGACTTTGGGCACCCTAACTCGGACAGGATTTTTTTGTAAACCCTTGAACTTTAAAGTATTTTGAAGTTAGGTTCAAATATTGGACATTTTGAGAGTTGGACGTTTTGAAAATTGGACTTTTTGACCCCGAACGTTCAAAAGTTTTATGATCCTTTCCTGTTGATAGGCCAGAACGGATTAAACATGATACTTTAAGATGAAAAAGATACTAAATAAATCAGAATGTTAGGACAGTGATGTTCCTTTTACACCATTTAAAAAGGCTTTGCTCTGCAGTGTAGACGAGTATAATATTGCAATCCTAGAAACGTTTACACAGCTTTCACCATCGTTGCCCTACTGCAACCAACATGGCGGTCGTTCTAGATAATTCCTACGGCTACCTAGCTAGCTATTCCATATGCAGAAACCGCACTTTAATAGTTGGAAATGATGAAGTGTGGGTAATGAGTGAACTAAGCGATTAATCGCACGCGATCTTTTTGTTCGAAACTAATCAGCGCAGCGATTTTCTTTGCACGTTTTACTGTTTTCCTCGTTGTCGATGATTGTAAGCTGAAAAATATCCTGCAAGAAGAATTTTACGACATTTTATTGAATGTTTGTAGACTTACCTATCGCAGCAACCGGTAAGCAGTTGAAGCAATCTGTGAATGTTTTCCATAACTTGATGTTATATCTCCGTTTGCATTCGTCGTAGAATCTGTTGGACAAGAGAAAACTTTCGTTAAAAAACTAGAGTCAAAAAGTTTCGTTAGGTCTGTTCTACAAGCTCTGAAAGAACTCGCGAGGCAAATAGGTAATTTAGTACATGGAAACCAAATACACTATTTAATATTTAATGGTTCAAACAATTATTGCGTTTATAAAATTTTCATTTATTTTCCTGGTAAATAGGTTTATTTATAGAACAACAAGGTTGATGACAGAACAAAACTTATTATTTACGAGTGCAATAAAATTATACCTATGCAATATAATATAGATTGATGCGCGTGAATTGGATTAGGAATTTCCGTGGCCAAGACGAAAATATCTATAATTTATATATATTTTTTCCTTTTCATATTACAAAGATGTTACATTGTTATCCGACTGCGCCAGGAGGGTTATGTTTTTGGAGTGTATGTATATTTCTTTGGAACTTTTTAGTCGTTTTTAGCGATCTGATTTTACAATATTCTTTTTTTTTTGTTAATGTTTGTATATACCCTCACAAAACCCCTTAGTCGTCACGACAGTGACAACAGACAGACAGTGTCAACCTCTTATCGCTGTAATGTCTATTACCTAGTTTGTACAATGATTATGTTAATACAACGGCAGTCATCATTCCACGATCACAGGTTGGCAAGAGTTCAAATAATGACGTCATATTTCTACGTCACATATTTTGTTGCGTTAGCCCTGGTAATGTATGCTGGATATGGGAGAACATAACAATTATTACTGTACTAGTGGCCCGCCCCGCAACAATACTGACTTTTTCTACTATCGCAGTAATCTATTACCTATTAGCTATTTTGTACAATGATTACGTTAATACAACAGCAGTCATAATTCCACGATCACAGGTTGGCAAGTCTTCAAATAATGACGTCTTATTTCTACGTCACATTTTGTGACTTTATCCCTGGTTACGTAGGTATGCTGGAAATAGGGAATTAAGTCCATTATTGCTAATGCTTTCTCTGGTTAAATTTCTCTTTATGATGATATCAATGTTAAAGGTCACAGGTCACCCTGCTGCCATTCAATCTGATAAAATCTAACCTTCTAGGTTTGTTAATTGTATGTGATCACTGACGGCGAATAAAGATCAATCATATCCAAGGAAATAGAGAAAGTACAGCTCATGTAAAGTAACATTTTAAGAATAGGGTATTTTACTGAAAAAAAAACTAGTTAGTCCTTCAGATAGATTTCTAAAAAGTTTTGGCCACGTATTTTTTCTTTTTTCACATAAACAAAAATATGAAGACGATACAGTGCTTTGAAAACTCGCGTGACGTCACTACGATGGTACAATTTTAACGCACCGTATCGTTTTAATTTTGTTTACGCGTTAAAATACATGCTCAATATTTTTTGGAAATCTATCTAACAGACTTATTAGATTTTTTCAGTAAAATATCTCATCGCTTGTTTGTAGGAGGCCAATCTCAATTGTCAATTCTTTATTGCGTACCATAATGTATACAGTTGGTAGAAAAATAATTATCTTAGTCACAATTATGGACCCTGTCGGGCACAGCATAGATCAAGTAGGAGAGAGGAGGAAGAGCACTGGGTGTTTAATGTGATATACATATAATCTCAGAAAAGACTCATCCTATTTGGATAAATTCTGGAACTGATAGAAAGCTACGCTTTCGTCATTAATTAGGCTACTTTTTAAACTGGAATGCATGATCCCATTGGATTGGGCATTGAGGAAAGCCACAGGAAGATGCTAGTCTTAAAAATGGTGTGAAGTAAAAATATTTTCGTGACAACGAACAATTCAACTGAAACTACCATCAAATTGAAGTTTCACGAACATATTAAACAGTTTGGAGGCACTAAACCTCATTAGCTCTTAAGCTGCATACTCTGCATAAATACAAACACAAATACTGACTCATCCATTATTTATTGATGTTTGACACATGTTTACCAGGAGATAACATTTAACCGCATTTTACTGTAAGGACTTACACACATCGGCGACTTTTAGACTCGCGAAACGAAAAGACGATTTGTGTCAGTTGTATAGTTTACTAGGTCTTGAATGTCGAATCTTAGCAGATAGGTCCTATTTTTGCTTGCCACTGCTTAACTCGACAGTCATTGAACTGTCCTTGATCAAGTGTACATGTTAGCCGGCTAGGGGCACCCCCGACTCGGACAGGTTAGTTAGAAGGGGATGGCGGGGTCTGGGGCTTATTTTTTTAAACCCTTGAAGCCCTTGGGCTACGACTTCGCCTTTTAGACAACTTTAAAGTGTTTTGAGGTTAGTTTACAACTAGTTGTAGCCGGTGTTGATACCTATTTATTTTTATATTATTTAATTTCTATTTATAGATATTATGTGCCTGAGGATAAACAGTAAATAGGAAAGTTAGCCTTAGGCTACAGTGTAATCAACAATCCGTCTATTTTCCTACTAATTATGGTAATACCCCAGAGGACTATTGTTGGCTAATAGCATTCAGAGCCAATTCACCGTTTGAGTAAATGTTTCTAGTTTATTCATATTCTCATCAAGGAAAACTGTAAATAGGTTACTCCTAGGCAAGCATGCTCCATCATCGATCACATCATCGCTTACCATCAGGTGAGATTGCGATCAAACGCCAGCCTACATAACGACTTCAAAAGTCGCAATTAATGAAAATTGCTGTCGCTCGTCTGAACAAGGCCTTAGTTGTTCTAGTTTAGAGATAAAAGCAACATTTACGACTAAACACATTCGACTGCAAGAAAACGTGAATTTTGAGAAACGTGCCATCAAGGCCACGTTATATCAATGTTTTTCTCTATACACATGAGAGAGAATGCAAAACGTTTTGGGAACACATTAATGGTGCGTACAGCTAAGGAGTGAAAATCCCTGCCAGAGTCTGTGTTTCCTGATAGCTACAACCTGGTAGTCTAAGTCAAGAGTGAATAGATTACTTTTACGCAAGCGTGCTCCATCTTCGACCACATCATCCCTTACCATGGGTCTGCGTACGGCGAGCGATGGGTGGCTCGCCGTCTGATCAAAGCCAGACCCGGGTCGACGGCGCGCGCCTCAAAGAGATTTCAGCATAGTAGAAGGGGCCCGTTAGGGCCAGAGCCTGCCAGCAACCCTGGCAGGCTCTGGCCCTAACGGGCCCCTACTACCCGGATATGGTTCGGAAGAGTTACCGCGGCCCTGGAAAGCAAAGAGCTGACGCGGAGCACGGATGGGTTTTAGTCAGTAAGAGTCTGACACTCCCTCCCACCCCACCCAAAGCGGCAGGAGTCATTTGATGATTTCACATCCATCAAAAAAAGGTTTTGAATTCGAGACAAAAAAGATACTAAGTACTTATTTTGGTTCTGCCTAATAAGAAACTTATCCAGACCCATTATTCATCGGATGAGAAATGAAACGTATCTGTCAGATTTATTTAATTTGTATGCCATTTAGGTACACAGACACGATATAGAATAAAGATGCTTACAAGAAAACAGATCAGTTAAAAAATAACCAAATCTTCAGAACAAATAAATTCTATCGAATTGAGAACCTCCTCCTTTTTTTGAAGTCGGTTAAAAATAAACAACAGTAGTTAGCTAAGGGCATTCCTCTTAGTGTTCAAACGCCCACGTCCAAAAATTTTTCAAAAGAGAGAAAAGAGAATACAGCGTGTTTTATTATTCTATACTCCATATTCTACGCAAATTAAATATCACAGACAAAATGAAAGTAGGTCGTTGAGCTGGGACATTTTGAAATGCGAATTTATTAGAATATTCCAGCTATATTAAGTTCACCTCCATTCATTTCGTTTTAGTAGGTGTTAGGTTTTGCTTTATTAACCTTTTACGATATATTAGACACGGTTGGTATTTAATCAAAAGAAGCGAGTTTTCGTAGATATCTATTTTCATACAGGGAGTTCAAAATTTTTGTTTTTTTTTTTTAAACCGACAACAAGAAACGTATGAAGAGTTTTTATATTCTTTTTTTATTTTGATATTGTCTGATAACTCTATAGCAGCTACAGCACCCTTAAATATGACCACGCACTTTTGGAAAACAGAATATACAGGATATTCTGTTTTCATACGTGGCAGGCCAGAAGAGCAAGCCCATTATTCAATAAAAAAAAATAAGATGATAATAAAACTCATGCGAATTTATTTTCGAAGGCTGAATGCTGAATAAAAGGTGTTTTATGAGCTCGTTTTTCCCAGATATTTATAAATATGATTTTCTAAATAGGTCTTAAAGATTGGACTATGCACTTTACTGGTAGGAAACTATGGCTTGAATTCAACTTCACTACTACTAATGAAACTGTTTATGCAATGGAAGACGATAATCTGATCTTCCCGGCATCGTTGCCAGTTACGGGAAATACTATCCTTCGATGTTTTCCATCGATTTGCTCAAAATAGCATCCCTATTTTGTTACCACTTGTAGGATGAAATCACAGGACATCTGAGTTGCTACCTGGGGTACAAAACGTCGACGTACCATTGGGGAAATTCGCCCAACACAGGAATCGGCACTTGGAATTCTGCTATAAATCACAAAAAAAGCTTTACCTACACGTTCATCATTATTTGTATACAATGGCATACGATTGCAGACAGCTATGAGTCATTGACACAAATTATTAACGTGCCAACGTACGGGAAATGGTCGTAAGCGATTTTGTTATTATTGCTCATTGAAATTAAATTAGTGAAGTTGCTGTTTGAATGTTAACGCGGTTGAAATTCTTCTTCCGTGTTTTTTGCTAATGCTCGTTGTTGAGCAATAAGCTAGGATTACGAAGCTAACGTCGCATTATGCTAGCGACCCGGAAATTAGGTCTGTATTCATGAAGAAACCTCAACATTGCCTGAAAGCTAGATTTGAAAAAGAGGCTGATGAAATGAGTTCCATTTTAAGGGTTCCGTACCCACAGGGTAAAAACGGGACCCTATTACTAAGACTCTGCTGTTCGTCTGTCTGTCACCAGGCTGTATCTCATGAACCGTGATAGCTAGACAGTTGAAATTTTCACAGATGATGTATTTCTGTTGCCGCTATAACAAAAAATACTAAAAACAGAATAAAATAAATATTTAAGTGGGGCTCCCATACAACAAACGTGATTTTTAGCAGTTTTTTTTTATAGATAATGGTACGGAACCCTGCGTGCGCGAGTCAGACTCGCACTTGGCCGGTTTTTTTTTTTCATTCACTTTTCAGTCTTCAGATCAGAGAATCAAGTACAGTACTAAGATAGTCTGGGTCTGAGAAATACTGGACTCAATTCAGGACATGTTTGTTTAACAAACGAACTAGTCGATTTGTTGCTTTAAAAGCAGGGTACAGACTAGTCAACGAACCTGCAATAGCCACCAGAATCAAGTTTATCGTCCTTCACTGTTCATGCAGTCCGTAGTTATCAAAGCCAATTCATCTCCGGACGTTGGCCTCACCTGAACGCCGTTTGAATTAAGACTGTGGGGATATGACCTGAATTTGTATTGGCAACTCCAATCGACTGTAAATCATTTATCGTTTCATTTCGCTTCATATTTACTGAAGTACTCAAAATAAATTGATGTTTCGCCATCGACAATTTACGCGGCTAACAAAGGGACGATCACTTTCTCTGGTAGTCAGAATGAATATCCCATTAGTCAACCTCTTTTATCCGGTCGTTCGCGTGATTCAATCAATATTGGGCAGATCGAATGGTATTTGGAGCATAAAAAATTGTTGAGCTCCCTGAAAATGTTAAAAGCTTTGATAAATCAATATATATATATTCGCGTTAATTGGAATATTTTCGTGAATATTTAGATGCGTCGATTGTCTCTTGGCAGAAACACGTGGCTTAATAAAAACAGCTGTACGGTTCAACTACGGAACCCTACACACCCGGCACATGTCATGTTCCTGTGGGACAGGCTACCGGAGCAAAGACACGGGAAAAAGTAAGCAAAAATATATGATTTGGAAATGTTGTTTAAAATGATATTTTTAATATTTTGAGTAATTGGATTATTCGTAAGTACTGAAAATTTTGTTGGCATTTCTATTGTCAGAATCTGAATTTATGTCCGTAAGTATGATTTATTACTCGCCTATTTATTTCTGACGAGACCCAAATGGTGCTTAAGAGCGTTTACGCGATTCGGCTTTTCATACAAACTTTCAAATCCTTATTCTTCAAAATGAATGAACCGATTTTAACGAAACTTGGTATGCATACGCTAGATATCCAGGTCTAAATAGTTATCAGAAAACATTTTTGAAAAAGATTTCAGAGGGAGAGACAGAGCGATTTTAAGTTTTCTATAGAAAGTGAAAAATCACTATATCCTTCCCCCTGAACCCTTTTTCAAAAATGTTTTCTGATAACTATTTAGACCTGGATATCTAGCGTATGCATACTAAGTTTCGTTAAAATCGGTTCATTCATTTTGAAGAATAAGGACTTGAAAGATTGTATGAAATGACATACGGCGTACACGCTCTTAATGATAAATAGGGCCTTTAACCATGACTACAATAAAATAATAATACAATGTTCATGATGCCAAAGACGATATAAAACTGTATACAGGAAGTTGTTGTAGAAAAATGTAAACTAGTGTAATGAAGAAGTACAATAATTGTTTATTATTTGGTCGACTTTAGTAGCTTTTACAGAAGTATTGTATAGTACTCGAAATTTTGATCAACTTTAGATATCTAAAAAGAAAAACAATGAGATATAAAAAAAAATAGTGTTATATAAACAAAAGTAGGTACTTATCGTACTTTTGTTTGGATCATCCATCAGACATCTTTTTAGGGTTTCGTAATTTTTATATTTCAGTGTTAAATACAGAGTGAAAGTTGTTCATCTTCACAAGTTCTGGGGCCCTACCATGACGTGTTAAAGTGTGAGTAGTTCGAGCGAGAAGGAGGGATGGAGCTATACACCCTATATAAAGGCCGCTGTTCTGTAAAAGTGTTGTACTGTCGATAATCTATCGGGCATACAGCAAAAATGTGATCTCTGGAAGTGTTTAATTGTATCGATTACGAACTTTCTAAATTTCCACCTCCTCCGTCCGGGTAGTAAACTTAAATTCTATATTTTTTTTACGGTTTATGTTCATAAAATTGGTTCCCCGGACGATAGAGGTTAAAAAACTATCATATTATTATTTTTATCTATAATATTATTATTTTTATCTCGGAAAATACACAGACTCCGAAATTAAAGTTATTTTATACTTGGTAATGTTTTTTTATTTTGGAAGTCGGTTGTATTTTTTGTGGAAAGTTTATTTTATCATTTTTAGGGTTACGTACCCAAAGGGTAAAAACGGGACCCTTTTACTAAGACTCCGTAGTCTGTCTGTCTTTCAGTTTATCTGTCCGTCTGTCTGTCACCAGGCTGTGTATAGACAGTTGAAACGTTAACAGCTGATGATGTATTTCAGTTGCCGCTATAACAACAAATACTAAAAACAGAACAAAATAAATATTTAAGTGGGGCTCCCATACAACAAACGTCGGAACACTTCGTGCGCGAATTTTTTGTAATTCGTAACCACCACTGGAAAGTCACAGTTAAGCAAAATACGCAGGTTCCTGTCGGATACCCGGTCATGGATAGCACGGGAGTGAAGCCGCGAGGAAAACCTACATGTTTACAAGGACAAGAACTGGGGGTCGATTCTGCTATTGCAATCGTGTCTCAATGACCGGTCAATGATCGATTTTTGACGTATAACGTCAAACTTATGACACATTTCCCATACAAAAACTGTCAAAGTTGTCAAATATTCGATCACTGACCGGTCATTGAGACACGATTGCAATAGCAGAATCGAGCCCCTGGTCTTCAGCCATACTCTTCCCCTTTTTTCCTCATTCGGTCTCACGAGACGCGGTCAGAATAATAAGTAAGTGGCCTGCCTGCACATACGTTTTCCTTGCGCGGAAGTCTGCGACAAAAATGGATAGGTACCAATCAACATTTTAAATTGCCTATCCTTGAGGAGGGAAAAATATTGCTTTTGCAATATTGAAACCTGAATCAGACGTTTGCTAGTAACTTGTTATTTTCCCAGCTTTTATACAATCCGAGGGGGTCTACTCTCTAAGCCCAAGTCCGTAGTTTTAGTGTCGGGAGTTTTCTGCTCCGTATCACCTACAGACTTACGATTAGTCCCGAACCCGAACTAAGAATTAATGACAACACGATTTGACAGTTGTTCTTAGTTCGGGTTCGGGACACCCGACACTACGGCCGAAACTACGGACTTCGGGCTTACGAGCTGATTGGGGGGAAAATTATCTCTTTCTTTACTATTTTCTATATTTCTTATTAAAATGTACTTTTTGCCTCATAAACAATTATTTTCGGGAGGTGAGAGAAGCTAAGAGCTTTTTGTCAGCGGTTCCTAGTATTTCAATTAAGATCCAGTTCATGAATATCGATTATTAACGAATCCAGTAATTCTGACATCAAATTATTAGGTAGAGTAAAATCTCTACTCCGTAGGAAAAACCCCAGTTCGTAATTTTTTAAATATTTGGACAGTTCCAAAAATAAATTGCACAATACTGACGTCACTGTTGTTTGACTTCGTGAAGATTATCCCTATCAATCAATGGAATTATCATGTTTAGCCAGCCTTATCTGGTGGATAGCACCAGATAAGAGAATGGCGTCATTAGAAAAATAACATTTAAGATAGGTATTATGTTTTGGGATACTGGCAATATGATGTATTTTTTAAAATAAACAATTTGACTTGATCTAGAATCAAATTGTTATTTTTTTACTGTAAAATTGTATATTTTAGCAACGTGCTCAGACTGTCTCAAGAGGTGCTTGACTGGCTAGACAACAAAACAGCTCCATCGATCAAATACGAAAGTATCACCTACTACATCTTTTTCGGACAGATACTGCATAATCAAAATGCATGGGCAGTTGGTATTCCATCAATTGGAACATGACATGCGGCACAATTTGATTTGTTTCCAGAGATAGCATCATGTTATGACAAGAGGATTGATGTTACGTATGATTTTTGGGTGTAGTCTTGTCACAGTTTTTTCTAAATAAAAACTTACGTTTTGACCAGAGCTGGCTGCGTGGTTCGAATACCCCGGGAAGATGGGTAAACCGCCGACAGGCATTTTTTCTACGCAAGCATTTTCTAAAAAAAAAAGGACGTTTGGACCAAAAAGCTGGCTGCATCGTTTGAATACCCTAGAAAAATGGGTAATCCTATAATTTGTTACACAATGAAGGACGTATTGGAGGAGGAAAAAGTCTTGCAGGTTTACCGCGGCGAAGACGTCAAGATGGACTGGTCATATTCACATGGCAGACGTAGGAAACACAAAGTCAACTAGCGAAGTTATAGTAAATCAGTTAAGAAAGGTAAGACCTACTTCGGGATGCATGAAGGAGCCTCCTCGTGTAGCGCAATTTGTTCCATTAGACACTCAACTAAACCGAGCGCTCGGCGCATCCTGGACAGTCTCATTTAACACCTTATAAGACTGGCCAATCCTTCCCTTGCGGTGGTTCCCGCCTGGTTCGCGACCACCTTCCCACCGGAGTTCGGCGTCAAGCAGCCTGCTGTGTTTCGTCGACGCGTGGGAGTACCAGTGCCTCAAGGAATCTTCTGGGCACACTCGCTACATCATGGACCTCATCTATCGCTTTCCATCAGGCGTGATCGAGGTCAAGAGCTAGCCCTTTCATACAAAAAAAGACCTTTGACCACGAATAAGACAGAAAATAAGAAACGACTCTAAAGACGTCAATGACTCAATAATTTTCGCCACACAAAGTTTATGTTGTTTGTTATCGTAACTTTCAAGCGTCTAACGTCGTCAAACTCGAACTTGACTGGTAACCGCTTATCGACCTCGTACGGAATGAATCAGGCTTCTGATTCACTGGAGTTTACCGCGAATATGCCTAACGAGTGGCAGGGTAACTGATTACGATCAGCGGGGGAAACTGGCTTTTGACTCATTGGTTTGTAGACCAGCGTGTTTTCTTTCAATTGGTAGGTTAAATTAGCAGTGACTTTAAGTACAGTCGATCGGAAAGTCACTGGTTTTGCACCGTGCGCTGGCCTAACGTACGTAGGAGTTTCAATAGAATTAGAGAACAGGATACACTGGTTTAGTTATCACCGACCTGCTTGAATTCGTGTGTAAACGACCAAATACACACTCTCTAATTCTCATGTTTTAATCTTGTAAGCTTAGTACAGGTATTAACCTCCCTATAAAACAAAAATTGAAAATATTAACTGTTACAATAAACAAAAGAATGAACGTAAATTATGATAAGCACTTCCTGTAGTTGCTAATTCATGTATTTCAGAATGATAAAAAAATATAAACTACGCTTGTATTTACGTAACAGTTACGCCGAGTTACGCGGATTTTCATTAATAATGAAGTACCTGCAAAAAACTGAAGTTCAACGGACTTTGAACAAAAAAAAGCCCATACCTGACCCGAGGCGTTAGGTTCAACAATAAAAAAGTTTAAATCTTGATTTAAAAAGCTTTGAATTAAAAGCACCTACGATATTCATCGTAAAGAATAGTGGGTGAGTGTGTTCTTGATTAAAACTGAAGAAGTCAGAAGAAATCTACGTAATCAAATTTTTAAATTCATTCTATTCACTGATGGACTGAAGGAAATTACGTTTTGAATAATGATTAAAAAACAGATCATACCTAAAGTGGTTAACAAAAGCTCGTAATTTTTTATGTAAAATCCTATCTGGCACACGGCTTGTCTAGAATAGGCGTACCTATATCAAAGAGTTTAGATATCCGACAAATGTCTTAAAAACATTACCTACTTCTTGGCTGCCAGTACCGTGCGTGCGACAGTCAACCCGTATTGGCCAAAGCCCGCCAAAACAGGTATAGTACATTCAGTTTTACAAGATGACGTCAACGCATAGGCTTATAGTACATTCAGTTTTACAAGATGACGTCAACGCATAGGCTTACTAATACGCGTCAGGCTTTGAAATCAGCCTTATATGGGTTTTGGATAAGGAAACTGCGTCTTTAATTCGCGCATTTACAGTGATTTATTGATAAACTGTTGACGATTTGAGGGGTCTCATGAAAAGTGGATTTTGGGTTCGTGCATGAAAACAAGGGAGTCCTTTTTGAAATGTCATCATCAATATCCTGCTATTTCCCATGTTATCGAAGTCGACGCGGCACTTCTTTCTTACTTACAAATCATCAGAATCACACATCGAACAGACAGAACCTACCCCAGCCGTAAGCTAACACAATCTTCTATAATCTAGTAAATCTTCATCTAGAATCTACCTAGCTACAAGGACTACCAACTTCAAAACTAATTGGAGTGTCAGACTCACTCGTGAAACCCCTCCAAACGTATTCAAAGGCACATAAGTGTACCTACACACTGCGCAGACATACAGCAGTCTGGTTTTGTTTGAAAGTCCTCGGGGCATGACGGATGCGTGCACGCGTGCCTACTTCCCATGACGCGTACTAAACATATGCGGGCGATTTCTTCGCCCTGTGTATAGGGAGATTCAAGGATACGATTATTTTCGGAACGGCGGGGTATCGGATACTAATTTCGTTTTGGTGCTATCGATTAAGGACGAAGGGAAGGTTTATTTTTGGAATGAACTTTAAGAGACTGAAAAACTCCGACTAGGGAGTCGGAAACCCAACAAGAGCTGGAATTCAAGCCATAACGCGAGTGCAGTAAAAGAAAACAACGCTAACTCATTACAATGTAGAAGTAGACATGAAAGTAGTGTTTTTCCATTTATGGGATAGCTTGATTCGCTAGTCAATCGACTAACGCATTAGGACGTTTCTCCTCATTAGGCTTTCACACAACTCTAGCGCAAAACCACTTAAGACTTGTGCAAAATTCCTAAATGTCTTGTCAGCAAGAGAGATATCGAAAAAGGAATATTACAGCAGGTTAAAATTCAAGATAGAAAATTATCTTTCGCCATATTTGATGCGTGCTCGAAAATTATGAAACCTACTTTTGGAAACGTCGAAGACTGCTTAGTCCCATGCAATAGTTATCTAAACTAATCGTCAAAGGTTTAATCTTTAGAAATATACAGATGGACCGTTGTCACTTTGAAAGTTTACCGAAAAACACGTTTTGTCATGAGTCAGTTACCCCAGTTACGTCGACAACCGAAATATTTGCACAACAACGTACGTTTCATTACTTTTTACGGTAATCAAATCTTGTTATGCACAACGTCTTTATGTAATTTTACTTATTTCGTAAGTTTTTGTTCTTGTGGCAATTTCGTGGCTGCAGTTTATTTGTCGGATCTGTCTTACTGCAGGAAAAAAGGCCTCCCTTTCTTTCTTCCACGGCTTCCTGGCTTTGGGCTATAGGCGTCAATCTCGTCCCGCCATCTTCGCCTGGGTCTGCGATGTCGCTGGACATTTTCTGGGATACATATTGTGGTTGATTTAGCCAATGAACCGTTCGACATACGGTAGATGCGTCCGGCCTAAACCCTATTTTTTTGATCATATCTATGTCTCTAATCATTGATTTAATCACTAAATACATTAAGTCAGTTCATAACATGATGTATCTTTCTTTCAAATCGACTTCCATTTTCCGAATGTGAACTTTGTATTCGTTCTAAAAGGACAGCAACGCTCCTGAGTTAATTACAAAGACTATTAAAGTAGATTCTACTTTAACGATAAAGTTAATTATTGCGACACACGGTTCAGAGTTAAGACTACTAATGAGTTCTAATCCTTTAACAAGTTTCTCTTGGCTCTAATTAAAAACAGTCGGCTTTAGAGGGCTCGATGAGTTGACAGTCGGACTATGTGCACCATCATCATCTGTCTAAGATCTGTATGTAGTGGAATAGCAGTATTGTATACTAGCTTTCGCCCGCGACTTCGTACGTGCATATCCCGTTTTACCCGTTCCCGTATAGTCTATTTCCTCAAGAATGTGGCTTTCATATAAAAAAATAATTTTCCAAATCCGACTGGTAGTTGCAGAGACTAGCGCGTTCAAACAAACTCTTCAGCTTTATTATATTTGTATGTAGTATACCTACATGGAGGAACTGCTTATGTGACCTTCTCAACACATGAGTGTCCTTAGGGTTATCATCAGGGGCTTCTGACTACCAGTTGCAGCGGCAGCGATTAAATTATACTCGAATCTTTATTTCTTTTTCCTGAAAGATGGCTATCAGCATCTGCATATCTTAACACGTAGATATTACATAAAAGCTATGCATGTTTGACACGCCATGCTCTTCATAATATTACGATGACATTGGGCGTTCCACGCGACATGATATCCGCAGTAACGTATGCGCATTTGAATATTTTCAAACTTAATTTACATAAAAAACATGAATTTATGATACAATTAAAGACAGCTGTTGAAGACGTTGTATCCGATACAAACTTTTGTATCTATGGTTAAAAAAAAGTAGTAATGGTTTATATTGTCTATGATGTTGTGTCATGCAAGAGTTCAATAAACTAAAAACGTTATTTTGCGAACTTCAAATTGGTAAGCGTATTTTTGACGTGCCTTTTGATAATATTATCAGTAGTGATTCAGTGCTAATCTGATTAGCAGATAAAACTGTCTTTAATCAAAGCACATTTTTTTCAAGTAAAAAATTCATTTCATATGTTAGATTTGATATCACTATTATATATGGCTGGAAATGTATATTACGGATAATGATTGTCCATTTTAAACAAGGTTGGGGCGAGGAGGGTTCGGGTTTTCCCGGGCCACAAAAGGTATGGCGTTGGTCGCGATCTTCGAAATTTTGCAGGTAGTGAAATTGTGGGATCCCTTTGTGTCCTAAGTAATAGCGATCTCGGGTCCCGACAAACGCATGTCTCATCCATCAAATATGAGGTGAAATTTGCACATGTATTTGAAATACGCTATATTATTCAATATTGAAATATCATAAGAACTTTTTGGTACATAGAAGACTTATCCCAAGCTCTACATTGATATCATAGAAGAAAAAACAATTTACAGTTGGAGTTACGACCTTGTGCCTAAATAAACGTCTGAAAAGGTTAAAACAAACCTCAATTTGGTTTAGTCTGTGAAGCTTTTTTTTCAGTCCATGATTTTTTTGCTAACGAAAGTAAGATAGAATTTTCCGATGGCATTTTACCCAAATAAAAATACCTATGATAGACGCCAGATAAATTTGCAGTGATATTAGGGAAAGGTCAATGTACTATTGACCTTTCCCTAATATCACTTCTTAGGTACTCAAATAATTAATTATGATTCCTTTTTTCTCACTAGAAAATGTAAAACAACACAAGATTTGTGTCTATAATTGTTTTTGAAATTAAGAATGTCAATAGTAAGTACTATTGACATTCTTAATTCAATAGTACTTACTATTGACATCGTGACTAAGTAGTCACTGACCATTATTTCAAATTTATATGGCGCCCACCATAGTTACAGATAAAAAAAATATAAAGTTTTAGAATATCCACTTACCCATAAATCCTATTAATGCTAGCGCATTCATGGTTGCCACGTAAAAGGAAGAAGTTCTCTGGGTACTTGATCTTGTAAGCGAGGAGTAGACATATGGTCTCCAAGGACTGCTTCCCGCGATCTACGTAGTCACCGAGGAACAGGTAGTTGGACTCCGGGGGGAAGCCTCCGTATTCAAACAACCTGAGGAGGTCGTAGTATTGTCCGTGAATATCACCTGTGGGTGAAAAGGGGGAGATTTAGACTTTGTTCAAAGGTTAGGAACAGATTGTTGGACTCGGGGGAAGCCTGCGTATTCAAATAACCTGTGGGAAAAAAGGGGTGGTATGATTTTGCTGTAAAGGTTGAGGAGTATAGGATGCGAGAAGTACAGGACGGGTTGATGTGATGCTTGGAGGAGGCCTATTGTCAGCAGTGGACAGTTTTTCGACTTAAAATGATGATGTAAAATATTTATATATGGAAGTAACACAGTTTATTTTTGTCCAGAGAGACAATTCTCGTATTTTAAATGAAGCATTCGCATGTGCATGAAACCCTTCAGATTTGTTTACATTTAGACAAGCTTTTGACATCGGTTGTCAGTCAAATGGTATTGTGTTAACAACAATTTGTACGTACGAGAATTAGCTACCTGAACCATTGCCGGTATATTTTATTTTCTGAAAACATCATTTAATACAAGGAAAGTTCAATGAGTGACAAGTTACTAGCCTACCTGTTAAATAATAAAAACAAGAACCTAGATTCTATATCACAATAACAATAATATTTTCAATAAAATGGTACATACAACAATATGAGTCATATATGGTTTAACTTCTATTTTAATATGATTCTAATACTAGGTTCTGCCAGCATCTTTGCCTGCGTGTTGCACAATGCTAAGGGAATGTACTAATGGGTCAACAAGTATACTTGTAAGTTGTTGAGATGTTATAGCGGTTCCACACATACGTTGATGTTAACGAGCAAGTATAATCCAACTGAAATTTAGCCATATGCTTGCCAGCCATCTTGCTTTTCTAACTATTTGGTTAAATTTCGAGTAAGTCCTAAGTTACAATGGTCGTCAATACGTTCAGTCTTGCTTGAATAAAAGAAAAAAACATTGGGCATGTTCACATGTGTGTACATAATTACTATTTGTTTACATTTATTATACCACCAATATGATGATTCTGGGTATATCTATCTAGTCTACTTTGTCCCACTGCTGGGCAAAGGCCTCCCAACTTTCCATTAATGAATAACACTTCCTTGGATTACCTACGATTGAACAAATGAACTCAACACTACAAAACCATCAATTGAAATCAGTAGCATCGTAACAATCATATCTGATGAATGCAGTTGAAGAATTTTAATTACTTGTTTGACTTCTGTCACACAACTTTCACTCTTTGTTATTCCATAGATTTATGATAGGGATCTACTACTTTCTATGTAGAATACATACTGTCAGTCTGGTTTGCGTTCAAGTCTAAACCACTGTATGAATTTGATGACATTTAGCATACAGTTAGACACAGACTACCACCAGCCACCTGGTCTTTTCTGTCGACTTTTCACCATGTACACTTAGGTGTCTTGAACGACAAGTCAGCAATCATTCCATCTTGTTTGTATGGTTTGACAGCTCACTTGTCGTTCACTTCACCTAAGTTTCCACTTCAAACATGATGTTTCGTAACGCCCTGCTGAATAAAGGGTGAAGGTGCTGGTAGAAGCTTACATGATAATCATGCGTGGGAAATAATTTTAAAAGATAATTTTCACTTGCTAGTTTTAAGACTACAATGTTTATCAGCCAAGTGTCTGCAACTCTATGTCCAAGAATGTGATAAAGTACAAGTAAATACAAGTGTGTGATAATGAGATATTTTGCTTATAATATTTTAAAACTATTAGTTGATGCATAGGGAACTTCGGTCACAGCGAGTATCAATAAAACTGTATGCTTATCTTTTATTATCTATACTACCAATGACAATTCCAGTCCCATTCAGTAGTAATTAAGTACGATCTACCGCTGTACCAATGAACAGTCAAAATTATTTGCAATTTGCAAAAACTAATCAGTTTGTAACACCAAATATGGGTAAGACATACGGAAATGACTGATTTAATTAAATTATCATTGATAAGATACTAGCGAAATGTTCCCGATAACTGCGCCTTTGTTTTATAAGCTAAGAAGAATTTGAGTAACAATGTCTGATATTTGGTTATTTGCAATATCATGTCATGTTTCATATAATTAATGTTATGGGGATGGATATAAGGGTAGGGAGAGGCTGAAGAAACAATAGGTGGATTACTGAACTGTGAAGAAGTATGGAACAAGCAAATATGGTGTGCTAACTTTAAATACACTGAAAGAAAGGACAATGATGATGAAATTCTATGTTATTATTATAGATTCTAGTGAAGCGAAAGTAATTTTATTTTACAAATATTTAATGGCTATCTTCTCAGGGAACGAATTTTATGAAAATAAATAAAAATGTAATAAAGAATCAATTTGTTGGTTTACTGGGTTCCACCCTAACAAGAGACATGTTAAAACAACAAAAATCTAAGCCAAAGTTGAATATGAAAAAAAAGTGGAACCTTTAATAGTATTTTCGTGACTGTAAATTTTATACACAAAATAAAAACAATACCTTCACGTAATATTATTTGGAAAACACTGATGACCCTGGCCTTATCAAGTGCATAATAATTTGACCTTTAAATAATTATCTCAGCAAGGGCTTAAAAAACATTGTGAAAGGGTAACTATATAGAGGCAAACACATGCTTTATTTTTTACATTTTTGTGGATCATGGATTATTGTCAGACTTTTTCTTAATAAAGTAATTTTTAAATGAAATAGTTTGCAATAAAGTATTAAGAATGCATGTATTCTTCATAAAATTGTGTCTAAAATATGCTCAAAGAAATCATAAAGACTTACAAAAGCGGTTACTCAAGTTAAAAACTTAATAAAATGGGTCGAAAGAGGGTAATTACTACAAGTGGTTCGACGAAATACCTTCACATAACAATCTTCTACAACGGCAGTAACCTTTTATAAAGTTCAACAATGACATAAACGGCGAAAAATGCAGTTTCATCATTTCGAAAGTGTAAGGTAACATTGGAAAGTAGC
Source organism: Melanchra persicariae (assembly GCA_947386135.1). Taxonomy (NCBI): domain Eukaryota; kingdom Metazoa; phylum Arthropoda; class Insecta; order Lepidoptera; family Noctuidae; genus Melanchra; species Melanchra persicariae. Next base: position 2,836,238 of record OX376661.1, on the reverse strand, counting down.
AGTATTGGTTAGAAAATGGAAATACTTACCGCAAATTTTTAGCGGCGCTTCCAATTCAAGTAATATCGGTTGTGATAAGAATATTTCCCGCGATTTCAAGCATAGCCCTTTGATCTCTATTTCCGTTAACTGTACATTCATTCCAGGCTTTTCGCCCCGAACTGAAAACAAACGTAAACATATCACCAAGACGTAAAAAACACAACTTTTTCACACTTGTATCACTTTCTTACACCATTATTATATAGATTTCACTGATTCTAAGGTGGAACACTTGTAACTTTGTTTATTTCAAACCGTATCAACATTTACCTTTTAACAATTTTTTTATTACATTATCGATGTTTAACTCATCTGTGTCTCTGTCTGCCATTTGATATAATTGTGGTGCACGGAATATAGCTAAATAGAACAGGCAAAGGAAGAAAGATTGTGAAGATATTTGCCGATTTGTGAAAGGTACAACCTATTTCAATTCTCGGCTAAAATGAATTTCAATGGCGGAGACATCACTCACACACACAAACAAGGGAAACACATCATCGGTGTTCCCAGCTTCAGACTTATATTTCCCCGTAATATTATATTAAATAAAAATGGGGAGAAAAACATCAAAAAAGAAAATAAAGACTTTTTATTTAGGCCATCTTTATTGCGTTACAAATGTTTAATTTTAAGAAACATATCATGCTTATGAAGAAGGATCAATCAAAGATATTAAAAATAATTATGTGATTTCTCAGAACTACATCTAAAGTGATCCCTATGTAAGCAATGCAACGCATTTGAGTAAAGGACAAGCTGACTTCATTCATAGTTATTGACGCAAATCAATCTTAATATTTTGTTGCTGGTGAAATGGTAAATTGAAACAAATTTGCGAGATTTATGGGACTTTTTTATTACTGGAAACACTATTTACCAACAATGTTGCCAAGCAAAAATAATAAAAAAAAATGTTGTAACAACACAAAATCATAATGTTGCCGTCAAATAAATAAATTTTCTACCATATTTTCGAATTAACGAACTTTGTACCTGTGCTGTGTGCTCTAGCCTTATAAAGTTTGATGCCGGGCTAGGTGTGTCCGTGTGTGACTAGTGGGCTAAGCACGAAATTCTTGCGAAATCATATCGATATGGTAAATAAATACCAGACAATTACGTACTCGCTACAGCGACATGTTATATTGGTAGCACGAACTCCAGAAAACGTCTTGCGACAACTCGAAGATACTATTTGAACGATGGTTAATTTAGGCCGAGAATCCAAGAGCGATTAGAATGGTTTAAAGTGAATGGTGCGTTCTGAAAATGAAGACAAAAAACCGATAACTCTGTTTTGATTCAATTAGAGCCTGAAAAATACTAAAGATAAAAAAAATATTAATATTATATAAATGTTAAAACAAGTTTATTATTTTTATAAATTCTTTTTTTTTCATATAAAATTAAAAATTTCAGTATAATAGTGATGAAATTAATGATAAATTGTTCGATTTCGAACGGTGTAACACATGACATTTGACAGATTGCATTTCACGTTTGACGTTTTCCTGCAAATGACAAAAATATAAAACCGTTAGCACACTGATGCGAACGCGTGGAGCTGTGAAGTTCTTGCGCTAGCGAACTTAAAAATTGATAAAAGCGCTTGCAGCACGCCCACACCTTAACTTTTCCAGGCCTTAGTAAGTACCTAATTCCTTTGGACATAGTAATGGTAGTTAGATGCAATACTACCTATATTATTACTAACCAAAATTTCCCAAATAATCATTCACTTGATAAAAATAATAATTATACAAGTTATATTATTACACAAATATATACTTTGCAATGATTTCTTCCTAATTTGGAGGATTTGGTTACTTTTGAAATTTTTAATAGCGCCATTTGTAAATGGTGGTGGTGACGTTGCGTCTCGGTGTATGTTTACCCTAATAAGGCGTAACGTCTATTGTTGTTTGTTGTCATTTCAAATAATAATTGTAATTCACCAGCTTATACAAGAAAACTGTGTGCCGTACGGTACCAAGATGTTATAATTAACAAAGTCAACAAGAACAAGCTTTAGTCAAACCGTCCTTAAGTGAAGTTCATAGAAAAGTAAGCATTTTTATAAAATTTTGTAATGTACACTTTTATTGCTCATACTCATGCAGCAATGCCAAATGCGCCTGTTATGCTGGTTCCTATGGAGTATGAGGTGAGCCTATTGCCGTACACAGCACACAGAATGAGACTTCATGTAGGGCTGTTACTGAGAAAGACCAATAACACTTTGCACGACCAATTCTTTTTCATGTTTCACAATCTTTGATTTTTGTTATAACTACTTCTTTTATCAACAGGAGATGAAAAGTAGATTATTTCAGATTCTAGCCAAGAGCCTTTGCCGGCACCACATTGCAACAATATAATCCAGCATTGCGAACAAGAGCAGGCAAACCATTCCAATCGCTTACACGAGCGTCTACTAGTCTGTGACTGAGTTTCTTCAAAGACCACGACAACAGGGCATTCAACGAAGCGATTGGGGGAATCTTTTGTAACTTCTGATGATTCAAAAGTGCTAATTTCAAGCTGCTAAGATGTCAACCATGTTTGGAATATCTGCTGTTCCTGCCATTTCAGGTGTTTGGAGCACGGTCTATAAGCCATAGCTCATAGGTGCTCCAAACATGTTTGATTTCTAACAGCTTTACCAATTCAATAAGATCCGTGTAGGTACCTCTATTTAGGACACATGAAATATAAAGTTTTGTTTAAATGTAAATCGATATTTTATTTCATCAATGCATTAAGCTTATAATATACATAGTGAATGGTAATTTCTAATTGCAAAAGATTTTTTAGAATTTTATCTGGCATAAGCTTAATCAGCACACTAAGTTCCTACTACTGCTAGGCTACAGGCTTTCTCTGTGAGGGAGAGTCGGCCACAATCCATCACGCGGACCCAGTGAGGGTTAGCTGGATTTCACATGTCTTCGATTTTTTTCTTCTAGGATATAACAGTGTCCTCACGACGCGACGTCCTTAGCTGCTTTGAGATTAGCAATGATAAAATAAATAACACCAAGCATTTGGGTTTGGAACATCGACCTATGTCAGATCACGGGCCTAGTCGGGGCCGTTTACTGGATTTATTATTTACAACAAGTACTCGTCATTCCCCACTGCTTTGCTGACGAGGCTAGCCCAAAAAAAAACTGTTTGTTTTCCGTGATAAAAAAGCAACATTAGTGTAGCTTTTTAGCAGAAAAAGAATTATCATAATCAGACCCTTCGATCGCCTTTAATAGTGATCGAAGATCGGACCTGACTTCCAGAGACTACCTTTACAAAGGAACTTAAAAACAAACAATTTTACCTTCTAATTTCTGTTTATTCAGGTTTTCTTAATGTATTACATTAATAGTCGGATCCAAAATAGAAATTGATTTAACAAACAAGCCTTTCATTTATTACAAAAGGTAGCGGTACGCAAGCCTTGCATGCGGGATGATTTGATCTAGGATTTGATAAACTATTTTCGAAGGAGTCTCTCACAGTGCGCTAGCAGTACGGTGTAGGTACCGACAGTAGATAAGACGCCGGTTACGATGGCAGGTCTTTTCAATAAACCAATCGTCACGCTGCGAAGGTGTTCTGTTTCATATTCGTCCTGCTTTTCTCCCTTGGTAAGCACGGGTCTCTAGCCATCATCGATAGACTTGTAGAATGCGGCTTATTGTATAGTTCTTGCCATTTGAATAGGTGCTGCAACCATTTTCACAAACCTGCTGAAGAAGATGTTATAGGTACATTAACAAATGTTAAATCTTATATTGTCGAGAATAAGGTAGTAGTAGCTACGGTTGCCTAGTACCTACATCATTTGCTCACTGAGGTTTGTTGCAAGTTCTATTACATTCCAATTTTGCGTTGGTATGGACCCGTTGAAACAAACTACATACGAGTAGAAACACGTGCATTGTATTAGGTACCTATAGCAGGATCAGTGGGTCGTCTTGGGGCAGTATTTGTAACACCTATCACGATGCTGCGTGGTTATACCATAAATTAGTTTGAGCACCAAAAAACAACGCGGAGTTGCGGTGAATTACGCACAGAAACGAACTTCATCAAGGCGCGCGGGTGGCGCAGGGAGCTGTAGTGTGATTTGCATGAATAACACTTATAAAAATGTTTTTTGATGAGAAACTATTACGTGTGTTTACCAAGAAAATGGAAATGTTTCCTACCTCGTTTCACATCTTCTCCTAGCCTCTTTATGTATCCAGGAGACCGGATGATAAATAGGCAGCATGCCTTCCTCTTGTTTTCATGAATAAATTGCATTTTCTTGCATTAGTTCCAAAATAAATACGGAATATTTTTTGACGTAAACTGTCTCACCAAGAAAATGTCAGTGAGATTTTTTTTTACGTGACAGCGTCCCTGCTAGCGAGAAAGTCGAAACGACACAATTCGTGCTACCGATTGCTATCGATTTCCATACATTTGGTTCATTTACGTAACGTTAATGCGTAAAAACTATACGAAGGTGGTTGTCAATGTTTCGTGCTACCGATTAGTTAGTTCCAAATACGCACACACGGCGCTGATCAATTTTGCATACAAAATTTGTCGAAGGCGATACGTTTACGCTGTAGATGCAATTACGCAGAAATTCGTGCTTAGCCCTTAGGTCATTGAGATAGAAAGACTAGGTGCACTCGAGGCAGTTAAAGTAATTATGATACTGTAGGTACTTACTTTGACAATATAACGGGTGTCCCTGACACTGGCATGACCACCACCAAGGATTTTATTTTTGATAACACAAAAGAATTGTCGCTAGGTAATTACTTAGTCGAAATTAGTCGCCAAATATCAGAATTAGTCGGTCACTGGTTCAAAAGTTATAAGCGTTTCTAGGTGACCGATCTGGTTCTGGTGGTAGTCTCCCACCAGCTCAGCCCATCGACCACCTATAAACCCTTAGGCATAACTTTTGAACCAGTTATCGACTAGGTAGGTATAATATCTCCTTTTCATTTGAATTATAAGATAAACGACGAAAAAACGATGGTAATTTTTCAGCATATATAAGTACATACTTACCTAACAATTTACTTTGACAATAGAACGCTCTGCTGTCATTTTGCGAATAGGACAATTTGCTAATAGATCATTTTGAGAATAGAACATTTTGATACGGAGGCCTAGTCTGGTAATAAACGCGACAACACTTCACTATATTTATTTATCACTTTTTACAATACATACATCCACAAAGAATCCAGAATAATAATTCAATAAATAGTTTGTAAAAAGTACATAGGTAATTATTACAACCTTAACTTTAGTGTCAACAGCTTAGCTGTAATATTATTAGTTAAATTTAGACAACATTAATCATCAAGGTTGATTATAATAGTTAGTAGAAAAATATAATAATTGATTTTTCATGTTCCTTAATTAGTCCTTCTTTCCTCGGAATGGGTGGCGTTTACTGAAAAGATAAAGAAATGGTAATACAGTCCTCTCTACCGCATTTCGGGCATGACGGCCATTCTCAGCGGAAATTAGCCATCGACGCAGGAGAAATTATTGTAGTGTCCAATCGCAGGTTCTTCCCTCACTAGATCAGTCCCATACTTTTTCCAACGGGACAGCAATCAAATACGAGTAATGCGATCGGAGAGAGACTAGGCGCAGGATCAATGGCTTTATGTGCTGTCAGAGGCAAGGGAGCATCAAATCTCCACTTGTTGTGTTAGCACTATCGGAAAACGGGAAAAAACTAGCATCTTTCTACTTTGCGTTTGTGTTTTAAACTTACGCGGGTATTGTGAGGGTGTAGATCTCGAACTTGGTGTTGACATCCTCGAGATGGAAGATGTAGTCGACGTATTCCTTGTCAGCTGGCACCGCTGGCGTCTCGAACACTAGATTCATGATGTAGTCCTCCACGCAACTAAAACAAAAATAAATAAATAATTAGTTTCAGAAAAATAATTATTAGTTTATAAGGTATATTATTAGTTTTATAAAATTAGCAAAGTCCTGTTGAGTTTTCCGATTACAATACGATTGACACAGGTCACATTAACAAAAAATTACAGTGCGCGGCCACAGCAGATGGCAATAGGTACCTACTACTTTCAGAAGTCTAGTTTTAAAAGTAGTACACTACACCTCTTATACCTCAATTTACACTCAAATTATTACACTTACAGTAGGTACGCAACTAAGACACTGCCTCAGGTGCCTGGTCTATAAAGATGGCCGCTGTGATACACGGTGCAAGGTTTGTAACGCTAAACTTACTATGCACAAGGCTGGTATGGCACGAGCTTCTCAATCCTGTTCGGTCTGAGGACCTCGACGTATGGATCTGCTACTAGTTTCGTCGCTCCAGGTAATGACACTTTGCGTGCTTTAGGTGTTGGTGCTGGTGGCTATCGGGAAAAATATTGATTTGAATAAATTAATAAAATTATAGGAGAAATTACAGTAATTTTGCAGCTGATATCAGCGTAATGGGTGGGTGCTACCAGGTGTTGGTAGCGGACATTATGCTGAGCTGAGACCCTATTAATAATTTGTTTATCCTTGCATTGGACTGCAAATACCTACTGACATACAGCAATTACACTAATGGAGCATAAATTTATTTATCTGCTGTTTTCCGTCATACTAAGCGCGGCGGAGTGGTACAAATAGAATAGCTGGCGGTGGGTCACATACGTTAGCTAACGTAGCATTAGTCCACTGCTCCTCGATAGTGCCGTATAATATATTTCATATCGCACATCATCATCTGCCTAGCCTTTTCCCAACTATTTTGGGGTCGGCTCCCAGTCAAACTGGATTCAGAGTCGGTACCTGTATTTTACGTGGAGCGGCTGCTTAGCCAGACCATTTAGACATTTCATAATTATCGCACACATTTCTTTAAATATCTAGGTTTGTGTAACAAACCTTGACAGCGCCGTACACGACTTGGATGAGACTCTTGACTTCGGTCTCCAAGATCCTGAGGAACTTGGAGACGTTCCACTTGGTCACCTCCTTGTGGTTACCGAGGAGTGACAGCAGCGGGGTGCAGTCACATCGCGCTAATCTGAGAAAGATTGTCATTTACAGAGTCTTGGTACAATAAATTTGGTAATGAGTACCTACCTATGCTCAGTAAAAGAAGAAAATTATCCCAAGAGCAAATATTTCCGGAATTTAAAGTACATATATCTTATGTCCTATTTCAAGACATGGTCTCAGTGGCGTAGCTAGCATGGGTGACACCTAGCTACGCTACTGTATGGTCTAGATGTGTGCCAAGATTCATCTGAATCGGTTCAGCAGTTATGCTGTGAAGAACAAACAATCCTAACTAATATTTTTCGCATTTAAAATATTAGTTAGGATTACGATGGACTCAGCAGACAGCAGTATTCTCACAAAATTGACCACCCAATAAGAAAGAGTCAAAATATCTGTGCGGCCTGTCTCTTCTCTGTGGGTCGTAGTGATGACGGCCTGGGACGTCATAATCAAAATTCTAGAAAAGGACAACTGCTAGCCAGATGACCTCTCACGTTTTACAGCCTTTTTTTTTTAATGGATGGGAAATCATCAAATGACCCCTTCCGCTGGGTCTCTGGGTGGAGTGGGAGGGAGTGTCAGGCGCTTACTGATTAAAACCCATCCGTGCTCCTCCTAATGCCCTTTGCGTTCCAGGGCCGCGGTAACTCTTTCGAACAAAATCCGCAACCCTGACAGACGTTTTACAGCCTGCTTTCACTGCATTCTTCATAGGGAATGGTCACTTCATTCCCTCTCTATGACTTCATCCGTAAGGTGCTTACCTTACAAGATCATCAATACCCTTCAGCACTTTTAATGTCGTAGCGTCAGCCAAATTGTTTGCATCCTGTTTCATCTGTGTGCTCGCTCGAAGGACTTCCACCTGTTTCGTCATCATCGCTAGTCTTTTGTCTTGCTTCTCTTCCCGTGCCTCGTTTACATCTCGTTGGTCAACTGGAATTTATTGAGCTATTATTAATTACTAGTTTTTGAGGCTCAGGATGGACTCGTGGACAAGTAGTAACATTAACAGCGGCACGGATTGATTGAAGGTTGAGCTGCTTGCTACTTGCTGAAAGATAATGCCGTGGATGGGTGACCAACTGGGTTGTACTCCAATGTAGTTGGGAAAAGGTTTGGCAGAAGATTGTGGTCGGCTTCCAGTCAAACCGGATTCAGCTAAATACCAGTATTTTATGAGGAGTGACTGCCAATCTGACGTCCAAAACCCAGAAACTGGGTAACACTGTAGTTCTTGGCTAGACTGGTGTCAGATTTTCTCGCTTCTGACAATCCATAACGACTGCCTATGTTCTAAAAATGAGTGCCGGGACCAACGGCTTAATATCGTGATAAGATCACATACATGGCCTATGCATCCACAGACCGACCTCTGCAAGCGTAGCTTAACCTTGAAGATGACCCATGCGGGTGATATTATTTAATCACGAGCTGCACAAGTTATAACTATGTAAAGTTACACCTTTATAAAAGAAAACTCACAAACACTCTGCCTCAAAGATTCCACCTCCTTCCTGAGCATGATGGCCTCTTGTAGCACCTCACACAGCAGGATGAAGCAGGAGAAGTTTTCGATCTCCTGGATTTGGAAGTGGTTGATGATCACACCCACGCTTTCTGAACCAGCGTACGCCTGGAACACCAGAATCAATTGAAAACTTGAACGTCCGGATTTACCAACAGAAAATCTTGAGGATGAATAGAAAAAGAAACGAAAGAAAAATAGTTTATTAGCGCCAGGTCATACATACCTGACGCTAACTGAGTAGGTACCAACCGCATAAAAAAATAGCGACTTATACAGGTTGCACGGATGTGATGCATATTCTATGCGTTACATCCAGCCATCACTCAGAATAATGCTGGGACTGGTGCAATGGTGTACGAGATACAGCCACAAAGCTATAAGAGTTGTTGAAAACCAAAAAAACGATAAATGGATTGTGTAGAACTGTAGAAGATAATATGAAAAGAAAAGGGGGTGACACCCGAGATGACGGCTAATCAAAAAGAAAGAAAGAAGTAGAACACAAGTTTCGTAAACATCAATAGATTAGGCTAAGAGACCAGAAAACGACAACAATTCTATACTAACAAATATTTCTTCAAGCAACTTGTCGTGCCTGGCGATGTCTCGTTCGCACGCCTGCATCTCTTCCAGCCGCTTCATCTCTTCCTTTTCATCTGCTTCACAGATCCTTCGAGAACCTTTTACTCGCAAGAACTCCTCCAGTTTTGCCAGGTGATTCAGTTCTCCTTCGAATGATTGCATCTCCTGCAAGTATGATATGAAGAAGTTATGACAAGAAGTTATAGTTATGCTAGTAAATTATTTGGAATCGAATGAAGAACGAACCCGTCTTGTGGGCAAGAACTATTAAATTAATATTAGGTCTATTACCTACTTTCTTAATAAAATAAAAACTGTTCAGTCGCATTTTGCAACCTTTCTCAAAAACCATGAAACAATACATGTTCAACTATTGTTTACAACAATAAAATTGTCGACAAGTCGTCAATTTTGCAATTGTCCATGATATATGACTCGGTGTTACCGAGACTTCATTGTTAAAAACTTTATTGTGAACGCTCTAAGACGTCATAAGAAAACCTGGATTCCGTAAAATGATGTAGGTTATAACCACATTTTATTGTTCAAAAGCGTAGACAACGCACCTGCAAGATGCAATTGCAATTGTCCAAGAGCAGCGGTGACCACTAACCATCAGGTTGGCCGCCGCATTGTTGGCCACTCAATGGTATAAAAAGTGCAATTCTCAAAATACGTACAGCAATATCCCGATTCAGTTGGAACAGTCCCTTCCACTTCAGAGCCTCGACTTTCCGACAGCACTCGTCCCTGTTCGCGAAAGCTACCGAGGCTATCTCGAATATATCCATGAGGTACATCTTCCCTTTCACCAGCTTGCCTATGGTCCGGTTCCATTGGATGTTGAAGCCGTTCCTGGGGAGGTAATCTGCGTTATTAATTACCACCCTGAACTTTATGAACCGCATTGGATTAATTTGAAGTCCAAATCCATCCAGTGTGGTCCTATACTAGCCAGATGACCTACGTTCAGCGATACCTATTTATCGATTACATTTTGACGATCAATAGCGATATGTCGACGTCGATCGATGCAGCAGTTAATTCGTTGGTGGCTCGGTTATCATTAACACAAGATGCACCATGTTGGGGCGAACAGTCATGCCGAGTACAGCTTTGGGTTTCATATAGCATAGGTAGTATTTAATGCACTTTCTGTTTGAGCATAGTTTTGCAGGCTTTATCTTACTGCATTCTACATATCCAAGCCTGGATCTAGTTTTGGCGGAATTTAAACTAAAATATTAAAATTGAATAATTATATTATTGAACTAATTCATACTAGACAGGATACGGCTGGGGGAGCATTTTCTTACAAAGCAATATACTATTAGAGATCATCAGCCCGTGTCAGTAAATCAACACTTCATATAGGCCTACTGATCAACTGAGACGGTGCCTCAGGTTGTGCGCATGTGTATGGTGACGTGATGCAAGAGTCATTCGCCAACTATATTGGGCGTCAAACACATATACCTACTTCAGGCACCATCTCTCTACTCAAGGCAGTTGTCAAAAAGTATTTAAGGTGTGGTGGCGTGATGCAAGAGCTCACTCCCAGCAATCGAGCCGGCCCTCTAGCCCCATGGCGATTGCCACCCCGGCTGCCCCCTCCCCCCTCAAAACCAAGCCCCCTCCCCCAATTTTCGTCCACGATAAGACATTGTGGACAACACTTTCCGCGGCGTGTAACGAGCGTCAAATCCGTTACACGCGCGCCCACCCAGTCAACCTGGGTGTCAAGATCACTGTGCCGACGGCTACGGATTTCCGTAGCCTGCACAAGCTTCTCAGGGAGCGGAACATTCCGTTCCACTCCTTCTCCTTTGAAGAGGAGAAAAAGGTACGTGTGGTCATCCGCAACGTACCTAAGGAGATTACGGTACAGGAGGTCCTCAGCGACCTCCAAGCCCAGAAAATTCCGGTGGCTGAAGTCCACCGCATGCACCGCCGCGGAGGCGCTGCGTTCGATATGGTGTTGGTCGTCTGCGACCCCACCGAGGGGCATAACCCCATTTTCAACATCGCCACCATATGTGGTCTTTCTGGGATTCGCACAGAGAATCCCAACAAGAGTGGTGCAGTGGGGCAGTGTCATCGCTGCCAATTATATGGCCACTCACAGCGGAATTGCTATGGCAAGCCCCGCTGCGTAAAGTGCCTGGGCGACCATGGCACTGCTGACTGCACTCGTCCAAAGGACAGGACACTTTGCGTCGACCCACCCAGCTGCGTGCTGTGTGGCGAGACTGGGCACCCGGCTAACTACCGAGGCTGCCCAAAGGCCCCCAAATCTTCCTCGCCCCTTCTGGCTAAGCGATCGAACGTTCGCCAGAACAGGGAACGCCCCTCCCCCGATAATAAGGCCCCCGCGGCAACCCAACAACGCTCCAACCCCTGGAGTGCAGCGAACCACAGGGCCCACTTCCCGGCCCTGAGGACCACTGGCTCCCAGGCCTCTCAGGCCCCTCTGGCCTCCCCCAACGCCTCGCCCGCTAGGGCAATCACCCCTCTCATGGATGTAGCGATACCTCCATTCTCCCCGCCTACGGCCACTCGCGCGGCGCTCGCGCAGGCTAAGGCCCCCCTAACCCAGACCAAGCCCCAAGGGCAAAAAACACCTCCCCCTCCCCCCCCCACCAAGGCTACAGAAGCCAGGGTTATGCAAAACCCTAGTGAAGGTGATAATGGGGTAAACTACGAGGCATATCTAGCCTTCTTCTCCCCTAGAGCCCTGCAAATGGCAGAGGCATTAAAGAATGGTGGCAAACCCTCCTCCATCTTCAAAGAGTTCGGCGATGTACATCGCCATATAAATAATTACCACTCCCTAATTAATGGATAAGTCCATTAACCGTAGGCTCAAACCGAAAGCCCTCCGGATAGGGCTTTTCAATGCCAATGGCCTTCTGAGCCAACGTGATGAGATCGCCACTTTCCTCCGCGACCATCACATAGACGTCCTTCTGGTCCAAGAGACCTTTCTCAAGCCCCAACACCGAGACCCTAAAGTTGCCAACTACCGAATGGTTCGCAACGATAGGACCCGGTGTCATAAGGGAGGTACCCTCATATATTATAAAAATTCCCTTTATTGCATTCCTGTGGATCCACCCACCCTCAAGCAAATAGAGGTCTCAGTCTGTCGGCTGGGCATGACGGGCCATCAGCCCATCACTGTCATCTCAGCATATATCCCTCCTCCTAGCGCCAGTAACACGGCAATTAACACCTCCGAAGTCAAAGATGACCTCTCAATACTCCTTGGCTTGAGCGACTCCGTCTTATTGGCGGAGGACCTTAATGCCAAACATCCGTCATGGAACAGCCTCACTACCAACCCTAGAGGCAGAGTCATCTTTGAACTCTCCAGTCCCTTTAACTTTGATGTCATCGCTCCGATGCATCCTACCCACTTCCCTCATGACCTCAATTGTCGCCCCGATGTACTCGACATCGCTCTCATTAAGAATGTCAGCCTTCGGCTACATTCAATGGAAACAGTGGACGAGCTTAACTCGGACCACCGTCCCGTGATTCTGGAACTAGCTCCCAGATCGGGACCAATGGACCCCTCCCAACCCCCTCCTTCCCGAGTGATCACAGACTGGAGAAAAGTAAGCGAAAAGCTGAAAATCACCACGTCTCCTCACTTGGATAAGATTCCAGATCTCATAGAGACTGCCGCCGACACGGCGGCCGCGGTTGACTCGTTCACGGATCACATTCAAGCCGTCCTGAGCGAATGCTCCAAAGAGGTTCCAGCGATGAGCGATCACCGCTGGAAACTCCCGGACGAGGTGCGTGCTCTGCTGACCGAGAAGAACGCGGCCGTTCGTGCCTATTCATCCTTTCCCTGCCACAGTAACAAAGTTCACATGCGCTACTTACAGCGTAAAGTAAGTCGCGCCATCGCTGAACTGCGTAACAGTCGCTGGGATAAGATGCTTGGCGACCTCGAACCCAACCACCAGGCCTTCTGGGAACTCCAGAGGAAGTTACGCGCCTCTGAGGTTACAACCATGCCTCCTCTCACTCGCCCTGATAACACCATCGCCTTCGATGACGATGAAAAGGCAGAGTGCCTGGCCGACAGCCTAGAGACTCAATGCTCCCCCAGTACCTACCCGGTTGACCCGGTTCACCTCGCCAAGGTGGACGCTGAGGTCGAGCGTAGGACTTCTCTCCCCCCCGTTGAGGACCCCGAGGACCCCCTCCCCCCCATCACTCCAGATGAGGTGAAGGATATAATCGGGAAACTCAAACCCAGGAAAGCCCCTGGGTCAGACGGTATCACCAACAAGGTGTTCCGTTTTCTCCCAGCTTCCCTTATCATGTTGATGACTGCCATTTTCAACGGCGCTCTGTCCAACAACATGTTCCCACAATCGTGGAAAGAGGCTACCGTTATCGGTATTCCTAAACCGGGAAAGCCAAAGTCCTCCCCTACCAGTTACCGTCCCATCAGTCTGCTCAAGGTCCTAGGTAAAATCTATGAGCGACTTATTTATAAGAGACTCAGAGGTTATGCCGAGGCAAAGGGCCTCCTACCTAACGAACAGTTTGGCTTTCGAGCTAATCACTCATGTGTCCAACAGGTTTACCGTATCGTTGAACATATCAGCGGCCGCACTCAACGCGGTTATAAAACGGGAGCCGTGTTCTTTGATATAGCGAAAGCTTTCGATAAAGTCTGGCACAATGGCTTAATTTATAAGCTATATAAACTTGGCGTGCCAGATCGTCTCGTGCTCATCATACGAGACTATTTGTCGAACCGCACCTTTCGGTATCGTATCGAAGGTGCGCTTTCCTCCCCCCACCCTATACGAGCCGGCGTCCCTCAAGGCGGCGTGCTCTCTCCCTTATTTTTCACGCTGTTCACTAGCGACATCCCTAAGAATAATAAGACGCAACTAGCTCTATTTGCCGATGATACGGCCATCTATTGCTCCGGCAATAGTGAAAACGCAATAGCCAAAAATCTTCAAAAGGCGGCCAGCGACCTAGGCGCTTGGTTCCGTCTCTGGAGATTTGAGGTTAATCCCGAAAAAAGTCAGGCGGTTTTGTTCTACAAACCGCGGACGAAATTCATTCCCAATCCACCGAGTCCTATCACCATGTTTGGTAAGCAGATCCCTTGGGAAAAGCGAGCCAAATATCTAGGTGTGATATTAGACCATAGACTCACCTTTGCTGAGCACATAAGTGCGGTACGTTCGCGTGCTGCATTCGCTCTGGGTAGACTCCATGCAATGCTGAATGCACGCAGCAAGCTATCACTTAAATGTAAACTGCGCATTTACACTACGTGCATACGACCGATTATGACTTATGCGTGTGCTGTATTCGCACACACTAAGCCAAAGCAAATCCACAGAATGCAAGTAATTCAAAATAGATTTCTCCGAAAAGCCACGGGCGCCCCGTGGTATGTACGGAACGAACGACTTCATGTCGACCTTAAAATCCCGACCCTAAAACAGTTTATGAAACGCCTTACAAAGCGTTTCTTCGAATCCGCTGAAAAGCACCAAAACCCTTTGATTTCAAAGGCAACCCAGTACACTCCCTCTCGTATTAGTAAGATTCGCCGTCCTCGGCATACACTCGTCGAATCCGACGACGAGATCACAAAGATACAGGAAAGCTGTAGGGAAACCAGCACCCTTAGAATAAACAGATACAGACCGCGTTCCGTATACCGACCTCGCCGCCGAGGTCCGTCGCGACGACCCGCTCAAAACCCTCCCCGACTTTTGCAAACGAGCCAGCCCGCGCCGCTGAGCCCTTAGCTTTAATAACCCCTAAATAATAAAACGACCCAGCCTGATTGTCCCTTGCTGTCCCAAACTGACGCCGCTAAGCCGAGGTCGTATTCCACAGGGAATGCCCTTAGTGAGCGGTCAGTAGTGTTTTTAGCTTGTAGCTAGTTTTGTTGCCTTGGCTGGGGGCTTTAAATTCATTTGAAGCCACCACAGGTTAGTCCGGTTAAGCAGTTAATATCCCAAGTGTGTTAACTTGCTAGTGGTCATACCTAAAAAAAAAAAAAAAAAAATGCAAGAGCTCAGTCTTTCGCCAACTGTCGGGCGTTGAAGCCCCTCTCATACATAGTAGCTACTACAAGCACCATCTCTTTACACAAGGCAGCAGTCAAAAAGTATCTAGACTATTGGACAAGGTTAGGTCCAAGACTGATCAACTATTGAAGCGAGATTGATAATATTGATATCATACATCATGACATAGTCATAATATTAGTAAGACTAGTAGAATAACAGCGCTAACCTCTCGACTAGCAGCCTGTGTATCTCTTCCCTTACTCGTCGGTTATCCGTGTTGACCACACAGAACCTCTTGGTGGCCAGGTCGAGTCTGTTCTCCATTCGGCGGAGACGGTTGTTGGCGTTCTCGATCATGGCTAGTTCCTGTGTATTAACTTCTGCAAATTACGAGACTCTTACGACGAGTTTTAGTGAAAGTACAGCCCTTTGTCTCTGTACTCGCTGAAAGTCAGTTCCTCTAATCCGTGAATCCGTCGTGCATGAGTCCACAGCCAATAAAACGTTTATGGGTGCAGTCCCATAGATAGCTAGATATCTGGTGCCAGTTTACCAGCGCTTACTTACAAGCATTGACTTGGGCAGGTTGTCAACGCTGCGTGCAGGCGTTTTTTACAAGAAGCAGCTCGTATCTGATTTGTTCGGTAGCAGTTTGTCTAGGTTCTAGCTGGGAATCCGACACTAGCTACCAGCTTTCTGCGTTAATGTACTCTGACTTAGGAAAAGTCACGCTCAGATTCAAGCAAGCGAAAATAAAAGTTGGTTAGTGAATTGGGAATGTTAAAGCATGCTCTTCTACCAGGGTTGCGGATTTGTTCGAAAGAGTTACCGCGGCCCTGGGAAGAAAGGCACTAGGAGGACTAAAGGGTGGGTTTTAGTCAGTAAAAGTCTGACACTCCCTGCCGCTCCACCCAGAGCGGGAGGGGTCATTTGATGACTTCCCATCCTCAAAAAAAAAAAAAAAAAAGCATGCTCTTCAGCAGAAGGTAAATTGAAAACCCAATAATATGAAAATCAAATCTTTATTGAAGTCGGAAATCAAAAATTTTGATCACTGTACCTATCTAACTTTTTTTGTCAGAGAACGAGACACAGGCAACACCTTATTTGCGTTTTCGAGTACTCACATCAGCCTCAGTAGGAACTTTCTTGGACAGTTCGATGACGTTCTTCTGTGCGAGGTAGTTGAGGCAGTCCAGCTCGCCAAGCTGCGCCCTCTCGTCTCTAAGTTCACTCTCCAGCTGTTCGTACTCCACGATGGACTTGTGGGTCCCGCTCTTCACGTAGTTGTCGCGGACTGCATGCTGGCCTTTTCTTGCAAGCTGGCGGGCGATGAGTGGGTAATGTTGAGAACTGGCAATACTAGGCAGGATAAGCGTAGCATGGCTAGATCATAAGCCAAGACAGGACTAAGCTAGTTTAGGCTGAGCCTGAGCTAGGCTGCTTTAGTTATACAAAAAGAAGAAAGAAAATGGGCAATATATGAATAAAGATTTCCAAGCAGACTTCTTAGTAACTATAGAGTTGAACGACCGCTAGTTAGTCGCTCTATGGGGTAATACGTTTTTAAATATTTGATAGGATTTTAACGACTATCTCGCTTGATGGTACCCAAGTGATGATGTGGTCGACGAAGGAGCACGTTTGCCTAGAAGTAACTTACCTACTACTCTTGACTTGAGTAAATTAAATACAGATTTGGAGTCTTTGGACCACTAACATTGATGCAAAGCAGGGTTTCCTTGAGCTCATAAGTGAGGATGTTGAGCTGCTTCTCCTGGGGAGCCAGCTGCGGTATACCACCAGCTCGCTTCTCCACACTGCATTGTGGCGCAAGTTTCAGGTACTGTGGGCAGGAACACGCAGAATAATGAAATTAGTAGTGAATATTAGTAATTGTGGAACTTCTGGAAGAATACATTTTTCCAGTGAATTTGCTCCCGTTTCGTTTGGTTGCAGTAGATGAGGTTTAAGATGGTAGGACCCCGAAAATGCCTGATTCACACATAAGTAATTTAGAAGAAGCTATCTCCATCTATTTTTATATTTTTCTGCATAAATCTGCTGTACTAAGAAGATTTTAAAATGCATGAACCTGATAATTGTACCTACCAGTCAAATAACATAATTGAAATTCGTATTCGTGGTGCTATTGTTTACTACAGCATGTGGTAGGCGCCAGATAAACTTGCAATCAAGTCATTGACCTTGCTCTAATATCCCTTCGTAGATACCCAAACAATAAATATGAACCATTACTAGAGAAGGTAAAGGATCATGATAGAAGTCGATTCAGGACAATCTTTATTTCTGTCAATTATTGTGGGTCACAGACCGTTATTGAACATGGTGTCATGGTAGACATCATCTTTTTTTCATTAAGCCTCATGCTCGCTACAGTCTTGCTAATCCACGGCTAATATTCCACGTCATAATCTATACTATACTTCTAAGTACTGTTGACCTGCAGGGAGGGGTGATGAGGACCTCGCCCACACGGTCAATCAGAGAAACCTAGTTCGTATTGCGTGCGTAAGCGTGTCTCAGACCGTCCACCATTATCGAAACTCGGTACAGAGGAGTATTCTATAGGTGGTGTGTGCAAAAAGAACATGGAGACATTCTTACAGTTCTCACGGCATTACTGAGTTCAGCTTCAGGATCCACAACCTTCTGTTCGACCTGATTAGGCTTCCGTTCCTCTTGAGGCGGCATTTTGATAAACGAGTACTAAAATATAGGAATGCAACAAAAGAAAATAATATTATATAATTATGATTAGAATTATCTGTAAATAAATGTTAGACGTTCAAGTTGACATCTTAGGTGGTTTTGAAATGTAATTTCTTCTTTGTTATTCTTTGTTTTGATTGCCAAACAGAAGGAAGGTTTCATGCAGTCTGAATCAAGCCTTTTTTAAATGTGTGTCTCGACTCCTCGAGTCCACTGAACTCCGAAATCACAATAGCTGAACCACCATCAGTCCCACCCGAAGGCACACCGATCCGATCCGGCTTGACTGGGAGCCGACACCAATATAGTTGGGCAAAGGTTAGGCAGATGATGACCCAAAGCCACTGTCTCACTGACAGACACGGACTCCCAATGTTGTGATTTCCTACTTTTACCCCGTCAGCGAATCCTGCTTTCTCCTGGTAAACTAGAACCTGGAATGCCCTATTTTTTTTGACAACTCTATTTAAGTTTTGTCATCCAAACAAAATTTTTGACAACATAATCATTTCAGGTGAAACATTACGTACACATTCGGAGTAGACGGGACCTCGCCATATTTTTATATTTTAAGTCACGGAAGAAACTGACATGTTCTACAGCAAAATATACTGTAAGATTTTCAACAACCTCCACAGGGCAACGTTGTGGATTATGATTCATGTCTCTATGACATAGAGGTTCCACTTGTGGGAGCATTATCCCATTATTAGACTGACTATGTTATCTTCATGAAGTGGTAGGGACTTACAGGTTTCGAACCTTCTTGCTTCTGGGTCCGAAACCATTTTGGAACTCATATCATCATCCCTGAATAGGGTATTTGTAAACTATCGAAAATCGAGATGACTACTTATCCGATAGCTATCACTTGTACGATTTGTGAAAAATTAATAGAAAACTAGAGCAGATACAAGATTTTGAAGTTATTCTTCTATCCTTGTCATGCAGAAGGTCGTTTGGACCTACTGGGTGGCGCAAATTCACAATGTCGATCGATGCTACGACTCTAACTCTTCCCATCCGTATTCCCATAAGGATGGGAAGAGTTGTTAGCGCGTCTGAAATATTACCAGTACCTATTAGTTTACCGGCTTTTATATCCTCGGTTCACGGCACTGATAAATTAATCAGGAATATTCGAGCTTCCACGCTGATTGATTTTGATGTGCCGTGCTTCAACGAGGCTGTGGAGGCCTGGAGACTCGCTTGGTCGAATTCGAATCCGTCCGACAACCCTTCATCCCAGAGACGGTAGGATGAGTGAGCCGCTCTGCAGAGAAGTTCAGGAAAACCTCATTGCCACATCAACTACTACTGCAGAGCGTACGTGCCTGCTGGCTGTGGGTGAGTGGAGTCGGGTCTCTGGCTTCACGCACTACCGTCGTCGAACATTGGCACCTTGTTCGACTGCCTCGCCTGCCTGCATCTTGGCGCTCCTTTTTGTTAACCTCATCGCTGCCACTGTGCCGAAGTTGTCAACAGCATCGGACACCACGGCCTGTCATGCAGCCGTATAGTGTATAGTGCGGCACGGTCACCGTCGGCGTTCCGGCTGTATTAGGACCCAATGGTCTGCCACGCGACAGTGGCAAGAGACCGGGCGGCATGTCATTATTTCCATAGATGATGGGTAGGTCCTATGGTCTACCCATCATCTATGGAACAGGAGTATCGACACTATTGTCGATACTCTTGCGCCATCCCATCTTACTAGCTCTTCGTGCGGTGCTGGCGCTGCCGCTGCGGCTGCAGACAACCTCAAGTGTCGGAAATATAATAACCTAGGTGGTAGTTATATTTTCGAGACGTTTGGGGTTGGTCATGGGGTCCAAGTGCTCATAACTTGTTTAAAGATCTCTCAAGACGCTTAGTTGACACTCCGCGTGACTCACGGGCTGGCTTTTGCCTTGGACAAAGGATAAGCATTGCCATACAACGTTGTAATGCCGCCATTCTTTTGGGCACACTTCCACTCATTCGTTTTAGAGTTAAGTTAGGACTTTTAATTTTAAATTCTAGTATACTTATAATAGTCTTTACCTATGAAATTGCCGTTTTGTATGAAAAAATTTAAACGAATTTTTTTCATGTATTTTTTATTTGTATTAATCGAAGTAATCACCCATGCAATCAATGCATCTTTGCCAACGCAGTGGCAGTTTATTGATGCCCTTCAACAAATTCTTCAAAGGCATTTTGTACTGCCTCTCGGGTATTGAATTTTTTTCCCGCCAAGGAGGTATCCAAATTCTGGAAAAAGTAGTAGTCTGTAGGCGCAAGGTCTGGTGAGTAGGGCGGATGACGGAGAGCTTCCAACCCCAGTTCTTGCAACTTGGAGACCGTCTGCTGTGCAGTATGAGGTCGCGCGTTGTCGTGCAGGAGCAGCGGAGACGAGCGATTGACCAATGCTGGTTGGAGATGTGCCAGCTTCTTCATCATTGTGTTCAGTTGTTCACAGTACACATCTGCAGTAATGCTCACCCCGTTTGGTAAGAAGCTGTGATGAATCACACCGGCGCTAGACCACCAAACAGTGACCATCACTTTTCTAGGGGTAAGTTTTCGATTAGGGCATTGTTTAGGTGCTGAACCAGGATCCAACCAACTTGCTGAGCGCTTGCGGTTATCAAACAGAATCCATTTTTCATCGCAGGTAACAATGCGGTTCAAAATTCCTTCATTTGTGTGTCTGTTGAGCAGTGCAAGGCACGTCTCGACGCGTACTTCGCACTGGCGATCATTGAGTTCGTGGGGCACCCATTTGTCAAGCTTTTTTACCTTGCCAATTTGACGCAAATGGACCAATAGTAACTATTCAATAATCTGTGCCAATATTGTTTTGAAGCTAACGTCGAAAGCTGCTGCTAATTCAGCCGTAGATTGTGTATCATCAGCTTCCACAATCGCCTTTAATTCGTCATTGTCGACCAAAGTCTTAGGACGACCGCGAGGTTCATTTTTCAGGTCGAAATTTCCAGAACGGAAGCGAGCAAACCAATAACAGGTGGTGCGTTGGTTTGTAGTGTTAGTTCCGTAAACGTCGTTGATGTTGCGTGCCGCTTGTGCCGCGTTGCTGCCACGACGGTACTCATATTCCATAATTACTCGAATTGCATAATTAACGTAGGTACTCATTAGGTACTCATATTCCATAATTAACGTATCCATGATGACGAAAAAGATTGAAATGCGATGAAAATGTAACACTAATCAATAAACAAATGACTACTTTTGGAAAAAAAAAACTTGTTTTTAAAATAAAATTAATTTGAAATTAGAATTCTCAACCAAACAAAAATTATTTTGATTTGAAATGGCCAGTACTGCAGAACGGCAATTTCATAGGTAAAGACCTAATACTGGGTAATTTTTTTTCCAGTGCGCAAACTTTAAGAACCACTTCTGCCCATGTAAATGAACAACTTTCCCCAAGAAAGCCATAGTCAATTCCTAAAAAAAAAATTGAGTCTCCCATACAAATTGTGGTCAGTTGATGACAATTTTGTATGGGAAGTTCAAATTTTTTTTTGACCAGTATTTCCTAAATAATTCTCATTTCAATAGCTACTAGGCAGAAAAATATAATTCTATTTAGTCCGTACTCCGTTAGATTTTCAAAAAATATTGGACACGTAACTTTGCCATTTCATCGCTAAAAATTATAAAGATAAAGTCTTAGAATAATAACGCCATAAAGTGCATCAAAGTTCAAGAGAGGGGGCAAGTGCCGTCACGTAGCTAGTACAAATATTGTACTATTTTGTGACGTAACGCAAGTTTTCAACACACTGTATCTTTGTCATTTTTTGTTTACGTGAAAAAAGAAAACATACGTGTCCAATATTTTTTGGAAAATATAATCTGACGGACTAATTAGATTTTTTCAGTAAATGAAATAGATAGGTACCCTATTCTTTGATACAACATGTTCTTAACATAATGAGTAAGATGTTCCATGTTACACAAAAATTTGTGTTTTCACTGACCAGTGTTATTACTTTTAATTTTTTTAATTGTCTTATCACTAGGTTTATTTTTAGTGGCTTATCACATGTCAACCTAGGAGGTTATCGTCTGATTTATCGAACTTGCCTGTGGAGGAGTCACCATCAATATAAAATTGAAGCTTACAAACCTGGACTTGTAGAAAACAATACTACACGCCAAGGGCAACCCATGTGGGGTAGGTACGAACCTCGGTTTTAGGCGTTGCTGGGGGAAGGCAGCAGATCAAAAATTGTATGGGCTGATTATGTGTAATCTTTACTTTTTTGCCATTAGCGATAGGTACCTACTTTCAACTTAACCAATGGAAGTGGTGGTAGTAATAAAAATTTAAATTACAGTTTAAACTCATTCTTTATTTATTAATTCCATAAACATAATTAATTATTTATAATGATATTTCTAGTCACTATTAAGATCTTATAAATTACGATTATTTAAGTACTTATGAAAATGTGTTTATTAAGTACACTTGCACTAATAAAACGATGGATTGGTTCATGTAGTAAAATATGTATTAATGTACATAAAATAATTCAATCGAATTTGTTACATTACTTAAAAACACAACTTATTTTGAGAATGTACAGCAAATAGTCACATGTACCATGCAGAATAATTTAGTCCGAAAAATAGTTTTAATATAATTTTTATTCTTATTTTTCTCTCTAGGAAAACAATCAGTCATTTTTTAAAGTTAAAAATGAAAATGTTTCTTAGAGAGCTTACATTATTTGCTAGTTCAGTATCAATCACATGAAAACAGTTTTTATTTTCTAAGTGGAGAAGATTTCTGTCGTTTCCTTGAGTAATGTAACATTTCGAAAGAATTTATAGAAAAATGGAATGACTAAGAAGTTTACTCGCCATAACAGTGTTTTGTGCTAAATAGAAAATAAAATTAAATACAGAAAAGTACATATTATTAAAAATTATTAAAAGTTTTGCGAATAAAATTTAGGATACAGCATTTTATAAAATCAATAGGTATTATAATTCAATAATTAGTTCAGTCTTAAAAATAAATTAAGTACATTAATATCTCTTCCGAATAAGTGATGAAAATTATTAATTTTATTTTAAATCTTATACCAATGACATAAAGTTGTTCGTGCAACTATATACATATAAATACATTTTGCAATAATTTATATTGCTTTTGCATTAACCTATTGCATTGTTATTAAAATAATACCAAAGATTATAGAATAATGGGAATGAATACGTACTGGCTAAAATATATATATTATACCGGATAATTGAAAAACTCGGTTTGGTGACGCTCAGTACCTAGGTATCGTATTTCGCCATTATTTTATAATCTAAATAAAAGTAACATCGAATTATGTTTATGAATTGAATTAGGTAGTTCATATCTTTTCATTGTCAATTATTTAATTTGTTAAAAGTTCAATTGAGTTAAAAGCATAATGTTTAGCTTGCATTTAAATCTGAACAGAGCAAAACATATTTTTTTAAATCATATTTATTTGACTTTTGGTGTTTATACTTTTCGACTAAATGAGATAGATTTTTAATAACCAAACATGTTTTGCACTATGTAGTATTTTAGGATTTTTATACCGAAAACAAATATTCAATTACATATATGTGAGCAATAAATTGTTTTAAACTGGGGGACTGGTAACCAACTGATTGGAAATTCCTTGGAATCATTTGTATTATAGCTAAATTTGCAAAGATTTTGACGCCGTCAACTTGGCTGCACATGCTGGTCTCAATTCTGCTCTTTTCTGATCAATCGTTTATGGTTGGGTAGGTAAACCCCGCGAAATTTATTCGTCGTCAGCGGCCTCATATTACAAAAGTATCAGTTGATTTTCCAGAGTGAAGAAGATTGCTTAGGTACTAAATTTTTTTAAACTTAAAACTTTCGATAATTGGAAAACAACCAAATTTGGGCCCTGTTATCGGGGTCAGAATCGTTGCAAATTAGCTCTAGAACAACCCTTTTCAAGGAACGCATTATCAGACACCCTGTATAGATACTTGAGCATATTTATAATGATTATAAATATTTTATTTGTAAAACAGTACATAGATATCTGTTTTTCTGAACTTATTCTTACTGACAAAAGTGTGGTTAGATTTTACACACATAGATAATTTATTTTATGCATAATTGCACTTTTAAGAGAGCTTTAATAAATCTCCGGGCTGTTCTTGTAATGGAGGTAAATGTGCCCTCATTTATTTATAGTTAAATCTTTAGAAAACTGTCATTGGACTTGGCTAGGTGCACTGCCAAGCAGGAACTCACTATGACCAAACTTTTTTTTAAATTAACTTCGTATTTAAAATCTAGATATATTTTATTTAACTTAGTTTAGACATTGTGTTATCCTAACAGTTTTCTTTAAATCAGTGTGAAAATCCACCACCATATTTTCTAAGGCTGTATCGGTTTTATAAATACAATAAAATTGACATAGGTATCTATAGAAAGGCACTTTACAAGGCCAGGTACTTTTAAGGCACAGAACAATAATTAAGTACCAACTAGATTACTATTGCAAAATAATTCAAAATATATATAAGTATATTTATTTATTTAGGTAAATATGTGATATATTACTATTATTCGTGAATTATCCTACACACAAAATTATTCTAAAAATTCCACAAGATCATGTTTAATTCGCGTCTGTTTTATACAACTGGTCGTTGTCGCCATTGACCGGAGAAAGCGGTGGCATTGTCTTGGCTATTTTACACTAAGTTGATTCAAGTTGTCACATTTAGGTTCAGCCAGTGGAATTAACATTGTTTATCTTCAAAGTGTTGAATGTGGTACTCGTATGTAGGTCATATAATGAGTTACCAGTATTTTTTTTAATGTAATACAGTGGTACCACGGCCTATGGACATCTGCAGATAATAAGTCCACTATTGTACCCTACAACAGCGAACTTAATAAATCTGCAATAGTTACCAGGGGCTGGTTCCACTAAGGATACCATAGGTGCGTTTCCAATCCTTTTAGAAAACTAATGATCACTCCTTTCAATTTTTGTTTATAGCTGTTCATGTTACTTCTCTAAGGAAATACTCATACGCTCACGGAGAAGGGCATTCCATACTTTTTGCAGGTAAGTGACATTCGTGACCAATGACATTTGTGACAACTGAGGGCTAAGTGTGAGTTTTTTAACGTACTCGATCGCGTTAACGTACAGTTCTCGTCAAATAACTTTGCCCCTCTGAAGTTGGCTACGAGTGGCTGCGTAGTTGTCAAAATTACGAACAAACTGCAACTGCGCATGCGCAAGAGACATGGGGCGGGCGCGATTTTATGTCTCAGTCTTACGTTTACGTTCGATGCATGCTTGCGTCCCGCTTGCTCCCTCTACGTGACTGCACCAAGCGATCGTTGCAAATGGCTAACTTCAGAGGGGCAAATTAAAATTATTTGACGAGAACTGTAAACGTTCGCATAAGTCAAATTGTATAGAAAAAAAACAGGTTGTCCGCGAGTGACACCAGACGGCGCTAATGCAGTTTCAATACAAATTGACGTTTACGCTAACGCAATTGTGAACGTTAAAAAACTCGCACTAAGGCCACAGAGCAGCTGTGATGACAGATGAGCTGTCAAACTGGGTCTGCGTACTTACTGCGTACGTTCTTCGGACTTCACACTATACTTTCAAATAGTTAATTTCCTTGATGTAACAAATGACGTAAGTAGATCAATGGCAAGACAATATCAACATTCACCGGTCAATGTAAACATTAGACGTCAAAGTGGAGCCTACCAGTATTCTGTAATAACATTATAGTAATGTAAATAATATGGCTATTAAATGTTCTTCATTATTTAGCAATCTATTTCTATTATTTCTAAAGGCCTGTTTTACCACTTTTTAATAACTTATTTAGTTAAAGAGACTGAGCAATACCAGATTACAAAATCGTCCTAAAACCTTTTTTATTTACGGCAACCCAACTTTTTTACCGATTTCTGCTCTCATGTTGTCTTCTTTTCATCCTTGTCACAAATGACTGAGGGCAATCTTCATATAGCCCATCGGACTATCATTTCAGCTTGCTTACTATCAACTAAGATTTTTTCTAATAGAAAAATCCAATTATAATTTCGCCTGAACCGGGCTTCTAACCCTTCAGGCTTGCAAGACCATGCAAAACCAATCCGAGTATTTTAACTTTTTATGCAGGTAGAGGGTACCTACTAGGTACTGCTCAGTCTCTCAGAAAGATATTTTGTATTAAATTATCGCATAACTACCTAATTCGTATCCTCCGTGGTAGAAACAGGCGGTAAAACTAGTTTTACACTTTAGGTGCACCAAACATCTCACTTGTAGTGAAAGTTATACGTATAAAGTACCAACTATACATACATAGTTCAGGTAATCTCAATTTTTAAAACATTATTTACAAATAAAGCAATGTAGGTAAGTTAAGGTTCGAAATGGCTGACGTGTTAAGATGGCGGATTATTGTGACTTATTTTAGGTTAGGGTTCATTTTCGTTTCACATCGGATCGCTAATTTAACTGTTAGTTAGACACGGACCAAAGATGTCAAATCTCTTGGAATCGTCCGCTAAATAAATCTATCTGTTGTACTAAATCCGCCCTACTGAGTAATAAGAATGCCCAAATGCCAAATCTTACCAGCCATTTTACAGTTAAAAACTAAAAAGACACAATAAAACATTACAAATTAAACGTAAACTTACTATGAACAACGTAACTAAGAAACTAACTATCACTGCGATAGTGTAAACATCACACGGTTTATAAAATAAAATTAGAAAATAACCTAAAAACTCGGTGATTGCGGCCACGTCTAAACGGTGAGCCAAGATGGCGGTCGCTGCGATCAATTTTGATAGATTTTTGTACAAAAGTATTAAAAATAAACTGTAGGCAGCTGGTAATGTCGATGGATGGTAATATTTGATGATGATAAGGTAGAGAGTTGAAATGGTAGAGTGGTCTATGGCTCTATAGAGGCGTACCAAGAGTGGTGTACAACAGATCACCGGTGAAAAAATCCAAGGAGTCGCGAGGCTCTGGAGGCGGGTGGTGGCTGTTCGGGGAGCTTCCTTCGCTTCTCTTGCGTGGTCAGCTTGTGTTTCATCTGCTCGTCGATGAGTTCTTGCATGTCCATCTGGAATGGTAAAAGTGTTTTTGTAAGATTCTGTCAATAATTTACCTTAAACGGGGCGATGGCCTAAGCTAATATGATAAGCCCGGCCGATTTTCGGTCAAGTCACCCAATCTTACTCAAGACATAAGGAAAATAATTTAGTGCACTAGCCGTGTGTGCTCTCAATCTAATAGTCTGATATTACGCAAATTCGTTATGACCCCAGAGGAGAGATCAGGCTGCATGAGACGCAAGACCAAGGATCAATTTATGTCTTCGAAAAATCCGGTGTCACAGCAACGGAGTCCCATCAAGGCGATCCGAGTCTTCCAATATTTCGTTACGATACTTGAATGCAACTTCTGACCTTAAACTTGAAGAGCACCAGAGCTGCACGGCGCTATTTCATTTGGTTCCATCATTAACATTTATTTAGATGGTATTTTAAAAACTCCACTAAAATTAGTCAAGCTTCTTCAAAAAAGGTAAGACTTTACGTTAATTTGAGTGAAATGTCAGATTCAGTACTTATGTTTAGAAATTTGTAGACTGTGACTGATTTTGGAAAGTACAATTTTATAAAAGAGATGAAACGGATTCTTTGGTAACAAGTCCTAACGGCTGCCTTCCTTTTATTTATGATTTAGTTATTTTATGATGCCTACGGAGAAAAGTGGGTCTCAATTGGTTGAGCACTATCACAAAGAAAATATTAGTCAGGAGAATCTTTCTAACCATCTTGCTACTGAAAAATGTACAGTATGTCGCCTGTCACCGGTATCACTTGGCCCTAAAGATGGCCTAGGAGATAATGGAGGCATGCAGAAAAAAGGTTGTAAAGTCCCGCATACCTCCATTTAAAAGGGAGGATCCTCCGACCAAAGGGGTGTTGTGTCTGGCGGGCAACTACTTGATGGTTGTTCTCGGGTTAATCGTGCGGAGAGCTTTGATAGCGCGTTGTAGGATTCGTGTGTGTCTAATTTTGGAGTTTGTATGGGTAGGTATAGATGCCGCTACTGTAGCACATGAGTAGGTAGATATGTAACAAGAAATGACTACTGAACTGAACCATGCCTACATTTGCATAATAATCCTCGCTTTATTACATACCTGCCACTGTTCCAGTTGCTGTCCAAGGTCTACCTTCTGGCGAACAGCTTCGTAAAGCTGACTGTTGGCTTGCATCAGCTCCACCCTGGTCTTGGCGAGGGACACCTGGAAAATTGGGAGAAGATATTTAATATTTGGCGCAGTGTCGAGATACTTGCACCACCTGTGTCTAAAGAGAATAATTATTGTACCTTTGTGCATGAAGTTTAAATAAATAAAAAAGATCAGGGGAGTATCCACAACATCGAATGATGTAGAAGACGTATCTTCCTCATCCACTAGAACTACGGTTTAGTCTGTTCTAGTACAAGTAAGGGCATTGTGAATCTACTCGCCGAATAAATTCATGAATGGAACAGAATTTTCGCGTTTATTGCCAACCGCATTATCTTCTATGATTTTCTGCTCTAAAGACTGAAAACCTTCAACTTTTTACCTCGGCATCCTTCATCTCTTGCCGTGCCTTCTTCGGCCCCGTCACTCTGCAGGCTGAGACATCATAGTTTGACCGTACACAACCTTGGAGGTCTTTATTAGATGACTTCCAAGGTTTTGTTCTAGACATATAGATGGAAAGGTCCTCACCTCAGCAGCCTTCTTCCTCTCCATGGCCTCGTCTCTCTCCTGGCGCGCCTTGGTGACGGCCTCGTCGTTCTGCAGGCTGCTGTAGTTGGCATCGTTGAGCAGCTTGTCGCGTTCCTCGGCCGCCGCGCGCAGTTCTACCTCAGCTACCGACAGCTGGAATAGGGAGAATTGTTTTATATTAGTCATGGTTATTGAGCTCGTGGTTAAAAATAACTCAGCTGCATTCGGTTAGCCTGGAAGGCGACTCCAATATACTCGTAGTTGGGAAAAGGCTAGGCAGCAGCGAAGTATGTGGATCCATTCAATTTTTAATACCTTGCAGTCTAGTTACCATATTTCGTGCAAATAAAAATATTCGATTCTTCCTCAATGATAGCCAATTTAATATACTGTGAATAACATATTTTAATCCAGCCATAACACTGATTTTCCCAAAGGATATACCTACCTGCTTAACGTATTCAAATTAATGGCAGTAGGAAACTTTCTAAACCATAGACAAAGATAGCCTCGTGCGTTTGCTAACGAGTCCGTGACTGATCCTTTATGGAAAGCCAATCGTGACAGTAGCTACATATACCCAGGAAGGTAAGGCCATTAGGAAGAAAATATACCTACAGAGTCCAGATTCAAATGACAATATGGAGATTTAAAACATAATTTTACAATAGTAAGTCTCTTTTTTCTCACTTTTCCTGAAACTCTATGTGCAATATCTTTAGGGAGCGTGTAAGAGCTTTATGTGGCAGCAAATAAGAGTCAATATCACGAATTTAAGTTCCGAATTTATTACACTAGTTGGCATAATCTACGCCGTGCACGATCTCTATTTTAAAGCTTTTGTTTTACAAAAAAAATAAGCATTTCTAGTTCTAATTTTACCATTTATTTGCACGTCTCTTTTTTGACACCAAAATAAAACATCTTTTATTTCTCATGTAAAAAATAAACGCATTCAGAAATAGGTACTTTTAGCCAATTCCTATAAACATAACGTAAAACTAACTTAGGAGATCACAGACATTTCATTCACAACAACAATATTTCATAAACTCCTCTCACAAACACTGTTTTCTCCGTATCTCCCACGGTTTATTTCCGCATCGACCGGTCGTTCCGCGAACTGCCCTGCGCCGGCGCAGTTGAAGTTGAAACCACTATTGTTTGCGTTTACGCTTCGCTTCGGAAAGCATCGTTTTGTGATTTCGTGTGTTGTCAAGGAAAGAATCACAATTTGGACGTGGGTTTTTAAAGGTAGGTTAGATATTTTGAGCCCGAAATCGTTCACGCCATCCCTTTCCTTGCCTCCTTTCTTGGTTTGCAACTTTTTGTCTTCATTAAAAAATTGCTGTTAACAACTAAACTAGGTTGCTGTTTTTAGCTATAAACAGCTAAAAACAGCTCCAGTCTGCCTTGAGCTTGCAGACTTCATTAAGGCTCTTTTTAAATGAAGACGGCTCGATTTTTCAGGTTAAGCAAGGCTTGCCGAGGTCAGTCTGAGGACGGGTGATCATCCGAAACTCCTCCGTGCCTCAGATAGCACTCTGAGTTTTTGATTTCAGTTGTAATTTGTAGATGTTTGACAGTCGTTACAGTGCGTTGAAAACTCATGTGACGTCAGATGTAAGTACACTTTATAAGCGCCTCTGGCACACCGGTGTGCCACCCGGATCAGGGGTTTTAAAGCTCTATTATTACTACAGCAAGGTATTTTATAGGATGTTGACTTTTGACAGTTCGGTCCCGCACCAGTTAAATCATCCCTATTGTGGAGGTCAGAGGCAGTCGTTCCACATAAAACACTGGTATTTAACTACACCCGGTTGGATTGTAAACCGACCTTGACATTTTGGGAAAAGGCTAGCAAAATTGGTTGTCTTTAGGTCCATAGACAAAGACATTACATCTGCCTGCCTAGCCTTTTCCCAACTATATTGGTGTCGGCTCCCAATCAAACCGGTTTCAGCTAAATACTAAGTCTTTTACGTGGAGCCGCTGCCCAGACCTACACAACCCATTAACTGGGTAGCACAGTCCTTCTTGGCAAGAATGGTGTCAGATTTTCTGGCTTCTGACAATCTGTTCCGTCTGCCAAAGGTCTCGAAATGACAGCCGAGACCAACGGCTTAACGTACTTTCCGAGGCACGGAGGAGTCTAGGTATGTTAAGATGGTCACCCATCCACAGACCAAAATCGGAAAGCGTTGCT
The DNA here is from genome assembly GCA_947386135.1 of Melanchra persicariae. Classification (NCBI taxonomy): domain Eukaryota; kingdom Metazoa; phylum Arthropoda; class Insecta; order Lepidoptera; family Noctuidae; genus Melanchra; species Melanchra persicariae. The sequence continues at coordinate 2,805,187 of OX376661.1, read as the reverse complement.
TTACCTTGAAGATCGGCCCATTCGCGAGCTCCTCTCTCCACGAGAAAAAGAAATTACTAACTCTAAATTAAATTATAGTTATAAGACTAAGGGCTAGTTTTTCAATAGGTAGCCAGATAAATTTTATTTGTAGAATAAATATGGTGGTTTGACATATTTTCTATACAAAAGCTGTCAAACTGCTAATTCCCCAGATAAAAGTTATCTCACTATTGAAAAATTAGCCCTAAGAAACGCAACATAAAACACTTTTTTATGGATGGGAAATCAACAAATGACTCCTGCCGCTCTGGGTGGAGCGGAAGGGAGTGTCAGACTCTTACTGACTAAAACACATCCGTGCTCCTCCTAGTGCCCTTTGCTTTCCAGGGCCGCGGTAACTCTTTCGAACAAAATTCGCAATATATAAAACACCTTATAGTTTACTTAAAATATCTAGTTCTAAACTTTCAACCTTGAACAGAATAAGAACAGAATATAACAAAAATAATGATCGCGGCCGTAATTTATAAATGACCAAAAAAAAAAGAAAGTGGGCCATTGCATGTTACCCACACATTATTATGGTAGATCATTGCTAATGTGAGAACCAGCCTTTATACATAATTAAAAGTACGTGTAAAAAAGATAAATTCTCTTTGTTGTAAGGCTTGGGATACATTAGCGGTATGGTTATGCGGTTTATGGTGTTGCAAGAAGTTTATGGTGTCGCGTTGTAACAAATGAACAGTGATGTGTAGACCATAGACAAAAACATTGGACTGAACGTTCCCTATTCAAATATGAAGTAAATATGGACAGCGGAAAGGTGTGAGAGAGTGAAAGCGATCGTGTCCCGTAGTTAGAATTCTGGTTGGGCCACGTCACAGGCTTGCAGGAGCGGATAAGTTCTGAACACAGACATAGAGAATTCTAAAAGAGATACCTAGGTGTTTGCCATACAGTTGCCTTGTCCCTTTCTATTTTTCCAACTTCTTGCTGCAAAATCTTGGTCCTACGGTTGGTTATTTCCCAGTTTTCAGAAACATTCTGACATCATTTTCAAGAAGTGAATGAGTAAGAAGGCAAGCTGCCTAGAATAATTAGTTCTAATTTAAATGTTTAGTAAGATGGTTGGGATTAACCGCCTCTTAACTTCACGCTTGAAGGTCCATAGCGCGAATCGTTGCGCTTTGGAGATTTTCGCGAGAAACTTCCATAATAAGATTACCCCCGTTTTGCGTATGTCCAAATTGATCACACCTAAGCATCCTCGTCTGGATCAATCTTTAGGGCTGCGGAATTGTTCGACAAGTCACCGCGGCCCTGGAACGCAAAGGGCATCTGAATGAACACGGGTGGGTTTTAGTCACACAGCTTTCGCCTACAGCGGGAGAAGTCATTTGATGATTTTTAGTCCAAAAAATATCACTGCTATGTACAACAAAATATCACCTAGATATGGGTTTATTCACCACCCATATCACCGAAGTCAATCGCACAAGCACTGCGCCAAACCCAGTTCATCAACCTTAGGTACCTATTCTTTGTTCTTTCCATACCTAATGGCCAGCTAACTAAAATAACCATAAACAAAAAAAAAACAAATTAACAATCACTCATTTTAAATACCGAACCAAGATGGCGTCGGTATAAAAACGCGCGAATTGCTACAAAATGCCTATTCTACGTCCGTGTGAGGTGATTGACCTTTGTGACGTGTGTGGCTACGTCACCGGGGTCACGCCATGCGGTTAGCTTGCAGTCTAGTCTAAAATTCTAGATCGCTGGCTTTGATTAGGACCTAAGTTTGTACCTACTTGATTTAGAACTTGAGTAAGTACCTTTTTTCGTTTCGAGATCTGATATGTCTATTTTTTTATATGGGGACTTTTAGCTGATTCGAATTGGTTGTGGAAACCTAAGGTTTTATATTTTTTCGGATCAGTAGATTCTGTAACTGATTTGCTATAGCTTCTGTCCGAGTCATGTATTTTTTCAACTCAATATTCTTATAGCGAATCGATCCTCGAACTTGCAGTAGTTGCTTTTATACCAGGCAACTGGGGACTAGGCTTCCAACTTTCTCCCTCCATAAATACATTTTTTTAATTTCTGTCTGTACCTACTAATCTGAAGAGTCCATCGATTTTATTTTTTACTGTTGCTATGCCCCCTAACAATTGCTAACATTAGATCTTCTTCGGTTTTTCAGGATTCAGGGATAGACCAGAGTACCTACCAATTCAACAACGTTCGCGTTCACATCTTAGTCACAATCTGTCAAAAATGTATAGAAATTGAGGCTTTTTTGACAGAAGCGAGAATTTGGCTCTCAAGTCAGGCCCTTCCGCATTTTTGTTCTAGAGTTTGCTGGGGGATTTAATTGAAGAGTGAGTAGGTTAATAATTCATCATCATCATCATCATTATCAACCGAAAGACGACCACTGCTGGACATAGGCTTCCCCCAAGTGTCACCACAACAACCGGTCCTGTGCGTCTCGCATCCATCGGCTACCAGCGACCCTCACCAGGTCATCAGTCCATCTTGTGCGTCTATTTTAATAATTAAATAAAGATTTTTCAATGTGACGAGTAACTTACACTGATGTGATGGATGATTGTCTGATTTTGTAGCACAAAAAGAAAAGGAGCGAAGAAACTTGTGTTTTTTAAGATCTGCACGTATTAAAGCAGTGAGGTCCATAATCTTTACGTATATATTTTAACCATCAGCTAAGGTCATTATGGTTATAAAATTATAATTGTATAAAATAAACTCAACACACTTTAATTTGCATTAGAATTTGACTTCAAAAGTTGCTGATGTGTATAAATTGAACTACGAAAGTATGATATAGGGAAGTTTAGTTTATGTAACTAAACTTAAAAAAAACAATGGGCACAGGCCGGATATGACCAAATTGGCCAAAAATGCTAGGAAATTAAGAACGAATTTTTTGACAGGTAATCAATTTGTTCGCTTAGCTTGTAGATACTGACTAAGAATATTGAAGGGCAACATTAAGTGTAGATAAATTGGTAACTGGACATTAGTAGATACCACGCTGTCATTAATGGCATAACATCACGTCTGTAATTCTCAGAAGTGTTAGGCAGGTGCGTACCTATACTACAGCTACATTTTGTTAAGAAAACCGACAGGTTAGCAACTCGGCGTCGATGCTAAAGATGCTCAAGTGTAAGTTCGATGGTAAACAATAATGAGATTGCTATCAATCGACCTCAAAGCATCGATGGATAGGGTAATAATCGGAGTTTCCTTGTGTGATCGAATCAGAAATGATGATACCGCAAGAGAACCATGGTTACCGACATAGCCCGAAGGATCGCCAAACTGAAGTGGCAGTAGGCACATTGCTCGCAGAACAGACGGTCAATGGGGTCGAAAAATTCTGGAGTGACAACCGCGTACCGGAAGACGCAACGTTTTAAGGCCTCCCACAAGGTGAACCGATGACCTGGTGAGGGTCGTGGGTAGCCGATGGATTGGAAACTGGCAGGACTGGACAGCAGTGGACGTCTCTCGGCTGGTATGATGATGATGACCTCAAATCCGGACTCCGGATTGTTACTACTAGACATTCTAGATGGAATATCGAATACCACTTTACCCGACCGGGTATCAAAAACTAGGCTTCATGCTCAATTATTACATAACTGCATAATCTCAAAGGTTTATAGAGTATGTATGCGGTACAGAGAGTAAAGTCCCGCAAACCTCCATTGAAAAGGGAGGATTTTCCGACCAGACGGTTGTTGTGTCTGGTGGGCAACTGCCCGATAGTTGATATTCGGGCTGTTGTATATGTTCAATTGGCACGAAAAACTCTGATACCGCGATGCAGGATTACGTTCAGTTAGTTTGAAGCTGTCGGGATAGATGGCGTTGCGTTTTTTTTTTGTTGCCATGTAGATTTTGCTACGTTGGTTTTTTCATTACTAGTTCAATTTATTCCATCACCATCATTATTAAATTTCAGATCTTATTAAATCGAATTTCGCGTCTTGCAGTTATCATCCAATCTACTAACGAAAGATCATTAATTGTTGATTGCTCTAAAAACCTCTTAGCCAATTCCGTCTCAGCCAAGGTTAGCCTAACAAAAGTCTAGATCAGTCGAATGAGTAACACGCCCACACCCACGCGTGGGCAATAAATAGCCTCTTACAGCTATCCTTGTTGAGCAATACCTGTGAGGAGTAACAATATAAAACTGGTTCTCGTTTTATGGCAGGATTTGGAAACCGGTGAGGTCATGTAGTGGAACAATGAGGACATGTGCTTGAAAGACGTCTAGATTTTAATGTGATAAATATGCGGGTTTTTAACCAAGTGGGACTCTATCTTGGTTCCGTTGCGAAAAAGGAATAGCTATGGGGCATTTTTCATGGTACGGAGCTAACTCCGTACCATGCAAAAATGCGGATATTAATGACTAGTAATGACTGAAGAATAAATATGACTGTTAGACATAGTTTTTGTACAAAAGCTGTCAAATCACCATTATTAAACCTCTGGTTTTTTTACTCGACTAACTTATATTTTAAAAGGGTAAAATTGTTTCTTTGTATTTTGGAGGTAGATACTTTCACTGATTAGAAGATGTAAAAAATGACGGTTACTCATTAAAACTTAGGGGACACTTCATAACACGGCCGGCCATTGAAGCTTATTATCCTTAGAATCACTGTCGATATGCAAACCTGAATGATGCGCCCCATAAGTAAGTAAACTTCACCTAATCAAGCACGAAAAACCAAAATTGGTCACGTACTAAACAAAAGAATATCACTTACATAAGAGTGTTTAACCAGCAAATGAGCCAAACGCGTTACGCAACAAATTAATGTTCGTAACGCTGCGCTGGGTGACGCAAAATGCATTGCAGTGCACTGCCGAGCCTTTATTCCGGGTCTGTATTGATCGTTTGTAAAAATACAGTGGAGTGCAAAAAGGTATGTGTCGTAATTATTGGTTTTATATCCGCTACGAATGACTGTTTTTAGGGCAAATTTTTGTTCAAGATATTTCTGTGTGTAATTATCGCTTACGCAGATTTGTAGGAAAAACAATTGTATAATAAGTGACTAAAGAAGAGTCACTCTCATTGGTTATTTTATTCTTTTTTAATACACTGGATATCAAAGTCAAAGTCAAAGTCAAAGCATTTATTTCAAATAAACCATTTACAGGTACTTTTGAATTGTCAGAGTCAGTCAGTCAAAAACATGAAGCTATTTGCACGTTCCAAAGCGTAGATCTCTATGGAGAAGAACGTGCAAGAAACTCCACGGACACTCTTTTAAACCATTTTATGATTTACAATAATCCTGGTTACATTATCTTTGTTGCTTCTTTATGTGAGAACAATGTAAAGGAAGAGAAAAAAAAAGAATTCTAAGTATCAAATAAACTATTGAAATAAGCCAGCGACAGCTAAGAGATGACCAGTCTCCACTGATGGCGCCCGTTCACGAACATGACGCGTGCATCAGCACCATTCAGCTCAACCATTTTGAAGGGAACCGAATGATCCGATACACGCGCCACCATCAGCGAGACATTCGAGTGAGCATGACAAACCCTCAACTGCCCCTGCTCATTCATGTCAAACAAGGAAACCATCTATTAACATAAAAAGGCTCCATGGTCCTCACATTTACAGAATTCCAAAATAAAAAATGTTTCTACTTTATATAAAACTATAAATATCAATTGGTAAGAACAGAAAAGTAAAAGTGTATTCCAAACATTATAGAAATGTGGAATATTATTATTATTAAACGTAAAAAGTAAAATAAAAAAGGGTGAGCATCTCCTCCACATATAAAATCCTAATAGTGGAATCAAGCGGCTGAGGCTGTGGAGCAGGACCGGCATTTAGCCAAGCATTTTTATCAAGGATATAATCTTCCAGTTTATAATATGCCTGTCTACATAGTGTGCGTTTAATGCATGTTTTAAATTTTCTCTCATTCAGTCCGAGAATATCATATGGTATTTTATTATAAAATTTAACACAGTACCCCATAAAAGAAGTGTGTACTTTAGCCAATCTGAATCGGGGTTGATCTAATTTGTTCTTATTTCTAGTATTAAAATTATGCCTGTCACTAATCTTACTAAAAAGATGGAGATTTTTCCGAACATACATTATATTTTCGTATATGTATTGACAAGGTACCGTCATGATGTAAATATCTTTAAACAGTTCCCTTAGGGAATCGCGCCGACCCAGATTATATATGGCTCTGATGACTCTTTTCTGCAGAATAAATATAGATTCGATGTCTGCAGCACGTCCCCATAATAAGATACCGTAAGACATGATACTATGAAAGTAACTAAAATAGACCAGCCTCGCGGTATCTATATCAGTAAATTGACGGATTTTTCTGACAGCATATGCTGCTGAACTTAGGCGTCCCGCAAGAGATGTTAAATGAGGACCCCATTGTAGCCTTGAGTCAAGCGTGATCCCTAGGAAAACCGCGTTTTCGACGAATTCAAGTTTCTCTTTGTTCAATACAATATCGCAATTATTACTTTTGACATTCGGTAAAGCAAATCTAATACACTTAGTTTTTTTCCCATTTAATACTAAATTATTAGCAGTGAACCAATTTTGGACCTGCTGTAGGGCTTTATTTACATCGTCAAGATTTGTAGAACGTCTATCTATCTTAAAAATTAAGGACGTATCATCAGCAAATAATACCATTTGTGGTTGATTTTTTAAAAGATGGAGTAGATCATTAATATATACTAAAAAGAGGAAAGGACCCAATATTGAGCCTTGTGGTACCCCCATTTTGACTTTTAAACCCCTTGAATTAACACCGTTTATTTGAACTTGCTGCTGTCTGTCATTTAAATAAGACTTCACTAAGCTGAGTGCAAGTTTACCTAGACCGTAATGTTCTAGTTTTAGGAGCAAGGTTTCGTGATTTACACAGTCAAATGCCTTGGAGAGGTCACAAAAGATTCCTATGGCATCTTGCGCCTCTTCCCACGCTGTATATATGTGTTTTAATAACGTGACACCAGCATCAGTCGTACAACGACCTTTGGTAAAACCATACTGTTGATCGTGTAAGATTTTATTGATGTTAAAATGAATGAGCATTTGATTGAGCATTACTTTTTCAAAAACCGGCAATACGGATACAGGTCTATAATTATTGGTGTCTGTGCTGTCGCCGGACTTAAAAAGTGGTATAACTTTACTGTATTTCATTATATCCGGAAAGACTCCTTGGTCCACACATAAATTAAACATTAAAGCCAAGTATGGTGCTATGGTCTCAATTATGGACGTGCACACTTTGATAGACATTCCCCATATGTCTTCGGTCAATTTGATTTTAATTTTCCGGAAAGCTTTTATAACTGTCATAGGGTTGATATGTTGGAATTGGAATTCAACCGTACAACCTGGAACGTTTGCTCTTAATAAACTAAATGAGACCTCTGGTGAAGAATTTAAAGGTTCAGTAGTTTTTGATGGTGTTTCGGAGAAAAAATTTACAAATTCTTGAGCTACTTCTAGATTAGAGCTTATGGCACCATGTGCAGTCTCCAGTAAAAAATCAGTGTTTCGTACTTTATTCTTACAAGTTTCATTATTAATAACTTTCCAAACTGTCTTTAATTTGTTATCTGCCGATTTGATCTTGTTGCTAATATACAGAGCTTTTGCTACCTTGCAGGTATTTCTGAAAACTTTAGAATATTTGTTTACATATTTATTGAAGGATTCCGTATTAATGAAAGGCTTAAGGCCATATAACTCATATAGTCTTTCCCTACTTATCCTAATACCTTTAGTCGCCCAGTCACTAAATATATACTTAGGGAAAGTATTTTTAGACTTCTTTTCAAAAGTTGTGTTGAATTCTTTTAGAACTACAGAAAAGAAATTATCATAAAATTTATTCGCATCCTCAATATTATGGCCCAAAAGATTTAACTTATTTTGTAAGGAACCATTGAATCTAACTAGTTTGCCTGTTGTTATTGGCCTATATTGTATTTGAATTTTTTGCAAGGCTGCTTTAAACTTAAATGTTACCAATTGACCGCTATGATCCGATGGCAGGTAATTAACTACGGCTTTATCTAAATAATCACAATCGCATAATACATTATCAATACAGGTTGAAGAAGTAGTTGTTATCCTAGTAGGTTCCGTAAAAACATTAGACAAATTGAACGATTTAAAGAGTCTTAATCTACTGCTGTTTGAATTAATTTCTAAAATATTAATATTAAAATCTCCACAAATAATCGCGGATTTATTACCTGCTGCAAGTTTCGCAAGGATATCTTCCATTGTTGATTCAAATAAAGTAAAGTTTTGAGGGTTTGGGGGTCTGTACACGCACACTATAACATGCTTATCCAGCTCAACACAGGACAGTTCAATGCAATGTTCCACTGACAAGCTGACAATGTCATTACGCTGCTTAAATTTTAAGCACTTTTTTACTAAGATGAGGGAACCACCACGCAACATAGATTTGCGGTTAAAACAACTGCCCACACTATAATTTTCATAACTAATTAGCATCTGGTAATCCTTCAACCAATGTTCACTAAAACATACAATGTCAATCATTGTTTTTTCTAAAAACATTTCAATTTCTAATATTTTGGAAGAGACACCTTGAATATTTTGATGAAATAATTTCAAGGCATGCTGCTGACCCCCTTTTTGACATACAGTTACTGGAGAGCAAGAAGACACTTTGTTGTTGGAAGGCATAACTATTCTGTTACTGGTATCTTCTGTTGTCTTATGAACTAGTTTAAATAATTATCCGGAGTTTGCCCCAAGACTTCAATATCATAAAATCTACAAAGAGGGTGAAGTGAAAATAGAATATGCTTGTAGTATGGGTGATTATTATGATTAACTCTGAACTATGGTTCATTATCATCATATCAGCCGAAAGACATCCACTGCTGGACGTCTCCCCCAAGTTATTCTTTTTAATACACTGGATTATCTACAGTGGGTGAAAAAAAACGATGGTTAAGAAACCATTTTTGGTCGCAATACTCGTCTAAATGGGAACAGCGTATTATTTTTTCATAATTTTAGGGCCCCTCAAAGTTGATAATTTTTACAAGTAAGTACCACGTCCCACCCCTGAAAGATTATGAAATAGAAGTCTCCTAAGACACCCTTTTTCCTTTTCCTGGTGAAAACTTCACATATACCTACCTATTATTTTGGGTTTTCGACTTTATCAATGAATAGTAAATACATACCCAGTGTTCAATTACCTAATAATCATTAATTACATTCCATCTTTGGCATCACGCAAACTGAAGCTAAAATCAAGATAATATGCCTAATCCTGAGCTGATCAATACATCGAATTTCTTCAAACATTCCTGAATCAGCAGCACTTAGTTCAATTATCTATTCGACATTATCATTGCTCTCAATTGAGGCGTTACGGAGAGATAGTCCAGTCAAATTAGCTTTGAACCTTGCAAAAATTCCTAACTCTGATTTTTTTCTTGAATCGTGTATTTGACCTTAGCTCTTCTAATAGTAACAAAAAATTAAACATTTTCCAGAACCGGATCACGGTAAAAAAAACAAAAACGCGTTTATTTTAATAAAAACTCGGAAAAAAATATTAACTCGAAAATGTTAGTTACAATATGTCGAGAATAGGTAAAGCAAATTATTTTCTTCAAAATTAAACATTTTCACCCTCGGGATTTTTGAAAAAATAAAAAAAACTAAATTTTTGAATTGTACTTCAGGCAAAAATATTAACTCCGATTTTTTTTCATAAAATTATTCAATTAAATACCTTAGTACTCTATGCAACAAAATTAAACAATTTCTGTTAACGGAAGATATTAATACCTGTTTTTTTGAAATAGCGGCTCAGGCAAAAATGTAACTCTAATAAATTTAGGTTAACTTTAATTTATGGACCATGTCTCACTTAATTACAAGAAAATTAAACACATCCAAGCAAATCGAAACGATTTTTTTAAACTCTTAAAGATTGTGTAGTGTATGCACGATTGTGGTGGCGCGTCATTCATTCACCAGCCGTAGCCGGGAGCACACGTGTTCTGTATCTTGCATACCCTATATCCACCTGAGTGCTTATAAGTGTGTTTTATTGGCTCCTGAGACATTACAAGTGGCGACGAGGATAAAAGTAAGCTTACAAAACATTTACCTACCAGAAAAAGGGTAAGAATGCACGCTGAAAAATAATGCACGTTGAAAGTTGTTTACGATCAATTAAGCGACTATATTTCGATCTGATAAGGATCGTTAGTAGTTTGGATACTGAAGTGAAAACAGAACGTAGTCACGCTGTACCCACCTACCTACACGTAAATAAATCGTTACCAAGGTAGATGTTTACAGGTAATGATTACTTTGTTGCCTCAGTTTCGTAGGATTAAGTAACGAAAAATAACAATTCTGCTTCGATTGAGGTAAACAACTGATAAGCGTAAATGTTACAAAGGCCATGCAGTGAGTGTTGTTTACAACAAAACAAAGGGCCATGCCTGGATAGTACGCAATTATTTTTAATGTGTTGTAATGCAAACAGTAAATTATTGTTAATTATTATTATTGAGTAAGTACTTTCATTTAAATAACAAGATAATTGAGTTATTTGCACGCTTCTTATTTTAAATAAAAATAGTAACCAATTGTTATCGTAAATCTTGGACATATTTAACTTTTTGTTGTAAATAACATACCCACTTATTGTAAATATAAAACAAAATCAGTAGATCGATACTATTTTAATCAGGGCACTGGTTTTGCTAGGATCAATTGTTTGCATTTCGTCACGCAAATACTATCCGCACATATGAACATGCTTAAAGAATAAATGTGAGGAAAGACCGGGAAACGTTAGTGTAAGCATCAATAATGGCTAACACGACGACACGGTTGGCGCGGTGGTTCGTCGCGTGGTGGACGAGCGATCAGCTGCTGCGCTGCGTGTCGCAGGTTCGATTCCCGCACAGATTATAACGGAATTTTCATGAGTGAGTATGCATTTCAGAAATTTATTTTGATAGATCGGATATCTTTCCGTTGTCCGTAATGTTGTGCGGGGAGCACTGTGCACGAATCCCCCATGACTGGATATTGTACTACACCCAAGCATGGGTGTTAGTCACGGATGGCAGTGTCGTGGATTCATGGCGCTACGGTATAAATGACTGCGCCATTCGCTGCTGAATAGAACAATCAAGGGTGTAGTGTAGACAAAATCAATCTGGTCAATTTATGTATTAACTTTATAGATGTACTCTTTCTTTTTTTGAGTTTTATTTTTCTATTAACTCACACACTGTTTTATTAATGGTTCCAATATTTGTAAATATATGAGTACCATGTACTTATTAAGAAAATGAAAAAGTTTACCTCTGCTGGTAATACATTGAATTCTATAAGCAGTATACTCTAGGTGCATCAACCTCACATAATTATATTAAAGTTAATTTTTGTATTCAAAATATTGTAAAACATTTATTTGAAAAGAGTAACTATGGAGTTTCTTGTCCGTTCTTCTCCATAAGAATCTACCTTTGCGAACGGACAGTAGAGTCACCTTATTTTGTATACATAGTATTTGGATATAAATGATGACGATCAAAAGAGCCGTTTGATGGCCTTATTGAAATGAACGTTTTGACTTAGACTTTTATAAAAGACAGTTTGGGAAGCAAGTGAAGAAAAAAGGGAAAAGTATGGTATATACCTGGAAATAGCGAAAAATTTTTCATGAAAAATGTATTGAAAATCTGTAATATAATGCCTATTTAAAGTATTAATAATATTTACAACATCCGATGAGTTACCAGTCATATTATAAAGATTTAAGTTTTGATGTAATTTTGAACTAATTTAAATCAATTAAAATAAAGAAGGAATGTAGTGTATGCACGATGGTGGTGGCGCGTCATTCATTCACCAGCCGTAGCCGGGAGCACACGTGTTCTGTATCTTGCATACCCTATATCCACCTGAGTGCTTATAAGTGTGTTTTATTGGCTCCTGAGACATTACAGATTGATATTATCTTCCTAATGTGGCCCTGTTGTTTCAAACCCATTTGTCAGATTGGATCGAATTGAGCACATTTTATCACAATATTTGTTTAGTCAGAATTTAAATAACTATGAAAAATCATCTTGTTCTACAAAATGTGTATCTAAAAGATATTACCTACCTACCTATTGTGTTTTGTTTAGAGTCATAATTATGGCAAAGTTTATGGATTTAACAATTATATCAAGATGATGACTATGGTTTATTTTTTTGTTGGTTTTTATTAGCTGTAAGTCCTATAATAATTTTACCTAGTATATTCATTAATATTCACGTACACTACTACTAACAAAGGTTTTATTAGTATATACTTCCGAAATCACAATCGTCGTAAGGGTTTATTAAAATACAGTTATGTGCAGTTTCATAGACTACTTTATTTTAAGTCATGCAAAATTTCTGCGAGTATTTTTGCATTGGGAAACGTAGCACGTCAAACTTTAACCTTGTTGGTACGCATTAACGCGTAGTAACAAGTACAAGAAATTGCAAGTCTAATCATATTCGCAAATTCACATCATCTCTCAACTTATCGGTCAGTTTTCGTATATCTTGCACTTGCATACGAGTCTTTCCAGGTGACATCTAATGTCAGATGTGAGTGTTTTGTTTAACATGATCAACTTCTATGAACAAGACTTCTAAATTAACTGCAGTCATACATATAAACAGACATTTTCTTGACCGTCTTCCGTCTATCTGTATTATTAGGAAACGCAGCCTTATCCTGAGCTGCTATTAGAATTAATGCATTACAATTGCATTTTGTTGCTAATGCACAAAAAAAGGTCAACTTGGAATAATTGCCATATTTGGAATGACTTTTATGAAAACATACCTTTAATCCCGTTGTCCCCGTATGCCATATCCCGTCATGGGGACAGCGGGACGTGATTAAATTTATTTTCCGTTGTCCCCATAACGTACATTCGGCTAACGGGGAAAACGGGAAGTAAATCATATTTCTGGGTGGTTTAAAAAAAAATAACCACAAAGGTGATGGCGGGGTCTGCTTGCTCGCTTCGCTCGCTCACTTGACCTCGCCATCCCCTTCCAACCTAACCTGTCCGAGTCGAGTTGCCCCAAGTCCCGAGCTCACTTCGCTCACTCTTGCACCAACATCATTTGAAAAGTATATTTAATTATTACAATAAATTAACAGGAACAACGGGAAGTAATTTTTATTATTTTATTAAATTTCCTTCGTACCCTTTAACGGAGATATGGCCTACGGGGACAACGGGAATATACTAAAACATATATTTCCCGTTGAATACCCGTTGAATATAAGTACCAAAACATGTATTACATGAAAATAATTCATAGACTTATAATCATAATCATAATCATTTATTCATTTGCAAACATGGGTAATTGGTATAGGCGTTTCATTTACTTACTAGACTATCTGATGAATACATATTTGTCAAGGTGGCGGATATTATAATAAACAAACAGTTTAATACCGCTCAAGCACTGTCAGCACACCGGTGTACTGCGGGATTTATTTATTACATGATTTGGAATTCTCACATGTCAGTGCTTAAACGGTTAAGCGTCATATAGTCTCGGCAGTAGATTTTTTTTTAAGGATTGGTAATCGTCAAATGACTCCTTACGCTCTGGGCGGAGCGGGAGGGAGTGTCAGACTCTTAGAACCCACTCGTGTTCCTCCTAATGCCCTTTGCGTTCCAGGGCCGCGGTGACTCTTTCGAAAAAATTCCGCAAGAACTTTGTTATCTACGAAATTTCCAAAGCTCATCCTTATCCGACGAACTTTATCGTAAGGCGTCATACAATTGAACTCCGCTCTGGGTGCGAAGGAGCGGAAGGGAGTATCAAACTCTTACTGGTTAAAACCCATTCGTATTCCTTCTATTGCCCTTTGCGTTCCAGGGCCGCTGTAATTTTTTCGAACAAATTCCGCAACCCTGGCAGTCTCTGGCCCTAGCGGGCCCCAGCGTCTTTGCTGACAGCTCTTTCTGGCGCACGTGGAACACAACGCGCAGTTGACTCAGGCCTGTTCTGATCGTATGGCGAGCTACTCATTGCTCTCCAGCTATTGATGCCTGCGGACGGCGGTCCGCAGGCTGCCTACGTGGTTGCACACTTGGCAGAGGAAGCACCTCAGAGGTCTGGGTTCCAGCAGTTTGACCTGTGTAGAAACCCAACCCACCAGGAACCTTCGGCCCTCCAATGTTATCTTAGCCACCGACACGGGGCAGCTCACCACAACGGTTCCCATGCCCGTGTGGTCAGGATGTATGGTGCTTGCCTTCACCTCCTCAGAGAAACCCCCCGTCCTGACAACGTCGGCCACCACCTCCTCCTCCGTTACAGAGTCATCCAGGCCCAGAATGCGTATGTCCATGCACTTCGCGGGCCTTGACACTCGGCCATCGTCCGCATTTGACGCCCCCTGTAAGCCAACTTCTTGGAGCCCGGCTAGGTCTGCTCGGAGTTTTGCGTTTTCATTTTGGAGAAACTCCGTGGCGGCCACCAAGCGGGTGACCTCTGCCCGCAGCTTGGACATTTCGTCCGACGGAGGCCCACCACAATTAGCATCAGCCGCCAGAATGGAAACCAACGCCGCGCTTAGGCCTTGTTTTTAGAGGCCTGCGTCCACTTCAAGGCCACATTGCGGACTGCAGCCTCCACGACCTCCGCAAACCTGACCTTACGCTCCTTATTGGAACCGCTAGCGATATCCGGCTCACCGCCGAAAGAAGCCGAAGGGATAGCCCTTCGACCGGTCGCTCTTGGGTGGCGCCCCTCCTCCCAAGCTTAGCGGCTCGCTGGGCTGTCTCCTGGGAGGTGAGCACCCTCCACTTGCTTCCTTCTCGGCCCTTACCTCCCCTACTGGTGGGAATTTTTCGGGCCAGCGGCCCACTTTTCGTTGGAGGACAAACCCTGGTCATCCTCTAGTCTGGGCCACCTACGGAAGAGCCTGGAGTTCTCCGCAGCAGCCCCCATTCCCTAACGACGACAGCTCGCTGAGCTGATGCCAGATACAGAGTCGTCAGAGTCTAACCCCGCACCTGCACGACGCTCAAACGAGCCCATCTTCCAAAACTGGGCGCCTTGACCAGTGCCATATGCTGCGGCAGGTTATACAGAAGACCGAAGAGTATAATCTACCCCTCTGCCTAGCGTTTGTGGACTACGAGAAAGCCTTCGATTTGATCGAGACTTGGGCTGTGCTGCAGTCTCTCCAACGGTGCCAGATCGACTGTAGCTACATCGAGGTGCCTAAGTGTTTGTACGAAAACGCCACCATGTCAGTCCGACTTCAGGATCAGACTTCGAAACCTATCCTCCAGCAGCGGGGTGTGAGGTAGGGAGACGTCATTTCTCCGAAACTGTTCACGGCCGCAATGGAGGATGTCTTCAAGGTTTTGAACTGGAGAAGGCTAGGCATTCATGTCAATGGCGAGTACATCACTCACCTTCGATTTGCTGACGTTATAGTCGTCATGGCTGAGACCATGGAGGACCTCAGTACAATGCTCGATGACCTCAGTAGAGCTTCCGAAAGAGTGGGTCTTAAAATGAACATGGACAAAACCAAGGTCATGGGATATGTAGCACCAACTCCTATCAAGATCGGAGGCTCTGCAATCGAAGTTGTTGACGAGTACATCTACCTGGGACAAACGGTCCAGTTAGGTAGGGCTAACTTCCAGAAAGAGGTCAACCGTTGAATCCGACTCGGCTGGGCGGTGTTTGGGAAGTTGCGTGATATCTTCTCGTCTCACATACCACAGTGTCTCAAGACGAAAGTCTATGACCAGTGCCTGTTGCCAGTGATGACTCATGGAACTGAAACGTGGTCGCTCACAATGGGTCTTATCAGAAGGCTTAAAGTCACCCAAAGTGCAATGTAGAGGGCAATGTTTGGGGTTTCCTTGCATGATCAAATCAGGAATGATGAAATCCGCAAGAGAACCAAGGTAACCGACATAGCCCGAAGGATCGCCAAGCTGAAGTGGCAGTGGGCAGGGCACATTGCTCGCAGAACTGATGGTCGATGGGGCTGAAAAGGAAGTGGCGACCGCGTACCGGAAGACGCAGCGTTGGTAGGCCTCCCACAAGATAAACCGATGACCCGGTGAGGGTCGCTGGTGGCCGATGGATGCGAGACGCATAGGACCGGTTTTTGTAGCGACACTTGGGGGAGGCCTATGTCCAGCAGTGGACGTCTTTCGGCTGAGATGATGATGATGATGCAATTTGATGTGTTTTGATAAAGTTGCATAAGTTTAGACGACAGAGTAGTTTGTGAAACTGTGCATAACAAAGTTTCAAAAAGTATTTTTTTATTATTTCATCACAACAATTATGAATTCTTTTAGAATTATGAACCTCGTTTGACCCTCGTTTGTACACTCGTTCTAGTTTTTTTAATAATTTCAGGTAAGTATGTAACAGTTTCATAAACTACTAATAAAACATCAATGCAGCTCTTGTGAAAAATACCGATTTGCTGCAATCATTTCAAGAGCAGCACATTGTTGCATGATTTTATCTATAAATAAAAAAATGGGTTAGTTGCACCATTTGTAATTCAAGAATGATCTGTTTTTTATTTTCCTTCACCCTGAATAGCAGAATAAATATTTTTAAAAATTGGAACAATTCACGAAATACAAGTTATGAGCAAAATTCATTTTCTCACGCATTTTGTACTCTGACTGATTCTGACACATGAAAGAAACAAAACACGGATGAGCCAATTCTAATAGTTGAACTACTGAGTGCGGCAAAAAGATGCCACTTTATTAACAATTAAAGATATAGGTAATAAATAAAGTCTGATTTGTTTAATTTTGATAAATTATGGTTTGTGTTTGTACATTTTCCATTATTAAACAACTTTCAGGAGAGTTACATTTTTGCCTGAAAACTTATGTGACAATTTCTTACATCTCGGAACCCCGAGGTAGTATTGTTTTAATTTTCTCAATATAAATAAACATGTTAATTAAAATCCATTTAGCATTATTTTTGTCAAGTTAATATTTTTGCTTGAAGTACAAAGTCAAAAAGTAACATTCTTCAAAAAAAAGTATAGTTCCGTTGATGAAAAACGTTTAATTTTCTTACCTACTTGTACAGCTCAATCTGTTCTACAAATGTCCCAAACTAACATGCCAGTTAATATTTTTTCCCAACGAGTTATTATGAAATTAAATGTTTTGCTAAAAAAAACGAACATCCGGGGGTTAACTTTTTGCGGGATACATTTAAACATACTTCTCTGCTTATACTCTATACATTAATGGCAAAAAATCGGAGTTAAGAATTAATGCTAAGTTTGCCTTATTTTCGGCGTAATTTGACCGGACTAGAGAGTCTTTATTGGTGAAGTACGTTGCGAAATTGGGATTGCATTGCAGTGCTAAGATCAGACTCCTCAGATAAACTGTTTGGAGTTAGAACAGCAGTTTATGGGCGAAATTATAGAAACTGCTACAGAATTAACCCTACATCGTGTAACAGAATAAACGCAGTACCACTTAAGGGGTTATTGTAGGTACTCATCATTATGATATGAATAACTTTTACAATGGGACCAACACTGAAATCGAGAAAAAAGAAACGACTGCCTCATACATTTCTGTGCACATAACTCGACAAAATGTACCTTACATTTTTGTCTGGTTTTTTTTTCCGATTTCGGCCTTCGAGGACAATGAGTCCATAAGAGGTATTGTGTTTATTCTGATTTACGGTGTACCTATATAATAGCTCCAAACCTTAATTAGTAAATTAGACACCATTACCTTTGAAACATAAATTTATAGACACGCGAATCCAAGATCCAACATAATATGCTTCCATAACACTAAAACCAATACGAAAACAGAATCTCAAGACCAAGACATTTAAACATTATTCCAAACCAATTAAATTGTAATAAGACAGCTAGATAACCTCTTCCAAATGAGGTCACAAGCCTCCTCCTATACCTCCTATCCTCCCCTAAAGCATGCAGCCAAAGTGATCTGCTGCCATCAACGATGCCGTGGAACTGGCAATGTTAATGGAACACTCAAGGACTGTTGTGCCAGCGACACGAAGAAGTAGAACTTCATAATGGTCAGGTAAACATTTAATTAAAAGAAATATAAAAAGTTGGGTGTCGTTCTTTCATTCAACTTGAAAATCCCTGAGTTTGCTGTTTTATTTAATGGAAAATTTCCTAAGAAAAGTCCCAATATACTTAAGTACCTAGGTAGTTTTATGGTTGGATTTAGCTGGTCACATTTCGCAAGCTCTGAATCCTATTACCACACCCACATGAGTCTGGCTGCTAAGGAAACCACTTATATTCCATACAAGATAATCCTTATAAGTCTGTTAGACGAGCACGTTGTACTAATCATACGCTTGACTTCTGGTTCTTAGACGCACAATTTGGGTAGCAGTTTTAGCGAATATGAAGGTCTACTTAAGTTTTCTTCGACGCAATATGTTTTTTTTTTAGTTCTTGGGTATTTTCAAGTAGAATATGCGTACTCTGGTAGTGACTGGTCGGTACCCTAGCTCTCACTAAACGTAGGGACCTACATACTCTCACCTACATTTCGTCAGGAGAAGACTATAATCTACAGTACAACTATTTTCTTAATGTCCTTCGGCAATCATCGCATTTCCGAATAACGAATGTTAATTTCCATGTCCATCACTATTAGATTTATCGTTTATAATAATTTGAATTCAGAACTAAGTACTTTATTGCTGTTTTGTTTTGTTTTGATAAAATACTTGTTTATAGCATTACAAGAACATATTTTCTAGCTTCTTATACGTTACGTATTGACTGGTAAAGTTATACCTACAAATGACGGCCAGGAACCTCAGTATATAATGAATCTCAAATGGTCACCCATCCACAGACCAACCTCGGCAAGCGTTGCTAAATCTCGAAGATCGACCTGCGGCTGTTTTTATTTAGCCACGAACTCCGACACCACGATATTATATATTCGTATTGAACCCACTCCATTCGATTTACATCTTCAAATACCCACTTGCAACCACCAAGCTCCATTTACCTCAAAAAAACAAAAATAAATCGATCAACTACAACACTAAACGCTAACCGATCATCGGTCTAACCGAATCGATTTCGCATTAAATCGATTTAGATCGGTTTAGAGCACAAACGGTATTTCAATTGGCCTAACGCGCAGTAACTGTGTACTCGATGTATTGGTATCGTAAGATAACTGTATCGATGAAAACGACAGCTATTGGATGGGGTTACATATCTTCGAGTGGGTTTTATTGGCCATAATGACTAGGCCATTGTGGTCATAGCTAGGCCAATATGTCTACTTTGATTTCGTTTTCATTTTCAGCAGTAGGCAATAGGCTTGGAATGATTAAATAAAGGTGTTCCATAACACGTGTGTTCAATTCCTATCTCTTTGGGGAATATAGGACTAAATTATTTCATGATGCTGCAAGGAGAGCCAGCCAGCAGTCGTATATAGTCTAGTCACTGCGACGGTCCTCACCTAAGGGCAGATTGCGCTGACTGGATGGCCCGTGTGCTGGCAACATGCCGAAGTTGTAAAAAAGCAGAGTCGACATCTACAGAACACAACGCGTTCAGCGCCGAATACCCAATACACCGCGCAGGCGAGATGTACTGGCTCAAACGACCGTCGCATATTGCTAAAGGCCCACAAGCAGGATACAGGTTCGCGCAAGCTAACCTCCAACTCAAGAAACTAATAAACGAGCTCCTGATAGAGGCTGAGCCCAAGAGTAAAAGGCAAGAGTACCAACATAATAACTTTTAGGAATTGTTCAGTTATTGTTAGATATGCCATGTAAAAAATGTCTAAGCTTGTTGCAAGTAACTGGCTACTTGTTCAATTCTAAAAAGCTGTTGTGAACATCTTTCTGTCTGTGTATTTCTTTCTTGTTCCTTCTAGTTCGAATCTTCGAACTAGAAGGAACCTGTTATGTGTGTGTTGTAACACACACATAAGAGGCACCTTCAAAGTGAGACCTATACCAGATAAACTACAGGAGAGCCGTCTGCAGTGGTACGACACGTTATAAGGCGACCAGCCGACCATATGACCAGAAAAGCGTTAGATATCGAAACTAAACCCCGAGGACTAGGAAGACCCCGAATCATATGGATGTCCGTAGTAAATAAGAACCTCAAAGAAGCCCAAATCAACGAAGAGACGACCCAGGACCGAGCTGCCTGGAGACGCATGATACGGAGGGCCGACCCCAAATAAAATAGCCGTATTATAAGGGGTTTAGCGAGAAGAGATTTGAAGGTTCAGTCGTCTCAAAGCACTACTGTTACTGTTCCATTCAGTGCTTATAAAATCAATGTGGGCCAAAAATGCTAAATCATTGGTCATTGTCATGTCCTTACGGTAAAAATCGATGAGTATCAGTCACCGCCTCATTGAAAACTCTTTGTTGTCACTTTTTGTTGTCCTAGGCCTACCGTTACCTACCTATGTGTCATTGTGTGCTGATTGATTTTAGCACGTGGCTGATCGTTTAGCTCCTGGGCTACGGAAATTTCAATGTGCTTTTTTTACACGTACTTGATGACGACAATGGGTTACTACGCACGATTGACGAAAGCCTTAAGGCTCTTATATTATTAGCCTCGAAGTATGTACATTACATGATCGTATTTTATAGCCCATGTTTTTTTTAAAGTGTGTAGTTCTATTTAAAACTATACACTATCGTATCTTGTCAGTGTCATGTCTTTATTGTACAGGAGAAAAATCGAACGCCTGTTTCATGATCTTTGTCATCATCTAGCATTTCGTTATCTTGAATATGCACCTTAAACTCTGCTTTCCTGTGTTGCTTTCACCCTTGACAAAACATCGACATGTCCCGTCGTCTTTTGTACACCACACTTCTTGCCAGCATAATATCTTTTCTCTTTACATTATTCTTCGGTTAGGTCCTGTACTACCTCAAGAAGATAAACTTTACTAACCTTAGAAGACAAATCAGCAATAATCTCATTCTTCTCATCGATCTGCCTCTCCCTCTCCAGTGCTCTCCTCGCGTGCGCCGCTATTGAGTCCCTGACGCGGGAGCCTTCAAGCGTGGCGTACGCTGCCACTGCGTCTGCGCAGGCCGCTGCCAATGCACCGCGGCGGAGCGTCTCGCCTTCCTCGCCGTCCAGAGATGTGAGGGAAAGGTCACTGTGGAGTCCTGGAAGAAGGAATTTTGGAGTTAGAGGCCAAATACATGAAGCAAACAAAGATTTGAATAGGCCTAATAAACACCTGTGGGTGCAGTGGGTAAGAGGGGCATGCACAGCAGATGGTTATGCTGATTAAAGAAACAAATGAATTGATCCATACGCCATTTTGGTACATATTGACCTTTTAAATGTGCAAGCGAGCTCAAAATTGTTTAAGAGACACATAGCCACATCATGGAAAGCACAGTCATATTTTTCAGAAAACCTTATCGGCTTGATTGACGAAAGCAGTTCCAGACAAGTCTTTGACATCATTATAGCGATTAGCGAGACAAGTCTTGTAAAACTTAAGTGATTTTAATTGAAAAAATGAATTGACCGCTGTTTTATGTTTTTATTTAAATACAGGAAATTATGGGAAAGACTTCATCCAAGTTTAAACACAATTTAAACAAAGAAAACTAACAAAAAACATATATACTAAACATAGCTATTATGTACAACGATTCCACATAATATTATAGTAACTATCCATAACGGATATTATTATAATAACATCCATGAGATGAACCTATAGAATATTTAAAGGTAACAAAACATATTATTGTTAGCTAGCTTTTTAACAGACTTCTAAAAAAGAAGGAGGTTCTCAATTCGAATGTTTGTATTTTTTTTTTTTTATGTTTGTTCGGGCATAACTCCGTCGCTTGCCAACCGATTTGAAAATTTTTTTGTTGGAAAGGGTATACTTCCCAAACTACTGAACCGATTTTGATAAAATTTCAATGGGAGTGGTCCCATTGAAATTTTATCAAAATCGGTTCAGTAGTTTGGTTATTAAATCCAAATAGCTGGAAAAAATAGCTGGAAAAAATATGTGAAAAAATCATCCATTGTCCACGAAATTGCGTATTTTTGCTTTCCTGTGACTTTCCAGTGGTGTTGTTAGGTGTGGGGTACCACTAAAAAGTGAAAAATAAAAAACTTTTTCACAAAAAAAAAGAAACCGACTTCCAAAAACCACTACAAAGTTCAAAATAACTTTAATTTCGGAAGTCGGTGTCAAATAACGAAGAAGCAACCAAAAACACCAACTTCCGAAATTAAAGTTATTTTGAACTTTGCAGTGTTTTTTGGAAGTCGTTTTCTTTTTTTTGTAAAAAAGTTTTTGTTAGATCTAGATTTGAATTGACTTTGTATTATACTGCCACTTGTCTCTGAATCTCTAATTTACCCAAGTAAATCAGCAAGTGTAGAAATCCAACTCCACAGAGTTGAACCAACTGATCGTAAAAATAAACCGTGACTCTGAAACATTGCGTTAAAGAAAATATGGCTAGGAAAAGGGTAACTACAGAGGTGATATAGAATATAGATGGCATGCAAGAAGACATGCCAAACTGGAATAAGGACGGAAGGATGATGAAGATGACGACTGGGGAACTCCCCATTCTATATAACCTCTGTAGTTACTCTTTTCCTAGCCATATTATTTTTAACGCAATGTTTATAGTCGTGGTTTAAGTTTAAGGCCAGTAAACTCTTAATTGCACACACTATATCCCAGGAAAATATAACAGCACATTGTAATGATATCACTTTCTCTATCAACCACTTTCTCATAATCTGAAGTGTTCATAATTCGCGTATTGTTCACGCCGCATCAAACTTTACGGAAGTATTGCAACAAGATCAAGTGAGTTGGTTGATGATGACTTCTTAATAATAGAAAAGTAATGATTGTGGCTAAAAAGTAGAAAATGTTATTGTGTTTTCATATTTTTTGTTCACATTAGATGTTGTAGGAAAAGTTTCAGTTGCAATTGGCGATGTCTTTGATGAATTTGGAAATTGGAAAGCTTGGTTGAGGAATTTTGATTGCCAACAATATAGACTATTAAGAAGTTAAATATAATAGTTCAATCAGAAAATTTTCTATCAATATCCTAAGGCTGTTATGGAAGCCAGGGTCGCGGATTTTGTTCGAAAGAGTTACCGCGGCCCTGGAACACAAAAGGCACTAGGAGGAGCATGGGTGGGTTTTAGTCAGTAAAAGTCTGACACTCCCTGCCGCTCCGCCCAGAGCGGACATTTGATGATTTCCCATCCTCAAAAAAAAAGGCTGTTATGGAATTAAACGAAAAAGAGTAAACACAGCAGACCAGGATGAATTGACACAGTTGCAAAGAAAACTAACAATGTGGAACATTCAGAACCAATCGCCGAATAAGCATTGACGAAAAAACTGCACTTGTTTGCAAAGTGCATTCGATTTTGTAATGAAATACAACAGTTACGAAATGAGCCCGCTATTTGCACCACACCTGATTTCGGCTGATATTGACAGACGAATAAAAACTGTCTCATAACGTTATTGACCTGGGATTTTAACAGAATGTAATATTTGAGATGCAATTTTGAATGAAATGAAATGACAGTATTCGTTCGGTCGAAAATAATAGAGGGAGTAGTAAAAAAAGGTATTTTATGAAATAGAATTGCAATGCAATACATTCAATACATAACAAAAGAATAGATTACAGATTTAGGATCATTTTTTGGCACTCTAAAGGCCCAATGTCAAGTTTCTTGGTCGTAACCGATGCTTGAATATCTTTTGGTTAACCCATACTTTAATCACCGTAGCTTGCAATGTATCTACTGTGCAATTTGTAACATTTTACTCGCAACAAAACCATGGTTGATATCACTATCCATAATTAACGTCACAATTAAAAACCCTGAAATGACACCGATTGACCTTCCCAACTTCAGCATTTCTAGAAACTTCAAACGAAAAGCTTCTGTAACAGTTAAAGCAGCAATGCTTATGTTCCTTTGCACAATGATGTCATATACCGTCACGTCAGGTTGGAGCGTGGTACGCCATGACACCTCGACCCACGGAATGCCGGCAGTCAAACGCCGCATGTTGGTAAATAATGCCGAAATTATTAGGAGCACACGATTTGAAACGAAAGTGATGAATGGCTTTCAATTGTAGAAGATTCAGACGTAAAGGATTTAGAAGTATCAGTAGAGGCTGACAATAGGTATTACCAAAAATTTTATAAGTTGAATTATCTTCGTTTTACAACCACACAAGGTTCTGTTTGGTTTATCAATTCGTCCACTGCTGGACAAGGGCCTCTCTCCTCCAGTGTGGCCATATCCCCGGTGCATCTCACATCCAGCGGACAATGCGATGCAATGCCAGATTGGGTTATAGGATATTTAGAAACTCATGGCGATTTATTGGGAAGTCCATATTGGGACCTTTGGATTGTGACAATGTTCCGTCAGGATACCATGAAGCAGCCTGAGATTTTTTTTGAAATTAAGGCACCAATTATCTAAGCATGGTGACTGACGCTCATTCCTTCAACATCAACAATTTACAGCGCAACACAAAGAATACTAACTTCAAGATCGTGATTCGGATCGAATTTTAATGCTTTTCATACATCGTCTAATGCTCTAATGTTTCCGTAAGCCAACGATCCAGGAACCGATTACGAAGGTCGAACACAATTGTCTGCAGAATTGCGTATACTGCCGATGAGTTGCCACTGTGCAAAGAAGAAACAGTAAACTAAGAGGCTCGCGATGGAAGAAGACAAAGGTAAGTTGGAAATAAAACTGGACGGAAGCATGGATGTATCTGATGATGAAATTATTAAGCGATGGAAACTTGATAATATAAAACTGCTTCAAAATGGCCGTCGCCTTCTACTAGTAATAAGCGTTCTTAAACCAGAAAGACATAAGTACGGGGCTTGTCAAAACAGGACATGAAATAAGTAGACGATAAACACCTTACTTGTACCTGTGTGCAGAAATAATGGTAACTGATTTAAGAAAATATACAACGTAGTTTTTGGAAAATATATCAATGACAAGGTACCAATCACGTCTTTGGGGGCAGGGCAGTGACTTGATGATGGGATGACTAACAATATATCGAGAGTAAAAATGATGTCATGTTGAGTTCAGTCAGTAACATGGACCTTCGATGAGTTAATCAAATGACCTAATGTTACAGTCGCTGTACATAACATTACGATTGTTACCTCTGTCGATATCATTGTCTACAACATCCCTTAACCTGTGTTGCATAATCTATTATGAGACCGTCTCCAAGGATTTGTTTTCAAACACAGAGAGGGCAGCGTCGTAACATCAGCTTTTATTCGCATAATATTATTGAAACCGGCTTCTTCTGTGCAGGTAGCATACAATATGATAATAATGTTTGACTATCTGAATGCCGAAACTTCATTAATGCTCTTATTGCTCATAGCGCGATGTTATATAGCCTTCTTTGATAAATGAGTTATTCAACACTAAAATATTTTTTCAATTCGAACCAGTACCTAGTTCCTGAGATTAGCGCGTTCAACCAGACGAACAAACTCTTCAGCGTTTTAATATTTGTATAGATAAAGAAAAAGGAGCACTTGCTGGGATGCAATATCTGCGAAAGAGTAAGAAGGCAAACAAGGAGACCAATCATATGTAGATGTTTGAAATCCCATCACACACAATGGAAAAGACAACAACCAGCTACCAAATCATAATAAAGAAAAAGATTTTAAACAATTATTAAGACAAAGACATTAAGACGACTAATAGAAGATTATGGAAAAAGAAGACATGTTGCTTCAACCTCCTACACATGAATTGGAATAAGGGTATCAGATGAAAATGACGATGTAGATTATTAAGACAATTGAGCATCTTCCGTATGTTCAAAGTAAAGCTTCTGCCACTCGTTCACAGTATCGTTGCCCTACAAAACGGTCACGCGAGCTGAGGCTACATTCAACTGGATATTTATGCCGTTCCGTGCAGGAAGTGTGCTTGTGGACCATTTATTTAGTTAACCAACTTTTTATATAAATAAAAGCAAATGCTGAATCCAGGTAGATATTTATTCGACAAATCAAAGGGGAAATTGAAACAATTTCAGTTAGGTAAATGAAGATGATCTCAGAATGATAAACAAAATCTTATAAGAGAAAGGTAAAAATATCAATTCTGAAATGATTCAATTACTGATCAAACTCGTAATAATATTTATTTATTTATTTATTTATTTCTCAAACAATTTACATTGTGTTAGAATTCTACAAAAGTACATTACACAATTACAGAAGCAATAATTAAATATAAATATAAAGCAATAGTGTATATGTCGCAGCAACTAGCGACAACTACTAAACAACTAGCTAAATCAGCCGTTTAATTGGCTGCCTAGCCATTTCATTTAACTGCGCTGTTAGCTATAGTGACATCTTTGGTTCAAAATCGTTAAATGACTTGCCCATGTCACTTGTGTCACTGACTAAACTGTACAGTTCAATGAGAAGGCTAGGCTTTTAATGAAACGGCTGATTAAGCTAGTTGGCTGCGACATATATTATATATAATAGAACAGGATAAAATAAATAACATTTCCTTTAAAAAAAAAAAATCTGAAACAAAATTGTCGGTTATCATCCGCTGTTGAACATAGGCATTTCTGAAACTACATTATTATTACAAGTAGGTAACTCTAGTAAAATGACGCAATAACAGGGGTGGCAAATATTAATAGCCTACCTAGAGTATGACGCATATCTTTCCGTGTAAATTCAACGTTCTCTTTATACCCATTTATTATTTTCACCTTACGAATAGTTATCACTTGTGTCAATAGTCTGAAACCTATTGTCAATACTGAATATACAAAATTCTTTTACTTTGTCAGCTACGTCATCAACTGAAGATAGGTTGAGGAAGAAGCGCTTCTGAAGATTTTCAATGTGCCTGATCACTAAACAGGCGTATTATGCATTGTATAGGAGTAGCGAAACTTTTGTGGTACTACTATCAAGAAGGATGGATTGAAGTTAATTAGCCGAGCTGAAGATAGGGTCGGTGAGTGTGTTTTGCTGCAGAACAACTTGCTGCTGCTGTCGCTAACACCGCAGAACTAGCTTTAACTATTTGACTGATAGACCTTAACAATTCAAAAGTGCCTGTAATTGGTCTATTTGAAATGAAGGAATTTGTATGTATGCTCTTTTAAAGATTTATGTATATGCGCCGACACCAATACCGCTCTTCGATACTTGCGCTTACGACCTTTACACCAGCAGTGCGATTCTGTAAACATGTCGAAGTGAACACTTGGGCGGGGTGCACTACGGGTGAGTTGTCAAGGTTTACACCGTGAGATGTCAACAGAATCGACCGGCTGCAATGATGATGATGTTACTAAACCATTTGAAAAGGACTGCGCTGTAGATATAACGTTTGATAGCAGAATAAAGAAATTCCGTAACTTCGAAAAATTCATGTTAAGACCCATAAATAATTTGTAGGCAGTTAATCCAAATAGGCTGAACACTACAGTCGATCAATATGGTCGCGTGATGCCCATACTTGTTATTGAGGTTATTAGGTATTTTGTTCTGACGTACACGTCTGAAAGTTTCGATTTTTACGTGTTAGGGTATTCTATATGATATTGGTGTCAATCTACGACTTTTTAGTTTGAATACGATGAACTTCTTTTGGGTGGAATGTTACAATCGAAGGCAGCAGAAGGTGTTCCATTTGATTCGCTATCGATCTAATATTATCACCTATTGTTTTACTTCTATTTTGTTTTATTGCTCTTTTATTTCTTCGTTATCACAAATGTCATTTTCTTTTATTTTATTGTAAAGGCTGATGCATTCCATAAACTATTATATTATCATAAACTGCTACACACCCTGAATCGTTAATAATGGTCATTCACCCATTGTGAGGGTTCTTTAGCTTGGTCATATCTCATATTTTCTTTGACCCCTTCTTTCATATTTTTACAAAACGTCACTGAGTCCATTTCTTCTCAAGGGGATTAGGCCCGTGTCCTAGCACTATGCACTTACATTATAGGCTTTTTATGAACAAGCTATCCTTCTAAGATATACTACCACGTACCTGAATCATCATCATGTCCAGTGTTAAGCTGTAGCGCCAGCGCCCGCAGCTGCTTATACACCTGAACTGCTTCGCTCCTCAGCCAGCCATCATCTTGGTCTTCAGGCTCTGACTCCATCTCTGCATGGAGAGACCTGGCGGTGTCTGTGGTGTCGATGGGATCTGGGGCCCCGATCCTCTCGGCTAGGGTGTCGTGGGATCTTTGTAGGCGTTCCAGTTCTTTAAGTGTGTTCTGGTAGAGATGTTCCTGGGGAGAAATTGGAGGGTGAACAGGTGTTATTATAATTAGATCGTACTCGTACTTATAAGCCTGCATCATCATGTTGTTAGGCACAGGCATCCTACACAAGGTGTACAAGAAATAACGCAAAACCTGGCACTGAAAAGGGGTCAGTTTACTCATCATTGTGAACAGCTAATACGATGGGACCAATCTAGAAATCGCGAAAAAATATTGTTGTTTAGTACATTTGTTAAGTTATGCAAACTATTTTGTTTTTTTTTTTCATCAAATGACTCCCTTCCGCTCTGGGTGGAGTGGATGGGAGTGTCAGACTCTAAGTGACTAAAACCTATCCGTGTTCCTCCGAATGTCCTTTGCTTTCCCGCGCCGCGGTGACTCTTTCGAACAAATTCCGCAACCCTGGCAGATGCAAACTGATACAAATGTATGGGGCAGTTGATTGTTGACACATATACTCGTATCACTTACACCCTGTATTCAATCAAGTGGCGTTTTTATTATCTAGAATACCAGTGAAATTCTAGCTACCCTTATTACCTACCTACCTATCATAGCATGAAAATATTTTAAGATGCTTAAAAGACTGCTTTTAAAATAATAAACATTTTTAAATTCAGAGTAGGTATTCTCACTAAAATAAAAAGGAAATTGTTTCAAAAAATTAAAAAGAAGTCAGCGAAGGTTGTGCAGCATATGTACAGAATAACAAGTACGTACTAAAAACAGGTGTTCTGAAAACAAACAAGAAAGCCTTGGAAAACGTACCACCTGAGCGAAGCGTTGTGCAATTTATACCGGCTGTGAATAGTCACGTTCATACGATTATAGACTCAACTAAATTGCGAGCACAAAGAAGGAATTCAGGAATTTCTAAAGAATATATTGATAATGCTCAGTTGAGTAGAGATTTTAAAAGAATCGTTCTGTAACTCGTTAGGGCAGAGACTAACTCGTCAATCAATAAAAAAATAAAGTTTATAAGCAACAGTTCATTTACCGTATCCTGAAGGGCAATAAAAGAAATTAACGAAACATTGAAGTAATTCTCCAACAGCGAGAACGGAATCCCTAAGGATAGAAAACGGCTGTTGGGTGCCAAAAAGCTTCCAGAAATCACTCTCACTATGTCGCAATTTACAGTCTTCAACTTATCCTTTCTTGCTTTTAGAGCTCTAGCAACATAAGACGAAACACACGAATAAAGACAATACATTAAAAATAACCTTGCTACAAATAAAACCACATAGAGCGTCATTCAAAGGGATTCGTATAGAAGGACCATTACAGACAGATCTGAGCCCAAAGCATTGCCCAAGAGTAACCTTCGGATCGAGATTAGTTTTTAATTACTGTCCATTGTTCTTGGTTAATCCGCCGGATATTGCAAAGTGAAAGGATTGGTTTGTTTCGGGATGGAATTGAATGAAATGACTAATTAGGTAGGTAATATGCTTGATTTGTATTGTCCATAGATTTATGCTATTTAAGAACTAACTTTATGCCTGAACATCTAGACAAACATGATTTTAGCAATAGCGATTGTCGAAATGCAAGAATTGATCATGTCCCACACAACATGTCCTTATGATGATGTCAATTCTATGGACGATACGTTTAGGACGTTTTTTAAATCCGTTTTTAGAGCCTATCCTATTTCCTGATCTACCATTTTGGACTAGAATGCCTACCTTAATACAAATTGTATTGTCGAAACACGTTTTAATTTTATATTTGCTTCTGTTGATTTGTACCTTTCAGCTGCTCA
This sequence comes from Melanchra persicariae, assembly GCA_947386135.1. Taxonomy (NCBI): domain Eukaryota; kingdom Metazoa; phylum Arthropoda; class Insecta; order Lepidoptera; family Noctuidae; genus Melanchra; species Melanchra persicariae. The sequence continues at coordinate 2,774,880 of OX376661.1, read as the reverse complement.
TTTAGTAGACTTATCGTGTAGGATAGCACAGTATATTCCTGACACTTCAACTTCTTTTATTTATTGTCTAGCAGTCAATGTATGTGTCCTTTCTAGTCTTAGAAAGAGGGAAATTTGTCTGAACGTTTGTCTGCGAGAGTCTGAGGAAATACAGATCTGACAAAACAAAAGACACTGATGGAGAGCACTATAGGTATGTGATACAGGAAGCTACTTTACAACTCGGGAAATAAACCACAGTCCCTGGGAGAGGCCAAGAAAAACCTAGCTACACATGCATAAATGTACTTGCTCACAATATCACAACGTCGCCAACTACAAACCCTAAGCAAGGGCTTAGTACGTAATAAGGCGATACGTCGGGCACTTCCCATACAACTACTTACGAAGCCATACAAAATTGATGATATTTCTCACAATTCAATTACAAGTACCTATCGCAAGTTCCACAGGAAATCATGTTACCATATTACGCAGGAACATAACTGGGGAGCTCGTGGCTCTATTATCACATCGATCTTCTAGCTTAAGCAACGCTTGCGCCGAGGTTGGTCTGTGGATGGGTGAATGAAATGGGTTGTGGAGGTCTGGTAGGCTGCCGCTCTACGTAAAATACTGGTATTCAGCTGAATCCGGCTTGACTGGGAGCCGACCCCAATATAGTTGGGAAAAGGCTAGGCAGATGATGATGATAACTGAGGCTACGAAATTAAGATAAGGAGAAGACGATGGATAAATGTAGGCGTGGTTCTAAACGAATACTAAACTTCTTAGCCTTTTCCCAACTATGTTAGGGTTGACTCGAGTATTTTGCATTCATTGATTCAAGATTGCCCGTATGGCAATCGCCCCATGCCCATGCAATATGCCCCGACCTTGGCAATCCTGTGACTGGGTTACACGACATGCGTTTGAAAGATTGGTGTCACATTTTTTTGATTCTAACATCCCAAGACGACTGTCAAACATGTCCAAAAGTCCAACTGACCAACAGCTTAACGGAGGAAACTCGGTATGTTAAGGTGTTCACCCATACACGGAACGACCGAGGGAAGCTTTGCTTAATCTTGAAGATCGACCCCTTGTTTTGGATGGGACATCATCAAATGACTCCTCCCGCTCAGAGCCTCCGGAGCAGAAAGGAGTATCAGACTCTTACTGACCAAAGCTCATTCGTGTTCCTCCTAATGTCCTTTACGTTCCAGGGGCGCGGTGATCCGCAACCCAAGCGGGCACTGGCTAGGGCCTGTTCATTAACTCGGGCCTAGTTCTGATCGAACGGCGAGCCACCCAACGCTCGCCGTCCGTCCGCAGGCCTGCGCCTACGGTGGCCGTGAATCGCCCTAAGACTCCCGACGCCCGGGGCGTCAAAGATCGACCCTTACGGATTTTATTATTTAGCCACGAGTTCCTCTACGAATTTACCAAAGTTTAAAACATAACTTTGCCCCTATTACAAAGATTCTCTGTGAGTATGACAGACAGATAGACTTAGAAACATCCCCTTTTGGCACGCCTAACTATAAAATAACTACATAGCTAAAGAACAGATAAACAATACGTTATATCTAGAGATACAAGCTCTCAAGTCCATCTTGCTCCAAATCTATCACCAATATTTTTATTTCAGTAACAACGGAAGTTCTTGTAGCAAGACACTCGAGATATCGAGACCATTGCACAACACTGCACATCCATCATTGTATTTATGTAGATCTGAATCAAATTAGGTACCTCCAATCTTGTAACAGATGTCATTAGAGTTATGAACGTCGATTCAATAATAAAATATTACAATAGAGCTTACTTTGGAGGTCGTGATGATGAATACACATATTTTGAACAATGCAAAACAAAGACTGTACGAGATTTATATTGCTCCTAAATTTTGCTAATGAACAGGGGCCTAACCACCAACTCTTAAAGCAGTATTACTTCAATATTACTTCCAGTGGGAAGGAGACGGAGCTATACAGGACGTATAGCTCCGTCTCTTTCTCACTGGAAGTAATATTAAAGTAATACTGCTTTAAGAGTTGGTGGTTTAGGCCCTGAAGCTTCGATTTAATGATTTCTTAAAGATCAAAAATATGAATTGCAGATGAGATATTCAGGAATTGATCGCTATATGAGGTAAAAAGATTTATTCAGTTACTTTCATAGCATCAATACTGTTAGTTTAGTTTAATTACGTAGCTTACTTCCCATCAATGCTCTAGAGTCTTCACAATGAAACACGGTATTCTAAAGAAAATGTGAGCTATAAAAATCTAAACACGTGTTTCCCGGAAAGGGTGGAATATATTCCTTGACTTCACAAACTTGCCGCCACCTTGGACGTAAATAAATTAATATTTTATGAATAAACATTAAAGAAGTAGCTCATAATGAATTCTATTATATGAGTCGCGGTTTCAGTATTGGCGCCATCATTATTAAATAACTTACCTACGTAAAAATTGTCAAGGCAAAGGAAAGTCTACTAAAGACATTAGTCCTAAATGGATAACTATTCTCTAATGAAATGTTAACGTATCGTTAACGACAGGGTTTCAATTACATAACTGGCCATGAAATGGACAATGTCATCGAGGTCAAAAAGCTTAAAAATTTACTAATCCCGTAAGTACTTAAGGCTTATCTAGGAATGTTTATTGTTGAAATTATATTCTAACTCATGCCACATTCCAGTCATCTATGGTGAGGTGTCTAATTATTATTTTATTACTGTAATTTACTGACCCCAAGCTCCTGTTTCCTGAGATATTCCTCGACTCGACTCAAGCAAATTGGCTGTTATTTATTGCTAATAACTAAATTTAATCGCAGAGTTTATCCCGCATAATCTTTCACCGTACCTGTTCTTTCAACTGCCTCTCCAAAGCGATGATCCTGTCATTGGCCTCATCGAGCTGCTGCATCAGATTCTCCTTGTCGTGTAGCGATCCCGTCAACCTTCTCTCCAGGTCTGACTTCTTGTCCGTCACCATCGCCAACTCCGATTTCAAGGATTCCAGACTTTGTACATGGTCCTGTTGGATTATGATTTGGATTAGAATACTTACTGTTAATTTTCTTTCATACAGTTTTGCCGGAGTATTGCTACCTGATGAAAATAACCTGCGATCTTTGTAATCTGGAGTGAATGTTCTAGGCAAGTGTGCGTTATCATCGACCTCAATATCATAGCTTACCTACCATAAAACGTCTGACACAAAGTGTTAAACTAACTGAGATAAAGATTGTCGAAAATATATGGGACCTAAAAGTGCAACCCAAGTTTTTACCTTGTCAATCCCCAATATTTTGGATGTCTGACTATCCATATCTTTGATAGAATGACCTTTTAACCCGCCGATGAATTAGAACCGCTGATGCAGTGGTCATGGTACTGTCTAAGTAAAACAAATGAAGACTTTACTACGCTTGTATCACGGATGAGTCTTAAGATTGCATAATAAGCATTCTGTGCACCACTCACCAATTAACAGATTTTAAGGTTCAAACTTCAGGGTTATTCATTAGTGCAGTGCAATTGCATTTTTTTACTCTATACAGGCAAATATTCTCTTGTACCAGTTTGTTGGAACGAATGCCATATTAAGTTACACTGGTGATGAAATAAAATCAACACTCGATTGGTTGATCTAAGAATTTTGCAATCATCATCATCATCATCATATCAGCCGAAAGACGTCCACTGCTGGACATAGGCCTCCCCCAAGCGTCGCCACAACAACCGGTCCTGTGCGTCTCGCATCCATCGGTTACCCGCGACCCTCACCAGGTCATCGGTCCACCTTGTGGGAGGCCTTCCAACGCTGCGTCTTCCGGTACGCGGTCGCCACTCCAAAACTTTTCGGCCCCATCGACCATCTGTTCTGCGAGCAATGTGCCCCGCCCACTGCCACTTCAATTTGGCGATCCTTCGGGCTATGTCGGTAACCTTGGTTCTCTTGCGGATATCATCATTCTTGATTCGATCACGCAAGGAAACTCCGAGCATTGCCCTCTCCATTGCCCTTTGGGTGACTTTAAGCCTTCTGATGAGGCCCATTGTGAGCGACCACGTTTCGAGTCCATAGGTCATCACTGGCAACACGCACTGGTCATAGACTTTCGTCTTGAGACACTGTGGTATGTGAGACGAGAAGATACCGCGCAACTTCCCGAACGCCGCCCAGCCGAGTCGGATTCGACGGTTGACTTCCTTCTCGAAGTTAGCCCTACCTAGCTGGATCGTGTGTCCCAGGTAGACGTACTCATCAACAACTTCGAGTGCAGAGCCTCCAATCTTGATAGGAGTGGGTGCTACATGGGTATTTACCATGACCTTGGTTTTGTCCATGTTCATTTTAAGACCCACTCTTTCGGAAGCTCTACTGAGGTCATCGAGCATTGTACTGAGGTCCTCCGTGGTCTCAGCCATGACGACTATATCGTCGGCAAATCGAAGATGAGTGATGTACTCGCCATTTACATTGATGCCTAGCCTTTTCCAGTCCAAAACCTTGAAGACGTCCTCCATTGCGGCCGTGAACAGTTTCGGAGAAATTACGTCTCCCTGCCTCACACCCCGCTGCAGGAGGATAGGTTCTGATGTCTGATCCTGAAGTCGGACTGACATGGTGGCGTTTTCATACAAACACTTCAGCACCTCGATGTACCGATAGTCGAGAATTTTGCAATGTACGCGAGAAATACTTAATTTTTATTTATATGAGGAAAAGGTTTATTTTAGGTTTAAAAGGTCCATTCCATAGCATGAGTCATTCCAACTTTATCTTTGGGATGTTAGCGTTTCTTGATGCCTCTAGTTTAAACGGCGAGAAAATATCTTGAAATGGAGCTTGTTAACCACACAATGAAATAAAAAAACGTACCTGTAAGCTGGTTTTCCTCATAGAGCATTGGTCTTTAAGCCCCTCAAGTTGCGCCAAGAGGTTGGCTTCTGTTGCTGATGACTCTTTAAGCTGCACCGTCAGTCTAGAGTTCTGTGCAGTTAGCTCTGCTATTAGACTCTGTTTCTCCTCATCGCGCTGTGGACAAAGATTGAAGATATTTTAGTAAGATGCGAATAATAGCGTTACGGTTCACAGAGGACAATAGAAGACTACATGTTGCAACTACTCCAAGAAACATGGGATAAGAAGGGGATGAGGTGCAAAGTTTTTTTTTTGTGAAAAACCTTATCATAAATTATTACATAGGTTGTGCAATAGGAACTGTTAGGTCACAATAAATTAATATTACACGAGGTATGTTAAGAATTATTCACACGCAAAACGTCTAATTTGATTGATTAAAATAACCAAACAATTAGAAACGTTAGCGAGTGTGATTAATTGAGAATGTGTGAGCAATTATTTTGTTATCGAATTCCGGTAGGAAAGCAAGCAATTTAGGTGAACCATAATTGATGATGGGAATCATTCATGGGGACAGTAGAATAATCATTGACCTTGGGCTGTTTGTAATCAATAGGATTTAGGTATTGATTGTTTTGTGTTTAAGCTGTTAAAGCCTTGTAGTTATACTTATAATGAAGCTATTAATCATAATATCTAGATAAGAAAGATCTAAATGACTGTGGTCCTCTGGTAGGCACAGCTATCTTAGGTCATAAGAGCGTTTAATTTTCATGGAACTTTATACGCATACGCAAGATATCTGAATCTAAAAATGTAGTGAAGAACCTTTTTAAAAAATAGTTTAGAGAGAGCCACTTTAAAATGTTCTGTATAAAGTGAAAAATCAAACGTTCTCTTTCTTCAGTACCATTTCATTCAAATCGGTTCACTCATTTCCAAAAATAAAGACAAAGCCAGTTTGTATGAAATATCGTAAGGAATAAACTCCCTTAAGAATAACGACAAGCTTAAAATGGAACTTTATACCTCGTACTCTACGCAGGCATACGACTGAGTCATAACTGGATGTATTTTTATGATTCCTACAAAGCTAATTCCAAGGTCGAAACACTTTCATGCTTGTGATACGTGAAATCATAAAAAAGCATAAAATGGCAGTTCTGGTTAGTTTGTTTATATCCATGGAAAATTCTTGTTTTCAAGACTCCCACCATTCATAATGCGTTTCATTTTATATTGTTTGCTTGTTTAAATTAGAAACAATAGTTTCTTGTTGGTGGTTTTATTGAGACTAATTATTATTTTATAATTCTTTATCAAAAATAAGTTAACACTTAACTAAACAAACAGAGATAACTATATTTCAACGCAACAATGCCTATCGCCATTTATGAGCTGCGTAAAACCTATCTGCAAAAATGAACTGGCTATTCCCAGAAATAAAACGCTAAACATGGCTAATCGTCTTAATAGGCATAACAGCACAAAGTTAGAGCAATCTCAACTTTCATCCACTAGTTTTAGAGAACATTATTATATCATCCATATAATATTTACGAAACAGTTTTTTCCTAGTCTTTTTGGAAGGACGTCAGATCAGAAGGCGTGACGCGTTTCAACATTGTCTTTGCTTTAAGATGTTTGCTTATGTTTTAAATCTGCATTGTTGTTAAGAGATTGTCAATATTGAACAGCAATTCACTTACTTGAGATTTGACTATAACCTTTAGCAAGTTCTAAGTGAGTTTTCTATTGTTGACCTAATTAGGGAAAACCCAAATATTGTTTGTCCTCGTATTTGCAATTGCTTTGGTATTAAGTATATCCGTTTGGTAAATCACAAGGTGACAATAATGAGTTGGTTTTATAAGGTTTTTTTGTAACAAATAAAACAAGATCACAGCTAGTAGTAAGCTGTGATCTGTTTTTCACTGTCAGACACACAGAATTGAATACATCTTCCAAACTAAACGATACTTATCAAAATCATCATGCAGAACAATATTTACTTATCAACTACATCTTTTCTAGGCTCGTTACCCAACAGTTCAGCTGGTAGCCAATTGCCAACACAGGTAATTGCAGAGGATGTGATGGGACGGAAGCCAAGCTATGGCATCCTGGCAGGAAGACCACGAAGGTCCCAAAGCAACCATGAACTAGAAGAATCTGATGTTTTTTTTTTGACAAATTATTTTCATGATCAGTTTGTGAGGATGGGAGAGATAATGAAGGTTGTGAATGTCATTGCTTAGTGTGCCAGAGAATTTATAGTGACGCCTAATAAAGGTTACATGATAATGCAGTTTTTAAATCTGATTCAGATTATTTTGCCGATAAACATTCGAAATGAGAAAAGAAAGTCTATAGATGCCCAATGATTCGAAAATGAAAAAAAAGATTTGTCAATACTAATAAAGGAACTTATAAACTCAAACGTCTAGATTAAACGAAAATTAGAATTATTTATATTATGAAAGGTTATGGGGGAGGCCTTTGCTCAGCAGTGGGACACAATACGCTCATAAAAAAAAATTACTTTGACATAAATGTGGGATAAAGATCCACACTTCGCCTGAATGTTTGAAAAGAAAATCAAGACTCTAAGACTTTAGCTGCCTTTTCAAATCAATTTCTCCAAGCTAACCACCAAGTCAAACAGATAAGAACGATAGCTCATAATGAAAAACGGCTGCTAGACAATCAAATGAAAAGTGCTTCAGCAGGGTGTGGCGTTAATTGCCTAATTGGCCCTGAAAGCTTCAGGGGCCTGCCCGATGACTATAAATTCCCTAGAATTGCGTAATTCTAACGTGTAATGTCACTGCGTCCTTGACTTTCCAGCCTTATTCGTCGGCGTACCTACGATTATTATTATAATGATATATTTGGCGTTTCCTGGAAAAGGGTACTATATATTTTTGGTAGTAGTTTGTTTACGGCAATATGAATGTTCCGTATGGGAGTATTTTGTTTTGCCTTTAAAATGATTACCTTGTTTATTTTGACGTTATGGTGCTTTATACATATGTATATCCAGGAAACATTATTCTATTTATTTTTAGCCTGCGTTTCTATTATCATCATCATTTTCTTACCCTTAACCCCATTTATATGGCGTAAGCGCAACCTATCTTCGTCCGTTCGTTTATATACTGATCTATATATAGCCTTCATCGTAGTAGTCATCCCCTTTCCAGCCATATCATCTTTCACACAGTCCATCCAAAGTTTCGATCAGCCTACATTTCCATTTTCAAAAATGTTTCTCAATACCAGCCCACTTAAACGTTATAAAACCGTCGAAATCGACAAGAGAGCGAGGCTATCAAGATCAGATTGTTTGGAACCAAGGTTGATCATTGACTGGATAAGTTAGCAACTTCCCATCTACATAATATGTGAGTCAGTCATTGTGTAACAATCTCTTTGCCGATCGTTTTACATTAAGACGACGTGATCTGACACAGATAAATTGTATCACATTTATTGTTCCGAATCATCACGGTCTAAGATCTAGGTGTGAATTGGTGTCTTTAAAAATGCACCTTCTTAAAATCAACCGAAATCAACAACAACAATACACAACATACTGCTAAATCACAAGCCTCCTCTCTTCGAGAATCACAAGCCGTAATTTACTAGGCGGGCCCTGTTGGTGGGTGACATACTGTCTTTGAATGTCAAATCTCGTGTCATTTTCACCTTCGAACAAATTACATCCTCAGTACAAGACTTGAACTGTGAAACGTTTATTTATCTATAACCATTACAAACACTAATGGCTAAGTAATCTCAAGATTTCTAAACACTTTCTTCACGTTACTTACAATCGATGCAACATCTACTTTATTCACATTACCTATAACAATTTCAAGAACTTTGAACTCTTCCGTAACAAGTATGTGAATGTGTTGTCCCGAATAAATAAAATTAAACTTAACATAACACGTGCACATATCCTCATTAAAATTACGAAAGTACGGAGAATTTGACAGGCGACCTCTCACGTACGATTTTTTCAAGTAATCGAGGTTTTTTGCTTGGTATTCGAATCTAACGGAGTTTCATCATTCGTGGCGGTTACGTCCATTGAGAATTGATTGGTGCAAAAAACAGCCCTTTAGTGATGGACGGGCTTTCACGAACGTGCGTTGGGCTTAGTAAGCGTGATCTGGTTTTTGCCGGTCAACAAAAAGGGGACTCTAGATTATAGTAGATTTCTGTAAGTATCCGACAAAAGTAGGACCTGGAAAAGACCCGCAAGCATATGATATGAGAAAAGAAGCGAAAACTAAGCAGTAGGAGGAACAAGGCTGCCAATAATGGTGATGATTATGATATCAAATAAAGAATAGGAGGATATACCTAAGGACCACAATTAACAAATTCAGCAATTCAAAAATTGAAGACCGCATAGCCATGTTAAAGGCCACTATTCTTTTACATTCAAATAAAGTCGTGTCCTAAAAGTACCTATGCTCCATTAGTAGACCACAATGTTAAAGCTAAGGTCAGACAAGCCGATGATCCATCGACCATGTATAAAGGGCTTAATATAACGTTCGGTCATATACAAAACGTTAATAACTTAAGTTAGTTAACAATATGCACGTTTAACGAAACCGTGTGTGTTGAAGGACATAAAGGTAATCCTTCGTACGGTAATAGGATTACGATCAACGAAATTAAGCTCCGGCACGTTTTTTGAACCAAAGTAAGGTTTCCGTCTTGGTGTGTTGCTATTGTCAGCGGTTTGGAAGATTTGGCTTTCTTATTGTGACGTCTTTCAATGGCAATGTAGAAGGGAATTCACGTAATCTTATCTTGAGGCTTTGTAGGCTTTATAATAATAATGCTCAGTCTCTTTTTATGCAACGACTGAAATTATTATTTTATAATAATCAAGATGGGGCTTCAAACACATCATCTAATTCACAACTCTATCAAATGTAGATGAGAAAACTCATAGAAGTAATAGTTTTTCCATTCCTTATAATCCTGGATCAAAACAGCAGAAAAAAGTCAAGTATGCCATTTAAGAATTACATCAATGTCGTTACTCACGGCTGCTAGCATATCCTTGTGTTCTTTTGTGAGTAAAATTTTGTTAGCATACCCATGCCATAAGAATGTCAACAACGACGCACTTCTTCCTGCTCTTGTGACACGTTACATTCTTCATGCCAGCTGTTGTTTCATCTTCTTTCATATCATCATACAATCCCTTCATGTTTTCTTTGAGTCTTCTTCTCCTACTCTTAAAAATATCTAACTTCACTTATCCCAAGTTACTAGGGATTGACGCAAGCGCATCACATTTTTATCTTCCATTCTCTTTTCATAATATTCCACACACAATCCATGTATGCTTTACTTTCGGCCGCTTTCTATAACATATCTCAATCCCAATCTTGATCCCGATCCTTGTCTGTAACCAATCAACGGCCGAGTTTGTGTCCTTCACCACACAATCCTCACCTTTGATTGGTTACAGACAAGGATCGGGATCAAGATTGGGATTGAGATAAATTATAGAAAGCGGCCGTTAGTCATCCTCTTCCTTTCCATCTTTCAATATTTATATTCATCACTCTTTAGGAATAACTCCTTCAAGATTTTCCTTTTGAAAACATTCATGTAATTCTGACAATTCGCTTACACAGGCACTTCGCCTCAGCCTTGACTCAGTTCACTAATAGTGGTAATGCACGTTTTCAATGTTAATTACATCGAAACTACGAAGTTTGGACACAAAGCCTTTTTGTGCCAATTGTAGGGTCAAGGGGACACGCTTATTGTTTTAAATTGTGGCCATTTTGCATTATACACAGTTAAACAATGTGAAAAAGCTAATATTTGAATTGTTTTTATTGTAGTCTGAAATGTATTAGGATAATAATCTAAACTGAATCTGGTTTTGATTGAAAGGCAGAGAGAGCATGTTAAAACCACTAGTGGCTTGGCTAAGAAACGGAACCTATTTTTTTTAAATTGAGTAATTTCCGACATTTGCGAGACCTATGAGCCTTTAAAACTGGCAGGCTTATAGAATCAGTTTTGGCCTCTGATTATAGCTATTGCCAGCCAGTAGGATGTAATTTTGTCTAAACCCCTTTGGTTAAGTACGTTTGAGCTATTTTTAGGGAAATCATCAAATGACTCCTTCCGGTCTGGGTGGAGCGGGAGCTAGGGACTGTCAAACTCTTACTGACTAAAACTCATCCGTGCTCCAGTGCCCTATGTGTTTCAGGGCCGCGGTGAATCTTTCGAACAAAAATTCGCAACCCTGGTAAGCTCTGGCCCTAACGGGCCGGTCAACCACTTTTCAAATGCCTTCCGTATTGAAGCATGTCGCAAACCTAGACTACCCTCCAACTATGTAACAAACAAACTGTAACCACGACAACTAATGTCGCTAATTCCTTATCTTGCAAAATTATAGCCTAAGCCTCATGAAGACGTTAACAAATTGCTACTTAAGAAATTCTTGCGTGTAACATTACATAAAGTATGAGTTGATGGTAGTAGCGGTAATTATGATCATCATCGTATTGGCCTGAAAACGTCAACAGTTGAGTGTGGGCTTCCTAATGACCAGATAGAAGATACTGACTAAGTAATTAACATGCTTTGAAGATGGATTGGTGAGTGCAGTGAAGTATCAGTACGGGAACTGTCAATCTTCCTGGAGGCGTCTAGTAAGTAAGTTTATTCTTTATACAAATTAAGTAGGTTTAAAATCAGTAGTTTTTGAAGTTCGAAATACATAAAACTGTCCCCATCAAACACACGCCCATCAACGTCAGCTGACTGCAAGTACTTAAGGGTCAAGAAGTTGGAGTCGCGCCACAACACGAATTTCAAGTCGTTCGTGGTGCGAGTTCCGATTCATACATATTGAGACCTTCCTCAAGGAAGAGAAGTTTTGGCCGAAGGGTGTCGTGTATCGGCAATTCCGCGGAAGGCTTCGCGACACCACGCAGCGCAACACGACGCCGTCATTTCGTGTAAAATAGAGGGTCTTTGTTACCCACCCGAAAGTATAGAATAGTATTGGCCCAACAACTGGCAAGGAACGTCTTAAAGAAGTGTCTCACTCTTTTTGCATGATTTTGTCCAAGCAATGACTTTTTAAATTAAGTATAGGTACTCTTGTATCCTTAATTTTGTTCCTACACTGTGTGTTTACCAAAAAAAAACATGCGTTCTTTCTTTCTTTTGATGTAGGTTATACATAACCATTTAACATTAGGTACAGGCACGATATTCTTCTAAAGGGGTAGAAAGACCCTGATAAAAGTGATTTTTTGGCGAGCCTATTGTCTTTGTCACTATGAAATATAGTTAAGTATATTATAAATTATAACATTTCTCGCTACTAAGCAAAACAAAAACAATAACTCATAATAGAAATTACAATATAATTCTCATAACATAACGAGTGGTTGACAATCAAATGACACTACATTATATTGCAAAACAGCCATTATGTGTAATGTCCAAGTTATTACGGCAGGTGTTCGAACTTACTGGTAAATGACACTATTTATTATCTACGTAAGTGAATGTCAATCTGTATGGTAATAATGTTCTTGGTAATAGTTCGATTGTATCTACTAGATGGGGATTTCTGAGAAGGACCAAGGACTCTGTTTGAAGGTATTACGGATGGTAAATGGTCCTTGTCCCTAATTATTTGTTTGTTTGTATGTTTGCAAAAGTTAACCTCTGAATGTACTGATCAGATGACCATTTTTGCTTGCTTCCTTATTCTTTGTTTATTAGAAATTTACCTACGCTGAGTGTTATATTGCCCTCCCGAATCTAAAGTGCAGTAACAACAAAAAACACAAAAATTTGAACTGTAAAATAAAAGTTTTCCTGCTGCTAACACATCCTTGTGTTCTTTCATGCGTAAAATTTTGTTAGGATACACACTGCCATTGACAACAATGACACTTATTCCTGCCCTTGTGACAGGTTACATTCTCCATGCCAGCTGTCGTTTCCTCTTCTTTCATATCATCACACAATCCCTTATTTTTATCTTTTGTTTAGTCTTTATCTTCTCCTACTTCTTAAAAATATCTAACTTTCCTTGTCCCATGTTACTTGGGATTGGCGCAAGCGCTACACATTTTCTTCTTCCACTCCTCCCTTAACAGTCACTCAATCATTCGCTTCTATTTCTTTCATAATATTCCTCACACAATTTATGTTCTTATCCTTAAAAACACGAAAAGTTGAAGTGTAAAATATAAGTTTTCTTGTTTTAGGTGTTACTGCACTGTAAGTTTGGGATGGCAGAACAGGCTACGTCTTATCCTGGACAAACGTCCGTTTCCTTTGGTTATTTATAGGATATGAATACAATGCCTTGGGAAAAAATCTGGTTGCTCAAGTTTTATTTGACTAATAATAACAGTTAATGACAGTATGCTAATCAGAAGCCGAATTATTCTACTAATTTATAAGCAACAATCGCATTCGCAAAAAAAGCCTTAATTTCCATACATTTTTGACAGATTGCAACTGACATGCGAATGCTAACGTTGCTTAAAAATGAGTAGAATTGACACTCAGGTCCTGGCACTTCCAGGGTCGCTTATACCAGTTCTATCTGAAGACATGTCGACGAAATAACTTATACAACTTCTGTTATCCGTTTGCCTATCAGGCATTTAAGTACTTAAGCTCTTTGCCAAAAAAATGCTAAGCAAATTGCCCATGAAATTGGAAAAAAGCTCTGTGTCGTAACTCTTTCTAACTAGGCTCATTTCTGGCGGAATAAACTTATTTTCTTTCTTTCTTTCTTTCTTTCTAGGTAATAGGAGGTGGCAGCCACCACGCTTCGATTGCTTCTTGATACGCTTTATTAAACTACTCTTTATTTTTCACTCCGGACGCTTTTATCCTGCACGCATTACATCGTTCTCACATATATGTATAACAGCGTATTTTCAACATGAAAGATGTACTTAACCATAATTTTATTATTATTTTTAAAAGAGTGTCCGTGGAGTTCCTTGCACGTTCTTCTCCATAGAGATGCTTTGGAACGTGCAAATAGCTTCATGTTTTTGACTGACCGATTTTAACGGTTAATCTTCCTTTCAATCGTTTTCTTACTACCATACATCTAGAAATGGCATTTCTAAAAAAACTCTCTTTTGTATTCTTCAAGTGGCATATTGTTCTACTAGCAAATAACAGGAAAGTTAAAAAATTACCCCACGAGAACGTACTATTATCCTACTAAGAAGATAGCTGCGCAGACCCAAAATAACCTACCAGGGTTGCGGAATTTGTTCAAAAGAGTCACCGGTGCCCTGGAACGCAAATGGCGTAAGGAGGAGCACGGATGGGTTTTAGTCAGTAAGAGTCTGACACTCCCTTCCGCTTCGTCCAGTGCGGAAGAAGTCATTTGATGACTTCCCATCCATAAAAAACCCTAATTCAGAATATGCCATGTGCCAAATGTATTCAAAATCCGTACAGCCGATGAAGTGTAAAAGACTACCGACGTTTCACTCATTATCAATATTAATAAATATTTCAATACAGAAAACAAACACTGCATCATTTTTACGTAAACTAATCTATACAATGATTTACAATCAAATGTCGTTCACTTACGACAGACGTGCAGTCCTTGCATCCTAAACACATAATTGTATTAGTCACTTGAATTTATATGTGAACTAAATAGATTTATGGTCTATTTAGCTGATCTTGTATTCATGGGAGGTCGGTTTGGTCCTATTGTGTAAGAGTTATATATTGTAAGTGAATTACTTCATAGCAGTGACGAAGAGTGAGGATATTGTATAAGGTGAATCAGCTAGCATTAATTGATTAGATAAGTAGGCTATGTAGTTCTTGGTGTTGTCATGAAGAAACATAATACTAAAATAGGTATTGATGTAAACTTTATTCAGGATCACGGTAAGTAACTCATTGGTCCATTTACGGATTATCGTTACATGTTCTAAAATAAAGGGTTTGAAAAAAAATCTATAAAGCTGTTGGTTCGTCTAGAACAGGAGTAGTAAAACTTTTTTTTTACCAAGGACCAGAAAAAAGTAAAAAATGTTTGGGAGGCCTCAATGAAATTATAAGTCGCTAGGCTAAAATGGCATACACGTCGCAAAAACATTCCTGGGGCGCTTGATACGTTTTATTAAACTACTATCTACCAAAAAACACCAAAATACCTACCATCAAAATGAGAAATATGCCCTTAAGATTTTTCTATACTTTTGTCATGATATTTTCATAGTAAGACCAGCGATTTTTACTACCGCGATTTGTTATGGCTTTATGTTACAAACGGAGGGCTAATACACTATACACTCTAACTGCCAAAATGACATTGACAGACTAGGTTGAAATTGAAACCCACTGAGTGGACCCGTGATCCACTGTTTGCCAATCCCAGGGGCTCGAAACTGCTATTGCAATCGTGTCTCAATGACCGGTCAGTGATCGAATATTTGACAACTTTGACAGTTTTTGTATGGGAAATGTGTCATAAGTTTGACGTTATACGTCAAAAATCGATCATTGACCGGTCATTGAGACACGATTGCAATAGCAGACTCGACCCCCTGTTCTAGAACCACAACTTTTCTTTCCATAAACTGATAAGTAAGATAAATTTTACAACTAACCTGTTTAACAGAATTATCCCTGGAGTCGATCTTGGCCGTGAGCTCCTTGATGTCGTTCTGCAGCTCCAGCATCCGTGCCTCGTATTCGCCTTGTGTTGTGTCCAGCCGTCGTCTCAGCAGGTGTTTCTCTTGTTCTAGTTCCTGGGGAGGAGAGAGGAAGTTTTAAAGCTTCATTAAGGAGATGGTGGATGGAGGTGGTGTATTGTCCTAGAAGCCAGAGAAGTCTTGAAAAACAATAGAAGGTAACGACAAAAATTGTTACTTGTTGATGAATTATATTTTGTATGCTGGTTGAAAATAACACTTTTACACGTCAGTCTTTCCTGTCAATTGTAAATAAATATTAAATATTTCCTATCTGACAAACATGAGAAGAAACACCGAAACAAACTCAGAGGTCTTCTTGTCTATCATTTGTCTCTGTTTTCATATTAATAGGTCTAGTACCTATTTAATGATCCTTGGCAACATCACAGCATTTACAACGACATTGAAGATTTTAGAAAAAAAATACTCGTAAAATCTTCTGTAATCTTTAAAATAAGGGGGTTTATTAAATATTGACGCTGAATTTGAAACAGCTGTAAGCGCAGTTATGGGAAAGTTTTCACCAAAGAAAAATCTTCAATCCCTGAACTCTTAAAGTAAGTGTCAACATCCTGATAATTTACTTTAATAAAGCCAAATAAAGTAAACAATTTAATCAAAAAACACTAAACGGTTTAATTAAAAGACAAGAGTCACAAAAAAAAGGTTTTATCATTTCCGCGCCGGAAGAACAATGTGAACGAAGCATTTCCGGCCGCCATTTTAATTCTCATCCATTGTCTCTGGTTGTAAAGTGTGTTATTAGAAAGCATAGTTTACACGTTATCGCAAATAAACTTAATTATTGTTGTCTATGGGAAATATTTGAATAACTTAAGGAAAAGAGTTAGTTTTATGAAGAGATTCGTGTATTTACTTTTTATTGTGAGATTGAAGTAAAAGCGAGAGTAAATCTTCCATTAAAGTTGTACCGACATCAAATTGGAAGGTGTATGGGCACTTGAAGTTGCGGAATTTGTTCGAAAGAGTCACTGCGGCCCTGGAACGCAAAGGGCTTATATAAGGAGGAACATGGATGGGTTTTAGTCAGTAATAGTCTGACACTCCCTTCCGTTCCACCCAGAGCGGAAGAAGTTATTTGATGATTTGGCATCTATAAAAAAAATTGGGCCCTTGAAATATTTACAGTACATAACTTGATGATTAATGTGTAATTTTCTACCGTCGCAGATTGGATGCAAGTACTGGTATTTTAAATGAGATTTTATCTATTATTTAAGTCTTTTAGGCCCTATTTAATGTAAATGAAGTGATAGATGCGGCATTTTAATTTAAAATAAGACAAACGAGTCAATGTCACAGTCACCAGCAATTTTTTATTTACATTGTAAAAGATCTTTGATTTCAATATGTTACATTACAATACAATCAACGCATATTTGCAATTATATACCAAGACGTCTCCGTCTCCTATTGTCAAAAACAATAGTTTTGCTCAACAATAAAGAATATTATTCAAAATGCGTCAGTTTGCCATATTAAACAAATAAAAAGAGTTACAGACAAAACAGAATAAAATCGTCACAATATCAATTTTGCATTTGTGTAAATAATTTTAGAATGAAAAAGTAGGTAAATACAATACAACAGTCGTCTGACCCACAGTAAAATAAGGCTTCCATATTCCAGTCAAAACTTCTGGGTTTGTATTTGACCACAATGTCACCTGGGGCTCGAGTCTGCTATTGCAATCGTGTCTCAATGACCGGTCAGTGATCGAATATTTGACAACTTTGACAGTTTTTGTATGGGAAATGTGTCATAAGTTTGACGTTATACGTCAAAAATCGATCATTGACCGGTCATTGAGACACGATTGCAATAGCAGACTCGACACCCTGATATAGAGTTGATGAGATCGACGATGGAGCCCGTTTGCCTAGAACCTATTCACTCTTGACTTAAAATCCCCCGTACTGTCCCACTGCTGGGCAAAGATTTTCCTCCATTACGTTTTTGGAGCGGATTAGACATTTAACCCATCACGCTTGTCTATTGCAGGTTGATGTGTGAACAGTGAACCTGTTCACTCGGTTCGTGGGCGCCTGCGGTCAATATTAAAAACCGGCCAAGTGCGAGTCGGATTCGCGCACGAAGGGTTCCGTACCATTATCAATGAAAAACGGCAAAAAATCACGTTTGTTGTATGGGCCCCACTTAAATATTTATTGTAATCTATTTTTGGTATTTGTTCTTATAGCAACAGAAATACATCATCTGTGAACATTTCAACTGTCTAGCTATCACGGTTCATGAGATACAGTCTGGTGACAGACAGACGGAATGACGGACATCGGAGTGTTAGTAATAGGGTCCCGTTTTTAGCCTATGGTTACGGAACCCTAAAAATTAATATTAACCGTCACCACCCTGAATTGACGTCCTATTCTCACGCCAATTGTCCATTCTTAGATAATTTGCATAAAAGGTTGTAGCATTAATATAAAACTTGTTTTCGTTCGTTACGAACAAAAATGCCACCACATCTAATTATTCCTATCAACGTCTACCACAATCATATTTCTCGCTGCGTCACAATTTCACAAGTCCAAAAATGACAAGTGAATATCAACATGTTCCACAATTCACTTTCATGTTTCATCATTCATGTCTTCCTAATTATTTATGAAGTGAGAGTGAGTTTGTGACCGATGCTGAAAGTGAGTCGATGCGGGCTTTATCTCTGTAATGGGCTATTGGCAAAAACGCCAACACCGAAAACTGGCGCAAATGGAATAAAAACTGTTGAACTAACTGCTCATCGTTTTGAAGATAAAAAGACTGTTAGAGGGAAGAGCTACAGCTGGCTATGAAACTGTTCATATGAGAGATACCTACTTGAGAAGTTTTGAATAGTAATTCTAGATAAAACCTTGGTCAAAAAGATCGATAAAATATTCGGAAATAAACTAATCCCTGCAAAATTCTTTCACTGATAGTAAACGCCGAGTGTCATAACATTCAGCGTAGTTTGGCCTTTCTTCTTCCCGAAAAAATGCATGGTGTCTGAGATAAATAAGAGGAAGTGAAATCTAAGGATAGAGCTAGTTCGAAATATTTTGGAATTATTAGTAATGGAAAAAGACAAAGCTGCAATTTAATAAATATAAAGTTTTTATCAAGCAAGAAACCTGGAACACCACAAGAATGAACATAATACTAATAACACTACTTAAATTCTCTAAATTTAAGGGAAAATAGAAAAGATTCTGGAGTTTAAAAGGTTCTAATGTGCAGCAAAAGGCAACGATAAGAACTGATTGATATCAAAAATCCATTAAACGGATAACAACCTGTGCACTCAAGCTATCCAATAACACTTAGTGGTAAGACATGGTAATTTACAATTTCCTTCTATTAACACCGGATCAGCATATCTAGATAAATGGCCGGATCTACCATAACAGTACAGATTAACTTAAAGTCTTAGATTCAATCTGGATGTTGATACGAAAAGCCTGATTTAATGGGCAGTTCTAGAAAGCTGGTCCACTGTTCAAAGATAATCTTCAGTTAAAGAACTCTTAGTAAGCGTTGTCTTTTGTGTAATATTAAACAAAAGATTAGATTACTGTCGTTATTAAATGACATTGCTAATGAACTTGGCTGTTGTATGTTATCATTATCCCTTTAAATTTGTGGCTAGTGAAGATCTCTTAATTCAGGAACTACATTCTGTGATTCCTCCCTCTTTTTCCGTTCGGATCAGAATCATATTTGATGTTGCTTGACTATACCATTTCATCCATGTATCTAACTGTTCTTCATTCAACAAAGAAGTAGGCTGGGTAATCAATATTACTCCATAGCTGGGTGAAATTCCAAGATTCGAAAGATAACAAAAACTTGAATTATTTTTTTCTGGTCTATTTGAGGCATGATGCAACAAACCATTGAAGACAAAAAGAAAAACATTTAGTGGATAGTTCATCAGGTATACGTACACGTATAAAATAAAATGAAGTGATATCCATAAAAAAGAGAAAAACGGTACAGCATCATTTAGATCTACAATACGAACCCAGCCAAGTCATAAACACATCAAAAGAATACCACTTAACAATCTGAACACCAACAACAATTAATTAATTACACAGCAAAGAACGATTTTGACATTAGAAACTTCATGGAAACTAGGGTTGTCGAAAGTCATTGTTAAGAAGCGCACTGACCCAGTTATCTGCACCGAGTTGTCAACTTATGTGAACCCCTGAACCATACTAGATAATGATAGCGATGGGTACATGAACTGGGGCGTTTTCACATCTTTCTTACGACTTTTACTTTGACAGTACAATCTTACTTTGTTGTTATGATTTTATGAATGAAAGGCGAATGTGGCACATTTGGTTAGTCTTTTCTGATGTCTGTTATGAGAGTTCTGGCATTTTTGTGGTTTATAGTCTGTAAAAGCATAAAGTTACATCATTTTACATTGTTAGTGATCCATTTCACGTATAAATATGAAGTGCTAAGAGCAAGCTCACGAGTTGTATCGATTTCTCAGTGAATTTCAATAAAATCCGCTTCATACGAGACAACAGGGGCTCGAGACAAGTGAGGTTCTGTCAACGGTAGCGTCGCGAAGGCGATTGTCAAGACGTCAAAAATGTATGGGGTTGACAGGTGCTATCGAAGTGTCACGTGATCAAATTCCTACATTTTGACATTTCGACAGCGACATTCGCTAATTTAATGACACATTAGACAATGTGTCAGACACACACAATGCACATTAGACAGGGCCTCAGAATAAACGATGGGGCTATAGTATGCGCCAGATAAATGAAGAATAACGGTCATTGACCCCCTCTTCATTTATTGGCACACTTAATTTCAAAAACAGAAATAATGACATAAAGCTGTCCTGAATCGACATCTATCGTGATCCTTACTGTTCTAATAATGAAAAACGATTCATAATTTACTGACCGGGGGTACCTACGAAGGATATTAAGGAAAGGACAATGACCGTTACTCTTCATTTATCTGGCGCCAACTATAGTCTTGTTTAGGAGGCTTATTTACGTGCAACAATAGACGTTTAAAGGATGAAATGAGGATACATAGCATGATATAATTTCAGAGACAATACACAAGTACATGAACCCTTGAACAATACTAGAATGATTGCGATGGGTAGGTACAGGAACTGGGGCGTTTTCACATCTTTCTTTAACTTTTATGAATGACAGAGAGAATCGTATTGTCTAGAACGAGACACGATTGTGACGGCAGAATTGGTATTTCTTTTCGGTTGAGTTCTTGCGGTTTAAAATGTAATGTAATGAGTAAAGTTCCATGTTCTATCACAGGGCTCGTTTTGGCAATTATAAGTGAAACTCTAATACTTATATCCTAATCACTCTTTCGAGCAGGTCTCCTGCAGAATTCTAGATAGTCGATTAGTATGCTCACGCGCCGCATGCCCAAGAGTCGCCTGTCAGTCACTGCGCTGTCGTAATATGAAAAATTAAAAGCGTATTATGACAGTGAATCAGGTACGAATCTCTTTTCCATAAATTCAATTGATAGACGTATTTATAAAAAACACGAAAGAAATTACTTGTCTTGTAATGAGTCATTATTCTTCATTTTAAAAACCTAAGTAGTCACAGTATACACAGTTATGCAACCTCATCATCATCATATCAGCCGAAGGACGTCCACTCCTTGCACGGACATAGACCTCCACCATATGGGGGGTGGTTTGCCATAATCGCCACGTTTGGCAGGCGGGTTGGCGATCGCAGTGTAGCTGTAGCAATGTATCTACAGAGAATGCTGCCCATTCTCTGGTGAGTCCCTTAGTCGCCTCCTACGACACCCACGGGAAGTAATGGTGCTATTCGTTTAAGTCCGACAACATACGGAACAAACGCCTTTACACCCAGAATACTGAAATGCTGCACTTTAAAGTCTTCATTTTTTGTTTACGTAATAAACGAAAAAATACTTACGTGTCCAATATTTTTTGGCAATTTAATTAGTCTTAATGCAGACAAACACGACTCTCAAATGAAACAGCAAATCATAATTATTTCAACCAATATATCCATTTATAGTTTATCTTTGCATCTAATTCGTCCCTGTCGACCAGGCAAATCTAGCATACCTGCAATACATCAACTCATGCGCAGACGGCATACAAACACACTGCGCAACCGTCTGTCTGATATACTTTCACTCATACTAATAATGCACCGATAGTTTCGATCATAATAGAGAATGTACTCGACGTGTTCTTTTTTTCATTGATTTGTTTAAGATTAAATTTGGTACTCAAACGATTTGTCTCAATTCATCGACCACTAATAAAGGTCTTTATTAGTGATTGATGACTCAATTCAATGTTTTAAATTTTCTTGAGACTAAAAAACGGTACCTACAACTCGTTTTACAAAACGTTGTTTTTTTAACAGCGTTTACGTCGTACGGCTTTTCAAACAAACTTTGAAGTCCTTATTTTTCGAAATGAATGAACCGATTTTATTGAAACTTAGTATGCATACAACATTTTCGAAAATACAACAACGTAAATATGCCACGTTTTAAAATCTAATCCAACCAGTTTAGGCAGACCAGTTTTAAATAGTCTGTACCTACCTACTGCAACATTTTTATGCTAATTATTTAAGAGTAATTTATGAGTCAATCCCGGAACAAAGTGTAGTATAGTATAAGCCTATTATTGTAAAATTAACAATGTCATGAAGAACAGGCACGCAGAACATTGCACATTTTGTTCAGCCTGTGGCATTGGCCTGTCATATCTCAAAGCCATCTTTTAGCAAAAGTCAAGGTTAAACACTAAATAAATGACCAGGAAATGTAACGAGCAGAGTGGGTCATTGGCTGTCAAACTTTTTAGGATTAGTTTTAGAAAAAATAGATTTAAAATTCTAGTAAATCATTGTGTTTTTGTAAGTCACATTGCAAATCATAAAAAAAAATCTTTTAGGTTAAAACGTGTATTAATTAAGTTCTTATCCAATAGATGTCTAATAGGTACTTCATCGCCAATCGTACTATTTAAAAAAAATAATTGAGTAAAATTCACAATTAACTATTACAAACTTTCACAACCGTAGAAGTGGAATTAAGTTTGAGAAACCCTGTAAGTTGTATATGACTAACTTTACCTGTTCGTGATGAGTTGATGATCTAATCCTTTAATTGTAAGTATATCTGTATGTCACGAAGTTATAAATAAGCATGTTCTTATATCAACCATACCAGCGCTGGGAGTCTGACGCCTAGTTTCCAGCACTAAATACCTCGCAAAAGATGTATCAAACCGAAAAGACACAACTTTCTTTCATTCACTATCTCATTCAACGCCAATTCACATACGCATTTGTTTTATATCCCAATAACCACCAAGTACCAACCATTTATTTCAGCGCAAATAATCGTCAATATGTACAGTCGACAAAAACAGGCAGCTAAATGATTGATGTGACACAATCATGCTAAACGGTTTTTTAAGAGCTGTTTCATAAATGAGTGGAAAATGGTAATTTGACTTCAATTATTTAGTAATATTATGCTGAAATGAAAACGTTGATTGATTGTAATTAGTTATTGTCAATTTGCATAATTTGTATTTTTAATACGTAGGTAGGTAAGCTAAACATTAGATTTGTTTAGGTGTCTGCAAAAACTTTTTAATGAAGTTCTAGGGTGAAGTCCAATGTGAGACGTTTTCTGAGTCTTTTTTTACACGACTACCGCAAAGCCAAAAAGAAGGGTTGTGATTTTAGAAAAGATTTTACGAATGTTACACCCGTAGCGTTTTAAACTAAGTACTAAGGCGATTATATTGAATGAGGTTCGTTATTGTGGTCCGGGTGACAAAGGCTACATTTCGACGGACATCAAAAATGTGGTTGGATAAAATTCTGAATTTAACAAAAGCAAAAATCACAAAATAACACTTTCTGACCGACGATCAACCGTCGGGTTTTAATGTTTAGCTATACGAGTAGATTGCATCAGCATTTTCATAAAACTATTCCACACAATACGATATACCTAGTCGATATCTTCGTATAGCAAAGATATCAATTTCTGTCAGTCCACAAACTTTTTTGTTGACTGTACTCTCAGTAACTGCACTTTCATCTTTAGAACTAGGCGGCCTACATTCCTGGGCGTGAATTAGGGACACACTGATTACAATCGGTGTTGCCAATACAATTAAAATGGCCGCAAGTTATGGGTGACGGCGATGGCGGCATGCCGAAGAAGTATGAGAAACTGTGCAGCTGATTCGAATTTTAAATAAAAGATTACTTTGTTTATGGTTTTATGGCTTTTAGTTATATTTTAGTAGATCTATATTAGAGGTGTTTGGTTAAAAAAGTTATCCATAGTACTAATATTAGAAATGCAAAAGTTTATGTCTGTGTGACTTTTTTTTTGTGTTCACCACGCCTGAACCGCTAAAGCATAATCAAAGAATTTTGGTTTAGAATTAGGACCACACCAATCGATCGATCGTCCATTTATGCCATTGATCGATGGTAGAATAAATTAGTCGACGTCGATCAATAGTTTCTGCTTCTTTCTTCGATCAGCCAAAGCTACCACACCAATCGATTAACGTCGATCGATAGCATCAATCGATTGGTGTAGTAACACCATTAGATTGGACCTTTCAAATCATACAGGGCACTTTATTGGGATAATTTCTGCCTTTCACACAGGTGAAGCCAAGGGCAGAAGTTAGTCAAAAAATAATAAAAAGTAGCGGCATTTTAACTACCTATCGTTAAAAGGCCCTTTCTCTTACAAGATTTTTCTAACATCAACCGTTTTCAAAGCAATTAAGTTAAAATTATATCTGGGGGCACGGTAGTGCCCCCGCCAAGACGAGCCAAGCGAAGCGAAAGGGCACTACCTACATTTTCACGAAGTGTTTCGTCGTTTTTTACCTACTTAAAATTAACTATTCACTACACACACTTCCTCATTTCAGAAAACCCTTCTAACCACAACTACACCAAAAACTTCCGCATTATCCATTAAAATTTTTACCTCATTCTTTCAGAAAACAATCAAAATACCTGACACCATGGAACCTTCCATACCTTTATCATGAAACCTCCCATTCTTCTTCTTCTTTTCGATTTGTTTTTTAACTCTTTAAATTGTTTGGGCCCAGTAAGTGGCTACGTTAATTACAGCATCGGTGGCATTCATGAAATCCCCTAAAGCACAGAGGGCCAATTCTACAATTTTTAGGCAACGTGCGCATGCGCATCTCATTTGCAATCTGTCAAAAAAACTCAGTTTTCATACATTTTTGACAGATTGGCATTAGTAGAAATGACACTCAGGTGTATGGGCACATTCATGAGCAAGTGTATGCCACAGATATAGATAGACATGATAACGCAAATATCACGATCTGTATGAAAACCAAGCGTGCCATTTTTGGACTACTTTCTATGACGTCACACACAAGCACTATTAGGTGATGGGAAAATCAAAACGACTTAAGACCACATAACTGACACCTAACTGACGTCCGACTAGTGTATATCGATGCAAATTGAGCGAGAAAATGGCGGCTTACGATTTTAGATCGTAAGCTGGGCACCGAATCCGGCACGCGAAGTAGTTGCTTTTGCGTTATCTATGACTATCTATATCTGTGGTATGGACACAATCCTCCCATACCTTATACCACAGTACAAAGGTCACAGAAAACTCTTGGGCAACGGTTTCCGTAAAAAGCTAGCATTGTTTCATTACAACATGCGAGTGAGCATTCAACTGCTTTACGTGAGAAGCAGATTGGCTGATCATTGTATTGTATCGGTTTTTAATTTTATTTCACAAAGCCGTAGATTTAAATACTTAGTATAGTTAGGGCAGTCCGAATTAATACGGGAAAACACGACATTTGTAATGTCTCTTGCACACGACTGTTACCGAACATTGCCGATCGCGTGGCGAACTTATTTCGCTCAAGACTGGCCAATTTTTGGTGTTCAAAAAGTCTTTGCATTGTTAAAGAGGGTTATTTATAAAACACTAACAACCTTTCAGTGGGTAAAATTACTCATGATTATAAACAACTTTTTCTAGGAGTCTATCTCTGAAAATTTATGAAAAAAAAATACCGTTTTAAACATTTTCATCGGGTGAATATTGAATTTTGTATGAAACAGCTGATTTATTTTTTAATATTTCAGAGTTGGTCCCATAGTAAAAGTTGTTTCTAATCATGAGTAATTTTACATTTTACCCACAGAAAGTTTGTTGGTGTTTTAAAAATAACCCTGTATGAGTCAATTCACAAGGTTTGTATTATATGTTGTGTCCGGTGGGCAACTGCCCGATAGTTGATATTCGGACTTTTGTATATTAATATGTTCAAATCGCACGGAAAACTGATACCGCGATGCAGGATTGCGTTAGTAGTTCGCTGCTGGCAGGATAGATGGCGTTGCGGTTCTTATTGTTGCCGTACAAACGCTTCGTTAGCTGTTTTTCTTGTGGCGACGGTATGATGGCACTGATGCCGCTACAAAAGCAACAATCATACGGACCTAAGAGCCTATTTTTTTCTCACAACTGTTTTAGCTGTGTGCTTAGATCATATCTCTAAGATTCCCGTCCCCACTTCCAGATAGGAATGCGACAATTTCCTGTGCGTCTTGAACAAGATAAAGCCTGTAAAGACCAATCTTCATAACTGTCTTGTCTTTACAAGTTTAATTGTTACTTATCTCATAGGCTTATTACTAAGGCGTTTCTGCAATTACTAATGCTTATAAATGGAAGCCAGGAAGCTTAGGGACTACTTATATTTTACTGGATAATCTGTGCCGTAATCTATTCGTATATGCATCTCCTTAAGACAGCCAACGCTTAGCAAATCTGATATTTTTGGATGTTAGGCTAGCTAGCCTAGAGTCCACCATCAACTGTATAAGCCAAATTAAAAGACTTCTTTAAAAATTCGACTTCAAAGGTTCTATGTTCGACTGTATGCATTTAAAAAATTTCATGAATGTGTACTTGCATCTGACATTGATTGTTACTGAGATGATATTGCGACTTGAATTCGAACGCTTTTTAAGTACGAGAATCGGCCTTCTGCTCTCATCTCCTAACAGTCTGCCGTCGCAACAGTAGTAGATAATTACAGCTTACAGCCTCGCAGACTATCAGCCGTGTCTGTAATTACCTACTGACAGCGACTCGTAATCAGTTAACGATCAGCGCTAACTGTTCGTAATAGATACGTGTAATGAACATTGCTTTTTAGTGACAGTGTAGCGGCATCTACACTGTCACTAAGAAGCATCTATGGCGCTATGCCGCCACATCTAGTCTTTAACTCAAGAGTGAACACTTCCAGGCACACGTTCTCCATCGTCGACTGCATCCTCGCTTTCTATCAGGTGAGAATGCGGTCAATCGTGAGCCTTTCCTTAAGTAATAAAAAAAACTTCATCGATCTACAAAAATATACCTGATGTCACACAAATCATACACCGTGTTACCAAAATTCTATGCACGATTTGAACAGATTCAACATCCTGACATCGACCATCGGGCAGTTGCCCACCAGACACAACACCCGTCTGATCGGAGGATCCTCCCTTTTTCGCATCCTCTGTAACAGAATGGTAGGTAGGATGTTAAGGATGACTTCTGGTAGATAAAAGTATCACCGATGTGGTGTGACCAAACGTTCTCAACTGAAACTGAATAAGCGCCGTCTGGTGACACTCATGGACAACCTATTTTTTTCTATACTATTTGACATATGCGAACCTTTACGTTAACGCGATCGAGTACGTTAAAAAACTCACACTAAGCCCTCTGGTTTGCTTGGGGTCTCCGTCGATATCAAACTGAACTACAGGTACCAGAAAAAAAGCTTATTGAAGCACGGTACAAGAGATTGGATAAGCAAATATTTCTCATTAGCTTTTACATCGAAATCTATTAAGAACACGGCAGTGAGTTCAATAATCTGTCTATTACAATGTGACACGAGTATTTTCCCATGATTTCCCCATTTTCTGCGAATGACAAACACTTTGACAAAGTGTTATAATTAGCTTACATGCATGAGAATTACGTTACTTAATGTGCTACAAAAAGGTCTTAATTGCTTCAGGAAATGTAGAAATCGATTCTTAGTAGGTTACATGGCAATAGAATCATTTCTTCCGTACTAATCAGCTGGCTTTAAGATAATGAAAGTAAGAAAAAACATGATTATTTGGGACTAGCACTGCACAACTAACAAAATAAAATAAAATCTAAAACTAACAATAGTAACGCAATAATAATAGCTAGCAACATAAAAAGACCTGCGCGACGCCAAAAGGCTTTACATGCTAAAAAGCGCTTCTATTTGTATTATATTTGACTCGTGGTGCTAACGTCTTCCTCGATTCATGGTCCATTCAGTCACTCCTTAATGGAACACTTATTGAAATTATTTGAATGATTTTGAGCTGCAGGTGGCTCAAGAAATTCAAGCTGACCAATTTAAAAGATTAGAAATCAAAATACAACTAAGCTGCTTCAGTAATAATTTACACTTATCACCGTCAATATCAGACATCACTT
Organism: Melanchra persicariae; assembly: GCA_947386135.1. Taxonomy (NCBI): domain Eukaryota; kingdom Metazoa; phylum Arthropoda; class Insecta; order Lepidoptera; family Noctuidae; genus Melanchra; species Melanchra persicariae. Next base: position 2,746,628 of record OX376661.1, on the reverse strand, counting down.
CCACTCTAAAAAGAATCAATACCCATAATTAACACGCAAAGCAAAAAGGTTCTTGACCTCACATTACCATTCCGACTGCTTCAATACGACTGGTCGCCAACCCTTTGTAGCCTTTGCGGTCCCAAGGTGACCCCAACGCTGAGGGTGGCCTGTACTTGACCAGATAACACAATAGAATACCTACATTCCTGAAGCCTACAGAGTTTGGAACAATCGACTATAAGTCTTAAGCTTTAACATATAATGGGAACCCACACAGCGTGCGTACAATGTAGGTATTCATGAGGTATAGTGCAGACAAACTGAATGAGGAATTTTAGTAAACAAACTTTCATAAGGCAAAGCCAATGAAGACATTTTATAAGTTGCAAATAAATTATTTGTATAAAAAATCATTAAATTAAAAATGCTGTCCATCCATCGTTCATTTGAACTTCTTTTGATCTAAAAGCTATCCACATTCATGCTGAAAACGTTCATTATTTAATTTCGTTATTTTTGCTTGTATGTTCTTATTTAAACCCTACTGTAAACTACTATGTGCACTTATTGTCATCAACCACGAGGCTACTAGATCCCAAGACACAGGGAATCCTAGTGTAGGATCTAGGGTTACTCAATTGCACACAAAGCTTTTTTATTATTTTTTTCTTTCCTTTTTTTTCTCATTTAAATCTTGGAGCTTTTAGACTTATAATGTGCTTACTATGTCTATAAACTTGTTCGTAGTAAATTCTTTACATCTTCTTATATCATGAAATGTTCCCCATTCCTTCACATCACATGTCATGACATGACAACAGAAAGCCATTTCTACTAATTTTCAAGCAACGTTCTCATTCGCATCTCAGTCGCAATCTGTCAAAAAAGCTTTAGCTTTTATACATTTTTGACAGATTGCAACTGAAATGCAAATGTGAACGTTGCTTGAAAATTTGTAGGATAAAGATTTAACAAGAAGAAGAACACTAAAGCGGTTTTCATACTTTTTGACGGATGTCTATGGCTCATCAAAATCTATGTAGTTATCTACAATGGTATACCGTTGTCTTCAAAGTTTTTATGATCAAGCTAAACGCGATGACTTGGCTTGACTATAGATACTTGAGCATTGTACGAGTAAGTGATATGTATGGGCACTGTCATTGCAAGTGACTTCGTAATATTTGCTCACTAATGTACTTGTTTTAAAATAATTTCGCAAACGATGTTACGGAGAACATGTGTAACAAGTTGCTTTATACGAAATTTTATCTGATGAAGCAGTTACTTACTTGGAAATAACATGTCTGCTGGATAAGATCGTAAAAATTTAGTTCTTGTAAAAAAAAATGGATATATGAGATACCCTCATATGAATTTCTTCAATTTAGACTGACAACACTTGGGAAATGACTAACCAAAACAAAAATACACTCGTCATGTATGTGTCTCAAAATATGCAGTCTCCTGTCGTAATGATGCATGAAAGAAAATAAATATAAATAAGTACTGAGAAGTATAAAAACACCACACATACATTGGCGTATGGACCAAAGAATGATCTGAAGTCTAGCTTCCTATATTCTAAACCAATTTCAACTCGTTTGCGGTTAAAACAGCAACTGTTACATCTTAGAAAGATCCTACTTGTTTATTAAAAACACCATATTTAGCCATCAAACATAAGTAACCAGGAAACCATAACTCCGGAACAGTTACCGTGCAAACAACTCTTAATTAACAGCCACTTAACAGAGAGAGCTTAAATAATGCTCTTACAAACATGCTAATTTCATATAAGGAATCATTTAGCTTAAACTCACGTACAGCTATCAACACAAGTTGCAGACCTTATCACAGTAATCTCGGTGAGAAATCCGACGCAACTTGAATGGACGACTGTACGCACGATTACGTTGCTTCTCACGTCTTACATAAAGGATAATGGGACATTCATGGGCGAACTTGTCCAAGTTATGACGTTCCGGATGATTGGCACATTCTAGAACACTTAACAAGACGTCTGTCTTGGCTGTTCTGAACTTACTTGGTACGCTTTAAGTTTTCTCTACGACATTTTTGACAATTTAGACAAAAAGTGCCTATCTATTCTATCGTTGTCTATTATTCTAGTTCTTTTTATCTTCATTGTTATGGTCCATTCCAAAAGCCTCATCGGAAGCGTAAACAGGATAGGTAACCACATTAACGGTCTTCCCTACTTTTCCGTTTGTTTAACCATCTATCTCTAATTCTTCTTCATCCAATTCCTTTTTAACATTATGGCATCGATCTCCGACTTACTCTAAGTCATTACAATCTTCTATAAAGCCAACATTCGGTACATACCCATGTCCAATACATTTGGCCAACATCATCCCACGCCAGTATTGGATAATGTGGTTACCAAATACTGGCAATACGTAAGATATGGGTTTTTGCGAGCTATCGTCAATCGTTACATTTACTTACCACTTCACACTTCTATAAGTAAGTGATGATGGAGTAAACATTGTGTTTGACTAGCGTGATTTGTGGATCAGTTTTACTGATATTATGTTTATTTTTATTTTTTTAATTCTGGGAAGTTTTCTGATGAATCGCAAAAAAAGCTGTGATTTTTTTTTGGGAGTTCCTGAGAGTAGCCTTATTTTGGAAAACGTAATGTAAAGACGAAGGAAGCTGAATCAATGTCCAGTGTTGCTAATTTCTATACTCCGCCTGTTTGGAATGTGGGTCTGTCGGCCTAAATATCTTCGTTTTTGTTTTAACCGAGATTTCCCGATGAGTACATTAATTGCCGATGACGATGACAAAAAAAAAAGTTTTTTATTTTTCACTTTTTAGTGGTACCCCACACCTAAAAACACCACCGAAAAGTCACAGGAAAGCAAAGATATGCAATTTCGTATGATTTTTCCACATATTTTTTCCAGCTTTTTGGATTTAAAAACCAAACTGCTGAACCGATTTTGATAAAATTTAAATGGGACAATCGAGAAGTATATCCTTTCAAAGAATTTTTCAAATCGGTTCATAAATGACGGAGATAATATGAGGTAACAAACACAAAAAAAAAAGAAATACAGTCGAATTGAGAACCTCCTCCTTTTTGGGAAGTCGGTTAAAAAGGAAACATTATTTATTCCCAAAAAATAATCACACTAATTAGGCATTTTTATAGGTACAGTTAACACATCAAGGTATAAATGATAATTATGAGTATTACTTATGTTCACCATTCAGTCCGTCTTTTCAATTACCCATCACACTAATCACCTATAAATTAATTTCCCGCGTATCTCAGTACTAATTACAATATCCATTTGTCAGTTTTAATGAAGCAGCCATATATCGCATTGTATATACGTTACTTACAAGTAAAAGTGAAAAACACCGTTTTCCGCTTTCTCGATCCTAATACAAATAGTTTAAGTGTAGCGGTACGCTGAATAATTATAATTGCTGAGATATTCACACACGTTGCGTTGTGTAATTATTTTATTTGTTACATTATGGGCTGGGTTATTATAAATCAATTAAGAGATAACGTTTTGTGTTTTTTTTTTTTGGAACTGAGGTCGTTTCTTCATTTGATTTGATCTTTCTACTTGTTTGATACACAATGTTTGTGCGGTGGCCCTGTCCGGAACAAGACTCATAATCTCTTATGTTGGAGTGCCCTTCACTTCTGAGGATCTTATGAACGCTGCTGACGCCGCAATTAACGTGACCCCATACTGGACCCAAAGTATTTAAAAAGATAACCATTATGTAACTTGAAATAAGAAGTAGAAACATATCTGAGAAAAAATAATAATAATAATAATTAAGTAACTATAGATACTATGATATAAAACATAAGATACATAAGTAAGAGACAAATATATAACATAGAATAAACTAAACAAAACTAACATATAAATAGATTTTAAGAAATGTAAATTTACTGGAAATTAAAGGCTTTTTTTAAATTTATTTTATTTACCTATCTGAGTACCTAATTTTTGTTTATATTAAAGTTTCACCTTACTCTATTACATGGCTGTCAGCTATAAGACCGTCATTGTTTGACGGCACGATTGGTACAGTGGTTCAGCGATTGACTGCTGCGCTGCGTGTCGCGGGTTCGATTCCCGCAAGGAACATATATTTATATGGCCTACGGATAGTTGTTCCGGGTCTGGCTGTTTGTGTATGCTGAGTTGTGTTACAATTTTGATGTAAAATAAAAAAAAAACTAAACCATAATGACGTCAGTTATCTGTCTACTAAACCACCCAAACCCCTGAAATTATTTGTTTCCATATTCTGCAATAGTCCAGCACCAACCGGGGATTATCCTTGGGTATACTTTCATAGTGCATACAGGGATAATCGTCGGCTGGTGCCTCATTCTATCAAAAATGTCTAACGGGGCCTCTGCGAGTTGGCTTCTGCCCCTCGTACGCCAACCATACGACCGGGACCCCAGGGTCCCGAGATTATTCAAGACCTATTTTTGGCATGCATGAAGGAGCCTCCTCGTATAGTGCAATTTGTTCCATCAGACACTCAACTGAACCGAGCGCTCGGCGCATCCTGGACAGTCTCACCTAACACCTTCTAAGACTGACCAATCCTTCCCTTGCGGTGGTAGGGCTAACACCCACCTGGTTCGCGACCACCCTCCCACCGGAGTTCGGCGTCAAGCAGCCTGCTGTGTTTCGTCAACGCGTGGGTACCAGTGCCTCAAGGCATCTTCTGGGCACGCTCGCTTCATCATGGACCTCATCTATCTCTTTCTATCAGGCGTGATAGAGGTCAAGAGCTAGCCCTTCATAAAAAAAACCTAGTAATTTATGACGTCACTCCATATAACATAACATTATATCACAAATCTTAATGATTTGTTCTAACAGTAAGAGTGTTACTAATTCTTACGCACAAACTATTCCGATTCAAGTGCAGAGCAATTATTTAAGGGAAAGTTGAGAAACGAGTATTTTCCAAGATTTTAATGCTATGGCCGTGACTGGAGTTACTGTTTCGACTTGGAATTATGGCATATCATTCAGTTAAATAACATTTTGTTTATGATTAATGAATTCTCTTATGATTTACTTATGAGTGTGTACATTTTTTAAACCGATTTAAAACAGGAGGAGGTTATCCATTCGGATGTTACATATATTTTTTTAAGTATGGTTGGGCATGCAAAATTCTATTTTCAAACTGTTATTCGAAAGAGGTTGATTCCGAAATGATCCCATTTGAATTTCGTAAAGATCTGATGAATAACTTCGATTACAGATTCGAGATATAGACAGTTAAATAGAGGTAGTACTAAAAAGCGAAAAATAAGTAACTTTTTTACAAAAAAATACAACCGACTTCCAAATAAAAACGAAAGCACAAAATTAATTTAATTTTGGAAGACAGAGTCAAAAGCAAAGAAACCACACCAATACCGACTTCCAAAATTATTAAAGTTATTTTGTACTTTGGTTTTTATTTGGAAGTCGCTTGTATTTTTTTGTAAAAATGTTTTTCTATAGAAAATTTAATTTCGTTAACGGTATCAACCAACTGGTTCAAGTGCAAATCGGACTCGTATACGTTAGGTTAGCCTATTATTCGAAGACCTTGCTTCTTGCGAAATCTTATAACTCTAGGTCATCGGCAAGTGCCCTATAAGTTTTGCGTGAGTATCGAAAAATCCGGTATTGCAAAGCCTTTGCGAAGACTTTTTTAAGATTTGTTATACTTTACTTTAGTGTTAGCACTATACGGATATGAAGTAAAACTTCATATCCGTATAGTGCTAACATAGTGCTGCATAAATGTATTTCCATTTTTACGATGACAAAAATAATACAAAACTGCTAAAAAAACTTCTATTTGATTAAATTTCTAGTATTATCATAAAGCTGCTCTACCTTAAAATGAAATGGAGATACAAAAACCCTAGTTTCTCAACCACCACAATTTAATATCTTCCTCATTTAGCAACGCACACACATGCTGGCGAAGTTTCGACGTCCCTTCAACAATAAGATGTCGCAAAGCAATCAGCAGCTCACAGCACGAGCGACCTTAATTGATGCTGTGCCATAGAGTAAAGAACGCGACATCGGCGTCAACTGGAGAATTCATTGACAATACTACTTAGTGGTCGCGGAGGGAGTCCTGGCTAAATATAAGCAGCCTTGTACCGGCAATCAATGCCGCCACAAGAAAAACAAACGTAGCAAAATTTGTACGGAAACAAAAAGTAACACAGCGCCATCTATACCGCCAGCAACGAACTACGTAAAAATCCTGCATCGTGGTATCAGAGTTTTCCGCGATTTGAACATATACAACAATCCGACTATCAACTATCGGGTTGTTGCCCACCGGACTGGTTCGATCCTCAGTTCAGCCCCCGTTCCGTGAATGGGTGGACGTTTCTCATCCCAAGACCCATTCTTTTCATGGCTGTCAGTATTTTGTACATTTTTGACAGTCATTACGAGTGGTCAGAAGCCGAAAGTCAGATGATCAGTAGCCATGGGTCATTATGTTATTGTGTTGGGGAGGCCAGACAGGCATCACTCCATTTAAAACACTGGTATTCTGAAATATGCAGCATCGGGTAAGACTGAAAGCCAACTGGGTAAAAGGCCAGCACGAGCACAAGTTTCGGCTGTCATAGCCGTAATTTGAATTGTCACGGACTGTCAATTCTTTAGCCGGGAACTTCGGACCCGGTGTTCAGGCCGTAATTTAACATTCGCAGTGAGCATGATACATTACGCCGCCGTGTCCTAAAATCCGTGTAAAACAAAACACGAATAACGATAAATTCGAATGCTCGCATTTTAACATGTTTCATTATGCCCCGTAACACTGATCAGGGGGCCTACCACAACCTCTTAAAACAATATTACTTTAATATTACTTTGCGTTCCGCTCTGTTGGATTTTCAACGCTCGGATCAGCGCCGAGAGTTGAAAATGCAACAACAGAAATTACAAAGTAATATTAAAATAATATTGTTTTAAGAGGTTGTGGTAGGCCTCCAGTACCCAGCTTTATGAGTAGACGATGATACAGTCACAGACACGTTGTGTTTGTATGGAAAGCTCTGACGATGCCGTCTCTTTCAGTGCCTTGCTCTGTGTGTCGTGCTACAGTGCAATAAGGAATTCTGTTATATGCAAGTATTTCTCACGTTGTATCGTTAAATATAAATTGCTCGTGTTTTTGGGTATAGAACAACATAATCGGCTTATAACGTTCCCTTCCCACTACTGCTACACAGGCCTCCTCTCACTGTAACATAGAGTATTGTACTCTATTTTGCACAGACGTACTAATAATCTTCAAAAGCAATCGATTACGCTTAAATAAATACATTTTCACTCTGACTTTAAATTAAACAGAATGAAATCCTGTCATGTCATGTCAGAAAAGCGAAGGAGTTTTTGTCTTTTCGGTCATATTGAAAAGTGGCGGTGAAAGAATACCATTGCTTCATTATTTTTCAAATTTACCTTTAAGAAAAGTAACAGAATTTTTACTAACGCGTATTGTATTTTCTTCAAATAAACAACAAGGAGTACTTACAGGATTATTTAGAGTTTTCGTGTTAAGCCTGATTGGCATTGCATGTATATGAAGCGAACACAAGAAAATACTTAAAGTTCAGATACACGTGTTTGTTAGCACTTTAGATCAACAAACTTTGTAGCTCAGAATTTAAAAGCTTTTAATTACTTTATCCACTTTAAAAATAATTAAAATTATTTATTAACTACGGGAATCAAGTTTTTAGTATTCCATTGTTTTATTATTGGGTTTACCAAATGAGTAATGTTTTGGCTGACTTACGCAATTTTTAATTGTAGATAAAATGTTGGTTACCTGTAATTAAACAAAAAAATATGGTTAATAGGTACATCAGGAAGTAGACTTAATCAATCAAAGTTAAAAAGACAAGCTAATTGAGCTTTTAACCAGGTAAGCACTCCGTGGTCAACTTGGAAGTCCCTGAACCACCTCAGAACCCAAGTAGGAATGTAATTCCATTTTCGTAAAGAGTGTGAATGTGGTGCCGAGTCTCAAAGATGCTTCACCTTCTATACTTATACTTACCCTCTGTGCCCAAAAACATGCAGCCAAAGTGACATAATTACGCGCTGTCATCAACGATATTTTGTTATATACTGGCTCACATTTAAGAGCGTTTACGCCGTACGGCATTTCATACAAACTTTCAAGTTCTTATTTTTCGAAATTAATGAACCGATTTTATTGAAACTTGGTATGCATACGCCATCCAACCAGGTCTAAAAAGTTAGTTGAGAATATTTTGGAAAAAGAGTTTAGAGGGAGAGAGAGAGTGAGAGCTATTTTAAGTAGAAAGTGAAAAATCACTATCTTTCTTATTAATTAAAACTTTATAACTAGTCTGTTGTGGAGATTCTAAATTCAAATTCTCCATAGAAAATTTTGAATATCTAATCTCCTTATCTATATTTTAGATATGTAATGGTTAGGTATAGGTAGTTTCTATAATTACGGCTGTAAGTGTTAACACCTCTTTTTGAACCAATTGGGAATTACAGGCATGTTTATGTTTAATTTAAATCAGTTATACGTGTTATAACACTGGAATTAAATTACGCACTAACATTGTTCAAGCCGGAACTATTTATAAACTCGTAACGAAAGAAATCAAGAACAAAGCGGCGTCCTTGTGAAACAAAGAGGTGCTTCGATTGTATCTACATGTAAACTACAATTTTTTTATTGTTCCTATTAAGAAGTAAATTACTGGGTAAGGTTTGATAATGTCAGATTTGATTTCTGAGGAACAGGAAGCAATAGTAATGTCAAATGATTATTAAGTATTACCATTTTAAACCTATTAAGGCAAAGACAAAAGAAAGAGTTTTAATGTTTGCAGTCTACTAGCTTCTCTCCTTCGCTTCGCCTACTCTATTCCTTTTTTTTAAATACTCGTTTACAAACAGACACTTATGTTTTATTTATTTGCACAGTAGGTACAACTATTTTCTTAATGTCCCTCGGCAATCATCGCATTTCCGAATACAAACGAATGCTAATTTCCATGTCCATCAATATTATTAGCTTTTTCGTGTATTTGAATTCAGAACTTTATTGTGGTTTTGTTTTGAAGTCAAATATAACAATGAAGTAATTAGTTCTGAATTCAAATCATAATAAGTACTCGTTAAATCTAATAAAAATGATGGACATGGAAATTAGCATTCGTTTGTATTCGGAAAAAATGCGATGATTGCCGAGGGACATCAAGAAAACAGTTTTACTGTACAGATGTATTTTGACATTATTTGCTATTGAGTTACTGTCCGAGGGTTGTTATCGGGCTGTTGTATAATTTCGACGTCAAATTTTGCGTATTTTGAGGCGTTATCATTATAACTTCCGCCAAAAAACTCCCTTGGTCAAATATCAGCCAGTTTTACATCTCTCTCATAATTCCAATTTGAGCTAATTTGGAAAACTTACATGACCAGCTATTTTAAAAATAATATTTGGCATACTCTGGCCACAAGACGATTGAGATTACAAGCCAATTCTTGCTTGTAGCCAAAGATTTCTTCACCGTTTACGCAATATTCTATCAACTATAGGATTTCCAAAAAAAAACACTATTCAATTTTATCATTCAAATGATTTATGATGCCACAAAAAACGTCACTCCCATAAGATTCGCAGCATCTTTACCATGGTCACGACCTGCAGTAACAGTTATTCTATCTGGGGTCGTGATGGGAACGAGCTTATCTCAAACTGTTGCGTTAACTGCGAGAATAACTGTTCATTTTGATGAAAAACGTCGGCTTTTGTAATACCTTATGTCATAGATGAAAATGGCTCTATTTTGATGATGTAGTTTGAGACATGACAAGTTAAATAGGATAGATTTAATCTCGATGTCAGATCACCAATGAAATTGAACGCGATCAGTACATCTAAACTGCGTTCAAGAGCTGTCAGCGTCAATATTCCATAGAAAATAGTGACACTGACAACTCATAAACGTGGTTTATAAGCTGATCGCGATCAGTTTGGCTTGGTGTAAATGACCCTTAATCTCTTGTGATATTTCGTTTTATTTATGATTGGGGCTGGCTGTAAAATACTGGTATTCAGAAGAATCCGGTTTGACTGGGAGCCGACCCCAATATAGTTGGGAAAAGGCTAGGCAGGCAGATGAATGGGCTGGCTCTCGACCTCGATCACACCTGATGGAAAGCGATAGATGAGGTCCATGATGAAGCGAGCGTGCCCAGAAGATGCCTTGAGACACTGGTATTCCCACGCGTCGACGAAACACAGCAGGCTGCTTGACGCCGAACTCCGGTGGGAGGGTGGTCGCGAACCAGGCGGGTGTTAGCCCTACCACCGCAAGGGAAGGATTGGCCAGTCTTATAAGGTGTTAGGTGAGACTGTCCAGGATGCGCCGAGCGCTCGGTTCAGTTGAGTGTCTGATGGAACAAATTGCGCTACACGAGGAGGCTCCTTCATGCATCCCAAAAATGCATGCTGGGCAACTTTTCTCATCATCAGCCACAGCCCGACTTCGTACACTGCTGGGCATAGGCTTCTCTTTTCCTGTGCCATCTCCATGCTTCCATCCTCTCATCTAGTTTCTAGTGACGACAGCAATGTCCTCTGCCCAATCACTGCCGGACAATTAAAATTCCGTCTAAGAGTCCTTGGTCGCCACTCGCTCTCTGCCTTACTCCACCTGTCATCACACCTAATTTCTTCTGTCATTCCTTCTTCCCTTTTCTTCAAGAATCTGGCTATTTCTCAAGTCACACACGACTACGACATTTCAAATCAGTCGCACGTGTAGCACGTTACACAGCTATATCTCCGTCACTAAGTGCCAATCGATAGCCTTATCGGTTAACAATACGGCTACAATCATGCTCAAACAGTATTGTTCGGTTTTTTGTGTTTCTGTTGCGATATTTACAGCTGAGAAGCAGTGTAAGTACGATGTAAGCTTAGTATTGCTAGCCAGGATTTTTATAATGCAGTGGAAAGGCCTCCCTATAGTCCTCCTCCACTTCTCCCTGCTCGGGCTATTATCGAAGAAGACTGTAGGGTACCTAAGCCTCTGCCAGGGTTGCGGATTTTGTCTGCCAGGGTTGCGGATTTTGTTCGAAAGAGTTACCGCGGCCCTGGACTAGTGCGGTTTTAGTCAGTAAGAGTCTGACACTCCCTCCCGCTCCACAGCGCAGCGCTCGCGCTCGCGGCAGGAGTCATTTGATGATTACCCATCTATAAAAAAAATGCCTTTTTCTAAAACCAATTGCTTAAGCTTATGTGAGCCATACACATTTAAGTAATTTGATCAAACTGGGTGGTTCAAACTGTTTGATCAAATAGAAATACGAATCAGATCAAATTTCCCCACAGACATTCATGCCAATTGTATAAAACTGTTTGAACCAGCCTGTTTGATCATATTACTTCAACGTGCATGGCCTGCATTAAGAATGGTCTAATCATACCAATCGCCAAGCTATTCATATTCTAATTAAAATTTTAAAATTGTACGATTTGTGAAAAATAAATAAAATTGATAGTAAACTAGAGGAGTTACAAGCTTTTGAAGTTATTCTTCTATCCTTGTCATGCAAAATGTCGTTTTTACTGGATGGCGCAAATGCACAATGGCGATGCTAGTGAGAGACGTCACACGCAATTACTACTATCTCTGTTTATTACAGATTTTAAAACACTCACAACTCAGCCATTTTTTTTGAGATTTTTAAATATTTTTACCAAAAACTTTTTCACAAAAACAGAAACCGACTTCCAAAAAACACTACAAAGTTCAAAATAACTTTAATTTCGATAGTCGGTGTTTTTGGTTGCTTCTTCGCAATTTGACACCGACTTCCGAAATTTGGATTTAAAAACCAAACTACTGAGCCAATTTTAATAAAAATTCAATGGGACCATTGGGGAAGTACCCTTTCCAATAAAAAAAGATTTTTTCAAATCGGTTGGCAAGCGACGGAGTTACGCGCGAACAAACATAAAAAAAAAATACAAATATCCGAATTGAGAACCTCCTCCTTTTTTAGAAGTCGGTTAAAAAACCAGTCATAAACCTTATTTATCTGCTTCCTATATTACGTAGGTAACAGATCCTTACACGAAAACCTGTGAGTTTTTCACAGAATATCGTAAGGAAGCTGCGGGCCGTAAGCACCGGATAAGAAAGCCTTTGATATATCGCCACCGGTAATCACTAGCTAATGGTTGGTTTCTAGATAAACGGTTCGTTAACTGCATTTTTATAAAAGCGGTTAGCGGAGGCGGGTTCTTTGTATTCTAGTAAATAAAGGTGCTAGGAAAGTGAAATTGTTGGTTTGACGGTAATTGGTTAAACCGCTTTTCATAAATAACAACTGGCAATTATCATTTGGCTGCATGATCGTCACACATAACTAGTGAATTGTCTGGGTCTTATAAATAAACTTCTTTGGATAGGATTTTGTAAATTGTTTATAAAGTATAATATAACCGACGCCGATAACCGACCAACTTGATCTTCTTGGTGTTACGTTGACATCTACCCTCAATTTTGGTCCATTCATAGAGGCTAAGGCTCAAGTGGCTGCCAATAAGTTGGGGATCTTAGCGAAGGTGCGACAGTTCTTCACGCCGGAACAGCTGCTCAAACTTTATCAAGCGCAAGTTCGATCGTGTATGCTGCTGCTGTCATCTTTGGGACGGATCTGCCAGATACCAGCTTGATGCCCTTGAGTCAATTATTGAGAAACGAGCCTTGAGGATCATTGGCAATGATAGGCTCGTCCAGTCGAAGCTTTAAAGTCTTGAGCATCGACGCCGAGTTGCTAGCCCGTCGGTTTTCTATCGGCTGCATTTTAGGGAGTGTGCGTCGGAATTGCATAGTTTAATTCCGCCAAGCCCATTCCGTCATCGGACCACAAGACGTACGGCGATGCGCCACCGGTGCAAGGTGGACATCCCACCAACACGCACTAAACGTTTTGGGAAAACATTCATTGTGCGTACAGCTAAGGAGTGGAATACCACTGATTTGATCGGGTCGCTCGCCGTCCGATTAAAGCCAGGCCCGGGTCGACGGCGCGTTGTGTTCCACGCGCGCTTCAAAGAGATGTCAGCGTAGGAGTAGGGGCTCGTTAGGGCCAGAGCCTGCTAGGGCTGCAGATTTTGTTCAAAAGAGTTACCACGGCCCTGGAAAGCAAAGGTCACTACGAGGAGCACGGATGGAATTTAGTAGCGGAGCTTGACCGGTATTTAGCTGGCAGACTTGACTATAACACGCGCGTCGGCCATTGACTAATTAACAATTTAACAGGTGGGTTTACACTGCCTCATTGAGCGCGTTGACGGTTTCTGGTTTGTTCTGCATTCTGAGTCTACATTATACATATATAGTTGTGTGACGAATATTGGGTAACTCAGTCAATCCAGTGCCTTATTTGCCGTCGTGACGGAACTCCACACATACTATTACACAATGATGGATGAACTAGCAAAGCTAAGCTAGAAATATGAATGTTATTGGTCAAAGTGTGAACAATCATTATTCATTAGTCACACTCGCTATTTCGTGACATGTTGAATGACACTCATTTTGAGTAAGCATCCGCAGAAAATTGATCTGACATAGTTTATTTAAAAATAGATTTTCTAAGAAGATGTGCAATCTGATTTTATTTTTAAGGTTTTTGGCTAGTCTGAATTCGTTGCAGATATAATTCCTCTTCTCACTGTTTCCATATTAAACGCAACTATCATACATACCTAATTAATAAATACATATAGCGTTTAAATACTGCATTATTAATATTCCAAAATTCCATATTAGAATGTATATTTTGTTGTTTATTGTTGTACATGTTCAAATCGTGCGGAGAACTTTGACAGCGAGATGAAGAATTTAATGTGACGTCAGGACATTTTTTGAAGTACATAGATATGTGGCGATATAGATGCCGCTACAACAGCATCATAAAAACTCATCAAGTCATCAGCAATCAACACCCTTATCATTGTTCATCGAACTACGTTACAGGCACTACACAGGCGTAGTATTGCAGTTACATAGAATTACGCAAGTTCAATTGATATCGCTTTACGGACATTGCCGTCATTGGCGGATTGGGTTGCATCGACTGCATAACGTAGGTCCCTAGGTTTTCATTTTCATCGTGAGTAAGGTACGAACTCAATGTACTTAGTTTTGTTATGTAAATATTCATAGGTGGAAACTGAGGCAGAAAGGTATAACTTCCTGAAATGCTGGCTGCTATAATGTCGCCATTCTATACGACCTCATAGGTACAGTACAACTATTTTCTTAATGTCCCTCGGCATTCATCGCATTTCCGAATACAAACGAATGCCAGTTTCCATGTCCATAAATTATATTATTAGATTTGTCGTGTATAATAATTTGAATTCAGAACTAAGTACCTACTTTATTTATTGTTATAGTTTACAGAGAAATCAAAACAAAAGAACAATAATGGACTTAGTTCCGAATTCAAATTATGATACACGATAAATCTAATAATATAATTTATGGACATGGAAACTGGCATTCGTTTGTATTCGGAAATGAGATGATTGCCGAGGGACATTAAGGTTGAACTAGTCGCGGGCTCGAACTCTCTGGTAAGCGTGGCCAAAGAGCACGCTGTCTTTGTTGTCGACTTTGTTTTTGAAATTTTACACTTCTTTTATTACTTATTTACGTCCGAAGTTGCGTTAAAATTGGCAAAAAAAAACGAATCTTTGTTGGCTTATAACTTTTTAATGGCTTTTTATTTTACTATTCTGTTTCCGTACAGACAAAATTAATAATGAGATAAAACGGTATCACGCTTAATTTTGAATGCATAATGTCAAACAGTGGAGTAATACCCCCCCCCCCCCCCCCCCCGAAATTTGTATGGACAAAATATCGAAGAGTGTAACCTTAAGGAAATAGTTGTACTGCAGTAGGTTGTCTCTTGGCTCTGGTTTCGATTTGGAAGGTGTAAAGTGTTACTTTTAAAAAAAATCAAATGACAGTCTGGAATTTGGAACTGTGCTTACCTCCCTAACAGGTTCCATATGTTACGTTCATTTCGTTTGTGTTCCTCGTAAACAGAGGTATTTATTTCTCTAGTTACTATTAAAATAAAAAACTCCGTTCTCTGCTCTGTCTGTAGATATTTGTAACTACCATATGAAGAAGGTGCATCTACAATTCGCCAGTCCCATGTAGGTAATAGTGGATTAGCTAGTAACCAGACAAAAATACAAACTCCCTACTAAGGCATAATAATCCTGCCAGGGTTGCGGATTTTGTTCGAAAGAGTTACCGCGGCCCTGGAACGTAAAAGGCACTAGGAGGAGTATGGATGGGTTTTAGTCAGTAAGAGTCTGACACTCCCTCCCGCTCCACCCAGAGAGGAAGGGGTTATTTGATGATTTCCCATCCTTAAAAAAAAAAAACAAAAAAAAGGGCACTAGGAGGCGCACGGATGGGTTTAGTCAGTAGGAGTCTGACACTCCCTTCCGCTCCGCCCAGAGCGGAAGGAGTCATTTGATGACTTCCAACCCATAAAAATTATCTCATGACATATTTTCCCAAAATACCCGAGCAAAACCGAAGCCGTCGCTTGTATCTCCAATTATTTTAACGCTCAATGAGTTTCACGATTTGATTGGGCTATCGCTGCGTTATTTTTACTGTTTGTTTCTATTACGGAAACACGTGTTTTGAATACTTTGAACTTTCCAATCGTTCACCATGTTATTTTAGAATTGCAACTAGATACCTACAATTGTATAAACATATGTAATGCTTTAATTCTGAAACAACAACTTCTTTTGGATTGCGTTTAAATGCTTAGTTTATAATTTAGTGGTTTCTGCCCGCGACTTCGTCTGAGTTCAGAATTAAAATACATCTTAGTGATATCCCGGTGGTTTTAACGTTTTCCAATTTTTCTCTTCTTATGAACCATCTACAAAGTATTAGAAACTTATGAAACAAGAAGAATGAAATCGGTAAAGTCGTTCTCAAGTCACGGCGTGACCAAGCGAAATAGGGATTCATACTGCACAACGTGATGCTAATTTTAATAACTCATAGTTCTTTGTAGCTGATAGACTTATCATGATACAAAATATAATAGTACAAATATAGTAAATGGGTTTTTTATTTTATTTTATGAAAGCGGAAATTTTATAAACACTTTATTATTATTATTATTATTTACAAAGACGTGTAACAGAATAAACGCAATACCCTTTTAAGGGGTCATTGTTCATCTGGCTACCTATTGCGGTTCATGAGATACATCCCACTGACAGACAGACCGACAGACAGACGGACAGACGGACGGACAGCGGAGGCTTAGTAATGGGAGACCGTCTATATTGCACCGGCTGTTATGATTGACTGTCTGACAAAAAAAACAGTCAAATAAATCATTTGACAATGATATAGTGTCGACATTAGTCACAATATGGCAGTCAAGTCTTGATTATCCATTCAGAACCCGGGTAAAATATCGCTTACCTAGATATGAACTACAAGAAATTAAGGTAATGGACTACGAAAGGAAACTAAAACATTGAACCACCTGTATTATTACTTGATTTAAATATTCTTGCAAAAGTGTTGAGTCGATTTAGAAATTAAACTATCAAAGTACTACGAAGCAATTTACTTGTCAATACTAATTGCGATACAGCTGTTAATTTCCTAGACTTGATTTGATTTATGTGCATTATTGCTGCAACGTAGGCCTATGTTTATTAGGGTTCCGTATCCAAAGTGTCAAAAACCGGCCAAGTGCGAGTCGGACTCGCGGAGGATTCCGTACCACTATCTATAAAAACGGCAAAAAAACACGTTTGTTGTATGGGAGCCCCACTTTAATAATTTATTTTATTTTGTTTTTAGTATATTTGTTGTTATAACTGCAACAGAAATACATCATCTGTGAAAATTATATTTGAGTTGATTGAATGAAAGGTAAATTGCGGTTTACGATAAGAAAAAAAACTACTTACTAGATCTCGTTCAAACCAATTTTCGGTGGAAGTTTACATGTACATCATATATTTTTTTAGTTTTATTATTCTCTTCCACATGGGACGCACATTTTACCACTTTGGAAGTGGCTCTCGCGCAAACTATTCAGTTTAGAAAAAATGAAATTGGAAACCTCAATATCATTTTTGAAGACCTACCCAAAAAAAATAAAATTTTAAGTGAGACTCCCATACAACAAACGTGATTTTTTGCCGTTCTTATAGATAATGGTACGGAACCCTTCGTGCGCGAGTCCGACTCGCATTTGGCCAGTTTCTTTTAACATCAGTATTCTTAAAAATGCACTTACAAGAACTCCGGTACCTATTCTTAAAAAATGCACCTACAAGAACTCCTTGGGAAGAAGCTCGATTGGAGTAGTATAATTACGACATGCCGTCCTACTTGTCATCACCGTCTTACATGTCATCTAACAGTGTGACATTGTGCCGTTCTTGAAGAAAGAATGTTGTATTGAACCTATCTACACCTTTTCACTTATAATATCATTCATCTAAGTTTACAAGAGGTGAGATATTGACAAAATAGACTGGCAGCTGCACTCCTCCACAACTCGAAGTAGTGCCTAGCTCATAATAATATGCCTTCCTTCACCTACAAAAAGGTTACATCTCTATTAATAAAATACCATAATTCTAGAGTACGACACTGGCAATGGTATTAGATCCCCAGTTTATGATGCCTACATGATGTAACCTCATACAGTGCATACGAGGCGTTACACTGAAATCTTTGACTTCATATCTACTCGTATATTAGGCGTTTATAATGTCCTGCTTTCTTTTATCGTCTTTTTTCCGATCCTATCCCAAGTAGATCTTTTCTGTAGCGATATTACTTTCATGGAATTTACTCATCTCCCGACACACACTCACTCTTCACGGATTCACTGTGATGTGATCTCAATAACGATGGTTTACATTGATACACAATTGGATCTTGAATAAGATTTTGGTAGACTCCTACAATACAATTACTATTATCATCAATAGCTAGTCCATATAATGGGTTGTTAGACAAGATATGGCATATGGCCCACAGACAGAAACACTTTTAATGTACTTAGTAGAACATGGAAAAAAATGCCTTCTGTGCCAGTGGGGTAAAAATAAAAGTCATTACAGAACAGAATACCTAATCTTTCTTTTACCATCTGATTGCCAAAACCCTTCGCCCTTCAAACGAAACAAAAAAAAAAGAAACATCACACTCTAATTCTTAGCACAGCCTTCACAACTATGTAGGTCATAGTGATCGAATCGACGCCGACTGTCTGAGCCACTGTGAGGAAGATGGACAGAAGGTTAATATTGGTCCATCAGTCCCGTAAGAATAAAAATTTCTTTATTCTTATAGGATTTACTAATTATTTGGGATTTTTAGATGTGGATTGAAAGCAAACTTCAAAATATTTGGAAGGTTTTGATGGAAATCTATTTTCATTTGCTGACATTAACTAACTTAAAAGAAAGTGTTATGCAATAGGTGGTCTATGGCGTAACAGACTGAAGAGCTGACCCATCTTTCATGAGTTTGATTCGTTTGCTCGACAACGTAAAGTGAACCTATGCAATATTTGCTTCAATGTTATTGAGTTTTCAAAATGCAAGGCACTGCAATTGATTATGTTTACGCTGCTAGAAAATGTTAATATGTGGGTTCCTATTTTAAGAGAGCTGAAAATCAATACTTTCCGAATGTACAAACGATCACTGCCCCTGAATGACCGCTGTCTTCCTAGGTGAACAACACACCAATGACTGGCTTGTGACAAGACACAAGAAATCATTAATAAGACGAGACATTTATGCACCCTTGTGGAAATCTTAACGTTTTCTAGTAAACACATGCATTATTCAAGGATTTATCAGAAATATACGGGACCTGACCCTACAAATTGCAGTCGCAATGGTAATTGCTGACACTACAGCAGTTAGTAGGTTAATCAAACTAATTGGTAATGTATGAATGTGCTTGCATGAATGTCAAGCATGTATAGCTTAGTGAAAACCAGCGTCAGACACTATTTTTCTGGCATAAAAGCTGAACTGGACCTATTTGGCTCAGCCACGATGCACAAATTATTGTCTTGTTGTTTTAACGGAATTTTAAATTCTTTTTAATTTATTTATTTTCTCACCGTTTTGTTTTTTGTTCTGTAAACGTGTTGGTTTGTGCTAAATTTATTTTCTTTCCTTGTAAAGCCAAGTGCCCAAAAGGTTATAAAAATAAATAAAATGTGCTAAAAGCATTTCCCTTCTGATTCATACATTATTGTGTTCTTGATCAAACAAAATATTTTTTAATTTTATGTTCTTGTTAATGGTTTTATCTCAGTGGTTATAATTACTTAATTGCTACCTATGAGATTAATATAACAGTGCTTAAGTACTTACAGAATATTTTCAAGCTCAAAGATTTAGAAGGATAGTGGATCAAAAGCCTACAAGCCCAAGCCTAAGCCAGATACATTTCAAAAATGGAGGCTTGACAATGTTTCTTTCTGTGATTGTTTACTGTTTGTTTTATAATATTTGTATGATTTTGTGTGAGTGAATGCCATTATTCTTCCACTCATTTTGTCTCTTTTTTTTTGTTTTGGTTTGCGTCACGTCACACATACTTGGCGCAAATAAACACCTTTTTCTTTCTTTTTTTATCTAACCAATATTTTCCTTATGACTGTTTGGTTTTTTTTAGTTTTTAATCAAAATTCCTTCATATTTTAAGTAATCCTTAATTCCAACAGCAGTAGAGTTTGTCAGTCTTCACAGCTTTAAATAAAAAATCATCCTTACTTTCTGTCCCAAGCCTACATAGTGGCAAACAGCATCTAGTATCTTATATATCCCTAAAACGACTTTTACGACCGCGGCGCCGCTCCACATAGGATATTCACTTCCCAAAATGTTTTTTTAAGACAAATAGGATACGGCAATGGTCTGACACGTCCGCTAGCTGTCAGTAACAGTAATTTGACTCCATTTGTAGATCAGTTACATGGTTTTTGTATAGTGTGGATAGAAAACGTAGCACCGGTAAGTGCGGTGATGTATGTTGGTATTGAAATGAAATTAGAAACAGCAGTTATTGAGATAATCTCCCTTATTAACTATACGTTCGTTTTGCCAGTGATGACTTATGGAACCGAAACGTGGTCGCTCACAATGGGCCTCATCAGAAGGTAACCCAAACGGCAATGCTCGGAGTTTCCTTCCGTGATCGAATCAGGAATCATGATATCCGCACGAGAACCAAGGTAACCGACATAGCCCGAAGGATCGCCAAACTGAAGTGGCAGTGGGCAGGGCACATTGCTCGCAGAAAAGATGGTCGATGGGGCCGAATAGTTCTGGAGTGGCGACCGTGTACCGGAAGACGCAGCGTTGGAAGGCCTCCCACAAGATGGACCGATGACCTGGTGAGGGTCGCGGGTAGCCGATGGATGCGAGACGTACAGGACCGGTTGTTGTGGCAACACTTTAGGGAGATCTGTTTGGCTGATATGATGATAATAATGATTATCTATACTGTAGAAGTTTACGATATTAGTAGGATTTAGCTTTTGAAGTCAAAGTCAACAAATTGTGCTTTATGGACGAACATAAATAAACATACAAATTTATGTTTTTATCTTCGTGATAGCTTGACGGTTAACAGAATCGGAATGGAAGAAAAAACGTGTTACGCTGACCACAAGTAGGTAACACGGCGTAAGGGCAGCAAAATTATGATATTAGTTAACATACCAAAATCATTCGTACACAACACTTAGGTAAGTAGATGATTTTTTTATCCTTGCTTGGATATTATATTGTATTATATTATATTGGAACTTAGCACCATGCTTAACTGTATTTTAACAGAAAATGAACTAAATATCAATGTATCTTTTTTTATTTCAACTTTTGCTATTTTTTTGTAAATTGCTGTGTTGTCAGAAATTCTTCTTCGGCGCCATCTCTTACCAACCCACATGGTATGAGTCCAAATCATCACGACACCTCTCGGCCGGCCAGGAACCCATTAAAAATTAACAGTCAATAATTACCACTAATCGTTCAAGAATAAATAATCAGGCAACCGCCCCAATTATGCTACACACGTCAGACTAGAAACAAGATAAATACCACAGCAATTATATGTAAAATATAATTGGTGATAAATTCCTTGTAAATATGGTAGGAATAAAAGTGAAGGGCTGACATTTGTTGAAGCTACCTCAGTGACTGGTCACCTGTTTATATGTATGTATGTGAATATTGTGAACTATCTTGAGAAGAGAATAGTGAACGTTTAGTGATAAATGGGGTTGGAATTTGAATGTGTATCGTTTGTGGTTTATTTCTGCCTGTGAATGGTAGATTGTAGAATGTTTTAGAAGGCTATATTTTGCGTTTATCTTGCGTTTTATGCGAAATAAGGTTGTAATGTTTTGTATGCATTTAAAAATAAAACTAACAAATTGCTTAACTTGGTATTTAGAAATAAATAAATCATTAAAATATTTATTCGATGACAGTCCATCAGAGAGGGTCTTATGAAATTATGCATTCCCAAAAAAACACACGCTAAGAATATTTACAGATCTTTACAGAAATCTGTAGTGTCGTCACTGATATCATCAGTTCATCACAGATCTGAATATTTATGATAATAATATGTTGAAGTTGAAAAGCTGGATATTCTTAATACCTAAGTTAAAAACTGAAGTCCCTAGACAAATTTACTATATGTAGGTAATGTGATTGTGACATCCATGAAATATTTTTATTACTGCTGTACTGTTCTCATCTTTTATATTGCGAGAGACATCTTATTTTACGACTTGAACACAGTCGTTGGCCGCTTCAGTCAATGTTTGATGGCCGCTATCAAACTACAAGCATTTTTATAACCAACATCTGTTTTTAAACAGCCAGTTTTAATGGGACATCTTTCTAAATTAACACAAGGACATTTTCGGCTACCCAAAGACAATCGCATGAGAAACAATGGCCTATCATAGACTGTCTGTCTGTCAGTGTTACATTTTCTGCCCCCATTCATTATATAATCAGACCATCAACAATGCTGTTTGTTTATATACAAGACAGTAAGAGAAAAAACATCTTCCCTCTCATTTGATTGACGGTACATTGTCGCAATTTTTCGAGATCACAAAGACTGAAGTTTTCATAACTTCTATTGTCTTAAAAATAAGGATGATATTTGAATGGCAATAAAGAGCTGACAAGACAATGTAACTGGGACAAGCGAAAGTGATCCGATGACAAGAAAATTGTGGCAGATTTTCGAAATCAGTTTATATTATTATTTGGAGACATGAATGCAAGGTCAACTATAATGGATGGTATTATAGCTAGAGACGCCATTGTACTCTAAAATGACATTTCTGAAGGATGAACTGAAATTATAGAAATCGTGGGAAGTATCAACTGAGAAAAACTTGAGGAAGTTTAATTTGTAATGTGATACGTAGAAGCATAAAGGCTCAAATATTATGCATCACGCAGCTTCAGGCAATAACTTTATTTCAAAGAGTAAACCAACTGACTTGTGATTTAGAATTCAGATAATAATAATCTAGATCTAAGGACCAGTACACAGGCAGAAACCTGAAAAGTCTAAAAGTTGCTTTATTCGAAGCTCCGTGGAATTTTTGAATTTATTATTTACATGCATCTGAAAGACAACCTTAGGGAAATACTTAACTAAATAATGATGATTAATTCAAGTTCCGAGTCCCATACTTCCATTTCCATTAATCTTTTCTATTTTATGAGAGCTCCGCGTCCTCATAAAATAAATAAATGAGGTCGCCATCAACGTTGTTTTCAAAAATACCAAAAAGGACCAAAACCCATTATGACATACTTTCCACCACCCATAATCCTAACCCACATGCACCAAATACTGAGCCTACGAGTCCACTACCAAACATAACTTCTCCTTATTCGGCGCTGTCGGGTAAACAACCTCTGTGACTCAGAGACCACAGAATAGTAGAGACTACAGTAGGTCAGGTCCGCACAACGAGCGATAACAGTCACACGCACACAGACGCGAACGTACGGCGATCTCAAACAAATGCCGGTCGCGAGTGAGCTTGCACTCGCTGTACGTGAAGTATGTCTATGTGTGCGTGCGTTCGTAACAACTGACCTTCTGTTTCGACTGTGTGACTCACAGTGTGTTTCATAGACACATTAATTTGAGAACCGGGTCAGTTAAACCAATCATTCGATACATAACTGTTATTTATTGGCAATTTCACACCTGGCTTTTAGAATTTTGTAGTTCATTTAACTTTTCGGTTCAGTTTTTCTTGTGGTTTTAATTTATTTATAGAGCTATTGGGTACCTTCATTAGAAAAGAAAGCGACATGCGCTTTGACCAGAGTCCATTATCAACTTAATGTCAAACCCCAGCAAGAAAAGATGATTTTCATAAATTCAATTTATTTTTATTTCAAATAGGCCTTTTTTATGGATGGGAAATCATCCAATGACTCCTGCCTCTCTGGGTGGAGCGGGAGTGTCAGACTTTTACTGACTAAAACCCATCCGTGCTCATCCTAGTGCCCATTGCGGTCCAGGGCCGCGGTGACTTTTTCGAATAAAATCCGCAACCCTGGCAGGTTCACATAGGCCAACATGAGCACTTAAGAAACGTCAGAAGCTTGTACACGGTTTGAATTTGTTCTTTTATATGGAATAGAACCAGATATCTAGTTATCCTACAATATCTAGTTCGTGCTGAACGTGAAATTCAGTGTAACAATATTTGAGCGAAAGAAATTTCTCAAACATTCGACTAAAATAAACTAAATAGATAGCTGTCTATCTATTAATGGTAGTCTAGAAAACTATCAAGATTCGAGATTAAGAGTATGATTGAATTATCGAAATGAAATTGTACCCAAGCCTTCAATGCTTTTCGTTCTTTTTATATACTGGCCCACAAAGCATCCAAAATTATCAACGTTCAGGTAAACTTAAAAAAAAATCGCCATTTTTCTTCGCGTTATTATTAGAAGGACGTGATTTGTGCACGGTCTAGAGGATTAATTTAATAGGTACTTGTAGTTTTTATTTGTCTAATCTAAAGAAGTTGTGTTCTTTTAGAAACTATGTACGGTGCTAATGCTTCGCAGTGGTTCTATATAAAAAAAATGTCGTTATTATTAGAAGGACGTGATTTGTGCACGGTCTAGAGAATTAATTTTGGTATTAAACTTGTAGTTTTTATTTGTCTAATCTAAAGAAGTTGTGTTCTTTTAGAAACTATGTACGGTGCTAATGCTTCGCAGTGGTTCTAAATAAGAAAACTGAAAAAATACAAAGATTCTTACTGAAGAAAAATAAACGGATGAAGCAAACACAACTAACAAAAAATATAAACGATGCAACTTTTCTAATAGGTTCACCATAAATCTAGCACTGCCAATAACATTTCCAGCACAAAAAATACTAACTCAGTTGAAAACAAAAGAGTCAGTCAACTTAATCAGGATCTTCATGGATATTATCGCAAACAATCTACCAAAAACGGAACCCAGCGAACCAAAAATCGAATCATGCGAAACCGATTCCTTAATCGATTAATCTAGGCTTTAGACAAACGGTACTAGAAACAGATCATCCATGGACCATGATGACTGCTCTCCTCATGAAGTAACGGTTAGCTAGAACATACGCGAACCACAGTATAGATAAATACAGAAGGTCGGCTCCGTACAACGAACGAAAACTGTCGCACGCACACATAAATGCGTATGTACGCGATCTCAAACAAATGCCAGTCGCGAGTGCGATTGCACTCGCTGTATATGAAGCGTGTCTATGTGTGCGTGAGTTTTCGCCCGTTGTTACAACCGATCTTCTGTTCCTATGTATTTTGTTTGAGAATGGTTCAAAGAAACCAGCACAAGATCGCGTGAGAAGTAAGGATTAAACTTTCGATTTTAGCCGACCGTATTGTTCTGACAGTTGTTCGGATTGGCACGCAGAATTTGGAATACACTCTTGAATTGTGTTTGAAAACATGAACTGAATATGCGGGTTTGATATTTGTTGATGCAAATTATTGTTGTTTTCAGCAGGGACAGGAACAAGCGGTGGTTAAGGCTGGACTTGAATGAATGACAACACGATTTGACAGTTGTTCTTAGTTCGGGTTCGGGACTAATCTTAAGTCTGTAGGTGATACGGAGTAGAAAACGCCCGACACTAAGGCCGAAACTACGGACTTCGGACCCCCAGGAACAAACGGTGGTTTAGGCCGGACTTGAATGAAGGACTGTACAGAGACTGCAGTAGTGGAGACCACAGGACAGATAAACCTCTATTATCTGTTTTGTGGTGGAGAAAATGGAAAGATGGTCTCTACTTGAAATAATCAAAAATAAGTCTTTCAAAAGTAACTACTGAAAGGTTTCACAAAAAACTATCTACTTCTAGCTTGCAAAATACTCACAAGCTTTGATTATTTTGAAATATTAATAAATACAAAACTAATTTGCGAAAGTTCACCATTTTCATATTGGCCCCACCTAAATCGCCAATAAGAATGAACAGTAAATCTTTTTTGCCAAAGCAGTATTTTCGAATGATGACAGCATGTACATAATAGGAGATATTGTGGTTTTACGTAAGATCCTTTTTGCATTCATATTATTTATTTATACGATCATTAGTCATACATTTATGAAACCTGTTCATGATCGCGTTTACCTTCATTACTTAGCTCCTTTGTGAGCTATAATAACTATACCAGTAGAAAAGGTTGAATATACGTTGAATGGTACAATGACTGACTATAAGACCGTCTATTCTTAACATGGGCCTTTCTTAGAAGAAGATAAATAATTATTATTCAAGAAAAGCTGTGTTAAAAGGATCATTGATCCATTCAATCTACATAGATAACACATCCAATGTCTATGTATAGATTCTTATCATCATTATCATCATCATCTTCAACATCCCTCTATTTGCCACTATTTGTTTATTACTGCCATTTTTTTTGGGTCTCCGTTCAACCTCTCTTCTTCATCTTATCCATTTTAAAACTCAAACCCAAGTTTTTCAGTTTCAAACTCATCATAAATCTCTCCTCTGTCTTCAAGAAACCTTGGGCCTTCAAGTTTCCTTCTGCTGTTTGTAAAGGTAAGGTTAGTTAGTTCATTTGCCTCTGAATCATTTGTAACTCTGGACTTTGTGCCCACAGTCCTACACGGATGTATATGACCTCATACAGTCACAGTCGTGGTCATACACGAGGGGGCAAAACACAAGCTTACATCATGGTGATCTCGTAATGTTTGTATGTGGTGGAGAAGACCCCCAAATAGTAGCGCTGCCACCCAGAGGCTTTGCACCATTTTCTTAGCACAAGAATATTATAACGGCCTTATCTAGTTTAAATCAAGCAATATTGACGTGTAAAAGTATTATTTTTAACCCATTTACAAAATATAATATCGTTTATCACTTCAAACTAAGAGGCAGAAGTAACGCTGAACTGGAAGAAAAAACTAAATCCTACACCTGTTTTTCAAGAGATCAATGATGGGTTTGACACATAGTAAGTACACTGCTCAGAAAACTGTATTATAGGTGATATTAAGACTCACTATAATCCCATTGAAAATGATCTTAAATACCCATTAAATGTTATACTAATAAAGAAGAAGACTTGACATTGGAAAACATAATGCGAGGAGAATTTGTATTTATGTAACTATATGTACAATAGTGACACATGGGCGGACTTAATGCAACAAGGCATTCTCTACCAGTCAACCTTTGGGTTAAAAAGACTACACTGAGAATCAAGACATTATGGAAGAAGAAGCAAGACGTAATGCATGGAGACGCAAGACATTAAGCAAGGAGAAGCAAGATAATCAGCGATGTACCGATACCGATAAAACAAAACTGTAAAAAATAATAACTCAGCAAAACAAACATATTTAACAGTTACCACCCAATCCATTAAAATTAATGAACTTAAAAGTGTTTACGTCATTCGCAAACCTTGAGTAAAAAGCCTTGCACATATACATTACATTAAAGGTATTATAATGTTACTCAGCCAATCAGCGGGTTACTTCAGTTTTGAAATCATATTTGTAATTATCACTTCATTTCAAATGACTATAATTAGTAGCTACTTTGTTCTGGCAGTGATGGGATTGCTGCTGATGGGGTGTTGAGAAATCAAATTTGCAGTATCATAATCTGGGTGTACTATAGTTGCACGTCTGCCTATTCCTTCAAGGAATGAGGCGTGATGTTCTGTTAATATACCTAATCATCACTTTCAAGATTATAGGTACGCTCAATTATCAAGAAACAAACGAAGATTTTATGATAGAACAACAAATGTATAAAGAAATACATACTATTTTACTTGACGTAGTGCAACTCTATTAATCTATTACAAAAACTCGAAGTAACCAAATTAATCAAATGAATAACAAAATGATACCTATAAATCTAATAAAGCAACATAAACTAATTCAACTAAAGAATATACACCAAATCGGAACTTTTAAAAATTAGAATATTTAACGAAATGTTTTAACGAAATTGATACAGTGTCATCACCACGTATTTTCCGCCTGCCTCTTCCGATTGCCACACACACGAATTACAAAAGGTAATAATGTAACTCCTATACTCAATGTGGTTAGTATGACTAATATTGTGATGTAAAGCATCATTGGGGCGAATTTATGTGATGGGTGGATGGTTCAAAATCGGTTCAGTAGATTCAGAGATTTCTCCCTACAACCTCACAAACTTTACCTCTTTATAATATTAGAATAGATGCAGCCTGTGACCTAACGGTTACATTTCCTTAAAGAGAGGTTACATTTAGAGTCACTGTTTTATGTGCCTTACACTAAGGTCGTAACAGTAATATCGAAGACTGGATGTATTGTGTCATCATCATCATCATATCAGCCGAAAGACGTCCACTGCTGGACATAGGCCTCCCCCAAGTGTCGCCACAACAACCGGTCCTGTGAGTCTCGCACTCATCGGCTACCCGCGACCCTCACCAGGTCATCAGTCCACCTTGTGGGGGGCATTCCAACGCTGCGTCTTTCGGTACGCGGTCGCCACTCCGGAACTTTTCGGCTTTTCTGGGTGGGTCGCCAGTCATTAAATAAAAGGTAATGTTTAGATCAATTTGTTCCTCCTTTACTTTTAGTAAACGTTGTTACATGTATATTGTACGCCTTATCTTCGAGATCTATGCCATTAAATATTCGGATGATTATCTTGTCTAGCTGTTTTCGAGACATCAAAACAAGTCTGTAATACTTTTCAATCCAGTCTCCAAACAAATGGTCAAATAAATAACAGTCATGATCATCGAAGTAACCTATCACGAACAAATAGAAAGTCAGCTCTCAACACAATCTAATGTCATTGAGGACGTTTGGGAGCTAGGTTCTGATATCTATATACCCAACGTACACATATATATACCAACACATATATCAATGAATGTAAGCGATTGTAAACCAGTCACTAGCGTAGATGCACTAAACAAGTTATTACCATATACTAGATTGGTATATCGATAGAAAAAGATGTATTTAAATAAAGACTTACAACAACACTGCATTAAAATATCTAAATCGAAATATCTTGTAATGGCAATACAGTGGTCTCAGTAATCCAGCACTTCAATACTTCGATACATACAGTAGTCAGCCTCCGGCACACTCCGCTCCCTAAATAGTTCCTTATTAAATTACTAGATTATGAAATGCTATATCTTTAATCCAGCATCCTGTACTTCTAAGCTCACATAAAGCTAACTCGAGCCCAGCAAGAATTTGAAACATTGTACATGATGAAAATGAAATGAAACATGGTGAACACAAGTTAGAACCACAAGGTAAAACATGTTATTTACATTGTGACAAGACCGCAGAATTATTAACAGAACCATTCAACGTAAAAAGCAAGACTTATCGATTGGGTGAATACAAACGAACTAGCAACCTGCCTCTGCATTATTGAGTAGAATGAATATAGCAAGTTATTGTTCTACGCAATACCAGTATATTCCAACTGTAGAAAATAATCTATACCTACTATACCTATCTACCAGTTCCGTATGGTGTCGAACGTAAAAGAATAGCACCATCCCATCACTTCCCTTGGGTATCGTAAGAGGCGACTTAGGGACTCACCAGAGAATGGGCAGCAGCATTCTCTGTAGGTAAAGGTAAGGTAAGTCTGCCAAGCGTGGCGATTAGGGCAACCCCCCCCCCCCCCATCTGGGGAAGGCCCATGTCCAGTAGTGGACGTCTTTCGGCTGGAAGGTAATCTCCAGACCAATGCACCTATTTAAAAAATAATTCAGCATATAAAAGAAACATTCTTCCAGGTGGACCTATAAGGCTCTATTAGATCTACATAACACAGGCAAAGCCGGGGTGGGCCGCTAGTATAATAAAATAGTAATAGACATTGTAATATAACTAGATATATCTTGACTATATATATGGACAATGAGGAGCATAAAAGACGATGATGTTCGAATATTGTCTATTAAATTCTAAATGGTTGGTTCGAGGTGGCTCGGGATAAAGATACTTTGCCCAGCAGTGGGAAAGTATAGGCCTGAAAAAAAAAGATCCTAAAGTAATTTCAAGTATTACCATGCACTCTTTAATACATCTAAGCTTATCCACCTAGTCGCTAAATCTAGTTACTTCGATATCATAGTCGGTAAAACCAGTTTTATAACAAACGGAATTCTGATCGCCGCACTGCCGCTGGCCGTTCTACATACGAACAAGAAAGAAGGCCACGCTAAATTTTAATTCGCAACGCCTTACCGAACTACTGTTTTGGTAACTGTCTAAATTGAACGATTAACTCGTACGGTACTTATGGAAATTTCAACGGAAGAAATGGTTCTTATATGAGAACAAAAATAAAGGCTTGATTCTGTGTTGAAAGTAAGATTTGGCCGAAAAACAAATGGTCTATTTAGAGAAGAAATGTGAGACATTAATAATATATAATAGATGTCACATAGATTATTATAATAACCGTCAAATTATTGATGGTAGTAATCTTGTCACTTCTCGTGAGTGTCGTAAGAAGCGACTAAGGGACTCACCGGAGAATGAACAGCAGCATTATCTGTAGCTACATTTCAGCAGCTACACTGCGATCGCTAACCCACCTGTCAAGCGTGGCGATTATGGCAACCCCCCCCCATATGGGGGAGGCCTGAGTCCAGCGGTGGACGTCTTTCGGCTGATATGATGATGAATCAGGTTCATTAAAAAAATGGTTTGTAATGGTATAACTTTCCTATCAAAACCTTACAACAGTCTATCTTATCAAACGAGGTAGGTGTTAAATTAACAGAACTACTATTACCAGCTACAAATTCAAACACGAATTGATTCTTGGTAATCCTCCAAACATGTATGTAAACTTGACTAACAACACAACTAAAATCAAAGCTAAATCTAATATCAAAAGTGATACTCCCGACAGTACATCATCAAACATGAACACATTAGCAACGAACTTCAAAGGAGTACTTACTCTAACAGCATACGTAATGATATTTAGAAACACCGACGCTTTGTCTGTATGAATGCTAATAATACTAAAGGCTGGTTACATAGGCACGGGTAACCTGATTGATATATTCTGATCAGTAATGTCTTGAAATGGCAGTATATAGAAGTGTATGTAAGAAGACACAAACCCCAAATGAATTGGGAGAAGCCTAGGAGTTTGACGATTATGTGTTTTACTGCTGTACCAACATAATTATGTCGGTTGCAACAAATATGATATAGCAGGTAATTGCACCGCACTAATTCTTCCCAGCTAATAAGTGGGAAGTGGAAAACCAGTCTATGAGGGTTGTCTCATGTATTGATGATTATTTATTTATCTTATTTGAATAGACAACTTTTGTTGTAGTCATTGTTGCTGGAGATGTAGCCAGACCACATTGTGCGATGCATGGATTATTTATAAGTTGCGGAATTTATTCGAAAGAGTCACGCAAAGGGCAATAGGAGGAACATGGATGGGTTTTTAGTCAGTAAGAGTCTGGCACTCCCTTACGCTCCGCCCAGAGCAGAAGGAGTCATTTGATGATTTCCCATCCATAAAACAAGCCCAGGCCTCTACTATATGGCCAGCAATAGTTACCGAAACGGTCGCTGGTATAACCACAGCTTTAAAAGTTATAAATAAATGCACGGAGTTGCACTTACAGATGCCGACTGCATTCATAATTATGTTGAATGTGATAGCTCTATTATATCGACATGGGTTCTTTAGTCGTCTGTTAATTTAACTTTTTCTTTCTTTCTTTCTTATTAGTTTAGTCATCAGGCATTGGTAGGACGTCAGGAACTTTGTTAATATTTAGTTGACCATCATTGACTGCCCCATTTGTCTTGGGAACCTTGGTTTGATCAATGAGACACGATTACTGCAAGACACACGACCCACGACGCGACACGCGATTATTTTGTCTTTCCGTTAGTAAAATCTGATTTAAGAGTTCAGACCTCGAAACGCTGCGCTGGTCTGGATTCCAGCTTGGTCAATGACTATAGCTTAGCCTTACATATGTACGTGGGCAGGTATATAACTGGTAAGTAATCGCAAATATTCATCAATGGACAAAATCGGTCATCCACATTATCGTGTTTGGAACGGATTTCAAAACCCAACAAGCTTGAATGAGGTTGAGAAATATGGCAGCTTTTAGTTATACCAACAACCGGAAAGATTGGTCAGCCTGATATAGAATAGCCAATAGATTACAATTTGTTCCGCAGTTTTCAATCAATCTCGCTCACAAAGAACGCTTAGATTGTTCGATTAGAAAAGTGGATAAATCACTCTTTAAGGGACAAAAATATTGGTTTTTGTGATCATTTCCTCATGTTATGTAAGTAGAACAAAAAAATATTGGTAAGATTGACGCACCCATGTTGGTTCGTCATCATCATCTGCCTTGCCTTTTCTCAACTATATTGGGTTCAGCTCCCAGTCAAACCGAATTCAGCTGAATTCCAGTATTTTACGTGGAGCGTCTGCCTACCAGACCTCCACAACTCATTAACTGTGTAACATACTGGTTCATCGTTTCCTGAAAAAACAACGATGGGAGTGAGGAGTGACATGAGACCCCGTAAGTAACAAGCATTAATAAGGGTCATTTTTAAGGGTTAAGTGAGGGATTTCGTCAGTTGCAATATTTACCTAAAAAGCGCGGCAAACAACTTTCTTTTATACTCCTAAGCCCATTTTCATCTCAATATAACCATGCAACATTTCGAAATGAAGAATTTAAAATATAATATAGCGGCGATTAGACCGCCATCGCGCCATTGTGTCAATTAAACCAACAATTTTGTAAAAGAGTTTTTAGAAGTCGTTGTACGATAATGTACATTATTACCAACTTTAGCCCGCGGCTCCGTCCGCGTGTATGTCGGTTATCTCGTAAAAAAGTAGCATATCTCCTTCTCCATATCCCAAGCTATAAATCTGCCGAATTTCATGACGATCCGTTCAGCCGTTTTTGCGCGAAAGCGTAACAGACAGACAGAGTTACTTTCGCATTTAAGACCTACAATTTTTTAAATATTAGTAGGGATTCTATCTAATATACACAAAAAACAACGACCATAAGCAAATCCAACTTACCACCCTACCGTGAACTTTCTCGGCCACACCTCAAGGCTATCCATTAGGTACTACAGCACCACACAGCATACCTAGCTACAGTATACCAATGAGTAACTAGTGATGTCATTCTGTGACTCAGTCGGAGGCTGCCCTCAAACCGGACCTGAATCCGAATGAGGTGTTGTTCGGTCCGAGGAAAAGTGCGACGAGAATTTGTCGTGTAGGTACATGTAGGTGTAGGTGTTAGTGATGGGTTTAGTGTTTTGTTATTTTCATTTATTATGTTGTTTTCCGTGAATGTTGGAAGTTTCACGGCCGCTTCCGGATGAGTTCCGGATTCGTCTGGCTGATAATTTCATTGAAATGCTGTTTTTATACTACCTACCTATAGTAGGCGCCAGATAAACTTACAATAAAGTACATTGACCTTAATGTCCCTTCGTAGATACCCGAACAATAATTACATAACTAGAGAACGTAAAGGATCACGATTTAGGACAGCTTTATGTCTTTATTTCTGTTTTTGATACCGCTCCAGCTCCGGCGACACACCGATGTGTTACTATAACGCAAGATATAATAAATTATTTGGAATTTCAAATGTCCGGCGCTGGAGCGGTTAATAAATGTATGTGGGTCGCCTACCATAGTGTCAATCGATGTTATTTTTAACTAGATTCTTGCGGCTTTGCTCGCATTAATAAGACTTTCGGAAAATAAAGTACCTAGCCAATAAATGTGTCTTGGATTTATGTCTGTGCCAAAATTCATCAAAATCGGTTTAGCGGTTTACGCGTTAACAAACAAACACACTCACTTTCGTATTTGAAAGAAAGAAAGAAAGAAAAAGAGTTTATTTGCGCCAAGCATGACGCACACCATAAAAATATATAGGTATATATATAAAAGTAAAACGGGATTTTGAGGAAGATATGCGTCACATCGGCGCAAAACGGCTATCGCTCAGCATAATGCTGGAACTCGTGTGCGAGACAGAGCCACAGCGCTGGTTTTCAGCGACAGCCGGCTCAGACTGAGAGACGTCGGCCGGAGCAGCCTATTTATATCCTACCTATAACTAATTATTATCCTAACTAATTATTTATTATAATAAATAGTTAGGATTGGTATATTATATTGCATTATTATCATGATCCAGTTGGTAGGTAAACTTAGACTTTCAAGGAGATTCATGGGTTCAACCTTAAGAAAGTCTTATTTTATTTAATTTTTATAAATCTTTATCCCCACTACTAATTTCTCCTGTATCGTGGGTGCGTTTACAAGCATGTAAACTCACATTCACAAACAGCCGGACCCGGAACAACTATCTGTAGGCCACACAAATATTTGAACCGTGCGGGATTCGAACCCCCGACACTCAGCGCAGCAGTCAATCGCTCAACCACAGGCGCCAACCGTGCCGCCAAAATTCTTAATCTCTTCAAACCTATATTTATTGTATTTTTCATAAACCCAAGCATTTACGTATTCTGAAAAAAAACTCCCTTGAAATAACTAAAAATACTATCGTAAGGCAACAGCTGATGCTAAAACCACAACTTATTTTTAACATTTGTCAAAAACCCGCCATTTGTCATAGACAAAACTGTACAACTTCCTTCCGCTTCATCAGCTGTCCTACCCACAATGTTTTGGTAAAAAATTGCGCCACCGGAGAATCGAACCCCGATCCCTCTTGTGGCAACACGTGCTATTTATATAAAAAGATAAAGAACAGTGGAGTGTTCTTGTGTGTATGGGCGTAAAATTGTGTTTTGCATGTGTTTTTAATTTTGCTGCAATTTGTATGTTTTTCAATGGAGTTAGAGGTTTTTTGGTATTACTCAGGCTAAGACGAAAACTTTTGGCAATCATAATGGTATCCACCGCTTTTAACATAACTGTAATATTATACTAGTTTAACTTTACAGGTTCACTTAAAATAAAAATAAAATCTCCTAACTAAAATATGGCGTCAAAAATTACGTCCGCATCGCTGTCGACTGGAGATGAACCCAAAAGAGTGGCGGCGAAGCCACGTTGTATGGCAATGCTTATCCTCTGTCCGAGGTAAAACATAACTTGAGTTATATTTAATTTTATATTAGTACCTATACTTTTTTCAGTATGTTTTTTAAGTGCCTATAAAATCAATACACACACTAATTAATAAAATTAATTAATAAGTAATGTTCTTTGAAGAAACACGTTCTTCGTTAACAAAACCCTACCTATAAAGGCTTACAATTAATACAGAACATTAATTATACTTTTAAGTACAAAGTATAAATAAGTAAACAAGCTTTTAACAGCTCCATTTTAGTGGCTCGAAACCGGAAGCAACTTGAAGCTCAAGTGTCGGCCGGAAGCTGTAAGTGGAAGCTTTACCGCAAGGAACGAGAGCTTTTATCTTAATTGAAGCCCAAATAATAAAGATTGAAGATAAGAGGGTAAACAGATGCCAGTTATCCCCCCGGAAAATATTAATTAAGTAAGCTCGTGGATGAATTCAGGATGGGGAGTTATGTTTACACATTTTCTTATATATAACTTTGATCAATCAATTGTCATAAATTCTAACCATTCTAGTATATTGACAGAAAATATTATGTGATTCCTACTAGAATACCACCAATCCACTCCACCATTCCACTTGAATGACCGCTTTCTTAAAAATAATACAGGGTGTGTTTTTTGTTTCAAAGTCAACCGGTTCGATTTGTGGCTAGGAAAACAAATTTTTCAAAATCCAATGATGTAGTTTTAGTTTTCATCAAAATTGGGCTCGAGACTCCTTTCAGTGTTTTTCGATATTTCTCATAGTTTTGCATTTGGCCGTCCATGCACACTATAAATTTAAAATAAAAAAATTTTCACAATGAAAAGATACCGACTTACGATAACTTTAATTTCGGAAGTCGGTGTCAAATAATGAAGAAGCAACCAAAAACACCGACTACCGAAATTAAAGTTATTTTGAACTTTGTAGTGTTTTTTTGGAAGTCGGTTTCTTTTTTTTATGAAAAAGTTTTTTATTTTTCACTTTTTAGTGGTACCCTACACCTGACAACACCACTGGAAAGTCACAGGAAAGCAAAATTACGCAATTTCGTATACATGGATGATTTTTCCACATATTTTTTCCAGCTATATGGATTTAATAACCAAACTACTGAACCGATTTTGAAATTGGACCATTTGGGAAGTATACCCATTCCAACAAAAAAAGAATTTTTCAAATCGGTTGGCAAGCGACGGAGTTATGCGCGAACAAATATAAAAAAAAAAACAAACATCCGAATTGAGAACCTCCTCCTTTTTTAGAAGTCGGTTAAAAATAGA
This sequence comes from Melanchra persicariae, assembly GCA_947386135.1. NCBI lineage: Eukaryota > Metazoa > Arthropoda > Insecta > Lepidoptera > Noctuidae > Melanchra > Melanchra persicariae. Next base: position 2,710,450 of record OX376661.1, on the reverse strand, counting down.
TTTTTTAAAACGCGTTTTCATAATTTGTTCCACATTTATATTTGTCAAATTATTTCTGTAAAAAAAGGGTTGTCGCAATGTGGTTTCGCACATCTACCAAACACTTTGATTAATCACATTCACCACCATCAATTGATTAAGCCGCACTTCCCTTAAAGAAAAACTACATTAAATATTACATAACCTGAATTTCCTTATACGATTATGAAACTCAACGAGTAATCAAGAGTTTTTCTTTCAAGACAATTAATTTCCCATTGTGTAGAACAATAGATATACAGAGCGATTATATTGTCAATTTAATGGCAACATGGAAGCCATTAAAGTTATGGTTGCTATTAAAACGTCACTTTGACAGCGAATGCAGATGATTTTTTTAGAGACGTGAGAATTGCGAAGAAATAGACCGTAGCGAAGAGAATAAGAAATGGGTCACAAATGTCATAGTATCTATCAATAGGAATGTTACCTGAGTAAAAAAATATGATTCTACTAGCTGTCCCCCGCGGCTTCGCTCCCGTCAACTGGCTACCTACCTACCTACCCTACACCTACCCTACACCTACCCTACACCTACCCTACACCTACCCTACACCTACCCTACACCTACCCTACACCTACCCTACACCTACCCTACACCTACCCTACACCTACCCTACACCTACCCTACACCTACCCTACACCTACCCTACACCTACCCTACACCTACCCTACACCTACCCTACACCTACCCTACACCTACCCTACACCTACCCTACACCTACCCTACACCTACCCTACACCTACCCTACACCTACCCTACACCTACCCTAAGGATTCTTAAATTTTCTAATTTTCCGCGCAATTTTTTTTTTTTTTTTTTTTCATAAGAACCTTCTCCTGACAATAACAAACACAACAAAAAAAGAATTGGCGAAATCGGTTCAGTTATTCTCGAGTTTTGCGCTTACCAACACATTTTGCGATTCATTTTTATATATATAAGATTAAGTCCGTCAGTTAGATTATGTATCAAAAAAATATTGGTGTATTTTTTGTTTTATTAAATCAATAAAAAAATAAAACGCATCAAAAATCGGGAGTGGGGGCTTGTGACGTCATATTCCGGTAAAAAGTGTATCGGTCTGTGACGTCACGAGTTTTCAACGCACTGTGTCGTTTTCATTTTTTGTTTATGTGAAAAATGAAAAAAATACGTGTCTAATATTTATTGGAAAACTTTCTGACGGACTAATTCGATTTTTTCAGGAAACATCCCTATTGTGTTTATTCCTACCCAACAGCCTTCTTTCCGAGCCTTTTCCTAACAATGTTGAAGTCGGTTTTCAGTCTAATAGGATGCAAATTAAAATCCTAATATATAAAGTTCTTCCATTACTGGTGACTAACTGAGTGACTGACAGACAACGCACAGCCGAAACTGCTGGTCGTAGAAAGCTAAAATTTGGCATATAAATTCCTTGGGGAGTGTAGGGGAGCACTTAGAGAGAATTTCTCGAAATTAGTTCGGGAACGGGGAAAAAAATGGGATATGCGCGTACGAAGTCGCGGGCGAAAGTTAGCACAGGTATATTTTACGTGGAGCGACTGCCTGTGTAATCTTTACCACCCGGTACTGGGTTTTCTGGAATCTGACTATGGTAGACACCAAATAAATGTGCAGTAACGGTCACTGACCCACATACATTTGTTGACTTTTATAATAAAAAAAAATAAAAGTAAAGACATTAGAGCTTAAAAAAAATCCTATTACAAAAATTTTCTTCAAAAACTCATCTCCAAATGAAAATGTCACTTGTACCCTATAGGTAGGTATTTGCAAATAGGTTTAATGATACAGCTGGTATTTACAGCTGAACTGAACTTAATTCCCGAACCTGAATAAAAATGCGCTACAACAGCACCCGTACTCTCATAATCCCATTATAGGAGGATATTCTCGTCATTATTAGACAAAAAGCCGTCAGCTGCGCAAGCGCACGCGTCAAGGTGCGTTTCCTGACATTTCAACAAAGGACTAACTTGATCTTGTGTGCAGCTGCCCTAAATTCCAAAAGGGTTAGCATTTCACTTGATAGTTAATGTCATAAAGAATTGACCGTTAATTTTAGCAAAAATGCTGTCTTGATGACTCAAACTCATTCGGCCATTTTGAATTTTTAACAGAATCAAATTGGCGGGAGTGGGTGCGAATTTTAGTTCCATTTTTATGTAGGAGATATTTAATATATTAATTAACTAAAACTACCTTTAGAACAGTAGGAGCAGTACTTTATACAAATCGAGAGACAAGCCAAAATATGTCGTCTAGAAAAAAAATACCGTATCTTCATGTTAAATTCCAATTTACAACGATACGGAAAAGACTGCACTGCTGTGGTGGTATAGCAATGATTATCGATAAAAATTCATAACCCTCCTTTTTGCTTCGCCGTAGTCGGGTAAAAATAACAGACTCTTAATATATAAACATATTAACTCAATATTAATTCCGTTTATAAATTACAATAAAAAAATCATGAACACAATAAACCTTAATTAAATTTTCGTGTCACGAACGTCTAAAAAAATTTAAAGTCATGTACAGGATGGTAAAATCACTAGTGCTTCATAATACATACTTATAGGAATCAGAGTAAATCTTCATAAATTCTTTCTATAAATTCCTATCAATTTATTGTTCAGCAACAACAAGATGTATGCGTTTAACAAACACAATGTATACAATCAGTTAAGGTAACTACTAAATGAACAGAGACGCATTTAAACCAAGCATACGAAACTAAACAGTAGTGTGAATTCCTTGACAACTGAAAAGTGCCCAATTATACCACCACAGTGACGTCGCGCATAATAATTTTCCGAGATAAAGAATTTTCGTCATACGATCCGTAAGTAAGTATTTCCTTTCACAAACATTAATATTTTTGGAAAAGGGTAAACAAAAAATGAAAATTTTTAATCAGATAGGTAATAATATACCTCTTTATGAGATTCTATAACGATGTTAGAAGTCACAGATTCTAAATTCAAATTCTATTTGGAAAATTTTGAATAAAGAATCTGCATACGCTTCTGTTAATGTCCGGTCCTGACATAGCTGGACAGTGGAACAGGTTTTTATTTAATTTTAGTTGATAAGTTTTTTTTTTTAATGTTGTGTTTTTGTGCGTAACTCTGGCAGAATAGACGACTTTTCTGTATTTCTTTCTTTTCTTTTATCAGCTCATTAAAGCTAAGCAATGGTTTTTTTACGAATAAGCCTGTTAGTGTTTAACTTTAAGTTTGTGTTTACTTAAGCCATCCCTGCAGCACTATAATTAAACACTCCAGCCTTATTGCCCAGTTCCAAGGACAAACAAACTAATTGTATGCAAATATAATCAGCGCAGAGAATACTAAGTAACGCTAGGTATTCGAGCGATCGAAATATTTCAATAATTTTATAGGCTTCGAATAAATTATTCGAAATCAGTTGGTGGGAAAATTGACGGTCGATTTTCCTTGAGTTTAGTTTTGTTTGAAACCATTTTTTCGTTTGGCCAACTAGTTATCCCGTACTTACTTAATTTTTGATAGTAAAATGCAAGAGAGGAAAAAGGTAGAATGGTTGTTATGCTTGGCCCAAAAAGATCTCGTTTTCTTTTCTATCAGAAGATCATCATCTCCCTAGCCTTTTCCTATATTGGGGTCGGCTTCTAGTCAAACCAGTTTCAGCTGAATACCAGGATTTTACGTAGAGCGGCTGCCTACCAGACCTCCACAACCCACTCCACACTCCAACCTAAGAACTAAGATTTGACAGCTGAGTAGAGAGGAATAGAGAACGTTTTACCACTAAGTGTGAAAGAGATGAGAGATGAAAAACATTTTTATTACTCGATATTGATAAACAATTGGTAATCACTTAAAAAAACATATTTCAATATTTATAAATGCCTCTAGTTCCTACGAATAACGATGAATCATATCAATTTCAACACAATGTTATATTATTATGATACCTTGTCAAAACTATGTCGCCGTGCCACTAACCACGGACTTGACAATATAATCGAATTTCAATATCAAATAGATCAAATTATATCTAATTTACGTCTCTGCAACCGGACCTCGGTAGAAATCAAGGTTGACTTATAAGGCTTGACTTACAAGTTGATAGAAAAGAGCATTAGAAATTCAAATAAGAGAGAAAAAAAATTTGTCTAGTCTAATGTGACTCCTAGTGTACTATTATGTATTCTGTGACTCCTTGGTTCGACAACACTTATCGGTGTTACTAAATAAGCCATGACCAGAAGACACAGTTCGTCGACAGGAGATCACTAGTTCATTTTACAAGTTACTTTCATATACAAAAAATACAAAAAAAAAAATATTTATTTCATCTCAAAACATTGTGAGCATACATGAATTGTGGCAGCCCCTATAAGTTACAATAGTACTTGTGTTGGGGCAAATTCATGCATAGGTAATCTCCTCTTTTCATTATTGGTAATTTGGTAGGTTCGCATTATCTCACCTGATGGTAAGCAATGATGTGGTCGAAGATGGAGCATGCCTTGAAGGTAAACACATAGTTTTTTAAACAGATATCTTACTGGACACAGCTTTGGACAAACAATAATTATGTCGATTATTTAGGTCCCGGTTATAAAAGTGTTATTCAATTGTTATTTGTAGCATGGACTCTGAATTAAAGGCGGTGAGACTCCAGACTGTAATGCTCTCCTGACCAATAAAATATTAACCTTTTATATTTTTAAAAAAATATTAAGACCAATGTGGAAAACTCCACATCAATAGCAAAGATACCACAAAAAATATCTTTAATTGTGTTGTGAAAGTTTACATGCTCATACAGTACCTAATGGCTTCTGTCACCATCGCTTATGGCCACCGTAACGACGCGTTTCCTTTCGATGATTGTCACGAGTTTCAACATGGACGGCTTGCACATTCTTGTGTTATTTTAAGAGCACTTTATTGAAGGTAAAGAAAAGTCGACAGCTTATTTCAATCGTTTTGTTTACAATTTTGACTGCCTCAATTGTTGACAAGCCCGTGAATCAATCTGAAAAACAAACGTCAAAACTCAGTTTCAACTGTCAGTTTGACTTCACTTTTTAAATAATGTAATAAACTTTGGTGATGGCCTGTAACAACCTCGAGGTTTTTCATTTGAAAATGGAACACGCATGAAATAACATGGCGGTTCGTATCAATAGAGGAACATCAAAATGCTTGACATGTGACGTAGCGCTCGTTATTTATATACAAGTAGCAACGCTCTAGTTATTTCGATGAAAATATAATATTCGTGGCTAAAAGCAAGCCATTAAATTAGTTACCTCATCATAATGAAGTTTTGTGGAGTTTCGAGTGCACAGTTTAATATTTTAATAACCAATATTATTGGTAGTTCAATCTTCTCTAAAATAATCGCCAATTAAAATAATGATATCGTATTTAAAAATCAATTATTTTGAAGTCGTTGATTCGAAAGGATGGCATCCTTATAAATAATACTTGAATAGCAATAAAACATAGATAACCGTAAACCAATAATAAAAAAGTCAAGAAGATCATATAACTGCACTTTACAGTTATTTTGTCGTATGAAACGTTTTCTTAGAACACTTTTACAAAACATAATTATCACATTTTAAGGTTTTATTTCTCTCAACACTTGGCTCTAACGAACCTATTTATATTTAAAAGTCTCCTTGAAAAATGTAGCTGTGTTCTTATTTCAAAATTACTTACGCACTAGTGTGGCGGTTGGCGGAATGGATGCATTGTCCTTACCTGGAAGAAAAAAAACGATTTAAAATGTTGTCTTCTAACTAACAATAGTTTGTAAAAAATACTGTAGGTATTTTCATAATTTTTTATACCTAATAGTATAATTTTTTTTTTTTTTTTAATTATTAAAAAAGAAATTGCTAGAGGCATGCATATGTTAATGTAATTTTGAGCCAAAACCTATTCTTAGTAATGCTGTTATCATTATCATCACACAACCACTTATCACATCATTTTTCCAAAAAGATAAGCGATGAAACGTAACCGTCACAGTTAACGTTACGTTACGTTAACGTTAATCCAATAACGTAGTTATCTAGACAGGTTGACACGCAATAACTGTGGTTAGCCGCTAAACCTGACATAACTAAAACATTCTTCGCGGTTTTATTACTGCACCTTTTTCTTACAAGATTTTCGGTGGGAAAATGCGGTCAAGTGCGTTTTTGGTGCTGGTAACATTAGTTAGAGGTAAAAACAATATAAATGTAGCAGCCAACTAGCTGAATCCGCCGTTTCATTGAAAGTCTAGCCTTTTCATTGAATTGTGCCGTTTAATCAACGACTTATGTGACATTATAGGCAATTAAACGATATTGAACAAAAGATGCACTTAGGTCGTTTAATAGGTTGCCTAGCCTTTGCAATAATTGGCTGCGACATATATAAATGGAGGAGGAAAAATATTTATTTGTGACTCGCACAAAACAAGACACAAAAAGTAAAAAAATAAGTAATAATAATATTTAAAAGTAACAGTAGGTACACATAACACAAGCAAGAGGTGAGAGTGCGAGGTCAAAAAGGTCCCTATCTCAGCATTATGCTGCGATACTTATAAAAAAATACAGGCACACGAGTCTTTTTACTTTATAGTTTTTTATCGGATGTCAACTAACAGACGCAATGCAATATGCACTGATTCGAAGATATTAAATACAAGGTGTAGGAAGTTTTACCTAATTGTAGAGCAGATACAGAACACCACCCTTAAATATAAATAAATACACACTTCTAGAACACCCTGTATAGTACAGACGCCAGCACATCAAGCTTTTCAACTTTATCGCCAATGCATTAGGTTCAAGGTTGATTGGGAGAATTTGACAGTTTCGGGTAGCACGTGCGGCGTCTGTACAAACAGCCATGTCCGACGACACCGACATTGTTTTGTTTTGAATGAACAAATCTCAGTCGCAAACTGTCAAAAATGTATGGAAATTGAGGCTTTTTTCACAGTTTGCGATTGACATGCGAATGCGAACATTTTTTAAAAATTTGCAGAATTGGCAGTCTGTTGATTAACTTTGACCAATAACATTGCGTGCCAGTACACACGTAATGATTCAAATTCTACCTGCAGTGACAGTGACAACGACGTGCTGAATTTATTTTTCTTTTCAGATTCTGATTTGCAAAGCAATATCAACCTTATTGTCAAGGCAAAGGCTTCATTTTAGTTTTCGTCATTAGTGTTAAAATTGAGAACTGTCAAAGCCAATTTCAACTCAACTGCATTTGATAAAAGGTAGATTTTTGTGTGCATCTCATTCGTATGTTGAGTTTTACGATTGTTCAACACTCGTGTGAATATTGCATTATTTGATATGAAATATGAATTTTAAAAAGGAATAAAAAAGTGATTTCTGTTTTGTAGTGTTTTTGCGCCAAGTGTTACAGTGGAGTTTTATATCAGTGATGTTCATGTCGGTTTCAAAACCAAAACAGTCTTTAAAACATTACCTTCTTTTAGACCGTAATCGGATAAAAATATAGAAAAATATCATCATCTTCCGACCCTTGGGGTCTACTCTCTAAGCCCGAAGTCCGTAGTTTTGACCTTATAGTTTACCTTCGTACCTCCTACGGACTTACGATTAGTCCCGAACCCGAACTAAGAATGAATGACAACACGATTTGACAGTTGTTCTTAGTTCGGGTTCGGGACTAATCGTAAGTCCGTAGGTGATACGGAGTAGAAAACGTCCGACACTAAGGCCGAAACTACGCCCTTCGGGCTTAGTGGGTGGGTCTGTGGTGGTGTGGCTTATCCCACATAACTTGGGGCACAATATTTTCAACATAAGAATTTTTTTTAGTATTTATTAGCGTACCTAAATTTATTGCCTGTCTTACAATCAGCCAAAGCTAAAATATAATGTTTACCGAACTCGTCATCGTAAATCGTTCGTCTTTGCCTCGTTTGCATAAATTATAATCCACTCAAGCAAACATTTGCTGATTTATTGCTTAGTCAAATAATCTAGATAACGAAAATAGTCTAGGTAAGTATTCTTATAAGTAGGAATTATTGGCATGAACAAACAAAAAACATACATTCAATATGACGCATGGCCATGTTTTTGGCCTACCCAGAATCTAAACGCAACAACATTCTCGATTCGAGCTACAAAAGCTAATAAAAAAAAACATATTGAAATATTTATCGAAATAAAAATCCATAAGCAAATTAGTACATAACTGTCAAAGACATAAATTATGTGGCAACACTTAAAGGAATTAAAAGTAAACACAATCAATTTTACTAACGCACACAATACAGTTTACTCGAAATTCAATTAATTAAAAGCCATTCAATTAACACAGATAAAGAAATCGATTGAATTTCATAGGCCACCTATTATAAAATGACATAGACACGAAATATCATAGAGTAGACACAAAAAAAAACAAAAAAAAAAGAACATCCACATCAATGGCCGACGACAAAATAAGTGCAGGCACACAATAACGATTGCGACAGATACCTAGATAATAGCCACGATTGCAACGCATGAGGAAATGGACGAGAAATAAGCGCCCATTCACGTTTCCCACACTGCCTGTGCGGCTAAAACTATAATAATAGCAGTTGACAAATACAATTAGAAATTAGATACTTTTTAGGCCGATAAATATGAACTAGGTTAATATGACGTTAGAAATGTTACAGAAATGAATGCTTAAGAAAATAACCCCAGATTTCTGAAAGAATTTGATTTTGAAGAGTTATCTAATTCTACTTTAGCCTGAAAACTTCTCAAACTTTGGCAATAATATACCTACAGCGTGTAACAGAATAAACGCAAGAAGAAAAAATCTGTTGTTCAGTACATTTTGTTGAGTTATGCCCACAGAAAATGCATAGGGCAGTCGATTTATTTTTCGCGATTTCAGTATTGGTCCCATTGTGAAAGTTGTTCATATTGATGAATACAATGACCCCTCAAGAGGTATTGCGTTTATTCTGTTACACGTTGTAGAGTTAAAGACCAATTTTAGCTCATGTAACTCCAAGTTCTAAATTCAAAACCAGATGTAACTGTAAACCTCCAAAGGAATGACGGCTGACTCACCACTATTTGGGAAAAAGTAGTTTTTCTTACCGAAACCGTTTTTGTTAAAGCAATTTCAACATAAATAGTAATGCGCGAGGGTTTTTCCACATTGTCATTCAAAGTGGATCTTGTAACAATGTCATAACTTGCACACAAAGGGTAGCCAAGATCCAAGAACATGGCTCCGCCACCATTTATGGTTAACAGGAGGCAGGATAATGTAGAGGAAAACTGGAACATTTTGTTCCTACTGGTATCCTTTGGACGCTTTAACGAATGTTGATATTCAAACGCCTTTGTTTAGACTAGGTAGTGCCAAGCAGAAAATTGGGAAACGCGTACAAAAATTAATGCTAATAATAATAATGAATGCATTTCGATACTAAATAGAACCCAATTTAAATAAGGTCGGAAAAGCTGACAAAAATGAAAAGGAATTACATAACGCAACAAACAAAGAAAAATGCAAGAAATTAAATAAAATGGAAGCGACAAAAACTTAAACGGACGACCATCTTCAAAATTAGACACAAAAGGGAACAATTCGTTCAACACTGTCATCAACTACTGCCACAAGGTTCAACACTATGGACAAAAACCACAATCTAATTTTACAACCACTAATTTCAACCACAACTTTAATGTTTCCTATTGAATAACAATTTGATTCCTTTATCCATTAACGTACAAATCATTATTTATAGCTTTACTTATAGACAACTCTTAAAGGATATAAACTATAGTTTTTGCTATTCTCAATGCCACAAAAGGCTACTGAACTAAAATACAAACGCTTACTAGAATCGAAGCATTCTCTCGACCTTGGCTATCGATTGGATCAAAATGACTGTTCTGATCGTCATTAGGATATAATTTGTCCATTTCAGTTGTAACACCGGATTTGGTTTTTGTTGCACTAATATTAGGGTAATGAGTAGGTATCTGTAATGATTGCATTGGAATTGTCAATTTATGACTTAAGTTTGCGACATTAATTATTTGATTATTTCGCTTAAGATTTTAAGTCATTGTATTAAACAATCTCCCAGCTCATAATCCGTATTGTGTTCTTTGTTTGTACCTAATCCTTGTTTTTCTATCCTGTTTTATTTTTATTCCTTCATGCATCTTTTCGTTTTGTTACTGCAGGACATAGGCCTCAACTAAGAGTCACCGCACGTTGGGATTGCTCGAAAGATTTACCGCAGCCGTGGAACGCAAACGGCATTTGAAAGTGTACGGGTGGGTTTTAGTCAGTAAGAGTTTCTGTACAAAGCGGGAGAAGTCATTTGAGTGTTTTCATCCCATCTATAAAGAGAGTGTGGAACCTAAGATAGAAACGCGCTTGTAAGATACGACTACATACAGAATGCACAGCTAAATCTCTATTCCTAGACAGCACGTTTCGCCGAAAACTTTGCTGATAGAAAACATTGTTTGCAGACATCTCGGTCCATAGGAAGCGCTGCTGACAGAGATCTCTGTTCATAGATAGCACTTGTCTTCTTGCCGTAAACTTTATTCATAGAAACCACTGTATCTAAAAAAGAGAGCTGCTGAATGGTTATTTTTTTATCATAAAAAACAATTACAAAATCTATCTCTTTGAATGTATCTATACTTCTTTCTTACACACTAGAACATTCTGCCATTAACACCACTACATGTCATCATAGTTCGCACTGTATCACTAATTACGTAAATGTAAACCAGCACTAATGCCATAGTATGCATGAAATAACCATCATTCATTATAACACGTTCTTACTACCTTTGTATTACGGTTAAAATAAATGAGCTATCCCCACTGTATGAAGACCGAAACAGTTGAGGGGCTCTACCAAAGCTATGACTGAAGTAGCAGAATTCTAAGGTTGGTTCTGGAAACTGTAAAGTTAACATTCTCCTCAGGTGTGTGCTCTTTGCCAGGGTTGCGGATTTGTTTGAAAAAGTTACCCTGGCCCTGGAAAGCAAAGGGCACTACGAGGAGCACGGATGGGTTTTAGTCAGTAAGATTCTGACACTCCCTCCCGCTCCACCCAGAGCGGCAGGAGTCATTTGAAATTTTCCCGACCATAAAAAAACAGGTGTGTGCCGCGACTAGCGTATAACATAGAAGGTTCCGGCGTGATCTTTAAAGAGGTCACCGGGCCTATTCCATGTGCTGATGATCACCGGGGTGGTTTTAGTGAGGTAAAAATTTCACTCTCACTGGTCTTACCTCCAAGAGCCCAAGAGAATTTTAAAGGTTTACCTCCGACAAAAAAGGTAAAGGTACGACGAAGCACCAGTACATGGTGGACATCCCACCAATAGGCGCTTTGGGAATAGTTTTTTTGTGCATACTACAGCTAAGAAGTTAAATTCCCTGCTGGAGTCTTTGTTTCCTGATAGCTACAACCTGGGGGCCTTGTAGTCAAGCGTGCTCCATCGTCGACCACATCATCTCGTCCAGGTCAGATAGTGGCCAAACGTGAATGAAAGAATAATAATCTAAAAGCGCCAGTAGTAACAACAAAGTTAAAACTGACTGAAATAACAATGTAATAACTACTCGTAAAGTTAATTATTGTAAACGAGTTCGCAGTGGGTGTGACTTGCAACTTGTCCATTGTCAGGTTATTGAACTTACTTCAGTACTGCACACTCCATAGCAGCCATAGAACTACTATTGTTTTTACCTTTTAAACATATCAATGCAGTTGGCTCTTAGAATTCAAGCCAGGCGTAAGCAAAGGATGACCATTTCCTGTGACAGGCTCTGACTAGGAAGAAAATTGTTGTGCATTACAATGTTAATTTTACTTTACAATTTATATACTGGCTATAAAGCTTTTACGACTCTTTAAATAAACGTGCAAGTATTAGTTGATGTCCACGCAGGGTGTGAAGGCCGTCTCGTTCCCACTTCGCCTTCTCAATTCCAAACGCAGTAGTACCAGTGTGGAGCCTCTTCACGGGACATCACCGTCTTGGACAACCATCTACACCTTCCAAGATTTAAACGAGACCAGTGATAGTGCTGTAGCTCTAGTTGCTAAATACTGGACGGACAAAATTTGAATCATTCGATGCGAAAAGAAGGAGATACTGGCAATAGTTCTTATAGCATGGCGCAGGAGAATCGACCGTCATAGTCGTCGTATAAAATCTAGTTTTAATCAGAAAAATCTTAGCTGGGGGCCTTAAATTCATTTGAGGCCACCACAGGATAGTCCGGTGAATCAGTTAATAACCCTTGCGTGTTAACCTGCCAGAGGTCACACCTAAAAGAAAAAATCTAATCGGAGAGTTCGTTTCAGTCTCAAGCATATCTTCTTAACTTTGAAAGTAACCTGCCAAATGTAAACAAAAAGCACAGAAACATGCAACAGACACGTGAAAATACAATAGGTACTGTTTATACTTGCTTCGACTTAAACAATCGATTCAAAACTAAATTAAAGACACAACATAGTTCGGCTGACTTACAATGGAGTGTCGATTTAACTAAACTATAAGCATGAAATGACAGTCATCAATCTGCTACGGTTCGACTAACCGACCAGACAAATACTCAGTAAGGTTACAAAAATCTAGGTCTTTGCCTAGACTGGTGCAAAACTAGCCAATTATACACACGTAACATAGAAACTGGAGCACTGACAACAGCGTGAAAATGTTTGGTTTGCAAACATGCCTTGTAAAGAAAGAAAGAAAGAAAAAGTGCCTGATCATGTTAGACATTAAAGAAAGATATTAAAGAAGGACTATTGTGTCATTTTAACACATGAAAAAATGTCTCTCAATTTAGCATAGTGCTGTGAACTATACATCAAGACATTCGTACTAGGCCCTCTGGTAATACTTTTAAACATATCAATGAAGTTAGCTCTTAGAATTCATACCAAGTGTGAAGGATTACCATTTCCTGTGACAGGCTTTGATTTGGAAGAAAATTGGCGTAACAAGGTTCATTTCACTTAACAATTTATGTACTGGCAATAAAGCTTCTACGACTCCTTTAAACGTGTAGGTATTAGTTGATGTCCATGCAGGATGACGCATGAGTCGAATTTTCTGGCTTTTGACTTCCCGATACAAGGGGTCTAAAAGTGCCGGTTAATGTACAAATTCAAATAAACGTTTTGACTTTGACTTTGAAGCCCGAAATCCTTAGTTACGGGCGTTGCCTACTCCGAAGCACCTACGGACTTACGATTAGTCCCGAGCACGAACTAAGAACAACTGTCAAATCGTGTTATCATTCATTCTAGTTCGGGTTCGGGACCAATCGTAAGTCCGTAGGTGATACTGGAGTAGGAAACGCCAGTTACTTAGGCCTAAACTACAGACTTCGGGCTTAGAGAGTAGACCTGCTGTCTAAGATCTACAAATAAGACCCCAGTCAAGGATAACTACATAAAAAACCCGTGCCGGAAAGCAGCACTTCTCATCTTCACTTATTTTAACTTAAACATTGCCTGAAGCTCTGCCTACTCTATATGCGTATATGGCGTGAAGCATGCAACCATGCCCACAGCTCATTGACCTGGACATGCGAACAAAATTAGCTAAAAGGTTATCGGTAAAAATCTAGGTCCCTGCCTAAAATGTGAATATGTGAAGCTGAAAATTGGTTTTACACGAAACATGGTAACGGTTTTAGCTATTCCTGGGTATTGTGATTGTGATCTGTGAGTGATCAATAATTTCGAAACAACAAAAAATAAAGGGTTGCCGCGATCTCTGATTTGAATCAAATTGAGTATTGTAAAGATTATTGTTTACAGTAGATATGTCGCAGCCAACTAGTTAAATCAGCCATTTCATTAAAAGTCTAGCCTTTTCATTGAACTGCGCCGTTTAATCAGCGACATTAGTGACATGGGAAAATCAATAAACGATATAGAACAAAAGATGTCATCATGTAAGTCACTGAAAATACAGCACATTTAAATGAAAAGGCTAGGCAACCAATTAAACGGCTGTTTAAGCTAATTGGCGGCGACTGATATACTTTACAACTCATCATCGATTTGTATCAAACTTAGGAAGATGACAGAATCCTGATAAATTTGATTTGTTTAAATGATGATGCGAGACGCACAGGGCCGGTTGTTGTGGCGACACTTGGGGTAGGCCTATGTCCAGCTGTGGACGTCTTTCGGCCGATATGATGATGATGATGATGATGAAATAAGTAAAAACCGTCCACAAGGTTGAAAGATAAAAGAAAATCCCAAACACAAAATGATAAATCGTTTTTCTTAACAAAAAATGCGTCCTGTTTGGCAGTTTCCTCACAAATATTACTAAGAATCTGCACTCAGTAGCTCAGTAAAGGTCTTAAGTTAGCACTGCTAACTCAGTAATAAGGTGTGAAACAATTATCACGTTTTGAGTCGTCCGTCAGTACGTGCTAAACAATGCATACGGCCGTAAGTATCTACAAACTCTGTTCATTGTTATGAGAACCAACCTACAGTTTGTGAAACATTTAACATATTTGATTTGGCAAAATTAGGGTTGATTTAAGGTTGTACCGGAGTTTCTTCACTCCCTCCATCATAGTCCGGTTAAGCAGTTGATAGCCCTTGCGTGTTAACTTGCTAGTGGTCATATCGAAAAAAAAAAAAAACTCCCTCCATGTAATGTCTCAAGTTGTCTAAAACTAAAAGGCCCTTTTTGACAGCAGGATACAACATTACTTTACTAGTAAGTATGAAAGAGACATGAAATAAATCTCTATGTTGCTATCTCTATCCTGCTGTCAAAACGGGCCTTTTTATTTTTTGACATCTTTAGCTAGCCAACGGGAAAAGTATTGGTGATAACTTGATGTGGGGGAAAACGTCTTGAAACGCTAAAGCTAAGACTCTTTGATATTTTGTACGTCCAACCACCAAGACGCCTGCTATTCACCACTTCATACTGCTATAACCGGGCAGAAAAGAAGTGGTGCAACAAGCTCCCCAGGAACACATTATGAATCTTTGGCCAAGTAGACCTGAGAGTCACAAGAGGCATAAACCAGAGATATCTAACTTTTAACTCAGAGTTAATAGCTAATATAATATTGCACATACAATGGCGCCGGGCTAGAAACTAATTTGGAGTTGAAAGATCACTAGTTTGCTTAAGTGGTCTTAGTAGACGTTTCCAAGGCACTCCTACACATCCTATGGATCACTATCTAAACTCATATTTCATATAACTAGGTACATCAAAATTTATCATGAGCTCATTGACCACTATAACCCCGCTAACTCGTCAAACTCGCGCCAATTTCATGAAAAAGGTCAAATGCCGAACAATAGCGAGCCTTCAATTCCAGCATTACTGATTGCCCGATAGTGCATGAGAAACTTCAGACTAAAAACCTCTGTCGAGGTCATCGACTGTTAGTGGAAACGCTAAATCACGATAAGTCACTTTATTCTCATTTTACATTGTGGATAGGGTTGCCATACGTTTGGAAATTGCCAAACGTAGGGAAACATGTATTGTCCGGAATGCGGAAGAATTTTAAACCGATCGGGATTTTTACAAATTGGGTAAAAAGTAATAAAAATAATCAATTTGTTTTTAAATAAAAATCAACTTTTCACGCGGGAAAAACCAAGTCTCGCTTTGCATCTAATGGAAATGGAAATCGATTACCTATATAAACCAACGTAGTGTATAAATTTTTGAAGAAAGAATTTTCTTACAAATTCTCGTCCTAATGTCAGGAATTTTCTCCGAAATTTTGTTTACTTGATCTGGTAACCCTAACTGTGCGCGAGCTTGTGTGTGTCAGTGAACCTATGGGAATGAGGTGTGTGTGTCTATGGTATCCTAGTAACGGACCATGTGTGTATTGTGACGTTCTCGGGTTTCCGCTTTTCGTTTCTTTTGTGAGGACAGTATTGTGTGGCTTTTAGGTGATAGGAAACTAGATCAGGCTCTGGAAGGTAACTGAATAACATAGAATAAATGTAACTCTTGTGTCCAATTGAGGGCTCTGAAGAAAGCAAAGACAAAGTCTACGGAATTGTCAAGTCTCTTGGTCGATACCAAGCAACCAATCCTAACCTACTTACAAAATAAATATAATTTAACATTTTGAAGTTTTAACTCTCGTTTTCTCTGATAGGATGTCACTGAGTCTTGAACACAGGGTAGACCAACGACCTGAGTGCCAATTCGTAGCAACCTTCACATTCGCATCTCAGTATCAATCTGTCTCAAAAAACCCATTTTTGACAGATCGCGATAGAGATGCGAATGTGAACGGTATCGCTTAAAAATGAGTAGATTTTTAAACGTTGCCCCACACTAAGAATTCCTCCTGTATCGTGGGTGCGTTTACAAACATACAATCTCACATAAAACAGCCAGAACAGGAACAACTATCTGTAGGCCATACAAATATTTGTTCCGTGCGGGGATCGAACCCGCGACACGCAGCGCGTCAGCCAATAGCTCAACCACTGCGCCAACCGTGTCGTCAAAACAATGTCGTCAAATTGGCAGTCTGGTAAAGTTCGGGGGAATTTGTTGGACGAGGCAGACATGGGACCGGTCGTTCTGGCGATGCTGAAGGGAGGTAGGTCTTTGTCTAGCAGTGGACGACTCTCTTTCAGATTGTTATAATTATGAATGGATACTGACACACAAAAATCAGGAAGAAATTATGAAAGAACAAAGTTATTTCTGATATCGAAATGTAATAGTGAAAGTAAATACAGTTTATTGCTTACTGCCCCAGTTAGATCGTGGTATGTGGACTTGTGGAGTGTCTTAGTTAATCAGCTTACTTCTCGTATGATTGATGAATCATATTAATGTGTGATCATCAGGCTCTCATCATGACTGCTATTCAATTTTACATATAATTTATACTCTTGGGGCAAAAAATGTTGATTACAAAATATGTATGAGCTGAGTAATGTTAGCGGTTTCATACGCCGCTAAGTAATCATGGCGATTGCTGGCGCCTTAGTGACATACTCGTAATTTTATAAAAAAGTTGACTATGCTAAAATATTTTTAAACTAGCAACACTACATAAAGAGTCTTATTTTTATGTGTTAGTAGTGTGGTTACTACATTATTAGGTTAAATGGATGGAGAAGGAGAGGAAGATCAAAGAAAATATACATAAGTAAATGGATTGCCTGAGGGCTGACACAAAAGAAAACGTAGTGAATTGTAGCGTGTTGGTTGATCGGGGAGTATGATAGTTAAATAGGACAAGGGTAGGAAAATGATGATTCTACTATGATTCAAAAATTTTTGCGTTAAAAAGATCATATTTATCAAGTATTTCCAAACAGAAAACAGCAAAAAAAATACCAACCAAATACAGAATAGACTAACAAGAACGCATTATATTTATCGACCAGTCTAACAATAGTAATGACAGTGAAAGTGGAAGGTCAGAGGCGTGGCCTACCGCTGTTTACCATAAATCGTCAGCTTGTAAGAAATTGAATCATTTCGATCGATACGCGAAGAATATTCGTCATTGCTTAGAAAATTGTGGCCATTGCGGGTAGTAGGTACCTACGAAAGTAACTTTGTCTGTCTGTCTGTTACGGTTTCACGCTAAAACGGCTCCACGGATCGTCTTGAAATTTGGCAGATATATAGCCTGGGATATGGAGAAGGACATAGGCTACTTTTTACGCGATAACCGACATCCACGCGGGCGGAGCTGCAGGCTAAAGCTAGTTCAAAATAAAACAAAAAGTAGGTAACTGGACAAAGTAGTTTGTAGGACAAGTGTCTACCTATAGAACCTTTTAGGGTTAACTAAAATTGATCGTGTCTACAACTGACTTTTTGGGGTCAACGGAAGAAAAGGCCCTGTTATTTATGGTAGAAGGCCTTTACCTAGTTTAGGGTCGTGCATGGCGACAGTCCTCGTTTATGGAATTTTCAAGAAGTTTTTTAACTTAGGGTTGAAGGGACTATTAGGCTTGTAGGTCTTTGTAGGCTCCTTTAGCGTGCCATATATTTTCATGTATCATCACACCCTTGACAGTATTGCGGCCTTACGTGACGTCTGTTAGGGGTGGATGTACACCAATAACATCAATCTGCGTAGCTTTTTTAACCGACTACAAAAAAGGAGGAGTTTATCAATTTGGTATTTTTTTTATTTTCTACCTCATAACTCCGTCAATTATGAACCGATTTGAAAAATTCTTCTTTTATGTGAAAGGATATACTTTCTGATTGGTCCTATAGAAATTTCATGAAAATTGGTTTCATAGTTTGGTTTTTATAGACATCGTTTAAGCAAACATCAAATCCAAAAAAAAAGCAGCTGTTCCATTTACATTCTTGCTCGTGTAACTCGACAAAAATAGGGAGCAGCTGATTTATTTTTTTAAATCATGTTGTACGAGGGATTATCGCGCATCTACGGACATCCATATTTCCTAATACCATCAGGGAAAATTAATATAAAGGGTAATTATAATATAATAGTGTTACATTTGTAAGACATACCAAATATCAAGTTTCGATTAAGGATACACTAAATTACCTTACTACCCCAAATTAAGTCCAGTCGCGTGCAAATAATCGCAAGTCTCGATATTGATACATGTAATTTTAAACCTAATCAGGACACATTACGATTGATAATTGCCTAACAATTGAGGTTGATATAACACTTACGAGCTATTTGTTTAAGAATTATAAGTACCGTGCGTGATTGTATGTTGGGCCTTGTACGATTTTCCAATAATTCAAGCGAATCGGAAGGAAACTTAGCTCTGCGTTGTACTAGAACACTTCATAAGTATTGCACTTAGACTTCAATAACTTGGTAATATTTTTGATTACTTAGGTATGTAGCTACTTTAGTAGGTACTAACTTTTGCCCGGCTTCGCGTGAATGTCGGTTATCGCATAAAAAAGTACTCTATGTCCTTCTCCATATCCCAGGCTATATTTCTGCCATTACGATCCGTTCTGCAGTTTTATTTATTTATTAACCGACTTCCCAAAAAGGAGGAGGTTCTCAATTCGACTGTATTTTTTTTGTGTGTTTGTTACCTCATATCTCCGTCATTTATGAATCGATTTGAAAGATTCTTGATTTATGTGAAAGGATATACTTCTCGATTGGTCCCATTTAAATTTTATCAAAATCGGTTCCGCAGTTTGCTTTTTAAATCCAAATTGCTGGAAAAAAATATGTGGAAAAATCATACGAAATTGCATATTTTTGCTTTCCTGTGACTTTTCAGTGGTGTTTTAGGTGTAGGGTACCACTAAAAAGTGAAAAATAAAAAACTTTTTCACAAAAAAAAAACCGACTTCCAAAAAAACGGTGTCGGTTTCGGAAGTCGGTGTTTTTGGTTGCTTCTTCGTTATTTGACACCGACTTCCGAAATTAAAGTTATTTTGTACTTTGTAGTGTTTTTTTTGGAAGTCGGTTTTTTTTTGTGAAAAAGTTTTTTTATTATATGCTTTATTGTACACCTCATAATAAGAATTGGATTTTTTTAACATGAAAGCGTAGCAGACAGACATATTAGTAAGGATGTAGGTCTCATGTCTATGATTTCCCCGGGGTCAGCTTAGACTAGACCAGTACCTACATAATAACACTAGTTTAAGGTTAGTATGAGTAAAAGTAGCATACCTAAGTCATAGTTTGATGTAACTGCCACTCCCTGTTCATTTATTTGACTCTTCAACAATGTGAAGGCAAGTATTTTTTTAACGATGATATATCATCAAATGACTCCTTCCGCTCTAGGTGGAGCGGAAGAGAGTGCCAGACTGTTACTGACTAAAACCCACCCATGTTCCTCCAAATCCCTTTTGCGTTCCAGGGCCGCGGTGACTCTTTCGAACAAATTCCGCAACCCTGACAGCGTAGGCATATATATTTTGGCATTTCGACAGTACTTAGCATTCGCTAATTAAATGGCATATTGTCTAGGGCCTATAGCCGCGCGCCCGGAGCGCTTAGTATATATCAAGTCCCTAACAAATTGCAAAATCCCAAAAAAAAAATAACCCCCAAACCAACCAAGGTAAATAAACGTCCTTAACTTCGAGAGGTCACATCTCACATACCAACTAGGTACCTAAAGCCATTTAAAAATACACCCTTAAAATTAACAAGAAAATAAACCTCAAAAAACGTAACCTCCAAGTTCTATAAACCATAGTTCTATAGAAAACCACGTCCTTGGACTTAACAGGGTCATATATTTCTACGTCAAATGCCAGCCTCGGTCACACAATGGGCCAATAAAGGCCACGCTGATAAAAACCTGACTGATGCCTGTAGGCACGTCACTACAGGTCTAACCTGTAGCAGACAATGGCAGGATACCTCTGGCCCTGTAGCCTGGGAACGGCTTGAAGGAATGTTGATTAGTAGGTAGAAGTTATTTTGTGTTTTTGTCGAAGATTGCTGTTAATTTATGATGAGTGTCCAACCCAATCAGTAGCGTAGTTTAAAGTGAATACAACGTTGGAAACATCTTTATTATTTATTTTTAGAATTATTTAATTTAATTCGGAAATTCATATTGTATTAGAACTTACAAACAATGTTAGTAACAATAAAATTAAAACGAAGAAAAGAAAAACAAAAAGCCTAATAATTTAATAGAATGAATAATTAATAATTAGGTCACTCGATCAAAATTGTACCAAAAATAACACGATGAAATAGTACGCTAAAATTCTTTCCTATCAATTTGGCAACGATGTTACAGTCCACCTTTTCATTAGATCGAAACCAAGAAGGTCAGCTTTTAATTCTGTGACCTCGAACGTAACATTATTGAATGGACAAGTCTGAAGTAACTTATATAAAAGAGTAACTATGGAAAAAACCTTTCTGTCTAAAATTGAACACAATAAAATTGAAATTAAACGATTTAAAAAAAGAACCTACGAAAAGGTAATACACAAGTTGACATTCAAAATTCTTTGATTTATTATTTTTATTAACCACGAATTAATATTAAAGAGTGTTTACGCCCTACGGCATTACATACAAAACTTTGAAGTCCTTATTTTCGAAATGAATGAACAGATTTTAATGAAACTTGGTATGCATATGATAGATATCCAGGTCTAAATAGTTAGTAGAAAACATCTTCGAAAAAGAGTTTAGCGGGAGAGAGCGTTTTTAAATTTTCTATAGAAAGTAAAAAATCACTATCTTTCCCCCTGAACTCTTTTTCGAAGATGTTTTCTACTAACTATTTAGACCTGGATATCTATCATATGCATACCAAGTTTCATTAAAATCGGTTCATTCATTTCGAAAAATAAAGACATGAAAATTTTGCATGAAATGCCGTAGGGCGTAAACACTTAAAACCCTGGCCATGGTGTGTGGCGATTCTCTTCAAAACACACATATGTCTCTAAATAATGAAGTCTACATATGGCACGGTCACTTGTGATTATAACGACTGCTGACCCCCTGTGTGGTCTGAATAAAAAAAATACCATAGCCTACCAATACGAGCCACACATTTCTTTATCCACAGCCTACCAAATATTGACTTCTTGCAGTCGGTCAACGCGAGCTTAAAATTTAAACGTAATTTATTTTCATATTTCCCAAGTCTTGTCTATGCGATGAACCATTGTCAATACAGTCATTACTAGACTTTTTTGTAATATCTGCAATCCTTAAGTACACGATGCCAAAACATTGGCAATCCAATAATCTGATTAGTTTGGCTTACTTAGTAGTTTTGGATATTTTTTCATCATCGCAAATCAAGCGAGAATATTGCGACAGTTCTGATCGACGCCTTAACACTGAGTCGTGATGAAATAACAAAGAGGTTTCGATTTTGAAAACCCTTTGTTTGGCGTTTGATTCAAAGACAGCATGAGATTTTAACAATGATCGAAAGAGAACGCAGACCGTGGATTTTATGTGGTTGAGGGACCGATTCGGTAGTAGATAATAACTACCGAAAAACGGGGCAAATAGAAACGCCTGGGGTGAATAGAAACCAAACTTTGATTGGATTCTACACTCGAATACCGGACTCATATTATTGGTAAGCAATCATTTTGATAAATTGATGTACTTAAATGCTGCCAACAATAATTAATTAACGTAAAAAACCTTTTTCACCTCATTGGTGTCTATTCACCCCCCGCATTTATATTTGCCCCGTTTTACCGTAGGGTTTTTAAAAGACCTCGGTCAAGGCTATGTCGTTTGAAAAGTGATAAGAAAAGGTTCACTTAGATGATAAGAGTAGAGAGCAAGGATATAAGAGGTACCTATAGAAAACACGTAACTCTGTTGAGCTCTTGAAGTTCTTAAAAGTAATTATGCTCGCTCCATCGTAGACTTTGTCTCTGTCATCTCTGACATTGACTTGAGTTAAGAGCAAACCCACTCTAATAAAAAAAAAAATAAGAAAAACATTTTTTAGTTTACAAAAGAATTGATCTCTGCACCGACCGACCATAATCTTGATAGAAGATAGATAGAACGAGAATAATTCCATTGTTTAATGCGTAATTTCATCGGTCGGTTTCTTCAACTTTTATATCATCTTGAACAGAGCCCTTCACGGTCGTGAAACGAATCAGTAACCCGTAAAATTTGTTTCGTTTCGATCCGTAACGTTTTTTGTAAATATCAGAAATCAATAAACAGTTACGGCAATTTTCTGTACAAATGCAAATCGTTTGCGATGGAAAATCGTCCAATAACTCCTTCTGCTCTGGGCGGAGCGGAAGGGAGTGTCAGCCTTCAGGCTCTTACTAAAACTCATTCGTGCATCCATCTTTGCGTTCCAAGGCCGCTAAGGTATAATTTTCTTACCGGGAGCAGTATTTAACTGGGTTCATAAAACACTTATTTATTTAATGTTATAATATCTGCAATTATAGCCTAAATATTGGGTAAAAAAATTAAACATTAAATTACGTCTCATCATCAATATGTACTTTGTTTTTTTTATGTATTACGAGTAAACTAAGTTTTCGAATCTCCACCTTATTTAAATGACTGATGTCTCATTATGCCGGATTCTATTATGTTTATTCTTTTTTGATGTGTCCTGTTACAAACAATACAAATATTTTTAAATATTTTCTAAATGTTAAAGTAGTTTCACAAACCTTTGACTACTTGAATAAGAAGCAGCTGCTACTTTACGGAACCAATAACCCAAACTAACGGAACCAAACCATCCATAACACAATTCAACTTAAAAACAGCAATATCCATCACTCTCCTCACCTAAGTTTTAATTATAATACCCTAAAAAACACGCAAGTCGGTCCCTTCCATATTGTCCGCCAGGTGTACCGTTAAGGACGGCCGCACACTGTACTACTCGACAAACATCTGTTTCCGACATATGCGACTAAACGCATTTTTTTCTATGCAATTGAAATGCGCTTTTGGCGAGAAACGCACGTGATAGGACGTCTTGGGAAACCATTTTTTTTATCCAGATACTTGAGAAAAGGGAACCCTTGAATGTAAATTGGTTTTTAATGCCTTTCATATCTTTTTCTTACGCTAGATTTTAAAATGTGGTAGTGGGAACAATATTTAGCTTGCAAATCGCTTTTTAAATGCTTTTTAGCTAGTGTTTATCAGTTTTGTGTTTTATTCAATTGTTCTGCTCAAAAATGCTTTAGCATCGAAGACGAAAATCTTAATACATTTATGTTGTTGAATTTTCAATTTGAACCTGTAAGGCTGTGAAATATTTTGCAAAAATCTGGGTCAGAGAAACGAGTATGTACATTATTTTTGTAACTTGCAAAAAAAATACAGAAACCATCATCAGTTTAAATAAATTAACATATTACTGACAGTTCTATCATCATTCACATACATCACGTTGACCAACCAAAAAAATAAAGTAGACACAATTAAGAAATGCGAAAAAAATTGCTCCAAATATTCACTGAACTACAAAAACGTTTGCAAATTGCCAATTTAACTACTAATATCCTTGCCATTCACAAGGGCGGCTAAATTAAACAAATTAAAACTGAGGCCACTCCTTTCTCCCATTAAAGTTAAAATAATTGCGAGCCACAATAGAACAATGGACTATCAGACATAATATGACCCGGTCACAAGTAATTACTAAACATTTACTTATATAAATGATGATGACAGTGTTATGTCTATATTTAGATATTTTAACCATCAATTATTTGCTAACAGAATAAGAATGACAGGTGCACTCGCTAT
This sequence comes from Melanchra persicariae, assembly GCA_947386135.1. Classification (NCBI taxonomy): domain Eukaryota; kingdom Metazoa; phylum Arthropoda; class Insecta; order Lepidoptera; family Noctuidae; genus Melanchra; species Melanchra persicariae. The sequence continues at coordinate 2,686,111 of OX376661.1, read as the reverse complement.
AAAGGTCGTCATATAAATATCAAATTTAATTTTGTTTGCAAAGTAAAATGTCAATGTAACGCATCGTTGATCATTTTCATTGTTGCTGACTTTACTAATTAAAAACGGTTTAAAAATGTATAAAATATGAGCAATGACTGACTGTAAGTTCAACTTTACTTTATTTAGCTTAAACTTAATACTAACATAGTTTTAAGTTATTATATACTAACACAATTGTTATTATATGTATAGTAGGTTAAGGTATTTATCTATGGGTCTTTGTAACCTGAAAATAAATGGTTTATTATTATATCTTATAAAGAGGTTCCTTTACAAGTGGTTACCCACATTTTTTACAAGTGGCTTCATTTTTTGCTAATCATGGGAGGATATTTTTTTAAAACTATGACGTATCATCATCATCATCGTCAACATATCAGCCGAAAAACGTTCACTGCTGGATATAAACCTCCCCAAAGTGTCGCCTCAACAACCGGTCCTGTGCGTCACGCATCCATCGGCTACCAGCTACTCTCACCAGGTCATCATGACATATCGCTTTTACAAAAACTTCCTCAATGGCTATACCTACATCAAAAACTAAGTTTTTAGTCTTTGTTGTGTAAACTATAAAATTTCAACAGCCTCAATCTAGCTAAAAATAGTTACAGCCACGACCATCATAGCCAAGGCCACCGTACAAAAGTAACCATTACATAAACTCAAAGCAACAAATAATACCAACCAAACAGCAACACACAATGCTCAAAAGTACAAAAAAATAAAAATCAGAGCAAAAATCGAGGAAGGTAAATCACATTCATAGATACGATTATAACTGTACATAACAACCATTTGTACAATGAACACAGGGTCCCTGACATCTGCTTACCCATGTGAAACAGGCCCGGAAGACTAAAACATGTACCGGATTTATCTACTGGCAAAATGATGAATGCATTTTTTTACACTGTGATAACCTCAGTGTGTGAAAACCCCTATGTCCTTGCGAAAGTGAATTCATACTATGGTAGATACCAGATAAATGTGCAATAACGGTCATTGACCCACATAGGTACATTTATTGATTTTCTTAATATCAAAAACCGAAATAATGTCATAAAGCTGTCCTGAATCGACTTCTATCCTTTAAAAACGGTTCATGATAATTTATTGTTAGGTGGCCTGTTGGTCTAGTTTAGGTGGCCTGGCTAGGACGGAGGTCGTGGGTTCGATTCCCACACAGGGCAAATCTTTGTGCGATGAGTACGATTATTTGTTCTGTGTCTGGGTGTGTAATTTATCTATATATGTTTGTATTTAGAAATATATAAGTATGTTTATCAGTTGTCTGGTTGCCATAGTACAGGCTCCGCCTAGTTTGGTATCAGATGGCGGTGTGTTCGTTGTCCCAAGATATTATTATTATTGTTCGGGTATCTACGAAGGGATATTAGGAAAAGATCAATGTACATACTTGATTGCAAGTTTATCTGGCGCCTACCATAGTAATAAATGTGAAAGGAACTCCGTCTGTCTGTTTGTTAGCTCTTTACTTCTTAACGGCTGAACGGAGTTGGATGAAACTTTGCACATTGATAGACCATTTCTTGGAAGAAAATATAGGATTCCTACCGGGAGAACATATGTCCCCTTCGGATAAGTTTCGGCATTCACGCGGGCGAAACCGTCAGAAGCTAGTTTTGAATAAATATTTAAATCAGTAAAATCGTCGCGTGCTTTTTTTTATTTTATCAATACCGTTTAGTAAAACAACATCATTAGTCAGTGCTGAATTGGCGAGTAATTTCTCTATAATATTTACCAAGTAGATAAAACAATGACGTCATCAAACATGTTTTTCTGCAAGGACATACGGGCATTTTTACGTGACGAAATGTTGACACGATTTTTCCATTAAAGATTTGTGATAATAAACCAGTACCTACTAAAACTCGCTGAGCATTTGAGATTACTTAAAGTTGTGATGTCCAATTTGAAATGCTAGCTTCAGCCCCTGCATATACAGCCGTAACACTTAATAGTGAGACCTGAGGGTCAATTGTACCAATTTTCAAGCAACGTTCCCATTCGCTTTACAGTCGCAATCTGTCAAAAAAGTGGGGAAATTGAAGCTTTTTTAACAGTTCGCGACTGACATGCGCTAAGTTATTTAAAAATTTGTAGAATAGACCCTTAGGCTAAGCGCGCACTACGAAAATAAATCGTTGCGAAAAAAAATCGTCAATCTGTAAACAACAGAAATGTACTACAATCCGCGCACTGCGAAAATAAATCGTGCGCGGATTGTAGTACATTTCTGTTGTTTACAGATTGACGATTTTTTTTCGCAACGATTTATTTTCGTAGTGCGCGCTTAGCCTTAGTTTTAGGTATTAATGTAACGAGATATTTGAAAGATATGTACCTAATATTGGTACACAGGTGCTTCCGTTTAGACATGAAAAATGGAAAAGGCTAGGCAAACCTGTTTGTAAACGTAACAATAGGACTTTGCTACCCACCCCTTGACAAAATCCTTTAATCACTATAAGTATTACAACCTGGGAGTCTTTGAGTCAAGAGTAGGTTACTTCTCGGCAAGCGTGCTCCATCTTCGACTACATCATCGCTTACCATCAGGTGAGATAGTGTTCGAACGCGTCCCTATTTTAATAGTAAAAAAAAATACAGATGTCATCTCAAAGGATAGCGCCAGTTTCTGAACTGAGTATTTGTAGTAAATAATGTGTCAAACAAAAAAACAGGTTCTCAAATTCTTTGTTCAGAAATCAGGAGTTGAATCTAGAAACCAAATTCTCCTCATTCAAAAAAAACTTCTGTTCAATAAGTCCCTAATTTCCAAATAAAATTCAACTAAGAACCAATTTACAAAATGACGCACGAACCAACATTTCCACACACACTGTCACTATTGATCGTCCTTGGAAAAAATCATAAAAACTTCCACATGCTTTCCATAGCCTTCGAACGTCGATATGTCACCGGCGACTAGTTCAAGGGTAAATGTATGATTAATGAAACATTTTATCGTAAGGTACACATTCTACTAACGATGTATTGATCTTTTCAAGGTAATATTGGCTGCTAAATGTCAAACTACATCGCATTTTTTTTTCAAATAAAGAATTTCATGATCTTTCTGTCTTTTCCGCAGATTTCCTTTTTTAAGGATTATAAATCAAATTCCTGTTAACATTAAATTAATTAATATTAAATACTCTTAATTTGCGAAGTAGACATTTACCGAAACGCATATATTACATAATTAGTTCATCTCTAATGATATTACCTAACTTCTCATTTAATCTGACCATTAAATTAATTGTATGTAATTTACAAGAGACTTTGACCTCTGAGTTTGTTTCAATGTATCTCAGGGTAGTGAGTTAGGAAATGTCTTCCTCATCTAGTTTAAACTGACGAAAAGACTAAGGTGTTTAAGTGCTATTTACTAAATAAATTATATCATACATCATTTAACTGCAAGAAATGATCTCTAATAGAAATTCCATTGCATGATCTAAAATTTCTTTTCGCCAACGACGATAAGGAGCACCTTTATCAAATACTAGCTTTTACCAGCGGCTCCACCCGCGTGGATATCGGTTATCGCGTAAAAAAGTAACCTATATTCTTCTCCATATCTCAGTTTATATATTTTCCAAATTTCACGACGATCCGTTCTACCGTTTTCGCGTGAAACCGTAACAGACAGAGATACAGAGTTACTTTCTCATTTATAATATTAGTAGGGATTCTATATGAAACATTCTCGTCATTCATCATCAAACTAAACACAGCGCAATCAACTCTGCCCCAAGACAATACCCCTTACAAAAACATGGTACAAACTAAAACGCAAGAGAACATGTAAACTAATAGATTTCACGGCCCCGACCATGTAGGGAACGTGGTGAAACCGGCGCGTGCGACTGTTCCGAGTAGTGATGGACTAGCGGACGCTAGCGCAAGCCTAGACTGTAATGAGCAAGACGGATTAGTCACTATATTTTAATGAAATAACACGCGTATACATCCAGAAGGTTAAGGCAATGGTATCATTACAAGAAAATAATTGTATAGGGTCGCCTCTTATAACATTACTGTTGCCTATTGTCATCATCTGGGTACGCACATACATTTATGCACATATGTATATGTTTATTCGTATATCGCAGACTACGAGCTATTGTTGAAAAATTACCAACTTATAAATTAAAATGTCTTAAGGATAACAAACATCTTTAGTCGTAAATGCTGAAATTAGAGGCAAGAAATGTCCAAGAAACTAGCACTGAAGAAAGAGGGAAGAACGTACATCTGAAGACAACGATTTTGGTAGAAATACTTTATTATAGGTGGTTAAAGCAGCCGCTAGAGAAATAAAACTAGCCAGAGGTCCAACAGAAGTGCCTTAACCAACACACTACAGAACAGAAGAAAAAGTAATTACAGCAGATTAAACCACTTTTAATATTGTATAACTCGCTTACGAAGGCCTCCCACAAGGTGGACCGATGACCTGGTGAGGGTCGCGGGTAGCCGATGGATGCGAGACGCACAGGACCGGTTGTTGTGGCGACACTTGCGGGAGGCCTATGTCCAGCTGTGGACGTCTTTCGGCTGATATGATGATGATTAACTCGCTTACGCCTAAACAACAATTAGTTCGAGATGACTCAAATCCCAGATCCAAAAGATCAAAACCAATTTAAAATCTTCGCAGATTACGGAATCAAATGTAAAACTCAAGGTTTACAAGCTGTTGTTAGAGATATATGGCCTAACAATTCATTATATAGAAGCATTTGAATTAAATCAGTCTTTACATCATCAATTATAACAACTTTGTAGTATAGTAGTCATCGACGTTAATGTCATGGCCTGTCTATAAAAGGATACAATATAATATTGATGTTATGACGATATCGAACAAAAAGCTGTTTTCCTAGCTAGGTGAGGCTATTAAGCGGTTGATGTGACATTAAAAGCACCCACGCTAGGTGTTGGTCATCTTTTATAGCCTTTACAGGTTTAATGACACAATCTAAGACGCCATTCATCATCGCGACATGATAAGATTTAGAATCATATTTCATAACGGTAGTAACACCCATCAAACTCTAGATTTCTAAAATGATCGAAAGAGAATCAACGTAGAAAAATATACATCTATCGGATGACATCGGTGATATCACCCCGACTCACTGGAACCAACCTTCCACTGGCCTGGCAAGCATCTCAAGATGTATGGACGAATCATCCACTATCGATCTCCGATCTCCGGAGGGGAATGATGTGGCCACAAAACCCGCCACAAAAACCGCCACAAAAAAATATTTTATTTTTTTGCTCGACTTTAACGGCATAATAGTGGATTATAATAATGGCGATGGTAAGGAATCCTCCATGCACAAGTACGACTCACCCTCGGCCGGTTTTTTAATTATCTAACGATTTGGTGAATTACACGGATTCTTGCAAGTTCTCTTGTTGCAAGTAAACTTGCAAGCAATCCCATCTCTATTGGCACGCAATCGCCTTTCCTGATTAACTATACTTATTAGCCTCACGCTATAAAACAACATTTACTTAGTTATGTAAAGAGCTAACCGATGATTGTTATTAATTATAATTATTAGCATAGATACAATCATCACTTTCGTTTTTGTTGTTTGTATTGGTTTTCTTAGTTCTAGAGTCTAAGTTGGCAAATATATTCCAAAATGTTGTAGTAAGGAGTTTGTTCTAAGCTAGATATGTAGGTATTTAAAGAAAAGAACTTAACTTAACTTTACTGGTTGAAATAAGAAATCGATGAACAAAGCTTCCACTTTCTAACTAATTGACTTTGCCTATGGCACTGAATTAGGGAGTTGACATTAAAGCTATGTATTTACATAAAACAATTTTGTTTCAGTAAGAAGAACAGGACCGGTGGAAGTGACTACGCTTAGGGAGGCCCATTTCCAGCTTCTGACGAGTTTCATTACAATGATGATGCTACTCGTCCTTTGAAAGGTTCATTTGAAAATGATAGGTATGTGAGACAGCATCATCAGTCTGTCTAAAATACCGCTGAAATGGACCTTTTTAGTGCAGCCGTGAGACACACTAGTTTTTGTCACCTATACTATTTTTTTTTTGTTTCTGTACCATGCGTGTTTCATGTAAGTGCTAAATAAATTTTATTCTTTCTTTCTATGATGGTTCTGAGTGAGAGGGTTTATGAGGAACCTGAACATAATGTTGTTGTTTACCGACGTTAGTCACAGTTAGCTCTTCTTCGGTATCGTTCATCTGCAAATCATCTTCAAATTCCATAACAAGCACGCATATGTCACCTCTTGTTTTACTTACACATTGTATTGGCGTTACATGTAGTCTCATGACGAGATAAATATAGATTATTTTGAGTTTATCTCAGTGTTATAGTTATCAAAGATAGAATCTATATTGTAGTAGGTTTTATCTTTGAGAACTTGCGTATTTTTTTTAAGATATGGGCGTTGCCTCTCGACTTGGAGCTAAAGAAATCTCAAGATAATCTTTAAGACATTAATAAAATCGGTGTCTGTTAAGAAGGATAAACCTTCTCTAGATCAGAAAACACAAAAGAGGATTATGGAACCAATAAAGGTGACAAAGCTTCGTCACCAATGCTCAAAACGGAAAACATCTTGAGGCGCATGACCCAAAAATGAAAAAACATCTGAACTCTAACTAGCTCTAGGCCAGCGAGGTGGATTGTGGACTGCGGCCCACTTCATATAGACAGCAGAGCTATTTCCCAGCAGTGGGAAAGTTACTTAAAGCTGATTATGTTATTTATTATTCTACACCCATTATACAGTAAGGTACAAATACTATTGCACCACACAAAAAACCCCGAAATCGGCCCTATTCGAATTAACTTTCGCTGGACGGCTCATAAATTTTATTTCTACCAAACTTTGTTTTACGTAAAGTACCTGCCTGACGTGCAATCCATTGTTCATTCAAATTTTATTCAAACGATTTTCCACTGCCGTGATTACATCCATAGCATGAAGATATGCGACTTTATGCTAATATTTGTTAGTTAAAAAAAAACCTTAGTCGTTCGACAGAATTGAGCAAGCGCCTCAATTTCTCAAATTACAATACCTTTTCACTATGCTGCGCTAAATGGAAGCAGTTTTTGTGTGGAATGCCAATCAAGTATGTTTGTTATGAGATCCAGGCGCTCAAATAACTTCGTCGTAAGTACGCATAACAATAATTTTCAGTAAATAAATCGATATTCACATACAACATTCAGAACTGAACAAGCTGCAGTGGGCTGTGGATGAATGAAAGAAATTGCGATAATTCTAAGAATTAGCGGCAGGTTGAAACCGCTACATTTTATCCATAGAAAAAGTCCATAATCGTTTAAACAGGGATTAGAGCTTTATTCCGTTTTATCAAAGTTTTAAATGCCCAAAAGATTAACTTACTTACTAATTCCTACCCATATTTTCAAGAAACAATTGACGTACGACCTTCGCAAGTTTCAGAAATAGTATTTCATTGCGAAATACCCACAGGTGGATGCAGCTGCCAATTCTCCAAGTATTATGACTTTAGATATTCATCTTTCTTCGTATAAACACGATATTCCATGTCTCAGGAATGCAACTACTAACTATCTGTAAGAGATGTTTGTATTTACATAAGAATTTCTTATTCCGTATCAACACCCACGCGATGCTGAGATAATTTGCGTATTTATCGGTAAGTGGTCAGTTTTTTCTCTTTCAGTAACGTCTTGGCTGTCTAAAACTATAGCTTAATATTTTGGTAGTATTCGTCAAAGATTTAGGCGCATCATTATTCGATAGATTATTTGAGGGTATGAAACAAAAGATAGAAATACAGAATTATACCATGCGGTTGATTTGAAGACTGCAGTAAGAAATCGTGTTGTGCCCACCACAAGTGGATACATTACACAAAACAAGATTTCTAATCTGAATTTGTGGCTAAGCCAGAAAGAGACTCCCTAATATTTCTGATGAATTGAATTTAAGCAAGAGCAGGTTATAAGCCTTACTCATGCATCTGCCCAAGAGCAGTGAGAAAGGAATTACATACTCAATTTTATAAGTAAAACACGAACATGCCATATAGTCTAAGGCACAAAATTGTGGCTCTGAGGCTTAGAGCCACCCAAAAAAAAACTAAATTCATTAACTGGTTAGTCCATAAAGCCATACTCTGACAGCCCACATAACTGCTCCATATAAGGACGCAAGTGACATAGTTATAGTCGCTCCATATCTAACAAATTGATCGGCCTATTAAACTGCCGGAACATTATGACATATTCGTCAAGTATTGATTATGTTTCGACGGCAGTATGATTGTAAAAACTGATATAGATTTCCTTGAAAGGTTAGTGATCAAAGACTTTAACTACGTTATTAAAATTATTGTATAAGAAGAGAGATAACTTAGCTGTTGCTCTAAAATTCTCAATTATCAGAAGATTTTGTTTTTCCTTTTATGAAAGATAATAACTTAACTAGGAACTCCAACCTACCCTAGTCATATGTTACTTGAAGTCAGCACAAAATATTTTCCTCTTTCAGTCTCCCCTGTCAGGCGTAGATTCATCATTCACTACCATTTCGTTTATATCATTCCTTATGTAATTCATCCAAGGCGGCACGGTTAGCGCAGTGGTTGAGCGATTGGCTGCTGCGCTGCGTGTCATGGTTTCGATTCCCGCACGGAACACATATGTGTTCCGTGCGTATGGCCTACAGATAGTTGTTCCGGGTCAGGCTATTTGCGTATGTGAGTTTATATGTCTTTAAATGCTCTCACGATACAGGAGAAATAATTACTAGTATGAGGAAAAGTTTCATTTTTAAAAAAACTTTCTTTATGTCTAACTCTCTCTCTTCTTCCATCTTCAAGACATATTACTATGCGGCTTTGGATACCCATTATCTAATAGCAGAATGGCGACGTTTTGGGTCTCGAACAGTGCGATTTCGTAGCTGATAATGAATATACTATGATGCAGAAACAGAACCACATCAGTATCTGACTAGGGCTAAAATCACTTGGAATTCCGTATATTATGCATTGAGACTGTATGGATCAGAATGTAGGGTTGTGAAAAAGACGGATTTAAGAAGTGAAAAAGACGAAAGATTGCATGTAGCGGAGATGAGAATGTTGAGATGAATGGAACCGCTTGTCCTGGTATGGTCATGTGAAGAGGAGGGATGAAACGCATGTAACTAAAAGGGTTATGAAAATAAATGTGGATGGATGGAGAGGAAGAGGGAGACCATAGAAGAGATGGATGGATTGTGTGAGGAGCAATGTAAAAAAAAGGGAGTTAGTGATAGCGTGACGGCTGATAGGACAAAATGGAAGAGAAAAACGTGAAAAACGTGTTGCGCCGACCCCAAGTAACATAAAATAAGGGCAGGAAGATGATGAGAGCCTGCATATTATTATTATGTTCGATGACTATATTATATTTCTCTAATATTGTTAGTGTGCAGTTCCTCTTTACCTTGGTTTCCTAACCCCTATTAACCGGAAGCGATGGACTATGCCAAGACTACACAGCTGTTGTTCCTTTATTTGTGACAATCAATTTACATACATTAACACACTGGCTAAGTATATCTATGTATAAAATAACAGTAGCTATTATGTTTCTGTCATACAAGTGATGGATTATACGAATGATAATGTTTCCAATAGTATCCGTGAACATAATAATAGGTATTATATGAGTTGTTATGAAATATCACACTGTGCTGTTAACTTATATGAAATTATTTAAAAACAAGAAAGTCAGCCTGTTATGTGTTGATATATTAAAAATACTTCGAAAAAGTGGATATAATACTAAACTTGATTTGACACTAGTCGAAATCAAATCTACATTTTGGACATATTAGAAGAGGGGTGTTAAACATAATATTTTACAAATTATTGCAGTGGCTTGGTGTGCTACTACAGTGCACAATTTTTATTAAGATTTGTAAACATCATTGGACCTACTGAAGATTCGAAGACTATCTTTGCTTTGTTCAGATTCAATCTCTTTAGGGTTATATATTTTGTTATTTGAACATTAATGTTACCATTATTTTTTAACTATTTACTGATTTATGTGGATATTATTGCATGTTCTTTTCGATAGACATCTACTATGTGTTGGAACATACAACTTCAATTTGTTGACATTCAAACAAAAGTGCCTGTACTTAAATGGTTTATTGAAATTCCTAAATGTTTTTTATTTGATTTGATCTAATGGCTCTAAAATATTTTTTGTGATTTAAAACCTAAACTATTTCGCAAGAGAATTGCGAAATCGTGATGCTGATAAGCGATAAAACAAGAATTTACCTACATCGTGCGATCACTGATAAGAACCTAACGATAACAACTAGATATCTGTACAAGATGTTAGTCATCTCGTGGTATCATGGCGAAGGATTTACAGAAATATTTCTTTGTCGATATGATACAATATAAAGTGATTGAAGACAAATAAGTTCCAGATAGTCTTGCTCACCAAACTGAGGATTTTGTTGATTGTGTAAGGGTGTAACTTTAAAAGATCCAATTTTACCTGGAACAGAAAATGCAAAATATGATGAATATAGGATTATGTAGATTGGAGAAGTTTAGTAGATGTGGGATAGTTTCAATAACGTACACTCCTGGCGGTGTTATTAACTAACTTTGAAGACCTTATTCTTGGAAATGAATGGAAAGTTTTGAATAAATCTTGGTACGTAAACCTAGATCTAAAAATCTAATTTTCGAAAAACGCACATCTTAGTAACTGTTGTTAGTAGGTACTTATATCCAGAAAAATAAACATGACTATTTATTATTTGCCACAGGGACATAATGGCATATCTTATGTCCCAGTATTTCCCACCTATCCGCTACCTACAAACGGGGTGAATAGGAATGCAGGGGTAAAAGGGCACAAAACTTTGAAGAAGATTTTTACGTTATTTAAATCTTGTTTGCAGTACTTACGTTCTCCAATTTGATTACCTACATTGACATTTAATAAAATAAAGTTGCTTTTTTGAAAAACCTTATCAAAGTTTTGTTTCTATTCACCCCTCCGTTATGCTAAGGCTTATGTTTTTTTAGCCATTGTTTTAACAAATAAAGGTCGAAATTTTACGTTACAGTATCGTCAACGTAAGTGAATTAAATTATAAAAACTACAACTTCATAGTATTTTGGTTAAACTTTTTGCGACATACACAATTTGTATCATACAAAAGTATGAAGATAGTATCCAATTCAAATAAATATTATGTGCGAAACGAGTATTAGAGTTATAGTAAAATTTTACGTTATGTTACTATATGACAAAAGCATTCGTGCTAGGCCCTCAGGGGGCCTAGACAAAAAGTTTTTCTGTAGCGTTAACGTCAGACGCTGACGACAAAATGTATGGGAATGACATTAGGTGAGGAAAGGAATTGTCATCACCTAATGTCATTCCCATACATTTTGTCGTGAGCGTCTGACGTTAACGCTACAGAAAAGTTTTTTGTCTAGGCCTGAGGTTTGGCTAATTTTGTCAACAGTAGCTGTCATTAAAGCAGACACAATAGTAAAACAATGGCGTCACATCTCCTGGAGATGTAGTCTGACAAGTGTCTACGGAAATTGCAAAAAGAAGACGATGGACATTTCCACCGAAAACTGACGTAAATTCAGTTATGAAGTAGGTACTCATACAAAGTGAACAATTTCTTTTGTTCAACAAATTCAATTAAAGTGTGCAATCGTTGGATAACTACATAAGTAATATGAAAGTAACTACGCCTCCGATTTCTCTACGAAAATATTTTACTTGTTTACATTAATTTAAGTTATATTGTGGACTAGGCGTTTTCGGAGCAAAATTTTGCACGAAACTATTTATTTCTTAGAGCTAATTAATTTACCGGGAATAATGGAAGGAATGGAGATTAGGTAGTCTGTGTCCAGCAGTGGCATAGACCCCGGTCACCATCACATACAACGTGTAACAGAATAAACGCAATACCTCTTAAGGGGTCATTGTAAACATCATTATGAACAACTTTTACTACGGGACCAACGCCGAAATCGCGAAAAAAAAATCAGTTGTTCAGTACATTTTGTCAAGTTACGCATGCAGAAATGTATGGAGCAGTCGATTTTTTACATTCTGTCGAGTTGCGTGCACAAAAATGTATGGGGCATTTTTTTCTGTTACAAGTTGTTTAAGTTCACTTTTTACTTACACATGACGTCACAAGCCCCCACTCCTGATCTTTGATGCGTTTTATCTTCGTCTTTTTTTAAAGATTTGATAAAGCAAAAAATACGTATCCAATATTTTTTGGAAATATAGCTGACGGACTAATTAGAATCATAATTTTTTAACCAGGAATCATCCCTTATGGCCGATAGCTCTATGGGCATGCCCGGCCATATCCAATGAAAACTAATTTGTCAGAACTAAAAAGTTTAGAAACACATCACAGTTTTAGGCACATAGCCAGCCTGAGGATCGGATAACAACCTTCAAGTTAAACCAAGCTATAAACTTGAGTGAATTTCCCGGGACCAAAAATTGCGTGGCATCAATGAAATTGGTACTAAAAAACAAAGTTATAATGTTCTAACATTTTTTTCCGGTTAGGTGAAATAGAAATCTACGTGTAGCACTAAATATTTAATTAATAGGATTAATGGATACTCCAAAATAATTAATTAAACCTCGAAATATTTCATTGCCGTGTTTGTCCACACGTCACCTTGTTGTGTATTATTCCTCATTGATAAAAATCTATTGGTTATTTATATTAAATCCTTGTTTTATTTGATACATGAATATTTAAAGTATTGTTACGGAATACATTTATTCAAATATTTAAACAATACAACAAATGGTTAATAAAAATTCATTTGTCCCAGAACTACCGTTCATCGCCGTGTCCTAATCATGTTTAAGGATATTGTTTTACCTAATGACTTGCGTCCCCCCCGCGGTGCGCTAAACGTTTCGTATTAGTGCTGCCTAAGTGCTCGACGTGGAAGGACGTACACACGTGCCTGCGTTTTCGAGCCATAATGTAAGTTATTCAATTTTTATGTTACTGGACATTTTTTCTTTCATCGCCGTGGATAGGTATAACCTCATTTTGAATTAAGTTTGTCTTCTTGAGTAAGCATTCGATAGAACGCCATTTCTTTTATGTTTATTTGTAAAGTGTTTATTTCTTCAAACAGTTAATAGATTTTTTGTTATTTATATTTTTTGCCTTGATTTTCATCGCCGTGCTTTCATTGCCGTGGTTTTTGTGGGCGAAATTTTCTATGGCAATGAAAAAAAAGACATGGCAATGAAAAAAAATTCATTGCCATGCCTTGTAAAACAATTTATTTTCATTGCCGTGGCCAGGTATTTCATTTCCGTGACTTGTGTTTTCATCGCCATGGTATGATTAGGCAAAGAAAATATCTTTATCAACTTTTATCTGTTATACAGGTAATACCGATTACTGACATTACAGGACTCGTCAAGTTAACTCTCTCTGCAATGCGATAAAACATTTAAGGATAGACTTGATAAGTTTTTACTGTACAGTCAACTACAAAAAGATTTTTTCATGGTAACCTAACAAAATGATGTAACATTTGGTACTCTATCACACGTATAATACACCCTCACACACGCACGCACCTCCACATACTACAGTCTGATTTTAATAATGGATTGTTTATTTTTAGGATGCCAAGATGCCTAAACCAAAATTATCTAAAGAGGAGAGAAAGGACAGGAAAAGATTGGCGGAAGAAAAGCGACGTCAAAAGTTAAGAAGCGACCCTGTATTAAGAGATACTCCTCTCTTAATACAGGGTCGCTTCTTAATTTTTGAAGAAAAGAAAGAGAACGATATCTTAAATAGAAGGCTGCAGGAGTAGTTATTCCTCGAAGTGCAATGACTTCGCAATATTGTAGGAGGATAAGGTCTTGATTCCAGCACTTGTATGGGAGTAAAATTTGGGCGAGGAAATATTACAAAAGAAGAATGAGAGTACAATAAGTAAAGAAAGACTGTTGAACTACACTCGCAACACTACTTAGAGATTTTAATACTACAGCCTTTATTCTTATACATACTCCCATTCTTCCTTTTGTAATATCTATCCAAATCTTACTCCCATATACAATTTGTCTGGGTTTGCCTTTCCCTCTCGGAGAGATATAATATTTTTTCATTTCCATGGATTGATTCTTTCATTACCATGGCACAGTTTTTTCATTGCCGTGGATGCTTGTTTCATTGCCGTGCACGCATGTTTCATCGCCGTGGCACGGAATTTTTAATCCTGTATATCTCGTTAGTTTTTTAAGTTATCTGCTAGACATTGAGCAAGAATACAATACATTATCAAAAACTTTAATAAAAGCGTTTTTTTTTTTAAAAAAACCTTAAGATAAAAAAATACACGGAAATGAAGATTTTATAGGACCTGTTGAAATTCACTCAAATACTTAAACTTTCCCGTTCGTGTATCAAGTTTTCTATTACCTAAGGGTTACCGAGGTTAACTCAAGGGTATACCTGACCCGGCTCAAGGGAAGGCTGTGACATTTAAATAAACATTGTTTATTGTTGTATACATGTTTACTGATTTTCACGCACATTTTTCACAGGTAAACTTTTTAAGGCAATCGTTATACACAATTTTGGAGGCATGATGTTTTTAATTAGGCGTTTAAACTTAGAACTTCCTAGCGTAATTAGTCTAGATTAAGCCAAAATGTTTTGTCTACGTCTTATTAGAGAATAAGCCTTTAACCACTAACCAACCAATGGTTATGACAAATAGCGCTAACGGACAAATAAACAACCGATAAAGTACCTCAAAAACCGGGCATCAGCTTTGATTCATGACTTAATAACTTAAATCAAAATACAAACTAATTTCTATTTTAAATATTATTTATTTGCTGTAAACCTGTAGTGTAGTCTTTTTAACCCAAAGGTTGACTGGTAGAGATGCCTTGTTGCATTAAGTCCGTCCATGTATGGAAAGCAAATAGAACTGCAATGGAGTTGAGAACACCAGGCAAGTTGCGTTGATGATAGGTGTACCTAAAAAGGGAGAGGAACAGAGAGTAAAGTCACGCAAAACCGCCATAGAAAAGGGAGGATCCTCCGACCAGACGGTTGTTGTGTCTGGTGGGCAACTGCTCGATAATTGATATTTGGACTGTTATATATGTTCAAATCGCACGGAAAACTCTGATACCGCGATGCAGGATTGCGTTAGTAGTTCGCTGCTGGCAGGATAGATGGCGTTGTGGTTCGTTTTGTTGCCGTACAAACGTTTCGTTAGTTTTTCTTGTGGTAGGTATTGATGCCACTACAGGTGAAGTAAGGTGGTGACTGATTGGTGACCGGGACTGGCAGAAAAAGTGTGTGTGGAGTCTGTGGACGACACACACTTTTTACGGCAGCGGCGAGATTGGCAGATGACATTGTAGCCATCGAGGTAAGATTGGCACAAGAAAAGAGATACCTACTCAGCAGTGAAAGAAGAAGAAAGAAAGAAAGAAAAAGTATTGGGCGAAGTCGGGATGATGATGATGTACCACTAATGTAGGTACCTACACAAAGTTTAAAATTCTTAATTAATAATAACTGATAAACGTTAATGTGTCAAATTCGGCTAAAACTACATTTCCCTGACTGTATAGATGCGACTGACACTCACTCACAATCAGAAAACATTAAGGCTGATCTGAACTTCTGAAGGGTAGCAGGAATCGAGTTGTGTGGTCACCTCGCCTCTGCTGTTTCAGAGAGCCGTTCCTCTTAATGTTCTGAGTACATACTAATGTTTTCACAATACCTACATAGTGTTTATTATGAAAACATTGTGCACATAACGAGACTGAATCAAAGTTATTGTTTTTTATCAACATTCAAACCATTACTATGCAGCTGATCCTATATTTAACTCTCTCTGATAACTAGAGATCGGAATAGGTAAATATAGTCTATACATTTACCTAAAGTTCGAAGAAGTAAGTAACATAGAGTTGATAATACCTCCTCTGAAATCCCGGAATCATACTACTAGTGGTCGAGTGGTTTAGGCGTTTGCCTTGTGACCCAGTGGTCGTGGGATCGATTCTCACGGGAAGCATACTTTGAAAAGTTGTTTCCAGTTTGGCTAGGACATTGCAAGCTTGAATCACCTGACTGTCTGATGAAAATATAATTCCGCGCTTCGAATGGTGGTCGTCAAACCATGTCTCAGGCCCTTGAGGCGGTTTAGAAACTCTGACACTAGGGTGTGTGGGGGCGTTAGACCTTACTGCCCACACAAAGATCTACCTACCTTTAACAGCCCTTCTACAATAACGTTCCGTTTTACCAATACACGAACAGCTTACCACAGAAAATAAAATCGAGACAATCGAGTAGAATCGTTAAACCACGTGTTTATACCACAGGTCGGTTACCTAAGAGTTAACAGTATATAATTGGATAACTATAAATGCGTAGTATCTCTCAATGTTCATGTTAGTGAAACCGTTTCGTTTCGTTTTACTCAAATGTGACACGCCAAGGGTAGGCTATGTGGAGCAGTTCTTTGGTGAAACTGGAAAGTAGGTCGATGTGTATAAATCTAGTTTATAATTTTTAATCGTTACTTTGGTGATACTTGAAATATAGCGTTTTGTAAAAGAGTTCGTCGTTTATGCTAGCTTCCTCTTTCTTCTCGCAAATCTGTGATAAGTACATTATAATAAAGTTGTCGAACTTTAACATGTTATAGGTATTTATTTAATTTATAACCAAAATTAACAAATACACTAGACATACAACAAACTAAAATATAGCATCAAAAAATTCGTCCTGAACGCTGTCAGCTGGTAATGTGCCCAAGAGACTGGCGGCATTGCCACGTTGAATGGCAATGCTTAGTCTCTGCCCAAAGTAAACGCCAGATACCTAATAAAAAATAAATTCTCCAGACTGACTGACTGCATTTCACGGCACAGGAAATCCTATTAATGAGATCGTTGAGAATAAAAAGTATCGCTTGAAGCTAGATATATCATAGATAGAATATCTTTATTGTACACCATTACATAACTCTTTGTTACAAACTGAATCCTATGGTCATATAATATAAACAAAGACTTACGGAATTGTTCGAAAGAGTTATCGCGGCCCTAGAACGCAAAGGGCATGAGGAGGAACACGGGTGGGTTTCAGTCAGTAAGAGTATGACACTCCCTTCCATTCCGTTCCGCCCAGAGCGGGAGACGTCATTTGATGATTTCCCATCCAAAAAATCCCAAACAAAAACCGTGTTTCTAGGTTTTGATAACCTGTAATGTTTTAATTTAAATAACTCAGAACTGCTGTTTTCTTTTGTAAAGACTGAGCGAAGATTTGAATTTTGTGTGCCTTTATTTACCTTATAGACTAAGGCATATAAAGGCGACACACAATGTGTTACAGGTCTGATAATGTCGGAGGGCACATCAACTAATTTGACAACCGATTCGTAGATCTTAGCTATCTCAACAAACTCAAATGTTTCACTATTGACCAAGACACAACAACAGTGCTTAAATCAACATTGTCAACAAAGTACAGTTGATAAAATGACACATAGTTAATTGTCAGCCAAACAATAACCCATTACAAGCGACGTCAAGCTAAACTGCAGTTATGTCAAGTTTATCAGTAAACGACTTGTCGCCGCACGTGTGTGGAATCTCCCTAATTAACGTCTAGACAAGTTGAAGACTTGGCTAGTATAACTTGATATTTGTAAAGAATCCCAGTTTGAAAAGGAAACAGTCCTGGAGGATTGACCAAAGAAGGCTGAACACAGCGTAGACTGTTACACTATCGGGAATCAGTATTAAGATTTCTATATGTTGAAGAAAAGTGTGTCGAAGGAAGTTCACATGATGGTAAGAAGTCAATGCCAGAAGCATCAGTAAGAGCGCTATCACGGAGACAAAGGTGACATGTATCATGTGCTGTGCCTACAACGGCAACCAAACTGGAAAACAGCAAATCTGCAACGTCTTGCCTGCAAATATTGTTATGGCAGACATGGTGTTAGTATCTGCTACCCCAGACGAGCTGCTTAGTAGAGGCATCTCTACCGCCATATACGAACTTAAGGCCTGATGTCACACAAATCCTATAGGTATCAACATTCTCCGCGCGATTAGAACATATACAACCAACCGACAAATATCGGGCAGTTGCCCACCAGACACAACACCAGTCTTGTCGAGGACCGAAGGAGGATGAGAATGCTCCCCTTTTCAATAGAGGTTTGCGGGACCTTACACGATGTTCCGCATACCTTCACAAAGAGTATTAAAGTCTACGAATATGCTAATTTATAAAGATGCCAAATTCAGCTTCAAACTTCGCCGCGGGCCAAGATATGCTAGACACTTTGTCAGTTCAATTATTTATAAGTTAGAAGTGACGGCTAAAGGCCACAGGTTCAAAGTCGTTAAAATGAAGATATACCGATGTAATTACTGGTTTTGCTGAATTGCTGCTCTTAACATTGGAATGTGAATTGAGCTTTAACTTGAGGACTATGTGCAAGGTGGTGATTAAAATGCGATAGTTTATTGCAAAGTTAGCTATGCAATAATGGTTCGTATTCATTTTGCAAACGAGATCATTTCTGGTTCAAAATTCAATGCTCTTTCTTTGTTCTGATAATACTCTTTTGTTTCTTTCTTTCATTTTCACTCAGTTTACCGATGTCGCACGTTGTCAAAATCGCTCATATAAGCAAAATATGCGCACATAACATGCCATATGCCCTATAAAATATCACTGGACTCTTCCAAGGTAATTTCTGGTTACACATATAAAATCAATGTATTGTACACGTTCAAAAATACATTTCTAATTACAATGACGCGATTAGCCACATTTAAGCTTTCCGTCTCCTTGTCTGTCCGTCAGTCGGCCGCATTTCCTTCGTTTCTCAATAGCAGCCACCGCAGTACCTCACTACCTCGACTGTCGACCGTCGCGGATCAGCATCGTTAGCCCATTAACATTTATTTTGACCATCGACCTTGTTCGCTGCAGTCTTGTCAAAAGCGTGACTTTATTGATGCAAAAAGTTGGCGAAGTCATAAGGTCTTATTACGACAAAACGTCTGTAATTTGGTCACTTTAATACTAAATCAGAAAATGCTATTTAATAATTATGTTAATACCTTGATGGGTGTTGCAAAATATGAGTACTTAAGTGCAGCAGAACGTTTTAGTCATCTGAACTGTAGGAGGTCATGTCTGCAAATACTGAACTACTCATCAGACTGAAAATATTTCTTTGATAGAAACTTACAATATCGCTAAGTTCCAAAGGCAACTTTTCGTACATCCCGGAAAAATGGACGATTCCTGTGAGATAAGCCACGGGAATGAAGCCGAAAGGTAGTATCATATTATTCTGCAACAGTATATCATAGTGGCTAAAGTGTTGAGCCACATTCGCTTCATTGTTATCAAAGTCGTTTCTCTTTTCTAAACTATAGACCTTTCAGACATCATCATCAAGCCTAATCTCTAATCGTCTACAACACTTCCGATCAAAAGATATTTAACAAAAACCTAATTACTCAAATGCATCGGATTCGTCGGCTAAGCTGGTACAAGGTCGTGCCCTCAAAACGCCACTCTCACTTTACAAGACAGACTGACGGATTGCTTCGTGGTTTTAAATACCGACAAAGTGTTATAGTATGGTAGTAAAGAAAGAAGTTCTCTTATAGAAAAAAAAATAGGTGGAAGAGGATGCATGTGGTTGGGAATAGCCAGTCAGTAAGTTGGAAGCAGAGTTGAACGTCCAGGATGATCGATAATATCTGCCAGGGTTGCGGAATTTGTTCGAAAGATCATTTGATGATTTACCATCCATAAAAAAAAACGAAAAAGGATGATTATATAGGTCAATAATTCGATAGCCATAAAGCTTTTCTAATGAAACCCAAAGTTAGGGAGAATGCAATGTTGGCTCTCATGACTTGGTTTTTGTGTTGATGATACGATCAAATTTTGTTTGGCCCAAATTTTGTCACTTCCACAGCATTGTTGGTGTCAGCGCATAGGTCACTTTGACAACGTGTTCTGGGGCACAGACGGCACTCTTCGTCTCTCGAATTTGCTATTGCAAATAATCATCTGGTTTCACTGCTAAATTGATTTTGATCAATACTTCTTAATACTCTAGATTCAGAGTGTTTTATCCCATTTTGAGGTCCTTATTGCACACAACTAAAAAAACGTTCGCAAATTAACATTCTGCCGATTCCAATCACTGTACAGCACCGGAATATTTCATTACTATACTATGAGTCAGCACAGTTTTACGTGCTTGTCGCAACATTGATCCTTCATGCATGCTGATTAGACAACATTGGATATTAGGTCATGTAGCTTAAGGATAATGGGCTCTTTAGCATTGTATCTAGGTCAACAGTCTTCTTGTTCGGTTGGTCACCTTTGAGCTGGTTCTAAATGTAATCAAATCTTTAGTAGCTAGTTATTTGGCGTATTATAAAACGTGAGCCTCTCAAGAACTGAAATGAGAATCTTTCCCTAGTCATCTCGTTTAGACCACAAATCAGTAACCACAGTCGTCTAATCATCTATTTCTAAAAATTACAAGCTTTACTCCCAGGAAAATAGGAAGATCATGGAAATCTAAATGATCAGGTAGGACTGCTGTGGAGATTAAAACTTAGGGACGAGCTATGTCCAACAGTGAATATATTCAGCTTATCATAATTATGAGAAAAATCGACAAGGAGGTCGTTTATTCCCAGCAACAAAATATTGCAATATTTATTATCCAGTAATTTTAACATCCGACGGCAAAAATATTTACCAATCGTACTCAGATCTTTGTAAGCAAGACAATGCAATGCATTCCATATTTTCTATTGAGAACTAAAACAATAGAGGTACATTACAGATATGTAAGTATATACAAAATTATATCGCAACTAGTCTGTCTGTCTGTTCGAAACCAGTCAATTTAATACCATTATATGCGCTTCGGAGAGAATATCGAAATAATAGGTTAGGGAAATGTTATGTCATTGTGCATTGTTTAAATTTGCTGTGTAGTCAAAAACTATAGTCAAAACATAAATCTTCTTAACGTGATTGTCAACTACTAGCATGTCTATTTACGATAGCCAAATAATTTTCTAGCTCTCCACCCAGTCATCTTTCTTCTAAACTCCAATTTTGTCATTCTTCTCTTCTTCTTATTCCATACTTCTTTATTAGCCCTCATATCAGTTGTCACCACCTTTCTGTTCCTTTTACCGAATCCATGGATTGTTTCTTTTTGTCTTCCCTTACTCTTGCAGCCATTTACTATTCACTCACAATATATATTGCAAGTTTTTGTTCGTTCTTATTTATCTAGTTTGTTCAATTAATCCCCTGAGTATTTTCCTATTCAGAGCCAATCCTCCTGATTTTGCGTCATTGTTCACCAAATTCAACAACTTTTTAATAATCTACATAAACATAAGGTTGTACACCAATAAAAAAACGTCTTATCAGATGTTATACTAAGCTATGTATTCAAAGCAATCTCGCACAGCCATGGCTTTAATCTAGAGGTCAAAATCGCCATAATTCTTACCCATACGGTCGAATGACCTCAAAAAGCCATTGTTAATAACTATAGTTTGACTGACTATAATATAACCATGGTGAATTGTGATTGTTACGTGTTTTGCTTCCGTGGTTATCACTGATGGGTGTTGCCAAATATCTTGGTAGCATGGTGCGTAGTGCGTGGCTATAATTGACACGGAATGCTTTGGAAGTTATATGATATGTTACATATTTAAGTATGGTGGTCAAATTCGGAAGCGTTTGACTTCCGACTCATAAAATCTCAAGTTATTTAGGTTATGGGTTACGACTGCATCGACTTCTTGGTTATTACAATTCTTTAGCGATTCTGCGCAATGTGTTACGCCGACCCTATGTAACAATGGTATAAGGGCAGGAAGATGATGACTGGTTCTGTGAATTATGTTTCTGGCATTTTTTTAACTCAAATAGAAAATGTTTTATTGATAGGGTTGTATGCGATGATGTAGACGATAAAGGACTGCCTCAAGCGAATTTAAAAATGCAAGACTGTGTTCGTCAACAATTCTTGCAAACAAGGGAAACAGCAATAAGCAACGCCGAATATGAGTACCTACAAACTAAACAACACGTCTTTTGCAACACACACACACATCAGTTAAACCACCTATTTACTGTACCCAGGACAACCACATCATAAATAAATAGCAATAACCCAGGGCAACCTCAGACTGACCACAGCGTAAATAAACAGCAACGAAGAACCAGTTGGTAAATCTGCACACATCTCCAGGAAGTTCTTGTGAGCGAGCAAGGGCTGCCGTAATGTCGAACCGGTCGCACCGGTCCACGGGTCAAGCAATCATGTTGTGGCAAGTTTAACATGTTTCGATCCAATGGGCAGTATGGTAACGTGCTGAGATTTGATACAATATTGAACTTGGAGGAAGTTGAGATGTGGACTCGGGATTGTCTGCTTGTTGTGTGAAAGAATCGGGTTGTTTTTTGGGTGCTCTTTTTCAGGATTATTTTTTATCCTATTTTCTGACTGAACACAATGGACTTACAAGAACATGGTTAAAGCTTGGTTGAACTACTTTTGGACTCCCTTGTTACACAGGGATATAACATTACAAGTTATGGAAAATATGTGTGACATAATGTGGCTGACTGGCTGTATCTTCTCCTTAATTAGGATGATAATGGGAAAAGCAAATGTTGTACGAAAAGATGATCGTGAAGTTGCAGGAGGAAAACACAAAATCGTTTAGCTACTTACTTCCTGAAGATCAGTAAGTATGAAAAAGTGAGTGGTTGCTAGCCTTCGAATGTTACTTTATTTTCAACTGAACCTTTTATAATGTGCATATTGTGTCAATTTATGCTTTCGAAACAACTAACCTTTGTATTTTCTTCCATATTGTTTTTCTTTTTATTAAACTCTTTCATATCATCTCTATTAGTAAACTTAGCGTATCCTATAAATGCTAAGTTGACTTGTCCTTTACTAAGACTTCCAATTCTTCATAAGATTGGTAATTTTTCACCAAAAGTTAGCATTATTAGACCCATCAGTTTTTATTCAAAAAAACTTGGTTTTACCACTCATTTCTTGTGCCTTATTGCTAAGCTATTTGAACATTTAAATGCATTTATTTTACATTTAAAATTCTGGCCTGAATAAAGCGTTTGACCTTCGCAGACGAAACTATTTTATAATTCGTATAAAGCCAAGTTAGACTTTGTTGGAGCATGATTCACGGTAACGGTAAATAGTCCGTCGTCTCTCTCAGCGAAGTTAAAAGGCTTGTACCTATATGTTTGTGTTTTTAACCTCAAACGAGATGTTTTTAACGGCAATGCGCTGGTACTTTCTTAAAAAGGTCAACGCAGGCGTACTGTAATGTTCTCGTTTCATCGTCATTATTATCGTCATGGTCATCATTTACAGCCGCCTGTTCTGGGCACCTGGCTCTGTTCTTCGCTTTTTAAAGCTAGAAAAGGTTCAGGATCAAAATGTCCAATTCTCAAATTGTCCAATTTCCAATTCGCAGATACATTCTGTGAATTGGAAATTGACTCGCAGAATGTCCAATATTCATACTGATCATATGTGTGTAATAAAGGCAATGTGCTTAGGTAAATTTTCAGCAATGAAAGCCCGTACCGCCCGATACGTGGGAAATCACCCAGCGCTATCATCAGTTGTAATCAGTGACTAACTAATTAATATTATCGTGTGATGAAAGTATTTTCAAGTTTGGTAACACTGCACAGTACATAGTTATTGACTTAATTTTTACGCCATGACTCATGTATTACTCATATTTGTTACAAACACTTATCTAGGTAACTGTTATAGTTAGTACATGGGTATTTAAGTGCTTAGGTTATCTATATTGATCTAGCTATTAACCTGCAATGTCGAGGTTTGTTTCAAGTTTAACTAGATCAATCTGAATGTCAAAATGACAGTATTTTACTTAGAACTGCTATCCAAGGGAATCATTTTCGAAGGTCGGTGGGAGGACTGCCAACAGACCAACCACTACAGTTCTCGTCAAATAACTTTGCCCCTCTGAAGTTAGCCATTTGCAAATATCGCGCAGGTGCAGTCACGTAGACGGGAGCAAGCGGGACACAAGCATGCATCGAACGTAAACGAGCGACTGAGACATAAAATCGCGCCGCCATAATCCCCGCCCCCATGTCTCTTGCGCATGCGCAGTTGCAGTGTTTTCGTAACTTTGATTATCTACTACGCAGCCACTCGTAGC
This sequence comes from Melanchra persicariae, assembly GCA_947386135.1. Taxonomy (NCBI): domain Eukaryota; kingdom Metazoa; phylum Arthropoda; class Insecta; order Lepidoptera; family Noctuidae; genus Melanchra; species Melanchra persicariae. Next base: position 2,661,633 of record OX376661.1, on the reverse strand, counting down.
CAACTTCAGAGGGGCAAAGTTATTTGACGAGAACTGTACATGGGTACATTCGAACCTCGAACAACTTATGGTGACAGGCAAAATAGACGGCAGAAGGCCGAGAGGTCGCAGCCATATTAAATGGTCCGATGAAATCCTTTCAACACTCAATATCAAGCAGCATGATGCGCTCCATGCTGCCAAGGACAGACACTGGTGGAGAGACATTGTAAAGCAGAAATTGACCATTCATATAGAAACAGACCTGTGGGTTAACATACAATCAATTAACAATTCAACAGCATTTATTGCGTTCTTTAGTAATAAATCAGTAATTTCATTGAGAATTCTTCGGACTGTGATCGAGAACGTGTAACGCTATTGGGGGGCTGGATGCTCGCAAAGGCCAGGGTAGCACAGCACAAAAGGGGAGGAACTTATACTCAGCATAGGGTTGCCAAGTATTTAAAGAAGAAATAGAGTATGTTTTATTTTAAAAGCGTAGGTAAATGAAGAGTACAAAAAAGAAAAAAGAGTCCCCTAATTAAGTATCTTATATAAAACGAAACCAAAATTTTGTTGTTTTTAAATTAATGGTAGAACAATTAGAGAATTCTAATGAAGTCAAGATTAAATAAATCTGAAATGGCAGGATTTTTGTTTTATTAAAATACAGAAAAATAGGCTATTTTAGCGTTCTCTATTGCTTTTGTAGATTATAAAGTACGTTTACGCAAAATAGAGTACAGTACTCTATTTTAGACTACAGTTGGCAACCCTATCTCAGCAGTACCTAGGTACAGCAAATTACGTGCCATACCAAAGACTTCACTCACGATGGGCTGTCCCAGTCAGCGGAAAAAGTGTTGAGATTATGTCAGATGTCACTTACCTACTGTGCTAACTTTGGCATTGTTTATATACTATGACCAATATTCGAATATATAATTCGTGAAGTAACTACCTAGTTGCACAACGTAAAAGTACCTACTGGAAAAAAAACAACTACAGTCATGTCAGTTAGAGCCATCCCAGGTCTGACTGCAGCCAGCGTAGCTAAATCTCAAGATCTCAGTCTATGCATTGAACCACGAGCTACGCCACAATCAATCGATCTTATCATATCAAAGATTTATTGCCTCGTTATTGCATAGAAACTATTAATTATTTTTAATTAATTGTTTCCTGATAGCTATCTTTAAGCAAGTTAGCATAATATGAGGCCGTCAGCGCAAAAGTGGCCGAAGCTTGAGATGCTTTCCGAGGCACGCAGGAGTCTCGGTTTGTCATGGATGGTCCAAGAACCCCGACCTCGACAAGCCTCGCTTAATCTCGAAGATCGACACACTTACTAATATTTTCTGTTTCTAATCCATCTATTAACTACAACTATCTATGTAGTAACATCTTAACGCATTCAGTTACCAACAGATTAGCATCTCCGAAGATAACAGCTATTCAGGTTAAAGTGTACAATGCCCGTCTAGCCGCGCCCGATTCGGCAAGCTTAATGACCTGGTTATTGTGAACAATGACTTGGCTGTCAGTTTCGCGTATATAGGGTTATTGTTGCTTCAGTAGGTTACTTCTGACATTTGGAGCGAAAACGTGAAGCTTCATGTTTGCTCCGGATCTGTTTATTATGTAGGTACTAACTTTGGCCCGCTGCATCACTCACGTTTATATACATTCTGTCCAAAAAGTATCGGGAATTAACCATTTGTTTATGGTTCCAATTTCTTTCTTTTTTTTTGCTAGTTTGGCACAACTGTTTTGTTAGTTTTGTTCAAAACAGAAACAGCGTTAGCTTAAACTTTTTTCTTATGCTACTTTTCTTCCAAACAGAGAAATTCTTTCTGAGCAACAAAACTGGCTTATTTTTCATTGATGAGCGCATAAGTCACTTTGACTGCATATTTTGGGGCACACAGACCCATTATGAAAATTATGTCGAGGTCTACACTTGAATTCGTGAAGTGATGATGTTTATAATACATTCTGCACAATTCAACACTGCGGGTGGGATCTGTGATCCCCGCAACGCCCAAACACAAGAAAAGACAGTCCCTAATTGAATCATCGACCTTTACTAACCAAAACCTAGTAGCAAAAACTTCACAATAGGTGACTTCAAAGAGAAGCAGGTAGCATAAAAACCGTGCTCATCTGTTCGAAGGTAGCCACAGCAATAGAAAGGGTTTTTGTTACAAGGATTCATCTATTGTTATGTAGATTAGTTTTGGTGTCAACATCTTTCTTTTAATGGGTAATTTGGGTTCTTAATAACGAGTTCCAGGATTTAACTTTGTCTTTTTTATTTGTAACTAAGTTCATGGATATTTTGTGTTAATTTTTATCCTGTTTTAACGAGTCCCGTCCTTTTTTAAACTTTACTTTTTCTATCTCAACTGATGGTTAAGTATAATATAGTCAACGATGGAGCTCGCTTGGCCTAGAAGCAACTCTCTAGATTTGAAAGTTCCCTAGTTTTAGCTGATAGGAACTCAGAATCTCTGACAGGAAAGTTCCAGCATTGCCATTCTGTTAACATGTCGAAGTCTTTCCATCTTGATCAGTTGCGCAGGTCAATTGCAGATGACGCATGTCTTTAAATGTTTGGTTTAAGGATTTGTCAGTTTCCACACGATTTTCTTTAAAGTAAAATTCATGAATACATGCATGGGATCTAAGCCAGCTGTCGTTTTTACCATTATAAGGTGGCAGTCTTGTCACAAAGAAAGCATAAAGTTGATTCCTATTTCTAAACCATTACACCAACGATGGAATATTGTGGAATGTCAACTTATCTGCATTGCAGTTTTCTAGATAAAATTCTACATTGTGCAACGATCATATCGTTTCACATCTGACACATTTTATTTCTACGCATTTATGAGACCGTTACAATACTGTTTGCCTGCTGAACATATAACTTCTTTCCCTCAAATTCTCAACAAAGAAAATCTTCAGTTCTTGACTTTTTTTTGTCGCTATAAAATGTGACAGTAAGTTATTGTTATGTATTCATGACAAGAAGAATAATCAACCTACTAACCACTCATGGTAAACGGATAGACGATTGTCTCCTTGCATTCAGGGTTTCTATTGGTGGACATTTCGATGTACATTGTACAGGCATGACATCGGTCACTATTGACAGGAGTAATCAAATTTTCAATTCGATGTGCCGATCTCATCTCTGCATCTTTCACGGTTATCACCTTGGTACACGCCGGTACATCTCAGTGGTACCGATGTATCAATACTGTGATAAGATAACAACTACACAATAATGATAAAACAATAATGATAGCGGTGACTGACGTCGGAATTTCCGAAACGTAAATATTGTGTTATTTTATAGAAGAATATTTCTATGATTTTTGTCCGGATTTCGTAGGCAGTTTTGAAGTCGTACGTTACAGTACGGGTGTACGGTCTCATTACCGTACATTTTTCTGCTTACTGTGTAACCTACTTTAGGCTAACGATGTGCGTCATAATTTAGCATTATAAAATAACATGATTAACCAATTTAATTATAGTGAACTCATAACTGTGTAGCTATCAACAATTGAGAGAAATAATCGCCTTCCACTCTATACTGTAACTTACTTATAACTTAAATAAACTTTACTATTGCATCTTAGTGGAAAGTGTTTCTCTATACTAAACTTACAAACCTTCACGACAAATCGGTGTACGGAGTTAACTACTACAACCCATACAACGGGTGAAGCTTAGGTCAGACTGAAGCACTGAGCTGATGCTGGTATTCAGCTACATCAAGTCAGATTGAAAGCTGAATTCGACGTAGCGTGGTTGGGAAAAGTCAAAACAGATTATGTTGACTACGGTCAATACCAGGGGGTCGATTCTGCTATTGCAATCGTGTCTCAATGACCGGTCAATGATCGATTTTTGACGTATAACGTCAAACTTTTGACACATTTCCCATACAAAAACTGTCAAAGTTGTCAAATATTCGATCACTGACCGGTCATTGAGACACGATTGCAATAGCAGAATCGAGCCCCAGATAAATTTGCAACAACGGTCATTGATCCACCTACATTTATATCCGAAAACAGAAATAATGACATAAAGCTGTCCTGAATCGACTATATCGTGATCCTTTACATTTTTTAGTAAAGAAAAACGATTCATAATAATTAATTGTACGGATACCTGCGCAAAGAAATAAAGGAAAGGGAAATATACTTTATTACAAACAAGCAGCACGCCGCAGTTTCACCCGCGTAGTTCCCGTTCCCGTGGGAATACGTGGATAAAATATAGCCTATGTTACTCCCGAATAATGTAGCTTTCCATTGGTGAAGGAATTTTTAAAATCGGAACAGTAGTTTTTGAGTTTATTCAATACAAACATACTTACATACAAATGTTTCCTCTTTATAATATTTTATAGTACCTATATAGTATAGATTTATATGCCGTCAACCATAGTCATACTTTATTTAGTGAAGGAAACAACGTAAACAAATCCGAATGTTCTAGTAAGTACCAAAAATTCAAAGACAAGTGATTTCCAATAACCAGCACCGAGCATTCGTGATGGATTTCGCGCACTCTCTCCCCCAGAAGGGAAGCCTGCGTCCTAGTAGTGATCAAGTTACTTTGCTAGATTGAACTGAAGGTTGAAATAACCATGTTATGCGAGCATAAGCAGAATGATCATGGTTCTTACTAGGAGACAGGTCACACAGGCCACCTCTCCTGACAGGGAGTGGGTGTTAATCACCAGGCAGGCACAGTGCGGGTTGATGTATATCACGTGTCTTCAGATTTTTGGTTCTAAAAATTCGGGTTTTACCGTATTGAGAGCAGTGGCGTCGACAGTGGTGTTATACCATGTCTACCAACCTAGCTATTATCCAGTACCTACTCTAATCGAATTTCGGTATGAGTGCCATGCTATGACAATCTCGTCATACCTGTTAAGAGGTTAACGAGAAAATAATTACTTAATGTTCCTGATAACCATGCCACAATTTCATATACAACGCTTCAGGCTTTTACAAAATATTGATCTACTATCTGATCACGTTAATGTGTCACCCCGGATGTGAATTCATCAGATTACTCCTCCCGCTCTGGACGGAGCGTAAGGGAGTGTCAGACTCTTACTGACTAAAACCCATCCGTGCTCCTCCAAATGCCCGTTGCGTAACAGGGTCGTGGTGACTCTTTCGAATAAATTCCGCAACAGTAGCAGGCTTTGGCCCTGACGGGCCCCTTCTACTACGTTAACATCTCTTTGAGGCGCGCTTGAAACACAACGCGCCGTCGACCCGGGCCTGGTTCTGATTACACGGGTGGCTGGCCGAGTAATCAGAACCAGGCCCGCTCGCGGTCCGCAGGCCCGCGCCTACGGTGGCCGGGAATCGCCCTGCGACTCCCGACGCCCGGGGCGTCTTCTTCTGTTGCGAAGGCTGGGGCATGAGGTTTTAACTCCCCACGCGGCTCGCCTCCTCCTTCACTAGCATAACTGCTTCCCCGACCCCCTAGTAGGTACATGGGATAAGAGCAGGAAGACGATGGTCGACGATCACGGTCGTGGGACAAACTTGGCCAGAGATCGGACAAGATAGAAAGTTGTGGAAGAAGAAAGGGTTCTTCTTTCTTTCTTTCTCCTCCCTTTCTTCTTCCACAATTTTCTATCTAGCCCCAAAAATCTTTTTTTTTACTAGTTCGATGTTTGCCCCATGGCAAACATCGGACTAGTAAAAAAAAAGATTTTTTCAAATCGGTCCATAAATGAAGGAGTTATGAGGTAAAAATCATTAAAAAGAAAATAATCTACCATGGCCGTAGATTTAATTTTTTTTTTCGTACCGAAATCCTATTTTCTGTACGTTTGGCGCAATTTTAGAACCTCACATTGTTTTAAAAATCAACAAAACCAAGGTTCTTAGTTGAATTGCAAATCGAATATAGGAAATCCAGGGGAGGTATCTTTCTACAAAACAAAACAGTCAGTTGAATTCAGAACTTCCACCTTTTTTGAAGTCGGTTCAGAATGAATAGTAATTGTCATCCAACATGTGCAAAAAGAAGTAAGTTTTCATCTAATCAATCCTTAGATAAGAATACCTAACTCATCCGCATTTTTCACGTTATTCGTCATAAACAAAGTATGAAAATCGACTCGCCCATGTAAAACGTGCTCAAATCATAACAAAAATAAATTAATCGTGACTGTTCCACTGCCATTTGTAAAAAATGTTAATTGTCTGATTCACAAGAGTCGTTATCTTAGTTTTATAAATATCGATATAATATTTATTTTAGATTGAGTGGGAACTCATGTTTGCGTTTTGCGTCAGGCACGGATTTACTTGCGTTTAATTTTGTGCTGGTAGTTTTCCGACTTTTCATGTAGCTAAAAATTCTCATAGTAGGTAATAGCAGTTTGTAAGGTGATTTTAGTTTATTTAATTAAAATTGACAGCCTCACTCTAAAAAAACAAAGTTTGAAACAATGTCCACCAAAGATTTTTTATATTGATAGGCACGCGTTTGACCACTATATCACCAGATGGTAAGCGATGCTGTGGTTGAAGATGGAGCACCCTTGCGTAGAAGTAACCTATTCACTCTTGACTTAGATTCCCAGGTTGTAGCTATCAGGAAAAACAGACTCTGGCAGGGAATTCCACTCCTTAGCTGTACTGTACGCACAATGAATGTGTTCCCAAAAAGTTTCGTGCGTGTGGGTGGGATGTCCACCTGGGAGTCTACTCTATAAGCCTGAAGTCCGTAGTTTCGGCCTTAGTATCGGGCGTTTTCTACTCCGTATTGATCACCTACGAATGTAGGATTAATCCCGAATGAATGACAACACGATTTGACAGTTGTTCTTAGTTCGGGTTCGGGACGAATCGTATAAAACCGTAGGTGATACGGAATAGAAAACGGCCGACACTAAGGCCGAAACTACGGACTTCGGGCTTAGAGAGTAGACCCCCTGGATAAAATCTGAACGCTTTTTCAGGAATTATTATTTTCGTGTTTGTTGTTATATTAAAAGAGTTTTTTCATATCATTCCAATCCAATTAGTTTACGATAATAATCAAGAATCATGAATTTGCCAAACACTTACCTACTGTTTGGCTTTCTGAAACACATAACATTGTTTGCTATGCACCTCAAAGCTTGCCTTCAAGTAAATGATTCACGTGGTGCAATAATGTAGTTTATCGTCAAATAACATTATTAATTGTATTGTTTTAAATGTATTATAATATCTTAGTTTAAATTCCATATTATTGAAATTTTATATGTTTATAATCATTGCAACATCAACTTCGAAACTAATAAAAATCTGTAAGTATTGCAAAAAAAACATAATCCGCAGCTAAAAGTAAACCGAACGCTCGAAAGAAAAAATACTTTACTTAATATTGTATGGTGCCCACTTTAGTGTTCAATATTATTACGAAAGTTAGTGCATAATGAAGCCTTGTAAATTGCATATTATACAGTTTTTGGTATTGAACAAGTAAAAGGTTTGGTTATCGAAATCATGTAGCACAGGTTCTTACGAAAATGCCTGATTTCTGTTGATTCGTAAAGAATTTAGCTTCATTTACATTTTTAATGTTTTGCTAAATATATGACACAAAAAAGGCGGAATCACTTCTGGCAATTAGACATTGCTTAATTTGCATATTTTTTTGGGCCCATAACCATTAAAACTTTATTTATTGAGTTGACCCAAACAACAGTGCATTTTTCAAACATTCAATGCTGTAATTTCATAATATGATAATGTCAATATTATGTTCAAGTCTATAGGTTTATAATGATTGGGGATAAAGATGAAAATAACTAAAAACTTATCCAATAAAATGAAAGTGATCCAATAACACCAAAAAATACGCTTCAGTCTAACTAATACACTAACAACGTCAGTAAATGAAAGGACATAAACAAAGAGTTTAAATTGCACAATTTCAACAACCGCACACCGGCCAGTCTTTCTAAAAAATAGAACAACCTCAACAAAAACATAATTAAACCTTATCAAACCGAATTAAAGTTGAAAATCGATTGTGGTATGTAGGTAATGTTGAACGACCGCAAAAATATCAGTGCACATCGCGTGCTTGAATCAGTAGCAAACAGTGAAATTGATTGACTCACCTCAACTTTTTTGGAGTACTCTTCCGTCACGCGCTCCTGTTCTTTCTTCAGCTCCTCGTTCTTGTCTAAAAGGGCCTTCCCCAGCTCTGCGGCGAGCAGGAGATCTGACTCCTTCTGCTGCAGCTGAGCCCACAAGTCATGCTCCTGACCCGCCTCCATCGTCCCTGTTGACTGCCTGGTCGCGGACATTTCTCTAACATACGCTTCTAAATCCTCAATAAAATGTTCGTCTGAAAAGCTCAGTGAGACAGGAGTCTTCCTCGTCCCACTTTTACTCCTACTCCTTCTATGCTTGTTAATAGGTGTTGATGTTCTTATGTCTCCTTTGCCCACAAACTCAGTTTCGTCTGTTATGAAGTTGGGAGACTTGTTGCGATCCGGTGGTTCTGGTTCAGTGTTGTGTTTTCTACTTCTACAAATATTTGCACTAACTTCACCGGCCATTTAATCGGACGAGTCTGTTCAACAACTAGTGGGAACTAACTTTGCACTATTTTGGTATAGTTGTTCTTTTTGAATATTTTGTCGATCGCCTGTTGGAACTTGGTGGTTTTGGGTAGTTTTATTTTGAAAATGGTCTTGTTTATGTCGAAATCCTTTTTTAATGCCATTATAAGGTTTGTTGTATCACAATAGTAACATTTCCGGCTCACTGGCACTCACAACACTGCACTGTTATGTCGATACACTCGCGGGCGGCGCGGCACAGATGTTGCCTCGACAACGGAGCGGACACAACAGACTGCCTGCGAAACCTTCGAGGTAGAACAACCCGCGACGGACATAGATTATGGTAGCGGTGAGAGGTGGCAGTAGGCAGAAACCAAAATAGTTTTTTTATTTATTATTGTTTTACCTAACGAGTGTATTCATAAAATAAAATTATATGGCTTGCAAACAAAATATACATAATAGCCACCATTTTATAAAAATTTTATACTCAAACAAAAAAATAGGATCATCAAACTAAAGGAACCTACGAAACGACGATACCAAAGCAACTCGCATTATTTCAGTGTATCAGTGTAATTGTACTGATATCGAAAACGAGAAAAAAATCGCATAAAATAAAATGATTTTTTAAAGAAAGTCAGCACAGAAAGGTAAATGTTTCTAACCAATGAGTAATTAATTACTTAATTAAGTCATTTGTATTTGAAGTCATCAAGTCAAGTGTGTTGTACAACTAATGAGAAATGCAATTAGTGATGACCAGATAAGAATAATTAAGAAACATAAAAGCTATAAAAAAGACGTAATCATTAGCTAATAGAACAGCCTGCTTGCAAGCATGAATAGCCGTGAATAAATGAATAATCAATCGTAGTTACAAAAGTACCAGCCGGCAGCTTGTACCCTTGGGCTAACTTCCGACATTCAAAGGCGCCAAATAAACTTGCAATTAAGTACATTGACCATTCCCTAATATCCCTTCGTAGATACCCGAACAATAAATTATGAACCGTTTTTCATTATTAGAAAACGTAAAGGGCCACGATAGAAGTCGACTCAGGAGTGACTCAGGACTCATCTTATCTGTCATTATTTCTGTTTTTGATATTAAGAAAATCAATAAATGTATTTGGGTCAATTACCGTTATTGCACATTTATCAGGCGCGTACCATAGTTTTAGATCAAATCAAGCGCACTGCATTTATTGACTTGACCAGTTTCATATCTCACAATGTTAAAACGTCCGTGTAGGCAGGCAGAAACCACACCGCCACAAAAAATCTCAAACTAATCTTTGGTGTAAATCAACACGTGCGTCAGAGCGAGTTAGCAACAGAAAGGTAACACCAAACACAAGAGCCAGACAAGGACAGCAACACCTCATCAAGGTGATACAAAGAGAGTGGTCAAACAAAATGTCGAAACATTTATTTTTATTGTTAGTAAACGTCAGGAAATGATCTCATAGTGATCCTATAAAATTCGCATCTAAATTAAACCAGTTTTTTTTTTCGTAAAAATTAAACCTTGAATTATGTATGAGAAAAATATGCCCACGGATTGAGTTTCTAGGGCATATTAAATTAACGCTGTCGAAAAAAAGGATATCGGTATTTCCGCACACCTTGATTCTTATAAGAAGTTATGGTAAAATTTTATCAGAATTATTTTATACCTACTATAAAATATTTGTACATGTCACCAGAATATTGGAAACGCCGTAAGTTCAGAATATTATATCGCATGAAATTGTAAATTATTTTTTCTAATAATACACGGATACATAATTGATTGTAAACTATTTAATTTTGATGAAATTTATTGTGTTTAATAAAATGATATTATCTTCACAATACATCGAGAGTTTAAAATCTAATTTAGATTAATTACAATCTTACGGAGTTTGAAAATATCTGGTGATATACCTAGGTACATTGATACCTAACATACTTATAACATTTACAACCATTTTTTCTGCTGAACTTGTCGATACACTTCCGTGCATCTCAGATGGTTTTACCCGACTTGGTATCCCAAATGTTCTTAGGGATATTTTAAGCTACACGTCACAACTAGGTACACTACTCTTCTAACCGTCAAATTATTTACGTCCAACTCAGTACAAAACTGCCTCATTGCTATTGTAGGCGTACGCGCACCTGCATGGAGTTCTACGATCCCGGAACTACTATACCCAGTCTAGGTCGAGAAGCAGCCTATATCACAGCATGGGAAAGTATAAGTAAGTATTTATTCCATCAGAAATTTTTCAAAAGTCAATAGTAATTTAAAAAAACTAGGCAAAAATTTGAGCGTCAAAATGTACATGAAGACAGATCTCCAAATCGCCCAGCCCGTCACCACTTTCTAGTGTTTTAGGACAGTAGTCTTGCCAAGAAGTACCGTGTTACCAAGTTAATGGGTTGTGGAGGTCTGGTATGCAGCCGCTTCACGTAAAATACTGGTATTCAACTGAATCCGGTTTAACTGGAAGCCGACCCCAGTATAGTTGGGAAAAGGCTAGGCAGATGATGATCCTGCCAGGGTTGCGGATTTTGTTCGAAAGAGTTACCGTGGCCCTGGAAAGCAAAGGGCACTACGAGGAGCATGGATGGGTTTTAGTCAGTAAGAGTCTGACACTCCCTCCCGCTTCGCCCAGAGCGGCAGAAGTCATTTGATGATTTCCCATCCATTAAAAAAAAAAGGGCAGATGATGATTTTATAATAGAACTACAACATTAAATTAAATTAAAATATGGCACATGTAAGCTAGCACACTATATTACCTACGCCAAGAACTGAATATGAAACAAAGATGAAACAGTAATAAAAATAAATACCTATCTACATAGGTAATTAAATAAGCAAACTCAAGCAGACCAAAGCAGTAAAAAATGAGCCTCCAGGCACAGATGACGTGCCGCTTACATGTTCTCATGCTAACCAGGGGATCAGGATTTGTATGGCTATGATATGGCCCTATCTAAACCTTCGAAGCATACAGGCATGATATAATTTTGTTATACAAAACATCAACATAGTTTTCCAGTCCGTAACCGAGCGACGGTATTGATCCAACGTCACTTAAATTCAGCTGAACAAACAATCGTCAGTGTGTTATTTAAATATTAATTATTCATCAAGTGATACAGAAGGATATTATTCAACATTATGGCCGCGTTGATAGCACCTGCTGATGATATGGAGATGGAGAAGATCGCTGAGGATGAACTGTCCAAGCTGCAGAGACAGGTAAATAAATATCTTACAACCTTTAGCTACACTATTATTGGCAATCAAGAAGGTGATGCTTATTTATTTAAACTCTATAATGGCCACCAGCACACCGCCTTGTATGTACGATTTTAATAAATAATAATAAATATCTTGGGACAACTCACACACGGCCATCTGATCCCAAGCTAAGCAGAGCTTGTGTTATGGTAACCAGACAACTGATATACATACTTATATAATTTATAAATACATACATATTATAGATAAATTACACCCAGACACAGAACAAACAATTATGCTCATCACACAAAGTTTGTCCTGGGTGGGAATCGAACCCACGACCTCCGGCTTTGCAGTCAGGGTCACTAACCACTAGACCAACAGGCCTGTCATTTTTACACAAGACTTCTTTGGTGCGTCGTGATCCCCAGATGTGGCTCAAATTTCTTAAGATGCCATAACCCATAATACCCTTCGAGGGGAACAGTGATTGGAAAAAGGAAGCTGACAATATTTTGCTGGACTAGCTTCTTCTGGAGCTATCATCATCATATCAGCTGAAAGACGTCCTTTGCTAAACAGGCCCCAAGACGCTACAGCTTTGAGAATCTTTCAATACAATAGGAGTCACAAGGAATTATGCGCAGCTCCAGCTTTTCACTCTTCTTTTTCATATAGATTGATTACTTACTTAGCTTCTTAAATTTTACCTCGACAGCTGTCTCTCGCTAACGTTGAAAAACGTGCAAAAATGACTTATAACCTAACTCGAAAAATGTAGATGAACTTCGTAGTTTATAGCTACTACTCGTAATGTTACCTACTTGCATCGTTCAGTTCCGGGTGATGGAAATAGACCGCGCCACAGTGCTGAGCAGCGTGCAACCGACCCTCAGGATGCAGAAGAACATCATCAACACCCTCAACCAGGACCTGGAGAAGATCATGATGGAGCTCAAGGTGAACTAATTGACACATTTTTATCTAAATCAACATGCCTTACTTATGCATGCGAATTTGTCATCGAGCGTTTATGGCATTTCATACAAACTTTCAAGTCCTTGTTTTTCGAAATGAATGAACCGATTTTAATGAAACTTCATACGCATAAATGCGTATGAAATTTCACTGAAATCGTTTTAACATTAAAATAGTTAAGAACATTTTTGAAATGTCTTTTTAAAATAAAAGATAATTTGAAATCTCTGTTTCTATGGACAATTTAAAATTGGTCGAATTTTGCTGTGACACTATTTTTCGAAAATGTTCTCAATTTACTTTTAAAACCTATATTATCCTGCTCATACGTAAGAAGTTTCATTAAAATCGGTTCGTTCATTTCGATAAAAAAGGACTTCAAAGTTTGTATGAAATGCCGTATAACAATACAGGTTAACTAATAACTACAATAAGAAAGATCAATTTATTCTTTAGTAGGTAACCTTCCAATACACCCAATGGCCTAAGTAACTCTTAAAAAATCAGTTCAGTTAAGTAACAGTTATCATTTTATTACCTCTTCAGTTCACCAAAAGCACCTCCAATCTCATGGAAGGCGCCAGAAGCCGGGAGAAGCTGATCGCTCTTCTGAAGGACCACGAGAAGTACTCGACAGAAGTGAAGGAGCACAGGGAGACTATCAGGGAGCTCAACTTCTTGCTCAAACAAGTGCAGAAGGAGATCAAGACATTGAGGACTAAAGTCACTGGTTTTGAGATTGTAATTATGAATTTTGTTTCTGATAATCATGAACAGATTTTCTTTTTTGTCTATTGAGGAATGGGCTTGCTTTTGGCTTGATGGAAAGCGATAGATGAGGCCTATGATAGAGCGAGCGTGCCCAGAAGATGCCTGTTTACTCTTGCTTTGAAGGCAGACGGGTTTTATGTGGAATGGAACACAGAAGCTGGCAGAGAGTTCCACACTTTGGCTGTGCGCATAATAAATGTGCACCAGAAGTGCTGAGTACGACTAGTCGGGATGTCGACAAGTACGGATGGTACACAGCAGTGCGTCTCATATTTCGGTAGAAAAAGGGCGATGGTGGGATCAGCGGCCCTACCATGACGTGTTAAAGCGTGAGTAGTTCGAGCGAGAAGGAGGGATGGAGCTATATAGGGTGTATAGCTCCATCCCTCCTTCTCGTTTGAACTGCTCACGCTTTAACACATCATGGTAGGGCTGCAGGTCGTGAAGTTCCTTCGCACTCTCCAAAGTACAGTCTGACATGAATCACGTCTGTGGATACCTATTCCCTGAAGGATTAAGGAAGGTTTTTAGTAGCCACTCTATTTCGCCCGGTATGTTAGTAATAAAATAGATCGGGGAAACTGTCAAGCGAGCGAGTAAAACTCCATGCCTCTTCTTTGGGATTCTACAACTAAGGAAATGACTACACAACTGTCTCTCTATAGGGTATGCAGGCGTGTTATCATCTGCCTAGCCTTTTCCCAACTATATTGGGGTCGGATTCAGCTGAATACCAGTATTTTTTGTGGAGCGGCTGCCTATCAGACCTCCACAACCCATTAAGTAGGTAACATAGTAGGTACTTCTTGGGAAGATTGGTGTCAGATTTACTAGCTTCTGACAATCCGTAACGACTGTCAAAGATCTACAAATTAAAGCGCCGGGACCAACGGCTTAACGTGATTTCTGAGGCACGGAGTAATCTCGATATGTTAAGATGGTCACCCATCCACAGACCGGCCCCGGCAAGCGTTGCTTAACCTTGAAGATCGACCCGTGCGGCTATTGTTTAGCCACAAGCTATGCAGTTCATGAAAGACATAATAAGATTAGGTACACAGCGTACCTAATCTTATTTTATCTTTCATGAACTAACAGAAATTATGAAACAAACGTCATTGCTCACATGAACTTACGATGATAATTAAAAACCAGAAGCTATTTTACTCTGACATCATTTTCTTAAACCCAATGTCTTCGTTGCCACCAGGCTTACGCAAACGTGCTGACCGGTCAGACGCTGATCAGTCAGCTGGAGAACCGCCTGGACACCGCGATGAAGAAGTTCAACACAGTCAACAGCGAGAACTACTCCATGAGGCTTGAGATCGACCGGTTGCTGAGAGATCGGTAACTATGGAATCCTAACCAATATTACAAATGCAAAAGTGAGTTATGATTTGCCTGTTGTTACGGTTTCACGCCTAAATCGGTACTGAGATAGAAGATACCCTTTATTTTTTTTTAATAATGGGAATTCATCAAATGACTCCTTTCGCTCTGGGCGGAGCGGAAGGGAGTGTGAGACTCTTACTGAATAACACCCGGATGACACGGCCGATGTGTTCCTCCATTGCCCTTTGCGTTCCTTCCCTTGCTGCCTGCCCTCAGCCTGAGCCCCATTGTTGGTACCCTGGAGACAGTTATAAGCTTCTTTTCTTCGAAAATAAATTCGGGAAAAGCTAGGCACATATTAAGAGTCACTATAAAGTACATAAGTACGTTTTGATGAATACCGGACTTAAAGTTATGAAATCACCGACTTGCAGTGAGCCTGATGAAAAGTGTGTTGAAAAACAAACATGCATGGTTTGATGCACATGGGCACTTGTTTTCTCGGCTCCGTAACGACCACGCCTTCGGCTCGGGCGTATATTCCGTCATAGCTGCAATGACAAAGTTAGTCCACTTGCATAAAAATGTAGATACTACATTATTGAAGACACTGCTTGCCAAATCTTTCTCGTTCAAACAAAACAATTTTAATCTTACACTAGGCGCAATAAGAACTCAAAGTTTGGCCTGGTAGGTCCACTGTTTAAAAAGTGACGATACGTGAAGTTCTGGCCTAGGATCGTCTTGTTGTTCGCCCAACAAGACTGCATGCTCTGTTTCATTACAAATTGGACTCACTTGTTTTGTTTCCCAATCTGATTGGTCTGATAAGATCACAGATCTACAGAATAAGAATGTTGTTCTCTTGCTGGACACCAGAAATAATTACTAATAATTTGTATCACGAGTGTAATTTCTTCTTTAAATTGGCACTTATAAAAACTAGTTATTGTAATTTAAACACGAATTGTAGACGTAGAAAAAACACGCAAAACTGGATGAGTGGATTTGGGCTGACCACATCTGCTGCATGTCGCAACCGAATTGGGCAAAAGAAGCAACTGATTAGATTCGAACGACAGGAACCTGCGACGCTGTACGCCCAGAAAAAGATGGCGGGGCGTCTAATTACACGCTACCTACAGGATCGGCTAGATGTAGCTAAAAAAAAGAAAAGTGGAAGGAATGAAGGGAGGCCTCGCCCTGTAGTGGAACAAAATAGGCTCATTAAAAAAACAGACCTACTTTTACAGGTTGAGGTGCTAAAACTCAGATGTTTTTCTTCTTCCCAGTCAATTCTTCAACACTCACTGGAAGAACCAGCTGAAGCGTTTAATGGACGGCAAGGCGATGATCATCGAGCTCCTGGAACAAGCCATCTCCACGTACGATCAGCGGGAGGAGTGGTGCTCCAAACTGGACGCGCTCAAGGAGAAGGCGGCGATAGATTATAGGAAACATTGCTTGGTAAGCAGCAAGTAAATGTAACCTCTCATCCCTACTTCCCTACTAATATTATAAAATTAACTCTGTCTGTCTGTCTGTAAGTATACGCTTTCACGCTAAAACGGCTGAACGGATCGTCATGAAATTTGGCAGATAATAGCCTGGGATATGGAGAAGTACAGTCGCCAGCAAATCAAGCTGTCAAATTTCTTTAATATATATATTTTCAACTTTATTGCTACGGCATTAGGTTCAAGATTGATTGGAAAATTTGACAGTTTTGGGTAGCTTGATGTGCTGGCGTCTGTAGGTACATAGGCAATTTTTTTACGCAATAACCAACATCCACGCGGGCGGAGCCGCGGGCAAAAGCTAGTAACAGATAATAAATCGATTAACAGTAGTAACCCTACGTGACCAGAAAGGGAGCTGACGGCTAATCCCTAACAGCGACATGTTGGCCGCGCGACTCAACTATGTAAAATAAAACTAGTAGAATAAGATGGCGACGAGCAAATTAGACGCATTTTTTACTGAATGTTAAATTTCTCTTCTACTCAGGCTAGAAATGGTGCGAAAATCTTCACAAGGTCGTTAGTAAAACCGACTGAAAGATGCCTGTTTCTAGCTGTTCGAACTATGATGTGATTTAATTGTACCTATCTGTTTTTCATAGGAAGTCCGTGAACTCCAGCGTCAATTGGACCACAGCTTGAAGCTGGAAGAGTTCCTGCGAACTAAGGGCACAGTCAGGCTGACGGCGGCCGATGCTAAGGCCGAGGCCAAGAAGTTGGAGCAACAGGAAGAGGAGATGAGGATCTACAATAACTATGTTAACATCCTCGATGCTATTAGGGTAAGAAGGGAACACTTACAAGTAATTTCGCTATTGAATTTCCAAGTTCCATTAAGAGTTGTTAGTTTGAAGGAACACGGTTGGGTTTTAGTCAGTAAGACACTCCTCTCTCTCTCTTCTGCTCCGCCCATGGCCAGAGCGGAAGGAGTCATTCGATCGTTCCAAAAAAAAAAAGTTCCATGTCAAACGAACCATAAAATATTCTGTTTCTAGCCTTTTTTTTGGATGGGAAAAGGGATCCCTTCTTTTCGCATAATGTTCTTTGTCCTAATATACTTCGGCATAACGATTTTGGCACAATTTGTTTTGGCATAATAATACTTCGGCATAATCTTTTTAGGCATACATTTTATGTTGGCATAATCATCTTAAAGACTAATTTGTTTTGGCATAAATTTGATTCGCATAACGTAAGTAGGCCTAATGACTATTAGCATAACGTTAGTAGGCCTAATGAATTTAATATGCTGTGCAACAAAAGTTAGTGACAGAACCGAATTGCTGCAAAACCGACTCCACCTAGTCTTGTTTGTCCTACCCCTAGAGTGTAATTTAAAATCGCGTAGGCGCGAGCGAATGCCGTCCGAGACGATTAGCACGCGTGGGGCCGCCGGAGGCCCGCAGCGCCGGAGCCGTGACAGAAATCCTGCCTGCTGCATGTTGCATGCTCGCTTGAATGCTGCATGCTGCATGCTTGCTTGCATGCTGCATGCTTGCTTGTTTGCTGCATGCTTGCTTGCATGCTGTATGCTTGCTTGCATGCTTGCTTGCTTCATGCTTCCTACAGCGAAAAAAAAACCCACAATATTGTTCAATACGTTATATGTTACCTATATATTACCTGATTCCTGAATCAATTATTTCGACGATTGGAAAAAAGCCATATCTCCTGAGATATGGCTTTTTTCCAATCGTCGAAATAAATTGTTATAAGTACCTATAAAAATATGTTTTAATATCATTATGCGTAAATAAATTTATGCTTTAGGATATTATGCTTAAAAAAGTTATGCTTTAGATTTTTATGCTTAATAAATTTATGCTTTAGAATATCATTATTATGGTTAGAGAAATTATGCTTAAAAAATTATGCGTAAGCTGTTATGCGTAATTATATAATGCGAAAATATAATTATGCCAAACAAAATTATGCTAAGTTATATTAGGTCTTAAAATTTTATGCAAATGGATAGGGAACCATGGGAAAATTATCAAATGAGTGTAACCTGATTATTCATTTTTTAACTGACTTCCAAAAAAAGAGGAGGAGTTCTTTTTTGTTTTTTTTTTTTTGTATGTTTGTTCAACGATATTTTCGCCAATTGTCAACCGATTTTAATTATTCTTTTTTGTTTGGAAGAGTATCTTCCCGGACTGGTCCCATTTCAATTTGGTGAAGATCTGATGAAGAACTTCGGAGATAGGTAACGGAACTCTTCAATAAATGATAGCAAACCTGAAATAGCCGATCTTGATGATTCTTTTTGCGTTAGTTAAAGCTAACCACTAAAAAGTGAAAAATAAAAAAAACTTTTTACAAAAAAATACAACCGACTTCAAAACAAAAAACCCTTCAAAGTATAAAATAACTATAATTTCGGAAGTCGGTGTTAAAAAACGAAGAAACAACAAAAAACACCGTCTTCCGAAATTATAGTTATTTTATACTTTGAAGTATTTTTTAAAGGAAAACCGATAGATTTTCCCTTAAAAACCTTTGCCCTCTATCCGAGTAAAGTTACCACTTTGCCAGACAGAGAAACGAAGTAAATATGAAATCCAGAATCCACGAAGTGGCTTCACTTCAATCAATCTGCACACATCGATGCTTTACTGTAGGTACTGTCTTTTAGTGAGCTATCCTGTGTATTTCAGCAGTTGGCATTCCAGCAGCATCCATGTAGACTGAAAGCCGATCTCAACATTGTAGTAGGAAAGGCTAGGCAGCCGTCGCTGAACAAGAAATAAGAAGTCCTTACGTGACGCACAAGAACTTATTTCACATTTTCTTAAAGCTATTTGTATTGCAGGAGTTCGCAGGCGAAGAAGATGTCGACAAACTTATCCAGGAGTTCACCCGCCGTGAGGAAGAGAACTACGCGCTGTTCAACTACATCAACGAGGTGTGCACCGAGCTGAAGAACCTCAGCGATAACGTCAAGTTGCTTAGAGTTAACATCGGTATGTATACTTGTTGGATAGCAAAGCAGTCTCTAGAACATCTCACAATTCACTACCTACTCTTTAACTCCCTTTACAGAGGAAGAAAACGCCAAGCACCAAGCAAAACTCTTCCAACAACAGGACAGCATCGAATCTCTGCGAAGTACACTGGAGGAGAAACGCAAAGCCACCGCGAGCGCGCGCGCCACTTGCGACAAGAGCTCACAAGTGCTGGCCACACTGCTGCAGCAGATACATGCTTTGGCCCTGTTAGTAAATATTTGCATGAACTCAAGTGATATAAAATGTAGATAGTGAAATGAAAAAATATACAGTTGTAACACATTTTGGCACTGGCCACATTTATTTTGACGCCATCTTATTTATTTATTGATAAATGTTGCCAGGGTTTGAGCACTTTTATGTTGAACTGGTTTGGCCTAGTCTCGAGATAACTTATTGATTATTCTCATAAAAAGTAATTAGATACCTAATAATCTGGCCATTTCGAAAGGATACCGACTTACCCCCATCCTACTTACCAGCGGATGAGCGTACTGCCGTTAACTGGGGACTATTCGAGACTCCGGGCTTAGCAATTGGGATCCCTATTGATTAGCCTGGAGTCTGGATACTGAAATAGCTGAATAAGAAACCTAACTGTTATTAAGTTTCATTATCAGATTTTTTTTTTTTGGAAATGGGTCTCTGTAAAAAAAATATTTGGGTCCATGTGTCATAGTAAGTAATCGTAACGTGGCATTTTAGAAAAAAAAAATTGGTCAATTAATTTATTACAAAACATTACCAGATCTTCGGAGTGTGACTCGCTGCCTCTTCTGAAGCTGCTGGGCAGACGCTTCGACATCAACGTGACCAACGCGCGCCTCTACATCAAGAGCTTGGAGAAGAAGGTGCTGGAGATCATCGACATCATCCGACTTGATGAGGTAAGCCACAGCAGGAATTCCCAAAAAAAGGTATTAAATAAAATTCTCAAAAATCAGGGTTTGGGCGCAGTTACAGCCTGGTAGGTGGACTCCAGACTGTTAACTAAGAAAATTAGATGTAAAATGCCCAGTACTTAACTCTTTTCCCATCTTGTAAACCCTTATGACCAAGCTTAGCAGTCGCAATATTAGACCAACGGTTTATTTTATTTTGTATTAAATAAAAATATCCTTGATTTTCAGTGTTTTTCGGCTTTGTATGCCGCCCATTGTCACCCTTTGTAATGTAATCTTCATCTATATTTTCTGTAACTTATACACAACGTGTTACAAATAAACGCAAATTACCTCTTAAGAGGTCATTGTATTCATCATTATGACACAATCGATTTTCTTTCGCGGTTTCGGGGTTGTTTGTTCCCTTAGTAAAAGTTGTTCATAATGATGAGTACAATGACCCCGTAAGAAGTATTGCGTTTATTCTGTTACCCGTTGTATAGTGTACATAATAAAGAGTATTATATTCTATTTTATCCTAATTTAACCATTCATTGGCTACTTTATCCGCAGCTGATCCAGCGTCAGACAGAGTCCAAGGAGCGCACTCCTCCGTCCACCCGGAGACGTCGCGCGCGCGCCGCCGCCGCCCAGCGACCACGGGAGAGCATCCCCGCGCAGTAAACATATAGCGCGAGATACGGAAACATTATATTGATATATTCAGGACTATAGTGCTCAAAATCTCACAAGCACAAACCCCAGACTACGAGGTGTCCCTGACAGGGAGAAAAGTAACGTAGGCAACACTAATAAGCATTTGTTTATGAGGAAATCGAACTACTAACACTATCATTGCTCACTTGCGCAAACCGAGTCTTTTGAATCCGAGTTACGAGATTCATCTGCCTAGCCTTTTCCAACAATATTGGGGTCGGCTCCCAGTCAAACCGGATTCAGCTGAATACCAGTATTTTACGTGGAGCGGCTGCCTATCAGAACTCCACAACCCACAACTGGGTAACACGCTACTTCTTGGCAAGACTGGAGTCAGATTTTTTGGCTTCTGACAATCAGTAACGACTGCCAAAGATCCACAATTACAACCGGGACCAAAGGCTTAATGTGCTTTCCGAGGCACGGAGGCTCGGTATGTTAAGATGGTCACCAATCCACAGACCGATCTTGGCAAGCGTTGCTTAACCTTGAATATCAACCCGTGCGGATGGTATTATTTAGCCACGAACTCCTCCTTGCTAACACGAGATTTAATAACAAATATTCCATTCATAATCATCCCGGGTTAAAACTAACCCGGGAGTTAAAAATAACTGGCTTTGTCCAAATTGGTTAAAAAACTCCTATTCTTGCAATTTTATTTTTTGAGCTTGGGTCTCCTGAACATAATTAGGTAGAGTTTTTTTTTGTTAGCCTATTTTGTCCCACTGTTGGGCAAAAGCCTCCCCCATATTTTTCCAGCTAACTTTATCAGTTGCCTTCTCCGGCCAATGCGACAGGAATGAGTCTAAATCGTCACGCCAGCGTCTTTGAGACCTGCATTGGTCGCGACGTTCATCTTCAGGCACCCTCCGTGTGACGATCTTGCCCCATCTGTTCTCGTGCATTCTGTAAATAATATGTCCCGCCCAATTCAAGCATAGATAAGTATAAGTACTGACGTAAATTCAAGTTTAGCATCCAACATTGGCGATGCCTGTCTTGAAGCGCATAAATGTGTTAATAAGGTTTATTAACTTAAGAAAAACTGCATCATCTTTTAGAAATACACGTTTTTCACGTCATGTAGAAGAAACAATAAAAATCATGATTAAAACAAACTATAGTTTTATTTTAGCCATAACAGACCATGCTGTATATAATATTTACAAAACTTTCATCTTACAGATTATTATATTGTAACCAACATTGATATCTCTTTCATTTCTTTCAACATGAGGTTTCTGACTAATGAGGAAATCTCCCACTAGTCCTATGGTAGACACTATATAAATGTGCAATAACGGTCATTGACCCTATACTATCCAAACAGAAATAAAGGCATTAAAGCTGTCCTGGATCGACGTCTATCATGATCCTTTACGTTCTCTAGTAATGAAAAACGCTTCATAATTTATTGTTCGGGTTGGCGCAGTGGTTGAGCGGTTGACTGCTGCGCTGCGTGTCGCGGGTTCGATTCCCGCACGAAACAAATATTTGTTTGGCCTGCAGGTTTGTTTATGTGAGTTTATATGTTTGTAAACGCACCCACGATACAGAAGAAATTCCCAGTGAGGGACAACGTTTTTTTTTAATAAACAATAAACAATGTTGTTCGGGTATCTACAAAGGGATTTCAGTGAAAGGTCAATGTACTTTATTGCAAGTTTATCTGGTTAAACTTCGCACTGTGGTAGCCCACAGTGCGAAGTTTTGTACTTACTCGATAGCATAATGTTTACATGGATAAAAGCCACGCTTATTCAGTTATCTAAGTACAAATTCGTTTCAAAACTTGCACCAAGGCCGTAGTTAAGAAAAGGACACAATTACTGACTAACTGAACATAAAAAAGAAATATTTTAGAACAACGTAAAAATATTTACTTGGAATTTGGCACACAAGTATAATACTAATATAGGTATATAACATTATATAATAATTTCCGGGTACATGAAGTCCATTCTGTACATGCACGTCGTTACCACTGAAATACGGTTTTCTATACATAAAATATTATTTAGAAGAAAGTTTGTATCCAATTTATGAGAAACTCCTTACAATCTTCTAAATTCTTTACACTATACATACTATACACTTCTTCTTCTTCGTGTGGGCAGTAAGGTCTAACGACCCCACACACCCTAGTGTCAGAGTTTCTAAACCGCCTCAAGGGCCTCTGACATGGTTTGACGACCGCCATTTACTAAGTAATGTAGTTACTAGGACTTAGAATAATAATTATTTTGACTAAATGCGTAAAACTTATGCAATATAAATATCAGTCATTCCATGTAAAATAATTCTCTTGCGCTACCTGAAACAATAAAAGTCGTTTATTGAAGTGTTGTTGATCAACAAAATAAAAATAAATAAATAAAAAGTTAAAATTAATTCATACTCAAATATTTTTTTACAATTAAACTATTTACAGGTACTTTTAACTGACCGAGAGTAGGTTAGTATTGCCAGGGTTGCGGATTTTGTTCGAAAGAGTTACCGCGGCCCTGGAAAGCAAAGGGCACTACGAGGAGCACGGATGGGTTTTAGTCAGTAAGAGTCTGACACTCCCTCCGGCTCCACCCAGAGCGTCAGGGGTCATTTGATGATTTCCCATCCATAAAAAAATAATAGGATTGTCTATCGGTCAATTAGCTTGACCGATAGACAATCCTATTATTTTTTTATTATATTAATAAGGAATTGCCAAAAAATTAATGCGTTCTACAACCCCATTATTATTCAGCTGCGAGGTATTTCTGTTGGTTGATTTGTTTGTAAATATTTTCAGAAACCCGTGTTACCTTTCACGATTCAGTGTCGTATCCTGACAGGCAGCCCCCTGGCGACTACGCTGCTGGCTATCATGACGTAGTTGGTGGAGCACCTCGCGCGACACACGGCGCGCAGCAGCGAGCGCTCGGCGGCGAGCGGAGCCGAGCGTTCGCCGGGGGTGACGTCTGGGAATATACAGGACGATTGATTAGATGTCTATGTTTTCTTTTAACCCGAATGCGCGACGCAACGGAGACTTGTCGACGACCACCAGCTGCACGCTGCAGCTCGTGTGCGGACGCTGCGTGTTGGGGGTGCGGTCGCCAATCGAGAACCTTTCAACTCCCTTCGACCGTCTGTTCAGCGTTCGTTCAGTCGTGTATCGGTTTTTGTATATATGTACTAAAAATTATGTTGTTTATGTAAAAGGATGTGATTTTTACCTAAAATACGATTACTCCACTTGGCCTTCCCCACGTTGTGCCAGGGCGCAGGCGCCGCGGCCGGCACGTACAGCGACAGCAGCGTGCTCACCACCTTGTCCACCTCCAGGTCCGTCACCTCCCACAGCATGCCCACTACCATGGGGCTGGGAAATGTTCAATGGAATATAAGATGTATGTTGTAGAGCGCCTAGTATCCAAATACGCAACCGATACGTTCAGTAAACCTGATCGCGTCGTCGCGCCAAAAGAGCCTTTCGATTTTTCGAAAGAAATGATCGCATCAGTCACGTACTCGCGCGATGATCGCCACTTTGTATAAGAACGACACCCAGATCCAGACTCTCTATTTGGGTCGTAAACAAAGTATTAAACATTGAAATGTTAGAGATACTTAATTTGAGGCCTGACAAAAGATCATATTATACTGCAAGCTTATTTGTAATGTCGTCAGTTAATTCGTTGAATGTATCAGCTGTTCTGTCGCTTTATTTTACTTTACAGCACACTTTGGATTGAACATAATCAGAGATTTTATGTTCGCCTTTTTTTAAAGCATGGGACATCATCAAATGTTTTCTTCCGCTGTGTGGAGCGGAACGGAGTGTCAGACTCTTACTGACTAAAACCCATCCGTGTTCCTTCCATTACCCTTGCGTTCCAGGGCCGCGGTAACTCTTTCGAACATATTCCGCAACCCTGGCAGATTCTGGCCCTAGCGGGCCCCGTCTCGTTTGTTGACTGCTCTTTCCGGCGCGCGTGGAACGAAACGCGTCGTATCTCTGGCCTGTTCTAATCGGACAGCGAGCTACCCATTGCTCGCCGTCTGTAGGCGTCAATCACTGCGCAATGCTCAGGAGCATCAGTTCTTCAGAGGCGCAGTGACTAACGTTCGCCTGGAGGAGGCAAAATGGAGCCGTTATTAGCACTGCATTTCAGCCCCCTCCTGAGCAGTGGCAGCTGCGGCGACGGTGGTGGCGGCGGCGGCAGCGGCGGAGGAGGGTTTTCCCTTGGCCCCAGTCCTGGCGGGTGGAACGCAGGCTTTGCCCCCAGCCTAGTGATCGGCCGGCTTGCCAGCTGCCGCACATGCGACGCAGTGTGGCGCCGCGTTGCACGAGCCTGCCCTGTGACCGGGCTGACCACAGCGGAAGCAGAGACTGCTGCGGTCCACCTCCGAGATGCACAGAGCTCCGATGTGGTTGCCTACTTGGCAGCGGAAGCACTTCAGAGGTCTGGGCTCCAACAGTTTGACCTGCGCGGAAGCAGCCCACCAAGAGCCTTCGGCCCTCCGAGATGTTCTTGGCCACCGACACGGGGCAGCTCAACACAACGGTTCGCATGCCTGTGTTGTCAGGACGGATGGTGCCCGCCTTCACCTCCTCGGCAGAGCACCCCCCCGTCCCGACGACGGCAGCCAACACCTCTTCCTCCGTGACAGAGTCGTCCAGGCCCAAAATGCGCATGTCTATGCACTTCGTGGGCCTGGACACTCGAACGTCATTCGCGTTTAAGGACGCCCAGCCTTTCGGCTAGAGCGTCCGCGGTCGGGCCGCTGTCACTCACCAGCCAGCGATATGCAGATGATGATGCGCCGCCGCAGCTGGCGCCCGGGGCGCCGACGTGGTGAGCCGCACGGAGCCGCAGCCCGACAGCACGCACACGGCGCCGCCCCGCGCGCCCTCCACCCCGGCGCCGGCGCAGCTGTCACTCACCAGCCAGCGATATGCAGATGATGATGCGCCGCCGCAGCTGGCGCCCGGGGCGCCGACGTGGTGAGCCGCACGGAGCCGCAGCCCGACAGCACGCACACGGCGCCGCCCCGCGCGCCCTCCACCCCGGCGCCGGCGCAGCTGTCACTCACCAGCCAGCGATATGCAGATGATGATGCGCCGCCGCAGCTGGCGCCCGGGGCGCCGACGTGGTGAGCCGCACGGAGCCGCAGCCCGACAGCACGCACACGGCGCCGCCCCGCGCGCCCTCCACCCCGGCGCCGGCGCAGCTGTCACTCACCAGCCAGCGATATGCAGATGATGATGCGCCGCCGCAGCTGGCGCCCGGGGCGCCGACGTGGTGAGCCGCACGGAGCCGCAGCCCGACAGCACGCACACGGCGCCGCCCCGCGCGCCCTCCACCCCGGCGCCGGCGCAGCTGTCACTCACCAGCCAGCGATATGCAGATGATGATGCGCCGCCGCAGCTGGCGCCCGGGGCGCCGACGTGGTGAGCCGCACGGAGCCGCAGCCCGACAGCACGCACACGGCGCCGCCCCGCGCGCCCTCCACCCCGGCGCCGGCGCAGCTGTCACTCACCAGCCAGCGATATGCAGATGATGATGCGCCGCCGCAGCTGGCGCCCGGGGCGCCGACGTGGTGAGCCGCACGGAGCCGCAGCCCGACAGCACGCACACGGCGCCGCCCCGCGCGCCCTCCACCCCGGCGCCGGCGCAGCTGTCACTCACCAGCCAGCGATATGCAGATGATGATGCGCCGCCGCAGCTGGCGCCCGGGGCGCCGACGTGGTGAGCCGCACGGAGCCGCAGCCCGACAGCACGCACACGGCGCCGCCCCGCGCGCCCTCCACCCCGGCGCCGGCGCAGCTGTCACTCACCAGCCAGCGATATGCAGATGATGATGCGCCGCCGCAGCTGGCGCCCGGGGCGCCGACGTGGTGAGCCGCACGGAGCCGCAGCCCGACAGCACGCACACGGCGCCGCCCCGCGCGCCCTCCACCCCGGCGCCGGCGCAGCTGTCACTCACCAGCCAGCGATATGCAGATGATGATGCGCCGCCGCAGCTGGCGCCCGGGGCGCCGACGTGGTGAGCCGCACGGAGCCGCAGCCCGACAGCACGCACACGGCGCCGCCCCGCGCGCCCTCCACCCCGGCGCCGCCGCAGCTGCCCGCCGCCAGCTGACAGCCGTCGCCGTGTCCGCAGTACCTACAATGTTATGCTGCTGATATAATAATCCTCCGAAAGAATTTCGATCACAGTAGCCAATCTCAACGGAGACATTATAGTGCACAAGTGTGTGCGCAAACACAGGTGCATTCTATGTGGGGTACATAGAATGCACCTGTGTTTCCAGTCAGCAGGACACCAGTACTTACTGTTGTAATGACGTCATGCGACAGTTACTTACAAGAACACATCGGCGTCACTAAGATACGATATGAAGTCTTGCGCCGACGGAGGCTCTCCGATGTGCCCCTTCCAGTCAGGACACCAGTACTCCACGAATGACGTCATGCGGTTTTCCATGCGGTCCAGGTTCTTCTCTGAAAGTTATTGTAAAATTTTGTCTTGAAAATGTAATTAGAAAATGTGGGAAATATTATAAGAATTCTTGTATAAACGCTGGAACCTTCGCTACTTTCCTTTGCCTTTCTAACTAGATGTCCGATTAGCACTTCAAAAACGGCCGGAAATATAAGACCACTCAGATCAGTCTATACCAATAGCAGCCAACGTTACGACGTCAAAATGGCGCAGCGCCCGTTATAGATTGATAAGACCACGGCCTAAACAGAAATTTCGGAAAGGATATTGTTTTTTATAGCAATAAGTTTTTTTTTCATCAAGAAAAGATACAATTAAACAATATATTTCAATACTTCTAGCAATTGCTCTGATTGTTTGATCAATGTTGTAACGCAAACAACCTCTATCCAAACATTGAGAATTTTAGAACAGGCAACGCTTGGAGTAGTACTTTTACTATTTCTTTTTGTAGATTTCCTAGTGATGGATTTCGTTGCGCAAAATTGTTGCGAATTTAAGAAGAGAATAAATTTATCTGCCTTTCATAGACTATAACCTTCGATCAACAATTACAACTAGATATCGGGTCGACGCCAAAAATACGACTCGGCAAAACAGCTCACTTGAGATGTGAGCTCTTCTTTTGTTTAATTTGCTTGAAACACAGCCAATGTTAACACGTTTCACAATGCCGCAATGTGTATTCAAAAGTTGCAAAAATAAGCAATTTAACGGCCGGAGTGTCTTATTTTCGGTAATTACAGAGAAAAAGTTATATTTTAAGCTTTAAACAAACAAATAATATCAAATTTGAATAAAATTATCGATTTAAAACCAGCTCCACAATGTTTGGCCAAGTTTGGCTAATACACGCGCAAACTTTTGTGTAACAGAACAGTAGATGCATAAAGTAGATTCACATTTGTTATATTTTTAAATAATTTCTTAACAGAACTTTAAAGTTGGTTATAATGCTGCTTTTGTGTCTGTTTTTTGGACTCTCGTTAAATACTTGACTGTGATGATAATTTTTTAAAATAAATGCTATTATACCATATCGGATTTCTTAAATGAACGCAATTAATTAAGTACATTTTTCTGCAATTACGACATTTTTACAATTTGAATCTCAAATCCATAACCTTATCTGTACATTGTCTACTTTTTTAAGTAGTATTACGATGAAAAAATAAAAATAAAAAAAATATTGTTTTGTTGTTTCAAACTCAAATCTTTTGTGGTTATTTAAACCAAATATGTTGTTTTTGTACGCCATAAATGGCAAAACATGCAGATCTAACCATTATTATAAGACCTTGCACATTATATGATGTATACTCATGTTTTACAATAAAAATATATTCTATTCTAAATATTTATGCCCAAAACAAAAAATTTTAACAAAATTTTACGTTCAATATTATAAATTATTTTAGTGTTCAACGCGACTCCATACCTCCTGTAGTAAAATTCGAAGAAGCAGAAATGGAACAGAACGATGTAGGTCGCAAGGAAATAATAGGAAAAATGTACTTTATCTGTTGCGTTTAAGGTTGATTTCACACTAAATGTTATTTAACCTGTGACTTTCAATATCTAAGTGACAGATTGCTTTGCTCGTTTTTTGTGACGAATAATCGTAAGTATAAGATAATATTGCGAAGATTTGTAACTTTATTACTAGGTGCCAAGGTTGTAATTCAGTTGAACTAAAAACTGTTATAAAACTATTTTCTCAGTTCGCTAATAAACAAATGCTAGTAAACAAAAGCTGTAGTAGGAACTCACGCGGACAGAATTTAGCTTTGCTTTTTTACGTGACCCGTTATCTAGTTGTATTGTTGATCGAAGACTATAACAAAAAGTACATAATTTCATAACTACTAAATAGGTCAAAAATATTTCGGGCTCTCGAAACTTTCTACTAAAAAATCTTCGACCTTCGACCTTCCCATACTATCTGTTTTCCAAGTTTTGAAATATGATTCCAGGCATTGATTCGAATTTTAAAATAGTGTAAGGCAGATTTGTCATCTTAAGTTTTGAACCTTATCTATTAAGAGCTAAGTATTATTTCAGAATATAAATATGATTGACACAGCCCTGATATGTTTGTCACTTTACAATACAGAAAGTTTAATTCAGCTGTTTCATGACCTGACATTCTAAAAATGACCTTTATTCACACAGCAGTAAAGTTGATATTGTAGTCTTTTTATCCCAAAGGTGACTGGTAAAGATAATGAATGCCTTGTTGCATTTAGTTTGCCCATGCACCACTATTGTACAATTTAAATCTATACTAATATTATAAAGAGGAAAGGTTTGTATGTGTGTATGTTTGTAATAAATAAACTCAAAAACGATGTGGGAGTAACATAGGCTATATTATCCACGTATTCCCACGGGAACGAGAACTACGCGGGTGAAACTGCGGCGTGCTGCTAGTAAATAAATATTTGTTGCACTAAAAACATCGTATCAGAACAAGTATTAGCATGAACTTTACCTGGATTAATAACGTATCTGCCAACATCACACTTGGCCGCAAAGTATCCATCAATGACGTCACTCTCATGTACCTTGTACAGATAGTACAGGAAGTGAATGTTCTCCATGCGAGACACGGGGTGCTGGCTTAGCATGGGGAGGGTCTCCCAGGGAAATGTGTCGAGCATCTGGAATATTTGGATAGATTAACTATTATAATTATATTCTTCTGTCTGTTTATTTTTTTTAATAAAGTTTAACATACGAGAGAGAGAGAGAGTTGTGTAACTATTTTTGGTGTACAATAAAGTATAGTCTATCTATTTAACTAACAGACAAAATGTATGCCACTATCAGATCTATCTAGTACGCTTGGGCTATCAACTGCTTAACCGGACTATCCTGTGGTGACCTCAAATGAATTTAAGGTCCCCAACCAGGGTTGACGAAAAGTATGGTTAAAGACACAAATAAATAGTAAAAAAAATAGGCCGCACTCGAGTGTTAACATAACCTGCATATGCTGGCCTCTTGATTCAATCGAAACTCTGTACTACCCTAGACCAAAGTGCAGTCCACTGTACCAACATCACGTTTTAAATTTCAAGCCATTGAAAGACAAGACAGTGGTGTATTGGCAATGAAAAGATTACGCGCGCGCCTCTAGTGGCGAAATCTAGAAGTAGCCAAAGAACGACACTTGCAGCGTTGCCAACACAAATTTATCAAATTCCCGAAAATCTAAGTCAAATTCCCCAATTTGGGGACGAAACTCTAGTGATTCTCCACAAAATCGTCTTATGCCCGATATAGCAAATGAGTTTGGGAAATTTCCCACACGTTGGCAACGCTGAAAACTGTCAAAGTGTCGTCCTTAGCAAATTGGAAAGCACAAAACCCCATTCCCAATAACCCTCCGGGACCCAGGGGATTGGACCCAAAACAGCGCTCAGCAATCGGGCTTGCTTAAAAGAAATTTATGTCCCTAGTACTTCATAGATTTAGATCTTATTAGCTATAGGAATAAGACCAAATTCTCACCTCATCTACAATAAGTATGACCGGATGTCTGTTAGCTTTTTTCAAGCCCCATTCATCACTATCCTTGACCTGCGACGCTGCCTGAGAAAACGCCCTAATACCATCGACCAACCCAAAATGATGGATCTTTTCAAAACTCTTTGATAAGCACTTCAAACAAAGTTCGTTTAGAAACCTAAACTCTTTGGAACAACTGCCACATTCGATATTCAAAACTTGACGGACATCCTCAATGTTGCCATGCTCGGTCAGTATTCTTCTGATGCAGGATTTTATTTGTTGTGATTGCAACACTGGGGCGCATTCTATTAGGTTGTAGAGAAGGATTTTCTGTTTTTGTGTTAGTCTGATAAAACTGAAAAGGAAATGGTAAAATTAAGAATTAATATGTAAAATCGCTAAAGTTAAGGATTTCTAAGTTAGCAATATATTTATAGGAGAGTAGCAAGCGAAACCCACCACACACAAATTAGAATAGCCATCTTTACCGAGGGTTTTTTGCACGAAAATGTCAAAACACCTGTGAAAATGAGAGACTTGGTGACAGCCATCCAATAAATCAATATTTTAATCACATTCAAAATTCAGGGTTTGAATTGGAGGTACGTTTTTTTTTTTAAATTTACTTATTAAAACTTACCCCCAATCTGAAATAGTGGTGTCAACTAATTTGACCACCTTTTCCTTCAGACTCTTGTCTACTAATTTTCCGGTGAGCAAACAACCCCATCCTCCGAGCCATTCTTTGTCCATCACATTGATGACACTCTGTAAATAATAGTATTATTTTATGAGTTATCAAAAGTACACAGAAAGTTTTTCATCACCATCAGCATAGAGAGAAGCTCGTGGGCAAAGACATGACTGCCGCAGGGGTCGATCCTCAAGGTGAGGCAACGTTGCCGGCTGCCGGCCTGCCGGTGTAGTCCGGTCCCAACGTGTACAAATCCCCGGATGGGTGAGGTAGAGGAAGCCGGTGGAACCCTCAGGAAGCTTCTGTGCTTTTGGACAGGGCCAGGCTGTTAGCCAGAACCACCACGCACAACGGACCGAATAGGAGTCTACGTGCGGTAAATCTGTTACGGTGGTGCAGTGCTGAGTGATTTCACCAGCAGCATCATTTACCTCTTTATTTTTAAGACATAAGGTCCATTACAGCAAACCTCTTCTGCTGCCTTTTACAGTCTGGCTTTGTAAGAGCTTTCGCCAAGGGATTTGGAAAAGTCTCTAGGTGAAGATTAAAATATGTCGCAGCCAACTAGCTTAATCAGCCATTTCATTAAAAGTCTAGCCTTTTCATTTAACTGTGCCGATTTTTCAGCGACCAAAGTGACATGTTTCTTTCAGTATCGTTTAATGACTTGCCCATGTCACTTATGTCGCTGATTTAACGGCGCTGTTAAACGAAAAGGCTAGGCTTTTAATGAAATAGCTGATTAAGCTAGTTGGCTGCGACATATATGTCAGGTTGTTGGAGAATAAGAATTAACACTCAGGTGGTTGGAAGTATTATATATTTTCGAGTTAACATTTCTTGGGTTTTATCGGCGCACTGCTGATGTAATACAGATAATCGTAGACCACGCGTGTCAAGCCGAGAGGGTGTAAAAAGAGTGTTGCCAGTTCACAATATATTCAACATCTCTCTTTTTCAAAAAACACACATACGTACGTGACACACGGTTACAACTTAGTCGACAAGACATGTAATTACACAATACTATTTAAGTCTAATTAAGGTACAACACTAATCTTAGAATATGACAGACAGCAAATAATGTCATTGACTTTGACATTTAAACTGAACTAATTAATTACAATTTGATCTTAAAAAATATTAGTCCCTATACCTTGCAGGCTTTTTTATAGCACAACCGCTACGTGAGCGAGTAATTGGAACATCTACCGTATTACATGGTGAAGATTGTGTGTCGTGAATAGCAGGTATTATATCTGAACAACTTTGTGAAGATTGTGTGTCTGAACAACTTGGTGAAGTTTGTGTGTTGTGTGGTACATCATCATATTTGGGTTTCAGGATGTGATGTCTATTGCGGCGAAACGTACCTTGCGGTGACATTATGATGTAGGATCTCGGCTCAGGTCCTGTACTTAATACTATGCCAGGAGTCCATTGACTATTAGGCTGCTTTTTGAAGTATACCTTTTCATCCTTTTCTAATGGAGACAATGCTGTGGAATGTTTATTGTAATAAAGAGTTGATTTTTTATTTTGTTTTTCAATGTTTGACTTTAATTTTTGTAAATCTGGCAATGAGGAAACTAATTGGCTTTTGTGTATGGGCATTGTAGTGCGAAGAAGTCTGGACATACATAACTGAGAAGGTGAATAACCTGTAGTTTTAGGTGAAGTTCTATATAGTAACAATGCTAGATAAGGATCAGTGTTATCAGCATGACATTTAGTTAGTATATTTTTAATTGTTTCTATAGCCCGCTCAACCATGCCATTGGACCGGCTATGGTAGGGACTTGAAGTTGTATGTTGTATTTGCCATTCTAAGGCAAAAGATTTAAAATCATGACTGTTAAATGGGGGACCATTATCACTAACGATGACCTCTGGAATACCGTGTCGGGCAAAGATAGATTTTAAGTGCATGATAACTGTCTCAGCTGCACTTGAAGACTGAAGTAATGCAATTTCTACGTATTTAGAGAAATAATCAACACATAAGAGATATTTCTTGCCATTCCAATCGAATAAATCAATTCCCACTTTGTTGAATGGTAAGTATTTATACTCATGTTGCATAATTGGTTCTTTACTATTACTGGAACGATAAGTTAAACATATGCGACACTGACTGACAAATTTTTCTATATCTGAGTTAATATTAGGCCAATAGACTGAAGTTTTAGCTAATCTTATACATGTATTTATGCCTTGATGTCCTGTATGTAATTTTTGTAATATATCTTGTCTAAGTGACTCAGGTATTATAATATGTGAATCTTTGAATATGATATCATTGATAACATGTAACTGGTCTTTTAGTGAAAAATAGCATTTGACTGACTGACTGACTGAACGTTTGTGCTCTGGCCATGAATTTTTACTATAATACTTGACTTGTGACAATATAGGATCCTTGTTGGTGTGTTCTATGATTTTATTTATCATTTCTTGACTGGCGGGAAGACTGGACATGATTAAATTGACATGTAAATTAATATCTTCATCTAAATCAGATAGAGATGAGTTAGGGATTGCAGCTCTTGACAAAGTATCTGCAATATATAAATGTTTCCCTGGCTTGTAAGTGACTTTTAAGTTGTAAGGTTGTAGTCTCATCATAATTCTTTGAAGTCTAGTAGGTATGTCATGCAAGTGTTTTTTAAATAAAGTAATTAGTGGTTTATGGTCAGTCTCCACTAAGACAGTTCTTCCATACACATACTGGTGGAATTTGACGCATCCAAACACAATAGCCAGAAGCTCTTTCTCTATTTGGGAATATTTTTGCTGACAACTAGTTAAAGTAGCAGAAGCATATGCAATAGGCTGCTTGTCATGTAGGATTACAGCACCCATGGCATCTTGAGATGAATCTACTGACAGAATTAATTCTTTTTTGGGATTGAAATAAGTTAGCACTGGGGCTGAACTAATTAAAGACTTTATATGTTGGAATTCCTGTTCATGATTAGGGGTCCAAACATAGGCATTTTTTGTTGACAATAATGAGCGCATAAGGCATGTTTTTTGAGATAAATTAGGTATATATGAACCAATATAATTGACCATTCCCATAAATCTTTGTAAAGATTGTAGGCTTGTTGGGCTAGGCATTTGCAAAATAGCATCAACTTTTGAAGGATCGACTTCAACTCCTTTCTCACTAAATATATGGCCTAAATATTTTACTTGTGCAGCACAAATGTTAGACTTGTCCTTATTAAATTTTATATTGAGTTCTCGTGCTCTGTCTAAGACTTTAGCTAAGCGCTGGTCATGTTCCTCACGTGTTCTTCCATAGACCAGGATGTCGTCCATCATGATTTTAACACCCGCTAAGTCTTCAAAACGCTTTACCATTTCAGAGTGAAATATTTCTGGAGCGGAGGTGACACCAAATGGTAAACGAAGAAAACGATACCGTCCCAATGGGGTAATAAAGGTACATAGTTTGGATGACTCTTCATCTAATTTGACCATGTAAAAGCCTTTATTGGCGTCTAACGTACTGAAATATTTGGCTCCCTCTAGATTGGACTTTATTTCATCAAAATGTGGAATTTGGAAATGTGGTCTCATCAAGTTTTCATTTAATTTATTAGGGTCAAGACAAAGTCTGATCTGTCCATTCTTTTTTGTAACAATAATAATAGGGCTTACCCATTCTGTAGGTTGATCTTGTCTGGCAATAATGCCCTGTTCTTCAAGACGTTTCAGTTCTACTTTCAGCGGTTCTTCTAGGCTAAACGGAACACGTCGACATGCTGCAATATGGGGCACTGCATCTGGTTTTAGAAATAGTTTGCCTTCGAAGTTAGTGATACAACCAATACCCTCGAAAAGATCTGAATTGTCTGAAATAGCGGATGACAAATATGATGATGTATTGACTGTTTGGACACGCTTGACCAACTGTAGTGCCTCACATGAATTTCTACCAATGACATTTTGGCAAGGTAAGTTGACTATGTGAAATAGAACATCATAATCTTGTTTATTATACTGTACTTTTAGAGTACATTGACCTATTGTAGGTATAGACTGTCCTGTGAAAGTTGTAAGCTTGTCAGTATTTTGTGTAATGTGTTGTGATGGTAGACACAATGTGTTGAATGTATTCCAAGATAATATATTAGTATCTGCTCCTGTATCCAAAAGAAATCTAACAGCCTGTGCATTTATATTCAAGTCTGTATGATATGAAGTATTTAAAATGACATTATTGACTGATAACAGACCTAGCTGAAAATATTTTGTATTGTCTTGACTATCATGACTCTCTGACTCGACTAAATTTATCTTAAATGACTTACAAACTGATGCAAAATGATTAGGCTTCTTACAATTACTACATATCTTCCCAGCTGCTGGACAGCGAACACGATGTACTTGCCCGCAGCGATGACATACCTGACTGGAGCTCGTTGATGGTGATTGTTCTTGTCGGAATGATTGCTGAAAAGGCCTGCGTGCTGGAGAATGACTGGAACTGTTTGATGAAGGTTGACGAAATATACTTGACGATGACTGTGGACGACGGTATTGACTGGTATGGCTTGACTTGACCGCTGCAACTATACCATCTGAATGTGACTGCAACTGATTTGATTCAAGTTTTGTATTTCTAATTGTCTTGGCTAGCTCTACGGCGCTTTCGAATGTTTTAGGCTTCTCCACTAAGAGTCTTTCTTTAGTGTGTTGACATGTCAGGTTCCAAGAGAATATATCTTTTAATAAATCATCTAGAAGGCTTCCGAAGTTACATTGGAGAGCCATATTTTTGAGATCTGTTGCATATTTTTCTATGTTCTCGTCCGGTTTCTGCTTCCTGTTGAACAGTTTGTGCCTTTCCATAACTATGTTGACTTTTGGCGTAAAATGTCTTTCAAATTTTTCTATGAGGACCTTGAAACTCACGGTGTCTATATTGAGGTTGAATGAATAAAAAACCTCAAGCGTTTCTTCGCCTATAAGGCTCAGGAGGATAGCGACTTTTCTTTTGTCAGACTCGTGTTCGAGGTCGCTGGCGCGTAGGTATATATTTAATGCAGTTATGAAATTTCTCCATGATAATGGCATGTTATTTGTAATTTTGAGATACGGTGGCGTCAAATTGAAACCTGTATTTGTATTGCAAGGCATTTTACCAGATTTCTTGTCTTCTTTGTCTTCGGAGGCCATTTTGTCCGCTGCCGCTGGCGTCGTTTGTCTTGATTGTGTGGCGTCGTCGTTGTCGGCGTTGTCCGCAGTGGACTTCTGACACCATGTCAGGTTGTTGGAGAATAAGAATTAACACTCAGGTGGTTGGAAGTATTATATATTTTCGAGTTAACATTTCTTGGGTTTTATCGGCGCACTGCTGATGTAATACAGATAATCGTAGACCACGCGTGTCAAGCCGAGAGGGTGTAAAAAGAGTGTTGCCAGTTCACAATATATTCAACAATATACATAAGTAAAAACAATAAAAAGGGAAGTCTTGAAGGCTGTGGAGGAGACCTTTGCCCAGCAGCAAAACGTTTGACAAAAGAAAAACATTCTAGACTAACTAGACTGCAAAGTCTGATAATAATGAGCTATTGTCGTACAGTGCAATGCACTGCGTTAGGTGAAGGACGATTCAATTTGTACCAAATGATATAATTTAACCATGCAAACCGCACCGCGCTAACGTCAGCACCTACCTATTTGTATTGCAATGTGAGCTTTAAAAGATTTATACCTATATGGCTGCCAATAGTCGAACATTACGGTGAGTTCCCTGAAGAGGTAGACAGGGGTGTGTAGTAATCATAAATCGAAAAGCTACCAAGACTTCTTTACTGATTTTTATTGTCAAATGGCTTTTATTACTAATTCTGCACAAAAATCTTCGACTACAGAAAATGAAAAAAAACTAGCTAAATTTTTATTATTAGCATCTGTCTCAATCTGTCAAGTGTACGGAAAATGAGGCTATATTGACAGATTGGGACAGAGATGCGAATGGGAAGATCTGGCCACCTGCACTCAAACATCAATAATTGTTTGTAAATTTTTGAAAATTTTAGTTAGGAAGTGACATGAAATTCATGATCTTCATCTAATGGCAAGGCAAGGCATGCATGCTGTCAGTTACAGAATTAATAGTTTTATTAATCTCTTTTCTGGTTCCGTACGTCCGAATGAAAGACAGAACCCTAAGGCGTCGTCCAAATTGGCTAACGATCTTACGAGTTAACGATGCGATTTCGTCGTGAGTTTAGAGTGCCCTTATTGAAGCTTGCAAATCATCGCGCGAGCACGGGATCATTTTCATCGCGCGACGAAATCGTATCGTTAACTTGTACGATCGTTAGACAATTAAGTCGACGCCTTAAACATAGGATCACTCGTGTCAGCAGCTTCGCTTGCATGAAGGTCGGTAATTATCCCACGGGAATAATATACGCCCCAGGATGAAAAGTCTATATCCTATTCCAGGACCGATTTTAATGAAACTTCCTACGCACCTACGAACTATGTACCCTGCTTATGCGTAGGAAGTTTCGATAAAACCGGTTCATGCATACATAGGTACCTACAACCAGACAGTTACTTTCGCTTATTTCCCTCAAGGATTAGGCAGACTGCCAGGGTTGCGGATTTTGTTCGAAAGAGTTACCGCGGCCCTCGAAAGCAAAGGGCACTACGAGGAGCACGGATGGGTTTTAGTCAGTAAGAGTCTGACACTCCCTCCCGTTCCACGAAGAGCGGAAGGGGAGCGGAAGGGGTCATTTGATGATTTCTCATCTATAAAAAAAAAGTGTTAGGCAGAAGTGTGCCAATAGTATTTGATCAACATTTAGCCTTTTTTATTCCACTGCAATTTCATGATTTTTTCGTAATATGTACCTTCATTCGTAAATCGATGTCCTCTCGTCGGCTCCAATAGTTCTGTACGAGGCGCTTGTTGTTCAGAAACTGTGCATTATCTATGGTCTTGTAGTTTTCATCTAGTAGCGAGTATAGCTCTGTGAATAGTGGTCTCTCGCCTTCTGAAAATGTTTAAACAAATAATGGAACAAAATACAATAATGGAAATAATGGAATGGATGCGCCCGCTAAGCGCACGCGTGGCGTGCGCTTAGCGGGCGCGTGGCAGCTGAATACCAGTATTTTACGTGGAGCGGCTGCTTACCAGACCTCCATAACCCATTAACTGGGTAACACGGTACTTCTTGGCAAGACTGGAGTCAGATTTTCTGGCTTCTGACAATCCGTAACAACTGCCAAAGATCTACAAATGACAGCCGGGACCAACGGCTTAACACTCTTTCCGAGGCACGGAGGTCACCAATCTACAGACCGACCCCGGCAAGCTTCCTGAGTAGTCTATTAGTACGAAATCTATCCAATGTAAAAAAATAATCTTCCTTCTAGGTATCATGCAGTCGGGTATTGTCAACTCTAAAAGGTACCATTTTTGGTCATTGGCTTCTACTGTGTCCATCAATTTATAATGCATTCAATTGATGAGCAACAGTGGCCATTCTTTACGAAAAAAAGGCCAAACCACAAGAGAATAGATTATTCTGCTATTGAAAACTCACCTTTAATAACATTAGCAGGTATATGCACCGTCAAAGGACCCAGCCCCGCATCCTCCAAGTAATCATTGGTGAACATGCTCAAGAATATTGAATCTACCTCTGTTCTATACTCTATCAAAGGCTTTAAGTTCTCATTGGGATTGTATGGTACGGTCAATTGTACTACGGTCCATTCTGGAATGAGAACATTTAAAATTAATTTTAGATAGCTAAAACGTTGACAGCAAAAATCAAAGGATGTAAGTAGGAGCTTGAAAAAAGTAATATGTTGTAAAATATAGTAGCTTTCATAAATGCAGACAATATAATTGTCATGGAAAATGGGCAATTGAGAAACCCTGTTTAGGTAGTTACGATAAACAGCACTCATGGCAAATTAAAAAATAAAGCACTTTTTTCTGCTTCGCTTAAGTCATTTTAAAATTATTAAAGTAATTTTTATGAGTATCAGACATAAAAGCTTTTTGAGATCAACCTCCTCGGAAGACAGCAAGTCAGACGCAAAATGTGGAGAAATCTTTGCCATGTCAATAAAAAACATTTTTATTTCCCTATGTAGTTTTATGTGTTTGAACCTAGAGATGCGGAAATCAACCCAATATACAATGCATACCACTTGTTTCGTTGCAAAACCAGACAAGGGTATTTGAAATGAAGCTGATTAAATGCACAGTTTACAGTACCTTTAGGTAATTCCTTCAGGATCTTCTGAAAGTTGTCAACATTGTTCTCCTTGGAGAAGTGAAGATACTTCTTATAGAATGGTACCTCCTCTTCTATTGCAAATGAGTCCAAAACATTTGCTATGTCGTCAGTACCATCTGATAGCAAATCTAGGATGTTTGCTTCCTTCTTTGGTCTAAAAAAAATCACAAATAAAATTGCTGTAATTTCTAGACAAGCACGTAAAAAAACAGTTGTTGTGGTATGGGAGTGTGACGCAGAGGAATCAAAGAAGACGTGTGGCACTCGGAGACTGCCGCGGTAAAGCTATTGCATAGCATTTTTTATCAACTTATGTAATTATAATTATTTATTTATATAATATACAACCAATGCCACCTAGAGGCGATTTGCAGAACTAAAGAGACAAGCGTGATATTTCAAAAAGTCAAGCAAAAAACAAAAGCCGGTCGGAGTGGGGGGTGTTAGGTTATTTTCGATACGGAATTTCTGGATTCGGTCTCCACGCTCAAGGCCCGCCATAGAAGCTATGCAATAGCTTAAAAATATTTTCTGAAGGAAACATTAGGAGTGCATGGCTATCAGTGGGGGTAAAACATTTTGGGATCACATTCATTGTGCATACAGCTAAGGAGTGGGAGTCTTTAAGTCAAGTGTGAATAGGTTACTTGTAGCCAACCACATCATTGATTACCATCAGGTGAGATAGTGGTCAAGCGCCTATCAATAATTTAAAAAAAGGGATTGCCAAAGAAATAATATGTGTTAAAGATGATAAGCTAGAAAGGGAGACTACTGAGATAACAACTAATAGAGAATTATGGAAGAAGATAGGTATCCTATGAATGATGATGATTACAAATATTAAATTATGATCCATTTTTATATTGGCACAAAAATACTAAAGAATGTACAAAACATACAGTCAAATTCAATACTTACATAGGATTTGCATCTATTAAATCTTTGACTGGTTTTATGTAACTTGTAATTTTCTGCAGCTTATTTTCTGAAATTAAAAAAGTATGAAACACTGGCCTTGCAAATATGCTGGTAGCACTATCATTATTTCAAAGCTGGACATCGGCCTTCACCTGCGGTGTTCACCAGGTCATCAGTCAACCTTGTGATAGCCCTTCCAAAGATGTGCAGCGCGAGACGACCAAGTTACTTGTTGGGTTACAAGCACAGCTACTGAACATAATTCAAAGAAAGATTTAGCAGAACTATAGGTATTTTCCAGGAAAAACCCTATAGTTCTAACCCGGAGTACCCAAACCCAGACAACCCAGAATTTGATTTTTTATTGATTTAAATTAGCAGATTGTCTTTAATTTAAATTGAATTTCCATGGGGGCTTGTTCCCTAATATGCAGCATTTAACTGCAGGTAGGTAATATACAGGTATAGATAATCCCCCATTTCTGCCTACATCAGAAAATATAGTCGTGATGTCACATTATGTGTTTATGTTATCTTACTAAACAGTAGGCACTTACCAGCGGCCTTCAACTGTTCATCTCTATAAACAGCCATAGTTCTCAATGAAGCTGATGATGCCTCACTCAAATGGAATGCACACCCCACGTCATCATTGTCCGCTAGACATTCCTCAGCCATAAGTTTCCTGCCACCTTGAAAGGCAGAATAATTTAAACATCTTTCACACCATTAATGGAAAAAAAACAAAGATCTTTTGTCTTTGATATACTTGATTGATTGATTAGTTAGTTCATTTATTCTTCTTCAGTTATCTTCAGCACTGGGTATTCTATTTCAATCCTAAGAGTTATGTTTGTATGGATTATTTCAACATAAAATGCGACGGCGAAAACTTACTTTGATAATTCGGCCCGTTAGGAGTTGGTGGCACATCGTGAACATATTTGTTCAGTATGTTTTTGAACAAGGGCTTAGTAAAGTTAATCTCATTTGTAAATACGTCGAAATCTTCCATATTTTTAGGTACTTTACAACTTTTATTTGAATTGAGTGTTTCAAAGAGTTTGTAGAAGTTTGATTGAGCTACCTATGTTTTCAAAATTCAAATTTGACATTCCTAGTTTGCGTTCCAAAGCCTAAACATTAAGGTCTGTTGTTTTCTCTTTCACACTGCTTAACGGTGACAAAGATAGAAGAGAAGCTCTCAATTCAAATCAGGCTGTAGCTGTTTTTGGAACGCGCATCTCTTAATTTGACATTTCGAAATCCGTTAGCTATTGCGTTCCGATTTACAAAGAAAGGTACCTACCTATTTCCGGATAACTTGGAGGCAATAAAAATTATAACAATGAACACACAATTTATTTTTAGAACATAACCCATCTCGATCACTAGGTAATGATAATATATTATCTATCGCATTTTTCTGGAGTTGCCACTGACATTTATAAATAATAATAAACGCGTTAGCAATCCTAGAAATTGCGTGCTGAATCATAACATTAGCTTGTTGTATGTATT
The DNA here is from genome assembly GCA_947386135.1 of Melanchra persicariae. NCBI lineage: Eukaryota > Metazoa > Arthropoda > Insecta > Lepidoptera > Noctuidae > Melanchra > Melanchra persicariae. Next base: position 2,619,160 of record OX376661.1, on the reverse strand, counting down.
TCTGTTGAACTTTCTATTTGCCGTATACCTAATTTATGAGCTACGAAGACGTAAGAATATTAATTAGACATCGCCATTGATATTCCATACCTTATTATGCAAACTGCATTTCTGTGTGTAGTACCGACACACCTGTTGAAGCTTGTTAAATATTGAATAGGTAGGTACTTACATGGTTTTATATAATATCCGCATCTGATTGTGATGCCAAATCGAATATAATACTTTCACAACAATGTGCAAAAGAATCGAATATGTTCACTTTAACCAAAACGACATTTTTCTGCGTGGGTTAAACAAAATTTTGGTCGATTACCTAATCTAAATCTAATAATAAAGGATTCTTCTTAAAGCTTATTTTTTTTAATATTCGACAGAAAACCAAACCTCTGAATTCGAACCGAGAACTTTAACGTTTGCCACCCGCGCTTTGCAACATTTCAACAGTCACAGGAACTTTGCGGGTAGGCAAAATAAGGTAATTAGGAAATAATAGAACTTCAGTATTTTACAACTTTTTATTTCATAATAAACATAAACAATGCGCAAATGAGTTAACCGTCGATTTGCCACATTACAATATTACCGACTTTCACGTCGTAAGCAATTATTATGCTCTTGGTAAGTAGGGTAAAATAAAAGTTTCTAAAGATTTTTTAAGTTAAAAAAATAACTGAAAGTGGTTACACTTATATTGACTAACAAAATGCTCCTTACAAATAGTACAAAAATTATTAGTGGCACTGATAAACATTCTACAAAACCATACAAAATGTGTGGAACACAGAATAGGTATTTTAGTAAATTGTGCAAATGTGTATAAGGCACAAAATGTATAATTTAAACGTCAAACAACAAATATGGCCGAAAAACTTTTAAAAATACAATTCATTATGCTTATAAAAGTGCCTAATAATTTCATAGATACAAATAAAAGGAGGTAAACAGTAAACTTGAGTATATGTGACGGGAAATGCAAATGCAAACAGTGGACATTCATTGCATTTACTAACGATTTGAACATAGCGAGTGGACTTTTCCAAAATAAAGGATACAATACTGATGGTTAATACATGACGGAATATCTACACCGGTACATTATTGTTTATTAGTTTATTAAATGAGGCCTAACAGAGTGAATCGTCGGAACACACCGAGAGAGCATGTCTAAACAATTTGTAGGAATCATGTAGTTACTACTGTTTTATAAAACCAGTAACCAAAACATTATCACGAATTAAACTGCACTTATTTTACACGTATTCGCGTACCGCCGGGTATCGCGACCTATTTGTTAAGCCTCATGTAAACAACGATAATATGCTGAACTGTAAACATGCCGCAAACTCAGTTTCATGAAAACTGAACGTCCGATGCGATAGGAACATCGCACTGTGGATTCATATCGAAATCTGGCAAAATTAGTTGCCACAGTCCATTGCACAAAACAATTGACTTTAGGAGATATGTAATTATGGTTTTACTAATAATACCTACCTACAAAATATATTTTATTTTTATCACACATGTTTATTGCGTTAAGTCAAAGTTTTGAAACAAGAATATTGTTTTTGCGGCATGCTTAAGAAGCATTTAGTTTTTTGTTCAGTGTAGAAAGTAAGGTACAAGTTCAATACAAAGCAACAGTTTTGCTATTAGTAATAAATAAGCAAAAAGCATTTTAAAATATTACTTAAATTTTAACACATTTCTACTTAACCATAACACAAAAATAAACTATTCGAATGAATTCAACATGTTTAGAAATATTTTCGTTTATCTATTACGAAACTTCGTAAACCACGTACGCGGATTGAAGACGAAAACATTAATAGATTCCGAGAGCTACCTATCTAGTGTTTCAGTGGTAAGTTTAGTTCATTATAAATCTTGTATACCAAAGTGTTATTCACAAACAACAAATCTCATCTAAACTTCATGTTACAGATTTACTACTAAATATGTATAAAAACCTACTAATTCATATATTAATTGAATATAAAGGCATTCGTCGGATATGACTCGAAGGCACATTTTTTAAAACAAAAGTTAGGAATTAACCATAGCGGTTATCCATAACAAGTACGTTATAACGTTAATTTGCATATCTACGTAACAAACGATCTACCGTATGTCTCTATAACATTCTACGTGAAATAAAGTTTTAAATCGATTTCTCCAAGCACCTCAAACTACGATAAAACATCTCTTTCAGTAACACTAACCCTATACCACTTTTTAATATTTTTTAAACGTGATTAATAATTATTCTATCAGTAAATCTAATGTTTTATAAATATTTTACAATAATAATAAAAAAAAACTTTATTGTATACACCTATTATTGCCCTCTTCGATAAAGGTTTAGTAGTGTCGTTGCTACTAAACGTTAGCGTATAAATAAATAAATAGGTATATACACTTGACTTACTAAAGATAACGGAAAGACGCTCGATCATATCGTGATTCGCAAGATTTAAAAGATTAAGCATGCTTATCAAAATTTATCTTATTTACAATTCAGAGCAGGTAGATCGAGAAAAAAGACCTTGAAATCTATCACATTTCAGTTTGGGATACTTAACAGGCAATAGCCAACATAAAATAAATTACTATAAAACTTGAAAAACAGCAAAAACTGTCATTTCCAGATGAAGGAATTAAGTAGCTGTTCTATTATGCGAATTACTGTTGCATTTATTCGAGTGTACGCGCTCGTCTCCGCTCAAATGAACATATAGCGTAGGCGTTGTACACTTGGCAATGCACGACCTCACAACACGCTTAATTTATTCTATCTCGCACAATCGCACCGCTATCATACCCCCGCAAAACTAGTTCAAAGTAATAAATGATTTAAGACGCGCGGGGGCCGGACGAAATACCATCGAACTTAAATAATATATAAAATGATCACATACATAAACAGTTCCGAAACTAAATTGTGGCACTCAATAAATGGAAGTACAACAATAGCCTGAGTGTCGATCAAGAAATGTTGTTTATGCCCACCCTTTTGCTCAAAGGAGAGGCATCCAGGATCCTCTCGTTCGCTTTGTCTTCCTCCCTGAAGTGAATCCGCGTGATCACAATGTCCCCTGTACTAAGAGTTTGCGAGCCAACCTCGGTTTTCTTAGTTTCATTGAGATCATTGCACTTAACTTCATCATAAGTGGAATTATGGCATCTGCAGCTACAGCTTTTCTTATCTGGTTCTCCTAAGTTCAAAATTTGGCTTAGATTGGACCAATCCTTGTTTTTGAGCAATGGCAGTGTCTGTTCCATTGTTTGTGAGAATTTATCCTCCAGCTCTCCACTGAGCGGGGCGACAGCCGACAGAATAGCCTCGAGGCGATTTATTTTCTCAACTTTATCCATATTTGTGTCTGATAAGATTTCATCCATCATCTGCATGGATTCTGTGAGACTTGGGGGCTGTGTGGAGTGTGGGGATGAGATTGGATCTGAGGGGTTGGACTCTAAGCTAGCCATTTCATTTTCCCTTTCATCATCATCTGAATCAGAGTCCTTATCATGTCCAATAGCTTCCAGTTTTTCCAATTTTTTAGATATTTTGTGACAACCTTTCAACTTTTCCTTTTCCTCTTCAGTAAGTTCAATGTACCTGAGCAGTCTAATTTCTCTATTGCTCAGGACAATGTTTTTAGTTGTCTCAGCCAGTTTCTGCTTAAGCTCACCAACTTCTGTATTAATTTTACGTTGCCTCTTGCGCAATTTTACTTCTGTTGGCTGAATATGCATAAATACTTGCTCATTGCTCAATTCTTCAAATAGCTGCTGATTTTCGGGCTTAATATTGCTTGACATGTAAGCATAAATTGCTGGATTGACCAAAGATAGGACATCTGAAGCAGAGTAAATTATCATGTCTTTAGTTAAAGGTCTCCTTGCCCAATAACGTTGGTCCCTGCGGTATACATTCTTCAATTGTTCCTTCATGGGGTTCATGGGTGCATTATATAATTCACATAAGGCATTGAGACTTAGATTCTTGACTTTGTATACGGGCACACCTTGTTGTTGCAACTGTAGAACAGCGTGAGCAGCTTGTGTGTCAAAAACATTCTTCAAAACAATCTCAAATTGATTGTGTAAATTGACTGAATCATTCCTACAGTCATGTATAATTTTAACAACATTTTCACTCTCTAATAATTCCTTAATTTTACCCTCCACAACCATGCCTGGACATGCCATTATATCTAGTATGTACACTTCACCATTCATGGTGGCTATTTGACACAATGTCAACACTCCTTTGAGGCCAAGGTTTATTCCTTCGCAGTCAAAAGAAACAATGTTTTTTGCATTGCGTTTAGGCACCATAATGCTTTCAATTAGCGTGGCACATTCTCTTACATTAGCTATGACAGTTGTGCACTGAAGCACCTTCTGGCGCCATGCCTCACCCATCACATTATTCCTTAAACTTGGAGTACCATTTGTTTCTTCAGCACTTCGCGCATTCAAATGATTGTTGACTCTGTCACGGACCATATTCTCTGCCAAATTCTTTATGACAATAGAATTGATTCTTTGCTTTAGAGTCTGGTTTGCAATATTAGCTTGAGGTCCTCTAGGAGATTCAATAGGACTGAGTATTCTGTTGTTTGCCGGACTGTTTTTGCCATCTGATGGTGTCGGACTCTCAACTGGGGTTGGAATTGGGGACACAGGCTTCTCCTCGACCACAGGCTTTGGTACATCAGTCTTTGCTTTAGCTTTTGCATTAAGATACATAACAGGTATTTTTGGTTTACTAATAAGTGTGACCAAGTTCGATTGAACATGGAATGAGTCTGAAAATATTTTTAAGAATGCGCTCAAGTCTGAGGGCGACTTGAACATTTGATACCAATACTCTTGTGGGAAACGTGACACAATTAAGTGGAAGAGCTGGTCGACCATCACAGGGCCCTTGGCTTCTATGCACTGTGCAACATAATCTAACAACTGTTGGGCAGTGTCTGTATTAATATTAGCTACAGGTAGATTGTGGAATTGTTCAGAATTTGTGTGTGCGTTACCTCTCCTATGATTCTCACTGACTAGAACGACGTTGTCATCGATGATCTGGAAGGTGTCTGGATGCTTCAGCAAGAAGTCCTTGAACTCCTTGATCCTCTGCCCGGAGATGTGACGCACCTGCGGGGACGCCTGGCTGCGGTGGCCGAGCAGGCTCTTGATGGGCACCTCGGTGCCCTCACCGTACTGCACCATCTTGCCCGCGAAGTACTCCTTCGCTTCCTCGATGTAGTCGTTGTTGGACGAGGCACCAGCCCCGCAAGGATGCTTCTGGAACGTGTTGATATCAACATAGTCCCCGTCTATGTTGAACAACGCCGGGTACTGAGCCAGGAACTTCTTCAAGCCCGACTGTGACCCGCCAGCGATCTGTCGCATCTCCTTGGTGAATCCTTTGGCACCAAACTGGCAGGAAAGATCGTGCAACGTGCGCGGCTCGCCTTTGTCGAGCAGGCGTTCCACGAAGAACAACAGAGTAAGGTTCCTAGCGAGCTCATATTCCATTGATTCCATTTCCCTGCAGTTGGTGCCAATGTGTTTAACTTAAACTAAATTTTTTCTACGTATATGTGTCACCCACAACACCATGAAATTTTTCTTTTCTATCCGCACCTGAACCATAGATTATAGACGAAAGTGAAGTGTTGAGCTGATAATACCAAAACAAACCACTAAAAACTCATGACGTTGAAAAGAAATCACAGTAAATTGTTATGTAACCGCCACGGAGCATTATCTATTCTGTGTAATCTTGATGAAGTGCATGATTTACGCAATGACAATCAAAAAAATGGTTACCTATCATTAGTTAATTGTGTAATTAAATTAAAGTACCTATGATGCACATGCAAAAATATCAGTGACAATATTTGTTATTATTATTTTAGCCTTGCCTTGAGTTGAATACAATTTTGGTTTTTCGAATAGTTACTAAAAACTAAAGTTGAGCTAATGTGACATCACTTTTTCATAGAGTTAGATAGTTATTTTTCTAGTAACGGTACAAATGCATGCAAAGAAACTCGTGGATTTGAAAAATTAAATTTATTACATTACTACTCAAAACTTAACTTTATGATTTAGTAAAAAATAATCGAATGTTAATAAATAAATGAAAAAATAAATCATTTTCAAGCTTTCCTTTTTAAAGCCTAATTCGTGGGTTCCGCCATCGCCATAGTGGTAAAACTAAACGCAAACTGTCACTCTGTGTTTTAGTCAACTGTCAACAAATGTCAAATATCAGGCGATTGTAAATGTATTATTACTGTAATCAGTAAAATAATATTACTTTTATTTCTTCTCAATCATACTTCCGCGTACCGCAATTATTACAGCGCTGTAACTAACGGTTTTGTGCTACCATATCCTACTCAAATAACATCATGGTAAGTAGTTTTTATCTGCATTGATTAGTAACACGAAACCTCTACAAATCTACACCCACTTTTTTGTCAATTGAGTATAGATATGTCGCTTGGAATTCATCAACTTTTTAGAGTTGCTCTCTCAGAGTTTAGAGATCTTCAATGTAAGGTACTAATTACTCATATATAATTTACTTACTGTTTACCTTTACATAAAAAAAAGTTTAAGGTAAGTACAAAAAAGTTTATGAGACAAAGATTTAAGGCCAGGTTATCCGGAAAAACGTTGTTTTGCATTGTGTAAAATTGTGTTTTATTCGTAAACAACACGGATTTAAATTTTGAAAAAAATATATTACATATTTCACACTTCGATCTTGCGATTTCGGACCGTGCGAAACACGATTACTTGCACTTTACTGCATCCAATTAAATCGCAAAGACAAGTCAAAATCAAGATGTAATTATCATTTCATTTGAGTTATATAAGGTTTTGAGTAATAAAACTTATACCACAATAAAGGTCGTAAAAAATGTGATATAAATCGGCCGTCATAATGTGAAATATGAAAATACGTATCCCACTAATTCCAAAATCAAGTGATTTTGTCGTTTCATGAGCGCGCCCCGTGTCATTTAGTCCCGAGCGGAACGTGTTGGAGGTCGGACGTGTGCCAAATTTTTGCGATCCCGCCACCCCCGCTAAGTTCTGTTACTGGCTAAGCCTAAATTGATTACCGCTCTAGCACTGCCGGCACACCAGTGTGCCGCGAATTTAATGTTTATGTTTATTTACGTAAGATTTATTTTTTATTTTGGAATTTTCACGAGTGGTTAAATAATAATACTTGTATACAATTTAGTGTTCAAACAGTTGTAATATAGTTAGTTTTTATTAGATGTAGCTATAATTTTGTAAAAAAAAATGGGGGAAAAAAAAGTTGTCATCAACGGCTCTTCTTATCTTTTATCGGTGTTTATTGGCAAGAGGAAAAATGTATAGAAATTATAAATTACATACACTAAACTGTTTTTAATTGACTATTGTATTGTATATTATTAACCGACTTCCAAAAAAGAAGAGGTTCTCAAATCGACTGTTTTTTTTTGTTGTATGTTTGCTCAGCGATATTTTCGCCAATTATCAATCGATTTTGATGATTCTATTTTTTTTGGAAGTGTATCTTCCCAGACTGATCCCATTTCAATTTGGTGAAGATCTGATGAAGAACTTCGGAGACAGGTAACGGAACTCTTCATTCCCGTAGGAATTCCCGTTCCCGTATAGCCGTACAGCCTTCCCCATGAATGTAACTATCATAAATTCATAATCATAATACAAAAAAGAATTTCTTGCACCGCGTCGCACGCAGTCACGCAGGCTCGACGCGTTCTCGTTTGGTGGCCGCGTCTCGCGCACCGCCCGTTCGATTTAATAATATTGTTGAATTATTTTAATTTTACATTATCTCCTAAACGGTGAGTTCAAATAACATGCTGTAAAAGACAAAGTTTATCTTCATAAAATTATCTTGATGATGAAGTAACTTTCGCTAGTAAGGATTAATATGCCTGCCTAATATTAATGCTGAAAAACCACCTTTAATTTTTAAATAAATTATTTGACATAAAATGCCTTAGTGTGGCATATTTATAAGAGATAGATATAGGTGTAACGTCGCGGACTTTTTTTTAGATCGAATGAAAAACAATATCTTTGTTGTACATGGTACTTACGTATAATTAGCTATTACCACAGCGCACTTAGCGCACTTCCACTTTATAATATTATTAAGTATAGATTTGAATAAAGTAGTATCTCATTATCATTATTGTAACACCATAAAATACATAAAGAAATTAAACACACACCATATTACAATTCTATCCTATTTATTTATAACGGTTTGCTATCTATGTTTCTGTGTACGAGCGTCTGTGTGCCTGTGTATCTGTCTTTGGCACTGTAGCTCCGTTATCTTTATTGAACAGGGATATTTTGTAAGTTTTTAAAATTTTACTTGTTAATTACCAACAAATCAAAATCAAAATTTGCGTTACAGGGCAATAGAGCATGCGGAAGGGCGTGACTTGTCTCCAAAATAATACTCATTTATTGGGGTTACCCCCGACGGTATAGTTGGGAACGACACCATTGTTGAAATTAAATGTCCAATAACGGCATTTAGAAAAGGGAAATGCTGCTATTGAAGAAAGTAAAATACATATATTTAAATTCGATAGAATAAAACATACCAGGGTTATAAACAAAAAAAGTAATTGGTATTACCAAGTGCAGGGTCAACTTCATGTAACAGAAAGGAACCAATGCATTTTTGGAATATGGTTCGGTGAAAACTAGTAGTAGAAAATATTTCAAGAGATGACGAATTTTGGCGGGTGCATATGGAGAAAAAAATTATAGATTTTTATTTGAAATGTATATTGCCAGAGATTGTGGATCCGCGCCAAAATCGCGGTATGCCAATACGAGACATAATATTGAAAGAAAACAAAGAAAATGTTAATGATAAGCCTGTGCAGCCAGGTCCAAGCAAATCCAAGGACCGTATTCCGTGTCAATCTACTCAGCTAGGTCCATGCAAACCGAGACAGCTACAGTTCAACGAATTTTAGCCAGTTGCATTGGTAACTTTTATTATGTTAACTATTTGATTAAAAAATATAAAAACGTTTTTGTTTTTTTTTAAATAGCATCTAGGCAAATTCCAAACCATTTATACTTCTAAGCTTTCTTGAATTATAATATTCAAGAATTGTAACATAATTTTCCATAAAGTAAGTGTGCCTACCTACTACTTGATTTTTACGAAGGTATCGCACCAAAGCCAAATAGCGCGCGACGCGTATTTTTGTATCGTACTCGTATTCATAATTTTCGTGTCAGTCAGATTTTAAATCCACCATATACTCTAAAATAAATAAGTATTATTACTGATTTTTAATGATTAGTAATTGGATTCAAGTTTGTACAATACGTACTTAATCCATCTATAACCTTAAAAAATACTTAATAGAAAAATAAAACAAAATAAACTTATACTAATCAATTCAAGTTGATCTACTGCATTACTTTATCCTGTGACGGAACTTAGTACCTACCCGAGTCCGTGAACTCATGAGCGAGCGGTGCGCTTGGTGCGCGCGTCTCCCGCGCATCGTAACTTATTACGTATTGCTACTCCTTGCGGGGCCTGGGGTAAGCGTTAGATGCCTACGCGCTCAAGTCAGGCTCGCCTTAAGAAGATAGACAATAACATTAGATTCAACCCCAAGCTCATGTTCAATGAACACCAATTACTTACATATACTTGCAATGATTTTTTACTTTTTTTTTCTGTTTCCCAGCTTGTCCTAGTGCTTGGTGACCTCCACATCCCTCACCGCTGCAGTAGCCTGCCTCCAAAGTTCAAGAAGTTGCTACTACCTGGCAGAATACAGCACATACTGTGTACCGGCAACCTATGTACAAAGGAGTCGTACGACTATCTGAAGACGTTGGCCAGTGATGTACATGTTGTTAGAGGTGATTTTGATGAGGTTTGTATTTTCAAATTAATAATTCTCATTTGTCATATTGTGTTCATTGACGTGTTGATGACAAAACTTTCTTCCAAAAAAAACTTTTTTTTCTAAATTAATCTATCCCACTGCTGGACAAAGTTCTCCCAAAGATGTAAGTAAATAAATTAAAACAATAGATTTATTTACTTTTGGGAAGACCCATCCAGTGATGCAGGGCTCAGGGTGGATCTACCCTAAATCCTCATTATTATCATCTACCATTATATTGAACCGGGGTTTGAACTTACCCAATTTATTGTTGACTGTAATTTAAATGATGACTCTCATCACCTTTTCAGAACACAACATACCCAGAACAGAAAGTGATAACAGTGGGTCAGTTCCGCATTGGTCTCATTCACGGTCACCAAGTGGTGCCATGGGGTGACGAGGAGTCCCTCGCTCTGGTCCAGAGGCAACTTGATGTTGATATCCTGATATCTGGCCACACACACCGATTTGAAGCATATGAGCATGAGAACAAGTTTTACATCAATCCAGGGTCTGCTACAGGAGCTTATAGTCCATTGTTCAGGTAACAAATTGTTTCTTCTCTTATAAGATCTTTATTATTGATAGGCACGCTCTTGACCACTATCTCACCTGGTGGTAAGCGATGATGTGGCCGAAGATGGAGCATGCTTGCCTAGAAGTAACCTATTCACTCTTGACTTAAAGAGTCCCGGGTTGTAGCTATCAGTTTGGCTGCGTTTAAAAATAATCCTCCACCACCAAATACATTGCCCCTTCACAGGGCATGTGACACCTCCTTTGTAGCCCGTCATGCACAACCACCAACACCTTCCAGGACTAAACGAGGCCAATAAAAAGCTGTACAGGTTGCTAAATACTGCTGGACAAAAATTAATTTGAGTTAATCAAAGCAAAAAAAAAAGATAAGAAACTAAGTTATTTTTGGAGTATGGCCAAAAGGTCATTGTTTTCAAGTGATGGCTTGCGACATCATAAAGGTCACATTTAATTACGATACAACTTTCTTTACAACAATTGTTAAAGATATTTTTTACTTCCGCTGCAGCCCCGACATCTGAAAATTCCCAAATAAAAAATAAATCTTATGTAATTGGTAATAAACATTAAATTCGCGATTAATTCGGCGCACACCGGTGTGTTGTCGGTGCTTGATCGGTTAAAGGTTTTCCATTAGTGTTGAAACTATTTGATCTACCCGCTTGACCTCAGCGCGTAAATACGTACTCTCTGTGAGCTCGTACTTAAAAATCCAAAGTGCGTAATTTAACAAACAGTAAACTATAAATTATATACGGTTGTGTAGCATAGTACATACACTATACATCGCAAGAACAAGACTCCTCATATGTCTGCTAGTAACTGCATAAAAACAATATTAAATAATAGCGGTTGCAAGTTTTAAATCTAAAATACGGAGTGTGTGAATCATCGGGTCGTCAGCTGGCCGAGCTACGCTCCGAGGTCAACGACCGGCCTTCGGCGGCGCTTCGAGGACGCGCTCGGCTATCGTCGGGTGACATCGGGCTACTGTGGAAGGACACGGACGGCGTACACCGATAGCCGCTGGCGCATACCTTCAATGTTTTGACTATTGAGTAAGGTGATTCATACTTCTATTCACTAGTGCTGTTTATTTAGTATTGCGTCCTATTCTTTGGGACTGACTTGCTGACGACTTTTTCTAGTATTACCACTTGATTTTGCTATACGCATTTTAAGCAATCAAGATGAGTAGTGGATCTCCCAAGAAAAATAAGACGTCGCCTTTGCGTAGGTCTGAACCAGATTTAACTTCCAGCAAAGATAATATTGATATAAACATTACACAGCGGAGACGGAAGCGTGGCCATGATTTTGACTTTGATGACCTTCAGCGTATGGAGAATATGATGTCAGAAATGAAGTCCATGTTCTCGGAGTTAGTGGCGCAGCAGGCTCAACATAGTAGTAAAATAGACGCCCTACACCTGGCTCTAGAGGATATCCGGTCACAAAACACGCTGATCAGTGCCCAGAACGCGGAAATTCGGACTCAAAATAATGATATTCGAAACTCAATGCAGTTCCTGTCAGACAAGTATGACGATGCCATGATTGAGATAAACAATCTCAAGTCAGACCACAGTAACAGCCAAAAAATTATAAAATCCCTGGAACTCAAAGTGGACATCCTGGAAAGAAACATGAAATCGGCTTCGCTCGAGATATGTAATCTGCCAACCTCAAACCCTGAAACTCGAAAAACCCTTACATGTTCAGTTCAAACGATCGGAGCTACTGTAAATCAGACATTGGAGGATTGCGACATCAAAAATATTTTCCGCTCAAAGAGCAAAAGAGATGGTGTGGGCGTTGTCCATGTAGAATTCTCATCTACAGCTAGAAAAGACCAATTCTTGTTAGCTTCGAGAAATTACAATAAGGTTAACAAAACAAACCGTCTAAACACCTCCATCCTGCAAGATAAGGGGCCCGTAAAACCTATCTATGTATCCGAAGCTCTAACCTCGATGACGAAACGCATACACTATCTTACGAAGGAATTCATTAAAAGCAGCACTTATGAGCAATGCTGGATCGCAAATGGGAAGGTTTACGTCCGAGAAAAAGATGGTAAGCCTAGTCGGCTTATCAAAACGGAAGAAGATCTCGTTAAATTACGTAACGAAAAGTGACTAGGATCCAGTTGGCATGTTAATTTGTTGTTGCTTTGTATAACTCCTTGTTTTTTATCTTTTTGTAAACTAATACTGATTACCTATACTATTAACATACACACTACATTACGTTTCCACTACAGTCATACAATGAAACATTTCCATCTACTGATTACCTCAACACATACACATACACTTAACATACATAAACAATACATTTCAATACTCTGCTTTGCATCCAGACCGTCCCACTTTTACACTCCCCCCCACATAGACCAATCATATCAAGAAGAGGCTTTCTGTATATTGTTAGTGAACTTGATAAGTATACGTACGAGTAATTCTGTATCTTTTCGAAACAGGTCAAATATTAAAAAGGTACTACTAAAACTCAAACTGCCCACTGTTCGATAACGCAATGCAGAATATAACAAATATTGACTCGATCTCTGTGTCTGACTCATCGATGTGTGATCTGGACAACTGCATTCCACCTAACTTTTCGCCTGGTCATTCACTCAAGATCTTAAACCAAAACATTAGAAGTATAACCAAAAATATAACAGGTTTACAAACTATACTAGCTAGGACCAAAGTGGAATGGGATATTATTTCACTGACGGAATGCTGGCTACCCAGCACGCCCCACATTCCTAACCTTGAAGGCTATAAATATTTTAAAACTGAGAAAAATCTTACCCAAAATGAGGGAGTGGTTGTGTATGTGCTTGATGACCTCAAAGTATCAGTTAGGGAAACCGCAATCGAAGATGCCAATTGTCTCCAATTAATAATTGACGAACACACAGTCTTACTATCTATATACCGGCCTCCTGGTTATAGAGCTATCAACACCTTTCTCCACTCCCTGGATATAGTATTAAACAGCATTTCAAACTATAAAAATATTATTATTACTGGGGACTTGAACATAAATATACATCAACAGTGTAACGACACAAACAAAAATAGTTACCTCAACTTACTTGCATCGCACGGTATCCTTCCTGCACACACACTGCCCACACGTCTTCAAGCATGTCTAGACCATGTAGGCTTAAAAACAAACTTACCTGCCTCCACTTTGGTAGCTCATTCCTCAGTAACCGACCACGACACTGTCCTGTTGTATCTTGCAAAAAAGACACCTAAACTACGCGTAAAGAAAACTACCTCTCGCGTCAACCATGAACAGCTAGATGCAGATTTGGAACTTATCGATTTTGAGCCAGTATACAAAACTGAAAATCCACACCTCGCGGCTGACCTAATGATTAGCCTAATCACACGGACAATTGAGAAAAACACAAAAATAATCAAAGTTCCTAACCGTAAAAAAATATTGAAGGAATGGATCACCCCAGGCCTTCTACGATGTATTCGACATAGAGATCAGCTAAAGAAAAGATCAGGAAATGATCCTGATAACACTATTCTAAAAACAACCTATACCAGATACAGAAATTTCTGTAATAAATTAATGAGGCAAGTAAAGATCGCTAATGATAAGGCACGGATCACTGACGCAGGTAACAACTCAAAAAAATTATGGACAGCCATCAATGCCATAGCGAATAGGGTAAAGAAAAGGGACAATAGACAAGAACTGCTCACGATATCTCCCACACCGTTAGGCTCTGTGAACCAAGTAAATGACTTCTTTGCAGACATTGGTAAAAACCTTGCTGAAAAAATTGATAACACCAGCACATCTAGACCACCAGTGTCTGTAACGCATGAGACGTTACACTCTATGGTATTTCTGCCCGCGGATGAAGCAGAGGTAGCAAATATAATTATTTCCCTTCGCAGTGAGTGTGCCGTTGGCTGGGACCAAATATCTAGTACACTTTTAAAAAAACATATTGCTGTGATTGTCCCTCCCCTAACTTATATCTGCAACCTCTCACTCCACACTGGTCAATTCCCCAAGGCGTTTAAAAAATCCATTATTCACCCTATCTTCAAGGGTGGGGACAGAGACTGTGTCAGTAACTACAGACCCATAGCTGTATTGCCTACTTTATCTAAGGTACTAGAACGGATCATGAACAGCAGACTTGTGGACTACCTAACCAAGTACAACATAATCTCTCCGTCTCAGTACGGTTTCAGAGCTGGCAGATCAACTTCCGATGCTGTTCATGACCTCACTAACTATATTATTACCAATCTAGATAAAGGGCAAAAGGTCATTGGAATATTCCTGGATCTTGCCAAGGCCTTTGACACGGTTTCTGTTCCCATTCTGGTTGAGAAAATGGATCGCCTAGGAATTAGAGGGAATCAGCTCAAGCTTTTTGTAGACTACTTGAGTGAGCGAACCCAGTGCGTTAGAGTGGATGAGTACATCAGTGATGAGCGGATAGTCACCTACGGTGTGCCTCAAGGCAGCGTGATAGGCCCGACACTTTTTCTCATCTACATAAACGACCTGGGTTTGCTCACTCTACCGAACGGTAAAATAATTACCTTCGCAGATGACACTGCCCTTCTTTTTAATGCGAATACCTGGAGTGATGTCTTTAAATACGCACAATCGGGATTTAACATTGTCTCGGGCTGGTTGCAAAGTAATATCCTCACGTTAAATGCGACAAAAACACACTATCTTACCTTTGCAATCACCCACAGGACAGAACCAAACTCGACGCTACCGCATTCGATTATAGCCCACTCCTGTCCCAAGCCACACAACAGCACCTGCTCCTGCATACATCTCAAGAAAGCCAACTCTGTAAAATACCTTGGCGTAATAGTGGACAGTAGCCTGCGTTTCCATGATCACATATCTACACTTAGTGGTAGGATGCGCAAGTTGATGTACGTCTTTAAGACCTTGAGACATGTGGCTGATGATAAGTTAAGGAGATCCGTGTACTTTGCCCTAGCTCAGTCCCTACTTAACTACTGCATCACGTCCTGGGGTGGTGCTCCGAGGACCACTCTTATCCAATTAGAGAGAGCGCAAAGAGCAATATTAAAGGTGTCCTTTTTCCTGCCGTTCAAATATCCCACTAATCTCCTATACAAAAAGGCAAAAGTTCTGACGGTACGCCAAATATTTGTCCAGCAGACCATCCTGATGCAGCACGGTCTTCTGAGCTACAATCCCTCTTTGTCTTGTGGCAAAAGGCGCTACAATCCCGTAGACAGAAGCCAATTGAAACTTACCACCATGCACTCCAGACACTACTTCTGCTACCTCGGTCCATATCTCTATAATAAAATAAACAATATCTTGGCGATATACAAGCTTCAAAAGACTGAATGCAAGGCGAAACTAACCACCTGGCTACAGGAGTTAAGCTACGACGACACCGAAGGACTATTTACCGTAATAGTGTAGGCCTCTGTATCCCTCTCAACCACTTACACACACTTTTTCACGTACACTTACAATCACGCACACTCACACTCACACACATAACCATAGCTAATTGTCAAGTTTTTTTTTTTTTTTCATACTTTCTATGTCATTTGATTTGATTTTAATTTTTTCTTTCTTTTGTGTATTTAGTAAAATCTCTGACCACAACCTTATGTGAAATCCTGTGCACAAACTGTAACCCATTAAGGAGGAGGCCTGGTGTCCTGAAACACAGGCAATAAGCCTAGCTTAGGCACCAGTCTCCCACAATATCCATAATAATTATATTGATGTACAATGTGTAAAATATTTGTATTGTGGCGAGAAAATAAACTATTTACTTACTTACTTACTTACTTACTTACTTACTTATTTTTTTCTACGGATTGGTACAATTTAACACAAAAAAAAACCGGCCAAGTGCGTGTCGGACTCGCAAACGATGGGTTCCGTACCATTATAAAAACGACACAAAAATCACGTTTGTTGTATGGGAGCCCCATTTAAATATTTATTTTATTCTGTTTCTAGTATTTGTTGTTATAGCGGCAACAGAAATACATCGTCTGTGAAAATTTCAACTGTCTGTTGAAATTTTCACAGACGATGTATTTCTGTTTCTATCGCGGTTTTTGAGATATATAATAGGGTCCCGTTTTTACCCTTTGGGTACAGAACCCTAAAAATTGTTATTTGTAAGAAAATTGTTAAATTTTCTACATGGATCACATGAAAACCTTATTTCATTTAAACTGTTTTTTTTTTTCAATTTTTAATATCCAACTTTGTTTTACAGGAACGCAACCCCATCATTTGTGCTGATGGACATCCAAAGCTCGACCGTAGTCACCTACGTCTACAAACTGCTGGGTGATGAAGTCAAAGTGGAACGGATCGAGTATAAAAAAGCTTAATTAATACTTGTATTGTAAAATAGCTGTAATTAATATATTTATCATAGAAAAATGTTTATTCTATATGCCTTTTGATTTTGTTGTTAATAAGGAAAGAACCAAAGGGGTGCCTAATACAAAATAGTTTTATTATAGAAAGATGAACATGTTTTTAAATGTACCTACATTTAAAAAGATGTTGATGATTCTTCTTGGTGTTTCTTCCATCAAAGGGAAGATGTCAAAAACCTTTCATAGTCTATTTCGCAACATCTGTGGCGTATTGTAATAGCCGTAATAGACGCTCGGATTTGGTACGGGCGGACCACGCCCGTGTGTAGAGTGGTCCGCCGAGCATTATTATTATTAATTGAGTCCGCCGCGGTCCGCTTGTTTGCACATCGGATATGGTCCGCTCCGTACCAAATCTGGACGTGTGTACGCTTGGGCCGTACTAAACTACCACAGACTACAATATAAATTTAATAATGTATTTCTCTTAATACAATTTAGCCAATTCTCTACTTTTTTTCCGCTTTTTACGGTGGGGTTGGTACATGGTGGTTGTAATGTTGCTGCTATTGTTGCCGCTACCACCATAATTTTTGTGCACTTGAAGGCGTACAATTTCAGTATAGTATATATACTCTGTGGCGTCGTGGGCGGAGTTAGTCCGCTGCATGGTCCGCCGGACCAGATCCGGTCGTGTGTAGCGAGATCGAATTTTGTAGGCGGAGTTAGTCCGCCGTACCGAATCCGAGCGTCTGTTACGGCTATAAAAGTCTTGAGGACGAGGGAGATTAAAAATCACATACAAAAACATTGTTTATGGTCATCTGTCACAGTAGAGATGGGCGGCCGGGTAAAAAATGGGAAGGTCAAAATTGGAAGGAAAGGGAAAAATAGGTAAAAAAGAAAAAAACCCTTTTTTACCGGATATTAATAAAAAATGCGGGGTAAAAATTAGTAGGTGTCTTTATATTATTTTAATGGCTTCGTCATGAAATGAATACTGTCTTTATATTATTTAATTGGCTTCGTCAACAATACTCCGAACTACCATATTAGTTTTAACATTGATCATTGAAGATAAAATATCGATTTAAATAAAACGGAATGAAATATCTTTTAAATCGGCACACCAACTCTTTCTTCACATCAGCAATAACGTCATTGAACTTGCTGATCTAGGTTTCAGTTTCTGACAGGCGGTTGTCATGCTGAGCAACCTTATCCTTCACCTCCTTCATGTCTTTCCCCGGCTGCGCGAAGGTAAGGATCTTCGCGCGGGGGTTCGGGGAAAGACATGAAGGAGGTGAAGGATAAGGAACAGGAACAGGCGCCCCGCCAGGACGAATAGATGCTTCTCATGAAGGCATGAGAAGCATCTATTCTTCCTGGCGGCGCGCCTATTCCTCTTGTCGGTGGGTCTGTTCCACCTTGTCACGCTGGAGCTGTTCTTCTAACAGACGTGGACGGGCCTGTTCCTCCTTACGGTGGGCCTGTTCCTCCTGCCGGCGGGCCTGTTCCTCCTTGTCACGCTGCAGCTGTTCTTCCAACCGAATGGCCTGCTCCATCTGGACCATCATCATCAGAGCACCAAAGTCTGGTGCTGCGAGGCTGGAGCAGCTGTGGATGGGCTGGCCTCCATGGTCGGCAACTGGCCCTCCTACGTCTGCGGTGTTGCACCTCCAAAACACCTCTAGTCCGTCTCGTGCTGACGTTGACTTCAGGTACGGATACCTTCCGAGTCGTCCTTTGGTAGAATCATCATCATCATATCAGCCGAAAGACGTCCACTACTAGACATAGGCCTCCCCCAAGTGTCACCACAACAACCGGTCCTGCGCGTCTCGCATCCATCGGCTGCCCGAAACCTTTCAACGCTGCGTCTTTCGGTACGCGGTCGCCACTCCAGAATTTTTCGGCCCCATCGACCATCTGTTTTGCGAGCAATGTGCCCTGCCCACTGCTACTTCAATTTGGCGATCCTTTGGGCTATATCGGTAACCATGGTTCTCTAGCGGATATCGTCATTTTTTATTCGATCGCGCAAGGAAACTCCGAGCATTGCCCTCTCCATTGCCCTTTGGGTGACTTTAAGCCTTCTGATAAGGCCCACTATGAAAGACCACGTTTCGAGTCCATGGGTCCTTTGGGTCCTTTTGTCTTGATACACTGTGGTATGTGAGACAAGAATATACCACGCAACTTCCCGAATGCCGCCCAGCCGAGTCGGATTCGACGGTTGACCTCTTTCTCGAAGTTAGCCCTACCTAACTATACCGTTTGTCCCAGGTAGAGTGTAGAGCCTCCAATCTTGATTGTAGTGGGTGCTACATGGGTATTTACCATGACCTTGGTTTTGTCCATGTTCATTTTAAGACCCACTCCTTTCGGAACCTCTACTGAGGTCATCGATCATTATACTGAGGTCCTGAGCCATGACGACTATATCGTCGGCAAATCGAAGGTGAGCGATGTACTCGCCATTGACATTAATAACTAGCCTTCTCCAGTCCAAAACCTTGAAGACATCCTCCGTTGCGGCCGTAAACAGTTTCGGAGAAATTACGCCTTCCTGCCTCACACTCCGCTGCAGGAGGATAGGTTTCGAAGTCTGATCCTGAAGTCGGACCGAAATGGTGGCGTTTTCGTACAAACACTTCAGCACCTCGATGTACCGATAGTCGATTTGGCACCGTTGGAGAGACTGCAGCACAGCCCACGTCTCGATCGAATCGAAGGCTTTCTCGTAGTCTACAAACGCTAAGCAGAGGGGCAGATTATACTCTTTGGTCTTCTGTATAACCTGCCGCAGCGTGTGTATGTGGTCTACGGTGCTGAAGCCTTTTCGGAATCCGGCTTGTTCGCCGCCGTTGTTTGCAGCTGCATTTAGCATTAGTAGGTTGTACATTTTATCGCCCGGAGGACACGGTGGAGCATACGTCGGAGGTCTGCCCTGCTGGCGGAGCACCGTCGTGTTCTCGTCGAGGCGATCGGCGGCGGCGACCTCTCGCGTCCGGCCCTGGTTCAATCCATGGTCCGGAGCGAGGAGGCATGGGAAGCCGTCACCTCCTTCTGCGAAGCTGTAATGCAAGTGAAGGAGGAGGTGGTCCACGTGAGGGAAAGCCAACACTCACGCCCCAGCCGCTGCAACATAGAGGGACGCACCGGGCGTCGGGAGTCGTTGGGAGATTCCCGGCCACCGTAGGTGCGGGTTTGCGGACGGCGAGCTTTGGGTGGCTCGCCGTCTGATCGAAGCCAGGCCCGGGTCGACGGCGCGTTGTGTTCCACCCGCGCCTCAAAGAGATGTCAGCATAGGAGTAGGGGCCGGTTAGGGTCAGAGCCTGCCATGGTTGCGGATTTTGTTCGAAAGAGTTACCGCGGTTACCAATTTCCGGGGCGGAAAGCAAAAGGCACTACGAGGAGCACAGATGGGTTTTAGTCAGTAAGAGTCTGACACTCCTTCCCGCTCCACCCAGAGCGGCAGGAGTCATTCGATGATTTACCATCCTTAAAAAAAAGGGTGTAACTACATTTAAATTGCAAAAAATTATATGAGGAGTTTTTCCGGTACAGGTGGGAGTAGTCTGAACTGGTTCCAATGTATTATCAATTAACTTCCAACCCTTTGACAATGTCCGCGTATGTTGTGCTGACGACGGTCCCAAATAAAAGTAAATTCCACAAATTTATCAAAGTATTTATTAAAAAATACAATAATTAGTTGAAATTAAACTGATTTTATCTTTTATCTTTACCCGGTATAAATTAAAAATGGGTATAAATTGGTATTTACCCAAATTGTGGGTTTTTACCGGGTAAAGCCCCATCTCAGTCACAAGATATTTTTGTTTATGGTGGGCTGAGTTGATAGATTGATTCATATTTTATTTTGGGCAAATTATTCTATAGTTATTATATCTATTTATATTAACAGTTTATATACAGATGTTAGTGAGATGGTATCAAGTAAGTATATGTATAAGTGGATAGATAGGAAGAAAAATACCCAACTACGGTACAACAAAAGAGGTTATGAATCTCACTAACTATGGTATATATCTACTTGTTGGCGTAAGCTATGCTTAATGGCAAATTTATTAGTAGTATTTTTTATTATTTTCAGTTATCTAAGTTATGTAATCAAAAGTAGTGCCTTCTTGTATCTTAATTTTTATGTCAATTTATTAGAGTTTTAGCTTTTATTAGCAACCCGACCTGGGGGTCGAGTCTGCTATTGTAATCGTGTCTCAATGACCGATCAATGATCGATTTTTGACGTATAACGTCAAACTTATGACACATTTCCCATACAAAAACTGTCAAAGTTGTCAAATATTCGATCACTGACCGGTCATTGAGACACGATTGCAATAGCAGACTCGAGCCCCTGGCTGCATACATATAAGCAGAGTCCACCAACTAAGTTTTGAATGTGACTTCTGATTGATCGTTAAACTCGCATAGTAGACTTTGCCTATAAAATCCACCAATATAGTCTTAAAACAACCAATGTGCTCCATCTTCGACCACATCGTCGCTTACCATCAGGTGAGATAGTGGTCAAGCGCGTGCCTATCAATAATCAAAAAAAAAAAAACGCCAATCATCGCGCTCGATATTTTACAACGGGTGCAAGAGTTAGCGAAGCGAGCTCGGGACCTGGGGCACTCCGACTCGGACAGGTTAGGTTAGAAGCTTCGTGTTTTTTAAACCACCCAGAATTAGGAGCCCCGCGAACGACCGGGTCCGATACTCCACCTTCAAAGTAGCACTTTTTGTGCAAAATCCACTATGAGAGTTTAACAATCAATCAGAGGTTGTGTCAAACTCAATTGGTGGATTTTGGAGACAAAGTCGGAGCTAAACGACCAATCAGAAGCCACATTCAAAGCTGAGTTGGTGGATTCTGCTGATATGTGTCCCGGTTTCGCACAGATCGGGTACTTTCCCGCTCTATCGATTGATGATTTAGAAGAAGTAAGCGGAGAAATACCGACTTTGTTTTATACTATGTAGAAAGAGTTCGTGTTCATAAATTGTATAATTTTATCTAAAGTTAGCGTGTAATTTAGTTATAAATTTATACATAAGCGAACGGCCGTTTGTCGAAAAATTGATTTGAAAGTACAACAAAATTAACTTTGTTGTACTTATTTAATTTGGTTAGTACCTAATAAGTAAATAAATATAGTAAGTTCATGTTAATAAAAGTATAATGTAAGTATGTATAAATTGAATCAAAGTTTATATAGTAACAATAAATCAAATCAGCCTACCGTGTCTTTTAACTGGTTGGCAAACTTCGATTGGTGTAAATTTTTCATAAAGAGGTATGAACAACTTTTAAAATAATTTATTATTATTTACTACCACCCCTTGAAATATTACAATTGTATTGAAAGCCTCTTCAACCGCGCCAAAACTATACCCCAACACAGGTCCTTTTTAACAACAATCATAATCATTTATTTATTGTTTGTCACTGGCTCAGACCAACAAAAAATGGGTTACAGTTTAAGACAGTTCTTACAATTTTATGTTTTACTGTAACATGCCCATGGGCTGCATATTAATATGTATGTCTTTGATATTCTTGGCTATGTTATAAAGAAATAACAATAACATTTTATACACCTTGGGTCTTGCTGCAATCAACTTACTGTAAATCCAACTTAGGCACCTCGCTCACTAGACGACCACGACTGGTCGTAAAGCGGCCATTTGTCGAGCTGTAGCATTTGTTGTTCTGAGGTCGAACAGTATGGACATAGAAATTGTGTGCGTACTTGATGTGGAAAAGACGTAATAGGAAAAGACGTTATTGGATACATCCTGTGTTGGAAAGGACGCCGCGAATGGCTGGCCGCGGCCGGGCCGCATTCGTGGTCGCAGATCTAGTGCGCAAGCGCTCATAGCAAACTATATGCAAGTTGGTCGCAACGACCAGTCGTGCCGGCCCGGTGTGCGGTCAGGTGGCCGTTGCGGCCAAGTGCGCGACGTTCTTATGGTTTCTTTAGTTAATCTGGTCGTTGCGGCCACTGGTCGTGGTCGTGGCCGTCTAGTGCGCGAGGTGCCTTAGGCAGCATTTCCATAGGCAAGATGTTGTTTTATGTTTTAAAATTAAGCAAATGTTAATAGCTGAATGAGTTATTTATTTGGCGTTTGTTAAAGGGTGTGTAGTAAATATTTGTACCTACATATTGAAATACTAATCTTTTATTTTTTTTTATGAAGATTTTATTTCCTTTGTTTCAACTATTGTTCCTTAGCTGAGATGGATTTTTTTGAATAGATATTAGTCGCACGGGTGTAGAACAGAGTGCATATAACATCTCAGTCAGCATGATTTTTTCCGACATCTTCAACAATCATAGTCATATTTGAGCCAATTTACACAAAATCGTAATTAATTATAGGTAGGTACACCGAAACACCGAATGACCTGGTGAGGGTCGCTGGTAGCCGATGAATGCGAGGCGCACAGTACCGGTTGTCATGGTGACACTTGGGGGAGGCCTATGTCCAGTAGTGGACGTCTTTCGGCTGATATGATGATGACACTGAAACCATCTTCAAGATAACTTCGTCCATTTTTGAAAACCTTATGAAAATGTGTTCAGTCATTTTTAAGTTAATCGCTTTCAGAGAGACAGATGTGGCAGGGAGACTGTTTTTAACCGACTTCAAAAAAGGAGAAGGTTATCACTAAATCTATGGTATGAGTAGGTAGGTACCTACCTAACTCCTAGGTAAGTTATTTTGCAAAAATCCCAACTCTTAATTTTCTTTCATGTGATTTGTCTAAACTTTTACTGCTTGACCTCTTTTTATAACAGCGGGTATGATAATAACACTCTCGCGACGAAGCAGTTATTATTCAGATTCGTTTATTTGCTCTCCACAAGGTAAAACAAGATGTTTACAAAATTCTTAGAGCTAAGAACCGTTGTAGACCCCGTCAGGGCACAGCAACAATTATTGATTGAAACATAGACACTTATATACAGAATGAATTTTTAAAGTGTGCGTGGATGGCCACAGTTCAGTGACTCCTTCGAGCAAATTCCGCAACCCTGGCAGGTTCCCAACTATGCTGCTGTTAGCTTCCAGTCTAACCAGACGTAGCTGAATACCAGTATTTTACACGGAGCGACTGCCTGACCTCGACAACCCAGTAACTGGGTAACACGGTACCACCCTTTGACAAGACTACTGGTGTCACGGTTTCTGGCTTCTGACTTCCCATGACGATTGATAAAGATCTACAAATTACAGCCGAGACAAACTGCTTAGAGGGCTTTCCTCCAGGAAAGCCGCTACATAGGCACCAGTTTCCTCTCTAGTCCACACAGAGGAAACTGGTACCTATGTAATGTATGGTAAACCATCTACGAACCAATCTCAGCAAGCGTAGAAATTCTAAGTTCGACCCTTTGTGCCAAGAGCTCCTATTAAAGCCTATTAAGTACCTGTTATATAATTCAAACCTGTGCTAAATCACAGGTTTGAATTATATAACATTAAAATAGAAAATAAAAATATCCTTTGATAACAAATTGATCATAAACCGACAAATTTTATACTACTGAATTATTTTTATCGACACTAAAATCATAATTGAATTTTTATCATTTTCATAAAAAAAAAATCACGTATTTTCATAAAAAAATCAGGTAACCGGGAAGTGGATCAAAATTTGCAAGATTTACGGCCGCTTTCTATAATATATCTCAATCCCAATCTTGATCCCGATCCTTGTCTGTAACCAATCAAAGGTGAGGATTGTGTGGTGAAGGACACAAACTCGGCCGTTCATTGGTTACAGACAAGGATCGGGATCAAGATTGGGATTGAGATATGTTATAGAAAGCGGCCGTTAATGACAAACATCGGGACAGGTGAAACTAAATAAAAGCTTGTAATAAATAAGATGTTTGTAAGTAAATAAACTTTTGTTTTGGAGTGGCGACCGCGTACCGGAAGACGCAGCGTTGGAAGGCCTCCCACAAGGTGGACCGATGACCTGGTGAGGGTCGCGGGTAACCGATGGATGCGAGACGCACAGGACCGGTGGTTGTGGCGACACTTGGGGGAGGCCTATGTCCAGCAGTGGACGTCTTTCGGCTGATATGATGATGATGAAGTAAATAAACAAAACATGACGTAAACAAACGAACATCGCAAATAGTGCCACCTACGTGAGGAACGCCACGTTAATAATAATAAATTAAATAAGGAAAAACGAAATCAATCGTTATCGCAGAACAAGTATCGAGAGTAATTAGTTAAGTTAAGTAGTTTATAATTAACCTAAATTGCAATTGTTGGGCCTACGTGTTGCCCAGTGCGTAGGGCTGGCAGTGTACGATAACGATGTGTTCACACGAGGCTAGTTAATTTACGATTCAACTTGTCAAATGCTTCTTGATGACTGAGTCAGTTTCATTGAACTGATTAATATGATTAATAAAATATCACGACTTTTGTATTATTGATACTCTTATGTTCGCGTTTGAGCACAATCTCACCTGATGGTAAGTGATGATGTGGTCGATGATGGAGCACGCTTGCCTAGGAGTAACCTTTTACCTGCTAGCTCCCAGGTTGTAGCTAGCAGGAATCACAGACTACGGCAGGGAATTCCATTCCTTAGTACGCAGGCGCAGAATGAAAGTGTTCCCAAAACGGCAGAAGTATGTATTTAGATCTTGCGCTACTGCTGAGTGTGAGGTCTTAGGTTTGATTCGCAAGTCGGGGAGTGTAAAGTTTTTATCATAAGGAATTCCTCTGAAGGGCACATTGCTCGCAGAACAGATGGGGCTGAAAAGTTCTGGAGTGCGACCGCGTACCGGAAGACGCAGCGTTTGAAGACTCCCACAAGGTGAACCGTGCACCTGGTGAGGGTCGCGGGTAGCCGATGGATGCGAGACGTGCAAGACCGGTTGTTGTGGCGACACTTGGGGGAGGCCTATGTCCAGCAGTGGACGTCTTTTGGCCGATATAATGATGATGAGACTAATGCAGTTGGTGGCATCAAATCAGTGATTGAACAAAAACATATGCCACCAACAGCATCAGACTGTCTGAAATGCGAGTTGTTAACCATGAACCCGAGAAACTTATTACTCGAACTCATTATAACTACATTCTTCATATAGGTATATCTCCTACAGTTAAAGTCCTTGTAAAGGGTCAAAGAGTGCCTTGATAGGAACTTTTGTTGTGGTTTATTTGACACAGGTCAATTTTCGTTTGCTCTTGTAGCTCTGATCCCTGCACTACTATTACGTTCTTATAAGACTGCTTTTTTATTAATTGATTTGAAATCATCAAATTCGCTCTGGGTAGCGGAAGAGTGTCAGACTCTTACTGATTAAAACCCATCCGTGTTCCTCCTTATGTCCTTTGCGGTCTAGGGCTGCGGTGACTCTTTCGAACAAATTCCGCAACCCTGGCAGTTCTTGGACTGCTTCGAGCATGTTACTAAAACATAAAAATATTTTCTTATCCTAAACTTATTACATCTGAACACAGTCTTATAATTTCCTAATATTGTCTCAACTGTCTACTTCCTATCTAATATATAATGATATGAATTGATGACTGATTCACGTGTATCTGCTGGCGTTACAGAAATAACTCTTAGCTTCTAAAAAATAGAGTTGAAATTCGTGTGTTTTCTTTGTTACTATGAGCGTTATGTTTTGTCTATGATGCACTTAAAGCTGCTGCAGTTAGCACTTTCTTTTGATGTTTATTTCTTCGATATTATTTGGTTTTGTGTGTTCCTTTCGTTGCGTATGCCGTTAATGTATACTAGAAGAGCGGAACTATCTGCCACAATCATTTTTTTGCTTAAAAGGTAGTTCCTAATATCGTATTGTTACTCACATAAGTTGACGAAATAAATATTTTTGATTTTGATTTTGGTATGCGCATAGGTTTTGCTTTTTTGAAATCTTAAGTCCTATTCTTAATAACCTTTCATTCATGGAAAGCTGCACGTCCTATTGGTGCTTAAATATAGATAGACTCAATAGTACATCAGTAGATTGCTCTCAAAAATTTATCTAAAAACCTCAAAATAAAAACTGCACGTTGCGTTGTATTCTAAAGCAGGAGAAAAGTACACAGAGGTTTAGTGTTGAAGCTGTGGCTGGATCTTCAAGCCCTTATTTTCCCTTAAAGCGCTGCATCAGCTAAATGTTCATAGGCCCAAAAACACTAGCACATGTAGCCAGTAAACAACCGGCATAAACACTCCCTCCCCTGTCCCTCCGAAGGGCCTCGAGCCACGAATAAAACCGACCGCGCATTCCAAATTCAATTCAGTCCAATAGCTATCGAGAACTGCATCGCACGCATGCGTTCGGAGATGTCGAAATAATTGTTCGAAAAAAAAAGAAAGTTGTTTGTTTATGTGAACTATTTGAATTGAGAATTGTGAACAAAATGGCGATGACCATCGTGCGGATGGGGATTAGATCCGTTGTCAATTTTGAGAGGAATGCAGCAGTTTTGTCAGTGACCAGTGTCCAGAAACAACTTAAAGTGAGTACCTAGAGTAATGAATGGTAAATGATAAGTGGTTTTATTAAATAGGCGGTTTGATTAAGTGTCAAGTGTCATTGACTTGTAAGCGTTGCATTCTTGTTGCATGGAGCGTAACTCTGCTCCGGCGCAGTTGCGGTGTCTAGGACAAAACGAATAAGTTCACCAGTGTGGTTTAGATCATAAGAAAAAAATATTCAGGAAAATTTTCGGATGTAGTGAGAACATTGAGTTGCTGGATTCTCTCTCGTTGAAATGTAGATCTTAAAAACCTATAAACGTAAAAAAAAATTAACACTGCCGTAAACTGCTTACCCCATTAAGCTTTAAACTGAAAATACTTAGATAAGTACAAAAATAAGAAACATACCTAAGTACTTAGAACACTAACAAAGTTTATGGGTTGGATTTTTAACTGAGAACTTGGAGTTCAAATCAAATCCTATTTCTATACTTGACTTTATTGCCTGACAGGCTAAATTAGAGTTTAACAATAAATACTTCGTCTTTTCGTGTCGATATTAGTGCTTTCATTAATATAGCTATATTATTTGGGCCCAGTACCTAAGTGGCCACGTTTATAGCTGGGTCAGAGGTATTTTTCAGATCATCGTGAATGCAGGTGATATATGGACAGGACATATACTTATCAGGGGATATTTGGGACACTCCCAAGAGATGGGACATAAAATAGTAGCATCTGTTTTTGTTATCAGTTCACCAAGACATTTTAGGGTGCTATCGCAGAACATTATCATGTTATGGTGTTCAAAGGTTAAACTCCCATGGACTGTCCTAATGGCTTCAGTTCTTCTAATCAAGAAATTTCTAAAATTAGGACCTTATTTAACTGCGAAAGTGTGTATCGTAATAATTAGGTATGAGCAGTCCCTTTTGTGCAAGGCTGCGTATACAGGGTGTTCCATGATTGCGTGGTCTTATTTAAGGGTGGTGTTCTGTAGCTGCTGCACTGTAAAAAAAATGAGTATTTTTTTAATTCTACCGCTGAGAAAGATTTTATGAAAATGAAAAAAAAAACACCCTTTACGTAGTTTGATGCAGTTGGCGGCGTCTCTTTTAGTTAAATCAGAGATTCGATGCCAGCAACTGTATCATTGCAGACTGCTTGAAAAGTGTTGTTTTTTACATTTTAATCGTTTTCTGCGGTCGAATTAAAAAAAAAACTCAGCTACATAGAACCACGTACTTCTGGAACACCCTTAGATGTTTTTTGAATTCGGGTTTTTTGAATATATTTCGACTTTTTTTTATGTTGGTATTATTTCTTTGGGTCATTCCAAAAAAAAAGCTGCTAAACAGTTAGCAGCTTTTTTTTTTGGAATGACCACTGGCAGGTTAACACGCAAGGGCTATTAACTGCTTAACCGGACTATCCTGTGGTGGCCTCAAATGAATTTAAGGCCCCCAGCCAGGGCTAAAAAGCTAGCCAAATACTAGAAACTACTGACCGTTCGCTAAGGGCCGAAATCGCGAAAAAAAATCAGCTGTTCAGTACATTGAGTTGCGCGCACAAAAATTTATGGGGCAGTCAATATTTTGTTCTAGATTTCAGTGTTGGTCCCATAGTGAAAGTTGTTCATAATGATGAATACCCCTTAAGAGGTATTTCGTTTATTCTGTTACACGTTGTATACACAAACCTTACTCGTGTATTGCCCGTTCTATTGGTGCAAACCCATCAAGTTACGTTGCGTGGTTTAGAAGTAAACTAAGAAACAGTAGTGTCGGGCACTAAAAAAAGAAGATAAACTATATTGACAAATAATGCTCATTAAACTTAACACATAATTAAGTAACAGAGAGGCTGGTTTACTGATAACATAATTATTATCTCACTGTCCCTCAGTGACTGGTCGATTAATTACGAAAACTACTCATTATGGTCCTTATTTTCTTAAACCCAAGCGCGAGTTCTGTTTGATCTTGATATTGGGTCAGTATTGTGAGTTTGTAACTTGTGAGTCGTTAGCTTTATATTCCTTATCAACTTGCACTTTTACGTTGATAAGCTGTTGCAGACATCTAATGACGTTTATTTAGGTTATCAGCAGTTACAGGGTTGTAACAGGTGTTCTTTAGTTTCTGCCTAGCCTCAAGGGAAAAGACGTGAGTTTTTGTTAGTACTAGCTTTTGTCCGGCTTTGCCCAGCTTTGCTCGCGTTATAGTAGGTACCCTATAACCATTTATGTCTGTACCAAAATAATTAATCAAAATCGGCGAATTGGGCGTGAAGGCGTAACAAAGTCACTTTCGCAGTTATAATGTTTTGTTAGATATTATTTAGATCATATTTATAAGTTAGGATAAAAGCAAAGTTTCTATAATGTTGGGTTTTATTCGGTCAATTTTATTCTGACCGAATAATTGCCAAACAAGTGGCATTGCTCTTAGAACGAATGGTCGAAAGTGTTGAAAAGTTCTGGAGTTGCACCTGTGTTCCGGAAGACGCAGCATTTGAAGGCCAGCCACAAGGTAGACCGATGACCTGGTGAAGACCATGGGAATCCGCTGGATACGAAATGTCAAAACGAAAACGCACAGGACCGGTTAATGTGGCGTAGTTTGGGGGAGGCCTAATTATATGTAGGTATGTCCAACTGTGGACGTGTATCGGTGGAAATGATGCTGAATGCCTACTTTAATATTATAAATGCGAAAGAAACTCTGTCTGGCTGTTACGCTTTTACGCTAAAACGGCTGAACGGATCGTCATGAAATTTGGCAGATATATATAGCCTGGGATATGGAGAATGAAAGACATAGGCTACTTTTTTACGCGATAACAGACATCCACGCGAGCGGAGTCGCTGGCGAAAGCTAGTTTTGTGTAGTTTTGTTTATTATGACGATCTCTGCAGGTTCAACGATACGATACGATTACTTAACTTACCCTTGAAAGAATTCATTGTTGTTTTGTTATTGTATAGTTTTGTTTATGTACCTACCGAATAACCGCCTACGTGCGCGAGGTCGTTTTATATACAATCGGTACATCATACATAATGTTTGTCGTGAATGGTAATCGTTAGTACCAACTATTTGGCCCTTTGCAAGGGCAGAGTGTTATCTGTTGGAGAACGGATATAAATATAAAATAGTAAAGTTATGAGTGGAGGGTTCATGGTTGCCGATCGGCGGCGGCGACCTCTCGCGTCCGGCCCTGGATGGATTGAAATCCATGGTCCGGAGCGAGGAGGCATGGGAAGCCGTTACCTCCTTCTGCGAAGCTGTAATGCTAGTGAAGGAGGAGAGGAGGCAGGCTGCATGAGGGAGAGACAACCCTCACGCCCCAGTCGCCGCAACACAGAGAGACGCCCCGGGCGTCGGGAGTCGCAGGGCGATTCCCGGTCACCGTAGGCGCGGGTTTGTGGGGTCAGAGCCCATTCGTCCCCTTAAATTCGTCCCCCAGCATAAAAGTTGTAGATTCGGCCCCTATATAGGTGCCCATTGGTCTCCTGGTAGGGGACCAATTAATATTTTAATAAAAATATTATTTTTAAGGTACCCATTCGTCCCCTCTAATATATATACAATATAAGTTAAAGATTCGGCACCTATTCAGGTGCCTATTGGTCCCCTGAGATAAAATTAGCTATATTTTACATAAGAAACGGTTAACATAGTACACTTGTGAACAGTTTATTAACGGAATTAATTTATTATTATAAATCATAACAGATCATTGAAAAAAGACCTATGATGAATGATGTACTTATATTAGAAGAATGAATAAAAATAAATATTCTTCAGGGGACGAATGGGCCCCTCAAAAGTTCCAGGGGACGAGTGGGCACAGGGTGCGAATCTTAGGGGACGAATGGGCTCTGACCCGGTTTGTGGACGGCGAGCGTTGGGTGGCTCGCCGTCCGATCAAATGCAGGCCCGGGTCGACGCCGCGTTGTGTTCCACGCGTGCCTGAAAGAGATGTCAGCATAGTAGACGGGTCCCCCAAGGGCCAGAGACTGCCAGGGTTGCGGATTTTGTTTGAAAGAGTTACCGCGGCTCTGGAACGGCACTAGGAGGAGCATGGATGGGTTTTAGTCAGTAAGAGTCTGACACTCCCTCCCGCTCCACCCAGAGCGGCAGGAGTCATTTGATGATTTCCCATCTATAAAAAAAGGCACCTACCTACTGTCACCAATTTGGTTTCAGGTTTTCCTTACAATCTCTTCTATGTCGCAACACCGAAGTCAATAATACCAAAGAGTTTCGTTGCCAAACAATAACCAAAAAACTTGCAGCTGTTTGAATACAATGACTCATTATGTTGGTAAACTACCGTATCTATCTTATTTAAATAAGAAGGTATGTTCCAGTACCTACCTATTGCCTACACTATACCTACCATAACACGTGGAAAACACATCCGTTATGTAATCAACAATTTGATTTCCGTAATCAGCTTGTGTGAAACTACAGTGGTCTATTTACTTAGGTACATTATATCGCAATATGTAAGTACGAGTACATATCTTTATCGTTAACGTCCATTGCATAACATCACGCCTATATTGCCCAAAGGGTTAGGAAAAGGTGTAGTTACCTTACCTATAGTAAACCCATACAGTTATACTGTGAAATTCCTGATGAAAAACTCAAAAACATTTTGCCCGGAATGGGAGTTGAACCCTTGAACTTATTTTCAACGGTTGTTTGCGAGTGGTGTGAAAAAGATCGCTGCTTTTACATAAAAGAGTGCAATACGCTTCTCTGCCAGATAAGTCAATGTAACCAGCTATTTCTAATTTACATAATCAGAATAAAGCCAAGGTTTGAGGCAGGCCCTTCATATTATCTGGCCCTCAAGTATATGTGTATTTTCTATTACATAAGTCGGTAAGTTTACTTAACGCCCACGGCGACGTGGGTCACTGACCCCGGCACAGATCAATGTGTGTCGTAAAAATTGTTCATTGCTACTGTGTGTTGAGGCCCTTATGTGGGTTACAGTAGCAAATAAATGAAATAGACATGTCTATTGCGGTTTCTGGCTTATCGAAAAGCTTTTTGGTGGCCATGATGTGGCCAAGCAAATTGCTAAATGGATTGAAACTAGAATGTAAACTTTTGTTTTTAGTGATTACTTTTGACTATGATATACTTATTATGATCATACTTAGAAAACACATTACAAGTTTCGGTGTGAATTTACCCTAGTACCTATGCCTCAAAGAGATTTCAGCATAGTAGACAGGGCCCGTTAGGGCCAGAGCCTGCCAGGGTTGCGGATTTTGTTCGAAAGAGTCACCGCGGCCCTGGAACGCAAAGGGCATTTGGAGGAACACGGATTGGTTTTAGTCAGTAAGTCTGACACTCCCTTCCGCTCCACCCAGAGCGGAAGAAGTCATTTGATGATTACCAATCCATAAAAAGACCTTTAGTTATGTACTACTACTTAGATAATTATCTTGAATGCCATCACAACATAATCAACGGTAATCTCTCATTTTATCTATAATAAATACCTGACCTGTATCTACGATCACAATCCATTCATTTTATATTTTTTGTTCTTTAGCTATTTTATGAAGGGCCACTCTACCTGTTCCCTGCAGGCCGCACCTACTCTATGGAACTAGTTAAACCGGAATGCGTAGAATCTATCCCTTCAATCATTTGTGTTGGTATACTTATTGTATCATTCTTTCATGGTTGGAGTGGTTGTGTCCATTTATTGGAGTTGTATCGATTATTATGGATTGTTTGGAAATAGTTTCCTGCCAACCTTCAAAGGTAACACCAGGAAAATGTTGATGAGATGAAGTTTTATCTAAGTACAACATTTTTTAAAGTTTGTAAATTGGCTAACAGGGAACAGAGCAAGAAGGAGGGATAGAGCTATATAGGGTGTATAGCTCCATCCCTCCTTCTCGCACGAACTATTCACGCTTTAACACGTCATGGAAGGGCCGCAGGTTGAGAAAATTCTGTCGTGATGTTGTTTTTTCAGTCAGACATTTTCAGCAGTCAATCGGAAGTTTCACAGTCTGTAAGCCTATTCTTTTGTTGTTGGCTCTCCTAATGTGATCTGATACGTACGTAGGTGTCTATCGTCTTATAAAGAAAGAAAAGAAAGAAAAATATTTAATTGCACCTCGCACAAGTATGAAAAAAATAAGTAATAATAATATTTAAAAGTAACCAAAGGTACACAAGCAAGAGGTGAGAGTGCGAGGCCAAAAAGGTCCCTATATCTCAGCATTATGCTGCGATACTTATAAAAAAAAGGGCCCTGTGATGCCACAGATACATTTACGGAACACATACTTATTAAAATTAAATTAAAACATACAAATAAAATAATGATTATTATAAATAAACGTAAATATGTTCTATGTTCATTCAATAAACTCAATTTGTTTACTCGTAAAAACATTTTTTGTTAAGCTGCAACAAAAAGTCATACCCTAATTTTACCTAGGTATTGCCATCATTCTTTTCTCCACTTAATTCAGTTAAATACCCATAAACCCTTGAAAATTCAATACAACCATGATGCTAGGGTTTGACAGCCACCTAAGTTATGATCAGTAGATTGTTATAGAAACGCAATGCAGGAATTCTGGCCCTAATTATTTGAATTAGGGCCAGAGCCTGCCAGGGTTGCGGATTTTGTTCGAAGGGTCACCGCGGCCCTGGAACGCAAAGGGCACTAGGAGGAGCACGGATGGGTTTTCTAGTCAGTATAAGAGTCTGACACTCCCTCCCGCTCCACCCAGAGCGGAAGGAGCCATGTGATGAGATCCCATACATAAAAAAAAGGATTAGTTGAATGACTTTTTAACCCCACAAATCCGTTTGACCTCTTCAATCCTAAATATAAGACCTGCCACGGCTCACGTAGCCCCTCTGGCCATTCATCACGATCATTCAACAGATATGATAATGTCTGTCCGTGAACTAATTCGCAAATCGGTGTAGTTGCTCTGAATGTCACTGTGTGATCAGTGATCACCCGCATTGATATGGGTAGGTAGTATTGTATGATGATTTGTGTGTTCAATGAACTTTTGTTATAAAAGGTCAACGACCGTTACACTTAGGTTTTGTGGTTTTGCGTTGTGCAGTTTTCTGTTTTATTAGCAGCAAACATTTGACTGGTGGCTAGTACCTACCTAATACTAGCCGCACGGTTCGACCTTCAAGGTTAACGAGTGAATTAGGTGGATGAGCGACTACCCCCCCCTAATTACCTACGACCCCCAACCACAGTATACAGGGTGTTCCAAAAAGATGTGGTCATATTTAAGGGTGATGTTGGGTAGCTGGGAAAAAATGACAACATAAAAAATGTGATTTTGAAAAAAAATCGACCAGAAAAACGACTAAAAAGTTACGAAGAAATGCGGGTATTTTTATGTTTTGATATGTTTATCAGCTACCCAACATCACCCTTAATATGACCACACCTTTCTGGAACTGCCTGTAGATAGAACCTTTACAAGATGGTCTACCGTGAAAAATAAATTAAAATATCTACCTACTCTCATTCAGCTGCATCCATTTATACTAAAATCTAAAAAAGCTAAGCAGATGATTTGTCAAAAACGCCTGATTGTTCTACTTACGTTTTATTTGGGAACCCCACAATTTATTAAAGGGCCGACGTTATTGATAACCCCCAATAATTTGTTATCAACAAACTAGTTTATTATCAAAAGTTATAAATAAAATGTAAACATATCGATCAACAGGAAAACGATTTCGTCCCAGTTTCTTGTTGACAAGACTGACTTGTAAATATTATTCAACCTCAATTCTTTAGGATTTCGCGGTAAGTAACTTCGTGTTAACGGGCAATGCTTATTATGTAGTTACTTACTTTACATAACGATCATTGTTTTATATAAGAGGTCGATAATAATCGCTATTTTGTCACCGTCGCGATGTCGCCAAGTTTCGGTGTGAATTTACCTTAGGTAATAGGGACCTATGAGTTTGATCGATGTTTAGGAGTCTACAAAATATCATTTAGAATCTTAAATGATAAATGATATTCTAGATGAACAGGGTATTTAATCAAAAAAGTAGATTTATCAATTTTTATTTCTCTTTCAACATATTTTTCCTGCTACGGCTGCTACTATCTATACCTACCTAACTGTTGCATTAGCACCGCTATAATATTACTTTAACTTATTTCCATGGCTGATTAAGCCTACGCTTTTGTATTAAGTAGGATTACATTATTATGGTAAAAATCAATGTTTTTGAGATAAGAACCCGTTCGGCCAAACAAGCGATAAAAGCTAACCAGAAATATTAACTCCAAATTCCTAAAAGTATACGCCTGCACATACAGCCGTTCTTATCTATAAATACATTGCAAGGTCACTGCAGCCTTCGCTTAGTGGGGTGCATAAGTATCAGTCTAGACCAGTGGTTCCCAACCTGTGGTCCGCGGCACCAAAGGCCAAAAAAAAATCTGCGAAAGGTTTAGAACTTCAATAATTTCACCTCAAAAATGTCATTGATGCAAACTGACTCTAATTTTTTAAAGAAATGTGTTTTCTACAACAATGCTCTTTACTTTTGATTTCAAATTTAATAATAGTTTTGCTACAAGATTAAAATATTTATGTGATGAAAGTTTGTTTTTATATTAATGCAGTTTAATTTGCTTCTTGATTTCTGGTCCCTGCTAGCAACAAAGAAATCAAAGAGGTCCCGGGTCAAATAAAGATTGGGAACCACTGGTCTAGACAGTGGAGGTACACCGACATACGAGTACGTACTACGGGTGAAGGTCATATAGTGAGGTATATCCAAAGACTATACTCTATGGGTATCCCGTATCCGACATGTCTCACGTGTAGAACCAAAAATTTGAAGACGTACCATACCATGTGAATATGACCCTCGTTATGTTTGTAGTTGTGTATATAGGCTTGCACCCTCCCACAGAGAGATCTGTGTCCCAGAAGTATACACGTTACAGCATTTATTTATATTACCTATACTAGCTTTTGCTTGCGACTTCGTACCTACGCGCATATCTTGTTTTTTCCTGTTCCCGTAGGAAGTTCGGGACATCCTTTCTTAGTGCTCGCCAAGGAACCTACCTAACCTTAGCTACATACAAAATTAATATTTCCAAAACAAAGTTCTTGCCTCGGTTGATCAATGCTATTGATTAATATCGCTGCCAAATGCCACAGTGTGCACATAAGCTGCGCTTGCATTGCACCCAGTCACTATGCATATTGCGGTCATCGATCTCGACTCGACTATCTATGTAATATCAAATGTACCTATATGTGAACTAAGTAACTGGGCATGTAATAAGGAGATAATTTTCTGGACATCAGTGGTTCATTATTAAAAGCTTGTGTATTATTGATAGGTTCGCTTTTTACTACTATCTCACCTCACCCCTGGGCCCTGAAGCGTCATCATACGTACAGTACGCGTCAAAATAACTGTGCCCCTCTGAAGTTGGCTACGAGTGGCTGCGTAGTAGTCAAAATTACGAACAAACTGCACCTCCGCATGCGCGGGGCGGGGATTATGGCGGCGCGATTTTATGTCTCAGTCTCTCGTTTACGTTCGATGCATGCTTGCGTCCCGCTTGCTCCCGTCTACGTGACTGCACCTGCGCGATTTTTGCAAATGGCTAACTTCAGAGGGGCACAGTTATTTGACGCGAACTGTAATACAAATTGATTATCACGCGGATACGCGATCGCCGCGTTCATTTGTATGGAAAACACGCTCGCATCGTCGCTCCGGCAGAGGGCGCCTTCCGGTTATCCCGAACAGACGACAGCGGTAGGTCTGTCAAAATCTATAATCAAATTCCAAAACAAACCATTCAAAAATAAACTTGAGAAATGGCATAAGTTTTACTTACCAAAATTAATTACATCAGTAGTAAAATAAGTTTTTTTTTCACATAAATTTTCTTCTGTTTTATCACCATGATCTCAGTAAAAAAATGTGATATAGGTACATAAATTTAAGGTGATCTCAGTATCTAGTAATTGTTAGTTTTAAATAGTTTTAAGTTCTTTTTTTGCATGCTGACAATTAGTAAGTAAACTATTATGTGTAAGTAACTATTTTTACTTAGGACCAGGATTTACTAGCATTCATCCAGGAGCGTGTACGCCGTATGTCATTTCATACAAACTTTCAAGTCCTTATTCTTCAAAATGAATGAACCGATTTTAATGAAACTTGGTGTGCATACGCTAGATAACCAGGTCTAAATAGTTATCAGAAAACATTTTTGAAAACGAGTTCAGGGGGTAGGATATAGTGATTTTTTACTTTCTATAGAAAACTTAAAATCGCTCTCTCTCTCTCCCTCTGAAATATTTTTCAAAAATGTTTTCTGATAACTATTTAAACCTGAATATCTAGCGTATGCAAACCAAGTTTCGTTAAAATCGGTTCATTAATTTTGAAGAATAAGAATTTGAAAGTTTGTATGAAAAGCCGTACCGCGTAAATGCTCTTAAGTACCTACTACTCCAGCTTCACCCCTTAGTTGCACGCACTATAATATATTCCCAAATCTTCTTCCTCAAGAAGATCTCACTTTAAAGCGATGTGTAACAAGCAATGCTCTTTTCCAGCTAATACACACGAAGCCAGCCTGCAACGGCAGCGTCTGCTACCTGGGCGACGTGTCCCGGGACAGGGAGCTCCACCAATCAGAGAGAGGCGGCATCTTGCGGCGGTACAGCAAACAACATGGCCGCCCGGAAGAGGACCGACGGAAACAAATGGATAGCGACTCTGATTCTGACTCAGATACGGAGTGTAAGGGATATGATAGGGTGAGTTCATTCTTCAAAATATAGAAATAGTTACTTAATGTAGGGAACATTTAAATTCAGTATATCCTGGGTAGACTCCTGACTTTAACTGCAATTTTAACAGCCGGCTGGCCTTTTTTGGTTTCCGGTGCTCAATTGTATAGGTATACTATAGTCACGTGCCCAGCGAAGCACAGGAGATATTTATTTACCAGTCCTCACGGTCTAATAGTCTTAAAAGGGAACCTCATAGGACTCACTTTAGAGAGTTGTAACAGGAGCACCACGAGTCTTCCTCCATGTGCTGATGCGGCAAGTTTTGTTGGTTTCCTCCAAAAAACAAGGCTGACTAGTATTTTATCATTCGTTAGGAATACTAAGGGCCAGGAGCATACTTACCCCTTTCTATATTGGAGATAAGATAAGCCATGGCAGTTTTATAATTAACAAAAAATTTAATATTTCTATCCTTTTTCCAGTCGGAGTTCTGGCGCCGAAAAATGCGCACGGTGCACAACATCCTCGACGTGGACAAAGACGGTCTGATCTCATTCAACGACTTCCTTCTCTTTGCCGAGAGGTTCAAGTCGCTCGGACACCTCACCGATCAGCAGGCTGAGGAGTTCACCAGTATTATTAAGGTAATTTTCATTTTTAATTACATCATAATAATCTACAGCCCGACTTCCCCTACTGCTGAGCTAGACCTTGCTTTTTGTGGCAATCTTCCTGTTGCTGTACGAGCTCATCCAGGTTTTTCTCAAATGTAGTCTGCCCATCTTTCCATAGTTTAGGAAAGATCAGGTTTAGCCGTTGGTCCTGGATGTCATTTATAGATCTTTGACAGTCATTCCGATAGTCAGAAGCCAGTGAACGTAATAAATCATGGAAGCATTCCTAGCTAAAAAAAATGACCCGACGCAGATTGCGCCGCAGTAGGCGGGGCTTACCGATTGCGCCGCTATACGTTAGATGGTAATTTATACCCAAATTTTCAAAAAATAAGGTCCATTTTGAACTGTGCATCCTGATAATATTGTTTGTGTGGTTTGGCGAATCAGCGAATTTGTTTGGGATTTTGTGTCAAGATGCGCGCTTATATCCCTTGTAGTAATGCTTCCATGTTTTATTTGCGTTCACTGTCAGCAGCCAGATAATTTCACCAGTCATACCACGAGGTATTGTTTTACCCAGTTAAGTAGTTGTGGAGGTCAGATAGGCTAGTCGCTCCATACTGGTAACTGCAATCGACCTTAACAAAGTTGGGTAATAACCTGCCCCATTGACTTATTGCATTATTTCTGTTCTACAGTTGACCTGGGAGGAGCAATGGGGCGCTGTAGACCCGTACAACTTCGTGACCGTGGAGCAGTATCTAGAAGATATGCATCACGTGCTCAACGATAAGTCGCTGAAGAAGAAGGCGCATCGCTGGCTGCCATACTTGTTCAAGGTAAGCAAAAGTAGTCTATAACGTCTCTTCCACTGGGTCACAGTTCTCTCTGGGACACCCCCCACCCCCTTTTGGCCGGCACTGGCCCTATGTGGCCTACGGTGGCCGGGAATCGCCCGGGGCGTCTTCTTCTGTTGCGGCGGCTGGGGCGTGAGGTTTGCCTCTCCCTCACGCGGCCCGCCTCCTCCCTCGCTTGGGACAGCTCCTAGCCTGAGCGACCAGTTTCTCGGAGAGTCGTTATGTGTAGGCCCACAGAGCGACTCTCTGAGAAACTAAGGAGGCCGTCGCCCGTGACCGTGCCATTAAGTCAACCAGCCAAGATTAACCTTATCGCACTGTTCCTGGCAATTTAGGTCCAAGTCGGAATTCTACCTATCACAGAATTCGTGGATTACAGCTTGCTGATGAATTTTTTACACCCTAAGTAGTTCGTACACAAAATTCACAGTCACCTCATAGAACTCCAGACATACTGATATGATCGTCCTCCATACGTCCGTGAAAGCATCACAGTCAGATTTCAGGTCCAAGAGAGCGTTGAGCGCAGAAAGAATGCGACATTAAGAAATAGCCTCTGATATTTACAATTGGACCGATCAAGTAAAAACTGCACTCAATGGTCCACTCCACGAATGCAAAGAAAAGCCACAGTACGGGAGGAATGGCGACGGATTGTGAAGCTTGCCACCACCCCTGATGTGACGACCACGACCACTCTGCCAAGAGTGTGACGACGAAGAAGAGAGATTTACAATTACTTATTTCTTGTCCATCGAAACTGATCATCAGTATTACTTTCAGGCAGTTGACAAGGACAAGTCCGGCTTCATCTCGGTGCACGAATTCAAGTTGTTCTTCAAGTGCTTAGGACTCGACAACGAGAAAGCGGCCGTCGCCTTCGCTGTCATAGACGTTAACGGGGTAAGCACGGAAGCAAAAAAAAAATCCTTTTCAGAACTGAGACCTTACACTCGATATTATGATAGTGTTGTTTTCATGTTATAAAAAACAGTTCCAGATGTTTATATTTGTAACTGAATATAGTAAAAATTCCTTATAAATTGAGCTAATGACATATTACTCGTGCAGGCGACATTAATACCGCCACAAAAAATCAACGTAGCAGAATCAACAAATGAGACTCGCAGCACCATCTATCTCGTCAGCTGCGAACTAACGACAAAATCCTAAATCGCGATATCAGAGTTTACCGTGCGATTAGAACATATGCAAAATATCAACTCTCGGGCAGTTGCCCACCGGACAAAACCAACCGTCTGGTCGGAGGATCCTCCCTTTTCAATGGAGGTTTTCGGGACCTTACTCTCTGTTCCGCTACCTCCAAACTCGTCTTATCATAATGATCTTAATTCACCATGATTTTATT
The DNA here is from genome assembly GCA_947386135.1 of Melanchra persicariae. Classification (NCBI taxonomy): domain Eukaryota; kingdom Metazoa; phylum Arthropoda; class Insecta; order Lepidoptera; family Noctuidae; genus Melanchra; species Melanchra persicariae. The sequence continues at coordinate 2,578,067 of OX376661.1, read as the reverse complement.
TCGACATCGCCATTCGCCATCTCAAAATAAAAAAGTCACCTTGTATTGTAAGAAAACAATCATTACTTATGTTGAATTAATCAGGCTCTCAGAATCAAATCAATACTATGGATATAACAAAGTAGTTTGAACCATATTTTCTGCACATTAAAGTTTTCTTTCCATTTCAAATATAAAGGTTTTATTATTTTACAGGATGGCAAACTATCCCAAAAAGAGTTTTTGAAGCTCGGAAAAGAATTCTTCTGCACCGAAGACGAGAAGAGGGTATCAAAAATGTTCTGGGGACCCCTGATTAACTAAGTCATTGTAATATTAGCTTTACGCTTAGGAGTTAAGAGTCATTATCGACTGCAGTTTTAATTTAGTTTTCTAAGTGCGTGTAGTTCTTTTTTATTATGGTTTGTATGTGTTATTTATTAGGGACAGTTATTTTAACATAAATACAAGAAAGTTCTATTTGATCGAAATATCCCCGATTCGAGGTTCTTCCAATGGCCCCGAATCTATTATGTAAGTACGATTCCTTGATATTGATTGATTACCTGAAGTATCAGTTAACGTTGGGACATGAACCCAAAATGCCAAAGTGAACCTTACAGCGATTATTTAAAGTGGCATTTATAAATAACCTAAAATGTCGTTTACGTTAATTGATACTTCTGGTATCGATATATTAAGGGAAATTGAATGTATTGTGAAGGGGTTAGATGTCATATTTAAAAGACATGCAAATATGACATATAACCTCAAATGTAAGCCGATATATCGCGACTTCGCGGTTGGTCCCATAGTAAAAGTTGTTCATAATGATGATTACAATGACCCCTTAAGAGGTATTGCGTTTATTCTGTTACACGTTGTATAAAAATTCTCACTAACGCCACCGCTTTTTATGTCAACTGCTATATTAGTTTTATGCTGGCACTTCACTTGGCGTAATTGCGCAAATATTCACCTGACTTATTTGTTGAAAAATGAACTTTATGACTATGACTTTAGGGTATATTTTCTATTATCCAAGTGACGCGAATATTTTCATAAATACGCCAATTGAAATGCCATCGTTAGACAGTTGGTACCTCTACCGCCTATGTTTTGTCTTTTTTATTATAATGACGTTATTACCTAACGGTAGTTATTACTTATTATTATTACGGTCTTATGACGCTAAATATTAATAATAAACTAATAATGTAAGTCATTCCTATATTACGGACCAACATTCATTATTTGAATGTATAAAAATATTATTCTAGAATCTGAATAGAATCTCAATTTTAACAAATAATGTGTTTGTTTTATTTTGTGCCAAACTATGACATGTACCAGCTTGATTTTTTCAAGCGGCTTCGCCCGAGTGTTTTTCGAAAATAATCCTACGGGAACGTTTTTTCGGGATAAAAATATCCGGAATATGGTCTACCAATGCTTCAAATTTTCATCCACATCTGTTCAGCTGTTGAGGCGTGATCCAAACATCTTAACACACACAGACATTCATATTTATAATTGTATGCGCCTGCTCATATTTAGGAGCAAATTATCATACGTGTGTTTTGCGTCTACAATATTTTTTTTTTTTTATATTCACTATTGTGACGGTAGGTCGCTGTTCAAACAGAATTTTGCACTCATCATTTCGGCTCCGCAAAAGAAAATTGTAATTGATCAAAATTATACGGATTTCAAGTTATAAATGAGTTTCACTTAAAGAAATTCCAATCTTGTGCGTAAACAAGATATTTTGGCGACCGTGACAGGACGATTTTATCAAAAATTCAGTACCAGTAACGTAAAAGGAGTTGCGTCATATTCGATCAATGACCGGCATTAATTCAACAGACAGCTGTATTCCAATGTTTAAATCCCTAAAATTATTAACCTTTCCAGCATTGTATATTCTGGAGGTAGCATTATTTGTTAAAAAGAACCTAAGTCTTTTTGAAACAATGATAAATCATTCTTCAAGACCGGCATTACTGAGATCCCAATACAAAGGTCTTTTACATACAGGTAGCTTCAAAACAGCATTATTGAAAAGGAATATTATGCATATGGGACCAGTTATTTACAATAAAATACCTAACGACATTAAAAATGAGACAACTCATTGTTTCAAAAAGAAATTAACGAAAGTACTGGTTGATAAATGCTATTACGCTGTCAATGAATTTTTAAATGATAACACCCTATGACATTGCTCAACAATATTTCAATTTATTAAATTTGGTATATTCTTATTTTATTAACATGTATGACTTTTGTTTCTTCGGAGAATTTGACTTTTAAGAATATGACATTATAAAATATTTGATTATTTGACAATTATTGATTAATATAGATTTGCAATATTTATGATTACGTACTATAATAGTGTTTAATGTTGCATGCCTTATAGGTAGAATGTAATGGATCCAATTGTTTTTCTTTTTTACGACATCAAAACTTTGTTTTGTTACCTACATTCTTTGCAAATAAATGATTTCTGATTCTGATTCTGATTCTGATTCGGCGATTCATGAAGAACATAAATTGGAGGTTACTACAATAACAGCAGCCAAGCTGGTCTTCCGTGCCAACGAATCAGCTAAAGACCGTACCGGAATTCCATCAAATCATCACAATCACGAAGTTAAGTGCCTTCCTTTGTTCCGTTCTTCTACCTACCAAAGTACAACCAATTTCCAAATTCCATCCGTAATCCATTCTTAAACACCTCTATTCCAATAGTTTGCCTCTATTTGTGCTATAAGTTCCTTCAAGTTTATAGGTTTTATCGTGACAAATAAGTATATAGGTAAAAGTACATAGATGTCAACTATAAAACGTGAATTTTCACATCCTTGCTCATTTTTATTTGCAAACGTAACGTACCTACTCATAAGTAAATAAATCATGGTTCTAAATGTTATACCTACTCCTAACTCGATATATTAGGTATTTTCCCTATATTTAATCCTATTTGCCGAAATTTTCAGGCGTTATCCTGAGGGCCCATTCTCTGGATTGAGTCTGCAGCCATCACTGCCCGTCTGCTGAGTGAGGCACTGCAGCCAGCCGAGACCAGTTTCCCAGGGGTTTTACACCGAAAGGAGGACCGTGAGAATATCATTGTTTTATTCCTTTTTCGAATCCGTTTAGACATAGTCGTTATATTCAATTCCATTAGTTTGAAGTATAATACTAAAGTTATACACTTGATTATTTGAGTTACATTTCAAAATGACCCATGAGGGTGGCGATAAATCCATTGCCAAGGTATCTTTAAGAGAATTACTGATAAAACGTAGTTCAATTAAAGGACAAATTACAAAATTTAAAAACTATTTAGATAAAGTTGGTAAATTACCCGAGTTGTCGAATATAGAACTTGCGGAATTGAGTTTAAGATTGTCTAAGTTTCAAGGCTTGTCAACAAGATTTGATGACTTGCAGACAGAGATTGAAGTTTTAAATGCTCCAAATATTCAAGTAGAACTTGATGAGCGAGAACGCATTGAAGAAGATATAGTTCAAAATATAGCTATAGCCAAAACAGAACTACAACAATATAGTAGTGATGATGACGGTAAGCGCCGTCAATCTATCCTTGTAAATGCGGACTCGGATCATCAAAACGTGGGTTTTCGATTACCTCAAATACAAATTTCTAAGTTCGGTGGATCACACTTCCGCTGCCGCTGGCTCGAATTTCGGGACACATTTCTTAGTTTGATACATAAAAATGAGCGCATTCAAGATATACATCAGTTTCATTATTTGGTTTCTTATCTGGATGGTGACGCTGCGCGTGTCATATCAAATCTCGAGGTATCTTCGGCTAATTACCCGGAGGCTTGGAAACAGGTTTGCGAGCGATACGATAACAAAAGAATTCTCATGAATCATCACTTAGATTCTTTAATCAATATTCAACCAATGACGCGTGAATCAGATAGGTCTCTTCGGTGTTTAGTTGATAACGTCACTAAAAATCTAAGAGCCTTAAAGAGTTTAGGTCTACCTACAGACCACTGGGACATGTTGTTGATATTTATTTTATTGCTTAAATTGGATAGTCGTACCATACTAAAATGGGAAGAATATCGCAACACGATAGATTGCGTGAATGACGTGCCCACTTTGGAGCAATTTAATAAATTCTTAATTGATCGCGCTAATGTACTAGAATCATTTAATCAGAATAAATCTATAAACAACAATAACAATAATTCTAAATCACAGCAAAACTCACGTGTCTCGTCTAATCAATCTCAATCAAATAGCAATAAATCTTCTAATAAATCAAGTCGAAATCAAAATACCAATGTCTTTGCATCTACTTCACAAGCTCGCAATAATTCTTCTACTGTTTATCTGTGTGTAGTATGCAATGGAAATCATAGGATTTATGATTGTCCAACTTTTAAATCAAAATCCATTCAAGAGAAAATGTCATGCATTTCCCAATATAAATTGTGTACAAATTGTTTGCGCCAAGGTCATCCTGCGTCTGAGTGCGGCATGGGCTCGTGTCGACATTGCAATCAAAAGCATAATACTCTTCTCCACGATCCTAGCGTATCAGCTAACTGTAACTCAACAAACGCAAATAACGTTGGTAAAGAGGAAACCTTAGTGGCTTTTTCTCAGCAAGGTAATGGTCATGTATTTTTGTCTACAGCTATCATAGAAGTCTACAATCCTCTAAATAACAAAACCGAAAGGGTTCGCGCGCTGTTAGATAGTGGCAGCCAATCCACTTTCATTACAAAATCCCTGCAACAAAAATTAAGTTTAATGTGCAATCCATTAAATGCATTAAATGTTATAGGAATAGGAAATAATCAATGTGACACAATAGTAGAAAGTTGTGTTACTCACCTGAAATCAATCCATGGTACTTACCAAGTTAAGTTGTCTTGCTATGTTCTCAACCAACTTACCGGAGACATTCCAAAGATTTCCGTCGATATACATCATCTGAAAATACCAAAGGGTATTATATTAGCTGATCCTAAATTCAATGAACCTGCTTCCATTGAGATACTCATTGGTGCAGATATCTTCTGGGATATACTACTTAGTGGACAACGTCCCCTAGGCCCAGATAATCCTAAATTACAAAATTCTAAATTAGGTTGGCTTATAGCCGGCCCTATTAATACACAAAAATATAATCAAAATATTCAATGCAATCATGCAATTGTTCCAAACAACAATTTGGATGAAATGCTGACTAAATTCTGGGAACTCGAGAGTTTTCCTCCAAAAAGGATTCTCAGTCCCAACGAAATAACATGTGAGAAGCACTTTCACCAAACCACAACTCGTTTGAGTAATGGCAGATTCAGAGTGAAGTTACCACTAAAGGCCTCACCTGACTGCCTCGGTAATTCTTATAACCAAGCTAAAAAACGTTTAAAAAATCTTGAAAAAAGATTTAGAAAAAATCCGACACTAAAGTCACATTACGTAGAATTTATACGTGAATATTCAAACCTGGGTCATCTCTCGGAGTCATCTGTTGCAATACCCAATCCTTCATACTTTTTATGTCATCATGCTGTATTCAAAGAGGACAGCGAGTCCACCAAGATTCGAGTAGTCTTTGACGGCTCAACTCCTACGACCTCTGGCTACTCTCTAAATGACATCTTATTGGTTGGGCCTAATCTGCAAAATTCTCTTTTCTCCATTCTAATTAGAGCTCGTCAGTATAAGTACATTTTGACTGGAGACATAGCTAAAATGTATAGACAAATTGCTATGGATCCAAGTGATTGTAATCTTCAATTAATATTATGGAGAGAAGATGAGTCGCATCCCATCCAAACTTTGCGATTAGATACTGTCACTTACGGTACTGCAAGTGCCAGCTATCTTAGCACTAAATGTCTGTGGCAGGTAGGAGAAGAGTGTGATGACGAATTAATTAAAACCATAATACAAAATGACTTTTTCGTTGATGACGTCATTACCGGGTCAGACAATGAAGATCAATTAATATACATACAACAGGCACTCTCTACTGCTCTAAATGCAGCTTGTTTTCCCCTACGAAAATATAAAACTAGTCTACCTAAACTATTCCATAACATAGAAATTAATACAAAAGAAAAACTTACCTTGAGTGAATCCTCTAGTACTCTTGGTCTAGGGTGGCATCCAAGTGATGACACGTTCAATTTTCCTGTAAAATTTAATAATATGAATAACACAGTAATTACAAAAAGATTTATAATGTCGCAATCTCTTCGTATTTTTGATCCACTTGGGTTATTAAGCCCATGCATAATTCAATCTAAAATATTGATTCAAAGGTTGTGGGTCAAGGGGATTGATTGGGATCAACCTGTACCTGGTGATATACAAAATCTCTGGAGTGAAATTTCAAAAAACTTACCGTTGCTTGCAGATCTTCATATTCCACGTAGAGTAATCGGTGACTCACCAAAGTCCATAGAACTGCATTCATTCAGCGACGCTTCACAAGTTGCCTACGGAGCTTGCATTTACATGCGAACGCTGAACGAAAACGATGAGGTGACGGTGAGGTTATTATGTTCGAAATCCAAGGTGGCTCCCATAAAGCCCACCACCATACCTCGCCTCGAACTTTGCGCGGCGTTGTTATCAGCTAAATTATGTCAATCAGTTATTGAGTCCTTAAGACTTATACCTGCAAAAATAACACATTGGTGCGATTCTAATATCGTACTATGCTGGATAAACAATGACCCAAGCAAACTAAAAACTTTTGTGGCGAATAGAATAGCAGAAATTTTAGATCTTACTAATCGCAAGGATTGGCGTCATGTACCCACTGGCGTTAATCCCGCTGACCTAATTTCTCGAGGTGTAAACGCTCATCACCTTCGCGACAATTTGATGTGGTGGCAAGGCCCGTCTTTCTTAAATGAAGATGAATCAAAATGGCCTAAACTGCATCAAAATGATGGCATTGATTTAATTGAAATAAAAAGTCATTATATTAATTTACCTGAATCTACATTCGATTTCAAGATATTTTCAAAATTTTCTAAATTGAAAAGAACTTTTGCATATGTTTTACGCTTTCTACACAATTCAAAATTATCAAATAAACTTAATCGATTATATGGCCCTTTAAAGGTTCATGAATTAAGTAATTCCTTTATTTTTATTTGTCGAGTTTCACAGAAACAATCATTCCCTCTTGAATATAATTATAAGAATTCAATCAAAATTATCATTATTGCCTAAATCTAAATTATTATGTTTGTCTCCTTTCTTTGAGCCCACAACTAACCTAATAAGAGTTGGGGGGAGACTAGATAATTCTAATTATTCATTTAATAAAAAACATCCAATACTCTTAGATTCTTCTCATTATGTCACAAAACTTTACTTTGAACACGAACACTTACGAAATTTACATGCTGGTCCGCAGCTCTTGTTAGCAACGGTCAGAGAATCTGTATGGCCTATAAACGGAAGAAGGTTGGCTAGAAGCGTTGTAAGGCAATGTGTTACTTGCGTGCGTGTTCGTGGAAAAACCATATTCCCAAAAATGGGTAACTTACCAATAAATCGTGTTTCCGTTGACTTTCCTTTCAAATCTGTTGGAATCGACTACGCCGGTCCTTTTTTTATAGTAAACCGCAAGGGACGTGGTGCTAGATTAGTAAAATGCTACTTATGTCTATTTATTTGTTTACGTTTCAAATGCGTTCATTTAGAACCCGTCAGTGACTTGACTAAAGAAGCTTTTATTATGACATTTCGTCGATTTGTTGCCCGCCGTGGCAGACCAGCGGAGGTTTGCTCTGACAACGGACGAAATTTCGTTGCCGCTGCTAAGGAAATTAGCAATTTTCTAAAATTAAATAGCGAATCTCTTTCTCAGTCTGCATCCGAGGAAGGAATAAAATTTTCATTTATACCTGCTTACAGCCCTCATTTCGGTGGAATTTGGGAGGCTGGAATTAAGGCTGCTAAATATCATATCAAAAGAGTTCTGGGAAATTCTCATCTTTCATTCGAAGAAATAGGTACCTTATTCGCACAAGTAGAGGCAGTTTTAAATAGTCGCCCCTTGTGTCCAATGTCTTCATCCCCCGAGGATTTCCTATCCTTATCCCCAGGGCACTTCCTGATTGGCAGACCACTCAATGCGCTGCCTACTCCAGTCATTCAAGACGACTGCTACACAACCCATCGTAGCCGGTACGCTCGCCTTGAGCAAATAAGGCAAAACTTCTGGAAGCGCTGGCAAAAGGAATATATCTGCGAACTTCAACAACGCACCAAATGGAAAAATGATGCTAAGAAGCTTAGCATTGGAGATCTTGTCCTTTTACAAGAAGACAACACACCACCACTAAATTGGCGCCTCGGTCGTGTCACCAGACTTTTTCCTGGACCAGACGGCATATCACGAGTCGCAGATATCAACACAACCAAGGGCTGCGTGCGTCGATCTCTAGTTCGCCTGTGTCCTCTGCCTACGTGTGAAGAATTTCAAGGTTGAAGATCTACGTCCTTCAACGGGGGAGCTTATGTATGCGCCTGCTCATATTTAGGAGCAAATTATCATACGTGTGTTTTGCGTCTACAATATTTTTTTTTTTTTATATTCACTATTGTGACGGTAGGTCGCTGTTCAAACAGAATTTTGCACTCATCATTTCGGCTCCGCAAAAGAAAATTGTAATTGATCAAAATTATACGGATTTCAAGTTATAAATGAGTTTCACTTAAAGAAATTCCAATCTTGTGCGTAAACAATAATATTAGAAAAATAAAGGGGATAGTCCCTTTATGGCATAGTCCGACGTCGCCATTTTTTTTTTCAAAATCTCGGCGTGTATTTAAACAGGTATTTATGGGTAGAGGACAATTAAACAAAGTAGAAATGTTTGCAACATGGTGCTTTAAAGTGTCATGTTACCGAGATATTTGGAGGTCAAGTCGCCAAGTGAGAATAATGACAATTTCATCGTGCACCACGATTTTGAAATTAAAAATCAAAATGGCGAATGGGGTGCTAGTACCATGCCAGCTCTCATAGAAAAATGTTCGAACCCCTTTGTAATATCTTAAGTAATGGAAAGAAAGTAGGTGGGCCAAAAAATAATGGCTCATATAATGTCAGTAATATCTTTATTTAGAAACAATACAAAATTAAATCAGAATCAGTTCTAACGAAAAAAATCAAAGTATACAGGAAAGCTTCACATTGGTCTCGACTAAACATTTAAATAAGTCATTTAAACATAACCAATTAAAGTCATTTAACACCTATTTGTAAAATCTCCTGTGACTTCATTGGTTTGTCTACAAGACTTGGCAATAAACAAAAAAAAAATGCTGTTTTTAATAGGACTTAATCACAAAAACGACCATATTGCAAAAAAAAAAAAGTTATGACGTTGCTAGGGATCTTTATACATCGAGAATATGACACTAAACGACATCATTTTAATACTCAAACAAGAAAAACAAAAACTTAAAATAATTCAAATAAATCTAAACAATGCTGAGTTGGTCTTTGAGTAGCTTCGTTTCTTCAATGAGCGTTGATATTTGTCCGGTTCTGAAATTGAAACGAAACAATCGTCACTTCTCCCGAGTCTGGAAGTAGCTGTACACCAGGATATGCAGGTTGCTGTAATATTCCAATAATATACTTTCACTGGCCTGTTGGTCTAGTGGTTAGTGACCCTGACTGCAAAGCCGGAGGTCGTGGGTTCGATTCCCACCCAGGACAAACTTTGTGTGATGAGCATTATTGTTTGTTCTGTGTCTGGGTGTAATTTATCTACAATATGTATGTATTTATAAATTATATAAGTATGTATATCAGCTGTCTGGTTACCATAACACAAGCTCTGCTTAGCTTGGGATCAGATGGCCGTGTGTGAGTTGTCCCAAGATATTATTATTATTATTAGATTCCCATCACTTCCCGTGAGTGTCGTAAGAGGCGACTAAGGGACTCACCAGAGAATGGGCAGCAGCATTCTCTGTAGGTACATTGCTACAGCTACACTGCGATACCCAGCCCGCCTGACAAGCGTGGCGGTTATGGCAAACCGCCCTTTTGGGGGAGGCCTATGTCCAGCGAGAAGTCAGTCGTCCAGCAGTGGACGTCTTTCGGCTGATATGGCTGGCTGGATACTTTCATTGGCAGGAGGCTATCAGCTGATAGACGCGTGTGTTTTTCATAATAATTTAAACATATTTTATTAGGAATAAATCCAATATCTACACGAGACAAAGCTCCCAAGTAAGTACCTCGTTTCAGGTTGTTAACACACTGACCTCTGATTTCTGAACTAAGAATTTATCTAATTCAATTTTAAGCTGAAAATCTGTCAGTCTTTGGCATTAAAGTGGGATTTAGCTCCAAATACTTAATTCTGAAACCAGCCTTAAACCTCATCTAGATTAGACTGATCCTGTACCACTGCCTCATCATCATCATCATCATCTTCCTGCCCTTATCCCATCCCATGTTACTTGGGGCGGCGCAACACGTATTTTTCTTCCATTCTGTCCTATCAGCCGTCACACTATCACTAACTCCCTTTTCTTTCATATCGCTCCTCACACAATCCATCCATCTTTTCTTTGGCCTCCCTCTTCCTCTCCATCCATCCAGATTTATATTCATAACCCTTATAGTTACATGCGTTTCATCCCTCCTCTTCACATGATTAATTAAGTGTTACATTCAAATAGTACCTCTATAGTAAATATAACTTACTGTTGCTGCAGTATGGATGAGATGGTATCGCTGTGCGACTTGCCGAGTGCGATGTCTTTCTTCTTGTACTCCGAGTGCCATTTCTCCAGCTAAAACAATAAAAAGTTAAAATTCAAAAAATTCAAAATTCAAATGATTTATTTTAAATAAACCATTCACAGGCACTTTTGAATTGTGTTTTGAATTGTGTGGCAGTCTTCTTCATATTTTCGAGTCAATGATAAACTCCTTAGATACAGTTCTCGTCAAATGACTGTGCCCCTCTGAAGTTAGCCATTAGCAAAGATCGCTTGGTGCAGTCACGTAGAGGGAGCAAGCGGGACGCAAGCATGCATCGAACGTAAACGTAACACTGAGACATAACATCGCGCCGCCATAATCCCCGCCCCGCGCATGCGCAGTTGCAGTTTGTTCGTAATTTTGACTACTACGCAGCCACTCGTAGCCAACTTCAAATCAAATCTACGTAGCCTTTGCTCAACTATGTTGTTGTATGCTTTCAGTCAAACGTACGCAGCTGAATACTAGTATTTTACATGAAGCGACTTCCTATCTGAGCACCAGAACCCAGTAATGGGTCAACACTACACTCTTTGGCAAGACTTCCTACCTGTAACGACTGTCAAACATGTTCAAATGACAGCCGGGACCAATGGCATCACGTGCTTTCCGAGACATGGAGGAGTCAAGCCAGAGAACAACTCGTGTCGCTGATATTGTTTAGCCACAAGCTTCATTGGCGGATCCAATGGGCGCTAAGGGGCTTAAGCCTCTCCCAAGAGACCGAGATTTCTTTGGTAGTCTACAACCTAATGAAGTTTTTGAGGATTTTGCTTGTATAGTGATCGCTACCCTCAGTGGGGTCAAGCCTCCTACAAACGACAGTCCTGGATCCGCCACTGCCGAACTCTTCCTACAATAAAGTACATTGTATGTATGTACGTACCTCGGTAGTCTTGTGCTGCGCGTGTTGCTTGAGCATGAGGATCTGGTCTCCGAGCCGCTCGCCGCATCGCTTGTACTTCTCCAGTTCAGCCAGCAGCTCCCGCTCAGCCGGGCTGGCTGATGCTGACGCGCGGATGTTGCGGATTACTGCTGAGCATCTGTAACGTTACACAAATTATAATTAATAGAAGTCTAGGACTCGAGCAGCTCGATAGTGTTAGCATTCAAGCGACCGAGTATCTTCTGTTTAAAAAGTCACAGAACAGCCACAAGTTTGCGTCGAGTTATGAACAGTGAAACTCGCCACCAGCCGTAGCCACCTTATCCCGGATATGAGTGGATGGATCAACCATCATATCAGCCGATAGACGTCCACTGCTGGACATGGGTCTCCATCAGATGGGGGGGAGGGGGGGGGGGTTGCCACAACCGCCACGCTTGTCAGGCGGGCTGGGTATCGCAGTGTAGCTGTAGCAATGTACCTACAGAGAATGCTGCTGACCATTCTCTGGTGAGTCCCTTAGTCGCCTCTTACGACAGCCACGGGAAGTGATGAGATGGTGCTATTTTTTTACGGCCGATACCATATGGAACAAGGATTAACCAACCTATCAGAAACTAGATATGTGTGGTTCGAAACTATTGTACTAAAAGATGATGTTAAATAATATTTACCTATATTTGAGGTCATCTTGATGTTTCTCAGCTAACATACACTTTTCCTTGAGAACGGTAGAATCTAGTTGGACATTGTCTATTTCTTTCTGAAAATATAAACAGTAAAATATTAGTTGCTAGTTTACGAAACTGTTGGATAACAAGGGTTTTTACTGAAACAAATCGACAACTACGGGTGTCTACTTCTGTGCTTTTTTTTATGGATGGAAAATTGTCAAATGACTCCTGCCACTCTGGGTGGAGCGGAAGGGAGTGTCAGACCCTTACTGACTAATACCCATCCGTGGTCCTCGTAGTGCCCTTTGCTTTCCAGGGCCGCGGTGACTCTTTCGAACAAAATCCTGTACCCTGGCAGGCTCTGTCCCAGTCTACTATGCTGACATCTCTGTGAGGCGCGCGTGGAACACAACTTGTCTCAGGTCGGGCGGCGAGCCTCCCCACGCGCTAGGTCCTTGCCCCGTAGTAGGTGCGCGGGCGGCCAGCTCGTCCCTCCGCGGGGCGGCCAGCTCGTCCCTCCGCGGGGCGGCCAGCTCGTCCCTCCGCGGGGCGGCCAGCTCGTCCCTCCGCGGGGCGGCCAGCTCGTCCCTCCGCGGGGCGGCCAGCTCGTCCCTCCGCGGGGCGACTTGTTCGCGCGAGGGCTCTCGCCTGCAGATCCCACGGAGACACCGTGCGGTGCCCCCGGGGCCGCCGGATAGCCAGGACCCTTTGTGACGCGTTGAGCTGGCGAGTAGGTCGCCGCCTCTACGAAAGCGCCCACACCGGGGCCCCATAAGGAGCCATAGACCGCACGAGCCCCGCGTAGATTCCGGCAGGAGGTATTTAAAAGCAGCCCCAGCCCACTCTGGGAGTCAAACATCGGAAATGCTCGACGTACACTTCTATGCTCCCACCTATAGTTCGTGCACGTTGTATGGTTTGTATTGTGTACAATGAAAACTATTTCCATAGTACCTGTAAGTCCTGCAGCCAGTCCTGGTGCTGGTTGCTGAGCGAGCGCAGAGAGTGCAGCTTGCGCGCGATGGCGTCGCTGGCGCGCTGCTGGCGCGAGATGTACTCGGCGCGCAGCTTCAGTGTCGCGCCTGTTAGGAACTGAAACATTTTGAACGAATTATATTACTTATAATAATAATAATAAGCAAACTATACTGCTTCAGGGAGGGCAATACCCGGCCACGTGTGATGCGCTTTGTGAGGCGGGCGTTTTCGGGGACTGGAATCAGCCCTCGAGAATACACCTCCCGTGTCACAGAGCGCATCGACTTCCTGAAGCAGAAAGTTTGTGCATGGGCAAACCGTATTCGGCGGTATAAGCGGCGGGTTGACCGATACTTGCAGAATCGTATGTTCCAGAGCGATGAGAGGTGGGTGTATAGAGCTTGGGAGCGACCTGAACAAAGTGTGACGGACGTGTGCCGACCGGATGATATCGCCACGAGTACATTCTGGCGAAACATCTGGTCGGTGCCCGTCTGTCATGCCGAAGGTGGTTGGATGCGCGATGTCGAGCGTATGTGTGAAACTATACCACCAATGGAACTTATTAACATCACCCCATTGGATGTAGCCAAAGCAGTCCGTCCGTTACCAAACTGGAAATCTCCAGGACCGGACGGACTGCATAACTTCTGGCTCAAATGGTATAGCAGCTCACACGCACTCCTGGCATCTCAATTCCAATCATCCTTAGAGTCTGGGTCGCTACCACAGTTTCTAACAACTGGCGTTACCCACCTGCTCCATAAGACAGGTAGTCCCGCGGAACCCAAGAATTATAGACCGATTACTTGTTTGTCGACGGTCTATAAACTTCTTACATCCATTTTGAGAGTGAAAATTAATGATCACATTGAGACTAATTCAATTATGTCCGCCTCTCAGAATTGATGTAGGAAAGGGTCCCGCGGCACTAAGGAGCTACTCCTCATAGACATGGCCATAAGCCAACAGGTTCGTCGATCCCGTAAGGATCTGTCGACATGTTGGATAGATGACAAGAAGGCCTATGACTCTGTGCCACATACATGGCTCATGAAGGTGCTGGAGTTGTACAAAATAGATGCAACTCTACGCATCTTCCTTGAGTCATGTATGAGGCAATGGAAAACGGTCCTTCGCTATCCAGGATGTCGACCGACTCAAGGGAATGATTCCAGGGCGACAGTTTGAGTCCAGTTTGGTTTTGCTTAGCTCTGAATCCACTTAGCACACTGCTGGAGGATACAGGCCTTTTTTTTTTTTTTTTTTTTTTTTTTCGAGGATGGGAAATCATCAAATGACCCCTCCCGCTCTGGGTGGAGCGGTAGGGAGTGTCAGACTTTTACTGACTAAAACCCACCCTTTAGTCCTCCTAGTGCCTTTCTTCCCAGGGCCGCGGTAACTCTTTCGAACAAATCCGCAACTCTGGTAGAGGATTCAGGCCTAGGCTATCGGTTGAGAAGAGGTGGTCAAGCCATATCTCACCTCCTTTACATGGATGATCTGAAACTCTTTGCCCCCAACATCTGAGGGAATTCAACTCTCGGATTCCACACAGGTTAGATCCCTCAGCTCGACCGAAACCTACAAGTATTTGGGTATGTCGGAAGCGTTGGGCATTAATGTTGCTGACATGAAGCAATCGCTGAAGGAGCGCTTCTTTGGCCGCCTGAAAAAGGTTGAGGGAAAATGAAATGAAAATGGGGGAGACACAAATCCACAATCCCCACGCTTGTCAGGCGGGCAGGGTATCGCAGTGTAGCTGTAGCAATGTAGGTACCTACAGAGAATGCTGCTTCCCATTCTCTGGTGAGTCCCTTAGTTGCCTCTTATGAGAAGTGATGGGATGGTACTATTCTTTTACGTCCGACACCATACGGAGTAGCGTAGAAAAACCTTTAATTAATTAAAATTAGATCGGAATGAATTGACTTTCATAATTTACCTCTAAGCACTCCTTTGGACTAGGTTCTGCTTTCTTACTGATTTGCAGGATCGGTTGGGAGACGTCTCTGGTTAGAATCTCTTGTATTATCGAAGTGAAGGTCAGCTTCTGTCTCTGGAATTATAAATAAAACCGATTTCAAAAAATATTCTGTTATGTGAAAGGACTTTCCGATTGGACTGGCAATTTCATCAAAATCGGTTCAGTAGTTTGGTTTTTAAATCCAAATAGCTGGAAAATTATGTCATTCAAGTAAACCAAATCTAATCTAAAACTTTGTAGTATTGTTTTATTTGGAAGTCAGTTGTATTTTTCAAGCAGTCTGGGCCTAAACCACCAACTCTTAAAGCAGTATTACTTTAATATTGCTTCCAGTGGGAAAGAGACGGAGCTATACGTCCTGTATAGCTCCATCTCTTTCCCACTGGAAGTAATATTGAAGTAATACTGCTTTAAGAGTTGGTGGTTAGGCCCAAGATCTAGTTGGTAGCATTTAGGTATTTTAGTTTATTCATATATGACTTTTATTGAGTAATGGGCTAGCTCTTGACCTCAATCACGCCTGATGGAAAGCGATGGATGAGGTCTATGATGGAGCGAGCGTGCCCAGTGCGTGCCTTAAGGCACTGGTACTCCCACGCAGCACACAGCAGACTGCTTGACGCCGGGCGGAGGTGGGAGGGTGGTCGTGAAGCAGGCGCTACCACCGCAAGGGAAGGGTTGGCCAGTCTCGTGAGGTGTTTGGTGAGACTGTCAGGATGCGCCGAGCGAGAGGTTCACTTGAGTCAAGTTCAGTTGAGATGGAACACATTGCGCTACACGAGGAGGCTCCTTCATGCATCACATAATTATATCATACATGATGCCACTCTCCTTCTGAAGCTGTCGTGTACACCTTCTGTATCCCGAGTAGGGTTACACAAAGTTATGCATGCTAAAGAACAAGTGGAAAAATCATATCGGTATTCGTATTGAACGGACGCGTACAGTGTATTAGTTGTGTATAACTCATTAGCTAATGAGCTTATTGTAATCGAGTGTCGGCTGACCTTGAGGCCGATCGACGCTTTGTGAGTTTTGTGAGAATGTCGGACCATAGTGATGGGGATAATGCTACTGATATGGAGATAATAAGAAGTTTTGAAAATAATCACAAGAATTTGGAAGCGAATAATTTACAAGGCAAAGAAAGCAGTGAAATTACTAGAAGGAGTGCAGAGAAGAGGAAAGAAAGGGAAGATGGAAATAGTGACGAACGAAATGATGACGAATTTATAACGGTGAATAGAAGAAGAGCGAAACGTATGATCACAAGTAACTCAGTGGAACTAACAAGGAATATGAGGGTAGAAGAGGAAAAAAATTTGTCTTCGCAAAACCCAGCTGATTATGAAGTATGTGTCACCTCCGTCGATGTTTTACCTAAGCAAATAGCGATGGCCAAGTTACTCAGATCTGAAAACATTACGGGTATCATTAGGATCAAATATAAAAGCTCTTTTAAAGTTTTAATCCAATTTAAGGATAAGGAATCTGCGGTAAAACTATTGGAGTGTCACGAGATTAAAGAAAGAGGACTGCGTTGTCAACTTACTCAAGATTTGACTATAACGTATGGTTTGGTGAGAGGGGTCGATTTGGATCTGACAGAAGATGAGCTTACTAAAATCTTTGAGTCGTCTGCTGAAATCCTATCGTTTAAAAGATTAAAACGTTTAAATTCAGACGGGAAATGGGTGGAAAGTGAGTCGATAAGGGTGTGCTTCAAAAGCAATAGCATGCCTCCTTTTATCCATGCTTATGGCTGCCGTTTCAAAGTTGAGCCGTACGTGTTCCCAGTGACACAATGTAACGGTTGCTGGCAGTTTGGCCATTTCATAAAATATTGTCCCATTAAAAAAATAATATGTCCGAAATGTGCGGGAGATCACGTTAATTGCAGCATTCAAAATTATAAGTGCCTTAATTGTAAGGGCAATCATTTTGTTTTAGACAAAAAGTGTCCTTTCTTTGTGAAAGAAAAGTCTATACGAAGCATCATGAGCAAACAACAAGTAACATATCGCAGAGCCCTACAGTTATTTTATGAAAATAAACAAAAAGAAAAGGTCATTAGGGAACATTCGAGTGAATACGCCGTGTCTCCTCACAACCAGTTTAGTTATCTACAGAATAATTATGAATCATACCGAGATAAACTAGTGGTGGGTTTGCAACGGCAAGATGTGGTATCTGATGATCAGAACATAGAAGATGAGTCAGAAAAAAGTTCAGGTGAAATGTCTACAATTCTTCAAGCACCAAAATCAAAACGAAGAAAAAATAAGAAAAAGAGGGAGTTTTATGATTCTAATAAGCGTGCAATGGAAACCGTAACAGAGAAACCGCAGAATGAAGAAGAGAGTGGTAAAAGGGACAGCGAGTTGACATATAAATTTGAGTATAAGAAATTATGGTTTAAAATTAAAAATATTATACTGGCAGAGGGTACATTTGAAGAAAAAATTAGTTCTGTTTTGAAAATGATTTCTGGTGAACTTAATAAGTTTTTGACTAATATGTTGTTAAATGGGAGATTAATTGAGCGATTAATTAAATTCGTAAATGGATAATTTACCTAAACATATAAAGTTAAACATATTGCAATGGAATGCTCAAAGTTTTTGGCCCAAATTGATTAGTTTTAGGGATCTATTAATACGTGAATGTATTCACATTGCCGTTATTAGCGAGACATGGTTTGACATTGATTCTACGATAAATATAAGTGGCTATAATGTATATCGAAATGATAGATACGATTCGTACGGAGGAGTGGCAATAATAGTACACAAATCTATTCATTCTCATATTTATTCTTTTAGCACTAACAATTCTGGCATTGAAATATTATGTGTAAAACTTCTCAACTGCAAAGATTTAGAATATGTTCTGTCTATCTATTGTCCATCTTCCGTACAAACGCAATTGGCTGACTGGGATACACTTTTCTCAACTTTTTCCGCGAAAACAATAATTGCCGGTGACTTCAATGGCCACCACACTAACTGGTCAGTCAAAACTGATGCGAGAGGTATTCAGATTATGAACGCGGCGCTTGACAATGATTTTATTTCTCTCAACAGTGGTGCGGCCACGCGAGTAAAGTTAGTCAACGGAATTTTACAACAAACCTCACCTGACATTTCTTTTGCTTCATCAGACATAGCTATTAAATTTATGTGGCAGGTGTATAATGAAAACTTAGGAAGTGATCATTTGATAATTAAAATGTCGATTCATATAATTAATGACTTTATTTTTATTAAAAAACGGAACCTGAAAAAAGCGGATTGGACTGGATACTCTCGAACTATTGCCGATAATCTTGGTGTATACAGCGACGGATCGAACAGGATTCAAAATATGTATGATCATTTTGTTAGTGAAATTAATAATGCGGCGGATAAGCATATTCCCTATATAAAATATTGTAATAAACCTGCTGGAAACTTTATTCCAAAGCAGTATTGGAACCCTCAATTATCGAAAATAGTTGCTCAGCGTAGACTAGCTTTGACCACCTTTCGTCGTAACCCTACTCCCGAAAATTTGTCAAATTTAGAGAAACTAACTCATGAGTCACAAGACCTAATACGTAAAGAAAGATTTCTAAGCTGGCAGAAGTTCTGTAACTCTATTGATGAAGTAACTTCAGCCTCTGATCTCTGGCGTCGCATGAGATGGATGAAGGGCTTTAGACAAAATAAAATGTATTGTTCTCTTGAAAAGCAAAGCGAGCTGCTGTGTTCACTTACTCCAGATTACGTCACAAATGTTATGCCAACATTTGAATCTAGAAATTTAACCTTAGAAGCTGACTTCTCCATGCCAGAACTTAAAAGCTGTTTTAAAAAAAAGGACACAGCGCCAGGCGAAGATGGCATAACTTACTCCATGATCTATCACTTACCTGATACAGCAAAAAATTTCATGCTTAGATTATATAATAATATTTTTAAATTTGGCATTATTCCTAAACACTGGCGAAACATACAGGTAATCCCCATCCCAAAGGTTAATTCCACCTCTCATGGTGAACCGAAATTAAGACCTATATCCTTACTTTCTTGTCTCTCTAAAATTTTTCATTTATTAATATTTAGACGTTTAGAGTGGTACATTGAAAACACAAAAGTTCTCTCACCGCATACAGTCGGCTTTAGAAAATCACAGTCCTGTTTAGATTCCATAACTCGTTTAGTCTCACATATTCAAATAGGTTTTTCCAAGAATATTCCAACGTTAGCTTGTTTTATAGATATTGAGAGCGCTTACAATAACGTTTCTATTGATGTAGCGATGAAAATATTGGATAGTCTTCAAATAGGAACTAAAATTTGTACATATCTTTGGTCCTTTTTAAGCGAAAGATACCTCAATATTAAATCGAACACTGGTCAAACTACACTCTCCAGATGGACCAATAAAGGCCTTGCGCAAGGGGATCCTTTATCCCCGTTGCTTTTCAATATAATAACACACAAAATATGTATCCAAACGCAAAACATATTACTATCGCAGTATGCCGACGACTTTGTTTTGTTTGTTAGTGATAAAGACATTCAAAGGTGTGAAATACGTATTCAACAAGCGCTTGACTCTGTAATTATTTTTTTAGATGAATTGGGTTTAGTTTTATCTCCAAGTAAATCTCAATACTGTCTCTTTAGTAAGGGCCAAAGGAGATTTTTTCCTACCCTAAAAGCAAACGGCCAACTATTGGCAAGATCGGATTGTGTGAAATATTTGGGGATTTGGTTGGATAGGAACTTGCGCTGGGGGAAACACGTAAAGGAAACTGTAGATAAATGTTCGAAATTTTTTAACATTTTGAAAGTGTTGGCCGGTAGTACGTGGGGTGTACATACTAAGCATTTACGTAGGTTGTATATCTCATTAATAAGAAGTAGGCTTGACTACGGTAGCTTCATTTATGATTGTGGCGCCAAAGTTCATACCAACAAGTTAAATAAAATACAGAATCAAGCATTGCGAATCACGGGAGGATTTATTAAAAGTACCCCTATCCATGTTATGGAGTGCGAGTTAAATATAATGCCCTTATTTTTAAGAAGACAATACTTAGCCTATAAATTTATGTTGAAAAGTGTATCCTGGTCTAATAATACAACTGTTGATATTATATCTGATTTGAGCGAGCTTTGCCATAATGAATACTGGAAGAACAAAAAAAAGCCTTTACTCGTTGAAACAGTTGATGATATAAAAACATTTCAAGTGTCCTCATCAGATACGCTTAGGATGTTTAGTTTAGATATATGGGTATCAGCCATTGAATTGCAGGAGCATATTAAAGGTGATCTGGAATGCGTAACAGGTAGCAAAACTTCATTTGAACCTAATTCCCTACTAAATAATGTTATAGAAGAACTAAATACAAAATACAGTGGTTGGCATAAATTCTATACTGATGGGTCTAAGAGTGCGCATGGACAGGGGGTTGGGTATTTCTATCAAAATTTTAATGTTAAAACTGGTTTCAAGATAAATGCTTGTGTATCAATCATGACGCTGGAGCTTATTGCAATATTTCAAGCCATGTCATATGCAAATGAACGAAGATTAAATAAAATTGTTATTTTTTCTGACAGCAAAAGCGCTTTGCAACACGTGGCTCGATGTGCCTCTGGTATCAGAGGTGTATCGATAGCCTACGATATTATTAGTACCATTCATAAATTCAATAAAAATGGCATTGAATTTAGATTGCAATGGGTTCCAGCTCACATTGGTGTGAAAGGTAACGAGGAGGCTGATCGAATATCTAAGTTAGCAGCTGTAGATGGAAATGAGTTTAGTTTTTTGCCGGACTACTCAGATTTGATCCCTAAATTTAGAACTAAATGTTACGAGTTCTGGAAAAATCATTTTGATGAAAAATCGGAAACAAAGGGAATCTGGTATAAAACCATTCAGCATGAGCCTCCTCGTTATCTATGGTTTGATGATGGCAAACTGAACAGAGGTTATGTTAAAATAGCATTAAGACTCCGATCGGGACACTATCCATCGGCAAAGTTTGCGTTCTTGATGAAAAAAGTCGAATCACCAAATTGCATTACTTGTAATAAAATCGAGGACGTACAACATTTGTTGATGGACTGTGTAAAAAATAAGATTGAGAGAGAAAAATTGGAAAGAGAGTATGGCTTGAACAGGTTAGATATTGGCTTAATTCAGACGATATTATCATACCCTAAGTCTGATCTAGCAAAACAACTTTGTAGGCTGGCAGTAAGCTCAAATCCGTAATGTTATATTGTAAGTAATGTAAAGTGCATTTATATTGTTTAAGGTACAATGGGGTTGACGTATCCTTGTGGATAAAAACCCCCATAAAAATAATAAAGATAAAAAAAAAAAAAAAAAAGTGGAAAAATCGTCTTTATTTTTGTAAAAAAAACAATGAGTATATTATGTAAAACATTGTCCTAGAGTGAGAAAGAATTTCTTAGCAATACGAGTTAATACCAACCCGGTTACTAGATTGCGGAGGTTATACAACGTGTAACAGAATAAACGCAATAGTCTAATGACCCCCTTTTCAGGTATTGCGTTATCTGTTCAAGTTGCAGTTTTGGTTATAACAATTATTGCGTACCTACCTCTTTCAGTATATTGTTGATGTCATCTTGTTCGAGGGTCGGGTTCTTCAGCTGCAGTTCCTTATACAGTTGTTCTTCTAATCCGAATGGTTCCAATGTTCTGTGGGGACAAAAATATTATCATTAGCTTTCTTTCCTGCCAGGGTTGTGGAATTCTTCAAGAGTCATCGCAGCCCTAGAACTCAAAGGACATGAGGTGGAACACGGATGGGTTTTAGCCAGTAAGAGTCTGACACTCCCTGCCGCTCCGCCCAGAGCGGGAGGAGTCGTTTGGTGATTTCCCAATCAAAAAAAGGCTTCTCTATTGCCGGGCGGCTGCACGGCCCGGCCGGCGCCCGTGCACACCAGGTGCCGCGCGATGTTCTTACCTAGCGACTAGCTTGCACTCCGCACACAGCACCAGCAGGCTGGGTAGCGGCGGCGCAGTGAGCGCGAGGCCCCCGGGCGGCTGCACGGCCCGGCCGGCGCCCGTGCACACCAGGTGCCGCGCGATGTTCTTACCTAGCGACTAGCTTGCACTCCGCACACAGCACCAGCAGGCTGGGTAGCGGCGGCGCAGTGAGCGCGAGGCCCCCGGGCGGCTGCACGGCCCGGCCGGCGCCCGTGCACACCAGGTGCCGCGCGATGTTCTTACCTAGCGACTAGCTTGCACTCCGCACACAGCACCAGCAGGCTGGGTAGCGGCGGCGCAGTGAGCGCGAGGCCCCCGGGCGGCTGCACGGCCCGGCCGGCGCCCGTGCACACCAGGTGCCGCGCGATGTTCTTACCTAGCGACTAGCTTGCACTCCGCACACAGCACCAGCAGGCTGGGTAGCGGCGGCGCAGTGAGCGCGAGGCCCCCGGGCGGCTGCACGGCCCGGCCGGCGCCCGTGCACACCAGGTGCCGCGCGATGTTCTTACCTAGCGACTAGCTTGCACTCCGCACACAGCACCAGCAGGCTGGGTAGCGGCGGCGCAGTGAGCGCGAGGCCCCCGGGCGGCTGCACGGCCCGGCCGGCGCCCGTGCACACCAGGTGCCGCGCGATGTTCTTACCTAGCGACTAGCTTGCACTCCGCACACAGCACCAGCAGGCTGGGTAGCGGCGGCGCAGTGAGCGCGAGGCCCCCGGGCGGCTGCACGGCCCGGCCGGCGCCCGTGCACACCAGGTGCCGCGCGATGTTCTTACCTAGCGACTAGCTTGCACTCCGCACACAGCACCAGCAGGCTGGGTAGCGGCGGCGCAGTGAGCGCGAGGCCCCCGGGCGGCTGCACGGCCCGGCCGGCGCCCGTGCACACCAGGTGCCGCGCGATGTTCTTACCTAGCGACTAGCTTGCACTCCGCACACAGCACCAGCAGGCTGGGTAGCGGCGGCGCAGTGAGCGCGAGGCCCCCGGGCGGCTGCACGGCCCGGCCGGCGCCCGTGCACACCAGGTGCCGCGCGATGTTCTTACCTAGCGACTAGCTTGCACTCCGCACACAGCACCAGCAGGCTGGGTAGCGGCGGCGCAGTGAGCGCGAGGCCCCCGGGCGGCTGCACGGCCCGGCCGGCGCCCGTGCACACCAGGTGCCGCGCGATGTTCTTACCTAGCGACTAGCTTGCACTCCGCACACAGCACCAGCAGGCTGGGTAGCGGCGGCGCAGTGAGCGCGAGGCCCCCGGGCGGCTGCACGGCCCGGCCGGCGCCCGTGCACACCAGGTGCCGCGCGATGTTCTTACCTAGCGACTAGCTTGCACTCCGCACACAGCACCAGCAGGCTGGGTAGCGGCGGCGCAGTGAGCGCGAGGCCCCCGGGCGGCTGCACGGCCCGGCCGGCGCCCGTGCACACCAGGTGCCGCGCGATGTTCTTACCTAGCGACTAGCTTGCACTCCGCACACAGCACCAGCAGGCTGGGTAGCGGCGGCGCAGTGAGCGCGAGGCCCCCGGGCGGCTGCACGGCCCGGCCGGCGCCCGTGCACACCAGGTGCCGCGCGATGCTGGAGCGGGAACACATCGCCGACAGGACTGATTCCATTTCCGCTGTAATAGGGAACAAACATTTTAAATGGACATTAAGAGGTGATGAATTAGTAATCGTTATCATCTACAGCTCGACTTCGCCTGCTGAGTATAGCCAATCTTCCAGTATCAGCGTCGCCCAGCGCGCCGCCACACGCCACACTCCCTCCCCCCCCCCCCTGCGGCCACCAGCCGGTCAGCGCCGCCCACCACGCGCATTGCAAGGCGTCTTGCTCAGCTTCATAAGAGTTCCGTAATTTGTATTACGGTTGTTGTGTCCGATGGGCAACTGCCCGATAGTTAATATTCGGGCTGTTGTATTTGTTCGAATCGCACGGTAAACTCTGATATCGCGATTTAGGATTTCGTTGTTAATTCGCAGCTGTTGAGATAGATGGCGCTGCGAGTATCATTGTTGCGATGTAGATTCTGCTACTTTGATTTTTGTAGCGTAATTAATGCCGCTACAAGTGAAAGGAGAGATACTTACTCTCATCAGCCAGCGCATAGTCCACTAGATGTCCTAGTATAGGAAGCGTGATCGCGTGCACGCCGCCCGCGTGGACGCAAGCGTACGTGTTGTTTGTGCACTGCAAGTAAAGCAAGTAAATATCAACTGTACTGCAGTGAGAATTAAGTTGATTTCATAATAAATAGTTGGCTGTTGAAAAGGGCACGAAATGTTAAAGTTGCAGCGGATACTGAACCTTATATGTTGGCAATAAATTTGCTTGTTGAAATCGACTCCAACACATTTATGTGTGCATAACTCGGCATTATATTAAACAGTTGATTTTTTTTCGTGATCTCAGGTTTGGCCCCTTAGCAAAAATTGTTCATAATGATGAGTATAATGACGCCTTTTCAGGTATTGCGATCATTCTGTTTCATATTGTAAATTAATTTTATTTCAAAATGATTAGTACCTACTGTTTAAAAAGGTCAAAACACAGTCATAAGTGGTAGTAGAAATTAAACCTTATGCCCAGGCATTAAAGTTAATTTTCTTACATATTTCCACTTACCGGATAAAGGTGTACTGGATACGAATACTGCAGATCATCGTCTGGGTTCAGAACCATGTTCAGTTCTACAGCTTCCACCACATAGAGGGCGTGACTGTCGCCGTCTTCTCTCTCTGAGGGCTGGAAATAGAGAGGTAGGTAGGTTAAGTAAACATCAAACATCCAACCCAGGTCCCTGTAAGTATGTGAACTGAGCGATTAGTTTTTGCTAAACAATAGAAAAATCCTTTTGAATGAATTTTGATCGCAGAGGCTCATCACATTGGAGACAACAAGCAGTAGGTATTATTGTGTTGAGGAATTTGTTCGAAAGAGTCACCACGGCCCTGTAACGCAAAGGGGATTAGGAGGAACACGGATGGGTTTTAGTCAGTAAGAGTCTGACACTCCCTTCCACGCCACCCAGAGTCGAGGAGTAGCGGAACAGAGAGTGAAGTCCCGCATACCTCCGTTGAAAAGGGAGGATCCTCCGACCGGACGGTTGTTGTGTCCGGTGGGCAACTGCCCGAGAGTTCATATTCAGGCTGTTGTATCTGTTCGAATCGCACGGTGAACTCTAATATCGCGATTTAGGATTTCGTTTTTAGTTCGCTGCTGTTGAGATAGATGGCGCTGCGAGTCTCATTGTTGCGATGTAGATTCTGCTACTTTCATTTTTGTGGCGGTATTAATGCCGCTACACCCTCATCTCAATTCGACATGATCACATGACCAGAGCAGGACCGACAGTTTTGAGTGGTTTTCGAGGCACGGCGTTTATAATCAACTTGCAGACTCCGGAAGGCTCAGAGTCCTAGAACCTAGTAACCTGTAACCGCCTGGATAATCCAGGCTCTGGCCCACGAGGCAGTTGAAGTTTCTACTTACATTAGGCAACAACAGACAATGGTACAGCGCCGCGGAGCAGGTAGCCACAACGACCAGTGGCGGGGTGTCTCCCCCTCCAAGAGCGGTGATGGAACACGACTCCGAGCCGTAGTTGTCGTCAGCTGGGGGATACATTGCGAGAGGACCCGTTAGCTTTGGTGCGAGTGGGCTGTAAAGAGAGACAAGAGGAATAAAAATTATTAGGTCTTTGAAAGATGGAGCAAATGGGGATTACAAAAAGATACGTAATTGTTAAAGCACTTACGTATATTATACTAATATTATAAAGGGGAAAGTAACTTTGTCTGTCTGGAACCTCTTCACGGCTGAACGGATTTGTATGAAATTTGGTACAGAGATAGATTACACCTTGGAGAAGGACATAAGCTAGATTTGTGTCTCACCTCTTCTTATCGAGCTCACACTGCATCATATAAACGTCCCCGTTGCCCCTCAGGATCAGCAGGGTATCGGAGTCAGGTATCGGCGTGAAGTCTACCGCCGTGTCTCCGAGGCTGTCCAGGATGTCTCTACCGGCCAACTGACCTGATGGCTTGATGCCAATACTGAGGATCTGCACCAGTTTGGGACCCTTCTTCAGGGCTATGTTGTAGAGCCTGAAATGTGCGAGAATTTGATTAATTTTCTGGGATCCTTTTTGTTAGAGTAGTAATTGTATCAGTGTGGAAACGACAGTTATAATATGAGAAGAAAAACCCTATATTGCAATTGAATAATAATGGCTTCACATGACTTCAGACGGATTTCAACGACAGAAAGGTACTACTAATAATTAAATAAAAATTGTTTATTTCTTTTAAGCATATTCCGTCCCACTGCAGGGCAAATACCTCCCTTTCTTCAAATAATGGAATTAAAATTGTGTGCATTTTTTTAAGCAAAGTTCGAATTCACATCTCAGTCGCAATCTGTCAAAAACACCTCTAATTTCTATACATTTTTGTCTGAGATGCGTATTTCGTATTCAATGCTTAAAAAATTGCAGCATTGGTCCTTAAATCTCTAATATTTTTTTTTATTACAAAATTTCTAATATTAGAAAATGTAGTTAGGTATTATAATGTTTCATTCCTACCTGATAGTGTTATCAGACCCCAGCACGAACACATGCGACAGTGATCCAGGATGCCAGTGAACCCGCCGCACTTCACCCTGGCAGTACAGGAACCTTTCGTCCAGGGAGTAGCTCCTGTAAAGAGAACAATGCTAATAGTAGTCATTAATTGGAGAAACAGCGAAGTTAATTTCATAGGGGTGAGATAGAGTGAGATATGTATATCGGATCTGGGTAGTCTATTGTTCGAACGATAACTGTCTTCATATGATCCATATCGACACCACCAACTTAGACTTCGCCCAACGCCAATAAACAAAGACGCTTGTGTCTCATTTCAAATCCTAACTCGTACATATACATACGATTTATAAACCCTTTGCTGAAGGGTTTAAAAATCGTACGTATTAGTAGTTCGTGATGAATTGCGAATATGTGATATGAGCCTTGAGCTTAAGATACAGTAAATAAATAATGAGTTTTAACACGTTTTTAGTCCCTCAGCAAAAACACACTAATTTCACTCCAGAGCCCAAAGAGTTACACTGAGTTCGTGTACCGCATAGTGTACACGGACTAGGCAGGACCGTGGCACGGGTACCAAATAGGGTACACTGGACTGGTCACGTGTTAACAATACTTTTTGAAAAAGTATGATTTGCTAAAAATAATCGAATTTGTGTCAACATTAATCAATAGTGAGTACATTAGCTTAGCCACCAAATTGAGGACTAAACGCCTAGCAAAGTAATATGATGGCAATGCGGCAACAGTGTTGCCATGTTCACCGTAAAAACAAGCCAATAACATCGTCCGAAAAAAAAAAACGGTAACATCCATTACATCTATGATAAATAAGCGGTAAGACCACGGAACCCTCACGTGGCTTCTAATAATTTGATTATTCGCCGGCCATTTTGTTTTTTTTTCTCTTTTTTGGCGGGAACGCGGTCTGGATTAATCGTGCGTTTAGATCTCGCCTTCTTGTTGGATTTACTTGTTTAATATTAAAATGGGGTCTGTGATTCCGAACTGACGGTAAGGTGAAAGGCAAAATGAGCCACATTTTGTGGGAGGATTTATGTAGTACATTTTTGTGGTTATTCGGGCCATATTAAAAGTTGATTGAGATGGTGTAAAATGTACCGAGCAGTGGCTCAAGTCAACAAATGCTCGTCAATAACACTCCTTGTTTTGGGCAGTCGTAGTCGTGTAAAAGAACCTCCTCCTTTTTTAGAAGTCGGTTAAAAATTCTTTATGAAGATGTCAGACTTGACGGTTGCGTGTGCTGCATTTAATTTTATGGGCTATATTATGGGTAGCAGAACAATGACAAAATTGCTCAGCTCGACAAAAATCTCGAAGCAAATTCACTGTCGTTTCGCTAGAATGCTCGCTAAAACGCTCCTGTTTACTTTAAGATTCGCTAGAATGCTCATTACAAGTGGATGCTCTTGTCTCACAGCGGCTTTAGAGTTCGAAAAAAAGGTTAAAAATATATAAAATAACAGTATTGCTTAGACCATTAAAACCTCATTAAACAATCGTTGCCATCTAACTTATAGAAGTGTCATCTTCTGCTAACTCACTCAGATTCTTATGAATACTAGAATTGTCCGCTTCCATTTCATCATCATCATATCAGCCGAAAGACGTCCACTGCTGGACATAGGCCTCCGCTAATTGTTGCCACAACAATCGGTCCTGGGCCTAAACCACCAACTCTTAAAGCAGTATTACTTTAATATTACTTCCAGTGGGAAAGAGACGGAGCTATACAGGACGTATAGCTCCGTCTCTGAGTAAGAGTTGATGGTTAGGCCCCTGCGCGCTTAGCATCCATCGGCAACCAGCGACCCTCACCAGGTCATCGGTCCACCTTGTGAGAGGCCTTCCAACGCTGCGTCTACCGGTACGCGGTCGCCACTCCAAAACTTTTCGGCCCCATCGACGATGCCCGAGCAATGCCGGTTCCATTTGCTTTGCTCTAAAACGTCATGTAGGTAATGCATTCTGCAGGTTTTCTCATAGTTTTCGATGTTTAACATTTTTCCGAAAACCAAACCACACTATCCAAATCTGTTCCTCTTCTTCTTCGTCGTTCCCTCAATGCTGAGGATCGCCACCACATACTACGCGTCTCCAAGCCATGCGGTCTTCTGCAACATGGACCGCTCTGTACATGCCGCCTCCAACAGCCTTCTTCACAGCGTCTGACTATCTTGCCGGTGTCCAGTATCCAGTGTGATAGAGTGTACAATATCCAGTTTTCCCCGTTATTAATTAAGTTAAACAAGTAACCCAGGGGTTCCCAAAAAGCCGAGTACTTCAAAAAGCGTTTACTTCACAATTACAATGTCTATCAATAGGTCCCGCCACTGGGGCACAGCACAGCGCATGCTACACGTCCAATTTACGCTAATCTCATTGTCGGCCACGTTCGGGATTCAGTTACAGCAGACCGTTCATTGTGTGCAACTTTGAATTCATTGGGAATTGCCTAGCGTTTTAATATTTTCTATGTAGGTTGGAGGACCTATACTTACTCGTATATTTTTATAGGTCTCAAAAAATTACAATCGATTTTTTTACGTTCTAACGTACGAACGTTGAAATCGAAATATTTGTTAGTAATGGCCCGCCCTGGCTTCTCCCGGAAATATTTTTTTTATATAATAATATGTCATCGGATAATGGCCGTAAGATTATAAAAATAAAATCTCTTGATAGATCGTAAACCCTCGAGAGATTGTCAGTTGAACATTTGTAATAGGTATATTTTTACGCATCAAAAATAGTCTTTCTCCAAGTCATTTGGATAAGTAATTTATAATCTTACGGAGTTTGTAATTATACGGTGACATTTTCATTAGTTTCGCTAAAACTCAGAAACGGCTTCAATGTTTTTTTTTT
This sequence comes from Melanchra persicariae, assembly GCA_947386135.1. Classification (NCBI taxonomy): domain Eukaryota; kingdom Metazoa; phylum Arthropoda; class Insecta; order Lepidoptera; family Noctuidae; genus Melanchra; species Melanchra persicariae. Next base: position 2,548,265 of record OX376661.1, on the reverse strand, counting down.
CGTGATGGTCAGGGTTGGATTTGTATGAAAGAAAATTTTGAAAAAAAAAGAATAAGCCGGGGCAGGCCACTAGTAAATACATGAAGTAAATGTGTCTTGAATAAAACAATTCTGCTTGATACGAACGTGCGTATAACGAATACAATAAAAATAGAACCCAAAGAAAACTGTCGCTGCCTCGCTGGTCAGCTACCAAAATATAAATCAAACAATTTTTACATACCAAAGAAAAGGGTAACCATTAAGCGGTCAACTAAAAAAAATACACATACAGTGAAACGTAAAAATTACAAATGGGATGACATTAGAACAAACGGGGTATCCGACCCCGTCCGTAGTGTCTCCGGAACAAAAACCGATAAAAAACGGCGCAAAGGACCCGATCCGGTAAAAAATAAGAATCAGACAAAGCGGCCGGACGGCCGGTAACCTCTATACGTGTCCAGTTTTTTTACGAGCACCCCGCAGCCCTTTTGTCCTTCCGGGAGGCCTTTTTTTAAATAGATCAGGGGCTGGCAAGTAAAGACCGCGGCCGACGTCCACCCTGAAATATTATTGTGGATTTTTCTGCTTGGCATTCATAAATATTTCCCAGGGAGAGGCCCGCAACCTCCCCGTCTACCCACTGTAGGGGATTTACTCGAATCGGCGTAGAATTATAAATTCGGTTAATAAAATATGATACGATAAAGCCGCTTTTTTCTCTGGCGGACCTCTATTATATTTTGTTTAATTTAAATATGAATAATTAAATTTAAAAAGGAAATCTCGGGGCTAATGAAATTTTTGTTTTCGAGATAATGAATTGAAAACACCGAGTGTCGCTCGCTCAGAGCTGTGTTATTCTTTTCTCGCTCATTCGGATTCATCCTTCGTAGTCTAAAAACGCCTGGAAAATATAATATTTTTTAAATGTATTAATTATGAATACGAATTATATTTTTTCCATGTTTATCTGACCCTTTATACTATCGTGGGGTCCTACACGAGCGAATTGTATTTTTTAAGGCCTACAGAGTAATTAGAATTAATTAATTTTTTATAACGCGCTGTGGAATTAGGAAATTTCGGTATTTTCAGTGCCTAGTTAAAGTTAAGGCTCGTTACGTGAACAATGAACTACTTTCATAACGGCCTCATCACTCGTAATGGGCGTGGAACAGGCAGTCGCAACATAATCACACTTTTAATATTCTACACCCATGCAAATTGTCGGACACAAGTAAAAAGTATAAAAAGAGAGTGCGGTCGAGACATGGGTCCCCAAAACCTCTAACAACGCCTTTAATCAACACAAACGCACCCGGCGATCAAACGGCCGAGAATTAAAAAAAAGCATCGATCCAGTCTGCCACGACCACAAGGGATTAAAATCGTAACGAACGTATAAAAATATTCAAATACAATACTAACAAATTGATACAAACACTCATTAGGTGCGGATCGCGGAAGGCGCCCCCCCTCTACCCCCTCGGCGGGGAGCCGACCGCCGCCGATCTCTACCGACATTACAATCCACATCCAACGTACAAATATTATCTAAAATTCCTTCTCATTTATAATCCTTTTGTGTCCTCAGCGCGATGTCCTCCGTCAAACCCCCCCCTCCCCACAGGGGTCGGGTGGGGGTATTTTTATATTTTTAATCGCGTTGGGCATTATCCAAATGGACATTGGCGGGTGCGCCGACTGCCGGTGCCGTCTAGATGATAAATTCTCCTTTCGTTCGACACCGGGCGCAATGTTTTGTTTTGTCCCTTCAGTAATGTCTCCTTTATTGGTATTGGAGTGAAAAAAAATACCCTCATAGTCATTAATTACAGTAGATTTGTCTGTTGGTGACTGGCGAGTTCTTGGCGACTATTAAAAATGCTCCGCCATCTGTGGCTTTTCGTCGGCTGATTTTTTCTGCTTCTCCGCAAATGAGGATTGATTGTGGCAATCGTTTGATGCAGATTCTTATTGAAAGCGATGACGGCCTCGTGCGTGATCGATGGTCTGCCTTTGTGGCTACAATTAGGTTACAATTTTTGTGGCGCTGTATAGAGGGAAGACAAATTGTGTCAGTTCAAGTTAGCGAGTCATTATGGTTTTTGTGTAAACCGTTAAGACAGAAAACTTGAGGATTTCCTCGTGAAGCCTGATGAGGATAGATACAGTGATAACACTCAGATTTCAAGTAATTGTAGCCAACTACACAGTCACTACATAACTCAACACGGTGCTTTTAATCAATGCTCAAACGCTAACAAACGATCAGCAAAAATTCGCCGAAAAACCAGCCAACTACGGAATCGTGAACGTACATAAATTTGGGTCCCGTATACCGCTTCTACGACGGCCGGACCAAAGTTTCACACCATTAATTCTTGTGCGCAGTCCACTGCACTTTTTCCATCGTACCTCAAAAAGTTCCACGAAAAAAAGTATAGCTTTTCTATATGCAAAACAGGGTACTGTGCTCAGACCGCCGTTATAATAGGGATCATCTATACAATATCAATTTCGCCTAATATATTGGGGTATTTTTATGTTTTATTGGAGCCAGGATTTTGGTCCCATTAAACTTTTTTTCGAATTTTATGTCACGGAAGATATTGTTCTTCTTGTTTGGGGCTTTTAAAATGGGGGTTGTGTAATGTATTGTGTTTTTGTGTTATGCTGTAAGTTATAGGAAAGTAATCCTAGTGGTTTTGTTTAAAGAGGTATTTTTGATTATTTGGAGCTTGATGATAGTGGGAATTGTTTTTTATCTTCAATTCAATGTTTGCTGGATTTTAGAATTCGTTATAAGTTATCCGAAAGATTCCAAGACATATGTTTGTTTAAAAAAAAATCGTTGCCTTACACTAGGAATTTCTCCTGTAACGTGGGTGCGTTTACAAACATATAAACTCTCATAAATAAACAGCATAGCGGAACCACTATCTGTAAGCCGTACAAATATTTGTTCCGTGCGGGAATCAAACCCGCGACACGCTGCGCAGCAGTCAATCGCTCAACCGCTGCGCCAACCGTGTCGTCATGAATCTTGAGACTATTAATTATTAGAAATAGATCATTTGTTTATAACAAAATATTGTACAAAGTGTAAATTAGCCATTGGAACACCGTCATTGCGTTTTATAATCATAGTCTCCTGCAGGCACAATAAATTGCTGGTATAAGGCACACAAACTGCCCCAAAACTAGATATTCGATCCACCATTTTCGGTTAGAACCTACCCATAAACTAATTACTTCTATAATTCGTAATTAACTGCTTATTACACGGTGCAAATGAGATAATGATAAGCCTTAGTGAATAATATAGTCTATGTTAATGATGACGGCTGGCCGCTTGAAATAATTGACGCAAATCTTGTTCATTATCAAAACTGACTGTCGAGTTCCAAGTTGGTATTTATTTTAAAGGCCTACTAGGGTTTGCCCGCGACTTCGTACGCGCATATAACGTTTTTCCCGTTCCCGTAGGAATTTTCCGTTCTCGTATATCCTTCCTCATGAATGTGGCTATCATATTATTTTACAAAATTTGCAAATCCGACTGGTAGTTCCAGAGATTAGCGCGTTCAAACAAACAAGCCCTTGAGCTTTATAATATTAGTAGGTATCTATAGATTTAGTTGCGGATTTTGTTCGAAAGAGTTACCGCGGCCCTGGAAAGCAAAGGGCACTAGGAGGAGCACGGATGGGTTTTAGTCAGTAAGAGTCTGACACTCCCTGCCGCTCCACCCGGAGCCGAAAGGGGTCATTTGATGATTTCCCATCCATAAAAGTAGCAGTAGTAGTAGTAAGTGGGTCTGATTAATTGCTAGTGATGGTTTGAAGCATCATTGTGTAGCGAATGGACTTTGTCTATGGCGAGTCACTATTAAAAGTCTTCTATTCGAGAATTTTCGCCACGCCATTCTTAATCACTGCGACTCCTGTCAGCTTTATAAGTAATTTTTGAAGTAGCTGAACACTAGTATTTTACTTTTTTTTAAGCTATTGCATAGCTTCTATCGCGGGCCTTGAGCGTGGAGACCGAATCCAGAAATTCCGTAACGAAAATAACCTAACACCCCCCACTCCGACCGGCACAGCGGTGATACTTTTTGTTTCTATGACGATCTGTGTTCTTAATTTGAAAGATTTGTTTTTTTTTTAAATTATTTTTATAAGTTGCGAGTGGCATTTTTGAGCTGTCAAATGCAATGTGACCTCTTTTGAACTTTTTGAGGTTGGTGCCCTATTTATTAGTATTGCTACTTTCCCGCGGTTTTGCTTGCATAATTATTAAGCTATTGCAATAGCTTTACCGCGGCAGTCTCCGAGTGCCACACGTCTTTTTTTTATTGTTGACAGGCACGCGCTTGACCACTATCTCACCTGATGGTAAGCGACGATGTGGTCGAAGATGGAGCACGCTTGCCTAGAAGTAACCTATTCACTCTTGACTTAAAGACTCCCAGGTTGTAGCTATCAGGAAACATGGAGCAACTAGTATTTTACATGGTGCCCTTTGCTTTCCAGAGCCGCGGTAACTCTTTCGAACCAAATCCGCAACCCTGGAGACCCACTTACATATCCCACAACCACAATGAATAAAACGAGGTCAAAAAATCGCAAGGCAAACGTCTCTCAATCACTCGATGAACTCGTGTTTATCTGTTAAACAAACAGTTGATCCAGGACACAGTGTACGTTTCCCGAACGTTTGCAAAAGGGAATCGTGAGTGTGTCGTTTTCGAGCGTTTAGCGGGAAAACGCAGCGTCAAGTGTCGAACCGACGTGTGACGTAAAGTATTGGCTGTGAAATGTTGGAGCTGACGGTTTTGATACTTGACGAAAATATTGTTTTTTTTTCTAGGTTGTATGGCTTAGCTTTCAGCTTATCCGACAGTTTTTATTTTTGTACTACTGTAGAACTTGATGAATTCTATCTGAACTTGAGACAAATAATGGACCCTGTGTCGGAGTCTGCGTTTGCTGATACTCGTAGATACAGCCTGGGGATCTTTACACACATAATCGTGTACAAATATGTAAGAAATAGTGGTCAAACGTGAGCCTAGCCTAATCCTTACTAATATACTAATCTATTCTTAATATTATAAATGAGAAAGTTTGGATGTTTGGATGGATGTGTGGATGTATATTTGTTACTCAATCACGCCAAAACTACTGAATGGATCTTGATAAAATTTGGCACAGAGGTAGATTATAGTCTGGAATAACACATAGGATTATTTTTATCCCGGGAGTATGTTCCCTTGGGAAATTTTTCAACATTCACGCGGGCGGAGCCGCGACCGGCAGCTGGTAATAAATAAAAAAACGGATCCGACTGAACAATAATTGTATTTAATTATGCGTTACCTAGCTATTTACAAATATCAGGTAAAGCAAGAAGATGTCAATATGTATCTAGACCGTGCTACAAGATAGGCTGGGCCCTTACTATTTCCTACAAGACACTTTTCTCATTGCTTTCACGCCAAAACTCTCAAACCTTTTTGCATCAAAAGAGTCTGGCAAAGAAACAGCATCAACAACACTTAGTCGCACTACATTATTATCGTCGCAAAACAACGATCACTTCGTCCCAGGCCAACGCTTCGCAAATTTTTATTCCAGCTCCTTTTTTTGGCCACAAACCTCCTTTTTGCCCGCAACCGCGTCCGCGGTCGAAACTGTTTAATGATTTGAAAAACGTGTTCTATCAGCCTTTATTCGGAAACAACCGAAAAAAAGGCGACAACAAAGGGTTCAGAGTGCAAATATAGACTCATCGGTAACCACTCTTCTATCCCTGTACCCTTTTCGCATTGAACTTTCACCTTTATTCCCTTGGTTTAAGAAGCACGTTAGATATTTTGGTACGCAGATTTTTTTTGTTGAAGTGTACGCACAGATCTCATCGGCAATTTATTATATTTTGTCCGTTGGTGAATTTACGATTATTTGAACGGCCGGTGGCCTGTGCGATTGGCTGTTTCTAACGCCGATAATACGTGGGCGATATATCGAGGAATGGTAGAACAAAAGGTCTGTGTGTTATGGTAATGAAGCTCGATGAATAATATTGAAAGGCAAATACAATAATTATGAATTGTTTTTATTTTGAAGCCAGTTTTTTATGGACTGAATGAAATATTCATCTCTGCAAATGTGTATTACTCGAGCGAGCCCCGTCAATCACGTTTTCTATATTCATACAAAAAAGGTATCGACCAAATCAGATTTTGCATTCAGTGATTGAATGGGACATTAAATTCAGTACAATTTCTCTTTTCATAAAAACAGTAATTCTTTAGAAATAATTAGGTTACTTTTCAATTTTATAAAGTACTTAGCTTTTGCCCGCGACTTCGTACGCGCTTATCCCGTTTTTTCCCCGTTGCTGTAGGAATTTCGAGAAATCCTTTTAGATTAGATTAGTTCCCCTATACTCCCCAAGGAACCTAACAAGCCAAATTTCAGCTTTCTACGAGCAGTAGTTTCGTCTGTGCGATGTCTGTCAGTCACTCAGTCAGTAACGGAAGAATTTTATATATTAAGATTGGCACCTAATCGACGCTACCAATAAAAAGTTAATAAGGTGCACCTTTAATTAAATTACATTTGTAAGATAAGACAAGACATTTAATACAGAGAGTTTAAATGTCTTGTCTTATCTTACAAACTCTTACAGTTGTAGTTTTCTTAACTATTAAATTTATATTAAAAATTAGTGTAGGGATCCACTTCACTAGGTAGGTACTTTACATTCATAATTTTAATAAAATATTTAACCCAATACGGCAGAGGTCAATATAACACATACGTAAAATTTACGATATATTTACATATGTGATAAAAAATCGTGTTCTACACGGGGTCGTCGGTTCAATTCCCTTGCTCGGTTTAATTAAACCAACCGAATATAATATACGGTGGCAATTTTATACGTGTGTGGCCGGCCTAACGACACTTTATAGATGAGTTGTGAACAACCATTTGTCGGCACATATTAATTTATTATTGTTCAAATTTATATGTGACGGGAATACGGGATATTTATGGTTTAAAATAAATTTCGACATGCTCGCTTTTTCAACTGGAAATTGACGGTAAAGGTTTTTCACACATTTTTTATTTTAAAATAGGTAATTTTCTTGGGTTATTAATATCAAGCATCACTATAAAGAGCTGATCGGAAATATTTATTAGTCGAAACTATTATTCAATAATAATAATAAAATAAACACTAAGAAAAGTATTATAGCCTCAAGGATAAAGTAAATTACAAAATATATTTTCTTAAAACATTTAAAAAGTTTTCATAAATCGAAATTCTGCGTGAAGACATATCGAGTTTTCGTAGTAACACTAAATAATAAAATAGGGGAGTTTGAATAGAAAAATAGAATGATTAATTTATTCTATTTTTGCGCGTGATGGTTAATATGCATGCGTTGTTCGGGCAAGTCTCTGGGGTTTGAAACACGGTTTCTATTATTTATAACGCATTTAATGCTAGGGATCATCGTGTGTGAGCTATTTTTATTCATTATGCATAAGGACTGGACCATTTAAATGTGGTGTACCATGTTATCTAAATGCTTTGATCGATTTTTGTAATATTGTTTACCGCAATCGGTGGTGACGCTGTAGAAGATTACACTGTATTTAGGACGTAAGGACCCAATTTTTAACTTATGTATACAATAAACAGTAACGATATATATTAAAAAAAAACCGGCCAAGTGCGAGTCGGACTCGCGCACGAAGGGATCCGTACCATTATCTATAGCAAAAAAAAATCGTTTGTTGTATGGGAGCCCCACTTCAATATTTATTTTATTCTGTTTTTAGTATTTGTTGTTATAGCGGCAACAGAAATACATCATCTGTGAAAATTTCTACTGTCACGGTTCATTAGATACAGCCTGGTGACAGACAGACAGACAGACGGACAGCGGAATTTTAGTAATAAGGTCCCGTTTTTACCCTTAGGGTAACCCTAAAACGATTACGTGCTCGGATCAGCCATGGCATCCTTGTATGATTTGAGAGAAAGAAGTGAAGTTAAACTTGGATTGCTACGGACGGGACTCCGTCTCAACAGAATATCTTAACATTTTTGGAAAGATTGATCACCGATCACACTTAAAAGCTGGCTGTTTAAATTAACACTTACACTTTGAAGGTAGCGGTACGGAGAGTAAAGTCCCGCATACCTCCGTTGAAAAAGGAGGATCCTCCGACCAGACGGGTGTAGTGTCTGGTGAGCAACTGCCCGACAGTTGATATTCGGGCTTTTGTATCCGTTCGAATCGCTAGGTAAACTCTGATATCGCGATTAAGGTTTTTGTCAAGTTAGTTCGCAGCTGTCGAGTTAGATGGCGCTGCGTGTCTCATTTTTATTGATTCTGCTACGTTGATTTTTGTGGCGGTATAAATGCCGCTACAACACCGTCAGTTAGTCCCGAGCCTGAGCAACATTTCCTCCCTAGAGCTTTTCCAGCTTTCCTTTATACCTCAGAAGATTAGAAAATGCACGTGCACATTGTAAAATATTCCAGCCTGTCCTGGACTCTTGTCCCGTCAGGACACGTGTCAGGAATTCAAACTACCTGAGAGGGTAGGATAGATGTCAGGGTTACAGCAAGGTTGTCAAGGAAACGCCTCAGTGACGGATGAGAGGCCTTGCTAAATTATTGCTGAAGTAACAACACTGAGAGAGGTGTTAAAAGATGTGTTCGTTTAGAAAGAGACGGACGAACTGAAGTGTTACGTTTGGATTTGCATGCCAAGGTATTAGAAGATTGTGTGAAACTTATGTTTCCCAAAGATATTAATGTATTTTTTTTTCCTCTCATACGGAATTGACATAATATTGAAATCGTTAAATGAACATGACGTGTCAAATAATTAGGTTCACAGTGTTTTCTGGCTGTCTTTCGAAGCACACATCCATTTAATGATTTACCATATTTATCGTGCATCGAGTTTAAAAAAAAAATTATGTCAAATTTATACTAGCTTTTGCCCGCAACTACGTATGCGCGTATCCATCAGGCACTTAACTAACTAACTAATTCGACGCATCCTGGACAGTCATACCTAATACCTACTTTATAAGACTGGCCAATCCTTCCCTAGCGGTGGTTGGGCTAACGCCCTCCTGGTTCGCGACCACCCTCCCACCGGAGCCCAGGTGTCAAGCAGCCTGCTGTGTTTCGTCGACGCGTGGGAGTACCAGTGCCTAAGACATCTTCTGGGCACGCTCGCTCCATCATAGACCTCATCCATCGCAAAACATCAGGCGTGATCGAGGTTAATAGCTTGCCCAATCCTCAATAAAAAAAGAAAGGAAACATACGAGTGCTCTCATTAGTATTTTATGTAACTTATATTGGTAATATCGTTATAAAGAGTGTTCTATCTCAAGCGGAATTTTTCCATAACTCAATGTGCCACAATTAACTTCGTTCCTTAGAACCATATATTCTTATCAACATCTTTCCCTCCTTCACTCCAGAACCATCAATACACGAACAGGTAAACAGTATCAAACATCCACCGGTAATCAACGCAGCAAACGAAATGATCACAATAAAATATTTGGGGTGAAAATGGCTTTCACCATCCGAACCCCGACTTTTCACCTTACGCCGGAAACAACAAACATTTTTCGCGAGGAACGACGCAGATGTTCAAAATATGGAAGCGATTGCACTGCTAGTTGAGTTTTCGGCAAATATTCACTGATAATGGACATGGACAACCATATAATGGGGAGTATGCTACTCAATTAAATAAAATTTACTTGTCAAATAATTTTAATTATAATTATTTAGAATAGAATAGGTACTCTTTATTAGATGACCTGGTAAGGGTTGCTGGTAGCCGATGGATGTGAGACGCACAGGACCAATAAAATTGTTGTGGCGACACTTGGGGGAGGCAGCTATGTTCAGCAGTGGTCTCTTTCGGCTGATATGATGATGATGACTCTTTATTAAGTACATCATTTATGTTACCGAAAATATAGATGAAGAAAACATCACATAGGGTGACACAACGGGTGGCCTTGGGCTTATGGGCGGAACTATGTATTGGATATGGAGGCTCCTGGCTAACTTATACAGACAGTCTGACCAAACAGTCTCACAAAGGGGAGTCATGTAACTTACAATTATACTGGGTTGTGAATGTAAGAAAAGCAGTAAATAGTTTTATGTAATTTTGGTATTTGGTTGCATTTGGTCAGACTGAAAAGGAAAGGAAGGAGAGGGTCAGAAAGGGATGGACAGTTGATGAACAAGTACCATTTGCAACTGCTATTCACTTCACATCTATTTAGAGAACTCTACAGCTGTATTGAAAGCTTGTTTTTCTTAAATGTGGCCAATTGGTAATATGCCTATCTATGCCAAATTACTTAGTTAAAACATTTAGTAGATTTCCGAGAATGCAAGAGGATTAAAATAATGCCCTCCATTGATCAATGAGTTTACTGAAAATAATATTTAAAAGCTGAATGCTTGGCTTGTTCAGCTTCTGTATATCCGTGTAAACCTTTTAATAATTAAATGTATAGCGATGTGGGAGTCCGGTGTTTCCCGTAAATCGTCGATCCGGGATAATACTGATCAATATTAACGATTGTCGAACACTTCGTGCGTTTCCGCCGCGGTTCGGCCACGTTCGCAAATTGAATTAGTTATGCCCTCTGATTGGCCCCGTGTTTTATTCGTCACTGATTGCGTGTACGCTGATGACGTAATAAGTTCGTTCGTTGTTTGAAATTGGGTGTTGATTGGTAAAGATCGGTTGTGTGTTTGTGGGGAATTCAGTATGTTGTAAATACACCATAATCAAATGAGGATGGGGAATAAAAACAAATTGAATGCAAAGCTTTCACGTTTCATTAATTTATTTAACTCCTGACTATCCAGATACTCCAGATACCACTACTGCTCATAAATCTATGTATAAGGGGGGGGGGGTATCTATACTATAGATGTTCGAAGAAGGTTCGAAGAGAAAAAATGAAAAAGTTGCACACTAAAAAAATTGCACAGTTTAACTTAAAAACCACCAGAATACATTTAAGATGTTAACCTTCAGATGTATTTTAATTATGAACTCCACGCAGATGAAGTCGCGGGTGTATGCTAATTAAAAAAAAAAAATATTATCTATGAATTAGAGGCACTTAGAATACTTGCAGTAATATAAAAAAATGGATAATGTACACCAAATATCGTTCATTTGGTGTTTAATAATTTTAATTTTTATTTGATCTAATAAAATACTTCTCATGAAAAACTACACAGCAGATAATACATAACACTCGTCCATCTAAAAAACGATCCAAGATTACACCAACCGCCTACAAGGACCAAAATCCCTTACCCAGTCCCGCCCACCCAAGACCGTATTAACTAAAAACGCGAAAAACGTCCACACGATTATAATACTAGAGGGGGTCAACTATCTGCCTTTTGAATTCACCCTAAATCGCGTTCATACGAACTGGGAGCTTAAAACTAATACATCTGGGTGGCATGTGACCGGAGTGGAGGAGGGGGGTCTAAGGGAGGCATGTAGTGGGGGGGGGGGTGAGTTCGGTGTTAATTATTCACATTTTAATTTACGAAGCCCGGTACTGGCCAGTCGCAACGGGGAAAAATGTCTTGCGATCATTCGACAGTTGGGTGGAGTGTGTGTGATGGTGCGAAGGATTTCTGTATGCTCATTAGTGCTTTTGATGATTACGCTGATGGGGAATATAGTGATTTGAAGGAATGAGGAGATGGTATGATGGATGCAGGTGTGTGGAATTTAGGTGATGATGAAGTTGGGATGATTGTTAAAACAGAAGAGCTTTGTAATTTGTAAGTCAAACAGTATGTTATGCTAAAAGATCTAATCAATAGCAAATCCAAAAGTTCTTAGTAGGAGGCAAGAAATAATTGTTTCGAGACGAAACGACATCTAAAAACAGCATCTCCTTGCAATATTTGAAAACGAAGACCTTACCAGAAGACTTTTCTTGCCAATCTGTCTAAAATTTATGTTCCCATTATTCAGAAGTCAATTCAGTACAAATATAGCTAAATGTGACCAAAAAATGAACCCCTGAACATTTACCAAAAATATTTCGCGGAGGCATACTCCGCCGTCCTCAGGTACATTATTCACGCCAACATTCAAACGCTATGCTCAACCCCAAACGTATTAGACATCACTTTCATGACACATGCTATGAATAAACGAAACAAAAGCAGCCCCACCTATGAGCATAGCCATCCCTCTCTACCACTACAACGGAGACAAGGACACACGTAGTGCTCCTATCCGATACCGATGAGAAAAACGATCAGAATACGGACCCACGATTGCTATCTAAATAATTCAAGCGCGTATTCAGTCTCTGTAGCACTTTGCAAAATTCTACACTCCATTTTTAAAATAGCATCTCAACTATATTCCAAACCACATAAGGGTTATATTCAAATGTGTCACAGTTTGGAAGCACTGGCGAAAATGCGGTGCAAACGTATGGAGTTTTTACAGGCTCTTATACGAAAATGTCGAACCGAATCGGTGTTCTCATAAGCAAAATGTATGGGACAGAAATTTAAATTCGTGTATGCAGGGTAGATTCAGAAGATTGGATGTTTAATTAGTCAGCAGTTTTGATGCTTTATGAAAAGTCATAAATCATTTTGGAATAATGTTATTTAGTCGTATGTAACTTAGTCTTTTTGTTATGAGAAATATTCTATAGGATATTTTTGGTTCTGGTCAATTTTATAGTTCTATGATACATTTCTGGTTTCGGTTACATTTTGGCTCGTATTGATGGAAATTATCTTCAGGTTAACGAATCCTCTTGTCGCTGTACAACGTCTTTCAGGGGGCCAGACTCTAGCAGCCACATTAGGTCAATATTTGACCAAAGCTGAAGTGTCAGTTATTCACCATGTGCGGTTCAACTATCGACAGTCACATTGACTGGCCCTGCACTTGAACTTCCACACAAAAGCATTACAGTAACGCCTCAAGAGACAAATAAATCTCTTAACCAACATCCTCTCCTGGTACTTCTGTAACAACTACAGCATCCCCCTTTACATTAACCCGACGAGCACTCTCAAAAACAATGAATATGACTCGTAAAAACTGAATGACAAGATGCGGTGGGATAAGGCGCTCTAATAACGCGTCAGTGTCGATCATTGTGCGGGATGAGGCCGATTTGTAATGTAGATGTGTCTGTATGAGCCCTTTTACGATAGCTCTCTGCGAATTTATTACACACCTCAATGGAGTTATGAATATGGGTTTTTATTAGGTTCTGTCTGATGTATTTTAATTGGGTGTTTTGATTTGTTTAATGAATAGTATCTGATGAGCGATAGCATTATACTTGGATGGATGTTTTGTGCCTCAGCTGTTAATACTAGGTGCTTCTCTAGTTGATGTTTAAGACTCTGTGGGAGCCGTATTGTTTATCAAAACGATTGTTGATTACCTACAGTTTGGGGTTTTCCGTGTACCTATAGATGGATCTCTGCACCGTTTCAGACACCACTAGATATCTCACATCCTACGATCATCTTCAATGTTGTCTCATCTCACAAGAATCTTCATTTTTGACTAAAACTCACGGTCAAACAGGTAAAAATAGCAGCCCCAAAATATTTACGAAGACTCAACCAAAACAGAGATCAAAATAATAATTAAGAAAACACATCTTCCATGATCGGTGCAGCAAAACACAGCCAGGTATCGAGCGGGTTCATTAAAAGGGCAGCGAGGGTGGGCCTTATCCAATATTTATTAACTTATTTCAAAGAAAATCGTATAATTAACACCATAGCTTCGCCCCTGGAGCTAACACCCCACGCGAGAACCTTCGACGGTGAGCGATAGAGTTTGTAGCGCAGATGCGACATGATAATGTAAAGGAGATATTAATAATTGTTGGTTTTATTGATATGTTGTCTCAAGGTTGGACATTGTGGGTCTTATAGCTTTAACTCAGGGTCATTTAGGCTCGAGTGAAGGTTCACTCTGAGACAAGTGTGCATCGTCGTCAATAGGAACATCGCGGTGGTCAAACGCGATACATGATTAAAAAAATATACCTATTAATTATTCAACTAATAATTCTTCTCTTCCTTGTTATTCTTGTTTATTTGCAACAAAAAAATAATGTTCTAATGCTAATGTGGTTATCGCGTAAAAAGTAGCCTATGTCCTTCTCCATATTCCAGGCTCTATATCTGCCGATCTAAGATAATTTTATGACGATACTTTCAGCCGTTTTAGCGTGAAAGCGTAGCAGACGGACAGACAGACAGACAGACAGAGTAACTTTCGCATTTATAATATTAGTAGGGATTACCTATCTGTCGTGTCTGCTCTCATCACTCTTAGCGCTCAATTAGTATTCAGTCTCTCTCCTTACGTGTTCCAAACTTAATGAGAGTATGTGTTTGAGTCGTATTTTTGAAATTCAGACCCTTTGAAACAACATGGCCATCGCAAAAATATGTTAATGTCACCTGTGAAGCGGCTATGTGAGCAAAATTGATTAAGTCTCCTTGCTAAGTAATGTATTTTTGATGTTAAGTGTGGATTATGATTGCTTTAGGTGAGGTTTGTGAATATTGTAGGAGTTGTAGGAAAACGTGTGGATTAAGATAATAATGATAAGGGATCAAATAATGAGAAAAGGAAGAAAGATAAAGGGTTAGTTTATAAAGCAAGCGAAACCAGACAATACATCAATAATCGAACAATGAAAAAGAGGGCACAAATCTACTTGTTTTCGATTTTGTTATGTTAGAAGGCTAACTACAAGACTAAATGGATCATCTGCCTTGCCTTTTCCCAAGTATATTGGGGTCGGCTCCCAGTCAAACCGGATCCAGCTGAATACCAGTATTTTACGTGGAGCGGCTGCCTACCAGACCTCCACAACCCATTAACTGGGTATAACGGTATTTCTTGGCAAGACGTACCAGATTTTGTGGCTTCTGACAATCCGTAATCGACTGCCAAAGACTTACAAATGACAGCCACGACCAACGGCTATACGTGCTTTCCAAGGCACAGAGGAATCTCGATATGTTAAGATGGTCACCCATCCACAGATCAACCTCAGCAAACATTGAATATCGATCCGCGCGGCTGTCATTATTTACCCACGACCTCGGATGTAACTCGTAATTTTAATTTGCAAATTTTGACTATAGACTGTATGATCTACGAAAATGAATGTTCCATTGACATAAATTGCAGCCTTCTGCTACAAATCCACACATGATCTAAAACAAAAACGAACACTCTACAAGCCAGAGGGTGCAAGACCGAGCCATCGATGCACCCCATTGCCCCCGCTTTGATCTCGCCGACGCCGATCGGCTAACTGGATTATTTAACGAGTTCTCACCCAATTCCGTTAATTGGTCGGTAATCCGGTAGCTAAATGACAGGTACAGGGCTTACGCCGAGCTTGGTACAATAGTGAGTTTGATTAGCGTTCGTGTAAGTAGAATTTGTTATGTGAAGTTTTTGGTGAGGCCTTTGATAAATTCGTTAATGGCTGTATTTATCAAATTTATTTTTGGCAACTATGACTTGACTAAATCTTGAATGATTGTAAGTGTTATTTCGGATTGTCATTTTACTATTTTAGATGTTGTGAGTTTCAAACTGCTTCATACTGGAAATGGTTTTGATTTTTTACGTAATCATGGTGCTGTAATATTTGATCCATCATCGAAAGCAAAGCAAGTACACTTTAAGTCGCAAAAACCAGCGGGCACGCCACTAACAATAGTAAAATCAGCTACCAAAACAGAATAAATATAAATATACCAGTTATTATTTCCATCAGTACCATCCATTCTTCAGCAGATACAACTTCCATTCTACAAACAAAACCTCTTTTTAATTCATCACTGGCTAAGCCAAGAGCGGCCACAGATCTCCAGGCTTACGAAGGCAAGGCGAGCACGCATGCATACGATTGTCGCAAAAGGTTATTTCTGCAAGGCGTTGCGGGTTTGTGGGTACGCCTGCTGTGACGTACGGACTGACGTTGTGGCTTGCTACCTGTTTCTTACGGCTTTACGACTTGCCCCGTGACAATGCGTAGGTGAGAGAGAAATATTAGAGTGGTCAATTTTCGGGTAGTTCGTATTTTGTGCGGACTTTCCGGGTAAGGTGGGTTTTAGCTGAGTGTTAGCGTTTGTGTATCCCTTTGAGCAAAGTTTGTTAAGCTGAAGAAAATGTTGGCTATACCTGAATTTATACAAGTAAAACCTCAGATGAGCATGACAATATGCACAAATGTTAGGTCAATTCATTCTCTGAGTCACAGATCGACATGCTTGTCTAAAGTGGCTGTGATAATAAAACTTGAAGCAAACTTTCTTTGCATTACCAACCCGAAACGTAGAACATCATCAAAATGAACACCATCCATTGTGCAAACAGTTCAACTAAGAGTTTCTTACCGATATATTCCGAATGTAAGTTAGAAGCTAGTCCGTAGCGAAATAACACTTAATCTAGACCAACTTCGCGCGTGTTGGCTGTATATTTTAGAACTTTCTTTGTGTAGAAATGGTTCTAGCATTAGATGCTAGTAAGAGAGGATTTGCACTAAAGAATTGTAACAGCTCACGGTAGTTGACGGAAGCGATGTTATCAATCTCTTGGGTAACCCAATTCGAAGATAATTTTAACTGATGTTAGAGAGCAAAAAAGAGCATCGAAGAGAAAAACAGCTTTATAACAATACAAACGTTAAATTCTATGAATCTTTGTTCAATGGGTACAGTGAACAGAGATTAATAGAGAATTGCGACATCCAACCAATAAATCGAGATGAACGAATTCGAAATGAACGTAAAATACACTTCTTGAAGTAAAATAAGATGTACAAAAGGAGATGCATCAATTTAATTTGATGACCCATCATTTAAAAGTACAGGTATTTTAAATTTCTCAACACACAATCCACCGTCAAAAGGCAACAGTCCAGTACAACTCATCAGCAAACATGTGTTAATTAAAATTAATTCACACATGTCTGAGCGTTAAATTATTCACAATTATAATTGTAATAATCAGGAGTCGGAGCTAAGACCGTCCGAACCAAAAAGCCGGAGCAGGCCGTATTAATATTATCACATATCCGGCCAGTCGAGCTCACTGGAAGAATTTTTAATGCTATGCTTTAATTATTTTGCCGTTGGCCCGGGTGGGCGCCAGTCTAAGTTCCATTCACATTAGAGAATTCATTTTTGCTACGGCCGCGCCTACTTTCTGAATTATTAAGGTGCTTGCCGAAAACTGAAAATTGCTGAGATCACCGGGTGCCAGACGGTGTGTATTTATGAGTGCGTAAATTTTCTAGAGGTATTCTGTAACCGTTTGTACATTATGAAGGGGGCTAATTAACCGGCCGAGTTCGGGCTCTGTTAATAATGGAGGAGATGCTCCGTAGTTCTAATGTTAGATGGTGTGGGGAAAAATCTAGGGTCTGTATAATTGTGATGTGGTGTTCGTTATTGACATCTTCTATCTGATACCTGTCCATGTTTGTCCTTTTAAGTTTATATTCAGTCATTTACTGGGGTGCTTTTAAGTCGCTGGTTTAAATTGACGAATTATTTGACGGATTGATATATTTAAAGTAAAATGATCAAGTGCGGCAAAATGAAGTTCTTTTGTTGGTTTGTAGAACGTTATTTGCTCTAAATAACGGAACAAAGTTCGCAATAAAAACAGACCTGAAAAAAATGTTAATTAAAATTAAATCTTACCTAGTGAAGCCGCATCACAAAGAAACAGACGAAACAAAAATGTAATATGATTAGAAACAAATTACACACGCGGCCACGATAAGTCCGGCTCGCGGGGCTAACCAACCGTGGCCCACGTTGGGCGCCACTCTGCCTTTGTCCGGCCACTTTCTTTGTATATTGTACCATTTCATGCAAAATTTAATTTCGTTTTCAAGACTCGTGCGGAATGATATTACGGTCGGCGGACGCCACCGCCGTTTGTAATTTCCCTCCTCAAGTGTGTGTGGACATCGTGCCTTTTTCATCGCATTCCGTTTCGGTGGGTGGGCACACTGGGCATGGCACCGGTCCGGTACCGTTACGTTTATTGCGGCGGTGTTCGGAATTAAACAGTCGGATTGCGACCACCGTTAATTACTATACACAACTACGGCCAGGTGGTTTATTGGCCGCTCTTTTAAAGCTATGTGCATGATTTTGCTGGTTAATCAAAGCTTCCACGGAATTTTGATATTCTCGCTTGTAACATTGCACGATTTGCTTTGTTAGAAATTTAATTGGAAATTAGCTTTGTGTCTGTCTACGTCATTTATACTGGAAATACAGAAACGAAGACCGTCTACCATCATTATTTTAGCAAAATGAATTTAACAAAATGCCATCCATATTGGTTCTAAAATATATCTAAATTACGTTGATTGATGCTCACTTTGAAACGGGACAAGGAATTCTGTGCAGCTTTCATAAAAAAAATACCGAACAACTTTAAAACACTTTATACAAAAAACTAAAAAGCAACAAGTCTCCATACTCACATAATTCCTCACCCGAATCCACGGGGACATGACAAAAGATTCAATAACCCCTATCTTGTAAGGAACTCCGAAATCCTTTCAACCCTTTAAGAATTGCATCCCCAATTTGTTATCGATACCGGTAACACGGTCCAGTGGCTCAGGGAGACTCCCTGAAGGGATAAAAAAGGGATTCTTTCTGTGATCTACCCGCAAATCGTTGTACACACAATAGGGGGCGATTAAGGTACTTAGATTCGACGTGAGAATAGGATTTTCTTTTTCTTCAGTTTGTTATGGCGTTTGATCGGTTTTGGGGAGGAAGTGTCGTGATTTCATCTTGCGTTTTGTGGTTTGGCGATTTTTAAAGATTTTTTATAATCTTTTGATTTTGATAGACTGCTTAGCTATGTTAAATCTTGTACAGAGTAGATCTATTTTCATCCTTTCATAATTATTTTCAATTGAGTTTAATAACTTTGCAATCATTGAACCTATTCACAGTCTACTGCTGATCATAATTTATTTTTAATTTCAGTTTTTAATATGGTTTTACTCATTGTAAATTTATTAATTTTAGATTTCTAAGCACTGCCTAGCCTGAAGCACAGGTTCAACCTATTTTAAAACTTAAGATATTTACTTACTTGTAAATATGCCTCATAAGATAAATCATTTATTCCTACAAAATAAACTCATCAGCTAATCCTCCCCTAAGCAAAGACTACCAACACCATACAAAGATATTTAGTGGTACACTCAATAACTACCCTAACATCCCTCAAACGTGTTTACACTGGCGATCCATGTCCAGTCTTGTTCAAACAGCCCC
This sequence comes from Melanchra persicariae, assembly GCA_947386135.1. Classification (NCBI taxonomy): domain Eukaryota; kingdom Metazoa; phylum Arthropoda; class Insecta; order Lepidoptera; family Noctuidae; genus Melanchra; species Melanchra persicariae. The sequence goes on along the minus strand of OX376661.1, from coordinate 2,528,832 downwards.
GTACAGTGGACGGCGGCTAGATATTTGCATATCGGTCTTTACATGTTTATTAAGGCGTCCAAGAGATTATGTTGTTAATAAAGTTTGGCTAAGATGTGATGGTCATTTTGTGTGATAGTTTGCTTAGGAGCTTATCATAAGTTTGTTTTTGTATTAGGATTAGTTTGGGAGGCTAGTTTGTCATCCGTCTATCTATATTTGATGACACAACTGTGTATCACATGATGGTTTAGTAGAAGCTGGGGATTTAAAAAAGTTGTACATCACAGGACTCTGTACATAAGATTTTGTTTCGATACTTTGGATCGGTTTCTAGTGTCTGGAAAATAAACAGCTAGTTCTACTACAAATCGAAAAACTAAGTTTTATCAGCCCCCTACAAGACGTGCGAATGCCATCATGATTGCGTTGTGTGAGAGAGACGGAGCTATGCAGGAAAGAAAGAAAGAAAACATGTTTATATGGCAAAAACAATGCAAACAAAAAGAAGGACTAATTTTTATTTTTAAATAGGCACCATTGTTGGTCTAACGGCTGCGCAAAATAGTCCAGTACAGCAATATGCCCGACAAATAGCAGTATCCTTTTCTGACAACGGATTCATCATGGCAATGAAACCTTACAGCCGCTAGCACACACACTACACCGTATCAAAAGCCCATCACAACTCACCTCAAAAAATTAATCCACCCAGCAACACCGATAAGAATAAAATCTCACGTAAAGACAAAGAATAAGGAGGTATAAGCTGGGTGTATTGGGGTCCCGAGGCGTCCGTACGTGAACCTCGGATTAACCGGCAAATTGGTTTAAGCCAAAAGCCCGGATCACGCCGCAAGAGAATCAATCCCGATCGCTGGAGACGTGAGGGCAAATATGGAAGCGGTTGGGGTTAGGTAAGCTAAAAAGGAACGGCTCTGACTCCAAAATGTAAGAACCTAATGATATGTTTCGGCAGTTCGAAGTGCCTTAGTATAGGTAACTCTTGCTTAAAGGGGCACTTCAAATACTAGACACACTTGTAGAAGGGAATAGATTATTAATTGTATTTGTACAAGTATATACTGACTAAAAATTACTTATATATTTTTATTAATGATGGTCTTGCATTTGGCCACAATCTCACCTGATGGAAAGAAATGACGTGGTCGACGATGGTGCACTTCTGCCTAGAAGTAACCCCAAGTTATCAATCAAAACGACGCTGAGGAAAATTATTCCAGGAAGTCTACATAGTCGTGATGTAGGCACAAGTCGTATTGTGCCATGAATGTGATGCACCAGTTTCTAATTTATGACAAGATTTACTCAGATGTTCTCGATATCATTTCATGCTTCTTCAATTCCTGGTGGCAGTTCTAAACATAACATTCTTTGGACCACTTAAAAATCTACAACATTTGAAATAATCCGAATCATGTCTGTTAAAGAATGCGATACCCACTTGACTCCGACTCCTTACTTTCTTGTCACGATTTCGATTCCAATAGATTCTAATAAGATTAGTGTTGTCACACGGGTGTTAGATAAAATAGTTTGTGGCCTATAATTGGGGTTCAGGTCGGGCCGACCGATGTCAAACATGGCCATTCCAAAAGACACCCTAACCCTCTCTAATGAAAGCGTAATTTGGTGCAAAAACATTTTCCATGGTCATCACTCGCATGACTAGACAATATCGACTCGGAAGGTGATCTCTCTGCATTGAGTTCGAAAATTGTACTTTCTGTAGTTGAGTTACAGTTGGTTTTTGGTTGTGAATGTCGTGAATAGTTTTCTCCGATCGAGTCCCGTTTACAAATTGGATCGGTCGCCGGGTAAATCAGGGTTACCCAGTAATTGAGACTTACAGGATCGTTCGGTTTGCGGGTAGGTCGACGCGGTTGAAGGATTATGTTGCGATGTATCGCTATCTATCGATCTTGGGTTAATGTATGGGATTTGTCCTTGATGGTTATTGTAAAGGATTATGGTGTTTTGTTGATACGAGATGTTATTTGTCTTGTTTAGTTTCTGATAGCTAAGATAAAGGAACTATTAAAATTAAGCTGTATACATTTTTTTGTTGATTACTTTTTTTTTATTATAGACTAGCTTGTACCAGCGACTTCACCCGCTTAAAAGTCGAAAATTATCTCAGAGAAACATGGGATGAAAAGAATTTTATGTCGTTTTTCAGAACGTGGTCTCAAAAACAATTCCGTTTAACCGTTAAGACGTGAAGAGGTGATAAACAAACAAACTCACTTTCGAATTTATAATATTATATTATAATCCCCTTATCTTGCTACAAAACAGAAAATAACACAGCACCTTTAAAATTACATCTACAGGCAGTTCCAGACACAAAGGCTGTGTTAGCCCAAACAGAATCAATCCCTTACTTTGAAACTACCGTCAAACAACTTCCTTGGACGCAGGTTCTATTCCCGGGCGGATCTACTTGTTTCGTGTTTAAAGAGGATCGGCTGCTGTTTGATGTCTGTCTGTGCCAATAATGGACGCTTCGTTATTTGTTAGGTTTTAACTGTTTTTAGGGTTCCGTACCTATTATTAATACTCCGCTGTCCGTCACCAGACTGTATCTCATGAACCGTGATAGCTACACAGATGATGTATTTCTGTTGCCGCTATAACAACAAATACTAAAAACAGAATAAATAAATATTTAAGTGGGGCTCCCATATAACAAAGGTGATTTTTTTTCCGTGTTTTTGGTTTAGATGTTAGTGTGGATGAAGAAAACGTGTTGCGTTGATTCTAGTTAAATTGGGATTGGGGGAAGAGATCTGTTCGAGGGTTACTATTTTTAAAGGTCTTTAAATTGACAAAAAAGAGTAAAATAAAACATTGTCAATTCAAAGATATCACTGATGAGGATTTTTAGTTTTTTTTGGGACAAGATCGCCACTATTCCCAACTACTGCTACTCCTGAGTGCCAGAAACAACAGTGGCGACCACCAAAAAACGACGAGCCCTGAATAAACGACACAACCGTCTGGATCCACAACGCAGTAAAATCGGAATAGTTCAGCAGAGGACTAGGAAAAATATAATATCCACTTTTTTATTATTGATAGGTACGAGCTTGACCACTATCTCACCTGATGATAAGCGATGATCTGTTCGAAGATGGAGCACGCTTGCCTAGAAGTAACCTATTCATTCTTGACTTCAAGACTGGATTGTAGCTATCAGGAAACAGACTGGTAGGAAATTCCACTCCTTAGCTGTACGCACAATGAATGTGTTCCCAAAACGTTTTGTACGTGTGAGTGGGTGGGATGTCCATCATGTACCGGTGGCGCATCGCCGTATTTGAGATTTACCACTAATGAGGCTACATTCATCAATTCCAGAAACAACAGCTACCAAAAAAATAAATACAAACCATATTCTTCCTTGCAAAAAACAACCTCTCCAATGTACCTGAATTTATATAACCAAAACATAAGCCTCATAGCCCCCGCTAAATATTCCAACATAATATTTAGCGGGACATTCGCTTCGGAAGCTCGGAAATGCACCGAACGGCGGCGATAAGGGGTTATCAAAGAATATACGAGCCCACTCGAGCTGAAGATGCTGCGACACTGGGTAAATTAGTTGGGGAAATTGTGTTCAAAGATTATTATAAAGTTGAATGTAATTCGTGATTGCTTATAGTTAATTAGGTTTGGTGTTATAGGTTATTTTGTATCGTAATGCATTACTGTTTTATCTGATTTGCAGAGTTGTTTGATGTCTACGGCATTGATAATATGAAAATTTTCTTATACTTTAATTTACCTACAGGGTTACTTCGGAGTCAAAAAAATAAGTAGACATGTATCTTTTTGTTTGACTATGTTTGGAACAAAAAAAAAAAGTAAATTGATTATAGTCACTCTTTCCGATATTCAACAAATAGATATCTAGGTCATGCCAATTAAAAAAAAAAAACAACTTTTATACATAGGTACTCCTCCGAAACGGCTCTGACCGATTCTTATGAAATATATGTACTTATATTCAGTAGGTCTGAGAATCGATCGTAATCTATTTTTCATACCTTTTTTTCAAAAAAGAGTAGGTATAGGATAGGATAGTGAAAAATGTGACGCAGACGAAGTTGGGCGGGTCAGCTAGTAGTATTAGTATTAGTATTTGTAGTGTAATTTAGACCAACTGCGATGTCTACTGTCACTTATAGCACAGGGAATCCTATTTTAAGTGACAATGTATTGTTATTGTACTCTTATTGTTGTTTGAACCAATAAACGTATAAACGTATTATATAATTATATTAGTATAGAAGTTAGTTAGTTAGTCGATGGATGCGAGACGCACAGGACCGGTTGTTGTGGCGACACTTGGGGGAGGCCTATGTCCAGCAGTGGACGTCTTTCGGCTGATATGATGATGATGATGATGAGAAGTTACATAATTATATAAGAAGAATAATCATGTAGGTAGCATGGAAGAAAAATGCGCAGTCCCCGAGAATAAAGAGTAGAATTTAAATATTATCATAATTTTAATAAGTATGGGCTTGTACCACTACCCTAAATAAAAGTTATTGAATAACTTAGCAAGGGTGCTAGTTGCAACACCTTCCTACTTTTTTATTTTAAGTGTAAACTACGAAGTAATGATTTTTATTCATTTCATAACAACAGGTCCGAATTCATTATTTTTATTAAGTTATGAAGTTGGACATGGTAGGCCCTTTAGAACAGCCACAACGATCTTTGGGGAACATATTATACGCTTACAGACTTCTAACACATTTTTGTTAAATATTTTAAACTTGCATTCTCAAGATTACTCACAACTTTATTCGCCATGCAACTCCAACACCCCGTGCCAAAAATCATGCTATCATCCATGTACACTGCCGTATAAACAAAGTGTAAAACTCAAATCCTCGGTGCAGACGGCAAGACTGAACATCTTAGCATAATTAGCTAAAGGGGCCGTTTATTGCTATTATTAGTAGTAAGGATTAATATGAACGGGTTCTTAGCTGTGCTGGGACTGCCTAACTGCTATTACCATAAGTCAGGCGGGATATAACATGTATTTGGTGAAGATGAAGATCTTTGAAGTTTTTTTGTAGACGGTGTAACTACGGTGTACAAAAGTAACTATAGTTAGTACCGAGAGATTTTGTTATTATAACTTGTTTGTTCGTAATAATAACTTATCCAAAACCCTGAACAAGAATTAGCTACTTGAAAAATAACCCAAAAAATATTTAAGATCAAAATGGTGATCATTCGCATCGTAATCTTTGCCATCAATATAAACGACTTTCTCCCCTACCAGAATAAAAATTAAATCAATTCTCTAACCTACTTATCATAAACTTGGAAACAATTTTGATACTTGGTCGGCGCTCAATCGAAACACTTAATTGAAAGTCATCGAATCGTATAATACTCTCTTTAGGAAAGGCCGCAATACGTATCGGTGCGTATAAATTCTAATGCAGAAATCCAAAAACATTACAAAAGCCACCCCCTTGAGTACCCAGTCTGGATGGTGGATGCGGGCAAATCTTCGAATTAATTTTACTGCCAAAATATGCAAATTTGGAGATATAGCCGCCTAATAACATGTACAAAAGAGTGGTGACTCCAAGCGCGGAACGCTTAGACTATATTGTGATGGCTTGGGGCAGCTTTGTGCCTAATTGGTGTTTACTTCTGAGAGGTCTTTATTTGTCATTTGACTGGATTCCCTCAAGAGCTATTTTTGTAGTCAGAGTGATAGCTTTGTTGCGGCTCAAGATGTTTCTATATTTTATTAAAAGAAGATAAGTCACATTAACAAAACATATTTTTTGAAAAACAGTAACGCCATTTGTTTTGTTGTCGGTTAAATGTTTTTTTATATTTCTCTGTCCAATGTCCATGTCACCTCTCTTTACCTCTTCAACCAGATAGCATCTATCTTCTATGGTAGGCGCCAGACAAATGTGCAATAACGGTCATTGACCCGCATACATTTATTGACTTTCTTAATATCAAAAACAGAAATAAAGACATAAAGCTGTTCTGAATCACCTTCTATCGTGATCCTTTACGTTTTCTAGTAATGAAAAACGGTTGACAATTTAATGTTCTGGTATCTACAAAGGGATATTAGGGAAAGGTCAATGTACTTTATTGCAAGTTTATCTGGCGGCTACCATAGGATATTACCAAAATATTTTTTCTTTCTTTCTTTCACCATCTTCCCTCAAAGAACAGTCTCATCTGAAAGTTGTCATCTAAACAATAATCTATGCCTTAATCGTTACCTCAGGCTAACATTATAGCCGCTTCGAGGAGCTTAATAGGTTACAAAATTTACCGTGATAGTAGAAAATACACGATGCTTACGTGCCAGCTTTCTCGGGAACTTATCAGGCTTTATTAGATTTCAGGTGTTTAGTTTCTTCACTAGACGTGGTTAAGCCTTCATTTTATAGTTGAAATTTGTTGCACTATACTGGCCTTTGTTCAACTTTGTTGAGGGAGAATTTATTAGTAATTTTTATGGTTACGGTGCCTCAGTCAAGATTTTGTAGCTGTGATTTGTTTTATGGGTAAAAGTTTCACGATTCTCTAACTGAATATCAGTATGAAACTCGATGAAGGTAACATGAGTAATTAAAAATATAAACGGTGAATTGGACATAATAATATAGTTTTTATCATAAAAGATAATGTTAGATATATAAACTGATGCCTTGAGTCTTCGACAAAAACTTTTGGACTAGGTACATCCGTTCACAAAATATACTTCAATTTATAAATAGAGATAGTTTCAATCCATTGCTACCAACTCATCTATCAACTCGTTGTGTATTTTAAGTTGATTTAAAGGCCTTAAAAAAAGGACAGACTACATAGAGTTTGTTCCAAAATTTCGAATTTTTAAATTAAATTTAAATAGACATAGTCATCAGTCATCATTATCGTTTAACTTGACAACATGGTACTTTTTCTTGATAAGAAATACCATAAACTAGTTCCACTTACTTGCACAACACAGTGTCCTTGCCAGAATCAAATAGACCAGCTCGTCCCCATCTGGCAGGCAGTTCAGCGATGGTCACTCCCCGGGATCCCCATACGCAGATGCGGCTCCCGCAGCTGCTTGCCATGATCCGTTCCACATGAAATGATGGTGGAATGAGGAACAGGAGTTTCTGAAAAGAGAGAAGATAGATTTATTTGATCTTACAGTGAGAGGAAGAACATAAGGATATAACATTGGAATGTTAGCGCGGCGGTTTTAAGGAAAATCCTAAAATTATTTTCATAATGAGCCAGCTCTTAATCTCGATATCGTCTGATGGAGAGTAGTGGACGATTTCAACGAAGGAACGAGACTGTCCAAAGGAACTCTTGCTTCGAAGGCAAACGGGTTACAGGTCATGAAGACCATAACCACACTGGCTGTGCGCATAATAAATAATTTTATGATCTGCAATTCATTATTTGGCCCGTCGAATCAAAGATTCAAAAGCCAGCGTCTAATGCCGTCGAATCCAGTATTGTAATAAGGATTGAGTCAACCAAAACCGTCAGTTCAAAATTTACCACATACACCAAGGGCACAAGGTACCAACTGCCAGGGTTGTGGACTTTGTTCGAAAGTCACCGCGGCCCTGGAACGCAAAGGGCATTAAGAGGAGCACGGATGGGTTTTAGTCAGTAAGAATCTGACACTCCCTCCCGCTCCGCCCATAGCGGAAGGAGTCATTTGATGATTCCCCATCCTTAAAAAAAACCTAACCAAATGAACTAAAGATAGGTACTTCAGCTTTACGAGATTACGTGCATACTGTACACATTTCAGTCTTAAAACAAGCCATCAAGTCCAACAGCGTAGCGCTCAGCCTCGATCCCGATTCTATTTCACACTCCGCGATCAAGGCAACTTTTTCAATTTCCTTTAGAAATAAGCGCTATGCGGACCGCGGGCGGCCGTCAAACGATAAATGATTATAACTATGACGTCAGGGGAAACGAGCCAAGGCGCCGGTGTAATGAGAAATAAGACGAAAAAATCCGACGAAGCCAGGAAGCCGAGGACGCTTCCTACTTTATTTTTTGTTCCTTTTATTGATTAAAAAAGTTTCCTAATCATATTTTTCCTTCGTCTCGCGAGATAGTTAGGTTATCGGCGCTGCTGTGGATTCTCATGTTGATTGTTTTTATTTTCATATTTTTTTCGGGTTTCAATTTTGATGGATGGTCGTGTTTTTTTTAATTAACCTAAATACCAGTAGCTTCTGCCAGCGACTTCGCCCGCGTGAATGTTTGAATTAGGGTATTATACTGAAAAAATCTAATACGTCCGTCAGATAGACTTAAAAAACTGTTTTTTTTTTTTTTTTACGTAAACCAAAAATTACGAAGATAAAGTGCGTTGAAAACTTGCGTGACGTCACGATAGTATGAAACGATAATTTTTACTAGAGACGGAACGTTACCAGCCCCCGCTCTTAAAGTTTGATGCGCTTTATCTTTTTTTAGCGATTTGAAATGGCAAAAAATATGTGTCAAATATTTTTTTAATTATCTAAAGGACGGGCTAAATCGAATTATTATTTTTCACTTAAATATTTATTTTATTGTTTTTAGTATTTGTTGTTTTAGCGGCAACAGAAATACACCTTCTGTGAAAAATTTCAATTGTCTAGCCACCGTCGGTTCATGAGATACAGCCTGGTGACGGACAGACGGACAGCGGAGTCTTAGTAATTGGGTCCCGTTTTTACTCTTTGGGTACGGATTCCTAGAAACCGCACATATACCATTTTGCTCTCCAAAACCGTCTGAACTCGACCTAAACAAAACAGACCTAAATCAATGCACAGCGGAGCACCATCCAAACCAGATATTAATAGTCTAATCGCGATACTAACTATTGCACAGTTTCCAGTACATTAACCGCCACGCGAACTTGCCAAGCACAGCCCGTGTTACAAACTGTTCAATGTACTATAATGCTCTATTAATATTTGGCTGGTCAAAGGTTGTCATTGGAGTCGGATTGGAATCTTTGTTTTGAGATGGAGCGGGGAGGTTGATAACTAGTGAAGGGTCTTTATAGATTATTAAATTATATTGGTATAGTTATGTCTTAAAGCTTATCCATAATTGGTATTTTGAAACCATAATTTCTGAATTTTACTCTTAGGGGTTTCAATGTTCCAGGGTTGCGGAATTTGGTCGAAAGAGTCACCGCCCCTGGAACGCAAAATGCATCAGGAGGAACACGGATGGGTTTTAGTCAGTAAGCGTCTGACACTCCCTCCCGCTCCATCCAGAGCGGAAGACATTTCATGATTTCCCATCCTATATGCTTTTACTTCTTACCCGATATTAAGCGTAAACATGATCGACCCAGTAGGAAGCAAAATTTAAGCAAAAAACATTAACAACGAATAAGTCCATCTACATATTCAAAGACAACCACCCACAGAAAATATATCTACGCGAAAAACAATAGAAGTTCACCCTCTTCGACCATTATTTAAAACATTGAAAAACCCGAAACGGCCACACTGCATTAGCGGGTGATTATCGAAAAGAATCAAAGTGGGTTAACCCTACCGAATGGAACCCGGAACGTTTTGACCCACGCGGTAACGTTCAGTTGGGGTCGCAGTGGCAGCGGATATTTCTTGACTGTCTTTTTCTTAGGACAAAAGTAGCGGGGGACTTGATTTTAATACTTAACAATAATTTCTTAGTCAAACATCTGATTTTTCTAAGAGGTATTATTGTTTGGGGAAACATAGAAACAAGAGTTAGGCTGAGGAGCGAAGATTACTAATTAATGGACATTTTTATGGGTAGCAATCTGATGGTTTATAGTTATCAGTATACAGGTTTTTGCAATACCCGAAGTATCGCATGCAATTCCAGCGATAACGATGAAGTATGTAATTTTTTTTGTAACACTCTTGTTGGTTGATGGGACAAACCCACCACACTATTCAGAACCATTGCAATTCGGTGGCCGCCACCAGATAAACGCCGAGTCAATGAAACTCGACGAGTCCTGGAGAAGCGATTAAACTTGGATCCTGCAACGAAATCAATTAGAAAAAAGAGCAGGAAACGAAGGAGTAAGATATATTGTAATCACAAATCATAACTAATTATATAAATTTGACGACACAGTTGGCGCAGTGGTTGAGCGATTGACTGCTGCGCTGCGTGTCGCGGGTTCAATTCCCGCACGGAACAAATATTTGTATGGCCTACAGATAGTTGTTCCGGGTCTGGCTGTTTGTGTATGTGAATTTATATGTTTGTAAACGCACCCACGATACAGGAGAAAATCCTAGTGTGGGGCAACGTTTTTTTTTAAAAAGAAAAGAAAGAAAGAAAAAGAAAGAAAGAAATAAAAATCTGAATAATTTTGACATTTATCTAACAAATTTATTTTGACATTTATCAAACAAATTTATTTTGACATTTACCTAAAACTTTATTTTGACATTTACCTAACAAATCATTTAAACATTTATTTTTTATCAAGCAGGAGACAGAACAGAGCTAAGCCCAGGTGGTACCAAGGGATGTTTACAGTTGGGGTAAGCCCAGTTGCTAAGCATCACAAGTATTATGAAGACATTGTTATGCCTTAGCACATGGAAGACAGAGACAAGATATTTTCTTTCGTCATAAAAAAGAACACGTACAACCAGATTTAACCCTCAAAAACGCAATTGTTTATTAGAAAGCTCGCCCCCGTCACTGGCACCCCACAGTGTGACCAACTCGCACGCTGTGGTCACAGCGGGGCGGGCATAAATTCAGACGACGAAAACCTCCGACAGTTCGGAAGCGTAGCCTACGCGACGCGATAATGGCTTCGAATTTCACGCCTAAAATATGGCCCAGGCAGTTTTTCGGAAAAAAAAAGGATTTTTTTGAAGGTTCAAAATGTTGAAATATGGCTTACGTTGCATGGTATGGTTTTTAATCAGGGTTACTGGTGTCGAATGTTGACGTAAGATAATTTTTGTTTACATAATAATGTTTAAAGTTTACGAAAGGAAAACGTAAAACTATTGACCATTGATGACGATTTAAAAAGTTTGAATGAAGCTCAACTCGACGCGACGACATTTCACAAAATCCTGCTACGTGGAAAAGTAGGATAAGAAGTTAAGGAGCCCCTACTCCAAGTAAATGCGACGTACGGCATAAGAAAAAGAAGTCCACACATATGGAAACAGTAATCGCACTTACCCATCTAACAGTCACATCTAAACAAAAACCTTATACCAAAAAAAATAAAATATAAATGCAAATTCACAAACAAAACCAAAAATAAAAGCCGGGGCTTACAGTGGTTACGTATTAAAATTCCTGATAGGTACACACATAGCTGAGGCTCGAACAATTAAGCGAAGGTGGGTGTCTAAGGGGCCCCCTCGCGCGGACGCAGGGTTATCCACCATATTTAATAAAATAATAATATTATGAAAAAAAATTAAATTATTCAACCCGCGTACTTTCGTGTATCGCGATCGGTGTCCCAGCCAGATATATGTATAAATTTTTTTTGTTCACCATTTTGTTTTACGTGACCGAAGAGGCCCGCAAAGATTGCCAGTGCGGTGCATGTATTCAAATAATTGTTTGTGTTTTTTCGTTTTAATTCTTCCACGGGTGGAATTTTAATGATGCGTTTGTATAAAAGATTGGTGGATGCTAAGCGTTTATATAAAATTTTCGCGGCAGGATTAAAAAGGAAAATCGCCTTTGGATTAAGAGCGGGCGGTCAGTTTTTATAGGTATGAGATTCGTGTTGTTTAGTCTATCTTTTTGCAATTTCGTTGAAATGATTTGTGTAGAATATGAAATAAGGCTGAAATACTGTTAAGTTTACTTTTAATAAAGGATCAATTACTACATCAAATACTAGCAACACGTCGGCAACGTCGTTTACTAAGATGCAATCTTAAAAAAACAACACAATTTTGCAATGCAACTACAGTTTTGATTATTTATTGTACCCATTTTTTGTAAGTAAAATTTTATTTATTAATTTTATATTATTCTTTTATATAATTTCTTGGAAGAACTTGGGGGAGTCCTTTGCCCAGCAGTGGGACAGTACGGGCAAAAAAAAATGAATAAAAAAATTAGATCATTTTTGAAGGGGAACATGTTTTTTTTTTTTATTTTCTTTTTTTTATTAGTGATGGGTTTGCTCTTGACTCTAGTCAATGTCAGATATGACAGAGACAAAGTCTACGATGGAGCGAGCTTACCCAGAAGGAGCCTGTACATGTTTAGATAATTTTTGTAGGGTAACTCGTAGATTACATTCTTAAATATTTTACGAGTTTCCCTACAAGCCAAGGAAAGATACATTGATATTTGAAGATATGATTGCCTGTGTTAAAATATAGCGCACATTACTATCTAAACATGTAGGTCTACAGATTCTTTATCAGAAAATTGGTAATTGATCGTTGTCTACAAAATAATAAAATACTATTAATTAGTACTTATAGACGAATTTTAACACCTACTGAAGCCAACTTAAGTTGAAAATTTGTAACATCGCAAAACCAACATATTTCGACCGTATAATAATTAATTAATAAAAGCAACAAAACTTCGAACATAAACCGATCAGACTGCAGCGCTAGTTATTATGAATTAAATCTTGTAAGTCGACACGTTATTAAATTTAGTACCGCTACTCGCCGCTAGATGGCGCTGCTAGTCGCAAGTTGTGTTTAAGGGGATTTGGTACGGAAGCTATTATAATTGTAGGCTGATTTGCTATGTAAAATAATATGAGTTTATTATTCTCAAGATATCAGTTGTTTGAAAATAAATAGCTTCGAAAATCACACAGAAACTTTATGTGAAAAAATACTGAAGATTTGCAAAAAGAGTTCTTGAAATTATGGAGACTCGCGAGTTCAATAAATGGATAAGATATGCCTGAAAAAGGCTTCTAATAGTTCCCAAAAGCAAAAAGGGTAAGTTTGACAGAATGCATACACATTTTCGTAGAAAGCTCGTAGGCTCCTGCTACGAGCTACGACCGCTTCGCGTATATGCTACGCCGTAGCATTTGTTGTAGCGGCTACGCTCGCGCTGCTGTGTATATTATGCTTTTACTATAGGCCAGTCTTAGCGATTGTTAATCGTGGCCACATCGTAGAATTTGGACATTTCATGATGTGGCCGGCCATTTGATGAACTATTTGGCCACTTCATGAAATGACAACTTCAATCTCAACTTCGACTACAAAACCCCGCTGCGCGGGGATCCTATTGCTATCTGCAGGGTTTAAAGGAACTATACATGCATCTCATTCGAGCCTAACCTATCCGAGTCAGGATGCCCTAAGTTCCCTCAAACCTTACGTAAACTAACCTCGGCCTCATCATGAAATGACCAATTCTACGACATTGGTAACGACACTATGCAATAAGTCTGCCTATGTACCAGTATTAGGGTAATTGTGTACTGACTTGGTTATAATGTTAATTTACCTATTCATGATTTTGCAAAAAACAACTAACATTTCCTAATCTGTACTTATAAAATCGTATGCCCTGACTGACTATCAACGCTCAGCCAAAACTCTTCGCTTGCCTCCTGCAGCGTCATGACGGCGGAGCTCTGAAAACGAAGATCGGTCTTGAAGTCCTGAGCGAGCAAGCTCCGTTTCCAGAGCTCCGCCGTCATGGCGCTGCAGGAGGCCAGTCTAAAAAGCTGAAATTTAGAATAGGTTTTTTTTTATAACGTAAGTATCCGCTAAAAAGGCTTTATGGAAATTTCACCTTTATGAACTTTTTTTATTAAAGTCTGGATTGGTTTTTACTCAAAGAAAAGGCGATAAACTAGCAATGTTCAAGTATGTAATTTGCACCCTTCCAAAGCAGGAACGGTTCACCAGTTAATCGATACAAAACGACAAGTCTATTAACCAGAAATCTTTATTAAAAAATTAAAAGTAATTAATGAGTATGACTGTAATTTAGTACTCCATGGGAACTAAAGAATAAACACTAGGTAATGAAAGAAAAACACGAACCACCTTTGTGAACTGTTTCTACGAAGTAGAAAACGATTCTAGACATTAAACAGACAGGTCTTAGCTTCAAAGTTACTTTGTAACTAAGTTTTTCAATCCTCATTACACCACTGAAAGGAAATTCCTGTAAAAAGGTGTCAAATACTGGTATTTTTTTCTTTCATGAGCTTTTCGTAAACTATCTTATTTCATTTACTCTGTGGAAGTCAAAGGATGGGGGATCAAAGTGGAGGAAAATTTATTTAAGCAATATCAATTACCCCTGCTTCGTTTTGGCGTCACACAGTTAAGAAGAAACAGGCGATTTGTTTTGCAGTCCATGTTCACTCCCTCAACGATGATTTTCACAATTAGGCGATTTAAACCCTAACTAATATTAAAAATGCAAAAGAGAGTTTGTTACGCTTTCACGCCAAAATACCCGACCCGTTTCTGTTGAAATTTGGTACATATGGACCTCTGGAGATATTACGATATAGTCTACTTTATTGCGAGTGAAGCCGCTAGCAAAAACTAGCAAAGAATATCCCCATCAATACTTCAAAAAATCCCTGACCAATACTAAAATACCTACCAAAAAGATAACAAAAGAAAAATTTAACCGCCATTAACGCCTTCTTCCCAACTTCAAAGGTCCACCTGTCTTAAAAACACCAGGGTGCGACATCGAACCGCGAATAGTTGCCAAACTCCCGGCATAAATCAGCCAACTCCGGAGTTACTTACTCTCTTCAGGACCATTAGCATTTTTTATGCATAGGAATCGATCCAGCGACCGGCTAATGCCTCCCGCGATACATTAATATCTTAGTTTTTATGACTCTTCTGCAACAATTTGTCTCGTATCGCTGGGTATAACCACCTCCACTTCCCCATTCGAAATCCAACTCTATCTTCCCTTCTTTAAGGTGAGAAATTCTTGAGCAAGGAGGTGGTAGGATGTGGATTTGCTCGCGGATTAAGTCGCGTTTACAGTTTAGCTCAAAAGTTACGCTATAATAATTGTGAAGTGTACAAATATTTTGCTTAAGATTGGATTAAGGTGTGAGTGTATGGTGATTTTTAGTTGGGGCGGTATTTTGTCGAGATTAATTTATTTATTAGAGTCAGAAGGCCAGTTCCAGTATTTAGAAAACGTTCAAATAAAGTTGTAACTAAGCTCAGCGATAGTGGAAGTCAAAAATTGGACAAAATGTAAGGAGGTGTTTTTTATAGATTCTTAAAAATACGGAAATTAGCCATCTAAATTCGTAGTTCTCTTTGTGGTTCGTTTACCTCAGTAAGGACACCGGTACATTTTACAAAGCTGCTTCATGTATGCTTAAGAAAAATAGAATCTATCTCACACTTTTCCTTTAATAATTCAGTAGCCCAAATGGAAAACTCTCCATCTGGGCTTTTGAAGAACAAATTAGTCTAACGATTAATGAGAAAAGAAGTAAGTCAAAGGAAAATCTTTAGGAGACGTATCTACCTTCATCAAATGACTCCTCCCGCTCTCGGCTGAGCGAGAAGAAGTGTCAGACTTTTACTGACTAAAACCCAACTCCATTCCTTCAAATGCCCGTTGCGTTTCAGGGTCGCGATAACTCTTTCGAAGAATCCCGCAAACGTGGATGGGAGGTACCTTAGAAAACATTACTTGGTTCTAAGACCCGTGAACACACCTTTATCCGAATCGGAGTTGATAATAGGTGGATCTGGCGATTTCCTTAGCGCCATTTTTATTTCACGGCCACTTTGAGATTAAAAGTTTGGAAAATGAAACTTTCGGCGCTACTTCGCTATTTTTAACGTATTGGAGCATCAGGCGTTTTTAAAAAGTTTTGAAGAGTAAATGTGTTTCTTTCTTCGTCAAAAGATTTTTTGGAGTTTGGAAGATTTGAATTTGGTAGTTGATAGCTTTGATGATAGAAGGATTTTTACAAACTTTTATTTAGCTTCACCTGTCCCGATGTTTGTCACCAAATCTTGCAAAAGTATTATTTAACCTGTGTTCGTTAGTAGGTAGGTAATTTGTTAATTTGTGCTAATTTTCGTACTAATTTTCTGGTCCTGGTCAGCTCTGGTGAATGATAGATGTAATATCAATTTTGTATGTTACTCGTTAGATTCATGTTTTACAATATATTCTAATACAAGGAATTAATCTCTTAATCTCCATTTAGTAGATTAGGCACTAGATTTTCTAAGACAAAAAAAATTCTTCAACTAAATTCTAGACTTTATTTAACAAAGATTTCATCATTCCTCCTTTTTGTCAAATTTTTACAATTTTCATCCATTTTTCTACTTCATCCTCTATCCATAACTTACCGCAGATCATCCATTTGCCTCTAAAGCAAAAATATGAGCGATATTATGTTAATACACGAACACAATACAGCACGTTCTGAGCTGGCGGACTGCCAGCCAACGTTATCGGGAGCGTCCTCTGAATATTATGACCAATACTTTAGCTCGGATTAAAAACTTATTTAGTTATTCTAATGGCGAACACTTGGTTATTTTGACACTCTGGGAGTTTTGGGGTAAGAAATAGTTGGTGTCTTTTTGATTTTACATTAGCATAAGCTCTATACGTTGTTTTCATGACGATGCAGTCCTTGGCCAGATCTTACCTGATGGGAAGCGGATCAGGCGTATGGTGGAATTGGCGAAGCCAGAAGACCCCTGTCTAGACAGAGCGCATTAAATAAAAAAAAACAACTAATATCTATATAACATGTAATTGAAAATGAGAAAGGGATTGGACCATAACTCAGTTTACAAGTTATTTCGCAGTGAGGCACGATCATGGTTATTGAACTTATACGTTGATTTAAGCAGCATGTTACGACTTGTCTATTTTTGTGTTCAAAACGATTCTTTGGACACTTATACATAATTGTCTCATTCAATTTGACTTAGTCTTCGAACGATGCCGTCTATTTTATGGTCTAGACAACAGGACAAGCTCCAGCCAAAACATAGTGTCCAATATATTTATCTTCCTTTCCCAGATCGGGTATCAAATTATCTCATCATATAGTTAATACGACGGTATCTAAGCAGCGCACACGGCCGGGCCGATATCCTGGCACGGAGCCATTTTGTCTACACAAACCTAACTTAATGCTGATGTAACTCTTCAAGGATTTTGTATGGTTACTTTTACTCCTTTCTTATACCTATCTACGCATGTACATAACTGATAAGAGGCCCTAGACAATGTGCCATTCAGTAGCGAATGCGACTGTCGAAATGCCAAAACGTAGGAATTTGATCACGTGACATTTCGATAGCATCTGTCAATCCAATACATTTTAGACGTATTGACAATCGCCTTCACCACGCCACCGTTGACAGAATCTCACTTTTCTCGAACCCAAGATCCAGTTTGCGAGAATATTGTCCTGAGGTTGGATTCCTGTGTGTTAATGGATATTTGTTTTTAATTTGGAGGCGATAGATTATTAATACTTTCAATGGGATGCATTTGAGAAGCATTGGGGTCTATTACAGAATTGTATCACCATTTTGTGAAAATGTCTCCCGGAAGATGAAAAAATCACGAGTTTTCGTTTTGTGAATTTATAACAAGGCTTTCGAAGGCAATTTACAGTCGGTGAGAGCCAAAGACATCGCAAACAAAACGCTATTACTCCAAAACAATACAGCACAAACAAAATTTTCCGCCAACTTGAACACGGGGATATTATTTTTAATATGAAAAAAATAAACGTTGAACCGTTCGCGAAATCGTCGCGGGCATCTTTCCATTACCGCAAATTACCGGACAGGCCAGGGCTAAATAACGTCACGTATTTAATTACGGGCGCTGTGGAGCCTCAAAAGTGACGCTTTTGAATTGAAAGCTAGAGTTTTGGGACACATTGCCAAGGGGGCCTGGGATCCGGATTGGAAGTTGGACCCTTCGATACTCAAAACTCTGCTCTCTCTCAATAGGCTGCACCAATGTTTATATACATACAGAGGGCTTAGTGTGAGTTTTATAACGTACTCGATCGCGTTAACAAAAAAAACAGACCACCACCAGACGGCGCTTATTCAGTTTCAATACAAATTGACGCGATCGATAACGTTAAAATACTCACACTAAGGCGACAGGGTATTCCAGAAGTACGTGGTCATATTTAATGGTATTGTTCTGTATCTACTATACAGTAAAGAAATAATTTCAAAATAAAAAAATATTGACTTTATTTAAAACTGACCTTAAAACACGACTAAAAATTCAATCAAGATCACTTTTCAAGCAGTCTGATGCAATTGGTGGCATCAAATCTGCGATTGAACTAAAGCAAACGCCACCTACTGCATCACACTGCTTAAAAAGTGATTTTTTGGAACTTTTCAGTCGATTTTTGAGATCGGTTTTTTTATAGTAACAAAACAAATGTTTTGATATTGTTTCTTTACTCTCTAGCAGATACAAAACAACACGCATAAATATGACCGTCACTTCTGGAACACCCTTTAGAATATAATTTACTGTACACTAAATTAGTTACACAATTTGTTTACACAAACTTAATTCTATGGGTAAAATGGCAGTCTTATTGCTGACAGCAATATCTACCAGACAACCTTTAGATTGACTGAAAGAACTTAAAATAAAAAGGTAGGCAATATTCGTGCTGTACTGATTTTAGTTCCTGTAGAAAATATATGTTGAGGTATAGAGTTGGAATTGTCATGTCGGTCGGTCAGAAAGATGAAAAAATGAAATAGTTGCATAATTTGAAGACACATCACAATACGCTATGCTGATTTAAATTAGTATAGTTGTGTCACGTACGTAGGCGAGCCATAGTTGTGTAGGTAAATTTACGTGCACATTGTCTTAGTGGGCGTAACTATCGTTCGACTGACACTGAGCGCTCCCAAGCTTATGCACACTAAGACAATGTCGTGAGATAAAACAACTCTATGGTTGCTGATTACATGAAATATTAACTCTTTAAAACAACACCTCAATTTGGTGAAACAAGTATGACGTCATCTACCCACAGACAGAGCTAAAACAAAAAAGCTCAACATCTTCTCCATCCGTGTTTCACAACAGCCGGAGGTCAATCGAGTCGGCCACTCTAATGTTTACTGATAAAAAGAAAACCAATTTGTGTTCCCACCCCCACCGCTCCCCTGCCACAAAGGAGCGCTATCTAGCGATAAATTATCGAAATTATTGCATTAAAAATTCCATCTAGTAAGTCAAAGTGAGCCATTATGGCCGTTCTGCGCCGCGTTCAAAAGAAAAACGACCTAACTACATTGTTCTTCGTATACTTTGCGACGTTTCAGTTCCGTGTATGTAATTTTTCTTGGTAAACGTTATGGGAAACCGTTTCTCTCTCAGAAGAGGCGAGATACTTTGATATATTTAGATTGTCGGTACACAGTTTTTTGTTTAGGATTTTAATGAATGTTTTGAACGAAATTTTAAATTGGTTGCTGTTGGGTTTCTGCGTACAAGTGGGCGTTATTAGTTTTATGTACGGGGAAAAATAATAAAGGTTTGACGAAATTATGACATCGGGTTTCCGAAAATTGCATGCTTTTGAAGTGTTTCTAATTAATGTCTGTTTCTAGCTAGTATGAAGTTTATTTTAAGTAAGTATATGGGCAAATTATAACTTTCTTCATTAATGGTAAAGTGAAAGAGTGAAGTGAAGTGTGGTGAAGTGTTTTTCATTAGTGGTAAGAGCTTTTTTATGAAAATCTGTAAAAAAAATTATACCTTCGGACACTGAAAATGTTAATGATCTCAGTCTACACATTATGTACCTAACAAGGTGGTGTACAAGACACCACCTAATACGATACCTACCTACCATATATTCCCGAAATACTACTTCTATAACCTGGAGGCCTGGTACCATCGATACATAGATGCTTATTATTTTAGTCCACATGCAAAATGTAAACTACCATACGTTCCCAAAGGCTCTTTGTATAATCTGGAAGTCTGGTAAAAAATCCTATACCATCGGTGCACAGATGTTAATTATCGCAGTCCACTTGCAACCTTTTCCATCGTTGCATCGGTTTAAAATTATCTTAGTCCACATGCAAAAGCTAAACTACACATTCCCAGAGGACTCCTCGTATAATCTGAAAGCCTGGTACAAAATCCTGCACCATCGATGCATAGCTACGTCGCCGTCGCTGAAACGGGGAGGTGCAGCCAATTTCCTGGAGCGCCTCATTCCGGCTAATTTTCATATTAACGAACACGTCCCGCCTGTCCTGAACGATATGACTTGTTCGTGTAGTAGTAAGCTATTGTTTATTAACTGGCAAGTTTTCTTGATATTATGAAACATGGTGTTTTGTAACGGTGGAATGGATTTTTTTGAAAATATACGAGATCCGACTGCAAGATTTCATCGAGTACTTACTTAATAAAAAAAAAAAATATAACATCAATTATTATAAAAAGGGGCAATACCTTTTGGCCGGGTTGGCTATCAAAATGTGCGCGCTAGTATTTTTAGACTATGGTTAGTCGTATTTCAAATAATGGATATTGGAACCATTAAATTAAGCGTTGAATAACTGTTCTACTGGCTGGTGCTTATTAAGATTCTTTATTCGAAGCGATTTTAATGAATTTACATAGCCAGAGAAATTCACTGTTTAGCAGATTGTCTTAGTACGTCAATATGGCTGGTGTTATAGTGTGTATTTATTATGACCGTCGAAGGGTGATATTCATGATTTGAATTTACAGAAAACTAACGCTGCTGCAGTCAAATTGTCAGGCAATTACTTTCCTGGAGTTGACGAAAATATTTTCGTTTTTCTTACATTCGACTTCACTTCGATATTGTATGTACGCAATGCCATAGCTACAGTTTATTTCAGAATACATTTATTACTCATCAGTTTCCTGATATAAAGTACTCGGAAAAGACCTTTCCGTCGGGAAACTGCTTCGGGAAACTACTGCGTGGTTTAGGCGATAAAATGGATGTATAGGTTCTACTACGATAAATATTTAGTAGTAGTTGCTTGGATTTTGCGTGCTTTTTCATGCTTTTTGATAGCTTGAAACTCAAAAGGCTCAATTGACTTTGAATTCCATTCAATTTTGTGGTCTTTATTGTAGTTTTTTTTAAGAAGTCTGTATTACGATGCATGTGATTGTGTAGCCTCTGTTGGCGATCCTATAAATAAATAAATATTATCAGAATTCTGCTGGCCAGACTTCAAGTCTTAAAACCATAAGGAATTCAAGAGCAGATTTGGCGATCTAAGATAGAGAAAATGATTACTTTCGAATAAGGTTTGGTATCGCCTAGAAAGGTACTTACTCCAAACAACGTACCTACCTATAACACATCACGCTTGTATTTCTCAAAGGTTTCGGCAGAAGTGTACCTATAGTATCTTTTTTTTCATGGATGGGAAATCATCAAATGACTCCTCCCGCTCTGACTAAAACCCATCCGTGCTCCTCCTAGTGCCCTTTGCTTTCCAGGGCAGCGGTAACTCTTTCGAACAGAATCCGCGACCCTGGACCTATAGTATCTACACGCGCATTTCACCATTTATATTTAAGTCCTATGTAAAAATGACTTTATTTGTCAATAAACTAAGTAGGTACCAGTAAAACTAGTAACACACTTCTTTTTATACACTAACGATCTGACCACATTGCACCTGCCCAATTAATTCCAATGTCCCACCAAGACCTGGCGAACAATTTAATTTGAAACAAGAACGCCGTCCGGAAACGCCCGAACTCTCCCGATGATGTACTCCAATATCGCACGCCTTGTTAATATAAATTTTGCACGGGCCATAGTCTGGGATAACGTGGGAACTTAAAAAAATATAAATTAAATTTGGTGCTGTGTTTTGGTTCTGTATGTTTAAAAAAAATATATTTTCGTGGTTTTGGTTATGCAACATGTGATGTTTTCAATGGTATTCATCACTGAAACTGTAGTTTGGAGAAATATTTTGAATTATATGTTGAATTATAATTCAAACAGTAATGGAATTTTGTTGCTCAATTAACTTTTTTTATGAAAATGTTTAAGATTGTAACTGAACTGTAACTGAAACAAGAAAGCCTCACCTGTGTCACACACGACCTTACATATCAAGTTACAGAAACAGAAAGCAAGCAAGCAAGCAAGCGGGAGAAAATATCATAGTCACTTTTATATTGTCCGTATATGTATTCCATCCACAACTGTCAATCATTAAATTTTACCTAACATATCAATCTGCTTAACGATACATTTCTCTGAAACTATATCACAAAAATCACTCCAGCTAAAAATATTTCTCCAAAAAAATCAATTAACATAAAATTAAAAATCCTAACACTCTGTATAATTGGTTTCTAATTTCCAACAGATCCCCCGCGAAGAGAATCGCTTGCGTATACTAAACGTATCCCCACTAATTCATCATTGTTTTTCACTAATAAAAACACGACAAAAACACATCTTTTCTTCATCCCCCCTATCTCGAGGGAGGCGACACCTACAGGTGAAATGTTGATAAAAAATGTCGATTCGTTTGTTAGTATTTGGGGTTCTATTTTAGAGTATTTTAATGGCTTTTTAACTTGTTAGAGATGGAGTTGAATTTTTCCAATAGAATTTTGGACAACTTATTCTGGTTTCTAGATTGTATTTTGATTTACAGTCATTACTTTCTATCGATAATACGAATACACGTTAAGATTACTTGATGACGCAGCCATTTTTACCCGACTGCGCGACGCAAAGGTGTGGAGTGTGTTTATCAGCATATGTATGTTACATGTATGTTTGTATGTTCCTTTGAAGCACTATACAGACCAAACGCCTGGGCCGATTTTTATGATTCACACGTCAATCGATTCCTCTTAGTCGAAGAGTCGGCGAGTGTCACTAAAGACATGACGTTAGTGAAAATTCAATATGGCGACTACTGGACGCCATATTGTGAAAATGAAAAAAAAAAATGAAAGTCGACGAGCTATGTTAAGTGGGGTATCAAAATAAAGGGTTCGAAGAAAACAAAAAAATTTAATATTTCCAAAAAAAACCCGACTGTAAAAAACAACAAAAAAGTTTTTAGTTGTTTTTACAGTCGGGTTTTTGAAAATATTAAATTTATTTGATTACTAATCTCATGATCAACGCTGGTGAAGAAGAAAACATACCAAATCTGGGTTTTGTTATTAAACATACAACCTAGTGACATTACCACTTGCAAGATTTTACCACGAATCCCCAAAGGACAAAGAACATTAGAAAATCAAAAGACAAATCGTCACGCATAAAATTAAATCGTAGAAAAAACAAAGCATCAAACCAGCAGGAGCGAAACCGTGAAAAAAGCACTAGTGGGTAATAACGGCCTCAGCTCCTTGTACTCGTATAGATTGAGAATATTTTAAAGTGATGTGCTCGTTGCAAATAATGAAATTATGCCGAGGGGAGGGTGGGGCGAGACGGCCCATCTTTCGCTTTTTCCTTCTTTTGTTTGTTTATTCGTTATTTATCGGTAGATCGAGGAGCCACGTTATAGATTAACATCAAAGGCATTTTACGGCGTATACGATCTCGTTAAAATTGAATGGGCTCCCGTAATGAGGGGGAATTGGTGTTCGGATCAGGTATATTTTTGGAGCTTTTTAATAAACTTGAAAGACGTTGGAGGTATGGCTCAATTGCGTTAGAAAAATGTGCCGTTGGAATTGTGAGAAGTTATACAAATATTGGTACAAGGTTAATATATCATAGGTAGGGAAGTGGATTACAAAAATTAAGATTTTTAAGAATGCAAGATATTCTGTACTTTCAATAAAATAATAACAGAAAACTGTTGTTGGATAAATCACTGTTTATTTCAATCAAGTCAAGACAACAAATTATTGCTTTCAGCCCAGTTAAACAATTACAGAACTATGAAATTAATAATAATTAGGTTCTACACATAAATCAATGTTTATTTCAATCAAGTCATAGAACATATGTGGCAGGTTATTGGCAAACATGATTAAACAACACAACACATTTCTTGACATCTACAACACAATACAGCACATAAAATCCTTCAACACACACATAAACACAAAAGCAAGAAAACACGATCAAAATCGTCCGCAGACCACCCGAACAGTCGTTATCGTGCTTATTGTTGTTTTTAATGAAATGTGACCGAAATGATGGCCGCCGAAGCTTTGTCCGTCGGATCGGTGTCCATTATCCCCCTTTTCCCTCTTAATATCGCGAAGGACCGGCAGTAAAATTCGCTTCGCTATTCGGACGAGGTTGCGTGAAACTGATCGTGTGACAACTTTAGAGTCGGAGATAAAGTTTGTGATGCGTTTTATGCTTTGTCTTTATTGAGATTTGTTTGTAGGGATAAAGGACTGGAAGGTGTGGATGGGATAGCTGTATGTGGTTAGGCTGTGTGGTGGGTAGATCGATCGATCTGCCAGACCTTATCCCAACTATGTTCGGGCCGGCTCTTAGTCTAGCCTGATGCATTTAAATGTCATTCAAAAGTCATTTATTCAAATTAGGCTGAGTGCCAGCACTTTTTGAAGTTCAAAAAAAAAAACGCCCGCCCGTCACCACTTCCTAGTATTGCTGGGAAGAAGAAGTGGCGCAACAAACGCCACAGCAAAAACATCTTTGTTAAATTTTAAAAACTTGAATTTATACAGTAGTATGCAAAGCAGTTTACAATAATGACAGAAAAATAATATATCCAATAAGTAAATCGAATTAACTGGCACTTGTTAGCTAGCACACTCCGTTATTTCATAGTCCGTATTTTTTCATTGAGTCATAGCCTTATTATTATTAATAATAATAATTTAATACTTATTAGCATAAAATGTAGTAGGTATTTGGAAATGTTACATTCAGTGCAAATACATACTCCGCCATTTAGTGATGGCATGCAAATATTAAAACTACTGATCACCATTACCTAGTAACGGGTAATCATAATCACAGATGGTTTATTGTTTATACAGTGAGTATTTTATTTATAAAAGAAAAGACGCGAAGGAAACGTTGTTAATACGATTCCAATGCAAACAAAAAAGCTCAGAACAAATATCCCAAATCTGTTTTCGACTATCGAAAAAAGCCGAATGCAAATCAAGGGACAACGACTGAAAAAACACGCGAAGGAAATTAATAAAACACCCACTAAAGCGAAAACAGGCGGAAAAATAGAGGCAGGGGACGAATAGAGGGAAAAAAATGTCGACCAGCAACGTGCTCTTCATTATGAGGGAATGGAAACACCGGATGAATTGATCAATCAGAAATTTTATGGCCGAGAATCACTCAACGGAAAATAATTCCCCGGCCGTTTCGTGCTTGGCTCATCGCCGCTGTTTTAATTTCGCCCTCTTGGGGAGATCGAGTGTCATCCAATCTATCTGACGACTTGAAAAAAAAATGCCATCATCACCCCGCCCTCCCCTTTCGTGGAGACTGACTTAAAGACCGCTGGGCGATTATGTCCGTGGGAGCTTTGAAACGACTGTGTGATAAAGTTGCTTGTTATTGATGCCTCTTGTTAGTTTTAAGAAGGTAAGGCAATCGGCATTTGGCCGAAGGTTTGGCGGAGGCTAACAAAAATTTGGAGACCACTTTTTATTATTATTACTAGCTTTTTCCCGCGGCTCCGCCCACGTGAATATCGGTTATCGCATAAAAAAGTGGCCTATGTCCTTATTCATATCCCACGCTATAATATCTGCCAAATTTTATAACGCTACGATCAGCCGTTTTAGCGTGAAAGCGTGAAAGACAGACAGACAGAGTTACTTTCGCATTTATAATATTAAGTATATAAAGTAGTATTAAGGAAGTCGGCATTTATTCATAATACCCAAGTAACAAAAGACTCATACTAATCATTAGGCACACAATTTCAATAACAATACAAACGAAAAAGACATTAAATAAATTAAACTCATATCGCATTTCCTCTGAAAAACTGTCATAAGACGCTGAAAGCTAGTTTTAAGAAAAAAACGATTTAAATAATTTTTCGATAAATTAATGCTATTGTGACTTTTAGGTTACAAATTTTTACCTGTTTACTGTTTTAACTACAATTGTGGCGGTTTCATTGATCGATAGAGAATGAAAAACTTAATAAAACTGTATTTAAATCTGTGTCTACTTTTTCTTATGTTACGACCGTTTTTTAGAGGAAAGTCGATATCATAAAAAAACAAAGTGAATTATTGGTGATGTTGTAAGCACACCATCTTAAGCTATGATCCTTATGCGAATAATGTATGCTAAGCATGTGTATATGCACCTTTGCATTCATAGTTAATTTCTGACTAGTAAAAACTGTCAGCTCTTTTTGTATCTTCTTCACGCTCTAATTAGCGTCTAATCCCATACAAACGATCACAGGCGAGGGATTCAATTCTCATAATTGTTTAGTAATTATTCAACACGCCCAAACACCAGTGTATCGATGTTTAGATTAACTTGAACAAGCAATTTGACGAGTAATCGCTCCCCATCAGCGTCGTAATATCGCATTCTGTTTGCAATCACTAATTAATCAAGATCAAACGGAAATAACAATCGCTTGCACATTCATCACCCGGAGACCTGACAGACTTCTAATGTTTTATGGAAGAAAAAATAGAATGTGGGTAATAGGAACATTGAATATTAAATCTAAGGGAATTAGAAATTAAATATTGAAAAAAAAAAAATTTTACACATTCGAAGGACGATTCAGCTTCAGGGGGGCTCACTTGTTTTAATCAGAGTAGTCTAATTAATTCCAATATAACTTGTTGTGTAAAAAATAGTCTCTTGAAGTGGTGACTGGTGATCTTATTAAAAAAAAAATCAATAATAACAAAGTTGTACCTACTATCGTGTCTCATTTATTGCTACTTATTACCCCATAAATTGCCCTGTTCTTGTGTAACAGACTGCGGGAGCGAACCCACAGGTAAAAACTAGCGTACCAAGTACTTAATCCCTACTATCCCTAATATTATAAATGCGAAAGTAAGTTTGTCTGTTACTCTTTCACGCTAAAACGGTTTTACGGATGGTCATGAAATTTGCCAGATATGTAGCCTGGGGTATGAAGAAGGACATAGGCTACTTTTTTACGCCATAAGCGACAACCACGCGGGCGGAGCCGCGGGGAGAAAAACTAGTTTGGAATAACTAAGAAATGATCTTCCCGTTTCGCCGGCAGATAACCCCAAAATGAGGTTATCCTATGTAAATTAATTCTCGATCTTAAAAACAAATACAAACAAACCATTTACCATCTCAACGGAGTCTGAAAAATATTCTAATTTAACAACACTAACAAGCCTTATAAAAAAGACGCGTCAGCTGCCTCCGATTATTCCAAAAAACACCGTCCATCGCTTATTATCCGAAAATTTGAAAGATAATTTACCAAAGGAAACGATGGGAAGGCATTAAAATAGCAATCAAACTGGCAATATTGGGGTGAAGTGTGCGAAAGAACTGCGTACCGATTTGCGATGCAAACCTGCTAAGATGGCGGCCACAGAGCACATAGACTCCTTATCGGCAAGTCGGCAACTACTTGAGGCAGCATCGTCAAAACCTTTCATACGAACCAAGTGAAAGACATAAAGAATCTAATACCTTTAAGCGAGAAATTCTTGTATTTAAATATAATCTGAATCTTGGTAACGGCTCCAACGATTTTCATGAAATTTAGTATGCAGGGGGTTTCGGGGGCGATAAATCGATCTAGCAGGTTTCATTTTTAGTAAACGTCGTTTTATACGAATTTCCAAAAAAAAAATATCGTTTATCCAGGTTTGTCCGGACATTTGTTGGACACAGTTGAGATAAACAAAAAACTTTGACGCAGTTACTTAGATTATGTTAGTAAATACCAATGTTTAGATTGAAATTTAACTAGGCATCTGCCTAGTTTATTTTTCGTGGTTTTTCTTTGCAAGTACGACCTGCATCTGCAGGTGCTTTCCATCATGCTTTTGTTTTTGGGAAGCTTCCACTCAGCTTGATTGAGATGGAGGACCCACAGCACGGTGCTGATTTTCAATGGTCGCCTAAATAAAAGTGTGTATCATCCTTTTACCTATTACTAGCTTTCGCCCGCGACATCGTACGCGCATATCCCTTTTTTCCCATTCCCGTATGAATTTTGGGAATTCCTCTCTTACTACCTATCGTGCTACCCTATACTCCCCAAGGAACCTACATGCCAAATTTCAGCTCTCTACGACCAGTACTTTCGGCTGTGCGTTGTCTGTCAGTCACTCAATCACACAGTAACGTAAGAGTTTACTGCTATAGTAATTGACTTTGCTATAGTAACTGGCCACTCATAACAAAAGCGGTAGAAACAAGGTAATTCACAAAAAATATTCCAGTATCTGATACAGGAGTATTTACTGTCCTTAACATTCATGGGCTTGCCTTCCAGTACCTTGTTTCTACCTCTTTTGTTATGAGTGGCCAGTTACTATAGCGTGGCCAATTACTATAGCAGTTACCTTATACCTGACCCGCGCAACTTCGTCCGTTCTTCTTCGACTATTCTATCCTACATCTACCTTACAAAACCTACTCCTCCTACTCTTAAAAAAAGGGGGGGTGTTTGAAATATAGATTACGACCGATTCTCAGACCTACCGAATTACACATATGAAATTTCATAAGAATCGGTCAAGCCGTTTCGGAGGATTATGGCAACTAACACTGTGACACGAGAATTTTATATATTAGATTAGATAGAAGAAGATAGATTGATTATGAGCCCGTAGTGTCTAACTGCAGATCAAAGGCCTCCATCGTTTACACATAGATATTGTCGGCCCGTGACATTGCGTGGATGCAAATAAAAATGGCGCCTCTACTCACAGCCGGCTTTGCGACTCCGTGCTCTACGATACCTACATCAGATTTGAATAAAGATCTGCCGTGGACAGGGACTCGTTCTGAATTCGTGAATAATTGAAAGGCCGTTTCTTTATATTGAATTTGTTTTTTTGACGGTCAATTTGTTTTGCGGCTTGAATTGGAAGGACTCGAGAAAATTTCAACTGCCTATTTGCGTAAACATGGGACGCAAGCTAAGGACCGAAAAATGTTACATTGAATTTTGGAACAGTAGTAGAGATTTGTGGATTCAGCACTTGTCTAATTATATACTTAAAGGTAGGTACTGCTTTTTCTTTACACATGTGTTTACCTGTTTAACTTGCTAATAAGATCATCAACATATCGTTTGCACTGTTTGCTTGTTGAACAATCCGAAATAGGACAGCTGATGACCAATTCACGTACCTACATACTAAAAAACTTTTTCACAAAAAAAAGAAACCGACTTCCAAAAAACACAACAAAGTTCAAAATAACTTTTAATTTCGGAAGTCGGTGTCAAATAACGAAGAAGCAACCAAAAACACCGACTTCCGAAATTAAAGTTATTTTGAACTTTGTAGTGTTTTTTGGAAGTCGGTTTCTTTTTTTTGTGAAAAAGTTTTTTATTTTTCACTTTTTAGTGGTACCCTACACCTAACAACACCACTGGAAAGTCACAGGAAAGCAAAAATACGCAATTTCGTATACATGGATGACTTTTCAACATATTTTTTCCAGCTATTTGGATTTAATAACCAAACTACTGAACCGATTTTGATAAAATTTCAATGGGACCATTTGGGAAGTATACCCTTTCCAACAAAAACATAAAAACATCCGAATTGATAACCTCCTCCTTTTTTAGAAGTCGGTTAAAAATGCGATCAAATTCAAGTCACAAAATAATATCGGCAACAATCAATGTGAAAATCAAGGAAAACGGGGGTGTTTCGATAGTTTGCTACTGCGATCGCTCCTTAAAAATAGGAAAATATCTTCTCCTCTAATCCGATTTTAATTAACGAAAAAAAAAAAACTCCAAAAACCGAGCAAAAAAAAACGCGAATCAAGACACTGAGCTCACAAAACAATTGATTTCCATACCCCCGGGGGCATTCAAATGTGGAGTGCAATCGCAGTACCTACGCCGAAAGTTGCAATCTTAAAAAATAATAGGCATTAAAAAACATCACCCCATGATCAAGGTTTTACAGGGACTTGAACGATCAGCCCTGAAGCCATCTTCATTAATGAAAACCATAAAAATGGGGTTCCGTAGCGAAGGACCGTGGCGTAAAAGTTCGCGTCAAACGACCAACGCCTTATTAAGCCCGCGGGGGACAGGTGGGGATGAAAAAAATTATAGTATTTAACGATATTAAGTTATTGAAGTTAGATTGGTAGCTTAATTGGTTTGGGTGGGTATTTGAATCAATTTTTATGGATGGTTTTGAAGTTTTTTATTGCTAGTTTAATTACCAGTAAAAGTTGATATTGGGATGTACTTTTCAACAAACTAGCTTTTACCCGCGACTTCGTACGCGTATATCCCGTTGTTTCTCGTTCCCGTATAGCCTATAGCCTTCCTCATGTGGCTATCATATACAAAAATAATTTTCAAAATCGGTTCAGTAGATCTAGAGATTACCCGCTACAACCTCACAAACTTTACCTCTTTATAATATTAGTATAGATTAGTATAGATAACGTATTGGTTTTGCATAAGGTTGATCGGTTATGTTCCTTCTGAAATCATGCTAGTAAGCATTGACCACATGAAAGCACCAACACTTAAATAAAAGCTATAAAAAATGCATTTGGATATTTTTAGATTCTCAATTAATGTGTGTTTAAAAATTCAAAATATAGTCACTAAAATGAGTATCATCCATATATAACCTCCTGCAGAAATAACTCATTACTCAAAGCAAAAAAAAACCTATCCATTTTTAACGAAAAATCCCAACAAAAACCATTGAAAAATTCTCGTTCCGATATTATAATGATACAAAGGAACATTCGCGTTATTAAAACATACAAGTGGCCTATTAGTGACGAACATGTTTCAGATGAGGGTAGGTAGGCCAATGCGAAAAATTGTCGGGTAGGTAGATAATAAAGCTGGTTCGCGAGTCGCGCCCATTAGTTAGTTACAAGGTTCGTCTCGTCTCGACGCGTGTAAAAAGACATTGTTGGTATTACGTAAGTTGAGTTTTAAAATGCTATTGCTATTTTGAATTATGGCATCTGAAAGCTGCGCTATGGTGGGAAAATGAAGACTGATGTTAAAGATTTTTTAGTTTTAATTAAAAACATTCATAGGATTTTTTTTGGCGTTGATAAAATAAAGTTTATTTGCGCTAATATGGCGCACACCATGAAAGCAAAAAACAACAAAAAAAGTATAATTACTGATGAGATTTTACAAATTTTTTGCGAATTCTGTTTGATAGCTATTCCACATTAACCATAGCGAGTCATTAAATTTTATAGGCATCTATAAGAACGAAAGAGTCCACCTCCCTCACATAATCAGAACGAAGCCAAAACACTGGTAATTATCTCCATACCCGATACACGTTATCACCACAACGATACGTAATAAAACCCCAAGTAAGTATCATGTTTTTGCGTAACAAGGCAGACTAAATTACGACAATTATTCAATGTTACCGTGTTATCGGCAGTTGTAAAATCGGGAGACAGTGGGGGGACCTCATTAAGGTGAAACACGGGAGGAGGCTACCTCCACAATTTTGATAATGTCGCCGGTATAAAAAGTCCCGGCGAACTTGAATGATGTATTGGTACGGTTTGCCTGACTCGGGTCGGATGGGTTTGGCCGCTATCTCTCAGAAAAGGTGGGAGTTTTCTAGAATTTGCAATTGTTCTGTTATCGTGATGAAAAGGACGTTGAATTTGAAGAGTAATGACGAATGGAGTCTTGGTTTGTTTTATGGCAGGAAAATATACAGCTTTGTAGTTAAAAGCTTGAAAAAAAAATCATTTATTCCGCCAGAAAAGACGCATAGAATTGAACATTAACACACTTAATTGAAAATTAACTTTAAGACAACTATGGCTGACGTGACAATTTTATATTACGTCAAAGTTACTTGACGAAGCCATACAATTTTATCTAATTAAATTAAATGTATTGATGACCTGGTCTGGTGTGTTATTAAGCATGCGAAATCATCAAATGACTTTTTACGCTTTGAGCCGACCGGAAAGGAGTGTCAAACTCTTAGGCTAAGTTCACATGACGGCGCGACAACGCGCGGGTCAACTGAACCAGTCGTTATAGGCTTGTAGAACTTGTACCGAAAAATAGTGTTAACAGCTAAATTCGAACGCATTTTCCATAGAAACAGAGATTTCTAATTTTCTTTTTTAAATAAGACATTTCGGAAAATATCTCCTATAACCTTTTAGATCTATGTATCCTGCTTATGCGTAGGAAGTTTAATTAAAATCGGTTCATTCTTATCGAAAAATAAGGACTTCAAAGCTTGTATGAAATGCCATACGGCAGGCGTAGACGCTCTTAAAGAATTCTGACTTAGTGATCTGACATACTACCGTCACTATCAGAGATTTTCATCACTAACTAATTTTCGTAAAACAAATAAGTCATAACCCCACTTGAAATGTATATCTCCGTGATACCCCTCCCAAACCCAATCCATTCTTGCGTTAATCTCAAAGAATATTCTGACCTAGTGATCTCACATGCTAACGTCAGCCATGAACCCATGTCATCGCATCCACAACTATGATCAAAGCTTATAATTGACCGGGATCCCGTCTGCATCACTGCTTATAGTACAATGTAAGAGGATTTGAATTAGTCGTATTAACGATTGAGTACTCAAAGGATTTGTTGGTGATAGTGGTACTGAAAGGGGTGGCAGGAATATGAATTTGTGTTTCTGGGGGATGGGTAGAACGTAGGTTGTCATTTTTAGTTGGAGGAAAGTGGAGTATTGATGCTTAATTTGCTGCTTGTTTCCTTAGAAGATATCTGTGACTACTACAATTTTCGTTTTTCAACACTTACAATCATGCTTATTCATCATCTCATAAAAGAATCTGCTAATATTAGTATTTGAACTAAGCATTTTTTTTTATGAATACGCTTGACGTCAATATTTTTTACAGAAGTCAATTTTTTTTAATGTAAGAGAGCTTTCTTCTTGAGGTTCTTTCATGTGGTACATTGAAAGGTAAGTACACTCAAAGCCTCCCTCAAATGGGGGGGGGGGGGGGTTGCCATAATCGCCACGCTTGTCAGGCGGGTTGACGAACGCAGTGTAGCCGTAGCAACGATCCTACAGAGAATGCTGCTGCCCATTCTCTGGTGACTCCCTTAGTCGCCTCTTACAACACCCACGGGAAGTCATGGGATGGTGCTATTCTTTTACGTCCAACACCATACGGAACTGTTTATGTTGTACATAATAAGAAGTATTCTATTTTGACTGTAGAAACTGCATCGTTGGCTTCTCAATCTTCATCTTTCTTCCTCGCTTTAATATGTGCCATATTTGTCATCTGGTCAGTTTTCTCATGTACAGATTTGCGTTTTAATCTCCTACAACAGCATTAACCGTTTATTTCATAATTCGTACTAGGATTCGCTTGTGAAGAGTCGTCTAAGTGTCGAGTGGCTCTCGTGTTTAGACTCCGTTAACACTTGGAGGCTGGCGTGGATTTCCTATTCCTCTTTCAAGTCCACTTCATGATTAGTGCTTGTTTTTATTTAAATGTTGTCAACATTTTGTTGATTAATTATATGAAAATTGTTGCTGTTCATTGTAAATTCTTTATCAGTCTGCTGTTTCCGAATAAGTCATAATATAGATGACGTTTTTTTTTACGATGGGAAATCATCAAATGACTCCTTCCGCTCTGGGCGGGATGGGAGTGTCAGACTAACTGACTAAAACCCATCCGTGCTCCTCCTAGTGCCCTTTGCTTTTCAAGGCTGCGGTAACTCTTTCGAACAGAATCCGCAACCCTGAACCTACAGTATCTACACGTACATTTCACCATTCATATATGTCCTTTGTAAAAATGACTTCATTTGTCAATAAACTAAGAAGTATCACTGACTAAAACCCATCCGTGTTCCTTCAAATGTCCTTTGGGTTCTAGGGCCGCGGTGACTCTTTCGAATAAATTCTGCAACCCTGGCAGGCTCTGGCCCTAGCGGGCCTCGATATAGACGACATATTCCAACGATAAATCACATAATTTTTTACTTAAATGGTACCATTTTTTTAAAGAACATGGTTATAATAACGGTATCAGTCTAGAGCTAAACCAGCCATTTTCCAACCCCTCAGATATATCCTATGAAATAATCTCATATCGAAATACTAGTCGTGGTTACACACGTGGTAACACAATATAGTACATTTTGTTGGTAAAAATACCTTACAACTAGTGTTAGTAGTACACAAATAAGGATAATCAAACAATGATTTAGGTGTCTGAGGCAGAATTCGCAGAGAACGAAAAAGTAACGAATAAGTTACCTGACCATTCTCTCCACAGAATACCATCGTTATCGTTCGTTACCTGACCATTCTCTCCATAGTGCGTCAGAATAGTGGAGTAAGGACTCTCCACCATTGTTTCAAGTATAAGTGTGGTCTACATATTAAAGTGGATACTACTCCCAATAAAATTTCCACTTATAAAGCCGACTTCCAGAGTCGAACATTCTCACCGCGGACAGAATAAATGCATCGTCATTAGGCAGGGTCGCTTCATTAGTTATTCATCAGGACTCTTCAGCGAAAACGCGCGTTGCCAATTTGCACATATATACAATATTTTTTTAACGAGCCCGTTTCATGCTAGTACGAGGGTATTGAATATGATATATTTTTTTAAGTTAGTAGGGTAGATGGAGTTTTTAGTTAAATGCTTTTTTTTAAAGGATGGGAAATCGTCAAATGACTTCTTCCGCTTTGGGTGGAGCGGAAGGGAGTGTCAGACTCTTACTGACTAAAACCCATCCGCGTCTCTCTATTGCCGCTAGTGTTCCAAGACCGCGGTGACTCTTTCGAACAAATGCCGAGTTAGATGCTTTGATCTGTGTCACTTCATGGTCTTCGTTAACTCCTTGAAAACTTGACATTATTAGCTTATCTAAGACACATTCAACAGGTGAAAATTAGTTCGGAATAATTAAAATTACTCCGAAACATTTCTAAATGGCCACTTAAAACCTAAGGAGCCCTCTTAAACAAAACTGGAACACCGTACACACCTAATTCACCTCCCAAGATCCATCAAAACATATTTATTCCTACCCGCATTTCAAACAAGGAGCGAAATAAACAAATAAGGTCTTGTAAATAAGACGCCGTGGTACAAACACGGGGGTATCTAGGAAAAATAAATTAAACAACCACCTTGAAAGGCAGGGGATTGATCCGGGAGCATTATTGTATCTATAAACATTTCAATTGCGGCGAGACACGCTTATCCGGGTAGCAAAGATCGCAGAGGGTCTGTGAAGATGCGGAAGGAAATTTTGTAAGAAAAACCTTTGGGAGTTTCAGTTAGAAAGAAAGAGAATGATGAAATATCAAATAATGTATGTGCTTATGCACGAATAACTTATAATTAGGTAAACGTTCATGATGTTTTAGACAGTTTTGTACTGCAGTGGCTCAGTTTAAGATTCGGTGTTCGACTTTCGAACTGCTGGTATATTGCCGATTTATAAGTAAGTGGTCCTTATTTATCCAGAGTCGATATATCATTTTTACAAGCTGTGCAGGGCGTTCTGTCATCACACCAATGAATTATTTACACCACAGTCCCTTAATCCTATAAAGCGTTTAGTTATTCAAAAAGATACTGCTGAAATAAATTAGCAAACATTTTTGTCAGGTCTTGAGTAGCAAAAGACGTATCTTTCACCCCGAATTTAACACAGTAAGGCGCAAAAAGCGGGCTTCAAGACAAAGTACTGCCGTTCTTATCCCTCAACAAATAATCTATGTTGGGCTCGTTCTCAAGGCCGATATATATGCAGATGGAATTATTACCGACGACGGTGTTAAATAAAACGGGAACACAGGCGTTGGGTCTCTTCAACAGGATTACTGCCTAGTGATGAAAAAGGGAAAATCATTTATTTTATTACCTGTGGAAAAATAATAAGCCTTCGGAGAGGCCGAGGTCAAAATATCTCAGGAATTACGTGAGGAATTTTGGAATATAATTAGAAGACTGTTATGTGTGCTGGGGATATATTTTGTTTTTTTTTTTTGACAGGGATAATAAAGAATTTCGGTTCGAAGTTTACGAGATGGCAGAAGCCAAGTTGATTTTCGGAAGTCGGTTTGCCCATGTATTTTTAAATATTTATTTTACAAGACAGGAAAGTCAATCTACATTTTAGTAAAATGCTTGAGTTAAATTAACATAAATATTGGAACAGCTTTTAGAATACTCAATAATGATGCTACCTGAATTCAAAATCCGTTGATTTAAAATATTGATCTCAAAACACTTCCTCCATAATAAAAGGAATAAAACAAAACATTGTGATTTCTCCACTGACACCCCTTCTTCAGTCAATGCCAATCATAATATTCTTTACAAAGACAAAACTCATCCCCATTCTCGCATCACCCTTACGGGTATCATACGTTTCAATCAAAATTATACATACTATATTACGTATAAATGTTGGCGCGTTCTTCTCTCAAATTTTGTTGGTATACAGATGATTATCGATTGAGTTGCTCAGTTTACAAGTTGAGGAGGCTGATAATACGATACCGGGAGCTATCTAACAGGTAGATGAAGATTTGTATAGAGTGGTCGAGTGTGTGTTGATTGTGCTGGTGTGACAGTGTTTTTGACTAGCATTTGAGAAATGGATCAAGGGATGGGTGGTGACTATACATCGTGTAACAGAATAAATGAAATCGTGAAAAAAAATCGACTGCCCCATACATTTCTGTGCGCAAAACTCGACAGAGTGTACTGGACAGCTGATTTTTTTTGCGATATCGGTGTTGGTCCCATAGTAAAAGTTGTTCATAATGATGAGTACAATGAACCCTTAAGAGTTATTGTGTTTATTCTTTTACACGTTGTACACTTTTATAAACATTTGCCAAAAAACTGAAGATAAAAACAATGTTGTTGTACCATGTGCAGTGCCACTATCAATTAATATATCTCTTTATCGCTTTGACAAATACACACACTGCCCGCTAAATAATTACGGTGCAGGCAAAAATTACATTTGATTCCATTCTCAATTTCCAAGGTAACAATAATACAACGATAGCTATTATGAAACTGTTCTAACACACTGTTATTGATCATCTTTGTTAAAGCATGTTATCGGTAGAGTTATTTTTGTAAGTTGCATTCAACATAAAAAAAAATTCGGTAATAGCAACTCTACAACCATACGCGGGGTGCGGTACCCGTGCGTTTTTCGCGGGGTATTATCAATTATTAAACATCAGCATGGAAATAGCACCCGTGAGTCCGTCTCCCCTACATTGCGTACTGGTATAAAATATTCCTGGATTACTGCTCAGCCCGCTTCGGCACCGTGAAATGGTTTTCGGTTTTGTGCATGTTATTAGCAGGATTTGCATGTTTCTGATTTATTGTATTTTTCGGTCGGGGGTGGAGTTTTGATTAAGATGTCAGCGTCTTCGCTGTTCCAACTTTTCGGGGAGTCTGGAAGATTTCGTACAAAATTGTAATATAAGTTTATGATTCTCACAGGTATCTTTAAAAAGAGATCATATCTTGAAGAAAAACACATTTTCTATTATTCGTATTTAATCGATAAAAATGTGATTTTAGAGCGCTATTTCATGCTAACTCGAAAGCCTTGGAAATGGCCGAACCAATTTTATTGAAACTGGATACGTATATGTAAGATAATTATGTAGATAGGTCTAAAAAGTTAGTTAAGATAAGAACTACCTCGAGAAAGAGTTTAGAGAGACGTGACAGCACATTTAAGTTTGCTATACAAAGAAAAATGAAGAATCTACGACATTCAGCCACTCTATGCCACTGTACTTTTACCATCTTGTTGGCACTTAGAAAATCCAGCCAGAATCTAATTCCGTGTAGACAATTTATCTCAGTATCAACTAAGGGAGTTTGTGACTAAGATCTAACTGTAGTTCCTAATCTGTTGTGAGCTGCGATCGAGCGATAGTGAGCGGCACTGGAGTAAACAGATCGTTTGATGTTGTGGCGAACAAGTGTGTGACTTCGGCAATAGTTTGAAGACTTAATGAGTAACAGACTGAGAAAACTTGTATCTTTTTGTATGATTAATATTTTTGACAGCACACATGAAATGCGTAGGCATGCTCGGTGCGCCATGCTAAAACCGATCAAGAGCGAGTCAGACTCGCGCATCGAGGGTTCCGGTACCATCATGATGATTTCTGAAAAAGTGTGCTATCTAGAGATGTCGTTTTTTTTTATTATTAGGCTTTTTTAGCCTAGTTGTTCACTGTGGTCTTCTAAGTGAAGGATTACACCTACTCGATATTTATTGTAACTTCTTATATCAGTGCCGTGTGTTGTGTATATTCTTAGTTAGAGATCCAGTAAATAAATAAACAGTATACTTACCTTTTTTAACCGACTTCTAAAAAAGGAGGAGGTTCTCAATTCGGATTGTTGTATTTTTTTTTTTAATGTTTGTTCGCGCATAACTCCGTCGCTTGCTAACCGATTTGAAAAATTCTTTTTTTGTTGGAAAGGGTATACTTCCCAAATGGTCCCATTGATCATTGATTGTATCAAAATCGGTTCAGTAGTTTGGTTTTAAAATCCAAATAGCTGGAAAAAATATGTGGAAAAATCATCCATGTATACGAAATTGCGTATTTTTGCTTTCCTGTGGCTTTCTAGTAGTGTTTGTTTTGTTAGTGTTTTTAGTAGTGTTGTTAGGTGTGGGACCCCCCACACCTAACAACACCACTAGAAAACCACTAAAAAGTGAAAAATAAAAACTTTTTCACAAAAAAAAGAAACCGACTTCCAAAAAACACTACAAAGTTCAAAATAACTTTAATTTCAGAAGTCGGTGCCTAATAAGGAAGTAGCAACCAAAAACACCGACTACCGAAATTAAAGTCATTTTGAACTTTGTAGTGTTTTTTGGAAGTCGGTTTCTTTTTTTTTGTGAAAAAGTTTTTATGGATGGGAAATCATCAAATGACTCCTGCCGCTCTGGGTGGAGCGGGAGGGAGTGTCACTCTTACTGACTAAAACCCATTCGTGCTCCTCGTAGTGCCCTTTGCTTCCCAGGGCCGCGGTAACTCTTTCGAACAAAATCCGCAACCCTGGCAGGCTAACAGTATAACTACCTTTAGTATTTACACATTTTGATAGGTAGCAAGTCCCATATCAAAGTGGGCGATACTATAGCCAAGAGAATGACGGTATCTCAAAATCTAAGCACCAAACCGCAACAGGTAGATGAAATAGCTTCATATCTCATTGACAAGACGATGCTATCAGGCTGGTATTCCTCAATTGGCTACAATCTCGTGCCAGAGGTTGTAATCAAACGCATCGCACGGCTGTTTGCACTGCTTGGTATTTGCGCAGCGGAGAATTAACTAGGACGCTTGATTTGGCATGTTTAATGGTTATGGGAATAGTCAAACTTGGTTGTTGATGTTCAAGTCTTCAATTCTTAAAATTAAGTAAAGGATAAAAGCATGACTCTAATATTAGACCTTATACTCAGCAGTGGGTGGGAAACCTATTTGTCATTATTTTGATAAGAAAATATTGTTAAAATTCGTTGACGATCCTACATATTTTTTGAGCCTCTGATGCCTGTAATTTTGGTATTTTAGTAAAGACATTCTAATGTTGTTATACCTACAGTAAATCTAAGATGTATTGTTATATTTTATCAATTTCAGCAGTTTTTCTTTCTTTCTTTCTTCCTTTCTTTCTAATTTAAAGTTTAACTATTGTTTTATTTTTAGTTTCAGAATAAGTCGAAGCATGTTTAAAATTCGAGCAAATCCTAAATTAAACAAAAATATTGAGATAAAATGGGTTGTGGAGGTCTGATGCCCAGTTAGGTAACACGGTACTTCTTGACAAAACTGTCGTCAGATTTCTGGCCTGTGATAATCCGTAACGACTGTCGAAGATCTACAAATGACAGCCGGCTCCAACGGCCTAAAATCTTTCCGAGGCACGAAGGAGTCTCTATGATAAGATGGTCACCCATCCATAGCCCGACCTCGGCAGGTGTTGCTTAACCTGGAAGATTTTTTCGTGCGGCTGTTATTATTTAGCCAAGAACTCCTCCTACCTACCAAAAATACTTCCCTTCAACTAATTAAATTAGACAAGTGTAGGTACGTCGATCCGATACCACGAACATTTCCCACAAATACCTGTTTCTACCTTCGATTCAATTTTCTAGTCCATTTCCGAATAGAATAATTAAATTTGTCCGCTTTGCCTTACGGGCGACCGTTTTTCCCGACAGTCCCTTACTGCGATATCAGGTGAATCTGATTTTATTGTTTTAATACATCTTTTGTTCTGCATTGTGAAGCAGCGACGGGTTTATGAGAGAAGTTTATCTCATTATGACGGGAGAAGTAACATGCCAGCCTTTTTTTTTAAATTGGTTATTTCTATACTATAAGGGAGTTTCAGACTCTCACTGACCAAAACCTGTCCGTGTTCCTCCAAATAGCCCTTTGCGTTCAAAAGCCGCGGTGACTCTTTCGTACAAATTCCGCAACCCTGGAACATGCTTTCCTCCGATTCGAATTCAATGAAGAATTTTAAATTGAGTATTTTCCAAACTCTACTCTTTAGCCTGAAAAAAAAAGAAAGGGTTTTAGACGTTCTCCGGTGCGGGACCGAACTATCAAACGTCAACATCCTATAAAATACCTTGCTGCAGTAATAATAGAGTTTTAAAACGCGTGATCGGGTGGCACACTGGTGTGCCAGAGGCGCTTGACCGGCTAAAACTCCAAATACTCAATTCAGAAACCTTACTTATACTGTCTTCAACTCTCTCATTCATAAAAATAACAATATACCTTTAAAAAACAATTCAATCTCAATAACAATATCCTATACAGACTCCCCAAAATCCATAGCATTTAATACATCTAAGAAACATCTGTTCTGATATAATCAAATTAATCCATCTAGGAACAGATCGAAACGTCAGACTGGACCAGTAGTGAAAATAATTTCATCCGGAAACCGTCCAACATACTCAGACCCGTATCGCACTAAGCAATTCCCCTTGGCAGTCCAGAATTTGGAAGTTGTAAAGGGGAATGGGAGCTCTTGATAAAATGGCGTCGGGTGTGCGAAATGGGTATTATGATGGATTGTATGCCGACCGAATGGTCTTTTGACGGGTCTATCGCTCAATCGTCGACAATCGCTCTTTGACAAGGAGTGAGTGCTAAGAAACGATTGGAGCCATTATTTTCTGTGTCACAGTAGGAGCCTCGAATTGTTATGATG
Organism: Melanchra persicariae; assembly: GCA_947386135.1. Lineage (NCBI taxonomy): Eukaryota > Metazoa > Arthropoda > Insecta > Lepidoptera > Noctuidae > Melanchra > Melanchra persicariae. The sequence continues at coordinate 2,487,341 of OX376661.1, read as the reverse complement.
GGAAAGAGATTGATGTTTATCGAAATATCATATTCTGCTGAATGGAGGTAGTCTTAATAAGATTTGATCTTTGATCATAGAATACATAAACAATGATAACAACGCATGCCTTCAAGCAGCTTACGCTCAACGAAACACGTGACCAGAGTTATGGCATTTAAACAAAGCTAATGAAGTCGACGTCTTCTTCATTAAGATCCCCCATCCAAAGGATTAACTATCAACCGATAACAATACATCAAAAAGAATATTACTACAACCGAAAACACGATTGAACCGGACAGGCAGATACAATCTACATTTAATTAACGGTCAAACCCAAAGGCCACAAAACATCAAAGGCTATCTAAATACGCTCAGAGCAAAATCGTCTAAACATCGGCATTAGGGACCCTCCAACAATTTGTGTCTTCATACGAGGTGAAATTTTCACCCACGTTTGTCCAATAGTCTATTAAAACCTTACTACCAATAAGACTCTATCCTTTGTTTATAATAAACACTTTCCCTATCTGCATCCTGCTCGCTCTAGTATTTCTTCTCATCTTGGCGTCTCGTTCTCCCGTTTGTTTTGTAGTAGCATTCTAGTGCATATCTAGGGTAGAGAAGTACAGAATACTCCCCAGGAACGTTAACGACGCACCCCGAGTATGCCTGAGGCCGATTCAATTACTACTGTCGTATTATTTCGACGAAAATATGTATGTGTGTTGTACGTTTGTTGTGGTGTATATTAAATTCTGTTTCGTGTTTATTGGTCACCGTCGGCGATGTTTGGATAAGGGTTGAACGTTACACCACCCGTATATTGGTACGAATTGTTGGTACCTGTTTAGATTAATTCTGGGTGCTCGTATGTCCGAATTTCTCGATATTATGTTTGGTATTAAGTTTTGCTAAGATATTGTTAATTTAAATTTTGCTGGTGCTTATGTTTCGAATGATTTTGATCACAAGATCGTTACTTGGAATATGTATAATATTGGACTTAGTTTAAAAATGTGCAAAAGTCAATACACAAATTAACTGAATCTACCTGAAGAATTTACTTGATAAAGTACAATTGAATCGACCCGATAGTTAACCATCGGCTATAATAATTCCCATTAACGAAGATCACATCGCCATTATAACTTAATTCTAAGGGCAATTTCTGAGGTGAACTATAATAGGTTTGATTAAGTAGCGAAGGCCCGCAGGGCACAATCATCGGCCCGATATCGCCCTTAAACAACTCGATAAGGTGTTATCGGTGGCCCTTGCCGCTATTTATGGGGAGTTAATAGTTATCCCTCAATTTTGGGGCCGAATCGAGCTTTGATTTTCTTGATTGGAAGATTCTATATAATGTGGCATGTAAAAGGGAAATTATTTAAGGGAGCGTTATTACCAACTTCTACTTTGGAACCAACTATGCAATTTTAAAAGTATGTATGATTTTTCTTTTACCTGTCATCATCATTACCATATAATTTCAGCAGAAAGGCTTCGGACAATGCTGGGCATAGGCCGCCTTCGAACGTAGTCACATCAACCGATTTTGTGCTTCTAGCAACCAGCTATATTTATCAAGCCATACTGTGTAATATCGTGTAGTTATTGAAAGTTATTATCCAACGTGTAACAGAATAAACGCATTACCTCTTAAGGGGTAATTTTACTCATCATTATGAACAACTACATACAACAACGACGAACACGCGAAAAAAAAATCCGCTGTTCGGAACATTTTGTCGAGTTATGCGCACAAAAATGTATGGGGCATTCGATTTTTTTTCGCGATTTCATTGTTGGTCCCATTGTGAAAGTTGATCATAATGATGAGTACAATGACCCCTTAAGATGTATTGCGTTTATTCTGTTACACGTTGTATAGACTATGATTTTGCAACTATACAAACAAGTAACAGAATCAAATCTGATCGATAAATCAATCACCATGATAATGTAGTACTGGCCATAATGAACACTTAGCTAACTCTCATCCTCCACAATAACACAGATACACTAAATACACTACCAACCAAATAAACACAGCCACACACAACACAGCGACGATGCGTGCGGTATATTCATTTTTCAACGAGTGCAGTGGTGCTCTTGAAAACGTCGCCGGCGGCGTCGCAGACAGTCGCGAGTGTTGTAGACGCGTCTGTCTGGCCGATGAGCTACGGAACCAGCGGAGCGAGAGCGGAACGGAGCGAAATGGGAGGCTGTTTATTATAAGATTGTTAGGATGTAATTCAATTGAACAGGGAATGTAGCAGAGATATGTGGAAGTGAATGAGAGTTTTAAGTTCAGCATGAGAGAATATAAGTAGGTAAGTAAAGGTTGAAAAAAGAAGAGATCTAATTGAACTTGACTGATACAGTTGTGTAAGTAAGTGGCAATGTTTTGGGCTACTTAAATCTAAGTAACGACACGAAGAAGAAAAAGATTTGAAAGGTAGATATGGAAATAAAGCTGTTTTGTGAAAATTCATAGACTAAATAGCTGACACAACACAAATTAAATAGAAGCACATTCATCTATATCAAAGAGCATGCTTTATTTAAACTATTTTATGAATAGCATATAGCTTTCTGGCTTAATGTGAATATTTTGTACCTACTATCAACAATTTATTCAATAATCGCTCCTCTTATAGCCTTGTTATGGAGGACGCACAAATAGAGTAACGCCATGCGCGCAAAACATGGATTCACCGTGAATTCCCATTCACAACATTTATGTTTTATGAGTATGGCTTTGGACACAGCGTGAGTTTTCTTTTCTTTCTTTCTTTTTTATCAAATCCGACTTGATCAGCAGTCATTGTGAAGTTCAAATCAAATGCAAGTACATCTGGGTAAAATTGGATTTCCTAAACATGCATATTTGAAACTCTACTTCAATGGTTGATTAAGACTGTATATTTTACTTACAGTGCAACAAAGACTCCCGTACATCGATGATTGCTTTTTTCAACCAAACCCAAATATCCAATTATTTAATGTTTATCTATTTTAATAAAAACTTCTCCATCCTCGTGAGCCTAGCAAATAATAACACGGGATGCTTTATTTTCTATCTGTTTTCCTGAGGCCTAATTTGTTTAGTCTTCTTCCCCCAACATTGTCTTCAACCGTGGGGGCCCACGAATGATCAATTATAGAGGTTTTCATATGCAAATGTCTCGGGAGCAATTTTAATTATGTGTTTTGATTGCATTATATATTGATTGTGTTCGTTACCAGAGGTAGAAGGGGGTGAATATAAATGTATGTGATTAAGTGAGTATTGGTTGGGTGTAATTTCTGTGAGTTAAACATATGTATGTACAGTACGAGAGTTAATATGCCACATCATAGAAAGGAAATTCGACTGCAAGGTCTTGAAGCGTTTTATAAAACACACCTTGTGCTGTATTTCTGCCCTGATACCGTACCTATATGCACTATATCCTAGTTACATTAATCCTTGGATTCACCTTAATGGACCGTTCAGAACGAACAGATTACAATTCGTACATGGGCAATCACAGTATCCAGTTCGAGATTAATCTTACAATTTGATGGAACATACCTTTGTGTACACATCAGTCATTCCTGGGCAATAGATGTTACATACCTGTGAACAAAGGCAAGTTGTTAGAATCCAAAGAAAATATTAACACAGATTTGCATACCGTCACTTTGCAAACTCAAGTTGAAAATTGGCGCTTTTTACTTTTTATGTCATTGGTTTAGAACTCTTTGTTGAGGATCGAACTGATAACATTAGAGAAACTTTAGGCGATCAACCAAACCTCGACTAATATATTCAAATATTTGTAGATAATATCTTGCCAAGGTTGCGGAATTTGTTCTAAAGTCACCGCGGCCCTGGAACGCAAAGGGCAGTAACGGCAGTCAGTAAGAATGACACTCCTTTCGAGTGTCGGGTCATTTGATGATTTCCCATTCTTCAAAAAAAAAGTACATTGCTTACAATACACGAATCAGTTTTTTCGTTTTCTACTGTCAAGCTCGTCAAAATCACTAGTTAACGAGCTAGTTTGGCAAATACGATATGGACTTCGGAAGTTCAAAATGACCTCATACTTTACAATTAAGATTTACTTTCATCGCAAGCAACTCCAATCACTGAATCAATCCGCTTAAACAAACGAATTCTTCTCTCCGATCAAAACCGAGACTCAACAAATCAATTCCACGTTAAAAGCTATCGCAAACTGGGGTTAACATTTAAATCAGTTTGCTCAATTTATCCTCAAATCCGTTACTTGCCAACAAAAGGCAAACGTCTAAGATTAATATCGTCCCGATATCGGATCGGCAGAAGTAACGGGTTTGAAAATCGAGAGCGCCCCCTCGCGTCAAGTTGTGCGTAACGAATCGGTGAATTTTTGATCTTAGGGGGTGTCACCGGCATTATTAACACTTAATATTTAGTGGCGGGGGATGAAGTGTGTTTAGTTAGTGTTATCTACTGTTTTGTGTATGTGTGGTATGTTTTGTGAGAGCAGGAGGTATGGGTTGTGATGATTTGGATTGGTCGTTTTGTAACTAGAAGTCAAGATTACAATGAAACTGCTAGAATGTTTTATTCCTTACTTCAGACCTAGTTTTTTTTATTCAGCTTCTTTTACTAATTCATGATAATGAATCTGACTGTATTCATTTTCATATTGTAACAAGATTAAAATCGTAGCCTCGATTGTCAGGGCAGACTCTCTACAAGTGACCAGTATCAGAAAGTTACTACACACAACATTTAATTTCTCCACGACCTGTTCACAAAACTTCAGCTGTAACACTTACAAAACTGCCCTTGCACTAATTGCCTACATACACAACATCGCTCCAAGAAGAAGAAAAAACACCTATAACATATTTCTCGTAAAATTACGTCGAAAATATTCGGCTAGCGATAAGTACATAAAAGCTTAAAGTTTAAACCTCCTGGAGAACACCCCTGCTATTAAGCGTAAGAACGGGCGCAGACCGCCAAAGTGTCACAACTCAGTGTAATTAATATTTTAATTGGGCATTTTGTGCGCTGTTACTTAGCTGATATTGCTCGATAAATTCCGTGGCGCTAATAATGTCTAACCCCCTCTGTAAGTGCTTTTGGTTTTAGGTTTTGTATGTGTGTCGAGGTGGGTTGATGGAACATTGTCAACTGTCAATGTAATTACAAAAGACGTAGATGTATGAGAGATAGATGAACTCTTTATTGAACACCATGACAAATTGCGATAGGGGCGGCATTTCATACAAACTTTCAAGTCCTTATTTTTCGAAATGAATGAACCGATTTTGATGTGTATGAATTTGGTATGCATACGCTAGATATCCAGGTCTAAATAGTTAGGAGAGAACATTTTCGAAAAAGAGTTCAGGGGGAAAGATGAGAGTGATTTTTCACTTTCTATAGAAAACTTAAAATCGCTCTCTCTCTTGAAAGTTTGTATGAAATGCCGTACGTCGTAAACACTCTTAACAAATAATAGGGTATATCAATAGGCGTACATTCGTTAGTTTAGTGACGTCTATGAATTAACAAGATTCTAGCTTTACAATAGATGCATGTTGTATCAAAAGCTTATCTTAGAACAAAACTTTATAATTATCGACTTTGCAGCTTCCAATACCGTTTGGGTCCGAATATTTATTAAGATCAACATATAATTCAACTAATTCGGGTAAATGAGAGTAATTACTAATCGATCTCTGGAGAGTCTTGTATTATTTTAAATAATAGAAATATTGACCACTGTCCTAAAAAAGAACGATGACCACACTTTAAAAGAAGTACTCCTCAGTCAAGCATTGCAAATCGTCGACTCAAATCAGAAAGCAGACAAACGCTTCAGTACCATTTCAAAATCCGCTCAAACACAAGGGTGAAAATGATTGCACCCTTCAATCACTATAATGACCTAGCAATAACTGTGTGAAATCAAACATGCACATACAAAAACTATGTGTATGCTTTGATCTGATACTTTTGTTCAGTCTAATGAGACACCTGAAGTGCGAAGGGCCACGAAATCAGCTGGAAACTCGAAAGCGATGTGGAAAAATATTGGAAGATTGAAGATAGTTTAAAAATGGAAGATAGTTTAAAAATGGAAGATAGTTCAAAAATGGAATTAACGTTTTTGTAGTTCTCCTTGAAAAAGATAGAAAAAAAAAATGTATTTATAATGTAACACACGTGCGGAAGGTAATTTATTTTCTAAAATTGATTTTATAGGACTATGATTGTTGCCTCGGTTCCACAGTATGGGCTCATACTGTATCTACCTTAATCAAGTTATTGATCCACCAAGACGTGATCTGGTAACAGAGTAAAATGATTAATTGAAGGTCTTCAGGGAATTCCGTGTACAGTTAATATGGCTTATTATTTTCCTTCTATGTCGCTTTCTTTTTCCGGTATTCGATAAACCCGAAAAGTAAATACACTGCTTTTATGGAATATAGCCAGATAGTTTTTATCTTGTAGATCTTTGGCAGTCGTTATGGATTGTCAGAAGCCAGAAAATCTGACTCCAGACTTGCCAAGAAGTACCGTGATACCCAGTTAATGGGCTGTGGAGGTCTGGTAAGCATCCGCTCCAAATAAATACTGGTATTTAGGATAATCCGGTTTGGAAATGGAAGCCGACCCCGATTAAGTTGGGAAAAGGCTAGGCAGATGATGAGTTTTTTATCTTTTTTGATGAGATTTTTAATACAGGTTTATGTTGTAGTAAGTTGGTGGCGGCGATGACATTTGCAAAGTCACCGGATTTTTTTTTTAATACATATATACAAAGCAGTACTTATTGTATTAACTTTGAAAATGGTCTTTGGAAGCGTAAAATTAGTGACTGGCTAGAGAAAGTTGAAGATAAATAGAAAAGTATAAAGGGAAAGCTGTCCCCAGTAGAGGTTACAAAAGAAACGACTAAGTATATTCAAGCGATAAACTCCCTCGAACCTAGGCGCCATACACTACACTTAACGCAGTTTACGATCCGCGGTAAACCCGCGTTAAAAAGCAGCAGCGATCGCGTCATATCGCTCTCGCCTGCCTAATTGGTATCTTTGATCGCTTTGCACTGACTTTGACAGGAATCACGTTGAGTTCGGTGGCGGTTTTGAATTCATCTGATTCATTACGTACGGTTTGGTTTATGATGGGAAGTTATTTTTGAAAATCATGGTCTCGGGATGTGCTTTTTTTGTCGTGATTTACATTGAGCGAGGGTTACAAATATTTTTTAAGATCATCTGCCTAGCCTTTTCCTAACTACATTGGGGTCGGCTTCCAGTCAAACCGGATTCAGTTGAATATTTTACGTGGAGCGTCTGCCTATCAGACCTCTAAAACCCATTAACTAGGTTACACGGTACTTCGTGGCAAGACTGGTGTCAGATTTTCTGGCTTCTGACAATTCGTAACGACTGCTTTCCGAGGCACGGAGGAATCTCGGTATGTTAAGATGGTTACCCATTCTCTGTTATTATTTAGCCTCCATTTTAAGATGGATTGGATATTAATTCAAGGGACGTGAAGTATGATTTAGGAATAATGGGATATAGTCTAGCTAATTTAAATACCCTCGGATTTATATAAACAGCGGCAACGCATGTGTCATTGCGCTGTTTCTTTTAGGTTTAGTCATTTTGATTCATGCTAAAAAGTTCGACTTGTTGAAGTCTCGCTTTCGGCTTTATAGAGTCGTCTTGTTATCCATATCTGTAAGGAATTCTCTTTTTACAACTCATATGTCACATTTACGCCCGAGTACATCAAGTAACTTTACGCACATATATTCCCTGATGCAATTAGTGAGATGATAATGAAAAGGGCGAATCTAATCGCGAACTCGGCGATCCCGGGTGGTCGCTACAATCAATAAATCATCTCTTCTCAAAATGTTGGCGGTTGTTCGTTGGATACACACGGGTGGTTATTTGAAGGAACTAGATTAGATAAGAGATCTTATTTACAGGGATGAAGTATGAGAAATAGTCAATGCTGAGGTGGTATAAGTAGTGGGTGGTTAGCAAGGAGGTACAGGATTGACTGTCCAGCTTTCGTGGCACATTGATCGAAGTATCGTCAGAGGTAATCCTAATGAAGAGAAGAAAGAAAAATGTCCATTTAGGACTCCCACAAGTCAAACATCATCTGCCTAGCCTTTTCCCAACTTTATTGGGGTCGGCTTCCAGTCAAACCGGTTTCAGCTGAATGCCAGTATTTTAGGTGGGGCGGCTGCCTACCAGACCTCCACAACCCATTAACTGGGTAACACGGTACTTCTTGGCAAGACTGGACAAGACTCCCACAAGGCAAACGAAAAAGTAAAATAAGTACATTAATAATTGACTGAATAATTCTTAATTAATAACAGCTAAAAACATGAATTTAAATTGTGCGAGGCCAAAAGGCCCTTATATCAGCACTACAATTCATGTTGGAAAACAAAATAATGAGATGATGAAATAATGAGAACAAAATAATGAGAATGGTCCTATGCACTCTTCACTGCGTAGTAGTCAGAAACACGTACGCTACCGTCACGTATAAATCTACCGATTCAGCATTGTGAATGCCAAAACATTTTTAAAGTAAAGATTCTATGAACGAATGTGTGGACTGAACACTAAGACTGAAGACTACACACAGGAGATTGTCCCTCAGATGATGACGAACGTATTCAAAGAAAATCATCAAGATTCAAATGACCGTACTGTTGGCAAAAGCTCGTCAAATCCTCAACCAGTATCCCACACATGTATTAATGAAACAAAGTTTCCTGCAAACACTTGTAGGCCTAAGTCAGTAGCAAGTGTAACCACAAAACGCCCTCCCGGGACTAGCTCGTACGTTGTACACGATGGCAGACAATGGCACACAGTGGTACACTGTGCGTTCATGGTGCCATGGTTTTTATTACACGACTTATATTCGAGTATGTGTGTATGGATATTCGAAGGTGTCATTTTTGGGGAGAATTTTGGTCCTTTAGATCATTAAGGTATGTTCTTGATGTAATGTTAGTACATATTGTCCTTTGTACTGACCGCATTAGATCATTTTATCACCATTAAATGTGTTGCTTCTTTTTTCTTCTTTAAGGACCGCTGCATACTTATCACTTCGTACCTATAAAACGGAGACTTCATCAAATAATATAATAGCTGATTGATCGCATGTATATAAGTCTCTAATGTGACTTAATGTATTTCGCTTTTATTATCACTACCCAGCTATTTCTGGTTTAAAAAAACATATGATTTTTTCAAAGATATGAAAGCAATCCAAGGCGATGATGACGAGACGAGCTCGACTCCTACCGAAAGCAATGGCCCGATATAGCAATGGACAGAGCTGTGTGGCAAAAGGGGAGTGAGGCCTTTGCCCAGCAGTGGGGCAAAATAGGCTAGATAGACAGATCAAGCCATTGATATTGTTTTACCACCAACTCAAAAAATTTGGATAGAGGCAAGAAGTTAGTTGATGTTGATGACGCCAAAATTAAGGGGATTGCCATAAAATAATGTCAGGTAGCAACTGCTTCCAAGTTCTTTCACGCAGAACACAAAAAAGTCTGTGTACAACGCTAAGATGAAACTGAGGTACAGTAAAAGCGACACAGTAATCTCCGTGCGTCAGTTGGAAACGTATTGTGTTCGACGATGTTACACCATCGGCATCTTGACATAATTTCGACCCCCGTTGTGGCAAAAACCGAGTATGACCGAAAACATTAGTGATGTAGGCGTATCGATAGTATTTATGGGCCATAAAATCTTTTATTTTGTGTACGTATTAGTCTTACGTAAAAATGAGTTCTTGAAGTGATCGTTTTTTTAACCCTTTAATAAAACGATCACTTATCATAGTTATCATTCAAGAAGACATAGAGGTTTTACAACAGTTTTAACAGTACAATAAAAGCAACGGAAAAATACCAATAACAAGTTTAAATTGTACTGCAAATGAGACTTTATGATAGTTATACCTTGCGACATTTTTGAAGAATTTTGATCTGCATTTTTTTTTAATGTGTTTGAATTACAAATACCACATAGTCGTCGTAAAAAATATTAAAATTAATACAAGCTATCGATACAAAGAGCCCCCAGCGCTATCTCTTGTCCACATCGACACTTATTTACCCAAATCACCCCATCCCTAAACTGAGACAAAGTGTTGGTGTACATTAGCGGGTGGCGGGGTGTTTTTATTGCCCCCACGCCTTAAAATATTGTCTGATTCATTAGAGGATATTTCACATTTAAGTTTCGTGTGTGCTCTTAGCTTCCCTGTGAGGATATTCCAACTTTTGAGTGGCAAACGGAGGCGATCATTTAAAAAGGGGAAAGGTGGGGGGTAAAACGACACAGTTACAATTTTCTGAAAGGATATCGTTACGTTCGCGTAATAAGACGCTAAGATTCCGTTATACTCTTAATTATGGTGGTGGGGTGGGAGGGGGGTGGTGGTGTAAGGTAATGACACATGTATGTAAATATTCGCTGTAACGACTCGAGGTGGCGACGTGTTCACGCCTTAATGGGCCCTCGGTTGTTTTCTTTGATTAAAGAATTTTATTACCGTATATAATTCACGATTAGACGTTAAAGGGTTTGGGAGGCGCTGCGTTTTCTTAAGATAAAATGTTCGCGTAATGACGGGTGCGTGATTCCGGATCGTAATTGTTATTGCCGACGGTTTGCGGGGAGACTGTTTGAATTTAAGCTGCCGAATTTAATAGTGTAGCTACTATTACTATTTTTGATATTGGAAGTCGATATTGGTGTTGTTCGCTCACGAGTTTAAGGATAGTAGATACTGGTTTGAAATAAGCCGTTTTGTGCGAGTGCCTACTATGTGTATATGCGTTCTTAAGGGACCTAAATTTTTAAAGGAAGGAAGGAAAGAAGCGAAGTTTATGACAACAACGTAAACCAACATTTATGTAAACTTTAACATAAATGTTGCAATTGTTGTAAAACCCTATGGGAAATCACGCAGTATTTCTTTGAGGTAAGTACCAATAATATTAAATAATAAATAGGCAGGTATTTTGTCACCTTCCATTCGCGAAACAAACTAAACTGACTAGCCTACACTACCCCACTGCAGGGCAAAGGTTACCCGTCCCCATTTGCCCCGAATCCTGTTTTCGCTATGTTTTTTCCTCGAACCTACCTATTTTATACCTGCTGTATATTTTTTGCTCTCAAATATAAATTAGCGTCCCATCTAAACTATATACAGGGTGTACACGCGTCCTCCACACCCTCCTTTTGAATCTTATAACCCGCTCGCGTTTTAAATTTTAATGAATATAGATAGATATCTTTATTCGCTTTGAGCGAGCCTCGCTTGCTCAGTGAGAGCGCTGATTAAGGTGTGGTCTTGATGTAGCGTTTTTTTTGTTGTAATTCTGAATTATTTTTTGTAAAGGTAGACGTAGTTAAACTGGTTTAGGACCAATAATAACGCATTTCTGCTCAATTTTACCGTAATCACTCAATAGCGTAGGTACATTTAGTAGTAAACAAATTAAAAAAAGCCATTCAGTCTCAGTCAACTTCGAAGCGATTTACAACATTGTAAGTACATACTACAAATGGAACGATGAGAAATAGCAATAAGGACGAATAAATCTTGTGTCTTATTCTGCGAATCTATTTCATAACAGTTTTTCCATACAGAAACTGCAAGATTTCAATTTCATTCTACAAATGAAATATATATTTTGGACTAGATTTTGGTAAAAATATGCTTTAAGGGCGAACAGGGCACGCGGCCAGGGCTAAATCAGAATAAAAACCTAAATAAAAAGATTTGCACAACGATAACACCCTACAAACGCCGAACATTCGCCACAACCGCGAACATCGCTCACCCGCTCTCACAGCGAGAACCCATCTTAAATTGTGATTAAAACATTCGGAGCGCGCCATTAAATCTAATATGCAACGGAATCATGTGCGATGTTTGTGTGTAGCATGCAGTTTTTTGGTGTAATAATCATAATTAGTTACAACTGTTATGAACTTATGACTCACTTTTTGCTTTAACGAAATTGTTTTTGGGGTGCTGGCTGCATAGGTAACACTAAACGTCATTATGCTGATGCAGTTTGGACCTCAGCAAGCTTATTTATGAAATAAATTATTTATATGAAAACATTCTTTAGGTAGCTAAGCTTTCAACTAAGTTTCGAATAACAGTCATAATGACGTTCCATACCGCTCCTATCTCCAGACAAAAAATTCAGTAAACATCGTTACAGCGTCGTCAATTAGTGGCGACAAGGTGGCCCATCACTAATTACTAGCTATCGGCGATGTATGGCCGCGCCTCCGCGTCAAACATGTCATAGTAATTGATGGTATGCTTTCTAATTAAATTGCTTGTATTGAACTAGTATAGTTTATGAGTAAGTGGTTTTAATATGGCACGTGAATATTGGTTGCTAAGAGGACCTCGTGGCTAAATTATAACAGCCGCGCGGGCCCATCTCCGAGGTTAAGCAACGCTTGCCGAGGTTGGTCTGTGGATGGGAGACCATCTTAACATACCGAGACTCTTCCGTTCTTCGGAAAGCACGTTAAGCCGTTGGTCCCGGCTGTCATTTGGAGATCTTTGGCAGTCGTTACGGATTGTCAGAAGCCAGAAAATCTGACACCAGTCTTGCCAAGAAGTACCGTGTTTGTTATCCAGTTAATGGGTTGTGGAGGTCTGGTAGGCAGCCGCTCCACGTAAAATACTAGTATTCAGCTGAATCTGGTTTGACTGGGAGCCGACCCCAATATAGTTGGGAAGAGGCTAGGCAGATTATGCCTGTCAATGTATCTTAAGTTTAGTTTGTACCTAAAATGTGTGTAACTGTGTGTGCCATATAGACAAGTTTTATTTTTTTAAATTCCCAAACAGAAACCAGCCTCAATGTTTACCTAACCCATCATCATCAAATCAAACCTCTCCTACCATTTTCAACAAACAAATATAAACGACAATCCCTTCATAATATCAGTGATTGAATCACCCAATCGACCAGGGTGTAACCTATCTTGGATGGCCAGGATGTAGCGTATCTTAAGTCTCCTTATAGTTTGTACCTACAATGTGTGTAACTGTGTGTGCCAAAGTTTTCTTTTAATTTCAAAACACTAAATTCAGAAACCAGCCCTCAAGGTTTACCAAACCTACCATCATCAAATCAAACCATCACTACACCACCAACCAAAACTCGTACAATTTTCAACAAACAAACATAAACGACAATCCCTTCATAATATCAGTAATTGAATCACCCAATCGATCAGGGTGTAGCCTATGATCATCTAGTAGTGAATAGTAACTATTCATTTTGTCGTCAACAGCGATGCGATCGGCAATCGTCGTGGGGATTGGACCTTTTACGATTTATTTATTATTTATTTCTTCAAACTTTATACAGAAAAGTGCAATGGCAGACTTAATGCCTTGTCTCTATTAGTTATTCGAATTTGAGTGAATTGCTTGTCGACGTATCTTAAGTCTCCTTATAGTTTGTACCTACAATGTGTGTAACTGTGTGTATCGTTTACTTATACAAGTTTTCTTTTAATTTCAAAACACTAAATTCATAAACCAGCCCTCAAGGTTTGTTAAACCCACCATCATCAAATCAAACCATCACTACACCACCAACCAAAACTCGTACAATTTTCAACAAACAAACAAACGACAATCCCTTCATAATATCAGTAATTGAATCACCCAATCGATCAGGGTGTAGCCTATGATCATCTAGTAGTGAATAGTTACTATTCATTTTGTCGTCAACAGCGATGCGATCGGCAATCGTCGTGGGGATTGGACCTTTTACGATTATTAGTTATTAAAATGTAAGTGAATTGTATGTCGATGTGTCGTGGTAATAGATGGCGTTTTCATGGGTTAGTTAAGTTTTGAGGGTTTATTAACAGGGGTTGGATAAGTTAATTGAATGCCTTTTAAAACGGACCGAAGAATGGCTTTTTTATGGATGGGAAATCATCAAATGACTCCTTCCGCTCTGGGTGGAGCGGGAGGGAGGACTCTTACTGACTAAAACCCATCCGTGCTCCTCATAGTGCCCTTTGCGTTCCAGGGCCACAGTGACTCTTTCGAACACGACACCTCACGCGGCTTTTCTCCTCCTTCACCTAGCATTACTGCTTCGCTGAAGGAGGTGACGGCTTCCCATACCTTCTCGCTCCGGACACCCGTGTCTTGTGAGTACCTGCGTCAGGCGGAAGGTGAGGACGCCGTGGGGCCTCTCTAGCCACTCCTCAAAGAGGGGACTTGCCAATCACATTGAGGAGTTCTTGGCTAAATAATAAAAACCGCTCGGGTCCATCGTCAAGGTTTAGCAATGCTCGCCGAGGTCGGTCTGTGGATGGGTGACCATCTTAAAATACCGAGACTCATTCACGTCTCGGCACATTAAGCAGTTGGTACCGGCTGTCATTTGTAGATCTTTAGCAGTAGTATCGTATTGTCAGAAGAAAGAAAATTTGACAACAGTGTTCCCTAGAAGCGCCGTGTTACCCAGTTACTGGGTTGTGGAGGTCAGATAGGCAGTCGCCCCACGCAAAATAAGTACTGGTATTCAGCTGAATCCAGTTTGACTGGTAGCCGACCAAAATACAGTTGGGAAAAGGCCAGGCAGGTGATATAGGCATGCCAATCCTTGAATTACGAGTATGATCCATTTGATATGAGGCCTCAGTGCATTGCCATTATTAAGTTATTTACGAGTAGGCTGAAACTAAAATCTTCTTAGGGTTTAACACCCTGAGAATTATATATAACATATAACTCGCAACAACTGTGTTCGATAAAAGTATTGTTTTCCTTATTATATTAATTCAATATCTTCAATCATTCTCGATGACAATGTTAAGAGACATTCTTCCCCCTACCCAATAGTACGCGTATCGAATTATTTAAACATATTTCCCTGGACGCAATGTTACTATTACGGCATAGTAATGCTTATAGGGGGTGAACAGAATAGGGTAGATGACTAAAAAAATCGAATTAGTCCGTCAGATAGATTTCCAAAAAATATTAGACACATATTTTTTCTTTTTTCACGTAAACAAAAAATGTAAACTATACAGTGCGTTGAAAAGTCGTGTGACGTCACTTGAAAGTACACTTTCTACTTACACGATTGGAGCAGCAGTCTTCCAGACCTCCACAACCCATTTGGTAACACGAGACTTCTTGGTAAGACTGGAGTCAGATTTTCTGATTTCTGACAATCCGTGACGACTGTCAGATATCTACAAATGAAAGAATATAAAACGAAGATATAATCACCTTCCTTACAAACGAAGTGCAGCTTTCAGAAAAATATCATCCACACAATCATACAGATACATCGAGAGCCCAACAAATTCTACAACAATCCCTAGAACAGTCACTGATATAAATTGTGTGTAAGAAACCGATATTTCCTCATAAGACGGAGGTCACATCTAGATAAATAACATATGTCCAGCCGCCCTCGGTGGCGCCCCCTAGTGGCCGGCCGGTGGCTAATCAAATATCTTTTCCCGCTGCCGAGTAGGTGACAATACGCGACAAGAAGGGATGCTTGTCAAAGTTTTGTGCATTGTTTTTACATTCAACATGTTCGGTCAATGTGAGAAATGTACTAAAATTTTGAAATTCAGCCAGTGACAGAAAGAAGGAAAAAGAGTTTATGAATGAATCAAAATGAATAGACATCGCTCAGCATAATGCGGGGACCACAGCGCTGGTTTTCAGCGACACCCAACGTTGACTGGATGACGTCGGCCGGAGCAGCAAAAAAGTAGTTAAAATTAAATTAATGTTAAATTCTCTGTCAGCTTCTGTGGTCCCTTTCACCTGTAACCCGTCAGCCTGTAAAGCAAGAGCAAACAGCAACTAAAGGGGTCACTCGTTCCATTGAAGACCTCATCCAGAAGAAGCTAATAGAAGTACTTTTATTAGCTTCTTCATATAACTTTCATTATGCATACAGATAAGGTGTGGAATTCCCTGCCCGAGTTTGTGTTTCCTGAGACCTTTGTCTTTAAGAGTGATTATAGGTTGATAGGTTACTTCTCGGCAAGCGTGCTCCATCCTTGTCGCTTTCCATTAGGTGAGATTGTGGTCAAACGTGTCAATTATAAAATAAATTATTCACATAACGATAAAGCAGCCTGATTAAATGCATGAGCTGTTATTGCTATGTTGACATTTGGTGTTTGCGAAATAACTCTTTTTCTGACAAGCTGATTCATATTACCTACGTAAGTACGATTAACCTTTAAGAATAAAGAAACAAGATTGAGTAACACTGTCTCACGTCTGTACGAATGGCAAATGATTAATAAGGCTAATACCATTAGTGGTACGGACGACACATTCGATTACTATTGGTAACAGCGTAGGTATCATGGCGGAAAATAACAATGTCATTGTTGCTTAGAGTTTCGGACTAAATATTGTGTATTTCGGTAAATGACATGGAAGAACGAAGATCATGTCTTCACCCGTGCCTTTACTTCTCACGCTAGTTCGTGAAAAGTTTATGATGAATTACCTCAACTTCTAAAAATTACAAGCAAACAAGCAATTTGGTTGGAGGCAACAGATCAGAATTTCACGTTTCCACTGCGATAGGAAATGTCTTCCTTTGTGATAGGAAAGGGGCACTAATTCTAGGAAATGCCGATTTCCTCAAGTATGTCAGAAAAAATATTTTCAATATTGTAATAATACAGAACAATGATCCTCCAAATAAAATAACGATTCATGAAGCTAATTTTAAATAAAACGTAAACTAAACAGAACAAGCAACTACACCCGAACAACAACAAGTAAATATTGAACCCATGATAAATGACAGAACAATGAATGGAAAATATCACCCGGGACCATATATTACGTGATCTTCGTCTTACTGCCTGTCGGGGACACAATTACTCAAAACTAAAGCCGTGTCACCAATATAATGGACAATGGACATGGACACGAAATGCAGGAAATAACTTGAGATGACAGAAGTGGTACTGGATATGTTGGTGAAATTGTTGATGTAATAACAATATTGGAAAAGATATACATAAATGCATTTGGTGATCATGATTAATGATGTAAAAGCATAAGAAGTTAGGATCGTAGAAAGTAGCGTTCTGTAGTTTGTACCTATTCTCAAAAACTGCTCTCGGAAAAAGTCGTGGACAATAGATGTTTGTCTATCCTTCGGAGTGAAAAACATCAATAAAGTTAGTTTTTAATTGAGTAGAATGAAATCCACACGGATTAATTTCTAAGACACAAATATCAAATTTCTAAGATAGAAATCAGAATTATATCCTCACATAAATACAGGGTGTTCCAGAAGCGAGTGGTCATATTGAACGTCATATTGGGTAGCTGCAACAAAACAAAAAAAAAAGACTTTTTCAAAAAAACTGAACTAAAGTAAATGCCACCAACTGTATCAAACTTTAACCTTAATGTTACCTACCCCTTAATATTAATGCGCACTTCTAGAACACCCTGTACATGTAAAAAGCTATAAAAAATTTTCAATATAAGGAATAAGACAAACAATCCCAATAGCTATCAATTACAAGACCAATTTACTACTTTAGATGCCAGAGCATTTCTCTTCACGACATTTTTTCTCCCAAGATCGACACGCGGAATACACCCTCTAATTCCTGAGAAAAATTCCACTTTCCTATTACGGACAAACAAGGGACAGTCGACTGTATAATCATTTATCTCGAGTTTAATAAAAGGAAGATTATTTAGTGCTGTGGACGAGGCAACGCTAATGTCGCATGATTTAATCCCATTTCATTGGGAACACTGCCAGGGATAGCTATCGGGGTGAGGATAGTAAAGACTGAATAGGTGTTTTTTTGGGTAGGAAAGATAATAAACATTTTTTGGCATGAATTGGTCTGAGGGGAATTTTAAACAGGCTCAACTATCAGAGTCATAGCAACCTTATGATGCTATAGATTGTAGGTGCATAACCGACTAAGGAAGTTGATGGGTAAATGATAGTAGAAAGCATAAGTTATTTATTACAAAAACAAAGAAGCAAAACAATCTATATTTCGAAATTAATAGCCCGGTCGATCCCCTCGTATGTGTTGACAATAATCTCAAGACGGCCACTAAACCAAGACTAGGATACAACAATAGAGAACCGAAACACAATTGAACGCGTGGTAATATTTCCGCTAAACCCCATTATATTAGTAGATTAAAGGCCACTTTACTCAATATTCCATAAAATATTGCCTCATAAATAGACGGGCAGCTGCAAAGACGTGATCAGACCAGGGGTCGGCGAGTGTAATCCCGTTAAAAATTGCCAAACAGAAAACAAACTGACAATGGCGGGTGGTTATACATCAAGTGCCTTAAAAAGAGAGACGGAAAAAAAGGAATGCGTCGGAAAGTAAACGGCAGATGACGTCCGAAGACGAATTCCGGGCGGTTCCGGGCGACAGATACGAATGAAATCGGATGGGTGTAATAGAGACTGGCACGGTCAGGCTAAATGACCGACATCCGGCCGTAGACAAAAGCGAATCCGCCGTAATAAAGCAGGATTGATGAAAAAGCGCTAAGCCACGCCGATATAACTGTACGACGTAAGATATAGGAGATAAGCGGAGTCACACTTCATTGGGAACAAGTAATGATTGACGTAACCCTGATATTTGACAGTGGAACAAGTAATGATTGAGGTAACCCTGATATTTGACAGTGGAACAAGTAATGATTGAGGTAACCCTGATATTTGACAGTTTAAAGTGAAGATTACACTGAAGAACTTACCCGTTACTTCAGATACATCCAACCAAGTGACAACTACTTTTATAGGTCACTGGACACTGATTTGTACAGTGCCAAGCAAATTATAATTGGGAATCAATATTATTACATTATTTACTTTAAAAAATGTAGAGAAAAAAAACAGTCGAATCAGTCGAAAAAGAACCACCACCTTTTTTTGAAGTCAGTTAAAAACTGCTTTTTGGACCTCAACATCACGAATCACGAAACAGCACCGAATCACCAAAGCCGCGAAACATGAAAACATGTCTTCGTCAAGAAGGATTCTCGTACGTATTAAAAGCGTTCAAATTCAAGGTGCAAAATCATCCCAGCGACAACCAATGTCGTCAAAAACTTGTCCAAATGTTGGTAAAACCGAGGTGTTTTTGACAATTTCCACTATTCAAAATACAAGAACTGCCCCTAAGAAATTCGCCAATGTTTGCACCAAACAATGAGACTTCACTCCGGGCAGCTTTAACACAAAGCTATTGCTATTACAGAGATCGCGAGGAGCGGACCATCGAACACTGCCAAGCTTTACCGGACTCACTTTACCGGGATTTCGGATATGACGTAAAGCACTCACTTAGATCTCCCATCTCCCTCCCCCCGTTGACCGAGTTTTTCTCCTTCTATTTATTAGCTTAGGATACATTTGAGGATGAAAGGAGATTCGCCGGGATTATTTTTCGGCAATGCAATATGAGGGTTTGTGATGTCGTTAATTATGGTGCGCTGTTATTGGTGGATAGTTTTTCGGCTCAGAGATGTTATGTGTGGTGGAAAAGGTTTAAGGTTTCGGATTGATTTGAAAGCCCTCATGAATTACTCAGCTTGATGTCGATGGTTTCTTTGTTTATAAACATTAAAATAGGTTGCATAACTTGGATATAAGCAAATCCTTATAAGTTACAATTCAAACAGTATTACCATGAATGTATAAATATTCGTAATTTGCTTCAAGTACTTGAAAAGCTGAAGATACAGACACGATTACAAAAACCAAATCTCAAGAAATAGATCTTTGTGCTTTTACTTTAAGCTCACATTTGAACCAGCCGCCATGCTAGTCCAAAGGAAGCCCATATTTTCAAAGCCCCCACAGATTTGTCTTTGACCGAGTAAAATGCTTCACAAAGATATCCCCACATAATGAGAGCAGAACAAACACGTCACCCAACCATATCGTAATTTATTAACAACACAAAAAGCGGAATGGCTACAATATTTACAGTTGACCCGAAATTACTGTTTCTTAACTCACAACCTTTGTTGTAAAATGAAACAGAATAGAGAACATACCCTGAAGGGACACCTGCCAACCATAGGGTCACAGTAACATATATTAATAACGCGTTAATTTATTAACAAGCACTGTTTATCCAGGGATTAACTGAGAATAGTTTTAGTTGAACAACAAAGGGCTGAAAGGGTTCAAAGCGAATTTCTTGCCAACATATTTACCTAAGGTGTAGGTGATAGTAATTTTACGCGCGAGAGGTCCGAACTTCGGACGATGGCAAACATTCTCCCCGGGACATGCCTAAAATTTTCACGTACATTATAGAACGAAATGTTTCAGAATCAAAATCCGTTGTTTGTTTGATGCTGTAAACGGTACATGTGATTGTTAATGAAAACTAACAAGTCTCACAATCAAATACACGTAACTCATGTTAAATTCAAATGTTTGCTCGTGCGAAATGAGATTTTGTTACAACTTTTGTACGGTTTGCTAAACTGAAATCAGACGGTGTTTATTTGTTAACGTGTGGAACAATGAAACTAACATGTTTTAGAAATGTTATTGTGGATAGTGTGTTGGTTCTTCATGTTGATAGGTTTCATTTTTCGTTTCAAATTGCTATTTTATTCGTTCTATATGTCCTTTATGATTTGTTTTGATTCAATTTTGATTTTTCGGACCCTATTATGATCTGCTAGGGCTGCGGAATTTGTTCGACCGAGTCACCGCGGCCCTGGAACGGAAATGGAACACTGGGTTTTAGTCAGTAAGAGTCTGACACTCCCTTCCATTCTGCCCAGAGCGGAAGGAGTCTTTTGATGATTTCTCATCCTTAAAAGACTTTTGTCATGAGTACCAGATTTCATTTCTCATAACGACCAGACCATTAAAGCTCGCAAAACTATCTCCAAATCACAGCAAAAATCACAAAGCTGAATCGTTAACTTTGTTACATTCAACATTTTCACAACTTGATGTTTTATTTGTGAAGTCTCTAGTTAGTGCTTACTTCTCAGAAAAAAGTCTGGGGGTATCGCAAAAAAGCTATCGCTGCCAGGACAAAGCGCCGGTTCACTAACATAATTAAAATCTCCCGATTCCAACTCTCAGCGTCGCGAGCAATTCCCTACTTTTTAATTATGGAGAAATATCCAAGGATAACATGATGCTGCTTTTATTCACTGAGAGTCGGTAGGTACATATCCCCGGGACGAGTCGAGGTGTAGCCAAAGAAAACACTGGCTGTATGCATTTCGTTTTTTTTATAGCTACGGGAAATGCTTTCACGTAATTTTTTTGTAGGATATTCTCAAATTGAAAGCAAATAAACAATGCTAATTGACTGCGAGACAGAGAGAGAGATCTTACAATAAATGTTTTGGTGAAATGGTAATAAGTAATACAAAGAATATAATTATTGCTACTAATAATGGAAGAAAACAACAGTAGCTCTACATGAGTTACAGGGTTATTTTTAAAACACTAACAAACTTTCAGTGGGTTAAAGTAGGTACTCATGATTATTAGGAACTTTTACTATGGGACTAAAATAAATCTGCTGTTTCATACAAAATGCAATATTCACACGATTAAAATCTATGAAACAGCAGATATTTTTTTCGATTTTTCATAGTAAAAGTTGTTTATAACCATGAGTACAGTTTTACCCACTGAAAGGTGTTTAACAAATAACACTGTACAGTCAAAAAAGACAATAGACTCACCTAAGGAGCATAATTTAACGCATTCAATCTCGAAACACGGAACCAACTAATTATTAACGCCAGCGAAAAACCCTTAAATCCTCACACGGGTCACTTTCGATACGGACAAGTCAAATACACCCACATCGGTCCAGAAGCCGAAACCTTACAGATTAATTTACCATTCACATTAATTAATACTACTCGTACTTGTAACAATAGTTTTATTTGCACCGACCGCCCGTGTGCACGGACAAAGAGTTTTCCCAGTATTATTTTCTATACAATCGTTGTTGGACGAGTTTAATTTGGTACGAAATCCCCGTTGGGTGGGTAGTTGTTAAATAGTGCACAATAGATGTGGTCGGTGGTTCATTAATGATGCATCGCTTCGGTTCGGACCTTCAAGGGCGGGTAGTGTAGTAAATGCCTTCAGTTCGACGCATTGGGCGTTAGATGGTGGTGTTACGTCATATAAGTTTTAGAGCGATTTCAAATTCAGTTCGGTTTTTGAAGGTAGTGTGAAATATTGGCCGGCGGTAACACGTGTGGTATCTATCTATGATCTGTGTATATGAAAACATTTGTAGTTTTGAATCCGTTGGCAGTTACAGGTTTGTGTTAAAACCACGATTCGCCAAGTTTTGACCAAGAAACGCAAACTACTCATATATTGGACTTTTGAAGTTGAATTTCTTTTTTAAAGAATGTAGAAGATTAATTATTTAAAACAATTTTTTACTAAAGGCAGAAAAAATTATGTCTTAGCACCTATTAGCATGGCTGCCAAAATCATTATCCGAGAAAAAAGTTGCCCCGTGGGGAGAAATAGAGAAAGAATCAGATTTCCGAGTGGGAACCCTTCAGTTTCCTGTGAAGTGGCATGATAATTATCCTTTAATGATCCGTTCGGAGTCACCATCGGAGGCCCAGTATTAATACTCCATGCATTTGGTGCTTGTACACATTTTGCAGTGATCATGTTGGATTTTTATTTATTTTCAATCAACGGTCTCGATTTTTTTATAGCGCATTAGATATGGTTGTGACTTTGGGAACTATGCAAACGAGAAATCTTATATATAATAGACTAGACACGACACAATAATATACGATTAATTTAACTACTGCAAGATCACCAATTTTCTTATTGCGTCGAAAAATTAATGGGGAATCCTTATAATATTTGATTCAAGAGTTTGTTTGTTGGTTTGACCTTTTTTCATGCAGCAATGGAGCAACAGATCTATAGGATTTTTTGCATAGAGCTAGTGTATAGACCAGAGATTGTCACAGGCTACCTTCTAATTCCTAAAAAGCACTGATTTCCTGTTTGTCTGACCACAACAGCAAATCCGCGACTAAAAGCTAGTCTAAAACAATTCCTACGTAACTACAAATCCTGCCGATCCTGTCGACAAGTCTGTACATAGCCCGCGGAAGTGCGCTTTCAAGTCGATTGTTTCACGAGATTTTAATAACGGTGCAACGCAAAGAACAAGTCGGAAAACCATTGTTGACTTCAAGATGGTCGGGCCCTCGTCAAACCCGACGCCACTCCGCTCCTCCCAGTTTGATTTTATTAGGTTCATAATAATTCTGTTGTGCCCACAATTCATTCGATATTCGATTGAAGAAGTAGCATTAAAGCAAAATGAAAAGGGAGTAAAGTAGTGAATTTGGAGAAAAATTGCAGTCTAACTGGCATGAACCACTTCAGAATTGAATAAATGTGGTTAGTTAATGTAGCAGGTTTCATCTCTCTACTAATCGGCCTTTATAATTGTGAACGCTTGGATACCAAAGCAGGTTACAACCTCACCCCACACACCAACAAAGACATTCCCAAACTTACTACAATGTCTATAAACTGAAGTTTCTTTTGATGAGATGCATAATCCCTGGAATTTGGCCTCTGTACGAGCGAGGGTCGAATCAATGAAGGTGGCCATAACTCACATAGTTCCCTAACTATCATAACAAGAGGCTCTGAACTATTCGGACTCTTTGTGTTTAACCTCGATGCTCCTTTAGTGCCAATAAATAATGTCATTACCTGTTCATGAGACGCTGTGAACCATATTCGGAACAATAAGAAGATTTGGGAGGCTATTATATGCATATAAACAGAGAGACATCGGTCGTGGTTTATTAAGGGATCCTTATGTTTCTGGAAGGGGTTAGGGCGTAAAATTAATGAATGGGACCTCCCATATCTTCAAGTTAGATGACCTTCAAGGCCTTTGGAGAATAAACTGGTGTGTAAGCGTTGAAGTGCATATCGTAAAGTGATAATGAGTTTAAGTCTTGAATTGATATTAAATTGAAAAGCGATATTTTTTTGGCCTACTCATATTATCATTAATAGGGGTATGATAACGGTAATGTATGAAATGTAAGAGTTGTGAGACATCACGTTGTGTAATGTCCTGAAAGACATCAGGGCAATCATCAAATTTTCCATAACGGACTACACCTCATCCAGCACTTTATTTCAAGTCTCCGAAAAGATTTAGCAACGTAATCATAAAATATTAGTAATTACTTTAGAATCTTCAACTAAATGAATCATAGCAAAAAAAAAGTTTCTGTACTAAAAATTCTCAATCGCATCCAGATTTTTTTCCCTCCAACCGTAGGCAGCGGGGGCAATTACTAACATCTCGGACACAACAGCGCAGACGTCCTCGACTCACAATGGTCTCCACTAGACTCTCGCTGTAACGAATCCACTACTGCGTACTATCAACCAGTCCCTCGCGAAACTGGAGCGGGATTGTTTGTGTGACACTCCTACCAGAACAAAGGTAAGAACAGAAGGTCGATTCGGAAAACAGGAGCGCACACACATACGCATACGCATGCGGACGAGCGATCTCAAATAAATGCCGGTCGCGAAAGCACTTGCACTCGCTGTACGTGGAGCGTGTCTGTGTGCGTGCGTTTTCGCTCGTAGTACACACCCAACCTTCTGTATCTAACTATTTCGTGCTTCTACACTACCAGTTAATGATGTATGGGGGTTCATTACACGGCCGGTTTTGTTTCGCACGCTTTTAGAATTTTTGAAAGATTATCTTTCTGATGATAGTTGCTGTTTGTTGTGATTATAATATTCTTTTTATCGCAGATAATTGTGTGCCTGATTTTAATGATGATGCGAACTTATGAAATGACAACGTTATAAACAAGATAGCTAATGAAGCACACATGAAGATGAAGAGAAGATCGTATAGAAACTACGACAAATTACTTTGATAATAGTGTGCCAATTACTCAGTCCATGTCGTGACAATATTCCCTCCAATAATTCACAAACATCAAACCCATATTGTAGTCGCAAGGCGACAACTACACAAAGCCTTTATTGGCCCGTATCCCGCACAATCCATCACAACCGTTGTTTCCCCCGACCAAGGGTCGCTTGTACCCTGATCATTATTTAAA
This sequence comes from Melanchra persicariae, assembly GCA_947386135.1. Lineage (NCBI taxonomy): Eukaryota > Metazoa > Arthropoda > Insecta > Lepidoptera > Noctuidae > Melanchra > Melanchra persicariae. Next base: position 2,462,077 of record OX376661.1, on the reverse strand, counting down.
ATATAGATGAGAGTGTTTTCTTTCCGATAATCGAGACCACGATTGAGGGTTGAACACAATAGGCAAGGTCCTTTTAAAAGCGTCGCCTATAGCGGTTGTCGGGGGCCTGAAGGACCGAGTCGCGCTTATTTGTATTAGTAAATTGAAGGTACACTGTCCACTCTATTGAGAACCCCGTCAGTGCATTCTTCGTCTCCCTCCGGCTTCACTTTTTGGGTACCGTGAATAGTTGAAATTTTTATTTCGTTTTAAAATTAGCTATCCACTGTTTTAGTTTAGTTTTTGCACATTATTAAGTCCTGAAAGAAGAAGAAAAGAAGTCAATAAGGACCAATTTTGATATCGAGTCTTTCCCACAAATAATAATTAGAGGTTCAAAGACTACCTATTAGGCAATCAACAATATGCAGTTATTAAGGAAAGCAATTCCGCCCCCAGTCTGACTTTTTTCTTTTCAATAGCCTTGGAACCATCAAAGTTCGTCCAACTCACACCTGACCGGTTTTATATATTTCAAAAGTGGAATGGGGTGCGGGGGGATCAATTAAGGTGGTCTTTGTGAACATTATATCGACGTGCATTGAAAAGAGTTGTGATTTTCTTTGATAGCACGCAGACGTGGTTTGCCGAGTGAAAAATCAAAGGACCTGCCATGGTGATGCATGAAGGGATTTATTAAGATTTAATGTCGGCAACGACACTCCGAGGCGGGAAAAGAACGAGTTTCAAGTGCTCACCGCGATGTACGTTTTACATGACGCCATTTTAGATTTGTTCGTGTAAATGTGGAGTGGCAAGGTGAACGCGCCGCTACGCTCAACTGTGCTGGATTTAAAATAAATATTTATAGTTTGTGTGGTGTAATTAAATGCTGGGATCAATTTGTTTGGGAGCGTTAAGTTCTTTGGTTTACTTCGTCTTTTGTGAGTTATGCAAGAAGTCAGGTAGATCACTAAAAACAAGCATTCGTAATAGCAAATGACACACGCATTGTTTTTGAGTCTGGTAGAAATCGTCGAAGAATATTGTTAAAGATTAAAATAGTGGGCCTCTAAATCTTATTATTTCTAAATCACTGTCCATTTGGACTGGTCCTTTGAACCGCTCCAGCGTCTTTTCTCAATCGGGCCCGATGGAGCGACCACAAACACTATCTACGATCATCGGCTTAACATGCTGAGTTAATGAACACCCGTGGGCTTACATATTCACACTAACCATGTACGGACATAGAGAGGGGTGGTAAGTGGGGAAGGGGTGGCGAGGAGGCGAGCCGTCTTAGAGAGCCCTGAGACACTCACACGGGTGTGCACGTTTTAAAGTTTTATTAGTAATTAATATGTGAGATAGAGATCTAGTGCGGAAAGGTGAATAAATTGTACGCTTAGTACTTTGGTCTTTTAGGTGATTTTTATTTTCATTTGAGCTAGGAAAGAACTGTTTCTTTAAATTAGAAACGCAAATTATTTTGAAGAAAATGATTTACCAGGCACAGTAGAATGGAATAGAGTAGTAATACTGTTTATGGTAAGTACACTATGGCAAATTACAAAAAGGAACTTTAATGCTTACTAATTTAAATGTGTAGTGCGTAACAATAGCTAAAAGCGATTTTATACTGGCAACCTTCGGAGGGATTTGACAGAAAAAGAGAAAAGATATTTAGGTAGTCATTTTCGTTTCTAAATGCCTTCCTCATGAGTGCTATCTTATACAGAAATAATTTTACAAATCCGACTGGCAGTTCCAGAGATTTGCGTGTTCAAACAAACAAAATCTTCAGCTTTATTATATTATAAGTATAGCTGAGTATTTCGAAAAGTTTCATAGCTTTTAAAAATGACACAAAGCCAATCATAACAGTAACTAATTAACTAAATAAACTACAACTGTTAGCATAGTTTCAGCTTGCTAAAGCTAATTGTATCATGCTCCTACATCCCAAAGACTTCGTTACCGCTTTGACCTCAGCTTATCGCCGAACTTTCCCTAACCGAAACCCCTAAATATCGCTGGCTGTACAAATTAATCCAAGTATTGGCACATCAGACAATACACATGAGATACAACTAATATCTTGTGACGTCAGCAATGTGCAGTTAATTCCAGAATGTTCGTTAGTAAAGGGCCCCAAGGTATATTGTCTCGATGGGACTTGTTTATCTTTTGGTGGGTTATTAAGACCATTGTGTCGATATTCCGATGGTGTAAGTGAAAGTTATGTGGTTATAAGTAAGTATGTGGTATTACATATCTAGAGGGGAGATTTTATTAACATTGCGATATTAGAAATGTGGTTATTAAATTGACCGCTCGACATTTTCTTCAGACGTTTTTAATCCACGTAAAAGCTTAACGGTCATTTCGTTTTGTGACATTGTCAATTGCTAACTATGTTCCTAGTTCAAGGTTGATGCATGAATATGTTTAGACCGTCGCAATCGGCACGTTCAGAAAACGTTTATCGTTTTTAGAAAATTAGTATCTAAACACGATGTCGTGTTATTTCATATTTATACCTACTTATACCATCGATTTCAAGTCCCAAATAAGTCTAAGTCCAAGATCTTACATTATCACAGGTTACTAAACAAAGTTTACTATTCCACCCTTCTATTGTACCCACGATAAATCAGCCACCCAACACCACACACTATCGAGACATTATTAATTAAAATCCTTGCAAGAACACACCTGTCCCAAGATACCTCCTTGGGGTACCCCGTAGCAATCGGTTTAGACAAAGAACCGATGTGCCTTGGGCCGGCAACTTGAGAGTAATCCGTGCAGGACTATCGATAGGCACTGTATGTTTAATAGATTCTGTGAGGTTTAGTTTGATTAGTTTTAGGATGGTAAGGTTTTAGAAGCTTGGAGAAGTTTGGTTAGTTCAATTAAACGCTACACTGAAAACTTTGTTTCGTATGAGGAAGTGTTGATGAACTTTGATCGAGGATTTTTCACGCATATGGCATACTTTCTCATGTTTAATTATAAACCACTAACCAACCAATGGCGTTATGACAGATAGCGTTAACGGACAGATAAACTACCGATAAAGTACTTCAAAAACCGGGCATAAGTCAGAATGTTTAGAGTAACTGACAATCTCTCACAGAAAAGAGTGTACGGCAAAAATATGACATTAACGTCTCCTTATAACTGTACAAAGCGTCATGATTATGAGACAAACCGATAGAACGTTTTACAATGCTTCCTTGAAATCTACGAAAGCCTAACCGTAAAACAGATGCAAAAATCAACACAAACCATTAATTACAAACCAATCCTCAGTACACAATAAATAAGGCCACAATCGGAACAAATGGACAGGCGGCAAATTAAACCCACGCTGTTCAATCCACATACATTAGGCACATCGATCTAACACGTCTAAACAAAGGCCGCGGTGAAATGCTTCCGAACACGCGATTGTCTTAAGTTCACCTCCCAAATCTTTGCCATTATCCTTTTTGTGAATTTAAACCTTGATGGTAGGTCTTTAAGTTTAGAATCGGTTGGTGCAGTGTTAGAACTTGTGGAACGGGGTTGTTATACCGAAGTGTAATGTGAATGATAATGGGTTTGCCAAAAGATGGACTCTGTAGGCTTTTTAACCTAAAGATTTACAGGTAGAGAATGCCCACCACAGCGAGTCCAGCTATGTATCTACCACTACGATACATGAAGTTCATGTAGATAATCCGAATAATTTTAAACGGAGACTATGCTGATTGTCAAAAGAAGTCATTAGAAGTAGGCAGAGAGATCAGTCTGGAATTTTTCCTCAGCTTTAAACCACGAATTCCAAACAACTCCGAAAGTCTTTGTCTGCGTTGCGCATCGGTGTGAAACACGGCCATCCTTAATGCGGCCCGACCAAAAACAAAACAATCCGATGCTCACCTCCTCGCGTCCGGTTCCGTACAGTAAATTTACATTCCCCACCATCCATCCCCGAAGTCCATCCGGGTTGGTAATAAAACGATCTTAAGGTACGGAGGAAAATATCTTAGAGTGTAAGGTTTAAGTTGTAGGCTTACAGCGCTATTATTTTTTCTCGCAGCATAATTACTGTGCCGATATAAGCCTCGTGTCATCGTCATGTTAGAAGAAGCATGGGTACGATACGGACCTTTGGTCCATCAGGCTGATTGTTAAGGGCACTATGAGGTGTCAAGGTTTTTTAAATGCTAGGCTCTTAATTATATCGATAACATTTTTTGTCATTCGAGCTTATTCTTAATGCACTTCCAGAAATTCTAAACTTTTGTGATTTCAAGTTTCTTCAGTCGTTACGATACCCACGCTATGTGCAATTTAAAGATTAGTTTGTAAAATATGTTCATGAACAATAGATTTGTAGAAACTAAATTTCAAAGGCAGCACTGACAATCAAATAAAAAGAAAGATTTATTGGAATTGAAAAAAAAATGATTTAGAATTAAGAGTTCTTTACCCCCAACAAAAACGAGGAGAACTAAAAATACGAAACTATCAGAAATGATTTTAGCAGTTTGATTTATTGCTCCTACCTCTGCGATTATACCTTATTACGTTTATCTATTATTTGCATGCCAATTTTTTTGTCAAACTTTTGAGTAACAACTGACATACCTAAATGAAATGAAATAATGCTTTATGCTGCCTGGATCCATAATTCTGTCTTTATAGATGTAGCAGTTCGAAAATTACAATTATTATTTTATCCCGTTTTCCCCTTTGGTAGGAATTTCGGAAAATACTCTTAGTACTATCTTACACTCCCCAAGGAACCTACATGCCAAATTTCAGCTTTCTACGACCTGTAGTTTCGGCTGTGCATTTTCTGTGAGTCACTCAGTCACTCAGTCACTCAGTAACGCAATAATTGTACATATTGATGATTGATTTTAGTGAGGTATATTGGTTTAACTAGGGTAAAATGAAGAGAGAAAACCTTCGTTACGATCTGCCACAAAAATGAATCCTACAATGATTTTGGCAAATTGAAGGTTATAGTAGGCGCCAGATAAATGAATAATAACGGTCATTGACCTTTCCTTAATATCTCTTCGTAGGTAAGTACCCCCGGACAGTAAATTATGAATCGTTTTTCATTACTAGAACAGTAAGGATCACGATGTCGATTCAGGACAGCTTTATGTCATTATTTCTGTTTTCGAAATTAAGTGTGTCAATGACCGTTATTCTTTGTTTATCTGGCGCTTACTATTTTTTTTGTCATGTTTCGCATACAGTAACTTACATAAAGAGCCTGAGATTTCCCTCGCTTATTCTCAAGACTTAAGTCTGTATCTCGATTGCCACACGGGCCTCCGGAGCCTCGAGATATTCGCCGAAGGGTACCACTCTTCGTCCGTGTGTTTACAGGCTGATGGTATCGCGTAATTGTGACAATATTTGCTTTACACATTTATGTATGGAAGGCGGGTCAAGTTAATTGTTCCGCCCAGGTGTAGTGTCCCCAAAATTACCTATTGAGTAACTGATTAAATCGAAGGTCTAAGTGGGTCACTTAAGTTGGTTTTAATTAAAATGTTACACGATGTATACTGTCTGGACTTTAAGTGGACCCAGTTTATGGTCAGAGCTTGTTGTTTCTGATATTCCATTGGCTGGATAAAGGACCACGTGTATCGGCTTCCTTTAGTCACGTTTTTAAGAAACCAACAAAAATGCCTCTGCCTCCTGAAAGGTTCTAGGAATAATACTTTTCAAAGTTTTACTCGTAACTGACCGTTGTACTTTGTTTCTTACGTAAACAATGTTAAGAATGAAACAGGAAAAGGCAAAATAATGCCATTGAAAACCGCTCCAAAATTTCCTTGTTTCTTCATAACAATATTCATAATCTGCCAAAACAGAAATCTTCTGCGTTATAGCCATATATGGAACACCCCGTAACTGGGCATTCTCAACGATTTAAGACCGTCTTGGCCCGAAACGCTGAAGGTGAAAAGTACACCTAAGTTCAGATTAACAATTGGGCAGGGCAAGGGCTACTCGGACCGAAGGACCGGATCCAAAACAATAAATCCGGCTGGAAGGACCATAGTGGTTTAGCTATGTGTGTGTTAGGACACTGACGTATACTTATACGAAGTGAGTCTTAGATAAAGTAAGTACTGTAGGAATTTGACGTTCCTGAAGTATTGAAAAAAGCGAACTTTGATATCGATAACAAGATTATTTTTTTTATTTAACTGTTTAAAACGCCTGTTACCAACCAGCGCTTATTTGTGTATCTGTCGCAGCCAACTAGCTAAACAAGTTTCATTAAAAACCCTAGCCTTTTCATTGAACTGCGCCGTATAATCAGCGCCATAAATGACATGGGCAAGTCATCAACTGATATTGAACACAAGATGTCACTTAGTTCGCTGAAAAATCGGCGCATTTTGGCTTGGCTTCGACATTTCCATGGAAAATATTTTTTTTTATCACAATCTAGACTTTTAATAACATCTACGGAGTTTGATTAGTAAGACCACTTGTAAAACATTTAAGTACACAATCAAAGTATTTTTTATTTTGGGTGAACAGATGTTGGATGATTCTTTTACTTAAGTATTAAAAAAAAGAAAAAAAAATACAAAACAATTTTCGATTCTTCACTGATATGTGGTTGTGCAAAATATTAGGACTGCTATCTCTCAACCTTGGAAGAGTCTAAATAGTTACTATAATTCATCAACATTTATAGCCCAAGCAATATTTCTCCTCCCAAATGGGCCTTATCCAGCTTCCACTAAATCTCGGACACTCTGGTCACTATAAATCGGCCAATGAGATGTAGTGATTTAATCGGAAACCTCAGAGTCCCTCAGGAAGCCCATTAAATCTTATGGTCAGAGGATAATTAATTCCGTGGTAACGTTTCAAGTGAGATTAATGGCGGTCGGATCGAAAGCTCTTTTCAATGGCCAGCGGTAACATGTTCATTGTTTTGTTTTGCTATTCATCAATTTGGTTAATTGATTTTCTTTGGCGTTGAAGCGATTTTAGAGGGTAATTGTTTTATTTGGAAAATAGTTGATATTATTAGGAGGAGCTCGGGGTAAAGTAACAATAGCTGAAGAAAATAATACGTCGGTAATGAGAGGGTCGATCTTTGAGGTTAAGCAACGGTTGCAAAGGACGGTCGGTGGATGGGTGGATGGGTTACTGATGGGTTACCATCCATTACATAACGACACTCCTTGCCTTGAAAAGAAATTTAAGCCGCTGATCCAAACTGTCTTTTATAGATTTTTGACTCTTTTGCGGAATTTGTTCAAAAGAGTCACCGCGGCCGTGGAACGCAATGTTCATAAGGAGGAACACGGATGGGTTTTGGTCAGTAAGAGTCTGACACTCCCTTCCGCTCCGCCCAGAGCGGGAGGAGTCATGTGATGATTTCCCATCCATAAAAAAAAATAGCCGCACGGGTTGATCTTAAAGGTTAAGCAACGGTTGCAAAGGACGGTTGGTGGATGGGTGACGGTGGGAGGGAACCTGTCGGAATAAAAAGGATGTCCTATTTCAGGACATGGGGTACTCGTGTGCCAAGTTTCATCTAAGTCCGTTAATTCGTGAAGAGGTTACAAACAGACAGGTAGGCAGACGGATAGAGTGACAGGGGTACATTTGCATATATATATATATGTCGCAGCCAACTAGCTAAATCCGCCGTTGCATTAAGTTTAGCCTTTTCATTGAACTGTGCCGTTTAATCAGCGACATAAGTGACACGGTCAAGACATTAAATGATATTGAACAAAAGATGTCACTTAGGTCACTGAAAAATCGGCACATTTAAATGAAAAGGCTAGGCAACCAATTAAACGGCTGATTAAGCTAATTTATTTTTTTCACGAAAACCTAATATTTTTTCCAAAATAGACTTCGTTACTCCTTGTAACATCATCTATCTACCAGTGAAAGTCCCGTTAAAATCGGTTCAGCCGTTTCGGAGATAAGCCAGAACGTTTGATCTGGTAAATCTCAAAACTGAAAAACTGGCCAAGCGCGAGTCGGAATCGCACAAGAAAAAATCCGTACCACAGACCGAAAAAATAGTGTTTCTTATAAGGGGTTTCCTTTACATTTAATTATTTGTTGTTATAGCGGCAATTGAAATACACACTGTCAATTGTAATCATCATATTGGTGCACCAAAGTTTTTCAAAGAAACTTTTCTTCTGAAGGCTTAAAAATACTAAGCCAAAGAGAAAGAGACTTAGCATAGACCCATTCTATAAAAGTATCAAACTTTACTTTGTGTAGTTTATTTCATCACCAATGTAAGAAAATTCACATTCCTAAAAAAAATATTCAAGGAAATTAATTGTGACATCTACCAACCCACATTGGGCCTGTATAATGGAAAGCCACAGTATTTTAAAGTGAGATTAATTAAAATAAAACAGTCAAAAACTAAAGTTCACATTAATATTTGAATGCCTCAGAGCAAAACAGAGAAACGACCTATGTTTAAAAACTAAGCATTCGAATGAGGCCAGTGAGACAGCAGCACATCTGCTTCTAAGCTACCCGGTAGTCGCCGATTACAGGGCTAAGTACTTCGGAAACCCAGGTACCCTTTGTGAGATAGTTAGTAACACCAAGGCGTTGCTGGCCTTTCTTGGGGAGCTGGGGTGGATCGAATGAAACATTTGTCCCACCTGCACGCAAAATACGCGCTTAGTCGTGGAGTTGCGGAAACCAGCCCGATTTACATACATACATACATACATGAGGCCAGTGTCCCAGCAGAACATTGAAGGCTCATTCTGCCTTGCAAGACTTACCCATAGTACTAGCTGACACTGAAGATCTAGTTTAAGAGCGTACACACCCTATGACATTTCATACAAACTTTAAAGTCCTTATTTTTCGAAATGAATGAAATTTGGTATGCATACGCTACATATCTAGGTCTAAATAGTTAGTAGAGAACATTTTCGAAAAAGAGTTCAGGGGGACAAAGTTTAATTAAAATTGGTTCATTCATTTCGAAAAATAAGGACTTGAAATGCCATAGGCATAAATGCTCCTAAGCGGCAAAGTATTGGTGGGCAAATTTTAAATCTATCATACCTTTCAACAAGTATAAATAAAGAAGAATGTCAGTTGTTCATGCAACATACCTGTAAAGACACAAAACATACAAGTTAACATTATGTTTCACATAATATATTGATACCTCTCCCACACAAAAAGACATACTTAACATGTTTTTAGGAAAAAAATATTTTCGTACTACAATGCAATAAATGCATTATAGTACTAAAATAAATTCTTAAAAACATATTTTCATATATTACACAGAAATTCATTCCTGAGAAAAAGGCCTTGTGACAGACAGATAGACAATGAAGTGATACTAGGGTTCCTTTTCCTTTTAAGGTATGAAACCCTAAAAACAACTTTTCAAGTTCTTATTGGATTCCAATCTAACTGGAAGTTAATTGGTTTTATAGTATTGAGACTTAAAAACAATACTGCAATTAAATGAAAATTTAAGAAAAAGGTAAAGTACCTTTTTCTAATATTGTCTTAAACATTCATGGAATTTTTTTTTTTAATACAGACTAATGAAAATAAGTCAATTGTTATTGTTATTTAAAAAAAAACAGTACTTTCTGTTACAATAAGGAAATAATTAATGACACTAATTCCAACGAAGCCGTGTTCTTCGCATTGCCATTATGGCTTAACAGGTAAAAACTCTTAGTTAAATGACAGGAATATATCTTAGAATCAAATGGATAAGACAACTTTAGCATTATCTGAGTAGATTTTAAAGTATAATATAGTGAATGTCGGAAATTATCCCAATGAAACATATTCCCAGGTTAAAATTGGCCTATGTGTTTTTCCAGATTATAAGATGTGTGCCAATTTTCATCCACCCTAAATGACATCTTTGGTTCAATATCGTTACATGACTTGCCCTTAAGTCACTGATTAAACTGCGCAGTTCACTGAAAAGGCTAGGCTTTTAATGAAACGGCTGATTAAGCTAGTTGGCTGCAACATATAAAAAAGATTATTGATGAGTGACTGACAGAAAAAGCACAGCCGAAACTACTGGTCATAGAAAGCTGAAATTTGGCATGTAGGTTCCTTGGGGAGTGGTAGGGGAGCACTAATAGAGGATATGCACATACAAAGTCACGGGCAAATACTAGTACTCTATATTACGCTATGATTGGCAGCCCTACTGGTTACTCCTCTCTTGTAGGTGATAACCGAGACCGAGTGGCTCTTTAAGATAGGCAGTAAACTTAAGTAGAAAATTACAGTAAGTATTACATAGTTTCATAACACATTAAAATAGATAGGTGTACAACACAACCAATCTGTGATTAATTCAATTAGATGAAACTTGTGTAAGTATTGTTCTTCAGAAATAAGAGATTGGTATTTTTTATTTTTAGGCAAGACTATGGTTTCTTTGTAGTTTTTGAGTACCTATGTTGTTGTTTTGACCAATATCATGTAAGAAAGAAGTCACTTTGCATTTTCAAAGTTATTCATTGCAAGTGTTGAAATAGGACGAATATCGACGATAAATCAGTAGATATAACCTGCTTTATCACGCCAAGATTTGATAAATACAATTCATGAGAGTGTTTGCTTTGAAACACAACAAAAACAAACCAATAAGTGGTTGAAATTGTCAATAACAAGATAACATAACCTCAAAATGTTCCTTTGCAAAAAATCATGCCGGCATCAATTAACAACCGAAAACAAAGAAAATAAATACAGTATGAATGCTACAATACCTGATAAGGAGTCTCGTCACCACATTCTTCCAAATACTTCAGATTTAAACTCAATAAACAGTTCTCTTTTGCGTTCCAAACATAAAACACATCATCCTTCAATTCGATCAAATTTCGCAACTTTCCACTGGGATTTTCACTCAAACTGTCTTTTAGTTCTTTGAATATTTTATGGTTTGGCAATTTAGTTTCGTACAAACGGCTATCCATCGTGAAATAATTAAAATAAACTTTTGTTTTGGCTAACGACAATTTCACAAGTAAGCTTTGACAGTTCTTGTCGCGGTATTTTGCTACGTTTCGTTTCTTCGTAAGAATACACGTTTCGTTCATATCAACATCTTTGTTATTTTTAAATTTAATACATACGGTTCCAAAAAATTATAAACCGCTGTACTTATTTTCTAAAACGGGATGAATTTGGGAAAGAAGGTTACCAAGCTCAAATGGGATTGGGCAGGTCACGTTAGCGGGTAACGGTTAGTCGCTAGACTTTTGCCCAACGGTCACAGTACTCACAGTGCATACTGTTACCGTTGGGCAAAAGTGCACACAATGGGTGACCGAAGATGGATAGCGCCGCCGAGGCCGGCCCAGAAAGAGATGGCGAGACGACCTGGATTAAAAAAAAAACTTATTTATCTTTTTATGGCAAACTATGTTTCATTCACGGTGGCAACCTTGTCGCTACGAACTTACATGGACTAGTTTGTTGATGGTGTGACTACCTACTCGCCATGCCTGCATGAAAAAGGAATTATCTGAATATGTGATATGAGGAATTAATGAATCTGCAGGCGGGTCGGCGATCGCAGTGTAGCTGTTGCAATGTACCTACAGAGAATGCTGCTGCTTATCTCCGGTGAGTCCCTTAGTCGCCTCTTACTACACCGACGGGAAGTGATGGATGGGATGGGTGGTAATATCCTAATGAAGTCTGAGAATTTTACGAAAAGGAATCGAAGGAGGCTTGTTGCGGTAGGCTGAACTATGATTTGTGACACACATAAATAAACATACATACTTGTAAGAATATGTGAAGATGGTCGACTTCGGCAAGCGTTGCTTAATCTTGAAGATCTACCCGTGTGGCTGTTATTATTATTATTAATTTTTAAAGTAAAACGTTGCCGGACACTCGGAATTTCTCCTGTATCGTGGGTGCGTTAACAAACATTTAAACTCACAAACACAAACAGCTAGACCGGGAACAACTATCTGTAGGCCATACAAAACATATTTGTTTGGTGCGGGAATCGAATCCGTTACCCGCGACACACAGCGCAGCAGTCAATCGCTCAACCACAGCGCCAACCGTTTCATCAAATGATATAAAAAATAAGCTCCTATTAGTACCTACATAAACATTCACTACCGAATATTTTGTACTGTATCGTCGTCAATCGAGCGAATAGGCTCAAATGAAATAACGCACACTCAGGTAACTGATTGTGCCACACACACAAAGCTGTATATCACTTTGATTCGCAATGGTATCACGTAATTTCATCTCCCTGAGCGCGGCCCATGCTTTCTTATAAATAAAACAACATATAGGAGGCAATAAATTCCATTCTACAAGATTTTGTACGTGAATTTTCGTTGTAATTTAATATTTTGTGTGGTATAAAGGTTTGTAGATTATTCTTGGCATTGAATGAGTGGTACCGTTAGTCGAATTGCGATTAAGAATTCGCTTCGTTTCAACTATTTGTTTACATTTACTGCAGATCACATTTTCCTATCTCTTAACGATAGTCCATTATCCAAACAAATAACTGACGTCTTTGTGCCCATAACTTCATACTCCATATAAGCTGGGCTGGGCATAACTTCTTCGCAGTCAATGAATTATTTTTTCCCCCATCACTGCGAAGGCCCCCGTACGAGTTGGCGGTATTGGGTCGTTGGACTCAGCTGCTGCATTTGAACACAGTCACAAGATCTTCTGCCATAGCATATAGGTACCATAAATCTGATCAGAAGATACCTATGTCTATTATTTTATTTTTAGCGGCTGTGGACGAAATTGAATGGAATTTTCATGAGAGCCAAAGCTGAATGCTGGCGTAGAATCTACTGTGACATCGTTCGGTATCTACTGTGCCTTAAAACTGCTTCAGCATCTAAACAAGTAGGTACACATATCACCGGATAATTGCAAACTCCGTAAAATTAGGTATACTAATAAGTCTCAGGTCTCTCTCTCTATCACTCAAAGGTTGCTGGGAGAAAACTCAACTTTGAGTTAAGCTCGCTTTTGTACATGAACTTTTCTTCAGTGTAAAGTATTTTAGTTAGTATGGTGTAGGTACAATAAAGATAATTTTGAATAGGTACCTACAACAATAGTTTCCAATATATTATATACCCGTATTAGAAACTATTGAATTTGGTTGGGTTTATTGTATACAAAACGATTCTTTCATAGTATAATGAGACATTATAACATAATAAAGATTTAAGTAGATACTTACTTACTTATTTCAATCTTACGGAGTCTGCACTTTTAAAGAACGCACTCAATTACCAATTACCCTGAACTGGTAATTGAATACGGTCTTTGAAAGTGTACCTACTAGAGAAAACCAGTAGGTAGGTATACATAAACTTCTTCACTCACTAAAGGTACACTTAGGTACATATTATCTACATACTTTGTAGGTTAGGTCCTGTAATTATTATATATCTGCCTATAGCTTTTCCCAATTATATTAGAGACGGCTGCCAGTCTAACCGAATGCAACTGAGTAGGTACCATGCAGTACCTCATCATCATCATCATATCAGCCGAGAGACGTCCACTGTTGGATATAGGCCGGGGGATTTGGGGGACCAAATGGGAGGGGTTTGCCATAATCGCCACGCTTGGCAGGCGGGTTTTCGATCGCAGTGTTGCTGTAGCAATGTACCAACAGAGAATGCTGCTGCCCATTCTCCGGTGAGTCCCTCTTACGACATCCACGGGAAGTGATGGGATGATGCTATTCTTTTAGATCCGACAACATACAGAACCAGTACCTACCTATTTTTATTTAACCTCCAAAACCCAGTAAATGGGTAACACTACACGCCTTCGCAGGAATGGTGTCAGATAGATCTGACTACCCGCGGAACCACTGTCAAAGATCTCGACCAACATCCTGAATTCCTGACATGCTTTCTGAGGCACGGAGGAATCTCTCCATGTTAATGCGCAGCCAACTAGCTTAATCAGCCATTTCATTAAAAGCCTAGCCTTTTCATTAAACTATGCCGTTTAGATAATCAGCGACACAAGTGACATGGGCAAGTCATTAAACGATATTGAACAAAAGATGTCACTTAGGTCGCTGAAAAATCGGCACATTTAAATGAAAAGGCTAGGCAACCAATTAAACGGCTGATTAAGCTAATTGGCTTGGACATTAACATGGTCGCTCATCCACGGACCGAAATCGGCAAACGTTCGACCCGTGCGGCTGATATGGTGATAGAAGCTGCCCAGGTTCTAAGTCTGGCCACCTTGCGAGGTGCAGTGCAACACAAAAAAAAATACCTATAGGTTCCGCTCGCAACTGTCTGGCTGACACTGGCGAGCTACTGCCGAACGCGCCCGAACGCGCTCGAAGATGTCCGAGCTGCTGCCATGTGCGAGTAACGCACCTCGCGCACTAGACGGCCACGACCACGGCCGCAACGACCAGATTAACTAAAGAAACCATATTATTATGAACTGTCGCACACTTGGCCGCAATGGTCAACTGGCCGCACAACGGGCCGGCAGGCACGACTGGTCGTTGAGACCATCTTACGTATAGTTTGCTATGAGCGCTCGCGCACTAGACCTGCGCCCGGTCGCGGCCAGCCATTCGCGGTGTCCTTTCCAAGACAGGATGTATCCAATAACGTCTTTTCTACATCAATTACAGGCACACAATTTCTATGTCTATACTGTTCGACCTCAGGACAACAACTACAGCAGCTCGCCAAATGTCCGCTTTACGACTAGTCGTGGTTGTGGCCGCAAACTTGGCCGCAGCCCAACCGTGGCTTCTGCGACCAAGGTTGCGACCACGACCACGACTGGTCCTGGTAAATGTTGAAGTAACTCAGATACGGAGCTACTACCCAACTCGTACGTGCGTACGTCCATACGATGCGAGTTATCTTACTTACTTCAGCTACTCGGCAGGCTAGCTCGCACTGTGTAAACTAACCACTATTGTTTAGAACAAGATTTCCCATGAAAACGAAGATCAATGTTACTGTCACAGACTGAATAAGTAATACAGAGCCGAGTGCCGCCGGTCGCGATGTACCGCCATTGATAAATTTAGGAGAACTCTCACATGATATTAAAGGGTGGTGTATGTGCGATATGCCTCCCTCTCCGATCTATTATTATGCTGGGCAGGCCTCCGGAATAGGGCTGCGCTGAGTGTTATGCTTTTTTTTTTTAAATGTAGAAAAAGGTAGTACAAGGAAATAGTGTTTGTTGCAGTCAGGCGTTTATTTTGTGTTATTGGTTGAAAATAAAAGCATTTACTTGTTTGCAGAGAGTAATCGAGTGGGTTTAGTTGGGTACATACAACGTGTTACAGAATAAACGCAATACCTCTTAACGGGTCATTGTTCTCATCATTATGAACAACTTTTGCTAAGGGACCAACACTGAAATCTACTGCTTCATACGAGTACATTTCTGTGAGCTTAACTCGACAAAATATAGGTACTGAACAGCTGATTTCTTTTTCGCGATTTCGGTGTTGGTCCCATAGTAAAAGTTGTCCATAATGATGAGTACAATTGACCCCTTAAGAGGTATTGCGTTTATTCTGTAACACGTTGTATATCCGAGCGATTGTATTTAGGTACAATCACCAAATTTCAACATCATCTTATCAGCCGAAAAACGTCCACAGCTGGACATAAGCCTCCCTAAAGTGTCGCCATTTTTTTGTCGCGTCGTTTCGTCTCTGGCAACCCTGAGTTCATCCTTCGGGAGGACACCGATGACTTGTCATTAATAACGACAGTAGAAATGTATCAAAAGGTGACGCGTCTCGACGTCTGTCTTGGGCTCTCTTCCCTTATTTATGATACCAACAAACAATATTTATTCGCGTCTATATGCCGCGGGCATTAGCCAGTGACGGACGTGTGTTGTTTCTGATAGTATTTCTATTTAGAATACCTTCTGTTTGACTAAAAAAGGTGTATGTACATTTGGTTAGGTTACCATTTAACTGGGTCCTTTTTTGTGAATGGGAAATTGTCAAATGAGTCCGGAACTCTGGAGGGAGCGGGAGGGGGTGTCAATTTTTTTTTTATTCTATATTTTTAAAGGAGGCTTTTATCCACACAAGTTATGATGAGGCTGACATGGCATGTCAACCTCATCATAACTTAAACTTGTTCTAAACTACACCTACCAATACATTATACATTATTAATTTCTAAACAAATCAGTAAGTAGGTTTGCTATCTCAGGTGAAGGTTGCGCTAAAGCTTTTACATATGAGCTAATATCATATTCGTTTACTATTATTTTGCTCAACAGCGTCTCTCTTTCCTTCTCAGTCTGAGTCTTCGCAAAACTGTTATTTTTTAGCTATGGAATAAAAGGATGGGAAATCATCAAATGACTCCTTCCACTCTGGGCAAAGCGGAAGGGAGTGTCAGACGCTCACTGACCAAAACCCACTCGTGTTCTTTCAGATGCCCTATGCGTTCCAGGGTAGGTAACTCTTTCGAACAATTCCGCAACCCTGGCAGGCACTGGCCCTCGCGGGTCTCGTCAGTTTAGCTGCGTCCTGGGACGTTGTCTGCAGTTGTTGCGTTCGTTGGTGTTGGGGTGTGGTGAATATTCGCGAGAGCTCAGTTATGCAACACTCTTTCAGTTAAAACTTGGTCTACACTTCTGCTGGCGCCTTCTTAGGTAGATAAGTAGATCAAATACAAAAGTATAGTTAAGTACTTAAATCTTAAGACCAAAATAAAGAAATGAAAACTAGAAAATACGTATTTACTAACATAAAACTGAAAACACATCAAAAGAAAAAAGTTTAATACTATGCCTTTGCATATAGCTCATTCAAGCAGTCCATGGTACAAGTACCAAACTAGCTACATAAAATATATCTGAGCAACCAATGTGCCTAACAGTTTCCTTTGATTGGTGATGTGAAATATAACTAGACTAACTCAGACAACATTTCAGTTAAAAAGAAGGCCTTTTCCTTAAAAGTCTTATGTCAAGCCTCATCACCGACCATAAATATAGGCCCCTCCAATCGCAGGCCTAGGTATTCCTCTCAATCCTCGGATCATGCTAATATTGGTTGAGTGTCACTTTGGTAGGCCGCATAACCAGCAGCCGGATAACCAGCCTAAAGGTAGAGAAACATGTCCCAATTATGATGGGGTCTACTTGCAGTATAACCAGATGTAGCTGGGTACCAATATTTTAGACGGAGCGACTGCCTACCTGACCTCCTCTGTAACTGTTTGATACGATACCCCTAGTTACTATTTAGCACTCCACAGCTAAAGGTCAAAGATCCCTCCGTGTCGTGTACCTAATACATGCAATCCTCGGATACTCTCATGGCAATTAATACTAGGTCTCTACGAAGGGCACTTATTAAACTTTTTTTAAATTGTTCTTTAGTGGCTTTCCCTTATGACCCTGACTCCTGTGACCTGTTCTGGTAGAAATTAAGGATGAACCGAGGTAACTAACCCACTGAAAAAAACAGCAAATCTCAAAAAATATCCTGTCTAAACAATCCAAAATAGGGTGACATCACCAGTTTCAGTCACGTACAAAATATGGGTATACAATTTACACAATATCGTCATATGTCAAGAGTGTCAGAGATCCTCACGAGGCATCTACCCCAATTACCGTTAGAATTGTTTCGCACCAGCTATCTATTACTACCCTGGCTTCGCTTGGGAATTGGGACAGTGTTGTATGATAAAAAATTGTTGGATCTGTCGCTTTTGTCACATTTGTCGCCCATTCTTGGGGAAACGTCGTCGTGAAGTAATTATTATGATTGATCTTGCTCCTCGTATTGGATTACGACGCGTTATTAGATGTGGGTTGAATCGTCAATATTTTCGTGGGGTGTTAGTAAAATCTATTGGAATGGTTTTTTTTATGGACAGTAAATTTATTTGTCTTTTGGAGGTTCGAATTTAGACATGATGATAACCGCACCTCCTGTTAAGTCGGAACATCAAAAGTTTTGCAATGCAATTTGTTACAATGATGAGTATAAGTATTTTTTTTTTATTGAGGAATGGGCTTGCTCTTGACCTCGATCACACCTGATGGAAAGCGATAGATGAGGTCTATGATGGAGCGGCGTGCCCAGAAGATGCCTTATTTATTGTATACGTATATTATATTTATGTTATCTATTGTATGTGCGTGTTTTGTGTAAATAATAAAAATAAAAGGTTTTCCTTATTTTATTCGCTGTTTACTCACATCTTGTTGACGATACCTACATGAACATTAAGTACAGGCTCCAAAGGTACCTACATAGGTGGAGGTAGTGGGTAGTGTAGGTACAGGGTAACCTTACGGAACCAATACAGTCCGCCTATAAATCCGACGGGACGTCCGAACACTTCAACTGTCTTAACCGCGTGCCCCTACGAGGTGTCACCGGAACGCATAGAGGTGGATAAGAAACGTACAGTAATCTAAACTTTGACATTAAGCTGAGATGACGAAACTCTTTTAGTAGGTATGTTACCCGCCTTTAAAATATTTGTCGTTTTTTTTTCAAGACTCCAATCAACCCGATTTCCTAATTTTTCTTTGACATTCTGTTACATTGTTCTCCTTGAACTTGAGCACATTTCGTGTCAGGGCCTCATCAGAAGGCTTTTTTAAAGTCACCCAAAGGGCAATGCTCGGAGCTTCCTTGCGTGATCGTATCAGGAATGATGATATCCGCAAGAGAACCAAGGTTACAGACATAGCTCGAAGGATCGCCAATCTGAAGTGGCAGTGGGCAGGGCACATTGCTCGCGGAACAGATGGTCGATGGGGCCGACAATTTCTGGAATGTCGACCGCGTACCGGAAGACGCAGCGTTGGAAGGCCTCTAGGTGGATCGATGACCTGGTGAGGTTAGCCGATGGATGCGAGACGCACAGGACCGGTTGTTGTGGCGACACTTGGAGGAGGCCTATGTCCAGCAGTGGACGTATTCCGGCTGATATGATGATGATAATGATGAGTATGTCATATTTAATCGTGGAGAATGGCCATCTGGCCAATCTCTACAATTAAATGTATGTTAATTTTATCTTGTTATTACATTTAGCTACCTACTACATAGTCAATAGACTCAATTGACTATGTAGTAGGTAAGTCCCGGTGTGTACTTGACGTAAGTATTCACTTCCTTCTCTTGTAGTTACCTCCGTCGCCTACATTACCGTGTATTTACTTATATAAAGCAGGTTTACCTAGTTATTTTTTAATCATCGTCTACTAGAGTATTTGACACATAATTATTTACTGAAATAAAACCATTTTAAGGACAAATAAATGATTATGATTATGATTAACATGCACAGACAAACAGTAAGATGACATTACAAATAAGAGTTCAAAGGGATGCTTACTTCTAAAGTTATTCATCCAGTTGACTTGCGAAAGAAGAAATGAAAAAGAACTAGAGAAGAAGAGAGTATGTGAAACAGAAGTATCAAATAAACCTAC
This sequence comes from Melanchra persicariae, assembly GCA_947386135.1. NCBI lineage: Eukaryota > Metazoa > Arthropoda > Insecta > Lepidoptera > Noctuidae > Melanchra > Melanchra persicariae. Next base: position 2,442,574 of record OX376661.1, on the reverse strand, counting down.
ACAATAAGTACAGAAATATTCATAAAAAAACAAATTATTGCTTAGTTTAAATACTAGCAAATTCTAAATTCAGATGCTCTATGAACACAATCATTTGAAAGAAGAATCTGCTAATCAATATTTAAACTAAGCATATTGTTAAAATTTGTTATGAATAGTGTTGTTTGTTGCATTAATATTATTATATTTTCTTCTAGGTATACATATTTTAAACGGGCAACTAGCTGACCGACAGTCCAACACACAGCAGCAACTACTGGTAGGTGCTAGGAACATGACAATTATGCACCGGGCTTCCTTCTATGGCGTAGATGAGGACTACGAAGAATTTTTTGGAAAGTTAGATCGTGCAGGGGATAAAAAGGGGGAAAATACCGACGAAATCTGCGCAGACGAAGTTGCGGGCAAAGTGCTAGTACCTAATTTACACATATTATTAACACTAACTGCCGCCCGCAGCTCCACCCGCGTGAATGTCGATAATTATCCCAAGGGTTCCCTTGGGATAATTATCGATCGATTATACTCCCGGGATATGAAATCCAGTATCCTATGTGTTATTCCAGACTATAATCTACATCTGTGCCAAATTTCATCAAGATCTATTCAGTAGTTTTTGCGTGAAAGAGTAACAAACTTACATCCATCCATCCTCACAAACTTTCGCATTTGTAATATTAGTCCAGTCAAATTAGCTTTGAACCTTGCAAAAATTCCTAACTCTGATTTTTTTCTTGAATCGTGTATTTGACCTTAGCTCTTCTAATAGTAACAAAAAATTAAACATTTTCCAGAACCGGATCACGGTAAAAAAAACAAAAACGCGTTTATTTTAATAAAAACTCGGAAAAAAATATTAACTCGAAAATGTTAGTTACAATATGTTGGGAGTAGGTAAAGCTAATTCTTTTCTTCAAAATTAAACATTTTCAACCCCGGGATTTTCGAAAAATTTAAAAAATCAAAATTTTTGAATTGTACTTCAAGCAAAAATATTAACTCCGATTTTTTTTCATAAAATTATTTAATTAAATACCTTAGTACTCAAGGCAACAAAATTAAACAATTTCTGTTAACGGAAGATATTAATACCTGTTTTTTTGAAATAGCGGCTCAGGCAAAAATGTAACTCAAATAAACTTTGGTTAACTTTAATTTATGGACCATGTCTCACTTAATTACAAGAAAATTAAACACATCCAAGCAAATCGTTAAGATTTTTTAAACAATTAAAGATTGATATTATCTTCCTAATGCGGCCCTGTTGTTTCTAACCCATTTGTCAGATTGGACCGCATTGAGCACATTTATCACAATATATGTTCAGTCAGAATTTAATAAACTCTATAAAAAATCATCTTGTTCTACAAAATGTGTATCGAAAAGATGTTACCTACCTACCTATTGTGTTTTGTTTAGAGTCATAAGTTAATGGATTGCAGACGAGTCTTTCCAGGTGACATCTAATGTCAGATATGAGTGTTTTGTTTAACATGATCAACTTCTATGAACAAGACTTCTAAATTAACTGCAGTCATACGTATAAACAGACATTTTGTTGACCGTCTTCCGTCTTTCTGTATTATTAGGAAACGCAGCCTTATCCTGAGCTGCTATTAGAATTAATGCATTAAAATTGCATTTTGTTTGCTTATGCACAAAAAAACGGTCAACTTTTAATAATTGCCATATTTGGAATGAGTTTTATGAAAACATACCTTTAATCCCGTTGTCCCCGTATGCCATATCCCCGTCACGGGGACAGCGGGACGTGATTAAATTTATTTCCCGTTGTACCATTGTGTTTGTGTGTATAACGTACATTCGGCTAGCGGGGAAAACGGGAAGTAAATCATATTTCTGGGTGGTTTAAAAAAAATAACCACGAAGGTGATGGCGGAGTCTGTTCGCTCGCTTCGCTTGCTCACTTGACCTCGCCATCCCCTTTTAACCTAACCTGTCCGAGTTGGGGTGCCCCAAATCCCGAGCTCGCTTCGCTAGCTCTTGCACCAACATAATTTGCAAAGTATATTTAATCATTATAATAAATTAACGGGAACAACGGGAAGTCATTTTAATTATTTTATTAAATTCTCTTTGCACCCTTTAACGGAGATATGGCCTACGGGGACAACGGGAATATACTAAAACATGTATTATATGAAAAGAATTTATAGACTTACTAGACGATCTGATGAATACATACTTGTCAAGGTGGCGGATATTATAAAAACAAACAGTTTAATACCGCTCAAGCACTATCAGCACACCGGTGTACCGCGAGATTTTCGCGATTTTAAAGTTTATTATAACTATTACGTAAGATTTATTACATAATTTGGAATTTTCACATGTCAATGCTTAAACGGTTAAGCGTCATATAGTATCGGCAGTAGATATTTTTTTAAAGATTGAAAATCATCAAATGACTTCTTCCGCTCTGGATGGAGCGGAAGGGAGTGTCAGACTCTTACTGGTTAAAACCCATTCGTATTCCTTCTATTGCCCTTTGCGTTCCAGGGCCGCTGTAATTCTTTCGAACAAATTCCGCAACCCTGGCAGGCTCTGGCCCTAGCGGGCCTCGTCGTCTTTACTGACAGCTCTTTCCGGCGCGCGTGGAACACAACGCGCAGTCGACTCAGGCCTGTTCTGATCGTATGGTGAGCTACCCATTGCTCGTCTGCTATTGATGCCTGCGGACGGCGGTCCGCAGGCTTCCTACGTGGTTGCACACTTGGCAGAGGAAGCACCTCAGAGGTCTGGGTTCCAGCAGTTTGACCTGCGCAGAAACCCAACCCACCAGGAGCCTTCGGCCCTCCGATATTATCTTAGCCACCGACACAGGGCAGCTTACCACAACAGTTCGCATGCCCGTGTGGTCAGGACGTATGGTGCTTGCCTACACCTCCTCAGAGAAACCCCCCGTCCTGACGACAGCGGCCACCACCTCCTCCTCCATGACAGAGTCATCCAGGCCCAGAATGCGCATGTCCATGCCCTTCGCGGGCCTTGACACTCGGCCATCGTCCACATTTGGCACCTCCTGTAAGCCAGCTTCTTGGAGCCCGGCCAGGTCTGCTCGGAGCTTCGCGTTCTCATTTTGGAGAAGCTCCGTGGCGGCCACCAAGCGGGTGACCTCCGCCCGCAGCTTGGACATTTCGTCCGACGGAGGCCCACCACAATTAGCCTCAGCCGCCAAAGTGGAAACCAACGCCACACTTATGGCCTTGTTTTTAGAGGCCTGCGTCCTCTTCAAGGCCACATTGCGGACCGCAGCCTCCACGACCTCCGCAAACCTGATCTTACGCTCCTTATCGGAACCGCCAGCGGTATCCGGCTCACCGCCGGAAGAAGCCGAAGGGATAGCTCTTCGACCGGTCGCTCCTGGGTGGCGCCCCTCCCTGGCAAGCTTAGCGGCTCGCTGGGCTGTCTCCTGGGAGGCGAGCACCATCCACTTGCTTCCTTCTCGGCCTTTACCTCGCCTACTGGTGGGGATTTTTCGGGCCAGAGGCCAACTCTTTGTTGGAGGACGAACCCTGGTCATCCTCTAGTCTGGGCCGCCTACGGAAAAGCCCAGAGTTCTCCGCAGCAGCCCCCACTCCCTAATGACGAGAGCTCGCTGAGCTGATGCCAGATGCAGAGTATTGCAGAGTCGTCAGAGTCTAACCCCGCACCTGCACGACGCTCAAACGACTTTAGACCAGTGCCATATGCTGCGGCAGGTTATACAGAAGACCGAAGAGTATAATCCGCCCCTTTGCCTAGCGTTTGTGGACTACGAGAAAGCCTTCTATTCGATCGAGGCTTGGGCTGTGCTGCAGTCTCTCCAACGGTGCCAGATCAACTGTCGTTACATCGAGGTGCCTAAGTGTTTGTACGAAAACGCCACCATGTCAGTACGACTTCAGGATCAGACTTCGAAACCTATCCTCCAGCAGCGGGGTGTGAGGCAGGGAGACGTCATTTCTCCGAAACTGTTCACGGCCGCAATGGAGGATGTCTTCAAGGTTTTGGACTGGAGAAGGCTAGGCATTAATGTCAATGGCGAGTACATCACTCACCTTCGATTTGCCGACGTTAATAGTCGTCATGGCTAAGACCATGGAGGACCTCAGTACAATGCTCGATGACATCAGTAGAGCTTCCGAAAGAGTGGGTCTTAAAATGAACATGGACAAAACCAAGGTCATGGTATATGTAGCACCCACTCCTATCAAGATCGGAGGCTCTACACTCGAAGTTGTTGATGAGTACGTCTATCTGGGACAAACGGTCCAGTTAGGTAGGGCTAACTTCGAGAAAGGGGTCAATCGTCGAATCCGACTCGGTTGGGCGGCGTTCGGGAAGTTGCGTGATATCTTCTCGTCTCACATACCACAGTGTCTCAAGACGAAAGTCTATGACCAGTGCCTGTTGCCAGTGATGACTTATGGAACTGAAACGTGGTCGCTCACAATGGGTCTTATCAGTAGGCTTAAAGTCACCCAAAGTGCAATAGAGAGGGCAATGTTCGGGGTTTCCTTGCGTGATCAAATCAGGAATTATAAAATCCGCAAAAGAGAACCAAGGTAACCGACATAGCCCGAAGGATCGCCAAGCTAAAGTAGCAGTGGGCAGGGCACATTGCTCGCAGAACAGATGGTCGATGGGGCCGAAAAGAGAGTGGCAACCGCGTACCGGAAGACGCAGCGTTGGAAGGCCTCCCACAAGATGTACCGACGACCCGGTGAGGGTCGCTGGTAGCCGATGGATGCGAAACGCATAAGACCGGTTTTTGTGGCGACACTTGGGGAGGCCTATGTCCAGCAGTGGACGTCTTTTGGCTGAGATGATGATGATGCTATTTGATGTGTTTTGCTAAAGTTGCATGAGTTTAGATGACAGAGTAGTTTGTGAAACTGTGCATAACAAAGTTTCAAAATGTATTTTTTTTAATATTTCATCACAATAATTATGAATTCTTATACAATTATAAACCTCGTTTGACCCTCGTTTGTACTCTCGTTCTAGTTTTTTTTAATAATTTCAGGTAAGTTTGTAACAGTTTCATGAACTACTAATAAAACATCAATGCAGCTCTTTCGTCTTTGCTAAAATAAGACGATTTTGTGAAAAATACCAATTTGCTGCAATCATTTCAAGATATACTGGATAACTTTAAACTTCCCATACAAAATTGTCATCAACTGACCACAATTTGTATGGGAGACTCAATTTTTTTTTTAGGAATTGACTATGGCTTTCTTGGGGAAAGTTGTTCATTTACATGGGCAGAAGTGGTTCTTAAAGTTTGCGCACTGGAAAAAAATAACCCAGTATAAAAAAATGGGTTATTTGCACCATTTCTAACTCAAGAATGATCTTTTTTATTTTCCTTCACCCTGAATAGCAGAATAAATATTTTAAAAAATTGGAAGAATTCACGAAATCCAAGTTACGAGCAAAATCCATTTTCTCATGCATTTTGTACTCTGACTGATTCTGACACATGAAAGAAACAAAACACGGATGAGCCAATTCTAATAGTTGAACTTAACTGAGTGCGGCAAAAAAATGCCACTTTATTAACAATTAAAGAGATAGGTAATAAATAACGTCTGATTTGTTTAATTTTGATAAATTATGGTTTGTGTTTGTACATTTTCCATTATTAAACAACTTTCAGGAGAGTTACATTTTTGCCTGAAAACTTATATGACAATTTCTTACATCTCGGAACCCCGAGGTAATATTTGTTTTAATTTTCTTAATATAAATAAACATGTTAATTAAAATCCATTTAGCATTATTTTCGTCAAGTTAATATTTTTGCTTGAAGTACAAAGTCAAAAAATAACATTCTTAAAAAAAAGTATAGTTCCGTGGATGAAAAACGTTTAATTTTCTTACCTACTTGTACAGCTCAAACAGTTCTACAAATGTCCCAAACTAACATGCCAGTTAATATTTTTTCCCAACGAGTTATTGTGAAATTAAATGTTTTGCTAAAAAAAACGAACATCCGGGGGTTAACTTTTCGCGGGATACATTTAAACATACTTCTCTGCTTATACTCTACACATTAATGGCAAAAAATCGGAGTTAAGAATTAATGCTAAGTTTGCCTTATTTTCGGCGTAATTTGACCGGACTATATTATTATATTATAAGTAGGACTTTGCCCGCCTACAGTGATTATGTGGTAGCAGGAAAAAATAACTGGTTATCTACATTTAAGAACTAGGTATGGAGGTAATTTATTTATTTTATTACAGCAGTATATAACAGTTGTTTAAAACAAAGGTTTTTTGACAACGTGCAAAGAATAACTAAGTACAAATAAGTAAGTACAGTCCCTTTTCTGTAAGCGAATTATACCAACAGGGTGTATTTTAATTTTATTTCTTTTTAACAATAGATCTAAAACCAAAATTTTACAAAAGCCTAAAAATTTGCTTCTCTTGTATGGGTATTTTATTTCTTAATGTAATATCATCTTATTTTTTTAAAGCTGCAATAAAATCATTGGTTTTAAATCTACAATATTTCATGAAGAGATGTGAACTTACAGAACTGCTGATTATTATTTTTTGATCTATTGTAAATTGGTTTATAATCTTGAGTAATTTGAAATGGACCTATTTATCTAGCCTATTTTGTCGCACTGCTGGGCCGCTTTCTCATTTTTCCTTTGCTATATCAAACCAGACCTTTCGGTAGGGGTATAGCTCGTCCCGCTAACTGGGCCTTCGTTTGCCGCGATATCTTTTATCATTTGATAGAATGGGATAGGTGGTTCTTTTTGCACATTTCTCGTCTGATATGTGCCTGGCAGACATGTGCGGCCCAATCCAAGCAAAGCTTAGCGGCTTTTTGGATAACGCCCATGATAAACGTAGATTTAAATAATGACAATAAATGTAAAAACATCCTATATTTAACTACCTATAAGATAAACTTACCTTTATCTACCTACCTGGCTTGGCTTGTCGCCAGTTTAATGTGCAGAATACTAAACAAGCCTTATTATAAATAAATAAAAACAATAATAAATTAATGTCATGCTCATGTCACGTGTCACACAGGGATCATGTTTTGCATACAAAACGAAAGTGTTTATCTTGACTAGTCCTAAGATGTCAAGTGCTTTCTTAGATTAGGACAAAATGGTGAGCCTACAGCCTAGCTGTTAGGCTGGTGGTCGCAAACGTGACTGCTGAGAGAACTATAGATATGTGGGGCTCCTATTTCTGCCTCCAGAGTGAAGAACCTAACAGGGTCGGGGTGCCCTAAGTTCCCTGTGTCCAAAGATCCCAAATGTCTTGACTAGGCACTTAAATATAGGTGACAAAAAGTGGGTTTGGAAGATGGCTTCGCCCACATGCAAATAGGAAATTGTCACAAGGTACTTACTTGATAAAAAGTCTCCATGATCATGTACTTTACCAAGATGGTCTACCCGTGCAACGTTTCATCCGAATTCGGTCAGCCGTCAAAGCGTGACTGTTCAACTGACATGTGGATGTCTCTTGAAGCGTTGGTACGACGTACGTTCAGACTTCCACATTCACTTTTTTAGTAAAAATGATCCAACAAGAACTTCTTATCCAGTATTTTCGATAATTCAAGGTGTACCAGCCATATGTTAGCCAAGAAAGGGTTGAGCAAGTGTTACCTGTGGGGGTTGGGGTAACTCCCCGGTTTGTAAGGGGTGGAGGGTAGGATTTACACCCCTCATTTGTTTGCGATGACCCCCGAGCACTATCTTCTTAGAGCGCGTCTTCGTATTGCCTTGGCTTAAGCGTCTCTTACATTATTATGTTTTTGGTGCTTTTCGTTCTGTATTGGTTTTTTTGATCGTCGATTTTAGGTTTTTGTTGACTAGTGAGTAACACCTTTATTAATGACATCATCCCTTCTTAAGTAATTTTCGGTTGTCCTGTGCAGAGGTACACTTTTTAATGGCCAGTTTATTTGGATAATATTGACCAATGCAATCATTAGGTTTTTATCGACTTTTTTTAAACTATTTGTGGAGGCTTGTAATAAGCTACTTGTTAATATTACATTCTTAAAGCATTTGTTTGTTCGTCTGTAAGCCTTCTGTAAAATAAAATAAATAAGGAAGAAAAAAAAACATTTTTTTGCAGAAGGTACTTCGCTCCTTGTAGTCGAGTAACGTACATCGCTATTTAAGATCGAAAAAAAAGAATTAGAATTAATTATTTCAAAAAAAATTGTTCATGACCATTACGCCAATAAAAGAGATGACTATTTTCCCTACAATTAGTGTCCGCAAATCTGATAGCCACACAGTTTACCAAACCGTCACATTTTTTAGATATTTTGTGACATAACGCTAAAATTATCTAAGACACAAACCTTTCAGTATAACCATCTAGCTAACGTTCACTTTACACCGTTTTAATATTAAGTCTGTTGGAGATATTAACGTCGGTAATTAGCAGGACGACAACAGTGCCACTTACCCTAAAGCTTTCTTACAAAGATTGGAGGCTCTTAAGCGATACAGTCTCGTACAGGTTAGGATAATGGCCGAACTAAGTGCAGTTTCGAAGATTGTTATGCAAGTTTATCGAAAAGGAGACGGAAACTAATGGGCCCAAACGTTTTATTAATATTATTTTGTATTTCAAAATACAAAAAAAGTTTCACAATACACAGTCTAGAAGACGAGTTATCTAAAAAAACAGTTTAGGACACGAATAACCTGCAACAATGTTGCTTTCTTAGCAGTTTAATGACGTATTCTTTAGAAAGGTTGATTGTTTTTATGCTAAACAGTAGTTTGGTTGACAGAATATTAATTGTTGTTGATGACATTGAGTTGATGAACACATGATGAACACTGACACATCATAATGACAGAACTTATTTGTGATGCGACCAAGGAACTTATATTACAACCTGGAATATGCACAGGCTGTCGATACGCGGTCCGAGCGAGATAGCTTCGTGAGAGCCCTCTGTCCCTTTCATTAGGGTGACCAACCAATATAATTTAGGTAGAGACTAATATAATAGGATATAATATATTAACCAATAATTTAATTTCATAAGTTAATAATAATTATGCTTTAAGGATGGATTAAAGTAAAACGCCTTAAACTATGTTTTATTATATCCTGGGGCCTGAAATGAAGACTGCAAATAACAGAATAATTTTTGATTATATGAATGACTTGGAATGACATCAAGCCATTTTTTCCTCCCTGATTCTTCTCCAGGCAGTCGGATATTAAATTTTTAAATTTATTTAAAATACGCGAAGTGACACACCTAATTCAGCGATTAATACGGGAAGTTGAAACTTTTTTGCCATTTCCCTACAATGTTCCTCGGGAAATGTGAAATTTCATGATCACGTCTTTTAAGTATTTGATACACCATTCCATATAAAGTTTTATTATGCTTACGTTGAAGACTACCTCCTATTTATATGCTGCATTGTGTAAATAATCTTATAATTTCGTTAATTATGGGCACCCTACTTCAAGAATTGAAATATACTTACTTGAAGAAAGAAACACCGCATCCTGCATAGGATTCGTTTTTGCAACCTTGAATCGCATACTTTTTAACCATCTTTATTACATACGAATAAAGAAATTGATTGTTTTACAACAAACAAATATGGCTGGTGGGTTACCAGTCTAACTTATATAATTATATATTCTATTAATAATCTTTTCTTTTTTAATTACATTTCAATACAGTATCCAAATTATTGCTAAAAAATGTTCTCATTCTAACAGATAATTTTAAAATATTAGAAATATATCAGAACGAAAGTTAATGTTTTTTTAATAAGACACGTAAATATAATTTTTTCCTACCATTCCTACTAAATTCGGGAATAATCCCCCTGGCAACCCTTTAGAAAGGGACACAGGGCTCTCCAAGCACTTTCTCTCTCGGACCGGATTTCTCTTTGACCAAGTGATTGTCTGTAATAGAACTTAACTTCATAAACATAAGGTTTATTTTTATATTGGTGTCAAATTGACGATGCACATTCCAGGTTGTAATATAAGTTCCTTGGATGCGACATATATTTATTTAAAAAAGATAGGTTGATGATACCGGCCAGTGTATTATTTTAGTAAAAACTTTTTTTCGGGCATAGTTCCGTTTCATGTTGTAATGTAGGCGCAATATTATACTAAATCTCTTCTATCTCTGCTCTCAGATTGCCAAATTCTGCAGAATTTTCAGAGATTGGTTGATAATATTTATAATCTATTGATTGACACCACTCTCATCCTTATATATCTAGGCCCAAGATTATATGACAGCGTTTCCGTCTCCTTTTAGTTTTATTTTTTAATTTTATCTTACAACTAGATTTCTTTCGTGGATTTGCTTCCGTGGAGTTTTTCGACCCGCCCCGGTTTCGCACGGGTGCAATTGATGACACCGTCATCAGCCATTTTGTACAAATTATAATGAGCTCTTTCTGTAAGGTGAGGAGCTCGTGACTTAATAATTACTGTCGCACGAGTTGATCTTCAAGGTTAAGCAACGCTTGCCAGGGTCGGTCTGTGGATGGGTGACTATCTTAACATAAAGCACGTTACACGTTGGTCCCGGCTGTCATTTGTAAATCTTTAGTCGTTACGGATTGCCAGAAGCCAGAAAATCTGACTACAGTCTTGCCAAGAAGTACCGTTACTCAGTTAATGGATTGTGGAGGTCTGGCAAGCAGCCGCTCCACGTAAAATACTGGTATTCAGATGAATCCGGTTTGACTGGAAGCCGCCCCAATAAAGTTGGGAAAAGGCTAGGCCGATGATGAAGAGCTCTTTCTATTCTAGGCAGACATCGACTTTGTTTTAGACTATTAATTAAGAAGTAGAGAAATAATATAAATACTATGAATATTAAGAGATTTATTAATGGAGAGTACTGCCATATTACCTACATAAGTACATAAATATAACATTAAGAAAATTACAAAAATTCCTTAAGTGGTCTGATGCACGTCAAATGTCAAATTAAATTTAATCGTTTAAAATAAAAATGAATTGATGTTCGTTAGTCTCGCTAAAACTCGAGAACGGCTGGACCGATTTGGTTTTGAGATATTTGTGGAAGTCCAGGGAAGGTTTGAATGGTGAGAAAATATGGGGAAAAAATCAGGGTGAAGCCGGTGCGGGCCGCTAGTGTCAAATAAAACTTACTATACACCGTAAGATTGTAATAAATCTTGGTCCAATAAACAGGTAGATACGTTAGACCTTACGTTGTAGTAACAAAACCAGTATAAGCTGTACTCGCATCCCATTGTAACTTGGAACTACGCTAGGCCAGCTAACACTCAAAGTACTACCATAAGAGTCCGTCATGCTGTACCTACTTACGTTTCTGTAAGAACACGTAATGGCATTTGAAGACAATCTAGTCATTAATTACAGCATTTTATGGAACTATAATTGACGCAATAATTGAGTACCAATTATTTCCTTTATCAGGACTGTCACTACAATTGTTTGGCAGCAGTACCACTTCGTTTGATTAAGCGTTTGCTTCTTCCACCACCATGAACACTATACCCAGTAAAATAAGCATCCGAACTGGAAACGAAAGCGAATAAGTTGTCAATTGGTACAAACCCTTGTTTTGGCTTTGTAAAGACTGCGAATAAAATATTTGGCACAGACCTATTCAAACACTACGAGTTGATGAGAGAAAGGCGATTTAACATAATGTGATTGGATTCTCGGAATCAGGTTGAGTCTTTTTTATTTAGGTTTAATTTTCGATCGTAGTTGGTGTATTTTGAACGCACACTCACACACTTCGCTCTACTTGTCCGATGTACTTATTCAAAAAAATACAAACAAGTTTACTGACTAACCTGTCACACGAGCCTACATCTCCATTTTAAATTACATGACGCGTGTCTCCTTCCTCCACGACAACTGTATTTAGATCACTGAGTAAGACGTTAGCCTTCAATACTTTACCAGTCCTCGTACCAAACAGTCGTGTACGATGAGCTTCAAGAACAAAGTGGTCCTTGTGACGGGAGGCAGCGCCGGCATCGGAGCAGCCACCGCTGAACAATTCGCTAAGGAAGGTGCCAGCGTCGCTATCGTCGGGAGAAACGAAGCCGGACTCAAGGCAGTAGCCCAACGCTGTGAGAAACATGGCGCTCCAACCCTCATCATCAAAGCCGACGTCGCAAAAGATGCAGAAGCAAAAACTATCGTCAAGAAAACAATCGAAAAATTCGGAAAACTCGATGTCCTTGTCAATAACGCTGCTATACTGAAGAACACGTCGCTCACAAGTCCAGATGTGATGCAAACGTACGATGATGTCCTGGGTATCAATCTGAGGGCTGTGGTCCACTTAACGAGCTTGGCGGCGCCATATTTGGCGAAGACTAAGGGCAACGTCATCAACATTTCGAGTATTCTTGCGAAAACGTACGTACAAACATCACAGTTGATGATGTATTGTATATCGAAGGCTGCTCTGAACCACTTTAATCATGGAGCGGCGTTGGAGCTGGCAGCGTCTGGTGTAAGAGTGAATATAGTGAGTCCAGGCCCCGTCCGCACTAATATGCTACAGGGTTTGGTGACTGATAAGGTCTGGGAAGACAATGTCAATGCTACAGCTCTGCAGAGGATCTCGGAACCAGAGGAAGTAGCCGACGTGATAATGTTCCTGGCTAGTGATAAAGCTAAGGGTGTGACGGGCTCTAATTATGGTGTAGACAATGGGGTGCTGTTGAAGTTTTAAAATGTTTGCATCACGGTACTGTGTAGTATTTAGTTGTATAGCAACATGTTCAATTGATGTTTTAATACGATATCAACATTTTTTTTTATTTTTATTTCAATTATTCATTTTAAGCAAGGATATAAGAAGAGACTGAGACTGGTCATCTCTCGGCTGCCATGGTTTATTTTAATTATTTCTTTGAATTGTTTCTTATTTTACTCCAGACTCTTATATCCTGCACGTCTTTTACATCGTTCTCACACATATGTATAATTTCAATATGAATGATGTAACCATAATTTTGTAACAAAATATCATTTTTAAAAGAGTGTCCGTGGAGTTTCTTGCACGTTCTTCTCCATAGAGATCTACGCTTTGGAACGTGCAAATAGCTTCATCTTTTTGACCGACCGACCTTGACAATTCAAAAGTGCCTGTATATGGTCTAATTGAAATAAATGCTTTGACTTTGACTTTGACTTTGACTATAGTCGTGTGGTTATAGACCGATTTGCGCGTCATATAATGATACAAGATGTCATTATCTTATGTACATGACGTAGAAGTTCAATAACTTTTTATAAGTTTGAATTTAATTTATGCTATAACTATTTCAAATTAAAAAAATAATTTTAGCCGGATATAGTGTTGTGGTCATAGACCGATTTGCGCGTCGTACAATGATACAAGATGTCACCATCTTATGTACATGACGTAGAACTTACACCAGTTCATAAAATAACATCACGCCGGTGTGTTCTGAAGTGGTAAGCAGATAGGTCGCCCTGGTATTACCTTACCTCACCATAATTGGGGTTATCTATGCGGTAGATTTGCATAGAAACTTTAAAAACATTATTGTTTTAATGCATAATTATGTTGTTGTTTATAAACCGATTTTGATGTTCCTTTCTGCATTGGGTTTACTTGTAGCTATATTGCATTTGCATTGAACGTTGAACTTCGAAAATACACAAGTGACTTCCTTAAATTAAAAACAATAAAATATAGTAAATGTAAAGTAACACCGACTTCCGAATTGAAAAGTTTTTTAATGCTTTGTTGTGTTTTTATTTGGAAGTCGATTGTATTTTTTTGTAAAACGTTTTTTTCATCTTTTCTATTATTCCAGCGTAGGAATAATAGAAAAGATGAAAAAACGTTTCTTTTCTGATTACGATATTTCGATCTCTATTAACGAATTATATTTTTTAAACACTACTTTAAAACTAGAGACTTCTATAAGATTTTCTTATAATCTATAAGTAAAGAACTAAGTTTTATATATTCGTTTTTTATTTTTTATTTGGTTACAGTGGTTTCTAAACGCCTTATGTAGATGGCAAAAAAAATTGCAACCCGTTTTACTGTTTGAGTGCGGAAGCCTAGAAATTAAATAAAGTTGAATTTTATATGGATTTAATTAAGATTTTTTTCTTTAATTTAAATATTACCTTCCATCATGAAAATCTTTATTGCTGACTATATTTCTAACATATTAATACATTTAAAAAATTGCAAACACCATGAAAATTATAAAACAGGATATAAAAATAGATATATGAATTTGAGTTGAAAAAAAATCATAGAATAACTAAAAACCCAATAAATAATATTAAATTCAATTAAATAGGTTAAATAAATTTAGAAACAACAATGTATTATAAGTATTTTTTTTTTAAAGTTTTTATATGGAACTTACACATGAATGACATTTCATTCTCTCTTCTGCCTACACATTCAAGGAACATTACTCGTGATCTTCTGTCGAGATTTAAATAATACACGACCACGTATAACAACGACTCATAAAGCAACAAAATAATTTAAGGACGAGTCTTCTTTAAATATACAATTAGCTGTTACATTAAGTGGTGCAATATTACACAATATGGTGCAAAATTGCCTGGTTGCTATTCGAAAGAGAGGTAAAATCTAATTTCATTGTAAAGAATAAGAGAAATAGTACCTATGTAAATAAATAACGTTAAAATAGGTACTTCTAAACTTAAGGGTTAGTGAAGGAATTTCAGGAAAAACAAACCAGTTTAAATCGGTTTATAAGATAATTTTGCAGTGACTGGCACTTTTATTAATTAATCTTTACGATAATGATCTAGTTATTTTTCATGATAAAACCACGTATTTAAAGTCGTAATAGTTTAGTCAGCTATGAAATTTGGTGTCACAGGTACAGTAGTTTACCATGTTTGTAAACAAAGTGGTCCTAGTTACAGGCGGTAGCGCCGGCATCGGGGCAGCTACTGCAGAATTATTTGCCAAGGATGGAGCGTCTGTTGCTATTGTCGGAAGAAACGAAGAAAAACTAAAGGAAGTCGCTAAACTTTGCGAGCAGCATGGAGCCAACACCCTCATCATCAAAGCAGACATCTCCAAAGAAGAGGAAGCGAAGACAATCGTCCAAAAAACAGTAGACAAGTTCGGGAAACTCGACGTTCTCGTCAACAACGCTGGTATTGTGAAGTTCGCGAGCATACTGGAACCCAATCTACTACAGAACTACGACGAGGTCATGAACACGAACCTGCGCCCTGCTGTCCTCATCACCAACTTAGCAGTCCCGCACCTCATAGAGACAAAAGGCAACATCATAAATGTAGGAAAAAACTGCTAAAAAAGCGTCGTCATTTTTATAGATAATGTGCGCGTGTCATTAATATAATAATACTTGCACGCCATAGTACCTATGTGGAAAACATGTCTGAACTTTTTCTTTTTCTTATGTTATCCTGCAGGCACGTTTTTATTCTTGTATGTGTAGGTGCACATGTTTGAGTAAAAAAATGTTGTAATTAATCACTAGACGTGATTAAGAACAGCATTTTATGGAACTATAATTGATGCAAATTGAATACCAAATTATTTCCTTTATCAGGACTGTCACATTCCAGTAGTTTTTTGGCAGCAAAACCACTTCGTATGAAGATGCTTTCACTGGGCCACTTCTTTCTACCCGTCTAAATCACTATAACCTAGTAAAATAAGCATCCAACCTCGAAATGGAAGCTGTACAATGTCAATTGGTACAAACCCTTGTTTTGGCTTTTTGAAGGTTGAGAAAAAGTATTTGGCACATTTTCAAATTTGAATGATTTGATCAGGGAAATAAAACTTCAAGAGAGGCATTCTTTATAAGATTTTTAACATAATGTGATTGGATTTTCGGAATCACCTTGAGACTCTTTTTAGTTTTTTTTTCAATTTTCGATATGCATTCCTAGTTGGTGTGCAAAATACAAACCAGTTTTCTGACGAACCTGTCTCACGAGCATGGATCTCCATTTTAAATTATATGACGCGTGTCTCCTTCCGCCACGACAACTGTATTTAGATCACTGAGTAAGACTTTAGCCTTCAATACGTTACCGTTCCTCGTACCAAACAGTCGTGTAAGATGAGCTTCAAGAACAAAGTGGTCCTTGTGACGGGAGGCAGCGCCGGCATCGGAGCAGCCACCGCTGAACAATTCGCTAAGGAAGGTGCCAGCGTTGCTATCGTCGGGAGAAACGAAGCCGGACTTAAGGCAGTGGCCCACCGCTGCGAGAAACATGGCGCTCCAACCCTCATCATCAAAGCCGACGTCGCAAAAGATGCAGAAGCAAAAACCATCATCATGAAAACAGTCGAAAAGTTTGGGAAACTCGATGTCCTTGTCAATAACGCTGCTATAGTGAAGAACACGTCGCTCACAAGTCCAGATGTGATGCAAACGTACGATGATGTCTTGGGTATCAATCTGAGGGCTGTGGTCCACTTAACGAGCTTGGCGGCGCCATATTTGGCGAAGACTAAAGGCAATATCATCAACATTTCGAGTATTCTTGCGAAAACGTACGTACAAAAATCACAGTTTATGATGTATTGTATTTCGAAGGCTGCTCTGAACCACTTTAATCACGGAGCGGCGTTGGAGCTGGCAGCGTCTGGTGTTAGAGTGAATATAGTGAGTCCAGGCCCCGTCCGCACTAACATGCTACAGGGTTTGGTGACTGATAAGGTCTGGGAAGACAATGCCAATGCTACAGCTCTGCAGAGGATCTCGGAACCAGAGGAAGTAGCCGACGTGATAATGTTCCTGGCTAGTGATAAAGCTAAAGGAGTGACGGGTTCTAATTATGGTGTAGACAATGGGATGCTGTTGAAGTTTTAAAGTTTTGACATCACGGCGTACCGTATAGTGTATATATATATACAGCAACATAGTTGACATTTTGAAATCAATTTATGTTTTAATAAGAAATAAAATCTATGTTTAATTTGATTATTCATTTTAAGCCGGATATAGTGCTGATAGACCGGTTTTCGCGTCGGTGAAACAACAATTTTTGTGAGAACTTTAAGTTTAAAATCAATTTATAGTTATTTATGATATTAGTGCGGTAAGTTGGTTTTTACAAACGAGTAGACGAATGTAAGCACGAGACGAAGTCGAGGGCTTACCATAGTTACGAGTTTGTAAAAACCAAATCCGCACGTGTGCAAAGGGCGCCACATGCGCGTGGTGAAAATTAGAACCACATACTTTATTTTTTTTATTTATCTTCTCTCATTTTCTCTATAATATTAAAATGAGACAAACGTATACAGCAAAAGCGCTTCCAAGGAGGTTCGATCATTTAGCGTATTTATTCTCGTGATGTGAAACTCCTTGGTGGAATTCTTATTAATTTTTATGGAAATTAAAAAAAAAACCGTAAAGAATACGCACGGCGCTATACAACGGAGTTTGCGGTAAAATATGTACTTAGGTGAGAGTACCTACTTTGCCGCACGCTCCATTGTGTGGTGCATAATTTTTAACTTTCGAACAATGCATACAGGCTTCGTAAATGCATTTTTTGAGCAAATGTGTTGAAAAATTATATTTTATTACTAGTCCGTACTGTCCCACTGCTAGGCAGAGGCCTCTTTCCATTCCTTCCAATGCTCACGGTGTTGTGCCTCTTCCTTCCAAATCGCAAAGAAGACATCCAGGTCGTCCCGCCATCTCCTTCGAGTTCTGCCGCAGCCTGGACATTTCCTGCCCAATCCCATTTAAGTTGGGTTGCCTTGCAAGCCAGAACAACGATTTTCGTTTTGGAGCGCAGTGTAGTATTTAGAACGTGTCAGTTAATTTAACACCTAGTATAATGGGCTCCGTATCACGCTGGCAAACCTTGAGTTTGGACTTTTGGATGTTAGTCAAAGACCAAGTCTGTGCACCATAGGTCAAGATGGGGAGAATACACATCAACAACTTATACGAATAAAATTGTAAGTTACACGTTGGTATAAGTTTATGTCCTATGTATTCAACAAGAACAGACTTTTATTTATGTTTTTAAACTGTATTTCTATGACGATAAGAACTATTTTGTGTAATGAAATCAATAATTGCATTGTAATTGAAAATGTACTCTGTTTCTATTGAAGTACCTATATTAATTGTAAATCAAGTTACAAAACACAAAAGTTTTGGTGACAAGGGTTTCTTTGTGTTATACTCGTTGCAAATTGACATACAATGTTACTTATTAGTTTTAATTTTGGATTACCTACTTATTTATATTTAAATCATATTGTAATTACCTACAATGTTTTTCTTCTAAAAACTAAATACTTATTTTTAATGTTAAGAAATGAAACTTCGTTAAGTTCCAACTATGAAAATGTAGGTATTGATTAATTTCGGTTATTAAGGCACATCAATCAATCAATCAATCAAATATTTATTTATCAGAATATGGTACAATACACCTATTGTACCATATTCTGATAAATAAATATTTATCAGAATATGGTACAATATCAGTATCTTACCACCGTATGATACTGGTTCCAGCATATCCTGCCATAATATGGCGTACAAATATTTATGAATTAAACAAATAAACAAAGCAAAGTGAGATAGAGCATGCAAAATGAATTTATATTATTTAATAAATAAGAATTACATTTGAAATATTAATTTGAAATTATTATGATTACATAAGAAATAAATTGTATTAAATTGAAATTATAATAATTAATAATGAATAAAAATTGTATTATGTCAATAACGACTTATCGTCTAAATATACCTACTTACTTGAAATAAATGTATAATTATGACATTTGTCGAACAAACAACCTCGACGACGAGCGACGGAGCCCCCGCTGGCCGGGGCTCCTATTTCTGTGTGCCGTTCATAAACCGTCGTCGAAGTTAAAATGTTGAAATTGATTGTTTGAATATTTAGGATTTCCAAAATTTAATATTGCATATATTTTCATCACATGGTAAGGTACCTCAGGCCGTTCATAAAATAGGGTTATTTTATGAACGGCCTAAGAATTTGCCAGACCCTGTATTAAATTTTGTATTAGACGGATTGGTTGAATGTCATTTAGGCCGCTGATTAAACGGCGCCGTGCAATGAAAAGGTTGGGCTGCCAACTAAAAGGCTGATTAAAACTGCTTATATTCATCATACTGCTGCGAAATATCTGCCGATAGACGTTCCCTGCTGGACAAAGGCCTCCCCCAAGTGTCGTCACAACAACCGGTCCTGTGCGTCTCGTATCCATCGGCTACCAACGGCGTGGGGAGGCCTTCCAACGCTGCGTCTTCCGGTACCTACGCGGTCGCCACTTTAGAACTTTTCGGCCCCATCGACCATCTGTTCTGCGACATATTATTGTACCTATGCATATGTAAATAGTGAGGATCTAGTTTTAAGTTCAGTACAGCCACTAGGGCGCACAAACTAATCCATTAGCAATTGGAAACATATTAATTTGGACCCGCTGAAAATTGTAAGAACATAGGTACTTACCTATTTTATTTCATTGTATAGACTCAATCAATTTAGCATTGTACTAAATTCATGCATTACTGGCGGTTGGGACTGTCATGCTCAATCAAAAGTCTCTCTGGTGGTGGCGCATGTGTTTCATCATTTGGCTCCGTCAGCTGCGACTGGACATCTCTCAACTGTCACGGTTTATTTTAATTTTTGTTCTGTTATATATTTTGTGGTAGGCCGTGGAGTTTCTTGCACGTTCTTCTCCATAGAGATCTACGCTTTGGAACGTGCAAATATCTTCACCAGACGGGCGAGCGTTTTCAATGGGCGGGAAAATGCCGATATTGAACCGAATACTGTCCGACCGAAGTCAGTTAGGATCTCAAAATAGTTGGACAATGGCCGTTGGAGGTATTGCGCTGCGGTTCGATACGGCTGTTTTTCTCTGCGCAGTACCTCATTAGCCGAGTGTTCTGAACCACCATTAGGTATGATTGTACCTGTAATATGCCCTAGCTTTTACAATAGGTAAGCTCTCACATAGAGTCCTGCTCTGAGCTCAAGGAAGACCGTAAAGGCGCTCCTCCACTGTCCGTAGTTGACACAAAGCTACGCTACGCATGCTTCGCTTTGTATGAAAAAGTATTCGGGACTGTCGCGGATGCGTGATAGCTAGTAAACAAAGCAGCTGTGGAGGCTTTCTGCGTGCGCATACTACGTAGCCATGGGCTGACCCTTTAAGAGTGTTACCACATTAATCGGTCATCGATCGATGGATTCGATGGTGACCCGACTAAGATAAGACCCGGATTGGATGAGCATGCTGTTAACCACTCGGGCCCAACATGTGAAAATTCCCTAATATAAAGTAAATCTTATGTATATGTAAATAAACATTAAATTCGCGATTAATTCGCGACACACCGGTGTGTCGCCGGGGCCGGACAGGAGTCTTAATAAGATTTGTTTTACTCCACGGATTTGGTGATGGCGATGAATCATCTATTAAAAGTAGTTTAAGTTCAAAACTCACAAATTTAAGAAAATGTTAGCGTTCCGTAGCAAAATGTTATGTTCCGAACTTTCGACTTTGTCAGTCTGACTGTGGCAGGTGCTTATAACAAGAACGAGGTTTTTACCGCTATAAACTTATTTGGAATAGTAATTAAAATGCTTGTTGAATTACAATGAAAGTAAGTGAAGGAATATAACAATTAAACTACTTTTTAAATTGCAATTGTAGCCAAAATGGGGACCGTAATCTGGTTTAAGTGGGGCATGAAAGTTCTTTATTTACGCTGTATAATACATACCAATTTATTATTTTGCCGCATAGCTTTTCACTTATGATGAAAAAATGTCCACAAAAATATCATTCCCCGTCTTCAAAGTTTGCAAAGTGAATATTTGAAGTAATTCTAGTTGGTGGAGGCTTATGTCACACGGACATTTTTTGCCATCTATTTGTCTTAAATTGTAATTAAAAATAACTGGTTTTACGATTGTATGTAGATACGAATCCGTTGGGTGAGTTCGGCTAAATTTCCTGTTTCTATAAAATGGAAATCCATCCAACATCAGCCGTATGAACGCTGGGCAAGAGCCTCCACGCAATTGGATCCTGAAGTTGGAAGGCGCTGACGAGGCCGGCCCAGAAAGTAGCAATATGACCTGGACGCGTATCATTTGGCCGCACAATGATAATCGATGTTACCATCCCACAAGACGAGAACCTCGTGAGAGCTGAGAAAGAAAAACAAATCTAGGATCTCAACTTAACACGAGGTAGTCGAATGTGGACTCTGCTGTCATTGTGCCGATCATGGTTACGGCCAATGGCCTCATGGTCAAAAGCTTCGACGACCATAGGTCGAAGCTGGCGTTGCGCAGTTAGATAAAGGGCCTGATACAGAAGGCTGTAGCTACTCCTTGATACGGCTCGTATTGTGAGGAGGTTCCTTTCTCTGGAGCCCTAACCACCGGTAGCTAGGACCCTGCTCCCGACACCGGCGGACTACTGCTTTTTATATTTTTTATGTATTCATTTTGAATAAATATTTCAAAATGTAGGTACATAGTATGTAAGGGCTCCCGCACACGGGCCACCGGCCACAACCACAAAACGCCGCCACTGGCATATTTCCTGTAATTTTCATACATTTTATATGGACTCGCCGCACACGGTTGGCGCCGGTGGCGGCCACACGCTACAAATCGTCGCAGCTTGCTTCTTGTGGCCCGTACCGGACACTAAACGCCGACACAAAAAGCCGCCACACGCCACTCGCGCGATTCCCCACCCTAAATCTTCGTCGTTAGAGTCCATTTTGATACTGCGCGCATGGGTTAAAAAGTAGCAGCCACCGACCGCAAGTGGCTGTCGCGCGCTTCAGCTACCTTTGTGGCCGCTTGTAGCTTCTCGTGGCGGCGTTTGTGGCAGACGTGTGGCCCGTGTGCGGCGACCCTTAGGAAAACTGAATAAAGAAATAATAATACTTTTTTTATGTCTGTCTGTTTGTCACGTCGCACGTCTTAACGGCTGACCGGATTCGGATGAAACTTGACGCGGATAGACCATAAAGGATGGGACATAGGATACTTATCGGGTGTATATCCCCTTTTTTTTTTTTTTTTTTTTGGATCGGAAATCATCAAATGACCCCTCCCGCTCTTGGGGTTGAGCGGCAGGGAGTGTCAGACTTCTACTGACTAAAACCCACCCATGCTCCTCTTAGTGCCTTTTACGTTCCAGGGCCGCGGTAACTCTTTCGAACAAATCCGCAACCCCGGTAGGCACGGTGTATATCCCCTTGGGGTAACTTACATTCGACATTTACGTGGGTGAAGCTGCTAGCAGGAGTTCAAGATAATTTGAACCTAACGCCACCATTACCAGTGTTGTTCGAGGTACGATTATACACACCTTTGCTACCTGTTACCAGATAAAGTTACCATGATCTAAACTGCACAGTCGGGGATTCATCTTACCTATATTGGGGACATAGGTACACTGAGAAACTTTCAGCTTTTATAAAATAACGACTGAGGCTATTACTTCCAGGGGGAAAGAGACGGAGCTATACGTCCTGTATAGCTCCGTCTCTTTCCCACTGGAAGTTATATTGAAGTAATACTGTTTTAAGAGTTGGTGGTTTAGGCCCTGATCTTCGCGGGTTCTTGGGATATTAGTAGAATTGGCCCTCTGGTCTTGGTTAAACGAATACAGGCAATGCAATCGGATTCGGGCCAACGACCTCAATAGCGCCATTAGTCTTTCTTATTTTAAGTTGATTTTTGAGTGACCATCTGTATTGGTTCTAAAATAAGAACGAGTTGCAGGGGAATTTGAACTTAGTCTCGTATCATTTAGAATTTATTTTTCAAGAATACCTATCTCGAATTCTGAATTAAAAAATAGTACATTTAAATCTATATAGGCTCGCAGTAAAAAAAATGTGTGTATCGAGATTTGTGAATTTCCGTTTGGGTTCTAGCGGGCCGACCACAGAGTACATTATACTATAATGAAAGGGTTGACTGAGGCGGTAGGTTGGGTTAGAGGGGAAACTGCTTATTTCTTCGTCGATAAAAAAACACTTTTTAAAGAAAAAAAAAACTGTATTAATACAAAAGCTATGCAAATCAATATTCATACAAAAAAAAAACAAAATAAGTTTAGGTGTAAGTAATAACAATAGTGTAAAAAACAACTAAAAACACATTTTCTTTATTTCTTCTTTTTCTTTAAAATCTAAAATACATACTTGTAATTAAATGTTCCAATATGCTTGATGATGTAAACTAAGAAACATCTTCATTAAAATAAACTTTCATATTATTAGTAAAATTAATTACAAATTATAATGAACCTATAGAGTAAGCACCTAAATAATTTACAAGTATTTATTTTAACAAAAAACACACTATAAAAGAAATATACGTATCAAATGTTTATCTAGACACGAAGCTAAAAATAAAAAAAAAAACATAAAAAAGATATATAAAAAAGTAAGTATAAATCATTGTGCTTTTGGGTGTAAAATAAATGAAGCTGAATTTGTGAAGACGTGAAATCTTCAGAAGCTTGTTCAAACACCTAGATTATTTTCATAAAAATCTTAGTGTCCGCAGTAAATTTCAATTCGTTCAATTCTTTAAAAACACAACAAAAGTTTGTCCTTCTTGCCCTGATTGAATCAGAAAAACCAGCGAAACAAAAAAACACAAACTGAGCACTAATTTCTTACCCACACAATCAAGCAAAACAGGCTGACAGGTCCTTAGGTGTCAAGAGCAAAAGCTTACGACAGTTTGGAAACTCAACCCATGAGTAGATGTCCTTTATCAATATAATATCTTACTCCAGTTATACTCCTTGCCTTATAACTTGATAAATATACAATTAAATCAGCGATCTCTTCTGGATCCGACATGCCGTCAAGTTTGAAAGATTCACCTATTTCCTTCCAAGATCCTGTGACACCAGCTTTTGAAAATATTTCAGTTTTCACAGGGCCTGGACAGACATTGTTCACTCTGACACCAACAGGTGCCAGTTCCAAGGCGGCGCCGAACATGAAGTGATCGAGACCAGCCTTCGAGATACAGTAAGGCATGTACTTCGAGTTCCCGGAGTACGTACATCCTAGTATACTGGATATATTGACCACATTACCTTTGGTCTGGACAAGATGAGGAGCTGCCAGCATAGTGAGATATATGCAACCACGGAGGTTAATACCCAATGTTTTGTCATAGGGTTCCATAATATCTGCGTTGAGGAGAGTTCCGAAAGTTAATATTCCTGCATTGTTGACGAGTACGTCTATTTGGCCGAAACTTGAGACTGTGTTACAAATCAGTGCTTTGCATTGTTCATCTACGGACACGTCGCAATGAATCCCCAGTGCCTTGGCGCAAAAGTCTTCTTCGCAAAGTTTAGCGATCTTTAAAACGTTATCTTTGTTTATATCTGCAATGACTACTTTAGAGCCCTCCTTGGCAAACGCAATCGCTGTAGCAGCTCCAATCCCTGCTCCAGCTCCTGTGACTATGACAACTTTGTCTTTTAAGCACAACCCTGAGTTTTGTTGGTCAGAACAGTTTAGGACCTGCTTTATCCCAAGCGGAGACAGCAAATTGCGCGGTAACTGAAGCGTTCTATTAATTTTTCGGCAAAACATTTTGTCTAATTTATATTTTATGAACTTGTAGCAAACGATCGGCAATTATATTGATTATTTGACAGACGTGACACAAAATGTTTATGAAGTTTAGAACGTTTTTTTTTAAATAGTTGCAAGAAGTTTTTAAACGAATATTTAAATACTTTGCAAAATGTCCGATAGCTAGAAAAAATATAACATTGCATTTTGCAATGTCAGAATAATGATATCTTAGCTATAATTATTAATGATAATGTAGATATCATTTTATACATACCTACCTATAGAAACAAAGAGATAATAAATGCACCAAGAAATTAATCGAAATTGAAGGTCAAGTCGATTTATACGGCACGCAGTACACTTTACAACGCCAAACAGTACGGGTTATAACCAACATGAGTTTTAAGAATAAAGTGGTCGCAGTTACGGGTTCCGGGTCCGGTATGGGAGCAGCGGCAGCAGTACTGTTCGCTGAGGAAGGAGCCCATGTCGTGATAGTAGACTACAGCCAGTCAAGAGCCATAGCCACTGCAGAAAAATGTCAAGAATACGGCAACAAGGTACTTGTCATCATTGCAGATGTATCCAAACGTGAAGACAATGTGAAGATAATTAAAAAAACAATCGAAACTTATGGGAAACTTGACGTATTAGTCAATATTGCAGGCACTATAAAAGAAGGAAAAATACTAGATGGTACAATACTGGATACTTATGATGAAATAATGAACACAAATCTTCGCTCTGTGGTGGTGCTGACGTCTTTAGCTGCTCCACATTTGGCGAAGACTAAAGGTTGTATCGTTAATATGTCAAGTGTCGGAAGTACAGAAATCAGAACTGGGTATCTATATCCAGCTTACTGCGTGTCTAAAGCAGGCGTAGACTCTTTTACTCGTGCGGCTGCATTTGAACTTGCACCTTCAGGTATCAGAGTGAATGCCGTCAACCCAGGGCCTGTTGTCACAAACTTTCTTGAACACGCAGGGGTATCTGGCAGTTGGGAAGAATGTGCTAAAATAACAGCTTTGAAGAAATCTTCCAACCCAAAGGAAGTTGCTAATCTTATATTGTATTTGGCCAGTGATAAGGCGACCAGTATCACAGGAGCTTGTTATATCATAGATAATGGAATGGCATTAATGTAATAATGATTGTTTCTTTGTTATTTATCAATTTATATTCAAAGTCTAATTTTAGAGAAGGAACGAATAGTTACGTTTATATACATTTATTTTATGTGATAACGAAGACACTCTCAGGTGATCCTACGAGTTCTACAAGCGTATTAAAGATCATTTTGATAAAGGTTGTTTCAACGTGTCCTGTTTATATCTGATTAAACGAATATCACTATAATGTGTTTTTTTTAAAGCAGTCCAACTGCTAGACAAAGACGTCCCCCCAAATCCTTCTAGATATTCTTTTTCTGAGCCACATCGAATCAGGCCTTGCTGTAGGCATCCAGGTCATCTCTCCACTTCTTCGTAGGCCGCCTCATCGGATTCGGCCATCCTCGGGCACCCACTTTGTAGAGACTATTGACAACGGTGCATGCGGCTAACGAAACCTACCTAACCCTTCTGATAAGTAAAGGTAATGGGCCATATTACCTTTACTTAGAGTTAGAGACAGAAAGTAAATGGCGCCAATGTGATGATCAGAATCAGAATCAGAATGCTTTATTTGTAAACACAGGTCAAATTACAAGAGTGTGAGATGTTACAGATCTTTGATATCACTAGGACACTCAATAGCACCAACGGTCCTAGTAATGAGCTATTCAAAACTGATTGGGGCCATAAAAACGATTGAAAAGATCGACTTAGCGTTTGCAATTTTTCATCTGAAGGTTTTAATTTGTTAAATGTAGTATTTTTTTAAATTGATAGTCACGTGTTTGTGCGCTATTTTAACAACCGATGATGTGGTCTAACGTTGTTTACCATCATCATCATAATTTCCATATTAGGATGCAACTGAATACCAGTAATTTACAATGAGCGACTGCCTATCTGTCTTCAACTCAGTCTCTGGGTGATATGAATAGAATGGAAGAAAAAACGTTATGCACTGCTGACCCCAAGACACATAAGATAAGGGAAGAAGATGATGATGAATTCGAAAAGAAAGTTAAACGGGCTGATGCAACTTTATGAAAAGAGTATCAGATACAAGCGAGGTATAACTTGAGAGAGGGCGATTACAGGTATTTAGGCTCGATATCAATAAATAAATAAACTTAAGGGGGATTTAGGAAAGCTTTGAGTCTATGTATAGGTACCATCTTTACATCTAGGTATACATATAATAAAATCGTAGATTTGCCGTGTCTGTACATTGAATATTTTCGCGTAAAAAATAACTAACAAATGTTAGGAAAAAGGTATAAAACGCAAAAATACCATTTTTGAAATTTTTGTCTGTTTGTCTGTCTGTCTGTCTGTCTGTCTGTTTGTCTGTTTGTCTGTTTGTCTGTTTGTCTGTTTGTCTGTTTGTCCAAATGTTTGAGTCAGTATCACGCAAAAACCATTGATTGAATTCGAAAAATAAGTTCTTAAAAATATTAAGTGTTAACCCGAGTAACATTTAGCTTTTATTTCATCAAAATCGACCCACAAAATCAAAAGATTGATTTTTTAATTTTAGCAAGGAACTTCATACGGCGCTAAGCGTTGCAGTGACCGACTCCGCTATCTATTGAGAAAGATAAAATGTAGGTACCTAAGTATGAAAATAACATCAAAACAAATTGTTGAATTATTTGTGAAACTTTAATAAGTAGTAAAATAAAAGTGAACATTTTAACCGCTCAAGCCCAACATGTGAAAATTCCCTATTAATACCATGACGTTACTAATTGTTACATTATGGGCTCCTTATTTAACGTCTTTCCAATATTTTGTCAGTTAACCGATGGCGTTGCACCGATGACGCGATTTTCTGAATCGCGGTGTTAAGATTTTCCGTCAGGTTATGACTCTCACACGATTTTTAGCATCATTGTTGTTCGCTAGGGTTCTAACGTTCGGTCTCATAAAAACTTACATGTCTCTGATGGGTCTCGAGTACAAATTCGTAAATTAAAAAAAAAAAGTACCTATTCATATAAGACGTGTACTACGTTATCTAAGTTCATTCAATTTCGCTCATTCCTACATCAACCAACTATTTAACTTTTCTTTGGCATAATGTGACTGAATCCTTCAACTGTGCACGATTATTTAACATCATCATGTGCTTAGCCTTTTCCCAACTATATTGGGGTCGGCTCTTAGTCAAACCGAATTCAGCTCAATACCAGTATTTTACGTGGAGCGGCTGCCTACCAAACCTCCACTACCCATTAACTGTGTAACACGGTACTTCATGGCAAGACTGGTGTCAGATTTTCTAGCTTCTGACAATCCGTAACGACTGCCAAAGATTTCCAAATAACAGCCAGAACCAACGGCTTAACGTGCTTTCCGAGGCACAGAGGAGTCTCGGTATGTTAAGATGGTCACCCATCCACAGACCTTGACCTCGGCACGATTATTTAGCAAAACTTAAAAAATCAAAACAAAACTTTGTTTTCATTTCCTAACCACAAGTTTTGCGAGTTTTTGAGTACTTAATTATGTGTTAAATTGTATTTAAATCTTATAATGGTTTTGGGCACATATAACGTTTTTTTTTAGTGATCGAAGCAAAATAAGTATAACGATTTACTCAGTAACGATAACGATTCATTCAGTTGGTACTAAAAATATCATCGCCTGCCTAGCCTTTCACCTACTATGCTGGGGTCGGTTTCCAGTCAAACTGGATTCAGCTGAATACCTACCATTGTTTTAGGTACGTAAAGCACTGCCAGAGTTGCGGATTATGTTCGAAAGAGTTACCGCGGCCCTGGAAAGCAAAGGAAGGGCACTAGGAGGAGCACGGATGGGTTTTAGTCAGTAAGAGTCTGACACTCGCTTCCGCTCCGCCCAGAGTGGGAGAAGTCATTTGATGATTTCCCATCCATAAAAAAAAGGAACGTAAAGTGACTGCCTGTTTGACCTTCACAACCTAATAACTGGGAAACACGGTAGGTAGGTACCTCTTGGCAAGACTGGTGTTAGATTGTCTAGCTTCAGGCAATCCGTAACGTCTGCCAAAGACCTACAAATGACAGCCAACAACTTAACATGTTATCCGAAGCACGAAGGAATCTCGGTACCTATGTTAAAATGGTCAGACATCAAAATACAAAATACAATGGCCGACTTCGGCAAGCATTGCTTAACCTTAATATCAACCCTGGCGGCTGTTATTATTAAGTCATGAGCAACCAGTCTCCTCATTCCTCTGTACGTAGGTACAATTTTTTCCGACATCCATGCGAACGAAGTCGCAGGCACAGCTAGTTTAATATTAAATTCGGAAGCAGTTGATAAGCATTAATAAGCAAAACTAAATGAAAGAGTATGTAGTTGGAGATTTAGTTCATAAAATATCGGATGTAGCTTTAACTTGGGCCACAAAGCCATTATATTAGACCCCTCGTTAAAAATCCTAACGAGGGGTCATAGACATAATTAATCAGTTACGATGGAGACAGGAAAGCTAATAGTAGACCAGACAACCTTGGCACAGAGCACGGTAAACTTTATTCAGCCATCTGAATAAAGTTTCAATCTGAATAAAATATCCATACATTGTTCCTAAAATGGTTACTGAAGGCCGCCTCAATAATTATGGTAAGCATGACACGCACGCACACACAGATGCGAACGTACGGCGGTCTCAAACAAATGCTGGTCGTGAGTGTACTTGCACTCGCTGTACGTGATGAGTGTCTAATGAGTGCGTGCGTTTTTATTCGTTGTATAAAGCCGTCATGTATGTCCTATCATTGGCATTGTTCGTCGGTTCTTTGAGCTCCTTTTTGGTTCGACGTTGAGCTACTCGACTACTGACCAAGGCTCGCATTGACTGGACAGGTCCACTCAAATCTGTGTGTTTCCTCAAAAGACCATTTCAGACACTGATCTGCATGATCCTTATATCGTATTGTGAATGTGGGGAGCATGTAGATCGCTATGATATGGGTTCATTTCATGTTAGTCAACAATGTCTGGCAGTTAGAGTTTTTTTTATGCGACCTACCCAAATGTCCTTACTTTGGTATAGTTCGTCAAAACATTGAGCTCCTTGAAGTTCTAAGTTTGAGCTACACGATAATTGACAATTGTTTGCACTGTCTGGACAAGTCCACTCAAATCTGTGTGGTACTTTCCTCAAAAGACCGCCTCAGACATTAACCTACATGGTTCTCATATGATTTGACCAGTACGGACTTCAAAAGAGACTTTGACCTCTGGGTTTGTTTCGGTGTTTCTTCTCAGGGTAGTCAGCTACGAGACACCGGCCTCATCTAGCTTAAAAAGAAAAGTTTGACGTGTAAAAGTGTTATTTTTTTTATTAGTGATGGGTTTGCTCGTTTGCTCTTGACTCTAGTCAATGTCAGATATGACAGAGACATAGTCTACGATGATACGATTTACAACCTTCTTACAAAAAAAACATCATTTATCATTTGGCAGCTATCTTTTTCTGATTAAGCAGTTCCAAAGTTCAAAGCCATTCATTTCGATATGATAATGTTTGCTTACTATCTCAGCGACTTTATCTGTGTTGATTGTTTTTTTTTCTAAATACGGTGAAATTTTGTTATAATAACGTGACAATAACATTACTCGTAGTGTCAATTTCTTTTCCGGTTTCAAAGACTATTGGGTCACGAAGCCACAGAACGAGACACAGCAGTTTTTTCTAACACGGTAATAGTGTTGCGACTTATAAGTAAAAGAAACAATTTATGTGTAATTATCGTTAATTTATTTTTATACAAAATCGTACCTACACACATTTGAAAGGGCATAAAGGAACTTTCCAACCGTACATACATCTGTTAATGGTTACAATTTGAACACAGCCATTATACAACCTGTAACAAAAAAAAGGCAATACCTTATAAGGGGGTCACTGTACCTTCTCATCATTATGAACAACTTTCACTATGGGACCAACACAGAAATCACACAAAAAAATCGACTGGTCCATACATGTATGAACAGCTGATTTATTTTTCGCAATTTTGGGGTTGGTCCCATAGTAAAAGTTGTTCATAATAATGAGTAAAATGACCCCTTAAGAGGTATTGCATTTATTCTGTTACACATTGTTCACATAATCACCAAGAGATAATAGGGTTTACTTCAACAATAAGCCGTTTTCAATAAAATAACACGATCCGGTCACACTCCTAGCCTTGTCACTGGCTAGATACACGATTATATCACCAATCTCATCAGGATCTGAAGATCTTCCTAATGCTGTGAAGGTCGCAGGGTCAGGTCTTGAAGCCGCGTCAACAGCCGACACAAGGTCAGTTTTAACTGGTCCAGGATTGACTGAGTTCACTCGTACGCCAGAAGGTGCCAGTTCCGTAGCAGCAAATCTTGTGAAATGATCCATACCAGCTTTAGAAATGCCGTAAGACATAACTCTGCGTACCGAAGTTGTCGAAGATAAAACACTGGATACATTTATGATGTTGCCTTTTGACTTTATGAGGTGCGGGACAGCTAAGTTGGTGATGAGGATGACGGGGCGCAGGTTCGTGTTCATGACCTCGTCGTAGTTCTGTAGTAGATTGGGTTCCAGTATGCTCGCGAACTTCAAAATACCAGCGTTGTTGACGAGGACGTCGAGTTTCCCGAACTTGTCTACTGTTTTTTGAACGATTGTCTTCGCTTCCTCTTCTTTAGAGATGTCTGCTTTGATGATGAGGGTGTTCACTCCATGTTGCTCACAAAGTTTAGCGACTTCCTTTAGTTTTTCTTCGTTTCTTCCGACAATGGCAACAGACGCTCCATCCTTGGCAAATTGTTTTGCAGTAGCCGCCCCGATTCCAGCGCTACCGCCTGTAACTAGGACCACTTTGTTTGCAAACATGGTAAACTACTGTACCTACGACACCAATATTCAAAACTGACTAAACTACTACGGCTTTAAATACGTAGTTTTATCATGAAAAATCACCAAATCACTGTCATAAAGATTAACCAAAGTGACTATGCACTTGGTGACTCCAAGTGCATAGTCATCTTACGGATATTAACATGTTTGTTTTTCTGAAATTTCTACACTAACCTTTAAGTTTAGGAGTACCTATTAGGATTCCGTTATTGAAAAGGTTCACGTTAGTTATTTACGTACCAGTCCTCTCATTATTTACAACAAAATTAGATTTTACCTCTCTTTTTTGTAGCTTTGCATCATATTGTGTATTATTTCTCCACTTTTCATTCATGTTTAAGATCCATATTAAAAGGGAGAAGTCTCTGTCTGTGTCTGGTGTCGGGAGATCACGTGCATCATTGATCGCAACGCATTTTTTTTAGGGGCAAAGATAACTCTGCAGTGACTGGCACTATGGTTAATCTTTACGGCAATGATCTGGTGATTTTTCATGATAAAACTACGTATTTAAAGCCATAGTCGCTTAGTCAGCTATGAAATTTGGTGTCGTAGGTACAGTAGTTTACCATGTTTGTAAACAAAGTGGTCCTAGTTACAGGCGGTAGCGCCGGCATTGGGGCAGCTACTGCAGAAATATTTGCCAAGGATGGAGCATCTGTTGCCGTTGTCGGAAGAAACGAAGAAAAACTAAAGGAAGTCGCTAAACGTTGTGAGAAGTATGGAGCCAACACCCTCCTCATCAAAGCAGACATCTCCAAAGAAGAGGAAGCGAAGACAATCGTTCAAAAAACAGTAGACAAGTTTGGGAAACTCGACGTCCTCGTCAACAACGCTGGTATTTTGAAGTTCGCGAGCATACTGGAACCCAATCTACTTCAGAACTACGACGAGGTCATGAACACGAACCTGCGCCCCGTCATCCTCATCACCAACTTAGCAGTCCCGCACCTCATAGAGTCAAAAGGCAACATCATAAATGTATCCAGTGTTTTATCTTCGACAACTTCGGTACGAAGAGTTATGTCTTACGGCATTTCCAAAGCTGGTATGGAATTCGTTAGTGGAGGAAGCTGTTCCTGGCTGCCTCCGATCCCAAGACATTGTCGCAGGGCTAACCCATACCTAAACTCATATCAATATATGCAGGTGAACAAACCTAACTTATACACAATGTACACTCACGTACATACCCTATTGCACACACACTCAAAACCCACTCCGAGCCCACTCGCATAAATCACACAAGTGCGTTTTTGTATTTTATTTATATTTTCTTTGCTATTAATTTATTATACTGTTTTCAATTGCATACACTGTATAATGTCAAATGGAAGAGCGGAGTCACCAAACACAAGCATCTTCTTGCTTATGGTGATGTCCAAATCACATTATGTTAATGCTTTAGTGAGATGTTTTTTTATTATTTATTTATAGTTTACAAAATTATACCTAATCATTAATCACATTTGAAAACACATTAGGAAATCAGAAACTTACTAATGGCAAGCTAACGGCAAATGTTTCCGTTCGTTAACAATTAAAACGCAGCCATTTAAATACAGATAATCACCAATAGAAGGGTTTACTGCAGCAAAAAGCCATTATCGATAACATAAGACGACCCGGTCACGCTCCGAGCCTTGTCACTGGCTAGGAACAAGATCATGTCAGCAACCTCATCAGCATTTACAGGTTTTTCGAATAATGTGACGCTGGCAGGGTCAGAGTTACCCTGGAGTAACTCTACAGGGTCGTAGTTATAACTGCTCCAGGATTGACAGAATTCACTCGCAAATCTTGTAAAATGATCTATACCAGCACTTGAAAGGCTGTAAGATAACATTCCGGGTACCTTGGTTGTCATTGATCAAACACTAGATATATTTATGATGTTGCTTTTTGTCTCTATGAGGTGCGGGACTGCTAGGTTGGTGATGAGGACGATGGGGCGCTGGTTCGTGTTCATGATCTCGTCGTAGTTCTGTAGTAGATTGGGTTGCAATATACTCGCGAATTTCAAAATGGCAGCGTTGTTGACGAGGACGTCGAGCTTCCTGAACTTGTCAACAGTTTTCTGGACGATTGTCTTCGCTTCCTCTTCTTTAGAGATGTCTGCTTTGATGATGAGGGTGTTGGCTCCAAGCTGCTCACAACGTTTAGCGACTTCCTTCAATCTATCTTCGTTTCTTCCGACAATGGCAACAGATGCCCCTTCCTTGGCAAACATCTCGACAGTAAGTGCTCCGATGCCGGCGCTACTGCCTGTGACTATCACTACTTTGTTTGCGAACATGTTGAACAACTTTAACACTCGTAATAAGCTAGCTTAGTATGCCACCACGGCTTTAAATAAAAAAAGTTTTATCTTATATAATAGCTAAATCATCGTCGTTTCTTTAAATTTCAGCAGGTTTTTATCAATTTTTCATATACGTTATCGAATGACTTAGGTATCTTAATCTAAACTTAAAATAATAATTAATAATAATAATAATATTATACAGAGGAAAGATTCGTTTGTTTGTTTGTTGGAAACGATTTGGCTCAAAAACTACGCAAGTGATTTTAAAAATTCTTTCACCATTAGATAACTACATTATTATTTACTTAAACATAAGCTATATTTTATTTTCGAAAAAATAGAAATCCCTACGAAAATTACAATAATGTAACCCAAAGTAGAGTGAAGGAGAAGGCGGGCCGCGTTAGGGAGAGACAACCCTCAGGCCCCAGCCGCCGCAACATAGGGAGACGCACCGGGCGTCGGGAGTCGCTGGGCGATTCCCGGCCACCGTAGGCACGGGTCTGCGGACGGCGAGCGGTGGGTGGCTCGCCGTCCGATCAAAGCCAGGCCCAGGCCGACGGTGCGTTGTGTTCCACACGCGCCTCAAAGAGATGTCAGCATAGGAGTAGGGGCCCGTTGTCGTGCGGTGTTCCGCAGGGTTCGGTTTTGGGCCCGCCCCTGTGGAACATCGGGTACGACTGCGTGCTGAGAGGCGAGCTCCAGCCGGGAGTGGACCTGACGTGTTACGCTGACGACACGCTGGTCACTGCCCGGGGGAGCTCGTACAGGGAGGCAGCGTTGCTGGCGACGGCCGCGGTCTCACAGGTGGTGAGCCGCATACGGCGCCTTGGCCTGGAGGTGGCCCTCAACAAGTCGGAGGCCATTGTTTTTCATGGCCCCCGGCGGGCGCCGCCGACGGAATCACACATCGTGGTCGGTGGGGCCCGTATCGCTGTCGAGTCAACCATGAAGTACCTGGGATTGGTGCTCGACAGCCGGTGGGATTTCGGACCCCACTTCCGACGGCTGGCGCCCAAGTTGTTGGGCGCGGCTGGGGCGCTGTCAACGCTGCTTTCCAATCTGGGGGACCCGAGCACCGTCTGTAGGCGGTTGTACGTGGGGATCGTGCGATCGATGGCCCTGTATGGGGCCCCGATCTGGGCGGCTGACCTGACGGCCGGCACCATCTCTGTTCTGCGGAAACCGCAGAGGGTAATGGCCGTCAGAGTCATAAGGGGTTATCGCACGATCTCCTACGAGGCGGCTTGCGCACTGGCCGGATCTCCGCCCTGGGACCTGGAGGGAAAAGTCCTCTCGTCAATGCATCGGTGGCGCAAGGACGCGCGGGCGCGCGGGGAGCGACTGTCGCAGCGAAATTTTGAGCTGCGTCAGTCGCTAAGCGTTGCGGTGACAGACTTTTAGGCGCAGTCGCGTGCGGTTCATAGAGTGAGAAAGACACTTCCTACCCTACGTAACTCAGTATAATCTTGTTCTGTTAACTATTATTATTTTATCTACGAGTACGACGAGTACCTACTTACTAACAATAAACAAATAAAACATATACAGTCGCTTCAAGCAAGCTCGCGCGGCACTAGCGCCTCGCTTCGTGCCTCGGCAAAGACACAAACTATTCGGGTCTGAATATTTACATGTGTGCTCTCGTGGTCATGCGGATTGATGGGTGTGCGTTCCTATATTATACGTGGCACACAATGTCACAATAACGCACACAGCCGTACAGAATAGACAATGTATTTTTTACAACACGACACATTACGAAATTATGCGATGTTTTCCGAACCGAAATTAGCTATACAACTATTTTAAAAAGCAATCTTCATTTATATTGCATCATAACTCACACTATTTCTTTTTGTCGTAATATTTTTCGCCTGTTTGTTTGATTCGTTTTGATTTGTTTTGTGAGCCATATTATTTGGTATTTAAGAGTATAACGTCGATAATAGTGTGAAAAATGGATAATATTCACTGTGAAAGTTGTTCAGGTGGTGTGTGTATAGAGAAATTAAAAATGATGCGTTTTGAAAACTATCATTCGGTGATAAAAAACAAGTGATTGTAAAAGGTCGTTGTACACCGAATTTGCAATTATTACTAAAGGTAAAGTCAATCCTAAATTCAATACAAAACAATATGATTCATGTTATTAGCTCACAGGTTGCATACACAGCCATAGGTTGTTCTGTTTCCCTTGTCTACGATTTTCAAACAATAAAACGGTCTGGAACGATACCGGTTACATCGATATTCATAACTTTCCTACTGCAGTTAAAAAACATGACCAATCTGAAAAACAACTAGAAGCTCCCCTTAAGAGCGGCCAACCCGTCATACTTTTCATACAAACGCTCGTACGTTATTATGCCGTAGTAACACATCTATCTTTGATTTTTTTGAAGTAATAGGTATTTTGTGTACTATATCTATGTTTCTATGAAAGAAAAAAATAAATATTTGGAGAAACAAATTCAGTATAAGCCTCCGAAAATCTGCATTTTGCACAAATTTCACCTGAACTTTAGCCATTCATAACGTCCTCATAATTTGTAAAAGTAAAAAAAAAATCTCGATAGAAACCTTGTACGTGTAATGGAGATTCTTAATGAATAATATTCATTTTACAAACTTTTAAGGCTCATTCAAAAACACGTATTTCCTGGAACTAGTTTTATGAAATATTCCAACACTATTTTCGTTCAATGTTATCGCGTTCTCACTTTCTTGTTAGTCAAACACATTGCACTGGATGAAACAACAATCTTTTCAACCAAGCTCGCGTTGACGATAGACGGACCGGGAAGGGCCCTCTTAAATATCACACCTTTGGAAAAAATCGTATTGAGACGCGTTTAAATTCTCAGATACAAATCGATATTGATAGACATGTCGCAGCTAATTATCTTACTGTGCCGTTTAATTGGTTGCCTAGCCTATTCATATAAATGCGCCGATGTTTCAGCGCTTTAAGTGACATCTTTTCAGCAATATCGTTTAATGACTTGCTCATGTCACTTACCTATGTCGCTGATAAACGGCGCAGTTCTATGAAAAGGCTAGACTTTGATTGAAACGGCTGATTGTGCTAGTTGGCTGCGACAGACATAACGCGAAAGTTGATCGGAACCGAAATATTTTTGTCTTTATCCGTAAATTGATAAGTCTATAAAATCAGTCAAACTATGGATATTTGAAGTGGCCAAAAACCAACCTACAGTAAGTATTTTTTAAAATTTTCTGCCTACCCTGTCTAAAAACTCTGTGCACGCCACTGCTTAGGCGCCATCTGTTGAGAAAGATAAAATGCAGGTGAGCATGAAAATAACATCAAAACAAATTGTTGAATTATTTGTGAAACTTTTAATAAATAATAAAATAAAAGTGAACATTTTAATACCATGACGTTACTTATTGTTACATTATGGGCTCCTTATTTAACGTCTTTCAAATATTTTGTCAGTTTACCAAATGGTCGATAGGTGACGTTGCACCGATGACGCGTTTTACTGAATCGCGGTGTTAAGATTTTCCGTCAGATTGTGACTCTCACACGATTTTTAGCACCACTGTTTTTCGCTAGGGATTTAACGTTCGGTCTCATAAAAACTTACCAAGTCTCTGATGGGTCTCGAGTCAAAATTCGTAAATTTATAAAAAGTACCTATTCATATAAGACGTGTAGGTACTACGTTATCTAAGTTCATTCAATTTCGCTCATTCCTACATCAATCAACTATTTCACTTTTCTTTGGCATAATGTGACTGAATCCTTCAACTGCGCACGATTATTTAACATCATCATGTGCCTAGCTTTTTCCCAACTATATTGGGGTCGGCTCTTAGTCAAACCGAATTCAGCGGAATAACTAATATTTTACGTGGAGCGGCTGCCTACCAAACCTCCACAACCCATTTACTGTGTGACACAGTACTTCTTGGCAAGACTGGTGTCAGATTTTCTAGCTTCTGACAATCCGTAGGTAACGACTGCCAAAGATTTCCAAATAACAGCCGGAACCAACGGCTTAACGTGCTTTCCGAGGCACGGAGGAGTCTCGGTATGTTAAGATGGTCACCCATCCACAGACCTTGACCTCGGCACGATTATTTAGCAAAACTTAAAAAATCAAAACAAAACTTTGTTTTCATTTCCTAACCACAAGTTTTGCGAGTTTTTGAGTACTTAATTATGTGTTAAATTGTATTTAAATCTTATAATGGTTTTGGGCACATATAACGTTTTTTTTAGTGATCGAAGCAAAATACGTATAACGATTTACTCAGTAACGATAACGACTCATTCAGTAGGTACTAAAAATATCATCGCCTGCCTAGCCTTTCACCTACTATGCTGGGGTCGGTTTTCAGTCAAACTGGATTCAGCTGAATACCTACCATTGTTTTAGGTACGTAAAGCGCTGCCAGAGTTGCGGATTATGTTCGAAAGAGTTACCGCGGCCCTGGAAAGCAAAGGAAGGGCACTAGGAGGAGCACGGATGGGTTTTAGTCAGTAAGAGTCTGACGCTCGCTTCCGCTCCGCCCTGAGCGGGAGAAGTCATTTGATGATTTCCCATCCATAAAAAAAGGTACGTAAAGCGACTGCCTGTTTGACCTTCACAACCTAATAACTGGGAAACACGGTAGGTAGGTACCTCTTGGCAAGACTGGTGTTAGATTGTCTAGCTTCAGGCAATCCGTAACGTCTGCCAAAGACCTACAAATGACAGCCAACAACTTAACATGTTATCCGAAGCACGAAGGAATCTCGGTACCTATGTAAAAATGGTCAGACATCAAAATACAAAATACAATGGCCGACTTCGGCAAGCATTGCTTAACCTTAATATCAACCCTGGCGGCTGTTATTATTAAGTCATGAGCAACCAGTCTCCTCATTCCTCTGTACGTAGGTACAATTTTTTCCGACATCCATGCGAACGAAGTCGCAGGCACAGCTAGTTTAATATTAACCGCTGCGGCCCCGACATGTGAAAATTCCCAAAAAAAAATACATCTTATGTAATAGGTAAATAAACATTAAATTCGCGATTAATTCGCAACACACCGGTGTGTTGCCGGGGCCGGAGCGGTTAAATTCGGAAGCAGTTGATAAGCATTAATAAGCAAAACTAAATGAAAGAGTATGTAGTTGGAGATTTAGTTCATAAAATATCGGATGTAGCTTTAACTTGGGCCACAAAGCCATTATATTAGACCCCTCGTTAAAAATCCTAACGAGGGGTCATAGACATAATTAATCAGTTACGATGGAGACAGGAAAGCTAATAGTAGACCAGACAACCTTGGCACAGAGCACGGTAAACTTTATTCAGCCATCTGAATAAAGTTTCAATCTGAATAAAATGTCCATACATTGTTCCCAAAATGGTTACTGAAGGCCGCCTCAATAATTATGGTAAGCATGACACGCACGCACACACAGATGCGAACGTACGGCGGTCTCAAACAAATGCTGATCGCGAGTGTACTTGCACTCGCTGTACGTGATGAGTGTCTAATGAGTGCGTGCGTTTTTATTCGTTGTATGAAGCCGTCATGTATGTCCTATCATTGGCATTGTTCGTCGGTTCTTTGAGCTCCTTTTTGGTTCGACGTTGAGCTACTCGACTACTGACCAAGGTTCGCATTGACTGGACAGGTCCACTCAAATCTGTGTGTTTCCTCAAAAGACCATTTCAGACACTGATCTGCATGATCCTTATATCGTAATGTGAATGTGGGGAGCATGTAGATCGCTATGATATGGGTTCATTTCATGTTAGTCAACAATGTCTGGCAGTTAGAGTTTTTTTTATGCGACCTACCCAAATGTCCTTACTTTGGTATTGTTCGTCAAAACATTGAGCTCCTTGAAGTTCTAAGTTTGAGCTACACGATAATTGACAATTGTTTGCACTGTCTGGACAAGTCCACTCAAATCTGTGTGGTACTTTCCTCAAAAGACCGCCTCAGACATTAACCTACATGGTTCTCATATGATTTGACCAGTACGGACTTCAAAAGAGACTGACCTCTGGGTTTGTTTCGGTGTTTCTTCTCAGGGTAGTCAGCTACGAGACACCGGCCTCATCTAGCTTAAAAAGAAAAGTTTGACGTGTAAAAGTGTTATTTTTTTTATTAG
This sequence comes from Melanchra persicariae, assembly GCA_947386135.1. Lineage (NCBI taxonomy): Eukaryota > Metazoa > Arthropoda > Insecta > Lepidoptera > Noctuidae > Melanchra > Melanchra persicariae. Next base: position 2,402,431 of record OX376661.1, on the reverse strand, counting down.
TGATGGGTTTGCTCGTTTGCTCTTGACTCTAGTCAATGTCAGATATGACAGATACATAGTCTACGATGATACGATTTACAACCTACTTACAAAATAAACATCATTTATCATTTGTCAGCTATCTTTTTCTGATTAAGCAGTTCCAAAGTTCAAAGCCATTCATTTCGATATGATAATGTTTGCTTACTATCTCAGCGACTTTATCTGTGTTGATTGTTTTTTTTTCTAAATACGGTGAAATTTTGTTATAATAACGTGACAATAACATTACTCGTAGTGTCAATTTCTTTTCCGGTTTCAAAGACTATTGGGTCACGAAGCCACAGAACGAGACACAGCAGTTTTTTCTAACACGGTAATAGTGTTGCGACTTATAAGTAAAAGAAACAATTTATGTGTAATTATCGTTAATTTATTTTTATACAAAATCGTACCTACACACATTTGAAAGGGCATAAAGGAACTTTCCAACCGTACATACATCTGTTAATGGTTACAATTTGAACACAGCCATTATACAACCTGTAACAAAAAAAAGGCAATACCTTATAAGGGGGTCACTGTACCTTCTCATCATTATGAACAACTTTCACTATGGGACCAACACAGAAATCACACAAAAAAATCGACTGGTCCATACATGTATGAACAGCTGATTTATTTTTCGCAATTTTGGGGTTGGTCCCATAGTAAAAGTTGTTCATAATAATGAGTAAAATGACCCCTTAAGAGGTATTGCATTTATTCTGTTACACATTGTTCACATAATCACCAAGAGATAATAGGGTTTACTTCAACAATAAGCCGTTTTCAATAAAATAACACGATCCGGTCACACTCCTAGCCTTGTCACTGGCTAGATACACGATTATATCACCAATCTCATCAGGATCTGAAGATCTTCCTAATGCTGTGAAGGTCGCAGGGTCAGGTCTTGAAGCCGCGTCAACAGCCGACACAAGGTCAGTTTTAACTGGTCCAGGATTGACTGAGTTCACTCGTACGCCAGAAGGTGCCAGTTCCGTAGCAGCAAATCTTGTGAAATGATCCATACCAGCTTTAGAAATGCCGTAAGACATAACTCTGCGTACCGAAGTTGTCGAAGATAAAACACTGGATACATTTATGATGTTGCCTTTTGACTTTATGAGGTGCGGGACAGCTAAGTTGGTGATGAGGATGACGGGGCGCAGGTTCGTGTTCATGACCTCGTCGTAGTTCTGTAGTAGATTGGGTTCCAGTATGCTCGCGAACTTCAAAATACCAGCGTTGTTGACGAGGACGTCGAGTTTCCCAAACTTGTCTACTGTTTTTTGAACGATTGTCTTCGCTTCCTCTTCTTTAGAGATGTCTGCTTTGATGATGAGGGTGTTCACTCCATGTTGCTCACAAAGTTTAGCGACTTCCTTTAGTTTTTCTTCGTTTCTTCCGACAATGGCAACAGACGCTCCATCCTTGGCAAATTGTTTTGCAGTAGCCGCCCCGATTCCAGCGCTACCGCCTGTAACTAGGACCACTTTGTTTGCAAACATGGTAAACTACTGTACCTACGACACCAATATTCAAAACTGACTAAACTACTACGGCTTTAAATACGTAGTTTTATCATGAAAAATCACCAAATCACTGTCATAAAGATTAACCAAAGTGACTATGCACTTGGTGACTCCAAGTGCATAGTCATCTTACTGATATTAACATGTTTGTTTTTCTGAAATTTCTACACTAACCTTTAAGTTTAGGAGTACCTATTAGGATTCCGTTATTGAAAAGGTTCACGTTAGTTATTTACGTTCCAGTCCTCTAATTATTTACAACAAAATTAGATTTTACCTCTCTTTTTTGTAGCTTTGCATCATATTGTGTATTATTTCCCCATTTTTCATTCATGTTTAAGATCCATATAAAAAGGGAAAAGTCTCTGTCTGTGTCTGGTGTCGGGAGATCACGTGCATCATTGAACGCAACGCATTTTTTTTAGGGGCAAAGATAACTCTGCAGTGACTGGCACTATGGTTAATCTTTACGGCAATGATCTGGTGATTTTTCATGATAAAACTACGTATTTAAAGCCATAGTCGCTTAGTCAGCTATGAAATTTGGTGTCGTAGGTACAGTAGTTTACCATGTTTGTAAACAAAGTGGTTCTAGTTACAGGCGGTAGCGCCGGCATTGGGGCAGCTACTGCAGAAATATTTGCCAAGGATGGAGCGTCTGTTGCCATTGTCGGAAGAAACGAAGAAAAACTAAAGGAAGTCGCTAAACTTTGTAAGCAACATGGAGCGAACACTCTCATCATCAAAGCAGACATCTCCAAAGAAGAGGAAGCGAAAACAATCGTTCAAAAAACAGTAGACAAGTTCGGGAAACTCGACGTCCTCGTCAACAACGCTGGTATTTTGAAGTTCGCGAGCATACTGGAACCCAATCTACTTCAGAACTACGACGAGGTCATGAACACGAACCTGCGCCCCGTCATCCTCATCACCAACTTAGCAGTCCCGCACCTCATAGAGTCAAAAGGCAACATCATAAATGTATCCAGTGTTTTATCTTCGACAACTTCGGTACGAAGAGTTATGTCTTACGGCATTTCCAAAGCTGGTATGGATCATTTCACAAGATTTGCTGCTACGGAACTGGCATCTTCTGGCGTACGTGTGAACTCAGTCAATCCTGGACCAGTTAAAACTGACCTTGTGTCGGCTGTTGACGCGGCTTCAAGACCTAACCCTGCGACCTTCACAGCATTAGGAAGATCTTCAGATCCTGAAGAGATTGGTGATATAATCCTGTACCTAGCCAGTGACAAGGCTAGGAGTGTGACCGGATCGTGTTATTTTATTGAAAACGGATTATTGTTGAAGTAAACCCTATTATATCTTTGTGATTATGTAAACAATGTGTAACAGAATAAATGTAATATATCTTAAGGGATCATTGCACTCATCATTATGAACAACTTTTACCATGGGACCAACCGCGAAATTGCGAAAATTATATGCAAATTTATTTAAATATTCAAATGTGTTTAGATACACACATTTGAAACAGCATAGGGCATTTTTTTAAAAATAAATTAAGGATAGTTACACATAAATTGTTTCTTTTACTTACAAGTCGCAACACTATTACCGTGTTAGAAAACCTGCTGTCTCGTTCTGTGGCTTTGTGACCCAATAGTCTTTGAAACCGAAAAAGAAATTCACGCTTCGAGTAATGTTTTTTGTCACGTTATTTTAACGAAATTTCACCGTATTTAGAAAAAAAAATCAATCACCTCAGATAAAGTCGCTGAGAAAGTAAGCAAATTATATTAACATATCGAAATGAATGGCTTTGAACTTTGGAACTGCCTTATCAGAAAAAGATAGCTGACGGCTTCATACAACGAACAAAAACGCACGCACTCATTAGACACTCATCATGTACCCACAGCGAGTGCAAGTACACTCGCGAGTACTCGCGACGACCGGCATTTGTTTGAGACCGCCGTACGTTCGCGTATGTGTGCGTGCGTGTCATGCTTATCATAATATGGAGGCGTCCTTCAGTAACCATTTTGGGAACAATGCTACTATTAGCTCTCCTGCCTCTTCCGTAACTGACATATTATGTATATGAATGTTGAGTGGTCTAATAGTCAGAAGTTTTCTTGCCCTGGTAGTGGTTCCATGAAAAATCCTCTTCCATGGCCTCGTTGTAAGTTTTGAACTCTTGTTTGCAGAGGTAGTCTCTGGAAGTGTTTATTTGATGACGAACGAAAACATATTCACAGATTGAGAACTGCGCTATCGCTGAGTGAGATTGCTTGTTGTCTTGGAAAAATGTGTGATTTCTGTGGAATAAGTCACGGGAGCGCAGCAACGGGATAAAGCTAGTGTTATGTTTTCTCGAGAGGTGTGTGTGATATTTTGATCTTTTCTTCAAATCAATCTACCTATACAGTTCTCGTTTCGCACGTAATAATTATTTGAATTGGATAATACATTCATGTTTTTGAATTTCTCTGTTGTCGATACAAAGATTACGCGCGCGTCTCTGGCGGCAAAATTAAGAAGTTGCCTAAGAATGACACTTGCTTTCCTGCGATTCGAACTCATAAAACAGTCCGGAATATCAACTATCGGGCAGTTGCCCACTAGAGAACAACCAGTCTGGTCCGAGGGTCCTAACTTTTCTATGGAGGTTTGCGAGACTTTACTCTTTTTAAAAGCTTTTTTTCCGCATAACTCTATAAAATCACCTAGTAGTATCAAAATTTTTGTGTTTAACAATTGTATAGCGTTTTCAACAGTTCGGTAGAAGAGTTCTATGTCTTTCGACTTGTAGACTAAATTTTTTACACAATACGTTAACAATTTCAATATAGGTACCTACCTTCATTTATAGGTGTAACAATTAATTAAAGGCTTACACCACGTGCACAATTTGTGTATATTATACACATATTATTAAACAATAAAGTATTGCTTTTAACTTTTTTTGAATCTTTAAATGTTTTTTTTTCATGACATTTCACTAAAAAAGCCTAATCCGTTTCTTCCATTTGCATTCATTTCCATCTTGCATGTGACTGGAAAAGATCCAAATCGTATTCTTCTTTTCTTTTGTCTAGTCCTCGAACCTCACTGAGACTTATAACATCCCATTTTAAAATTGAGAGTGCGTGATCTGTTCTGAAATCCTATTATCCTTCAAGAGCGTTCTAACGTTTAGGCATGCTGCGTAGAGATATTGGGTTTGTTTTTGGGTGTCACAGTGTTTGTTTTCGTAAGATTTTTTGGTTGAGTGTTAACCCTTGGGAGCAGTGGTCAGACTCTTGGGCGGAGCACCGCCGTGTCCTCCTAGAGGCGATCGGCGGCGGTGACCTCTCGCGTCCGGCCCTGGTACAATCCATGGTCCGGAGCGAGAAGGCAAGGGAAGCAGACACCTCCTTCTGCAAAGCAGTCATGCTAGCGCCGGTGGAGGCGGCAATATGAGTATTGACGGAGGCCGCATTTTCTCTTACGCGAATGATACTGCCATAGTCTTTGGTGATAAGACTTGGGCAAAAGTTAGAAGGTCTCAGCCGAAACCGGCCAGTCAAAGATTGCAGATTGGCTCAATCGTAACCTCCTCTCGAATTCCAATTAAAGATCCACTGCTGTGCCAACCCCCCAATTCCTGACTGCTCGTGTACAAAAAGTTACAGTATACCTAGGTATCATGATTGACCAGTGCCTGTCCTGGCACATGTACACTGAACTGATCATGGAAAGGGTTAGGCAATTAATATAGACTTTTAAAACATTGCGACACATTGCTTCAAAGAATCTATTGCAAAAAGTCTACATCTCACTGGCCCAATCGATTCTTACAAACTGTTTGCTATGTTGGGGTGGGACTTGAGAGGGCACAGCGATCTCTGCTTAAGGTTAATATGCTCTTCCAACCCTATAGGTTCCCAACCCAAAGCCTTTACCTAACCTCTGACCTTCTGTCTGTAAGAAAACTATACATACTCCATCTGATCCTGAGAAAACACAAATCCCCCCCGTACGATCCCGTTAAGCTGAATATAAGTACCAGAAGACGCTACTTAGTCACTCCAACTGTTCTAGTTAGATCTGTTTTTGCTAATAGGCAATATGGAAGGCAATCTTCTCAGTTGCACAACCTATTGAATAAAGAGCTACATGTCCATCATCTGAGCCTCGGTGACTGTAAAGAAGTTGTGACTGACTGGCCTAAGACTAAAACCTACGACGACATAGAGGCCATGGTTACATTGCTGCCATAATCTGTCTAGTAATTAATTGGACTGCAGTATCGGAATTCGTTAGTGGAGGAAGCTGTTCCTGGCTGCCTCTGATCCCAAGACATTGTCACAGGGCTAACCCATACCTAAACTCACATCTATGTCGCGTCATGGGTGGCCGAGACGCGAAGCTCCGGGTCTTCTTCACAATCCAATATAGTTTTGGATGTGGACACTGTTGCAGGTACTCGAACGAACGATAATTTAAATTAAAATAACTTTATTCAGACCAACAGTTTAGACAGGAAACAGACAACGTGCGTGGTTGGGCATTCAGTCGAGACTGCCTGAGCGTTAGAGCGACCACCTCTAGCCCCACCCGTACTCGCTGTCCCCTCCACCGACGATCGTGTCCAAGCGGTAGGCGCGCTTGCGTTTCCGATCACGTGATTATAAGGTTTCGAAACAATTTGTTAGATGGCGCTGTCCGTAGTCCCACAGTAGCGCCATCATTCTACGACATCTATATATGCAGGTGAACAAACCTATTGCACACACACTCAAAACCCACTCCGAGCCCACTCGCATAAATCACACAAGTGCGTTTTTGTATTTTATTTATATTTTCTTTGCTATTAATTTATTATACTGTTTTCAATTGCATACACTGTATAATGTCAAATGGAAGAGCGGAGTCACCAAACACAAGCCTCTTCTTGCTTATGGTGATGTCCAAATCACATTATGTTAATGCTTTAGTGAGATGTTTTTTTATTATTTATTTATAGTTTACAAAATTATACCTAATCATTAATCACATTTGAAAACACATTAGGAAATCAGAAACTTACTAACGGCAAGCTAACGGCAAATGTTTCAGTTCGTTAACAATTAAAACACAGCCATTCAAATACAGATAATCACCAATAGAAGGGTTTACCGCAGCAAAAAGCCGTTATCGATAACATAAGACGAACCGGTCACGCTCCGAGCCTTGTCACCGGCTAGGAACAGGATTATGTCAGCAACCTCATCAGCATTTAAAGGTCTCTCGAATAATATGACGCTGGCAGGGTCAGAGTTACCCTCCAAAACTGTAGTGGCTTAGTAGGATAACTTATTACGAGTGTTACAGTGTTCAACATGTTCGCAAACAAAGTGGTGATAGTCACAGGCAGTAGCGCCGGCATCGGAGCACTTACTGTCGAGTGATGTTTGCCAAGGAGGGGGCATCTGTTGCCATTGTCGGAAGAAACGAAGAAAGATTGAAGGAAGTCGCTAAACGTTGTGAGCAGCATGGAGCCAACACCCTCATCATCAAAGCAGACATCTCTAAAGAAGAGGAAGCGAAAATAATCGTCCAGAAAACTGTTGACAAGTTTGGGAAGCTCGACGTCCTCGTCAACAACGCTGCCATTTTGAAATTCGCGAGTATATTGCAACCCAATCTACTACAGAACTACGACGAGATCATGAACACGAACCTGCGCCCCATCGTCCTCATCACCAACCTAGCAGTCCCGCACCTCATAGAAACAAAAGGCAACATCATAAATATATCTAGTGTTTGATCAATGACAACCAAGGTACCCGGAATGTTATCTTATAGCCTTTCAAGTGCTGGTATAGATCATTTTACAAGATTTGCTGCTATGGAACTGGCACCCTCTGGCGTGCGAGTGAATTCTGTCAATCCAGGAGCAGTTATAACTACGACGCAGCCATCAGTCGTCCCTGTAGAGTTACTCCAGGGTAACTCTGACCCTGCCAGCGTCACATTATTCGAAAGACCTTTAAATGCTGATGAGGTTGCTGACATGATCTTGTTCCTAGCCAGTGACAAGGCTCGGAGCGTGACCGGGTCGTCTTATGTTATCGATAACGGCTTTTTGCTGCAGTAAACCATTCGATTGGTGATTATCTGTATTTAAATGACTGCGTTTAAATTGTAAACGACCGGATGCATAAGCGGTTGGATAGTTTCTGATTTCCTATTAGTAATGTGTTTTTAAACGTGAGAAGGTTTGATTTTTTAAATTATAAATAAACGGTTATTCAGGGAAAAAATGTTTCTTTTGCTAATACAACGCTGCACTTTTCCCGGATTGGATAAACCGCAAGTTGAGCTCGCACGCCAAGGGTTCCAGATCTACTATTATGATATTATGTTATTACTTTAAAACAATTGATTATGAGTTTTCCTCTCATCTTTAAGGAACGAACGATCATCTGTCCTAATTCATACTTTAATAGTGTTAACCCGAAAGTGACTTTACTTCACCGAACCAATTTCGATGAATGAAGATGGGACCCTGCGGAGAAATGGAGACAGCTTTAGGTTTTTTGTTGAGGAAATCTATATCAACGCGAGAAAAGCCGTGTGAAACAGTGAGTGTCGTATGTTTTTCAAAATTTTAGGTTAAGTAGTTTCGGAAATACAATATCTCACCCAACCTAGGTGGGATATTGTTGTGTTGTGGTGTTTGTGCCGAATAAATGTTTTCTATTAAATTCTACTGAAGTAATAGAATACGTTAACCCAGATGATAATAAGGTCAAACAAATCCAGAAGAAAAGCAAATCAGCTGATATATTATTTCCAAAATATTCAAAAATGCACAACGTTAATGTTCAAGTTTTCACTTTTGCCGGCGGCACTCCTGCAGCGCAAGCCGTTGTTGTTTTTAACGGTATCTGGCATCCCGTTTACAAAATGGGTTATTAGACGCGTTGGCTAGGTGAAATTTACACCGCTCATTAAACGACACCGTTCAATGAAAAGGCCAGGCAGCCAATTAGACGGCTGATTAAGCTAGTTGGCTGCGACACAAACACTAAAGCTTTCAGAGTGTACTGCAGCCCCAAACATAATTTTATGTACTAAAAAGAGAAATTGAATGAGCAGTACCAAAAAATCGAAGATACACAGAGATGAAAGCAAAACAAACGAAGTTCTAAAGTCACGGAAGGCCAGCTGTTTCCAACGAACAAAAACAGTAGTACGCACACATAGACGCACACGTACAGCGTTCTCAAACAAATGCCATCAAATTTCATCAAAATCGGTTCAACAGTTTGGTTTTTAAATCCAAATAGCTGGTAAAAACATGTCATCATAGTTGACAAAATTGCATATTTTGCTTTCCTGTGACTATTTTCATCACGATTTGGCACAAGTTTTTCAAACTGAAATAGCGTAGCCGTAGTAGTATAAGTAAGAAAATCCAGTTTATCTCTTCAAATCTTTAATTAATTTTGATACAAAATCTTAAAACCTTTGTACACATTTGCAAACACATAAAAATTAGAAATATTCCAACCATACATACATGTATATGTTAACGGATATTTACAATTTTAACACAATCGTTACAAAACTGATAATTACCAAGTTATAAGAAGGTTTACTTGAGCAAAAAGCCGTTATCAATAACATAACACGACCCGGTCACACTCCTAGCCTTGTCACTGGCTAGGTACAGGATTATGTCACCAATCTCATCAGGATCTGAAGATCTTCCTAATAATGTAAAGTTTGCAGGATCAATATTTGTAGCCGTATCAACAGCCGCCACAATGTCAGTTAGAACTGGTCCAGGATTGACTGCGTTCACTCTTACGCCAGAAGTTGCCAATTCCATAGCAGCAAATCTTGTGAAATGATCCATACCAGCTTTGGAAACGCTGTAAGACATAACTCCTGGTACCTTGGCTGACGTAGAAAAACCACTGGATACATTTATGATGTTGCCTTTTGTTTCTATGAGGTGCGGGACTGCTAGGTTGGTGATGAGGACGACGGGGCGCAGGTTCGTGTTCATGATCTCGTCGTAGTTCTGTAGTAGATTGGGTTGCAGTATACTCGCGAACTTCAAAATACCAGCGTTGTTGACGAGGACGTCGAGTTTCCCGAACTTGTCTACGGTTTTTTGGACGATTGTCTTCGCTTCCTCTTCTTTAGAGATGTCTGCTTTGATGATGAGGGTGTTGGCTCCATGCTGCTCACAACGTTTAGCGACTTCCTTTAGTTTTTCTTCGTTTCTTCCGACAATGGCAACAGAAGCCCCCTCCTTGGCGAACATCTTGACAGTAGCTGCTCCGATGCCAGCGCTACCGCCCGTAACTATGACTACTTTTTTTGCAAACATGTTGAACAACTTTGCGACACCAAATTAGATAGCTTACTAAGCAAAGACGGCTCTAACACATAGTTTTATCGCAAAAAACAGCTTAGTCATCGATGTTTGGATACTTCAGAATGCATGTCATGCTAACTGTCGTTAATTGACTTACCTTTTCGTTAAATCTAATATTTACCCATATGATTAGGACCAGAACGTGACTATTTCTGACTGCAGGGTCAAAAGAACCTAATGGTATGATGTCATGCCATTCGAACCTAACCCAGTGGTATTGAACCAAGTGATTTACCTAGCTGTTAAATTAAATGCCGGGAAAATACTTAGGCTGCTGATTAAACGGCGTCGATAAATGACAAGGCTAGGCCGCTAATTAAACGGCGAATTAAGCAGTTGGCTGCGACAGCTACACAGTAAAACATCCTTAATTTATTAAAAATTTAAAAATTATAAATCGTAGTTTCCTTATCTTCTTCTTATTATTGGATGGTTATTTCTTCTAAATATTCAATGCTATTTATGCTTACTGTACCAGGAACTAAAGGAAATTAGGTATTTTGAAGACTATATGGATTCCAGTGAGTGACCAGTGAGTGACGATCAGCGGCGAAGGTGGTGTGACGATCTCATCATGTTTGCGGGGAAAGCTTGGCCAGAGATAGCCCAAGACATTGAGGTTTGGAAGGAGAAGGGGGAGGCCTTTGCTCAGCAGTGGGACACAAAAGTAGGCTAGGAAAAAAAAAAAAAAAAGTGGATTCAGGCAGTTTGTTAAATATTTGTGGTGCCATTCCTAGAAAAAACTAGTTTGAAGACAATAGCTCTAAGTGGATCTATTTGGCGCAACCACGGGGCACAATATTATTGTTTTAAAATTCAAGTTTATTTTTGTTTGTACTCATATTAAATATTGTGTGTATCTGTGTGTGTCAAATAAACTAATTTTCATTCTTTTCTTTAAGTGCCTTGATGGCGTTTGGTGGACTAGGTTCCGAATCGAATTTTGTAATTTTTGATAAACATGACAACTTCATAAATACTCATGGACTGAATTGTTAGTATTTTCATAGGATGGTTTAGTGTTTTTGGTCATGAAAACTGCACGAAGACACTTTTTTGGGCTCTGAAGGCAATTTCTCTGTCTGCAAAATTACTCCAGAACATTGCGCCGTACTGCAGTGTGGTGGAGACGTATGCATGATAAGCGGTACGAACAGTTAGCTTCGATTGGGGACCTTGCCTACATTGGGTAACGCGTAGCAACACTGATTATGATTTATAATTAAGTATATGATCAACGTGTGTCGTCCACGTCATGTGTTTATCTAATCAAAGGCATGTCATCGATTTTAATCGTGTTTCGTTCAAATGTGCATTTGGACTAATAGGATTCGTTCGTTGGTCGAAGTTCATAATGTTTATCCAAAATTAATTTTTATATTGATGTTGGTTCGCCATTGAATTGTTAATCTTAATTAAACTACTAGGTATTTATTTATTTTGGAACGAGTCTAAATTCTTTCCTTCTATTGCAGTACAGTCATCACCGAGTAGTCATAGGATGTTCTATAGTTAGGAGAATGTCGTTTATGTAGATAACAAAGAAATTCTTAAACAGTCACACACGGCCATGGACGAGGGTCCCATGCGGATGGCGAGACATCGGCCGCGACTAAAATATGTAGGTATTCCCAAAGAAAGAACCCGATACCAGTTTACCAGAACCGGGTATGAACCCAAGACATGAGAAGTAGGTACCTACAACGTGTGTCAATTGTTGTCCAAGGTGTGTCTATTTTGTCATAGACATAATATATCAGTAACGGAAAAGACAGGAAAGCTAATACTAGACCAGACAACCTTGACACAGTAGATACGGTAAACTTTGTTTAAACGGACATTGTTCCCAAAATAGTTATTGAAGGACACCTACATAACAAGATATTGATAAGCCAGATCACGATATACAGTCGAGTCGCACGCACACACAGACGCGCGTACAGCAATCTCAAACAAATGCCGTCGCAAGAGCATTCGCAGTACGTGACGAGTGGTTATGTGTGCGTGCGTTTTTGTTCGTTGTATGAAGCCCTCCTATCTTTTTAGGGTTCCGTACCCAAAGGGTAAAAAAGACCCTACTACCGAGTCTGTCCGTCTGTCTCTCTGTCCGTCTGTCTGTATGTCACCAAGCTGTATCTCATAAACCGTGATAGCTAGACAGTTGAAATTTTCACAGATGATGTATTTCTGTTGCCGATATACCAGCAAATACTAAAATCAGAATTTAATAAATATTTAAGGTGGGCTCTCATACAACAAACGTGATTTTTGAAATTTTGCCTTTTTTTTAACCGACTTCTAAAAAAGGAGGAGGTTTCGTAATTCGGATGTTTGTATTATTTTTTTTTTTGTTTGTTCGCGCATAACTCCGTCGCTTGCCAACCGAATTGAAAAATTCTTTTTTTGTTGGAAAGGGTATACTTCCCATATGGTCCCATTTTATTTACAAAATTGGTTCAGTAGTTTGGTTTTTAAATCCAAATAGCTGGAAAGAATATGTGGAAAAATCATCCATGTATACGAAATTGCGTATTTTTGCTTTCCTGTGACTTTCCAGTGATGTTGTTAGGTGTGGGGTACCACTAAAAAGTGAAAAATAAAAAACTTTTTCACAAAAAAAAGAAATCGACTTCCAAAAAACACTACAAAGTTCAAAATAGCTTTAATTTCGGAAGTCAGTGACAAATAACCAAGAAGCAACCAAAAACACCGACTTCCGAAATTAAAGTTATTTTGAACTTTGTAGTGTTTTTTGGAAGTCGGTTTTTATAGATAATGGTACGGAACCCTTCGTGCTCGAGTCCGACTCGCACTTGGCCATTTCTTTCTGATTAGACAGTGCATAAGTTCAAAGACATTAATATCGGTATCTACCTATGTCTAAGTATATTTGCTTGCTTTCTCAGCAACTTCATCCGTGTTGATTTAACTACATCGTATTTCTTCAAAATACGGTGTTATTATAAAAGACCTACGTTGCGTCAGTTTTTCTCGGTTTCAAAAGAAACGTTTTTCCAAAGACAATTGGGTAACGAAGTCACAGAATGAGGTACAACAGCTTTTTATAAAAGGGAAATAGTGTTGCCATTTATAAAAAAAAGATAGTTAGATACAGTTTATGTCTGAATAATCTATAATTATTTATTTTTATACAAAACTATACCTATACACATTTGAAAACACATAAAAAAATCAGGTACTTTCCAACCGCACATAGGTACATCTATTAACGTTTACAATTAAAACAAAGTCATTTAATAAATGTTAATCACCAAGATATAGAAGCGTTTACTTGAGCAAAAAGCCGTTATCAATAACATAACACGACCCGGTCACACTCCTAGCCTTGTCACTGGCTAGGTACAGGATTATGTCACCAATCTCATCAGGATCTGAAGATCTTCCCAGTAATGTAAAGCTTGCAGGGTCAGGACCTGCAGCCACGAGATCAGCCGGCACAATGTCAGTTAGAACTGGTCCAGGATTGACTGCGTTCACTCTTACGCCAGAAGGTGCCAGTTCCATAGCAGCAAATCTTGTGAAATGATCCATACCAGCTTTGGAAATGCCGTAAGATAGAACTCCTGATACCGCAGTTGTAGCTAAAATACTGGATACATTTATGATGTTGCCTTTTGTTTCTATGAGGTGCGGGACTGCTAGGTTGGTGATGAGGACGACGGGGCGCAGGTTCGTGTTCATGACCTCATCGTAGTTCTGTAGTAGATTGGGTTGCAGTATACTCGCGAATCTCATAATGCCAGCGTTGTTGACGAGGACGTCGAGTTTGCCGAACTTGTCTACTGTTTTCTGGACGATTGTCTTCGCTTCCTCTTCTTTGGAGATGTCTGCTTTGATGATGAGGGTGTTCGCTCCATGCTGCTCACAAAGTTTAGCGACTTCCTTTAGTTTTTCTTCGTTTCTTCCGACAATGGCAACAGAAGCCCCCTCCTTGGCAAACATCTCGACGGTAGCTGCTCCGATGCCGGCGCTACCGCCCGTAACTAGTACCACTTTTTTTGCAAACATGTTGAACAACTTTGCGACACCAAATTAGATAACTTACTAAGCAAAGACGGCTCCAACACACTGTTTTATCGCATAAAATTACTTAGTCATCGTTATAAAGATATTTCAAAATGCATAGTCATGCTTATCAACGGTTTTAACTTTTTAACAAATAAACGAGTTTTTTTTCGTTTTAAATTTATTTGCTCATATGATTAGGACCTAAGACTTAGCACGTGACCGTTGCAGAATGAGTTAATTACTACATAGTTTTGCATCATCCATCGTGAATGCAAATCGCGATGACTTATACCAGTTATTTTTAATTTCTATTTTTAACCCACTTACAAAAACAGGAGGTTCTCAATTCAGTTCATCAGAGTCCGACTCGCACTTGGCGAGTTTTAAATACAATTATACCTGACATGTTTGATTTTTATTATTTTGCTCGATTTCAACGGCATAATAGTGGAATATAATAATGGCGATGGTAAGCGCGTCCGACTTGCACTTGGTCGATTTTTTACTGTGTGTTCGTTCCCGTTGTGTTGTGTCTACGTAGGTATGTTTTCTACTCTAATATACTCTACTTATTCACTTGACGGGCGTTTCTCCTTTACCGTATGTACATTATTATCGAAAACAGTTTTTTGTCAAAATTTTAATTAGTTGTAGACATAGAGGTTTTATAGTCTTTGGTTGTAGATGATTCAGTAGGTAGGCCCCTAAGTAGGTAGTAGGGGCGGACCGTGATTTTGTGGGGCCCTGGGCTACAGGGCCCCACAAAATGACGGTCCACCCCTGCTAAAGCGGCACTGTACTAGAAACTACCTCTGTATGAAGCCGTTTTGTGCTGACATTTTTTTATAGTTGGGAAATCATCAAATGACTCCTTCCGCTCTGGGTGGAGCGGGAGGGAGTGTCAGACTCTTACTGACTAAAACCCATCCGTGCTCTTCCTAGTGTCCTATGCATTCCCGCCGCGGGGACTCTTTCGAATAAAATCGGCAACCCTGGCAGGCTCAGGCTGACGTAGGTACCTACAACCAGCCGCAGAGGGTGATGGCCGTCAGAGTCATCAGGGGTTATCGCACGATCTCCTACGAGGCGGCTTGCGCACTGGCCGGGTCTCCGCCCTGGGACCTGGAAGCAAAAGTGCTAGCGTCAATGCATCGGTGGCGCGAGGACGCGCGGGCGCGCGGTGACCGACTGACGCAGCGACATTTTTAACTGCGTCGGTAGCAGCTGCGCGAGGTCCTGGTGGCGGAATGGCGGAACAGGCTCTCACGCCCTACCTCGTCACTACCGGGCCATCCGGCCAGTGCTCAGGAGCCGGACGCTCGGTGTCACCACTGCTTCGACTGTCAGGAGGACACGGCGCGGCATACGCTGGCGGAGTGTGTCGTTTGGGAGGAGCCGCGCCGTGTCCTCGTCTCTGTGGTAGGCAGTGACCTCTCGTTGCCGCTGTAGTCCGATCTATGGTCGGCGGCGAGGAGTCCTGGGACGCGGTGGTCCCCTTCTCCGAAACAGTCATCGCGCAGAAGGAGGCAGCGGAAAGAGAGAGGAAAAAGGAAGGAAAAACTGTTTCGCAGATTATTGAACGTTTCCATCCATAACGCTTATGTGTTACTTACGCATCACAATAAAATACCTCAGCGGCAGTTTCGTGTGAGATTGGCGGACGAAATTTAAAAAAATGTAATCCATTAATACTGGGAAGCTATTGCCCCATTTCAATTCGCTGTACATTGCAGCGTGGATCGCCAACTCGCCTCGCTGTCTGTCTTACGGCCGCTTTGAGGGGGTTGGCGGTCAGACTTTTCCAATGTGGTTTTATTAGTACATAAGTGATATTACTTATTAGGGAAATTTTCTTGATCTTAGTTGCTTGTAATCACTTAAATCGATCCACCCGCAATGTACAGCGAATTGAAGTGGGGGCAATAGCTTCCCAGTCGCCACCGGTAGGGTTCTTGTATTTCGGTAAATCGAAGATAATTCACGCTGTACAACATGTGACAGAATAAACGCAATACCTCTTAAGGGGTCATTGTATCTACTAATCATTATGAACCGAGGTGTAACCGTGCCGATAACCGACCAACTTGACCTTCTTGGTGTTACGTTGACATCTACCCTCAATTTTGGCACATTTATAGAGGCAAAGGCTCAAGTGGCTGCCAAAAAGTTGGGAATTCTAGCAAAGGTGCGACGGTACTTCACGCCGGAACAGCTGCTCAAACTTTATCACGCGCAAGTTCGATCGTGTATGGAGTACTGCTCGCATCTTTGGGACGGATCTGCCAGATACCAGCTTGATGCGCTTGAGTCAATAGAGAAACGAGCCAAGAGGATCATCGGCAATGATAGGCTCGTCGAGTCGAAGCTCCAAAGTCTCGAACATCGACGCCGAGTTGCTAGCCTGTCGGTTTTCCACCGGTTGCATTTTGGAGAGTGTGCAACGGAATTGCATAGTTTGATTCCGCCTAGCCCGTTCCATCATCGGACCACAAGACGTACGGCGATGCGCCACCGGTACATGGTGGAGATCCTACCCACACGCACAAAGCGTTTTGGGAATATATTCATTGTGCGTACCGCTAAGGAGCGGAATTCCCTGCCGGAGTCTGTGTTTCCTGATAGCTACAACCTGGGAGTCTTTAAGTCAAGAGTGAATAGGGTTACTTCTAGGCAAGCGTGCTCCATCTTCGACCACATCGTCGCTTACCATCAGGTGAGATAGTGGTTAAGCGCGTGCCTATCAATAATAAAAAATAATAAAAAAACCACTTTTACTATGGGGCCGACCCCGAAATCACGAAAAAAAATCAGCTGTTCAGTACATTTTGTCCAGTTAAGCGAACATGAATATATGGGGCAGCAGATTTTTTTTCGCGATTTCAGGTTTGGGCCCATAGTAAAAGTTGTTTGTTATCATGAGTATAATCATGTGTTTAAGTATCGGTCACTAATTACCAGTCACCCTATATATTTAACTCCAAATTATCGTTAAATGATAAATGATAAATGATATTTATTTTGTAAGTAGGTTAAACATAACACTTTTACACGTCAATATTTTTTGGTCATTTTAAGCTAGATGAGGCCGGTGTTTCCTAGCTGACTACCCTGAGAAGAAACACCGAAACAAACTCAGAGGTCACAGTCTCTTTTGAAGTCCACACAAATTGTACTGGTCAAATCATACGAGAACCATGTAGGTTAATGTCTGAGGTGGCCTTTTGAGGAAAGTGCCACACAGATTTGAGTGGACCTGTCCAGACAGTGCAAGCATTTGTCAGTAATTATGGAGCTCAAACTTAGAACTTTAAGGAGCTCAACGATTTGACGAACAATACCAAAGTAAGGACATTTGGGTAGGCCGCATAAAAAAAAAACTCAAACTGCCAGACATTGTTGACTAACATGAAATGAACCCCTATCATAGCGATCTGCATGGTCCCCACATTCACAATACGATATGAGGATCATGCAGATCAGTGTCTGAAATGGTCTTTCAATCAATCAATCAATCAATCAATATCTTTATTGTGGATCATAGGTAGGTATCACATAATACAGGTCTTAAATAATAAAATTGAGAACAGCTACGTCCCGCCCCTAGGGCATACAATAGTTACAGAAAAAGTCACATGAAATAAAAAAGATTAAAACAAAACAAAACGAATAACGGTACACATCAGTGGGCCACCGAACGCATCATGACTGAGGGAGACTATATTGGAGCAGTGATTTGTCTGATAGGAAGTCTTTTATGGAATAGTAGCACTTGTTTACTAATAGAACATGGAGATTCTTTTGAGGAAAGAACCACACAGATTTGAGTGGACCCGTCCAGTCAGTGCAAGCTTTGGTCAGTAGTCGCGTAGCTCAACTTAGAACCATAAAGGAGCTCAACGAACCGACGAACATGCCAAAGAAAGGACATTTGTGTAGGCCGCATTTAAGTACTCAAACTGCCAGACCTCGTTAAAAATACTTCAAAGAAGAAGTATTTCAAAGAAGAGAAAAATAACCCACATGGTCCCCATATTCACAAAATGAGTTAAATAATAATAATAATAAAAAAAATAATACTTTACAAAGTAAGTATTCATGTCAAACATAATAAATTGAAAAAAATAAAAATAAAATATATTACTTTACAAAGTAAATATTCCATGTCAAAAATAATAAAATAGAATACTTAATAAAGTAAACATTCATGTCAAAATTTACCAACGAGATGAAAGAAAAGTATACAACAGAGCTTAAAAAAAAGAAAAAGACAATTTCTAAAAATTAAAAAGGTATATAACATTAGGCCATGTACATCATTGAAGCAGCTCAATCCCAAGCCTTTTTGTCTTCAAGATAGTCTTTAATTGTGTAAAAAGCTTTCTGGCATAGCTTACGTTTTATAAATAATTTGAACTTATTCATACTAAGGTCTTGAATATGGCTAGGGAGTTTATTATAAAAACGTATACATTGGCATCTAAATGAACCACCTATTTTTTTGAGCCTGGTTTTAGGAATGACAAAATTGTGTTTGTTCCTAGTATTTACGTTATGGATATCACTGTATCTTTTAAATAGATTAATATTTTTATGTGCATACAAAAGATTCTCATTAATATACTGAGAGGGCACAGTCATTATATTAATCTCTTTAAATTTGTCTCTGAGGGAGTGTTTAGGACTTAATTTATAAATTGCACGAACAGCCCTTTTTTGTAATACAAATACTGTCTGAATATCGGCGGCATTTCCCCACAACAGAATGCCGTATGACATCACACTATGAAAGTAACTAAAGTATACTAAACGGGCTGTCTCTAAATCAGTTAAACCACGAATTTTTCTAACGGCGTATGCTGCAGAGCTAAGTTTTTTTGACAGTTTATCTATATGGGGGCCCCACTGTAGCTTCGCATCCAAAGTTATGCCTAAGAACACAGTGGTATCTTCGGGTTTCAACTCTTCCCCCTTTATTGACACACTGGTGTTCACTTGTCGAACATGTGGTAACGTGAACTTTATGCATTTGGTTTTTTTTTTCATTAAGCAGAAGATTATTAATATTAAACCAGTTAACTACAGTTGCGATGGCACTATTAACATCGTCAGTAATCAGCTGCTGACGCTTGAGTTTAAATAAAAGTGAAGTGTCGTCTGCAAACAACACTATATCGTGCTTATCCTTTATGAGGTACGGCAAGTCATTAATATAAATTAGAAATAAAAAAGGACCTAAAATTGAGCCTTGGGGGACCCCCATATTGACTACAGACCCGGGAGATCTTGTACCGTTCACATCGACTCTCTGAATCCTATCACTCAAGTAAGAAGTAAGAAGATTCAACGAGGCGTCCCGGATTCCGTAATAGTGGAGCTTCCTGATTAATGTCTCATGGAGAACACAATCGAACGCCTTGGATAAATCGCAAAAAATTCCCAAAGCATCGCATTTGTCCTCCCATGCGTTATAAATATGTCCTAAAAGTTCAACACCAGCATCGGTTGTTGAACGACCCCTTGTAAAACCAAACTGTTTATTATGTAATAGTTTGTGTTTATTAAAATATCTTTGCATTTGATTAAGAATAACTTTCTCAAAAATTTTACTAAAAGTAGGTAGCACTGATATAGGTCTATAATTAGTAGGGTCTGATGTGCTACCCGATTTAAATAATGGTATTATTTTACTATATTTCATTAGATCAGGAAACTCACCACGGTCAATACATTTATTAAAAATAACAGCCATGATAGGTGCTACAATGTGTATTATAGACTTAGCAAGGTCAACAGAATTACCCCATAAATCTGCCGTCTTTTTGAAATTCAAGGAATTAAAAGTTTTTATTACATCATTGCAAGTAACATGTTGGAATTTAAATTCAGCATCACAAACTGGGACGTTTTCTTTAAGTAACGTTTCTGCAGCAGTGGGTGATGAATTTAGAGACTTAGTTGTCGATACGGGAATCTCTGCAAAGAAATTTTCAAAAGCCGCGGCGACTTGGGAATCTAATTTAATTACGCTGTCATTAATAGCAAGGCTATAATCATTAGTTCGGTTGCAAGATTTTCCCGTTTCGCTATTAATAATATTCCAAGTCATTTTAATTACATTGCTACTGTTTTTAATTTTTGAACTCAAGTACCTAGACTTGGCGATATAACAAACTTTTTTATATAATTTAGAATAGTTTTTAACATATAAATTAAATTCTACTGTATTAATATAAGTCCGTTCTTCGTACAACTCGTAAAGACGTTCTCTACTCTTATAAATACCATACCGTTAAGTAGATTTATGTAAACGTAACATAAAATACTCATTTGACATTTTTTTAAAATTAATTGTCTCACCTGGGGCACTGTTACAGGGCACTGTGTTACATTGTAAACAAGTCTGAAAGATACAAATATACTGTTAGGTAATTGGAATTGTCTAGATTTTTTTTTAAATGCATTTACATAATGTAAAGGAATTTGATGCGTAGCAGTGACTTTCATTATTTGAGTGAGTAATATACAATTATCAAATATTTCAGATAGGTAGGTACCGTTAGATAACATCTAGGTAATGGCACAAAAATTAATAGTAGTTTAGTGTAAAAAAAGGAAAAAACACATATTTCACACTAACACACGTACATTTTTATAAAATATAAAAAATCGTCTAAATTAAATATAACAAAAAAATAACAAACAAAAAAATGTTGGACGCAATTGTCTACTTATATACTGGATAACTTTTTTTCCAGTGCGCAAACTTTGATAACCACTTCTGCCCATGTAAATGAACAATTTTCCCCAAGAAAGCCATAGTCAATTCCTAAACGTAGACGTAGACGTTTAACCGCTCAGGCCCAACATGTGAAAATTCCCTAAAATAAAATAAATCTTATGTAATAGGTAAATAAACATTAAATTCGCGATTAATTCGCGACACACCGGTGTGTCGCCGGGGCCGGACAGGACTATATCAATAATTTTGTTAAGACCAATATACACAGATTTAGAACACGGCTGCAACACGTCTTTCAGAACTGTCGGTTTATTTAACGAAATCCGTACCTAATGGTTTAGGCCTACAAAAAATAGTGCGCTTTAATTTTATAAAATCTAAACAACGATGTTTACGCGTACGAACGTGAGTCATAATGTCAGACTGCATCCAAATTGACAAGATTTTTTTTTACCTTTTCTCGCGTCAAGAATTTTCGATCAAACTTCAAAAACTCGAACGCGAAAACCAATTATTTAAGAGGGCGCCGACCGCGCAGTGGCGCCCTCATCGGAAAATAGTGGCCACTGTTATCCGTTTTAGTGATTCAATTCCAGCCCCGGCAATACTTTCACATATTTCTGATCTCCTGGTACTTGATGTTTCTAGTCCCGTGGTACTTGTGAATCTGTAGTATTAAGGCAGCGGCGGCCCTGAAGTTCCACTTCCTCCTCAGTCTCCATTAATCCAAACTTTCCGGGATAAAAAGTAGCCTATTTTTTATTCCAGGATATGAACTACATGAGTGTCAAATTTCATCCATTGTTGATTGATAGATTTGATTGTTACACAAACATACAAACTTTCACCTTTATCATATTAGTGGGATTAACGTTTAATCTTGTGGAGCACATCTTAACGTGCTTATTTTCTGCATTTTCATTCTAAAATAAAAGAAATAACCAAAACAAACGATAAGGGCGCCACTGCGCGGTCGGCGTTTGGTCGGCGCCCTCTAAGCAAGGCACGCTTCCAAAAAAGGTTTCAACTAAAACAGAAAAATATAACCTACTTTATAGAGTCAGTTAAAGAATCATGTGGATAAAGAAACTTAATGTTCGACGCCTACATATTGTGTAGGTTATAGGTTAAATATAAATAGTTAAGTTAGTGATGTACATTTATTACATACTAGGGTTTCCTGATTTGTATTGTAAATTTTTTACTCAGGAAACAACCACCCTACACTTACCCTAGACCTACCCTACACCTACCCTACACCTACCGTACACCTACCCTACCGTAAACATACAAACATACAAACATACAAACTTTCACCTTTATAATGTTAGTAGGATTTTGTAACTAGTTATGTGTGCAATGTGATAAACAGATAAAAAAACTTATATTAAAAAACCCAATTGCAAAAAACGACTAGGTAAGTTCATGTAGTCTGATGCAGTTGGTGGCATGTATTTTGGTTCAATCTCATATTTTATGCCACCTACCCACCTGTTACTGTATCAGACTTACCTACACCATTTAGCGAGTCCCATTTTTGAAATCCTCTCCTCGATCCTTTTATTTTAATACCCACAGTCATGATGATAAGAAAAAAAATATGAGAATGGTTTCTAACCAACTTCAAATCATTATCTGATAGACCCTGGTTATTGGAAATTAAAAATGATGATTTTCAAATAATATTACCTATTCAATGACACCCTGTATTTGATGATGTAGTTCGTCGTCTATTTTTTCCATTTTACAATTACCTATAATGTCGACTGGTTGTCGAATTTTGGTTACTGTACTCCTCGCAAGATTAGGACAAAACGATTGACAAATAATAAAGGCCCACGCATTTGGTCTTTAGAGGAGCGCCACAAAGGAACAAACATACTTACACATATCGCTCACCTAGTAATATATTGGCACATCTACGTTTTTCACATTTTACAGAAACGAGGATCAAAGATTTTATAAATCGTAAAAACGGATTTATGGGTTTATTTTACATTTTTTTACCAAACCCATAAAATCAGTAAAAAAATGTAAAATAAACCCATAAATCCATTTTTACAATTCATAAAATCTTTGATCCTCGTTTCTGTAAAATGTGAAAAACGTAGATGTGCCAATATATTACTAGGTGAGCGATATGCTCGTTCATGGGCTGTTAAACACATTAACTTCCTGCTTTTCGTCGGGCAAAAATCCTGTTTGTATCAGTCAAATGATGCGGAATTTGTCGAAAGAGTCACCGCGGCTCTGGAACGCAAAGGTCATAAGAAGGAACACGGGTGGGTTTTAGTCAGTAAGAGTCTGACAGTCC
Organism: Melanchra persicariae; assembly: GCA_947386135.1. Classification (NCBI taxonomy): domain Eukaryota; kingdom Metazoa; phylum Arthropoda; class Insecta; order Lepidoptera; family Noctuidae; genus Melanchra; species Melanchra persicariae. The sequence goes on along the minus strand of OX376661.1, from coordinate 2,379,413 downwards.
CTTTTGCTCCACCCAGAGCGGCAGAATTCATTTGATGATTTCCCATACACAAAAAAAAAACGCTCGTAAGCATTACATTGCATTTTGAGATTTTTTTATGACGCTGATTCATATATCATCCACGATAAAAGTATATAAAAGCCGCAGTGGCTTAGTAAATTTACTAAATAGGTTTCGTACAGCTGTTCAACATGTTCGCAAACAAAGTGGTCATAGTGACGGGCGGGAGCTCCGGCATTGGAGCAGTTACCGTCGAGATGTTCGCCAAGGAGGAGGCTTCTGTTGCCACTGTCGATGTCGGAAGAAACGATGAAAGGCTGAAAGAAGTCGCTTAACGCTGTGAGCAGCATGGAGCCAACATCCTCATCATCAAAGCTGATATCTCTAAAGAAGAGGAAGCGACGACAGTCGTCAAGAAAACGGTAAACAAGTTCGGGAAACTCGACGTCCTTGTCAACAACGCTGGCATTTTTAAATTAGCAAGTATACTGCAACCCAATTTCCTACAGAACTACGACGAGGTAATGAACACGAACCTGCGCTCCGCTGTCCTCATCACCAACCTGGCAATCCCGCACCTTATAGAAACAAAAGGCAACATCATAAATATGTCCAGTGTTGCATCTACGTCAGTCAAAATTAAAGGAGTGATGTCTTACGGCATTTCAAATGCTGGTATGGATCATTTCACAAGGTTTGCTGCTATGGAACTGGGACCCTCTGGTGTACGAGTGAACTCTGTCAATCCTGGACCAGTCAACACTGCCGGTGCGGCAGCTACTGCTGACATGTCTCCAGAGTTACTCGAGCTTGTTGACTCTGCGACCGTCACATTATTAGGAAGAGTTTCAGATCCTGAAGAGATCGGTGATATAATCCTATACCTAGCCAGTGACAGAGCTAGGAGTGTGACCGGATCGTGTTATGTTATTGATAACGGCGTGTTGCTACAGTGAACCCATCTATATGTTGATTATCTGTATTTAAAGGGCTGCATTTTAAATTATAAACGAACAGATGCACGTGTGTATAATAAACGGTTATTCTAAATGTTTTTTTTTTGCTTATACAAACCTGTGGCGATGCACTAAAAAGAAACTAGAGTTGAAAAAACCACCCTAGTGCAAGTCGAGCTCGCATGCCAACGGTTCCGGATGTTTGGTTAAAACCAACACCAAACCAAAATAAACGTAGGTAAAAAAATCCCAAATACGGTCGCGCCGTTTCGGATGAGTTTTTTAAGCCTTTTTTAGAAATTTGTCTTCTTAAGAGTTTTCCTCTAATCTTTAAGAATCGAACTGTCATCCGTCCTAATTAATGTTTTATATTATTATAGTATAAAAATGTGAAACAGATTATTTGAGACACTTTCACTGAACACATTTTCTTCTTCTTTCCGAGTCGATGGTTAACTCTTGTGATTGTTTGGGCCCAGTACCTAGGTGGCTACGTTAATTGCAGCATCGGTGGCATTAATTAAATCCTCCAAAGTACAGGTGAATGGGCACTTGGGGCACTCTAACATGTGGTTCATGCTCTGAACAGGGGCACCGCACTCACATTGGGTATCTGACGGATCTATAAAATTTCGCAAAGTTGTGCTTGCAGCGGCCTACCTGGGTGCTGACACGATTCATCACTTTCCAAATTAACGACCTGGGGGCAACTTTGGGTTTTATAAAATCGTGAGGTGATGGATACTTCGCTTCCCACAGTTTGCTTCTCTCTTTAGGTGACGTATACGGGTAGGCCTGTGTAGATCGAAGGAAGCTCTTGCGAATTTTTCGTCTTCCGGGGGTTTACATGTGGCCGTGCAGGGGATGTCGGGAATCGGTGTCCCTCACGCGGCCCGCCTTTTCTTTGCTTGTATTACTGCTTCGCAGAAGGAGGTGACTGCTTCCTATGCCTCTTTGCTCCGGATCATGGATTGAATCACGGATGTGAGAGGTCGCCGCCGCCGATTGCCTCGGCGAGACCACGACGGTGCTCCATCCAAGCAGAGCAGACGTCCACCGTATGCTCCACCGTGTTCTCCGGGCGATCCACACAGTGGTGACAAACGCGCGTGTCTTCCCGCCGAATCCAAAACAGGTAGATCCCGAAACAACCATCTCCGGAGAGTACCTGCGTCAGGCGGAGGTAATAGGAACTATGTAAGTGTGTAAGGCAAAATAAATATTTATGCTATGTTATTGGAATTGCCTAGAAGGTTTTAAAATAGACACAAACAATGACAAGGGATTTAATGAGTATCAGCAATGACTGTCGTTATTTGAGTGATAAGTATCTATACATATAATAAAACAGTAGAAAGTTTGTGTCTGTACATTAAACAAATTTACCAAAAATAGGTTGGGGACGATGAAAAAGGAACATACTGCACAATAAAAGATTTTTCAGATTTTCTTGTCTGTCTGTCTGTCTGTTAACGCTAATCTCTGAAAATACTGTACAGATTTACTTGGAGACTGTGGTTAGCTCTGAGCAGTCTTTGTTTCAATTAAATTGGTGGCCAGGAAAAAAAGTAATGGGCATTTAAAGATAAATTTTACGGCATGATTTAAATCGTAGCCATTGGTAACCTCTGTACTGATAGGAACGCAAATTTTAGCCTTTTTAAACAAGTGAAATCAGCCAAGGCGGTACATGACCGGACTTTCACTTAGTGATGCGTGAGTTCGAACCCCGCCGTATGCAGGTGTTTTTGTAAGTTTGGATTTTCTTTTGTGTTTTTGTTTCTGTTTAGATTTCCAAGCAATATTATAACATACGTAACATCAATGTGTAGGTATATATATTCGCAATTTTAATATTCAACTTTTCAAATACCTACAGTGCCAATATTAATGAGGTTATAACTACGTTTTTTTATCTGTAGCATCTCAGCGGCCACTTTCTGTGTTAGCTATTAATCATGAAGAAATGCCAAACTGCATACTTTAAATTAATGGTTTTATTTGTAACAGTCATAATTATGTAAACAATAGACAAGTAGAAAATTATTTGTAACAATATATTCTTCAGGACCTATTAGTTGGTACAATATAAGTCTGTAAATCCACTGTATACCACTGTAAATCTTTAGCCATCTTCAGGGTTTCAGTAGATAAGTGCAGTACGAAAGATCGCTTGAAACGTAGCAGCACAATCAGTACTTATAATTTTCAATGTTATTCACAATATATTCTGAATATTAAGGTTCTATTCCAGAATACAAAATGCAGCAGCTCATCACATTGAGTAATACAGATGCTGAAAGGTGCTGTGATGGCTACGTTTTTTTTTGTCATCTAAATCACATCCTTGTACGCGTCTGCGCGTTGCGTTCACGTGTGTTTTCCAAATGTTTAGGTATATTTTCGATTAATATGTAATTGTTTTTGAAGTCGTATAAATTTAATAAAATGATTTTTTTCGCGATTTCAGTATTGGTCTCATCGTAAAAGTTGTTGATAATGATGAGTACAATGACTCCTTAAGAGGTTTTGTGTTTATTCTGTTACACGTTGTATAACGCCAGCTGTTGCCCGCGACTTCGTTCGCGTGTATGTCGGCTGTGAAATTAATTCATGATATAGAGCAACGGGACAAAACAAAAAATAACAACCGTCTTCTTGATTGTGGTGTGTGCCGCCACCAATTTTTAACATTAAAATTCGAGTAATTCCGCGCGTTTGTGTGGCCTTCTAATAAATATGCGCGCATGTTCAAACTTCAATGTGTTGATATTATATTGCATTAATTGGTTTGCGGTCCTGTACTGGAAGTATCTACCTGAATTCACCACAAAAAAGGACCATACCAGGTACGCCTAACATCACAGAAAAAAAAAATCCCCCGTAAAAATCTGCCTATAACTGCAGTCAATGATTAAAGAAATCGTTCCGATTCTTGAGACCTATATTTAGTCCCCTTTTTAAACACTTCGAATCAAAATCAACAAAACAGAACGTCGCACGACTGGTGCTATTCTTCAAACTACGATTAATCAAATTGATTCATTTCATTAGAATCAGTAACATAGATCGAAACAATTGTAAGTTTTTAACCGACTTCAAAACAAGGAAAGGATTTTAAATTATTGGTTGGTTTATTGGTTTTTTTATTTTTTTATGTTTGTTACCTCATATATCCGACATTTATGAACCAATTTGATTTTTTTTATGTGAAAGGTTAAACTTCTCGAGATTCATCTGAATCGGTTTAGTAGTTTGATTTCTACATCCAAATATGTAGCTCGAAAAAATGTCATTCCAGTAAACGAAATTGCGTATTTTGCTTTCCTGTGACTTTTCAGCGGCGTTGTTTAGTATGGGGTACCACTAAAAGTGAAAAATTAAAAACCCTTTTACAAAAAAAAAATACTGTGTAGATAGAATTAAAAATAGTCGGTGTTTTTGGTTGTTTCTTCGTAATTCAACACCGACTTCCAAAATTAAAGTTTTTTTGTACTGTATTTGTTTTTTTTTTATTTGGAAGTCGGTTGTATTTTTTTTTTTGCAAAAGTGTTTTTTAAGAACACAGATAGACACAAGATCACCCGAGCTAACTCAACTCTTTTTGTATTTGAAGCGCCGCTGTCACAGGGCTTCGCCAACTGCACGTGGGTGTTATAATAATAAACGGCCCATCTTAAAGTTACTTAAGCTTATGAAGCTTAGGAAATATAAAAACGCGCGCCTGGTGATAAAGATTGTAATTTTCATTCTTCAAAATCATTCTTCCGCGGAGAATCTTAACACCGTAATTCTTAAAATGAGATCAAATGCACAACGCACATTTCATCTATGGAAAATGGAGTTGAACTGTCAAAATATTAGTTTAGATTTCTTTTTTATTGTATTGATAAATAAGAATAATATATACTTTAAAATTATTATTTTTTCTAAGATATTAAATAGTCACTTTTTTAAGTTATTAAAAGTTTTACTAAAAACAAAAAAAAAGTGTTTTGATGTAGTTTATTAATCATGGTTTTTTGTGGCGACACTTGGGGGAGGCCTATCCAGAGGTGGACGTCTTTCGTCTGATATGATGATGATGATGATGAAACAAACAAACTTACTACTTAGACTTTCTTACTACTATTTATTTATTTACTTTATTTAGCTTACAGACTAATAACAAACTTAAATCAGAATAATATTATCGTGTTTTTGTAGGGTCATTTGCTAACTACAAATTTTTCACAGGTATACTTATATCAAATTATATAAACGAGTAGTATTCTAACCTAAACATAACTGCCTGTGATGGGAGAAACAGATATTATACCAAAAAAAGATAAATTAACCAGAATAAAAACAGGATTCCACGCGGACGAAGTCGCGGGTAGCAGCTAGTATCATAATAAATGTTATCAGCTGATGGTATCTGAAGCACCTAAATCAAGTACAAAAGTACTTAGTGTATTGATAAGAAAATACTAGGTACCTAATGCCTGGCTTATCTTACATATTTGTAACAAACTGTATTATTACGCAAACGGATACATTTGCACTGCAGACAACAAATTGTTATAGTTATGACGAAGGCGATACGGTAGCTGAAAAAATGATGACGAGACGAGCTTGACTCCTACCTAAAGAATTGAGGTCATTGTCCAAGAAGACAAAAATGGCAAAAAGAGAGGCAGGACTTTTACTCTGCACTACGGGCGTATAATAAATGACAATTATTATGTACCATGTTTGTCATTTATTAGGTTTATTGATTTTAAAAATCTATTAAAATCAATAAAGAAAAAAAAAATTTTGTCTTTTGGTAGACAATGATGGTACCTAACTAATGGAAGAATATGAAGGAGTTATGGGCGAAGATCATCACTCAGTAGATACCTGGGCTGTGAGAGGATATCCACATCGTCGTTGAGTTTAATCCTAGTGGAAGTGGTCGGACGTTTTCCATGGGTTTGTAGGATAAACGTTGAAGTGACTGGAAATCGAACAAGATGGAAGGAAAAAGAGAAATCTATGGCTCAGCGGTAAGACACAACGTAACTATGCTACAAAAACATCTCCGGGCAAAGCCAGAAATCGTTACAAATCTTTGAAAAAACATATTTAGGACCTGTTGTTTTGCACTCAACGGTCGAATCACAGATCAAAATCAAATACGAAAAAGTTAAGTAAGTATTGTATATTTTTCATAATTTATCAAAAAATAAAAATGCTAACAATCAATTGAATTTTGATTCATTATGCAGTCTTTGAATCAACTGTTAATTAACTCTGTTTAAAATTTAACAAAGAACCATTATCTAATAGAAAATTTGAGCCTGTAATGCTAGAACCCTTATCACTGGCTATATACAATATCATATTAGCTATCTCACAAGGCTCTGATAGTCGTCGTAACGCCGTGTTATTTTGCATTTTTTCTAAATTCACATGCTGTCCTTCGAAAATAGAAGTACGCACTGGACCAGGACTGACTGTATTCGCTCTTACTCCATGTTCAGCGAATTCTAAAGCAATACTTCTAGTAAAATGGTTCATTGCAGCCTTTGATGTTCTGTATGCTGTGTTCAAAGGTCTTGTGGTACCAAGTCCGGCCATACTCGATATGTTGATTATATTTCCTTGAGTCTTGATAAGATGGGGAGCAGCGAAGTAGGTGATGCGGACTACACCTCGCATATTGACATTCATGACTTCGTCATATGTTTTCAAAAAGTTGTCTGCAAGAATACCAGCTTCCCTCAGTATTCCGGCATTGTTCACGAGCACATCTAGCTTTCCGAATTTGTCAATAGTTTTCTTGACAATTACGTCTGCTTCCTCGTCTTTGGAAACATCTGCTTCTATAGCTAGTGTTTGTGCTCCTAATTTTTCCAAACATTGCGCAAAGGCTTTCAATTTAGCTCCGTTTCTGTCGACTAGAGCTACTGCAGCACATTCTTTAACAAATAATTCTGCCGTAGAAGCACCGATGCCAGCACTGGCTCCTGTTATTAGAACCACTTTTTGCTTGAAACTCATTGTTCCAACACCTGGCCAGTTAACGACTGTCGTATTAATGAGTAATTTATTACTCTGTATAATGTTGTTAGTACGATAGGCACGTCCTACATATTATGATCACTAATCTTTCTATTTGATGGTTTTAAACAATGCTTTTGAATAATAATCAAAAAAACGAGTAAACTTTAACACTTTATATACGGAATTTATAAAGTATAATGTAGTCAACATCAGGTTCTTTCAGTGATTAAATAAAGGCACGGGAAAAGAAATCAGAATCGGAAGTAAAAAAAGTAAATCACAAACTGCAGACAACTACAAGTTATCGGAATAGTAATTGTCAATTATGACATTTCATGTCTGACAAAAGAAGTCTTACAAAAGTTCATTTAATTTTCGTAAAAGAGGATTTAACAATTTGTGTATCAATAATGCTAAGAATTTTAACACTCCTGCCCTTCCATTTATTGATTAGGTGGTATAAACACGCACAAAACATTTTAAAATATAGCAAAGGAGCCTATCAGCATCGAGAACATGGTTAAATGTAACTGAGGTCAGGGTTTCAGAGAGTGGAACCTCCTCATTATGCATTCCATATCCTGGTGTATTGCTTCCTATATAAAACTGCTGAACCTGATACTACTCTTCCGAAATCAAGCCGACATCATTATCATGTGACGGGCTTGTTCTACCCATTTTGCCGTGTTTATGACATCTTTCATTTGTGCCTTGCTTCCCAGTTTTACTAAAATGGAAAAATTCCAAGAGTCATCATCATCGGTCAGTATTTAATTTACAGGTTGGGATACCTACTGTGACGTCTGAAAGCTATCATGTTTCTTGTGAATGAGAGAGACGAAGCTACACAATACTAATAAGTAGCGCTATCTCTTTTTCACAACGGTGATGGCATAAAGTCGTCCTAGTCTTTCTTCCTTCTTTTTTCTTTTTAAATCTCAAGGCTCTCTACAGAGGAGGTACACATTATGCGTGTCCTATTTAGGAGTTCTGCTGTGAGTATCAAGCCCAAGGGCTCCTCCAATCCTGAGACCCAGTTATTTTTAAAGTTGTTCCTGTCTTATGGCTGGGCAAAGGCCCCTCCCACACAATCACCCGTTCTATCTCGAATTATTTTGTTATAACGCCTAAAACTATGATTTGTCGTAATTTATACTTGTACTTACCAAGAAAGTGCTCTAAAGAGAGTAAAACTTTAACAATGACTAAAGATTTTGTAGTGGCATCGGTAGAAGAGAACTAATAATTTTATTATATCTAAAGTTAAGCACGTATAGGTGGCCAATCTTATCAAGGTTGACTTGGTACCTACATAATATGGCATTTTTGGCTTTGAATCGCATGTGACGATGTGACTAAAAGAATGATAAAGGTTGGATTGACCGGGAGAGCGAGGCAAAAGAAAAAATAAATTGATTGTGAGACGAATGTACGTGACGGGCAGACATGGCTGCGCCCTACAAAGATAAATTTTATGTTGTATAACTTTTGTAATTTATCAGACGAAAATAAAACAAACAGCATCTCCACAATATTTTTTTTTCTAAAAACAAGAATTTTTCAGAACAGAAAATGTTAACTACCTGTATTATCATTCAATTGTAGTTTGCGCCAGAAATTTGAACCAGTTATGCCCTTACCCTTATCACTGGCTACATGTAATATCATGTCTGCGATCTCACTAGGCTCCGATAATTTTGTTGACGCCGTGTGATTTTTAAATATTTCTGATTTTACTTTCGATCTATCAATAGCAGTGGTACTTTTTGGAGTTGGACTGATTGTATTCACTCTAACTCCCTGAGTCGCTAGGTCTAAAGCAACGCTTTTAGTAAAATCGTTCATTGCAGCTTTTGATGCCCTATATAAGAATGTCTTGTGCTACTGGTTCCGGCAATACTTGATACGTTGATTATGTTTCCTTGGGTTCGGATAAGATGAGGCGCAGCAAAGTGGGTGATGCAAACGACACCTCGCATGCCATTCATCACCTTGTCGTACGTTTTCAAGAAGTTGTCTGTCAGAAATCCAGCTTCTCTCAATATATCAGTGTTGTTGACAAGTATATCCAGTTTCCCAAATTTTTCGACGGTTGTCTTGACGATTACGTCTGCTTCTTCGTCTTTGGACACGTCTGCTACGATAACGAGTGTTTCTGCATTTAGATTCACTAAACTTTTAGCCACACGTTTTAGTTTATCTTCATTTGTGCCAACTATGACTATGGCAGCAGATTCTTTTGCAGTTGTAGCACCAATGTACGAACTACCTTCTGTGATTAGAACCACTTTTTGCACAAAACTCGTCCTAGCAATACATGCCTAGTGTTCCTGCCATAAGGGAATTGGTAAAAAGCGTATACTTGCACTAAGATGTGTAACCAAATATACACCTGCAAATTACAGAAGAAAACGAGCTTCACTATAAAAATAACTCTTGTTTTTATGGAGATTTAACCAAATGATCACAAACGTTACTCATAAGCCATGTTTTAGTTTGAACATCTTCAGAAGTCGTCCAATGCATCCTGTGAATCCATCCAAGCTTGACATGACGTTCAACAAGGGCTTGACAGTAAAGTTATCAACATTACAAAAATCTTTTCTTCTGTTTTTAAAGAAGTATTTTACTATAAGAGTTTTTATTGTGACAGTAATAACACACTCCTATAAGTCTATATCATTTTAAAAAACTAGATTTTCATACTCTTGTGGCGGCATCATGCCACCACAGAAATCAATGTAGCAGAATCTACATCGCAACAATAAGACCCGCAACGCCCAGCTGCGAACTAACTTAATCGGGCAGTTGCCCACCAGACACAACAACCGTCCGGTCGGAGGATCCTCCCTTTTCAACGGAGGTATGCAGGACTTTACTCATTGTACCGCATTACCTCCATACTCTTACCTACTTTGTTGACACGTCTTGAAGTAAATAATATTATGTTAAAAAAATCCTAAGTTGTCATTATAACATGCAAAAAACAATTAATATTGTCCTAGATAAATCGTTTGTATGCAGCTATCACGAATGGTAAAACAAGAAAACACAGAGCTGCAGAACCTTGTAGAAGTGTATTTTGAGCTGGTTAGGGTTGAAGTTGAAACTCACGTATCGTGGGGCCCGAGTTCTCATGATTTTAGATAATTGGTTTCTAAGACCTGTCTAATAATAATCACTTTATTATCAGGCAACTGAGGCCCATAGATAAAATACACACAACTAAATTAAGCAATAATATAATAAACTAATACATAATTATGAATAAAACTTATTACTATACACGTAAAGTTGACGGCGTCGTGTTTCGCTGCGTGGTGTCGCGTATCCGACCTCGGAAACGTCGAAATACGACACCTTTCGGCCAAAAGTCCTCTTTCAAGAAGGTCTGTAGATGGTGGGTTGGAACTCGTACCACGAACGACGTAAAGTTGATGCTGTGTCGCGACTCCAACCTTGCGACCCTCAGAGTCCAGTTGGTCTTCACTTTCAAATACTGCACGACTTCCTCAATCTTTGTGGAGTAATGCAGACGCGAAATGTACAGCTGCGTCGTGGGCACAGCAGGGCGCAGCAGCATGTTGGGTCCACTCGGTGCGGTACCGCACTGGTTACGAGAACAGGGCTTCTTCTTCTTCTTTTCTACTTTAGTGAAACCCTCTTCATCAACTTGGCCGGTTCTTGGCATGGAGCTACAGACCGCAGTCGAGGCTGCTTGAGCCCTCTTTTTTTCCCCTACTTTGGCTTGTCGCTTAGGCTGCGACGCATCCGATTTGCCAGTGGTGACAATAGCAGCGTAGGCACTTTTAGGGGTCGACGAACCTACGTGTGACGATTCCGCAGCCGGTGTTGTGGTGCGGGCGGCGGCGGCGGGCGGCGCTTGGTCAGCATTATCAGCAGCTGGTGACGCACTTACGTTCGCCGATTCAAAACTGCCGATTGATGCATATTGCGCCCCTCAACGTGTGTTCACCTTTGCGGCCTCAGGTGACCCAATTACTGAACCAACGTTGCGCAGTAATGCTATTTCTGCACGTAGCTCAGTATTGGTTTTTTCTGAAACCTCCATTCTGGACTGCATCTTGGTCATCTCCGCTTTCAAGGTAGTGATGTCCTTTAGCAGCCGTGTAACGTCGACGTGATCAAACGTGACGGGGGGCAGTTTACTCAGCTCCTTCACCACGAAATCTGGCACGTCGTCCGGGTCAGTCTTCTTCAACATATCAATGATATCTTGAATACTCTTTTCCGTTCCATCTCTGCGGCGAGACGGCATCTGGTCCTGTTTTTCGAGTGACTGGAACAGTAATAGTTTTCCACTGCTGATCTCGTCCTCCTTGAAATTGGACTTCCTTATATTTGCAGGATGCTCACCTCGTCTATGTAGTAGGACTAGGAATGCCAGCAGTTCATTGACTATGAGTTGTTTGGAACCCATAGTGTCTACGGGCAGCGGCTATGGCCACTCAACACGCGAATAAAATTCGTGCCGTGCACAGTGGAAACACGTCCGTGTTCGAGCGCGCATCGCACAATAACAAATGCCTAGTTGACACCTAGCGTGTCCCAAGGGCCGGTTTTTATCTTGGAGAGATTATTAGTATCATACAACGTACAATGACGTCAGTCTTTGTACATTGAACTTATGTTGTTTTCCGTAATGTATGATAAATAAACGCTGAGTCGAGTGAATCGCACATAAGAGTACACCATATTGTCATCATGCATCTAATCATACAATCGTTCAGTCACTATATGATGATTCGATTGATTTGTATGATAAAACGATATATATAAACAGCTTTGGCTTAGTACGTCTATGAATTCTGTGACGTGTAGTAGTTCAAAATGTTTGCAAACAAAGTCGTTTTAGTCACAGGCGGGAGCTCCGGTATTGGGGCATCTACTGTGGAGTTATTCGCCAAGGAGGGAGCTTCGGTTGCCTTCGTCGGAAGAAACGAAGCCAAACTAAAGGACGTCGCCAAACGTTGTGAAGACCTTGGAGCTAGAACTCTCATTATAAAGGCAGATGTCTCCAAAGACGAGGAAGCCAAGACCGTCGTCCAAAAAACCGTAGACAAGTTCGGAAAACTCGACGTCCTCGTCAATAACGCCGGGATCTTACGACATGCGACTGTATTTGATACCAATTTAATAGGCAACTTTGACGAAATCATGAATACGAACCTGCGTCCAGTCGTCCTCATCACCAGCTTGGCCATCCCCCACCTTATTGCAACGAAAGGGAACATCGTTAACGTATCCAGTGTTTTGTCATCGTGGATCAAGATACCAGGAACCATCTCTTACTGCATGTCTAAAGCTGCCATGGATCATTTTACAAGAGGAGCTGCAACGGAACTGGCTTCTCATGGTGTAAGAGTGAACTCAGTCAATCCTGGACCAGTTATAACGGAGATTACAACAAATGCTCAGATGCCTGCGGATTTATCTCAGGATGCTATCGTTGAAAAGTTGACTGCTTTAGGAAGATTTTCGGATGCTGATGAGGTTGGAGATGTAATCCTGTTCCTGGCCAGTGATAAGGGTAGGAGTATTACCGGGTCGTGTTATCTTATTGATAATGGTATGTACTTAAAGTAGAGTGTTTAGTTTTAATTTCGATTTACGTGTAAACTTCATGTTATTTTTGTTTTGTTATTCTTTTAAATTTTCTTCACTATTTTTCTTAATTATTTATTTTAACTTTTTTAAATTGCATATGGCTGTAGAATTTTTTATAATCAAACATTTTGAAATGGTGTGATTTGTTTTCAATTTTTTTTTATATTAGTCAATTAGTTGTAAGTAGAGCTGCTTTAATTATAAAATATATCTATAAAACAATATCCTGTTTTTATTAATAGTGCATAATAAATCGTTATTAATAATTGCATTGAATGAGTTAACTTTTTAAACTGTAGCAAATTGCGTTAACGATCTTCCTTCTTGTCTTAGCATACATGAGATATAGTATGCTGAAGCACTTAATTACTCCAAGTGACGGGAACACTAAATGTATAGTCAAAAGTCCCTTGTCCCGGGCGGGTACAACGAAGATCAATAAATTGTAGCTTAATGCATTTACACGTCACGCTTGCTTCCAATGAAGGGGTAGGTAAGCATAATGTAATACGTAAAATATTAAATAAGCAAATCCACTCCAATATAAGATTTGTAACAAAACAACAAACACGAAAGATTAATTTAAGACGTGCTAGTTACATAGTGACCCGCCCTCCTCGAACTAACTATGGAAGAAGAAATTTGGAGTTTGAAGGTGTTACAATTTATAATAAATTACAATCAGCAATAAAAAAAGAACAAAGTTATGCCCGGTTTAAAAAGCTACTAAAAACTCACACAATTAATACATACAAATAAGGGAATGGAAAGGGGAAAAAAAAAAAAAAAAATAAATTAAGGAAATAATAATAATAAAAAAAAAAACTGCATTACTTACATTCATATTAACATAAATAAAATACACACATTAAATAGATCAACTATATACCTCTAAATCAAAAATATACATAACTAATATTACTTAAAAACCAAAACAAATAGAATCCAATACTCTAAATGTTTTATAAACCATGTATAATGTACCCAAAATATATAAATAGAAACTAAAACAAAATAGTCATAAAATAATAAACTTGCTAGTGATACTAGACTATGCCATCAATGCCACATCTAGCAAATATAAAATTCGTAGATCCAAGTTGTGATTGTTTGTTTACCCACATTTTTTTGTTTTGTTATTTTCTATACGTACATCTGTGCGCTCTAATCATAAATCTTAGTTTTAGATATTGTTTCTCAGTAAGTGAATTTGTATACAATTCTTTATGAGAAATAAAGTTGTTCTTAAACCTAACCTAATGTGTTGGTAAAGATCGGTTATATTATTAAAATTTGATATTCTAATCCTAGCAGAGGGTGTTCCAGAGGTCCGTGGTCATATTTAAGGGTGATGTTGGGTATCTAATACACATTAAGAGCGTTTACGCCGATTAGCATTTCATACAAACTTTCAAGTCCTTATTTTTCGAAATGCATGAACCGATTTTAATGAAACTTGGTATGCATACGCCATCTAACCGGGTCTTAAAAGTTAGTTGAGAACATTTTCGAAAAAGAGTGTAGTGGGAGAGAGAGAGCGATTTTAAGTTTTCTATAGAAAGTGAAAAATTACTCTATCTTTCTCTCCTGGGGCCTAACCACCAACTCTTAAAGCAGTAATACTTCAATATTACTTCCAGTGGGAAAGAGACGGAGCAATACAGGACGTATCGCTCCGTCTCTTTCCCACTGGAAGTAATATTGAAGTAATACTGCTTTAAGAGTTGGTGGTTTAAGCCCTGAACTCTGTTTGGTTTTGAAGGCGTGTGCATACAAAGTTTCATTAAAATCGGTTCATTCATTTCGAAAAATAAGTGCTTCAAAGTTTGTATGAAAAGCCGTACGGCGTAAACGCTCTTAATTGCCCCCAGCCCAGTGATCGGCCGGCTTGCCAGCTGCCGCACATGCGAAGCAGTGCGGCGCGGCGTCGCACGAGCCGGCCCTGTGACCGGGCTGACCACAGCGGAAGCAGTGGTCACTGCGGTCCACCTCCGAGGTGCAGCGTGCTCCCACGTGGTTGCCAACTTGGCAACGGAAGCACCTCAGAGGTCGGGGCTCCAGCAGTTTTACCTGCGCGGAGACCCAGCCCACCAAAAACCTTCGGCCCTCCGAGACTTTCTTGGCCGCCGACACGGGGCAGCTCACCACTACGGTTCGCATGCCCGTGTTGTCAGGACGGATGGTGCCCGCCTTCACCTCCTCTGCAGAGCACCCCCCCGTCCTGACGACGGCGGCCAACACCTCCTCCTCCGTGACGGAGTCGTCCAGGCCCAAGATGCGCATATCTATGCACTTCGTGGGCCTGGACACTCGGACGTCATCCACGCCCAAGGACGCCCTAAGCCTTTCGGCTAGAGCGTCCGCGGCCGGACCGCTGCCTGCTCCAGGGATCTCGAGCATCCTGGCCCCGGTCATGGTGACCCTGAGCCGGAGACCCCCGACGATGCCAAGCTCACCGAGGTTGATGGCCTCCTTGGCCTTGGTGAGTGTGTTGGCATACGTCACGCCCCTCTTGACCGCGTCCGGCTGCAGCGTTAAAACTACAGCCGCGGTCTTCGGGGCGCGGAGCGCAGCCGCGACGCCTCGCGCTCGCTGCCGCCGCCTTCTCTCCCGCCTCTTTGCCGCCCTGGCTGCCTTTCCCGCCTTCTTCTTCTCCCCGGCCACTTGCCATTCGGCTTGAGCCGGGGGAGGTTCAGAAGGCGAGGAAGCCGGGGGGAGCTGCTGCACGGCTGGCGCAGGAGCCTTCGCCGTCCGCGCAGCCGCCCCACCCTTCCTCTTCCTTCCCGGGGCCGGGTCCGGTTTTCCCGACACCGGCTTCGCGGGTGCCGGCCCGGACCCTTAGTCCTGGCCGGACGACCCCGGTGTGGCAGCCACGGCGGCCGCGTAAGACGCCGCCTTTTTCCGGCCTGGAGCCTTCTCACTCGCCGCTAACGGGGGGCGCAGGACGATGCCCTCCAGGCGGTACAGTACCCCTATACTTCCCAGATTAACGATACTTTCGGATGGCGTATATGTCACAGCCAACAAGCTGAATCCGCCGTTTCATTAAAAGTCTAGCCTAATCATTGAATGATGCCGTTTAATCAGCGACATAAGTGACACGGGCAAGTCATTACACGATATTGAATAAAAGATGTCACTTATGTCGCTGAAAAATCAGCATATTTAAATGAAAAGGCTAGGCAACCCATTAAACGGCTGATTAAGCTAATTGGCTGCGACATATAAGTACACGATGTGTTTTTTTTTTAAATCAACCAGTACTATTCCTGCATAGGAAAACCAATTCAAAAATCCAATGATTCAGTTTTAGTTTTCATCAAAATTGGGCTCGAGACTCGTTTCAGCCTTTTACGGATTGGCCATTCATGCACACTTTAAAAATTCACCCTGTAAGTAAATGTACATACCAGTAATTTTGTTTTTAAAAAAGAAGAAAAATTCTTTCTTTCCTTCACACCAGTTTCTTTTAAAACAGTCTCGATTTATTAAATCTAGAGTCTAGAACATAAAAAAACGGATTCTACCATTTATAGTCTAGCAAAGGACGGTTTGACTGGATTCCAAATGAGAAAAGTTTTGAACGAAATCCACTGTTGACGAGTCAATATTAGCTAGAGAGCATACCATTTTTTATTTTTCTGTCTGTGTTTATTGAGCTACCGGCAATATAGTCCTTAGGTATTAAGGAATAGGGGTCATGAATGAGGTTGTTGGGGTTTTAAGTAAGTTGGTAGTTTCTCAGCTTTCCGATGAAGTTTTTTCTAATAAGGACCGCTGCAATGGCATGCTGCCTACGATATCTATTTTGCTTCCTCGTCTTTGGAAACATCTGCTTCTATAGCTAGTGTTTGTGCTCCTAATTTTTCCAAACATTGCGCAAAGGCTTTCAATTTAGCTCCGTTTCTGTCGACTAGAGCTACTGTAGCACATTCTTTAACAAATAATTCTGCCGTAGAAGCACCGATGCCAGCACTGGCTCCTGTTATTAGAACCACTTTTTGCTTGAAACTCATTTTTCCAACACCTGGTCAGTTAATGACTGTCGTATTAATGATGTAACTTATAACTATGTATAATGTTGTTAGTACGATAGGAACGTCCTACATATTATGATCACTAATCTTTCTATTTGATGGTTTTAAACAATGCTTTTAATTATAATAATCAAAGAAACGAGTAAATTTTAACACTTCATACCCGGAATTTTGTAAAGTATAATGTAGTCAACATCAGGTTCTTTCAGTGATTAAATAAAGGCACGGGAAAAGAAATCAGAATCGGAAGTAAACAAAGTAAATCATAAACTGCAGACAACTACAAGTTATCGGAATAGTAATTGTCAATTATGACATTTCATGTCTGACAAAAGAAGTCTTACAAAAGTTCATTTAATTTTCGTAAAAGAGGATTTAACAATTTGTGTATCAATAATGCTAAGAATTTTAACACTCCTGCCCTTCCATTTATTGACTAGGTGGTATAAACACGCACAAAACATTTTAAAATATAGCAAAGGAACCTATCAGCATCGAGAACATGGTTAAATGTAACTGAGGTCAGGGTTTCAGAGAGTGGAACCTCCTCATTATGCATTCCATATCCTGGTGTATTGCTTCCTATATAAAACTGCTGAACCTGATACTACTCTTCCGAAATCAAACCGACATCATTATCATGTGACGGGCTTGTTCTACCCATTTTGCCGTGTTTATGACATCTTTCATTTGTGCCTTGCTTCCCAGTTTTACTAAAATGGAAAAATTCCAAGAGTCATCATCATCGGTCAGTATTTAATTTACAGGTTGGGATACCTACTGTGACGTCTGAAAGCTATCATGTTTCTTGTGAATGAGAGAGACGAAGCTACACAATACTAATAAGTAGCGCTATCTCTTTTTCACAACGGTGATGGCATAAAGTCGTCCTAGTCTTTCTTCCTTCTTTTTTCTTTTT
Source organism: Melanchra persicariae (assembly GCA_947386135.1). Classification (NCBI taxonomy): domain Eukaryota; kingdom Metazoa; phylum Arthropoda; class Insecta; order Lepidoptera; family Noctuidae; genus Melanchra; species Melanchra persicariae. The sequence continues at coordinate 2,361,846 of OX376661.1, read as the reverse complement.
AAATCTCAAGGCTCTCTACAGAGGAGGTACACATTATGCGTGTCCTATTTAGAAGTTCTGCTGTGAGTATCAAGCCCAAGGGCTCCTCCAATCCTGAGACCCAGTTATTTTTAAAGTTGTTCCTGTCTTATGGCTGGGCAAAGGCCCCTCCCACACAATCACCCGTTCTATCTCGAATTATTTTGTTATAACGCCTAAAACTATGATTTGTCGTAATTTATACTTGTACTTACCAAGAAAGTGCTCTAAAGAGAGTAAAACTTTAACAATGACTAAAGATTTTGTAGTGGCATCGGTAGAAGAGAACTAATAATTTTATTATATCTAAAGTTAAGCACATATAGGTGGCCAATCGTATCAAGGTTGACTTGGTACCTACATAATATGGCATTTTTGGCTTTAAATCGCATGTGACGATGTGACTAAAAGAATGATAAAGGTTGGATTGACCGGGAGAGCGAGGCAAAAGAAAAAATAAATTGATTGTGAGACGAATGTACGTGACGGGCAGACATGGCTGCGCCCTACAAAGATAAATTTTATGTTGTATAACTTTTTTAATTTATCAGACGAAAATAAAACAAACAGCATCTCCACAATATTTTTTTTTCTAAAAACAAGAATTTTTCAGAACAGAAAATGTTAACTACCTGTATTATCATTCAATTGTGGTTTGCGCCAGAAATTTGAACCAGTTATGCCCTTACCCTTATCACTGGCTACATGTAATATCATGTCTGCGATCTCACTAGGCTCCGATAATTTTGTTGACGCCGTGTGATTTTTAAATATTTCTGATTTTACTTTCGATCTATCAATAGCAGTAGTACTTTTTGGAGTTGGACTGATTGTATTCACTCTAACTCCCTGAGTCGCTAGGTCTAAAGCAACGCTTTTAGTAAAATCGTTCATTGCAGCTTTTGATGCCCTATATGCTATATAAGAATGTCTTGTGCTACTGGTTCCGGCAATACTTGATACGTTGATTATGTTTCCTTGGGTTCTGATAAGATGAGGCGCAGCAAAGTGGGTGATGCAAACGACACCTCGCATGCCATTCATCACCTTGTCGTACGTTTTCAAGAAGTTGTCTGTCAGAAATCCAGCTTCTCTCAATATATCAGTGTTGTTGACAAGTATATCCAGTTTCCCAAATTTTTCGACGGTTGTCTTGACGATTACGTCTGCTTCTTCGTCTTTGGACACGTCTGCTACGATAACGAGTGTTTCTGCATTTAGATTCACTAAACTTTTAGCCACACGTTTTAGTTTATCTTCATTTGTGCCAACTATGACTATGGCAGCAGATTCTTTTGCAGTTGTAGCACCAATGTACGAACTACCTTCTGTGATTAGAACCACTTTTTGCACAAAACTCGTCCTAGCAATACATGCCTAGTGTTCCTGCCATAAGGGAACTGGTAAAAAGCGTATACTTGCACTAAGATGTGTAACCAAATATACACCTGCAAATTACAGAAGAAAACGAGCTTCACTATAAAAATAACTCTTGTTTTTATGGAGATTTAACCAAATGATCACAAACGTTACTCATAAGCCATGTTTTAGTTTGAACATCTTCAGAAGTCGTCCAATGCATCCTGTGAATGCATCCAAGCTTGACATGACGTTCAACAAGGGCTTGACAGTAAAGTTATCAACATTACAAAAATCTTTTCTTCTGTTTTTAAAGAAGTATTTTACTATACGAGTTTTTATTGTGACAGTAGTAACACACTCCTATAAGTCTATATCATTTTAAAAAACTAGATTTTCATACTCTTGTGGCGGCATCATGCCACCACAGAAATCAATGTAGCAGAATCTACATCGCAACAATAAGACCCGCAACGCCCAGCTGCGAACTAACTTAATCGGGCAGTTGCCCACCAGACACAACAACCGTCCGGTCGGAGGATCCTCCCTTTTCAACGGAGGTATGCAGGACTTTACTCATTGTACCGCATTACCTCCATACTCTTACCTACTTTGTTGACACGTCTTGAAGTAAATAATATTATGTTAAAAAAATCCTAAGTTGTCATTATAACATGCAAAAAACAATTAATATTGTCCTAGATAAATCGTTTGTATGCAGCTATCACGAATGGTAAAACAAGAAAACACAGAGCTGCAGAACCTTGTAGAAGTGTATTTTGAGCTGGTTAGGGTTGAAGTTGAAACTCACGTATCGTGGGGCCCGAGTTCTCATGATTTTAGATAATTGGTTTCTAAGACCTGTCTAATAATAATCACTTTATTATCAGGCAACTGAGGCCCATAGATAAAATACACACAACTAAATTAAACAATAATATAATAAACTAATACATAATTATGAATAAAACTTATTACTATACACGTAAAGTTGACGGCGTCGTGTTTCGCTGCGTGGTGTCGCGTAACCGACCTCGTAAACGTCGAAATACGACACCTTTCGGCCAAAAGTCCTCTTTCAAGAAGGTCTGTAGATGGTGGGTTGGAACTCGTACCACGAACGACGTAAAGTTGAACCAACCTTTCGACCCTCAGAGTCCAGTTGGTCTTCACTTTCAAATACTGCACGACTTCCTCAATCTTTGTGGAGTAATGCAGACGCGAAATGTACAGCTGCGTCGTGGGCACAGCAGGGCGCAGCAGCATGTTGGGTCCACTCGGTGCGGTACCGCACTGGTTACGAGAACAGGGCTTCTTCTTCTTCTTTTCTACTTTAGTGAAACCCTCTTCATCAACTTGGCCGGTTCTTGGCATGGAGCTACAGACCGCAGTCGAGGCTGCTTGAGCCCTCTTTTTTTCCCCTACTTTGGCTTGTCGCTTAGGCTGCGACGCATCCGATTTGCCAGTGGTGACAATAGCAGCGTAGGCACTTTTAGGGGTCGACGAACCTACGTGTGACGATTCCGCAGCCGGTGTTGTGGTGCGGGCGGCGGCGGCGGGCGGCGCTTGGTCAGCATTATCAGCAGCTGGTGACGCACTTACGTTCGCCGATTCAAAACTGCCGATTGATGCATATTGCGCCCCTCAACGTGTGTTCACCTTTGCGGCCTCAGGTGACCCAATTACTGAACCAACGTTGCGCAGTAATGCTATTTCTGCACGTAGCTCAGTATTGGTTTTTTCTGAAACCTCCATTCTGGACTGCATCTTGGTCATCTCCGCTTTCAAGGTAGTGATGTCCTTTAGCAGCCGTGTAACGTCGACGTGATCAAACGTGACGGGGGGCAGTTTACTCAGCTCCTTCACCACGAAATCTGGCACGTCGTCCGGGTCAGTCTTCTTCAACATATCAATGATATCTTGAATACTCTTTTCCGTTCCATCTCTGCGGCGAGACGGCATCTGGTCCTGTTTTCCGAGTGACTGGAACAGTAATAGTTTTCCACTGCTGATCTCGTCCTCCTTGAAATTGGACTTCCTTATATTTGCAGGATGCTCACCTCGTCTATGTAGTCGATAGCATGGACTAGGAATTCCAGCAGTTCATTGACTGTGAGTTGTTTGGAACCCATAGTGTTTACGGGCAGCGGCTATGGCCACTCAACACGCGAATAAAATTCGTGCCGTGCACAGTGGAAACACGTCCGTGTTCGAGCGCGCATCGCACAATAACAAATGCCTAGTTGACACCTAGCGTGTCCCAAGGGCCGGTTTTTATCTTGGAGAGATTATTAGTATCAGACAACGTACAATGACGTCAGTCTTTGTACGTAGAACTTATGTTGTTTTCCGTAATGTATGATAAATAAACGCTGAGTCGAGTGAATCGCACATAAGAGTACACCATTGTCATCACATATCTAATCATACAATCGTTCAGTCACTATATGATGATTCGATTGATTTGGACGATAAAACGATATATATAAACAGCTTTGGCTTAGTACGTCTATGAATTCTGTGACGTGTAGTAGTTCAAAATGTTTGCAAACAAAGTCGTTTTAGTCACAGGCGGGAGCTCCGGTATTGGGGCATCTACTGTGGAGTTATTCGCCAAGGAGGGAGCTTCGGTTGCCTTCGTCGGAAGAAACGAAGCCAAACTAAAGGACGTCGCCAAACGTTGTGAAGACCTTGGAGCTAGAACTCTCATTATAAAGGCAGATGTCTCCAAAGACGAGGAAGCCAAGACCGTCGTCCAAAAAACCGTAGACAAGTTCGGAAAACTCGACGTCCTCGTCAATAACGCCGGGATCTTACGACATGCGACTGTATTTGATACCAATTTAATAGGCAACTTTGACGAAATCATGAATACGAACCTGCGTCCAGTCGTCCTCATCACCAGCTTGGCCATCCCCCACCTTATTGCAACGAAAGGGAACATCGTTAACGTATCCAGTGTTTTGTCATCGTGGATCAAGATACCAGGAACCATCTCTTACTGCATGTCTAAAGCTGCCATGGATCATTTTACAAGAGGAGCTGCAACGGAACTGGCTTCTCATGGTGTAAGAGTGAACTCAGTCAATCCTGGACCAGTTATAACGGAGATTACAACAAATGCTCAGATGCCTGCGGATTTATCTCAGGATGCTATCGTTGAAAAGTTGACTGCTTTAGGAAGATTTTCGGATGCTGATGAGGTTGGAGATGTAATCCTGTTCCTGGCCAGTGATAAGGGTAGGAGTATTACCGGGTCGTGTTATCTTATTGATAATGGTATGTACTTAAAGTAGAGTGTTTAGTTTTAATTTCGATTTACGTGTAAACTTCATGTTATTTTTGTTTTGTTATTCTTTTAAATTTTCTTCACTATTTTTCTTAATTATTTATTTTAACTTTTTTAAATTGCATATGGCTGTAGAATTTTTTATAATCAAACATTTTGAAATGGTGTGATTTGTTTTCAATTTTTTTTTATATTAGTCAATTAGTTGTAAGTAGAGCTGCTTTAATTATAAAATATATCTATAAAACAATATCCTGTTTTTATTAATAGTGCATAATAAATCGTTATTAATAATTGCATTGAATGAGTTAACTTTTTAAACTGTAGCAAATTGCGTTAACGATCTTCCTTCTTGTCTTAGCATACATGAGATATAGTATGCTGAAGCACTTAATTACTCCAAGTGACGGGAACACTAAATGTATAGTCAAAAGTCCCTTGTCCCGGGCGGGTACAACGAAGATCAATAAATTGTAGCTTAATGCATTTACACGTCACGCTTGCTTCCAATGAAGGGGTAGGTAAGCATAATGTAATACGTAAAATATTAAATAAGCAAATCCACTCCAATATAAGATTTGTAACAAAACAACAAACACGAAAGATTAATTTAAGACGTGCTAGTTACATAGTGACCCGCCCTCCTCGAACTAACTATGGAAGAAGAAATTTGGAGTTTGAAGGTGTTACAATTTATAATAAATTACAATCAGCAATAAAAAAAGAACAAAGTTATGCCCGGTTTAAAAAGCTACTAAAAACTCACACAATTAATACATACAAATAAGGGAATGGAAAGGGGAAAAAAAAAAAAAAAAATAAATTAAGGAAATAATAATAATAAAAAAAAAAACTGCATTACTTACATTCATATTAACATAAATAAAATACACACATTAAATAGATCAACTATATACCTCTAAATCAAAAATATACATAACTAATATTACTTAAAAACCAAAACAAATAGAATCCAATACTCTAAATGTTTTATAAACCATGTATAATGTACCCAAAATATATAAATAGAAACTAAAACAAAATAGTCATAAAATAATAAACTTGCTAGTGATACTAGACTATGCCATCAATGCCACATCTAGCAAATATAAAATTCGTAGATCCATGTTGTGATTGTTTGTTTACCCACATTTTTTTGTTTTGTTATTTTCTATACGTACATCTGTGCGCTCTAATCATAAATCTTAGTTTTAGATATTGTTTCTCAGTAAGTGAATTTGTATACAATTCTTTATGAGAAATAAAGTTGTTCTTAAACCTAACCTAATGTGTTGGTAAAGATCGGTTATATTATTAAAATTTGATATTCTAATCCTAGCAGAGGGTGTTCCAGAGGTCCGTGGTCATATTTAAGGGTGATGTTGGGTATCTAATACACATTAAGAGCGTTTACGCCGATTAGCATTTCATACAAACTTTCAAGTCCTTATTTTTCGAAATGCATGAACCGATTTTAATGAAACTTGGTATGCATACGCCATCTAACCGGGTCTTAAAAGTTAGTTGAGAACATTTTCGAAAAAGAGTGTAGTGGGAGAGAGAGAGCGATTTTAAGTTTTCTATAGAAAGTGAAAAATTACTCTATCTTTCTCTCCTGGGGCCTAACCACCAACTCTTAAAGCAGTAATACTTCAATATTACTTCCAGTGGGAAAGAGACGGAGCAATACAGGACGTATCGCTCCGTCTCTTTCCCACTGGAAGTAATATTGAAGTAATACTGCTTTAAGAGTTGGTGGTTTAAGCCCTGAACTCTGTTTGGTTTTGAAGGCGTGTGCATACAAAGTTTCATTAAAATCGGTTCATTCATTTCGAAAAATAAGTGCTTCAAAGTTTGTATGAAAAGCCGTACGGCGTAAACGCTCTTAATTGCCCCCAGCCCAGTGATCGGCCGGCTTGCCAGCTGCCGCACATGCGAAGCAGTGCGGCGCGGCGTCGCACGAGCCGGCCCTGTGACCGGGCTGACCACAGCGGAAGCAGTGGTCACTGCGGTCCACCTCCGAGGTGCAGCGTGCTCCCACGTGGTTGCCAACTTGGCAACGGAAGCACCTCAGAGGTCGGGGCTCCAGCAGTTTTACCTGCGCGGAGACCCAGCCCACCAAAAACCTTCGGCCCTCCGAGACTTTCTTGGCCGCCGACACGGGGCAGCTCACCACTACGGTTCGCATGCCCGTGTTGTCAGGACGGATGGTGCCCGCCTTCACCTCCTCTGCAGAGCACCCCCCCGTCCTGACGACGGCGGCCAACACCTCCTCCTCCGTGACGGAGTCGTCCAGGCCCAAGATGCGCATATCTATGCACTTCGTGGGCCTGGACACTCGGACGTCATCCACGCCCAAGGACGCCCTAAGCCTTTCGGCTAGAGCGTCCGCGGCCGGACCGCTGCCTGCTCCAGGGATCTCGAGCATCCTGGCCCCGGTCATGGTGACCCTGAGCCGGAGACCCCCGACGATGCCAAGCTCACCGAGGTTGATGGCCTCCTTGGCCTTGGTGAGTGTGTTGGCATACGTCACGCCCCTCTTGACCGCGTCCGGCTGCAGCGTTAAAACTACAGCCGCGGTCTTCGGGGCGCGGAGCGCAGCCGCGACGCCTCGCGCTCGCTGCCGCCGCCTTCTCTCCCGCCTCTTTGCCGCCCTGGCTGCCTTTCCCGCCTTCTTCTTCTCCCCGGCCACTTGCCATTCGGCTTGAGCCGGGGGAGGTTCAGAAGGCGAGGAAGCCGGGGGGAGCTGCTGCACGGCTGGCGCAGGAGCCTTCGCCGTCCGCGCAGCCGCCCCACCCTTCCTCTTCCTTCCCGGGGCCGGGTCCGGTTTTCCCGACACCGGCTTCGCGGGTGCCGGCCCGGACCCTTAGTCCTGGCCGGACGACCCCGGTGTGGCAGCCACGGCGGCCGCGTAAGACGCCGCCTTTTTCCGGCCTGGAGCCTTCTCACTCGCCGCTAACGGGGGGCGCAGGACGATGCCCTCCAGGCGGTACAGTACCCCTATACTTCCCAGATTAACGATACTTTCGGATGGCGTATATGTCACAGCCAACAAGCTGAATCCGCCGTTTCATTAAAAGTCTAGCCTAATCATTGAATGATGCCGTTTAATCAGCGACATAAGTGACACGGGCAAGTCATTACACGATATTGAATAAAAGATGTCACTTATGTCGCTGAAAAATCAGCATATTTAAATGAAAAGGCTAGGCAACCCATTAAACGGCTGATTAAGCTAATTGGCTGCGACATATAAGTACACGATGTGTTTTTTTTTTAAATCAACCAGTACTATTCCTGCATAGGAAAACCAATTCAAAAATCCAATGATTCAGTTTTAGTTTTCATCAAAATTGGGCTCGAGACTCGTTTCAGCCTTTTACGGATTGGCCATTCATGCACACTTTAAAAATTCACCCTGTAAGTAAATGTACATACCAGTAATTTTGTTTTTAAAAAAGAAGAAAAATTCTTTCTTTCCTTCACACCAGTTTCTTTTAAAACAGTCTCGATTTATTAAATCTAGAGTCTAGAACATAAAAAAACGGATTCTACCATTTATAGTCTAGCAAAGGACGGTTTGACTGGATTCCAAATGAGAAAAGTTTTGAACGAAATCCACTGTTGACGAGTCAATATTAGCTAGAGAGCATACCATTTTTTATTTTTCTGTCTGTGTTTATTGAGCTACCGGCAATATAGTCCTTAGGTATTAAGGAATAGGGGTCATGAATGAGGTTGTTGGGGTTTTAAGTAAGTTGGTAGTTTCTCAGCTTTCCGATGAAGTTTTTTCTAATAAGGACCGCTGCAATGGCATGCTGCCTACGATATCTATTTTGCTTCCTCGTCTTTGGAAACATCTGCTTCTATAGCTAGTGTTTGTGCTCCTAATTTTTCCAAACATTGCGCAAAGGCTTTCAATTTAGCTCCGTTTCTGTCGACTAGAGCTACTGTAGCACATTCTTTAACAAATAATTCTGCCGTAGAAGCACCGATGCCAGCACTGGCTCCTGTTATTAGAACCACTTTTTGCTTGAAACTCATTTTTCCAACACCTGGTCAGTTAATGACTGTCGTATTAATGATGTAACTTATAACTATGTATAATGTTGTTAGTACGATAGGAACGTCCTACATATTATGATCACTAATCTTTCTATTTGATGGTTTTAAACAATGCTTTTAATTATAATAATCAAAGAAACGAGTAAATTTTAACACTTCATACCCGGAATTTTGTAAAGTATAATGTAGTCAACATCAGGTTCTTTCAGTGATTAAATAAAGGCACGGGAAAAGAAATCAGAATCGGAAGTAAACAAAGTAAATCATAAACTGCAGACAACTACAAGTTATCGGAATAGTAATTGTCAATTATGACAATTCATGTCTGACAAAAGAAGTCTTACAAAAGTTCATTTAATTTTCGTAAAAGAGGATTTAACAATTTGTGTATCAATAATGCTAAGAATTTTAACACTCCTGCCCTTCCATTTATTGATTAGGTGGTATAAGCACGCACAAAACATTTTAAAATATAGCAAAGGAGCCTATCAGCATCGAGAACATGGTTAAATGTAACTGAGGTCAGGGTTTCAGAGAGTGGAACCTCCTCATTATGCATTCCATTTCCTGGTGTATTGCTTCCTATTATAAAACTGCTGAACCTGATACTACTCTTCCGAAATCAAGCCGACATCATTATCATGTGATGGGCTTGTTCTACCCATTGCAGCATTGCCGTGTTTATGACATCTTTCATTTGTGCCTTGCTTCCCAGTTTTACTAAAATGGAAAAATTCCAAGCGTCATCATCATATCGGTCAGTATTTAATTTACAGGTTGGGATACCTACTATGACGTCTGAAAGCTATCATGTTTCTTTTGAATGAGAGAGACGAAGCTACACAATACTAATAAGTAGCACTATCTCTTTTTCACAACGGTGATGGCATGAAGTCGTCGTAGTCTTTCTTCCTTCTTTTTTCTTTTTAAATCTCAAGGCTCTGTACAGAGGAGGTACACATTATGCGTGTCCTATTTAGGAGTTCTGCTGTGAGTATCAAGCCCAAGGGCTACTTCAATCCCGAGGCCCAGTTTTTTTATAGTCGTTCCTGTCTTACGACTGGGCAAAGGCCTCCCCCGAGTTTCTAACACATTCACCCGTTCTATCTCGAATTATTTTATTATAACGCCTAAAACTATGATTTGTCGTAATTTATACTTGTACTTACCAAGAAAGTGCTCTAAAGAGAGTAAAACTTTAACAATGACTAACATGACTGCGCCCTACAAAGATAAATTTTATGTTGTATAACTTTTGTAATTTATCAGACGAAAATAAAACAAACAGCATCTCCTCAATATTTTTTTTTCTAAAAACAAGAATTTTTCAGAACAGAAAATGTTAACTACCTGTATTATCATTCAATTGTAGTTTGCGCTAGAAATTCGAACCAGTTATGCCCTTACCCTTATCACTGGCTACATGTAATATCATGTCTGCGATCTCACTAGGCTCCGATAATTTTGTTGACGCCGTGTGATTTTTAAATATTTCTGATTTTACTTTCAAGCTATCAATAGCAGTAGTACTTTTTGGAGTTGGACTGATTGTATTCACTCTAACTCCCTCAGTCGCTAGGTCTAAAGCAACGCTTTTAGTAAAATCGTTCATTGCAGCTTTTGATGCCCTATATGCTATATAAGAATGTCTTGCGCTACTGGTTCCAGCAATACTTGATACGTTGATTATATTTCCTTGGGTTCTGATAAGATGAGGCACAGCAAAGTGGGTGATGCAAACGACACCTCGCATGCCATTCATCACCTTGTCGTACGTTTTCAAGAAGTTGTCTGTCAGAAATTCAGCTTCTCTCAATATATCAGTGTTGTTGACAAGTCCATTCAGTTTCCCAAATTTTTCGACGGTTGTCTTGACGATTACGTCTGCTTCTTCGTCTTTGGACACGTCTACTACGATAACGAGTGTTTCTGCATTTAGATTCACTAAACTTTTAGCCACACGTTTCAGTTTATCTTCATTTGTGCCAACTATGACTATAGCAGCAGATTCTTTTGCGAATAATTTTGCAGTTGTAGCACCAATGTACGAACTACCTTCTGTGATTAGAACCACTTTTTGCACAAAACTCGTCCTAGCAATACATGCCTAGTGTTCCTGCCATAAGGGAACTGGTAAAAAGCGTATACCTGCACTAAAATGTGTAACCAAATACTACCGTATTGTGATGCTTTTCGTTGAAGAAAACGTTAATTATACCTGCATATTACAGAAGAAAACGAGCTTCACTATAAAAATAACTCTTGTTTTTATGGAGATTTAACCAAATGATCACAAACGTTACTCATAAGCCATGTTCTAGTTTGAACATCTTCAGAAGTCGTCCAATGCATCCTGTGAATGCATCCAAGCTTGACTTGACGTTCAACAAGGGCTTGACAGTTAAGTTATCAACATTACAAAAATCTTTACTTCTGTTTTTAAAGAAATATTTTACTATACGAGTTTTTATTGTGACAGTAGTAACACACTCCTTTAAGTCTATATCATTTTAAAAAACTAGATTTTCATACTCTTGTAGCGGCATCATGCCACCACATAAATCAATGTAGCAGAATCTACATCGCAACAATAAGACCCGCAACGCCCAGCTGCGAACTAACTTAATCGGGCAGTTGCCCACCAGACACAACAACCGTCCGGTCGGAGGATCCTCCCTTTTCAACGGAGGTATGCGGGACTTTACTCACTGTACCGCATTGCCTCCATACTCTTACCTACTTTGTTGACACGTCTTGAAGTAAATAATATTATGTTAAAAAAATCCTAAGTTGTGATTATAACATGCAAAAAACAATTAATATTGTCCTAGATAAATCGTTTGTATGCAGCTATCACGAATGGTAAAACAAGAAAACACAGAGCAGCAGAACCTTGTAGAAGTGTATTTTGAGCTGGTTAGGGTTGAAGTTGAAACTAATAATAACTATCGTGGGGCCCGAGTTCTCATGATTTTAGATACTTGGTTTCTAAGACCTGTCTAATAATAATCACTTTATTATCAGGCAACTGAGGCCCATAGATAAAATACACACAACTAAATTAAACAATAATATAATAAACTAATACATAATTATGAATAAAACTTATTACTATACACGTAAAGTTGACGGCGTCGTGTTTCGCTGCGTGGTGTCGCGTAACCGACCTCGGAAACGTCGAAATACGACACCTTTCGGCCAAAAGTCCTCTTTCAAGAAGGTCTGCAGTGCGATTCTGTAAACATGTTGAAGTGAACATCCGGGCGTGGCGCACGACGGGTGAGTTGTCAAACCATACAATTATTATGATGGAATGACAGCTCTATTGTCGTTCACTCCGCCTAGGTGAACACCGTGAGATGTCGACAGAATCGACCGGCTGTTGATGGTGGGTTGGAACTCGTACCACGAACGACGTAAAGTTGATGCTGTGTCGCGACTCCAACCTTTCGACCCTCAGAGTCCAGTTGGTCTTCACTTTCAAATACTGCACGACTTCCTCAATCTTTGTGGAGTAATGCAAACGCGAAATGTACAGCTGCGTCGTGGGCACAGCAGGGCGCAGCAGCATGTTGGGTCCACTCGGTGCGGTACCGCACTGGTTACGAGAACAGGGCTTCTTCTTCTTCTTTTCTACTTTAGTGAAACCCTCTTCATCAACTTGGCCGGTTCTTGGCATGGAGCTACAGACCGCAGTCGAGGCTGCTTGAGCCCTCTTTTTTTCCCCTACTTTGGCTTGTCGCTTAGGCTGCGACGCATCCGATTTGCCAGTGGTGACAATAGCAGCGTAGGCACTTTTAGGGGTCGACGAACCTACGTGTGACGATTCCGCAGCTGGTGTTGTGGTGCGGGCGGCGGCGGCGGGCGGCGCTTGGTCAGCATTATCAGCAGCTGGTGACGCACTTACGTTCGCCGATTCAAAACTGCCGATTGATGCATATTGCGCCCCTCAACGTGTGTTCACCTTTGCGGCCTCAGGTGACCCAATTACTGAACCAACGTTGCGCAGTAATGCTATTTCTGCACGTAGCTCAGTATTGGTTTTTTCTGAAACCTCCATTCTGGACTGCATCTTGGTCATCTCCGCTTTCAAGGTAGTGATGTCCTTTAGCAGCCGTGTAACGTCGACGTGATCAAACGTGACGGGGGGCAGTTTACTCAGCTCCTTCACCACGAAATCTGGCACGTCGTCCGGGTCAGTCTTCTTCAACATATCAATGATATCTTGAATACTCTTTTCCGTTCCATCTCTGCGGCGAGACGGCATCTGGTCCTGTTTTCCGAGTGACTGGAACAGTAATAGTTTTCCACTGCTGATCTCGTCCTCCTTGAAATTGGACTTCCTTATATTTGCAGGATGCTCACCTCGTCTATGTAGTCGATAGCATGGACTAGGAATTCCAGCAGTTCATTGACTGTGAGTTGTTTGGAACCCATAGTGTTTACGGGCAGCGGCTATGGCCACTCAACACGCGAATAAAATTCGTGCCGTGCACAGTGGAAACACGTCCGTGTTCGAGCGCGCATCGCACAATAACAAATGCCTAGTTGACACCTAGCGTGTCCCAAGGGCCGGTTTTTATCTTGGAGAGATTATTAGTATCAGACAACGTACAATGACGTCAGTCTTTGTACGTAGAACTTATGTTGTTTTCCGTAATGTATGATAAATAAACGCTGAGTCGAGTGAATCGCACATAAGAGTACACCATTGTCATCACATATCTAATCATACAATCGTTCAGTCACTATATGATGATTCGATTGATTTGGACGATAAAACGATATATATAAACAGCTTTGGCTTAGTACGTCTATGAATTCTGTGACGTGTAGTAGTTCAAAATGTTTGCAAACAAAGTCGTTTTAGTCACAGGCGGGAGCTCCGGTATTGGGGCATCTACTGTGGAGTTATTCGCCAAGGAGGGAGCTTCGGTTGCCTTCGTCGGAAGAAACGAAGCCAAACTAAAGGACGTCGCCAAACGTTGTGAAGACCTTGGAGCTAGAACTCTCATTATAAAGGCAGATGTCTCCAAAGACGAGGAAGCCAAGACCGTCGTCCAAAAAACCGTAGACAAGTTCGGAAAACTCGACGTCCTCGTCAATAACGCCGGGATCTTACGACATGCGACTGTATTTGATACCAATTTAATAGGCAACTTTGACGAAATCATGAATACGAACCTGCGTCCAGTCGTCCTCATCACCAGCTTGGCCATCCCCCACCTTATTGCAACGAAAGGGAACATCGTTAACGTATCCAGTGTTTTGTCATCGTGGATCAAGATACCAGGAACCATCTCTTACTGTATGTCTAAAGCTGCCATGGATCATTTTACAAGAGGAGCTGCAACGGAACTGGCTTCTCATGGTGTAAGAGTGAACTCAGTCAATCCTGGACCAGTTATAACGGAGATTACAACAAATGCTCAGATGCCTGCGGATTTATCTCAGGATGCTATCGTTGAAAAGTTGACTGCTTTAGGAAGATTTTCGGATGCTGATGAGGTTGGAGATGTAATCCTGTTCCTGGCCAGTGATAAGGGTAGGAGTATTACCGGGTCGTGTTATCTTATTGATAATGGTATGTACTTAAAGTAGAGTGTTTAGTTTTAATTTCGATTTACGTGTAAACTTCATGTTATTTTTGTTTTGTTATTCTTTTAAATTTTCTTCACTATTTTTCTTCATTATTTCTTTTAACTTTTTTAAATTGCATATGGCTGTAGATATTTTTTATAATCAAACATTTTGAAATGGTGTGATTTGTTTTCAATTTTTTTTTATATTAGTCAATTAGTTGTAAGTAGAGCTGCTTTAATTATAAAATATATCTATAAAACAATATCCTGTTTTTATTAATAGTGCATAATAAATCGTTATTAAATAATTGCATTGAATGAGTTAACTTTTTAAACTGTAGCAAATTGCGTTAACGATCTTCCTTCTTGTCTTAGAATACATGAGATATAGTATGCTGAAGCACTTAATTACTCCAAGTGACGGGAACACTAAATTTATAGTCAAAAGTCCCTTGTCCCGGGCGGGTACAACGAAGATCAATAAATTGTAGCTTAATGCATGCACACGTCACGCTTGCTTCCAATGAAGGGGTAGGTAAGCATAATGTGTTGGTAAAGATCGGTTATATTGTTAAAATTTGATATTCTAATCCTACCAGAGTGTGTTCCAGAGGTCCGTGGTCATATTTAAGGGTGATGTTGGGTATAGATACCCAACATCACCCTTGATGATGGATTGGATGGCGTGTGCATACAAAGTTTCAATAAAATCGGTTCATTCATTTCGAAAAATAAGGGCTTCAAAGTTTGTATGAAAAGCCGTACGGCGTAAACGCTCTTAAAGAAAAAATATCAAAACATTAAATAATTACTTTTTATAAAACTTTGTTTTTAAAAAAGAAGCAAAATTCTTTCATTCCTTCCCACCAGTTTCTTTTAAAACAGTTTCGATTTATTAAATCTAGAGTCTAGAACATAAAAAACGGATTCTACCATTTATAGTCTAGCAAAGGACGGTTTGACTGGATTCCAAATGAGAAAAGTTTTGAACGAAATCCACTGTTGACGAGTCAATATTAGCTAGAGAGCATACCATTTTTTATTTTTCTGTCTGTGTTTATTGAGCTACCGGCAATATAGTCCTTAGGTCTTAAGGAATAGGGGTCATGAATGAGGTTGTTGGGGTTTTAAGTAAGTTGGTAGTTCCTCAGCTTTCCGATGAAGTTTTTTCTAATAAGGACCGCTGCAATGGCATGCTGCCTACGATATCTGTTTTGATTTTATTTATTTATTATTGCATTGAAATGTTTAGAATTCTACAGATAGACAATAATCAGTCATGAACGTAACTGGTGGAAAATTAGGCTATATTTTGTGAGGCAAATTATACATAAATAAGCGATCAGTACCTATGTAGTGTGTTGAATGTAGTTTTATTCTGCTCCAGTCGAAGTCGCTGGCTTTCACTATACTGTCGCTCTGTCTTGGACATGAAACCAAGTATGCTGAGTGCTGGCCGTTTTGCGCGGATGTTACGCAAATTTTCCCAACCTGTGTTTTTGTGATACTTTGTTCAATGACACTATCTGATAATCGTTGGGCTGAAACGTTGACAGCTGGCTCAAGTACCTGAAACAGAGAGAGCATCTGACCACGGTACGCAGTCAAGTTTGTTTCCCCCTCTGTCATCATCATCATCATCATTAAAACAGCTGAAAGACGTCCACTGCTGGACATGGGCTTCCACCATATGGAGGGGGGGTTTACCATAATCGTCACGCTTGGCAGGCGGGTTGGCGATCACAGTGTAGCTCTTGCAATGTACCTGTACAAAGAATGCTACTGCCTATTCCCTGTGAGACCCTTAGTCGCCTCTTACGACATCCACGAGAAGTGATGGGATGGTGGTATTCTTTTACGTCCGACACCATACGGGAACATAACCCCCCCTCTGTAGTCCCAAAGTATGAGCGTATGACATTTTCGTTTTAAATGGATTGCGTCCATCGCTTGCGCTGCACACTAGCACCGGTAGCGGGGACTGGCGGAGACCTTATCAGAGGCCGGCGGGCCTCGAGGTCCTAAGCTGGCCGGTGGTCGGCCTCTTCCGCGCCGAAATACAGGTGGTGGTGTTGTCAGTGGAGAGAAGTATTTGTCGCTCGACGCAACTGTAGCTACCGGATAGTTCAGATGTTTTTATATTTCACCTTGTAGCCAAAAAAAAACCCGAAAATTTTCATGTCTGTTTGTATTTTCATAACTTGATGTTCAGAACTTAGGACTATGTTTATCAATCACATCTGAACAACTGCACAGATTACAATTGTTTAGGTCATAGGTAGACCATGAACGTCATGAAATGACGACACGGTTGGCGCAGTGGTTGAGCAGTTGACTGTTGCGCTGAGTGTCTCGGGTTCGATTCCCGCATGGAACAAATATTTGTATGGCCTACAGATAGTTGTTCCGGGTCTGGTTGTTTGTGTATGTGACTTTGTATATTTGTAAACGCACCCGCGATACAGGAGAAATTCCTAGTGTGGGGCATCGTTTAAAAAAAAAAAAAAAGTGTACGTACTCATGGCATAATTTTCCTTCACGAGTTGAAAAAATATATAAAGGGTGACGAAATG
The DNA here is from genome assembly GCA_947386135.1 of Melanchra persicariae. Lineage (NCBI taxonomy): Eukaryota > Metazoa > Arthropoda > Insecta > Lepidoptera > Noctuidae > Melanchra > Melanchra persicariae. Next base: position 2,344,960 of record OX376661.1, on the reverse strand, counting down.
GGGAAAAATAAAAAGTCGGGGCATACTGAAAGTGCTTTAGAAAAGTGAAAGGTTTTATTCAAATTGCAATGGTTGTTAGTTTGTGTAAATCAAATCTTGCAAGCTAATTCAGAACCACTTCCGCTTTCCTCTAAACTTGATATCTTCGTTCAGTTCCGATGACAATTAATTTGTGTGATAACTGACTTGCTGATTGGCACAAGAAAAGAGAGGCCAATGCTCAGCAGTGGCCAAAGTCGGGCTGTGATGATGATAATGCTTCATCTAGGGCTGGATCCAGACGAAGCAACTCCATAACGATCAAAAATACATGACATACATCTATACTAATATCTATACTAATATTATAAAGAGGTAAAATTTGTAAGTTTGTATGTTTGATCTCTGGAACTAATGATCCAAATCAAATCAAATCAAATACGTTTATTTGTGTACACAGGTGAAAAAGGTGGAACAATTACAAGATTAATATTGGGTCTCTGTGTCCTGCCACAGTAGGTAGCATACAAACATTAAATATTACATTTCAAATGTGCCAAAATATTTTAAATTATATTTAAATCAAATATAATTAACATAAGTGAGTACAAACTTCAAAACATAATTCTAGGCATAATTTTATTGGCTACTATTTAATTATTTTTTTTTAAGAAATTACTGAATTTCTACTTATACCTCTGAGATATATCATAACTATCAGTCTCATAATCTAGTAGAAATTCACTGATTGAGTAATATGTATTTTTTAATAAAAACAATTTTAATTCTTTTTTAAATAATCTTATGTCACTAATTTCTCTAATAGATGCTGGAATTTTATTATATATTTTTGGTGCCATACCGATAATATTTATGTCATACAAAGCTGTGGTATGACTGATTGCCTTAATTTTGTTACGATGACGTCGGCTGGTAAATTTTTCAAAATATTCTGGATGGTACTTGATAAATACTGCTAATTCAAATATGTATACAGATGGGAAAGTTAGAATTTTTAGATTCTTAAAGTGTGGTCTGCAACTATCAGGTAATCGTAAACTACAAATAGCTCTAACACATTTCTTTTGAGCCTTAAAGGCTTGTTCCCAGTTAGTGGAGTTTCCCCAGAATATGATGCCATATCTTAAAGTAGATGAGACATACGCATTATAAGCTGCCAAAACTGCTTTTTGTGTTACAACCTTGGAAAGCATATACAATGCATAAGAAAACTTACTAAGTTTCTTACAGATAGCATCAACCTGTGTTATCCATGACATTTCTTGGTCAATCCATAGACCCAAAAATTTTGTGGTATTGACCTCGTCTATGTTTATATTTTCATATTTTACCTTTATATTGTCTAACGTTTTTGTTTTTTGTTTGTAATGCACAATTTTAGTCTTATCTAAGTTTATCTTCAGGTTGTTTTCTTTGAGCCACTTTATAATCGATTTGATTGAATCATTGACTTTTCTTTCGTACATTTCTAAATGTTCATTTTTATCAATAGAAAATATTACAGTACAGTCATCGGCAAATAGAACTATGGGATAATTTACGACTTTAGGAAGATCATTTATATATATAAGAAAAAGTAACGGCCCCAATACGCTACCTTGAGGTACACCAAAGCGAACTTCACGGGGATTTGAGTTGAAGAATATCTCAGTTTTAGACTCAGGACATATTTTCGTAATTTGTGTAATCTGTTTTCTATTACTTAAGTAAGATTTGAGTAGGTCAAGGATGTTACCCCTTATTCCGTATGCTTCAAGCTTTCTTAACAAAATACTAAAATCTACATGGTCAAACGCCTTGCTCATGTCCATGTACAGGGCTGAAACTGGTGTTCTACTATCCATATTATTCAATATCCTTTCGATTAAATAATAGACAGCAACATCCACAGAAACATTTTTCCGAAAGCCTTTCTGCTCTATCGTGAATAAGTTATTTTTTTCAAAATAATTGTAAATAGCCTTATAAATAAATTTCTCGATAATTTTGGAAAAGACAGATATTAGTGCCACAGGTCTGTAGCAGTTTAAATTATCCTTTTCGCCCTTTTTGAAAATAGGCTTAACAATGGATATTTTTAATAAGCTTGGATACATTCCATTTTCAATACAAAGGTTAATAATGTGGCTGAGTATGGGAGAAATTATTTTGGAAACTGATTTTAAAACACTGGTATTTATTCCATCATCACCTGTGCTTTGGGTATTTTTAAGTGATTTAATAATTTCATAGATATCAGGTGGTGTGGCAGGTGGCATGAATATTGAGTTGGGATGACTAAAAGTAAGAGTTGTTTTATTAATGTTATTTTTTGCGATCGGTTGTACTAAATCGATATTAAAATCATTAAAAACTTGAGCTATTTCTTGAGGTTGGGTTATCATTTTTCTATCTGATTTAATTTTACAAATGCTTGCATGGGGCTGTTTTAATTTGTTTCTTTTTATCACGTTCCAAGTAGCTTTTGATTTGTTTTGGGCTGTTTTGATATAAAAGTCATTTTGGGATTTTTGTGTAAGTTTCAGGATATGTTTCAAACGTACTGAATGCTGTTTCAATGATATTTTGTTTTTTCTGTTGGGATGTAATCGGTACTGCCATAGTAATTCCCGTTTACGTTTGCAACATTTTTTGATGCTATCAGTAAGCCAGATTGGCTTATTATGAAGGGAATTTTTTACTTTAATTATTGGAAAGCATAAATCATAAAATAACTTGAACAACTCAAAGAAATTATTAAATGCTTCCTCAGGATTATTGTTCTCGAAACTTTCACAAAATGATAGGCTTTTAATGCAGTCTATAAATTTTGTTACATTGTCAGTGCTATAGTCACGTCTGTATATAAACCAATAATTTAACGTAGTACGTTTTTCCTTTGTAGGACATTTCAGTAACTGCGCTGTGTGGTCAGAGAGTGCAAAATCTAAAACTTCTGATTTAGCTTTTGAAATGTTATGAAAAATGTTATCAATACATGTACCGCTACTGATACGGGTGGGCTTGTTAATTTCTTTTTTTATATTATAACTAAGCAGCAAATGTTCTAATTGTAAAGACCTTAGAGTTTTATTTAATATGTTAATATTGAAATCTCCAGTAATTATAATTTTGCTATTAGGATTTTTACAGAACGATTTTAACAAGAAATTCAATTTTTGAAAAAAAATGTTAAACATATCATTCGTTTGGTTCGGTACTCTATATATGCAAATAACTATTATATGTTCATCTATAAGTTCTATACCGCAACATTCAACAACATTTGGTACACTACACTTAACAACGTTATCAAGAACTTTGTATAAACTACTGTTTCTGACTAGAATACAAGAACCTCCGTTTCTATTACTTCTACTAAAATGTGACACAAGGGTATAGTTTGGTATATGCAACTGGGATTCATCTCCATCTTTCATGTTGTGCTCTGTTATCGTTATTACGTCTACCTGTTTACCTTCGTCGGCTAGTTCGCATAAATGAATAGTTAAGATATCCGACTTATTGATCAAACCGTTAATATTTTGATGGAAAATTTGTAAACCGTTATTCACGAAAAAAATTTTTGGGCATTGAGTTTAATGTGATTTGATTGGAAATACATGTATTCAAAGAATGATTAATAATATTTTCAGGCATTGGTAAATCTGTTTGTGTAGATTTGCTGTCTAAAGTTTTTTTTGTGCATGAATTTTTTATAGCATTACAATCAAATGTATTAAAATTAGTTTCGAGACGAAGAAGTTCTCTCATAAGTGATCTACAGAGATTGATTTTGAACTGGTTGAATCTTGGTTTAAACCGATAATATGCCATATCTACATAGGTAACGTTTCTTTGATTATTACAAATATGTCGTAACAAGTAGTTTAATTTATACTCATTTAAGTTTTTATTGTATGGAATTTCTGGTATAACAATATTTGCATCTGTTGATTTTACTACACACTGAATGAAAGTATTTAAAGTAATTTCAAAATCATACGGGTTAGTGTCGTTACGTCCTGCTAAAATTATGACGAAGTCTTTTGAAGACAAGTATTTTACTTCACCAATTTCCGGATTAAGAATTTCAGATGTTTTTGCTCCCGGTTTCATAAAACAGGTAACATTGAATTTTGAACCCAAAAGGTTGGCCAAAGCGTCACGAACCTTTCGTCCTTGTCCATCTCCAATGATGACGACTTTTTTCTTGGACTGACTCTTGCCCTCCGTTCTGTTAGTAGTGCCATCTGTTGCTATCTTGTGAAGGACTGGAGAGTCTTGGCCGATTCCCAATCCAGTGGGTTCAAAGACAGTGGCATCATCTGTTGTTAATGCACAAAGTGTGGTATCACCTTGGTTACTAGCTGTTTTATTAGGCTCAATTATGCTGTCCTCACCAGTTGCAGAGTCATCCGAAAAGCTGGTGTTGACTTTCTCATCGAACGGAGACGACGATGACCTAAGATTTTTTGATGATCTCTTCTTGGTTTTGTTTTTAACTTTTTGTTTTTTTGTAGACACGTTACTTTCTGGACATACACTTTGTTCATTGTATTTTTGCAGGATGTTTTCTTTTAGTTGTTTTATTTCTGCATTTGCATTAGCCAATTCGTTTTTAAGTTGTAGTATTTCTTTTTTAAGATCTTCTATGTCACATCGATATCGCGTAGATAGGTCAAGTTCTAGGTCCAGGTCCAGCGAACTGTGCCTTTCTATCTCCGATTGTGTTGATCCAAAAGAAAGATCAAGTGAATCGTTGGTTTTTGTCCTATGACGGCGTAAAGTGACATTATCACTCACAGAACTGGTTGGCGTGCGTTGGAGAGGCATTTTATATTTTTGTTGTATATAATAAATATTATGTTGGAAAACTGTTTGTTATCACTCTTATTTAAAGTTGAGAACGGTACTTTGCAATAAAATAATACAATATGAGAGAAAAAACAGTGAGATTCGAACTTAGCACATGTCACGCGTCAGTCGTGACATACGATCCAATTCTAAAATTTTTTTCACTGGTAGAAAGCTACATTATTCCTGAGTGCTATAGGCTATAAATTATTTTTATAACATGTATATTAACCGAGCTATCACAACTTTTGTCTAGCAAGTCGGAAAGAAATACCTCAATAAAATAGAATTATTTGCATGCATGTATGTGTAGGGTAGGTGTAGGGTAGGTGTAGGGTAGGTGTAGGGTAGGTGTAGGGTAGGTGTAGGGTAGGTGTAGGGTAGGTGTAGGGTAGGTGTAGGGTAGGTGTAGGGTAGGTGTAGGGTAGGTGTAGGGTAGGTGTAGGGTAGGTGTAGGGTAGGTGTAGGGTAGGTGTAGGGTAGGTGTAGGGTAGGTGTAGGGTAGGTGTAGGGTAGGTGTAGGGTAGGTGTAGGGTAGGTGTAGGGTAGGTGTAGGGTAGGTGTAGGGTAGGTGTAGGGTAGGTGTAGGGTAGGTGTAGGGTAGGTGTAGGGTAGGTGTAGGGTAGGTGTAGGGTAGGTGTAGGGTAGGTGTAGGGTAGGTGTAGGGTAGGTGTAGGGTAGGTGTAGGGTAGGTGTAGGGTAGGTGTAGGGTAGGTGTAGGGTAGGTGTAGGGTAGGTGTAGGGTAGGTGTAGGGTAGGTGTAGGGTAGGTGTAGGGTAGGTGTAGGGTAGGTGTAGGGTAGGTGTAGGGTAGGTGTAGGGTAGGTGTAGGGTAGGTGTAGGGTAGGTGTAGGGTAGGTGTAGGGTAGGTGTAGGGTAGGTGTAGGGTAGGTGTAGGGTAGGTGTAGGGTAGGTGTAGGGTAGGTGTAGGGTAGGTGTAGGGTAGGTGTAGGGTAGGTGTAGGGTAGGTGTAGGGTAGGTGTAGGGTAGGTGTAGGGTAGGTGTAGGGTAGGTGTAGGGTAGGTGTAGGGTAGGTGTAGGGTAGGTGTAGGGTAGGTGTAGGGTAGGTGTAGGGTAGGTGTAGGGTAGGTGTAGGGTAGGTGTAGGGTAGGTGTAGGGTAGGTGTAGGGTAGGTGTAGGGTAGGTGTAGGGTAGGTGTAGGGTAGGTGTAGGGTAGGTGTAGGGTAGGTGTAGGGTAGGTGTAGGGTAGGTGTAGGGTAGGTGTAGGGTAGGTGTAGGGTAGGTGTAGGGTAGGTGTTTGGAGGTAGCGGAACAGAGAGTAAAGTCCCGCAAACCTCCATTGAAAAGGGAGGATCCTCCGACTAGACGGTTGTTTGTGTCTGGTGGGCAACTGCCCGAGAGTTGATGTTCGGGCTTTGCATGTGTTCTAATCGCACGGTAAACTTTGATATCGCGATTTAGGATTTTGTAGTTAGTTCGCAGCTGTCGAGATAGATGGCGCTGCGAGTCTCATTTGTTGTGATGTTGATTCTGCTACGTTGATTTTTGTGGCGGCATGAATGCCGCTACAGGTGTAGGGTAGGTGTAGGATAGGTGTAGGGTAGGTGTAGGGTAGGTGTAGGGTAGGTGTAGGGTAGGTGTAGGGTAGGTGTAGGGTAGGTGTAGGGTAGGTGTAGGGTAGGTGTTAGGGTAGGTGTAGGGTAGGTAGGTAGGTAGCCAGTTGACGGGAGCGAAGCCGCGGGAGACAGCTAGTGTGTTATATACGCGTAGGCTACTCGAAATAAGTTACTTATGACCTGATTCTCCATCTACGACAGGCTACAGACCGGTTTTTTTTATATTTCTATGCTACAGACGATCAACAGTACACACGTAAGACGAAATTTTTCATCGCAATGTTTCTTACACTTAATTTATTCTATTAGATATATATTCGAGATCTGTCGGATGAGCTAACAAACAATAATTAAATACACATCCGATTTCACGTCCACCTTCTCATCTTAAATAATAGAAATCTTCCCACCATTACCTTAAGACGACCGCCACCCAGTCGGCCATATTCACAAACAGTTTACTTGTCTATTGAAAGCCTAGCCGCCATTGTGCCGGGATCATTGGGGTACAATACGGTGATATTACGGCGTATTGTTTGTGGCATGACGCCCTGACCGACAGTAACCCATATGCTCATCCCATTATGTGATCTTGAATAAAGCGTCCTGTACGACATACGGACGAATGGGTTGGTGAACTCATATTTTGTTCTGCCGACTGACAGCTCTATCGTTTGCCCATAGATTTATATAGCGTACCGGAAGACGCAGCGATGGAAGGCCCAAGATGCTCCACCCAGAGCGGGAGGGGTCATTTGACGATTTCCCATCCTCAAAAAAAAAAAAAAAGCCGACCAGTAACTATGTCGAGACTTTCCACCCAGTATAACTTAGCTCTTTTCGCAAAAGACTGTACTGTGGCCCTAAAATGATGTGTTAAAGCGTGAGTTGTTCGAGCGAGAAGGAGGGATGAAGCTATATAGGTGTATAGCTGCATCCCTGCTTCTCGCTCGAACGACTCACGCTTTAACACGTCATGGTAGGGCCGCTGTAGTTAAAAACATTTACCTGGTCTATTCATGTTCAAGTATTAAATCACTTGATGAAAAGATAAAAACTACGAATTATCTCAGATAGGTATGTAATTTTCCTAATGTCAAGTTTCCTTTAGTTAATAACTTGTCCTTGTGTTATTATGTTTTATGATCAGAAAACATACATTTAGCTAAGTGGATATAATAACTTGGTACCGGCTAATTGCTATTGTAAATAATGATGTAGGAATTGTTTTGTAAAATGACGATGAAATCAAGTTTTTGTTTTTAAAGCGCCAAAGTAATACATGTATATTATTTATATTTAAATCAATTTATTAATCGCATTAATTCTCCCTTATATTGCACCTACCACTTTTCTCTGCATCACCAAAAAGTTGACTCTGTACATTTGTGTGCTCAGTGTTAAATAAATAAATAAATAAACAAAGAAAACCAGATAAAATCAAAGTCACAAGATGTTTAATGGGAATATTCTTGAGGTATTTTCATGGACTTACAACATGCACAGCTTCAAACAAAATTATATCAACTTGACTGATGGATCGACACCACACTGCATGGCTTCACCTACGTTTTCATGATGAGATGTTTGAACGCACTGCTGTTAATGCATCATAGACGGCGATCACCACTTACCCTCCGATAGGCCGCCTCCTTGTTTGCGACTCAAAGCCATAGAAAGAAAGAAGGAATAAAATGTATTTAGCACATTCATGAAACACGCATGTTACATAAGAATTAAAAATAATATAACAAAAACTAGTGTGTGTCTCATGGCTGCACTACAAAAGGTCCTTTTCAGCGATATGTCAGACTGACTAATTCTGTCTGACGCTGGTTTTCAAATGAACCTTTCAAAGGATGAGTGGTGGTTCATTCGTTACAATATAATAATATAACATCGAAATAAAGTAAATATAAACGGATATTAAAATTATAAGTGATAAAAATATTACACGAATGTGTATGAAAGCATAGGTAAGCATTTCGAACAAGTCATTCCTCCTTGCTCGCCATCCTTCCAGCCCATATCTCACTAACTCTATTCGACAATTAAGATTCCTTAGCTCATTGTAATTACACCTATGCGGGTTTCTTAATGAAGTTAAAGGGAATTAATTATTTTAGGGGGGCATAAATTTAATCTGGCCCGGCCTTTACTTATGAAGGCACAATGCAGACCGTAACTTGATTATTGTGCGTTATCTTTTAGAGTTAATCTTGTGTACGTAACGTGGACCCTGCGGTGAAATAATTAATTTTAGGACGGATTTAGAAAGGTATTTTTTTTCAGGAGTTGAGGCATGGGTGAAATATTTACCTATTTAAAACCTTTCACAGTACAGCATGTTTCTACAATTTTTGATCGCAATAATTGCACAATAATTTGAAGGAATGATTTGAGGGAAGTATTTTAATTCTTCTTTAGTAGAAATCCCAACTTCCCATCTAATATTATAAATGCGAAAGTAACTCTGTCTGTCTGTTACGCTTTCACGCTAAAAATGTTGAACGGGTCGTCATGAAAATTGGCAGATATAGGATATGTATGGAGAAGGATTTATAAGCTACTTTTTTACGCGATAAGCGACATTCACGCGGGCTGAGCCGCAATACAATTAAACTGCACAAAACCAAAAGCGCTAAGCGGCTATTTTTTATATTTTTTTTTTATTAGTGATGGGTTTGCTCTTGACTCTAGTCAATGTCAATTGATGACTGGAATATTTCCAGCCATTACTTAAAGGATTTAGTAAATTACCTCCTAAATTCTATCAGCAAGTTCCTTTACCATCTACTGTTTACTATACATTTAAAAAATCAATAGAAAAGTGTATCTCTTCAGGAAATTTATATTTGCGTAGGTACCCGTACATAATATTTTGTGAATAATTACATGAATAATAATCATCGTTACTTTAGCTTGCATGAAGCTGAATACTAGTAGGTGTGTTCACAACAACCTAGTTACTTGTTTGTAACACGGTACCTATTGGTTAAGTATATAGATTGTTGGACTTTCACAATTCTACTTTTTTTTTTATAAAACGTTGTTCCACACTAGGATATTTCTCCTATATCGTGGGTACGTTTACAAACATATAAACTCACATATACAAACAGCCAGACCCGGAACGACTATCTGTAGATAGGCCATCGGTACAAATATTTGTTTAGTGAGGGAATCGAACCCACGAAACGCAGCGCAGCAGCCAATCACTCAACCACTGCGCCAACCGTGTCGTCAATTCCGTTCTACTATCCATTACGACTGCCAAAGATCAACAAACAATGTCCGGACCTGCTGGATGGTCACCCATCTACAGATCTACCTCGTCAAGCGTTGCTTTACCTTAAACACGAACCTGTGCAGTTGTTATAACTTACCCACAAGTCCACTGTTAAAACTTATCCATCAACTAGACATTATATATGAAGAGAAATTCTAGTAAAAATGTCACTCGGACATACAGACCTTTACATCGTGTTTACGTAAAGTTGTTTGCTTGCATGTGTGAGATAACAAATAGGAGAATGTCTGCGGTTGATTTTTATTCATTTGTCCGCTTCCCGGGATCGCTGGAGACTTATTGGCTGGTCCAGCGAGGAAATTGCATTCTGCGTCGTCCCCTCGATAATTTGTTCTTTTTTGTTGTAGAAGTGGCTAGTGTTGACTAATTCGGTGAATAGTGGCCTGGATAGCGAGTTACGTTTGTGATGTAATCTATACTTCTATCTATATCTATACTCATATAATTACGACACGGTTGACGCAGTGGTTGAGCAGTTGACTGCTGCGCTGCGTGTCGCGGGTTCGATTTCGCACGGAACAAATATTTGTATGGCCTACAGATAATTGTTCCGGGTCTGGCTGTTTGTGTATGTGAGTTTGTATGTTTGTAAACGCACCCACGATACAGGAGAAATTCCTAGTGTGGGGCAACGTTTTTTTTTAATTTATTAGTTTCACATCTACCACAGTATAGTCTTTTTATAATCCAAAAGTTGACTGGTAAATAATGCCTTGACGCATTAAGTCCGCCCATGTATCACTATTGTACATAAAGTTTATATAAATAAATAAAGCTGAAGAGTTTGTTTGTTTGAACGCGCTAATCTCAGGAACCACGGTTTCGCATTGAAAAAATCTTTTAGTGTTGCATAGCCCATTTATCGAGGCAGGCTATAAGATATCACGCTTTTTTAAAATGATGGGAAATCATCAAATGACTCCTTCAGCTCTGTGTGAACTGACATTCCATCTTGTTTGTGTACAAGATGGAATGACAGCAGTGCGATTCTGTAAACATGTCAAAGTGAACACTAGGGCAGGGCGCACGACAGGTGACTTGTCAAACCATACAAATAAGATGGAATGACAGCTCTATTGTCGTTCACTCCGCCTAGGTAAACACCGTGAGATGTCGACAGCCGGTCGATTCTGTCGACATCACCTAGGCGAAGTGAACGACAGTTGAGCTGTCATTCCATCTTATTTGTATGATTTGACAACTCACCCGTCGTGCAACCTGCCCTAGTGTTCACTACGACATGTTTACAGAATCGCACTGCTGAATCGACCGGCTGTTGACATCACGTTCACTCCACCTAAGTTTTCCTAGTGGCGTATCGCCAAACTGTATACTGACCCAGACACCCGTAGTCTGTACTGAACTACATCGTGCTCATTAAAATCACAAATAAATTGGAGCAAAGTGCATACGAGCTCAGAGCAATCTGGGAAGGTATGCATTTTACTCCAATTTGTTGCGAGCGATTTGTTGCGAGACTTGGGGCACTCCGACTCGGTTATTTTTTTTTTTACCATATTACATACTACACCACACACAGGAAAATATGGATGTCTGGACTTGTATGTATTTTGCTCTAGTATTTTAAAGCAAAATGTATATTGATTCAGACACTCTGAAAAGGTATACAGTTTGCTCTTCAACTACTAAGACAAACTGCGATCGAACTCAGAGCAACCCCGGTCTGGGTCAGTATACAGTTTGGCAATATGCTTCCCGGTGTGGTCTTACGGAATGAACCGGCTGAAGGCAGATATAGGATTCTTTAACACGAGCGAAGACGCAGGCAGAAACAAGTTTAACATTAATTTATAAAGACATATTTAAAAACACAAATCAAGAAAATACAATAAAGTAGCCTAGGACACCCTGTGTCTACGTAGAATAGCCCGCCTTACCACATTTCCAAACCACTGCAACTCCTGAAAACCAGATTCAACAGTGGCGATCACCAGAAAAAACGCCGAGTCAATGGAGCTCGACGAGTCCCGGAGAAATGATTCAACTGTCTTGGATCCCGCAACGAAATTAATCAGAAAATAACAGTGGAAGTGTAGAAAAAAAAATATAATTTCCACTTCTCTCCTTATTAAGCAGGAGACAGACCAGAGCTAGGCCAAATAGGCACCAAGGGGTTAAGCCCAGTTACCAAGCACCACGGATTATACATTTACACTAATAATAATGGGTCCTAAATTGTGAGCTACTTTTGATTCCAGTAATAGGTATGGCAAAATGATTTGAAAGCACGGAAATTTGTTCTGGTTTCTACAAGATACGTATAGTATACAACTCCAGATGTAACCTGAATACTATCTAACATAATGTTGCGTTCAGTTTGCCAAAGAATACTTTTCCATAAGAAGTCTACGTAGGATACTCTGTGTCTGGCTAGGATACCCTGTGTCTGACTAGGATACCCTGTATCGTGGGATCTTGTTTTCTCATCATGAGCCACATAAGTGCACTAGTGGGGTTATCACTAATGATTTGGTTACAAGACTAAGCAATATATTGGATTATAATTATCGATAAGCTCATTTAAAAAAACTGGTCGCTGTGAATACCAAGGGAAAAAAATCAGCTGTACAGTACCTTTTATCAAGTTATGCGCACTTAAATATATGGGGTTTTCAGTGTTTGTTCCCATTTTTAGTGTCCACATTTCAGTGATATATTCCATAGTAAAAGTTGTTCATAATGATTTATACAATTTCCCCTTTTGAAGTATAGCGTTTATGCTGTTACACGTTGTATAAATGTGTAAAGAAATTATATTTAATTTATAGGCCACGCTACTAGCGCCCTTACAGTATCACACTTTAGTGCAGCCAGTCTCAAATTAATCCTTGGTCAAATCATGGCCAATGTTGGAAACTATATACCTAAGTTAGTTTATTCTTTGTGGGGAATTTGTAATTAATAGAATAAAATGAATGTAAGTAACTTTTAAAATAATAATTATTGTTATATTTTAAACAAAAGTTAATATATGTAGATGGAAAGGCCATATCAGCCGTCAATTCCATTTCTTCATAATATCAGCCGAAAGAACAGACACACACACTGGACATATTATGCTTCCCCCAAATGGGGGGTGTGCCATAATCTCCACGCTTTGCAGGCGGGTTGGCGATCGCAGTGTAGCTGTAAAAATGTGCTTACAGAGAGTAGGCTGCTGCCCATTCTCTGGTGAGTCCCTTAGCCGCCTCTTACGACACCCACGGGAAGTGATGGAATGGTGATATTCTTTTACGTCCGACACCATACGGAACTCCGCCACCATATGGAACGAATTCAATTACATTTAGTACCTGTTTTCAGTTTGGTGGATCCCGTCATTCCCGTCATTTCATCCCCCCCATCATTTTAATTTGTCATTCGACCACTTAAGTCGAACGCTTAGCGACTGCAATCATTAAAAGATCTCATATAGCGCGACGCGTTTCTTTGGACAATAGCGACAGCTGTCTATAGCGGCACTACCCATTCAAATCCCCTGCATCTAGCGCAGTTAACACATTGTTAATTCTACCAGAAAATAGTCGAAAAGCAACCTTATTGTCCGACAAATAAGTAAGACTGTGAAGGCAATACTAAGTTGGTAAGTGAGTAAAAGAAACGCTACCAATGTTACGATTCGAAAAATGAAAATAAAACGTTATTTCTGATGGTGTTTTAAACTTGTGATTCTTTTTGTGGATAAACAAGTGGATTGCTTTCATAAGCATATAAAATGTTATGTAAAAATATTTTGAAGTTAGGAACACTGTTATAGGAAACAGTCTAGTGTGATAAGATAATAGGTAGTTGATAATGTTGATAATGTTAATAATGTTGATAATGTTGATAATGATAACTTTCGAAGGCTCTCGTTTCAGCGGCTTGATTCCGAGGGATTAGCACGATTGAAGTTAAGTAACGTTAAAAAAATTACTGTAACTGTAATATTCGTTTCGCATAAAATATTTATCTGAATTGGATACTATATTCATATTTTTGTACTAGCATTTTAGCACGGCTTTGCTCGCGTGCATGTCGGTTATCGCGTAAAAAATTAGCCTATGCCCTTTTCCATATCACAGGCTATATTTCTACCTATTTGTCAAATTTCATGACGTTTTAGTGTGAAAGCGTAACAGACAGACAGACAGAGTTTCTTTCGCATTATATTAGTAGGGAAGTAGGGATGATACAAATTGTATGTCGCTTAAAATTAAACCAAAATACTATGGGGTTGTAGTTTTTTATATTCAAAATACACTTACTTTAACGATACTATACGTCAAAACATTCATGCAGGCCCTCTGAAAGCAGTACTTCTGGACGCGGCTCGTATTGTTAGGAGGATCCTCTCTCTAGAGTCCGTCCTGAACTCCTGACCGCTGGTTTCTCAATTCACTCAATGAAGGAGGATTTTCTCAATTCGGATGGTTGTATTTTTTTTTTATGTTTGTTCGGGCATAACTCCGTCGCTTGCCAACCGATTTGAAAAAATCGTTTTTTGTTGGAAATGGTCCCATTGAAATTTTATCAAAATCAGTTCAGTAGTTGGGTTTTTTAAATCCAAATAGCTGGAAATAATATGTGGAAAAATCATCCATGTATACGAAATTGCGTATTTTTGCTTTCCTGTGGTGTTGTTAGGTGTACCACTAAAAAGTGAAAAATAAAAAACATTTTCACAAAAAAAAGAAACCGACTTCCAAAAAACACTACACAATTCAAAATAACTTTTATTTCGGAAGTCGGTGTCAAATAACGAAGAAGTAACCAAAAACACCGACTACCGAAATTAAAGTTATTTTGAATTTTGTAGTGTTTTTTGGAAGTCGGTTTCTTTTTATTGTTCTTGTTAACGTCTGAGCATAATTTTTCGACGATTTATTTAACACATACCTACTTACTCAGAAAAAGGGCATCATTAAAATGCTTAGCAATTTTGTTGGTTGAATCACTCAATTATCTAATTCATATTTTCATTTGGAACATTAAATACATGCCACCACATATTAATTCAAGAAAAAAAAAACGCTAATATAAAAAAAATCTCATAAATGTTACTTATTTCACTAAACAAGAATTCAATTCAAAGTTTCCAAGATTTGTTCATAGGGACCTTCAATTGGTTTTCCATATTGTCGGTAAGTGGCAAGGGTCAGTCCCCCATTCAGCCTTTATTGCCTGTTATTGAATACATTCCAAAGATTTGGACAAAGATCGGGTTGTTGCAATCACCCCTAGGGGCCCGTTTTTGTGTTATTTCAATACAAGTGTTGCAATGTTATTTTTGGGGCGTTTTACCCATTCAAAGCGTTTCGATATTTATTTTGGTGTTATAGGACACCAGTCTTGCCATCTTGCTACCCAGTTACTGGGTTGTCGAATGTGAAGGTTAGAAAAGCAGTTGGACCATGTAAATATACCTGCAATTGGACTGGAAGCCGACTCCACCAATGTTGGGAAAAGTCTAGGCAGGTTTAATGATGTAACGCTACGAGTTTTAGTTGGATCCAGCAGTGCGATTCTGATTCAGAACTTGTCGTTCACTCCACCTAAGTGTACACGATGAGATATCGACAGAATAGACCGGCTGTACCTATTCGTATTTTATGAGCCAAAATAATTCATCCACTTAAAAAAAAATGTTTCACCAATGGTTTTTTAAGTTATGCACACACATTTCAGTTGAACATGGGTAAACATAAAAGGTTATATTCATGCATCACATTCACAATATGCGTATCCCTCTAATTAATTGGCTCACCACTCCTTTCTCCAATAAAATATCTACGGTAATAAAGATTAAAAACAATGCAGAACAAATTACCTGTATGAACGGGCAACACTCACGCGTGATTAAAAAATGGCGCCCGAGGACGCATAATAAATTCTCGACAGCTATTTTTTCAGACAGAAAACTGTCGTATTTCCCACTACGCCCATAAAATACCCTGATGCGACGAAAAATAGAACTGTATGCACGCCTGATATTGTTTCTTTGAATTTTAAATATAAAATACATTTTGATGTTTGCCACCAAAAGTTCTAACCTCAAATTCTTATTGTTTGACAGTAAGGACGATATTGGCGCGAAAACTGTATCTATCAGCGATGTTTTACATTTGCAATGCATGATACGGTTCGGGGGACGAATGGTATTGGGTATTTTAAACAATATTAACCTTTTCTTTTCATTTGAACTCTAACCTTCAAGATATAAAGACGGAATTTGAAGTTTTTAGGTTGGGTTTATGTTTGTACGACTGCGGCGCTCTCGTTTACGAAGGATGTTTGTAAATATTTTAAAATATGCAAATAAGGTTCTCAGTAAATGTGTCTGATGTTATTGTCGTTCTGTAGATTCATTGAATAATTGTATTTGTTTGTTTCTTATTTGTATCTTTGCCTTTGGGGCGACATTTAATAGTATAGACTTCACAAAATAACGGTTTGACTAAGTAGTAATGATGAAGAGTTTGCTCAAATGGGTTTAGTTTTTAGTTAATCATCATCTATACCTACTTATAATATTATAAATGCGAAAGTTTGATGTTTGGATGGATGGATGTATGTTTGTAACTCAATCACTTCAGAACGGCTGAACGGATCTTGATGAAATTTAGCACAGAAGTAGATTATAGTCTGCATTAAAACTTTTTATCTGCGGAGTATGTTCCCTTGAGATAATTTTCGACATTCACGCGGGCGGTGCGCCGGGCGGTATAATATAAGATCGTCAGCTCGCATACTATAAGAAAACTGGGTCATCATTATTCATTTGACCTTATTCCTATTTTGTTGAAGTCAGCGCACATGTCGTTTACTTCCATACTTCTCTGTTAGATTATAGGATTAAATGTCAGGAAGGGGGTAACAACTGATATGACTGTTTAGACATTGAATCCTAATATACCTACACAACATCAACGACACTTGGGCAAGGCCTATGTCCAGCAGTGGACGTCTTTCGGCTGATATGATGATGATGATGATGATATACATGTAAAATTATTCCGTTACTGAGTAAGTGACTGACATACAACGCACAGCCGAAACTGGTGGTCATAGAAAGAAGCTGAATTTTGGCATGTAGGACCTATGGGGAGGGGAGCACTTAGAGAGGATTCCCCAAGATTCCTTCAGGAACGGGAAAAAAATGAATGTGCGCGTACGAAGTCGCGGGAAAAAACTATATAGTCTCTATGAAACGTCAGTATCACAGTACAAGAGCAATTCTTAAATACAGCAGCCGCTGCATGCCCGATACTAAAATCAGACAAGAGAAAACGATCTCACGTTTTAAAATTCTTTTTTACCATTCCGTAATCTGCTTTTCAATGCACTTGTGGGATCGAACATAAATTCAGTTTCAGTATCCACCCATCAGTATTAGGTCCTACCAAAATGGCTACCAGGTCCCGAGGAAATGTCAGTTTCGTGCAAAGAAACGAATGCTGCATAACTTGACGGGTGAGACTTGGGCAAACAAAAACATGTGAATTGGTCAGAGAATAGCAAATCTGTGGATAAGCCTTCGATGTAATCATGTTATGCTGGTTTCTAAAAGGGTTACCGTACTTAATTTTACAGGTATATGTATAGTAAATCCAGGAAAGAGAATACACTAACAAAGAGTGCTGTGCATAGTGATTGAAATTGGTGGTATAATTATCTTGTTGTATTGGCAACATTTTATCACCTGTCAATAGAGCGTATTGCATTGAATGGAATAATTTTTGTTGCGGTAAGTAGGTACCTATTTATTTTTTTAAGGATTGAAATCATCAAATGACTCTTTCCAGTCTGGGTGAAGGGAAAGTCAGACTCTTACTGACAAAAACCCTTCCGTGTTCCTCCTAATGACCTTTGTGTTCCAGGGCCGCGGTGACTCTTTTGAACAAATTCTCAACAGCAACTCTGGCAGGTTGTACCTATTTACACTTTTCAACGAATAATACCGTATACCTACCTAATGCACTTTCCATCATCATTGAGTCTGAAAACGCCTCGTATAGCTTTGGGGTGTCGAGGTCCCCAATGAACCTCTTATACAGTGTTTTCTGACCGATTGCTTTAGGAACATCGCCTTTTAAAATCAAGCACTAATAGATAGGCACGTTCTTTTTGGCGTTTGACGTACAACGACCACTTAAGAGCGTTTACGCGGTACGGCTTTTCATACAAACTTTCAAATCCTTGTTCTTCAAAAAGATTTCAGAGGGAGAGAGAGAACGATTTTAAGTTTTCTATAGAAAGTGAAAAATCACTATAGCCTTCCCCCTGAACTCTTTTTCAAAAATGTTTTCTGATAACTATTTAGACCTGGATATCTAGCGTATGCATACCAAGTTTCGTTAAAATCGGTTCATTCATTTTGAAGAATAAGGACTTGAAAGTTTGTATGAAATGACATACGGCGTACACGCTCTTAAGAGGTATTACGTTTATTCTGTTACACGTTGTATAATCTAGTTCCGTGATTCTTCCTTTCATTTTTCGAGTAAAGAGTACTAACTTTGTTAACCTAACCTGCCAAAATAGATCCAGGATTAAATTATTTTCCAGATGCCTCATCCAATTTTGGACGTGCATCCACACCATGCACATTACAGCAGCGAGTGGCTAGACAAGGCTGCCTCCCCTTGGATTTCCTGGATTACTCTCATAGCATGTAAAAAAACGGACAAAAAGTACGTTTGTCTATCAAAGAAATTGAATTTGTTCAGCGCTTTTAGCAGATGATTGATTTTCTTTTTTATTCGAAATAAGTGAAGTTATAGTTGGAATTATGAAGCGAGATTCTTCCGTGACTCGAAAAGGACATTGAGCTGTTGACCCCTTGCTGTCATTAGTTTATCTGACAGTCAGTAAGATACCACTCTTGCCAAGGAGTTGCGTGTTACACAGTTACTGGGTTCTGGAGGTTTCCGAACCAGATGCACCTCAATAGTTATATTTTACCACTAGTATTTACCCGCGACTTGGAATTTCCCGTTGCCGTATAGCTTCCTCATGAACCATATACAAAAAAAAAATTCAAGATCGGTTCAGTAGATCCAGATATTACCCCCAACAACCTCGCAAACTGTACCTCTTTATAATATTAGTATAATTAGATGAAGCGACTGCCTAGCTGAGCTCCACAACCCTGACAGCATTAATTATCTTTTTTTTTAGATGTGAAGTCACTAAATGACTCCTTCCTCTCTGGGTGGAGCTGAAGGGAGTGTCAGACTCTTACTGACTAAAACCCATCCGTGTCCCTCCTAATGCCAAGGCCGCGGTGACTCTTTCGAACAAATTCCGCAACCCTGGCAGGAGATTATGATTATCTGGCTTTTGACTATTGTGACGACTGTGGAAGACGTACAAATGGCAGCCAGGTGCCTGTTTGATAAAACCGACTGGTGACAGGTCACAAGCGACATTCTGACAATATTGTAAGTTTATTTCATACATTCTCTGAATAGTGTCAATTATGTCAGTTTTTGACAAATTTGTCGCATTGTGGCGCAGAGCTAACGTGTTTTCTGAAGCACTGGGAAATCTCTTATGTAATGGATGTTCACCTATCCACGTACCGACCTCGGCCAGTGCTGCTTGAGACCGACTCGCGCGTCTGTTATCACTTCATCGGTCTACCTCATTCCCATGCTGCAACATAAACACAAGCATACCCGCATGAAAAACACTACACACGCAAACTAAATTCGAGAGATACCCTCCCGTGTATAATTACGCCGAATATTTTCGGATACACTCAAAAGCAAGCTGCTCGAGTGTTGGCATATTCAAAAATTTCAATACAAACCGCTGCGAACCAGGCTTATGTGACACACGGGCTGGAAGATCCTCAAGCATGTTCGTGGATTACATCATTTTAAAATTGGTTTGATAGTTTCATACATATACGGGGTTATTTTTTAATGACCGGCCCAATTTTCACTGGGTGTGTTCTGACTCTGGAATCGCGAAAAAAAAAATCAGCTGTTTCATACATTTTAGTAGAGTAGATATTGAATTTTTGTATGAAACAGCTGATTTTTTTTTCGTGATTTCAGAGTCGTTTCCATAGTGAAAGTTTTTCATATTCATGGGTAGAACACCCAGTGAAAATTTGGCCGGTCATTAACCCCGTATGTACCTACTCCGTCTGTCTGCAACTCTGCAAGCAAACAAGTTTGTTTTATCTGTGCCTGTAACTAACACTATGAAACCACATGAAAGCCAATAATTACACTATCTTAATTAACGTGTCATACACAACAGTGTTGTGTCGTTAAGCTATCACTAAGAATTTGTGAAAAGGGCAATAGTTATTTATTTATTTTATCCAACTTACAACTAATATTATTATTAATTAACAGTAGTAGAATTATTTATTTATTTATTTTATAATTTTTTTATAATTTTTTTTTTTTTTTATTATTTCAAAGCTCGGCCGATTTTTTAATAGTAATATTTATAGCATTGACCAAAACAATAAAAATGGCGGTTGGACAGCTTTTGTTTAGGAAATAAGTCAAACTCATCTTCATCATCAGAATATAAATCTGCTCTTTTTCTAAATTTAATAAAACTTTAAGTACCTATATCTTATTACATTTACACCCCATTTCCCGTCACAAAAATTATTTGAAGTCAAGTGATGCAATTGGCTGAATGAGTTTTCAACGCCTTGCGAATTATATTCGTAACTGTGGGCACTATCGTGTCTGAAAGGATTAATTGAAGAAGCGGACAATATTCTGAATTATTGACCAAAAGCACCCATTACATCTAGGATTGAAAACGCCATGGTTAGGTATTGTAACCAGAACACTGTCTCTAAATAATTTATCTTTCTGTTCTTACATTTTGTTTGCAATAACGTAAGCCTTGCTATCAATCCGAATAAGCAGTGTGTGGTATGCATTATCAGCACTCGGCATCACTTCTGAACGTCAATGTGCAGACGCCGTGCGTTATCCGCTCTTAATGTTGGATTACTGGACCAAATAATTTGGAAAGGAAAAAAAAATCAAATATAGGGTAGTCAAATCGTTACTTTTTTACACAAAATTATGTTTATTAAATAAAATGCTTTGCATTCTTAAAATGTTTTTCCCAAGAATTGTTGATAGATGTGCATGGTACGATTCTGAACTATAAATATAATTTTAGATAGGTACCTACATTTTCTTAATAAATGTACCGAAGTAAAAAAAATCACTTCAACACCACCTCGACCCCTGTCATACAGGTTGTCCTAGTTCATGGGTCGAGACCACACTGATGTAATGTAATATCGAACTTTTAGAAAATAAATTATTTTCGTCAACTGCTGCCACAGGTGACAAAGATACATGATTTTTCTGATATCTGGATTTTGTACCATTTACAATTTAGTGACTTGAACTGTGTAAACTGGTTTAGGTAACAAGTCGAGCATAACAACCGTGGAAAAGTACACATCCTTAAAACGCTAATAAGCCATCTAGTATTGAGACTTCAGTTCTACCCCAAATCACGACAAAGTCAACCAACATCACTTCCTAAACCCATCAACCTTATCCCCGAAGCATAGAGTTCAAAATCCGATTGGTGAACCGCAAAACTAAGTTTGCAAAGTCGGTAATGAAACATGAAATATTCAGAAAAGCGGACGTCGACTGATTTCTTTCTTCGTATGTCGCTTTGAGTCATAATAGGGTAGTATAATATTAATGTAAGGGGTCTGAGAGACGTATGGGTGACGTTTCTGATATCCGTGTGTCGATATGTTTATATTAACGGGGCGCTTTGAATCGGGGTTGGTATGAAACGTATTTCATGTTTTTTTTTTTGTAATTTTGTAAAACTGTGAAGAGTTTTAAAGCTTTTATTTTGTTCTAGTTTTTGCCGGCGGTTCCGTTCGCGTTAATATTGGGTATATAACGTGTAACAGAATAAACGGAATATACCTTTTAAGGGGTCATTGTGATAATGATAATACTATAATAAGCCTAGATTAATATTTATACTGCTGAACCATATGTACACTTTTGGAAACTTATTATTATTTCAATAAATTTTTATTATTATTATTATTTTTTATTATTGTACTCATAATTATGAACAAATTTTACTATGGGATCAACTTCGAAATCGAAAAAAAAAAACAACTGTTCAGTACATTTTGTCGAGTTATGCGCACAGAAATGTATGGAGCGGTTGATATTTTTTGCGATTTCAGTGATGGTCACTTAGTAAAAGTGGTTTAAGCAATGAGATTGAATGTTTAATTTTGTGCTAATTTGCTGCGACTGACAATTATTTATCTACTTCAAATATTCTATTTAGAACCTTGATTGTGTATTTCCTCTACTTGTTACAAGTTCCCACAATGGAATGTCTTTTCTTTTATAACTATAAACACTAAAATCAGCAGTGTGATTCTGTAAACATGTCGAAGTGAACACCCGGGCGGGGCGCACGACAGGTGAGTTGTCAAACCATACAAATAAGATGAAATGACAGCTCTATTGTCGTTCACTCCGCCAAGGTGAACACCGTGAGATGTCGACAGAATCGACCGGCTGGTATGATTCATACACAAAATCATTAGATACCAAAAACAATTAAAAAAAAACAATGATATCACAAAAAAAACCCTTTTAATTAATAACCCAAACGAAACATAAATGGAAACTAATGATACGTAAACCGTTTGTCACCATTATAAATAATTTGTATGAAATCATACAGTTCGTATGGGAGCGGTACAAACTAGGATTTTATTGTAATCAAAGATCGCTATCAAAAGCAGAAGGGGATTTTTTTAATTTTCCTAATAGATTTAAATGTATGTTTTGATATTGTATAGTTCGTGTAAGTCGACTGGTTGAAGTCCGGCCCTAGCACATTTTGAATTTATTTGTGTTTGTGGCAGTATTTTCGTCTATGTGAAAGATTAGAAATTTTTCCCGTGGGGTTAAAAGTTATCCATACCTGTGTTTTAAAAATATGTTATAAATGTAAGCTTTTGGTGCATGATTGAATGAATTTAAAAAATTAAAAAAAGCACTTAAAAACTTTAACATCTGTACCTACTTTTATATTTAGAATATTCAGCAGGATTTCAGGATTTGGTTAAACCATCCTATTCAGCTTGTCTCCTGCCAGGGTTGCGGAATTTGTTCGAAAGAGTCACCGCGGCCCTGAAACGCAAAGGGCATGAGGAACACAGATGGGTTTTAGTCAGTAAGAGTCTGATACTCCCGTTTCGCTCCGTCCAGAGCGGAATGATGATTGCCCATCCTAAAAAAAAACCAGAAGGCCTAAAAAAAAAAACATGAAAAAACATCTCTGTGAGATGCTGTGTGCTTTGGGAGACTTCTTAATTTCCTGGAAAGATAATCAAAAGATAGATTTTAGTTTTTCTTTTTGAAATAATTACTGTGTATTTTTATTTCATTTTGACGTTTCCAATAAACGTCATTGTAACGTTTGCGTACAAAAGATATATTCACAAATGTTTTGGCAGCTTAACGCTTAATCTGGAGTTGTACTGTTATATCACACATTAGCCATAATCTGACCGCACCCGACTATTGGCTGACCTCCATTGTTGTTCGTAGAGTTATATTAAATAGTTATGAAAACATAATTTTATGACAATTTTATGTCATTCTTTACGTATGTCTCTAACAAATAGAGGGAGCGCTGTCTGAAATTATGGGAGAAGAATTAGTTGTGATAATATGACTGTCGATATACATAGGTATGTAGGTAGAGATATGGGCATGTGTGTGTATTTCTAAAGTAATTGCTATTACTTTTTATATCAAAATTATTTTCAGACTCAGACTTTATTAATTTAATTATTAACTATTGCCCGCGGCTCTGCCCGCGTGGGTGTCGGTTATCGCGTAAAAAAGTACCCTATGTCCTTCTCCATATCCCAGACTATATATCTGCCAAATTTCATGACGATCCATTCAGCCGTTCTAGCGTAAAAGCATAACAAACAAGAAACTATTAAATTATAAATAGGTAAAGTGATCCTTATCAAGCAATACAATATAAGTAATTACAAGAACATTTATTTGTTCTTGATAATTTACTTCAAACATCGTTAAGATTACATATTGTTTATTTTCAACTTGAATTATAACAGTGATATTACATATTATTTATCATTAATAGCCACTTCAAATTCTCTCATCATTGTCATAAAAGAATATTGTATGTACCGCGGCTTTACTCGTTTTTAATCCTATTTTAATTTAAAAATACGGTGGTCAGTATGGCCTATATTGACCACCGTATTTTTAAATAACAAAAGGATAAAAACAACCTACTTTACAACCTGTAACAGAATAAACGCAATACCTTTAAAGGGTTCATTGAATGCCATATACATTTCTGTGCGCATATTTTGACAAAATGTTCTGAACAGCAGATTTTTTTTTCGTGATTTTGGGTTCATCATCATCATCATCATCATATCAGCCGAAAGACGTCCACTGCTGGACATAGGCCTCCCCCAAGCGTCGCCACAACAACCGGTCCTGTGCGTCTCGCATCCATCGGTTACCCGCGACCCTCACCAGGTCATCGGTCCACCTTGTGGGAGGCCTTCCAACGCTGCGTCTTCCGGTACGCGGTCGCCACTCCAAAACTTTTCGGCCCCATCGACCATCTGTTCTGCGAGCAATGTGCCCTGCCCACTGCCACTTCAATGTGGCGATCCTTCGGGCTATGTCGGTAACCTTGGTTCTCTTGCGGATATCAACATTCCTGATTCGATCACGCAAGGAAACTTCGAGCATTGCCCTCTCCATTGCCCTTTGGGTGACTTTAAGCCTTCTGATGAGGCCCATTTTGGGTTGGCCCCATTGTAAAAGTTGTTCATAATTATGAGTAGAATGGCCGGGGTTTCAGGTACTTCGTTTATTTTGATACATGTTGTAGAAGATATATAAATCCGTTTCTTCTGCGTCTTCTTTTCGAGTCAATCGTATGTTTTTTAGACAACTTGGGCATCAACATCAGTGGCATTCATTATGTTGTCCTTCACCGCTTACAAATTCGATATCAGACAGGTCTAGTATAAACTCCATATTTCCAAAGAGTAAACCAAAAGAAAATTTTAAACTGAATTCAATTCCACAAACATACATTCATGTTATTTCAATGCACATTATTAACAGCGCTTACTTCATTTTATGACGCCGTTATCTTCGTATACATTGAATGATAATTTTATAACGTCAGTCGCTTAAGTCAGCATTACAGATCAGACGTACTCTGGTAAGAAGATTTTAAAATGAGTTTTGTGAAAAAAGTGGTCCTTATCACGGGAGGTAGTGCTGGCATCGGTGCTTCAACAGCCGAGTCCTTTGCTAAAGAAGGAGCTACAGTAGCCATTGTCGGAAGAAACGAAGCTAAACTAAAATCAGTTGCTGAGAAATGCAAGAAATTAGGAGCAGACACGCTCACTATTAAAGCAGACGTGTCCAAAGAAGAAGAAGCAGACTTAATCGTCAAGAAAACTATCGACAAATTCGGGAAACTTGATGTGCTCGTCAACAATGCTGGAATACTGAGAGAGGCTGGTATACTTTCTGACCATTTCTTGAAAACCTACGATGAAGTTATGGATATTAATATGCGAGGTGCCGTCCGTATTAGCTACTTCGCTGCTCCTCACATCATCAAGTCTAAAGGAAACATTATTAATGTGTCAAGTATCGCTGGTACTTGTACCACAAGACCAAACAACATAGCCTACAGGACTTCAAAGGCTGCAATGAATCATTTCACTAGAAGCCTTGCTTTAGAACTTGCTCCACACGGGATAAGAGTGAACTCAATCAGTCCTGGACCAGTCCGCACAGATATCTTCGAAGGTATGCAAGTCAATGAAGAAATGCTGCGGAAAAACACAGCGTTGCAACGAATATCGGAGCCTTGTGAGATCGCTGATATGATTGTGTATGTAGCCAGTGATAAGGCCAAGGGCATCACTGGCTCCAATTACGTAATTGATAACGGCACTCTTTTGGTGTAATATATACGTAAGAAGTTTGTCAGGAACCAAATGTATCGATTCTATCGCATTTTTTGTTGTTTGCATGTGCCATTTATTGAATAAAATGTGTGATAAAATAATAAATTTACTAATGAAAAAAGTAGTACCCATTGTAACTAGAATTCTCAAGACTTCGCTAAAAAAAGACAGCCTTGATGAAGTCAAGTTTAGTGCTTCTTATGAGACTTTTTATCCGACTGCTTTTTTATGTAGAGAAACATTATAAGACATGATTCCGAAGTAAATTGTTTGACATTGTGGCTTAATTCCTGACAAAAGAAAACAGATTATATATTTATGTGAGTGCCTAACTAAAAATAATATCAATACGATGTGGTAGAACAAAAATTTAAAAGATGCACAAGGCGCAAAAATACTTGTCGTCAATTGACGACGAGCATTTTGGATTAACCGTCCAGATTGTTTCAGTAATCCTTACAGTTATGAAAATCAGATGAATGAGGAACGCACGGCAGCGAGAAGTATGGCAGAAGGAAGGGGAGGCATATTCCCAGCAACGGGTGATTCCGAGCTGAAACAAGAATTAAATTCTTAAAAAACTAAATTAGTCTGTATGCAGCTTATGTGACCTGTGTGCTGCTACCAACGATGCTGTGGAAGTAGCTACGTTTTGGGCCACCCAAATCTAACCAACTGTCATGCCAGCGACACGAAGAAGAAGATGGCCTGGTGAAAGCAGAATCCCTATTCTGCTAGATGAGACATGACGCACAGTAGCGATCGCTGTTGCGAGACCTACGTCTAGCACTGGACATAGTGGACATCTTTCGGCAGAAAGGATGATGATGATGAAACTACACTCTTCATGAATAGGTTAGTACCTATTTATGAAGAGTTTTATTTCACGTTTAGCAAAATATCTAGAGCAGCAGTTCTCTGGATGTTTTGCTTAACGTGAATTAGAAGTGTGGGAAGAAAAGGAAGAGGCTGCTATATGACTAGTAAATAATCAAACCTAACATTACTTGTACTTAAAATATTGTAAGTTTGTAGGAGGTCATCGCCGGCAGCTCTCTGGTGCAATCAACATAATAAGTATATAAAACTTTTCCGTTAGTGAGTGACTGAGTGACCGACTGAGTGACTGACAGACAATGCACAGCCGAATATACTGGTCGTAGGGAGCTGAAATTTGGCAAGTAGGTTCCTTCAGCACTAAGAGAGGATTTCCCGAAATTCTTACGAGAACGGTAAAAAACGGGATATTTGCATGCAAAGTCGTGGGCAAACACTTTTTACCAATATTCTCTACTCACTGATATAAACTTATGCAACATACCTACTACATTATATACACTGTCCTGGCGATGATCGCCAACAGACTGGATTGCCCTTACATACGGCAATACTGCAGTAGACATATTGTAACTTTGTAAGTGTTCGTGTTTGTTTGTGCTTGTTATCCTGTCTGTATCCATTTATGTACCTATGTTTTTTTCTTTTTTTATGAGTCGTGTTGCTTGAAATAAACGAATTTTATTAATTTATATATGCTAAACAAAGATTACCTACATAAGAATGTGTAAAATATATTAAAGTATTTCAAAATAAATTAATCACAGTTGTAGTAATGGTTAGTATAGTAATGTGTTTAAGTAAATACGATATGGCCGCGAAACGTTAGTGATAAGATAATGGTTTTTTATAATACCTATGTGAGTGTTAATATTTACTAAACTTACTATAAAGATTTCTGACGTGGCTCATGTCTGCCGGCGTGCGTGGCGTGTGCTGTCTAGATAAAATAAGATTAGTGCATACCAACATAATATCTCCTACATTATTACATTCTGGTTAGAAAGGAACAAGTGCGTCAAACTACCGCCATCTTAAATTCGTTGTTGGGATGGCAATGCAGTCTGTTGACATGCCTGTGATATTGTAAATGTCAATAGACTGCCACCGAATTTTTTTGGCAAAGTTTTGCTTCAGGGAGTCATCTACTCACATAAAAAAACTATAGGTATAATATATTTGAAAAATGTATTTGCACACGAATTTTAGAATCGCCGAATAAATAAAGTCTACTTCAACAAAAAACCATTATCAATAATATAACACGACCCGGTCACACTCCTCGCCTTTTCACTGGCTAGATACAGGATTATGTCTCCAACCTCATCAGCATCCGATGATCTTCCCAATGCGGTCATACTTGCAGGGTTTTCACCCTGCGCTAATTCTGGAGGCACACCGGAACTCGTTAAAATGTCAGTTATAACTGGTCCAGGATTCACAGAGTTCACTCTAACGCCAGAAGGCGCTAGTTCCATAGCAGCAAATCTTGTGAAATGATCCATACCAGCTTTTGAGACGCTGTAAGACATCATTCCTGGCACCTTAACTAATGTAGATGCAATACTTGATACGTTGATGATGTTGCCTTTCGTTTCAATGAGGTGCGGGACTGCTAGGTTGGTGATGAGAACGACGGGACGAAGGTTTGTGTTCATGACCTCGTCGTAGTTCTGTAGTAGATTGGGTTGCAGTATACTTGCAAACCTCACAATACCAGCGTTGTTGACGAGGACGTCGAGTTTCCCGAACTTGTCTACGGTTTTTTGGACGATTGTCTTCGCTTCCTCTTCTTTAGAGACGTCTACTTTGATGATGAGGGTGTTGGCTCCATGCTGCTCACAACGCTTAGCGACTTCCTTTAGTTTTTCTTCATTTCTTCCAACAATGGCAACAGAAGCCCCCTCTTTGGCAAATAACTCTGCTGTAGCTGCTCCGATTCCGGCACTACCGCCTGTAACTAGGACCACTTTGTTTGCAAACATGTTAACCACTGTACGAAACAAAATTTGCGGGCTTACTAACCCAGTGGTTCAAATATCGTCTTATCATGTTAAACAAATTATATCTTCGTCTATTTGATAATCATTACAGATAAGTAGTACATTAGAGTATGAGGTTCGTGTGGACGTGATAATGACAAAATATTTTCATTTCTGCCATTTAATCTACTCACATTGGATAATATTATTCAGTCTGGTTTATAAAAGGTTTTGCTATTCTTTTTGAAACGTTTTTTTTTGTATCTTATACTAATAATTGAATTCTTACATTTCCTTCTCCTTGCGTCGTTTCCCCATTACTGAGGTCGACCATGGTCATGGTCTACAAATGGTATCCATAGTTGCCGTATGTATTTCTATAGAAACATCTTCAGCAACATGCATTATGCAGCAGCAAACAAGGTCATCACCATCATATCAGCCGAAAGACGCTGCTAGATATAGGCCTCCCCCAAGTGTCGCCACAACAACCAATCCTGTGCGTTTTGCATCCCTCTGCTACCCGCAACCCTCACCAGGTCATCGGTGTGTTGCGGGAGGCCAGTAAACAAGTGCAGAAACATAATTATGGAGAATGTTTAGAAACCATCCAATTTATGAGTTAATGGCAGAAGTGTTACTGATTTTTCATTATCGATTCTTCACGTTCCTTAAACTCATATCAGTCATAGTAATAAAACATAGTAATCTTCAAACTACTTATCATGTATATTATATAGACGTAGATATGAAAAATTAAACAGGATAACACAATAGTTTTGTACGACTTTGGATTAGTAATACATCAAATTTTGTGTCGTACAGCAGTTTACCATGTTTGCTAGTAAAGTGGTCATAGTTACGGGTGGTAGCGCCGGCATCGGAGCAGCTACTGCAGAATTATTTGCTAAAGAAGGGGCTTCTGTTGCCATTGTCGGAAGAAATGAAGAAAAACTAAAGGATATTGCCAAACGTTGTGAGCAGCATGGAGCAAACACCCTCATCATCAAAGTAGACGTTGTTAAAGAAGAGGAAGCAAAGACAATCGTCCAAAAAACAGTAGACAAGTTCGGTAAACTCGACATCCTCGTCAACAACGCTGGTATTGTGAGATTGGCGAGTATACTGGAACCAAATCTACTACAGAACTACGACGAGGTCATGAACACGAACCTGCGCCCCGTCGTCCTCATCACCAACCTAGCAGTCCCGCACCTCATAGAAACAAGAGGCAACATCATCAATGTTTCAAGTATTGCAGCTACAGTAGTTAAAATGCCAGGAATTTTGTCTTACAGCGTTTCCAAAGCTGGTATGGATCATTTCACAAGATTTGCTGCTATGGAACTGGCACCTTCTGGTGTACGAGTGAACTCTGTGAATCCTGGACCAGTTATAACCGACATTATGGCGAGTTCTGGTATGGCTCCAGAATTACTGCAAAGTAGAAATATTGCAAGTATGACCGCATTAGGAAGATCTTCAGATGCTGATGAGGTTGGTGATATAATCTTGTACCTAGCTAGTGACAAGGCTAGAAGTGTGACCGGGTCGTGTTATGTAATTGATAACGGCTTTTTGTTGAAATAAACGCTTTTATTTCTTGATAATTAGCAATGTCTGTAAAATAATTAGGTTTTTTTTTGTTATTGTCGTTTTTTTTGGATTGTACTCATTAAAAATAGTGATGTTCAAGAAATGCATGTGTAAATTATTGTTTCTTGTTATGTGATGATGCAGATGGTACTCGTATGTATCGATCAGCCAGGGTTGCGGAATTTGTTCGAAAGAGTCAAGTCACCGCGGCCTTGGAACGCAAAGGGCATAAGGAGGAACATAGATGGGTTTTAGTCAGTAAGAGTTTGACACTCCCTTTGCGAACCCAGAGCGGAAGAAGTCATTTGATGATTTCCCATCCATTAAAAAATGAATTTATCAGATTGGGTGAATTTTCAAAAAATCTTTTGTAGTAGTGACATTTATAAAGAAATTTTATGCATTTAATGAGTAGATAGCCAGTTAGTATATGCTTTGATGAAGATAGTGATTTGTCTTAAAGCACCTGACTTTATAGACGAACAGACCCGTAATCAGAGACTAGTCTCGTAAAACCTAAAGTACACTCACAAACAGAACGCTCTCGATATTTAAATCAAACATAACGTGTCACCGAAGTCCACTAATAGCCCACACGCATGCAATGTAACCGTTATAAATATTACCACTCTAATATATTTCTGGTGACGCATGTACCTGTGGCATTTTAATGTTAATTGACTAGTGTTCGCGGTTGTACCATGTGTTTAATTATAAATCTTTTTTTGATTATAGATATTATATGTGCTTGACGTTGGGTGGGGTTTTTAAGGGCTGTCAACGATATCTTTGCATTCTTTTTCTGATATTGGACATGCGAGGGTTACGAGTACATTCTCATGTTTTGGTATGGTTTGATCACTGTCAAGAAATTTGTTATAGGGGCAAGTTATCATTACACATTCCTTAACGCATAGGACCGGTTGTTGTGGCAACACTTGAGGGAGGCCTATGTCCAGCAGTGGATGTCTTTCGGCTGATATGATAATGATGATGATGATTCCTTAAGTAAAGCTGTACCTGTGGATACCCTCTATTCTTGTCATCGACGACACAATCGCAAATGATCATCATTTAAATTCTCGTTTCAGGTACGTGCACGTTCTTATCGGGCTCATTTCATATAATGACCATTAGGTAGCTTCAGCCAAACCTGAAAGAATGGAGAATTAGTGTCTTTATTATGTTCGAGCTATGATTTAATCTCTCAATTTTATTTAACACACAACTATTTTTAATCGATTACCAGGCCTTTTTTTGAAAGGATGGGAAATCATCAAATAACTCCTTCCACTCTGGGCGGAGCGGAAGTGTCAGAGTCTTACTGAATAATACCCATCCGTGTTCCTCCTAATGCCCTTTGCGTTCCAGGGCCGCGGTGACTCTTTCGAACAAATTCCGCAACCCTGGCAGGCACTGGCTTTGAGGCGCACGTGGATTACAACGCGCCGTCGACCCGGGCCTGTTCTGTGTTCGTGTTTATCGGACGAAGAGCCACCCAACGCTCGCCGTCTGCAGGCCCGCGCCTTTGGTTGCCGGGAATCACCTTGCGACTCCCGACGTCCGAGGCGTCTTCTCCTAGGCTTTACTTGACTTTAGAAAAATAAAAAATCTGAACTCTCTGAAATCACCATTCACATTTCTAACATAATAACAGAATGTCAAGTCCACTAGCTCAACCTGTCCCAGTCCTTAGCCGGATAGGCCTCTCAGAAGCAGCGCCAAATCACCCGATCCTTCGCCTTTCGCATTAAGTCCGTCCCAGACACCTTTTAAACATCTTGATTGCACCTACCTAGCCAAAAAACTGTAATAATTGAAAACAAAAACACTCCAATATGACACAAAAAAAAACATAAAATAATTAAGGCCAGCGACAACAATATAATAATAAATCATGCGACAAAACAATCAAATCTAATACGTACGGCCCGAATCCTCGCCCACTAGTTGAGAGAACATATTTTATTAATTACCTTACCGCGTTATCACGAAATATTACCTTTATGTCCCATATTTGCATATCGTGTTAGTCTATACGAGAATGTGGGCGCGCCGAGCATGCGATGACCGGGTAAAGGCACAAGCGACAGCGGGAGCGGGCTGTGCCTATAAGAGTGCCATTCAACGTGGTAATACAGCCTGGGTTTTTGGCACGTTACCAGTTAACACCGATGTGGACCAATTTCTCGATGCTCAATGAGTTCTTGCTCGGGATTATGCAGTTTTGGTTTTGATTCAAATCGAGCCAGAGAATCACTTGAGTATTTTTTACTATTCAGTTTTGGATTAAGGCCATCCACGCCCAAAAAAGATAATATATATTTTAAAATGTTTGAGATGGAAATGTCATGCGTTACTTACCACAATAAGTCATTTTACTAGGTATGTCGAATTTTTGACAGTCAAATCAGGAACGTTGCTTTGTTTTAACTCAGATTTTTTTGCGGTCAAATATTGTTAAATGGTTCAGTCTGTTAGAAAATTGTCAATATGTCACGTTTAAATTTCACGATACACGTCGATTTATTTCCAAATTCAAATGGAATTAAAAGACTACTGTGACCATGGTGGCCTTAGTGCGAGGTTTTAACCTTCTCGATTGTGTTAGCGTAAACGTCAATTTGTATTGAAACTGAATAAGCGCCATCTGGTGACACTCACGGACAACGGATAACCTGTTTTTTTCTATACAATTTGACATAAGCGAACGTTTACGTTAACTCAATCGAGTACTGTAAAAAACTCACACTAAGCCCTCTGGACTTAAGGAGCAAGAAAAAAAGCTGTATTCTTATAACTTAAACCGTGTCATATATTTGATGGAAATTTGGGCGTACCCATCGAAATACGAGCGCGACTGTCCTCGCGTTCGTTTTAATGATTTTGATAGACGCGCGATTCGTAGCCATATTTATATAAAAGCTTTTTATTTGATTAATTTTAGGTCATTACTATGGGCCGTCATTGGTTTATTTTCCGCAACAAAATATCTATTTCCTTGACATGGTGATGGTATGTTTATTCATTAAGAGTTTGTGTTTTTTTAGCCGTGGTGGTCCACTTCAAATTATCCCAACTTTTGAGTTGAAGGTCATGGGTTTGAATCTAGGAAACCAGCATGTCTTAGAACTAAAAAAATCTTAGATATGTGTACACCAACCAATCACCCGAGAGTCTCGAGACTCAGGTCTCCTCTCTGTGAGAAGGATTTAAATCCTAATTCATATCCATCTCATAAATACATACGCTCGAAAAACATTACCCTCCTTCTGACGTAGTCGGGTAAAAGCACGGTCTGAGTCGTTGCAGTGGAAACATTACAAGCTGATTATATGCCATGTGTACGGACTCGCGGGTCGTTTGAGCCAACCTGAGGAGTTCATAACCCTGTTACCGCCACCACAGGTTCAACTTGAAGCACACATCAATTAGATAGTGTTAATAACTCGAACTAGCGTGTAAGCAATGGTGGGGCACAAATCGTTAATGTCAACAACGGTCAGAAACTTGCTCGGCAAATATTCTACCTTTGGACGTGTCTTGGACTAGTGTGCCTGTGGATTGAGGTAGGGAGGGGACTGTCCTGGGTGTTTATTTATTTATTTATTTATTTAATAACAATTGCTTACTATACTTACAGTTTTTACCAAAGCGTATAGCAAGCCAACAACATAGAATAGACTTATAAACTAAAGAATTTAATACATATTTTTATCATCGATCTATGTGTGCACGCAAATATGTCAACCTCCGGTTCCTGAGCAATCAGGGCGTTCAGCAAACTGATCGCTTGGGCAGTTGGGGCGTAACGAGCCGTAAGGGTACGAGACGTAGGAACTGCGAATAGGCATCGAGAGGCACCGGCGCGCGAAACCCGCTGTCGGTCCGGAGCGAACAGTGAACAGCGAGCTAGCGTGGTCGCGTCGTCAATCTTACTGTTCAGTAGTAAGTAGTAGTGCATCAATAGCGCACATTTACGTCGCAGTTCTAGCGTGTTGATGCCCACCATTCCCACGACAAACAGAGATGGATACATATAGGGATAGTACCCATATAACTTTTTATAAAGAAAGCGAGCAAATTTGCTGTGTGTTATAAAAATCCAATGCTCTACAGTTCAAAAAAAAACATATTCGTGTCTTATTCAGAAGAAATAGTGTTTGCAATGGCCACGTGTCATATGTAAGCTGCATAATTATAGCGTGACGTTTTACATCGCATCACAATGTTTCGGTACTATATATATGTCGCAGCCAACTAGCTGAATCTGCCGTTTCATTAAAAGTCTGGCATTTTCATTGAACTGTGACTTTTTATCAGCGACATAAGTGACATGGGTTAGTCATTAAACGATATTGAACAAAAGATGTCACTTAGGTTGCCGAAAAATCGGCACATTTAAATGAAAAGGCTAGGCAACCAATGAAGTGGCTGATTAAGCTAATTGGCTGCGACATTATCACTGACAAATCTGAAAGTTTTGAATGTGAAACTACATCGCTGATATGAATGTGTCACTTACTTACTAACATTTTGTGCTTAAACCAAAGCAAACCAACATTTCAACAATGTCTTGAATGTGGAGAAGTATTGGGCGAATCAAACTCAACTGTCATCGACATAAAGAAAATGAAACACTAGTTGCAGCTTTAAAAAAGTACCAACTGTAGTTTATGCTGATTTCGCGACTTGTTTTGTTCAAAATATTTTTGAAAAATCAGTGTGCTCAATTTATAAAATATAATTTTTGCAGCCCGATTTAAACGACCGATGCATGTTTCGTATAAACCCGCTGAAACCATGGTCACCCTACACCCAAAACTCAAAATGTACAACTTGGACATAGTTGCTCACAAGAGCGCCGCAAGGGTTATTGTTTGATCTCTAATCAATCCAGGGGTGGAGAAGTTTCCAGTGCCCGCTAATTAGGGATTATGTATGAATTGGAGTGTTTGGACAAGATTTAGGGTTAGGCTGGTATGGGAGACTGGTGGCCGAAGAGCATGGGCAATTAGAGCTTAGAGTTAGGGAGTGGAATTCCCTGCCGGAGTGTGTTTCCTGATAGCTACAACCTGATTTATGTAATAATAAATAAATAATTATACCTACGTTATTTTATTTGGGACAACTAATAATGTACTCAATACTTTATTGCATTCCATAATGTGTACATGTAACAGTTAGTATGTCAAAACATCGAATCAATTATGGACCCTGTCGGGCACAGCAAAGTTAATTTTTCAATAGGAGACAGGATGAAGGCGCTTTTTGTCAGGAAAAAAAAATGTTTAACTAAAATATTATCATTTCTGGCTGCGTGCTGGACGGCGTGCAATTTAAAATTAGACAATCTATACACCGTCTTGGTTTTGTCTAAACATGAATTGTGGATTACTATAACATTATTAAAAAATAAATTATTTAATTAAGTGTCCGTGGAGTTTCTTGCGCGTTCTTCTCCATAGATCTACGCTTTGGAACGTGCAAATAGCTTCATCTTTTTGACTGTCTGACCTTGACAATTCAAAAGTGCCTGTAAATGGTTTATATTGAAATAAATAATTTGAATTTGAATTAATTTCAAAGTACATAAAACATATGGGTACATACACATGTGTGTAAGTAAATATTTACTTCGACTACCAACTTTCCAATATCATGGCGCAACAGTTGCTCAACTATAACTGTGGTCCGACTCCGTGGGCTCAGGTTCAATATTTGTGTTTCACAATAGCTTCGTATCGGAAAGTTTCCTCGGCTATATCATCGCGAAGTAATATGGACACAGAATAACAAGTGAATGGAGTGATAAATCTCATTCTCTTTATTCATCTTATAAACTTATTCATTACCTTTTTAAATATTTCTTAAAAAAAAATAAAAAAAAAAACATTTAACCGCTGCGGCCCCGACATGTGAAAATTCCCAAAAAAAAAATATTTTATGTAATTGGTAAATAAACACTAAATTCGCGATTAATTCGGCGCACACCGGTGTGTTGCCGGTGCTTGAGCGGTTAAACATTATTATGATTATTCTCTTAATTCTTAAATCACGAATCGATAAAACACCGCGTGAGCGCGTATCGGAAGACGCAGTATTGGAAGGTCTCGCACAAGGTGAACTGATGGCCTGGTGATGGCTGTGGGAAGCCACTGGATGCGAGACGAACAAGTCCGGTCGATTTGGTTACTATTGTGGGAAGCCTATGCCGAGCAGTAGACATTTTTCGGCTAAAGTGATGATATTATTATCATGTGGGCATTAAGGTCTAACGACCCCACACAACCTAGTGTCAGAATTTCTAAACCGCCTCAAGGGCCGATGATATGGTTTATTTGACGACCGCCATTTGGCGGCCAGAACCACCGGCTTATACGTGCCTTCTGAAGCACGGAATCTTCTTTTTATAAGACAATCAGGTGATTGAAGCCTGTAATGTCCAAGCCAAACTGGAAACAACTTTACAAAGTTTGATGAATGCGTAACGTGTGTTTGCTGGATATGAGAAACTCAGGATCAGACAATGTGTTGAAGCTTGGGGTATGCCTTTATCCAGTAGTCGAAGGTTTTCGACTGAAATGATGATGATCAAAGAGTGTCTGTTTCGCTGGATTCATATTCCTGTAGAATGCCGTGCCACTTACTGACGCAATGCTGGCTTATCAAAACTTGCTGCAATATAGGCTTGAATAAAATCATTTCAATAGTGTATTTCGAGGCATGACATGACATGGCTTCAGCCAAATTGTAGTCTGTAGTAAAAACTAAAACATCGTTACGTTTTTATGTTCAATAAAGATGTCAAGCCACTTTGCGCCAAATACTGTTACTTTTTGGGCAAACTACATATTTTAATTGTAATTTGTGCACACTCAAGAAAAAACAGAGTCGATAAATTAATATTATTTTTGTCGCGATTTCGAGGTTGGTCCCACAGTAAAAGTTGCTCATAATGATGAGTACAATGACCCCTTAAGAGGCATTACGTTTATACTGTTACACGTTGAATATGATCCTTTTAAAATACCACCGAACTAATTCATGCCATCATGCACGGAGTTTGTACGGTATGACAGTACGCACTGCACTAGCTTAGCTCTCCATCTGTTACCTCCTGCGCGTCTCAAAGTTCATCATATGCCGTTGGTAGTATTGACTCTAACTTACATCGTTCTCATATTGAGCTAGTTGCTGCTTGTATAATGGTACTTACTATGTTCACCCGCTAGCGACTATCGCCTCTAAGCGGACTATTATTATTGTCATTTGGATTAGACGAGGAGCTCGTGGCCAAATAATGACAGCCACACGGGTCGATCTTTAAGGTTAAGCAACGCCTGCCGAGGTTGGTTTGCGGATGGGTGACCATCTTAGCATACAAAGACTCCTTCGTGTCTCGGCGGAAAACACTTTAAGCCGACATTTGTAAATCTTTGGGAGTCGTTACGGATTGTCAGAAGCCAGAAAATCCGCCGCTCCATGTAAAATACTGGTATTCAACTGAATCTGATTTGACTGGAAGCCGACCCAAATGCAGTTGGGAAAAGGCTAGACACTAGGTTAATGATGGATTAGACCATGTACCCGATTTGGGGGCTGAGGGTTGAGGGCAGAAACCCTGAATGCTTGTTCGGGCCGACTTAAACGCTAGGAAGCGATGAAGGGCAGGCGTTTGGGGATATTTATTTTGAGATGAAGCCCAAGACAGATGGATCTTTCCTCCGACAGTTTAGTAGAAACACCCCCACGTTTTCTATTCTTCTTCTTCTTCTTCTTAACACCCTAGTGTCAGAGTTTCTAAACCGCCTCAAGGGCTTCTGACATGGTTTGACGGCCGCTGGCCGGGACCACCGGCTTAACGTGCCTTCTGAAGCACGGAATCTTCTTTTTATCAGACAATCAGGTGATTCAAGCCTGCAAACAACTTTACGAAGTATGCTTCCCCTGGGAATCGAACCCACGACCACCGAGTCACAAGGCAAACACCTAAACCACTCGACCACAGAGGCAGTTAACTTTCTTAAATCTCGCACTCCCTTCAATAAAAAAATCATGTTAAACACAGTTCATAAAACGGTGTCCACTAGTTCTAAGGCATTTTCCAACTGTAATACCAAAAGTCGCAATCGCGGCTTTGAATGCAATGAATGCAACCCTTATTAGGCGGTGTTTACACTGACCGGAAGATGTTTCTTTCAATGCCACGCTCGGACCGGCAAGTCAATAGGACATCATTACAGGCCTGGGATGGTGGAGTGTGTTTAGACGCGATAGTAGGCCATTTGGTTAGGTGACTGGCTTTAAGAAGCTAGAACTTGACGTGGTTGAAATGGTGACTAGAATAAAACATTCATCGCTTACAATCAGGTGAGATAGTGGTCAAACGCGTGCCTATAAATTGCAAAAAAATACTTAATAATTTATAAACTCTCGAAAGAAATCAATCCTTTTTGGGGCAGTTGGTTAAAACTGTCAGCTGTGTCCGCTAATAACTAGCAAGGAATCTCGGACTTTTTTGCCCCATTTGATTTCAGACTTAGTTAATTAGTATTAATAGTGAAATGACAGTTAACACTAACGGCAAAATGTAGAAATAAAATATGTACTTTGTTTAGCACATAGTAAAAGGCATACAATAAAATTTGTTAGAAAAAAAAATATTTACGACGTGTTTTTAAAAAGCTCCCTCTCTTGGCATTTTATTTTGTCCCAGTTTTTTAGCAAACACAAGCATGTGTTAGTAAGTGGCTGGCAAGTCAGCTATCTCATTCAAACGCTCCTCCATTGGTATTCGCTCAGAGTCGGTCAACATTTGTCCAGCGCTGAAAGGCGCGGAATGACCATCTGTAGTCTTATGACCACTGTGAATACCATGCGGCCATTGAAACCAGTCTTTGATAGATTGAATACTCGATTGCAAGGGGAAATGCCTGTAATCTCAGAGTGCTAGATAAAACATCCATATTTTCCATCCAGTCTTACCTAGGCTGTGCTGGTAAATCATAACACAGGTAGGTAACAAGTAGTTGGGATGATAGTTTAACTATTGGAATAGGGATTCTTCCTGAAAATATGTACTTGATCCGTCAGTTTATCATCATCATATCAACCGAAAGACGTCCACAGCTGGACATAGGCCTCCCCCAAGTGTCGCCACAACAACCGGTCCTATGCGTCTCACATTCATGGCTGCCCACGGACTTCATCAGGTCATCGGTCCACCTTGAGGGCGGCCTTCCAACGCTGTGTCTTCTGTCCGTCAGTTGGGTTACCAAAAACATGGGACAGGTATTTTTTCTTTTGCCACGTAAACAAAAAAGGTGAGGACGCAATTTCGCGGGACATCACGTCTTGGTACACTTTTTAGTAAAAAGTGACGTCAACAGTCACTCCTGAACTTTGATGGGTATTATCTGTGTCAGTTTTCATTGATATGAAAAAGAAAAAATAAATACGTGTCCAATATTTATAGAAAATCTAAGTGAAGGACCAATTTTTTTTTCTGTCCTGGTAAATATCCTAATTAAACTAATCTTTAAGAGTTGGTTGATTAGGAAAAAGTTTTTTTGAGCAAAAAAATCCTGTGGATGTTATTTTTTTATTGAAGAATGGGCTTGCTCTTGACCTCGATCACGCCTGTTGGAAAACGATAGATGAGGTCTATGATGAGCGTGCCCAGAAATGCCTGTTCACTCTTGCTTTAGACGGGTTATATGTGGAACTGACGCTGGCAGAGAATGATTGCAAGATAGGCAGATTAAGTCGATAAGGTAAAGTAAAAATCTGCTTTGTGGGTGCTATAATTATATAAGTCTCATGCAATCAGCGTTAAAACGTGTCCAGACTCCGAACTCATCATCTGCCTAACCTTTTCTCAACTGTATTGGGGTCGGCTTCCAGTCAAACCAGATTCAGCTGAATACCAGTGTTTTACGTGGAGCGACTGACTACTGACAGACCTCCACAACCCATTAACTGGGTAACACGATTCTTCTTGGCAAGACTGGTGTCAGATTTTTTGCCTTCTCAAAATCCGTAACACCTGCAAAAAATCTCCAAATGACAGCCGGGACCAACGCTTAACGTGGACGCGGCACGGTGGAGTCTCGGTATGTTAAGATGGTCACCCATCTTCAGACCAATCTCGGCAAGCGTTGACCCGTGCTGGTATTATAATTTAGCCACGAGCTCCTCTGCTTCTAAGCATATTCTAGAAGGAAAATCCACTCTAATATTTTCACCCTATCAGTGTCAGTTATTTTCTTGAACAAAACAAGAGAATTACGTTTGCAACCACCACGGGGTATCTATGGATATTAAAATATTGATTACAAGAAGGCGATACCTTTGGTATCATTATTTGCATAACACGACTTTATTGCCGCCTTCAATACCCCTGCATAATCAGGTAACATGCTAAAATAAATTTTACTCGCAAAGCGTTGGGTTGGTTTTTGACTGAAGGTATGTTTGCTGTATATCAAGGCAATTTCTATGGAGAAACACGAACTAATTGTGTTGATATTTTTTCCAATATTGTTCGTTATTTTTGACCATTTTATTTGTGATATCCATCAATGAGATTAAATGGTTCAGTCGGAACAGCTCGGTCGTTTTCACATTACAAGAATTGACGGTATAGTTTATTAAAATCGATTGTTCTTTGGGTTCAGATAACGTGAGAATTTTTATCGCTGATAAAGATAGTCATAAATATTTGAGATGAGTATGCGATATCGAAGCGTCATGTGATCAACATGACGTTTCGATATCGCATACTTTTTGGAAAATCACGCTTGACGTCTCTATGATAGTACATTTTTTACCAGCAACCTGACGTCACAAGTGTTTTCAACTTCAACACACTGTATCGTCTCCATTTTTTGTTAACGTGAAAAAGTAAAAAAAAACGTCCAATATTTTTTGGAAATTTAGCTGACAGACTAATTTGATTTTTTTTTAGTAAAATACCTTATTGAACTTATTTTAGCACTTGTATATTTTTATAAAAATAAGGTTTGAACAAAATGCACTAATCCCAAACACACTAAAACACAGTCACCAGTTGGAAAGCAGTCAGTAACAAAAGGGTTAGCCAAGCCCCAACCCTCGAAATGTTTGTATAAGGCAATTATTCTATTGTCATTTTATTTATATTTCTCCAAGTTATCGCGGGAATATCTTCTAATAAACTTTAAGATGGGGCCGCCAAGAATTCTAAGTGTTGTTTTATGTTAATACAAAATTATAGTTATCAACGTCTAAACTTTGATTTTGTTAATTTAAATACTCCTGAGTTATTGTGTCGGTTTGTTTTGGGTTTATTGTGAATTTTAATTTTTGTTTCGGAATTGTTCGTGACTGTTCGTTCAACTTGTTCATTTGAGGGGTTACTTACCTGTCAAGGCAGTGGTCCTCAACCTTTTTTCTCTTTAGGCCACATTGCGCTTCTACTATTGTCGTGATGGGTCGCAATAACATACAGAAAAATAAAATTCTCTACATGAACACTAATAAATGATGATGGCGACTAAGGGACTCACCAGAGAATGGGCAGCAGCATTCTCTGTAGATACGTTGCTACAGCTACACTGCGATCGCCAACCCGCCTGCCAAGGGTGGCGATTATGGCAAACCCCCCCATTTGATAAATGATAAATGAGATTTATTTTTTAAGTAGGATGTAAAAGACACTTTTACACGTCAATTTTTTTGGTCGTTTTTTAAACTAGATGAGGCCGGGGGAGGCCGATGTCCAGCAGTGGACGTCTCTTTTTTTTTCTAAAAAAAAAACGTGGGGCAACGTTTTTTTTTAGAGAGACACTAGGAATTTCTCCTGTATCGTGGGTGCGTTCACATACATATAAACTCACATACACAAACAGCCAGACCCGGAACAACTATCTGTAGGCCATACAAATATTTGTTCCGTGCGGGAATCGAACCCGCGCAGCAGTCAATCGCTCAACCACTGCGCCAACTGTGTCGGCTGATGATCAACTGATGATGATGATGATGATATACATGAATGGGACTTTTGAATATGTGACAAAAGGACCGTTTTCATATGACGTAGCCCTATTTTTTTTCACGATTGTTGTTGGTGAGGAATAGTCTCAGGACATCGTAAAAAAGTGAATCAGTACGGTATACATTGATGCACTGACTAATTTTGCATCAATAATGTCCTAGGCCCCACGGAAAAGCTTGGTGGGCCACATGCAGCCTGCGGGCCCCAGTTTGAGTATAGCTGCTGTCTAGGTATTCAGGGGGAATTTTTCAAGTGACCGTGGATGACCAACTCCGGAATGATGAATAGCGAAAAAATCTAAATCGATAAACCTGTAATAAAAAATACTGAAATGGGAACAGGCCATAATATATTCATACATTACGTTATTTGAAATATATGAAATATATGTCGTAGATGGATGGCGCTACTATGGGACTACGGACAGCGCCATCTAAAAATTGTTTTGAAACCTAATAATCACGTGATCGGAAACGCAAGCGCGCCCTACCGCTTGGATACGATCGTTGGTAGAGGGGACAGAGAGAACTGGCGGGGCTAGGGAGAGGTTGCTCCAGCGCTCAGGCACTCTCGGCTGAATACCCAACCACGCACGTTGTCTGTTTCCTGTGTAAACTGTTGG
This sequence comes from Melanchra persicariae, assembly GCA_947386135.1. Classification (NCBI taxonomy): domain Eukaryota; kingdom Metazoa; phylum Arthropoda; class Insecta; order Lepidoptera; family Noctuidae; genus Melanchra; species Melanchra persicariae. The sequence continues at coordinate 2,302,128 of OX376661.1, read as the reverse complement.
TCTGAATAAAGTTACTTTAATTTAAATTATCGTTCGTTCGAGTACCTGCAACAGTGTCCACATCCAAAACTATATTGGATTGTGAAGAAGACCCGGTGCTTCGCGTCTCGGCCACTCATGACGCGACATATATGTCAAAGTTATTTACACGAAAATCGTTTTACATCTTAGGGCCAATTCTACTAGTTTATAAGCAACGTTCGAATTCGCATTTCAGTCGCAATCTGTCAAAAAAAAACCCATACATTTGTGACAGAATGCGACTGACATACGAATGCGAACGTTGTTATAAAAATTAGTAGAGTTGGTACTCTGATTGCAAACCATAGAGCAGATAACATTTTATTGCGATTTCAGTTTTGGTCTCATAGTAAAAGTTGTTTATAGTACAATGACCCCTTAAGCGGTACTGCGTATATTCTGTTACATGTTGTATTTATTTTTAGGTAAAAATTTCTTGACTATTGAAAACTGAAAAATCAGTCAGTAATCTTCTAATTTTTAAGCCCATTTCCAACTGACTTGAAAACAAACAAACAAACAAACAAGCTAATCAAAATAAACAGGTATCAGAGCGCAAGTGTGGGTTATAGCGTAATGCATCAATGGAAAGACACCAAGAGTTAACAAAAAACTTGGCGAAGTTACGCTAACTGCTCAACTCTGCTACTTTGTTTTACTTGTCATCACTGGCTTTATTTAAGGCTAGCGTAAAGACGATTTTACACTGGGGTGAGGGTCGCTGCGTTTTGAAAAGGTTTAGGAATTATGATGTTAAGTTCGTGGACCAGAAATTTTGCTGACGTACGTTACTAGAATTACTACTGCAATTTTTGCTAAAAGCTACTTCAAACAAAGTGTATCATTTTAGACAACTTTCAAACGATATAACATCTATATAAACTTAATTTAGTAGTCAGCTAGGAAACACCGGCCTCATCTAATTTACAACCACCTAAAATATTGACGTATAAAAGTGTTATTTACAACCTACTTACAAAGTAAATACCATCCATCATCTATTATAAAAATTCAACACCGTAGCAGCTGAAATCACCAGTCAAATTATAATCTCAGCAAGTGTGAAACACTCCCAACAGGTTATGCTAATAAAATGATATTGTTTTCTTTAGAAAGTGCTATTAATTAAGAAGTGAGCCAGTCGCATTTTATTAATCCCCCCAAACTCAAGAAGACCTATTAATGTTGAAAACTTCGCCTCTTTAAAAGACACAAGGTGTTACTGGCGCAATAAAATACAATATTATTTATCTTTAGATAATAATTCACAATTTTTATGGCAATTCTTGGGAGGAGTTTTGTTTTTTTAAATGGACTTATGGTTCGAAGTTTAGATGAGTGTCACAGTTATTGCAATTGGGTTTGTTTGGTATGAGCCGTATTTTTTTTGTGTTGAGAATTTGGTATTAATTTAAATTAGCTGGAAGTCATGGAAACGTCTTTCTTCAACAAGGGAATGGTTTTGTTTGAAAATTATTACTTTATTCTTTAAACACTGAGATTTACCGAAAAATGAAAATTGAATGAGATGGTTAATTATTTTTGGATTAGATAAAACATTTATAAAAATACAACACACAAAACGAATTTTTTTATAATCACATTTTAAAAAGCTAACTACCTAAACAAAAAGAAAATTATCACAATTATCAAAATAATTACAATCATTTGTAGTATTTATACTTAGGTGGTACCGATAAAAAAAACGCGTTGAAAACAAAGTGTTTACTCAACCTAGCAAAAATAAACTGCAAAGAACAACTGCGGCTTGCGCCTCAAGGTAACACCAAATTTTACAGAGTTCGTATTTCTGTTGCCGCTATAACAAATAATAAAATATGATTTAAAATTATATTTATTTTTATTATTTTCTATAGCGGCACGTTAAAGGGGACCATACAAGGAACGTGATGGGTTTTTGGTACGGAACCCTTCGTTTGCGAATCCATCACACACTTAGCAGTCTTTTGCTTGCTAAGTTAAGTCACTCAAATATCAGGAAAAATTCTTTACTTGATGATTTCCCAACACATCTCATGTGCTTAAAAACTGTCATACAAACACTAGATTTTACAAGCTAAGGAGGTTATTCGCTATACCCTCTCAAATTTTTAACCTACTTAACCAACTAGCAACATACCCATTAACACAGAACCAACTAATTATGACCAAACTTCTGTTTCTAGGCCTTTTAGAAACCATCTGTCCTGTGGGGCAATAATGCCCCATTATGTACTGTAAGAAGGTTGCTTAATGAATTTAAATATCCCTGAAGCCACTGCTGAAAGCTGACACATATTCTCTCAATAACATTACACAATTAGGCGCAGTCGGTTACAGCAAAAATCCATCTCGAACTTGACACTTAGGGGCCATCCAGTTTCTAACTCGACCACTCGCTACGTTCTTGCTACGAGCTACGAAGCTACGAGGCTACGGCGTAGAGCTTTCGTAGCATGGCTTTGCGCTTGAGTATGATGTTTCGTTGAGAAAAATATTATGTACTTGTTCAGTGTTAAATACATAACTATGCAACAGAATAAACGCAATACTCTTAAGGGATCATTGTACTCATGAACAACTTTCACTATGGGACCAACACTGAAATTTCGAAAAAAAAATTGACGGCCCTGTAGATTTGAGAACACGCAACTCGAAAAAATTTATTGAACAGCTGATTTTTTTTCGCGATTTTGGGGTTGGTCCCTAAGCAAAAGTTGTTCATAATTATGAGTACAATGACCCCTTAAGAGGTATTGCGTTTATTCTGTAACACGTTGTATAAGTGATATGAAAACCCGTTTGCCAATATGTTAAGGTAAGGTCACCCATCCACAGACCAACCTTGGCAAGCGTTGCTTAACCTTGAAAATCGATCCGTGCGGCTGTTATTCTTTAACCACGACCTATCTATAAGTTGACGTTTGACCTCAATCTCACCAACTCGGAAGCGATGATGTGCTAGACCGTAGAAAAATAAACTTAAATATAAACCGCCTCCGTTTCTTCACAGTTCATCTCCGAAAAGGTGGCATTAGTGTTCCGTCAACGCATCCTCCCAGGGCTTCACTAGAAACAATAATGACTCCCCCAGATTTCCCCAACGTGTGCTCCCGACCTACGAATTTGTAAAGTTATCAAATTTTCAAAACTGTATAACGCATTACGCCGCGGCGTCACGTTGGCTGTATAATTATAATTGCAATTATTACTTTGGACTTGAGACTGTATTTATTGTGGAAGGAAAGTCTGGTCGAATTTTTTTTTTTTTTTATTAGTGATGGGTTCGCTTTTGACTGAGTCAGTGTCAGATATGACAGAGACAAAGTCTACGATGGAGCGAGCTTACCCAGAAGGAGCCTGTTCACTCTAACTTTGAAGAGATTAGGGCTGTAAGCTTTTGGAAACAATAAGTAATTTTTTTATAACCATAACGTGGATAAATAAACGCAATACTATTCACCGTAGCTCCCATAAAATATAAAAATCTTACCAACAGGACCAACTATTCCACAAAATTAGCTAAACCTAATCATACGAGCACAACGCGCGCTCATAAGGCTGGCTACACACGTCGATACATGAATGTTGCAAAGCGACGAACAAAACTAGTCGCGCTCTGCTAATCATACGCGCGCTACCATCATTATTTAGCGTAGGATGGCCGTGGTGTGATATAGAGCTGTTGATACCGAAGTATTAAAAAGAAAAAAAAAAACATATGTTTGGCGACAGTCCATCAGGATCATACATATGAAGTTAAATAAAAAGTGACATTAATTATGAAAAAGTGTAGTTTTCTATAGTATTAACTTGCTGATTTATTTTAGTTAATAACGAATGTGTTACTTCTGAACAAGCGTGCCTCGTTGTTGACCACATCATCGCTTACCATCAATTTAAAGAGTCGTCAAAAAAACTACAAATGATAAAGAAAGTTCATAGACACAATTACTCAGAAGTGGTTTGTTTACTCCATGCAACTTGAAAAATGAAATAAACTGCTTGTGAAACAATCTAAATAGCTGTAATTTTCAAAATTCTAGCAAAAATAATAACATTTATTAAAAAGTCACGTTGCGACTAAATAGATAAATCAATTGACCAATTTTGAATTATCTCGGAAGAAACAAACATAAAACTGCTAATACGTTTACCACAAAAAATGTTACCGGTACCGGTAACGTTTACCTTATTAAAATAAATTTATTTATTAAAGTTTGGCAACCGATAACATTTTTTTAGCTTCCCACTTACACATTTGCCAATACAGATCAGACAGCATTTAATATGGATCAGTTAAAGTGGTCTCGTTCCAGACCCTGACGTGTATTTATAACGCCCGGGAGCTGGTACTATCCACTCCTAAAACATCTACCTAATAATACCGTTTGACATGTACCAATTTTGAGTTCATTTGATATTAAAAGGTTTTCAGCAGCAAACCCGCGGAGGCAGTGTTGCCACTAAATAGTGCGCTAGTTGTCACATTATCTTGTTCGTTCATTAGATTTTGTAATGCGGTGTTAGGCTGGCAACTACCTGAATTTGTAAGTCTGCGTATTTAGGTCGCCTCGTTTGTTGGTAGCTGTATTTTGGAATTTAAGAGCTGATTTTAATATTAAACTAGTTATGTGTCAAAATGGTCATAAAACATTTTAGAACTTTTTGTTTGTACAGATAGAGTGCCCAAGTTTTTAAATTTGGTTTTTCGAAAAGAGATGTGTTAAGGGCTATGTCATGTCTAATAAAATAAAATTACACACATTACTCATCAGTTACATTCTTAATATCAATTAAAAAATAATACAGGAAGTTTAACATACCTTATTTTTATGGATGGGAAATCATCAAATGACTCCTTCCGCTCTGGGTGGAGCGGGAAGGAGTGTCAGCCTCTTACTGACTAAAACCCATCCGTGCTCCTCCTAGTGCCCTTTGCGTTCCAGGGCCGCGGTGACTCTTTCAAACAAATTCCGTAACCGTTACCTGGGTGTTGAAAATAAACACAATTGAATTTATTATGTTAAACAATACTAGTAGTAAATTAAATCAAATGAAGTGACTCTAAAAGAAACCAATTATATTCAACGAACAAAAGCTTCGCGGCTTTATCGCCGTCCAATCTATCAGATTGGACAGACATGTCAGATATTACCAGCACCACTAAAAAGTTGCATGTTCGCTGGCTACTGAGCTTGCTGGAGACGCCGCTGTGCATCAACCTCCGATATAACTTCCGATTAAAATATATCGGAACCGAAATCGGAATCGAAGGTTCAAAATCAATCGGAAGTTCCGAACATTTGGAATCGGAATCGAACCTCCTTAACATCTCTGGTTCGTATGACGGTAGTAATTCCAATAAGCTTTTTGCAAACTTTTATTGCTGTAGTTTTATTATGTTTTCTTCAATCTACAATCTTGTAATCTGTACATGACATTATGAAAAAAAAATATTGAAAGACAAAAAGTACCAGCACAAAATCATTTCATTACAACAAATGGAAATATTCTAAAAGAGGCTTATTTAAATAAGTGAAATTAAAATTAATCTATAGAACGATTAAAATAAAAGCTGGTGGAATCCCCGAAGACGCTTAATATAAAATAATAGAAAAACTTATAAATATTCACAGAGCGGAGTTAAACCTTTAGCCGGAGTGACGGATTCGTTTTTACTTATTCCACAGAAAATCTGCTTAAAATCCGTATTAAAAGAATCACTCGGAATTTATTTGTGAGGCGGTGCAAGAAATAAAAGTAAAGCGATTTATGAGGATGCGTTTCAAAAATTAAAAATCGCGTTAAAAAGTAAGTAGATATTTTTCTGTACAGGGGGCCTAGACAAAAAGCTTTTCTGTAGCGTTAACGTCAGACACTCACGACAAAATGTATGGGAATGACATTAGGTGATGGCGTTTCCTTTCCACAACCAAAGTTTTTGTTAAGGCCTGCTGGTATGAAACGAGGTCTTATTAAAAATCACTTTATGTATGGTTATATAAAGTGATTTTTAAAATATAAGAGTGCATTGGTATGCACTCTTATATTTTAAAAATTTAAACACACTTATTTCAAAATCAAGCATTGTTATCGTTTTGTTGTGTAGTTTAAGTTTTGTGTTAGTTATTATTCATTTACATGTTTCGAACTTGTTAATTATGATTTATGTGATAAGAGCATAATATAGGATTTTATATTTAACATTCTGGGGGAGTCCTCTTCTAAATCTGGGATAGATTTGGTTATTCTTAAAATATCGGTTTTAGCGATACGGCCGCTCATTGTTTCATCCTGTAATGTTCAATCTTTTCTGTAACTTATAACGGTGTACATTAAAAAAATATTCCATTTACTATTCTATTTCTGCGAGTACAATATTATTAACTATGAAACTAAACTGTAATATTAATGTACTGTTCTAACAGCATCGTATAGTTTTATCTACTATTCCGATTGTCAATACACCAAAGACTTCAATAATCATGGTGTCAATGACGTGTCCATTCCGTTTTCTCAAACGCTTGTGACTTGCACCGCTCCATTGAGTTTTCTCCTTATCTCGTGGCAATGGTCGCGATTCAGTCGGGTTACCCTTTGGATGTTGTCGTAGCGAATGATTTTAAATGTAAAAATTATTCAAATACGCCACGGATAAGACGCTCAGCGGTCGAATAGTTGACGTCTTCCAAAAACTGGATCGAGGATCGGCGTTTTTGAGTAATAAGCCTGTATTTTCTGGCTCAAATGTTTCGGTATAATTTTTGGCGTGACACATTTTGAATTTTATCTTGCTGTTTCTGTTATGGGTCTTGGTGGATTTGTGATAGGGAGATACGAGTAGGTAAATTAGGGGTCTAAGACTTTTGTATTGGGTTGGTCGCAAATTCATATTTAGGTAATAAATAATCATTGGGTTGCATAGGAAATGTCAGTATTGCAAAAATTTAGTTCCTCCTGATATGTTTGTTGAAATTGCTTTATTGTTGTGTATTTCTACATCCAATATTCTGTCAAAGTCAGGAACACGTAATCAAATCAGAACCATGATCTGTTCAAGATCAGAACCATATCTGTTAATTAATTAAAAATTACGTCAATTAATTATAAAAAAATATAAGAGGCGAAGTTTTAGAACGTTACGAATAACAAAACGAAATTTAAAACTGACTGACTGCCACCGCGGCTTGATTTTTTTCCAGTCAGTTGTGTGTGTCCATTGTAACAATTTGCATTGTATTAGAGCTCAGCGATTCGTCACAAATACTTCAATTAGCGAGGAGACGAACAATTAGCACCCCTCTAGTGGAGAGCACGTCTAGTATGCCACAGCTAATTAATACGAGAACCAGAGTGTATTGTTTAGTCTATGGTACGGAAAATATAATGTTTTTTTTTTAAAGGATTTAACTTCGGTTTTCAGTTAATGGTGCGAGAGTGAGCGGGTTTTAAGAGCTGTTGAAAGATGTAATATTTTGATGGTTGCTATTGATGTAGGTAACGAGAAATGGTTCGTACTTACAACATGAAGATATATCTGCTAAAATAGGATACCTATGTATCGGAGTGGATAACACAGGCACACACTGTCCCGAAATGATAAAAAAATAATCTCGAAAATAACTTACAACACCTCCATTAGATGTTGTTAATTAATTGTTGGTGTGAAAATAAATAACAACGAAACATTTTTTAATCCTTTTTCTCTCAAAAGCGTATTTGCTACACTTTTTTGGAATAAGAAAACAGAGAAAAGTGTTCCATAATATTTTTCATTAGCAATGTTTGTTCTACATTTAAAAAACTGGATAAAACAAGTTGAGTGAAGTAAAATAAAACAAAAACAACTCTTTCACTAAAGAAACGTCAATTATCAAACATAACCTGTCATTTCAACCATAGAACGGAAATTCCCGCCAAAAATGACGGCCATCTTGTTTTTCAACGAGAAGCATTTGAGGCGCGACTTTTGAAAAAATAACACTTTTTCGAGCGTAATCGAATCGTTAACCCTAAATTGGCATCTCGATAACAAATTCAATTTAAAAACGTCGTTTATTGCTCTCATCTTTGACAATTCTGTTGCCGATATAGCAAAGGAAGGGGTTAAGATGCCTGCCGATAAACAAAAAGACGAAAAAAAAAAGTTAATTTAACTTCGAGCGAGGAAACGAAGTCGCGGCAAAGAATTTTTTTTCTTGATATTTATTTATTTTTTTGGGTGGTTGATTTGGTGTGTTTTTGGACTGTTTTAGTGTGACAGTTTATATGCGAAAGTAAGTACTTTTGTCTTATGGCTGAACTAACAAACAGATTTTTTAAATCCCAGTTTTTTGACGTGTAAAAGTGTTATGTTTAACCAACTCACAAAATAAATATCATTTATCGTTTACCAGAAACTAATTTGACAGGTTGAAATGTCAAACTCCAAATTGAAAAAATAAACAACAAGCACATGAGATGTCACATTATGTCTCTTGGATTTAAAAAATAAACTTTAGGAGAAAAGAAAGTCTTGAATATTTTTGCCTGCGGAAATAGTTAAGAGCACATGTTTACAAATCACACTAAATATTTGTTTATGGTAAATGGTGTTTATTAACTCATCAATAAAATTAAACATGGCCGACCATACCTTTGCAAATTAATTTTAGAGAGGTTTTCCAGAGTTAGTCAGAGTACAAACATGACTAACGATAATAGTTTGGAGATTTTTGAGAGAAGGCAAATGAAAGTGCAAATATTCTAAAAAACACCAAATAACTCACAACTACATAAAACAAACCACTCTATAAAATTCCCGATGATAACCAAAGACCAAAGAAAAAAGCTGGCCCAGAGACAATACAACGAACATTCTTCTAGTCAAGTCACCATTATAATTTACTCCTGATTGGGATCAAGTTGAAATTAAGAAAAAATAAAAAGGAACAAAGGGGGACGAAGGGCCGCGATTGTCTTTTTTTATCAGTAAGACTTGATTTAACAAACAACCCCTTTTTATTTTGATCTCTTTGTACTGGATTGTTGATTAACGGGCCCAAATTGGGTGGGTCCCGATAATGAATGTGTAATTATCGTAGACGTTTCAAAGGGCCTAGCGTTAATGTTTTGACGTATAGTATCGTTATCGTAAGTGAATTTTGAATTTATAAAACTACAACCCCATAGTATTTTGGTTAAATTTTATGCTGCTACTTATATTTTGACAAATAGTAACATAACATAATCATTAATTTAAGTGAATTTTGCAATGGAGCAAAATACCAGAAACCAGAGAAACCCAGAGCATTGCTCTCTCATGCTCAGGGTTTCTCTGTTGGATAGAATTCGCAACGAAGTCATTCGCCAGAGAACTAAAGTCACCGACATTGCGCGAAGAATCAGCATGCTGTCAAATAAACCATGTCAGAGGCCCTTGAGGCGGTTTTGAAAATCGGACACCAGGGTGTGTGGGGTCGTTAGACCTTACTGTCCACACGATGAGAAGATGATTTGAGGAACTTAGTGAGTACATGTTATGCATCGAAAGATTTTAGTAAAGTCCTCAAAAGAATGGGGCTTGATTCCCCGACACTCATTAAAACGAAGCAATCAAGAGTCAACATATACACAAACGGTGATCGAACCTGCGACCCTCCCCAAGACTTATTTGTTCCCACTGTAATTCCGTGTTCGTAATGGCTAACGATACGATGGTCTTATGTGGACATAACTTGGATGTTGAACTTGTAATGTCTACTTCAAGGTAAGTGGTTAAGTCTTCTTTAAGTTCTTCATTGTTATTTACAAAAGAATGAGAGAGAATTAAACTATCGCCAACGATGATATGCCTTTCACAAATACAATAGAGCCTCCTTTAAAGCGTGATAACTCCTGTGTTAGGTGACTTAAAGTTACAAAATTATCTACTATAATATTATATTTCTTTTTTTTTCTCTTGAGCTCGTGTTGATTGCTTTATTGCCATTTACATAAAGAATAATTATTTAAAAGTCAAATAGGATACTCGTAACAGTTTGTTTGGTGGCCATACATATTGGTCAAGTTCCTTCACTCTTTTCTACTATACGTTTGATGTCAAATATCACTGTTTGGTTTTGGTATGCTGGCATTTGACCCCAATCTCACCTGATGGCAAGCTGTGATGTGGTTGAAATTGGCGTTGAAGTAACTTGTTCACTTTTGACCTAAAGACCCCCAGATTGTAGCAACGAAGAAACACAGATTTTAGCAAGGAATACCACTTCAAAGTGGTGGATGCCAAGCTACATAGCTTGGCTCATCGCCGTAAGGTTGCCTGCTTATCAGTCTCCTACAGATTGTACTTCGGTGAGTGTGCCCAAGAACTCCACGACCTCATCCCACCGGCCCCCTTCTACCATCGGACATCCAGACACACTGCATCTTACCATCCCTACCTTGTAGCTATTCCACCAATTCGCACTAAGCGTTTCCAAACGTCTTTTATAATGCGCACAGCATAGGAGTGGAACTCTCTGCCTGCGTCTGTGTTTCCAGAAGCTTACAACTCTAATCTCTTCAAAGTTAGAGTGAACAGGCTCCTTCTGGGTAAGCTCACTCCATCGTAGACTTTTTCTCTGTCATCTCTGACATTGACTAGAGTCAAGAGCAAACCCATAATTAATAAAAAAAATAAAAAGTACACACAATGAGAGTATCCCAAAACGTTTTATTCCATCAGTCTAAAATAGTCCTAATCACTGGTGATTTAAAACTTCAAGTTTGAAGCGTTCGGGATTGGTCAGCACCACGTCACACAGAGTCGTGTCCCCACTAAGTCCATCATCATAAGTCTAAGGGGCGGTGTACACTGGCTAGTTTTCACATTAAACAGTTTCGACTCGGGCCGGCCAGTTGTCCGAACACGATTAAATTCGGTCGTGCACGGCCCATTGGGTGGACAGGGATGGACTTAGTTTAGTAGCTGAATTATTCTGAGGTTTTATCGATGGCCATTAGTTTTCTTTTTCAAATCACAAACGAAGTGATGAACGGACAACAAAAAGCCTTAACATAAACAGTAGTTTAAATTACAGATTAGTCTTTCTTTCTTTTTAAAAAAACGTTGCCCCACACTAGGATTTTCTCCTGTATCGTGGGTGCGTTTACAAACATATAAATTCACATACACAAACAGCCAGACCCGGAACAACTATCGGTAGGCCATACAAATATTTGTTCCGTGCGGGGATCGAACCCGCGACACGCAGCGCAGCAGTCAATTGCTCAACCACTGCGCCAACCGTGTCGTCAAAGTCACATGACACAGATTTTATGTAATAAATTTATATTAATTGAGCCACTTGAAGGCTCAATTAATATAAATTTATTACATAAAACAAATTAAAGTACATTTTCCGTTGACAACGTTTATCTCACTCCTGTATAATTTTATGATGTCTAGGTAATGATAATGTTCTTCACACTATGAATCCTTTTTGTGCTGTATATAAGGACCGTTTTTTTAATTTTTTTGTATACTTTTGTCTGTGGAATGAAATTAATGGTTTGACAGCTGTGCATAGAAAGTATTATGTGATTTGTTCTTATGACAAAAGTTATCTGACGTCTGAAGTACGTATAATATTTTATGTTTTAATATTATGGTCACTTACGGAAACGTCAGACACAGTACGTCCCCTTGTAGGTCAGTTCATCAGAGGTCGGATATCGTAAAGATATCGGCGCGACACTAAACCGAAAGGGTCACTCTGCTTTCCACCCTCCGGTTTACGAGAACGCACTCGGACATATATGTACGTACAGACCATGTTACCCTTTTTCTTGTGGCGGTGGTGTAAAAAAAGTGGTTTAGTAAGGTTAAATAATTTTATCTTGAAAATACCACACATAAATAAAGCTGGTGAAATGTGGTTAATCTATTTATTATTATTATTATTAACTTTTTCACTTCATTTACTTTATTTTTTATCAATAACTAAAATCCGATCACAGTGAGATTTTTTTTCAATTTGAAAACCGGGAATGAATCAAAACTCAAAAATTAAAATAAAAAAACCGGCTCAGTGCGAGTCGGACTCACGCACGAAGGATTCCGTATTATTATCTATAAAAAACTACAAAAATAATCACGTTTGTTGTATGGGAGCCTCACTTAAATATTTATTTTATTCTGTTTTTAGTATTTGGTGTCATAGCGGCAACAGAAATACATCATCTGTGAGAATTTCAACTGTCTAGCTATCACGGTTCATGAGATACAGCCTGGTGACAGACAGATGTACAGACAGACGGACAGCGGATTCTTAGTAATAGGGTCCCGTTTTACCAATTGGGTACGGAACCCTAAAAAACTGAATAAAACTATAAGCTGTACCTACAGTACCTAACTTACTTAGATCCAAATTAATGAAAAGTATTGTCTTTTTTCGCATTCACACACTTGTCAACTGCTCTATATCTGTACTCTCACCGGTCAGTGTAAACTACAGTAGTATGGCAACAAATCGAGCTCTCACGATCGACCGAGACTGGGCCCTTACAAATAACCATTAAGTGTACCCCTAAGTACTGTAGGAACAATATACTGAGCGTAGGGACGAAATCTTATAGTAAAGTCTGTAAGATTATTATCCGAGGATGGTTTGATTATAATCTTTATAGGTAAAATAACATTTGTTTTGAATTTTGATGCTATTGAGGTTACCTTAGTTTCAAACGCTGTTGCTTGTGTTGTTTTATTTATAACAAGTTTTTACATGAGTGGATGTCGGTTATCGCGTAAAAAAGTAACCTATGTCCTTTTCATATCCCAGACTATATATTTGCCAAATTTCATGACGATCCGTTTAGCCGTTTTAGCTTGAAAGCGTAACAGACAGACAAAGTTACTTTCGCATTTATAATATTAGTAGGGATAGTAGGGACTGGCCTTTACTTCGCTCGCGTTCAAGTTCAGTTTCGCAAAAAAAGTTTATATTGGTCCCCAGAGTCCCATCTATCTATGTATCAAAATGCATTAAAATCGGTTCAGCGATGTAGGCATGAAAACAAAACAAATCCAGTTTTGAATTAATATAATATTTGTCAGGACTAAACCTTTTAAGGTTGATTCACACATAGCTGGGCCGTGTCCGGGACGTGGTCGGGCCGTGGTCCGTCCGGAGCTCAAAAAAATATAGTTGTATACATTTTGTATGAACTCGTTCACACACGTCCGTGTCCGGGCAGGCGCCGTAGCTTCCGTGCCCGGGCCGACGCACGGACGTGCAGATACGGATGCACGGTCCCTGCACGGCCACGTCCCGGCTTTGTGTGAATCAACCATTATAGTGCTGCATGTACAATGCGATTCAAATAAGAATAGGAACGTCAATGACCTCTATCTGTCAAACGTCACTTGAAAAGTACGGTTAGCAAAGAAAACGTGAAATTTCAATAACTGTTTACTTAACTTTTTTTTTAAAGTTTTACATCAAATTTAAATATAAACGTTAAATAGTAAGAAATTAGCTAAATTTAATATTTAATTATTAAGTAATTATTAGTTTTTTTTTTTTAATCATAACAGAATTTATTTTATTTTCATTGTTGGCACCAATTCACAAATAAATTTTATTTAAAAAAAAATCTTGTTTTGCTCACCCTACCGAACTGGTTTGAATTGACAGCGATGACGTCACAAAATGGCGCAAAGTCGATCCTATTCTCATTTGAATCGCATTGTAGCTTGATGCATGATGCTGTAGTGTACCTCTTTAAAGAATAATATTCTAAAACATGAAATAAAATAAGTTAATATCAAATTATAAGTATTTAATAACTTGAAAATATTTTTATGGAATAACGGTCCTTGACCCACTTATATTTATCGAAATACTTAATTTCAAAAACAGGAATAATTACATGAAGCTGTCCTGAATCGACGTCTATCGTGATCCTTCCTTTTTCAATAATGAAAAACTTTTCATAATTTACTGTCCGGGTACCCGGGATATTATGGAAAGGTCAATGTACTTTATTCCACATTTATCTGGCGCCTATCATAGTACGAAAGCAAGTAAGTATTGCTTGTCCTCAAGCAAACTGAACCCCATCAATACCGCATCTTCAATAAGAAGCTCCTTCACCACAAAATTCGGTTCGTAATGAAAACATAAATAATAGAGCCGAGTTAATATACTAATAATGGCTTATAACAATAATTAGTTTGGCGATTTGGGTCCCTATCCCCAGGGGTCAAGTGGACCGATTGTCCTTTGAAGGGTTGATTAAGATGACCGGTGGGGTCGGTTCGATTATAGAGTAAAATGTAGATGGGACAGTTCTTTAGTTAAAGTTAAAAATGGTTTTTGTGGCGTAGGAAGTGTTAAAAAAGAAGAGAAAACAAAAACCAACTTCCAAAAAAAACACTACATAGAAGAAAATAACTTTAATTTCGGCAGTCGGTGTTTTTGGTTGCTTCTTCGTTATTTGACACCGACTTCCGATATTAAAGTTATTTTGTACTTTGCAGTGTTTTTTTTTTAATAAAAAGTTTTTTATTTTTCAGTTTTTAGCCACTCCTCCTTTTTTAGAAGTCGGTTAAAAAAGGTTTGCTATGTGCGAAGCCTGGGTAAGTAGATTCGAGTACTCCAGCCAGGTAAAGCCATTTATACAACGTGTAACAGAATAAATGCAATATCTATTAATGGGTCATTGTTGATCATTATGAACATCTTTTACTATAGGACCAACCCAGAAATCGCAAAAAAATCAGCATTTCAGTAGGTACATTTCGTCGAGCTGTGCGCACATAAATGTATGGGGCAGTCGATAATTTTTTCGCGATTTTGGGGTTGGTCCCATAGTAAAAGTTGTTTATTATGATAAGTACAATGACCCCTTAAGAGATATTGCGTTTTATTTCGGTTTACACAAATTGTTAGTTCTATGTAGTATAGAACTATGTTACACAATTATTTATTTGTATTATGTTGAACCGATAAATGTTAGGATTTTCCATAACTTTTTGTAGAATTATGTATTGGTTTTTTTACTAACTCATAATTCTACTAAGCTAATTTATAATTGAAAATGATGTGCATGTCCGTATGTGACTTGTTTATACAGGATCATATTGTAAATGTTGTTATAAAATATTGTTCTGGAAACGAGTCGTCGGTGTGCCTATGTTAAATAAATAAATAAATACAAATAAAACTAATTAGTTAAGCTAGTAGGAACCAATAATATGGAAAGACTCATGGTGACTGGCAAAATAGAGGGTAAAAGACCAAGAGGCCGAAGCCCCAAACGGTGGTCGGATCAAATATCGGAGCAACTGGAGATACCGATCAGCGCTGCACTCCACCAGGTTGCTGATCGTAACAGATGGAGAAAAGCCGTTGACAGTTTGAAACGGGGTCACGATTCTCAGCATTGACAGAGCGATCGGAAGAGAAGAAGTAAGCTAGTAGGAGAGATATTCATCACACCATAGCACAATGCTGGGACTCGTGCGCGAGACAATGCTTAAAATAGTTAAATTCATTCTTACTTTCACTTTAATCAATTTTGTCGTTTCTGCGTGTCCCATCTCGCATCTACGTCTTAATCTTTGCCACCCTGTAATGACCAGAGAAAGTAAGGGGCAGGACACAAGTTTAATGCGGGCCTACCTGTCTCCAGGATTAACGCAACTCCGCTATTTGTTCGGAAAGGGGTTTTTATAAAAGTGCTAATTACTCCCGGACCTTTGATGTTTCGGTTTTTAGATCCGCAAGTGTACACGTGCTTTATGACGTGTTTTTTGTGAATGGAATTGATGTTTCTTTAGACGAATTAAATGTGATAGATTAGTTTTCAGTTCTATACCTATAATCTAAAACCTTAAGGCCTATTCAAACCTAAGCGGTATTCGCTACCGTCTGCGGTAGAGAAAACCGAGTGGGTATGCGGTAATATAACTGTTCACACCAAAGCGGCTATTCCGCTCTAGCCGCGGAACTTGATACTAAATACTTAAGCGAAACCCGTGCGGTATGTACCTCTACCCACAGCGGCAGCGAATACCGCTTAGGTCGCTCTAGCCGCGGAACTTGATACTAAATACCTAAGCGAAACCCGCGCGGTATGTACCTGTACCCAAAGCGGCAGCGAATACCGCTTAGGTTTGAATAGGCCTTTATTTCAGTGATCTTCTTTTATTAACCTTTCTTTTGCGGTCAACCATTTCTGTGTAATTAGTGCCTGCATGAATAATGATTAGTTTGCAATGGTGAAATGTTAAGACAATTATCAAGGTTGATAACCCAGAATTATAATATCAAATCACATACAATTCATTTCTATTTCATTAAGTCTAAATAAACATTATTTTAGGAACGAGATTTTGCATGATTCACAGTATTTAATTTAAGTGTGTCGTCAGATACAGATCCATTAGACATCGCATCGTACTTTTAGATTATTTTAATACATAAAATATATATTATATAGCCAATATATCTATATCCAAGATCAAAAAACTTAAACAACGATGACTGCTCCCAACCCACCCTCTTTCGTGCCATAAGCACGCGCGATAGCAAAATCAAAAACAATAAGGAATTTTCATTAAAAACGAGCACAACAGACCAACAACAATAGTCCACAGAGTGAATTAGACAAACTGATTATATGTTCGTCTTTTTTCTTTATCTTAATTTCGCTTAAAGGATAAAAATAATTACAAGATGAAAGATATTTCCTAGCAGGCGCTTTTTTTCGCTCTTTACGCTTTTTCTTTGGCTCGAGACGCGATCTGTCGCCGTCTTATTGTGTTATCCATTGGCCAGTCGTTGGCATAGTGAGGATACGTCCAAAAGTAAAAACAATTATATGACGACAGTCCATCAGGTAAGAAAGAAAGAAAAATATTTATTTGGGACTCGCACAAGACAAACAAAAAGTAAAACAATAAAATAAAATTAACGATAGGTACGTAGGTAATAAAAATTAATTAAAAATAAAAATAACAAAAGCATCATATATTCTGTGCGAGGCCAAAAAGGTCCCTATCTCAGCATAAGCTGCGATATTTAAAAAAAAAGAAAATATCACAGCGCTGGTATTCCGATAGGGCCTGTGATGCCACGGATACACTATACGGAACACATTTTATAATGAAAGTATATAAATCCAAATAAAATAATTATTATAAAATTAAATGTAAAAAAAATAGTTATTTATGTAGTAAATTGAAATACATAGATACACACAAATAAAGTAAAATAAAAAACCGACACTGAAAGTTAAAATGAAACATAGCGCATGCCTCACGGTTGCACCAAAAAGGTTAATTTTAGCAATGTTACCAGACAGATGCTACCTGAAGCTGGTCTTCCAATGAACCTTAAAATATTATAATATGTCATTTTTAAACAGGCTTTAGTAACCTTTCTTCAAGTGGATACTGTTACGATGCGTGGGTTCGATTCCCACGTGAAGAATACTTTGTAAAGTTCTTTCCAGTTTGGCTAGGACATTGCAGGCTTGAATCACCTGATTGTCTGATAAAAAAAAACGATTCCGTGCTTCGGAAGGCACATATAAGCCAGTGGTCCTAGCCGCCAAATGGCGGTCGTCAAATAAACCATGTCAGAGGCCCTTGAGGCGGTTTAGAAACTCTGACACTAGGGTGTGTGGGGTCGTTAGACCTTACTACCCACACGAAGAAGAAGAAGTGGATACGAGACAGCTTGACTTATACTTGCCGATTAATGTTTTGTCACTAAATAAAAGCACCTTTAAAAAGTTTCAATTTGTTGGGGCAAGAATCGTCAAAAACAAAACTTTAATTTTCATTACTAACAAATGATACTGGTAAAAAACGATAAAAAAAACATAACAAGATTTTTGTAAATAAAGCAAATTATTAAACAACTCTTACTCTCTCCTACTATTTTAAAATTTTACTGTGCACGACAGGATTTATATTTGTTTCTCTATAAATACTAGTTTTTAACGTCTTGTCCACAAAATCACATCGGCATGTTTTAATTCAATTCTTAGTCCATAGTAATTAACCCTTTTCAGACAATTCTTTGCCAAGGGACAATAATAATAAGCTGACAAATGAACATTAATGCTAAGGGCATGCTTCTACGTGATGCGCTTGTCTTATGGAACAGGAATCGGCAGAACTGTAAGTTATAAGACCATTTTAAATTCTCTTAGATCATCAGCGTTAATTTGCGACAAACCCGCCACACATTCCCAAACCACTGCAACTCCTGAAAGCCAGAATCAACAGTGGCGACCATCAGGAAAACGCCGAGTCAATGAAGCTCGACGAGTCCCGGCGAAACGGTCTTGGATCCCGCAACGAAATTAATCAGAAAATAACAGCGGAGGAGTAGGAAAAAATATATCAGCGTGACATGGGCCTCCCCCAGATGGGGGGGGGGGATTTGCCATAATCGCCACGCTTCGCAGGCGGGTTGGGGATCGCAGTGTAGCTGTAGCAATGTACAGAGTATGCTGCTGCCCATTCTCTGGTGAGTCCTTTAGTCGCCTCTTACGACACCCACGGGAAGTGATGGGATGGTGCTATTCTTTTACGTACGACACCATACGGAACCATTGCTTTAAATACTGATTGAGAAAAAAAGAATTCGAAACAGAAATTTTGTGTAAAATCACGTCTACGTATAACGTAATAAGCCACTGAACTTTGATGCATTTGATCTAAGTATGTATTTTTTATTGATAAAGCAAAGAATACATGGCCAATATTTTGAATACCACAAATCCTGATATTAATGAGTGAACAATCAGTTGAAACGTTGAACAGAACTGTCCCAATAAATAAAGAAAAACCTCGAGAAATTAAAAACAATAATCACCACTTTTTCAACCTCACTCACATCAGAAACCACCACAAAACACAGCCTCAACATAAAAAAGCCAGCTATTACCACAAAATAGAGCCTCAATAAAAACCGTAACATCATCCCGCCCGCCCTACAACGACCGGAAGCGGGCGTGAGGCGGTTATCGGTTATCGATTGGTTTCCGATCAGCCAACCGGAGCGGAGCCGGCACGCCCGGACACACACCTGTGACGTGTGGGAGGGAAGGAAAGAAGGAAAGTTATTGAGATAAGATGACGAGGGAAAAGTGAGGAAAATAGATACTATAATGTCTGGGTTTAATTCTGGTAAAAAATCATCACAACATCTCTTTTTTTTTTTGTAAAAACCTTGCCCCACACTAGGAATTTCTCCTGTATCGTGGGTGCGTTTACAAACATAAAAACTCACATACGCAAACAGCCAGACCCGGAACAACTATCTGTAGGCCATACAAATATTGGTTCCGTGCGGGAATCGAACCCGCGACACGCAGCGCAGCAGCCGATCGCTCAACCACTGCGCCAACCGTCGTCAATCTCTCGTCTTTACTACTGTGCATTTGTTTCATATTATCCCTACTTACCTGCTAATATTATAAATGCGAAAGTAACTCTGTCTGTCTGTCTGTCTGTCTGTCTGTCTGCCTGTCTGTCTGTCTGTCTGTCTGTCTGTCTGTCTGTCTGTCTGTCTGTCTGTCTGTCTGTCTGTCTGCCTGTCTGTCTGTCTGTCTGTCTGTCTGTCTGTCTGTCTGCTACGCTTTCACGCTAAAACAGCTGAACGGATCGTCATGAAAGGCTATATACATAGAAGATAGATATATGGAGAAGGACATTACTATAACTGTGTAACACGGTACTTCTTGGCAAGACTGGTAATAGGTTTTCTGGCTTATGACAATCCTTACCGACTGTCAAAAATATCCAAAGACAGACACCAGATAAATGTGCAATAACGGTCATTGATCCTCATACATTTACTGACTTTCTTTCTTTCTTAGCGGCGTAAATATAGTAACCTCATTGGTAACTATATTTTCGAACCGTTTGGGGTTGAAACCCTTGGGCCGTGGGGCCCTTGTGCTCATAGCCTTTTCAAAGAAATTTCGAAACGGCTAGTTGACACTTCCCGTGACCCAAGAGCTGGCTTTTACTTTGGGCAGAGACTAAGCATTGCCATTCAACGTGGCAATGCCGCCAGTCTTTTGTGCACATTACCAGCTGACAGCGTTGACGACGAATTTTTTGATGCTTATTTTAGTTTGTTGTATGTTTCGTGTATTTTTAAATTAAATTATTTTCTTAATTAAAAAAATGATTAGATAAAAAAAAATGTATTTTGTTAATTCTGTAGTAATGTGTCTATGACTAAATTTTCTTAATAATATATCTAAAACCGAAATAAAGACATAAAACTGTCCTGAATCGACTTCTATCGTAATCCTTTACGTTCTCTAGTAATGAAAAAAGGTTCATAATTTATTGTTCGGTTATCTACGAAGAGATATTATGGAAAGGTCAATGTACTACATTGCAAGTTTTTTGGCGTCTATCATAGCCATACACGCACGCCAGTTGCGAACCTGATTTTTCTAAAGAACAATAATGTACTGTGCACATTCTGTCACAATTTGAAGGATAACACGCGTGATCAGGGGGCCTACTCTCTAAGCCCGAAGTCCGTAGTTTCGGCCTTAGTGTCGGACGTTTTCTACTCCGTATCACCTACGGACTTACGATTAGTCCCGAGCCCGAACTAAGAATGAATGACAACACGATTTAACAGTTGTTCTCAGTTCGGGTTCTTGACACTAAGGCCAAAACTACGGACTTCGGGTTTTTTTTTTTTTTTTTTTTTATTATTGATAGGCACGCGCTTGACCACTATCTCACCTGATGGTAAGCGACGATGTGGTCGAAGATGGAGCACGCTTGCCTAGAAGTAACCTATTCACTCTTGACTTAAAGACTCCCAGGTTGTAGCTATCAGGAAACACAGACTCCGGCAGGGAATTCCACTCCTTAGCGGTACGCACAATGAATGTATTCCCAAAACGCTTTGTGCGTGTGGGTGGGATGTCCACCATGTACCGGTGGCGCATCGCCGTACGTCTTGTGGTCCGATGATGGAACGGGCTAGGCGGAATCAAACTATGCAATTCCATTGCACACTCTCCAAAATGCAACCGATAGAAAACCGACAGGCTAGCAACTCGGCGTCGATGCTCGAGACATTGGAGCTTCGACTCGACGAGCCTATCATTGCCGATGATCCTCTTGGCTCGTTTCTCTATTGACTCAAGGGCATCAAGCTGGTATCTGGCAGATCCGTCCCAAAGATGCGAGCAGTACTCCATACACGATCGAACTTGCGCTTGATAAAGTTTGAGCAGCTGTTCCGGCGTGAAGTACCGTCGCACCTTTGCTAGAATTCCCAACTTTTTGGCAGCCACTTGAGCCTTTGCCTCTATAAATGTGCCAAAATTGAGGGTAGATGTCAACGTAACACCAAGAAGGTCAAGTTGGTCGGTTATCGGCACGGTTACACCTCGGAAAGATGGAGCTGGGTGGAATTGGCTCCTTTTAGCGGAAAAAAGACACGCCTGGGTCTTAGCAGCATTGAACTTGACCAGATTGGCATCGCCCCACTCTGAGACAGCCTGTAGGGACAAGTTCAAGCGCTCAACCATAGCCACTCGGAGAGACCGGATCTGCGACCCACCAGCTCGTGCGTTAGACACGTATCTCTCAGCAACAGTACTGTCATCTGCATACCCAAAGGTACCGGGTTTTAGCAGATCATTAATATGCAGCAAAAACAATGTTGCCGAGAGCACCGACCCCTGAGGAACCCCGGCATTAATATCCAGCAGTCCAGACGAGCAGCCATCTATGACCACTCGGATAGACCGATCCCTCAGGAAGTCTGCAATCCAATCACACAATACGGCGGGTAGACCGAAGGAAGGAAGCTTACCAATAAGGCTTTCGTGCCAGACCCTATCGAAGGCTTTCGAGATGTCAAGAGAGACCGCAAGTGCTTCCCCATGTTTCTCGATGGCCTCACTCCAGATGTGAATGGCATACGCTAGAAGGTCCCCAGTGGACCGATTTTGGCGGAAGCCGTATTGTCGGTCACTAAGGATATCGTTAGCTTCTAGGTATGCCAGGAGCTTACCATTCAGCACGCGTTCCATACTCTTACAGAGTATAGAAGTTACTGAGATGGGTCTATAATTAGCTGGGTCAGCTCGACTACCCTTCTTGGGCACGGGCTGCACGTTAGCTTGCTTCCAAGCCATCGGCACCTTACCAGTCTCAAACGAAAGGCGATATAGGCGTGTCAAGATCGGAGACAACTCAGGCGCGCAGGTCCTCAGTACAATTGCCGGTATCCCGTCGGGGCCACTAGCCTTATTCACGTCAAGGTTACGCAATACCCTACGAACGTCCTTCTGATGAATGCGAATGTTCGACATACTCGACTCGCATCCAACAGGAGAAGCAGGGGGCCTCGCGCCACCAGGATCAAGACGCGAATTTTCCGCAAACAGAGAAGCAAACAGGTTCGCTTTTTCCTCTGCGGAATGGGCCAGCGAACCATCAGGTCTCAGCAGTGGTGGTAGTGAGGGGCGGCAGAAGTTCGATTCAACCGACTTAGCCAGGGACCAAAACGCCTTACTGCCTGCTGGGTATGAAGCAAGTTTGTTCCCAATTCGGCTAATGTGGTCAAACCGAGCCCTCCGCAACACCTTCTTGCAGGACTTGGCAGCCCTGTTGAAGGCTCTCTTCTTCTGACTCACGTCATCCGCTTTGCGCGTACGAGCGTCGACCCATGCTAGGTACGCCGCGTGTTTGAGCGCATCGGCGCGATTGCACTCGGCACCAAACCATGGACGAGCCACGCCAGATATTGCTACGTCAGAGAACGGAATGAAATACTCCATTCCCTGCCGCAACACATCCGTCACGGCGTTCGCGCACGACGAAGCGTCAGTCGAAGAAAAGCAAGTAGGCTGCCAAGGATAACATGCGAAGAAAGATCGCATGCCATCCCAATCTGCTGACCTGTATCGCCAAACCCGCCGGGTGCCTCTAGGGCTAGGATCGGGCGGGGAGTAGACGGACACAGATTTCACCAGACAGTGGTCGGAACTTCCTAGTGGTGAAGAAATCGACACCGAGTAGCGGTCTGGATCTGTTGTCAGCAGAAGGTCCAAGCAATTGGCTGTGTGCGAATCAACATCCGGCACCCTCGTTGCCCCCTGGACCAGCTGGGTGAGATTTAACGCTAGCGCTAGCTTTCGCGTCTCTCGTCCAGCATGGTCTGTGCACTGGTATGGGAAGAGCCACTCCTGATGGTGGGCGTTGAAGTCCCCCAGTAACACCAATTGGGCAGAAGGGTAACGCTGCTGAGCCGCATCCGCCGCCTCACTGAGGTGTTGTGTGAGCCCAGTTGCCTCCAGATCCCCGCTGTGCGACCGATAGACACAGGCATAGACTATTTTATCTAGGCCAGTGTCCACCAGAACCCAAAGCGTTGAGAACCTGGAGTCCTCAAGGTTGCGGAGACGCCGATAGCAGATGTCGTCCCGGGCGTACATACATACACCCGCGCGTGGTTTAAAATAGTGCTCCAGGGTAAACCCTGGGTAAGTGAGGTACGACACGTCTGACGGACATCCGATCTGCGTCTCCGAAAGGAACAGGAGCGCTGGTTTCTCAGTCTCCAGGTGGTGATGGACTGCGGCTTAAAGAGTAGGCCCCCTGATTGTTTTTAGTGTTCCGTACCTGAAAAATAAAAAAGCCGGCCAAGTGCGAGTCGGATTCGCGCACGAAGGGTTCCGTATCATCTATAAAAAACGACAAAAAAAACACTTGTTTGTTTGTTGTATGTATGGGAGCCCCTCTATTAATGTTTATTTTATTCGTTTTTAGTATTTGTTGTTATAGCGGCAACAGAAATACATCATCTGTGAAAACTTCAACTGCCTAGCTATCACGGTTCATGAGATACAGGCTGGTGACAGACAAACTTACATACAGACGGACAGACAGACGGACAGCGGAGTCTTAGTAATAGGGTTCCGTTTTTACCCTTTGGGTACCGAACCCTAATAACGAAACCCTTAACACTTCGTTATCGTTCAATCCATCCTGCATCTTTCTAATAAAACAGCTGTTTAGTACACTTCGTCGAGTTGTGCAAACAATAGGCAGCAGTTGTTTTATTTTTTCGAGATTTAATGTTAGCCCCTTAGTAAAACTTGTTCGTAAGAGTATAATGACCCCTTTTCTGGTTTTGCATTACTTCTCTTACACCTTAGGCCCTAGACAATGTCCCATTCAATTAGCGAATGCGACTGTCGAAATGC
Organism: Melanchra persicariae; assembly: GCA_947386135.1. Lineage (NCBI taxonomy): Eukaryota > Metazoa > Arthropoda > Insecta > Lepidoptera > Noctuidae > Melanchra > Melanchra persicariae. The sequence goes on along the minus strand of OX376661.1, from coordinate 2,277,873 downwards.
CAAAATGTAGGAATTTGATCACGTGACATTTCGATAGCATCTGTCAATCCCATACATTTTTGACGTATTGACAATCGCCTTCGCCACGCTACCGTTGACAAAATCTCACTTGGCTCGAGCCTCTTTTATACCTAATGAATATCTTTGCTGCCAAGACGAAGAAAAACATGTCCGGATACGATACATAAATATCCGAAGACACCAAGACGCCTCAAATACTCGTGTCTTCGAACCGATCAGACTGGACATGCGCGTATCGGCGTATTTTTTTTCAATGGGGCGTGGCTTTCGATACGTCGATAGCTATCGATATTGGTGCACCACGCCCTTACGACCTGTCGATACGGTAATGTGTGTTCACGCCCATTAAACAGTAACCTTATAGTTAGTGTGATAGATATACGGCAATCTGTAGGGATTATTAGACTTCACATATCATCACTATCTCTCACCTATGACTATCTCTGACTATCTATGACTTCATCATATCTTCACTTATCATATCATTTCATACGAGGGGCAGTCATTGATATGGAGATATATTGCGGCGGACAAGGTGATCAAATAATTCTGAACAATTTAAAATGTCAATAAGTTTCATACACTACGAGTTACCATTAATTCGCGTTAAATACAATGTTTTAATTAATAAATGGTATAGATTATTATTCATTGTCTATATCTATACTAATATTATAAAGAGGTAAAATTTGTAAGTTTGTAAGTTTGTATGTAGGGGGTAATCTCTGGAACTAATGATCCAATTCTAAAAAATTTTTCTTTAAAATTAACCAAGCTATCACAACTTTTGTCTAGCAAGTCATCAACAAGAAATTTTTCGCGGACGAAGTCGCGGGCAGAAGCTAGTTAGTAATATTTTAATGATTTCTTAACTTTAAACAAGGTATTATTCACCAAGATTCACGGTTGGTCATATAATTATTATAGAAACCCCACCTGAAACAGTGTTATGCGACATATAAAAATGTTCGGAACAAAAATTGTTGCAAATTTTATGTTCTACAATCAATTGGATCATAAATACTAACATCATTGGAGCTATAGAAACCGAGATTATCGCAAAAAACCGGTTTTTGTAACCTTCAATAACTTACGACGCAGACACGAGATTTTATGAGACTTTTGACAAAACATTTAGAACGCCAAAATAAAGGTATATATGTATATAGTTTTTAGCTTATTATCTCTCATTCCTAGGTGAAACCCTAATTTGATTGGACTAAAAATAAATAAAAAAAAAATTGTTATTGATTTATACACGTGTAACACAATAAACGCAATACCTCTTCGGGGGTCATTGTAGTCATTCATTATGAACAACTTTTACTATGCGACCAAACCAGAAATCGCGAAAAAAATATCAGCTGTTTAATAGTACATTGTCAAGTTATGCGCACATAAATGTATGGGACAGTCGATTTTATTACCGCGATTTCAGTGTTTGTCCCATATTGAAAGTTGTTCATAATGAGTAATGAGTACAATGTCCCTTTAAGAGGTACCTATTGCGTTTATTGCGTTACAAGTTGTATAAACCAATATAAAATATAAGTAGTTACATTCCAGGGTTTTCGAGAGTGCCAATTATACTGTTAATTAAGTAAAGTTCGCATTTGCATCTTAGTCAAAAATATATGGAAATTTACGCTTTTTTGGCAGATTGCGACTGGAATGCGCACGTTGGGTTAAAAATTAAGAAGATCGAAGCAAGCGTTTTTCTTCAGAGTGCTAATATTCTGAAGAAAAATGCTTGTCCCATACATTTATGTGCGCATAACTCGAGAAAATGTACTTAACAGCTGATTTTTTTTTCGCAATTCTATCAATCTATCCTATATTGTCCTACTTTATGGCTTGTTGAGATAACTGACACGTACTAACCATTACCTACGAACCTCGTGCAAACTATTTTCACTCGAGCTGTAATAACAGCCAACGCCACGGGGCGTAAGCAAACTCCATCGTAACCCAATACGCCCAGTGCGCAGACTCGAACCGATACTCGAAACCAATACGTGGGTGGGCGGAGCATCCCACGAACATACCTACTGAACATTATGAAAAGTGATAGTTATTTTTAACGATGGTAGTAAAATAAGGATGTATTTTCAAGTTTTTGGTGGGAAAATTTCTTGATATTTAAGTCCTATTAATAGTCGTTAGCAGGTCAGTTTTAAGTGCAAAGAAGTTTAAGTAATGCTAAAATACTCCTTTTAGAAGATTTCTACACCTTTAAACATAATTCTATCTAATTTTTACATAATTTGCCTGTTACTTAGGGAACCCACCCATAAGACCAGTTTCTGCATCAATCCAAACCCTATAGTCAAACTCAATTATTTTTTTGTATTTTTTTTAAATTCATACATAATAATTATGTATGAATTTAAAAAAAATACAAAAAACGGCGTGAGATTTCTATCGATAATTATTATCGATACAAATCTCACGCCGTTTTTTGTGAATACAAAAACTTCAGAATGATAGCTGCTATGATGCCTTTTTATTTAGGGCCGCGGTGACTCTTTCAAACAAATTCCGCAACGATATTGTTCGAAAGAGTCACCGCGGCCCTGGAACACAAAGGGCATAAAGAGGAACACGAATGAGTTTTAGTCAGTATAAGACTCATTTCTCATCTATAATAAAGGTGGAATAACAGTTTACTTCAAGCTCACTGGGCCTCAAGTCTGCTATTACAATAGTATCAGAATGGTCTATCATTGATTTCATAATTGTTGATTTTGACAAGTTTGGTAATCTACTAATAAAAAAGCGTCATTATGACTTTCCAATGGTCAACCACTGACACTCCATTGAGAGAAGTGGCATAGAATGGTAATCTCGTACATAATGACAAATTAATTAAAGACGTATGCGGTAATCTGCTAAAATTTTTACAGTTCCTTCGATCAGTGACCTACCATTAGAACGTTATTGTGCAGTCATTGCTTTTCAAAGACATTGAATATTTAGAACCAGGATTCTATTACGAGACTATTGACCGACCAATGATCGACCATTATGAATTTAGCAGATAACGAACTTTTAGCAAAATGACAATGGGATCGTGTTGGAATGACGAATTTATAAAAAATAGCAGACTTGGGGCCCTGTACTTTTTTTTTACTGTTTTAATGACTATAGAATCGCACTGCTGATTAATGATTAGTTTGTATATAGGATGACTGGTGATGTGACGACTTTTACTATGGGACCAAACCAGAAATCGAGAAAAAAAATCAGATGTCCCATACATTCATGTTCACATAACGCGTCAACATGTAGGGAGTCAACAGTCACTTTTCATTCTACCATTTTAATCGAAGTCAACTTTCATCTTACAAACCCCATTGCGACTTTTAAATAAAACCACACATTTATAATATAAAACAAAGTTATTTTAATATAAATAACAATGAAGAGTTGTCGTGGGCTTAAAACGAAAATGCTGTACTATGAAATGAGTAAGGAAGTGATATTTATGGGCTCTCTCATTACTTAATGAGCGTGCCATGGGATACAGGTCTTAAAGGGGTGGAAAAATACACACGTTAGAAATGGGTTACGGGTTTCATTATGACAAATCGAGACTGATTCAATTAATTTATTTCAATTATACCAAAAGGCAGCTGCGAGTAAATGAATGACGTCAACATTTACAGTAAAAAAAATAAAAATAATTAAGTGACTCTAATGAATTGTCCGTTCGCAAACGTAGATTGTTGTGGAGAAGAACGAACGAGAATCTTAATAGTTATTCTTTTTGAATAAAAGTTTAACAATATTTGATATTTAATAAAATAATTAATTATAAATAATAATAAAATAAATAATTATCATATTGTTGGCCATGAGGCCGACGATATTATAATTAATTATTCTATTAACGAATTATCGTTAACCACCTAATTCCATTTTTTGGGTAATTTTTATTTTTAAGTCTGCCAAAACGTTCAGATGATTACCTACCTTATGAAAATTTCATCATTGTCATCATATCAGCCTAAAGACGTCCACTGCTGGACATAGGCCTCCCCCAAGTGTCGCCATAACAAATGGTCCTGTGCGTCTCGCATCCATCGGTTACCCGCGACCCTCACCAGGTCATCGGTCCACCTTGTGGTCGGTGGCGGTCGCCACTCCAAAACTTTTCGGCCCCATCGACCACCTGTTCTGCGAGAAATGTGCCCTGCCCACTGCCACTTCAATTTGGCGATCCTTCGGGCTATGTCGGTAACCTTGGTTCTCTTGCGGATATCGTCATTCCTGATTGGATCACGCAAGGAAACTCACAATAAATTTATAACGACTATATCAATCTGAAAACGTTAGAAATGCCATGCTCGAAAACCTGCTTCCTGAACAGTAGGAAGTTTTTACAAAGAAATACTGCTAAATCGTATAGGATCCAACGTGACGGTTTATTGAAAACATCCCATCAAAATCTTTATGATAACATCAAAAGACAAACAACAAAAAGTCAAATGGTTATATCGTAGCGCGAAGCACCGTAGGCTCGTAGCATTAACTGCAACTACGTGTCTACGAACTTTGTTACAAGTTATTAATATTTTTTAAAATAGCAAATTATTTTATGAATGAACAAGCTTCATAATTTATCTGAAGAGTCCCTTTTATAAATATTCTTGAAACGTGTATTAATCTATGCATTTACAAATTAAAAAAAACGTAATTAAGATGATAATTTTAATTATTATATAACATAGTTGGTAAATAATTTAAAATCTAAACTTTCATAGTAAAATTTTTGTCCTGAAACGTTCACCTGAACAAGTTTTTGATTCTACTACTCGACGCTAGATGGCGTTACGCGCTTCACAGAACTGTTGAATCGACAATACTAAATTCACAGTATAATTCAAACGAAATATTTTTAATATTATAATCGATTTACAGTGAAATAATTAATTAATACATTAATTGTTTATGTAGACATATAATTTTCAAAAAGTGGATGTCCTGTGGTTATACCTCTGCCTGCCTTTCCGGGTATATAGACTGATGTTATGTTTTTATTTATATTAATAATATATAAATCACTATTGTGAAAGCGACAGGAAAAATATAGGTAGCTAACATAGTTCTTAAGATCTATGAGTTTCACTATATTCGGCATTTCAACCGTACAAATATTTAGATTTTACATCTTAGTTATACTTGACACATTTAGTAATTAGCAATAACGTACAAAAATACTAATAATTATTTCACAATTTAATCGCGCAGTCGGACTAACCTTCTAAGAGAGGAGCCGCTGAAGCGGGCACTTCGCACGCTCAACCTGATTGCTAATGAGACGGACCTATTTTGTTGTACTCTGGGTGAATTCACAAGGAATGCATTATATATAATTAGTTAAAGATGTTAGTATAAGTTAGGATAAGCGCATTTATCGCATTGGGGAAAAACCCTGTAAGGATAGATGTAAGGTGAATAAATAAGTAAATAAATAAAATAAATAAAAATTTTATTACAATGCAATTAAAAATAATAAATACAATTTTATTTCATTAATTGAAAGTAAAAATTTATATTAAAAAAGAAGTGTATAAATATGTGTGTAAAAGTAAAAAAGTCTGCTCAACCTTTTCCCAGCTCTACTTGGGTTGGCTTCTAGTCTACCTGGACGAGCTGAATACCAGTATTCTGCCGTCATAACGGCATAAACGGTATCTCAGTGAAAGTGAGTTCCGAGAAAATTGAAGTTTTGTAAATATAGTTTTCTTTTTAAACTGAGTTAGGGTAAAACTTGTTTTAAGAGGATTTTACATGTATAAAAGTCCTCAAAAAAAAAAATTGGATGCGTATTTGTTTAAGCTATCCATAGACAAAAAATAACCAATTTTTTGAGATACCGTTTTTGCGCTTAACACGGCAGTATTTAACGCGAAACTATTGCCTTACAGACCTCCAAAACTGAGTAACTGGATAAAACGATACCTTTGGATACACTGGTGTCAAAGATCTTCAAATGACAGCCGGCTGTTTTTTTTTTTAAGTATGGGAAATCAATAAATGACCCCTTCCGCTCTGGGTGGAGCGGCAGGGAGTGTCAGACTCTTACTGACTAAAACCCATCCATGCTCCTCCTAGTGCCTTTTACGTTCCAGGGCCGCGGTAACTCAGCCGGCTTAATGTGCTCTCCGATACAAGGAGGTTTCTGGTGTCTCGGTATGTAGTGCATGGTCCATCCACCGACTGACTTCGGTAAGCGCCACTTAACTTCGAAGATCGTACTGTGTGCTTGTTATTATTTGACTTCCTTGACGTGTGCAAAAATACAATTAATAAATAAAATAAATACATCTCATTAATGTATACGTCGCAGCCTTAAACAGCCGTTTAATTGGTTGCTTAGACTTTTTATTTAAATGCGCTGATTTTTTAGCGTCCTAAGTGACATCTTTTGTTCAAAATCGTTTAATGACTTTTCCATGTCACTTATGTTGCTGACAAAAAGGGGCAGTTCAATGAAAAGAGTGGGATTTTTATGAAACGGCTGATTAAGCTAGTTGGCTGCGACATAACGTACATTTTTTTTTCGTGAACATGTTGCAGCCAATTAGCTTAATCAGCCGTTTAAAAGGTGGCCTAGCCTTTTCATGTAAATGCGTCGATTTTTCAGCGACGTAAGTGACATCTTTTGTTAATATCGTTTGATGACTTATCCTCGTCAATAATATCGCTGATTAAACGGCGCAGTTCAATGAAAAGACTAGGCTTTTAATCCAAATTGGTTGCGACACATACATTTTTGTTTAGTGAACACACAGTTTTATACCTTCTTATACCAACAGAAATATAAAATGAATTAATTGTATGTAGGTAAGTGGTACGCTGAAAGTGCGTAGACGAATACGTCCACAATTATTTATTGTTGGCGTGAACGAGTGATATATACGTTGCGAAGACGTATTTATTGCCCAAATAGTAGGAGCACAGAATCATAGAATGGTTCCGTATGAGATTTAATAAAATATTTATTAATTGATAATATATATTTTAATTGTTTCTGATTGTTGCAGGTGGTGTTCTGTAGTCGTATCCGCATATAATTAGGGTTATTATTATATTAACTTGTTTGTCAATTCATCATTATGTTGACAGTTTTTAAAGTTTTAGTAATTAGTGAGCTACTATTATTTTTTTGAAAATCAATTTTATATCAAGTTTTACAGCGACTAGAAAAGTGAAAACACTGTCACGTTGTCAAAACCATAAATATAAATCCATAAATAAATATTAATTAAAACCTTGCAAAGAAATCGTAACACTTCTTAAAATAACTTTTCTTCTAAACTTCACAGAGAAAAATAAAATAAACTGCTCAACTTTGATAAAAATAAAGTAACGTTATTTTTGTTACACCCGCATTTTGCTAGTTCTTAAATTTTCTTTTTATTGTTTTGGACAAGTACTCAGTAAGTAAGACGGTATGAAAATGAAACGATGTATTGGACAGCTAATAGTGCTATTGGAAAAAAAAAAACAATTTGCCTAGTCTTTCCCCAACAATTATTTTTATTTATACATTTTCAGACAAAGTAGTCCTAAACAACAACAACAACAACATACTCTAGTAACAAATCTTATACCCTATATTGTACAACAAGAGACAATGTTGTCTTAATAAGATAACTAATTTAATTATGGCGCTCTCATCAAACTATAAATATGATTGTGCCAAGTATTTCACAATCAAAATTTAAATTAATCAAAAAATTTGCTCCCAGTGAAGGTTTTTTAACATATCCGAAGTAACCCCAAAAACAAAGATACAAAAAAGCATCCATAAAGATGTCAGGGTGCACGGCGACTGGGTGAGACAATGTGATGAATGTGTGGGGCATTCATTATTTTTTGCGGTATTTAGGGGACATTACTAATGTCCCACCTGGCTGAAAAAGTAAAGGAATTAATTTATTGGTACAGGTAAGCTTCTCCTTTTTTCTGTTAAAGCAGGTTTTCTAACCCACTTTTATAACACAAACATTTAAGACTAATGATAAAGAGATTTAAGATTAGAGATTTAATATTTTTTTTTTATTTGAACTATTTTTTGACCTGCAGATAGCCTGCTATTTCAGGTCAAAAAATAAAACCTCTAAAAATAACTTTCTTTTTTCATACATTACCGGCCTTTTTTAATTCTTATGCGTTTGTACTTTTTACAGTGGAAACAATAAAAAATAAAATTCTGAACATTAATAAAAAAAAAATAACGTAGTGTTTATTACACCCACATTATTATTTTTATAGATTTATATTCGCACTCAAAAAAAAAAGAAAAAGAAAACGGTAAATAGTCAGTTCAATGTAAAAGTAATTCATTATCCATCAGATAACGTGAAAACAATACCAAATAATAAAAAAAAGATTTTAACACATTCAAACTTTTTTTTTTAAATTAAGAGCGTTTACGCGGTACGGCTTTTCATACAATCTTTCAAATCCTTATTCTTCAAAATGAATGAACCGATTTTAACGAAACTTGGTATGCATACGCTAGATATCCAGGTCTAAATAGTTATAAGAAAACATTTTTGAAAAAGAGTTCAGGGGGAAGGATATAGTGATTTTTCACTTTCTATAGAAAACTTAAAATCGCTCTCTCTCTCCCTCTGAAATCTTTTTCAAAAATATTTTCTTATAACTATTTAGACCTGGATATCTAGCGTATGCATACCAAGTTTCGTTAAAATCGGTTCATTCATTTTGAAGAATAAGGATTTGAAAGATTGTATGAAAAGCCGTACCGCGTAAACGCTCTTAAACTTTTCTTTTATACACATGCTTAAAAAGTACAACCATTCAACTTATTCCACAGTTATACACATGGACAGGTAAAAAGCATTAAGTACCATTAAGTATGACAGCTAAATAATGTTATGTCCATTACACGTTAGAATGCGAAGTAATTTGAGTTTAATTGTGCTCTCATAAGCAACCTATGTACAGATTGTACAATTATCACGATTCTTTAAAACGAGTACACACTGGGGGAATTTTAATTAAAATAATTAGGTACGTAATGTTACTATGGATATTTAATAGGTGCTTTTGCTTTTATTACTGTTACTGTTCAGTCTTTTCCTGAAATTACAAAAAAAAAAAAATTGCCATTAGCCCCAACCGAAGTAAACCTGTAAAAATTGGGATAAATAATGTAATAAATACAAAAAAGACATTTCTAAAGTATTCACTACAGAGTCAAGCTTAATAAAAACCGCTTCAAAATAATTTGATTATAGGGTTTAATAGGAAGAAAAATGGGGTGGAAAAAGATGAATGGAAGATTTTTTTAAGGGTATCTAATTTTAGAAAGATCGTTTGTAACTACCATTGAAAAACTAATTACTTTTAGGGAGCATGCGATGACAAATTTTTTTACATTACATCCTTATTATATCACTTGTAAAACATGATTTTAATATGTCCCAGTGTGCACATTGTATTATATGTGCACATCTATAGGTACATATAATAAAACTGTAGAAGAGGTCAATTCTGTACATTGAATATATAAAAAAAAAGTACTCCGAGGGTGCTTCATACAAGCAGTAGAAGCCGAAAATATTTTTTTTTTATTTTTTGTCTGTCTGTCTGTCTGTCTGTCTGTCTGTCTGTCTGTCTGTTGTTCGTCTTTCACGCCAAAACCACTGGACGGATTTTGATGAAACTTTTTTTGTTGTATAGCTATTAGTCCTCGCTAACATATAGGCTATAATTAATTTTAAAGATCTGAACACAAGACGTAGAACCTTGGCAGCCCGGCTAATCTATAAGAAATATTAATATACCGCTTTAGGAATAGTTGGTTAACATGATGAGTACTTTCTGTCGACATAAAAAATGAAGGTCTAGAGCACCTGATGTGGAACCCTTTCGGGGAGCTAAGCAGCTATAAGCCTTGACATAATTATAAGATCGGCTATTTTAATCAATTGTCAACAGATCTCATAGTCCGTTGGTTTAAAGCCTGCCTCTTGAAAAGACTAGGTGTGGGTTCGAATCTCACTAACGATGTAGCTATTTTTGAATTATTTTGATCTTTTTATTTCCTTATTTTTTTATTCCTACCAAACCTAATATTTTCAATTTTCGACGCCATATTTTAGATTACTTTTAGTTTTAGTTGAATATTTTCAAACATTAATAATATGTTATTGCTGTATTTTGCAAGCAGAACCTATTTTCTGTTTGAATATGGATTCTGTTTTGTTCGCATCACGTTAAAAAATACAAAACTAATGTAGATAACATTCACATACAAACTTGATAGGAATTGTGGCAATCCAGAAGAAATCAACTTATTATCTACATGCATAGTATCTATGGGTGATACTCGCAATGCCATCTGTTGAGTGAAACTGTACTTACCATCAGCAGCATGAGCATTACACCAACGATGATGTGATCGAAGATGGAGCACGCTTGCCTAGAAGTAACCTACTCACTCTTGATAAGACTCCCATACAGGCTGTAACTATCAGGAAACACGGACTCAGTCAGGGAATTCCACTCCTTAGCTGTACCCACAATGAATGTGTTTCCAAAACGTTTTGTTCATGTGGGTGTGAGGTCCACCGTGTACCGGTGGCGTACCGCCGTACGTCTTGTGGTCCGATGATGGAACGAGCTTGGCGGAATTAAACTATGCAATTCCGTCGTACACTCCCCAAAATGCAACCGATAGAAAACCGACAGACTAGCAACTCGGCATCATGCTCAAGACTTTGGAGCTACGACTCGGTGAGCCTTTCACCTCTTGGATTTATTTTCCAGGATCTCCCTCATTTCTCATAATTTCTGTTTATTTTGAAACAAAGAGTTCAATTCCCAGTCAGCTGGTGATTCGTCGTGACCAGCCTAAGGCCAGAAATCATCAGTAGCGGGTTTCTGATATGTTTGTGAAGCAATGAAACGACTAGGTGGCAATCAAGCTGGTTTATTACTGAGGTAATGAACGACGAGTGGCGCGCGCGCCGTGCGCCGCGCGCACATATGTATACGTATGCGTACATGCATACATACACCACAGTTTCACACTCCAGAGCTTCAAGGGGAACACTCGCGAAGAGAGGTTCCGAGATGGTAGTGCTGGACCCGTACCCGCTCCTCCTTCTTTCTTTCTTTCTTTCTCACAGTTTCGTACATGAATTCGCCAGAGAACAACTGAACTTCATGACAACAAATGGTCACGGGTTACAGATTGCAGTGAAAAATGGCAATGACAAGTCTATAAACGCGACTAACTAAATGACTTCTCAGCTTAAGTAAAAATTACCTCCGTAATAATAGGGATTATTACGGATCATTGCTTCGATGCCGATGAATCAGTCGGCTATGTCATCCTGGCCATGACTTTCCAATGTGAAAAAATCATCGGAACGGTGAGGTGCAGGTTTCAAATCAAATCGTTTATTGGAATCCATAATGTAGGTACATATGTATACAGGTGGTAAATATAGGTTTTTGAGTGCTAAGTGATTGAGCTGACTTTAATCTCAGATTATCACTCCCTTGCGGGTTGAATATTATCGGTCGTCTCTCCGCTCAACCTGTGAAGCACACTGGTGGCTCAAACATTTGGGCGAACTAGGCTTGCACACTTAGTCAGGACAACGGAGTCTCTACTCTACTCTATCCGTTGTGGGTTTTTTATGGATGGGAAATCATCAAATGACTTCTTCCGCTCTGGGTGGAGCGGAAGAGACTGATAAACTCTTACTGACTAAAACACATCCGTATTCTTCCTTATACCTTTTACGTTCCAGGGCAGCGGTGACTTTTCGAACAAATTCCGCAACCTGGTTGTGTTCGGACAGTGAGCCAACCTACGCTCGCCGTCTGCAGGCCCGCGCTTACGGTGGCTAGGAATTGCCCTGTGACTCCCGACGCCCGGGGCGTCTTTTTCTGTTGCGGCGGCTGAGGGGGTCTACTCTCTAAGCCCGAAGTCCGTAGTTTCGGCCTGAGTGTCGGGCGTTTTCTACTCCCTATCACCTACGGACTTACGATTAGTCCCGAACCCGAACTAGGAATAACTGTCAAATTGTGCTGATATTCATTCTTATATTCTTCTCCGGACCATGGAGTGAACCAGGACCGGTAGCGAGAGATCGCCGCGGCCAATCGCCTCGACGATCGCCGAGGACACGGTAATGCTCCGCCCAAGCAGGGCAGACCACCACCGTATACTCCACCATGTCCTCTGCGGAGACTTCTCTTCTGATAGTTTCGGCATGACCATTAATCAAGCTCAGGGACAAACTATTAGTCGTGTTGGTGTGGATCTGCGGAAGTCCTGTATCTCGCACGGTCAGGCTGTATGTCGCTTTGTCGCAAGTAAGCAGCGCGCAAAGCCTGTTTATACTTACTGATGAATATCACATAACAAGTAATATTGTTTACGAAGAAATTTTTTAAGTGTTAATGTTCGTTCGTTCTTCGTAATTTTGTAAGTCATGTCATAATCATGATGAGTACCTACATACATTTAGTGAGTTTCTGTATTTAGTATCTTCCTAAATACGAAATGCACGCGCGTACGAAGTCGCGGGCACAGCTAGTTGTATTATATAATGTATAAATCACACTCACATTTTATTTGACATATTTAGGTGCATTACAACTTTAGAATGCAGTTCCCTCTCCAAAACCAGTCTCAAAAATTACTATTCAGTCATCACCCAAACCGGTTCAAACCAACCAAAACCGGTTGAAACCAGTTCCCTAGCTGCATCGACGCTACTTTGTTCCGCGGCCATTTTTCCAGAGCATCCGGCTTCCCCCGGACACGGCGAGCAATAACTCTCAGTATTGTTCTCAGCTTCTCAAGGAACCTGTACCAAAGTTGGAGAAACCAAGTCCCTTTTGTGCCTGCTTGAGTTATGGCCTCAGAAACGGATAAGTCTTGCCAAGTATTGTTTGACGATTTTTGTTCTGTGAATTGTGATATATTGTTTATAATGGTTATGGTTTATTTGCATGTTAGTTTGTGCTACTATGAATTGTTTTGAAATATTGGTTAGGGAAGAGTTTTTCAATAATCTCGGTGTGTGTCATACGATATTTTTTCAAAGAAATAAAACAATAGAATATAGATATTTAATAGGATATAGGTTAGGCTTATAGATATGAAACCTATATTTAGGAGCTCATGGCTAAAGAATAACATCCGTACGGGTCGATCTCCAAGGTTAAGCAACTCTTGCCGAGGTCGGTCTGTGGATGGGTGACCATCTTAACATACATAGACTCCTCCCTGCCTCAGAAAGCACGTTGAGCCGTTGGCCTGTCATTTGTAGATCTTTGGCAGTCGTTACGGATTGTCAGAAGACAGAAAATCTGACTCCAGTCTTGCCAAGAAGTTCCGTGTTACTTCGTTAACGGGTTGTGGAGGTCTGGTAGGCAGTTGCTCCACGTAAAATACTGGTATTCAACTGAATTAGGTTTTACTGGGAGCCGACCCCAATATACTTATACATAATTATATTTATATAATTCGTACTTCTAAGTACAAACTTTGCAGGTTTCATTGCGCCAGTTATATCTTAGTCCCATGTAATAAAAAGCGAGCCACCAACCGGGCATAAATCCAGAGCTTCGGACTGCTACTAAATAAAACCCAATAACACTTTGCAAGAGTCGGAAATCGAACACAGGGCCCTATACTCAGAAGTTCCACTTGTAATCACTAGACGGACTAAGCCGTTCAGTTACAAAACACATAGAGTAAATGTCCCACTATTCGTAAAGATACCTTCTCATTATATGATGTGGTAAGCAATGATAATAACTCGTTCTCACTACAAATTTCATACATAGTACAGAGTGATACATAGCAAAAAAAATTAATTAAAGTAAAGATAAATTATCTTATCATTCATTTTATCATTTACGCAAAAATTCGCTATGGCGGGACTTGCAAGTGACGTCACAGGCAATGAATGCTGTTTCTGTTTGTTATACATTTTAAAACGCTCCCAACTCCGTGTGGTTTTGAGATTTTAAACATATTTTTTGCGTTTTCCTGCATTTCTCTATGTTTTCACAAATTAAAAAAAGCAGTCTATTATGTCATACATTCAAACCCAGACGCCAGAAAATTTCCCTCAAAATCAGTGACGTATAAAACAAACTGTAACAAAACAGATTACTAATTAAAGTCAAGACAAGTCACAAGTTTCGCGGCTAAACGCTAGACGCTATACGTAAACAGAATTAAGTCCCACGTCTTCATAGCGATTATAATTTATAACGAATAAATGAAATATTATAAACGCATCGGCGCACCGCTCCGACAACGCCACTGGCAATGGCGTTTGCTTTGTTGAGTTAGGGAGGGGACGAGGAGCTAGTCGATAGTTTTATTGTTGGATTTTTGTTTAGTTTCCAAATCACGAACAAAACCTGCAGTACAATTCTGTAAACATTTGCACAACATTGAGTCATGTGAGAAACGAGCTAAGAGGATCATCGGCAATGTTAGGCTCGTCGAGTCGAAGCTCCAAAGACTTGAAGCCGAGTTGCTAGCCTGTCGGTTTTCGGCTGCATTTTGGGGAGTGTGCGACGGAATTGCATAGTTTAATTCCGCCAAGCCCATTCCATCATCGGATCACAAGACGTACGGCGATGCGCAACCGGTACATGGTGGACATCCCACCCACATGCAATAAATTTTGGGAACACATTCATTGTGCGTACAGCTAAGGAGTGGACCAGAGTCTGTGTTTCCTGATGGCTACAACTCGGAAGTTTTTAAGTCAAAAGTGAATAGGTTACTTCTAGGCAAGCGTGCTCCATCTTCGGCCACATCATCGCTTAACCATCAGGTGAGATAGTGCAAGCGCGTGCCTATCAATAATAAAAAAAGCATCCCACCATTAAGCTTAGGTGAAGAAAACAAGAAGTGTACTGTCAATCCATAAAAATGAGATGAAGTAACAGTTCACTTTGGACTTATTCCTGTCGGATTGGCTGGAGAAGGCAACCGATAAAGTTAGCTTGAAAAACATACTTTTCAAGCTTACCTAGCTAGCCTAGATTTTTTTTTGGGGAGGTCTTTGCCCAACTGTGGGACAATATAGGCTGACAAAAGAAAACAGTTCACTGCACGCTCACTGCACCGTTGACAGAATACACACCGTTGACCTTCTGTGCAGCAAATGAGCACAATTGTCGACTACATCACCATTGACCTATGTAGCAGTGTGGTGAAAATTGTGTCTTTCAATTTAAAAACAGGTAATAATATTGTGATCGTTGTCTGTTATTAATAAAAGGGCTATTTTAAAACATACGTGAATGAAATATTGTTAACGTCTGATGTAATGTTTGTCAACCCTGTGTCTATCTATGTATGCACAAGACATGAATGAGTTAGTAAACAAGGAAACGTATGCTTGTTATGTAAATATGGAATAGTGTAAGGTTACCTAGTTTAGATGTAACATTTCATAGTAATTATGTTGGGTACATGGTATCGATTGAAAGACACATATTATTACATAAAATTCTTCATTATTTTCGTAACTTATTCCAATGTCAGTTGAGTAACAAAAAAAACTGCAGGGATTTTTAAAACTTTGATGAATAATGTGAAGACTGATCAAGTCTACATGGACCTTTCCCCTTTGATCCCGTACCTTCCTCATACCCTTAGAATTAATTATATTTCTTTAAAAAAAGTTCTTTTTTTTAATTTTGGTATACAATAAAGTATATACCATCTATCTCACGCCAGTTTATCATTCATCCAGTTCCAACCTGTTATCACAATATAAAAAGATAATCCAAAAACGAAACGTACGTACTAAATACGAAAAAATATCTTGAAAATATTCTTTATCGACAAATCTTGCCCATCCCTACGCCCCCTTGCTACCGACTTCCTTCATACTCGGGCTCACTCGCTCGAACCATGCCTTTGTCGGGCACAATTGTAGACAAATTACAAACGAATTGAGTTATTTAATATCAACCAGTAATACGCAAGTTATTGTTTATTAACAGCACATAATGAACGCCTCTGTTTGCGTTATAATGTTACTGTACTTTGATGTTTTAAAAGGATCTTAGATTGTCTTGTAATCACATTTGTTCATATAAGAGGTTTTCCTACTCCGGAGGACAAATTGGCTATTTAAAAGTAGGTAAATGCTGTGGTATAAATGATTTTAAGATATTTAAAAGACTGCCGCCTGCGTGCAATTAGTGCCCTCTCTCTTATTAGCCTTTGCGTTATTCTGATGTTTAAGCTATATCACTGTAAAGATTCTTCTGAATCTGTTGAATAGTTTTTGCGTGAAAGAGTTACAAACATTAATCGACCCATCCTCGCAAAATTAACATTTGTTATATTCGTAGGATAGGATTTATCTACTCGGGAGGTAGAACAAATTGGAAATTTAAAATTGGGTAAATGCTATGAAATGAATGATAAAATTATGTAACGTGTAACAGAATAAACGCAATACCTCTGAGATCATTGTACTCATCATTATGTACAACTTTAACTTTGGAACCAACCCCGAAAACGCGAAAAGAAATTAGCTGTTCAGTACATTTTTTCGGGTTATGCTCACATTTTTTTGATTTCAGTGATGGTCTTATAGTGAATGCGGTTTATAATGGTGAGTACAATGACCCCTTAAGAGGTATTGCGTTTATTGTGTTACACGTTGTACAAAGGAAAGTTAAATCGTCAATCTTCAGTGGCAGATGGTCAGGGCACATTGCTCGCAGAATAGATAGTCAATTGGGTGGACAGGTTCTGGAGTGGTGACCCCGTACTGGAAGACGCAGCTTCCTACAAGGTGTACTGATGACTTGGGTGAAGGACGCGGGAATCTGATAATCTGAGACGCGCAAGAGCAGTCAATGTGAGGACACTTGAGGGAAGCCTATGTCTAGGAGTGGACATATTTCGGCTGAAACGATGATTAATATCACCAGCCCGTTACTTTTTATATAATCTTGTTATACTGAGAAGGCACGTCATTTCAAGGATTGTCAGAAGCCAGAAAATTTAACACCAGTCTTGCCAAGAAGTACCGTGTTACCTCGTTAATGGGTTGTGGAGGTCTGGTAGACAGCCGCTCCACATAGAAGCTTGATCCGGTTTGACTGGAAGTCGAACCCAATATATGTAGTTGGGAAAAGGCTAGGCGAGTCAACATGCTTGCACAAGAGCTGGCGTTTTCAAACGAAACACAAGTCGTAACATAAAAATTACTAAAAACTAAATTGAAAACTATTGGAGTACCTAATGTTCTTTTCACCAAACTTCTTAACCAATAAGTTATCTCTAAAAAAGCTCATACAAAATTGTAGCAGATCCCTCCTATAAAGACTTCATCACTCAAGAAAAAAGCTTACAGAGTAGCTAACAATACAAAAAAGAAAAAAATACATCCCATACACTTCCGTGCAAGAAAAAGGGATCATTCTATCACTCCCCATAAACCACCGTGATTTATGTTACAAATTTTATTGACAGCCAGTGTACGGTTGATATTGAGAGATCATATTTTATACTTTATTTGGCAGATCTGTACGCTACCCTTTTTGCTGGAGGGTAGGAAAACGATTGTGTCATTTTACTGAAGCTATTTGAATATTGTACCTGAGAATTATTTGTTTGTGGATAAAATGTCAAGTTGACTGTTGTTTGAAATGGGTCTTGCATAGTCTGAGGAAATAGTTTTTTTGCGTCGGTGATGGTTCTAAGTAAATGTTGGCTTTAGGAATAATTCTAAGGATTTAGTTAGTAAACATTTATTATAACAGATTAGAAAGAGACAGAAAGAATAGAACACACACATACACGCAAAGTACTTGGACATAACAAAAATGGTAGATATGCAAAAACTAAGAGCGCGTCAAAAGGTTTGGCCTATGGGTCAATTGCGAAGATGTCAATTCCCGTTGACTTATTTTAAAAATAACAAGGCTTGCTTTCGAATTAACTGCACTCTCTTGACTAAGCTTCAAAATGAAACTGCACAACATTACTATACCTACCTATTGTCTGTACCAGGAAACTGTGAGACGCAAAACAAAACAAAACAAAACTTTCACAAAAACATCGAACTGAAAACTATCGAAAAATACTTTGTCTCAACTTCCTGGGGTTGAAACTACCCCTGTCGATGTAAACACCCCCTTGAGGGCAGTCGCTACCGATTTATCCGCAGTATATCATATTTTGAGCACTTCCACGGAATATGGAGCGAAAATATATATATTATTATCCGATTGCCAACTACCCTCCTCTACCCTTTGGTAAAACGATCGACTTGGGAGTACGGATGTGTTTTGATTTGTTTTGTGTAGCCTTTTTTCTGGGAAGAAGTGTAAAGTTTGGCTTCTGAGATAGAGAACCATTTTACGACCGGCTGTTAACTATCGTGGTGATCTATAATCCGACAATGATTTAAACAAACGAGATGAAATAGAAAACAAACATGAAGTCTACTAGATCTGACAAATATTTTATATCTTCCCTTAAAAAGTTACACCATTTTATGTTCACATTAATCTGTGTAGCATTCAAATACTACAATAGTACACTGGCTAGTAGAATGCTACTAGCCAGTGTACTATTGTAGTATAGTAGGAAATATAATTTATTTTTTGCTGGATACAATGGTATCCAGCAAAAAATAAATTATATTTCCTTGCTAATTTTGAAGACCTTCGTAAATTGCTCGCAAAATTAAATAACTTGCTTCGATAGTTGCCAGAATTGTTTAAAGCAGCTAGCCTATGTCCAGCAGTGGACGTCTTTCGCATGAAATGATGATACTGATGAATAAGTATTCTAAGGCCCGTGTTCACCAACATTAAATCAGCAGTTAACAACTTAACATAGCCTGAAAACCGTCCCAAATAAATAAACGGTTGATTAAACTGCAGTGAACACGGGCCACACTGGTAAAAACTAATTTATATACCTGCGACCAGGCCAATCGATGCACCGAGCCAGACGCAGGAAACAGATCTAATTCCCCATAAACTTGCGCCGAAACAGGGGAACCCGCAGCACTAAACTATGCTAAAGTACGCTAAATAGGGGACTGGGAAATACAGGAGTTAGATTTAGTAAAAGCATTTCTTGTGGCATATGGAAATAGGAATTGTTTTATTTTGAATAAATACGAGTTTCATTTACAGACCTTGCCTTTTCATTTTCATCAAATGCGCAGATTTTTCAGCGACCTAAGTGACAACTTTTGTTCAATATCGTTTAATGACTTGCCCATATCACTCATGTCGCTGATCACGTTCAGACCGGCGTGTACCACCGGTGGAGCACGGAGTATTTGCTGACCCGGCGAGGTGTACCACCGGTGGCCACGTCACACTATACTTTCAATATACTAAGAAATTCGCGCCGCTTTGAGAGAAAGTGTTGTATTTACCGTCCCCGCCTAGAAAAATTGACAAATTTTCATAGTGCAGCTCAGGAGGTGGATATTATTTCAAAAAGTAAGTTAAAATCAATATTCAAAAAATTGTATTTATTTTAAAAAAAATGACATAATCACGACATAAATTGTACGAAATGCAAATTATTTATGATAAATTACGTTGATAATAAGGAAATTAAATCAAAATTGAAAAAAATATAAAATGAAATGCCATCATGGATGGTATGAAATGAAAATTATTTTGTATGAATAATCGTATTGAAACATTCCAAAGACAATGGTTTTTCACTTTTCACACGCAGAGCAAAA
Source organism: Melanchra persicariae (assembly GCA_947386135.1). Lineage (NCBI taxonomy): Eukaryota > Metazoa > Arthropoda > Insecta > Lepidoptera > Noctuidae > Melanchra > Melanchra persicariae. Next base: position 2,258,086 of record OX376661.1, on the reverse strand, counting down.
TGTATTTACGCGTTTCGATTTTTTTCTAGCCATACCCGCAGATTCGGTTGTCGTAAAATGGTTGTAACAAGGTCTGCATCTCTTTCGGGTATCTCTGAGCTTTCCTTCAGTTTATATATATATTGTTTTTCTCTAACTTGTGTTTTGGCTTTCTTTGTGCATGTGGCCCACCCTATATTATATTACTAGCTTATTAGAAAGAGAGAGAAAGCATAATTCCTGTCTAATCCTGTCCGTGTCCACCGGAGGCGCACCCCGCCCGGCAAGACTTTCGGTTCATGGGGCGGTGATGTACCACCGGTGGCCATGTGAAGATTTGCGCCGTAGGATACCAAGTACCTACTCATGAGGTGCCGGTCTGAACGTGTTAAATGGCGCAGTTCAATGAAAAGGCTAGGCTTTTAATGAAACGGCTGATTAAGCTGGTTGGCTGCGACACATATTTTTACATGGTATTTATGACAAGAAAAACAACGACTTTTCACAATATGAATACCATTATTTTATTGTAGCCTAAATAAGTATTTATACTGAACAGCTGATTTTTTCCATATTTTAGAGTTGTTTCAATAGTACAACCAGTTCATATTTATGTTTTTATCAAGCATATCGAAATCTTTTTACACAGGTACATTAATGCTCAAAAGTGTTTAACTACATGCATCTGCATTTCGCAAGGCCTAAGGGTTTTGTCCTTTGTGTCAACAAAATTTTTAAAATTACTATGAAATCATTAATTTATTCAAATTTTTATAAAATACCTTTCTTTTTCTGGGTGGCCAAATACTTTTTAACAACAGTGTGTGTTACAAATTATTATGTGATTATAAAAATGATAACAGTATCTCGTTTTTTCATCTATGTGATATATTTACATCGATTTTAATATTAATATAACGTTCTTTTATAAATTATATCCTCTTTTAAAAACGTGACCCATACATGAATTGACTTTGAAATTCATAGACTTTTCCGGACTCAAGTTTTATAATAAAAGTAGGTGTCAAAGGAAAGTTAATTTTAAAACGCGTTAGATAGCGTTCAAATTCATGTAAAGTTGATATCAAAGAATATATTTTTAGAGATCGGTCTCTGACTAGAAATTGTGGGAAGTACTCATCGTGTGAGTATTAAAGTTTTCCATTTTCTTGTTTCAATAATATTTATTTTCTAAATCGCTGAGAGTGGTAATTATTATTATTTCAATTATTTATTTTAAACATTTATAAAACGTGAATAAAAAATATTAAAATGAATATTATTATTTAGTTGTTATTATTTGTTTATGATGTAGTTCTAAAAAACATATATGATGCAGAATCTCGGAAATATAAAAAAAATATATATAAACAAATATTAATGCGGCCAGTGTTCTGGGCGCTTTTCCCGTTGACAGCGTTGTGGACGAATTTTCGATGCCCTATGAGTTCTTCCCCTCCCCTTTTTTAATCCGCTTTTATATTTTCTACTAGTTTGTTTTCAGTATCTATAAGTTTTATGAATTAGTGGTAACTAGTTTTAAAATTGATAAATAAATTCATACCGTAAACACGAAAGAGGTAAATGTCCCAACAAAATATTAAGCACTGAGGTAAGTACATTACATTTTTTTTAAATATTGACTGTCATTTAAATAGGGTAAATTAAGCTTTTAGGAATATTGCAACAGTGTTTAAGAAAAAACTAAATAGCCATAATAAAAAACAACCCAAATTGCACGAATCAAAGTAATTAAAAAAAAACTCAACCTAAAATAAAATCGTGCAGACGACGGAACCTTACGAAAACAATCGCGGTTCAGCCTTAACCTCTTTCATAGTGTGACCATATTAATTTATATTATAATGTAATTTATGCCCGGGTCTTCCTTTTCAGGTCCCGTTACTTGATTCAGTTCTTTGTGTGCTAGCAGTGGGCAGTGCGCGTGAAATTATGAAAAATTACAAGCGACCCCCGTGCTTAAAGGGTTAATATCAAATTCGGATAGTAGGTTAAATTTGAGAAAGCATCAAAAGGTTGATTCAATGTTTAGATATTTCTTGACGGTTTTGGTAGAATGCGGTCTTGCACTCAGTGTTTGTAATTGTACCAGCAGTGCGATTCTGTAATCATGTCAAAGTGAACACTTGGGCAGGATGCACGACGGGTGAGTTGTCAAACCATACAAATAAGATGGAATGACAGCTCTATTGTCGTTCACTCCGCCAAGGTGAACACCGTGAGATGTCGACAGAATCGACCGGCTGTAATCATGTCGAAGTGAACACTTGGGCGGGATGCACGACGGGTGAGTTGTCAAACCATACAAATAAGATGGAATGACAGCTCTATTGTCATTCACTCCGCCAAGGTGAACACCGTGAGATGTCGACAGAATCGACCGGCTGTAATCATGTCGAAGTGAACACTTGGGCGGGATGCACGACGGGTGAGTTGTTAAACCATACAAATAAGATGGCATGACAGCTCTATTGCCGTTCACTCCGCCTAGGTGAACACCGTGAGATGTCGACAGAATCGACCGGCAGGTTACTTAGCAACACCAAAAGTTATTTTTAACTACATATATTTTTTCCTACTAAAAAACGTGTTGCCGACCCCAAGTAACATAGGATGAGGGCAGGAAGATGATGATGATGATATTTTTCCTACTCTTCCACTGCTGCACTGTTCTGATTAATTTTGTTGCGAGATCCAAGACAGAGCTTCATTGTCTCGACGTTTTTCTGGTTGTCACCACTGTTGATTCAGGCTTGCAGGAAATGCCAGCGATTGAAAATCGTGTGGCGAGCCTGTCCCAATAAAAAAATACTTACCTATACAGCAGACTAAATCGTTCGTGCAGTCTCAAGAACAATAATACCGATATGCCAAATAATCATGTTTTATTTCTTTTTCTTTAAATGTCTTGGGTTGGAAGGCCTCCCACAAGGTGGAGCGATGACCTGGTGAGGGTTGAGCGACGACCGGTTGTTGTGGCGACACTTGCAGGAGGCCTATGCCCAGCAGTGAACGTCTTTCGGGTGATATGATGATGATGAAGTTCTGGGTTTAGTTAAGAATTAGTGTTAAGTCTCAGAAGAAGTCTGTGGACAGGTTTGCGCGCGTTTTCGTAATAGGCTCTTCATGGTATTTTCTACAAATAATACTGAATTTTGTAATGTCTTTTCTTTGTTGCCTTATTCGAAAACGAAACGGAAGGGGTTATAATCTTTAACTTAACCAGGTAGTACCACGTAACTCAAACTAATAAACAAATTCACAGCTCTCACCGAGCAATATATCCTATACCTCGGATTTAAATCGGGGGAAACAGCCCCATTCTTATCCGTCCCGCATAATTATAATTATTTTAATATGCAAATAATGATAATAAAATTTCGTAGGTTTTTGCTTTTGTTTGTGGCAAAAGGCTTATTGGGTTATACTTAATTATATTTAGGTGGGGTGAAGGGTTACCCCCCCTACTTGGGTAACCCTTAATTTTTATTTATGTCTACACGCTAATTCACTCTTTGTGCATATTTTAAATTATGAAGTCTTTACTTTTGCTCATAATTTGATATTACTTATGCTTGGTTTTGTACCTTTTCCAGTCATGGATTGTCAGTGGATTGGGCTACTGCTTAACAAGATTTAATTTTGTGTAATTATTCTTTCAGTAAGGCTGGAGGTTGCTGTTTTTAGGGTTCCGTACTTCAGTCGGCGAACGGAACCCTTATAGGATCACTTTGTTTTCCGTCTGTCTGTCTGTCAGTCTGTCCGTCTATCAAGACCCTTTTTTTAAAGAATGCGTGGAGGAGTCAATCTGAACATAATATCAAATACTCAGGCTGCTACCCCTTAGAGCGGTGGAAATATCAAATTCCTAAGTTAATTAACGAAATCTAAAGATCATAAGACCATTTATGTTCCGTTTATGGCGCATGTTTTTACGCTCGCAATGGAATCAAAACCTATGGGGTACTTCTCGTTGACCTAGACTCTCTTCTGGGGCCTAACCACCAACTCTTAAAGTAGTATTACTTTAATATTACTTTAAGTGGGAAAGAGACGGAGCTATACGTCTTGTATAGCTCCGTCTCTTTCCCACTGGAAGTAATATTAAAGTAATACTGCTTTAAGAGTTGGTGGTTTAGGCCCAGTACAAGTACAGGAAAAGTCTGAAAACTGGGAATTTGTAATTTTATCTTTTTATTTTTATTGAGGAAGAAGCCTGTTCATTCTTGTTTTAAAGACAGGCTGGTTATATGTGGACAGGAACACAGACGCTGGCAGAGAGTTCCACACTATGGCTGTGCGCATAATAAATGTGGAGGAGAAGCGCTGAGTACGACTAGTCGGTTCAACCAAGTGCGGTTGGTCACCCAGCTTATATTTTCGGTTGAAGAATTAACCGTGACGTACATTGACGTATGGGAGACCATTTTTCAAACTTCAGAGTTAAGTTTGTCCTTCAATCTTACCTGCTATGTTTTTATCAGATTAATGAGAGTACTTTCATCGTTTATAAATGTCCGTTGGTAATGTATATTCGGAAAGATCAAGACTCACACGGTGCGCGAGTCTGACTCATACTTGTTCGGTTTTTGATTTATTAATATTTACGATTGACCACCATCTTACCCGATGGTAAGCGATGATATGGTCGATGATGGAGCACAATTGCCTAGAAGAAAACTTTTCACTCTTGACTTTATGACCCCCGGCTTGTAGCTACCCGGAAATTCAGACTCCGGCAGCGAATCCCACTTCTTAGCTTAATAAATAAATTATTAATAAATTTAATTAATGTATTCCCAAAATTTTCTCCTGAGAAAATTCAGACTAGATAAATGCTCTAAGCAGCTCGTGGCTAAATTAAAACAGCCGCACGGCCCGATCTTCAAGGTTAAGCAACACTTGCCGAGGTTGGTCTGTGGATGGGTGACCATATTAACATACCGAGCCTCCTCCTTGCCTCTGAAAGCATGTTAAGCCGTAGGCCCCGGCTGTCATTTGGTCTTTGGCAGTCGTAACGGTTTGTCAGAAGCCGAAAAATCTGACGCCAGTCTTGCCAAAACGTACCGTGTTACCCAGTTAATGGGTTGTGGAGGTCTGGTAGCCACTCCACGTAAAATCCTGGTATTCAGATGAAACCGGTTTGACTGGGAGCCGAGCCAAATGTATATACACTTCTGGACACATCTATTGGCCCACCTTGTATTTTCAGTTTCGTTTGGTCCTAGCTAAAATTTTATATTAGGTCGAGCAAAAAGTTTTTATGCAGTTTTGAACCTGGCACATTCACAATTTCATTCAATAGTCTTTTTTTGAATTTCGAACACAGAATTCAAATAAACAAAAGACAATTTGGAGCCTGTTTGTTGATATCAAACAATCGAATATTAAGAAAACTTGGTTTTATTGGTTTACTTGGATTTAATTCTTGAAAAAGTGATTGATATCTTTGGTTTTGCAACAAACATTACTTATTCTTAACATTAAGGTGAGGTTCTATCAATAATCTATGGATACTTCACCTGAAGTCGCCGCCCAAGCTGTGGCAAAGAAACGTGAGTGCTCAACTTAATTTAAGTCGATCTGCGGTCCGAAATGTTTATCGGAGGTACCTAGAGACTGGCGGCTTTGTTCGTCGCCAAGGAAGGCCACGATCTCGGGTCGCAACTGAAAGGCAGGATCGATTCATCGTGACGACCAGCTTGAGAAATCGTCACCTTACCTCCATTGAGATACAAAACCAACTTCGCGACTTCCACGGAGTATCTGTGAGCGCTCGAACTGTTCGGAGAAGGTTAAAAGAACGCGATATGGTACCACACAAGCCAGCTAATAGGCCCAAACTAACGCGAGCCCACCGAACAGCGCGCCTTCATTTCGCACGCAGTCATTTAAATTGGACACAGCAAGATTGGAGCCGTGTACTCTTTTCTGATGAGTCTAAAATTGTGTTACATGGCAATGATGGAAGGAAGAAGGTCTACCGACGTAAGGGAGAGCGTTTCGCACAATGCTGCTTTGAAGAGAGGGTTGCTTATGGCGGTGGCTCATGGACTGTCTGGGGCGGTATATCCGCGAGCGGCAAAACTCAACTTGAGGTTGTTACACGACCACGGCTGCCAACATTAAATGCTGAAAGGTACATTCGTGAGTGCTTAGAACCTCACGTGATACCATACGCGGACTATGTGGGCCCAAATTTCCTTTTTATGCATGATAATGCAAGAGCCCATGCGGCCGGCATCGTCAGGGAATATCTTCGGGATGTGAACATCACAGTTATGGACTGGCCAGCCAGAAGCCCAGACATGAACCCCATTGAGCACATGTGGGACGAGCTAAAAAGACGTGTTAGGGCTCGTCAGCCAGTTGCCCAGACGATGCAGGAGTTGAAAACTGCCATAGAAGAGGAATGGGAGATGATCCCTCAAAATTTCATAGAGCGGTTGATAAACTCTATGCCTAATCGTATGAGAGCTGTGGTAGATGCCCATGGAGGCAACACGCGTTATTAAATTAAACCTTTATTTGATAAAACATGTTTTTTATTCAAAAATCAATTGCCTTTTACAAGGCGCATATCCGACTTGTTAGGCGTAGCTCCATGTCGTATGGTATTCTGAATTCAAATTTAAAACAATACGATCGAAAAAGATGGTAAAATGTATCAGGTTTAAAACTGCATCAACAGTTTTTGTTCAATCTAGCAATCATATTTCGGTAGGGGCCATCGAAACCTAAACTCTAAGGTGGGCCAATAGATGTGTCCAGAAGTGTAGTTGGGAAAAGGCTAGGCAGATGATAAAATGCTCTAAGCAGGATGAAAACGACTGTTGATGTAATAGTCGATATTATACTCGCTCATGATACAAATCCTGTCAACATATAAAATCAATAGCTTTGTTTAATCAAAATCCTGTCTCTCGTATTCGGCTGGAGAGTTTGCATGCCCAGTGTGGCATCGTTCCGCCCATGCTAAAGAAGTAGACATAGCGCTAAAAGACACCTGTCGCATCATAACTGGTTGCCTAAAACCTACTCCTCTCACAATGTTGTACCCACCGGCAGGCGTAGCTCCACCAGATGTTTGCCGCGAAATAGCTAGCCGCATTGAGAAGGGGAAATAGGAACGAGATGCCCGACACCCTCTGCATGGTCACCAACAGATACCTGGACTTCTAAAAAGCCGCAAAAGCTTTATGAAAAGTACGACCTCGCTGGTGGACAGTGCAGCAGACGAGAGAAATACACTATGGAGGCACAAATACCTCTGCCGGGGTGATGAAGTGTAGAGGGGCACACTTCATCACCCCGACAGAACATCTACCACCTGGACGCGAACTGCAGTGGCCAATCTGAAAATCTCTTAACCGACTGCGGTCCCAGGTTGGCCGCTGTAAAAATAATCTAGCCAAATGGGGCATTCTTCACCCATCCCAAACGCAGTGCCAGTGTGGAGCCCCTTCACAGGACATGCATCATCTTCTTAATTGCCCCTCGTGCACAACCACCTGCACCATCCAAGATTTGAATGAAGCCAATGATAGAGCTGTAAAAATTGCTCAATACTGGTCAGACACGAAAAGAAAAAGATCAAATCCTTTCCCCAAAGGTAGAAACTTTCATAAAATCCACCACTTTACACCAAGCATTAAATAATCCGAGATCTAATAAGAAAAAATGTAGCAGACAGCCTACCCCTTTATCCCATAAACTCTTGAACATTAATGAAATCCCCCGATCGTCCGCGGGGGGAAGGGGGCAGCCATTTTTCTAAGATAACATTTTTAATCGTTTCACACGCATCACTTGGTATTTCGCCAACCCTCAACCACGGTTGGTTGCACAGATTAAAGATTATTTCTTCTTTTAAAAGCCCTTTTCTGTTTGACTTGATTTTCGGTCAGTTAGACTTAAAAAGTTAAAATTTATTGTCTCCGTTTGTGGTGAATTTTGATCGGAGATAAGTATTGGGGATTTTTTGTAATTCAATTTGGTGTGTAAAGTTTTTTTGGTGGTGAAAGGGTTACCCGGAAGATTGGGTATCAGTAACATAATAGGCGTCTTCTACGGGGTGTGAGTTGTTTCTGGATTACTAATAAAGATTGCTGAGACGACTGTCAAAGTGATGTCAAGTGGTTTGATAATAGTAGCTTTAGTCAGGCAATCGACATTTATTCTTTTATAATTAAATAGTAATTACATACTACTGGGTATATTTAATAATTTACCGAGAAAAGACAATACTTTGAAGTTGACTGAGAAAAAAATTGCATAAAACTGAGTCTAACACTGGTTGAGCGGAAACTTAATTATTTTCTATATGGCGTATTATTTTCTATTTTGCGTATCAGTTGCTTGACTATTTAAAGATTTTTTTAAAATAAAGGCGTTATTATTTTAAGTTATGTATAGCACCAATGATTTGTGGTTTAATAGAGATATAACGTCTTACCAAAAACTAAAATCAAATCAAGAGAATCTACCTAACATTATCAAGACTATGGTTCACAATGTTATGATTATAAATTAACAGTGTAATTGATCCACGAGCACTACGTCGCAAGCAAACAGCTGCAAAAGTGGAGGTCGTCCATGATTGCACCCGACGGCTATTAGTGACTGACTCGTGTGAATGTACGGGGGACGGTAGATCTTGATACTTTAATAAAATGAAAATTCCTTGGGAACACGAGAGAAACGTGTTCTAAAACTTATCGTTGATGATAATCCATTGACAAATATTTTGACGGCCGCGAGTGCTAACTGTCAAAGACAGCGTGGAGTTTCATGTTACTAGCGTGTTGCATGAATAGATACAAATCCTACTTTTGCAGCTGATTACGGTTTGGTTTATGTTTTTACGCAATTCTAACAATATCAAAAGCATAGGACAATTTCACAAAAAAAAATACATTAATTGTCTTCACCGTGCAGTCTTTAAATTGTGTCGAATAATAAATAGATTCGAGATTGGTCCAGAAAAACGATTAAGGTCTTGCCATAGATTCCAATAAAAAAACCAGTTTTGGCCTAACCCCGATATTCTAATTAATTTCCTTCATTCGACTCAGCCGTCCGCTCAGCTCCCCTCAATCGAATTGATAATTATGGCTTGTTATATTCACACTGAGTTATGTGGCCTGTGCTATTGACACTGATCGAGGGTATTTTTTCCATCGTAATGGTGAATGCGTTTACTCAGTCTACTCTTCAGTCATATTGCACTATAGTGCAAAGGAGGAAGATTCCTTCAAAATAAATATTGTTGTAAAGATGACATGATTTTTCATTTGCGCCCAAAGTGTCTGTCACATTGAACTGCGCTCAGCTAATTATTATTTAAAAACCCCATTTGTTCGATCTGCTTTTGCAATTATTTAAACATTACCCATAAGATAATATCTTACCGTTTCTAAAAGTATAGCTACCAGAAAGCTGGTAACAATACTTCGATTTTTAAGGGAACTTTAATGAAGAAGGAGCGATTGGTGACATATTATTTTAATTTTTATAGAAAACAAATATCCATTAGGTAAGATTATTGTTAAACGGATGTCCTTATAAAAAAGAAGTAGTTGCATTGAGATGTTACTTATAGCAAAGACGTACTTTTGCCAATTAGTCGTTAAGACATGCTCCTCACTCTCAAAAACTCGCAACTATCAAGACCGTGCGTCACCGTATACATCAGGATGCAGACTCATGACCCAAATGTTGTGATAGCTCCCAATAACAGCCGGCGGCGGTCAGTGATTGCTGTTATTAATTAACAGCCCACCTTGCCGAACTTCGGACGTATCTACAAGATATTGGACGAAACTTAGTTAAGATACCGTGGGTAAGTGAGGGTGTTGGAAGGAAGAATCAATTTGAAGGTATGTGGAGTTGTGACCTGTTTCTGTATTTTAATTAAGTACCTACAAACTGGGTGAATTAGTACAAAATTTTCAAGGGGATTATTACGTAAGTAAAATCTTGTTTGCAGAAATTGCGGTCTCCAATTTTATTGAATTGATACTAACAAAATAATGTTGCTTTCTTAGACAACCCATACCATGATATTCAAGTGAAAAACCTTATCAAAGTTTCGTTTCTATTTACCCCGTTTGATGGTACCTATAATAATAATAATAATAATAATAATAATAATAATCTGTGGCTCGCCTGTCAACGAACTGACACGAATTTTTTCTCGTCCAATTTTAACAAAGAGATTTAAAGATACAATAGAGCGGCTATCAGAAGAAATGTCATCAAAAAACTGTGATCCCATGCCTCAGTGACGCCATCTGACTTTGAATAGCAAACATACGAATTAAATTTATAAATTCAGCTATCACTCAGTAGATGGCCAGTCAGTTATAGGGATGTCAACAGCCATTTAGGTACCTATTAGGTATCGACTATCGATAATAAAAGCTGTCAATTTTTCTTCACATTGGAAAATATTGAAACTAATGCCAAAAAAAAAAATGCAGCAGTTTCAGTGCGTATTATTTATAGGCAATTTTTTTCTTCATTTAAATTACCTACTATATCATTACAAATTACTAGCTTTTGCCCACGACTTCGTACGCGTAATCCCGTTGTTTACCCGTTCGCCCATCCGCATATAGCCTTTCTCATGACTGGCTATTATATACAAAATATTTTTTTGACTAAAAGGTGTGATGAAGTTTTTAGGGGAGGAGATTATTGCTAGCTTCAATTTACGTGGAAATAAAAGTGGGATAGGTTAGGTTAGGTTAGGCATATGGCAACAGATCTAACAATTTTTGCATAATCAACTCCAGACGGGGTGAACGGGGTGAACAGTTGCGCTGATTCTGAGACCACAGAATCAGCAGAAGAAATGACTGGGTAATTAATGAAAATCGTTGTGCTGAATTTTCCAAAACTAACCTATAAAAGAGGGTAGAGGTGATGTTTGTGGAGTATCTACTAAGTCCGCGCGGACGAAGTGCTATTATTATATTGTTAGATTTATTTTTGCGATTTGTCGTAAACAAGTCGCCTGACAACCTGTAGGTATACAAGCGGTTGCGCCCGCGCGCTATGCCCTTACACGGGCGTGCATTGCTATTCGTGCGTGTGTTATTCTTTTGTATTATTGCGTGTGTTATTATTTCGTTTGGAAGTGATGATTATTTGTTCATTCGTTTTCAAAGTAATTAAATTGATGTAAATGATTTTCAGCTGTAAAGCTAGTGTTTTTTTTTAAATAGAATCCTCCTTCTGGTTCTAAAAATATTATTTTTAAATTTTATCGATAAAAAAAATCGATAAACAACATTAAGTACATCTCTTACAAAGCAAGGTTAAGCTATTCGTCAAAAGAGGGCGTATCTTACAAAATTAGCAAATGTTCTAGAACTTATTATGAAAATTATTGAATTTTAATTAATTACCGAGTAAATACAAAAAATACCAACGAAAATAAACCAAAATTAGGTCCAGTCGTTTTACCCTATCTGGATTTGCAATATCGTAATACGCAACTCGGCATGTTTTCTCAGTAAATTAATTTTTTTTGGTGGATTGAGTGGACATAAATACGAGGTGTCATGCAGGGGTGTCACACTAGACTGAGCGACTTTTAACCACTAGGACATAAGTATCGGATTACGATTTTGTTCGCTATGTCCTGTCTATTGCTAGTATAAATTTAATGTCTTTGAATTTTAACTATTTTTATTTCATAATTTATCCATATTTATCCCTAACTACAATAGAAAATGCAAATACCAAAGAAGAAAAAAAAAACAAACAGATGTGTGACACAAACAGTGGTCGAACAATGAAATATACCGACGAACGATAAAAATGTTGACAAGAGCCGCAGCTCGACGAGCACGCCCACCACCTCCGGCCTCGTCGCTCAGCTCCGCCTCGCCGCCGCCGGAACCCAGCCCCACCGTGAGTGCTGTGACACCGGCCGTGGCAGTCGCGTCGAGCTCGAGCGACGAGTACTTCTCGCCGCCCACGACGCCACCACCTGCACGTCGACGGAGAGTACGCCGGCCGCCGGACGGCTTAGGACCTCGAGGCCCACCGGCCTCTGATAGGGTCCCAGCTCCCGGCGGAAGTGTGCAGCGCATGCGATGGACACAATCCATCAACGAAAACGTCATGCGCGCATACTATGGGGCTACAGAGGGGGGAAACAACCTGACTGCGCACCGTGGTCGGATGCTCTCTCTGTTTCAGGTACTTGAACCAGCGGTCAACGTTTCGGCGCAACGACTGTCGGATCAGGTGCGCGTCATCCAGCGTAACCGTATGTTGGATGACAGTGTGCTTGATCGCCTCCGAACTGAAATGTGTGGCCATGTCATTACTCCTCCGTCGCAGACTGTGGCACCACCACAGTTAGCCCAAATACCCAGCAACGCTGACGAGGATAGTAATGACAGGGTTACAAACGTAAGTACCCAGTGCAATGACGAATTGAGGAGTGCTTTGGAGTGTGCTATTCGAGAATATCGCTACACGCCGCCTGAACTTAGACCACGCTTACCTCGTTTGCCCATGCATAACAAAAACAGGGCGCTGGTGGCAGCTCTGGATTCGCAGTTGTCAAATTATTTTGATGACTGCGAAGACCTCACTGATGCACACTCGATAATGTACTGCGCGGCTGTAGCGGCATGTCGTGTAGCTCACGTCAAAATAACCACGGACAGAGTTACACGACCAAAACCAGCCGTACCGGCCTGGCAGTGCAGGATCGAGCGTCGTATCGGTGGGGCCAGAGCGTTAATCGGCAAACTGATCTGCTTCAGGGAGGGCAACACTCGCCCTAGAGTGATGCGCTTTGTGAGACGGGCGTTTTCGGGGACTGATATCAGTCCCCAAGACTATATGTCCTGTGTCACAGAGCGCATCGACTTCCTGAAGCAGAAGGTGTATGCATGGGCAAACCGTATTCGTAGGTATAGGCGGCGAGTGGAGCGATACACCTTGAATCGCACATTCCGAAGTGATGAAAGGTGGGTATACAGGGCTTGGGAGCGACCGGAACAAGGTGTGACTGACACGCGCCTGCCAGAAGATGACGCCATGTTCTCATTCTGGCGCAGCATCTGGTCGGTGCCTGTTAGTCACACCGAAGGAGATTGGATTCGAGAGGTCGAAGGAGCATGCGATTCATTACCCGAAATGGGGGCAATCACAATTAGCCCCCAAGATGTAGCCCGTGCAGTCCGTCCGTTGCCTAACTGGAAATCTCCAGGGCCGGACGGACTGCACAACTTTTGGGTTAAGTGGTTACTTGGGTCGCATGTTCGTTTGGCGTCTCTGTTCCAAACTGCCTTGGAGTCCGGCTCGCTGCCCGAATTCCTTACCACAGGAGTTACCCACCTGCTCCATAAATCTGGTAGCACCGCAGAACCCAAAAACTATAGACCGATAACGTGTTTACCGACGGTCTATAAGGTTCTTACATCCATTTTGAGAGCTAAAATTAATAATCACATTAGCAGCAATAACATCATGTCTGCCTCTCAAAATGGATGTAGGAATGGGTCCCGCGGTACTAAGGAGCTACTCCTCATTGATACGGCCATTAGCCAACAGGTTCGGCGTTCCCGAAAGGATCTGTCGACATGTTGGATAGACTATAAGAAGGCCTATGACTCGGTGCCTCATACATGGCTCATGAGGGTGCTAGAATTGTATAAAATTGATGCAACGCTACGCACCTTCCTGACGTCATGTATGGGGCAATGGAGGACAGTCCTTCGCTATCCAGGATGTCGAAATATCCAGAGGAATAGCGAACCGGTTAGGATCGAGCGGGGTATATTTCAGGGCGATAGTTTGAGTCCGCTTTGGTTTTGCCTAGCCTTGAATCCTCTCAGCACATTGCTGGAGAATTCTGGACTAGGCTATCGGTTGAAGAGAGGTTGTCAGGTTATATCTCACCTCCTTTACATGGATGATCTGAAACTCTTTGCCCCCAGTAATCTGCAACTGATGGAGCTACTGAAGGTAACTGAAACTTTCAGTAGTGCCATCAGGATGGAGTTTGGTGTGGACAAATGTGCGGTCATGCATGTAAAGCATGGAGAGATTATGGAATCCGTGGGATCGCAACTCTCGGATTCCATAAACCTGAGATCCCTTTCTCCAACCGAAACTTACAAGTATTTGGGTATGTCGGAAGCGTTAGGCATCAGTGTTACTGACATGAAGCATTCGTTGAAGGAGCGCTTCTTTGACCGCCTGAAGAAGGTTTTCAACAGCCTTCTGTCGGGCGGAAACAAGGTGCGCGCTTTCAACGGATGGGTCATGCCGGTATTGATGTACTCTTTCGGCGTACTCAAATGGACTCAAACGGAACTTGACGCCCTGGATAGGCGGGTTCGTACACTGCTAACTGCACATCGAATGCATCACCCACGGTCGTCGGTAATGAGACTGTATATCCCGCGAAAATGTGGAGGTCGAGGCTTTTTAAGTGCTAAGACTATCCACAATCGCGAGATATGCAGTCTCAGGGAATATTTCCTAGCTGTCGACGTGGGTATGCATCGAGATGTAGTGGCGGCGGACAAGGGACTCACCCCGCTCTCCTTGGCAAATGAGAACTGGCGCAAACCTGCAGTGCTTGACACCAACGATCGCATGGCGGTATGGCAGAGTAAGGAACTTCACGGACGCTTTTTCCGGGCCCTACACGGGCCCGACGTGGATCAATTAGCGTCCGTAGCCTGGCTACGGTTTGGTGACCTCTTTGGGGAAACCGAAGGTTTTGTCTGTGCAATTATGGACGAAGTTATCATGACGAAAAACTACCGGAGATTTATTGTGAAGGACGGCACGGTTGACATATGTCGGGCATGTCACCGTCCGGGAGAATCAATTCGCCACATTATCTCTGGTTGTTCTCGTCTTGCTAATGGAGAATACTTGCATAGACACAACCTTGTAGCCAGGATTATCCATCAGCAACTTGCTCTGAAATACTCTCTTGTGGAATCGGAGGTTCCGTACTACAGGTATGTGCCCGACCCAGTTCTCGATAATGGCAGTATCACATTGTACTGGGATCGGTCCATCATCACTGACAGGACTATTATTGCAAATAAGCCTGATATAGTGGTGGTGGACCGAATCGAGAGGCGTGCAATGATTGTAGATATCACCGTTCCGCATGACGAGAACCTCGTGAAAGCCGAGAAAGATAAACAAATCAAATATCTTGACTTGGCTCGCGAGGTTGTCGACATGTGGGATGTGAATTCGGCAATCATTGTACCGATAGTCGTGTCAGCCAACGGCTTAATAGCCACGAGCCTCGACCAACATCTTAGGAGGCTCTCGTTAGGCAGCTGGATCAAGGGCTTGATTCAGAGAGCAGTACTTCTGGACACGGCTCGCATCGTTAGGAGGTTCCTCTCTCTGGAGCCCTGACCGCCGGTAGCTTGGACCCTGTTCCCGATACCGGTGGGCTACTATTTTTTACATTTTTAAATAATTTGATATCTTTGTATTTTAATATTTAAAAATGTATTTTATATGTATGTACCTTAAATAAAGAAAATAATAATAATAATAACAGTCTTTTATCAGGCGGAAACAAGGTGCGCGCCATTAACGGTTGGGTCATGCCGGTATTGATGTACTCTTTTGGCATACTCAAATGGACTCAGACGGAACTTGACGCCCTGGATAGGAGGGTACGCTCACTGCTTACCGCAAATCGGATGCATCACCCACGGTCATCGGTGATGAGGCTGTATATCCCGCGGAAGTGCGGGGGTCGTGGCTTCTTAAATGCTAAGACCCTGCACAACCGCGAGGTATGCAGCCTTAGGGAGTATTTCCGAGAAACCGACGTGGGTATGCACCAGGATGTGGTAGCGGTGGACAAAGGCCTTACCGCGCTCTCCTTGGCTAACGAGAACTGGCGCAAACCTGTGGTTTTAGAGACTAATGACCGCAGGGAGGTATGGCAGAGCAAGGAGCTTCACGGACGTTTTTATCGGGTCCTACATGGACCCGATGTAGACTTTTTGGCGTCCGTAGCCTGGCTGCGTTTTGGTGACCTCTTCGGGGAAACCGAAGGTTTTGTTTGTGCGATTATGGACGAAGTTATGATGACGAACAACTACCGGAAATACATTGTGAAGGACGGTACGGTTGACATATGTCGGGCATGTCACCGGCCCGGGGAATCCATCCGCCACATTATTTCCGGTTGTTCTAGTCTGGCTAACGGAGACTATTTGCACAGGCACAACCTTGTAGCCAGGATTATCCATCAGCAACTTGCTCTTCAATACAATCTTGTGGAATCGGAAGTACCGTACTATAGGTATGTGCCCGACCCAGTTCTCGAAAATGGCAATTGCACATTGTATTGGGATCGGTCTATCATCACTGACAGGACTATTGTGGCTAATAAGCCTGATATAGTGGTGATAGACCGACTAGAGCGTCGCGCAATGATTGTTGATATAGCAGTCCCTCATGACGAGAACCTCGTGAAGTCTGAGAAAGATAAACAAACAAAGTATCTTGACTTGGCTCGCGAGGTTGTCGACATGTGGGATGTGAACACAGCAGTCATTGTGCCGATAATCGTCACGGCCAATGGCGTAATTGCCAAGAGCCTCGATCAACATCTCAAGAGGCTCTCGTTGGGCAGCTGGATCAAAGGCTTGATCCAGAAAGCAGTACTCTTGGACACGGCGCGTATCGTTAGGAGGTTCCTCTCTCAGGAGCCCTGACCACCGGTAGCTTGGACTCTGTTCCCGATACCGGTGGGCTACTATTTTTTATATTTTTAAATGTTTTTTTTTATAATTTTTTGTAGAAATATTTAAAAATATAATTTATGTGTTATAAAAATGAATAAAGGAGATAATAATAATAATATCTTGGGACAACTCACACACGGCCATCTGATCCCAAGCTAAGCAGAGCTTGTGTTATGGTAACCAGACAACTGATATACATACTTATATAATTTATAAATACATACATAGTATAGATAAATTACACCCAGACACAGAACAAACAATAATGCTCATCACACAAAGTTTGTCCTGGGTGGGAATCGAACCCACGACCTCCGGCTTTGCAGTCAGGGTCACTAACCACTAGACCAACAGGCCAGTCAAAGCTGAAAAATAACTGTGGCATGGTTCGATCTTCGAAGGTAAACAACGCTTGCCAAAGTCGATTCGTCGATCCCGAGACTCCCACGTGCTTCGGAAGGCACACGGCGGTTCTGGAGACCAGATGTGTAGTAGCTCCATGTACCTGTCAGGGTTGGATTTTGTTCGAAAGAGTTACCGCGGCCCTAGAACGCAAAGGGCACTGATGTGAAAATAAGAACCACACGAGAAACACCGACTTCCAAAATTAAAGTGATTTTATACTTTGTAGTGGTTTTTATTGGAAGTCTGGATTAGATCAAATAAAATGAAAGAACCGGTAACTTTTTTGATCTGCTACGGTCCACGTGCTACGCCGCCTACGAGTATTTCGTAGGCTGCTACGAGTCTCGTAGGCGGTGGAGGCGTAGCAAGTTTACCTTTGCGTTGATCTTTTTGTAGTTATTACCTTGCATTTAAATGTACTTATTTATTTATTTAACAGTTATTTTACACACATTTAACTAATAGAAAAATTTAACATTTAGAAAATAGGTACAAAGGTGATACTTAAATTTATTTAGAAAATTAAAGTGCTAAGATTAATTTTTAAGGTTTGTATAACGATAGATCACTGATTCCAATCCTATCCTGTCCCATTCTAACCTACTTACTCTTTCATGCAAAACTATCACACAGGTTTTGATGTGACTGTACTAAAGTAATATAGATTATACTATCGGAACTAAATACTGTAATCTAACTATACGATAAACTTTACAAATATAATAAAACTGCAGAGTTTGTTTGTTTCAACGCACTAATCTCTGGAACTACCAGTCGGATTTAGAAAATTATTTTTGTCTATGATAGCCACACTCATAAGGAAGGCTATTATAGGCTATACGGGAATGGGAAATTCCATCGGGAACGGATTAAAACGGGACGATAGAAAAAACGGGAAATGCGCGTACGAAGTCGCGGGCAAAAGCTAGTAATTTAAAAATGAGGAATTACTTATTCCACTGGTACGGAACCACAGTCGTCAGCTAGTTTAAAATAACCGGTAATAATCTTCAATTACGTCACTGTAAATTTAGACAAATATTATAACCAAGCTTCCAGAAACCTTTAAAAAAATATAAAATAACACACTGTACAATTCAAACCGTCGAAAATTTATTATCGGCAATAAAGCTGGGAACACTCCTAAAGCATTGCTAATTAATGTAAACACAGAACGATTAGGAGTACGAATAAACACGCGAAATGGCCTACTGCTGTAATAAATACCTATAATAATTTTAATTACCCCAGAAAAAAGACATTAAACAGTATAAGAGATAAAAAACGCCATATTGCAAATGAGAGAAACAATAAGGGGAGTGAGATAAAATTATATTTTTAAAATGTATTATATTAATGTATATATTAGGTGGGACAGGGCCGCACTCGGCGAGGTCATCAGGATAAATAAATTATGATATAGTGGGGAGTTTTTAGCGCCCGACGCGCTGGACCACAGAGCTCGGTTTATTAGAAGTGGCCGTTAACCATTCTTTTTGATTAGGTTTGTGTCTTTTTAAATGAGATCTGTTTATCGTTGAAGAATGTTCGCTTTTCTAACTGACTTCAAAAAAAGAAGGAGGTTCTCAATTCGGTTGTTTTTTTATATTTGTTACCTCATATTCCGTCATTATGAAACGATTAAAAAAAATCTTGTTTTATGTGAAAGGATATACTTCTCGATTGGTCCCATTGACATTTATCAAAATAGGTTTAGTGGTTTGGTTTTTAAATACAAAAAGTAGGAAAAAATATGTGGAAATATCATCCATATTATACGAAATTGCGTATTCTGCTTTCCTGTGACCTTCCAGTGGTATTGTTAAGTGTGGGGCACAACTTAAATTTAAAAATAAAAATCTATTTACAAACCAACTTCTTTTTTTTCGGAAGTCTGTTTTTTTTGTGAAAATTTTTTCTTTAGATTAATCATAGTAAATCATTTTTTATTTCACTTTTACGTTGGGTTTGAAAATCGGGGAACTTGAAAATTGTTTCAGAGCTTCTATTGTTAACCATTCTGTGCAAAAAGCATTAGCACATGGTCTTGCAAAGGCTGCGGTATTTCAGACTATAATGTATCTCTGTGCCATATCTCATCTAGATCCGTTCAGCCGTTCGATGGATGATTGAGTTACAAATATCCATCGAAACTTTTGCAAATATAATATTAATTATAGTACTGTAGATAACAAATTCATAGTTTTTAAATATTTAAAAAAATCTTATTGTTCTAACATCACTAGGTACTTTTTAAACAATGTCACTTCTAGTCTTACCACAGACAACGCGAACGTGAGTTTAAAAAAAAATGTCGTCGGTGTCTAATGAATTTATGGTCAGGAACTTGGTCGGTGGCCGAGCATTTTTTTCTCCTGGGACATGATAAAGACTGATACCAGTGCACGTGACGAATAGTGCGGAAATGTTGGGATTATATTCTCGTTGAGTTAATTATTTTATTTGCATTTTAGTAAGTTAGTCAGTATCGTATCATAACTCAAGGGCCCTTGGCAATCCCCAGTGGATTGCCAAGGGCCCTTGAGTTATGATACAATACTGACCCTGGGCTTGCCTTGGGCCTAGTAGGTTGTCACGTCGATTGCAGCTGGTGCATTGGTGGGATTCGTTTAATCCTGAAAAGTACAAGTATATGGGTACTTGGGGTTCTTCAACGTGTGGCTCATGGTCTAAACAGGGGGCACCGCACTCACATTCAATTGGGTACACCATTTCACCAGCATTTCAGCAAGACGACCAGCCGGTCGATTCTGTCGACATCTCACGGTGTTCACTTTGGCGGAGTGAACGACAATAGAGCTGTCATTCCATCTTATTTGTATGGTTTGACAACTCACCTGTCGTGCGCCCTGCCCAAGTGTTCACTTCGACATGTTTACAGAATCGCACTGCTGAGCCCATAATTCGATACTTAATGTGTGTACCCTTTTTTGTTTTGTTTTGTTTCAACTCTGCGACCATGTGTGCCTATAGTATAAAATAGTCACTAAGAACTTAGATAATTATCAAAAAACAGTATCCACGAGAACACTGCCGACAAACAGTAGGTACAGACAGCAGTTTGGCAGAAAATATGTGTTTTAATAAAACCAAGTTAAAAATTTATAGTTGTAAATTCACTTAAATAAAAACTACTAACTAAAACTATAAATAACCTAAAATATGGCGTCGAAGAATTCCTCCGCATCGCTGGCCACTGGTAATGAGCCCAAAAGGCTGGGAGCATTGCCACGTTGTATGGCAATGCTTTGCCCGAGGAAAAAGTCAGCCCTTTGGGTCACGCGAAGTGCCAACTAAGTGTCTTGACGAAAATATGTTGGTGAATGGGCGCCGTCAGCTGGGGCTGGTCGTCTCACAACAACCACGGTTTGTTTTAATTATTTGTACTTTAAATTGTAGTTGCAATGCTTAACCTTTGTCGCAGGTAAAAGTCAGCCCTTTGGGTCATGCGAAGTGTCAACTAAGCGTCTTGGCAGATCTTTACACAAGTTATGAGCATACGGACCCCACGACCCGAGAGTTTCAACCCCAATCGGCTCGAAAATATAACTACCAACGAGGTTAATATATTTTCGCCGCTTGAAGTTCTCCGCAGCCGCACAGCACGAAGAGCTGGGAAGATGGGATGGCGCAAGAGTAGCGACACAAGTAGCATCCCACACTAATGGCCAAACAGTTAAAAAAAGTATTATTAAAAGCGTGATCATGGACATTGCTGATGATTATGTTCAGTGGTATTCAAAGAACAGTCATCAAGGACAGAACCTCCATAACAGTAAAGAGCAATGCTGACCTTAGTATTGGTTACACTCTGATATGTTTGAACTTAGGAACAGTATTTTTTCGGGCATAATATTTTCATTTGCATATCTTTTTCGCATTAAAATTATTCTGCAGTCTGCTTTCAGACTCACGGAAAGCATTTGCAGCCTTGCACACGTTGTGACCACCTATTTTAATCGGTATTTTTGTGGTTGTTACTTTCCAGTTTCTCCATATGGAGATCGCTAGGAAAATTTTGATATGGTCCATAAGTAATGATTGCCTTTCAGGGAATCCAGAATCCAGGCTTTAAGTTATGTGTGTTGGTTAGCTATCATAAGTTTTTAGATATCACTATTCCAAACTAATTTCTACTAGAGGAGGAGTTTTAATGTTATAAATATCGTAACCACATAATTTGCGCAACCAATAAAATTGTGCACCTAGTTTTTTTTGTAAAATTATTATTAACAGCTCATTTTTCGAAGTACGACAGCTTAGCTTCCACCGAAAATCTCACGATGTCTGAAATAGAGACAATAAAAAAGTTAGTTGCTACAGCCTGAACCCGATCAGATCGCGATCGTTTTAAATGATAAACTTATTAGCAGAATAAACTCTTTTTCTTTCTTTCTTCTTTCAGAATGTATGAAATTGACAAGCGATACCGAAATGTCAATCTTATCCCGGTGTAATATGTCAGTTTATTTGGAGCCCAAGTCCACAGCTCCACTAGCCACCCTGACCGATCTTTGGTCGCCGTATTAACGAAAAAGGCACCATCGCCCAATTCCGGTCGGATATATTTTCCACTTGGTTAGCCGATTTTACGGGCAATTGGGTTTAGGGGGCGTCCAAAGGTCGGCACTCGAACCCTGGACAATGGCTGGATAGTTTGGCTAGTGCCATTTGATGGAGCGCTACTGATAATGTTAACGGCTTTGTTTGGGATGTGTTTGTGGAATCAATTTGTTGAATGGGTCGGAGGACGTTGTGTAGAAAGGGACATAAATGTGTTGGTGAATGAGCGCCGTTAGCTGGGGCTGGTCATCTCTCAACAGCCACGGTTTTTTTAAATTATTTGTTCTTAAAATTGTAGTTTCTTTTTGCTTTTATTGTGGACGCCTTTTTACATCACAATTTTGTTCCCCTAATGTGTGTGAGATTTTGGCTCATAAATTACGTAATTTTCGCATGTATACTTTGGTTAATTTGTACCTACTACATTTCAAGAATGGCATCGATATTCCACGAAAACTTGATTTGGAATTTTTACTCGTATTTTAAGTCTTACAGTTAATGGGTTGTGGGCAGCCGCTCCACCTAAAATACTGGTATTCAGCTGAATCCGATTTGACTGGGAACCGACCCCAATATAAGTTGGGAAAAGGCTAGGCAGATGATGACTCGTATTTTAAGTCTTTTAGAATGAAACTACCTCCATTCCTCTTGACTCGTTCACCATGACAATGGAAAATTCTATCCACAAATAACAAGTTATTACTATCAACTGAGTCAAGCGGAGGAAATGACAGTATGTTATCTAAATGCACTTGTAGTTGTAGGTATATTGAGTTCGAAGGAGTTACCGCGACCCTGGAACGCAAAGGGCATTTCAAGGAACACGGGTGGGTTTTAGACAGTTAGAGTCTGATCCTAACCTCGCCTTCACCCAAAGCGGGAGAAGTCACTATATGATTTCCCGTCCAGAAAAAAAAGACAAGGAAATTCTCATAATGAAATGCTTTTGAGTGAAATAGATGTCACTTGTACAAACTAACTTCATTGTCTCATCTATCAGTTTTAGCTTTTAAAAATCGCTGTCTGTTCAGTTTTCTTTAATTATGACTGACTGACCCTGACTCCAAAGAAGGAACTTCCTGCCGAACAATTAAATCCCGCACAGATAGGGTGCTACTAGTTTTATATCGACAGTTCCACTTTACGAGCACCCTGTAATTGGAAACGAGCGCAGTTACTACACGGACATTATAACAATGGTCATGGTAGCAATTATTTCATTGGGTTGGGGAACTATTTAGTACTACGATTTTTAAGCTTTTTGTATTTGACTGCTACGTTGGTCATTATTATGACAGTATTGGGATAAATGATATAAATTATTTTGGGTGCCAATTCTACCTACTATTTTTAAGCATTCGGATCTCAGTCCAAATCTGTCAAAAATGTAAAATAAGGGTTTTTTTGACAGATTGCAACTTAGATGCGAATTGGCACTTAGGTTCAAAATCAGACTTTCACAAGTCAATAGTCTTTTGGTCACTTGAAACTAGATATGGCCATTATTTCCTTGCTGACTACTCTGAGAAGAAACACCGAAGCAAACTGAGAGATCGAAGTCTATTTAAAAGACCATAGAGTCCTATTAATATATTGATCAGATCAAATAAAAACCATAACGGTTATTTTTGAAGAAAAGACCAGTCCTGTCTAGGCAGTGTACAGTAAAACTATTTTCTTAATATCCATCGGC
Organism: Melanchra persicariae; assembly: GCA_947386135.1. Lineage (NCBI taxonomy): Eukaryota > Metazoa > Arthropoda > Insecta > Lepidoptera > Noctuidae > Melanchra > Melanchra persicariae. Next base: position 2,234,638 of record OX376661.1, on the reverse strand, counting down.
AATCTTCGCTTTTCCGAATACAAACGAATGCTAATGCCCATGTCCATCAATTATCAGATTTATCGTGTGTAATAATTTGAATTCAGAACTAAGTACTTCATTGTTTTAAAGTTCACACGGGACTCAAAACCAAAACCACAATAAAGTACTTAGTTCTGAATTCAAATTATTATGCACGATAAATATAATTGATAGAAATAGAAATAAGCATTCGTTTGTATTCGGAAAAGCGAAGATTGCCGAGGGATATTATCAAAATAGTTGTACTGTACGTGTCAGTTATCGTGTTGCTTAACTCAGCAACTCTAAAGAGCTCAAAATAACAAACTTAAATTATAAATAACGATACCTAACCGTAGACACAGAGGATTATTAGAGTATTGACTAAATTAAGATTCTGCTAATCAGCGTTTCAACTAACCATATCGTTAGATTCAGTGACTAAATAGCCGAATTTTAAACCACGAAAACCATACATCACCATAATAATCCGGCATCAAAGCCGGCTAATCGAAACTCCGAGCAACGGGGTGAATATTTCGTTAATCTTGAACAAAATGGTGATAATATGCGACGCGGTTTCTTGCGAGTTACACAGTTAATTTATGCCACAACACGAACTATAGCATTTTAACTCCTTCGGAGATAGTGGTTGAGGGGGAAAGAGGTTTAAGTCTGGTTTTTAGGATTTTGAGTTTTCGTTGGCAGGTACTCGTAGAGGCAATAGTTTTTATTTTATGATTAATTTTTAAGCCGAATTCAATTGATACTAGTGATAGTCTTGCGTTAGACTATTACCTTGCCTGATAGAAAGAGATGGTGCGATCGATGATGGAGCATAGTCCACATTCACTCTTGACCGTTGAAAAAAAAAAACTAAATAGTTTACCCTTTTTTCGACTGTAACGTTCAAATCCTATGTACGAGCAAGTAATATAGAGCGAGCTTACACTCCCCAACGCGACGGAGCATAAATCCAAGCTGTTACTATGATATTGCTGATCGCAAAGCTGAACAAGTTTCGAAGACGTTGAAAGAGTTTTAATCCAGGAGCCCATGGTGCGGTTGCTCAATAATGGTTTTCAAGGCTTGGAAATCAAATTCAAGTCCTACTCTGAGGTACTGCTTACTATCAGTGTGCGTATTTTGAATAAATAAGATTATGACACATTTATTTGACACGAAAATTAGACCAACAAGACAGTGAAAGAGTTGAAATACCTATTCGTACGTTTTTTGATTCGATAAATAAATCCAAAAGAAGGAGCTTATTTGCGGCAAGTATCATGCCTAAAATGCATGAAAAAAATTAAAATATTAAAATGAAAAATTAGGAAAAACTACAATTAGGGAAAATATACTTACTCCTTTTTTCTATCGGCGGTTAGTGGCGATCCGACTTAACCGAAGCCAAAAAGTGTACAGTCACGCCTGACTCCCCCCGCGACCCCCACGACCCCCGCGACTACCCCCACACCCCCGCCACCCCCTGTCCGGGCTAACTTCATAAGACTATGAATTTAAATACGTTAGTCGATGTCAAAGGGTCGTCGTGTTGCATCCGTTAGGAGCGGTAAAATGACGCTTTTTGGAAAATGGGATAAAGGTGATTTAGTCATTGTGAGGTTTAAGCTGCTGGACTAAATACGTTAGTAGTATTATTTTATGAATGCTAAAGTTTGTCTCATGTCCTCTGTTGAACACAAACTCACTAAAGGTGAGTCGTGATGATCTTCAAAATAATGAAATTTTGAAAAAATTAATTGTACTCATAATTATTAACAACTTTTACTATGAGCAGAATAAACGACAGAATAAACGCAATACCACTTAAGGGGTAGTTATTACCCCTTAAGAGGTATTGCGTTTATTCTGTTACGTATACGTTGTGTAAATTGTCAATTTACACGATTGTAAATTAAACTAGTGTCAAATCACAAGTTACGCAATCAATTTACCTACTGCAGTCCCAACTGCAATTTATTGTTTTTACAGTCAATGGCCACCTCGACCCCGAGATTGCCGAGAAAGGCTATTTTTATGGATGGGAAAAATCATCAATGACCTCTTCCGCTCTGGGTGGAGCGAGAGGGAGTGTCAGACTACCCATCCGCTGCTCCTCCCAGTACCCTTTGCGTTCCAGGGCGGCGGTGGCTCTTTCGAAAAAAATCCGCATCAGCCGAGAGAAAGGCTTGAACTAGACCCGATGGTATCTATATATCGCTAAGCAACATTTTAGCGGCCCTGCCACCAACTTTTCTTATCACCAAGTACGGATTGTTAGTACAGAGAGTAAAAATATTCGGAACACGACCCCCACTTGATGTTTGTTAATTACTAATTACTAAACTTTCACTAGCCATGACTTTGATGGCAATGAATTAGAATTAGATATCGTTTTGTTTTGAATTGAAATTAGGGATTTTCTGGAAAATTTTGACTTTACAGATTATAAGTAACATAAGTCGTTTGAAGATTTGAGAGATCATAAACCTGTAAAAGGTTTTATATTCAAGGTTAAGCAACACTTGCCGAGGTCGGACTGTGGATGGGTGAGCATCCACTACATTTGTAGACCTTTGACAGTGGTAAAAGATAGCCAGAAACCAGAAAATCTGACACCAGTCAAGCGACAATGGAGCACGATTTCCTGGAAGTATTAACAAGAATTCCCTGCCAGAGTCTGAGTCTCCTGATGGCTACAACCCGGAAGTCTTAAGTCAAGAGTGAATAGGTTACTAATTCTCCATCTTCGACCACATCATCGTTTACCACCAGGGGGCCTAGACAAAAAGCATTTCTGTAACGTTAACGTCAGACGCTCAAGACAAAATGTACGGGAATGACATCTGGTGTGGAAAGGAAACGTCATCACCTAATGTCATTCCCATACATTTTGTCGTCGGTCAAACTGGAAGCTTACCCCCACATATTTGGGAAAACGCTACGAAGATTGATTGATCAGACATTATTAGTACATCTTAAGTAATATATAAAAGTACCAAATTGAGTTTGTAAAGGCTGTTCCAGAAGTGCATGGTAATTTTTATTGATGATGTTGGGTAGCTGATATACATTAATGAAGAAATTTTAATGTCTGACGCAGTTGATGACATCAAATCTGTGAGTAAATGCCACCAACAGTAACAAACTGCTTTAGAACCCATTTCTTCGGAACTTTTTAGACGTTTTTTCTGGTCGAATTTAAAAAAAAAAACATTTTTATTTGTTCTCCTTTATGTATATCAGGTACCCAACATCACACTTAACCACGAATACCATGAATGATCACACATTTCCGGAACAGCCTGTTTGCTTGTGCAAGCATACAGCGTGTTACACGCCTAAATTTATTAAAACTTTATGTACTAGTAAAAACACTGTACAAAGGCGGACTTTTCTTGGGTAGCTGACTTTACCTTTGGGTGGCGCAGAGACAACACGACTGATGCAACTTAAAGTAAAGACAAACAGGGGAAAAGAAATCAATCATGAAAACGTAAATAAAATTAACAGTGTTATTAACAAAAATGTATCCAACGAATTAACGCTGTGATGATTCTACCAACGTCTTGTGAATATGCTCACATGCCTTCACTTTAAAATACAACCGACTGGTTGCAGTCCTAATGTTCAGAGGGGGCGCATTCCAAAGGAAGATCACCTGGACAAAGAAAGAGGAGTGGATAAATTTAGAGCGGTGTGAGGGACAACCTAGAAGACGATCGACGAACTTATGCTAATAAATTTTAGTCCAGAAATAGATGAGACCCTGGAGATGGTTTTAGGCAACTTTTTTTTGCGAAAACGAGCGAAGCCACTACAAAAAGTTGGTATGCTTATATTTCCAAGTATAGTGACGAACAAAAACAACTGTCCCATAGCATGTCTGCACCACACAAGGGCGCACAAATTGATTTTTCACCACTAATCGTAGGTAGGTACTGCGCCACGGAGGCCAATAAACGGTGGGGATGTCTTTATGGGGCAACAACTAGCAAACCGCCATTACGAGATCGCTATTAACTTGGGATGCTAGAAGGAGTGGATGTGGTGGAAGTTTATTTATTTTGAAAGGCAAACAAATTAACGATACACGGCTTTTGACGTTGCGCCCTGGTCATCAAGGCAACGCTTGCAAAGATCTCTCTGCGTCTCGGAAAGTTAACTAAAATGTGGATTAATGTCAAAAATAAGAAGGTAAAACTGTCAATTTGATGATTCGAGGTGTGGGATTCGAGTCGACATGTCTTGAAACAAAGCTAAGGTGTTGGCGTCTGCTAAAACTGTTGACTTGATTCGATATGGCGTCGAGATAGAGGACAGGCCTTGGAAATGAAAATATTATTATTATAGGAGTAAGTCGTTGGTCTTGGCTTGTCAGCCGTATCGTATAAATATGCCATATCCCAGAAAAAAAATCCCATAGAAACAACACAATAACTGATAAAAAAAAATTACAGATCCAAGTTAACAGAAACAATTTCCGCAATTTCAAAGGCAATTTTTATATGGACAGTAAAATTCATGTTCACAGTTAATTTGCTTAACAATCTGTCTCCATGACCGAAAACGTAATGCCGATTTGCCTCCTCCAAAACAAATCAATAGGTTCGGACATCGCTCCTATCGCCCGTATCTTCGCGAAACACGTAAACAGCGGTGTGGGATCGTAAAAGGAAATGCGTTCGACTGTAGCGCGCAATTTGCGCTGCCGTACGTATTGATCAGGGTATATTGTTGGCAGCTGGACACGACGATGGGCAGTTCTTTTCGTGTTACTACAAGGGATTCTTTGTACAACTATTGAAGGAAAGTTAAATCATAGAAGTTAAGGATGTTTGTTTACAAATTAGACAGTAAAATGGTTGCTATAGAATGGGATTATTTATTTTCCTAACTAACTTACTATTACTCTTAAATAACTAAAACTAAAAGTAATCTTACTGTGGCGTGAAAAAATTCCTCCGTATCGCTGACCACTTGTAATTTTGCCCAAAAGGCTGGCAGCATTGCCTCGTCGTATGGTAATGCTAATCCTTTGTCCGAGTTATAAGCTAGCCCTCGGATCCTGCGAAGCGTGTATAGTTGCTTGATTTTTCATCCTAAGATACAACTTTTGAATCTTAATTTTAAAACACTATTCTATTTATTCGGTTTTTTAATTGGAAACCCATTTTTTGTTTTATCAAATCATCAAAAATGGATATAGATAAGACGCATCAAAGTTTTGAAGTGTGTGGGGGCTGGTTACCTCTTATCTATTTATTTCAAAAAACCCTTCGTTATTTTTTTTTAGTGATTATTTAATCTTGGACGATTTGCCTCAAGTTTTTACTAATTTAACCTTTCATTCTGTGTGCCCCAGATCATGCCATAGTGACCTATGCACTGCCACCTACGATGTAAGTGGCAATGTTTTAGGCCACTCAAATCTAAGTTACTATACCGTACCAGCGACAAAAAGAACAAGAAGAATTCTGTTGTTCATATTATACTGGGAAAAGCAGCAGTCTAATTGCGTAATACACGAATGAATGCAATTTACTTTGCCTTTCATAATTTCATTTCAACAGTGTTCATTTGTTTTAAGTTGTCGATATTAAATTTTGAAACATTTATGTAGCAATGGCTCGGGCATTCCTTTTGATTGTGAAATAATAATAACATTCCTTGCAGGTCGAGTTACGCTATGTAAAAAAAAAAATAGTGAACGACAATGCTCTCTTCTCAACCGTTCTGAAGGTCATCTTTGGTAATTAAAAAGCGTTTAAATTCAAATCACAATGTCAACTTAGTTTTCCATATTTATTTTTATCTTTGTTGAGGAATGGGCTTGCTCTTCGAACGCACCAGAGAATGGGCAGCAGCATTCTCTGTAGGTACATTGCTACAGCTATACTGCGATCGCCAACTCGCCTGCCAAGCGTGGCGATTATGGCAATCCCCCCCATTTGGGGGAGGCCTATGACCAGCAGAGGACGTCTTTCGGCTGATATGATGATGATGATGATGGGCTTGCTCTTGAGCAATCAATGTCAAAAATTTGTCGAAATGTAGGGAAACTAGAGGTGTTTTTAGCGATGCGAATGTTCCTTAAAAATATCGGAATTACACCTCTGAGTAAAATTCATCTACTAACTAATCAGCAAACTTAATGACAAAATAAATCAGCAATCCAATCAAAGGGAACTATAAAGGCGATCACCGCCACACCAGCGACGGGCTATACCTCATAATAATTACGAGTTATGCCCATAAAATCCTAACACATTATTTTTATAACCATATAAAAATATTATGGTTATATCTTGTCCAAAGCTACGGTATATTGATGGTGGTCATCTAATTTGGATTAAGATATCATTATGGTGTGTAAGTGGGGTGTAAAAGTATTGATTTTATGGGTCGTGTGGTAACCAGGAGGAGAAAGTTGTAAATAATTATACCTAGATGATTCAGGAGTAGAGGACGACACAGCCTGTAACACAACATGTAACAGAACAAAGGCAATACCTCTTAAGGGGTCATTGTACTCATGACTATGAACAACTTTTACTATGGGGCTAACCTCGAAATCGCAAAAAAAAACACCTACATATTGTCCAGATGTCCACCGCATAGCTTTGTTGTAACAGCTCACTCCTGCCTGAACTCGTCTACACCATGTTCATGTCCTACACTAGCTAGAAGTGACTGTGTAAAGTATCTAGGTCTGCAAATAGATGATGGCCTACGATGGGACAAACAGATAGAAATGGTAACTAGCAGGACAATGCGTCTTATATATGTTTTTAAATCCCTTAGAGACTCGGCTGATAGAGACACATTAAAAATGGTTTATCTGGCACTGTGTCAGTCGATTATTGGATATTGTATTACTGTATGGGGTGCTGCTATTAAAACTAATTTCCTGAAGGCAGAGCGAGCTCAAAGAGCCGTACTAAAAGTTATGTCTAAGAAACCGTACATATATCCAACCAAGCAACTTTATGATGAATGTAAGGTATTAACAGTTAGACAGCTGTTTATCTTGCAGTCTGTACTCGGAACTCATAGAGTCATGCCCAGATCCAACCCAAAAAAACGCACAAATATCCCATCAGGTGTAACACATAGAACTACATTTGCCAAACATCAATTTTACGTAATAGGTTCTTATATATATAAGAAACTACACAAAATATTAAATATACTTGATTTAAACAGACACACACTTAAACACAAAATCACTCAATGGCTACTACAACAGGACTACTTCACAACGGAGAATCTTCTAGCATACATCTCTTAAAAATACTATCGCAAATTTCACGCACATATACACACACATACACGCACCATCACACACCATTACTTGTACAGACATCCATACGAGAACTATAGCTGTAAGTCACCATCCGAGGACCTTCTAGAAAACCATGTTAACGACGACTTACGACTTTATTAACAAGACAGAAAGAAAGAGAAAACAATTTTTAGGTTGATGAGCCTATTCGTATAGCGCTATCTCAATATTTTTTTGGTATGACTTCCTATGAACAATGCGAGGACCTAAATACATTCGAAAACCCGCCTGGGAAGTATCATCCGAGGACCTGTGTGTGAGCCAAACGAGGACCTTAACCATCTGACCAGGGACACCAATGCGAGGACCTAATTTAACACACTTTTTCTCATTTCTTGTACAATGTGAGGACGCAGTACTAGACTTTTCATGATCAGTACGAGGACGTTTTTCCGAGTAGACGGTGTACAAAACGAGGACCTTTTGAAAATTTCCAACAAAAATAATTTTAACACACTTATAATTTTACCATAATAATATTTAAATCATCTTCATGTAGGCAATTCTATTCACACACGTCAATTTCTTGATTTAAGTACCATCAGAGGACTTTATTTGATTTTAACTGACAAACGTTCAAAATGTAAGTGTGATATAACAATATTATAATCATGGTGATTTTATGAAGCTTTCGCTGGAGTTGTCTCCTCAACGGTTACTAGTAACGTCTTGAAACTTTGTGTGCTATTTGTTGATATTACATTTCATAGTAATACATCTGTTATGTTGATGTTATGTAGCTGCTGCTGGAATTGTCTCCATGTGAGACAACTCTTCAACGGTTACTTGTAGCGTCTTGGAACTCTGTGTGCTTTTTGTTGATATTGCATAGCAATACATAGTCATGGTGATGTTATGTAGCTGCTGCTCAAACGGAGAGGAGAACTACTGCTACCATAATTCTGGAGCTCGAAAGACAATATTGTTCAAGCGCACCCCCGACTATCATCGTCGCACATCATCACCTAATGTGGCTGATTCAACGACCGCAGCAGCACTTATTCCCATAAAAGGCATCATCGTCTGCCTTGCCTTTTCCCAACTATATTGGGGTCGGCTCCCAGTCAAACCGGATTCAGCCGCTTCCGACTCATGCGACGCAGGTACTTCCCAAAGCATTCGTATCCAGTAAGCACCTGAGTCAGCTGGAAACTAAGGGCGCCATGTCGCTTATCCAGTCACTCATTAACCTAATAACCATCGCTTTCTGCGGTCTTCGCAGTGCCACGGCGTTTCGGGCTATTAGGTTTACCACACAGGCGCCTCATAAATGGCAGGCGGGCGGGCAATGGACCGCACGATCCCCACATAGTCTCCTGCAGGAAGCGTTTGGCCCTGCTAAATTGGGTCCAAGCCACGAAAGAGCACCTACAATGCACATCAACCTGGGAACCAGCCGCTGAATGTGCGACATATGTGAATCCCGAGGTGGCTTGTTCCTAGGTTTCCATGGGGAAACAGAGGGTTTCGGACTTATGCAAAGCCACTCTTCGAGACCCAAACGCCAGATTCTTCCGACGACCTGCATAACCCCTGCCGTGGCCAGTATTACCGCTTGCCAATGTCATTGCCCCCGGGCCGTCACCAGGGTATCATCAGCGTAACATATCTCATCGACACCGTGCAAGAAGTGCAGCGCCCAGTCATATCCAGTTCAATATTCCACAGCGGTAGCTCTAGGACCGAACCCTGTTGTTTCTAGCCAGCCATAAGGATGATGGTTGAATAAATGTAGTAGTGTTGCAACAGTGATTGTCATTGATTATCCTGGCTGTACAGCTGTACAGCCAGGTTGGGGGCAGTTAAAAAAAGTTTTGCTTGTTTTCAGTGTTATCTTTGCTCCAATTTACAACCTAAAATGCTAAAGGGAGTTCTATAGATTTAACCATAAAAAAATTAACGTACACACTTAATTAAAATAACAGAACGGTGGAGCAAGCTCCGACGCGATCTGATAGTTGTATGGAATAAGCGACTGTCGCAATCGCAACCCAGCGTTGGGCCCACCACAATCGTGTCGTATTCGAGGACTCGGTAATGCATGCGATGGAGGTCTGTTCTTGTAGCGGCGATCAGCGGTGGTGACCTCTCGCGTTCGGCCCTGGTCCAATCCATGGTCCGGAGTGAGAGGGCCATAGGAAACAGTCACCTCCTTCTGCAAAACAGAAATGCAAGCGAAGGAGGAGGCGAGATGGGTGAGGAAGAGGCAATCCTCACGTCCCAGCCGCCGAAGGAGACGCCCTGTGCGTCAGCAGTCGCCCTCAAGCTCCGCCCAGAGCGGGAGAAGTCATTTGATGATTTCACATCCAAAGAAAAATGGGTATGGTTCTAGAGTTTCAAAAGCTTTTTGTCTCGTACTGTAAATATGATGTACTTCCATGCAAATGGTCATCCCCAATTTCACCATCATAGGATGAGAGTTCTGTTACAATGGAAAAATTACCCAATTTCATTGTTACGTAGTTTAAGGCCTCTGTAGATTGATTTTATTTTGATCACTCGAGAAATAATTGATTTTATAAAATCAGACAATTTTGAAACAATTAAAAGGCCAATACACATGGAAATCTATCCAAATGGGGACCTGAATACACATGTTCGGAAAAGCTATCAATATGAGGACTTTTAAACACACTGCGTGGAAAAACTTCCATCCGAGGACATATGTGTGAAGAATAACACATCAACAGTCCCCGCAAGGTACTTAAAATATGACTGAAGTGTAAATGTAGTGTGTTAAAAATTTATGAGAGCTCACACACGTTCGGAATGTGAATATGAATTTCCGCGATCAAACCGAGGTCCACCGAGGTCGACATCAAGTTTCCCTTATTAAGTATATAGAAAGGCTCAAAATCGAATGGAGAATACGATGAATTGGTCGGGTCAATCCGAGGACGTACGAAAAGGTCCTCGGATTGAAAATGTCCTCGGATGTGCCTTGTGTATTCAGGTGCATGTCCTCGCATGGTACTTAAAACAAACACACATACACTCACACTAACACTCACTACACGAACACTCACTCACTTACACAAAACATTAAGTAACCTACCTACACTTATTTTATAGAATAACTTCGACACTGTTTCACTTGTTACAGAATGTCAATTATTTACTGTACCTACCCATATGGCTGAACCCTATCTCTTAAGATACAGGCTAGACTTGTTTAAGGGATAGAGTCTATATAATTGTGCTTATAATAGTGTGACAAATGTAAAATGTATAATCTACAATGTATACAGTGCAATGTGTTCCTGTTTTATGAAATAAATATCATTATTATTATTATTATTATTATATAGATGTGCGCACAGAAATGTATGCCACAGCCAATTTTTTTTTCGAGATTTCAGTACACACTCGTTGTGTAACACTGATAAAAATTACCAGCAAATCTTCTGTTACAGTTTCCCAAAACGTTATGGCTATACTTTCACTGTGCTTATGGCTAAGGAGTGGAATTATAGTTTCCTGATAGCTACAACCTGGTCTTCAAGCCAATAGTGGAGAAGTTAATTCTAGGCAAGCGTGCTACATCATCGATTTCCATCAGGTGAGATTGTGATCAAACTTTATCAACAATAACAATAAAAAAATGCGTGAGTGTCGCGGAACACTCGGTTGGAACGAAGTTCGGGGATATTTTTGTCCGGGGATGAAGAATCGTGTCACTCAATGGATAACCGTCTACACTAAAAAAAGGGTCGTGATGGAAATTCGTGACGGAAAAATCTTACACTTTTTTTCGCCTAGCCCTCCCCATCCACCAAGTTCGTACCGTGTGATAAAATACTTTCACAAAAGTAGCTCGGTACAAGCGACAAAAAAATCGCAAGTCTAAGTAGACAGTCGCAAGTGTGTATCTTGGGGACTGTCAAGCGTTGTCATCCCACGTGCATTACAAGAACTATGCCCCGAGCGGTACTGGGTACAGTCGGGACGAAAAATTGCTCGCTATTTACAGGTTATGAAAAAAACATTTCCTTGATTATTTTTAGGATAAGGAATGTACGGATACTTGTTTAATAAAAGTTTCTTAGATTTCAAAAGCCATCAGCAGAGACGTTACGCGATTGAAAAGCTGCTGATTTTTAACATTAGTCAACAGATTAATTTAAATCGTTCTTGGCCCAGAAAGAGATGGCGTGACGCGTTAGACTCCTACCGCAAGGATTGGCCAGATATGGCAAAGGATAGAGAACATTGGAAGAAAGGAAGGGTGGTCCTGCAGTGGGACACTACATGCTCATAATAATAAAAGAGGTAGCTTGAAATATGGAAATTTAAGACCAGCTTGTCGAATCGAATGAGATATTATCAATAAAAATATGTGGGTAATTTTTTAATACCTAAATGATTTGAGTCATATCAAATCCGAAAACAATTTTAAATGATGAATGATGAACCATCTGAAAGTAGCCCGAAGGATCGCCACAGACTGAAGTAACAGTGGGCAGGGCACATTGCTCGCAGAACAGATGGTCGATGGGACCGAACAGTTTTGGAGCGCGGCGACCGCGTACCGGAAGACGTAGCGTTGGAAGGCCTCCCACGAGATGGACCAATGACCTGTTGAGGGTCGCTGGTAGCCGATGCATGCGAGACGCACAGGACCGGTTGTTGTACCGACACTTGGGAGAGACCCATGTCCAGCAGTGGACGTCTTTCGGCTGATAATTATTTATTTATTTATTTATTTAAACTCTATGTACAATAGTGGTACATGGGCGGACTTAATGCAACAAGGCATTCTCTACCAGTCAACCTTTGGGTCAAAAAGACTACACTGTGGTAGGTGTACAACAAATAAATAAGATTTAAAGTATAATTTTATTTTAGAAATAATAAAGAAATAATATATATATAATACTAATAAAATACATACATATGCTATAATAATAAACTAATAAATATGATGTTACATAATAATATTTCTGATTGAGAGAACTCATAATAATAATGACGAAGACCAAACTAAGCATGACAGGCTTTTAAGTAGTGTTTTCGGATTATGATGATGATGATGACTGAGAATAGAGAACAAGACATATTTGAAATAAATAAATACTCATTGACATCTACTTTTACCATTTTATATAAAAACAAAATCGCAGAAATACTGTAACACATTTTCCCATCCAACTGTCCCCCCATAATCGAAAACTCCAACATGTTACAAAGAAAAATAACAACCTTTGCACACGACTGTACATAGAGGTACACTCAAGCACAATGCAAACAATAGCGCAAGCCAACAGCGCACAAATCTTAATCTTAGCATTCATTATGGCGCAGAAACGAACCTGAATTTATTCTAGGTAACCTCGCACCGACGCTTATGAACCACGGGTAGCTTCACTTTTATGTTTATTATTATATTTATATTATATTTTGAGGAAGATAAATAATAAATTAATATCTATTAAAAAAAATTGTTTTAAGCGCGAGAAGCTCATAGATAAATAATACCAGCCGCATTGATCCTTCAAGGTTAAACAACGATTGCCGAGGTCGGTCTGTGGATGGGTGACCGTTGGTCCCGGTTGTCATTTGTAGATATTTGGCAGAAAAAATTGTGACCCGCCATCTTGGAGCGGCGGCCATATTAAATTTAGTGTAATAATACTAACTTTATCGTTTTCTTCTCTTCAAACCCTTTCATTAGAAAAAAAAAATATAATACGCGATCTTGGAGTGGCGACCATTTTGAAATTATTACAATATAGTATTGCACATTGTATTGTCACCAGAAATAAAGGCGTATGCAAAATTTCAGCTTAATCGGATACTAATAAATGGTCGAAAATGGTTTGCAAATTTTGACGCACACGGACAAACATATGAACAGTGCAACTTACATAAATAAAAGCTTATAAAAATCGAGTCACAGTTATCATAAAAAATCATTGTCATCGCACTGAACCAACGTTCTAATTCAGCTTAGAAGATTTGACTTATACAAACTGATAAACATTGAAAGTGTAATGCAAAATGTCAATAATACTCGTAGTTATTATTAACATTCAGGAAAGTGGATTGTTCTAAGACTTCATTTTTTTTTAATTAAGGTTTTTTCCTGGATGACCAAAGCGTTTTACTTGGAATGTCTGCTTATTTGAACAAATCAATCCAGCAACTGGATAATGCAAATACGTAACCCTTTGGCAAAACAGAGGGTCAATTCTACAAGTTTTTATAAACAACGTTTGCATTACAATGTCAATCGCAAACTGTCGAAAAAGCCTCATTTTTCGAACTATTTTTGTCAATTTCATTGCGAATGCGAACGTTGCTTGAAAAAAAAAATATTATTATTAACGCGTCGACTTGAGAACCTCCCCGTTTTTTTTCGTCGGTTTATTAGTAGAATTGGCACTCTGGTGGTTAGAGTTTCTGACTTCTGACCAACTCTACCAATGTCAGCCGAGAGCAGCATAACGCGCTTTCCGAGGCACAGAGGAGTTCTGGGTATTAAAAGATGGTTATGGATTTTCAAGGATTTTTGAAAATTTCAATTTTTATATAGGAAATGGGAGTCTTTATTCTCAAAGCTGAAATAAACGCGAATGAAGTCATGGACATCAGCTATTTAATAACGAATTTACGATGATTGCAAAAATAGATCAATAGTATTTTCTCAAAAAATCTACACTTAAAACCAGTCGAAAATCGAACACCAACTCGCAAAACCACAAAACATTTGCACCACACATCCGTATTCCGTTCTCACAATTTTTACACAATACACCTGGAACGGGCAATCGTTCCCGTTCAGTAATGAGAGAGAATATTACCCGATCGCCCTCAGGCGCTTTTAATTTACCGCAAGATCACCTACAGTATATAAGTTCTTTTTTTTTCGGCGTAATAAGGCGCTCTGAGTTGCTCACCGTTTTGTATAACATCGATTAAGAGTTATGATTTTAAAGGGAATGAGTTTTTCTCGTATCTTTTTCGAGGATCTGGTGTTTGGTAAAATGGCTGACATTTTCTATTGTTGTTTAGTTTTTTTTTTTGTGTGAGGTTTTCCATGCGCAGTTTTTCTTTGTGTGTCTGATGCGACACATTAAGGTTACAAAATGGATTTTAGAAATGAAGATACATGGGCTTAAAAATGAATCATGTATGCTGAGTCGTTGCAATATTGGTACCGGCTGTCAATCCGTAGATATCACAGTCAGTACGTATTTCAACGCCCAATATTTTGAGTTTTCTCGAGAATAAAAAAATTGATGAATGAATGATTTCAAGATGAGAATACTACTGGGTAATTGTCATCGCTACAAGAAAATATTTTTTCCTTCAACAAATCTATGTATCCATAGGTACATACACTACACTGACCGAGTGTACTCCACACAGATCGCCAATAGTCGACAACGGCTAATGGCGGCCATTTCTATTAGTTTTTATTATGCTTTGCCCCCAGTGTGTGGTGAACTGTTTTCCTTATTGCGATGTATTTCGTGTTTTTGCAGGATTTGGGTATTGATTGTGTTGTATGAAGAGGTTTTGGACTCGACTTACTTATGTCAGAGTCGAAACTGTTTATCGGTCAAAATTTTGACTGCAATAGGTAATATGCATGAAAAAAATATTTGCTATCTACATAGCACACATACAAGTTTTATCTTAAAATTAACAAAAATAAAATACTATCAGTGAAAATAGCATTAAAATTGATCGAAAAACCAACGAGATAATTTAACTATTTTAACCTAATAAATCTGTCCCTCTCGCGAAAACGCTGTTTTGTATGGCAGCTGTATATAGGCGTCATGGACTTCGACGTCAAAGTCCATATCCGACTTATCTTTCTAATTGTAAACTTTGAAGCTTTTTATTATAACTTCATCGCTGACACGGGAATTTAAAAATTATTTCGTGTGACGTGCTTTCTAAAGCTAATAAGTATTTCATTTTTAAATAAATAATTGCATGCACAGTTTTGAGTGAAACCAGAAAAAACTGGTTCCGACAAACATTTCTTGTGCCAAAGAAATCTGAATTACTGTCTTGCCTGCGGTAGAAAGAAGAAATGGACATCTGAAAAACTAGGATCCTACCACAATAGTGCTCACTTGCTTAACCTTCACTTTTTGAGGAAGTCTCGCTTCAACTTTTGTATGAAGCTACCTCCATCGTAGCTCCTCGGAAAGACTTCAGTGCCAAATCAGGCACACTGCGTTCTTAAGTAATTTCCCCTATCTCATTTTCCAACCTGAGGACAGAATCCGTCCCATGCTCTTCAGTCACATTTGCAGCCACTAGACCATAATGACTTTTACAGTATTAAGATACAATGAGTCCTATTTTTTTTTATTGAGGAATGGTCCATCTTTTGACCTCAATCACGCCTAATGGAAAGCGATGGAGGAGGTCTATGATGGAGCGAGCGTGCCCAAAAGATGCCCTGAGGCACTGGTACTCCCACGCTTTGACAAAACACAGCAGGTTGCTTGACGCCGTACTACGGTGGGAGGCCAACCAACCACCAACCAGGCGGGCTTAGCCCTACCACCGCCAGCTACCGCCAGTCTTGTAAGGTGTTAGGTGAGACTACCCAGGATGCGAAGAGCGCTCGGTTCAGTTGAGTGTCTGATGGAAGAAATTGCGCTACACGAGGAGGCTTCTTCATGCATACCAAACCATTTTCATTTCCCACAAAAACCATTTTCAACATAGTTTATTCCAGATCCAATGTAAATTACCCAACATTTCATTGATCATGACATAATTTTGTTAAGAGGCACTACCAAATGCAAAACCAATACTGCCAACATCACAGTTATTTCAATCCGCTTTTATTATCCACTCCATAAATGACAGAATGACAGAATCATTGTTATGACGTCACGGTGATGACGTTCGGATGGCGTATGAATTCAGTGGCGATGGCTGCAGTACAATTATAATATTGGTTGAATAATTAACCCGATTGCTACATCGTTTCGCCACAATTGTTCTGTTATGGCTATCGCTTTAGAGAGGGGATGAGAGGATATCGTTTTCGATAAATGGTTCGTGACGATGGCAAAAGACCGGACGGAATGTCTTTGTTTCTATGGAAGATGGGTAGGCCTTTAGTGTGGGACGCAACCTGTGTCGATACTCTTACGCCATCCCATCTTCCTAGTTCATCGTGTTGTGCTGGCGCTGCCGCTGCGGTTGCTGAAAACCTCAAGCGGCGTAAATATAGTAACCTCATTGGTAACTATATTTTCGAACCGTTTGGGGTTGAAACCCTTGGGCCGTGGGGCCCTTGTGCTCATAGCCTTTTCAAAGAAATTTCGAAACTGCTAGTTGTCACTTCCCGTGACCCAAGAGCTGGCTTTTACTTTGGGCAGAGACTAGGCATTGCCATTCAACGTGGCAACGCCGCCAGTCTCTTGGGCACACTACCAGCTGACAGCGTTGAAGACGAATTTTTTGATGCTATATTTTAGTTTGTTGTAAGTTTCGTGTATTTTTAATTTAAGTTATTTTCATTAAAAGCTTGCATTAATAATATATGTTTCGATAAATATAAAAATAAATCTTTTCTCGCTAAAAAGAATAATTATCTAAAGGCACATTATACTAATACTTAAGGAACGTTCGTCATCTCAGTCGAAACATGTTATGTAGGGAAATTAGGTGTGTTTGACAGATTTCAACTGAGATACAAGTGCGGCACGCTGCTTCAAAATTATTAGAAATATCCCTCTGGCAGTAACATGTCACTATCGATTAAGGACACTACATGTGAGTTATCTTGCAACCAATATACTTTGCTGAAATGTCTTTTTTTTTAAGGTGGGAAATCATCAAATTACCCCTTCCGCTCCACCCAGAGCGAGGCGAGAGCGATCTAGGTGGGGCACAGATGGGTTTTAGTCAGTAAGAGTCTGATACTCCCTCCCACTCCACCCAGAGCGGAAAGCGTCATTAAATGACGTCCCATCGTTAAAAAAGGGGTATAATAAGTATTACAATTTAAGATACGGTTACCACTAAGCATGGGGCGAACCAGCAGCTTGATCGTTTTGCCTAAACTATAAAAGGCAAATTTCATTACAGGCTTACTCATTGTACTGCTACCATTCTGCAACAAAACAAAATATTTCACTTCAAAATATCGATAAAAGCACTCGATTAATTCAGGCGGCAGTGGTTTAATCGAGTGTAGACCATCATTTCGCCTATACAGGTTGTTCCGATTCGAGTGGCACATTACCTCCGTCGCCAACACGAATTAATGATGATTTTATTCCGACCAGTGACCGCCATTTTGGAACTTTACCGACGCCATTGTTTTGTTACGTTATGTCACTCGTTTGATTGAATGGTCGGCTATCGTTGGGGAATGCGATTTTGTATTTTTGGAAATGTATTTTTTGAATGACGTAGTTTTTTCAAGTTTATTTATTTTTTTAAATTACGTCGTTGGTTTTTTTTTTTCAAAATATATATATGCTATAATTAAATGATTACGCTTTGATTACTAAGAATTTTGATTGGTAGGCATTGCATGTTCAATTGATTTCGTAAGAAACATCGAAGTAAAGAAGTAGGTATGCGAGAATTTATATTTATAGATTGCATGTGGCTAATGTTTTTGTCAACATCAAAATAGCCTTCTCAAAGTACACTCCTTGGATTCTGAGGCGGTTTAGGGACCTCCAAGTGCGTGGGGTTTTTTGACAGTGGGACTGTAAATTTCAGAAAGCTGCGTCTGCTTCTCAGGCTCTGCGGTGGCTGTCGTGCACCAAATAGTGGCTATTGGGCATCCATATCACTTGCCATAAAGTGGGCCGCCAGCTTGATTGACACCATATGGCATTAAAATAATTTCGAAAATTCCTTAAAATTTTGTGTCCGACAATTTCTAGGCACCAAATGGGTTAAAATATCAAAAAATCTGTCATATTAAAACAAGAATTTAATAAATCACATTGCGGAATTAATCATAAAGATACTCAATGCTTACTTAACTACATAACGGCGGAGTAAACAAACAGCCAAATGACGAGAATCAATAAGCCGGCAGACGACATTATGCGAGATTTATTGCCCTAGTGTGGGCTTATTAGTTCTCCGGACGAATTCGCGTTAAACTATGTAGGGTTGGGAATGTTTAGACAAGACTATAATAATTTGCTCAAATAAAAAATTGTCTTCTTAGTAATTTTTTTTTACTTACTCACGATTATTTTGACGCCTAAATTAATAATATTATAAATACGAAAATTTCGATGTTTGGATGAATGGATGTATGGATGAATGTTTGTTACTCAATCACGCCAAAACTAATGAATGGATGTTAGTAGTTTTTGCGTGAAAGGTTAAAAAACATCCATCCATACACACGAAATTTCGCGTTAATAATATAAGTGAAGTGAGTGAAGTTAGCAACACACCTGCCACCTTTAATTATTATATATATTTCCATAGACGGCGATGCAATACAAACTTCATCATTAGGCGGTTCTTTGATCCACTTGTCATTTTCATCATCATCATCATCATCTCAGCCGAAAGACGTCCACTGCAGGACATATACCTCCCCCAAGTGTCGCCACAACAACCGGTCCTGTGCGTCTCGCATCCATCGGCTACCAGCGACCCTCACCAGGTCATCGGTCCATCTTGTGGGAGGCCTTCCAACGCTGCGTCTTCCGGTACGCGGTCGCCACTCCAGAACTTTTCGGCCCCATCGGCTTTTTCATCCCAAATTGTCATCTTACCGCGATGTGATCAGCAAGTGGGCCATCCAATGTCCTATCCTAGTTTCTACTAATTTTATAAATAAGAAAGTATAATTGATTGGCCGTTTGTTAACCAATCACGCCACAACGACTAAAATAATTATGTGACACACTTACCACAACTTATCCTGAAGTAGTAAATATGTCGCAAAAAACTAGCTAAATCGGACGTTTCATTAGAAGCCTAACCTTTTCATGGAACTGCGCCGCTTAATCAGCGACATAAGAGCAAGTCATTAAAAGGTATTGGATAAAAGATGTCACTTAGCTCGCTGAAAAATCGGCGCCTTCAAATGAAAAGGCTAGGCCATTTATTAAACGGCTGATTAAGCTGCGACATATACATCTTCTCACACATATTCGTCATAAAAAATATGAAGTTTCCCTTTGTATTTCTTTCACTTCATTCCAGTAGTACGTTTCGCTGGCTGAAACTGTTTGTCTAAACATAAATATTGGAAAAAAAATCTGCCTGGTCTAATCGACCCCAGGGCTACAGCATCCAATATACAAAAGTCGGCAAGAATGCGACAAAGTATTGGTGTATAAAAACCAAATGTTGGCGAGCTCTGCCGACTTCTCCGACGTTTAATATACTCCTGGGTACAGCCGGGAACAAAAGTGTAGAATAAAACTGCATTTAAATATAGTGTGGAATGTAGGAGCTGGTGAAATAAAGGTAAGTTTTGAGGTTTTATTGAAAACGAGGAACACGTTCGAAGCTATGTTTTTTTAAAAATTAAGTAAATTTTATAAGGAAATTATGTTTGCCATCCTATAAATTACGTATCGCATGAACATTTAATCTCCAACATCTAATCTCTTGAATAAAAATGACATTTGAGACATTATTTATCCATTTAGTTTATTGTTGGGTACTACTAGTCTACTGTTTAGCTTTTTCTTTCATTTAAACTACTTACATTTTAGTTTTAAAAATCTTCACACTTATAAGTATAGCTTTAAACAATATAAGGTCTTAAAAACGTGTTTCACAAAAAAATATAACTTGAATATGATTTTTTTTCCCAGAAAAATCAAAACCAATTACCAGCTGACAGCGTTGAGAACGAATTTTTCAAAGCTATATTTTAGTTTGTTGTGATTTTATTTGTTAAATTGAAAAATATATAGATGGCAATAACAAAACTATTTAATAAAAAATAAATCTCCAACGACTTTTCTCCCCGTATACCCGTAACATATGTCACTGGCTAGCCACGACACAATAAATAAATAGCGCAAATTCCGAAGTGACCAGTCCCGTCCTATAAAACCTGACTACCGTCCCGGGGTAGATAAATATTGCACCCCTACCGAACATTTGTTACTACTGCTTACGGTCGCATGGTGTTACACCGAAGGGAATTTGATTGTACCCGAATAATTATAGTTGGCGAATATGTTTAAGATTTTTTTGGAACTATTGTTGGTATATTCACGTTTTTGAAGTTGATCAGTGGGCGACAAACAAAGGACATTTTGCGTGACAAGGATCTAATAGAAGGAGCTTCGTCACGCAAAACATCGTTTGTACAGGATGGCGCAGATTCACTTTGACCACAGGCTTGCCACCTTCATGGAACTTACTATGACTAAGTCTACTGCAAATCTTTTGCTCTGCGGCAGCCAGTCACTTCTTCACTTTTTTCAATTCATTTCATCAAAATTCACATTTTTCATTTTTTTTTTAAACTGTTCATATCACACTGCTGGATAAAATCGAGAGAAAAATATATCTGATCTGCATATTATCAGATTTGATAATTACTTTTACTAATCCTACCTGCGTTGTAGATTTCGGACAATTTCGTTAAACAGAGGATTCTCAAGCGCTAACAATGCAAAAATTTAAAGGTCATAACAAAATCAGCATCACTAGATGCTGATTGTGTTATGAGGCCCTCGTTAACTTGTAACCAAACGAGTTAAAGATTTTCTGCTACTATTCTTCTACTACTATTTCTAGAGCTGTATATTTGGATGTCCGTCAGCCAATCACGCCTCAATGGCTGAACGATTTAGACGAAACGACTTGGCATTCCTGCCAAATGCCAAGTCGTTTCGTCTATCATAGTATATCATAGTTTGGATAAGGTTAGAAGATAATTTAATTATAACTTAGTTACAAAAGATAAGTCGCTATTTTTTACTGCTGATACAAACTAGTACACCTAATAGATAGTTTTACAATGCAGCAAAAGAAAAACTTTATTCGTATCGCCATTCAAGCATTTGCTATAGTTCAGCACAAAAATGCATAAAACCAAAATGCAACTTTGAAAATGCCATACTTATCTATCATCACATCTACCGATATACCTTCGACTATAAACTGCATGGAGCCTCGGAACCAGTTCAGCAATAAATCCAGGCTAGAAGGTCATGTCAGCGACTTCCCGCCAATACTAGATAAGACAATATGAATGCAACTTGTCGTGACATTCTTGCTTGCGATATTACTGGGTAACGAGAGTGGAATAGGCTTCTTCATTTTATTTGGCTCTTTAGGAATTTTGTTATTGAATAGTCCTTCGAGTGATTGCGGGCCTAGGTTGGCTGCTGTAGAAACATTCGGTAAAATCGAGTATTATTGAGTCATCCCAAACACAATGTCAGTGCGAAGCTTCTTCGATATACCCCATATAGCTACATTTTTGTCCAATCACAAGTATGTGATTTATCTATATTAGCTACGTTGAGATCCTGGAAGGTACTCCACCTTCCAGGATCTCAACGTAGCTAATATAGATAGGTAACCACATATTGATTGGAAAAACATTTGAAAAGTTGAATCGATCTTTTCAAAAAGAGAAAGAAGAAGTTGTGTATGGTTAAGCTACTTCATTGATCTGGTGATTGCGGGCGCTACTACGCAAAATTTTAGGTAGGTTCCAAACCCTGGGGATCTACTCTCTAAGCCCGAAGTCCATAGTTTCGGCCTTAGTGTTGGGCGTTTTCTACTTTGTATCACCAACGGACTTACGATTAGTCCCGAACCCGAACTAAGAACAACTGTCAAATAGTGTTGTCAATCATTCATCGCGTCGATTGCGACTTAATACCGAACCAATGTTCGTTTCCTCCAACGTTTTTTTTTTGTAGGTTTTTTTGGCATTTCATTTCCTCATATCACTATTAGTAATTTTTACATGGATTTTGTTTTACATGCAAGTTTTTTAAGCTGCCGACTAGTAGCACGGTTTTTTTCAATCTTCATCAACCGTTATTTTTTCTTTCGTAAAAGCCAAGCTTAAAATGACATTTACATTTAACAAAGTCTCTCTCCACACTTCACAACGTAACGCTTACTATGCCATCGTAAATCAATTTCTGCGAGCGTCCGATTTGAATGCAGTCGATACAGCACGCCACTGTAACGTTCGCGTGCCAGTGGCGTGCCCGTGGCGTGCCCGTAGCGTGCTCGTCGCGTCGATTGCGACCCGATACCGAACCGATATGGTTTTGTTTTAAGTGCAGGTCGTGTACAGGGCAGGGGACTTTGGAAGAAGGGGCCGGATTAGTCATGGGCTGAATTAATTAAAATGATATCATTTCATGCGATTATTGGGCGTGATACGATACATTCCGACATTGAGCTTTGGACAGAGACAGTCGTTTTTAGGGATCCGGTTCGTCAGACAAATGATCAGTGTTTTCATGGTATTCGAACTTCACTTAGTCATGTAGGTACTTATAATCGAAAAAACTCAGACTCAATTCCCGTAATGGTGGTATTTTACTATGGAGAGGCTTTGGTCACTATCTCACCTGGTAGTAAGAGATGATGTTGTCAACGATAAATAAATAATTAAAGAATCGTTTATTTGTACCTACATTTACAATTGAGCAAATAAAATGTTGTACATTAAGATAAAATCAAAAGCGAACTGCTGCCTCCTAAACTAAGCCAAAAGCCTGTGTTTTAGAAGCCAATGTTCCTCCAGAAATAGTTAATCACGGATGGATGATGGACGATGAAGCTTGCTCGCTTAAAAATCGTTAATTTTATTTAGTTTTAATGTACAAAGAAACTATATCGGATTTTAGTTGCTCTTTCTTTGATATTCACTGGAAGAATAAAGTATAGTATGTTATTTTATATGATATAGCTTTTGCCCGCTTCTCCCTTTCCTGTACCCTTCCTCATAAACGTGGCAATCATTATTTTTGCCGTGATATTTTTTTTTAATTATCGCAGCATAAGCTGAGACAGGCACCTTTTTGGCCTCGCACAGATTTATGATGCTTTTGTTATTTTTATTTTTAAATATTTTTTAGCAACATACCTACCTATTGTTAATTATATTCTATTGTTTTACTTTTTGTTTGTCTCGTGCGAGTCTCAAATAAATATTTTTCTTTCTTTCTATATAAAAAAAAGAGTTTTCCAAATTCGACAAGCAGTTCCAGGGATTAGCGCGTTCATAAAAAAGCAAACAAACTCTTCAGCTTTATTATTTAGCTTTATTTATAATTATTTATGTACACAAAAACACTCACAAAAAAATAATATACAGAGAGAAGAACATAAAGGTACTGCTTATTTCTAAAGAAATTTCTTACTGCACACTGCGACAGAAGAGTGGGATGAGTATCGAAGACACAGTGTATAAAACGACACAGAATGAAATTTCTTTTTAAATGTCCTTCTCTGTCTCTACTGACTGAATAATACTAACCAAAACGTATAGATAACTGTGTAATGTTGCCCGAAGGTTAATCTAGGTACATATATGATAATTCTCACCTACTTCCAACATGAACAGTGGACTTAATTACACATTATAATACAATCGTTTAAGGAAACGCGTATTTGCAAGTCTAAATCGATAAGAGAACATTATTATGTGTTGACCGCAAGTGCTAATGTGTTGGAAAAACCATTCTGTTTTGTTTTTAAGTGGTGTGAGTGAATAATTTGTTAACTGCAGTGGTTCAAACGCACAATATTATATTATGTGCCTTTTATTGTCGGCTTTTTCCGAAAGAGTTCCGTATGCCAGAATGAACCTGTCAGGGTTGAGGAATTGGTTCGAAAGAGTCACCGCGGCCCTGGAACGCATAGGGCATTATGAGGAACATGGATGAGTTTTAGGCAGTAAGAGTCTGACACTTCCTTCCGCTCCACCCAGAGCGGAAGAAATCATTTGATAATTTCCCATCCATATTAAAAAAAAAACTTTAACTCCTATGTCATATGTTTCGAGTTAGACACAGAGACATCACTGCCTTTATCTCAACAAATATGACAATTAAGAATCTCCTGCAAAATCGGTAGCCCTGGTACCTCACTCCGTACACACAGTACAGACAGCAAACAAAACGGAAGGCCATATCGTGACCTTATTAGACCAGCTCGACTGCAATCGATTCCAGTCTTCGTACCACTTACCTTCTCATAAATCTTTTGTCTAGATCAATATTTCATGTCAAATGCAATGACAGACTAAAATCTAAAATTAGTTCGTGTAATAAATTCTCTTTAACTGTTTTGCTATCGCATGCAAAATCTTTGTTATGCGACTTGGTTTGTTAGTGTATTATAAAAAAGGAAGTCGATGTTTTTTATGTTTTCTTAGTCCAGATTATTTATTTAATTAACAGTTCATGTACACACATTTAACAGAAAAGGATTCATGAATAGATATTAACAGTTGTTTTAGTAAATACTAAACTAACTATAAACACTAAAAATAAAAATCAAATATCCTAACTAAGTTAACCCTAAATATGGCGTCAAAAATTCATCCGCATCACTGTCGACTGGAATTGTGCATTTAACAAATAGAAAAATAGGTACATTATCATTCTCTTTATTCATTTACTAGCTGTCCCCCGCGGCTTCGCTCCCGTCAACTGGCTACCTACCTACCTACCCTACACCTACCCTACACCTACCCTACACCTACCCTACACCTACCCTACACCTACCCTACACCTACCCTACACCTACCCTACACCTACCCTACACCTACCCTACACCTACCCTACACCTACCCTACACCTACCCTACACCTACCCTACACCTACCCTACACCTACCCTACACCTACCCTACACCTACCCTACACCTACCCTACACCTACCCTACACCTACCCTACACCTACCCTACACCTACCCTACACCTACCCTACACCTACCCTACACCTACCCTACACCTACCCTACACCTACCCTACACCTACCCTACACCTACCCTACACCTACCCTACACCTACCCTACACCTACCCTACACCTACCCTACACCTACCCTACACCTACCCTACACCTACCCTACACCTACCCTACACCTACCCTACACCTACCCTACACCTACCCTACACCTACCCTACACCTACCCTACACCTACCCTACACCTACCCTACACCTACCCTACACCTACCCTACACCTACCCTACACCTACCCTACACCTACCCTACACCTACCCTACACCTACCCTACACCTACCCTACACCTACCCTACACCTACCCTACACCCACCCTACACCTACCCTAAGGATTCTTAAATTTTCTAATTTTAAATTTTTTTTTTTTTTTTTTTTTTCGTAAGAACCTTCTCCTGACAATAACAAACACAACAAAAAAAGAATTGGCGAAATCGGTTCAGTTATTCTCGAGTTTTGCGCTTACCAACACATTTTGCGATTCATTTTTATATATAAGATTTACATATATATTTTACATTTTGAAATATTTCTATAAAAATAATTAAAAAAAACATTTAAAAATATAAAAAATAGTAGTCCGCCGGTGTCGGGAGCGAGGTCCAATTACATTATTATTATTATTAAGGAGGCTTCTCTTTAAAAAATCGTGGCTAAAAATTAACAGCCGCACGGGTCGATCTTCAAGGTTAAGCAATGCTTGCCGAAGTCGGTCTGTGTATGGGTGACCATCTCCATCCTCCGTGTCTTGATAAGCCGATAGATCTTTGGTAGTCTTGCCAAGAAGTACCGTGTTACCAGTTTTAATGGGTTGTGGAGGTCTGGTAGGCAGCCGCTCAAGTAAAATACTGGTATTCAGCTGAATCCAGCTAAAACATTTTGTGGATAATTCTGTTATAGTTTGTACCATCAGCAGCTCGATCGAATAGTTAGCAATATACAGCAGTGCGATTCTGTAAACATGTCGAAGTTAAGGCTTGGGTGAAGTGATCACGAAGAGAGCTCCATGTTATCAAGGTGGAATGACAGCTCACTTTGTGGTCACTTCACCCAAGCCTTCACTTCGAAATGTTTACAGAATCGACCGGCAGTTGTACTTCCTTCGCAGTTCCATTTATCATGATAATAGACGTATTGAATTTCTGGCAACTACGAATCAGTAAGTAATTTTACAAAGGATAAAAATATTGTGCGAAAAGCCGTGTGATTTTTTACTTCTAATAAAATCAATTTCCCTCCATAAAAATAACTACAAAACCCCAATATTCGAGGTCTAATAATCCAAAATAATTACACCCCGCTCTCGCGCGCAAGTGATGCATGATCACGGCGCAAATCTCAAGTGTGCCTTTAAAACATGGGTCACGTTGCCACAACCGAGGGATTTACCACCTTACTGCCACAAAATAAGGTAAGCTTTCATTTGATGGTGTCTGGCCAGAAAGTCCGCAAAATGAACATAGTCGCGAGTTTTTACGCGACGCCGTTATTCAGATCTAGCCAATACTTGAATACAGGGTGTTGGGGAAATGCGAAATGGGAAAAGTGTTGGTTTTTAAGTTTGGTGGTCATTAAAATCTTTTGGATGCAGTAATGCAAGCAACTAGCAAGGCTGAAGTTTTTAAAGGTGATAGATATGTAGATAAATAAACTTAGAATATAAAGATTCTGAATTTGATTCTTAGTGACAGCATCAGACTCTCATAGTATAACGTCTTCAAGTTAACATCAGCCTGATTAGCGTCCTTTGTGTGCCAAAATCTGAGCGCGTACTGATTTTATCAATTCATCTGCCGATATAGTTCTCCACGATCAAGGAAGTATAATTATTGAAAATTTGAGATACTAAAAATAATACCCACTCTATCACTTCTCTAGTTGTCATGCTTCTCTGTATTACATGCAAGACACTCATTTTATACACCATTTGCTAACTACAAAAGCATTGCTTGACAATGCTTTTGTAGGTAGTAAATGGTTAAATACCAAACTTTTTTACAAAAAAAAACTGACTTCCAAAAAAAACACTACAAAGTACAAAATAACTATAATTTCGGAAGTCGGTGTCAAATAACTAAGAAGCAGCCAAACACCGACTACCGAAATTAAAGTTATTTTGTACTTTGTAGTGTTTTTTTTTGGAAGTCGGTTTTTTTTACCATTGTTTTCTTTAATTCCGTTAATGTGTGATTTTCGATCAATATTTTCCAAACCAATGGTCAAATAAATATTAGTTTTTAAGTATTAGATAGTAATGAACAACTGATCGAAAAACGGATTGTAATTGTCACAATTTTAAACATTCATTCAGTTGACGAAGGATCAAAAAAACATTCACTTTTAGCATCAACCTGTACCAACACCCGATAGATATCCCTGTACCAAGTAGATAGTTCGCCTTTTCTTCGAGCCACTTGCACTAACGATGTCATTCGCGTTCCGGGCTGTCGAGTTATTGAGACTTTTTCAAGAGACAAACCACCCTGAGTCGGGGGGGGGGGGGCCTCCTGCGCATCGCCTAAGGGTTGTTCTGTGAGGAGGTAGTAATGAATGGAAGTGGCAAGAGGAATTGTAAAGGAGTACCTACGTTAGTCGTAGACTGATAGTGTGTCTGGGTGAAAAATTGAACCTTTTTTTTGTGCTATCAATCGGTGTTGCTCTGATCTTGAAAGACTTAATAAGTCTTATGAATAAGAAAAACGAACTAAAAGATTAGTTAAAATACTGGTTAGCAGAAAATCAATTCAAATTCTACATAGATTAAAATTTTTATTGGTAAGATTTTGGATGAATAAATAAGGCTGTGTTACATAATTAAACAGTTATGTTAACAGTAAAAGACACTGTCAGTTTTTTTAACGTCTAGTGAACGTCTTCATAGCGAACTTGTTTGCATCCAGAATGCAGTTAATATCTTTAGTTCGAGAAAATGATTTTATTTTGTGTCTGTTACACATAAAATATGTATAATACAAAGTGTATTATAGTGATAGTTTCAATTCACAGATCCAATAAAAAGCCTACACTCTTGATCTCTATCATACCTACTCATCATGACCCAAACCACGCTCACTTTCATTAAAAAACCACGTCCTTCACTTCCATAGACACGACATCTACATTAAACTTGAGCGTGGATATCTGATGATAATTATGTCGGTTGAAAGATTGAATGCTCTTGAAGCTGCGCATTTTTCTGTTCATCCTGCCTGGCCCCTTAGGGTTACGGATGATTGGTGATACGGGCTCAGAGGATTCTGGGCTTTTGTCACTGAGTGAATGGAAAACTTGAGGTTTTACTGTTGTAAGTCTCATTTTGCAAAATATACATTTAAATTCATCATCTGACTAGCCTTTTCTCAACTTTAATAAGGTCGACTCCCAGTCAAACCGGATTCAGCTTAATACCTGTATTTTACATGGAGCGGCTGCCTACCAGACCTCCTCAACCCATTAACTGGATAACACGGTACTCTTGGTAAGACTGGACTCAGATTTTCTGGCTTCTGACAAGAAGCACAATTAATATACATAATATACAAATACATTATGTATGTTTAATTTGTATTTGTATTTTGTTCCATATGGTTTCGGACGTAAAAGAATACCAACATCCCACAACTTCCCGTGGGTGTCGTAAGAGGCAACTAAGGGACTCACCAGAGAATGAGCAGCAGCATTCTCTGTAGAAGAAGAGTTTAGAGGGAGAGAGAGAGCGAATTTGAATTTTTTATAGAAAGTGAAAAATCACTCTATCTTTCCCCCTGAACTCTTTTTGAAAATGTTTTCTACTAACTATTTAGACCTGGATATCTTCTGTAGACCACAGGAATATGTCCTATGGTCTACTTATACCTCCTTTGGTACGCTTTTACGTAGCTTGGGGGTTTTACCAGCCCATATACTTTTTTACTTCTTCGTGCAATGTTTCACGCCTTGCACACGCGTTTCGTCTACGCGGCGTTTCGTGTACGCGGCGCCTCCACCATTTGTAGACCACAGGAATATGTCCTATGATCTACTTATCAAATATTATAAATGAAACCCGGTTTAGGGATAAAATCAGTATAATAGAGCACCGTGGCTCGGAGAGTCCAGTAACATCTGAATCCTTAAACAAAAACCGTTCTACCATATTCAAATATTCTAATTATTACCAGCCACGTCCAAAGGAGGTATGTACAGCCAGATGCTGCGCAAAGAGGCTCTTACACTACCGTATGCATACCAAGTCTCATTAAAATCGGTACTTGAAAGTTTGTATGAAATGCCACGTTCTTAATAGTACCTAAACTACAAAGTATATAATAAGTAGAACAAGGTAAATAAGCCGTCCCAAAAACAGCAATACAAATGATGATACTCGTAGGTACTCCTGTCTCCGCCTGTATCTCATTTGTTAGTAATGTGGCTCGCGATAATTATATTTTTGCGCAGAGATCGGCCTCGATAATGTTCTACCTTGTAGCGTTAGCAAGACAGGCTTATTTTTATTTG
The DNA here is from genome assembly GCA_947386135.1 of Melanchra persicariae. Classification (NCBI taxonomy): domain Eukaryota; kingdom Metazoa; phylum Arthropoda; class Insecta; order Lepidoptera; family Noctuidae; genus Melanchra; species Melanchra persicariae. Next base: position 2,204,872 of record OX376661.1, on the reverse strand, counting down.
TATTTATATACGAGCTGTTAGGTCTATGGATCCAGGCTCATCAATCAAATAGAGGATTGATTAATACAAAAATAAATTTAAAAAAAAAACTGCGGTTCGGTACATTTTATTCGCAAAATTCGACCTTAAATGAAGGGAGTAGCTTCAAGTATTTTATTCAATCGAAGAGTTTCCTGATCTTGCAATGTGATTTTGCCCCAAAACTCTTATTGAACCCTTTTTTTTGTGGATGGGAAATCATAAAATGACCCCTTCAGCTCTGGATGGAGCAGGAGGGAGTGTCAGACTCTTACTGACTCAAACCCATCCGTGCTCCTCCTAGTGCTCTTTGCTTTTCAGGGTCACGAGAAGTCGACTTTAACTCAAAGTTAAATCATTAAATTTCACTGAATCTCTATCGCCGATTCAGAAGAATAGTTAAGAGAAAACCACTTATTTTACATCAAATTATTACAGAATTTTCCATTAAAAATATACTATGGAAAACTTTTGCGTCAGCAGATCTATGTGTCTTTTTTGTTATCCCTACCTTGTCTGGTATATAGCTCTATTACATTTGAATAATTATTCTTCACCGTTGATGTGTCGCATAGCTCCGGGCTTTAACTATAAATATATTATTTAGGCTACCGTACATTGCCTTCTTCAGCATTTTTCAAATAGGTACCAAACATTTTCAGTTGTGGGTCTTTTGGCGTCTACACATCAATTTCAATGAATTATTTCATAATACTAGCTGCCCATACATTTCCGTACGGCTAACTCGACAAAATGAACTGAACAGCTGATTTTTTTCGCGATTTCGGGGTTGGTCCCATAATAATTGTTTCTTATGATGTTCTTCATTGTTGGTCCCACAGTAAAAGTTGTTCTTTACGATGGGTAGAATTACCCCTTTTCATTTATTGCGTTTAATCTGTTACACATTGTATGTACCTAGACCACCATTTGGACCCATATAATTAAGTTTGTGTAAAAGAATCGTGTAACTATTCTATCAAGGCCATCTTCATCGTTTTGACAATTAATTGAGAAAACATTATCCAATAAGTTGGTACATAAAATAAACAGTAGTATTACAAACCAATATACAATCTCATAAGCCCTTGTACACACAGACATGCATTTTATGAAAACGTCCATTTCTAATTGGGGCTCTAACCTCCCCAGGAGGGCGTCACGGGCGATTTCACTGGCGGGACCGATACGTGGGCTATAAGTGTAGCGTCACTATGTTGTGGGCCCTTGGCTTTAGTCACTATGTTTGTTAGTATTGGAGAATATCTCTTATAAGGACAGTTGTGAAGAAAATTATTTTTTATTATTGTTTGTTCAATGAAATCACTGTAAGACTAGGGCCCACTAAACATTGCTCACTATGTTTGTTAGTTTTTGAGAATATCTCTTGTGAATAGATGAGTTGTAAAGAAAATTCTATGTTCTTATTGTTTGATAAAGGAAATTTCACTGTCGGAACCGATACGTGGACTATGGTGTAGCATAGCTAAGTTTAGTGGGCGAGAATACCTTTTGTGAGTCAGGAAAGTTGTGATTTTTTTTTAAATTTATTTATGTCAAAGGTAATTTCACCGCCCGGGACCGAAATACCGCTATGGTGTAGCATAGCGTATGTATAGTGAGTCCTAAGCTTTATTGTGAGTAAGGAAAGTCGTGAAGAAAATTTTCTTATTGTTTATTTGAAAATTTACTGCTGTTTACACACTCTAGCACTTCATTATTTTTATATCTTGCCACCAAGTTGTGCTTGGTTCCAGATTAAAAAGCGTTAAATGCAATTGAGTTTTATCAACAACATAACTTCAGGTAAAAAAATATAATCATATAATTAGTTTAAATACTGAATCGGATTCTCAATTCAAATTATCTTTTTTTTTTAAAGAAAGAAGAAGTCTGTTTATTTAGTTGCAAATACGGATGCCATAAATATTGACATCAGTACCACCAATACTTTCATAAGTGGACGAATGCCTGTTTGACACTCCAAAAATGTGTTCTTTTTTGTCGAAAAATCGGATTTTTAAATTCGTATTAAATTCTTAAATGAACTCGGTTAAAATAGTGTCAAACTAAGATATAAAGCAAGATATAAAACTGATTTAAAGAACCAATAATTCCGAGAAACCACTCTTGCTTTCCTTTGCCATTATAAAATTGCCTTAATCACAAAATTACACACCAAAACAATTCACCCCTGAGTCGTAGTCGTCGTAGGTATACGAACCTATAGAATCTAGCCCAATGATTGATCAACAACGATTACGGGTTGATTTCCAGTTAGCGTGTTTGCGAGCAATATTAGGTGTAGGGGCAAGATCGATTGGTTTCCATCGATTTTTGGGCAATTATGGGCAATTATCGTGGTACCGTCAAGATCCGAAGACGTACGAAAGTTTTCGACATCTGAAAACGTATTAAGGAACTGAAATGGAGCTGGGCAGGACACAGGCGCGGTGATGTTAGGTTGAGTAAGGCAGTGACCGAGTGGCGTCTGCGGACTGGCAGAAGAAGTGTGGGTCGTCCGTCAGCGTGATGAGCTGACGATATTGTTGCCATCGTGGGTAGAACCAGGATGAGGCTGGCACAGGATCGTGGGGACTGGTACAAGAAAAGAGAGGCCTATGCTCAGCAGTGAGCAAGATCGGGCTGTGGATGATGATGATGATGACTGTGGTGGCGTAGTGCATGTCTTAGGCCTGGTTTGTGAATAATTTTATCCTCTCCTACCATGTTTCTTAAGGATTGATAAGCTTAAGGGTGTTCTTCGTCACCATCATTCTCTTAGTCATCATCATCTGCCTAGCCATTTCCCAACTATATTGGGGTTAGCTCCCAGACAAACCGGATTCAGCTGAATACCAGTATTTTACATGGAGCGTCTGCCTACCAGACCTCCACAACCCACCATTCTCTTAGTCGATCCCAATTTATTTGATGCAGACATGTCCAGCCCAGTCCCATTTAAGCTGGGCAGCCTTCTGTATCAAAGCCAATTCTTATATAGTTAGGACGAGGATTGACAGTTGATGATGACGAATTAATTAATTAAACAAATGACTAAAAAGCAAAACAAGGTGCAACGCAAATTAACAACCGAACAGTTACATAAAAATCAAAAGTCTGACAGCTAAAAAATTACCAAAAAACCACAACAGAACACAAATAAATCTCGATTTAACACAAATTGACGTGACCTGTGCCACAAACAAAAAAGCAAAATCAAAGCTGTCGAAATCCCGGCTTTCGAAAAACCGCGAAATATTGTGGAAGCCGGTTTTTCACTTAGCGACCTTGTAATTGGGAGATGTATATCGGCACATTTTTCAGCCGATATGTAGGTGTCAGAATCGAGACAAATGATGACTGTGCTGTCGACGAGAACACGGTACGTGGATGTTCGTGTTTTCTTTTTTTGTTTGTGTGATTTTAATGGATTTATTAGGACAGGTTGAGGTAGGGCTGTGTAAAAGGCACACTAATGGTTTATTTTTTAGAAAAAACAGACTGTATTACCAATATTACTTTTCTATTAAAACGTAAAAATATACTTTTTTTTTCTAACACTAACATCAACCAAGAAATTAAAATGTTTACAATTTAAACAAGTAGATAATTTGTATAAGTATACATTTACGTTTAGATCTCCGAGGTGGACCGATGGGTAAAGAATATGTAGTAATACTTGGGGAAGATTTATATCCAGAGGACACAGTATGATAGTGGAGGATGTCCCTCTGAATGATTACGAATAGGTCAAGAAATTTTTACTTTGAACGTTGGCGTGTATACGCCAAGCATGGGGTAATTAATATAACTCGTAAACAAAGACTTATGCCCGGTTCCTGAGCTTTTTGTGGCTCGTTTATCTGTCCGATAACGCTATTGGTTGGTTAGTGGTTAACAGACAGATTAGTGACCGATAAAAACCTCAGAAATTGGGCAGTAGACACCTATGTCCTGTTTAAGAGCGTTTACGCCGTACAGTATTTCATACAAACTTTCAAGTCCTTATTTTTCGAAATGATCGAACCGATTTTAATGAAACTTGGTATGCATAACGACCTGGTTAGGTTAGTTGAGAACATTTTCGAAAAAGAGTTGAAAGGGAGAGAGAGAGCGACTTTAAGTTTTCAATAGAAATTGAAAAATCACTCTATCTTTCCTCCTGAACTCTTTTTCGAAAATGTTCTCAACTAACTTTTTGACCATTTTTCCGAAACAACAAATACATTTTCCAGGTTCTGCGTCTGATCAGTGGCCTCCATTAGTATCGAGCATCGGAAAGTGCGTGTGATAGGTAAAAATGTTGCCTCTCACTAATGCTTCATCGGGCACTGTGAGCGTACAGGGTACGGGACTTTTGGTTTATTCATTGCTAAAGCAAAATGTGTTTTTGCTTATGACTAACATGAATCTGAAGGCATTTTTAACTAAAGATACTTTAAATAAAAATATAAGTTGCATGTCATTCATTGTATCTAAGTCGTCAATTTAAATTAACTGTCTGGTAAGTACTACTAGTTATACTTATTTCAGTTTATTTCAACAAATAATACGACGAGACTTCTGATTTTAAGTCACTTAATTCAAATTAGTCTGAGAATCAGAACTTTTTGAACGTCAAATGAAACATGAACGTCAATGGAAAACAGTAGGTACCCGAAAATGACTGCCCGTCACCACTTCCTAGTGTAATCCGACACACCAATGTGATTGGTGAATCGCGGCACAGCTCGACTCCGCTCTGCTCCGCTTCGCCTCAGTGGAACCGCAGCCTTAAAGTTGGAAAAAAGACGTGGTCCAACAAACTCCCCAGCAACACATCTGTCTGTTAATTTTGTAGAACTTGAATTTATGCAATATTAGCTTTTGCCCGCGGCTCCGCCTGCGTGGATTTCGGTTTTCGCGTAAAAAGAAGTTGAAGTCCTTTTTCATATCCCAGGCTATATATCTGCCAAATTACTAGACGATCCGTGCAGACGTTTTAGCGTGAAAGCGTAATAGACAGACAGAGTTACTTTCGCATTTATAATATTAAAGTAAGGATAATAGATGGAAAAATATTACAAATACACGACAAGATATACAGATCAAAGCTGGAAACCTTCGAAAAATCCTCTACCTACGTACGCACAGCCATAAATCCAGATTAGTCAAGTGTTTGGGCGTACCACGGACACAAGGTTGTCGGTCCCTGATTTATTCGCGTCATCAATTCTTATGAAGATACCAAGAGTGCTCTGGCTTCGATTTTAGAGGGGCCGCGTTGATTTACTGGGCTGTTGACTTATTTTTGTTGATATTGATTTTTGAATAGGGGTGATTTTGATATATACCTACATATTTCAAACAAGCAAATATTTTGAAAAATAATAGCGAGTCATATCAGCTGATTACTGGGTAGTAGTCTCCACACAGTGGGTGCCTGTGTATGGATGGCGCCGCCGAGGTCGGCCTAGGAAGATGTCTTGGCGAGACAACCTTAGAGACGCCTACCGCAAGAGTTGGTTTGAGGTGGCTCGGGAAAAGAATATCTGGAAGGATTTTGGGGTGGGCCTAGAAGGCACCAGCAAGCCAGCTTCGGAGTTAGTAATAGAAAATTTATGATAAGCAAAAATCTAGTTTGTGGTTTTTATTCTCTATAGCAAACGACTTACTACAACCATGCACTAGCTTCTGAAGGTTCGGAAATGCACATGAAGGATAATGTTTTTTTTTGTTTGTGTTGTATCCCATACAAAAAAAAACATTATCCTTCATGTGCATTTTAAAAACGTGTGGCGAGCCTTTCCCAAATAAAAAAATACTTACCTATACAAGCCCGCCACACCACATTCCTAAACCACTGCAACTCCTGAAAGCCAGAATCAACAGTGGCGACCACCAGAAAGAACGCCGAGTCAATGAAGCTCGACGAGTCCCGGAGAAATGATTCAACTGTCTTGGATCTCGCAACGAAATAAATCAGAAAATAACAGCGGAGGAGTAGGAAAAAAAATATAATTTCCACTTGTAGGCAAACAATGATAATGAAGGATAATGTTGAATAAAATATTTGAATAATTATTAATATTCGAAAATGCATACTGGATAACTTTTTTTCCAGTGCGCAAACTTTGAGAACCACTTCTGCCCATGTTAATGAACAACTTTCCCCAAGAAAGCCATAGTCAATTCCTAAAAAAAAATTTGAACTTCCCATACAAAATTGTCATCAACTGACCACAATTTGTATTGGAGACTCAATTTTTTTTTAGAAATTGACTATGGCTTTCTTGGGGAAAGTTGTTCATTTACATGGGCAGAAGTGGTTCTTAAAGTTTGCGCACTGGAAAAAAATTACCCAGTATACTAAATACCTACTTTGGACGAAATATAATAAAATATAAGGTTATCCCGTATGAATGTAGTTAGTAGTACGATAATTAATTATGACTATTTTAAAAAAAAACCGTCACTCATTTGTACTTTGTTCACATATTATTTTCAAAAGTCCAATGCAACGTTTAAAGTAGTTTAGTAGTTTAGTTTAGTACCAAAAGCTACAATATAACAAATAAAATGTTTTAATAACCGCTATAACAATATCAGTAACGGTAGCGTGTCAGTAACGCGTTATCGACCATAACGATCTGTTTGTGTACAAATTAAAAATTCTTAATAGCTAACTAGGGAATGTTAGTAGTTAGGTGGTTGTCTGGGGACCTTGTTGCGATAAACAGGTATGTAGAGGGAATAGAAGAGACTTCTCTTTTACTTTGAAAAAGATATAGAGGAGACATTTATCAAAAGATAAAAAATGTCTAGTTTGGAGGTAACCATCGATACTGATCTTGCAAATGTTCATTTTTAGGGTATCTTTTACCCTTTGGGTAAAAACGGGATCCTATTACTAAGACTCCGTTGTCCGTCTAGATCTGTCATCAGGCTATATCTCATGAACCGTGATAGATTTTCACAGATGATTTTTTTCTGTTGCCGCTCTATCAACAAATACTAAAAACAAAAAAATAAATATTTAAATGGTTTATTTTTAGTTCATAAGACTAGATTAGATTTACAACTAAAAATCTTTGTTGAAAGTAATAGAAGTATTTAAATTATGATTAAGACAAATTTTTAGATTTATTATATTATACATTTTAATTGAAAATAAGAGGAAGGAACAAAACTATGGATATGCTTGCGTCGTGCTTGTGGCAAGAAGACACCTACTCAGCATGATGCTGTGGCTTGGCGCTTATTTTCAGTGGTCGCCTAAAATATGACGTAGGTAGGTACGGAAACCATTTCTGGGCGAGAATTGATCGGTCTTGAGACTTATCGACCGAATTCAGTCGGTAGGCGATCGGTAACTAAATAGAGAAGTCTCTACTTAGTTACCTATCGCCTACCTACGTAGTTACCAAGTACTCACCAGGACGATGAAGTCATTGTCCTGGTGAGTACTTGGTTACTACACTCAAACCACTTCCATTATTATTTTCTCCGTGTCCACCATTACCTTCTGAATATTTACCCTTACTAAGCCCGAGGTCTGTATTGACATAAAGGAAAATACTAACAACCTCTAATATTGATATAGTTTGTTTATTTTGTCCCATTTTAGAAATAAACTGCGTGAGTTGACGCTATTTGAATTTATTTGAACGTTTAACGGTTTTAGTTTTGGTAATACACATTTATTCCCTGTGGGAGGAGCTTGTGGTTAAGTTATCAACCAAACTGGTCGATCTTCAAGGTTAAGCAACACTTGCCGAGGTCGGTTTGTGGATGGGTGACCATCCATTACATTACCATTAAAGAAGCAATTGCTCCATATAAATAAAATACTGGTATTCAGCTGCGTCCGGTTAGAATGTAAGCAGACCTTAACATACGTAACATGGATGGGTGTAATAGGCTGGGCATAAATATGCCTAATTCCTATGGGTTTAGGTTCGGTTTCTGCTTGGATGAAGTGTTTTCAGTCAGGAATTCCAGTCTGCAGCAGAACTTTTGGCAAGCGATCGAATACCTGGACCTACAATTTACCTGGACTTTCTTTTCTACATTTTTTTTTATTGAAAGCCCTGGCTGGCTCAACTTAGTTACCGATCGTCTACCGACCGAATTCGTTCGATAACTTCTAAGGGCACACAGTTAATCTCGAACGCGATCCACGATGAAAATCACTGCAACAGTGCGATTCTGTAAACATGTCGAAGGGTAAACATGTCGGAATGAAGTGATCACGAAGTGAGCTGTTAAGCCATGTAATCAAGATGGAATGACAGCTCACTACGTGATCCCTTCACCCAAGCCTTTACTTCGACATGTTTACAGAATCGACTGGTTGATCCGTGGATCGCGTTCGAAATTGCGGCCATAAGACTTATCGACCGAATTCGGTCTGTAGGCGATCGGTAACTATGTCGATACTTCCATCCCTGGTTTCTATTTTAGAGCTTTAAGTTTTCCAAGATGGCGTCCAAAAATAACAATAAATTGCCACGTCAGAAATGACTTAGCACACAAAATCAATAGTTTAAATAACAAAGCAAGTAATTTTCCTAATTCGAAGGGTGAGGCCCAATCATTATCAGCGTTTAACCCTTTACTATGAAGTCATTATGTATTGGTAGTTAACCTAATGGGTTAACTTAACCCGTGGATATCACGCGATCGAAGGTTTTAAATGGTGTTTAGTTATTTTGATTTTGATGATTAAAGAGTTAATGGGAAATGTTAAGAATGGACTATTGGATTGGATCGGTTTGTTTATCAAATTATTAGGCATAAGGTAACAAAACGCTGAATATTATAATAATATTTATTTTTTGGTTGTACATACATGAGATGAAAATACTCAACAACTGAAGAGAAAAAACATAAGAAAAAGAAAAATATTTAAAATTAGAATAAACTATAAAATGAGGCCTTCTTTGTTGGATCTAACAATATTGCCAGGTCACAAAATAAAATAAGTCTTTAAATTAGTGACAAATTAATATAAGGACACAGCAAATTAATTAGACATCAATATACATTATATAAGTAATACAACCAATTTAGAAATAGCCCTCAAATGCATTCTACCATCAGCTGTTCTAATTTCAACAACTCGAACTTTATTTTCCGAAGCAGGAAATATTTTAGTAATAAAATTCTGCCCATAGGCCAGTGAAGAGGTGGAGTGTTATGATTTTTTAGCAACACTACCATATTTTCTTTAAGGTTTGATAGCTCCTTTGGCTAAGTAGCCAAAGTCAGGCCAGTTCCTATTATTCAAAAATGATAAATAGTCATTGGATCCAAAAATGCTGCCGTGTCTGTTCACAGGACCGCTAAAGGCGAAGTCTATTGGAAGGACCCTCTGAGATATCAGGGTGAGGATAGGAAGTCAGGGAACTACCTTTTAAGAAATGTTAGGTGGTAATACCTAGTGTTGCTACCTGACATTATGCTGAGCTGAGGCCCTTTTGGCACAATATTGTATTTTTGTTTTTACATAATTTATCTCTTGTATTTGTAAGGTGTTTTTTATTGTGCCAATAAATGCAATTTTCTTTCTTTCTTTCAAATGACCTGGAGCAAGAAATGAGAAATCATTATGGTCTTGTGAAAGAGGGGTAAGGGGGCGAGAATTCAAAATGCTCTCTATCTCTGCCATAATATTGTGTACACACTTAAATAAAAACTCCTGACTAAAACTAAAAATAATCTAAAACATGGCGTCGAAAAATTCCTCCGCATCGCAGGCCACTGGTAATGTGCCCAAAAGGCTGGAAGCATTGCCACGTTGTATGGTAATGCTGATCCTTTGTCGGGTAACCTTACATTTTTTCTTTTCAAAGATTGTTGTTGCTGACGGAATGCCACTTATTCTAGTCTAGAGCCTCCTAATCCTCACTTACTACACAATATTTCCCATAAAATACCTTTACTACAAATTCCGTATAATTTCTCCACGAAAACCGACAGCCATTACACTAAATCCCCACCATAATCACCACATCCCATCCCCACTTTAAATTATAATTTTTCAATGACCCCATGAAGGCCTAAACAAACAGATAAATAATGTAATTTAGTAAAATTAGCGGCTCATGTAATAATATCGTAGGGCTCCAAACAATATGGGGATAAATATTTATTAAAGGGCCTGAAACTGTCCACTATTGGGTCAAAACATGGATGGGCGAGGTAGAGTGTGGTGAATATGGCAGTTTTTGTATGTATGTTCTGTAATGAAGATTGTGTGAACTGTGGGAAACATTACGTTTAGAATAAAATTTACTTAGCACACTTGAAACACGCACGGTGCATAAAAATAATAAAAAATGACATAGCAATAACTATAGTAGATTCCAGATAAATGTACAATAACGGTCATTGACCCACATACATTTATTGACTTTCTTAAAATCAAAAACATAAATAAAGACTTAGAGCAGTCCTGAATCTACTTCTATAGTGAACCTTCATGTTCTCTAGTAATGTAAAATGGTTCATAATGTACTGTTCGGGTATCTACGAAGGGATATTAGGGAAAGGTCAATGTACTTTATTGCAAGTTTATCTGGCACAAAGTTTAGTATTCAAACTCAAATAATTATTTAAGCGCACTTCAGAATGTTATTTGCGATATTAAAAAACAGATGCTCTAGCCATCCAAGAAAATCCATACTCACTGTTTTCAAATAAATGTTACAGTATTTGATATGATTATAATGTGATGACAATGTCCCTAGAATAAAAATGCTATACCTACCACTTGCTTCATCTCACTCAGAGAGCTAATTCTACTATTTTTAAGCAATGTTCGCATTGGCATGTCAGTAGTAATCTGTCTGTGAATTTGAGATGCGAATGCAGACGTTGCGTAAATAAACACTGTACACTGTACACTGTACAAAATAACTTTAATTTCAGAAATCGGTGTTTTTGATTGTCTCTTCGTAATTTAACACCGACTTCCGAAATTAATAATATTTCGTACTTTGTATTGTTTTTTTAGTGGTACCCCACACGTAATAACACCACTAGAAAGTCACAGCAAAGCAAAATACGCAATTTCGTTAACTTGAATGACATGTTTTTCCAGCTGTTTGGATTTAAAAACCAAACCACAGAACCGATTTTGATGAAATTTCAATGGGAACAATCAAAGGAAAAGTATATCCTTTCATGTAATAGAATATTGTTTCAAATCGGTTTTTAAATGAAGGAGTTATGAGGTAACAAACATTTGAAAAAAATACAACCGAATTGAGAACCTCATCCTTTTATTGAAGTCTGTAAATTAGGAGAATTGGTCAAGTGTTACCACATCCAACCCTTTCAGCGCTGCATGCCACGTGTTGGTCAAGCAGCGTTAACGTATGTAGCCCCCGGGGCGGCCCTTCGTTGCCGCAACTGTCATAGCGTGTTTTATTATTTATCCTACACTACGCACTACGCGCCTGTTTGCGTAGTTCGGTTCCTGGGGATAGCGGTCACAACTTCATTTGTGAGCTAATTAAAGCGTTACTGTTGAAGGTTGAGTGGGTAAAGAGGTGTTTAACTGAATAGTTTAAAGTAACAATATTAAAATTGTGCTGTTTATTTTTATTTTATTTTATTTAGTGACAATAAACAGCTGAAATATATGTATTGGAGAAAAGATAATAAGTACATAATATTAAAAATATTGCAGATAATGTAGTGGACATTATCCGCATAATATAATTAGTGTGACTAGATAGATAATAAATAATGACATCAAATTACCAATTCTAAATAATATCATGCAAAATAGAAATTCTAATTGATTGATTGCTTGGCAACAGAGTAATAATCAACACTAAAAACCATTAAATAAATACTAAAATCTTTTTGATTTGCTTACATTTCTAATTAATATCATTATTGGTTCATAATAATTTTTATTACATTGGATACCTATATTATATTTGATATATTATTATTTATTGGATATATTATTTATAAATGCATGAGCATCTGATATCACTCATCTGATCAGATTAGTGACATAAAGCTGTCCTGATTCGATTCAGGACAGCTGTACGACGTACGTCTTTATTTCTATTTTTGATATTAAGAAAGTCAATAAATGGATGTGGATCAATGACCGTTATTTCACATTTATTTGGTGTATGCGTCATATTGGCCCTTAAAATAGGTAATGATATAATTTATAATTGAATTTGTTGACTCTCTGCAGGTGTTGATAATAACTGTTAGTGCAGAGAGTAATTGAAATAGAATAAATAAATATATAAAAACTCTTTTTCTTCTCGTTCTAACTTTCTTAAATCTAGCTTAAAACTACAATAATGCCGACATTTGATTAGTCATCAACACATACCCCACTAAAACAAACGGTATCAATGCTCAACCCTCCAGTGCTCACGCAATTAAATCAAAAATACACACGCCCAGTGATCGTTTATTAAAATTGACAGGCACGCCACACCTGTGCCGCAGCCGAAGGGTTAAACTACAAATTGATTCGTTGGTACACACGTCGTTATTATAACATAATAGGGTTAAATGTTGGCTTTGTGCTGTCGAGCTTTTTAGGGTTGATATATTCAGTTTTATTGGAGTGTTAATGAAAAATATCTACCTGGTTTAGTTGAGTTAAAATCAGAGTGAGCCCGAAGGATCGCCAAATTGCTGTGGCAGTGGGCAGGGCACATTGCTCGCAGAACAGATGGTCGATGGGGCCGAAAAGTTTTGGAGTGGCGACCGCGTACCGGAAGACGCAGCGTTGGAAGGCCTCTCACAAGGTGGACCGATGACCTGGTGAGGGTCGCGGGTAACCGATGAATGCGAGACGCACAGGACCGGTTGTTGTGGCGACACTTGGGGGAGGCCTATGTCCAGCAGTGGACGTCTTTCGGCTGATATGATGATGATGATGATGAAAATCAGAGTGACAATTCTGCTCCATTTTAAGCAACGTCCGCATTCGTATCTCAGTCGCAATCTGTCAAAAAGCCACATTTTTGACAGATTGCGACTGAGATGCGAATGAGGACGTTGCTTAAATAAATTAGTAGAACTGGTACTCAGAGAGTCTTATTGAAATAATGTGATGCGTTTTTGTTCATTTATACCAACATTTTTGGATCAGCTATGGAGCGCAGTATACTAGGTGTTAAATTAACAGAACACGTTCGAAATACTACACTGCGCTCTAAAACGAAAATCATTGATGTGGCTCGAAAGGCTGCCCAACTTAAATGGGACTGGGCAGGACATGTCTGCCGCTGGACAATCTGTGGGCCCGTAAATTACAGGATTGGTGCCCTGAAACAGCGAGACGAGGCCGCGGCAGACCACGAAGGAGATGGCGGGATGACCTGGATGTCTTCCTTACGAATTGGAATGGTGAAGCACAACACCGTGAGCATTGGAAGGAATGGAGGGAGGCCTTTCCCCAGCAGTGGGACAGTACGGACTAGTAATAATAATAATAATAATGATAAACAAATCAAATATCTTGACTTGGCTCGCGAGGTTGTCGACATGTGGGATGTGAATTCGGCAATCATTGTACCGATAGTCGTGTCAGCCAACGGCTTAATAGCCACGAGCCTCGACCAACATCTTAGGAGGCTCTCGTTATGCAGCTGGATCAAGGGCTTGATTCAGAGAGCAGTACTTCTGGACACGGCTCGCATCGTTAGGAGGTTCCTCTCTCTGGAGCTCTGACCGCCGGTAGCTTGGACCCTGTTCCCGATACCGGTGGGCTACTATTTTTTACATTTTTAAATAATTTGATATCTTTGTATTTTAATATTTAAAAATGTATTTTATATGTATGTACCTTAAATAAAGAAAATAATAATAATAATAATAAGGACTCAAAAGGCAGTACAGCTAGAGGTGTGTGCCTACCTACATGTTTCCTGACCAGCGTCTATCATTCGTGTGGAACCAATTGGTTCCAGTAAACCGCGAATTGATTTAAACTTTAATTATGTGTTTTTTACAGTATATTTTCATTTGTTTTTATTTTCATAAAATTGATTCCCCCGAAACGAAACCTTTGTTATGGATGGAAGTAAAATGGAGTGTCATACTCTTACTGACTAAAACCCATCCGTGCTTCTCGTAGTGCCCTTTGCTTACCAGGGCCGCGGTGACTCTTTCGTACAAAATCCACAACCCTGATAGGCCGGAACGAGACATAAAAGATGTAAGCAGAATTCTAGAAGAGTAAAGACTCTCGAACATATTCGGGACGCGACAATGCGACAAAAATATTTTTTCGTAAAAAGGAGTGTCATATTGTCAAGTTGAGCTTGTTTGCCACAACCTTTAAATTCACATTTCAGCAGTAGGTAATGCATTATATCGCAGCCAACAAGCTTAATCAGCAGTTTCATTAAAAGCCTCGCTTTTTCATCAGTAACCTAAGTGACTTCTTTGTTTAAGTATCGTTTAATGACTTGCCCTTGTCACTTATGTCGCTGAAACGGCGCAGTTAAATGATATGGCTAGGCTTTTAATGAAACGTCTGATTAAACTAGTCGGGTGCGACACATCGTGCGTTGAGCTTAGGAGTGAAATTCCCTGCCGGACTCTGTGTTTTCTGATAGCTACAACCTGGGGATCTGTAATTCAAGAGTGAATCAGTTACTTCTAGACAAGCGGTAATGGTCAAACACAAGCTCATCTATAAGTACTAATATTATAAAGAGGTAAAGTTTGTGAGTTTTTGAGGTTGTAGGGGGTAATCTCTGGATCCACTGAACCGATTTTGAATTTTTTTGTGTATGATGGCCACATTCCTGAAGAAGGCTATACGGGAACGAGAAACAACGGGATATACACGAACGAAGTCGTGGGTAAAAGCTAGTCAATAATAGAAAAGCAGATTCTGACTCCGTAATTTAATAATAATAAAATAATAATAATAAAACATTTAATTCAGAATCAAGTTCCATAATTTGTTAGTACCTACCAGTATTAAATGCCTTATATCTAGTTTTTTTTTTTTTTATGAATGGGCTAGCTCTTGACCTCGATCACGCCTGATGGAAAGCGATAGATGAGGTCCATGATAAACTAATCTAACGGGTAATTATATAAATTTTAAACTAAGTAGGTACACCCACTAGAGACTCTCCCATCCCAATCTAATTCACTGCATGGAGTCGTATCCAGCGTCCTAGAATCGGAGAGTCCCAGCGGTCTGCCAACGTCCTCAGGATAGTGACGTATTATAAATTCCCTGAAAGAAAAACATTTAAATAAGAGACAATAACACAAATTCTATTCTGATTACGAAACCCCCATTGGGCAAGCGATCAGCCATAACCATAAGTTTAGCAGAGAGCCCGATACAAAGTTCTGCGCTACAGTTATTGTATCACGAAATATTATACCACTTACAACGAAAAACAATAACAAAGTTTAGTCTATAAATAATGGACGAGAGATTGGTGAGGGTTAACATGAGCGGTACTGTTGGAACTCGAAAGGTTTTACGAATCTGTAGTGTATTCGTGAGTGCGAAATTAGTGAGAAGCAAGGTTTTAAACTTTTTAGGGTTTCCGTATCCAAAGGTTAAAACGAGACCCTGTTAGTAAGACTCCGCCGTCCATCCGTCCGTCTGTCACCAGGCTGTATCTCATGAACCGTGATAGCTATGATATTTTTAAATGGTTTTGATGTTTTTTTATCTGTATCAGCTACCCAACATCACCCTTAAATATGACCACACCCTTTTTGGAACACGCTGTATAGTCCGAAGCCAGAAAATCTGACACTAGTCTTGATAAATGATATTTATTTTGGAAGTAGGGTAAACATAACACTTTTACACGTCAATGTTTTTTAGTAATCTAAGCTCGATAAGGCCGGTGTTTCCTAGCTGACGACCCTGAGAAGAGACACCGAAACAGACTCAGAGGTCAAAGTCTCTTTTAAGGTCCATACAATCCGTACTGGACAAATCATATGAGAACCATGTAGGTTTATTGTCTGTGGTGCTTGCATGGCTACCGTGTTACCGTGGATATAAAATAAGCAATCGCTCCCCACATCTATACGATGTTTTAATAATAATTATCATTTATTTTAGACCATAATCTTCAATCATTCAATTGTTTTGATAACATCTCACACTGATGATAAAGTTCAAGTACTAAGGTGAGCCAATAGCAAAAAAAAAATACCAATTTTTATTTTGTATTTTCTTGCCGACCGTAGTAATGGTAGCATAGTTAACTATAGTAACAACATTTTCCCCGTCGATTAAGATACGTTCGCCACTCGATAATGATGTAAGTTTACGTGCTATGTCTCTGGCCTACTGTAGGTAGGGTTCGCAAAAAGGGCTTGCACGAAGAAAAAAAGTAGGTAGGTATTACATTTTTTTTTTGTCAAATTCTTTCACACTTATTTATATCTGTAAATGAGATTGGATGGCAAGATAAGATTTCTATAAGTATCTGGAAGAACTCAGAGATATCTTTGCCCAACTGTAGGTTAGAAAAGCTATACAAAAACAAAAATTTCTTTCTTTGTTTAAAATCAACCATGTCACAGGAGAAGCAGCTGTACAGGATGTAACAGAAATTCATTAATTCATTCAGGTCACTGTACTCATCATTATGAACAGCTAAAGGAACCAACTCAGAATTCGCGAAAAAGCAGCTGTTCAGTACGTTTTGTCTAGTTGCAAACATAAATGTTTGATATCATATTTTTTTTCGCGATTTCAATGGCCCCTTTTCAGGTTGCGCTTTTTACCGTTACACGTTGAATAGTTGTTTTTTTGCTACCGTTACAAATGCTATTGAAGCGTGCGCGTATAGTCAGCATATACATCAGATGATAAACGATTGTTTCAAACTATTGTCGTTAGTGGATACTTCATTTTTTTTTTACTCTGGTCGGGACTTGCACATCGAAACTTTTATGGTATTTATTAAATACTATAGGTTGACCAAAGCAAACGGCTCTGGAGCTGTCTTTACAAATATGATAACCTGCATATATGTATAATATCAAAGGTATATCACATTGGCAAAGCTGAAATGTATGCAGTGATTCATAAAAAATATATACCGTATTTATTCGGCGTGGTGGACACAGATGGAAGCATCAGAGTGTTGCCAAATAATGAAAAAAAAAATTGAACGAATGATAATTATTTAGGATGTGTTATAATTGTTTTTTTTAGTTTTATATTTTATCATACATTGTTTGTGTGTGTCGTGCCCTGCACAGGTACGACAGGTAGGCCGATACAGTGTCTTTTTGTGTCCACGGTGGTCTCAGTACCAGTTTTGTGTGTTGCTCTCTGCCTCGGAACAGTGACTAATTGCCTTTATTTTGTTTAGTGCACATTGCATAGGTATTATTTTGTTTATTGTTCTGAGGCAGCGACACTCCGCTTACGCTGAAAACCAGCGCCATGGATTCGTGTCTTCGTGCACGGGCCTCGGCATTATGCTGAGCGTTAGCCGTTTTGCGCGGTGGTGACGCATTATATTATTGTTTGCTGTACGCTTACACCTGATTTTGTTTTTTTATTTTTTTTATTTAGGCCTATGCTTAACAATTTTGTATATGCGCGTCACTTACACGTAAATAAACAGTTTTATCTTTCTTTCTTTCTTTCAGATATGGATAGAAATAGATAACGCAAGAGCAACTACTTCGCGTGCCCGTTTCGGTGCTCAGCTTACGATAAAAAATCGTAAGCCGCCATTTTCTTCCTCAATTTGCATCGGTGTACATAAGTGGCATCAGTTATGTGGTTAGGTCAGTTAGGTGCTACACTTTTCGACGTCTTTGAATCGTTTTGATTTTCCCAACACCTAATAGTGTTTGTGTTGACGTCATAGTAGGTAGTCAAAAAATGACACGCTTGGTTTTCATACAGATCGTGATACTTGCGTTATCTATTTCTATCTATATCTGTGGTGGTGGATTATTGCCCAATTCCACCTATAGAAAGCACACTGTTCAGTTGAAAACCAGCACCATACCACTACTAATTGCATTGCATTTTGCTGAACAGGACCTGCATGTGTATTTGGCGCAGCCGCGAGGCACTCACTGTCATTTTTTTTTAAATCATTCTCCTTAGCTTTATTCTCACATTGTGCTGCTGTGTTGGCCAAAAGTGTGTGTTTATTTTTTTTCTTTATTTATTCATTACGCTTAATGATTCTTCAATGTTCTTATTTACCGAGACCAAGCGAATGAGCCGAATACAATCAACAAAAAAAAAAACAAAAAATAGGTCCTATTATCAACACCATTCGCTATACCCATTACCGATTAATGACATCGGCGAAAAAATCGCATGCGAAATAAATCCTCTTTTAAAAAAGAAATGCTGAGCGCCACTGATGAGCGTAATTTTTTTCCCAACTGATATTAAGTCATGTTTAAGAAGGTTCGTCATTATCCTTAATAGTAATAGATATTTTATTTTGTCGCGTTTCGCTTTGGGGTGTTTACACAATATTCTGGGGGTGCTATCACGAAAAGTGCTCGATATATTGACGATATTTTAAGAATGTCATGACAGTGTAGATATTATATTTTTATAGACACTGACAAAGTTCAAATAGCCGTTCTCCAATGTAAAGGATTTTTCTAGTTTAAAGGGCAGGTCTTACTCATTAGTAATAGTCATTCTTATAGTATCACCATAGATTTTTTTATTTATTTTTGTATTATGCAACTGTTACTGATGTAACCTAAACTAATATTGGTTTACAATAAATTATTACTTACTTACAAATTCTAAACGTACGAAATAAAAATCGACCATTTGGTAATTTTAAACACCTAATCTCGACTAAAGATTCAGCGATTTTATTACTTTTTTGGATGTAAAAAAATACGTACTTAATAGAATACTTTGACGTATTTAAAAAAAAATAAGACATCAGACTTAACATTGATTTGAATATCCCTTAAATCATGATCGCTAAAATAGCTAGCACTTCAGCATCCACCCCTGATACATTTGCCGTTCGTTAATAGGTTTTTCCGTCATAAAGGGAATGTTAACCTATTTATTATACAGCTGATATTAAAAACGAGGGGCTCAGTGTTGTCATAGCATTACAAGATTAAGAATATGTGTCCGCATGTTTGTGTGCGCCCATCTTGGAAACCGTTGCGCAGAGATTAACGGGCATAATCAAGATCTGAAAAATAAGTTTTTAAAGTGATAGCATATAGTTATCTAGATTTTGTATCTTTCAGTTTTTTCTAAATTAAAATTATTGGGTTGTAATTGATATTCGTCTCGATAAAAAATGTTAAGTAGGTGCTAATGTATTTAACTTAAAAAACATTCAAAAAACATTCACGTTTAATAAATGAAATCTTTTCTTTTACAGGAAAATACGGGATATTTTCCTAGTGTACTCATTTGAGTGTTCGACGAAGTCTTTGTGGATTATGGACGTGTCACGGATTGTTGGGCGATCTTAATGGGGGTTAAAAGTATGTTTTTATTAAAATTTTAAACAGCACACTTTGGCACTGAATTTTAACATAAATATTGGAGGTTTAGAATAAAAAAAGATGCTACTAAAAGAGTGTTAGATTTTTTTAAATAAAAAAATTTGAAAATGAAAATAATTATGGCATTCTGAAATGAAAGGCTCTAAGTAGTTTTTATGTATTTTTCTATTAAAGTAAAGTTTCTCAAAAAAACATAAGTTTCGAGTTTAGTAAAAGAACAGAATATGATGGGTACCTATTAGATATACCTTTACTATAAAAACTCAATGACAATCCCTATTTACTATAAACTTTACCCATAATGATATGAACAAGGCAATACTCGACCCAAAAACCACACACAAAAACTCTAAAATAAAAAAATACATTCAACATCTAACCCTAAAATGCTACCACATTTAAAATTCCCGATACGTACGACACCGGGTACTTTAGACCGTCACATTCGCACCATATTTATCACTGGATCAAAGTCGGATCCGGGTAATGCTCGCGACCAATATTTCATCCGTTCGCGTCTCAATAAGCGAAGCAGGGTTGTATATCATGTGCGGTTCGAGAGGAATATGAGGAGAATGTGGTAGTTTTATTAATGGGTTTTAACGATATGGTGGGTTGATTTTAGCAGTGTTTTGCCCGTAGGAACTCGTTAACCTCGAGAGTCGCAGGGCGATTCCTGGCTGTTGGCGCGTTGTGCACCACGCGTGCCTCAAAGATATGTCAACATAGTAGTAGAATTTGTTCGATAGAGTCACCGCGGTCCTGGAATACAAAGGGCTTATAGAGGAACACGGATTGGTTTTAGTCTGTAAGAGTCTGACACTCCCTTCCGCGGAAGATGTCATTTGATGCTTTCCCATCGTTAAAAAAAAGCGTTGATGTGATCGGCAATGGAGGACGCTTGCCTCTTTCAAATTCAAATTTCAAATTCAAATTCAAATATTTTATTCGTAGAACATAGGTAAAAAGAAAGTACAGATGTCAATATTAATAATGAACGCTATGTCCTGCCGTCAACGGCGTACAAATATTCTAATAAAATTACAATTGCGTATTGCATACTCTTTGCATCTTGATGCACTTTTGAATTAAATAACTCCGGCATAATATTTATCTATCTATATAATATCAGGTATTAGCAAGAATAAAAGCTAAGCTAGAAGTAAAATATGTTCATTTGAACAAAATGTTCAAATGAACATATTTTCGCTCGCAAAAAAACAGTAAAAGTTGCCACATCCAATAAAAATAAAACAGTTTCAAGTCCCCTTCACAATCGGAATACATTTTTAAAAAGGAGTTTAAACTTCGACAGTAGGAAGAGAATAAAGGAGTTGGTACAATTGAGAGGCTGAAGCGATTTTTGTCTAGTGCGTTGTCAAATTAAAGTTAAGTTCGATCTTTGTGGTGCAAATTGATTAAATTAGAAAAAACTATGTTATGGGAGGTTCGTATGTGCCGTGTGTGATATTTTTTTTTGTAATAAGTACTCTAGAACGAAATTCTACTCGTGAGATTTTAATGAACATTAGGTAAATAGCTGCAAAAACCACAAAAGAAGGTGAAATTGCGATTAAGCAAGAGAATTGGGGTATAAACTAAACAAACATATTAATTTTTAATAAAATTTATTCGTTTTTAATTGTTGTTTTTGCATGTTGTCGTTTTGATTTATTACTTTTTGTTCTTGAGATAGTACTTTTATTTTATTTAGACCGTAAGTATTAATGTTGTACATTATAGTGCAAGCTGTTTATAACTATAATAGGTATACATACCAGTACTCATATTTTGGTTTTTGTTTCTTGCTTGTAGTTGTGTATGTACTGCTGTTGGTGTACCTAACAACAAAATAAATAAACATCCCCAGAACATCTCACCTCGCTTATAACTTGCACCCCATCCAGAATTAAGACAGCAATAAAACAACGCCAGGCATGCGAGTGTAGAATTTGTCACGATCTATTTGAGCCGAGTCGATCGATGAGTCCGATCTGTCGCTCGCGGCTTCCGAGAAAAATGATGGCGATTACTATTGAGCGGAAACTTTTTTTGGCGTTTCAAAAGTGCAAAATTTAAGAATTTGCAACATTTGTAAAAAAAAAGGAAAAGGTCGTGGCTAAATACTAACAGCCGCACGGGTCGATCTTCAAGGTAAAGCAATGCTTGCCGAGGTTGGTCTGTGGATGGGTGACCATCTTAACATATCGAAACTCCTTCGTACCTCGGAAAGCACGTTAAGCCGTTGGTCTCGGCTGTCATTTGTAGATCTTTGGCAGTAGTTACGGATTGTCAGAAGCCAGAAAATCTGACACCTGTCTTGCCAAGAAGTACCGTGTTAATTAGTTGTGGAGGTCTGGTAGGCAGCCGCTCCACGTAAAATATTGGTATTTAGCTGAATCCGGTTTGACTGGAAGCCGACCCCAATATAGTTGGGAGAAGGCTAGGCGGATGGTGAACATTTGCAAAAAAAAAACAAATGCAGAACATCGCCCTTAAACATTACCGAGCCACTTCTGAAACACCCTGTATAAGGAGTTTGGAGTTTTTAAAATTATTACAAATTGGATGATTCGATTTCGCGAAGTGTTAAAAGTACGAGTATTTAAATGAGCATTAAAGGGTTTATTTGATGTGAGTTTGTTTTTTGCGATGACGTAATTGATATTTGTTGCTTGTATTATAAGGATTGGCAAAGCAATTATAAATAGACCAATACATAAATAAATGGTATGTCTTTTTTCGCCAACCCTTGTCTCCAAGGCTACTAAAAACCAACCAGACTGGTCAACAATTGCACCAAGATATGGGGTTGACCGTACAACCAATATTCCACTAAAAATTCCAGTTTGACTGGTGACATTATAATTTAAACACAAATAACCAACTAATAAATTATTCCACATACTCAATTAATTAACTAATTACTCAAACAATCGAATGCTTTGTTATAACCACAAAATAACGGATTCAGAACCACAGAATAACATATAACAATCAGCGTTATTAAGCCTGATTAATAACGCATTACGCGATTGTTAGACGCGCGATATGTCAATTTAAACGCACAAATCCGATTCGCATCCATCACCGATCGCGGCATTAGCATTAGCACATTAATTAACAATTAGTTGGACGCGCGTCGCCGTGTCGACGCGTCCGCGGCACGCGCGGTTTGACGGGCGTCATGGCGAGGTCGCGGTGTGAGCGATTAGCGAGTTATATTTTTAAGTTTATGCGACATTTTAATGCATGAGTTTGAATGGTATTTAACCACTTCCTCATCTAATGATAAGCGATGATGTAACCGACTTTGACTTCCATAGAGTCCATTAGTGAGTTCCACTGCTTACCTGTACGCACAGTAAAGGCAGAAATTCCCACAACGGTTTGAGCGTATGGTTGGGATGTCTACCGTATAGGGATCGATGGCGCATCATCGAGTCCGATGTAGTCGATCAGTCAGATTTAGAAAACTTTATACGCTCGATGACGATCACAAGGTTTTCCATAAGGGATTTCTTGGCAGTAGCTCGGAGTTTGGCTGTTGGTGGTGTGGTCCTACGCCTGATTTATCCCTGGTCGTGTTGGATTACCGTTCCATCGGGCCATGAAAGTAAAGGAACAGAGAGTACACCTGTGTTTGCATACTCGATTGTGCTCTATAATATCTCCTTCTTGGCCCACCACCTCAAATGAATGTAATACTCCCATCCAGGGCTAAGAACTACTTATTCACTAAATGACCGTTCGCTAAGGGCACGCCTGTGGGATACACGGCTCTCAGTTTAGCGGCATCATTTCGGGGGGGCAGTAAGGGACAGGCCGGGTCATAATTATTATTAAGGGGATTTAAAGCTAATGGCTCGATAGGCTAAGCTCGGGGAGGGGTTTAAGAGGGGCGTCGCGATGGGCCTCGACGGCGAGGCCGGAATACGGATCGCAGTCTGTATTTGTTTCTTTTAAGAGTGCTGGTTTCATGAATCAGTTGAGACTGGCCCCTATGATCAAAATTCGGATATGACTGGTTAGTCATATCCGAATTCTATTTTAACAGGGTTCTGTTAAACCGATAGCAGTTGCTGGATTAGCTCGCCGACCTAATATATATACATAGTACAAGTGCCAAACTACCTACTTACAATAGATTCAAACACGAAACAACCAATGTGCGGTGTGTATCTATAAGACGCCATTTCAATATCCGCTGTCCGCTGACTGTGCAACCACGTCTCCCTTTGACGTTTGGGACACGTAATGAAGTTTGTGGCGTGAGGTTGTCAACGCAACATGGCACTGTCACTCGGACACAACCGTGTTAAGAACATAAGGTCCGTTTGTTATGGAAAAGTGTAGTTCAACATACATTAAACTAGATTCGGCCAGAGGCCGCAAAATTAGCCTCACTAAACATACTCCAGGGATAAAAAAGTATCCTATGCGTAGCTTGGATTTATTTATTGAATTAGTTGTTATTTTTGTTATGACTAACGCCATTTTTTTTTGTTTGTCTTGACTGTCAGTCTCTTTTGAAAGCCAATAGGCCATGCCATAAACAAGTGGAACTGTGTTCGGTTCTGTCTGTGGTGTGACCAGAGCACAGGACATATATATACTGGACCAGAGAGTCGTGGCTAATGCCCGGTCCTCACATGGCTTGATAGTGAAACTTGAAGTAGTTCATAAGTTGTGCTCTTTTAATTTTGTATCAGCAGAATAAACGTGTCTTCTTTCTTTCTTCTATATTCTATTCCAGGATGTATGAAAAGTTCCATCTTTTACCACAACGGCGACACGGACACAAGATATGGTGTTGGCTTTCTGATCTCAAAGCGCTGGAAGGAAAACATTATAGAATTTGTCGCATATTCCAACAGAATCGCTTTGCTCAAGTTTCGTGTAGCTGAGAAAAAGGTCCTAACACTAGTCCAAGTATATGCTCCAACATCTTCGCATAGTAATGATGAGGTGGAAGAGTTCTATGACCTGTTAAACAGGGCATGTGATGAACACAGAGGGACTTGGACACTGGTCATGGGCGATTATAACGCCAAGATTGGGCCAAGAAGAACATCTGACCACACGAACGTTCTAGGACCTTACGGTCTGGGTTGTAGAAATGAACGTGGTCAACGCCTTTTAGAATTCGCTTTTGGGCAGAACTTAAGTGTTAGTAATAGCTTTTTCCCCAAAAAGTCACATCGCCGATGGACCTGGCTTTCTCCAAACGGTCACACGAGAAACGAGATTGATTTTTGCCTCTGCTCGGATAAACAAATCATGAAGAATGTCGAAGTCCTCAACAGTATAAAATTTAGTTCCGATCATCGTCCACTTAGGGTCGTAGTTAGTTTTGACATGAAAATTCATCGCTGCAAAATGATCAGAAAAACAATAAAACGTATCGACAAAACTACATTAATTGCAAACAAAGAAAAATTTAACCTACACATCAAAAACAGTTTCAGCATACTAGAGTCTAAAAATTCAGAAGATACAGAAATTCAATACAATAACATCAAACACGTCATAACAGCAGCTAGTCAGAAAATAAAGTGTTCCAAAAACAAGCAGAAAAAACTTACCGATCACACAATTCATCTTATAGAGGAGAGACAGAATCAGTCATATCAATCCTTCACATATAGACAGCTAGACCGACAAGTCAAGCGGAGCATTCGAAAAGATATCAGAGATTACAACACCGAACTCGCTCACTCCGCTTTAACAAGCAACCGTTCTTTGAGGTCGGCCATGCGGGGTATAGAAGCAGGCAGATCTTCTATAACCCACTTAAGGGACGGTAATGGTGTGAGACAGGGTGATAGAACAAAATTAATCCAAATTTGCACGCATTTCTACAAATCTCTTTACTCAGACGACGACACAACTTCCCAGCTCGCAGATGAAGTCTACTCATGCCCTGATGATGTCCCTCTGATAACTGGCTATGAAGTTCATAGGGCTCTCAGTGGCATGAAGTACAACAAAAGTCCAGGGGAAGATGGCATTACAACCGACGCATTGCGAATTGGAGAGCAATTCTTACTACCATACATTTGTAATCTATTTAACTCAATTTTAAAAAGTGGCATATTTCCTATTAACTTCTGTCATTCCAACATCATTCTACTACACAAAAAGGGAGACAAATCAGACATAGGCAATTACCGTCCTATCAGCCTTGTCTCACACTTGTACAAAGCTTTTATCAAAGTACTTGAAAACCGCATTTCCGGCCAACTGGACCTCCACCAACCTCCTGAACAGGCTGGGTTTCGCCGTGGCCTATCCACGACCGACCATCTTCACACTCTGAATCAGTTGATAGAGAAACATGAAGAATTCAACTTACCACTGTACCTCGCGTTCGTAGACTACTCCAAAGCCTTTGATAGTTTATCACACAAAGCCATATTCACATCACTCAATAAACAAGGAATAGAACCCACTTATATCCAACTATTAAAATGCATCTACCTACACAGTACCGCAGCCATACGTTTAGATACCACTGGCCAATCCTTTCCAATCCGTAAAGGAGTCAAACAAGGTGATCCGTTGTCTCCAAAACTTTTCACAGCAACGCTTGAAGAAGTCTTCAAAAATTTAGATACACGCTGGCAGGACAAGGGCATTGTTGTCGGAGAAAGAAGATTAACAAATCTGCGCTTCGCCGACGACATAGTCCTTTTCTCTTCCTCAGCGGCTGAGTTAAGTCTAATGCTCGAACAACTGAGCCACGCCAGCCTCGAGGTCGGACTCAGAATGAATATGACGAAAACGAAGTTAATGACGAATAGCGCGAAACGTAAAGTAGACATTGAGGGTGTGGAGGTTGAATATGTCCATGAGTACATATACCTCGGCCAAATAGTCTCTTTCCAGGCGAGGCAAGATAAAGAAGTTGCTCGACGCACCGAAAACGCCTGGAAGAGCTATTGGTCGATGAAACACCTAATGAAAGGAGCACTTCCACTTTCCCTCAAAAAGAAACTCATGGATATGTGCGTCCTCCCTACCCTCACCTACGGAGCGCAAACGTGGTCATTAACAAAATGTCAAAAGTCCGCACTCGGGGTCTGCCAGCGAGCAATGGAACGAAGTATTCTTGGAGTCAAAATTAAAGACCGCATCAAAAACAGTATACTTCGTTCCAAAACACAAATCGCAGACGTAGGCAACTCAGCCGCCAATCTAAAATGGAACTGGGCTGGCCATATCTGCCGCATGTCGCAACAGAACTGGGCAAAAGTGGCCACTGATTGGGTTCCAAACAAGAACCGGCGACGCGGTAGGCCCAAGAGGAGATGGCGTGATGAATTAGACTCCTACCGAAAGGATTGGCCAGATGTGGCAAAAGACAGAGAACAGTGGAAGCAAGGAAGGGAGGCCTTTGCCCTGCAGTGGGACAGTACAGGCTCATAATAATAATAATAATAATAATGAAAAGTTACATCCAAATCTGTGCAGCCGTTAAGATTTGAAGAGTTAACAAACGAAGACAGACGTACATAGTTATGGAAGTTTTCAAACTAGAAATAACAGTGGCCTTCAATTCAAGTGTTCATTAGGGTTTGATATTCAAACAAAAATCTATGAGTCTTCCACCTTGAAGTGATTGTCTCATTTACTGGATATTGTGTATGCCCTTCAAGGGTTAAAAATTTGTCGAGGTAGGTATCTGTCCATAGGAGTCTTAACTCAAACCAGTTACAAGTTTTTTTATTCTAAATCTCCAATATTCGCGTACAGTTTTTCGCCTTTACTTATTGCGTTCTATAAAATATCAATTTTCGATATGAAACCTCCAATATCCACCCTCTCACGCACAATAAGTTATTATTAAATGTTGCATGTATTAAAATTTATATCGCTGGCAACCCCAGCTCATTGTGATCGCAATTTTTTTGAGGAGTAACTTTTGATAGGTTGTGGATTGTAAATTTTATGTCTGCCGGGTTATTTTGTAATAGTTTTACTGTAAATACTTAAGAGCGTATATTTCATGAAAACTTTCAAGTCCTTATTTTTCAAAATGAATGAACCGATTTTAATGAAACTTCCTACGCATACGCAGGTTAAATAGGCCTAAAAAACTTTAAAGAACATTTCCGAAATGTCTTATTTAAAAAAGATTATTGGAAATCTCCGTTTTCCATTATAAAATTAAAATCGGTCGAATTTAGTTGTAACACTACTTTTCGAAAATTTTCTCTGATAACTTCTTAGACCTATGAAATATACAAAACAGGATAAAAACATTAACTACATATTAAAGGCTCGTAAAAAAATGTAGTCAATGTTTTAAAATGTAAGTTGGAAATCCGATTTTAACTTTAAACTCCTAGTTCAATTATTTAAAATTGTACTTCCTGTTACATACAATTTGACTCGCAAGCAAAACTATTCAAACATAAAAAAACAGGAAAAACCAACAAAACACGCGATAACAAGTCATTAAGAGAAACATGAAAATTAGCAACATTTTATCTTTTGCGGTGTAATTGTTGTTACTAAAATGGCCAAATTTATTAGTGTTACAAGTTAAATAAATTTTAAAACCGATTTAAACAAAAAACTAATGACCGGCTAGGAACAGGTGCATATTATAACACATAATTTATCGCTCCCTCTGTAAGGTGTCAAAAAATCAACTGCAAGAATTTCGTGTACCTATTAAG
The DNA here is from genome assembly GCA_947386135.1 of Melanchra persicariae. NCBI lineage: Eukaryota > Metazoa > Arthropoda > Insecta > Lepidoptera > Noctuidae > Melanchra > Melanchra persicariae. Next base: position 2,176,679 of record OX376661.1, on the reverse strand, counting down.
TATCATCATTCTAAACATGCATCATAAAAAAATTGGACCATGTTATTTTTCGCAGTGGCAGCGGCGAGTGTTGTAGAGGTCTGGTATTCAGCTGAATCTGGACTGTGAGCCGACCCCAATATAGTTCGGAAAACTCGTATGTACGAGTAGATAACATTTAAACATAATGAAGCATATTCATTTATAAAAAAACACGTTATAAGTTCTTAATTATAAAATAAGACATAAAATTAATTAAGAGTATTAAAATAGTTAAATGTTTGAATTCAATATAACCGCGCGTACCGGAAGACGCAGCGTTGGAAAGCCTCCCACAAGGTGAACCGATGACCTGGTGAGGGTCGCGGGTAACCGATGGATGCGAGACGCACAGGACCGGTTGTTGTGGCGACACTTGGGGGAGGCCTATGTCCAGCAGTGGACGTCTTTCGGCTGATATGATGATGATGATTCAATATAACAAGAAAATAAAAAAAGAAAACTCTTTCATTCCGTCAGAAAATGCGCACAAAATAACAAAACTTTGTAGAAAAATAACTTCATTCATTTTATCGTCTTATTCCCCACACTTTCCGTAGTCTTCTATTGAGAGATCACAAATCAGACCTTTTTATGGACTGGATCCGAGTCTATAGACGTGTTTGTCGTGACATTTGGAGGTCGTTCGCGACGTGCTGGTATCAAATTTTGGATGCTGTCTCCACTGGTATAAAACAGGTATTTCGTAGACCCCGATGGCAAAGACGGAGGCGGCTGTGGTGGCGGATCGAGAGGATCCTGCAGGTTCGTGGCCTGCTGGTACACATTCGCTTTCATGGTCACGTCTGAAAAGAAAATGGTGCTGCTACATTTTGTGGCAAATCAGCGATATAGATTCCCGACCTGACTGCCACAGAACGAAGGTAATGTTCTTAAAGAGTATGTATGTAGGTATGTTTGTCTATTTATTCAATTACAAAAAAAATCTACTTATTTACATATAAAGCTACCAGTAAACTGCTTCAAGGTCGATGTCTTATAGATTTTAATTTGAAAATTGAATCTTATGAACGCTTAAGACCCGCTGCTATAGCACAGGGTATGCGTTATTTAAAAAAAGCTGGCAGTTCAAGTCTTTTAGCTTAGTTATGTACTAGTTACATAATCAGTCTATAATGTCCCCACTTCTGGGGCACAACTCTCTCTCTATGAAGAAGGGAACGTCTGTATTCTGCAAAGCGTTCCCAGTGCGAATTGATAGTTGTCACACGTCTTCGCAATTGCTCGCAGAACAGATGGTCGATGGGGTAGAAAAGTTCTGGAGTGGCGACCGCGTGCTGGAAGACGCAGCGTTGAGGCCTCCTACAAGATGGACCAATGACCTGGTGAGGGTCGCGGGTAGCCGATGGATGCGAGAGGCACAGGACCGGTTGTTGTGGTGACATTTGAGGGAGGCCTATGTCCAGCAGTGGACGTCTTTCGGCTGATATGATGATGACACATCTTTGAGATGTTTTCATCGACCGTTTTAAGAGCAGAATAAAAACTATGTTCTATATTAATTCCCTTCGTAGATACTAGAACAATAAATTATGAAATATTGAAAATAAACGATCACGATAAAAGTCGATTCAGGACAGCTTTATGTCTTTATTTCTGTTTTTGATAGTATGAAACTGAATAAATAGTAGGTAGCAATTGTTCAATGACCGTTATTGCACATTTATCTGGCGCTTATCATAGAGAGGTATGGAAGGAGAACGGGGAGACAAAGGTCTAGGTTATTGAATAAAAAAATTCTTAGAACTTGCCTGTAAATTTCTTCCGGGCCAACACACCTGATTCAACTCTTGGGATGTCGTCTCCTTTGCATTTTTTTTCCATGATCTCCTGTTTTGTATGGCACTTCCTAACTTAACTGAGGCAAATGTCACTAAATTGGAGGTGCTGTCGAAAACTACACTGATATTTTCATCTTAGTTTTCTGGATTTATTAAACGAATTTTAAAATAAAATATTATGTTTGTTTGCGGTACTTTGTCCCGTACGTTCGTTTTATTCATTTCATAAATAAAAGTGGCTATAAATGGCGGCGGGAGTACTTATACATACAGTACATAATATTATATTGAACAAATAGATTCCTAATATGTACCTAGAACGTATGTCCGAATCGAGACTCGATTAAGGAAAACAGTTATTGTTAATTTGCAATAATATAATAATAAATATTACAAAATTCAAGTTGTAGGTATAATGCACATAATTTTATATTCATAGTATTTTTTAAAACCCTCCTTTTATACTTCGCCGCAGTGGGGTAACAAGGACGGTTTAAGATTATTTCAAAGAAAACGATAGAATTTAGCTGTTGCTTAGAGAGGCAGCTGCTTACTTTTGTCATAAAGACAAATTCAATATACGTTTTTTTTACCATGATATAAGTTATAATACAACTAAGCAATTAAAAATAAATACAAAACGTTGTTTTAGGTGGTTTCTTCGTTTTTTGACAGTTTTCCGATATTAAAGTACTATTATTATGTCATTTTATATACATATATTGATTACATCTATACATATAATAAAACTGTAGAAGAGGTCAATTCTGTACATTGAATATAAACTAAAAAAAATACTCCAGGGGTGCTTTATACAAACAGTAGAAGCCAAAAATATTTTTTTTTATGTTTTTGTCTGTCTGTCTGTCTGTTGTTCGTCTTTCACGCAAAAACCACTGGACGGATTTTAATGAAACTTTCTTTGTTGTATAGCTATTAGTCCTCGCCAACATATAGGCTATAATTTATTTTGAAGATCTGAATACAAGATGTGGAACCTTAGCAGCCCGGCTAATCTATAAGAGATATTAATATACCGCTTTAGGAATAGTTGGTCAACATGATGAGTACTGTCTGTCGACATAAAAAAAATGAAGGTCTAGAGCATCTGATGTGGAACCCTTTCAGGGAGCTAAGCTATCGGCTATTTTAATCAATTGTCAACAGATCTCGTAGTCCGTTTGGTTAAAAGCCTGCTTCTCGAAAGACTAGGTTTGGGTTCAAATCCCACAAATTTTGTAATTATTTTTGAATTATTTTTATCTTATTTATTTCCTTATTTTTTTATTCCTACCAAACCTAATATTTTCAAATATTAATAATATGTTATTGCTGTATTTTGCATATCTCTTTAGAAAGACAAGCAGAGCCTATTTTTTGTTTATATGTATTATGTTTCGTTTGCATCGCGATAAAAATACAAAACTAATGTAGAAAACATTCACATAAACCTGATAGGATTATGGCAATCTAGAAGAAATCAACTTATTATCTACATGCATAGTAAGTAGGGGTAAGTATCTTTAATGACACTTGCAATGCCATCTGTTGAGCGAAACTGTACTTACCATCAACAGCACGAGAATTACACCGAAAAGTATTTTTTAGTTAAAGATTCTTTTGATACTTACCAGGCGTTACGCATTTGATGCAAAAATAAAATTGCTCCACTGATTTTGTTTTCATTTTTTTTTACTTTTGATAGGAACGCGTTTGACCACTATCTCACCTGATGGCAAATGATGATGTGATCGAAGATGGAGCACGCTTGCCTATAAGTAACCTATTCACTCTTGATAAGACTCCCAGGCTCTAACTATCCAGAAACACGGACTCAGTCAGGGAATTCCACGCCATGTGTTTCCAAAACGTTTTGTTCATGTGGGTGTGAGGTCCATCGTGTACCGATGGCGTACCGCCGTACGTCTTGTGGTCCGATGATGGAACGAGCTTGGCGGAATTATACTATGCAATTCCGTCGCACACTCCCCAAAATGTAACCGATAGAAAACCGAAAGGCTAAAAACTCGGCTTCGATGCTCAAGACTTTCACCTCTTGAATTTCTTTCCCAGGATTTCCCTCATTCCTAATTATTTTCTGTTAATTTTGAAACAAAACTGTTCAATTCCCAGTCAGCTGGTGATTCGTCGTGACCAGCTTAGGGCCAGAAATTACCAGTAGCGGGTTTCACACTCCAGAGCTTCAAGGGGAACTGTGGATCCCTGGGCAATGACGCCACAGAAGAACTCGCCAAGATAGGTTTCGAGTTGGTAGAGCTGGACCCGTACCCGCTCCTCCTTCTTTATTTCTTTCACACAGTTTCGTGCATGAATTTGCCAGAGAACAACTGAACTTCATGACAACAAATGGTGAAAAAAGTGAAAAATGGCAATGACAAGTCTATAAACGTGACTAACTAATTGACTTCTCAGCTTAAGTAAAAATTACCTCCGTAATGATAGGGATTATTATTACGGATCATTGCCCTTAAATTTTTTTAACTTATGCACTACAGACACCCCAATTTGCGGAGGTTGTTTCGACGCCGGCTACGTCATCCTGGCCATGACTTTCCGACGTGAAAAAATCCTCGGAACGGTGAGGTGCAGGTTTCAAATCAAATCGTTTATTGCAATCCATAATGTACATATACAGGTGGTAAATATAGGTTTGTGAGTGCTAAGTGATTGAGCTGACTTTTATCTCAGATTATCACTCCCTTGCGGATTGAGTATTATCGGTCGTCTCTCCGCTCAACCTGTGAAGCACACTGGTGGCTTTTGTACATTTGGGCAAACTTAGCCAGGACAACGGAGTCTCTACTCTACTCTATCCGTTGTAGGTTTTTTTATGGATAGGAAAACATCAAATGACTTCTTCTGCTCTGCGTGGAGCGGAAGAGAGTGTCAAACTCTTACTGACTAAAACACGTCCGTATTCCTCCTTATGCCTTTAACGTTCCAGGGCCGTGGTGACTTTTCGAACAAATTCCGCTCCGTTCGGACAGTGAGCAAACCTACGCTCGCCATCTGCGGGCCCGCGCTTAGGGTGGCTGGGAATTGCCTTGCGACTCCCGACGCAACGCCCGGGTTGTCTTTTTCTGTTGCGGCGGCTGAGGAGGTCTACTCTCTTAAGCCCGAAGTCTGTAGTTTCGGCCTTAGTGTTTGGCGTTTTCTACTCCGTATCACCTACGGACTTACGATTGGTCCCGAACTAGGAATAACTATCAAATCGTGCTGTCATTCATTCTTATATTCTTCTCCGGACCATGGAGTAAACCAGGACGCCGCAGCCGATCGCCTCGACGAGGACACGGTGATGCTCCGCCCAAGCAGGGCAGACCTCCACCGTATACTCCACCATGTCCTTTGCGGAGACTTATCTTCTGATAGTTTCGGCATGACCATTAATCAAGCTCAGGGACAAACTATTAGTCGTGTTGGTGTGGATCTGTGGTAGTCCTGTATCTCGCACGGTCAGGCTGTATGTCGCTTTGTCGCATGTAAGCAGCGCGCAAAGCCTGTGAATACGTACTGATGAATATCACATAACAAGTAATATTGTTTACAAAGAAATGTTTTAAGTGTTAATATTCGTTCGTTCTTCGTAATTTTGTAAGTCATGTCATAATCACGATGAGTACCTATATACATTTAGTGAGTTTGTGTACTTAATATCTTCCTAAATACGAAAAGCAAGCGCGAACGAAGTCGCGGGCACAGCTAGTTTTTAAATATTTCTTTGAAAAAAAAACAAAAAATACATTTAAAAATATTAAAAAAATAGTAGCCCACCGGTATCGGGAACAGGGTCCAAGCTACCGGCGGCGGTCAGGGCTCCAGAGAGAGGAACCTTCTAACAATACGAGCCGTGTCCATAAGTACTGCTTTCTGAATCAAGCACTTGATCCAGCTGCCTAACGAGAGCCTCCTGAGGTGTTGGTCGAGGCTCTTGGCTATTAAGCCGTTGGCTGACACGACTATCGGTACAATGATTGCCGAATTCACATCCCACATGTCGACAAACTCACGAGGAAAGTCAAGATGTTTGATTTGTTTATCTTTTTCGGCTTTCACGAGGTTCTCGTCGAATGCGGAACGGTGATATCTACAATCGTTGCACGCCTCTCGATTCGGTCCACCACCACTGTATCAGGCTTATTTGCAACAATAGTCCTGTCAGTGATGATGAACCGATCCCAGTACAATGTACTATACTGGCATTATCGAGAACTGGGTACCTGTATTTCCACAAGAGAGTATTTCAGAGCAAGTTGCTGATGGATAATCCTGGCTACAAGGTTGTGTCTATGCAAGAAAAAAAAAGTACTATTATTAGTAGTATAATACTTTGTAGTGTTTTTTAATTTGGAAGTCTGTGTTTTTATTTTATTTTTGTTTTACGTATTTTAGTACCTACTTTATATTTCTTTTGTAATTCGTAACCATCACTGGACATATAATTATATTACTTATAGATATTTTTTCGAGCTATTTTGATTTAAAAGCCAAACTACCGAACTGATTTTGATGACATTTCTATAGGGCCAATTGGAAAATATATCCTTTCATATAACAGAAGAATTTGTTAAATTGTTAAATAACGGATTTATTGCATAACAAACATAAAAAAATACTACCGAATTGAGAACATCAAAAAAACGGGCAGGGCCTTTTTTTGAAGTCGGTTAAAAACACGTTAAAGATTTTAGCAAGCGCCTAAATATTGTAACAGTGCTGGATTTGTCACAGGAAAGCAAAAATACGCAATTTCGTATACATGGATGATTTTTCCCTATATTTTTTCCAGCTATTTGGATTTAAAAACCAAACTACTAAACCGATTTTGATAAAATTTCAATAGGGTCATTTGGAAAGTATACCAATTTCAACAAAAAAAGAATTTTTCAAATCGGCTTGTAAGCCACGGAGTAATGCACGAACAAACATTAAAAAAAAATTGAGAACCTCCTCCTTTTTTAGAAGTCGGTTAACAAGTACACCAAACTAATTAAGCCTCCAGGCTTAATAGTGTGCCCGCACACACGTGCAATGGTTACTTCTACGTCATATAAATAGAAAATAAAACAAACATAACAATACTGAAAAAACAAATTTCCATACAAACTGCTCCCTTATCCTAAGATCAAATAAAATCTATAGATACCCAATTTGTGAGGAATAAAAGAAAGTTAGCACGTTTTTTATGCGCCTTATCTAACAAAACGATTGTCGATGCGTAGATTGAACCAATTTCGTGAACAAATGTATGTGTGGGTCGTTCTTTACTCGATACATATCTATAAGGATCGATGTCAGGGGAGACCAGGGGTAGGAGAATGCGTTGGAATGAGTAAAGTTCCAGAAAATAAAAAGTTGTTTGTAACATTATAGATATTGTTTGTTGCCTTTACATAGGTATCTATACATATAAATAAAATCATTGACTTGCCGTGTCTGTACATTGAATATTTTGGCATGAAAATAACTGACAAACATTAGAAAAAAGATATAAAACGCAAAAATGCCATATTTGAACTTACTTTTAAAATAAGCAGTGTAAATTATTTTTTGAAATGTGTTGTTTATTAGGTATACTAACTATTAATATGTACATTTTTGTGCGCATAACTCGATTAAATGTACGGAACAGCTGCTTTTTTACGAGTATCCCACTGTTTATGGGTTATGGAAGTCTGGTAGACGGCTGCTTCACGTAAAATACTGGTATTCAGCTGAATCCGGTTTAACTGAAAGCCGACTTCAATATAGTTGGGAAAAGGCTAGGCAGATGATGATGACGCATAACATAAAAAAATAAACAAAATAAAAGAATAATAAATAAGGACCTAATCATCTCGTAATGGCTGTCCCATCAACGCCACACTCCTACCACCCCACAGAAGTCCAAAGCGTGAACATACGACAGTATTGTTTGCAACATAGACTTATGTGTGATATAATTTTCCAATTTTCCGAACAAATGTCTCGTTGTGGAGGCGTATATGCAAAGCTGTTTGTGTATTGCTGTATTCGCGTTAAGGTCGGCTTTTTGGACCTGAAAATGAAAAGGGACGAAAAGTATTCGTGTTTATTAATATTTTAAAGACGATCGATCAATCAGACATGACACATGTTAATAACCAAACAAGAAAAGCATGGCAGATTGATTATAAATTGTTAAGGCAATTTCGTGTTTTGGTACGATCTAGATATATAAAGATTGCATTTGATCGTAACTGCCTCGTTTCTTTAGTCAGAATCAAGAGTGACACCCACCATGATAGTGCCCAAGTAAAGAAGTCCCGCAGCAAAAATGAAAATCACAGGTTATTTATTATTTTCAGTAGCAACTCAGAGTCTAGATTTGTACAGAGTTGAAAAAAAGAAAATAGGTAGGTACCACAGATTAATAACATACTAGCTGTGCCCGCGACTTCGTACGCGCGTGCATTTCGTATTTAGGAAGATACTAAATACAGAAACTCACTAAATGTATGTAGGTACTCATCATGATTATGACATGACTTACAAAATTACGAAGAACGAACGAACATTAACACTTAAAAAATTTCTTCGTAAACAATATTACTTGTTATGTGATATTCATCAGTAAGTATAAACAGGCTTTGCGCGCTGCTTACTTGCGACAAAGCGACATACAGCCTGACCGTGCGAGATACAGGACTTCCGCAGATCCACACCAACACGACTAATAGTTTGTCCCTGAGCTTGATTAATGGTCATGCCGAAACTATCAGAAGAGAAGTCTCCGCAGAGGACATGGTGGAGTATACGGTGGTGGTCTGCCCTGCTTGGGCGGAGCATTACCGTGTCCTCGGCGATCGTCGAGGCGATAGGCCGCGGCGATCTCTCGCTACCGGTCCTGGTTCACTCCATGGTCCGGAGAAGAATATAAGAATGAATATCAGCACAATTTGACAGTTATTCCTAGTTCGGGTTCGGGACTAATCGTAAGTCCGTAGGTGATAGGGAGTAGAAAACGCCCGCAACTCAGGCCGAAACTACGGACTTCGGGCTTAGAGAGTAGACCCCCTCAGCCGCCGCAACAGAAAAAGACGCCCCGGGCGTCGGGAGTCACAGGGCAATTCCTAGCCACCGTAAGCGCGGGCCTGCAGACGGCGAGCGTAGGTTGGCTCACTGTCCGAACACAACCAGGTTGCGGAATTTGTTCGAAAAGTCACCGCGGCCCTGGAACGTAAAAGGTATAAGGAAGAATACGGATGTGTTTTAGTCAGTAAGAGTTTATCAGTCTCTTCCGCTCCACCCAGAGCGGAAGAAGTCATTTGATGATTTCCCATCCATAAAAACCCACAACGGATAGAGTAGAGTAGAGACTCCGTTGTCCTGACTAAGTGTGCAAGCCTAGTTCGCCCAAATGTACAAAAGCCACCAGTGTGCTTCACAGGTTGAGCGGAGAGACGACCGATAATATTCAACCCGCAAGGGAGTGATAATCTGAGATTAAAGTCAGCTCAATCACTTAGCACTCAAAAACCTATATTTACCACCTGTATACATATGTACCTACATTATAGATTCCAATAAACGATTTGATTTGAAACCTGCACCTCACCGTTCCGATGATTTTTTCACATCGGAAAGTCATGGCCAGGATGACATAGCCGACTGATTCCTCGGCATCGAAGCAATGATCCATAATAATCCCTATTATTACGGAGGTAATTTTTACTTAAGCTGAGAAGTCATTTAGTTAGTCGCGTTTATAGACTTGTCATTGCCATTTTTCACTGCAATCTGTAACCCGTGACCATTTGTTGTCATGAAGTTCAGTTGTTCTCTGGCGAATTCATGTACGAAACTGTGAGAAAGAAAGAAGGAAGGAGGAGCGGGTACGGGTCCAGCACTACCATCTCGGAACCTCTCTTCGCGAGTGTTCCCCTTGAAGCTCTGGAGTGTGAAACTGTGGTGTATGTATGCATGTACGCATACGTATACATATGTGTGCGCGGCGCACGGCGCGCGCGCCACTCGTCGTTCATTACCTCAGTAATAAACCAGCTTGATTGCCACCTAGTCGTTTCATTGCTTCACAAACATATCAGAAACCCGCTACTGATGATTTCTGGCCTTAGGCTGGTCACGACGAATCACCAGCTGACTGGGAATTGAACTCTTTGTTTCAAAATAAACAGAAATTATGAGGAATGAGGGAGATCCTGGAAAATAAATCCAAGAGGTGAAAGGCTCACCGAGTCGAAGCTCCAAAGTCTTGAGCATGATGCCGAGTTGCTAGTCTGTCGGTTTTCTATCGGTTGCATTTTGGGGAGTGTACGACGGAATTGCATAGTTTAATTCCGCCAAGCTCGTTCCATCATCGGATCACAAGACGTACGGCGGTACGCCACCGGTACACGGTGGACCTCACACCCACATGAACAAAACGTTTTGGAAACACATTCATTGTGGGTACAGCTAAGGAGTGGAATTCCCTGACTGAGTCCGTGTTTCCTGATAGTTACAGCCTGTATGGGAGTCTTATCAAGAGTGAGTAGGTTACTTCTAGGCAAGCGTGCTCCATCTTCGATCACATCATCGTTGGTGTAATGCTCATGCTGCTGGTGGTAAGTACAGTTTCACTCAACAGATGGCATTGCGAGTATCACCCATAGATACTATGCATGTAGATAATAAGTTGATTTCTTCTGGATTGCCACAATTCCTATCAAGTTTGTATGTGAATGTTATCTACATTAGTTTTGTATTTTTTAACGTGATGGGAACAAAACAGAATCCATATTCAAACAGAAAATAGGTTCTGCTTGCAAAATACAGCAATAACATATTATTAATGTTTGAAAATATTCAACTAAAACTAAAAGTAATCTAAAATATGGCGTCGAAAATTGAAAATATTAGGTTTGGTAGGAATAAAAAAATAAGGAAATAAAAAAGATCAAAATAATTCAAAAATAGTTACATCGTTAGTGAGATTCGAACCCACACCTAGTCTTTTCAAGAGGCAGGCTTTAAACCAACGGACTATGAGATCTGTTGACAATTGATTAAAAAAGCCGATCTTATAATTATGTCAAGGCTTATAGCTGCTTAGCTCCCCGAAAGGGTTCCACATCAGGTGCTCTAGACCTTCATTTTTTATGTCGACAGAAAGTACTCATCATGTTAACCAACTATTCCTAAAGCGGTATATTAATATTTCTTATAGATTAGCCGGGCTGCCAAGGTTCTACGTCTTGTGTTCAGATCTTTAAAATTAATTATAGCCTGTATGTTACCGAGGACTAATAGCTATACAACAAAAAAAGTTTCATCAAAATCCGTCCAGTGGTTTTGGCGTGAAAGACGAACAACAGACAGACAGACAGACAGACAGACAGACAGACAAAAAATAAAAAAAAAATATTTTCGGCTTCTACTGCTTGTATGAAGCACCCTCGGAGTATTTTTTTTTTATATATTCAATGTACAGAATTGACCTCTTCTACAGTTTTATTATACGTATAGATTTACGGGGCCAAAACCAATTGAGAAAAAATATAAAAACATTACCTATGTTTTTAAACCATCAAAAAGAGTGTGCCTCAAAAAGATCCGGTTCAGCATACATTATGTTATGACTCTTATGCTCTTATGAGTGTCTACTCTTGACGCTGGGTCTGAAATGCACCTAAGATTGTGAAGTATTTAATACAATAACATTAACGCAAGTCCCACAGCGCGAAGGAAACATATCGTATCACTGAAGGAATCAAACGCCGGAAGCGGAAAGGAACGTATTTTTCGAATTTGAATTCCGAACTCCGACTACTTCCGGAGCGGAAACTTGAAGATTTTACGAGATGGAAGTTTTGAACGGAATGGTGAATTTATCTTCTTTCATTTTTATTATGAAGAGTTATTAATAGATACTGTTAAGTTTTAACTTGCGAATAGTAATAATCATGTATTTAAATTTAAACGTAACACATCTACATAATTTAAAAAAAAAAACTGTTTTTGTTATTTTAATCAAAGCGCAGGACCTAAATCAAAATAATTAGATTATATTTTCAAAACCAATAATATTATAAGTATAAAAGTGTAGATAGGTTATAAGCGCTCAGCAAGCGACACGTCAAAATGTGGCTAATTAACCACTTTTTCCTCGGTTTGTCTCTTTTCCGCTCCTAATAATTACGACTTGCCGTCCTACTTCTACGTGTCATCTAACATTGTGACATTGTGCCGTTTTTAAAAATCGAATTATGTTTTAGTAACCTATCTACACCTTTTTACTTATAATATTATTGTTCAAAACTAATAAAACATAAAAGAATCATGCAAACATAAAATAATGGGGATTCTTTTATGTTTGCATAATTCCACAAAACTGGTACTGAACAGATGATTGTTTTTTTTGTTATTTCAGGGAAAATTGATGAGAACAATGACCCGTTTTCAGCAGTTGCGTAATTTCTGTTACACTCTTCACAAAATACATTAAGTACCTACTTTCCTGAATCTAGATTAAAATAACCGCACTGGGTGTTATTTTTATCAGTCGTGTTGTAGTAAATAACACGCCAATTTGACATACTGTGTCAACATACCCCGCAACACATTCCCCTGACTATCCAAATATGCCTCTAAGGCTGCGTTTCCACCAGAGATGTACGATGATGCGTTGCTAGGGATGTGTTTTTATGAACCAATAGAATCGCTTGCGCTGAGCAAGGCTGGTAAATGAAGCGATTATATTGGTTCATAACAAACATATCCCTCGCTACGCATCCTCACACATCTCTGGTGGAAACGCAGTCTAATGGGTCATCCACACGATACAGAATTTTGTGTGGTAACAATTCTTTTAAATCAATTTTTATAAACTATCTTTTATTTTAATTCTCTGCCTTCAAAGTAAGAGTGAATACTGAACAGGCATCTTCTGGACACGCTCGCTCCATCATAGACCTCATCTATCACTTTCCATCAGGCGTGATCGAGGTCAAGAGCAAGCCCATTCCTCAATAAAAAAAAAAACAAAACAATGCAAACAAAATATCAGTGTGACAGTTTTTTTTTTTATTCTGAATTCAAAGTCAGTACTGACAAAAGTCTATATCGTGTGGACCCACTATAAGCTCTAGGCATTAAAGCTGCTATTGGTTTTGTGAGCAGAATCCGCTATTTTCTGACGATATATTATAATATTCAGAATAATAAGACGTAACATCTCCGCCACCGTCGTACGTGACATTGATTTGCTTCTTTTGAATTGTGGATGGCGTTTGCTGGAGCGCGTCAAGAAACTTTTTCCTTGTTTTTTAAGTAGATTCAGTATTTACGTCTGGTGAAAACTAACTAATATTCTACTGGTTTAAGTTACATACGTTCCACTCACTAAGGAAATAAACTCGAATTTGTGTTTATTATAATATAACATTGCATTCATCGATCAATCTGACACCAGTCTTGCCAAGAAGTACCGTGTTACCCAGTAATGGGTTGTAGAGGTCTGGTAGGCAGCCGCTCCACGTAAAATACTGGTATTCAGCTGAATCCGGTTTGAATGGAAGCCGACCTCAATATAGTTAGGAAAAGGCTAGGCAGATGATGATTCTTCGATCAATTTATTAATTACTTCTGCCAGCGGCTTCGCGCGCATGAATGACGTACACGTGTAACAGAATAAACGCAATACCTCTTATCTTCCTCTTCGGGACCAATCCCGAAATCGTGAAAACAAAAACAGCTGTTGAGTAAATTTTGTCAAGTTGTGCGCACAGAAATGTATGAAGCAGACGATTTGTTTTTTCGCGATTTCGCGTTGGTCCCATATTGAACGTTGATCATAATGAGTGCAGTGACCCTTTAAGAGGTATTGTGTTTATTCTATTATACGTTTTATGTCCTTTTCCAAGGTTTAGTTATCTCTGTACCAAATTTCATCTAAATCAGAAACCAAAAAAAAATATTCCTTTAAATTTCTTAGCTACATCTAACATAACTCGGTCCTCGCCTAATGCAGATAGATGTAGTGTAGAAGAGGGATTTTTGATAGCGCTCCGCTGCCAGGGACGAAGAACTATTTATATTGAATCTGTTATGTTAAACAATTTATTATTTCGCGTTTGCCAAACGATTTCCTGCATACGTCTCTGTTTCTTTTGTCGTTTGTTTTCGGAGAACTTTGGGAAGGTATGATTGAAGATGGATTGTGCTGACTCGGAAATATTCAGGGATGATTCCTGAGTAAAAAACATGATTCTATTTAGTCCGTCAGTTAGATTATCGAAAAATATTGGACACGTATTTTTTGTATTATCAAATCAATAAAGGTTATGGCAAACCCCCCATTTGGAGGAGGCTTATGTGCAGCAGTGGACGTCTTTCGGCTGATATGATGATGATGATGATCACTCAATAAAAATTGACGAAGTTAACCGCTGCGGCCCCGACATGTGAAAATTCCCAAAAAAAAATAATTCTTATGTAATAGGTAAATAAACATTAAATTCGCGATTAATTCGCGACACACCGGTGTGTCGACGCATCAAATATCAGGAGTGGGGGCTTTTGTGACGTCATTACTATGATTAAAAAGTACCATGCCATGACGTCACACGAGTTTTCAATGTACTTTATCATCTTCATATTTTGTTACGTGAAAAAAGAAAAAAATACGAGTCCAATATTTTTTGGAAATCTATCTGACGGACTAATTAGATTTTTTTAGTCATCTACCCCATTGAAAGACATCGTTCACATTCCCATCTAAGTCGTCTCGAGGTCGTTCGACTTTGTCAAAAACATAATAAACAAAATTTCTCAACATTTTGACGGATTTATTAAATTAGCAGAGTTTTTCTTCATTCTGATATATATTTAAACTTAATGGCTTTTCAAAGGCGATGCTTTGAATACTGATTTATTTAAAAGTTACTAAAATAAGTACTTAAGTCAGGGATATCGTAAAGAACGTGTTAATTAAAGCCTACTTTAAAACCAGAGTTTTAGAGGTTGTCAGGCTAAAGTAGAATATGACAATTAATACTTTGGTACTCAACTAGAAATCGGAGGTGACTTACATAGTTATTTTCTACTAGTACTTTGCCAGTGACTTCATACGCTTTCTGAAAATAAAATATAGCTTTCCACTGGTGAAAGAATTTTTAAAATCATTTAATTACAAACGTACAAAAATAAAATCTTTTCTGTTTATAATATCTGTGTGGATAATTAAATATTTATGCACAAGGAAGTTAACGGTCGCTAATGATTTAAAATACATTACCTAACAACATCATAACTACAAAAGCACTATATACATTACATGTACCATAAGTAGCCAAAAATATCCTGCTCCTTTAACAGCTGACGGAAAATCACGCAATTATAGGAAAAGAAATCGTTTCTAAACCTGTAACGCAATATCTACATGGCTCAATTCCCACAATATTTGATAACAAGACAACGAAAACACGACCAATTCAATCTCACTTAAGGCGAAGTATTCCAAAGGGTATACAAATACCCCCATACATGTGCCATACAAACGCCTGAGGCAAAACGACACCAGCATCTTTACCAAATTGGGAAAGAACAAATTACATTTGATTTTATTTTACAATTTCTTTTCGATAGCTTCGACTTAACAATGACTTATGTGACGGTTGAAGGAGTTTGGACTTTTGGTGCAAGGTGATGAAGTTGAGATTTGAGTACCCAGTGAAGATCGAGATCTTTGGTGTGTCGGATGTGTGGTGAAAATACAAGGGACGCAATTTTATTTGGAAACGTGAAAAATATTTTTCGTGTAACCATAAAATTAGTTGGACTGTCCGCTTTTTTGTCACCATTAACTTAAAAACTTGTAAGGTTTATTGGTATAGTCAGGAAATTGATAACAGAGCACCTGGCCCGATTAATAAAAATTAGTCATGTAGCATAAGCCTCAACCAGAAATAGCGAAATTTAAAATACTACTTTGCCTAATGCCCCAATCTGCCTTCGGAAAATACAATTGGAGTGTGTTATAGAAGTTTGTTATACATTATAATAATTTTGTAAGTTTGTATCTAATAGGTATGTCGTAGAATGATGGCGCTACTGTGGGACTACGGACAGCGCCATCTAACAAATTGTTTCGAAACCTTATAATCACGTGATCGGAAACGCAAGCGCGCCTACCGCTTGGACACGATCGTCGGTAGAGGGGACAGCGAGTACGAGTGGGGCTAGAGGTGGTCGCTCTAGCGCTCAGGCAGTCTCGGCTGAATGCCCAACCACGCACGTTGTCTGTTTCCTGTCTAAACTGTTGGTCTGAATAAAGTTATTTTAATTTAAATTATCGTTCGTTCGAGTACCTGCAACAGCGTCCACATCCAAAACTATATTGGATTGTGAAGAAGTCCCGGAGCTTCGCGTCTCGGCCACCCATAACGCGACATCAGAAGTGGGATATACCTCAAATGGCTCACTTGGAAATTCGTGACAGTGAAGTGATAGTGAAAACCGTTTGCACTTTATTTTTAAAATGCAACAAACTGGTGCGCTTTCCCCCAGACGCTAAAAACTCGATGTGTGTTGTGAAGTGTTGTGTAATTCGATCCGATAAACCTAAGTTCGACGCGCAATGATAGTGCGTCACCGCGGTGGTATGTTTTCTCGAGGATAAGTGTTGTTCAGTGCAGCTTATTTTCGACCTTAAGGTGCTGAAAAGCTTCGTGCCAACATGCCTGTCGTAGATCACCTATCTGGGTTTAACGCGGGACCAAATAAAAGAATATTCCATGGTCAAACTCCTATTTGTCAAGTTTTATGCGACTACCCTCATTAACCTGAACAATGAAAAATGAGTCCAGAACGGAGGCGAGCAGCTTCATAACAGCTGGCCAGGTCAAGGAGAAGTGCGTGAATGTGTGTAAGGTTCTTTAGGTCAGCCTGGTGAGTCATTTTCACTTTGTATTTACTGTGAAGCAGGGGTGCTCGTTAGTTATCGATTTTCTACTTTGTTTTTGAGTGAAAATTTAAGAGCTACGCTCTCATGGATTATCTATGTTGGATAATTATTTTTCGCTTTATTGCTCTATGCTAAAGTGAGGTTGTAATTTTCATGTTGACCATCGCTTTACTGTAAACAGTATAGTAGTAGTTTAGGCGCTATAGCTTTGGTGTTGCTGGTTAAGCAATGGCGTTTTAAAATCATGCTAACTAAGCGGTAATATTCTGCTATCGCAGGTTGAGTAATGAAGTGCAGTGCCAGTTCAGAGCTGTTGCTGTTTGGACATTAAAAATTAAGATAATTGCAAAAGCAATATTTTGATGTCCTCTTTCTTCTGTCAATGTTCTGATTAGTTTTAGATTTTGATTGACTTTGATAATGTGGTTACTACGCTAACCTGTAACCATTATTTCCACCACAAGCTTTGATTGGACTTGTACTCTCGCAGTGTTTCTCAGTTTCAGATATCGTATATCGGTGGATGAAACCAGCTGGAGGCCAGCGGTTTGCATGCTGCTGTAACTGCTGAGCAGCTGCAACTGCTGAGCAGCTGCAACTCCTGAGTAGTTCTAAGCGTGGCAGGCCGAAGGTCGGCAAGCAGTTTTCAGGCTGCAATAGCCGAGCATCTTGTCAACATCTGTGTGGACAAGAGCGTTCGAGGCCGACTTGAATATCGAGTGAGTCACTTCCGTTTTATTTTGATTGTGACTTTCAAAGCTTTAAAGTCGTTCATATATCAGTTCAATGGATGGATTGGTAGTGCTAGGTAATTTTTACATACTTGGTACAAAGCAAGTATTTGAAGAGTTTCCCTTTGGCGGTAATAGTTTCAACATTTTATTCAGTGCAAAAAGGTCATGTTCCGACAACAGTAAAGTGGTTTTAATGTCATTGTTTATAGCTTTACGAGTACAGAGAATTCTGAGCTGTTACGATTTCTAAATCGATTTTTCTGTTTTGCTTACTAGGTATTTGAGTTAATATGATGAGATGAGATTAAAATAAGATTGATTGATTCAAACCGTATAGTGCAGCAATGACCCTGATGTTCGTAGATTAACGTGCAGTAATTCGTGAACGGGGTTAATTAAAATGTGTTTTTGGACGCAAGCTCTAATTCCTCGTTTCGCAAGCACCGACGTTCAAAGCTTACCGGTCGGTATGTTTTACATTCTCCTTGTTTGAAGATGCCCAAGGCCAAGTACCTGGGAATCGAGTGGTAGTCCTGGATGGCATGGACGGGAGAGTTTGGATCAGGATATCGTTGTGGTAGCTCTAGGTAGAGTAGGTAGTGCAGGCGAGAGAGTTGAGTCTGCATTCCCGTGGGGAAGTGCGAGTGTAGTAATTATTGCTGATCTATGAGAAAGCTGTGACTGTGAATAAGATACCTGGTCATTGGTTTTCTTTCTATCCAAATTGATGTGAGTTTGACGACCTTTACTGGTGCTTAGATCAGGTAATCTCGAATACTAGTGAATTGCAAATCGAACTCAAAGTTCATATTTCAAGTAAACCATTTGCAGTTACTTTTGATTCGTCAAAAGGCTGATTGAATGACTGACTAGTCGGAAAAGTGAAAACATGGAATAGCGTTGTGTGTTTAAAAGTTTGTAGGCACAATATACCGCAGCGATTAAAAATAGCAAATCGTGGCAAGATGCAAGAGGTGAAGTACAGTTTGCTTTTAATTTGGGGATTTGCGAGACCGTTATTATTGATGTTTAGTGACGTAGATGCTAAAGTCGGTTAAAGAGAGAGACCGTAAGATTTAGGGTTTTAAACGATGTGCGGAATATGATAAAGCTCAATTTTATTGTGCAGAAGCTACAACGAAGTTTTCCGTGAACGATTTCGTGTTATTAGCAAACTAAGAGTGAAACCAGTAAAAGGCTAAATTCAAAGGTCCATTCAAGGATTATCGAAGGGTTACCTTTTCTATCGAAGGGTTGATGGATACCGACTAAAGGCGCTTGACTCTCCCCCGATCACCAGATTCCTCGAGAATTAGATGTCATAGGTTGATGACAGTGGTAGTGAAACCAAATCTGATTAAGAATGGCTTGTATACTCATACTCGAAACTTTTGACCGCACCTCAGGTGGAGTAACCTGTAGGCGATGGGTCTGGAATTGTTGACCGCACCTCATGTAGAGTAACATGTTGGCGATGGGTCTGACCGCACCTCAGGTGGAGTAACCTGTAGGCGATGGGTCTGGAAGTGTTGACCGCACCTCATGTAGAGTAACATGTAGGCGATGGGTCTGACCGCACCTCAGGTGGAGTAACCTGTAGGCGATGGGTCTTTAAGTGCTGACCGCACCTCATGAGTAACATGTGGCGATGGGTCTACAAGAAATCGTTGGTGCGATTCTTGTCTGTGTTGGTGCACAGAGCCCCTCATGTGTTGTAGCATATGTGGAGGCAGATATGTGAAGAATCGTTGGTGCGATTCTGGTCTGTGTTGGTGCACAGAAAAAAAAGAAAGTTTAATGAGTTGAGTATACATTGCTTACGGATTATGGTAAAGTAACAGAATTGTTAGAATTACCGTGTTGTAGTTGACCGGACCTTTTCCAATGAATGAATTTGGTGCCTAGAATATTGTTGAATCTTAGTAAAGCAAATCGTAACGTCTGGTTTTCAATCAACCAATTTTTTTATTGCTGTACCAGTTATTTTTGCTGTGTTAATTTGCCCTTTCTCGTGAAGCGATGGGCTTAGTTGGAATCGTTGGTACGATTTCTGTTTGTGCTGGTGCGTGCAGTGCTTAATGTGTTGTAGCACATATTGTAGCTACATAGTTGTAATCGTTGGTGCGATTCTGGTCTGTGTTGGTGCACAGATTGTAGTGGGAGTTTCATGAGTTGACTGCATTTTCTTATGAAATGAAATTTGTCAGATCGGACATTTTTCCATTGAGTAAAGTAGTGCGGGGAGCATTGTGCACGAAACCCTCACACAGTATGAGAGTTAGGACAGATGATTGTGGTACCTAGTGAATCAGCCCTTCTATTTTGGGCAGGATATGGCCGAGCTAGAGAGAGAGCTACTCTCTGAGCATATTTTGTCCACAGGTACTACACCCGAGGACGGGTGCTAGTCAGTGATGGCCGTGTCGTAGAATGATGGCGCTACTGTGGGACTACGGACAGCGCCATCTAACAAATTGTTTCGAAACCTTATAATCACGTGATCGGAAACGCAAGCGCGCCTACCGCTTGGACACGATCGTCGGTAGAGGGGACAGCGAGTACGAGTGGGGCTAGAGGTGGTCGCTCTAGCGCTCAGGCAGTCTCGGCTGAATGCCCAACCACGCACGTTGTCTGTTTCCTGTCTAAACTGTTGGTCTGAATAAAGTTATTTTAATTTAAATTATCGTTCGTTCGAGTACCTGCAACAGCGTCCACATCCAAAACTATATTGGATTGTGAAGAAGTCCCGGAGCTTCGCGTCTCGGCCACCCATAACGCGACAGGTATAATCTTCGGAACTGCTCATGCTAATAAAACAACTTTTTCATAGAAATTATAAACTACAGTGTGGCATCCTATCATTATACTGATTTTTATCCCAGAGAATGCACGTTCCCTGTTGGATAGAATACATAATAAAATGAAAGCGCGGAAAAAGGTCAGTTAACGTGAAAAACAAACGTACAAAACGTGTTTCCGTATATTCCACACACGGGCCTAATGTTCAATACTTGATGTACACCAAATGTGATCTTCTGACAACAGGGGTGTTCGTTATTGATGTCTCCTTCAGATCAACATGCCTGATCTCGGTAACAGCCCAGATTTAGCAACACCCTTTACATATGCAGATGGTATAGGGGTTTGTAAGTGATTCGCGGTGTGTTTACGAAAAATGGGATGTGAATGGGTGGATTAATGGGAGGAACATATTGGGAGATACTGTCGAGAATGTCTTTTTCTGTCGCGAAGCAGCATTGAAACGTGCAACTTCCACGCTGGAGATAGGGTCGGTGAGCGTGTTTTGGGGACTCCACCAAAGCGGAAAGGAGAGGAGATGTGTTTAATAAACCAATCCGATTTCGTTATTTCCACATCTCTTCTCCGCTTAGCCTACCGTATTGGTTTATTCATCACATCTCCTCTCCTCTCCGCTTTGATGGAGTCCCGGCCTTACTGCTCCTGTCGCTGGCGTGGCAGAACTAGCTTTATCTATTTGACTGACAGACATTAACAATTCAAAAGTGCCTGTGACTGGTCTATTTGAATTATATGAATTTGTATTGTATTTGTACCTACTTCGCACTCAGAACCAAAATCTTCATACATTCTTCGACACACACCTGCAGAAATCTTCTACAATTCAACATATTCATCTCCACAAAATGACCGAAGGCTTTTTATTCCACACACGTTCGACTGTGATTCGTCATGTCCCTACATTGTAGAGATATCTCTACAGGACGGCTCTATCCATCAAACAGTGCCTCGTATTCGTCACTTTTATACCTTTGTATTTACCTAGGCACGCGTAAAAGCCGATACGTAGAGTGGGGAAGGTGTAGAGGCGGTTTTGAAAAGAGGCTGGAAATATGTATGCCGAAATTGTTGATGCGGCAAGAAAAAGAATTTGGGTGATAAGTAAAAGACCCATCAACCAATATTAACTGATCCAAATTACTGATGAATCAACATCATCATCATATCAGTCGAAAGACGTCCACTGCTGGACATAGGCCTCTCCCAAGTGTCGCCACAACAACCGGTCCTGTGCGTCTCGCATCCATCGGCTACCAGCGACCATCACCATGTCATCGGTCTACCTTGTAGGAGGCCTTCCAACGCTGCGACCTCCGGTACGCGATCGCCACTCCAGTACTTTTCAGCCCCATCGACCATCTGTTCTGCGAGCAATGCTCATTGCCATTTCAGTTTGGCGATCCTTCGGGCTATGACGATAACCTATGGGGAAGGCCTATGTCCAGCAGTGGACGTCTTTTGGCTGATATGATAATGATAACTAATGCATATGCTAAAATATTAATGCAGGTTCTACTCGTACGCTTCTGCCAAACCCTCCGGAAAATATCTACAGGTTGATTTTTTTTCTTTTCTCAAATGCCCGCTCTATACATTCCCTAGTGGTTGGACAATAACATTCCCGGCATCACGTATTCGTCATTCGCGCGGCCTGTATGCCTTATTGTGGCAGATCGTGCCGGATTTTTACGAGAAGTCGCGACATCGCGCGTCTTCTTGGACACTGATGCCTAATGAAAGATTTTTTTTACGACTTCGCGCGGTTATGTCGCCTGTGTTTACGGGAATTACCGGGCAACGAAGATGTAGGCAAATGGTATGGAGAAAAATAATTGTATCATGAAAAACAACACAAAAAATGTTTCTATTTGACCTGTTCTCTGATTTAGATTGCTCCATAAGAGAAATAATAAAAATTGCGTTAGCATGCTCATTATAAAATATCTATTAGGCACGCAGTAGGTATATATTATTATAATCAATTTCATAAGGTTAAAAAATCTTCTTCTTCTGTATGTGTATCACTGGATGGTTTAGATTTACAATTGAGCGCAGTGGTTGACGCTGCAATTGAGTCTAATTATTTTTTCCGAAAAACTATCGTTCGGGCAGGACTGTTGGGACCGCTAGTTTTGTCAATAATTTTCGTTTGGAGACTTTTAAAGTGATAAAATACTCATAGCTACCGGTAATTGATTTTTGTCGTCTTTATTTTTCTTGTTTTCAACATAGAAACAATCACAAGCGACCCTAACTTACCCCACAGAAAGTCATTGTGGCAAACCCTTAATAACTTTATTTGGCTTCGACAGAATACCCAATAAAACATGCGATGGACAATTTGTGAGCAATACCCTACCTTTAAGGAAGTAGGGTGCCCAAGTTATGGGCAACATAAAAACGGGACACCCCCTATATGCGACAACTGGATTGACCACACTTTACGGCCGGAAAATAGGGATAGTAAAATTTTTATACCACTCTTTACTTACGGCGAATTTGGCAGAATGTTAAATGATTGGTAAAATTATTTTTTTGTGAATAATAAATTCAAATGTCGGATTTGAATGATGTTGGATTTCTTTTTAGGGTTCCGTAGCCAAATGGCAAAAAACGGAACCCTTATGAATTCCTCATGTCTGTCTGTCTGCCTGTCCGTCCGTATGTCACAGCCACTTTTTTCCGAAACAATAAGAACTATACTGTTGAAACTTGGTAAGTAGATAATAAATCTACTTGCCAAGTAGTATGTGAACCGCATTAAGATTTTCACACAAAAATAGAAAAAAAACACTAAATTTTGGGGGTGCCCCATACTTAGATTTTTTTTTTCATCAAACCCATACGTGTGGGGTATCTATGGATAGGTCTTCAAAAATGATATTGAGGTAATTTTTTTCTAAACTAAATAGTTTGCGCGAGACACTTCCAAAGAGGTAAAATGCGTGTGTGAAAAAAAATATATTAAGTTCATTATTCTCAATTCTCAATTCTTTATTGCGAAATGTATAAAGTTGGTAGAAAATAATTATCTTAGTCACAATTATGAATAATTTTCACAGATGATGTATTTATGTTCCCTTTATAACAACAAATACTAAAAACAGAATAAAATAAATATTTAAGTGGGGCTCCCATACAACAAACGTGATTTTTGTTGCTGTTTTTTATAGATAATGGTACGGAACGCTCCGTGCGCGAGTCCGACTCGCACTTGGCCGGTTTTTTTAATGTTAAAATTCAATGCTGTTTACAAAGAGATCATTTTATTCGAGTTGTATCAAAGTTTAGTTCACTGGTTTTGTTGCTATCATTATTATGTCAGGCGTTTTCAGATTCTTAACGTTTTCAAGAATTTTATAAAATATTGTGATTGATATCATCATCTACTTGAATGTCAATATTACTTTTCGTATGAATAATAAACAAAACACAAGAGTTTTAGCTTGATTTGTGTTCAGTAATGTAAATGTCGCAGCCAACTATTTTCATCAGCCGTTTAATTGGTGGCCTAGCCTTTTCATTTATCTGTGCCGATTTTTCAGCATCCTAAATGACATCTTAGATTCAATATTTTTATTTTTTTCAATTTTTCACGTTTTATAACTGTTCTGTATCTGCTCGACGTCCGTATGTCACTATAAGGCTCCAGCAGAATACCAGCGTCAGCTATATTTGCCTGACACATGCTGAGCTGGACTCCCATTTGGTGCAACTTGGAGACACACACCGCACAATTTTTTCTTCCATTCTTAAATATATTTAAGTAGTTAACCTTAAATTATAGTGCTCTGTTTTTTTTCTCTTGTTTGTTTCGTTTAAATATTTGTATACAATAATTTGTATTTTTTTTATTTATGTAACTAAATAAACACAAGAACGAAGTGTATTCGCCTTAATAGAGACAACAAGAAAAGTGCCATTCTTAGTAACGACAGTATAACAGTTTAGGTTTTAAATAAAATTACTTATTAGTCTATTTACATTACAAGGCAAGATTATACTAAGATTAGTGCCCATCCTTTTGATGAACTCTAGTATAGGCGAAAACAAAATAAAAAAAATATGTAACTCTCTTGTGTGCTGTATTTTCTTTACTTGCGTCAAATAAATGTGTTATCTATCTATCTTAGATCTATCAATTTAGTTAAATAACTTGCCTTTGTCACTTATGTCGCAGATTAAACGGCGCAGTTCAATGGAAAGGCTAGGCTTTTAATGAAACGGCTGATAAAGCTAGTTAGCTGCAATAAAGATATTGCAATAATTAATTGTCGATGGAAACTGTGTTTGTAGTAGTTCATGCTACTGGCTTCCCAATAATGCTTTTGCTGACATAAGTGAATGAAATAAAATTTTTCATTCTGACGCTTAAAATACCACCACCGAATTCCATTCCAAATAATGTTCCCAAATAATACTATAATTTTATTCTTGTAGGTAAACAATGATATAATTGACGGTAGTGCTTTGGTCCATAAGCGCGAGGTGAGGACCATAAAACCACCACAAACCGGGGAGCTTCGGATTGACAGCCACATAAAACTGAGCCAGAATGTCTGAGGTGACGTTTTATCTCTTACGGTAGATGTGTTCCTGGTACATTGTGGCTGGTTCCGTGTGTGAGAGGAACAGATTTCTCAGTTTATTCACGCATTATTTGGTTGCCTATTGATTTTACATCATCATCTGCCTAGCCTTTTCCCAACTTCATTGGGGTCGGCTTCCACTCAAACCTGATTCAGCTGAATACCAGTATTTTATATGAAGCGGCTGCCTAGTAGACCTCCACAACCCATTAACTGGGTAACACGGTACTTTTTGGTAAGACTGGAGTCAGATTTTCTGGCTTCTGACAATCCGTAACGACTTCAAAAGATCTACAAACGACAGCCGGGACCAACGGCTTAACGTGCTTTCCAAGCCACGGAGGAAACTCGATATGTTAAGATGTTCACCCATCCACAGACCGACCCTGGCAAGCGTTGCTTAACCTTGAAGATCGACCCGTACGACTAAATAAGCTACGAGTTCCTCCTCGAGTATTATTTAAACTTGCGTCTTTCAGTATATTATAAGTACAACGTAACCATAGATTGTGCATGTAAGTTATTTTAAGGAAACGCCTATAGAATGAATAGAGCAACGCTGTGCTTTTGTCAAAGTTTGCTTTTGTTGATAATGTAGTTGCCTGGGCATGGAGGCTATAAATACTAACGTTAAATTACGACTGCATTCCCAGAATAGGTAGGCAGAAAGATATAATGGTCGACCCCAGATTTATTTTCAATAACGATCATTGACCCACCTACATTTATTGACATAAAGCTGTCCTGAATCCACATCTATCGTGATCCTTTACTTTTTCTAGTAATGAAAAACGATTCATGAATTATTGTAACAGAATAAACGCTCTTAGTGGGTCATTGTGCTTGCCATTATGAATAACTTTTAATATGGGACCAATACTGAAACCGCGAAAAAAAAAACCGGCCAAATGCGAGTCGGACTCGCGCATGAAGGGTTCCGTATCTATAAAAAAAGGCAAAAAAATCACATTTGTTGTATGGGAGCCCCACTGACATATTTATTTAATTCTATTTTTAGTATTTGTTGTTATAGCGGCAACAGAAATACATCATCTGTGAAAATTTCAACTGTCTAGCTATCACGGTTCATGAGATACAGCCGGGTGACAGACAGACGGACATCGGAGTCTTAGTAACAGGGTCCCGTTTTTACTCTTTGGGTACGGAACCCTAAAAATCAACTAGGTACCCCATCCATTTAAGGCGCTGTAATCAGCAAAAACTTGGTCACTCTAGGACTGTATAGAAAAGAAAGAGAAGAGAGACGACACAATGCGTTCAATTAATTGCCAAAAATTAAGCATTTTATCGATTTACTCAAAACTCAGTGGAGCTATTCCTAACTGTTACCAACTAGAATCCATATTACACGCTCACTTTAATTCAACTTTTCTAAAAGTATTTATTGTAAAACGAAGAGGGTTTATTTTTTATTCAACCCCCCAGTACTAAAGTCACGTCCTCCTCTAATTTAACACCAAATTTGCGTTGGAACCACTTCGACGAGGAAAGGGTTAAAAATGAGACCCTTCGGAGACAAGTGGCTAATGACGAGGCATTTGAGAAAAGGTATACCATCTTATTGGGTATTTGTTAAGCAGGTATTTACCTACTTTAGTACCTACTACGAATTGTCTACGATAGAGTATCTTATCAATAGCGGACGAAGCTACAAATCTCATTGACTACGTTGGTCTTAGATAACTTATCGAAGATGTTGGTACTTCCCTGACTATCATGATAAATACTCGTACGATGATTCGACCGCAGGCCTTCTTCTGCATCATTCCTTCATTGCTGAGCCTTGCGACTACATACGACGCGACTCCAAGTGCTTCGATGGACACTCTTGGCATATTGCAGAGTGCGAATTCTACTATTTCTTAAGCAACATTCGCATTCGTCCTCTGATAGCCGTTTGGTGATATTTAGTTCCACCAGTACGATCTGATTCATTCTCATAGTAAACGGCGAAGTCTTTTTCTCATAAAGCATCTTATCCAGTACCGTTGGTTATGTCACCGTAAAATTGTATACAATCTTAGGGGGCCCCTAAGATTGTAAAATAACGCGTGAAATAGTAAACTCATTTTTCTCAATAAGACACGGATGTTTTGGAAACTATTGAATTTGTATGGGATTTTTTGTATTGGATAGGCTCACATTTTATCGAAAAATTATAATCTAAAAAATATTTGTTACAATCTTACAGTGTTTTCAAATATACACATTTCAAGACATCATAAATGGGCAAAAATGTTCAGTCCTTGGTGTGCCATGCAAGTTCCTATAGTAAGCTTACTGTTACCAATGGAATCAAATCCGGGCTGTTTGTGTGTGTAAGTGTATATGTTTGTAAACGCGCCCACGGTACAAGAGAAATTGCTAGCTTTATAAAAAAAAAAAAGAATTTCGTTTTCATAAAATACTTTACTTGTTAGTCGTATTAAAGTATGCGATGAAGTGTCAAATAGTGTCAGATGTTTAAACAATGTAAGAGACTCTAAAGTCTCTAAGGTACCTACCTACAATCCCAAAGTTTCAACCCCAAACGGTTCGAAAATACATGTACAACCAATGAAGTTTATTTATTTATTTATTTATTTATTTATTTATTTATTTATTTATTTATTTATTTATTTATTTATTTATTTATTTATTTATTTATTTATTTATTTATTTATTTATTTATTTATTTATTTATTTATTTATTTATTTATTTATTTATTTATTTAAACCCACACACTATCTTTACAGGATATCCCAATACAATAGTGGTTTACATACAAATAAATTCAAACATCAACTTACGGCTAATACTTAATATTCTAAACTTAAAAAATAGAACACAATTCTAAACTCAAGTTAAGACATTTCAATAACAATACAAGTTAAGACATTTTAATCAATTAGTCAATATACGAGTATACAAGATTATTCGTAAAACACCAACAACCTTTCAGAGGGTGAAAGTACTCATGATTATAAACAACTTTCACTACGGGACCAACTCTGAAATATCAAAAAATAAATCGGCTGTTTCATACAAAATGCAATATTCACCCGATGAAAATGTATGAAACAGTAGAGATTTTTTTTAGATTTTTCAGGTTTAGTCTCATAACAAAAGTTGTTTATAATCATGAGTACCCATTGAAAAGTTGTTGGTGTTTTACAAATAACCCTGTATAGTACTGAGTGACAGACAATTTGCAGCCGAAACCGCTGGTCGTACAAAGTTGAAAATTGGCATGTAAATTTCTTGGAGAGTGCAGAGGAAGACTAAGAGAGGATTACTCGAAATTCTAACAGGAACGAGAAAAAACGGGATATGCGTGTAAGAAGTCGCGGGCAAAAGCTGCGTCATCTAAGTATAGAACTAAAAATAAATAAAAGTTAAATATTGAATTGAAAGATTGCAGGATAACAAATAAATGGTTAGGTACAGTCGGGTAATTCCCCTCGGTATCAACCTATGTTTTTTTTTCACTTTATCAACTAATCAAGAGGTTTTAGTCAAAGTGACATTCCCTCAAAGGTAAAGATATCTAGGGGATTAACCGCGTAATATTTCGGTGACGTGAGGAGCTCGTGACTAAATTATAACAGCCGCACAGGCCGCTTCGAGGTTAAGCAACGCTTTCCGAGGTTGGTCTGTGGATGGGTGACCATCTTAACATACCGAGACTCCTCCGTGCCTCGGATAGCACGTTAAGCCGTTGGTCCCGGCTGTCATTTGGAGATCTGTGGCAGTCGTTACGGATTGTCAGAAGCCAGAAAATCTGACACCAGTCTTGCCGAGAAGTACCGTGTTACCCAGTTAATGGGTTGTGGAGGTCTGGTAGGCAGCCGCTCCACGTAAAATACTGGTATTCAGCTGAATCTGGTTTGACTGGTAGCCGACCCCAATATAGTTGGGAAAAAGGCTAGGCAGATGATGTATTGTGACGTGGGACGTGGTCACGTGAAGAATCGACGGCTTGGTGAGGTCATGAAAAACTCGATTAACACTCACACACACCCCATACTAGTGATTCATCAAGAAACCGCTCAAACATAACTCCCGCGTTGTTATATATATTTGAGAATTTGATAAGAGTTACTGCTGGTAGGTAGCATGTCATTTTATCTAGAGCCCAAGGAACCAACTGCCACTTACATTTCTGCACTAGCTACAATTTCATATTACCACATCGTTTCAAATAGCCACAACATGAGTCCAAACTGACCATGTTTAAGACAAAGCGTTAAGGCGAAGTTTCTAGCGCGTCCACGCGTCATAATCTTGTGAACGGAACCGCGGTCCGGCTACTTGAGAACTTGCCCTTAAGTTTGCCGGACAGTGTACAAGTTTGTCATACACGCAAAGTTTCAGATAATAGGAGTTTTGAACAATGCACTGAAGTGATTTATTGAGAATTACGACGTGGGGAGTGGGTCCCCGTTGTACCTGCAATGCGATTCAGCTGGTCTATTCTGTCGACATACACATGTGTACCCTTAGGTGGAGTGAAAGACAAGTGAGCTGTCATTCCTTTGACATGTTTGCAGAATTGACCGGCTTTTTTTCAGTTCATCGACAACTAGCAAAGCCGCTGTAGGCTCGCTCATGTGGCCCGAGCCTTAGGAACCGTGCATTATCCAGGGTAAAAAGGCCTATACACTCAGTAACACTGTTGCTACCTACTGTTCTACCAGTGAAAGGATCTTCGAAATCGGACTTCCAGAGATTAGATTTTAGGTCAGTATTAAAGTTCTTAAGATAGGTATTTCAAGACGTAAAAGAACATTATTTGTTTGAAAAGTTAGTCACTACCGGGCCATGTATCGCAAATCACTGCAACTTCTGAAAAAAGAGTCTGGCACTAGTGGTCCAGTGGTAACAACCCAGACTTACGTGTTGTAGGTACCCTAGTAGGCACATTACAAGCAACCAAATAAAATAAACGAATTCATACCTTTCACTCTGATCCCTCAGAATATTGGAAACATTCTCATCATTCAAACAAGTCCAATCCAGGATTGATTTCTACGACAGCTTCGAGCATACGCGGTATAGAAGAGTTGCATCGAGCTACAGTGCGACAAAATGGAACATTCAATAATATATGCCATACGTAAACAACTGTGGATTTGTGGATTTACCCATGCACTTGACCGGTTTAAATCAAGGGCTTAGCGATATCAATTATTACAATTAGACATTGTCTTTAACAAATATAATTAGTCAATAATGATTTATAAACATTCCTCGAACTACATTCAAAACGTCATCCATTAATTACAAGACCAATTAATATAGGGTTTCCCTGTGGACTTTGCCCAAGGGCAAAATGTGGGTGGATACGGAATGTACCTCGTATCGGTAAGAAGAAAATCGTTTATTCTGATAATGTTGAAGTGCGTACAATGAGTACGCATTTTTTTGTCTATTAGATACCTAAGGTCTGTATTTTAAGTCACGTGCTCCAACGCCACGCCACCTCATCATCTGCCTAGCCTTTTCTCAACTTATTGGGGTTGGCTTTCAGTCAAACCGGATTCAACTGTATACCAGTATTTTACGTGGAGCGGATGCCTACCAGACCCCCACAACCCATTAACTGGGTAACACGGTACTTCTTGGCAAGACTGGAGTAAGATTTCCTGGCTTCTGACAATCTGTAACGACTGCCAAGATCCACAAATGACAGTCGGGACCAATGGTAAATCCTGACGGACGTGATCGGCTGTCGTCGCATCCGTTCGTATCCTTCCCGATCCGATGCGATGCGAGCAGTTTGGTAGAAATCATCCTTAAAAGACCTCCGTGCTCCTGCAAATGCCTTTTGCGTTACAGGGCCGCTATAACAATTCTGCGACCCTGGCAGCTGGAGTATGGGCTTAATTGACTTGTAATTTTCCCTTATGATAATGCTTCTCATACAGTAGAGGGACAAATTGTATTAGTCATCGTGTTTAGTAACTGTGTCTGTTTCTGACTATTCAGGGCTGCTTTCAGTGGTCACCGACTATTCAGGGCTGCTTTCAGTGGTCACTGACTATTCAGGGCTGCTTTCAGTGGTCACCGACTATTCAGGGCTGCTTTCAGTGGTCACTGACTATTCAGGGCTGCTTTCAGTGGTCACTGACTATTCAGGGCTGCTTTCAGTGGTCACTGACTATTCAGGGCTGCTTTTAGTGGTCGCTGACTATTCAGGGCTGCTTTCAGTGGTCACTGACTATTCAGGGCTATTTTCGGTGGTCACAAGATTTTCGTCAGCGCGAAATGAATTGAAGTTTGATAGCTACTGCATGGAAAATCTGTACCTATGTCAATAAGCGTTATTTATTTTTTCGATATCAGAGTGTCAATTCTACTCATTTTTAAGTAAGCAAAAATTCGCATTCTCATGTCAGTTGCAATCTGTCAAAAAAGCCTTAGGGCCTGTAACTACACCACGTTTTTTAAACGCACCGTTTGACGCGCGTTTGTAGCGATACGCACGCGACTGTAGAGCTCTGTAGGATAAAAGCGCGCCGTCGACGCACGTTTCTAAAACGCTCTTCAACGGCGCGTTAAAAAAACGTGGTGTGCACAGGCCCTTAAGGCGAGCCTGACTTGAGCGCGTAGGCATCTAACGCTTACCCCAGGCCCCGCAAGGAGTAGCAATACGTAATAAGTTACGATGCGCGGGAGACGCGCGCACCAAGCGCACCGCTCGCTCATGAGTTCACGGACTCGGGTAGGTACTAAGTTCCGTCACAGGATAAAGTAATGCAGTAGATCAACTTGAATTGATTAGTATAAGTTTATTTTGTTTCATTTTTCTATTAAGTATTTTTTAAGGTTATAGATGGATTAAGTACGTATTGTACAAACTTCAATCCAATTACTAATCATTAAAAATCAGTAATAATACTTATTTATTTTAGAGTATATGGTGGATTTAAAATCTGACTGACACGAAAATTATGAATACGAGTACGATACAAAAATACGAGTCGCGCGCTATTTGGCTTTGGTGCGATACCTTCGTAAAAATCAAGTAGTAGGTAGGCGCACTTACTTTAGGAAAATTATGTTACAATTCTTGAATATTATAATTTCAAGAAAGCTTAGAAGTATAAATGGTTTGGAATTTGCCTAGATGCTATTTAAAAAAAAACAAAAACGTTTTTATATTTTTTAATCAAATAGTTAACATAATAAAAGTTACCAATGCAACTGGCTAAAATTCGTTGAACTGTAGCTGTCTCGGTTTGCATGGACCTAGCTGAGTAGATTGACAAGGAATATGGTCCTTGGATTTGCTTGGACCTGGCTGCACAGGCTTATCATTAACATTTTCTTTGTTTTCTTTCAATATTATGTCTCGTATTGGCATACCGCGATTTTGGCGCGGATCCACAATCTCTGGCAATATACATTTCAAATAAAAATCTATAATTTTTTTCTCCATATGCACCCGCCAAAATTCGTCATCTCTTGAAATATTTTCTACTACTAGTTTTCACCGAACCATATTCCAAAAATGCATTGGTTCCTTTCTGTTACATGAAGTTGACCCTGCACTTGGTAATACCAATTACTTTTTTTGTTTATAACCCTGGTATGTTTTATTCTATCGAATTTAAATATATGTATTTTACTTTCTTCAATAGCAGCATTTCCCTTTTCTAAATGCCGTTATTGGACTAATTTAATTTCAACAATGGTGTCGTTCCCAACTATACCGTTTGGGGTAACCCCAATAAATGAGTATTATTTTGGAGACAAGTCACGCCCTTCCGCATGCTCTATTGCCCTGTAACGCAAATTTTGATTTTGATTTGTTGGTAATTAACAAGTAAAATTTTAAAAACTTACAAAATATCCCTGTTCAATAAAGATAACGGAGCTACAGTGCCAAAGACAGATACACAGGCACACAGACGCACGTACACAGAAACATAGATAGCAAACCGTTATAAATAAATAGGATAGAATTGTAATATGGTGTGTGTTTAATTTCTTTATGTATTTTATGGTGTTACAATAATGATAATGGGATACTACTTTATTCAAATCTATACTAAATAATATTATAAAGTGGAAGTGCGCTAAGTGCGCTGTGGTAATAGCTAATTATACGTAAGTACCATGTACAACAAAGATATTGTTTTTCATTCGATCTAAAAAAAAGTCCGCGATGTTACACCTATATCTATCTCTTATAAATATGCCACACTAAGGCATTTTATGTCAAATAATTTATTTAAAAATTAAAGGTGGTTTTTCAGCATTAATATTAGGCAGGCATATTAATCCTTACTAGCGAAAGTTACTTCATCATCAAGATAATTTTATGAAGATAAACTTTGTCTTTTACAGCATGTTATTTGAACTCACCGTTTAGGAGATAATGTAAAATTAAAATAATTCAACAATATTATTAAATCGAACGGGCGGTGCGCGAGACGCGGCCACCAAACGAGAACGCGTCGAGCCTGCGTGACTGCGTGCGACGCGGTGCAAGAAATTCTTTTTTGTATTATGATTATGAATTTATGATAGTTACATTCATGGGGAAGGCTGTACGGCTATACGGGAACGGGAATTCCTACGGGAATGAAGAGTTCCGTTACCTGTCTCCGAAGTTCTTCATCAGATCTTCACCAAATTGAAATGGGATCAGTCCGGGAAGATACACTTCCAAAAAAAAATAGAATCATCAAAATCGATTGACAATTGGCGAAAATATCGCTGAGCAAACATACAACAAAAAATAACAGTCGATTTGAGAACCTCTTCTTTTTTGGAAGTCGGTTAATAATATACAATACAATAGTCAATTAAAAACAGTTTAGTGTATGTAATTTATAATTTCTATACATTTTTCCTCTTGCCAATAAACACCGATAAAGTAACGCATTGGATTGGAAAAACTATCCAAACTGACCACATAGTTTTTTGTATGTCTTGTCATAACTTGATACATTGTTAGTAATTAGTAAGAGGATGGACTCTAGTGTACAGCGCATAAATGAGCTGGTCCGGTAGCCTAAACGTTACCAAAAGTATGTTATTATAATATTTTCATAGGAAATGGTCATACTGTAACACTTTTACACTATGGCACGCGACTCACGAGTGCGCTGCGCGTATTGTTTGGCATAGACGAGACCTACACAAACGTTGCGGACACCATAAATATTATTATTTGTTGTGTTGTGGTGGCTGTGAGTAGGTACCCACCTAGCGTATAACTACACTTATATTTCTTCTCTACATGAACACCACAACATTATTGCACCGATATTCAACTCTCATGTAGGAAATACGAGCTATTATTTTTGCATTTGTTTAGGAGTAAGATAAGTGAAAACGGACATTTCTAATAAATAACAAATATTATAAGACTTATACAAACTCTCCGAAACCATCAAGACTAACGTAGCGGGGTGAACTACCTATTTGACATTTGAAAACAGTAAATCATTGTATCATGTGCGCGCGAGGTGGCTTTATGCACTCTGAAATAGGGTTCAAATTCAATTGTTTTACATACTCGATGCGGTTGGTAAATCTATTCCGCGCGAAAACTAAACCACTAAAGCGCACGTCTTTATGTGTACTGAAATAAGGTTTAAATTAAACTGTTTACACACATGTTTGCGGTGTGGAAATTTATCTGTTTCGTGTCGGTACTTACCTAGTTAGTAAAGTAAATTATGTATATACTTATATACCTTTTTGTTTATTCAGCCAAAGTTTATAAAAAAAAGTAGTCACCGCTGCAACGAAGAGCCGTGACAACTTTTTTTTCCCCCATTTTTTTTTACAAAATTATAGCTACATCTAATAAAAACTAACTATATTACAACTGTTTGAACACTAAATTGTATACAAGTATTATTATTTAACCACTCGACACGTGAAAATTCCAAAATAAAAAATAAATCTTACGTAAATAAACATAAACATTAAATTCGCGGCACACTGGTGTGCCGGCAGTGCTAGAGCGGTAATCAATTTAGGCTTAGCCAGTAACAGAACTTAGCGGGGGTGGCGGGATCGCAAAAATTTGGCACACGTCCGACCTCCAACACGTTCCGCTCGGGACTAAATGACACGGGGCGCGCTCATGAAACGACAAAATCACTTGATTTTGGAATTAGTGGGATACGTATTTTCATATTTCACATTATGACGGCCGATTTATATCACATTTTTTACGACCTTTATTGTGGTATAAGTTTTATTACTCAAAACCTTATATAACTCAAATGAAATGAAAATTACATCTTGATTTTGACTTGTCTTTGCGATTTAATTGGATGCAGTAAAGTGCAAGTAATCGTGTATCGCACGGCCGAAATCGCAAGATTGAAGTGTGAAATATGTAATATATTTTTTTCAAAATTTAAATCCGTGTTGTTTACGAATAAAACACAATTTTACACAATGCAAAACAACGTTTTTCCGGAAAACCTGGCCTTAATTTCCATATATTTTTGACAGATTGCAACTGACATGCGAATGTGAACATTGCTTAAAAATTAGTAGAATAACTAGCCCTCTGAACAAATCAAATACGTTTAAATGCTAAATTATATTTATTTTGTAAGCGGCTTGTATAACACTTTTATACGACAATCTTTTTGGTCGTTTTAGAAGTCCTGAGAAGAAAACACCGACACAAACTCAAAGGTCGAAGTCTTTTTGAAGTCCATACAATTTTATTGGTCAAATGATATGAGAACCTACATGGTTCGAACATGGTTGTTGTTATTTCAAATAAACCATTTACAGGCACTTTTTAATAGTCAAGGTCAGGTAGTCACAATATGAAGTTAGTTGCACGTTCCAAAGCGTAGATCTCTATGGAGAAGAACATGTAAGACACTTCACGGACACTATTTAAAATCAATGCATAGTAGGTAGTCATAGTTACATTTCATAAGGACAACATATAAGGAGCTCTTGATATTATAATTGTGCAGTGTTCTTTCTTCTTTGTAGAGCGCGTTGTGTTTGCGTGCAACTAACTATTTTTCTTTCTTACTTCCCGTCTTTCTATATTTCTGTCCTTCTTTCTATCTTTCTGTCCTTTTTTCTATATTTCTTTCCTTCTTTCCTTTTTTCTATCTTTCTGTCCTTTTTTCTATATTTCTTTCCTTCTTTCAATATTTATTTCCTTCTTTCTGTGTTTCTTCTCTTCTTTCTATCTTTCTTTCCATCTTCTTCTTCGTGACTATCGGGCATTTTTTTATGAAAACACCATTAGTGAACGAAGCTCCTACCTCCCCGCAAAATTATCAGAGCTTCATTTACATTTCATCATAAGAAAACCCGTGCATTGAGTAAATCTTTTCAGAAATGAGGCAATGTTTTCCTCACAAAATTCCAGTAGGCTATTTTATTACCTAAATCGTTTAACAGTTTTCCGGTGAAATCATTGTAAATAATTATGTTTTTAATTCTTAGGTATATGTTTCGTCATGAAAACGTTCTAAATTACTTAACATTTCGACATGAAAAAAAAACTGAAAAAGAGTTCCTCGCAGTAATGTCAAAATGAAATATTTCCGAAATACCAGTGGTTTTCAATTTCAAGTAAAACAGTTGTTTTGTGATTTTACGTTAAATACGTCATTGTTGGTTTGACCATCAATTATTATCCTCACCACAAAAAGTAAGTATTTTTTGGAAGAAATCAGTGTTTATTATGACTGATTTTTTTCACCGGGAGTCCACGGTTTGAAAATATTGTATGCATATCAATGAGTAAAGACATCAAGATCTTCTTCTTTCAAAACCAAAATTAAAAAATCGTTTTTGCGCTAATATGGTAGGTACATAAAGTTCATAAGCACATAATATAGCTTCTCTTATTCTGCCTCTAATTTCAGCGTGCAAAAATGGAGTAAGTACAGAATTATTAAACATAAAGCATGTTTCCTAATACATCAAAATTTCACAAATAAAATACGAATAATTGTCATAGAATAAAATGTTTTACAAAACGACAGAAAATACGTTCTATAAAATGTCATAAAATATTTATCAATTATTAAAATTAGAAAAAAATACACAGCCGTTATAAAAAAATTAAAAAAAAAAATTGAATCATAATAATATATTTTACGACCTTACAACGGCCTATAGTCTAAAAACTCAAGTAAGTAGGTACTTACTTGAGTTTTTAGACTATAGGCCGTTAAAATGTTTTATGGTGTAGGTACACCATAAAACATTTATCTATGACTAAATTCGTTAAATCACGTTTAAATTTTAAAAATGATGAAATATAGCCGTGATACGCAGTAATTGCAGCTTTTCTGGATATTTCACAGCGTTTCAGAGGATAAATTTATAAATTCTGACCGCAAACATCACTTACCTGGTTCTTCCAAGTTTTATCAACGACAAAAACTGACTCGGTTTGTCCGAGTCAATTTTTGTCGTTGATAAAACCATAATAATTACCTTATCGTTAAAAAAATAACTTCAATTAAAAATAGGTACACGAAACTTACAACAAACTAAAACATAGCATCAAAAAATTCGTCCTCAACGCTGTCAGCTGGTAATGTACCCAAGAGACTGGCAGCATTGCCACGTTGAATGGTAATGCTTAGTCTTTGCCCAAAGTAAAAGTCAGCTCGTGGGTCACGGGAAGTGTCAACTAGCCGTTTCGAAATTCCTTTGAAAGGGCTATGAGCACAAGGGCCCCACGGCCCGAGGGTTTCAACCCCAAACGGTTCGAAAATTTAGTTACCAATGAGGTTACTATATTTACGCCGCTTGAGGTTTTCCGCAGCCGCAGCGGCAGCGCCAGCACAACACGATGAACTAGGAAGATGGGATGGCGCAAGAGTATCGACACAAGTTGCGTCCCACACTAAAGGCCTACCCATCTTCCATGGAAACAAAGAAATGCCGTCCGGTCTTTTGTCATCATCGCGTGCCAAGCCGTATCTTTTCGTTGATTGACACGTATTAGATTTTGTCTGACCAGTACAGCTCCCAGACAATACAAATGTTGCAAAATTTTTAGGTATAATAATTGACAATCAACTAATGTTCAGTACTGTAATATATATTGTGTCAGTGAAAAAAAAATGTTGACCGCACCAAAGAGACAGCTATCATGACTGGCACCTTACAAAGAGAGCATCCGAACATTGGTCAGGTAGTCTCCTCTTTATGTAACCCCATAATTTGAGAGCATGACGTTCTCATCTGAGAGCTGGAATCCTATCAGAGGTATGCTTCGTGATCGTGCATAACCCATCCACCACAGCCACATCCAGCCACATCCAGCGGCAGGCATGTATTCGTAGGTAGTGACGATGCGGGCTGTGACTGGCTGTGAGGTGCTCGACACTCGAGTCCAATGCACATGGCCGGAGTAAATGGGCGTACAAATTTTCTTTCTATATACACAGCCTATTATTATTCATATCATCTTCTTCTTCTTCTTTGTGTGGGTAGTAAGGTCTAAAGACCACACACACACACCCTAGTGTCAGAGTTCATATCATAAACGCATAAAGATAATCTTGAAGACCCAGACATGGTGGCATCCTGTTAGCAATAACGACTCAGCAAATGAAGCATTGAAACAATCAGTCAGTACTAAACATTTTGGACTTTTGACAATCATTTGACACCGGGATCTGGGACCCCATCAGAAGCCGGCCATGCCTCCTCGTCATCGACGTGCTGGTTGTAGCGTTGTGGACGGTGAGAAGTACTCGTCACTAACTTAACGTTAGGTACTGCCACAGCCGGTGTCACAGGACTCGCGGTGGCTAGTCTAAGCTGATCGACGAGACCGGAGGTATGTGGAGCGTCCTAGTGATCTTAAAAAATATATTTCTATATTTCACACCATTCGTATTGTTAAAGTATAAAATATAGTTATTAAATACTTTTGAGGGCCCAGACAAGTAGCTCGTGATAACAACGGAAACAAATACTTGGCTAAATATATCAACCTCTAATCATCAACTATTGCAAGGGTTTCATAATTTATTGATTGTTATTCTGAAAATGAATTCAAACTCGAGTGTTGACTATCGCATTGTTTCCACCATAGATGGGTATGACTCCGAGCGTTGGCGTCATCGCCGAGTAAGGACAAGGAAATGCTGTATTGAAGACCTAGAGGCGTTTATGAAAGATGTGTTGGAGAAGGAAACACACCGAGAAGAGTGGAACATCTTGGGAACACATTCATTGTACGTACAGCTAAGGAGTGCAAGAGTCTGTGTTTCCTGGTAGCTACAACTTGAGGATCTTTAAGTCAAGAGCGAATAGGTTACTTCTAGGCAAGCGTGCTTGGTCAAACGCATGCCTATCAATAGTTAAAAAAAACTCTGCCTAAGTCTACACAATGAGAGGGTTACAGAATTGCATTGCTGTCGTTGCTGCCTACCATTCGTAAGTCAAAGGCGTGATGTTATGTTTGCATTTAGTATGTTTAGATGACAAAGTGCAATTAATGTTTCAAGTAGAAACTATGAGTCAACTATCGATAAACAGGCTAGATTTTTCGATCTTCGATTTTATTTAGACCAACACCGAAATCCACATAAAATACTGGTATTCAACATAAATAAAATGGTCACTTCTAGGCAAGCGTGTTCCATCTTCGACCACATCATCGCTTACCATGGCATCAGTTTACATCAGGTTATCAGGTTTTTTATCAGGTTTTACACACTTTAAATCAGTTCCATTTTATAAGTTGGGCGACTAATTACAGTTATTACTCATTATCTTTTTGAGCATAGTTAGCTGTAATAGTTTTCCTTTAAAATTCAATTGTATATTCTACAGCCATGGTTTTTCTCACGTCTCCAAAAACAACTGTAAGATGGCAGAAGAGGGGGGGACACTTGACTCTAACAAAAATTTACACTTTACAGCTTAATATTACGCAAACGTATCCTTGGAGTACAATATGGGACATTAAAGCTTGACAAAAAAAATTAGTAATGTACCTTAAAATATACTCATTGTCATCAAAGGGTTAGCTTCGTTAGTGTTGCAGCGCAATTCCAAAGAAGCCTAATTCTATATTCCAAGTAATTTTCTCCAACTCGACTTCACCTCGAATCATCAATTTGACAGATAAAGCTGTTAATCATAGCAGTAGCAATCATAGCATTCATCGAGTGTTTTTCCTTTAGAATATTGACTAAGTCGAGTAGGGGTTTTTTGTTGTCTTGGAATAAAGACCCAAATTACGTTATCATTGAGAAACAAGATCGAGCTACATTGTTTCAGCATCATAGAATGATGCAATGTTTCTGGCATAAACTTAATCAATCAATCAATATCTTTACTGTGGATCATAGGTAGGTATCACATAATGCAGGTCTTAACTTAGGGTATACAATAGTTACATAAAAAAGTCACATAAAATAAAAAAGATTAAAACAAAACAAAATGAATAACGGTACACATAAGTGGGCCCGAACGCATCATGACCGCTATGGCCCCGATGGTGTTCCAGCTTTTCTGTTCCGAGATTGTGGCAGGGTGCTGGCGGAGCCCCTGCATCATATATTTAATACTTGTTTAAAACTAGCCACGTTTCCGCCTAGATGGAAAATCACGCGAGTGATTCCAGTTCCCAAGGGTAAGGCAGGTCCGGATGTCAGTGGCTACAGACCGGTGGCAGTGTTATCGACACCTGCAAAAGTGTTCGAATCCGCCGTCCAACGTTGCGTGCAGGCTCAAGTGAGCGCACAGCTATCGGACGCGCAGCACGGGTTCCGGCCGGCGCGCAGCACTGCCACTAATCTGCTTAACTTCATGACGCGTGTAGTTCCGGCCGTCGATGCTGGTGTGCAGGTAGACGCGGCATATTTTGATTTTAAAAAGGCATTCGATACCGTCGATAATGATGTACTGCTAATGAAGCTGGCAAAAATTGACTGCACACCGCAGCTCTTACAGTTCTTCGCCAGCTACCTGAAAGACCGGCAGCAGTACGTTGACTACAACGGGTTCGAATCCGAGCCGTACTACACCAGGTCAGGCGTAAGCCAGGGCAGCAATTTGGGTCCTCTCGAATTTATTTTAATGATAAATGACTTACCAGACGTAGTCAATTATAGTTTATGTTTATTGTTTGCGGATGACCTCAAAATGCTGCTGGAGGTTAAGGGTGAGTCGGACTGTGAGAGATTGCAGGAAGACATAGACAGAGTGGTAGAGTGGAGCCATAAAAATAAACTCTATTTCAACACAGCGAAATGCTCAGTGATGACATTTACGCGTGCGAAGACTGCCTTAGCCTACGAATACAAAGTAGAGGAAGCGCCGATGCAGCGAGTGTCGCAGGTACGAGATCTAGGAGTACTGTTTACCCCGAATCTAACTTTCCGGGATCATGTAGTTAAAATTTGCAAGAAGGCGTACAGAAACCTTGGTTTCGTGCTGAGACAGTCCCAAGGATTTACTAACATTAACACACTCAGGGTGCTGTATGACGCTTTAGTTAGGAGTCACTTGGAACACAGTGCGGTGATATGGGCTCCTCATGAAGCGAAATACAATGTCATGCTGGAGCGAGTCCAGAATAAATTTACAAGACACTTGTATTTCAAACTTTATGGGGTGTACCCATTTTACCCGCTGATGTATCCTACACTGTTTGTACTGGGTATGGTGAGGTACAACGAACTCAGAGTATGCACTAAAGCTCCTGCGTGGAGTAGCATATAACCCGGGTGTGCTGTGTCACCTGAAGCTGTGCGTCCCTGACCGATACGTGTGGCGGCGGCGGCGACCGCCACTGCTGGCCGTGCCTGCTGCCAAAACCAACCTGCTGTCAAAAACACCCCTCATCCGCACAATACGTGTACTAAATGAAGTGCACGAGAGGATTGACATTTTTTCGTGCAATATGAATGAATTCGCAAGAGTTTTGTTGAATTTTGTTAGTTATAGTTATTAGTTATTTTGTGGTAAGTCAGATTATATTTTATATTTTTTTTGTATTTGATTATATGTGTACTTAGTAGTCTGTCTTCAGATGATGATTTTAATAGTTTAGTATCGTGTTCTATTTTTTAAGTTAAGAGTTTTAAGTATTAGCCGTAAGTTGATGTTTGAATTTATTTGTTGTGTATATAAACCACTATTGTATTGGGATATCTTGTAAAGATAGTGTGTGAGTTTAAATAAATAAATAAATGACTGAGGGAGACTATATTGGAGCAGTGATTTGTCTGATAGGACATATTTTATGGAATAGTAGCACTTGTTTACTAATATAACATGGAGATTTTTTTTAAATTTTTAAACATACCTAAAACAACCATTAATACCATTCCGTCTTAGGCACTGGACACGCAGAAAAGACGTAAGACGAGGACGGGCGCGGACATACCTGTCTCTATATGTTTATATGTCTGGGACTCGCGCGTCACTGGCATACACAATTACAC
Organism: Melanchra persicariae; assembly: GCA_947386135.1. Taxonomy (NCBI): domain Eukaryota; kingdom Metazoa; phylum Arthropoda; class Insecta; order Lepidoptera; family Noctuidae; genus Melanchra; species Melanchra persicariae. The sequence continues at coordinate 2,134,342 of OX376661.1, read as the reverse complement.
CACCACAATTAGCCAAGTCACGTCCGTGTCTTGTGTTTCTGTATGTTTTAAAAAGTCGCGACGGCGCCCCGTCCTCGTCTTGTCTGTGTGTCCAGTTATTTACCTACCACAAACTACCACCATACCTACTTACTATAAAATCAATGGTTACCTTAAAAATATGGTAAATAGAAAACGTGAAAAAAGGACAACAGACATTTATTCAAGCAGATCAAATTGTCGATGGGGCCGAAACGTTCTGGAGTGGCGATCGCGTACTGGAAGACGCAGCATTGGAAGGCCTCCTACAAGGGGTACCGATGACCTGGTGAGGGTCGAGGGTAGCCAATGGATGCGAGACGCACAGGACCCGTAGTTGTGGCGACACGCGCTGAAGGCCTATGTACAGCAGTGAACGTCTTTCGGCTGATATGATGATGATGATGATAAAATCGATCAATGACAGTCTTTCCCGTAGTGCCAGAAAATCTGACTCCAAACTTTGCTGGGTGTCGTGTAACCCAGTTACTGAGTTGTGAATAGATCAGCAGTCGCTGTATGTAAAATACTGGTATTTTTAATCTGGTTAGAGTGGTTGAAAAAAGGCTTGACAGACCCTGAAAACGAAGCTGTTCTGCATTTTTAACCACTGATAAAAGAAGAGGGTTTTATAAGTTCGATGAGTACATTTGTGTGGCTATCTGTGGCAGCGTAGCCTATTCACATTTCATTTTAGAGTTTTAGCTTGAAAGAAGAAGTGGCGCATCAAACTTCCGAGAAACGTATCTTTGTGGTGTTGATTGAAAAAATGATGCGCAACAATCGCATCATTATTTCAGGATTTCTGGTGACACTGTTACCGAGAAAATAAGCTTGTTTTCCTCAAAAACTGACACGTCACCGTGCAAGGTGTCACGTAATCATTCTAAACATTAAGCTTCTTATTCGACTGCCTTTTTCATGTCGCTTTTACAGTCATAGAGTAAAAATAGACAGCTACTACCCGTACGCGTTAACTTGGCACCTGAACCATTTGATTTCGATGAAAATAATATAAACGCAACTGTAACAGTGATGCTAACGCGTTCATATTGTTTTCATCGAAATATAATTTTTCAATTTAAATTAAAACCTCAAAACGTCATTCGGAATGTGTCGAGCCAGGTGCCCTGTTAACTCGTACGGGATATACATTTTACATTCCTAACGAAAGCTTTCTACAAATCAAGACCATTTTGAAGATGACGAAATGGCGCAAAAAAAAAATTTACGTGCATAGGTGCAACATACATGTTGACACATGTAATAATTACGTATATTATTATATTTTAAATAATGTTTATATTACGAAATGGCTTTGTAACAATAACGAAATTTTCAAGTAAATTTTCCTTGTTATCAAATGAATTTGCAATGACGTAGGTACCGAAGGGTAGCTCTCGTCCGATAAGGACCAGGCCCGGGTCGATGGTACGTTGCGTTCCACGAAGCAAAATGAACGGGGCCCGCTAGGGCCAGTGCCTGTTAGGGTTGTGGAATTCTTCGAAAGAGTTACCGCGGTCCTGGAACGCAAAATTTAAAGGAAAATGGGTGGGTTTTAGGCAGTTAGTCTCACACTCCGTTCCACTCTACTCAGAGTGGAACGGAGTTATTTGATGATTTCCTATCAAAACAAAATACATATAATTATAATATATTGAAGATAATAATATAGGTAGGTTTTTTTTTTTTAAGGATGGGAAATCATCAAATGACCCCTTCCGCTCTGGGTGGAGCGGGAGGGAGTGTCAGACTCTTACTGACTAAAACCCATCCATGTTCCTCCTAGTGCCATTTGCGTTCCAGGACCGCAGTAACTCTTTCGAACAAACTCCGCAACAATATAGATAGCTTGGGTTTGACTTAGTCTGAATTTAAACTGTGGTTTTTTACCATGATAGTCATAAATTTAGCAGTAAAAGTCAATTTAAATTTATTTAACAAAATATATGAAAATTGACGAACAACCCCTGCTTGTCTCTGAACTCAGTAGTTCAGAGATAAGCCGGGGTTGTCAATTTTCATATATTAAAAACTTAATAATTAAAATATTATGTTATTAGTAATTAAACCGGTGCGGGACGGAACTGTCAAACGTCAACATTCTATAAAGTACCTTTCTATAGTAATAACAGACATCCTTGTGCCAGAAGCGCTGCAATGGTTAAAAACATATTATGATTCATTCGGTACCCAGTGTACGCGAGTCTAACCCGTACTTGGCCGATTTTTTTTCATAATAAATTGCAAAATGAGAACAGGTAAGTACGTCAGAAAACGATAGCCGCGTCTTCCGGTCTGCTACTGCGTATACTTATCAATTTCAATTTTTCATTGGAAGCCTGAGTAATTTCAAAAACTTATCTTTTGAAGTACTTATTCTGATATGTATCGTACGTATGTGCTATCGATCCTTCCTACAATAGTTGACGCGCAATGCACTTGAAATAGGTATATAATCTACAGTCGGCAAGAAAACTACTTTGTTTTTTTTTTCAATAAATAGTCGTTGAGCACCTTGGTAGTTTTAAGTTGAGCAACTCGACTTCTGACAAAGGCTTGTACTGACTGAACAGGCTCTCTCAAATCTGTGTGGTTCTTTACTCAAAATACCACCTCGGCCATTACCCAGAAAAAATGTTAGGGAGGCCTTTGCGCAGCAGTGGCACGACATTTTTTTTTGTATTTTGTTCATACTGTCACACTGCTGGCCAAGGCCTCCCTCAAGTCCTTCCAAACATTCTTCTACCGCACCACCTCGTGCCAGCCCTCATAGTACGCGTCCAGCAGTGCGATTCTGCAAACATGTCGAAGTGAACACTTGGGCAGGGTGCACGACGGGCGAGTTTTCAAACCATACAAATAAGATGGAATGACAGCTGTTTTGTCGTTCACTCCGCCTAGGTGAACATCGTGAGATGTCGACAGAATCGACCGGCTGGTCGTCTCGCCACCTTTTTCTGGGCCGGCCTCGGCAGCGCCGTAGATAGGATAGATCGTACAACATAGGCTAACTGAAAAAAGTTTAGGATCATAATGAGACTTGCTGTGAAGGTTAATAGGACTGTCAAAAGTAAACGGGACTTGGACTCTTTTTGTTTTAGGTGGTAAATCATCAAATGACTCCTTCTGCTCTGGGTGGATATGGATATTTTGATCACTTGAAGCAGAATGCAAGCTTTTTTGTTTTTGTTTGTTTTTTTTTTCGCCATCTCTGTTCTAGAAAATGCTAAAATTTAAGTGATTGATCACATGACAATTCGACAGCAATTTTGTCAATCCCGTACGTTTTTGACGTGTTGACAATAGCCTTCGTCACGCTACCTCTGATACGTTTCTTGTCTAAAGTCTTGGTTACAAAATATTATGACATCATCATAACAGACAAAAGTCGTCTATTGCTGGACATAGACCTCCCCAAGTGTCGCCAACACGACCAGTCCTTTGCGTCTCGCATCCATCGCCTACCAACGACCCTCACCAGGTCATCGGTCCACCTTGTGGGAGGCCTTCCAACGCTGCGTCTTCCGGTACGCGGTCGCCACTCCGGAAGTTTTCAGCCCCTTCGACCATCAGTACTACGAGCAATGTGTAAATGTCAAAACGTAATTCGAGCCAGGTGCCAAGTAAACGCGTACGGGACATACGTATGTATAATATTCCGTGGATGACTGTACCAACATTAACCGCCACCGTAGTAGATATAAGTTTCGCCTCCCCACCATTGTCAGTCAGTATATATAGTGGATAATAAAAGAGAACACACATTCACGTATGGAAATCCCCAGTTCACATTCGAAAATATAATTCGAGTATAAAATAATAAACTGGAAAGCTGTTGTTTTGGATTGCGAAAAAGTTATTTGTCGCAATTGTATTGGTCAAGTTAGCAAGAAATAGTTGCCACACTTAAGGGAACTTGTGACCATGGCTACTAGAGGGGATTATTTCCCAAGACTGGATCCTGCTCCAGGTGAAGGAATGTTAGACCGGAAAAGATTTCAGAGTAAGTTTAATTTTTATATTTTTTTATTAATCTTAATCTCATGTTTCAGTAGACATTAAATTATATTTATTTATTATTCTATATTGAAATGAACTAACACATACAACGAATACAATGGAGCTCCCCGTATTTCGTCCGTCTTGCCAACAAGTATCGTGTTACCCAGTTAATGGGTTGTGGAGGTCTGGTATACAGTCGCTCCACGTAAAATACTGGTATTCAGCTGAATCTGGTTTGCCTATAAGCCAACCCTATTTAAGCTAGGCAGATGATGATAATTCTATATTGAAATGGTAGCGATGTTCTCGAAAAAATTAATAAACAAAAGTTTATATTGTTAGTTCCTAAAGTTCTGGACACAACTCGTATTGTTAGGACGTTCCTCTCTTTGGACCCCGGACCTTTAATGTAGCTTGAACCTTTATTCGATTGTATATTTCTGTATATAACATAAAATCTAATAATATCATTAGTCTTTCTAAGAATTATTATAAAGAAAACCGGCCAAGTGCGAGTCGGGCTCGCGCAAGTAGGGTTCACAAAAAAATCACATTTGTTGTATGGGAGCCCCAATTAAATATTTATTTTATTCTGTTTTTATTTGTTGTTATAGCGGCAACAGAAATACATCAATACATCATCTGTGAAAATTTCAACTGTCTAACTATCACGGTTCATGAGATACAGCCTGGTGACAGACGGACGGACGGACGGACCGCGGAGTCTTAGTAATAGTAGTACCTAATAATAATTATGTAAGTGAAATATTACGTACCTGCGATTTAAAAAAAAAAATAAAAATGATGATTTTTTTGTATTTCCCAATAAGGAATAATAATTACTCAATGCACTACGTACAACGAATATAATGGCGACGTAGCTGGTAAAAGTTTTAACATCGTAGTGACATCACGCGTGTTTTCAACACACTGTATCGTCTTAATTTTTTTTAAATTGAATTAAAAAAAAAATGTGTCCAATATTTTTTGGAAATCTATCTGAAGAACTAATTGCTTTTTTCAGTAAAATACCCTATTGTTATAGAAAAATAAATAGGTGTAATCATTTTAATACTGAACACAATCACACAGGTAAGTTGTTTTTGTAACAACAGTCATATGTATGCAGTTAGGTTTAGTTGATATAAATAGTTTAAAGTTATTTATGTACATGCAATAATATTATTAATACATATATAATATGAATTAATAACAAAATGGTAATACGCAACTACAGTCAAAACTGCTTAGGATAAAATATTACATTTTTAAAGTAGTTGTCATTTAAAAGGAAGAAATTATTATTATTTGAGAAGCGAGAAGGGGGCAAATCGTTTGTATAATAAGTTTTGTATTTTCAAAAAAAAAAAAATACACAATTTTATGTAAATGTTATTGTCATTCATATGTTTATCGTTATGGTCAAGGGAATATCTTATCTTATCTATACGAATGGCTCACGGTTGCATCATACTGCAACTTTGCACGTATATTGCATACCTATTATACGCTCTAAGCAGAAGGAAAAAAAAACATTTATTGCCTGCTGTACATCAGTTACACACACACAGTTACATGACGACGAATTTTTCGATGCCCTATGAGTTTTTCCCCTCCCCTTTTTACTCCGCTTTTATATTTTCTACTAGTAATTGTATTCAGTATCTATGTTTTATATTAAAAAAAAATTAAATAAAAGATTTTAATATATCAGTTACACACATACACATAAAACAAAGTAAAAAGCTAAAATAATAGAAAATTCTTTTTTTAGTTTTTATTGTTAAGTTAATATACATAACTGTATAATAAATGGTCAACTTAAGTTTTTTAGATGTAAGGCTTGGCTTAATTATACTTATAAAATCTATATCTATCTTTATATCTATATCTATATGTATATACTAATAATAAAGCTGAAGAGTTTGTTTGTTTGAACGCGCTAATCTCTGGACCTACCAGTCGGATATGGAAAATAATTTTTGTATATAACAACATTCATGAGGATGCATATAGGCTATACAGAAACGGGAAATCGCTACGGGAACGGGAAAAAACTTGATATTTGTGTACAAAGTCGCGGGCAAAAGCTTGTACTTATATTGTTATGACTGACTTTTGTAGACATAATATTGCGATACTGTACATCCACCGTAGATTCATAGTTTCTTCGATTTGTTGACCATTATCTATTTTTATATTTCGTTTTTATAAGAGCGTTCACTCCACATGATATTTTATTTCATTCTTCGCAGTCTTTATTTTTTATTCTTATTTTTCTATATTTTTTATCATAATTCTTTTCTTTGAACAAGCTCTCAAGTTAAGTTCCTCAAGGTTTCTTGATATATGTATTATTTGAGAACCGATGACTATACTTTCGATCACCAAAGACACCAGCTCTTTTATCAACCATCATCTGCCTAGCCTTCCCGATTAGGGGTCAGCTTCAGTCTAATCGGATGCCGAAACCAGTTTTTTACGTGAAGCGACTGCCTATCTGATCTTTGCAACCCAGTAACTGGATAAAACGGCCGGGACCATCGGCTAGTCGTGGTTTCTTATCAACTTGCAATTAAAAAACCTTTTCCTTTCAGACCTGCAGATGGAGGCGACTGTATTCCAGCAGGCTACGAACTTGCTGCCTCCTCTTGACCCGCCTCAGCCGTCTATGGACCCGCCTGCTCAGCCTCCGGTGGAAATAAAGATAGGAAAATGGCTTAGAAACCGTTTTGCTTGTGGTGCTGCTTATGGTTCTGCTTGTGGTTCCATGCATCACCAAACGCCAGCACTTCAAATTTATACAAGATAGTAAAATTAAAATTATTTAAATTTCTCACCGTCTCTTCTCTTACTAACACACAAAACAATAACCCCAAAGACTCCGAACCAGCCGGTCTACGAGTATTCTGACAACATCTCACACAACGTGACACATCTCCGTGTAAGGGAAGGTAACGCTTCAGTTACATAATAGTGAAATTACATAAAATCATTTTTACTAATTTCATTGGTAATAATCACAACGATCAAGTGTAATAATAATTTTAATCCATAAAAGAGAATGCCGAGGTTTCCTACAATGAGCGACTGTCGCAACCCAGTGCTGGGCACGCCACAATAGCGGCGTTAGGTTAGGCGTCCTCACTTTCCGCCTGACGCAGGTACTCACCGGACACGGTAGTTTCGGGAGGTACCTGTTTCGGATTCGGCGGGAGGAAACGCCTGGGTTTTTTCACTGCGAGGATCGCCCGGAAACGGTGGAGGTCTGCCCTGCTTGGGCGGAGCACCGTCGTGTCCTCGTCGAGGCGATCGGCGGCGGCGACCTCTCGCGTCCGGCTCTGGTTCAATCCATGGTCCGGAGCGAAGAGGCATGGGAAGCCGTGACCTCCTTCTGCGAAGCAGTAATGCTAGTGAAAGAGGAGGTGGGCCGCGTGAAGGAGACAACCCTCACGCCCCAGCCGCCGCAACATAGGGAGACGCACCGGGCGTCGGGAGTCGCTGGGCAATTCCCGGCCACCGTTACACACGCGCCTCAAAGAGATGTCAGCATAGGAGTAGGGGCCCGTTGGGTTGCGGATTTTGTTCGGAAGAGTTACCGCGGCCCTGGAAAGCAAAGGGCACTACGAGGAGCACGGATGGGTTTTAGTCAGTACTTAAGAGTCTGACACTCTCTCCCGTTCCACCCAGAGCAGCAGGAGTCTTTTGATGATTTCCCATCCAAAAAAAAAAAGTGTAGTCAAACTTTTTGGCAATGACAGCAGACAAAATACGGGTTTAAGTTTTACATCAAGTGTTGCCAGCACTATAATAACATTATTACGAATAAACTATTCTAAACGGTATCGATAATCGAATTAAATTATTTTTAATTATTACATTACTTTAAAATATATGTTCAAAAATATAACGAAAATCTAATTACTATTTTAAAAATTTCGAGTGACGACTTATGTACGTAATAAACGTAGTTTAATATTGATATGATTGTAATCGATTCGCAAGTGCAATTTCGTATCGATATTATTTTAATTTTGGTAATGGCAACATTTCTTATTGAAATTGCATTTACGAATGTGTTAATATTCATTAGGACTCACCAGAGAATGGGCAGCATTTTCTGTAGGTACATTGCAACAGCTACACTGCGATCACTTTATGTTTTGAAGTTTGTACTCACTTTTATTAACTTAGGTCTATATTTGATTTTAATATAATTTAAAATATTTTTGGCACATTTGAAATGTAATTATATTAATGTTTGTATGCCAACTACTGTGGCAGGACACAGAGACCCATTAACCTTGTAATTGTTCCACCTTTTTCACCTGTTACACACAAATAAACGTGTTTGATTTGATTTGATTTGATCGCCAACCCGCCTGCCAAGTGTGGCGATTATGGCAAACTCCACCTTTTGGGGGAGGCCTATGTCCAGCAGTGGACGTCTTTCGGCTGACATGATCATAATGAAGCAGCATGCAATCGAGCATGCAACATGCAGCAGGCACGGTTTCTGTCACGGCTCCGGTGCTGCGGGGCTCCGGCGGTCACACGCGAGCTTATCGTCGCAGATGATGATGGTTTTAACGCTCACCACCGCAGTCGCGGCGGCGGGCGATAAAGCCACCTGCTTCTCAGCTCGTGGCCTGCCTTGCCCCTCCGCGCCTACGCGGGCTTAAATTACACCATATGGGTATGGCAGACAAGACTACGTGGAGTCGGTTTTGCAGTGATTCGTTTCAGCCACTTATATCCCATATTATACTAATTGAATCAAAATCAGAATTATAATTTCACACATAATCGTCGACCGTCTTCTTTTGGTTCAAAAGCACAAAAACAATAAAACAATAAACGTTTCAAAATTATATTAAATGGTGCACCATTGCCCATTGCATGGTGCGCCAAGGATCGATTAGGTAATGTGTTACTTATAGAAACTAATGACTATAACATTAATTTATATCACATGTTGAAACGGCTTAGATCTGGTGTATATTATTTACATACCAAAGACCACAAGAGAGTTTGTTTCGGTGTTTCTTCTCAGGGTAGTCAGCTAGGAAACACCAGCCTCATCTAGCTTAAAATTACCAAAAAATATTGACGTGTTAAAGTGTTATTGTTTGACCTATTTACAAAAAAAATATCATTTATCAAGAAACTGGGCAATACATGAGTTATTTAGTTGAAAAATAAAACTATGCCTACACTCAGAGAGCAATATGTTATATTGGAGCAATTAAAAACAATATTGAATGTGGAGTTGTCGAGGATCTACAACATTCATTGATGGAATGTGTCCAATATGAGTCCAGTAGAAATAATTTAATAAGGTCCTTGAATTTGAACAGAACTGATGTAGACATGTTCCATACAATTCTATCCCAACCAAATGGCGACGATGCGAAGAGTTTGTACAAATTCATGGCCCATGTCTTGTGAAGTAAAAACGCGTAAAAACCCCTATAAATAAATAAAGAAAACAAAAAAAAAAAAAAACAATATTGCCGAAACAATAGCCTTATTTAATTGAAGTTGCTGCACGTTGCCCCACTAATTGCTCCAGATTGATCCATACGTGTTGTTGAGCAATAATTGCCCAAAAAATTGCCCGTGTAAACTCACCTTTAGGTAGCTCCCCGTGTTACGGCCGCGTTACGCCACTGTCCGTACCAACTGTGTTCTACAGGCTTAGACAAAAATCTTTACTGTAGCGTTAACGTCAGACGCTCACGACAAAATGTATAGGAATGACATTAGGTGATGACGTTTCCTTTCCACACCTAATGTCATTCCCGTATATTTTGTCGTCAGCGTCTGACGTTAACGCTACAAAAATGATTTTTATCTAGGGTCCCAGATTGGTTCGGTGAGTCTCAGGAAGGGGTATGGTGAACATTGAAAAAGTATATAATCATATCATGGCATGTATTCCAGTAATGTTCCTTTTTATTTCTCTTATATAAGAAAAACAATACAGTCAACTTTATAAATAATACAATTTATCACAACTTTAGAACACTTCTACTTTAGCTATACCTTACAGACATTCGAGGCAAGATTACCTTTTTTCATATTTTTTTTTTTTTTAGGTTTGACCACTAGCAAGTTAACACACTTGGGATATCAACTGCTTAACCGGACTAACCTGTGGTGGCCTCAAATGAATTTAAAGCCCCCAGCCAAGGCGAGGCAAGATTACCTACTTCCTCTATGGAGGCAAGTTACTTGCACGTTTTCATGGTTACAATAAAATAATTATAATAAAGAAACACACCACTTAGAAAAAAGAAAGATACATCGCATCAAAATGAAGTGAGAATTTTAGAATTATAACCAGTGATGTGATAATCGGGCGCTTTAAAGCTAAACTTTACTTTTATTCCCACGAAAGTATAATACGGACATGCTTTCAGAATCCCGGATTCCGGAATCGTTCGAAATTCTTAAGAATGCAAAAAATGCCCGCATACAAAATATACTTAGTTAGAACTCGTTGTGAACTCTCATTTTATTTTTTTTTAATTTAACAGCCGATTTTTTTATAGGTAAGTATTACATTTGTTTAGAATAAAATAAAGATACTGAATCAAAACAACGACTGCTTTTAATTATTTAATTATGTTTGTTATAGTTGTTTTTACAAAATTGTTAAATCCCGGGAACCCGGTATTACTTATTTATTCAGAAAGGAATGTCCATATTATTCTTTCACGGGAAGAAGTTAAGGTATAAAAGCGCCCGATTATTCGATAAATGATTATATCATACAATATATTCATTTACACACTAAATTAAAAATAAAAGTTTGTCAAACTGCGTTGTGCGTCAATTGGAATGTATATTAAGATTCAAATCATTCTAAAATAAAAAGCATTGTCAAGGTCGGTCAGTCAAAAACATGAAGCTATAAGCAAGAAACTCCACAAAATATTCAAGAGTATAAATATTCGGCCGGCTTTTTCAATATGGTATAACATTATTCTTGGCACAAATTAACTTGTTTTATTTATTTATTTATTTATTTATTTAAGGATTACCAACGAGTAAGTACACTACAAAAAACTTCTGTAAAATACAAACATGTTACATATATGTTTTCGTGTAATGCACACTCAATTACAGGTAACCACAACTTACACATTAGTGAGTCTACATGCTCCGACTGAATATAATATTTAACATGACTATTAAAATAAAATTAAAAATACAAATTATAGATTATAGATTGACATACTAATTTCAAGAAAGACACAATATATGCTAAAAATAAAATCCAAAATACACGTTGATACTGATATTATCTGTCAGTAAAAAGAATTATGTCAAGTAATAAAGTATAATGTCAATATTTAATAAAAGTAGTATGTCAATATTTAAAAGTATAACACTATGTCAAAATTTAAAATTTAATGGATTACAAAAATATAAAATATACATAAAAAAATCAGGATTCATTAAAAAAATAGATTAATTGAAGATTTAAAATATATGTCATTAACATTAATAATAATAATTGAATTGATAAATCAAATGTCTTCCGCCTGAAAGTACTTAGTCAATTTCCTTTTAAATGTGTTAAGACCATCGTGATTAATATCTATTTCGGCTTTACGGGATATAGCGTTGTACAATTTCGTTGCCCTTGCAAGAGGAGAGTTGTCACCTAAGTTAGTTTTGCGCCAAGATTGTCTGAACAGATTGTAGGTGTGAGAACGCGGTAATCTACTAGGGACATTAATAAATATTTTTGACAGAAGGTCGCTATTTATTTTGGATGACATAAGTTTGTGCAGAAAACAAAGATCTAGTACCTTCCTACGATTCGTGAGACTTTGAAATTGAAAGTGGTGAACACGGTCTTTATATGATTTTAATTGATTCGTGGTTTTATTTTGACAAGAATTAATATTAACAAGCAAAAATTAATATTTTAAAAATTAATATTTTATAAGCTTTAATATTAACTTGTGTTCATACGTATGTCTGGCTCTGCCAGGGTTGCGGATTTTGTTCGAAAGAGTTACCGCGACCATGGAAAGCAAAGTGAACTACGAGAAGCACGGATGGATTTTCAGCAAGTCTGAAACTCCCTCCCGCTCCACCCAGAGCGGCAACAGTCATTTGATGATTTTCCATACATAAAAAAGAAAACAAAAAAGGTATGTCCAGTTGAATTTTAGTAGGTACTCCATTACATTTTTATTAAATTTGGAATACTTATGTAACTTTTGGGCATAATGCAATAATATGGTACTATGGAGCTGATCTGATGATGGAGCCAGAAAGTGGCCATAGCAACTCCTCAACCAAACAAATTAGCACCATCGTGTTTGGTCTCATAGATGTCTATTAACAAGTTTTATTACATTTAGTACATTTTAAAAAGGTTAAAACTACAACATATTCGACATTTTTATATGCATATACCAACCTACTAATTAAACTAATTTTTAAGCAACTTTCACATGTCAGTCGTAATCTATCATCATCATCTGCCTAGCCTTTTCCCAACTATATTGGGGTCAGCTCCCAGTCAAATCGGATTCAGCTGAATACCAGTATTTTACGTGGAGCGTCTGCCTACCAGACCTCCACAACCCATTAACTGGGTAACATGGTACTTCTAGTCAAGACTGGTGTCAGATTTTCTGGCTTCTGACAATCCGTAACGACTGCCAAAGATCTCCAAATGACAGCCGGGACCAACGGCTTAACGTGCTTTCCGAGGCACGGAGGAGTCTCGGAATGTTAAGTTGGTCACCCTCATACAACATACCAACCTCAGCATGCGTTGCTTATCCTTGAAGATCGGTCCGTGGGGCTGTTATATTTTTACTACGAGCTCCTCAGTAAAATGTATAAAAATTGAGGCCTTTGACAGATTGCGACTGAGATGTAAATGCAAACGTTATTTTATAATTAGGTAGTAGAATTGGCCATCTTATTAAAAAGCACAAGAAGTTTTTCCTTTACTGTCAACATAATAAGTTGTCAGGTGAGTCTTTGGGTGCACTGTATCCTGTACGTGGAGTGGTGTCAAGGATTTTTGGCTTGATTACAAATTTATCTGAATAGAAAGCGATGTGAGGTATCTCAGGGTCTGCTGGAGGCTGTGCAGGATCCACAGGGGGCTGCGGCGGGTCGAGCGGAGGCTGCAGGTTCGTAGCCTTTTGGAACACAGTCGCCTCCATCTTCAAGACTGAAAGGAAAATGTTTTTAATTTTATTTAAAGGTGGTCAAAGGAGCTCTTGTGTTGTGAAGGAAAGTCACCAACCTTCGAAGAAATATATCTACATACTTATTTTCTTGAGAAACTACATGCGACAGCACAATCTAGTATCTTGCTTGCTTTGCTTACTAAAAAACTTTTTGGCAAAAAATACTACTGACTTCCAAATGAAAACCACTACAAAGTATAAAATAACTTTAATTTTGAAAATCGGTGTTTCTTGTGTGGGTTGTTCATTTTTCGACACCGACTTCCAAAATTAAACTAAACAAACTAAACATGGTCTTGTTTGCCGACGATACTTCTTTGATTTTTAAAATAAATAGACGCAGTAATAATCTTGACGACGTAAATAACGCCCTTATGCAGGTCCATAATTGGTTTACTGCTAATAATTTGGTTTTAAATGGGAAAAAAACGAAGTGCATAAGATTTGCCTTAGCAAATGTCAAAAGTAGTGATTGTGACATAGTATTGAACAGGGAAAAACTGGAATTCGTCGATAGAACGGTCTTCCTGGGGATTACGCTTGACGCAAGGCTACAATGGGGTCCTCATTTAGCATCTCTTGCAGGACGGCTAAGCTCTGCAGCGTATGCTGTTAGGAAAATCCGCCAACTTACGGATGTTGATACCGCGAGACTAGTCTATTTTAGTTACTTTCATAGTATAATGTCTTACGGTATCTTACTATGGGGACGGGCTGCAGATATCGAGTCAATTTTTATTCTGCAAAAAAGAGCCATAAGGGCCATATACAATCTCCGCCGGCGCGATTCTCTAAGGCAACTGTTCAAGAATATTAACATCATGACGGTACCTTGTCAATACATCTATGAAAACATTATGTACGTTAGAAAGAATGTTCATCTTTTTAATAAACGAGGCGACAGGCATAACTATGTCACTAGAAATAGGAATCAATTAGTTCAACCAGGCTTCAGACTTGCTAAAGTTGCCACATCTTTCATGGGGTACTGTTTAAAATGTTACAATAAAATACCTCCCCAGATATTAGAATTAAATGAAACAAAATTTAAATCTTGTGTTAAGCGCACACTATGCAGGCAAGCATATTATAAGTTGGGGGATTACATTGATGATAAAAATGCTTGGCTCAATGCTGGTCCTGCTCCACAGCCACTAGGGCGCACAAATTAGTTATTTAATTATTTTTTATTTTTATTTTTAGCAGTTGTGAGACCCGCTGAATATTGAAAGAACATGGATTTTTCATTGTATAGACTCGAACTAATTTTGCATTGTATAATTTCATGCATTAACGGCACATGTGTGAGTACTGTGTACCTTCAAGTCAAACTATAATTTTTGGGTAAGACTTTAATGTGCCCTGGCTGTTGGGAGTGTCATGCTCACTCAAGTCTCTCTGATGGTGCAGTTTGTGTTTCATTCATCATTTGGCTCCGTCAGCTAGGACTGGTCATCTCTCAACTGCCACGGTTTGTTTTAATTTGTTAGTATTTTGAATTGTTCCTTTTTTGCTTTTGTCGTGCACGTCTTTTTACATCGTTCTCACATGTCTATGAATAATTTCAACAAGAACAATGTAACCACAACTTTGTAATAATTAATTGATTTAAAAGAGTGTCCATGGAGTTTCTTGTACGTTCTTCTCCATAGAGATCTACGCTTTGGAACGTGCAAATAGCTTCACCTCTTTGACTGACCGACCTTGACAATTCAAAAGTGCCTGTAAATGGTTTAATTGAAATAAATGCTTTGACTTTGACTTTGACTTTGACTTTGACTTTTCATTTGGAAGTCGGTTGTAGTTTTTTGTAAACAAGTTTTTTAGTAAGCAGGGGCAAAAGGTTTTTATTTTTAAATTTTTAAGTGTCAGCCTATCTATTTAACTATATCGGAAGTTCTTCATCAGATCTTTACAAAATGGGACCATTTCGGAATAGGTAAATCTCTTTCGAATATAAAAATAATTTTGCAAATCCGCTTAGTTATGAACATAGATAAAAAAATAAATATATATACCTAATCATCCGAATTGATAACCTCCTCCTAAAACTTTTAACCAACTTCAAGAAAGTTGGTTAAAAGTTAGTGCTACATGATAACAGAAAAATCATTACTTATTTCTAATTATTTAAAATAATGCCCCAAAAAATCGAATTCAGGTGAGCCCAATTCGATTATAGATTCTCTACATTTGGTGTATTTCACTTTTTCGAAAAAAATATTCTTAACAAATAAATGATGAAAGATGATAGAAAAGGCTTGATATGAATGATTAACTTTCAATATTTTCACTGTGCAAAGGGGCATTGTTCATATTTTTTTTAAATGTTGTGATTGAAAAACCATTTCGAGGAATAGCGTTACTGATCATTACGGATTAATTAATTATGACAAATATTCATATTTTATTGATATTTTTGATAAAATACGATTGACCTTCTTTGCCCTTCAAATTACGTCAGCTTTGGCCGTACAATTTTGTATCGTTACCTCAGAAAATAAAAAGTAAGTGGCAAAATATTGTCTTCAATCTGTCAAAGTGTCAAATTATGATATAAATGTCAAAAATATAAACATTGCGACTTGCCTCATTTTAACATTTTATTCTCGTTTAGATTTTATTACTTACATTGTTATTTCAACGCTCGACAATATTTAAAATATTGGATGAGTTATGGAATACAGGAAGTGCTTTGTTCCAACTTGCAGCAATAATAGTAATAATAGTCCAAACAAAATTTTTGTTCGTGTTAGAGAAGATTTGCGAGAAAAGTGGTGTCGTGATGTAGGCGTGGAATATTGCAAGGTTAAAACAATGTATTGTTGCGAAGATCACTTTGATGTAAGTATTTCAGAAGCAGTTAGATTTCTTTGTATGGTACAGATCATTAAACATAATGCCAACCCTACTTAACAAGTTTTGCTCTTTTTTACATCCTAAAAACGATTTGAAGAATTATTATCAACATAAGTTAATGAATCAAGAGCCACGCCTTAAACCTACAGCTTCTCTCTGCTATATTGCACCTAATAAAAGTGAAGACTCAACAGAAATAACTAAGCTGTTATTACACCATCCTACCACCCGCAAACCAGTTAAAAGGAAATATGAGGATACTATAATGCCCAGTACATCTTCATATTCCACGATACCAATGAAGGTAATAGTAATAAAAAAGATCACCTATACCTATAAATACACTATGTAACATAACAATGAGCAAACCTTGAAACTGGTTGATGAATAGGCGAAATATAGTTCAATCATACACTTTTAATCACTATACATTATTTTTGTTTCTCATAAAGTATGAGAAACTTTAGAAACTTTCTGATTTGTAGTTGATTAACATAACTAGCATCATCCTGCAAGATCAGCTGTACATTGTAAACAAGTTGGAAATCAAAAATTTCTCCAAACCCTTAATATAAAATGTAATGAAGATCATTGACAAAAATCTATGATTGTATAATACTTCACATAATTACCTAAAAACCAGTTAGGTACAAGGTTTGCTATGATGTGTTGGTAACTGGAAAAAAAAATTACTCATTATTTTTGTTTTTAGATTGATGCCTCAACCCAGTTTGAAGTAAAGATGATAGACAAGAGCACAAACTATAGAGTAAGAAAAGCTACTAGTGTTGTTAGACTGGAAGTGCCATCTTCACAAGAAACTTCTTCTGCAGCAACTCCATCTCTATTTGGATGTACATCAGAAACAGAAGAATCATCAGTGCTTGAACCAAATAAGAAAGAGTTGCAGCGTAGAAAAAATATGTTAGACATCATATCAGATAAACCAAAAATGTATTTAAGATTGCCAAAACAGTACCTATGGCTTATAGATTACATTGCACAAAGAAACTTAGCAAAAATTGACTCTATTTATCTTATTATAACTTTACTCAAAATTAAGCAAAATGATTCCATAGAAAGAATAAGTGACCAGTTTCAAATATCAAGAACTAAGTTGTCATCTGTGATATTAACAAGGATTGAAGTCCTATGTAATTTTTTTCAAAATTTTATTTATTATCCGCAGCCAAAACAGATAAAACAAAACCTACCTTTAGTTTTCAAAATAAGGTATTCTGATGTACACATGATAATAGATTGTTTCGAAATACAGATTGCAAAACCTTCAAATCCAGTAAAGCAAGCACAGACATGGTCTCAATACAAAAGTTGCAATACTGTAAAGTATTTGATAGGCTGTACCCCTAATGGTTTTGTAAGCTTCATTTCAAAAGGTTATGGAGGAAGAATATCTGACAAAGCCATAGTTGATAAAAGTTGTTTTGCAACCAAATGCTGTTGTTTTAGCTGATAGAGGATTTAAAGAAATTGAATCTGTGTTAAGTTCACGAGGTATTAAACTCTTGAGGCCACCAAGTGTCTACTCAGGTACCAAACAAACTGCTACCGAAGTTATACAAAGCAAAGTAATAGCAAGCTTAAGAGTCCATGTTGAAAGAGTTATCAGGCGTGTAAGAGAATTTTCCATACTCAAACCACACTCTGTTGTAAATTATAAATATGTTTCATGTTTAGATGAACTTGTTGTCATAGCTTGTGGCCTAATTAATTTATAGGGAGAAATAATAAAAACTTATTAAGAGTATAAACTGATTTATTATTTTTTAACACTTTTAAGTAATTTTGGAAATACGTATTGACTCCAAAAAAGTTCAGCTTTGTTGATAATTTCATCAATATAAACTTCGTCAAAATCAACCCAGACTACATGAATATTTTTAGTAGTCTCAAATAAAGGATCTGCAACACAGAATAATCCTTTAGATTTCTTACAAGCTAGCATTTGACATAATATTTGTGTTTTATATTTGTTATTAACAATATCATTCTTAGTATATGATTGAACAGCTTTCTCCGAAGCTGGAAATTTTATTTCCACGACAAAATCCTCACCAACTCCATCTAGAGATGCTCCCAATATACCATTAATAAGCATGAATCCTGATTTTTCTATTTTAACACCTATTTTATATTGGATAACTTGAAGCACTCTGTTTTCTAACCTCCTTCCTCTTAGTATAGCTTTTGTTTCCGGCACTTTGTAACCTCCTAATATATGTTCCACTAACGTTCCATCTGTCTTACAATGTGCAGCTTCATATAATTTTGAAGCTGTCAATCTTCCTTGGCGTATACTATACCAGTACTTGCTTTCAGACTGCCCTAGAGATTTTGTATTAATTTCGAGGATAATCTCATCATTTATAACTTCCTTCAAGTAATTTCTGAAGTTGATATAGGTATGTACAGTTTCTACATCAATAAATTGTAACATGATATCAAAAATATTTTTCGAATCTGATTTATTTCCTTCACAAAATTTTAAAATCAGTGAGTTTCCAATATTCCTTCGTTTGCACTCTTCTTCAAATTCAGTTAAGATAGTACTATCTTTAGGGGTCAGCTTAGGAATTTTTGCTTTTCTAAATAATTCTTTGCTTGTGACTAGTTCTGTGTTCGCACTTGATAGTGTAGGCTTATTCCAGTAGCATTCAACTGCTGTTGATGATGGTTCTGAACTTTTCTTTGCCAGCCAAAAAAGAAGTAGTAATGAGTGTTTGCAACCACCTATAAAGAAGAAATTAGGTATTTGATCAACATAGTTTTAAGCCATAAAAACAATATTTTATAATAAAAACGTTTTTAAAAGAAATTACCTGCAGATGCTGCACAGTCTTCACACACAGAATCAATAATAACATCATTACACTCATCAATGTTACATGTAACAGTGTATAGTTTCTTGCTGATTCTGTGTTCTGGTACAATTTTGGCTTTAACTATGCACTCACTCCCCATTCTACTAACTTTAACGTACCCTACTGCAGTAACTATGTACGAATCTCGAGATGACCTGAAACAATGAAAAAATATACTGATTTGGGTACGTGGGTTGTCTTAGGGGCGGATTTCTGATTTAATATGAACAAAAAACACGTTTTAATCGGAAGTTATTTTAAGTTGTATGCATTACTTACATTAGAATTTTTGCTCCCCTTATTTCAGCTACGCTATGATGGCTGCTAGTAGAAATATATTCTAATATCATAACGGTCTCAACTTTAGGCAGGTTTCGTGAGTCAGCTTTAACAAAGTATCGCTCATTGTGGTCATTTGTGGTTCAGGAAAACGAACAATAAAACAATATGGCCGCGTGCGTTATTATTCTACTTAGAAGTCGCCGCGTCGATTGTTCTAGTGACGACAGAGAGTAGTTTATTCCTTGGATGCAACTTACTCTTAAAAAACCGTAAATAAATACGATGATACTAAGATAGGATTCGATTATTTACGACGTATTGACGTATATTGACACTTTGACAGATGTGAGCTGGATGACGTTGTGTTGACAGATTTAAATTTTTAATTGTGTACCAGTGAGGCAATGGCACTTAATCTTTTGTGCCATTGATGACGTCACTTACCTTAAAATATTAAAATATTTAAATAATTTATAAAAAAAAAACTATTAAGCCAATCATCAAAATATTCAATTTAGTTTCTCAAAATGCTCTAAATTTTTAAAAAATAAAATAAAATCTAAAGTTAAGAAATTTTGAACAATCCCCAAACACCATATTCTGTTAATAAAAAAGTTAACTAGAAACACATAACTTTAATTTCAAAATCCTTCAAACATAATAATATGTACCTACTGCACTTTTCTCACTCAAATCTCAATTTACATTTGAAACGTGCGTTGTAAAAAAATGATGAAATGTTCATTTGAATTATCTTATATTTTTCTAACACATTTTTTAAGCAATCTTCGTAAAGGTTTCATCAGAAAATACTAGCAAAAGATGTAGTCATATTTAAAAACTTACCATGAAATGTTTTCCGGGCTAACATTCCTTCACCTGGAACAGGATCCAGTCTTGCAAAGTTTTGTTCATTACTATTCATCTTCACAAGTCCCTTGGGTGTGGCAAATATTTTTATTTATCTATTTAGATCACCAACGAAGGATACACAGTTGATATCAATCACAATTTTTTAACAATGCGAATGTGACAAAAAACTTTAGCAATCAAAAACAACACTCGAGAAAACAGCTGTCTTCCAATTATTGTTAAAATTTTATTTTTTTAATTCGTTTTTTTTAAATTGGTATGAGCTAGTGATGTCCGTACGTAAGTGTGTGGTTTCTACGTTTTGAAATAAACACTGATTGAAATTGGCGTGCCTCCCCCCCCACGCTGACGTTCATGCCATTTAAAATCCGTGTTTATTTTTAGTATAATGAACTCTATGTCTCATAAAACAAAGTTCAAATTCCATTGCAGCTTATACTTTTTTTTGGATTTTTCATTATACAAGTTGTCACTTAAAAATTAACTTAAAATCACTACTGTAAAGTTGAGAATGAGTTGGTGGGGATGGTTTCAAATAATCTCGTTTTATACGTACCTATATCAGATAATGAACGTACGAGTACAGTCATCCACAGAAGATAATTATGTGACTTTCCGAAGTGAAACGATAAGGAAAAATTGTGATCTTCTAAATTTAAAAGTTAGTAATATTGGTATGTTTAACGGGAGGAAAGTTTTAAACGATCGAACGAACGACGAGAATACTTCCACTGTAGCTAAGGAATGGAATTCCCTGCCAGCATCTATTCTGTGTTTCCTGAATAACAAGAATATGAGATCCTAAAACACTAAAAAAACGATATATTTTAACGATATTTTTGGGATGCATGAAGGAGCCTCCTCGTGTAGCGCAATTTGTTCCATCTGACACTCAACTGAACCGAGCGCTCGGCGCATCTTGGACAGTCTCATCTAACACCTTATAAGACTGGCCAATCCTTCCCTTGCGGTGGTAGGGCTAACGCCCGCCTGGTTCGCGACCACCCTCCCACCGGAGTTTGGCGTCAAGCAGCCTGCTGTGTTTCGTCGACGCGTGGGAGTACCAGTGCCTCAAGGCATCTTCTGGGCACACTCGCTACAACATGGACCTCATCTATCGCTTTCCATCAGGCGTGATCGAGGTCAAGAGCTAGCTCATTCATAAATAAATAAAAAAAATAGTTGCATTGTATGAAAAATGTAATATTTAGAAAGGAGGGGTCATTTTAGACACCGTCAAATAGAAACTATTTTTATTATTTAATCTAGCCCGAACTGTCCCACTGCTGGGCAAAGAATAATGTATATTTTGCTATTCATTTAATTGATGATCACAATAGAAATTTAATAAATATTCAGTAAATGTTTTAAATTAATAATTTATCCTAATAAAATTTTTGACTATGTTTACATGTTGATAGGTACTAAGTTACTGTAAGTGCAAAGAGTAATTGAAATTAAATAATTAAAGGGCTCCCTCCATGCAGTATGGAGGGAGCCCTTTAATTATTTAATTTCAATTACTCTCCGATTTCAAAAGATTGGAGAAGGACAAACTATTCATAGGGGTGCAAAATATCAACTGTATCGGCCCAGTCGGTTCGGAGCAAATTGCCTGTGAGAGACGGACACGAGTGATACTAAAACGGCCTAAAAAGAAACACCGGCCACATTTAGATTAATTTGACAAAAAAATATTGACGTGTCAAAGAGTTACTCGAAAGATATTTGCAAAAAAAAAAATACGAAAAAATACAACCGACTTCAAAATTAAAAACACTACAAGGTACAAAATAACTTTTCTTTCGAAATTCGGTGTCAAAAAACGAAGAAGCCACACGAGAAACACCGACTTCCAAAATTAAAATTATTTTGTACTTTGTAGTGGTTTTTACAAATAGGTTACGAGTAACTCTTTGCCACGTCAATATATCTTATTTGTCAAATTAATCTTAATGAGGCCGGTGATGCTTTTTAGGCCATTTTAGAATGTATTTTTATTTATCTAGTCTTATAATCCCAAAAGTACCAGCCGCTGACGCGTTGCGAGGAGATAAGAACACGTAGATCTTCTAATAAGTAGTGTTGGCTCAGGTGAGAGAGGGCGCTATTGACAGATCCGAAGAAAACAGTTTTCCGTCCAGTATAACTTGACCTGTGATTATCATGCTCACGTAAATAATATGTCCGTCTCTGTCCGCGTATGTCGATATTAGAGGCATAACGATGTTGAAGTTCGAAGTTGTGGTGGTTTACGCACGGGGGCGGGATTAGTAGTAAACTATGATTGTTTTTGTGACTCATGCGCAGCGTTAGTAGGGGTTACCGACTGTCCGGCGGGCGCCGCGATCTCTCATTTGTTTCTCCTATTTTTGAACACTTAGTAAGTTTTTTTATTTTTGAATTAGATAAGGAATAATATCAGGTCTCTTTAGAAACACGTCTAAACTGCTCAGAGGTCCGAGGGGAAGGGAAATAAAAAATATTGAAGAGTTCCGTTGTATATCTCCAAAGTTCTTCATCAGGGGGCCTACCACAACCTCTTAAAACAATATTATTTTAATATTACTTTGTAATTTCTGTTGTTGCATTTTCAACTCTCGGCGCTGATCCGAGCGTTGAAAATGCAACAACAGAAATTACAAAGTAATATTAAAATAATATTGTTTTAAGAGGTTGTGGTAGGCCTCCAGATCTTCACCAAATTGAAATGGGACCAGTCCGGGAAAATACTCTTTCAAACAAAAGATCATCTAAATCGATTGATATTTTTACCACACTAGTAATCAAAGTCAAAGTCAAAGCATTTATTTCAAACTAGCTGTTGCCCGCGACTTCGTTCGCGTGTTTGTATTGTAAAATGATGTGGCTAGGTAAGATCAATGTATTCGTATATCTAATACGAACAGTCAATATCTATCATTGCTTGCCTCTTTTTGTATGTATGGGAAAACATCAAATGACTCCTTTCGCTCTGGGCGGAATGGAAGGGAGTGTCAGACTCTTACTGACTAAAACCCATCTGTGTTCCTCCTAATGCCCTTTGCGTTCCAGGGCCGCGGTGATTCTTTCGAACAAATTCCGCAACCCTGGCAGGCTCTGGCCCTAGCGAGCCTCGTCTTTATGCTGACATCTTTTTGTGACGCGCGTGGAACACAACGCGCCGTCGAGTATCACCTCTTCTGTTCAAATAAATTTTCGTGAGAAACGTTGTAATGATAATGCTTCTTTCATTTCATCGAAACTATTCACAGCAGTCCTAGAAGATGTCGTTAAAAATGTGGGTATAGATTGGGACTATAGCGGTATTAACGTCAATTTTCTGCCCAACTGTCTCATTTAAGATTTGCACATGACTTTGTGGTTTTCACTGAGAACTTCGATGACCCCCTGAAAATGCTTCAAAATTTCAAAGTCAAAGTCAAAGTCAAAGCATTTATTTCAATTAGACCATTTACAGGCACTTTTGAATTGTCAAGGTCGGTCGGTCAAAAAAGATGAAGCTATTTGCACGTTCCAAAGCGTAGATCTCTATGGAGAAGAACGTGCAAGAAACTCCACGGACACTCTTTTAAAAATAATATTTTGTTACAAAATTATGGTTACATCATTCATATTGAAATTATACACACATGTGAGAACGATGTAAAAGACGTGCAGGATAAAAGAGTCCGGAGTAAAAAAGAAACAATTTAAATAAATAATTAAAATAGACCATGGCAGCCGAGAGATGACCAGTCTCAGCTGACGGCGCCCGTTCACGAACATGACGCATACGCTAGCACCATTCAGCTCGACCATTTTTAAGGGAGCCACATAATCCAACGCGTATGCGTTCGCCACCATCAGCCAGACTTTTGAGTGAGAATGACATCCCCAATCGCCAGGGTACATTCAAGTCAAAGACCTACCCAAAATGATCATTATAGTTTAAATTTGAGGTACATAGTACTCACACATGTGCCGTTAATGCATGAAATTATATAATGCTAAATAAATTGAGTCTATACAATGAAAAACATTGCATTCTTACAATCTTCATCCGGTCCAACAATATTTCCAAATGCAAACAGATTACTTTGTGCGCCCTAGTGGCTGTGGAGCAGGACCAGTATTGAGCCAAGCATTTTTATCTTCAATATACTCCCCTAACTTATAATATGCTTGCCTGCATAGTGTGCGTTTAATACAAGATTTAAATTTTGTCTCATTTAGTTCTAATATATGGGGAGGTATTTTATTATAACATTTTAAACAGTACCCCATAAAAGATGAGGCTACTTTAGCCAGTCTGAAACCTGGTTGAACTAATTGGTCCCTATTATTATTAAATCTTTAAGATGCTTCTTTTAAGTTGGGTCTTGGGATGAATATGACCAAGACGAATGTTATGGCAAACACCTTCAGCGATTCAAATCTGGAAATGAATTGTTGGAGATGATTAACCGATATGTTTATCTTGGCCATATCCTTTCAATTGGCAAAGAAAATCAACAAACGGAGGTATCGAGAGGAACACACCTTGGATCCCCCGCTTTTATCAAAATGGACGACATTCTGAACCCTGCCAAAATTCCGCGATGTCTGAATTCCCGCCTTTATAACCAGTGTGCTTTTCCCACCATGCCTCACTTACTTACATGGACGCTCACGCAGGAGGCTGTGTACAGACTGATAGTTGCATAGAGAGCCATGTAGCGTTCCATGCTTGGTAGAGGTACGTCGTCGAGATCCGAAGACGTACGAAGGTTTTCAACATCGGGAAACGAATTGTAGAACTAAAGTGGAGCTGGGCAGGACACTTGGCAAGGCACTTGATAGGTGGAGTAAGGCATAAAAAAACCCCGCAACGGATAGAATAGAGTATGGACTCCGTTGTGCGTAGGTGTCCTGGCTAAATTTGCCGGCCTAGCTCCGTCCAAATGTACAGAAGCAACCAGGGTGCTTTACAGGTTGAGTGGAGAGAATTAACCGTTTAACAAAAAATTAAAATAACGTCAGTGGAGCAATCAGACCAAATTTTTTTTTTATGTTATGCATGAAATGCATAACGGTAAGTTTTGTATCAAAAGAATCACTGTTTATGACGTTTTAAAAGTACCATAAGTAACTTAAAAATATGTTTTGGTGTAATTTTCATGCTTTTGATAGTTAGTACTTTTTTCGGTCAACAGATGGCATTACGGGTATCTGAATTATGTAGATAATAAGTTGATTTCTTCTAGATTGCTACAATTTCTATCAGGTTTATGTGTAAAAATTATCTAAATGGTTTTGTAACTAACTAACATGTCATTTTGTGCATTCAATTATTTTGTGCATTCTATTACGAACAAAAACCTTTTAAAATCAATATTGCTTACCTCCTATAACATACGGCGTGATAATATATAGCCTAAAGTATTCCTTGGTTTACAAAGAACATTTTTGCTGAATTTCAATTCAATCTATCCAGTAGTTTTGGCGTGAAGCCGTACCATACACACATACAGACAAACAGACAAACAGACAAAAATTCTAAAAAGTCACTTTTTGTCATCAGTTACGTTTTTCTAACAAAAGCCACTGATTTTTTCTCGAAAATTCTCAATGTACAGTTTTTCTTTCGTTACTGTTTTATTATATGTATAGATAAACCATTTAAAGGTACTTTTGAATGTCAAGTCAGTCTGTCAAAAACATGAAGCTATTTGCACGTTCCAAAGCGTAGATCTCTATGGAGAAGAACGTGCAGGAAACTCCATGGACACCACTCTTTTAAACCATTTTATGTTTTACAAAAATCCTGGTTACATTGTTACTTGTTGCATCTATATGTGAGAATAATGTAAAGAAAGAAAAAAAAGAATTCTAAGTATCCAGTAAGTATTAAATATTGAACTATTTATTTCTCCTGTATCGTGGGTGCGCTTACAAAGAAACAAATAAACTCACAAACACAAACAGCCAGACCTGGAACAACTATCTGTAGGCCATACAAATATTTGTTCCGTGCGGAAGGACCACGCACTCATCGATCCCCAGTGCAAACCGACCTCGCATCTCAAAAATATTCAAGAATTTAGACAACGTTTAACAAAATAAACGTACTTATAATGATGAACAACTTTGTTAAGGCCCAAACCAAAATCGTAAAAAAAACCACTTGTTTGTCATTTTGTTTTGTCTTTGTCGTTTTTGTCTTCATTTTGTCACGTTTTATTCAAAAATATAATTTTGGATAATGGACTGTGTTATGTATTTCACGCGTAATATTAGGTTCCCAATTAGAAAATATAAAAACAGTTTTCAAACTGTATTGTGACATGATAAAAATAAAAGGGCTAAGAGTGTCATGGAATTTTATTCCCAATTTTAAAATATTTTTTTCGAAGTTATTGATATACGGCCGCTTTCTATAATACATCTCAATCCCAATCTTGATCCCGATCCTTGTCTGTAACCAATCAACGGCCGAGTTTGTGTCCTTCACCACACAATCCTCACCTTTGATTGGTTACAGACAAGGATCGGGATCAAGATTGGGATTGAGATATATTATAGAAAGCGGCCGATATTAGATGGCAACTGCTCCCATTTGCGAAAACTCGAGCCTAAAACGTTAATGAATAAACCTGTTTATTGTTGACTGGGTCATTTGACAGTTCCGTGTACAAAAGTATATGTATGTACACACTTAATACATAGTCATCGACAATGACCATCATCGTCACAGGTAGTACCTAATGTCTTCCGTAGTACTAATAGGACTTGCCCCACTTTTGGTACAAGGTGAAGATTGTTCATTTATAAATTACTAGCTGTTGCCCGCGACTTCGTTCGCGTATATGTATTGTAAAATGATGTGGCTAGGTAAGATCAATGTGTTCGTATATCTAATACGAACAGTGAATGTCTATCATTGCTTGCCTCTTTTTTATGTATGGGAAAACATCAAATGACTCCTTTCGCTCTGGGCGGAATGGAAGGGGGTGTCATACTCTTACTGACTAAAACCCATCTGTGTTCCTCCTAATGCCCTGTGCGTTCCAGGGCCGCGGTAACTCTTTCGAACAAATACCGCAACCCGGGCAGGCACTGGCCCTAGCGGGCCTCGTCTTTATGCTGACATCTTTTTGTGACGCGCGTGGAACACAACGCGCCGTCGAGTATCACCTCTTCTGTTCAAATAATTTTTCGTGAGAAACGTTGTAATGATAACGCTTCTTTCATTTCATCGAAACTATTCACAGCAGTCCTAGAAAATGTCGTTAAAAATGTGGGTATAGATTGGAACCATAGCGGTATTAACCGCTCCAGCCCCGACATGTGAAAATTACCAAAAAAAATTAAACCTTGTGTAATTGGTAATAAATATTAAATTTGCGATTAATTCGGCGCACACCGGTCTGTTGCCGGTTCGTCAATTTTCTGCCCATATGTCTCACTTAAGATTTGCAGATGACTTTGTGGTTTGACTTTGTGGTTTTGGGATGAATATTACCAAGACGAAGGTTATGGCAAACACCTTCAACGATTCAAATCTGGAAATGAATTGTTGGAGATGATTAACCGATATGTTTATCTTGGCCATATCCTTTCAATTGGCAAAGAAAATCAACAAACGGAGGTATCGAGAGGAACACACCTAGGATGGGCCGCTTTTATCAAAATGGACGACATTCTGAAGCCTGCCAAAATTCCGCAATGTCTGAATTCCCGCCTTTATAACCAGTGTGCTTTTCCCACCATGACTTACTTACTTACATGGACGCTCACGCAGGAGGCTGTTTACAGACTGATAGTTGCACAGAGAGCCATGAAGCGTTCCATGCTTGGTAGAGGTACGTCGTCGAGATCCGAAGACGTACGAAGGTTTTCAACATCGTAAAACGAATTGCAGAACTAAAGTGGAGCTGGGCAGGACACTTGGCAAGGCGCGGTGATGATAGGTGGAGTAAGGCAGTGACTGAGTGGCGTCCGAGGACTGGAAGAAAAAGTATTGGTGGATCGGCGGCGAGATGGGCGGACGATATTGTTGCCATCGTGGGTAGAACCTGGATGAGGCTGGCACAGGAACGTGGGGATTGACACACGAAAAGAGAGGCCTATGCTCAGCAGTGATCGAAGTTGGACTGTAAATAATGATTTGCTAAGTTTGTTTACACGCGATAGAGCTACGTAAAGTTGTCCATGGGAAAACCAACCAGAAGAGAAGTCAACCCCCGCAGAGGACACGGCGGAGCATACGGTGAAGGTCTCTCACTGGTCTGCCCTGCTTGGGCGGAGCACTGCCGTGTCCTCATCGAGGCGATCAGCGACGGCGACCTCGCGCTACCGGCTCTGGTTCACTCCATGGTCCAGAGCGCGGCGGAGGCGTGGGAAGCCGTCACCTCCTTTTGCGAAACAATAATGCTAGTAAAGGAAGGGGCGGGCCGCGTGAAGGAGAGGCAAACGTCACGCCTTAGCCGCCGAAACAGAAGAAGACGCCCCGGGCGTTAGGAGTCGCAGGGCGATTCTCGGCCACCGTAGGCACGGGCCTGCGGACGGCGAGCGTTGGGTGGCTTGCCCGATAACAACCAGCAGCCCTACCATGACGTGTTAAAGCGTGAGTCGTTCGAGGAAGAAGGAGGGATGGAGCTATATACCCTAAATAGCGCCACTGGTCCGGGTCGATGAAGCGTTGTGTTCCATGCGCGCCTCCAAGAGATGTCAGCTAAGTAGACGGGGCCCGTTAGGGTTAGAATTTGTTCGAAAGAGTCACTGTGACCCTGGAACGCAAAGATCATAAGGAGAAATACAGATGGGTTTTAGTCAGTAAGAGTCTGACACTCCCTTACAGTCTACCCAGAGCGGAAGAAGTCATTTTGATGATTTCCCATCTATTAAAAAACCCCGCAACGGATAGAATAGAGTATGGACTCCGTTGTGCGTAGGTGTCCTGGCTAAATTTGCCGGCCTAGCTCCGTCCAAATGTACAGAAGCAACCAGGGTGCTTTACAGGTTGAGTGGAGAGAATTAACCGTTTAACAAAAAATTAAAATAACGTCAGTGGAGCAATCAGACCAAATTTTTTTTTTATGTTATGCATGAAATGCATAACGGTAAGTTTTGTATCAAAAGAATCACTGTTTATGACGTTTTAAAAGTACCATAAGTAACTTAAAAATATGTTTTGGTGTAATTTTCATGCTTTTGATAGTTAGTACTTTTTTCGGTCAACAGATGGCATTACGGGTATCTGAATTATGTAGATAATAAGTTGATTTCTTCTAGATTGCTACAATTTCTATCAGGTTTATGTGTAAAAATTATCTAAATGGTTTTGTAACTAACTAACATGTCATTTTGTGCATTCAATTATTTTGTGCATTCTATTACGAACAAAAACCTTTTAAAATCAATATTGCTTACCTCCTATAACATACGGCGTGATAATATATAGCCTAAAGTATTCCTTGGTTTACAAAGAACATTTTTGCTGAATTTCAATTCAATCTATCCAGTAGTTTTGGCGTGAAGCCGTACCATACACACATACAGACAAACAGACAAAAATTCTAAAAAGTCACTTTTTGTCATCAGTTACGTTTTTCTAACAAAAGCCACTGATTTTTTCTCGAAAATTCTCAATGTACAGTTTTTCTTTCGTTACTGTTTTATTATATGTATAGATGACATAAGTTTGTGCAGAAAACAAAGATCTAGTACCTTTCTACGATTCGTGAGACTTTGAAATTGAAAGTGGTGAACACGGTCTTTATATGATTTTAATTGATTCGTGGTTTTATTTTGACAAGAATTAATATTAACAAGCAAAAATTAATATTTTAAAAATTAATATTTTATAAGCTTTAATATTAACTTGTGTTCATACGTATGTCTGGCTCTGCCAGGGTTGCGGATTTTGTTCGAAAGAGTTACCGCGACCATGGAAAGCAAAGTGAACTACGAGAAGCACGGATGGATTTCCAGCAAGTCTGAAACTCCCTCCCGCTCCACCCAGAGCGGAACAGTCATTTGATGATTTCCCATACATAAAAAAGAAAACAAAAAAGGTATGTCCAGTTGAATTTTAGTAGGTACTCCATTACATTTTTATTAAATTTGGAATACTTATGTAACTTTTGGGCATAATGCAATAATATGGTACTATGGAGCTGATCTGATGATGGAGCCAGAAAGTGGCCATAGCAACTCCTCAACCAAACAAATTAGCACCATCGTGTTTGGTCTCATAGATGTCTATTAACAAGTTTTATTACATTTAGTACATTTTAAAAAGGTTAAAACTACAACATATTCGACATTTTTATATGCATATACCAACCTACTAATTAAACTAATTTTTAAGCAACTTTCACATGTCAGTCGTAATCTATCATCATCATCTGCCTAGCCTTTTCCCAACTATATTGGGGTCAGCTCCCAGTCAAATCGGATTCAGCTGAATACCAGTATTTTACGTGGAGCGTCTGCCTACCAGACCTCCACAACCCATTAACTGGGTAACATGGTACTTCTAGTCAAGACTGGTGTCAGATTTTCTGGCTTCTGACAATCCATAACGACTGCCAAAGATCTCCAAATGACAGCCGGGACCAACGGCTTAACGTGCTTTCCGAGGCACGGAGGAGTCTCGGTATGTTAAGTTGGTCACCCATCCACATACCAACCTCAGCAAGCGTTGCTTATCCTGGAAGATCGGTCCGTGGGGCTGTTATATTTTTACTACAAGCTCCTCAGTAAAATGTATAAAAATTGAGGCCTTTGACAGATTGCGACTGAGATGTAAATGCAAACGTTATTTTATAATTAGGTAGTAGAATTGGCCATCTTATTAAAAAGCACAAGAAGTTTTTCCTTTACTGTCAACATAATAAGTTGTCAGGTGAGTCTTTGGGTGCACTGTATCCTGTACGTGGAGTGGTGTCAAGGATTTTTGGCTTGATTACAAGTTCAGCTGAATGGTAAGTGATGTGAGGTATCTCAGGGTCTGCTGGAGGCTGTGCAGGATCCACAGGGGGCTGCGGCGGGTCGAGCGGAGGCTGCAGGTTCGTAGCCTTTTGGAACACAGTCGCCTCCATCTTCAAGACTGAAAGGAAAAAGTTTTTAATTTTATTTAAAGGTGGTCAAAGGAGCTCTTGGGTTATGAAGGAAAGTCACCGGCCTTTGAAGAAATATATCTACTTTATAATTTTCTTGAGAAACAACATGCGACAGCGCAATCTAGTACCTTGCTTGCTTTGCTTACTAAAAAACTTTTTGGCAAAAAATACTACTGACTTCCAAATGAAAACCACTACAAAGTATAAAATAACTTTAATTTTGAAAATCGGTGTTTCTGGTGTGGGTTGTTCATTTTTCGACACCGACTTCCAAAATTAACGTTATTTTATACTTTGTAGTGGTTTTCATTTGGAAGTCGGTTGTAGTTTTTTGTAAACAAGTTTTTCAGTAAGCAGGGGCAAAAGGTTTTTATTTTTAAATTTTTAAGTGTCAGCCTATCTATTTAACTATATCGGAAGTTCTTCATCTGATCTTTACAAAATGGGACCATTTCGGAATAGGTAAATCTCTTTCGAATATAAAAATAATTTTGCAAATCCGTTTAGTTATGAACATACATAAAAAAATAAATATAAATACCTAATCGTCCGAATTGATAACCTCCTCCTAAAACTTTTAACCAAATTCAAGAAAGTAGGTTAAAAGTTAGTGTTACATAACAGAAAAACCATTACTTATTTCTAATTATTTAAAATAATACCCCAAAAAATCGAATTCAGGTGAGCCCAATTCGATTATAGATTCTCTTCATTTGGTGTGTTTCACTTTTTCGAAAAAATATTCTTAACAAATAAATGATGAAAGATGATAGAAAAGGCATGATACGAATGATCAACTTTCAACATTTTCACTGTGCAAAGGCAATTATTGGTATTTTACACCATATTCTGTTAACATAATAGTTAACTAGAAACACATAGGTAACTTTAATTTCAAAATCCTTAATAATAATATGCACCTACTGCACTTTTCTCACTCAAATCTCAATTCACATTTGAAACGTGCGTTGTAAAAAAATTATGAAATATTCATTTGAATTATCTTATATTTTTCTCACACATTTTTTAAGCCATTTTCGTAAAGATTTCATCAGAAAATGCTAGCAAAAGATGTAGTCATATTTAAAAACTTACCATGAAATGTTTTCCGGGCTAACATTCCTTCACCTGGAACAGGATCCAGTCTTGCAAAGTTTTGTTCATTACTATTCATCGTCACAAGTCCCCTTGGGTGTGGCAAATATTTTTATTTATCTATTTAGATCACCAACGAAGGATACACAGTTGATATCAATCACAATTTTTTAACAATGCGAATG
This sequence comes from Melanchra persicariae, assembly GCA_947386135.1. Taxonomy (NCBI): domain Eukaryota; kingdom Metazoa; phylum Arthropoda; class Insecta; order Lepidoptera; family Noctuidae; genus Melanchra; species Melanchra persicariae. Next base: position 2,101,829 of record OX376661.1, on the reverse strand, counting down.
TGACAAAAAACTTTAGCAATCAAAAACAACACTCGAGAAAACAGCTGTCTTCCAATTATTGTTAAAATTTTATTTTTTTAATTCGTTTTTTTTTAAATAGGTATGAACTAGTGATGTCCGTACGTAAGTGTGTGGTCTCTACGTTTTGAAATAAACACTGATTGAAATTGGCGTGCCTCCCCCCCACGCCGAAGTTCATGCCAAATATTTAAAATCCGATATTATTTTTAGTATAATGAACTCTATGTCTCATAAGACAAAGTTCAAATTCCATTGCAGCTTATACCTTTTTTTGGATTTTTCATTATACAAGTTGTCACTTAAAAATTAACTTAAAATCACTACTGTAAAGTTGAAAATGAGTTGGTGGCGATGGTTTCGAATAATCTCGTATTATAAGTATATCAGATAATGAACGTACAGTCATCCACAGAAGATAATTATGTGACTTTCCGAAGTGAAACGATAAGGAAAAATTGTGATCTTCTAAATTTAAAAGTTAGTAATATTGGTATGTTTAACGGGAGGAAAGTTTTAAACGATCGAACGAACGACGGGAATACTTCCACTGTAGCTAAGGAATGGAATTCCCTGCCAGCATCTGTGTTTCCTGAATAACAAGAATATGAGATCCTAAAACACTAAAAAAACGGTAGCTGCATTGTATGAAAGATGTAATAGCTAGAAAGGAGGGGTCATTTTAGGTACCGTCAAATAGAAACTATTTTTATTATTAAATCTAGCCCGAACTGTCCCACTGCCGGGCAGAGAATAATGTATATTTTGCTATTATTTTTTTATGGGATATTTTTAAATGCACATCTGTATAATTTTAATGCATACCAGAAAAAATAATGCTGTGCAAAAAATCCCAATTGATTAGAAAACAAATGTCTTACAAAAAAAACTAAAAAAATCATCCAAAACGAGATGACCTTTTTATCGAATTCACACCAAAAATGTGGTTCATACATCGGATTTATGATTTATAAAACAAAAATACGAATTGTTTATCAAAAATACTAACTTGCACTCTAAATTGCACTTCCCTGAAATAGCAGGTGGTTATCATGGTTACAATAGTAGCCGGTCATTGGGCACCCCGACTCGGACAGGTTAGGTTAGAAGGGGATGGCGGGGTCAAGTGAGCGAGCGAAGCGAGCGAACAGACCCCGCCATCCCCTTCGTGGTTATTTTTTTTTAAACCACCCAGAAATATCATTAGCCAAATATTCGTTCAGTAAAACAGTTCTGCAAATACCATTAAACAGTATATCTAATATGATTTATTTAGTGTGCATAATTTGTGTGCAAGTCAGTATTTTTGATTTAACTTTGAAATATTTTGTTCGACAAAAGGGAAAATACAGATATCGATTTAATTACATGCCTTTTTTTATTAGTGATGGGTTTGCTCTTGACTCTAGTCAATGTCAGAGATGATAGAGACAAAGTCTACGATGAAGTGAGCTTACCCAGAAGGAGTTGTTAGCTTTTGGAAACACAGACGCAGGCAGAGAGAAGGAGAAAGACGTTTGGAATTTAATTTAATTTAGTTCATTTCGTTTATTTCGTTCATTTCGTTTATTTCGCTCATTTCGTTTATTTCGTTCATTTCGTTCATTTCGTTCATTTCGTTCATTTCGTTCATTTCGTTCATTTCGTCCATTTCGTTCATTTCGTTCATTTCGTTCATTTCGTTCATTTCGTTCATTTCGTTCATTTCGTTTATTTCGTTCATTTCAATCATTTTATTCACTTCGTTCATTTCGTTAATTTTATTCATTCATTAATTTCGTTAATTTCAATCGTTTCATTCCTTTCATTCGTTTCACTCGGTTCATCCTTTTCATTCGTTTCACTCGATTCATTCGTTTCATTCATTTCATGCATTTCGCTCATTTCATTCGTTTTCATTTTTTTCGTTTGTTTCGTTCGTTTCGTTCGTTTCGTTCGTTTCGTTCGTTTCATACGTTTCATTCGTTTCACTCGTTGCATTCGTTTCATTCGTTTCATTCGTTTCATTCGTTTTACCCGTTTCTTTTGTTTCATTCGTTTCATTCGTTTCATTCGTTTCATTCGTTTCATTCGTTTCATTCCTTTCATTCCTTTCATTCGTTTCACTCGTTTCATTCCTTTCATTACTTTCATTACTTTCATTCGTTTCACTCGTTTCACTAGTTTCATTCATTTCCTTCATAACATTAATTTCGTTCGTTTCATTCCTTTCATTCGTTTTACTCGTTTCACTCGTTTCATTTATTTCAATCAATTCCTTCATTTCACTCATTTCGTTCGTTTCATTCCTTTCATTCGTTTTACTCGTTTCATGTATATTCTTTTTTTTGGTTTGAATATGTCTAAGTATTTACTTGAAATGAATCATTTTATTTTTTCTATTTATCATTCAATGATTCGGTGACTTTTGATGTTGGTTGTACTCCAAGTACATTTATCAGATTACTTATCTATTATGAAAATGATTGATAACGTGTTTTCTTTTATTTCGATTGGTTATTACTAACAGCACAACTCAAAAGTAACGTTCTTTGGTCTGATTCATGCAAAGAATGAATTATAAAGAACCGACTTCCAAAAAAAAACACTACAAAGTACAAAATAACTTCGGAAGTCGGTGTTTTTAGTTGTTTCGTCGTAATTTAACACCGTCTTTCGATAGTTATTTTGTACTTATTAAGTAGTGTTTTTTTTTGTAAAAAAGTTTTTTTATTTTTCACTTCCTTTCAGTGTGTTTCGATATTCTTCATAGTTTCGGGTTTGGCCATCCACGCACACTTTACCTATCCTTACCTTACCTTACCATTTTTATAAAAATATACCCTGTAGAACTTTGATTGGGTTTAATTAAAATAATATATTTGCTGTGAATTTGTGCACTAACATTATTTCCATAAACGATTTCAAAATAGCGTATAACTATGTATTTGAGCTGTTTGTGGTTGAAACACTAGGGCCATGGGGTCCAAGTGCTCATCAAGTTTTTCGTGAAATCAGCAATCAGTTATTTGACTCTTCACGTGACCAGAAGGCTGGCCTTTTCGTTGGCCAACGAATTAGCATTGCCATTCAACGTGGCAATGCGGCCAGTGTTCTGGGGTTTTCCTGTTGACAGCGATGTGAACGAATTTTTCGATGCCCTATGAGTTCTTCCCCTCCCCTTTTTACTCCACTTTTATATTTTCTACTAGTTTGTACTCAGTTTCTATAAGTTTCTATAAGTTTTATGTCATCATCATCATCATCATATCAGCCGAAAGACGTCCACTGCTGGACATAGGCCTCCCCCAAGCGTCGCCACAACAACCGGTCCTGTGCGTCTCGCATCCATCGGTTACCCGCGACCCTCACCAGGTCATCGGTCCACCTTGTGGGAGGCCTTCCAACGCTGCGTCTTCCGGTACGCGGTCGCCACTCCAAAACTTTTCGGCCCCATCGACCCTCTGTTCTGCGAGCAATGTGCCCTGCCCACTGCCACTTCAATTTGGCGATCCTTCGGGCTATGTCGGTAACCTTGGTTCTCTTGCGGATATCATCATTCCTGATTCGATCACTGAAGTTTTATGTATTAGTGGCATATAGTTTTATAACGTCAATGAAATAAATAGCGAACTATACATGTAGGATTGAAGAGGCTGTATAACTTTACATTTCAAAACGTTTCAAAAGCATGTTTCTGAACAAATGATTGGATGCGTGATCGAATGAGTGAAAGGTGAAGGAAAAAAAGCAAGATGGCAGTAATAGAAAATAAGAAAGACGTGTTTGAATAAGGTGTTCATTTTTAATTACAATAAACTATTGAAAAGTCGCTTGAAGTTTTTCCTGGGGATTCCCACACACTAGATACATAAATTCGTTCGCAATCATCAGCCAGTATTTAAGAAGACGAACCTTTTTTATGGACGGGACATCATCAAATTACTCCTCAGATCTGGGCGGAGCGGAAGGGAGTGTCAAACTCTTACTGACTAAAACCCATCCATGCTTCTCGTAGTGCCCTTTGCTTTCCAGGGCCGCTGTAACTCTTTCGAACAGAATCCGCAGCCCTGGAGACATACCTATCACATTCTACACACTGAAATTTGCAAACAAAAAATATGATAATGAACTGAAAATTGTTCAATCATCAAAAATACCAGAAAACTGCGAAGGAGGAAAGAATCTAGATTTATATTAATTTGTGAAAACTTAATAGTTTCAAGTTTTCCGGTTGAAAGAGCAAGAAATATTTGCCACACCTAAAGCCGAGACAATGAATTCGATCTTCTCAAGACTGGAATTGGGAGACGGAATACTCTATTTTTCGAAAAGTAAGTTTTCAGAATCTTTTCACGTTAATTTGGGGTGCCTACTTGTTTGACACTCAGCTTTAAAACACATCTCGTTTTCAGGACTTACGAAGAGATCGTGTTTGTACCAGCAAGCAACGAACCTGCAGCCTCATCTCAACCCACCCTATTCTGCTAGCCCTCCGCCACGAACCACGACGACTTCTGTGAGTGAAACGTTTATATTTTCCGATATTTGTGTAAATGTAAAAAGAGGGCAGAGCACTTTTACATTTCTAAATTTGAAAAAATAAAACGACCCTTTTCTGTGTGGTCAATACTGCAGCCAATTAGATGTGGGCTCAGTCAGAACGAGTAATGGCTGGAGCGGTAGGCAAACACAAAGCTCGCACTTGGCTTATACGTAAGTTTTACAAAAAATCAATCATAATTTCGTTTGAAAACCTGCTATCAGCGGACTCGTTTTAGTAGCCGTGTACCTTATAATAATTTCAAATGTTTTGTTTGTATAATTTCAACAGGAATGATGTAACCATAAAATTGTAAAGAAAAGTTATTTAAAAGAGTGTCCGTGGAGTTTCTTGCACGTTCTTCTCCATAGAGATTCTACGCTTTGGAACGTGCAAATAGCTTCATCTTTTTGACCGACCGACCTTGTCAATTCAAAAGTAGATGTAAATATAAATGGTTTATTTGAAATAAATAATCTTTTGGTGTATTTCTAATTTTGTGTGTGAAATGGTGTACTTACAAAAACCGCAAATGATAAAATGTAGCTGATTTAGTGCCTCAAAATAGTTCGTTTTTGTCGAGAAGTTGGTTATTTTATTTTTCCTATTATTATGAATATTTGTAAACACAATATACATAATAAGAAACAACAACAAACAATCAATTAATTCGTCTTTACTTAAATGTGCTTTGTGTTACAAATGTGTTTATCTATAATGATACGAGAGTCGACCAGAAAGATTAATTATCCTGTTTGGTCATCAAGCAAATCCAATTTTTCTGGTATTTTTTTTTACCTAAACTAGTAATGAAATAATTTTCCATATAACTTCACAGGCAATGAAGTTATAAAGCTTCAAAGTAATAAATAATAAAAAACTTCAAAGTTGACAATTAGAAAGAGTAGTCCGATATTGACGTTGACAACTGCCATACAATACAGCGTTTTTGGAAGAAGGACAGATATTTGTTTAAAATAGTTACATCTCGTTGATTTTTCGATCAGTTTTGATTCTATTTTTAACCGACTTCTAAAAAGGAGGAGGTTCTCAATTCGGATGTCTATAATTTTTTTGTTTTTTTATGTTTGTTCGCGGCTAACTCCGTCGCTTGTCAACCGATTCTTTTTTGTTGCAAAGGGTATACTTTCCAAATGGTTCCATTGAAATTTTATCAATAGCGGTTCAGTAGTTTGGATTTTAAAACCAAATAGCTGGAAAAAATGTAGAAAAATCATCCATATATACGAAATTGCGTATTTTTGCTTTCCTGTATTTTTCCAGTGGTGTTGTTAGGTGTGGGGTGGGGTACCACTAAAAAGTGAAAAATAAAAAACTTTTTCACAAAAAAAAAAACGAGGAAGCAACCAAAAACACAGACTTCCTAAATTAAAGTTATTTTAAACTTTGTAGTGTTTTTTTGGAAGTAGGTTTTTTAACTGTATTTTTGTATATTTTGAGATAAACTGTGTAGATAACGATTATTTTTTTCATGCATATTACCTATTGTAGAATTGTTCAAAAGAGTTACCGCGGCCCTGGAACTGAAGAATAGAATCAATTAAGAATAGGATTGTGAAGGACCACGCACTCATCGATCCCCATTGCAGTGCAAACCGACCTCGTATATCAAAAATATTCAAGAATATATACAACGTGTAGGTAACAAAATAAACGCAATATCGGAAAAGGGGTACTTATCATTATGAACAACTTTATTAAGGCCCAAAACAAAATCGTAAAAAAAACAACTTGTTCGTCATTTTCTTTTGTCTTTGTCTTTTTTGTCTTCATTTTGTCACGTTTTATTCAAAATATAATTTTGGATAATGGACTGTGTTGTGAATTCCACGTGTAGTTTTAGGTTCCCAATTAGAAAATATAAAAACAGTTTTCAAACTGTATTGTGACATGATAAAAATAAAAGGGCTAAGAGTGTCATGGAATTTTATTCCCAATTTTAAAATATTTTTTTCGAAGTTATTGATATACGGCCGCTTTCTATAATACATCTCAATCCCAATCTTGATCCCGATCCTTGTCTGTAACCAATCAACGGCCGAGTTTGTGTCCTTCACCACACAATCCTCACCTTTGATTGGTTACAGACAAGGATCGGGATCAAGATTGGGATTGAGATATATTATAGAAAGCGGCCGATATTAGATGGCAACTGCTCCCATTTGCGAAAACTCGAGCCTAAAACGTTAATGAATAAACCTGTTTATTGTTGACTGGGTCATTTGACAGTTCCGTGTACAAAAGTATAGGTATGTATGTACACACTTAATATATAGTCATCGACAATGACCATCATCGTCACAGGTAGTACCTAATGTCTTCCGTAGTACTAATAGGACTTGCCCCACTTTTGGTACAAGGTGAAGATTGTTCATTTATAAATTATTATCTTTTGCCCGCTAGTCCATCCGCGGACGGATGGATGTCGGTTATCGCGTAAAAAAGTAGCCTATGTCCTTTTTCATGGGAACCGATCACTTTTCCATCAGTTTTTTGTTCGAATTTCATTTCACCGAAAAAAATAATTTATTTTACATATTTTTGGATCATCGAAGTATCATTATGTCATAGGTATTATTTCACTGAACTATTTCGTCGATTTACAAATGAACTTTTTGCTATTGGCCGAAACCTCTTTTGAACTTTTTTCATTTGCCAAAATGATGTTTTTGCCATATTTTCATCACACCAAAACAAAATTTTACGGAGTAGGTATTTGGTCACAAATATTTAGCCGGTTACATGGCCTGTGGCGCATGCTACAATCCTGCTTGCATGCAGCATGCTTGAAACAAACATCCTTGTTTGCATGCTTCTTACTGGGACCACTTATGGCGATCATCGCGCGAATACGCGATTGCCACGTTCATTTGTACGGCAAATCTGATTGCGACGTCGCGCCGATAGGGAGCGCAATCCAGTTCCACCGAACATTTTAACGCGACGATCGCGTATTCGCGCGATGATCGCGTTGTATTAGGACGAGGCCTAAAACCTTTTGTTCATTTCAACTGTTTTATTAAGTCCCATTTAAATAATTAAACAAATAGTAGGTTAAACTAATCCGAAATTTGTTCCTGATGCCTTAATCTATAACGCCAGTGTAATAATTACATATATATTAGTTTTGAAAGCTCTTTCAAATATTTAATTTGAAAATATGGTAATTAAAGCAGTGATTAATGAATTTTCGGAAACATAATACTTCGAACAAGCGTTATTTCAGCTAAGTGTAATTTCGGTAAAAAAATTCGACCATCTAAAACGTCGGAGTAACGAAAAAAATTTAATTGATAATAGGTCAACTGATACAGTGGCAGACATGACTTCGATGAAGTTAATATACTCGTATTATAAAAACGAAACGAAAAAAGTTGAAAAAATTTAGGTGAAATGAAATTCCGTCAAATATTTTTCGAATTTATTTTCCACATCCCTGGCTATACTGGGTATTTTTTTTTCCAGTGCGCAAACTTTAAGAACCACTTCTGCCCATGTAAATGAACAACTTTCCCCAAGAAAGCCATAGTCAATTCCTAAAAAACAAATTGAGTCTCCCATACAAATTGTGGTCAGTTGATGACAATTTTGTATGGGAAGTTCAAATTTTTGACTATGGCTTTCTTGGGGAAAGTTGTTCATTTACATGGGCAGAAGTGGTTCTCAAAGTTTGCGCACTGGAAAAAAAGTTATCCAGTATATCTGCCAAATTTCATGACGATCCGTTCAGCCGTTTTAGCGTGGAGGCGTAACAAACAAACTTACTTTAACAGGCTCACTTATAATATTAGAGATTAATGACTAATGATTCACCCTTGAATGGTTTTACTATTTAACGTTAATTATTTAATATAGGCTCGCTCCTTAATGAATTGTTTTTAAGGTCTTTTTGTACAGTCATTGAAGGTTTAATGAAATTCTAATTAGGTACCAGAATGACTAAAGAGCTCGAGGCTAAGCATTAACAAGTTTCGCGGTATGGGCAAAAATCCAGACTCCGTGTAGTAACTGAGAAATTCCAGATGGGAAATCCAAAAACACTTTGTCCGACCTGGGAATTGTTGAACATTATGTACAGCTTTGTAGCAGGTGTCACCACTAGGATAACGAAGCCGTCAAGATTTAGTAGGTATAAAAAAGTTGTTTTTTAACCGACTTCAAAAAAAGGAGGAGGTTCTCAATTCGACTGTATTTTTATTTTTTTATTTATTGTTTTTTTTTTATTTATTTAAACTATGTACAATAGTGGTACATGGGCGGACTTAATGCAACAAGGCATTCTTTCGTGTTTTTTACCTCATATCTCCGTCATTTATAAACCGATTTGAAAAATTCTTGTTTTGTGTAAAAGTGTTTCTTGTCTTCTCGATTGTTCCTATTGAAAATTTTCTCAAAATCGGTTTGCAGTTTGGTTTTTAAATCTAAATAGCTGGAAAAAATATGTGAAAAAATCATACGAAATTGCATGTTTTTGCTTTCCTGTGACTTTCCAGTGGTGTTGTTAGGTGTGGGGTACCACTAAAAAGTGGATGATAAAAAACTTTTTCACAAAGAAAAACCCGACTTCCAAAAAAACACTACAAATTACAAAATAACTTTAATATCGGAAGTCGGTGTCAAATAACGAAGAAGCAACCAAAAACACAGACTTCCGAAATTAAAATTATTTTATAATTCGGTTGAGTTGCTCGGGAAAAACATCATCATTATTTTCATCATATCAGCCGAAAGACGTCCTCTGCTGAACATAGGCCTCCCCCAAGTGTCGCCACAACTACCGGACCTGTGCGTCTCGCATCCATCAGCTACCCGCGATCCTCGCCAGGTCATCGGTCCATCTTGTCCTTCCAATGCTGCGTCTTCCGGTACGTGATCGCCACTCCAGAACTTCTCGGCCTCATCGACCATCTGTTCTGCGAGCAATGTGCCCTGCCCACTGCCACTTCAGTTTGGCGATCCTTCGGGTGATGTCGGTCACCTTGCTTCTCTTGCGGATATCATCATTCCTGCTTTCTGACTAATATTTACAAATGTGAAGCTGTTTGTATGGATATTTGTTACCACTTCACTTCTAAAGGGCTGAACCGATTTGGATGAAACTTAGCACACGGGTAGACCAGGTCTTGGACCTTCTATCACAGGAGTAAGTTCCCTTGGGATAACAGGTAATATTCGTGAAAAAAATATTTGTTTTCCGCACAAGTTAATCTCAAAATATACAAAAATAAAATATTAACAGTGAAAATAGAATTAAAATTGATCGAAAAACCAACGAGATATAACTCATCTGCCTAGCCTTTTTCCAACTATACTGGGGTCGGCTTCCAGTCAAACCGGATTCAGCAGAATACCAGTATTTTACGTGGAGCGGCTGCCTACCAGACCTCCACAACCCATTAACTGAGTAATACGGTACTTCTTGGCACGGTATTTTCTGGCTTTTGACAATCCGTAACGACTGCTAAAGATCTATAAACGACACCCAGGACCAACGTCTTAACGTGCTTTTCGAGGCACGGAGGAGACTCGGTATGTTAAGATGGTCACCCATCCACATACCAACCTCGGCAAGCGTTGCTTAACCTTGACGATTGGCCAGTGCAGAACTAACTAAACAAATATATTAATCCTGTAAATAAAAAAATTGCATACATATTTCCTATTACCGCTCTAAGCTATAATTTATTATGTACTAGCTTATAGCTAGTACATAACAAAGTTATGAAAAGTACAATTTCTTTCCTCTATGAGTAAGAAGATGAACGGAGAAATTACGGTCATGCCCTATAGAAATCTCTTCAGCATAACTCTAATTGACAGCAATTAATGACTGGCCACATCTAACCAATTTCTCTGTGACACACTCTATAAATGTATCCGTCTCCTTCACTCTTTCTTTAATTTAATAAACCCTCTCGCTTCTGCGAATTATCTTACAGAAAAAAGACGTCACTGACCTCAATACTGGCTTGGACAGTTCACATAGTACTGGAGTAAAAGTGTTTATTAGAATGTAGACTTTATCGTGTGTATATTAAGTTGATTTTTGATTGTCAGAAACATGGCTCTTATTTTGAAGTGAATATCCAGTCGCAAAATATAACGTTCAGTTGCACTGTCAGTTGACCATCGAACGAACGCTCCTTCGATAGTCCATTCTATTAATTTTTAAATATCGTATGTTTTATTATTTTTTAAATTGGTGTTGTCGATCTGTGTGGTTCTGTTTTTGAATTTGGATTTTGTTGCCGTTTGCCACCTCTTTCGTAAGTTTTTTTTTAAAGTTATTATTATTTTAAGTCTGCGCGGGAGTCTTTTTCGTTGTCACATCTGTTATGTTTTGACATGATTTTTGGTTTTTGTTTATTATTTTTTAGTAGTCGAAGTAATGTTAGTCCTTTAGTACGTATTTCATAATGATGATAGCAAAAATGGCACCAACAAAGGTACCATTTAGATTGTTTTCAAGTACTTTTTCAACAAGTCTCAATGACCAAGGAAAATAACAACATTATGTATGTAGGTACCTACTTTACATAACACAATTACATGGACTGAATATTTACTTGTTTTTAAGTTGGTAGGTACCTTGTTACCAAGTGCCTTTCAAAAATCGAAATGTCTTCAAGCAAATCGTAGTCAGATTTGGCCAGCAGCTGTTTCTGATATAAGCAGCCACAACATACCAAGATACTACTAAGTTAATGTGATTATAATTTATGCTAAAAACATAACAGTTTTGATTTAGACAATGGACAATGTGTGTCCAAGCTGGGCCATTGTGTAAAAGTTGACTGAAATTAAATGAGTCAGTGTTTATGTTCATACTAAGTACTGCATCTGAAATGCAAATTAAGTCATTATAGTGTATTAATCTTCTGAACTATAAAATGGGACTGTTTGTATCATTACGAATGTTATTGTATCTGTGAATCTTTTGTTGAAAATATATATTATATCTACTAGCCCGAACTGTCCCACTGCTGGGCATAGGCCTCCCTCCATTCCTGGTTCTGTGCCTCTTCTTACCAATTCCCAAGGAAGACATCCAAGTCGTGCCGACATCTTCGTGGTCTGCCGCGGCCCTGTCTCGCGATTTCAGGGCACCGACTTTGTGTTTTGTGAGCCCACCGCTCATGCGGCAGACATGTCCAGCCCAGTCCCATTTAAACTAGGCAGTCTTTTGAGCCACGTCAACGATCTGTATTTTGGAGCGCAGTAGGTATAGTTTCTAACGCGATTCGTTAATTTAAAAAAATCTAAATTAATAACTAAATATCAAAGATACGAAAGTAACTCTGCCCGTCTGTTGTTGGTTACATTTTTATCGCTGAACCAATTTTGGTGTAGAGAGAGATAGATTGGACTTTGAAGAAGGACAAAGAATACTTTCTACCCAGGGAGCACGTTCCCTTGGGATAATTTATAACTTTTAAGAAGGTGAAGACACTGGCAGAACGTGGCGTGTCTGATAAAAGCAGGTACTTACCTATAAAGTGCATAAAAAATGACATTATTGAAATATTATAAAATCCTTACAAGTAAGTAACTGCGCAGCCAGAATGGATAACACTTTATCGCAACAAAAGACTTATAAATATACCAAAAGCAATCGTGACTCCATGTCAGACAGATAATGAATTTAAAAAAATATGGTAGCCTGTGGCATTGCCCTCGTTAAAGTTGGAAATTATCTCAAGGAATCATACCTATTTCTGGAATAAATTTCCTATCTAAGGCTGCGTTTCTACCTGAGATGTGCGAGAATCCGTAGCGAGGGATGTGTTCGTCAAGAACCAATAGAATTGCTTCATTTACCTAGCCTCAGGTAAATATTACGAATGCGAATTTAACTCGACCCGTCTGTTTGTTTGTTACGTTATCTCAGCTATCCCACTGAACCATTTTTTATGATTTTTTGTAAAGAAATAGATTGGACCTTGGAGAACGACAAAAGATTCTTACTTACTTTTTGTCTCGGGAATACCTACATTCCAATGGGCTAATTTATAACTTTGAAGCAAGCGAAGTCACTGGCAGAAACTCGTTACTATGTATATTAATAAATCATGAAAAAGAATTCACTGTTTATTTGTTTGTAAATGATACTGAAAGTTAATGAAAATTATTTTACTGATAAAAGGGTAAACACTAACTAAGACTGACTTTTTTATAGCCCTGAAAATACACGGTTACTTTAGGTGTGGATAAGTCACGGAAGGAAACCCACAGAAAACAGCTAGTATTTGGCAAAAAATCATATGCGCACAGCAAAGGACTGGAACCTTATTACCTGCTACTATGTTTCCGAACGCATTCAACCCTAATTTCTTTAAAGTTAGAGTGAACAGGCTTCTTTTGGGTAAGCTCACTCCATCGTCGACTTTGTCTCTGTCACCCAGGGGGTCTACTCTCTAAGCCCGAAGTCCGTAGTTTCGGCCTTAGTGTCGGGCGTTTTCCACTCCGTATCACCTACGGACTTACGATTAGTCCCGAACCCGAACTAAGAACAACTGTCAAATCGTGTTGTCATTCATTCTTAGCTCGGGTTCGGGACTAATCGTAAGTACGTAGGTGATAAATAAGAGTAGACCCCCTGACCTGGACTAGAGTCAAGAGCAAACCCATCTCAATTATAAAAAAAAATAATATTGTCATTATTGATTGTTTTACATCCTTTAAAATAAGTAACTGCGCAGCCTTGAATGGATAACACTTTATCGCACAAAAGACTTATAAATAAACCAAAAGCAATCGTGACACTGTGTCCTACAGATAATAATTAAAAAAAAATGATAGCCACTGACACTGCTCGCGTTAAAGTTCGAAATTATCTCAAGGGATCATACCTATTTCCGAAATAAATTTACCTGAGGCTAGGTAAATGAAACGATTCTATTTGGTTCTTGACAAACACATCCCTCGCTACGGATCCTCGCACATCTCTGGTGGAAACGCAGCCTAAGCCTCCGTTAAACCAAAACTTATGAAATTTTAATTAGCGGTTTAGGCGTAGAAAGGTAACAAATAATCATACATCATCATATCAGCCGAAAGACGTCCACTGCTGGACATAGGCCTCACCTAAATGGTCTAATTTGCCGTATTCGCCACGCTTGGCAAGCGGGTAGGGTATCGCAGTGTAGCTGTAGCAATGTACCTACAGAGAATGCTGCTGCCCATTCTCTGGTGAGTCTCTTAGGCGCCTCTTACGACACCCACGGGAAGTGATGGGATGGTGCTATTCTTTTACGTCCGACACCATACGGAACAAATAATCAGACAGACAGAGTTAATTTCGCATTTAAATTAGTAGTATGTAGGTGCTCAGGTCTCCTAATTGATTTATGTTTTATAAATCAATGTTCTCTTTTAACCAAACATTTAAAAAGAGGAGGTTAGGCAAGAAAATAATTTGAAATTAGTAATTAGTGTTGGCATGTTGGTATTCTGGTAGAATATTATTTATCATAAACTTTCCGGTTGACCTATTTAAAAGTCAGTTTGAGATTAGAATATTGATACTAAAATATCATATAGGTACTAGTGGCGAAGCTGAAATAGTGAAATATACGTCCGTCATATCTACCCTGGGATGAAGGACCTTGATCACCGTTGCACAAGACAACGATACTAATAAATTGTTACCGAACCCGACTACTTACCCAATGAACAACACAACACGAAACAGCCGCCCTGGTCGATCTTCTAGGTTAAGCAACACTTGCCTAGGACAGTCTGTGGAAGGGTGGACCATCTTAACATACCGAGACTCCTCCGTGCCTCGGAGAGCACGTTAAGCCGTTTGGTCCCGGCTGTCATTTGTACATCTATGGCAGTCGTTACGGATTTTAAGAAGTCGGAAAATCTGACACCAGTCTTGCCAAGAAGTACCAATGCTGGATTGTGGAGGCCTGAGGAGGCAATCACTCCACGTTAAATATTGGTATTGAGTTGAGTTTAGTTTGACCGGAAGCCGACCAATATAGTTGGGAAAAGGCTAGGCAGATGATGACCAGAGTGCCAATTGTACTAAATTTCAAGAAACATTCGCAAGTCAGTCGCAATCTGTCAAAAAGGTATGAAAATTGAGACAGATTGCGACTAAGATTCGAATGTGAAAGTGGCTTAAAATGAGTAAAATTGGCCCTCAGGCCATATACTTTTTTTTTTAATTATTATTATTGATAGGCACGCGCTTGACCACTATCTCACCTGATGGTAAGCGACGATGTGGTCGAAGATGGAGCACGCTTGCCTAGAAGTAACCTATTCACTCTTGACTTAAACACTCCCAGGTTGTAGCTATCAGGAAACACAGACTCCGGCAGGGAATTCCACTCCTTAGCGGTACGCACAATGATTGTATTCCCAAAACGCTTTGTGCGTGTGGGTGGGATGTCCATCATGTACCGGTGGCGCATCGCCGTACGTCTTGTGGTCCGGTGATGGAACGGGCTAGGCGGAATCAAACTATGCAATTCCGTTGCACACTCTCCAAAATGCAACCGATAGAAAACCGACAGGCTAGCAACTCGGCGTCGATGCTCGAGACTTTGGACCCAATGAATTAGCCCAAAAGCCGCCTTAAAACACACAAAATAAAAACTTTGTAACATTTAAAACTAGTTAATTAAAATTCATTTACAAATCAGATATCAATAATTGCTAGTCTTCCAGTAGAGAACTGATAAAGTAGTTAAATATAGCTGATAACGTTACAAATGGTCACTGTTCTTATGATAACGATATTGTACCTAATGAAGTTACATAGATACTCAATTAATATTTCCACAGTTAGAGCCCACCAACCATTTTTACCATGGAGTGTCGAATTCCCTCTTCTGGGTAAGAATGACGTATTATCTATTCTATTGTCGCAGCCGACTAACTTAATCAGCCGTTTTATTAAAAGCCTAGCCTTTTCATTTAACTGCGCCGTTTGATCAGCGACATAAGTTACATGGGCAAGTCATTAAACGATATTGAAACAGAGTCACTTATGTCGATGAAAAATCCAGTTTGCTGCAACCATTCTTACAAAACCGGCCAAGTACGAGTTGGACTCGCGCATGAAAGATTCCGTACTATTATCTATAAAAAAACGACAAAAAAAAATACATCATCTGTGAAAATTTCAACTGTCTAGCTATCACGGTTCATGAGACAGCCTGGTGAACAGACAAACGCATAGCGTCTTAGTAATAGGGTCCCGTTTTTACCCTTTGGGTACGGAACCCTAAAAAGCGTCAGGACAGAGATCACAGTTCAAAACAACAGCGCGCAAGCTCAATCAGTACTAATCGGTAGCCACATAACTATGTGTTCGCGTGTGGGGTAGGTATAGGATCGCGACAGTAACCTTAATTTTTTTAAATAGTAGGTTACTATTTCAAAGTTACCTACTTATAAAATAAATCCGCAAAAACATAAATGTATCATTTTATCTATAAGAGTTTATATTTGGACTATCTCTATGTATTATGTGGGTTAAAGATATGTTATCTAGTCCCAATGTTACGCGAGACGTAGGACGGTACGGTATTATTTGCAAACAGCAACCTAATACCTACCCACTTTAGATTCCACGCTGTTTCGAAATCTATTGAAAACCTAACCTGACCCCTCTTTGTTAGAAAAGTCTATACAAACTGAGATCAACAAATCAAACAAAATTCATAACAAACACTCTATAGTGGAAACGCAGCCTGAGGCTTCTGACTAATAAACCATACAGGCAATCTAGGCAAACATTGACACGTCAGCCTTAAAAAACAAAACACCAGCATTATATCCTTCATTAGGTAAACTAAACGGATGTTCTAAAACTGATGCAATAGTAATAGACCGATAAAAGTTATCTAACGATTAATATCTGACCGTGATTCATGAAACAAATGCGCGAATACTGGACTGTCCGAATTCCTTTCGCTACGTCACAAGGCAGCCATACTTTCTCTTTGACATAGCTTTGGCGCCATTGCTGTGGCAAACGGGTATAGCGGATTGTGTCCGGGTGTTGAAATGTTTTACGCGTCAATTTCAGGCAGATTTGCAAACACGAAACTGGTTTTCTTAAGGTATTCTAAAGTTAACCTAGTTTTTTTCGGTTTCCAGCCTCCTTTTATACGTGTATTTATATTTTTCAATATACTGCATCAAAAACTGTTTCTCAAATATCATCACTTTTTGTTACAACGTTTTATGTTTGGAATTTGTTTTAGTATGTGTGAACGAAAAAAATCGGAAAATACTGAAAGTTTTAGTACTTTCTTTGGAACTTTTAGTGATTTTGGAGTTGTTATTATATTTCTAGAAACAATATCCGATAACAGTGTTGGACAGTCACGAAAAAAATTGCTCTTGAAAAAACCTTAAAATCTAAAATTAAAGTTTCTTGAACTTGTAATCTCAGATCAGTGGTTGTCAAAATATAAATGATAGGTTGTTTTTATGTTATTCGACCAATCGTAGATATATTATTATAGATCAGAAGCTCGATTAGACTCCCTGATTGTATGGGACTATCTTATCTAATAGATATGTGTCAATTTGGAAAAACAGTGTCCAATGCTCGCATATTATGACGAATCTTTAAATATGCTAAAATGTAATTTGATAAGGCTTTGACATTTATTAAATTATTCTTATGTACTTGCTTTTTATCGCGGTTTCGCTACCATTACTTATCCTTCAGGAATCGAGATGCATAATGTTACGCCCAAAGACTGAGAACGTTCATTGAGCGAAAAAACAGCTCTCAACGCGTTGTGATTTGTTCAAGAATTCCAAATCGCGACGACTTACGGCCGCTTTCTATAATGTATCTCAATCCCAATCTTGATCCCGATTCTTGTCTGTAACCAATCAAAGGTGAGGATTGTGTGGTGAAGGACACAAACTCGGCCGTTGATTGGTTACAAACAAGGATCGGGATCAAGATTGGGACTGAGATATATTATAGAAAGCGGCCGTTAGACGACTTACGCGTCATGGCATTTCTTCATTACCACAACGCGTTGTTGTGGTAATAATGGGCTCAGAACGTGACATGGCATTTCTTTATTGCCACAACGCGTTAGCAAAATGCCATAACGCGTTCCCCCGTCGCGTCCGTCCGTTTCGCGGCTCCGCCCGCTTAAAAAGTAACCTATGTCCTTCTCCATATCCCAGGCTATATATCTTTAAAATTTCATGACGATCTGTTCAGCCATTTTTGCCTGAAAGCGAAACAAACACACAAACAAAATCACTTTTGCATTTTTAATATTATTAAGTTAGCATAGTATAGATTTAACAGTGAATCACTATACTCATCGGGTACAATAAAACGATAGCAAGTTGAAACATATTTTATTTGCTAACCTTTGACCTGATTTATCAATAAATGTGTCAAGTGGGATCAGAAGGTTTAATATGACATAATTATTATATTGTGTATGACTATATTATGTACAGTGTCATCATTGTGTCTATATATTGATGTT
This sequence comes from Melanchra persicariae, assembly GCA_947386135.1. NCBI lineage: Eukaryota > Metazoa > Arthropoda > Insecta > Lepidoptera > Noctuidae > Melanchra > Melanchra persicariae. Next base: position 2,083,781 of record OX376661.1, on the reverse strand, counting down.
TGTTTATCCATTTTACAAATAAACCATGTCAATGTATTGACTATTCAGTACCTAGCGTAATCTGAAAAAATAATCAGTGTTATTAAACATGCTGTCTGTGTGTTTGTTAGCTTTCGGATTTTGATGAAAAGTAAACGTGCATTTATTTGTTAGTTTGTTTAGTTAAAATCTTACAATCTGAATTAGCTACTTCTTCGTATCCACATTATGAATTTAACGCCCTCGACTCGAGGTTTTTTTTGTTGAGTCATGGGTGTAAGATTACCCCTCCGGAAACTCTTCCGTTGCTGAGTAATTGAGTGACAGAGTGACTGACAGACAACACACAGCCGAAACTGCTGGTTGTAGAAAGCTGAAATTTTACATATTATGTTCCTTGGAGAGTGCAGGGGAGCACTAGGAGAGGTTCTTGAAATACTTTCGGTAACGGGAAAAAATTGTCCATGCGCTTATGAAGTCGCGAACAAAAGGTAGTTTAAAATATAGGTGTTAATGACTATCAAAACATTACCTTAAAAACACACCTCAAATACTAAGTTCGAACTTCTAATTAATTGTACATTCTTGAACAAAGCAATACTTGGCATAAAATCAAAAATACTAAACAAATCTATCATACGAAGAAAGATAATACAAACCCTCGATTTTGACAAGCATCCATTTCGATTGTGAAGTAATAAACTTACTTAGAAATTCTAATATTATTGTTTCAAAGATCATTAAAATACAATGCATTCTGTTGCAAATGTTAAGATACAAAACCAGTATAATTTAGTCTCGTATTGTTTTGATTTACGGTACAATACAAGGTCAGCTTATACTGGAAAATTGTCTGCTGTACACATAAATCCAGAATAAGCTGACCTCGCATTATATAGACTCTCCGAACAATGCCAGGACAGCTAATACTGGACTTGTGTAGGTACCCTTGATAAGTCGCCGTGTGTACTAGAAATATTTGCGTAGTCAACAAGTTTAGTCGGAACACGTTCATTTTATTACCAATTGTAATACTACTTAGAATCTCGCATTCTTGGACGCCTGAATATTTTAGGCACGTATGAGAAATACGGAAAACTGCTGTCTCTGTGATAGAAGTAATGTTTTGTTTAGGTATGACGGTAAAAAGCCTACCACAGACAGACACGACGTGACACTGGGACTCTGATGGGATAAAACGTTTTCCGTAGAAATTGTTCTGGGCAATTTCTTTAGTAAAATATGGTAATCGGGTTGTCGCGTCGCGCCTGTGTAAGGGATCTTAATACTAACTGTTTATACGCTAGCCATGTCGTCTAGGTTTCTAATAGACATGAAGCTTGTAGCTTACTAGAATCAGAAAATGAAATAATAATAATAAAAAATTCTTTGTTCACCAAGTCCCATAATAAAATTACTTGATAATACTATGCTTTGTAAATAATAAATAACTAAATTACAAACAAATCTGACAGTTAAAATATTAAAATAAAAATCAAATTCAATAATCAATAGATTCTTCATCAATATACAATAGGTTTAATAAATAAGTAAATATATTCGCCAGTATATAAAAATAAAATTAATTCAAAAACAACATATAATTACAAAAAATAGATAAAATTCAATTTAAAACATTAAAATACAATAATCATTAAAAATTTATATAGGGCATACGGGCAGCAGCATTCTCTATAGGTGCATTGCAACAGCTACACTGCGATCGCCAACCCGCCTGCCAAGCGTGGCTATTATGGCAAAATTTGGGGTGGCCCATGTCCAGCCGATCTTTTGGCTGATATGATAATCAATATCTTGGATTGTGAATCTCTGACGTCAACCATTAAAATCGATTCAGTGTCGTCTAGCAACAAGTTAATCGATCTACCATAGATTTTATGCTTGGATTTGATCAATATCGACTGTCGATTAGTGAACGGATATCGATTGAAATCAAGTTGTACAATCACAGTGGCAATATCTTCATCAGCATCAATTTCCTGTTGGTAATTTAACTTATTTTCTAAACCTAATTCTTTAGCCCTTATTCCGTATATATTTTCTGCTTCTTATGCATTTGATCTTTATAAACCTTTGTCTCAGTACACCTCCATTCTATCTCATCATTCATATAACAATCCATCATTTATTTGGTCTTCCTCTACTCGAATATTCACATTCACTGAAACCTTTGCTCACAACGTTTTCCTCATTCCTTTGCATCGCATGCCCATATCCCGACAATTGCTGCCTACAGCTTTTCAAGAAAAGACCAAAAACCACAAGAGGAAACTTTTATAAACTCATTTATTATTTCATCAATTTGCGTAACACTACCCATCTCTTTTAGCATTCTCATGTCAGCTGCTAGCAATTGCCTTTCATTTACACCTTTTGTGGCTTGTCTTCGAAACGTGTCTAGTAAATTCTGACCTCATCAAACTAGCCTATATTGTACCACTATAGGGCCTTCGTCTCACTTTCCCAAACATCTCTATGTTCTGCTAATGTGGTCCAAACGTCTCGATTTGAGTCCCTCCTTGATATGACGTATCGTCGTCTGTCGTGACTTAAATTAGGTCACAGACTCATCACAAAACATCCTATCCAGTACATTCAACCCTTATTTTGAACTCACCGAATATTTGTATTTAGTTATTCTTGGAACTAAAACAAAGAGACAAGAAAAGGAACTGTATGAGTAATTATTGATCGGAAAATATTTTTTATAAAGCGAAGTTGTAAATGATGTTTCATAGTGGTATTTTTAATTATTTGATAAAGACATTAGAGATTTTTATCTAGCTGAAGTAAAAAGATGTGTTGGAATGATATTTTAATTTTAATAATTGATTTGTTAAGCAATATGTTTTTGCAAAATGTTGTGTAGTCGGTTCAGTTCAAAAGCATGCTTTACACAGTCAGTTTTAATCGCGATTCTTGATTTTGATCACAGATTTTGTTCGTCATAGGATTTTTCAATGTAGATAATGTAACGGGTGTCAAATCTATATACAATGATAAAGGAATACAAGTTTTTCGTATGTAAGGAGGAATTTTACACTTTCAACAGATAAGTGAAGCTTACTACAATAAATTAGTGTAAATCGCACCACATACACACAGGCAAACAGACAAAAATCATTGTTTTGTGTTCTATTGCGTTAATAAAAACACCCAGTAATAGTTTTTCTCAAAAATCTTCAATGTACAGACAGCGATCGGTTACAGATTTATTATTATAATATGTATAGAATAGATGTAGCGATATGGTCATCTTCGGTGTAACAAAAGCAAATAACGAAGTATGTCAGTATCAGATGGGATAACACATTATTTATTCCACATTGATGTGAGCCTCAACAGTGGCATAATTTGGAGTTGCATAATATTCTTCGTCTTTTAATCGTGAGCCATCAATATATAAAGTCATAATTGGGTGTGGGTACATATTTGTATGTAGCAAAATAAAATAGGTACCTACTGGTAAATTTTAACAATAATTACCCGTATTTATTCATAGGAAGACAACTTTTGGTCCACAATAAGTATCAGTAGCACTTAATACTATGTTAGTTAATTTTATGAATATGAAATAAGTACGTATTCTCTTTTATGAAATAAAATTATCAATTTAAAATTTAATATGGATTCAATTATTGCAATAATTTAATATTGACTATAAATAAATAAAATAAAATTGTAAAAAATAATTAATTAATTCAAGTTGTCACTTAACTAAAATATCAATGAATAAAATCGTCATGAATAAAATTTAAAATGTCAATATCAAAGATAAAAATATTTAAAAACTAATATGAAATCAAAAAAAAGTAAATAAAATAAAAATTCAAAACAAAATACATAGTAAAATGCCAATGTTCAAAAAATCGAAATCTTTAATATCGATTTTATCGAAATATCTAAAATTACAGGCGAAAGCGAAAGTACAAAAGAGAGGATAATATTTTGATCTCAATTGTAGAGTATTATTGGAGTATTCCGATGATTCCAACGCATATTTCCCGTACGTTTTTTGGCCTTTGCGATGACCATAAATAAATAGCAAGGGCAGTCTTTCCCGTGCGTTTTTTGGCCTTTGCGATGACCATAAATAAATAGCAAGGGCAGTCGTTGGACGTTTGCGGAATCAACTTGGAGTTTCCCTATTTCTCTCATGGACAATTAAACCATTATCTTTATATATTTCCGCACCACAAAAAAAGACAAAAAATAATCTTTATTGAAAAGCTTTAAATTGAATAACATAATTGTAACTGTTTTGTGTCTAAACTTTACCCCCAATTGCAGAATAAATAATTAACAAATTTTTGAGCTTCTTTTATTTACATAGAAAAGTTCAGAAAACATTTATTGGCGGAAGAAGTTCGCCGGGAATAAACTATAAAGTATTAATTGTCACAGAACTTATACCTAAACCAAAATTTCTTAACGAGTTAATTAGTACCAAGTAAATAAAAAAGACAAATATTAAGATTGACATTTAATAACAAAATAAAGAAGAAAAACCGGCCAAGTGCGGGTCGGACTCGCGAACGAACAGTTCCGTATATTATCTATAAAAACGGCCAATAAACATGTTTGTTGTATAGGATCCCCACTAATATATTTATTGTATTCTGTTTTTAGTATTTGTTGTTAAAGAGGCAATATAAATACATCATCTGTGAAAATTTTAACTGTCCAGCTATCACGGTTCATGAGATACAGCCTGGTGACAGACAGACAGACAAATAGACGGACAGACAGACAGACGGACAGCGGAGTCTTAGTAGTACGGTCCCGTTTTTACCCTTTGGGTACGGAACCCTAAAAAGGAAGGAACTGTTGTGCTGAGGTGACTCATTTTTTTGACACGAACACTGATTTTGAAGAAGTCGACATTGTTACCGTTGTAATGAGTCAATTATGTAAGTATATGTCATCAGAAAATCATTACGTTTAGAGGAAGGTACAAACCTCCTTGTATGTGCATTCATCAAATACCGTTCTTTCTTTCTTTTTTATTATTGATAGGCACGCGCTTGACCACTATCGCACCAGACGGTAAGCGATGATATGGTCGAAGATGGAGCACGCTTGCCTAGAAGCCCCTAGCAACGGGGTTGCCAGATCTGTCGCCAACATCTCTCCCCCCTTGATGTTGGCGACAGATCTGACACCCCGTTTGTTTGGTGTTCGTTGGCTAGCAAGGGGAGGGTTTACGTGTTTTTTTACTCATTTTTAATATTCTCTTGTGAGCTAATTAATACACCCGATCGCACCTTAACCGTGTTTCATTTGGTGCCTAACATTGTAACCTATTCACTCTTGACTTAAAGACTCCCAGGTTGTGGCTATCAAGTTAGTATCATAGAATAAGTCGATGGTCTTTCCTTGTCTTTATTATTACGTGTTGAACCCCAAAACCAAGATCCCAGAATTTGGAACCAGAATAACCAGTTTAAATAATACCAATTAATAAATTCTTCCCTCTCAATCTTCCTTTTCAATGAATCAGCCCCGGCATTCTTTGTCGAGGGCCATTTCCGAACTTGTAAATTGAAGATTGGGACTTTTTGGTATCAATTTTGGTTCTTAGAATAAAAACAAAGTGCTTCTTTTGTTTCGTCTCGGATAGTGAATCATGGTGCAGGTAGAAAGTGCTTGAGTTAATGCGTTGAGTCAACTTAACAAGGGGCTTTTAAAAGATTAGAGCTGTGTACTTGGTATGACGAATGAGTAGTTCGGTTTTTAAAGAGGTTAGGTAAAAAAATTCAATGGTGGAACGTTTCATAGGCATAACCAAACTGTGTACTGTCAATGGGCGTACAGCTAAGGAGTGAAGTTCCCCGCCGGGGTAGTCTGTGTCTCCTGCTAGCTACAAACTGGGGTATTTTAGTCAAGGGTGAATAGGTTACTTCTAGGCAAGCGTGTTCCTAGAAGGCCTCCCAATTCCCAAGTCCCACAAGATGGACCGATGACCTGGTGAGAGTCGCTTGTAGCCGATGGATGCGAGACGCACAGGATCGGTTTTTGTGGCGACACTTGGGGGAGGCCTATGTCCAGCAGTGGACTACTTTCCGCTGATATGATGAGTCTATCAACAGTAAAAATAATATTGTTAATCTACTTTTTACGCGATAACCGATATCCACGCGGGCGGAGCCGAAGGCAAAAGCTACTTACGCATAAGTACCAATATATTTACCCACAGTGCAACTCTATCTATCAAACTTAAATGATTTTCTGAAAGTAACTGCGCCAAACTTCAAACCACAAATAAAAACTGGGTCAGCAGTGTGTCCACCCACATAGGTACCGCCAGCAGTACTTATCTACTTGTCAACGTCACTACGATAGTGTGTGACACCTACATCGCCTTTAACGGTACTAGATTGTACTAAAAGGAACCTAACTGTAATTTAAAACGGTATAATTAAGTAATTAGTAGTCCTTTTCGCAATAGAAGACTGGTGAATTATTTCAAAGTCGAAATTAAATGTAGTTTGAATTTTAATCAAATATTAGTGGTGAATTATTTCAAAGTCGAAATTAAATGTAGTTTGAATTGTAATCAAATATTAGTGGTGAATTATTTCAAAGTCGAAATTAAATATTGTTTGAATTTTAATCAATAAAATAGTCTAATTTAACCCAAAAAAGTGATTCCATGCTCAAAATTTGTCCATATTTTTTTTGACTGGCCTGTTGGTCTAGTGGTTAGTGACCCTGACTGCAAAGCCGGAGGTCGTGGGTTCGATTCCCACCCAGGACAAACTTTGTGTGATGAGCATTATTGTTTGTTCTGTGTCTGGGTGTAATTTATCTATAATATGTATGTATTTATAAATTATATAAGTATGTATATCAGTTGTCTGGTTACCATAACACAAGCTCTGCTTAGCTTGGGATCAGATGGCCGTGTGTGAGTTGTCCCAAGATATTATTATTATTATTATTATATAAATATTAATAAATAATGTACTAACTTAAAGCCTAGCCTTTTCATTGAACTGCGCCATTTAATCAGCGACGTAAGTGATATGGGCAAGTCATTCAACGATATTGAACAAAAGATGTTACTTAGGTCGCTGAATCAGCGCATTTAAATGAAACGGCTAGGCTTTTAATGAAACTGCTGATTAAGCTAATTGGCTGCAACATAATTATACATTTTTTTGCCTACGTTACGCGCGTCCCTCTTCAACCTTTTCACACCGAGTTAGCTATTAACTACATTAACTCATCATCATCATCATCATCATCATATCAGCCGAAAGACGTCCACTGCTGGACATAGGCCTCCCCCAAGTGTCGCCACAACAACCGGTCCTGTGCGACATTAACTAATTGTGAGTTAAAAGATATTTTGGTTAGTACAAGTGGGCGCAATGGTTCTGACTGTCAATATTCATCATCATCATGTCAGCCAAAAGCCACAGGAAAGCAAAAATACGCAATTACGTATACCTACAAGGATGATTTTTCCACATATTTTTTCCAGCTGTTTGGATTTACAAATCAAACTGCTGAACCGATTCTTATAAAATTTAAATGGGACCAATCTAGAAGTAGGTATATCCTTTAAAATAAAACAAGAATTTTTCAAATCGGTTCATAAATGACGGAGATATGAGGTAACAAACACTTGAGAACCTCCTCCTTTTTTTGAAGTCGGTTAAAAAGACGTCTACTGCTGGACATAGGCCTCCCCGCGCGTGTTGCTACAACAACAAGTCCTGTGCGTCTTGCATCCATCGGCTACACGCGACCCTCACCAGGTCATCGGTGTACCTAGTCGGAGGCCAACGCTGCATCTTCCGGTACGCAGAATAGTCTATGAATATCTTCAATATTTGAACAATGAAAAGCATACCTACTTGGAGGAGCTCGTGGCCTAAATAATAACAGTTGCACGGGTCGATTTTCAAGGTTAAGCAACTCTTGCCGGGGTCGATCTGTGGATGGGTGACAATCTTAACATATCGAGTTTCCTCCGTGCCTCGGAAAGCACGTTAAGCAGTTAGCCATAAAATTTGAGTCCAGTCTTGCCAAGAAGTACCGTGTTACACAGTTAATGGGTTGTGGAGGTCTGGTAGGCAGCCGCTCCACAGTATTCAGCTGAAGCTGGTTTGACTGGAAGCCGACCCCAATAATGTTGAGAAAAAGGCTAGGCAGGTGATGAAAAAGCATACCTACTAACAAAAGACAGAGGAGCTGACATCACCCTCAAAAGCCACTTCCGTAATTTTATCAGTAGGTACTTGACCAAAATAATCAATACCATTATCGTTCAAAAACAATGTCTGGGTTGTAACCTTGAACTAATAACAATAATTTTGAGGTAAATTATAGTTAATTGGTTATTAATGATTTAACCTTCGTTTTCACTCGTTAATTGTCCGATATCGATGTATTTTTAGACATAATTAGTTTGGAATGGGATTGTACGTTAAATGGGGATTTTATGCCAATTGTTTTGTGTGTAGGTACCTATTAATAACTGAATTGACAAAGTGACAACACATTTATCTAGAGCAAGGTTATTATTTTATTACAAATTAGTAAAATACCTATACTTACATTAGTAAGTTATTCATATTTCTTACCTACTTTCGAAAAAAATAAACAATGAATAAAATCTTACTTAATGAAATTATGAACACAACGGGGTGATTTTTGTAAAAGTAAGTACAATTAATATTTAAAATGAATATTTTTTCTTACTCCAAATTAATTTAATCAATAATTCGTAAAAATATGAAGTTAAAATTGTTCTTTTTGTCTTACTTTATGTAGGAAGGCTAGTAGATTCACATAACTGTACTTTGTTTTTCATTTCTATTTGTTCACGTGTTTGTATAATTGAGTAAAGTTTTACAATGTTACCATCTTATTTTGTACCCACATTCATTGCAAAATAAATGATTTCTGATTTCGCAAGCGCGACAACTGAGCATCAAGTCAGCTCGGGTTCGATTCTCGGGTAGGGCAACGTGTTATTAGCTTTTTCATGTCATGTCTCTGGTCATTATTTTCATAAGTTCTTTATTTCTTAGCAATTTACATTGGGTAGATTGTGATAAGATGAACATTATCACCAAAACCGAAAGATGCGACTGTATCTAGGCACATTGGGTAGATTGTAATAAGAAGAACATTATCATCAAAACCGTAAGATCCAACTATAACTAGGCACACTTCTGCTTACGCCTTTACAGTATAGATACATGCGTGATGTTATACAACATATATTATACCTTATGTACTTATTGAAATAAGTACGTATGTTAAAATTCCACTTAGGGCTGATTTTTCAATAGTCAGTTCATCTTCTAACTGAACAATAAAAATGGCGGTTTGACAGATTTACTATACAAAAGCTGTAAAACCGTCAATTTAATTCTCCAGATACAAGTTGTCTAACTATTAATAAATCAGCCCTTTAATTACAGGAAAACGAACCTCAATAATAATTAAAACATGAAACAAATAAAACCGTTTAAAAACGAGCCATATATTCTAAGAATGCGACGTCTGTTTTCTGTGGAATCGGTAGTATTTCCTCAGTTACAATGCTGTGAATCATCGAGGTCACGAGGTTGATGACTTTCTCTGTGTTCGGAAATCAGTATGTTGGTATTGTAGACCTGTGTACGCGCCACTGTTTGCTTCGAATTATTACGTCATTAGTATTTTTACGATGACTGCCTCGGTGTCAGTGTAGTATCAATCGAGACTGCGGAATTTTTAGCACGTTCTTCCCTGTAGAGAGAGATCTACGCTTAGGAACGTGCAAATAGCTTCCGTTTTTTGACTGACCGACCTTGACAATTCAAAAGTCTTTGTTAATGGTTGTCAATCTTTTTCATTGTATAGACTCTACTTATTTAACATTGTATAATTTCATGCACATGTGTGAGTACTGTGTAGCTTTAAACTATAATGATCATTTTGGGTAGGTCTTTGACTTGAATGTACCCTGGCGATTGGGGATGTCATGCTCACTCAAAAGTCTGGCTGATGGTGGCGCATGCGTTGGATCATTTGGCTCCCTAAAAAATGGTTGAGCCAAATGGTGCTAGCGTATGCGTCATGTTCGTGAACGGGCGCCGTCAGCTGAGACTGGTCATCTCTCGGCTGCCATGGTGTATTTTAATTATTTCTTTGAATTATTTCTTTTTTTACTCCGGACTCTTTTATCCTGCACGTCTTTTACATCGTTCTCACATATATGTATAATTTCAATATGAATGATGTAACCATATTTTGTAACAAAATATCATTTTTAAAAATGTGTCCGTGGAGTTTCTTGCACGTTCTTCTCCATAGAGATCTACGCTTTGGAACGTGCAAATAGCTTCACCTTTTTGACCGACCGACCTTGACAATTCAAAAGTGCCTGTGAATGGTCTAATTGAAATAAATGCTTTGACTTGACTTTGACTTTGACTTTGTCTGCTTTGAATGTATGAGGTTGCGGGGTTCGATTCTCAGGGCCCTATTTAATATAACTGACAATGCGACTTTGTTAAAAACTGACATAACTGTCACTATTACGCGACAGATGTTGTTAGAGAATGTATGAAATAAACTTACAAAATTGTCAGATTGTTACTTGTCACCTGTCATCAGACGGTTTTATAAATAGGTCAGTAGTGTTATTGTTTTTTTTTCTATAGAATCTGACTTTTCAGTAGTAGGTCGAAGTAGATTCTGTTTCGGGTTCGGTTGTTTATACAGGTATTTTTTTTTCCAGTGCGCAAACTTTGAGAACCACTTCTGCTCATGTAAATGAACAACTTGCCCCAAGAAAGCCATAGTCAATTCCAAAAAAAAAATATGAACTTCCTATACAAAATTGTCATCAACTGACCACAATTTGTATGGGAGACTCAATTTTTTTTTTAGGAATTGACTATGGCTTTCTTGGGGAAAGTTGTTCATTTACATGGGCAGAAGTGGTTGTTAAAGTTTGCGCACTGGAAAAAAAATTACCCAGTATATGTTGGTTTAAATGTTTGTACTCGCACCCACCATGAGTCCAATTCTTCCTTTAAGGAATACAGGTGTGATGAATGTAACGTTATACACGTTCAACTGGTTCATTATCGTTTTCAAGCTCATCATTATCCGCAGCCCAACTTCACCAACTTTTGTGGATATGTTATTGTGCCACCCTCATCCAGGTTTACCCCACATCAACAATGTCATCTGCCAAATTCTCAATCTATAAAATAGCAACCCAATCCATTAATTCGCGCCAAATAAAAACAATTTCATTCCAAAAAACTTCAAGGCCTTACTGCCAATCTCCGAGCCCAATTAAAAAGACAGCGACTAAAGAAAAGTACGAAATAAAAAATACGGATTTATAACCGTGTCTTAACTTTAACTAACACGAATTTGTCTAAATCCACATTTATTTCTCTCCCCTCATTAGTTAGGCGGAAAAAATAATTTAATTCGCCAATAGGCCCTCCCCCACACACAGACAATCACTAATTACCACCCGAGTAAGCCATACAAATCGCCGAAAATGTTTACTAATTTATAAAAAGGAGAAAAAAAATTTTTTTTTTCACTCTGCAAATGAACTTATTTAGCTCAAGAGGGATTTAATAAAGATTTTTCACGGGTTCTCTCGGCTTCGACGAAGTTTTTGGGGTTCCGTTGGCTGTGAGATTGAACGCTTAGAGCGTCTTTGAAGAAAATAGAACGGACAATATTTCAATTTAGATCTTCTAGCTTTTACCCGCGTTTCCGCCCACGTGCATGTCGGGTATCGCGTAAAAAAATAGGCTATGTCCTTCTCCATATCTCAGGCTATATATCTGCCAAATTTCATGACGATACGTTCAGCCGGTTTAGCGTGAAAACGTAACAGACAGACAGAGTTACTTTCGTTCTTATAATATAAGAGTAGGGATTTAACTTCATCTGACTACTTCTATTGATGGCTAATCTTAAGAAAAGCGTATTTTAAACATGTAAGGTACCGCCAAAAAAATCGTTGTTTTAATGCAAATGGATTCATATCTAATAATTTTGCAACATTTCACCTTTCTGGGCCTAAACCACCAACTCTTAAAGCTGTAATACTTTAATATTACTTCCAGTGGGAAAGAGACGGAGCTATACATCCTGTATAGCTACACATCCTGTATAGCTCCGTCTCTTTCCCACTGGAAGCAATATTGAAGTAATACTGCTTTAAGAGATGGTGGTTAGGCCCCAGATCTAAGCTATTTTTAATTTCATTCAATTAATATCGCATTGCACATGTCAAACAAATGTACTATTATTTTTACAATGGGTACATATATATGAAACTCAATGCCTAAATCAGTACGGAACCATCGCCCAGTGAGCGACTCCATCAACTTTTCTTCCGGCGACTTTTTTCACCGGCGACTAATCTCAACGATATTTCTCGTGTCGCAGATTGAATTAGTGCACGACAAACGCACCTCATTTCGATGAGAAAATACGTTAAAATTATTTATTTACACTCGTATTTGGCTGAATGAAAATTCGTTTATTTATACTGATTTTGAGAAAAAATGTCATGTGTATTTTTTAATTTTTATATCCTTATTTGATAGTGTTATATTTAAGAAATTTATAAAGATACATTTAATAAACTCGCTTTGTTTCGTTGTGCCTTCGATTTTTTTGTCAAAAATCAATGTGTTATATTATCAATGGATAATAAAATCTCTGATAAAATAGCTGGGGCTAAGATACCAATTGGTAAAAACTATTTATCAGGTAGGTAGATCCTGACTTTGTTGCTATTATTTATTAAAATCGAGCATCACCAATGAAATTAAAGTTTTTCGAGGAGCAATTTAAGGTCTTTAAGTCAAGAGTGAATGGGTTACTTCTAGGCAAGCGTGCCCCGTCTTCGACCAAATCATTGCTTACCATCAGGTGAGATAGTGGTCAAGCGCGTGCCTATCAACAATAAAAAAAAACTATGGACAGAGACGGATGACAGACAACCAACCTTCTATTCTTCTATCAACCTTTGTGTTCTTACTTTTACACAATTTATTGTGATCTTAACGTAACCTAGTAGTTTCTTTTTAGTAGGTATTGTATCGAATCCTTTAATTTAAAATATTTTATTAGTCCGCATTAGTCCGTTCGCATGTTTTATACATATACCCCAGTTACACAAGGAAACCTATTATTGGCCATAAAATCTATAATACGCATATTTTGTAAAACATTTAATGTATCGCTGTTGGTTACCTAAATAAAAAAAAATAAAAAAAGAAAAAACCTGTATTTTTAAGAAGCCTTTGCATTTGCAACGCAGTTGTAAACTGCCGAAAACACCTATAATTTCCTTCCATTTTGATAAGTATTTATCATTGATTGGACGCCGGAATGATACCAGTGACTTGAATTTTAACGCTTTTTAAGTAGGTACATCAATTTTGGCCTTATTATCTGAGGGCCAATGCTACCTAGGTACTAATTTTAAGAAACGTTCGCATTCATAATTGTCAGTCGCAATCTGTCAAAAATTAATAGAAATTGAGGGTATTTTGACAGATTGCAACTGAGATGCGAATGTGAACTTTGCTTAAAAAATAGTAGAATTGGCTCTCTGGTCGTTTTATGACAAAAGTAGAAAAAAGTTGAGCACAGTTTCCCAATCCATAAGTAATTTCACTTTCAATTTAAAATTAAATTACAAAAGTACAAACTGAACAAAACAAAATCGTAGACATTTTTAATTCGAAGCATCGAGAACAAAAAATTAAAGAGACAACTTAGAATGGGGTAGTCCACCTTCCACGTAGGCCCAATGATCCTAAATTAACGTCGGAAGGGGCCTAATCGACCATTTTTTCTCCGCCTGATTACGAAAGGCTAATATTGAACCCCCTACCCCATTGGCTCAAACAAATGTTAACCCTTTATTCGCGCTTACCCCTTTCGAAAAAAAAGCCCATAAAATATATCTAATTAAAAAATATCCTCGTCTAAGGACTGACGCTCATAAAGAATGTCAATTAAGCTTGCGACGTTTTTTTTTCTTTTGGCGAGTATAATTTTTTTTTTTTCGTAATATTTTCTGTCGTTCCGCGGCCGGCGAGGGTTAAGATAGGGAAATTAGTATCGGTATGAAATATTGAGTAATTTAATATTTGTAAGGTGGGTGGCGAGTCCAACCCTTTTTGTTCTGTTTGATGTTCGTATTTTTTTAATCAAGATTAACAATGGGGTGGTGTTTAAATATTATATTTGATATTTTATAATTAGGCGCATGTGTCGTTTATGGGACGTATTTGGTAGGACAGCTATTCGCTGGAATTGCTTCATTGGCTCACGTTATTATTAATTAAAGCAGTAAGAATGAATGATTATGTAGGTAACCTAAATGCTTTGTATTTGTCGTAGGATGTGTGTGTGGCTCGCCAGAGAATGGGCAGCAGCATTATCTGTAGGTACATTGCAACAGCTACACTGCGATCGCCAACCCGCCTGCCAAGCGTGGCGATTATGGCAAACGGCCTATATCCAACAGTGGACGTCTATCGGCTGATTTTTTTTTTTTAAACGTTGCCCCACACTAGGAATTTCTCCTGTATCGTGGGTGCGTTTACAAACATACAAAATAACATACACAAACAGTCAGACCCGAAACAACTATCTGCAGGTCATACAAATATTTGTTCCGTGCGGAAATCGAATCCGCGACACGTAGCGCAGCAGCCGATCGCTTAACCACTGCGCCAACCGTGTCGTCGTCCATAATGATGATAATGGTGATGATATGTGTGTATTCTAGACAAGAAAAGTGCTATTGGGTTTTATAACTAGAATGTGCATGATTAAACTCGATTTTAACTGATCCTAGTGGCCAGTAAATGGCAAAAAGATTATGTATATTATATGACACATAAATATAACTGGCAAAATTAGACATATCTCACACTTCTGCATATTCCTTAAAGAAGTACAGTTTAACCTTCAAAGAAAGGCAACGAGTCTTGACCTACGGGTCTCACAGACCCAACGTCATCATCAATGGGTTGAATTCCTTGTGCGGTCATTGACATTCATAAGAGGAAAAAATCTTCTCAGAAAAACGTGGCATTTGTGCTAGGTTACGCCATGATTCTTAAAGTTATGCCACCTATGGATAGGAAGGCTCCACATTATATACGAGTATCTACATGTTGTTACATCATTAAATTGTGATGACGTGGTGAACTTTTGAAGATTGAAGTTTTTTTTTGGCGACGTGTCCTCTTCCATGCCTGCTCCTCGAGGAGTTCGTGGCCAAATAAGAACAGCAGCACAGACCACTTCAAGGTTAAGCAACTCTTGCTGAGGTTGGTCTGTGGACCATCTTAATATACCGAGTTTCCTCCGTGCCTCGAAATACACGCTAAACCGTTGGTTCCGGCTGTCATCTGCAGATCTTTGGCAGTCTTTACGGATTGTTAGAAGCCAGAAAATCTGACACCAGTCTTGCCAAGAAGTATCGTGTTACCCAGTTACTGGGTATTGGAGGTTTTCTGGCTTCCGACAATCCGTAACGACTCCTCGTGTAGCGCAATTTGTTCCATCTGACACTCAACTGAACCGAGCGCTCGGCGCATCCTGGACAGTCTCACCTAACACCTTATAAGACTGGCCAATCCTTCCCTTGCGGTGGTAGGGCTAACGCCCGCCTGGTTCGCGACCACCCTCCCACCGGAGTTCGGCGTCAAGCAGCCTGCTGTGTTTCGTTGACGCGTGGGAGTACCAGTGCCTCAAGGCATCTTCTGGGCACGCTCGCTTTCATCATGGACCTCTATCGCTTTCCATCAGGCGTGATCGAGGTCAAGAGCTAGCCCATTCATAAATAAATAAAGCCTCCGGTACCAACGGCTTAACGTGCTTTCCGAGGCATGGAGGAGTCTCGATATGTTATGATGGTCACCCATCCACATAACAACCTCGGCAAGCGTTGCTTAACTTTGAAGTGGCCTGCGCGGCTGAGTTATAAGTTAGCCACGAGTTCATTCATTATCATTATCTGTACCTACAATTAAATGTCAAGTTTTATTACCTACGTCTGGCACCCATATGACTAGACAACAATCGATCCCATCACCGTTGCCCAAGAATACATTATCTACATTATAAATATTAATATAACAAATAAATGGAAAATTACTCAATGTCATCCATTTTCGTTATCAATGATAACATTGCAAAAAATACGAATAAATTAAGTTTTGTAGGTAAATGACGTCGACCTTGATTATAGGGAAATCCTGATATTGAAACGAAAAGAATATTGAAACGTGAATATTGGGAAATCCGGATATTGAAACGAAACGAATATTGAAACGTGAATATTGGGAAATCCGGATATTGAAACGAAACGAATATTGAAACGTGAATATTGGGAAATCCTGATATTGAGACAAAACCATTATTTGAAACGTTAATATCGGGAAATCATTGCGATATTCTTGAAACTGAATTTATTTAGGTATTTATTTTAAGAGTCAACATGATAAAAAGATGTGGGTAAATTTATTGCAACTATAACTATATACACACACTTAAATAAAAGACTCAACTAAAACTAAAAGTAATCTAAAACATGGCGTCGAAAAATTCCTCCGCATCGCAGGCCACTGGTAATGTACCCAAAAGGCTGGCAGTACTTAAACAATATGTGCAATAGTGGTATATGGGCAGACTTAATGCAAAAAGGAGTTCTCTACCATTCAACTTTTGGGTTAAAAAGACACTGGGTGGTGTAAAAAAAAAAATATCATTTTGTTTGTTCATTTGAATTTCGAGCAAAGATTCTGATAATGGTCTATCGGTTGCATTTTGGGGAGTTGCATAGTTAGATTCCCAAAAGCTCGTTCCATCATCGAACCACAGGACATATGGCGATGCGCCACCGGTACATGGTGGACATCCCACCCACACGCACAAAACGTTTTGGGAACACATTCATTGTGCGTACAGCTAAGGAGTGGTATTCCCTGCCAGAGTCTGTGTTTCCTGATAGGTATAAACTGGGAGTCTTTAAATCAAGAGTGAATAGGTTGCTTCTAGGCAAGCGTGCTCCATCTTCGACCACGTCATCGCTTAACATCAGGTGAGATAGCGGTCAAGCGCGTGCCTATCAATAATAGTAGGTAATAAAAAAAAATAATCAGCCTAGCCTTTTCTGAACTATGTAGGGATCCAGTCTTACTAGAATCAGCTGAGTAGCTACCAGGTTTTTTTATTTTACATGGACCGACTGCCTATCTGAACCCCAAAACCCAGGAACTGGGTAACACGATACCCGTCGGCAAGACTGGTGTCAGATTTTTGGCGTCTGCCTATCCCTTACGACTGTCAAAGACCTTCTTAAGGCAGCCGTGCTTTCGAGGAAATTTTCTGATAGTGAAACAGAGTTTTCCATAAATTATAGAAGTCAGTTCAAAAGATGAGGTTTTAAACTCAATTTAAAACAGTAAAAAGTATAAAGTCATTTATAACTAAAGCGACAAAAAAATCTGGTTAGCAAAATTCAGTATAGATATCTACAATTCTATTTTCATACACAGAGAAACATCTCCATTTCAAACTATATCATACATTAGAACAATCAAACATCTCAGTAGAGATGCGCAAACACACAAACACACAAACAAGCAGAACGTCAGTTGATAAACAAAATGGCTGTCACCGATGGTAGGTGGGTGAATAAATAAATACATACACTACTCTACTGCATCTAGGACGAACAAAGTGGTGTACGTTGGAATAATAGGGATGAGACAAAGTTAAAATTCCCGAAATAAATTAAATAATATTTTATTTCTTTTTCGATTTTTTAAATACGAGTATAATTTTTGACCACCACAAGCCTGCATTATATATCTATAATTAGTTTTTGTTTAATTTTTTATATCTAAGTCATAGTCACATCGTAAAATTGGTCATTTCATGAAATTACCACCACAAACCTAACCTCAACCACATCATGAAATATACCTATAACTC
This sequence comes from Melanchra persicariae, assembly GCA_947386135.1. Taxonomy (NCBI): domain Eukaryota; kingdom Metazoa; phylum Arthropoda; class Insecta; order Lepidoptera; family Noctuidae; genus Melanchra; species Melanchra persicariae. The sequence goes on along the minus strand of OX376661.1, from coordinate 2,065,775 downwards.
GTATTTATTATAGAACGTAATAATGGGACTGTTATCTAAGTATGATAAAACCATATTTTTGTGTTGCATGAGTCAATCCAGTGTAAAAACCAGGAAAGCATTATTTTTACTTTATTTCTGTATTACTTGTGACGCCGTCAGGAAGAATAATAAACTTGACGCAATGCCAACAGGATAAATTCTTACCTATAGTGACGAAAAACGTTGAAGTCATTAAATACATCGTAAGATTCTTTGCCCACGCAATCTAGTATGTTTAAAGATGTCTATATGATGTAAATACTCACACGTGTGTAACACTGAAAAGAATTTACACGTCATACGCGTCGTAAGGTTAAAATATCTCGAAAAAAAATGCTCGGCCTCACATTATTCTTTTATCGGGAGACATGTTTTTATTAAAGTTTACAAAGTTTTATTTCTATAATAATTGTAACCTATATATCTACTTCAGTGTAATAATATCATTGGTATTTTCACTAAAAATAGATGTATCACTATATTCGTAGTTGGTGATAAATGCTTGTGTAACTGATAAATGATATGAATTATATCAATACATATATTATCAATATTTTCTTCTTATCGGCTTTACTAGCTTCTGGTTTTATATTCATACAATACAACATATTTTAACAAACATATTGTCTTTGTGAATTGCGCTATCAATTCACGAAAAATATTTTTTTTATGACGTGTTCTCAAGGACGTTTTCAGTCATTCAATGCGAATGACTCAAGCCAAATTTTCTCAAAACGTAATTTCATATAAAATGCGGATACAAATGCGGAAGGGAATTTTATCTGTAAAAGTTTATGAAATATGAAATTTTCTACTTCTTAACTTGCTATAACTAGACGACCTTACGTTTTCAATCGTTAGCTGATAAAGAATTAATTTTCCCTACTGTACTGTATTATCCCTACTATCACATAATATAATGTACTTTGTTCTATTCTCTGTGCCAAATTTCATCAAGATCCAATCAGTAGATTTTTGCGTGAAAGAGTAAAAACATCCAAACATCCATACAAAACATACAAACTTTCGCGTTTATAATATTAGTAAAAATTGCTCCTCCGCTGATCTCGTCTGATTAATTTCGTTGCGGGATGCAAGACACTGGAATTGTTTCTGCGGGACTCGTCGAGCTTCATTGACTCGGCCTTTTACTAGTGCTCGCCACTGTTGAATCTGACTGTCAGAAAAAGCAGTTGTTGGGAACAGTGTGGCGAGGTTATCCCATAAAAATATTCCTAGAGGCATGTCTACACTACACCAACAGCCGCGCGTTGCTCCAGCTATGGCAAACTTTCAGCACACTGTGCACGGTGTGAAAGCGGGCGTTCCGATACAGTTGCTATCTTACACAAATATACAACTACCCGCCGTGTGTCGCTCTATAACGTTTGTGTGAAGCTTCTATTTTAGACAAGACATCTGTATTAAAAAAGTTGTGTTTATAAGCTAGTTCGTCTTACAATTATCATCTGCCTAGTCGCTTCTCAACTATATTTAAATGAATAGGATAGGCCCGTCTTCTCTCTTTTCGCCCATCGTCCACTGCATGCTTATTTTAGATTACTTGCCTTTGTTTATTTTGCAGCATTTATACTAAGTATTGCAAACTGGAAGAGCGGAACCACCTAACACAAGCATATCGTTGCTTAAAAGGTGCTTCCACACACAAATTATGTAAAACGTATAAGTTGATGAAATAAACATGTTTTTTTTTTTTTTTTTTTTTTTTTATAGGCAACCAAATAAACGGCTGATTAAGCTGATTGGCTGCGACATCTATAATAATATTATTATGTATGTGATGTTTAGGAATTTTATCGAGTATAAGCTGCTATTGAGTACCTACCTACCTTTGTGCTGTGACAGGGTGTTATAGTAAGACCCGCTGGTCTACTACTAATAAAATAGGATCGAGAGTTGATTCATGCAAATCAAATGAATAAATACAAGTAATTCATTTCCAAAAATAGAACAAGGTGATTTGTGCATATTATGTCGCAGCCAATATGCTTGATCAGCCGTTAAATTGGTGGCCTAGCCTTTTGATTTAAATGCGCAGATTTTTCTGTGACCTACTTAAGTGACATTTTTTGTGCAATTTCGTTTGATGACTAATGTCACTTATGTCGCCGATTAAACGGCGCAGTTCAATGAATAGGCTACGCTTTTAGTGAAACGGCTGATTAAGCTAGTTGGCTGCGAATAATACATTCTAAATTCTAATACACCGTGGTGCAAAGGCGATCGGACACATAAGGAAAACTTGTAATTGTTAACTCGATAAATCCGTGAAGTAATGCAGAAATTCTAAAACGTATGTCAACTGTTCTTAAAATTACTATTTCACATTGATTCTCCTTTAAAATCTAACTCATTAGTAGTCCTTTTCTGTCCGAAGTCGTGTTTTCTGATAGCTACAACCTGGGGGTCTTTAAGTCAAAAGTAAATAGGTTACTTCTAGGCAAGTGTGCTCCATTGCCGATCACATCGTCGCTTTTCATCAGGTGAGATTGGTCTCAATAAAATTATTGTGGCCCTTTCTTTTTTTTTTTTTTTTTATTAGAGATGGGTTTGCTCTTGACTCTAGTCAATGTCAGAGAGGACAGAGACAAAGTCTACGATGGAGCGAGCTTACCCAGAAGGAGCCTGTTCACTCTAACTTTGAAGAGATTAGGGTTGTAAGCATTTGGAAACACAGACGCAGGCAGAGAGTTCCACTCTTTTGCTGTGCGCATTACAAAAGACGTTTGGAAACGCTTAGTGCGAATTGGTGGAATAGCTACAAGGTAGGGATGGTAAGATGCAGTGCGTCTGGATGTCCGATGGTAGAAGGGGGCCGGAAATAATAATAAAAAAAAGAAAAAAAAAACCGACCCATTGAGAACCTACTCCTTTTTTGATGTCGGTTAAGAATATGTCTCAGACTTGCAAGTCTTTACCATAAATATACAGCTTTAATCAAAAATTCAGCCCGTATAATGCCTTTGTGTACCGAAACAGATAATCGTCAAAAAGCTTCGAAAATCAAAGCCTCCTGAAGAGTTAAATTAAAACCAATCGGCTGTTTTATATTCAAAGGGATGCCATCAAAGGAACGTCAAACATAATCAATTTTACAAATATCCTCCCCCCTACCCCTTACGTACGTCTTTTTCTTTTCCTATAAAATAAATCTTTTCAGACAACGCTTGAAGATTGAAGTAGTTACATCTTAAATGTCATAACTAAACTTTAACGCTACACAACATTGAACTTTACCATTTCCGAAATAGAGTTGTAATTCGATTGTGTTGGTATATTGTTGTACATAAAATTCCCCGATATATGAAAATATGATAACACTGTGTGAAAGTATCGAACTCAACTTTATTAATACTGAACGCAGCGCAATATCCACCTTCTGTCTATTACCTAAGCCCTATTTTCGCATGTCATACGTACAGATAGGACTTTTATAAGTCGGGTAGTTGTCATCAATACCGTATCGCCTGCATTATCGTTATATCATAGCATTAAGACAGAACCGTTCAAGGGAAAAATTGGTTAATAAATGTTCTATTAAGGCGCTTACACATCATTCCATGTTGAGGATATTTTTGTTATTAAATTTTGTTGGGCATAAAAGTGTAATATGCACAAGAATTAGATTTTAGAATTTTAAGTTATAGGGTTGGCAGTCTTCGTTTTATTCAATATTTTTGCTGTAGTCCTTGGTTCCACCAAAGCATCATTAGATTTTTCTTCTAGAATTTTACGGAGTACTTATTCCCATTTGCCCCCGAATGTCTGTCCCGGAATGGGGATAAATGAAAATTTTCGTCGACGGATGACACAAAAAATCCCATTTGTCCCCATTCGAGGACAGATGGGAATACTCCAATTTCACAGTAGTTACTCCGAGTCTAGAGGTCTGCCCAGTTGACAACAAATAGGCTTGCCTAAGGTACTCACCAGAGAATGAGCAGCAGCATTCTCTGCAGCTACACTGCGATCGCCAACCCGCCTGCCAAGCATATGTCCAGCAGTGGACGTCTTTCGACTGATATGATGATGATGATGAGGCTTGCATTGACTTGGTTTGTTGAGGCTTGGTTTGGCTAAATGGTGAAATCAGGGTTTCCTATAAATACACTTGGGCCTCTTACAGGCATGTAATGTGTTTTAGCACCATCTGTAACTGAATTAACTAAAGAAAAGTTACTGAAAAAGTAACGTTACTATAATTATATTTATTCGTTACGTTATTAATATCACTATCAGTACATACAGGGAACGTGCACGGCCTCAACTATGACATCTAGTGTTGCATATATTCGAATTTTTTAGGTAAGTAAAATATACTTCGACATTGACGCTTCTGCATTCCTGAAGGTTTTACAGACAGACATACATACAGATGCTTTATTTTAGAATGGGGAACGTGCAGGAACTGAGGTTTCCGACGACTAGAACCGCAATTAACTGGGACCGCGGTCCCAGTTGCTGGATCCGTTTAATTTTAATATTTTTCTTTCACGGGTGGTCCCAGTAGTAGTAGTTTCTTTGATTAGGTATTACTTTAAACATTTTTTTGTTTGACTGGATATCCAGCGTATGCATACCAAATCGTTTCATTAATTTAGAAAAATAAGGACTTAAAGGTTTGTATGAAATGACGTACGGCGTAAACGATCTTATGTAGTCTTATCTTTATCGAACATTCATCCGTTCGCACAAACGGAATTCCCCTAAAATCATTCATGATACAAGTTTTAATTTCGATCGATCCATACGTTCAAACCTGTTTAAATGGTATTCCCCTAAAATCATTCATGAATTCATGATACAAGTTTTAATTTCGATCGATCCATACGTTCAAACCTGTTCAAATGGAATTCCCCTAAAATCATTCATGACACAAGTTTTAATTTCGAGGAAACTAGCGTTTGGAAATGACTGTGCGTTTCTTTATTATATAACTATTATTATGTTGTTATACATTTTATAACAGTATAATCGTGTCAGCGACCTTATAATAATATTCACTACCAACTATCCCGGTAAACTAATATTAAAATCGTCGTAAATCGTATAGGTTGTTGTCAAAAATCAATCTGCCTAGACTCTTTCCAAATTTGTTTGTCCCAGTCTGACCCATCCAAGGACTGACCTCGGCAAGTGTAGCTTAACCTCGAAGTATGACCCGTGCGGCTCATATTTAGCCACAAGCTCCTCTTATACCTACATAAGCTGTTGTAAAGTTATCTATGAACCTAACGCCATCTTGTTCTTCTACTAACTAGGTACTTAAGAACAAGAGAGCGTTAGGTATTCGTTATAATATAGGTCATCTATTTCCGCTTCTGGGTAGCATTCGTCATTATTATTTACCTTATACCAGCCGCCTACCCTTGAACTTTGATGCGCTTTATCTTTGTCAATTTGTATCGATTTGAAATTGAAAAAATACTTAGATACCTATTCAATATTTTTTAAAATCTAACAGACGGACTAAATAATTATAATCATTATTTCAGTACCTGGGAAAGTACCCAATTTCAACAATAAAAAAACCCTTTTTTACAAGGTTTTATTTAACTTGCCATGTATCTACAACTATGTTAAGTACTCTTAAATATTGAATCCTTCGTACATGTAAATCTCGCGAAAAAACTTTTATATCATAATAATATAAATGTTGGTTATTAGTTCATAGTAAAAGATTTAAAGCACATTTTTTTAAAAGCTTGTTTTGAAACAAAATCTTTTACTTTTAATTTTATTCCTATAACAGATGAGCAGGCCCCTTAACCTGTGATCACATTATGACGTATAGAAATTCCACCCTTCGGTGCGGGAGATAAATACAATCATTTATTATTAATGGCCACCTTATATCTTGATTCGATGCTCGTTACTACTCAGATTTATTTACGGAGCTATATCATTCTTTATCTTTGGTTGTTCTTGATGAAGTTTACTTAAAGCGAATCTTAGGAAAAGACTGCAAGATTAATCATTTATAGAGAATTGTGATCCTTATGACAAATCAACGGGTTCTCTTTTCAGTTCAATTGAAAATAAAATCAACTGTTCAGTACATTTTGTCGAGTTAGGCTCACAAAATATTTAAGGAGTCGATTTAATTTTTCGCGATTTTTGTGTGGGTACCATATTAGAAGTTGTTCATAAGGATGAGTAAAATGACCCCTTAAGAGGTATTGCATTTATTCTGTTACACGTTCTATCTGAACGTTGTTCATCCTTATGACAAATCAACGGGTTCTCTTTTCGCTTCAAATGTTCAGGTATATTTTACTCATTGAGGCATGGATATCAATACCTGAAGTATCAGTTCATTTTAGGAACATTTACCTAAAATACCACAAAATACCTTACAGCAATTAACATAAGTGGCATTTACCAATAATGCAGAAATGTCCCTTACTTTAGTTGATACTTCTGGCATCGATATCAAATGAGCTAGGGTCCAAAATATTAAACGAGGTATTCAATAAAACAAGGATAGTCTTATAAACCATTTATTTAGGCATTTTGCTGTGAAAATACCAAGCATGGAATTAATAAATTCTATTCCTCAAGATTATTGAAACTTGTTTTCTTTTCTTAACCAGTACGTGGATATTTTCAAACCAATAGGTACATTATTTTTTTTTGCCTAACAATATTTATTTTGGACTAACATTCGTTTCTATTGTTACAGCCTTCAAGATGCCTCCCACCAAAGACTACAACACCAAACAAACCTACTCCAGGTCGAGTTCTAATAGTAAGTATTCAATAATGTACTTCACTACATAGTATAAAACAAAGTCGCTGTCGCTGTTTGTCCGTCCCTATGTATGCTTAAATCTTTGAAACTACGCAACGGATTTTGAAGCGGTTTTTTTTAATAGATAGAGTGATTCAAGAGGAAGGTTTATGTGTATCATACATGCATACTATTGTAGAGAAACACTGATAAATTTAGAGGTTTCTAATGTGATGTCGTAAATAAACACATTTTTTTTGCGCTTACATTGCAAACGCTGGCTGAACCCCACGAGATAAATCAAAATAATGTACTACAGTATTGTACACCTTAAAAAGGTCAACAAAAAAGTCCGCAATGGTATGTGTCTATCTCTTAAGGATAACCCAAAATAACTATTTTTTATCCTTTACATTTTACGGGAAAAAATGGCTTATTTACGAAGTTTTAGCAATACAGCATTAACCCTTATCCAATTAAGTACCTTAAATACATTGTCCATTTAATATAGATCAATATGGCCTTTTACAGCATTTAATTTAAATGAATATTTCCGAAGATAAGTATTACAGATTTAAAATGCAGGGACATAGCAGTGCAGAGGTACCGGCCCGGCCAGCGAGCGGCGCGTTGTATTGTCTAATATGTCCTGTATAATAAAGTACTCTGTGGTCTAATGACAAAAAAACTGTAGATAAACGTTGTTTGGACATTCTGTAGTAGGTGGCTGATAGGTATATTTAGTACCTATCAGCATTGCACATTTGCACCCGTGCGAAGCCGGGGCGGGTCGCTAGTTATTATATATTGTAACAGAATAAACGCAATATCTTTTAAGGGGTCATTGTAGTCATAATTCAGAACAACTTGTACTATGGGGTCAACCCCAAAATCGCGAAAATAAAATCCGCTGTACAGTACATTTTGTCGAGTTATGCGGACAGAAATGTATGGTGCAGTCGATTTGTTTTTTCGTTTTCAGTGTTGGTCCCTTTGATAAGTAATATGATCCCCTATGAGGTATTGCGTTTATTCTGTAACACGTTGTATATAGAGGAGCTCGTGGCTAAATAATAACAGCCGCACGGGTCGATCTTCAAGGTTAAGCAACGCTTGCCGATGTCGGTCTGCGGATGGGTGACCATCTTAACATATCGAGATCGTGCTTCGGATGGCACGATAAGCAGTTGATTCTGGCTGTCATTTGGGGATCTTTGGCAGTTGTTACGGACTGTCAGAAGCTAGAAAATCTAACACTAGTCTTGCAAAGAAGTACCGTGGTACCCAATTAATGGGTTGTGGAGGTCTGGTAGGCAGCCGCTTCACGTAAAATACTGGTATTCAGCTGAAACCGGTTTGACTTGGAGCCGACCGTTCTTTTTTTAATTCTAAAAAGAGTGATTTACCAATGTGACGCACTACATTACCTTCTTAAGTATTGTCATAAATTTACTAACAATTTATTAGCAACGTAATTAAATATTATTTACTTAATTGGCTAATCAAATAATGACAATGTTATCAGTACTCCAACAACGAATGTAAAAATAAACTCAAGATATGACTGGAAAACCCAGGTGCAGAGTCACTCGGCTAGTAGCAGTTGACGATTGGTGGCCTATTGCCAACTAGGTCTTTGTTCCACCTTGTCACCTTGTCACCTTGCATGACGGTTGTTTAAGGAAGACCAGACCATGGTCAACGGTAAAAGAATAATAATAAAATAAATTAATTCGGTTCCGTACGGTGTCGGACGTAAAACAATAGCACCATTCTATTACTTCCCATGGGTGTCGTAAGAGGCGACTAAGGGACTCACCAGAGAATGGGCAGCAAAATTCTCTGTAGGTACATTGCTACAGCTACACTGCGATCGCCAAACCCGCCTTCCAAGCGTGGCGATTATGGCAAACCCCTTTTGGGGGAGGCTTATGTCCAACATTGGACGTCTTTCGGCTGTTATGATGATGATGATGAAATTAATTCATAAAACATTTTTACAAAGAGTTGTGTATAGCCACAGAAAGTTAATTGAAGTGTAACAGAATAAACGCAATACCTCTTAGGTGGTCATTGTATTCATCATTATGAACAACTTTTACTATGGGGCCAACCCCGGAATCGCGAGAACAAAATCAGCTGCAGCGCAAAAAAATGTACGGGCAGTCGTTTTTTTTTTCGCGAACTCATTATTGGTCCCATAGTGAAAGTTGTTCATAAAGATGAGTACAATGACCCCTTAAGAGGTATTGCGTTTATTCTGTTATATGCTGTATAGTAGTATTATATTATAATGGTTTAATTTGTGCCTAAATTAAAGGTACAAATATTTAACTAGAAATTCAAGTTGTATGTTGCGACCTGGGGGTCGAGTCTGCTATTGCAATCGTGTCTCAATGACCGGCCAATGATCGATTTTTGACGTATAACGTCAAACTTATGACACATTTCCCATACAAAAACTGTCAAAGTTGTCAAATATTCGATCAGTGACCGGTCATTGAGACACGATTGCAATAGCAGACTCGAGCCCCTGTCCGACCTAGGTTTATTTAAACCTGTGTTTGAACACAAAAAATATGCACCCACTCTCAGGGCCAATTTCACCAATAGAACTGAACGCGATCAGCGAATAAAACCAAAATAATGAGCTGTCAGTGTCATTATTTTTCTATGGAATAGGTATTGACACTGACAGCTCCTGAACGCAGTTTAGATGTACTGATCGCGTTCAGTTTCATTGGTGAAATTCACTCTTAGGCGTTGTCTAGAAAGCGATCAGATTGGTTAATTTTATTTGAAAAAGCAAGCAAGGTGTCATTGTTGACACCTTGCATGTCGTGTCGCAATGTTCTGTTGGAGTCTTAACATAAACATTATTGGCAAAATGTGTCCGTAAAACTCACTTCTGACTACCTACCTCCTCAGACGTGTTGACATGTTATTAACTTTTTTTTTTCTATTATTCCAGATGGTATGACAATGTCAGCAAAGGTCTACCACCCAGCGACGAATCTCATGCCGCTCACACCACCCCAGTCGCCTACAGGGATGGCCCCAACTTTTGGCGCCGGCAAATCCAACACCACGACGTGGGGCAGACAGAACAGCAACGGAAAGTACTCATGATGACCCCCGCTCCCCCAACTCAGCACGGAATACGACAGTGGGTTCCGGGTTCCGAAAACTCAAAAGTTTCGATATTCAGACCCGAAATTCTCGATATCTCTATTTGTTTTGTTTTTTTAAGAGAAAAAAGGTTTGTTCGGACCAGGCAAATTTTTTGTTGAAAGCAATTTTATTTGTGATCGCGTAGGTAAGGTAACCTAAATTTTAGGAAATATTAAGTTATTGTGATTGTTAACGGGTAAAAGTAGTGTGAGTATTTTTTTATTCAAAAACTTAATATTTGACAATCTGCGTGACGCTATTTGTCAGGCAAAACATAGGGAAGGCATAAAAAATTGTTAACCACAAAAGGAAGTACCATCTATTGATAACGTTGTAATTCATTACCTTCTGTGGTACTTCACATTCAAAACAATAATTAAATTGCCTTTAAGTTAAACCAAGTGTACATTCATAAATTCTGGATTTTTCTTTGATTATACCTATATAATCTAAGGAAAATCCGTAATTTAATAGTGTAAAAACACCACCAACCACTAAAAAAAACCATGACATTGATAGTCCGTAAAATTGTTGTGTGTTGCAAATTGGCAAATGAATAAAATGTAAAATTATCTTTTTTAATCATGTGGTAATCTGTTGCTCTTATATTCAATCGCTACGTCTGAACATGTCTTTATGCGGGACTCAAAAAATATATCGTCGAATATTTAAAATGTAAAAAAAATAAAATAAGCATTTATGAATGTAAATGATTGTAATGTAACTCCTAGTTGTTAATATTGTCTGTAACTTATTGTAAATAGTGTAAAATATGTGTCGTAACTATCTATTTATAAGGAAAATAAATACTCCTGATGTATTTGTGCATTTATTCAATTATTGTCCTTATTGTTCTTCATTTCTTTGGTAAACGATATCCTCGTACAATAGGTACCTACTGACGTGTACATGATGACTTGTAACTTTGATACATGTGGTTTACCTCGAGGTTTTTCAATTAAAAACATAGCCAGGAGCTTGAATTATGGGACTTACTTCTGCTACACCAAACCTAATTAAATGATAAAAAAAATATTTTGTAAATCGGTTACAATAAAACTAATTTAAAACGAAATAAATATTATAAGTAAGTCTATAACCTTCCTGTCGGAAGCTCTATTTATTTATTTTATTTTATTTTACAGTTTTAGGAAAACTTACAGCTAAACATTTTCACACAAGAGACAGTAACAAAAATAAGGCCAATTATAAGTTTTCATAGATAAAAGAGAGCTTATAAACAAAAATATGTGGGAGGGTAAACTGTTTTTACTTAAACTAAGTAAAAACAGTAACATATGTAAAACAAAAATACAATTGAATTGAGAACCTCCTCCTCTTTTTTTGAAGACGGTTAAACATGTAACTCAAACAGCGCAGATTTTAATTATTAAATTAGTTTACGCTCTCAAAGAAGAAGTTACAAAGAGTCCTTTTTAATTTTAAAATGCTTGTATTGAAAACATCGATTTTGCCGTCCCGGTTGACCGCATTACATGTATGACTCGCTCTTATCAAGTATGAGTTTCGTCTGTAAATCGTTCCTACCACAGGAGTACGCAATAGATAGTGATTGCGTCGAAAAGTTGAAGGAATCCGCAGTCCAACTCTGCTCAGCAATTCGGGAAGCTCGGTTGAACCATTAGCGATTCTAAATAAAAACGCCAAGTCTGCAATTCTTCTGCGTTCAGAAAGAGGAAGTAGCTGGAACCTCTTGCAGCGTAGGAGATAAGTGCTCTATGCGGGGATCGTGCGGTCCAAGGCCCTTTACGGGGCCCCAGTGTGGGCTCTGACGCTGAAGAAGCGTCCAGCCCGACAGTTGAATGCGTTCCAAAGCGTCATGGCCATCCGGCTGGCCCGGGGATACCGCACGGTCTCGGGCGAGGCGGCAAGCCTCCTTGCTGGTTTGCCGCCATGGGATCCTGAGGCGAGAGCGCACGCGCACGTCCACGCGCTGCGCGTGGAGGCACTACGCGCCGGGGCGAAACTCCGCTGCCGCGGCAAAATTATTTTTGTATAAGATCGAGTACCGGGAACATTCGGGTCTTAAGAAACTTTGACGTCAGCCGAGCTGACGACGTCACCATCTCCGTTGCTAGATTGCAAAGAACGAATACGCCCGATTTGTTTAAGTACTAACGTTTAATTCTTATTACTTGTACCTACAAATAGTTCAATCAACTGTAAGTTTACCAAAAATTAACCAAAAATCCTGTTTTGACTAAGCATATCGCTTATTAATTAATTAATTTAGCAATAGATAACTTGTTTATAAACCCAAGTTTAAATAAACCTTCACCTGTGGTTTACTGTATGTTATAGTAACAGCAAATCATAATAATACGGCAAAAAATATTATAAACAACATGTTTACGTCAAATACATCCCTAGACGCAGGCTTATTGACTGACCGCAATAATTGTTAACAATGACGGTTTAAGCCACCAGTTGGCGCCGATTCCGAGAAATTTCAAAGGTTGGAGTAATTAATGCATGATTTTTTAATTTCGACTATTCCGATAAATTACACATACTACTGTTACAACTACACACATTGTACTAATTCCCCAACTTAAATTAATTCATAAATATTAAACACAACAATACGGCATGATGTATACCTAGGTAGGTATACAATGTGTTATAGATTATACGCAATACCTCTTAAAGGGTCATTGTACTCATTATTATGAACAAATTTTACTATGGGAACAAAACCGAAATCGCGAAAAAAAAATCAGCTGTTCAGTACATTTTGTAGAGATACGCGTACATAAAATTTTGGGGCAGTCGGTTTTTTTTTGCGTTTTCAGTTTTGGTCCCATAGTAAAAGTTGTTCATAATAATGAGTACAATGACCTAATATGAGGTATTGCGTTTATTCTGTTACACGTTGTATATTATGTAGGTACATACAGTAGACCAAATGAAATGACTAGGTTAACTGAACGCCTGTATATAGAATGAGTCAAAGCTCAACATGGAGCTGATGGGTAAAGCCGGCTTGGTTTGAGATTACTTATTTTGCAACGACAGCGCCATCTACCCAATCTGTCTCAAGATCCATTAAATCGATGTGAGTTGCAAACTTCACGACAGATGGCGTTAACATCAAAATTCAGCGCTCCGTTTATTAGGATTCCGGCAGGTTTTAAAATATAAACCTCGCGAATAGTGCATTTTAACATTTTAATATTATTTTTTTACATTATTACAAATTCGTTTTTGGGGCCAATTAAGCGCGTCATCTATAAGTTTATGCAATAACTCTATGATTCAATCAATACGAGGTTGCACTAGTGCTATCGTTAAGTTGTAGATGTCGCTATGCTCAATCACTATCTCAAAAACTCATGGTACTAAATAATGAAATCATAAATCACAAGCGTTGATGCAGCCTGTGTTGGTTTAAGATTCTTCTTTCATTCGGTACGTTCTTGCCAGAGCGGTTATGGTCGTTATGTAGTATTCTGTGCAGTTATGAACTTCTTCATAAGTTCTCGCTAATTTTGCTAGTTAGCGGTCATCTTGGCACACTCATGTACAGTCGAGGGAGCTACCCACAGCAGACTTGATTTTGTCGATCTTCCACATGGGTGATCTCCGCGCGGCCCGGTGCCTCGTTCAACGAGGCGTCTGTTGGAGTCACTGTCCCGCGTAGAGAATTGACCGAAAAACTTGAGGATGCAAATGTACTTGGGCTGATAGGCGCTGCTTGATGGCTAACCCTTCGCGTATGGATGCAATTGTACAGAACTCTGTGCATGACACAGCATCCGTCTCCAGCACCAGAATTTGAGTGTCTCATCATATTTCACCTTTCTTTTTATCGCATCGTCCTCGTCTCCACGGCGTAAAGGAATATGAGGAATAAGAGTCTTAGTGGCCCTGGTGAGGTTTCGATTCCTCCATATTCCTAGTCTTATCATACTTATATTTACTTCATCGATGCATCCGACATTGTTCGAAATTAAAGAGCCAAGGTATGCATTGGAGTGGAGTAGTGGACCACTTCACAATTCACAATTTGGGTCACTTTGGGCGAGTTATTGTTAAGTATTTCGGTCCACAACCATCATTTTCATATTTCTGCGATTGATCTTTAATCTGAACTCGAGGCTAACACGTTCCATCTCTCAAAGCAACTCCTCTATTTGATGAGAAGTAGTGGCGGAAGGGCACCAACCACAACACCATCTGTCAAGTTTTCATGAGTTATGCGCATTATGAGCTCGGTGTATCCGTTGAAAAGGTGTGGTGATAGATAGATAGATAGATAGATAAAACATTTATTTGATGCAAGTAAAGAAACACGGCACACAAAAGAGTTACACAAATTAAGAAAAGTATGCAAATATTTGAAATAACAAAGGAAAAAAAACATAGTACCATGATTACAGTAGGTCTGTATGGCATCTGTGGCAGAAGTGCCAAACTACCTTCCTACATAAATATATTTGAAAATGACAAGAGGAAAAAAAAAAAAAAATATATATATGATCTTGTGCGGTGCGTGTCTCCAAGTTGCACCAAATGGGAGTCCAGCTCAGCACGTGCCAGGCAAATGTACCTGACGCTGGTATTCTGCTGGATCCTTATAGTGACATACGGACGTTGAGCAGATACATATATGGTGATATAATGCATCCTTGGCGGACACCCGCACTGGGATGAAAGTTGCTCTATAGCACGTCGTCTGTTTGTACTGGTGCTGTTATGTTTTCATAAACGCCTCAGAAGCTCAGAACCTGGTGTTAAGATGTACCCAATTGTAGCAAAGTATTCCACTGAACTGCCCATTTTACTGAGTCGAACGCCTTGGAGAAGTCAACAAAGCATTTATGTAGGTCGGCTTGAGTTCTCGGGCATTTTTGAAAACCTGGCGAAGTATCAGGATTTCCTCCCAAGACACCCTTTACAAATCCAGCTTCTCTTCAAAAATTCAAATAGATCCAAACTTGTGTGTCTGTGTGACATCCATCATACCAAGCCCAACAAAATCACGACATTGCCGCACCCATTCATTTGTTTTAAAAATACGTACACGATTTTAAACTTACGCCAATGATAAAACGTGTTATCGCTTAATTACAAATTACCTGTTATAGTATTAAAATTGATACATCATACGTCTTTATACTGATAACAAGATACAGGTTTGACAATAATGAAGTTAATGAAATCCTATATTTGCTTGTTGTGATAACGAAACTTAGTAGCAATTTTATAAGAGCCCATCGCGATGGTCCAAGATCAAACCGGTCACTATTCCAAACCAGTGCAACTCTTGAAAGCCAGAAACACAGTGGCTATCGCCAGAGTAGGCACCTACAGAGACAATAAAGCTTGACGAGTGCATGGAGAAAAGATTCAAATGTCTTGGATCCTGAAACGAGAAGAATCATGTTTCCACTTACTAAAAAAACTGTTTTCGCACTAAGTAGTGCAGAAAAGTGCACCAGCCAACCCCCACATTTTCGATTAATTAATTTCTAAATACGTATTTATAATATCAGGGTGGTCGCTTAAATGTGCTTTCATTATTTTTCTTTCTTTTCTTGCTCACGGCCAGTCTCCACTAGTCGCCCCGGACAGCCCCCAAGAAATTGACTCATCCTCGGCCAACGAAAAACAAATGCAAGACCCACTTTTGGAATTAGCAAAAATGTAACAGAGTTGGAAATGGTTGAAAGAACGGTTGCCCAGCAGTGGGACAGTTTGGGCTACATATAATAAATGTTTTTACAATCATTTATTACATTACGTCAGTTTCATTATCATCACTGCTGGACATAAATAAATAAAATAAAGTCAACTTATTTCAGGTACCCATATTCAATACAAAATACCTATATTATCATCTCAATTTAAAAAAGAACACACCTACATTTTCAATTTGTCATAAAAATTTAAAAAAAAAAACCGGCCAAGTGCGAGTCGGACTCGGGTTTTTTACCTTGCTTGGGCTTGGCTATATAGGGCTTGCCTACATAGTGTGCGTTTAATACAAGATTTAAATTTTGTCTCATTTAGTTCTAATAAATATGGGGAGGTATTTTATTATAAAATTTTAAACAGTACCCCATAAAAGATGAGGCTACTTTAGCCAGTCTGAAACCTGGTTGAACTAATTGGTCCCTATTTCGAGTACCATAATTATGTCTGTCGCCTCTTTTACTAAAAAGATGTAAATTCTTTCTTACATACATGAAGTGCCGCCACAACCACCGGTCCTGTGCATCTCACATCCATCGGCTACCAGCGACCCTCACCAGGTCATTGGTCCACCTTGTGGGGGAGGCTTTCCCCTCATCATCTGCCTAGCCTTTTTCCCAACTATATTGAGGTCGGCTTCCAGTCAAACCGGATTCAGCTGAATACCAGTATTTTACGTGGAGCGGCTGCCTACCAGACCTCCACAACCCATTAACTGGGTAAAACGGTACTTCTTGACAAGACTGGTGTCTGATTTTCGGGCTTCTGACAATCCGTAACGACTGCCAAAGATCTCCAAATGACAGCCGGGACCAACGGCTTAACATGTTTACCGAGGCACGGAGGAGTCTCGGTATGTTAAGATGGTAACCTATCCACAGACCAACCTCGGCAAGCGTTGCTTAACCTTGAAGCGGCCTGTGCGGCTGTTATAATTCCTCCTACTTCAATTCATTTGATTTTTATATATTACTTTTAGAGTTAGCGTGACGAACGTTTAGTGTACACTGTACGTGGCCATTTCTCATATACCAGTCTCACCTTCAGCTCGGGCATGTATTTCTCTTCTGCAGCAATTACAAAATTTGCCCAGTGACATCAAAATGTACTATTTTGCATCTTAGTATATTAAAATAATCGCTTAAGTAGCTATTTAGTAAAACCAGATTTTAAAAATAAAACTCGTTTTTAAGTTACCATACTCGCCATAGCTAATTTAAATATTTACTTAGATGCCTTAGTAAATATTTATGTATATTGATTAGGATTGCCACAAATTGATTTTATCAATGCAAGACAGGAGACGTTAAGATTTTTATTCTCACTGCACGGAACCCTACTAAAGTTAAATTAAGATCATGCTTAGGTAAACGGTAATTTTCTGTGCAATTTTCTACCGTTTGACGTGCATCACGGAGGTGGCAATACAAATTACTTTAAAATCGATTTGTCACTATTCTTTCTATTTTATAACTCATTGTCTTACTGTAATTATTCACCAGTTAACCTGGTTTAATAATGTAATCAATGTTATCGTTTTATAGTACGCTTCGTTTCGTTCATAAATTGTTTCAATTAGTAAATAGATGTATTCTTGTCTTAAGACAGTAGGACTCGGGTATTTGTTGTATATTTAGGGTCTTTATCGCTGAACTAAAACACAAGAAGAGGAAAAAAAACCTTCCGATTGATAATGATAAATTAAGGAATAAAACTAGGTGTTTGGTAATTCTCGAAATGTTTTTAGACGCTTTTAAATTTTATCAATTACCTATTTTCAATGTTGTTGTATTTCAAGGTTGTATTTTGAAATAGACTGCAAAATTATCTTTATAATGATAGCACAAGAATTTATGTATTTACTTAGATGGTGTACATAATACAGAGTATTTCATTGTACCTACTTACATTTTGATTGTAGCTACAGCTTTTCAAAAATTCAAAAGTATAAAAAAGTCCAGTTTAACAAAACAAAATGGTGGACATGTTGAGTTTAAAGCCTGCATAAGGTCTATATAAACCTTATTGAGCTCAGTAGCCTCTTACAAGCTGCAAGATAAAACTGTTAAGGAAAATAATAATAAAACCGTAATTTATTACTGAAATATTATTAATAAATATCATAATAAATAATTATGCAAAATAATTTATGGTGTTATTGAAAAAGTATTAAAAAAAAAAAATAAAGAATCAAATGCAGTTGCAAAGTGAATTAAGTGCAAAATGGCAGATAATTTTGAATCGGAAAGTGTGCAATGTAAAAGTAAGTGGGAGAAGAGAAAATATTTCTTTAGACAGGTAAGTGTAGATATCAATGTTTTTTTTTTTGTTAGTGTTTTTTTTTTAAAACAGTATTAACACCAAGGGCGCCTAAGAGGAAGGCGCCAAAATGTTACTAAATGAATTTAAGTTGGGAAATAAAATTGTTTTCACTAGTGGCTATAAAAAGGTTCTCAAATATACGACCGACGCACTCTGAGCAGTCAATCGCGATCACGGCTTGCTAACTGATTAACATTTTTGACTCGTGTGAGGCAAATTTCATCCCATCGATCCATCCACAACTACATTTTTGTGGTGTCAAGTCTCTCCTCCGTGAAACTTTTCTGCTGATTAATTTCGTTGAATCGTTTCTCCTGGATTTGTTGAACTTTTCTGATGGGTGCCACTGTTGATTCTGGTTCTCAGGAGGTGCAGTGGTTGGGAATGGTGTGGTGGGTTTGTCTCAAACATTGCAATGTACAATAGTAAGTTCTTTTAAAAAACAGATATCATAAAAAATGGTAGTGAACATTGCTATATTAATATTGAAATTGATTTTCCATTTATAATTCTGTTTTAAATTCGTAGTCAAACTAAATAACAGTTTCTAAATAATTACTATAATACTCAAAATGGTAGAATTTATCTAATATTTTTTGTATATTTACATACTTTCTTAATAATGCGTGAAATAAAGGGCTTTTTTATTTTATTTTATTTCATTATGTTCTTGGTATAACTCTTTTAATAGTTTGTCTAAACAGGTCTTAGGCGAGTCCAGTCATTATCGATTATTATGAATATACTTGCGTTTTTCCTTTCTCAAATGAATCGATGTTACCTTTCTACCATACGATTTTAATCACAAATGCTATCGATCTTCTCCTATTACAGGAAAAGGTCTATTTTTATAGGAAAAAGAAAATCGATCAGGTTTTTTTAATGATTCTGTTACTTTCTGAACCTTAATTACTTAACGGCTCCAGCCCCGACATGTGAAAATTCCCAAATAAAAAATAAAATCTTATGTAATTGGTAAATAAACACTAAATTCACGATTAATTCGGCGCACACCGGTGTGTTGCCGGTGCTTGAGCGGGTATGAGGGATTCTTAGACCTGATTTGTGCATGAAGAGCAGTTAATTAATCTCCCATGATATTTATGTATAAAAAGACATATAAAAATAAATTGCAACGTTTGTTCTTAAATACCGTTAAAATTCCAGTCGCATACGCAAAGAGCATTTGGAGGAAGACGGGTGGGTTTAGTCAGTCTGTCACTCCCTCACGCTCCCCACCCAGACCGGGAGAAGTCATTTGATGATTTCCCATCCAACCTTCTCACAAAAACAACACTCGAAAACCACACTATTTTTGTGTTGATTTTGTGAAATCTTGGAACATCAAACTATTACATAAAAATATAAACAATGCAATGTTCAAATTCCATGGTATCCCATTTTTTTTCAGGGCCTTAAAAATCTACTTAACATACACAACACTAAAGTCGATATTAGAGTTAGTAGTGATGAATTCAAATAGTATCGAATTAAATTTTCAAGTACAAAATTTGCCATATTACTACTAACCATTAATTTAAATTACGAGCACTCTATATCCCTTATTGGACGACCAGATAAGACGGTCACCCAATTTAAGTACTTGGGTCACTATGTCCCCGAGGACATCAAGGATCAGCCAGTCGATTCTGTCGACATCTCACGGTGTTCACCTTGGCGGAGTGAACGACAATAGAGCTGTCATTCCATCTTATTTGGATGGTTTGACAACTCACCTGTCGTGCGCCCTGCCCAAGTGTTCACTTCGACATGTTTACAGAATCGCACTGCAGGTAGAGATTGAACGTGAGCGCAGGGCACTAGCAGCCAGATGCAACATTTTGGCTCATAGATACGCATGTTGTAGTAACGAGGTCAAAACAACTTTGTTTAAAGCTTATGTTAAGCGTTCTACACGGGCAGTTTGTGGGTCAACTGCACGAGGAGGGCACTGGATCCTCTGCATGTGCAATATAATAATGGATTCAGGGTGCTGTTGAGGTTGCCCCGATTCTGCAGCGCGTCTGGTATGATTGCTGTAGCGCAAACCGACGACTTCTATGCCATTATGAGGAAAAAGACCGCATCCCTCATATGCACAATGAGAGCTAGCACCAACAGCATACTGAAAACCCAAGCCGAAAAACACCATACACCAATATTATGACACCCTGTCCGGTAGCTCGTGCGGCGAAGATGAATAAAATTAAGTTAAATTAAGTTTTTTTACTAACCCTTAGTTGATAAGTTATTGTAATACTAACCATTGGGCATTGTTGTCAAATTAATTAAATAAATTATTATATTTGACGGAATATCAGAATGGGCAGCAGAGCGGTCTATTCCGATCTCTGTTAAGGCGCTGTGATCAGCAAAAACTGAAAAATTGCTGGTTTCCTAACGACATTTTAGCCAAGTCTGTTTAGTTTCAAGCTGCAGAAAAATATATGTTAATTTTAACTATATTTTAAAGAACACTGTTGTTTCCGAAACATGTTTAAAAATAAAATCCTCGGTAGAAATTATCGTCAAAGTTACCTCCAACTTTGACCTTAGAAAAAAAATCCCGTATTTAATAGCCTACTTATAAAAAAAGTAACGCAAAACTTTGTTGTTTTAGATTTTTAATACCTCAACTTAGTTTTGAGTTAATCGATAAAATGCTTCATATTTGGCAATAAATTGCAAGCATTGTGTCGTCGCACTTCTCTTTCTTTTCTATGCAGTCCGAGAGTGACCGAGTTCTTGCTGATCACATCCTCTAAATAACAGTCACTCGTTTTATTCAATTACACTTCTAGACAAAATATGCGGCAAAACAAAAGATGAGACTAGATAACGAGCCAATAGGTTACCACGCGTGCACCTCGTATGCTGTCTGTCAAAAGAATGCCAGCTGTCACGGCGTAATATTCAACCAATTTAAATAAATCACCGATTTAATTTTTAATTTAACAATAATTACTGTTCAACAAAATAACACAATCAGTCTCTCTCATCTAAAATCTTGGATTATCTTTTAATTTAGCTGCGCGCCGTCATATTATTATAACAAATATTTTGACTTAGTGAATAATCAGCATGTTAATAAATTAATGGGTGACGTAAAAGAACCTGTTTCGAAACTATGCTGAAAGCCAGTTCCATGTATGTATAATTCTACTGATAAGCGTAAATAAGTGTTCCAAAAAAATACAAAATACCATATTACAATGTTATCCTGGGTCCTAGGAGCTCAGGGCCAAATAATAAAAACCACACGGGTCACTTGCCAAAGTCTATCCATGGATTGGTGACCATTCAAACAAACCTACATTCGTCCGTGTCTCAGAAAGGAAGTTAAGCTCGGTCATTTGTAGATCTTTGGCTGTCGTTACGGATTTTTTTTCTTTTATTTTATTTATGAATGAGCTAGCTCTTGACCTCGATCACGCCTGATGGAAAGCGATAGATGAGGTCCATGATGTAGCGAGCGTGCCCAGAAGATGCCTTGAGGCACTGGTACTCCCACGCGTCGACGAAACACAGCAGGCTGCTTGACGCCGAACTCCGATGGGAGGGTGGTCGCAAACCAGGCGGGGATTGGCCAGTCTTATAAGGTGTTAGGTGAGACTGTCCAGGATGCGCCGAGCGCTCGGTTCAGTTGAGTGTCAGATGGAACAAATTGCGCTACACGAGGAGGCTCCTTCATGCATCCCACAATGGAATGTCAGAACCAAAAAAATTTGACTCCGGTCTTGCCAAGAAATACCGTGTTACCCAGTTACTGGGTTGTGAAGGTCAAATAGGTAGTCGCTCCTTGAACTGCTGGTTGAGAGTTGCTGAAAATTGAGATGGAGGAGGGTGGAGAGGCCTATGTTCCGCAGTGAAGTGATGCAGTCTGATAATGCCATCTTGTATCATCACGAGCTGTTTGAGGTATGTGAACCTCCTTGGTAGAACTAGAATAGCACACAGTAGGATTTGTGTGACGTCAGGTCTTCATATATCACGGCACAAATGCCGCTACAGGCAGACTGCCCTTGATGCATCATAGCGACATTAATGTATTATTGCTTTCTTTTCAACATTTCAATATCAAAGTCAAAGTCAAAACGTTTATTTCAACTAGGCCACTAAACGATTATTTACATTAAAATACTATGTATAAAAAGTGACTCTACTGTCTTTTTGCAAAGATAGATTCTTAGGGAGAAGAACGGACAAGAAACTCCATAGTTACTCTTTTCAAATAAATGTGTTACAATAATACAAAAATTTACTTTAATATATAATAATAATAATAATTAATTAAGGCAGCTGGATCAAGGGCTTGATTCAGAAAGCAGTACTTCTGGACACGGCTCGTATCGTTAGGAGGTTCCTCTTTTTGGAGCCCTGACTGCCGGTAGCTTGGACCCTGTTCCCGATACCGGTGGGCTACTATTTTTATATTTTTAAATGTTTTTTTATTTATTTTTTGTAGGAATATTTAAAATTATATGTGAGGTCGATGCACCTAGAGTTCCTATAAACTACTTATGGGAACAAAGTATTACCAGCAGAGATAAAAATATTCAATTTCTTAATAAGTACATGGTACTCACATATGTACATACAAATATTGGAACCATTAATAAAACAGTGTGTGAATTAACAGAAAAATAAAAACTCAAAAAAAAAAGAAAGAAAGAGTACATCTATAATGTTAATAAATAAATAAATCAACCAGTTTGATTTTGTCTACACTACACTCTTGATTGTTCTATGGAGCATGACCAGCATGTTTCCAAGCATTTTTATCTTTAATGCAATCCTCCAGTTTGTAAAATGCTTGTTTACAAAGTGTGCTTTTTACATACGTTTTAAATTTTCTTTCAGTTAATTCTAATATGTCACAAGGTATTTTGATGTGACATTTAACACAGTACCCCATGAAAGATACACATCTTTCATGGGGTAGTGTGTTAAATGTCTGTACTTCAACTTATTTCTGTATTTAAACCTGACACCAGTATTGCCAAGAATTACTGTGTAGTTACTAGGTTGTGGAGGTCCGATAGGCAGTCACGCCACGTATAATTTTGGTATTCAGCTGAATCTAGTTTGACTAAGAGCTGACCCCATTCTCACCAGATAATGGGCAGCAAAATTCTCTGTAGGTACATTGCAACAGCTACACTGCGATCGCCAACCCGCCTGCCAAGCGTGGCGATTATGGCAAACCCCCCATTTGGGGGAGGCCTATGTGCAATAGTGGACGTCTAGCGGCTGATATGATGATGATGATGATGACTCCAATAATATAGTTGGAAAAGGCAGATGATGATGAATGCATTAATTACATTCTTATAAAAAAAATCTGTTCTACACTTTTCAGATGCTGGTCAGCAGTGGTGGATGGACCTGTTACTTCATCATGGGCATGTCCTTCGGCGCCTCCACGGTGTTCATCCCCCAAATAAGGAAGGAGGCTAACTCCTATGATGCTGTCAGTGAATCTACCGCTTCTTGGATACGTAAGTTACTATTTTTCCTCTCGTCATTAATTACTTGCTCGTCCTTATTCCAATTCAAGGTGTTTATTGTTCATTACTTCTCTACAAGGTATTTCCGAAGTGCGAAGTCATATTTTCTAGGGTGATTTGTTACTTTATACCAGATATAAAACATCACATTTATGACCATGACCATGCACATCTGAAACTGATGGGTTTGATGATAGGTTGGCCAGGGTTGCGAATTTTGTTCGAAACAGTTACCGCAGCCCAGGAAAACAAAGGGCACTAGGGGTAACACGGATGGGTTTTAGTCAGTAAGAGTCTAACACTCCCTCCCGTTCCACCCAGAGCGGAAGGGGTAATTTGATGATTTCTCATGCATAAAGAAAAGGATGATAGGTACAGGCTACTTACATATCTCGACTATTTTCAAAAACATTATTTGAAAACATTTTGTTAAGGTTATCAATAATAAAAAAATTAACGGATGTTCCAAAACAGACTCAAGTTTGACAAATAAATTTATTACAAGCTATAATCACAAAGATTGTGCTCACGAGGAAAACGTTCCTTAAAGGCTTGTTGTCCTAAAAACAGGTCAACGGCCTGGTCAAGTGTGTTCAATACAAAAATCAATATTAAAATTACAATCTCAAGTTAACAGTACATGCCTATATTATAAACTGGTATGCCTTGGTATTGAGTTGAATTAAAATTCAACTGGACGAGTCTATTGACATATTTCAAAAGTAAAACATAAAGTTGTAATTAATGACTGCAAAGTTTAAAGACTTAATAATGATGAAAGAAAAATATCGATTTTGTCATGATCATTTCTTAACTAGTTAAGTAACCTTTTGGGCCCAAAAAATCTAAGGAGATAACCATCAACCCAAGAAGAAGATCTAGTCTGTAAATACTATGACTGCTAAACAAATTACCATCATCTGGTTGTTTATCATCATCATTATATCAGCCGAAAGACGTCCACTGTTGGACACAGGCCTCTCCCAAATGGCCATAATCGCCACGCTTGGCAGGTGGGTTGGCGATCGCAGTGTAGCTGTTGCAATGTACCAATGTACCCTTAGTCGCCTCTTACGACACCCACGGGAAGTGATGGGATGGTGCTATTCGTTTAGGTCCGACACCATACGGACATTTATGGATATTTTGAACTAGAAATGAATTAAGGATAAAAGCACACAGAAATTTTTCCTCTGATAAATTAATTAAAAACTAACAGGAAATCCCTTAAGAAAAATTAAAGATCAAGCAAACACAACGAATGCAAAAAATTAGCACAAATTTTGGGCACTTGGTTTTTATAAGTTAAAGCGAATACTATCGGAATATATTTGACTGTCTTCTTGGTAATCAATAGAAGCAGATTTGCATTACGCTGAATTCACAAATTCTTACCTATACGATTTTTCAACATCAGCAAACAACTAGTCGACTTTTGATGTGACAAGAGGGCTGGGTTTTTCCTCGGCCAAAGAATCATCATTGCCAATGAATGTGGCAATACTGCCAATGCTGTCAATAATAATAATAATAATAAATTCTTTAATTTCAGACTAAGTCCATTTGGTTAGTACAACACACAACTTAGAAACTAGTGTTACTTACATCTACCAGAAAAAAAAAAACCTAAATAATGATTAATTGTACGCCACAGTGGCATGTAGGCGTACCCAGTGCCCCAGTATGGGACTGTCCCACCTGTCCGCTATATTGCTCAGGATGCTGTTGGTGCTGCCGCGTATCCTGCGCATGATGGACGCGCATCGCTTGCGCATGATGGCGTGAAAGCCATCTATGCCCGCTTCTGCGACTTCTGCGATCAATGACAGCGATGCCAATGTGGACTCATTTTTTTGATGCCCAATAATTTATTTTTACACATAATTTTTATCCACGAGCACGATATTGAATTGTCTTCTTAATTTTTCAGCTGCCATCATGGTCTACTCAGGTCTACCTTGGGTGTTCATCTTGCCTGCCTTAATGGAATACATTGGAAGAAAATACACCTTCACGTTCGTCTGCTCGAGCAGTCTAATCAGCTTCGTGGTCTTCTACCTGAGCACGTCTGTCAAACACATCATCATCAGTGAAATCCTTAACGGCATCAACACAGGATCACACTTCACTGTATCAGTCATGATCATCACAGAGTATACCGCTCCTAAGCACAGAGGATTTTTCTTGACCGTGAAATCTGCTACCCTCTTCTGGGGTATCTTCATGTCTAATGCTATTGGGACCTTCTTTCATTGGAGGAATATAGGTATTGCTGGAATTGTCCTCAGCGTCTACGGTCTATTGGTAGCATCCCTACTACCTGAATCGCCATTTTGGCTGGCCACCAAACAGCGATTTGAAAAATGTTCGTCATCACACAGATGGCTCATGGGAGAAGAAAAGCAATCAGAGGCAGATTTGGAGAAGTTGATCAACTTTCAGAAAAAAAAAAGTTTAGATTCTAAGCCTAAGGGTTTTATTGTAAAAGGACTCGTAACTAAATATTCCAATGTTGTATTTTCTAAGCAATTTTATAAACCTTACCTTTTAAGCTTATTGGTACAATCCTTATATGTGTTTTCTGGTAAGATAATATTAAGCGTGTATGCAATAGATATTATTGGTAAAATAACTGCAGGTCACAAAATGTCAGCATATACAGCAATGCTTTTATTAGACGGCGTAACGGTATTCTGTATGTATATTGGATGTATATTTGTAAAATTATTGCCAAGAAGAAGATTATTAATAGGTTCCTCATTGATAGCAGTTGGATTCCTTTTATCGATTGCCATGTACGCGTTTCTGATTAAACTGTCTGTACTAGAAGAGAATAATTACTTAGCTATATTTTTATTAGTGGGTTATTCGGTCGGGGTCTGCTGTGGACCTGTGATATTAACTCAAACTATTTCTGGAGAGTTAGTATCTTTAGAATGTAGAGGTCTTTCGTCATGTTTAATAGACCTTTGCCTTAAAATACTTTTAGGTACTTTAGTCAAAGTTTCTCCATACATTTTCAAGTCATGGGGTACTCACGGTGCTTTCCTATTCTATGGGGTGTCAACTTCAATATTCTTGTTTTTGATCTATAAGTTTTTACCTGAAACTAAAGACAAGAGTTTGCAAGAGATTGCGGAGTGGATGAAGGGGTCTGAGAAAAGACCGACTTTACAAGAAGAAGTTAACTTTTTGCCTGTAACGTAGAGTTAGAACAAGCTGATGTTCTTCAGTGTTGAAAGAAATCTTATTGGTGTTCACTTACTATGATGGCCTTGAACTAACTCCCGGTTTCTGATTTAAGAATTTGAGATTGAGTATTTGTAAAGCTCTGCTCAAGCCTGAAAACCTGCCAAACTTTGGCACTAAACTGATTTAACGTGTTGTTAGCTTTAAATTCTCAATCCAGAAATCTCACATACTCTAAGTACTAAGTGAGAGAAAGCTAGATGAAGCATTTTTTAATGAATTGTATTATTTTTTTTGTGAAATTTGTACAAAATTAAATAGAGTAACACTGTAAATCTTGGTTTGATTTGGCGGTTCACTTTTTAGACTCGAAACTGTTATGAAATAGGATAGTTAACTGGACACCAGTTTTCTTTTAACCACATCTAGCTGTGCCTTGTGGTCTTGTGGTTGTGTCATCGTGTGGGGTATATTGGCATAGTTTACGGGAAATTAATTGTGTGCCTTTGCCGTGGTATCATTCATCTGTGTCTATAATAATCGCTCATACAATAAGATTTTAATTTTTTTTTGAGTTAACGGTATTTTTTCATTTCTAAAGTACATGTTTGTTCTTGAATCCAAGTCAGTGTGTCTTTGAAACTGTGTTATGGGTATCAGAGGATTGACGGCGTCGCCGTGGCCAGCTCAGAAAGCAGCGGCGAAATGACTATGACGCGCACCTCGAAGGGCGATCCAGGTTTTGGAAGAAAAGATTGTCTAGAAATACATGGAGGAGGCTTTTGCCCAGTAGTGGAACATAAAAGGCATCCAAAAAATTGGCACCCATACGATCAAAGACAAAGTCAAAGTCACAGCATTTATTTCAATTGAACCATTAACAGGCACTTTTGAATTGTCAAAGTCGGCCAGTCAAATGGAGAAGAACGTGCAAGAAACTCTATGGCCACTCTTTTAAATCAATTAATTATTACAAAGTTGTGGTTACGTTGTTGTTGTTGAAATTATTCATAGGTATGTGAGAACGATGTAGAAAGAAATGCATGACAAAAGCAAAAAAAAAACAATTCAAAGTACTAACATTTTTAAATCTGTATTGTGAGACGAGGTGTCGAAGAGTGTTGGTCTGCTAAAGGGATCAGGATGGACCCTGATGTTAGTGTTTAAAGTAGACTGGAACCCATATTTGACACGAAGGTTAAAAATACTTGTCTCATCTGGAATCCATAGGTTTTTGACCAGACATCAAAATATCCTTATTTACTTGTTTTGACTAAACTCACAACTCAGACGATAAGACAGTTAAACATAAAGAGAATAATAAAAATAGACACTTTTATCGAATTGCCAAATAAATCACATTTTATCCATGAATTTATAAGATTAGATAAAAACTATATTAACTTTTAAGTGATTCTTCGATCGAACTGCAGTTGCGAAGTGATTTTGTGCAAAATGGAAGATTATGAGTTGGAAAAACGTGTGGAACGGACAAATAAATGGGAGAAGAGAAAATATTTCTTCAGACAGGTACCAACTTCATTTTTATTTTATTATTTTTCTCAGATCTTTCAGTAATCAACCTGAAGTGTTTATTGTAGTATTTCTTCTATAAAATAATTAGTTTTCAATCGGCATTCCATGTCTCTTTTCCAAATGTGAATGTCTCTTTTTATACCTTTTCTGTTGTGCTGTATATTTATATTATTCCAATCAATAATTATATACCAAACAACGTCACGAGGCATTTGTAGGAATTCAGTATAGTTGGCAGCACCGTTTGGTTGAATCCAGTGACCCCAATATAGTTGGGAAAAGGCTAGGCAGATGATGAGTATAGTTGGCAGTTTTATAACTATATGAATGTTAGTTTTACCTTCTTCAATCGATATTTTTACATGATTAGGTAAAACGCACAGTGGCATATCATCACAGTACAACTATTTTGTTAATGTCCCTCGGCAATTCTCGCATTGCCGAATACAAACGAATGCTAATTTCCATGTCCATCAATTAATTATTAGATTTATCAAATATACAATAATTTGAATTCAGAACCAAGTACCTACTATATTTTTGTTTTGTTTTGATTTTTGTGTGAACCCGTGTATCTACTCATGTGGTGTGAACTATGTATCAATAAAGTACTTAGTTCTGAAATGAAATGGAATTAAAATGTTCCCATTTATTTTGTGTTGGCAACATTCACGCCACAAACATAACATTATATACTGTTACGTACCTACTATTAGTATGAACGCACAACACGGCGCCACGACATATCTATCTAATCTTTCAATCTTTCTTTAAAAAAAATATGATAATTAGTATCTAGGTATAAACAAATCAAATCATTATATAATTAGCCAATTGATTGAGGCACTTTAACATACATAATATGGGATCTGGGTATATTAAAGTAAGTAGGTACTTTCCTCTCAAACGCTCTCGGTACAAATGTTAACCCTAGAATGGTTTAACCGGGCAAGCTCCGCCACACCGGTGGGTGTGTCGTATTGAAAATTCCATTGAGCGCCGGCGCACACCGGTGTGTCGCCCAATTCACGTGTTTTAATACTCTATTATTACTGTAAAAAGGTATTATTTCTGATCATCACAGCTTGTCTTATTCTTTTATACGTAGTCATATTTATGGGTGGTCTTGGGTAGTTGATATACGTTAAGGAAAAAATAGCAAAAAAAACGACATAAGACGGCTAAAAAGTTTCGAAGAAATGAATTTTTCAAGCAATTTTTTACAGGTGATGCTTGCGTTTACTTTAGTTCAATCACCGATTTGATGTCAATAACTGCATCACTGTTTGATGTCATTTTGTCGGAACTGTTTAGTCGTTTTTAGTGGTCGATTTTTTTTAAGTCACATTTCTTATGTTTGGTATTTTTTCCTTAATTAATGTATATCAGCTACTTTAACATCGTGTGAGTCTATCTGGCGGGCCCCAACGAGATTTATCAATAGGTCATAGCTTTTCATAAAGACATTTTTTTGTACCTAAAGGAAATAAATAAGATATATTTTGTACCTCAACAGTTTTTGATTAAATGAAGTTGCTATGAAGTGTCTAGCTAGCGGGCCCCTAATGATTATTTTTTTTTGTTATTATACTTATAGATCGCCCAATAGTGCTTGGAGTTAGAAACTATTATGTACCTTAAAAATGCAAAATTTCGACTTTCTCAGAGCTATACTTCAGAAGATAATCGTTATTTAGACAAAAGTCCAGCCAGCAGGCCCCTTTTTAAATACTATTATTTTTATATCATACAATAGCATTAGGAGCTTGATGCTATTATATACCTTACAAATCCAAAATTTCGACTTTCTGCGAGCTATACTTCAGAAGATAATCGTTATTCAAACAAACGTCCAGCCAGCAGACCCCTTTTTAAATACTATTCTTTTGTATCAGACAATAGCATTAGGAGCTTGATGCTATTATATACCTTACAAATCCAAAATTTCGAATTTCTGCGAGCTATACTTCAGAAGATAATCGTTATTCAAACAAACGTCCAGCCAGCAGACCCCATTTTAAAAACTATTCTTTTGTATAATACAATAGCATTAGTAGCTTGATACTATTATGTACCTTATAGATCCAAAATTTCGACTTTCTGTGAGCTATACTTCAGAAGATATTCGTAATTGAAACACGGTACGGAACCCTAAAAATCCCGCTAATTGGACGTTTGGCTAAATAACGAATGTCTTCTAAAGAATAGGTCACAGAAAGTCGAAATTTTGGATCTATAAGGTACATAATAGTATCAAGCTACTTATGCTATTGTATGATACAAAAGAATAATATTTTAAAAGGGGCCTGCTGGCTAGACGTTTGTCTAAATAACGATTATCTTCTGAAGTATAGCTCTGAGAAAGTCGAAATTTTGCATTTGTAAGGTACATAACAGTTTCTAACTCCAAGCACTATTGAGCGATCTATAAGTATAATAACAAAAAAAATAATCATTAGGGGCCCGCTAGCTAGACACTTCATAGCATCTTCATTTAATCAAAAACTGTTGAGGTACGAAAATATATCTTATTTATTTTCTTTACGTACAACAAAATGTCTTTATGAAAAGCTATGACCTATTGATAAATCTCGTTGGGGCCCGCCAGATAGACTCACACTTTAACATCACCCTTAAAATTAACCACGCACTTCTGGAACATCCCATTTCATCACTTCCCATGTGTGTCGTAAGAGGCGACTAAGGGACTCACCAGAGAATGGGCTGCAGCATTCTCTGTAGGTACATTGCTACAGCAACACTGCGATACCCTACCCATATCTGAAGAGGCCCATATATGTATTTTCTAGTTAAATCAAATCTTCATGCGTTAATTTTAGGATACCTTTTACATCTCTATTTTCCGTCACTTCAATTTCACTGAAATACATCAACATCATCTTCCTGCCCTTATCCGATGTAACTTAAGGGTCTGCGCATCACGTTTTATTCCATTCAGTTCTATCACCCGTTATGCTATCACTGGTTCCCTTCTCTTTCATATCACTCTACACACAATCCTTCCATCTTTTCTTTGGTCTCCCTCTTCCCCTCCATCCATCCACATTTATCCACATTTATTTATATCACCAAAACTATACCAACTGAATATAGGTATGATACCTCGAGGCTGATCACGTCATTGGCCAGCACTACGACCCTCAAATCATGTTGACAACCTCGACAGACACAGTTAACGAATTCTTTATCATTCACCTGACGGTCATGCGGGGCAGTGATACCAACAATCATTGTGTGGCATTCTTATCTGTCTTTACAACCATATCAGGATTAACGTCAACAATAGTCCTGTCAGTAATGATTTACGATGGTACTGCAATTAATTGATAAATTAATACCATTTTCAGGAACTTGTTCGACTACTGAAGTATTATCATTATATTTTATTTTGATGCTGGAGGCTGTACTGGTTCATTACCATTTTGCCAATCCGTTCAATTCTTTCCATTTATAGTTCAACATAGAAATTCATCATTGTGCTCGCCTCCATCATGTTAGAGTCGGCTAACCTGACCGTATGCAGTAAAAGAAAACCTGTGAAACAGCTGTACTATTTTACATAGAACGACTGTGCAACTCTCCGATTAACGTAGTTTTTAATTTTTTCATCAATATCCATCTTCGTTCCTCAGATGATGATCAGCAGTGGTGGATGGACCTGCTATTTCATCATGGGCATGTCTTTTGGCGCCTCGACAGTGTTCATACCACAGATAAGGAAGGAGGCTAATTCCTTCGATGCTGTTAGTGAATCTACAGCTTCTTGGATACGTAAGTAACTGTTTTACCTTGTTAAAAGCATCTACTTCAGAAATATCGTAAAAATCGTTACTTAGGGAATCTACCAAACGGAAAGTTCTGTGAGAAAGTAACATAATTATGAAGTTATTGAAGACGAGAAAATCATACTAAAAAGAATACGACTCCTAAGCAATATTACATAGAATGTTGACTAAACACGATAATTATGTCAGGCGTTTGAAAAATAAAAAGTATTGGCTCGAGCCAGAAAACTTTAGTGTTAATGAAGTTGACAAATTGTACAACTGTATCTAATTATTTTTCTTTATTTTCCAGCTGCCATTATGGTCTACTCAGGCCTACCTTGGACCTTCATACTGCCAATCTTCATGAAGTATATCGGAAGAAAGTACACATTTATGTTTGTCACCATTAGCAATCTGATCAGCTTCGTGGTTTTCTACTTAAGCGTCACTGTCAACCAAATCATCATCAGTCAGGTGATAAATGGCATCAACACTGGATCCCACTTCACCGTATCAGTCATGATCATCACAGAATATACCTCACCTAAGCACAGAGGATTTTTCTTGACTGTGAAATCTGCTACTCTCTTCTGGGGAATATTCATGTCGAATGCCATAGGAACATTTTTCCACTGGAGAAACATTGGCATCGCTGGTATTATATGCAGTGCCTACGGATTATTGATAGCAATCGTTCTCCCAGAATCACCATTTTGGCTGGCTACAAAACAACGTTATGAGAGGTGCTCGGACACTCATAGGTGGATGATGGGGCAAGGCAAGCAAGCGGAAGCGGATTTAGAAAAACTGATAAACTATCAGAAGAATCTCGTACTGGAGGAGAAATCAAAGAATTTCGAGCTAAAAGGATATATAGCTGACTACCTAAGAGTGATATCATCAAGGCAGTTTTATAAGCCTTTGGTTTTATGTTTGATAGTGCACTCTTTATATATTTTTTCTGGAAAGGTAGTGTTTAGTGTGTATGCGATAGATATTATAAGTAAGATAACAGCTGGACATCACATATCGCCGTATACAGCTATGTTAGTATTAGATGGCGTTACAGTATTCTGCATGTATATTGGGTGTTTAGTTGCGAAAGTATTACCGAGAAAGAAATTACTAATAGGCTCATCTTTAGTTGGAATCGGCTTCCTTCTATCGATTTCATTGTACGCATATCTTATAAAATTGTCGCTTGTAGTTGAGAATAATTATTTTGCCATATTTTTGTTGATAGGTTACTCAATGGGACTATGTTTTGGCCCTGTTATATTGACACAAACAATTTCTGGAGAATTGGTTTCTATTGAAGCTCGTGGTCTTTCATCATGCTGCATGGATTTATCTTCAAAGATACTTTTAGGTACTTTAGTTAAATTATCACCATTCTTATTTAAATCATGGGGTACTCATGGTGCTTTCTTATTCTTTGGATTATCTACATCGTTCTTCTTGTTCTTGATTTATACATTCTTGCCTGAAACTAAGGATATGACTTTACAAGAAATTGCCGAATGGATGAAGGGTAATAAGAAAAGTCCTGTTTTGCAAGAAGAGACTAACTTCTTACCTCCTGAAAAGAGTTAAAAGGACGTAATAAAATCATCTATACTTTTCAAATACATAAAGTTTAAGTCTGTTTGTATTGTCTATATAATAGATTTTTACACAAGACACACGGTACTTATTCCAAATTTAATTTTTGACCACATTTTTCTATCTGTTAATAAATTTCGACTCGATTCGATCTTTGAAACGTCTGAACCGATTGGCGGGATTTTCACTGGCCGAACTGATGTTACAAAGAGTAACTAGTTTACTTTTATATTAGATAAATATAAATAATAAGACATCCACGCAAAAAATAAAACCTATGAAATTGTGAACACAATCCGATTTATTGTCGCAGGTGTCAGCTAGTTACGTATGAAGCTAGTCATCTTCATCTTATTTAAGTTTATTGTTAACAATTTGTTTGTTTAAAACTTTGTTGTTTGTAGCTATATGGTGGGCGCCAGATAAACCTGCAATAAAGTACATTGACATTTCCTTAATATCATCCGAACAATAAATTATGAAGCGTATTTCATAACTAGATAACGTAAAGGATCACGATAAAAATCGGTTCCGGACAGCTTTATGTATTTATTTTTGTTATTTGTTTTGATAGGGGCCTGTCCGGCCCCGGCGACACACCGGTGTGTCGCGAATTAATCGCGAATTTAATGTTTATTTACATATACATAAGATTTACTTTATATTAGGGAATTTTCACATGTTGGGCCGGAGTGGTTAAGAAAGTCAGTAAAATGTGCGTTAATGACCGTTATTGTACGTTTGCCTGGTGTGTACCATAGTGTATAATGTACAAATATTTGATACGCCTATCTAAATTTAATAAGGAGTTCTCAAAATATATTCTTGTTCACAGAACAAGAACGATTGAATTTTTATGGAACTTTTATTGAAATTAAAACAATGATGAATGAACTGGTATGTTTTTAATTTTATTGATAAATTTAAAAATATGCACTACGAATGTTTAAACTTGTTTTGACATATCTACGCAATAAAATAATTAAAAATACCACTGACTCGATTTATTTTAATTTAAGTACAGTCAACAAAAGAATTGAATGCTTAGGCAAAATATAAAAGCATTACACAAACTTAAAGTAGTTTCTGTTGTAATTGTTCTCCTTTTGAGGAGTCATGAGGTCCCGAGTTTTTTTTCGTCGTCAACGTGTAAAAAAATGACTGCGATACATGAAAAGGGGTCAGTGTACAACTTTTACTATGGGACCAACCCCAAAATCGTGAAAATAAATCCGCTGTTCAGTACATTTTGTCGAGTTATGCGGACAGAAATGAACCAACACTGATATTGCCATAAAAAACACCGTCTGACCCATACATTTCTATGTGCATAAGTCGACAAAATGTATTGAACCCCTGATATTTTTTTTTTGCGATTCCGGGGTTGGTTCCATATTAAAAGTTGTTTATAATGATGAGAAAAGTGATCCCTTTCTGCTGATATGATGATGATGATGACAGTAGGTTGTGGTACACAGTCATGGAGCTCGTGGCTTAATAATAACAGCCGATGCCATGGGTCGATCTTCAAGGTTAAGCATTGCTAACCGAGATCGGTCTGTGGATGGGTGACCATCTTAACACATCGAAATTCCTTCGTGCCTAGGAAAGCATGTAAAGCCGTTGGTCCCGGCTGTCATTTGTAGAACTTTGGCAGTCGTTATGGATTGTCAGAAGCCGGTAAATCTGATACCAATCTTGCCAAGAAGTACCGTTTTAGCCAGTTAATGGATTGTAGACATCTGGTAGGCTGCCACTTCACGTAAAATACTGGCATTCAGCTGAATCCGGTTTGACTAGGAGCCGACCCCAATATAGGTAAGAAAAGGCTAGGCAGGTGATGGTGACGGCCTGTTGTGGTACATAGGTGAACTTAAAGCAATCTGGCATACTTCACCATGCCTTTGGGTTACAAAGACGAGATAAAGATAAAAAGACAAAGAAAAAATATTTAAAAATCATGTCATTGTAATCGTCAACTAAGCTCTATTTATCACACTTCCAACCTGTGCTTCCAAGCTACCTGTGCAGACCCCTTCGCCAGCATACCTACCAATCTCTTTGATTGTATGTACAACGAAAACGTTCGCTAAATATATTTGAACGAGTTTTACGATTCAAACAAGTTTTAGTCAAGTACAAAGTTAGAATTAGCATCCTTATGTTGTGTGGGTTCTGCACCAACCAGGAAATTGATTGACAATATTGGAACTAAGTTTCAATCAATTTAACTAAGTAAGTCTTTAGTACTGATCCAATTACAAAAATCCCATGGGCTACTTTTCATCACGAGGGTAAAACCGCGGAATTAAAAAGAAAAGTGCATTCGTCTCGTTTGGTAAATATAATATAAAAAAATGATGTTCAGGCTCAGAACAAAACGGAAAGAGTGTTTAATCACATTTTTACGCAGCGCATTGTGTCCAAAATAACTCCCCACCCGCGCCTCACCCACCCGCGTAGTGTTACCTGCGCACCATGACATTACCTCTTTTAGGGTAAAATTAAAATTAAAACAACTATTTAGCGGGCAGAGGGGGTACACTTAACTGTAACACACTCATTGGCGATTGACTAATTGATAATTAATCGAACCACGCCATTCCGGCGTGGTTTACACTGCCTCACATTTGAGCGCGTTGACAGTTTCTGCTTTCTTCTGTATTCTGAGTATTCAGGTACAACTAACGAACTCTAGTTTTTACTTAGGTCGTTTAATTTTGTTTTAATTTACAGACTCGAGTTTGACCAGTATCTGGCCGGTCTATTCTGTCAACCTTGTAAATGAACTGTCATTCAATCTTAATAATTAATCGTATGGATTGACAGTTCACTTCACTCAAGTTTACACGGTGAGCTGTTTACAGAAACACTACTGGCGGTCGATTCTGTCGACATCTCACGGTGTTCACCTAGTCGGAGTGAACGACAACTAAGCTGCCATTCCATTTTATTTGTATGGTTTGACAACTCACACTTTGTATGGTGTGCACCCACAAGTGTGGTAGCCACATCTTTCATGGGGTACTGTTTAAAATGTTACAATAAAATACCTCTCCAGATATTAGAATTAAATGAAACAATATTTGAATGTTGTGTTAAGCGCACACTATGCAGGCAAGCATATTATAAGTTGGGGGATTAAGATAAAAATGCTTGGCTCAATGTTGGTCCTGCTCCACAGCCACTAGGGCGCACAAATTAGTTATTTAATTATTTTTTTATTTTTTTTTAGCAGTTGTGAGACCCGCTGAATATTGAAAGAACATAGAGTTTTCATTGTATAGACTCGAACTAATTTTGCATTGTATAATTTCATGCATTAACGGCACATGTGTGAGTACTGTGTACCTTCAAGTCAAACTATCATTTTTGGGTAAGACTTGAATGTGCCCTGGCTGTTGGGAGTGTCATGCTCACTCAAGTCTCTCTGATGGTGCAGTTTGTGTTTCATTCATCATTTGGCTCCGTCAGCTGGGACTGGTCATCTCTCAACTGCCACGGTTTGTTTTAATTTGTTAGTATTTTGAATAGTTCCTTTTTAACCGACTTCTAAAAAAGGAGGAGGTTCTCAATTCGGATGTTTGTATTTTTTTTTTTTTTTTTTTTTTTTTTATGTTTGTTCGGGCATAACTCCGTCGCTTGCTAACCGATTTGAAAAATTCTTTTTTTGTTGGAAAGGGTATACTTTCCAAATGGTCCCATTTAAATTTTATCAAAATCGGTGAAGCAGTTTGATTTTTAAATTTAAATATCTGGAAAAAATATGTGGAAAAATCATTCATTTACACGAAATTGTGTACTTTTGCTATCCTGTGACTATCCAGTGGTGTTGTTAGGTGTGGGGTACCACTAAAAAGTGAAAAATTAAAAACTTTTTCACAAAAAAAAGAAACCGACTTCCAAAAAACACTATAAAGTTCAAAATAACTTTAATTTCGGAAGTCGGTGACAAATAACGAAGAAGCAACCAAAAACACCGACTTCCGAAATTAAAGTTATTTTGAACTTTATAGTGTTTTTTGGAAGTCGGTTTCTTTTTTTTGTTTGCTTTTGTCGTGCACGTCTTTTTACATCGTTCTCACATGTCTGAATAATTTCAACAAGAACAATGTAACCACAACTTTGTAATAATTAATTGATTCAAAAGAGTGTCCATGGAGTTTCTTGTACGTTCTTCTCCATAGAGATCTACGCTTTGGAACGTGCAAATAGCTTCACCTCTTTGACTGACCGACCTTGACAATTCAAAAGTGCCTGTAAATGGTTTAATTGAAATAAATGCTTTGACTTTGACTTTGACTTTGACTTTGACTTTGACCCCGCCCAAGTGTTCACTTCGACATGTTTACAGAATCGCACTGCAGAACGATGTAAGCGATGGCGTGATCGACGATAAAGCGTATACGTTTCTCAAATTTCCGTGGAGTACCCTAAAATCTTTTTCGGTCTGAGCCTAAAGGCTTGTACAATATTAAGGAATTGTAGTTCGTATTGACGTTACGCAAGTTTTGGAGTTCACGGGTATTTAGTGAGTTTCAATGATGAGTGAAACGGACATATCGCAAGATGGATTTGTATGGGTCTATTTCTTGAGACAAGTAAGTACCTTATATTTTATTTACGATGGTCAACAGGCCTAACAAATTAAGTTGTTCTTCTAAATTTTAATGATTTAGGAAATATTTTATTAACTACTTATTAATATCGACTAATAAATAAAGTAACATACATGAATTGGTACCTTTTATTAATTAATAAATGCATAAGCGTGAGTTAATAAGATTACTTTTAGCATTGAAATGAATTGATGTACCTCTAAAGTTTCTTTTCCCCTAAAGTAAATAACAGACATTTGCGTCTAGGTAAGATCAATGTGTTCGTATATCTATTACGAACAGTCAATAACTATGCTTGCCTCTTTTTTTATGTATGGGAAAACATCAAATGACTCCTTTCGCTCTGGACGGAATGGAAGGGAGTGTCAGACTCTTACTGACTAAAACCCATCTGTGTTCCTCCTAATGCCCTTGGCGTTCCAGGGCCGCGGTGACTCTTTCGAACAAATTCCGCAACCCTGGCAGGCACTGGCCCTAGCGGGCCTCGTCTTTATGCTGACATCTTTTTGTGACGCGCGTGGAACACAACGCGCCGTCGAGTATCACCTCTTCTGTTCAAATATTTTTTCTTGAGAAACGTTGTAATGATAATGCTTCTTTCATTTCATCGAAACTATTCACAGCAGTCCCATAAAATGTCGTTAAAAATGTGGGTATAGATTGGGACTATAGCGGTATTAACGTCAATTTTCTGCCCAACTGTCGCACTTAAGATTTGCAGATGACTTTGTGGTTTTCACTGAGAACTTCGATGACCCCCAGAAAATGCTTCAAAATCTTTAAGATGCTTCTTTTAAGTTGGGTCTTGGGATGAAAATGACCAAGACGAAGGTAATGGCAAACACCTTCAACGATTCAAATCTGGAAATGAATTGTTGGAGATGTTTAACCGATATGTTTATCTTGGCCATATCCTTTCAATTGGCAAAGAAAATCAACAAACGGAGGTATCGACAGGAACATACCTTGGATGGGCCGCTTTTATAAAAATGGACGACATTCTGAAGCCTGCCAAAATTCCGCAATGTCTGAATTCCCGCCTTTATAACCAGTGTGCTTTTCCCACCATGACTTACTTACTTACATGGACGCTCACGCAGGAGGCTGTGTACAGACTGATAGTTGCATAGAGAGCCATGGAGCGTTCCATGCTTGGTACGTCGTCGAGATCCGAAGACGTACCTACGAAGGTTTTCATACATCGGAAAACGAATTGTAGAACTAAAGTGGAGCTGGGCAGGACACTTGGCAAGGCGCGGTGATGATAGGTGGAGTAAGGCAGTGACTGAGTGGCGTCCGAGGACTGGAAGAAAAAGTATTGGTCGACCGGCGGCGAGATGGGCGGATGATATTGTTGCCATCGTGGGTAGAACCTGGATGAGGCTGGCACAGGAACGTGGGGATTGGCACACGAAAAGAGAGGCCTATGCTCAGCAGTGAGCGAAGTTGGACTGTGGATAATGATTTGCTAAGTTTGTTAACACGCGATAGACCTACATAAAGTTGTCCATGGGAAACCAACCAGAAGAGAAGTCAACCCCCGCAGAGGACACGGCGGAGTATACGGTGAAGGTCTGCCCTGCTTGGGCGGAGCACCGCCGTGTCTTCGTCAAGGCGATCAGCAACGGCGACCTCTCGCTACCGGCTCTGGTTCACTCCATGGTCCAGAGCGCGGAGGCGTGGGAAGCCGTCACGTCCTTTTGCGAAACAGTAATGCTAGTAAAGGAAGGGGCGGGCCGCGTGAAGGAGAGGCAAACGTCACTCCTTAGCCGCCGATACAGAAGAAGACGCCCCGGGCGTTAGGAGTCGCAGGGCGATTCCCGGCTACCGTAGGCACAGGCCTGCGGACGGCGAGCGTTGGGTGGCTCGCGGCCCGATAACAACCAGCGGCCCTACCATGACGTGACGTCCGGGTCGACGAAGCGTTGTGTTCCATGCGCGCCTCCAAGAGATGTCAGCTAAGTTCAAGGGGCCTGTTAGGGCCAGAGCCTGCTAGGGTTGCGGAATTTGTTCGAAAGAGTCACCGTGACCCTGGAACGCAAAGATCATAAGGAGAAACACAGATGGGTTTTAGCCAGTAAGAGTCTGACACTCCCTTCCAGTCTACCCAGAGCGGAAGAAGTCATTTTGATGATTTCCCATCCATAAAAAAAACCCCGCAAC
Source organism: Melanchra persicariae (assembly GCA_947386135.1). NCBI lineage: Eukaryota > Metazoa > Arthropoda > Insecta > Lepidoptera > Noctuidae > Melanchra > Melanchra persicariae. The sequence continues at coordinate 2,025,391 of OX376661.1, read as the reverse complement.
GAATAGAGTAGAGTATGGACTCCGTTGTGCGTAGGTGTCCTGGCTAAGTTTGCCGGCCTAGCTCCGTCCAAGTGTACAGAAGTAACCAGGGTGCTTTACAGGTTGAGTGGAGAGAATTAACCGTTCAAAAAAAAATTAAAATAACGTCAGTGGAGCAATCAGACCAAATCTTTTTCTTATGTTATGTATCAAATGCATAACGGTAAGTTTTGTATCAAAAGAATCACTGTTTATAAAAAAAATAACACAATACAAACATACAAAGTCACATACACAAACAGCCAGACCCGGAACAACTATCTGTAGGCCATACAAATATTTGTTCCGTGCGGGAATCGAACCCGCGACACGCAGCGCAGCAGCCGATCGCTCAACCACCGCGCCAACCGTGTCGTCCTTTTAATTACTATCAGGTTTATGTGTAAAAATCTTCTAAAAATCTTCTCAAATCTCAATTATTTTGTGCATTCAATTACGAACAAAAATCTTTTAAAATCAATATTGCTTACCTCCCATAACATACGGCGTGATAATATGTAGCCTAAAGTTTTCCTTGGTTTACAAAGAACATTTTTGTTGAATTTCAATTCAATCTATCCAGTAGTTTTGGCGTGAAGCCGTACCAGACACACATACAAACAGACAAACAGACAAAAATTCTAAAAAGTCACTTTTTGTCATCAGTTACGTTTTTCTAACAAAAGCCACTTATTTTTTCTCGAAAATTCTCAATGTACAGTTTTTCTTTCGTTACTGTTTTATTTTATGTATAGATGTACATACATAATCCATTTTAATTATCAAACCATTTAAATGGATAGGGATTATATTTATATCTTATTACTAAAATAAAATAAAATTAAAGTAAATTAATATAGTGCTGAATAGTTTGTAAAAAAGCGGTCACTGTGATTTAACCAAAATAGTTAAGACGTATACCCTTGCGGAATTATTTATTGGTAATAATTAGTACTTGAATCATGTATTAAATCATTTTTACGTACAATCAATAGTTTTCTCAGTGCACGCCAAACAATGTTTTTTTTGTGAAAACATTGGAGATAGCAAAATTGTGACAAAAAAAACATTGATTGTCGTGCAGTAATTTCATTTTAATAGAGTTCATAAGATAAAATCAACGTGAGATATACCAACTGTTGATATAATTTCTTTACATATAACATTTATTTATTCTAAAACTTTATTAGTATAACGTTGTTTGATATAACGTCTATGTAATCGAAAATCATTAGGTCTAACGTTTAATAATAGGTCTGTCTTTACCTATGAAATTGCCGTTTTGTATGAAAAAATTTCAACGAATTTTTTTCATGTAAAAAATTATTTGTATTAATCGAAGTAATCACCCATGCAATCAATGCATCTTTGCCAACCCAGTGGCAGTTTATTGATGCCCTTCTTAAAGAAATCAGCTGGACGGGAGGCAACAAATTCTTCAAAGGCATTTTGTACTGCCTCTCGGGTATTGAATTTTTTTCCCGCCAAGAAGTTATCCAAATTCTAGGAAAAGTAGTAGTCTGTAGGCGCAAGGTCTGGTGAGTAGGGTGGATGACGGAGAGCTTCCAACCTCAGTTCTTGCATCTTGGAGACCGTCTGCTGTGCAGTATGAGGTCGCGCGTTGTCGTGCAGGAGCAGCGGAGACGAGCGATTGACCAATGTTGGTTGGAGATGTGCCAGCTTCTCCATCATTGTGTTCAGTTCTTCACAGTACACATCTGCAGTAATGCTCACCCCGTTTGGTAAGAAGCTGTGATGAATCACACCGGCGCTAGACCACCAAACAGTGACCATCACTTTTCTAGGGGTAAGTTTTCGTTTAGGGTATTGTTTAGGTGCTGAACCAGGATCCAACCAACTTGCTGAGCACTTGCGGTTATCAAACAGAATCCATTATTCATGCGGTTCAAAATTCCTTCATTTGTGTGTCTGTTGAGCAGTGCAAGGCACGTCTCGACGCGTACTTCGCGCTGGCGATCATTGAGTTCGTGGGGCACCCATTTGTCAAGCTTTTTTACCTTGCCAATTTGACGCAAATGGACCAATATTGTTTTGACGCTAACGTCGAAAGCTGCTGCTAATTCAGCCGTAGATTGTGTATCATCAGCTTCCACAATCGCCTTTAATTCGTCATTGTCGACCAAAGTCTTCGGACGACCGCGAGGTTCATTTTTCAGGTCGAAATTTCCAGAACGGAAGCGAGCAAACCAATAACAGGTGGTGCGTTGGTTTGTAGTGTTAGCTCCGTAATCGTCGTTGATGTTGCGTGCCGCTTGTGCCGCGTTTCTGCCACGACGGTACTCATATTCCATAATTACTCGAATTTTTAACGTATCCATGATGACGAAAAAGATTGAAATGCGATGAAAATGTAACACTAATCAATAAACAAATGACTACTTTTGGAAAAAAAAAAACATGTTTTTAAAATAAAATTAATTTGAAATTAGAATTCTTAGCCAAACAAAAATTATTTTGATTTGAAATGGCCAGTACTGAAGAACGGCAATTTCATAGGTAAAGACCTAATATATATAAAAAACGTCATTATGACACCGGGGGACTCAAAGTACCCCGACTCGGATATTTTTTTTAAACCACCCAGAAATAGGAGCTCCGCGAAGCGGGGCTCCGTCGACCTATCTTAGCACAGGTGGTAATCAGTTAGACCAAATAAGTTTTATATCTTTTGAGTGGTATGTCAAACGATCTTATATTTAATGTATGTTATGTCAAACGATGTCATATTTAATGTATGTTATGATTATAAAAATTAGTTATTTTAAAATTATATCATTACATTATATCGTACATTATATCAACTAATCGCTATATTAAATAAAATTATAGGTTCCGTTGTTAAATGATATTAATTTTAGAGATTTTGTTTTTATATCTACCGTCATGTATTACTTACGCCCTAATATCAAATTCACATTCACATTTTTTTTTCATTTTAATTTTACTCGAATATGGCGAAGCAAAGGGACGGTCATGATTTTGACCGGAACATTGACGACCACCCACGGCTGTCCTCAATCTATTTATTTATATTTAAATCTTGTGTCAGGGTGTTTGTGGTCGCACTCCTCCGAAACGGCTTGACCAATTTCTATGTATTTTTTTTTGTATATTTGGTTGGTATGAGAATAGGTCAAAGTATTATTTCATACTTGATTTGCTTGTACAAACTTGCGGGCAAAAGCTATTAAATGAATATGTCCTTTTTTAAGAGAGTAAAAAAACAGTAAACAAATAAATCTTCGTTAAAAAATACAGTTTTTTTTTTCGATTTTGTCAAGTTATTTTCCTACACTGCATGAATTATTCAACTTTATGGTTTGTATGTTTATTTTTATTGCAATAAAATTCTATTTACATACTCATAGTAAAAATAAAAGCGGAAATTAAGTCTATTCTATTAAAATATCTACACATAATAATTATGACGTCATAATACTCGTAACTAATAACATTATTGGAAAAACTTCCTACTTCCTATCTTTATGAGACTTCTTGAGGGTTAAAAGCACAGTTTCCAAAATAAAAAAAAATGGTGTCGTAGGTCGACTGGCGACCTTACCTCGAAATATCCCGGCAACGTGACACTTTAAGACACTATGTTCCTAACATTTTTTTATTTATTTCCTCTGCCGATATATACGAATACGATACGATATATATTATGTGGAAGAGAATAATGGAGTTGAGGCCTTTTATATACTGGGCGACTTTAATGCGCACCCGAATGAGTTGTTTTACAATGAAATGTTGAACTCTTGTATGGATCTTGATTGGCTATGCGTAGATGTAAAAATGTGTCCTGAAACTACCTATACATTTTATAGTGATGCTCACGGCTGTACTAGATGGTTAGACCACTGCATCGTCATAGAGTCAGCACGGGATTCAGTCGTTAGTGTGACTTTGCTCTACGACGTGTATTGGTCGGACCATTTTCCATTGGTAGTGGAATGTAATTTGAATAGGCTGAAACCTAAAGTTAATGATTTGGTAGCGGTGAAACCTATTAACCGTGTCGTATGGGGTGAGAGACAGTTACAGCAAGTAAATCAATACCATGACATTTGTCACTCAAGACTACGTTTGATAGATTTTCCGCAGGAGTTGAGTAAATGTTGTGATGGTTTTTGTGCTAATGAGGAACATCACTCGGTTCTTGATAAATTATATGTGCAAATTACTGATACGTTATCTCAGGCAGCTACTCAAACACATAGGAAAAAATGTCGCAGAAAGGGAGGCTATGTCATTGGGTGGAATAAGCACGTAGCGGGCCTTCATCGGGAGGCGCGGCTTAAGTTTCAATTGTGGAATTTAGCTAGGCGACCAATTAATGGCCGAGTCTTTGATGAGATGTCGGAGGCGAGGAAACATTTTAAGGCTAAATTAAAATGGTGTCAGGATAGTCAGGAACATTTTAAAATGGACATCCTTGCATCCGACCACTCCTCTAAGGATTTTAAAAGTTTTTGGAAGCATACTAACAAAATGAACGTTGGGCCTAGCTTCCCGATGAGTGTTGGTGGCTTTGCTGACCACAATGACATTGCCAAGGCTTTCAGAAAGCATTTTGCTGTGCGGTCGCCCTCGGGTCCCTCGTCTGGTGAGGTGAGCGGTGGTGAGCCCGTCGTGACGGGGCAGAATGTAAAGATACCTGCGAAGAGTGTGGCTAACATTATTAAAAAAATGCAGCGTGGAAAATCACCTGGTCACGATGGGCTCAGTATCGAGCATTATAAATTTGCGGGGGTTCACTTGCCACGAGTACTGTCGATGTTTTTCAGTCTGTGCATAGGTCACTCTGACCATAGTTGTTCCAATAGTTAAAAACAAGACGGGTGATGCGTCTGACATTGGTAACTACCGACCCATCTCACTCGCTACCACAGCAGCCAAGGTACTTGACAGTCTGCTGAATAGTCGCCTCACAGCACAGATTGAGTTGCACGATGCCCAGTTCGGGTTCAAAACAGGAGTCTCAACAGAGAGCGCTATTTTGAGTTTGAAGCGAACTGTCATGTACTACACAGCGAGGAGGACCCCGGTACTTGCGTGTTTCCTCAACTTGTCAAAAGCATTTGATCTGGTCGTATATGACGTGCTGTGGGGCAAGTTGAGGGACGCGGGTGTGCCGGCGGAGTACACCTCCCTTCTCAAATATTGGTACTCTAACCAAAAGAACCGGGTGAGGTGGGTGGGTACTCTATCGGACGAGTACAGGCTGGAATGCGGAGTCAGACAGGGGGGGTTAAGCTCGCCTCTGCTATTTAACCTCTACATCAACCGGCTCATCGAGCGACTGAGCGATACACATGTCGGCTGCCACATTGATGAAACGAGCGTCAATAATATAAGCTATGCAGACGATATGGTGCTCCTCAGTCCCTCGATGGGTGGGTTGAAGAGGTTGTTATCGACCTGCGAGGCTTATGCGAAGGAGCATGGTTTAATATACAACTCAAAGAAGAGTGAGATTCTTGTATTTAAAGCACCCAAGCAGCAACCACGCAGTGTTCCTTCCTTAAGTCTCAACGGCGTAACACTGAAAATTGTTGATAGTTTTAGGTACCTTGGCCACATTGTCACGAGCGACCTAAGAGATGACGCAGATATAGAGAGAGAGCGCAGGGCGCTGTCTGTGAGGAGCAATATGCTTGTCCGCAGGTTCACTCGTTGTACTACAGACGTCAAAGTAACCCTTTTTAAGGCGTTCTGTCAATCCTTTTACACGAGTGGCCTGTGGGTATCATACACGCGCCGAGCCTACAGCGTCCTGCGTGTTCAATTTAATAATGCTTTTAGGATGCTGTTGGGACTGCCATGGCGTTGTAGCGCTTCAGGAATGTTCGCGGAGGCTCGCACAGATGGTTTCCATGCCATCATGCGAAAGAAAGCGGCCTCCTTACTACAACGCTTGCATGGGAGTGACAACAGCATCCTGAAAATGATAGCTGCCAGACCAGACTGTCCCATTCAGAGACACTGGGTGGGGACGGTCATAGGTCAACCTAAATAATAAGTAAAATTAAAACACTAACTAACAATACTAACCTACTTATTTATGCACCATTGTTACTAACACCAAAATACTAACTGAATTATGGACCTTGTCTGAAATAAAGTTTAATTTATTTATTTATTTTATATACATTATTCACCGTGCGCGACGATAAAAAAAAAACAAAATGCAACGATCTAAGCCACAAAGGTTCTATCCCCTTTCCACAAGAAATTTCTCAATTACAGTCCCCAGACTGTAATTGAGAAATTTCTGACAGGAAATTATTTATCTATGAATTATTATAGTTAATAGATAAATAATAATAAGAAAGATATTACTAAAATTGTAAAGTATTACAAGTTAAAAATAATATTTAAACTTAGTGGAAAAGTAAACATGTTGACACGCTTTTGAATTTATTCTTTTATTTTCATGGCAGAAAACGTCATTTTTGTTTCGTTAGGCTCAAATTCTTTATGGCGTGGCTAGGGAGTGACATCACATGCAATTAGTGCAGGGTCTGATGTTATACATTTAAACTTTATTCTTTTATTTAGCCCATACTGGCCCAATGCTGGGCAAAGGCCTCCTTTTGGGGGAGGCCTTCCAATAACTCTTTTCATGCGCCACCTCGTACCAGCCTTTATATTAGGTACGCGTTCAAGTCGTCTCGCCATCTCTTTCTGGGTCGGCCTCGGCGGCGCCATCCATCTTTGGGCATCCATTGTGTTTAAATATAATTTTTTTTACTGCGTCTTGTCTTTTCGGGCTAGGTTTCGAGAATAAAATGTAAAAATTGTTATGTCACATTTGTTAAGTATGGAAAATTAACTGTGAAATCAATATCTTTAAATTGGAAAGTCACTGCAACAAACACAGTATCTGCTTAAAACAATATTTTCATTTCAGTTACTGATCAGCAGCGGCGCTTGGTCGTCTTTTTTCATGCTGGGGCTGAGTACTGGCACTCCAACGGTTTTGATTCCTCAGCTACGGAGAGAAGCCAATTCTACTGATGCTGTCAGTCCAGAGATGGCGTCATGGTTACGTAAGTATACGTACATATTTAAATTCCATAGATACAACGTGTAATATAATAAACCCAATACCTAAAACTACTTAAAAGGGGTAATTGTTCAGCAATGTATGGGGCAGTTGATTTTTTTTCACAATTTTGGGGTTTGGTCCCTATAGTAAAAGTTGTTCATAATGACTCATCATTATGAACAACGCAGTCGGCAGTACCTGAAAATGGTGCCCGTGCCCCGTCCTTTCTGTATGTTTATAACAGGTTGGGTAGCCCTGTCCTTCCTATATGTTTGGCGTCGCAACGGTTCTAAACATTTTGTATGAAAAGGACACGGAAGAGATATTTCCGCGCCCCGTCCTCGTCTTGTGTTTTTTTTTGTGTTTTGCGCCTTTCATGCAACGCATATTATTTATATTACAAGCAAAACTTTACTTTTCAATTACAATAAATACGTGGACAGACTTGTAAAATTTGCAAAAAAATCATGCCCTACCATACCCAATTTTTTGGAAAATTACTGTATCCGTACCGTACCTTGAAACTTGACCACATAATTTTATTTCAAAAGAACCTATTGTGGTTCTTTTGAAATAAAATTATATGGTATCAAATATCACTTAAACAACTATGTGTATGTGGAGCTCGTGACAAAATACTATGATCAGCTGTGTACGTGTCGGTCTTCAAGGTAAAGCATCGCTTGCCGAGTTTGGTACATGGGTGGGTGATCTTCCTACCATACCAAGATTAATCCGACCCTTGGAAAGCACGTTAAGCCGGTTTGGCCCCGGCTGTCATTTGGAGATCTTTAACAGAATCATGCTACCCAATTACTGGGTTGTGGGGGCAGATAGGTAGTCGCTGAATGTAAAAAACTGGTTTTCCGCAGCTTCCAGCGGTTATGTTTCCAGCGACTGTTTCTATTGGTTAAAAAAACATTACTTAAAGGCTCCTTAGCTTTTGTTTTCTTTTACAAATATTTTATAAGAATTATTATTGTGCTTCCAGCTGCCATACTCAGCTACGCCGGGTTACCCTGGGTCATCATCCTGCCGATCTTAATGGCACTTGTGGGGAGGAAGATCACCCACAGTGTCATCTGCGCCTCTTCATTCATCGGCTTCATCATCTTCTACAACAGCAACGATATCTATACGATCCTCGTCAGCGAAATATTCCAAGGGCTCGTCACCGCTAGCTACATCACCGTATCAGTTGTCATTATCGCGGAGTACACATCAGCTAAATACCGTGGCCTCTTTTTGACCATCAAATCTGCAACATTCTTTTGGGGTATATTAGTCGCAAATGTAATAGGAACCTTTTTTCATTGGAAGAATATAGCCTTATTCGGATCCGTGTGTTCTTTATACAGTTTGGGCACAGTAATTTTCTGTCCAGAATCCCCTCTGTGGCTGGCAACAAAAGGTCGTTTTGATCAATGTGCGAAAGCCCACAGATGGCTGAAGGGGTCAAATAAATCTTCTGAAAAAGAACTCGAAAAACTCATTGCTGATCATCAGAATGATAGACGCAATTTATCTTTCAGAAATCAAGTCCTGGAATCTATTAAATTTGTGACTAAAGTGGAGTTTTATAAACCTGTGTTTTATTCTCTGTTATTGTTGGCATTGTATATATTTTCGGGGAAATTAGTATGTACCGTGTACGCTGTAGATATACTAAAAAACATAACCAGCAATGAGTCTACTGCCTATGCTGGCATGTTAATTTTGGATGCTGTGACAGTTTCAACAATGTATGTGGGATGTGCTTTATCAAAAGCATTCAAAAGACGAAGTTTATTGCTAACGTCTTCTTCTTTTGCAATAGCTTTTTTGTTTTTACTATCACTGTATCTGTATTTAGTTAAAATAGCAGTCATAACAGAAAACAAGTATATTTCAATTCTATTGTTAATTGGCTATTCAGTATGTATAAGTTGTGGACCAATGATTCTATCAACATCTATATGTGGTGAATTAATATCTTTAGAACGCAGAAGTTTATCCATGTGTGCTATAGCTCTTTCTTTTAAGATATTGTTAGGCTCTTTTGTTAGAGTATCTCCTTATATGTTTAAAGCTTTGGGAATGCATGGAACTTTCTTATTGTTTGCATTGTGTTCATCCGTATGTTTGGTTTTGATATATTTTTTCATACCTGAGACTAAAGACAGAAGCCTGAAAGAGATTGCTGATTGTATAAAAGGAGTTAAACCTATGGAAGAGGTTAAGGAATTACTACCAATTGTATCTAGAGATGTGACTATTGTATCAAGTAATAAAATAAATGTAAGTCAATGAATAGTTAATCGTAGTAATGCTGATTATAAAATGATGAGCTTTTCTTAACTCATCATTTCATCATGATTAAAACCTACATTCTAAATCCTTTTGAACTTCGTCGACTAAGATGCCAAGATAACGCAATATACCTATGCCAAAAATAACAAGCCCACAGTCGTTTTGATTGAGTAGTGAAGAATTTTATTTTGACAAAAAAAATCTGACATAAAAACACAGCCGACTTCCAAATAAAAAAACACTAAGAAGTACATCATTTCGAAAGTCGATGTTTTTGGTTGTTTCTTCGTAATTAACCACCGAATTCCGAATTTAAAGTTATGTTGTACTTTGAATATTTTTTGAAGAATTTTTTTAATTTTCACTTTTCACACCTACCACCACTGGAAAGTCACATAAGAACAAAATTTTTGATAAAATTTCACTGGGACCAATTGAAAGTACCTACATTCTTTCACATGTTTTTTTATGACGGAGTTATGAGGTAACAAATATAAAAAATACAACCGAATTGAGAACCTTCTCCTTTAATTGAAATCGGTTGTTTTTTAATTGTGTATATAGACTTGAAATTTAAATAAGATTAAATGGAACAAATATCTAAATCTGTATTTTTTTACAAATAAATATCTAGAAACTGCACAACCCTGTAAGTAACCATTCGGTATCTTATAGAGTCATAGGATAATTAAATTAATGAAATATTTCGTTATCTACAGATTTTTTCAAAGTATTTTAAAATCTGTTGATAACGAAAAATTTTTCCTAAAAACATGGCCAAAAATTGTATGGGCTTGTGCTTCAGAACGAACAGCTATACAATTGATGTCATCTAATACTACTAGTCTTCTTTAAACAAAGTCTAAAAGGCGCATATTGCTCAGCAGTACTGGACAAAGTTATGAAGGTTTAAACAAAAAGTTAATTTTTGACACTACAGGTAAGGTTAATAACGCCTTTTACACATTAATCGACATAAAATATGTCGATTAATGTGTAAAAGGCGTTATTAATATATTATAATTTGGTTTAAGATTAGAACACGACGTGAAAATCATTATCTGTGATCAAGAGTGACTGCCTGTCTGACCTCCATACTCCAGTTACTGGGAATATAAAATATAATATGATGTCCCTTGGTGAGAATGGTTGTCAGACTTTCAGACAACGACGTGAGAAAATGGGGTAAATAATACCTGTCGTGAAATAGTAGGAGGTACTTATTCAAACTAGAACTTACCTCAAAAGTTAACCATTCCGATAAAATAACAGTTACATCAGGGGGTAATGATGATATTACATGCCGTCTGATGCGTTCTCTAATTGTGATACCACCCACAGCAGTTAACACACGCTTGCTAAAGGTCCATTTTCCATAAGTATATATTACACAGGTAACAATTAATTATTAGTCACAAAACGCGCAAACGTCGAAGAGGGAATATGATATTGACAGTAATAATTGACAATTATCGGCGGTATTGCCAGTACTTGAAATAATCCTACCCGTCACTGCATTAATATCTATAAGATTTGATTTATAGATAAGAAAACATACTAAAATAATTAGGTATTTAAGAATAGATTTTAAGCCGCTTATAAAAAACAAAACTCATCACGGCCGCGGCGTTTTGTTTTTAGCCATTATGTTTACCTGTTTTGATCTTTGTTAATATTATATGGCAACATTAATAGGTATTTTAGAACAAAATTTAACAGAAAGTTAGATTATTTTTCCACTTCTGCTATTGGGCATAAAAAGCTATTCAAAATTCTTTATTTTTTATTCAAATCAACTGCAATTAACGCATGTTTGTACTCCGTTGGGTAAATTTTGTCCGCGGCGGTATCGCTCCGCTTGGGTCCCGGTTTAATACCCGGGTAATCTTTAAAAAATAAGGAATACTTTTCCGTTTATTAATTAGATTTCAACGGAAATTAAGAAAATAATGGAAAAGCGCAGTTTTTCTCGTTTTTCTGGTATGTCACTGCGAAGATTGCTAACTAACCTGAGATGTCTTATGAATGACGACGACTATAAAATTATAGATCTGACCTCATTTTTCCTGGTACACTGGGATTTTTTTTGCCACTTCTGCCAATGTAAATGATCAAATTTCTCCAAGGAAGCCTATATAGGAAATTCCTAAAAAAAAAATTGAACTTTCCATACAAAAGTATCATCAACTGATCACAATTTTTATGGGACAATTTTTTTTTAAGGAATAAGAAAAAATTACCCAGTACACGAGCTAAATACATGTACAAATTAAAAAAGTCAACGCGGCCAATAGGTAATAGTACGTACAGGCCCTTCGTGCGTTACCTGGGGCTCGATTCTGCTATTGCAATCGTGTCTCAATGACCGGTCAGTGATCGAATATTTGACAACTTTGACAGTTTTTGTATGGGAAATGTGTCAAAAGTTTGACGTTATACGTCAAAAATCGATCATTGACCGGTCATTGAGATACGATTGCAATAGCAGAATCGACCCCCCCTTGAGGAGTGGCTGGAGAGGCGCCACGGCGTCCTCACCTTCCGCTTGACGCAGGTACTCACCGGACACGGTTGTTTCGGGAGGTACCTGTTTCGGATTCGGCGGGAGGAAACGCCCGGGTGTTTTCACTGTGACGATCGCCCGGAGGACACGGTGGAGCATACGGTGGAGGTCTGCCCTGCTTGGGCGGAACACCGCCGTGTCCTCGTCGAGGCGATCGGCGGCGGCGACCTCTCGCGTCCGGCCCTGGTTCAATCCATGGTCCGGAGCGAGGAGGCATGGGAAGCCGTCCCTCCTTCTGCGAAGCAGTAATGCTAGTAAAGGAGGAGGCGGGCCGCGTGAGGGAGAGACAACCCTCACGCCCCAGCCGCCGCAACATAGGGAGACGCCCCGGGCGTCGGGGGTCGCAGGGCGATTCCCGGCCACCGTAGGCGCGGGTCTGCGGACGGCGAGTGTTGGGTGGCTCGCCATCCGATCAAAGCCAGGCCCGGGTCGACGGCGCGTTGTGTTCCACGCGCGCCTCAAAGAGATGTCAGCATAGCAGTAGGGGCCCGTTAGGGCCAGAGCCTGCCAGAGTTGCGGACTATGTTCGAAAGAGTTACCGCGGCCCTGGAAAGCAAGGGCACTAGGAGGAGCACGGATGGGTTTTAGTCAGTAAGAGTCTGACACTCCCTTCCGCTCTGCCCAGAGCGGGAGAAGTCATTTGATGATTTCCCATCCATAAAAAAAAAAAAAAAAAAGAATCGACCCCCTGACTCCTCTTAGAATGAAGAAAATAAAACGAAGAAATCAAAGGGCACTGACTGCATCACCTCTTCCGTTTAAAATGCCGTATCAGCACTGATATCTTCTGGTAGTCCTGGTACCGCGAATTAAGTTGATTCTTAAGTTTCGTAAGTACTACTTCAAATGAATTAATCAGTTACCCAAATCAATAATAAATCCCATCCATAAAATCAATATCCAAAAACGAATAAACATTTTTTTATGAAACACATTTTTTAAAAAGAGAACAATAGCAACGGAAATCACTTTTAATTTGTATAATGCTTTTAAATTTTGCCTGAGCATTCAATTCTCTTGTCGACTGTACTTAAATTAAAATCAATCAAATCGGTTGTACTTTTAAGTACCTATTTGTTTTATTTAGTAATGTCAAAACAAGGTTAAACTTTCTTAGTGCATGTTTTTAATTTTATAAATAAAATTGAAAAAGATACCAGTAATGAAACAACCAATTCATTCATCATTGTTTTAATTTCAATCAAAGTTCCGTAGAAATTCAATCCTTCTTGTTCTGAGAATAAGAATATATTTTGAGAACTCCTTACTAAACAGGAGTACCCCATGATTCGAATAAGAATGGTGATAATTTAACTAAAGTACCTAAAAGTATATTTAAAGATAAATACACACAGTATGATGAAAGACCACGGGCTTCAATAGAAACCAATTCTCCAGAAATCGTTTGTGTCAATATAACAAGACCAGAATATACCCCATTGAGTAACCTATCAACAAAAATATTGCAAAATAATTATTCTCCACTACAAGCAACAATTTATTAAGATATGCGTACAAAGAAATCCATAGAAGGAAGCCGATTCCAAATAAAGATGAGCCTATTAGTAATTTCTTTCGGGTATGATTTAAGCTATCGCCAATTTTATTCGTTTTGAATTTCTTTAATAATAGGGTTTGTCCTCAAAATAGTGGATCTGTCACCAAAATGTAGTTGCCAAATAATTGTAAAAAGCAATTCCATAATAAATCACATGTAATCCTCGGGATATATTATCAAGTATCAAATAAATAGGTTGGGATTTATTATAAAACGGGAAGTAAACCATATTACTGGGTGGATTAAAAAAAATAACCACGAAGGTGATGGCGGGGTCTGTTCGCTCGCTACGCTCGCTCACTTGACCCCGCCATCCCCTTCTAACCTAACCTGTCCGAGTCGGGGTGCCCTAAGCTCCCTGTGCCCTATGTTCGAATATTTGGTGACAGATATACCTTTCTGAGTGCGAAGTTAAAGGAATAAACCTATTATTTTGAGAACAAAGTTTTATCCAAGGAATGAACTACGATTTTATTGATAATCCATCTCTTATTTTACATACATATTGGCATTAATTTGGTAATTCATACCTGGTGACACTTTTTATATATCTGAGAACGAAAATACTTCGTGGCGATAGATCTATTTATTAGGTGATGCAACTTGATGACAAATATAAATTTTGGTGACAAGAAATATAGTCCCCATTTCTTTCTCGCTAATATTTTTGCAACTAAACACCCAATATACAATGCAGAATACTGTAACGCCATCTAATACTATACGGCGATATGTGATGTCCAGCTGTTATCTTACTTATAATGTCTATCGCATACACACTAAACACTACCTTTCCTGAAAAAATATATAAAGAGTGCACTATCAAACATAAAACCAAAGGCTTATAAAATTGCCTTGATGATATCACTCTTAGGTAGTCAGCTATATATCCTTTTAGCTCGAAATTCTTTGATTTCGCCTCCAGTACGAGATTCTTCTGATAGTTTATCCGTTTTTCTAAATCCGCTTCCGCTTGCTTGCCTTGCCCCATCATCCATCTATAAGTGTCCGAGCACCTCTCATAACGTTGTTTCTCTATGCCATAATGATGATTCTAGGAGAACGATTGCTATCAATAATCCGTAGGCACCGCATTTAATACCAGCGCGAGCGATGCCAATGTTTCTCCAGTGGAAAAATATTCCTGTGGCATTCGACATGAATATTCCTCAGAAGAGAGTTGCAGATTACACAGTCAAGAAAAATCCTCTGTGCCTAGGTGAGGTATATTCTGTGATGATCATAACTGATACGGTGAAGTAGGATCCAGTGTTGATGCCATTTATCAACTGACTGATGATGATTTGGTTGACAGTGACGCTTAAGTAGGAAACCACAAAGCTGATCAGATTGCTGATGGTGACAAACATAAATATGTTCTTTCTTCAGATATACTTCTTGAAGATTGGCAGTATGAAGGTCCAAGGTAGGCCTGAGTAGACCATAATGGCAGCTGGAAAATAAAGTAAAAGAATAAGATACAGTTGTACAACTTGTGAACTTCATTCACTTGGCTCGAGCCAATACTTTTTATTTTTCAAACGCCTGACATTATTATCGTGCTGAGTCAACATGCTATGTAATATTGTTTAGGAGTCATATTTATCATTACTTTTTAGTACGATTTTATCTTCTTCAAAAACTATAGTTGTCAAAAAATAAAAGGCCCGTTTTCAATTCAATTCAAATTCTTTATTTCAGACATGAGTCCATAGTGGTAGTAGCAACAAAATAACTTAATAACTAGTGTTGGTAATAAGGAGATAGAGCCTGCCAGGGTTGCGGAATATGTTCAAAAGAGTTACCGCGGCCCTGGAAAGAAAGGCACTAGAAGGACTAGTTACTATCTGAGAGGACTATCCTTTTGGTAGATTTCCCAAGTCACTATTAGCTATTTCTGTAGCAGATGCTATTAATAAGCTATAACTCACGTATCCAAGAAGCTGTAGATTCACTAACAGCTTCAAAGGAGTTAGCCTACTTCCTTGTCTGTGGTATTAACACTTTCGAGGCGCCGAGACCCCCTCGCCAGCATACCTTACAATCTTTTTGATTGTATGTATAACGAAAACGTTAGCTAAATCAATTTGAACGAATTTTACGATTCGAACAAGTTTTAGTCCAGTATAAAGTCAGAATTAACATCTTTGTGTTGTGTAGGTTCCGCACCAACCAGTATTAACTCAAACGAAGACCGTTGAATGAAATTGCTTGACAATATTGGAACTATATAGTATGCGCCAGATAATCAAAGAATAACGGGCATTGACCCACCTACATTTATTGACACAATTAATTTCAAAAACATAAATAATGACATAAAGCTGTCCTAAATCGACATCTATCGTGATCCTTACTGTTCTAGTAATGAAAAACGATTCATAATTTACTGTCCGGGGGTACCTACGAGTAGTATTAAGGAAAGGCCAATGACCGTTATTCATTTATCTACGCCTACGCGCCTACTATAGGTAAGTCTTAAGTACTGATCCAATTATAAATATTCCATGGGCTACTTTTCATTATGATAGTAAAACCGTGGGATTAAAAAAATATTAATTTGTCTCGTTTAGAAACAGAAAAAACAAATATGATCAGGCATAACAGCTAACTCCAGCACCACTAACAAACCCGAAGACACAGCGTTGGAAGGCCTCCCACAAGATGGACCGATGACCTGGTGAGGGTTGCTGGTAGCCGATGAATACGAAACGCACAGGACCGGTTGTTGTGGCGACACTTGGTGGAGGCCTATGTCCAGCAGTGGACGTCTTTCAGCTAAGATGATGATGATGATGATGATGATGATGATGATGATAACTAAAAATTATCATTTTTACTTAGATTGATTAACTTTGGTTTTTTTTATTTAGAGGTTCGACTTTGACCAGTATCTGCCGGTATATTCTGATAACCTAGTATACCTAGGTGGAGTAAGCATAAAGTAAACTGTTACTCTTGTTTATATTGTTTGACGGCTCACTTCAACTAACGGCCGCTTTCTATAATATATCTCAATCCCAATCTTGATCCCGATCGTTGTTTGTAACCAATCAAAGGTGAGGATTGTGTGGTGAAAGACACAAACTCGGCCGTTGATTGGTTACAGACAAGGATCGGGATCAAGATTGGGTTTGAGATATGTTATAGAAAGCGGCCGTAAGGATACACGGTAAGATATTTACAGAACCACTGCTGAACAGCTGGTCGATTCTGTAAATATGTCGAAGTGAAGGGTGAAGTGACCACGAAGTGAGCTGTCATTCCATCTTGTTTTCATGGATGGAGCTACTTTCGTGATCGTAAAGTGATAAAGTGGCGAAGCCTTCACTTGAACATGTTTACAGAATCGCACTGCGGATGGTAAGCGATGGTGTGATCGACGATAAAGCATAAACGTTTCTCGACTTTTCGTGCAGTACCCTAAAATCTTCTTCGGTCTGAGCCTAAAGGCTTGTACAATATTAAGGAATTGTAGTTCGTATTGATATCACGTAAGTTTTGGAGTTCACGGGTATTTAGTGAGTTTCAATGATGAGTGAAACGGACGTATCGCAAGATGGATTTGTATGGGTTTATTTCTTGAGACAAGTAAGTACTTACCTTATATTTTATTTACTATGGTCAAGAGTACTACAAAATCGAATTGTAATTGTAATTGTATCGAATTGTTCTTATAATTTTAAGGAACTAGAAATTATTTATTCTGCTATTTTTTGTTGAACACATAATGTTAATATGTTAATATCGACTAATTAATGAATGAAGTAACATACACAAATTGATGTTATTAATAAATTTAGCAGAAGTGTGAATAAAAAAGAAACTGGAAAAGAATTCGTTGGCCATAACTAATACAAATACGATAACTACCTAATTTTTAATTTCTGGTTCATAAAATCCTAAACGATTTAGGGTGTGACAAATACATATGTACATATATGACGCAGCCAATTAGCTTAATCAACTGTTTAATTGGTTGCCTAGCCTTTTCATATTAATGTGCAGATTTTTCAGACACCTAAGTGACATATTTCGTTCAATATCGTTTAATGACTTGCCCATGTCACTAATGTCGCTGATTAAACGGCACAGTTTAATGAAAAGGCTAGGCTTTTTAGAAACGGTGGATTCAGCTAGTTGGCTGCGACATATTTACTATGTTTATTTGATATGGCTCAGAACTTTGGACAGACGAAGTTTTTGTGTTGTAATATTTAAAATGAATATGGTATGGAATAGGTACCTAAATCATCATTACGATTATACATTGTTTTAAACCGACTTAAAAAAAATAGGAGGTTCTCAATTAGACTGTTATTTTTGTATGTTTGCTCAGCAATTTTTTTGCCAATAATTGTCAACCGATTTGGCTGTTTATTTTTTGCACCAATTCATAACATATCATCACGCCTGTACGTTGTGAAGGAGTACGCAGATGTGTACAAGTCAACCATGTTTTTGGAGTTATCTATTCAGGCTAAGCTTTATTGTCTATGAACCGAACTTGATAGTTTTTTTTTGGGTTGGGTTTAGTAATGCCCATATTGAATTTTAATTTCGTGTCGTTGAACTTCAAAGATAATATCAGTGACCTCCTCAACTTAAAATCTAATAATGTGAGTGAGATATTGTTAGGTTTATATCAATCCCAAAGCAAAGTAAATATTTAACTATGAGCTGGTCTGGACTTGGACTGCACATAAAGTAACTCCTTAACAGCAAATAACTTATGGGAATAATGTCAATTTATTTGTGGGGTACCACATAAAAGTGAAAAACCAAGGAAGAAACAACCAAAAACTCCAACTTCAGAAATAAATATTATTAAATATTTCGAAGAAAAAAAATTCCTTAATTATTGTGTTTAATGAATATTATTAAAATAACCATTCTGAAGCAGAACGATAGTTTAAACTTAATATTGCTCAATCCTTCCCCCACATAAATACACAAGGCTAAGTTAATATTTTTTTTAAATTTAGCAATAATTTGAAACTTGAAACTAAATTATTATGAAGTTTGTTCAGAATCGAGAGCTCACAGAATCGATAGACCGAGTTAGCAAAATAAAACGCACGCCGCGTTTTATTTGCTGACTCGGACTCGTGTAGGAAAGTGCGCATTATTTTTTAGGTGTATAGTTTTTAAAATCTCAACATAAAAATGCCATTTATAAGGCTTAATAGTTTCAGAAGGCCGAATACTACATATAAAATAAACTATAGATAGATATTACCTGAATGAGTAGATTATAATTATTGGCGCAAATATTGAATCAAATTATTTATTTTCACTTAATATAAATTAGTTAGTTTAATTTTAATCTATTTGACGGGTTAGTGATATCTCGATAGCTATCCAATTTTTTTAGAAGATACCAAGGGACGAGTCCCTTGGTATCTTCTTGGTAGCTCTCATAAAAAGTTGGGTTTAAGCACAAATTGTTCGGGGTCAGGCTGTTGTGTATGTGAGTTTAGAGAGTTAGTGAACAAAATTTATATAGGTTTATAAACATCTCGTGTCACGGTGTTTGTGGTCGCACTCCTCTGAAACGGCTCGACCAGTTTCTCAGATTTTTTTTTATATTTTTGGTAGGTATGAGAATAGGTTTTTAAAGTAGGTATATTTCGTACTTGATATGCATGCACGAAGTCGCGGGAAAAAACTAGCCCATTTTTAAATAGACTTCGCTTAGAGTCAGATATTTTTATCTACACATATTTATGACGACGACGTCATAATACTCGTGACTAATAACATTATTGGAAAAACTTTCTACAGCGCATCTTTAGGAGACTACTTGAAGTATAAAAGCCCGGTTTCCAAAATCTAAAAATAAAAGAAGAAAAAATTGGTGTCGTAGGTCGACTGGCGACTTTACCTCGAAATATCTCGGCAACGTGACACTTTAGGGGCCACAATGTTCCTCACATTTTTTTTTTGTTTAAAAACAAAATGGCAACGGGGTCTATGCCAGTATATTCTTCAGTATAGTATTCCAATTAAAACTACTGAAGCCTTGAATTCGTCACCTTCGCTTGCTTTTGATTTGTTACAGGCAAATGTTTCAGCCTGGCCGACTGAATTTAATTTCAAGCATATAAACCCCATAACAGTAATGAAAGCTTTCAAACAAATCAAGGTTAAATTGACCGAAGATTTATGGGGATTGTCTATCAAAGTGTGTACCTCAATTATTGAAACTATAGCGCCTTACTTAGCTTTAATATTTAATTTGTGTGTCGATCAAGGTGTCTTTCCGGATCTAATGAAATTCAGTAAGGTGATACCACTTTTCAAATCCGGGGATAGTACAGACACAAACAATTATAGACCAGTATCCGTGTTGCCAGTGTTCAGCAAGGTATTTGAAAAAGTGATGCTTAATCAGATGCTTTATCATTTTAACACCAATAACATCTTGCATGATAAACAGTATGGTTTCACCAGAGGACGTTTTACGACTGACGCTGGTGTTACCTTGAAGCACATCTTTAATGCGTGGGAAGAGGCACAAGATGCCATAGGCATCTTCTGTGACCTATCTAAGGCGTTTGATTGTGTAAATCACGAAACATTACTTCTGAAACTTGGGCATTACGGGCTGGGCAAAACAGCTTTAAGCCTTGTTAAATCTTACTTAAATGATAGACAGCAGATAGTTCAAGTAAACGGTGTCAATTCGTCGGGATTAAACGTGAAAATGGGGGTTCCCCAGGGCTCAATTTTAGGTCCATTTTTATTTTTAGTATATATAAATGATTTGCCCCAGTTATTGCAACAAAAACTTGATATGGTGTTGTTTGCCGACGATACCTCTTTGATTTTTAAGATAAATAGACGAACCAATAATCTTGACGTCATAAATAACGCCCTAATGCAAGTCCAAAATTGGTTTACTGCCAATAATTTAGTTCTAAATGAAAATAAAACGAAATGCATAAGATTTGCCTTACCAAATGTCAAAGGCAGTGATTGTGACATAGTATTGAACTAAAACAGTTTTCCTGGGAATTACGCTTGACTCAAGGCTACAATGGGGTCCTCATTTAACATCTCTTGCAGGACGGCTAAGTTCAGCAGCATATGCTGTCAGGAAAATCCGCCAATTTACGGATGTAGATACCGCGAGACTGGTCTATTTTAGTTACTTTCACAGTATCATGTCTTACGGTATTCTACTATGGGGACGGGCTGCAGACATCGAGTCTATTTTTATTCTGCAGAAAAGAGCCATTAAAGCCATATACAAACTCGGCCGGCGCGATTCTCTAAGGGAACTGTTTAAGAATATTAACATCATGACGGTACCTTGTCAATACATTTACGAAAACATCATGTATGTTAGAAAGAATTTACATCTTTTTAGTAAAAGAGGCGACAGACATAATTATGGTACTCGAAATAGGGACCAATTAGTTCAACCAGGTTTCAGACTGGCTAAAGTAGCCTCATCTTTTATGGGGTACTGTTTAAAATGTTATAATAAAATACCTCCCCATAAATTAGAACTAAATGAGACTAAATTTAAATCTTGTATTAAACGCACACTATGCAGGCAAGCATATTATAAGTTAGGGGAGTATATTGAAGATAAAAATGCTTGGCTCAACGCTGGTCCTGCTCCACAGCCACTAGGGCGCACAAAGTAATCTGTTAGCATTTGGAAATATTGTTGGACCGGATGAAGATTGTCAGAATGCAATATTTTTTTTTATTGTATAGACTCAATTTATTTAGCATTGTATAATTTCATGCATTAACGGCACATGTGTGAGTACTATGTAGGTCCCTCAAATTTAAACTATAATAATCATTTTGGGTAGGTCTTTGACTTGAATGTACCCTGGCGATTGGGGATGTCATGCTCACTCAAAAGTCTAGCTGATGGTGGCGTATGCGTTGGATCATTTGGCCCCCTTAAAAATGGTCGAGCCGAATGGTGCTAGCGTATGCGTCATGTTCGTGAACGGGCGCCGTCAGCTGAGACTGGTCATCTCTCGGCTGCCATGGTCTATTTTAATTATTTCTTTGAATTGTTTCTTTTTTACTCCGGACTCTTTTATCCTGCACGTCTTTTACATCGTTCTCACATATATGTATAATTTCAATATGAATGATGTAACCATAATTTTGTAACAAAAACTTATTTTTTGCACGTTCTTCTCCATAGAGATCTACGCTTTGGAACTTCATCTTTTTTTTGACCGACCGACCTTGACAATTCAAAAGTGCCTGTAAATGGTCTAATTGAAATAAATGCTTTGACTTTGACTTTGAGTAAGGGTCTATCCCCTTTCCACAAGGAATTTCTCAGTTGCAGTCCGGGGCCTGATAGGAGAACAATTATTTAGCAGGTAAAATTTACAAGAACAGATTCACTAATTGACTACAGAAAATTCTACAATATAAAACACTTATTTTAAAGATATGACTGAAATTGTATAGTATGATATGATTGATATGTCAAAAATAATAATATTTAAAATCGGTGGAAAAATAGAATAGACTTGTTACACGCTTTTGAATTCATTATTTTGTTTTCGTGGCACAATACGTCATTTGTTCTGCTAGGCTCAAATTCCTTATGGCGTGACTTGCGAGTGATTTCACATGCAATTAGTGCTGGCTCTGATATTATAGGTACAAGTTTTATTCTGCGTCTTGGCTTTTCGCTAAGTTACGAGAAATGTAAATGTTGGTATGACACATTTTATGTAAATTATGGAAAAATTGTGAAATCAATATCTTTAAAATGAAAAGTCACTCGCACAAATGCACTGCATCTGCTAAAATTCAATTGTTTCCACATCAGTTATTGATCAGCAGCGGCGCCTGGTCGTGTTTCTTCATGCTGGGGCTGTGCACTGGCTCTCCAACGGTGTTGATTCCTCAGCTACGGAAAGAAGCCAATTCAACTGATGCTGTCAGTCCAGAGATGGCGTCATGGTTACGTAAGTATACGTAGCTATTTATGTTTCATACAACGTGTAACAGAATAAACCGAATTTTTTTGCTCGTTTTCGAATATTGATAACGGCAACATGTAGACCCTTGTAATATTCACATTATAATAGGTTGGGGAAAAAGTATCTTCGCATTTTTTAAGATAATTCAAAACATTTTTTAATATAGTTTATTTACATTTAACTAAAGTATGTACGTACCATTTTGTTCGATAACTTTTTGCCATCTTGTTGCTATAGAAATTTTGGGACTTCTGATCAAAATACCGCGACAAGGGGTTTTGGCAGTCCTCTCGTGATGTTAACCTGACACTGCCTAAAGAATTCTGAAGAGACCGAAACAGGTGGAAATCTGTAGGTGCAAGGTCAGGACTATACGGCGGATGCATTAACACCTCCTAGCCAAAGTCTCTTAATTTTTGCTGAGTGGCTAAAGATGTGTGAGGTCCAGCGTCATATAATGCGAAAAAACTTTTTCCCCAACCTAATATTTAGTTATTTATTCACTTTAAAAATAAATAATTAAATTAAAATAAAACAAATACTCAAGCGGGGGGCTCCTATACAGCAAACGTGATTTTTTTGCCGTTTTTGTAGATAAATGGTACGGAACTTATTAGGTACTGGGAATTTACGCACTGCTTCTGTTTTCTCCTTTGATGGCTGCAGTGTTCCATTGCAGACCACATGACCTAGGTATTCCACTGATCTTTGTAGTAACTGTGTCTTCTTCCAATTGATCTCCAGACCATACTCTGCGGCTACCTTCAGTACTTCTTGAAGTCTTTCAACTGCACGAGTCCAACTCGCACTTGTTTTATCATGATTTTGGGGTTGATAAAAGTAGTTCTTATTGATGAGTCATTATGAAACGCAATAACTGAAAATGGGTCATTGTACTTAGGTATTGCGTTTATTCTGTTACACGGGCTGGCTCGATTAAGAGACTTTCTGGAGGCACTTACGAGTCCTCTAAGTGCCTTCAGAATGTCTCTGCCGTGTTGTACGTGATGTGATTGTTCATAAATTACCTTTGCCTAATAAAATCATCGTACACTAAGTTTCTGTATGGAGAAGGGGACAGCCCCATGTTCAGCCTTGCAGAGTTTGTCCCCAAACTGGGGCTCGAGTCTGCTATTGCAATCGTGTCTCAATGACCGGTCAGTGATCGAATATTTGACAACTTTGACAGTTTTTGAATGGGAAATGTGTCATAAGTTTGACGTTATACCTACGTCAAAAATCGATCATTGAGACACGATTGCAATAGCAGACTCGACCCCCCTGGTCTCTCACCTATTGTGTGAAATGAATTCCAATAACTCGCCCTCTAGCTTTCACGATACGGTTGGTCAGTGCGAACCAAATATATTCGGAAGTATTAGCATTAGAAATTTTAAGAATAAGAAATTTTATTTGCTCAAATATGTGTAGGTATACATTTTTTTTTTTTTTTCCTAGCCTACTTTTGTGTCCCACTGCTGAGCAAAGGCCTCCCCCTTCTCCTTCCAAACCTCTCTGTCCTGGGCGATCTCTGGCCAAGCTTTCCCCGCAAACATGATGAGATCGTCACACCACCTTCGCCGCGGTCGACCTCGACGACGACGTTCTTCCTCAGGCGTCCAGTGAGTAACGATCCTCGCCCACCTCTCCAGTTACATTCGTGCAACATGGCCAGCCCACTCCCATTTTAGCCTAGCTGTTTTTTCCCCAACATCTATAACTTTAGTAAGGGAGCGCAGGGTGGTGTTTCTAACGCGATCTGTTCGCTTAACACCTATAATGCTGCGCTCCATAGCCCGTTGTGTATACATACAGAATTAAAATAGTACATGCATCCAAGATCATAAATAAGTGTGGCTCACGACATGTCTGCCATTTCTCATGGTGTGCAAATATCTTAGGTACAATTATTATTATTGAATCAATGATTTTTAAATTTTACAATACACATTAAATATCAATCACAGATAAACTTTCTTGTATTCAATCATTTACATTATCCAATTATTTATTATTTATTTTCTTTGTACAATATTACAGATAACAATTATCGCAATAAAGTTTTACATTACTTTAATAGGCATATTGAATTGACAAACAAAAAAAAAATACGTCGACGCATCACCGTATCATTTTTTTTATCACATCTTAGACGCAAGTCAATTGATGCAATGAGCTGTTTAATTAATTGCTCCTCAAGTAGCTTTCTATAAGTTTTTTACATCGAATTGCTAATGTTAAAATTCTACCAAAGATTGCCTAAGGCAACTGAGTAGATCTACTATCGCTACTTATAGTATGGGTAGGCTCACTCCATCGTCAATTTTGTCTCTATCACCTCTAACTTAGACTAGAATCAAGACCAAACCCAAATCAAATAAAAAAAAACAAAAATCTTAACAGAAGTATTTTGTCGGAAAAAGAACAGGTTAAATCACCCAGTTAACCTAAGAAAAATAATACGCTTAACTAACTTGTCAAATAAAATAATTATGTCTCAAACGCCACGCATGTTATTGCTATTATTAACAAAACCTTACTTTCAATAACAATAGATACATGGACAGACTAGTAACATTTGCAAAAATCATGCTTACCATAACCAATTTGTTGGACACAATAGGTTCTTTTGAAATAAAATTATATAGTTCATTTTAAAGGTACGTGTGTGTGACTAAATAATAACAGCCGCACCCGTCGGTCTTCAAGGTTAAGCATCACTTGCCGAGTTCAGGCCACGGTTAGGTGACCATCTTACCATACCATCGAGCCTTGGAAAGCAGGTTAAGCCGTTGGTCCCGGCTGTCATTTTGGAGATCTTTAACAGTAGTTACTGACAGTCAGAAGCCAGAAAATTTTACACCAGTCTTGCCAAAGGATATCGTGTTACCCAATTACTGGGTTGTGGGGGCAGACAGGGAGTCGCTCTATGTATCCGGCGACTGTTTCTATTGTTTAAAAAAAATTGTTATTATTTCGCAAATATTTCATAAGAGTTATTATTGTGCTTTTAGCTGCCTCATTCAGCTACGCCGGGTTACCCTGGGTCATCATCCTGCCTATCTTAATAGGGCTTCTGGGGAGGAAGATCACCCACAGCATCGTCTGCGCCTCTACATTCATCGGCTTCATCATCTTCTACAACAGCAACGATATCTATACGATCCTCGTCAGCGAAATATTCCAAGGGGTCGTCACCGCTTGCTACATCACCGTATCAGTTGTCATTATCGCGGAGTACACATCAACTAAATACCGTGGCCTCTTTTTGACCATTAAATCTGCAACATTCTTTTGGGGTATATTAGTCGCAAATGTCATAGGAACCTTCTTCCATTGGAAGAATATAGCCTTATTGGGATTGGTGTGTTCTGTATACAGTTTGGGCACAGTAATTTTCTGGCCAGAATCCCCTCTGTGGCTGGCAACAAAAGGTCGTTTTGATCAATGTGCGAAAGCCCACAGATGGCTGAAGGGGTCAAATATGTCTTCTGAAAAAGAACTTGATAAACTCATTTCTGATCATCAGAATGAAAGATGCAGTATATCATTCAGAAATCACGTCCTGGAATCAATTAAGTTTATGACTAATGTAGAGTTTTATAAACCTGTGCTTTATTGTTTGTTATTGTTGACATTGTATTTATTTTCGGGAAAAATAGTATGTACAGTGTACGCTGTAGATATACTAAAGAACATAAATAGCGATGAGTCTACTGCTTATGCTGGCATGTTAATTTTGGATGCTGTGACAGTTTCAACAATGTATGTAGGATGTGCTTTATCAAAAGCATTCAAAAGACGAAGTTTATTGCTAACGTCATCTTCTACTGCAATAGCTTTTTTGTTATTACTGTCACTGTATCTGTATTTAGTTAAAATAGCAATCATAGCAGAAAACAAGTATGTTTCAATTCTATTGTTAATTGGCTATTCAGTATGTATAAGTTGTGGACCAATGATTCTATCAACATCTATATGTGGTGAATTAATACCATTAGAACGCAGAAGTTTATCCATGTGTGCTATAGCTCTGTCTTTTAAGATAATGTATGGGACTTTTATTAAAGTATGTCCTTATATGTTTGCAGCTTTAGGAATTCATGGATCTTTCTTATTATTTGCATTGTCTTCATCTGTATGTTTGGTTTTGATATATTTTTACATACCTGAGACTAAAGACAAAAGCCTGAAAGAGATTGCTGATTGTATAAAAGGAGTTAAACCTGTGGAAGAGGCTAAGGAATTACTAACCAAATAACAACGAATTGTATCTAGAGATGTAACTGTTGTACCTGGTAATAAAATAAATAGTTAATCGTAGTAATGCTGATTATAAAATAATGTGCTTTTCTTAACTATTATTACTGATTCGTCAAAGTTGCCAAGATAACGCTATTTATGTCACTAAATAACAAGCCGACAGTTGACGACGTTGAATGTAGTGGAGGATTGTACTTGGAAAATAAGTTTTGTAATACGTTATTTAAGTAACTTTACTTTTGTTATGTAACTTAATTATTTAAATATTATTTTTAATACAAATACCAGGCGTTGCATCAGATTATTTGTACTGCATATTTTGTATATTTGTTACATAGATATTACATTTATTTTGGTAATATAGTTTCATCTCACTGTGTAAATAGAATTTCATTGAAATTTGAATTAGATTGAATGGAACAACAATCAAATTTTTTTTTAAATTAGATATCTCGAAACTGCACTTAACCGAAATGGATTTTAAAAGTTTACGGTACAACCCTCTAGGCCACCATTCATTGTCCTTTATGCTACGGGGAAAAAAATCTGTAGATAACGAAAATTTTTCCTAATTTATTGCCCGCGGCGGTATCGCTCCGCTCGGGTACCGGTTCAATGCCCGGGTTATCTTTCAAAGAGAAGTGTTCCTTTTCCGTTTATTAATTAGATTACAACGGAAATTAAGAAATGGCAAAGCGCAGTTTTTCTCGTTTTTCTGGTATGTCTCTGCGAAGTTCGCTAATTAACTTCTGAGATGTTTTGTAAATGATAATTTTTCAATTATTGTGCTGTTATAAATTTGTCATAAGACTGGTTTGTGAAATATAATTTTATGTTGCTCTCTCCAACTATATGCCAACTATATGAAAAGAATAGATCTGACCTCATCTTTCCTCGTATATACACAAGGGAAATACCCATAACCATACCCATTATTTAACATTAATGAATTGTTTTTTTATTATTACAACATTAATTAATTGTAATCGATGTGACTAATTTAAAATTTAAATTATATTAGGTGCGAACTTTGCTTATGGACTTTGTCTGAAATAAATGTTTTTTTTTTGTAATTAATAGCTGTAGGTAACAACAACGTTCAGGGTTGCAGAATTTATTCGAAAGAGTTACCGTGGCCCTGAAACGCAAAGGGCATAAGGAGAAAGAGGAACACGGATAGGTTTTAGCGGAAGAAGTCGTTACATGATTTCCCATCCATAAAAAAATCTATACAACGTGTTCCTTTTAATATTCCGTAATCAGACCAGCTATAAATGAATATACCTATTTCAATTCAACAGTTTTTTTTTTCGTATAATTTTATATACTGCCAAAATAATCCGACGAAACGCCTGAAAAACGATAACGTTACATTTTTATCGTGAATTATTGAAATGAAATTATTTAATAATGACACAATAAAGTGGTTAAAAAATTGTCACCAATCGATGATGTCTTTAATGTTACTCTAAGTAACGACAACATCGTCGACTGGTGACAATTTTTGAATGATTTTAATTAAGTTTGCTGTTACATGCATTTTGGAACCCTTTTTTTCGGAATTCTTAAACATTTCACATAATTTTTATTATTACCCGACTTCAAAAAGAGGAGGAATTTCTCAATTTAATTACATTTTAATGTTTTTTACCTCATATATCCGTCATTTATGATACTTCGATTTGAAAAATTCTTGCTTTATGTGAATTTCATCAAAATCGGTGCAGTAGTTTAGTTTTTAAATCCAAATAGGTAGAAAAATATGTGGAAAAATCATCCATATACCAATACGAAATTGCATACCTAATCTGATTTCCTGTGGTGTTGTCAGGTGGTACTTCTAAAAAGTGAAAAATAAAAAAACTTTGTGAAAGTGTTTTTTTTTTGTTCATTAACTGTAAACATACTCTAAATGTTTTATAAACCATGAGTAATGTACCCAAAATATATAAATAGAAACTAAGACAAAATAGTCATAAAATAATAAACTTGCTAGTGATACTAGACTATGCCATCAATGCCACATCTAGCAAATATAAAATTCGTAGATCCATGTTGTGATTGTTTGTTTACCCACATTTTTTTGTTTTGTTATTTTCTATACGTACATCTGTGCGCTCTAATTATAAATCTTAGTTTTAGATATTGTTTCTCAGTAAGTGAATTTGTATACAATTCTTTATGAGAAATAAAGTTGTTCTTAAACCTAAACCTAAAAACCTTACCCAGTCAATGTGTTGTGAAGGTCTGGTAGGCATCTGCTCCGCATAAAATACTGGTATTCAGCTAAATCCAGTTTGACTGGAACCCGACGCCAATAAAGTTGGGCAAAGGCTAGGCAGATGATGATGATGATGATGATGATGATGATGATGATGATGATGATGATGATGATGATGATGATGATGATGATGATGATGATAGAATGTAACCTTAAAGTTATGGGATATCAAAAGTAACATGTTATACCTGCCTATATCAGTTTTTGATAGCAGTTGTTCAGAAAAACTAAATTTATTTCTTGAGGAGACGTCCTTATTATGACCAGTCAGACTTTGACTTGAAGCCGACGCCAATAAAGTTGGGATAAGGCTAGGCAGATGATGATGATGATAGAATGTAGGTAACCTTAAAGTTAGGGGATATCAAAAGTAACATGTTATACCTGCCTATATCAGTTTTTGATAGCAGTTGTTCAGAAAAACTAAATTTATTTCTTGAGGAGACGTCCTTATTATGACCGACTGGTCAAAAAAACACCCTGTAAGTCTGACTAGACTTACAGGGTGTTTTTTTATCCCTAGTTAACGAATGGTTAAAAATTCATGGCACCTTCATTTCGTTAAAATGTCTTTCAATCAATATTTAGCTTGACCAATGTCAAATAAATGACTTTTAGTTATAACTAACAATTGATCGAAAAGCACATTTTAACTAACTAGAGCGTTTACGCGGTACGGCTTTTCATACAAACTTTCAAATCCTTATTCTTCAAAATGAATGAACCGATTTTAACGAAACTTGGTATGCATACGCTAGATATCCAGGTCTAAATAGTTATCAGAAAACATTTTTGAAAAAGATTTCAGAAAGCGAGAGAGAGCGATTTTAAGTTTTCTATAGAAAGTGAAAAATCACTATATCCTTCCCCCTGTACTCTTTTTCAAAAATGTTTTCTGATATCTATTAAGACCTGGATATCTAGCGTATGCACACCAAGTTTCGTTAAAATCGGTTCATGTATTTTGAAGAATAAGGACTTGAAAGTTTGTATGAAATGACATACGGCGTACACGCTCTTAAATGCGTAAATAAGAACTCACCCTAAGACATCTTTAAGCTGCCAAGGTTGCGGATTCTGTTCGAAAGAGTCACCGTGGCCCTAGAAAGCAAAGTGCACTAGGAGGAGCACGGATGGGTTTTAGTCAGTAAGAGTGACACTCCCTTCTGCTCCACCCAGAGCGGGAGGAGTCATTTGATGATTTCCCATCCATAAAAAAAACGAAAAGACATCTGGAAGTTCCTTGCCTTGCCTTGATCCAAAAATTCAGCCAAAAAAATCTGATCTCTGCGCCACTACAATACTAAACCACCACAACATATAATCGTCAATCCAAAAGTACTTTCAATCAACTAATTGATGAAAGAAATCACATGACGAGCCGATATATCATGGAATTCGTGTCATTTCTTAATTGTGCACAAGTTAGTTATGATTTTGATGTGTCTTCATTGCTATAACGAGTCTAATGTTGATCACTATCGATTTCAAACGGTCTGCTCTTGTTTGGCTTGTTTCTTATTGGTGATCTGGGGCCTAACTACCAACTCTTAAAGCAGTATTACTTCAATATTACTTCCAGTGGGAAAGAGACAGAGCTATACAGGATGTATAGCTCCGTCTCTTTCCCACTGGAAGTAACATTAAAGTAATACTGCTGTAAGAGTTGGTGGTTTAGGCCCTGTTGTGGTGTAAAGTTTGGCTTCTTTTGGGGTTTGGTCAGACTGATGTTGATACAGCATAAAGGTATATAGTATTTGAACATGGAAATGAGCGAATGAGAAAGTTGGAGATTCTAATCAAAAAGTTTTTACCGAGTGTAATCTTTGGTAAGGTTTGGTTATTTTTACCTACATAGACTATAAAATAAATAATAACGAGATCCGCAGTGATCTCATTGCGGATCAGGAAGGAATATTGGAAAAAATGGAGTTTCTTTCACGTTCTTCTTCATAGGATCTACTTTTTGGAACGTGCAACTGCCGCGCTGGAGATAGGGTCGGTGAGCGTGTTTTGCTGCAGAACAACTTTCTGCTCCTGTCGCTAGCGCGGCAGAACTAGCTTTATCTACTTGACTGACAGACTTTGACTATTCAAAAGTGCTTGTAATTGATCTGTTTCTGATCAAAGATTTTGTATTTGCATTTCTAATCAAAATGAAGTTACAAATACACAACAAGTTTTTATTCAAATTAATACAGTTGGAATAATTCCCTGTTTAAAATATATAATTATATTTAGTCCGTCAGTTAGATTATCGAAAACACGTATTTTTGCTATATCAAATCAATAAAAAAAGACGAAAATAAAACGCACCAAAGATCATTATTTGGGGGCTGTGACGTCACGTATATGTAAAAAGATTACTTACAAGTGACGTCACTCGAGTTTTTCCGTTTTAATTGTTTTTTGGAAATCATCTAACGCAATTTAAGAGAGTGAATGGGAGAGGCGGAGAATGTCAGGAATAGAAAGAATTAAGACACTTTACTTATTGTCACTTTCGTACGTGGACACTACAATCTGCCTAGCCTATTCGTAACTATGTTGGGTTAGCTTCCAATCTAATTTGATGCAGCTGAGTACCAGTATTTGACATGAATGTAGAAATCTATCTAACCTCCAGAACTCAGTGAGTGAGTTACATAATACTCCTTGACCAGACTAATGTAAGGATGTTCCCACACCAATCGATCGATTGTCGATCGATGACTTCGATTGGTCGTCGATCTATGATAGAATGGACTAGTCGACGTTGATCGATAGTTTCTACTACACCAATCGATCAATGGTCGATCGATGCCATCGATCGATGATAAAATTAATTAGACTACGTCAATCAATAGTTTCCACTTCTTTCTTCGATCAGCCAAAGCTAACACACCAATCGATCAACGTCGATCAAGGATCGATCGATTGCCCGACTACCCGTAACGGTTGTCATAGATCTACAACTGACAGCTGAAGGCCTAGCACAAATGTTTTGACGTATAGTAACGTCACAGTATTGGTAACGTAAGTGAATTTTTGATTATAAAAAATTACAAGCCCATAGTATTTTGGTTTAATTTTATGCAACATACACAATTTGTATCATACAAAAATATGAATATAGTATCCAATTCAAATAATTATTATGTGCGAAATGAGTATTATTTATGTTAAACGTCAAAAACATTCGTGCTGGAGTTCTGGGCCAACTTATAACAGCTTAACGTGCTAGTATCTCGTTGCGTTAAGTTGCGATTAAATTTTATCACTCTTTCCCAAATGATCCATAGCCGAATCTGTAACAATCCTCAGGCCCACTATCAATAAAACGCCACGCGGCACTGTCGTGGTACTGATGCATTTTCTATTATTAGATCCTCTTGATCATACGCTATCAACGAGGTATTGACCATGTCTAAATATAGCGGTGATGGCATGGACGTTACTCAATGAATCGATTGCTGCTGAATGGGGTTGTGACTTGTCGTGATTCCTGAACGATTTATAATGGTCGTTTAAATAAGTGCGGTATGTGGGACTTGGTCGTGTATTCGTTTTGTAGATGCTTCAGAAACTCGTGGCTAAATTATAAAAGCCGCACGGTTCGACCTTCGAAGCTAAACATGTTAGTCTGGCAGTTTGAGCTTTTTATGCGGCTTATCCAAATGTCGTTACTTAGGTATTGTTCGTCAAATCGTTGAGCTCCTTAATGTTCTAAGTTTGAGCTACACGATAGCTGACAAATGCTTGCACTGTATGGAGAGGTCCACTCAAATCTGTGTGGTACTTTCCTCAAAAGGCGACCTCAGACCAACCTACATGGTTCTCATATGATTTGACCAGTGCAATTGTATGGATTATAAAAGAGACTTTGACCTCTGAGTTTGTTTCGGTGTTTCTTCTCAGGGTAGTAGCTAGGAAACACCGGCCTCATCTAGTTTAAAAAATACCAAAAAGATTGACGTGTAAAAGTATAATTTACAACCTACTTACAAAATAAATATCATTAAAAAAACGGTACTGCTGAGGTTGATCTTTGGATGGGTCACCATCTTATGACATACCGTTCGTCAGAAAGCACGTTAATCTGTTAGTCCCGTCTGTCATTTGTAGATTATTGACAGTCGTTAGGGATAGTCAGAAGCCGAAAAATCTGACAGCAGTCTTATCAAGGTGTACTGTGTTACTCTGTTACTGGAATCAGGTCAGCTCTCATACTGGTATTTAACTGCATCCAAACTGATCTGTATGAAATTTTAAGAGTATAAGGATCTTGGTCGATGGGGCCGAAAAATTCTGGAGTGGCGACCTCGTACCGGAAGACGCAGCCTTGGAAGGCCTGTTGTAGAATTATTCAAAAGAGTTGTCTCAGCCCTGGAACGAAAAGGGCATGTTAAGGAACACGGGTGGGTTTTAGTCAGTAAGAGTCTGATACTCCCTCCCACTCCACCCAGAACGGGTTGAAGTCATGTTGGAAGACCACCTACAAGTTGGACTGAAAACCTGGTGAAGGCCACGGGGATCTGCTGTATGCAAAACGCAAAGGGCGATGTGGTGATACTACAGGGAGGCCCATGTCCATCAGTGGATGACTTTCGGCTGAAATGATGATGATGATGAGTCCACGAACACGTCACATACTGGATCCTCGGCTACTTCCATCCAGCTGCAGCAGCAGCATTCTGATCATCACTTCACTAGCCCGAAGTCCCTAACCCTGAAGTTTTTCATTCGCGGTTTTACGGGTTCTATACTAATAATTAAAGCATTGTAAACTGTTTTTTTTTTAGTTTTTACTGTGCTTGTTATGTGGTCAAATGAGGTGTACAATAAAGTACTTATATAATCAATAAAAAGGTCCTTAGTAGGGACAGTTTCAGTTGGTGTACAGGATGTGTTTTTTTTTCTAAATCAACCGGATCGTTTCCTGGCTAGGAATATCGATTTTTCAAACATCCAATGATGCAGTTTTAGTTTTCATCAAAATCGGACTCGAGACTTCTTTCAGTGTTTTTCGATACCCCTCATAGTTTCGGATTTCGCCTTCCGAAAAAAATTCATATACAGGTATAATATAGAACTCTTGCATACTGATTCATTGAGAGACTTACAGACCACGCACAGCTGAACCTACCTGTCGTAGGAAGCTGAAATTCGGCATGTAGATTCCTTGAGAAGTGTCGGGGAGCACTAAGAGATAGGTATTTCGATGATTTTTCGAAAATCATCGAAATAACGGGCTACGCGTGTACGAAGTCGCGGACAAAACCTGGTAAAGCAAAAGTCACCACGCTTTCTCATGGCGGGTGTGGTCAAGACTTTATAAGTTAGATTTCCTTACTATGATTTATTTTGATTGATATTAGTGATGTCTATGATGATCTTTGAATATGAATTGAAACTGTCACATTGCACTTGCATGAGAGGCGAGGCTATTGGGCCAACACGACATCAGTATAATAACTTCCTACCTAAATATATAGAAGAAAGTTAAGCCGATTATGATGAATTTTGGTGAGACAGGGACACTGGAGATATTTACAGTCTACTTTTTTGAGGAAATCTTTTTAACTCCGCGGGAAAACGTATTAAAGTACTCACTTTTGATCGCTTTTTTTCTATTAGTATGGCGACTAATGCAAGCCCATTTTTTCATTTTGCTCCTACTTGAATTTTTCATCAGATTTCAAATCTATTCCTCTACAATACTCCAAGCGTAGCTTGCAAACCTATACTGTTTCCCACGATTCTTAAAAAAACTTCATTCATTTTCTCCACTGCATGCCACAAAAAAGTAGCCGATGATCAAACTAATTCTGAACTGGGTCACAAATAACAATAGTTGGCTACTGTGTTCACACACCAATTATTTCGTGTTTGGTGTGTGACTCATATCAATTGATTTAGAGCTAAATAATTCGATTGATGCCTCTATGGATGTATGAGAACGGGGAGACGGTTCAAGGACATTTTTGGTGTAAATTTTATAGGTTTTAATTTTTGTTTTATTGTGTGTGTTGGTATTTTTGGCCTGAAGTGTTAGTTTTGTTTTGAGAAGTGACATTTTTGAGCTTATGTAGTTGAAACAATTTTTGTTCATTTCCATTGCCTTTCTTACAATTTGCCCGGCCCATTTTCATTTTATTTTTTTACTGAGATAAGTCTGTGTTTTCTGATAGATACAACCTGGAAGTGTTTAAGTCAATAGTGAATAGGTTACTTCTAGGCAAGCGAGCTCCATCTTCGACCACATCATCGCTTACCATCAGGTGAGATAGTGGTCAAGCGCGTGCCTATCAATAATAAAAAAAGAAAAGAGATCCTACACGATATGAGAAATGTGAAAAGTGTGAGTACTGTGACAAAGATCTATCTTCGTGAAATAATGGTGGACATCCAAATCATACGAAAAAAACTTATGGGAAAACTGTCATTGTACGTTCAGGTAAGGAATAGAATTCCCGTAGACTGTGCTCCCTGAAAATACATAGTTATTATACTGAATAGAATAGAATATTTATTATATTTAATTTATTGAACATTTATTCGACACAGTCGAAACACAACAGCAACAACAAATATACATGGTAAAAGAGAAGAATAATAATACATAACAACATCATCTGCCTAGCCTTTTACCAACTATATTGGGGTCGGCTTCCATTCAAACCGGATTCATCTGAATACTATTCATTATAGCTATATAATGACAGCTGGAACCAACAGCTTAACGCGATATGTTAAGATGGTCACCCATCCACAGGCCGACCTCGTAATGCGAAAATAGCACCGGTCGCAAAATAGTGACAATAGAGAATATGCATGAATGCTTGATGCTTATCATCGAACCAGTTTATCAAGAAATAAACAAAAATAAATATAACTAACTACGTTGAAAGTAGAATCAAAATTTACCGGTGCGGTTCAATGAAAAGCCTAGTCTTTTCATTGAACCGCACCGTTTAATCAGCGACATATTAAGTGACATGGGCAAGTCATTAAATTATATTGAACAAAAGATGTCACTTAGGTCACTGAAAAATCGGCGCATTGAAATGAAAAGGCTGGGCCACCAATTAAACGGCTAATTAAACTTATTGGCTGCGACATAACTATTTTAAACAAATATTGTCCCTCTCGCAAAAAACGTCATTTTCTATGACAGCTGTGTAGGCGTCATGGTATTTGACATCAGTTTGAAGCTTTATAACTTTATCTCTGATGAAGGTAAGTATTTTGATAATTATTTCATAATTGTTTAGGTACTAAAGCTAATAAGTATTTTATTTTGCAAATAAAAAAATTGCATGCATATGGATACTAAGTCAGTTTTGCATTGTAAGTTATATTAAACAGGGCCCTGGGGTTCTCTAAGGCTGGCCGCATATATGGTTTCCTGATTAGATTTTCCAATTCTGAATTCCGTGAGACGTTCAATTTTCGTTCTTCTGATCCGAACACACGGCCTGTTTTCGATAGAAACATCAGCTTTTCTCCCATTCGGGAAATAAACAATCGTCTGCGCCTAGTTTAACATTTTATATGTAAAACATTTAGGTCTCCGAATCTGAATTCCTTGTCGAGAAACCTAAGAAAAACGTACGTTACGCGGCAAAATCGTGAAACTGCATTGCTTTGCACGATATCATTTTTCTAAAAGATTTGAAAAAAGATAAGAATCACAAAAAGATATGCCCCGGGTGAGGATCGAACTCACGACCTTAAGATTATGAGACTTACGCGCTGCCTACTGCGCTACCGAGGCTATGGGAAGGGGAGCGAAATTACCCTTGTGTATTTTTAACTGACAATGGTTTGCAAATGAACTATCAGATTCTGAATTGTTTCAGTCTTTGGCATGGCTTTACAGTTGACTGAATAAATTTTTGTAAAAGTAGGTACATTTATAAATTATTTTTGTGATTTAGTTCGTAAACAAACCCTATGTAAGAAAAAATCTAAAATTCATCTATGAATTAAAATGATGTACTGATTTTTCATCGGTAATAGATAATGACTATAGAAAGATAATTCCAGTTTCAAAAGTTTTCTAATAATAAACTAACACTAACCAAAGGTTTATTTATTTCCCACAGATAAAAGTAATCACGTGGCGATAGGAACGGTAAGTTACGTTGGTTACGTTCATGTTTTAATACATATTTTTCTTACAAATATTGTGATGGTTTTTTAGTATCCATTTGAGAACAATTCGAATAAAAGACAACATCCAAATTTCAAATACAGCTGACCTAATTTCGCCCACCTTCACAAGAAAAAAAAAATAAAAACTAAGTACCCTCCAAAAAAAAAGACAAAAAAAAACAATAATTCAACATCGTTTAAAATATCAGAAATGAACAAAAAAAGGCTAAAATGTTCTGTAAAATTTGTACAGCCACCGCACATGCCCGGGCTGGCGTCGAACCGCAACTATTGGTGGACGGGTGCAATTGACAGCACACCTCAATTTATGGCCCCACTGTCTACCGGGCTAGGCCATGGCCTGCCCACGCTGGAAGTGGCCTGGCTTGCTAGCGGGACGTAGCCATTTAAATGTTTTGTTTCCAGGAGTAAAAAAAAAATTGTATAAAATGTGCAAATGCCTCTTTTTCAAACGTTGTTTTTTATTTCTACCCAATAAAGATTTTTTTGTGTTTTAAATAAGATTATAAATGAATTGTAGCTGTATTGTCTAGGAATAAATTAAATTACAAAGCAACTTTGCCTATTAAAATTGGTACATCGACAAAAATATTGTACCAACCGCAAATCATAAATATCAAACATGCCAATATTATGTTTGACATTCGTGATTTTGAAGTTATTCTGGTATAAAATATTTGACTCCCAAAGATTCAAAAACAATCCATGTTCTGTCTGTTCAGCCTCCATTCGGTCCGCATTCTGAGGACCTAAAAATTCTGGGTGCCGCGATTAGCAGATACTGGCCCAAAACAATAAATTTAATATTTTAATTGTAATACAGTCGTATAAAAAGCAACTAAATATTGTGACAGGTAATTTTTTATTGAAACTTTCAAAGGTTCCCTATTTTTTAAACTGTTTTAATACGAGCTCATTTCCAGTGAATTATTTCTAAGCTTGCTTGGACATTTTATTTCTCTTTCCCAATTGAATATTTTTTCGTGATAGTTGTTTAAAACAATACTTATTCAGCTATCTACTTTATCTCGTACCTACTTATCCAATGTTTGAACTTCCATATTAAACGTAACCCATTATTAATAATAGAAGTCGTATCCAGCATCTTTATAACCGGCAACAGAGGCAGTATTTAATTAATTCTCCCATTGGAATAGTGTGAATTCTG
Source organism: Melanchra persicariae (assembly GCA_947386135.1). Taxonomy (NCBI): domain Eukaryota; kingdom Metazoa; phylum Arthropoda; class Insecta; order Lepidoptera; family Noctuidae; genus Melanchra; species Melanchra persicariae. The sequence goes on along the minus strand of OX376661.1, from coordinate 1,987,050 downwards.
ACTGCAACTGAAGTCCACGGTTATTTTGTTTTGTCGTTTTAATTAATGCCTAGTCGCGTATCGGGGCGGCGCTATAAATAGTTGATCGCGTAGCTAGCTGTAGATGACTAGTTTTATATTTATGTTTTAGAATCTAGATTAGTACCTTATGATATTGTTCTTTCATACTTCAGTGCAGTGTATAAACATGTTTGAGTATACTGCTTTTCTCGTACATTGTCTAATGAAAGATAGCCGTAATGAAAATGAAAAAAAAATGATTTCACTGATTTAATTTCACTGTAACTAGTAGTACTATTGTACATACTTACATTACTTAGTTACAGTGTGTAGGTAAACATGTTTGTCTGTATTTATATAGATTATGTAATAAAGTTATCTATTGTTTTAACTAATGTAATTTTATTGTAGGTAATTTAAAATGTTGATATTTGGTATTTTGTCTGTACCTACACATAATTATGAATTTACAAACTAACAAATATAACAGAATTTTTTCAACTGTTTCACCAAGCATTTAACTGTTCTTTTTTTTTCAAGTAATTAGGTTTCAATGTCATAAAGTACTCCAAAATCACCCAAAATCTTTATGAAGTACAAATGCCAACGATTTCCCTCTCGCTCCACCCAGAGCGGAAAGGGTCTTATTATGATGATTTCCCATACATAAAAAATGCCAACGATTTTGATAGATTCCTTCAGGTCAAGCATGCTCTATTGTCGACAATATCATCGCTTACTCTCAAGTGAATTGTGGCCAAACGGGAGCCTACATGAGAAGAAATAACCAAAAAATATTCAGTTATAAAACTTTTGTTCCATCAAGCACACAACTGAACGGAGCGCTCGGCGCATCCTGGACAGTCTCACCAATACTTTCAAAGACTGGCCAATCCTTCCCTTGTGGTGTTAGGGCTAACACCCGCCTGGTTCGCGACCGGGAGGGTGGGAGTGTACCAGTACCTGAAGGCATCTTCTGGGCACGCTCGCTCCATCATAAACCTCATGCATCGCTTTCTATCAGGCGTGATCGAGGTCAAGAGCAAGCCCACTCCTCAATAAAAAAAAAACAACCACCAATCACACTCCGTACAAATAACTACCTAGAAATGCTTCCTCTAATTCCAAAACTTAACCAATATTTTTCCGTTATCATTCAAAAATAATTTATAAGTAATTTAATTAATGAACCACCCTCAAGCGATATATCTTCAAGCCGAATAAAAAAGGTTCTCAGCAGAATCCGCGAATGAATAAATCATTTGGTAAGATAACCAACAAAATAATTAGCTATGATGGGACCGGCGCCTTTTTTCTTAATTAAAAATAAATATCAAATGAAGACGTAATCGGGAGGTTGGGAGTTCGATTCGGTTGGAAAAAATGGTAGTTACTTTTCTTGGGTTGAAAGTTCTGTAGGTACACCTTTTTTTTTTTTTTTTAGAGGATGGGAAATCATCGAATGACCCCTCCCGCTCTGGGTGGAGCGGCAGGGAGTGTCAGACTTTTACTGACTAAAACCCACCCTTAGTCCTCCTAGTGCCTTTCTTCCCAGGGCCGCGGTAACTCTTTCGAACATATTCCGCAACCCTGGCATGTAGGTACACCTACAGTGTATTTTTCAAATCTAAAATATCATTTCATTTTCATTTCATTTATTCAAAACACAACATACATTGTGTCTGAATGTTACAAAAAAAAAGTAGTTAAAAAAAATCAGTAAAATCACAATAACATTAATTTTCCAGTTGTCAAAAATCAAATAATTACCTAAAACTCATTAAAATCCATTTAAATATTAAAACATGCCATAGGTACCAAAAATTAAAAAATCGTATGGAAACTTGTAATTGGTTTTTCTTGTGTAAAATATTGCGTTTTATGCATGTAAAATTAGATGCACGAACGGAAATCGACTCTTCAGAAAATTATAATTAAAAAAAACCTGCTGCTCGGCACAAAAACTCTGTCAATATTCGAAAGTTTTGTAACTTTCAAAGACATTCCAGTCACTACACAAAATAATAATATGGTCTGATATCGAATCAAAATAAAAACTATGAAACTTCCCAAATACGCAATTGTTACACGTTCAGTTTCTATATTTGCCAGCCCTTATTTTAAAAACTAAGATAAGCGCCCCCAATCAAACAGGATTTTTTTTTGTCCAACAGAACCCTAAAAAATAAAAACGCACCTAAGGCGAGGCGCCATTTTGAAATCGATTTTTCATTAAGAATACTAACGAACTTAGGGGTGGATTGAGATGTTGTATTTTGATCTTAATTTTCATCTGCAAACAGTGTCGATACTGAAGATGGAAATATTTACTGCGGAAGATGGTCGCTTTGAAGTGTTAGTTAATTAGATAAAAGAACTTGATAAAACTAAACATCTGAGGGCCAGTTCTCGTATTTTTACAGCAACGCTTTTTTTAAACTAGCGCTGTGGCTCTGTCTCGCTCACGAGTTCCAGCATTATGCTGAGCGATGGCCGTTTTGCGCGGATTTATCATAATTCCGATTAAATTAAAATATATGTAGACCCAAATAAAGACTCTTCGCTGCTAGAAACCTTCTTTTATTTTTAAATCTTCTTAACGTCTTCTTTCTTTCGTCGTAAAAATCTCAGTCCTCCTTCCCTTTCACACACATACTCTCTCGGTCACTCATCGCTGCGTTCATAGATCCATCACTCATTTTTATACTTTTGATGCATTCTGAATTTAACATCCCACATAATAAATATTTTTTATGACGTCATGCTTAGCGCAAATAAACTCTTTTTCTTTCTTCTTTCAACGTTTGCATTCGCATCCGATTGGTATAGTAACAGCCTTACACGGTACCCCTTGACAATACAAACTGGTGTCAGATTACTTTCCTTTTCCCATCCACAGACCAACCTCGGCAAGCGTTGCTTAACCTTGACAAAAACGAAAATATTGCACTATTCACATTTATTTCATTGATTAGTTTATAGGTAAATAAACCTTATATCAGATTAATTAATCCTCACGTTAGCGTCGAAAGAATTCTGCATTAAGATAAGATACATTTCAGACCATTCTTTCATAAAATTACAAACACAATTTCTCCTACAAAACCCAGTTATTATTGCAACATTTTGTCGTCTAAATTAGAGCATAAAAATTTTACATGTCGGGAGGAGTCTGGCGGTTCACTAGTGAAGTGAATCAGATATGAATCTTTAATTTTCCAAATTTATTAAAACGCTAAGCGAACTCTGCGTTCAAACAGCAATATTTTTAACGACGGAGGTTAGGTCTAGTGATGTGCTGAACGACTGGGAAATCTACCGATAAATGTTTGGGTAATCAGCAAAAATGTTTACTTTTTTTTCTAGAATTTTTGCCCATTGATTAATGATATTTATTTTGTAAATAAAATTGGTTAAAAATAATACTTTTACATGTTATTTTTTTTGTTAATTTTAAATTGATAATGCAGGTGTTAAATATTTAACTCCTCAAAAGAATATCGCAAAAGCTATTTAAGAAATACGTTACCGTCCCATTTCCGTAAAATTCTTTTGTTACTTTCGAAGTATGTTCATTAATAAGAAACCACTCTTTTGAATGTCACTTCCAGGAGTTCCTAATTGAAAGTGAAAATTAATGTTCATGAATGTAACAAATTGATTGCCAATCAAAAGAACTTACTCATCGATAAAAGCGAAAGTCACGTACACGATGACTGCATCGACCATTCATTTCAGCATCACCCAATTACATATTACCAAAACATGGATGGCGCCATACAATTAAAAAACAATAAATGCCAATAAAACGATGACACTATATGGCACGGACATGATGAGATACAAAAATGGAGTGCTGAAACGCATGTTTGTAACGAGAGTTAAGATTTAAAAACACCGTAAGTTTGTAATAAATTGCATAAGATTGTAAACTCTTTCTTAAATGACACGTTTATAATGTATTAGAAACTATGTGTTCACATCACGTCGAAAGTTTATAATCAAGATTTATTACAATGTTACGGTGTTTCAATAATTCAGTGACATCATATTAAATTAGGATTCAATAAAATATGTATGAAAGAACTGAAGTAACCGACACAGCAGTTTACAGAAGCGGACTCTGATTGTCAAAACGCTCAACAAGCCAGAACAACATGGAATGAAAAACTGCAGTTTTTTATTAAACCAATTGATATTATAATAAAATTTTATTTTATTATAAAATAGTTATATGTGTATGTCTACCGTATTTTAATCATAGCTAACGTTCACATATCGCAAACGTTCTCAACACAAACAATACCTCTCCATTTTCTTCTTACTCCGTGTGCAATAGCGAATGCATACAAATTGATATGTGCACAATACGATCGGATCAATTCCGCATGACATCATCACAGCTATGCAAACTATTATATATATGTAGTGATTCAATTATTCTATATTTATGTCAAATTGATTGCTCACACGGCCGAGTCGTGATAAATTTTGAATTAGCTCGCCGTTTATTAAATGGAAGTGGTATTTTATAGTGACTGATATTTCGGTAAACTGTTGTTTTGTATTGATTTGATAGTCTTTGTGTTGTTTTTTGGTGGGATACTGATTTACTCCAGTGAATGTTAGAGAAAAGACTTGTGAAAAACTATGAAGTTCAAAATATTTTTTTTGTTTTTACTGTGTTTCGGACAATGTTTATGTACAGTGAGTAGACTCGTAAAAGGGCTTTATACTCACAAGAAATCTAATGAAGGAAGTAATCTATTTCGATGTCATTGCCAGTTACGCCTCAAACATCAGGAAAACCAATGGTTGCATCGTAACCATTAGTAATAAATGATTTACAAAATAACTTTGAAGTTTTTATTTTACCAAAACTAAAGAAGGAGTGCACGGAAGCTTTTGGCCAGGAATGGAACACACAAATAAAATAAAAAATAGCCTTTATTCTGCCGGAAATATACAAATTTCCGGAAAGACATACGACATATTATAGAAGTATTATCGTTGATAAGGAGGAGTGGAATAGATAGATCAGCAAAAAAAAAGTATCGACACTCAAGAAAAAATATTATCGACATTACTGAGCCCCATCCCTACAGTTGGTACGCGATAGGAAATTAAAATTTTCCTCTTCATTTAAAAAGAAGCACTGCCCCGGGCTAACTCCTTAATGCGGTTCTACATCTATTTCAGAATATACTTTAATACCCATCGATGTAGTCACAGCTTTGTGTAGGTAGGTATACTGTTTATCTGTGTAGACTGTTTTGAGGTGAATATATCGTCTGCTTACGGGGAAAAGTAATAAATGTAGTTAGTGTCAATTCGAGCTAATGACTTTTTAAAGTTTAAGTTTTAATTTGATCTATTTCAAACTCATTTATTGAAAAACTGTTTAAGCAAAATACAGCACTAACTACCTTTTTTTTTAAGATTTACTCTTATATTAAATGATAAATGATATTTATTTTGTAAGTAGGTTAATCATAACACTTTTACACGTCAATATTTTTTTGTCATTTTAAGCTAGATGAGGCTGGTGTTTCCTAGCTGACTACCCTGAGAAGAAACACCGAAACAAACTCAGAGGTCACAGTATCTTTTGAAGTCCATACAAATTGTACTGGTCAAATCATACGAGAACCATGTTGGTATTTATTTGGTATTAGTAAAAATTGTGTAAAATTAAATTTAGATCGTAAGGGGACTACATTTAACATGTTTTACCTGCAGATTATCAGCGTAAGTAGAACCATAAATGACTTCGATGTTAAAAGCTTTAACCGTATTTATTGTTTTTTAACTGTATAAACTGAAACGGATTTAAGTCATAAGATTATTTATTACGTTATACTACTATTTTTTTTACAAAATGTGAGAAATATCACTTCTACAAACTCACTATCTCTGCAAGCATTGGACATTGCATTTATTCGGGTTTACCAGTAAGCAGACGATGTTTGCTCTTAATATTGTGTTTCGAAGAGTACGATGAAAGAAAGCACTGACACACCTACAATAACAATCTATTGTAGTGTGTCAAATCTTTCTTTCAGTTCGAGTCAATGGTTAAATCCTTAGACTTTTGGTGCCACGTCAATTGAAACATCGGCGGCATTCATCAAAACCTTGAGGCCCTAGACAATGTGCCATTCAATTAGCATGCGATTGTCGAAATGCGAAAATGTAGGAATCTGATCACGTGACATTTCGATAGCATCTGTCAATCCCATACATTTTTGACATATTGACAATCGCCTACGCTACGCTACCGTTGAATACAGAATGTCACTTGTCTATAGCTCCAGGTGGTGATGGTGTGTCAGTTGAAAGGACACTACATTCATCTTATTGGTGATGTTCTACAGAATAGTTTAGTACGTAGGTCTCACAAACGGGGTGCGTGTATGAATGGCTTCGATCAAGAACTAGTGTGATCTTGATTGAAGTCTGATTAGCACTTGAAAAACGGCCATATAAATAAGACCTGATTTCCTGGTTTTTATTGACTATTATTTTATTTAAAATTATTTCATTTGTAACTGCTAAGATGTATAAGGCTTTTTATTTCATTTTATTTATTTATAAATAAGACCACAAATAAAAGTGTGGTCTTATTTCAAATTAGGAACGTCCTACCGTAGCCAATTCGAATACAAATATTATACTTATTGCAATCGAAATAAAACTTAATGTTTGAGCATATATTTTAATGGTATGCGTCATGCTTCGCGCAAATAAACTAGTGTAATGTTTTATCCTGTTTGCATGATGATGTACTTGTGCACTTTCTCGACGTAATTTTGTTCCTGATCCATAATCTAGTGAATTCTTGATTGAAGATGAATGACCATGTTTACCCGACTGCGTCAGAAGGAGGGTAATGATTTTCGAGCTTATGTATGTATGTATGTATGTCCATTTATTTGGCACGCCCTACAGCCCAGACGGCTGGACGGATTTTGACTTATAAGGTGTCGTCGAATTCGTCAGAATCGTGATAGTGACATAAATCTAAACTCACTAATATGTAGGGAAATAAAAAAAAATACTGTCAAAAATTCCGACTGCTAAAAACAACTAAAAAGTTCCGAAGAAATGACTTTGCAAGCAGTTTGTTACAGTTGGTGGTATTTACTTAAGTTCAATGACAGATTTGATGTCACCACCTGCATCAGACTTTTTGAAGTCTGGGGCCTAACCACCAACTCTTAAAGCACTATTACTTCCAGTGGGAAAGAGACGGAGCTATACAGGACGTATAGCTCCGTCTCTTTCCCACTGGAAGTAATAATAAAGTAATACTGATTTTAAGAGTTGGTGGTTTAGGCCCTGATGTAGGTGGTAACATCTAATCTAAAATTGTGACTTTTTCAAAAAAATCGACAGCATGAGTCTTCTTCAAAACTTTTTAGTGGTTTCTTGCTGTCACAATTTTTATGTTTTGATATTTTTTCTTTAATGTACATCAGTTACCCCACATCACTCTTAAATATGACCACAGATTTCTGGCACATCCTGTATAGAGAACGTGTAGGAACTATTGGTGGCACAGAAGCGTGATTGTCAAGTATTTATATTATAACATAAAAATTATAAATACTTGACAATAAATACTTAACGCATGGTCTACACCGCGCACGTTCCAATGGTGGATTTCACCACTCTAGTGTAAAATGCAGATTATAATAACAACGCAGACATAAAGTACCAACACATACAAATAAATACACGATTTTTCAGTCTTAGCAAAGCTCTAAGACCAGACGAAAACTTAAACATAATTCAAGCATACAATTTTAGCCGAAAAAACGATCTCAAACGTTCTTTACCAAAGGAAACTTAAAAATCCCAACACAAAACACCGTTTAAGACTTTAATGGTTCTAGAATAACGTTCAGTTTTCGGTGTTAAGCGATGTTTCTTTGAAAACGTATTCCTGCTTCAATTAATTTTCTTGCAAGCCGTTTTACATTTTCAATACAGTGGGACCTGCATACGAGTTTATTATAAGTTTTGGAAGTCGAAGTTTTTGACTTCTCGTTGCAATTTCTGTGGGTTTTTGTGTGATATTATTGGAGAAATTAAAGAGGGGTAGGAAATTTAGCGTTCCGTATGGTGTCAGACGTAAAAGAAAAAGACCATCCCGTGGGTGTCGTAAGAATCGACTAAGAGACTCACCAGAGAATGGGCAGCAGCATTCTCTGTAGGTACATTGCTACAGCTACACTACGATACCCTAACCGCCTGCCAAGCGTGGCGATTATGGTAAACCCCGCCATTTGAGGGAGGCCTATGTCCAACAGTGGACGTCTTACGGCTGATATGACGATGATGAGGAAATCTATTCATAAATACAAAAGTATCTATTTCTGTCTGTTTATCCATTTTCACGCCGGAATCAATTATATTGAATATTGGGTATATAAAAATATATACAGTCGAACATAGAACCTCCTCCTTTTTAAAGTCGTTTAAAGATAAATTAGGCCTTGGAGAAGGTAATAGGATAGTGTCTCTTTGGGATAATTTTCGACTGTTACGTGGGCGAAGCCGTTGTCGCAACCTATTTTCCCTATGCAACAAGAATTCACCAATATGTAAGCTCCCATGGGATAGGGGCGAGATGTCTCGTGCCTGGTCTAGGCATTGAATCCAAAATGTTTTCATCGCAACTGCCACAAGCCTGCTAAGAAAGCAGGCATAATAATTCAATCTCGATGACTGTTGCTATGCTAATTATTAGAACCAACCGGTCTAATAAATAATTATTACTTCAGGCTACCAACATAAAAAACCGACCAAGTGTGAGTCGGACTCACGCACGAAGGGTTTCGTATCATTATCTGTAAAAAAGCGCAAAAAAATCACGTTTGTTGTATGGGAGCCCCACTTAAATTTTAATTTAATTCTTTTTTTAGTATTTTTTAATATAGCGGCAACAGAAATACATCATCTGTGATAATTTCAACTGTCTAGCTATCACCGTTCATGAGATACAGCCTGGTGACAGACAGACATACAGACGGACAGACAGTTGCCTTAGTAATAGGGTCCCGTTTTTACCCTTTGTTTACGGAACCCTCAAAACATCATATCCAAGTTGTATTGACAAACTACATCTCATTGATTATTTATTGTAATTTAGTGTTCCGCAGCATAAATCGAAGCTGCAAGACGGTTCAGTAGGTGTCAGAGCGACGCGCGGTTGATTGAAGTTCGCTTGCTCCATTGCTGCCGTAAGTTAAGATCGTAGGAAGGATTTGTATGGAGTGGATGATACCACCTTTTATTTTTATATTTTTCCTGTCAAGTCTTGACTAGTGAGACGCAATTCTCGATTTTTGCAGTATCCGTTGGCAGACACACAAACAAATGGGACATCAAAATCACTTTTTTCTTAAACTAGATGAAACTTAACCCTCTCACTTATCCCTAACCTCTCCTCCTATTTCTGACTTATCCCTGAAGAAAAATAGACTCAGGGTCTGTTTATCAACGACTTTGCCCCTTTTACATGGGAGTTCATCGTACACTTTTGCCCCTTTGGACAAAACAGGTGTCCAAAATCCATGAAAGGTTAATATTATTTTATTTTGCCAAGGTGAAGGACACGAAGGTTTTTTGTTTTTAACATAAACATTAGACAAAGAAAAAACAACCTACGCTTTTTTGACACCATAAACTTTATAAAAAAACTCACAAAAATTCATTACATATCACGCCTTTTTGGGCAATCATATTAAAAAGACTGCAACACAATTTATGAATGACAGAGACGACTCTCTAATTATCCATGGTTGAAACTATTGCATTTACTTAAATTTTGACATTATTATTTTTTTATTAGAATAACATTTTATTTATTTTTTTAAGTTGACATTGACACTACTGAATTTTTATAAATTAGTTAACAAAATTGGCCTCCCATAAATATATTTAAAATATATGTACGCCAAATGGCAAAACATAGAGAAACTGTAATGTAATAATTGTAACATCTTGAACACTGTTGTAATTGTAACATATGTTTAAAAATCAAGAATATTGATTGATTGACTTTTCAACGACGGACTTGGTTCTTACACTTTGGGCTATTCACCTCTCTATACAAATCCACATCCCGAAGACAAGCATCTTGGCAGATAATTTGATTTGTATTTAATTAAACAATGACATCGATTCGTTGACGGAGGCATCTCGAAGCCTGCCCACCCCCTATCGGAATTCTCGTTAACATTGACGGAGGTCCGTGTAGTTTGTCTGTTTGTTTACATTGAATATTGAAATTAGGTGTCGATTGAATTTGTGGGATATTTTGTGTTTTGGGGTGAAATTGTGGATCCAATAATGGAATCGTTGCTTTACAAAACCATAGCATTACACTTGTATTACTGGATTTTATAATCAATCGTCAGGTACCTGTATCTAAAGTAACTTTGCATTTGTACAGTAACATTCATATTTTTTTTACTTTTTATTAAACCTAACTACACTCTTTCAATTTCGTTTACCTGGATGACATATTTTTTTCATCTGTTTTGATTTAAAAACCAAACTACTGAACCGATTTTGATGAGGAATTTGAAGAATTTTTCAAATCGATTCATAAATGACGTAGTTATGAGGTAACAAACATAAAATACAACCGAATTGAGAACCTCTCCTTTTTTTTGAAGTCGGTTAAAAAACCAATAGCACTGCTTAAGAGATATTCTAGATGCTAATATTACTTTTTTGTTATAGAAAGGCTCGTTAGACCACAATCTCACCTGATGAAAAGCAATGATGGGCTACGGTGGGGCACGCTTGCCTAGAAGTAACCTGTTCATACTTGACTCAAAGACTTCTTGTTAGCCGAACTTCAAATACGAAATCAGGAGCCCATGTTTAAGTGATTCAGGGTTGCGGAATTTGTTCGAAAGAGTCACCGCGGCCCTGGAACGCAAAGGGCATGAGGAGGAACACGGATGGGTTTTAATCAGTAAGAGTCTGACACTCCCTTCCACTCCACCCAGAGCGGAAGAAGTCATTTGAGGATTCCCTATCCGTGAAAAAGGGCTTGCGACAACTTAACCCACAAGGTAGTCGGGGCAGGGTGTTCTTTAAGACGACCTTTAAATGTAGAGAGGTAAACGAGGTACCTAGATATTTTAATCCCTCTAGCACATTGCTGGAAAACATTTTTACAGTTATTTTGACCAGGTTCCTCATAAAGCAAGGAATTGCGGCGCGGCGAATCGGTAGTATTGTAGGCGACATTAATACCGCCACAAAAAATCAACGTTGCAGAATCAACAGATGAAACTCGCAGCGACATCTATCTCGAGAGCTGCGAACTAACTGGACAAAATCCTAAATCGCGATATCAGAGTTTACCGTGCGATTAGAACATGTGCAAGGCCCGAATGTCCACTCTCGGGCAGTTGCCCACCAGACACTACACTCGTGTGGTCGTAGGATCCTCCCTTTTCAACGGAGGTATACATACCTCCGTTGACATACAACATAACAGAGAGTAAAGTACCACATGTGGGACTTTACTCTCTGTTCCGCTACCTCCAAAGTATTTGTGAGCGCACATTGACCACTGACTACAAGGTTTGGCTGGTCATAGTCAGAACCATCACAGGCCTTCGATTGCTCGAGTAAGTCAACGGTGACACACTCTGACACGCGTCATTAATTGGCCGAAAAGTTGTGACAATTCGTACCATCTTTAGCAGTGGCTAACGAGGCGTCTTGGTGCTATGGACCTATAGAGGGTGGTGGAACAGAGAGTAAAGTCCCGCATACCTACGTATGTTGAAAAGGGAGGATCCTCCCACCGGACGGTTGTTGTATCCGGTGGGCAACTGCCCGATAGTTGATATTCGGGCTGTTGTATCTGTTCGAATCGCACGGTAAACTCTGATATCGCGATTTGGGATTTCGTTGTTAGTTCGCAGATGTCGAAATAGATGGCGCTGCTAGTCTCATTGCTGTAATGTAGATTCTGCTACGTTGATTTTGTGGCGGTATTAACTTTTTGACGAGACTCGTCCCACTTCAAAAACAAAAGAAACCTAAGTCACTCACACAACTCAGAAAAAAAAGCAAACACGCATCGTGTATTTTATCTAATTATCGAATTACACCCACCTGCTTCCCTTCACTTACAAGTAAACTACCTTATGACAAAAACAACACCACTGTAATAATAAAGTACACCCACTAAGCCGGAGCTCTGCTTGCCCCTAAATCATATATTAGCGGCAAAATGAGACTAATGCGCGACTTATAATCAAAGAAAGAAATTTCTGGCTAGCCACACGTAATAGTAAGATAGGGGACAAAGTGAGAGGAGGAGCGGAAAAGGTTAGCGATTAAAATGGATTCTCCAAATAATAATATGATATTTCGAAGGAGGTGAAAACTGTACCCTATTTCAGACTGTCTGGTAGACCGTATGTTTGTCACAGGGCTTCTAAAAAGACCACCCGCTACAATAAGTCGTTCATCATCTGCCTAACCTTTTTCCAACTATATTTTGACTAAAAACAAACCCTCTGTTTTTAGTACAACGGGATAGACTGGTGGTCAATTTTTCTGGCTTCTGACAAATCCGTAACGACTGCCAAAGATCGTCGAAGAAATCGTAAAAGTTCTTAATTATAATATATTTGGCTGTACTCGCAAACCAAACAGTATTAATTTTAGAAGGAAGAAACTACCTATGTAAATCACAAAACCGACTCGCATTTAGCATGTTTTCTTTACCTATTAACCACAGTTTTTGTGTGCAAATAATATTGTAAGCGCTAAAATAGGCATTTTAGCGCTCACAATAAACATTTCTCAAATAAAATCGCTATTACACCCGCTACCACTCTTCACTATACTCTCTACCTTTCAAATAAAGGGGAGGCTGGACCAGCGTGGACATCAAAGCGTTAAGTGCTTCTTTTGCTCATCGAATCCCATTTATGCCGGGACCTACCCTCGCGATAAATAAGATTATGTTTGGTTGCACGTTATCTCTGGTTTCTTATAGCTTTTCAGTAATGGCGTTACTTAGTTTTTGACTTATTTAATGGTGAAAGGTTATGGGATATCTAATGGGAGTTATGGGGATTTCATCCTCTGTATATTCTCTGTGGATTTGGTGAGATGTATTGCAGGTTTTTGATGACATATAAATATTCCTGATTAGCAATTTTGTATCATATTGTAGTATTCTTTTTTTTTATTAATGGGCTAGCTCTTGACCCCGATCACGCATGATGGAAAGCGATGGATGAGATCTATGATGTAGCGAGCGTACCCAGGAGATGCCTTAAGGCACTGGTACTCCCACGCGTCGACGAAACACAGCAGGCTGCTTGACGCTGGACTCCGGAGAGTGGTCGCGAACCAGGCCGGTGTTAGCCCTACCACCGCAAGGGAACGATTGGCCAGTCTCGTAAGATATTAGGTGAGTCTGTCCAGGATGTGCCGAGCGTTCAGTTCAGTTGAGTGTTTGATGGAACAAATTGCGCTACACGAGGAGGCTCCTTCATGCATCCCAATTTTCATAATCAGCTTTGACTGGAATTTCATAATACGGTTTGACTGGAAGCCAACCCCAATATAGTTGGAAAAAGGCTATTATAGTCTTTCATTTGTTTTTTTTTTAAACTTTGTGCCAGACTAGGAATTTCTCCTGTATCGTGAGTGTGTTTACAAACATAGAAACTCACGTACACAAACAGCCAGACCCGAAACAACTATCTGTAGGCCATATAAATATTTGTTCCGTGCGGGAATCAAATCCGCGATACGCAGCGCAGCAGTCAATCACTCAACTACTGCGCCAACCGTGTCGTCTTCGAATTTGAAGATCATTGACAGTCGTTGTGGGTAGTCCGAAGCCAAGAAATCTGACAACAGTCTTTCCAAGAGCTATCGAGTTACCCAGTTACTGGGTTGTGGAGGTCAGATAAGCAGTTGCTGTATGTAAAATACTGGTCATATCAGCCGAAAGACGTCCAATGCTGGACATAGGCCTCTTCGAAATGGGGGAGTTTGCCATAATCGCTACGCTTGGCAGGCGGGTTGGTGATCGCAGTGTAGCTGTAGCAATATACCTACAGAGAATGCTGCCGCCCATTCTAATGCTGCTGTTTGGCGAGTCCTTAAGTCGCCTCTTACGACACCCACGGGAAGTGATGGTGTGATGGAACTGTAAAATACTGGTACTTAGTTATATCCAGTTAGACTGGAAGATGACCCCAATATAGTTGGGTTGGGAAAAGGCAGGCAGATTTATCAATCAATCAGTTTATTTGTGAAACATAGGTGTTTACATAGGTGTTTACATAAGTATGGGTGCGCTATGTTTTGTCATAATTAAGACATACAAATTTATAAGTGACCCATTAGGTCTCATTACATTATTAAAAAATAAAAAATAAACATACATTTTAAATTAATTAATACATGAAAATGAAAGGATAAAATAGAAACATCAAATACAATAACATTAATAAATAGTCATAGTACTTCTTATCAAAAGGTATAAAATGCATTAGTCTAATAATTGGTCGTTCAAAAATTCGTCTACATTATAATAACATTTGTCAATTAATAATTTGATAAGAGCTTTTTTGTGGAACAGTCATGGGTGTGCGTTGATCTTGATATGTTACCTAACGATTCACACACTTTTGTTAGTGAGGCACACGGATGTCGCCGGTGGCTCGATCACTGTGTGGTTTCGAGCGCTGCGCTCACAACTATCGATCACGTGACTATATTATACGATACATACTGGTCTGATCACTATCCCTTGCAGTTAACTTGTAATTTGAATTTAATAAAACCTAAAATTATAATGAATAGTGTTGGTAAAAATAAAGTGGTCTGGGGAGATAGGCAGGCTTGTCAAATTGAAACATATTATAATTTTTGTCATACGAAGTTAAGGGATATTGACTTTCCAGCCGATTTTGCTACTTGTGCGGATAAAATGTGTAACTGTACATTTCATAAATCATTAATTAATGATATGTATAAAAGTATAGTGCAAATACTGGCTGAGGGCGCGAAATATTCATATAGTGCGGCTTCAAATTCCGGTAGGGGTAAACACATAATAGGCTGGAACAGACACGTTAGAGAGGCTCACGGTAAGGCGCGGCAATGTTATCAGAATTGGCTATTGTATGGGAAACCGAGCTCTGGACGGTTATACAATGAAATGGCAGAGTCTAGGCGATTATTTAAGGTAAAATTGAAATGGTGTCAAAATAATCAACAAAGGATTAAAATGGATATGATAGCACAGCACCATTCCAATCATAATTTTTAAAAATTTTGGAAATCAACGAATAAGTTGAATCTGAAGCCGAGCCGGCCCGTGAGCGTCGAGGGTGTACACGAGCCGGATGATATCGCGAGATTATTTCAGCAGCATTTCAGGGTTGAACCGTTTTTGAGGCCTGCACAGTCGGACTTGTTGTCGGTGTCGAGTGCTGGGGCTACATCTGGTGATGTCAAGGTGAGGTTCACTGCAAAGGATATAGCTTTGGTCATAAAATCTATGAAGAGAGGAAAGTCTCCAGGACATGATAGCCTCAGCATTGAGCACTTGCGGCATGCTGGGATACACTTACCTAGGGTTCTAGCTTTGTTATTTAATCTGTGTGTCAGCCACTCCTACCTACCTGATGATCTCATGTTTACTGTTGTTGTCCCTATTGTAAAAAATAAAACCGGTGATGTCTCGGATAGGTTAAACTATAGGCCTATCTCGTTAGCTACGGTTATAGCGAAGGTGATGGACGGTCTGCTTGATGGCCATTTAACTAAACATATAAAACTGCACGACGGTCAGTTCGGTTTTCGGACTGGTCTCTCCACGGAAAGTGCGATCCTGGGCCTCAAGCAGACCGTGCACTACTACACCGCGCGTAAGACGCCAGTATACGCGTGTTTCCTAGACCTGTCCCGGGCTTTTGACATGGTCTCATACGACCAAATGTGGATCAAAATGCGTCAAGACACTAGTCTGCTCCCTGAGATTGTTTCGATATTTGAGTACTGGTATAATAATCAGAAAAATGCTGTTAGGTGGGCCGAAAGTAGATCGGACGAGTACAGGTTAGAGTGTGGGGTGAGGCAGGGGGGGTTGACCTCACCGAAACTTTTTAATTTGTATATGGACCGCCTGATTGGAGAGCTGAGCAGCACAGGAATCGGATGTCATATAGATGGAGTTTGCGTTAATAATATTAGCTACGCGGATGACATGGTGCTGCTCAGCCCTTCAATCGGCGCGTTGCGTAAGCTGCTTCGTATATGTGAAAGGTATGCGGAGGCCCATGGGCTCAGATACAATGTGAAGAAAAGTGAGGTTATGGTTTTTAGAGCACCCAATAAAGATTTCTCAGACGTACCACCCGTCTCACTATATGGTACACCTTTAAACAGAGTCACTCATTTCAAGTATCTGGGCCACTGGGTCACCGATGACCTCAAAGACAACATGGATATGGAGAGAGAGCGCAGGGCGTTGTGTATCCGCTGTAATATGTTGGCTCGCAGATTCGCTCGTTGCACTGAACAAGTGAAGGTCACACTATTTAGGGCTTTCTGTCAAACCTTCTACACGTGCAGTTTGTGGGCTAAATACACGCAGGAGACGTACAATGCCCTGCGTGTACAGTATAATAACGCGTTCAGGGTGTTGATGGGGCTGCCGCGCTACTGTAGCGCGAGTGGCATGTTCGCAGAGGCGCACGTGGACGGCTTCCATGCCATCATGCGTAAGCGCTGTGCATCGATGATGGCGCGGGTGCGCGGCAGCCCCAGCGACATTCTGGCCGCGTGTGCCGGCCGCTGGGACTCGGAACTGATGGCACACTGGATAGGCCTACACGCGAGAGCAAGCGCCTAACCACAATAACTTTTTTGTACCTTAACTAACACTAGGCTAAGAACATTGTTACTAACTACTTTGGATTTGTATTTTTACTAACACTAGGTTAAGAACATTGTTACTAACAAATTTATGGACCAAGTCTGAATTAAATATTATTATTATTATTATTATTATTTTTTAAACTTATATAAGTCAAGTCAAGTCAAGTTTTTATGTCATCACGAATTTTATTAAACACTTTTGGTGCCATGCCAAAAAATGCTTTTTCGCATCAATGCGGTCTTACATTTTAGATGACATAGTTTATTTACATATTTAATAGTTATTGTTCATTCATAAGTCATGAGTATCGCTTCTTCTTCTTTATCGTGTGGGCAGTAAGGTCTAACGAACCCACCCACCCTAGTGTCGGAATTTCTAAACCACCTCAAGGGCCTCTGACATGACTTATTTGACGACCGCCATTTGGCGGCCAGGACCACCGGTTTATACGTGCCTTCCGAAGCAAGGAATCATCTTTTTATCAGATAATCTGGTGATTCAACCCTGCAATGTTCTAGACAAATTGGAAAACAACTTTACAAAGTATGTTTCCCGTGGGAATCAAACCCACGACCACTAAACCACTCGACCACGGAGGCAGTTATCAGCAGTTTTATATGAGTATCACAGAGAGTGTGAAACAGAACTAAAAACACATTATTTCATTCATTACAAAAACAAACAAAAATACTTTAAATAAAATACATCAAACAACTCCAAAGTATATTTAATCTAGGCAGAGTACACACGAAAATAATTCCAACAAATACAGCTTTAATAACATAGTAGCACAAATGATTTATATTTAGGAAACATTGCGAGCGAATAATCTAAAAGCCATAAGCTTCCGACGAAAAATGTTCTCGTATTCACAACTGGACGTGGAACAGAATGACATAAACCTTGGTCTACAATCGCGGGGAATGCCTAATGAGGGAAATTAGGAAATTGTTGTAGGTTTTCCTAGGGTTGCAGTTATATTATTGCCGTTTATTGTGCAGTGTTCAAGATAGTGTACGAAATGCGTGTTAATCAATGAGATTGGAAACCTGAGCCTCTTGATAAAGTGACATTGTATAGCGACAAAGATGGTCGAAAAGTAAAATCTTTTTACAAATAAAGTTTTGGTAACAAAAATTAGATTTTTAGGAACTGTAAAAGTAAAACTACAATATACACTTCTGGACACATCTATTGGCCCACCTTAGAGTTTAGGTTTCGATGGCCCCTACCGAAATATAATTGCTAGATTGAACAAAAACTGTTGATGCAGTTTTAAACCTGATACATTTTACCATCTTTTTCGATCGTATTGTTTTAAATTTGAATTCCGAATACCATACGACATGGAGCTACGCCTAACAAGTCGGATATGCACCTTGTTAAAGGCAATTGATTTTTGAATAAAAAACATGTTTTATCAAATAAAGGTTTAATTTAATAACGCGTGTTGCCTCCATGGGCATCTACCACAGCTCTCATACGATTAGGCATAGAGTTTATCAACCGCTCTATGAAATTTTGAGGGATCATCTCCCATTCCTCTTCTATGGCAGTTTTCAACTCCTGCATCGTCTGGGCAACTGGCTGACGAGCCCTGACACGTCTTTTTAGCTCATCCCACATGTGCTCAATGGGGTTCATGTCTGGGCTTCTGGCTGGCCAGTCCATAACTGTGATGTTCACATCCCGAAGATATTCCCTGACGATGCCGGCCGCATGGGCTCTTGCATTATCATGCATAAAAAGGAAATTTGGGCCCACATAGTCCGCGTATGGTATCACGTGAGGTTCTAAGCACTCACGAATGTACCTTTCAGCATTTAATGTTGGCAGCCGTGGTCGTGTAACAACCTCAAGTTGAGTTTTGCCGCTCGCGGATATACCGCCCCAGACAGTCCATGAGCCACCGCCATAAGCAACCCTCTCTTCAAAGCAGCATTGTGCGAAACGCTCTCCCTTACGTCGGTAGACCTGCTTCCTTCCATCATTGCCATGTAACACAATTTTAGACTCATCAGAAAAGAGTACACGGCTCCAATCTTGCTGTGTCCAATTTAAATGACTGCGTGCGAAATTAAGGCGCGCTGTTCGGTGGGCTCGCGTTAGTTTGGGCCCATTAGCTGGCTTGTGTGGTACCATATCACGTTCTTTTAACCTTCTCCGAACAGTTCGAGCGCTCACAGATACTCCGTGGAAGTCGCGAAGTTGGTTTTGTATCTCAATGGAGGTAAGGTGACGATTTCTCAAGCTGGTCGTCACGATGAATCGATCCTGCCTTTCAGTTGTGACCCGAGATCGTGGCCTTCCTTGGCGACGAACAAAGCCGCCAGTCTCTAGGTACCTCCGATAAACATTTCGGACCGCAGATCGACTTAAATTAAGTTGAGCACTCACGTTTCTTTGGCTGTGTCCGGCCTGAATAAGTGCCACATCTTGGGCGGCGACTTCAGGTGAAGTATCCATAGATTATTGATAGAACCTTACCTTAATGTTAAGAATAAGTAATGTTTGTTTTAAAACCAAAGATATCAATCACTTTTTCAAGAATTAAATCCAAGTAAACCAATAAAACCAAGTTTTCTTAGTATTCGATTGTTTGATATCAACAAACAGGCTCCAAATTGTCTTTTGTTTCTTTAAATTCTGTGTTCGAAATTCAAAAAAAGACTATTGAATGAAATTGTGAATGTGCCAGGTTCAAAACTGCATAAAAACTTTTTGCTCGACCTAATATAAAATTTTAGCTAGGACCAAACGAAACTGAAAATACAAGGTGGGCCAATAGATGTGTCCAGAAGTGTATAATAATTTCAACTAGTGTATCGGCACGGGCGGGCAGAGAAACCTGTCATAACGTGTCTCATTTAGACTCCACTATCCGAAACTTTTACATCGGATTCAGTTTTGGTTACGGCGCTCCTTAACATTTCTGGTTTTAACCGAACCAGTAAAATTTTATCTGTTTTTTACAAAAAGCTATGTATCAATCATCTACCAACAGGTCACACCAATAACACCTCTGTCGACCAAAAACACCACACATTGTAGTAGCACTTCATTTTAATTGTAGGAAATCTTAGTAGTTTTCCGCCGTTGTGTTCCCCGCCTTATCTAAAACCAAACACTAATCCTTCTATATACACATTAACGGATCTGTGAGGCGCAATCCGTACAGGCATACAGGCGTACAGGCGTACAGGGATTTTCTCTTCGATGTGAGTCGAGCCATTCCTCTCTGAAAATACTACATTTAATTGAATGTCCGTGAGTGTGTTCCGTGTTTAATTGTTTTTAAAGTTATTATTTTTTTTAATCATAGGATTTGATAATTATGTAGTATTTGTAGGTTGAATTTGTAGCTAGACAGTGAAAATGATTTTGAGTATTTCATGTCGAAATCTCCCTCTGCTGGGCAGTAGGCCATTCGATTTTGCCTTGAATGTCATATCAGCCAATTGCCGTCCACTGCTGAACGTAAGCCTCTCCCAAAGAGCGCCAACCATCCCGGTCTTGAGCAGTCCGCATTCATCCGCTGCCAGCCACCTTCCTCAAATCATCGATCCATCGTGCCACAGGGCGTCCCACACTACATTTGCCCATACGCGATCTCCACTCTAACACATTTCTGCTCCATCAACCGTCTGTTCGTCAGCAGACATGGCTGGCCCACTTCCCCTTCAGCATGCTGATTCTTCGCGCAATGGCGGTGACTTGAGTTCTCTGGCGAATGATTTCGATGCGAATTCTATCCACCAGAGAAACCCCGAGCATTGCTCACTCCATTGCACGCTGAACAACCTTGAATTTGTCCAGACCTATGGTGAGTGTCTACATTTGGGCTCCGTAAGTCATTACGGGTAGGACGCACTAGTTACCGACCCTGGTCTTAAGGGATTGTGGGGTCAACAATTCAAAGATTCGCAGCTTCCCGATTGCCACCCAGCCCAAACGAATTCTTCTGGTCGCCTCCTTCTCAAAGTTGTGCCGGTCCAGTTGTATAATTATGCAATGTTTCAACGTGTCTAGCATGTGAAAAACTTCAAAATAGTCAAATCATATTTTTACTTATACAAAAAAAATTTTTTTTTTTTTTTTAAATGAAAACTGACACAAAGGTTGTAGTCTGATATATAGCATAGGCTAAATTCCGGGAGTAGGATCCCATGGAATGATTTCCGATATCCAGGCGAGCGTAGCCTCTGGCAGAAGCCAGGTTGTGATAATTGAGATAATTTGTCTCAGCAGCCTGTATCCATTCATTCCGACTCTTTAAGTTAGGAACCATAGATTTTTTTTTTGCCCCACACTAGGAATTTCTCCTGTATCGTGGTTGCGTTTACAAACATAAAAACTCACATACACAAACAGGCAGACTCGGAACCACTATCTGTAGGCCATACAAATATTTGTTCCGTGTGGGAGTCAAACCCACGACACGCAGCGCAGCAGTCAATCACCCAAACACTGCGCCAACCGTTCCGTCAAATTGACTCTTTCTCATCCATTATTCTCGTAAAAAACTGTCCAACATCTAAACATCCACCGTCAATACTCACAACCAACTTCTAAACATAACATTTTCCCTGAAAGTGGCAAAAAATACCCTTCAGAACAATATCCCATTAATTCTCATATTCCAGATCATTACACTCGTATCGGAAAGAGCGCCTATTATCTTATTAGAAATTACTGCTGTAGGACACAGGCCATTATCGACCTTATTATATGGGGGTGCTAAGGGAATGGGGGTGATATTCCTGTGTGGGGTTAGAGTCGTTTATGTAGCATGCTGTTGTTATTACTCGTTTTGATGTAGTGTTTGCTGGATGTGGCTTCGGAAAACTTGTTTGTATGTTTTGTTTAATAGTATGTTCATATTGAGAAGCTGTCAATGTACTTAATTTTTTTATTATCCAATTATTACATGATGAAGAACTCCTTTTATAACTTCTTAAATGTTTAGTAACCACAAACTCACAACAGTAGTTAAAAAAAAATCTACATAAGACTGCAAATTTACTCATAGATGCATTTTATTCAATGATGACTTTAAAACGGTGGCTGGAATGCCGAAAACCGGGAATTTTAGCTCAGCTTAAGAGCCCTCTGTCTGGGATAAGATATTTCCATTTTCAACCATATCATGGCATACCATCAGGTGAAATAGTGCTCAAAAAAAAGCATACAAAAAAAAATCTGGTGTTTACCAAGAACCAAAAATATGCAACAAAATGGTCTTTCCTTCATTAGAATTATTTTCGTGGTCAGACAGAGCCTCCAGCAACCTTGCCAAGCAGCCAAGCATTGGAATTGCCTTCGCAACTGCCGATACCTATTCTCAATAATAGCCGATCGCTACACGGATTATTCATTTCAACAAGCCACATCCAGCGTCTCTAAGTCTACATTTAACATTGTACGAGTACGTCTGTTATTACTTACTATCTGCTCACAACACTCCTTGCTAATGGCATTTCTTTGCCATCGTGTGCCATCGTGTACCATCGTGTATCGATGCCGTTTTATGGGAAACATGTGGCGTTATTATTTTGGTGATAATTAATCTTATAGGTACAATAATCTTCTGCTGTGTTTGGTACAAGGAAAGTGGTGAAGGTTCTTGTTAGCACTGTTAGTATAGTGCAATGGCTGTGTGGATTAGTGTGGTTAAGAGTTTAATTTATGAAGAAACAATTTAACTTATGTTATTGTTCGTTCTTTACCCAACTGCGCGACGCAAGGGAGGGTATTTTTTAACATGTGGTTTTTGCTGTTCTGTTGTGTCTATGTCAAATAAATGTTTTCCATTCCATTCAACTCCATCCAAACCCATCCCATCCCATCCCATTCAACTCCATCCAAACCCATCCCATCCCATCCCATTCCATTCCATTCCATCACATCCCATTCCATTCCATTCCATTCCATTCCATTCCATTCCATTCCATTCCATTCCATTCCATTCCATTCCATTCCATCCCATCCCATCTCATTCCATTCCATTCCATTCCATTCCATTCCATTCCATTCCATTCCATTCTATTCCATCCCATTCCATTCCATCCCATTCCATCCCATTTCATCCCATCTCATTCCATTCCATTCCATTCCATTCCATTCCATTCCATCCCATTCAATCCCATCCCATTCCATTCCATTCCATTCCATCCAATTCCATTCCATTCCATTCCATCCCATTCCATTCCATTCCATCCAATCCCATCCCATCCCATTCCATTCCATTCCATTCCATTCCATCCCATCCAATCCCATCCCATTCCATTCCATTCCATCCCATTCCATTCCATTCCATCCCATCCCATTCCATTCCATTCCATCCCATTTCATTCCATTCCATCCCATTCCATTCCATTCCATCCGATTCCATTCCATTCCATCCCATTCCATCCCATCCCATTCCATTCCATTCTTTTCTTATTATTTTTTATTATTATCTATTCTAATCCATTCCATTCCATTTTCTTTTCTTTTCTATTAGATAGATTATGACATCGGAATTGAAAGACCAAGATGCTAATAATAAATTCCGACAGGCTTTAACACTAGTACCGTGAAAAACTGCTACCTACTAAGAAAATCACCAGTACTACTCTACTTGGGGATCTAAACCAGACCTCGATTACTCATATACTATCAGCTCATCAGCTCAGCCCACTCTACAGGGCTGCTTTGAGGCCGAGGACTCAGCTGCCCGCGTCATTCTGGTATGCGATGCCGTGGCTTCTCAACGTGCACAAATCACTCCGCAAAGCCTGTGAAGCTCCCAGGATAGCTTCGTGCTTCTGGGAGGAGCACGAAGCTATCCGGGAGCTGCCTATGTTAGCACAAGCCTAGGGACCGAATAGTAGTCTAAGTGCTTAAAACGGAGTTCCCTACTCTGCTGTCTGTACCGACATTGATAATTTTACGTCCCACATCCAAACTATAATCTCACTAATATGATCTCAAATCTTACAAATATCGATTTTTCTTTCAGCACTTCCATTTTTTCTATAGCAGTCATTTAAGCCATCGTAGTCATCTTATTAGTTGTTGATTTTAATCACAAACCAATTATAATTACAAGTAAACTTACATCATTACCAAAGAAACAATCGTAGACAAAACAAAGCAAATCTCCGATCCGTGCGACATCGCCTCATCGCGTCATCGGCTCACATCCCATGGGGTGTAATGCCAATATTTTCCAATATTCCCCATAATCGACTGCGGTGTCATTACTGTCTGTGCAGACATAAATTAATAGAGGCTTCCTTCCCTTCCGAGGGTGGTTAATAAGGGAAGCCCGACTTCGATTATTTGTGCTTTGCCGATGTTTGTAATGAGAAGAAATGGTGAGTTTGGGTGGACAATGTTACAGGGCGATCTTAGACGTCGAGGCAATAATATATTGATTTGTCTGTTTGTATTTTCTTGTTATTAAAAGATTGAATATTGTGTACAGATTGGCACAAAAGAGTTTGGAAAAAATGAGGGCGTCACTATCTCACTTAACGCACCATAATATGGGAAATCAGTAAGAGAATTTAATAAAATCGTTAAAAATAAATATGGAACAATAAACGTTACTCAAAATCTAACACTTGTCGGCCAAGTAGTGTCGACATCAAAGGTTTCCATTTAGTAAAATATTTAGTTCCACTTGTCACCACATCATACTTTTTTTTGCCAAGCTGTAGTAAAGTAACAGTCACGTTTATTATTATTGTTTTATGTTTGTTTCCTCTTCACGTCGCTGACCTGATTTGAATGGAAATTGGGACACGGGTAGACTATGTGGCTTTTAATTCTGGGAGTATGTTTTCTTGGTACAATTTCCGTCTTTCCGTCAGGGAAGCTCCTGGTAGAAACCCTACAAAAGTTGCGAAAATTATTATTCTCGTATAAAAACTTTACTGTTTGCACAAATTTATTTTTTAAATAAAACACGTACAGAATTCTTTAATGTTTTGTTTTAGTTTGGAAATAAAAGTAATTGACCCAACATTATTTCTTGACACCATCATTAAATAAATACGAAGAAAATAATACAATGAAGCCCTTCTCTATTTCCTTACTAACCTATGACTTTCTTTACTTATTCATTTGTTTTTTAATATTTGTTTTAATGGTATGCTTCATGCTTGTTGAAAACAAAAAAAAAACAAAGTTTCTCAACGCACGGTACGAACTTTGCGGATGGCGAAAACCAGAGTAAGATTTTTCCGTCTTTTGTTTACCAAAACACGTGCTGCGTAACCTCTTTGCTAATTGTTTATGAACACTTTTATTGGTTAACCTACCTATGGTCCGGGGTAACCAATTTTATGAAAATGTAAACAAATGAAAACGAACCGCAATAAACGTGGAATTTTTACATTTATCAGTAATACTAATAATATACTACGGTTGGAACTTCGGGTTGGGTTTAGTATCGTTTGGCAGAAAAGCGAAAACGAAACGTTAAACTGGGCGATTGACAACCAAATCTGTCATAATTATTGTCTGTGGTGTATAATATCGTGCGAAATCGATAAAACGGAACGTAAAAAAGGATGCTACCTATTTTACTTCATGTGTCACTGTCATCCGTTTTCGATCATTCCATTTTTCCTCGAGTTTCGTGAATTCCATGTGTTTTGTTTTTCTTGGTATTGTTGTGGCTTCTTTCGACGACCTTGGCTTATCCCCTGGACTTGAATTGTTTGCCTTTACGATTGACCTACGTTTGCACATTATATATGTGGCAATGTTACTGTTGTTACCAAGAGAACGGATGCAAGAGCGAGCGAAGCGAGCTCGGAACTTTGGACACCTCGACTCGGACAGGTTAGGTTAGAAGGGGATGGCGATGGCAAACTCAGACCCCGTTATTCACTTCGTGGTTATTTTTTTTAAGGCCTCCGACTACACCTTTTAGGCCACTTTAAAGTGTTTTGAGGTTAGGTTACAAAAACTTGTTTTCTCAGAAACGGTGCGTTACCTTTTCATGGGAGTGGTACCAGAGGACAGGGCGTACCCCCCCTCTCCCACTCCTCCTCCTGCAAAACGATACTAAATTTTAACCGGAACTTCGTTCCAACCGAGTGTACCACGACACTCACGCATTTTTTTTCTTTCTCTATCGGAGAAAAAAAACCTATAAAAAGCTAATAGATTTCCACTATCTGGAGTCACTTACCCATAAAATAATCAATTTAATAAACGACAAAACGAATGAAATCTAATGAGCAGCTGTAAAACGCACAATTAGCTTCTGCGAAGTCGGGAAAAATCCATTAATTCCGTCGTTAAATCTTATATCAGTCACCCCTAATTAAAAGTCACCCCCTGTGACTGAGGTATCGCTTTTAAGTGTCTTGAGTGATGGCAAGTCGGTTGCTGATTGGGGAAACCGTGGTTCGATTTCTTAGATCAAATTCTGACATTTCAAAGAGGCAGATAAAGTGAGAATGTCACTTTATCTACCTCTTTGAAATGTCAGAATTAGCGATGGCGATAGTCGAAATGCCAAAATGACAACTATTTTCTTCATAGCCCTCGGCAATTATCGCAATTCCGAAAACAAACGAATGCTTATTTCCATGTCCATCAATTATTAGATTTAGCATGCATAATAATTTGAATTCAGAACTAACTACGTTATTGTTGCTGGGTTTGAACACGTGACAGCGGCCAGCGTTTGTCATTTCTAAATTAATTTCAAATTTTTTCATTCATTTCCATTCATTTTTGTCACGTGCCTTCACCACGCTACCGTTGACGTAATGTTACTTTTGTCTAGAACCTCAGAGAGCCAAGAGGCCCTAGAAAATGAGCTATTCAATAAGCGAATGCGACTGTCGAAATGTCAAAATGTTCCTGCATTTTGGCATTTCGACCACGTGACATTTCGATAGCATCTGTCAATCCCGTACAATTTTGACGTATTGATAATTGCCTTAGCTACGCTACCATTGACAGAATCACACTTGTCTCAAGCCCCAAATAAAGTGGGGATAACGATTGTGCGATAATGATTGTCAAAAAGTCTAAAGTGTTTATAGGATTGAAATGCGTTTCCGAAATGTCACATCATCATTGCATTACATTTTTAATTTTAGATTAGGATGTCACATTAGTGCGTCTTTATTTTCTAGACTTTTCTAGGTATTTTTTTATTTAAAGCTTAACAAAAAATGTTTGTAGTTCTCTAAGAAGTAAGCAAACGTGACAGTAAATACATATAACAATTTTGCAAGTTAAGAAGCCATAAATGAAGCAGTGGGCGATTTTATTACTACGTACTTTTTCCATTGCTACAAAGTTTCACCGCGTGGCTTTATTCCTTAACATAGTCCATATCTAAAATCATTTTGCCCCGTAATGACCATGACCAAAACCATCACCTCAGTAACATTAGAGTGACACAGAAGGGAGGATACGCCATTTTGCCTAATGCCATTGCTCACGAGATAAACTTCCTCCCGAGGGAGTGAGATCTTAGGAATCAATGCGGTGAGGAGGGGAGGGATACACTTTGTTCTCGATAGTAAAATGCGGGACTATGGTTGGTAAGCTTTTATTTTTACGATATAGTAAGTAGTTTGTCATGACTGGCTGTTTATGGATATGGGCCAGGAATAAATATTATTAACTTAATCAATTATCTTCAGCGGTAAAAATAAAATCGTTTTTCCAGTCCTTGGATCTGAGTAGTGTAAAATAACATTATTTGTAAATGTTATTTAACCTTATTTTCATAATTATAATATGTTCATTAAGGTTTTTATAACGTTTAACTATTGAATAGTTGCGTAAAGTAGAATAGAATAGAAAAGAAATACTCTTAAATGTGCACCATACAATTTCCTTAGGAGCAAGTAAACGGGTGTAACAATTGGTGGTATTATTGCTAACTTGACAGTCACCCTTTCTGAGGTGTAAAATAATATTGCGGTAAGCCACACACACTATAACACAGCAAAAATTTTGTCTAAATATCAATCAACCCATAAAAAAAGACAAAATTAAAATTAATGAACAGTGAGAAGAACTCGATACAAAATTTTTTGTTTTTAAAAATTGTTTTTAAAAACCAATAATTTTTTTTTCGAGTTCTTCTCACTCTCTCTTCACAGTAACCAATAGTACCTCTCTCGGTAGTAATTTCGTCACAGATGTTTTCTATGCTAATTCTATTGTTTTTTTGTTAATTTTTATGTTCTTTTTCATGCTCGATTTATTCCGTTCGTCCGTTCGTTTTAAGATTAATGATAATGCTTCTCTGGATGGAAACCTTCGGCTTAATTTCTTTGGAGATTGAAAGCTGTCTTGGAAGAATTGCCGATAAAAATTAATGGTTGATGATTAGAATTAATTTAATCGCGCGAGCACTGGCATGTGAAAATTCCAAAATAAAAAAGAAATCTTACGTAATAGTAATAATAAACATTAAATTCGCGATAAACTCGCGGCACACCGGTGTGCCGGCAGTGCTCGAGCGGTCTTCTTTCTTAAAAATATATTAAAATCAATTGCTGTTCGTTAGTCTCGCTAAAACTCGAGAACGGATGGACTGATTTGGCTAATTTTGGTTTTGAAAGAAGATTTCTGGAAGTCCAGGGAAGGTTTAAATGGTGAGAAAATATGGAAAAAAATAAATCCGGGCGAAGCCAGGCCCAGTTACTAGTTGATGATATTTTTTAGGTGTTTCTTATTTATTTCACTGTCCAACAAAAGGCACAGAACGTTAAGATTTAAGAAAAAGAAATAAGTGGTTATGTTTTAAGTAAGGGCCCATGAAGATCAGAGAAATAAAATAGGTATTAATAATTATAATTTATTAATAGTAATTGGCGTTGTTTATGTAAGCGTTTAAAACTGGCAGTATTACATACTGATACCATGGCGAAGATCAAAAGACGAGTTTGACTCTTACAAAAAACTTAATATGTGTTCTTCATTCTGCAGTAGGACAATACTTACCCGTAGCTTAGTTATATGACATTACCTACATATTACTAACATCCGCATAGCATCCCAACAAATAGTTTTTTCATAACATAAAATTTCGTCGAGATATGTATGAATAGTAAGTACTGTTAATACACTCAATACCTACTTACTATCTTTCTGATATACATCTTCACATTTTTTTTATCCAGCAACACTCAAAACATATTTCAAAATGGCAATCGTAAAATTCCTTTTTAAAAGTATTCGAAATTCAATCTTTCAAATGATAATATTGAATGCTTGTCCCCACCCTTTAAAATCCATCTCTCGAATTACGTTTTAAAAATACTGGCATAAATAAAAATTCGTAAAATGCAAGACGCTGGGGACCGGAGCGGTTCGAAATTCGAACGTTTTTGTCTCGATACGAATTCATTTCGGCTAATATTCGATTTTGAATACGACCATCGTAAGATGACATTTCCTTATGGCAATTTGATGAATTGAATATTTGGAGTTAAGAATGTGTCAGACCATACTTTACTTGCCAAAACTGGAGTGGTTTTTAGACCAAAGTAAAGTTTAACAAATATGTTGAGTCAAAATACTAATTCAAGAGTCGACAGTCTGTGCAAAATGCTTGGCTTGAATTTTTTGTATATAATTTACGATTTTTTTAAAGTTTTTTCGCACTTGAAAGGAATTTTCCATACCAGTTGATAGAAATCGATACGTATATTGATTTTTCCAAATAACAATAGAACTATCATTATTCCATCATACACTGGAGATTCTTAAGATTTTTTCCTGGTTCCTGGTTCACTACACAATATAAGGATGACCTGGTGAGTGACGTTAAATAGCCAAAGAAGCTGAACAAGGAAATAGCTTCAAAAAATCCCAAAAAGAGTGTGCACTAAAACACTCGCGGATCTTCCTAAATTGGTGCATTACACATCGCTGCCCTGAAGCTAACTAAAAAAATTTAAGCTGTCATTAATTCCGAGTATAATATTCGCCACCCGCCCCCCTCTTGGGATTGGGGGGCGATTAATCTGTGTTTAATGTCGCCCCCGAAAATATAAAAAGTAGCTAATCAACAGATTGGCAACGTTTTTCGCCTGAGGGTGTGTGAACGAAGCTTTGTACTTAGTTTTTTTTTAAGGTTGCCAGACTGATTTGGGAGCGAAAGTGTAAGTTTATTATGTTGCAGCATGTCATAAGAGGCACGCCAATGGTGTTTGCCTACGTCGTTTTTAAAGGGTATGATTTAAGCTATCGCCAATTTTATTCGTATTGAATTTCTTTAATAATAGGGTTTGTCCTCAAAATAGTGGATCTGTCACCAAAATGTAGTTGCCAAATAATTGTAAAAAGCAATTCCATAATAAATCACATGTAATACTCGGGATATATTATCAAGTATCAAATAAATAGGTTGGGATTTATTATAAAACGGGAAGTAAACCATATTACTGGGTGGATTAAAAAAAATAACCACGAAGGTGATGGCGGGGTCTGTTCGCTCGCTACGCTCGCTCACTTGACCCCGCCATCCCCTTCTAACCTAACCTGTCCGAGTCGGGGTGCCCTAAGCTCCCTGTGCCCTATGTTCGAATATTTGGTGACAGATCTACCATTCTGAGCACCAAGCTATTATTTAAGTAATAAAACTATTATTATAAGAACGAAGTTTATTTTCATGTAATGCACTACAATTTTATTGGTAATCCATCTCATATTTTACACATTATATTAACAATAATTTGGTAATTCATACCTGGGAACACTCTTTGTTTATCTGAGAACGAAAATATTTCGTGGCGATAGATCTATTTATTAGGTGATACAAATTGATGACAAATATAAATTTTGGTGACAAAAAATATAGTTCCCGTTTTTAAAGTTGGCTACTGAAATAAATCAGCGATCTGTAGGTATTGTAGATAATTGAAGCAGTTTCATGTGGCCCAACAGTTTCTTTTAATTAATATGTATGTAACAATTTATTTTCATATACTTTTAGTTTGGTTATTTCTATGTAATTTTTGCCTAATTAACATGCCAAAGTCTGTGTTTCCTGATAGCTACAACCTTGGTGTCTTTAAGTCAAGAGTGAATAGGTTACTTCTAGGCATGCGTGATCCATCTTCGTCCACATCATCGCTTACCACCAGGTGAGATTGTGGTCAAACACGTGCTTATCAATAATAATTAAAAAGAGAACATACATGACAAACTTAATATACAATGTACGTCATTCTAGCTATTGCCCGCGGCTCCCGTTAATTTAACTTTTCGAAAAAACAAGTTGTGTCTAACCTCGAGGAGTTTGTAGCTAAATAATAACAGCCACACGGATTGATCTTCAAGGTTAAGCAACGCTTGCCAAGGTCGGTCTGTGGATGAATGATCATCTTAACATACCGAGACTCCTCCGTGCCTCGGAAAGCACGTTAAGCCGTAGGTTCCGGATGTCATTTGAAGATCTCTGATAGTCTTTGCGGATTGTCAGAAGCCAGAAAATCTGACACCAGTCTTTCCAAGAAGTACCGTGTTACCCAGTTTAATGGGTTGTGGAGGTCTGGTAGGCAGCCGCTCTACGTAAAATACTGGTATTCAGCTGAATCCGGTTTGACTGGGAGCCGACCCGAACAAGTTGGGGAAAGGCTAGGCAGATGATGAAGTAGACTCTAAGCGTTTTCAGGGTCCCATCCATCCGTGTAGGTACTAAAATATGTCAAAATTGCTTCAAAGATTTAAACGCGAAAGCATTAGTTACTAATAATCTCACACACTTTTACAATATTTGCAGAAGTGTAATATTTTATCATATCATCATCTTTTGCCGGTCGATTCTGTCGACATCTCACGGTGTTCACCTAGGCGGAGTGAACGACAATAGAGCTGTCATTCCATCTTATTTGTATGGTATGACAACTCACCCGTCGTGCGCCCCACCCGGGTGTTCACTTCGACATGTTTACAGAATCGCACTGCTGTTTACTTTTAAAGTTAACACTAGAAACATATAGGTAAGTAAACTCCAAAATCCTTCAAACAAAAATATTGTATATACCGCACTTTTTGTGTCGCAATTCTAAAATCTCAATTTGCAACGAACCGAATAACATCGCAAATCATTTTCAAGTCGGATTAGCATAGTTAATAAAATTATCTGACATCAAACAAGTAATCAATATGAAAGAGCATTGAAATCGCATCGTTACGGAGCACTGGCTTGATCACCAGTCAGATTGCCCTCAAACGTCCAGGGCTGGGAAAAAATTAAATTTGCCAAGTCGATTTCATTTTTCATTAATTCATCGCGGAGGGTTGGTTGTAGGTATAGAGAAAATGGATGCGATAGTTCTGCCTTATTCAGATGAGATGATTTTGAGTGTAGTTAGGTCTATTGTTATATGTGATTGATATAGGTAATATGAACTTTATAGGGAGAAATGATACAATTTCTTCTTCTTCTTCTTTCTCTCTTTGATTTTTCAGGGTTGGTCTCATAACAAAAGTTGTTTAATCATGAGTACTTTCACCCACTGAAAGGTTGTTGGTGTTTTACAACCTGACTGACTGCTTGCACATAATTTAAAATTATATAAAACTCTAAACACAACCAACATTACTATTACCTACTCTGGCTGTTTGTGTATGTGAATTTCTATGTTTGTAAACGCACCCACGACACAGGAGAAATTCCTAGTGGTGGGGCAACGTTTTTAAAAAAAACATTAATATTACTAATCAAAGTTTCTTACCACAATACTGTTGGCACATCTAGTTAATCTACATCAGTGTGTCCCCAGTCGATACCGAGTTCCTATATAAAATTTCCCTCAGGGTTTTCTTGCTCAAAAAATACGATTTTTTTTCTTTGCACAAGACTGTTTAACCCTCAAATGGTGGCTAATTTCGAGACGAGATGGCTGATTAATTATTGATAGACGCTTGAGAGATCGCAAGTCGAACTGCTGTTTGTCTTAAATGTTAATTTTTCTCTTTTTAATCCCTGGGCGGCCATGTTTTTTTTATTAGGGATGATATTGTTTTGCGTCGATAGGTATTTTTTTAAAGAGAGTAAAAATGTCTTGAATTTTAATGGCGTGTCTGTGGATTGTTTTAACTGGAGTATTTGTTTATTAAATTAGTAGAAGTTATTTGATCTATGCTATGTGAACGTTTTGTGATGCATAGCAATGTTACATTATTATGTATTGGAGTAATTCGCTGGTACATTTAAAAGGAAAATCAAAACGGACGCTATTTAAATCTCAGTGGTACAGTTTATTGAGTTTTGTTTCAAGTACCTAGATAATGTTTAATGATTTTCAAAGAACAGCTGGCTTCTGTTACTCATGTTGATTCCGTATTTTAGCAATAGGATAGATTATTCAATATTGCTAAAATTCAGACGTACATATAGCTTAGAGATTAACTAAAGGATGGCAGAGCAAAAAATATTAATTGAATCATGCACAAAGCAATGGCGGACTGAATGCCTCAGGTATTCTCTGGTCAACCAAGGTTGGCAAAGAGGATACATAGAAATCTCAAAACACACACACGTGCCAACAACTAACGAACTAATCAATAACCACCACAGTCGAACTCAATACTACCACTAAACCACATCGAACGGAAGCCGATCGACCACCGACCACCAACCACCAACCACCTAGCACAGGCCACCGACGGCCGCGGGCGGCCAGGCGAGGCCGTCACAATGACGGGCCGTCAACAGGCCGTCACGATGGCGGCCCCGGACAATGCTCGCGTGTCGCGTGACAGATATACAATCGGAGACGTGACCCGCTTGGCTACAGCGTGTTGTTTAGTTGTGTGCGATTTTATACATTTTCGCAAGACTTTTCGCGTATATTATGTAAGAGAATATTTGAAATAGGTACATTTGGATTACTGTTTACTATTGTATTGTACTTAATAAAAACAGTTTTTCGCGGATAAGTGGCTATTTTAACATACCGAGATTCCTCCGTGCCTCGGAAAGCATATAAATAATAATAATAACAACTTCTTTATTTCTAGCTACTTTGGCTCTTAAATATGTCGCAGCCAATTAGCTTAATCGGTCGTTTAATTGGTGGCCTAGCCTTTTCATTTAAATGCGCCAATTTTTCAGCGACCTTAGTGACATCATTAGTTCAATATCGTTTGATGACTTGCTCATGTCACTTGTTATGTCGCCGATTAAACGGCACTGTTCAAAGAAAAGGCTAGGCTTTTAATGAAACGGCTGATTAAGCTAGTTGGCTGCGACAGATATAATAAACCTTATTACGACAGCTGCGTTTCAGCGTATTTTAAGCTATTGGCAGCTGTCAAAGATCTACAAATGTCTTAATTCTGACTAGAAGCCAAGAAATCTGACACGTTCCTTGTCAAGGGGTATCTTGTTTTGCGAATTTTGTTCGAAAGAGTTACAGCGGCCCTGGAATGCTAAGGGCACTACGTGGAGCACAGATGGGTTTTAGTCAGTAAGAGTCTGACACTCCCTCCCGCTCCACCCAGACCGGCAGTCATTTGAAGATGTTCCATCCATAAAAAAGAGGTATCTTGTTACCCAGTTACTGGGTGGTGGAGATCAGATAGGCACTCGCTCCATGTAAAGTACTGGTACTTGGCAGAATCCAGTAAGACTGGAAGGTGAACCCTACATATTTGGAAGATAGCTAGGTTAAAACCTAGGTCTTAGCCTCGATCACCCCTGATAAACGAGCAAGCCCAGAAGATGCCTGTTCACTCTTGAAGCTTTGAAGTTTGAATGGTATTAAAAACAGATACAGAGCTCAATACTTTTTACAAACCCTTCCTTCATAAAAATTTGATATCTGTGTTGAAAGTGCTTGAAATTACTATGCCACCGGTAGGTATTCACAACAAAACTTCAAAATTAATTAATTTATAAAAACACAATGACCCTGAAAAATAAAACAACAAGAAGGTGTTGCTGAGTTAAAACAATGACAAACTTGAAACAATCATACGAATTACGTAGACGTTTACAATACGAAGCCAACTGAATGTTTGCAACTTGCGAGACGTTTACAATAGACTTGTTTACCTGCTTGCGAGAACAAATCACCCCTTTCTATAGAAAAAAAAAGTTTATTTTTTGTTTGTAAGTGACGCCCCTTAAGAGCGGCCAACCCGTCATACTTTTCATACAAACGCTCGCACGTGATTACGCCATTGTAACATATCTATCTTAGACCTAACTACTTAGACCTGGATATCTAGCGTATGCATACCAAGTTTTATTAAAATCGGTTCATTGATTTCTAAAAATAAGGATTTGAATGTTTGTATAAAAAGCCGTACCGCGTAAAGGCTCTTAAGTCCACAAATATGCAAGTGAGCACCTAGGGGACAGAACATAAAAACTCTAATTCACGAAATGAAAAAAAAACTACACAGCAAAATAGACCGCTCTTTTATACAAAATTTGTGTTTCCGTAAGGTGATCAAAAAAACATCACCCCATACACCAAACAGGTAGGTACCGACAGCAATCTAAGCGTCCATTCAATAAAACAAGAACAAGTCACACGCCGTATCGGTCATACATGGCTAACCGTATTCAAGTTGTTTCAATGGTTCAGCTGGACAAAAGATCCAGACGCTATTGGGTTACCCAACTATTATCTGGGTCAGTAACCAGGAAATGGAATAATGGGTGACGAAGACAAAAGTAACGTTATCGGGGCCTCTTTGAAAGGAATTGTCTCTATGGATGTTTCATGTGCATATTGAAAGCCCGTTTTTCCAACATGTTAAGAAAATGATGATTATATAGAAAGTGTAACAGAATAAACGCAATACCTCTTAAGGGGTTATTGTACTCATCATTATGAACAACTTCTACTATGGCACCAACACTGAAATCGCGAATCGCCATACATTTATGTGTGCATAGCTTGACAAAATGTACTGAACAGCAGATTTTTTTTTTGTAAAAGTTGTTTATTAACTAAAGAGGTATTGCGTTTATTCTGTTACACGTTGTATATTATCAATCAATCTGTCAAGACGCTTAGTTGACACTTCGCGTGACCCTAGGGCTGGCTTTTACCTCGGACAAAGGATAAGCATTGCCATACAACGTGGCAATGCTGCCAGCCTTTTGGGTACATTACCAGTGGCCTGCGATGCGGAGGAATTTTACGACGCCATGTTTTAGATTATTTTTAGTTTTAGTTAAGTCTTTTATTAAAGTGTGTATAATAGTAATAGTTCTTAACATTAGTGAAGTGAAGTGAACATTACTTAAAAATAGTGGCCAAAGCTTGGTCTAAATTTGCTTTTCCGGTAACGGTGATTATTATGTTTCAGAGGGTTTTCAAATATCTTCATGTTTTTGACTGACTAACTTTGACAATTCAAAAGTACTTGTGAATGGATAATTTGAAATAAATGCTTTGACTTTGACTTTCCAAGCACTAGATAAATATGCGCCATGATTTACTAAAATTGACTAAAATTGAAGTGTCAAACGCTTTTGGCCCATGCTCATGCAAACCGTAAACTTTTATAATTATCAAAGTTAGTAGCTATTGGTTATAAACCCCATCTGGGACTTATATCTACTTAACAATGACAATAGTTTAGGTGCAAATGTGATTCAAAGAACTAAAAAATGAAAATGTTTGAAGTGAAAAATTCATGTTCGGTAAAATGACTTAAATCCACTTTATATTAAAAATCTGAACAGGAGACTTCATGGTTCACAAGAAGGCTTCATGAATGCGCCAGACTCTCAGCTTTCATAATCATTAAAAAAAGTACTAAATAAAGCTAAATCGGTCTTCAAGAACTTAAAATCGCTGAGCTATATTAAAACCAAGTGCATACCGCACCAGCGCAGGAAACATCATTCTGCGATCCGGTTGTCAACCCGCCTGATAACGCGGCTTTCCTTCCTGCATTACCATAGAGGCTAAGGTCACATGTCTGCATGCCATCACAAATGACATGCCAGCTGAAAATATGAAATAATGACCTTTAGGTCGTTGCGTTAGAGTAGAAATGTAGGTTGGTAAGCTGTTGGGAAACCTGAATCCAAAGCCAAATTAGGACTTTAAACAGTGTTACAAAAGTGTATTTTAAAGGGTGGTGTTCTGTATCTGCTACAAAATTAGGAAAAAATATTGAAACTTTTATTTTACTTTAAAAAAATCCGACCTCTAAAAACGACTAAAATGTTAAGAAAAAATCACTTTTCAAGCTATCTGATGAAGTTAGTGCTGTGTATTTTCGTCCAATCACAGATTTGATGCCGCCGGCTGCATCAGGATGCTAGAAAAATGATTTTTTTTTTACTTTTCAGTTGTTTCTTTGTTCCGTACTCATAGGGTAAAAACGACAAAGATTCCGCTGTCCACATGTCCGTCACCAGGCTGTATCTCATGAACCGTGATAGCTAGACAGTCGAAATTTTCACAGATGATGTATTTCTGTTCCCATACAACACGTGATTTTTTTGCAATATTTTATAGATAGTGGTACGGAATCCTTCGTGCGCGAGTCTGACTCGCACTTGGCCCGTTTTTTATATTCTTCTGAATGCCAGTTCTCGTATTAAATATGTTCAAATTCAAGTTGTAATTTCTTTTCAGCGACAATCATATGAAAAAATTTAAAAATGTTGGCGACTCACCGTATATTATAATCAATCCAAATGAAAACTCTAAACTCTTTTTGCCATTATACCCGGCCAAGTGCGAGTCGAACTCGCGCACGAAGAGTTCCGTACCATTATCAGATAGACAGACAGACAGACGGACAGCGGAGTCTTAGCAACAGGGTCCTGTTTTTACCCTTTAGGTACGGAAGCCTTAAAATTACCTAATTCACAAAAACTACAAAAGGTCTAAACAAAATAAACAACACACCATCAAGAAGAATCGATGTTAACCTACTAAATTATGAAGCTGCCCGCATAAAAAATATTCGCCGAGGCATTGAAAGATTGAAAGGGGGAAAATCACTTAACTTAGGCAATTTATAGCGAAATCTTACCCGTGGGAGCGTTGTGGTCAGACTAACAACGTTAGCTGGTGGAAAACTTATAAGCCGGTGGAAATGTGCCCGTGCCCATTTGGGGCCAAATTGATACGGCTCGGTTGGGGAGATTTTTTCTCTTTTAGAAAGGATCTGTCTATTGGTTTAAATGGATTGAGAAGTTTTTAAAGGGGTCAAGCGAATCAATGCAGTGTATAAGACATAAAGGTGGTACTTTTCTTGGCGTATTTGTGCAAATATTCGCCTTGCATTTGTTGAAAAATGAATTGTATCACGATGAATTTTGGGTACATTTTTATTACCAAAGTAACGTGAATATTTTGACAAATACGCCAAGTAAGTGACACTATAACGTTTACTGAGGCCTTAATGTTGGTGGATACTAAACGTGGGTAAGCAGTAGCTTTTTTTTGGGAGAACTGAAATACTTTAGATAAGAATGTAAGATTCTTTAGGTACACAAGGGCACTAAACTCTTGCTAATCGATGTTTTTGAGTAGGTTTTTTTTTGTTGAAATTTTCAATTTTATGACCATTGGATGCCTAGAGGCTCTAGAAAAATGTCATTCTGTCAGCGGTAGCGTGGTGAAGGCGATTATCCGAACGTCAAAATGCTGTGAACGTCAAAATTATATTATATAAACGCTGTCGAAATGTCACGTGATCATTCGCTTATAATGTCACCGGAAAATGGCAAACGCCATAAAATTGTAAAATATCGCGTGAAATTGTAAACTATTTTTTCTAAATACATACGGATATATTAGACACTATTGAATTTGGATGGGATTTATTGTTTACTAAACGATTCTTTCATAACATATGGAGAAATTAAAATCTAATCAAGATCATTTTCATTGCGTGACGAAATCGCATCGTTAACTCGTACGATCGTTAGCCAGTTAGGACGACGCCTTAGTTTTTAGTCGGCAATTTTCCGGTGAAATATTATCAATATTTTGGCATTTTGTACAATCGCATTGTCTAGCGCCTCTGCTTGCAATATTACGTCACGTTCTAATATCTAACATTTTTCCTTAAAGATTGATAACCCAACATTTTTGCAAAATGACCACCATCCGACCCCAAACAAGGTCATCTCAGAAACAATCTCCAACTGATTCGAAGATATTTTTTATCCTCGAACGGGTCCGTAGAGCCAAGCGGGCACGTCTTCTGCCCAATTTGGGGGTAGTGGCAAATCGTGGGCTATTGACGGCCTGAGTGTTATCAACCCCTTCGGGAATGGGGTGGATTTATTTTTCCGCATTAGTGTCGATGTATCTGTGTGATAAAGTTGTTGTTCGTGCTCGTTTTTGTTTCGCTTGAAATATTTATGTAGTTTTCTGGTTTGGCTTATGGTCTGATGCTTATTATAGGGATGATTCCTGATTCAAAAATATATGATTCTATTTAGTCCGTCAGATAGATTATAGAAGTGAGAACTTGTGATGTCACTTGTAGGTAAAAGTGTACTTACACGTGATGTCAGACGAGTCTTCAATGCACTGTATCGTTCAAGACTATTCTATTATTCTGTATATTCTATTCTAAAACAAGCCTGGAGATTTCTGAATTTATTATTAGTTACATATGTGGTTATTACAAAGCAAGTAACCGTGATACCTAATCCATACCCTTTCCTGCCAATTTGTACGCCGCGATATGCGGCTGAACGTGTTAGAACTTTAGTGTATCTCATTATTATCTTGCACGTAATTTATCATGTACAGTACGTTTAAACATTATTTTTATTTTATCTTTCTCAGTTTGAAAATACCCTTAAGTAGGACTCCCACAGAAGGAATTGGTTTATCTGTAGGACAATTTAAGATTAATTTCTGTGAAAACTAGCCGTCAGAATATTGAATCGTATTTGTCGCGGAAGCTTTATACAAACTGGTTTTACGTTTCATGAGAAATCCGACCCCAAAAAATGTTTTAGGAGATAATTTGAAAATTATTTAACACCCAATACACTAAGGCGTCATCCTAATTGACTAACGATTGTACGAGTTAACGATGTTATTTCGTCGCAGTACAAGATTAAACACACATTTCTTTAGAGTGTCCTAATCCAAGCTTGCAAATCATCGCGTTAGCACAGGATCAATTTCATCGTTAACTCGTACGGTCGTTAGCCAGTTAGGACGATGCCTTAGTTTTTATAAACTAGGTCAGCCCTAAACAGTAGTTTGACAAGGAAACACATGCAGTTGCCATTATTCGGCAATATCGTTCCACAAATCACATAAAAGCCATAAAAAGAAAGACCTGCCAAAAGTGATGGTGTTTTAGCGAAACAATACGCCTGTATCTATGAACATCACCTTATCGGCCTGAGGGAAAGGGCAATGTCGAATAAATATACAGATAAAAATAACCTTATTTTTTCAAACGTCGAATAAAGTGGCTGTTTATCACACCGATGTGTACCTAATGCAAGTTTTTCGTATGTTTAATTTCATGAAAGAAAAAATTAGATTATTATTGAAAAAAAACTAGTGGCTAAATAATAAGAGCCGCATGGATCGATCTTCAAGGTTAAGCAACGCTTGCCAAGGTTGGTCTGTGGATGGGTGACCTATTTTAACATATCGAGATTCCTCCGTGCCTCGAAAAGCACGTTAAGCCGTTGGTCCTGGCAAACTACGCTATGTAGTACCATTGACAATTTTATTGGAAAAAAAGCATGGTTTCTACGGGATAGAGGTTCGCGTATAGCGATTAGAACAGAATGATGAACCTCCGAGAAAAGTTAGTAATAAAAAAAACCAACCAATCATATTATTATATAAAACTCTTGTGTTACTGAGTGATTGGCTGATTGACAGACAACTCACAGCCGATACTAATGGTCGTAGAAAGTTGAAATAAACGGGAAAAACGGGCTATGCGCGTACGAAGTCGCAGGCAAAAGCTAGTTACTGTCACCAATGAATCTCCAAAATCCCTACTAATATTATAAATGCGAAAGTAACTCTGTCTGTCTGTCAGTCTATCTGGCTGTTACGCTTTCACGCTAATACGGCTGAACTGATCGTCAAATTTGCCAGATAATAGCCATATGGAGAAGGACATAGGCTACTTTTTTTACGCAATAACCGACACCCACGCGGGTGGAGCCGCGGGCTAAAGCTAGTTCTGAAAATTAAATATATTATATTTTAACAAATAACAAGAGTTTTAAGTTGAAAAACAGCGCCACTTACAATAAAAAAACCAAATCCGCTACTCTACGGTCTGAATGCACTATAAAGTGTGGACGGCCGGGGGCAAGTGGGTTAAAATGGAACACAGCGCAATGAAACACCCCTTCTGTCCATAAATATCCGAGTTCGGAAGTTGCTCTGTTAGCGGTCGGATATTTTTTCCCCCGTCCACTCTATTTTGCGGATACTCAATGGAGTGTCCTTATTTATTTGTTTCGAAAGTATCGGGAATTTGTGAAGGAATTTCGAATATTTTTATGAGTTCGCGCTTGAGTAAACCTACGTATTTTTTTAAAGGAAAAAATAAAAAATCTGGATTATAATATTTGGTACTTTTGTAGGGTTATCGAAAAGTAACCAACTGAATCCACTAAGCCTCCGCTGTTCATCTGATTGTCAACGAGCTGTATCTCATAAACAA
Organism: Melanchra persicariae; assembly: GCA_947386135.1. Taxonomy (NCBI): domain Eukaryota; kingdom Metazoa; phylum Arthropoda; class Insecta; order Lepidoptera; family Noctuidae; genus Melanchra; species Melanchra persicariae. The sequence continues at coordinate 1,945,475 of OX376661.1, read as the reverse complement.
AGTAGGTGGAAATCACAGTATGTGTAGTGCGTTTCTATTGCTGCTATAACAACATAATTAAAGGCACAAATTAAAACTGTTTGTTAACGGTTTTTGGTACTTTTGTATTTCACAAGTGTTGGCAAACCAGAAAGCATAATGTGTGGTTTTTCTTTTAACATAGGAAAGGCACGCATTTTCTCAATTGCTACCAAAGCAATTCAAATAGATACATAAAACGTTTATTCTCAATAGACATTCCTATCTTATTCCATCATATTTCGTGGCCATTACTTCCTTTTCCGGTGACCCCTACAGTTGACATTCAAATTGCTACTATTTTTCACAAACATATTTTATTATATTGCAAGATCCCAATAAAGATATAAAAATATCGTTCCAGAAAGCCCATTGGCCCTGGGCATTGTGTAAATCTGTCTCAATAGAAAGAAGGGAAATGGCTATTTAACCCTCTCCTACCCTTACGAACAAATGTATCTTTTTATCCCCCCCGATATTCGGAAAAAAGAACAGTGGCCTTAAATTAAAAACTTTGTTAAAAGTTTCCCCTGATTTGTGATTGTGGTTAAATTAAAGTATTGAGCCAATTTAGACATTCTTTTTTAGTTAAAAAGGTGAGGTAGTTTTTTATAAATTAGTATATTTATTTATTTCAGTTCTTTCTATATTTTCATGTAGAAGTGTCGCTTTTTCAGTACCTAATTGATAAGTGCGGTATGTAATCGTTTACTAAAAGGAATACCTCATTATTTATTGTCCTATAATATTAGGTCTTTACCTATGAAATTGCCGTTCTGCAGTACTGGCCATTTCAAATCAAAATAATTTTTGTTTGGCTAAGAATTCTAATTTCAAATTAATTTTATTTTAAAAACATGGTATTTTTTTCCAAAAGTAGTCATTTGTTAATTGATTAGTGTTACATTTTCATCGCATTTCAATCTTTTTCGTCATCATGGATACGTTAAAAATTCGAGTAATTATGGAATATGAGTACCGTCGTGGCAGCAACGCGGCACAAGCGGCACGCAACATCAACGACGTTTACGGAGCTAACACTACAAACCAACGCACCACCTGTTATTGGTTTGCTCGCTTCCGTTGTGGAAATTTCGACCTAAAAAATGAACCTCGCGGTCGTCCGAAAACTTTGGTCGACAATGACGAATTAAAGGCGATTGTGGAAGCTGATGATACACAATCTACGGCCAAATTAGCAGCAGCTTTCGACGTTAGCGTCAAAACAATATTGGTCCATTTGCGTCAAATTGGCAAGATAAAAAAGCTTGACAAATGGGTGCCCCACGAACTCAATGATCGCCAGCGCGAATTATCGAAATTATAAATATTACTATCTTCTTACAGTCTGTAAATCAAAATACAAAACGTATTTAAATCATCAGTATCTTTCAACCCATGTTTCATCAAAGTTTAAAACGCAGGGCGTTTTCAAACAAGAAGACTTTAATCAGTCTAAGAAGAGTCACGTATAAAATTAAGAACCACAATTCCAATGAGCGCATCGGAACACCAATAAAGACAGAACGAGTGAAGAATGTTAGCAATTTAAATTTTTGATTCCAACTCCAATGGAATGCTCGTGACTTTCAAGCGCTGCAATATCTGAGCCCTTTTTAATAAAGTTAGACGTTATATAAGAATAAATTCGCTGAAAGCGCTGCCGGTGACAGGGGCACGGAAGTCATAAACCTCCGAAGATGTTGATTGAGTGAGAAACGGTAGAGCAATAACGGGTTTATTGGGAAAAATTGCTAATGTCACTGATAGGAGGAAGTAAGCTGTTCTGTCACTTTTCAAAGAGTTAATTAGTCATCGGGGACGGGAAATTAAGGAAGTGATAGAAAGGGTGGCTTTGGAATTTGATTGGAGGAATATTGTATAAAATTATGTCTATTAAATCGACTTTTTTGTTATTGTGTCATATTTTATTCCTGATGATGATGTTTTTAAACACAGTTAATACAAAATAACTAATTCTTTATATCATCTAAATTTAAAAAAAATACTCAGAATCAGAAGAAGCTCAGAAGCTTAAACCTAATAAAATACCTAAGCGGTCTCTACTTCTGAAACCTCACTGATAACCAACTTTCAATCTTAGATTAATAAGAACCAGTTTTGTGATAATGACTCATAAAATTACCACTAAAAATAATAATATTCGAACATTTTCATAACAGGTAAATAATAAACAGTGTATTGAAACACGATTTCACTCCTGCTAAGTTAGCACCCACAAATGCAAAAAAAAATCCGAAAAATTCATAATTTCTAATAATATTGAACCCACATTGAACATAAAGTAAAGCAGCAACGTAAACAGGTGGGCACCAAACACAAATACAAGTAACTCTAACAAAAGAAAAGCCCGGCTTTTATAAAATTAAAAACGCAGCACAAGTAATGATATTAAAATTCAACGCTTGCGTTGTGGCCACTAACTTGGCGGGAATAAAAGCATCGCGATTCTCATACATTATTAGAAAAAAAATAAAAAGAAGACCACTATACAGGATGAAATTGAATCCATGGGCATCCTTTTAAGGGGTCATTGTAATCATCATTATGAACAACATTTACTATAGGACCAAACCTGAAACGGGGTAAAAAGTCAGCTCTTCCCTACATTTTGACGAGTTATGTGAACATAAATGCAAAGAACAGCTGATTATTTTTCGCGATTTTAGATTTAGTCCCATAGTAAAAGTTGTTCATAATGATGAGTACAATGACCCCTTAAAATGATGCCCATGAATAAATTTCATCCTGTATAGTTAAAAAAAAGGAGTCTCGTCGTCTTTCTAGTAACGTGTTTCGATTAGCGTTGACTTTAAGAGTGATAAGAGTGATTAGCGGTTCAATTTCCGGAAAAGGAAAAGTGTTTCTGAGTCTTTCCTATCAGAATAAACTCCGAAACTGCAGGAATTCTAGTCTAAAATTGTGCCCCATTGATGGTAGTGGGATGTAGAATTTTAACGTAACTGAAGAGATGTTGTTGTTCTATAACAAACCTCGGATTTCCCCTTTAGGCAATATCAGAGGTGTGATATTGCCCATAAAAACTGAAGATTCAATAAGGTTACACAATCCCTTGATTGTTTCCTTTTTATTAGGTTGTTTTTTTACTTGGAAATACGGTATCGAATTTTTTCTTGAATCTTCGCCCTTGCTTCCAAATCGCTGTTTCTACAGCCCCACCTAACGTACAGTGCAAACGGACATAATATTTGTTTTAAACAGAGCCGGCGTGCCCACGTAAACTTATTAAAATATTTCCAGTTATATTTAATTAGTGTTCCAGTGCCATTCGTCCCCTCTCTCCTCTAGCTCAGGTGTATCGCAGATTCGGCTTTGGCTGTTCATTTTTTTATTAGATTTAATTAATTTCTGTAATTATGTTTTCTTTTAACCTTATTAGGTAAGGTAATAAACTTTTATAATGGCTTCTTGTGTAATGTTATTCGTATTTTTAGATGGCATTTCATGACAATTCTGCTCTTATTTTTACAATAAACAAACGATTTTGTAAGTTATCAGCCTATTGTCTGAAATGAACAGACAAAACCTGTACTCTTAAACTAATATACTGATCCATCATTTATTTATTTATTTGTACTTTATGTAAAATAGTGGTACGTGGGTGGACGTTATTAATCAACAAGGCATTCTCTACCAGTCAACCTTTGTGTTAAAAAGACTACACTGTGGTAGGTGTACAAAAAATTAATAAGATTTAAAATAGAATTTTGTTTTGGAAACATTATACAAATAAAAATACTAATAAAATACATGTTTACGCTGAAATAATAAACTACTAAGGGCGAATTTCACCAATGAAACTGAACGCGATCAGCGTATAAACCACGTTTATGAGCTGTCAGTGTCATTATTTTTCTATGGCATATTGACACTGACAGCTCTTGAACGCAGTTTAGATGTACTGATCGCGTTCAGTTTAATTGGTGAAATGCGCCCTAAATATGATGTTTTTTGAACAATCTTTATGATTAAGAAAACTCATAATAATCATGACGAAGACCAAACTAAGAATGACAGGCTTTTAAGTATGATAGATTAATACCATACCAATGTGTTACTCCAGCATTCATTGAATCATCTGAATTACAAAATAAAAAAGGCTTTTACAAGTCAATGCTGATTACCAGTTCAATTAAATAAAAAAACAAAATAGTAGCCATAATCCTCTTCTTTTCCAACATATAAATTAAACATTACTAAATGAAGATATGCAAGCAACGAGTCACCAGTTATTATTTGTGAAGCTACAGAAATTCCCGACGGAGCAGCAGAATCGTACGTGTAACTTTAGAAAAATGTTAAATAATGTGAAAATTTACAAATAAACAGTGCACTGTGCACATGTATATGCATTATTGTATAGGAGACTGGTTCCGTATATTGTTTTTGGAAGGCAGATATTTTTCTGTGAAGGATGGAAAAGAATTTCCTTATTTATTTATTTATTATTGGATCTTCAACAAAAAGAGTAATAACATAAATCTCAGTGACACAAAATCGTTCATTTAAGCGTGCTCCTTCATTCAGCCACACAGGCCGCTTCAAGGTTAAGCAACGCTTGCCGAGGTTGGTCTGTAGATGGGTGACCATCTTAACATACCGAGACTCCTCCGTGCCTCGGAAAGCACGTTAAACCGTTGTTCCCGGCTGTCATATGGAGATCTTTGGCAGAAGTTACGAATTGTCAGAAGCCAGAAAATCTGACACCAGTCATTCCAAGAAGTACCATGTTACCCAATTAATGGGTTGTGATTGTGGGTCTGATAGGCTCCACGTAAAATACTGGTATTCAGCTGAAACCGGTTTGATTGGGAGCCGGCCCCAATACAGTTGGGAAAAGGCTAGGCAGATGATGGTGAAGTGTGCTCTTACAGTTATAGAAGAGCACAGCATGATATGATTAGGTAGAAAACATAAACTACCACATATCTAATTTTCTTTTGTTATTGGTGAATGAGAAAAGAAAATAAGAGAAAATGAATGCTCCCTTTTTTATATAGGAAAATGAATTGAGGTCATGTAATAACTTTCTGTCACTTCATTGAAACTCAGATGTGGTTTTGCATTTCGTATTGTTTCGTATTCGTTTAAATGTGTTTATTAAAACCAAAGGAAAGATACAACAAATTCGTTACTCTGACAAAATTGAGATAAATGATATTTAAAACTAGATTAATACCACTCCACATTCTTTAGCAGTATCTCTCAAATACCATTTCACTACGCTACCCTAAAAATACAAAAAAAAGCAAAAGTACAATAGGAGCGCAGGTCACACCTGCGCGCGTATTATTTCATAATTTAGAGAGCGGACCGCGAAGCTAATGATGTTTTTATTTTATGTTACATTACGGTGTGATTGAGGACCTGCATAGGTCGCCCCGCTTCCGCGTTAAGGTGTAAAAATTGTGTAATTAAATTAATGTTATTTGCATATGTAGGGTCTTTGTTGTGCACGTTTGCAATGCTATGGGTATTTGATTCTAAATACCTTTAGGCTACGCTAATGGGTATTCCTTATCTTAAACGTTATAGGGTTTCTTTTTGGTTAATCATGAAGTGACTCCTTGCGATCTGGGCGTATCGAAGGGAATGTCAGACTCTGACTCAATCTTTTTACAAATATATAGATGTTACAACTACTTAAAAGACTGGCCAATTGACGGCTGGGACCAACGGCTTAGCGTACTTTCCGAGGCATGGAGAATCTCGATATGTTAAGATGGTCACCCATCCATAGACTGACCTCGGCAAGCGTTGCTTAACCTTGAAGATCGACCCGTGCGGCTGTGTTATTTAACCACGAGCTCCTCATGGGTTTATGTGAAGTAAAATATATTGAAAAAAAATGTCGTCCATGGTGAAAACGAGAAGCACATAATTTTCCGAAAAACAAAAATAGGTATAGTACCTTAATTCTGTTACATAACGAAACAAAACTTAGACGAACCTCAACGACTCTTTCAAAATAACTTCGTCAAAAAAAAACAAGAAGAACTTTTAAAAAGTGTTGGAGTATCAAAAACGCATCAAAGATTGCAGAGTAGCATCAGGCCGCAAACGTAAATAAATGAGCTTAAAATTTAAAATTATAATGGGATTGTGTATCCGGTGACACAAATGTGTGGAGTTTGTTACTAACGACTTGGGCTGAGACGACGAGCTGACGGACAGAGGAGTGGAGTCGATGAGAGCTAGAGATTTTTAGGAAAATTTTCTTAACAAGGGACGCAAAAGACCGGATGGTAGGGCAGAGACAAAAGGGGGATAACCATCAGTGGGTGATTTCATGGAGAAGTAATAATAGTGACACGGAGTTTGGTCTCTATACGAAAAATTCAATAAAAATACCTTGTGATAAAATGGGGATGCAATTTAAACGTGAACGTAACAGCAAATCGCTAAATAAACTACTCGTAACAACCTAGATAGCTACTGGCAGGCAAACCCAAAATCAGAGATCCAGGACGCGTCAATCGCTGCATCTGTATTATCAAAAAAATTGGTATCTATTTAACGGAATGTCAGAATGGTTAGCGGAGCGGTCTTTGTGACAGTTCGATTATGGGCGTGTTATAGAAGAATCGTTGAAATAATAGCACGTTTGTGATTCATAACAGTCACTCGTTTTATTCGATTACATTTTGTAAACAAAATATACGGTAAAACACAGGATGAAACAAAGACTACAATAGTATACTGGCTATAGACAGGCAACTCTACCTTATTTTTTAATATTAGGAAGTGGTCGAACTCAGCGCCATCTAGTTTTTAGTTAAGGGAACTAATTTATATAAATAAATGTATAGGTTGGTAGGTATATAGCTGCTGTCTAGAGAGATGAGTGTATCCGCTATATACTACAAACATACGTACTACATAAAGGAAAAAAAACCACATATAATAGAATAAAACCATTTTATTTAGAAAAACATCACACATTTACAATAAAAATTTTTGTTCGCCTTTTTCGTCCCTTATGATTAGGGTAGTGCCGATTAGCCTTTTCTTTCATTGAATCGTTAATATCCCAAAAGGTTATTTTGCCAGTTAGAACATTATTGATATCTTTGCACCAGTTATTTACAACAACAACACACACAACACAACACAACACGAACGTACAAACGAATTGTAACGCGGCTCAACAAAATGGAGAAACGAAAGCTCAACTCAACCTGCAGATGCACTAGCGAAACAACAAAAACTCTATTGCAAAAGGAAAATAAATGCGCACGAGTAGTTACACTCTCACGCAGCCATTTGCAATTCAAGTGTGGCCATTCAAAAACAAACTTGTGCACGTTTAAATACCAAAATATAACTTCTTCACTATTAAAGCTCATAATAAAAACCTAATTATGTACTAATTTATATATTATATTATTTTTATATAAGAAGATCATGAAATTATATTATTTTTCTTGATTAATGTTTTAAAGTAACTCCCAGAAAAAAAAAATATTACTAACCGTAGCAACACCGCAACTTGTTTCCCTTAACTAAAAACTAGATGGCGCTGTTTTCAATAAAAAAATGGAATTTTAATTTTGTTCTAAGTTGCCATAGCATGGGATGAAACTAGATTACGAGCCAATAGGTTTAGCACGCGTGCACCTCGTACGCTGTCTGTCAAAAGAATGCCAGCTGTCATGGCGTAGACGCAAACTTGCTACCCTATTCGGGGTTACCCGCTCATATTTTATAAATCACCATAAATATTCGACCAATTGAAATAAATCACCATTTTAATTTTGAATTTAACAATAAGTACTGTTCAACAAAATAACACAATCAGTCTCTCATCTTAAATCTTGGATTAACTTTTAATTTTGTTGCGCGCGGTCTATTTATTTATTTAAGGACAACCAACAAAGCATACGTACACTAAAAATACATGATAATAAATACTAGTATTTTTACATTTTATAGTGAAGCCTTAATTAAAGGCTGCCACGGCATGCATTAAACACAGGGAAAAGGAAATGTATGTTCTAAACGTTCATGTAAGTGAAGAAAAAAAAACAATAAAAACTACACTACTTATTCACTTTTCTGATAATGCCCTGTGCAGGACAGACTTAATTTTATGTTTTAAAGAATAAGACATATCGATATCTACACTGTGTGAGCGTGACAGGCGACTAAATTGAACCTGTATTCTGTTAATGGTGGAAAAATGTCCCAGATTGGTTTTAAAGCCCTTAGCACAAAGCAGCTGATATCTAGACTTACGAGCAAGTTTTTTAGGCACATTTATATTTATCTGGCTAACCGCGAACAATCAATATGAGTGTTGTTTATGTATCTATAGCTACTTTCGTCTTAAATCCATCCCCAAATTATGCTATAAATACTATCTCCAGAGAGAAAATCGTTAAGATCCTTTGTCCACAAAATCTTTACATTCGCGACTCCACGCCATTCCCTGTCGTATAGTTTTACCTGCCATCTCGTGGCAACTAATTGTGAGTGCGGATAAAGTATGGTGTGTAAGATGGCCTTAGTGGGGCGATTGCATCACCGCAGTGTGTAACTACCCTATGCGTCTGGTGCTCGTATTACGGCACTAGTTTGAAAATAAACTCGTTTTACATTGTAATTTTCAGCAGGGGACCGATTGGCAGAATACAGCCGGTCGATTCTGTCGACATCTCACGGTGTTCACCTAGGCGGAGTGAACGACAATAGAGCTGTCATTCCATCTTATTTGTGTAGTTTGACAACTCACCCGTCGTGCCCCCGCCAAAGTGTTCACTTCGACATGTTTACAGAATCGCACTGCTGAAGATGGGTCGAAAACTGCTTTTTGTAGTAACGGTAAGCAATGCACCTTACAACTTCACAAGTATCTATTTATAAATCTCTCTCTCTCTCTCTCTCTCTCTCTCTCTCTTCCTAATCGCGCTCTCTCACTGCTGAGAATCTGACTCCGTTTTAGACTGTCAACAGCTTTTCTCCATCTGTTACGATCAGCAGCCTGGTGGAGTGCAGCGCTGATTGCTATCTCCAGTTGCTCCGATATTTGATCCGACCACCGTTTGGGGCTTCGGCCTCTTTGGTCTTTTACCCTCTTTTTTGTCATATATATATGTCGCAGCCAACTAGCTGATTCCGCCGTTTCATTAAAATTCTAGCCTTTTCATTGAACTGTGCCGTTTAATCAGCGACATAAGTTACACGGTCAAGTCAAGAAACTTTGATCAGCTGACTTGTAAAATGTTTGCCGTTGCAATAAAATACCAACTAGGCAGTATACCCAGACGTGATTATTTGTTTAAGTTCATGATCAGGCTATAACAATGCTCTAAATTTAAGAATCAGAGAAAATACTAAACACTTAATTTATTCACCAAGTCCCACTCTCTGAACACGGCAGCATCAATGGCTTGTATGAACACATTACAGCGTCGTGACTTAAAAACATTCGGCTAAGGAAGACGTATGTAAGTGCAGTTTTAGCCACTGCAGTCTTAGGAGGGTAAGGTGGCGCAGTCGGGAGTTTTGTTAGCCGCAAGTAGGCTTATGCAATGATTTAGGAGATAGATTCAGACACGCCTACATTTACAGAGGCGTGATGAATAATTATAATTGACGTAAAAAGAGGAGTTCGTGGCTAAATAACAGCTGCACGGGTCGATCTTCAAGGTTAAGCAATGGTTGCCGGGGTCGGTCTGTGGATGGGTGACCATATTAACATACCTAGATTCCTCCTTGCCTCGGAAAGCACGTTAAGCCGTTGGTCCCATCTTGAACGGATTGACCACGTTACATTTCGATCATCATCATCATCATCATATCAGCCGAAAGACGTCCACTGCTGGACATAGGCCTCCCCCAAGTGTCGCCACAATAACCGGTCCTGTGCGTCTCGCATCCATCGGTTACCCACGACCCTCACCAGGTCATCGGTCCACCTTGTGGGAGGCCTTCCAACGCTGCGTCTTCCGGTACGCGGTCGCCACTCCAAAACTTTTCGGCCCCATCGACCATCTGTTCTGCGAGCAATGTGCCCTGCCCACTGCCACTTCAATTTGGCGATCCTTCGGGCTATGTCGGTAACCTTGGTTCTCTTGCGGATATCATCTTTCCTGATTCGATCACGCAAGGAAACTCCGAGCATTGCCCTCTCCATTGCCCTTTGGGTGACTTTGAGCCTTCTGATGAGGCCCATTTCGATAGTGTTTGTCAATTTTTGATGTTTTGACAATCGCTTGCTACCACTGTCAGGATGTCACTTGTTTAGAACCACTGTAGTTTTTGCCTTCCCCCGCGAGATTTTATTTGTAATGAGAATCCTTGGCCAGAAAATTAGTACAAGATTTTTCCAGCGGGAATTTTCTAGGAACAGGTTTAAGAGCGGCCAACCCGTCATTCTTTTCATACAAACGCTCGTACGTGATTATGCCGTTGTAACACATCTATCTTTGATTTTTTTGAACTAAAAAGTATCTTATGCACTATATCAAGGTTTCAATGCAAGTAAAAAATTTAAATTTGGAGAATCAAATTCAGTATAAGCCTCCAAAAATCTGCTGTTTTGTACATATTTTACCTGAACTTCGGCCGTACATAACTCGGCCGTATATACTCATAAATTACAAAAGTAAAGAAAACATCTTGATAGAAACCTTGCACATGTAATGGAGATTCTAAATGAATAATATTTATTTCACAAACTTGTTAGGCTTATTCAAAAACACGTATTTCCTGGATCAAATTTTATGAAATTTTCGAACACTAATTCTCGTTAAATGTTATCGCGTTCTCACTTGCTTGATAGTCAACAACATTGCGCTGGATGAAACAACAAGCTTTTCAACCATGCTCGCGTTGGCGATAGACGGGCCGGGAAGGGCCCTCTTAATAGGCTCATCTTATACAACGTGTAACAGAATTAACGCAATACCTCTCAGATGGTCATTGTACTCATCATTATGAACAACTTTTACTATGGGACCAACCCCGGAATTGCGAAAAAAATATCAGCTGTTCAGTACATTTTGTCGAGTTACGCGCGTTGATTTTTTTTTCGAATCCAGTGTTGATCCCATAGTAAAACTTGTTCATAATGATGAGTTGGTACAATGCCCCCTTAAAGGGTACGTTTATTCTTTTGCACGTTGTATATAACTTGTACACAAGTGTGGCTGACCAACACTTCTGCTTATTCCTTTGAGTAAATACAGGGCACTCTAAAAAGGGATGAAAAAGCATGTCTTTTATTACAGGTTAAAATCCTTTTTTCGCCAATATCTCGGCAAATCATTGAACAAACAAAGTCTTTACAATAACAGTGATCATAACAGCAGTTATTAAACATATATTATCGAAGAGCTCCGGGTTCGTTTCCCGGCTGAGGCAATAAATGTGGGAGTGGAGTCGCGTGAGTTGTGACCACTGCATCGCTCCATTAGTGATTATTGTACAAGTTTTCGGGTAACAAACTGGACGGTCGTGGATGTTGAGTTGATGGAAGTGGCTTTTAAAGAAATAACGGTTATAACCATTTGCAGGCAAGACAAGGTGTCAAATAACAGATTGTTCAAAATCATATGATAATTCGCATGACTCTAAATTTTTGATATATTATTGACCTGCTATGTGAGTAACGTTCGTATCGTAATTTTTTTAAATGATGAAATTTTCGAATAAAAATAATATCAACAGAGCTAAACTTAATATTACAAGCTGTAGGTACTAGGGACCTACAGCTTGTAATATTACGTTTAGCTCTGTTTATTTTGGGTTATTTTGTACATAAGTAACGGAAACTCACGGCTATCGCACGCACGGCTAGCGCACGGTTATCATTGAATGGAAGTGAGTACTAATATAGAAATTATTTTGTTTTCCATCAATATATTTTGTGTAAACATAGGAGTAGTCCAGTAAATAATTATGTTATAGCCAGCGCTTGTGTTAACCAAAATTTAATTTCATCGAGCCTAATATGATCAATGGCTCGATCGCAATATTATTCAACACACGCGAGAGTTACTTGAAAGAGCATGCGATCTTAGAATCAATTTACCCCCTCAAAAACCGGTCACATCCAGTACCTCTACATCTGCACGACCGGACACAACTTTGCCAAATTCTTTGTACGTATTTACTTCTATTATTTATTGCTTTCGTATCGACTGCGCTCAGAGCGTGCCAAGCGCGCTATTACTTCGCCAGTTAAGCCACTTCCAGCGCTCGTGTTTCTTTGTTCTTGTTACAAAATTAACTTTGAGTTTTTGAATGAGAGTGCCAATTTTGTTTTCATATTGAAATTTGGCTGGCATGGTGTATTCATTGGTTGGTAGATAGGGACCTAGTAAATTCTATTGCTATAGAATGTATGTGGAAGGCAATGAGTTGCAATGAATTCCAGATCCAGTGTTCTTTTTTACTTTTATATATTGTGTTAAGTGTAAGTGTTAGCACCAAATCTTTTGTAGCTCTTAAGTTTTTTAAGATTTATTCTATCAAAAAATAATTTTCGACCTCCTGTCCCACGTCCTGATTGCCAATTTTTGCACTAAAAACTTGTTGAGGGGTAAATTAGATGTGTTTGACAGATTAAGACTGAAATTGCCCCATGGAATGGAAATTGAGTTTTTTTTCTTCACATATTACGACTGCAATGCGAACGTTGCTTGATTTGTAGAATTAGCACTCTGTTTATTAACCAAAAAGGTAAAATGGTTGCCAATACGCAAAATACCCCCTCGTCACTCAATCGTAGTGTAATGCGAACATGTGACGTCACGGGCCAATACCTCACAATATCAATCCTCTATTTAAAACCAACCGTACTTGCTACCAATATCATACTTCTAACCAACGTTTTAAGGTTGAATATTGTGTGAGGAGTTGATAGAGTGAGTTGTGAATGAGATGCATTGCTCGTTCATTGGTTTGAATTCGAATTTCGGATAATGTTAAGGATGTTGCAGGCTTGGGTTTGATTTCTTGATTTCTACTTTTCTCTGTACCTAAAATCCAACTTCTATTTCAATAAAAAATGGAAATTGTATAATTGACTTTTGATTTTGATGTTATCTTCTAAATTTGTAAAAATACTACGAACATACCTAGGATGCTTAAAGCTATTGATTCAAGCTGAGTTACCCGTAGGATTGCGGTAGAATTTTTTATACGTAAATATACGGGTGTTACCTGCCTGAAATCAGAACCAGAACCTGATCCTGCCAGTTGAAAAGGAGCATTAACATTATATCTTGTGTTTTGTTGTGTCAAAGCACTTATTTTAAATACAAAAACATACGGGCACTCTTGGAAAGTTGAGAAATTAGACGGAAGATGAAGCTAGTTTCTGTTGCAAGTTCCGAGGCGTATCTATGTCTCTATAGACAGAATGTAAAGATATATGAGAATACTGACAGGAAGTGATAGGAAGTGGTGACGGGCGCGGGCGAGCGTTTTAGGGGACTGTTTTATGTTTACACCGACGTTCGGAGTGCCAGCTCTCAGTCTAATATTTCTTATTTGAATCAATGACTTCTGATTGATTAGTTTGCTAGCTGAAAATTTGAATGGTTGGCATTCAATTTTGAATGGTTAGTCGCTGGCTGAAAATCATTCACTATAAGCCCAGTGTACACTACACTTTACGGGGCACGCAATTGTCCGGTCGACCGGCGTCATCCGATGTCCGGTTGGCGGCGATCCGGAATGATCCGGGACACGTGCCGTATGCGCTGTCGGTCCGGTATCGATACGTATTGGTGTTGAACTGCACTATTTTTATACGCATCGGAATAAAAAACTCTTTCATTTTGGCAAGGATGAAGAAATGCATTGCTTCATTTGTTTGTCTTTTGTTAATTTTGTAACTGAAATGCTTTTATTTTATACTGTTTTGTTTTTTGTTTCGTTTGTTTGTCCTGAAAACTTATCATAAGTGTATGTGATTGGCCTATACCTAGAGCAGTCACAGTCATCATCTTCTACCTAGCCTTTTCCCAACTATATTGGGGTCGGCTCCCAGTTAAACCGGATTCAGCTGAATAACAGTACCTATTTATGTGGAGCAGCTGCCTAACTGACCTCCACAACCCATTAACTGTGTAACACGGAACTTCTTGGCAAGACTGCTGGCAGATTTTCTGGCTTCTGACAATCTGTAACGACTGTCAAAGATCTCCAAATGACAGCCGGGACCAACGGCTTTACGTACTTTCCGAGGCACGGAAGAGTCTCGGTATGTTAAGATGGTCACCCATCTGCAGACCAACCTCGGCAAGCGTTGCTTAACCTTGAAGATCGACCCGTGCGGCTGCTATAAATTATTGACATTAGACTTAAAATGCAAAAAGTTTAAATCTGAACAAATAAAACTCGATTAGACGGACACGGAAATGATGAGACTGTGACTGCTGACAATAGACTGTTTTAAGTACATAGCAATCCTACCAGCCATTGTAGACGATTTTGAGGCTGTGGTACATAATAAGAATTTTTGAGGTCTAAAAACTAGAACTGCTTCAAGAAAAAATATGTAACCAATACCACTACGACAACCAAACCAGAACTTGACCTCAACTACATCCCCTTAACTCCCCCAACCCTGACTCCTCTAATCACATAACTTACGACCATCATAATACACAATAGGGTTGTCCATCACTCAAAACGCACAGATACGAGTGAGGACAGGACACAGTAATTCCGTCCTCCGATATATTTGACGCAAATAAATTATAGTTAGTGTGACAACCCTGGAGACATGCAAATCGGGGGTGACCCGTCTTTTGGAAAAGGTTGTTTACTTTATTTTTTGGAATTGTGCTGTCGTTATTATTTTTGATGACTGGTTATAAGTATTTACCCATATTTTTCAAGGAAAAATAATAAAACACCAAACATTACAGCAATCCCTTCGGCCATCATAGACAATCTTGAGGCTATAGTATGAAGTCTGAAGGTAGAACTGCTTAAACGCTCAAGCACCGGAAACAACCGGTGTGCGCCGAATTAATCGCGAATTTAGTGTTTATTTATCAATTATATAAGATTTATTTTTTATTTGGGAATTTTCACATGTCGGGGCTTTTTTAGCATCACTATCCGTATTTACCCATCCAAAACCTGACCTCAACCACACCACCTTACCTTCAACCCTTACATTTCTAATCATAACATACAATGGGGTTGTCCATCACTCAAAACGCGGCACAGTAATTCCATTCTCCGATATACTTGACGCAAATAAATTATAGTTAGTGTGACAACCCTAGAGACATGCAAATCGGGGGTGACCCCTCTTTTGGAAAAAAATATTTATTCTATTTTATTTATTTAGAGGTATTTTATGGTGTATGTAATAATAATATCTTGGGACAACTCACACACGGCCATCTGATCCCAAGCTAAGCAGAGCTTGTGTTATGGTAACCAGACAACTGATATACATACTTATATAATTTATAAATACATACATATTATAGATAAATTACACCCAGACACAGAACAAACAATAATGCTCATCACACAAAGTTTGTCCTGGGTGGGAATCGAACCCACGACCTCCGGCTTTGCAGTCAGGGTCACTAACCACTAGACCAACAGGCCAGTCAAATGTAATTTTTTTATTTTGATTTAATGTTATGTAATATTTTCAACAACAAGAAAACACCTAAAGTGACCCCTACATCTTACTGGGCTGTGCTTCTTCACACCAATTCTGGAGGAAACTATCCAAGGAGTCCCAACATCTTCTCCTTGGCCTTCCACGATTCCGTCTCGCCGAGGACTTTGCTATAAAAATCTTGACATTCTAAAATAACTTTTAATGGTCTACTTGAATACATGTTTAGACTAGTACAAACAAAAAAAAAACTGGGAGAAACGTCTCGATTCGTGTGTGATGGGGTGCAGGAGTCAAACAGCGGGAAAATATAGCATTTTATTAAATTGACTATCGACCGTACTTACACTACTTACTTTGTAGCGTCATTATTGGTAAATATTCCGAGTCGAAAAAAAATATAACACAAAAGCTATTAAACAAACATAGGTACTTTTGGCAAAATGAAAACTTCACTATTAATACTATTCTACAACAAGAACGTAACGTTGATGCGACAACCCTCAGGGTACATGCAAATCAGGGGGTGACCCTACGTCTTTCGTAAAATATTATTTATGAGTCGGTATGATATTGTCAAATGTTCAGTATTACTGACGACTCTATCAGTTCTGTCACTGTTTCTTTTTACCCGACTGCGAATATGTAAGGGGAACGAAACGTTGTGTATTAATACTACTCATATATCTAAGAAAATATGGCTTGTATAAAATTGATTGTATGTAAGTGGACATGGCAGTAATTGACGACTGAGGTGTCGGCAAACAGATCACGCATGAAGAATGCAGCATGTACTCGTAACATGCAACGATTCTTAAATCGCATTTTCAAAATGATTCGCAATTTTTTTTCTCGCATGCTACCTTTGAGGTGCTAAGAGAATTGAGCATTCACTTGTAGCAGAACATCGAGCAATTGCAGTTTTTTTTTGTCGAACTGAAACATCTAACAGAGCCGACCATAGAGCCAAACATCGCTGCGAACATTTTATAAAGCGTTCGCTAGAATCTTAAATTGTCCCTACATTGTGTGTATCTGTGTGTGCCGAATAAACTAATTTTCTTTCTTTCTTTTGTTCTTTTAAATGCTCGTCAAAAAATTATTCTTCACAAGGATGTCAAACAAAAAATTGGTTGGCTCGGCAAAAAACTCGAAGCAATTCCACTGTCGTTCTCTAGAACACTCGCTAGAATGCTCCTGTTTTTCTAAACAAAAGAAAATTAGATGGAATGCTCATTACAAGTGAATGCTTAAGTCTACCAGTGGCTTTGAAGAGGGCCAAGATAAAATGGCATTCCATCAGAGAAAACCATTTCCAAAACATCAAAAATTGACATGCGCTGGAATTGACAGATTCCATCGAAATGTCACGTGATGAAATTCCTACATTTGGCACTTCGACAGTCGCATTCGCTAATTGAATGGCACATTGTCTAGGGCCTCAGCTCATACTTCTTGGACTTTCAACGATCGTTATCACTGATAGTAGGTACCTATGTTAATGGAAAGTGTTATAATCGCTATCGGGTGGCTATTTTCGGTCTGCAAAAAAAAAATCCCTATGAATATGACAGAGGATTTTTCGAAAATAAACACGTAAAAAAACGGCGAATTTTTTTGAAAATTCCACATATAAAAAAACCGGGTCGCACAACCATCAATCCGGGGCTATCTCTAGAACCCGGTACTGACCCGGTTATCCCGAAGTCCGCAGTCTCCTTCCATTTATCACACCCGATTACCAACCCTTGCCATGTCACTGCTGAGGATTTTGCAAGAAAAATGAACGTCAATGGTAGGTAAATACGTTGTGGATTGAGTAAATTGGGGCTGGACTGTTGTAGTGGTCAATGTGGGGACTGGTGGATTGATTGAGGGTAATTATTAATGGAATAGAACGACAGTCTTCATTTTTGGGGTGAAAGACAAGAGTGTAATTTTTTGCAAATAAAAACTGTGCAGCAGACTGAAGGCTGGTTCCCCACTGTTGAAGAAGTGGATGAGTGTTCATGCGAAGGGCGCTCAGCCTGTAGGCTTAAATTAAACACTACATTAATTAGGCTTAGATTATTGATTCTAACACCTATGGATATATTTTTAATCCGAAATAAATAAATTTGATTGATTGATATACTTTCCAACCTGTATAAGTCACTAATTTTGTTCTATTTTAGGGTTCCATAGTCAACAAGGAACCCTTATAGTTTCGCCATGTCCGTCTGTGTGTCTGTCCGCGGTTTGCTCAGAAACTTAGCACTAGAAAGTTGGAACTTGGTTTGAGTTTACATATTAATCATGCCACCAGTGGTAAAATAAAATGTTGAAAAAAAAATTTTTTTAGGGCTGCACGCAAAGTGGCGTGCGTGTATCACCAGATTGATGAACGTAAACGAAGCAAAAGAAGTGTGCAAGGTTCATAGTATGCGGCATTCTATAGATGCTGTATCATCATCTGCCTAGCCTTTTTCCCAACTATATTGGGGTCGGCTACCAGTCAAACCGGATTCAGCTGAATACCAGTATTTTACGTGGAGCGGCTGCCTACCAGACCTCCACAACCCATTAACTGGGTAGCATGGTACTTCTTGGCAAGACTGGTGTCAGATATTTTAGGCTAATACGTAACGACTGCCAAAGATCTATATATCCTTAGGAAAATGGCTAGAGTTTATAGAATAAGAATAGAATAGAATAATCGTTTATTTGCACAGAAAGTAGGTACAATATACAGATGCTATAATATTAGGGGAGCTATTTACTTTCTACCTTAACTAAGGCATGCAAAAAGTAATATATGTAGGTAGGTATGAGTTAAACCATCTCTCAATATTAAAAAGAATGTTCCGGTCACACACCCAAAATCACTTTTCCAAAACACTCCACGCGTTGACCCTTAAAAAAAATACAATATCCAAATACCAAAACATCATGTAACAGCATCCAACTCAACCCGAGACTCCCAATATCCAAGGGCCGACATATCCGAAGTACCGAAAAGCTTTGTCAATGACAAATAGTTCCCGCTTCATCCCGGTTGGCATTTTGACAATAAATAAGAGATATCAAGGAAGGAGTCTGAGGATTTGCGAGTAATAAATGACGTACGATGCGATGGACAGTAAAGGGTTAGCCTTGTATGTATGTGGTTAGTGATTGATAGTTGTTTGTATTTTTCGTGTTGTTGTTTAATAAGAAGGGTTGTGTTTGTCTTTAGTTGTGCGTGAGACTCATCTCATTTGTAACTACGATTCCTGATATCGTAGTTAAGAATGAGATGAGTATTTTATAATTATTGATATCGTAGTTACAAATGAGTTGAGTCTTTGCTAATACGGGAATTTTAAAAGTAATATTGGTTTCTTTGATTGGTTGTTTCAGGGATTTTTCAATAGTAAATAACTTTTAACTGAATAATAAATATGGCCGTTTAACATAAATTTTCTATTCAAAAGCTGTCAGACCGAATTTTTTTATTCGCCTAGAGGAAAAGAAAAATAAATGACCGCCGTATATGTTCCTCAATAAACGATATCTAATTATTGAAAAATTTGCCCATGTTCCGTTTAGCTAACTTAAGATTCTGAGAAGATTTACAAATCAAATAGATACTTGGTCAGTCCATAATATATCATGAATATTTTAATGTACAAGAACCAAATACCAAACCCGCTCATTAAGATTTTAATCATTAAACAAGTACAAAATCGACAAATCATTTCCCAAACATATTCACACAAAATCTATTTATAATTTATTTATGTATCACCAACATATAAAAAGTTACGAACAACCTCTTAAAACACACGACAACACTCCCTTTCAACTTCAAAACATCATCGAAATCACGGAATCCTCTGTAATAGACGAAATTTCCTTTGACCATTATTCATATGTGACCCATTAAAGTATAGGGTGTTAATACGGCTGACTTATTGGCTCCATCGGTCATGCACACCCTTCGCCCTTCCCTAATGTCAACCTTTGGGAAGCTTCCTAATGTGGGCCTCCGATGTTTTGTATCAGATGGCTCAAGGATTATAGTATCTATTGGTTTTGTACCAGGGTATTTGGCGGAATTTGTTCGAAAGAGTCACCGCGGCCCTGGGATTGGGGATCGTTGCTTGAAAATTAATGGAATTGGCCCTCAGATAGCAGTCTTGAAAACAGGCACCGTGTTACCAGAGTGCCAATTTTACAAAGTCTCTGTGTAATCAGTCAAAAAAACCTCAATTTTAATCATTTTTCGACAGATTGCAACTGAGATTTGAATGCGACCGTTGCTTAAAAATTAGTCGATTTGGTCCTCACTGCACGATATTCAGCTGTATCCGGTTTTACTGAAAGCCGACCGCAGTATAGATAGGTAAAGGAGAACTAAAGTCACCGATATTGCGCAAAGATCAGCATGCTGAAATGGAAGTGGACCAGCCATGTCCGTAGACGGACAGACGGTCGATGGAGCAGACATGTTAGAGTAGAGACCGCGTATGGGCAAACGTAGTGTGGGACGCCCTGCAGCACGATGAATCGATGATTTGAAGAAAATGGCTGGCAGCAGATGGATGCGGAATGCTCAAGACCGGGATGGTTGGCGCTCTTTGGCGCGGCTACATTCTCGGCTTACATTCAGCAGTGGACGGCAATTGGTTGATATGAAAGGCTAGGCAGTTTGAAGTGATACAGGCAAAAATTATCTGGCTTTTGAAAAAAACGGCTTTGAGTAGCAAGTATGAAAATATTAGTAATTTAAAAATGACGATCTAATAAAACCCTTACCATATTATGAATCATCTAATTTCTCCGTCAAGTTCTCATATTATTATATTGTAAGCAGCCACCTACACAGTAAGGCAGGGGTTGCCAATGTCCTATTTCTCGATCAGATAAGACGTGTATTTAAGTAATGGCAGGCTGGATATTGAACGTCAGGGCTGGACGCGAGGAGGCGTCCGGTTGTTGAACGATTGTCATCTGTTGATGACTGCTAGGGTTGCCACGGCTAATGATGGCTGTTGCTGTGGCAATATTTATTTTGCTAATAAGGAAAAGAGCTTTTAATGTGTTAAGAAATAAAATAATATTGGAAACAGAAAACATTAAAAATTAAGGTTTCCGATACGTTATTTTACTGAAATAATCATCAATATTTTTTGGAAATCTGTCTGACGAACTAATTATAGTCCGTCAAACAGATTTCTAAAAAATATTGGACACGCATGACGTCACGTCACTGGTAAAAATTGCACTATCCTAGTGACGTCATGCGTGTTTTCAACGCACTGTATCGTCTTCATTTTTATGTGAAAAAAGAAAAAAAAAACTATTAGATTTTTCAGTAAAATACCCTATTGCTCGATGCGACACTTTGGCTTCGCATGGGTGAAAATTATGTACACTAACCTTCCTCGTTTATCATTCTTTCTGATAGTAATAACCATCACAATCCGTTGTGAGGTTAAGGAGAAATGTGTGGAGAAACAGACAGAAGCAGACAGCGACTTTATATATTATACTATTTAGCAAAGCACGACTCTGTTTTCTTAAAGGTTCTCAAGTTATCTGTTCTTGAGAGATACTGCATAAGACCTACTTTAAAAAAATAAGTTAAACATAAATATAAAATAACTAAAAAAAAATTGGTTATTGGATAGATTATGTATGTATTTGTGTTAAAAAAACTTCGTCCGAGAAAAATAGATGGATCCCCAATCAATCTAACGAATCCATCCACCGCTCTATTACTTACCAACCTTCCCAATCTAAACGCCTCTCCATTAAGAAAACCCACAGAAACCGATTCCACCCGATTTACTAAACCAAACCCAACCCTTTCAGTTTAAAAAACAATTTATTTTCCCCGCCAAAAAAAATCTGCCAAAGAATTTTCCCCGATAAATATTTGTTGTTGGCAACCCTGGAATTGCTGGCATGTCATGTCCGAGCCCTTTTCAAAATGGCTGTCAACTGCGTAGGGTGGTGGTCACTGTCCGTTGTGTCCGCTGGCAGAATTATATTATTTATTGATATGCTTACCTATGTGTTTGTTGGTAAATAATTTTGGCATGAGGATGCGATGTCTTCCTCTGTGTGGTTAAAGTTTTGTCTGTGTATGACAGTGTCTATTTCGTAGAAGGGTCCGATAAGTTTAATAAGATAGCATTTGGAAGAAACATTTGATTGTGTTGGGCAATTTTTTTAATAACTACAAATAATTACAGAACAATCTGTGTATTGAATATGCTGACCGATTGTATCACTACTTTTAAGTTTTAGAGATTATGGCGCTGCCTGTCCTCAGCAAAAACTGAAAAATTGATGGTTTCCTGACGTAATATTATCCAAATCTGTTTAGTTTAAAGCTGCAGAAATATATATGTTAATTTAAACGATATTATATGAAACATATAATCCGAAATATGTTTAAAAATAAAATCCTGGATAGAAATTATCGCCAAAGTTACCTCTAACTTTGAACTTAGAAAAAAAATCCCCTATTACTAGCCAAATTTATACCGAAATAATGAATGGAATATTAATGCAAAACTTTGTTGTTTTAGAAATTTAAATAGCTCAACTTAGTTTTAAGTAAATCGATAGCATGCAAGCATTGTGTCGTCGCGCTTCTCTTTCTTTTCTATACAGAATTTTGGCTGATCACAGTGCCATAAGAAAGAATCTATAGAGTCTTCAAAAAAAATAAAAATGGCTGGACATGGAAATCCCCAACATACATCGTCACAACGACCAGTCCTGTTGTTCTATCTTCCAGCAGATTTCTACGACTTTCACTGCTAACAAGCTGATCTGACGACTG
The DNA here is from genome assembly GCA_947386135.1 of Melanchra persicariae. Classification (NCBI taxonomy): domain Eukaryota; kingdom Metazoa; phylum Arthropoda; class Insecta; order Lepidoptera; family Noctuidae; genus Melanchra; species Melanchra persicariae. The sequence continues at coordinate 1,923,003 of OX376661.1, read as the reverse complement.
ACGCAAGTGCTTACTTGACAATACCGAATAATTCATTGTATACGACAACGCAATAAACAAAACAGCCAAACTTACAAATCCATTGATACAATACTAACCCATCCAACAACCAACCTCATCCCCAATATTTATGAATCAAACTCATTAACCTTGTATTACCGTTAACACATCACTCGACACTACCAATCAAAGCCGATACACAAATAAATTATGGACATCACTAAACGCTAGTGAGGGGCGTTCGACATCGATGTCTGCGGTCAGGATCGCGTTAGGTTTACATTATTAATGATTCATTTAGTTCACACTAACCGGGCGGCTCTGCTGATCCCTTTGGGTTTTGAGTAGGGATGTGCGGCGTTGTGGTTTGCATCGATAGATAGTCTGTTGTTGTTGTTTGTTCGATGAATGTGTTGTTTGGGTTAGTTCTGACGAGCTTTAGTAGATCAATTCACATGTCAAATAATGTGAAACATTTGATATTGTTAACTTATATAATTTATTATTTATGTGTACGATATAAAAATCACTTTTAGGCACATGTCACATTATCTATAATAGAGGCTAGATGAAGTAGAAAAAAACGGACCAACCCTGAGAAGAAATGGCGTTACAAACTGGGGATTCTGATTTCTTTAAAAGTCAGATGCCAAAAACAAAAATATCATGAAACAATTATTAAAATGACTTGAATCTCTCACAAGGCGTATTTAATTGTAACCTACAGAGTTAACGTTAATATTTAATAATAGCCTGGATTTTGGCAGAAGGCTTCGTCTTGTTCACAACGAATGAGATGAAAGTGCAATCAATTTAGACAACGAACTCTCATTATCTACTACACTCCTACCGGTGTAAGACCAAGTGAAGAACTTATCGATATCGATAAACCGATCTACACTTACAACCCTTGTCTGATGTTTAGTCAGTGCAATCGGCGATCTGATTAATAGTGCTCCCGCGAAATGTTTAATCTTTCGAAGCTACTAGAGGCGGGGACCCTTTGCTCGGCGACGAGGCAACAACACATATATTATGCATTTAAACTATCGATTGCTTGCTTACAACATCACAACACTATACTTAGTGCGTGACATTGTTGAGAAGATTTTTAATGATTGTGAACATAATAGGCGCTTCTAAATATTTCCACAGAAAAAAAAAACAGGAAATTTGGATTGAAGCTTAAGATAATTATAAAATCTTGCATTTAGAAGTTACCTACATGTGTCATAAAACCAAAATTAATGATGCATGGGATTGACCAGTTGATATTTCGGTAGCGCTTGCAGGTTGATTTTAACATTTAGGACTTTTTGACCACCATAGAATAATTGTTATTAAGTGTAAGTACCAACATAGTTACGTAAGCTGTATTACCTACCTACTAACAAAGATCTAAACAACATGTTTAATAAATTATTATAAAGGTTGACTAAATGTGTCTAACAGAGTGTCACATTGGGCTTTAGAAAAAGTGATATTCTATCAACGTTAGCGATTGTTGAAATGCCGAAGTAATTCACGGTACATCGGTTCGTAACATCGGCAGTATTTGTTACGTGCCATTGTCAATCTCATACATTTTTGACTTGTCGATCATCGTTTCCGACATAGCCCGAAGGATCGCCAAACAAAAGTGGCAGTGGGCAGAGCATATTTCTCGCAGAACAGATGATCAATAGGGCCGAAAAGTTCTGAAGTGGCGACCATGTACCGGAAGACGCGGCGTTGGAAGACCTTCCACAAGGTGGACCGATGACCTGGTGAGGGTTGCGGATAACCGATGGATGCGAGACTTAAGGGAGGCCTATACCTATTCGGGAGAAGGCACGGCTCTCTGTCGTTTCGTGTGACACAGGTCCTCACGGGGCATGGTTGCTTCGGGAGGTTCCTGTGTCGCATAGGCAGAGAGCCGGACGCTCGGTGTCACCACTGCGTCGACTGTCGGGAGGACACGGCGCGGCATACGCTGGCAGAGTGTGCCGCCTGGGAGGAGCCGCGCCGTGCCCTCGTCTCTGTGGTAGGCAGTGACCTCTCGCTGCCGGCTGTAGTCCGTTCTATGGTCGGCGGTGAGGAGTCCTGGGACGCGGTGGTCTCCTTCTGCGAAACTGTCATCTTGCAGAAGGAGGCTGCGGAAAGGGAGAGGGAGATGTCGAGTGCTCACCCGGCCCGCAGCAGGCGCACCGGGCGTCGGAGGAGGGCATACGCTGCCCTCCTTCTGCCCCCCTAACTGGGTCCAGGGGCGGCGGACTTGGGGATGTCCGTTGCCCCCCATTCATCCGGACCCGAGGTGGCGGCGCGTGGTGTTCCCGTGCGCCCCTCTGACGTCGCGGGGGGAGTTAAACACCTCACTCCCCCCGCTTACGAGATGTGGCCCGCAGAGGCGGGCCGGCACCAGCCGGGGATTACGGAAGTCGCATACGTTCCCGCGATCCCCGGCGTAGGTGGAAGATGGAACACCGGGGTGGTTTTAGTCAGTAAGAGTCTGACAGACCCCTCCGCCCGCCCCAGGGCGGAGGACATCCATGAGGATTTCCCCCCGTAAAAAAAAAAAAAAAAAAGGCCTATACCTATAACCAACAGTGGACGTCTTTCGGCTGAGATGATGATGATGAGAATCGTCATCGCAGAAGTACAATGTCGCTTTGTCTAGAGGCTATTGTCTTTCTTGTTCTCACGAGACAGTTATTGTATGTGGCTAATTTTCGTGATAATTATTTATTAGAGCAGTAAATTACTGCTTACTACTACTTGATCAAATGTTAAATTATTCAGTAGGTATTGAGATTTTATCTTTGGCCCATCTCAATCTGTCAAAACCGAGCCGGAAAGCATCGAGAGAAAACTGTTCTAGAGCCAAAAATTCGAAGACGCGTGTCATCCACCAACCCGCGAAAGGCCTACGATGTGGATTGCGGCCATTTATTTGGTAATTCATAACTGGCAACACTTTTTATCTATCTGAGAATGAAAATATTTTGTGGCTAGATCTCTTAATTAGATGATACAACTTGGGTTACAAAAAATATGACTCCCGTATTGTAGTGACTGCAGCTTATAGACAGTCAATTGTTTTACCCAATTTAGTACAAAAAGTCGTGTAGACACGAGTATTAAGTTTCAAATGATTAGACAAACATCTCGGCGTCTTGTTAGAGTCGGGATCAAACGGCGGGGTGCGCCAAACATGGGGTATCTGAGGCTACCCCTCTTGAGGTCGGCGGCCGGTAAGATGGCGCTTTTGTAATTAATTTCTTTTATGTTATACTTTTTGAAATGATAGCTTTTAGATTCTATATTTATTGTAGGTTTTTACACCAACTGTCACGAGGTTGTGAAATCAAATATATTCTTAGTAAGTTAGAACGTGACAAAGCAAAATGTCGTCGTGTAAAAACTCCAAGGTAATTATTTCGTCGAAATAAGTTTCTTTTAGTTTTGTTTTCATTAAAGCTTACGTTCGTTTAATAATAACGTAGATAATAAGATAGTTGTATTATAAAAAACTGCCATTATTTATTTCAGTTAGAGCATTCAATTTGAACGTCAACATTTACAGTTAAAAAAAGCTTTTGTCCATCCGATAAGGTAGATATTTCTCGAGAAGAACGGACATGGAACGAGACATGTCACTCCAGTAACATAACAGAACATAAAAATTAACCGACTTTTAATAATTTTTATATCTCAAGTTTCTCATATCTGCAAACTCAGTGCGCCATCTTACCGCCCCGATTTGTTCAGACAATCGGGAGTCTTACCAATGTTTTCTTTGTTCGAACCGTGGCAAATATTTGAGCTAATTATACGCTTGATTTAACACTCGCGTTCAATTTACAAGCATTTGTCTTTCCTAACAATGGTTGTTCAATGTTATGCTGAAGGGAAGTTTATGGCGCTTTTTGAGCCAACTTACCCGACTTTTTTTTGAAAACTTTTATTTTTAAATAATAAAGTGGTTTGGCTTAGATAGATATATAATTCTGTGATGTAAACTATTGTTCTAAAAGACAGGGCTGTGGTTAAATGAGGCCTATTGCTTGAGTCAATTAATATGATTATTAGATCTTTCTAGCCTGGGGCAAGTAGGGATTCAGACAGAGAACCTATCTGGAGACTGATTATATTAAACTAGAAGCCTGATATTGACTCGACTCTTGACGACTCGCTCCACTTAAAATACTGGCATTCAGCTGAATTTGGTTTGACTGTGAGCCGACCCCAATATAGTTGGGGAAAGGCTAAGTAGATGATGATGAAGCCTGATATTTACTGGCTGATGTATCTGCCGATACATAAGTCAGTTAGTATCATCGGTTACTGTCAGGGTTGCGAAATTTGTTCGAAATAGTCTCCGCGGCCCTGGAATGCAAAGGGCATTTGGAGAAATACGGATGGGTTTTAGTTAAGATTCTGACACTCCCGCTTCGCCCAGAGCGGAAGGAGTCATTTGATGATTTCCCACCCATAAAGAAAAAAAAAAACATCGGTAACAATTTACTGAAGTTACTTTGTATTAAAAAACAAAGAAGCGAATATGGAGTGGGAGCCAGAGGATGGCCGCTGTTGTCGAGGAATGCCTAGGTGACGACGGATTGGTCAGAGATGGAAATACACCGGGATGACTATAAGGGAAACCAACTCAACATCGCGACATTATAATGTTGATAAAAAGAGCGAATGTATCAGCTTAAAAAAGCATGTAATAAGCCCAGAAAGTCTGTTTAAAAATGCATTCATTTCAAAACGACGTGCGTTTTATTACCCAAATATTTAGTATTTGGGTAATAAAACGCACGTCGTTTTGAAAAATAATATCGAAAATTCAATATACCAAAACACTAACCCTAAAACGCCGCATCATTTGTTACAGTAACTTTCAATAAGGGTACAATGTACCAACTTCATATCATACCTCAAAAAATATTCCAATATTATGATTTATGACATAATACCGAATGGCATGTGACTATTTGCGTCGACCGATGTAAAAAGACCCCTACATTTGTGATGGTTATTGTAAAATGTGGGTTTAGGTAGCTTGGTTTGTATTAAGATAAATATTTTTTCTCCCCTAAGGTATGCAAAAATGTCGCTCAGATATGCCCCGTTCGGGATAATACTAAAATAGCGGGAAGCAGTTTTTGTTCATATAAATCTTCAATAGACTTAATACACTGGAGTGCTATTGGATTTTGGTGAAAAAGGGTAAAAAGAAAAAGGGAATGAAATGTTTCATATTTTTATTATGAAGCTGTAAAAGGAATGGTGTATTTCGGAAGGCTATTTGTATGCATTTCGTAATGAAAGTGTAAAAATGAATATTACGTCGTCACGTTTTTACGATTATTTTTGACATTCTCTTACTTGCGTTATCGATCCATCTTATTAACACAAAAAAAGGGCGTAACATCTTTCTCACTTCTCTAAAAAATATAAAATTTTCTTTGAAACTTAACAAATTTAAAGTTTTGGAAACTCAACAAGGCTTTCCAGATCAGATTTCCTTAGATCATTTAAAAAGTAGCCTATGTGCTATTCCAGATTATAATCTATCTCTATAACAATTTCATCCAGTTCCGTTCAGCGGTTCTAGCGTGATTGAGTAACATCCATGAACATTCGCACTACCTACTAGCTTTATCGCATATCCCGTTTCTTCGTTATCTAAGAATTTCCCGTTCTCGTATAGTATTATAGCCTTTCTCATAGATGTCGCTACCCTATACAAAAATAATTTCTCAAATCCGACTGGTAGTTCCAGAAATTAGCGCGTTCACACAAACCTACTCTTTTGCATTAATATGTCACACACAAGTATCATTTACCAATCAATCAATTATCAGTCTATTTGTAGTGTACAATAAAGTATAATATATTTCATCTATCTTTATAATTAAAAGTCCTATTCAAAACAAAACAGCACACTCTCGATCACACACTAAGCTTACAGTTAAAATATTACATGTACCATACAAATATAAAGCGAATATGTGCGTTATTTATTAGGTGCGAAATACTTTGATAAATCACCACCTCCTCAAGGGGTACAAATGTACCCCCTACGCATTGTAAGGGTTAAAATTGCTCTGACTATAGAAATGCGAGTGTGTATAAGAAATATATCGCAGTATTAGAGACAAATATGATTGAAGAAAATTCGTGTGTTTCGTATTTCTTATCAGTTGATATACAGGCCTTCTTCTTTTGTTTGTTTTTGGGGTGGGCAGTGTTCTTGGTTATGGAGGCATACGTACTGTACTTTGTAAATCACATGGGGATGATAGGTAGAGGTCTATTGTATAGCCTATGAAGAGTCTATGCCCCTTTCTGGGCTGTTACTTGGAACAAAGTCGATAACACTGGCCGGCTGGAGATTTCTTTTTTATTATTGAAAGCCTCAGCTATGACCACAATCTCACATGATGGTAAGCGATGACGTGGTCGACGACGTAACTAACAGGAAACACAGACTCTAGCAGAGTTTTCAACCTAGAGTCCCACATTCAACAATCATGTTTGCAACTGCAGGAGCAGTAAGCTCTGTTTCATCTGATTTAAAGCAACGAACTGTATCACGAAAGACCATTGGTCAACTACTTAGCCAGACGAGTCCTATCATCACTAACAGACAAGCATTGGACAGAAATAACTAATCCACGCAGACCACTGCTAGAGATATACTCGTAACATCACTAACAATGACAAATGAAAATCAATAAATTGCCAATTTTCGCACACCCCACCCACTACTTCCACCCACGTAAAAACACACAATTACAGACGAAAACAGTGCAAATAAAACATCAATACGCGATGATAAAGTACACAAAACACAGGGTACCCACCCCTCGGGGACGGGGTAGCTCTAAGAATAAATGCCCTACATAAACCGGAGTGCTAGAAAATGTACGTGAGCGTTCTTAGCACACCACATGCGGGGATTTGTACAGAGCTGTTAATACGAAAGTTTTATGATTTTATTTTAGAGAGAGTTAGGTGGGCTATCTGAAATTTAGCGACCGAGAATCAATTATTATGATGGATTTAATTTGAAAAGCGACGACTTTTTGTCTGTTCTGTACCTATTGCTGTCTTATGTCAAAAAGTTTACTCTGTAATATCAAAGTTATGAAATTAATCAAACCACCAGAAACTAAACAAAATTATTGCATCATTTCCTTGGGATTGCGAAACGATTAATTTATATTATTATCTAAAGGTTCAAGTTTAATAGACAGCAAAAAAATTAGGTTTATTGAAGAAAAATATTGCAAAGAAAATTATAACTTAATCAATATTTTTTTAAATAAAATTGAGACCATTGCTGTCGTTTTCAGTCTTAAGCCTTATTCGTTTTTTTTATTTCTAATATTGAATAGTTTATAAGAAATAAATCATCAAATTGTCCAAGCCACCCAGAGATCTGCAATTAGACAACATGCATTTCATCCTGTTTTTCCACAGAAAATACATTCATGTGTATTAACAGCTCCATATGAATACCGAACGTCTCGTTACAAAGACGGTTTTCTGTGGCGTAACGCGCGAGTATCGCATTATATCATTTATAAACAAAATGTGTTAAAATAAATCGCACCGTCGCGCCAGGAGCCTCAGATACGCGGTTTTAATGGCCACACACGATGTGTGTATATTTTATGTCGCCGTTTATTTGAGGATCATTTTCGAGATGATTTGAGTACGAAATGAAAACTGTTTCTGTTGTTCCGTTGAGGAATTTTTGTTTTGTCTTTGGAATATAATATAATACTTACATAAGTACAGTTCAACTGTTTTCTTAATGTCCCTCGGCAATCATCGCATTTCCGAATACAAACGAATGCATATTTCCATGCCCATCAATTATTAGATTTATCGTTTATAATAATTTGAATTCAGAACTAAGTACTTTACTGTTGTTTTTTTTGATTTCCGTGTGAACTAAATGACAATAAAGTGCTGAGTTCTGAATTAAAATTATTTTAAACGATAAATCTAATAATTGACGGACATGGAAATTAGCATTCGTTTGTATTCGAAAATGCGATGATTGCCGAGGGACATTAAGAAAATAGTTGTACTGTAGTGTATACTCGTAGTGTACAGGCGTCAATTTTAAACAGAGATTGTCATATCAGTGATGAGCACGACACAAAGCTGAACTTTTTTCAAAACTTGCTGTAAATTGACAGCCGCGTACTAAGGGTGAAACCGCTTACTAGTTCGATAATGATAAGGTGCCTTTTACAATCATATAGCATCACTTGCACCACAGTTTATAATTACATACCATTATGTTCAAAATATCAATCTGCATCTGTCAATTTAATACTCATTTATCAATATATTTATTGCTTCCACAAGGCTTCCACGTTTGAAACAGTTGTCAGAAATACAACGATGTTTCTAAATTCATTTAGTATTAAAAGTATTGTGGTGCAACCGTACCTTAGACGTCCAACACTTTTACAAATATAATAGCTTCACAAAACACAACAAAAGCTATCTAAAACCAATTAACAATCACTGGACCATCAAACTACCCTCAGGCGTAAACATAATGACAGCTACCGACACGTTTCCCCGTCGAAACAATAGCTGTAGCAACAATTTTCTCCCGCATCCTTACGCCGTGGGTACCCCAGTGTACCTTGGTACCTATGCGGGGTACCTAGGTGGTTCGACAGGCCACCCGGAGCTAGAAAGGTGCTCCGCAGTGCGATAGGAAATTGTGCGAGAGCTTAGATACGTAGCCGTGGGCACTGCCCATCTGGGTGATAAGATGGAATAGGGTGGATCGACGGGTAGTTTTAAATTGTTTTTGTGATGGAAAGAAAAAAAAAAATTATGTGACTGACGCGTTGGTATCGTGGCTGCAAGCGCGAATAGGGATGATTTCTGGTTAAAATGTATGATTCTATTTAGTCCGTCAGAAAGATTATCGAAAAATATTGGACACGGATCACCAGTTTTCAACGCACTGTATCGTTTTTATTTTTTGTTTACGTGAAAAAAAGGAAAAATACGTGTCTAATATTTTTGGAAATCTATCTGACGGAGTAATTAGTTGTTTTTAGTCATTTACCCTATTGTAAGGCCCTGGATTAAATGTTTTAAGGTCAGGAAAATTTATATTGGGTTCTCAGTCAACCATTCCTGAGTAGGATCCTGAAGTCTGGAATGTTACTCGATTAAACTTAATACTGCGTGAATAAATCAAACTCAAAACAGGGTTAACCATTATGTTTATAAACGATGCAATTATGAAAAATATCACACCCAAAGGTAAAATTAACAATAAGTGCATTTAAAAAAAAAGTTTTATATTAAAATCTTCAAAGCTTGAGTGTTTTTTAAACAATTCTGTAATCAAGATATTTAAATAACTGTCAGCTTTTTCCGAGGAAACCAATTTTGTGAAAATAAAAACAAATGAAAATAAACCGTGACAACGTTGAATTTAAGAATAAATCAATTTGCAATATTCTGAAACCAATTCGGTTCCAGTCGGACATAAGTCAACCAGCTTCTATACTACTAAAAGCACACAAACTTTATTAATTTTACGGAAATTAAAAAACTTGTAGTCTTATCCATACAAATCTTGCCGCAACATTCAAAACACTAGAGGCGTTATTACAGGTCGGCACTCGGCGTCCACTATTGAATATCGGACAAAGAGCTCTAATTGTTCGTGTGCCGACACTCTGCAATGCGCCTCTGGAATAGTCTGGAACTCTGGAACTCTGGGCACTCTCTCTAATATCCGCGGCTGGAAGCTCCATAAATTCTAAGTCTTTGGTATGGGGGTAGTTTTATCGGTCTGCGTGCAGAGGAATGGGGTACTGATTTGTTTACAAAGTTGTGATAAATTTATATTAGTTGATTACATATCTTTGAATACCTATGTGTGGATTCGATATTATGTACCTACTTTATATTAAAAAGAAAAAGAAAGAAAGAAACTTATTTATTTGGCTCACATAGATACATACAATTTTACATATACGAATATTTAATTTGAAACAATGCTAACAAACACAATAGACACAATCCGGTTTGACTGGGAGCCGACCCCAATATAGTTGGGAAAGGGCTAGGCAGACGATGATGATGCTAACAAACACAATAGCATTTTTTCAATAGCATTGCGCCAAATAGGTCCAGTTCATTATTAGGAGCATTAAATAGCCCACAAAAGTGGCAAATTTCTTGAATCTCAATCTGCCCCGCTCTCCTATTAATGGTTTATCGTTTCGACAAAGCATTAGCTATTACTATAGCTTCTGTTATAACCTGCTCAATACTGCTGCAAACTTGCTATCATGAAGAAACACAATTTGGAAATGACAGCAATTTTGCGAATTACCAAAAATAGTTTGTGTCATTCTCAATGCGATGTGAGACGAGAAGATACTACGCAACTTCCCAAACGCGGCACAGCCGAGTCGGATTCGACGGTTGACTTCTTTCTCGAAGACCATCATACCACAGTGTCTAAAGATGAAAGTCTATAATCAGTGTTGACTTATGGAATCAAAATGTAGCCGCTCACAATGGGCCTCATCACAAGGCTAAAAGTCACTCAAAAGGCAATGAAGAGGGCAATGTTCGGAGTTTCCTTGCGTGATCGAATCAGGAATTATGATATCCGCAAGCGAACCAAGCTTACCGACATAGCCCGAAAGATCGCCAAACTGAAGTGGCAGTGGGCAGGGCACATTGCTCGCAGAATAGATGGTCGATGGGGCCGAAAAGTCTGGAATGGCGACCGCGTACCGGAAGACGCAGCGATGGAAAGCCTCTCACAAGGAGGACCGATGACCTAGTAAGGGGCGCGGGTAGCCAACGACAACGACACTTGGGTGAGGCCTATGTCCAGCAGTGGATGTCTTTCAGCTGAAATGATGATGATTTTCTCAAAGGTAGTTTGTATTAAAACGACTTAATTGAAGGAATCCTACCACTAATCTAAATTATTTATTCGATTCTTCTTCTTCTTCTTCTTCTTCGTGTGGGTAGTAAGGTCTAACGACCCCACACACCCTAGTGTCAGAGTTTCTAAACCGCCTTATTCGATTAAATTATTTTAATCAGAAATCAGAAAAAATACCTTGAATTTACATTTTATATTGGATCAAGACATACTTGATCCATACGTACGGCAAAGGAAAACCCTCGTAAAAAAATTAAACAATCTGCCTAGCCTATTCCCAACAATATTATGAATATGCCTAGCCTATTCCTTACAATATTGTGGTCGGCTTCCAATCCAACCGGATCCAGCTTTTAATCCAAGTACTTTACATGGCACACAAGTCTAACCTCCACAACTCAGTAACTGGGAGACACGATACCCTTTAGCAACACTACTTTCTGATTTCCGACGCATGGCGGAGTTTCAGTTATCTTGGTATGTATAGGGAGGGCACCTATCTCATCATCATCATCATCATCATATCAGCCAAAAGCCGTTTTGCCATAATCGCTACGCTTGGCAGGCGGGTTGACGATCGCAGTGTGTGTGTGCTGTTGAAATGTACAGAGAATGCTGCTGCCCATTCTCTGGTGAGTCCCTTAGTCGCCTCTTACGACACCCACGGAAAGTGATGGGATGGTGTTATTCTTTTACGTCCGACACCATACGAAACACCTATCTAGTAAGCTTTGATAAATTTTGGCGATCCTTGTGGCTGTTATATTTAAGCCACGAGCTCCTTTAGACAATGAAGGACTAACACTTCAATATTATCAACCCCATATTGGGGTCGGCTTGCAGTCAATGAATACCAGTACTTTACGTGGAGCGGCTGCCTACCAGACCTTCACAACCCATTAACTGGGTAACACGGTACTCCTTGGTAAGACTGGAGTCAGATTTTCTGGCTTCTGACTATCATCGTTACGACTGTCAAATGATAGCCGGGACCAACGACTAACGTGCTTTCCAAAGCACAGAGAAGTCTCGGTATGTTAAGATGGTCACCCATCCACAAACCAACCTCGGCAAGCGTTACTTAACCTTGAAGCTCCTCCCTCCTCTTCTGATATATAACAGATGTTATTTCAAAGGGCATTTAATACGACTTACGCGATGATTAACACAGTTAAGATAAAGTTATGCGAACTATCGTCCGATGTCCGCGCACAAAGAACTTAGGCACACATCACTTAGCATAATAGTGAGATCAAACGAGCATAGACCTAAGAACGCATAGAAATGGCTAAAATAATATCATCTAATTCAAGAAACATTATAAGTTTTGGTCCTTTCATAGAGGCAAAGGCGCAAGTGGCTGCCAAAGCGTTGGGGATTCTAGCAAAGGTGAGACGGTACTTCAAGCCGGAACAGCTGGTCAAACTTTATCAAGCGCAAGTTCGATCTTGTATGAAGTACTGCTCTCATCTTTGGGACGGATCTGCCAGATACCAGCTTGATGCCCCTGAGTCAATTGAGAAACGAGCCAATCATCGGAAATGATAGGCTCGTTGAGTCTTAGCTCCAAAATCTTGAGCATCGACGCCGAGTTGCTAGCCTACTGGTTTTCTATCGATTGCATTTTGGGGAATGTGCAACGAAATTGCATAGTTTAACTCCACCAAGCCTGTTTCATCATCGGACCACAAGACGTACGACGATTGTCGGCGATGCACCATAGGTACATGGTAGACATTGTGCGTACAGTAAAGTTTATAGTTAATATAGAAGTAGTATAATTCCCTGCCAGAATCTGAGTTTCCTGATAGCTACAACCTGGGAGTCTTTAAATCAAAAATGAATAGGTTACTTCTAGGAAAGCGTGCTCCATCATCGCTTATCATCAGCTGAGATAGTGGTCAAACGCGTGCCTATCAAAAGTAAAAAAGCTAGGCTAAACAAGCTAGAGGAAACACAATAATGATGGTTATTTATATGGGGTTGATGGACAATTTTATCTATTACGATGAAAATAATTTACCATCTTCCTTGATTCCCATTGTCAGAAGGCATAGGGTCAAGAATTTGTTTGCCAAAGTCATCTGACTTTTGTCAGCCGTCCTCATTAGTTGCGGGATACTCAATATATTTATTGCTTCCACATGTGAACTTCGGTGGTAGGTTTTCATCAATCATTGTGGTCCCTGTCGGGCACAGTAAAAGTAGGAGAGAAGAAGAGGGCTTTAATTTCATATTTTCCGGTTTTAAGGTAATCTTTGTGATTTTTATTTTAGGATTTAGAAGTAAGTGCTATTTGACATATGTAACGTACATAAAATAGGGAAATATTGAACTCAAAGGTCCGTAATTTCTTACGTACTATTTTTGTAAATACCGCTGAAAAACACTATAATTGCGCGGTCAATACTAGTTTCTTCCCAGCATCTGAGATCTTTGAACACAAACGGCACAGAACGCTAAGCCTAAGGTATAGCCACAGCGCTGCTTTTCAATAAACTGGCCAAGTGCGAGTCGGACTCGCGCACGAAGGGTTCCGTACCATTATCACATTATTCCGTACCATGAGCCCCACTTAAATATTTATTTTATTCTGTTTTTAGTATTTGTTGTTTGTTATAGCGGCAACAGAAATACATCATCATCTGTGAAAATTTCATCTGTCTAGCTATCACGGTTCATGAGATACAGGCTGGTGACAGACAGACGGACAGCGGAGTCTTAGTGATAGGGTCCCGTTTTTACCGCCTCAAAATCAAACTGCCGCATCTAATCCTGTCACCATTCTACAATTCCCAGCCCGCGGCCATATTTCTCGGCAAAGGTCTGTACAAAGGCGATACGTGGCAGCAGCATCGTTGAAAGTTATCTATTCTATTCGTGGTTGGTTAAACAATAGTCCATTACAACTAATAACGTGGAGTTTAGCCACGAGTAGTGTGTGGGTTCAAAGTGTATTTTGATTTCTGACTGACGGATCTTTAGTCAGTTTTTGGAGTTAATCTACGCCTGTATAGTTTTGTTAGTATCTATAGTATGAGAATAGCACTGCTACATCTGATAGGAATTATATATGGCTTTAAATTATTTAGTTCAACATGAAATATTCCCATCTGTCCCCGAATGTCTGTCCTCGAATGGGGAAAAATGGAAATTTCTGTGTCATCCGTCGACGAAATATACTCTGTTCATCATCTGCCTAGCCTTTTCTTATATACAATATGCTATTTATTATTACATTCCGGTAATCTTCCAATTAAGTTACCGATATTTATGAGCGTTTACGACACATACGAACCGATTTTATTGAAACTTCCTTCGCAATATGCAGGACACATAATTATATCTAAAAAAATTAGTTATTTTGTACCTTGTAGTGGTTTTTTGTTTGGAAGATTTTTATTGATCAATTTTAGTGGTACCCCACCCCTAACAACACCACTAGGAAGTCACAGGAAAGCAAAATACGCAATTTCGTTTACTTTGATGATATTTTTTCCAGCTATTTTGATTTTAAATCCAAACCACTGAACCGATTTTGATGAAATTTCTATGAGACCACTCGGAAAGTATGTCATTTTTCAAATCGGTTCATAAATTACGGAATTATGAGGTAAATAACATAAAACAAATAGGTACAATTGAATTGAGAACCTCTTCCTTTTTCAAAGTCGATTAAAAAAAAAACACTTTTTCTTTTGACTTTATTTTTTCTTCTTTAAATAAAGAGCAATTGCAGAAAGGCTTCGCTAAAAAAAATGGGATGCATGAAGGAGCCTCCTCGTGTAGCGCAATTTGTTCCATCTGACACTCAACTGAACCTCTCGCTCGGCGCATCCTGGACAGTCTCACCTAACACCTTACAAGACAGGCCAATTCTTCCCTTGCGGTGGTAGGGCTAACGCCCGCCTGGTTCGCGACCACCCTCCCACCGGAGTTCGGCGTCAAGCAGCTTGCTGTGTTTCGTCGACGCGTGGTAGTACCAGTGCCTCAAGGCATCTTCTGGGCACGCTCGCTTCATCATAGACCTCATCTATCGCTTTCCATCAGGCGTGATCGAGGTCAAGAGCTGGCTCATTCATAAATAAAAAAAGGCTTCGCTAAAAAAAATTTTTTTTGCAATTACAAAAAATTCAAGCAATATATCTATCAATACAGCTATAGATACTTTCAACATATCATAGAGTTAATTGTACTGAGTTTTAAGCAACGTTCGCATACGTAACTGCTATTCAAATGTTTAGTTTAGTTTCTATTTTATTTAGGTATAGTACCTATGTTTGACAGACGACCATAGCCTACCTGCGCTCGCGCGGTCCGTCATTTGTCTGTGACATAGATAAATGATACTGGAGCACTGGGCCATTGGGCTTTGGTCACATTTATAACATTTATTGTGTGTATCTATGTATTTCAATTTACTACATAAATTACTATTTATTTATTTTTTTACATTTAATTTTTTAATAATTATTTTATTTGGATTTACATATTTTCATCATAAAATGTGTTCCGTATAGTGTATCCGTGGCATCGCAGGCCCTATCGGAATACCAGCGCTGTGATATTTTCTTTTTTTTTAAATTTCGCAGCTTATGCTGAGATAGGGACCTTTTTGGTCTTGCACAGAATGCATACCTATCTTTAATTTTATTTTATTGTTTTACTTTTTGTTTGTCTCGTGCGAGTCCCAAATAAATATTTTTCTTTCTTTCTTTCTTTCTTTCATCTCAGCCGCAATCTGTAAAAAAGGCTACATTTCTATTCATTTTTGACAGATTACAACTGACATGCGAATACGGACTGTAGAACTGGCACTCAGATAGCCAATAAACATCCTACATTACTTCAATTCCTTTTTCTCTTCACCAGCCTCAGGCAACCGACCTCTATAATAAATTCCACCTTATAGATTTCATAGGGAATCACTGGCAGGTAACAATTTTACCAAACAACTGTAAAATCGATACGGCATGGCCAATCGATGATGGTGTGTACGGATATTATAGTTTGAAGGTAATGATAACATGGGATCGTGTTAGTACCATGGGGAATCTATAGCTTCGGGCGGTTACTGTACGTGGAAAATTTTATACTAACTAAAGTTTGGCATGTATTTTTTTAAATTAATTAATTTTTTTAGTTCGGGAAAACCAAAAGTTACACAAAATGTCAATAAATAATAATAACTACCTATATGTAATAGCATTTGTGTAACCCACGGTAGTATTCACATCTTAATTATACAAAAAAAAAGTTAATGATTTAGTGGCTAACGCTCTGGAATAAATTTGCTAAATAAAAATTTAAAACATGTCACACAAATACAATACAAATTTAACAATTAAACAAAGTAATTTATGAAATCAAAAACAATTAATTCACATTTCAAAACATAATTCAAATTATAAAATAAAAAAAAAAAATGAAACAAATTTTAAAATAAAAATAAATCGCAAACACAACCTAAAATCACATTATTCAAAAATAAAAAAAAAAACAAAATAGAATTCAATTAATTATAATAATAAAAACAATAATTTAAATTCTACTTACATTTTTATTAAATTACATTTTATTAGACTACCACTGCTTGGCCAGGACCTCCCCCATATCCTTCTAGACACTCTTCTCCTGCGCCGCCGCCGCCACCGCCTTGAACCAGCCCTCGTGGTGGAGTGGTCCAGGTCCCCCCGCTACCGCTTTCTGGGCCGGCTTCGGTGACACCAGCCGTCCACTGTGAAGCCAGCCGTCCATCCAATGGCACCCATTGCATCAAGATTTTTGCTGAGATGTCATCATTCATGCGGCCAACGTGACTCGCCCAATCCCATTTGATCCTGGCAGCCTTTTTGCCCACGTCAATGATTCCTGTTTTGGACTGCAGCGTGATGTTTCGTAATCATACACATTCATACATATACAGGTTATATTTAAGGGTGATGTTGGGTAGCTGATACACATATTTTAAGAAAATTGATCAAAATATAGAAAGAAAAATACCAAAAAAACGACATTGTTACAGGTGGTGGCATTTACTTTAGTTCAAAAATAGATTTGACGTCACCAAATCCATCAGACTGCTTGAAAAGTCATTTATTCGGAACTTTGTAGTCAATTTTTTCTGCTTTTAAAAAAAAAAACTCATTGTCTATGTTTTGACCTTTTTCCTAAATGTATATCAGCTACCTAACATCACCCTTAAATATGACCACACCTTTCTGGAACACCCTGTATATATAAAATACACGCTCGTAAAAAACATTATACTACTTCTGCGGCAGTCTGCTAAAAACCACTACAGCCGACAACCAAATAAAACCACATACCCCCTCAAACTTGACCCAACACTTTCCACTTAACCCACTCCGAACAAAACTTAACCGTTCAAAGTTCACTTGACGTGAAGGTCACTTATCGGAGGGATGCGGTCTGATCGACCTGTGTAAGGTCAAGGTGAAGTGGGACGGATATTGGGCGTGATCGATGGGTACACGTTGTAGGTGGTTGTAAAATTTATTTTATTTTATTTTATTTTATTTAAAATAAATAAAAATAAAATAAATATTGGGCGTGATCGATGGGTACACGTTGTAGGTGGTTGTAAAATTTATTGAGATTAGGGTTAAATGTTTGATGGAAGGGATGAGGTGCTGATCGAGTGTTATGGGCAGTTTTATTAGCTATAAGTCTTGGGAAAATGGTTGTGCAGTTTGCTGTTAAAGTATGTCAGATTGGCACTGCGAGAGATTGCATTTTTTTTTATATTGATAGGTTCGCATTTAACCAACTGATGCGATGATGTTGTCTATACTAAGGCCCATATTTCAAAACGTAAACTTCAACTCAACTCCAACTCCATCGGAGCTTGTCATAAATTGAAGCTTTTGCATTTGTTTGCTCATCTCTCGAGTACGAAAACGTCAATTAGACAAGCTTTCATTGACATTTTTATGCTCATGTTGCAGTTGGAGTTCGAGTTGAGTTAGAGTTCACATTTTGGAATATGGGTTTGTGTGTCAGATTTTATGGGTTTTCACAATCTGTAATGTAAGTTGTAAGAACAACAAAATCGTTATAAACTACAATGGTTCTTTTCAATTTCTGACATCACTGTAGAAGACAGTCTGACATTTCGTCGGCGTAATTCGTTAACCCAGCTAAATCAATTTTTAGGCTATTTTAATTTTTAAGTCTACAAAAAATTCAGACGATTACCAGTTAATTATAAATCTATAACGACTACCTATATCAATCTAAAAACGTTAGAAATACCATGCTCGAAAACTTGCTTCCTGAACAATAGGAAATCTTCACAAAGAAATTCTGGTAAATACTATACGAACCAACGGGATTTTCAGAATTATGATTGCTAAAATGAACTAATATAATTCCGTATTTTCTTCTTCTTATAAAATATGCAGAAATGGACTTAGCTGGTTAACGAATGAGGCCTACGATCTGCCATAACTTTCAGTTCTTCCTACTTCGTCATTCCAAATCCTAGTTAAAAATACTACTAAAACAAGTAACCCAAACACCAATAATCCTAAAAACACTCTTTGCAACTTCTTTGTAACATACATAAAAAGTGTCGGTACACGACGTAACCCTCAAATGCCGCGTGGTACAAAAATCCCCCAAGCTCGGTTCGCACCTGTTAACCTATCAATAACAGAATATCCCGGTACGGGCCGTCGAACGTCCCGGCACGGAGCTGAAAAACGATAAGTCGGTATAGGGTTGACACCAAAGATTCACGTAATAATTTTGGAATTTTATCAAAATTGGAATGCAGAAGAGCGAATTAATGAAATATTAATATAAAGTTGCTGTTTTAAACTACAAGTATTTATGGGTTGTTAATCATATTTTTAATCTACGATCAAAGTTTGATTATGTCATCCTAATGAGACCCATCATAATTAGGAAGAACAGCTCAAATCAAATGAATGTTTCAGTCCCATACTAACTCAACAAGTATTCAACTGTACCATCAATAGAATAATCTGGTTTTTGCCTACCTACTGTTCACTATCCTCTTTTATTAAACACACACACTTGCTTTTCCAATCTACTTTAGACATTGGCAGAATAGTCGACATCGGCTTTGATTGCCATATAAAAGAATAGAATAGAATAGAAATCAAATGAATAATTATATTTCGACGATCTTAGGCTTTAGCTAAGGACACCTATTCATATTTCATAAATTGATAAAAACTGCCAATCAATCGCATTGTAAAACAGGAAAAAAAAATTACACTATTACCTTTATGAACAGATCAGTTAGCATCATCAGCCAGCGGCACTATCTGCCATATAAAGGTCGGCTTCCAGTTTAACCAGATTCAGCTGAATACTAGCATTTTACGTGAAACGACTGCCTATCTGATCCCTACAACTCAGTAACTGGGTAACACGGTAGTTCTTGCCATTGCTATCTAATCAAATTCACACTCATTCATTTCAGGAAAATAATTTTCCCGAAAAAATGTATTCAATCGGAAACCAATCAAACTGCCAACCCTATTCCTGAAGCCGATCAACCTGTTGCGCTGAACATTCGATACCCTTCAATGGCATGCTAGACAGGAACAGCACTATACAGCCGGACCTGTGTGTGAGAAGGATGGGACACAAGTGTGAGGGGCCCACTTGAGCCCACACGTTCCAATGGTTTCAGCGAACCTATAAATATATGTTCGAACTTTGGTGCCGATGAAGTGGGGTGGAAGATGCTCTACTTCGTATTTTCATGACAGCTAAGGTCAGCTTGCTAAAGTAAGAACCGATTTAACCAAAGACAAGTCAGTTTACTTAAGGATGTCAATCAGTAATGGAATGAAACTGGTACAATACAGCCAGTCAATTCTATCGACTTCTCACCACCAACTTCCACTCTAACCAGAGCGGAAGGAGGCATTCGATGATTTCCCATCCTTAAAAAAAGGACGTCCAGCCCTCTCTCTTGAGAGTGCTATGTTCAATGGTGAACCTCCGGTTTTTTTAAATATATCTTAGTGCTCTTAGCATTCAGTAGTAGCGTCCGGTAGCCCTCACCAGTACCAGGTAAAAAATAAGGTTTCAGGTTAAGTCTGAAATTTCCCTTTCCTCCAAGCGGAAGTACGTCCAAAGTAAAAAAAAATATGACTTTAAAGATGAAGAGAATGACTATAAATCAACAATTTTATTAAGGAGTATGTATTAGGAAAACCTGAAGTCTAACTATGAAACCTTAAAATCTTTAAAAAGCAATCGAAAATCGAGCGAGAAGGAGGGATGGAGCTATACACCCTATATAGCTCCATCCCTCCTTCTCGCTCGAACAACTCACACTTTAACACGTCATGGTAGGGCCGCTGAAACCGAGTACCTTACCGCTCACTACCATTGAGAAAAAAAACCGCTAAAGTGTTGTATAAAAAGAATCCTTCGGCCGTCCCGTTCCCGGAAGCTATCGATGTCCGGACACTAGGGCTGTCCCGCGCGGGACTTTATTGAACACCGGGATCACATTTGCATATCGACAAGTGATTTTAAATTCTCTCCCGTGTCCCGTAATTGATATCCGGGGTTTTAAACGGGAATAAATTGAAGGTGATTTTTTAACCAATGTTGAGTTCGATGTGATTTTAAAATTCTGCTGCATTTTACGGTTGTTTATTTTTTGTTGGTGAGGTGGGAAATGTGTTGTATTTTTATGGACTTTATTGGAAAGATTAGCTGTTGAACAAGCGTATAATTTTAAATACGTTTTAATAAGTATTGTAGGTTCATACTCGTACAGATATTAAAATAAGACAGTGGAGGTTCAATGTTATTGCTTCAGTAGGTAGTCTAGTATTAGTCAAATTTTAGAAAAAAAAAATATAATGTTGTTTTTATCTATCATTAAAAGAAAAAGTGACACTTAATCACTGATAACCACTGTCTAAAATTCCTAAATACAGGGTTTTGTAACAGTGCATGGTCATATTTTGTTTTTACCTTGTGGAACGCGAATAAACGAATATGTAAACGAATATGAATATTTATAGGAAACTATATACACACACTTAAATAAAAGACTCAACTAAAACTAAAAGTAATCTAAAAACATGGCGTCGAAAAATTCCTCCGCATCGCAGGCCACTGGTAATGTACCCAAAAGGCTGGCAGCATTGCCACGTTGTATGGCAATGCTTATTCTTTGTCCGAGGTAAAAGCCAGCCCTAGGGTCACGCGAAGTGTTAACTAAGCGTCTTGACAGATCTTTAAACAAGTAATGAGCACTCGGACCCCACGACCCAAGAGTATTAATAGGTAGATGATATACGAAAAAATAGCAAACCAAAAATAAAGACATCTATTTAAAAAAAATCAAAGGGTGATGTAAGGCAGCTAACATACATTAAGAAAAAAAAATACAGAATAATAAACAAAAAATTAGACTTTTTTAAAAATTCCAACGTACAATCCGACTAAAAAGTACAAACACTTTTTAAGCAGTATAATGCAGTTGGTGACATCAAATATGTGATTGAACTAAAGTATAAAATAATGTTCGACTATAACAAACTGCTCAAAAAGTCATTTGATTGGAACTTTTTATTCGTTTTTAAGTGGCCAAACTTAAAAGTAGCTTTTTTTTAAATTTGCTCGCACAGATGCAATGACGACGCTTTATATTTACGTGGGAGTGAAGGAGACAGGTAATAAAAGGTCATTGTACGAATTTCTTCCTGCTCCGCGACCGGACTTTACCTAACATCAACCCTTAGTATGACCACGTACTTCTGGATCACCCTGTTTAGGAATTGACAAGTACAAAACATAAGGGAAATGGAACTTATTGGCACGAGTTCATTTCCTTTCATTTTAAACCTTAATTGCTGTTCTGTATAGTGTTGGACGTAAAAGAATAGCACCATCCCATCACTTCCCGTGGGTGTCGTAAGAGGCGACTATGGGACTCACCAGAGAATGGGCAGCAGCATTCTCTGTAGATACATTGCTAAAGCTACACTGTGATCGCCAACCCGCCTGACAAGTGTGGCGATTATGGCAAACCCCCCTATTCAGGGGAGGCCTCTGTCCAACAGTAAACGTCTTTCGGCTGATATGAATCATCATATCAGCCGAAAGACGTTCACAGCACGTCAGCAGTCATCATCATCATCAGATGATGATGACTGCTGAGAAGTCATTTTGTTTTTGGACATGGGATTGAGCCAATGACATGTCGTCTGAATGTCTTTTTAACATCCTTTATCGCTGGTATACTTTCACGTTGTTTAGCATCTTATGCACAATGAGTTCATACAATAGAGATTGCATTCAGTAGAGAAACATTGTATTCAATTCACATTCAAAGTTCCTACTATCATTAATTAAGAAGATCACACCTTTAAAGCTATATAGAGAAGCTTGTGGCTAAATAATAACAACCGCACGAGTAGATCTTCAAAGTTAAGCAACGCTTGCTGAGGTCAGTCTGTGGATGGGTGACCATCTTAACATAATAATATCGCGATTCCTCCGTGCCTCGGAAAGCACGTTAAACTGTTGGTCCCGGCTATCATTTGTAAATCTTTGGCAATCGTTACAGATTGTCAGAAGCCAGAAAATCTGACACTAGTCTTGCCAAGAACTACCGTCTTACCCAGTTAATGGGTTGTGGAGGTCTAGTTTGCAACCGCTTCACGTAAAATACTGGTATTCAGCTGAATCCAGTTTGACTGGGAGACGACCCCAATATGATTGGGAAAAAGGCTAGGCAGATGACGACACCCTGATAGCTTTAACAGTATTAACAAGAACATAAATGGTAAATCTGATCAGAGGGCATTAGCCTCTTGGATACGTTCCAGATCGCCATGAAGACATTAGAACTTATAAAGTTTTATACTGAGATGAAATTTGTTCAAAAATTATTCTCCTATTAGAAAAAGAAAACTGTGAATGTGAATGATGACTGTATACAAGACTCCGGTTTCTGAGAAATGTTATCGACGACGCTTGTAAATAATAAAGATTATACGGTTATATACGGATAATAGTTAGGTCAAAGTTTTTGTTGATTATTTTAATGTATTGTGTTTTATTGAATTTTAATTTTTTAAATAATGTATGGACTATGTCTGAAATTAATGAATTAACGGCGCGTATCGTTAGGAGGTTCCTCTCTCAGGAACCCTGACCACCGGTAGCTTGGACCCTGTTCCCGATACCGGTGGGCTACTATTTTTTTATATTTTTAAATGTTTTTAAGTGTTTGTTTTTTTTTATTTTTTTGTAGAATATTTAAAAATATAAATTTATATGTACTATAATGAATACAGGAAATAGTAAAGCTCCAAAGCCTTGTACCGTGTTACTCAGTTACTGGTACTATGGTCAACACCGGATAAATTTCCAATAACGGTCACTACCCCACATGAATTTATTGACATACTTTATTCCGAAAACAGAAATAAAGACATACAGATGTCCTGAATCGACATCATAATAATTCATCGTACATGTACCTATGAAAGGATATTAAGGAAAGGGCATCGACCTCTATTGAAAATTAATATGGCGTCGATCATGCATAAATGTTTTGTTTGTTGTTGTTTGTAAGAATTTTTTAATTTATTTTTTAAGCTATTGCATAGCTTCTATCGCGGGCCTTGAGCGTGGAGACCGAATCCAGAAATTCCGTAACGAAAATAACCTAACACCCCCCACTCCGACCGGCACAGCGGTGATACTTTTTGTTTCTATGACGATCTGTGTTCTTAATTTGAAAGTTTTGTTTTTTTTGAAATTATTTTTATAAGTTGCGAGTGGCATTTTTGAGCTGTCAAATGCAATGTGACCACTTTTGAACTTTTTGAGGTTGGTGCCTGTATTTATTAGTATTGCTACTTTCCCACGGTTTTGCTTGCATAATTATTAAGCTATTGCAATAGCTTTACCGTGGCAGTCTCCGAGTGCCACAAGTCTTTTTTTATTTGTTGTTCAAATTCAATTTATAGTTTGTATGATAATGTTATAATGATTGTTTTTTTTAAATACCTATGAATGACTTTTCATATCTCAATATTTTTTTGCCAAAAAGGCCGAACATGACGGATCTCTTTTTACCAACTTGCATTCGTTTTATGTAAACTCATGTTTCTACAAATATATGTCAAGTCTTGATGCGCGACGCTTCAAAGATAAAAAACAACGGTCGCAATGGTTAAGTCAAACCTCCAAAGCCTTGTTCCATGTTACCCAGTTACTGGGAGACTGAAAACTGACCTCAACATATTCGGGAAAAGGATGAACAAAACTTACAACAAACTGACCAAAATATAGCATCAAAAAATTCGTCCTCAACGCTGTCAGCTGGTAATGTGCCCAAGAGACTGGCGGCATTGCCACATTGAATGGCAATGCTTAGTCTCTGCAAATGGATGAGGAATTACTTCCAAATTTCAGATTGAGAAAGTCTATGGAGCAAATTCTGTGCTGGTCAAAAAATTGCAGGAACATTTGCTTGTGAAACACCGGCCAAGTTCGAGTCGCACTCGCGCGTAAAGTGTTCCGTTTTTCATTCGGACGTACGGAACCCAACAATCGGAAGATATTATTAATACACCATTATTAATTCAGATCTCAATATCCCAGTAATTACTTTTGTAATGCGAGCAATCAACCAATATTAACGTAAAGCGATCCCAATGAACGGTGAAATATATTAAAGGCCGTCTGTCACACCAAAGTGTAATGTGCTCGTTTATTTTATGGGAGAAACAGATCATGAATTAATTGGTCGATTTAATTTTAAAATTGAGTGTAGCACGACGGCGGCGGCGGTATTGAATTGACTTATTGAATTGACTTATACGTGTAAGGAGATAAGCTATATGAGAAATGCTTTTTGAGAGCAAAGCAAAAAATCATTATTAGGTACCTTCTGTGTTACTAGGTACTGTAACTATTTTTTTGAATTTTTTGTACTGTAACTAGATTTTGATTGGTGTTTTTCGCACCACAACACACCTCAAAACTGGTGTAAACCTAGCTTAATTCTGAAAGATTGCTTGGGGCTCTAGATAAACATTGATTCATTCATCTGAGAAAACAATATGAAAAAATCTAAACCTTTTCACGACATTTTGACGTATTGACATCGTTTTCAAGTCTGAAAAAAGACTGATGTAATTCTTATGTTTTTTGAGATAATTAAAAAAACCAAAAACAATTAATTTCTTCGTCCTTTACTACTTTAAGGGCTAGATTTTCAATAGCCTGATACATTTTATTTTGTAGAATAAATATGGCGGTTTGACATTATTTTCTATACAAAAGCTGTCAAACTGTCAATTTAGGTCCCCTGATAAAAGTTATCAGACTATTAAAAAATCCTCAGTCTCTTGTTACTATGACGGTGTAACAGCCACCCGCCAAACATTTGAAACCTCGTTCAAACATCGCAGTCGCTTTAAGGAGCGTTTACAAAAAAACCTCAACCAACCGAAAATTAAATAATGAAAAAATATAGCCCCCACTTCCCTTGTACAGATGAAATTTGATTAAAAAATCACGATTATTACGCGACCACCCCATTGCGGAATTTGAAGACACCCTTTACGCGCCAGTGACGCCAAACCAAGCTACATTAATCCTTATACTATAGGCATAAGGACCATTTTTTCGACGCGAACAGTAAATTTATCGATGTATTTTTCAAACAGTCGATCTACCCCCGCCACCCATCCTTCAGTTGTACCCCCTTTCAATAATTTTTCATCGTTTTGATCCGCTCTCTTTGCGGCCGACTCTTTATACTTAGATTAACAAAGTTTTTAAATTAAAATCGGCGTAACAAATATCGGCTTTGTTCGTGAAAGAGGTTTTTTTTATTAATTTTTCGGAGACTTATTGATGTTGGTTTCAATTATTAATGTCT
Source organism: Melanchra persicariae (assembly GCA_947386135.1). NCBI lineage: Eukaryota > Metazoa > Arthropoda > Insecta > Lepidoptera > Noctuidae > Melanchra > Melanchra persicariae. The sequence goes on along the minus strand of OX376661.1, from coordinate 1,897,138 downwards.
GGATTGTTTAATATTACAGAGTATTTTTCATTAGTTTCATGTTTGTGATCCATTATTTTGTTTAAGTAGACACGATCTATGTTGAATAAATTACATTTCAGGGTATTTGACTATTCCCTTTCTTAGTTATACCTATGTGTAGGTACATTGTTTATACCTGTCCAGCCCCGGCGACACACCGGTGTGTCGCGAATTAATCGCGATCTTAATGTTTATTTACATATACATAAGATTTACTTTATATTAGGGAATTTTCACATGTTGGGCCCGAGTGGTTAAACTCTAATTAAAACACTTTAAAAAAAAATCCTGTGCGTCTCGCATCCATCGGTTACCCGCGACCCTCACCAGGTCATCGGTCCACCTTGGGAGGCCTTCCAACGCTGGACCGGTTGTTGTGGCGACACTTGGGGGAGGCCTATGTCCAGCAGTGGACGTGTTTCGGCTGATATGATGATGATGATGATGATGAAAAAAAAATACTTTTTATGTTATTTTATACTTTATAGTGTCTTTTTAGAAGCTGGTGTTTTTTTTTATTTTACGCTTTTTCGTACTTTGTCATTTTTCGCAACTCGTAACCACCACTGGAAAGACGTAGGAAAGCAAAATACGCAATTTCAATTGCTTGGTTTGGACGACACATTTTATCCTGATAATTGAATTTAAAAACCAAACTACTGAACTATTTTTGATGAAATTTCTTTGGAACCAATTGGGAAGTATGTTATTATCCTTTCACATAAAAAAAGAAAATTTTCAATTCCGTTCATAGCTGACGGAGTTATGAGGCAACAAACATAAAAAACACCCGAATTGAGAACCTCCTTGTTTTGAAGTCGAGTAAAAATATTCTTTTAAAGAGGAAATTAAATTTGTTACTAGCCTAGTCCACGGACTGTTCACAGGGTCCCACTATCTCTATGATAATATTAAAACTCATCAATATCGGTTCGGCGAATTAATAATAATAATAAATGAAATGAAATGGTAAATGAAGGACGGGACGGTTGACGTGTGTCGGGCATGTCACCGTCCAGGTGAGTCCATCAGACATATTATCTCTGGTTGTTCTCGTTTGGCTAACGGCGAGTACTTGCACCGGCATAACCAAGTGGCTAGGATTATTCACCAGCAACTTGCTTTGAAATACAAACTTGTGGATTCTGAGGTACCGTATTACAAGTATGTGCCCGACCCAGTTCTCAAAAATGACCATATCACGTTGTACTGGGATCGGTCTATCATCACTGATAGGACTATCATAGCTAACAAGCCCGATATAGTGGTGATAGACCGATTAGCGCGCCGCACAATGATAATCGATGTTACCATTCCGCATGACGAGAACCTCGTGAAAGCTGAAAAAGAGAAACAAATCAAGTATCTTGACTTAGCACACGAGGTTGTCGACATGTGAAATGTGGACTCGGCTGTCATTGTGCCGATAGTCGTTACGGCCAATGGCTTGATAGCCAAAAGCTTCGACGACCACCTGCCGAAGCTGGCGTTACGCAGTTGGGTAAAGAGCCTGATACAGAAGGCAGTACTCCTCGATACGGCTCGTATTGTGAGGAGGTTCCTTTCTCTGGAGCCCTAACCACCGGTAGCTTGGACACCGCTCTCGACACCGGCGGACTACTATTTTTATATTTTTAAATGTTTTTTATTGTTTTTTTTTTTGTTATTGAAATATTTTAAAATATAAAAAGTATGTTTAAAAGATGAATAAAGAGAATAATAATAATCATTTATTTCGGAATAAAGACATCCATATTTTGTTATAGTATAATTGCGAGCTTACAACTAGGTTAGTAATTAATAACAAACAAACTGACCTTCACATTTATCTTGTCAGTTATATTCTTTCAGTCATAGAAAGCATTACTTTCAAGATACCTCTGGAACCGGCCACGAAAGCAAAGCCACAGGAAAAACTAAACGCGAACAGATTTCATTCAACACGACATTTTCGCAGTCAAAGTTCCACCCCCCACAAATCCATTCCCATTGTTTGATAACAGCAAAATTTTTCATTTTCCACAAACGAAAACATTGACCATTATGTATACCATTTTAATCAACTGCCAAAGGGGTTCTTTTCAAAACAATACACTTATTAGGCGCCCTTGATGTCCTCAGAGCTAGTTTTTGAGATCAAAGTGTTATTGGCGAGCGAGTCGACAATACGGTGCATGAATGCACGGATGCATATGCATGGGCTGACGCATGGAATATGTATGAGGAGCGAATGAGGTCGCGGGTGAGTGTGGGCACGGCTTTATGCAGTTATTGAGGCTTGTTTTTTTGAGCAGATTGTTTTCAATCAGTTTTTTCAAGGATTTGAAACGAAGGGTCGTTAGTGAAACAGTAAAATATTCCTTCTATCACTTCTGTCACCCTCTAGATAACAATAATTATAACAGTATTTTTGGCAACTTATAAGTTATATAATAAGGCTATTTAACAACCGGACAGGCTGTATATGAAATCCATTTACTATAGTCGACGCCAGATAAATTTGCAATAACGGTCATTGACCTACCTACATTATTGACATACTTATTTCCAAAAAACGGAAGACCAGTCCTGATTCGACAACTATCATGCATTCGTGATCCCTTACCTTTTCTAGTAATTAACCTTATTGCAAATGTAGGTACAGTTTGGCAAAAAAGAGTTTGAAAAAATGAGGGCGCCACAATCTCACTTAACGCACCATAATATTGAAAATCAGTAAGAGAATTTAATCAAATCGTTAAAAATAAATGTGGAACAATAAACGTTACTCAAAATCTAACACTTGTCGGCCAAGTAGTGTCGACATCATAGGTTTCCATTTAATAAAATATTTAGTTCCACTTGTCACCACATCATACTTTTTATTTCCAAGCTGTATCTGGCGTCGACCATAACAGCCAGTCCAGAAAAAAATTGACTACCTACTTTATAATTTAAAAAGGTTCCATCTGAAACACAACAAAAAAATCCGATGCAACTCTATGCTGTAAAAAATATTCCTTCTCTCACTTCTGCCACCCTCCAGCTAACAATACTTATAACAGTGCGGAAACCTTTGATCTGCTGATTACCAATGACAATCAGTGGCAGTCATATTCAATCACTGATATGAGTATTCATGACGATATGAATTTGTAATTGGTGCACCCTCGCGAATATAGGGTTGCCATACTTTTTTGCAGGAGACGTCTTGGTTCTTCTCGATGATTTGTTATGACTGCAGATACAAACTATCACTATAGAAATAATCAAGGCTACAGAATGTGATTTTTAGTGTGATTCCATTTTTTAGGTTATGAACTAGTTGTAACAGAATAAACGCAATACCTTCTATAGTATGAGAGCAACAATGTAATATCGACTGCCCTATACATTTATGAGCGCATAACTCGACTAAATGTACCTACAGAACAGCTGATTTTTTTTGGGGTTGGTCCCATAGTAAGTTGTTCATAATGATGAGAACAACAACCCCTTAAGAGGTATTGCGTTTATTCTGTTACACGTTTTATATGTATCAGTCATAAACACGATTTATGCAAATATTAAATCTCAAAAAAGAAAACAAAAATCAGCTGTTCAGTACACTGAAAATCAAATCTTTGAATTTTTTAATTGAGCCATGATTTTGGGAGACCTCTTATCCCGAGCTACTCAAAATCATAATCGCAAAATAAAGGCTGCCACGCAAAATGGCATTGGGTGGGCAACGTCAGCCGCATGCACAGTGACCACTGGGCAACTGTCTCCACGAAGTGCTTGTCTGAGGATAGACGGCACCACTTAGGCCAGCCTAGGAACAGGTGGCGAAACGCTTTAGAAGCCTACGAAAGCTAGTTTGAAGTAGATCAGGAAAAAAGCAAAGAAAAACCGGACTCGCCCACGAAGGGTTCCGTAACATTATCTATGAAAAAACTATTAAAATATTTTATTTTGTTTTGTTATCGCGGCAGCAGAAATACATCATCTGTGAAAATTTCAACTGTCTAGCTACCACGGTTCATGAGATACAGCCTGGTGACAGACAGACGGATAGACAGACGGACAGCGGAGTCTTAGTAATATTGTCCCGTTTTTATCCTTTGGGTACGGAACCTTAAAAAGGATATTCAGTATCTTGAACATGTTTTGAGTCAACCCTGCTAAGAAGCTATTCAAAGGGTTGTCTAAGGGCAATAAAAGAATTAATGTTGGTTAGATGCATAGCTCATGATTATCTCGTTATTCAAAGAGGCTTCTATGAGATTCATGAACTTATTATACAATATTAAAAAGGATGCACGACAATAATTACTTTGATGTATGAAATAAATCCCACCACTTCCCGTGGGTGTCGTAAGAGGCGACTAAGGGATTCACCAGAGAATGGGCAGCAGCATTCTCTGTATGTACATTGCTACAACTAAACTGCGATTGCCAACCCGCCTGCCAAGCGTGGTGATTAAGGCAAACGCCCCATTTGGGAGAGGCTTATGTCCAACAGTGGACGTCTTTCGGCTGATGTGATGATGATGATGATGATGATAAAACACGGAACCCTCTTGGATTACTCGTGTGCATACTATCCGTCTATAGAGCCATATGTACACCTCCTGTAGCGTGTAATTTTTGCTGAATTAACATTTTCTTTCAAATAATTTCTTTTCGGTCGTGGCTAAATAATAACAGCCGCACGGATCGATTTTCAAGGTAAAGCAACGCTTGCCGAGGTTAGTCTGTGGATGGGTGACCATCTTAACATACCAAGACTTTTCTGTGCCTCGGAAAGCTCGTTAAACCGTTTGTAGATCTTTGTCAGTCGTTTTTTTATTGTCACAAGTGAAAAAAAAAAATCTGACACCATTCTTGCCAAGAAGTACCGTGTTACCCAGTCAATGGGTTGTGGAGGTCTGGTAGGCAGCCGCTCCACGTAAAATACTGGTATTCAGATGAATCCGGTTTGACTGGGAGCCGACCCCAATATAGTTGGGAAAAGGTTAGGCAGATGATGAAATCATATCTTTTCTGAGGTTTAATATTTTAAGCTGGTTCCAACTTGAAGTCAGTCATACCAAAGTATGGTATCATTAACTGTGACCACATATTATATCTAGAGATAACTTTTATTTGTGGTCACACTGCCATACTGTCAAAAATGGTCGCTTCTTATCTGTCATCAAGACAATAAAGCACTTCTATAGAAATAAACAATAAAACATCATCATATTCTGAACGATGAGAGACAAAACTTGTATGAGTAATAATGTTTTAGTGTTCCGTAATGCAGTTACAAAAACTTTTGTCCTGCCTCCTTTGGAATTTATTTTATTTAGGCAAACTTATATTTAGGTTAAAGTTTATAATACAGCACTCTTGGATTTAAAATAGAAGTCGAATATTAAATATAATGTCAGCAATAAAGTGACACTAAAATATAAAAAAAGATCACTCAAGAATTATTAAACTTATCGTATTGAATAATAAGTAAATCAAATTTTTATTTTCAATTCCTTACTTTAAGCATTTGTATTCGCCCACTGTTTGTCGCCCACTTAGGATTTACTAGAGTATACTGCTTATAGAAATCAAAGTATTACCAGCAGAGGTAAACTTTTTCATTTTCTTAATAAGTACATGGTACTCACATATTTACAAATATTGGATCCATTAATAAAACAGTGTGTGAGTTAATAGAAAAATAAAAACTCAAAAAAAGAAAGAGTACATCTATAAAGTTAATACATAAATTGACCAGTTTGATTTTGTCTACACTACACCCTTGGTTGTTCTATGCAGCAGCCAATGGCGTAGTCATTTATACCGTAGCGCCATGATTCCACGACACTGCCATCCGTGACTAGCACCCATCCTCGATCCCACCCATCGTCAATATCCACTCATGGGGGCTTTGTGCACAGCGCTCCCCGCACAACATTACTCAACGGAAAGATATCCGATCTAACAAAATAAATTTCTGAAATGCATACTCACTCATGAAAATTCCGTTATAATCTGTGCACCAACACAGACCAGAATCGCAACAACAATTTGAAAATATCTAGCACGATATGTGCTACAACATATGAAGCGCTGTGTACTTGGTGCACAGACAGAATTTGTACCAACGATTCCTTGGAGACCCATCGCCTCATGTTATTCATGAGGTGCGGTCAAGAGTTTAGTAAACAAACCATCAAACTTGGTTTCATTATCACTGTCATCAACTATGTCATCTAAGTCTCGAGGCAGTGATCGGGGGTCTTTCTCACACGATCATGGAGGTATTTATACATTCGCTTAGAGTCAAGCGCCCTTATTCGGGGTATACCCAGGTCCATCTCCTTGATAATTCTTAAATGAACCTTTGAATTTAGGATTTTAATTAATCCAGTTTCACTCTTAGTTTACTAATAACACGAAATCGTTCACGGATATTTTTTTTAACTTCTGTACAATCTAATTGAGCTTTACCTTATACCACACAGCGTTTAAAACTCTCTATTGGAATCTCACGGACCTCATCTAATCGACTTTAGAATCTACATCACTAAACATCAATAATAACGGTCTCGCAATTTCTACAGATGCCGCCTTTTACGCAATATATTGCACCTATTGCGTCTTGTTACGATTTGCTATCGTTAATCTCTACGGTAATTGTCTAAAAACTTTTCATGTTACAGAGCTATTCCATGTCACTTTAATGTCGTTCAGTCGGTAAACCTTTGCCAGACCGACAGTGGCTGTAAATGGTTTCATTGAAACAAATGTTTTAGGTTTGATCCGCGATTAGCTAGTATTCATGATTACCAAGTCTAAGCACCAATAATAGTCATCGAAATCACATTAATTTGAACAAAGAAAATAAGAACCTCTGACTCTACGTGTAAAATTGTACGTGATTTTACATTAGACTTTACATTCGATTCTACATTCGACTTTACATTTGACGCTTTTCAGTGTTTTGGTCGATAATATACTCCTCTTTATTATGAAATTGACCTTTTCCGGCATGATTTCTCAAACTTAATAAAATCTTTAAAATGTTTCTACTTCCTCATGTTTTCTTTTTCTGTTAGAAAATATAAATTTCGTTAATCCGACTTTGTTTCGAACTTAAGGAACTGTCTCATTTCTTTAGAGCTAATGCATAGACATCGACACCTTCCCCTTCTTCAGCATGAACGTTGACTATAATCTACCCGGAAGATTATAGTCAACTTCTTGTTTATAGTGCTATTCCCCCAACGTAGTAGAGAGTAGCTCGTTTCTTAGCAGGATTGTCGATGATGACAGGCAATGTATTAAATTCAAGAGCCCTCTTCCATTTCTCCCTGCGAGTGTCGATAATTATGTCTGATCATCTTCGCAATCAGGAAGTTTGGAAGTGTGGATGACGCATGAGTCATTTTGGGTTTTAATAAAATTGACTCTTACTTTTGCGTGGCTTTTTACTGAAAATCATTAACAGAAACACACAACTGCGTAGCCCTAATATAAAGATGCAAGTACTCTTTACGTGGCCCTTTGTGTGTTATTTACTCTTTGTGTGGCCCTTTGTGTGTTATTTACTCTTTGCGTGGCCCTTTGTGTGTTATTTACTCTTTGCGTGGCCCTTTGTGAGTTATTTACTCTTTGCATGGCCCTTTGTGAGTTATTTACTCTTTGCGTGGCCCTTTGTGTGTTATATACTCTTTGCGTGGCCCTTTGTGAGTTATTTACTCTTTGCGTGGCCTTTTTTGAGTTATTTACTCTTTGCGTGGCCCTTTGTGAGGTATTTACTCTTTGCGTGGCCCTCTGTGAGTTATTTACCCTTTGCGTGGCTTTTTAAGTCATCACTGGTTTAGCCCTTTCCCAACTAAAGATGGGTTAGTACCGATATTTATCAGTATTGGCCAATAAGACTATATTAGTCTAGAAATATTATAATATTTTAACTAACATTTATATCAGTAATATTTAACTAATACTTATTAATACGTATCACTTCACGAATGTCAGAATGATTGAGTGAGTCTAATCCCACCGATCCGTGTCAAGTGAATGGAATCCCAGATTATGATAAAGATTATTGTACATGTTAGTAATCTGTGGATTATGTGAATATTAAATATTGGCATATATTAGTTCGTCGGATTACTGATACGTGAATCCATGGAATATTACTAATCTCTTAACTTATACCAATATGTTCGTTACACTCCTATTCCCAACTACATCGGGGTCGGCTCCCAGCCAAACCGGATTCAGCCGAATACTAGGATTCTACGTGGAGCGGCTGCCCACCAGACCTCCACAACTCATTAACTGGCTAGGTAATACGGTACTTCATGGCAAGACCGGTGTCAGACCTTCCGGCCTCCAACAATTCGTAACGTAACTGCCAAAGGTCTACAAATGACAGCCGGGCCCAATGGCTTAACGTGCTTTCCGAGGCACGGAGTAGTCTCGGTATGTTAAGATCCACAGACCAACCTCGACAAGCGTTGCTTTACCTTGAAGATTGGCCCGTGCGGCTGTTATAATTTAGCCACGAGCTCCTTGCTCCTTTAGGTAAACCTTTAATAAAATTATGATTCTCTCAATATAAATTGTGCTAGTATACTATTAGACAAGTACCTAATCGCTAAATCTTACCATTGCCCGTTTTTTTAATGGTACTCGTATAATGGAGTGTGCTAGCTAACATGTTGTAAATACTATTTAAGTTTATGATTTCCATGTTATTGGATACATATTTATTTTTGTTCCTGTGTCTTAAAATACTTTGCGTACTATTGTTTAATTCAAGTTGTGTGTGTCGCCGGGGCCGGACAGGTTAAAACGTAACAGACAGATGTGTTGCTGGGGAGTTTGTTGCGCCACTTCTTTTTCCCAGCTAAAACACTATGATGTGGTGACGGGTCGGCGTTTTGGGGCACTGTCTTTATGTATGTAAAATTTGACATTCAAAAAGTGCTGGCTCTCAGCCTAATTTGAATAAATGACTTTTGATTTTGAATTTAACTTCAATATTGTGATGTAATTGTCGTTAATAATGTAATAAAAGTAACCATGAAAATAATACATCTTTCATACCTTGTCCAAACCCAATTTAATTGTTAAAAAACGTAAATAATTGTAAATGTGGGTAACAAGTAAAAACATTTTTTTATTTATTTTATTTTAAATGTGGGTAGGTATGATATATTTTTAGTGGGCTGTAAATACGCTACTCGACATTATGTCAATGTATAAGTAGACTAAGATAAAACTATGAGTTTTATATGTGTGTGCCAAATAAACTCATTTTCTTTCTTTCTTGGAACAACCTTCGCATTGCAAGGGTTCTGCCGGTAGTAAATTGGACATTTTGAGCGACCTGAAACAATGTCAATTTGCCTTTGTATTGCACCCTTGGCGCCATTGATTTGCCTTTGTATTGCACCCTTGGCGCCATTGGATAAGGTGTTTCGTATTTTATTTATGCTTTCAGTAAAATACAGATTACTGGTCCTAAATTTCCTCATAATATTGTTATTAGCAATCTGTAACCCAATCTTTTTTTTTTGTATTTGTGATTGGTTTGCTCTTGACTCTAGTCAATGTCAGATATGACAGAGACAACTTCTACGATGGAGCGAGCCAGAAGGAGCCTGTTCACTCGAACTTTTTTTTTTTTTTTTTTCCCAAAATTACTATCTGAAATGTGTATACCATGTTCTCACACTGCAAAATCCTAGATAAGTCCTAGATATATTTTACCACGATGACTGTATAACGAATAAACTACAATATATGTCTAATTTACACATTATTATGTCCCTGAATTGAATTTTATTGTTACTTTTTTTTTTTAATTTTTTTAGCTAGATGCGGCGTAAATGGACAATAATAGAATGAGTATTACAGTGGCTTAGCATGGGTGTCAGCCGCCCCCTTGTTTAGGTTTTGAAGGGGCCGCCCGGGGCGGGTCGCCCCTCGCCCCTACTACGCTACGCCACTGGAGTGATATAAATTTTTATTACGCGAAGTAGATATGGGTTATGCCGGTGACATTTATTACATTAGGTTTAGTGATATTTAATGTTGCTAAAACTTCAAAACGACAAAGGAATCAATCAATTGATCCATGTAATTTGCATTTTTTATGGATATATATGCCCTTGGCAAAATTACACCTTAATGCTCCTTGGCACCTTGATTCACCTTGGAAAAATACTGCTTTGTGCTCCTTGGCACCTTATTGCACCTTGGCAACATACACTAATACACTTTTGGTACATTTGTTATGATAGCATATTGTATTACCTACCTATATCAATAAGTAGTACATGTACCTATTGCGCTGATTGATTGCATTGACTTATCTGCTTTAATATTACTAACGACATTTGCTTTAGGTACCTCAACCTTAAAACATCATTTAACTTAAGAGAACGCGATGAATAGTGAGGAATCATAATTTTGCATTGAAAATTCTTATTACCTACGTAGGTATTTAAATAAATAATGTCACTGGATAAATTACATTAACGTGGACTTACACGGTATTTCTTATTACAATTTTTACTAATAGGTACCTACGTCGAAATTATCTTCACAAGATATAAGAAGACTGTTACCACCGATTAGGTTCTTTTTTAAAATTTTAATTTAAACTTATTTTAGAAATATCCACGGCTATAGTCAAGAATATAACAATAATTATGGTATTCATTGCTTTTTTTCATGACAATGATAATAATAACCTATCATTGATCGATCAGACAAATAACACTGTATTTGTTATTTGTAATGTCTAGTCATTTGTTTTAATAGTACTTGGACAGATAGATACATATACCACTTAATCGATAGCACCATAAAACCGTGAGGTTGTTGTTAGTGTATCATTTTTTTTTTTTTTTTTTTCCGTGCACGTGAGTTCATCTCCCTCCTTTTTCATATAGCAGCATAATTTACCACTTACTTGAGGCTCGTCGCCACTGTGGTGTCCTCGTTTGCTGCTGGGTTCGTAAATCAAAGCCACACACTCGTTTCACCAAGGAGCGCAGACACGTCCGCACCGGCCGGCGGTTGGGCAAGCAATGCCGTGACGTGCATGCGCCGCTTGTACTTTATTAATACGTCACACTATCCATTTACTAGTAATGAAAATCGATTCATCATTTATTTTTGGGGTAGGTTACCTTTGAAGAGTTATTAGGAAAAAGTCGATGTAATTGCAAACTAGCTTTTGCCCGGGACTTCGTACGTGCATATCCCATTATTTCCAGTTTCCGTATAGCGTATAGTTTTTTTCTAATCCGACTGGTACCAGTCTGTACTGGTGGTGTTCTAGTGATGCGCGTTCCAAACAAACAAACAAACAAACTCTTCAGCTTTATTTTATTAGTACCTACAGACTTTTCAGGCACCTACTAGTACAGTAGAGTAGGGACTAGACCCATTTGGTCCGTTTTTCGTACCGGCGCCTACTATAAAACTATATACAGAACCATAGCCTCAGAAAACAGTTCCATACTGCCACGAATCAGTGAAACAAACGGCAATTACGAACTGTCATTTTTAGTAACAATCTTGATCTTTCTTTGTATTATTGTTCAGGTTTATAAAATTTGGTCAGCGTATTATTGTTATAGTCAATTTGTCTGAGACATTTTGTAGGACATGCTACAATTTGTGTTGGTTATACCTTAACGGGATTGAGTCAATTTTCATTTGAATTAGTCATATCACTGCTGATCCATACTTATACAACATGTTACAGAATAAACGCAATATCTCTTAAGGGGCTCTTTGTACTTACTAATCATTTATGAACAACTTTTTCGGGATCTTTTATGGGACCAACAATAAAAACGCAAAAAAATGTAGTGAACAGCTGATTTTGTGGACTGAAAGTTTTTCATAATGATGAGTACAATGACCTCTTCTGAGGTATTGCATTTATTCTGTTACACGTTTGTATACAGATGTATGTACAAAATACATACATAAAATCAAATAAAATTGAACCTATCGATTTGTAATAACAAAATAACAGCTTTTACAGTACCTACATTATATCAAAAACACATTTTTTGTCTGTCTTTCTGTCTGTTTGTTCAGGCTAACCTCCGCAATGGCTTGACCGATTTTAATCTGCTATGAACAAGTTTGGTTATTAATGAAATACGAGGCTAAGGCCGAGCAGTGGGACAGTCTAAAGCCTGCTATTTAGTGAAATTCCAGGATATACACTGTCCCACTGCTGAGAATGCTCTTTCTTTGCCTTGATCCATGATGAATTTGGAACAAGACAAAAGAAAAAAAAACATTCTCCTGCCTGTAACTTCTGCGTTACCAATGAGTAACAGACATGGGTGCGCACATGTATGTGGCATATTAAAAATTCAAAATAACTTCATTATCCTCACACTGCCATCGGACCGTATATCGTCTTACCCATCCAAACTCCAATAATCTCATTTACACCATCGATTATAATATAAATCGGCGAATTTAAACTCCTACCCCACCATTACTGAAGGGAAATATGAGAAATGTCATAAAAAGCAATAAAGGGTGTTCATAAAGTGTTGTCGATATATAAAAATGTTAGATATAAAATATATATTTGAATGTGCGAGTTCCCGTCGCGATGAGATGCTTCCGTTAGCAGAGAATATTATTATAGAATAACTGATGTTGGTTTGAACCAACGATGTTTAAAAGTTGGTCGTAGTTTTGTGTCTAGAGAAGGGTAGGTATATTAGGTGTTTGATAGAATAATGACAATGGGGTATTTTACTGAAAAAATCTAATTAATCAGATAGATTTCCAAAAAGTATTGGACACGTATTTTTTTTTTTCCCGTAAACAAAAAATGAAGACGATCTTTGCGTTGAAAACACTTGTGTCGTCACGTCGCTGGTACTTCTGATAAAAATTAGTCAGTCAGCTTAGGTAGCGTAGCTGACTCGATAAATCTGCCTATCCTTCTCTAAACGATATTGGGGTCGGCTTCCAGTCAAACCGTATGCAGCTGAATACCAGTATTTTATATGAAGCGACTGATTGTCTGACCTCCACCACACAGACACCAGGTAACATTATGAAGGTCATGGGCCACCCCTGTGCGAAACGTTTTGAGAACACATTCATTATGCGTACAGCTAAGGAGTGTTCCCTGCCAGAGTCTGCGTTTTCTGATAGCTACAACCTGGGAGTATTTAAGTCAAGAGTGAATAGGTTACTTCTAGGCAATCGTGCTCCATCTTCGACCACATCATCGTCATCATCAGGTGAGATAGTGGTCAAACGCGTGCCTATTAAAAGAAAAACAAAATCGTTGAGCGTGGTTAACGAACATCCAAACTGACTTCATATTTATAGTATTAGTAGGAGAATGTACTCGTAGGATGTGACAAGATCCAATATCATTAAGTTAAAAGGTCTTTCATGATAAACTTACCTTCATATTTCCTCAAAACTTTTCCATACAAACTCACATTTACTTTCCTTCACAACACACACTGCCACCCTAGATTCTCAACTCCGGACCAAAGTCTGGAATATTTTATTCGGCCGGAAGCGGATATTGCAGCGGGGCCGATGTCTCTGTCGTTCCATTTGTCAAGTTGCCCGTTTGATAACAAAGAGGGCGCCACAAAGAAGTGTGAAGAATTGCAGGCCAGTGGCAGTTTTGTTTGTCTGTGTGTCTGTTTGCATGCGTGGACGACGTTTTTTGTTTGAATGTTTTCTTGATTGAAATGTTAAAGGGTTTTTGTCTTAAGCTTTTTTGTGGACTGGTGTTTCAGTTTATGTCACAAAATTATATAAATATGATGATAGAAATTTTAGTAAAATTTACGTAACCGATTTTTTTATTTGAACACAGAAATAAGAAGACCTATTTAAAAACAATAACATTGTTTGCCTTATGGGTGTACCAACCCCACCAAACGTGTCTCCACGTTGCCGTCGTGGTGGGGCTTGCGTGTCTCAGTGATCTTGGGGGCTTTGCCGGTAGAGCCACTCATGCCGGAAGGTCCCAAGTGAGAGACCAGACCAAGAGAGACACAAGAGGGGCACACCGTTCGGAGACTTGAGCAGTGTTCGGGTCCTCGGACGGTGTGCGTCTCATTGGCTTGCTCGCTGCTCTCTGGTACGCGTCTGATCATCAGACGTGACTGTGAGGGCAGCGAGCAAGCATTGACAGAGAAGGGGAGAAAGGGACCGCACCCTCAAAAAGGAAAATATGGACAAGACCAACGCAATAGAATTACCCCAGGGCGGTACGGACTGCACAGCAGAAAGAGAATCCGCCACGCTTGCGTCATGCCCCACGTATTCTGGGGGGGGCAACGTTGTCTTTTGTCCACCACTTGCCATTGGCAACAAGGGCCGAGGAGGCCCCCGATCCGAACTATCCGAGGAGGACCTGATCGGTATTAGTTTTGGCTCGCCCGACAGAGTGTCGGTCGGGCGGAGCACGGGCGAAGGTGCGCTGTATTGGGAGGAGGGCTCGCTGGAGCGTCGCGCGGGTGTAGAGTCGGAGTCCGAGTTGGACTCCGACGACCTAGCGACCGTTAGCTCGGCGAGCTCTGGACCCGAGGGGGCGGGGGTTGCTGCGGAGGACCCCAGATCCTTCCGCAAGCGACCCAGACCGGAAGACGACCGGGGGTCGTCCTGCAGCGAAGAGGTGGCCTCGGCTCGGAAAATCCCCACCAGTAGGCGGGGCAAGGGCCGAGAGGGAGGCAAGGGGAGATTGCCCGCCTCCAAGGTGGCTGGTCGGCGAGTCGAGGAGGTCGTCGCTGACGGACGACCACCCGGAGGTCGAGGAGCTCCTGGTTCGGAGTCTTCCGGCGATGAGCCGGATGACTCCGGACAGGAGCGGTTTCGGAGAGCCGGGTTTGCGGAGGTGGTGGAGGCCGCGCTTCGCGATGTGGCCTTGAAGAGGAAGCTTTCCTCGAAGAACAAGGCCATAAGCGAGGCGATGGCCTCCATTTTGGCGGCAGCGGAGGCTAACCCGGGTGGGCCTCCGCGGGACGAGATGTCCAAGCTGCGGGCGGAGGTCGCCTGTTTGGCTGCCGCCACGGAGCGTCTCCAGAAGAAGAACGAGGGGCTCCGCGCAGACCTGGCCAGGCTCCGAGGAGCCAGCCCACAGGGGGCGCCTCAAAGGGGGCGCAGAGAGGACAGCCGCCCCGTGCCGCAGGAGAGCCAGGTGCTGGACCTGGTGCGGCAGGAGATGGCTGCCTTCCAGGCGCGGTTCTCCGTCCTGGAGGGCATCGTCCTGCGCCCCCCGCTAGCGAGTGCGGCGAGTGGGAAGGCCCCCCCAGGCCGGAAAAAGGCGGCGTCTTATGCGGCCGCCGTGGCTGCCACACCGGGGTCGTCCGGCCAGGACAAAGGGCCCGGGCCGGCACCCGTGAAGCCGGTGCCGGGAAAACCGGACCCGGCCCCGGGAAGGAAGAGGAAGGGTGGGGTTGCTGCGCGGACGGCAAAGGCTCCTGCGCCGTCTGAGCAGCAGCTCCCCCCGGCTTCCTCGCCTTCAGCTCCTCCCCCGGCTCAAGCCGAATGGCAAGTGGCCGGGGAGAAGAGGAAGGCGGGAAAGGCAGCCAGGGCGGCCAAGAGGCGGGAGAGGAAGCGGCGGCAGAAGGCGCGAAGCGTCGCGGCTGCGCTGCGCCCCCCGAAAACCGCGGCTGTAGTCCTGACACTGCAGCCGGACGCGGCGAAGAGGGGCGTGACGTACGCGGACGTGCTCACCAAGGCGAAGGAGGCAGTGAACCTTGGTGAGCTAGGCATCGTAGGGGGCCTCCGGCTCCGGGTCACCATGACTGGGGCCCGGATGCTGGAGATCTCCGGGGCAGCCAGCGGCCCAACCGCGGACGCTCTAGCCGAAAGGCTTAGGGCGTCCCTAAGCGCGGACGATGCCCGAGTGTCCAGGCCCACCAAGCGCATCGACATGCGCATCTTGGGCCTGGACGACTCCGTCACGGAGGCGGAGGTGGTGGCCGCCGTCGTTAGGACGGGGGGGTGCTCAGCAGAGGAGGTGAAGGCGGGCACCCTACATCCTGACAACACGGGCATGCGCACCATTGTGGTGAGCTGCCCCGTGTCGGCGGCCAAAACCATCTCGGAGGGCCGAAGGTTTTTGGTGGGTTGGGTTTCCGCGCAAGTCAAACTGCTGGAACCCCGACCTCTGAGGTGCTTCCGGTGCCAAGTGGGCCACCATGTGGGAGCTCAATGCACCTCGGAGGTGGACCGCAGCGGTCTATGTTTCCGCTGCGGTCAGCCCGGTCACAGGGCCGGCTCTTGCGACGCCGCGCCGCACTGCGTAGTCTGTGCGGCAGCTAGCAAGCCGGCCGACCACTGGGCTGGGGGTAGGGCCTGCGCCCCAACCACCAAAGCCGGAAACAGGAGAAAGCCCTCCGCCACCGCCGTCTCTGCCGCGACCGCCGCCGCTGCCGCCGTTCCTTCTGCCGCCATTGCCGGTTCCACTGCGGCTGCTGCTACTGCAGCAGCCGCAGTGGAGCCCCTACAACGGGCTCCGGAGGGGGCTGAAATGGAGTGCCAGTAATGGTCCCATTTCACCCCCTCCTGTTGAACGTCAGCCACTGCGCCGCCCAGGAACTGATGCTCCTGAGCATGGCGCAGTGACTGATGCCTGTGGACGGCGAGCAATGGGTAGCTCGCCGTCCGATCAGAACAGGCCCGGGTTGACGGCGCGCTGTGTTTTACGCGCGCCAAGCCAGCAGTCGTCAGCATGGGTCGGGGCCCGTTAAGGCCAGAGCCTACCAGGGTTGCGGATTTGTTCGAAAGAGTTACCGCGGCCCTGGAACGTAAAAGGCACTAAGAGGAGCATGGGTGGGTTTTAGTCAGTAGAAGTCTGACACTCCCTGCCGCTCCACCCAGAGCGGGAGGGGTCATTTGATGATTTCCCATCCAATAAAAAAAAAAATGGGTGTACCAAATTGGTCAAGTTCAGCAAAATGGCAGACAAGTAGAAATTTCCTAATGCTGATTTTTAACTGAACCTTACATTGATTATACATTCATCTGGTTGCTTCTTAGAATCTGCACTATTTGATAGCATAACTCCGTAAATGTTCAGAATAAATGCCAAATCCCTACTAATGTTATAAATGCGAAAGTAACTCTGTCTGTCTGTTACGTTTTGACGCTGAAGCGGCTGAACGGATCGTCATGATAATATATTTGGCAGATATATAGCCTGGGATATGGAGAAGGACATAGTCTACTTTTACACGATAACCGACATCCACGCGGGCGGAGCCGCAGGATAAGCTAGTACGTCATATTTTAAAACAAAAAGAAAAATAATATCAACACACGTGAGCATAAAAATCGAAAATCCCAAGACTTATCCGCGTAAAATATGGCGAATGAATATAAACGTCTTCAAATATGGCGATTCAGGGTAGTATCGGTTGAAATATGTTTACAATAACGGTAACTTAAAGATACACTGCCATTTTGGGGATGAAGGAAAGGGGGTGAAAATATTCAATGTTTTTTTGCAGATTGTTCAAAGTATTTTTTTGTGAATTATGTTTGTGGAGCTTGAAGTTTTGGTACTTATTTTAATTTTACGTTCTAAATCTAGGTGTTTAGTGGTCGCAAACGCAACTGCGGAACGGCCCAGGGGGTCTACTCTCTTAGCCCGAAGTCCGTAGTTTCGGAATTAGTGTCGGGCGTTTTCTACTCCATATCACCTACGGACTTACGATTAGTCCCGAACCCGAACTAAGAATGAATAACAACACGATTTGACAGTTGTTCTTAGTTCGGGTTCGGGACTAATCGTAAGGCCGTAGGACAGCGGAGTCTTAGTAATAGGGTCCTGTTTTTACCCTTTGGATACGGAAGCCTAAAAAAATAATCAAAAATCTACAAATTCTCAACAACCACGAACTCAATAAACCTTTCAACGTCATACCAAACGATTATTACGTTAACGTCGAACCAATAACAAGACTCAACTACACAATACCGTACCAAACAATTCAAAAGACATATCACAGAAAAATCTATTAAAGCACACACAGGCACACATTCTCACTTCTTTCCATACACCGAGTCTCTGTGTGTCGAGGGGGGAAGGGAGAACTGAGTGAAATCTTCAGTAGATGGATGCTCTAATATTCAAATGGAATACGGAACTATTATTGTAGGAGCTACTGTCGATATGTATGTTGTGGAAGCAATCTTGATAGTTGGGGAGCAAAAATAGGTAAGGATTTTTGTGAGTAGTGATTGTGTTGATTGAATTCTGTGGAGTAACTTTAGAAGATGTTTTAAGTTGATTTATAAGGTTTCAATATGGCATTATTTGCCAGATCCCCAGGTTAAAGGCAAATAACAGTAAATGCAATACATACTATAACTATAATGTTTTTTACAGTAGTGTACCAATGAAAATTGTAATGAGGTTTTAACATGAGTATCAAATAAGAAAAGTTTTTGTGCATTTTATATTATTTTCAAGATCATTTCGACTTTTACCAAACACCATCAAAACGTCAAAATAAGCTTATCAATCCACTCAACTCAAGCTAGAAACGTCCACAAAATTTAATCTCAAAACACGACACATTACACATACCGCAAAAATAAATCAAAACAGAACCGTAAAATCTAAAACTCAAAGTCAAAATGAGCTGTCAAAAGTAATATGGCCCGGGGCGGCTTCAAGTATCAAGACTGTAGGTCGGCGTGGTGTAGAACTTCTTTGCATACTTCCCGGGAAGCGCGGGTGTTGGTGCGCGATACGTCACTTATATTATATTGTCTGCCTACACATATTGCTTGGCTAGTGCAGGGGTAGTATCGGTAAGAGGGATGTGGTTGTTATGTTCCTGTAGGGAAAGCTATTTTCACCTGGAAGATCGGAGAGAAACTATTTAGGTACCCTGATATTTTTGTTTAATTGAGAGTTGGAGGACAATATATGAATACTGATTCGATGGATGCAGTTAGACCTCACTATGGTTGAGAAAAGACAGATTGATTGAAGGACGGAGCACAATGAAAGATTATCAACATAAAATTCAAAGATAAAAATCGGAAAGTCGATGACAAGAAATTTCATGACCATGATTAATAAAGTTTCACACCCAGGTTTCATCATTATCATCATCATAACAGCCGAAAGACGTCCACTGTTGAACATAGGACTCTCCCAAATAGGGGGCATAATCGCCACGTTTGGCAGGCGGGTTGGCGATCGCAGTGTAGCTGTGGCAATGTACCTACCTGTGTGTACAGAGACTGCTACTGCCCATTCTCAGGTGAGCCCCTTAGTCGCCTCTTACGACACCCACGGGAAGTGATGGGATGGTGCTATTCTTTTACGTCCGACACCACACGGAACACCCACACCCCACCCCAGGTTTACCTCCAATCAAAATCTCCTGAAATTTTATAAAACCTGAAACTTATGGGCATCTATTTTATTCCTTATAGTATTTTAAATTTTTATTGTGTTCTCTTCCACTGCTGAGCAAAGACCTCCCTATATTCCTTTCGGCTTCGGGCAAGCGTCTCTTATGTTTATTTGAATGCTTTCTGAACAACCAACCATCGACAACAACATTTAGAACTAAACTACCCACATCAAAATCTATCGATAAACCCCACCACTATGAGATATATCAGCTCACTTCATTTACCCGCGCTACCGTATCTTTTGTTTGCTATATTTTTGACAAGTACAAAGCGAAATCTGCGCTTGTCATATGTTTGACAGACGACGGGGCGAACGGGGGACGAACTGGGGGGCGAAAAGGGGGCAAATAGGGGTGATAAGTTATTATTAACTGCACTTGAAGACCTGTGGATGCATAGTTTTGTGTTTTTAGGTGAGCTGGAAACAAAAAACACTGTTGTTATAAACTTGAAAGGTCTGAAGAAGGAGTTTGCAGGTAAATGAAGAAGTGAATTCGGTTTGAAGATAATGGTGAAAGAAAAGTGTCGTTAAAGTTTTTAATATCTAGGTTATATGCCTTTGATACAACATAATTAGATACGTGAAACGGAAATTGATTTTATTTTTCTTTGAAAATCTAGAAAAAGTTGTTAGGTTGTAAATATTGCTTATAGTTATAACTTATTACCTAAATGAAAAGATATTCGCATGTTTGTTTAGTTTTTTTGGGATCTTACATATCACACTAAGGCTGCGTATCCACCAGAGATGTGCGATCGCTTGCGCTGAGCGAGTAAATGAAGCGATTCTATTGGTTCATAACAATTATATCCCTCGCTACGCAAACGCAACGCTGGAAACGCAGCCTAAGAGCGGGTTTTACCAATGAAACTGAACGCGATCAGTACATCTAAACTGCGTTTAAGGGCTGTCAGTGTAAATATTCCATAGAAAAATAATGACACTGACAGCTCATAAACGTGGTTCATTCGCTGATCGCGTTCAGTTTCATTGGTGAAATTTGCCCTAAGTCATTTAGAGTTTATATGACAACTTGACCATTAGAAATACTTAAGACATCTTTAAGTCAAGAATGAAAAGGTTACTTCTACACATCAGCGCTTTCCATCAGGTGAGATCGTGGCCTATTGAAACACGAGCCTATTAATAATAAGTAAAATATCAACAAAATTTCAAAGATGACGTCATACTTTTTTCTAAAACTCTGAGTGCCATATTACTTACCTTACTAAAACTAAAAATAATCTAAAACATAGCCGTGAAAAATTCCTCCACATCGCAGCTGGCCACTGGTAATGTGCCCAAAAGACTGGCGGTATTGAGTTTTATTAATAATTATTTATTAGCTTATTATATTATTGTTTAATTTAGTTGTGTGTATTTTATCTATGGGCCTCAGTTGCCTGATAATAAAGTGATTATTATTATTATTATTGCCACGTTGTATGGCAATGTTTATCCTTTGTCCGAGGTAAAAGCTAGGCCTTGGGTCACGCGAAGTGTCAACTAAGCGTCTTGACAGATCTATAAACAAGTTATGAGTACTCGGACCCCACGACCCGAGAGTTTCAACCCCAAACGACTCGAAAATATAATTACCACTGAGGTTATTATATTTAAAATTATAGTGCCATATTGAAATAGGTAAAGCCTCCGTCACTCAACATTCACGAATACATTTCATAAAAGCGTTGAATAGTGGGAACTGTAACAATTTGACATATTATATAGTGGTGTTAAGTTATCCCCCCCCCTCTCCCCTCGATACTGGCATCGCGCTTTTAGACACCTTTCTAATGGAAGGTGTTATGTTGTATTAGCTAATGATACTAATTTATTAAATAACTTAATTTATTTATTTAGTAACATCAATCTGCCTGGCCTTTTCCCAACTATATTGGGGTCGGCTTCCAGTCACATGGAGTGACTACTTATGTGATCTCCACACTCGTGATGATTTGGTAAGATTTTTTTTAACGATGTGAAGTCATCAAATGACTCCGTCCGCTCTGGGTGGAGCGGGAGGGAGTGTCAGACTCTTATTGACTAAAACACATCCGTGTTCCTCCTAATGCCCTTTGCTTTCCAAGACCGCGCTGACTCTTTCGAACAAATTCCGCAACAGTGTCAGACTTTTACTGACTAATATTGAAAAATGACAATATAAAATGTGGTTCTATTTTTTTTTTAATATTTCTTCTTCATTTTTGCACTGCTGAGAATAATGATTCAGTTTCAACTTGTAATCGGTTTTTCTCCATCTGTTAATGTAAAGAATATTTTCTTGGAATGACTACCTATTGACTTGGTACATCACACCATCCAAACGTCTTCGCCTGAAACGTACATAATTTGATTAATTTTCGACTGGCACAAAATGCGAGCTGTAATTAAAACTAGCGTAAGTGGTTGCCGGGATAAGGGTAGTTTCGGGGTGTCTCCCGCTTAGATGTGGCGTATCGGCTTTCGTTAGTATTGTCTGTACGACTGTTTGACGTGCGATGTTTAGAGCCTATTTTGAAAGAGGACAAGATGGCTGGGAAAATATAAAAGTAGGAGTAACAGATATGAAATTTTAAAATAAAAAAATATAAGAACTAAAATAGATTTATGTGATTGTTTTTTTGCCACCATTTTGTTTAGTTTGTTCTGTAATCGTTTTATCGGAACTTGGTCTGTCGCACTGCCATGCGCCTAGATGTTCCATTAAGTTTGTGCAGTGTGTTATGTTAATATATTTTCATTTTTATTTAAGGTGAATGTCGCAAAACTCATCGTAACTGGTTGTGCAAAGCATAGGGTTTTTCTTTTTTTTATGTATGGGAAATCATCAAATGACTCCTGCCGCTCTGGGTGGAGCGGGAGGGAGTGTCAGACTCTTACTGACTAAAACCCATCCGTGCTCCTTGTAGTGCCTTTTGCTTTCCAGGGCCGCGGTAACTCTTTCGAACAAAATCCGCAACCCTGGCAGGAAAGCATAGGGCTGGTGTTTGTGGCGACTCTTTGTCCAGGACTACGTCTAGCAGTTGACGTCTTTCGGCGAAATTAATTTTGATAGTAAAGAAGAGACAGAGTATCTTACTATGACGTGACTAAGCCATCAGGGTTCCAGTGTGAGAGAGAAACGGAACTATATGTATAGGAGCAAACATTACTGTTCCATTTTGAAACTGAATCAAGATGGCATCGACACCAAATTTTGCGGCCCAAGCAGTAAAGAGGCATTGCCTTTCCGCAAATGTTTTGAGATTTTCATTTCTATTTAAATGATGACTATTTTTTCCTGGTAAGAAATCTGGAATAGTTTCCACGTAGTGAGTGCCTGACGATGGAAGGTGCCGCCAAGGCCAGCCTAGGAAGAGATGACTCCTACCGCTCTGGGCGGAGCGGAAAGGAGTGTCTGACTAAAACCCATCAGTATTCCTTCCATTGCCCTTTGCGTTCCTGGGCCGCGGTGACTCTTTCCAACAAATTCCGCAGCCCTGGCGGGAGGAAGCGGTGGTGAGAGAACCTGGACGGCTACCGAGATGGCTCAGGAGATGAATATATCAGGAAGGATTTGCTGGAAGCTTTGGTGGAACATAAGGCTTAGTCTTTCTTTATCGTGTGGACAGTAAGGTCTAACGACCCCACACACCCTAGTGTCAGAGTTTCTAAACCGCCTCAAGCCTCAATAGGCTTAGTTAATAAAACACACTGTACCTGTACATTTTTTAAAAACAAAATTTCATATTTACGAGTCCACTTTGACAAACGCTTTTCCACTCCAAAATCAATCTGAACACCCTATTCGGCCGTGTGCATCACCATATGTTTTGCGACCACTTTTCCCTAAGTACTTATATCAAGCGTTTGACTTTGACAAGACATACTTAACTTATACTTAACTATGACTTGTGTTGGCTTATTATTTCACTAACTACTTTTAACACCCCGGTTTGCGTAAAGCTAATATAAAGTTGGTGGTGGATCGGTTGGTTTGGGGGTGGCACTTGTAGAATTCATTGAAGGGGTTAGTATTAGCTTGACAGATTAAAACAAGTACGCCAAAGTGAGCTGCGAATTAGTTGACTCAGGATTATTTATTTATTGGTTCACCTACAATAAGTTCACACTGGTTTTATGTTAAAAATAAATAATAATAAAGCCTTTGGAACTGAATTGATAGGTACATTAGTGTCTTCTTTTGCTATTTACAAAATATCTCTTAATTCAGTGTGCCTCTTGGCATAGGCCTCCTCTAACGATTTCCATTGGGTTCGATCTTTTGCCAACCTTCTCCAGTGGTGGCCAGCAGTCAGTTTCAGGTCATCCTCCCATCTCTTTTGTTGGCGTGGCATGTTACAAATATCATGCAGTAAATTATTATATATCCGTCCAATAATCACTTATAGGTAAACACCGCATGCAGGACGAAAAAACATTAATAAATTATTATTTTTTTGGATAGGAAATCATCAAATGACTCCTTCCACTCTGGGCGGAGCAGTAGGGAGTGTCAGACTCTTACTGACCAAAACCAAACGTCCATCCGTGTTCCTCCAAATGCCCTTTAAGTTCCAGGGTTCACGGTGACTCTTTCGAACAAATCCCGCAACCCTGGCAGGATACATAACACCCAGGAATCAAATTAAACAAATCCACCAAATAAATCCAAATAGGCAATTTAATTTCCAGTTTTAAATTAAACCCCACCACAGAATTACCCAATCCCAAATAAACCCCAGAGCACAAGGCTTCGCGAAAATAGACAATAGCAACATTACTCCGTCTGTCACCTGTTATCTCCGAAACTCTCACATCGGACGTGTGACAAAGATATGTTCATTTTCTAAAATAATCAACCCATAAATCCGGGAGAATGACAGCGGAATCGGTTCGAGACGCCTCGTGTATACACGGCCTTATTTATTTTGTAGACTTCGTGGTACACTTGGTTTTGCTTGTGTTAATTGTGAGCGAAGAAATGTATGTGTATGTGCATAATTAAGCTATGAGACGTGCGCAAGATTGGTGATGCATAAGCCGACGGATAACCTGAAGCTCCAGTCTTGATAAAGTGCCATTCAGCGATCATGGAAGAGACAATGTATGGGATTTAGCTCGTGACATGAGGAGAGTCATAAAGCTTGCAAATACCATACATTTTGAACTTTTTTGACAATCGTAATGTAAAAATCAGGTCATGTCCTCGAGAATGTCTCATAGGTAGTAACACCTAGACACCAAGATCTCCAACGCACTATGAAAGACCAAAGATCGTCAGTAATGAAAGGAGGTCGTCAAGAAGTCAGGCACATCACGACGCTCACCAGCCGGTCGATTCTGAAAAATGGCGAAGTGAAGGCTTGAGTGAAATGATCACAAAGCGAGCTCGAGTCATTCCATCTTGATAACATGAATTGATAATTCACTTCGTGATCAGAATTATATAATACCTATACAGAATCACACTGCAGTAAGCCAACGAGTGATGGAAATATCTCATGCACCTTATGTGTCCCAAAATATTTAAGAAGTTTACCATTGTCTCGAAAAGAAGATGTAGATTACATGTACCTAGATCAACACTTAACATACACTTACAAATTATAATTGAAAAATGGCGTTGACGAGCTCTTCAATCAGTCTTTATTAAATGGCTTTGCTTCACTAAAAGAACAGTGAGTCCTACTGCTAAAAGTTTAAACACAGTGACTGACAACTGCCACTGATACAGCAGTGACTTTCCCAGAATATCTCAACTGGATGCATACTGGACAGCCAAAGCTTCAAAATCAAGTGACATACATACAAAACCACATACAAACGCTAACTTTAACTAAGTTATCGCGGAGTGCGAACCGACGACACACAGGCAAGAATAATTCATCGAACAAATGCATAAATCAAAGGCAATACACACTTCCAAACTTACCGTGCAGCTGAACAACTTAAAAACAGATAAACTCTCAACCTTATGTCAAAGTCCAGAAGGTAGCACGATTTAAAATTGGCAGTTTCGTGTCTGTATTTCAAAGTTTGTCAGTCTAGCAATTCGAAATTCAAACGGGCGCCTATCGTAGCCCGGTGATTGGTCAGGGCGCGCGCGGCTGTGATATAAATAGTGCGGTTGGCACTAACTGCTGGGCTAATATGGAATATGGGATTGATTAATTGGGGAAAATGGAACACGTGTGAGTGTTCGGTTTTATTGGATCGAGAGGGGAGAGTCGGGAGATGGGGTAGGGATTTTTTTTCAGGTGACAATTGCTTGCTTTTGCACTGGTTTGCCTGCTACGACATAATGGAGAATTGTCAGCGTAGATTAAATTTAATAATAACTTTTGTATTGATCATAAACAAGCAGTGTTTTTATATCTTGGCAGCAATAATGGAGCAAACTTGCAAGACGAAGTGATATTATCGACAAAAGGAAAACTAGGAAGCGAAGTCCCCATGCGATTTTAGCACTCATTGTGTAAAGAGGAGCTCGTGGCTTAATAATTTCAGTCGCACGGGTCGATCTTCAAGGTTAAGCAACGCTTGCCGAGGTTGGTCTGTGGATGGGTGACCATCATATACTTAGATTCCTCCGTGTCATTGGCCATGGCTATCTTTTCTAGATCTTTCTTTTCGAGTTCTTCCGTGCCTCGGAAAGCACGTTAAGCCGTTGGTCCCGGCTGTCATTTGTAGATCTTTGCCAGTCGTAACGGATTGTCAGAAGCCAGAAAATCTGACTTCAGTCGTGCCAAGAAGTACCGTGTTACCCAGTCAAAGGGTTGTGGAGGTCTGGTAGGCAGCCGCTCCACGTAAAATACTGGTATTCAGCTGAATCCGGTTTGACTTGAAGCCGACCCCAATAAAGTTGGGAAAAGGCTAGGCAGATGTGTGTAAACAGCAATAATGTAACATCTTAATTTTCTTTTTCAGGTTCTCAAAGAACACCAACCATTTCACTATGAAAACTACCAATTTACATTTGCAATGACTTTTTCTCCATATCATAAGACCAACTAATTTTCAAACCGAAGTCTATCTCCATACTATGACAGCGAATGCTGTAAAATATTCAGAAGGCTTCGCTCGGATACGAAGACACGTTACTAGCTCCATACTCCTGTGAGCTCGCCTATTGATTGAGACATGTGTTACGCCTGACGAGTTGTCTTATGGCTTGGATGATGTGAGGAATATTACACCTGTGATCCCTGATGGCGAAGCTCGGAGCTAAATAATAACACCTACACGGTCGATCTTCAAGGTTAAGCAACACTTGCCGAGGTTGGTAAGTGGATGGGTGACCATCATATACATAAATTAATCCGTGTCATTTGCCACACTTTCTGAGGTCGGTACGTGGATGGGCGATCATCATATATCTAGATTACTACGTGTCATTTGCCATGGCTATCTTTTCTAGATCTTTGATAGTCGTTACAGGTAGTCGGAAGCCAGAAAACTGACATTACTCAAAGAGGTATCGTGAGTTGTGAAGGTCACGTAGCAGTCATCATCATCATCATCATCATCATCATCATCATCATCATCATCATCATCATCATCATCATCATCATTTTTTGGGATGCATGAAGGAGCCTCCTTGGAACCGAGCGCTCGGCGCATCCTAGACAGTCTTACCTTACACCTTACAAGACTGGCCTATCCTTCCCTTGCGCTGGTAAGGCTAACGCCCGCCTGGTTCGCGACCACCCTTCCACCGGAGTCAAGCAGCCTGCTGAGTTTCATCAGTGTGTGGGAGTACCAATGCCTGCAGGCATCTTCTGGCACGCTCGCTCCATCATAGACCTCGTCCATCGAGCAAGCCCATTCCTCAATAAAATAAAAAAGCCTATTCACTCTTGATTCAAAGCCCGTAGGTTGTAGCTATCAGGGAATACAGACTCCATCAAAAAAATCCTTAGCAGTACGTATGATGAGATTGTGATCTAGCAGAAAGCTGCTGCAACAATTTCAGCCGCATCTTAACACATCAATCGATCTGTCTAGCTTTTTCCCAACTTATTCGGAATCGGCTTCCCGTCTATGGGGATGCTGCTGAATACCAGTTTTGAACATGGAGCTTAACTGACCTCCACAACCCATTAGTTCGGTAACACGGCACTTTTGTAATCCGTGGTGCTTGGCAACTGGGCTTAACCCAGTTGTAAATGTCCCTTGGTGCCTATTTGGCCTAGCTCTGTTGTATCTCCTGATTGATAAGGAGGGAAATGGAAATTATGTTTTTTTCCTACTCCTTCGCGGTTAATTTCTGATTTATTTCGTTGCGGGATCTAAGACAGTTAAATCGTTTCTCCGGGACTCGTCGAGCTTCATTGACTCGGCGTTTTTCTGGTGGTTGCCACTGTCCATCCTGGCTTTCAGGAGTTTCAGTGGTTTGGAAATGTGTGGCGGGGTTGTCCTAATAAAAAAAGGCACCTTCTTCTGGGCAAGACTGCTGCCAAATATTCTGGCTTTTAACAATCCATAACGTCTGCTAAAGATCTCTAAAAGACAGCCGGAACCAACGGCTGTCTTTTAGCGAGGCACGGAGGAGTCTCAGTACGTAAAGATGGTCCCATCCACACCCTGACCTCAGAAAATGTTGCTTAACCTTGAAGACCAACCCGTGTCATTTAGCCGCGCAGATCAAATCACCCTAATTACAATCTGGACGTACATAATTACGAACACCACAATATCATTACGTACACCTAACATTAATTTACTATCATCCCATCCTTACAGCGTCTTCGCATCAATTACATTAGGCTGATTACACGCGAGCGACATGCGACTAATAAGACCTCTGCGACAATCGCGCGGCCTGTGTCTCTAATATTGAAATAGTGATTTACGGCAACTATAAATCTGCTTCGTGTCCACTTGTCCGGCTTACAAACGTAGGATAATCGCATGACAGATTTGCGTTAGCGTCCTGCTGCCATAGAAGGCTTTGTACTCGTGTTTTCTAATTAGATTTGGTTTTCAGTGGTTTTGAGGGGTTTTTGGGAACGTTAGACGCTTTTGATACGATGGTTATTCAAATCTTTCTGTGGATGTAGTTTTCTTTATTTTTTTTAAAAAAGGAGGAGAAACGTCTTGTAACTTTAATATTTTGCGGTGATAGCAAATTGTAGTGATATGCAATTGACTTTGTCAGTATAACTGCTCTGTTCTCGGTTCAAATTCTAGGTTCCTAACCGAAAACTGCTTGTGTTCGATAATCCCCTTCATGAAGTTCTCAGTAGCAGTCCAGAGTCTATATTCGTTCTCAGTTATTGACATTACCTACCTCAACCGACGTGCAACCAACATGTTCTAGAACCAAAAAAATAGGAGGCACGTGATATCTAGCAACACCACACGGTTGGCGCAATGATTGAGCAATTGGCTGCTGCGCTGCGTGTCGCGGGTTCGATTCCCGCATGGAACAAATATTTTTGTAGCTTACAGATAATTGTGCCGGGTCAGGCTGTTTATGTATGTGAGTTAATTTTTGTAAACGCACTCACGATATAGGAGAAATTCCTAGTGTGGGGCAACGATTTTGTTACAAAAAAAAATAGTAGCCCTCTCACGACGAGCTCGTATGTTGAATGTTTACTATGTTTAGTGAAAACATAATACACTGATTAATAATAATAACAATAAAGCTTTACTTATCCATGTTTAAAGTTACAATATAAATGTTTTTAATTAAATTTAAGGTTTTATATGGATCCCTTTTGGGTAAAAGCCTCCATTTCGTACCATTTTTCTCTATCCTGGGCAAGCTTCATCCAGTTGATACCGACAGTTTCGATGATATAATCTGCCCACCATTTTCGCGGTCTACCCATTTTCCTTTTACCAGGTGGTCCCAGCCATTTTGTTATTTCTAATGTCCACCTTCTCTCAGTATATCTTGAAAAATGTCCAGCCCATTTCCATTTAAGACGTAGGGCGTGTTGAAGGGCGTCTGTAAGTTTGGTTTTCATCCTTATCTCTTCGTTCCTAATTTTCTTCTTGATTCTTCTTAGCTATAGAATGCTTCTTTCCACAGCATGTTGACATGTTGTAATTTTGTTCCTTATTCTGTGTGTCCATGTTTGACTTCCGTATGTGAGGCTTGGCAGAATACATTGATTAAGCTACTGCTAACAGCAATAGGCTTGCATCAACACAAATGTTCCCTAAAAATAACTGTCCAACAGCCCACTGTATAAAAACCTCTATCTAACCCTTGAAGACTACAAACGTCCTGCCAGGGTTGCGGAATTTGTTCGAAAGAGTCACCGCGGCCCTGGAACGCAAAGAGCATTAAGAGGAACACGGATGGATTTTAGTCAGTAAGAGTCTGACACTCCCTCCCGCTTCACCCAGAGCGGAAGGAATCATTAGATGATTTTCTATCCTTAAAAAATAAAAACCTTTTCCCCAAAAGTCTTTTTCTCAAAAAAAGTCGGTTTCTTTTTTTTTGTGAAAAAGTTTTTAATTTTTCACTTTTTAGTGGTAAGTACCCCACACCTAACAACACCACTGGAAAGTCACAGGAAAACCAAACTACGCAATTTCGTATACATGGATGATTTTTCCATATATTTTTTCCATATATTTGGATTTGAAAACCAATCTTATATGATAAAATTTCAATGGGACCATTTGGGAGGTATACCCTTTCCAACGAAAAAAGATTTTTTCAAATCTGTTGGCAAGCGACGGAGTTATGCGCGAACAAACATAAAAAAAATACAAACATACGAATTGAGAACCTCCTCCTTTTTAGAAGTCGGTTAAAAAAGGCTGCAGACGTGATGTTTCAAACTTTCAATACGAGACACATACTAACTAAATCACGCGGAACACACAACACCAGTCTACAAAGCACAGCACTTCCAATAATTGAATCAGCATCATCTGCCTAGCCGTTTCCCAACCACATAATATTTTTTTATTTTTTTTTTATTAGTGATGGGTTTGCTCTTGACTCTAGTCAATGTCAGATATGACAGAGACAAAGTCTACGATGGAGCGAGCTTACCCAGAAGGAGCCTGTTCACTCTAACTTTGAAGAGATTGGGGCTGTAAGCTTTTGGAAACACAATATATTGGGGTCGGCTCCCAGTCAAACGGATTCAGTTGAATATCAGTATTTTACGTGGAGCGGCTGCCTACCAGACCTCCACAACCCAATAACTCTGTAACACGGTAGTTAAATAATCACAAAAAAAAAAAAAATAATTTTGAGTTAGTTGTTCAATTTTCTTTTCTAGGTTACTTTTATAAAGCAGGCCAACACTAACTTATATTGTCAAGCTACAATAAACAAAACCGATCACCCCCGCTCCACACCCCCTTCCCTAATGATTCAATCCATTTGACAGTCAGAATCCAATGTAGTGACGTAATAAATCATGCGACACACATCCGCTGAACATAATCAATGCGCCATCAGGTTCGAATGTCGTTGTATTGTTGTCTTATTTAATTACGATAATATGATTCAATCATTGGAGGAGCTCGTGGCTAAATAAACCGGCCGCGCGGGTCGATCTTCAAAGTTAAGCAAAGCTTGCTGGGGTCGGTCTGTGGATGGGTGATCATCTTAATGTACCGAGACTCCTTCGTGCTTCGGAAACCACGTTAGCCGTTGATCCCGGCTGTCATTTGTAGATATTTGGCAGTCGTTACGGATTGTCAGAAGCCAAAAAATCTTGCCAAGTCTTGCCAAGAGGTACCGTGTAACCCAGTTAATGAGTTGTGGAGGTCTGGTAGGCAGCCACCCCTCTTAATATGCAGCTGAATCCAGTTTGACTGGAAGCCGACCCCAATATAGTTGGAAAAAGGCTAGGCAGATGATGATGAAGCCAGTAACGTTTTTGAGTCCCATATATCAGCGGGCCAGCCTATTGTGCAAACTCAATGACAAAGGCCTAATATGTCTTCCTAACCATCACACAGTCTCACAAAACTCATCGGAAGCCTCCCCCCCCTCACCTGTATGCAATCCGATAATAACCAAGATTATTAGACATGAGTTATAGTCGCAATTAGACGCGACAGTTAGGGAAGCGCCTCTGTCGCGACAATGCGACGGACGCGCGCCGGACAGACGGTAACGTAAATCAATCAGCGGTTGAATGGAGGCTGTATTATCATAATGTTGTAAGAACTGGGGGCCTACCACAACCTCTTAAAACAATATTATTTTAATATTACTTTGTAATTTCTGTTGTTGCATTTTCAACTCTCGGCGCTGATCCGAGCGTTGAAAATGCAACAACAGAAATTACAAAGTAATATTAAAATAATATTGTTTTAAGAGGTTGTGGTAGGCCTCCTGTGTTATGATCTAATTAGATTGGTGATGTAGCAGAAGCAAAGTAAACTTGCTAATCTACTTTTCTTTTCGAGTCGATGATTGTAGTGGTCCTTAGATTTTTTGGGCCCAGCAGATGGCTACAATGATTGCAGCGCGCGTCGGTGGTATTCAACAAATTCTCTAAAGTTTAAAGGTGATTGAAGGCCTCCCACAAGATGGACTGATGACCTGATGAGGGTCGCTGGTAGCCGATGGATGCGAGACGTAGAGGACCGGTTGTTGTGGCGACGCTTGGGGGAGGCTTATGTCCAGCAGTGGACGTCTTTCGGCTGATATGATGATGATGACGATAGGCGATTGAGTGCTTTCCATTTTATTCCTATTTGCAGATCACGTTCGGAGTTTGATTCTTCTGTATTTATGCAACGTTCACATTCGCTTTTTTGACAGATTGCGACTGAGAATCGAATGCGTTAAACTTTGTTTTAAAATAAGTAAAATTGGCCCACTGATATCAGTGTGCAATTTTTGGATACGGGGTTCTTGGAAACTGCGTTTAACCCAGCTGTGAATGACTCTTGGTGCCTATTGTCTTAGTTCTGTTCTGTCTTCTGATTTATATGGAGGGAAGTAGAAATTATCTCTTTCCTATCTTCCTCGTTGCGGGATCCACGGCAGTTGAGTTTCTCCGATACTCGTCAAGCTTCATTGATTTTTTCGTTTTTCTGGTGGTCACCACAGTTGATTCCGGCTCTTAGGAGGTACAGGGTGGAATAGTGTAGCGGGCTTGTTGTATACTTGAAGAATAGGTAGTTCCATTACAAAAGAAGTATTTGTTTTAAATCTCTTATTTTGATGTAGTGTTACAAAAATTTTTAACGTTCACCTCTGCCTTATCCCTCGAGAAATACAAGCGTGATTGTATGTAACTTATAAATTATGATTACGTCACTAACGTCATCAAAAGAAAACAAAAAACATAACGTAACCAATGCGAACGTTGTTAAAAAATTAGTACTTAGAATAAGGCACTCTGATCGTATCGCACATAGCCTCCTGAAAAATGAAAATGGTTTTATTTGACATACTTGTATTTATTTATTTCTTTTATTTTCGCATCGAACACCTTGCAGCAATTGCACCAATGGTACACAAATAAAGTATCTGCTGTTTTTCAATATCCTGGATGCATTGGACTGCCGAACATCTTATGGACGGGGATCATGCACGCTCGCTTGCCCAGCATCTGGCCATCACTTTTTCAGTATTCCACATGTAAATCTTTCATCATTCTTTACAATAATTTATGACTCGATTTCAAAATAAAATTTTGAACTTGAATATCATATTTAGCGTGTTTCGTTTTTCCATAGACGATGAGTTAGGCCAGTTGTAATTGAATCTACTATATAATGACCCAGATAACTCACCTAACATTCTTGGAACTAAATCAAATTTTAAGTAGTAAATCGAAATTCTATTCCTCTCAAACTGGGATCCATTCGTTGTGATATCGTTGTTGTTGTGCTGTAGCAACATCACAATTTTAATTTCATTGTCAGTTATTTTTCTCCTTCCTGTCTGTTCAGTCGTTCTTTCGCTGTTTTTCTAAGTGTAATAATAAGATAGAAAAATAATAATTCTATTTAATCCGTCCGTTACATTTTCAAAAAATATTGGAAACGTATTTTTTGACATTTCAAATCGATAAAAACTGATAAATATAAACTGTATCAAAGTTCCAGAAGTGGGGGCTGATGACGTGACATTTTAGTAATAAGTGTACTATTGTAGTGACTTCACGCAAGTTTTCAACGCACTGTATCGTCTTTATACACTCGTGTCTACGAGTATGACAGTGTGAGCACAGATCGCGACGCATAGTTATCTGAACGGCGGCCACCATCGAAATGTTTTGTGTGTCAATGATGCAAACAATTACAGTTTCATATTCAATATTTTGGTTTTTCAAAGCATCTCCAATAACCTGACACTAGAATAACAGCAGTGCTATGAGAACACATAGCAGTTACAGGCGTGCCTATAGGAGGCAGTGCAGGCACAGATCGCGACGCATAGTTATCTGGACAGCGGCCACCGCCGATATGTTTTGTAGTCTCGCAGGCAGCGCCGCTGTGGACGCGTGTTCGTAGAGCTGGGATAGGAATAGAGGCAGCAGTTTTAGAAGCTGATTAGAAAAGTTTGGATCAACACTATTGTTGCGATGGCCATTCATAGAATACTGTTGGTCTTTGAAAATTTAAAAGTGCCTATAAATCTCTGGATCTACTGAACCGATTTTGAAAATTATTTTTGTATATGATAGCCACATTCATGAGGAATGCTAGGCTATACGGGAACGAGAAATTCCCACGGGAACGTGAAACAACGGGAGATACGCGTACGAAGTCGCGGGTAAAAGCTAGTTAGAAATAAAATGCTTTGAATATCAGTTTAAGTTTGGTTAGTGCAGATGAGGACAGGTAACATAAAAGCGGAAGCTTTCTCGTCTGGATAATTTCGACCTATCGATTGTTGTAATCAGAAAAATATTGATGACAGCTTGACCGTTAAAATAGAACATCCTTTTGTTCTCTGTTGTCACTCTTGGTGTTGTAGGATGCTCAAGAAGAACAATCAAGTAATAAAAAAAACAAAAAACAGCTGGGTACAACGATTTGTGGCGATCCATAAAAATTAGGCCACTTACATACCGCACAACACCAGATATTTTTTCATATATTCCAATTCATTTTTTAAATTCAAATTTTGCACTGTCCAGTCTAACATAAGGCTAGCTCCATACCCTACCATACCGTGTGGCTAGCCGAAATTTAGATGTCACAAGTGTAGCTCTTCTGGCTAATGTCCGACTACCGAGTTGTTTGTTACTGCCGTGCGGCGGCGGCGCACAAGATGGAAGATAGCAGCGAATTATACGCTCTTGTGTACCCGGCCTAATGGGCTCGCTTTACTTTGTGATGTGCGCCACAATTTGCATGGATGGCAATTTGATTGATGGCGCCTGTTTTGATTTAGTTGCGTTGAAATTAGTTCCTGTTCCTACTACTCTAATATCATTTGGGGGCTTCTGTTTTTTAGGTTTTGAGACTGAGGCTATTTTTGTTGCTTGTAGACAGAATAACACGAAATCCTTTTATCAGAAGTGTTGGCTTTAACATGCAACCTGCCTACTTTACGTCTTCTTCTCCAAAACTATTGTACATAGAGTTTAAATAAATCAATAAATAAATAATGTCTATCAAAAAGTTGTCTATAAAAGAACCCGTTCAGCGATAAAATACCGCCCCTTGGTACACACCCTATAATTTTAAAGCCTTAATTGTAATTTAGTATGGTGTACAATTTAGAATAGATCTACATTCTTATCTGAAATCATATTATAGCTACACCAGTTTCTCTTGGTCAGCTTAGAACTAACCTGGGA
Source organism: Melanchra persicariae (assembly GCA_947386135.1). Lineage (NCBI taxonomy): Eukaryota > Metazoa > Arthropoda > Insecta > Lepidoptera > Noctuidae > Melanchra > Melanchra persicariae. Next base: position 1,861,975 of record OX376661.1, on the reverse strand, counting down.
TGCATGAAGAAGCCTCCTCGTGTAGCGCAATTTGTTCCCTCAGGCACTGAACTGAACCGAGCGCTCGGCGCATCCTGGACAGTCACACACACCTAACATCTTATAAGACTGGCCAATCCATCCTTTGCGGTGGTAGGGCTAACACCCGCCTGGTTTGCGACCATCCTCTCACGAGTCCGGTCAAGTAACCTGCTGTGTTTCGTCGACGCATGGGAGTACCAGTGCCTTAAGCCATCTTCTGGGCACGCTCTCTCCATCATAGACCTCATCTATTACTTTCCATCAGGCGTGATCGAGGTCAAGAGCTAGCCCATTCCTCAGTAAAAAAAACTAAGCAGACAATCAGTGAAAAACTTCTAAGTCATTGAAAAAAAAAAATTCAGTCTGTGGATAAAACTCCTATAACTGCACCTGTTTGAATTGTAAAACACCAACATTACTAGTAACGCAAAACACACGCAAGCAAAAAAGCCAGCAACACTAGATAATCAATCCGCAAACATAATAAGGCTGTACACACACCGTGCGACAAAGCGCCACAAATGACGCGCTCGCGATCAACAAGCCGCGCTTGTTATTCAATAACCATCCCGGGCGATATCAATTTATCACACGTTCAATGAAGGCGAAACTATATTTCATTGCTGTACGGCCTGACATTGAATCTCCGACGGTATCTGCGAATAGATTATGAAATTCCGACCGCCACTGAAAATTCAACCGTGAAACTTCTTATTAAAGTTCAGTTTTCATTGGAGGTGGACATGGAGATAATGTCCTTTAGTGGAATGATGAAGGTTGCATATTGACGTCATCCAAAAGGGAGTAGGCAGTCGAATGCAAAACGGTTGAACCATGGATTTGGCATACGTTATGGGGTGGTAACTATTGTCTGACACACGGTTGAATTAATATTCCAATTGGTATTTTACTTTGCCTGAGAAAATTGTAAGTAAAGGTGGACCAGTAATTTTCAGTGAAGTATTATGAAGCCTTTTGTAAATAGTAAGAGAGTCCATAACCCACCATTGAAAATTCCAAATAAGATATGTCGCAGCCAATTAGTTTAATCAGCCGTTTAATTGGTTGCCTGGCCTTTTAATTTAAATGCGCCGATTTTCCAGTGACCTAAGTGACATCTTTTGTTCAACATCGTTTAATGACTTGCCCATGTGCCTTATGTCACTAATTAAATGCCGCCGTTCAAAGAAAAGGGTAGGCTTTTGGCTGCTATAGATACATAGACAAATATTGCAATGGCCCGCGATATTCTATATAAGAAAACTTGTCTCTTTTACTTCTTTAAGTCATCATCGTATGAGTAGTGGTCCCATAGTAAAAGTTGTTCAGTATGATGAGTACAATGACCCCTTAAGAGGTAATGCGTTTATTCTGTAACACGTTGTATTTTTTTTATTATTATTGATAGGCACGCGCTCGACCACTATCTCACCTGATGGTAAGCGATGATGTGGTCGAAGATGGAGCACGCTTGCCTAGAAGTAACCTATTCACTCTTGACTTAAAGACTTCCGGATTGTAGCTATCAGGAAACACAGACTCTGGCAGGGAATTCCACTCCTTAGCTGTACGCACAATGAATGTGTTCCCAAAACGTTTAGTGCGTGTAGTTGGGATATCCACCATGTACCGGTGTCATATCACCGAACGTCTTGTGGTCCGATAATGGAATGGGCTTGGCGGAATTAAACTATGCAATTCCGACGCACACTCCCCAAAATGCAGCCTATAGAAAACCGACAGGCTAGCAACTTGGCGTTGTTTATGAGTATTAAAATAGTATTGATATGCTCTCGTATAACCACAATCTCAGCTGATAGAAAGCAATGTTATCGACAATGGAGTACGCTTGCCTAGAGGTTTTCGCTGACAAACAACCATACACCCATGCCGGCTACATTTTATCAAGATAAATAATCCATAAAATAGCAGAAAATATCAACAAAACAACCGAATACCGCCCCTCCCAAACAAATCGTCCGTGTGTACACCACCTAATCTATATGTCTTAGCTGATTTGGGCGGCTGTATTTCATATCGAAACTAGTGAGCATGCTACTAATTGCTGCCCGCGCGCGTATTGCGACAATTCCATTTGTCTGTCTGTCTGTACGAGCCCTTTGATTGAGCCCGTGTATTGGTACATTTGTGCCGTATTTAGGATTATGGGTGATATTGTTTGAGTGTAAGCAGTGAACGTAAATAATACGTGATTTGAGGCGGTTATAGTGACAATGATAGATGTTTAGTAGGTTTCTGTTGTGTTTTGTTATGATTGGAGAGGTTTGAAGACTATTAAGAGTAACTTACAGATACCTAGTTAGAAGGAATTTATGTATTTCAGCCGTTTGGGGTTGAAACCTTAGGCCTATGGGGGGTGGGTTGCGAGATTTGTTCGAAAGAGTCACCGCGGTCCTGGAACGCAAAGAGCATAAGGAGGAACACGGTTGGGTTTTAGTCAGTAAAGAGTCACTCCATTCCGCTCCACCCAGAGCCGAAGAAGTTATTTGATGATTACCCATCCATAAAAAAAAAACAAAAAGAAGGCCCCTGGGGCCTCATCGAGCCTTTCGGAACATCAGCAAACAACTTGTCGACTGTTCACGTGACCAGAGGGCTGGGCTTTTCTTCGACCAAGAATCGGCATTGCCATTCAACGTGGCACTGCTGCCTGTGATCTGAGCACTTTTCCCATTGACAGCGATGTGGATGAGTTTATTGATGACCAAAGATTTATTTTATTTTTATACGTGCTTGTACGTACATTATTAATTCGTGATTTTATTAGTGTCTTTGTTTATTTATTAATAATAATAACTAGACTGATAAAATCACGAAATTACTACGAATTACATTAAATGCTATTAGTTATTACCTACTTCACGTTACCTGTAACTACATTGTGAATATCATACTATATTAAGTAGGTACAGGTAACCTAAAGTAATAATTATAACTACTTTGTATGAAGTATCTTAAGGAGTAAGCGATGTAATCCTATGGCTCTCTTTTCTTGTGCCAATCCACAAGTTATAATAAAGAAGAAATACTACAAACGTCGTTTGCAATATTTCTTCTTCATTATTAATAATTATTTTTCATTTATTAATTAGTTGTGGCACTTTGTGGAGAGGAGAACTTTGCCTTGCAGTTAGACAGAATATTATGCTAACAAAATAAATAAATAATGTGGCATTCCATAAATTCGTGTTGTCTGCTAAATACCTAAAAAAGTCTTATTGGAATATTCTTCTGACATTCCATTACATCAATCATTCGTTTATTTCCAACTTTTATAGATTCATACAAAAAGGAATGTTTAATCTAACCCCCCGATGCCATCAAACGCCACAAATTAACAATTCCAACTTTCAATATACGTCATAACCCTAAAAAGCAGTGGCGGGCAAAAACGACCAAGTTAATAGGATTGACAAGATTCCGGAGACGACCAATAAAAGATGGGGGCCGATCCCATAAAACTATAAGGAGGAAATATGTCTAGAGGATATTTTCTGAGCTATAACCGTGACCATTGGAACCCCGAATGTCATACCAATGAATTCATGTCCCGTTTTTTAGCACGGTTTATCGCGTTTCTTTATTACGGTCGGTCGTTTTTTGGCTTGTTGGGTATGTATTTTTATGGGCAGCATTTGAGGGGTTAGCCAGCTTCACCGCGAATTTGTTTATAGCTCACATATTGGTTTCGGTGATAGCATTGTCTGTTTTATTTTTTAATAATGCTGTAATAGGTTCGTGTTACGTTTATTTCTATTTTATTTCAGTTGTAAAAGTTTTCAAATTGGGGACAGATTCTTTCAGTCATATTGTATTAAAGTTCATTTTATGTGTGGACATGGAAGTGCTTATCTATTAATAACTTGTACTATTGCGTAGCAATATATAATATATTGGGCCTCATCAGAAGGCTTAAAGTCACCCAAAGGGCAATGGAGAGGGAAATGCTCGGAGTTTCCTTGCGTGATCGAATCAGGAATGATGATATCCGCAAGAGAACCAAGGTTACCGACATAGCCCGAAGGATCGCCGAATTGAAGTGGCAGTGGGCAGGGCACATTGCTCGCAGAACAGATGGTCGATGGGGCCGATAAGTTTTGGAGTGGCGACCGCGTACCGGAAGACGCAGCGTTGGACGGCCTCCCACAAGGTGGACCGATGACCTGGTGAGGGTCGCGGGTAACCGATGCATGCGAGACGCACAGGACCGGTTGTTGTGGCGACACTTGGAGGAGGCCTATGTCCAGCAGCGGACGTCTTTCGGCTGATATGATGATGATGATGATGATAACTATTTCGAAACACCAAACAAAACTGCAAAAAATATCATATTGTTATTTATTGTGTATTACTATTTGTACATGATGTTGAAATGTAGGGAACAGCATGCTTTTCTTTTCGATTTAAGGGCCAGTCCAATATTTACAAAGTTTAGTTATTCATAATAATGTGTACAATAACCTCTTAAAAGGGTTTCTATAACACCTTGTTAAATAACTTTGAAAACTTAAGTTAACTCGGTAACTTAAGCTTTCTTCAACTCTTAGAAGTTTAGCTTGATTGGAATAGTGAAAAAACCCTGAAAGTTTTAGGGAATACAGTAATGAACCAACGTATTTGATGTAAGTACCTGCCTATGGTTTGATTTTAATAAATTTAACAACGTATTGTATAGAATGGTACTGGTTCCGTATGGTGTCGGACGTGTAAGAATAGCACTATCCCATCACTTCCCGTGGGTGTCGTAAGAAGCGACTAAAGGACTCACCAGAGAATGGGCAGCAGCATTCTCTGTAGGTGCATTGCTACAGCTACACTGCGATACCCAGGCCGCCTGCCAAGCGTGGCAATTATGGCAAACCTCCGGCTTCGGCTTCGGCTGATATGATGATGATGATGATAGAATGGTACTTGTTCAATTCAATTTTTTCCCTAACTTTATATATCCTATAAATTTACTATAGCACGGTTAGATGTTTTTTCTCACACATAAACAACCGGGTTACCGGGAAAACACCTAAAAAATTCATCAAAAAATATTAAAGACTCGAGTCCATTAAAAACCCATCCCATACCAATCTAACGTCAAGTGAAATGCATCCTCTCATCCTCCAATATCATAGAAATGTCATAATTATGACACTCAGGACTAGGGCGACATCAAACATTCGCATTATAAGACAAAGCATTGAATACAAAGGGCTGTATTAAAAACGCGAGTACTGTGGCCACCCCAATATGGGGGGCTTTCGACTCGATCTCGAGAAGACATCCATTAGGTATTATTGAAAATTTTAATATCAAAAATTGCGGAGAAACATTTTTATGTTACGATACGACTTTTGATTTTGCTGGTTAACAATTTATGTGAAACCGATCCTAACTACTTATGATGTTTAAAAATATCATAAATAATGATTTTGTTACTTTAGTTATAAATAGCTTTTGCGCGTGGCTCCGACCGCGGCTCCGCACGCGTGGATGTTGATTTTCGCGTAAAACGGTAGCCTATGTCCTTCGCCATATTATACGGCTTTATATCTGCTGACGATCCGTTCAGCCATTTTAGGGTGAAAGCGTAACAGACAGACAGACAGAGTTACTTTCGCATCTATAATATTAGTAGGGATGGAGTTAGTGTAGGGAATAATTATGATTATACTGAATGTTTGACACATTCAATTGTAATAGGAAGAGGAAGGATTCTTTAAAATACTTCTTTTGCTATCTCACTCTATCCCGTGGTGTCGCTACCATGCATACTATCACATTCACATTCACACACATCACACACACACACACACACCATCACACACATTTGATAGTGTAGCTTTGTACCAGTAGTAGTACAAGAATTATTGTAATGAAATCAGTACACCCAGAGAATATCTCCTACAAACAAACGTTCTCGTTTTGCAGAAAAAGATTAACCCACAGACTATACGACCCGGCTACGACAGCGCCACGACTAGAATCGTGTCCACTAAAGTTCGTCGGAAACGTTTCAAGGAATATCATTTGGTATCGCGAGTGAGCCACTTCTGTTTTATAGCCTTCTCTGTATTGTGCGATTTGAATGTTACATTCTTGATATTTAGATCAATATCTGTTTCAATGTTTTGCTATTTTATACTGGTCTTGCATGTATTGTGGGACTTTTATCATAGGTATGTGTGTAAAGCAACTTAAAAGATAGATGTGTAGTGGTGAGTTCGTTGCGCCACATTTTCTTCCCAGTTAATATACTGGGAAGTGGTGGTGGGTGGTTTTTGGGGTTAGTCTTTACGAAGAACTGACGATCAAAACGTGCTAGTTCTCCGCCTAAAAAAATAAATTATTTGAATTTGATTAATAGGAAAACCTTGACTGTATTTGAAAAATACGAGTACTGTTAAAAAAATATCGTCAAAAGGTGATGATTTCACGTGACAAAGTTCTGAACTCTAAACAGATCTCGAAGACGCTTAGTTGACACTTCGCGTGACCCAAGGGCTGGCTTTTCCCTCGGACAAAGGATAAGCATTGCCATACAACGTGACAATGCCGCCAGTCTTTTGGGCACACTTCCAGTCCAGTCGACAGCGGTGCGGTATAAAATGTACTTGTTTCTAGTAAAATAATTCTGAAATTACTCTAAGATGATCTCCAAGTAATTGCTCTTCAATGTAATCTAATGTCTTTCAGTTCATGGCTTAAAGGAACAAGTCTATTTTTCGTATTATGAGAGACTTGATAACAATAAAGTTCACCCCTATTTCAGGTGTTTTATTTTTTACTAATAACAAGCACGTGTTTGACCACCATCTCACCTGATGGCAAACGATGATGTGGTCGAAGATGGAGTACGCTTGCCTAGAAGTAACCTGTTCACTCTTTGCTTAAAGACTCCCAGGTTATAGCTATCAGGAAACACAGAGTCTGGCAGGGAATTCCACTCCTTAGCTGTCTTCTTTTCTACTGGTGCCGGTCGCGTATCGCCGTACATCTTGTGGTCCGAAGGATTTTCGTAGGTAAATTATATACTTCCCTACAAGAGTACATTTATCTAGAGACGACCTTTCATACAGTTTAGTGGTGTCTTCATAATTACTGACAAAATTAAACTGCTCAATATTACTGAAAAACTTTTGATTGTTTAAAACAAAATCCTTAAACCAAGTTCTTACACGCTGATCTCATTGACAACCGCATCAAAACACCGACAGAAACATCGTACGGTTCTCAAAAATTCACACAGAACATCTGTCAGACATTTTTTCTACAAATCTTAATCCATGATCATCAAAAATCGGAAAAAAGTCGAATGTGTAAGATTTTGTTGTATTTTGTTATAAAATAAAATTATAAAGCGTAACATATCCAGCTGAGTACGTATCGAGCTTGATTTTGACGTGTGAGATGAATTAGGGTTCCGTGGCGGATAGTGGAATCAAAAATATTTATTTATTTCAGGTCTAAGTGAAGATATTGTGTTAGATTTTTGTCGAAAATCGAAGACGAAATAAATGGTTGAATTAAACGTTTACACTAAAAATTGCAGGTAGTATTTTTTTAAATATTATTGATGATAATACGAGTGGCGTTTATCTGTTTAAAAAATCTTGAGTCAATTTATTCACTGACAGAAAACGAATGAAGAAATTTTCATAGATTCGAGTCCTAAGTAAAAATCTGTATGGAAGTCCCGTCGAACACACAACTTGTTTTGAGATAAAGTTTTGATGTCAAGAATGAACATTCAAATGTTACATTTTTGCTTATTCTTTCTGTATATTTATTTTTATCACACTAACCAGTAGTGGTTACCACCAAAAGATGGTAACCACTACTGGTTAGCAATAAAGAATTTGATTGATTGACTGATCCTTGCGAAAAGGGCGAATTTCATCGATGACAATACGCGATGTCCTTTTAAATAAGTTGACCTGTCAATATGAATATTTCAATAGTAATGATGGCACTGAAGGTTGTTTATATATATCCACATATTCCACACATCTTAATTTAAACTTACCCCATACCTATTGGTTCGTGATTGTATCCAACGCAGAAACAACAAGAAATAAATTTTAAAATTCAAGTACCAATAAAATCAATCACAAAATGTATGTACGGAACTTTCAGCACCAAAACAAAACAACAGCACACCCCTGATACATTTTTAAAAAAGGAAAAAAACTACCTTTCGCGATTCGACCTGTGTTTAACCGCTGTCAAGGGTTGTCAATCATACCGTTTCGGCCCCGCCCGCCGACTCGCGTTTGACAGCCCTAGTCTGATATTATTTTACTTGTTTTTGATTTTGTTTCGTCTGTTAGTTGTTATTGTTTCTTGTTAATTAGGGCTTTATTGTTTTTGGTATATAATATTATGTTAATTTTATTTATTAGTTCAATTGAGTTTCAGTCATAACAATTTTGATTTGGCTTGAGATAGTACCTTAAATAGCTTGTTACGTAAATAGGGATGGATGATTCCTGGCTGAACATATATGATTATTATTAGATTATCGAAAAATATTGGACACATAGTTTTTACTTTTTCAAATTACTAAAAACAGATGACACGTGCCGTCATATGAATTTTCAACGCACTGTATCAGCACAGTTTTTGTTTACCTACATGAAAAAGAAAAAAATCGTCTCTAATATTTTTTGGAAATCTATCTGATGGGCTATTTAGATTTTTTCAGTCATAGAGTAGACCCTATAATGCCCTATTATGTACCAACATGTGGCCCACACTTGGGAGAGGCCTATATCCAGCAGGTCCAGCAATGGTCGTATTTCAGATGAAATTAATTAATGTAGCACTATTGCTTCTAAAGTTACCTCTGTCAAATGTCATCATCAGCATCATATTAGCCAAAAGATGTCCATACATAGTCCTCCCCCAAGTGTCGCCACAACAACCGGTCCTGTGCGTCAAATATTTTGTATGTAAAATAAATAGTAACGTTTAGAACAATTAAAATACTACAGGGGTATTTATGAGTGAATAGGTTACTTCTATGAAAACGGGTTCCATCGTCGACTACAACGTTGCTTACCATCAGATGGGTTAGTAATCAAACGCGAGACTGTCAGTCAATAAATATATAAATTTTAATTTTTCTAGGCTGACCAATGTCAAACATTTATCTGTCTGTGTTCATTTGTGAGCTAATCAGCTAAGTTTCTTATTACTATTAATTTCTAAAAAGATACTTCACTAACCACTTGTTGCACAAATCACAATCCCTACTAATATTAATAATATTATGAATGCGAAAGTAACTCTGTATGTCTGTTACGCTAAAACGGCTGAACGGATCGTCATGAAATTTGGCAAATAAATAGCCTGGGATATGGAAAAGGACATTTTTACGCGATAACCAACATCCACGCGGGTGTAGCCGCGGGCAAAACCTAGTTTAAAATAAAATAAAACTCTTCAAAACTCTAAATATTCGACCACATCGCATTGACATGAAACTGACAGCTGACAGATGGACAGACAAACCGATATTTATATACGTAACATCGCTTATTATTAAATCATCAATCAGAATTAAGTTTAGCTTGGAATCCATGTTTAATTACTGGTTACGGGTTATTGATTAATTTCCATCATATGTTATGGATCTTGACTCTTGAGGCTACTTTTTTATGGAATTAGTGTAAAAAGGTGAGTTTTATTTATGATTTTGACTTATTTTAATATATTCTTTTATTGAAATGACGTTACATACAGTCATTGTGATAGTCTTGAGATGACAACTGAGATCATAGATGATTTAATTATAATAAGGCTTGAGGATAATGTATTTACATTTTATCAGAAATACAAAACATTATTTAGTTACTGCAAATATTATAATTTTGCAATCGTGAATTTTGGGGAAGAATTTAACTAGAAATGGGTAAAACTAGACTTCTACAGAAGTCTAGTTATCTAGTTCAGGATTATTAAAAAAAAACTAGCCATATGATTAGTTTCTGCTAATCAATATTTCAAGTAAGCATAGGGTTAACATTTGTTTTTTATAAATAGGGCTGCAAATCTTTAGTTGACATCCCAACTCAACACACAAAAATACATCAAGTACAGCTTGGCAAAAAAGAGTCTGGAAAAAATGAGGGCGCCACTGTCTCACTTAACGCACCATAATATGGGAAATCAGTAAGAGAATTTAATCAAATTGTTAAAAATAAATGTGGAACAATAAACGTTACTCAAAATCTAACACTTGTCGGCCAAGTGGTGTCGACCTAGTAAAATATTTAGTTCCACTTATCACCACATCATACTCTTTTTTGCCAAGCTGTACTATACAGGGCCTAGCTCGATTGTTTTTGACGTATAGTAACGTAGCGTATAATTTTACTATAACTATACTACACGTATTGCACTTAAATTAATTATTTCAATTGGACACTAATTAATATTTTTGTATGATACAAATTGTGTATGTTACATAGTAGGTATCTAAAATGCTATGAGGTTGTAGATTTTTATATTCAAACCGGCCCCGGCGACACACCGGTGTGTCGCGAATTAATCGCGAATTTAATGTTTATTTACATATACATAAGATTTACTTTATATTAGGGAATTTTCACATGTTGGGCCGGAGTGGTTAAGTACGTTAATCTTACTATACGCCCTCTGTATTATAGATTTCATCTACCCCAAAAACTCGACGTATCAAATAAATCGATTTCTCAATCTCAAGTACCTACAGTTTTTGTACCTATTGTGAACCACTCAATAATCTTGATCCATTGAGTTTCATTGAAGAGGGATATTCGCAAACCATTGTTGCGTAAATTTCCGAAATAATTGGATTAACACAGGTAGGGAATGACATTCATCGAAAATACCGCAAACGATGTTTTTTTTTGTTGCAACACTTTTTTTGGGATTGTTTTTGTCACATGTTACTGAACGCGTTACATGGGTTTAAAGGTAAAAAATGTTGGTTTTGATGTCTACCGAATTGTGTGTGGTGTTTACTGATTGATATCGTCGCGTTCCTGAAGTAAAGAATACAATATTATTTATTAGAACTTATATCAAAAGTGAGGAGGTAAAATTTTTGGCTGTAGAATTTACTTTCACTGATAAGAAGCTACAGTGAGGAACTTGTGGCTTAATGCAGCTAGGACGATGTTCGAGGATAAGCAACGCTTACTGAGGACAGTCCATGAATAGGTGACAAACTTAACACATCAAGACACCTCCTTGCTTCGGAAACCACGTTCAACTGTTGTCCCCGGCTGTCATTTAAACATTTTTGACAGTTGTTACCGGTAATCAGAAGCCAAGAATTCTGACACTAGTGGGGGGACACCAAGGTATATCGTGATATACAGGGTTCAGATAGTTCATCATCATCATCATCATATCAGCCGAAAGACGTCCACCTTGCGTGATCGAATCAGGAATGATGATATCCGCAAGAGAACCAAGGTTACCGACATAGCCCGAAGGATCGCCAAATTGAAGTGGCAGTGGGCAGGGCACATTGCTCGCAGAACAGATGGTCGATGAGATAGTTCGCTCCAAGTAAAATGTTGATACTCAGCTGCATCCAGTTAGACTGGAAGCCGACCCCAACATGACAGAGACAAAACGAGCCAGACTGATTGATGGGAAGCTACACTATCACGTAGTTTCATATCATTGAAAACAGTAAGCTACCTTTGGAAAATGCTACATCAACGATGCCATGGGACAGCCAGTCTTATAACAACACCAACTGCCGGTCTATTCTGTCGACATCTCACCTTGTTCACTTAAGTGGAGTGAACGACAAGTGAGCTGTCATTACATCTTGTCTGTATGGTTTGACAGCTCACTTCGATAAGTTTACAGAATCGCACTGCTGAACTACACTTCAAGAACTAAGATGGTTGATTGACTGGAATTGACTTAACTGTAACTTGCCCGGCTTGAGAATATCTTCATGGGATGCGACGAACTGTGAATAATTGTGTGTGGTCATGATGAGAGACGTAGTGGCATAGTGATATTCAGTAATAGACAGCATATAGCTATAATAATATTTCAAATAATTGGGAATGATAAAGTGTGAGCCACAATTAATTGGATTGATTATTTTAATAGGAAAATGGGAGTGTCGAGTGTTTATGAAATACCTTAACTCCGAACTCTAGGAAATCATAATAATCCTAAAAGGTTCAACGTCTAAGCAGAATTTCGGTGGACCTTCAGAATTAGGACCCGATAGTGATCATCATCATCATCATCAAATCAGCCGAAAGACGTCTGCAAAATAAGTTCATACATTTTGCCGTGTATGTTTTAATTAATCGAGTCTTTGAACCAAATGCTTGCAAAAAACGGGATAGTCATTGATTAAAAACCTTGTTTAAACAAATATATCAATATTTCACTTGAAAAGACAGTCGTTGACCCAAATCTCCATAACCCAGAAGAATGTAAAACTTCTTGTCTATAGCATTGAGTATTCAATGAATATCGCTGGCTATATGTAAAACAATCTTCCATATTGGCCGTAAGTTATTCAAAGCTGTACCAGTTCAACTTTCCTGTGTTTTATTTGCTCATCGAGTTGCGATACTCTGTGTGTGGAGTATGGCATGAAATGAAGAGAATCAAGACCATTCTGATCCTAACTTTCAATATTATAAATGCGAAATTTTCTTTTGGTCGTTTGTTGTGCTTTCACGCCTTCACAGAGATTGGTACAGAGGAGCTCGTGGTTAAAAACTAACAGCCGAATGGGGATGACTGACAATCTTAACATACCAAGACTCCTCCGTGCCTCGGAAAGCACGTTAAGCCGTTGGTCCCGGCTATCATTTGTAGATCTATGGCAGTTGTCACGGATTGTCAGAAGCCAGAAACTCTAGCTCCAGTCTTGCCAAGAAGTACCATATTACCCAGTTTGGTTGTGGAGGTCTGGTAGGCAACTACTCCACGTAAAATGCTGGTATTCAACTGAGCATCCGGTTTGACTAGAAGCTGACGCAATATATTTGGGAACAGGATATGCAGATAATGATGATTGGTACTGATATCACAAACATGGGACCCTTTTTTTGCAAATATCTTCATTAACATGAGCAAAAACGCGAGCACACGCAAGTTACACTTTACCCCACCTTATAAAAATGTTTATAAGGAAAGCAATAATAAATAAATAGATAATTTATTATTATATTAGGACGACTGTTGATGTCTTATTTTTTATAGGTAAGCACTTTAATATTATACAATAGCTAAATTAACAAATACACTAAACTTACGACAAACATTAGCATAACAAAATTCGTCCTCAACGCTAGTTTTTGTATTTAGTTTTGAAATAACATAATAATCACCATTATTCGGTATTACTGATTATTTTGTGAGACTTTTCTGGCAGAAACTAGTTTTTTTTTTTCTAGATATTTCAACGACCCAGGAAAGCATGTTTGGCAGAGACTGGCGAGAAGAGCCGACCCCAAATGATGGAATAGTTAGTAATAGCGAGTTTTTTGAAACTGTAACATTAAGTACTGCGACAAAAATTGAACTTAGGAGTGGAATTCCCTACCAGAGTCTGTGTTTCCTGATAGCTACAACTTGGGAGTCTTTAAGTCAAGAGTGAATAGGTTTCTTCTAGGCAATCGTGCTCCATCATCAACCACATCATCGCTTACCATCAGGTGAGATAGTAATCAAACGCGTGCCTGTCAATAGTAAAAAAAAACGGTTATAGAACTCACGAAATCGCTTCAGTCTTCCACTTACACCACATTGTAAAGGGGATGTCAGAATATACGTCAAACGTCATCGGCCTGGAAGACAGCTCTTCGGTTTTGATACAGCCGTGTCTTATAAATATTATATCCATGTGCCCTGGACCTTATATCGACAACATTGCTATTCGAATTTATACTTTATCTGATGAAATTTAGAGTAAGTTTTTGACTGGTGATTAAGCTCCATTAAGGTTAGTCAGCAAAGACTTTGTAAAGATGAGCAACCAATTATAAGTCAAGTTTGATATTACTCTTTAGAATTTTGATTTCTTTCAATTCTTTTTGTATCGGTTTGACGAGCGAAGTGGTTATTTATAATTAAAATGGCGATTTCTGATCTCTTTGGCGTATGATACGATTTTAATTTTGTGTCGATCAAATGGATTATGTGATTCTTATTTAGGATTAAATTTTATGTGAAGATTTGCTTTGCATAGCTGGGAGACTTTTGTTAATTGAACTGGTATAAGCAGACTCAGATGCTTTTGCGTAACTTGCAGATTCTTCTTCGATGAGTCAGAATAAAAAACAAAATAACTTTCTTCTTAAGATATAAGGAGTGGATTTCCCTTCCGAAGTCTGTCTTTCTCATGATAGCAATAACCTGTGGGTCTTTAATTTAAGAGTAAACAGATGCCCCAGACATTTTGCCATTCAATTAGCGAATATGACTGTCGAAATGCCAAAATGTAGGAATTCGATCACGTGACATCATAGCATCTGTCAAGCCCATACATTTTTGACGTATTGACAATCGCCTTCACCACGCTACCATTGACAGAACCTCACTTGTCTCGAGCCCCTGGTTACTTCTAGGCAAGCGTGCTCTATCGTCAACCTCACCATCGCTTTCTATCAGGAGAGATTGTGGTCAAACACGAACCTATCATTTAAAAAAAGTGGGACTGGACGAGTCATATTTACGGGATGCATGATAACAGATGGGGCAAGATCATCACACAGTGGGTGTTTGAAGGCGGGAGTCGTCACCGAGATGGACCTTAAAAACATTGACATATAACTGACAATGCGACAAATTTGTCATAAACTGACATAATTATCGCTATTGAGCGACATATGTTGTTTAGTAAGGCAGAGAATGTATGCTACCAGCATACGTGCAGGTTGCAAGCAATTGAATGAATTACATTCCCCCAGTAATTTCGTGCGATACTTGAATGAGGTGGGTGGTCTATGGTTCGAAGAGGACCACACTGCAATTTTTGCGTATGCATTGATTATATTCTGCAACGTTGCTGATAGCTGATGTTTCATCTTCTTTTTGCATCTTAGTAAAAATATTCTATCGATAAATAGTATCTAAATAAATAATAATAAGAATAATATCGAGGTTGTCGACATGTGGAATGTGGACTCGGCTGTCATTGTGCCGAATGTCGTGGCTAATGGCTTGATAGCCAAAAGCTTCGACGACCACCTGTCGAAGTTGGCGTTACGCAGTTGGGTAAAGGGCCTGATACAGAAGGCAGTACTCCTCGATAAGGCTCGTGTAGTGAGGAGGTTCCTTTCTCTGGAGACCCAACCACCGGTAACTTGGACCCTGCTCCCGACACCGGCGGGCTACCTACTATTTTTGTATTTTTTTTTAATTAAAAATGTAAACTATAAGTATGTATATACAAATTAATAAACGAACGAATAATACATTATATTGAATGCCAAAAAGAAGAGATACAATGCATGTTACATTATCATGATAATACATATTTATTGGTAAAAATAAAACAAAAATACTTTTTTATTAAATAATTAAAAGTTTTAATTGATTGATCGTTTGCAGGGGATATCTCTTTGGAACTACTTTGGAACTATTTTGCAAAAAATGTTTTACTTATAGAAAACTACGCTATAACTGGTCGCCAGCTTTCTTATGAAGAATTTGGACTTGAGAACTATTATCAAACCTTACTTGAATGACAAATTTGTCAACTTTTCAGGCTGAAGTGGAGTAAGTAGATACTCAACTCATCATTATCATCATCTTAGCCAAAGACGTCCACTGTTGGATATAGGCCTCCCCCAAGCGTCGACACAACAACCAATCCTGTGCGTCTCGCATCCATCGGCTAACCGCGACCCTCACCAGGCCATCGGTCCACCTTGTGGGAGGCCTTAACACGCTGCTGCAAGTTCTCACTACTCAACTCAACTGCTACTCAGCTGCGAATTGTTAATATAGAAACCAGTAATTTTATCCTGAAATGCTCAAGTTCTTGTGGAACATGCCATGGAAACAAAACCGCAAAAAATTGCTAGTACAAATATATTTAAACCCCGATGCTAAAGTTACTAACTCTTACTAGTAAACGTTGATCGAGAATCAATATAAATGATTACAAACATCGATTCAAGAATACTTAATCAAACGATCCCATTCAGAGTCAATTCCACCATGAAAGAACAACAAAATACACCATTATTAGTCATTTATTTTCCAAATGACAATAATACTGCTACCATAAAAGATCAGGCCAATAAAAATCAATACAAACTCGAACTGACCAGAAGTCCCTGGTCGATTGTCTGTGGATATTGTACGGGAAGTGGTCAGCTACTTACGGCCCAATACGTCTTGTAAATATGGGTATGAGCAAAAAGATTATCCGTGATTGTTTATTGTATTGAATCGTTTATGTACGGTTAGAAAAGCAAACTCTAAAATTTCAGATGCAAAGTATACCATCAGTCTTATTTCTTTTTATGGATGTGAAATCATCTAATGACCCCTTCCGCTCTGGGTAGAATGGTGTCAGACTCTTACTGACTAAAACCCATCCGTGCTTCTCCTAGTGCCCTTTGCTTTCCAGGGCCGCGGTAACTCTTTCAAACAAAATCCACAACCCTGGCAGAGTATAATCAGTCTTCGATGGTTCCACTGTTGGGACACAGACCTTCTCTCTATGAGTGGAAATGGGTGGTAATCCACCACACAGTCCCTATGCAGATCGAGGGATTTCACAAATCTCTCTCTTTTTAGATTTTTTTCTTCCCAGGGTAAGCTTTACTATTTTTGCCTTCACAGTTTTGAGAACAGTGATTATGAAATAAATTATACAGTGCTGGCTTCGAAGATCTCGAACCGGGCGACCTGGTACATTTTTGTATTTCTGACGCCAATTTTTACTTCAATAAATTTATTATGTTTAGATGATCATGTTTAGTCATGTGTATGATTTTGCTGACCGTCCTGCAAACGGTAGGCAAATGAGTTGTGCGAGTGCCGATACCCGCGGTAGAGAACTTATTTTCATATTTGTCCCTCTACATTATTTATTACATTTGTCTTAGGGCTGCCCCTGGGCACCAATGTTACCATTCATGTTAGAACAGTCTATTTTCCTCCGCTACTTAGCTACTGCGAATGGCAGTTTAGAACCAACTATGAGTTTGCCATACAATGTGGCAATGCTGCCAGCCTTTTGGGTACATTACCAGTGGCCTGCGATGCGGAGGAATTTTTCGACGCCATGTTTTAGATTATTTTTAGTTTTAGTTAAGAGTATTTTATTTAAGTGTGTATATAGTAATAACTATGAGTTGAAAAGACAAATGGTTCATCATCCAGGGGAAAAGAACTTCTATTGCTCAGTGTGAGAAGTCCTTTCCTAGAAACAGGGCGCTGACGACCCATCTGAAGACTCACCAAGATGTGAATAGCAAATGGCGAGTTCCAGTGTTCAAGCAGAGAATGTAAAGACTGCCTTCAATGCCCCATGATTTGACTGATTTAGTTCCTAATATTAATATTTTCTCAGTAATAGTACCCGGACTTTTCTTAACCTAGAATCATTTCAACCGATATCTAAGACCTAATTGAACCCTTAACTCTGGCAGCTAGCCTAAAATAATCTTCATTAACTTAATGTTACTGGGATTTGATATTTTTTCGTAGTTGTTGTTAGCACAAAAAAACTTGAACCTAAAAAAAAATCTCTCTTTTCGTAAAATTAATGAATTAGTTTGACTAAATCTCATCTGAGAAACCCAAATTCTGCTAATAAATATTAGATTTCAAGATTAAAACCGCGTTTAAGTGCAATAGACATATCTCAGCCACTTAGCTTAATCAGCCGTTTCATTAAAAGCCTAGCCTTTTCATTTAACTGCAGCGTTTAATTAGCGGCAAAAAATCGGCGCAGTTAGATGAATAGGCTGATTAAGCTAGTTGGCTGCGACAGGCATAGACAAGTTATAATTTTTAGAGCATCATTTCTGTAACTCGCACCCGTGAAATTGTTTCAATGTGCCATATTATCGCCAAGGTACTGCACATGGTTCGTGAAGGCTATCCATCATAATGAATAATACACCATATTCACTTTATTACCGTCCAAAATCTCTTCCAAAAAGTAAAGGACATTGAAGAACCGATAGACAATTAAGATAAAATTTAACGAGCCCCGAAAGAGGCAACCATGGGCTTTGACGTGACCACGCGTATTGTTCATATTTTTTAGTCTGCCGATTGTCCCATAAGCATGGTATTCAAATTAGGTCCGCGCATTGTACTCAAGGAATACATCGCCAATGTTTGTGTTGGACTTAGGGTGCGGCCATGTTAGATGCTGGACACACAGAAAAGACGTAAGACGAGGACGGGGCGCGGACATGTCTCTTCCGCGTCTCTTTCATACAAAATGTACCTATAGGAGCGTCGCGATGCAAAACATATAGGAAGGGCAGAACGCGGATATGAAGCTTACTCGTCTGCGCCCTGTTGTAAAACATACAGAAAGGACGGGGCACGGGCGCGAGCGGACGAGGGATGGGCGAGAACGGGAGAGCAGGGGCGTGGGCGGTCACCACCACAATTAACCACGTCGCTTCTGTGCCTCGTCTTTTCTATATGATTTAAAAAGTCACAACGGCACCCCGTCTGTGCCCTGTCCGCGCCCCGTCCTCGTCTTACGTCTTTTCTGTGTGTCCAGCGACTTAGACGAAGTTGGTAGATTCTAATAAAGGATAAGGTACTTACAAATTGAGTTAAATGCGGTCATGGTACAGGAACTATAATTATTAGAAGAAAAATACGTGGTATCCAATTCGTATTGGAATCTAAATGAAAAAGGATATCCAAAAGTCACACTAATCTATAAGTAACTTTTTTTTGTTAGCGAAGGAAAAGAGTGACAAACAAGTAAGAATAATCAAAAGTGACCAATAAAGAATAGACATAAATCAAATATAGAGGAGAATAAAACAAAATAAACCATTAGGCCTGTATTGTCCAAAGGGTTAGGCCCACCCCCTCTTATCTGGTCTATATTTTCCAAATCGTAAGTTTATTATTGCAGGGCAACCGTGTGGTTGCGGATTTTGTTCGAAAGAGTTACCGCGGCCCTGGAAAGCAAAGAGCACTACGAGGAGCATGGATGAGTTTTAGTCAGTAAGAATCTGACACTCCCTCCCGCTCCACCCAGAGCGGCAGGAGTCATTTGATGATTTCTGATCCATAAAAAAGGGCAGCTGTGTCTCTTTGAGTCACGTTGTTGTTAATATAATTTCATTCAGAAACCATCATCTGCCTAGCCTTTTCCCAACTATATTGGGGACGGCTCCCTGTCAAAACGGATTCAGCTGAATACCAGCGTAGAGGGGTTGCCTACCAGACCTCCACAATCAATTAACTGGGTGTGGTAGTTCTTGGCAAGACTGGTGTCAGATTTTCTGGTTTCTGAGAATCTGTAACCACTGCCAAAGATCTCCAAATGACAGCCGGGACCAACGGCGAGGCACGGACGAGTCACGGTATGTTAGAAGGTCACCCGTCCACAGATCAACTTCATGCGTTTGTTATAAATACTACTATTAAATAGCCTTTACTAAAATTATTCCGCAGTGTGTCCGCACCTTAGGATCTTGAATAATTATCCTATTATGTATCGCACTCTAAACAGATAGCTCTATTTGAACGTTCGCTAAATCTTTGTTTTTCTTCAAGATAATCATTTTTATGTGAATTTTGTCTGAAAGAAGAAGACTTTACGCTGTCCCTGAATAAATTGGGATTAATTGATGAAAATGATGATGGTGATATCAATTTTGTCTTCTGTTTTAAGTACTAGTACTAAGACATTAACAATAACCAGCTTTTGCTTGCGACGAAATCCTCTCTTAGTGCTCCCCTACACTCCCGAAGGAACCTATTTGCCAAATTTCAATTTTCTACGACCAGTATTTTCGGCTGTGCGTTGTCTGTCAGTCATTCATCAGTAACGTAAAAGTTTTTTTGGTGTAAACTGTAAGTATAGTAAGCATTTGTTGAAAAAAAAACTGTGCCAAAATTCAATCAAATTGGTTCAGCGGTGTCAACGAAACAAACAACTAACAGGGCCCTAACCACCAACTCTTAAAGCAGTATTACTTCAATATTACTTCCAGTGGGAAAGGACGTACAGAACGTATAGCTCCGTCTCTTTCTAAGAGTTGGTGGTTTAGGCCCAGAAATATTTTTATACGAGTATATTAGTCTGGATTTGATTGATTGGATATTTTATGTATTCCTGTATTCGTTAATTTGGTAGTACGTAAGTAAAGGTTTTGTAACCAATGACTTGTACAGTTAGACCACCCAAGTCTGCTTTCGTACAGGCGGAAAAGGCCCAAGGGATGTCTTTATTACTGTTGTTTTAAGCAAGGACGTAGTACTTCATTTTAAACTTTAAGCGATCTCATCATGTTGCAAAATATTATAAACTGTTGTTATAGGTATGTGGAAGCTTGTCCGAAATGCTTGAACACGGATTTTTTCAGAATTTTCCATTTGAAACGACAGGAGTTTATCTTTCCAAACGTACACCTCAAATATGTCCGAGAAAATTTTAGGAAAAATCCTGCTGTTCGCCAATTCACATCAAAGACCCAATGTAGCTACCATCACTTTTTACAACAACGAAAAAATGAACAGACACACAGTGGTACACAACCTTTTCTTACCGCAAAAAAGTTTTCCGTGGGCCAACCGGGCATTTTTCCCTCCGCCATACAAACGAACCGCAGCGTTTAAAATACAGAAAAAAAAAGTTGTCGGCACTCGCCTCGACCGACAAAAGAGGATTTTTTATTTTATATTCCAAATATTAAAGGACATCGTTAGCGGTTAGCATTTGTTAAATATCTGAAATATTTTCGTGAGCTTTTAGGGCTTGAGTTTGTTTTTTTTTTTAGCAACGGCACGCGAGCGAGTTGTCTTGTTTAAGTGGGCTGTTTAAAAAATAAAGTTTTTTTTTCGCCCAGCGGTTATTGTTTTGCGAAAGTTGCAACCTTTCACCGCAAAGGGTGTTATAAGTTCTTGAAAGGAAAGTTTTTAATATTTTTTCGTCCAGATGCTCGGACGCTTTGACGCTCTGTGCGGTTGAAGATTTGTTCTATTTCTGCTGTCTTTCGTTTGTGGTTAATTGTGTGCTTTGTAGAATTATTTTTATTTAATCATGTGACGGATTCCACAAATGCACGCCTCCTGTCTTTTCCCACGAGTGAGGAAAGGATTTTATTAGGATCGGGTCATTTAATTGAGTGCTATTGGCATTATACAAGTTTGCTTGAAAGGCTGATATCTGCGTAGAAAAACTGTTTTATCTGATTTCTATTTAGTGGTAGAAAGAAGACCGTAGAAATATTTTGCCCGGCGGACTTGGCCCTTGAGCGTCAGTGGTTACCAAACCAGCACATAAACTGTTGTCTTGATCTATATCTATTGAAACTTCGACTAGATCACTTACAATATAATTGGAAGCACTGTCAAGATAAAATCAGTGTTCAAACATTTTTTCCTCCCTTTTTCCATCATAAGCTGCGCGAAAACTCACAAACTCCTGAATCAATTAACCCCAAACTACTAACAAACGAAAACGCTAAAACGCTTAAATATTAACGCCAGTACCTCTGAAATTCAATGAACTATATCAACATTCCCAATTGAGCCCCCGGGGCGTGTCGGGCACGTGCAAATGTCATGCAATATGTTGACAATTGCACCTCTCTTGCCAACAGGTGGTAGAGTTCGATCAGGTGTGTTCAGATTGGGGGAGCTGCTGGAGTGAGTACTTGAACTAGTAACTGATGCAAGAGAGAATGATGTTTGAATGGACGTAAACGAGACAGTACTCAAATAAAATGTTTTTTCCTTTTTTTACATTGCTCATAATGTAAATTGACAGTTTTTGCAATGTTAATCATTCATATCACTATATACCAGTACCAATTGTGAATTGAACAGGGAATGTTGAATCTTTAAAAATTACGTCGATTTATGTACCTATATCAGAACTGCTTAATACGGATATTGAGCCATCCACATCATTATACAATAAATGATTCAAACGTCATCACCCTACTTTGCCTCTTTTTTCTTGTGCCCACATTCCTGTACCAGCTTCACCCAGGCAGCATACATATAAGTATTATTAACTATCAAAAAAATAATTTGAAATGAGAACCTACCCGATTGAGGAGGTCTTTCTCATTCGCTACTAACTCACTTCTACTGTTACTAAATAACTTCTAAATCTGATTTCTTAAAAGCTAACTCAAGAAGTGAATCAAGCAGCTAACCCCGTCTAAACACAGCACAGTGCATACCATCTAACTCTCTGCGGAGCGTCTGTGCAACGACATTAGACATTACGTTACAACTTGGTTCAAGTAGTCTCTGATTTGTTCACACTTACACATTATTTCAATAGCTTTTGTCACTTTCCAAATTTGACTTGGAATATTTGAGAGCGGAGAGTTCAGCGGAGAGTTCAGCGGAGGTAAATTAGGTGGAGATGTTGAATTCAAGCTATTTGTGATTTTGGCCTTTTAGAATATATGTCCATTTGGTACTCAGTGTCGGAAAAAACATTATTTAGATATTGAATCCGTCGCATGAGAGACGCACAAGACTGGTCGATGTGGCGACCCTCAAACGTTGCCACATCGACCAGTCCTGTGTCCGGTCTATCTCCAACAGTGAACGTCTTTCGGCTGAAAAAGAAGAATCCATCAACAGAAAGATCTTGATTTAGTACTTTCCTAAAGTTCACAGTAGTAAAATAAAAGAAAATCACAACAAGTCAACAGAAATAAAAAAAACGCAGCGAATGATGAACTTATTACGGGCCAAAGCAATTCTAAAGGAGCCTCAGGGACAAAACCACAACACAATATTATAACTATGTCCTACATCTGCAAAATCACATACAACAGAACCCAACGACTCCTGCACACCTAAAAATACACCTCTATCTCAATTCTCCGATCTTAAAAAATCATATATCCAGAAATATGTCGCTTAGATAACATGTCATTACGCTTTCTACGCTCGGCTAGCGTTGCGAGCGTAATTTTTATCGTTCTGCTCACATCTGAAACTTCAGGATTAATGATCCGGCGCGTCTAGTCATACGGTTCCGCCGAATGCCGTAAAAACGCTATGCGCAATTCAGTTTTGGTGAAGGATTTGTGTTTTTTTTTGGAGATGGTATTTCTTGGTGTGGTCGTGGTTGTTAAAATCATGTTAGAATCGGTACTGGTCTTTATGTCATGAGTGAATAGGTTACTTCTAGGCAAGCGTGCTCCATTGTTGACCACATCAACGCTTTCCATCAGGTGAGTAGATAATATGACAGTGAATATCAAGATTAACTCTGTAAATCTATTGGACTATGGTCGAACACGTTGTTGACAATACAATTTTATTTAGAAAGTTCGTGGTTACAATGACATTTTGACGTGATTGTAACCCTTGACTATTTTAAAATCAGGGCTACAGCTGTGTCTATCTATTTGTTTCATATTAAGCTTTTTTTAAACTGTATTTTTTCTGTTTTCAAGTTGAATTATTATATTCTAGGTAACCTTCTTCTTTAAGCAATTGAAGGGAAATTTCGCCAGTCACAGGTCCATTTAAATTCCAGTTGAAATGAGCTGCATCTTGTTGTTCTACTATCATTTAATTACGTTTACTTTCATATTTTGACTTAGCTTATATTGTCTTTTTCGTTCTTTCTGTATCATTCTCCTCATTTCTTCAGATATTGCGATTTATGCTTTACACGGGTCTACTGCTATTCTATTCTAAACATCCATAGATGCCACATCCATGAAACCGTCGCTTCAATCCTTGTCATCCGACCTTTAATTGCTCTCATCCTGATACGGCTGGTATATCGAGCGAGAAAATGGGTTTTTCGCTGTGGTAAACGGTAGCAACTTTGTACTACAGCACATTATCGGATTTGCTAGCAGCTCTGTACGATTGCATGTAAGCTTGTCGCGAATTGGTGCTGTGACATAGTTGTCTGATGTGATTTGAATATGTACGTTGGTTTTTTTATGGGTTTGTTCGTGCTTTGACTGTTTGTTTCATTTTGGTTGGTACTTGTTCTAGTATGTATATTCTTACGTATAGACGTATTTACTACCTTATCATAATAATTTTACAATCTAATGTAATGTTGTCATTTAGTCTATCGTTATTCATTACTCTGATATTTAGAAAGGTATTCACTTAATTTTGATCTCTGACATCTACGAGGATCTGATTTATGACAGTTTTTAGAATTCAGTAATAATATAAAGTAATTACGGGAATTCAGCTGCATCCTTTTAGGCTAGAATCTTATCTCTCTCTCTAATCTTTGACTACCCTGTGCAAATACGAAATAGCCTGCAGCAACTCATCTGAACATATAGACGAGCGTATCGAACAAAACCTTTAAAAAACACTGTTATTAAATGTTCATTAAGCTGCGACAACAAACTTATAAACAAATCAACATCAAGCAATAATCACTCCTAATCTCGAAGAAATAGAATTCAAACCAACTGCATTAGCAACTTCGTCACTTCCTGTACACAAATGATGAAGTTATTTGCAGTTTGTTTAGAGGAAATTAAACCTTATTGCTGGGGAGGAATTCTGAAATTAGTGGTTTATTAGTTGGTGTAATGAAAGCCGCAATTGAACGAAACGTAACTAGTGATTTCGAGGTGAACCGATTTGGATTAATGAATTAAATACACTCGTATGCCTGTGTTTACGCCTCGGTAAAAATATGCTCGAAGAATTTATATCATAATGGTTAAAAGGGGATTTTCAGATGAGATGGTCAATCTGAGAGCTGGAAATCCATTTTATGAGGATTCGTAAAACAAAATATTGCAAGATGTTATTCATAATACTTTTATATTATGAATAACATCTTGCAAATATTTTGTTTAGGATATGAGAAAGAAGAGATGTCTCTTGTAATATGTTTAAGCCTCGTTTCCACTAGGCAACATTTGACGCGCAACGCGTGACGCCCAACATGTTCAGCAAAGTTGCACAACAACGCGCGACGTTGCCAATAGGCGCGCAACATTGACAATGTTACTAAATAAAAGTTCCAGGTTGCCGTTCCACATGATGAGCAACATGTTGTGCATCATGTCGCGCGTCAAATGTTTTTGGAATGCATTGTAAATTTGGACTTCTCAAGGTAAAATATTGGGCCCCATGATTATTCCTAACTTCACTTTATAGTCTAAACAGCAAAAAAGGTTCTTCTGTGTCCCGGTGAATTAAAGAATTAAACCCCAAATCTTCGTCTCAAATCGGTTGAACGAAAAATCTAAGATTAATGAACTTATTTTATCCGCACATTAGCTTCGAACCGAAAATATTTTAGGGCAATTAAAATATGGTCTGTTTTTTGTTGCAAAAGAGACAAAAAATCACGCGTGACGCCCCAGGAGAGGGGTGGGTAGGATAGCAGCGTGCATATCTAAATAATTATATGGCGTTAACGGATAATGATTGAAAGGTCTTCGGATGTAGGCAGAGTAATTTTTGAGTCAGAGATATTGTTATTTTTAGGTGTGGAGAAAGAGATTTTTGTTTTAGTTTTGATAGGTTTTTCATTTTAGGTAATTTATCTACCTAATAATGATGATTGGCGCAAGCGTAATGTTCTGTATAATCTGTATTCGTTTTTTAGGATTCCTTGCCTCAGTTGACAAAAACGGAACCCAGGATCACTCTGTTGTCAGTCTGTCTTTCCGTCTGTAAAGACCCTTTTTCTCAGGAACGCATGGAGAAAACAAGCAGAAATTAATATCGAATACTCAGGTCCAAAAATCAAACTCGTGAAAAAATCAAACTTCTAAGTCAACGCAATGTAACATTAGGTCTTTTATGCTCTGTTTAGGGCGCATGCTTTGACGCTTGCAAGGAAATCAAACCCTATAAAATTAAGTAACTTCCCATTGACCTAGATTCATGAAATTCGGCAATAAGATAGTTCTTACAGTACAAGTAAAGGAAAAATTTTGAAAATTGAGATATTTAGTATTATCATAAAAAATATTTTTTGCTATTGCAAACTTTTATGTTCGGTGGAAGAATTGACCGTGACGCAAGTACATTGATGTAAGTACTTATGTAATGGGATAACATTTCTTCAACAACAAAGTTAATTTTATCTATCAATGTTACTTGCTATATTTTTTAAACTTCCATATGTACTGTCTATACTCGGAAAAAAATGAAGACTCGATCGGAACACTGGTGCAGGAATCAGACTCGCTTTTGACCGGTTTTATTAATTGCATGTATTTTAGTCCTATTAGACATATATAAGAAATGCGAAAGTAACTCTGTCTGTCTGTTACGCTCTCACGCTAAAACGGTTGAACGGACCGTCATGAAATTTGGCAGATATATAGCTAGAAGGACAGGCTACTTTTTTATGCGATAACCGACATACCTGAACGCGGGCGGAGCCGCGGGAAGAAGCTAGTAAGATATAAATAGGTATTATAAGTGTTGATTGATGGATTTAGGCTCGGTTTCTGAATTAAGAATTTTAAGTTGAATAGTTACCTACCTACTCTAACTATACCTCAGCCTGAAAACCCTGATAAGTTGTGAATTCAAAATACTCAATTCTGGAACCGACCCAGACACTCCTACATAAACTTTGGTATCATAAATATTCTTGAGAAGACTAAGTATATTATTAGCTTTCTTTTTTGCAAATGGGCAGTCTTTCGTTAAAATTCGACAATCTAAAAAGTATGACATCATAAGATCAACATCTTAAAACATAAGCTTGAACTGTTGAGTTGCAAAATGTGTTCAGATTTTTGTAACTGAGCATTCTTCTAAGTAATTCTTTATCTCATAATTCAATCAATTTACATAACCGAAATGGCTTCCATACATCTTTACTTTTCGCTTTAAATTACACAAAAACCAGTAGCAATATCCACAAGAAACCAGTCTAATAAAACATTCATATGAGCATACAGCATTAATCTTGTTAAAAAATCAAAATACATGCAATAATAATAATTGTGCTGTATTTACACGTACGGCCGGACTATTACGGTACATAATATTCTAAAACAAGACACTGTCCACTTTCTTGTTCTGAGAAAATACATAGTCGCGCGCGCACTTCATTGGAATCGATCGGGCGTAACGTTTCCTATCTCACTCCCTCCCACACTGTCAAACGGAGAAGCTACAGGAGCGAGGAGCACAGATATAAATCCTACCGATCTATAAGCCACGCCCCACAATCGATCTGATAAATGAAAAACCCGTTTGACTGCGCGGGCGCAATGATTTGAATCTCGTCATGACTTGATGTTCGTTTCGCGATTACTCGTGCGCCTCGTTGCTTTGTATTTAAAATTATCTTTATTACCCCATCCGTGGGAGTCTTAAATCTCACATTTTAAATGTTTATTACGACATGACTCATAATTATGTACGTTTTAAATGTTCAAACGTGAATCTCTCTGATCCTAGGCAGTGTGTGAGGTTAATGCTAGTTCGTTGACATGCTTATTGAGTTATTTTTGCTATTTTTGTTCGCTTTTTCCCAAGTCCTAATAGGCGAATGAGTCATCAGTAAATTTTTGCAGCACGAAAAATGGTAAAGATCGTTTAGATCCAGCGATGCACGTTCTGAAATAGCAATTTTTATTACCACCGAAACCACGTTGTTTTTTTTTTCCTCATAAGATTCCTTTTTACCTTTAGTAGAGTACCTATCGAATTCATTTGTCTCTTTGTTAATGTCATTACTACACGAATTCGTTGTAAACTTTGATTAATATCCAGTACCTACCTAACGTTAATTTTGAAAGAACTTTTAACTCTAAGCTTTTAAATAAAAAACTGAAACTTTAAGATGTTCTTGATCTACCTATCTAATTACTGTCTGTTTTATTGAGTTTTAGTTCAAGTCTCAATTAAAAAACATCGAGCTCCAAAACTTGCCTATTTAATTGTAATCACTTGCTATCAATGATCCTTACAACTTTGAAATTAAATAATTCATACACCTACAAAAAAAATCTTTCAAACACAACTTTACGCTACTCTACGAAAGATGGCGCTACTAACCTCACAACTTAACAATCGACTCTTGCGCACCGCACACTAACGCCATCTCTTGTCAAGCTTTGGAAATTACCGCCGCTATCTTCGACCAATTTGATCAGAGCTCCAATCTGAGAGTGTAGTTACGGGAAGAGGGTTTATCAATGTTTGGTCATCAATAATTCGATTTTAATAGCAGTTGGAGAGGTTTGATACATTTGTACCGACTGTACAATTACTTTTACCTCGAATGATTACTTGAATGATGTCTGATAATTCGTATGAAGCATGCGCAGCCTGATTGCGTTATTTCTTATAGCATATTTTATTGATGTTCCCTTTAAAGATATTTATTACTGGGAGATGTGTCGTATTTCTACGTCTATCATCAACGTGTCTATTTGTGGATCCGGTTGACTTTTATGAACGTGCATCATCAGTCATCCTTTCTTTTTTGTGAAATTGTGAAGGTACTGGCAATTAAGAATAAGCTGGAAATGTATCAATATATTGTTTAGAGAAAAAGCAAATATTTTATGATTTTCTCTTGAGTAGGTACTGGTAATAGTTCTTTAGATGGCTTTTTATTTTTGAAATATCTACTTTCTTATGCGTTATAAGTTTCTTAGGTTTAATTATGTGAAGACCATACGAAGAACATAATGGTGTCGTCTCATCATTACCATCTGCCTAGCCTTTTCCCAACTATATCGGTGTCGTATATCCGATCTATTTCTTTAATTAATTTATTATATTCTGAGTATTACGCACCCCTTTATAGTTAGACACTTGAGATACCAATTATTTAAATTCAGGAAAATAAAGCACTGTTGTTGACGCTGGTTCTATCACAATTACCTGATGAAAATATGACCATAATAGTTACAGCGTGTTTCTACCATACAGGTTAATGCAGCTATCATTGGCCAGGGGCTCGATTCTGATATTGCAATCGTGTCTCAATGACCGGTCAGTGATCGAATGTTTGACAACTTTGACAGTTTTTGTATGGGAAATGTGTCAAAAGTTTGACGTTATACGTCAAAAATCGATCATTGACCGGTCATTGAGACACAATTGCAATAGCAGAATCGACCCCCAGGTAAAGTGGATTATAAATGATGATAGTACATTTGAATTGATACCGTACGGTATGATCGTGAGATCGGGATGAACATGCTTTTTAAATAATTTGCTAGATAGTAAATCACAACTAATATTATCAATGCGAAATTGAGTATATTAGTTACGCTTTCTCGCCTTTATTGCAGAGTTAATTTTGACGAATTGTGTTGCACAGGACCGGTTGTTGCCGCGACACTTAGTGGAGGCCTATGTCCAGCAGTGGACCTCTTTCGACTGATATGATGATGATGGTGATGATGAATTGTATTTAGATCCTGGAGAAGGTTATACTTCGTTTGCGAAAATAAAAGATAACGCGAGCCGGCCACTGGTAAAAGCTAGTAAGTAGATATATCAAAGAGATTTAGGTCGCAATATTATCTTTTGCTTGTGAAATATAATGTGAAAAAAATTGTAGACTACAAATCAAATAAAACATAATTATGTTTATGTAAATATTACTCGAAAATTTAAGAGGTGTGTGATGATGATGAGGGCAGACGTGTAGACCAGTGGCAGGTGACAAGCTATAATCTGACAATTCGACAGTTTTATTTCATAAATTCTCTAAAGGCCAAATCTATTGGTTTTTGAGAAACGTTGGCAATCGCATCTCAGCCCCGCAATCTATCAAAATAGCCTTCATTTTCCTTCATACATTTTTGACATATTGCGACTGACATACGATTGCAAAAGTTGCTCCAAAATTAGAAGAATTGGCCCTCAGCTTTATTAAACAACACCTTATGTCAGTTTTTGACAAATTGGTCGCATTGTCATTTATATTAAACAAAGTGTCAATTCTACTAATTTTTAAACAACGTTCGAATTCGTATGTCTATCGCAAACTGTCAAAAACGCCTTAATATTTATACATTTTTGACAGTTTGCGATTGAGATGCAAATGCAGAAGTTGCTTGAAAATTAGTGGAAATTGGCCCTCTAATTGGAAATATTCCTGTATAAAATCGATACCAGTATTTCAAAAAATCACATGATTGATTAATCATGTGATTTTTTGACATACTGGTAGTTATACAACCATTAAAAAACAAAAAGTCTAGCAAGCTACGTCCAAAGATCAGTAGGTAGGTACTCAAATAATCTAAAGGGACACACTCATCGGATCAAAAACCCAAAGAGTCATATCAATTTATCAATAAATAAAAAACACCGGACTCAACCCAAAGTCCCCATGACACGGCAGGTTCGGATGCTTTATGATAAAAAATCGTCCGGCTGTCATTGAGGTCAATAAAAGATTAATTTTGATGTTCAGTAGCTGACGGGTTGAGAGCTACTGGGTTCGACAGATTATGGAAAAAAAGAATTAGGATATTTGAGAACGAAATGTTCATTTCATGTTGGTGACGCGAGGGTAATAGGTACCTACTAGCTGGTATATTATGTTGACATCTCATCCTATGTGGAGTGAACGACAATTGAGCTGTCATTCCATCATGTAAATATGGTTTGACAGTTCACTCGTCGTTCACTTCGACATGTTTCCAGAATCGCACGGCTGAAGACCGTAGGTCAGAAGATTTGGTGAGACTAGCTCCGAAACCGTTTTTGGATTATACCTACTGAAACTCATTCAATCATTCAGATACAAGACAGGTCACCTTAGAGCTTCCAAAAAGAAATGTAGTTTATCAGTTACTTGTGTACCACTAGCTGCCGCGGCTCCGCCCGCGTACATTTCGAAAATTATCCCAAAGGAAAATACTCCTGGGATAAAAAGTATCCTATGTGTTATTCCAGACTATAATTTACAACTGTGTCTAATTTCATCAAGATTTGTTCAGCCGTTCTGACTTGATTGAGTAACAAACATTCATCCATCCCAATTTTCGCATTTATAATATTATATTGTATATATTTTATTAAAGTATGATTATTAAAAAGTCTTCTAAACGGTATCATCGATGTATGTCACGTAATACCTGGGTTTACACCGAAAATACACCAAAGTTGTTAGTGCGATTCAAAGGCATAATCAAAACTTACCTTAACATAGCTATTAGAAAGGTTGCCAGAGTTACGAATTTTGTTCGAAAGAGTCACCGCGGCCCTGGGAGTCTACTCTTTAAGTCCGAAGTCTGTAGTTTCGGCCTTAGTGTCGGGCGTTTTCTACTCCGTATCACGTACGGACTTACGATTAGTCTCGAACCCGAACTAAGAACAACTGTCAAATCGTGTCGTCATTCATTCATGTCCGAAACTACGGACTTCGGGCTCTAAGAGAAGCCCCCCTGGAACGCAAAGGGCACTAAGAGAAGCATGGATGGGTTTTAGTAAGTAAGAGTCTGACACTCCCTCCTGCTCCACCCAGAGCAGAAGGGGTCATTTGATGATTTACTATCCATAAAAAAGAGCTACTAGAAAGGTTAGTGGGATTGTGGTGCATCACCACCAAAAATATTGACCAATGCAATGATGTCCATTAATGCCCCTATTTGGAAACTTAAGACCACAAAACTAAACAGTAGCCAACACCAAACAGTAGCCAACTCCAAACAGTGGCCAACTCTAAAAACCCCAACTCATCCAAACCTTATCGCTAACTAACTATAAAACTTACAATTAACACTGTCAACAGGAAGCGGTCCTATGGACCAATTTCCTCTCCACTCGGTTCTTTGAGTACCCAAACACATCGTTACCATACAATGGCGGACCAAATTGTCGCTCTGATCCCCATAATGTATCGATTTGAATATTTTGTCGGTTAATTCTCGGGTTCGGTTAAGAATGGTGTAGATAATAACCCTGTTGATGGTAAATTGGTAAGTTAATGATGTATTGTGATCAATTGAGATACCTATCTTAGATTTTGTTCGGTTTGAGGTTTCAATCTGTTTACCATACTCAGATCCCCTTTTAGTTTCAGACCTTTTATAATATTTTTTTTCACATTTTGTTCGGGTTAGTTCTTGAACAGCTTGTATATTGAACGGATGAGGGTCTTGGGATGCTGTTAGATCAAGACAGGCCTTGAAAGGGCCTATGCCAGAACAAAAGTAAATAAATACAAGTAGGTAATCTAAGTAACTTTTAGTAGACTTCGGGCATTTCAAAAGATTTTTTGATAGTCGTTGCAGATATAAATGGTGACTCGGTTGACACTCACGCAGATTTAGGATGCATGATGATATACAAAGGAGAGGCTTTTACTAAGAGAATAGAACAAAGCTGTCTGTCAATAATGATAATTCATGATAATAGTGGCTATTGCAGATGGAAATCTAAAGTTACCTTCCAAATACTTCTTAACGTTGTTAATTCAGTACAACCAAGAGTACCCACAGACACAGTTAGTTAATTTACTACCCTGTTACAATTGACTCTAATAATGCCACAACAGATCATAACATACTAACCACAGTAAAACTTAACATGGCCAAGATAACCACAATTAAAGGAAAAGGAAACCATAAAATAACTTCAGAAGAAGCCATACCAATCAACATGGTACATACAACGACATATCAAGCTTACATTACCAGTATAAGTTGAACAGTCAAAGTATGAGAAGTGAAGACAGTGCGAGGTCAAGTTATTAATGATACGTAGATATGGGTTGATATATATGATGTCAAAGAGACAATGGAAATTAAGAGCGTCACGTGATAAAATTTAAAACGTCTCAATTCTTTGATCGAACTAAACGTGGAGCTTGCTGATGATTGACTTCCTCAGCGTGGGCTGGCCAGCATCGGATTATGTTAACAAGATTAGATTGTTCTTAATGGCTGTGAGACGAGTGAGGCGTCGATTGTTATAATTAATGAGTCACGCCGTTATCAGGTCACGAGGGTTGGAGATATGGACCTTTTGTCTTTGCTAGGCGTTACTGTTGATGTCTAATGTGGAGCAGACGCTGGAAAACTAACGTTTGGTATAACAAGCATATATAGATTGCAAACATTATTTCCCAGCATGGGATTATGACAGTGAATTTGGTTCTCTTATAAAATACGAAGGATTGGTCAAAGACCAATTCCAATAAAGATATCTGTAAGCTAATTAACGATGTGGGGAGGTGACTGATTACTGTGAAATGGATAATTTTAGATTTTTGGGAATACATTTATTAACTTTATCGACATTTCTGGTGTATTTTGGATAGTTTAAATGATATTTATTTGTAGTGTAGTTTGAATTCCAAATCAAATTGAAGTGCATGTTTTAGTACACACAGTAATTAAATATATATAGTCTTTATGCAATAGTTTTTCAGTCTTAACCAATTCATTGAATTCTTCTCAAAGATCTTCATGCTAATTAAATTCATCCTCTAACTCCTGCACTTATTGTACTATTTAAATTATGTTTACTTCATTAAAGCCACAATCATTACTATTATCAGTCTGTGCCACTTCACTCAGTCTTTGTTAAAGTATTTTGTTTAAAGTTTATTGTTCAATAGTAGCGTCTCTCATATATCCTATGACATATATTCCAAGCCAAATCACAAAAGACCATTCAGATACGCTTTACAAGAATAATTAATTTCAAGCAACGATACTATAAATATCTAAATCAACAAATAGAAATGGTTGAAATGATCTGTCATCATACATGGTAGAGATGTATGGTTGATGGATGGAATTAATAAAAATATAAAAGGACATACAATGTGTGGTGGATCGACTTTCTGTGTGGAGACAAATTGTGACTCTGTAACCATAAACACTGTGATGATTTTGTTCTGGTTAGTTTGTAGTATATGTGAAAAAAGTAGATGATAATTTTTAAAAGGTCATATCAGTAGTAGTAAAAGGTCACAGTTAAAGATAACTCTGGTTTGTGCAATGATAATTGCACAAACCAGAGTTATCTTTAACTGTGAGTTAGTTGCTATGACGAGGTTAAATAGCTAAAGTTTAGTATATAATGGTGCCAATTGCCGCTAGGTCAGCAAGTTGCTCGAAGGATTAGTGTTCAAAAAAATTGTGGTAGTCATGTTATGGTTTGTGCTTAGAAAAATAGAATTGTCAATTTTAAATCGTTCTGTATCTTTGACAATTTGCTAAAGGATATAGTTTCTTGGATAGCTGCAACACTGAGCTAAGTTTAGACTTATCCGTAAAAAAAGTTTGATAATGTTAAATTATGATTTGAGAATCTCGTTACTTTTTCCATTTAAGTTGTAGATCATCCATCCTC
Organism: Melanchra persicariae; assembly: GCA_947386135.1. Taxonomy (NCBI): domain Eukaryota; kingdom Metazoa; phylum Arthropoda; class Insecta; order Lepidoptera; family Noctuidae; genus Melanchra; species Melanchra persicariae. Next base: position 1,827,487 of record OX376661.1, on the reverse strand, counting down.
CCACACCTTACCATATACTATCAAAAAGAGTATTAAATATGAAAACTCTTAAAGGATTAGAGGCGGTGACAGATTCGTATCCACAATAAAGGTGGCTGCTCACAATTGATTTATGGTTTCCAGGCGAATAAAGCCTTGTGTGCAATAGCCTTATTTCTTGTTTTATTTTGGATATGAATGGAGTTGTGGAGTCATTGGCTTGGCTTAGATATACGTCTATAATGTAGCTGCTTCGATGGGTTTTAAATCCGTTTACGTCTCATGTGTGTTCTGGTGCTTAGCTTAAGTATGAATGAAGGGAATGTTGGCTGTTGTCGCAGATGACTTTATTTTCACTGATAATTTAGCCGTAGGTCGCAATGCTTCTTCAAAGCCAAAGTGTGCAACTTCGAGAGTCCCTGTTTTTAAAAGCCAGAGTGAATAGACAATTTCAGGGCATGCTCATTCATCGTCAATTACATCTATTGCTTACCAAAGAAGCCGTCAAATGTAACAAACGTTTTACAGAACGACAGAGAACATGAATTAAACCAGAGGTTATAAAGCTTTAAGAAACTAAATAATTCGCTGGGCAGTAGATTTAAAACCAGTTGTAATGCATGAAGGTACCGTTAAATCATTATTAAACTATTATTATATGTAGTATACATGAAATGAATGTCCAGATGTTAATTTATTAAAATTAATTTATTTCTTGATTTATTAAGCTGTCGCAAAGTTCTTATACAGACTAATAACACGCTAAGATAATTAGACTATCAGAAGAAAATTCACAAGATGAAGCAATTAAGAATGTTTAACGATAACCACTTTGGGTCTTTCATGGTCATCATATCAGCCGAAAGACGTCGACTGTTGGACATAGGACTCCCCCAAATGAGGGGGTTTGCCATAATTGCCACGCTTGGCAGGCGGGTTGGCGATCGCAGTGTAGCTGTAGCAATGTGCCTGCTGAGAATGCTGCTGCCCATTCTCTGGTGAGTCTCAGTCGCTTCTTACGACACCCACGGGAAGTGATGACATGATGCTATTCTTTTACGTCCGACACCATACGGTACAACTTTGGGTACCTCATGGTGAAGTATTGTACAAAACTGGGTAAATATAGTATGTTTTTACTAGACTAATACCAGACACCTTCTGAAATCTTCATCGACACGAGTTCCATAAAAACCGTGATATACAAAAAAAAAACCGTATCAAAACAGCAAATATGAATTTAGCATACAAAATATAAATGCAGTGGTTGGCATTACTGGTCGCGTATTGTTAACTGGCCCACAATGGAGTTTGAATCAAAGCGTATAGTTGTGAGCAAAAATATCGCCGGGTATGCTGCCCCGGTGATGTATAGGAGTGTAGGGTTGCTGAGTTACTTAGTTTTATAATTATTTTTCTAATTTTCTTTTCTTTTTTTTAATTGAGGAATGGACCTGCTCTTCCCTCCTCCTCCTCCAGACCATAATCCACCTCGATCACGCCTGATAGCAGATAAGCGATAGATAAGGTTTATGATGGACCGAGCGTGCCCAGAAGATGCCTGTTCACTCTTGCTTTGAAGGCAGATGGGTTTTATGTGGAAGGGAACACAGATGCTGCAAGAGAGTTCCACACTTTGGATGTGCGCATAATAAATATGGAGGAGAAGCGCTGAGTACGACTGGTAGGGATATCGACTAAGTGCGGATGGTACCCAGCAGTACGTCTTGTATTCCGGTGGTAAAAGGGTGATGACGGAAACTGTGGAACACCACGACATGATCCCACATCATGTCGTGGTGTTCCACAGTTTCCGTCAAATCCTTACTAATATTATAAACGACACAGAGGTAGATTATGGTCTGGAATAACACAAAGAGTACTTTTTATCCCGGGAGTATGTTCCCTTGGCATAATCAACATTCACGCGGGCGGCAGCTAGTCTTCTATAAAATCATCTTGTGATTTTTTTGGCATGAGAAAGTACTACCTTCATTTCAAATTCATCAGTGCCACTATAAATGTTAGACCAGTCACATACAGGACCAATACGAATGTATGTTATTGCTAATAATTTATAAACAATAATCGGCGGGTGACAATCCTGCGGAGTGCGTAGGCGACAACACAGCGAGAAGACATCGCCTGTGAATGGACCCCTGAACACGCAGGGTTTGTAAACACTTGGAGTGTATCGAAGGTAGAGAAATTTTAGCTTATAATAAGCAAGGTTTTAATGTTGGAAGGTGAAATTTTAGCTGCTGATGTTGATGAGTACGAAGAAATGTATTCTTCACTCGTCAGCATCGGAAGTTATAATATAGCCTTGAAATAACTGCATCTGACTAAATTGACGAGGACTTAAATCATGTATCTGAAAGGTAACTTAATAGATACTCATGATTGTAACATACAAAACAAAGGTGTTGTTAATTAATTTTAAAGTAATCCAGGTGAAAAATTCAAATAAAACCATTTAAAAAATTACCAAATTATGTACAAACGTGTGTAAAAACAAAATAAATCATTGGGCATCAAAAAATTCATCCAAAAAATAATATGTTTAAACATCCGAATTGATGACCTCTTTTTTGAAGTCGGTTCAAATCCGTCCTTCACTTAGTAATAGCTCAGGGACCCCTCTCCCACAACCAGTTCCAAGTCTTTAAAACCACTTAAAAGCTATGGTTTTGCCCTTAAAGCTTTTAACTGTTTGTAGTGAGTGTAAAACTCAACCAAATGTTGTCAACACCACCAAGCTTACTCAAAGTCATAAAGAAATCATAAATTACATAACAATACAAACAGCAACGATATGTACTAATTTCAATGGTGTGGGATTCAATTTTATATGAATTAAAAGTCGCCACAGAAAGCCTCTTGTGGTATTGTTTGGTGTTGAGAAAATAATAGCTTTTTTTTGAAAGGAAGTACTAAGGAGTTTTGATGGTATGGAAAGGTTGAATGTCAGCTTAATGGCGGAGATGATTTACTGATTTACCAAGTTTAATTTTAGTCGTAGAGCAGAAGCAAATTTCATCGAGCTTCTATACACAGTCGCTTTCGCCGTCTGTACGCTTATATATTTTCAATGGATTTCAATGCGGTTTTCATCAATAGATAGAATGATTCAACAGAAAGATGGAGGATAGTTATTGTTGGCCACCTCAGAAATTCCTTCAGAATTCAGAATCAAAATCAGAATTTTATTCTAGTCTATTTCTTTCTACTTTCTATATTTATGACGGATCATCAGCCACAGCCTAAAAAATATTCACCAAAAGTCAGCCTCAACTTGGAGAAACGTTACTAACGTTTTAAAGTAGAAGCAAACAAAACACGCCTACTTTGTATCGACCTCACTTTTTGTTTGCCTTTGTATCACACGTCATAACCGTTGATTTATTACACGAATTTATATAAACTATTAATTAGAAAACTGAATGAATAGGAATGTGTCTTCAAGTTTTCAATCTTCTGTTATTTATGGTCGCTGGATCAATGGGATGATCTAAATAGACACAGTGTAAAAAATTAAAAGCTTTTGGTTTGTTATTCCAGGAAATTCAATGTCCCGGTATGGCCTAGTTATAGAAGTGTGGAAGCCTGATGCTAGTGGAAGTTTTTAAGTTTGTAAACCTAAAAACCTGAAATGAGATGATTATTAACTTAGTGAAATGTGAACTTATAGAAAATATAATATATTCAGCTGCTTCTACAGAGAAACAAAACTAGAGCTACTTTCACAAGTATAATATCAATATAAATAAAACTCTTGCGTTACTGAGTGATCGACTCAGTCACTCAACTTAGTGACAGAGTAACTGACAGAGAATACACAGCCGAAACTACTGGTTGTTGAAAGCTGAAATTTCGCATTTAGGTTCCTAGTTGGGGGCAGGGCTGGGCAAATGGGAAATGAAATACAAATACGGAATTGGTATTTAAATTACTTCTTATAATATTATTTATAATTGGTGTTTCAAACATTTCAAAATACAATTAAAAATAAATACATTTAATGAACTTATTATTAGGTGCGTTTTGCAGAAAACAGCACTCGATAGCTTTCGTAAGCAAAAAGGCTAACCTAACCTAACACCTGACTGTATTTTGTAATAAGACTTAAAATTATTTTATATTTCGTATTTTAAATCCATGGATAGTATTTCGTTATTTGTATTTTATTAAAACAAAGCATGTATTTTGCCCAGTTCTGGGCAAAACGGGGAAACGGGGTAAAAACGGGTTATGAGCGTACGACAGGCCAAAACTAGCTGTAGTATAAAAGAAGTATGGACTGATAATAACATACCTTGGCTATGTACTATGGAAGCTCCGCGTTTATCTGCGATGCATCTCTCACAAGGTACTTGAACTTCTAGCATTCATTTAAGAAACAATTACTATTGTAAGTTAAGTACATACCAAACACAACAAAACTAAGGGTGTCGCCACACTAATGTCATTGACACGATATTGCGTGAACGGATGTCAAACGTATTTAATAATTAAGACTTTATAGCTACAGTCTGTAATTACCATAACTCCCTCTCCCCTATTATTCAAATTTCAACCTTGTGTCTCATTTCGATGATTGGTATTGCTTTAGTGATAGATAGGGGCATAGTTTCTTTTGCCATGTGAAGAGTATTGATGACCAAAGTCATTCGTATGAATATAGGATCATGCAGTCAATTATGGGAGCCGGCGATCATCGCACGGATAGTATTAATACTAATTGGTTGTTTTTTAGTTAGTCTGTATGTATGTCCGTTGTGTTTGTTCGTTTGTTAAATAGTAGATGTTGTAATGTTTGATGTTCATTTGACTTAAATTGTTGGGATGATCGGCGTGTCCTGTGTTAGGAGTTCAATTTGGAACATGGGATATTCAACGTGAATTTACTTTTTAAATAGGTGTAGTATAACGTAGACATCCTATGATGATTTGTTGATTAGCTAGGATATTATGTTTCTACAAAAGCATTTATAAATGATTTTGCTAAATGCACTCACCATCATCATATCTGCCGAAGGACGTCCACTGATGGACATAGGCCTCCTTCAAGTGTCGCCACAACAACTAGTCCTGTCCTGGTCCTGGTCCGGTCCACCTAGCGGGAGGCCTTCCAATGCTGCATTTTTCGGTACGCGGTCGCCAGTCCAGACCTTTTCGGCCCCATTGACCATCTGTTCTGCGAGCAATGTGCCCTGCCCACTGCCACTTCAGTTTGTCGATCCTTCGGGCTATGTCGGTAACCTTGGCTCTATATGAACTAATAATGCACAATTGCTTGTATTTGTTTTGTTAAAGAACTGTTAAAAACTTCGACTATTAATTATAAGAAAAAAAAATGTTATTAAAAAAGGATCATGAGCGGACGAACTCTGCATTCTCATTTAAGCCTTAAAGAAAAGCCAATAAGATTTAATTTAACTGTCATGAAGGAAATCTGAAGTTTTCCATCTAACGGGCTTTTAGTCAAACCGGGTTCAGCTGAATACCAGTATTTTACCATCTATCTGACTTGCACCCACACCCGCACCCGTGGGCTATTTTTTTATGGATGGGAAATCATCAAATCCTTCCGCTCTGGGTGGAGCGGGAGGGAGTGTCAGACTCTTACTGACTAAAACCCAATCGTGCACCTCCTAGTGCCCTTGGCATTCCCGGGCCGCGGTGTCTATTTCGAACAAAATCCACAAAGTACCCGTGGGCTGCAGCTGCAAATCAGCGTTACCTACCGCTGATTACCACCTGGTAACACCTAGTGCAATTTTTGTGTATGTGCATCACTTTCACGTAAATAAACAGTTTTTCTTTCATTCTTTCTTTCTTTCTTTCTAGTGTTGCCACCTGTTATTATGCTGAGCTTCAGCCCTTTTGGCACAACAAGGAGGAGTGAGGAGTTTTTTTATTGTGCCAATAAATGCAATTTTCTTTCTTTCTCTTTCTTTCTATTCTTCGCAACCTAGTAACTAGGTAACACGGTACTTCATGGCAAGATAAGCACGAAGTTAAATTCGATTCACAATTATTTCTCATCTTTCACTCACAATGAACAAATTCTCAAAGATTTGCATCCAAAGTCTTCAACTTTGACAGCTTTTAATTCGTAAATATCTCGACGCACCTGCTGATAACTTAATCCCGATCGATGTGTTGCTGTCTTTGTCTTTCTTTTGTATAAATCAATATGTTTGTCTTCCTCTAACGGATGAACGGAGCTGTCAAAACGTCAAATAAAATTAAGCTAAATACGGGCAAAGATTAAGAACCTGAGTTATTGTTGCAGAATGATTTATTTTTAGGTTTACAGATATTGTCTTTAAAAATTTGCAAAGAAGCCTGTTTCTCCCGTATGAAATTTTGACATAGCAGTTTATAGAATCACAATGTGAAGACAAGGAACTTATCTTCGAAAAGTTTAATTGCTGGCTTCATTAACAGATATCATCACTCTATAAGCTGTCTTTTTATAAAAATAATTTGCTACTTAGGTACTAATGATGAATTTTTACCTATGTTACGTATGTTCTGGCTACCTATAATTTCAACCTCTCTGGCATTCATTTCCTGGTTCTTTCTTCACACAGGAGCTGCAATGCATTTTTTCTATTAATTGGTTCGCTACCTCATCATCATCATCATCGTTCTGCGTTTCATCATCTGAATTAATCCATTACCAGTTTACGCCCACTGCTGAGCACCATTCCTCTTCTTTCTCCCTTTTTTTAAGGATGGGAAATCATCAAATGACTCCTTCCACTCAGAACGGAGCAGAAGGGAGTGTCAGACACTTATTGACTAAAACCCATACGTGTTCCTCCAAATGCCCTTTACGTTCCAAGGCCGCGGTGATTCTTTCGAACAAATTCCGCAGCCCTGGCAGGTTCTCTCTCAGCCTAGCATGTGTTTTACAAATCTCGGTAAGCCATCACCTCCGTTATCTGTATAGCCTGTTTGGCTTTCACAGTAAATGAAAGGAAGACTGTTTATCTCAGCTCTGCCTCTGTCGTATCTGTTTCAAAATAGTCTTTGACACAACCGATTGGAAAATCGCTTCTGTAATTAATTGAGACGCGAAGTAATTTGATGACAAACTTGATATTTTGGGGAATCGCTTACGGTCAATTAATTTTGCTTCACTCTTAGCTGATCAGTTATTTTGTTATTAAATTATGGACTGTTTTGGAGATGTCAGTTCCAGTAAGCAGGAGATGGTTAGAATTTGATGAGAAAACAGGTTTATGTTTGATACCAATAATATTGTATCATATTTTTTGTCTATCTTTTTAAAACAATCTTAGACTTAGATGTCGAATAATAGATATAGAGAAGAAGAAGATATATGTTGTGCCGACCCCCAATGAGACGGACCTATTTTGTTGTACTCTGGGTGAATTCACAAGGAATGCATTATATATAATTAGTTATAGATGTTAGTATAAGTTAGGATAAGCGCATTTATCGCATTGGGGAAAAACCCTGTAAGGATAGATGTAAGGTGAATAAATAAATAAAATAAAATATTAGGAAAAATGCAAGCGAATGGTGATAATATTTCTTTTTTTTTTTTTTAAGTGTTAAATTTCATATTGAAATGGAATGGTCCACTGTAGCTGCTGCTGCATAGCTGAAAAGTTGTTTCGATACCCACAGAAATAAAAGTTTTTGTCATGGCAATTTTCCCAGGCAATCTCCTACTAAAGTTACTACTACTAAAAATTTAAAAGTCCAAACGCAATCACACTATTGACACAAGACAATAATTTGTTTCAAATCTTAAAAATAACCAGAAAAGATACCCCATATTTATATCTCAACGGATTCTTCAATTACCATAAAGCATTAAACTTTTTTGTCTCAAAATAACAAATGACAGATAAACATAAAAACTTTTAATAAAACCCGTTGCGACAAATCGCCGGTCGCTGCGATTAGTCGCCGCGTTTTTACGACATATCTGTCAGAGTTCGTTCGATGCCAATCTAACTTTGTCGAGACGAAGTAACACATTTATAGCATTACATGTGATGCGGTTGTTTTGAGGAATCGGGAGAGTTGGAGAATGACTAATGTTTCGAAAGAATACTTATTTAAATGATGAATTATTTGGTGACTGCAATTACAAATAAACCCTTTACATACATAAGAATAAGAGTTGGATAATTTCTACAAAAATGGGTTAGTCATAGTGTTCATTGAAAGATATAGTAAGTTTCTCAGGGTATTGAATATTTTAGGCACAATAGTGGCGTGCCTGCTACCTACACCGTGCCGGCTGGATGGACAGTCACTCTCTCCATACCGCCATGAGGTCTTGCCGGAGCTCCGTCCGCCGTTCTGCGATTTGCCGCTGCAGCGTGGTTTCGGCACGCGCGGCGTAGCGCCTCCACGCCCTACGTGTATACGTGCGCGAGGGTTCGCACCTCCGGATTCCATGGATGAAAGCGCCCAAACCGGAGCCCCATAAAGGTCCATGGACCACACGACCCACGCGTAGACAGATGATGATCTACTATTTCAATAGGTACTAGACATTTACCGAAACGCCAAAATTCTCATTCTAACAGCAACACAGTACAGATACAACTTATTTTAAGTTTTTAATGAAATATCCTTTGGCGAAGTTGATCTCAAGCAAAAGAATTATTTAGTGAGTTCAGCTTTCTACCGAACCTATGAAGATGAAGAGTTAGGAGATGAGACATTGTCTACATTGGTTCGTTAAATAGTTGATGAACTGTGTGTTTTAGTAACTGTATTATCAACTGGGTATTTCTTGAATCGGAGAACATGAAGTAGAAAAAAATAAATAGCAATCTTTTATTCGTCTTTACACTGTTAAACAAAGTTGTGTTACAAAGTAACAAAATACAACCGAATTGAGAACCTCCTCCTTTTTTAGAAGTCGGTTAAAAACAGGGCTCGGAACCGGTTTAGAAATACCGGTTAATATTGTTCAAAAAACCGTTATAATACCGTTCATCGATTAACCGGTTAATTACAAAAACGGTTTCAACACAACCTTAATAATTTAGGTTACCGGTTAATGCAGAGAATAGAATTTGAAAACTCACGCTAACCTGAATAAACCGGTTTTACTCAGACGCAAGCCTGCCGCTGCCGTTTGTCACATTCTCGCGCGCTTACTTTTGTGCGTGTTTGTTTTCTTTCGTCGTTTACCGAATCGCCGCAGATACAAATGTCGTGCGGCCGCTATTTAATTCGTGTTTTATATAACATAGACATTATACTAACATTAACCATGGGAAGAAAGAAGAAGAATAGGTAATAGTTATTTATGATATTTGTGCGGTAAGTTGGTTTTTACAAACGAGTAGACGAATGTAAGACCGAGTCGAAGTCAAGGGCTTATCATAGTCACGAGTTTGTAAAAACCAATTTCTGTACGTATGTCGTACAACGTTTTTCAATACATTTGCGAGAGAAAAGTACAATAGGTAATGAAACCATCTTTTTTTATAGATATCAGTCGGAAAGTCGCAACAATCTTTGACGTTTCTAATTTAATATGAAAATGGCGCGAATTTGCAAACAATTGCGTGGTGAAAATTAGAAGTACATCTTTAATTTATTTATTTTTATTATTCTTCTCTCATTTTTTCTTTAGTATTAAAGTGAGACAAACGTATTGAGCAAAAGCGCTTCTAAAGAGGTTCGATCATTCAGCTTATTTATTCTAGGATTGTGAAACTCCTTGGTGATATTCTTATTAATTTTTATGGAAATTAAAAAGCTGTAAAGTATACATACCTAAGTACATATTTTACCGCACATTGCTTAGTGTGTAAATTTTAACTTTCGAACAATGTATACAGGCTTCGTAAATGCATTTTTATTAATTATTATTAAAAGCTTTTATTTAACTTGACTTGTATGTATGTTTACAAATCTTGCAAGTTTAATTTGACCCACTTCCCGGTATCCGATTGAGCTGAAATTTTGCATGCTGGTCCAGAACCGATGACAATGCATGTTAATCATAAACGTGACCTGATGATGTTGCAACTACGGAACTCCTCAATATTCAACTGCTGGGACCTAAAATTTTGAATACGCATTCGTTTATGATAGGCAGTTGGTAGGCCCACCATGAAATAGATGCCACATCCAGGGGTAATAGTTTTCACCGTTCCTTAAGTTTTTCTGTTGAAGGACACTCCGTTTTATAGATGGACTTTCGAATTGATCGATAACTATCGATTGAAACTAAAAAATATAAAATAAAATAATGATAATTTTTTTTTAAAAAGCTTTTATTTAAGTGCCCTAAAAAGATCAAAATAAAATTTTAAATCACATTAACCACATTCATTTCTGACTTTACAGAATTGGAATTATAATAAAAGCTTGTCGCGATGCCTAGAAGAAATCTCTACTTATTCAGTCAGATGAAATTTAAATTAAGAAACATTCTGACAGATCAACTAGGTACTGCAGTAAATTTCAAACCCGATAAATCCTATGTGTGCAAAAAAGTTATTCAAGGTTAAAGTTCCACATTTTATATCACGGCACTTTTTTTTGATTACAAACATTATGAATTGCTTACAAGTTTAGTAGGTGCCTACCTAATTATAAAATTTTAATTACAAATTGAAATTATCGCGACAAGCTTTTATTATAATTTCAATTCTGTAAAGTCATAAATGAATGTGGTTAATGTGATTTAAAATTTTATTTTGATCTTTTTAGGGCACTTAAATAAAAACTTTTTTTAAAGCTTTTTTGAGCAAATGTGTTGGAAAATATATGTTCTGGGTTGTAATACCCAGAGACAAAAAAATCAAAGTGTTTGATGGAAGGCTGTACCCAATACATCAAGAAAGTTTTAATGTTTATCAAATATTGCAGGTATGGTAGAATTAACTTAACAAATTGAAGTGATTTTCACTAGTTTAGTATGTATTTAGTGTTACGATACGAAAGACTTGTAAAGTGCGGTGATGGTAACCAGGCGCCGTATGTTGGCAGAATAGGTACATAACAAAATATCAATTTGCGAGTAGAAACTATCGTTATGTTAACGTGAATCAAGTCGTAGTTTCGTGGCAGATTACAATATTACGGAAATGTTCGGGGAGGACATCCACAGGGAAGCACATTTCGAACTCAAGAAATGGTCATATCTCTCTACCGCTCTTCTTAAAGCGCTAGGGGATGTTACTAAGACCGAAAACACAATTAAGCTGGAAGACAACATCGAGAATAGAACGAGTCCTCGGCCTAATATACGGAAGACTCGCTTGCATTCAATTTTAATCTGTTATCGTATACCCCAGAGCAGCTTACAGAACGACACGCCTCCTAAGAGAGAAGCTCTTAGAATAGTAATTTCCCTATTTGATCCATTGGGACTTGTATCACCAGTAACCATCAGGGCTAAACAAATACTTCAAGAAGTTTGGCGACGTGGAACAGCACTTGGCGCACGCCTATACGCGACACAAATACACGAGTGAACGCCAGTGTGCATTCTGAACCAACAGCAGAACCACGCTTTCATGGATCAGAAACAGCAGTGCGATTCTCTAAACATGTCGAAGTGAACACCCGGGCGGGGCGCCCGACGGGTGAGTTGTCAAACCATACAAATAAGATGGAATGACAGCTCTATTGTCGTTCACTCCGCCTAGGTGAACACCGCGAGATGTCGACAGAATCGACCGGCAGTTCCAGATCCTACAAACCGTATGTCGCTCATCGCATAGCGGCAATCGAACAACATAGCTCCACCAACGAATGGCACTGGCTCCCAACCAAATTGAACCCAGCAGACGACGCAACAAGAGAGGTACCAGAGAACTACAGTCAAGAGCATTGCAGGATCAACGGTCCAGAATTCCTTCTGGGTCCCCCGGAAACGTGGCCAGCTGACAAGAAGAATCATGTCATAATCACAGGAGAAGAGAGAACCTTTAGCTTGATTGAAGAAGACAAGAACGAACAGATCAAAGAAGCTATACCAGACGTAAACAGATTCTCACCCTGGGAAAGGTACCTACGAGCAACAGCACGAGTTCTACAGTTCCTGCAACTCCGTCGCCAATCAGGACAGAACATTAATTACAAAAGAACCAAAAAGATTGAACTGATTGGAAAAAGAACAAACAGACATTGTCAACCAAAACACAAGAGAGGCGAAAAAACCACGAACACGAACAATCACCTTCCTCTCACCGCTGAACTTCTGCATAGCGCCGAAAGTCTAATCCTGTGAGCTTCACAAGAGCAAGCCTTTCAAGAAGAGATGGAAGCTCTAAAGATCGAGAGACCCATACCACGAAAAAGTCGCCTGCACGCCCTGTGCATAGAACTCACAGAGGGAGAGATTCGCCTGAAGAGCAGAAGAGACTAAAGAAACCGATGGTACTGAATGGAGATCATCTTGCAGCACGATTGTGGATCGAACATGTCCTCCGCCAATTACATCACCCAGACGTCGAGACGATAGTCAACGAATGTTGTCAGCAACATTTGGTGCTCCGTCTGCGACCGATCGTCAAGAACATCATCAGCAGATGCATACGATGCCGTATAAAAGCAGTCACTCCACCACAACCGATGACATCCCATCTCCCTTCCTGTCGCTTAGCACACCACCAGAGACCATTCACCTTCGGCGGTTTGGATTACTTCGAGCCGTTGACCATCACATCGGGACTAAGTCACCAAAAAAGATATGTCGCCTTATTCATAGTCATGCCTCACGACGCGAGCCATTCATCTTGATCTTGTGACATCGCTCAATACAGATTCGGTAGTCATGGCAATGCGACGTATGATAGCGCGCCGAGGATGCCCAGTGCAACTGTGGTGCGATAACGGGACGAACTTTCACGGCGCCGAGAAGGAGCTACGAACCGCCATCTTCGCAGTTACAGCAGAAGCCTTGAGAAAGATGATCGACTGGTGATTCATCCCACCAGGTGCACCTTTCATGGGAGGCGCCTGGGAACCCATGGTGAGATCCGTGAAGACAGCACTCGCCACCACTTTGAACGAGCGATTCCCGAGCGAAGAAGTGCTCCACACGTTACTTATCTAAGCCGAACACACCGTGAACAGCCGTCCACTTACCCACGTGTCTGTGAACCTTGAAGTTCCTGAAGCCTTGACACCCAATCACTTTATTTTGGGAGGTCCAGGTTACATCGCGGCACCAGGAGAATTCAATGACAGCGATCTGTATCTACGAGCCAGTTGGCGCGCGACTCAGAGACTCGTCGATATACTTTGGCCCAGATGGCTTAAAGAACACCTTCCAGAACTACAAAACCGCAGAGAGCCGCACACCAAAGGCAATAACCAAGGTCGGCGATCTAGTACTCATCGTAGACGGCAACCTCCCATGGAACATGTGGAACAGAGGACGCATCTGTGCTACTTTCCCCGGCCCAGATGGAGTTGTGCGCACGGTGGATGTGAGCACGAAAGGAGGAACACTGCGACGTCCATTGAAGAAGATAGTAGTGCTACCCAACGGGAGCGGCGATCCTGCACCGTCTTCTGCAACTGCGACGTCAGCGGCGGACGTCGAACGGCGGGAGGAATGTGCAGGACAGCCCTATCATCATTGCAATGATCAATCATGAACTATTATTAGTGTAAATAATAACCTGTAGTTATAAGTTTGAATATTGTGAATCTTTGTTGTTGCTGCCTTGCTGCTACTTCCAACCATGTGATTGTATTAAAGACCTAGAACATTTTGAGCATTCAGTTCAGTTCAGATCATCACGTTATTATGTAAGTCAGTGAATAGTTTCAAGTGAACAAGAGTTTTATTGCACAAAGTGAGTGTCCTCCAACAGCGGCGGCCTTTACCGTTGCGAGGCCCCGGGCGAAGACCTTCGCGAGGCCCTTTTAAATTTAGGTAAGGAATATGAATCGAAAGTAGGTATTAAAAAGGAAAAGCCGCAATCATAATATTCTGATTATGATTGCGGCTTTTCCAAATAAAATTTTAAGTAGAATCATAATGAGCTACGAAATAACTCATTAGTTAATGAGTTGTGGAGGTCTGGTAGGCAGCCGCTCCACGTAAATTACTGGAATTCAGCTAAAGTCGGTTTGACTGGGAGCCGACCCCAATATCTAGTTGGGAAAAAAGAAATGATGAATACGAAATAACTCATTTCATTGTTAAACTCGAGTTGCGCGAGGTTGCAAGGTTGCAAGAGCGAGGCCCCGGGCGGTGGCCCTGCTCGCCACCCCCTAAGGCCGCCACTGTCCTCCAACCCAGCACACATACAGTAGTGGTATCAAACTCCAAACAATATTGAAGAGTTCCACTGTCTATCTCTGAAATATTCATCAGATCCTAATGATAACCTTCCTTGGAAAATATGCGTTTGAATAACGAAAACCCCATCCAATTCGGATCAGTAGTGTTCGAGAAAATCGCGGAAAAACAAGGTACACACATAGGTACGGGTCGAATACAGGACCTCCTTTTTTGAACTTCGTTAATCAGTACAGTCTATTGTTACTGCATCTGAATCAACTACATTTCTGTAACGCTTCTTTAATTATATCAAAGACCTAGAATCTTCATTATCTAGAACACAAGGTAGATTGTACAAAGTTGATTTCATAATACGAATTAAATGTTATGTTTAACTTGCACTGTTTTTTTACCTACCATTCTCTGTATTAGAATCAGAAATTGTATCCTCTTCAGCTTCTGTAAAAAATGGTTGACTATCCGGCAAGTCTTTCATTTTATAATAATATTTTTTTTTTTACGTAAGTCAATCACAATGTATAACAACGTAATTCATGAAATTCAAATGTTTTGTTACACACAGGTCTCATAGAACGTACTCCGCCAGCAACGTGGTCGAATACAATAAGTTTTTGAGTGCCTATTCGTTGCCGTAGAGCGAGAGCGTTGTTATTGTAGGTGTAAGAGAGATGGAGTCGTAGGTAGAACTCGTTTATACCGTCGAAACTCAAATTAACCGGTAAATTTCGCTCAACAGAATCGGAATTTGTGAAAAAACGGTTATTCCATTAACCGGTTAAAATATCGGTAACCGAAACCTAAACCGCAATCGTTTCTGGTTCGAGGTCAATGACCAAAACCGGTTTGGAAAATTAACCGGTTTCCGAGCCCTGGTTAAAAATACTAATGTAGTACTCAGATTGATTGCGTGATTGACATTTCAGTGACTTATATATTACTAGCTTTTACCCGCGACTTCGTGCGCGTATCTCCCGTTGCTTCCCGTTCCTGTTGGAATTTCCCGTTTCCGTATAGCTTTAAGCCTTCCTCATGAATGTGGCTATTATATACAAAAATAATTTTCAAAATCGGTTCAGTAGATCCAGAGTTTACCCCCTACAACCACAAAAACACAAACAAACAAACTTTACCTCTTTATAATATAAGTATAGATGTCGCAGCCAACTGGTCTAATCAGTCGTTTAATTGGCTGCCTAGCCTTTTCAGCATTGGCTGGATGTCACTTAGGCCGTTGATTAAACGGCGCCGTTCAATGAAAAGGCTGCGACCTAGGCATGCACGCCATGAACGAAGATGATAAAACCTGGTCTACTGTCACATGCTGCTTACCTATTAATACCTATACTTTGTCCCTAAAATTAATCGAAAAACTCCCACTTACAGTCACCCATAACTTACCATCATTCTATTTATAATTCAACCTCAAAAATACGTTCAAACTTTTTAACAATCGTCCATAAAATAAAAATATATCGCGAAATGAAAAGGCGATAATACAGAATGGAATTATTGCGAGGGGTCCGTGACGTAAGAGGCACATTTAAAGAACTTTGATTGAGATGAACGGAACTTTTGATTGTATCCCAAAGATTTGGAATAAAAACAAGCTATAAATAAGATTGGAGGAAAACAAGGAAATACGTAATGTTTTGTAGGAACACGTAGTGTGGGTGTCTGTTTGTGCGTATTTATTTTTAGGGATGAAAATAATGGGGTGTTATTGACGGGCAAAGAACCTAAAAATCGTCAGTGGTATTACTGAGAATTTGCAGGTTCTTTCATACCAAAATAGCTAATCAATAAACAGTGATGATTTATAAGGTACTAGAACTTTCCTCTTGTGTTAAAATACAAAGTGGTCTAAGACTAGTTGATGAGAAAAAATATAATTAAAGTTTACAAGCTGTTTTATAAGCTGAAGATTTGTAGATAGATCATCATCATGCAGTTAAAAGATGTCTACACCAGGATTGGCCTGCAGGCCCCCAAGCGCCGCCATTTCGACTGATCCTGCAGTGTGATTCTGTAAACATGTCGAAGTGAAGGCTTGAAGGTGAAGTGATCACGATGTGAGCTGTCAATCCATGTAATCAAGATGGCATGACAGCTCATTTCGTGACGATTTCAACCTTCACTTCGACTTGTTTACAAAATCTACCAGCTGTATTCGCAACCAACCAGCGTGAATGAAAAAAAAAAAGCCACAATGTCCATACATTTTTGACAGACTGCAACTGAATGCGAACGTTGCGTAAAAATTAGTAGAATTGCAATGATATTATAAGTAAAAAGGTGTAGATAGGTTACATAAAAAACTTTCGATCTTCAAGAGCGGCACAATGTCACACTGTTAGATGACACGTAGAAGTAGGACGGCATGTCGTAATTATCGGTAGCGGAAGAGACAAGACGAGGAAAATGTGGCTAATTAGCCACATTTAGACGTACCGCTTGCTGAGCGCTTATAACCTATCTACACCTTGTTACTTATAATATCATTGCAGAATTGGCACTCTGGTTATGTTATACCTTGTTAGAGCCCACACAGACAATAGACAGCTGGAAACAATAACTTTAAGACATCAAATAAACCTTCGAAAACACACAAGCAAAACCGGAAAACTAAAGCATAACAACACAACACAAAGAATATCGTAATCTGATTGTTGACGAAAAATTCAATTCCGTTTATTGCTGAATACTTTGACAGCCATGACACTTCGTCTTCGCCTACCCTCTAACCCTAGGAAATGTATCTTCGTGTTATCTCGATCTTTGTCGGCAATACATCGGCTGGAGATTGGGTTCATCATCAAATTGTTTTGTTTTCTGATGAGTTATCTGGTTTTTTTTTTCAACTTTTTTGCTGATATGTCGCTCTTTCGCGGTCTGTGAATATGTAGTTCTGTTTTTGAGTCATCATCTAAGGCACATATTACAAAAACTAAACTCAACTCGAACTTCAACTCCAGCACGAAAATGTCAATGAAAGCTTGTCTAATTGACGTTTGTCTGTACTCGAGAGATGAGGAAACAAATGCAAAAACTTCAATTTATGACAAGCTCCGATGGATTTGGAGTTCGAGTTGAGTTTACGTTTTGGAATATAAGTAAGTCTTTTGTTTTCAAGCCGTTTGTGTTGTGAGTGCTCATCATCATCTGCCTCATAACTTGTTTAAAGATCTCTCAAAACGCTGAGTTGACACTTCGCGTGACCCAAGGCTGGCTTTTGCCTTGGACAATAGTAAAGCATTGCCATACAACGTGGCGATGCTGCCAGCATTTCGGGCATATTACCAGTGGCCAGCGATGCGGAGGAATTTTTCGATGCCATATTTTAGATTATTTTTTGTTTTAGGACGTTAAGAGTTTTGATATAAGTGTATATACAATCTATACATAATAATAAAACACCAGTCTACATATTATAGGTTTAAATGGAGTTGTAGGTACAGGTGAAATATTACACTAATATTTTCTCCCAAGACCTTGCAGACACTCTTTTCCCGTGCGGTCTCGAACCAGCCCTTAAGGACTTGAGGGAGGCCTTTGCCCAGTGAGAAAGCAAAAAATAAGATATTTAAAAAATAGAGCAAAATTGTTCATAATCTGGGCCCCAAGTCTGCTAATTTTTTTTAACTCACATGCTATTGATATTCAATTGAGAGTCAATCACGACTCCATTACGATTAGAACAAATTTGGTATTCTGCAAAAACTTGTATGTAAGCTCAATAGAGTCGTAATGGAATCGTAGTGTAAGTGTGATTGACTCTCAGTTGAACAGTTATAGGTGTTGCCATTCAAAATCTACCAAGAAGCTGAATGAGTGAATGAACTATTGGTTTGATTTAAATATACGTTTTTATAACTTTCTGTGATTCAATTACGAACTATATTATCTGCAGTGAATCGCTTAGTCGTTAATCGCCTACTTCAATAGTGAAATTGACACTAAGATTCAATTGAGTGTCCATTGATGTAAATGTCAAACAAACGTCAAATAAGAGTAGAATACCGGTATAGTCCACAATCGATTTACAATTGTAACACGATTGAAGAGCAGACTAGCAAATATTCCGATAGCAGTTCAATGGAATGTCACTGGAAAACCATTGGTCTTAAATTAGTAGCGGAATACCAAATTTAGTTAAAACTGCTACTGAGATCCAATTGATATTCAATTGAGCCATTCTTAAATTAGCAGACTTGGGGCCCAGGTGATATGAAAATTCAACCAAATGTACGATTGATTAAAAGAGAAGAGATAAATCTTCCCCAACGCACCAAAAAAAATAAAAGAATAAAAGTACCTACCCCAAACACAAGCAAATCATGAAAATACCACACTAGCAAAAATAAAATACAAACAATTAAGTTATAAACACAATTAACAGAAAACATAAGTACAGGACATTATCACAAAAAGTTCCATAAGAAAATTGTCGCGTCTCCTCTCAAACTTATGTCCGTACATAACTTTACATTTAAAACAGTTTTAAAAATAAATTGCGAAATACAAATTACCAAATACAACATCAATATCACATTCAGGCAATAATCGTCAGTTTGTAGCCTAAATGACCTTCGAGAGGTGGTGCAAGGTGTGAGAGGTAGAGGAAATAATATAAGAAATATAATTTTGTCTCAACGTAGGTGAATCAGGATATTGATAGACGTGTGACTACAATCTTATCTGATGAAAAGCGATGATGGAGCACGCTTGCCTAAAAGTAACCTATTCACTCTTGACTTAAAGACATAAGGATATGAAACATGACTCCGGCTAGGTTCCACTTCTTAGCTGTACACAAAATGAAAGTACGTATTCCCAAAGCGTTTTGTGCGTATGGGTGGGAGGGACGTTTGTATACCGACACCAACCAACATTATTAACAACTTATTGTCATAGTATGAAAGTATGAATCAAATGCGTTAATTTCATTCAGCTACAAAATCAGCTTTAAGCTCAACAGCTGCAAGCGCTGGTATCTCACGTGAGTTCATGGTCCTTGTGGCATTAAAATATGATTTGATCTCTATATTATTTGTAACAAATGATAGTATGCATTTATTTGTAGTTTTTTTATCGTTAAATTGTTGAATGTTCTTATATTCTTGCATTTTTTTTTTTTATTGGTATGGGTTTGCTCTTGACTCTAGTCAATGTTAGATATGACAGAGACAAAGTCTACGATGGAGCGAGCTTACCCAGAAGGAGCCTGTTCACTCTAACTTTGAAGAGATTAGGGCTGTAAGCTTTTGGAAATACAGACGCAGGCAGAGAGTTCCACTCCTTTGCTGTGCGCATTATAAAAGACGTTTGGAAACGCTTAGTGCGAATTGGTGGAATAGCTACAAGGTAGGGATGGTAAGATGCAGTGCGTCTGGATGTCCGATGGTAGAAGGGGGCCGGTGGGATGAGGTCGTGGAGTTCTTGGGCACACTCACCGAAGTACAATCTTTAGAAGACCGATAAGCAGGCAACCTTACGGCGATGAGCCAAGCTATGTAGCTTGGCATCCACCAGTTTTGTGTTTTAAGTGTTTCTCTTATTTTTACCTTCAGTCCAGTATCCTGGCTCTCATTCCGAGTTGTCAGTTTTACCATCATCACTTTAGAAATTTTTCATTCGAATATCTAAATTATATCTTCTGCATTATGTTCTCTAAAACTATATTAAGATTACAACAAATCCGCTCCCCGCTACCTCTCACAACTTCACCCACCCACAAACAGTAATGTCCACTTTGAATTATAATTATTACCGAGGTAATGTATGTCTTCTTCAGTTAAAGCATTGGGTGTCCCTATTTTTTGTTGTCAACTTACAATATGAATGGCCGACCCGCTGCTGCGATATTGGAAAAAAATGTTTTTTTTCTTTCTTTTTTTTGTTAGGGTTCAAACGTCCGTAACAAACGAAACCTTTATAGGATCACTTTCTTGTCTGTCCGTCTGACACAGCAAATTTCTTCGGAAACGATTCTGTTGTAATTATTTACCCATATTATCTTTAGTGAATCAAACACGGACGTTTATGTAAATAAATATTTTTGAGTATTTGGGGGGGACACTTTTGGGGAACAAATTAAATATTACAAAAGGTTTTGTAAAACAGTTTTGTAGGTATCGCATCGCTGTCGACTGGAAGTGTGCCCAAAAGACTGGCGGCATTGTATGTATATATATTGTGTCAACTAAGCGTCGTTTTTTTTTTTCTTAAGGGTGCGAAGTCACCAAATGACACCTTCCGCTCTGGGTGGAGCGGCAGGGAGTGTCAGACTTTTACTGACTAAAACCCATCAATGCTACTCCTAGTGCCTTTTACGTTCCAGGGCCGCGGTAACTCTTTCGAACAAAATCCGCAACCCTGGCAGGCACTGGCCCTAACGGGCCCTTACTCCTATGCTGACATCTCTTTGAGGCACAACTAAGCGTTTTGAGAGATCTTTAAACAAGGTTGCAGGAAACTAATAAGAAGTCTATGGTTCGGAACCCTTTGTATGCGCGCCTCACTCGCAGTTGGCAAGTTTTTTTTTTAACTGGTGTCCCCAATGTGTTTCCGATTCTGGTCGCTTTTTGTTTTAGTAAATGGTTATTGCGCTTCTATATAAGTTTGGTTAATTAAATTTTATTTGTGATCGTTTGTTATAGTTGCTTTCTTATTTGGATAAGTTTCAATACGTTGGTATTGCAATATGAAATTTTCCAGATTTAGGTTCAGTAACTTTGTATGTCCTTTTTTATTACGAAGTACTTATAAAGTTTTTGCTATGAAACACTAATATTGTAGCGACATTCTTTTGCTATTCTATCTATTTTTACTATTTTTTTGCGCCTCCCACAAGGTGGACCGATGACGGTGAGGGTCGCGGGTAGCCAATGGATGCGAGACGCACGGAACCGCTTGTTGTGGTGACACTTGGGGAGGACCTATGTCCAGCAGTGGACGTCTTTCAGCTGATATGATGATGATGACTTTTTTATTTGAGATGGGTTTGCTCTTGACTCTATTCTAGGTCAGAGGTGACAGAGACAAAGTCGACGATGGAGTTGAGCTTACCCTGAAGAAGCCTGTTCACTCTAACTTTGAAGAGATTAGGGTTGAATGTGTTCGGAACACAGACGCAGTTATAGAGTATATTGAATCTATGAGTCTATTTTATATTTCTTTCTGTCCCTTTACACACTGTGTTTACGCTTCTAATCCCTCTCTTCTGTCGCAAGTCTTTTGGAATATTTTGCTTTTCAAATAAGCAATGACCTTTGTGCTCTTTTCTCTGTACTTATACATTTTTTTTAAAGTTTATTGTGTGTACATAAAAAATAAATAAGAAATTGAAGTAGATAAGTAGAGTATACCTTCAAGAAATAGTAAGTTAAAATCTTTCTTAAAAATTTAAAACATAGAATCACGACTAGAGCAGAAGTGGACCTACAGACGCACATTTCACCCAAGTACCACTAAGTATTGGACGAGTCCATAACCATCATCATCATCTGCCTAGCCTGTTCCCAACTATCGGCGGTCGGCTTCCAGTCAAATCGGATTCTTCTAACTCCGATTCTATACCAGTGTTTTTACATGAAGCGGCTGTCTACCAGACCTCCACAACCTATTAACTGGGAGCACGGTATTTCTTGGCAAGACTGGCTTCTGGCAAACTGTAACGACTGCCAAAGATCTCCAAATGACAGCCGGGACCAAAGGCATAACGTGTTTTCTGAGGCCCGGAGGAGTCGGTATGTTATAATGGTCACCCATCCACAGACCAACCTCGGCAAGCGTTGCTTAACTTTGAAGATTGGTCCGTGTGGCTGTTATTAGCCACAAGCTCCTACATCTACCTACATGTATTAATAACTATATATCAATATCTTTAAAATTCCCTTTCTAATAATCTAATTCCCATATCAGAAAACCAGTGTTGAATTGACACATTTGAATTTGAAATTCGAATTCGATTGACGCGTTCGAACATGGCCGAATGAGCAGTGCGCGTTCGACTCGAAAAAATATTAAAAATATTTATTAACATGGTTCTATCTGCCGTTTTAAAAATAGACTAAGTTTTTAAGTCAAAGGATCAAAGTTCAAAATTGTACTGAATTTTGTTTTGTGACTACAAATAAGTTGGTGAGTTCGACGGGTTCGGTAGCAAGTTCTACCGATCGGAAAGATATCTTATAAACACATTCCGATGAAACAACGCGGATAACAAATGTTTTTGAATGCAATAAATAAAACAAGACAATGGGAATGCCATATTAGGATTCGATTTAAGCCGTGTTTGGGCCAGAAATAAACTTTTTGATTTGATCCTCCTTGGTTCCGTTTAATCCCCAGCAATGGGGCCTATACCACCCAATATTGCCAGCATTCTAGTAAAACTAAATTAGTAATAACAAAACTTGAAAATACAAATACTTCATGCTAAAGACCTCCAGAAGTGTGATCTAGACAATCAGCTCCGCTCCCAAATGAACAAGCTATGTCACTATTATTTTCTGCATTACCCAAAGGTTGATTGGTAGAAAATGCCTAAGGCATTAAGTTCGCCTCTGTACAACAATGACTTTAGAAAACATAATCGTTGTTCAGTCTGTGTTCCTTACCTCCCCTAAAAAAATCTGCCTTCAAACTAAAAGTGAAATGACGGATATATTTATAACAGAATAGACTGGTCTATTCTGTTAAAAATATATCCGTAAATTGTCAGTCACCTAAGTTTTCGAGGTTAGATGTTTACTGCAGAAAACACTGCTGAAATATTCCGGGCGCGCTCGATTCATTGTAGACCTCAATCATAGATTTCATTGGGCGACGAGACTGAGGTCAAAAGCAAGGTTCATCAGGAAGAATAATCGATGAACGTAATACGGCTACCTTAAACATCACTGAATTAAATCTTAATAGTAGATGTCATCGATCGTAGTTTTGAAGCATCCTTGAGTTTTAGGCGTCGTCCTAACTGGCTAACGATCGTACGAGTTAACGATGCGATTTCGTCGCACGACGAGAATTAACACACATTTCTTTAGTGTCATAATTGAAGCTTGCAAATTATCGTGCGACGAAATCGCATCGTTAACTTGTACGATCGTTAGCCAGTTAGGACTAAGCCGACCGCGATAACGATTCTTAATTATTTATTGTTAACTAAAAACAACTTATATAAATATCAATGATAAGAAAATTCATGTGCAAAAGCGTAACTAAAAGTTGAGTTTTCTTTCAGGAAACTAACCAATAGAGAGAGGTGTATAGAAGGCTGAACAACTGTCAATGACATACCTAATTGATTTTTGACAGTCGCTGTCAGCGGTAGTATATCACATTGTTAGTTTTTTGTTTTCTACAATTATTATCATCTTGCCTGTAGCAAAAACAAAAACAATCATCTATCAAAATACAAAAACTAACTTAATTAAACTTGAACACAAAAACAATTGAACAAAAAACAAAAATCAAAAACCGTCGGTAGTTCGTGCCCCTAGTACGTGACATTGTCATCGAGATGAGGAGTATCACTCGACTCCATCGGAGGCCAGTTCGTTCTCAGAAGGCCTCCGACTGACCTCCAGGAACGTTGAAAACTGTACGTGTCTTGCCAGAGGGTATAGAAAGGATTATTATATGGGTTTTCACCGAAGAGCACAGGATTTATGAGTTTTTTTGAAGATTTAGTAGGTTCCTCTCTGTTTTTTGGGCCTTCCAACGTGTATACAACGTGTTACAGAATAAACGCAATACCTTTAAAGGGGTCACTGTACTGATCATTATGTCAGAAGCCAGAAAATCTGATTCCAGTCTTGCCAAGAAGTACCGTGTTACCCAGTTTAGATTGTGAATCCGGTTTGACTGGGAGCCGACCTCAATATAGTTGGGAAAAGGCTAGGCAGATGATGAGTGGCGATAAATGACCCTAAATCCATTTCCTTTCGTTTAGACCTTCCAAAGGTTGGTGCAAGAGCCCTGTGTGATAAGATGGGCGATCTATAAGATGTACAATAGAAAGTATTATAATTACAATAAATAATTATGGACAAAATGTATCATACACCAAAGTTGTAACACGTAAAAGCATGCCAATAGATGCTTTGATAAATGATATTTATTTTGTAAGTAGGTTAAACATAACTCTTTTACACGTCAATGTTTTTTGGTCATTTTAATCTAGATGGGCCTCATCAGAAGGCTTAAAGTCACCCAAAGGGCAATGGAGAGGGCAATTCTCGGAGCTTCCTTGCGTGATCGAATCAGGAATGATGATATCCGCAAGAGAACCAAGGTTACCGACATAGCCCGAAGGATCGCCAATTTGAAGTGGCAGTGGGCAGGGCACATTGCTCGCAGAACAGATGGTCGATGGGGCCGAAAAGTTCTGGAGTGGCGACCGCGTACTGGAAGACACAGCGTTGGAAGGCCTCCCACAAGGTGGACCGATGACCTGGTGAGGGTCGCGGGTAACCGATGGATGCGAGACGCACAGGACCGGTTGTTGTGGCGACACTTGGGGGAGGCCTATGTCCAGCAGTGGACGTCTTTCGGCTGATATGTTGATGATGATGATGCGCGTGTTTCCTAGCTGACTACCCTGTTGTGGCGACACTTGGGGGATTCCTATATCCAGCAGTGGACGTCTTTTGGCTGATATGATGATGATGATGAGGCTGGTGTTTCCTAGCTGACTACCCTGAGAAGAAACACCGAAACAAACTCTTTCAGATGTTTTTTAGAACCATACCTACCTAGCAGATCTAGAAAACATATGAAAGCATCGTGTCTGTATAAATAAGTAGCTATAGGAACAAAAGCAATTCCACACACATATACCTCACGATATAGATTAAGATGTATGTTATTCGCGCGACAAGTTATTAGTTATGCCCGGTTTTACTCGCGTCTTATTCCTGGAACGACACCCACGCTTGCAACGTATAGAGAAGTTACATATTAATGTCACTACAGGAATATACATGAAACTGCTGGATGTGTGCACAAATTAGTTGCTGGAAACTTTTGAAAAGAAGCGTTTGAACTGTGTTGGGATGTGGAGCGAGTCAACTAATGATTTAGTGTAGGGAGCTGTATTATATGACACGACGTGTTTTGGGAAATGTTTTGACTTTGGAGAGCGTTGTCTATGAGTATGTCATATGATATATAAGACAGCCTCTTTTGAAAGCTTAGAATAATAATATCTAATCGACGCATTTGTTGGTATCTTCTAATCTTTTTTTTTCAATGGTTTCCTTGTTTCATTTCAATTGGAAACATTTAATACCTTTATTTATTTGGCAAATGGACTCGGACTACATTAGCCCAAAATATTCAGACACTCATAATTATGAGAGACACGGAGCACATATTGGATGGCAATGGAGATTAATCTTCAAGCAAGTCCATAAATAAAAGGTATTTTTTCGTTAACCAACTTACTGTAATTTTTATTTAATTGTTAAGGTATCTAAGAAGACAGAAGTTCATAAATGGGTAATACACAAATCTTCTGGCAAACTGCAGTATATTTTGTTGGCATTATTCTCGTTGATGACTACTGCCTTCTCGACAATTACTATGACTTAAAACACTTACTTTTGTATGAATCTTTCCAATTAGCTTTCTATATTCTATTTTCCTTTTTTTTCCGGGTTCTCTTTTTGTTTTTTTTATGTCAATTTTTCCGTATTGGTTATAAATTAATAAATAATAATAAACCTTCCATGAAACTAAGTCTATGGTTCAGTCTGTGGTCGGTTGTCGTGTGGTCAGACCGCTCGCTCTTTACCTTTGTCTATGCTTTATGCCCACTATTAGTTCGTACAACTATTGTGCAGAATTGATAAACATTCGAGCATTATGCTACAAAGAAAATGAACATGAAATTGTATTATGTAGCCTTTTAAGAAGTTATTGTCGTTTTGTGATTTATTGTGTAGCGGGAGCCGGTAAATATCGAGATTGCGGCGTATTTGTAATTTATTTTGGCGTTTATTGGTATTGTATTGGGTCGGACAATTTAAGACTGCGATCTGTACAGTTTGAGCTACAGAATGGTCTATTTTAGGGTTCTGTACCCGAAAGGTAACCAACGGAACTCTATTGGCAAGCCTCTGCTGTTGCAGAATTTGTTCGAAAGAGTCACCGCGGCCCTGCGGGTCTGCTCTCTAAGCCCGAAGTCCGTAGTTTCGACCTTAGTTTCGGGCGTTTTCTACTCCGTATCACCTACGAACTGGTGATTAGTTTCGAACCCGAACTAAAAATAAAAGATCACACGATTTGACAGTAATTGTTCTTTTATTGACTAATCGTAAATCCGTAGTGATACGGAGTAGAAAACATCCGATACTAAGGCCAAAACTATGGACTTCGGGCTTAGAGAGTAGACACTGGCACAAAAAGAGTATAAGGTGGAACACGGATTAGTTTCATTCAGTAAGAGTCTGACACTCCCTTTTTTTTTTTTTTTTTCGAGGATGGGAAATCATCAAATGACCCCTCCCGCTCTGGGTGGAGCGGCAGGGAGTGTCAGACTTTTACTGACTAAAACCCACCCTTTAGTCCTCCTAGTGCCTTTCTTCCCAGGGCCGCGGTAACTCTTTCGAACAAATCCGCAACCCTGGTAGGCTCTGGCCCTAACGGGCCCCGACCCATGCTGACGACTGCTGGCTTGGCGCGCGTAGAACACAGCGCGCCGTCAACCCGGGCCTGTTCTGATCGGACGGCGAGCTACCCATTGCTCGCCGTCCACAGGCATCAGTCACTGCGCCATGCTCAGGAGCATCAGTTCCTGGGCGGCGCAGTGGCTGACGTTCAACAGGAGGGGGTGAAATGGGGCCATAACTGGCACTCCATTTCAGCCCCCTCCGGAGCCCGTTGTAGGGGCTCTACTGCGGCTGTTGCAGTAGCAGCAGCCGCAGTGGAACCGGCTTTGGCGGCGGAGGAAGCGGCGGCGGTGGCGGCGGTCGCGGCAGAGACGACGGTGGCGGAGGGCTTTCTCCGATTTCCGGCTTTGGCGGGTGGGGCGCAGGCCCTACCCCCAGCCCAGTGGTCGGCCGGCTTGCCAGCTGCCGCACAGACTACGCAGTGCGGCGTGGCGACGCAAGAGCCGGCCCTGTGACCGGGCTGACCGCAGCGGAAACAAAGACCGCTGCGGTCCACCTCCGAGGTGCATTGAGCTCCTACATGGTGGCCCACCTGGCACCGGAAGCACCTCAGAGGTCGGGGTTCCAGCAGTTTGACCTGCGCGGAAACCCAACCCACCAAAAACCTACGGCCCTCCGAGATGGTCTTGGCCGCCGACACGGGACAGCTCACCACAATAGTGCGCATGCCCGTGTTGTCAGGACGTAGGGTGCCCGCCTTCACCTCCTCTGCTGAGCACCCCCCCGTCCTAACGACGGCGGCCACCACCTGTCTGACACTCCCTTCCGCTCCACCCAGAGCGGAAGAAGTTATAATTATGATGATTTCTCTTCCATAAAAAAAAATAAATTCAAAAAAATAAAGCCTACGCTGTCCGTCCGTCTGTCCATCTGTCTGTCAGCGGGCTGTATCTCAGCAACCATAATAGGATCTACCTATTACGGTTCTTGAGATACAGCCCGGTATATACGGTTCTTGAAATTTAAAACAGTGTGTGTATTTTTATTGCTGCTATAGCAACAAATAATAAAAATTAAATTGAAAAATTAAAGGGGCTCTCATACGTACTTAAAACGTGCGGAACCCTTTGTGTGAGAGTCCGTCTCGCACTTGGCCGGTTTCTTGATATCTGGTAGCTGTTGGTACACTATGGCCTTTCCAAAACGTAAACTCCAACTCAACTCGAACTTCGCACCATCGGAGCTTGTCATAAATTGAATTTTTTGCATTTGTATGCTCATCTGTCGAGTACGAAAACGTCAATTAGACAAGCTTTTATTGACATTTGACATTTTCGTGCTCATGTAGGAGTTGGAGTTGGAGTTTACGTTTTGGAATATGGGCCTACATCGCCAATTTATATGAATCGTGTTAAGCCGTATGTTCGGGCTGTCGTTTAGAGATCTTGGGCAGTTGCTACGGGTTACCAGAAGACAGAAACACTGGCGTCAGTCTAGCCATGAGATATCGCCCTACCCAGTTACTAGATTCTGGCAAAATTACAATTTTCACGCTTCATTATATCAGCCGAAAGACGTCCACTGCTGGACATAGGCCTGCCCAAGTGTCGCCACAACAACCGGTCCTGTGCGTCTCACATCTATCGGTTACCCGCGACCCTCACCAGGTCATCGGTCCACCTTGTGGGAGGCCTTCTAACGCTGCGTCTTCCGGTACGCGGTCGCCACTTCAAAACTTTTCGGCCCCATCGACCATCTGTTAGTTCTGCGAGCAATGTGCCCTGCCCACTGCCACTTCAATTTGGCGACCCTTCGGGCTATGTCGGTAACCTTGGTTCTCTCGCGGATATCATCATTCCTGATTCGGTCACGCAAGGAAACTCCGAGCATTGCCCTCTCCATGGCCCTTTGGGTGACTTTAAGCCCTTTTTGACGCTTATGTTGCGTCAGTTTTCGTTTTCGATACTGAGCCTATGTTTCTCATAATTTCTCGGAAGGATATCATTGATTTCTTATCGGTTCAAGTCTGAATATAAATTATCATAAACGACTAATAACCTGTAAAGAATGAAGCTATAAAATACAAAAAATCGAAAAAGGTTGTAATCTATTAACACTCAAAAACAGTGGCCCGGTCGAAACGACCCGAGTATAGATTTTTAATTTATTTATGTTTGACAAAACTTTTTAAGTCAAGTCATTTATTTTAGTAAACGTCCACGAATTTAGTGTTTGTTTTTAAGGCAGTAAGGTTCGGAATTTTATTTCTCAAAAGTAAGTAAAAGATTGTCACGAGAATAAATAAACAATCTTAGAGTCAACTTTTGCGATTAAAAAGCCTTTCTGTCAGAGGAATTGAGATCTTATTGCGTGCCATTAAGGTTGTATGTGCATTTAATAACAGGCAAACAGATGGTTTCATATTCAGGTATTTCTTACGCGCGGAGGGTCTGTGATAAATAAATATCCACACAGTTTGACAAATGAGTGAACACTGCCTTTATAGAGGCGGCTTGTACGAGAAACAGTGAAGTATTAAATGGTATGCATCGTTTTAAATATCTTTTTAAATTAAATTAGAAAAACATTTCTTTGAAATCGGGCTATAGACAGTTAAACATTAATTATCGTGTGGAGAAAAGGCAAGCAAGTTCTTCAACAATTGTTAAGCATATTTTCTGCTAACAACACGTTTGTATTTGAACAGGAATTACTTTAAAATATATTCGCGTTAACACGGTTTTGCACTCCAACTTGACATAACAGTATGAATAATTTGAATAGAAAACTAAAACCAATCGCTAATAAATCACAAATAACAGCCAAACTAACACTTAAATCAATACAAGCCATAAAACAAAAACAAAAACTAAAAAAAAAACACAAAAACATATCAGATTCCTCTCTCAACGTTGTAAAACTCAAACGGAATTCATATTAGCCGATTAATAAATTCCCAGAAAATGAAAATAAGACATAAATTTAAATAAAATACACCATAATCGGTTGGTTTAATCTAAAGTGTCCTCGGTCGTGTTCTTAGCATTGTTTTAGATGGACAAGATTCCAGTTCGCGTGATGTTTGTATGAAAGATGAGTTTTAAACTTTTGAATATTGTGTTTTTTTGAGGCAGCGGGGATAGGGTTAAACGTCAGTGAGGGCGTTGACTTGTGGTAGTTAGTGCAAGGATTTTGAGGTACCTGTGTACTTGTTAGTAAGATATTTACTTAGCGTGTTTATCTGCGTAATTGGATTATGGAAGACAAATGACATGGGTGGTTTTGTTTGCATAAAACTCTGATTATAATCGTTTTGCATTTCCGTTTTACAGAAAGAGGACGTCGAGTTTTCAATATTGAATAAGCGGCCTAGCTTCTTTGTTCTGGAATGTTGATATTTGAAAATATCAGCCAGTGTTTTTCTATTTGAATAAATCAAAATGGTTACTAGGCCCATATTCCAAAACGTAAACTCCAACTCAACTCCAACTCCAACATGAGCATGAATATGTCAATGAAAGCTTGTCTAATTGACGTTGTCGTACTCGAGAGATGAGCAAACAACAGCTCTAACTAAACTCTACTGTATTAATATAAGTCCGCTCCTCGTACAACTCGTAAAGACGTTCTCTACTCTTATAAATACCAATGGTGGCCCAATCACTAAAAGAAGTGCTATTATTAACAGAAATAGTCTTAGGAATAAATGTAGTATCAAATTGTGTGCAATACATTCTGAAAAAATTATTGTAATGTTGATTAGGGTCATCATTGGTTAACAAAGATGGCATTTTGTTTAAAAGTTTAGTTTTAAAAGTCTCCAGACGATATTTAGATTTTGGGTTAACAGTGATATCTTTCTTTGACTTTATTTTGTTTACATTTGGTATAGTAATTAATTGCCCACAATGATCAGAATCCATTAAATTAATATTTTTTTTGTGGGAAGGTACAATATTTGTAAAAATGTTATCTAGGCATGTGGCACTAGAAGGAGTTATTCTAGTAGGTTCCATAAATAGGTATGCAAGATTGTATGACTGAAACAGACTTACTATTTTAGTGGTTAATCCAGAATTTTCTAACAAATTGACGTTAAAGTCACCACAAATAATAATAGACTTGCTTGAATTACAAATTTTGTGCAAAACTTCATCCATTATTTTTTCAAAACAATCATACAATCCAGAAGGTGGTCTGTAGTTCTGTACACACTTAATATAATAAACTGCTCCAATTCAATACAGGCTATTTCAATTATCCGCTCAACAGAGAGGCTCACTATGTCTTTGCGGTCCTTAAATTTGAGGTGATTATTTATTAAAATTATATTATGACAAGCTCCGATGGAGTTGTAGTTCGAGTTTAGTTGGAGTTTACGTTTTGGAATATGGGCCTTAGTCTCAACGTCACAGACACTCCGACACCAGGAAAGGAACACTTACTCGGTGTAAGTGATGGTCATAAAGAAAGTAGCTCGATGTAAAATACGAGAACTCACCTACATTCGGTCAGACTGGAAGCTGACCTAACACGGATTCCCATCTGTGAGACTAGCCAATCTGTCTTGCCTTTGGGAAATGATTGGTAAGTCTCAACTTGCATTCCAGCTAAAACGTGTATGAGTCCTCACCGTCTCGTAAAGGCTGTGGATAGGAAATTATCAAATGACTCTTAGTGACTAAAACCCAAACTCTTTCAAACAAATTCAGCAACCCCAGCAGGCACTGGCCCAAGCGTGCCCCGTCAATTATGCTGAGATCTCTTTAACGCAACGCACCGTCACCATCGGCCGTCGATAACTATAACAATATTATTATTTGTTAATAAACAAAAAATTATATTGTTGTAGCTTGAAAACTACAAAGTATGTAAACCGGTAATCAACCTAAACTAGCGCAACTCTATCTTCATCCGTCATTCGTTCACGAATATTGTCTATGATTCCGTTCGAAAGTCATGGATCCAAAATCAATCGAGAGTAGGGTTTACTTGTTAGTTTCGGACTACCTTCGGACGAGCCCGTATCTTCGTTGACGGACTTAGAGAGTAGACCCCCTGGTCCTGGCTGGTTTCATAGAGGCCAGAAGTCCAGCAATGCAAACGACATAAGTGAACCTTTGTCTAGTGAAAACAAAATCCTAGAACGAATAAAAACAAAAGAAAATCTCACACTTCACATCCCCACATTGTCTGCACGATAAAAATAGCTCACGAGCATCCCAATCTCAACTCTATTAGCGAATCGCACTTGGAATAATCAAAATAATGACGACAGACCACCGCATAAGATTCGATTAGCAAAACTACCTAATTAGGACCGCGAGTCCACGATAGAAATACGAAGGAAATTGCCTTGGCACCATGATCACTATAATTGCAAGCATTCAGCTACTGGTCTTACTGATCTACCATCACTTTTACTCTCACTGAAACTCTTATAGAGCTATCTCGTTCCTACTTTTAGATTTATAAATCCAATCCTGAAATCAAAAACTCTTATTCTATTTTTTGATTTTCGATTTTGTGTGTACGTGATTGGGTTTAGTTTCAAGTGAGCGTTTTCTTGTATCGGATTAAGTTTCTATTATGTGATCGCATGCCGATTATTGAGGTAATAATACACTGATACTGTTCGTAATGATATGCAATGGCAATTCGATTTGTTAATTTTTGTTTTGATTGAGTTTGATTCCAACTGTAAGTAACCTTCTGACTGATGAAAAGGGTTTTAAAGGCTAAGCATTCCACTAATAAAGTTTCTGTATTATCATTCTAACTCATTAACTTCTATCTTATATTCTTAAATATGTTACTAATACTATTGTAGTATCTAAGGTGTGTGCTAACAAAAATAGTTCCTATGTTGTCCCAAATAAAACAATTTATAATTATTATTATAATTTTGAATGTGATATATTGACCTTTACTTTCGCGCTGGGTATTTTTCCGGTTTCTAAATCAAACCAGCTGGCTAGGTTACACCTAAAAAGTGTAACCCCCACCAATACTACTAGTTACACCTCAGTGCACCACCACGTTAAAAGAAGTCAATTCGATTCATCGGTGGTCATCAAAGGCGGCATCGATTGTTGTTCCAGTCGATTACAATCGTATGTAATTACTCCATAAATCGAGTTTTAATCGGTATCAGGTTATTGAAGGTGAAGTCTTTCAGTCGTCGATTTTATTGAATACTTACTTTTTTGTTTTATGAATGGTGATCGGTAGTTGGCGAGACGGCGGTTTTTGTCATATTTAATTGGTCATGCCGTCGAAATATGTACCTACGTTTTGTTTTGTCTTGATCCCTTTTTCTTAAGTATGGGAAATTACCAAATGATTCCTACCGCTCTGGGCAGAGCAGAAAAGAGTGTCAGACTCTTACTGACTAAAACCCATCCGTGTTCCTCCTAATTGGCCTTTGCGTTCCAGGGCCGCTGTGACTCTTTCTTTTGTCTTGATCCCTAGATTCCTGGATTTGCAGTAAAGCCCAGTTTGTGGAAATAAAATTAATGTGTGTGTATTAGAAAATTAATGAGACAAATTGTCAAACGTGAATTAGTTGATTGAATTTTCAGCAGCCAATCCCTTAATTCCTTCACGTGACTTAAATTTGTGATGCGTCTATATTTTTTTTTTCCAGAAACCTGAGGTATGAGATTATTAAATATGAAAATAAATACATTCCAGTCCCAAAACGTGAGTCAACGATAAAATGCGTTTTTCGATCATTTGCTAGTTACTCACTAGGTAACAGTTATTTAAAAAAAAAAACCGGCCAAGCGCGAGTCAGACTCGCGCACGAAGGGTTCTGTAAAAAACGGCAAAAAATCACGTTGGTTGTATGGGAGCCCCACTAAAATATTTATTTTATTCTATTTTTAGTATTTTGTTGTTATAGCGGCAACAGAAATACATCATCTGTGAAAATTTCAACTGTATAGCTATCACGGTTCATAAGATACAGCCTGGTGACAGACAGACGGACAGCGGAGTCTTAGTAAAAGGGTCCCGTTTTTACCCTTTGGGTACGGAACCCTTAAGATATCCCTGAGACACAAAGGAATAACAATCTAACAAACATATCAACTAGAGAACGAACTCCACAATTCTGAACACGAATCAAACGTTTCAATCCCCAGCAACATTAGCGTAGAAACAAATGTAAAATAAATCAACAACTCGTAATGACTGAAGGTGGCACAGTAGCTGAGTGGTCGGTGCGGCTAATAGATGGCGCTAGCGGCGCGGCTCAATTTACAAATTAAAGAGCGCAGGCGCACGCTCGCCGCCGCTGTGGCGGTTGCCGTATTCTGATCAAAGTGGATGGAGTAAAAATTTATTACTACTGCTGTACCTACCAGAATATTATCTTTTTTTTTAACTTGTGTGTGCGTAGACCCCACTCCACTCCACCTCCTTAGCTGTAGGTACAGCTAAGGAGTGGAATTCCTTGTCGGGTCAGCGATTCGTGAGTGAATAGGTTACTTTTAGGTTACTTCTGCAAGCGTGGTTGAGTGATTGACTGCGCTACGTGTTACGGGTTCGATTCCCGCGCGGAACAAATACACTTCTGGACACATCTATTGGCCCACCTTAGAGTTTAGGTTTCGATGGCCCCTACCGAAATATGATTGCTAGATTGAACAAAAACTGTTGATGCAGTTTTAAACCTGATACATTTTACCATCTTTTTCGATCGTATTGTTTTAAATTTGAATTCAGAATACCATACGACATGGAGCTACGCCTAACAAGTCGGATATGCGCCTTGTTAAAGGCAATTGATTTTTGAATAAAAAACATGTTTTATCAAATAAAGGTTTAATTTAATAACGCGTGTTGCCTCCATGGGCATCTACCACAGCTCTCATACGATTGGGCATAGAGTTTATCAACCGCTCTATGAAATTTTGAGGGATCATCTCCCATTCCTCTTCTATGGCAGTTTTCAACTCCTGCATCGTCTGGGCAACTGGCTGACGAGCCCTAACACGTCTTTTTAGCTCGTCCCACATGTGCTCAATGGGGTTCATGTCTGGGCTTCTGGCTGTCCATAACTGTCCATAACTGTGATGTTCACATCCCGAAGATATTCCCTGACGATGCCGGCCGCATGGGCTCTTGCATTATCATGCATAAAAAGGAAATTTGGGCCCACATAGTCCGCGTATGGTATCACGTGAGGTTCTAAGCACTCACGAATGTACCCTTCAGCATTTAATGTTAGCAGCCGTGGTCCTGTAACAACCTCAAGTTGAGTTTTGCCGCTCGCGGATATACCGCCCCAGACAGTCCATGAGCCACCGCCATAAGCAACCCTCTCTTCAAAGCAGCATTGTGCGAAACGCTCTCCCTTACGTCGGTAGACCTTCTTCCTTCCATCATTGCCATGTAACACAATTTTAGACTCATCAGAAAAGAGTACACGGCTCCAATCTTGCTGTGTCCAATTTAAATGAATGCGTGCGAAATGAAGGCGCGCTGTTCGGTGGGCTCGCGTTAGTTTGGGCCCATTAGCTGGCTTGTGTGGTACCATATCGCGTTCTTTTAACCTTCTCTGAACAGTTCTAGCGCTCACAGATACTCCGTGGAAGTCGCGAAGTTGGTTTTGTATCTCAATGGAGGTAAGGTGACGATTTCTCAAGCTGGTCGTCACGATGAATCGATCCTGCCTTTCAGTTGTGACCCGAGATCGTGGCCTTCCTTGGCGACGAACAAAGCCGCCAGTCTCTAGGTAACTCCGATAAACATTTCGGACCGCAGATCGACTTAAATTAAGTTGAGCACTCACGTTTCTTTGGCTGTGTCCGGCCTCAATAAGTGCCACAGCTTGGGCGGCGACTTCAGGTGAAGTATCCATAGATTATTGATAGAACCTCACCTTAATGTTAAGAATAAGTAATGTTTGTTGCAAAACCAAAGATATCAATCACTTTTTCAAGAATTAAATCTAAGTAAACCAATAAAACCAAGTTTTCTTAGTATTCGATTGTTTGATATCAACAAACAGGCTCCAAATTGTCTTTTGTTTCTTTAAATTCTGTGTTCGAAATTCAAAAAAAGACTATTGAATGAAATTGTGAATGTGCCAGGTTCAAAACTGCATAAAAACTTTTTGCTCGACCTAATATAAAATTTTAGCTAGGACCAAACGAAACTGAAAATACAAGGTGGGCCAATAGATGTGTCCAGAAGTGTATTTGTACGGCCTACAGACAGTTGTTCCGGGTCTGTCTGTTTGTGTATATGAGTGTATATGTTTATAAACGCACCCACGATATAGGAGAAATTCCTAGTGTGGCGTTGTTTAAAAAAAAAGATGTAACTCAAAATCATTTAAAATAACTCCAGCTGTTTACTTGAAACTTCACTTGATTGTTAAGATTTCAAAAAAAAAACTAATTTTCTATCATGTTTCATTCATCATAATTACATCTCAGAATACGTCCTCAGTTTCCGAGATTGAACTTTTATAGCTTACAGGCGCATCATCACAGCGATTGCATACAATATTGATTTTACATTTTTTTGATAGTCCACAATGAAACGCCTTTGATAATGAACGGTTGACTTCCAGTTTAAATTGAAATTCTGAGTACTCACAATTCAATTTTATATCGATAAATTGGACCTTATTTTAAAATTGAAGATGCCAATGTTACTGTAGTAACTTTTCTGACAATGTAGAGTGACATTCCAGTATCTCGAAGACTTCGATCTAAAAGATTTACGATAGCACTAAAAACAACCAACCTAGCCTAGCCTTCCTGTCAAACCGGATTCAGCTGAATACCAGTATTTCACGTGGCGCGGATGCCTACCATACCTCCACAACCCATTGATTGGGTAACACGGTACTTCGTGGCAAGACTGGTGTCAGATTTTCTGGCTTCCGTCAATCCGTAACGACTGCCAAAGATCTCCAAATGACAGTCGGGACCAAAGTCTTAACGTGCTTTCCGAGCCACGGAGAAGTCTCAGTATGTAGAGATGGTCACCCATCCACAGACCAACCTCGGCAAGCGTTGCTTAACCTGAATGCGGGCTATGTGGCTGTTATAATTTAACCACGAGCTTTTCACATGGTAGATGGTAGAGAAAACGATCATCTAATTGGTACTCAATGCAAAGCACTGACTTTTTTTTTTATTTATTTAAACTTTATGTACAATAGTGGTACATGGGCGGACTTTTAATGCAACAAGTCAACCTTTGGGTTAAAAAGACTACACGGTGGTAGGTGTACAACAAATAAATAAGATTTAAAATAGAATTTTGTTTTGGAAATAATAAACAACATTCTAATAAAATACATATATATGCTAAAATAATAAACTAATAAATATGACGTTACATATTAATCTTTCTGATTGAGAGAACTCATAATAATTATGACGAAGACCACATACACCAGCACATACTCCAGCTTGAAAACAATGATGACTGTATAGAAGATGCAAATATTTTTGAGAAACAAAAATGTATAGAGATTGATACAATTTGGTTAGTAGATAAATCTAAAGATTAATATCATCATGGTTGTATTGTGATCAATATTACTGCATGGAGTGCCTACTACAAAACTGATGAACAACTCACCCATAAGCATTATAGACGAAAAACATGTGACTACATCACAGCCGGATACCCAACAAAATCTCAAGCAACAATTTCACATCTGACTCGATTCAAACAAAAATATCGATAAAAAATTCCCAACCCAAAAAAACCGTCAAAGAATCGATAGAAGAACCGACAAAAGTCACAATCGATACCTGTTTACGACTCCCACGATTTTTTTTAATATCAATGGCAATGTCAACCTCCTTGTAGGATCAAACAAAAAAAAAGTCTATTGTCAATGATGTGCCTTTGTCTGGAGAGTTTTATTCAAAGAGGATTATAATCGGGTATCAGGCTCATTGAAGTTTATTCGTGGAGAAGTCTTTGATACCGTTTGTTTCGTTAAAAAAACTGGAATTAAAATATTTTGAGTATTTCTGTGCTTGTTTGCAGTGCTATCTTATTTTTATTGTGGTTTACCGTATGGTCGACGTCAGATAAATTTACAATAACGGTCATTGATCCACCTATATTTATTGATATGCTTAGTTCCGAAAACAGAAATAAAGCTGTCCTGAATCGACATCTATCATGATCCTTCACTTCTACGTCCTAGTAATGAAAAAAGATTCATAATTTATTGTCCAGGTCCTACGAACCAGAATTGCAGAATTTGTTGGAAATAGTCACCGTGGCCCTGGAACGCAAAGGTATGCCTTTTGCATTCAAGGGCCGCGATGGCTTTTTGGCGCAGGAAAACAGATGGGTTTTAGTCAGTTAGAGTTTCACACACCTTGCCGCTCCACCCAGAGCGAAAGACGTCATTTGATGATTTCCAACCATAAAAAAGGTACCTACGAAGTGATATTAAGTAAAGGGTAATGACCGTTATTGCAGATTTATTTGGCGTCGACCATATTTGGTTTTATAAATATGGCAATAGTCTGTTTTAATAGGTCCATCAACTACTGCTTAGCCTTTCCTATGTGGATGTCTGTTTCTAGTCTAACCAGACACCGCTGAATGTAAGTATTTTATATGAAGCAAGCTTATCTAACCAACACAACTCAATTATTGGGTAACATGATAACCCTTCGGATGTTACTACACCAATCGATCGATCGACGTTAATCGAGTGTGGTAGCTTTGACATGAAAGCAGTAGAAACATCGATCGACGTCGACTAATCCATTTTACTATCGATCGATGGCATCGATCGACGATTGATCAATTGATGTGGTGTCTATTATTCTACTAATTTTTAAGCAACGTTTGCATTCAAAGTCAAAGCATTTATTTCAAATAAACCACTTACAGGTACTTTTGAATTGTCAGAGTCAGTCAGTCAAAAACATGAAGCTCTATGGAGAAGAACGCGCAAGAAACTCCACGGACACTCTTTTAAACCATTTTATGATTTACAATAATCCTGGTTACATTATCTTTGTTGCTTCTATATGTGATAACAATGTAAAGAAAGAGAAAAAAAAGAATTCTAAATATCAAACAAACTATTGAAATAAGCCAGCGACAGCTAAGAGATGACCAGTCTCCACTGATGGCGCCCGTTCATCATCATCTTCATCACATGACACGTGCATCAGCACCATTCAGCTCAACCATTTTGAAGGGAACCGAATGATCCGATACACGCGCCACCATCAGCGAGACATTCGAGTGAGCATGACAAACCCTTCGCATGTCAATCGCAAACTGCCAAAAAAGCCTTAATTTTCATTCATTTTTGACAGTTTGTGATCGAGATAAGAATGCGATCGTTGCTTGAAAATTAGTAGAATGGGCACTCAGACTTTCAAGCTTCTGACTATTCGTTTTGACTGTCAAAGATGTACAGATGACAGACCGACTAATGGTTTAACGTATTTTCCGAGGTTTGGGAGTTCGATATGAAATAGATTGTTGTTTTGACCGACCGCGACTCCAACAAAATATGAAGATTCAACCCAGCGGCTGCTATTATTTTTTGCCCCTTCATAACACCTTTAGCTTTATTTTTTACTTCTACCTGGCACTGTCTACTAAGGTTCATCCAAATGACATCTCCCATTGAAAATCCTATAAGAATCAATCCATTGTATGTTTCCATTTTTCAAATTAATACACAAAACACTTGCAAACAATTTCTTTACAAGCCGTGGAATGATTTTGTTCATCAACCATCTTGTATTTACTGTTCTGAATAACC
Organism: Melanchra persicariae; assembly: GCA_947386135.1. Lineage (NCBI taxonomy): Eukaryota > Metazoa > Arthropoda > Insecta > Lepidoptera > Noctuidae > Melanchra > Melanchra persicariae. The sequence goes on along the minus strand of OX376661.1, from coordinate 1,787,844 downwards.
CATAGTCAACTCTATATCGAACATTATGAGAGTCAGATTAGAATGGCAAAGAAATTGCCAACAGCACTTAAAAAAAAATTGCGTTCGAAAGATTGTAAGGGAGGATTGGTTTTTAGCAAAGTTTGAAGCCTTAAAGCGTGTAATGTTGTAAGTCCTAAGTCAAAGGCAGAAGGTTTGAAGTTGCTTGGCTAGTTTAATGATGATGGTATAGAAGAATTGGTAGTAAAAAGTGTCGTATCCCTCCCATTTCTTTATCAATCACGTAGACAGACAAAAAACGTCTGCACATCGAACTGAGAGTCACTTACGTTAATGGACGCAGCCCTGGAGTGCAATGCTGAGGTTTGCCAAAGATTAAACGCATAGGCGAGACAAAATAGTATCGACAATGATCACTTTGGTACTGTTGACAAAAATATTGACGCTCTAAAAATCTATAATTTGTTAACCAAGGCTCTTGAAATTGTTTTCTTACAATTTTTTTTTCTGAAACCAACATTAATGTTATCCTGGGTGTCACAACATTACCTAAATAATGTCGCTTAATATAATAATTTAAATAAGGTCACTAGATATTTCCTCACTATGGATATTTTTCTTTGTTCCAGGACAGAAAACTGTGGCCTTAGTGCGAGTATTTTAACGTTCTCAATCGCGTTAGCGTGAACGTCAATCAGTATTGAAACTGAATAAGCGCTGTCTGGTGACACTCAGGGACAACCTGTTTTTTTCTATACAATTTGACATAAGGGAACGTTTACGTTAACGCGATCGAGTACGTTAAAAAACTCACACTAAGCCCTCTGGCCGCTCATCAACCTGATTATAATTTATTGAAGCTGCCTGCAAACATCTCCAACAATTTCACAGCATGCACAAATAAATTGGCTTCATTTCATTCAAAGGACCTGATAGAACATTCCATTGAATTTCTCAACGATCATAGAATTATCTGCTTCTACAAAAAATTATTCATCATTGTCCTAATGCCCATTAATCCAATTTGTTAACCATTATCCACAAAGTATTATCAAATATTGTCGTTGCTCTGTTTTTTACCCATCCTCACAGAATGAAAACCCCAATAGGCATAAATCTCATCTCATCAGTTCATATCCCTTCTACAGCTTTTTGGTCTCCATCCAATCGTCATTTGGTATTAGCTGTCATCATTTGCCGATTGTCTCGCGACGACTATAGAGTGATGGCCCACGGTGGGGATCATGTGAGCCCCTTGTCTCATTGTGTCTGCTTGTGTGTGTTCAATGGTTTGCTCTCTGAGGAGTATTTAGTGCTGGGAGGAAGTGATTAGAGTGTGATTACTTTGAATGAGGATTAGGTGTTGATTAGGATTCGTTTTGGACTTTATAGAGTTTTAACTCCTATTAGCAAAATGAAAGATTATGCGTTTAAATTGTGATATTTTACGTTATATAACTTACTTTTTTATGTTATCCTGCATTCACGTTTTTACTCTTGTATGTGTACACATGTTTGAGCAAATAAATATCTTATCTTGTCTTCTCTTATGATGTTTGAAAATGTTGTCGAACATTATAAATATTTTAACAGAATACCCTAACTAGATTGGATCATGATTCGGACCTCACAAGCCAGGAAAGGCTTAACGGGTAACCAATCAAATGATGTTTTATAAATGATGCTTTAGTTTCATTACCATCTGAGATCTGATCTTCGTTCGCAGCCAAATCCCAGGAAAATAATAAATTTTTGGAACTCCTTTCAAATTAAATCAATCAATTTATTGCAATCACGTTGTACAGAGGGGGAAATAAAGTTTTAACAATATGATAGGTCCTCATAGTGACTTGCTGGTGGTGCCAGAAGACGAACGGCGTCGCCGAGGCCAGTCCAGAAAGCGGTGGCGAGATGATCTAGACGCACACGGCGAAGACTGGTAATGCCACCGTGTCTGGAAGGATATGGGGATGCATTTGCCCAGCAGTGGGACACAATAGGCTATTAAACAAAAAAGTCCAGTTATGACTGAGATCGTCGGCATATGGCATCGAAGACAATCTAAACCTCGAAACCTCATAAGACTCTCCAATCACATCCAGTAAATCAAATCAAGGTACTACGACCCAGTGATCGTGTCATCTGGCATCAGCCTGGAATCACCCTCTCCTTAAAATCTACTTAACCTGAGACCCATACAGCCTGCCCAAGGTTGCCCGAGCTTGCTCAAACTTGCCCAAGCTAGGCAAACTTGACTAATAAACTAACCACATCCTGTAACTCTCAAAACCTACACATCTTGAGATCCATACAGCTGTGCAAGTTTGACCGAGCTTGCCCAAGCTGGCCCAAGCCCGGCAAGCTTGCTTAATAAATTAACCACATCCTGTAACCCTCAAAACCTACACATCTTGAGATCCATACAGCTGTGCAAGTTTGACTGAGCTTGCCCAAGCTGGCCCAAGCCCGGCAAGCTTGCTTAATAAAAATAACCACATCCTGTTACCCTCAAAACCTTCACATTTTGAGATCCATACAGCCTGTACAATCCAAGACAATCTTATCCTCGAAACCAACTCGTAAGACTCTCCAATCACATCCAGTAAATCAAATCAAGGTTCCACGACCCAGTGATCGTGTCATCTGGCATCAGCCTGGAATCGAAGGCATTGTCTCTCGACTGACAGATCTCTCAATACGATGGTTGATGGCGCTCGATCAGTATTGTCGGCTTATAGCCTGGCCCGTCTGGATTGAGCTTTGAAATAATTTTTAGTAGGGCGAGTGTGCCAGTTGTTGGGAGGTATTTTTATTTTCGGCTTTTGAATGTAAAATACAGGGTAACTTCGGTGATTGCATTTTTGTATCTAGTAGTAGAATATAGTTCTGTTGTTTGCTGCTGATACCTGTGACAAAGTATATAAGGAAGCGCAGGATGGATTCAATGTTGTGACCCACTGGCTGCAGAATAACTCTCCGACTCTTAACCCGGATAAAACGCAGTACATGATATTCTTGATGCGCACTCAAAATGAGCAGCTTCCTTATACCCCCTAGATTACAGCACATAATTGCTGTAATAGCTTAGTATGCTCTTGTCCAATAATAACAAAGACAGCGTCAATTAAATATCTTGGAGTTATTTTAGACTGTAACCTCTCCTTCAGAGACCATATTCACCTTCTTACATCTAGGACAAGAAAAATGATCTATGTTTTCAAGAACCTTAGACATGTTGCACCCCCAAAATTAGTAAAGCAAATTTACTTGGCACTCGTACAGTCCATTCTTCAATATTGTATCACCGTTTGGGGAGGTGCACATAAAACTATATTAAAGCCCTTAGAAATAGCCCAGAGGGCTGTACTAAAGGTAAGTACTTTTCGCCCCTATTTGTACCCAACCCATCTAGTGTATCAGTCGTGTGAGGTCCTGACAGTTCGCCAGTTGTTTATACTTCTTGTCGTCCTGAAGCAACACTCTTTACTGCGGTTCTCAAAAGGTGATCTAACTAAAAGACGAAATATTATTAGTAATAAGGCCTTAAGACCTTCCTTCAGACATGAGTACGTAAACAAATATTTTTGCTTCTTGGGACCGTACTTATATAATAACATAAATGACGCTTTAGATATATACCCTTTGAATAAAAAAAGATGTAAAGGCACAATTTTTAAATATATTAGTAAACATACATATGAAGAGACAGAAGACTTATTAAAAATAATTAAATAACAAATAAATTAATTAACAAATAAATAAATAAACAAATAAATAAATTTCTTTTTACTCACCCTCTCACACTCCTTCACACGCTTTATCACATTACTCACCGAGAGGTTAACACTCCACACTCCGATTTGTTTATTTAGATTTGTAACTTTTTTCTTTTTCTGTGTAATGATAATGAACTCCTCGTATAATTATTATGTCTATTTAAGCTAGTAATGTAATGGTCATCATAAGGAAGAGCGCTGTTGCCTGAGATACAGATATTCTATATCTAGTTCAGACACAGATGCTTTCAATATAAAATTAAGAAAATTTGAATGTATCCTTCCTATCTGTTAAAATGTAAAATATGTGTTGTGTTGTGTCAAATAAAAAATTATTATTATTATTATAGTATTTCACGAAAAAAGTGGGTATTTGTTATTTTTGAAAAATTGGCAACACTAATTATCTCGTTGTTAAGTATCGAAATTATAGTGACAAGGATTACATTACTTTTGGTAAATGCTATGGTATGGTAAATAAAAACAATAATTACATGTCAATTAATTTATTATAACGAACTTGCAAATCGATGCGTCCTTGAAAATTTGCGCAGACAGTGCATACATTACTCTAATACAAAGTAACACTGTATAGTTTTTAACTTGACTTCTGTTAATTTCTGAAAAAATATTTATTTTTATTTCTGAGTTAGTAATAATCCAAAAAAAAACTGAGTATATCTTATACAATAGATAATTGTGAGTGTTCATCCGATTAATCTGAGGAGAAACACCAAAACAAACGATTAGTAATCCCAGAGATTACTTTTACGCAAAGTAAAATAAAATAAAAAATACTCCTATTAAATTCGTTCAGAGAAGATGATACATCAGTTTAGGCATTCGCTGCTTCAATTCAAAAGTACCATAAATGAGAAAATTGCAAAAATGTTTTTATTGCAAAAATACAACCGTAAACCTTCATATTTTTATATTTAAAAAAGACACCCATTGATTTTGCACTATAAATTACAAAAACAACGCAACCGTTATTTTTGAATTTTCGTTTTGAACGCGCGTTATATGATCTAAACCGCCATATTGTCAGTTGTGCGTCGACAACCGAACTGAGAGCACGTTTCTTTTGTACAAAAGTGCCATATCTCGAAATTTAATGTGTGTTACTCATTAGTTTTATACAGAAAACGACCATATTTCGGAATACTTCAGTTTTGAATAAATGATTCACGTAAGTAAGACACTATTTTTAAATCAAAAGAACCATATTTCAAAACTGGTTGTTTTGCACAGAAAATATACCTAAATTAACTTTAATTTTGTGATCAAAATAAACGAATGAGACAATGTGTTTCTTTTGAATTTAGGTGATTTACGTAGTTAGTGCGGTATTTAAAAATAGTTTATTTTGAATTAAAAAAAACTACTTTCTACTATTATCATTTCAAATCAAAAAGACCTTATTCAGGAATACACTCGTTTGCTTTTATTGAAACAGAGTTGTTTTAATACATAGGTTAATCGATAAGGTCATATTTTGAGATACATTACTTTAGCATTTTTGCAAAGCTTTGTTATCATTGTAATTATAAAATTGTAGGCATGTTTTGTGGCGAAATGGGTGGATGATATTGTTGCCATCGCGGGTAGGACATGGATAAAACTGGTACAGGATTGTGGGGATTGGCACGAGAAAAGAGAGGGCTAAGCAGTGGGCGAAGTCAGGCTGTGGATGATGATGATGAGGCATGTTTTTACGTATTATACGTAAAAACATACCTACAATTTTTAAATTTGTATTAGTCCGTAGGTATTAACGTTAAATAAATGAAGTTTAATTTAAGGTGATTTATTATTATATTTTGTTTGTTTATTGGGTATTCTATTTTATGCTACTTTATGAAGTTTAGTAATTTTAAAAACGTCCGGCTCCTTTTGAACCATCCTGTTGGCATGATTTCAAAGGGAGCCGGTTTTTGTGGTTGATAGATGCCATTAGATTATTATTTATTGTTTTTTACAGAATGAATAGAAGAGTACATAGAATACTCAACATGGTAAGAGATAACAGTAGAAGTAATGGCGAAAATGTTCAAGACTTAGATAAGCATCCGCAAACTGACTATCCAATGTTGGAAGAACCAGATGTGCCTCAGAATGAGTCTTTTGATAGTAATTCTATTCCTGACAGTCAGCACGGTCTCGATTGGTCTCTACTTGATGATGCATTTTTAAAACCAAACATAGTTGTTCCAGAAAGCGATTATGATAGCGACGCTTCTGAGTCCACAAGTTTGACCAGTTGTCGTTCAGATTTTTCTTCGGACGATAGTGTTAAAGACCCAGATTTTCAAATTAGGCAAGACTTAGCTTTAAGTGATTCGGATTCGGATGAAGACTTAATTGAAAATAAAAACCTTCTGTCTAAAAGTAGACTACAGCAATTTTCTCCTGAACCTAGACCCTCTGGTTTATATAATGATATTGAAGAATCTAGCCGTAGTAATCCAATAGCAGCCATTTTTTTCGACGATGTCCCGATGAGACTGGAATCTGAAATTATTGATGCTCAACCAAGTGACTTACAATCAGACAACGATAACATGCAGGTTCCCAGCGTTGGTATATCAAGTGTTGAAACGACCTCTCCTTATGTTGAAAACGAAAACATTGAAAGAAGAGGTCGCAAACGGAAAGCGACTCCAAATTCGTGGAAGAAAAATATTTCGAAGCTATTAAGAAACAGTGGCAAAGCTTATACCTCGATGTCGAAAACGAAGAGAAACGTAGAAGAAAAGAAAATGGGGTCGGTTTGTTCTGATAAATGCAAGTTTCAGTGTTCAACAAAATTTTCTTACGAATATAGACTAACTATTTTTAACGAATATTGGAATACTGGTGATCTAGAAGCACAAAGACAATTTATTTATAATAACATGACTGAAATAGAACCAAAATATCGATACACTCGTGTTGGTAGTTCTCGCAAAAATCATAACAATGGGTATTACTTGCCTTTAGACAACCACCGTACGAGAGTATGTAAAGTTTTTTTTATGAATACCCTTTCAATTTCTGATACAGTAATTAGAACTGTTGTTAAAAAATACCAATCTAACCCCAAAGTCATCCAGTTCAAAGAACAAAGAGGAAAACATAACAATCATTTTCAGCTTGAACCATCTCTAAAACACGGAGTGAGGGCCCATATAAATTCCATCCCACGAATCGATAGCCACTACTGTCGTAGTCAATCAAAACGCGAATATATTGAAGGTGGCCTTACCCTAGCGGCCTTACATCGCGATTATGTTGAAAAGTGCGTGTCTGAAAATAAACAGCACGTTTCTTATCAAATATATTATAATATTTTCATGAACGAATTCAATATCTCCTTTTGGCAGCCAAAAAAAGACCAATGCGAAGATTGTACTGCTTTCAAAAATTGCGAAGATAAGTCCAAATTGGAAGAGAAACACGAAGAACACCTAAAAGAGAAAGATCTTGCAAGAGCTGAAAAAGAGAAGGATAAAGGAAATGTTAGCGAGAATCTGATAGTAGCTGTATATGATTTACAGGCGGTAATGCCTTGTCCACGGGGTGAAGTATCGAGTTTTTACTATATATCAAAAATAAATGTACTTAATTTTACGATTACTGAACTGGGCTCTAAAAAGACTACTTGTTTTGTATGGCACGAAGGCGAAGGGGCTCGAGGAGTAAACGAAATTGGATCATGTGTGCTTATGTATTTAAAAGATTTAAATAACATTGCTACTGAGGAATTCGATGTAATATTTTACAGTGATAATTGCTGCGGCCAGCAGAAAAATAAGTTTATGGTATCGATGTACCAATATGCCACAAATACATTACCAAAACTAAGAAGTGTTACGCATAAGTTTTTAATAAAAGGCCACACGCAAAACGAAGGAGATGCCGTTCATTCGACTATCCAAAAAAATATAACTCGAGCTTTAAAATCATCGCCCATTTATGTACCTGAACAATATATAACGTTAATTAAAACTGCAAAAATAAAAGGCTCGCCTTACATGGTTAAAGAACTTGCCCATGATAGTTTTGTTGATTTAAAACCTTTGGCTTGCGGTAACTATACTACTAATGAAGACAGAGAGAAGGTTAAATGGTCTGATATAAAAGTAATAAAAATAGATAAATACGTGAAGAACAAGTTTCTATATAAGACTTCATATCATGACAATGAATTTAAATCAGTATCCACACTAAATAAGGGCAGGCAGCTGAAAACGAATCAATCTGAAAATATTAGTAAACCAAAGAAACTTTATACCCAAAAACTAAATGTTACGCAAGGAAAGAAACAGGGTATTCTTAATCTTATTAATAAAAATATTATTCCAAAATATTATGAATCGTTCTTTGCAAATCTGTAAGACTGATATTTAAATCTGACTACGTTTTAACAAAGTTAATATAAAAAATTGTTGTACCTATTTTGTGATCTCATAAACGTTCTTAATTGCATTTAATTTACTATTCCTAGCTGTATGGCAACATTTTAATAGTTATTATTGATTTAAAAGTTAAACTATAATGATAAAGAAGATTGCTCTGTTATTATTTGAGTTTTACGACGGTTTTGATAATTGGCTTGGCCATTTTTTTTATTTTACTTTTATGTTTTCATTGTTTGAATAGAACTTAAAAAAATAATTGATGATTATTTAACAACAGTTTCGAAGATTTTTATTTGTTATTTTGAGGAAAACTTTCATTTGTTTTAAGTTATAGATAGCATTTTAGTTATTTTGATGATTATTTTACAACAGTTTCGAAGATTTTTATTTGTTATTTTGAGGAAAACTTTGATTTGTTTTAAGTTTTAGATAGTATTTTAGTTATTTTATTAAATTGCATGGCCATTTTTAATGTGTGCCTTAAAAGTTTTACAGTCGAACATGATTAATACAATTTTTATTTGACTTATGGTTGTTTTATTCCATATTTAGTATATTTCAAAAACATTTTTTATATTCAAAAGTAACTTATATGCTTATATCTCCTCTAGCATTCAGGTAATTATAAAACCACTTAAAACATATAATGCTGCTTAAAAATACGATTCTAACGATGTATGATATGCATATATTTGATTTAAAATTAGAAAGCATTAGACGAAAAATTGTTTATTTTTTTTTGTTTAGCCCTTCTGTAAAAAAGTTGAATTTTGATTTGTGGTAGTTTTGAATTGAAGCAGCGAATATGTATTCCCAACTATTAAAACTTTATTTTCAGCTAGACCAAAGCCTTATACAGTGGCTTACCAAAAAAAATAATATCTAACTTCTAATAACCTGACTTCCATCAACAGTCTGCTCCACCTTGTTCTTCATCCGCACCACATACAATACCAGCTATATTTTATTGTCAATCTTAAATAAAGTCATTATATTGATTGAGCGACCTATCTGACATTTTTTGTAGCTTTGCTCGCCTTCGGGACAAATCGATTGTGATGGACGATGCACCTTATTGAGAAACTACCAAATTACTTATACACCTCCTTAAAAACCATATCACTCTTTTGTGAACTACATAGAGTTCAATTTTGAATGAGTTTCAGTTGACCAGTAATGTGGTTATGGTATGGTTTCTAGATGATGTAATATAGAGAAATAGCCGTAGAAATCGCATAGAAATATGTGGTAATACAAAATTTGTTATATTTTATACACATTGGATGGTTGACGTAAACATATGTATGTCATTAGTTTGTGTCGATTCTGATTAAGTTGTCGGCCTGAACGATTCGATGTGGCTGATTGAGGAAGGTTAGTGAATACAATGGGCAGTTACCAGTTGCCTGATGTGATGATAGCTGGTTCCTTCAAATATCATGATAGAAAAAATAACAAACACCTTGGACGTGGGTAGTGTTCCTGCAATAGGGTATTTTACTTGATAGAAAAATCATAATTATATTTAGTCCGTACGTAAGATTTTCAATAAATATTGGACACGTTTTTTTTGCAATTTCCAATCAATAAAAAATGATAAAATTATATCGCATCAAAGTTCAAGAGTAGGGGTTGGTGACGTCACTACACGACGCTAGTAAAAATTGAACTATGATAGTGACAGTGATATGATAGTGAATCTAAGTGTCCAGCGACTTAGGCTCTAGACAGACGGACCGCATTTCAACTGCAATCCAACCGCAAATTGCAGTTCGGATGCAGTTTGAATGCAGTTGACACGACTGCAATAGAACTGCAAACCAAACGTGCAGTCCGATTGCAGTTCAAATACAGTCGGCGTGCAATCGTGTGAACTGCACACCGACTGCAATCGAACTCTAACCTTGTTTCTACTACTGATTCTATGCGCGGGGGAGAGTGCGGGTGGGTGGGTATGGTGCAATTCGGATGCAGTTTGAATGCAGTTGACACGACTGCAATAGAACTGCACGGTTGGTTTGCAGTTCTATTGCAGTCGTGTCAACTGCATTCAAACTGCATCCAAACTGCAATTTGCGGTTGGATTGCAGTTGAAATGCGGTCCGTCTGTCTAACAGTAAAACTCATCCGTGTTCCTCCTAATGCCCTTTGCGTTCCAGCGCCGCGGTGACTCTTTCGAACAAATTCTAGTCTACGGAGTGTAGGGAAGCTAAGTACATGCCAAATTTCAGATTTGTGTGACCTGTAACTTCGGCTGTGCGTTGTCTGTCAATCACTCAGCTAGTAACGGAAGAATTTTATACAATTAGGATTGATGATATCCACCGTTACACACCTCCGTTCCGTTACCAAGGAGTTAACGGAACGGACCGACCACATTTTCTGATTAACCTCTGTAATATGTTCTTGTCAAAGTCAATAAGGCAACAATTAGCAACTCGAACGCTATCATTTGATCTTAAAGTCACATAGCCTTCGTTTTCACAACTCACCCACAACACCCTGTCCTTAAAACCTACACAACCTGAGACGCATACAGCCTGTGCAAGCTTGCCCAAGCTTGCCCAAGCTCGGCAAGCTTGCCTAATAAATTAACCACATCCTGTTACCCCCAAAACCTACACATCTTGAGATCCATACAGCTGTGCTAGTTTGACCGAGCTTGCCCAAGCTGACCCAAGCCCGGCAAGCTTGCTTAATAAATTAACCACATCCTGTAACCCTCAAAACCTACACAACCCCCATACAGCCTGTGCAAGCTTACCCGAGCTTGCCCAAGCTGGCCCAAGCCCGGCAAGCTTGCCTAATTAAAATAATCACATCCTGTAACCCTCAAAACCGACACAACTTGAGATCCATAAAGCCTGTGCAAGCTTTCCCAAGTCTTGCCCAATAAATGACTGCCACATTAAGCTGGGCAGCCGTCGAACGATGTTCGATTTCAAAGATTATCTATCACTACGACAGTATCGCGACACCGGGATCTTCCGTGAGCCGCAAGCTCTTGTACAGGGGGTTGTGAAAATAAGTATTTATTTCTGGTGGAGAGCAAACTTGGCTGCGACTGTCAGAATTTTGGGCCGGGTTTGTATCTATTTTTCAAGCTGTTTACCGGTACTATACAGCAAACTCCTTTGTAATATTATACATTTTTGTTTAAAAGCATAATATTTTGATCACAAGAATCCAAAACTATCGCAGTGTCTGGCTTCGAATGTTAATATTCATGAAATAGCTAAACTATGTAGGTTACATTTACAGAGTACATTAATAGGTATGTCCCGAAAAAAATAACGTGAGAATCTGACCGTGATAAGTGAAGTGAGTTATAACAACAAATACTAAAAACAGAATAAAATAAATATTTAAGTGGGCTCCCATACAACAAACGTATTTTTTTTTCTTTTTTTTATAGATGATGGTACGGAAACCTCCGTGCGCGAGTCAGACTCGCACTTGGCCGGTTTTGTATAATGTTGGTATGTCTAACTGCGGTAGGCGGGTAATACCGAAATACGACTACCAAGTGACAACGTTTATTCCAAATACTAAGGCTAACAATTTTATTTCTCCCTTTTAGTAATTAATTATCTGCCTATCTGCCTAGCCTTTTCCCAACAGTATTGGGGTCGGCTGAAGTCGGCTCCCAGTCAAACCGGATTCAGCTAAATACCAGTATTTTACGTGGAGCGGCTGCCTACCAGACCTCCACAACCCATTAACTGTGTAACTCGGTACTTTTTGGCAAGACTGGTATCAGATTTTCTGGCTTCTGACAATCCGTAACGACTGTCAAAGATCTACAAATGACAGCAGGGACCAACGCGGCTTAACGTGCTTTCCGAGGCACGGAGGAGTTTAGTAATTATTTAAAATACTTAAATTTTGACGTCATTTTCATTTTTTTTAAATTACTTTTTCATAGAACAGGCTTGAATCTGACCACTATCTCCCTTTATAAACCAATGAGAGTCTTTCTCATCTGGAAGCCGATTTCAAACTTAACACTTTCTCAAACAATTTTGTATCACCCTGTACGCCATGCGCAGTGGCACCCGATCGGCTTATACCGATCGCGTCTATCACTTCAATATACCGATTATCTTGATCTAGTAGGCAAGCATAATCATTTTTATCTACGTATCTGGCTTCCCTAGGAAGTACAGGTTTGATGGATTACTGCACAACCCGATATTTGTATCTTTTACTTGTTACTGTGGGTCATTTAGAAGGTAAAGTAGCTGGTGTTTTGGTTAATAAGGAGTTTTAAGTAGATCTTAACTTAGTTGCTATTATAGCCACGGAAAGTTTGCTTAGCAAATTAACAGTTTATATGTCTGAAGTTCAAATCACTACTGTTATTATTTGATAGTCGTATCGTGATAAAGATGTCACCGGAAAATTGCTGCTTCTCCTAATCTTAGATTATAATTTCTCGATATATAATGAAAAAATCGTTTTTTATGCAATAAATCCCATCTGAATTCAATAGTTCCCAATATATCCGTATCTTATTCAGATAGCGACGCGATATTTTGCAATCCTACGGCGTTTGCCATTTTCCGGTGTCAAAGAGACATGATTTCAGGGATAACGCTTGTCATATAGTCAAATGGGCTTTGCCCCATGTATGACAAAAGTTGATCTTCACTAAATCACACCAGAGAATCTAGACATAGTGACATTCTGTCAGTGATAAGAACTGACGAAAAGTCATAATGTGAGGGATTGACCCCGTGATATTATAGTAGCGCATGTAATACCATAAATTTTTAACTATTTTACAATCATTATTCCTGGTAGTATAACTTTAACCACAGGGTTCATCCTATATTAAACGTAGCTATATCTCCAAAACATTATGACCTACGCTACGCCAGAGATTTAAAATCGTGATGAACACATTTGATTCGAGTAGCAACGATTCCATTCACACATTCCTAAGCCCTTACTAATACCTTCCATTCATAAAAATAAAACGATTCAAACCTATTCGAATAAAAGTATCGATACTAAAATATGAATCGATTTGATCCTTTGGGAGTTTGATAAATGAATCAAATACAAAGGTGGCCAGTCACCGGACGTTCGAAATATAAAAATTAAAAAAGTATACAGCTACTGTCCGTTGGAACTATTAATCAAATTCTTTTAGAATCGACAAAATTAATTTTGCTGCTGGTTTAATCTTTATGTCGAAAGATTCAAGGTTGACTATTGTTTAATATAACAGAGCAGAGCTTAGTTTCATCTTAGTACTCATTGATAAAATAAAATTGTGTAGATTTTTTGGCTGCGTCTACCATAGTTTTGAAGTTTTTTAGTTACCATTGCATTGCAGTACCTAAGCAAAATTCAAGTTCGATTTGCGATTCGTATTTACATCTGGAATTTCTTAGTAGCATCTCGGGTTTAAATTTCTGCCCGTTTAGCAAAATGGACCGGAAAAAAAACCGGCTAAGTGCGAGTCGGACTCGCGCATGAAGGGTTTCGTACCATCATCTATAAAAAACGAACAAAAAATCATGTTTGTTGAATGGGACCCCCCTAAATATTTATTTGTTTTTATAGCGGGAACATAAATACATCATCTATAAAAATTTCAACTGTCTAACTGTCACGGTTCATGAGATACAGCCTGGTGACAGACGGACGGACGGACGGACGAACGGACAACTAAGTCTTAGTAATAGGGTCCCGTTTTACCCTTTGGGTACGGAACCCTAAAAATGAGTCAATCGACACGAAAAGAAGAAGAAGCAGCATGGCTATAACATGGAACTTAAACATAACTGAGCAGTGGTTACGGTCCCAACTTAATACGGTAGGTCGTGGGTTCGAACCTAGACAGGTACGTTACTTTGTGTAATTTATATCAACACTACTGCTCTCAAAACGGTAAAGGAGAACATTGTGACGAAACCGGCATGTCCTAAGACCAACAATTCGAAGACATTGTTTTTCTGCACTACGTCCACATGGTGGTTTACAGTCCATTCCCTCTTACAGTGAGAATTCCGATGTCACAGCAGTGGGAACATTATAAGCTGATTAAAGTATACTGTAAATGTACACCTTGTGACTTTAAGTTATACAAACAAAAAAACAATCAGCAAAATCGGTTGACAATTTTATTGTCGAAAATATCGCTGAACAAACATGTTCCAAAAAAAAAACACTCGAATTGAGAACCGCCTTCTTTTTTTGAAGTCGGTTAACAAAAGGGCTCCCATCTAAATTCAGTCCTAACATCAAACGAAGACACCAAACAACTCATAATATCGACTAAAATAATACAAATCGATTTATTACCTTAGAGAGCTAAACAAACATCACGACTCCAGCTATGAGTAAGGGGGTAAGCAGCAATTACACTGACACATCGTCCATCAATTGATTTAGTGTGGCTCCTCTTATTTATCGTCGGTAAATATTATTTATAGATGCCACAAATGGTATAAGTGGGGATTATGAGAAAATGGTGGGGCGAGTGTGTGGGCTTATCTTAGAATCAAGTAATTTTAATTTATCTTTGACTCTCTTAGCTTCTGGCTTGTTTCAATTAATTATAATGCACACACACAATTCAGGGCAGATCAAAACCTTTAAAGACGCGGAAGCCGTTCATGTCACTAAAGCTGATGTAGCATCGTCAAGCGCAAGGACTCCAAACCATGATGTGCTAACGTCAGGACACGAGAAATTACAACAGAAAATGACTTTGATCGCAAAAGTCTGATGAGTGATTTTAGATTAACTAGCACACTAAACTGAGATGAATTTTCCAATAAGAAGCAATGGAAAAATTCCCATCACTCCCCGTGAGAGAAAAGAGTAAGAGGCGACTAAAAGACTACCAGAAAATGGGCAGCAGCATTCTCTGTAGGTACATTGCATTGCTGGAATGATGATATCCGCAAGAGAACCAACGTTACCGTCATAGCCCGAAGGATCGCCAAATTGAAGTGGCAGTGGGCAGTGCATATTGCTCGCAGAACAGATGGTCGATGGGGCCGAAAAGTTTTGGAGTGGCAACCGCGTACCGGAAGACGCAGCGTTGGAAGGCCTCCCACAAGGTGGACCGATGACCTGGTGAGGGTCGCGGGTAACCGATGGATGCGAGACGCACAGGACCGGTTGTTGTGGCGACACTTGAGGGAGGCCTATGTCCAGCAGTGGACGTCTTTTGGCTGATATGATGATGACGATGATGATGATATTGCTACAGCTACACTGTGTTTCACTCTTAAATTGCAGAACCAATTTTAATGAATTTTGGTACAGAGATAGATGGGGACCCTAGAGTCGGTTATACGCCACATTTTTTTGCATAAATCTATGTGAACGCAAGCCAGGCTGCGAGAAACGCTAGTGTAAAAAAAGATCTCATTCAAAACTCTTTTCAAAATTCAAAAACAAGTGTAAATCTACATTCATTTCTCCAACTTAACAGCAAATAACAATTTCCCAACTTACACCCATTCACCGATCGACCACACAAATAAAATAATATTATTAATTCGAATCCGGAATCCGGTCCTGGAGCGTCGGCCATGAATCTCCGACATCCGCCAGGGAGGCATTCAATTTGTCACTCCTGTCAAAATAATGTAAACTGCTTAAAATAATCGGACATTATCGGCTCGGAGTGAATCGGGTGGGATCGGGCTTTGACGTAAAGCTTGCTCGATTTTAGATCGATTACAATAATGTGTATTTTATTCGGGATAAGAACCTATTTGGTTTCTTTATTCCGACTATTTTATAAGTATACCTACTGACACATTTTACACAGACAAGTCATTAGCTATCATTGTGTCCTGAGGCTCTATGCCAAGTAGAATTCCGGGAGCGATGGCGATTGTTGAAATGCCAAAATATAAGTTACTAGCTTCTGCCCAAGACTTCGCCCGCGTAGATGTCGGTTATCGCGTAATTCGAAAATATCGCGCGATTGAACACGTGACATTTCGACAGCGTTCGTCAATCCCATACAGTTTTGACGTTATGACCATCGCTTTTGTCACGCTATCGCTGACGGAATGTCACTTCTCTGTCAGAGCCTCCGATGTATCTTACTCCTGGGGGACAATTATACGAATTTTTAAGCAACGTTCTGCTAACCAACAGCTAAACTGTCAAAAAAACCTCGTATTCTATACATTTTTGACAGATTGCGGCTGAGGGACTCTTAAACAACGTTTGTTTAAGAATTATTAGAATTGGCTCTCAGAAATATAGCAAAACTGTAGAATGAAATTGACGTTCTATTCAAAGAGATTGGATTGAAAAAAGGAACTTGATGCTTATCAACATGGCACCTTGACTCTAAGAACACTCTTCCGTCTGCTAGGATATCAGTATATTTGAATCAAAACGCAGTGAAAATGAGAAGGTCATCATCAGTATCTGCCTAGCCATTTCCTAACTATATTTGGGAAGGCTTCCACTCAAACCGCATTAAGCCGAATACCAGTATTTTACGTGGAGCCTCCACGACCCAGAAAATGGGCAACACGGTACTTCTGGCAAGATTGGTGTTAGATTTTCAGGCTTCTAACAATCCGTAGGTAGTGACTGCCAAAGATCTACAAATGACAGCCGAGACCAACGATTTAAAATAGAAAGCAAATTCGAGGCACTGAGAAGTCTCGGTATGTTTCGATGGTCATCCACAGACCAACCTCAGCAAGTGTTGTTTAACCTTGTATTATTTAGCCACGATCTCCTCCTAATGAGAATGAGATGGTAAGTAATTACGGCGACACGGTTGGCGCAGTGGTTGAGCGGTCGACTGCTGCGCTGCTTGTCACGGGTTCGATTCCCGCACGGAACAAATATTTGTATGGCCTACAGATAGTTGTTCCGGGTCTGGCTGTTTGTGTATGTGAGTTTATATGTTTGTGAACGCACCCACGATACAGGAGAAATTCCTAGTGTGGCGTCGCGTTTAAAAAAAAAGAAAAAAGAATTAATATTGTTTCTGGACCATACAATATGTAACAGAATAAACGCAATAGCCTCTTAGGGGGTTATTGTACCTACACATCATTATGAACGACTTTTACTATGGGATCAACCCCGAAATCGCAAAATCAGTAACATTTTGTCGAGTTATGCGCACATAAAAGTAGAGAGCAGTCGATTTTTTTTCGCGAATTTAGTGTTGTTTTCATAGTGAAAGTTGTTCATAATGATGAGTACAATGATCTCTTAGGAGGTATTGCGTTTATTCTGTTACACGTTTTAGAGAGCAAGTTATTACAGCCCTTTTATAAAATACCATAGTGGTCAATTTTCTCTTCTAAATTATTGAGATTCCAAACGTCGCCGTCGATAAAATTCTCTGTTAAAATCAAGGTCTGTCACAGTGAAATATTCGTCATGCTTATGGCATAGTTATTTAAATCAGACTCTTATATTTTCGCGTTCAAAAGAATACTTATCATTTGTTGACGCTACCGCCCACACACTGTCGCTCGCGAAAGTACATTACTGGTACAAAAACGAAGCTGTTTTTGGGCCCTAAAATGGCACTACAAGAAAGATTAAAATAATCAAAATAAGGAAAAGTTTCTCAATTACCTTCATAGTCTTTTGGGCTCACTTCCAGTCGACAGCGGTGCGGATGAATTTTTTGACGCCATATTTTAGTTAGGAGTTTTCATTTTTTATTTTATTTTAAGTGTATGAGTTAAATTTGTTTTATATTTTAAGACCCAAATATTTTACACATTAAACGACTTCAATTGAGTCATCGTCAAAATTAAAACAACCCTTTCTCCTTCGTAAATATTAATTGATTAGTTACTAAACGACCACATCGTTTAGTAACTAATCAATAAATATTAATTGATTAGTTATTAACCGATGTGGTAGTCATACATTCGTATATGAACTTCCTGAAGCATTTTTCGTTCTATTCTTACAAGGGATGCTTGTACACCGGTCCACAATAGTTCGCCGTATAATAAGCTCAGAATGCGTTTTAAAAATATTGACTGAAAATTAGACATTACCTACTAGATGTCGTCAGTGGTTTTCCCTGCGTAATACTTGATAATCATCGCACAGGAACTTTCTATCGGGATCACAATAATAAAGTCTCCTATGTTCTTATCCAGGTTATGTTCTACTCTTGTACCGAATCACTTCAGCGGTTGAATCATGACATTCATGACTGATTTAAGAACACTCTAACACACACTTTCACACTAATTAGAATACCAGCTTTAGTCCGTGGCTCCGCCAGCGTGTATGTCGCCGGTTATCGTTTAAAAAAGTAGCCTATATCCTTCTCCTTATCCCAGGTTATATATCTGCCAATTTTCATGACGATCTGTTTAGCCCTTTTAGCGTGAAAGTGTAACATACAAACTCACTTTGGTACGCTTTTTTTCCTTCAATCTTCTTCACTGACTTCGTTGAACTTCAAGACCACAGCAGCATCTTAACCCCATATTGTCAGCATCGATAAAATATGGGCTGCTAGTCAAAGGCCTCAAGGTCTCTGAATGGAGCCTCAGGATTATGTCCGTATCGGCACCCGTTGAAAAGTTAGATCGGGCCTAATTATGATTTATTGACGCTCCCAAGTAACCACAGAGGTTTTTAAAAACTTTTTTTTTGTTTACTCTATGTCGATCGAAAGATATCAAGATTTAAAACCTGTTTGACTGTTGAGGACAGTGTTTGGTAATAAATAATAAATTTAAATTTTGTATTAAATAGGATTGTTTTGATTATGGTATAGCTATTGACTGGATAAGTATTGAAGAAGGAGCTTCCGTTTTATAGTAAAATTTAAATATTTTTTTTTTACAAAAAATACAACCGGTTTCGACAATTTTTGGTTGTTTCTTCGTTTTTGAGACCGACTTCCGAAATTAAACTTATTTTATACTTTGTAGTATTTTTTTACGCGGAAATCGGTTATATTTTTTGTAAAAAGATTTTTTTATTTTACGCTTATCAGTAGGTACTTACTTTATAATTTTTCGTAATTCGTAAACAACACTGGAAAATCAAAAGAGAAGCAAAATACGACATACTTTTTTTCCAGCTAATTTGATTTAAAAACCTCAATTTTTTTTTTTTGGTAGTGCCAAGCTTTTTCCTCCTGCCAGTAAGCATTGTTTGGTAAAACGTGGGCGCATGCGTCTGCATGATTTTACGATGAATGCTCCATTGAATCACTAACTAACAGATGCTTTTAATTTTTGTTTGAAGTGATAACATACTTTTTCATTGTTATTGAATATTTTCATGAATATGTAGTTATGTATGAAAAACATCTCTTGAGTATGAAAACGTCAATTAGAAATTCACGGCATGTGAATATACTACGAAATACTAAAACAATAATTATGGCTTAAACTCTTTAGAATAACGTAAGCTAAATTTTGGTGACAAAAGTCACCTTGTGCGCTTTACGGGGACATTGTCATTTTTGTGCTCATGTTGGAGTTGGAGTTGAGTTGGAGTTTACGTTTATACGGGGCATAGAAATAAAATTATTAAAATTTTCAATAAGTATATTTTTAAAATTATTCAACCATAATAAGCAGGCTCCGTGATAGTGTCAAACTCCTTGCAGATGAACATGCTTCCTTTGGAGTAGGTTTCAGATCGCCACAGCAGACGTCCATACGGCATGGTTGGAACCCAAATGTGCTGCAGCTGATTCACGTCCATGTTCTGGAAGGAGTAGAAGCCCTGGGAAAGAATACATTATTAAGTACTTGGTTTACTATGTATAATAAAAAAGTCACAGTAAAAACGTTTATTTCAATTAAACCAGTAAAAGACACTTTCAACGTCCAAAACAGTTATAAAATAACCACGAAGGTTAACGCGGGAGCTCCGCTCCGCTTCAAAATCAGTTAAAAGTACTTTTGACTGGTTAAGAGTTTTGACTGCAACTTATATAGCCCGGGATATGGAGAAGAACATAGGCTACTTTTTTACGCTATAACTGACATTCACACGGGCGCAGCCACAGGCAAAAGCTAGTAGAATACTATGGTAGACACCAGATTAATGTGCAGTAACGGTCATTAACCTACATAAATTTATTGACTTTCTTAATATCAACAAATTCATAACCCTCCTTTTTGCTTCGCCGTAAAACAGAAATAAAGTATAGCGTACAGCTGAATCGACTTCAATCGTGAACCTTTACGTTCTCTAGTTATGAAAAACAGTTCATAATTTACTGTCCGGGTATCTACGAAGGGATATTAGGGAAAGGTCAATATTCTTCATTGCAAGTTTATCTGGCGCCTACCATAAGGTCCACTTCTACAATCCTGAGTTCTGTTGTAACTTCAAGTTAGTTGCTAACCCGGAGCAATTATCTATAAAATAAACCTACGTTGAACAAGTGGGCCTAAAATGTACAAAGTAATACCAGCAGAGGCTGCAGAGGTAAAAACAAAATCCAAATGTCAGAATCAGAACTTCTTAAAAGCCCCTAAAATGGCCATGCTCACATCTTTCTAGAGCTTTACTGAACCGGGGAGAAGACTGATGAAATGGAAACCATATCGTAGCCAATGAAACGTGATAATAAAAGAGATCTAAGCACTTCGTAACTGCTGATCCCTCATAAAGCAATGAGAACTTGAGATTTAAAACAGAAGCAGTTTCTTGTCTATGATAAGTGAGTGGTGGCAGTTGACTGAGCTAAACTGGGGATCCAGTTAAATGGCGTACAATTGGATACACTATATCCAACTAGAGACTGTAGCAGCCTTTTTAAAATGATGTATTTTAAAAAGTATGGTGTTTCGTATGGTGTTGGACGTAAAAGAATAACACCATCCCATCACTTCCCGTGGGTGTCGTAATAGGTGACTAAGGAACTCACCAAAGAATGGGTAGCAGCATTCTCTGTAGGTACATTGCTACAGCTACACTGTGATACCCTACCCGCCTGCCAAGCGTGGCGATTATAGCAAACCCCCCATTTGAGGGAGGTCTATGTCCAGTTGTGGATGTCTTTCGGCTGCGATGATATGATTTTAAAAAGTCTGCTACAGTACGGTTCTTAAAACTAAACCTTACCTTGAAGAACATACAGTTCTTCGTGTCGTACTTGACTTTCGTGGCTGCAAAGGTGAAGTGCAGCAGAGAGCCGTGGCAGTCCAAGTTGTTAAAACTATGGGCCGGGCGCCATTTCCCATTGTGCCAGAAGTAGCTTTTCATCTTCATCTGAAAACGTTTCACAAAGATTTATCTTTAAAGTCAAGATTAATAGTTCAAAACAAAAAGCATCGAGGCAATGAAGCTCGAGAAATCCTGGAGCAACGACTCAACTATCTAAGGCGCTGGGCACACAGAAAAGACGTAAGACGAGGACGGGGCGCGGACATATGTCTCTTCGGCGTCCCTTTCATACAAAATGTATAGAAGCATCGCGATGCAAAACATATTGGAAGACAGGGCGCGGACACGACGCTTACTCGTCTGCACCCTATTGTAAAACATACAGAAAGGACGGGACACGGGCGCGAGCGGACAAGGACGGGGTGCAGACGTGACGCTGGGTCGTGAAGATGAAGATGTGGTTAATTGTGATGGTGTGGCACCCGCGCCCGCCTGCACCCCCGTTTTTGCGCAGACGAGTAAGCGTCGTGTTCGCGCCCTGTCCTTTCTATATGTTTTGCGTCGCAACGCATCTATACATTTTGTATGAAAAGGACGCGGAAGAGACATAATTATGTCCACGCTCCGTCCTCGTCTTACGTCTTTTCTGTGTCCAGCGCCTTAGACCTCGTAAATAAATTATACGAGCATCATCAGAAAAGTACCTTTTATATGGATGGGAAATCATCTAACAACTCCTTCCACTCTGGGTGGAGCGGAAGGGAGTGTCAGACTCTTACTGACTAAAACCGATCCATGTTCCTCCTCAAGCCCTTTGCGTTCCAGGGCCACGGTGACTCTTTCGAACAAATTCCGCAAACATGGCAGGATAAAAAAGGTACAGTAGAGGTGTTAGAAAAAACATGATTTCCATTTCCCTACCCTGTCTGGTTTGTTTTGCTAACAAAAAATTAAAAGAGTTACCCTAACATCCTTGGTGTCCCTCATAACAGTAAGGTTTCCGTTAAGCAAGTTTTTCCCATCCACGTTCTGGATTGAAGGTTGGAAGACCATTGGTGGGTTCTTCAAGTATGGTTTACCAGGATTACTACAGTCCTTTGCACTGACGATCGAAGTTTTAAAAGGTCCCTGAAAAATGTATGTGGTCATAATACAACGTGTAACAGAATAAATGCAATACCTCTTAAGGGGTCATTGTATGTGGTGGCCGCCGTCGTTAGGACGGGGGGGTGCTCAGCAGAGGAGGTGAAGGCGGGCACCCTACGTCCTGACAACACGGGCATGCGCACCATTGTGGTGAGCTGTCCCGTGTCGGCGGCCAAGACCATCTCGGAGGGCCGTAGGTTTTTGGTGGGTTGGGTTTCCGCGCAGGTCAAACTGCTGGAACCCCGACCTCTGAGGTGCTTCCGGTGCCAGGTGGGCCACCATGCAGGAGCTCAATGCACCTCGGAGGTGGACCGCAGCAGTCTTTGTTTCCGCTGCGGTCAGCCCGGTCACAGGGCCGGCTCTTGCGTCGCCGCGCCGCACTGCGCAGTCTGTGCGGCAGCTGGCAAGCCGGCCGACCACTGGGCTGGGGGTAGGGCCTGCGCCCCACCCGCCAAAGCCGGAAATCGGAGAAAGCCCTCCGCCACCGCCGTCTCTGCCGCGACCGCCGCCACCGCCGCCGCTTCCTCCGCCGCCAAAGCCGGTTCCACTGCGGCTGCTGCTACTGCAACAGACGCAGTAGAGCCCCTACAACGGGCTCCGGAGGAGGCTGAAATGGAGTGCCAGTAATGGCCCCATTTCACCCCCTCCTGCTGAACGTCAGCCACTGCGCCGTCCAGGAACTGATGCTCCTGAGCATGGCGCAGTGACTGATGCCTGTGGACGGCGAGCAATGGGTAGCTCGCCGTCCGATCAGAACAGGCCCGGGTTGACGGCGCGCTGTGTTCTACGCGCGCCAAGCCAGCAGTCGTCAGCATGGGTCGGGGCCCGTTAGGGCCAGAGCCTACCAGGGTTGCGGATTTGTTCGAAAGAGTTACCGCGGCCCTGGGAAGAAAGGCACTAGGAGGACTAAAGGGTGGGTTTTAGTCAGTAAAAGTCTGACACTCCCTGCCGCTCCACCCAGAGCGGGAGGGGTCATTTGATGATTTCCCATCCTCAAAAAAAAAAAAAAAAAAAAAAAGGGGTCATTGTATTCATCATTATGAACAACTTTTAATATGGGACTAATCCCGAAATCGCGAAAAAAAACAGCTGTTCAGTACATTTTGTCGGGTTCATCATCTGCCTAACCTTTTTCCCAACTATATTGGGGTCGGCTACCAGTTAAACCGGATTCAGCTGAATACCAGTATTTTACGTGGAGCGGCTGCCTACCAGACCTCCACAACCCATTAACTGGGTAGCACGGTACTTCTTGGTAAGACTGGTGGCAGATTTTCTGGCTTCTGACAGTCCGTAACGACTGCCAAAAATCTCCAAATGACAGCCGGGACCAACGGCTTAACGTGCTTTCCGAGGCAAAAATGGGGCCGTCGATTTTTTTTTTCGTGATTTCAGTGTTGATTGGTTGTATACAGGCTGAATTTTTATATTAAAACAGTATTCTTAAAAAAAAAAACATTCAAGACTTACGGCGATGATTACTTTATTTTATCCATTAAGTAATATTTTTAATGTGTGAAACGAGTATTTTAAAAGTTAATAAACTTTTAAAATAATTAAAAATATAATATAATAATTAATTCTTACCGATCTCGAAGACGGTTCAGTCACAGAATAACACATTGGTATGAAATATAAAATTAAAAAAAATGTAAATAGAAAACTTTGAAACATTTCCAGCCGTCATGGAATCTAGTCAGTTAAAATCACATTAACTTTGGTTTAGTATTTGTGCCGTAGATATTTAGGTACAGTTAGTAGCAAATGAGACAAATAATGAGGATTTAAATGGATATAAAATTATATTATCTATGTCAAGTAAATTACACTTTTATTGAAAACGTAGGTATTATTTCCTGGTAGGTCTAATACGTGGAAAGTAATTGAAAATGAATTTGAATGACTTCAAGATTCATAAGAGACCGAAAAACCCATTGCCCATTGTACACTTATTTTTATAAATGTTTGTCCTGTTCTTGTAATGAGGTGTACAATAAAGTATAAAATAAATAAATAATAATAAAAAACTATGGTCAGATTATACAGGGTTATTTGTAAAACACCAACAACCTTTCAGTGGGTAGAAGTACTCATTATTATTAACAACTTTTGTTATGAGACTAACCCTGAAAAAAAAAAAAAACTACATTTTCATCGGGTGAATATTGCATTTTGTATGAAACAGCCGATTTATTTTTTATATTTCAGAGTTTGTCCCATAGTAAAAGTTGTTTACAATTATGAGTACTTTCACCCACTGAAAGGTTGATGGTGTTTTTTACAATAATAACCCTGTATAATGACGGAAAAAATGGGTCAAAAATCTGATCACCAGCACTTTTGTTTGTGCTCTTGGGGGTTTCGTGTTACCGAGTGGGTTCTAGAGGTCAGATAGACAACCGCACTATGTGAAATATTAGTATTCAGCTGCTTATGGTTAGACCGGAAGTCAAAGTCCAGTATAGTTGGGAAACAACGGTAGACAGATTAATTGATTGATTAATCAGGCTAAAGAGGACTCATAATAGAGATGATTCCTGAGTAAAAAAATATGATTCTATTTAGTCCGTCACGTCAGTAAGATTATTGAAGAATATTGGATACCTTTTTTTGTTTTATCAAATCAATGAAAAATTACGAAGATAAAACGCATTAAAGATCAGGAGTGGGGGGCTTGTTACGTCACTTTGCGGTAAAAATTGTACTGAAATGTGACGTAACATGAGTTTTCAACGCACTGTATCGTCTTCATCTTTGTTTACGTTAAAAAAGTATACGTGTTTAATATTTTTCTAACGGACTAATTAGAATTTTTTTAGTCATCTGCCCTAGGGTGAGTCTTCAGATAACAGCTTCTAAAGATTAAAATCCGAAGAACACAATTATAAGTAATGATAAATCTATGCAGGTTCAATCAACGTCTCAAATTCCTTGCAAGCAAACGTACCAGCTTGTGTATACGTTTCTGATCGCCACAGGATGTGTCCGTACTGAGCTTTAGAAATCCATAAATGCAGTAATTGATTCACATCCAAGTTTTCGAAGGAGTAGGAACCCTGAAACATAATGCAACTTGTAAACACGCTAAACTAAACATTATTTAAACAATCAGAAAAAAAAAAAGAGTAGTACTGAGCGGAACGTTTCGAAGATTCATTTAATTGTTAATATTCTTAGCATTAAGCATTGGTATGGCATAATCACTGACACTCTCATATCTTATTTTAAAAGTCCATTTATAAAATGCGTTCTATGTAATTCTATCTATTTTTATTTACCGAGATAGTGGTGTTCGACCGTCTACAAAATGTATGGATGTTCAACAGCTCCTTGTCTGATATTGGCTTGTCATCACAACGAATAGGCTCACCATAGTTTAATTCCGCAAAGCCTGTTCCATCATCGGACCACAAGGCGTACGGCGATGCACCACGGGTACATGGTGGACATCCCACTGATGCACACAAAAAGTTTCGGGAATACATTCATGGTGCGTACAGCTAAGGAGTGGAAATATTGGCGTTTGACCACTATCTCACTTGATGGTAAGCCATTTTTGATGATATGATCGAAGATGGAGCACGCTTGCCTAGAACTAACCTATTTACTCTTGACTTAAAGACTCCCAGGTTGTAGCTATCAGGAAACACAGACTCTGGCAGGGAATTCCGCTCCTTAGCTGTGCGCACAATGAATGTGTTCCCAAAACGTTTTGTGCGTGTGGGTGGGATGTCCACCATGTACTGATGGCCCATTGCCGTTCGTCTTGTGGTCTGATGATGGAACGATCCGCCTTACCTTGGAGTAGAGACAGTTCTTCCTATCATACTTGATGTTCATGGTGAGACACATGAGGTGCATCACCATGCCGTGGCAGTCCAAGTTGTTTATAAGGTAGGCAGGTTCCCATTTCCCATTACGTTGTAAGAAGCCTCTGAGTCTTATCTGAAATACAGTAAAATGTATAAGAAAATACGATTTTGTGCCATTTCCAGTTCTTTTAAATTACTAGCCTATACTGTGTTACTTCTGGGTAAAGGAGTGTCAGGCTCTTACTGACTAAAACCCATCCGTGCTCGTCCTAGTGCCCTTTGTTTTCCAGGGCTGCGGTAACTCTTTCGAACAAAATCCGCAACCCTGCCAGGCTCTGAAAGCGCGTGGAACACAACGCGCCGTTGGGCAAAAGCCCTATGGTCACGATTTTGCGTCTCTTCCTTACAATTCTTAAAGAATGTCTGGTGGGTCGCAGCTCCTTCGCCGTCTGCCGCAGGCCGTGCCGCTGTTTCAAGCACCAATCCTATATTTTATAGTCCTCTCTTTTAGCTGTCATTATTAATACGGTAGTATTGATCCTTGTAATATATACCAATTTGTTGTTATGGTACTTACTTTCATTAGTTTAGTTGCAGTTTTAGAAATAATTTCCCCATTTTGTTTTTTTGAATCGGACGTTATCAAATGACTCCTTCCGCTCTGGGTGTAGTGGACGGTAATGTCAGACTCTTGCTGACTAAAATCCTCCCGTGTTCCTCTTAATGCCTTTTACGGTAACTCTTTCGAACAACTCCACAACGGCACAATATTTTCCCCTAGGAGACAAGTTTAGATCTTGGTGCTTGTGCTGGATTTAACTAAAGAAAGCCTCACCTTCATATTCTTCGTATCCCTCAAGAAGGTGATACGTCCGCTCAAGGTACTGTTGTGAGTGATGGGTTGGAAGACCACCGGAGGATTCTTAGCGTAAGGCTTGGTAGGGTTGCTGCAGTCTTGGATGCTGGCGATCGAAGTCTTGAAAGGGCCCTTGAAACATAGTCAATTAACAACAAAACCAAAGTAAAAATGTAATCTCTGTGGTTAAGCAACGCTTGCTGAGGCCAATCCGCAGATAGGTGACTATCCCTTAAAGAACGAATCTCCTCCGCGCCTCGGAAACCACGTAAAACCGTTGGCCGTAATCGTCAAAGATATTTGACAGTCACACGCCAGAAAATCTGACACCAGTCTTGCCAAGAGGTACCGCGTTTCCTAGTTGCTAGGTTGGAGAAAGCTAGGCAGATCCTGTCTGATATCCACAACCCAACAATTAGGTTACACTATACCAAGGCAAGACTGGTACGTATTAAATTTGTTTGGGCTATCCTGGTCTTGGTATTGACTGTCTAGATCTTTGAGATACGTTACCTCAACAATCTACAAATGACACTCAAGACCACCAGGCTTAACGTGCTTCCTAAGACACAGAGGAAACTGAGTATGTCAAAATGTTTACCAATCCAGATAACGACCTCGTCAAGCGTTGCTTGATCGTGGAGACGCCACGAGCTCAGCAGCTTTAGAATCAAAAACTCATCATCTGCCTAGCCTTTTCAAACCGGATTCAGCTGAATACTAGTATATTATGTGGAGCGGCTGCCTACCAGACCTCCACAACCCATTAGCTGGGTACCATTAGAATCAAGAACTTAACTTAATATTTATTTCTCCCAGAACTCACCGAAGTAGGTCCGGGGTCTACACAACATACCAATAGAAATTGTAACACACACAAAAATATGCAAACAAAACATTGTGAACTCATCTCCAACAGTCATTGGATTACGTTAAAATGACATTAACTTGTTTGTTAGATAAAAATGTAAACACGTATAGTTAGTACAGATTGTGGTAAATGAGCCATCAATAATGACGGTATCTGAAAATAACCTTCGTTATATTGTGGTCCGGGGTTGTTGGTACTTTGACTTTGACATTGGGGAACTTAGGACACCTATCAATAAAAACCAGCCAAGTGCGAGTCGGACTCGCGCACTAAGGGTTCCGTACCATTATCTATAAAACGGCAAAAAAAACACGTTTGTTGTATGTATGTAATATTTCTTTTATTCTGGTTTTAGTGTTATTTGTTACAGCGGCAACAGAAATACATCATCTGTGAAAATTTCAACTGTCTAGCTATCACGGTTCATGAGGTATAGCCTGGTGACAGACAGACAGACAGCGGAGTCTTAGTAATGGTCCCGTTTTTACCCTTTGGGTAAAACAGTTTAAAACAGTTAGTGAAATACTAGCCGACCAAGAAAAATAGACTTACAGGTATAACAATATATTCTGCAAAATAATGCAATAGTACACAATCATGAAGAGGTGCGTCCTCAATAAATAATACAAAATAACTGTGTACGAGTCAGTCAGATTATTTCATTCCCACCTACAGGTCTTCTCACCTACATGCATATCTAGTGTAGCAAAGTACAGAGAATCAGTTTTAGCGCGCTATAAATCCATAAAGAATTCGCTTTAATCCGAGTAAACACGTTAGGATTGATACAAACTTGCGACTTATCACTACGATAATATTTTGCTAATGTAGCTCATTTGAGTCGCCCCTAAGATGACCCTTTGAAGGATTTTACATTTTGTGTTCCTTTAGTAAATTGACTCTTGATTTAAAAATCCCAGGTTGTGGCAATCTGAAAACACTGATTCCACGAATTCCACACCTGTGTTAAAATACTTTTATCTCGAAGCCCGAAAAATCTCCAAACTTCAGTGGAATTGAGGCCGAAAGGTTCTGCAATGGTGGCTGCGTACCGCAGGACGCAGTATTGGAAACCTTCCTACATGGATGGCCTCGACTGAGGACCTGCTGAAGATTGAAGGAATCTCGAGACGAACTGGAATGGTCGGAGTGGCGACAATTTGGGGAGGCGTATGTTAAGCATTGGACGTCATTCGGCTGAAATGATGAATAATGAAAATAAACTTTTTTGGGGCCGGCTTTCAGTCTAACGGGATCCATTGTACCACTAAAATTTTCAACGTGCAACTGGGTTGCTGAGTGAGATTGTCAAAAACATCACCACAAAACTTAATAGTTCCCACAACTGTCGCAAGACTGTCTACAAATCGTGATTCACAATGACAAAATTCGTTTACAATCTTGCGACAAAATAATCGTAGCATTTGTCTGCAGCCTAAAGCTAATTAAATTAAACGCTCGCTGACCTACAATGAGATGAAAACAATTTATTCGCAATAATAATAAAACGGGTGCATTGCGTTTACTAGATTATTGCTACTGGGTTTTCTCGGAGCTTTCACTAAAGGTATAGGTATTATTCTGAAAATGATGAGCAATATTTATATTTGTTTTTTTATTGGTGCGAGTGAAGATTATTTTTGCAGTATCTTATAAGAACATAGTGGACATTAATAACTAAGGATTGTAATTGTATCTACTTTCTTCCGTAGCAGGAGATGGGATATAAAATAAATTTAACAAGGACTAGAAAAGCCTAAGTATTCTGCATGACTTCTTTATAGTTATCAGGCTCTTTTATTCATTTTTGAATGACAAAAGCCCAAAAAAACAAGTGAAATTGCCAATACACACGACTCACAGTTAATTATTTTCCAGACACATGGAATAAGACAATGATGTTTACAGTTCTTTGTCATTTGGTATTCACAAATCACACAACATAAATATTTTGTTTTTTTGCCAACGCTAAATTATTTGCTAATAAACCTCGGATGCCGTCAAAGACTATTCAATGTACGGACACGTCTTCATTACAATATTGTTATATTGTAAAACCTTAGACACACTGATGTGGTAGCGAATTTAGTACTAATACAAGCGAGCACTTCTGTCTGTAAAACTTCAAAAGGTGTACCAATGAAAATCAATAATATTTGCCGATCAATCAACAATGATATTCATTAATATAGAAATCGCATTTGACAATCAAATCGCTTATATGCTCCGCTAAACTGCAGGATCTGTTGTTAAGGCAACCCTTTGTTTACCTGCTCAAATGATGTAGGAATATATGCTACTAAGAAAACTTCAGTATAATTAAAACAACGCAAACTGTGTTTAGTTTAAGCTCAACTTCTAGATAAAGTGACATTCGAAATGCGATAACAGTTACCAAAGAGTCAAAATATCAGGCATTGACCAAATGACTTTACGCATACTATCTTTGATAGCACTTTGTCTAGAGCTTCCTGCAGGGGAGCAACAAGAGAGGATTTTCCGAGAAATTCTTACGAGAACGGGAAAAAGCGTGATATGCGCGTACGAAGTCGCGAGCAAAAGCTAGTGAGACATAAAATAAAGCTTTCTATAACTCCACACTCCGAACGTTCGCTTACACACCAACGCAACCCAACCCTATATCTCCGTTGGAGCGGTTCCAATAACCTTGTCAGTCTGATATGAGTCACAGTATTGCAGCGACGTATCGTACGTTATTATTACGTGCGATCTCGCAAATAGGAGCACTTTGTTCGTAAAACGGTGTTAAACTATTAGCAAATGTCATTCATTTCTTTGACAATTAATTTTGTGGGATTTAAGAGGAACGGCGAGTGATGCTGGATTAGTAACTCTGATGTGATGTAAACATGATTGCAGCCAATCTTCTCTGACTAATTTTAATGACCTATATTTATAGATATTCAAGCTTATCCATAAAAAAACTAACATCATCATATCGGTTTATTCCAGAAATCCCCACCGACCAATCCCCAAAGGGGATTGTTATTGTTTTTCCAGAAACTAGTTAAACTTGGGGCACCCCGACTCGGACAGGTTAGGTTAGAAGGGGATGGCGGAGTCAAGTGAGCGAGCGAAGCGAGCGAACAGACCCAGCCATCACCTTCGTGGTCATTTTTTTAGTTTATAAGGCTGAAATTATTTAACTAGTTTCTGAAAAAAAAAATAACAATCCCCACTGGTGTGCATTTGTTGGTGGGGATTTCTGGAATAAATCATCATATCAGCCGAAAGACGTCCACTGCTGGACATAAGCCTCTCCCAAATGAGGGAGTTTGCCATAATCGCCACGCTTGGCAAGGCGGGTTGGCGATCGCAGTGTTGCTGTAGCAATGAACCTACAGAGAAGGCTGCTGGCCATTCGCTGGTTAGTCCCTTAGTCGCCTTTTACGACATCCACGGAAAGTGATGGGATGGTGCTATTCTTTTACTTCCGACACCATTCGAAACAAAATCTAACAATATTAGGTAAAATTAGATTAAATATCTACAGATTGAAAAAGAAAATTAGTTAGGAATCTGTTATTCAATATTTGAAGTAAGCATAATGGTTGAATGGGTTAGGTTAGGAAGAATTGGTATATTATTAAGTCAACTGTCAAAGACATTGCAATAAGTTGCCATTACAGAGACAATGCCCAATGACCCAGGTCAAAAAATGGTAAATGAAATCCTGAAAGACAGAAAGAAATTAAAATAAACTAATACAGAAGCCGACCGCAAGCGCAATAGCGATGCAATTGCGTAAAATGCTAATTTACGCAATTGCTACTGTAGTGTGGAGTGATAATTGTGTTGCACACATTAAAATTAACATTGGGATCACGAGCTTTGAATAGCTTGCAGATATTCTGTTGGACATTGCTATTTACATAGCTAGATAATACTACAACATAATTTACACACGAACTTAAATTCACGCCTTATTCCATGGTCCTATGATGGAGTATTTGGGAAATGTTCCAAATACAACCCTAATCTCTTCAAAAATAAAATGAACAGGCTTCTTCTGGGTAAGCTCACTCCATCGTCGACTTTGTCTCTGTCATCTCTGACCTAGACTAGTCAAGAGCAAACCCATCTCAAATAAATTAAAAACGTAAGCATTTAAAAAATTAAACTGTTGTTGAATCTGATAAGCTGATATTACACTGGGCAGAACATGCTGTTGGTACCACCACAGGTCCAATTGCACAAAACTGATGCCTTTAATATAGGAATAGCAGGATAGCGAATAGCAGGACCAGTTAGATGGATTTTTAAATAAACAAGTAAAAAGGAAGTGAGATCGTGAGAAACAGAAAAATAATAAAAGTTCTTCCCAGAAGTGGCACAAAAAAGTTTGACAAAAAAAAGAAGAGGTAGGTCTGAAATTAAGAAAATAAATTCCGGCTGAATGTTGAACCTAGCCATCTTCAAGACACATTCTTTGAAATGCACTATAATAATTAGGAGTAAATTTTAAACAGGGGCGTACCATGACGTGTTAAAACGTCAGTCGTTCGAGCGAGAAAGAGGGATGGAGCTGTACACCCTATATAGCTCCATCCCTCATTCTCGCTCGAACGACTGAACCCTTGCTAATTTACTGTAAAAATCAAGTAAAGTAGCTATAATACACATCCTTATTTAAAACCCAATTAAATGAAGACTCTTGATAAATACAAATCAAATAAAAGTATTAATAAACACTTCCATCTTGGGTGGTAGTGTTAAGATCAAAAGCAAACAGACGGACAAAGAAACTGTCCTGTTGGATTAGCGGATCTGTATCATTATAAACAACCAATATGACAGTCGTAATGATGGGGCGAACGCTACTATGGGTCTTCGAACTCAACTGTAGTTCTATTCTTCAAACATCTCAGCAAAAACTTTAAAAATTGCTGGTTTTCTAACGTTATCTCTGTTTAGTTTCAATCTCTAGAAAAAATATATGTTAATTTTAACTATATCTCAAAGAACTCTGTTGTTTCCGAAACATGTTTAAAATAAAATCCTCGATAGAAATTATCGTCAAAGTTACCTCTAATCTTGACCTTTAAAAAAAATCCCCTATTACCAGCCTACTTAAGCCGGTAAAATTTATACCAAATAATGAATTGAATTATAATGCAAAACTTTGTTGTTTTAGATTTTTAATAGCTCAGCTAAGTTTTGAGTAAATCGATAAAATGCTTCATATTTGGCAATCAATTTCAAGCATTGTGACCGAGTTTTGGCTGATCACAGCTTAACCGAAGTTAGCTGAGATCTGTCACGAGTCGTGCCAAGAAGTATAGTATCATATTTGCTCCATGTATCTGAAAAACCGATGACAGTACAGTTGAAAAAAGGCTAGGTTGAATACCTTTTGATAAAATTGCAATAAATTCATATTAAGGTAGGTTGCACGGTGCCTGTAAGGGCCAGTGCCTGCCTGGGTTGCGGAATCTTTTCGGAAGGTTCACCACGGCCCTGGAACGCAAAGGGCATTAGTAGGAACACGGATGGGTTTTAGTCAGTAAGAGTCTGACACTCCCTGCCGCTCCGACCAGAGCGGAAGGAGTTATTTGATGATTTCCCATACTTAAAAATGTTGGTACATTGTACCTATAAAAACATTACCATTGATAACTAAATGGTGAATTTCAATTCAGACGAAAAGAAAGATAAACTACGCTTATTAATACCACATTGACTACACAGTACCAAAGTAAATATATACAAAATTTTATTCTCCAAATACTATCAAGATTCATAGTAGTGTCCCTGGACACATTCCAAAAAGGCCACGCGGTATTCTTAAAGGGAACTCTAATTATAACCTACTGAATTGTGTTTTGAGCGTCCAATTAACAGCTCTTGATATCCAACATACTTATTTATAAAGGGTAGGTTACACGCACTATTTTGGTATAGTGCACAAATTCCGATTTGTAAAAAAGCTTGTTACAGCAAAAGCATATGTTGTGCAAATTATTTGCACAATAAGTATTTTCTTCTACTAAAGTTACACAATGAAACTTGTATTTCAATGTAGCTATATGCACAAAAATGAGTTTTGTGGACACTACACAAATGATCTTCACATATATCTTTTGCACAAACTGTTTTCCACTATCGTGTGGACAACGGAAAGTTCACACATATTCTTTGTGCTAACTTTTGCACAAACTGTTATCGTATGCAAGTCGCTTCATGTAGCCTTGGCTTTAAATTCATTATTTATAAATATTAACGCCCCCGTCGTAATTTCTCAATGAAATTTTAATTAGTCCTTATTTAGTCAAACTCAAGAATTTACCAAGAATTCTGATGCTAGATTTAGTCTATTTGTTGATCATTCATGTTTCCTAGAATGTAAAATCCATCTTTCGTTTAGAAATAGTGTCTTTGAATTCCAAACTGATGGATTTAGAGTTTCCTTAAGATGCTAATACTTCAGCTACCTTGACGTAATTAATATAAGTTGCAGTAATTAATTGTAAATTCCTGATCAATCTGGTTCTCAGTAGAAATGCATTTATTATCAGATTCAAGCTCTATTGGTAATTACAAAATATTTTTATTAACCTTGGTCCATAAATATAAATCAAAGATAGTTGTCGTTGAATCTCAATTGTCATTCCAATAGGGTTTTTTACTGAAAAAATCATTTTTTCTTTTTTCACGTAAACAAAAAATTACGAAGATACAGTGCGTTCAAAACTCCCGTGACGTCACTACGATAGTACAATTTTTACTAGTGACGTGACGACGATGGAATAAAATATGTAATTATATTTTTTCTTCCTAGTAGAAAATCCTATTGTAGATATTCAAAATAAATATTTAAAATTGTCAGTGTTCAAAAGTTTGCCTGTATATAGCTACCTAGCACTTTCCCAACTAAAGTCAAAAGTCATTTATTTAAATTTGGCTGAGAGCCAGTACTTTTTAAACGTCAAATTTAACATAAAAACAGTCCCCCTAAACGCCCGCCCGTCACCACTTCCTAGTGTTTTAGCTGGGAAGAAGAAGTGGCGCAACAAACTCCCCAGCAACACATCAGCCTGTTACGTTTTAAGAACTTGAACTTATTGAGTTTAGCTTCCAGTCAAACCGGATAAAATTAAATATTTTACATGGAGCTTCTGGAGATCCGGTAGGCATCAGGGGCCTAACCACCAACTCTTAAAGCAGTATTACCTCAATATTACTTCCAGTGTGAAAGAGACGGAGCTATACAGGACGTATAGCTCCGTCTCTTTCCCACTGGAAGTAATATTAAAGTAATACTGCTTGAAGAGTTGGTGGTTTAGGCCCTGATCTCTCCTCTCTGAACCCAGTAATTTGGTGACTTTGGCAAGACTGGTAACTAAATTTCTAAAAGTATAAAAGTTTGCATAGATACTCTGCTATAATAGACGAACATTACAAAAAAAACCCGTCCCAAAAATAAAATCAATTAACACCTACATAACAATGAAAGAAAAACCAATAAACACAATCACAGAGATCTCTCAGCCAGTAACAAAAAACAATCGACCAAGATCCCTGAAGAAACACAACACCACACCGACTCGCAAAACGAATGCAATAAAGTTGTACCATCGACGATCATAAAGCAATGCGCACAGCACGCACCGTGCCTATCTCATGTCTTAATTTGTACAGAGGGACCAAAACAGTATAAATAATATAAAAACAATGAATACGTACACTGACAACGATGTGGGATCGTGAGGTCATAGAGTTGGGAATGGAGAGAGGTGAATTGTTAGGGATGGTAAAAGTAATGATGCTGGCAGTAATACAAGTTATACTAAACCATGTCCGCAGTTCTGCCCTATATGCTAAAACGGTATTTAAGGTCTGTACCAAAATTGATCAAAATACGCTTTAGCTTGAAAGCGTTACAAACAAACAATCTCACTTTCGCATCTTTAATAGAATATAATACTCTTTATTATGCATACCATCTAAGTTATAGAAAATATAGATGAAGAAAATATTAGTCCTTCACAATACTTAAACAATCATTAGAACGTAGTTGTTGGGTCAGGTTATTGCAAATAAAATCAACAGGGAAGTATAGCCACTAAAATTATGCTCCATTATAGATCATCCAAATGACCAGCAAATAATAACACAAACAATATTACCTACTTAAAAAAATAGACCACAGGATATAACATAAAAGCTTAGCCAAATAATTCAAAGAAGAAATCAACCCAGTTAATATTTTTCTTTGTATTAATGTTTCCGAAAATACCATGGCTAATCTAATCCCATCCAAAGTCTTACAAAGCACGCAGCGGCGAGTTTGACGTTTAACAGAAAAATCTAAAATCATAAAGCACTAACACGGGCTTGTCATATCGGGTTGCGATTGCCGCCTGCATGCTAATGTCCCATGGACCTGTGCCTTTTCACCTGTGCTCATCGTCAGGGGACTATAGTCCTTATTGCTTAGCTTTTAAGGCTCTAGGGTAACGAGTAGTGTTGTGTTCGATGATATTGGTTCTCAGTATTGAGAATTTTAGATGCAAATGCTTCTTTATGAGAATGAAGGGTTGAAGGAAGTTATCGGCAACATTATGTCGGGATGATGAAGATTCTAGAAATTAATAGGGACAATAAACTCGTAAGGAAATCCATTCTGATTGATATTAACAGAAATTGTGCAGAAACTATTAATAAAAACTATAATGTCATGGATCTTGGATTTAATTTCAACAAGAAGAAACTTTGACGTAGAACTTAAAAGATAATTTTTTGAATGCTTATGAAAACATAGAAACAATTAGCAAAATAAATAGTCGATTTAAAAAACAACAAGAAAGAGGAGCATTGTGAGACAATAAAAGAAAGCCACGTAATTGATACAAACAAATAAATTAACAAAAAATAGGAACCAAACGACATTCATCTTAAATCGAT
Organism: Melanchra persicariae; assembly: GCA_947386135.1. NCBI lineage: Eukaryota > Metazoa > Arthropoda > Insecta > Lepidoptera > Noctuidae > Melanchra > Melanchra persicariae. The sequence continues at coordinate 1,750,972 of OX376661.1, read as the reverse complement.
AAAGAATTAACAAGTCATGTTCGCCACCATTTTATTAGCGGTCGCAAAAGAATATCAATAACTTGCGCATGCGGCGACGTTTAATATTTCGCTATAAGATGCCACAGATAAACGCGACGGATTTGTGGACAAGCTAGTCATTGTGGCTTCAAGGTTTCATGTATAATTGTTCTCTGTTATCTCTGATGAGAGTAAAGAATATAGGGGTTTAGAGATTGATAAAAAGAAATCAACTACGGTAAATAAATGAACCGGTAAGAAAGTTGAAGTGATTCATTTGTACAGGAAAAGCAAACAATGATTACGTAAGATGTAGAAAGCTCTGTAGAGGAAAAGAAAGATAAGGCTTCCATTGTACTTATACTATCTATCTTGCGACTGTTTTTGTATAAGCAAAATAATATATCTGTAACTGTTTATTTAAAACCGATGCGTTTAAATATTGTCGTTGACAATGCCACTTTCATTTATCAATGAGATCCTGGACACCCAAATACAAACAAAACTAGTTGGTTTTACAGTAATCTCAGTCCATGCATACAAAATATGCTTTCTCAATTTATTTTGACAATATCACAAACGTGCTCTCCCATACAAAAATTCACCAAAAACATTAAATCCGAAACCGAATTGCGACATCCAAAACCATCTAGATATGGTCATTGTTACAGTCGGGTAATATTAATAGACAAAACGAGTACTGTGTTTAGCATTCACGGCATTCGTTCTCTGCTCGGTCACCTTTCATCTCGCTGATAGACATCGGATGCGTGTGCGCATATGAAACAAGTAGATATGGGAAATGGAAGATCGGGCTTAGAAAGTATGGGTTGTTTTGTCATCTTGTTTAATTTATGTCACTAGCATCTTAAAATCTGTTAGTACGGAAAAGTCTGTTATTATGCAGAAAAGACAGTTGACGGACGGTTTGATCAAATAGAAATACGAGTTTGAATTCTTCAAACCATTTGACAACAGATTTTTAACCGACTTCCAAAAAAGGAGACATTTTGATAATTTTATAAAACTGTTTGAACCAGCCTGGTTGATCAAATTACTTGCACGTGTATGCTCCGCATAAAGAAAAAATAAGAGTCCAATATTTTTTGGTAATCGAAGTGACGGACATAATACATTTTTTCTGGAAAATACCCTAATGTTGAAATTGTAAAATTATCTTTATAACGTCCTGATATCAAACAGTGCTTTGAAATATAGACAATATGAACCAAAAGAATTGAAGAGGAAAGTCACGATTAATCACACATCGAATTCTAAGAACCGACTGCAGACACTGACGAAACAAAGAAATATCTACAAGAGCCAACTCACACTTGGTTACACCAGTGTGGACAGAGACACCGTATCGCGACGCCTCCCCAAACTCATAACTTCTTTATTTATGTCTTACTTTAACCGAGGCTCCCGAATCAGATTGGGTTACATAAAGTCTTTGTTTATGTGGCACCTTCGATTCTTGAAGATGTATCGGTTTTGGGTCCACAGAGCTTAAGATGTTTTTAAAAGTTCTTTAATTTTGTTTTTTATAAATATTCAGAAAAGGCCTAGTTTTGTAGAAGTGGAAGCTATCAATCCTTAGATCGAAAGGCATGAAGAGAAAAACGTATTTTCTGTTATGGCTAAAACTAAAAGATCCCGTGGGCGTCTCAGAAGAAATTTCAGTAATAGGAACTATGGTAGGTACATTGATCAGGGTACATTGACCTGTCCCTAATATCCTTTCGTAGATACCTGAACAATAAATTATAAACTGTTTTTCATTACTAGAGAACGTAAAGGATCACGATAGAAGTCGATTCAGGACAGTTTTGTCTCTATTTTTAATATTAATGACCGTTATTGAGAATGAATCAAAGCAAAATAATTTTCGTAACCGAATCAGGGGGTCTACTCTCTAAGCTCGAAGTCGGTAGTTTCGGCCTTAGTGTCGGGCGTTTTCTACTCCGTATCACATTCGGACTTACGATTAGTCCCGAACCCGAACTAAGAACAACTGTCACATCGTGTTATAATTATCAAAATATCTGAAAAAGGCTTCATTGGCTTCATCTTATGTTACATCAATACTTGTCATCAGGTGGGTAAAATTCAGGTCAAAACGGATCTTGAATACTAAAGAAATAAGGAACAAGATCTCTTGACGACAGCAGATCATTTTATCCTCTTATATGGGGTAAACCAAACGGTAAGAATAAAGACGTACTGTTATACTTGCAGTCCATTTGTTTCAAGAGATTTTATAACAATAATTTTAAGTGGTCATGATGAAGTATTTCTTGTAAAGAACGTTTACACCGTACGGCATTTCATACAAACTTTCAGGTCCTTATTTTTCGAAATGAATGTACCGATTTTAATGAATCTTCCTACTCATTTTCTGGTCCGGAAACCGACTCCCGAAGGGAATTCCACTCTTAATGAAAAAATTGGCAAATCGTTTTGTGGTGATGTGGGTGTGATATCCACACGATACGTACCTATGGTGCATCGTCGTAGTAGACCAGCAATACGATTCAGCAGTGCGATTCTGTAAACATGTCGAAGTGAAAACTTAGGCAAAGTGAACGACAAGTGAGCTGTCAATGTGACAATGTAATGACAGCTCACTTGTCGTTCACTCCACCTAAGTGTACAAGGTGAGATGTTGATAAAATAGACTGGCTGTAAGCATTTTACCGTGTAAGATTAGGTGAAGCAAACTTGACGTGGGCTTTCAATCCATACAAACAAGATGGAATGACAGTCCACTTCATGCTAACATTGCTCACTCCACCTAAGTTTTCACGGTAAGGCGTGGACTGCTGTATCTGGGGATCTGCTCTCTAAGACCGAAGTCAGTAGTTTCGGCTTTAGTGTCGGGGAGCGTTTTCTACTCCGTATCACCTACGAACTTACGGTTTAGTCCCGAACCCGAACTAAGAACAACTGTCTAATAGTGTTGTTATTCATTCTTAGTTCGGGTTCGGGACTAATCGTAAATCCGAAATTTAAACGGAGTTACGAAAATGCCCGACACTAAGGCCGAAATTTCGGACTTCGGGTTTAGAGAGTAGACCCCCTGACCAGCCTGTGACCATAGTATAGTGTGACCATATAGTTATAAGTATCTAGTGTGCAAATATCTCTCATAATCTTAATAGCATTAAGCTACCAAACAGTTAAAAATCTGACGTAATTCAGAAACCGATTCCAGCATGAGTCACTAATTACAACATTCTCATGGCAATATAAACACAAATAAGTTATTTCAAACGTCACGAGCCCATAACTTAAAGGAAACCGCCCGAAAACGTACGTTACGAGTCTACGGAGACAATATTGTACCATAAATGACCATAACTTCTTTGAAAAGATAAACTTTTTGGGCCAATTATGGGACGGGAGCGGTGTTTCCAAAAATCCTCTATATGTATAAAGTTTTTTATCAGCCATCAGACTATATACTTACGTGGTAGATCGTATCTTTTTAATTTACAAAGTTATTTTGGGAGTTTTGACCCCCGAAAACGCAACCACTATCACTGTTACACTTTAAATCATAAGGTTTAAAATCGTTCGTAGGTTTTTCTCAGTGGTGTTGATTTTTATGTTGGTTTTTACTAAAATTGTTAGTCACGACGGCAATGGCCAGTGTCTTTTACTGTTTACAAGGTGATATTAAAACTTGACACGCCATTTCGGTTTCGATAGTTTTTTTTAATGCTGTGCTGTGACGGAGTGAGGTTAGTATAATTTAAGCTTACGAACAAATCGAATGTTTGTTATTTGTTCCAGTATTTTATTGATCATACGAGTATACCTTAGTTTAAACATAAGCTAGAGACAATTAATAAACTAAGTAGATAATTTAGTAGGTTGACTGGTAGAGAATACCTTTTTTTTTTTTTTTTTTTTTTTTTTTGGATGGGAAATCATCAAATGACCCCTCCCGCGCGCAGGGAGTGTCAGACATCTACTGACTAAAACCCACCCATGCTCCTCTTAGTGCCTTTTACGTTCCAGGGCCGCGGTAACTCTTTCGAACAAATCCGCAACCCTGGTAGGCACTGGCCCTAACGGGCCCCTACTCCTATGCTGACATCTCTTTGAGGCGCGCGTGGAACACAACGCGCCGTCGGCTTGGGTCTGGTTTTAATCGGACAGCGAGCCACCCAACGCTCGCCGTCCGCAGACCCGCACCTACGGTGGCCGGGAATCGCCCAGCGACTCCCGACGCCCGGTGCGTCTCCCTATGCCGCGGCGGCTGGGGCGTGAGGGTTGTCTCTCCCTCACGCGGCCCGCCTCCTCCTTCACTAGCATTACTGCTTCGCAGAAGGAGGTGACGGCTTCCCATGCCTCCTCGCTCCGGACCATGGATTGAACCAGGGCCGGACGCGAGAGGTCGCCGCCGCTGATCGCCTCGACGAGGACACGGCGCTGCTCCGCCCATGCGGGGCAGGCCTCCACCGTATGCTCCACCGTGTCCTCTGGGCGATCCTCGCAGTGAAAACACCCGGGCGTTTCCTCCCGCCGAATCCGAAACAGGTACCTACCGAAACAACCATGTCCGGTGAGTACCTGCGTCAGGCGGAAGGTGAGGACGCCGTGGCGCCTCTCCAGCCACTCCTCAAAGAGGGGCACTATCGCCACAATTGTGGCGTGCCCTGCACTGGGTTGCGACAGTCGCTGATTCCATACCGCCATGGTATCTTGCCGGAGCTCCGTCCGCCGCGCAGCAATATGCCGCGGCAGCAGAGTTTCGCCCCGGCGTTGCGCCTCCATGCGCCACGTGTAAACGTGCGCGAGGTCTTTCGCCTCCAGATCCCATGGCGGCAATCCAGCAAGGAGGCTCGCCGCCTCGCGGGAGACCGTGCGGTATCCCCGGACAAGCCGGATGGCCATGACCCTTTGGGACGCGTTTAGCTTTTGGGCTGGACGCTTCCGCAGGTCCAGTGCCCACACTGGGGCCCCGTAAAGGGCCATGGACCGCACGATCCCCGCATAGAGCCTCCGGCAGGAGGCGTTTGGACCCCCCAGATTGGGCAGAAGCCGCTTGAAGGCAGCCCCGGCCCGCTCCAGTCTGGGAGCCAAACGTCGGAAGTGCTCGACGAAGTTCCACCGGCTATCGAGAACGAGTCCCAAATACTTGAGCGTCGACCCGACGCCGATGTGAACCCCTCCTACCGTGATTTGGGATCCCGGTGGTGGCCTGCTCCGAGGACCATGAAAGCACATGGCCTCGGACTTGTGCAAGGCCACCTCGAGACCCAATTGCCGGATCCTATCCACGACTATCGCAACCCCGCGTGTCATTAGCTCGGCCGCCGCCTGGTACGACCCCCCCTGAGCCAAGACGAGCGTGTCGTCAGCGTAGCATACTACGCTGACGCCGCTAGGGAGGCCGGCGCGCAGCACCCAGTCGTAACCGATGTCCCACAGGTACGGCCCCACAACCGCCCCCTGTGGAACACCGCACGACATCTCTCGCCGAATCCACTCTCCCTCGTGACCGGGGTAGATGACGGCCCTATCCGTCAGATAGGCCTCGACCGCGCGACGGAGGTAGGTCGGCATCCGGTGATACCGGAGTGCCTCCCTAATGCAACTCCAGGGCATGGTGTTGAAGGCGTTGGCGATGTCAAGAGACACCGCCAAGACGACCTTGCCCCGGGATACCGCTTCCCCCGTCGTGAGAGCTCTCACGCGCATGATGGCATCCACCGTTGAGCGCCCCGTGCGGAAACCGAACTGGTTCTCCGCCAGATCCGGCCCCACCCTCACCAAGTGCGCGACGAGGCGGTTTGCAATGACTCTTTCAAAGATCTTGCCCACCTCGTCGAGCAGCACGATGGGCCGATATGCGGACGGAGAGTCCGCAGGGCGCTCCGGCTTCTTAATAAATAAAAAATAAAATAAAATCTTTTTATTTCAGACATACTTGGTCCATAATATTGTTAGTAATAAGACTTAAAAACTATGTTAGGTACATTTTAAAAAAATAATTAATTAATTTAAGTATTTGCCGCCCTCTGGGGCCCCGGGCACACGCACTTGTGCTTGAACCCAGTGCCCCAGAAGGGGGCTGTCCAGCTTGTGGCTGAGCACGTTCAGGATGGTGTTGGCGCTCCCACGCGTGCGGAACATCAGCGACGCAATACGGCGCCGCAGCACAGTGTGAAACCCGTCTGTGTGCGCGTGCGCAAACATCGCAGACGCACTACAATAGCGTGGGAGCCCCACCAGCACCCTGAACGCGTTATTATATTGAATTCGGAGAGCGTTGATGGCCCGCTGAGTGTAGCTGACCCACAGATTGCAGGTGTAGAGAGTTTGGCAAAATGCTTAATGAGGACCAGTTTCCCCGTCTTCCAACGAAGTGGAAACTGGCCCCTCTCCAAACATGCGCTGAAGAGCCCCCTCAGTCGAGGCCCGAGAGCCTCCAAGGCCAGGACCCAGGCTTTTCCAGGCAAGCCGTCGGGTCCTGGGGCGGTATTCTTGGCCCTCAGCCGGTTAACCGCCACTCTCAGGTCTACCTCGGTCACTTCCGGGACATCGTCGTCGTCGTCGCCGTCGTCGCTGTGGTCCGCAACAGGCACCGCAGGTGGCGGAGCCATGGGCGGGGGAGTGTGCTCGCCTCGCGAAGGGAACAGAGCGCTCACCACGTCCTCAACGAGCTGGGGCCGGAGACTCTGCGTCAACGGGGGTGCCCAGGTGCGGAGTTTATCCCGCACCATTTTGTAAGGGCGTCCCCATGGGTCCCCGTTCAGAGACTCCAGCATCTCCTTGCGGGCCAGATCTTTGGCCCGCAGGATCCCCGCTCGGAGGGCGGTCTTCGCCGCTCTGTACTCCTCGTATAGCTCCGCCTCCCTGGCCTGCGCATCCGGAGGGCGGATGCGAAGCCTGCGTTGCCTGGTGTACTGGCGCCGTGCAGTAACGCACGCCTCGCGTAGCGCTGCCAGCTCTCGCGACCACCAGTACACCTGGCGGCGGGCGCTTCCTGGCCGGACCCGGGGCATTGCCACGTCACATATCTCGGACATGGCCTCCCGGAACCACTCCGCCTCGTCGTTGATGTCGGCAGGCCTGTCTGGTGGTGACACCCAGGCCTGCACTATCGAGGCTTCCAGGAGAAGCTCCCGGTCCAGCTGCTTCAGCGCCCACCGCGGACCACTCGGGGCCTGTCGGACCGACGCGGTCGAGGTCTGGGCGGAGACGTCAAACCGGATATACCGGTGGTCGGAATGGGTCTCCACCTCCTCTAAGACGCGCCAGTCAACGACACGCTGTAACAGAGCAGGGCTGGCGAACGAGATGTCCACCACTGACTCGCCCTGCATCCGCACACACGTGGGGACAGTACCCCGGTTTAGGACGACCAGGCCTGTCTCCAGAGCCCAGTCCTCCACCATCCTGCCCCTCGTGTCCGTGTAACGGGAACCCCAAGCCAAATGTTTGGCGTTGAAGTCCCCGAGAACGAGCACGGGGAGGGAACGATACCCGGCGACGACGTCAACCAACTCCGTAAGGGAGATGTGGAATTCGGCGAGGGTTCGGCTCGGGGAGAAGTAGACACCCACCACGACAATCTCCCCGAACCGTGCTGCTACGCAACCCCGTCCTATCTTGACACTCTCGAGGGACGGGGTGCCGGCGGCGGCCGACGAAATTAGGGTCACTGAGCCGTCCAGGTCCTCCACCCAGTTCTCCCTGGGCGGGACAAAATACGGCTCAGCGACGACGGCGATATTTATCGACCACTGCGCCATGCTCTGGAGCAACAGGTCCTGAGCAGCGGCGCAGTGGTTGATGTTCGCCTGGAGGAGGCGCAATGGAGCCGTTATTGACATTCCATTACTGCCTCCTCCCGAGCCCCCTGTGAAGACTCGGCTGCGGCCGTCGCAGCTGTCGCAGTGGCAGCGGCGACGGCGGCGGCACCGGCGGCGGTGGCGGCAGAGGCGGCGACGGTGGCGGCGGCTGCTGCGGCGGAGACGGCGACGGCGGAGGGCTTTCTCCTACCACCGGCGTTGGCGGGTGGGGCGCAGGCCTTGCCCCCAGCCCAATGGTCGGCCGGCTTGCCGGCTGCCGCACATGCTACGCAGTGCGGCGCGGCGCTACACGAGCCGGCCATGTGACCGGGCTGACCACAGCGGAAGCAGAGCCCGCTGCGGTCCACCTCTGAGGTGCACATAGCTCCCGCGTGGTTGCCCACATGGCAGCGGAAGCACCTCAGAGGTCTGGGTTCTAGCAGTTTTACCTGCGCAGACACCCAGCCAACGAGTAGCCTTCGGCCCTCCGTGATCTTCTTGGCCGCCGTCACGGGGCAGCTCACCACAGTGGTTCGCGTTCCCGTGTGGTCAGGACGTATGGTGCCCGCCTTTACTTGCTCGGCAGAGCACCCCCCCGTCCTGACGACGGCGGCCACCACCTCCTCCGCCGTGACGGAGTCGTCCAGGCCCAATATGCGCATGTCGATACACTTACTGGGCCTGGACACTCGGACTTCGTCCGCGCTCAAGGACGCCCTCAACCTTTCGGCTAGGGCGTCCGCGGTCGGACCGCTGGATGCTCCGGGGATCTCCAGCATCCTGGCCCCGGTCATAGTGACCTTGAGCCGGAGGCCCCCGACGATGCCGAGCTCACCAAGGCTCACCGCCTCCTTGGCCTTGGTGAGCACGTCCCCGTATGTAACGCCCCTCTTGACCGCTTCCGGCTGCAGTGTAATCACTACAGCCGCGGTCTTCGGGGCGCTGAGCTTCGCAGCGATCCTCTTGGCCTTTTGCCGCCGCTTCCTGTCGCGCTTTTTGGCTGCCCTGGCTGCCTTTCCGGCCTTCCTCTTCTCCCCGGCCACTTGCCAACCGGCTTCCTCTTCAGCCGCAGGAGATTTGGAAGACGGGGGCTTTGAGGGCGGTTGCACTGCCGGCGCTGGAGCCTTCGCCGCCCGTGCAGCCGCCCCACCTTTCTTCTTGGCCGGTGCCGATTTCGCCGGTGCCTTTGCAGGAGCTGGCTCAGCTCCTGGGTTGGCCCGGCCGGTCGGCACCGGTGTGGCAGCCACGGCAGCCGCGTAAGAAGCCGCCTTCTGGTCTGCCGCCTTCTTACTCGCCGCTAGCGGGGGGCGAAGCACGATGCCCTCCAGGACGGAGAACCGTTCCCGGAAGGCGGCCATCTCCTGCCGCACGAGGTCCAGCACCTGGTTCTCGAGCGGCCCAGAATGGCCATCGTCCTTGCGCCCCCCTTGAGGCACCTCTCTAGAGCTGGAGCTGGAGCTGGAGCTGGCTCCCCGGAGCCCAGCTAAGTCTGCCCGGAGCCTCTCATTCTCCTTTTGGAGAAGCTCCAGTGTGGTCGCCAAGCGGGCGACCTCCGCCCGCAGCCCAGACATTTCGTCCGTGGGCGCGGGCGGAGACCCGCGGTGGAAGTAGGCTTCCTCCGCTGCCGCCAGGATGGAGGCTGCGGCCGCGCTGCAGGCCTTGTTCCTACTTGGTAGGATCCGCTTCTTGGCCACATCACGGAGCGCAGCCTCTACCACTTCGGCAAACCCAGCCGTCACTCCGGGGCGCCCGTCCTCCTTGGCCAGTCCCTCAGCCCGCTCTTCGTCTTCTAGGGAGGCGGGCCTTCTCCCCTTGGTGCCCTCCCGGCCCCTACCCCGCCTGCTGGTGGGGATTTTTCTGGCTGAGGCCAGCTCCTCATTCGAGGACGACCTCTGGTCGTCCTCCTCTCTGGGCCGCTTACGGAAGAACTCATTGTTCTCCGTAGCAGCCCTCACTCCCTCGCGTCTAGAGCTCGCCGAGCTGGCGTCTGATGCGGAGTCGGAATCCGACCCCGCTTCTCCTCGCCGCTCAGGCGAGCCCTTCCTCCAAAATTTGGAGGGAACGTCCGCGGTACGCCCGCCCGACACCTTGTCAGGCGAGTTAAAACAAAAACCGATCATCTCCTCAAAGGAGGGTTGTGCGGATCGGGGGCCTCCTCGGCCCTTGTTGCCAATGGCAAGTGGTGGACAAAAGTCAACGTTGCCCCCCCCAGAATACGTGGGGCATGACGCAAGCGTGGCGGATTCTCTTTCTGCTGTGCAGTCCGTACCGCCCTGGGGTAAATCTATTGCGTTGATCTTGTCCATATTTTTCCTTTTTGAGGGTGCGGTCCCTATCTCCCCTTCTCCCTTAATGCTTGCTCGCTGCCCTCACAGTCACGTCTGATGATCAGACGCGTACCAGAGAGCAGCGAGCAAGCCAATGAGACGCACACCGTCCGAGGACCCGAACACTGCTCAAGTCTCCGAACGGTGTGCCCCTCTTGTGTCTCTCTTGGTCTGGTCTCTCACTTGGGACCTTCCGGCATGAGTGGCTCTACCGGCAAAGCCCCAAAGATCACTGAGACACGCAAGCCCCACCACGACGGCAACGTGGAGACACGGTTGGTGGGGGGTAGAGAATGCCTTGTTGTTGCATTAAGTCAACTAGTCAACATACTTCATCATATCAGCAAAACACGTCCACAACTGGACATAGGCCTCCCCCAAAAAGGGGGATTTGCCATAATCGCCACTCAATCTACACTGCGATTGCCTGTTGCAATGTCCCTACAGAGAATGCTGCTACCCATTCTCTGGTGAGGCCCTTAGTTGCCTCTTACGACACCCACGGGAAGTGATGGAATGGTGCTATTCTTTTACGTTCGACACCATACGGAACTAACTTAACATACAATAAACTGAATAGCTATAAACAATATAAAAAAAAATAATGCTATATAAAATAATTGTAGTAAAGAACTTTCAATTCGTATTTAATACTATTTTACCGCTATTCAAAAGTGTTTGATAAATAGTCTGATTAACCAAAGAGTCTAAAACTTATAAACGCTCTTCATAGCTCCTCCTAACACGGTCGAAACATGTTCAAAGCTTTAGCCCAGGTAGGTTTTGGAACATATTTCGACCATATTAGGATGAGCAATTAAGAAATTATTGATGAAGGTACGGTTAACGAAGAACAGCCCCCTCATCAATAACACATTAATATAACTAGTCCGTAGTTACAGAGCCCATAGAGCTAAATAAAATTCGTGTACCGCATAGGGTACACGGATTTGGCAGGATCGTGCCACTTGTACCACATACGGTCCACCAGGGATTGTAACGTGTTAAAATGAAAATGAATGAGCGAAAATTATAGCTACCAAGAATATCGACAACAAACAATCAACTACAGTCGGCAAAACAAATTTAATTGCTGATGTTCTCAAAAAAAAAGAAAATACCTCACCGCGCGCCAAATTTCCACATCGACAGCCAAAAGAAAGAGAGACACGGAAAACAATAATAAAAAAAAAACAATTTCAGTTTTTCAGTTAATGATGACGCACGGTTCGCCACTGAAAAGGCTGAAAAATGAACTGAATCGTTTACTGGAAGAAAGCCTTCGAAATAATGCGGAATTGTGAAAAGAATGGTCGAGACAAAAGGGCAATTGAAGTCGAAAATAATGAAGAACAAACAATTAACACACGACGTACCCGCGGCACTGGCCACGGAGATAGTCCGGGAGCGCGGATTGTAAAACAAAGTTTTCTTTTCGTTTGAAGAATTGACCGTGACATACATTAATGTATAGGAAAACATTTTTTCAACCACTTTAATGTTACTTGCTAATATTTTTTCAGAGTAATGACTTGAGAATTCTAATGCTTATAAACTTTATCATTTATTGCAACTATAACTACACACAATACACACTTAAATAAAAGACTCAACTAAAACTAAAAATAATCTAAAACATGGCGTCAAAAAATTCCTCCGCATCGCAGGCCACTGATAATGTACCCAAAAGGCTGGCAGCATTGCCACGTTTTATGGCAATGCTTATCATTTGTCCAAGGTAAAAGCCAGCCCTAGGGTCACGCGAAGTGTCAACTAAGCGTCTTGACAAATCTTTAAACAAGTAATGAGCACTCGGTTTTCTTGACTTTTTCTTGTGTGGTTATTTTTTTGTGGTTTGTAGAAAGATACTCACCTACTACTACATGTATTATAAAGTAGGCTTTTTTTTATTGGATGGGAAATCATCAAATGACCCCTCCCGCTCTGGGTGGGAGCGGCAGGGAGTGTCAGACTTCTACTGACTAAAACCCACCCATGCTCCTCTTAGTGCCTTTTACGTTCCAGGGCCGCGGTAACTCTTTCGAACAAATCCGCAACCCTGGTAGGCTCTGGCCCTAACGGGCCCCGACCCATGCTGACGACTGCTGGTTTGGCGCGCGTAGAACACAGCGCGCCGTCAACCCGGGCCTGTTCTGATCGGACGGCGAGCTACCCATTGCTCGCCGTCCACAGGCATCAGTCACTGCGCCATGCTCAGGAGCATCAGTTCCTGGGCGGCGCAGTGGCTGACGTTCAACAGGAGGGGGTGAAATGGGGCCGCCATTACTGGCACTCCATTTCAGCCCCCTCCGGAGCCCGTTGTAGGGGCTCTACTGCGGCTGTTGCAGTAGCAGCAGCCGCAGTGGAACCGGCTATGGCGGCGGAGGAAGCGGCGGCGGTGGCGGCGGTCGCGGCAGAGACGGCGGTGGCGAAGGGGTTTCTCCTATTTCCGGCTTTGGCGGGTGGGGCGCAGGCTCTACCCCCAGCCCAGTGGTCGGCCGGCTTGCCAGCTGCCGCACAGACTACGCAGTGCGGCGATTATAAAGTAGGCTGGGCTACTTCTAAATAAGGTGGTGTGGTTTTTTTCCTAATTCGTGTGATATTATTTTATTACGTATCAATTTATTATTATTATTGTTGTTCGTAGGCTTGCGTTTGTTAAACACAATCTCACGTGATGGAAAGCTGTCAATACGTTCAACGATGGAGCATGCTTGCGTAGAAGTAACCTATTAAATAGTAAATATAAGCCTTCTCCGCCTTTTACTTTTTCTAATTTAAAACAAAAAGGTCAATTTTAATTGTTTGCTGTGAAGCCACTTACAATTTTTCCTTGCCAACTCCCGCACTAAAATATGATTCTTCGAGAAAAAAAACCTCATGTATTGTTTTGGCTTTACTTCTCCCTTTATACATAAAGGGTTGTGAAATCCACCCTAAGAAAAAATTCAACTCGAATGGAAAAAGAATGCGAACATTTTTTTGTTTTACCCATTATAATACTTTTTTTATTTGTTTGTTTTTTAAAATGTTTCATAATTGTTTCCCTTTGATCGAGATGGACGGGCCTGGGAGGTCAGCCATTCTTTTCGTTTTAATTTTATTTTTTTGATCAAATATTTCCTCTTTTTGATTAAGTTTGCCTACGATACCTACGCACTTTTTAGACAAAGAGGTGAATATTTTCTTTTGCTTTTGGCTTTTTAAAGTTTGTAAGTATTTTTTATCTTGTGTCTATAATAATTGTAAGTGGTATTTTCAGTTCTTTTATAAACTCGTGTTCATAATCTTCTTGTTTGTTCATTTAAATGTGTTCAGCGATTGAGGCGTGATTGACTAACAAATTAATATTCAAACATGTCCTTAACTTAACATACAAAATTTCATACTTTTTGAATATTAATAAGATAGGATAGATGGATAAAATGCCAAGTTGGCTATTTAATAAATCTTATTGAAATATTTAACCACACCAACATTAGAAGTCTAAAATATTTTTTGCTTTTTTTACTTACTTTGCTTTACTCATTCAGTAATAAATAAAAACAATACCTAAAATAAAACACCTGTAAAAATTAAAATATCAAACATTTAAAATAAAAAGTTGAAAGAAAAAAATTAATACTGATTGGAAAGCAGCCATTTCACGGTATTACCGTTTGGGGATGGGCACGGTAAGTAGCTCCCAAGAGACGAACGTTTGCCATTTGAAAAAAAATGCGTAAAAACAAAATGGCGAGAGCTAATCTAAATTAGTACCGTGAGACAATCAAGCTATTGTTTTTGTTGAGAATTAATAAAAACAATTTTTATGTCGCTGCGAAATTAAAGTTTTGATGAAACATATTTTATTAATGTGGATCTTTTTGTGATAGAAATTTTAGTGGTTTTATGATGATTTAAGAAACATGTTATTAATAAGCTGGTGTCTTGTTTTTTTCTGTGGCTGTCAGAATAAGAAATAGAATTAAATTTAAAACGTGATACATACCTACTATTGCAAAAATAAACACACTTTAATATTTGTTATCTACGTACTTTATTGCGATTAACATTAAATATTAGTTGACCACTGTATTATTTATTTTAAACAAAATATCCAATAGCCATATACCGAAAAATAAAATATTTCTTTGAAATAAAACAAACAATTGTGTTTGCCGACGCTACACAAATCGGAACCAATCGCGAGTTGTCGTAATTTTTTATTTTGTAATTAGTATTAGCAGAAGTAGTCCATTAAGATTATATTTTTAAATTCAAGGGTGGTAGAGGGCTGCTAAATAAGCCAATAGTCTTAAGATAAAAAAGATTAGGTAGAATTAACGTTTTGTTTTAGCGCTGATTGATAAGCATGAAAAAAAGGAAATATTTTTTATATGACAAATAAGCTGATACCTGTGATGGTAAACCAATGTCTTATATAAAAAAAGATAACTGGAAATCATAGTTTTTAGTTAAAATCGGACGAATTTTGCTGTAACACTATTTTTCGAAAATTTTTTTTGATAACTTTTTTGATCTATGTATTCTGCTTATGTGTACGAAGTTTCATTAAAACCAGTTCAATTATTTCGAAAAATAAGGACTTGAAAGTTTGTATAAAAAAATTCCGCACGCCGTGAACGCTCTTAAAAAGAAAAAATATGAACACTATGTTTATGGCAATATAAGGTAGAAGTGCCTACCAAATGCAAAATTATTTGAATATGGAAAAATCTTTGTTCGGTGCGTGTCATCAAGTTTCACCAAATGAGATTTAAGTTCAGCATGTGCGAGGCAAATATACCTGACGCTAAAAAAGCTGAATTAATATTCCATGTGTCTGTAATGACACCACTTTACGGTACCTTGGACATATACCTATCCAATAGAAGTCATTTCACTTGTTCCTTGACCACTCATCCCGAAAAATTGTGTCCCGAACCTATTTAAAAAAAAATCAAGATAAAACTTCTACAATTACAAAATTATCGTCACTCGATCCCATCCCAGTTAAAAAAACCACCCATTTTTATGCACAAACAATGCAAATACAACAATAATTAATTAAAAATTCTCAAAGTATCCTAGGAAGTCGATAGTGGGGACATTAAGGGCCACTCGAACTTGGGACAACGTCTGTAGTCTGAATGGTCCTTAACTGAAAGGGTTGTTACAGTCGCAGTAGACGGGTGCTCCTCGGGAATTTTCTAATTGTTGATTTGTAGAATTTTCCAATTGACAATGGATTTAATTACGTGTCACGATGGCGATTGTTTGCCATCGTGATGACAGTTTTTGAAATGTCATACTATTATTATCTCTTTATTCATTTATACACATATATTAAGCGCGATAAGACCGCCCATTGTACACTTGTTTTTATAAAATTTTTACTTGTGATTGATGTGAGGTGTACAATAAAGTATATAATAATATTTAACATTTTTAAATATTTCTATAAAAACATTTAAAAATATAAAAAATAGTAGTCCGCCGGTGTGCCAAGAGTGAACAGGCATCTTCTGGGCATGCTCGCTCCATCATAGACCTCATCTCTCGCTTTCCATCAGGCGTGATAGAGGTCCTCTTGACCTCACAAGCCCTTTCCTCAATAATAAATATATAAATATACACATGATGATAGTCTTTATATGATTGAATGGACTTGCACAATTAAAATAGAACATCTAGCTGACCCGACAGACGTTATTCTGTCAAAGTATATATAATTATGGACCTGTGGCACTGACAGCTTGGAACAAATTTAGATACGATAAAGTAAATTGTGGTTTTCACATTTTTCAGTGTTATTTTTCCAATTTTTCTCTTCATAAGCACCTTCGACAGACTTCAACGAATACATGAAAAAAAAATTGCTGAATTGGTCCATCCATTCTCGAGTTTTGCGCTTAGCAATATAATGTATTCTATCATTTTTATTCGTATTGATAACAATGTCCTCAGTTTGCCTTGTTTGAGACCAATGATAATCCAGTATTTTTATGATAATTCCTTTGAAAAATGAAATGTTAACTTCAGAATCGATAGCCATAGCCTTTACAATACGTAACACTCAGTTCTATGGTGATTCGTGACAAAGGTTTGTTTTTCCTCGTCATTTTCCGACAGATTGTCCCTAGAGCTCTACACTCGATGGCACTTGAGCACTCGAAGGGCTTCGGGGCACTTCGGAGAGGTTCGGGAAAGACTCGATCACTCTTCAGTCTTCAACCATGTCTGTCGAGATGTTATTGTTAAGGATTGATATCTTTGGATTGTGTGTTTTTATTGTCTCTGGTTTTATAGGGGAATATTTACTTTGGTTATTTTTTGTATATTTCAAGCAAAAATATTTAAGGACAAGGCGCAGATTGCAATAGGTACCTTGCCTATTTTATGTTTCAGTTGTTTCATGTCTATACTGTAAGCAGAATGAGATCACACAAGTTTTTTAACCCTACTTAGGCTATACTGCCGTCATAAGAAAAAAGGATGTATCGACACAAAACGAATTAACCGATTTCCGACCCTAAAAGTAATTTTCTTAATGTTGGAAATCGGTTACTTCCTTTTGTGTAGTTATGTCCTTTTTCTTATGATTGCAGTATACCTAGTCAATGTGATATTGCATCAGCGATATCTTTTGTCAAAAGGCCAACAAGTTTGCGATTGACTACATAAAACTTAAATAGCGAATGTCAATCCTTTCGAATTCTTTGACAATGGTCACTTTTTCAAATCCATCTTAGATATCTTGAAACGGAGTCTTTGCCATGTAAAGCACATTTTATATCCTACACGATTTAAAGTCAAAAAGCTATAAAGATTTTGCTAGCAAATAGTTTGTGGCATTGCACAGCTGATTAAGGAAGAGCTCGTGGCTAAAATTATAACAGCCACACGGGCTGATCTTCAAGGTTAAGCAACGCTTTCCGAGGTTGGTCTTTGGATGGGTGACCATATTAAAATAGATACCGAGACTCCTCCGTGCCTCGGAAAGCACGCTAAGTCGTTGGTCCCGGCTGTCATTAGGAGATCTTTGGCAGTCGTTACGGATTGTCAGAAACCAGAAAATCTGACATGAGGCTAGCCAAGAAGTACCGTTGGATTCTGGAGGTCTGGTAGGCAGCCGCTTCATGTAAAATACTGGTATTCAGCTGAATCCGGTTTGACTGGGAGCCGACTCCAATATAGTTGGGAAAAGGCTAGGCAGATGATGATGATTGGACCGCTGATGAAGCTGTCCAACACTACAAACTATTTGCAAGAACACAATCACCAAAGTTACTATTAACAAACCACCTCTGTATAGCTCAGTTTATCGGTCGTTATATCCCAACCTTACCTCTCATAAACCAGAAAATCACCAAAGACACGACAAGGACAGAAAAAGTATTCAAAAACCGGCCAAGTGCGAGTCGGACTCGCGCACAAAGGGTTCCGTACCATTATCTATAAAAAAAACGGCAAAAAAATCACGTTTGTTGTATGGGAGCCCCACTTAAATATTTATTTTAATCTGTTTTTAGTATTTGTTGTTTGTTATAGCGGCAACAGAAATACATCATCATCTGTGAAAATTTCAACTGTCTAGCTATCACGGTTCATGAGATACAGCCTGGTGATATGACAGACAGACAGACAGCCGGACAGCGGAGTCTTAGTAATAGGGTTCCGTGTTTACCCTTTGGGTACAGAACCCTAAAACATGACAATAAAATCACGTTTGTTGTATGGGAGCCCCACTTAAATATTTATTTTTTTTTTTTTTTTTTATTTTTTTTTTTTTTTTTTTTATTTTTTTTTTTTTTTTTTTTTTTTTTGATTGAGATTTTTTTTTAGTTTTTTTTTTTTTTTTTTTTTGTTTTATTTTTTTTTGAGAAATATGAGATTAGGGAATTTGTCAGCTAGGAGCAGAATAAAACACGTAACGTCTCGATAGCACAGCGTATATTCGCAGACTGGCGCGGCGGTAGTTACAATAATAAGTTATGACTAATTACCCACTTATTCTAAATATTAACATACATCACACCTCCCTTCTTAAATTACAATAGGTTTATTAAATACTAAGTTTAAACTTTCATGTATAGGTAAATCGGATAACCGGTTTTCGTGTTCGCTTCGGGCACTCGGCTTGCTGCTGAAGTGATGACCCTGGTGATTGATTGGATGGTGGGTCATTATCAACACCTCCTACCTCGTCATTCATTTCTTGTTTTGACTTATGTTCTTCACTCACACTCTCCTTGCAATCATCCTCATCCATCAAATTGTCGTCAGCCTGCGCCAGGGAGCTCTCACCTTCCATCGTACCTTCGTCCTCGGTATTCGGTCCGCCAACCGATGCCCGAGTCCTACGCCGTATCTGATCCACGTGTCTTTTAATTAATTGACCGTTATCCCTTGCTACAATGTACCGACGAGAGCTATCCACGTTTGTGATCGAGCCTTTTACCCATTTGTTTGGAGAATTGTATTCCCTCATCCAAACGGGGTCACCCTCGTTGAATGATCGCGAAATCCCACCCGCTGAATCGATTTGTCTCTGCTGTGCATTCTGCACTCTGGTACCTACTGATCGTTCCGTTCGTAACAAATCTAGCCTAGAACGTAGTGTTCGTTTCTGCAACAGCATGGCAGGCGTCTCACCTGTAGTGCTGTGTCTTGTGTTTCTGTATGCCAGGAGGAATGTTTGTATGGCTGTGTCTACGTCCACACGATCCCTAATCGCCTTTTTGATCGCGCGTTTACAAATGTTAACTGCATTTTCTGCCGCTCCGTTGGAAGACGGATGATAAGCGGGTGAAAAATGCTGCCTAATACCATTTTTCATGAGAAAGTCTTTAAACTCTGCACTCGTAAAAGGTGGTCCCTGATCTGATACTAACTGTTCTGGTAAACCAAATCTCGCGAAAGTCGAACGCAACACTTTAATTACGTTAGATGCGTTCGTTCGTGACATTTCGAATATCTCTAACCATTTTGAAGTCGAATCTATCAATACCAAGAACGTCATACCTCGGTATGGACCTAAAAAATCAATGTGAAGTCTCGTCCACGGTTGAGTATAATACGGCCATGGGTGGATAGTGGATCGCGGGGGCGCGCTTGCTTCCGCCGCACATGTCTCACACCTTTTTACCATGTCTTCGATGTCTTTATCAATGTTGGGCCACCAAACGTAACTCCTAGCCAAGCTTTTCAATTTTACAATCCCCATATGACTGCTATGCAATTGTTGTAATATTTGGCATTGTAACGCAGGCGGGATTATCATACGATAGCCCCACATCATGCATCCACATTCTACATATAATTCGTTTCTCCTAGCAAAGAACGGTTTAACCTCTTCACTGGGACAAACCGACGGCCATCCTGATTGTATGTATAACATCACCCTACTAAGTATCCTATCCTTTGATATCACACGCCTGATATCATTGCTAGTGATAGGTAAGAAATTTTCTACAAAGTTGACATATGTACTTTCTGTTTTTGGCTTACCCGAAGAATTACTGTTACACGGCAGTCGTGATAACGCATCCGCGCTGTTCCTACTCGACGTGATGTACTCAATCTTGTAACTATAACCCGATAGCAGTACCGCCCACCGTTGTAGTCGTGAAGCGGCCATCACCGGAATACCCGTCTTATCACCAAAAATGTGTGTCAAGGGTTTATGATCTGTCCGTAGTGTAAAGTGACGACCGTATAGGTATTGGTGAAACTTTCGAATACCGAATACAATTCCAAGAGCTTCCCTATCTATTTGCGCATAAGCTCGCTCAGTTGGTGAGAGCGACCGCGACGCATACGCCACCGGGCGCTCACCCTCCGCCGTAACATGCGAAATTACCGCACCGACCCCCACGCTACTCGCATCCGTGGTCAAAATCAGTGGTAGCTCTGGATTGTAATGAACTAGTACTTCACCATCCGCTAACAGACGCTTCACTCTTTTTAATGCGCTCCGACAATCTTCATTCCAATTATACTTAGCACCTGACTTTAACAGATTGTATAACGGTGCTAGAACTGTACTAATATTTCTAATGAATTTCGCATAATACATGACTAAACCTATAAACGCTCTTAATTCGGTGATATTGGTAGGCGCCGGCGTCTCCATCACGGCCTTTACTTTCTCCGGGCACGTGTGTACGCCCTCTTTGCTAATGATGTGACCTAAATAAGAAACTGACTTTACAAAAAAAACGCATTTTTCCTTCTTTACCCTAAGTCCGTAGTCTTGCAAACGCTGAAAGACTTTATGTAAATTCGTTATATGGTCGGCCTTCGTAATACCTGTCACGATTATATCGTCTAAGAAAACACCTACCCTCGGCATGTCGGCAAATAATTGTTCTATTCTCCTTTGAAAAATACCCGGGCTAGACGCTAAACCATACACTAATCTGTTATACATGTATAACCCCTTGTGGGTATTTATTACTGTATATTTCTTTGTGTCATCGAGCTCAAATTGTGCGTATGCTTGCGACAAATCGATTTTACTGTAATGTTCACCACCTCTGAGACGAATTAGCAAATCTTCTACCCTAGGCAGCGGATAACGGTCAATCTCTATTACCTTGTTTAAGGTCAGTTTGTAATCGGCACAGATACGAATGGTACCATCCTTCTTTACCACTGGGACTATCGGCGTGGCCCAGTCAGAGCGCTCCACCGGGGTGAGAACTCCGTCGCGCACGAACTGATCCAGCGCGCGCTCCACCGGCTCGCGCAGTGCGTACGCCAGCGGGCGCGCGCGCATGAACACCGGGCGCGCGCCCTCTCGCACGTGTATGCTCACTGCACCGCCCGTGAAGCGCCCGAGACCCTCCGCGAACACGTTACAATATTTGGAACTGAAATAGGAAACATTATACTCCTTATTTTCCTCCATTTTATGCACATCATATCTTAAATCAGGTAGCTGTATTTTTAATGCCGCTATCCAATGTCGACCCAATAGTACAGTTTTTCCTTTTTCGATAACAAGTAATTCTAAAAATTCACTTTTATCGTTATATTTAACTAAGGGTTTTATTATACCTAACGGTTTGACAGTCTCTCCAGTATAATATCTCAATGTTAATTTACAAGGTTGTAAAGGAAGGTCGCTAAATAGTCCATCGTAACACTCGCGACTAATACAAGACACTGCACTACCCGTGTCACATTCCATAGCAATATGTTTATTATGGACGTTCAGTGTAATATAAATTGGTTTACAACTTTCTATCGACAACCGACAAACATCTACAAAAATTACCTCGTCACTGTCCACCTCTTCGTCTCTGCCCGTGGTTTTCACGTCTACCTGATACTGTTCCACAATATTGGGACACACCCGTCGCAGGTGCCCTTGCCGGTTACACACTCTACACACGTAACTTGCGAACTTGCACGTCGATTCATTGTGGTTAGCGCCACAAACACGACACGGCCGCTGCAGCCGAGCTCGCTCCCCCGGCCGAGCCCGCTCACCCGGCCCCGACTCGTGGCCCCCACGCCGCTCCCGGAATTCACGTCGTTCGCGCCCATAACGCTCGCCGCGCTCCGCACCGCTCGCTGTGTGCCGTCTTGTCGTCACCGCTTGACACGTCACCGTCGCCGCCGTGGTGTCCGTTCCCGTTGACGATTTAGGCCCTTCCACTATAGCGGCGTCCTTCTCCGCTGATTCCATGCTGGCGGCCAATTTATACGCCTTGGCAAAATCCAATTTAGACTCTGCGAATAACCTTTGCCTAATATTCTCGCTCGCTATTCCGCACACCAATTGGTCCCTCAAACTTTCCTCGAGCCAACTCCCGAATTCACAGGTCTTTGACATTTTTTTAAGCGCCGCTACGTACTCGGATATGGTTTCACCGTCCTTTTGTTTCCTATGTCGGAATTTATACCTTTCGGCGAGTTCACTAGGTTTTGGTTGTAAATGTTTGCACATAATTTCCGATAACTGCTCAAATGTCTTTGTTTTTGGTTTATTCGGTGTACACAGATTGACCAGCAACTCGTAGCTCTCTGCACCCATAACGGTAATCAGGGTTGGTACGTGTAAATCCTCCTTTATCTCGTTCACAACGAAGTACTGTTCTAACCGTTCAACGTACAATTTCCAGTCGTCTTTGTGTACGTTAAACTCGGCTATTTTTCCGATCGTCATCGTCACACTTATTTTCACACGCGCAAAGTTCAATCCTCGTCGCCACTGAGAAATATGAGATTAGGGAATTTGTCAGCTAGGAGCAGAATAAAACACGTAACGTCTCGATAGCACAGCGTATATTGGCAGACTGGCGCGGCGGTAGTTACAATAATAAGTTATGACTAATTACCCACTTATTCTAAATATTAACATACATCACAGTTTTCAGTATTTTTTGTTACAGAAATTACTCACATATTCATTTACATATTCACAGAAATAAATCATCTGTGAAAATTTCAACTGTCTAGCTATCACGGTTCATGAGATACAGCCTGGTGACAGACAGACCGACAGACAGACAGACGGACAGCGGAGTCTTAGTAATAGGGTCCCGTTTTTACCATTTGGGTACGAAACCCTAAAAAACAATCAACATAAAATCTCGTTCACAATCAATACTCCATCACAACTCAATCACACTCAGCGACTCTTATTCGGAAGCCAATAATTGGAAAACTGAATTTGTAATTTCAATCATTTGTATCCATTAAACAAAGGAACAAACAAACAAACAAATCGAATCGGGCAATTTCGTCCGCTGCCGATCGCAGCCGAAATCAATTAGCTCCTTGTAATCTGCAAAACAAAGATATACCTACCATTCTTAACCTCAAAAATCAGCTTTATCCGCCAAAGTATAAGTCCCAATTTCGGTTTTTTAGGTCTTTCTTAACCTTGCCAAACATAATCGTAGGATGTACCAGACGTCCTGAATTACCGAAAATTGCTACCAAACGAAAATACCAACATACTATCATTATTACTTTTTTTCTTAGTTTTCGATATGAAAAAAAAAGTCAGCGAATAACTTATGCGATGCAATGACCGCGGGCGGCGACATCAAAAGGGTTACTGGCGAGATGTTTTGTCTCTGTCTGGCTTGTTACCCCATCAATATCTGAGTGAGATGGATGTATGATGTTGAAGATAAAAAATGCCCTTTAAGTTGGTATGAAGCTTCGCCGCCACATATGTAAGTACTGCAGTGTCAAATGACAAAAGTATCACTGTTGCTTGTGCGTATAAAATTGCAAATGTAGTTGTTTGTTCAGAGTTTTTAAATAAAGGAGTTATGGGTTTACCAAGTGTCAAGTGTGACAGGTTTCGTGGCAATAACGCGTTTGGGCTTGTTTGTCAACGTGTGACAAGGTTTAAATTGGTCTGGGTCGTTTAAAACAGGCCTACTACGGCGCGACGTTACGCTGATAAGAATTTAGCTATCAGATTTGAAATGGTCTTAAACAGCCGTTATAAGAACTGCAAATGATTGCTGACACCAGAACCCACATTTTACATATTAGGGTATTTTACTGAAAAAATCGAATGAGTCCGGCAAATATATTTCCAAAAATATCGGATACAATTTTTTTCTTTTTTCAAAAAATGAAGACGATGTAACAGTGCGTTGAAAACTCGTGTGACGTCACAGACCGATACATTTTTTACTGGAAAGTGACGTCATAAGCCGGACTCCTGATCTTTGATGCGTTTTATCTTCGTCAGTTATTATTGATTTGATAAAACAAAAAATACGTATTCAATATTTTTTGATAATCTAACTGACGGACTAAATAGAATCATATTTTATCACTGAGGAAACAGTACTATTGCCAAAGAAGAAGATAAAAACAAGAGAATTGCTCCTAGAACTCTGCTCTCGATAAGAGTGCCTCGCACAAAACACTTCTTTTTCCCTTCTCAATCACGACCACCATTTCAAGTTTTCCAATCCTTTTCCTCCAAGCGATCTATATTTTGTTTAATAAGGATGTTTCAAAGAAAACAAATTAAACTATTGTAAAAAGTGTTGTAAATCTGGCTACGAAAGAGCAGAACATCAATGATAAAGTAAACGAATTCCTCCACGACTTATCCCTTTGAATATAAAAAGGTTTTACAGGGAAACTTTTAATCAGGGACCATCGCTGCTACCAGGGGTGCACGAGTTCTGAGGAACTCGAAATTGAGAATATCTTCTAAAAACTGTGGTGTTTAAAAACAGTAGCGGATGTCAATTTTCTGAAAAAATCATGTACAGATTAACTAATCTCTTGTAAAATATATGATTTGTTCAGTCTTCTCTATTTATTTTTAAAAAAGCTAATGAAACTGTTGCTAACCTTATCGAATAATCGAAAGTCGATAGATCCTTGTTTTCATTTTTTTTTGCAAAGAAACTTGTATAGTAACACACACAAGACACACACAACACTACTCGTACAACACTATAGATGCACTATAGATTAAATGAATTAATCGATGTTCCCTCTCAAAAAACTACCTAGTTTATAAGAAATACAACCGACTTCCAAGTAGACATGAACCACTTTTTTTACCGACTTCAAAAAAAAGGAGGAGGTAGTCAATTCGACTGATTTTTTTTAAATTAATATTTTCGCCAATTGAAAACCGAATATGATTCTTTTTTTTTTGTTTGGAAGAACATTTTCCCGGACTGGTCTGATTTCAATTTGGTGAAGATCTGATGAAGAACTTCGGAGATAGGTAACGGAACTCTTGAATAAATTATAGGAAATCTCCCGGGATTGCTAAAATCGCATGTCTGTTTTTTGTTTACACCAGTTCGCAACATCGCGCCGGTACGCTGTGAAGGTGTATGCAGATGTGTACAAGTTAACCATGGTTTTGGGGTTATTTATTCGTATATAACTTTATCGTTGATGAACCTATCTTAAAGTCTTTTTTTTCATTGGGCTTAATTTAAGCTAACCACTAAAAAGAGAAAAATAAAAAACTTTTTTACAAAATAATAATTTAAAAAAGATATATTTAAAAAGTCCGTGTCGAAAAACGGATAAACAACCAAATACGAGTTCCGAAATTAAAAATACTTATTTTATACTTTTGTAGTGTTTTTTGCACCTCAAGTAGCTAGCTAGCTAACTTGACGTAAATTATGAATATGTCGCAGCCAATTAGCTTAATCAGCCATTTAATTGATTGCCTAGCCTTTTCATTTAAATGTGCAGATTTTTCACCGAACTAAGTGACATCTTTTGTTCAATATCGTTTAATGACTTGCCCATGTTACTTAAGTCGCTGATTAAACGGCACAGTTCAATGAAAAGGCTAGACTTTTTATGAAACGGCGGATTCACCTAGTTGGCTGCGACAGATATATCTTAATTTCGTGATGCCAAAAGCTGAACCTAAACCAAAAATCGCAAGTTAAGGTCACTTGGTCCTCTACCAAGTGAGTACCCATCGAGTGTACCCATAGTAGGTAAGCCATCCTGGGACATCGAGCTAAAAATGAAAGCATAAATCACGATCTTTGGCCCTAATTAATTCCTCGAGGCTTGCAGGGGACTCTGCTATGGGGTTGAATTATTTGAAAAAGTTTCACATCTTTTGTTCTCTTCCATTATCTTTTGGTCACCTGCGTTCAGTTTATGGTCCAAAGTTATGGGTGAATGTTTTGATTTGAGACCGATTTTTATGAATCTCTGTTATATTGCAAGTATCATGATTGTGATTTTAATAGCTTCTTTGAAAACAATGAAATATTTGGTGTACCTAGTCTTTTTAACCCAAAGGTTGACTGGTAGCGACTGCCTCGTTACATTAAGTCCAGTTATTGTACATAAAGTTTAAATAAATACTCAAACTGTCCCAAACTTTTTAGAATATGTACCTCAACTTATGAATTCGCAATCAACATCAAATCAAAAGTAAAAAAAAACAAGCTAGACTGACACTGCCTTTTAGTAGTGGCTATAGAATCAGGTAAATCATCATGAAAATGTTGATCTATTAAGGTATAAGAAATTAATTTAATATCTTATCCGAAAATATAAGCAGCTGACCGATTCCGTCTTGGAATTCACGTCAAGACCGATTACGTCAAACAAAAAATTCTTGACGCAAAACGATCGCATTCTTTATAATGTATGGGACATTCTTCACGACTATTATGGGCTATATAGATAATATCAGTAATACTTCTTTATAAGTATACTTCATATTTCAAGAAAATAAATATAAACTTGTTCAAAGAAAGATACATTTTTTGTACAAACTCTTTGATCGAGGCGCCTAGCTTTTTTACGGGTCGACTTTACTTCAATACTATCGTCACACTTATTTAATTTCTATAAATCGAATTCGGATCATCGCACTCCACAAAAACCTAATCCAAATCTCACAGTTCAAAGAATTATTTTATTTGAAGACGTCTATGGGAACCACTCCGAGAAACTTCGAATCATCTGAGCTTTTTGTGATCAAACTTTTAATAGAAAATCATCTTTAGATTGACAATGTTTCATCTGCTATTGCCAAACTTCCTGTCAACACAAATTCAAACCATATTCCGAGGTCATAAAGTTAAAAATCCCTCTAACTTCAAATTGATAGACAGCAAATTAAAATTTGAACATCCCAAAACTCTTCGTTCCAATTCAAACCCAATCCTTCTTAACACACGGTTTAATTTTCATTGTGTTTGGTTAGTTGGTAAGAAGTGTTATTTTGGACAATAGATAAAGAATCGATGAGCACAGCTTTGGAATTGATTTCAATCAGTGCGACGGTAGGTGGCAACTGTATTACGATGACCATTCGACTGGGAATTTATGAAGAGAAAGAGGCTCTACATCTGTAGGTACCTAAGTAGTTAAAAATGTTTTTTCAATAAAACTTAAAAAGTTGTGTGTTGTAAAACAACAAGTTTGGTGTAGCAAGCACCTAATAGTTTTGCATAAATTCAGCAATTCATTTCTAACGTTGCAAATAAAAATTACTTTTAAACGTTTGGAAAAATATAAGTAGAGGTAGTCTTTTTCTCCACATTAAGGATTTAGGAGAGTGAGAAAACCCTTTCACACAAAAAAAGAGTTTTCTCTCAGTGTATCTACAAATCTTATAAGCAAATACAGTAATCACTTACGATTTTAAATGCGTTTAATAGAAATATTTAAGTGGAGCAGCTTACCAACAATCTGTGTGTACTGACAGTCAATCAATAGTCCAATTTAATTATGAATGGATTTATTTTTTATTGTAATAAGTAATAACATTATGTCAAAGCCATCAAGATCATTCGCCGGGACATATTGTTGTTGTGGTCACTCGGTTCACATGATCCAGCTTTTTAGAAGTAGGCCTGTACGGGCGGAAACGAACTTAGGTAACTATTTTTGAGTATTTTTTTCTTTGCGAAGTGTATCGGGAACTACACTCCTGTCTGGCTTTTGAACTCTTTTCTATCAATTGGACTGAGATCCAACCTTGACCTTACTTTTTTTCTCACTATCAACTTAGTGGGAAATTTTAGTGTTTGGCTGCAGGTCACTATGACAGACAAGTTAGTCGTTAGAACTTTGGAAGCGTCTGTATAAGAAAATAGTACATTACTGTGGCGGCCAGCAAAAGAGGCATTGATGGACGAACGTGCCGAGGCACACATACGTAAGTCCATCAATGCCTAGTTGTGGCCAAGGCTTGCATAGTACTTTTCTCAAATAATGCGAGGAAATTAAATCTAAGCAGTACCTGGAAAGTTAATCAATGACGAACAACGAACAACAATATTTTTTCCCGCGTTTAAGTGTTCATTTGTTTTTTTTTTCAATAAACAGCTTTCTATTTGCAAACCAGTTCGAAATTTAAATAAAACCTTTGATAAGTTACCTCCTTGGATGCCATGTTTCGGAGTAAAAGATCGTTCCTTTTTTAAATTACACGACAGATATGAGTTTACTATGTAATTTATTTGGCCGCTAAACCACGACAGATATGGATTTTCATACTACTTTTGCCGGCCGCTGCTTGCATGTATTTGGCCAGTAGAGCAATTTCGATTTATCTCGAAGAAGGTTGTCAAAATAATGCTCTTTCCAAGCATGTTTGAGAAAAAGTTTTTTTTGAAATTATGAATGTAAAATAGGGATTGTTTTTATATGTCAATCATGTATTAGCTATCTTTCAAGCCAGATGGCCTAATTAATTATTGAATTAATTCTCAAACAGTCCTTCATTTCTAACATTTTATAAGTAGCTCACAGGATCAGCCCTGTGGTGCTATAGTATGTACTTTTAACATACTCATACCTGGTAGCTTAGGCTGGCGGCCATATGCAATCATCATCACTATCATCACGATGTGCTATGTATGCCTCATTTAAAACTGACCAGTACATGGTTCATAAGGTTATGGTACTGTCCAGATCATCTGCCTAGCCTTTTCCCAACTATATTGAGGTCGGCTTCCAGTCAAACCGGTTTCAGCTATTCAGCTTAACCACCAGTATTTTACGTGGAGAGGCTGCCTATCAAACCTCCACAACCCATCAACTAGGTAACACGGTAATTCTTGGCAAGACTGGAGTCAGATTTACTGGTTTCTGACAATCGTAACGACTGCCAAAGATCTACAAACGGCAGCCGAGATCAACGGATTAACGTGCTTTCCGAAGCACGGAAGAATCACGGTATGTTAAGATGGTCACCCAACCACAGACCGACCTTGGCAAGCTTTGCTTAACCTTGAAGATCGACCCGTGTGGCTGTTTTTATTTAGCCACGAGTTCCTATGGTACTGTCCAGATCCCTCTGCTATATTACATCTACCTTTTATTTATCATTGAACTTCTGGATGCAGAACTATAGCTAAATAGTAAACGATGGATTTTAGCGTCTTGTACAATTAGTACGACGACGTTAATCTCTCGATATTGATTTCAGAATGACCGAAGGTCATCAGGCATTCCGTCTATGAGAACTCACCCTTAGCAGAACCTATGTAGATATAATTCAACCTAAACGGAAAAATAATCTAGAAAATTCAAGACAGATGTTGACAAAACTTTCTAAAAAGACAAACACGTCGCGTGATTGGTGACAAATGGACACTTTCCAAAGATCAAGAATCCTTGAAAAGCGTATGTCACAAAGATATACAGAAAAGGTGAGATTAAACAGTAATTATTAATTAAATGCAGAGGGAAGTAATTACAGAGGTATGTTCTCGTTGGTCAGTAAGTATGGCAGATTTCGATCATTTTGACTTAAACCCGTATCCTATTGGAGTAATTTATTGGCGTTGGATTTGTATGGATGTGGCTTGTTATTTCAATCAGGCAAAATTCTTTGTTTTGTTTACAACTTCGAAGAGGTGGCGTGAGGACCTTAACGTCTACTGTAAGGGCTACTTCAAGGTAGCTTATGAAAAGAATACCGGGCAAGATTTAAGGGAGGTAGGGAGGAGGGGGCAGTGTAAATCAAAAGAAAATGGAACATGAGCAAATTTATCGGTCCTATATCCATCTTTGGTCTTCAATATACTGAGTAAATGACAAGTCAAACATCTCAAATCTACACAAATGTCGTTTTACGTACCTGATTTTGACATTCTTCTATTCTACCCATTTTAAACAATGAGCAATAATTCTGAAGCACAATTTTTTTTTTAATAACAATATTGCTGTAAAATCTCATCCACACTAACCGAACCCATCGCAAACGCATCGAAGGCAGGTGATCGTACCGTGCGCATGCCCAACATTATCCGTCGGTTAACCGTTCAGCAAGCACGCGACTCCGTAGTAAATTCAATCGCTAATTGTTCGTGTGACAACGCCTTTACACCGTACAGACGCGGCTACGACACCAATGGCATGAAGTCGTTCAAGAAACTCTTTAAGAACGTAACTCTTGAAATATTTTGATGAAAGTGATCATGTGAGATCTGATAAGAAATTGGAAATGACATTTATTTCAATAAAGTTGGCAACATTTTGTGCTGTCAAAGCAACATTGCTAGGTTTCGGTTGAATTGTAAGGATGCCGGTGAAATTGTAGACATTTCTACTATCTCAAAGGTTCTCAAAAAGGCTGGAATTGCAGGTGTCTAAAGGAAATGTTCTCTTTATATTGCCTTGTAAAGTTTCAGGTGTTCCATAATTCAGTCTTTGTCTAAAAGCTTCTGCCAGGGTTGTGAAATTTGTTCGAAAGAGTCATCACGGCCCTCGAACTCAAAGGACATTTGGACATGGGTGGATTTTTTTGAGAAAGAGTCTGTCACTCTCTTCCGCTCCCTCCAGAGCAGAAGGAGTCATGAAAAATCATCAAATGACTCCTTCCGCTCTGGGCGGAGCGGAAGGGAGTATCAGACTCTTACTGACTTTGCTCTTACTGGCGTTTCAGGGCCGCGGTGACTCGAACTAATTCCGCAACACTGTGACTAATATCTGAGTGTGTATCCCGATGAAACACACGGTTCCAGAGTAACAGTTCTCAGAAAACAGTCTATAAAGATATTACGTTACCAAAAGACGATCAATGACATGATTTTTTTGCTCATTAGCAAACCAAACTTTCCTTTCCATAAATTTGCCCGCTCTAAACCTTCACACGCCGAAATTTTTCAGTAACATGTCGTCCAACATCAACTTCACTTGCCTAATTGAAGTCCTAATTAGTCACTGCCCCACAAAAACCACTTAAAAACGTATCGCCAATGCTTCGCTTCCCGGATACGCCTGCAATATTGTGGCTGTACCATAAATATGTGACATAGCCTCGTTCCAATTACTTAGCCTATAATTTTCTTTCTTTTTTTAATTAATAGCCTGGTTATAATAATAAAGTTCGTTTAATTATTATAATATGGGTTACTAACTATTTCTAGAGAATTTATAAGTATGCAAGTTATTTTGCAAGGAATAGTTCGTTAACTGCTTCGATTTCAAAATCAGCTGTTCCACACATTTGATCGTACCCGTATTTTGATTGTAACAGCTGATTTCTTTTCAATATTTCTACGTTGGTTTCATTGTAAAACATAGCACTCCTTAGGGTTTGAAAGTTTCAGAATTTGTAAAGGTCACCACGGCCCTGGTACGCAAAGGGCATTTGGTGGAACACGGGTGGGTTTTAGTCAGTAAGAGTCTGACACTCCCCCCCTCTCCACCCAGAGCGTTCAGGTTCGTACTTTTTGGGTAATCTATTCATTCATCCTCACAAAATTGACACATTTATAATAATAATAGGATATATGTGTATAAGAAGTAAGATGGTAGGTACCTATTGTTAAACCATAGACCAATATCCCCCTTCTAAGCTCCATCAGGCAATAATATACCACACAAAACAAACCCCATAACTCTACAAACAAACCATTATCGCCACATAAATGTTTTATAATCACCATTGTTAATTACAAGAGACATGTTATTAGTCAACTCCTGCGCAGGCATTTATCAGAACTGGTATGTGGACCCGTTCGACCGTGTTCGATGGCAACGAGATTAATTATCGATTTGAGGGATAATTGATTGGTTCTTAGATTAAACCACGATTATCCGGTTTAAAAATGGCTTAATAAGCATGGATTTTCGAGGTTAAGCAACGCTTGCTGAGGTCGTTTTGTGGATGGGCTAATAAGAGCAGCTGCGGCTCTTATTTAGCCACGAGCTCCTCCCAGTAGTACAAATGCACCTTCAATATAAAATCCAACTTTGACAAAAACCGAAAAGAGGCCCTAGAAAATGTGCCATTTTATTAGCGAATGCGACTGTCGAAATGCCAAAATGTAGGAATTTAATCACTTGACATTTCGATAGCATCTGTCAATCATTTTTGACGTATTGACAATCGCCTTCGCCACGCTACCGTTGACAGAATCTCACTTGCTTCGAGCCCAAGGTAACCTTCTCTTAGGTTACTAAACTTATTCCCTATCGGTGATAAAAGAGAGAACCTGTAACAATACTAACTCAAGTATAGTCTAATCCCCAGAAATAAATTGATTGACAGATCTCCCAATCTTCAATCGACAGCCACCCACAGAAGGCGCTAACCCAATCCATCAGCAGCCCATCCAAAAACAAATAAAACCAGCGTCACTGTACCCAGCAGCATTCATAAAACAAGTACGAGCGGATGATTTAAGGAGCGCGCACACGATGCATTGTAAGGGCCAGTGCACACCGCCCACAGTAGTGGCCCACGACCGATCGCCCGCTAGATCGGCCCGCCCGCCTCGCGTGGCGGACATGGGAGATTGGGAGGAATAGGCTTTGGTAATAATATTATGTTTGGTTAGGGAGATTGATGCGACTGACGATGGAATGGTGGAAAATTAAGTGAGGAGTTCTTTTTGTGATTTTGGAGGAGCTCCTCAGTAGTAAATTAGGAAGCTGATAAACTTGATAACTACTGAATCTATTGCAGATTATACAAGCAGTTTAAGCAAAATTTATCAATAAATTACGAGACTGATTTAACTAATTGGTAAAATTAAAGTTTCGATTCAATCGGTTTATAGTTGCATCCAAATATAGATAATTCTTTGTGCAAATCCCAGAATAATATCCTCGACCAGTCACAACGTAATACGATTCTGATATTTTTGCCAAATCAAGTCCACTCTAAAAATCGATTGGAATACTATAATTGAAAGGCACTTTCACGAAAGTACTAGGTTGTGTCAAGTGTTAACTCATTAAATAAAAGCCTGCTCCACACTCCCCAACCGCAACATTAACATAGAATAACTAAAAGCGAAGTAACAAATAAGGGTACATCCATTCAGTTATTGTGCACAGTATTTTAAATAATAATTGAATCAATTCTCCGGCTATCGGTCATTGATTAATATGCGGCTAAAAAATAATGCTTTATTGAATTATAAGTTATGGCCCACCTTTGTGTCGGCTTATTTATGAACTGGTGTAAGTGGGTGTACACCTTTATATTTTGACGTGTTAGTACTTTGATTCTGAAGTAATAAATCGTGATTTTTGTATTGGTTTATTCCCAATATTGTGATTTAGCGTGTGCCTTTTAAGGATCGAAGAGATAGGAGGAACAAGGTTTGTCACGTGAGTCATGTAATTTCATAGAAAGGCTATACAAATATACCTGATTCAAAGCCACTTTCCACTCAGCCAGTCAGTCACGAAACAGTTTCTAGTGACTACAAAACTACAGTAGCGTATAGTCATAGCCGTTAGAACTGGCCACGGGTCCTATAATAATCACCACTTTCTCACAGAAGTTACAGACAGCCCACTCTGCAGTGCCTGCATGGAGGGCAGCACACATGAGACAGCAGCTCATCTACTCCTGAGCTACCCAGTGGTCGCTGGATACAGAGCAAAGTACTTCGGAAACTCAGGTACCATCCGCGAGATAGTAACACCTTGCTTGAGGAGCTCAGGTGAGTTGAATTACCGATTTGCCCTACACGTACGCAAAATACTGCTTCTAAATCGAGTTGCGAACATCAGTCCAACATAGAAGCCAGTAAAGGTTGATTTGCAACGCTGATTACGCAGGGTACTCACTCCATCGTCCATTGCTTGTAAAGATCTAGTTTGCCTAAATTTCCATTGGCCCATTTTATGGACAGACGAAGATATAGGCCCATATTCCAAAATGTTAACTCCCATTCAACTCGAACTCCAACCCGGAGCTTGTCATAAATTGAAGTTTTTGCATTTGTTTGCTCATTTCTCAGTACGAAAACATCAATAAGGCCGCTTTCATTGACATTTTCGTGCTCATGTTGGAGTTTGAGTTGAGTTGGAGTTTACAACGTTTTGGAAAATAGGCCATAATGTCACACATTCGCGAACTCGCTACACAGTCGGCTATCTTCGGAAACAGTCGTGTGCTACCGTTTCCATTAACTGTTTGAATTTATGCATACGAGAAATTTGATTTATCTGGCATTAGTGTATTGCAAATCTAAAGACAATAAATTTGACTTGCAGCCAAAATAAGTATGGCAGTAGTACTTCCCGGACGAGCACGGTATGGCTGATAAAAGATAAGAAGTTTATCCAATAAAAACCCATACAAATTCCATCAGAAATGTGATAACCCATAAGGCAATTATCATAGAATGTTAATTATCAACCCATAATAAATTGATACGGCTGTTTGTCTGTCAATGTGACTGATTGGGGAGCCAGTACAATTTATTAGCCGATGTGGTCAAATGACCAGTCGATCGCAGATAAAGTATTTATGTTTGTAGAGTAGATATTTCAAATAGATGTGACTATTAGACATTACTTTTAAAGCTCATTGACTCAAAAGTTGATAACAGATTTGGATATCTAGTATCACTTACGTTGCCGACATCCAAAATCTGGATCTCACTGGATCGACCCCGAAGGACGGATCATTCATGGTCATGAATGATCCGTCCTTCGGGGTCGAACCTGCGCTTAGCAGTTGCGCTCGAGACCAAGAATGTATCATATTGTTTTGCTTAATATAACTAGACTAGCTTTTGCCCGCGGATCCCCAAAAAAACAACCGAATTGATAACCTTCTCCTTTGAATAGTTAAAATGCTATACTTTGGCTGCAGTAGGTATTTCTTTTATGTCCCAAGTACTGATAGGCAGAAAACTTCATCTTATCAACCCCAAAAACCCCTCTGTATTAACACCTTATCAGCGGCAGGTGTATGCG
The DNA here is from genome assembly GCA_947386135.1 of Melanchra persicariae. Lineage (NCBI taxonomy): Eukaryota > Metazoa > Arthropoda > Insecta > Lepidoptera > Noctuidae > Melanchra > Melanchra persicariae. The sequence goes on along the minus strand of OX376661.1, from coordinate 1,716,192 downwards.
ATTATGTTAATGACAGAACCATTAATTAAAACAGTCGATACTAGTTTGTAAACGACACCGGTCGCCTTGTCCCCGGTTATCGCAACATTATCGAGATTTCCGATAATTTATTAAATTAGTCTAGTTTGAGTTCAAAGTCCGTTTTATTGGAATCGGAAGACGTGTCTTGGGTGGGTACTGTATCGATATAGAAATCATAAATTCATTGTGAGGATATTGGGAATAGGAAGGCGAGCTCGTGACTATACAGACGCCCGGGTCGTTCCTTGTTGCGGAATTTGTTCGAAAGAGTCGGCCCTGGCACGCAAAGTGAATTTCGAGGAACACGGATGGGTTTTAGTCAGTAAGAGTCCTACACTCCCTCCCGCTCTACCCAGAGCAGAAGGAGTAATTTGATGATTTCTCATCCTTAAAAAAATAAGAGATGGGTCAAACGACGTGTGACCATCTTAACTTACCGAGACTCCTCCGTGTCTCGGAAAGCACGTTTAGCTGATGGCGTCGTTACGGGCAGTCAGAAGTCAGAAAATCTGACGCCAGTCATACCAACGGGTATCGTGAAACCAGTCACTGGGTTGTGGAGATCAGATAGAAAAACTGGTACTCAGCTGCATCCAGTTAGACTGGGAGCTGACTCCAATATAGTTGGGAAAGGTTAAGCAGGTTAATTGGTTGATTATGAGTACGTGGGATGCATGAAGATGAAGGAGCCTCCTCGTGTAGCGCAATTTGTTCTATCAGGCACTCAACTGAACCGAGCTTTTGGCGCATCCTGGACAGCCTCGCCTAACACTTTATAAGACTGCCCAATCCTTCCGTTGCGGTGGTAGGGCTAATGCCCGCCTGGTTTGCGACCACCCTCCCACTGGAGAGCCTGCTGTGTTTCATGGACGCGTGGGACTACCAGTGTCTTAAGGCATCTTCTGGGCACGCTTGATCCATCATATACCTCATCCATCGCTTTCCATCAGGCGTGATCGAGGTCAAGAACTAGCCCATTCTTCAGAAAAAAAGGTCAGCAATCAGCCCCATCACGGCATTAACTATTTTCGCGTTTTATCTCGTGTTGACTTGAAAAAATTATTACCATAATTACTAACCGTAACAGATTGTAAGAATTTCTCCATCACCAGCCGATCTGAATATAAACGATTGTAAATACCTCTTTGATACGCAAAACAAAAAGTAAAAAATAAAAAGTTTCGAACACAAAATGTCACACTTGTGCACTCACGATTGTGAACAGTATTGGCGAGCGCATTAATTTGCACCCAAAATGGAGTAGCGAGCATTACTTGTAGGGTAACCATGGTAAAGAAGAATGAAGGATAAAATAAAATGTTGATACGAAAAAGATGGCAAACATGGTCGCCGCCACCGAAGAGTTAGACGAGAGGGGACACCTCTCGTTTCGCTGCGACTGACAAAAATAAAAAAAAAATACTATTGACAAGCGCTATCGAAATGTCACGAGCTCAATTCCTTTCATTTTGGCAATGTGACAATTATTTTTATCGCTGATCGAACGCCACTACGTCAGAGATACCAGTCTGAATTTTGGTCAGTCAGTCAAGTACTGAGAATACTGCTGGCATTGGCTACTCGAGATTGTAATCGTCAAGAGGTACTCAAGAAAAAATTGTATCAGGACAACTGATCAAGAAATTAAAAAAAAATCACAGGCTGAAAAAATAATAATTTCGTATGGAGAATCACGAACAACTTTATCGCCTAGCTCTCTAACATTGTATTAGAAAGACAGACGGAAGAAAAAGCATTGATTAGGGCCTAATTACGCATACAATAAGCACTCCAAACAACCTCCAAATCAATCAACCAATAGTAACTCTATAAATAGAAAAAAGAAAAGAAAAATTAGTTATTTTGCACGGAAACAACGCACATTACAAATGGGTACCATAATAAATACACATTAGATATAATAAATACAAAAAAAAAACAAGTCGAAGGAACTAATGCCTAGTAGGTATGGAGTTTTCAAAAAATTAGACAATATGGCCACCTTAAGAATAACGTATCGCTCAAAATCTTGGGTGCCATACGGCAATATAGCGCTACCATTTCACGGCATTTTATTAAAACTGTATGAACACTTGGAAATTCGAGCGGATCGGTATTTTGCGCAAGATATCATCTGTTAGGGTGTGTCTATACCTATTGGTTAAATGTAATAGGCACTATTAGTAGATTTTAATGAAACCTTAAGACCAATTAGCTACCCATTTTGTTTTTAATTCTGATAACTATTACTATACAAATACGAGTATATATACCTACACTTAAAAAAAAAAACTCATAACTAACTAAAACTAAAAATAATCTAAAACACGGCGTCGAAAAATTCACTTGCAATGCACCCAAAAGGCTGGCAGCATTGCCACGTGGTACTCGTATGGCGTTGTATTCTGCAGTGCGATTCCGTAAACGTGTCGAAGTGAACACCCGGGCGCGGCGCACGACAGGTGAGTTGTCAAACCATACAAATAAGATGGAATGACAGCTCTATTGTCGTTCTCCGCCGTCCGCCTCGATGAACACCGTGAGATGTCGACAGAATCGACCGGCTGATTATTTGAATTGGTTTCTTGAAAACCGTAATACGACATAAAGTTTGTTTATGTAGCATACCTAACAATAAGTAAAAAGCATACCTAGGTACCTACCTACCTAATTCATGGAAATGGAGGTTGAACGATCAATATTTTCGCTAGTTCAGAAAAAAGGGGACAACTTTGACAGCCGGAGAAAAATAATGAATCCTTTCTGTGACCGCGGCGAAGGTGATGTGATTGATGATCTGATGACGTTTGTGGGTCAAACTTAGCAGTGTAAAGAAGTATAGAAAGAGAGAAAGGAAAGGCCTGTATCCAGCGGGACACAAATTAGGCTTTTCCTTTCTGTGCTTATCGTCAAAAATGAAAACCAAATTCAATAAAACAGGATATTTCGTTAAGGTGCAAATTAAGCGAAAAAGTCCCACGTTGTGAACTAATCTCAACAAAATGCTGTCGTTAGTACTAATCTGTATCTTTCGCACTAAACTCCACCTCAGTCGGAATCGCACTAATTTCTCGAATTTCTATCGAAGTAACGATTAATTTTGTTTGATAGTGCTATTTATTAATGCTGTGCAGGAATCCGTTTTGGATCTGTTTTTGGTCGCAAATTGATCGATCCATTTGGTAAGGCTTTTCTTATATGTAGGTACGGCAATTCACAAAGAAAATATGCGATCAAAAAGTTCCTAGGCTGATGTACATTAAAATTGTATAGATGAGTTTGTTTGTTAGCACACGGGTAGGCCATGTCCTGGAAAAGGGCTTGGCTTCTTCAACATACCACGCGGGCAAAACCGCAGGCGGAAGCTAGTAATATCATATTTCTTACATTTCTATCTAGGTATCCACTTTTTATCGAGAGACACCATCTCAGTTTTTTTGTAATGATTGTCACTTTTTATTAGGGTTCCGTACCCAAAGGGTAAAAACGGGACCCTATTACTAAGACTCCGCTGTCCGTCTGTCTGTCACCAAGCTGTACTTCATGAACCGTGATAGCATTTTATTTTTTTTTAAGGATCTGAAAGCATCAAATGACCCCTTCCGCTCTGGGTGGAGCAGCAGGGAGTGTCAGACTTTTACTGACTAAAACCCATCCATGTTCCTCCTAGTGCCTTTTGCGTTCCAGGGCCGCGGTAACTCTTTCGAACAAAATCCGCGACCCAACCGTGATAGTTAGAAAGTTGAAATTGTCACAGATGATGTATTTCTATGTATATACTTCTTCATACAGCAAACGTGTTTTTTTTGCCGTTTAATATAGATGGTACGGAACCCTTCGTGCGCGAGTCCGACTTGTACTTGGCCGGTTTTTATTATTTAATGTGTTTGCCTTTTCAATATTTTTTTTCTGGTGTGCTTAGGTACTTTGCTCAGACTTGATAAAACAGTAGGTAAGTTAGAGCAAACGTCCCAAAACAAGTCAATATGACCAGACCTGGCTCAGATCTAATGTTCATCTCCATCCCCAAGTTTGTCACACAATTCTAAAGCAGACCACAATAGAGTAAACAATACACCAACCTATTGAATTCTCGAAACACAGAAAGCGCTGTACACACAGCTAAGTCGCCATAACTCACAGAAAACATCTCCTAATTTATCAGTACCGCATAAATTTATGCGCAAGAGTTCTCGCCTTGCAATCGAACATTTAGCCTTTTTATCGAGAGTTTGATTTAGGGTTCGCTGGCAAGCCAATCCTTCAAGTCGATATGTACTGAGACGTGATCGGGTGGCCGTATTCTGGTGTGGACAATGTTGTTTTAGAGAGAAGCCTGATTCGGAATTTTTGTTTTTTTTTGTGCTAATATAATGAGCTAGTTCTTGACCTCGATCACGCTTGATGGAAAGACGCCTAGACGCCTTGAGGTACTGGTTCTCCCACGCGTCGACGAAATACAGCAAACTGCTTGACGTTAGACTCCGGTAGGAAGGTGGTCGCGAACCAGGTGGGCGTTAGCCCTACCACCGCAAATGAAGAATTGGCCAGTCTCATATGGTATTACGACTGTCCAGAGACTGTCCAGGATGCGCTGAGCGCTCGGTTCAGTTGAGTGCCTGGTGGAACAAATTGCGCTACACGAGGAGGGTCCTTCATGCAACCCAAAAAAAAATTGTGTTCCTTGTGCGAGCTTAGCCTTGTCTCAACTATGCAAGATGAGGCTGTCAAACGTGTCTGCACTGCACTTCACACCTTTGCCTGAGGAGCGTCTATTTGTATCACTGCCACTTCATATTATAAAACAAAGTCTCCTTGCAACGTCTGTATGTTTATGTCACCGGATAATTTCAAACTCCGTGTGATTATAAAATCTCTCGAGAGACTGTACTCAACTCGTGATAAATTGTCAACTGAATGGAACACTTTTTTTGGCATCAAAGTTTGATAGTCTATAATCTCTCGAAATCATTCTTCTGCTTCTGTATAGTATCTTTGTTGGAAAATAAGGTTTTAAAAAGTCAAACCAGCTCACCATCATATACCTAATCATAAAATATTTTGGAACTGTTTGCCGCAGATCGAAAGTCACTTTTCTAGACCCCAACAACAGCGGAACCTACGAACAACATTAACAACAACAACGAACACTGGCTAAAAACGTTATACATTATGTTTTTGTTGTTATGATTGTTAGCTTAAGAGCTCGTGGCTAAATAATAACAGCCGCACGGGTCTATCTTCAAGGTTAAGCAACGCTTGCCGGGGTCGGTCTGTAGATGGGTGACTATCTTAATATTATTATATCGAGTTTCCTCCGTGCCTCGGAAAGCACGTTAAGCCGTTGGTCCCGGCTGTCATTTGTAGATCTTTGGCAGTCGTTACGGATTGTCAGAAGCCAGTAAATCAGACTCCAGTTTTGTCAAGAAGTTCCGTGTTACCCAGTTACTGGGTTGTGGAGGTCAGATAGGTAGCCACTCCACGTAAAATACTGGTATTCAACTGAATCTGGTGTGACTGGAAGCCGACCTCAATAAAGTTGGGAAAAGTCTAGGCAGATGATGATTATTGTTAGCTTAGATCATCAAAACCACTAAAGAAGTTAAAAATAACGTAAACCATACGTTATTTTCAAAGTTATCTACACATTTCATGGTAGTTTTATCGATTGAGAATTAAAATAAAGATTCTCGGAAAAGAACTCTCAACTTTATCATAATAGTTCAATAATGTAGATATTTTAATAGCCTGTTCTAAAATAATTAAATTGCTAATAATGTCCACATACTAGTTTAGTATTGGACATAAAAATTAATGTGTCGTATATAGATCGTTTATTTACATAATTATCACAAGAAAGGATTTTTGATAAAAATTGTTTTCTTCTTTAGAAATACCTGTGTTGTAAATAATCGTGTGATAATTTAGAGAACAAATTTCAGTGCGTTCAAGCAATTTTGCCATACCTATTACTGGCACCAAAAGTTGCTCACAATTTAGGACCCATTAGTATTAGTGTTAATGTACAATCCGTGGTGCTTGGCAACTGGGCTTAACCCAGTTGTCTATGTCCCTTGGTGCCTATTTGGCCTAGCTCTGCACTGTTCTGTCTGCTGCTTGATTGTCATAAAATTCGAAATGTTGCAATAGTCTGTCAAATTCTTACCGATCTTGATTACTGGTCAAAGATAACGATTTTCAGAAATCAGTATCAATCAGTTGATATCACGACTAGTCGTACTAAGGGTACCTAATAAGCTTATCTTCTTAAATCTCCATCAGGCAAGCCTTAGGTCAAGAACTGGCTCATTACAAAAACAAAAGTAAGTTTGTCATGTAAAACACGGTTTAAAACAAAAATCAAATATTTGGACTAAAGTTCAAAGATTACCACGCAGTGGATCCCAAGCGCAAAGAAACGACAACGTGGCAGGCCCAGAAAGAGATGGCGAGATGAGCTAGACGCCTTCTTAAGGGCTGGCCCAAAATTGCAGAAAACCGGAGAAAGTGAAAGGAGGGACGGGGGGCCTTTGCCCTATAGTAAGAAAGCACAGGCTCATAATTATAACAATAAATAAAGTAAACCCAGTAGGTTTCTAAATTAGAGTTCTGTACTCCCGAAGTTTCTCTAAATAGTATAAGAAGAGAGAAGAGTCGCTGTCAGCCTCTGTCTACTTTTCTGCTTACTTTTCAAAACCACGCGGATTTTAATACGGTTTTCTTTAATAGAAAAAGCTATAAACGAAGCGGGTTTGTGTATATAATTTGCACCCGTACAAAGCCGAAGCGGGTAGTATCTTATAAACAAAACAATAACACATCTTAAAACACTTTTCATAAAATCCAGAATACCCCCGTCCACCGTCTGTAGGTGTAACAGGACCAGCTAAAATTATAGCTCGCATATCCAATCCCCGTGTTTTGCCTGTTGGTTCGCATGTCTGTTTGTTTGTTTGTCCCGTGCGCGCTGTTCAAGAACTATCGGCAATTAATCTTGCACTATGGGTTCTGTATATTTTTCGTTTTTGTGTGGGATAGGAAAACAGGGTTATGTTTTACATATTGCTTCGCTGTCGTCACGTTTTGGTATCGTCAGTTGGCAGTTGAGTGATTTATTTCGTGGGTTGTGCGCAATTTGGTTTGCGTTGTAGGTTATGCGCATGCACTCATGCCCAATCATGCCGTTGTTTTCATGTCGTCGACAGAAATTACAGAGCGCATCGGAATAGGGTAGATGACTACAAAAATCTAATTAGTCCGTCAGATAAATTTCCAAAAAAATATTAGACACGTGTTTTTTCTTTTTTCACGTAAACAAAAAATTAAAACGATACAGTGCGTTGAAAACTCGTGTGACGTCACTTGTAAGTACACTTTCTACATACACGTGACGTCTCCAGGCCCCACTCCTGATCTTTGATGCTTTTTATCTTCGTCATTTTTTATTGATTTGATAAAGCAAAAAATTCGTGTCCAATATTTTTCGATGATCTAACTGACGGACTAAATAGAATCATATATTTTTTAACCATGAATTATCCCTATTCTGAAGTTCTGATTCGTACTTTTAAATTCACCTGCACTTTAAGTAATAAATAAATAAATACCACAACATCACGTTATATTGTCGTATAAGTAGACGTGTTCAGCAAACCCACATTTTGCCAGATTGGTTTTGGTTGAGTCACGAGAAATAAAATCAAGGTCATTCTGCCATTCTATACTCAAACTTGGAACAAGGAAATTCCTACTGAAAAACTGAAAATCTTTTCCACAGGATTCGAACCCCGGTACATCATTCACGCTTGCGCACACTACACCATTGTGGCTGGGAATCTGCTGCTGTGCTATTCAACATCTTACCGTGTACAGTTCGCGTCAAATAACTGTGCCCCTCTGAAGTTGGCTACGAGTGGCTGCGTAGTAGTCAAAATTACGAACAAACTGCAACTGTACATGCGCGGGGCGGGGATTATGGCGGCGCGATTTTATGTCTCAGTCGCTCGTTTACGTTCGATGCATACTTGCGTCCCGTTTGCTCCCGTCTACATGACTGCACCTGCGCGATCTTTGCAAATGGCTAATTTCAGAGGGGCACAGTTATTTGACGCGAACTGTAAGCTTAGGTTAAGTGAAAATGAAGTGAACTGTCAATATAATTATAGAAACAAGATGGAATGAAAAATATACACGGTGAGATGTCGAAAGAATAGACTAAAGTCCGGTCGCGGAGTAGAAACAATTTCGTACAGTGACCTCTTATTACCTGTCTCCTTCATTCCCAAGTAAATATAATGCGTCACGCTCGCACAGATGCAATGAAGGCCGTCCGTGCAAATAAGAGGTCATTGTACGAATTTCTTCCTGCTCCGCGACCGGGCTTTAGCAACCTCATTTGTTAAATGAGGCTGCTAAAGCCTAATAAACAAGTCTATGCTGGCAACACTTTTTGAACGTTCGACATACAGACAGTCCCCCAAAACATCCGCCCGTCACCACTTCCTAATGTTCTAAGTTGCGCAACAGACTCCTCAGATAATAGTCCAATAGCTACAACATCAAAAAATATAAACCTCCCACTCAAAATGATGATCATGCCCATCAAATAATTCCGATGTCACAGCTCATACGGCTAGGTACTGACGCCATTACTCATCCATTAGTGGACGATTACATCGTTTACTGCTCAGACGGTGTCATATTCAACAATTTGACATCACACGGGTTTCCTCTATCAATTCATATCATCACTTGTTTACGCTTAATTTTGGAGGTTACCTAGAGCAGTGTACTGGCGGACAGGATTAGTGAGCCTCGTAAAAAATGTGTACCTACTTATTATTTTAGTTTTGATTGCAGTCCGTTTTTTTATTCAATATTATATTTTATTTATGCTTATTACGTGCCTAATATTGATAAAATAAACATTTCCGGAAATAAAATTTTAGACATAGGTAAAAAATATATTTTTTGAAAACAAATCAATATTTCAAGGTATATCTAGTGTTTTTTTTTGCAAAAAAAAACATTTAAGAAATAATGTTAACCTATAGTAGATTGGTAAAAAGCCCCCTTTTAAATACAAAATCTCAAACAGAAAAACCTTTTAAACTACGACACAAGACACTTCAAACAATGCTTTATCTAAACAAACAATTAATTCGCTAGCACACGATCCGCCAGTGTACAGATAAGCAGCAAATACCAGTCGGCAATAAAATTGATTGCGAACTAACTGGGCATCCTGCGAGTTGCGCCTACGCAGCGTCCCACTACACTGTCGATTCAATGAATTTATTCATATCTTATTGGCCTATTTGTTTTCGGATTTGGGAGGAGAATTCGTCATTGTTGGGTCGTGAGTGAGTTGTTGTGTGACGAAATTATCTTGGGATTTGGAGATTTAGCTAAATCGTTGCAACAAATCAAACTTTAAGTTAGTAACCTGAAAAAACATAAATTTATAAAGATTTTAGGTACGTGTACTTCATATGACTGTTGTTTTAAACAGTGAACACTAAATAATTATTGATTGAAAAAAAAGCTGCATCAAAAGTCGTGTTTAAAATAACTGAGGAATTAAGCTAAATTCAAAGCGATTATAAAACAGAGACACACGAAGAGAATGATATTTAATTATTCAAGCTCCTTTTATTTATTTTTATCAGCCTGAAATGTTAGTTATTTACGCCAATTCACAAGGAAGCCTTCCAAGACATCCTCCCCATTTCTACTCGGTCTACCACTCCATTTGGTTGTATCAAGGCTCCAGTTTTACGTTGCACAAGCTCAAAGCTTTGGCAGTTTATCTTCAGTCTTGCAGCTTTTTGAGCTATCCAATGCGAGTTCCGTGCCCCTGTTCAGAACATAAGCAACACGTCGGAATGCCCCAAGTGAATGCCATCGATGCTAGGAGAATGTTAGGAGTTCACAACGGACTTGAAAAGAAGAAGAAGCTACGTAGGCAAGTACAAATTAAACAATCTTACATCACTGTACAACAATGTCTATAAAAATGACCATTGACAAGAAAACAAGCCCATCCGTCATGTTTAAGACCAGGTATACAAGTCACATAACATACACACAAAATTGATGACCACTCCGCAAAAGGAAGCAAGGAAAGGAATAAATCACGATAATTGGTGTCGAACATTAACTTTATTTATCTTACCCGAGAAGTGATACATGTAATGCAGTAATGCACTTATTTGTCAACGCGCTCGTTTGTCACACGATGTACTTTTCATGCTATAGTTTTGTCAGATTATTGTCAAGGTTCTCTGAGAGAGATTGTGTCTGGCAGCACTTGCGAATTTGATCAAAATGGTTCAAGTAAAGTTGGCTTTTTATAACTGCTAAACCAAGATGCTCATAAAAATTGTAGTTTTCTAGTCAATATGATCAAAATGGTTCAAGTTAAGTAGGCTTTTTATAACTGCTAAGCCTAGATGCTCATAAAAATTGTAGCTTTCTAGTCCATAAAAGATTTTTCGGGATCGGATCAGAAAATCTAGATAACCTTTTACAAAAATAGAAATAGTTAAAATTGTCTGTATGTCTGTATGGATATACCGACAATTTTAACTATTTCTAGTATCTTTTAGATGGGTTATAGTGGACTCATCTTGACCTAAGATCAATATTACCCAAAAAAAACTCTCAATAAAACAAGAAAACAAAGAAATCAATAACCATTAAAGTCTCTATTTGACAATAAACCAGTAATTCACCTTTGCGCTAACAATTTGTAGCACCTGCCGCAATCAATCCTGTGTTTCTCCCTTTATCGGGCTGTACGCGTGAGGCCAAGAATTCCGTACATACCACTAATTTTATAATTCGGCATGACGAACGAGATCTCAAAACACCTCCGTTCCCGTATCAATACTCGGTTATCGGGGATCAGGGAGACACCGAAACTCATTGATTTATATGAGAAATCATCCCAAAAGGACAAACGAATTCAAACTTTACCAAGTCATGGTTAAGTTTGGTTTCGTTTGACAGCTGTCAGGGGATCCAAATTTCTTGTGTTTGTGGGAGTTTAAACTTTGTTATGTGTCGTTTAAGGTTGGATTGAGGTTGTTTTGTTTTAAGATGGCATACCACCTAAGACGAATACGCCACTTTCGAGTGATTTATACCCGATACGGCGTATTAAATGTTTTGTTTTCGTTTTCATAAAATGTAAAAATCTGTTATTTATGATACCAAAATCGAGAGGTCCCGATTAAATTATGTCCGATACTATTTAGATTTATAGCATCTTGATGTTTTGTGCTTCCTCTGATTTGTAAGATTTTTTTTTTTGTTTTGCGGGTTTAAATGGTGTGGTATGTTTTTGTGAACCGTATTGTAAAGTGACAGATTTTTGATTGAGGTTGTTAATTTTAAAAGAATTTAAAATCTAATTATGCGAACAAAACTTTTTGAAGTGACGACTTTAAAAGAAAAGTTGGTTACAGATAAAATAAAAAGTTGCTGAAATGACGTCACTAGGCAATTGTAATAATTTTGGCGAGTTCAAATCATTCGATGGCTCTTGTACACAAAAGGTGTTTTTTCATCAAGTTAATGCCTTAAACGCTTGATGCGGAATTTGTTACAGTCACCGCGGCCCTGTAACGCAAAAGGGCATGAGGAGGAACACGGATGGGTTTTAGTCAGTAAGAGTCTGACACTCCCTTCTGCTCTACTCAGAGCGGAAGAAGTCATAAATTTTATGATTTTCCATCCATAAAAAAAATGCCTTAAATGCGTGCGTGGTCATCAATAGTATCGTCACAGCGCTAATTTTTTTTACTCATTATTTGTTTGCAAAAATTGTTTATGTATATTTGTACATTAGTTTATTCATTTGAGTATATATTATAGTATAGTATTGTATGTTATGTATTGTTTATATAATTATATATATCTTTACAGTAAGTAATTATATAATTATATTAATCGCATTACTGGTTCTTTTTCCACATTGCACCTACCACTATTTGTCTCTGCATCACCCAAAGGTTGACTGGTAGAAAATGCCTAAGGCATTAAGTCCGCCTCTGTACATTTGTGTGCATGAAGTATTGGATAAATAAATAAATAAATACTCCGTCATTACACCTCAAACGAATGTAGCTAATCAAAAGAAAGTAACAAATCTAAACAGCATTGAAGATCTGTTTACAAAAATAATAACAACGGATAAAAATAACCTTAATACTAACATAGTTTATATGAAACAACTAGCACCGTATAAACGGCTAAAAATAGATATATATTACTAACAGAATGAATACGGAAGCGAACAATAAATGAAAGTTTTTCAAAGCGCCATAACGTGCGCCTGCGCATCGACAAAGCAAACGAGTGTAGCGGCAACATGCTTGATTAAACACACATTCGGTGCACGGCCGATGCCTTAATTAGAACTGAGAATAGGGATGGGGTGGTGGTGTATCGATAGGGAATGTCGATATCGATATTCTTCATGACAAGACTCGAAAAATTAATATAACTATTTGATTTAACATAGGCCTACAGGGGCACTTATAAAAGTCCGAAGTCAGGAGGTCACACAACATAACACTTTTACACTGGAAGCTTAGGCATCTAGATGTGTTCTGTAGATATAACAAAGGACAACTCTATTCAGGACATTTTGTGATAAAATTAAAATTACTGGAAAGGAAAAGTGTGTGTTTGCGCTATAAAGAATAAACAAAATTAGTGACTTCAGAGATGTCAGCAAAGTAAACGGGGCCCGTTATGGCCAGAGCCTGCCAGGGTTGCGGATTTTCTTCGAAAGAGTCACTGGGGCCCGGAACTCAAAAGACACTACGAGGAACACAGATGCGGTTTAGTCAGTAAAAAATTGCAGGTTGGTACAAGGCTGATGCAAGTCAATATCAAGTAATCAAGGTAATGCAATAATTGTCCTAGTATTTTTTTTCCGCAACGTTATTTTACAAAGGTCATGTTTGTCAAATAAAAAAACTTAAAAAAGGAAAAACGTTAATTAAATAAAAGCCTGTACAGATTAAATGCCTTAAGAATTACATTACTGCACAAACACACTAGTTATTAATTTCATAGGCTAACTTGCACCTCGTAACACATTAGTAGGGCTGGGAGTCTTTATGTCAAGAGTGAATAGGTTACTTCTAGGCAAGCGTGCTCCATCTTCGACCACATCGTCGCTTACCATCAGGTCAAGCGCGTGCCTATCAATAATAAATAAAACCTTCAGAGTTAAATAGAATTTAATACCGCATGTAACAATATATTACACTATTTCACTTATAGAATTAACTTTGTAAAACATCCCTGTATAATATCCTATCGATACTGGTCGCCACACCCACGCCCCATCCCTCAAGTGTTAATAGCAGTAACACCAGAGTCATTGAATATGGTCGTAATCGTAATTATTTTTAATTAATAATCAACACGCTTAGAACGGTGCACATAATTAGGATGTGGCGTGTCGATGGCCTGACGATGTTTGAACTTGTTGTTCGTGACATACGTAGGTACAGTTTTGTCTTTGTTTGAAATAGTTTTTTTTGTGTTGTTTATGTATGTATGTATGTATGTTTATCTTTAATCTGTACTGAAATGTTGAAACGATTTGTCTTGGTATACTTACATAGGTACTTTAAATTTTTTAGGGTTCCGTATCAAAATGGTAAAAAGGAACCCTGTCCGTCTGTCACAGCTGGATATCTCAAGAAATATCAACTATCAAATATGCTATCAACTTGAAATTTGGAATAGTTCTAAATGACGTTTGCCCAACAATTTTAGAAAAAAAAATATGTACCTGTATTTTTTTTGCAACACGGACTAAAACGGGGTCTTAAAAATTGGAAGTACCCACTAGGGTATGTAACGTGTATGAAAAACGCTATTTGCACATTCTCAAACATTTGCAGGCTTCAAAGATATGATGGCTTGTATTTTTGAAATATTGGTTAGCTAACCTATAAGGCGACTGTGAATGTACTCTGTGGGGACGGCAGAAGTTCGATTCAACTTCTTACTAAATCCTTTTTTACTGTAATGTTAGTCAATTAAATCGAAGTAAATATAAAAAAACAACATGACATCTTCCAATTTCCTTATATATTATATACTCCTAGTAATCAATAAGAAAATTGGAAAATTTCAGATTTATTTTATCCTCAAAATTAAACATGAAATTTTCCAGGACGCACGTGGTCCATAAAATTGTATTACTGAAAAGTCCCAATGATCTCAATGATAAGTTTTGCCATTAATTAGAATTCCCACTTTGTCTAATGTGTAGTGGCTGGACAAACCGTCAGGTTTGACGATGGGAAGTTCTGAGTAATATTTAGATAGGAAAACTTCACTTTATGGTCAAAAGAAATAAAGTATATTCAAAATTCTATTTTAAATCTTATTTATTGTACACCTACCACAGTGTAGTCTTTTTAACCCAAAAGTTGACTGGTAGAGAACGCCTTGTTGCATTAAGTCCACCCATGTACTACTATTGGACAGTCAAGGTAGGAACCTTGACTGGATCTTCATTTTCACTTCACCCAAGTTTTCGCTGTGAGATTTAAGAAAATAGACCGGCTGTGTTAAGAGGGCTCAGCTTTCACTCATAGATAGGTAGAACCCACAGATATATAAATAGACACAGAAAACGTAAGAGCGACTACTTCACGTGCCTGTTTCGGTGCCCAGCTTACGTACAAAAATCGTAAGCCGACACTTTCGCGCTCAGTCTGCATTGGTGTTCGCTAGTCGGACGTCAGTTTATGTGGTTAGGTTAGTTAAGTGACACACGTGCGGCGTCTATGAATCGATTTGATTTCCCCATCACTTAAAAGTGCTTGTGTGTGACGTTATAGTAGGTAGTCATAACATGGCAAGTGTTTTCACACAGATCGTGATATTTGCGTTATCTATGGTAGAACCTAAAATTTATGAGTCTCCAAAATTACAAAGAAATTAGTAGGTTACCTATCTATTTCTTCCTTATTTTGACAACTAATTCCAAAATATAATCCCCACAAACAAACACACAACTTTCACTATCCACACTATTATTGGCCGTTGAATACTACATATATCAGTATAAGTCTAATTTAGGGACGCGACGTTCAGGTATAACGATATAAATACAAATAACGATTATATTTCTGTTCTTTCGATCGTTAATAACGTTATAACGACCGATAATAACGATAACGATAAATATAACGATATGGTGTCGTCGGTGTATCGTTTATTCTTATTTGTTAGTTTGTATGTTTGTATTGAAAGTTATTTTGTCGAGTTTGAGTTTAATCTGTAAGTAATCATGACGTTATTGTAAATGGTATGTACTTACTTTACTTGAACTTAAGTATTCTGACTCTATTATAATGTTCGTTTTCTTAAAATTGCACATTTTCTTTCTGTTAATGGGGATAGTTTTTTTTTTTAATAATGTGGTATTCTATCTTTAAATCGAATGCCATTTTTGCATCATGTTAAAGTCTGACTTCTTCTGAAGCAATTGTAAAACTTACTAAAATAAAAACTAATGCATTCTAAATAGTAGAGGAGAAATGGAGTGATAGGAACACCTACGGTGTTGAAATAGACAATTGCAATATCCGGCCCACTAAAAACAAATTTGCGAGAAATGGACCAATCAAATTCAATTTCCAACTTTGATTAAATAATTACAATAACAATATCCAAAAGACAACTTACAATAATCTGTGAATTAATAAACATTGATATTACAATCCCTAAACGTCTTTCAAAGGTGGTAATTAAAACACTATAAAAAGACACCTTTGAAAATAACAACCAACAAAAAAGGACAAGCAACGCCGCGGCAGAAACTAGTGCCGCACCCTAATGCGACGATAACCGTAAACTAAACCAATAGTCGTACAAAACAATAACTTAGTTCCCCAAAAGCGGCGTTTCCGAAACGAAAATCGATATTTATCGATAAAAAAGATCGGTTTTTGGTTCTCGGCGATCGTAAAACGGAATTTATTGAAGTGTTTATGGTATCATAATGTATTTTAGAGTTTCTGTGACGATGAGTTTGTTAGAAACGGGGAATTTAGTAGATTAGTTGGTATAATATTTATTACTTAATCAGGTTACTATTGGTAGCTTATCTGCGAGCGGCGGGGACCATAATTTTAATAAAAAGATTGTTTTTTTTTTAAAGGTTGTGCCGTTTTAGATGTTTGTGTTGTTAGCATCTGTTTAGAGTTTAGGTATCTGAAAACTAATAGCTTTAATAATAATAAGAAATATTTCCATATTCTGCAATAGTCCTGCACCATCCGGGGATTGTCCTTGGGTATACTTTCATAGTGCATACAGGGTTAATTGTCGGCTGGTGCCTCATTCCATTTGAAATGTCTAATGGGCATGCTCGCTTTCGCTTTCCATCAGGCGTGATCGAGGTCATGAGCAAGCCCATTTTCTCAATAAAAAAAAATAAAAAACGTAGCCTCTGCGAATAGGCTTCGGTCCCACCTACGCCTGCCAAAGGACCGGGACCCCAGGGTCCCGAGATTGTAAAAGATATTTATAAATTTATAATTTATAAAAATAATAAATGTTTATTCTCAGACCAATTCCATAATGAGAAAGAAAGTTACACTAATAGTTTTATAATGACGAACACGTTTTTTCGAGTCATGTCCTCTACCTGACTACTTACCTAACCTGACTACCTCGAATCATCAAATTGACAGTTACAGCTGTCATGGCAACTCAGTAGAGTTGATTGACTTGGACTATGGTCCGAATAATTGCAATTTTGTAGGTTTTACGTAACCTTCTTAATTATTTAGAAGTCTTGGTCAGGTTTTAAGGGATATTAGGTATACTAAAACATCATCAATAAGTAGGACATTACAATTCATTCGATTCTATTTATTTGATTTGAGATAAGTATCAAACTATGATTCCAGAAATAGAAATCTCTAAACAGCACTGGTGGCTCAGCGAGACTGGTCGCGCCTTATGAATTGTATGTACGGTCTAGGGTTCGAATCTAGGCTCTAGGTAGACACCTTTTTTGTGTAAATTATTTCATCACTCTTCCCTACATGTGGAAAGAAAATTTCGTGTGGAAAACGACTCAATATTTTAAAATTAAAATGACGAAGACACCCGCGTGGTGCATTTGGTACGGTTCACTTTCTTCCATAGCCTGTCTCAGCCCAGTCAGTTCCTGTACCCCAGCTGTAGGCAGTCAGGTTGATTATGATGACTCCTGGCTCAATAAAATTTTTAATAAAGCCACACGGGTCGATCTTTAAGGTTAAGCAACGTTTGCCAAGGTTGGTCTGTAGATGGGTGATCATCTTAACATACCGAGTTTCCTCCGTGCCTTGGATAGCACTAGCCTTGGTTATGCCGTTGGTCCCATCTGTCATATGTAGATCTTTGGCAGTCGTTATGTATTGACAGAAACCAGTAAATCTGACTTCAGTCTTGCCAAGAACTACCGTGTAACCTAGTTAATGGGTTGTGGAGGTCTGGTAGACAGCCGCTCTACGTAAAATACCAGTATTTTACGTAGAGCGGCTGTCTACCAGACTCGCTGAATACCAGTATTCAGCTGAATCCGGTTTGACTGGGAGCCGACCCCAATATAGTTGGGAGAAGGCTAAGCAGATGATTCTCGTCCCATTACAAATTTTGAAGTAGTGTTCATAATATGTTCTCATTATATCTATTTTCGACGTACATTTCACCGCTATTCAAAAACCGCATTTTTAATCAAGTTAAGACAACCATCCCTCTAGATAATAACCCTTTCCCATCACTAAAATCAGCCATAAAGATTCCAAAGACAAAGATCTGTCCCATAATAGACAGTTACAATAATACTACATTTGCATTTGTTCGATTAAGGCCCCCTCACATCTAGACGTAACAAAGACGCCCCGTTAAGGGTGGTCCAGACGCTAGATTTATGTGTGTAAGGGTTGTTCCACCCCCTTCGATTTATGTGCAGTGGTTAAGATACTTCTGATTCGAGACGGGTTTAAAAGTGTTAATGGGTAACTGTTAATGGCTGGTGGTATGCTGTTTGGGGGCTGGATAGCCAGATTGGTCGCATAAATGTATGGTCTTATGATAGGCGCCAGATAAACTTGCAATAACGTACATTGACCTCTCCCTAATATCCCTTCGTAGAAACCCGAACGATAAATTATGATTACTTGAGAACGTAAAGAATCACGATAGATGTCGATTCAGGGCAACGTCTTTATTTCGGGTTTTGATGCTAAGAAAGCCAATAAATGTATGTGAGTCAATTACCGTTATTGCAAATTTATCTGGTGCCTACTATAGTGATCTTCACACTTGTCAAATTTTATTTTGATTATACAATCTTGCATGTTGTTTATGAATAATGATTTGAAAGAAAAGACCCCAGTGATAGCGTGGCGGTTGACAAGACTGATGTCGATGGATGCGAGACGCACAGGACCGGTTGTTGTGACGACACTTGGGGGGGCCTATGTCCAGCTGCGGACGTCTTTCGGTTGAGATGATGATGATGATGACAAGACTGAAAGTAAGAAGAAATTGGAAAACGTGTTACATTGACCCCCTGTCCCCCAACTAACATTGGCAAGTGCAGAAAGATGATGATGATATTGTGAATGCGGTAAAAATACATATCTCAGAACCCATCAACCACGGTAATAACGGATCTGACCAACCAGGGACCGTCAGAATTCTTAAGCATTTTAAAGCGGGTTTTATAATGCACCATTCAAATTACATTAATGCTTTAAACACGACATTACGTAAGACCTTCCCAAATAAGCTTTAACCTTTTCGATCCAATACAAAAATACGACCATACCAAAAAAAAACGGAAATAAAACAATATACAATTTACGACACAATAAAAACTTATGCGAATGACACTTTAGACGCGCGAAATACGAAAATTTTAATATAATCCAATCGATTTAATTCAAAAGTGTAAAGTATTGAAGATTCAAGAATTAATATATAAATAATGGAGCATAAAGTTTAAGCTGAAGACAAATGTACGAGTATTTATGAAATTAAAAATGTGACAGAATATTATATTGGAGGATTCGATTATGGAGAACGTTTTAAGGGATCGGTCTTATGTACAACAGCTGTTCTCAATTCTGGATTAGCAACAGTTGCTACAAGGACATGTCTCGACTTGAGTAATTTTTTATTTTTCAATAACAGATCAAGAAAATCTAACTTAACATCAACACAATTAAAAACAGGTGCCCTCAGCCTTTTCGGACATATTATGCGTTCATCCAAGCATAATCTGGAAAGGCTCATGATATTGGGCCGGGTCGAAGGAAGACGCGCTCAAGGTAGAACACCAGCAAGATGGTCCGACGCTATAAACAAGGCTGTTGGAGGCAGCATGTACAGAGCGGTCCACATTGCAGAAGACCGCATGGCTTGGAGACGCGTCGTATGTGGTCGCGATCCTCAGCAGTGAGGGAACGACGAAGAAGAAGAAGAAAATGGTACAATAGAATAACGCTTGGGCATATTATTGTCATGGCTTTGAGTCCTTTATTTCTAGTAATTTTATCCACATCTACCGAAGTAACATATATTTCAAAATTACTCTAATAGATATTGATTTAAATCAAAACAATAACGAGTTAACTCCCCTCGTATGTCTCAAATCGTAATTTGTTGACTTTCACAACATTTTATCAGATTCTAAAGCCTCCCGCAGGGTCTCACACATAATTTAACGCAATATCGGTGTTTAATTTTGGTTAACCACAGATACTTTCTCCCTTCTTTCTTCCACTGATTTACAATTAAGTGACTTGAGTCTTGCAATGCATGAATCTGTCGACCTTGGCTGCCAAATTATAGGATCAGGAAAATCATTGTCGGATAACATTCTAAACATGATGAGTCTGTTTTTTTTTAAATAATAAATAAATAATAAATAAACTAGTACACAACTCTTATACACTAAATTATTTCTATAGGCAAATCTTCTCTTTCTTTTCTTATTCGATTTCTTTCGTGTGTAATCGGTAAGCCAAGTAGCTCTAAGTAAGAAAAACACCTGAATGAAAGTGACAACCACACAGATTGGACAGGACAATCGAACTTGCCAGCAATTTCGAACGAAATTTCTCTAGACGAAGAAATTCCAAAAATCCTTTAATTATTTTAATAATTGACCTTAACGCTATTAATTTGTAGAGGGCAATAAAACGAGACATGTTCAAACATTGAGTTAAATTGCGCTACGGCACGAATTTAGTGCCGAAAGGGTTCATATAATTACGCCGCAGCATTCCGGGCCCGATCAGGAACTGGAATTAAAATGAAGAGTCCTGTAAGAGGCAGCTGTGACTTATGGACTGGATATTGAAGAGTGGGGTTTGGGAATTTGAAAGAGCTGGTGTGAGTATAGTTTCCGAAGCATTGGATGCTAAGTTTCTTGTCATGGCAATGGCTATTTGTTTTGTTATAAAAATGACAGAAAATTTCATCAGTAACTGAACTAAAATTGTATGTACATATTTTAAAACGGCAAAAGACAAAGTTTTTTGAAGACGTTATGACCGGCGATGTCAGTTTATGTTAGACTGGAGATTTATAACTTTACATGACAAATGCAGGTTTCCTGTTACCCATTATATATACCCATTTAAATTTGTTAAAATTTATTCATTTTGTCCAGATTATTATCAACTAAATTATATTCGTCAATTTCTAATCCACAAATATTTAGTTACTCCCATAGATTGTTTATACAATCCATATAATCTAATCTCAATTCTGACATCTTCGATAGTTATATATCAAATAATAACGATCGTCACTAATTAGTGGGTCCTCCTCATACGATATTATCTCGAGATACTCGGAATCGACACCGCACTGACTGACTATTACGATATTTATAAATGTATTTATATTATGTCAGTTGATGATATTCATCTCTTTATTGCATAGTAGTGGTACGGCTCCTGATTGCTACTGTTTTTGTGTTTTTAATATTTTTTGTATCATAGATAAGATTTTATCACAAATCTTATTAATATGTGCATATTTGATGGTATATTTGGCCTTAGTGATATTTTAAGTTGTAATTGTACCTATGATTTTTTTATTTCAGATATATATTTTAATCAAATGAATAAAGTGTACCTTTTAACTTAGTATGATAAAATGTTTCTGTGCATTGTCTAAAATAAATCCTAAATTAGGAAAATTTATTTATTTTCATGAATTGTTCATAGTCGTCAAGTCTATGTCCTGCAGTGGAAGATGATAATTATTATGATCAATCATAAATCAAAGTCCTCAGTTTTCGTGAGGCAGTTCGTTATAAGTTGGACAAGGCCATCTAATACCAACATCAGTCGTTGACAAGTTTCAGTGTGGTTGTCTTTTTCATAAAGTTCCTTATGATCAAAACAGCCAAATTACAACCGACTATTAGAATTAAACACAAACTAACATCTTCCAAAAATAACAATACTCACCACTCACCCCTTTTAGGGGGCTGATATTTATCGCGGGGTGTTTATTGCTGTGAAAATTATACCCCTAATGAGTTCCCGAATTCTCCCTGCGGTGTAGAGCGAGGACAGAAAATCCTATTGGCTATTAACAGTCAAGAAATGGTAAATTATTGTGTCTGTGGAGCAAAGTTTTGGCCCACAAAGTCCTTATGGAAATGTGCGCTTTGTACAATGGCTCCTTACGTTTTTGTTTAGGTGATTCTGTTTTAACTGCAAGTGTAAATCGTAGGTTGGAAGGGTTGTTTTGGGGTGGTTTTTATGAGGTTTTGAATCGCATGGGCATTGTGAGTTTTGAGAGTTGTCGCGGAAATCTGCAGATTATAAGATAAATTAGTTTGTAGTGATGCTGATGATAGAAGAAATCAAAAGTACGTAAGTGTAAGAAAAAAGCCAGACAACAACGCTAAAAATGAAAGACGGATAAATTTGAAGTAAAGAAAGTCTCTTGATACAGACATAGCCACATCGCATTATGATGATACGACAATTTTCTGAACTCACTTCAGCAAAAGGCTGCGCATGCTTATTATGATAAAACGACCAAGTAATTTGTTCACCAACAAGCACTCAATGTCCAACTAGACACAACAACAGTAGTAAACTACTAATTCAACAACAATAAATAGTCACGTAATCCCATAAAACATTTAACCATACATTTGACATCAGTAGTAACTACAGTATTTAATAATCTTACCTTGTCGATCAACCCATTACGAGTCCCATGGTCGAGTCGTGCTGCATTTCAAATCAATTACAAAACTCCTAACACCTTTGAGACCTCTCTTTATATTCTATACTCCAAGATATCGACTGTTTCCAAGAAAAACCGCTTCGTGTACGTGCATCGGCTTTTTACCGATTTTTATCGAATTTTTATCGGTTTTTTTTTGGTTCGAAGTTCCAAGTTTCGGGAGGCTATAAAATTTTATGTCTCTATACTTGATGGCTGATCGGTCGGATAGGTATCGGGTTGGAGACGACTTTGATGTGTGGTTACTGTTGGTAGCTCCAAGTATTTGTTGATGGTTTGTTATGGTTTAATTAACTGAATTGTGGTTTCCATTGATTGGTACAAAATCTTATCGCTGAGAAGTCTCAGATTGTGTATCGGAATTTTAGTTTGATCAGAAAGTAGCTTCACCTATTTTTGTTTCTTAGTATGAGTGTATTTTCTATTTTTTTTTTGGGATCACATCAGAAATGGTTTTAAAGGTTTCTACCGTGTGCTCAGCTAAGCAGGTACCTGTGTGTCGTTTAAGAGCAGTTTTAGAATTTTAGTGCATATTAAAGATACATTTTATCTTTCTAATGATACTAATATGAGACAGCGTCCTGTAAAGTGGTGCCTAGTAATAACCAAAAAAGTCCTATTTATGGGAATTTGCTTTTGCTAATTCTAACTTCTTTTAAATAATCTACTCGAATGATGATGGCCCAAGCATTCAAATAAAAATCACGAAAAACCAAACAAAAGAATCCACCATAAAGCTAGCATAAACTTAACATAATTACCACAAATTATGTCTATTAATAAACAATAAAAACGAAACGCAAAATATCAAAGACGAGACACAAAATGGCGATGGCGCAGGTTTTCTGCAATTTTACAGCCTTCACCGTAATAGGTGTCGATTTGGACTATGCGATGACACCGATAAAGTTTAACGATCGATATAATGAGCTCTCCTGTCAAATGTCAGTAGTTTCTCTTTAATGTGCACCGGCTCCAAAACATAAATCAGTGAGATATTCATATTTAATACAAGAGTGGAGGATTTTGTTCAGAATTATTGCCGTTTCTTGGAATACTTGAGTTGTGATGTGTCGGTCTTTGTACTGGTGGGTACAGATGTGTTTGGGATGCATCTATGTGTGTATGGCTTTGTTTTCGATCTCATGAAATTAAAAACCTTTAGTGTCTAGTTACAAAAAGTAAGTTACTGATATAGCTACTTACTGATCTGTTTGAGAGTGTGAACTTGTAGAGAATGCAGTACAAATCAAACCAAGCCAGTGTTCCATTGTTTCAGGTAGGTTTCGGTGATAAATACAAATAAAATACGCTCTAAAGTAATTTAAATATGAGGTGTACGATAGTAATTTAAAAAAATTACGAAATTCCCATAGACAAGGAACAGGTGATACAATATTTATAAACAGCTCTGCTCGCGTTAAAGTAACCTATAACAGTCTGAGAGTCCCAATTATCTCCGCACCAAAATTCATAAAAATCGGTTAGGTGAATTTGGCGTAAAATCGTAACAAAAAAACGCACTTTCGCATATGTAATAGTATTCGTTACGATTTTAATATCTACGTAAGAAGCGCTGTCTACATCTTTTGGTACTACTTCGATACATTTTCCCCAATAAAATGTGACTAAGTACCAATAATTCCCCAAACCACCATTGTCGTCATCTACCCACAAGTTCAACACGTCCGCGCGTGCAGTACTTTCAAGATGCCGAAACCAGATAGAAGCATACGACCGTACGATACGCATGTCTTATTGCCTTATAGCGGTTACTGTAAAATTGTAACCGTTCGGTTAAACGCCTCACACTGGTAGCTAGTGTTTAATGGCTGTGCTTACTTTTTATTTTTTCTACTCATAAAAATAGTAGTTTTGAGCATCTGTTTGGTTTCTGGGAAGATCAGGTGTGAGTCGACATGGGGCCTAGGATAGTGCCCTGTGGAACCACTGAGAAACGTGTTAAAGATTTTAATAGTAATATTTGCTAGTTTGTATTAGCTATCAGAAATGATCGTACTGAAACTAGCAGAACTGGAAACATTTCGTTGTCTACTTTTAAACAAAATTTAATACAGAGGTTTAATTGTTTGTTTGTTTGTTCATTTGTATTGGTAATCTCTGGAAGTACTGGTCAATTATCTTCCCGCTCTTGTCCCATTTTACTTGGGATCGTCGCATCATTTATATTCTACTAGCTGCCGCCCGCGGTTCCGCCTGCGTCAATGTCAATATGTGCCAAAACTTCATCAAGATCCGTTCAGCCGTTCTGAAGTGATTGAGTTATAAACATCCAATCATCCCTCCAAACATGCAAAGTTTCGCATTATTTTATAATATTCCTGTCAACTGTCACGTTATTAGTGACTCCCTTTTCAAATACAGATTCGATTGCGAAAATTATTTCACTGACAGAAGCCTACACTCTCGCTAAGTACTATGGGCTAATAATAATAATAATATGTTTAATAGACATAAAGGGCATTTACGGACAAACATTTACAAAAGCAAAGAACATGGAATTATACACAATACAACTTAAACATAAAGCTAAGAGTAATGTCACTAATGCAAATATTGTTAAGAACTCTGGTACCCAAGGAAAAGATTTAACTTGTGTTATAAATACCAGCATTTTCTAATGAATAAATTCCAATATTGTGACATTTGATGCTTTATCTTTTTAACTTTATCCCAAAAAATATCCCGTGTGTTTCACTTCTTTGCTACGGAAGTGAAACCGCAGACAAGATCTAGTTGATATTTGTGACTTTGTAAAGTCACTACCGATAAAAGCTCAAGGCTACAGATGTTTACAGTCCTGGTCATTATGATTCGCTAGATCGATATGCAAATCATTGATTCACACATAAAGTTGTAAAAACTTTATTGAGTAGTCTTATCAATTTCCAAGTGTAAACTTAATTTCCAATGTTCAATTCAGTCAGAAGACACTCCGATCTTCAAATAGGTACATACAACGCCACATAGTGTGAAACAGTTCCATAACCTTATAACAGTCATTATTATAGCAATTACACGAAGATTATGATCGCCAGCCTGAGATACTCAATTAAACTGTCGTTTTAGACACCTCCTGTATTTCCTAAGTTAGTAACTATAGTTTAGTTGTTATTACGGTTGTAGAATTGAGCTGAATTGGTTTGTGTAGGATTGAAAAGGACTCCTAGTAAAAGTTGCTGTGAACCATGATTAAGAACGTTGAGTCATAGAAAAGAAATATTAGAATGAATAAGTAAAATTGTTAGTTCTTAAACTGCAATGTTTAAAGTTCTTTAATTAATTTATTTATTAACCTCTTTGCAACCAAATGTTTAGAGGCGAACTTGTGCCCATAATTGGGTTATAAAGAGATAAATGTTTTTAGGTGTTTTATTGTGAATAAAACACGATTAATTATAGAATGGAAATATTAAGACGTCATTTCAATGAAAGATACTCATCATACATGATGATGCTTTTAATGACAGCACGATTGCACGATTAGTAAATACCTGTAACGAAGGCATGTGTCATTGTAAAACAGTTATTAATTTATTTTTTTGACAGCCATATCTAGAGCTAAAACTCCTCAATTTAATCCTTCACAATCTTAAGAAACACGATCACATTTTCAAGCGTCAATAGCTTGGAGCGTGGGTAAGGCAAGCCGCAGCATTTAGTAATCAACCAGCAGTTTGCAATC
Organism: Melanchra persicariae; assembly: GCA_947386135.1. Taxonomy (NCBI): domain Eukaryota; kingdom Metazoa; phylum Arthropoda; class Insecta; order Lepidoptera; family Noctuidae; genus Melanchra; species Melanchra persicariae. Next base: position 1,690,151 of record OX376661.1, on the reverse strand, counting down.
ACAGCGATACTATCACGAGTTGGCTGCCATTACGTAAAAATTACGATTACCGTAATGAAATAGTGGTGCGTGGTAAAGTGCTGGATGTGGCGGGAGCTTCGGATACCATAAATGATACTTAAAATATATATCAGAACCAACATATTGCTAGGACACAGTTCCTCTCTGTGAGAGTGAGGGACAGTAATACACCACGCAGTGTCACTGTGTGATGGTGAATGTCATAAAGATCATCTTTGAATTTGCCAGTTTCCTTAACATCTTGATGTCATTTATGCACTATTGCTCTAAAGCATGCAAGCATCCGTAATATCAACTTAACCACTATACAGATATCATCACATATCTGTTCATCAGAGGTCTTTGACAGTTTATTCAGAGTCCTAAACCTGTTAATTTTTCAAGTCACTCTGTACTAGTATGCTCCTCCATGAATTTGTTGAAGTTCTAAAGCATTGAACTGGTGCTTTGTACACTGTTTCTGCGTACATAAATAAAAAAGACATACATCCCAACTACGCTCACATCTCACTTCAAACTACACCCATTTTCCACATCCATATTCTCTAAATCATTACAAAGACAGCCAGCTCGAAATAATTACGTCGAACCGTAATCATTACAGGCGACGATTAGAGCCCAGATAGCTTCGCTCCTCTGAACTCGTACTTTAATAAAAATTATATTAAACATTGCATCCATGTTTGTGCAACTGTCATTGTGGTTGGGGGAATTTAAACTCTAGTTACAGGTGGTAAGGTAGAATTTGGAATAAGAGGGAATTGTGCAAGAATTTTGGATGAAGAAAATAAAAGTTGGCGGTTGAGTTGACATCCTGTTGGTGGTCATGAACTAGATGTTTTGCTATCTGATTTTGCCATAGCTTTATTAATTGTACTAGGCATTTTTAATTTAATTTTAGCCTCTTTCTCGAATTAAAACAAAACAAATCGATTTAAATTTACAGTCGATTCTCTCCTTTCTGCTGAATAGCTTTCTGGCAATACATTTGAAATTAACCTGTATCTAGTCGTTTTCAGTAGGTTTTTATTTGCTTGAGCTTCTTTTTTTTTCTTTGTAGCATGGTCCAAAGAAAGGGTTTGTGGATTTTCAAGTAAATGAATGAAAAACAACAAACCTTTTCCTACAACAGGTATAACAGTTTTATCATTGGGACCTACTGATTTATGCAATGGATCATTTCAGCCTAGCATATTTAAGTAATTATAGTCTGTGACCAATTTTATAACATCAACATTACGACTTTGCATACATTTCCCATCCTTACACCAAAATAACGATTCACCAATAAATCAATAAGAGCTTCCCAACGTTCGCCAAGAGATGGCGCCACTTACAACAGATGATCACGCTAGTAATTACGCCCGTTCACGCATGGCTTCCATCAGGTCTAAATTTATACCGAGGGTAGATTTCGATCTAAACCGCTGCGGTATCGACGTGCATCGGGGCCATCTTACTAGTTATAAGTATCGTTAAATTTTTGAATCGGAGGTTTATTTTGTGTCATGTTTATTTTGGATGTTCTTAGAAGTTTTGGTGTGTGTGGATGTCATCAGTTTAACTTCCTACCTTTTTTGCCTCTGGTCTAGGCAGAATCGTGTACTCAACAGGCGTTATCAAGAGACCAGACTGCCCAAAAAGAGGGTTATGTTTTTATTTATGTTCCTCTACAATCTTGTCTACTGTTATTTTGGTAGTCGATATGTCAATTTGGGCCTGCTATATCACCTTTACAGTCATCAAAAAGAAGAACATGTCGTCCCCCTTCTTTTCTGTAAATTCTATGGGAAAACATGCGTGTATGTGCAATTAATTGTACAGTTATTTAAGTAGTAGCGCCTTCCAAACTAATAAAAGGCTCCACTTCATAAATACGCCTACTTCTAAAAGGCCCAAAGTCAATATATACATATAATCTACAAACCAATGCCAAAAGTATTGCCCAAAGCAAATCAAACTAAAAAATTGCTCAACCCACGAGCTATTCAGACAATACCCCTTGTATCGTGTCGTGATGTGTCGCAAGAGGTTCAATTTTATTGTGCGTACACTTTGACAATGGATTGCACTGTCGCTGCTCAAAACTTACCAATTGTAATGTATTTTGCGAAATAATTTAAGTGGAAGATATGTAATGTTACTATTGCCTGGGTTATGACTATGCAAATATGAAAGCCGAGGGAAAAAGTCTGGTGGTAGCTGGTCAACTGTAGTCAGAAACAAATACCAACAAAAATAGAGTACCTATTCACTGGCAGATTGAACCAAGTTTTTAAATGTTTGTGAATGTTAAATCAAAATATGGAACCTTTAAGACAGTAATAAAATATCTCATGCATATATATATATATATTATACAGGTATATTAATTCCAGGTCATCGGTCCACCTTGTGGGAGGCCTTCCAACGCTGCGTCTTCCGGTACGCGGTCGCCACTCCAAAACTTTACCTGGTGAGGGTCGCGGGTAACCGATGGATGCGAGACGCACAGGACCGGTTGTTGTGGCGACACTTGGGGGAGACCTATGACCAGCAGTGGACGTCTTTCGGCTGATATGATGATGATGATGATGATGATATTAATTCCATTGGCCTAATAATTTAAGTACTGTATTTAGTTTTTAATATCGAAGGCAAAGCCCTGTAGCCATTCTTTCCTATCTGTACAATTTTACTCTATTTTTTCAATGATGGCATCTCATATTTTAAGACTACAGGCCGACCTGCCAAGCCTAAACCAATTTCGTTAAAACTAACAACTTCAATCAAATCAACAATACCTAATAAAAACACGAATGCATTACACACCATCAATTCAACTGACCTACTCGAACGGCAACCGCAGCGCACACAATAGATGTAGAGGATACGACACATTTCAATAAACACGAGAGCATCAATCAATTCGTCGCCAACCAGTCATCAGGTATGAATGGGGGCTGTGAACTGTGACCAGCAGGCGAGGAGTGCGTTCAATATGCAGATATGGCTGTTTGTCAGGTGAAAATTTGAATATTGTTGGGAAGTTGATTTTGGATGGAAAAAATATAAGTAACTGTTCATTTCATAAATGTAAGATCAATGACAATACAGGTCATGAAAAGAGAGGATTTTCCTACAATTATGAAGTGGTGCTAAATATTACAGTTTCTTTCTAAATGCATAACCACACTTTAAACGTTTCGAATCAATCACGCAAACATTATTAAAATTGAAAGTCGCCTAATTTGGGGAAACAAAAATCGAGAGAAATGACCGCTAAGCCTATTCACTTAGTATTTGGAAAAAATGATACAAAAAAACTCAAAAGGTAGTAAATATCCTTAAAACAATATGTTTATCGCAGACCCAGTTCCCCGGGCTATTAATATTAACGGCTTAAATCAAATACCAATTAAAAACCATACACCACTCACTCACAACAACAAAAACTTTACAACATACTGAACACCAAAAAATCGCCGCAAATATTAGTAACAAGTCAACCAAATCATGTTATTCTAAGTCGTACAAATTCAGCAGTGAGGTGGTGGTTAGCCACGGTCCGCCGGAGACCGATAATTGTCTACCTGATTGACAGAACCGATGTGCATTGTCATGGAGAACGGGCTATGGATGTAGCCAACTGATTTTGGTGATTTGCATATGTGCATGAAATGAGTTGTGTGATTTAGAATTGGTTGCAGTTAAGACTGCATGTAGACGATTTTATCAATGTTGACTTAACTTTTAAGATATTGGCTGCTTTTGATGATACTTTGTATTATTTTTTTTCTAAATAAACTTGTTCCTACACTATTTGTTTCTTTCTTTCTGATACACTGTATGTTTATGCTAATAATGAGCCATCGAGATTGTTTTCAGTCAGGCTTGCAATAATATTAAAAATAGGGTTCAATATGTTTGCCACATATTTGCTACATTGACATTAAAAGCAGACAGTTCATCCAAATTTATTCTCTCTCTCTCTTTATTAATATGTGGTATGAATTCGATTCCCAATCGCCAAACCACATCGACCATTCGTCAGTCGGCAGCCCTTAGCATATGTGAACCACTCGACCGAAACCACAGCATGTTTAAAATTCCTACTCCACCATAATTTGTATTCATTTTACAATACAATACAAATTCGATACTTGTTCATACACGTCCCAAGAATACGTTTTTATGTTTATACTCTGTTTGTTTATCATTATATTTACCGTTAGAGTCCTTGAGGTCGTGAAGTCACGGATTGATGGGAATTTTAATAAAAGTAGCGTTTTTGTCATCATTGAATATGGATTGTATGGTAATTTTATGATTATCGAACCTGCTTCTGAGAAAGCTGGATTACTGGAGTACTTCGATGTTAGAATTATCAAAACCTTTGGTGACATCGGTACATTTAGACGTATCAACGATAACTGGCGATTTTGTCCAATGTTAATATTTAACAACTATTGGGCCTGCATGACAATATTTCACCATAACTATGTAAATTATACTTAATTTTATACTAACTGCCACTGATCTATAAATGTTACCAAATAATTAACCAATACGACGACCCTACCCGAGACGTCCTTACTTGCCTCAGCCATATTCATGCTAAGAACATTTTCCCTTTAGCCTCTTACCACCAACCAAACCAAATGACTAAGTATATTTAAAATTTCTTAGTTCCCACATAAGAATGCCATTCAATAGTCAATCCAGTAGTTTCCAAAAATGACCACTTTCTCCAATCCTCAGTACTGTCATTCATATCATCAAGCTTCTAAATGTGAGGGCTGACAGCAATAATATCAGTACTACTGACGTTTCTGTAATCATTTCACTGTCACGTATTTTTCTCAATAGAATTCAATAAGGCGCCTTTGTCGTATAAAAACCTTCCAGTAAATATGGATGGTTGTGACACCGAAGTGAACTGAAAACATTGGTATTCCAATGTTACTGAAAACCAATTGAACAAAAATACAAAACATGAGAGGAACGTTAAGCATGATTGAAAATAGAGTTCTAGATAATGCCTCTCAAAGAATTTATTTTGCTACTCTTTTAAATTAATTTTGTGATCCTCTTACTGGTTTTTCCTGCTTCATCTAAGAATTGATTAACGCCAGACATTTTTGCTGTTTTTTTTACCATGACATCGCATCAGCAGTCTTTGGTATTGCAACTTTCCATGCACACGTTGTGACTTAGCATTAGCTGAAAAGTGATAAGGGGACGTTGGAAAGTGAGGGTCTCACAGTAGAAGCGGATTCAAGAAGTGATAGAAACGATTAAAGAATTCCACGTATGCCTTCTCAAGGCTCGTTTTAGTTCCAAATTCCCTCTATTATTCTGTTTTTAAGGTTTTCACATTAACGATCTTACAGTTCGGTGTAACAGCCCTCCATTGTCGTTTAATAGCGTTTCTATTGTAACACAAAACGCAAACGACAGGAAGGCAGACATCTAATTTGACGTTTGACATAATTCCACCACCCATTATGCTTTGACAAAGATATTGTTTGACACACCATTAATTATACTTCTTTCTTATTGCTCGAAGAATAGAGTTGCAAATTGACTGGCATCTAGTTCAGGTTCCCATGTGGAAGAGACAAATAATGTAGAAATTGTGGTCGTGTATTGAACGTACTAAAGGAAATATCTATTTTGATTTTTCTTACTTGTGTTGTTACATAACCTTAAATGGTTTCCTTGAAAACTCAATAACGATTAACTTCTTCCAGTCTACATATTCTAGAGGTTTTAGCTTCTATCATAGAAATAATAATCCGAGGATTTGAGATTCTTCTATACCTGCTTAATTGCACTTAAAAATGTCATAAGCTTATTTTAGAAGCTTCGACATTATACTTGCTCTATTCGCGAGAAAGTTACATACTCTAAATCATCTTATAGTCACAAAACCAGTACCTAGATCGTATTTGTCATCAATTTCAATTTCTTATTATTTTTTCAGCTGAGCAGGTGTTAATAAATATTTTAACTTGTAAAATACGTCCTTGTCCCCGATTGACCTGCCAGACAAAATCTGACTGACTCACCCCAAATTCTTATCAAGGAACTCTTGAAAATGACCCCACAACTTCTTATTTGCACACGTTGTTTTCTATTCTGAACCTTGTTGCAATTAATTTAAAGATTATGAGAGATTTGGAGTTGGTGATGATATGTTTGTTTAAAATATGAGTCATGAGGACCTAGACACAACAGCTTAAAGTCGCCAGTTCCGCTTGCAATGACTCCAATTTACATTAAGATGTTTAACACTGGTATGTTAGTCATCATATTAATACATGTGGCATACAAACTACTGGACTATATACTCTTATATAGACTGATGTAAATTGATGAAAAAATTACGAATGATAAGAAGATCTAGACCAGTGATCATTTCAGGCAGAAAGATCTTTCTACATTTAACGATACGTGTATATTCAAAGCAATAGTTTTGTGATGTATTTGAAGAAAAAGAAATTGAGATAGCTCAAAATACACAGAACGTAACATTTACTGACAAAAAAGAATTCGTGAGTTTCCTGTTAGTAATGTCACATTTTGTATGCAGGTGAAACATCGAACTTGATTTCTCCAGAAAAAGACACATTCATCCAGGCTAGTACATATGTAAGCCAAACGCTAATTTTAATCTAAGATTCGTATCCGCAGCCGCCGTTCCCACGGCTCGTCACTGAAACCACAACTCTTAAGAAGTGGCCGAGACAGGTGACGATGGATGCAAGATAGAAGTTACATCTTACAACAAAGAGTCGTGTAACAGTAATGCAGAAGGCAAAGAACACTGTGTTGTGGCTAAACTTGGAGGAGACCTTTGATAAGCGAACTGTGAATCTGCAAGTGAGTTGAATTTATGATTAATTGAAGTCAAATTTTATTTGAAGCATTGATGTTGTATATTATATGATTTGTGATTATGAAAATATTTAATGAAATAAACAGTAAAGTTCAGTGCTTTTGTTACAGTGGTCAAACGTAGAAAGATATTTTTACTGAAGTTACCCTGCAACGCATTTGATGGCTGAAACTAAGTCATGAATAAACTTGAAAGACAACTTATTAATATAATTTCTGTAAATTCAAAAGGAAATGACACAGACAAAATTGTCTCTTACCAAGAATGGATCTTTCATGCAACTTCGAAGTCGCATCCAACTCAGAAATAAAGGTGATACGTGCAAATTGAGCTGCACTATGAGTGAATTAGCGCAATTTGTGCCGCTGCGTGTTACCTTACATAATGGCATGAATAAACGCTACTCAAGTCATCTTCAGGCACTTAAATTTTTCAGGACATGGTGATATTCACAGTCTGGAAAACGGCTGACTGCTGCCATGGCGATTTATAGAGATGAAAGAATGAAAGAAGAAGAACGGTCAAGAGAATGATAAGAATGCTTCATTGCAATTGTTTGTAAGCTTTGTTTGTAAGTAAGTAACTAGATATGTATTTAAATAATATGATTCAATGACTTATGTATTGTTCTACAACAAGCCAAAGCTTCAAATGAGGCATTAAGTGACAAATATGTAAAAAGAAACAAGTGGTCTTAACCTAGGCGTGACCGAGTGACCACGTCATTATGGATTGACTTGTCCAGAGAGAATATTTAACAATATCTATTAGTATAAACCATAATAATTCCTATGACTAACATAAGATCTTAGCTACTTCTAATATCGACATTGAATCCCAAATACAAAACACTTGTATCAAAGGACCAACTGCAGGACCTCTTATTTATAAATCCTGTACACTTTTGTGGCTATTTTTCATTACATATTTCGAGTAAACCATCAAGCTATTAGCATACCTACCCGAAGCCGGCTTCCAACTATTGACAGCAAGCTGTCCAGGTGTCTCGCCCGTCAGATACTTGGAAAAGAAACTTTGACCGTGAGAACTCGAAACACGTCCGAATATGAATTTTAACGACTTCAAAAGAGGTGCTAAATGTTGACACTTAATATACCACAGATATTCATGACACCAGACGTCTGCTACCACACTAAAGAATCAAATAAACTCGAACTTTACTTTATACAAGATAAGGTTTCGTTTGGAGAGGAAGAAGGTTTTGTAGATGCAAATACGACTTGGTAATTGCAAGTTATTTTTTAAACACCTGAGATTTTAAAACAAAGATACGGCTGAAGTTCAAGGGAACTACTAGATGTTATCAATAAATTATTCCGATGTGGAACGGTGAGTCAGAGTGTGAAATATTATTGGGTATGACGGTAGACTATATGGCAGCAGGTTGTAAGATGGAGGACAGGTGTCCTTGTTGGGATTACTACAAGTTTGAAGTGTGGATTGTAAGATTGTAAAAGTGATTGATAGTTATTACTGCTTGATCTTTAAAGGTATCATATTTCATAAAGTTCTGGCCTGCATTATGCCTAAGAATCCTAACGGTCCATTTCTGAATAATATGACTGTTTCCAACCACAACAGCATTTTGTTTAGACAAAAGCAGATCTACTTACATTTAAAACAACACGCACAGGACCACACCACACAGACACAGCAAGTAAAATAATACATAATACACCTACAAATTTAAAATACAATTCTTCAGCTTATTTCGGAATTCGGAAGATTTGCGATATCAATTCAATATACTGTTGACATATCACGGAAGAACTTTGCGATTGATGTCATTACCCAAAAGGATAAATATCCAAATAAAGACATCGTTTATCAGGAAATTACTTTCAATACTAAAAATGGATGACTTTTATCACTGAAGACGGCCATGTGCAAAACTGATAAAGTTTCCGAGAAGATATTTTTTAATGAAATCATTCTTTTTCACACCGAGTAACACTAACATGCTAATGGAAATAATCGAAATGACTAAAATGCCGATTTAATAGCAAAGCTCTATTTTGTCATAGACTAATTTTCCTTTACAATCACAGAAATAGTTAGTTGCAAACCTTCGATCGTAAACCAAACACATACGTTCCAAAATAATTCGAATAATCATTTGAGAGCAGCAGAATGTAAAGTTGTTGAAACAAAAAATACAAATATAGTTTAGCGATCGCTGACCCTTTTTTTAACTAAAATCAAACCTTAACTTCAATGACTAAGCTTCAAAATGGAATTGTGTCATTAAAAGTAAAGGCGTATAGTGTTCTACGCGTGGTAACAAATATGCAAATAGTGGCGGGAAGTTCGCATGGACACAAGTCAATTGTTCCGCGGTGCGAACGAATGTCGATAAATGGAGTGTTGCAATATTGTCACAATAGACATATTTAGGCCCTGATGATATCAGACACGTTTGCCATTACAGTATGTTAATATCACAGAGTTGCAGCCACAGCAGTGATCAGAGATGTCCAATATTTATAAAGTTTCAGCTTCTTTGGCCATATGTCTCGTCGCAACACCGACGCAGTAAACGCCAAAGGTGCGGGAAGGTGCGGGAAGGTGCGGAAAATCTTCAAAGAGTTGGACTGATCAAATCAAAGTTGCCACCTAATTATCGTATACACAAGAAAAGCAGAATTCAGTGAAGAATGGCGCATCATATCTGGTTTATCATAAGCCACTCTCTGAAACACATCGACGGTAGCAACTAGGTACTCGTTGCCTCTGTCAAGAGCGTTCAGATTCAAAAGAAGAAGAAGTGGCAAGTAAAACATAACACTCTTTTCTTTGCATGGAAAGTGTCGACAATGAAATCTCTAGCAGCGGCCGCTGAGGTGTTTCTGTGCTCTCTGGTAAATATAAAACTTGATGAGATTTGGCAATGAAGGAGAAACTTGATTTAGCAATGAAACCTGTTGAAGATAATCAACTTATTGAACCAGTTTTGAAAGCCAATTGCAAAACTCATAATGCTGCTAGGTCTTATCAGCCGTGCACATCTATGATTTTTTTATTATTTGCTTAACTCATGTTATTGTATGTGTGCTCGTTGTATACCTCTATCACGATTCTTTGGCCGAGTAGATTTGATCGATCGTTGCACAAAGTACATAAAAGCAGTAGGAACATTACAGGCCACTTATTATAAACAGTAATACAACTAAGGATAAAAAGTAGCTGCAGAATCATCTACAAGGTGCTAATAAGACACAGCTAGCTATGATAAAAGCAAGTTTATCAACAATTTAGCTACGAAAACTTTCTGATTTAGCCAACAACAAATCCTGCCCCAAGGCTGCAAGCTAAACATCCAATCATCTATTGACCATCGAAATAAAAAGTTTAAAATGTATGATAGCTTTTACGAGACATTGTTGAATTAACAGAATATTTTCATGCAGTGGTAAGGCTAACAACTAGCCTGGTTTGCGACCACCGTCCCACCGGAGTCCAGCGTCAAGCAGGCTGCTGTGTTTCGTTAACGCGTGGAAGTACCAAGGCCTCAAGGCTGGGCACGCTCGCTCCACCATAGACCTCATCCATTGTTTTCCATCAGGCGTGATTGAGGTCAAGAGCTAGACCATTCCTCAATAAAAAAAATAGAAACCTATTTATCTATAATTCTATATATTATTACAATAGGTTACTTCTACTCTATATTTGAAGACATATATTTTCATACGCTATTTTAACCTTATGTATGTTATTTCATTTAGGCATTATTCGTCAATCTCCACCAGAAGTTTATGTTCTAGGACTGTGTTTGTGTTACAGTTCTGTTCAGTTGTAGTTTTTGTTGACCATGGTGTGTGTTTTGGTTCTGTGGAAACCAAATCAAAACCACATATTATTTTGAATTCATTCAACTCGCTCCCGATACCTGCAGTCCTGCATGGTTCAATTTACTAACAATTGGGACCAACATGGTTTCCCTCGGTAAGTATGTGAACGTTGCCGGTCGGTTGGGCTCGGTAACGAGGCACCGGACGACAGGCTTCACACTGATCAATCACCACCAGGCTTAAGGTCAGGGACTCTGTGGTAGCTAGTCCAAAATCAATGACAGGCTTTGTCTGTGGTGGTTTGACGATGAAGAGATTTGGTAAATTTTCGTTATAGACTACATCTGCTGCGCCATCTACTATTATAAAGGAACATGTATCAAAAAAGAATTTACTGATAAGCCATGCCTATCAGAAATAATAATACCGAGTGGTTGACTATTGAAATTATTGTTAGAGACAGAAAATAAACGCAGATACTTAGTTATAACAGAAACAAGTTTTTGTCATTGCGATAAATGGAACATTTTCCCTTGATTATAGAGCCCACAGCTCCGCCCTCGTGAATGTCGAAAATTTATCCCAAGGGAACATACTCCCGGGATAAAAAGTATCCTATGCGTTATTCCAGACTATAATCTACCTCTGTGCCAAATTTTATCAAGATACATTCAGTAGTTTTGGCGTGATTGAGTAACAAACATCCATCCATATATACATTCATCGAAACATCCAAACTTTCGCATTTATAATATTGGTATAGAAGTATAGATGTGTGTGCCAAATTTTAATTTCATCTAAATCCATTCAGTAGATTTTTTCATCCAGCTATCTTCACAAATTTTCATATTTGTCACAGGTAGGAATAGGATAGGAAGCAAAATAAATACTTTATAGTCAGTACAAAAATTATGCCAAGAAAAAAGATGATTATTATCAATCATCATATCAGCCGAAAAACGTCCTCTGCTGGACATAGGCCTCCCCCAAAGGACCCGCTATAATCGCCACGCTTAGCAGGCGGGTTGGCGATCGCAGTGTAGCTGTTGCAATGAAAAACAAGTTGAAGAATAAATATACTCTCAAACAATAAACTTTAAAAATCATAACTACCCATGCCAAGGACTCAACAGCTAAAAACACACAATTCGATAGGTTGAGTGGGGGCGTCACGCTTGGCTGCTCACTTTGGCACAAGCGTGATGATATAATGGCGATTGTCGCGACGCCAATGAAATGTCTTTCTTCCTTCCTGTCTGTGCTTTTGTGCGATGCCATCTCGGAAATATGTTGATGGTAAGATGGTGCTTCTGGCTAATGGGGTTTGGTTGTCGGTATTTTTAATGGGTTATGTTGGTGTCAATTTGATTTTATGTCTTCATGGATATATTCTTTCTCCTTTACAGTCGATAGTTTTGAAGCAGCATAAATATTGATCCATGGTAGGTTCGGAAATACCCACACTAAGTTTGGTTTGTTTTCAACCAGTAATTTTTCTTACTTTGTTGGAACTAATGTAAGGTTTCCTTTAGAATTTACGTCACCTTGCCCCAGTTGACTCATAAAGCTCTACTTATAAAAACTTTTTAATTAAATTATTTTTAAACCTGCTTTTTTATTACAGTTAGGGTAAATATACCTAATTTGATATCATTATTAATAGGTAAATTATGTATCAACATCGTTACTGCGAAAAATGCACAGAACCCTGGCAGCATTGTCACGTTGAATAACAATGCTAAAAAAACACAACAAAGTACAAAGTCGGTGTTTTTGGTTATTTCTGAAATTAAAATTATTTTGTGCTTTGTAGTGTCTTTTTATTTGGAAGTCGGTTGTATTTTTTTTTTTCACTTTTTGGTGAACCGATTTTGAGAACCTCCTCCTATTTTGAAGTCTGTGTATTCAAATAACTAATAACTTGATCAATAGCTTTATCAACGTGTGTAAAAGAACTATTCAAGTATCTCGCCTTGCGCAACATGTCGTATTGAGGTCGAAAAAAAACACTTTGTCATCATAATCCATAAAAAGTACACAAATTTACACCAAAAAACGCGTGCCTTCCATTGTCCCCTGTCTCCTAACACGTCAATCACGCGGTTGGTTGCGCTCCTAAATGACATGTATTGAATCAATCAACCCCCCACCTGCTTGTTTGGGACCTAATGACCCGTGGCTGGTCGTGCTTAATTTAACATCATTGTTTCCACCACGAGGTGACGGGTTAAATAGGGTACGACGAATATATTGAAGAAAAGATATGGATTGATGCTTCTGAGCTTTTTAATATGTAATTCTTTTTTAATTTATCAGTGATTATTATTTATTATTGAAATTGACGTTTTGGCAAACTTTACTTTAGCTTTTTCATTAGTGGAAAATTTCTCTCCTCTCAATAACCAAAATGTAAAGAAGTGAAAATAATGAGGAAAACAGCAACTCGACGCTTTTGAAAATATAATCACGTTTAAAATGTGATCAAATTAAAGGATAAACTAATAATTAAATGCATGCAATTAGATCTATGGAGACTGAATCAGACCAGCTCGTAAGGAAACATTCTTAAGATTAAAAGCATAATATCAGGGCAACAACGTATATCATCTCTAAATTTATTTCTACCAAGTACTTGGAAGCAATCAAACATTTTTTCTTAACCATTATTAGCCTATTTAATAACATAACGACATCCTCATTCGTGCTTGCTTTGCCTATAAGACATACCTTATCTTCAGATCTGTCTCCAGCCAATGGTTTATCTAATAACACATATACGTGTAATTTGTTTGTTGCTACTGTATGTCATCTACCGTGCGTTTAATTGTGCATGATTGCTGTGACTCCATAGTTTTTATAATTGGATTTTGTACTTTTATGTCAAGGAATTGTATTGTGTTTTTTGTAGGAAGATTGTTTTCCTTCATTTTCTATGATAGCATCAGTTTTATTACAATATCTAAAATCAGGATGGAATATATTTTTTTTATTATCAGTTAGATTCTTGAGTTCTTACTTTGGAATTTGTTTATAGTACACAACATTGTCTTTCAATCAATTCATTCACTGATCAACTAGTCACTTGTATTGATCATTAAGGAGATCAGCTGTGGATGAATCTGGTGCCTGGTGTATTATCAATCAAGAAATATTCATTTTATTTATTTATGTCCACACATCACTTCATCTTTTCCCAACTATATTGGGGTCGGCTTCCAGTCAAACCGGATTCAGCTGAATACTAGTATTTTACGTGGAACGGCTGCTTGCCAGACCTCCATAACCCATTAACTGGGTAACACGTTACTTCTTGGCTGAAGATTGGAGTCAGATCTTTAGCAGTCGCTACGGATTGTCATCCGTAACGACTGCCAAAGATCTACAAATAACAAATGAGGAGTCTAAGTATGTTAAAATGGTCACCCATACACAGACCGACCTTGACAAGCTTTGCTTAGCCTTGAAGATCGACTCATGCGGCTTTATTATTTAGCCACGAGCTCCTTTTCATTAATACATTTACACACAAGGACTTAAGAGAAAATAACAAATACAGACAGACGAGCACAAAGGTGCTGCTTGCATCAAACAAATTTAATCCAGCAGACCTATGACAGGCTAATACCAAATCAACTTGTTCTGAAAAAGCGAAAAAAGCAGACAGCGATACAAAATGTAACATAATCGGTAACATCAGCTTATAGCTTGAAGCAGATTAATTGCAAGCTATTAAGACTGCTATAGTAAATAAACAAATAGTTGTTTTTTACTTCGCTGGCCAGCGGAGCGTGGCTGCTAAGATCTTGATGGTGACTAGATTCTTCGTTACCACTACTATGAAGGAAATGAAAATAGAGATAACGATTTTAGTGTAGGAAAATATATACTAAATCATCATGCTGCACGATGAAAGAGACATGCATGTTTTTAATCATTTGGAGATGCATTCAAGTCCAGAAAAGGAAACTACTATGAATATTTTTTACCCTATTAAAGCGTTTATTTCAAGTAAACCATTTATAGGCACTTTGGAATTGTTAAAGTCTGTCAGTCAAAAACATAAAGCTAGTTGCACGTCCAAAAGCGTAGATCTCTATGGAGAAGAACGTGCAAGAAACTCCATTGACAATCATTAAAATCAGTAAATAGTTACAAATAATGAATCCATGTCGAAATTATTCATTAAAAAAATTGTATGATACTAAAAGATTGAATCTAAACAATGAAAAACGTAAGAGAATGTTGTAGGTAATATTGTCTCAAGTGGTCTTTTGAGCAAAATGCCACCCAGATTTGAGTGGACCTGTCCAGACAGTGCAAGCATATTATGTCAGTTATCGTACTGCTTAACTCAGAACTTTGAGAAGCTGAATGATACGCCAAACAATACCACAGTAAGTAATTTCATAAAATATTTAGCAAGCATGCGGCCAACATACCTTTTTTGCTTTTTTTATGGATGGGAAATCATCAAATGACTCCTCCCGCTCTGGGTGGAGCGGGATGGAGTGTCAGACTCTTACTCATCCGTGCTCCTCCCAGTGCCCTTTGTGTTCCAGGGCTACGGTGACTCTTTCGAATAAAATCCGCATATTAACAACAGTATTAATTATTAAATTTGCGAAGGAGTCAATCGACATGAAAAGAAGCAGAAGCAAGCATGAGTAGCGTGTTATTTAAAAATTGCAAAAGATTATCCCCTTTTTTATCAACCTATATTGTCCCACTGCTGGGGAAAGGTATCCCCCATAGCCTTCCACTCTTCCCGGTGTGTTGCTCTTTCCGACCAATCCTTCATGAACGCCTCCAAGTCGTCACGCCAGCACTTCCTAGGCCTTCCTCGGCGACGTCGCGTAAGGACCCTGCAACCCTGGCTCAATTATCCTAAGTGCACCAAAAATGGTACTGCAAAAGATTGTGTCTATGAAAGTGATAAAGACAGACTACCTTAACATTAATTAATATCAACTTCCTCCCTCCTCTTCCTTCTTCTTTTCTCTCTTTTTTTTTCTTTCTTCATTTTAAAAACTTTCCTATTGTCCACACCATGACCAAAAAAACTTGTCACAAAAATTCGCGATACTTTCTTCAAAAGTGATTCTCACCTGAGTCCAACATAACCGAGAAACATTAGTACGTCCACGTACCGAGGACTAAGTACCAGAGTCTTCCTACACACAACAATGGTAAGCCGTGTCTAATCAGGAAGAGATGTTATCAGCAAGCGCGGCCTAAGGTGTCGGATTGTTCTGTGGTTCTAGGTGTACTGGAAAATTTGTTACTGCACTGCTTTATCGAAGGTAGGAAGATCTATCGTTACTATAGAAATAAGGTCTGCTTAATTGAGATCTTGAAATAAGTAACGAATTTTGAAATAAAGATAATATAGAAATGGAAATAAAGTATTATGAAGTTAATGAAGAATAATTGAATAAAGGTATAGTTATTTAATTAATAACTAAAATAACTAAATTTAACAAATATGTATACTAAACTAACAACAAACTAAAATATAGCATAAAAAATTCGTCATAAACGCATAATATTGATTTTATTGCTTAACTTTACCTGTAGACCTTAAGCTTTCATAACTAGCATTCTTTTTTATCTAGTCGAGGTCACGTGTGATGGAAATCGAACAAATGGCTTTCAGTCTAATATTGACACCCAAATATTTTTAAGGCAATGTTCGTCATCATTAAGTTAATAGTTTATAAAAGCTATGATTTTGAAAAAATGGGAATTGCTTGAATGATATCGAACTCAAACTTCCCCAAATCAGAATTGTCATATATCTTCGTAGATTATCTTGATAGACATCGCACAAAACTTTCAAAAATTAAAATGGCCGAACGCACCACCCCGAAGACCACACGCATAAAAACAATTTACAACAGTCATTATAACAGAACTTATCTAGGTATTTTAATACTCTCTACAAAATCACTGAACCAATTTCGATAAGCCTTACATTGTCGGGTACATCCGTTTAATTAGTGGGCACAAGTCGTGTGAAGCCAGCAAGATATTCGTTGAGATATCAGACAATACGTGCGTGAGAGTGCGTACGCGCACTTTCTAATGTACAATTATGTACGTAACGTTTGCGACTTTTTAATCGTGGTGCGTCGGTGAAAATATTATACCTATATTTTTATGATGATGATTTTACCTTGATATCGTGTCTTCAAGAAATTGAGCAGATATATTTAAGAAAAAGGTTGCGAAGGTAATTTAATCTTCATTATTGGATGAGATGCACTGTGTATCATGCATGACTTCCTGAGGTCATTGAAGAACAATATTTATAGAAATCGTGCAAGTACGAATTTTGAATAAGAAAAGTGTAGGTAATGCTACTATTTCAGTAAAAGTTGTCGTCAATTTTATTTGAACTAAATCCAATTCACTCTGGTCTCCCACAAAGGATGTGCATGTTTGTTGCTACATATTTATAGCATTGGTTTTTGTTTAGTTATTATTGTCTCACTGTCTACTTAACTGCATATTGATACGACTATTTGTACAGAGTGAATAATATAAAAAACAATAAATGTTCATGTCACCAAAGACACATTGGCATTGATTTTGAGTCAAGAATTTTCCACAATAGGAAATCCTCATTCAACTGTGTCCATTATAGCTTCAAACATAAAAATAAGTGGCATCTAATTTTCTGCATCAGAAATAAAACCAAGTAATTTCTCAGCTTCTGCATTAAAACCAACATTCCTAACTGGACATCCCAATAACAGTCTTTAACCTATCTGCGATCCAATAAACATACAGTTACTGATACCAACCGAGTAAATTGAGATACTATTCCACCAAGACTTCACTGTAGACAAGCCAAACGACAATGAACCTTAAAGGGAAGAAAATAAGTTTATTTGGATTGTAGACGTAATTTTGCCAAGTCGCCAGGACATGTTAATCGTGATACGACAGAGTGATCTGTGAATAGGCTGGCTACAGGCTGGCGACTCATAAACAGTACATCTGTGACTGTTATGGAATTTGTGAGTCAGTATTTGGGAGATAAATGCTGGATTAGTTCATTTGCCTCGGGATTAATTGTTGTGTCTGGTCGGTTGTTATTGTAATAATTAATTTGAAGATACAATGAGTCACTTATAGATTAGAAACGATTGTTGCTTGATGAGATTTTCTTCATTACCCAAGTGGATAAGTGATGATTACTTATTATTATAAGTACGTTTTTAGCGACTGCAAAACCATATAATCAACATAA
The DNA here is from genome assembly GCA_947386135.1 of Melanchra persicariae. NCBI lineage: Eukaryota > Metazoa > Arthropoda > Insecta > Lepidoptera > Noctuidae > Melanchra > Melanchra persicariae. Next base: position 1,672,189 of record OX376661.1, on the reverse strand, counting down.
ATTAGCCCTCTTGTTGTAGAAAATCTCCCATTCCTTGACAGATACGTCTTGACAATCAACGACTCAGATTGTCTGACTAATCGTAAGCATGCAACCACCCTAAAAGGGCTAATTAAATGCGGATGAGCGTATCTCGGTCGAGCATAGCGCCGAATGATTTAAGGTGGTGCAAAAACTTAAGGAATTATTGCCGTTTTCCTAGTATATGAAGTAACAGTGCATAAGAATAATGTTCCTGATGTAAATGATGGTACTAGATGAGAGGAAGACGGAATCTTGGAAACTGTAGCACATAGTGACATAATTGCTAAGTGTTATTTATTCCTTAATCCAAGAGATTTGTGGAGAAGGATGTTGATTATGTTACCTACAAGTTAAATTGGTTGATATTTCTATAAGCAGCAAAATGCCCTGAAGCAGAATACTATAAACCTAGGTCCACTGCCGTGTTTAAATGGACATACAGAAATAGCACAGGTACCGTCGAATAAGATTAATGAGAAATAAATGGAAGATAATTATGATGTTGATATTGATCAAGCTAAGATGGTGGATAAAGAAAAATGGCAGATATTTTACCTAGAAAATTAACTGGTCTGACACATGCATAAACTGGAAAACTTGCCAGTAACTCCGGTCTTTTAGTCATTAGTGAGTATGTTACTTTTAGGCAAGCGTGCTTCACCGCTGACCACATCATCTCTTACCATCAGGTGAAATTGTGTTTAATCGCAAATATTTCCAAATTGTTAATAACTTAGCCAAACCATACATACAGTACAATGTTGTACATACTGATTACAGTACAATGTTGCATCAGTAAATCCCCTCTTCCGTCATACACGTCCGCTCCGCCCTCTCGATTCGCCATCACTCCTTCAATAGACTTGGCCAGGTGCTGCACAACAAAGTTCACTCTAAACGACGCCAATCGATTATCTTGGCTCCTAAGATCCTGGAATCAAGCCAGATGCATCGACATTTATAAGAAAATATTATTAATAACCCGTTGTATAAGAATAGATTGTAACACAGCAAATGTGTGAGTAATTGCATGGTCTATAAAGCACGTGTTGATTTTATACTTTGTTATTTTCACACTGGTTGTATCTTGTGATTTCGACGGGTTACAAATCTTCAATATCATGCCTGTGTGTGATTTAGAAATTATCTCGAAGATATTTCTGTGCCAGACGTGGATCATGGTCAGTAAATTATTATATTCTCTCATATTCAACCTCCAAGAATAGAATTCTGAAAGCCATAATTACAGATGAAAGAATCAGTCAGTGAAATCAAGTTAAAGCAAGGGACTAAAATTAGAAAGACACTAAGACTGACAGTCTAATCTTGATTATGCAGAACCAAATCTTAGCACACAATTTATGTTTTCCTTAATTTACGCATGGTAAAGACATGCAAGTAACTCTTCGTGAACACGACTATAAACTACCAGAACCGTTCCTAAAGCTTCAAAAACAACAAACATTGCCTAAATACCGATTGGAGCAGCAAAACAAACAGTTACTAATCCTTAATATGTCTCAATCTTTGCCTACATATGTCTTATTAAAATAACGAGTCGGATTATAAATCTTAAGTGCCGGTAGAGTGTGGGAGATATATTAGCCGTTTGGACACATTTTTGATATAACAGTGAATACCTGGCATAGTTTATGATTTGTAGTGTCACTGAAAAATACGACCATGTTCGTGTTTCAGTGAATTTGTTGAATCTTTGAAGTTGCAAGCTGTTTAGGAGGATTTACTAGCATCAAAATTAACACTAGTTAGCTAGGTTCGTTCTGTTTAGGTCAACTACAACTAGAAGTCTTTCTAAGAAAAAGGAGATCTTTTTGGACGAACTACTCATTGTACGTACAGCTAAAGAGAGGAATTCCCTGCCAGAGTCTGTGTGTCCTGATAGCAACAACCTGGGCGTCTTTAAGTCAAGAGTGAATAGGTTACTTCTAGGCAAGCGTGCTCCATCTTCGACCACATCATCGCTTACCATCAGGTGAGATAGTGGTCAAGTGCGTGCCTATCAATAATAATAAAAAAAAACTCATCCAGTACCCACAATGGTGCTCAGAGATGACGAATAATTTTTTTTAAAAATTAATCGAAAATGTCATATCACACTATCCGATAGGGATACTAGTGCTAACAATATACTGAATTCTTAACTTGCTACTTTATTTCTATCAAAGAGATAATCTTTGTTATCAGAATATTCTTACCCATCAAACCGCAAACAACCTTAAACAAAAGATCATCAAAATATACTTTGTAAATCGCCAATAGCGATAGTCTACTGCGCAGCGGCGCGTGAGTTTCCGCACATTGTTTTATGCGCTTGCGCAGGTATTATTTGTTGAAGCGACGTTACACTTTGATCTTGGGCTGGGAAACGATCATCGGACAAGTGAAGTGTGCATTGATGAGAGGGTATAAAAAGGAGGTACTATACACCCTTTTGATAACAATGTAGGAGGCATTGTTTTTGTTTTTGTAGCATCTTTAGTTGGTAGCTGATGCTGATTTAAATTTAGATTGACTTGGTTACATGTATCATGTTCTTGAGCAATAATTTTTATTATGTATTTATTTAAACTTGATGTACAATAGTGGTACCTACATGGGCGGACTTAATGCAACAAGGCATTCGGGGATTTAGGCGTTTTGTGTGATACCTATATATTTATAAATTGCAATAGTATAAACGTCCATCACACAGGTGGCTAGTACTGAAATAGTACAATAAAGCAACCAAAAATGATACTCTCTCTCTCTCTGGCTGAAAATAGAACTAAGCCCAAATATTATGACAGTTTCGTTTTTTACCAATCAAAACAAAACCTCAGCATGTGTTAATACATAAATGAATGCAACATCACCAGAGGGAAATCGGGGATCGTTTAAAAAACCATTAAAACCCTAGTTTCACCATAAGCTACTTGAAAAGAACGCCATCGTTTAGATATAAAAACAAAAAACTTATTGTCACCTATTCAGAAACAATCGAGCGATTTCTGCGATCACCTACTTTCATTTACCATTGTAATCTGAATATTTTTGCAATTTCTATCTTATTGTCTAGAATATAAGAAAGCCCAGCGTTTACGCAACTGTAAATCTGTGATAGTTACGATCATTCTCATCTGCTATGCAAATGTCATCTTTATTATTTTACACAAATAGATCATTTTTTCTTATAACACCACGACAATTCTTTACACTTCACAAACATTTTAATAATGTGCTGGAAACTGTCGACGTTGCAAATTGAACCTTATGATCTTAGTAACAAAATACAAGGAAATATTAATGATGTGAATGTTGATGATGGTTCCGAAGTGGTTGGTGATAATGACGTCACGGTAGGTAACCTTTGTCATATTAAAATGACATTACTAGACGTACGGAACAGTTATAATAATTCACGCCTTCGAGCTTCTGATATTCAGATTTATTTTGATTTGAACACCAATGAGCTCGAAGCACAAGGCAATTTGTTACAAATTATAGGTGTAATAACATTGACAGTAGCATCGTTATGAATCAAGAGTATAATTTGGAATACTGTCAAACAGTAATTGGATGCAAATAATTCCATACACCAGTATGTGAGAAAACAGGATCTAATAATAATAACGAAAAACTAATACAGATTTCTATTGCACCTAAAATATAATTTTCCTTTCGAAATTCATTTTTCTTACACATACGAGTAAGAACTTCATGTTGATAAAATGTTTAGTTTCAATTGAATTCATGAAGAGATAGATTATGACAAATGTAAAAAAATAACAAAAACGTTACGAACCAGCCACAGTTATCAATACAAACCATAGGCAAACACACTCCGACAGGAACAAATCTGATGATACCAAATCTTTTGAAGTCGCCATCTTAAATAACCATCCAATAATAAAATAACACGTCGAAACTCATAATGTGATAAATATAGAGTATCAATGATGCGTCAACTATGTGATGCAGAATTGCGCCTGGGATTAATGATTCGTGCCAAGACATCTGGTATATTACCATCAATAACTGTCTGTCATATGTACGCGATAAATTTACGAACGATATGCTTCGACATTCGGAGAAGCTCTTAAATTATGGATCATGTTTGTAATTGCAATGTTTTTCCATTTTGATTGCGACACCTGTAGTGGACATCGATACGGTTGGTGAATTTGTGTGGAAGAATTCGGGATGGCAAAAAACGAGGTGATGGAAGAGGCGGATGGAGAAGACAGCTGGATTATATTGAAAGGTGTAAAACACAGAATAGAAAGGTGATAATCACTGAACGGGTGATTTCTGAAGACTCAGGTTTGAAAAGAACAAAACACGCCAAGACTCTAAAGATAATTACCAAAATGAAAACATTGACACAAACTGCCATTTTGTAAACTAAAACACGCCCCGCCAATAATTTGCCATCGATGTCTCGTAACAAATCGTCAAAACTAAAATCTTCTCCAAAACCTCACACCACTCGAAAAAGATTCTTCAATACCGTTCCAATTGCAGCGCATATAACTATATCTAATAATATACCGTTAAAAATCTCTCAGTGGTTCGATGATGCATCGTTGGGCAGTCCTATGATTTGTGGCAAGACAGGTGTTCGACGCAAATACATCGCAACCGGTTCGGTTTCGCCATCTCAATTGGCATTTTGACGTGGTACTCAAAGTTTATTAATTGCATTAATAATAAAGCTAGAATATCTGGTTCGGTGGGTAGTAAGAAAGTGGTAAAGATCTGCCATTTTAGTCCACTGACAGCGCCGCCGTCATCAGGCCCTACTATTACGTTCCTACTTGCTGTGACGGAGGCCCCCTCTCTATTAGGCATCAGCACTTGGCTAGTAACGTAGTTTACAGCCTGCTCCCTGGCCACAATCCACCACACGGATCCAGTACCAGCCGATGGATGCCTCGTGTCTGAATTTTGTGGATGTATGGAGAAGGAGAGCGAGGTCAAAGAAAAGAGTGATAACGTGGCGGTTGACAGAACAGAATAAAGGAAAAACGTGTTGCTGAACAGGGAATAAGAGAAGGAAGATGATGATGGTGATGGTGGTAGCCGCTTATTTCACGATGTTACCCATCACCGTTTTGAAAGCAGTGGCGACATTCCTGCAGGATAATAATTTAGATCTAGTGATGTGATAATTGACATGCGGTAGAAGCCGATAAGTCTGACAATTGTTTTCTTTGGACACACTTCAACACTCAACGCTTCGATGTTGAGCAAAAGGTCAAATAAATCTTAATAGATATCGAAGTCAATCTATTCTGGTTTGTTTTATCGTGTGGCGTCTAGCGATCAATTATTGAATTTCCTGATAGCTCTAATTTAGGAGTCCATCAAGTCAGGAGTGACATGACTTTAGGCAAGCTTGCACCATAACAGTGCAAGTGGTAGTTTGAAATCGACCATCAATTGAGAAAGTAATCTCAATTATATTGATCGTAAGACAATGCTCTTAGTATCAATTCAGATGAATGAACTCTTGCATTCTTAAACCCACATATTCAATTGTTACACTGCCTGCAATATATGTATATGACGGTGTGTAGTTTCTGTACTTCTGGGCGGAGATTTCTGACTATGTTAACCAAGACACCCATGCACCGCGGACCAAATGGGAGTCTAAGTTCGTTGAACGTTATCACTTCTCTACTCCACTTTCTCATCATCATCATCATCATCATATCAGCCGAAAGACGTCCACTGCTTCCTTTTCCTGCCGTAGTATATTTCAGTTTTTTTTTTGTTTATGAACGGCAAACTAGCCTAGCAACAAAACAAACAAACAAGCAAAGCTCATTGTAGTAAGTAAGCACCGGTGCCTGACAACAATCTAGGCATCATCACAGAGCCAAAACTGAAGTGTCTCTTGTATCAAACACGTCACCTCTCAAACCGGAACACCTCAACGTCAATCCACAGCAGTAAACACGCCATAAAATAGCAGTAAAACAAATTAGAAGGCCGAACTTTGAGCACCGCACCGCAATAAGTTCGGTCCGTCGATAAATCTATGAAAATGAACGTGCTCCTGATGTCACTGGAATGCTTTCATGATCTGACCGAGCCAGGGGCGGATTGTACGCGGTATTATTTTGATATGATCGTATGTTCATTCTTCTTGTCGTTAGATCGGTCGCGATCATCATGTAGCGGGTAGGGGAAGAAAAAGTGAAGACTGCTAGCCACGTGGTGGACAAAGATACAGCTGAACACACAGACAACCCAAGATAGAGTGTCCTGAGGTTCTAGACAAAGGAGCATTCTTTCAGCGAATGCCAAAATATAAGGGATTGATTACGTGTGTATATTTCGACAGGGTTTGTCAATCTCATATTTTCTTCTTCTTCTTAATCTTTTTTTTTTTAATTTGGACAATCGCTTTTGCCACGCTACTGCTAACAGAATGTTACGGATGTCCCACAATAGCTTAAAGCTTCTGGTACTTAAGAACGAAGAGAGCCAACCAAATGGAGCAAAAATGAGAAAAAAAAAGACTTTTTAAAAGGCAGATGTGATTCGCTTTACAATCATTCACTCCTTCTCTCTGCTGGTTGACTTTTCTAGTGCTCTCATGTAAGTGACCGACCACAGAGCAGACTAGCAGACTAAATTCGGTTGGTCCATCGCAGGAGCAATATATTACACAACATATAAAATAAATTTCGATGTTTAAAAAGATCACCATTAAAGGCCAATTTTACTAGCTTGAAAAGAATGCAATAGCTGAATAAACCCGAGTAAACTTCTGCTAAGATGCAAACTTTTGTCAAAGTCAGTGATCATAATAATATGATCTCAATAATTATAGCCTTCCACTGTTGGACAATGGCGTCCTCAACCGTTGCCACATCGCATTTGGTTGACATCTGCGATCTTCATTAGGTCATCGATTAACCTTCTGAGAGAGCCTACCCAACGCTACGTGTTCCAGTACGTACCGAAAGATCTACTCTCAGCCCACCAGCCATACAGGATATTTAGGTACCGTATGTCAATACATTTTGGACCCTAATTTTAGATTCACACACACATCACTTTATCTTGTCTATGCTCTCTGAAACCTTTCGGAAAATTGGCAGAACTCATGACAAATTTTATTCACGAATCCCAATCAGCCAAATCCGTTCACCGAGTCATAACTAACGAACGACCAGCTCGGATCGAAGTGCAAGTATCTAAATATACGCGACACCAACAGCCATCAATTTGAGAGGAATTAATCGCTCAGGAGACATTGTCGCCGGAATGTGAGCTTTTGGCGAATTGGCAGTTTTACAGCGCGCGTTATTGATTTCTGTTGCAACTGTTGAGCTGACGAAAATTGTTTTGTGTGAATTAAATTGTGTTTGTTTGCAGGAAACTAGAGTTTTGTGTACACGTCGATCCACAAACGCATTTTAAATTGAATTATAAGATTAACTAATTCTTTTATTTTTGGATGGGAAATCATCAAATGACTTTTTCCGCTATGGGTGGAGCGGAAGGGAGTGTCAGAATCTTACTGACCAAAACCCATCCGTGCTCCTCTAAATTCCGTTTGCGTTCCAGGGCCCCGGTGACTCTTTCGAACAAATTCCGCAACAAGATTAACAAGTGCGTTACCATCCCAATGTTCGTGTGTGCGTTGTAATCCCAGCAGAGGCCACGGGTTGACGTGCTTTTCAAGGTCATCTACGGACCGTATAACCTAGAAGATCGACCCACGTGAAGTTTTAATTTTTGGTAGTGAAGGCTGATGGCGGTTCTAGGATAAGTATATTCAATTCCCTAAATCCCTCACCCAGTTAATAACTAACCCGACCGACTGCCATAAGATCGAAGTGCACTCACTAAATATAGCTCGCCGCCTACAGTCGCGTCAATGTGCGACAAATTAATCGCAAGTGCGCACGCTACTTTGTAGAGGATATAATTTTCGATAATTTGTTGTGATTTCCGCGTTTATTGGGGATATCAGGGTTTATGATCTCGGATAGGCTACCTAATTTAATTTGAGATTCAGGAAAAAATACTAACGGTTCTATTTAGCTCAGCTTCCGTATTTCATCAACTAACCAGATGATGCATCTTCTTCTTCGTCTTTCCCTCACTGCTGAGGATCGCGACCACATATGACGCGTCTCCAAGTCATGCAGTCTTCTGCAATGTGGACCGCTCTGTACATGCTGCTTCCAACAGCCTTCTTTGTGGCGTCGGACCATCTTGCCGGTGTTGTACCTTGAGCGCGTCTTCCTTCGACCCGGCCCAATATCATGAGCCCTTCCAGCTATGCTTGGATGAACGCATAATATGTCCGAAAAGGCTGAGGGCATGCTCCTGGCATATTGCAGAAAGCCGTTTAACCAAAACAAACAAAAAAAAATCATTTAGCGTATATCTATCTCTACGGAGAAGAACGTGCAAGAAACTCCACGGAAACTCTTTTAAATCATTTTTTTTATTACAATGTTATAGTTACATTATTCTTGTTGAAATTCTACACACATATATGTGAGAACGATGTAGAAAGAAACGCATGTTAAAAACTCATTTAACTCCATAAACCTCCACATCATTAAGAACCAAAACCCATTGCCTTAAAAATACCCTCCACGGAACCGATTTACCCGTAACAATCATTTCTATTTACCTCCTCAAGCGCTATATTTAGCGCTATATTTCCTCCCCCAAGACTTACCTATACACCCCCCATCTAGGCTACGCGAAAATGCAATCTTCTTAATGGAATTTCAATTTTCGCAGCAAAGTTAACTAAAAATTCAACTGGTTGCAATATTGCCGCCTTGCGACGCCGGCCATCTTGAATGTAGCTTGTCTGTTTGTCTGTCTGTTTGGCTGTTACTCACGATATTAATGTAAGTGGGAATTGGAAGCTTGAAGAGTTAGCGGGGATTGGTAGTGTTTTAATAGGAAATGGTACCAAAGAGTATAAATAGTATAAAGCTAAATCAACTTATCGTTTTCTGTTATAGTATAGACAATGATAGACTTGCCTAGTAATCACCTGACAAATGGTTATAGCCGGCTTTAAAATCTGCGTGCTTAAGAGTGTTTACGCCCTACGGCATTTCATACAAACTTTCAAGTACGTACTTTTTTTTAATGAAACTAGGTATGTATAGCTGCTACTATGTATTGCTGCGCTAGCCAGGTCTAAATAGTTAGTAGAGAACATTTTCAAAAAAGAGTTTAGAGGGAGAGAGTGAGTGATTTCTATATAAAGTGAAAATTCATTCTCATTTTCCCCCTGAACTCTTTTTAGAAAATTTTCTGTAGTAACTATTTAGACCCGAAAGATCTAAATAGTTAAAAAGATTAAAGTAATCAATTGAAATAAATATTATGTGCGAAACGAGTTATAGTTAGAATACAATTTTACGTTACGTTATAATACGTCACACTTTGTAGTACGAGCAATTCCAATAGAATTATCTACTCGAACTAATATTTCCTGAAAAATATGAGAGACAGCTTGCAATCTCTCATCATTTGGTAGCCGTAATATCTAATTCTATTTCCAAATTAGATTTGAGCAAAATAAGAATACTGAGTTCTACAGATAGTATAATTCCAGTTGCATATCAATAAGCTTGTGTTTGACCAATGCCTTGCCTAGTGATGATTTTGACTTAAAGAAGTGATTACAAGAGTTTCCCAAACTTAACTTTGATAACAACTATTTATTTATTTAAACTTTATGTACAATAATTGTACATGGGCGAACTTAATGCAACAAGGCGTTCTCTACCAGTCAACCTTTGTATTAAAAAGACTACACTGCGGTAGGTGTATGCACCTACAAATAATATATTGAATACTAATAAAATATGCTTAAAGTATAAACTAATAAATATGATGTCCCAAGCAAGTATGCATGGTGCTGACAAGTTCGCTCTTACATCTCAACTTAGCAATCAAAACCAAGACAGATTGATACCAAACCTACCCAACAATATCAGCATAGTTTCTTACTCTAACAAAACAAAATAAATTCCAAAAGAAAAACGAGTTATTTGATTCAATAAGCAAAGTTGGGAGCGAGACACTAGTATTTAATATCAAGAACGGAGCCCCGAGGAAAAAGAAAAATCTATACAGGGTGGCACCCCCCCGGTCTTTATGTCTTGGAGACGTTTTCCAGCTGCAGCCATTATAGACACAGTGCACCTGACCTTGTGTGTATTTGTGTGCCGTGGTGACATAGTGCGACACTGTGTTTACAGGTTTAGATTAATTAGTGTTTGTTTGATATAAAATTGATGTTGTTTTTTGTTTAATTATGAGTGAGCTGCTCTGGGTGTTTTTTTTTTGTCATGTGTGTGGTTACGGAGAAAAAAATTAGAAAAGGTGTTTTTGTGACCATGAATAATGACCATGAATAAAACCAATGGATAATAAATTAAGTGGCTGTTCCATCAACACTGCCCATGGTTTTTTTTTCATTAAAACAAGTTGATAGTTCATAATATGATGATAGATATATAATATGAAGAATCAACATCACTATCTTGCTCTTCACAATTGATTTGAGGTAGATACAACATTTTTTTGATACAAAAAAACAAAGGTTTATATAAAAATATACTATCTCACTAGCACATTCAACAAAAACATTCCAATGAACTCACCAAAACGACGTAACAGAACCAGACAACAACACGCTGAACTGTACAAACTCCACTCCACAAAATAGTCCTAAAAATGCACCTGAAAATACATGACAAGCGGTCGAAGTACATACTAGAGCCATACCAATCAGACGCTTCAGCGCCCGGCTATGTCCGTAGCGCTCACTCCCATTTACGAGAGAAAAAACCTCGGAAAATCTACGTGACGTAACATAGAACCGATAGCCAATGGCGTATCGAACCTTCGGCGATTAACGGCCAGCGCACCAAGACCTCCCCACCCTCTCTGTACCGCTCAAAAATCGAACCGCAACGGGGAGTGTGAAGCAACAGCGTAGCGCAAGCGAAAATAGTCGGTGAGTATCGAGACCGAAGCACGCGTCGTGATTGGTTGATCGGTTCTGCGCGATTGGGCACGAAGGCGCACACTCGAACCGATACTTCGTATTTACCACGTTCGACGTTTAAACGTATGTGTGTGTGCGGTAAAGCCGCCTTCGATAGGCATGTGTGGATGTGTTAGTGTAGGTATCGATTCGATTTGTGACGCCTGCCCGCCGATCGGTCAATCGCCGTGCGTCGCTGTCGATTTAAATTTGGAACGTGATATTTAAATTTGGTATGCATTCGTTGACCGTTACCGTGACGTAACGCTGTCTGATTTGATGAAAGCATTCGTCTAGTAATAGATAGTGTCGTAATTAAACTTACATTGTAATTTGTTTCTTCGTTTGCGTTTAGTTTTAAACTACAGAAATGTAGCAATATTGATCTTTCAAAATATTGCAGAAAAGAAATAAAATTGCACATTACCTTTAATGATAGGAAATCAAGTTAGTATTATACCAAGTAAGCGACCTCCGTCACAAATCAACGCACACTCCTTTCCTACACAACATGTAAAGAAAAAACAAAAACAAAATCACCACCCACCGTTAATTAAAACGCAACAAAATAAGTCCATAATTCACTACTATAGCGAATCTTCACAAATGTCAGTCAGTGCAAAAAAACCGGGGCTCGTTTCGACAAATTAAAAAAGCACGTTCCACTCCATTTCTGGATACAAAAAAAAAAAAAGTTTCACAGATAAAAAATGGCAGAACATCCTCATCAGCCGGGGCTATTAATAGGGAAAAAGTGCGCAATCCGGGGTTTTACTGTTCACTACCTACTAATATTTAACGAACTTCTAGATAAAGCAAATATATATGCTTTCCCGTGTACTTATTTAAAATGGAAAAATATTTTTCCTGCGTCCCGTCGTCGCTTCCGCTGCAGATAGCCGTAACTGCATTATGTTTGATGTGTTTCTTTTTTATAATGCGGGTGGCTAAAGATAGATGGCCTTTATTTTTCTAGCTTTTGCGGACCGATAAGAAAGATGGCTTTAGTAGTCCGTTTAATTAAATTATCTGGTGCAAAAGGTTCTTGATAGTTGTGCTTTGTTATGCCGTGACAGTTCCTCAAAATTTTGGTTATGTACAGTAGTGGTACAAGCAAGGCATTCTCTACCAGACTAACTTTGAGTTAACCCAGATGTTGTCTGTATTTACTTCTGGCTCCAGGATTTCATAGCGGGATTTACTTTTTGGTTACACATAAAACGCAAATCTAGCGTGCGTGATTCATAAATGTCAAGATGAGTTGACAGGACACTTAGTTATAGAATTATATTAAAGAAATATTTCAGAAGTACCCTCATTTGAGATGAGAAGTTATTTTTCGAAGTGTTGGCGTTGTTTTAAAACGACGGTAGTGGTAGTGGGAAAGACTACATTGTGGTAAATACTAAATGATATTTATTTTTCAAATAGTTTACAAAAAAACTCTAAGACACGTTTTTTTTAGATGAGGTCGGTGCTGAATGGCTGACAACCCTGAGAAAAAACATCGTAACTCAGAGGTGCTTTAAAAGCCTGACAACTTGAGAACAGCGTGAGTTTGATGGTTACGCTTTCACGCCTTAGAGCTGATTTTTCAATCGTCAGTTATTTAACTGAGGATTAAAAATGGTGGTTTGACAGATTTACTATACAAAAGCTGTCAAATCGATAATTTAATTCCCCATTTATCTGACTATTGAAAAATCAACCCTTACTCGCAGAACTGATTTTGATGAATTTTTTATTATTGATAGGCACTCGCTTGATTGATAGGTACAGGGAGATGGTTATAGACTGCGAAAATCCATAATATTGCGAGTGAAGCCGCGGCAAAAATACTACTTTCTGCTTTAATAAAAGCACTGGTTGGTTATTCCAATTTTTTTTAAAGATGGGAAATCTTCAAATGACTCCTTCGGAGTGTAAGTCCTAAGGGAATAGATTCTTACTAACTAAAACTGATGCGTGTTCCTCCAAATGCCCTTGTTCCAGCCGCGATGACACTTTCGAACAAATTCCGCACGACTATCGTTTTCATTGCCGGAGAAGTAAATGTCGTGGTCACTAGTTGTTAGGTGCCCACTATTCTTCCAATGAGTTTCACTAAGTCCACAGATGTTTAAGGGCTTAATCTGAGGGCCAATTGTACTGTTGTAATTGGCCAATTTATGAAATTAAGGCTTTTTTGACAGTTTGCGATAGACATGTGAATGCGAACTTTGCTTGAAAGTGTAAAATTGGCCTTCGGATTGCAGAATTTGTTCGAAAGTGTCATTACTTTTTCTTCATTAGTAGAATTTGCACTCGGGTTATTCCTACTTACAAATCAGATTATGGTCTTGAACTTTGAACGTTCTCGATACCACCCCATGCGACACGATTGACGATCAACCTTCCATAAAGCTACTCAATAAAACGATAGATCACATCACCATCACCATCATCATCATCACATTAAGCAAGAAGCTTGGAAAATACAAATTCAGTTCCACCTCTATAGCAACTCGCTAGTCCTTCCCAAAAGCTTCGCAAATGATCACTGAAATATTCCTCAAGCTGCGTTATATAAAATTCTCAGTAGCGCCACATGAGAGAAGGAGAATTACTACAAAATCGAGTATCGCCACAGCGAGATATCCGCCATTCGGCCAGCGGAGGCGTCGCACGTTCGTTCGTAGGAGACACACTGGGAGAGAAAATAATACGAAGTATTTTCTTTGGAAAATATCAGAATAGTAGGAATTTTTTTCCTGAAATGACTTCCTGCTGATCTCAATCTATGAACCAATGAATATGATTTCGCTATAGAAGTGGCAAAATTTTGGGCACAAAACTTGATTTACTGACGTGCCAGCCACAAGAACAAGAAGAATGTACGTACTCGATGTCCACTGCTGGTGCAGGTCGTTCGCTCCTCAAGTGTCGTCACATCAACCAATCCCGTGCGTCTTGCATCCAGCGGGTTCCGTAAGCCATCGTGCCACATGATAGCAGGCCTTCCGACGTTGTGTCTTCCAGTACGCGGTGGCCACTCCAAAATCTTTCCACCCTGTAGACTATCTGATCTGCGAGCAATGTGCTACTGACAGTTAAGTTTGGCGATTCTTCGGCTTATATTAGTAAACTTGGTTCTCACATGATCGATAGGGTGACAACGCGACGATTGAATTTCAGGAAACACTGCTAGTCGATACTGTAAATATCTGACTGTGAAGACTAACGTGGAGTGGCATACCTGTTTAGTTTGATGGATTGACAGCTCACAGAATCGCACTCCTGGTTCAGTCTCAAACCAACAGAATTTTCACACGTAATTGAAAATGAAATAATATAAAGTTGTGCTCCATGTGTGCTACAAGTTTAGCATATACGGTACATAGTTGGTGGCAGTGCGCTCGGAATATGCTCGATATAGAGCACGTCGCCTCCACTCGATCCCGGTGAAACATTGCTCTAGTTAGTGATGCGCTTTAGAGCGATATATCGATGAAAATCCCTACTTATATTATTATTATTTATATGCGAAAGTAACTTTGTCTGTCTGTTTGTCCGTCTGTCTGTCTGTCTGTTACGCTTTCACGCTAAAACGGCTGAACGGATCGGCATGAAATTTGGCAGATATATAGCCTGGGATATGGAGAAGGACATAGGCTACGCGATAACCGATATCCACGCGGGTGATCAAGGTTTTTTATGGATGGGAAATCATCAAATGATTCCTTCCGCTCTGGGTGGAGCGGAAAGGAGTGTCAAACTCGTACTGACTAAAACCCATCCGTGCTCCTCCTGGGGCTCTAGACAAGTGACATTTTGTCAACGGTAGCGTGGCGAAAGCGATTGTCATTATGTCAAAAATGTATGGGATTGACAGATGTCATCGAAATGTCACGTGACCAAATTCCTATATTTTGGCATTTCGACAGTCGCATCCGCTAATTGAATGGCACATTGTTTAGGACCTCTGGTGGCCTTTGCTTTCCGGGGTCGCGGTAACGCTTTCGAACAAAATCCGCAACTCTGGCAGGCACTGACCCTAACCGCGGGCCCCGTCTACTATGCTGACATCTCTTTGAGCCGCGCGTGGAATACAACGCGCCTTCGAACCTGGCCCGGCTTTGATCGGACGGCGAACCACCCAACGTGAGCCGTCCGCAGGCCCGCACCTATGGTGTCCGTGATTCACCCTGCGACTCCCGACGCCCTGGGCGTGAGGGTCGTGTTTAATCATTCCAACAGAGAGAAAAAATGCGATCCGATATAATATTTCATATTTAATAGTGATGCACCACGAAAAATCCTTCGCAATGACTCTTGGCTTGTATTTTAAATAAATTGGATATTATTGCGCATACATTGAATTCACAGACATAAACAGCGTGAATTAATGTAATGAATACCTGCTAAGGCCATTGCACTCATCATTATGAACAACTTTTACTGTGGGACCAATTCCGAAATCGTGAAAAAATCAGCTGTTCAGTACATTTTGTCGATTTATGTGCACAGAAATGTATGCAGCAGTGGTAAATTATTAGTTAGAGTCTTTATGTACTAATGTAAGGTTACATAAATACAAACTGAAACAGGGTTCCTCAACTTACTTACTCACTTAGATTGAACTTATTATTTTGAGAAACCTTTCCAAAAACTACCTATAATTTTTCCTGCACGATTTTGATTCATATCTTAAACTAAAATCAACAAAATAAAACTAATCTTAAAAGTTCATACAAATTTTGACTTTATGGCTGCATATTTATAGCCATGTCGTTTTCTCAAAATTCCCCAAAACTAAATTTCGTTTGAAGGTACTACAAAAAGATATTTACTATTCAAGATATTTTGAAAGATTTTCAATATTCCCCCGAGGTAAACTAACTGAAAGTTATACTCACCTTGTTTTTAAATAAAATCAAAGTGTACGCTGGCTGCATGTTGCCGGCTGGTTCTTTATGAACTTCATAAAAATGGTCGTATTTACTGGCAAAGAACGGAGCCCCTACTAGGAGCACTCGACTTAGAACTGGTGTTCTGCTGAGAAATGTTAGTAAAGGCAAAAAAACACTGTAAAGTACAAACATAACTTTGATTTCGGAAGTCGGTATTTTTGATTGTTTATTTGTAATTTAACACGGACTTCCGAAATTAAAGTTATTTTGTTCGTCTTAGACTACTAAACAAACCCACCGGATTGAACTACAGCTATAGAAACATTGTTGCTACCACAAAAGATTGATCACACCGATGATTTACCGAGGTAAAACTTAAAACAGAAAAATATAAGCGCGGCACCCACAGATATAGATAGACCTAGATAACGCAAGTTTCACGATCTGTATGAAAACCAACCATTTTTTGACTACCTACTAAGACGTCAAAACAAGAACTATTTGATGGTAAAATCAAAACGATTCAAAGACGTGTAGCACCTAACTGACCTGACCACCTAACTGACGTCCGACTAGCGTACACCGATGTAGACTGAGCGCGGAAGTGGCGGCTTACGATTTTTGTACGTAAGCTGGGCTTCGAAACGGGCACGCGAAGTAGTTGCTCTTGCGTTATCTATGCACCCTTCAAGCTGGATGACAAGAAAGCAAAGCAACTTAGTGTTTAAAAAGCTGAATAGCATGGTGGAAGCACATTCTACAAAGGAATATCTCTTTCTCAAACATTTCTACTCCTACTTTATCAGTATAGCAACCTTGGACTCTATTGCAACCTTGTCTCCCTTCTACACTCTTACGCGTAAAGTATTAACCAGCTAGATAATGGACAGTACTCTATTTCAACCCTGAACTGAAATTAACTTCGTACGTACAAAAAGGAAAATCTACATGTATAGAAAACACACGGCAAAGAATATTGCATTGTGTTTCATGATAGGTATCGACTGCGAAGTGCCAATTGACATTTTTCGAGAAATTCACTTTTTTATCGTTTTGAATTTAAAGGCGTTTTTTCATATTCATATTTTAGTGAAATCCCCTATACTTTGTGCCAGATAAACTTGCAATAAAGTACATTGACCTTTCCCTAATATCCCTTCGTAAATACCCGAACTACAACATTATGAACCATTTTACATTACTAGAGAACATAAAGGATCACGATAGAAGTAGATTCAGGACTGCTCTAAGTCTTTATTTCTGTTTTTGATTTTAAGAAAGTCAATAAATGTATGTGGGTCAATGACCGTTATTGCACATTTATCTGGAATCTACTATAAGTGTTTTTTCAGTTTGTGTAAATTTTTGACTTTATCGGTTCAATGTGAAATCTCCAGTGTATTTTTAATTACAACGTCATTATTATTATTCTCAATTAAAAAATAAGTATATAAAAATAAGTATATAATACCAATGTTTAGACCACCAAAACTATTTCCATGAGAGCACCAATTAATATTTTTGCTTGGTGCTCTAACGGGAATACTTCGAAATAATCAGGAACACACAAAACAAAAAAACGATCGCATTTCCTTAAAAATTTACTCAAACACCATTCTTCGCCACCCACCCTATTTTCCTGCTCACCCAAAATTCAAAACTTAGAAAGTTCTTCAAAGGTAAGCAAGTAACACCCTTTGATACCTCACCGCGTTCAGAACGTTGCATTTTAACCAGTTTAAAATACTTTATGCATAGACATTACGGCAAGCTTTCTGTACTGGAGAAATTTCATCCGATGCTCAAGGAACCGGTGCTCGTGGATAAGGAAATATGGCTGGAGTTTTATGGCCTGAGGGACTCGGTTGTGTTTGGAACTAGTTTTATATAGGTTTGAAGAATATGGTGCTCGAAGAATAGATGGTTGATGGGATTTAAAGATTCTGCAGTAGCCTGGCGTTGGAAGGCTTACTATTAGTTGGATCCATGACCTGGGGGTCTACTCTCTAAGCCCGAAGTCCGTAGTTTTGGCCTTAGTCGGGCGTTTTCTACTCTGTATCACCTACGGACTTACGATTAGTCCCGAACCCGAACTAAGAACTATTGTCATTCATTCTGAGTTCGGGTTCGGGACCAATCGTAAGTCAATGGTGATAGGGAGTCGAAAACGCCCGACACTACTGGACAGCAGCATTCTCTGTAGACACATTGGTACAGCTACACTGTGATCGCCAACCCGCCTGCCAAGGGTGGCGAATATGGCAAACCCACCCCATTTGGGGGAGGCCTATGTCTAACACTGAACGTCTTTCGGCTGATATGATGATGTCTCTATCCCAAGAAAACAAAGTAACTATTCTAAAGATATGAAGTGAAACAGAACCTTATCCAGTACTTCATAGTTTCTCGGATGTAAAATACCACCCAGCGGCAGCCAATAGCGGCGGCCAATTTGAATATAGAACGCCCGCTCGGAATTTATAACGGACACACGAAACTTAAATGTTCGGCAACTGTATTGTGTAGTTTGCAACTGGTTGTTGTAGCAGTTGCTTTTGTGTGTGACCTGGCGAAATTAAAAAGGAAAAGTATTTGCTAACTATTTTTGTGCTGCCGTGAAGTTTCGTTCAGTAAAAATTAAAGCCGGGTTAAGTTTAAAAGTGATGCAAGTAGGCGGTATATTTTTTGTTTTTCAATAAACAGCTTTTTTTAAAATCTTAAACAGTCTTGTCAAGGGGCATCGCGTTACTCAGTTACTGGGTTGTGGAGATCAGATAGGCAGTCGCTCCATATTAAATACTGGAACTTATCAAAAGAAATTGATTTGATTAAACAACTTATTTAGTACTAGCAAACCTTCAGATCTTACTCTCAAGGGATAAGTTTACTTGGATAATAACCAATATTTTCTTGACATTACCAATTTGACTTAATTATAACAAAATTTTCAAATACCTTTATTTTTAAAACAACTTAAAGTTGTGCTCTTGTCAACAAAAAGTGCAATTGCGATTCAACAATTCCAACCAGTCGCAAAATTACACAATATGTCATGATTTTCGTTCGAATTTTTGAGAGCAATATTCGTATTCGTACAGAATCTACGGAGTAACATCTGTAGTTCGGGAGCAACGGAGCAGATCTTACAGCTTCCTTACCGAAGAATATGTTATAGAAAATATGATTTCGTTTGGAATATCGTGTGCTTTTGTTTTCTTTTGAATTTGGTGCGAACTTTGGGAGTTGAGGTGTTAGAAAATTCATTTTAAGCATCATTTGCATTCCCATCTCAGTCGTTAACTGACAAAAAAGTAGGGAAATCAGAAGTATTTTTAAAAGATAACTGACCCTTTTGTGTAGAATGCGAAGGCGATTATCAAAATGCTAAAATACAAGGTATTTATCACGTGACATTTCGACACCCTTTGTCAATCCTGTACTTTATGTTTAAGAGCGTGTACGCCGTATGTCATTTCATACAAACTTTCAAGTCCTTATTCTTCAAAATGAATCAACCGATTTTAACGAAACTTGGTATGCATACCCTAGATATCCAGGTCTAAATATAATAGTTATCAGAAAACATTTTTGAAAAAGATTTCAGAGGGAGAGAGAGAGCGATTTTAAGTTTTCTATAGAAAGTGAAAAATCACTCTATCCTTCCCCCAGAACTCTTTTTCGAATTTTTTTTCTGATATCTATTTAGACCTAGATATCTAGCGTACGCATACCAAGTTATATTGAAATCGGTTCATTAATTTCGAGAAATAAGGATTTGAAAGTTTGTATGAAAAGCCGTACCGCGTAAACGCTCTTAACGTTTTGACAATCGCCTTCGCGATAGAATTTTACTTGTCTAGAGCCTTATGCAAATAGTTACGTGTTGATGTTTCAGTCAATATCTAAAGTGCTATACAAATAAAACTAAATTATTTTTCGTCTCAAACAGATTTTTGTTATTAAAGCAGAACATTTTAATGGGGAGTCCCATTAATGATTTCTCTTCTATATTTATTATAGTTTGCTTTAGATGCAAAACATTGGAAAGAATAAAATCCAAGAATTCGATCCTTTTTTCAGATTTGGAATAGTGCCCGAAGTGTTCCAATAAATGGCTCTAACGATTTCCCTTATCACCGCTCGTAAAAGAGGGTAGGCTGTCCACTATCGTTGAGACTGAATAAGTTCATTGTGGACTGGTCAGCATTATGATACATTTCTGCCTACCTTCTTTGAGTTAGTTATCGTAATGAGAGTTGTAACAGATGAATATTTCGAAATCCATGTCTTCTGCTTATCTTTTCTAAGAAAAGATACACACATACTAATATTTATACTCTTTGAAAGACACGACCCTATAAACAAACATAAATTCAAGACCATTTTTCCAAAGAGATCAGCAGAAACTACAAAACACTTGCTACGATCCTGACATCCTCTTGAATCGAGCATAGATAAATTTTATTTTACCTAAAGGGACAATGGCTCTCTCATTGCAAATAGATATTGCTCCACATACCAGACATCTGATTATTTACCACAACCTCTACTAAATTATATCCTTGAAAAAAATCATGATAAAAAAAACTAGTACCACCAAAAAACAAACTATAGTTCGCCTTTTATTTATATTCGGTAACTTGACAGTTCAAAGTGTATATATCGTATTTTGTAAGACAAGTCATTAAATTAATATAAAAAAGTTTGGGTAAATACTACATTATTTAAGTCAATTCAATTTTGTTTATTCTTACACCAACTCACTTGTTTTTTTTTTTGCAAAAATCTGACTTTCGAACTGTCAAGTTACTGAATACAATTAAAAGTCGAACTATATCATCATCAACCCACCACAACCAGAATTTAACCCTAAAATTAATAAAGTAACCCAGCACAGAAACGTTAAAACTAATAATGCAGGAGCAGACCAGATTGCACCAATACATTGCACCTGCCCGTACTAGCACTGGGCTCTTGTCACCCCAGGGGCGCGCCACCCCCAAACCTCCCCGAAAGGGGGTAGGGAGACCGCTGTACGTGTGAAACTGGTTTTTTTATACGTATTATATTATATTGAACTGTGGGAAACTGGGTGGTATTGAGAATTTTATGTGTTTGTATTGTCTTGGGTGGGACGGTGCTTTTGATAGACTTATGACCAGCTTTGGGGGGTTTCAAGATACTAAAGCTTCTCTGGTTATTAGATGAAGTCCATTGTTCTTCCATCGCGTTCAAAAAATAGTTGGTTTTGGTAGGTCACGAATCAGGCTGACTGGTTATTACCCCAAACTTAAAACTACTAGAATGATGTGCACACGATGTAAAATTAATTAAAAATTTCTTGGTTATGTCGAACTCAAACGGGGAAACTGAATGAAAAAAAAAATTATTATCTATACAGTTTATCCAAAAATATACAGAAATAGAGTACCTACTAACAGTGAAAATAGAATCAAAATTGATCGAAAAACAACCGAGATAAAACTATTTTATACAAAATGTATATCTTTCTCGCAAAAACGCTGTTTTCTATGGCAGCTGTACAGGTGTCATGGTATTTGACGTCAGAGTTTATATCGGACTTCTCTTTCTGATTGTCAACTTTGAAGCTTTACAACTACACCGCCGATGAAGGTATTTTAAAAATTATTTCATAAGTGCTTTCTAGAGCTAATAAGTATTTATTTTTCCAAATAAAAAAAATTCATGCATATTTCCTATTGTCTTCAACTTTCAAGAATAAAATTCACACCCTACTTCCCAATAATGACCAAATGATCACCAGATTTAACTTATAGATGGTATTGAATGAAGCTAGAGAAGAAAATATTACTAGCGGTCTCTTTGACATAGAGTACAGTGTTAACTACGGTGACCCTTACCAACAACTAAGTAACTACAAAGAAGGCCTACATAAAAACTTAGAACTAGACGAAAATCTATATTTAAACTCAGCCTCCAAAAATAACAAATACTTTATGCGGACAATAATCTATTTGTCCCTCAGG
Organism: Melanchra persicariae; assembly: GCA_947386135.1. Taxonomy (NCBI): domain Eukaryota; kingdom Metazoa; phylum Arthropoda; class Insecta; order Lepidoptera; family Noctuidae; genus Melanchra; species Melanchra persicariae. The sequence goes on along the minus strand of OX376661.1, from coordinate 1,650,224 downwards.
CCGACATTGTAGGCGAGGATAAAAAACTTAAAGCTCACATCGGGCGGGTGGGATCATAAGGCATTTTTCCGAACATACACGAGCCACTACCCCCCTCCCTCGAGCTAACCCCCCCAACCCCCGGTGATCTGCGCCCGATACCAAAGAGTAGCCTGAGAGTTTTCTACAGAGACTTCCGAAGTTGGACTCTGTTTTTCTTTGAAAATTTTTAAGTTTTTTAAGTGTTGAGTTAAAGTTCCAACCGTAACTTTGTCTAATAACGCTGCTATATGGTATTCTGTTCAGTAAGAATATAGCTAAATCTAGGAAATAAAAAGGTGAGTCTAAAGTTAAAGTCTCCAACAAAAGTCTACTATTATAACTAGGGTAAGGATATCAAATAGGATTTTTAAACTAAATTAGGAAGCATATTGATAACAATTCACTGGCGAATATGAATAACTCTGAATTATGAATAACTCTTACATATCCATAATAAAATATTTACTCTACCAATCTTATAAACTTGAATAAAACCCAAACTTCTACGAAACAAAATGTAGTACAACAACATACATAGTCCAATCCCAAACGTAATCGCGTACTGAAAAACAGCATCCTGAAAAGTGTACTCTCTGAAACTCAAAACTAACCTACAGGCACTCTTTGCTTCTTCGTCTCGCCGATAGCCTGCGATGTGTGCGGCATCGGAACGCTGAAAGACGCCCTGTGACGCCGAAGCCTTCCTGAAAATGTATGCTACCCCCCCACCCCCACGCTCAAGCAAAAACACACACAGCGACACAGAAAAAACCTCACCAATGTACGCCGAAGACGGCTGTGTGCGTCAATGAAAGATTACTCCTATGTAGTAGCAATACATATTCGTCGAGCGAAAGGATTTCCAGCTGTGTGCGTTCTGTGTCAACGCTGTTTCGTATTACAGTGCACAAGTGTGCGTGTTTTATTGACATTTTTATACATGAAATTTTATGTGCACGATTTAGATGTTTTTGTATATAGCTCGTGTGCTGGGTGTGTGTGTGTGTGAATTATTTGCGGTCGCTTTCGATGTTCGTAGAATACTGAATGGGTGTAATTAATTCGTTTCAGATGAAACTGTTCGGGTTGCTTTCCGTGAGGAATATTCAGGATTTGCTGAAACTGAAGGATTTTCATTCGACGGTCTGCACTATTTGTTGTGCATAGGGGATTTGATTTCGAGAAATACTTTGTGTTTAATAAATCTGTGCTGGTGGCGGGTTCTAGCGAAATTGTGTCGGGCGCTTTGTTTTCCGCTGATGTTGCGACATGTTTGAAAGTTTTCAATTTTGTTTTTAATGTTGCAATGAAGAGAACGTTTTACGATTTTGCAATCTGAGCATAGTTTTTAAATGCAACATTATCTGATACTTCAGGAATGAATTTACACTACTCTAGAGAGAGTTAACACAAAGCCTCCTTCTACTCTAGAAAACTTTGTGTTCTTTGGTGTTTACTGTACATTTACTTAAAGGCCGTCAGCTCGAGTGATTTGTTTGGTCTCGGGTTTGATGCCCAAGTTGAACAAAATGAAGCGACCTATTTTCTAACAGGTGACTTAGTATTTCTAACAAGTTATATATTAGTAGTGTTAGAAACATATCGTAAGGAAATAACGTCAAACACATGAACACATCTATCCCTAGTATTTTATGAGAGACTGACTTAAAACGCTCAAATACATCATCATCATCATCATCATCATGTCAGCCGAAAGACGTCCACTGCTGGACATAGGCCTCCCCCAAGTGTCGCCACAACAACCGGTCCTGTGCGTCTCGCATCCATCAGCTACCAGCAACCCTCATCACCCCAGGTCATCGGGCCACCTTGTAGGAGGCCTTCCAACGCTGCATCTTCCGGTACGCGGCCGCGACTCCAGAACTTTTCGGCCCCATCGACCATCTGTTCTGCGAGCAATGTGCCCTGCCCACTGCCACTTCAGTTTGGTGAGCCTTTGATCTATGTCTCTTGCGGATATCATCATTCCCGATTCGATCACGCAAGGAAACTCCGAGCATTGCTCTCTCCATTGCCCTTTGGGTGACTTGAAGCCTTTTAAGCTTTAAGCTTTCCGGGAGGGCGGGGCTCAAATACAAATTTTACAAATCAAGAACCATAAAACTCTTTATTTATCTCACACACCTTCTCAAAACAACATCAAAAGTGACCACAACGAAACGATTGCAACCAAAAAGGAAGCAAAACTAACCAAAAAAACTATCCCCTGGCTCGCCCGAACAAAATTTACATAGTTAATAGGAATCGGCCCAAACACATCTATACGAACATGCACAGACAGGGGATCTTACACACACTGGATACGGAATTTTCCTCTGCCGTATTAAAATGGACTTCAAAAATATAGAGAATAGTTAATTGAGTATGGAATATATTGTATGGACTCTCGTTATCTTGGCGCTGTGCAGAAATGTTCATCCCCTTTTTCCCGTGCATGGTGAACTGGTTTATTATATAAGAGCAATAGATATAGGTAACTTGAATACGAATAAAATATATGATTAAGCGTAGATTTCTGATGATTTTCCAAAATTCCTAGTTAGCTAGAATAGTATATTAAATAAACCCTAAAAGCATCGTATTTTTGTGTGTTTATATAAAAGTGTTTGATTACCATAAATGTGGTGATTTAAAAAAAAAACTGACGTTCTAATTGGTCGTAAGTAAAAAAACTGTTTCAAGAATCATTTATTTTTTTATGACCAAACTATTTCCCATGTTTGGTGATTAGTGCAAGACCCTGTTATTTGTAGTAATCGTTATTATTAAGTCCATTTTTAACAGTTCGTGGCATTAGTTTAGGTTTCAATAACAGGCCTGGCTCTAAAATTTTCATCCATTGGTTTTCTTTGGACTTGTCATATTATTCAGTGACGACCGTGTACCGGAACACAAAGGGTTAGAAGGCCTCCAACAAGGTGGACCGATGACCTGGAAGGCCTCCAACAAGTTGGACCAATGACCTGGAAGGCCTCCAACAAGGTAGACCGATGACCTGGAAGGCCTCCAACAAGGTGGATCGATGACCTGGAAGGCCTCCAACAAGGTGGACCGATGACCTGGAAGGCCTCCAACAAGGTAGACAGATGACCTGGAAGACCTCCAACAAGGTAGACCGATGACCTGGAAGGCCTCCAACAAGGTGGACTGATGACCTGAAAGGCCTCCAACAAGGTAGATCGATGACTTGGAAGGCCGCGGGAGTCAACTGCATGCGAGACGCAAGACCGGTCTATGTTGCGGTTCTTTAGAGAGTCCTATTCCCAGCAGTGGACGTCTTTCGACTGAAATAATGATCATGATGTCACATTCTGTCTTCATCTTTTCGTGTAGCTTGACTCGTATTAGATTTAATCAGACCAGTATTGAAGAGCCTGTACAGCTCTATCATTGGCCTCGTTTAGATCTTGGATAGTGCTGCTGGTGGTTTTGGATGGTGCTCCACACTGGCACTGCGTTTGGGATGGGTGAAGAATGCCCCATTTGGCCAGATTAGTTTTACAGCGGCCAACCTGGGACCGCAATCGGTTAAGAGATTTATTGATCACATTCTATGTATGTATAAAATAGTTTTGACAATCCCATGTTGATCCCTGAACACTACAAATCTCTAAATATGTTCAAAGATTTCAAGACAAAACTTCTATACTGCTTTGAAACGATACCAAATACAACATAACTATCACATACATATTTACAATGTATATTACCGTCCGCCTGCATCCCCAAGGTACGTGTGTGTCTTCTATTTTTATTTCCTTGCCATCCAGCACGTCAGGAGTATATGTACTATCTTTGAAAGTCGTGCGACTAGAAAATTACGACTTTGTTCCATTCTGTTGCTCTTCTTGACCTGTTTTCTGGTGACAACGATGTGTTTTGTTCTGAATTAGTCCTGTGTAATGGATATTAGTGCATGAAATTAAGGATTATTGATGTTTCTAGAGATTTTAATATAAATGTGAATGGTTATTAGAGTGGAGAAGGACTAACGAAACGATGTTAGGTGTGTGATAGAGAAGAAAGGAGTTACTGTAACTCTTTTCTAGCATATAAATTTTCTTTAGCAAATACAACGTGTAACAGAATAAACGCAATACCTGTTAACGGGTCATTGTACTCATAATTAAGAACAACTTTTACTATGGGACCAACCCTGAAATCGCGAAAAAAAATTAGCTGTTCAGTACATTTTGTTGAGTTATGCGCACAGAAATTTAAGGAGCATTCGATTGTCTTTTTTACTTTTTAAGGATTATTTCTTAACACCTACTGAAGTATTTTTGCGTAGGGGGTTTTTTAAATTTTTAATTTAATTTTTTGAAACTCAAAAAAAAGTATGTTGGTCAATGACCGTTATTGCACATTTATTTGGCGCCTACCATAAAAATAATCATGGCTCTGGTAGGCGCTCAGCCTAAACACAAATACTGTTTCTCTATAGGGTGAAATCACCTAGAGGCACGTGAAACATTGCAACTGTTAACTGCAAAGTAGCATACTCGTTAGTAACTAAGGCTTATTACCATTGTGGTATAGACCTTGAAAAAGAAATCCTGTTCAGGGTCTTTCATTCAGGTGCATGGTCATTTAAGGAAGTGTTCTGCATCTGCTATACAGTAGACTAATGTCATAAAAATAAAAAATAAAATGACTTCTTCAAAAAACCCGACCTCCAAAAACGCCTGAAAAGTTCAAGAAAAATCACTGTTGAAGCAATCTGATGCGATTTGTTTCGTTTATACCTATTAGTTTAATCACAGATTTGATGTCTTTTACGAGCTTTACTGTCGATTTATGAAGTAGAGTTTTTTTTCAAGTTAATATTTATTTTTATTTTGATATTTTTTCTTGGCAGAATAGCAGATAGAGAACACCACTCTGATCACGCACTTCTGGAACACTGTGATGGTGATTTTGAAACAAAATTGCATAAACTAGATTAAAATCCACAGGGGTTCACAGACTATCCTGTACGTTTATTTTGTACAATTTCTTAATAAATTATTTGGAATTATTGTTGACAGTGAAGTTCTTAAAACGAAACCGTTTTAAAACCACATAATTAATATAAGCTTTCATCAAAAACAACATGATAACGTACCTTTATTTCAAATAGACCAGTTACAAGCACTTTTGAATTGTCAAGGTATGTTAGTCAAATAGATAAAGCTAGTTCTGTCGCGCTAGCGACAGGAGTAGCAAGTTGTTCTGAAGCAAAACACGCTCACCGATCCCATCTCCAGCACGGCAGATCATCCATTGGTTCTGCTTTAACCCTCAGTAATAAAATCACACAATAACCAAATTTCAATAAAACAATTATTCACCACAATAACTGATTTACTGTTCTTCAGAAACCCATTGAGCCAAGAAACCCATAAAGACAAGGCATTAAAAAAACCTTTTCAATAATTCAAAGTGGCGCTAATATCCGATGAAGATATAAAAATGCATCGATGATTACTATCGCAAAGTTTTTCTGTTCTACAATAACAACTAGAAATGAATTGTGCAGAAAATTATTCATACTTACATCCCTAACTGATGACAGTACATTATCATACAAATTACTGTCTTCTTTGCACACAAAACACGCGAAAACCGGCCCTATTTTCAACATGTTAAAGCTTGATCCAACTGTATATAAGTAACTCTTGGTAAGATGGTAAGAAGTATACATAAAAAAGAGGACGTCCTTATTTTTATTGAAGATCATAATGTGCTAAGAATTAATTAGAATAAAAAGCATAATTAACATATTGGATAAAAACTAGTAACAGCTGATTGTGAAGTGGTAATACTAGGGTACGATGAAGACTGAAGAGTTAGTTGTTGACTAAGCAATGAGTTTGTTGTGTGTCGTCACCCTGTCAGGAGGTGTGTTTATCTGAATAATTAGAAAATAATTATATACTGCTAGGAATAATTACTTACGCATAAGTTTCTTCATTCACTGATGAAGTTACAAATCAGCCATAGGTTTACTTAAACTGAAGTTTTACTGTCACAAATGATGCATTTGATGTTGACTAGTTTGTGGTACAAATTATCAATCGACAAAGGTATTTTTCAGATAGACAGCAAGCGGGAAAAACATAGTGTTACGTGTGGGGTGCCACTAAAAAGTGAAAAATAGAAAACTTTTTCACAAAAAAAACCCTTACCACCTAAAACACCGACTTTCGAAATTAAAGTTATTTTGTACTTTGTAGGGTTTTTTTTTGGAAGTCGGTTTTTTTTTGTGAAAAAGTTGTTTATTCAATTGTTTTCGCTGTTTGAACGTCACTTTGTCTAGAGCCTATTGTTATACTACATTAGAAGCATTTTCTTTACATGTAGGTAGAACAAAAGAGTTAGTAACTAAATACGGCTCTCCAAGACCTACAGACCTGCTTACAACAAAAACTACTAAAGAAACCTCCTTGAACTAAAATGTAAAGAGCATATGAATCCCTCAATTATCATGAACTGAACAAAGTTCTGGAATCGAGATGTATGACGTGACCTCCCCATTCTCCCCAAAAGGGGAGGAATGGGGAACGCGACCCACTTATCCCTGTAATATAGTAATGGTGGAGAAGCATTTATTAAATTGTAAAAATCTTATTGATTTCCTAGTTTGTGGGGTATGAGTGATGGGTAGTGTTTAAGGGGGGAAAGGGGAATGGGTAGGATTTGTGATTTTTCCGTTCAATGTATGTAAGTGGGGACGGTATTACTTTGTGGTTCTGCGAACAAATGGGGCTAAGAATAGACGTAAAAGGAAAAGAAGTAATGTTCAATATTTTCCTCAAAACTGACTTGTTCAAGTGGAGTACAGTTTACCTTTATTTTTCACCGCATATTAGTACGACCAATGCCTGGTTCGGCCCGAAGGATCGCCAAATTGAAGTGGCAGTGGACAGGGCGCATTGCTCGCAGAACAGATGGTCGATGGGGTCGAAAAGTTTTGGAGTGACCGCGTACCGGAAGACGCAGCGTTGGAAGGCCTCCCACAAGGTGGACCGATGACCTGGTGAGAGTCGCGGGTAACCGATGGATGCGAGACGCACAGGACCGGTTGTTGTGGCGACACTTGGGGGAGGCCTATGTCCAGCAGTGGACGTCTTTCGGCTGATATGATGATGATGATGAGTGCCCGGTTTGTGAATAAAAAATTTGAATTTAACAGGGTAGATGACTAAAAAAATCTAAATAGTCCGTCAAATAGATTTCCAAAAATATTAGACACACTTTTTCATTTTTCACGTAAACAAAAAATTAAAACGATACAGTGCGTTGAAAACTCCTGTGACGTCACTTGTAAGTACACTTTTTACATACACGTGACGTCTCCAGCCCCCACTCCTGATCTTTGATGTGTTCTATCTTCGTCATATTTATTGATTTGATAAAGCAAAAAATACGTGTCCAATATTTTTCGGTAATCTAAATAGAATCATAATTATATTTTTTAACCAGGGGCTCTAGACAAGTGATATTCTATCAACGGTAGCATGGGGCAGGCGATTGTCAATACGTCAAAAATATATGGGATTGACAGATGCTATCGAAATGTCACGTGACCAAATTCCTACATTTTGGCATTTCGACAGTCGCATTCGCTAATTGAATGGCACATTGTCTAGGGCCTCAGGAATCATCCCTATTACGCTGCTCCGCTCAAGCACCGTCAACACCCCGGGGTGTTGTATAGAAAAATCCGTTGAGCCCCGGCAACACACCGGTGTGTCGCGCGTTAAATCTCTATTATTACTAAAACGCAAGGTATTTTATACTGTGGCAAGGTTTACACACTCGGGCATAGACATTATTGATCGTCTAAGGCCGTCTCCGACAAAAAATATATGTTGGTAGCACTGAAAAAAAATCTCAAACAGACGCTTGGAAACTTTGTGGTCGCGAGTGCGTGCTCCTGTCTAATAAGTGAAATAAATAAGGTTTGTGTGATTAATTCAACAGTAAGTAAACAAATGTTTATTTCTAAGTAAATAACACATCGTTTTATATAACATTTGCAAGAAATATCATCATAAAAATACTTTTACGATCAAAGTAAAGTTACGTGTAAAAGTCGCAGTTCGCGCAGCCATTATTTATGATGAAATTTGACTATTTTTGGTGTGCAATCATCGTTAAATGGATAAACATTCATAAATAAGTAGTTATTATATAGTTTTATACAATGTTTTACTAAAATATGTCATGATTAGACCTAATTTGGCAAAGATATGTACCGTGAAAAAACCGTTACTTTTTTCTTTTGTTCTCGAGAATATTGACTGCTTTTGGTTATAATCGTCGCTATGTAGATGAATATTCATTTATAAGTACATACTAGATCCTTGTAGAGAATGTGTGCACGAAATAGCATCATAAATATACTATTTTTGATAGTTTGAAAACCGGTCACGTAGCTCGTCTTGCTTTCGAGAATTTTTACTCGTTTTACATATAATACTGTATCTGTAGGATTTGTGAAGCTCTAAAACTAATAATCATTCATTATCATCATCATTTGAGATGTATTTCATAGTATATAATTTATATTTCGATTATTTGCATGATGAGTCCCAAAAAGTACATTGACCGTTGACAGTAATGACACCTACTATGCTGTCCAGTCATATCTGTATATGTCGATAGATTTTATCGATAAAGTCGGTGTTTTCGTGATTTACTTATTCGAAAATTTGACCGACTTGAAAAAAAAGAAGGTTCTCATTTCGAATGCATTTCGCGTAGCACTAATGTCCCTAATTGATGAAACAATTTTGCACATATTGGAAACATATAACATCACGCTTGTATTCCTTGATGGGCAGGCAGAGGTGACATTTCACCAGTTGTGTTGTTGTTGCGTGCACAGGAGCTTGAGACAAAATACTTTTCTGTTAGCGTTCATGCTAACAATTAGTACAAAATGTATGGCAATGACATTACCTGTGGAGAGAATTACCTGGACATGAGTCATTTGACAATTCTCTTCGCAGGTAATGTCGTTGGCATACAGTTTGTACTAATCGTTAGTGTGAACGCTAACAGTAAAGTATTATCTGAGACCGCAGGTTGTAATTGTAAGATATAGTTTATATTTTATATGTTACTGGCTAATGCTTTGCAATGTATTTTTTGTTTTTATTTGACACAACAACTAACACATGGCTATTTATTTTCATTGATAAAGATGGCTTCCTGGAGCGGACATGGGGATGCCCCTTCCAACTTCCTCGACATCCTCAACGACGAGGACTATGAGGATTCCGAGGGGTTGGAGGAGTATTCCCAGAGCCCGGAGCCCAGCGAGAGGGAGGAGGAGGAGGAAGACGAGGAAGAATTCCTCGATGTTGAATTCCTCGATGTTGAATTCCTCGAGCCTGAGTGCCTCCAGGTTGAGGGGAGGGGGCACTTCCAGGCCGAGGAGACCGAACCCATCGAGGTAATTATAATTTGAATTACTCCCATCCTAATATTATGAATGTGAAATTACTACTCATCATCATCTGCCTAGCCTTTTCCCAACTATATCGGAGTCGGCTCCCAGTCAAACCGGTATTTTACGTGGAGCGGCTGCCTACCAGACCTCCACAACCCATTAACTGGGTAACACTGTACAAGACTGAAATTATTACTATGTCAGTACTAATCGAGGATTTTTCTTTTTTCTAGCAAACTTAATGGATAAGTATTTAACCGACTGAACGCAGAAGGAGGGTAATGTTTTTTGTTTGGGTTTGGTTTGTTGTGGTTTGTTTTTTGCCGCATGGGTTATTTATTTGTCCGACTGAACGCAGGAGGGTAATGTTATTTGTTTGGGTTTGGTTTGTTTTTTGCCACATGGGTTATTTATTTGTTTTTCAGCTTTGGTGTGGTTTGTGTTTTGTTGGTGCTATTTTATGTGAGGTCTAATCTAATATTTTGAATAGTAGTTTCTGTACTTATGCTCTTATTTTTCAGTATAACGAGCCCGCAGCGGTCAGCGGCCAGCCTTGCCGGATCTCGTCGATGTGGGACGAGAATGGTAGCCCATTGCCCATGACGTAAGTAATTTTGGTATTTTTCTCGTTTTTTTTTCCTTTTTTTCTGTATATAAAATGAAAACCTTTTGTTTGATAGGTCAAGGTCGAGGTCAAGATCGCCGCTGCCACGGGCTCCATCTGCTGCTGATGGCTCAAACTCGCCGCCCCTTCTGCCGTAAGTATAACTTGTATTCATTAGCCTTGTATAATGAATCTTCGTGATTTGCACGTACATAATTGTATTTACTATTTTTTGGGTTCCGTACCCAAAGGGTCCAAACGGAGCCCTAATGCTGTCACTCACGTGTCCGTCCGTCTGTCTGTCTTTCTGTGTCTGTATGTCTGTCTGTTCGCCGTCTGTCACAAAACTTTCTTCTGAAGATTTTTTACTTCCCATTGACCTATGAACTTTAAATTTGGTGATGTTTATTATTGTGTGTGTGTATGTATATTTTACTAACAAATACCAAAATATTGATTTCCCTTTTTTATCTTAGGTTCAACGTTGTCGTCACGGCCCCCTTCGACGACGCGATGGAGGAGGACCACGTCTTCCACCTTGCTGATGAACATGGGCTGTTCCAGCAGGTGGAAGACGTGGAAGAAGACGTGGCGGCAGAGCAGCTTCAGCAGCAGCTTCAGCAGCGTCGTCCACGGCGACGTGGCGCAGCGCAGCGCAGCCGTGCAGTGCGGCGTGGTGGTGCAGCGCGGCGTGGTGGTGCTGCGCAGCGTGGCCGAGGAAGGGGGCGTGGGGCGCCAATTGGTGACCCCGAGTGGGTAATTGGGCAACGTCTGGTGCAGGTGTATGTAGATGATGATGATGTGCCAGAGGATTTGAGGATTAACATCATGCGTGTCGTGAATGCGAGAGAAGCTGCGAGAGTGCGGTTGGTTAACAGAGAGAGAAGAGAAAGAGAAGGGAATGAAGAGTTTGTAGATGCGGATGATGGCGAGGTCGAGTCCTTCTTTGCTGCTGAAGGAACTTCCAGTCAATTCGAATGGTCAGCTAACATGGCTGACTTTCGAGGCGAGAGGGAGCAATTTCTTCCTCAGCAAACGGGGGCGGTTGTCGCTTCCGAAAACGCGTATGGGGCGTTTAGGCAGTTTTGGGATGAAGACATGCTGACGCACATCGTCACTGAGACGAATCGACATGCCGCAAGGCTTATTGGTTCGTCCGCTGCCTTCGCCCGTGGTTGGTATGACACGAATATTCACGAAATTTTGGTCCTTTTTTCCTTCTGGATGATGATCGGAATCATCCGGATGCCCTCCATTATGTCCTGCTTCACCACAAACCCCCTTTTGCAGACCAACATCTTTAGGCAGATGTTCTCCCGACAACGCTACGAGAATCTTTGCCGCGCTTTCCATTTGGTTGACAATAGTAGCAGACCGACTGACTCGACTGACCTTCTGTATGCTCTTGGTCCGATCGCAGATCGTTTAAATGTCCTTTTTCAAAAAGCCTACATCCCATCCCAAAATATTTGTATTGACGAATCCTTAACTTTGTGGAAAGGTAACCTATCCTTCCGCCAGTACATCAAGTCCAAGGCAGCCCAGTACGGCATCAAAACTTATGAGCTTTGTGAGTCGAGTACGGGCTACCTTTGGTCATTTTTCATCTACCGAGGTGCTGGCACTTCCTATGAACCCGGTCTCCCACCCTGTACCCTGAAATCCACTACCACCGTCCTCAACCTCATCAAACCTCTCCTCAACAAAGGTTATACTCTTTTCATGGATAACTGGTTCAATAGCCCCCTACTGGCCAGATTTCTGAAAACACGCAAAACCGACTGTGTAGGAACCTTGCGTGCTAACCGCACCGATGTGCCTCCACTCTTGTCGCTGTGTAAGCTGAAAGATGGCCAGTTTGTAGCACGTCATTCCGGCGATGTGGTGGTCTTGGCCTTTCAGGACAAGAAGCGTAAGATCTCCACCATCAGTACCTACCACGGTGATTCACAAGACCAGATGGAGGAGAGGCCATATCGCCCAACTAAGTACAAACCTCAAGTAGTTTTAGATTACAATAAGGGTATGGGAGGCATTGATCGTAAAGATCAAATGCTGGAACCATACCTGCTGGAAAGAAAAAGAGGCCGGAAATGGAATGTCAAGTTCTTCAAACATCTGCTCAACTGCTCTATTTTGAATGCCCGCATCCTTTTGCAAAATTCGGCGACTACTCCGAAGGAACACATAGTGTTTCGATTGGAGTTAGTCGATCAAATTATGCGTCACCACCTTCAACGTGTCCCTAAAATCACACCCGCCCATCCCGAGTCCAGCAGTTTGAGCTACTCACGGCCTCAAGTGCCACACTTTCCTAGAAAGACAGACCAACTCGCAACTGGTGGCCGCCATTTGCGTCGGCAATGTGCTTGGTGCAGCCAGCAGCACAAACGAGCAAGTACTCCGTTTGTTTGCTCAGGTTGCGAGGTCTCCCTTTGTATAGTGCCCTGCTTCGAGTTATACCATACAAGTTAACTCTTTTCCATTGGCATCTTTAATTTCCAGCGTGACAAACATACAGACGACATTAGCAGTTATTTAGTTTTATCTATTTATTTATGTATACACACACATATTTATTTATATGTAGTATAGCTTGGTGGACATACAGACTGACTGACTTTATGTATGTTGACAGTTTTCCTAGAAGAGTATACCTTTGCCACAAAGTCTAACAGACAGACAGACGCACATTTAGTAGAGTCACTCCTTTTCTCGGTCATACAATCTTTTCTGTCTAAGCGCCGTGTTTGTGTGTGATGAGTGCTAGACTGGGGGTCACCAAAACTATATAGAATAAGGCCTATGCCCAGCAGTGGGACACTAGGCTAAACATTGTTGAAAGTTGTGAAGGTGCACATATTATATCTGTATTAGTTCTCAAACAAAACTTACTGTACAGCTTCGTTGGTTGTCACTCTGCTGCATATTTTGCCTATTTCATCAATGATCACTGCAGCTAAGTACGAAGTTATACACTGTATCATGTTTCTACATTATCCAAATCGCAGTTTTGCTAGCAGATTGTAAGCAGCACCTTTGGTATTAACAGCCTTTTTCATGTATTTTTCTGTGTATAAAATCCACATGCAGTTGTTTTTATAGAAGTAAGCACCTTTGTACTTTATATTATTACTAGGAGCACCCCTCGGTTTCACCCGCATGTTAATCCAGGGTATAAGCATCTACATACCAAATTTCATCCAAATCGGTCCAGCCGTTTGGGCATGAAGAAGTAACTAACATAAAAAGACACAAACATTCACCTTTATAATATAAGCGTGATCACTATTTATATGTTTGAATTTGTAGTAAATAAATATTTTTATAAATTTAGAAATAGGCAGCACCTCTGTATTTTACCTTTCTATGTTGTCTATAAAAACCATAACTTTACCATATATTTCTGTGTAGTACATGGACCCTTTCGGTATATCGTAAAATAAAATACGTATTTTTCAAGAATAATGTGTATTATTTTTCTGCCCTATGTAAACATAGTACATAAAATAAAGAATAAACACAAAACATATAAAAATAAATAATGAAAAATAATAAACTAAAATGTATTATTATTTTAATTTTCTCTTCTAGACCAACCTTATCGATATTTTATCCTAGTGGTGTGTCCCATCACTACGACATCTCTCGCACTCCATACGTTTTTTTAGGTGAATTCAGAGGTTGGTATCTTTGTTTTTTTTCATCTAAGTGAGTAAGTATTTAGAGTAATATGAAAATATAGCTCAATCTTGTATGGGTTTGACTAATATTCAAATTCTAAAACCTAATATAACATGTGAAATTAGCTAACACAAAAATATTGCCGATTAATTCCCTCTTCAAGGAAATCTTATCACATGACAATAATAGTGGCATATTTTTACGACATAAAGGTAGCTATCAATCAATAAAGGTATAAGTAGTATCCTAGTTACATTTTTTATTAGAAACTACTCAATATAACTGGGATGAGCGTTTACAAAGTCATGCATTTTATTGCGCAATTTCATAAAAACTGCTCGGCGGACTATGAAGTTTGAGTATGAATATTACGAAAATTTTATATAGCACTCTCAAAAAAAACACTGTTATTAGATTACTTGTTTATTCATAGTGTAACATGCAAAATTTCGAGTAAATTGATACAGTAATTTTATCAGAAATCGATATAAAACGGGAACGAACACACTATTCCAACTAGTTCTTTGAAAACATCATTTGTTTATAATACAAGTCTCGTAATACGAGTATTGTTTACATTATAGATGACGCTCTGTTTATTCAAGAACACAAAACAGTTTACAGTAAGTAGCTAGACCCAATACAAGCATCAATAAACCATTTTTACTGAACAGCGTCGTAAGCTTATCGCGCCGCAAAAAAGCGGGCGGGGCTTGACGGATGTTGACATTTAGAGTGCGAGTGCTTGAGAGGTTAATGCTAAAGTTTTCATAATATAGTAAAGATTGACAAGAGGCCCTAGACAATGTGCCATTCAATTAGCGAATGCGACTGTCGCAATGCCAAAATGTAGGAATTTGATCACGTGACATTTCGATAGCACCTGTCAATCCCGTACATTTTTGACGCATTGACAATCGCCTTCGCCACGCTACCGTTGACAGAATCTCACTTGTCTAGAACCCAAGGTCTTAACTTCAATTTGTCGATTTGTGTTAATGTATTTTAATGACCCATGGATCTGTTTAGCAGCACATAGTGCATTTGATGATTAAAAAAAACCATTTTGTTTTAAAACTCAAGTGTTTTTAGCCCTAAAAAAAAACATCCAAATGCGCCATCAAACTACCTCCTTTTAACACATGAAATTAGGGCACAACGCATCCAAAATTATCACGGCAAGTGGTGACAAAAACAGCAATATCTACGTCTGTGCCGTTCAAGGGCCGTATCTTGCCGTTCCGAGCCGTTCCGAACCGTTCCGAGCCGTTCCGAACCGTTCCGAGCTGTACTGCACCGTTCAAGGGTCTAGCCGTGCCGTAGAGCTCGATGGCTCTTGTACAGACATACGCTCCATTTTATGTATGTATGTGGTGGAGCTTCTTGCATTTTTCTTGTAGTTTTCGATCAGAAATAACTGCGACTTGAAAAATAAGTATAGATCAATTTCAACTTATTATTTATTGCCTTGTTTATTTATTTATTTATTTATTATATACTTTATTGTACAGCGATAATAACATAAAAAGAACATTAGGTACTAACTAAAACACATGTACAATGGGCGGCCTTATCGCATTCCGCGATCTCTTGTTGTGCTATTAGTAGATAACGTGGGGTCCTGGAATAACCAGACTACCCAACACTATTTTTTTTTTCACTAATGTGATGCTACTAGTAACCGATTTTTAAAAAATGCCAGAATTACTAATATCTACTCTAATATAATACTAATATCCACTCGGCAGTATTAACTGCCGAGTGAATATGGTGATGCCTAGGGGAGATCTATGTTATAATAACCTTATTTCGGCTGGAATTATGATATTTCTTTGTTTTTTTTTAAACGGGTCCCCACTCTAAGAGTTTCTCCTGTATCGTGGGTGCGTTTACAAACATACAAACTCACATGCACAAACAGCCAGACCCGGAACAACTATCTGTAGGCCATACAAATATTTGTTCCGTGCGGGAATCGAACCCACGACACGCAGCGCAGCAGCCAATCGCTCAACCACTGCGCCAACCATGTCGTCAAATATTGATGGATCACTGGATTTCTTCCCGATAGATCTCATCCCTGCTTTCACCAACATAATTTCTCCACTGTGGTCAGTCTGACCACGTAGTATTGAATTTAGGTGTATTGACGTGGTGTTGTGTTGGAGTTTCAATTCTGTTAACATTTCAAAGTGTTCCTAAAAATAACATCGAGTGATTCCATAGGTAATAGAGCCAATTAATTACCAACGAAGGCTAAGTAAAGGCTTCCTACTTTCTTCTGCTTTCTTTCTCCTTCTTCCTTTCTCTTGCTTCTTTTCTCTTGCTTCTTTTCTCATGCTTCCTTTTTCCTGCTTCCTTTCTCCTACTTCCTTGGTCTATTGTTTCTTGGTGTCTGACGAGGCTCTACACAGACAAGTATATCGCAATTTTTAAGACATATAATATCAAAAAGTCGACATATTTTACATAACATCTTGCACAATTAATATTTCTATTGTTACACTCGTAACAATTGCGCTGTGACACATCGAGACCGCTCATTACATTTGTGTGCCGTTTGCGCCACACACTCATTTCTTACATGTATGGGAAATTTTACATGCAACCTTTTTGTAAATTAAATGGTACATGATGGTTTTACAGTTACTGGGTTGTGGAGGTCAGATAGGCGCTCTATGTAAAATAGATAACACATAATCGGTGCAAGAATAGAAAACACAGCACACAAAAGCAGACTTATAAAAAATAGAAATATTTAAAAAAAAAACAAAAGAAAAAGACCGAGCACTATGATTATGGCAATCTATGGTAGAAGTGCCAAACTACCTACCTACTTAAACATATTTGAAAATGGAAAAAAAATATGCAGTGCGTGTGCAGCTGCACCAAATGAGAGTACAGCTCAGCATGTGCCGGGCAACTATACCTGACGCTGGTATTCTGCTTCACACCTGCAGGAAATATTGGTACTCTCAGCTACATCGGGTGGCTCGGCCGATGCCGGAATACACCATATTTGCAACTTCGTGTTTTCTACATGTCCAAAGTTTTGCAGAGACGATGAATAGGCTGCCTGAGCAATAGAGTAGAGGGCAGCAAAGAAGCCATTCCTGCACTGTTTTGCTATCTCTCCTATACTTAAATGTGCCAATACCTTACTTTCGATGAATTTATTTTCATCTTAACTAAGCTAATCAAAGTAAAATGTTTTACATATGTTTGTAAGAGGTATACAAGGACGTATTGATGGAGATAACAAAAAATGCTGATAATGATAAACCACAACAGAAAAGGTAGTTCATTTATAATTTTAAACATGTGAAATTAAACTGCTGAGTCTGCTTCCACCAATAATAACGACGATTTTAATTTACGCAAAGTGCGACTTAACAGTCGGAAGAGCAAAAACAATAGTGGGTCACTATCAAATTAGTGTCAAAAACAAATGTAATATTATATGAGTGAAATTCATCACTGACACACGAAAACCAATTGGTATCAAAAGGAAATTTCCATAACGTAGAACCAAAAAAACAAAACCCAAACAGCGAACACAGACACACACAAATCTAAACTCAACACAGATTTATATCCTCATACTTTCGAAGACAATAGAAATCCTAACCTGGCTCCGTCCTAACGTACGGTGTACAAAACAACACCTAACAACTAACTCGGCTATACGTAGGAGGCAGCACTCCTAACAAAACCCAGGGACTCTGCTCAAAGCGCGAGAAAGTAGAGCCCTCTTTATCTGAGAGCCGTCTAGGAGGGGGTGGAGGGGGGGAGGACAAGTGCATCTCAAAGAAATGCAGATTTTACACGTCGCTACTCTTCGGGTGTGTCGGATGTATCGCGTAGACTGCTGCGTAGCGTTAGCAAATGTGGCGTAAATGGAAATTAAAAGGTTGGTTATTTTTTGTGAAAAAGAAGATGGGGTGTATTGTTTAGGTGCGTATAAGATAAGATTACCGGAAAACTTTCAAGATACTTTTTTAGACAACAGTACATAATTATGAGAGAAGTAAAGAAACTTCAAACTCGACTTGTTAGCGGCTAAATGTTCAATAATATAGGTATCTCAATTTCAGTCAATATTAATTGGCATGTATTTAACGCGGCGACAAACTAACCTGTTATAGGGTTTTAAAAATAATTAAGATGGGTAGCAAAAATAATAGGTTGGCAGCTACAGTGAAGTAGCATTTTAAGCATAAAGTAGCAGCTTTATATAGAGATGTGAGCTCTGTTTAAATTTAAATTGGCAGTGATTCTAGTATAAATAAATAAATATTTTTGGGTGGTTAAAAAAAAATAACGAGTCGGGGTGCCCCAAGTCCCGAGCTCGCTTCGCTCGCTCTTACACCAATTAAAACACATATACGTATGACATCCCACTGTTAATATTAGCCGCCAAGTCATTATTTTTTGTAACCAATTAGTTAGTCGCCTAATAAGTTGTTATTCGCCTCAAAAGTAATTAGCCATATTAATTCAGTTCAACTCAGTTATCGTTAAACAGATTTTTTCGAGACACTTGCATGCCTTTGTGAATGAAACGATGAATGAAATGCAGATAGAAAAAGACAACACGCAATTCTGACCCCTAACAAATTGGGATAAGAGCGAGGATGATGACCTCCATATTTATGTTCCTATGTTTAGTGTAAGCTTATCAAAACATGAACCGTAGCAACCAATTTTTAAGTTTTCAAAAATTAATTCAACAATATTATTGATTATCTTTCTTTATAAACTTGGCGTCTACTATTATATCCATGTATAACTTCTTGCCTATTATATGACAAGATATTGCAACATGTAATTCAGGTAGACATAGCGTGACAGATACGTATCTAAGTACATTTTTATACAATACACCGCGTTGCGTTGGATTTATGAGACATTACATTAAAAGGAACTGTTATAAAAACTAGATATTAGATCATTATAAAGTCGACTCGGTACTGTGGTCGGGTAGCACGCAAAGACGGTTTTGTCTTTATCAAAGAAAAATATTATTTATTGACAAGATCTGTTGCTGCTTGAAGGAGGCAAATTGTGCGTTAGTTTTAATTAATTATTGAAGCTACATACTACGATGGTTTTCATTATAATAATCATTTTCTTTTCTCGTAAATAGGCGCCAAGTATCTATTGATATTATAATGTTACTACAACGTCGTGTCGCGATTTTTTCCAGTTCTCGTAGGAATTTCGGGAAATCCTCTCTTAGTGACACCGACACTCCCCAAAGAACCTACATGCTAAATTTCAGTTTTCTTCGACCAGCAGTTTCGGCTGTGCGTTGTCTATCAGACACTCAGGCTCATATTCCGAAACTCTAACTCAACTCAACTCAAACTCCAACCCCATCGGAGCTTGTCATAAATTGAAGTTTTTGCATTTGTTTGAACACTCTCGAATACGAAAACGTCATAAGACAGGCTTTCATTGACATTTTCGTGCTCATGTTGAAGTTGGAGTTCGAGTTGCGTTGGAGTTTACGTTTTGGAATATGGACCTCAGTCAGTTGCGGAAGAATTGAGATTTAAATATTGATTTCAAAAAGTGAACAGTAAAAAATATCCAATAAGCACTTAAGGAAATAACTGGCAGGGTGCGACATATTGTAATGTATTTTAAGAAAAATATACCTACCTGGCGTGACGACTTGGAGACGTTCATTACGGATTGGTCGGCGACAGCAACTGACAGGGAAGAATGGAAGGCTATGGAGGAGATCTTTGGCCAGCAGTGCGACAATATGGGTTGAATAAAAAAGTACCTACAGCATACTTGGAAAATAGCTAGGCAGTTCAGTGGCCTTTTCCACGGGACCATGCATTTTCCTCTACAGAAGGTACTATTACTTAACAAATAAAAACATCGTTATCGGATTAGTACTTCCAGAAATTACACTTTACAAACATATGATAATGCACTGAGGGTACTGTTGGGGCTGCCGTGGCGTTGCAGTGCATCAGGGATGTTTGCGGACACAAATATTGATGGCCGCCATTATTAGAAAAAGATGTGCCTCTCTGATGACGCGTATTCGCGGCAGTACCAACACTATTCTCAGTGTGTTCGCAGATCGGTGGGATTCCCCTATGATGCAGAGGTGGTTGAAGCTCCACGCTAAAGTGTAACTGCATATTTTAGTTGTATATGTCTGTATCTACTAACGTGTAATCCTATGGACTTTGTCTGAAATAAAAGTAAGTATTATTATTATTATAAATGGATAGTATATATTTGATCTACCTATCTGTACAAAACGGCTGTCCAAAATCTCTACGAATCCTAACAATCTATTTCACGCTATAATTGCTAATTTTACTAACAACATAAATAAATACAATAACAAAACCCTTCTTCCTATTTTGCAGACCGTACACCGAATATGACACTCATTATAGCGCGCCAGTAGGATTTGTGTAAAATATGTCAAACGTAAGTAGGCGACGAATGTCTCACCGATCTCAACTCTAATGTTCTTTGTCTAATTGTCGGAAGGTGCTACAAGTTATGCTTAAAGAAAAACTCATTAAAAACACATGAAAATTTTAACTCCAAAACGTCATTTTTAAATAGGCTCATGGGATTGACATCATCACATGTGTATTAAAATCCCTGAAAAAAACAAAGAAGAAAGAACTTACTTTCTAAGGGTTTCCAACCTGAAAAAGTACCTACCACCACCGACCTTCTCATTGATTTATTAATATATTGCTTCAAAAACATAATATCTGACGGGGAACGGGCCCCCTTGTTATTTTTAAAACAGTGACGTCAGCAATGCTGACGTCACTATTCCATAATCATCATGGTGCTGGTGGTGGTTACTCATATCGGAAATGAAATACTTGTTTTCAGTATCAACTTATATTCTCGCTGGTGGATAGCACACAAATGGCACACAGTAAATATTCGTCAACAACAAAGAATGACTCACGATATTACGGAGCTCCGCACCGTCCGACGACTCGACTTAGAACATGCTATGGCAACTTAGAACAAAATTAAAATTCCATTTTTTTATTGAAAACAGCGCCATCTAGTTTTTAGTTCAGGGAAACAAATTGCGGTGTTGCTACGTTTAAATATCTTTTTTTTCTTCTGGGAGTTACTTTATAACATTAATCAAGAAAAATAATATAATTTCATGATCTTCTAATATAAAATAATAGAATATATGAATTAGTACATAATTAGGTTTTTATTATGAGCTTTAATAGTGAAGAAGTTATATTTTGGTATTTAAACGTGCAAAAGTTTGCTTTTGAATGGCCACACTTGAATTGCAAATGGCTGCGTGTGGGTGTAACTACTCGTGCGCATTTATTTTCCTTTTGCAATAGAGTTTTTGTTGTTTCGCTAGTGCATCTGCAGGTTGAGTTGAGCTTTCGTTTCTCCATGTTATTGAGCCGCGTTACAATTCGTTCGTACGTTCGTGTTGTGTTGTGTTGTGTGTGTTGTTGTTGTAAACAACTGGTGCAAAGATATCAATAATGTTCTCACTGGCAAAATAACCTTTTGGGATATTAACGATTCAATGAAAGAAAAGGCTAATCGGCACTACCCTTATCATAAGGGACGAAAACGGCGAACATAAAATTTTATTGTAATGTGTGATGTTTTTCTAAATAAAATAGTTTAATATTCAATTATGTGGTTTTTTTTCCCTTTATGTAGTACGTATGTTTGTAGTATATAGCGGATAAACTCATCTCTCTACCTAATATCGTAAAGGATCAGACAGCAGCTATGTACCTACCAACCTATACATTTATTTATATAAATTAGTTCCCTTAACTAAAACCTAGATGGCGCTGAGTTCGACCACTTCCTAATATTAAAAAATAAGGTAGAGTTGCCTGTCTATAGCCAGTATACTATTGTAGTCTTTGACTTAGAATGAAATGTGAACGGTCGGGCGTTCGTATTTATACCCTTCGGTTAACGTCGTTACAAATCTATCGACTCATGTTTTCTTTATGGTTCGTTTTTAAATTCTTGATTTAATTTTACAAATCATAAAATGAATTTAGAAGTACAAATTAATTAGTTTAATAATTTCTAGTAATCAACTAAAAAAGTTAATTAAATAATCGTTTGAGTGACTTTTACCAACTTCAAATAAGCAATCACACAGTATTTGAACTTAGAATAATCAAACTGACGCTCGATTACGCCTTTCCGCCGGCATTCATATTGATTTATTCGACGCTTGATTAAGCCTTCGCGCCGATACGGCCATTCTGACAGGCGGTGCGCGCTCTGCACCAGCCTGAATGTAGCTCTTGATAGTTTTAGTCAAAGTCAAAACGTTCATTTATATTAGGCCATGAAACGGTACTTTTGAACGTCATCATTTCCATTTAAAATAATACAAAGTGACTCTACCGTCCGTTCACAAAGGTAGATTCTATGGAGAAGAACGGACAAGAAACTCCATAGTTACTCTTTTCAAATAAATGTTTTACAATGTTTATTGCGGGTCTCAAACCACGGATATTAACGGAAACCAATCTCAAAGAGATTAGTATCCGACATCCGTAGTCAACCAATGTTGCACTATGGTTTAAATGTTAGGAGGGTCTTGTAGGTTTCTCGGAGGGACTCGCAGATTTCTCGGAGTCTCGTAGATTTCTCCGAGGGTCTCGTAGATTTCTCGGAAGGTCTCGTAGATTTAGTCTTCTAATCTGAAACAAGTTATGGTATTTCTTTGAGATTGGTACCTGTAGGCAAATGTTGAACTATGGTTTAAAGATTAGGAGGGTCTCGTAGATTTCTCGGAGGGTCTCGGAGGGTCTCGAAGATTTCTCGGAGGGTCTCGTAGATTTCTCGGAGGGTCTCGTAGATTTCTCGGAGGTTCTCGTAGATTTCTCGGAGGGTCTCGTAGATTTCTCGGAGGGTCTCGTAGATTTGGGAAGATGAACAAGGTCGATGCTGTGCTATACACAGAGGCTCTAAATGGTAAAGGATAAGAAGTCATTATTTCTTTATAAAAGCACTTTGTTACTCGCCTTTTGTTGTGGATGTGTGTTTTCTGTATTTGAGTTTTTGTGTTTGCTGCTCTTGCCTTTGTTTGTGAGGTGGAAGGCACTGGTTGTGTTGCCCCAGCTGGCATTGCAGGTTGTTCATCTTCAGCTGCCGATACGGTTGCCTGATCACCTGGTTTCTGGAGCTGCAGCTGATAATGCGCAACCTTTCGTGGTCATCCTCTTTGGAAAGGATGAATCTTTTGGCTGATTAAATCGGTGTCTATCTTGATTCGCAGATGGGGCCATTTTTTGTTGAGCAAGTTGAGTCAGGGCTTCCATATCCACTGTTTGGTCATCAATATTTATTTATTTTTACTTTATTGGGACATAAAACAGTTACACATTACAATTAGGTTGTAAGGAAGAAAATTAAAACTAGGTGAACGTGTAACCCACACAAATGTCCGCGAAATAATGGTAACGAACTAGTTATATAATTGAAAGCGTGCGTTAATTTTACAGTAAACTAGGTAAATAGGTACTCGTAGGTATTTTAGGGATAATATTAGGTGTCTAAAGTAAATTATTTTAAAGATTCAATAGCCAGTCTTTTGAACTTTAAGTGTGAAAGCGCGAAAATATCCAAGTCGATAAAGTGTGTGTTATACGTATCTACGATGCGCCGGAGAGGCGCTCGTGCACCAGCGTGAGTTCTACACCTTGCAGTGTGGAACAGCTGAGGCACGCGCGCCCCCCGACGCATTACAGTTCTAGGTACAATGTAACATAGATTATTAGTGATATCAGTGCAATCGAACTTGTTATTGCAGAGACCGTGTAACATCAAGGCCATAAGCAAGCTGCGTCTGGACTCCAAGCTTTGAAGTCTATAAAGTTTCAATAACTGTGTATATGGTAATCTGGATTTAGTGCATCTATAGTGCATAGCACGTAAGAATTTTTTCTGAACCATTTCAATTTTTTTTATATAAACATCAAAAATGGGACTCCAAATCGGGACTGCGAATTCCAATTGAGAGCGGACCAAAGCTTTGTATAGAAGTAGAAAAGTAGACGGTCGTTTAAAGTCATTTGAGGAACGCATGACGAAACCAAACATACGATACGCTTTGTTAACAATGTTGTGAACATGAAGATCAAAGTGCAATTTCGAGTCCAGTGCAACCCCAAGATCTCGAATGTGGTCAACTCTTTGCAAACTAATACCTTGTAGCTTATAGTCAAATGTTATAATTTTTTTGTTTTTTGTGAAAGTAATTGCATTGCACTTAGGTAAGCTGAGCTGAAGTTTGTAGGATAAACAATATCGAGAGAGTCTGTCAAGGTCCTCCTGTAGAAGTAGGCAATCTTGTGCGCCTTTGCACGATTTGTAAATTTTAATGTCGTCGGCATACATTAGAAATTGGGAATGATTGAAGCATTTCTTAATGTCATTAATAAACAGCGTAAAGAGTAGAGGGCCCAAAATTGAGCCCTGGGGCACCCCAGATGTGACAATGATTGAGTTCGATTGGAAGCCTTTAATAACTATCTTCTGTGACCTGTTAAATATATACGCCATGAACCATCGTAACAAGTTGCCACGAATGCCGTTGTATGCAATTTTATCTAAAAGCAGTTTGTGGTCCACCTTGTCAAAAGCCTTCCGAAAATCCGTGTACACAGCGTCAACTTGGACTTGTTCATCCATGTTTTTGAATAAAAAGTCAGTGAACAGCATGAGATTGGTATTCGTCGAGCGACGTTTAACAAACCCATGCTGCTCACGAATAATCAGCTTATGAACATGAGAGTATACTTCACTGTGCACAAGACTCTCGAAAAGCTTCGACAAGGTGGACAGTATAGAGATAGGGCGATAGTTTTGTATGTTGTGTCTGTCACCACTCTTGAATACCGGTGTGATATGTGCCCGTTTCCAAATATCGGGAAAAGTGCCTTCGCGTAAACATTTATTAAATATAATATGGAGTGGTAGAACAATAATATCTGCGGTTTTCTTTATGAAGACAGGTGGCAAACCATCGGGGCCAGGACCTTTATTTAAGTCTAATTGCTTTATTGCGTTATGTACAGCATCGACTGGCAAATAGATTTCAGATATAAAAGGCGAATTATCTGCATATGTGTCAGGTGGCTGCCACATCTCGGGCTAAAAGTTCGTGGGTTCATAAACAGAGGTGAAAAAGGTAGAAAACATGTCACATATTTCATTTGGATTATTTGAGTTAACATTGTCAAGATACATATTTGCTGGAATCTCCGCCCTGCCCTTCCGGTTTGAGATGTAAGTCCAGAAATGTTTAACGCTAAACGGAATACTGTCTTCAACCGATTTCATATATCTTACGAAACATTTGTCACATTCAGATTTAAAAAATTTACGGTGGGTAGAAAAACTTTCATAATCCGATGCATTACCATATGTTTTCCATTTTTTCCAAGCTTTTTCTTTAGATTTAAAAATACGAATGAGAGAAGGGGAGAACCAGAAAGGAAAGCGTGAATTTTTAAGACGAGTTAGCGGAACATGCCTTTTAATTATACTATGAATTTGATCGTAAAATACATTTACCGATTGTTCGGCAGAAAGATCGTAAAACAATTGATTCCAGTCTAGTATGCTCAATTCGTTATTTATTAGGTCGTAATTAGCTTTAAAAAAATTGTGTCGCGTAGATAAGTGACGTTTCATGGGTATTTCCGTGGTAAGCGATGTTACTACCGAGAATGGCGGGTGGTAAACATCAAGCGGTAGTAGCGGTGTGCACGTTTTAAATTCACAATCAACGTTTGACAAAAACAGGTCCAGTATACGCCCTAAGTTGTTCCTCTGTGTATTGTATTGAAAACTATTACTTAAAGAAATAAAACCGCACAAAAAACCACCCACACTATCAGTCGGTTGTGGAACAACATACTTACATCCACTACGGTCAAGCCAGTTTATCCCTGGTAAATTGTAATCGCCTGTTATATAGAATGCATCAGTACTTGTGTGGTTAATGACATCCAGCAACGTATCAAAGTGTGATGTGTACAAGTTATCCGAAGAACGCGGCGGTATATAGGCTGCACTTATGACATGACGCTTAGCAGGGTGCGACCCCGGCAGCTGCACCAAGACGTGCTCAATATCAGCGCAAGAGGGGCGCATCAAAATGCTGGTAGGTCGCAATGTGCGTAAGACTGCTATCAGTACCCCCCCACCGTCACGCTTCCCCGTGGTGCAGCGGTCGCGGTCGCACCTGAACACCAGGTACCGGTCATCAATGAACTCACTGTCAGATATGTTTGGTATAAGCCAAGTCTCTGTAAGAATGATTACGTCATAGGAAAAAGATAAGATATTCATAAATAATGTATGTAGTTTGGTACGCAGTCCTCGACAGTTTTGGTAATAAATAGTCAAGTTGTACTTATCCATCGAAAAATAACAAATGTAAAAGGAAGTTACCAAAACAAAGCCTGGAGTCCAGCTCAGTTACAATTTTTGTACTAAACAAATTAGAATACGTAGACAGGAAAAAATAAATACCCAACAAAATAAATATTATCAACAATTGCAGATACAAACGGTAATAAAGTAGGTAGGATAATATTATTATGGTTCCAACTGTTTTTTTATAGTAAACTTTTATATGAATGCCGAAATGAAACATGAGTGTTAAGTTGACAGTTATTACAAAAATTTGGCCATACTCAAAGCTTATTATTACAATACGATTCAGATATTTATTAAATAACAAGTTATTTGCACATTTATTTATATACGTGAGGGTAATCGTAAAACATTTCGCGCGCGTTTTGTTAGTAGAAACTGCGTAAACAACACAGAGTAAGGTACGAGTCAGAGAGTTCAGACTATATGGTAAACAGATCAGAAAGTTATAAGATTTGAGGCAGTAATTAAATCGCACATTTACGTTATTTTTACACGTATAGGGAAGCTTATTCAGAAGGTTTTTTATAGGGTTTAATTTTAGATAAATCTTCTTCGGAACGAATAGTAAAAGCCGCTTCGGGGACGTCAGCGCGAACAAGTATAGCTCCGTGTTTAATCCAAACAAATCGATATCCGTTTTGTTTTGCAGTCTCTTTTGTTTGACGAAATAATTTCTTTTTCTGCAAAGTAAGATGCTCGTTTATATAGATTTTTTGTGAATGGCCACTCAACTGCAATTCTTCAGATGTGATTCCCTTTTTGAGACGTGCTGCTGCAATGAAGTTATCACGTAGTATTTGGGTGGAAAGTTTGACAACTATGTTTTTTGGCCTTGTGGATTTTGGATTCATTAGTGGAACACGATGAATAGTAATGACGTCACGAGGTGATAACGGTTGCTTGATTAAACTGGTTATATTTTCGAGGATCGACATTAGATTTTCACCGCGTTTCTCGGGCAGATTACTTATCTCGATATTACAGTTCCGGGATTTCTGTTCTACGGCTTCCAACTTGGCTTCTAGTGTAGCGATTCGTTGATCAACTGCCTGAGTGGACGAAACCTTTTCCTCAAGCTTCGTTACGCGACAGGCCAAATCCTTCGACTTCTCTTCCAGACGATCATATTTGTCGCTAATGAACTTGATAGATGACTTTACGCCTTCAAATTTGGATAAAAGTAATGAAAACTTTTCGTCCTGTTTTGTCAAACAAGTCTCAAGCATAGATTTTATATTTGCCTGGAAATCTTTGAGTTCATCACGCCAGTTTGGGACATCATTGCCCGACATGCCTTTGCGGAATGTGACGTATGGGGGAGGAGACTGCTTCTCTATTAGAGACCCATCGATACTCATTTCACCAGATCGCGATGGATCGTCGATGTCACTAATGTGATCATAAGTACTGTTTATAGTGTTCATGACTGGTGAGAGGTATGGGAGTCACTGTCCGCAACACTACTCTGTGACAATGCAGGTAAATAGGTCCGTGAACAAACACAAAAATTGCCGGTAACACCGATGGGTTTATTAGTCACACACGCACTGTACACGCACCAAGTTATTATTGTTACACTGAGCAACAAGACTGAGTAGGTACTAAGTTGTTGATGTTATTGTTGTTGACACTGAGTGAGTACGAGACTACCGTTTAGCTCCGTGGCGCACGACGGAATGAAATATTAACGAGACTCAGGAGTTCTGGAGGCACACAATGTTTTCGCCAGGTCTTCTTATTCGTGTGGGTAGTAAGATCTAACGACCCCACACACCCTAGTGTCAGAGTTTCTAAACCGCCTCAAGGGCCTCTGACATGGTTTGACGACCGCCATTTTCGCCAGGTGATGAGAGTGAGTGGAGCTATTCCAGTCACACGCTGAGAAGTACAATTTAAAGCCAACTGCAGTTCTTCGAGATCACTGCCACTGCTCGGCTGACTCCTGGCGTAATATAATGGATGTTCATTCCAAATCGATCACAGTAGTTTTTGAATCCCCCCCAGGAACTCTCTTCTTCCATCAACGATGATTTAGGCCGGTGTACCCAAGAGGTGCACAAGGCGATGCAGAGCAGCGAGAGTGCATTGAGGGCGTTTGTTGTCGGCGTAATAGAACATCACATACTTCATGAAATCATCAATCGTGACAATGACTTATTGATGTTCATTTCCCAGTTTACCTTTAAGGTACTCCACCTTAAAATCGTAATTTTGCAGGAAAGCCCACCAGCGGAGAATCTTTGGGAGGAGGTCCTTTTTGTGTTTCGACGCCTTAAGTGCATCACAGTCCGTTATGACCGTGAACCTTCGTCCGTAGAGGTATTGTTGGAAGTGTTTTATGGCGCGAATCACTGCTAGAGTCTCAAGTTCGTATGAGTGGTACTGACTTTCTGCTGCAGTTGTTCTCATACTCATGAAAGCCACAGCTCGTAGTCTTTCATCAATAATTCGGAAAAGTACTGCACCAAAACCAAGACTACTGGCATCAGTGTACAATTGTATGGGTACTGCCTCTTGAAACAATGTCAGAACAAGAGTCGATATTTAAGCATTGTATTGTTGTACTTCTTACATCTTCATGTTTCACCCTATTCCCATTTTGCACCTTGTTTTGTTAATTCGTACAGAGGTACCATTATATGGGAAGTTTGGGATGTATTTTCTGAAGTCATCAGCTAAACCGTTGAACTGCCTTACTTGTTTTTGACAGTTTTTTTTTTTTTTTTTTTTTTTTGTTTCTGGAACTGGTGCCTTGACGAGAGCTTCCACCTTCCTAGGACTTGGTTGCACATGTCCATCTGAGAAAACGTTTCCCAGATATTCGATGGTTCACTTGAAGAAGCTGCATTTGTCCGCATTGATGGAATAACCAGCTTGCTACAGTGCCATCAGAATGCGTTCAAGGTGTAACAATCCTTCAGCAAAATTCGTACATTTGCTTAGTACATCATCAAAATATACTTGCACAACCGAGCCAAGGAGTGATAACAGGGCCCTATTGATGCAGCGTTGGTAAACTGTGCAAGCATTGCTCAATCCGAATGGAATCGTGAGGTACTCATAAGAGTCCATCTGGTGTAACGCAGGCAGTCTTCTCAATTGACCCTTCTGCAATTGATATTTGGTGAAACCGGCTGCCAAGTCCAAGCAAATGTCTGTCGCATGGTTTGTTTTCTTGCAGATTTCATAGCTCTGGGATGATTTGTTCTGGTTGTGGTTGCTTTTGCGTTGAGCAGCTCTATTCGCAAACAATTCGAGATTCCTCCGTGCCTCGGAAAGCACGTTAAGCCGTTGGTCCCGGCCGTCCCTTGTAGATCTTTGGCAGTCTTTTACGGATTGTCAGAAGCCAGAAAATCTGACACCAGTCTTGCCAAGAAATACCGTGTTACCCAGTTAATGAGTTGTGGAGGTCTGGTAGGCAGCCGCTCCACGTAAAATACTGGTATTTCAAGATTCAGCTAAAGATTTGACTGGGAGCCGACCCCAATATAGTTGGGAAAAGGCTAGGCAGATGATGACTTCTTGCCCATTGTCCAGTTTATCCTTTGTCACTCTTTTTCAAAGAACCCAAGCACGTGACAAGAACAGCAATGTCCATTGAAGAATCGTAAACAATCGGAACCTGAAAATATACCGTGAATGTCTGTTTTCAGGCTCAATCGTAGTAATCAGATTGCTGCGTAGTTCTTCCCATGAAGATGTAACTGCATCATCCAGTCGTCAACCCACATCCTGGCACGTCCTTTGTAAGCGGCATTTTTTTCATACGAACGTCGAAATCGTTCAATTTAAATTGGTCCACAGCCTTGTCTGTATGCTGACACCATTCACGTACGCCAACGTTGGTGTCAAGATCATTATGATGGTAGTCAGACACCCTTAATTCTGACTTTAGATTCTGCTGATGGTGCACATACACGTTCAGACATTTTCTGCATCATTTCCATCATTTGCATGAAGAATTGTGGTGCCTACCATAACCCGCCGAAGGATCACGAACCGGGGCGTGAATCGTCTCATAATGGGTTTGAGATGGATACCCAACGAAGCGGTGGGTACTAGAATTGGTTCCATTTGTTGAGCAGGAACAGTTCCAGGTTGGTCAGCTGGTGATCGAGCTGATGAGGAGGTGGTTTGGATTGGATTCTGATCCAATCCCACTTCTGATGACGGGGAACGGGCCCCCTTGTTATTTTTAAAACAGTGACGTCAGCAATGCTGACGTCACTATTCCATAATCATCATGGTGCTGGTGGTGGTTACTCATATCGGAAATGAAATACTTGTTTTCAGTATCAACTTATATTCTCGCTGGTGGATAGCACACAAATGGCACACAGTAAATATTCGTCAACAACAAAGAATGACTCACGATATTACGGAGCTCCGCACCGTCCGACGGCTCGACTTAGAATGAAATGTGAACGGTCGGGCGTTCGTATTTATACCCTTCGGTTAACGTCGTTACAAATCTATCGACTCATGTTTTCTTTATGGTTCGTTTTTAAATTCTTGATTTAATTTTACAAATCATAAAATGAATTTAGAAGTACAAATTAATTAGTTTAATAATTTCTAGTAATCAACTAAAAAAGTTAATTAAATAATCGTTTGAGTGACTTTTACCAACTTCAAATAAGCAATCACACAGTATTTGAACTTAGAATAATCAAACTGACGCTCGATTACGCCTTTCCGCCGGCATTCATATTGATTTATTCGACGCTTGATTAAGCCTTCGCGCCGATATATCAGTTATATATTATATATTGCGATAGTATTTCTAGTTCTCGATATTGTGAAAAAAATCAATTCAAATAAATAAGTCGCATTTAAATTCCATAGTTTATATAAATCTTGGGTTCTACCGAGAAGAAAAAAAAAATCATACGCGATTTTTTTTTTACTATTGATTTGCACGCGTTTTACCAATATCTCACCTGATGGTAAGCGATGATGTGGTCGAAGATGGAGCACGCTTGCCTAGAAGTAACCTATTCACTCTTGACTAAAAGACTCCCGGGTTGTAGCTATCAGGAAACACATATAACAACCAAAACGTTTAAAAACATTACAGAGATTCATCTACCGACCAGTTTACAATAACTGAGCGACCTATTTATCTGTATCATAAACAGAATCAGGACCATAATCTCCACCCAACAAAACACCATTACTTAAATAGCAAAACAAACATGGTGTTTCTTACAAAACAGCTTCAAAATACTTCAAAACAAAACGCATTTACAATCAAAATTAGCTGCAATATTAGTTAAGGGGTGACTTCAATATTCTTAAAGGGGTAAGTCCAATAATCTTTAGGGTAAGTCCAATATATTCTGGCGTTCGATCTGGTCCAGTACGGAGGAAAACTTAGCACATTATGA
This sequence comes from Melanchra persicariae, assembly GCA_947386135.1. NCBI lineage: Eukaryota > Metazoa > Arthropoda > Insecta > Lepidoptera > Noctuidae > Melanchra > Melanchra persicariae. The sequence continues at coordinate 1,618,609 of OX376661.1, read as the reverse complement.
TTGTAACGCGAGGCGATTAAGAGAAAAGTTTTTACAAAAGGGTGTAACTTGGGGAAGGAAGGAAGTTCATAGAGCTGTTAACACTGTGGATTGTGTGAAAATTATTTATTTGCAACATCTTGCTGACTAGCAGGCTTATCTGTAAAAAAAAATCTAACCATATGATTACTTAAATTACTGAATAGCAGAACCTGCAAATTACCATAACTTTTTATAAAATTTTAAGGATATATCTTCATAAGTGACGAAGACAATAAAACAGTGGCACCTTTGTCACGGGCAAAGAACGCGGCTTCGACTTCGACGCTAAAGTACCTTGCCTACCTACCTACCTACCACCTACTATATCTATGTTTTATTTTATTTATTTAAGAAAACAAACAATTACTGCACAATAGAATGTTTTCATCCATTTTCGGTCAAAAATGAAGACTTTAAAATGTGAATATTAACGACTGACTGCCGGCTGATTTTAATGGTTAAGACTGCACCTGGTATTAATGAACACGGCAAAATGTTAAAAATCACAGATTTAAAAAAAAATCCTGACATTCAACATTGCACAAAAATACATAACAACGTTGCATTTAAATACTTCAGTCACACCAAAACCTATAAAAATCACAGTAGCACCTCTCTATATAGCTCAACAATTAGACAATCGGCGCATCGGTGGCCCATGAGCCATTAGGACTTTAATTGAAAATAGCGTAAAAGCTGTAAATCGTACAGTGCAGCCCGGTGTCTCTGCCCCTTCCGATGTGGCAGAGCTTTGTACCCGTTTGAGGGCAGTGGCTAGATTTAGTAGAAGAAATTGTAATGATTGAAAATAGCGTAATGTAAATCGTACAGTGCAGCCCGATGTCTCTGCCCCTTCCGATGTGGCAGAGCTTTGTACCCGTTTGAGGACAGTGGCTAGATTTGTAAGAAGAAATTGTAATGATTGAAAATAGCGTAAAAGCTGTAAATCATACAGTGCAGCCCGGTGTCTCTGCTCCTTCCGATGTGGCAGAGCTTTGTACCCGTTTGAGGACAGTGGCTAGATTTAATCCAAATATAATCTTTTTCCTTTCATGCATCAGCTTTATTTTATCCCATACATTTAGTTTTTGTGTTGTGTACTTATTTATCCATTTGTTCGTAATGTTAGTTTTAAACTTAAATAGGGTTAGTTTTAAACTTAAATGTTGTTCGGTGTAGGGGCCGCGTTTTGCGGTGAAAGCCTCCGCCAAATTGTTCCAGGTGGCTCTGTCCTTTGCCTATCTGGTACATGTTAACATAAGAATCTATATTATTTCTAAACCCAACACCCGACATAACCAAAACTCATCATCTGCCTAGCCTTTTCCCAACTATATTGTCCACTTCCAGTCAAACCGGATTCAGCTTAATACCAGTGTTTAACCAAAACTAAATCTGATAAAAAAATGCTTCTATCAAGTTAACCACAATTTGAACTCCTAACCTTCCAGTCATTAACAGCTGCCCTATCTATACAACGTGTAACAGAATAAACGCAATACCTCGTAAGGGGAAAAAAATCGACTGCCCCATACATTTCTGTGCGCATAACTCGACAAAATGTACTGAACAGGTATTTCGCGATTTTGGGTTTGGTCCCATAGTAAAAGTTGTTCATAATGATGAGTACAATGACCCGTTAAGAGATATTGCGTTTATTCTAATATACGTTGTATATTTGAGGTACTTATTACCACAAAAAACAACAACTGCAATCGATGTCTGCACTAAAATGTGGTGGCCATAGAAATAGTGACCATACGTTAAAAGAAATTATGTATATTAAATTCTCAACTGACTTTCTTATCGACATCAAAATGTATCGACTGAGGGGAGATAGCGGTCTTGATACTTGATGGTAAATAATTTAATTTTTTTATTGCATTTGCTTGGGATATTAAGCTCTTTGGTATTTATATCAAATGTATTGTAAGAATGCCAATTATGTAAAAACTCTGACATCGATGATCTGCCATATTGAAAATAGCCAGTGAAGTTCAAGTATAATAATTAGAAATAAAAAAAACGTATCGATAGATACTAAGACCAATATTTTTGAAGGATCGTCACTCGACTCAGTCACCATGACAAATCAAAATCTCTCATTTATGTTAATAAGCTAAGTAACTGTGAAGAACAAGTTGACAGTTATTATAGTTTTTAGTTATTGTTCACGAAAGTTATATTAGGATGTGAAGAACAATTAAAAAAATACAATTAAGGATATTCAATAAGTCCCGTAATGCAAAAAAATAATAAACACAGATACAGAGAGAGTAAGTGATATTATCCGTTAGAAAATTATTTATCTGAGTTAAGTAGGTAATTCATCTATTTTTGGTATTTAAAAGAACTTTTTCATAAAAAATACAACCGACTTCCAAATAAAAACTACTACAAAGTACAAAATAACTTTAATTTTGAAAGTCGGTGTTTTTAGTGTAGTATATTCGTTTTTTGACACCGGCTCTTTAATGTCTTTATCCCCCAATATTCTAAACATTCACAGCCTGAGTGTATTTTGTTTTTGTATATATAATACATGTGTATATAATAAAGGAGTTATGCCTGAACATACTTACATAAAAAAAATGTATATTCATATAAACATTCGAATTGATAACCTCCTCCTTTTTGATGTCGGTTAAAAACAACAAAGAAAAATACCAAACTAGCCAGCAAGTACCAAGACCTCTCACCTAACAGCATAACACGTTAATATCGCATGCGACTAACAATCTAATTACAACCCGCGGGAATCGAACCCCGATCGACCGACCGATAGCAGCCGATTACCCTCCCACCGGCCGATACACTGCGTTAGTTAAATGAGTGTAAAAGGGTCCCTTTTCAACGATAATTATGCCTTTTTTCTGGTGAATTTTGCTGTCAACTTTTGTTTGAAGCTACTGTGTTGTGAAATTGGTTGAATTTAGCTGATGGTGCCAAAGTTAAGTGGCAGGGCAGGACACATTGCTCGCCGAACAGATAGCCGATTAGGTTGACAGGTTCTGGGGGTCTATTCTCTAAGCCCGAAGTCCGTAGTTTCGGCCTTAGTATTTGGCGTTTTCTACTCCGTATCACCTACGGACTTAAAATCTTAAGTCCGTAGGTGGTACGGAGTAGAAAACGCCAAATACTAAGGCCGAAACCGAAACTGTCAAATCATGTTGTCATTCATTCTTAATTCGTGTTTGGGACTAATCAGTCCCAAACACGAATTAATCGTATGGAATCTGAGGGAATTCAACTCTCGGATTCCATACAGGTTAGATCCCTTAGCTCAACCGAAACCTATAAGTATTTGGGTATGTCGGAAGCGTTGGGCATTAACGGTACTGATATGAAGCAATCGCTGAAGGAGCGCTTCTTTGGCCGCCTGAAAAAGGTTTTAAATAGCCTTTTATCGGGCGGAAATAAGGTGCGCGCCTTCAACGGTTGGGTCATGCCGGTATTAATGTACTCTTTCGGCATACTCAAATGGACTCAAACCGAACTCGACGCCCTGGATAGAAGGGTCCGTACACTGCTGACTGCAAATCGGATGCATCACCCACGATCATCGGTGATGAGACTGTACATCCCGCGGAAGTGTGGAGGTCGAGGCTTTTTAAATGCAAAGACTCTCCACAACCGCGAGATGTGCAGTCTCAGAGAATATTTTCTCAAAGCCGATGTGGGTATGCACCGAGATGTGGTCGCAGTGGACAAGGGACTCACCCCGTTGTCCATGGCTAAAGAGAACTGGCGCAAACCTGTGATACTTACTACAGATGACCGCAAGGAGGTATGGAAAGGCAAGGAGCTTCACGGGCGCTTCTATCGGGCTCTTTATGGGTCCGACGTAGATTTCCCGGCGTCCGTGGCCTGGCTACGTTTCGGTGATCTCTTCGGAGAAACTGAAGGTTTTGTTTGTGCAATTATGGACGAAGTTATCTTGACGAACAACTACCGGAGGCATATTATGAAGGACGGGACGGTTGACGTGTGTCGGGCATGTCACCGTCCGGGTGAGTCCATCAGACATATTATCTCTGGTTGTTCTCGTCTGGCTAACGGCGAGTACTTGCACAGGCATAACCAAGTGGCTAGGATTATTCACCAGCAACTTGCTTTGAAATACAAACTTGTGGATTCTGAGGTACCGTATTACAAGTATGTGCCCGACCCAGTTCTCGAAAATGACCATGTCACTTTGTACTGGGATCGGTCTATCATCACTGATAGGACTATCATAGCTAACAAGCCCGATATAGTGGTGATAGACCGATTAGCGCGCCGCACAATGATAATCGATGTTACCATTCCACATGACGAGAACCTCGTGAAAGCTGAGAAAGAGAAACAAATCAAGTATCTTGACTTAGCACACGAGGTTGTCGACATGTGGAATGTGGACTCGGCTGTCATTGTGCCGATAGTCGTTACGGCCAATGATTGATTTGTGGATGAATTTTTTGATGCCCAATGGTTTATTTAGTTTGTATGCACGTTTATACATAATTTTGCGATTAAGTCTAATTTGTATATAGTTAGGTTTAGTAGATATAAATAGTTAAGTTAGTTATGCACATTTATTGGTTACCTAAAATAAAACACAAAGACAGTATATCACTGGCATTATTATTTCACCTATCACAACATATTTACCAATTTCAAAAAGATACGTACGTCATTTTTGCGTAAAAGCGTAAGAAAAATAATTTCAACAAAATGCGGTGTAGACATAATCGTTGCAGTTTTTTGTACCACCACATGGCAGTCGACTTTCTCAAGAAATAGCAACATGGTTATATTTAACTAACTTAACTATTTATATCTACTAAACCTAACTATATGCAAACTAGACTAAAACTTACCAAATTATGTACAAACGTGTATAAAAACATATTTACAATAACAATCTTGTTACAACAATGTAACACCCAATCCAACCAAGTGAGCGTATAAACTCATATGAGTCACATTTCTAACCCCATTGCTAATCAGTACCAACACACCCTCTGGTACTCCATTATCTATCAATACACGAGCACTAAGACAGCCACAATATCGGAAACCTCTCCAGAAAGGCTACAACTCTTCGCAATCTGATTGAAATAAATTACTGTCTCTCGTTAATTGATTCAATGCTGATCAGAAGGGGGCTATCGACTTAATGGAACTGATGAAGACGATACTGTGGCTCCAGACAAAGTGACATTCTTTCAACGATAACGATCGTCGAAGTGTCCAAAATGTGTGGGATTGACATGTGCTACTGTAATGACACGTGGACAATCCCTTTGGCATTTCAACACACACCAAACTTTATCGAGGCCCTTTGGTATTGTGTTTAAAACATCTGCTAAGAAGTCTATAACGTACTAGTAAAAGAAACAAGACTAAATAGGTTACTTCTAGGCAAGCGTGCTCCATCTTCGACCACATCATCGATTACCATCAGCTGAGATAGTGGTCAAGCGCGTGCCTATCAATAATAAAAAAAACCTTCAGAGTTAAATAGCATTTAATACAGCATATCAATAAAAATCTAACTTGTGATTTCGAAAGTCGTTCAAAGGAATGACTTTCGAAATCACAAGTTAGATTTTAGCAAATCTTTCTTCTATCTTAGTTCAAAGCAATAAAATAATGAAAAGATCCAAAATTAAATTATTAATCCTGGAAAAAGAATTACTTCAGACTAAAGTTCATGTAGTATTATGATAAACACCCCTGTACACTTAAAAAAACACATTCATAGAAACACCATTTGATTCTCAATCATTTGATTGAACGAAACAACAAAAGACCAGTTATTTTACCCATTCAATTCTTAGGCCAAGGTTCCGCATCGTTACAAAGGGACTTCCTTAACGCAACCACACACTTTTACATGTGCGGTGCCCCTAATTACATTCATATTGGTGACCATCTTGCAGGTGCACAGCCAACCGTAACGGGCATCAGTCAAGCGGAGAAACAAGCTAAAGACAACCATGATGAAGAAGAAACAGAGTTTACTGTAGATTGGAGTCATTTCAAGGATGAAGACACGATTGAAGATCGATGTATGATTCGTATTAAGAATGTAGTAGAGGCCATTATCGAACGCTGGAACAAATTCGGTAACAATGATACTGGCTTCGCGTAAGGTCAATAGCATGGTCGAATTCGGCATCGTTAATTACTGACCAATGCTCGAATGATTTTTTATTAGTAAAAGGTGGTTGTCGATCGTAATTTGAATTTGATGGACGGGGAAGTGGTCGATGGTTCCGATAGCGCATCCGAGTGGAACCTGGTGTACCATAATTTACAATTTTTGGATTAGGTGCTCCTATTAAGGACTAATGATAAATATCTCTGGTCTAAGATTACCGTTGGCCGGGTAGAAAAGAAAATGAAAGCTGTTTTTTCATCCTTTTAGGCACTTTTGTCATCCAATATACAAAATACATTGTTAAATGTAGGATTAGAACTTACAGATATAATGTTCACCCTTTTACAAATAAGTTATGGTTCGTACATCTTTTGATTCCTTACAACTATGTTCTGTTCGAAACTTTTATACTCGTAATAGTTCCCTTGACCACAACAGTTTTTGTGACAGTAAATTATGTTTCAAGGTCCATCTGTGTTCTGTGTTCGTGTCAAACGTCATACAAATAGCAAATTATGACAAGTTTGAAAGAACTGTTATGTTGTAAAACAAGAACTTTGTAGCTCTACTATTCAATTACAAGAAGCAGAATAATAAATCGTTCATTTGACTTTTACTGCTTGCACGAGATGCCAACTAGCTTATAAACATGTCCTATTTTTTCTTCCCTTTTTAGATCAGCATGAATCATTTCAAAAAAATCTAATATGTTACACTTCAACTACTCAACAAGCCCAGAACATTCTATCGAACTCAGCTTATAGACCAGGAAAAAGAATTTCACTTAGCAATACATCGTACGCAAAAAATTAACTTTTACTTCCAATCCATCTATCATTGTTTTTTTTTTGTTTTTGCTACCCACAATTATGTAAAAAGAATGAATGTAGAATACTGCCAACGGTTATGGTGGCCATAAAAACGTCACTACTTAGTATAAAAGACCGCTTTCTAATAGGAATGCTATTGGTCCTAAGAATGCTCCCTGGTGAACTTCGCGTGTCAAACTTGAATTTAACATAATCTGTCATTGTATCCATACTTACAATGGAGTTATTTATAACTGTTTGCTGTAGGCCGTTAGCTCTTATATGGATATTGAAAAGAAAGTTAAAGCTATTGTAAAATGTTGTAAAACTGTTGCTGTTTTTGTAATACGTTCGATTGTATTAGCTTAGGCTAATCCTCGTTCTAATGGATTATAACCGTATTGGGACATAGTTGTTAATGTAATAAACTGTTATACATTACTTTTTTTATTTTAAGTACTTACATCGAAGAAAATAGGCATTGGAACAGATTATATACATATATCATTTGTTCGAATACCTATTTTGAAAGGCTTGTATTAATATCTTTACATACATATGCAAAGATATTAAAACAAGACTTTTTTTCCAATAGGAGCTAAACATTTATTTATTTAAGGCTTTATGGAAGACTTACAGCTAAAACAAACAAACGATCAGTAAAATAGACTGTCAGCCAATAACAAATCTCCACTTATAAAATACAGAAATAAGAAATAGAATACAAAGTAATAATTAGAGTGATTCCAAATGATCTAAGGTGCATTAAAATAGTAATAACATTAAATTCAACAATTACTATCAGAAAATAGATGCAACAGTATAAAATAGCCATACATTGTACAATGACATTATCAACGCAAAGAGAAAAACCGTTGAAACTAACAAATCTATGTCAAACAGTGCCATTAATGCTAACACTATTTCACTTTCTACAATATTCCAAGTAACAGACAAACCACCATTAATTAATAAAGTCGGTACAAGGGATGTAGTCATTACGATTGCGATACATCGATACCGTATCGATACCATCGAATCGTTAAAAAAAGCCCATAATTAACTGTTGGTAACAGACGCCACATGTCATTCTAAACAAAAGCTCTATACATGAGAAACTAATTACTAAAGCATGAATGAAAAGGACGGGGAGATACATAGTCAATAAGTGCGAAGGGAAGGTCAGAAGGGCCAAGATCGGAAGCAGATTGGAACGCACCACTGCGCACTGTCCGAATATGTTTTTTACTAATTAAAAATGCAGGCGGCAGTTTGATAAATGGTATCCCGGTCGATTTATTTAGCTTTTGTGTTTTTGAGGTTATGTGCGTGAGCGTTGATCGTAATGAAAATGTTCAGTGGCCAGACGATCAGACTACCATTGTTAATTTTTTGTGGAATGTTGTGGATTGAATTAAAAAGGTAAATAGAACTGTGTGTGGAATTGTTTTTGTTGTTTTGGCTAATAATAGAGCATGCGTTGAACAACAACAGAAATATGAGTGTTGTTTCATTGGCTGTTATGGTCAAGGGAAAAGAATACGTCAAATTGATTGCTGTTTATTATTTCTGCATATAGATTAAGCCGCTTACGAATTGATCCATGATTTTTTTATATCTAGTTTTCGTAGATTTCTTCATTCTTTTTATTCACCTACGGGTCCCCGTCTTCATCTCATTTACCCATGACCAAGTTTTCTGCTCCAATGGCCATGGGTTCTTACCACTCCAGTTTGCTAGTTCTGAGAGCTATATCAGTAACTCTAGTTCTTTTCTTCGTTTTTTCTGTCATCATCATTCAATCACCCTGTTAATTTATAGGCGTTAAAGTCTCGATAATAGCAAAAAGTTGGCCAACCATTAGATACTGATTGATCTATCATGATCGTAAACTTGTATACGCTTGACGAGGTTTCTGAAGACCCTTAAGAAGTTTAGTGTTTTTAGTGCGTTAAGTTTAGCTTCATTACTTCATAACTGATTACCTAAGCTTCCTTTTTTTAAGGATTGGAAATCATCAAATGGCTCCGTCTGCTCTGGGCAGAGCGGAAAGGAGTGTCAGACTCTTTCGAACTAATTCTGCAACCCTGTGTAAACACGACACAGGATTTTCATTCCGAGAATAAGCTCCTTTGATATAATTTTCAACTTTGGCAAAAGCTAGTCTCCCATGAATTTAAACACACCATCATTTGGATTTACAAAACTTAACACAATTTAGAATTGGTACTACAAACAAAATGGTTTCTAAGTAGATACGTCACGTATATTTAACATTATCATCGCCAATTTCCATTCAATGTTAACCTCTTACCACATTATGCGAACCGAAACGGCCCATTCATAGATTAAGTGCATTTGAACGTAAACCATAAATCCACATCATATCGCACACAAAAATAAACACTAAATCACAATCATGCAAAGTAGGTTCAAAAATTCAAATGATGCCCATAAAATCGGTCGCGACACAATATGCAGAGAAGACCCTTAGATCCCGAACAATATCGGTTTGGCCCAATGCCACTTACGGACCGATAGCTACACACTAATGAGCTATTGAAAAATGATAGCAAAAATAATTCAAGGAAAAATTATCATAAGCCATTTGAGGGTTAGGTGTTCCCATGGATGGTAAGTGCAAACGAAAATGAACCTTATATCACAAGCAAAGAGAGTAAAATCTATTAGCATAGGGAAGAAAAGTCTTTCAAAAGAGCATTCCAATCTTACGCATAACAGTACCAAATATATTCTACTTTATATCCATTTCCATACAGATCAAAATCAATCGAAACGGAGCGCCAAAGTAATCATATGATAATTTTTTCTAACCCTTAAATGGCGTATGCAAATTTCCGCATTGTCAATCGGATGCGTATGCAAGGATTGAGGAGCGCTCAGGGGTTGACTCAATATGCGATGACAGATGCGAAGCCGGGACACAAACATAGTATCGAGTTACTTCGTTTTGAGGAGCAGAACGAATCTGGGATTGTGTTTTTGATAGTCCTTTTCTAATGTTATTGGTTGTAAAGATTATTTAAATGGCTCGAATTTCTCACGCCTAGATGCCAATAATCCTAATTGATTTTTAATATTTTCCAATAGTCTGCTTTCATTTTTAATTTCAGATTCATTTTCGTGATCGCTATATAAACCTACGTAGTGACATACAATTTTTAATCGTTGCCAACAGCCACTGCTATATTGTCATCCAAATTATTTGCTATAACTTCCTGCACCCAAAGCTGTAAACATATTCTAAGACCAATAGAATGATTGTCAAAAAGTCATTAATATACAATGTTCTTTTTTCTATCTTCTTTCAAAAAATAGGATTGACATGCGCTACAGCTGATAGAATGTCATTTGATAAATATACAGTCTATGTCATCGTCACTTAACGGTGCCTATCCAACCGATTTATCTCCAATTTCCATAGGTACCCGGTTCTGGTCTATGAATGTCTTCAATATCACATTTATGCTCTATCACGATTTTTAAATCCAAACCATTTTGCTATCATTCGTCATCTTCATGCATCGTTTGATCTGTTCCTATTCCATCGGACTTCAAACCGTTGGTAATGTTTTATTGAGAAAGTCAAGATCTCCGATAAGCCTTGGTTCATCTTAAAAGTCTTCGGAAAAACTGAGAATAATTTCAGCAAGATTAAATACATCGAATTGTTGGTTAAATATTGGTTCGATTTCTCACAATTCTTTACACAAACGTACTCGAACACTTCCATGTCGGATTCGCTTGAACACAAAAAAGTTGCGGTTAGTACAGACGGGCGGACGGACAGACAATCGATAAGTAATAATATCGATAGTGCTGATCTAAACGAGTGGGGAGTAATCGAGTTATTACACTGTAATTATTAACCGACGTTTTACTTTCTTCGTCGTGGGGTGGGTTAGTGTGGAGAAGGCTTTTTGTTATTATTTGAAATCAATCTTACTAAAAAAATAAATTGTTGAAATTGAAATGTGAATTTGAACTTAATATTATTAAATAGATACCTACATATATTTCTAGACATAGTGTTACTGATGTAATAAGTGTGAAAATACTATCAATGATATTTATCATGATCATACTGTGATCCGCAGGATAGAAAAGACAGCTTGCTAAGATCACTCATTGTATTACCATTATGAGCTAATATCTATATTTGCATATTCTGTAACTTATGTGGTATTTTTTTTATCTGTATCTAGTGGCCATAAACACATGTTCATAGCAAAGCTATCATCAGCTGTTGTTTTAGCGCACGTCACTAAAAACTACGCGACAGACAATAGAAAAGATAGAAGACTTGCCTTGGAAACTATGAAACCTGCACCTTCTTTCTCAAATTCTAGCCGAACAGAAGCCCTCTCCTCTGCACCCTTGTATCGCGAGATGTTCGCAGGTGTGGCCTCGCTTCATCGCCCACCACGCACGACGGCACAACATAAAAGCTCTTCTGTCCATCGCCGACAGCACTCTATACCCTATTTGCTGTTTTAATTGACAAAAACTTACTTACCACTGTTTTGCCTCCGAAATGTTCACCTTTTTTCTCTTGTATATCGATTTTGATTGAATGCATTATTGATAAGTCTACTATTTCCTTGTATGTAGTTTCCTTGTCAATATCGTTGGTTTTTGCTATATGTGGATCTTAATTATGGTCTGATTTATTAGTAGTATTTTATTTATTCGGTGTACCATAACAGGTAGGAATCGAACACGCCACTCTGGGTAGAATGCGGATGGGCTTCGGCGTTGAATGAGTCGTTCAATGCACTTAGGTTATCAAGGTAACTTTATTTATTTTTGAAATCTTAATCAATATACTTAAGAAGAAGTGATGAGGATAATTGTAAATAGATGATCAAAATCAAAAATGCAACGGTGATGAAAGATCAAACAGCTCATGACATGTGGTGAATAAAAATAACAAGATAGCTTATATTTGTTAAGTAATACCGTCACTGTCCAAACTTAACCCTAAAATATTCACAATACAAAAATAATACAAACGTCTTTGTACAAATCGTAAAGCATCAATTATTTTTGCATCAATTTTATCAGCAACTGCCGTTGTCACATTTTTATAAGAACGGGTTCCGAAAAATATAGATTAATGATCGTCCGCACATTAGGTTTGACAAGCAAATCGATACATTTGTGAATCGATTTGATCATCAATATGAATTATACGGTACGATTGCTGAGATACGTGGCCATGAAAGTAATTTGTATAGTACTAAAGATGTGTAACATCTGCAATAGATTTAACAAAAGCTGCAATTTTTTCCTCAACGGAATTGGGGATATACAGCCAAAACTGCGCCTATTTCTCAAAGTCGAAGTCAATACATGAAGCATTTTCATAACGTAGCAACATTGTTACGTTATGGAAATTCTTCACCTTTTTCTTCTCATAAGCTATATCGAATAATAAAGTATTTTTACCATTGCATGCCAACTTATTATTTATACGACTAATTTAATGAAGTACCACTGATAAAACCAACTTCTTCCGGCCCACCAACGCCACAATGACAGACCCTAACCAAAATCCGGAAGCCTGAACAATAATATCGAACGTATTACATTTAAAAAAAGAACTTCACAATGAACTTTCATATTCAAATTTGAAATTCGAACGAACTGAACCGAACCAAAAAAAAACGAACGGAGAGCACCGATCAATTAGAGTAACTCAATACTCTGTCACATTAAAATGACGAGTCGCACTAATGGATTTCCAAATTTGAATTTCAAATACGAATGGGATCGGAAGGATCAGTCGGGCGTCCTCCGGTGATTCCGTATCAGTCTGACGAAGTATTGGTCGTGTGTTCGAAATATGAATCAATCATATTTTTAAACTAAATATTGGCAGATTGCACAATGGTTAAATGGGATGGGAATGGCATAGAATGTTATGTTAACCCATACTATTGTATAGTGTTATGGGAGTAACTGTGTTGTTAAATGATAGCATAAGATTACTAGGTGCTCATAATTACGACTTAATCTATGACATCAATCAGTAGTAGGTAATCAACAGCATCTGATTATAGAATTTTCGGTATTTGCACACCTAACCACATCTCAAGTTTAGAATACCATTGGCATCACCACCTCTTTAGAAGTCATTTTGTTTTAATTATTCACCTTAGGGAAAGCGATGATGTATTCGACGATGGAGCACACTTGCCTAGAAGTAACCTATTCAATTCTGACAATACTCTCAGGTTGCCGCAATCAAGAAACACATTTCTGCAGGAATTTCCACTCCTTAGTTGTGTGCTATTTGTATTCCGCCATGCCCATACTGGCCACAAAGACAACGACGCATCCAGTCTAAGCATCTTTAAAAAAAAAGCAGCGTTCCTAATTCAAAAATTATACCATCGATACCCCATGATACGCCGACACTGTCAGTCTCACTTTGACCAGCCTCCGTGACGGCCGCACTTTTTGCGTCGCCTATAATGTCTACTTACTTCATAGTCGTAATTGGCGATATTACACGATGGTGATTAATTAATGAGGATGTTATGACGAAGGCTTAATGCTTGACGCCTGCGATGAGTGCGGGTTACAGATCGGTTATTGTCTGTGAGAGTTTTTGCGGCGTTTTTCCATTGAATTATGGTCGCTGTCGTTATTTGATCTCAATATTAGTATATTCGCATATAACTATGCAGAGACCTACTTGCCATGAACAAAAAAGTCTTTTAAGGTTATCCTCAGAATTTTGACAGTAAACAAACGTTATTAAGCTCAGTTCAGAAATTCCTCGAAAAAAAACCTCGCCATTGTTTTTTTTTCTTACTAATAAAGACTCGCAATTGGCCATAATCTCACCAGATGGAAAGCGAAGGTGTGTATGTGTGGTCGAGGATGTGTAATGATGAGTGTCAATGACCAAATTAAAAGCAAGTTCAGGTCTATTACACACATTATAATAACTATTCTTGGGTCAAAGATCTCACAAACAACCTAAAGGGTCTTAAACAAAAGGGTCCATTTGAACAATGATATTCAAAAATCGTTCCATAAATTCAAACTTTTGTATTTTGTATTCCAATCAGTCAAAGAGGTTTAGCCACTAACCCCTTAACTTCTCCACAACTTCGATTTCTACCATTTACAACTGCGATAACTATCACATACTTAACTACTACATCCTCTCGGTCGGTTGCGTTAACCAAATCTCTGCAACCAGATAAATCTGTGTATTCGCCACGCGTCTGCGAACCATTTGTCACCCACTAATGATTTGGTGCCATTTTGAGATGCGTGAAACACCCCTTTCAAATGTTTAGGGGAAGGTAGACCAAGGTGGTCGTGTGTAATTTTTGAGTAAAGAGTGCTTTGAAGCTTTTTGTGGATGGAACAAATGTGATGTCTGAAGAATGGGGCGAAATATTGTAACGCTGGCTGATGTGTCATATACACTGATATTATAAAGAGGTAAAGTTTGGGTAATCTCTGGATCTACTGAACCGATTTTGAAAATTCTTGTTGTAAATGGTAGACAAATTTATGAGGAAGGTCACATTCTAATGGAAATGTGAAACAACGGGATATACGCGTATGAAGTCGCGGAATAAAGCGTGTCTGATTTAGAATAATTCTGTAAGAATACAGAAATCATCTATCTTTTTGGTAGCTTCGATTGCTCTGCTAAACTTAGTTGTTTTTGCTCCAGTAATTGCTGAGTACTCTAGGTAGTCTTCGGGATTCGCAAAATTAGACTTTCGAAGAATGAATATCCGATGCGTCATCATTGGCGCAAAAATATACTTTTTCTTCCTTTCTTATGAGGTATGAGGATAACGCTTCATAAGTCTACCTTTTTACACCACGTCATCAATGTTCTCCTATATTTATAGAAACAGAGCTTTATTCATAATTTTGACGCTGCTTGACACATACAGAATCATTCGTTCCATCTTCAAAACACTATCTCTGCAGGCACATTAAATTTTAAAAATCCAGGTACAAAATATCAAATCTAAATTTAAGCGCACCGAGCACCGTAGAATTTCATATCAAAAAATAATTTAATTCACGTACACTATTTAAAGAACGCGTGCGCAAGTCCACCCACGGACGAACAGACACACAAACCGATCTCGTTACTAACAATGCACCATATATTACGCCGTTTCCGGTGAGATATCACATCTTGTGACTCTTTCGCACTTGGTCTTTCTGTATCTTCTTTCTCCTTCTGCAATCATCGCGAGACATCAAGATCATTAACAGGCGATACTGTGATTTGTATTGTGTATTTTTTATAACGTATTTCCCTTTGTACGTAATTTTTCGATTTGGCGAGTTAATCTGAGTGTGTGTGTCTTTTGATATCTTGTCATCTGGTGAGGAGTTAGTGGTTTCTTGTTTTTGGGTTGGTTTCTTGAGGTCCAGATGTTTGTGTTCTTCGATTACGTCAATACCTAGCTGCAACGTTTTGAGGGTTTTTATGAAAAATTTTCTATGAAGTTACAATTGTCTTATGACACACCTAAAAACTGGAAGCTTGTAAGTACTATGAAGTAAAAAAGCATGAGTTACTTATCACAAAATTACGTTGTGTCTATTTTTAACCATTTTATGTAATGGATGTCATTAGAATTCATTTTATTAAATTGCATGGCAGTTGAAATAAGTTAACATCCACCGACAGCATTGTAACTAATATTTCAGAGCAAACTAGCCGCCAGCTATTTCAATATCTCGACAACAATAATAATATCTAGAGCATTATCAAACAGTTCGATGATACCAACACCAGAGATAGCTCTTTGTCTATGATTTCTATAGACCTCTATTATAACACGATCCATCTTTTATGGATATGTCAAAAATATAAACCCTGTTTTGCATATCAAGAGAATTTTTGGCCTGCATTGTTGATTTGGTTTTTAGGATTTTAGGGTCCCGTGGTGCAATTTTAAAACTTATTTCGTGAATCATTCTAATCTGCTTATAATACTGGTTTAATATATCAAGCTATTTAGAGGATTATTAATAATATTTTGTTATATCAATTTAATAGTCCGTTCAACATGCAATGTGTAGGTAGGTATATGGATGAGGGTTTGCTTGTTTTATTATTAAATTAATTACAATTTATCGCTGCACTATCACTTTAAATCAACATTGGCAAGATTTAACAATTAAATTAAGCATACATACAATATTATTAAATAATTAGAGTGCCGATGAATCAAAAACATAGCAGCCATAACATGCTTGGCAAAGACCTTCACAGTTTACCAGTTTTCTTTATCTTTCTTGCCTTCTCCACACAATCTGTAAGTAAAAATCTATTTTTTACTTACCGAATCTAATTAAATAATATCTAGAAAAAGTCTCCATAAGAAATGAAAATTTAAGAACTAACTGAGTTCTTACCAATCATATGCCAACCAAGAAACTTCTACATACTTCCCTGGCTACGGAACCCAGTCCACAAATTACGCTCACACATGTTTTTTTCTGTCATTTTAACAAGAAATCGAAACAGACAGCGGTGCAGATAAACTGTCACTAAACATTTTACGCCTATCTTGTGAAGGTTTTAAAAGCAGAGGATTTTGTTCAATAGTGACATTAAATGAATAGTGACCTTATAGAGTCTTTTGAAACTTTCTGGAGTGTTTAATGCTATATGTTGTGAACTTCTTGGCTACAGGTCACTAGCAGACAAGTTCATCTTTGGAACTTTGGAAATATGAATAGTATTTGAATTATGAATTTATGAACGTAAAAATATGTATTTTTTTTTACACCTGGCCTGGCCTAAATTAGTATTCGTTTGATAATAAACTGTGTTGTACTTATATTATGTAGTACCACGTGCGAAGTCCCGTGGTGTTACAATGTCAATTTGTTTTCCAAGTGAAGATTCTAAATTCAACATAATATCACGGTCAGGTGGGTAGCAGTGGACCTACATCCACATTTCTCCATTCAGATATATTTTATTGAACAGGGGGCGAGCCGATTGCCATTAACTTGGCTGCCACAAAGAACATCGAAATTCCAAAAAACCCAATAAACCTTTCATGATTCATGTAATCGAATCCAGTACCTCAAGCACAGCAGCAATGCTTGCGACCACTAGATCGAAGAGGCAGTCAAGAATTTAGAACTTATCCATCATAAGTCACAGGTACTGCCCATGAAATACAACATTCTAAACTACACAAGCGAAAAACAAACAGTTTTTTATTCCACAATGGTTAAAAAATCTATTATCTATGCTCTATTTTTTTTTTAAATAATGGCAAAGGTTAATGACAAAGGTATCCGATCAAACATCCTCTAACAAAAGCCCCAGTCATTACTAGATTTGAATAATAAAAAAAGTTTCTAACCAAAGGGGAGAAACTCAGCCTTGCATAAGTAATTAGAACAATTATTTTTTGATAGATAATAAATTATTTCTGACATCGACTTGTCTGTTGGGGTGTTATGATGTTCGGAAATGGATCGCCATTTTGTATTTGCATTTTTTCAATAAAAATACTTATGTGCGCTATTTCAATGGGTAAATGGGTTTTGACGACACGGTTGGCGCAGTGGTTGAGCAGTTGACTGCTGCGCTGTGTGTCGCGGGTTCGATTCCCGCACGGAACAAATATTTGTATGGCCTACAGATAGTTGTTCCGGGTCTGGCTGTTTGTGTTACGTGTGAGTTTGTATGTTTGTAAACGCACCCACGATACAGGAGAAATTCCTAGTGTGAGGCAACGTTTTTTAAAAAAAAAAAACAAAAAAAAATCAAATAAAACAAAAATGTTACTAGTAACGACTCGCTTCAGTAAGGAGTCGAATCGCTGCTTCAAGCTGAAAATGGCTGATTTTTTAACTATTTCTAGCCGACTTTTAATAATTTATACGCTAATTAGTGGGCTATCACGAAGTCTGTACGTCCTAATAGCTTCAATCTAGGATTCTTCAAGTTTCTAGTGAATGCGTTATTTCTAGTACGTACTCTCTTATCCAGGGTTGCGGAATTGTTCGAAAGAGTCACCGCGGCCCTGGAACGCCAAGGGCATTTGGAGGAACACGTATTGGTTTTAGTCAGTAAGAGTCTTACACTCCCTTGTACTCCGCTCAGAGCGGGAGGAGTCATTTGACGAGTTAACAGCTTACGACCCATCATGTATTATCATCATCAGATGAAGTCGTCCACCAAAAATGTTTGGAAATTGAGGCTTATATGATAGATTGCGACTGAGATGATAATTCGAACGTTGCTTATAAATTAGTGGAATTGCCCCTCATTCCTTAAAGAAATGTCAAAGTTCTTGGCTTGAGCTTCATGAGAAACTAAAGGCATTGTCGAAATGCCAAAATATGTACAGTACAACTATTTTCTTATTGTCCCTCGGCAGTCATCGTATTTCCGAATACAAACGAATGCAAAATTAAGAACTAAGTACTTTGTTGTTGTTTTGTTTTGATTAAATTTAAATAAAGTATTCTGAATTCAAATTAACATGATTAATCTAGCAATTGATGGACACGAAAATTAGCATTCGTTTCTATTCGGAAATGCGATAATGTCAAGTTAAAAAAATAGTTGTACTGTGTAAGAAATTGATCACGTCACATTGCGACAGCGTTTGTCAATCCCGTACATTTTAGACGTTTTGGCTACAGCCTTCGCCAAGCTACCGATGACACAATGTTACTTATCTCGAGCCTCAGGACAGGAAAAATTATATCAGTGGTTATCTTGTTGCCTTCAGAATCATCAACCAGTAGTATTTTATTTTATTTTATTTTATTTATTTAGGGACAATAAACAGCTACAATATATGTGTTAGAACAGAGATAATAAGTAAATAATATTAACAATATTGCAGCCCACTGCATTATCCGCATATTAACAAAAGATAATATATAATTAATTAGTGCCACTAGATATAAAATGAATAATTACATCACATTTTCAATTATAAATAATATCATGCAAAATAGAAATTCTAATTGATTGATTGCTTGAGAACAGAGTAATAATCAACACCAGAAACAATTAAATAAATAATAAAATCTTGATTTTGATTTGCTTACATTCCTAATTAATAGCATTATTGGTTCATAATAATTTTCATTACATTAGATTTAAATTTGAATTTTGAGCATATAAAAATATCAATATTAATAAAATTACAATTATAAGATTCAGCCATTCGACGGATAGGGCAGCGCAAACCAGAATTAGTTCGACAGGCATTGACAGCAAACAGGGTACCTGCACGGACACTACGTATATTTACAGTGCGGGGAACCACATAACATAGTTTGCTCGTGAGATCGATACAATCAAAATCCCCATGAACAATATTGTACAGTACAGACGCTTCGAGATACTTACGTCTAGACGCAAGGTTGACTTGCCCATATTTCTCCAATAATTGTGAGTACGACAAATACGTTTTGTGGCATCTGTAATGCATGGCTCGTAGAAACCTCCGCTGGACTTTTTCAATCTCGTCTATATATTTCTGGTAAAACGGGTTCCAGATAGGGACGGCATATTCTAATTGTGATCGTACAAGAGTCTTATATAAGTAAAGGTACGTGGAGACCCGCTTGAATTCAGTGGAGGATCTCATAACGAAACCATACATTTTAAATGCTTTATTCACAATTTTTTCAACATGCTGGTTTAGGGACAACTTATCATCAATTAACACACCAAGATCTCTTACAGAAGAAACATTACTGAGTGTTGTGTCGTGCAATGAGTATTTAAAGTTAATAACAATTTTATTCTTTGTGAAGTTGATGCAATTGCACTTGGAGAGATTTAGGTGTAGTTTATTTTTTAGACAGTAGTCAGTGAGACTGTCCAAATCTTGTTGAAACAGTCTACAATCTTCTACAGTATGTATGGATCTATAGGCTTTGAGATCATCAGCGTATACAAGAAATTTAGTATTTTTAAAACATTTGTCTATGTCATTAATATATAAAATAAATAATAATGGTCCCAAGATTGAACCCTGTGGAACACCCGAGGTTATATGCACTGCCTCAGATTGATAACCATTCACGACCACCCTTTGTGTTCTATTTTTAATATAGGATGAGAGCCAGCGAAGCAAATTTCCTCGAATACCATTAAACGCAATTTTATTCAGCAGGATTTCATGGTCGACCTTGTCAAACGCTTTTTTGAAATCTGTATAAACCGCGTCAACTTGCAACCGCCTGTCCATGTTTTCAAAAATATAATTTGAGAAAACTAACAAATTTGAAACAGTCGAACGTCGTTGAACAAACCCATGTTGCTCTGGGATGATGACGCTGTGTATGATTGGATAGATTTCGTTGTGTACGAGTCTCTCAAAAAGTTTTGACAAGGTCGACAGAATCGAGATAGGCCGGTATTGTTCTACGTCATGTTTTGGGCCATTCTTGTGTACAGGCGTGATATTAGCCCTTTTCCATTCATCCGGGAAAACACCCTCGTTTAAACATTTATTATAAATAATAAAGAGTGGCTTACAGATAGTGCCAGCGGTGGCCTTAAAGAACAGAGCTGGGTACCCATCGGGACCTGCCCCCTTAGATGGATCCAGTAATTTTAACTCTCTACATATTTTATCTTCTTCAATATGCAAGTTATCGATCAAGTTAACATTGGCATTACAGTGTGTAGGCGGGGTCCAGGTGGACAATGAAGGTGACCTAGGTTCAAACACAGACTGGAAAAAGTCAGAAAACATATCACAAATCTCATCTGGGACACTTGACTTAATGTTTTGATAGTGCATAGTGGATGGAATACCTGATTTATTTTTGCGATTTGATATATATGTCCAGAAATACTTAATGCTTGTGGTGAGTTTATCTTCAACTGATTTAATATAGTCTGTGTAGCAAGTCCTACAGGCTTCCTTAAAAGTTACTCTGTGTTCCGAAAACTCATTGTAGTCTTTAATGTTCTTAAATTTTTTCCATTTAACCCAAAGACGTTGTTTTTTCTTGTAAATTTTGATTAATTTCGCAGAGAACCAAACTGGAAAATCAAGTGTCCGGGACTTAACACGCGGCACATTACATTCAGTAATGCCACCGAGGACATCATAAAAGCGTTGCACTGCCTCCCGCGACGGAAGATGCTCCAGCAGGTTCACCCATTCAACCTCACTGATCCGTTCATTAATCACATCATAGTTAGCTTTGCGAAAGTCATATTTACTCAACAGTTTTCTTTTAAGAGCTTGTGTGGAGATACTTGTTTTGTCTTGAGTATACCTAAGTTTTACTGACTCCATCATAAAAATGAATCTTTATAAAAAAATCCTTGTCGTTACCTTTCATTTTTACCCCATAGAAAGTGAGTTGTCACAAAAACAGCACACCTTGACAGCCGGAAATATTTGAATATGTCATCTAATCCACAGTATCGATAAATGTCGGTTGTGTCGGAATTTCGTGAGGGGGTGAACTTTTTATAAGTTTGTACTTTCTTTTGTTAAGTACATGCATGTTTTGAGGATGTTATAGTTATTATTTCGGACTTAATGGGAGTTCAAGTCAGATCTATAAAGCAAGCGACATCTGAAATTGACACCTAAATAATATTTGAAGGAAACATTCTCCACTATATTCGGTCCAGTCTTCATGTGAACGGAAAAAATCCTCGATGAATGTATAAATAACTAGTTATAACTGTCTTGAATTTGTATGAAGGCCTCATCAAAAGGAAAAAAAAATAATTAGATCATAGGGTTACTTTAACATAATATGATTATGAAGGCTTATCAGACCAATTTCCATTTATTCACCTAATTCTTTAGAGACAAATCGAGCCAATTGCAATTCCTATTGTAATTTGGTATGATGAGTACATAGAGTAAGTAAGCCTATCTATCTATATAACGTGTAACAGAAAAAACGCAATACATCCTAAGGGGTCATTGTACTCATCATAAAGAACAACTTTTACTATGGGACCACCCCAAAATCGAAAAAAAAATCATCTGACATACATCAGAGTACATTTTGTCGAGTTATGCTAAATTGTATGGGGCAGTCGATTTATTTTCGCGATTTCAGTGTTGGTCCCATAGTAAAACTTGTTCCTTATGAGTACAATTACCCCTAAAGAGGTATTTCGTTTATTATGTTCCGCGTTGTATTTATTATATCTATTCATCTCTCTCACCTTTATCAATACAATTTTTTCAAACAACATTCAAATCATAATTAAAAACCCCAAACTTCCTAATACACATTAATTAACATCGCAATGATAAATCAAACACCCTCGCTTATATTTTTTGTCCGACATCGTCACTTCCTCCTCGACAGATGTCATCCATTCATACACAAATCTTTGTATTATTATATTTAGATCAACCCTTTTTTATTAACACAATGGAGAAGGAACTGTATCGTATGCCACCGTCTTGTGGTGCTGGATTGATAAAATAACAATATCATTGAAATCACTATCATATAGAATGATGACTTTTTAGGAGCTCGTGGCTAAATTGTAACAGCCGCACGGACCAATCTTCAAGGTTAAGCCACACTTGCCGAGGTTGGTCTGTGGATGGGTGACCATATTAACATACCGAGACTCCTCCGTGCCTCGGAAAGCACGTTAAGCCGTTGGTCCCGGCTGCCATTTGGATTGTAAGAAGTCAGAAAATCTGACACCAGTCTTGCCAAGAAGTACCGTGTTACCCAGTAATGGGTTGTGGAGGTCTGGTAGGCAGCCGCCGCGCTCCACGTAAAATACTGGTATTTAGCTGAATCCGGTTTGACTGGGAGCCGACCCCAATATAGTTGGGAAAAGGCTAGGCAGATGAAGATAGGATGATGACTTTCAATTTAGTTTAAAACGACCAAAAAGATTGACGTGTAAAAGTTATTTACAACCTACTTACAAATCTCCCAATGTTGATTCTGGCTTTCAAAAGTTGCAGTGGCTTGGGAATGTGGTGTGGTGGGTTTGTCGCAAAAAAAAAAAAAACCTATTTACAAAATAAATATCATTTATCAACAGGGAGCCGACCCCAATATAGTTGGAAAAGGCTAGGCAGATGATGATGATCCCGTTTGCCGTCTCATAAAAAGAAGGCCTATGTCCCAGTAGTGGAGCATACACTTTCACGGCCATGGGATTTCTAGTCATCACAGTGTATTAGTGCAATGCAAAGGACGATAGTACAGCCCATTGTCCTAGTAAATGATATATATAATTATCTCTAGGTAATTAAACACCATCATACCCTCATATATGGCGAATGAGTGAAAAGGTTACTTCTAGGCAAGCGTGCTCCATCTTTGACCACATCATTGCTTACCATCAGGTGAGATAGTGGTCAAAGTCAAAGCACTTATTTCAAATAAACCATTTACAGGTACTTTGGAATTGTCAGAGTCAGTCAGTCAAAAACATGAAGCTATTTGCACGTTCCAAAGCGCTACATCTCTATGGAGAAGAACGTACAAGAAACTCCACGGACACTCTTTTAAACTATTTTATGACTTATATACAAAATCCTGGTTATATTATCCTTGTTGCTTCTGTGAGAATAACGTAAAGAAAGAAAAAAAAAAATTCTAAGTATCAAATAAGTTTAAATATTGAAATAAGCCAGTGACAGCTAAGAGATGGAGACCCCCAGGTTGTAGCTCTCAGGAAACACACGCTTCAGCAGGGAATTCCACTCTTCAGCTATACAGACACAATGAAAGTATGTGCATGTTTTCTACTTTCATTCTTCCCTGTCAACCATCTTGGTATTATTCATTCGCTGTTCTTTCACATAATTCCTCGCAAAATCCATTCCCCTCGATACCCTTGCCAAAAATTTCACCAGCACCAAATAAGTACCTCGAGCCCTTTAAAAGAGAAAGCACAAGTGGCAACAGGTCAGTACACTATACGTAAAAATGCAGGCGACGTCGCGGGGCGGGAGCAGTCACATTGGAGAGAACAGTGAGCCCGCATCATCAAATTTTAATTGTTACAATGACGCCATTATTTTTGTAGAGCTAGGTAAGGGTAGAGCTGGCTGGTTGTAAACTTCTTTTGTGTATTGTTTGCCAATGAAGGTGTTAAAGTTATATGTGCTATCTAGCTGGCTGTGTGTTTTCCTGAGGTGCCTAAATAACTTAACCAATCTTAAAACCTGGTCGATTTTCTGACCAGGGAACTAGTTTTTTATAAAAGCATTATTAAGCTATAAGAACGTTTACGCCCTACGGCATTTCATACAAACTTTCAAGTCCTTATTTTAATTTTAGTTTCTCAATACTGTCAATGAGTTTGACTGACAAACTGAAGAACCTATTTGGTCTGTGAACTGAAGTAAGCCTAATGGTCAAGAAATAAATACCTACCCGGCAAAAATACAACTTAAGACTATAGACAAATTATTTCTTAAAACAAAAAAAACACCGACCCAGAACTAGAAGTAAGTATTAAAAATATCTAAAACTAGTTAAAATTAAATTCTACTGTATTCTATTTCAAATAATATAACGTCACAAATTCTCTCCTCAACATGTACTTAAATGTACTACCATAGATGCCAGCTCTACCCAATACCAAGTTCTACACCAAGCTCATTTCACATGTATCCGTCAATTCGAGGGTAATTTTTTGAAGAATATAATAATGTTGATTAATTAATTACGGTGATTGTGGTAAAACAATGCGTCAGCGGTGAACGACTCCACATAAACCATGGGGGCTAGGCAGGGGAGCGTGCGATGGTTTTAAAACCATTAATGATTATTGACTGTGTTTATTGGTAATTTCAATTGTATATTACAGCTGGCAAGAAGCCCATCATCTGACAAACCAGATTCAGCTGAATACCAGTGTTTTACGTTAAGCGGCTGCTTGCCAGACCTCCACAACCCATTAACTGGGTAACATGGTACTTCTTGACACTGAATTCAGATTTTCTGGATTCTAACAATCCGTAACGACTGCCAAATATCTACAAATGACAGCCGGTATCAACGGCTTAACGTGCTTTCTGAGGCACGG
The DNA here is from genome assembly GCA_947386135.1 of Melanchra persicariae. Taxonomy (NCBI): domain Eukaryota; kingdom Metazoa; phylum Arthropoda; class Insecta; order Lepidoptera; family Noctuidae; genus Melanchra; species Melanchra persicariae. The sequence goes on along the minus strand of OX376661.1, from coordinate 1,593,582 downwards.
AGGAATCTCGGTATGTTAAGATGGTCACCCATCCATAGACTGACCCCGGCAAGCGTTGCTTAACCTTGAAAATTGACCCGTGCTGCTGTAATTATTTAGTTACAAGCTACACTGGCTAGAAGCTCCTAGTTGAATAATAATAGTTGCACGGTTCGATCTTCAAGGTTAAGCAACACTTGTCGGGGTCGGTCTGTAGATGGGTGACCGAAATTCATCCGTGCCTCGGCGAATACTTTAAGCAGTTGGTCCCGGCTGCCGTTTTAAGATCTTTGATTATCGTTACGGATTGTCAGAAGCCAGAAAACCTGACACCAGTCCAAGAAGTACCGTGTTACCCAGCTAATGGGTTGTGGGGGTCTGGTAGGCAGCCGCTCCACGTAAAATACTGGTATTCAGCTGAATCCGATTTGACTGGGAGCCGACCACAACGTAGTTGGGAAAAAGGATATGTAGACACATTTATCATACGTAATTCAACACACTCAACATAATTACTTAGAAGACACGAAGAAACTTATACACAGCTAAAAACCCATAAAAACAGATGTCGCAAGAACACTCAATGCTCACTCCAAAGATATCGAGCTTTTGTGAAAGAGTACAATTTCGGTAAGTACTTTGTCTAACAGTAAATATTGAACAACAAACTTAAAACATACACTCGCGGTACACAATAATGATCTTTAAGTCGTTTCCGATAAGGTGTAAGTCATGTGTAGGGTTATGATTGTAAATGTGGTACAGAAATATTCAACCCTTACGAAACCGCGATGTGCATTTCGATAATAGGTAACAACAGGGTAGTTTTAGTACAGAGACTGTACAAAAGAGAATTATAGGACATACTGATTCAACCCGTTAGTATTTCTTTTTAACCGACTCCAAAAAAGGAGAAGGTTCTCAATTCGGTTGTATTTTGTTTTGTTTTTTTTTAGTAAGAAACAAAAGGGTACGTTTATACATATTTTCTTCTAGCTTGTATTATGTAAGAAGTTTTTATGTATTTATAAATAAAAGCATTCCCGTAATTTAGGCTCAGCTAGTTATATAATACAAGTAATTTTCTAAAATCACAAGAAAACGTGTAAAAAAATAAACAACTAACACAAAAACTATTTAAAAAAAAAAAAAATATAAGTACATCAAACAGGCTTTTTGTGTAGTCTTTTTATCGAAAAACACGCGTCAAACTTATAATAACACACCTCTTTTGGGGGTTAAAAATATTTTAGTAAACAGAATTACAGATATTTTTCCAAGTCGATATCATTAACAATAATAATATTTCATAAATGAAACCTTCTCTTGTATCACCTTTACTAAAACAGAAGTTTTCTTACGTTTTCCAACTTTATCATCACATCGGCTTTCTCATCAAACATCAACGACTGTATAATACATTATATGACATTGTCACTTCTAAACACAAAATTTCCTTCTAACACCTGTTCATAAACAACTTAATTCCAGCAATCATCACTTCACAAGTGACGCCCATCTAATAAAGTAAATACTAACATTTGACCACCTGTGTGGTCTGACCATTGTACACAATGGTTCGACCATATTGGTCTAAGATCCCAGAGCCCCCAGACCTCGCTTATTTTCTCAGAAAAAAAATATTTTAGATAGTGGTGTTACGATTGTATGTGTTTTCAACGTAGGCTAGCTTGGGCTGAAGGTTTAATTAAATAATTTCATAACTACTCAATCACACACATTTTGTAGTGAGAAAATAAGTAGGGTTTGGGGGCTCTGGGATCTTAGTCCATAACACGCAATGGTTCGACCACAGTGTATAAAACATTGCATGTAACCTCTAGATCTGGCACTACTCTGTGACAAATATGGCTGCTATCAAAGATTCAGAGGCGTGGATTATTGAATTGTGTTTCTTATATTTCGTATTGTATGGTTATGGTTAACATTAGATATTATGGCATGCAATACTAGTATCAGGATTTTTGAAAAGAAAAATAAGTCTTGTATAAGTCATGTATTCATTTGTTTAACGTAGAAACAATAATAATGGTATATCAAGGTAATAAAGAGTGAGAGAGTTTGTAAGTAATTAAGAAAACAAGCCAGCCAAGTCTCGATACTTAAATAAAATAATCCAGAACAATAAAAAAAAAAACAATTTAAAAAAATGGCATAATGGTATTCAGCTGAATTCGGTTTGACTGGAAGCCGACCCCAATATAGTTGGGAATAGGCCAGGCAGATGATGACAAAAAACTGCTTAGGTAATACAAATTAATTAATAATAAATAGCTATGAAAATTAACGTCAATGAAAAGATAAAAAATAATATAATAATAACATAAGTATAAATAAAATTGTAAAAATGAAATTGTAATTGTAAATGCAAGATTAATAAATTAAAAATAATAGGCCAAGGTATTTATTAATCACATTTAAATTTTAATTCAAAAGACCATATTGCACGTAACCCCACAAAAGCTAGTGCATGTTTCGAGTTGGTTGTCTCCTACTTTTGGATAGGAACCGGAAAGAAATATATACTTCATGGTATTATACCATTCAATTAAATTATCCAATGAAATATATCTTATCTTATCAACTTTGGGCTGTCACGTCCTTAGAGCCAAGGGCGTGACTGCCTAAAATGAAAAGATACTTGAAGGTTCTCAAACACGGACTCTGTTAGTGCACATGTCCAATTCATCTAACATTCTAGCTGGAATGACCCTTACTTAATTTTCACAATCACTAAACTAAAGTCAATTAACTTTGACAACATTTCATCTACAACGATCTTTTTATCCACCTTCCACAATCAGCAAACACATCTCGAATACTAGGCCAAGTAATAGTATCAAAAAAACATAAGTATACTATTTTGGTAGAAATATCATAGAGCACCCGATAAAGATACACAATAATTTTGATGTAACAGCGTGTATTAGCATACGGCGATGGACGTCAGCAATAAAGACTTCTTGACTCATAAATAATTAATGTTAGAACAGAATTCTTATAACAGAAGACGGTAGCTGCTTTGATGTTGGGCTGTGGGCTGAGGGATGAGCTGAAGCGATTTTATAAGATCATCTCGCTGCGTCACTCTCCGAAACGCCACAGAGAATGTCGCTAAAGCCACGACATTAAATGCTTGGCAAATATACCGATCGGTGATTTCAAAGCTCCGGAGTTGATGAAGAGGTTGCAAAAGAGGAGACAAAATGTTTACACAATCCTTTGTGTCATAGAGGATATTGACATTTCATGATGACTGAATATTACGTCGATAAAGTAATCTTATGACTTATTCTCAGGTTCTAAACGAAGCCTATTTAGTGGCTAAAATCTAAAAATGTATGCATTAATTGATAAGAATCCTTTATCCAGCATAAAACTTAAATTCGGTCATAACTACTTTTGATATCGTTATCAGACAATAAAGCCTGCTTATGCATTATGGCACACGTAACACTTGGAACATCCCATCACTCTACTGCTTAAATGCAGCAAGCACATAGCACTATCTCAAGAACCGATGTACATATATCTCGCCGGCTTTGGCGATCGTCATTGATATCCATAACGCCTTCACTTCCGCGAACTAATCGACTAATCTAATCCATGGCGCCTTTCCAAGTATGGACTATAAACAGAGAATATCAATTGAAGGAGAAACCCATTCTTACATTTAAACCTCTTTGTTGATCGACTCGATTTTGTTCGAAAGAGTCACCGCGGCCCTGGAAAGCAAAAGGGCACAAGGAGGAGCACGGATGGGTTTTAGTCAGTAAGAGTCTGACACTCCCTCCCGCTCCACCTAGAGCGGAAGGAATCATTCGATGATTTCTCATCCATAAAAAAAACGGGTGGGTTTTCCACCATGTGTCGCCTTACGTCTTGTAGTTTGATGTAACTCGGTGTCGATGTAAAAGGCTTTGGAAGATGTACGGTTAACCCGCTAGTCTCTCATGTTCTAACCCACACCGTGCATCTCTCTGCAGTCAGTAGTGGGTGACTATTGTCATCCGACACGTGGACACATTGTCTAAGGAACAAGGGTGACGATGTATCAGAACTGGTTGTAGACCGAGCTGGTTTGGATTGAATGATCCTTGTATTGTGTGGTGGTCTTTGTTCGGAATTGAGGAAAAAGATTGTTTGAAACTACTGGAGGTTAAACGAGTCGATTGTAGAATGGTATTCTGAACAGAAAGAAAAAGAATGTATACTTAAGCTTTTGTCTTTTTCGTACCCAATTATAAGGCACTATATTTTCTCCGCGCCTGGTATCGAAAATGATTTATGTGAAAAAAAAACTGAAATTGAAATAAATAAGAGCTGACTTTTCAATTTCAATTTTCAGATAAAAGTGATAATTATAATACAGAAAGGTTTTCTATACAAAACAAAATGTGTCAAATGACCATATTTATTATTATTCAAATAATAGTTGTCAGACTGTTGAAAAATTAGCCTTAGATAGTTTAATTAATTTTCTGCAGAAAATTTCCCTAGGCAATAAATATATTTATTTAAATAATAACAGCCTCTACAATAACACAAGTAAAAAAATCAGAAATCCTTCCATCAGCGTCCAAACGAACCCAATCCGGAACCCTGATTACAGAAATATAAAAACAAAAGGACAATTTACACTTCAAAAAACCTCGATTTTCTTTCGCGTTAATTAATTCTATTGAACGAAAAAGTCGAGAAACATTCATAACCCTTTGAAAGGCGCGTCAGAAAAAGTAGGTGCCATTCGGAATTCGGAATTTTTCATAAATCGTTCCAAACAAAAAAAAATGCTAATAAATCACTTGGAAATTAATAATTAATATAGCAACACTCCGACGCGACGGGCCGCTAAAATCAAACGTAAATTCTAAGGAGTTATTTGCATAAGAAGGGATTTTTTTCCGTAACCGTTTTTTTTCTGCTTTTTAGCGTTCACTTTCCGATTTTTGGAGTACGATTAGAGGGGATGCGGTTGGGGTAAGTTTGAAAAGTTTTTGATAAAAATAAAATAGATTAGTAGAAGTATTTACATTTCTATATTGGCTAATAGCTCCGCTTTCGGATAGTTGTGATACTTGTAAGCTGTTGCTAATTAAAAACAATGTCTAAATTTTGTGGATACGTTCGTCACAACGTGGCGTATCCAAATTACAGTTCAGAAGAGGGCTAATTCTACAGATTTTAAGCAACGTTCGCATCCGTGCATCTCAGTTGCAATCTGACAAAAATGTAGGGTAATGAAGGCTTTTTTGACAGTTTGCGACTGAGATGCAATTGAGAACGTTGCTTAAAAATGAGTAAAATAAGCACTCTGGTGATTAAAAAAAATTTCTAGAACCAAATTAACATTCTATCAATATCTATCGACAAAACTCCAAAATGTATTCTATTCTATATTTTTATATGGCAAGCAAAGCCGATGTCGACTATTCTGCCAATGTCTAAAGTATATTGGAAAAGCAAGTGTGTTTAAAAAAGCTGGTAATGAACAGTAGGTAGAAACCAGATTCTTCTATTGATGGTACAGTTGAATACTTGTTAGGTTAGTATGGGACTGCTCCAAAATGTACTGTCGCCTTTGAAATGATTTGACATCTGTCAAACTTTTTTTTTCATCTAAAGCCTATTTGGGTAAGGAAAAGAATACCATCAGCCTTTACTTTACAGTAGGTAGGTAATCCTAAAAATGTAAAATTCCTCAATACTTTAAAAAGCCAAAGAATGTCCACAACAATTCCCTTCAACCCTTCACTGCGAGGGTAGGTATCGGAGGGATCGAAACAGATGTTTTTAATATCGGAAAGACACCCCTTGGCCAGTGTTTACTTTGAGTCATTGTTGCGCCGTCTTAACTTGCGATATTCAAGGGTTTCGATTGTGTTAGCATTTGTTTAAGAAATGTTTGTGATGTGTCAGGTATTCGGTTGATCCAGGTGGTTTGGGATATGCTGATTGTGTAAGAGAATAAGGATGAATGCATAGAGGACGGATATAAATTTACAGCAGGATCCATGTATATCTGGGATGGCGAAAACCTGGTAACTGTGCTTTTGCTATATAGCAATAGCACAGTTACTTATACTTATATGTATTAAAAAAAATTGGCCATGACGTGCCACCAAAGTATCTTGATTTAGTGATTTTATTGAGAAAAATCAGATGATATTAACTTAACTCTTTATTAGCAACCAGAATACAAAAGTAAACCAAAGTTATGTTAGGAGTTTTATGTTTGTTTTTAAGGAAACAAAAATGACTGTAATTTCAGTTGTTCCATATTACCTAGATACAAAATTGGTAATCTTTTAGTGACGGCCAGAATTATTTTGCCGCTTGCCACCATTGGCACGGGTGCCATAGGTTCGCCACCTCTGACCTATACATATATGTTTCATCTTTATTAAACAATCACAACTAAAGGCTCTCCATAAATACTGATTACTGATCTAAGGAAAAGTGTGTCATCACTTGGATTAAGCCATTGAATCCACGTAGAACTATGAAAATACTTCCCAGGAAAACCATACTTTCAGGCAGGCAGATCAGGCTTTTCGTACTTTCTTAAATCCATGTACGTAACGTACAGCTGACTCAGCTACAAAAAATCCTAATTACAAAACCAATGTAAGTGTTTTTTTTTTCATTTGGAAGTCTGTTGTATTTTTTTGTAAAAAGTTTTTTATTTTTCACTTTTCAGCCCCACCCCTAACATCACCACTGTAAACTCACAGGAAAGCAAAATACGCAATATCGTTTACTTGGATGACATATTTTTTTCAGCAATTTTAATTTAAAAACCAAACTACTGAACCGATTTTGATGAAATTTCAATGGGACCAATCGGAAAGAATATCCTTTGATAAAAAAAAATACACTGAATTAAGAACTTCCGCCTTTTTTTTAAGTCGGTTAAAAACTAAACATTGGTCATAATTTTACTATTTATGAGATCTCTGAAGAAGACTTCTAAGTTAACCAACAAAAGATCTAGTTATTACGAAAAGTAAGTTACAATTACGTTTCTGAACGAAATGAAGAAAAGTGCATTAATCTAGGCTTGCCCAATGACAATAACAATGATGCTCAAATAATACAATTTGCTAACCGACCTGCAATTAGATGGAGTGGTGCAAATCACGGGAGGAAGCGATAGCGATTTTCTTTTTAAAAAAGAGGGAAACTGACTGACATATCAACGTGCAGGCGAAACTACTGGGAATCTGGGATCCGCAACTAGTACTCAACTACATGTTGAGCACTAGTTGCGGAATTTGTTCGAAAGAGTCACCGCGGCCCTGGAACGCAAAGGGCATTAGGAGGAACACGGATGGGTTTTAGTCAGTAAGAGTCTGACACAAGGAAGCAGAAGAAGCACGTAGATAGACATAGATAATGCAAGAGCAACTACTTTGCGTGTCCGTTTTGGTGCCCAGCTTACGCACAAAAATCGAAAGCCGCCACTTTCGCGCTTCGTCTGCATCGGTGTACGCTAGTCGGACGTCAGTTAGCTGGTTAGGTTAGTTTGGTGCCATACGCGGCGACGTCTTTGAATCGATTAGATATTCCCCAACACTACAACATAGTGCTTGTGTGTGACTTCGTAGTAAGTAGGTAGTCAAAATATGGCACGTTGGTTTTCATACAGATCGTAATACTTGATCTATATCTATCCTTAAAAAACAAAAAGAAGGCTAAGAAGGGATGTTTGGAAAAGGACCGTTTGTACTAAAGCTGCACTGACAAATTATTGCAGGCGGATTGATAATGGAAATACTCATATAAGATAAATAATGTTCTACTCCTCAGCATATAATATAAATACCTGAGTAATTGATGTGAAGATCAATAACTTTAAATTAATAGATCGGTAAGGCCCGCTTCAAACCAAAGTTTTCTTTCAACTTCTAGTTAGTTGCATCAAACCGTACAAGTTACTGTACAAGGTTAAATAACAAATATTTCGAAGGCGAAGTGCCAATACCTCCTAAGTGACATGTTTAAAAAATTCAAAGGCGTTATTCGCATATTTTAAGTGTATTTTTAGTTGCAGCTAATTATACACTTAGGGCCAATTTCACCAATGAAACTGAACGCGATCAGCGAATAAACCACGTTTCTGAGCTGTCAACGTCATTATTTTTCTATGGAATATTTACACTGACAGCTCTTGAACGCAGTTTAGTGTACTGATCTCGTTCAGTTTCATTGGTGAAATCCGCTCACAGGAGATTAAAAAAATACTAACTAATTTATAACTTATGAAAAAGTTAAGCTTTTTTCTTCAGTTTGTGTAAATGTTTGACTTTTTCAGGTGTTATTGGCACTTCGCTGTCGATTTCATACATTTTGTCCCAGATTACCAACTAACTCATAGTTATAAGAACACTGGTTTGTGCAAACAGGCCTAACACAATTTGATCCGAGTCAAAGGAACACTCCTTACCTCCTTATACTTTCTGTTAAACTTCAGTTGGCAATGCCTAAGGGCTTAGTGTGAGTTTTATAACGTTCTCGTTAGCGTCAACGTCAATTTGTATTTAAACTGAATAAGCGCCGTCTGGTGACACTCACGGACAACCTGTTTTTTCTATACAATTTAACATAAGCGAACGTTTACGTTAACGCGATCGAGTACGTTAAAAAACTCACATTAAGTCCTTTGACGAAATATTGTACACCTACCTACCTACCAAGTTCGTCTAACGCTGAACGGATTTAGGCGAAAAGCATTGCAAAGGTCATTGGTAAAATGCAAATAAAGCCGGCTACTAGTCTTGCTTCTAATGTTCTCTCACTGAACAAACTGTAATTCTAGACAAATTGTAGTCAGCGTTGGTCAATCCCATACATTTTTGACGTTTTGATAATTGGCTTCGACACTAGCGCTGAGAGTACAGACGCAGCATCAAGCTACAGCAATCTGTCGAATTTCTTCAATGGATTTTCAACTTTATCGTTGAAGTGTTAGGTTAAAGGTTGATTGGAAAAATTTTACAGTTTCGGGTAGTTTGTGTCTGTACGTCACTTGACTAGAGTCCCAGTTTAATGTTACACTTCGAGTCAACATCGCTAACGCAATTTACGCTTCCCTTAAAACCTTCATCATTAGCAAAGGGAACATAATTATATTTTAAATCTTATTTATTTGTTGTACACCTACCACAGTGTAGTCTTTTTAACCCAAAGGTTGACTGATAGAGAATGCCTTGTTGCATTAAGTCCGCACATGCACCACTATTGTACATCAATTTTAAATAAATAAATAAACATAGTTTATCCCGCTGTCCGCTCTATCCACGCTATTCGGATGTCGCCACTGTGCTTGCGTGAGCGCAGCTATAATAATTGCGTTCGCACGATCGACTCCGGCGCAATTATTTTGTCACAATTTTCATGAATCTTAATTTCTTCTTTTGTTTTCGATGTAATTTTGAATACATTGAGATGAAAAGATTTGTTTATGTAATTTTGATGATTTTTGAAAGCTGCTTTTGACAAATTATAACCGGCCAAGTGTGTATCGGACTCGGAAACCGGATCAGTTCCGTAGATACCATAAACCGAATAAACAATTTTCTTGTATAGGAGCCATTTTTAATTTAATTTAATTTTGATTAGGTATTTGTTGTTATAGCGGCTATAGATATGTACAAAAATTTCAACCGTCTACCTATAACGGTTTATGAGATACAGCCCACTGACAGAAAGACGGACAGCGGAAGCTTAGTAATAGGGTTCCGTTGCTTACCCTTTGGGTACAGAACCCTAAACAGGCTTTAAAGTCGCAGAACTGATATGAATACACCCAAATTATAAACTTAACATCATCATCATCATCAACGTACAATGCATAACATCGATTGCTGTACATAAGCCTTCCCCAAGAGTCGCCAGATCAACCGGTCTTGTGCTTCTCGCAATCAGCAGACCCCGGTGGTCCTCACCAGGTCTTTGGTCTACCTTGTTTGGAGACCTAACGCAGCGTGGCCCATTTGATACGCCATCGCCACTCGGAGTATTTCAGCCCCATCGCTCATGCGTTTTGCTAGCAATACAGTTCTTCAGGGTACATCGGTAACATTTGTTTTTGCCCAGTAACCCGTATCACAATTTAACGATATAAAAAAACAACTTTTGTACACTGCAAAGTCTAGAATATTTTTCGGAAACGGTGTCAAAAAACGAAGAATAAAAACAAAAACAATGACTTCTGTAACTTTCTAAGTATCTACTTTATCCCATGATTTGTATAAACATCTCCCTAAATTAAAAATCCCTGTCCCCATCAACTTCCCGGCTTGACTAACTCACTTCTCAGCAAAGCTTCTTCGTGCTTTGATGATTTTTATTCGTGTAAATGGCATTCAATTATAGTTATATATTATATGTGTTATGTGTTATTGCGTAATTCCCTTTTATTTATATCGGTTTTTATATTTTTTTTTTAATTTTGTAACTGTTTAAACCTCAACAACAAGGTTTTTATTTCTCAAAATTAAAAAAAAAAATTGTGTTCTGTCTACGGTTGTCTCACACGTTTTTCCATAGCACATCTGACATTGGCAGAATTTTCGACATCGGTATCATTGCCACAAACAAAAATAGAATAGAATCATTTTACGAAAAAATACAACCGAATGATGAGAACCTCCTCCTTTTTTTAAAGTCAAAAAAGTAGGAGGACTGCCTCTTATCTGACTTCTTAAAAGTAGCTCATACCAAGTAGGTACCTACACCTACCTACTAACAGACGAGACAATTTCAATGTTGCCCCCAAATGTCGACAATTGCACCATCGACAGCGGTAAACATTGTCTATCAAGTAAACCTTCAGACCTGCCCCATCATCGTGATGATCTTCTCTTTATCTCAATTTATCTGGAGTCGCCGCAACGTGTCTTCTTCAATCATGCTTCTCTTTTAGCCATCATCGCAATAGTCGAACCCTTTGTAGACCTACCTTACTTCTTTCATCATCATCATCACCATCATCATATCAGCCGAAAGACGTCCACTGCTGGACATAGGCCTCCCCCAAGTGTCGCCACAACAACCGGTCCTGTGCGTCTCGCATCCATCGGTTACCCGCGACCCTCACCAGGGGGTCGAGTCTGCTATTGCAATCGTGTCTCAATGACCGGTCAATGATCGATTTGTGACGTATAACGTCAAACTTATGACACATTTCCCATACAAAAACTGTCAAAGTTGTCAAATATTCGATCACTGATCGGTCATTGAGACACGATTGCAATAGCAGACTCGAGCCCCAGGTCATCGGTCCACCTTGTGGGACACTTCTTCACCATCTATTATTTCTTCAGTAAACCTCACGACAGTTTTCTTACTCCTCCGCATTCCATCAGTTCTTACTTTTGTATTTGTTCGTCAAATAGTTTAGCTCCTTAATGATCTACCATTGAGCTACACGATACGTGACAAATGCTTGCACTGTCTGGACAGGTCCACTCAAATCGTGGTGGTCCTCAAAAAATCACCCCAGACTATATAACCTACATGGTTCTAATGATTTGACCAGTACAATTTTATTGTAAGGACTATAAAACAGACTTTGAACGTGTTTCTTTCAGATATAAAACTCCGGCCACAGATAGTTCAAAATAACCAAAAAAGAATTGACGTGTCAAATTTTTGTTTTAACCTACTTACAAAATAAAATATATCTTTTTACTATCCGATTTCCCCAAGAATTTTCAATGAATTACTTATTTCTTATTCTATCCATTCTCGTAAGACCATACTCTTTCTCCTTTTTTTTTGGACGCGAAATCACCAAATGACTCTTCCCGCTCTGGGCGGAGCGGAAGGGAGTGTCAGACTCTTACTGACTAAAACCCATCCGTGTTCCTCCAAAATGTTCTTTGCGTTCCAGGGCCACGGTAACTCTTTCGAACAATCCCGCAACTGTCTTACCCCTTAGCATACTCAACGCAACTGCGTGCAGTCCAACAAAGTCGTTAGTACCTGCTTAAATGATTTACTGAGCTAGGTATTATTCTCCATTGCATAAAAAAATCTTCTCCATTAGAGAAAAATTTTTGTAAGCACTTCCTTATTTTTACGTGTAAGTACCTACCTTATTGAAAATCAATCGTTGAACTGATGCCCGTAAAGCATCTTCAATTGCAAAACCAATTTACTTATAAAGAAACTGACGACACAAAAATCATCGTTTTTTTTAATTTTCTACACCAACTATAAAAACACAAAAATTTGTTTCAACTCTTAAACACACATATTTCTAAGTAAATTGACCTTCTTTAAGAACCAAATCACTTCTACCAAAGCTTCTATGCATCCCCTTGGACATGGCGCTCAGAAAATGTAGGGAAAATAAGGAAAAGCGCCGCCTAACGCCATCTAGCGGCGAGGGGAACGTAACTCACTTGTTACAATTTTTCTTCGCAAGGAGTTGGGAGGTATGGATGTTTTTATTTAAATTACAATATAAATAAAAATATTTTCTTACTGAATCCAGACTTCCGTTCTTTCATTGCCTTTGTAAAATAAATAAAACAATATTTTTAAAATAAATTATTTTACGTTTCTTTTTGTCCATTTGTAGAACTACTTACGAGAAATAAGTTTTCTTTTTTTAGTAGTATTTTTATAAGTAAGCTAAGCAAAATAGAAGGAGATAGGTATGAATTTACAATGTAATTAATTCGAGTTTAAATAAAGTAGTAATTCTTTATTTACTTGATAACATAACCTAACATTTTCTGCCATAACCGAAAAGTGAGGTAAAAGCGCCAATTATCGGGCCCGTTAAAGATTAATACCCAAACGAAACACGAATGAACCTAGTAACCGAATTTCGGGTGGCGCGAAACAAAAACTGACCTACATTGGCGCCCTACGGAGTTCAGCCACCCCTGCCGACGATGAGACGATCACCCTACGCGTCTTGCCCTTACACTCGTATTCATGCACTTTCGATTATTTCAAGGTGATGCCCGATACCGAATCCCCCTTTCTTATTCTTTTAAACCGCCGATAATGACAGTACAATAAAAATCAAGCGACATTATTTTTTTAATCGCCAGAGATTACCTGAAAAGTGCAGAAAAAATATGGATGTGCTGTAGAGAGCATGCATGATAATGTAGTAGCACCCAAGGCGTGGAGCTTTGATCAATACACTTTTAAGAGACAGAAAAAATCAGGTAGGCGTGTTTGTTGTGGTCACAAGTGGAAGCAGTGGAGTAAACGTAAACAAATGAATGGCAACAGTACAGCCGCCGAGCGGTCCAAGCAGCGGGCAGTCGATCGCGCCGCAAAAAAGCGCATCCTATTATCGACTACAACAAAAGGACTTGTGCAGTGATACCTAAGTACACATCTCGATTCATCGTCTCGACTCGATCCGCCGAACCGATCCTATTGGCGCGCCCCACTGTCGCCGCGGGGGAAAGGGACGAGAAGCGTGGAACAGAGCGCGAGTGATAAAGAGGGAGACGGTCATCTTAGCTACCGAGTGGCGTCCCACTGGGCGGGGCCGCGCCAAGGAGTGAGCCTCAGATGCGCGCAGAGTTGGTGGGGCTTCGTCCGAAGGATCGCACTGCAGTCGAGTGCCGCGCCGACAACGCGCGCCCGCCGCCACACGCGCTCGCGATCAGGATCACCTTACGTAATAATAACTAATCGGATCGAAACCGTTCGTCCGATAATCGATTGTGATTGTAAACTGTCGATAATTTCACACTGATTTTTTATTAATTTAATTATTTTTTTCTTCCGCACCGGCTGTTTGTGAACTTGAGTTTTGTGTACACTGTGTCATGTTTTTGTTTTGTTTTCGCTCGGACTTAAGATTATTTTTGGGCGTAGCTGACTGTGTTTTACTTTTATAATTTAGTAACTATATTGTTACTAGTGCGTGTGATACTGGACAACAATTTTTGAAAACAGTTCTTGTGATATATTTGGACTTAGAAGTGTTATGTGGACATACATTGAAAATTGTTGTGATTTTACAAGTCTCTACTGAGAACACACGTAAGTGTTAATTCGTTAAGAGTTTTTAATTGTTTTACCAGGGGCAAGTATGATTTTTTATAGTGACTAGGGACGACAGTCAGAAAAATCCTAAGTGTCAATAAGATAAAAATCTTATAAGACTTACAAAGTTGACTCACTGTTCCAATATTATTTCTAAGTTCCAACAAGATTTAGGCCAACTGGCCACAACTACAATTTACGATAAAACGTACAAATCCAACTGCCGGTTAAAAAAATAACATTTTATCCAGACCTGGCAAAACTTTATGACCATGCAGCAGCAAATTAAATTAAAACTAAAACTCTGAACAATAAATTAGTAAAAACGAATAATAAAAAATGCTCAACACATCGTCGAAGAATGCATTTCTCATTAAAAAATAAAAAGTTGGAAATAGAGCACAGAGTGGAGTCGATCGGTAAATCAAATGATCAATTGCAATCGAAAGTTTAATAATCTGTGGTGCGACGCGACGGCGAGCGACGATTTGGAATCACGGAATTACGGAATCACGAATTACGAATGATTCCGTGATTGATTGGACGATAGTTGGTGCTCTCACCTCACAATCTTCTTTTGTAGATTTTGTGGGTTCAATTTGAAGAGGCTTATGGACTTAAATTGTATTCCAGTGTTCAGTAAAGTTGATTTTAATTGAGTGGTCAAGTTGAGAAATGGGTTTGAAACGCCGGTTTTTGAACTAAGTGTTGGTCGGATTTTGTGGCCGACGATGGAACTGACAAATAAATAATTTCAAATATAGTTCATCTATTTTTGTATAAGTAGGTATTTTTATCACAGACAAAATAAAAACAAAATATTTGAAATGTTGAGGATTATTTTCGTAGAGTAGAGTAACTAAAATGAGTGATGAGTTGTGAATATTATGATTTCATAGAGAAAATAATAAATGCTTATGATGAACTTGGTGACGTCAAATCTTTATTTTAAAAACTTATAGAGATAATATTTTTAACTAGGTATTTTGTATAAGTACCTCCGTCCAGTTGTTTTGAATGGGTAATAATTAATTATTAAATGGTTAATTACTAACTTCAGCGACTTAAAATGTAAAGAATTGCTTTAGAAAAAACGAATTAAGTTACAGACAAATTCAAAATCAAAAGTAAGAAAAAAAAAACTTATTATTTCTTTCTATACAAACTTAACAAAAATAACAACTTTTTAATAAAACTTACAGATAATGATGAAAATTCAAAAATGTATGAAAAATGTCATATTGTATTTAAAATTAAAATAATAATATAGAGAGTGTACAATATTAAGTGCCTACCTAGGTAAAGTTAAATGATTCTGGCACAGATGGCGTCCTCGGGTCGTTGACCCCCGAGTTTGTCTACTGTTCAACTGAACTGTTTCCGGCTTTTAATTATTAAAATATTATTAATTTCGATGTCATTATAATCATCACATTTTAGGACACTTTTGTGACAAGATAGGAGCTGACTACTTTTTATGCAGGCTGTTAAAATATAGTTTGATTAAAAAATATAATTAATTAGAGTCGAAAGATAAAAATAGCTATCTATTCGAGTTCGATTACATCAGGAAACATTATGCATGCAAAAAACGCAATATTCAAATTGCCCTTCGTATAATAAACGAATAATGAATATTGAATAAAGTCCCAATACAAGTGTTTTTCCAACTATATCCATTACAGTTAATACTAATTAGAATGCCGACAAAAACCTAATCGATTCTAAACAGTATCGATTAACAGTGAATCGAATAACGCGAATCCGCGATAATGTGAGATTTTTCCATTGTTGTCGTGAAATATGTTGTTTTTTTCCGTGTGAGAAAATTATTTTTAATTAACGATTTAAAAACGTTTAACAACAATGTCGGTTTGGTTTTAGTTTTGATTTTGGTAATTTAAAATGTAAAAATTGATAGTATGATATTAAATTTTTATACTGCGGTACTAATTTGGTCGAATTAATTTGTTAATAAAATATCACTTCATTAATATTGAAATATAAAAAATAATAATAAGTCGCTATCGTTAAAATAAAATGGTCAGAACCACGGTATTTTTTTAAATATATTTTTAATAGTAGGTACTATTTAAAATTAGTAAAAAGAAAAAATTGATTTTTTAAATCCGTTGTGAAATAATTATTTTAGTTAGGTACTAATACTTTATGGTTTTTGTAAGTGAAGGGTAACAACTTACAATAGCTCTTGCCCTACGTATGTAGGTAACAGGTCAATTTACCCTAGATGGGAAGTTAAAGGAACATTTTAACGAAATCCCACCACACCTCCTACCACAGTATAGTCTTTTTAATCCAAAGGTTGACGGGTAGAGAATACCTTGTTGCATTAAGTCCGCCCATGTACCACTATTGAACATAAAGTTTAAATTAATAAATCCGGTAATTTATTTTGATGAAAACTCTATTTTGATTTTGATTGAAACACGGAGTAGACACGGAAAAATAATTAAAACCGGACGGTTAAAACATAGAATCAATTGATATCATTAAATACCTACTTAAAATAACGACAAAAAAATCACACTTCCCCGGTACTTTAACATAATATGTTATTATAATGTTACACTTAGATATATTAAGTATTTTAAATAAAATTACCGTTTAGAATTTATATGATTGGATATTCTTAACGCTTCCTTGAGTTTCCTTCATTGTTCTAGAAGATGTTGACCAGCACCATCCTTCTTAATAACCCGATTTATCCGCCAAGTCAAAACTTCGCCTAGTTTAGCAGTGGAAGCATAAAAACTATAATAAATATATGATATAAATAATTATCTATAAGAGGATTCTTTCTGAGGTACTCTTAAGTACTTTGTTAATATTAGCATGTACTGTACCTTGTTGATTTGATTTGTTCCTAGCACTTGCGATTAAGATAACTAGTGCAAACTCGCCTGAATATTTTCAGTTGCCGATATCATAATGTAATAATAAAAGCGATAAATCTAATTAGAACCAAAGTGACTTTACATAATTATCTTTAAAAAAATCCTATCCGTCGACAGATTTATCGTAAATTAAATTAAATTAAAGACCTAACAGTTAAGTCACACTATTTTATTTTCTAATATTACCTGGTATCAGAATTGACAATTTGAAGTTGAAAACTTGACAAAATCTATTTAGCATAGCATTACACTTTGACAAGTTCTACACTTCAAATTCTCAATTCATAAACCTAGTGTAATTTAATAAAACGTCAAAGTCAATAATTTATTAAGGTGAATACTGCTAATAAAGTCTCTCCTTTGAAATTATTTATCGAATCTTGGAAATATCAATAACATAGCTTGTTAATACAAGAAACATTGTACCACAAAGTAGCATAAACTTTGATCCAAGTAATGATGATACTCCGACCATGTGTTGTTATCGTTTAAACACAGTTTCGAACGTTGTGAAGAAATTTATTGATGCGGGGGACATTCATACGAACATACTATGCCTGAAGACTAGTAATTGACCGCTACTTTGTTCGCAAAGAATCTTCTAACCCCCGTTTGATAATATCAGAGATAGAGTTTTAAAAATCTTTTCTTATTTACCTCAAATAACGTCTTCCGTCTATGTCTGGAAATTGATAATTTATTAACATGATAGGGGCATGGATTTTAAGGAATGACTTTGAAAAGTTTTCATTATGAATTTATAAAATGGTTACATAAAAGAAAAACGGTAATTACTAATTATATAAATGTGTGTATGGCTCACGGAATTTGTTCGAAAGAGTTACCGCGACCCTGGAACGCAATGGGCAATTGGAGGAACACGGATGGGTTTTAGTCAGTAAGCGTCTGACACTCCCTGCCGCTCCGTCCAGGGCGAGAAAAGTTATTTGATGACATCCCATACAAGAAAATGTGAGTTTTTTATATGAATATGGATGGTTATAAGGAAACGGTAAGTATTTAAATGTGTGTATGGCTCAAAACATTTGTTATTAGAAAACTAAAGAAACGATTGATGGACTCTGTGAAAGAAGACAGTGCCTAGAAAGGGAGTGACCACTGATAGAGAAGTCGGAAGAAGAAGATAATTATGTTGCGCCGACCCCATTTAAATTCGAATATAAATAAGAGAATGACGATTTACCCATTTTATATCTTCATTGGTTTTTGCTGTGCGTCTGTTGCGTATGTGTGAGGATCTCGTGGCTAACGGCACGGGTCGATCTTCAAGGTTATACAACGCTTGCCAAGGTTGGTCTGAGGATGGGGGACCATCTTAACATACCGAGTTTCCTTCATGCCTCGGAATGTACGTTAAGCCGTTGGTCTCAGCTGTCATTTGTTGATCTGACGGTAAATCGGTAAATCTGACTTCTGCAGTCTTGCCAAGAAGTACCGTGTTACCCAGTCAATGAGTTGTGGAGGTCTGGTAAGCAGCCGTTCCACGTAAAATACTGGTATTCAGCTGGATCTGGTTTGATTGCAAGCCGACCCCAATATAGTTGGGAAAAGGCTAGGCAGATGATGGTTTCTGCTGTGCGTTGTCTGACCGTAGTCCGTTGTATAGTTTTATCCATTGCGGTATTAAGTTCACTTGTTTTATAAATGTAAGTACTAATATTTTACATTTGATAATGGACATTACGAAATATATAGGTAGGTCAAAAGGCATAAAAGCTAAGAATAAAGGATGTTTTACTTTTTTTCGTATGTCATAAAACGATAAACAAACAGGCGACCCACTTAAATTCTTTAAATGCTTTACTGGACACTGACAATATTACTATTTATAGCACATATCAGTCCAGTACTATTCAGATAAGTACAGTATCAGGGGTACAGCCGACTGGTGACAGGTGACAAGCGAAAATCTGACAATTCTGTAAGTCAGTTTATTCTCATACATTCTCTGCTTTATTGAACAACACCTGTCGGGAAATCTATCTTCTACAGATTGTACTTCGGTGAGTGTGCCCAAGAACTCCACGACCTCATCCCACCGGCCCCCTTCTACCATCGGACATCCAGACGCACTGCATCTTACCATCCCTACCTTGTAGCTATTCCACCAATTCGCACTAAGCGTTTCCAAACGTCTTTTATAATGCGCACAGCAAAGGAGTGGAACTCTTTGCCTGCGTCTGTGTTTCCAAAAGCTTACAGCCCTAATCTCTTCAAAGTTAGAGTGAACAGGCTCCTTCTGGGTAAGCTCGCTCCATCGTAGACTTTGTCTCTGTCATAT
Organism: Melanchra persicariae; assembly: GCA_947386135.1. NCBI lineage: Eukaryota > Metazoa > Arthropoda > Insecta > Lepidoptera > Noctuidae > Melanchra > Melanchra persicariae. The sequence goes on along the minus strand of OX376661.1, from coordinate 1,574,340 downwards.
CTGACATTGACTAGAGTCAAGAGCAAACCCATCACTAAAAAACATACTGACAATTATGTCAGTTTTCGACAAATCTGCCGCATTGCCCAAACCTATAAACTTGTAACAACTTGTAAACTACATGAATGCAGTAAATGATGACTATGACTATGACTATTAAATAGGGCCCTCTGTACGTAACCTACTGATCACAGGATCTCATTGTTTTAAACAAAAGCAACACATCAATTTATTTTCAAATGCCAATCAAATAAGTTCTAAGTACTGCTTATTTGCTGATCATAGGTACAGATAGCTAATAACGGGTACTCGGTATACGGCGTGGGACGCGGTCTACCGAGGTGCTCCCATATCGTTCGATTTCTGACGTCATTATTAGTGTTATATAGGGTGTGAACGATTTGCTTGTATGTTCATTATCGCACTAGTGTTTAAAGACAAGGATATTGATTCAGGTGATTGTTATTTCAAAACATTTATTTGATCTAAAGATTAAGAAATTTTCTTTGATTTTAGAACATAAACTAATTGAGTTAGAAATAAAGGGGACGTTTTTGTTGTGTCTTTTTGTTATAATTAAAATGAGAGTTAGAGTTATACATATTCAATTACATTACAGTTGAAATTAAATGAATAATGAGGATAGATTACAAGTAATGAGACTGGGGGTGTAACTAGTAATTTATTATAGGACGAAAATAGATTACTGCTTCGTTATTAATAAATATAACTTTTATTAGGAGAATCAGTCACCTTTATAGAACTGCTATTCACAATTTATAAACATAGGAACGCTGCACCATTTTATTACGACTACCGTATTTTGGTTATTGCGCTGCTAAAAAAAGACAAATTTCAATATCTCAAAATTATTACATTTATAATTAATTCCTTGTTTCATCACGTGCCAAATTATAATGGATACTCTGCATCAACTACTCCGAACAACATTACAACTGAAATAAAAACTTTACAGTTAATCTGAATGAAACTTTCTAATGTTGGCACCAAAATAAAATGGATCGGCCATCAAAATGGCTACGAAAATATCTCCCATCAATTACTTAAACACACACACACGTTAAACAGGAATTTCAAGTAATAAAACTATCAAAATTATCCTCAAGAAATACGAAATCGTTTAAATAAACAAATATTGGAATGTTTCAGTCGGTTCTGAACGTAAATGCGCAATCAAATACGTTTATTAATAGATAGATACGGAGATATGCAATTATTACGAATTCCGATACGCATATATTTAAGTAAATATTTTATCTCATTAAATATTATAACGTTTTTATATTGATCCGGGAATCGAAACAAAACAAAACTATTTTAAGTTAAAGTCCAAAATATTAATTAAAGAATATGAAAACATAGATTTAAGTTTTAACCAAAAAAAAAAAAAAAATTTGTTCTTTTGCAATTTTTGTTTTCAACGCCCTGTATGTGTTCCAGCGTCCGATATTGTTTACATTAAGTTTATCTGCAGGACGGTAAACCGAGCCGTCCCGCCACTCGACTCTCGAGCAGATCAATAAATACAAGAGATCCATAGATCTAGCACAGGATGTCTGTGGGAAGAAAGACGAGATCGACATTTTTATCTGGCCTGTTTAATCGGCTATTGTTGTGAAGTTATTTTATTAATAATATATGTAGGTGTACCTAGTGTTGATAGAATGAGCTGTTGTAACGACATTAGCTTAGTGCAAACAGATTATAATCAAGATTCTAGCTTTATTTTAAGGACTAAAATTGTTGAAGTTTTAAATGAAATTACGGACGTGCCTGAAAAAAACTTATGTTTCTCTTGTCCGTATTATAGTTCGTTTGTTTTCGGCTCAACATATTTTGGTTTTCTACACTTCTCTCTTACGACTAAGGGACTCACCAGAGAATGAGCAGCAGCATTCTCTGTAGTTACACTGCTACTGCCACACTGCGATCGCTAACCCGTCTGCCAAGCGTGGCGATTATGGCAAACCCTGCTGGACATAGGCCTCCCATTTAGGGGAGAGACGTCTTTCGGTTGATATGATAATGATGATGATGATATACTTCTCTCTATTCGTTGTCAATGTCATTTCAGTTCTCATCTTCTTTCTAGACAGTTTTATATAAATCCTCGTATAATCCATTACTTAGCTTATAAACTGCTCTATTAAAATTGTGATAATTTTCAATCAACATAAGAAGACAAATTTGTCTTGTAAAGAAACAAATACAGGAGGTTTCATATAAAAAAAAAACATTAAATTTTACTGAATATCAAACAAAACCGCAAAAAACCTAGCGCAGTAAACAAACAAGAAAATTGTTATTGCAAATTATTAATTATTGGAATTGTTCTAGTAAAAACAAAGTATCAATAACAGTTACATAAAAATAAGCTTGTCTTAAGGAAATTAAAATGTTTACGAATTAAAAACTCTTAAGTATCATATTTCGCCACTCATCACCTTCTTATCAAGTTGTTGTATTGACATATTTTCTCACGGCTGTGACAGGGGAATTTGAGCTTTATTGTTTAAAACTAAGATGGGTTATTGATTGGGTGTTCTGTTTGAGGAAGTAAGTTTGGTGTACGGCATGAGCGGAAGCGATTTGAATAAATCGGTAGGTAAGAAGATTAAAGCGGGAGCGGGTTTAAGTAGTCATCATAATTTAAGCATTATTTTCTTCGTATTATGGTTTATTTTGCTGGAATATTAACATCGAATAGTAAGCTGGCTCTTGGTACTGAGACTTTTTTACTAAGATAATCTAAGACTAGAGTCCTTCAACAGAATCGTAAGCAAATTCAGATCAAAGCAAAATAATTCCAATTGATATCGAAAACAACAATAATATAAACATTAAGTCAACTGTATGTTATTCTTGATAATTATTAGTCTTTATCTTTGGTGGTTCTTCATAATGCAGATGAACAAATTGTCACCACTTATCATAGTATCATTAAATCGCTTTTAACTAGTCCAACCAAACAATTCCACCTACATACAAAACGTTTTGGGAACACATTCATTATGCGTACAGCAAAGGAGTGGAATTCCCTGCCAGAGTCTGTAATAATAATAATAACAATCATTTATTTCACCAATAATTACAATGTTCACATTAGGGCTGAAACATTCTGCTGTGTTTCCTGACAGCTACAACCCGGAAGTCTTTAAGTCAAGAGTGAATAGGTTAATTCTAGACAAGCGTGCTCCATCTTCGACTACATCATCGCTAACCATCAGGTGAGATATGGTCAAACGCTGCTTATCAATAGTAATAGAAAAAACCGCTCCCGCTACCGCCTCTATCTCGCACCACGCGGTGTAACATATCACTAACAAACGCAGTCTCGGGGCATATGGATCAATTAATGGTGTATTATTACCGTAACCGTCCCATGAATGACTATCGGCCGTCTCGAAACATACGATAAGATACAATACAACGGTTTTCGTCAATGGGATGAGGATGCAAGGATACGTAGAATAAAGGTAAAGGTAGGTACTTATATTGTACCAGTAAGCCACAGTTGTCTGTGGCTCTAAGGAGTTGCAGTGGTTGGGATTAGTGTGGTGGAATGGTCCTGTGAAAATAGGTAATTACAGTATTTTAAGTCAAGAGGCAATAGGTTACTTCTAGATAAGCATGCTTATCATTGCTTATTATCATGAGGTAGTGGTCAAACTGAAGCCTATCAATCAAAGATCCCTTTCTTTCGGTTTTGCCGTAGCCCGGTACAAAAACCGGACAAGTGCGAGTCGGACACGCACAAACAGGGTTCTGTACCATTGCCATTATTATAATCCACTATTATGTCGTTGAAATCGAGGAAAAAACACTAACAAAAACACGTCTCTTGTACGTGGACCCCCTTTTTTATTATTTGTTGTTGACACAGTGTGTATTTCATCTGTCTACCTATTACGGTTCATGAGATACAGCCGTCTGACTGACAGACGGATGGACAGTGGAGGCTTAGTAATAGGGTCCCGTTGGTTACCCTTTGAGGTACGGAACACTAAAAAGGGATACGGGATCCCAAACAGAGTGGCATTGGAATGGTGAAAGCTGAGTTGGTGGCGGGGCAAAGGGTTTGCTTATTCTAGAAGATACATGCATGCGTTTGTGGCTTGTTCTGCATGTTATTGCTTGGGCGTATTTATCAGCCTACGGAAATTGAAACTTGACACTGCAGTTTTACACACACCGTTTAAGAACATTGTAAATCTTAGCATCGGAGTAGCTAATATAAGGAATCGTCGGGATCATCAATCTAAAGACCGGAGCCGTTTCAAATCTATAACAATATCAAACAAACTCAAGATAAACAAATAATAATCACACCAATAACTTCTTAGTATCAACCCGTTAATAAAACTATTCGAAAAAAAGGACAATATCCATTGATCCCAGACTGGAAACACATGTGGAGGAAGAGAGGGACCACGCTATACGCCAAAGAGGGACCGAGAACAAATTTTTCTTTTTTTTTCAGCCATCGGAGGCACCGATTTCGCCATATGCTCGAAGCTTCGATGGTAATAAAATTGGTTAGTTGAGCTTTGTACAAATAAAGGATTGGAGTAACATCAGCTTTGGATGGACTCCGAAACGACCGTGATGAAGTTAGGGCGACAATTTTTACACCAGAATGTTTCTTACCTTCTGTGCACGATAAATTTGATGTGTTGGAGGTTTTGGATGGGAATCGTCTGCGTGTTGGTACTTTTTGAAGTTCTGATTGATTTGTGTTAGTAATCTGTTACATACTCTCTCGTATTGGACGAATAGTTACCGCAGTTTTTTCTTATTAGCAGAGGTACAGCGACGATACTACAAACATTATTTTAAGATGCCTATCCATTATCAGTGTATGAGGAATAGACTGCCCATTTAGCAGTCGTAGATGTCAACAATAATTCAATCGTTCCTAAAACTAGAAGCACAACTCCCACGGTAGATAAAGTCATAGAATCTAAATCAATATCTCACTAGCAATAAGTCACCGTCAAAAATAACCCAATTATTTAACCACGCCTTTTGACAACAACAATGTAGCCACGGTTAAAATAACTCGCGATTCTAATCTAACTATATAAGTTAGTCATAATAACAGTTGTGCAATTCTCAGTGACCTGCCAATATCCAATAGTTTTGAACCCTTGCCAGATGACAAAATGTCAGACAGAGATATTAATATGAATATGATAGCCATAAAAGTTATTGATGGGTAGGTTAAGACAGTAACACAATATAATGATGATGAAGATCTGACTGTCTGATTCTAAATCTATTCTGGTTCAAAACTTCTCAGTAGTTTTGTTTAGGATTACTCAATAGTTTTTCCAGCTGTTGGAAGAGTTTTTAATTTTTAAGCACAGTTAACGGTTAACGATTGTTCAATGAAAACATCTGAACTTTCCTTCACTATGAATGAGTCGATTAACTTTGCTTCGGTTTTGGCAAAGTAGGTATTCAAATATTCTAACCAAAATGATACCAGATGATGAGATAATGACAAGCAACGAGAGAGAGAGAGAGAAGTAAAACAAAGATCTAAACCAAAACAATGGAACAGAGAAATCAAAACCAAAAACCAATCAAACACTTTCGAAGAATCTCTTTGAACTACAACAATCGAATCATAAATTGATTCAGCAACAACCTCATCTATTAAACTGCACATCCCTATATCAGGCCTAAATATATCCACTTTAGTCACCTGCTCTTCATTACATCATGTACTATCATCTTGTGTGTCTGTCTGTATGTTTGTTTGTATGTATGTTCAGTCAGTTTGTCATTGTCGCGCCACTCGCCAGCATTGTCGATATTAATGTCGTTGGAGTTATGAAGACTATCTGCGTAGATTGTGTGAGTGGAATTTGATTGGTTGGGTTTGTGATTAGCAGCGAATAATTTTAAGTGATAAGAAATGTTGATTGAGATTAGTTTATGTTTGTTGGGAATTATGATAAATCTCCTTAAATAGAAAGCATTTATTTGGCACGGATAGGTACAACAGAAACAAATTCATTGTAAATAAGAAGAAATGGCTATAGAAGAAAACATACTGAAGGAGTCGGACACCCAGCGTTGATTTTCAGTGGGCCTCGATTGTTGGGAGCTTTTATATCATCAGTTCAAAAAACATAGGCCTTGTTGATACTACAGATTATAGTTAATGACGCATCCAGTCTAAAGCTTTTGTAAAAACTATTCCAAAGAACCCCATATTTCAAACAAATACTCCTGGTATAGAAGCATTCGATTCAGTAATTCTTTTTGTCTTTCCTTTCCCAGAAAGACATCATCCTCCCATTAGCATCAATCATGGACTCAATATGGTTTAAAATACTTGCACCATCAATATCCTCTCCCAAGCTATTGATGTAGCCGTACACGAAATCGACAGCTCTCCCGAAATATACGTCCCACGCGAGGGTGTAATGACATAGTGCCTCGGAGCTATGGGGTGGACACACTATAGGAGAGAGTGGGATAGTTCCATTAGAAGCTTTGGGAGTTTATTGAGTGGTGTCCTTACGATAAAACAGTTGTACTGCTATGGGAATACTGAAAGAAACTGGCACTTCAATTGTGCATACACCTAAGAAGTGGAGTTCCCTGCGGTCTGTTTTTACTTCAACGTCTTAAAGTCAGCACTGACTTGTGTTACTTCTAGGCAAGCATGCTTCATCGTCGACCACATCATCGCTTACCACGAGGCGAGATAGTGGTCAATCGGAAGCATAAATGTTAAAATAGAAACTCATATTCACTAAGATTTTCAATGTGGACTTAACTTTTGGGTCCTGCGATAGGCCAAGTCGATTTATGAATTTGTTTTGAAGCTTGTTTTCCCGTATAAATTGTAATGTGACCAGAAACTTTCTAGTGAGAGAGACCTACTTGCCCTTATGACCTTATACAGGTTAATATGCAAATAACCAATTAGTGCTTAAGTGAATAGTTTGTTATAAGCTACGATTTGCCTCGAAAGATATTTAGCATAAATAATATTATTGAGTGAAAGTTGTCTGGGCTTGATCAAGTTCTAAACATCAGAAGGCCATCATGCAATACTAAAGAAGGGCCTGTCAAAGACGAAAACAATAAAAGTTACAGTATAGATGGTCATACAATTTCACAGAAGCGTTTTGTTACAGGCAGAAAAGACTACTAGAATCAAACTATAACCCATCTGCCTTCAAACCAAGAGTGAATGGCATCATCATGACTTCTTCCACTCTGGGTGTTACCTAAAGGGAGTGTCAGACTCTTATCTGACTAAAACCCATCCGTGTTCCTTCTACAGCCCTTTGCGTTCCAGGGCCGCCGTGACACTTTCGAACAAATTCTGCATCATCTAGGCTCAGCTTTTACAACGAAATAATAAAAGAGATGTTGCCCAAGTTCTTGATCCTCAGCTATCCTGGCTCACTCGTCAATAAACTAGAAACTATAATTATCCTATCGGTGAGGGTCGCTGGCAGCCGATGGAGGCGCATAGCCGGTTGTTGTGGCGAAACTTGGGGGAGGCCTACGTCCAGCAGTGGATGTCTTTCGGCTGATATGATAATGATGATATCCTATTCTACAAACCTCATGTTACAGACTACACAGTCACCCTACAAAACAGTGTAACAAAAAACAGTAGTACAATATTACACATTCGGATGTCGTTTTTTGCCTCCTCATCTGTAGAAGATAGCGTGATGTTATGTGGGCTGCGTGTATAGATAATTGAACATACTATTATCTAAGTCAATCATGTACTGTGTCCATTTATTGGAAGGAAATCGATCTGGTCTACGTCACTGCTAATAGAAAATTAAAAATATTTTTGACACTTAGGAAAGTGATATGTGTTGGAGTTAATATTGTTAGATCCTGGTTATATTATCAGATTCATCTGGAACGGGTGTAAAATGGCATTTCTCAGGAGTCGGATAGTGCAGGCTAGCAAATATATAAACAAATACCAAAGCAAAATACATCTGGATGCAGGTGCAAAACATTCATCAGATATTTTTTCTGTCTTTTCTCTATTGAATAACTGTTGAATCTTATAAACTAACTAGCTTTTGCCCGCGACTTCGAACGCGCATATCCCGTTTTTTCCGTAGAAATTTCGGAAAATCTTCTCTTAGAGCAGATTTCACCAATGAAACTGAACGCGATCAGGTACATATAAATTACGTTCAAGAGCTGTCAGCATCAATATTCCATAGAAAAATAGAGACACTGGCAGCTTATAAACGTGGTTAATACGCTGATCGCGATCAGTTTGGCTTGGTGAAAATGGCCCTTAGTGGTCTTTTAAATTCCCTAAGGAACCTACATGCCAAATTTCAGCTTTCTCCGACCAGTAGTTTCAGCTATGCGTTTTTTCTCAGTCACTGAGTCACTCATTAACGAAAGAGTTTTATATATAATATATATTGATTGATACAACTGTCGTGTATTCTCTAGGGCTTTAGTTGGCCGAAAAGTTTCAATCGCCCTGAGGTCTTTAATTAATGTCTCTGATAAACCGCTTTAAGACAACAGCAAACCGGGAGTCTTCAACATTAAGATCATCTTTTTTCATCTGTTCGTCAATCACACGCTAAATCATACTAAGTATTACTGAAGAAGCCCTCCCCCATTTTTTCTCATCCTCTCCTCATTGAAAGTTCATTAACACATGAACATATTTTGTTTTGGTCATAAACTAATTTTTTATAGCCATCTTCCCCTTCGATTGAGTTTTTAAGCACACTATTATGTCAACTCGCACCGCGTTAAATCCCAAATGAATTTTAAATTAACCAATAACTATGCCCCAGTGTATATTTAGTATTATAATTATTTTACTTTTTTGTTAATTTGAGGGAAGTGTAATTTATTTTGTGGGGCAACACTGTGACACTCAAAATGGTCAGTGTTGCTAGAAGTGTAAATGTTAAGTGGCATAGAAATACATATTTCGTAAAAAAGTGATTACACTTAAAACTGCAGTTGTATCACCCTGTATCTGGCAATGCATAAAGCTTAGTGAGGGGAAAAGCTTAGTATCGAACAGTGATTTCTGTATTTTTAAATGCAGCTATAACAACTTCAAAATAACTAGTAAGTACCTTCTTCTTTTCTAGTCGATGGTTACCCTTAAATATTTTGTACGCAGTAGGTGGTCATATTTACAGCGGCATCGGTGACATTCATTAGGTCCTCAATGGTGCAGGTGTAAGGGCTAAAAGGACATCAAAGTACTGTACGAAAAGACTTAAACAAAATAAATGTCGCGAGCCCTAATTCTGTGGGTCACAGTTTCCATCGCTTAGATAACGCTCAATCGATCATCATGAACGTTTGAGCGACGGCATAAGTAACGCGATAGTCGCTCGCGAGTCGCGTGTGAAGCCTATTGGTGCAGTCGCGGAGACAAGTGAGTTTGTACAACGGAAAAAAGTGTTATTTTTTTGTTTTATTTTTTTAATGTGGTGGTGGAAAAAATACAAATAAACCAATTTTTGTTTGTTTTTTTCATTAAGTTCTTTGTTAGATTTCTAGCTGCTATACTAGATATCTCGAATGAATTATGTTAAGCAGTACACTGCAATGTTTCAACCACAGTTTGACATGCTTCAATGTCGACTTGAAGGATTTATTACACAAAATAGATTTGCAAAGCAGAAGTTTTGCAAACCAATAAATTGTGGCCACTATGCAGATTTTAGCATTGTCTACTAAGTTTTAGCTTGATACTAATGCTTTTTGGATGCAGAACTTTAAGTCACAGAAAGTAAAAATTCTATAGTTGCGATTCAACCGCGGCCATATTAAATTTAACACTCTCGCCTACTAGTGGTCGTTTTGCATACAAATGCGTTCATAAACAGCCATTGGAAATGCAATAATGCACTGAACATTACTCATATTTAATTAATTACCTGTTCAAATACGCGATACTTTTTGTAATTAATGTAACTTGATGACAGCTTCTTGCTGCATAGACATATTACATTATACTTACATTTTTATATTTATAGTTGTATGGAAAATTGCAGGGTTCTGAACTTCTTATATAATAAACAAACCATTCTTTGTTTAGTTATCAGTTACTCGGATATTGAACTTTCAGTCTTTGAAAGAAAATAATGCTTTGCAGTTTAACTATTTTTGTGTCAATTAACGATATTCTTTCACGACCGGCCACGATTTTTTTTTTCTCACCTCTCAAACTGGTAAACGCATTTGAAGTAGTCCAATTCATCTGGATATCCGAATAAATTCCTAATAATAAAATGTTATTCTATATTTCTTAACCATCCACTTGATCACAGAACGATACATTTTTTGTACTTGACTCATTCATGACAATGCTATTTTTTCTCGTCCATTCAACAAGCCCCAGTAATTGTGGCTAATTATTAATTCCGATGGATTACACCTATTAGTGCATGTCGTCTGTATTTTCTGAAACGCGTTCTCCTATATGACCTTGATTTTTAGAGTTTTAGGTACTAAGTCATATGAAACGATACTTTTAACATAAAAAATTGAGCCTTGCAGTGTCTAGATTGTTTTTTGTCTATGGTTAATTAAGACTACGTCATCTTCTACAATTTATTTTTACGGTTGAAATAGGAAAGTAAAATGTTTCTTACATTGTCAAAGTTGCTACAAATAATAATTAACCTCTTTAAACTGTTAGAACACACCTTGACATTACAAACAACTCCTTTTGACCTATAAAACCCAACCGTAACATCAAAACGTTCGACATATTACGATCACACGCCGGACCTTTCCGAAGTGACACACAATATTTATACTATTATACAATTTTAATAAAGAAAACTATGACAATAACATAATGGCGATCAAAAAAAAAAAGAAATTGACCATCGCACCTGCCAGTGATAAACAGGCACGCGACTCGATAGGTACAACTGTATCGATAATCAACCATTTAATAATCGAATGGCGCGTCACTATCGTGATAGGGGGACGTTAAAAAGTGATGTACCTTATCGCAAGTGAAATTGAAATTGATCATTTCGTAGAATTAATGTTTATTGGAGTGATAACCGTTATTTGTCGTACGGTCAAGTAATTGGTTTAAAATATTTTTTTTTCTAAATGTTGTTAGGGTGCCGTTTTATGTCTGTTTATAAAAGAAGTAAATTAATAATTTTAATGAGCTTATAGATTAATATTATGAGGTTAAGAAAGGTTTGAGTGGCTATAAACACGAAGATGTCATTAAGTGTCTAACATAAGACTGATACTGCAGTATTACGTAAAAGGTACTAGTTCACAATATTGCTATCAGTGTTGCAGAACGTTCTCTTCACTAAAAAACTATGACACACAGCCCACTGCACCGAATCGAACACAAATCCTAAAAAACGTAACTCCATTCAATAAAAGAACACTCGTTTTAAACCAATACGAAAGGGCACTTAGCACACGTTCGAAAACCGCTCCGCTCGAAAAAGAGAAAACAAAACGCATCAATCAAAGAACAGAAATGAAATAATCGAATTTCAGAACGTCGAGCGTAGTTCAAAGAGCACAAGCGAAGACCGCAACAGATTAAAAAAAAAAGAATATAAAAACACAAAATGGCCGAACATGACTAATATCTGGTACAAAGTTCGGTGTCGATATGAACAAAAGGAAACGGAAGAGGAAGGTATTTAGAAATGGAACGTTCAGAGAGCTGGGAATTGATTCTTTTTGAAATTCGAAGTCATTTCGCTGGATTTGACTGTCTAGCTTTTATGGAATGACAACCGTTTTATGAAATCCTCATTTTGATTTGCGGTTTTTTGATCTGATTGATCTCTTTGATGTTTGATAGCCAAATATCTGATTCTTCTTTCACAAAATAATAATCACAAACTTCTACTATAGAAAGGGATAAAGGATAAAGCTTCTGAAATTTAACCCTCCGTTTTTTTTTCTTCTAAACCGTTGCATGTGAATAAATAATTAGGTTAGAAAGTTAGTGAAAAAACGCCGAACTAAAAGGCATCGATTGAATGGTACTAGCAAACTTTTGCGTCACGAACACAGCGATTTCGATGCACGATAGATTTTAGTATGGCAAGGTTCACTATCGACTGTTCGCGCGCCAAATTTTTATTTACCCCCCAAGAACTGAAAATACACACGAAAATACACCTTAGTCAATGAAGATAGAAGTCATTCAGGTGTTTATTGGAATGAGTTGTATCCATTGTATTAGATTTCTCCGATGTATTTTAGAATTTGAGGGTATTTTTTATTTACAACAGTGATAAAAATGTTTGCGGCCGTGTTTTCGTTCGTTTTTGTTGAGTAGTCTTTGGATAGTCGTAAAATAGTTTTTAATGGTTTACTAAATCATTATAATGATGCGCCTTAGGTTCAGTATGAAGGAAGAAAGTATTATAGGAGCGATTTCTTTAATAGATATTAAAATCTTTTATGTTAGTGGTTTATCATTGAGACAGTTCACTTTCCGTGTTTCCTGGTGATCGTAAAATTTAAAAAATGCGAGGCGTTGGTATACCCTTTGAAATACTCTTAATTTTCTAATCAAAAAGCTAGTTGATAGGTATGTACCAAATACTGACAACATTTTTGTCTATGGCAAACATTCTAGAGGAAGCCATCTATTTTAGACTCGGATTGACTCGATAGATTACAAAACTATACCTAATCCCGTCACTAGTCAACGACTCCTTCAACAGTTTTCAATTACCCGCCAATTTTGAACGAACAAGTACACGACACAAACCACTTTGCCACACGACAAAATAATTTACAATTCTAATTCACAGTTAATTTATATTATATTCCAACGTAGACATATTTTAAGATTTTGTCGAAAAATAAAGTTGTTAGAAACCATTGTAGTAGGGGACGAAGCGAACGAGCGACCAGCACGCGACCAGAGATTACTATCGATGACAAACTTAACCAAGTTACCAATATCTATCGAATAGTCAAAAATACTCACAAAGTAATCCTTAATGCCTTTGCCTCTAGGTTCGAGCAAAAAAAGTTCAGCTGTCAAAAAGCAAACAACGAATGTTGACGTTCGATTTTTAAATTGAGGTTTCACTTTTTTGTTAGCTTTCTTAATTAATTCAAAGGGCCAATTTCTTTTTTTTATTAAGATGGCAGTAGAATTCGACGCTTGCTTCCGTTTTTGTGATAGTTTCTAGGAAAAATTACAGTGTCGACTCTTATTTTTTTTATTGCCAATTAAAAATAACATATTCCATCTATTGACATTTAGAATAAAAGTGTCAGTGTCGTTCAGAGTGACATTTGGCTGTCAAAATCATGTCAATGACAGTCGCAGTCAAAAGAAAAAATGTAAAGTCAAGTTTTCTACTCTTTTGTTGTTATAAGCCAGTTACTATTAATTTGTTTTGTGTAATACTCGTATGTAACACAAGTTTAACTGTTCGTGGGGTAAAGCGTTACTAATAACGACTGCAGCTTATCAGTACATCTGACCTCCCCCGCTAATGAATATTAACTAATACGAACTGCTGCAAAGTGGATGGTTACCGCTATATATATTTTGTCAGAGTCGGTGACTCACTTTAAAATAGGGAAATCAGTTTAATTTTTATTTGTATTTTTGTTTAGTGCTCCTACAGTATTTTTCTTATAATAAGTCTATTCTTTGGTTTTTATCACTTTTTGATTGGAAAAACATTTTTGACATTTACTTACAACGATATTTTGTTTGGAAGTCAATACTCCATGCTGATTAACCAAACTAACTTTTGGAGTTAAATTAACGTACTTAATTCTAATAATAATTCTATGAAGTTCCATAGACCAACCATCACTGACATCACTGCCCCTACTTTCCTTAGGCACAGACATCTAACCACACAGCCTACACTGTCACATTTAGTTTCTAATTACCATCAGCAATCGATTCGTACAATCGACTAATCGATTCAACGCGTGTAGCGTTCGTGCGGCGTGTAATCCTGTTTGCATATCGGCTAGCACGAAAGTCCCGCACTTATCATGTTTATTGATTGACATGGCAGTAATTCAACGTACCAACCCTAGCGGCGACTTGCGGGGGGCTGTGCAATTTGGGAGCTGGTGGCGGGAAGAAACATAAAAAAAATAAACAGAAAGACCATAAAACTTTTATCTGAGAATAAATCCAGTGCTTTAAGTTTATATTGTGAAATAATATACACAATATCAGAGCTTTCCAATTCCACTGCTGTGAGTTACTTAGGTCTATATAAGTAAAAAAAAAAAACCTTTACAAAATCAGCCAAAAACAACTTTCCACTAATATGAAACTATCTCATATAAAGCGACAAGGACATCCAGATTGTTGAACTATAAATAAATAATTTGTTTGATTCAAATTCTCCATTAGAAATTCTAAGTTAAAATAAAAAAAAAAACTCCTACATTTCGCCACAGTCTATGCCTTGGGCCGGCCTCACAAATTCACAGGTAGCAGTTTACGGCTCTTTGTTTGGGTGGCGATAAGTTTTTACATGTTTTATTATACTATTTAGTATTTACTATATCATGAACTAAATAAAGAAACAAACGACTTCGTGTAAGGAGGTAAAAACAATTTTCCCGCTAAAATAACGACTTTCTTTAATAGAATGTGGAATGCGTTTCCAGAATTATTATTATCAGATGTTCGATAGTCGAATGAAATGTTCGATTTTCAATTAATATGCATTATGATACGACAGTTGTTGTTTTACTTTTTTATTGTTTTTTGATGGCCAAAGCTTTTTACAATGTCAACATGGAGAGATATTTCAGAACTCCGATCGTAGAAGTAATATGTTTAGCTTAGTCTACGTTTCAATGGTGGACAAGTCGCTAGGCACGCCTACGCACTGTAACCTATTTTCCTGTTCGACAAATTACAACTTAAGTAGAGTAGCAAACAGTTAATACAGGCTATAATTATCGTCAAACCAGCCAGTAATCTTTGTCCTTTGACCAATACTAACGACTTACGTCATTGACAGACCCGCTCCCATTTTTCATACTTTTCCTTTGTATTCCACAATCGTCTACCACCCGATTGTTCTTTTCGATCCACGGACCTGTCAATTTACTTTTTCGTAAGCTATCGCTTTGATCAAACTTCGCAAGCAAATTAGTTTCGACACGAAAACCGAGTGGCCGATTGTCTACAGACAATAGAATCGATTTAAACCTTAAACCTTCCCCCTTTCAATCGCCTTTTTTCTGTTTCAGGCTGAACAAGAAAGCAAAAGAAAAAGAAATTGACACGCGAGGCAAAGGAAAGAACAATCGATTGTGTTGAGTCAAGAACTGTCATTTTTGAAAATAGAATGTTTGGTGATGATCGGTTGGTGTTGTGATGTTGGCACGCGTGGAGAGAGGTTGACGGGGTCAGTATGAGCCGGGCCTGAGACCAGGACGGATGCACCCCACGGGCGCCGCGAGCCTGCCCGCCGCACCGGAGGCGGAGGTGCAAGCTATGCACTCGATGGACTGGCTCTTCAAGAAAGAGAGAATATATCTACTCGCGCAGTTTTGGCAACAGGTAAGATTATAGACTAAGGAATATCCCCAATCCATGTCCATACTCGTCCATAGCTAGGTGCGATTACTAATATTATAAATGCGAAAGTAACTTTGTCTGTCTGTCTGTTACTAACCTCTTAAAGTCTTAACGGACTTGAATGAAACTTGGCACACTGGTTGACCATTTCCTGAACTAGGACATACATGAATACTCTCTGTTATCCATGTTCCCTTGGTGTAATTTCCGACATTCACGCAGATGAAATTGCATTCTAAAGAAATAAACGGATCATAGCATCATGCTTATGAAAAAAGAACGTCATTCAAAGCAATAATTACTAGGTACTAAACTACCAATCAAGGCACACACACTACCAACTGAACAAAACGACACCTTTTCGAATTACCAACATAATCACTTAACCCTGTAAGTGCGACAGGGGTCTTCGTGCCCCTATTGTTCGAACAACTATTAGAAACAATTGAATACCGATAGTTATTAGACTACGTGGCGGGGCCATTCTAGTTTTGTATGACAATTTATCGTTGTTACCATATTTTACTTATTAAATAAATCAAAAGTTTCGTCAAAAAAAAATACTACGCATAAGAAAACTTTTTTTTTTTGTATATTACCTATTTTACATAATATTAAATTGGGAAAAAATGTAACTACGGTATTTTTCTCTCATGATCATCTTCTTTTAGTATTTATTTTAAAACTAAAAAAATATTTTCACAAGAGCTTTTTCCACACATGTATGTATAGGTTTTTCTCCGTCCTAGCTAGAATGGCCCAGCAACAAAATCAATTAATAGTTGAACATTAGAGACACAATTAACCTGCAGAACCCGCGGGTCACAATCGAGATCGTTCGAGACTGTTCGAGACGTGATTATTGTATTGTCTCGTATGCTAATAGTGATTGGCGAATTAGCAATAACTGGGGACGTTGAGGTTACTGTACCTTGTAATAGGGCTAGTCTGAAAGGTTACTTGGTAATGTTGGGTTGTAAAGCCTGCTTTCTGTAAAATAAACAAGCGTGTGTAATTCAAAGATGTGAGAAGAGACGACAACTTCAGTTAGAATTGCTTATTTCAAAATTATAAATTTGTTTTAAATTATTAATGGTGTTTGATCACTGTGATCAAACACAATTTTCTAGTGACATTACTTACTACTAAAATTTCCTTAAACAAACACATTCCTAACAATACTCCGAAAAAAAGTAAGTAGGTAATAAATAACAAGTTTGCAAGAGGTGGCATAAAACTAGGAACAATGGAAGAAGTGAAGGGAGGCCTTTGCCGTGCAGGGGGGCATTTCGGGCTAGTTTGAATAATATTTAATAATAAATACAAAATAACTTACCCACCCCTAAAGCCGCAACAAATCAACAATAATTATAACAAAACAATACAATAGTTCCAACTTCCAAGTATAATCTGATCTATTGCGATATTCAGATCTATATCGTCAATAGTAAGGCCACAGGATGTTACAGCACAAAGGAAACAGTTGATGAGTAGGAATCGCTATAAAAACGTTTATATATTGAAAGATTAATAGTTTGTAATGGTCAGTAATTATGGGTTATGTAAATGTGCTCTTTCGTTCTGAACTTTAAAGATTTTATGCTCATAAGTATCGTTTTTTCGATTAGCAATTTATAGATAAAATAAAAAAAACATTGGTTTTATCAGAAATATTTTTAAACCGCTACTTATACCACACTAATGTCTTGCGGGTTAAGTCAAGGCATTCCGTTTTCAATTTTAGAACAAACGATACCTGCATTGCGATTCTGTAAACGTGTCGAAGCGAACACTTGGGCGGGGTGCACGACGGGTGAGTTGTCAAACCATACGAATAGGATGGAATGACAGCTCACTTGTCGTTCACTCCGCCTAGTTGTACACCGAGGGATGTCGACAGAATTGACCGGCTGGCTGAATCTAAATTCGGTTCGGGACTTTTCTACAAATTAGTAACAATTTGGGGGTTAAACAGGACTAAACATCTGTGTCCTTAGATTTAATTTACAATATTCGAATCTAAATTCGAATTAGAATTCCAAACAGAAACATAAACGTATAAATCTTCAAGTGAATATCATAGATAATGAGTTCTGATCTGTGACACGGCATTGGCTATGTCAAACGCCATTCAATTATTACGCGTCGCATTATCGTCTAATGTGTGTAATATTGAATAATAACATCGATCCTGAATGGCAGACACGTTTAAATTAACATGTAAAATGGCGGCGATGGAGGGTCAAAATGGCTTCTTGAAGAATGCTAAATGATTTGTTGGGTTGGGTATTTTGTGGTTTGTAATTAACTCTTTGAGTATGTCTGTGTTTAGTCAGGTGTATCTTAAGACTTAAATTGAGACTTAACCTAGTATTGAAGGTCACAAACTGTCAAAAACACCTCTAATTTTCCAACATTTTGATATTTTTTTGACATTGTAGCTGAGATGATATTGCGACTTTAATTTGCACACTTTACTAGAATTAGCTTTCTGAAATAATTGTATCAGTCTATCTTCGGAACCTTAGAATAATAACGCCTAGAAACCTAGTACGAGCATCAACAGTGAAGCAACTCAGACTACTCCATATACGGAGTACTCGGCGCAGCGAGCCGTCAGTGCTCAAGGTCACGCTCTGTTGAATGCACCTCCCGAGAAATATTTAAAAATGACAGTTTGTTGCATAAAAAGATGCTCTAACACACCAGGAAAACAAAAAAAATGTGATAAAATCACGTTTCACAAGTAAGTACTTACATTAAATCCATTATTTTTACGTAAATCGATCTTCAAATTAAAATTTTCATAACCTAATTTATCACAATGTAGTGTTGCCAGTTGTAAAGAAAAATTACCCATAATTCAGTAAGCACTAACTGTTGGAGTCTGCCTGTATTATGATGCTTATTGTTTAAAGTTGTAAGTATGAAACGAAAGCTAATAATTACGGTTGATTCAAATAATTTGCGCATTTATTTAAGTGAAAAGTTCTTTAGGCGCGTTGGGCAGTTTTCATATGGGAAAAAACCATAGTCGCGACACGCGGCGACACCGACACCTGTGTATGAGATCGTGTCTTAAAATTGAAATAAAGGAACATCAGACTGGGCGGCCAACCAGGGGGGGGGGGGGGGCAGGGGGAGGCGGGAGCCTTGTCGGCCCCGCGGGTGCCGACCAGTCTTTCATGGATGTCGTTTTCGCGATCTTTGGGGTCGCTAAAACCGATTATGGGGTCAAAATCGAAATCCAAGATGGCGGCAACGAAATTTGCTAACTTTTCGTCATGGGTGTCAATTTCATGGTTTCTGGAGTCGCTGAAACCAATTATGGGGTCAAAATCGAAATCCAAGATGGCGCTGACGAAATTTGCTAACTTTTCGTCATGGGTGTCAATTTCATGGTTTCTGGAGTCGCTGAAACCAATTATGGGGTCAAAATCGAAATCCAAGATGGCGCTGACGAAATTTGCTAACTTTTCGTCATGGGTGTCATTTTCATGGTTTCTTGAGTAGCTAAAACCAATTATGGGGCCAAAATCGAAATCCAAGATGGTTGCGATGAAATTTGCTAACTTTTCCTTATGGGTGTCAATTTCATGGTTTCTGGAGTCGCTGAAACCGCTTATGGGGTCAAAATCGAAAACTTAGTATGCATACGCCATCTAACCAGGTCTAAATAGTTAGTTGAGAACATTTTCTAAAAAGAGTTTAGAAGGAGAGAGAGAACGATTTGAAGTTTTCTATAAAAGTGAAAAACCACTATCTTTCCTCCTGATGTTTAAAATGTCATGTCGTTAGCAAATTTCGTCGGCGCCATCTTGGATTTCGATTTTGACCCCAAAATCGGGTTTAGCGACTCCAGAAACCATGAAAATGACACCCATGACGAAAAGTTAGCAAATTTCGTCGGCACCATCTTGGATTTCAATTTTGACCCCATAATCGATTTTAGCGACCTCAGAAACCATGAAAATGACACCCATGACGAAAAGTTAGCAAATTTCGTCGCCGCCATCTTGGATTTCGATTACAATAAGTACATACCGACAAGTTACGTACTTAACATTTTTTTTTTATATTGATCTATGATTAGTCCCAAGTATATTAACATTTTTCCCGATTTTAGGGAAAGTGTTCATTCCTAGCAACATTTTTTTACGTCTGTGGCTGTAATTACATACCGCTCACTCACACATAAGTACGAAAGTTGCTTCATTTTTTGGTAGGGAGCGTGTATGAGACTCTCCTTCTAGGCGTTATTATTCTAAGTTCGGAACAATAGACGGTGATTAAAATGAATTTTTGAATTGAGAACTGAAAAAGAAAACTAATTGAATTCTGAACTAATAAAAAGAAAATAAAATTCCTAATTAACGAGATCAAAACTACAATCACATTATTTTTTCAGTCGAAGCTACATTAAAACTAACGCATCCTTTCTCATTTCAAATCCAGACCAATAAAAACAAATGCAATTTAAATTCTGCATCCCTATTCTAGATTCCGATACGACATTAAACGACAAATTACGAACAATAGTATCATATAAACTGCTATGCGAAATAAATATTCATTCGCGTTCAAGGAACGGGCTACCGATTCGTCCCGCTGATACTGAACACATTTGAATGCTGCCTTCCGATAGTATTGTTAGTACACTAAGCCTTAACATTGATTAAAAAGCATATTTACATACAAAATTTGCATAGTCCGTGCCTCGAATTGCACTTATCGATTAGAAGTTTACAAGGACGTTTTGTTTTAATTTCGTAGTTAATTTTATGATGTTTCTCTACTACTTTGCATATAAATATGCATTTTAAAGCTGTGGTCGCGTGTTTCTGTAGTATGTCAGTATATGTTGCGGGACTTTGGACTTCATTAATATGGATTTGTATGGACTCGGAGAAATTACAAGCTGCGTTTGAAAGTGAGGGGCGAAATTGTCAACTGACCTTATACTTGCATTGGGCCTTATACGTTCATTTAAAACTCTTCCTTTTTATGACACTTGCTGCACTACATTAATTAACTTAAAATAATTATAAACTTAAATTATAATAAATCCAATCGCATAAAAACTCTATGTTTTTAAGTGTATTATTTTTTTTATCTATTTATGGTAGTCTCTTCCATAAACAAAGCTGCCAATGTTTCCGTAAAGTCACATTAAAGAAATCATAAAATAGCGAAAGTAAATAGATTTCTAATTAAAACAGTAATTAATATAACTATAAAACTGCATTTCTTTTAATCGTTTTTATTACTTGTAGAGTAGTTGGGAAGTAAAGCTCATAGCTTTTTGCAAAAACACGTTACAACGAAACAATAACTTTAGACATTCACAATAGAGCGTATTTTAGTTTAACAACAGCAATTTCTTCTGCAGCTTTAATAATAACTGAGATGCGGTATTCAGATTGACTTTACAATAAAACTAGTCTCGTTTTCTACATCACTAATCAAATATAATACCACAAGTAATCAAGTGCACGAGTCAATTAAATTTTCAATTAAAGTTTCTATCACATCACTATTCAATCGCAAAGACGTCATTTACAGTCATAAAACTCGTATAATCGCTATCAAAACCAATAGCAATAAATGGAAGATTAGCCACCCATCTTGATTGAACGAAAGACTGAAGAGGCCGGCCACAGATTCATTCCTGTCAGCTGTCAACTGTCATTTTTCGCGCCAACTGCAACTTTTTCTCTATTTTTCTTTTTTTTTTAGTTTTTGAGGACGCGCGACGGCCTGGTAGTCAAAGAAGGTTGTTACTAAAACTAACAATTAACATCAATAAAATCGTGGCGGCCTATAGCTTCGCATCATTTTATTGTCACTATAATTGAATAAGGTCGAGCCAGCTTCGATTCAATCGTTTTTATATCGTTTAACGGCGTGAGTGGCAAAAAATAAGGATGTTGAGGACAGCGAGTTCTTGTAAAAAGCCTTCTATAGTCTAGACCGTATTGTGTGAGGATACTTTGGCTTGCAAAAAGTTGCATTGACAGCCAGAATTTGTTGATCTACGTGGTAGGACTTACGCTTCGTTGAGTTTTGGCACGAACAATCATTAGTTTAATGATCAAAATTCTTCATCATTATAATTATTTGCATTGCTGTATTTATTTGATTTATTTTTTGTTTCAATCGCTGATCATAAATGCTTTGTACCTAACTCATTAGTAGAAATACTTATGTAAGTATTAACGTTTGGATGCAAAAACCATTCACGGTAACGAAACACGTTCGCAGTTTCCAAAATAACTTTAAATTTAAAAATTAAACTTCGTTTTCGTCCCGAACGTTAATTAGTGTTGGCCGAGGAACGTCACCGCAAACATTCGAATTTCGACGCCGTAATTAATCGACTCGATTCATCGGCCGATCGTATCGGTTTGGATCGTAAAAAGAGCATTTCCCTACGAGTCGCAAGCGGAATGCAATCGGTTCCCACAGCCTTGATGCCCCGAAGAATTTGTCCCGTGTCCCGTTTAGAGCAAAAAATCGCGTGCTTTCCCATGCCTACGTCAGCTCTGGGTCGAATAGTGACGCCAGCAAGGACGGAGGCACTTTGCAATAAAAACGGAAAGCTGCCTCTTCTTTTTTAAGCAAATGAGCACTAACTGACCAAAGTTTATTTTTAGAAACTTTTTTACTCCAATTATCTTATTATCGGCAAAAACCGAAAGCTTCAAGTCTCCAAAAACGTGGAATTTTGTGGCGCGAATGCGGCCCGAATAAAAACTGTAACCTGTATTTAAAAATCGATTGCAACCAAAAAATTGTCACTGACAAATGATTCGAACGCCTTGCGGTTGAAATTACGAATTCAAATCTTCGAATTTCGAACAAAAACCGCCATTAACCGACGGTTGTTACCTTTTTTCGGCTGTCAATGATTTTCGGGGCTAATCGTGTTTTTTGCCGATACGTTCGAGGCTAATCGATGCATCGGGCTCACTAATTCGATTTGCGCCCCTCCCCCTGCATCTATAAGTGGGCGTGACCTATCGATCCTCTAGCTCGATCATTACCATAGACTCATCAACTTCTTCGAACAGCAATCCCACGATCTAAGGCTTGATGTTTTTTATAGTTTGATCTTAAATGTTTATTTCTCGTCGTTGGAGATAATTTTCGGTAGCGCAAAATCAAACGTTAAAGACCGCGGACTATAAAAGAGCGCTCACGACGGCGACGTAGCTCAATGATTTAATAAAATACCAAAAAGAAAAAAAGAATCGATTGTGGTTGATGGCCGGCCGCACGAATCATCTGTGGAACATTCAAATCATCAAGCGCTGATGGTTTTTTAATGATATTTTTCACAATCGGCCCGATCATTGATGGTTATTAGGTATAGGCGAGTGCCCCGAGACATGAATGTTAAGACTTCGACACAGTTAACACCGCCTTACGAATCTCACTTACGCTAATCTGATCTTTAATGCCACTAGGCAAAGGGCAAAATCCTGTATAAATCATCAGCTATTAGTGGTATTTCCATGTGGTTGTATAGTTCAGCTGTGGGAACGTCTCCATGATGCGTCATACGAAAATTATAAGAATTGTGAATGTCGTACCTACAAAATAGAACACTAATTTTCATGCATGCTCTGTCGCAAGCTATTTGTCTATCGTTTTAACATTGGATTGAAATAAAAACCAACACTTTAGTGCAGCTAGACTACTGTTATATTTATAGAGAATCTAAACAATATCTTTCAGCTATTTGATTTTATTTAATCCACGCGAAATTCTTTATAACTCAGGTCAATAAAACGTCCGAATCGATTTAGCATTCTTTCGTGACATAATTTTCAAAGCAACTCATTTCTCACTAAACTTATATTCAAACTTTTCTTCTTCATCATTTAAGCCGAAAGGCGTCCACTGCTGGACATAGGCCTCCCTCGAGTGTCACCATATCGTCCGGCCCTGTGCATCTTGCCTACTGCGGGTTCGCGCGGCCTTCAGCAGTTCGCGTTAATGCTGCGTCTTCTGCAGTGCGATTCTGTAAACATGTCGAAGTGAACACTTGGGCGGGGTGCACGACGGGTGGGTTGTCAAACCATACAAATAAGATGGAATGACAGCTCACTTGTCGTTCACTCCGCCTAGGTGTATACCGTGAGATGTCGACAGAATCGACTGGCTGGTACGCAGTCTGCGAAGAATGCCTGGCCCACTGACACTTCACTTACGCAATGTTTTTGGCCATATCGGTATTCTTGGTACTGATGCGGATCTGTTCATTTCTGAATAAAGTTCATTGCCCTCTCCATTTGCCTCTCTTCAGTTTCATTTTCTTTTAATCGTGGTCGTTATGTAGTGTTCTGGGCTGTTGTGATCTTCACAATTTCTCACCGTCGTTGCCTGAGCGGTCATCTCGGCCCACTCATGAAATGGGCCACCCACAGCTTCACTTTACCATTCATTATTTCGACCTCAAAATCGATAAACCATTTAATATCGACTAAACTAGCGAACAATAGCGAACACGGGTAGCATCCCACCGGGCGCCGGGAGTCGAGTGCTCATTATCATAATCTTAACCGCTTTCAACTGGTTTCGACTAATTTCCCGCTAGCGCTGGTCGCTCGCGTGTTTAGCCGCGACGCTAATGCTCCACACTAAATGTTTGTAAACACACCTTTATGAATGAATGTATCGATGTCTGTTTGGTGCAGCGCGTCACTATTGATTGAGTAAATGAATGATTTCATTGAACGTTTGATGCATGGAGAGATTCTTTTGTGATAGGATTTGGAATTGGTGAAGATTTGAATTTAGAATTTGGTGTAGATATGGACATGGACATGTCTGCTTCGTCAGTAAATTAAACAATAATGACATTTTTTTATTAAAAAGAAGAAAAAATAAAAGACTAACGACTGATTTTAATCAGTAATAGATACCTATTTAAGGCTGTGCCTTATTATAATCATCTTTTTTAAATTACTTATATATAAAAAAACAATTATTATACACCATTTTTCCGGTGACATGTATACCTAGGTACTTATTACTAATAAATAAATTATTTTAATTTTTAAATTATGTGACTGACTGTCACTTACAACTTATGCAACTTTCTTTCTAAAGTCGTTAATAGAGCAGATGTAAGTATTCAATGACGCCATGACACCTGTAACGAATATAAAACAAGAATTATGATTTAATCGCTGCAGTGTTATGAATGAATACGTAATTGTACTTGCATTCAAATCAGGAGGTTATTGAACAGTTATATTTTTGGAGTGTAAAGGTTTTTAACCTAACTATGGAGACTGGCTAAGCTTAGCCAAGTTTCTGGAAATAAACTTTTCGCTACATTAATGCGAGAAATAAGTGCGTGTTTTTCGACGCGTTGTTGCTAACTTTACTTCCATAATCAGGGGCAAAGTCTCATAACTACAACAAACGTTCAAAAAAATCCCTAATATCTCGCACTTAAATTGCCTTGATGCATTTAGTCCACCTATGTACTACTATAACTCAACTAAAAAGCTAACCCTGTACAAACTGGCAATAAATAATGTATAACCACAAACCAGTAATTTATAACTAAACCAGCATTGATTAAACAAACATACATTAGTTTAAACAACTCATAAAGCAGTTAGCAGTCGATAATTGCTAGAATACGTATACGTCCGTTTATGGCAGTGTCAGTACTAACACTAACAGCTGGTAATGAGCTTGGCCTAGTAATGAGTAGGCTGGCAACCTTGAACCATTTGCCAGCACTTTTGTTAGATTTCGAAATGAAAATGATGATTTTTTCCTAATAGTATTGATGAATAAACAATTAGTTTTAAATGAAAAATAACACTAAGGTCTTCGACCTCGACCTTAACTTAATAGATTATTGCTATTCATAATTTTAAAATATTAACGACTGAACAATTAAAAAAAAAACAAAGAATAACGAACGACAATGACAAACTTTAATAACATCATTACCACATTCAAACGTAGAACACAAAAATTTGAATACAGAATGCGTCTGCATTCCAAATACAAAACAAACACGACTCGAATCAAAGATTCAGTTTGACGTACATTTGAATTTAGAATTCTTAACCGTAGTGTTGTACCGGCACTTAATTAATCGATAACGTTAAATCGATGGTTTTACCGATTAATTATGTATCGATAACGCATCGGGAATCGAGTAACAGATACAAATAGCTTGTGTTAGTGATTTACGATACCATTATAGTAAGCGACAGCTAAGCGATGTCGCACAAACTTAAAAGGTTAATTGGGTACTCTTTACGTCTAAAATAACCAATCGTAAAAGTTTATGTAGAGTGCCCAGATATCGAGCGGTGATAAATATGAAGCTAATGCATTATAATTTAGAGGATTTCATTAGAAATCGTATTAATGTCGGGGACATATATCACGAGCAGGAAATGATGACTATGGATCCCGATTTGGGAGCGATCGACGATAAAAATGAGAACAACGAAGATCATAAGACGAAGAAAGAGTTTTCTATAAAACTTGTACCTAAAACCTTTCCATTAGAAATCCTAGCATTTAACAAATACCTCCTAGTTACCTAAGCGAGAACAATTTATACGTCGTTGGGTAAAACGCGCAAATTTAAAAACGCAGCTCCAAAATAACCTGCCAAGCGATTTCAACCTCACCGTCATAAGAACAAGACGCAAAGATAGGTTAAGCATGCGAAAAAGAAAAATTTGTAAAAGTCCAACTGAAATGTCATTCATGTTTGACTGATTGCTATCGAACTGCAAAATGTTGCCGTGTACGGATAGCAAAAAAATCGCATGACTGCAACAAAGGTTTATTGTTTGAAAGGAGATCCAACCGGGAGATAGTAAACGTTTCTTGTAATACAGTTTATTGCACAATAATGTCAATAAATAGAGGAGAATTGCCGTGAACGGTTGGTACATAAAATTTGAAACAGTGAGTTTGATTTTCAAAATTAAAGTAACGATTTGAATGGTTGCCAGATTTTCTAAGCATGCTTTGGGAGATTAATGTTTCAATTGTGAGTGCCGGTGCAATATCGAGATTAGCTGTTCGATAGATAGAGCTGTTTGGTACGGTCGTGAGAAACATTTTTTCCTGCAAGTAGTCTCAAGAGCTGCTGTCTTTCTGTTTTTACTCATTACCTACAGCTTTTGAAACTGGAAATAATTGGTTACTTAGTTAGTGTGCTCAGTATCGAGATTCTTTCCAATATCACCACCTATCCAGTAGCTCATTTGCCTAGCCTAGCCTTTTCCTAACTATATCATTTTTCAGTCACACCGGAGTCCAGCAATACAAGCTTAAAATTCTCTCTCGATAGCCATCAGCAGCAAGTCAATAAAACCACAAATGCACAGTTTTTGACAAACTTTCCTCGTATGCTAACGCTACTGCCCATTGTTTAAGGCGATACGCATCACAGTTAGAATTGCTCACGCGCTGCCTGTGAGAAATGACTTCATAAAGCTGACCTGATGCTTTGAAATACATCTTTAAGAGAAGACCTTTAGGTAAAGAGTAGTTTAGGACTAAAAAACTAGGAAGAAAAGGTTGTGACGACAGACGAAGACAATTCAGAAGTTGGAATATATCATCTATATAAACAGAGCAGTCTAAATAGATGAAATGAGCTTATAAGTTGTGTTGCAGAAAGATAACAAAACAATCAGAGAATATTAAGCCATAAAAAGAGAAGTAAACAAGCAAAATAACTTACGAATGAAATAATTGAAGTAAAGCGTATCTTTCAAGTAAACTAGTACTTGGCAAAAGCCCGAGTCTAGATCAAGTACAACAGATACAATTTACAGACTATCATGAATGCTGCAATCAGAGAGATAAGCAGAAAGTCATATTATAGACATATGGCGTCACGAGTTTTCCCGTACAATTACCTAAATATCAAATAACTTGTATTCAAGACACGTGCCGGGGAATTGTTTTATTTTGCAATATGGAGTTTCTGTCATTGGGGTTTCCCGGATACTAAGATTTAGCGAGCGCTTATGATTAATGCGATGACAAAAAATATATCGCTTGAAGAAAGATTTAGGAACAATGGGAAAATAAATGTTTGTTCTAATAATCTTGAGGAAATGAGTCGCAGTTTTTCAGATTTCTTTGGAGTATTTTTCTTT
This sequence comes from Melanchra persicariae, assembly GCA_947386135.1. NCBI lineage: Eukaryota > Metazoa > Arthropoda > Insecta > Lepidoptera > Noctuidae > Melanchra > Melanchra persicariae. The sequence continues at coordinate 1,546,596 of OX376661.1, read as the reverse complement.
ATTTAATTCCCCACTTAATCAAGCAATCTTACGCAAGCTTGGGATTCTTACATGACGTGCCCCATTTCATTGTAACAGAAACATGCATCCCGAAAGAAAAACGAGGAAAATCAACCGACGCGTCACCGCAAACAATAAAATAAAAAACAAACGCATTTCAAAACTCCCGCAATTTTTCACGGCGCCGCCATTGACGCGTCCTGGCAGCCGTTCGAAAATCGAAAACATTTCAAATTTAGAACACCCCCGCCCGTGTTCGAAGTTCGAACTCTTTCAAAATACGCGGGAATCGAAAACAGCGATTAGTTTTAAATGTCGCCGTTCGAACTTTAAAAATATGTCGTATTCTTAATTTAAAAATATAAACCGACGAACGCGTTCTATTTCGTCGCCACTTTACGATGTTTGTCAGTTTAATGATTTTCGTTACGAAACATTTCGAGATTGGTAATATTAAATTTATTTGCGCTTTTAACAATTTTTCTTTTTGTTTTTATGCCCGTGGGCGGGGTTTATTTTCATATATTCTACTGTAGTGATGGGTGATTATCGTAACTAAGATGTTATGTCATAATAGTAAAGCTTTTAATGATCGAGCAGAGCTCACTACATTTTATGATTTCCATAATTAACTAGAAAAGAATTTTGACATTCAACTTGAAAGATGCTTCTGAGCCTTTAACACACTCACACTATTTCTAAAACCAAACTTTCGACCCCATAATTTCAAGATTCTGTGCCAAATATGTATTCATCTTTATCATTCCATCTCCAATTTATCAAAACACGGCCTAATCAATAAGTATCTTATAAACCCGAGTCCGTCCTGACGTCTGTCATCCGTAGACGTCACTTTGACAGCTTGGACGCTAGGATTTGTAACCGGCTTTGTCTGTGATCTCAGGCCCTAGGGACAATTGGACCGAAAATGGAGGATATTAGAATAGGGAAAATGAATTATTATTCGTATTAGATGTTTGTTGGTATTGGTAGGTATGTATTGGTTTGGCACGTGTACGTACCTAGATGATAAAATGTCTTTGCAACAATTAACCTTATAGACTACCAGATTTTTCCAAAAAAATTTTTAGCAAAATTATGCGTTAATTCAAAATATGCCCAATTTGAACGCCTACTGAAACCACGTTTCCTAATTCTTAAATGATAAAATTAAATTAATTATGTATTTTGTGTAAAACTAAAAACTTTTTTGCGTCCATTTTTTGTTTCCTAGCTAGACTACCTTCAAAGAAAAAACAAACCATTAAAAACATGGCCCTTTCTACAACAAACAAGATATCAGGATCATTATCATGCCTTGTCATGTAGATTGCGTTCAAAAACGCCAATAAAATTTTATTGTTACAAATACCTTCATTTGTTACACCAGTCAGTCCTCTGTCCTCAGTACGGAAAACATCCTATTAAGATTCAATATCTATTAAAAATATTATAATAACTTTAAATTCCGTAATATTTAAAAAAGTCATAAAAATCGATAAAATATATTTTATTAATCATGTTTAAATCCGGTTTTTACTGATGAATAGGTAGAAACATATTTTTATCGCTTTACTAATTATTCAAGATATATGTTATTTAATATTGATGCGTAAGACTGGTACGTTACGAAATTATTAAATAGGTACCTAGTGGTTTTAGGATAATAATATAAAACTCTATCTGCTTGACTTTTCTCCACTACATACATACAACGCAATACCTCATAAGGGGTCAATGTACTCATCGTAGCAAACAACTTTTACTATGGGACCAACACTGAAATTGCGAAAAAAAAATCGATCCATACATTTCTGTACTCGACAAAATGTACTGACGATCTTTTTTTCGCGTACCTATTCGGGCTTGGTCCCATAGTAAAAGTTGTTCATAATGATGAGTACAATGACCCCATAAGAGGTATTGCGTTTATTCTGTTACACATTGTATATTGAGATCCGCTGTTAGTCTATCAGGATGTAGCTGAATACCAGTGTTGGTGTAAAACGACAGCCTATCTGACTTCCACAACCCAGTAACTGGGTAACACAGTACCTTGGTAAGGAATCCCATTATAAAGTAAACCAAAAAATCTTCTAAAATGAAAATAAAAAACGTTGAATAAAATCAATGAAATTCCGATCAGCGATTTGAATGCTTTGTGTCTACTGACTCACCGTCATTCATCTAGTAATACCAAGAATTTCCGACAGAACGCTTCGTTTCACTCATCTTTAATCGCGACAACAATGTCTCAGCGATAGTGTGAACACGTGTAACGCTATAAAAAAAATCTTCGACATTCCGTAAAATGGAGCGGTGTTGTAACCGATTTTGTAACGGTCACAAAAATAAATTCAGTTTTATGACATTAATTTCTTTAACAAAGTAATATTTAAATGAAAATCGTCTAAAAATACGGTACATTGTGTTTTGTTTCATTGACACTCACCCACTTGGCACGTGTTTTTGGGATAATGACGCTTTTACTTACAAAAACATTGGAGTTTTTCATATTTTCGGTGATGTATTTATTTAGTGATTGTGTTTTACTGTTAACGTACGGCGTGTTTCAATCTTGATGCAGTTTTCCTTGGGGACAGTGAAAACTCGTTAATCTGAAATGAAAATTAGGAAAAATCTTGGTCCTACTTACGAATGATGATGATTAGGTATGATCATTCAGCGAAAGTAGTAGAAGCATTATTAACTAAATACGAAGAGCAACTTGTATATCAATTTAACTTATTCAATAATTAACCATACGTAGTATTTTACCGCACTTTGTTAATTACTAATAACAACTCCCTCGGAGCTATTCCAATTAATTGCCTTATTTACTTAACTAACAAACATTAAAAATAATTCATTCCTAATAACCATTAATTCATAATGCGAATTTATTCATCAAATAACGAAGCAAACAGCGTCTCGCGCAATATCGGTCTTTGCTCTTTATTACTTTTCCGAATATGAAAAGCATGTCGAGTGACGTCACAGATCACGGAGACACTTCTTTCAGTACGAACAGGACATCAGCAATAACACGAAATGAAAACGTTAAAAGAAATAAAAGAACGTTCTAATTTTAAAATCGTAACGATATCCCCCTCGCGGTTCGATGGCGTTCGATTTTTGAATGCCGTTCGTTCGGAAATAGCGCGCGACAGCTGAGAGACGACATCGGACTGCTTTTTATTACCTCCTTCGTGTTTATGAGCACTTTATGAGTTTTTATAGATTTTATTTTTCTAATCCAATGAAAGTCACACCGAGTTCGTGATCGGATACATTCTGAACGTCAGGAAATTTACGACACAGACCTGTTCGCACGTTATTTATTGAAGAGTTTAACGAATGACACTTTTTCTGAGTATTGAAGCTCGAAAAGTAATGCTCGATAACTACTAACAAGAAGTAGTCGTTAATATTTAGATAAGAGCAAACAACCAATTAAATTATTTAACGTTATTGCCAGTACACGCAGTGTTAATATCCTAAACCCCCCCGACCACATGTTTTGCAATAAATACGCGAAGATATCGACAGATCTAAGATAATTAAACAGTGATATGCAAAGCCGACGAACCGTGGTTATTATGTTATAAAATTTACCAAGACTCCGGTTTAAAATTAGTTTAATTTAAATAAAAAGTCCCTTTGATTGGATCATTCAATAGCCGGATCGATAAAATAAGCAATATCCTTTAAACGAGGTCACTTATCGAATGAATCTATAATCGAAATTCGAATCTCATTCGGTATTCAAATTACCGATTGAGTTCCGCACTCTATGCTCATTCAGAAATCGAAAAGAAATAAAAACCTATTTAAAAGAAGCTTCTGTTTGAATTAAGAACGGAAATCAACCGTCGCGGCCGCTTGTTCCAAGTGTGAAAGGATCGATTCGAAATTTATAAAAGGGGTTATTTTTTCCAGCCAGCTCTTATTGACATGTTGCGTGTTGTTTTTTCAAAAAAAGCCATTGTCTTAAGGTCTGACATTTGCGTTTCGTAAACGCGCATAAATTACTCGGGTTTCGACGAGTTTTGTTTTAAAATTGCACTAGTATTTCTCACATCTTTGCTTACGCACAAGAAATTGTTTTTTAAGAACGTAATAAAATCATTAAGAGGCTTATTTTAATTCACACGTTGGTATTTACTTTATCACACAATTGTAGCTTTATTAGTAAACAGCGATCCGTGGACACTTAGCAGTAAAACTCGCAGCAGAAAATAAGCTTTTTATATGTAAATATATCGATTCATTACACAGATTATCCGGGGTGGATATTTTTCAACCTGTTAAATATAATTTTATTGTTTTTCGAGCACTTAATGAAGTCAAATTAGGCATTTTCGGCTTCCCATCGGCTCATAAAAATGGTAGTAAAATTGTTGGTATTGATCGCGACCGAGTAAACTATTTTATGTTGTTTTTATAGTTATTTATAGTGGTATAAAATCGTTTTATGAATGTCATCGGTTCCTGAGGGCGGTGGGACTATTAATGTATCGATAATTAAAGGTTTATTTGGTTACGAGCAGGTAGGTCCTTTCGGAGATGGACTTCAGGATCCAACGAGAGGATGTTAAAAGTGTTTTTTCGATTTTTGAAAAATATTTTTGTGTTTCATAGTTCAGTGACTCACTTATTTTCATTATTTCGGTACATCGGTATAGTTCTTGTATTCAGTACTTGACAGTTCAACTGTCAGATTTTAACAAAAAAGATAGTGAGTTGGTGTAAGAATGAACAAAATTGAATTAACTTAAGCAATGTAGATACTTATTAATAATGAAAACTTTTTTTTTAACAAATTGTCTTAAAAACACGATGACAAATTGTCTTTGAACTGTCAAGTTACTGAATACAATTAAAAGTCAAACTATAAATCAAAAGTTTCAAATCCATTTTGTTGCTATACTGGAAGCAGTCGGTGATTCGAAAAACGATTTAAATGTTCCAGTACGGTTCTATTAATTATATCTATCTTAAGCGTATTCAAATCAATCCTTTATCTAATTCTAAAAATTCTGAAAAGGAAATCAAAATTCTCAATCTAAGTAGAAACCTATGGTTTCCAATTCTTCCAATCGAACGACATTTCCACGGTCAGGTCCAAGCCGCAGACTCTTCTTATCTATGGTCGGCAATCGCGATAGACATAATATAACTATCTCTACATCGAGTTTACAATTATGTTTTTATGTAACTGGTTTCTGTATTGATATTAATCGGATAGTATTAACGATATACAATAAAAACCTTTTCTATTAAAAAGAAAATGTCCCTTAGAAGCGCTTTTCTTTTTCTGAAACAAATATTATTTTGTACCTACTTTTTATTATTGATGAGCTCGTGTTTGACCACAAACTCACCTGATGGAAAGAGATAGGAGATCGACTATGGAGCACGCTTGCCTAGAAGTAACCTATTCACTCTTGACATAATGTATAGACCGTCAGGTTGTTACTATCAGGAAACACAGAATCCGGCACAGAACACATTTTTAAAAAACATCGTATCAATTCGACATACAATTCCAATATTTTAGTGCCGCAAAATCAAAAGAAAATAATGCTCCTATTATTATGATTCAATACAAGTTTTAATGTTGGTTGTAAAATTGATTCTTTGCTCGTAAATATATATCATTATAATGTGTTCGTTGTAATTTTATGACTGGCCCGCATCATCTACTTAATGCTAATAATCCTTTATTTAAAATAATACATTAACCCACCCTTTGATTAAACGTAATGATGATAATAAGATCCAATTTTCATTGAAACCTCATTTGACAAAAGATAAAACTATCTCGCTATTAGTATTGCTTCTAATAAGGCTGTTTTTCTTTTCAGGTAAATTAAGTTCCCGTAAAAGATACAGTGAGTACTTATGAATTCTTTTATGATTTCCATTATTACATTATTAAACTTTTCATTTAAATAAAACATCAAAAAAAGAACATCACAGCGTGAGATGACAAACGTCACATAAAATTCGACATTCGAAAACAATATCCTATCCCCATCGATCTCGAAGGCACATAAACAATTGATTTCGAAACAACGAACACGTTTTCAAATTTAGAACACGAATGATTTTTGTATTTGGAACAAAAAAGCGCCCCCTACTGCGAATTAATTATTAATTTGTTACCATTGCCAACCGTAACATCGTGTGCATTTTGGGGTTCCGTAAATTATTGTCTGTTTGTATGGCACAATTTTGACGTACACTGATAGATTACTAAGTACTTTGACGAACATTGCGCGTACAAATGCAGCGATGGACAGTGATATGTGGATAACATGTGTCATTGCGAACAAGAGCCTTAATAGGTATTATGTGTAGTGTCTGGCTTGAAACTGTGTTTGTACACAGTTGTGATTAGTCGGAGATCTATGTCTAAACGTGGGTGATTCAAATTAGGCACACGGAATACTGAATAGGCACAACTCGGCACAAGTGCTATAATTATCATGTCATTTTTGTCAGTGACAGTTTGAAACAGAAATAATTATCTTTATAATTGCAAATTTTATTTTAGTGAAATTGGTGCGTTTACTACTAGAGTTTTAAATACAGATCCCAATCTCTCATAGCGTTGGGTTTTCTTCATTTATCTTCTTTTTATTTGTGTAACGCCTCACTTGTAGTAGAAGTAATTTGAGGAAAAATAATACTTTTTTTTCTCTGAAAAATTCGTTGCGGTGGTAAGGTCTTCAATATCAAGTGAATATATTCCAAATCCTTGGAAACAGAAATAGGAAAAGAATGACACAAGTTACGGAGACAGCAAATTAACATCCATGGACTAATTACTGTCCAGTGTCCATAGACTAGGTAGTAGACGCAGAATATATTGCAAATAAATGCATCGATACGTAATTTTGAAATGTACATACTACTATGTACATATATACAGCGTGGGAAGAGGCGCAAGATGCCATAGGAATCTTTTGTGAAAATGCCTTGGAGAGGTCCAAGGCATTTGACTGTGTAAATCACGAAACCTTGCTCCTAAAACTAGAACATTACGGTCTAGGTAAACTTGCACTCAGCTTAGTGAAGTCTTATTTAAATGACAGACAGCAGCAAGTTCAAATAAACGGTGTTAATTCAAGGGGTTTAAAAGTCAAAATGGGGGTACCACAAGGCTCAATATTGGGTCCTTTCCTCTTTTTAGTGTATATTAATGATCTACTCCATCTTTTAAAAAATCAACCACAAATGGTATTATTTGCTGATGATACGTCCTTAATTTTTAAGATAGATAGACGTTCTACAAATCTTGACGATGTAAATAAAGCCCTACAGCAGGTCCAAAATTGGTTCACTGCTAATAATTTAGTATTAAATGGGAAAAAAACTAAGTGTATTAGATTTGCTTTACCGAATGTCAAAAGTAATAATTGCGATATTGTATTGAACAAAGAGAAACTTGAATTCGTCGAAAACGCGGTTTTCCTGGGGATCACGCTTGACTCAAGGCTACAATGGGGTCCTCATTTAACATCTCTTGCGGGACGGCTAAGTTCAGCAGCATATGCTGTCAGAAAAATCCGTCAATTTACTGATATAGATACCGCGAGGCTGGTCTATTTTAGTTGCTTTCATAGTATCATGTCTTACGGTATCTTATTATGGGGACGTGCTGCAGACATCGAATCTATATTTATTCTGCAGAAAAGAGCCATCAGAGCCATATATAATCTGGGTCGGCGCGATTCCCTAAGGGAACTGTTTAAAGATATTAACATCATGACGGTACCTTGTCAATACATATACGAAAATATAATGTATGTTCGGAAAAATCTCCATCTTTTTAGTAAGATTAGTGACAGGCATAATTTTAATACTAGAAATAAGAACAAATTAGATCAACCCCGATTCAGATTGGCTAAAGTACACACTTCTTTTATGGGGTACTGTGTTAAATTTTATAATAAAATACCATATGATATTCTCGGACTGAATGAGAGAAAATTTAAAACATGCATTAAACGCACACTATGTAGACAGGCATATTATAAACTGGAAGATTATATCCTTGATAAAAATGCTTGGCTAAATGCCGGTCCTGCTCCACAGCCTCAGCCGCTTGGTTCCACTAGTTAGGATTTTATATATGGAGGAGATGCTCACCCTTTTTTATTTTACTTTTTACGTTTAATAATAATAATATTCCACATTTCTATAATGTTTGGAATACACTTTTACTTTTCTGTTCTTACCAATTGATATTTATAGTTTTATATAAAGTAGAAGCATTTTTTATTTTGGAATCCTGTAAATGTGAGGACCATGGAGCCTTTTTATGTTAATAGATGGTTTCCTTGTTTGACATGAATGAGCAGGGGCAGTTGAGGGTTTGTCATGCTCACTCGAATGTCTCGCTGATGGTGGCGCGTGTATCGGATCATTCGGTTCCCTTCAAAATGGTTGAGCTGAATGGTGCTGATGCACGCGTCATGTTCGTGAACGGGCGCCATCAGTGGAGACTGGTCATCTCTTAGCTGTCGCTGGCTTATTTCAATAGTTTATTTGATACTTAGAATTCTTTTTTTTTCTCTTCCTTTACATTGTTCTCACATATAGAAGCAACAAAGATAATGTAACCAGGATTATTGTAAATCATAAAATGGTTTAAAAGAGTGTCCGTGGAGTTTCTTGCACGTTCTTCTCCATAGAGATCTACGCTTTGGAACGTGTAAATAGCTTCATGTTTTTGACTGACTGACTCTGACAATTCAAAAGTACCTGTAAATGGTTTATTTGAAATAAATGCTTTGACTTTGACTTTGACTTTGACTTTGACTTTGTAGCCAAGACTATAAAAATAACTATGAAGAGACGGAACAAAGAAAGAAAATCTTGATAGAGACTGCATACTTTACAATCAGACAAAAGAAAAAACTTCGCAAGAAATGACCCGCTATTATATTTGAAAACATGCCAATAAAAGGGGTGCGTATCGCAAACTGACAAATGGTGTGCAAAATTGACAGTGCGTTGTGTAGTTTACTCGACTTCGTACGACCGACGTATTACAAATACCTCAAATAGGAATACCTAGTTCTAAAATTAAAAATTTACAGTAGCGATCGACATAGTGTTTTGATAAAGTCGAATGATGAACGGGGATAGTATTAAGTCATCACTCGACATTTTGAAAAAATCGATTTAAAATTCGACGCCTAAGTGTATTTTGATTTTGTATACATGTACGTAGTTAGGTAGCTAGTTAAAAATAAATAACTAATGTGAAATCGGTATAAGTTCTAATAAGACAAGCATTTTACTACACTTTCTCGGTCAAGGGTAATTTTGAAAGCGGGTTCGGGGAAAAAAAAATGTCGGTTACAAGAACTTTTCATATAAACCCTATTCCTGCATCAAAACTACTCTTCAAAATCTCAAAACAAATATTTGAAAATCAATTTCCTATCACTGCCACCAGTACATCAGTCAGCCCCCGTCACACAGGGGTGGATGAAGCTATAAAATTGATTAGCATCAGCATCGACAGTTGGAACACGTAGGTAACACCCTCGTGTCGTAAACTGATACACCGATAGAGCACTTTACAAGAATTTGAGGGTAGTCAAGAAAAAAAATGTTAGATCTACGCGCAAATTGAGTTATATTATCGAAGGATTTGGTTTTTGGGTATTTTTGATGTTTAAAAATATCGGTTTTTTTTTTCTCACAGATTGAACATGATTTTTTTTTCTGACTCGAAATGTGTTAATTCGAAAATAGTTTTCGCAAACTGTTAGCTACTTATCTACATTAATGTACCAAAGTACTCATTAGGTATTGCGTTACTGTTTTATATCATTAAAAATAATACTTATAGCTGTAATTTTCCATAACCTCGATCTTATCAAGGTACTTACGCTACAAGAAACCTCATAAATACCATTATTAGAACAGCGGCACTAATTAATAACTTTCTAGTACAAAAGCAACAATATCAAAATTCATGGAAAATGTTTTACTCTCTTTTAATTCACACAACAATTATTTATTACACATAAATTGTATATTATGACAGGTTTTTTTCAAAATATATTATCCCTTTCGCGGCGAAATTTTTAACATTTGCGCGTGAGCCGCTGCGAATTATAATTCAAAATGGTGGATAAAATTCTGCACATAACGCGACTTTTCTTTGTCCGTGACAAAATTCAGTAAATGCATTATACATTTATGATAATTTCAACCATGTACTGTTTAAAATAAGAGCTAAAAACGATTAATTTTTTAAGTTGCGTGTAAATTTAAGGAAAGGTAGTTTTGAAAATGATCCGCAAAAACTTAAAGACAATGATCTTGCTATGTCTCTGCGTATTATGAAATTAAAGAATTACTTTTGAACCATAAACGACGCGGTACTTTCGCGAATTTGTGTTTTTGGACACTTGAGCAGTTTGCCAGCCTTGCTTAAACATACATACATATTACGGACTTGGATGGTTTTGGAGAAAGATAACAATAAAAAAGTAACCTGTAAAGCACTTTTTGTGTCTTGAAACTTAAGTATCAAGCCTTTTTGTTAACGGTTACTTATTTAAACTGCAGCTCAGATTTTAATCAAATCTGAATCCTTATTCCACTTCCTCTGACTACCCTATTCACGACAGCAACAACACTCGCAACCCTAAAATTAAAAAAAAAAACAAACAAAGCGCGTTCGATTTCTTACAAAACACCAAAAGTAACAAAGTGAAACAAATAAAGGCAATCGAAGTTTAACCGCAAAGATTTCCCGACATCTTTCAGCCGATGTTTACAAGTTCAAAAGAAAACTCCGTTCCCCTCGAAGGGTCCGGACTCCGGGACACAGGTAAAGAGGTGCTTAAAGGTATTTTTTTGCAAACAGATCACGTTCGATGTCCTTAAGTGAGACATCTTTGTTTCCCCTCCGAAACGATTTGAACGTGCAGCAGCTAAATCGAACGCGCTTTATTGATTCCCGCGCTGAGAATTCCAAGTTAAAAAGTTTGTTTGATTTTTTAATTTGGATAAAGGATTTGGGAACTGGGGGGTTATTAGCGTGTCATTTCTGTTCGTTATTAAAGATTTTTAGTTTTGAGTCTATTCAAACTGTCTTTTTGTTCCCACTGCTGGGCAAAGGTCTGCCCCATAGCTTCCACTCTTCTCGATGTATTGCCTTCTCCGACCAAACTGTCATGAGTTCCTTTAAGTCGTCACGCCAAACTTGTCTTTACATGGGGAAAATTATTAAGTATTAGGACTCAGTGCCATTTACCAAGTCATCCAACTCAACTTCACCTCAAATCAATGACAGTTTTTAATTACTCTTTGACATCAATCGAGATTTTTTCCATTTTCACGGAACCGTCCTCTAAACTGACTTGGTTTACGTACTTTACTCATCAAAGTAAGATATACTACTACTAGCAATTCTTGTATCAACATCCTCATCATCACATAGAGGTAAAATCCTCAGGCACGTTTAATTTCTGGGCACGTTGCTCCATCGTGACCGCTCGACCGCTGGACCGCTCAACTGCACCGGTCGACAATTGTGCGCCTATTATCCGATAATGCCGATCAATCTGTTTTGATTGAATAATCAATCGTTAGTCAATTGAACTCGATTTAGAGCGTTCGAGATGTTCTGTTGTGAGCGTGGCATAGATTCGCTGAGGATTTGGAGTGAGATGTATTCTTTGTGTGTCGTGGTGATAGAAAACTGTGGTTTGGCAACAAAATGGTGTATTTTAAGGAGCAGGTATATGCGCAAAGGTACAATGGTGGACTTAATTTCTTAGGTATCCTTCAGCAGTTAACCAAGTGTGGTGTAGAGAAAACATAACAGGTACATTGGAGAAAATGAAAATAATAATAGTAGCGTTTAATTGGTTAGACATCCTAAGTTATTGCTATAAGCATTGCTTAGGGCTAGTCTTACTGATAATAATTAGTAACTGTTTCATAATATAGTCGACATAAAAGTCGTGGGAAAACAACACTCATTTATTTTCATTACAACACACGGTTCGACGAAATCACAAATCACATATTTATTACAAAAGCCCAAATGAGTTTTTTGACAAATATTTATAGTGTCTCGCTCACTCAGTTTACGATTTAAGAAGATTATAATCTTTTAATTAAAAACATTTTTTGGGCCATTATCGTCCAATATTCGATTCGTAAAATCGATTTGAAGAATAGAGTCACCTACCAGAGCTCCTAAATTTTTACGATCAATAAAAACGTGACTTATTCGAGACCTCACTCGCCACGTACCTCCACTAAAAAATTCTACACATTAAAAATTCGATATTACGACCGAAAGTTCTAATTTACGGCGGTTTAAAACTAAACGATAGGGCTTTTTCTAACAAATATATAGATACACAACAAATTGATGATTTTTATTACGTATATACGATTTGATGAAAACAGAGTCGTAAAAATTTACAGTATCGTTATGGGACCGTGATTGTGGCACGTAATTCAGAATCAGATGATCGTAAAATGACATTTTTTAATATGAAATATTGACCGAAACGTATTTAAAGCGGAGATGAGGTTCTCATTTATTCAGTTTCTAATACACCTTCTATTTGTGTGGAAAGATGAAAGGTTGTATGTTTGTTTGCGTAGTATTCATAACCGGCGTGCGTGTAGGACCAGATGTATACCATACGTAAATGAAGCGAAAGGTCTGTGCAAGGATCTTAGCAGGCGATCTATAGTTTCTGCTTACTACCATGGGAAAAAAGCGTGATATTATATACAAATGTATGTATAAAAGGTCGTAAGTGCGTACAAATGAGACCGGTTCTCTCAGATCCCTATTCTGGACAAAAAACTGGGCTTTGCTTCTCGGATTCCTGGCAAGGCCACGCGACCGGTAGCGGGCTATGCGCTTGCGCACGATGCCCAGCGCTTTAATTGTCAAAATTGCGCTCGCGCTGCTTTTGATGTCGCCGCCGAGCCCCCGCTGTGAGACTTGCGGATTCCGAAACATACGAGCAATTATCGAGGAGTCATATTTGCTAATGAAGTGCAGATGGGCTTCTGTGCTGCTTTGTTTCAATATTAATAGAGATTAAAGAAAAGTAAATGCTCTTTTCTGAATCATGAAAAGTCTTTGGTCATCTGTGTCTTTACTGTGTAATAATCCCAGTTTAGCTGGCATACGAGTTATTTACGTGTTAATGACCGAAATCGACCACCTTTTATAACAAACCTTTCTATATCCCTCATTTACAATACAAGCCTTTAGCTATCCCCCTGCAGGGCAAAGGTCTCTTCATACCGAATGGCACTCACGTTTATCAACCCTTAACCGTTCTTGTTACTTTAAAAAGTCTCCTTATCCGAGAAGATATTCAAAATAAGAACATTGTATGTACCTACCATACAAACTTCGACCAGCAACATAAAAATCTCTCCACAAATCCGACGGGATCGTGTCTCGAATTACGATTTGACGTTTTAATTTAAATTGAACAATTCGATTTCGATAAAAATAATATAAACGCAACGGTAAGAGATACTAACGCGTTTATATTGTTTTCATCGAAATGTAATTGTTGAATTTAAACGAAAACCTCAAAATGTAATTTGAAATGTATCGAGCCAGGTGCCAAGTTAACGCGAACGGATAGTACAAGCTCACTGCTCACTCAACATGCGTACGCGGCGCTCGGCCCTGACCTCGGGCAGCCGACGGGAGCCGAGCGCGCGGGGATTCGATGCGCAAACGCACTTGTGCAGCGAAACTGTGTTACTGAGTGATTGGTGGCGACGTCGTTGCCTTTTGATTTCCAGGGTCAGGGGGTTCGAACGAGTTTGATTTGGATAAAGAATTTAAATGAGTATTGGGGTTAAAAGATTTTGATTCCATGTTTTAAATCAGTCAGAACAGATAGGTTGACTGTCTTTTGAACTCCTTGATAGGTATATGAAAATATTTATAAAAACTACTTAGCTTTTTCTAGCTTTATTTCAAGTTTTATTTCTGAAAAAAAAAAGCTACTATCTCTGTAGTTACCTAAATTTACCAAAATCGGTTTAGCAAAGGCGTGTGATAGTGAAACAAACAAATTTACTTCCTCATTTATAATATTCGTTAGGATTCGTGTATATCACAAGGAATAGAAGAAGTCTTGCAGTACTTTGAAACTCAGTACACGCAGTGCTAATTAGTAGGTCATGTAAAATCTTGCTTATCATGATTATATAAGTTATTATTATCCATCGAAGGAATAGATTCAGTATTGAATACCCAGGCAATTATAGTAGGCATCCTGTAAAATGAACAACAATGTGTTTTGTATTGCCATAAGCTAAAGCCATACAAAGCTATGACGCAATCAACTGTAAAATTCATTATTAATAACTTCGAGGAGATCCGTGACCCATTTACACAGGTCAGACAATGAAATGCATTGCAAGGAGTTACTGAAATTCAACTGAAGCTTAATACTACGGCTAATAACGAGAAAGGATTCACGTATCTATCTATACACAAGTATTTGTTTGAAATTCAGTGCAATAACGACGGGAAAATCACTCGAAATGTTGCGATTTTAAATAGGTAATTATTATTATTATTATTGGAAGTAATAATAATAATAATAATAAAGTTTATTCAAAATAATAAGGTACACAATAAATACAGTTCTGCTTAAATCTATATCAAGTTCACACGTGTTAAATGTGAAATGTGACGCTTCTCGCAAAGGAAGAAAGCTCAAAATTAACTGTCAATCAATTTAGACGGCCGCAATTATAAAAAGGTTGATCTCAAAACATTCGCAGGCCGGTTTTTGCGCGGATACCGATTATTCGACGTGACGTTCCCACAGCGCTCCCAGTCTCGAACGATCGCCGGAATAGGCCCCGCGGTGGAATTAAGACGAATTCTTTTTACGAATTAGCGAATCACCTGTCTAATTACGCGCGCAAATCCAAACTTTGAATTTCGAATCTCGAATTCTTTCTCCCTCTCTCTCTTTCTCAACGATCTAAATTTGAATTTACAATCCGATAACGAAAGTGGTGCAACCGCGAAAAAATAAAAAATACAAAACGGTGTAAGAAAACAATGATTAACATAACAAAAGTGACGAAGAGTAGCGTTTGTCGTGAATTGACAATCTGACAAATTTACAACCGATCGCTGAGCAAAACACACAAAAGTGCCCTTTTCGAATGCAAATTTGTCAGAGGGATTCTTTTCCGAATTTTTTCTCCCCAGTGCGAAACTTCCGCCTATTTTCCCGCTCAACGCACATCCGGCAGGGGGCGCCGCTTCCGCTATCGGTGCTCGTTCGGAAATCGGATGAGTTTCACCGACAAAGATACGTCTATTCTGAACCCTCGCCCCATTGATTCTGTGTAAAGTGGTCATATTTTCTATTTCATATTTTTTATTGACTTTCAATGATTCTATTGTGCCGGAATTTGCGACTTTCGAAATTGGAAGCACTTACACGGGGTAAACATTGTCTATTCCATTTCCGAATAGAATTTTCACTACGGTTAATTTCGATAGCAAGTAAACGTTCTCTTCATTAGTTAAAACCCTCAATTAAGTTTAACAGTCGCCGCCAATTGGCTTCCTATCGACTATCAAGTGAAACGGCGATGGTGCTCAGTTCAGACCACATAACTGGTGATCCTTATCTGTGGTCCCGGGGGTCGGGTATCGGTGACCGCAAATCGGGAGGCGATTGTCAAATGCCATCGATGGCTGAGCAAACGATACCGCACCGAAGATAGAGAAATGGAATTTAATAGAGCGACCTGTGATTCTAAGCTTCTAATAGAGGTACAGTGATATCAATAAATCTATTTTGATATCTGAGAGTATTGTTCTGTTATAGTAAACAATAAAGTAACTCATACCATATCAATACTTGGAAACTATGTCTTGTTTGCAGATTCACAGATACCATTTATCAGTCATTAAAATACTGCAGTATGATTAAACTCAATAGGTATTATAAAATAAGAAAAAATACGTCGTAACTGTCAGATAAGTTGTTGATAACGAGGCTATCTAAAATACTTAATAGATAGCTAAGGCTTGAACAAATATGAGTTGTCAAAATTTTTTAATAGGCCAATGGCATTTGCTGTGATATGAAATAATATTGACAGGATGTTTGAATTGAAGAAAAGGTTTTTTTGACAGCTCCTAAATACGTGTGATTTTTATTAGGTTCTTTATTAGAATTATATTGGAAGACGTCGATATTCCTGGGTTGCGGATTCTGTCCCAGGGTTGCAAATTCTGTCCAAAAGAGTTACCGCGGCCCTGGAAAGCAAAGGGCACTAGGAGGAGCACGGATGGGTTTTAGTCAATAAGAGTCTGACACTCCCTTCCGCTCCACCCAGAGCGGGACGAGTCATTCGATGATTTCCTATCATCATATTGGCAGTTGATAGCCTGTCGTAGCGACGGAAGGCTTCCCACAAGGTGGCCTGATAATCTGGTGAAGATCGCGAGAATCTACTGGATGTACACACGCACAGGACCGGTTGATGGGCCACCCTAAGGGGTGATTTATGTCCACCAGTGGATATCTTCCGGCTGAAATGATATGAATCAGCTCTTGACCTCGCTTTCGCCTGATGAAAAGCGATGGAACGAGCGAGCCCAATGTGTGACCTTTTCGTCCAGACAGTCCAATTTGAGTTACTACAGTCTCAACCACTTACTACAAGTCATCGACCTACCCAACTATTCAGAGACTCAGAGTACAGAACATAAAACCCAATAGTATTAAATATCGAGCCCGTCTTCGCTAATGGGTCGTAATCGAAGATTTCGAAAACAACAGGTGCCGGGAATCAAACCGACTGACAGTTACGACAAGCATCTGCTCAACTATCGGGATAACTCCAGAGGGATTTGGCTAAATATAATTTTCTAATTTCTTTTTTTTTAATACACTTCGGGGAAAATGTTTTACATTCGCTTTATTTACTGATCGTACATCTCACTTATCTGACGACCTATTTTTTGTGACAGAAAAATATATATGAAGACGAGGTTGTATAAATAATAAATGATATTTTTTATTATGCAGATTTTTCATATTACTGCCTACGTGATATAAAGAGCTTAAAAAGTTCCCAAAATATTAAAAACTAACTTTTGCTCGCGGCTTCGTTAGCATTACATACCTACATTTAAAATTTGTTAAAAATAGCTTTTACTGTTTCAAGAGTCTCATCTCTCTCTCTCTCGATTGAGGTGTGAAAGCGTCAACAAACAAACAAAAGGATCAAAAGCTCTTTTACCAACCACACTTATAGATTTTTTACATTCACAGTTCCTAGCCTCATTCGCCTCAGCAGGTGAATTTCACCCAGCCCCCTTATGTCATAAACTAATCAACATAAGAAAATTACAATAAACAAAAACTTACTAACAACAATACGACGAATTAACACAAACTAACAAACGAAAACATTTCAAAGTCCAATTAATACAAATATAACACCTTGCAACTGACGCTCTGACCCTTACCACCACGATTGAAATTATACTCTAACTTCATAAATTCAGAGTTGAAAATCGCCTGTGTAAAAACCAAGACACAAAGGGTGCTGGCGAAAAGGGTATATCTCAACAATAAAATACTTTTGGTGAGCCGCAACTCAATAAATACTTCATAGTATCGGTTTGAGGGCGACTTGACCGGATGTCCGGCCTTCGATCTTTTGCCCTCCGGGAGGGTAAGAGGGTAAGGGTTTACATGCATTGAATGTATTTTAGTTATTTGTAGTGGGAAATTTTATGGCAGAGGCATTTAATGCGGCTTTTGGTTTATAAATGTTAGTTAATTTGGGTGCCGACTGAAATAGCTATTTGGGTGTTTGTTTATTCTGTTTGATTTTGATAAACACTGTTTTTGGAATACTCTGCTTCGAATACAGATTGTGTAAACATAATCTGAATACTTGTCAATTATTATTATAATAGAATGAAAATACAGTAAGTCTAGACATATTATATCATACTTTTATTGTGGTCTCGAGAAGTATCCTAAAAACCAAGAACTTTCTACACCACCTCTATTAATCCAAGTCGACATGAAAATCCATTTGTTTAACAAAATTAATTTAAATTAACTTACGAAATCCGAAGTTAAAATATCACCATGTAACATCACATAATTCAGGACTAGAGGGCAAAGGTCGCTTTAAATAATAGAAGAGAAGGGGTTCCGTCGGTGAGAAAAGTCCGGTCCGAACCGACGCGAAGCAGTTTGATCCAGTTATTTGCCAATATAACTTGAGCTCTGTTAACTATCTTCTGTTAATTTTCTTATGATGTTAATTGATCGTTTTCCGGTGATTACAGCTGGATCGAATCTTACTAGTAAGTATTTAATTAACGTATTTTTGTTTTATTAGTTAGTGTCAGTTTAGGGTGTTTTTTTCAAGTGATTTCAAATTTGACAGGGGTCTTTCTAAAAAAGTTAACAGCGAAGATGTTAGTGGACTCGGTCAAGAGGTGTTTTATTGGGATAATCCCGGATTACCATTGTATCCTGTCACGGGCCATCGCCTTAATTAGGGTCAATAGTTCCGAGTTCAATGTAAACTGTCGGTTACTTTAACTAACACCCCTATTGGTTTATTTGTTATCGAATAGTTTATTAGATTAGGAGCAGACATAAACAACCCATTGATTGAACCAATATTGAAACTTTGACTTCACTGTTACCGTAAATTGATTAACTGGAGTTTCGTCAGCTCCTGTAGATGTGGGAGTGTAAAAACAAACAGTATTTTTTAAGCTGTCAATAGCTACTTAGTATGGTCCTCTAAAAATAAAATTAAGACATTGAAATTGAAGTGTATTGTATTGTTGCTCTTCAATAGACTAATGCAATAACTAATAAAGAAGATTATGTCATTACAAATCCGATCACCTTGACATCACCTGCTTAAGTCAGGACAGACGAACAAAAACCTAATCCCTGTGACGAATTCCAACCATTGATCTCTTTCATCTATTGATCGATCGAGATACAAAGAGCCACCAATTCTAAAACGATAAAAAACTACACATCTCACAACCAAAAACAAACACTATCCAAGAAGAGACAAAGTTCAAATTCGAGTGTGCTTCTCTCAACACGTGCAATCTGTTTACGAAAGGTTAGCGGATATTGCTTATTAATGTTATGACTGAATCAGACTATTGGCAATAAAGATGATTGAGTCGGCTAAAGGTACGGTTGCGTAGGAATTGTTATTGTTATGGTTATGATACTCGCATGTTACTATACCACGGATTTGTTCAACACACGTTAAATTAACAGCGATACGCAATATGTACTCGAAAAATTATATTCCCACCTCTACAGAAATGATTCAAGATCACTAAAGTAGTTTCTTCAAGCAATTATTAGAATCTGTTTAGATTTTTCGCAGCTTTGAAGATCAGACTTCCAAATAAATATTATGAGTACACACTGTTAGTTCATTGTTCTGACTCACACATAATCAAACACACACCGTTTGATGTGATTGAACTCAGATTTTCAATGCCACACCAAAAAAATCTATATTTGAATTTATAACCGTCATAAAATATGACAAAAACATTAAAAGCAATGTTCTGAACGACACCCAGATACAATATATGTTTTCTAAATAAACAAAGCATCATTAATATCTTTTCTGACTAATTACTGACACGAGAAAACACCAGGATTATAGATATACATAAATAATCATAACATAAATAGGTGATCATCTCTATGAACAAAATCAAACAACTCCACACGATTGAGACGCCACATGTATCATATTTATGTTTTGAAAAGTTATTTTTAGTTGAATCTAAATAACGAGTTAACTGGCTTATACAAATATCCTTACTAAACTAAAACAACATAATAAAAATTATTCTAAACATTTGACGGTTCGTATTATTTATGTATCATTTTTCTATGATTTTTAACTTAGCTGCAGTTTCGTAGACAGAGTTGACAGTTCGGTGATTTAAATTTCGAATGATTTCAAATGTCATGTTTGGAGACATTGGCTTTTCAGGGATTTATAGACAATTCTTTTATTATTTCAATTAAAAATGTTCTTTTTCTGAAGACTTAAACCTTCGTAAACATCTTTCAAGGAATGATTGATGTTATCTCTGTATCTATCTACCTGATACTGATTGATAGGCATTTATATTATGTACCTAACTCATTTATACTGCTACCTATTGTTTTCATTGCTGACGCTAACGTTCTATGTGTTTTTTTTTTCGTTTACATATTTGATAAAATTATGAATAAAAGAGTAACAGGTAAGGAATAGGACTAATAGGAATAATATTAATGTTACTAAACCCAAAGGGAATAATGAAAACGTAAGATTTAAGTACTGAAAAGACTCTTTGATGATCTCTTATTTTTGTCTGAAAAAACACCATGTTTGTATCTGCGACAATAATATCAAATAGACAAGAGGTACCTACTCCCAAAACGTTTTGAAAAACGCTTCTAATAATAAACCTTCAGAACCAACAATAAACGAACCTATCCCTCCCTCTGTATTTATAGACTCCTGCCAAATAAGGGATGTTGTGCCATTCTGCTTATAAATACGGACAAAAGCCTTCAAAATGGTCGACCAAGCTCACTGATGGATACTAACAACTTTTTGGCAACACCGAAACAGTTTAGACAACACTAAAACTTACCAAGAGACACCAAAAGGTTCAGTTTTTCACTTAAGACACTATTTCTTTAAACTAAATTCTCAACCTCGAAACACTTAATTTACATAAAATGTAAAACAAACAAGCATATTTCAATTAAACAAAGTACCAGGCATTCATAAACGGTTAGCAGTCTAATACATTTTATTTGCCCATTATTGCTCGCTTGAAGAAAGAATGCGCAAAGACCCGCTCCTCATCTCAGGACGACCTGCGCCGGTGAAAAGGACGCATATATGGAAAAAACTCGGGAGCGAAAGAGACACAAACACCTCCGATAACACGTCAATACATTCCTTGCAGCACCCACATACGAGAACCGTCCCTAGTCCCACAGAATAGAGTTCAATATCGCTTATTTGACTTAATGGAAAACCGATACGACATCAATATGTTTTACTGCGCCATTCTGCAACCGATTCCATATTTTAGTGGAACACGAATAAGGTTGAGTTTGGAGTTTTCGTGGTTTTCTTGGAAGGCGTACTCGATATCTTGTAAGATAGTCTGGGCGTTCGGAACCGATCGAACGCCGATATAACGTTATTGGAAAAACACCTCTATAGAGCAAGCGTAAAGGTTTTAGTCGACAAGGCGTTCCCTTGTTGGGACACGCCCAAGTCTTATATGGAAAAATGAGGAGTGACTTTTTTTATTTCCCTCGATCGTACCCGCAATATATCGAGATAAGACGTATATTATTTTATTTCATTGTTGATAATGTTTTCTTTATCTTATTTTGCTTTGATTTTTCCAGGTACGTTAAGATGCTGTGTCTATATCAGGTAAATATAGATAACCTCAATGTACTAACACTGTCTATAAGGAAAGAGTAATTCCCTTTGTTTGTGTAGCGTCGAGATTTTTATTGGCGTTTAAAAGAACGTGAATCTTCTCACTAGATAATTCAAATTGGAAAGATAACGGTCATAATTAGAACACAACAAGAATACAAGAAGGTACGAATTTAAATATGGAACTCAATTCGAATTTGGAATCACAAATTGCTTACCGTTAATTCGTATTGAGTTTCATGCCAGTGTTCTAGAACAATCCCAATTTGAACAACAATCAGAACTAGAGGTGAACACATCAAATGAGGCTGAACTCACAATACGATTAAAAAGCGATCGAAACAAATGAAGTGAAAGAACTCGATTAACGATTAAAACGAATGCGTTCATTATTCGTTAGGATTTAAAACAATACACCATTCAGCCATTTTGTTTCCCGTTTGAATTCGTCCCTTAGCAAACAACACAGCTCAAGTCATTTTGACTAACTTGACAGTAGAGCGAAAAAACTGATGAATTTATTGTAACCATTAAACTGGACAAATGCCAACTATTTGAATGTTAACCTAGGTTTAGTTGATCGTCAAATGTATCTAATACTGTCAGCGATCCGTGACAATGAGTTCTATCCGTCCCCTACTAATATTATAAATGCGAAAGTAACTCTGTCTGTCTGTTACGCTTTCACGCTAAAACGATTTAACGGATCGTCATGAAATTTCGCAGATATATAGCTTGGGATATAGAGAAGGACATAGGCTACTTTATTACGCGATAACCTATAAACACGCAGGCGGAGCCGCGGGCAAAAGCTAATTACTTATAAGTATAACAGTATGAAGTGTAAAAACTGCCTTTTTTTTCTTCAGCAGTGTTGTTGGCTAATAGTGGTTCTACAGATACAGACTTTTGTCTGTGTCTGTATAAACCATTAACCCTGAATTAAAAAAGAAACTACAACACTGACATTTGTCTGCATTGCTTTGTTTCACAGACAAAATTCTATAGAAGTTTATTAAAGTCTGTAACGTGTAGACCCACCATAAGGGACGATATGGAACGTGGCGACCCACAGGCTCATTTTAAATGTTTATTTCAATTCGCTACCTGTGTCAAGGTTTTCATTATTTTTTACGAATTGATTGACACGGATCGTCGGTAAAATGTCTATCAATATGACGTTTTAAGTGATGCCGCTGCTAACTGACGGATTCTGGTTAATTCCAATTTCGAATTCGATACCGTTTCGGTTGTTTTTGTTTTTCGACACCAAAATTCGCTGGAATTGTTTAAAATGCCTGTACCTATAAGTTTTTGTTTTATAAGGGTCTATAGTTCCAATGCGAACATCCTAACAAAATGTCCATTCTAGTTTTTTCTCATCATACAAGATTTTTTTCGCATTAGTCATTATTCATACAAAGTCATTCTTGTAGTAACAACACTGATGTAACCTAGGCTAATTTATTCCAAAAAAATAAATAACAACTTACTTACTTATCCATTAGTTTAAAAAAAACACTATCAAAAAGCGATTGGGCAATCCACATTGTTCTAAATAATCCAAGCTATTTGTACACAACTGACATCTGTACGTCCGACATCGGAGCAAACAAAAAGCCATAATCAAAGGGGCCAGGTTTCTTGCGCTATCGGGCCATTTGTCCGCCGCGCCTACGATCCGATACCGCCACAACAATTTAGCCCCAACACTGATTGATACCACCGATACATCACTAAACGCGTTTTTCTATGAAAAATTGCTATAATCGACTTAAAAACTCATTAGGCCGAAGACAAAGAAATCTTCCGACCGCCATTCGTCTAATTTGAGTTTCTCGATCGAGACGAATTTCAGACGTGATTACCGTTCCCCTTTTTTTGTGTTATTAAATGCCATTGAAGAATTTTAATACCATCATCCTTAATATTTGATGTTGTAGTATCACTAACTTTTGCCCGCGGCTTTGCACTACATGATAAATAGAGCTTAAAAAGTTCCTAAAATATTCAATACTTACTTTTGCGCGCAAATTCTTTCGCAATTGTATAGATTTTCGCAAAAACAGTAGTACATAACCGCCTCCAGAGTCCCGTCTATCTCTGTGCCAAAATCGTTTCGGCGATTTCTGCGTAACAAACAAATTCATTTTCGCATTTATGATATTAGTTAGGATCGGTTGATAACGTCCCAGTGTTAGACGACGTACAGACACAGCGCACGTACACTCGTGCACATGTCCAACGTCACTCGCGTCACATTCATTAGTGTTGACAGCACAGGAAATAGTAATAAAGAGTGTACGCCGCACAAAAATCATAAACAAGAATAAATAATTTAAATAAAGCAGCCATATTTGAATGCGCCTCGACAGAATCACAGGGGGACTCTTTCATAGTTCCGAAAAAAAAATCGATCACAATGCTCACATACGATATTTAAAAAAAAGTATGTCACCGTCACCATTCAAATTAAACGACGAGATAATTTTTGAATATGTATCGCGGTATATTTGAATAAGTGTTACATTAATATTCTTTTGTGATAATTTCGACTTCGAAACGCCCACACTGTCCCATTGTCTCGCAAGTTATTGGCTCATTAGGCAACGTGTCGCTTTGTCTCGAACGATTTGAATTTTTGATTTTCGAATCGAACGTAATTGATTTGTGACTCGAAGAACAATTTTCAGAATAACACAATTAGATTTTTTAATTGTAAAAAGATTAACGTTAAACCTATCCACAATTAAACCACTCATTGTTAGCAACAACTCATTATTTCAAATCCAACGACAAAAACGTAATCTAAATAAAAAATCTCGAAATGTCAAATTGACAGTTACAACTTCCGTATTACTCGCGCGCGTTATCTCAAATCAGAATGCGATTCGAACGTATACAAAGGAGCAAAATGATATATTTGAACAATAAGAAAGCGAGAGTCGCCCACGTGTAGCTCGGGACAGATGTGCTCACAAATTACGTATGCTAATGTGTCTTGTAATCCTTCCGTCGGACCTCCCTGTGCCGCGTCAGTCTCGCGGTATAATCGATCGATTATGAATGCGGGCAATGATTCTCGATTATAGTTTTGAGATGTCGCGTCACTCGATCTTGACGCGCCGACAGTTTCAAACTTCGAACACAAAGCGTCCATATCGCATCCACCTTCGAAAATTTGAATATCGAATGTCTACGTCATAAACAAAGTTCTTCTGTCAACAAATCAGGGGTATGTTCTTTTTATTAGGCGCCCCGGTTCGAATGGCGTTTGGCGGTAACGGAACCCCCGAATATGAAAAGGAATAACGTCAAAAATGAACGAATCCTCGCGACATTACCAGTAATCATGTTTTATGAGTTTCCCGTCGAAATAGACGCACAATATGCCGCCCCTGAGGTGACACGTATACTTGTAAAAAGTTAAAATTGCGTGATATTACGCTCGCATACTTAGTATTGGCATCACAATAAACGCTGAAATTATCGAAATAACATGTTGCTCTATAACTGGAAGCCGGCACATCGTACATCCACCTACATTTGCATAGAACGGCCTATTATAAGTCATTATCGTAAATTTCCGTTCAATATAATAACATGCGTTGTGTCGCGCAACAAAATTTTATCAATAGAAACGTTGCGATATTTCGTTTGAAATTAGAATCAGTACCGTTTCCGCTTCCGTTCGATATTTGAACTCGCGCGTCTGAATTAAGAACGCCGTTTTAAATTAATGATAACTGTCGATATTCAAATGGAGAATGCGACTGTTTGAATCGGGAATGATTTGGAGAATTTAATTTTTTCGAGACACCTGAACCGTTCGGAATATCTCCTTCGTTCGGTAACAGATAGCAAGGGAAGAGGCAATAACCATTAAAAGCTTGCGGAGGGCCGTTCCGAAAGTTTTCTTTTCAATAACGCGTCTAATATTCAAATTAGAGGCACTAAGGCGAGGAATTCTCAGCGATATATCATCGAAGCTAATCAGATTTTTTCCTTGCTCCGTACATTTGGTAAAATGTTTCGGGGATTAAATAGGGTACGTTGAGACGAGGATAATTTAGTAGTTTCGTTGCAAGATTTCATTTTTATGCGAATACTTATTGTGTTTTTGTTGGATCCATCATTTATCTTTTTGCACACCCCAGTGGATTCGAATCTACTGGATTTGTTTTTAGAATATGTCTACATCTACAGTTCTACAGTATTCTAATAAGCACAAGTCTTCCAAAAACACCTACCTATCGTATTAAATAATTCAAAGATAAAATATTCAAATAAGATCATCCCCTAACATTCCACTAGGAACCATATTCGCATTACTTTTTATTCCGACCATAATCTCGAATACACGCATTAAATCTATCACACATACAATTTGAATTTCGAACGCGTCTCTATTCTCTATACCCACGAGTGGAGACAAAATCTATTCGAATACGTCGTCTTTCATTTCAAATATGTCGGTTCATATAAAATTTACGAAGAACGGAGGCAATTCCTCGATGCCGTCAGTTGGCGAACTCTCAATACACTCGGGCGCTATAAAAAATAATTTAAATTGCTCTTACAGTGACTCGCTATCGTTGCGAACATTTGCATACTAAAATAATGCAAAAATCTATGCGCGGAACGCACTTGGGGAGCGTTCGCGTTTGCACACGAGAATTTTATGTCGTGTCGTCTATTAGGAGTAGAGATCTTATTAGGAATATTTCTGGGAATTCTTGTTGGAAACAATCTGGTTAGAATCGTTTTGTTTTCTGACAACAAGGTTGACGTAAAAATATTAGGAATTTAATCATTGCATGCATACATTTTAGAGCATATTCGATTTCAACTGGCTACTTCAGGCCTTGTGCTGGTCGGATACATTTAGGTAGATCAACAAACCTTAAAAGATTTCAACACATATTTTGATTCTTAACAGAATCCGTGTTACCTGAAGAACACAACTTTTCGTACCAAAAATTACATTACGTTTGTTAACCTAACTAAAAGCCGCCAACCCAAAAAACCTAACAAAAAAATTAAACACCTATTCCTGAGAGTTTCCCGACAACATTCATGTTCGATTCGGTTCGGATTCGGAAACATGTCGAACGATTGTGAATAGCGATACAGATATCCCGTCACGAGAATGTCCTGGGACAATGCAAACGCACACAAACATTAGACGCGTGGGGCAAAGAAATTTTTATGTGTTATTTTTTTTTCTTGTTTTGAAATATGTACGCCGTTAGGTTATTTATGGGCTCCATAGAGGTTATATTTCGGGAAGTAATGAGGTTTCGTTCGGAAAGGGCAATTTAAATGTGCGTAGATTGAGTCGTTAGGGGGCGCATCGGTCGCTTTCCCTTCGTAAGTAACTCGCGAGCGATCACGCGTGGCCCCGATCAAATTGTGGCTTTCAAAGAAATGCGTAAAGCGCGTAAATTATCCTCGGAAAAATTGAGAAAATTGGCGGAAGAGATTAAGTGCTGGAAATGAGGACGATTTATAAAAACATAAATTTACGACTTTTCCGTAAAACCTGAAAACGATTGGTACAAGACAATAACATTTTTAAAGAAGATACAAAGGAAAAGAAATTGTCTGTAACAATTAACTCTAAATACCATCATGCCCCTATAAAAACCTCGATTAATTGATAAACGAATAAAACCAAAAAGCACAATTCAAAAGCTAACGTTCGCCAAACGGAGCGTAATACACCATTTACGTGTTCAAATACAGCCGGACACGGTAGATAAATTAAAAAATTCAGCAACCACACCGCTACGTTCGAAATCTGATAATGAGAGCGCTTCATAAAAACTCTTTTATTCATAATTTTTATTTATATTAATTAAACATGCGCCAAGTGTACTGTGACGGGGTTAACGCACGTTTTTGGTTGGACTACCGCCCGATATCGGAATAGGTACAATTTTTTATTTACTCGGTAATAAGTAGGAAGTAATTGGCCATTAACTATTTTTAATTTCTGAGTAAAAAAGTGTTAATTTTTTTAATGTTTATGGCTTTATTCTTTTTTTAGGGATGTCGCAATCTCAAAGTGTGATATTATTCTAATTTCGAATATTAACCGTGTTCGAAATTAATTAGGCAATAATGCCTATTATTAATTTCGACCAAACAGCAGTGGATATTTTTTCACAATCTACTATTATTTTTCAGATCTTACAAATCTTACTAAGTCAAGTTTAACAACCTTATACTTAGCAATAAAATGTGCGTAAGTAACTTAAGTTTTTCTTAATTAAAGTTCATTAAAACCAAACTTATCAAAACCGGTAAACAATCTAAACTCCAGCAACTAGCAAAGAGGTCAATTGCGGTACCGAAAATAATACTCCGAACGAATTAATATGAATTATTGTTTACGGCGCACAATTACTAAATAAATTCAAATTGCACTAATCCAACGCTCATTCATTGGACAAAACAATAATATTTTCTCATACAAAGTAGATCATAACGTCAAAACTTTTAAACCTTACAGCTTTCGTGATACAGGTGAATTTTCTTTGGCAGGTTATGTTTTTAATAGTGATAATTAATTAAAAAGATTATATATCTACTAAAACATTTCCAAATTCTTTCGGAGTCAACGGATCGTTGGACGTGAGACCGGCACTAACAGCTATTGTTTAATTTTTATTATTCGGACCGTTACCACGAAATACTTTTACAATTAGCTTTTTATTGATGACCGTTAAAGCTACTTAGGTTTCGGTATTCGAATTTTGTTTTCTTAATTTCGAATAATTATGATTTAATTTCCATTCGAGATTATTATTCGAGATTTTATCTTTTGCACGATCTAAGAACAGTTCTAATTCTAATGCAATTCAGTTTAACTTCGACGAATAAAACAGAAATATTTACACAGTGTTAAGTCCTTAGCTTGCAAATAATCAGGCGAGTCAGAACAAAACTATTATGTTTTGTATATGGCTGCATAGCCATATACAAAACATAATATTTGCCAATAATATCTCGCTAACTGGGACGAGCGTTTTAATTGCAATGGCCTCCATTGAAACGTGTCAAAAGTTATTACAATTAGAGCGACTGAATCATCGGCTAATTTGTTTTTAATTTTACTATTTTTTTTCGCAACGGAAATCGCTAAATGTGTTCTTCCTGTATGTATGTAGATACGTTTATTAGAACTTGAGGAAATAGGGACCGTGGATAATTAAAAAGTACTACTTTTCAAGGGTTATAAATAGGGTCTAGTTTTCTGAGTAAGTCGGTCGGTTAGTAAGTACCTACTCTCTGTGGAATGATGTGGGTGCAAAAGCTCATTGTAAAAAAGGTATTAAAACGACAAAAAGACGAAAAAGTATGTCACCCGTTAGCAATCCCACATTCGTTAATACGAGTAATAAAAATAAAATCACATCAAGCAGCAAATTCAAATTAAGAATTAAAAAATACATCAAGAAATTCGATCATCCGTAAAAATAATAAATCAAGATCGAACCCACGGTGCGAGTCAAAGATTCTCACAAAAAAGAAACCAGTCGAAGACATTCGGGGATTCTTAATATGCAAATAATTAACCAGAGTATTGCTCAACCCTTAACCCGACACATGTAGGTCAATAAATTAAAAAAAATAAAATAAAAAAATAATTCAGTAAACCGGTTTTTACCGATCGTAACCCCCTCAATTGTTCTATGATTTATACCGATCGATCTGCATATGGTAATTCGAATAATTATTACGGAGGTCGAAACTACTTAATATGCGAATAACAATTAGTGTTTCCTTATTTTTCTTGAGTCACTTTCTCACGAATGGGGTTGATTGATCGGATACTCGTATTTTGTTATCGGGGTGGCCGTTTTATTTAAATCTGTCCTGTTTTTGGAATAATTAATGTGGCTACTTGATATTTGCGAGTAATCCATCCGTGTTAAATGTGTTTCGAAGAAAATGAAAATCGATTTATTATCACAAATAAGATGCCTGAAATATTTTTCAGTTATTAAACCTACTCACAAACTTTGGCAAAGATTACCAAAAAAAACAGACCCAAAGCTTCACCGCGCACCCATCTCACGACTTAACAGATCAAAAAAAGAAAGTTTGTATTCAAAACATCATTTTTCTCCACACTGATTATTGTCAACGACATAAATCGTCAATGCTGAATACTGAGACATTAATGCACACAAGCGATCGCATCGCATTATAAAAAACCCATTTCCGAATTTCTTGGCCCGAACAATGAACTAAATATCAATACTTCGAATGCGACACTGACATCTGGGCCGAAGGGTTAAAAAGTCTTAACCCTAATCCTATCTCAGGCCGAACAAAAGCCCATCACATATATTTAAACCTGTTTTACCGATTGATAGCTCGATTCCGATATAAAATGTCGAGCAACAATAGCGTAAGATGCATGCTCGCATCGATTTGCATACATCTTCTTTGTATAGTATATGCAAATGATTTGATACGATTTTTACAAGGAGCCGATAGTATGGGAAACTGTGATGTTCGGGTGCGTATGTAAATGAGGCGATAACGCGGCGAGATGGGGCTTTATCTAACTTACTCAGTTAGTTGGTCGCGCGCTTCGGATCCGTAAACGTCACGCGCGGCAATATCGCTGTGTTCGAAACTCAAGTGTAAACGAAGCATTCGATGTTTGAAAGTTTTTACTTATAATTATTGTTCGATTCGAAAAAATCTATTCGATTTCGATATATTTTTTTTATTCGTTGACAATTTAGGGTTACTTTTTATAATAGATTTTTTCTGTTTATTTAATCGAACAATATTTATAAGTTGCTTTCGAACAGAGTATCATCTATTTTCAATATTTTCAGGGATTCAGTTTAAGTGAAATTAAATCAATGATTAAAAATAAAACACTTTCAAGAATAAATAGAAATAAAATCAGTGCACATGAATGAAATCTACTGTGACAGGCTCAAGATAACATTTTTCGAAATTATGAAAATTCGGAATTATTATCATGAGGTAAGAGTTTTTTTTGGGTTTATATTTGTACCTATTTATTTTTAATTGATTGTTGACTGTCGCAATATTGTTTATTTTTTACTTTTTTTTTATTTACCATTAATTATCACGTTTATTCAATTCTACGTTTAATTTACAATTAATATCCTATTCATTTCTATAGTCACAAAACGTTAACGCTATTTGCTTCGCCGTCGTCGAAAAATAAAACGCAATATAAAAAATCTATGTTCTACCAAAAAAAAACCACAAACAAACTGTAATAGCTAATGAACAGTTTAACCCTAATTAATACCCTTCTAGTTAGCACGACAATTAAGAAAAAGTATCGTCCGATCAGTATTTAGTACTTTATGCTCTAACTTGTTCAGGAACGAATGGAAAGAGAATCTATACGTAATGGATGAGGTCAACCTAGGAACCACGGACCTAGAGGTTGAAGGATGCGGCATGTCATTAGGAATTAAATTAGTTTTATTAGTTCTGTAATTTAAAAATAATAGCACGCTGTGACAGAGAACTGACGTGTGCGGAAATGGGAGATGAGATGCCCTTGCCCAATAGTGGGACTGATTTGGTCAGCAAGACCTGGTAGTATCCATCTGCTGTCTTCTAAGACACGGATTAAACAATAATTCTTATTTCTACAAGTTTTTTTTTCAAATAATTATTATTTGGATATATTTGCCTATTACAAAATAATATTTTTTTTTAATATTTTTATTTTATTATAATTAAGTAGGTAATTAAATTAAAATTGTATACTGAGAACGAAAAAAGCTAGAATACCTATATATTTTTTTAAATAACCTTCAAATTAAAACCGTAATTTAATCATTCGCCTGTAGGTTACGGTCTATAATTCGGTTCCTCCAAATGACGCAGACTTCCTCTGTTGAACTTATCACATTGTTTTCCATATGATGTCACGCTGGTCTAGAATCCCAGCATACAATTGATATCGGTTGTCACGAGATAAAATTGAGTCATTATACTATCAAGATGTTATATTCATTGCTTGAAGATATCATGATGTGTGTTATCAATTAAAATGTTATAAAGGATAATTAGTAGTTTATTAGAATAACAGCCTTCCTATTTAAGAATTCAATGTAATACTATAGAACGTCTTATTTATAAACAAAAAGAATAAATCAAACTATAAAAATTTACTAGCGTTAACCCGCGACTTTGCTCGCGTTAAAGTATACCATAACCGCCTCCAGGGTCCCATCTATCTCTGTTTCAAAATTCATCAAA
The DNA here is from genome assembly GCA_947386135.1 of Melanchra persicariae. Lineage (NCBI taxonomy): Eukaryota > Metazoa > Arthropoda > Insecta > Lepidoptera > Noctuidae > Melanchra > Melanchra persicariae. Next base: position 1,514,781 of record OX376661.1, on the reverse strand, counting down.
ATCGGTTCGGCGTGAAAGCGTAACAAAGAAATTAATTTTTATTCGAATCATCATAATTCAAGTTCCTATTTTAAACGCACCCGTATAAAAAAAATCACAAATACAAAACCTCTTTACTTCAACAAAAAAAACTCAATTTCAAATGTGGAATACCGCATCAAACGCTATGCTAGCGCCACACATCCCAACTGGTAATTAAGAGTAGAAAATTAGCAACACGAGCGAAAGACGAATGTTTTTCTTTTATCCGCCCGTATGCGACCATCCTGTGCCCTGAGGTTTCACAGTTTCACACGGCGCTCGTTTGTAGCCAGCCTTATGTATGTTTGTCTCTTTTCCAACGGTTTTGGTGGAGTACGATTCTAATTATAACCCTTTTTTTCTGGTCGTTTTGATTAACTTACTTCTTTTACTGTACCTACTGTTATTTTAATTGGATTTGTTGATAAAACTTGCGGTTTCCTGTGTTCATTGACAGCGACATTTTTTTATTGTTAGTCTACACTAATATTATAAAGTGGTATGGTATGGATATACTAATTCTACTAAAATAATGCTACATTAGGGCTGAGAGATACAGGCTACTTTTTTATCTCTGAAAAATGCACTTTTCCTGGAGGTTAGGCCACATGAGAGAAATAATCGAGTTAATTTATATCAACGTTTGGTTTAGGTAAACTTTCTCACACAAACAAATATGGTGGCTCAGCAGACAGCGAGTACTCGTGGGTTAATGCGTTTCCAAAAGTTGCATGTTTTCATTCAATTCTATGATTAAATCTAAACATGATATCACAAATATTTACTATGAGTTACCTCTAGTTGCTCAAATGTATCAAGCTATAACAATTTATATTAAGAACAGCAAACACACACTAGCGAACTCTAACCATTTCTACTAGATACCATCTACATAATAGGTGCAAGATAGGCTCAGACCTATCTTTGGGTCACCTATTTTTTCTGTAAGAAATTCATACTTCTACAATATTTTTTAAGTGTCCAGCTACACATGCAAGTGTTAAATACCCGGTTCAATTGCCAATGTAAGGAAACATGTTCACACAAATTTTCTGCAAATAAAAAAAAAACAAAAAAAAAACATTCATCTTTGCCCACGCTGACGCTACACATTAAAATTGATCAACACATAACGACGTTATCCATATAATACGACCCGACTCAGCGGTCACTTCGACAGCGGCCAACCTTGCCCCAACACCCCCACTTTCGCCCCTTTCACCCCCTATTTCCCCATTTCAACCCACTTTTTACGTCAATGTTTTTCTATAGAAACACGGAGGGACGGTATAAGTATACGAATAAGTGAATGATGGGGGCTATCAAAACATCTCCCTTATCAGAAGGACCAAGGGTACAGTTTTTAGGGAAAAGGATTAGGTAATACATGACGAGAAGGTTTTAATCGTGATGGCGGGATCAATTTTGCGTGACTTGACGTTTTGGAGCGATTGTGTTGACGCTAGAATGTGTCGTTAAGGGTTTAGGGACAGTTCAGTACCTTCGTATGTTTTAGATATCAACAAAATATTCTGTGGTGTTTAAATTGTTAATCCAATAGGTACTCGATTCAAAGATATGAATAAAAGAAAAAGTAATCTAATTCAGCCTGACTTCAAATCACAGTAGGCTTCTTAGATTTAAAATAAATACACCAATCTGCACCAAACCAAATGCACAACATCGACCAGCACAACTGTACAACCCTTTTAAAACATAATAATCACCCCAAAAGACCCCACACACCAAAACATAGACCATCTCTAAACACAAACGACCCGACCATCACCTTCTAAGCCAAAATTATCCTTACGCTCTAACCCATCGGACACTCAGAGCTTTATAATTTTTCCACTCATATTAATTCCTTAATATCGACGGGGAGGGCAGGCAGGGAGGCAAGGGTAGATAACGGGAGACATAAAGCGTAGGAGATCGCTAATTCATCATAAGTTAAAGGGTTTTTATGTACGGAACCTTTCCTCTTTGTACGGTACGCAAAAAGCCCGATGTCTGGCGATACAGTTTAAAAAATTACCATCAAAGGCTGTGATATTAATTAACTTTTTAAAAGGTGATTTTGTTAATAGGTTCTTGTTGGGGAGATGTTAGATAGCCTACACGTGGAAGTCGGACTTTTTGTTGGATTTTTCTGGCAAAGTATCACGGCTTTTGGCTTATGCCTTTGTACGTGTTCTTATTAGATTTTAGATGGTTTTTTATCGTTGAATATATTATGATGAAAGAAGACTGAAAAAATCTAGTGTAGCAGTTACTTAGTGACAAAGATTAGAAACCTAGAGCACTTAGATTATCGTCTATGGAGTCAATTTTTTTTTTAAATATGTTAATAGGCTCACGTTTGACCACTGCCTCACCTGATGGTAAGCGATGATGTCAGCGACGTTATAGCACGCTTGCCATGAAGACAAAAACAAGCAAAATCTCAGTAAAATAACCCCCACACACACATCCCATCTTTAACGTAATTACAGTATCTATTTACAAAATACATTTAAACTTTTAAACCCTTTCAAAGTTCAGCAAAGTTGGAATATCGACAGACGTCGGGCGCTGAAATCCGTTCAGATATTAATTGTATTCTATTAAAAGTTCACTTTTAATCTTATCGATCCCTTTGAGTTCGTTGGGGGTGTAAACAAATGATAATTCAGTTATAAGGTATTGATCTGGCTGGAATTTTGGTTCTAAATAATTATTGACGGTTAATAAGGTTTTGGTCGGGTAGATGGGGGTAAAAGGGGTTTTTAGGACTAAAGAACTTTGTTAAATATTTTGAAAGCAGATTTGCTAATCATACGGGCACTTGGTAAAATTAAGAATTTCTTTATAGTTTTGAACAGTAACTACACTTTGGTATTTGCAAAAACATAAGCGAATTCTTATAAGATTTAACGATTTGTTAAAACTACCATTATAAATCAAACGTGATACATAGTTATAAATGAAATTGCAATTGAATTCCCATTCGAAGAGCCTGAAACATCATGTATTGCAACTTTTTGCCGAATAAAAAACCTCAAGTGTTGCTCGAAAATTTTCCATTTTCGGCAACCATTGCCAAAGTAAAAGTTACACACTCCTACATCCCTTCGAGTTAAATCAATTAAGGGCTGTTTTAAAATCGTGTGAGGGCCAGAGGGGCTTAGAAAAACTTCTAACGAATGCCTCCGAACCCTTTTTAATCAATTAATTACTCAATACGAGCACATTGTACTGATTCGATGTTTTAGTTACTGCTATGAAGGTTATGGGCCCAGACAACATGTTTAGTAGATAATTTTGAGTTGTTTTTAAGTGTAAAGTTGACGTTATCTATTTTAGATCTTGAAGATATAGACAAAGTGTCATTTTACCGAAAACGCCTCAAAATTCGAAAATGTTTTTAATTGAACACGTGCAAGTCAGTGTCATTCATTTTGGACTTTTCGCCAATCACTATCAGTATCACTGATAGAATGTTACGTCGAGGCTGAAGGCTACTACATCTATAAGAGGAGCCTGAACTCCTAGATGTAGTATTTCTCAATCATGATGTTAACATTTCTTACTTAAAACCTATTCTATGATTTCACTAGAAAAACTGACACTTACATATCAAACACTGTGAAAACAACAGACCGATATAGACATCACTCACTCTCGTCACGACTCACAGCACTCGATACATATTGCAATCGATTTGAATCGATTAATGAAGTGCTAGTGATGTGCTAATCGATTGCTAGTGTTGCGCCCGCCGAGTTAAACGACGCGACTAATTCGTTCTGATCGAATGATAGATGAAGCAATCAGTCTAATAGGAATCAATTCGAAGATTCGTTTCTGATTGATTGAGGGGTAATGTTACAATGAAGTCATTCAATTAGAACTGTGACGGACTGAGGAAGTCTGCATACATTAATTTAGACTTAGCAAGACAATACAGATAGGAAAATAGTTGAGAGTTGTACTTTTGTTTTTACTTATGGGTGACAAAGCTGAAGCCTTTTTGACTGGGAGCCGACCCCAATATAGTTGGGAAAAGGCTAGGCAGATGACTTACGAGTATGACAAGTTTGTCTGAAGTGTAGTTTAGAAGTTATCAGACAAATAAAACAGCATTGGAATGCTAAGATAATTAAAAAAACATACAAAGATATAAAGATGATTATGAAACTATGCCCAGTGAAGAAAAGTCATCGCAACATCATCATATAAAACTATGTAAAACATACATAATAACCAATTAACATTAATTATATTACCGTAACGAGGACCATAAAAGTCGTGGATTGCAAATATTACCAAAGCGACAGACGCTGGGCGACGCAAACTTTGACGGAACTTGGCGCAACTTGGTCCAACTTGGCCCAACTTGGCCCAACTTGAAGAACTTTCGCCGAACTCGATGAGCTACAAATAAGCATCGGAATGAAGTTTCTGTCGGTTTTCAGTGCGCCTTTTAATTATTTCTTCGTACCCTTTCAGGTACTTTGATCGGCCCCTTTCAGCCTCTTGATTTTCCCGAATTGACTGATAGGCACTTATAAATTGTAATTACGTTTGTACTGCTACTTTTCCTCGGAATTTGTTTTAAAAATGACGTTTTTAAATAAACCTCAGAAGGGTTGGAGTTTTAACTTTTAGGGTAAGGGTGTCTGATTGTTTTGTAATGGGGTCGAAAGTGTCAATGTTGACGACGGGAATAATTAAGTAACGAATATAAAAAAGAACAGGACAAAACACACCAAAGATTTCTTAATTAAACTAATTAAAATACTCATCACTCCAATCGAAAATCCTACGTTCCAAAAAATGGCATCGTTCCAAAAGATGCGCCCGCGCCGTTTCAATGGACCCCTCTCCCCCTCCATTCACTCGTCAGCGATCAATCAGCGCGCATGGATCATTACGGGGATCTCTCGCCGATCTATAGATCTACGCTCTTACCCGACTGCGCATAAATCAAGATAGTATGATGTTTTATTTTTACGTCTGCACTTAATATAGTCGTTTGATCGCGGAAGACATTTTTTTTCTTTATTTTTCTGTAATTAATGTCAGGAATAGGTCTTAAGAAAATATGTCGATCAAATGGCTGACATTAGTCATGTTTAGTGACTTAAAAGGATGCTCTGGCGTTCTTATTTCATTAAGGAGAATTGCTTTTGAAAGTTCACACAATTGTGAGTAATGTGAGCTTAAGTAGTTAGATCCTGAAGTGTATCTACCTTAACTGCTGACCTCTGACTTACCAGAACAGTATTGTCTTTAGTTTATTCCAATAAAGTAAAACTTTGGTGATCTTTGTCCTGTCCAAATATTACTGATTCAGTGTTCATCATAAACTTCCTGCATTGTTTAGGGTTCCGTACCCAAAGGGTAATCACGTGACTCTATTACTAAGACTACGCTGTCCGGCTGCATGCCTGTCCATCTGTCACCAGGCTGTATCTCAGGAACCATGATAACTAGACAGTTGAAATTTTCACAGATGAAGTATTTCTGTTGCCGCTATAATAACAAATACTAAAAACAGAATAAAATAATTATTTAAGTGGGGCTCCCATACCAAACGTGATTTATTTGCCGTTTTTTTATAGATAATGGTACGGAACCCTTCGTGCGCGAGTCCGACTCGCACTTGGTCGGTTTTATATTGCCACTGATCATACGTTCTAGGTAGGCTACCTAAAATCGGCGCAACACCATTCCGTCCGTTTCGTTTTCTTCTACTATCCCGACCTGCCAACCATCACGCTATCAAAAATTCCATCTAAATATCAGTGTTCTACTAGTACATAATTATCTAAGGGACTATCCAGAAACTAACACTACAAAAATCTCTTCACCGTCTTTCCCCGGAAAATTAAATATTTCACCATCTTATTGAGGAAAAACACCCCGAGATTTCCTCAATAACTTTTCGCCTTGAAAACTTTTCTAAAGATTTCCCCATAACGTGATGTTTATTACATGTGAGGTGTAATATTGTTCGTTGGTTTGTTTCGCACCTCGCGAGCCTCGGTAGTCGCCAATAAACGTCTCCCTTTTGATGTGCTCGCCAAAGATTAAGTTCTAATACGAAAGAGATGGGACACTTTGTAGATGATATTGTGATTTTCTTGATAAGCACAGCTTGACGTGGCGATACTTGGCAAGGCCATGTCTAGCAGTGGACGTCTTTGGGTGGAATTGATGATAATAAACAATACGTTTTATAATTTGATCATCATTTTAATTGGTTATTAGTGTAAATTGACTAAATTACCCGTGACCAAGTGCGTTAGTCCATCATGGCCGAAGTTTTTAGACAATTTAGTTGTAAAAATATTTTTAATAGCCGCATTATGAATTAATGATATTCCAATTATCATTGAGTTTTACGATGGAATTTGCAGTTTTAAATTATGACCATAGCCGTAGACAGCGCTACACTAGAGGAAGAGTTGATTTAAAACCTTTAATCTGGATTAAACCGGTTGATAGACCATCTCTAGTCGTAGACTCTAGCTATCTGTAGGCCAAAATCTTCTGCTAAAATGTGTCGCATCTGACATAATCATTGAGTATGCAGCATCCCTAACAAGTACCTCATTGTGAACACGATTGAAGATAAAAGCCTAGCTAATAACGCGCCAATAAAGCCTTTATTGAGCCGAACAGAATTAAGAGGCGACGGAAATTACCGATGTTAGCCGAACGGAGCCGAATTTAATAACGTGCGTTCAGTTTTTAATGTACTTTCAAGGGGGGAGCCCGTGCAGGGACTAGGTAATTAATTGAAACATTTTATTAGGCGATATTACTTACTGATTTATTGGATGTTTTTTTTTAAACGTGCAAATATGCGTAAAGAAACCTAATAAATGGCAAAAAAAAACTAGACAAAAATACAAAATTTAGTCGATTGACCTAACTGAACCAAAATCAAACCTTAATACACATTTAACAAGCGCCAACCTGTTACAGTTAATTCCGCCATTAACACCATTCCCAGTTGACCGGACCAATAACAAGACAATGTGAATCATTGCAGCGTATGATCTGGACCGAACGCTTCCGAACGGCTCCGAACAATGCCGACGATACAGATCTAAATGAGCCGAGTTAAATATTGTTTAAATGCGCTCTTTTGGCTTAATCATAGGCTCGAGTGGGTAGCAGGTGATCTTAGATAGGTGGGAACATTGACTTTGTATGGAGCTGCTTCCTTGATGATCGTAATTGCGGTTACATACGCAACTTAGGAAAGAAAGCGTGACAGATTTTTGAGATAAATTATGGTAAATTAATATCTTTTCATATTCGAGATACTAAATATTTAATCTGAGTGGCAATTCTACTAATTTTTAAGCAACGTTCGCATTCAGATCTCAGTCGCAATCTGTCAAAAATGTATGGACATTGAAGCATGATATGCGAATGCCAACGTTGCTTAAAAATTTGTAGAATTAGCCCTCTGATAAGACAACATTGGCATAGAATTGAAAGACGCTTTCCCCTATACTATATAGAAACCTATAGTTCTAATACACTTAACTATATGAAACAGATGAGCTAACCACACACAAAAAAGAAAACAAAAAGTTCCAAAAGCAAAATTCAAAAGTAAACAAATAACGAACGATTCACATTAGAATCCGCGTGTAACTAAACAAACAGTCAATAAGCGTACAATGCGCCCCACAAGTGCGTCCGTACGGAAAGTTCTACAACAAGCGAATAAACGTCCCGCTACGGCACAACTTGTACGCAACGCTGTACACCCGTACTTGATTTGTGAACTTCGAACATTGGACATAGAATAGGAGGTAGTTAGGGGAGGTTTAATGCCTACATGGAGGGAAAACAACCAACACAAGAACAGAAAATTCCAAAAAAAAATCCCTTAACTGAAACCATTGGTTGACTAAGAAAACAGAAAAAAATAAATAATTATTATGCAACTGGACATTAAATGACAACCCAAAATATGTTAGTAGTTAAAAACTTACGTTATAACACGAAACAAAAGCAAATAATGATAGCGTTACATTTGACAGGGGAATATGAAAGAAGAAAACAATTTTGCAAACGTGAGACAAAGACAGGGAAATGAAGATGTCGATATAAAACTTAAACAATACGAAAAATTTAACGCCATCATAAACGAAAATGACATACTTGATTAACAGAAACATGCCTCACAGAAGAACAACAAAGATAGGCACAATATACCTCTAGAAAAGCCCTTTCTATCCCCAATAACTAGTCTCGATCAAAGTTACAGGTGCGAATATTGAGTTTTATTGGCGCCCCGCCCGACCGGGAGGTAGCACAAGTTTTTGATTTAGTTTGCTAACAACTACATCAAAAAGTAAATATATTTCCAATATAGTAACTGAAAAAGAAGGAGAACTGGTTTTGGAGGTACATTCATTGGTTTTTGATTACTTAGAGCACTAGATGAACAGACCAGCAGTACAACCCGTAGTTCTTAATATCGTACAAGAAATCTGAATGCAAAGATAAAATCATAGAAGATGATGAAAGAAAGAAAACTCCAATTACGATTATTATAACTAATAAGATACCGGTTCAATCAACAACTAATGACATCCAAAGTCTTGATGATGATACTTTCAAGACAGTGCCAAATGCTCAACAGATTTATCTATCTCCCCCCAATCAGTCTAGCATTCCTAACATCAAGAATTACGACATTCTAAATCAAAAAGTAATCAGTTTTCTAGAAAAAATAGGTTAATTGAAGATATTTCTTGCTCCATCTTAGTGCCAAGTTGTCGCTTTCAATCTAGTAATATGATTGTCCGAACATCGTGGATATCTGTCTGACATCTTGGAAATATGTTAAATGTTTTTTTTTTACATCTGATTCTTTGTATTAGTTTTATCTGAGTTTGCTTTGTTGGAAATCATAAAAAAACTCTTTATTACTATTGGGACAGTTGTCAAAATATCACCCTGTAACTTTTCATATAGACCCCGTGCATATACATTGTCTATCGCCAGCTTTATTCTCCCTAGATACTCTCGTAAATCTATCAATGGCCGCCTGAGTATATAAAAGAAGCAATCACAAAAGACACTTATTACCAAAACAACGCGATACTACACAAATTCTAATCGCGTTCTGAATTAACGGGAACACACGAAAATTCAAATGTGGAACGCCGGAATCACCAATCGGATTATCGTTCTACATGTATAAAAGACGAAAATTCCCAGTCTTACCCCTTTGCCCGACACCCCACGAGGTTGCGGAGGGGGGTTGGAGGGGCCCAGGGTGTAGCTAATGGCAGTACCACTCGGATTCATTAGTAAATTAGAAAGCGGATGAGTCCAAAGTTACGAAAATTCAATATCTAATAATGATCAACTCTTACCTGCCTATAGTCGATAGAAGGGTGTTTGAAACGAAAATTTTCTCCTTTCGAACGTTCTATTTGAATTTGTCAATCCGACTTTGTTGAGAATTGAATTATTTAGTTTTCGATTCGACTCTGTTTGGGTTCTGTGTTTGTCTATCTGAGGTGTTCATGCTCCAGGGGTTTTGTTTTGTGGAGCGATTTCATCAATAACCACCTTTTGGGATGTGGAAAAATAGGTCTGTCACGTGGGTTTGGTTCAGGAGCTCACTCAAATTAATTACTTAAATATTGACCTGAAATTCATGATAAGTTTTAGGTAATTAGTTTCAAGCCCAAAAAGTATTTCAGTATTAATATGGCAATCAATTTTGACGTCAAATATCAATCAACCCTCCCCTGCAGTATCCATTTCAAAGTACCAAATTACCACTCAAGGTAGGTACGTCAGACCCTCAAAAAAAAGCAAAAACAAAATCCTAGAGCCTAATCAAATTACCATGTAGACGTTATTAAAAATACGTTTATTTTCCTCTAAATCTATTGAACAGCGCTTAATATCTCAATGTCGGTTTTAATTTAGAAGCATCGTGTTACCTCCCAACAGTTTTATTTTCAGAAGTAAGACAAGGAAACGCGTTTCGACAGCCTACGTGGAAAATAAATACATTATGTTGATCTCGCGATGAAATGAAAAATCGAACGCGGTTTTTTTGTTTGCAATTCTGACAGATGATTTATTTTTAAAGTCATCGATTGTTGTTGCTGTTCTTTTTATAAATTAGAAAAAAAAACTGGACCATTAAGACTTTTTTGAATAGGTGCAGTCTCGAAAATATATCTATATCTAACTGCGTATGTGTCAGAAAAAGCCTCAATACATCCCTTGACATGTACAAATTAATAGGCAAATTATCTGACAATGGTCAGGCGCCCAAAGACGGAGGGTTGTGAGGGACCGAGCGAGGGTTAATAAAGTCCAAAAAATATAGAACACACACATTTGTAGAACTGACATATGTTTGCTCGAGTTATTTGAAGAATAATCATACGTTTTCATTAGATAGACTTGCTGCTTGATGCGGCTAGCTAAATACAAATAGTTGAAATAGGAATAGATGAGTAAATAAAATATTTATTTTAATTAGTCAAAACTTCTAAGATCTCACTAATGAACTCAGCTACCACAACCCGTAAAAAAAAAAGTAAATAAATCAAAAATTTAATAATAAGTATACAGTAAGCTTCACCTAACCCACACCGAATAAGCAGGTACTTTAAGCCGCCCACTCGATTTTTCCATTCAACCCTAAACACTCCAACCCACAAACATTATTTAACAGGCCGAAGTAAAAATCCTGTAAACTTCACCCTTTCTTGCCCTTAATATAATAATTGTACTGACATTTTTACTTTTACAACTACAAAAACGGAACTAGTTATCAATTTTATGGCGTCTTTACTAAAAGCCAATTACAGAATATTGTTCACATCACATGTCTAACTAAACTATAATCATGTAAGATCCTTTGTCTACATAACACACGTTTAATCCATCATACTTCAGTTTTTCATCTAATTGTATTCTTTCCAGGACAAATTTTATCGATTTATGAGCCAAAACAAACAATTGTCTGGTTCGTATTGACGTCCTAATCCTTCAGCTACTGGCTACCGAAAAAAAAACAGAAACCCGAAGCCCTTCGTCGGAGGCAAGAAAGGGCGTCCTTTATCATATTTATTTTATTTCAATTCGGTCCGAATTTAATCCTTTTCCATTAATTAGTGACCGCTCCCCGTATAATGCGGGGTCTGACCGACCCCTCGCGAGGATGCGTTAATTTTTCTTGGCGGCAGCCGCAGGGTTGTGGTGTGGGGTAAGTCATAGGCGAATCGATGTTTTGTGAAATCATATCAACATTTTTGAGGCAAGATAAAAATTTAGTAAACGTTCATTTTCCAGTCACTCTGACAACATCGACACCCTACTTGATTAGGGCAAAGAAATTAAGCAATTATAGTTACCAGTAATAACTGTTATTACCTCCGAAACACTAATTGAACCATAATCATCTATCTCCCCGCTCACTTCTACAGGGTGACAAGCCTCTCAAACTTTCAAAACAATATTAAAAAATTCATCAGCATTTTAATATACCCGCTGGACTGTAACCGCTCTCACCGAAACATATATGTTTTCCTTCATTATCTTCATATTTTATAATGTTCTAGAAAACGGATGCGTTACTCATTGAGATTCACCTTTCTGTTATCAGATCTAACGTACCATGTATCATATTAATTGGTCGTTTCATGTTCATTGTAATTAAATCTTAATTTTTCGGCTCCATGTTTTTTGTTAATACGTTTTTACTGTTAGGTTTTATAATTTTATTGTTTTAGCTGGCTCGGTTACACGTGGATTCGATTGGTGCCAGCGCTCTTTGTTATCTTGTGTTCAGTTGGCCTCTTATCTGTAATTGTGAAAGCTTGGAAACTATTTGAATTTTCTTTCATTCCTTCAAATACTTTTATACTAATTCTAACATCTTCAACTGACTTCAAAATAACTCTAAGATGATTCTTAGTCTGTTTTTCGTTAACAACTCCACACCAAAGCTCGTCTAATGTATTCCGACCTTTGTAAAGAATATTAACTGTCGACATATCTATACGGCGAACAGCTATAAAAGTCAATTTAGCAATTCAGCCGTCGTAAACATTCGAATTGTCATACTTTTAGTCATTATTTCTTTTCTTTTGTAGTCATTATCAGTCATTAGGATACACGAAATGCCGATGTAGTTACAAACGGGCGGACTTGTGTGCTTTGACTCATCATATACAAGACTGTGCCAATATGCGTCGTTGTCTAGTCGTGTTTTAATAATATTGCACAAATTCTAGTTCTAAATTATAAATATGACACTGACAGTCTCGTTGAAATGTAAATTATGCTTTTTAAATCGTTTTCTATATTTTTGGATTTTTGATTATTCTGAAGGTGACTGAAGAATCATATCAGACGATAAGTCACCTCGTCTCTAAAAACAGCGGTTTTCTAAAAGGACTGTGTTTGACATAAAGCCGTCCAAAGACTGTTTTCATAAAGCATTCAAATACCAAAGAACATTTTAAAGTGTCTAATATCTTTCGCCATCCGGTACTCGTAGAAATCGTCAGCGTCATGTAATTGCGATACTTTTCTTTGCTACAGTTTCAGACGTAGGTACTCTTAATATAATTTCTTTAAACGTGTCAAGACTATCTGCAGCAGCCATTTGCTCTTACACGTTACTTCTAAGAAATTTCCCTTTAATGATGTAGGCGGAAAGATTCAAGCTTCGCAAACATTGCGAAACATTTCTAAAGGAGAGAAAAACTCACAACCCTTGAAACTCACAACAATAACAACGACCGTAACCGCTTTTCAAATCAAATTCGAAATCATAAACAAAATATCATTCGATTGAGAACAAAAGAGTTTCAGGACAATGAGCTTTCAATACAATTCCCGGATTTCTGGCCTCTCGATTATATTGATTGGTTACGACACCACTGGAATGAATAAGTTTGATTGATTTTGCTGTTTTGAAGGAAACATTCTTAAAGTGTTGACAAAAGACGTAACCACAGCTTTTGTTTTGAATTTGGAGGACAAACCTAACGGCTAAAAATACAGTTGAAAAAAATTTGTGAGTGTCGGAACACTCGGTTGGAACAAAGTCCTATCGTAGTATACTATTATTGATAAACGTAAAAAAATCCACCTTTTTTAACGGTTTATTTTCATTTGTTTTTATTTTCATTAAATTGGTTCTCCCGGACGATAGAGGTTAACCGACAGAAGTGTTTACAAACAGTTAGCAAAGAGGTTACGCAGCACGTGTTTAGTTAAACAAAAGGGTCGTGACGGAACTTGGTGACAGAAAAATCTTACACTTTTTCGCCTAGCCCCCTTCCGCCAAGTGTGATAAGAAACTTCGTTCCAATAATATTTGACGATAAAAGAAGTATGAAAAGAGGTAAAACTACAGTTTTGAAACAGACAGTTAAAACAACGATGACTTAACATAAACAGGTGACTAACCCATCGCCAGAATTTCCAGCAATTAACCACATTGATCAACAAGATCTGATTGAACCACGTTATTTTCCGAATCCAACAGCGCAATAACTCATTGAATCATTAAGCTTACAACCGTTACTGTAATTGTTAGCCGTGAGAGTTCAATTACTGAAATTACTCCGACTTAATCTATTGCACAAACATACTAAAATTTAGAATCAGATGACTTGAATAGATAAGTATTCTTTGTTGGTTGGTCGCCATCGCTTTAATTGTTGGTTTAGAACCGTGCACTTCGGCTAGGTTCTTTTTGAATAACGGATCGTCATTGATTGCTATCTCTGGTAATGTAAGTTCGTAGACAGCTTTACGCTAGGATTTAATCTTCTGAATTAATTACCTTTTGTTCAGAACCAATATGTTAATTTCCAGCTACACGTTTTTCTTCAATATCAATTTTAAGATCAATGTCAAAATAATGAGTCTACAAAAAGATCTTGCGGCCGACATTCGAAAGATTATAAACTTCTTTTATATTTTTGCGAATATTTTTAGAACAATGATATCTATAATTCGTCGCGTCAATTCGTCCCAGTTTCACAGTCATCAAAGTTTCCCATCTCTTTCATGTTCAAAGCTATAATTCATCAATGTCGAGTGCGACTCACCTTTCTTGTCCACACAATCGTCAAAAAATCTACTTTCTCACATTATACGCATCTGAAATGTCTCTTGGGCTATTATAAAAACATTTTTGACGACATCGACTGTTTTTAATTATTCAGAATTATTACATTCTCATTACACTTCACACAATGCTGATAATTCTTCTTCTATTTTAATTGAATGTGCTACTTCCTCTTTAATGACTACTTTCATACTTTCGTATGTTTCGACTTTCTAGTTGTAAACATAAAATTATTCGGTCGAAGTACATCGTTTCTGTTTAAAGTTTAATTTGAATTACGCACTTTACGATGGCGGTTTTCTATAGTCTGAATAGATAACTAGTAATGGTCGGCTTCGTGGCTGGCTGCACAGAGATGACACGATAAATGTACATATTACGCCTGCAACTATGTTTCGGGGCCGATATATACTTGGAAAATTGATACGTATGATATTTTCGTGTTAAATTTATTTAAGTATTAGAGTATATGATTTCTATAATACAAACTTGCATACTTCTGTTAAACACTGTCAATCACGCATCCACTTTCATTACCACTGTTTCTACTCTTACTCTTTTATCTATCCCTTCTTCTCCATTCCTATCTTCCAGACCTTCATCCTTCAACTCTTACAATGTCATCACTTTAAGGTCTCGATGACGACAGGCCCCAAGGGCGTTTATTCTTAAAACATTGCACTGAGTCAGTCGACGAGGCTGAGTGATCAATCTTGTTCAATTGACCGACGTTACGTAATCGGGACACCGTCTATTTGCTACTAGGTGATAGGAATTATCGGATATTTGGGTACAAGTAAACCTGGGACAATAAAAAAGAAATTAATCTAAATTTCAGAAAGTATAATGAATCTGAAGTTCTTTTTAATATCAATTTGAAACTTCAAATAGATGCAGGGGACTTTAATTAACATAATTATGTAACTAACAATCTCCAATTGAGTTTTAGAAATCTAAAACTGATTACTAAATCTATAATTTATCTCTTGAAACATCAGCGTGACGTGATCCCAAGAATTCTACACGGATGACCATAAAATTTGTAGGATTTAACATACCATTTAAAGCAATAACTAATTCTGTAGCAAAACTTTAAGACACCGAGAAGCATGCAAATATTTACCTATCGCAGTATTGGAAGACTTTCCTGGAACCCTGATCGTTATGAGATGTCGTGGCATGTTCCAGTTACTACGCCATTAGTATCTCCTGTTTATGTTTCTTATAGCATGTCTGGATATGTTCTCAGCCTAGATACCGCGTATAAGGGGCTCCTGAAATCGGAGATTACAAATTGTGTTATTATGTCTACGAAAGATAACATTCTGGCTTAGATTTCTAATAAACACATCTTCAATAATTCCATGATATGTTATCAATTATTTAAGAATTTATTTAGCTTTAATAGTGTTTATCCTAAACACTCAAACATTTCAAGCGTTGATTATATATTACTAATTAACAAACTTAAAATTAAATTCATTAACGAAAGCAACGAGAGTGTACAATGACTTTCAAATACAAGTTAAGACTAAGCCGATACAGAAGAAAGTTGACTGACTAATATAATTAGACATGTATGGCGTATAATCCACTGATCTTTGGTTTCATCTGAAACACGCGTCTAGTGCGTAAACTGTGCGTGTTTGTGAAACATTTCAGATTAGATATATACGCTGCGTTAACGCTATATCTGCTCAACGAAACTTGTAATTAAAAAAACATTTCCATCACGCATCCATCAACTTTCAGAATCATCGATAGCTTTGTAAGTTTTAATACTTGAGCTACGTGATCTCAAAAGACATTTCTGATGTTTCTGCTATCTTTATCAAAATATTCATCAAAAACCGCGTGCTTGTCTGTGTACTAGCCTCCGTCTTCGAAAGGTGTGTCTGTATAACCGAAAACCGCAGCGAAACCGCCGTTGGTCTGGCACCACCCTTCTAATCTGAGTCCATATCATCACGCTGATATGATCTGTGCAGGGGCCGTGCAGTCACGCGTGTGTTCACTCAGTTTTATACTTTAGCTTTCTTTAACTAATGACTCATTATTTTAGTTTTCGTTATTTTGAAAATATTTAGATTCGATGGTAATTTTTAGAGTTGGGTATATATCGTTTTTAATTTTGGTTACGATTTTACTTTTCTATCTATTTCGTTGATGTTATAAAATATATTACAAAATAATTTAAGGTTTATTATTAGGTTAATTTATTATATTTGACTTTAAATATAAAAAAATCTGAATCTTCAATAGGTTATACCCAATATAACTATGAAATAAAACAAAACACTCGTCAAATGATTTATAGGACATTCCACAATACATTGATGGCCTTTTATAAACAATAAAAGCAAACAACACCTTTTCATTATTTCACCGATTCCACCGCCAATAGCGACGTACTTCCGGCGATCGCTGATAGCCCCAATGATGATGTTACCGGAAACACGTCACTATGGGACCTGGTAATTAGATTACATTAATTCATTTGCGCTCGCGCTTGTGAAAAATTTACTTCCTCTAAATTTTATTGTTGTGGTTTTAATTGAGGATATTGATGGACTTCAATTGTTTTTGTATCTAAATAGTATTTGCTCTATTGTGTATAACATTAGCATTGACCTGTCGTGGGGTTAGCCTTTATTAATACACTAGCATTATTATTACATCTTAGATAATAAAAATTCTAAAGAAACTTGAACAGGGATATCTTTGACGAAATCACCACCATCTTTGAAGTCATTGGGACAATATTCCAACACACATTTTGTAAACATGTTCCAAAATACTCAAAACACGTTCTCTCTTGTTCCAGCGAGCCACACTGGCCGAAAAGGAAGTGACCACGTTGAAAGAACAACTGGCCACAACCAGCCCGACTCCTCTCCAGGCCTCAGTCCCTAAAACCAATGGCTCCCACATAGAACCCACCAGGGACCAAGCCACAGAGACGAGGATAGACAGGTTCAGTCCTGACATCAAGGAAGAGAAGCACGACGTTGATGACGACGTAGAACAGAAGATGGAGATGGCAGCCACCGGGAGAAGCAATAGCAACTCTTCGAGGAGTAGTCCCGTTGTGCACCAGCCCATTCTTGAGGGCGAACTTGCTGCTAAGGAGAAAGAGGTAGGCTTTCTTTATTATTGATAGGCTTACACACACAATCGCACCTGATGGAAGGTGATAATGTGGTCGACGATAGAGCACTTTTGCTTAGAAGTAACCAAGTCACTATTGACCTAAAGACCCCCAGGTTGTTGCTATCAGGAAACACAGTCTCCGGCAGAGAATTCCACTCCTTAGCTGTAGATACAATCCAAGGATTCCCAAAACGTTTTGTAGTTGAACTTTCTGATGACATATTATTAAAGCTAGCCGGTTCTGACATACTGCTGGCTAAAAGCATTCCTCCATTCTTACCATAGGTTTTACGTCAGATTTGATTTACTACATCGGTAATTGTATTTGCAGAGACTAATATTGATGAATCGTTAGATTCTATGTTAACCGGTAATGGACCTAGACTCCACACAAGTTCCACAGCTATATAATCTATCACTCATCCTATAAATTCTAATCAAATCATTTCATATACCTATGTACTACAGACACATTACATGTCCTATTAATGTACATGAATCTTTCCATATATCACTGCCGTTATCCACGATCATAGGAGCATGTGGGCGGCCATCCACCAGTTATGACAACACAAGCGATTGACTCAAACGCTGCATCACCGCTCTATTGCTCTCAATTAGAGTTGCGCCCAGCCGAGTTGCGTTAATTGACTGTATCGATAATATTGATTGATCGATTGGTGGGGCGGCCAACATTTGTTATCGACGCCTAA
This sequence comes from Melanchra persicariae, assembly GCA_947386135.1. Classification (NCBI taxonomy): domain Eukaryota; kingdom Metazoa; phylum Arthropoda; class Insecta; order Lepidoptera; family Noctuidae; genus Melanchra; species Melanchra persicariae. Next base: position 1,496,766 of record OX376661.1, on the reverse strand, counting down.
ATGAATAGGTGATTGTGTACATTTTTGGGAATTAAATGACTCAGAAATTTCAAGAAAATACGGGTCCCTTCAGTCAAAATAAGTAACAATAATGATGGTCAACGTGAGAGTTGGCTAAAGAAACCTGATGCCAGCGTAAATATGTAGGTGGTAGGCACGTAACTTTTTTTCGGGACTTTCTTAACAAAAGCTTTTAAAAGAGCTTGTTTACAGTTGCAAAACAATAAAACAGTTAGGAAACGCAACTGGGCCAGTTAAATGCCTTAGAAAATTCGATTTCACAAAAAATTTGCGAGGACATTCACGTGTTGAACATGGAAACTCAATTTAGAAGTGGCATCACGAAATGAAACAAGCGTTCTTAAGAGGTGCGGAAAAAACTTATCATGTCTTGTCGACATTTCGACATCGGTGTTGGCACAACACTAATTGAAATTAGCAGCGCGCTCTGATCGCTTGCCAATGCCAATTAAGCCAGAAAAGATAATGTCGTATTAGATAACTACAGTTCTTCGTGGCATATGCTCAATGGTAGATTTAGACCTAATTCTGGGATTTCCGGCGTGTGAAAAAAAGTTCGTATCAGTTGATAATCTTGATGCGAAATAGGTTAATGAGTACAGAGTCGTATTAAAGCATGTAAAACGAAGTAACAAATTCCCGGAAAAATAAACTCATCAAGTCATCACTCTATTCATCTAAAGAAAATTGGGTTTTTCTGATGGACCAGTCTCACATTGCATTTAATGGCCTAATGATTCCACAAAAGACAGCCCAAATTAAAACAAAATAAAAGACCAGACTCTATAAGGCGTTGCGGAATTTGTTCGAAAGAGTCACCGCGGACTTAGCACGCATTAAGACGAACACAGATGGGTTTGAGTCAGTAAGAGTCTGACATTTCCTCCCACTCCACCCAGAGCGGAAGAAGTCATTTGATGAATTCCAATCCTTAAAAAAAAAAAAAACTAAAGCAGAAGAACAAACGGAACAATGAAGCTGTTCTTACCAAATCGGAGATACACAAACCAAGAAAGGGTATCTCCAGCAAGAATTATCCCAAATCCCAATCATATCAATGTTGCTCCAATTAGACTTCATCCTATAAATAACGCCCGTGTCGCGTGTCTTGGAGCTGCTTCATAAACGGTGATATTTATTTAGTGCAAGGATTACGTTCGTTCGGTGCCGATCAATCATCCCATTGAACGTATCCTGTTTCCTTTGCCTAGGGATGTGCAACCCGATTGAGCATCGATAGTTCGTCTTCGATATCGATAAAATTTAAATCTTCATTCCAAGTCTCCACTTGGTTGTGATTGGTGGTGAAATAGTTTCCTTTAATAAAACCTTCACGGACAATTTTATTTCGTCATAACCTCTACGATTATAACCATGAATGGTTGACGACGATCCTAATGGCTAGTTACGAGCTTCCTGTTTCAGTTAATAAAATAACTTCCTCATTATTATTGTGCTAAGTAACCTCAGTGGTTACTTCTATACTGTTCAACCTTAGTCTGTGGTGGCTTCCGTTGCGATTAACTACTTACTGTTATTTTTAATTTTACTTTATTAACAAGCTTATTCAACTAGAATTTGTCGACTGTTCCAAGAAATTTTATCGATAACACCACCCACAGTTAGCCAAACACATCCCTAGATCTAACCAACTGTCAAACCCAATTCAGCATTGCCCCCGCACACGTAATTGATTTATTGATCGTACGTTATATTCGATACAAGATGAGCTGCGCTCGCGCTGCATCCTTTACTCACAATTTCTAACCAGTTGACCGGCTGACCTCGATCTCATAAGTCATGTGGACGGTAGGGGACGATCGCTATTCACTATTGGGTTTTAAGGCCATTTGAATGATATAAAAGGCGGATATATCGCTAGAAATAGGATTGAGGGCGTTTTTCAGGTGTTCTCTATAACATCTTTACTTGAATTTCCCAATAACTTGGACTCGCATAAAATGCATAGGGACATGTTATCAACCCTTAAATAAGGTGGGATAATAACACTGAAATCATTCATCATCTCCTAAAAATCTTTAATCATGAAGATCTTGCTAATGCTACCCTTTTTTTTTGAGGCTGAGAAATCATCATCAAATAAGTTCTTCCGCACTAAGCGAAGCGGAAAGGAGAGTCAGACTCTTACTGACTAAAACCCATCCGTGTTCCTTCTTTTTCCCTTTGAGTTCCAGGGCCGCGGTGACTCTTTCGAACAAATTCCGTAACCCTAGAAAATGCTAATGCTACCCTGCATCGCCTGCATCGTCATACTAAACACTGTTGGACCTTAATTGTCCAGCATTGTATAGGCCTTTGCCTATCCCGATAACTTCCAGCTCTTTCGACTCTGGGCTACCGTGAAAGATCTCGTTGTACAATCATTATAACGTCTATGGCCATAAAATAGTTGTGTGTGAACATAAAAGTAATCATTGGCTTATGTATGGAAAAATGTGTAATAGTAAATGTGTTGAAGGTTGCAGTCACGCATCTTCGCATGCTGAGAAACATATTACAATGTCTGCTGATGACGAGATAGCCAGCTGTCGCTACTTTGTGAGTAGAAAGTATTATATCTCAGATATTATTGATGGCTGTTCATAAAAGTTGGAAAAAGCATAAAATTGAAGTCGTGGGTTTGATTGACCTAGAGATAGCAAAACATGAAACTGGATTTTTCGTTCAGAAAATCAGATATGTAAAGAGCAAACGATAGATGAATGGGTAGAAAAAATTGGCTGCAAATAACGTTGTATACAGAACTATACAAGCCAAGCCTACTAAAGATTCTTTCTACGCACACAGTATCAACACAAACAACATTTACATGAAAGAAACTACACAAACAATTCATGAGTCAAAAACAGACCCCATCCATTTGAAGTGGTGCTCATCGCCAATGCGGCTGAATTTCAAAGAAGCCTAGTTGCAAGCGAGCCTTTCAGAATGCACCCATTCATGCTTCAGAATCATTAGTCCATTGAATCACCGAATTTAAAGCAAGCGAAAACGCGGATTTGAAACGAATTTTCATCTCTTTGTTGGGGATTCAATAGCTCTATATAATTACAAGTATGTTTGGGTTTATTGGTGAAAATTTTACGCTGTAAAGCCTAAAGCTAATGGGGATGACATGTTAGATGCTGAATGGATGAAAAGAATTCGATTTTTTTTTATTTGAACACATAAATAAATAAAACGAGAAATAACAACAAATCGTTAACAATTAAACTACATCACCAATTAACGCGACAGAAAGACACAAAAATGCAGAACACAAAAATATCAATAGTGTTGAACGCAGCCGTCCAGAATACTTGCACAGTGTCGAAACTCAATGAGTTCGCGATATAAAAGCTGTTATTTGCCGTAACGAACGCCTTTGTGCAGAGGAATGCCTTTACGAGTACTATCTTAAAGACAGATTGCCGTACAACGCTGCGCGAACTCCGTCGGCTACAGGCACAAAGTACTATGACGCCGCAATGCAAACAATCCTCCACCATAGTTTCGCGCACAAACTAGCCATAAACAATCTGATAAAGGCACCGAACGAAGAACTTTTGATAGTACGCCGCTTTTTATGCAAATTCGTATGGCGTTGCGAAATATCGATGTGTTCAGCGAGCTTCAGCGTTGTCTTCCGGATTTATTCGTGTTGTTCAGCATTCAATTTCTTCTATTGTAGTTTTAAGTCAAGGGCTCGAGGTGAATTTATTTTCTTTGTTGATTTTGCAGTATTGAATTATACCAGCATTCTTCCAACGAAAACCATTCTTCAAATGAAAACGTAAGCCACAGAGTCAGACCAAGCAATATCATCTTAAAAAACTTTCTCAAATCAAAAACTCGTGCAATCAAATTCAAAGGAAAGTTATCAAACGAAAAAGAGGTCCTATTATCGGAATGTCATCAAAAAGGAATAACATAGCGTCACCCTTTCGGCAACTTAATTAAAATCTTTGCAAAAAATCCCCGAAGGAAAACTTTTGACCCTTCGATAAGGCTAATAAGTTCCAAACTGTGGTTCCGTAGACTGAAAAATTGTTTCTTTTCCACGAAATTTGTCGAACAATCAAGAGTATCAAAGAATACATGCCCAGAGGTCCATTGTAGCTGACTTTTAACCCCTTTGTGCTGGGTTTTTTTCACGAAATGCTTTATTATGAACTTTTTTGTTTGTTTAAAGAATTTTTTGACGTGCGAATAAACATTTCATTGTTTCAACAAATAAGAAAACCCTAAAGGAAATTGCGGTGAGAACAGAGTTAGGTAGGTCAATTTCTTAACACTTGTTTTCGCATACATTCACAAAGAAAAATAACATTTTCATTGCGAAATGTTATAACTGTAAAAAAATTATGTTCTATGGCTTCTTACATAAGTTCACCGTCACCCTGTTAGGTTTCTGCCTTCAACTCTTTATTATTGACATCGAAATAAATAACATTACTCAGTTGGTCGTCTCTATCAATTGTCTTATTACAATTAACGAAATAAGATTTAACTTGTGTCACCGTCATATTATTATGATAAATGGTGGGCGATGATATTTGTTTTTTTTTATAAATTGCCTATTTATTACAATAACCCATACTTCCGTCGGTGCCAATGGGTTGTAACAAGACTTTTGATACAATAGGGGAAAATTTTGATGTGTTTGCCTGCATTAGCTGTTTGATACTTTATTTGACATTGATCTTCCTAATCATGAACCTACTTAGTTCTGAGAGATGATGACGAATGGTGATAAACAGATAACAAGAATAGCTCCTTCTATTTGTTGTAAAGAAATATTATTAACTTTGTCCACCGCAACGGGTTACTCATCGGCAACATAAGTATCAAGGCTCCACACTATTGACTTACACATTGCGACAAAAGATAACGAGATCCCGACATGTTTTTCTTTCACAATGAAATTAACAGACAACCAGCTTTATTCTTTATTGAAGCATAAACAAGCAGTTAATAACATAATTACACTGACAGATACCGCCCTTTTCTAATTAAACCTTATTTTAGAAATACCTTTTTAAATCTCATGCGTACAGGCACCTGTCATTAAACGTATACAGCCAGACACCTGGCTCCAGAACTAGGTAAACATCACAATACATACAGATTTATACGATGCTACTATTTAATTTCAGAAAGCAGTAATAGTCCTACATAAATCATAAACACCTTTCTTTTTAGGTAGTAAAAACGTTACTTTCATCTTGGGCTCATAGATGGCGCTGTACTAAAATCCAACTGTAAATTATAGTTTAATGTCACTTCACGGCGAGACATGAAAGAGTGACGATGCTATTTTTGTACACACCAAAACGAAAACACTCGAAATTAGTTTATGACGTTTGTCTGTAGTTCGATTTATTTTAATTTTGTTATTTTCGGGGACCGTGCTCTTATTATGTGTCGGTCGTCGTAAACTGCTGTAGTTCGACACTGAATTATCTCCCGCCTGACTTGACTAATGATGGCGGCAGCATTTCTAATTTAGACTTTATTGACATTTATCGATGATCGGCCACTCTTGCGCCGGAAGCCAGACTACAAGTTTGATATAACGCATTCCGTCGTCCTACACCTTTTTGTTTTCTAATTCTACATTCTATTTTGCTTGGCATAATGCTGATAATTTTTCGTTTCCTATATTAGCAAGACTCATTTAGTTTTGATAAATGTTATGCTTTCCTTCATCTCTGTAGACAACATTAGAGATGTTCTAATTATTTAATATTTCATTTAAATCATATTCATCAAGAACTTATTCATCAAAGTTTTTAACACATTGGTTCTGTAAAACGTCGAGTCTCACTCACTACGTTCATTTTTGACTGTGCAGTAACAGTGTTGTCGTTCGCGTTTTGCTCACTAATTTATTGTTATCCATCGCACTTTAAAGCTAATGATAAATTTTGTTAACAACTGGAGCGATCTATCGACATTAATTTGCAGTGGTCTATTCACTGATAATTTATGTAACGAAGCCGATGCCAAAACGCGACCGTCTAACACCGTGAGGAATGACAATATATCGACCCATAGATTCGTATCGATAGATATACGAGACCCGATAAACATGACTAACCTCAAGCTTGTTAAAATAACATATTTGAAATAGAAATTACACACGCAATACACTTTCAAAAGATCATCAACATAAACAAGCATTCGCTTGACATTCAACATTGAGCTCTCAATTGCAACTGAATCGACTCTAACAACTCTAAAGAAAATAATAATGTTTTCGCAAATGTAAATCCATGTTTGATTATAGATATGTGCACATACAAACATACGTGACCTTTACGTTCTGATTTCCAAGCAAATCAAAGAGAAAGCATCGAGGGATGTCGACAAGAGAAGCAATCAGATGCCCCATCAAACGCAGCCTATCATCTTGTCAGAAATCGGCACGCACGTTAATTTAATAACAAAAAAAGCCTAGAGTTACATTAGAAAAAAGGACAAAAATAAATGGTAAGTAGTGTGCGCGTGGGTTCTCTCGCTCGCTCGTCGGCGACGCCCGTAATTACGCTCCAAACACGCGAGCGCAACTTGAAAGCAAATGTCAAACTCACATATTTATTTCTTAGTATTGAATGCTGCGCTCGCTTCTCGGAAGATCCGATGTAAACATCATCGTGTCGATGATGAAAGCGATCTGCGTCTTTGTACTCGATGCTGATTAGTCTAATTTTATCCGACAAAAAAACATCACAAATATGTAATTTGTGTGTACCGTGACAACGCCTGGCGTGACTCGGGCTCAATAATGACCGGAAAGTGTTCGGTACATCTCAACCGAGTGGAAACTTTGTTAGTCAGTCAGCAATGTTACTTTAATAACCTCGTAATTAACTAAAACGAAGACGGCTCGTCGAATTCGTCCCGGTTTATTTATACACGGTCCCGCGTTGATATTCAGAAGCCAACTTGATAGATTCATAGCAGCAAACATCAAAGAGCGTACATTAATCATAACTCACATCAATCGCCGGTGAAACATTTCTGTTTTTATTGTAAATCAGTATTAAAAAGCGACAACGTAAGCATATGAATCAAACGTGCGCCTCGAGACGTCGACTATGTGCAATAAATTCGTGAAAACGTAAATAAAAAAGTGTGGCGGGCCGATCGGACCACCCTGCGGTACACCTGTTGAATCTATTAACGTGTGCGCGGCCCGCACCAGATACTATCGAACACGTCGGCGGCTCTGAGCTGATGTGTCACACCGTCGCACTGTCGTACATCATAATACGCGATGCGTTGAGAAAAATCAGCGTCGGTCACATCTGTGGAGCGCCGACGTCGATGGAGCCGCGCGATGAGTCTCCACGCAAATCGTGCGTTTCGTTTCGTTTTTTAAATGACAGCCGGTGTAAGTGCGCCTCAACTGCGCCAAACTAATAAAAGTTATACTTCCTACGAAGTGATATTTATGCATGTACTACGTCTGGCTTCCATCTTTTACGATCGTCAACAGTTACATATTTAATGTTCGATGTTTATCAACATTTCTTTCTTATGCAGGTTTTAGTGGAGCGATAAATTATTTATCATCAAAGACTGGCTTATTTTGAAACTTTTGTTTCTTTAGCGCGGTAATTCCTGGCTTTACAACAGACGTCACTGGCATTATTAAGTAAACGCCAGTATTCTTTTATCATAGATTTGATGTATTAAGAACGGATCATAAATTCAAAGATAGCGTTTGGTATGATAACACTTTGGCAGGACTCGAAGAGGATGGGTCGTGTCATGATGTCACTGTGTACATAGATGTGGCCACGTATTAGTCAGTAGTTGACTGATTGACTCATTCTAAAAATCTGTGAAACTGACGCACCCTCATAAATTCTTGACAATGATTTTAAAACATTACATGACTATCGTCACATTATGATCTAGTTTTAACAGGGATGTTTCAAAGACCAGAGGCTATGAAATAGTCTTCACAATGGGCTGAAAATTGTCACCTCCAATTTGAATTATGTTTCTCTGTTCTTCGAATTTCGTGACCAAATCAAATGATACTGCCACCGTTACCTTTGTTTAGCCTTTCATGTTATGAATCAGCCCTCGATGTTACAAGGCCAAGTAATCTGTTTGCTATACAACTCTCTGTAGACTTTTTATATTTAAAAGCTCTCTTTGTCTCAGAGTGCTTCACGTTTAATAAGATACATCTGTTACTACTATATTTTGGGGACATCGTCTTCAAACGTCATATAGTGAACAGCGTAGATATTCGGTTACAAAAGCTTTATGTCACCAATTTTAAACCTTACACCCTTGTTTTAAGGATTGTGGTTTTGTGAAATATTTACAGATTTACACCTTTGATGTATTTCGATATCTTTTTGTGGGTGCTGAGAGTTTTCGATGGCTCATCGAGACACGGCGAGATGAGTAAATCAACGGGAAGGCATATCAATATTTTTAACGGCTTATTCATAATGTGTCTCACGAAAGCGTTTTGTGGAACTATATTTGTTTTGGAATTAGAGCGTTGACTTGTGTTACTGAAAACAAAGTTTGTAGTAGCCCTGGATTTAAATAATATATTTATAAAAAGGTCTAAGGAATCCCTCAATGTATGACTTGAACCTAAAGCCATTTTGCACTTAACAATTTTTAATCACATAGCTAAAGAAACCCCAAATCAGACACAATAATCTCATATGAAATAAATTAAACCATTTACAAGTTACTCGGCGTCATATTGCCAAGAGATTTCCACTATTCCTCAACAGCACGCATCACTTCGCTATTCGTTTGATCACCTAATGTTTTATGTATGTCGCGGTAATTAGTTCGATCTCCTGATCATCAATATTAATTTGCAATTACAATATCACGCCTCTGTACATGATTAGGTTCATTCCAGTTTCATTAAACTTTAATACGTTTTGTTTATTCATGATTAACTAGCTATGTTTTTGTTCAATATTGAACGTTTGATCATTCAAGTTTTTATAAGGAGGCCATTTTTATGGTGGATTAAATTTTTTGCTCTTGTTAATAAATTATGGTTTATGGACGTCTGGTGATAATTAATCTTAATTATTTGATTAAGCCGCGGATATGCCAGACATTTCTGGTCTAGTGAAGTTGAATTATTATAGTTTGATGGCATGTTAGACACTAATACATCTACACTTGAATGGACAAGAAACAGCAACAAAGCAGACCATATTGATGACCACGCCACACACGATATGATCAAACGTGAAAGAAACAAATAAAAAGATAATCACGCGTTACATTAATCCACAGTCCCAATAAAAAGTCAATCTTCCAAACTCAATTGCGTTTAATAAAAAGCAGTAATTATAAATGAAAATGGCTCCAATACATAGGCAATTATCGTCGCAACTAACGATCAAGCAGTATTAGACTTATCGGAACAACCGCCATATTACCTTAACTAAAACCTTATTGGGTTTCAATAAGAACCAATTTGTTCCGCGGCTACCGTAAGCCGGCTAAAATCGAAATTGGACCCAAGATGGAGCCTTGTAGAGTCTAATGTTGTTTGTCAGTGATGTGCCTCCATATGTAGGGACGTGTTAGTTCGGAGCGAACACGTGTGCGGAATATGTCAATTCATTATAAACTTTGTGTCGTATAGAAGATGATTTGTGACATATTATAGAATAATGCGGTATCTGTTAGTACATGCATCCATTAAGGACTTATTGTTCCGTGTATAGATACCGCCCAATTCTGAGTAATTGACGAAATTTGTCGGTGTGTGCTTGTCATTATGTGTTTAATTAGTTTCTGTCTGTTTATTGTTCGTATTATCGATTCTAGTTACGTTATCGTCGAGAAAGTTTCGTTTTGGGATGAATGAGAAGATTTGTATGATTCATTCAATGCTTAGAAGTTTAGTGAATTGAAAGGGTCATTTGTTGTCTGTACTTACGTATTTATCAGCTATACTTTACGCAATATTGTCTAATATTCATCTTTCTAATCTAAAATTAATTCAAGAAACGAAAAAGGTTCCTCATTCCGCTGATTTCGAGCTCATCAAAATTTATAAAACTTTTTCCTCCTCCCTACCTGCAACTTCGTCTAAATGCAATTACAGCCCGTCGAAAACATTCTACTATTGTTTTTATTAAAATTAATTCTGAAAATCAATCAATTCAGAACTTTCTTGTCGTCCCCTGTTGTTCGGACGATTTTTCTCGTCCCCCCTCTCAGAGACAATAGAAAATGGTTATTAATATTCCTTGTAAAAAAACAGTGGTGCTAAACAATAGGTGTTGTTAATTTACTCATTAAGGATTCATGGGGTGTGCCCGCCTCGTGGGAGAAGGGTGGCAGATTCACAATGATATTGGCCTCCTTTGATACATTCGGTTTCAGTACAAATTGAAATTTAATTTATCAGTTGTGTGTGTCGAATTGTGCGTGCTGAAGAATTTTGAGATTTTATATTACAGTTTTTCTATAACTGCAGATGAAACACCAATACCAACTAGAATAAAATAAGCTGTTCTCCCAGTCGCAAAAGTGTTCATATTAAACATAAAATTTTGGCTATAAATCACAGATTTGAACAGAACACAAAACACAATACAACACAAAACAGCCGATAATTTTAATAATACTTCGAATGACAAAACGTATGACCACGTGGCGGGGGTCAAAACCGGTCGCAACCGGTTCTTAATAAAACACCATTCAATCGAATTTCGTACAATCTACCACTAATGTAAAGAAACTCTACAATAAAAGGTCACGCTATTCTGACCTGTATTCATGCAAAATAAGGGCGAGAATTTTGTGATAAAATCAAGTTGGACCAGGGTAGTGATTGGTACATTTTGATCGCCTATTCATTCGCCAGATTTGAATCTACGCAGATGTCCAGCTGGTCACATTTAATCGAACGAGATCTATTGATACGGTTTTTTATTGTTGTATTTAATGGTCAAGTATGAATAAAGGATCGCGTGACGTTTTCAATGTGATTCGGGGCTCCGGAGCCCTGGGCGTTTGCCATGGAAGACTATTCTATTACTGTGTTTATTTCAGACACTGAGTAAACCTACGAAATCTATCGTCACGACATCGTGATTTCTAAAATGTCAGGTTAAGTGCTTGGTATATTTGAACATTGCAAAGGATATTCCGAACTGTTACTAGTATGCAAATTCATTCAGATTTTGGTTTATTTAAGGATATCTTCAGAAAGTTCGCTCTATATTTAGACCCCTCCTGTACTGTTTTCCGTATTTGATTGTTTACTTACATAATATGAATGTATTTCGGGATTTCCTAAATATTAGATTTCCATATCAAAAAATGATAACGCGACGAGTTCTCGAACGAAACTTGATAGATTAAACTGATTAGAAATCCCGAAATGTGCTAATAAAATCATAAAAAATGTACATTAAATATGAATAAAGTATATACATAAAAGACCCAGTTTTCGCGCTCAACAAAACAATAAAATGATTAGCATGTCATCCCTATCTTTCGGGGGACACTTTAATTGAACGTTTTCTGCTCCCATCGAAACAAAGGCGTCAAAAGGAATATTTCGCATAAATTATTTTTTCTCTTTTTTCAACACTTCATTGTGAAGATATCGTTAATATTAATTTTTTGACACGGAAACACCAGGCTTTAATATTCGTAATACAGCCCTTTGTTATTTTAATGGCTGCCGAATGCCGATATTCCCTTTTCTATCTATAGCTTCGTCAAAGAAGTTTTCTATTTGCTTTCATTGCAATTCATCGGGCGATTTGGGGTTGGGATTGTGTTTTAACAAATAATTGAAACAAATGACTGAAGAACCTTTTTTGAATTAGATTCTTTGAAAGATTCAATAGACAATAGTATAGAGATAGATGATGCGAAAGAGCTTGACCAGGCTGCAGGCAAATGAAATGAAAGCAAAGATAAGGCTGCCTTGGATACTGACTTGCTAAACTGCAGTGAAGTTTATGAAATAATAAAAGCTTACGATAAATAAAGAGTCAGAGAGACGGCTTCCGATGGATAAGAGGAATACTGACGCAATACCGAGCACGTGTAAGCAAAAATTGATCGTAAAACAATCGATAGTGGCGACGATTTAGACGGTAAGTCAACGGCCTGCTTATCGCGGGTCAATAATTCAGTATCGTTTAGTTGAGCGAACTCACGATTATCTGAACTCTTGCGCAGATATATGAATGTCAAAGTTTTGGAATTTAAATTGTCGTTTTCTGTCGATAACTTAACAGATTCTAGTTGCGATGATTCTAATAAGAATATCGGAGAAATCTTTTTGTAAGAATTCCCATCTCGTTGAATGTGACTACCATTAACATTACATTACAAATGTAGAAGAGGACTATTTAGATCAAATCAAAGTAATTTTAATTACAAAGCCAGATTTTAAATAGGTAACATTTAAAATGCATGAGGTATCAAGTCCTAAATCGCTAGACACGACAAATTATAATCAAAGAACGGTCTTAAAACTTTGACAAACACTCTCTACAGATCGATACACGCATTTTGACGAAAACAATGTTCCCGATACTAGTGTTGATAAAGCAGTGTTTATATAATATATTTTTGTTTAACACGTATCAGTTTAGTTAGCCAGTGTGGCAGAGACTTGCATCCGTTCGCTAGTGATAGTGGTCGCTGATACTTTTGATGTCTATCGGGAATATTTGGTGATGAGGTCGGTTTTGTATATTTTTGTTGATATTTTGTCCTTTGTTTTAATATGTTTGGTAGTAAGTGTGATAGATGATGTGATTTTGTTGAATCTGAAAAAAAAATACTTCGAGGTCATGGTTAATATATCGGTTTTGCTTAAAAAAACTTACTACATGTGTAAGGCTATTTACATAATTCCGTCATATTTGGAATCACGTGTCATGCAAAGTAATTAGAATACATAATAAATCTACTAAACTTACAAAACTACTAAGAATCATTAATTCAAGGGAATATTCATAAAATATTCTAAAAGCCTACAGATACGCAGACAGACAGATTCCATCACAGCCTCAATCGACGGCTTAATAATATACAAACACAAGCAACAACAAACACGACAATAGTTACGGAGAAACAAAACGTTTCCACCATCCGTTTAGAAGACATTAAGCGATTTACTTAATGTCTTATCACCGGCAATCAATAACAAACTTAAACCACCCATCGATAAGATTGACATTCGATTGGGGATCCAACCGTCCTTGAAAATATCCGATCTGAACGCGCTACGCGAAGGATACTATTCTCAAAGTACAATCAACTCTAAATCGACACGCCTCGGTCGACAGTGAGTCGATTCCGTCTTCAAGTTACGTCACTCCGAAGAGGATTGTTACCAATCTATCGGAATAGTTCTCTTAGGATGGAGGTCTAATGCATTGTCGTTAAATTAATGCCACGATTTATGACAGTCGGAATTAGCCCCAAACGAGGGCCAGTAATGGATCACTGTTTAGTTTTATTGATGAATGTATTTGAATACAAATAACTGTGACATTATCCGCGGTGGGTGATGTACGAGCGATTCTAGTGTTTACTGATTTGAGAATAGTGTGCGTTTTGGCTGTTGTAGAAAATGGTTTGATAGTCATTTGTAATGTTGATGGACTTGCGAATAATTTTGTAATCTATCAGAATATGGAGGTAGATGATATTGAATATGAAACTCGACAAATAGTACTCGTTGCATGTAAGATGTCGTTTGCTGTAAAAACAAAAACAAATCTCGTAGTGGTGAGCATGTTATCATAATTAGCAACAACTAGGCTCCCATGACCAATGAGCTTAGCTTGTCGCCGCACCGATCCATCACAGGCTAATATAAAAATGTCAACGATTCGAGTTACTCAATTTGCAATAATTTTCAGAACCGCGGCACGGTTGAGCAAATCCACCATGCAGTAACAGCCTGCCGTGGATAATGAGGTTCGATTCCGCGGGAAGCAATTTTCTTCTATAATACACCGATTTTTATTTTATGATCGTCTCGGAACAATGACTTGTGTAGCTACTACTGTTGACAATTGACAATGCTATGCGAAGCTTTGTCATAAACGGTGCATGTCAAACGTTTGATCAAATTCTTTATGCGACAAATATTAGTTTCTAGCTGTTTCGGTATATAAAATGCTTTTGTTATCATAAACATAATGTTTGAATAACATATTGGCAAGTTCATGCAAATGTTTGCTCAGGTTTGTACAAAATTTCGCAGTTGATCGTTAATTTTTATCTGAAGCGCCTTCGTCTCTTTTGCGAATAATATTTGTCTATTGTTGTTAGTTCGTATTTTTTCTCTAAAGCTTATTGAGTTCTACATTCGGACTTGTTTCTTATCATCCAGTTTGACAAATATCGAAAAATGTTTTCCTTTTACTTGACCTTCTATAAACTGGAAAAACCCTTTACAAAAGTCAATCTTAGTCTGTAATACTCCAAAAGTTTGACCAAAACGATAGACAAATTGTTTAGCGTCAGCCACTGTTTATTTATTTTACAAAAGAGGGTATTTGTCTCCAAAGACAATGGCTATTGGTGCGCAAGGGGGCTCTCGATAATTGAGAGGGGCTCTTAATAACCTTCGATTATTTATTTAAGAGTTTCGCCACCTGAGGCTTTGGCGACGGACAAAAAATCTCCCACTAATTATTTTATATTTCCTGCAATTTAAAATTCAATTCCAGCTTTATTGTTATCAGGGTTGGGTTCAGAATTGTTTGTCAAAGCTGGCGTTTCCTGTAAAGGATTTGAATCAAGGAGTAAGCTGCGGCTTACATTATTTTTCTCTGCGACTTCGTTTGTGTTTGTAATTAAAGATTTTTTAGTCAAACCTTTTTGTGCACTTTGTGTTACATTTGTACCGTTAAAGTTGTTGAAATATAAATTATATCAGTGAAAGGAGCTTTACTCAAACCACCCTTACTTATCTTACGTACTAAGTACCTCCAAGTACTTACATATGTATTTGTAATCAAACTCAAAAGACATAGGTACATAATTTCATCAATCCATACGTAATTTTATATACAAAGAGGCGGTTGAGGCAAACCGATACACAATTAAAGAGGAAAACAAGAATACTTGTAAGTACTAATGCTAAGACGAATGTTGCGTAAAATCGACGCGTCTCCCCTTCCCCTAGCCTCCTCTCGGCCGTAGGGACGCCTGATTTACGATATCTAGAGGAGAATGGGGTTTTGTTTTTTGTAATTTTTATAAATATTCAATATTGTTATGTCTCTCGGTTTAATGGCGAAGAAGACTGGCTGGGGAAATCTTAACCTTCTAGTTTTATTTTTTTCTTTGAAAATCTAATTGTATTGTTTAGGCAACAATACTTATTAATTAATATGCCAATTAAGGATAATATTATTTTATTACAATACATTGTTTCAAATATAATAATAAGAAAAAAAATACTCATTAATAATCATACAATTTTAATATTTCTTCTTTAATTTTTGTACGTCTACACCATAGTTTTTATATTAGATTTAATTATTTAGAATCAAAATATTATAGATTAGATTACATTCAAAATATTCATCATCTGCCTAGTCTGTTTCCACCTACAGATATCTGTCAGCCATACATATTTGTTTCTTCACTGCATTTGACATACAAGAAATCGTTTTTCGTCTACGTCACAGCCCTGCGCCCCCCGAATTCGGCGTTTTCTTTCTCTAATTGATAATTCTTGCGCGATCCCTCATCGGGGCTGCTACAATAATACAATTAATTCCCTTATGCCGAGACCTACTTATAAATTTCTTACGCGCAACCCTTATTGGGGAGCGTTTACACTGGATACTTGGATGATCTTATCATGTGGGTCTGGTTCTGATGTATTTGAACCATTGTATCATTTAGGCTTTGAATAATTGAAAAAACAATGGAAAGTTAATCTTAAAATTACAGAGCCTGCTATTTTTTTTATAACAAGACGACAGTTTTTTTAACCCTTGGTGGGTTAAAAAAACGTAAGTCTTATCTCAATTTTCGTTGCTTAATTTACATTTTTTTTCATTACTTTTGTCCATGTCGTCTAAAAGCTACAAAATAAATAGGCTTGCCGCTATCAAGCAAAAAAAAAACGTCCTTAAAATCTTCAAACCACATTTTCGCTTGCCACTTCTAATTCCTCCGATTCTTTGATTTCTTTTTGTTTTATTTTCGTCTAGTGTAGAAGCTCCTTAACCCAGTTCTGTATGTGTCGTGTTCACCCTTCAGATAGACACCGGAGACTCCGCAGTAATTGCTTCCCCGATCCGAAGAGCGCATCTTTTGTGATCCGCTACACAGCAACACAAAAACATATTCATAACGCCGCGATATATTCGTTATTTAGTTATTTGAGGAGTTTCTCTGTACTTTACCCCTTTTCTGATTTTGGCCTAAGTAGCTGTGATATGAGGATATTTTGTTTTCTTGTAATTTGGATATGCATTCATCTCTAGATAAAGTCACATTCTGCCATTGTTAGAGTCGAAATGTCAAAATGTTTGGGAGTGATCATAATGACAGTTTGGTAGCACTTGTAAATTCCATACATTGTGGGCTTTTTGACAATTGTTTTCGCTGATAGACTGACTGTCACTTTGGCATTGCCCTCTTCTGTCCTTTTGCAAGACTTTGGCACTGTGCTTATTTTAACTGTCAGGAAAATTGGAACGAGTGACCTATATCCTGACCCGATGACCTTACGAATCACGAATATTATCTAATTGGACAAATAACTCTGACTCAAGCTGATAAAGCTAATAATAATGCAATTGATTTGAAAAACGGATTTTGTAATGTTTGACACATCCGTTAATGATATATATCTTAACATTTTATTTAGTATCTAAGTGTACCATCCACTAAAAGTAGATAATTAATCGAAATGGTAAATCACGATTTTCTACAAATTTTAGTCAAACAAAACTTCAAAAGTCCACAAAAAGCTTGTAAATTCTCCAAAAGTATGATTCATTATGAAACCTTTCAGCTACTATCGATGATTTAGTAACAAATTGTGCGATTCTCCCCGCCCTCCCCATTTCCAGATGGTTTGCCGATTTGGCCGGCGCGACTCTCCGTACATTTAAATATGGCGCCCTAATGTTCAAACACAGATATAGATGATATTTTATTACTTTGTTTTGTAGATAATGAGAGGAACAGAAAATATCTAAATAGGTATTAATAATAAATGAGTTTTAATAGGTAGGTATCTACGTAAGTTATCATAGAACTGATTGATTGCTTAATTAATCTAATGTTGCCAGGTTGTTGAACTCGTGAACTAATGATCTTCTTTTTTGTTTCAGGTAAGATCAACACGACCTGTCTAGACACAAAATTAAATCTAGATAAATCCTGATCATTTCGAAGCGAACTAGGTGAGACGAAACAGAACTACCAACATTCAAAACGTAAAACAAAACACAACAAAAATAACATCATTTATTTTTCTTTGCCTATTGACATTTAAAAAGCGAACGTCATCCGTTGGCGCCAACTGTCAGTTAGACATCAAAGTGAAACAATTCAACAGATATCTGAACAATTGCCATTAAACCCACTCGATTACCAGTAGAAATTTGTCAATATTCGAACTGGGCAGCCACTAATAGCGTTAATCTTTGAACGTCAAACGATTAAAAAGTCGCGTGACTATAAAAAGGCACCATTTTTAAACGCGACTTATCGACTGTCACTTGTTAACGATAACACGTTGGAGTAGCCGTTGGTAAAGAGCTTTCCACAACGAACGGAGTTAGAGCGAGCCGTATCGCGTCGCCACAGATATATAAAACCTAATCGCGTGGTAGACAGGCCTTATTGGCTGTATAGATAGTTGTCTTGAGACGTTATCGTTTTAATTCGAAATACAAAAACTACTATTGTGACAACGATCACGAAAGTTTTTCAATAAAAATTCTAGGTATAAGTAAAAGTAATTAGGTACTTTTTACAAAATAACGTATGCAAATATAACGTGTGTGTACCACAATTAATAAGTCATTCGTAGGTAAACGATTTGACGTGTAAATATGTAAAAGTCCATCAAATGTCAAGCTGGATCAAAGGTGGCTTTAATAAAAGGGCTAAACAAACACTAGAAAGTGTAGGTGTGTATAACACCAATTTACAATCCGGCAGAATTGTACAAAAAACGTTTGCCCTTTTTAAAGTAATTGCGTAATAAAACTACAGGCGAGTAATAAAGTCACAAAATAACGTAAAATCGATAATCTCAAGTGGAACAAACGGAACAAATATAAATAGCTTTGAACGGGTTATTAATTTTTCTTTCGTATTTAATTTTTTTAACTGCGCAAATATTCAAATGGCTCTTTTAACGATTATTTTTATTGACACTTTATGGTTCGGAAACTGAAAATGACTTAGATATGATCCGATGCTCGGACGTTTAACGACTGCACGCGAAACGCCATTTTGGAAAATGGAATGTCTGAGAATGAGTTACAACCTCCTTGAGAACTGAATAATGATTTTTATTTCTTATTGTTCTGTACCAGCTATTTGTAGCAGCATAGTAAATAATTCATTATTCAAACCTTATTTTCGTACGTGCAAGTTTAACCCTTCACCGGATAGAAATATACAAAGTCATCAAAAATCAATGAGGCGTCTTCTCTCTAAAAGATGAGCGCATTAATCATCTCACACGATGTTACGACAATGGACAGAATCTATAAACACACCCCCCTCTACCCCCGAGCCACCCTCCTCCCACACACACGTAATTAATTAAAATTATTAATGACAGCGCATAATAATGGATAATCAATATTCTCGAGTTACAATTATGAGGAAATTAAGTATGCGGTTACGGGTTAAGCTCCCGCCAAATTGTTCGAAAAACGAACGCTATGAAACGTAAAGCTGCCTGTCATTGTCCTTTAACTGTCAAATATTTTTTTTAAAAGGTGGTTCGGTTTGCTTGTTGTAGGTCAAACTGAGAAAAGAGGCTTTTCTACGTATTCTAGGTCTGAAAGTGAATTTTGTAATATTATTTCATAATTAATTCAATTTTGTAAGTATTTCAGTGTCGATTACGATGATGAGCTTTCACAGCCTGGAATCGGCTTTATTTAGTACAATAGTTCTATCAAATTCATGGAAAAATAACTTACGTTGAAATAACATTGTTTAATTCCTATTACTACTTCCAATTTTCTATTCACAGTTTTTACAACACACACCAACCCATATTTATATGATTAATTATACACATTTATTAGCAAAACTGAGGGTAGTCGTCCTATGGAGTAAAGGGGTGTAAGAAAGGGTTGTATGCTATTAATATTTATTTCGTATGCATAAGTTATACCAAGGATTGATTGCTAAGCGCCGAGAATTCGCCATTTTGATTGATTCGGTTGGTAAAATGATTCATACTTTTTGTTCGTGTATTTTTTTTATTAATGATGTAGTGTACTGTAATAGTAATTATTGTAGGTTATGTAGATTTGAAAGTAGCGTTAGTTTTATTCAAGCATGAAACGACTTGAGTCTGTCGGTACTAGAAGAGCTGAACTACCTACCACAACCGTTTTTTTTTTTGCTTAAAAGTTAGTTCCTAATATTGTATTGTTACTACATAAGTTCATGAAGAATAAACATTTTAAATTTTATTTTTTTTAAAAAAGGAAATAATAATTCCCCTAATAGTTTAACAAGAAATCGAACAGACACCACTCGAGGCAGACCACTAAATCGCTACTAGCAAAGCCACAATTACTTCAGCAATATATTTAAAAATTGCCACTTAAAACCTCGGTGCCTAGTTACGAACAAAAGTAACAATACAAAACAAGATAACCATCACTAATTGCACACCAAAAAGCAAGCCTTTAAACGCGAAAATTTGAGTGTGAAAAGTACGGAGGATGCCGTGTCAAATAGTATGGGGGTAGTCACGCGACGATAGCTCACCGTTTTCCAACTACCCGACACTGTGTCTAAAACCTTAACTTCAACTCTACCAGTTGGTATACAGTGTCACTGCTGTGTGTAAGCGGGGTGAGCTCAAAATGTTATCATAGTTCGGCCGGGTCCTAAGTATCGCATGTCCCCGAACAATAAAAGTGCATTTGGCAAAACATTATATAAAAGTTTTTGCACAAATACGCCTAACTACGTAACAATGTGAATTTAGCACTCGTTGTGGTTATAGATAGATATTTGTTTTTCGAATAAAGGATATTGATAGAGCTTTAAAGAAGTAGTACTATAGTAGATTCCAGATAAATGTGCAATAACGGTCATTGACCCCTCCCATTTATTGACTTTCTTAAAATCAAAAACAGAAATAAAGACTTAGAGCAGTCCTAAATCTACTTCTATCGTGATCCTCTATGTTCTCTAGTAATGTAAAATGGTTCATAATGTATTGTTCGGGTATCTACGAAGGGATATTAGGGAAAGGTCAATGTACTTTATTGCAAGTTTATCTGGCACAAAGTATAACTCACAGTGAAACAAAGAACTGTTGAGGTTACGTCATCGTCGTCCAATATTAGGTCAAGCGCAAGACTAGTCAGTAGCCTAGTCAGTAGGCTAGGCTAGCTTTCTGTTATGTATTAGGCCCGGTTTCCACCAAAGCAGAGAGGAGAGGAGATGTGTTGAATAAACCAATCCGATAAGCTAAGCGGAGAAGAGATGTGGAAATAACGAAATCGGATTGGTTTATTCAACACATCTCCTCTTCTCTCTGCTTTGGTGGAAACCGGGCCTTACTACTGGGCAAAGGACCTCTATCCTCGTCTTCTTCCATCTTCCCGATCCGTGCCCTTTATTTTTTTTTAAATGGATTGTCAACGGAAGGGAGTGTCAGACTCTTACTGACTAAAACCTATCCGTGTTCCTCCTAGTTTGCGTTCCAGGGCCGCGGTGACTCTTTTGAAAAAAATCCACAACCCTGGCAGCCCGATTCATGTCCTGCCCGCGTTTCTCCTTATGACTTTTGAAGGAACCTATCCAGCTTTCTGCGTCATTTCAGTTTTGAATATGACGAAAAAGCTCTATTTTACTACCCAAAAAATCCCTTAATTTTCGTATATATAGCTTTGACACAATATATCGCAGTAATCACACATCACCCCGTTTTAATCTTGCCACTGCCCTCAAAAAGCTTTATCTATAGACCAACTAAAACAAATACGAATTTTTAATTTCGTTCTCTAAGTCCAAATCTCTACACAAACACTGACAGACAAACAGTACACACATATAGTATCAGTTCAACCCCCGGCAATATTTTAAACTAACCCTTCGTTACAACCCTTTGATTGCGACTTTGCGATCAATCGATTGGGTCCTGGACACCCCTTATTATTTACCGATAACTTATAATGTATAAAATCACACTACTTATATATTATATCTGATCAAAATCAATCTATATAAAACTCTTCCGTTACTGAGTGACTGACAGAAAACGCATAGCCGAAAAAACTGGTCGTAGAAAGCTGAAATTTGGCATGTAGGTTCGTTGGGGAGTGTAGGGGAGCACTAAGAGAGAATTTCTCAAAATTTCTGTCGAAACGGAAAAAAGGG
This sequence comes from Melanchra persicariae, assembly GCA_947386135.1. Classification (NCBI taxonomy): domain Eukaryota; kingdom Metazoa; phylum Arthropoda; class Insecta; order Lepidoptera; family Noctuidae; genus Melanchra; species Melanchra persicariae. The sequence continues at coordinate 1,475,136 of OX376661.1, read as the reverse complement.
GTATTTGCGAGTACGAAGTCGCGGGCAAAAGCTAGTTATGTATAAGAGTTGACAACCCTACGAAAAACCCTTTTGTTTTTAGTTACGCGCCACATACAAAAATTGTGAGAATTTAATACGTCTGCGAAAGATAATCACAGAAATTGCTATACCAATTTGGATAATACTGCTTATAAGTATATTTCTTTGGTAAATAATGTGTCTTGGCACATATCGTCACGCTATGCCAATATGAAATCAAATGGAGGCTGTACATATTTATCTTTTTTCATTATTTTGACTTTTGGTTTAATGTTCAGAAATACTTCTCATAAGACTTGACACGTGTATGTGGAGGACGTTTGTGTGTTAATTAACTCACGTAATTAGCATGCAATGTAGGAAAATTAAACAAATTAGACAAACAAAGCTATCGTTATGAGGAAACAATTGTTTTAATTATTTATAAAAGAAAAAGCTCTTCTACAAACGTTAACGTAAGAATACGTTCAAAATACGCGTACAGAAGATAAAGTTTAGGATTCACATTAATTACCAAAAGTACTCCACGCGGTAACCGGTCAAAATCTAATGCCATCACAACGACGATGTCCAAAAAATCACCCCCTAATCTGTCACCCCTGACACACACACACAAACTCATACACACCAAGACACGTAAGTTTTCGATAGGGTTCAATCGCGATTTTTGATCCCCATCTCAAATTTGGTCCCGAGAGAACCCACCCTTTTCGATCCCACTATATACAAGAATTATACATTATAGTTGCATACATACAAATTAAAACTGCGCCCTTGGGTGTTACTTTTGGGGCAGTCCTATTTGACTAAAGTCGCAACACGGTTTAAAGACATTTCGGTGGTAATTTTTGGCAAGTAAATGTCAAAGAAAATGGCGTCGGTATGGCTGCCAGCATGAAGAAATCATTTAGTTTTGAGTCGAACAAATTTAAATAAAAATAACATATCATAAAATATGAAATGTCTAACAACCCGCTCGCACAACTGGAAAAACCATTTTTCTCCAACCTTACTACCCCACTTACCACAAAAACCCGAAACGATCAACAGAATATCCCAAAATGATTCATAATATTGCAAATAAAAACAAAAGCAGACGACAGTAGCATCCTACCCTCAAAAACAATAAAAACATATAGTACGCACCTCAGACGGACATGCGGAACCCTCTCGCATAGAATTAACCCTTTCGATACAGAAAGGTGAACAACCCAGTTAAAAACGGGACTTTCTTGTGCTGTGCTGAGTGATGAGCGATTGGCGATTTTTGGTGACATTACAGACAGCTCTCAAAGAACTTATCACTGAATGTTTAAGGACAAGTGGTAAAGTATATTCTTATTTCTTTGTTTCATTTTAAAATGGTGTGGATTTCTGTTTCTATTCGGCTTGAGTTATGTTGTCAGTAGTCATTTGCTTAGTTTTGAATCACGTTGTCAAATTGATTCGATGTTGGAGATCATACCAAGCAATTATTTTGCATGAGAACTTTTAAAACTAATAAAGTTTGACACGTAACGCTCTTAGCTTTAAATTAGAAAAACTGTTGGTACTATTTCAATTGGTTACAAGAGATTCCATCAAAGTATCCCAGTTTCAAATCTTCTTTAAATAACGTGAATCATTCCCGTCAATCATTCAACTATCGATGAAACGCGCTAGCTCTCCTAACTTGTGCAAAGCCCTCGTATTTTATCCGCAGGGCGACACGCATGCAAACGAATATTCATATCGAACTTAAAAAAAGGATCGTTCATTTAGAAATAATCTGGAACGCGTCCAAAATGTCCGCCACGTTATTAATTTCTAGATCAAAAGCTTTTATTTTAATTGTTGTAATATTGATATGTGGATGTTTTATTATAACCTTTTTCATATGAGAAATATAAAAAAGGATTTTTTTTGTACCATTGTGTGAAAGTGCTGTAAAAACATTACTTATAATAATTCTGTCCCCGAATAAGAGATACAAAGATTGAGAACCGAAAATCCCAAACAAATCATCTTAAGATAGAACAGAACTAAAAATACCGCACCCCAAGTCGATGCATCACCAAGAATTAATATAATTCTTGTCATTAGACGTCCGATCGCCTCGACATCTTCGCTTCAACTGACAGTTGACATTGACAGCTCGTTAATGATGGCTGACAAGAGGCGCCCTCTGACGGCCATCTTGCCAATTTTGTTGTACGTTCTTGAACACGTCCCGATGTCAACTTGACATATTAAAATATGTTTAATTATCTCTACATCAGTTGTTAGGGATGCAAATACGCTGAATTGGAATTCAAATAATTGTATTCAAAGATGTTAATGATCCAAGAAATGTGAGATAACAATAAAAATTAAGTACAAGTTTGAGGTTTCGCAGAAGTAATTATAATCATTTTATTACTATCACCATCCGATCAGTGCCAAAATCTCAAAACCGTGGCCCAAAACCTTACAAACTCGGTGTAATCAAAACAAAACGTACATCATTAAATATCTGCGTACGATCGCTGGCAACTGAAAAGTAAATTAATTCTGGAAGTGGAACAAAAAAACTGCAAAACAATAAGACTTCGGAGGAAACCGCACAATTCGACCGCCATTAATTACTCAGTGTCATCATCCAACGACGGATATCAACGCTCATAATAAACTCATATTTTGTATTATAAGTAGTACCTATGTAAGGAAAAGTCGAGAATATTCGTGGAATATTTTCATAAGCAGTTGTTTTACAAAACTGTCTTAGTCGATATTGACGTGGCATGACTGACAAGACAACATAAGAAAACAAAACTTTGTTCAAAAATAGAAAACGTTTTGCTTCAAACACTACATCCAAAAATAGAAAATAGTCTATATTCAAAAAACTTCGCAGCAAGCCTAGCATTCGTACAATGAGCACAATTTATTACAATCAATACACACACACAGAGAGACGATTATAAATTCGGCGCAGACATACAAGTTTTAACGAAACTCATGCATATTTATAAAGTTAATGTGTATATTATTTTATATCTGCGCCTGTGTGGGTACGGAGGGTCTTAATAACAGATATTCAATCAAAATCAACCCCTTTTCCTGTCCGATATCTTTGCTCACTGCATCTCCCCTTGTCGGTTTTGTTTTGGTAGGAGTATGTATGCTTATGTTGACAATCGGTAATGTTGTTCATCATATTATATTAGTAAGAGGCGAAAAAACTTCCAAAATACTTACCTCTTATCAAAAAGTTATTTTCGTTACAGCAAGGAACTATGGTTGAAAATCACTCATTAGTCATTACCTTAATCAAATATCCTTTAAAACCGTTCCTCGTATCCCTTTTCTCCAACCGTATATGGCTAAGAATAGTGTTTCTTAGTATCACAGTGACTGAAGAAACACAACACAGTAACCCATTAATGTTACAACCGTACCGTGTGATTTAAAAACTTCCCCGTCATTAATATTTGTAAAGATTCCTGTCGATCTAACGTCGGGTTTCTGCCATATTTCAATGACATTTGCATATGAATACCAACACCTTTTGTTGCACAACTAAAAAGAAGCAAAAACTGCGATAACTAATCAAGGATCACTGACGAAGTCCCCTAATTTCTACTCTCAAAAAGTAACAGTAACGTGGTGTCTAAAAAGACCAATTTATTTTACCTCGATGATTTACTCGATTTTTCTCAAACACCTTCGTGTTTTCATGCAAAAAGTCCCCCTGCTTCAAAAGTAATGTCCATTTCAATGAAACAGGAGCAAAACTCCATCGCTTCACGCAAGAAAAACTCTCCATTCCAATAAGATATTAGAAACACCAATTGCGTATCAGAAATATACAATTAATAACGTCGTCCAAAACAAAAGCGTGGGCAGACGCCAAAAAAACGAGGAAACATATAATGCATCAGTGAATCGTAGAATTTGAACAGTATCGTGGAACGGGGTGTATAAAATGTATAAATCTTTCGGGGTGGCCGTCTGGCAGGACTAGCCATGGCTATGTGTAGATATTTAAAATTATTCCCTTTGATACGGAAGATAATTTCATTCGCAGACTCGCAGCGTCAACAGAAACATTCGAACGTTCCTAATATAAACTTATTGGATTGATTTGTAGTTGAGCAATACTCGACCGAAGGAAAACTTAGAAAAATACGAACTCGGCTGGAAAAGTTTTGAAGTGGCTTTCGTTTTCAGTTTGAGTGGAAAAATCCAGTTTTGTACACTAGGTAAGGAAAGGAAACTCTACAAGTTGTTTGTTTTGATTATGTAAACTAAACTCAGACTAGTGAGGTAGTTCATGTTATTCGCTAACGTTTTATTTTGACACTCAATGAATACATCTCTGACACAATGGAGGATTCAAAAAAAGAGTTTGAATTCAAACTTCGAGTGTCAAAACCGAAAGTAGCCATCATTAGGGATTTGAATTTGGAAACAAACATTCCAAAATCAAACGGTTCGACGTCCATTCGGCCAGCACGTGACACACGGCGGCGCTCGACGCAGGCGGCAAACTTTTTCCCGACGCAACGAGTTCGCTCTGAAAGTTGTTCGGCTTTGTTCCGCGCAATCATACGCTACGTTGTAAGGATGCGTCGCGAACCGCGATCTCCACTCATCCTTTTGCCAACAGTACTTTGATTTCCGAAGCGCTTTGATTCAAACTTTTAAGCATCCCGTGTTTTGACGTCGAATATTGCATTTCCGTGTGTGTTTAATTTGATATTTGTTTGGAACTACACCGCCCGTATATCATCTATATTTGAAATTCAACTTCAAACGGCGATTCCGATGAACGTTATTTAAAATATTCCGGCGCTCTGTGATCGGGCCAATAACACTCAGTTTCTAGTTATTCTTATTGTATACAATCTCACCCCATGTCGACCGCGACCCTCCGAGAAAAAATAATAAATTATTTTAGTTAGTATGCAAATAAGCGCGGACCGATATTTTAACCTACACCCCATTGAAATAGCGCTATTTTTTAAATATCTGTTCTTTATGGTACGGAAGAATGTGCTTGTTTTTAACATTTGAAATTGGAATCGTAAATACCTAATTCTAGTGCAATGCTGGCATTGCTAGCATGTTAAGTTTAGAATTGCAAAGTGATTCTGAATTTGGAATAGTGATTCTAAATGCGAATTCAACTATGGTTTTAAATGATGGCGTTTCACAGCCCCTTCAACATTAATCTAGATCTTAACGTGCGGGTGTGCGTGTGTATTGTGCGTTGTGTGTGTGAGACAGGGCAATGATATTTAATTCGAAGGGTAGAATTTCTCATCGATTTTAATTTTATGCGCGCATCCCGTCTCGGCGTGTATTATTTGTTTTTTATGTAAATATTCTCGATCTCTTATTCAGACGAGTGGCGTCCATTTTGCGGATTTTTTCCCTTTTCACATATTTAGACGTTGGAATATTTTAATATAATGGGTTTTGTGTTTGCATATTGGCATAACTTATTTGGAAAATTCTAACTCGTTCTATCTATCATGAACTTTTCCTTCGTAATCGCCGTCGACTTTTCATAGCTCACTGAAAGAGAGGCGCCGAGAAAATAGATAGATAGTAATTGAGTAGACTAATACTTTAGGAGTGATTGAGTTTCCATGTGTACATCTGTACGTTAAGGAACATACAAGGCTGAAACTAATAGTTTGGAAAAGCTACCTCAAAATAACAAATACATAATAACAGATACTACTCCTATACAAACAGTTACATGATAGACACAGTATCTTATATTCTAATGAAGAGGTCAATGACGTAATTAAGGCGCCCCCACACACATACACACACACAAATACCTGTCGATATATCAGACCCACCCCTATAAACCCACAAAATTAATATAGCCGAGAGCTACGTCAAAAATCATTATATTTTATGAGCGGCCAAAATAAATGACGCTTATACGGTACTGGTGGAAAGTTTATATTCAAATTTCACTCAGTCCGTCGGTCCGGCATCTCCAAGGATCAATTTACATATTTTCACAGGTTTCCACGATTACATTTAATGTTAGATATGTATGCGGAACCGTGAACGTTAAAGATACTTTCCTGTTGTCGAGCTCACATGCTGTTAGATTGCCTGGCTGTTGGGATAGTTTCCTTCGCGTACTTTATATGATGGCGGATATTAAAATTATATTTGACAGTTCCGAATTCAAATGTTCAACTTAAGAAATTCAAATAATAGAACGCTCTCAGTGAGTGTTACACAGAAAACATAAACAAAAAAAACATGGCACGTGCTTCGCGCCATGATGAATTTTCTTTGTCAAACTTAACGTGTTTTCTAATTACACGTGTATTTTATACAATGTAAATTCCAATTAATTCTTGCGAATACTAAATAATGAAAACAAAGGTTTAAACGTATGACGTCTGTACGGAGGACCATAGAACACGCAAATTAATTCCGAAGAAGGAGAAATGTCAAAAATAAGTTAACGTCAAAGCATATTCAATTAAAATAATGATAGGGATGTGTTTGTTACGTAAATAATGATGTCGGTTTTTGTGTTGGTTTGCTTATGTTCGGGGGAAAAGGAAACGCCTTGCGTTAGAGAAACACCTTCCTCCTTACCTAAGTATTTTATTCGCGTGTTATTCTTCGCTTAAACGATGTTTGAGGAAGCCCGAACTTTGACGAACTTACATGAGAACTCTGAACTAACTACAACGAATATGAGATTGATATGCATAAATGTTTAGTCTGTATGAGAATTAAGTTTGTTTTTGGTTCTGCACTTTGAAATTGAATTTGGTCCGAAAAACTTCAACTGCGCTCAAAACTGAAGTAGACACTCGATTCGATGCACCCGAAAAATCAAAACAAGTACCTATCATTATAAATTGAAACAGGAGCCAGCCACAGAAACTAAACGGCACAGAATCAATTCCCGTCTGCGAATTAAAAGCATTAATAATACAAAATTTGATTATCCCATAAAAGATTCGGGCCATAAAACTCATAGTTGCTATAGTGTGCACCGTTGCCGAATGTTCGAATTAGGAACCCTTTTGATCGCGTCCCACCCCCCACTTCCCCTACCACGGACGCACCCGCTCTCGTCTGCCATTCATTTTCATAATAAAATCGTAACAAACGGCGCAGGTAACAAAATATGGAGAGAGATCCTAAATTTATGTGAACGCAATGTGATTATTTATGTCGAAACTTGAGATTTTGCTAGAGATATTGTCGGCAAGTTGGATGTATGGCCGCTTGGATGACGGACGCGAGATTTCGATGATATACTGGTTCCACGTTGGGTTAGTTCGTGTTATCGCTGTATTGGACAATGGACATAAATAAGAAATTGCTACCTTCTACGATCATTTTGCTCTGTGGAATAAGTAGCTATTGTGCCACCCCTTCTAAAAAGACTGCTCGAGACAACACCAAACGCCTCGCGCCAGACAATAACACCGAGCGAAACTTCTCAAAACTAAATACTTTATATATCATAAAACAATGTTACCACATCCTCACCTCCGCAGCTGTAGGAAGGGCCCAATCAATCTGTCTGTACGAGATACAGCCTCCAAATCTAACTATTGTTCACGAATAGGGAAATTTCCATTTGGATTTATTCATTTGTCTAACTATTGTCGGGCTTTCCTATTTTGTATATTAAAATAATTGTTTTACCGCCAACATTTCGATGTTCTAAATTCAAATTGGTGAATTTGCGTATATGTTTTGTGCCAGTGTTGGATTAACCATAGAGTCCATCAGATGATTATGTGATTTTTTAACCCACTTACTACTACTGACGTTATTAGTCTGAGAATGATTTATATTTACTCGGCCTAAGTCTGTCTCTTTTCAATTAAATATTACTTGTAATTAATTTCTCAGCCGTAAAATCGACGTCTTATTAATACTTAAATCCGAAGCCTCAATAAACGTTCCGTTTCACATCGAAAACCGAAAAGCCGTTGTATAATAAATTTAACGACAAATTCCGATAAGAATCGGCGACGCACAGACGCAATTTTCATAGATATAGCTCAATTAACAATTGGTTTCAATCGCGAAGACATTTCGTATAATAAAGTGTCCCCCCACGCGGGGGTGCCTGAGGCAATCTTATTTCTGTTTGTAATATTGCGGTGTCAATTTCGCATATTGAAGTGTGAGCACGAATATGGAACGCCATTGTTTGAATCTATATTGTCTATGAACTTGCTTGTCTCTGATCTGGTAAATTGGATCCTGAGGCTTCGTTGAAATTGGAACGGCTTAAAGAGTATTTTAAAATGCAAGACGCTTTCGTTGTTGAAGCATGAAGTGGATAGTAATGACAGTTTTCACAGGGGATGACTAACAAAGAAAGTAGTGTAAAAGTAAAAGTCAAACACAACCTGACCCAATTAGATCAGTCAGCACACAAATCTGTGTAAACACAATATCCGCTCGTTACAAACGTTTGTAAACAAACAATCAATGAAAAAAAAACGCAAACATGAAAATAAAAACGCCAATAATCAACTGACACAAAACGATAAAAAAATAAAAGCATTGTGTGCAAAAGAATTACACACAATATCCAATTGTGGTTCCGTCAACGAGGTCTGTAATAAAAAAACCGCCACCCCACGGAACCCGGCATTAATATCAATCTATCAATAGCTCTCAATACAGAGGCGTGAGTGATCAATAAACGATAATAAAAAAATACCCTATTTTTTTCGTCCCCTCTCTATTACTATTTTATCGATGATTCGTATCGTCTGTTTTGATTGGACCCTCTACAGCGTTGTCTATTGAATTATCGAGTATCGCATTTTAATTCCTCAATGTGATTTATTCCGATTCAGTTTAATTTATTCCGATTGAATAATTCGATTTCGGTAATTGTTTACGGTTATAGCTTAATTTTTGATAATCGAATGTGTCTGGGTGTCTCTACAATTGTCAATGGCTTGTCACTTCAGTTTAAATCAATTTAATTTGACGTAGCGAATTGATTAAATGTCTATCGTTCTATTGAATTAGAGAGTTTAACTTGTAAGGAATATCGTGCTTCTTTTGTTTTTACCAACTGATCTAATCAATCAAAAGCTGAACTTTTACAGAACAATATCAAAATAACTTCAATAGAGACGCGAATCCTGTTTAATCTTGTTCCATGATCTCACACAGTCGCTTCAAAAGCTCAAAAACAGTCGTAACTCGAAAATGTTCAATAAATACACATCTTGGCAAAACTTGGTACATTTTAAACTCCATTACTTATCACTCTCCGTATGTACTTAATTACTCTTGGCAAATACAATGACGTCACATCGATAGATAGACAGATAGGTACCGAAGACGGGGGAGACTGGGGGAAGATAGAAATCGTATGTTTTCGGATTAATTCGTTCGTGAAATCGTCTCGTCCCGATAAGAATGGTAACGGCTCTGTACTAATTGAATCTACAATTGCGTGGCATGTCTGATTTCATTAGACGGGTGTATGTGTGCGGGGTGGAGGGGGGCTGTAAGTATCGGAACTGATGGATGCTCTTGAAAGTTATGCAGCGAAATTTTTGGCGATATTGGGTTTCGTGGTACGGTATTTTTTTTTGGTCTGTTTGATTTCTGTTGAAGGGTTAAATGGAACGATACTTTTGATCTTTGTTTTAGCTGTAATATTCGTACATGAATCGAATATGAGAGTTATTAATACGGATTGACGTAAAAGGCACATGATGTATAAGATTTTCCACATAAGAAACACATTTACCAGCATCGACACATATTGTACCAAAAATCGAAAACCTCCAACTTTCTGAATACATCACCCAAACTTAGTTTAACTTCAAAATATACGAAATCTCAAAAGTTGTCTGTTCGTACACAAACATCTTATTGAATACCCTCGTTCAATCCAAAACAACGGAACCGGTCCAAAGCGTGAATTGTTTCAGAATAATGGTATTTATATGCTACATTGGTTTCAAGGGAAATCACTCTTTGGAACAGTCCATAACGTCTGTTGGTATCGCCGCGAAGAATGGCGGATCCCTTTACTGCGTTGTACGTGAAAACGCGATGCCAGAATTCGATATTACTTAAACTCGTATTGAAACCGGCGGGGGGAAGATTCGGAATATTAAACATTCACGTTTATTAGTTTGTCCTCAACGTATTTGGTAGTCTAAACGGGGGTAGTTTTCGATGAGAAACTTGGAAAGTGTGTTAACGAGTTCAACCCAGCGAGTGTAGTCGATTTTCCTAATGGGTATAACATTTTAGTCGATTGTGTCAGTTCTGAACTAACTTTTGATGTAAGTTAAGTAAGTAGTGGTGATGGCTCACTGCACTAATGGCTTGATTCGGGTATCGAAAGGAAACTGCGCGTATTTGTCGTTACAGATCGGTTACATTCACTGACACGTTAAGAGGGAAAACTTCACCCATTCGTATCTCATTGATTACGTGTTAGAAGCTAATGATAGTCTCAGAAACACACGCATAAAGATATTCTATAATTTAAACTAGTCAGTCTTAAACTAAGATATTTTAATATTAAATTTTTGTCAAAAAAGATCACAATAACTTTTTTACTCAAAATATTTGTCGGCCCTTGACTGAAGCCAAAACACTTGAATACCCACCCATCTCTACAAGCACACCACCGCTTTCAATCCATTAAAATAAATCAAAAATTCAATATCAAAGTCTTGACAAAAAAAAATCCGTTCTTAATCGATGGCTCTCGAAAAAATCGTCAAAAGAAAATTGGTATCGTATGATCTCGGCTGCACAGATAGCTGAAGGGGCCCACAAAGGCAGCTATCGGAAGGAAAACGAAAGGGTAATGCGGGCATAAGATGCGCATCGGCACACACGGCCTAATCACGACACTCCCCTCCTCCCACCGCCCAACTTTTGCATATTGCCCAAATTGCCCCTACCTCCCTTAGCTTCGCCGCTAAGCGTACATTTTTGCTGGCCGGATAGCTCTTTAGTTTACCGGTTTTTTAGCATGTCACAGTGGATTTTCAACCTTGTGGTATTCTAATACGGGTGTTTCGTTATTTTTGCATGTGTGCCCGTGTGTTGTTTGTAGTATAAGGGTGTCATGACGTTTGAGGGATGTTTCGACTCAGAGGACTTCTTAATTGTGAGCGTGCAGTTTTGCTATTGATTTTTTAATGTGTCTCTATGTATGAGATGGGGGTCTGCTAAGTACGTTTTCGTACATTCATTTAGTTATAAAGTATGAATGTATTGTTTGGAGGACAGAGGGAATGTTTGAGTGTTTGATCTTTGTTGCGATTCCAAATGAGAAGTAAACATAGCTTCGTAGAAGTTCTTCTATAATTCATAGCAGAGCCTAAACTACCTTAGTTATTACGCTAATTGGTTAAACTACACTTCGGGACTTCAGTAATTATCACAAAAAAGTGCAATTCATATAAACAAAGATTAAACAAAACACGCTCATTGGTAGTTCGTTAAAACGCTGGAAGTATATAATTATGGCACAAAATAGTACCAAAGACGCCGCACTTTAGCAAACCTGTCTATAATTCCTTCTCGACCATAGAGTAAGATGTAGACTGGCATTTAAAGTTGGAACCAAAAATAAAGCGCGCGAAACAAATTAAATTAATGTCGTCTCATCGTTTGTGATGTATGTTTTTGCTGTCAATATTTCTGAGCGGTCACATTACAAAATTTTTTATCCATAGTAAGGTATTTTCTGCAATTAAAGATAAGATTTATAAATAACAGAAAGGGATTTTTCCAACTAGAGATTGCTGAACAAACAAGTCACATGGTATCTTCAATATTTGTTCAAAATAAAAAAAACCGGCCAAGTGCGAGTCGGACTCGCGCTCGAAGGGTTCTATAAAAAACGGCAAAAAAATCACGTTTGTTGTATAGCCCCACTAAAATGTTTGTTTTATTCTATTTTTAGTATTTAATTTTGTTGTTATAGCGGCAACAGAAATACATCATCTTTGAAAATTTCAACTGTCTAGCTATCACGGTTCATGAGATACAGCCAAGTGATAGACAGACAGACAGTCGGACCGACAGACGGACAGCGGAGTCTTAGTTAATAGGGTCTCGTTTTTACCCTTTGGGTACGGAACCCTAAAAAACTTAATATTTCCGTACCTCTCGGCTATTCGTGTTTAAATGTCCCTAGTGTCTGTACTGCATAGCTCGCTACTCTGCGACATTAATCTCTATCTCGTTAAATTATAATAATTGCATCAACATTTAATAACTGCGTTTCATTACACGCATTTACCTTTTCTCGTATTAAAAGGAATTATTTTCTAGAAATTACTAACCCACTTTGAAAAAACATGGAGACTTGTAATTAATGTCAATTTTATTTATAATTACGTCGCGAGCGCCGCCAGATGGCGGTATTTGCGTAAAAACGAGACCGGCCCATGAGCTATGCGATAATATAAATATTTCTTACAATATTAGACTTCAGTATCTGTGCTACAATTTTATTATTTTAATCTATGACCGCATTCTTTACTTGTACTTTGTACTAATAAGGAATAATTTTGCTTGTGCGTCCTTTATTAGAAGAGCAAACTTAATTTTGCCATTATAAAAAATTACACGACATTTTTCTGTAATCCACTCGGTGGTCTTGGACTACAAACGTCATACGTGCATCTTGATTCAAAAGGTCGTATGTGCCTCGCTGTAAACAATCAATATGTCGTTTTACGACTGTAATGTTGGCATCAGTGTCTAACTGTCGTATGAAGTGATATGAGGTACAATTCAGTACAATTAGCTGCATTATTACAACAATGGTAACGATTCTTGTATTGTGGGCCGTCCTTCGCATACAATAGTGCAGGTGACGATCTTACGATATAAATAGGTTATGCTAGCTTCCTTGATTACTTTAATGGCCACAGGTTGACTGGCAAGGTTTATATTGTCTTGTATCAGTTGTGAGCCGTAATTATATGTAATGGTTTCGGCTGAAATGGTTAGCTCTTCCCTTTTCAATAAACTTCTTGTTACTGCTTTGAAATTAGTAGCATAGAGAAATATTTTTGCTTACGTTGAATGACTTAAATAAATCATGGACTTGTTAAAAATAAAACCTATTTATTTGTAGCCCGACGATATTTTCGTCACAATAAAAGATCTGTCATCCTTGATATCTATGATAAAAATCAGGCTTACAGACAGACATTTTCTTTTCTTTCTTATTACTTTTTATGGACTACTGATGTATACTTATTATAGTCTGTCCCTAATAGACAAGAGAATTAACGAAATTTGCCGAGCACAAAACAAAATATCGTTTTCCATTCTCTTTATCTTGTCATATTATTTGCTTACGAAGTCTGCATACGGGCGGACAGCGAAGTATGGCCATACTGGATGTTCGGGGCTCATTGTAAGCGCGTTTGAAAATAGAGAGGGAGCGCGGTTTGAATTTCGAATCGCAATGTTCGAGGACTAAAAGGTTTAATATTTTTTTTGGAAAATAGTGTGTGTGGTGAAGATAATACCTAGTGGATTTACGTTTTTGAACCAGAATTAAATGGCGATTGACATTTAAGTATGTGACTGTAACTGTCAAAGTTTAAATGTATTTTTTTAAACGTTAAAATATTTTGTTTGTCTAGTAAAATTTCATGAAAAAGAAAGATTTTAAAGCCTCTATTATCAAACGTTCACATTAAGTTTTATCATCACACAGTGCCCGTTTCCAGTAACGTTACATCTGCACTCATTCCCCCTTCTTCCATTCTATTTGCACAACTCCTTAATGCTTTATTTCGTTTGTGTGCTTAGTCTAATTAGAAAACTCCGAATCTACTAATGGCTAATATCGAATTTTAGCTCCTTTTTGTTTTTCTATGTCTTCGTATTATCAAATTATGTTCTTTAGACAGCTCACACGAGTTCATTCTGTGAAGTCAATTAAAAAAGGAGCTTTAGGTAATTTACGTCGATTTTCAGTTACGTCCATTTTACTTCATTGCTTTAATTCTACCTATGGTAGCACAATGACCGTTACTAAAGTCGGTACGGCCAACATTAAAAAAAACTGTCAAATAGATTTCCCGCCTCTAGTCTATTCGGAAGCTGTCAGTTCTAAAAGTTTGACGTATCGAAGTATCATAGGATCATTGTGACAGACACAATTTCGTCAATCTCCGGCTCGTTCCGGCGAATCGGAACGTGTTCCGATTACGTAAGACGTGATTCAGAGACGGAACACTTTAGGAAGACATCGGAACATGCTTGAATTGAACCAGCTTCCTTCTTTGTTCGATCAAGAATCAAATAGATTTGCTGAGGAAAGTCTTGTTAGGGAAATTGTTTGTTTTGAGATTTTTAAAGTCTGTGTAATTAACAGTTCAAGAACTTAAATAAATCCAATAAATGTTTTGACGTTGAAGTATTTCTTCTGTATTAGCTTCTGCAATTCAAAAGTCAACACACAGAACGGGGTTGAAAATTTTTCCGCGATGAGTTAGCATTTCTCTTTATTTCTACCCCCAATTTAAACCCAACACCTTATCGCACGAAAAGGTAGAAATTCTTGAAAAATAAATGTGATAGAAGCGAGCGATACGTAACTATAAATTAAAATAATTATCGCCTCTTTTCGGGGGTAGAATGCAAAGCCTTCGCGATCAGCTGTTCACCGCAAACTGCACGAAGGCGCTAAATTGTGTTCAGTAACTGATTGTAGTGATTTGTTTCTTAGATTTCTTTTTCTTTAAGAATAACCTAGCATTTTCAGGTTGATATAAATCTAATTAGACTAGACGAAAACCGGACAAATTTTAAGTGTCTGTAAATAAACCATAACAAATTAATGAATTTATTTTTGAATAGAATCACTTTATTACCGTTTATATTTAGCTTTATTTAGATTTCTCACGTCATTTATTGAGGAAAAACTTTAAAACTAAAAATTATTTTAAATTAAGTATAGCTATTCACACCCAAAAAGAGTTTCAATGCAGACATATAAAAAGACCCTCCCTAGCAACGTTCTTGAAACAACAATTTTAATTGCAACACGAAGCGATATTTTATCCATGATATGCATTTTTTCCGACCACCCCGACAGCGGGCCGTTACTCAAAATAATCTAGGCTAGATATCGCGCACCCCATGTGATCTACTGCCTCTGCCACGGAAGAAACACGTTTCACTTGATATTTTTCTTTTAATCCCGAATGACGTTTGTACGTAATTGGCGGGTTATTTTCAAGTCGCGTGAGGTTGGTAGTTGGTAGCATGCGATGTTATGTTGGTAGGTCCGTTCGTTTTTTGAATGTGTTGCGGAGCTATCTCACAAGTATTAGCGCATTTTATTAATGCTTTAAACAGTTCGAGAGCAGTCTCGAACCTTACAATAATTTTCTATAACCAAACAATTTGACCAAAATCAATCAAAAATAGAAAGTTCTAAACAACAACTGACACCAAACTACAATCAAAAGTCCCGCTTCAGTAAACTTCCACGTGCAAGACCCGAACCCAATCAACCCTCAACAATCGGTCTCCAATACCTCCCTGCCCCACGTACGGAGCCAACTTATCATCGAAATCAAAACAGCGACACCCCAATAACACGGACTCGAAACCACAACCGGCGAAACTTAGTTTTCCATTCGGTTTTATAACGCGAACGATAGACAGGCAATAAATGAGCTCCCACAACTTATAATTGCTTCATTTCGTTGTCGACTCACAACGAGAACTATGCAGTTTGCATTCGGCTTGTCTGTGTCGTGTTTCTAAACGATAATTGGATTTGTCAATAAAAAGTATCGCTGAAATCGCATGACAGCTCGCTAATTACGATTTGGTTGAAGCTTAAATTTTTCAGAGATTGTAATATCAAAGTCTACTTACTCTTTGAAATTGAATTGGAGACCTAATTAGCCGCATATCATTTTTAACTCGAAAAGAAAAATCTCAAAGCTTTTCATTAAACCTAGTCCTGACATTAAAAGAGAACAAAAAACACTGATATAGCACCGTCAATCCCGAGTCTTAAATTCGCCCGCCGCTCCACAAATATCCTTCATTCAACGTTAATCACGTCTGTTACACGGTTCATTAAAAACTATCTACTATTTAATACTGACAGAATCTCCGCTCGTAAAGTTCCCAAACATGAACTGACAGCGTCGAAAAAGTAATAATCGAAATGATCACGATTCATCGCTATGTTTATCCGAACGCCACCGACGTATCATGTCAAAAGTGCATGGACAAGTTCCATGTCAGTGTTTGCCGGTAAAATATACTCCAAAAACAAATTACCAAGCCAAACTCGACCCTAACACCTACACAATAATAGAAATAATAATGTGCTACAATCCGCGCTTGTCCGTGCTTATTAATTTTTACCATTTTCACGGCGCACGTTCGATATGACACGTGATTGATGATCGCGACGTTCATTGTCAATCAAACTGTTACTGTAAAAGCATTTGCCGAAATGTGAATATTTATGAATCACAAATGTTTGTCCCTGCAATACGTTAAAATAATAATTTTCATCTGGCTGTTTTAATTCCGATAGATGCGATGACAGCTGAAGAGCACGTAATAAACGGATAGTAGGAATCTTTTTGAAACTCGCGTCCAACTGTTCAATCATTCGCGTCGTTTATCATCTTTTTTCGAAACGAAACGAAACTCGTCGCGTCAAACTAGACAGACTATAGATGACGTAAAAAGAAAAACCACCGTCCCGCCGTAGAAGCTTTCCGAACGTCTTTTTGTTCGTTCAGTTGGTATTGCTCGCGCGTTCGAATACGAAATTTGAAATTTCCCGCTTAAACGTCGGCCTAATAAATGTTTCCCGACGATTCGCGATTTTCGTAGGGTCACCACCTCGACCGAAGACTTAGGACATGATTTAAACGTATAATTAATGAATTAATGGGTTGAATTTATCGTTTTAGCCTAGGTTTTAGTACTAACTCTATTACGGAAGTTTAGTGCGGTGTACTATAACAAAATGACTGACATTGAGGGGCACTGTAGGTAAATATAACAGAAAAACGGATGTTTTAATGGCCTGATAGGCATCAACCTTTTCATTTTAAACAGACATCTAAGAAACCTTACTTTTAGGTTAGGCTAATAGTTTTCCATGCAGAATTAAATTACAATCCAGCATGAAATACATATAGGGTCTCAAATGTTATAGGTAAATTGTATGAATTCTCCCAAATTAATCGTCTCCGTGAAACCGGGACGTATCCCACGAAACTCGCGACAGATATTTCCCTTAAACTTTTTGACCACTTTGACAGATCGCCAACATGAACTCTTTCCGACGTCAAAATGGCGTATTAGGTTTTTTATTCAGTTGTCATCACTTCCTTTGTGATTGAGCACTGCATTGACGCATTGTGCTCCAAATTGATTCAGTTTTGTTACTTTATTAGGCTTTAGACAATCGACGTGGTCTCCGACTTTGTTGCTTTTTCATCGATCTTGGACAGATAAAAGAGGTTATGGTTTTGAGAAAGAGAAATAAAAAGCGATCGTCCTTTGTAGCTCAATTTTGTGGATTGGCTTTTGGTTTGCTATTCTCATTTCGTGCTTCTTTGGTTCGTTTCGTTTGTACTGAAGCGGGTATTGAGTTATCAGGCTGATGTTTAAAAAATAGTCATTTTATTATCCTTCATTAAAAACCCGAATACTTTCTTCTACCTACTATACATGTCTTTCATTGTAACACTCTCAAAGTATCATCAGCGCCATAAATAAGTGTAAGCATATTATCAGCATAATTATAAAAGTAGGTGTAAGGTAGAATCGAGCACGTCTGATAACCCGCCGGGGACGCTGGCGGATTTATGGGCCAAGACTCGACCATTTGCATCGGAAGGAACACGGCCAGGAATGCGAGGCGATGCACGCAGCCCCCGTGTGTGTGGCTTGACAACTCTAGCCTGAAACATGAATTGCGTTGACGGTGTTTTTCTTTTTAGTATAAATGAGGGAATGACGATGACTAATTTTAAAGTTGAAGCTATAATAACGAATCTCGGTACTAAAATAAGTTGTCCCATTTCCCTGTCATCAAAGTAGGTACAGTCAACAAAATTAACAACTGACTACTTAACATCACCGAATAAACTACCAACTCCAAATTGAGTCCCAAAAATTCCCATCTGGAACTCAAAACAAAGTTGCTAACACATGTAAATCTCACCAAATTGTGCAAAAGGTCTTTTTTAAACGATCCGTACGAGAGAGGTATCCGAGTTAATCGGCGTCACAGTGGGGTGATCACAGACCCCAGCGGCCACGCTGTAATTATACTAAAAATGTGGTAGACTTCAATAAAAAGCTGAAACTGTGACGGGCGGCGGTCGAAAACATAATTGTCTATAGTAATGATTGTAGGTAATTGTGCGAGGGTTACCCTTAACCCTTCGCTGAAGGAACAGCCCTTGGAGGCTGGGTAAGATGCGGGCGGACAGCGAGCGAGACATAGACAATCAGAGTTACAAAAAACAGAACGGCTTTAACAAAAAAAATATAGAAAACTAGTGTTTTTCATGTGATTACATACCCAGTTTTCCATCTTATTATTAAATAAAACAGAAAATAATTGAAGTGGAGAAATTCTAAAAATGGCTGTTAATTTAAGACAAAAACAGACTTAAGCATTTCACATCTTCCCCTTCAACCCGCTACCGCTTATAACATAAAACTAAGTTAATAGCGGTCAGTGCAGGTCCGAATTAAGACAATAATGACTCGCGGTGCTGTCAGCCCAAATTTTCGTTTTGCCTAATACTTTTTACGTTGACTGTACTATTCTGAATGGCGGGATGCGTGTTTACATAGCCCTTTATGGAGACTTGAAGGATTACCTACCTAAAAATTGACAGTGACGACTTTTGAAAATTATCTGACATGTAAAAATATTAAGTAAAATTACGATAGCTTCTAGCAAAAAGATTAAGTAATATAAAATAAACATTAGCAGCAATAAAATAAATTACTTAATTCTAAAATAAAAATACTAATGTCAATAAAGTAGCAAAAAAATGCCGCGTAAAATCGAGTTGACGTTTACTGTCAGCCATTTTTTATAAGTAGGTACGTTCTGTACGTCAAAATATTTCATTTGTTTTCATAAGTTATTCTATATTATTATAAGTATTACAATCATAATGATGTCTGAAGGTTATTTTTCAGTTTTTTTACAACATTCTATAAAGAGGCCGGTTGTAATGAAAGAGTATTTACGACAGTTTTTCAAGGCTGCGTCAAACAAAACTGACAATATTTACTAAAGTATTATTATGCTGTTATGTATGAAGATATCGATGTCAAGGTGTGATATTATTTAAAATGATTTTTAACCGTATTTTGGAGGTGATAAAAATTATATTGAGCACTCAACCCTTTTATCAAATATATTCGTATGGCCGTGCATTGTTTCACGGTTCCTACCTAACAATAAAATCATATACAAAATATTTATTTTTTGTTTTAATGCATTAAGGAAAATTAATACTTATGTTATTGTAAAAGATTTAAGGTTAATTAACCATCTAGTTGTCTAGACTAGATGGTAATTATCCTTAAATCTTAAAAAAAAAAGGAAAAAAAGGTTCGGAACATTAATGTAATTATTTAATGAGAAACTTAACAACCCATTTATTGGTTTATACGTAAGAGCTTGATTTTAAAATGTCATTATTTCGTGTCTCCTTATCTGCAATTATCACGAGGCATCAGAATAACTATAAAACACTAAAATTTTTGTTTATTTACAAAACAGAAAATATCTATGGAAAATTCTCGGAAAACTGTATTTACGAGAAAAGTCTAGTTCAATTCTTATCCCAGTGAACAAAAATTTGTTGAATGATGAATTCGCAGCGAAAAGTACAATCAGCAAAAGTAACCAATAAACCGGGGTTTCAAATTCTCATTTTAAATATGGCAGCATTGACATGGTAAGACTATGATTTCAAATCGCCCTTGTCTATGATAATTTTCTTATAATGTCAACTCCTAATCAAGTCCAAGAAAAAGTCAATCATCTACAATAACTATCAGAAAACGGCTCCATAAAACTTGAATTGGAAAAACGGTTGTCTCAAGACGTCCAGGGTCATGTGCCGTCCGTGATTTCCGTCGCATCTATCTCGACGATACGCATCTTCGCGCTCGAGCGCCGGCGACACCCCACCTGACGCTGCGCCAACAATTGATATCTTCCGAAGGTCGGGTAATAACATGCTGAGAGTTATCCGACCAACACACGCCAACACTTCACACAAACTTGCGTAACTCGTATCACGAAGTATTAAGGTTTAAAATTGCAAAAAAACATGGCGTCGGGTTTAACAAATATAGCCTTGTCATGTCGGGTGCTGATTTTATGAATAGATCGTCAATTGTCGAACGGAAACGCGAACTAAAATTAGTTTTTAGAGTTCTCTCTGTTTCTAAATAACACGATTGGAACTTCTTTGATTTACTCAATTGCTACAGTTTAATTGTTGATTTTATTTTTGGAAGCTGTTATTATAGACGATAACTACGGGAAAACCCGAAATAATTGTTAAGCAATAAAATGTTGTAGGTAATTAATTTTTGTGTTGCTAAGCGAATGATAGGTATGTAAAGCTTTAAAGCTGTAACTGGCTGTAACAAAGCAATTTGATTACACGTGTTTCATCGCTCAGAAAAATAATATTATGAGTTTTTACATCTCAAAACTAAGAATTGTTAAGAAATACATTACCGTTTTAACAACAAAAAGGCCTTTTCTTAACCATGCCTTCAATACCAAGATGGCACAATTTTAAATATTTATTTTATTATTAAAACGTCTGATAGCGTCACCCATCTTTATCATTAAAGATTGATCTACGTAATTACAAAGTTAGATGCTTTTATTGTGCACACAGATAACATAAGATAATTATATGGCAATTAAATTCTTTAGAAAATATTTTACTGGCGACATTTTTAATGTCGTAATGTTATTATTTTAATGTTGGTAGTTCCGTCTCAAGAATTACGAATGTGATGTTACGTGTTCTAATTCTTTGTTCGTTTCTTGAACGCATCTTTTAGTAGTGATGTGAATGTTTCAAGATGATTGAACCGGCAATCACAAGCCAGACTATGTAGAATAGGTTCTCGGTTTGCCGCACTTAGACTCCCATTCGGTCCTTTATGTAACTCAACGCTTTAACCATATCATCAAAAAATCTCAATAAGTTACTTTTTCATCCCCAGATCGCCCAACTAGTAGAAGACGTGCGCCGTCTCCAAGCATCGCTGACAGCGCTGCAGGAAGCGCACGCGCAGCAGCTGCAGCGATTGGAAGAGCGGCTGGACGAGAAGAAGCAGCACATCGCCAGGCTTGAGGCCAGGCTCGACACGCAGAGGGACTATGATGATATCAAACGAGAAATCAGGTGAGTATCCGTCATTCTGATGGAATATTGGGATGACTTTGGGTTTAGTTTTAGTTGACTTACCAAAGATTATACAACGAACCATAGGAAAATAACAAGAAATGGGAACTTTGGTATGCGACTGAATGATAGATATATTATATTAACTACCGCTAATAGCAACGGATCTTCTAGTATAAAATTTTATTCAATAGAATTAGAAATTAAATTAATAAAAAATGATACAATCCCCTACAAAATCTCTAAAATCGACTAAAGATCTTTAAAACACATTCCTCGACATCCCTACTAGGTATCTACTGGCTGCATAGAAATTAAAAAGTCTACAATAGAGCACGTGTTAATAAACTTGATAAGGTGCATATCTCGGTCATTCACCTGCGCACAGATTATATATTGTTTGTAGAACAAGCCTTGAATGTGGCCGAGCAGCGCCGCGCCAAGATCATGCTTGCCAGTGCAAGCATGATCTTGGCGCGGCGCTGCTTGAAAATTTCGCTACATTTCCTTGTTTGATTAGGTTTAGATGAAATAAAACAGGATTATTGCAGTTCTGATTAAATATGCGTGAGGAATCATAATGTTATGATATTGTTGCAAACGAGAAATGACAAAGTATTTTTAACTTTATTTGACATGTCAAACGTCAAAAGTGACAGCTCATATTTTGTTTTCAACTTTCTCTACTTTTATTTCAATAAAATTCATAGAAAAACAATTTACACAACCCAATACCTCTTTGAAGTCTTCGGTTTTATTGAACTGTCAAGTATTGTCAATCACACAATTTTATCGTCATTGAATGTCAATTGTTTATCCTCAATCAAATCGAAGTGAGCTATAAAATGCCGCTTTTACCTGGTGAAATAATTGTAAAACTGTATCTAATAGGCCAAACATTTTACAGGCCCAAAGGCATAAAATGAAAGTTTGTTGCCTTATCAAGACAGCAGAGATTAACTCTTTCGCCATAGAACAAACAGTAAAGCTAGAAACGGTATGATAATCCAAGTTAACTTAATGTCACTTGAGTACATACGTTCAATGTATCATTGTGTGTTCTGAGCGCATTTGTTTGCTGAACGTACCTTTGACTGATAAGCAGGCGCCTTCCAGCACACCCTGGCTTTGTTTGACTAGTTCGTTAGTCGATTATGATATAGCTTTTACAAGTGTGTTTATGTACAACTTGTGAAAGCTGATGTGGGTATAGGAAATGAAACAACTTATTTTGTAACACCTATTAAATTTTAGTTAGGTAGGTAGGTACATGAAAATTGACTTGTTGAATAATTGTCAGTGTCGAGGTTAACAGACGATTATGAAACCAACTGCTGAAAAGCTGATGTGAAAGTGCAAAAACGTCATCTTTGAAAATGCTGATGGAGTCTTACATCACGCATTCTTAATCTGAATTGTTTCCTCTGGTGTCAATGAACCTATTTCGTCATAGTATGTCTCTCAATTCAGCGTGCCTCCAGGCAAACACCTTCTCTAGATGTTTCCATATCCTTTGAATTGTCTCAAGTTAATAAAAATGATAGTCCTTTTGTTTTTTTTTTCTAAACATCATCAATTCACCCAAACCTACGTAATTATGCATACAGCTAAGGAGAGAAATTCCCTGCCAGAGTCTGTGTTTCCTGATTGCTATAACCCGGGAGTCTTTAAGTCAAGACTGAATAGGTTACTTCTAGGCAAGCGTGCTTCATCTTCGACCACATCATCGCTTACTATCACATGAAATATTTAAAAGCCTATCAATAAAAATTACTTCTAAACCCTCTTACTGAGCAAAAATTGCATCAATCTTGACAAAATCTTCTTCTAATAGTAACTCGCCACACAGCACGACAAACCCTTTAACTGCTGTCACTCTATTGTTTAGACAGCCTGCTCCAAGCACCAGTTAATTACCAACAGCCATCTTAAAGGATCTTTTATGGACTTCCAAGTATTAAAGTTGTTTTTCAAACAAGGATTGAGTCTTCACTTTGAGATCTGACGCCCGTGGTTTTGGTACCGCTTGTGATATTTGAGATACTTCCTCCTCCGGTACTTACGCTGTAAGTTTACGTAAACACGTATCACTTATGTCATTGTCATGTCTTTCAAAATTTACGTTTTGAGAAAAAATCTACAGCACTTTACAGCCTTAAGTATTTGAGCACTTCTGCTGGGCACATAGAAGTACTGCTAACAAATATAACCATAAACTAAACAAACTTCTAAATACACCAAAAAGTATGCATTGGTAAACGACACGTTCGACAGTAAACAGAATACACCCATCGGCTCCCAGAAAGTCACCGAGGAGGTCCGAACACATTTTTTTTCTTCTACCACAAATCGAAAACCACTTGTCCCGAAGCTGTGTCCCAGCTCGCACTCCTACGCTAAACGTTCGAGATAAGGAATTTAGCGGCCTCCCCTAAGTTTACACTATATATTGATACAAAAATCGCTCCCTGAGAACTTTAAAAGGTGCCTTTTTTATTTTTCCTGTCGCATCAGTGGGAAATATAAATAGAATTATCGAGGGATGTTAATATTTTGACGCGATAGCGGGATGTATGTAAATTATTTCGGTTTCGAAACAATACTCGTAGGCGGAAGTTCCTATGATGTTATATTGGGTGTTAATTCCAGCAAATTTCTTTGAATTCTGAAGTTTCGCATGTAAATCTCCGCCGTGGTCCTATCGATTCGATTTTCAACTTCCATAGGTGTGAAACCTCACATCCATCAGTGCATTGCTCAGCTTTACTGTAATCTGGCTCTTTATTCATAACATCATCTTTATTTGCTATTATCCCATTGCTAGGTCTTCACTTTTCTTTTACTGTATATTTCATCACGACATCATCTTTAGCGTCATTGCCAGCCTACGTTATCTCCCCATCATCATCATTCATCCTTCTTCGTCCCTTCATGCTTCTTCAATCCATAATCCCGTACCATCGATGGCTCTGTTCCCACGAGGAAAGTAATCAGGCGATCAGTCAACATCCTTGAGAACAATCTATCACCTGCGCCGCTGATAGCTGATAAGTGATAACGTTAATTAGCACTATCTACAAAGTTTCACAGCAGGTGCTTTCGTCACCTTAGTTACAGGATGTGGGGAGATTGACGTTAGCACTTAGGGCTTGGTATCTTATGGATATAGTTTTGGCATCAATTGGTGTTGGTAGATGATTAGGATTCATTGAGAAGTGTTTTGGAGGTTTTAAAGGTAATTGTGCATGAAGGCCTCCAACAAGATGGACCGATGACCTGGTGAGGGTCGCTAGTAGCCGATGGATGCGAGACGCATAGGACTGGTTGTTGTGGCGACACTTGGGGGAGGCCTATGTCCAGCAGTGGACCTCTTTCGGCTGATATGAAGAGTGCATGAAAATTGGCGTAAAGCAAAATTTAAAAAATTGCATTCGATCATATTCATATCCCATTGCTTATGTTTATATTCAAATCTCAATGATTCAGAAAAGAAATAGACTATAGCGAATTTCCCAATAATTCCTTGTACGAAGTCCGTTACTGAAACAAAGTGTAAAATATAAATTCATGCATCTCGTCCAATACAATGGCAGGCCACATCACAAAGGCCCACTCAATCTATAAATACCTCGCAACAACATCCCAAAACCGATGTTTTGAGCAGTTTAATGTGTTGCTCCACCAATACGGTGTCATACCGGCGGCGCCTTTGATCCACCGTCAAAGATCACATCACAAGCGCCGACATCGCGACATAAAATCAAGACTGTGCAAACACGATAAAAAGCGTTTTTTAACTTTAATAAAATGTCGATCGATTACGGTTTACGACAGGAAATCGGAAATTGGAACGAGTTATATATAAAAGTTAGTGTCAGATGACTGCATGCACGTGATTTGCTGGTTTTTTTTCTGTAAACCATGTTGTAGATATTTATAGCCGTTTTTATTCTAAGATCTAAAGGTCAAAGATGAGCAAAACAAGTCTGCTTAGATAATAACTTTAAACGGAGCTAGTTTGAGAGAGAATATAAACTAGGTTGGAGAAAATGCGTCAGAGCTCACACAACACAACTCATCTTAACAAAAGTAAAGAAGATTAAACAAAGCAAGAAAGCAAAGATTCTCGAAATACAATCGAACCCCTGCCACACGAAGAAACAAAAATCCGTCGACATCCCTATAATAAAGCACACACAACTGACACATTATCTGTCCACACAACAGAATGATAGAAAAATAAACGGAAAACACCCATTTCAATTATTGCTAGAAGCACGCGAATGTCTGCCATTTGGTATATTTCCCATGATCGCTTTCCTTTACCAACAAAAGATAAGTTCTAATCCTATAAGATCTATAATTCCTGATATAAACATTGGAGGCACCTGCACTGGTTTATTGCTTATTTATTCCGGTTCTCAAGTAAGGATTAAGTTATAGCCAGCCCCCGAAGATTAAAGCTTAATGGAGGGAGCAATGGATTGATTTCTGAACGCGGTTCCCGCCAAATCTCCGCTTAACTTGGCTTGGGCGTCATTACATTCGATTTATTTGTTGTCTGTGCTTCTTCGAGGAGTTTTGTTATGCTGTGGTTGATTTTAAATTAAATTTTTGATATTCCATTGGAATGTTGTGCAAAACAATGTTTCGGAATGCTAGACGATTTTTTTGAAGCAATAAACTTATAAATTCTAATCACGACCACAAAATATCGTGAGCTTTTTGAGGTTTTGTTATACTTAATTAAAATTCACTAAAGCTCAAATACAACAGGCACGCTGTTGACACGTCAAAGATGAAATTTAAAGAAAGTCAAATAAAGAGTCTAGCTTGTTATCTCATGTTTAATTAACATCTAAGCACACAAGATTTACATAATTTCAAAGAAACATTCTCTTATATTATGTGTAGTGTGTTTGTCTCTATACATATATCAATAGGAGAACCTATCGTAGACACCTGTTCTCATTTGCTTAGGCGATGTTTGTCTTACATTTAACGCAAGTTTATCCTAACACTGTCGCACACAAATTATCAACTAATTTACGTGGCCCGACGATTTTTGATGCCATAAAGAATGCCCGCCGGGTCCTAAGCTTTTTAGTGTGTTTGCTGAGTATACGTTTGTAGCTCAGCCAGGAAAGCTTGAGTCAATATGAGTTTGTTTAGACATAGCCAATGGACGTTTCTGAGATTTTCAAATACATATTTGGTTGGTCTGTAAAGGCGTTAGTGACCGATCGATCAGTGATTGGTCAGCGCGGCGGAGGCGGGGCCACGTTATCGGCGATCGAGTTGATACCGCAAGTGACGTCACGTTATTGTCAGACCATTGATGGGAGCAACGTGCGTGTTCGATATTTGAATACAATTGAATTTGTTACACGTGAATACTGATATGAATCAATGACATTCAATGTCGCCATTTTTAAAGAAGTGACCACAAATATAAGCCTTGATCAAATTCACACAGATAACAAAAGATTTTTTTAACACTAAACTGTCAAAATGGCTGTTCTAATACCAAATCTTTTTATTTTAAATACAAGATGATCTCTTAAAGGTAATCAAACCGCTGAGCTCCCCAGTGACACAGTACAATAAAACAAGATAAAGAACTTGACAGGAATTCCTAATTCGCTAATCAATATTGAAACATCCCTTTACTGAACAACCCCTTTGGAAATATGTCTTTGAAATATTCCCTTTAAAGGGTTGAACAGTGTAGGGACGATCAATCGACATTTTGTCACAGATTTTGAAATATGATCGTCTTTCGCGGGTTATTTGTCTATAGAAAAGCGGGAAATTTTCTTGAAGAATATCTGTGGATTTTCCTTTAGGAAGTTTTTAATTACAGATTGTTTTAGTCACAGACAGGATCTGTCTGACAATCAAGCCTAATAAATACCTAAATTCTTAAAAAAGGAATAAACAAAGAAAAACTCAAGAAACACAGCTTCATTAAAATTGTAGCAAATTCTCCAATGAATACCTATCCGACTCTGAACTATTCAGTTGAAAGTTCCCTAATCAATAAACAAACTAACCCCAAAATCAAAGTTAACCCCTAACGACACCGATAGCAGAATATTTAAAGCCTAAACACACGAATGTTTTAAAAGTTAACCCACTAATTAATTCAAAGTTAGGTAAGCGCACATCGGTTTCATTCGGCGCATCAAATATTCAGTGTGTACACGCCTTATACTGAAGGCTTTTGGCCGAAGACAAAGATGCTTTTAAGCTTTCGTTTAGGGACTAAGGAAACGTGTTGAGTAGCTTTCTAAAAGAATTTTGAAAACAAAAAACAATGTTTAAATCAAATCCAATCCAATGTTTAAGTCTTGTATTTTATTAAATCTTTAAAACTTATCTCATAAATATATAGCATCATCAAAATATTCCCAATTACATAAAACAAATCTTAAAATTTAACCTATTAAAAACAATTCAAATTAAATTCTCTATTCAAACTCTTCCATATTCAAACGAGAGCTGCATCATGAAACCATAGACATAAAAAGACAAAACCTTCGCACCCGACGCCACTCTACGCCACTACACTAAGCTAGGTGGGATGTCGTCACTTCCCAACTGTGTCATCGCTGTTTATAATGTATCAGTTTTAAAACCATCGTAAACATTAGCCGACGGTCTTCCTTGCCGAGGTAGTTACATTTTGTGGGAGTTTCGGAACTTTTCACGTATATTTTGCTCACTTACCTCTGCGAGCTTTTATATACCTTTTGCTATTAGAGTGAAAGAACGTGGTTATGGAAAAAGACACATCCTTAACTACTTTCAGTGCATCAAACGTCATTCTAAATTCCATTTCAAATTTCGATAAAATTGAACAAAAAATTGACGCCAAGTTTTAAATTACAGTCTTGTTTAATTTTGAATAGCAATATCAAGTATTAAATCGCTTAAACACAGCTGAACGGCAAAGTGAGTCAACACTAGTTATCTGTATTCCCTGCGAGGCGGTAGCTTCAACGAACGCGACTAAGCTTCGAACAATGCCAGTATGTGCGATTATATGAACATTTTGATACTAGTGCTTGAATTGTTTTTAGTATGATGGGAAATGGAATTTAGAACTTTTATTTCTATCTTATAAATCTATACTTACATAATTTATAGGGTCTTTGAAAAGTCTGAGATCTAGAAGTAGGCACTGTTAGTAATTGAAAATTGTATGCTTCTACCGCTCTCCTAATTAGATCTAAATAACCATTTTTATTGAGTGATGAAAAACTAAAAGCTGTCAGTTTACTTCCCTTTACAAACAGTAAAAACAACAAGGAAAGAAATATACCAATAATAACAGTAAGTAATGGCCTCTTTCACTTATTACCTATGCATGCTAGGATCCCTTAAATTCAGACTTTATTGCCGCAAAAACAATATCATTGCTGCTTATGACGCCATCTTGGAAAAAAACTTTAAAGCTTCGATTACTTGCAGGTGCATCGTAGTCACGCTTTGAAACACACCTATCGCAGTAAAAACATTCTGCTAAGACTACCAAAATAAATTCGAACCAAAGTCGTATAATACACCTTCCAATTAGCGAATGAAGTTGGCAACACCTCCGAGATTCGGCACTACCGATCAACGATTTAATAGGCGATATATTAAATTGTAATTAAGGTGCAACCCTATTGTGCCGGAGGTAATACGGATTTGTCGTACCACTTGTCTACCAACCGAACGAAAATTCGGAGTCTTAAAGCTAAGTCGGTCGATCAGTCGGGGGTCTTGGTCAACAGTTTCGAGTAGTTGTACGATTCGTCGAAAGATAAATCGTATGTCGTAAGTTACCTTAACAATATGTTGTTGATAGTTTTATTGGAACCTTGGGTCCCTTGTGGACGTAAGAAAAGAACGCTGTGAAATGATTTTCGTCTGATACTTCTCAAAGTGTTTTCTCATTGTTAAGATTAGGCATTGAGGAAATGTCAAATAAATGATTACACGTGTAAGAATCGAGGTCGAAAATGGTTTAAAATCAGCATCCACAATCCACATTGTTATATTTCCTTGTTTACGTCTTCCCAGTTCATAATCCTTCGAAAGTAATTACGCACGTGTATGTTAAAATCGGATAATTACAGAAGATAATTTAATACCAACTGACAATTAATGTATCATGATGATCGTAATTAATTCTATTGTTTTTGTATACATTTTGTAAAATAAATAGCTAAACAATTAGGAATAGACGTCATTCTAAGTATCCTTCTACTAAAATAGCTTTTTCGATTTTTAAATTTGCACGTGTCGTCAAATTAACAAAAAGTCGTGTTTAATTATTTAAAAAAAAAGATAAAGTCGTTTTCCTAAAACTTAGTCGTCTAAAATAGTCACAATGATGTATACTTAAATGAATCTTTGTAAATGATGTTAGAATCTCTCAGTCATTGGTTGTGATAGCAATACCCCATCTTCAGGCGATGTATTATTAATAAATTCTAATCCTAGCGACCCTTGAGACAGCACCCGTCGGCTACCTTAAATACACATAAAATAATACCAATAAATGAACGGCACAGGTACGGGCGGTCTTATCTCCCTAATAGCCATAAGATACCGTTCAAAGGAGCCCAGTCCCAATAAATTTATTAAAGGAATATTGCCAATAGAGACCCAGCACATCCTATTAATTAAAATACTTAATTAATTCACCTGGAAATTGTTTAATCAATTCACTTTTGACCCAATTTATTGGGGTAAATCGAACTGAGTCTGTGACCCGCCATCTTGTGATAATTAAAAGCTTTATATTACAATCAGGTAATCTATGGGATTGTGTTTTAATTATGATTACGGTGTTTGGGAATTTGGGTGAGGTGGAGCCCACTCATGTAGGCTCATTATTTAAACGTTTTCCGATGTTCTCTGTTCGTACAGGCATGGAAACTCCTGTTTCTGCCTTATACCGCGAGCTATCTTTTCTTTCTCACTAAATTTCTGTTGCCCTGCTGTGTCTCGACGATATCTTATTATGTTTTTCTTCGAACACTCATAACACCTAATTTTCCTTGTTGCAGCATGCTCCGAGCACTCGACCTAGGCGGTGGAGAGCGATCTTTAGAGCGAAAACCTGAAATTCGCTCGCCGAGCACTGCACCTTCACTCCGAGACCACTCGGCCGAGCGAGAGCGAAGTGCCGAGCGCCGGGATACAGGTACGTCACTAGTGTGGAGCCACGAGTATGGTGAGTGGACTGACCACTTGAGCCGAGCAAAATTTAGGGTCGTGTTCCACTCAGTTTAGTCGTGTTGGTTGTAGACTCCTTGCATGCGGCCCGAATGATGACGTCACGTTTCAAAAGGTTATTTAATCTCTAGTGACGTCCCTTCGAGCTGGATACTTGGTAACATCGTCGTCAAGTCAACATTGGAAATCGATCGCGGCCATCAGCTATGCACGTTCGATGTTCAAACCTTGTGTATGTCCGTAGCTAGTTCGTGTTCGCTTCACTTTTCTGTCCGCAAAAAACAACAATTCGCAAAAAAAACGCGCGGAGTACGAGGAATATCCAGTTCCCACCACCTCAGCCATGCCGCTCACGGACGCGCGTAATCGTTTCAAACTTAGGCTTTAGAATTCGGAGCATGCCATGATGCCGACATGAGAGACGCCGCGCGCGCATTAAACATTCGTACGCCGTTGCCGAATGATTGCGACGCTTACGAGCGTGCGTGCTAGCCCTGCCCTCTCCCCCCGACCCAAGACACCCGCCCGCGTCCCCTCCTCGTGTTCCCGCGTAACCGTGCTCTCACTGCAGGTGTCGAGGAGTGGCCCAGCACGCCGCCGCCGCTCAACAACAACACCACGCACCACAACAACAACGGGCCCACGCCGCTGCCGCTGCCGCCTCCGAGCCCCTTCCGCTTCGAGGAACACCGCACCTACAGGTTCGCGGAGGACATGGGGCCGCTGCCACCCGGCGCGCTGGTGGGCCGCCTCGGCGACTCCCTCATCCCCAAGGGCGACCCGATGGAGGCGCGACTGCAGGAGATGTTAAGATACAACATCGACAAGTACGCGAACACGAACCTGGACACGTTGCACATAAGCCGGAGAGTGCGGGAGTTGCTGTCGGTTCACAACATCGGACAGAGGCTGTTCGCTAAGTACGTGCTGGGACTGTCGCAAGGCACGGTGTCGGAGCTGCTGTCGAAACCGAAGCCCTGGGACAAGCTGACGGAGAAGGGGCGCGACTCGTACCGCAAGATGCACGCGTGGGCCTGTGATGAGGCCGCCATCATGCTGCTCAAGTCACTGATCCCTAAAAAAGGTACTTTTCTAGCACATTCTCACGTCTTATTCGATTTTACTGGGGGATTTAAGTCAGTCGTTTGTTTTGAGTAAATATCGTCGTGCGGATTTCCCTCGTCGAGCTTGATGCGAATACCATAGGATCGAGGAATGTTTTTTTTACTTCTGAGCTACTAAGCAGAATATGGGTTTTATTTTTGACCACTTCCTTTCCATTACTGATTCAATGGTATTCGCAGTTTCGCATGTCAGAGCTCTGAACGTACCAAAAGTGATATAAACCGTTAAATGACACTTAATACGTCCCTGTGACAAAATTATCTAATCATGTTTGGTACGTCAGGCCACGATCATCAATTCCTTTTACACGAATCATCTGAACCGTTTGACGCGCCGGTTATCTTAGCTTGTCAAGCTCACCTGACAATACAAGTCATCAATCACGGCTCCACTCGCCTACGAATACAAAAGATGTTTACATTTTCCGCGTCAATTACTTGATACGCGAATATTGATCAATCATTGCGTGTATGGTCAATCAACGCGTCAGTTAGGAAAATTCGAAGTTTCAATTTTTAAATTAACGGTTTAGAACGCACTCGAAGCTTCTTCATATAGTTCCGCACTCTTTTTTGTTTTTTTAACACTATTATTTTATTTTTTGTTTTGTTCCTTTATGACCTGTCCCTCAATCCTTTTCCTCTACCCTGTACCCTGTCTCGTGCGGAAGTATCAGGAACTGCTCTAGAGAAAGAGAGGGCAAGTAAACATCTTCCACACTTTGTAAAATTGTTATTTTTGTTTTTTTTTTCTAATTGAATACCTATTGCGTACTGTCTCTACCATTTTCCAAATATTAGCGTCATTTGCGTTGTAATTTTATACAGGTTCTTAAGCTCGCGATCTCTATAATAGGGAAAGTCTTGAAAGTGGAATTTTATAGAGATATCCTCTTTCAAAGATTAGCCAAATTATTGGAAGCAACTTATCTGAAAATACGAGTTCATTTGTTACATAAATGGAAAAGCGGAGCGGACACGCACTACGACGAACTCGCCGCGAAGCGATAGCGTTCACGTTCAGTTACATGGCATAGCAACTGCTACTGTCACTCGAGCTGCTTTGTATAGTGCATGGCACAACTTTAACAAGTATATGTACACTAAAGCTAAACTTTAACATATACCTACGGACTATAGAACTTTGCTGAGATACCTACATATGATGTTGAGGCATTTAATATATTTTACGTATTCAAACCGATTTCAATCATACTTTTAGACCAATTGTAGCCATACGTTTATCGAACTTTATATTCTCATTGACAATCGCTATTCCTATCAATTGCTTTCAATAAAAACTTGAGAATTTTAAAATCAACACGTAATACAACCACAACAGGAACAGAAATTCGGTGGAATTAAAAAGAACGTACTCATTGTAAGGCTGTGTACACATTACCGACAATGCACGACAAAGTATAAATCTGCGAATACAATGGACTCTTGTGTATTAGCCTTTGTCCCCATCGATAGGGATGAGCTCAAATAGATTGAATTTCAGATAATTCCCGGAAGGGTTACGGTTTTCTTATTTCGCTGCGATGTTATGCGGTTTTCGTTTTTCTATTCTGGTTATTGCTGATTGGTGTTTTGGCCACGTTTATGGGGTTATTATGCAGGGAAGATGGATGCATTCTCCCTTTTTAGCGGATTTTCATTGTTCGCGGAAAAGTTAATCGCTGTAATTCGTCGAAATGAAAACAATAGCTTTGAGCGTTCTTTAATTTCTTTCTGTATGTTTATTTTTATCGATGGATTAGACTTTATGAGGCTTTGGGTACATCCGAGGCTAGTAATAGGTAGTAGGTAATGACAGCTCATCCGTCACGCTACCTACGTAATCAATCTAGCCAGCTATCGTGGGAAGCAATTTCTTCCGATTGAAGATACTTTTCCAAGTTTCAATCACTTGATTACCTGGTAGTTTGTCTTCTGGAATATTTCTCTAGAAGAAGTGCTTTTTTCGTAAACGTTTCCATTTTATGACTGATAAGTACCTATTTCATTTCTGCCTTGCTGGTCCGACATTATGATAATTTCAAGTGTAGTTCATTGAATTCAACTGATATCCTGAAAATCATTTTGAAAGAAGGTATAGCTTTGAAGGACGGTTTATGTCCCGTTCAAACCCAACTGTTGCTTTGTATCCTAGAAAGCGTAGAAACGTAAAATCACGTACAATAACGTCAATACTGTTACGTAACTACTAAGCAGCAACGTATCATTTCGCTGCAACGTTATGGGTGTCGGCTATTTCCCAGTTCCCACGCTACACATGCATAATGTCCGTTCGTCCGTCCGTTGCGAAACGATTGTTGTTCGACGTTCACACGCGACAGCGTTGTGGTAATGCTGGCTGGTAGGCTGTGGTTTGTGTTCAAAATAAGAATAAAACCTTACCACCATTTTGTGACGTTGAGCTGTCAAACGTCCATTGAGCCACGTAAGGCAAGACTTGCAATGTGCCTTTCGCAGTAGACATAGGTACTACTCTACTCAATGACAGTTCAATACCTACTTTTCGATTACTAAATAGAAAAGATAAGTAATAGAACAGATTTTATATGCAATAGAAATATCTTACAACGTTTTCATGTAACACCGTTCTAAAAACCGTATCTATTAATTAGTTATCTATTGTTTATCTAGCTAGTAAAAGTTACTTTACATCTACGTACTCCCAAGTCGACACAACATAAACATAATTGGATAAACGTCGCACGCGCCGTAACAATGGCGGATCAATTAAAACTAGCTACACTAACTTCCCGCCCTTCAAAATACAGCGCGCAAAAACCGTAAATAGTATTTATTAATGCCGTACTCTATGTTCTATCATCGATTGTTTTTTCATTTTGTCTATGGTTTATGACGTTATAACATTATAAAGGCCAGTTTCATTTTATCATTCATATTTATTGTTCGTTTACATATAGGTAGTCTAACCGTAATTAACTATTTATTTTTTACTTCTTTTATTATTCCTTTTTTTATTTATAAGTAATAAATTTTGTATGAATACATATTTTATACCTCAGCGTAAATCAAACGTCCATATTTATAGTTTTATATACGATAATTGGTTGTTAGACCAACAACGTTTCTCCTAATCAATTAATAGCGAAAAACAAACTCATTTCCAAGAAAACTTTTGTGTGTATTCCAAGCTCACGATTACACGGTCTAATTGCAGGTAAATAGTGATGTAAAAATTTTACGGTGTTAAACCGATACCTGTAGCTGTCGTGACTGAATTCAATTTTCAAACGCGCACACAGCAAATAAATCGGTAAACTATCGTCGTACATCGGGTATACACAAGACAATAATATTATATTATTTTTCACGGGCACTAAACCGCGATGTAAGTTGGCTACGTTCTTTATTCATATAATCCTTCATTCCAATTAAGTTTAATAATGGTGGTCGTAATTATTGCTCTTATTACTTGTACGGTTCAGTGACGAAATGCTATAACGTAGACGTCTCGTTGTTTATGATCACTAAAATCGATTTAAAAGCTTATTGGTTGAGATAAGTATCGTATTTCATATGTGAGGCAGTAAATCTTCAGCATGCACTTTTTCACGTGATTAATTCAAAGCAAGCTGCTTTATTTTTTATAAAAATTAAAAATATAAAAACTTATCTCAAAAACATCTAATTTCAACGTTTCTAAAATGAATGCTTTGAAAGAATCAAAAGTTCAAGATATGCAAAGTTTCCCAAGTAATCGCTCTAACTAATCTAATCGTTGGCGTCGAAAAAACGAAATTTAAAAAAACGATATTGTTATCACAATAAGAGCCGCTCTAAATCTAAATTTCAAAATCAATGGCACCAACATTCCAAAAAGTCGTTTGTAAATAGAGCTCGACTTAATGTCCGAATACACGCAGAGAATTTGGAGAACCCAATATTTGGACGAAGTTCGCCTCTCAAAAGCATTTCAAGCGTAGCGTGAAAATCTATTTTCAATGGGCCACTATCGGCCGGCACAGGACACCCGCCAAAGGCTTTATGCCCGAAGTTAAGCGTCCTCGATGCTCCTATACTGTAAACTCCCCTTGTAGAGCTCTTAGTTTAACGCTAAGCAAATTTTAATATTCAATTGTGCTTTTGCATGTTCGGGATTTGTTTTACAATAGTGCTTCATATTCGAAGTTTTGAAACTGTAGTGGTTGACTAAATATTAGTACCTACGATACTTTCTGATCTACACGACTACACGGTTCATATCAAGCATGAAGCGCTGTTAATTTATTGTTTCCCATAACACCATGAGCAATTAAGCATAATTATCTTTAATGAGCCAATTATTATCTCTCGACAATATTCTTGTCTAGCCGTTCTGTTCGTTTTAGAGCCAATTATTCACGAGTAAAGTCGCCACACATCTTACCCAATAGCCATTGAACTTGAAATGTAAAGTTGCACATGTAAAGTCCTCGTAATAAGTGATCGATGTGGTCACGTAAGGCAAAAGACAGAGGCAGCCCGCACGGGGGACTGTCAAAGTCGTTTAGAAGTGAGCGGAGTTGGGAACTCGGCAAGTGTATTAGCGGGCCGGCTAATGCGCGCGGACAGCGCATCGAGCGCGTCTCGCGAGCGGACACGACTCGCCGTCTTAACTCACTGACTCTAAACCGAACAGGCTTCTTCACGATTCATTTGAATGTGTTCTATTTTCAATTTGACTGTCTGTGTTTTTTATTATGAATTAAATACTTTTTGGATATTAATTTTATAAAAGATATGCGTTTTTATAAGAAATTGAAAATTGAATGCTTCATATCGTTATTTGTCATCATGCCAAGTTTTGTTTGAAATTCTTTAATATATTTAAAGTTTGATGCGATGGTAATTTTAAATACTTATCCACAAATACCAAAATACATTTGTCAAAATGTCACAATAATGAGTGTTTTCCTTAAAACAGAATACCTAATGTGTACAAAGATGTGACTGGAATTTCTATAAAACAGTTAAAATATGTTTATCGACGAGAGGGAGGACCTCTCGTCGATTAAGTATTTGACAATTAGACAGATTACTGACCTTTTGTGAACTGAAAACTGTATCCAACTAAATCTATTTATGTCTGTGGATACCTACTTAATCCAATTTACAGAACTATCGGGGAGGGTAAATCGATTCCTCTATAATATAAATACCCAAAATGAGGGTGTATCAGCTAAAAGTAGCGAACAAACGAGACCATAACACATAAATCATAAACTTTGAAACACGAAAATTCGTGTTGATAATCACATAATAATTACCGACCCGATAAAACCCGCCGGGATCGACGGGATCGAAGGGCTTAGCTCGTAATGAGAATAAAATTGGCAACATATTTGTTCATTTACCAATTGTAAGTTATACGTATAAAGTTTTTGATAAATCGGTTCATTGACGTGAATCCGAACAAAGAACTGTTTGGGAGGCACTGTAACCTAGCGCCATCTCGTAGCAAGCGGCGAAACTAAAAATAAAAAACTTAACTAGAAAACGACAGGCTTTAGCAGTAAGTGACATAACCTGGATGCATTTTACAAACACTTATGAAATTACGATGACTGAGACAAACATTTAATTTACGACGCAATTATCGCTAAAGTATTATTACAAAGGACATTTCCAGCAAAAAGTTTCGCGACGGCCACTTAGAAAGCACCTTTGAAAAACTAAATGCTCGTTTAAGAACGTTTAAGCAGAAATAACTTGGAAAAAAGTGTGGTATGCACACAACAATGTGTACGTAACGCCATCTGTCGCCGAGTAGCGTAAAGCTAGTGTAGAGGTCAAGAAATTATTTTGCGAAGAATGTCCGTCGTCCCGCGGCTGCTTTGATGGCTTCCGACGAAGCAATCAGACCTCTTTACGGGCATATTTATGATTATAATACCGTGTCTCATTATATACTTTATGATTTTATACCTAAGCGACTGTCCAAGATAATAATACCTAAGTAATTGTTACGGCTGAACGCGTAAACGACTTGACAAGCGAGACAAACGTCTTCTGTCCTTTTCTAACTAATAGATATCCAAGCCAATAAAATTGTAGAGAATTTTCCTAATAGAGTGGACTGTTCTAAGTGACTAATAGTTTATAGTTGGGAGATGTTCTTTTATAGTACTTAATTATTAACGCAATAATAGAACCACAATTGGTTTTTTACAAGTGAGCAAATATTATTTCGTTAGTTAATTGTTTAATTATGCCTTCGTAATTGTGATAATATGAAATTTTAATTACCTAATAAACATTCTTGAAATCTAAATAAGAGAACGATCTTAATATTCTGATTGACGTAGGTAATTCAATTGTTTTTTTTGAGTTCAAGATTTAGAGACCGAAATGGTATTAGGTACCTACTTAGATTAAAAATCTGACTATGGAAAAACAATATTCAGCCAGAAATGTCAAACGGCTGTCATTTTTGTACCTTTGTTGGAGAAAGTGTCATCAAAACTATTAAACTCCAACCCAATAGCATTACATTCAAACTGCACTTAATTTATTCACATAATGTGGACTCACTTCATAGTCCTTAACACAATTAGCTTTTAATAGCCAAACTAAATTAAGATGGCGCTAAATTATCGCAATCAAGAGCTCTTGTTGTAAAGCGTTCCGTTGCAATAATTTTGTTGCGTTTTACATTTGAACAGACAAATATATTTTAATGTATATCAGTTGACACACGGGAATTAACTTCAGAGAAATATCGGGGTTAACTATTTTCATCTACGGTGTTACAAAGACATTTTATGACTTTGCTTATTATAATGCTCGTCATTTTGTCTTGAGGAAATTAATTGAAAAGTTTCATTCAAACTTCTGACTTTATTAGTTGTCAATTTAGTGTAAATTTACAATAGACTTCGAATGGCATTGAACAGACTTCACATATCTACAGAAGCTTAAGATTTTCTATGTTGAAACTTTGAAACCCATAACTTCTTTGCACAATCATACTATTTGTGAAAAACTAAATCAAAAATCGAACGCGCTCAAAATCCGCACATATTATCCGAAAAAGGTCTTAATTCGTCAACAATACGTAGAAAAAAAACAAAGAAGGGCATTCTCGTTCGTCAAACAGGCGACCGAAGCGCGGGTAATTATTTTAATAAAGCCGCGGTTGCACCGCCGGTCGTAAACACGTCGCGCAACCGTCGCTACGTCAACGCCCACCGTTCACTTTCAAACGTTTCGATTTTCGCGCAAATGTGATCGAGAATGCACCCGGACTGTCGCTGTTCCGGCCAAAATAATGATGTGGTTTGTCTGGATTGATGATGAAGCGAGAGGAGACGCATTCAGCGCCTGGAGCTTTGTTGAATGTTTGATCGATCTGCTGAATGTTGAGCGCTATTAATTCCGCGATGCGATCCTTAATTGGCATCTATGTTTAGAATAGTGTTTAACACTTAGCTGTTGGTGATCTTAGTTTTACTGGCGCCTTGCTCATATCTCTTCCGCATGACAATTAAGTCAAGACTTAACTTATAAAGGCTATTTCTTGCCTAGAAAAACATCTTGAGCAAACTTCAACAGAAACTATACAAGCATTTCAGAGAAAAGATCAAAATTGTCTCGCGCCAAATCGCGGGCGCCATTTTGCGAACCGTTTTCACAACAGTTTAATAGGAAATTAAGTGCATCCTGACGTATTATTCGTCGTAATTAATTACACACGTTTCCTTAGCAAACCTCGAGTTATATATCAGGGATCTGTCTCACAAGATGGGTTGTTTAAACTGTCAGTTCGGACGCGATTTGTGACCGACCATTTTACATCTTTGCTCCCCGTCTTGCATAATTAGTAAGGATTAATGTGTAGCTATGAATGACTCGTCATTGTGCCGCGAAATAGTTTTAATCCAACACACTCGCAAATTAAATCAAGCTCTAGATTTATCTATAAAAGTCACACAATTTATGACCGCGAATTGTGTAGCATGTTGAAAATATTTCCAGTTATTAAAAAATGCGACCGCAATTTCAAAATGGCGTTTTGACAGATACTCCACGTCAAAGCAACGCGCTCTAGTAGCGAAAAAATGTTTGTAATGACTGCCAAGATCACATTTTGACCTTTTGTCACCTATTTTAAATGCACCACATTTCCGCACTTACGATGCCAAAAGAGCGTTTACTTACACAGCAAGAACTGTGATGTTCTTTGAGGTAGTATTCCTGGAAAATTTTACGACTAAGGTCGTTCATGTCAAATGTTGATACATCTCAATTTTATTTCGTAAACGTGCTTTATTTTTTCAACACGATATCAATGAAGCGATCAATTCGGTCTAATTCTTTGATCTTGGGAATGTTTGACAATGATTTTGACATGAATGTTCTGTTTTATCATCAATTTTATTCTTAGCCACTAGTCCGTGTTTGTTCAAAGTGTTGTATACTCAGCGCTTTATAGTAGAGCTCCAAAAATCTTTCGACGGTTAGGAATGGGGTATAGACTTGCCATCGATCTTTCTTTTTTCAATTTTCACGCAACAAAAGCCCTCTCGCGTTAGCGCGTGCTCGCGTGCCGCGCCGCAATCAATCGCCGCCACAATCAATAAAGCAACTGTGCGAAATCAATGCTTTCATACCAGCTATTAATGCGGTACACGGGAAAAATCGCCACATTGTCACGGCACCTTTGATATATTTTATTTGTGGAAAAAAACAGTTTGACGTTTCGAAGATGGCGGCAATGTATTCAAATTCGACGCTGTTTAGTCATCAGTTACGCGTTTGGCGGTTGAACGAAAATTAAGCAAATTCAACGGCTAAACTATCGTAAACAACATTTACGTGGCACTTAAAGCTATGGAGTCGAAATTCGATGAAAATAGTTGTCGTTTTTAAGTAATAACTGTAAACAAAGACGTGCCACAGACCTTAAAATCAATTAAAAACAGCACATGAAGCGGCAGACGCGATCGGCACTAACTGCGTTACTCCGCCTGTAGTTAACGGGAATTCGGTTATTTCGTTAAAAAACTTCGCTGCGCTATCGTTAAAAGTTATACAGATAAGCTCCGGGGAGACGCCACGGTGTAGTCTGCAGTTTTTATGCTGTCATCTCACTGCATATACACAGCAAATACAATGAAATAGGTACCAACGTCTGCCTAGCGAGGGCTGAAAACTACTGAACCGTACCTAATGAAGTTAGAACAAGAGAAGACAGTTTTTTTGCGATAATACAAATAATGCTTAGCTTTATTTTTTATTATTGATAGACACGCGCTTGACCACTATCTCACCTGATTGTAAGCGATGATGTGGTCGCAGATGGAGCACGCTTGCCTAGAAGTAACCTAGTTTTAGCACAAATAACGATACGGCCTGGATAACTAATGGCCAGAACCATGACCCATTAACTGACAAAAACAAAGTTTCTAAGCGGTAGTTGATGAATTTCGTCTATATTCCACCACGTAGTGATAGCACTCACTCAGTTTAATCTATATAGACGAGTCCCTGAGCGGGGCTGACAAAATTGATTATTGAATCTAGTTACAAACTAGCGGGTACCGAGATTTTAACCCTCGAGGGAGTGTAAGCAAAGACTTTTTATTTTGTCCCGCGTACGTATATTGTTAACATTTCGTAATTTCGTGAAGAAGATAATTATTCGACGTCTAGCGTCAACAGAGAATGTGATAGGAATATGTAATAAATAAACTGTGGAATTTATATTGTGACACGAAAATTGTTTCATAGATTAATCATATCGGAGACAAAGAAAATTGCGAGAACTAAGCTTTATACACACAAGCTCGAAATGATGTAGGTCTGTAGATATATTAAGTCGCCGAAATGATTACAGTCTGTTGACAAAACACAGGGATCATTCAAATAAATTGATCTATAAAAATGATTTAAATACCAAACTCAACCTACGATGTAAATCTCTTCCTAAACTAATAATAATTTAAACTTTACAACTCCGCCGTAAATCTTTAAAATTATTTCACTATTATAACGCGACACATTTTAATACGGTTTTACTACTGAATAATAAAAAGCCTCACCCTCAATATTATACTTCTAAAGAAATCGTGTCATTTTCGCACTCGTGACGTCTACAATAGTTTAGCCAGCAGCCAATCAAATGCACGCAATTTGAAATTCGGTAATTTTCGGCTCAATCAACGAACGTGATTGTCCATTATGTGTAACTGCGTGATCACCGAAATACAAGCGGATCGCATGTTTACATAACATAGATTCGGCGAAGGTACCTCACCGAGCCACTTAAATATCTACTGTTGGATTTCTCCGGTGTGCGGAGCGCACAAACAAATCATTCCTAGAATTGTCTTACTCGTCCTTATCTTAATTTCATGAGGCCGCTTCCTTCGGCGCACGTACTGTGTGTGGATGTATGTGGCTCTCGTCACATGCACAGGACCATTCTGTTTCTCTCTCGTGTGGAATCAATTGTGGTCGGTGCCCCCGTCGCCGCAGATTGCCATCTAGCACGCGATCCCGATCACCCGACCCTACGCACGCGACGTCGAACAAAAGAAACTTACCAATCGAAAATTATATCATTCCAGACTTTACCTCTTCATTTTCGACGTTATCGTGTTTAACGCAACGAAAGATTTATGTCGTGTCGTTATCGAATAGTATTTCGATGTCTAGGGGCTCCTCATTGAAATACTTCCGACACATGCAATAATATTTGTACCATTTCATTGTTGCACCACTTAGCACCTAATTTTAACTCAGATGCCCGTTTATGCAACTATTTCTTTTGCATATAATTAACAATTCAAATGCGGTATTTTTTCCGTGCTCTGCAACACTTTCGAGCGGCCCTGACGTCCGTTGCCGACGACGACTCGAATGCAAATGAGCATCGATCGCCTGTGTGACGTATAGAGCGCGCACTTCTCACCCCTTTCTTGCGACTACCCGCCAACTTGATTTACAATCCCGGATACGAGTTCCCCGTTCGAATCCAACCTATACGGTTAAATTACGAACGTTACTTTTTTCACTATGTCACAGTGACACTATAATTTAGGGCACCGCCCCTTTACTTTCCAAAGCCTTTGAATATTCATACGACTATAGCAATCAATAACGGCCACAAAGAAAATAGTTTTCGCGTGCACGCACGCGATATAATGTCGCATAAACAAATAATTTCTTCGTTTTTATTGTTATCCTTGAATTATGTTATTGCCACTCGAATTTACACGGCCCCTTTCCCGCCATCGCCATCGGTCAGAAGCGATCAGACGGCGTCCGATAAATTTTAAACTTCCGTGACTGGGTGACGTTAATTGAGCGCGTTTTTTTAAAATTTCCATCAAAAATGCACATCTTAATGGGCCACAATAAAAACTGATATCATTACATACTTTATAGTCTAGCAGATAAGAAACGCGAATGAAACTAGATCAATAAAAATGTAATATTTAGAGTAGTCGCGTCCCG
Source organism: Melanchra persicariae (assembly GCA_947386135.1). NCBI lineage: Eukaryota > Metazoa > Arthropoda > Insecta > Lepidoptera > Noctuidae > Melanchra > Melanchra persicariae. Next base: position 1,431,848 of record OX376661.1, on the reverse strand, counting down.
TGGGCCGGCCATGTTGACGAGTTTGATGTGTGGGTACCTACACAAAATGGCGCGACCTGCGTTGCGTCACACGCCTGTGGAAATAACCTCAGTTTTTTGACAATATTTCGAAGCACGTCGCAGTAATTGCCCGCGTGTCGTTTACAGAATAACAAAATGTCTGCAACAAGATCAAAGGCATTAATAGACGTGTGTTGAAATTTATCGACGGCCCGTATGTCGAAGGATGAATACATACATACAAATCGCGTCGAGACGTTTGTCTGTGATTTCAAAATTATCTGCTATATTTGCAAGACGCTTATTTATGGAGTACTTTTATAGTTTTGTATTTACGTCCGTCCGTTTACATTGAACATTAAATTACTCGGTTCATAAGAGATAACTGCGTGCTTCGCATTTTGATTCGCTACGATATGTCAAGCGGTTTTGAAGTTATAAAAGAAAAACCGCAAGGACCGCCCTGAGGCGAGCCGCGACTTGGAAATAAACTAAATAATCAGCTAGTCGACGTCGGCGGACGAGACACCGTTGACATTCTAATTATGTTTTGATCGGCACCTATTGACATAACTGGTGTCTTTTTGATACTAAAATTGAATGTCGAAGAAGGACTATTCCATCAGTGTCGGAAAAATACAGAATTTGCCTCATTCGCATTTATATACGGTCCTCATGAACTACAAATGACTAAATACATTTACATCATTATTTGAAAAGTTGTTGCTGCTCATTTGTTCAAAATAAAATGTGACAGATCATGCGTTTCGATTTAAAATTGGAACGTCACCATGAGTCAATATTATTCCGTTTTACGACAGAGTTGGAAAAGCCAGCGGAATTTGTATTTCCAAAACATAAAGATTAAGTGGCAATTTACGCAAACATTAGAAATGTAATTAATTTATAAACGAATCACGTATGTAGAGTTATTGTATAAAATTATGGTCACACAAGATCATAATCTGAAATAATGTTTTAAAATATTTGTATCACGTTCGCTCAGTCATAAGTCGTTAAGCTCGTGAACGGTTGATTTTACAAAAAATAGTGTCTATAGAAGGACATAACACAACAGTTTATTGTATGATTTGGAACGTGAGAATCACCAGAAAGTGACAACATTGCCAATGAAATTTTCGAAAGTGAAAACAATAAAGTTTTACTTGCGAGACAAAAAAAACCTCATAAAACTGGTGAAAGTTGAAAAAAAGCATTTCGAATGCCAAAACACTGAGTTATTGCTCTATTATAATCTTGACATCTAGTATTTAGAAATTTGACACTGGTAACCCTTTCTAATGTTGTAGGTAGTATCATGGTATGTGACTGTCAAGATAACTTTATACTTAGGAAAACATCAGTAAAATGTATATCAACGTTAAAAATAAAACGTATAAACAATGTCACTGCTCTTTATCTTAATTCATTTTTAACTCTCAATAAATAAAATACACTTTACGTTCCAATAAAAGCCCGTTGTGAGTTTTCGAAGAAAAACAATTGCAACGCACACCATTATGCTTTTTATTGTCAAATAATTAGAGAGCAACTCAGCGCAACAGCAGACAAATCTAAAATAAACCAAGCTGAAATACTTGTGAGGAAATTAGCGTACATATTGTCGGTTTTAAAATAAAATTTAAGGACGCAATTAAGTCTTTGTGATCCTTGAAAATTAATACGTCAACTCACAAACGATCCGTTTTCGGAGTCGTTAAAATACCGCAAAGCAAATAACATTATCGTTTTTCTTTAAACACTTGACGGATGTGGCCGATTTTTAACGTACATTGGCATACAATATGTACCTACGTACATACACAATAAGAGTACAGTTATCTAAAGAGATGGCGTCCAATTATTATCATGTTCATAAGATAAAATAAATGAGGGCGCCGCGCTAGCACCGCTCGGATTTAACACCAAAAATTCTTTGAACTCGAAATATACTGTAACAAATATTACCCGCAAGAGATCCGAGTATCCGAACATTATGCGCGCACTTTAATTCTATAATCATCTCGGCGAACGTCTAAAACTAATTACGCGACTTAATTAAACTAATTCTGAGCGTACATCACCATCTAAATAGTGTCGTTTCATTGTGAGAGCGGAGACAATATGTTGACAGGATGAATGACCACAGTATGGCGGGCGGGATTCACGCGTAACTTCACTTGTTTATGAGTGCGCGGGCGCAGTTTTAGGATTACTGGGCTTAGGCGATGAGTGCACGTTCCCATTCAACGATTATCTCTAAAGCGCTATGCATCGCTGTAGAGTTTAAATGAAGCGCCTAATTTCAATTGTACCAAATATAACTCGCGTATTTATTACTTGGCAACAGTTAAAGCTACTAACACGGATGTACGCAGCCCTACGTGTGTGTGCGCGAACAATTTAGCGGCAATTAAAATTGTTCGTGTGGGGATTCGAATGCAAAACGATTGCAATATATTTTGTAGAAATATAGCTGTTTACATTGTATAATTAACAACATCACAACTTTTGCTCCATATACGCCACGCTATTGTTTCTGCTTCGATTTCATGGCTCACAAACAAGCTATCATAACGTGAAAACCAATAAAACTAACTTTGTAATTCGCAAACTCATAAAAAAATTCGTGGAAATCTCGTACGATTCGAGCAATCCTGAATTTACTCAACCTTATTTTAGATTAGATAGCTCGTTAGGCTGAACCCTAATTGATTTCACGGTAACAATACTTTGTTTTTTATTTCTAGTTGGGACGAAGGATGGCACTGGCGCAGTGTTCGGTCGGCCGGAGGGAGAGGGCGACGACAGGCTCACGCACGCAATCCTGAGTGAAGCGCATCTGATGAAGACACCCAGCGGACCTCCCCACAACGATGACTCTAGAAGCAATGAGGACTCTAGCTCGCCGAGAACTCAGTGTCCCTCACCTTTCTCCAATAAGGTAGGACATCAATAACTCATTACTAAAATTACGAAACTAAACACAATCACCCAATATATATCTTCAAATTAAAAAATACGGAAACAACGGAAATTACTAATTACTATTTTATTCTCTCTTCAGGACGGGAGTCAAAACAGAAGACTAAAGAAGTATGAGAACGACGACATTCCTCAAGAGAAGGTGGCGCGCATATATCAGGAGGAGCTTGCCAAAATCATGACTAGGAGAGTAGAAGACATCCGCCGTGACGGTTTCCCTGGGTATGTCTTTATTTTGTTCCCGTAAAACCAATGTTAAATTATTAAAAATCTTATAGTAGCTAAAAATGTTAACGAGAACAGCATATCTAAAACTAACGAATAGCATGTTTCCCCCTTTTTTCAGCGGCGGCATGCCACCACATATGGAGAGGCCACCGGAAGACATCCGCATGGCCCTGGAAGCGTACCACAGAGAACTTGCCAAGATCCAGCCGACTGGCAACATTCCCAACCTCCACAACTTGCCAGCCATGCCGCCCTTTCCAAACCTTCTCGCGTTGCAGCAGCAAGCGATGCAACAAGCTCAGAACCAGCAGATGAACGGCTCAGGAGCGGTCCAAGATCTCTCTTTGCCTAAAGATAAAAACGCCAAAATTAATGGAATGACTGATAGTGATAAGGATAGGTCAATGGATGCCGAAGAGGCTATTAGGCACGCGGGGAGCGCCTTCTCGTTAGTAAGGCCAAAACTAGAGCCGGGACAGCAATCGACGGGATCGTCCGCCTCCAGTCCGCTGGGGAACGCGATACTACCTCCTGCAATCACTCCAAATGAGGACTTCAGTAATTCAGCGGCAGCAAGCCCGCTACAGAGGATGGCATCGATCACAAATAGTCTTATCTCCCAGCCGTCAAACCCTCCTCATCATCCACCTGTCCAGAGGTCGATGAAAGCAGTTCTTCCACCAATCACACAGCAACAATTTGATCTCTTTAACAATTTGAACACAGAAGATATAGTGAGGAGAGTCAAAGAGGCTCTGAGCCAGTACTCCATTAGCCAAAGACTGTTCGGAGAATCCGTCCTTGGTCTATCACAAGGGTCCGTGAGTGACTTGCTAGCGAGGCCGAAGCCCTGGCATATGCTCACGCAGAAGGGACGAGAGCCTTTCATACGCATGAAGATGTTTTTGGAGGATGACAATGCTGTCCACAAGTTGGTTGCATCACAATACAAAATTGCCCCGGAAAAACTAATGAGGACTGGAAACTACAGCGGAGCACCTCGTAAGTATCATCTCTATATGAAAACAAATCAGTATTTAATTTTCAGTGAGATGTGAATAGTAGTTTAATTGTATTTTTCTTCTTCTGTTCTTACAGCATGTCCGCCAAATATGAACAAACCCATGCCGCCAACACAGAAGATGATTTCCGACGCGACCTCCCTGCTCAGCAAGATGCAGCAGGAGCAGCTCCTGGGCGCGGGGCACCTGGGTCACCTGGGGCAGCCCACGCCGCTGCTGCTGACGCCGCCCGGCTTCCCGCCGCACCACGCCGTCACGCTGCCGCCGCAGCACCACGACAACAACAACAAGGAGCGCAAGCCGCCGCCGCCGCCGCAGCCGCACCACCAGCCGCCCGTCATGCGCAACCTGCACCAACACATATCGCCGAGCGTATATGAGATGGCCGCGCTCACACAAGACTTAGACACGCAAACCATTACTACCAAAATTAAGGAAGCGCTACTGGCAAACAATATCGGCCAGAAAATCTTCGGCGAAGCCGTTCTAGGTCTATCACAGGGTTCTGTCAGTGAATTGCTATCAAAACCGAAACCTTGGCATATGCTCAGCATCAAGGGTAGAGAACCATTCATTCGCATGCAGCTGTGGTTAAGTGATGCCCACAATATTGACCGCCTTCAGGCTTTGAAGAATGAGCGACGAGAAGCGAGTAAACGGCGACGGTCAAGTGGCCCCGGACAAGACAACTCGTCTGACACATCGTCTAACGACACGTCAGAGTTCTACCACTCCAGCTCGCCGGGCCCCACTGCAGGAGCGCCGTGTGCCAAGAAACAACGAGTTCTGTTCTCCGAAGAGCAGAAGGAGGCACTTAGACTGGCATTTGCACTTGATCCCTACCCAAACATGCCAACGATCGAATTCCTAGCCGCAGAATTGGGTCTGTCTTCGCGAACCATCACCAACTGGTTCCACAACCACCGCATGCGGCTAAAACAACAAGCGCCTCATGGCTTACCGGCCGAACCTCCCGCGCGGGATCAGTCCTCGGCGCCTTTCGACCCAGTCCAGTTCCGTCTTCTCCTCAATCAGAGATTACTGGAGCTTCAGAAGGAGAGGATGGGTCTCGCTGGCGTTCCCCTTCCGTACCCGCCTTACTTCGCGGCCAACTCCAACTTGGCGGCGCTGATTGGTCGCGGGCTAATACCCCCCGAAGACCAAGTGAAGGACCAGTCTGGCGGCCTCGACCTCTCGATGCCGCTAAAGCGAGAACCCGACGGTGATGACTTCGAGGACGATGACGTCGAGAGCAACCTCGGCTCCGAGGACTCGTTGGACGAGGAATCTAAGACTGAGCCGAAGGCGGCGTCGACGCCGCACGCCACAGGGCGATCCAGCAGACGAAAGCCTGCAGCGCCGCAGTGGGTCAACCCTGACTGGCAAGATGAGAAGCCGCGCAACCCTGACGAAGTGATAATTAATGGAGTATGTGTGATGCGAAGTGATGACTTCCGGAGAGAAGCGGAGGAGACGGTGCGCGTGGAGCCGTCGCCGGTGGCGCGCGAGGGCTCTCCGTCAGCATCGCCAGCACCGCGCACGCCACACACGCCCCACACGCCGCACACGCCGCACACGCCCCACACGCCGCGTCCGCCACACACGCCTGACGATGTCATCCCCGAAGACAAAATCAAGTCCGAGACCGACGACGGCTGGGAGTACTAAGACTTTCCTTGCTCGTACTCCAGCGGAGTGTGATAAAACGGGTCCCGAACTGTGAGGTGTTGACTGTACCATATCACGTTCGAACGATTATTTATTGTGTGACAAGTGTGGTCGTGGCGCCGGAGACGACGTTCAGTGCAAATGTTACTGTGTAGCTAGTGTTTGTTGTAATTCGATTGTAAGGCCAAAGACTTTGTAAATATTACCCTCGTAGCTTCTCGAGATACGCCAGGCGCGTCCCGACCGGGACGAGGTAAACTTGCGATACAAAAAGATGCATTTTTGCTTTAATTTTTTAATGTAAACACGTACCCTGATTAGGTACAAATATCTGAGTATTTTTAAGTTACGGCTTTTTAATTCGATTGTAAATAAATATACCAAATATGTGTCGAATATTGCCTGTGAACCAGACCCTGTATATAAGTAGGATAGAAACTATTCGTGTAAGATAAACTCAGTTGCTGATAAATTTAGGGATAGGGACGGTTCATTTAATTGTTAATGAAAAATTATAAAGTGCAATCAGATGTAAATTTAAGCTATGGTTTAACGAGCCCCAGTTGAAAAGTATTATTATGTTTATTAGAACCGGCGAGGTTTAAAATATTATAATCGGGTTATATAAGTTTAACATTTAAATTATTAATGTTTATTTTATACTATTGTATGTTTTTTCTATTGCATTATTTTATAAAACGCCGCGGGACCGCTCAACTTTGTGATTTTAGCTGTCATTTTATAACGTTTAGTTATCATAAACTGTCAATTCTAATTCCGTACAATAGCTATATTGTTTGTTTCTTTTCATTTTTATATATTTTTTAGAAAATGTACAAATCAAGACACAAAATAATACGATTAAGCAAGTAATGTACTGCTTATGGTTTATAGTTTTATTTTATTTTAGCAATAAATTTGCTTTTAATATTATTTTCTTTATTTTATTTTACCTCCTTATTTTATCCTTTTTTTTTCTTAGGAGATAAGTAAAAGAAAATGTAAATTTTAAAGGAACCATACTCCTTGCATCACGTTGTACATAGTTATATTCAGTTAAATGTAAATATCTAATTGAAATGCCACGTTAGAGTAAAAATAGTTAAGTAGGAAAATAGTTTAACCCAAAAAATTTAACTTCGTAAAAGGGTAAATCATAAATAATCGAAATTATTGTCATTCTAAAAGTGTATCGAAATTGTAACGAAATTATGTCAGAATAGATTTAGGCCTCCAGGTTTCAATAAAAAAGAACAGTTTGGAATATTTCAATTTTACATGGAGAATATTAATTCTTTATAAAAATACATCCATTTTTAGAAATACCAACATACATATCGATGTTATATATAAACCGTAAGTTAGATAAGAAATAGCGTGTAATAGTCAATATTAAAGAAAAAACTTAGGCTGTTTAACAGTTACAAAAAAACAGTTATTTTAACTCTCCAACTCCGTTGTAAGAAGTGAAGGAAATTTTTTAACTTATTAAAAAATTGATTTTTAGAATCATTTCATAGCTTTTTGCTTTTAAAAGAATAATATACGTATATTATGAATATTATTGTTATTCGATATAGATGCTTCGAATATTTTTGATATCACAGTAACTTTCATAAACGCCTCCGCGCATTTTTAACGTTTTTTAAAGTTTCCCAGACTGATCAACACGGTAGAGTCCCTTAAAGTTTACCACATCAAAAAAAAAATGTTTATCAAAGAAAACCTACTATATTTTTGTCGAAAGATTTCGGTAGACCTATTTTTGTTAGATAATAATATGTACAATAATAAAATAATTTTCAGTTCTGTGTTATCAATTCATAGCATTAGGGCCACGTCGCGTCGGGAACACCTAATCGGAAATCAATTACCATAGATCCTTTTGTTACGTAAAATCCTACTCAGTCATTTTTATAGTCAGTCTTTTCTGAGAGGGTAGGCAGAAACCACAGATCATTCCGCATTCGCCCCATTTTTCGCCTCAATTCATATAGATTTATTTAAAAGTGGGACGAAAAAGATACTTAGACACGTTACATCGCCAGATTTTTACATAGGGTTTACAAAAATATTTCACTGTTTGAGGTATACCTATCAACTGTTTTAATAAGAATAGCTGATATGGAAGCCTACACTCTACTCCGGCTGGACATAGGCCCCGCCTGAAGCTAGCTTATGTCTTTATACACAGCCGTGAATAATAGAGGCTAGGTATAGATAACTATAGTACTGGTTATCAAAATATTAGAAGCACCTATCATTAAGATACGCCATCTTGTATTTTATATTGTTACGTTGAGTGTTGCCAGGTTAGAATGTAAATAGTAATCCGGTAGTGAATAGATTATTATTATGCGTTATATCCATTATAATAATGAATAGTATTAAAAATTATAGCGATAATTATTATTGTTCATATCATAATATTAATTAATAATGATGCTGAAAACCATTGTCTTCTTTCCGAACAATTTCTAAAGTTATTAAAATTAAAAATAAAGAAATTGCTAATCAGATTTTGTTTTATTATGATTCTCGTCGTATATTCCTGAGGAAAACCGTCTAGTGACATACCTACCTCCTTCTTGGGACACAACACAACATGGCGAACACTCTGCACATCGAATTTTTGTCACATTCAGTCGGGATCGCGGCACAACATTCAGAAGGTCACTATGGACGCCGACAGTCAAAGTCAAAATCAAAACGTTTATTTCAATAAGGCCATTAAACGTCATCATTTACATTTAAAATAATATAACTAGGTACTGTCCGTTCGCAAGGGTAGACTCTTATGGAGAAGAACGGACAAGAAACTCCAGGACAGCCCCACCTAACTTAAGCTATTCTGGAGCGAAGATTTAATTATATTATTCACAAAGGCAAACTAGCTTATCTTGTGACTGTTAAATCAATCCCAGTCAAATCCATTAAAAATACATGAAAACACACATAAATATGGCATATATTTAGACACCAAGCTACCCAAAAAGCCAAGGTGACCCAAGTGAAGATGTTTCAGTTTCATTGCCTTGTCCGGCACTGGTTAAAAAGTTGTCATATAAATTATGAACAAGTGTTAGGTGGTGTTGTTGTTATTATGTAATAAACAAATGTTTCCATTGAAGAGGAGACGAACGGGGCGTATCCGAAACTTGCATGGCACAAACTAACAAGTGACGAGAGACTGTGTCGATTTTGACTCATGATCCTATTATAAAGCAGCTATTAGTCTGCCTTCCTAGGAAATGTACTATTAGCAAAGCTTGGAAGGACAAACGTTAATTTACTAACAATACATTTACTCGTAGAAGGTAATCTCTAGAAATTCTGATCACTTATAGATTATTTTTTAAAGACAGATATTACACATCCCTGATTGATTCTGAAAAAATACACGGTTCCTGTTGGCCCATGAAAGCTTGATGAAGCTTCAGGAACGAGCTAGCATGCTAGTAGGTACCTATATAAAGGCAAAAACAACATCGAAGTAAAATCATTTATTAATAACTAACAAGTAAGACATTGTTTCCCAAAATATCTAATCAACTTCTTCAATTACTGGTCCATCGCTGCCACCCTGTCCGCTCTTGGAGCCAGTTGCATGAATCTTCTTCATTAGAGGTGCAAAATCTTTGCTCAGCTCCTTCAATTTGCTGTCGTATTCCTCCTTTTCGGCTAAAGAGTTACTTTCCAACCAGCGCAGAGTATCGTCGCATTTACGACGAATCTTCGCACATTCCACCTCTCCCAGTTTGCCTCCCGCTTCCTCTGCCGCCTGCTTCACACTAAACACGTAAGATTCTAACTTATTTCTGGATGCAACACGGTTCCTCTGCCTCTCATCATCACCCTTGTATTTATCAGCATCAGAAAGCATTCTGTCAATCTCTGACTGAGACAAGCGGCCTTTATCATTTTTTATCACTATGTTCTTACTTTTCCCAGTACTGTTCTCTTTAGCAGAAACGTTAAGAATGCCATTGGCGTCTAAATCAAATGACACGTCTATTTGTGGCACCCCTCGTGGTGCTGGAGGAATGCCAGTCAGGTCAAATGTTCCCAACAAGTTGTTGTCCTTTGTCATTGCTCTTTCACCTTCGTAAACTTGAATTGTGACAGCTTGCTGGTTGTCTGAATAAGTAGTAAAAGTTTGGGAATGTTTGCAAGGTATCTTTGCATTGCGTTCAACTATGGCCGTCATTACACCACCGGCTGTTTCGATACCTAGTGATAAAGGAGCCACGTCAACCAATAGAACATCTTGAATCTTAGAATGACGATCACCGCTCAATATAGCAGCTTGCACTGCTGCTCCGTAAGCAACTGCCTCATCAGGATTAATAGATAAATTTAATTTCTTTCCGTTAAAGAAATTCTGCAATAAGCTCTGTATTTTAGGAATACGAGTAGATCCTCCGACTAAAACGATGTCGTGAATGGAGCTCTTATCAAGCTTGGCATCAGTCAAAGCTTTCTCAACGGGCTCTAAAGTAGTGCGGAACAAATCAGAGTTCAACTCTTCGAATCGTGCTCTGGAAACCCGTGAGAAGAAATCTATGCCTTCATAAAGAGCATCAATCTCAATACTTGCCTCTGTACTAGAGGATAACGTTCGTTTTGCTCTCTCGGCCGCTGTTCGAAGACGTCGAAGTGACTTGGGATTGGATTTCAAATCTTTCTTATGCTTCCTCTTGAACTCATCGGCTAGAAAATTGACGAGTCTACTGTCAAAATCTTCGCCACCTAGATGCGTGTCTCCAGCTGTTGCTTTGACTTCAAAGAGAGAACCTTCGTCAATCGTCAATACAGATACATCGAATGTCCCTCCACCAAGATCGAAGATTAATACGTTTCGCTCGCCCTTGAGGTCTTTATCCAATCCATAAGCCAACGCAGCAGCTGTTGGTTCATTTATAATCCGAAGGACATTCAGCCCAGCAATGGCACCGGCATCTTTAGTGGCCTGTCTTTGAGAATCATTAAAATAAGCTGGCACGGTTATAACTGCTTTCTTCACTGGCTTACCTAAGTAGGCTTCAGCGATATCCTTCATCTTAATGAGTACCATGCTACTGATTTCTTCAGGGGCAAAACGTTTATTCTTACCTTTATATTCAACCTGGATTTTTGGTTTTCCACCATCATTGATAACTTTAAATGGCCAATGTTTGAGGTCTTGTTGAATCTTAGGATCGTCAAATTTTCGTCCAATGAGCCGTTTTGCATCAAAAATTGTGTTGCTTGGGTTCAGAGCCACTTGATTTTTTGCACCATCCCCTATGAGTCGCTCGGTGTCTGTAAAAGCGACATATGAGGGAGTTGTACGATTCCCTTGGTCATTAGCTATGATATCCACATTACCATGCTGCCAGACGCCAACACATGAATAGGTTGTTCCCAAATCTATTCCCACTGCAGCCATTGTACAATTTTATTTATTTAAGAATCCGTTGCTTTTTGTAGTTTACAGATTTAAACCATTAAATATTAAGATGTCAGTTTACAAAATTCGAACTCATTGTTGTCAATCACATAATGTGTTATTGTTCCAGTCAGTATTTTTTACATAAAAAACGGGTTTAATTACGAACTCATCAGTCATCACTGAACGCACCCCAAGAAATGTCAATGTCAAAGAAGGCAATTGTAAATGTCAAACAAGCTTGTGTGTCAAAAATAAATAAATAGGAAAACATTCTCGAGGCGCATTGTTATTTTAAATATTTGAATAATATCGAATACAGAGAAGTACGCATTCGGGATTTTCCATATCTTGCATCACTTAATTTCGTTCCTTGAATTGACTGTAACGTCAATATTGTAGAAACCGACAGATATTGCGTCTTAAATTCACTTAACCTATAAACGTACTTGTTTATAGTTTATTTTTGTAATACACAATGCGTTACGCACAATTAGTTGTGGGACCAGCTGGAAGTGGAAAGGTAAGCATTCGGGAAATACTTTGGTTACATAGAGAACAATTTTTGTCTGTACTGTAAATATGTTACCAAGCAGGTTGTAACTTGAGTTCTCCTTCAGGTAGGCAAGCGAGTTTCTTTTAAAAAAAAAAATACAATCGAATTGAGAACCTCCTCCTTTTTTTGAAGTCGGTTAAAGAGGCTTCACTATCATCATTTTTAAAGCCTACCTGCATGCTTTTGGATTCTGTGGAGAGCAATTCAAAAATCTCCTCTTATTGTCAATTTACGACGACATGGTGAAGAGTTAATGTTATATTTTAACTGGTGACCGGCCCCGGCTTTGCTTGGTTGCAAATAATATACACAAACCTTCCTCGTTTATCACTCTTTATAATTATAATAGTGAATACCGAATCCATTTTGTAGTTTAAAATAAGTAAGCAGAGAATTAGACAAAGGCAGATTGCTACTTTGTTGTTTACAATTAGAGATTTATATAGGTAGGTATTTCAATATGCACTAATGACTGTTTTTATTTTAGTATTTTTTACACTATCAATTACAATCATGTTTTCACAAATAAAGAATGAAATGGAAAACCAAATAGTATGGCTACTGGTAGAAAATGCTTAGTGCTTTTTTTCTATTCTGCCTTTGAACCCTAAATACATAAATAAGCTCAATTTTTCATACAGACTAACTAGCTCCATACCTAGTTCTATTACTTAAAAATAATCAATTTTATTTCAGTCTACATACTGCTCAACAATAGTAAAACATGCAAGCGACGCAAAGCGGATAGTTGAGGTAGTGAACCTGGACCCGGCGGCAGAACACTTTGACTATGAGCCTCTCGTGGACATACGGGAGCTGATACATCTGGATGATGCTATGGAGGACGAGGAGTTACAGTTTGGACCCAACGGAGGACTTGTGTTTTGTATAGAGTATGTTATTTTTATAATACCATCATACAGCTGCAGCTCAGACTAACATCCTTATTCATAAAAACTTATTAATCATTACTTAGTTAAAATACTGTTGATGTTCTAAATTCAAATTCTTCATAGAAAACTTTGAATTAAGAGTCTGCTTATCAGTATTTTACATATTTTTAGGGCATAGAGCAGGTAAACTTTAGTCAGTATAGTATAATGTACTCTGTGACTGTAGTTAAGTAGTAACTATTCAGTAATCTGTGACTGTAGTGTTGGGTATATGGAAGTCTATACCTACCATCAAGCATAAAATATCTTATGGCACTTAGCAAAAGTGTAGTTTTCCATCAGTGAATGAATTTTAAGCAGTTCTTCAACATTACCTCCTTTGAATAAAAATGTTAAAATCTTTATAATAATTATTTACTTACAACACGATGCAGCTTCACACAGGAGCAATATATATACACAAAACTTCCTTGTTTATCCCTGTTGGAAAGAAACAAAGCAACTTTGTTTAATACCATTTAGTGATTTAGTAGACTGAAGGAAGACTACTCCACAGCTCAATTTTCCAGGACCCTCCTAGAAAACTGCGACTGGCTAGAAGAACAACTAGGCGACGTAGATGATGACTACCTCTTGTTCGACTGCCCCGGCCAGATCGAGCTCTACACACACTTGCCTGTCATGAGGAAGCTGGTCGACCAGCTGCAGAAATGGAACTTCAGGATATGTGTCGTCTTCATGGTGGACTCGCAGTTCATGATCGATGGGGCTAAGTTTTTATCAGGTATGGTAATCATTACGTAATCTGACTGTGACCTTATCTCGCAATGATGTGATGTGTCAAAAGTCAAAACAGCACTGTTTGGGCGTCAAAAATTTACATGAATACTATTGCCCAAAAAGCCCGCCCGTCGTCACTTCCTAGTGTTTTGGCTGGGATTCCCTGTCCCAGCTTAGGAAGAAGAAGTTGTGCAATAAACTCTCCTACAAAGACAACCCCAAGATGCTTGGACAAGGGCTTGGCAGATAATAAAGCGCATTTCAGACTACACTATACTATTCTGCTATATAGTATAGCATTGAAAGCCATAAAGCTATACTATATAGCACTGCGTTCACACTACTCGATATAATCGCAAGCAAAATGATCTGCTTGTATCCACAGGATCACGTCCAGAAATATCGTTCGTCCATATATTTGCAGGGCGGGGAGATGCAGCGCACATGGCATCATAGCGCAGCGCATCGGTCAATTTTATAGCGTATAGTAACCCAATAATATATAGTACAGTACAGTGAACGTGTCCATAACAATGTATGGTGCGCGATATTGTTGTGCTATAAGCTATATACTAAATGCTATTATATTATAGCGTAGTCTGAAAGCCGCTTTACGATTTTCAGCAGTAGCCAAGCTGATTATAATGAAGATACAATTTCACATTCCTTTCGATTCTTGCTTTCCGGTTAAAAGTATAATACAAATTGGAGACAGCTTAAAATATAATATTTCTTTACTTGATCTTTCCAGGCACAATGGCAGCTCTAAGTGTAATGGTGAACCTGGAACTGCCACATGTAAATATTCTCACTAAAATGGATCTGCTCAGTAAAAGTGCTAGAAGACAGATTGATGAGTAAGTAAACAATACTTAATTGCTTGCAGAACAAAATATTGAAATAATAATTATAATCACTAAAACGGAAAATAGTGGCAAGTGCGGTACTCATAGCTACATGTGGCTGCGACTTTTATGTCGCCAACACTAGGTTTACAATGATAAATGTAGCAAATTCATGAGACTTTTGTTCCGTTCGCGCGTTCGACTTTACCTCCAAATATCTCGACAAGACAACATGACACTTTAGGACTCCACCAATAACTACGTTTCATAGTGCGCCGGATATTGAAAAAAAATCAAGATGGCGGCGGGTGGCTATGCCAGCTCCGATACAAAAATTTTCGAACTCCTTTTCAGTGCTCACCTTTGTTACATTAAAGGACTCTTGTGTTATTTTCTAGACCCAGTCGGCATGGTTTTAAAGATCAGTGACTTAAAGATTTTCTAAACAAATTATGACACCACTTCCATTACTTTCCAGTTACCTAGATCCAGACCCACACGTCTTACTAGCAGACATGAGGAACGCCAAATCAAAATGGCACGAAAAGTATGCGAAATTGACAGAAGCCATTGGAGAAGTGATAGAGAACTTCAGCCTAGTTCGGTTCTATCCGCTCAACATAAGAGATGAGGAGAGTGTGGAGAATATCATTCTAACTATAGATAATATCATACAGTATGGAGAAGACGCCGATGTGAAGATCAAGGACTTTGATGAAGAGGAACCAGATGATGAAAATGGTGATTAAATGTTTTTTGTTTTTATTTTGGTGTTTATTTTCATACTCTTTGTTCAATGATGGTTTTTGAAAATAGCACATTTAGCTTGACTGTACCTTTCTCTAAGCCATAAATTGAGACAGGCATATGCGATTCCGGTTCGATGCAGCGCTATGCCCCGCAGCATTATATACCTCATTTTATTTATTTATTCATTAACAATTAATTAGAATTGATGTGAAATGTTTAGCCCAAGACTAAATCAATTTAAAAAAAATAATAGCAGGTATACCTAATGTCCAATTCAATGTCAAATCTATACATATAATAAAACTGTAGAAGACGTCAATTCTGTACATTGAATATAAACTAAAAAAAATACTCCAGGGGTGCTTTATACAAACAGTAGAAGCCAAAAATATTTTTTTTTCTTTTTTTGTCTGTCTGTCTGTCTGTCTGTCTGTTGTTCGTCTTTCACGCCAAAACCACTGGACGGATTTTGATGAAATTTTTTTTGTTGTATAGCTATCAGTCCTCGCTAACATATAGGCTATAATTTATTTTGAAGATCTGAACACAAGACGTGGAACCTTAGCAGCCCGGCTAATCTATAAGAGATATTAACATACCGCTTTAGGAATAGTTGGTCAACATGATGAGTACTGTCTGTCGACATAAAAAAAATGAAGGTCTAGAGCACCTGATGTGGAACCCTTTCGGGGAGCTAAGCTATCGGCTATTTTAATCAATTGTCAACAGATCTCATAGTCCGTTCGTTTAAAGCCTGCCTCTCGAAAGACTAGGTGTGGGTTCGAATCCCTCAAGTTGTAATTATTTTTGAATTATTTTATCTTATTTATTTCCTTATTTTTTATTCCTATCAAACCTAATATTTTCAAATATTAATAATATGTTATTGCTGTATTTTGCATATCTTTTTAGCAAGACAAGCAGAACCTATTTTCTGTTTATATGAATTCTGTTTTATTTGCATCACGTTAAAAAATACAAAACTAATGTAGATAACATTCTTATAAACCTGATAGGATTGTGGCAATCTAGAAGAAATCAACTTATTATCTACATGCATAGTAAGTAGGGGTAAGTATCTTTAATGCTACTTGCAATGCCATCTGTTGAGCGAAACTGTACTTACCATCAACAGCACAAGAATTACACCAAAAAGTATTTTTTAGATATAGATTCTTTTGATACTTACCAGGCGTTACGCATTTGATGCAAAAAAAAAAAAACTGCTCCACTGACTTTGTTTTAATTTTTTTTACTTTTGATAGGAACGCGTTTGACCATTATCTCACCTGATGGCAAACGATGATGTGATCGAAGATGGAGCACGCTTGCCTATAAGTAACCTACTCACTCTTGATAAGACTCCCAGGCTGTAACAATCAGGAAACACGGACTCAGTCAGGGAATTCCACGCCATGTGTTTCCAAAACGTTTTGTTCATGTGGGTGTGAGGTCCACCGTGTACCGGTGGCGTACCGCCGTACGTCTTGTGGTCCGATGATGGAACGAACTTGGCGGAATTAAACTATGCAATTCCGTCGCACAATCCCCAAAATGCCAACCGACAGGCCAAAAACTCGGCTTCGATGCTCAAGACTTTGGAGCTTCGACTCGGTGAGCCTTTCACCTCTTGGATTTCTTTCCCAGGATCTCCCTCATTCCTAATTATTTTCTGTTTATTTTGAAACAAAACTGTTCAATTCCCAGTCAGCTGGTGATTCGTCGTGACTAGCCTAGGGCCAGAAATTACCAGTAGCGGGTTTCACACTCCAGAGGGAACTGTGGATCCCTGGGCAATGACGCCACAGAACAACTCGCGAAGATAGGTTATACAGGCGCATATACAGGTGGTAAATATAGGTTTGTGAGTGCTAAGTAATTTAGCTGACTTTAATGTCAGATTATCACTCCCTTGCGGCTTGAGTATTATCGGTCGTCTCTCCGCTCAACCTGTGAAGCACACTGTCGGTCGATTCTGTCGACATCTCACGGTGTTCATCTAGGCGGAGTGAACGACAACACAGCTGTCATTCCATCTTATTTGTATGGTTTGACAACTCGCCAGTCGTGCACCCTGCCAAAGTGTTCACTTCGACATGTTTACAGAATCGCACTGCTGGTGGCTTTTGTACATTTGGGAGGAGCTAGGCTTGCAAACTTAGCCAGGACAACGGAGTCTCTACTCTACTCTATCCGTTGTGGGTGTTTTTATGGATGGGAAATCATCAAATGACTTCTTCTGCTCTGGTTGGAGCGGAAGAGAGTGTCAAACTCTTACTGACTAAAACACATCCGTATTCCTCCTTATGCCTTTTACGTTCCAGGGCCGTGGTGACTTTTCGAACAAATTCCGCAACACTGGCTACGACGCTTCGTCGACCCGGGCCTGGTAGTGTTCGGACAGTGATCCAACCTACGCTCGCCATCTGCGGGCCCGCGCTTAGGGTGGCTGGGAATTGCCCTGCGACTCCCGACGCAACGCCCGGGTTGTCTTTTTCTGTTGCGGCGGCTGAGGGGGTCTACTCTCTTAAGCCCGAAGTCTGTAGTTTCGGCCTTAGTGTTGGGCGTTTTCTACTTCGTATCACCTACGGACTTACGATTAGTCCCGAACTAGGAATAACTGTCAAATCGTGCTGTCATTCATTCTTATATTCTTTTCCGGACCATGGAATGAACCAGAACGCCGCAACCGATCGCCTCGACGAGGACACGGTGATGCTCTGCCCAAGCAGGGCAGACCTCCACCGTATACTCCACCATGTCCTCTGCGGAGACTTTTCTTCTGATAGTTTCGGCATGACCATTAATCAAGCTCAGGGACAAACTATTAGTCGTGTTGGTGTGGATCTGCGGAAGTCCTGTATCTCGCACGGTCAGGCTGTATGTCGCTTTGTCGCAAGTAAGCAGCGCGCAAAACCTGTTTATACGTACTGATGAATATCACATAACAAGTAATATTGTTTAATTGTTAATATTCGTTCGTTCTTCGTAATTCTGTAAGTCATGTTATAATCATGATGAGTACCTACATACATTTAGTGAGTTTGTGTATATCTTCCTAAATTCGAAATGCACGCGCGAACGAAGTCGCGGGCACAGCTAGTATTTAATAAAGTACAACTCCATAGCAAGGTTAGTGGGGGTGCGCTTGCGCAGAGCACAACGATATCTATTGGCGCACATTGTGGTTGATTCACACATAGCTGGGCCGTGGCCGGGCAGTGTCAGGGCCGTGACCGTGCATCCGTATCTGCACGTCCGTGCGTCGGCTCGGACACGGAAGCTCCGGCGCCTGCCCAGAAACGGACGTGTGTGAATGAGTTCTTAAAAAATATGCAACTATATTTTTTTTAACTCCGGGCGGACCACGGCCCGGACCCGGCCTGGCTATGTGTGAATCAACCTTACACGGTAGGTTTTGCTGTCAGTTTAACCACGGTCAAAGCTGTGACTGACGGACAACCTGAAATTGATTGACGAAAATGACTTTTTAACCGACTTCAAAAAAAGGAGGTTCTCAATTTGACTGAATGTTTTTTTTAAGTGATCGACTGTCCCATAAATTTATGTGCGCATAACTCCACAAAAAGTACTGTACCTACAGCTGATTATTTTTCGCGTTGGGGATTTGTCCCAAAGTTGTTCATAATGATGAGTACAATGACCCCTTAAAGATGTATTGCGTTTATTCTGTTATGTACCTACACGTTGTATTGTGCTTGTGCGCAACAGTGCCAACTATCGCCCGCTATTAACCCTACTAATAATGGCCCTAACCCTGGAAAATAGGCAAGGACGAAAGAGAAGGGTTGAAGATTATTCTTCGTCAAACCGAAGATACGCTTTATTGGAAATAACGTTATACCCTGGGAGGGGCGGTATAAACTAGTCGATTGACTGTTGTCAACGTTTCCAAGCCGGGAAAATCAAAAATCAGGTGATTTATAGGCTTAACATCAATTTTATTTTTGGGTAAAATTTTTCAAACACGGGGTAAATGTAAACAAAGACATTTCTTTAATGAGCCTTTATTTGACAAACATAAACATCATTATCCTAGATTACGCTACATTATTGATACACGCATAATACTACTCTAGGTAATATGCATTATTAGTCTATAATATTAACTAGGCGCCTCTATAAGAGGACTGAGAACAAACGAGCATTCCTTTTCTTAAGATTACCAGCATAACAAGTAAATGTTTACGTGCAAATGTAAATTGTCCTAAATACAGTTGGTACATAAACTGCGAGGATGGAAGACTTATACTGTGTTTCAAATGAGGTTTACAACACTAAACCCCGGTTTCTGGGATTATGGAAGCGTCACCAAATTAAACGCAAGTCGACTGGGTCGGCTGTTGAGCACTCATTCAACCAATCACAGCTGGATAACTCGCGTTTTAAAATGTGACTAATATCTTAGATACTAATATTATAAAGAGGTAAAGTTTGTGAGGTTGTAGGGGTAATCTCTGGATCTACTGAACTATATATAGATATATATATACTATATAGATATACGGGAACGGGAATCAACAGGGTATACGCGAACGAAGTCGCGGGTAAAAGCTAGTAATTTATTTATGGAACTTGCAGGAACAGGAGGCAGCACAGAAATGTCATTGTCAAGTATATTTTACTTATAAGTTTCGAAATTGCAACGCTAGATGCCGCCACAGTCTACTTCGTGCGCGTTCCCCTAAACGGAGCGTGCAGGAACTATAGGTGGCAGCACTGAAACTTCAATGTCAAGTATTCTTAACGTTAAAGTTTTGAATATGCAACACTAGATGGCATAGTCAACGCCATGCACGATCCCTGTAGAGAGAATAGATCCATAATAATATTATAAATGTGAAAGCAACTCTGTCTGTCTGTTACCTATTCAGGTCCTGAAGGGTTTGGATGAAACTTGGCACTCGAGTAGACCATGTCCCGGAATAGGACATAGTATACTTTTCATCCCGGTAGTATACTCCCTAGATATAATTTTCAACTTCCACGCGGGCCAAGCCGCTTGCAGGAGCTAGTAACCTATATAGTTTTTAATCAAAAAAGGACCGAGGTCAATTCCTGTAATGAACTATTGCAAAGCTACATGATACAGATTGATCAACAACTATAAATGTATTTTTTTTTTATGGATAGTAAATCATCGAGGAGTGTCAGACTCTTACTGACTAAAACCTATCCGTGTTCCCTCCCCTTTGCTTTACAGGGCCGCTTTCGAACAAATTCCGCAACCCTGGCAGCACTATAAGGCCCATTTTCACCAAGCCAAACTGAACGCGATCAGCGTATAAACCACGTTTATGAGCTGTCAGTGTCACTATTTTTTTAAGGAATATTGACGCTGACAGCTCTTGAACGCAGTTTAGATGTATTGATCGCGTTCAGTTCTATTGGTGAAATCCGCTCTAAATGTCTTACTCGCTTTACAGAGTGACAGTAAGTTTTGCTGTCACGCAGTCCGGTATATCTCAGTGAAGAGAAACATCGTAAGAAAGCCATCCAGGAACCAATAATTCTAAGACGTGACATCCACCAGCCCGCACTGGACCCGGGTGGTGGACTAATCACATTCCCTCACATACAAAAAAGGCCTGTCTCAGAGCTGTGCGAACCTAATAGGCCGATTGGGATTGATTTCATCTAGTAATATATTAACATTAAAATGCATATTATTACTGCATTAAAACAAGTGGTAAACTTGAAAATAGTATGCTCGTTCATTCTGTGGCAGTGGGACACTTCTGCATTCTGGTTTCTTACATTACTGTTGAGGACACCGCTGGTTCTAAATTGCAAAATTGCTGTATTAATCGTCACCCACCCAGCGTAGGCGTTTTTGCCACGTATACGCGGCACTAAAGTCGCGTAATTGTCATTAAAATACGTTGACCCAAATTCAAATTGGTCAATTAACTTTCATTTGTCACTCATGTGTGACAATGGCTATGACGACACGGTTGGCGCAGTGGTTGAGCGATTGGATGCTGCGCTGCATGTCGCGGGTTTGATTCCCGCACGGAACAAATATTTGTATGGCCTACAGATAGTTGTTCCGGGTCTGGCTGTTTGTGTATGTGAGTTTATATGTTTGTAAACGCACCCACGATACAGGAGAAATTGTTAGTGTGGGGTAATGTTTTTAATTAATAAAAAAAATAGCTATCGAAAAGGTGTGGCTTACATACCGTGAATAGCGTCTACGCTTCGTATACGTCGGGTAAACGTCTACGCTAGATCAACGAGTGGAGAGCGATGCAAAGGCACGCTACAACCAGCAACTCTTCTATATTTATTGTATTTATTATGAGAGCTAAAATCAAACCAGAACACAAAAGTTGAGTATGGCAGATTTGCGATAAAAATGACATGAAATTCCCTAAATGCATATTCTGTCTAGGTCCAGGGGTTTATGCGACAATATTACAATGTAAATTAATTTCAGAATAACATCATAATACCTGTACTTCCCGAAGGGTTAATCTGGAGAAGTTTAATTTCGCACTTTTTTCTGTCAGCTCTATATAAGTTTGTATAAAACATAAATATTATGTCAAAGTCAATGCATATTTCAAATAAAGCATTCAGGTACTTTTGAATTGTCAAAGTCAGTCAAAAATATACCTTCAGCGGTCGTTAATAGCAGACACTATAGTAAAACAATGACGTCATAGCTAAATTAGGTGTCGCGACAGTCCAGAGGGAACACTGTCTCAAGCACGTTCCAAAGCATAGATCTCTATGAAGAATATGCAAGAAACTCCACTCTTAAAAATCATTTCATGCTTAACAAAAATCCTGGTTACATTATCCTTGTGGCTTCTATTATGTGAGAACAATGTAAAGAAAGACAAGACAATTCTAAGTATCAAAAATATTAAAATAAGCCAGTGACAGCAAGAGATGACCAGTCTCCACTGATGGCGCCCGTTCACGTTGACGCGTGTATCAGCACCATTCAGCTCAACCATTTTGAAGGAAACCGAATGATCCAATACACGCGATTCGATACTATCAGCGAGACATTCGTATATGAATGCTTAAACTTGCTATGTCTTTTTTTACTGCAAATCAACCATATACTTTAACAATAGGTACCATAAGTATACACATAATATTACTACAATAATATATGTGGTTACAAAAATCGGCCAAAATCTATACGTGGTCCGTTTTGGCTGAATATTCTTAATTATTAATTTATATCTTTCCACAATGTTACATAAATGAAACAAATCACATTATGTCGAACCAGTCGTCATTTCCCAAAATATTTTATTTTAGTTATATAGGGGGCATTTTTAGTTAAAAATAAGGTTTTATATGGGTACATTTTTAATTCATAAAAATATTACCTTATAAGATAAACACGTGGGCATTTATTATAATAACAATTCTCGCTAAAAAGCTGATATAAATGGATTAAAATTTGAATTCACAACCGATTGCCAGATGGCGTTAGCTAACAAACCTATTTAGTGAGTGCGAATCGTGTAAACAGCACACGTTTTAGTAAATCTAAACACCATTTACACGGATAGAGTCACTGGTGTATGAAGCTTTTAACTAACGCCTCTTTCTAAGAAGACTTTAGATTTTACAACTGTTTTATGAAAGCAATTCCGGTACCTAAAACAATCAATATGAAAATTTAAAAGTAGGGTTTCCTTTTTAATTATACACAGTATCCGTAATGAAAAGCGCCCATTAATTAATTAATTATCTAATTATTTACAATCACCGTACATGCTTCACATGCAAAGCTAATATTAGAATAACATTTATAATAGAACACAAAATTAACAGATTTCCTAGTATGATGATTTTCTTGTATGCAGGCATTTTTGTGACATGTAGCATGCACTTGGTCTATCAATCAATTTGCCTAGCCTTTCCCCAAATATGTTAGGATTGGCTTTCAGTCTTTTTTTTTAAGGATGGGTAATCATCAACTGACTCCTCCGCTCTGGGTGGAGCGGGAGGAAGTGTCAGACTCTTGCTGAATAAAACCCATCCGTGTTCCTCCTAATGCCCTTTGCGTTCCAGGGCCGCGTCAACTCTTTCGAACAAATTCCGCAGCTGGCTTCTAGTCTAGCATGCAGCTGAATACCAGTATCTTATTCAGAACGACAGCCTATCTCCATAACCCAGTTACTGAGCTACACATTAATACGTCTAAAAACATGTAACAATGAAATGATTACTTCACTTCCAAATGCGATGAATTAAATTAATATTCGGTGCCAAAATATCGATAGTAACGTCACAAAAACACCCGGAAGCATTGTATTTAGGGACACGTTTCTACGTACAAGCAATCCTCATGCAAGTTTATTTACATTGCGGGCGATTGATCACATTATACATCGGTAGCACGCAATGTAGTGTTACTTGAATGCGAGCTGGTTGCAGGTGGAAACGTGGCCTGACTATTGACATTGAATACCTACGGTGTACAGAGCGCGCGCGCAAGTGTTGCCAGAACAGGACAGGAAGCTATGCCATGCCATGTTCGCGCTCTGGGACTTTAGTTAAATCACATCACAGATTTTAAAGTATTAGTAGGTCAGTTCGCGAAGTAGACAAAACCGGCTTCTACAGGTGAGCAATACGATCGAAATTCATCAGGCACTTGCTTCAAATGTAAGTCCAGTAGAATCCGCTCATAATGACATTGAAAAGAAGTGACACCATAGTCTTAGGAACTAAAAAACTTCTTTTTTCTGTTAGGTATTTAAGTGTAGTAGAGAAACACTTCAAATTGCAGGAAACCTCATCGAAAAACTCGATGACTAGAAAATTTTAGGAATCATGTTATTCACTATAACTGAACATAATTAAAAATAGAATGAAGAATTTTATATGAAATCCAAACTTCGCATCGAATTCAACTTAATCGAATTTACATCATTAAGAGCGTTTACGCGGTACGGCTTTTCATACAAACTTTCAAATCCTTATTTTTCGAAATTAATGAACCGATTTTAATAAAACTTGGTATGCGTACGCTAGATATCTAGGTCTAAATAGTTATCAGAAAAAACAATCGAAAAAGAGTTCAGGGGGAAGGATATAGTGATTTTTCACTTTCTATAGAAAACTTAAAATCGCTCTCTCTCTCCCTCTGAAATCTTTTTCAAAAATGTTTTCTGATAACTATTTAGACCTGGATATCTAGCGTATGCATACCAAGTTTCGTTAAAATCGGTTCATTCATTTTGAAGAATAAAGACTTGAAAGTTTGTATGAAATAACATACGGCGTACACGCTCTTAAGGACGCGTTTACAGATGGGTAGTCAAATCATTACTTTTTTACACAAAACTATGTTTATTGAATAAAATGCATTGCATTCTTGAAATGTTTTTCCCATGACAGTTTCTCAATAAATATACCGAAGTAAAAAAAATCACTTCGGTACATTTATTGAGAAACTGTACCTATCTAAAATTATATTTATAGTTCAGAACCGTACCATGCACATCTATCAAAAATTCATGGGAAAAACATTTTAAGAATGCAAAGCATTTTATTTAATAAACATACTTTTGTGTAAAGAAGTAATGATTTGACTCATCTGTAAACGCGTCCTTAAGCATTTGGTCAATATTACCAGTGATAATAAACGGTGATAACAACGGTTTCATTGTATTTTTAACCGACTTAAAAAAATTAGGTTTTTAAGTTAAATTGAAAATACTTTATTTCGAGAACTGACCTATATTTTATTAATAAATCGTTTATTGTCATTAAAACAGTGAAACTAGTGTATAATTAAGTAGTTAAAAGTTCAATTGAATGAACACAGTCATGTAAAATATACTCATACAACACAATAACATAAATGTTGTGTAAAACATTTAATTATAACTGTAGTACAATTACACTAAGGAGTAAACATAATCATATGAATATATTAAGAGTTAAATTTATGCATTGATAAAACCAATTATAGGCTTAGGTTAGTATAGACCGTATATTACTACTGCTGAAGCTCATTTTAAACTATTTTAATTGTATTTATTCATCTGTGGTCTTATAAAAAAATACGCTGGAAACACAAATGTTGGTTTTGGCATTTTTTACTTTGTCATCTATTTGGTTTTTGCTGATAGTTAAGTAATAAAGAGAATTCTATTGTATGATATAAATAAGTAGTGTTATATGAATTTCTTTGCCAACTGCACTATACGAGTACAACATGTACCAACAACAAGTTTCAGCGGAAAGAGTCTACATTCAGCAGTAGAAACAGGTCTACACTCAGTGGAACTTGAAGTCAGACATCCGAGCTCACCGCAGCATCCCTGCTTCCCGTGTGCTATAGCGCGTCCTCCGTGCCGACGGCGTAGGGGAAGGCCAGCGCGTCCGTGATGCTGAACACGAAGGCCTGGCAGCCGAACTGCAGCAGCGCCCCGTGCGCCACCAGCGCCGAGCCCTCCCACGCGCCCGCCCCGAGCGCCCCGAGCGGGCCGCCCGAGCAGCGGCAGCCCGGCTCGTCGCGCAGCGGGGTGGTCAGGTTGCCGTTTATTCTGTGTGGAGACAGATTTATTTTTTGAGTTCATAGATTTTGTGAGGGATTGTGTGTGTCATGTTAGCGGCATGCAGTGCGACCGTCGAGCAAGTGTTCACAACACACTAGGGCTGCCCGCAGGGGGCGGAGCGGGAGGGGCGCGGGGAACTATTGTTGGAAGGACTTGAGAGAGACCTTCGCCCAGCAGTGGGACAGTATGCGCTAGAGATTGAAACCCGGCCGGGTGTGCCGGGTCCGGCCGGGTTGTGTTTTAGCGATGAAACCTTTAAAGTATTTTATGAAAATTTTCTATAAATAAATGGAAAAGGACAATGATTCAAGGTATATATTTATTTCAAACTGGCTTATGAATAATTATAACAATAATCAGTCTCACTCAAATCTCAAAAACACATTTTATACAGAATTGATTACTTTTATTTATGGACAGAAAAGTAACATTAGTGATAATAATTATTCATTTTTATAAGTTTAAACAAGCAGGTTTAACAACACAACGCATTTTGTCAACCAACGACAAACGTTGGCTTACAGTTCTCAAACAAACCGGGGTCCTCAAATAACGTGGCTGCGTAGTAGTCAAAATTACGAACAAACTGCAACTGCGCATGCGCAAGAGACATGGGGCGGGGATTATGGCGGCGCGATGTTATGCCTCAGTGTTACGTTTACGTTCGATGCATGCTTGCGTCCCGCTTGCTCCCTCTGCGTGACTGCACCAAGCGATCTTTGCTAACGGCTAACTTCAGAGGGGCACAGTTATTTGACGCGAACTGTACTAAGAAAAAAGCACGTACAGCGAGCGGGGGCGAGGGCGGGGGACGCGCGGGGGGGGGGGAGGGGGTTTTTTATGCTTTCCTACAATATAGGTATCAAATGACTCGAACATGATGCGTTGAATGAGATGAACGGACTGAGAAACCTCTCCAGCGAAAACTAAAAAGTAAAAAATCTTCTGTAAAAACAAGCTTTTATTCAAATGAGCTGTGAAATGAGTGTGTGAAAGACTTGTTTGAGCGCAATCTCAAATGTGAACCGCGGCGCGCGGGGCGAGAGCGCGCTCTCGAGTGTGCGCTCTCGCCCCGCGCGCTCTCGAGTGTGCGCTCTCGCCCCGCGCGCTCTCGAGTGTGCGCTCTCGCCCCGCGCGCCGCGGTTCACATTTGAGATTGCGCTCAAACAAGTCTTTCAATTCATATTTTTAAAGCAACATTTTTTTTATGTTACTGGTGGCAGTTGGAAAAGTTGTTGATCAGGAACTGTTCAATTTAGTCCGTCAGTTAGATTATCGAAAAACCTTTGACACGATTTTTTTTTTTGGTTTTATCAAATCAATAAAAAAGACGAAGATAAAACGCATCAAAGATCAGGAGTGGGGGCTTATGACGTTACGTGTAAGTATGTAAAAAGTGTACCTGAGCGGCTCCCGCATGCGCGGGCGCACCACGTCCCGCAGCGCGGCGGCTCTGACGTCATCCTGCGCCTGCGCGGGAGCGGCGCGCGGCTGCACGTCGCAGGCGTACAGCACGCCGTTCACGCAGCTGCCCCACTCCGAGTAGTTGATCAGCTCGAAGTGCCGGCTCACCTGGGGGCATGGGGAAATTATATTAGTTCATATGAGAATTCACCTAACCGTGCTATAGTAATTTTAAAGTAAATTTTTCGACAAAACCATGTTTCAGAGTATCAGCACAGCACTTGGTAAGCATGGCGTGGACACTACCCTGAGTGGCTGGATCACAAACATGCTCAAGCATAGAGCTATACAAGTTACCATGAACAACACAACAAGGGCCATTGTGGCGAAGGGGTGCCCCCAAGGGGGCGTTCTCTCGCCACTACTATGGAACCTGGTCGGAGATAACCTAGTTAAAAGACTCAACGATAAAGGATACTTTACCGTTGGCTACGCTAATGACATAACCATAATAATAAACGGCACACACGAAAATACGCTATGCAACCTCAAGCGCCAAGCCTTGAAAATAGTAGAGGACTGGTGCAAAGAATACCAGCTAGCAGTGAACCCTACCAAAACTGAACTTGTCCTCTTTACCAAGAAGAGGAAGTGGCCAGCACTAGAATTACAACGGTTCTTCGGAACCACTCTAAGCCTTTCAACTGAAATCAAATACCTGGGCATCTATTTGGATAAGCAGCTGAATTGGGCGAAGCACACGGAATACACCACCAGGAAAGCCAGTATATGCATGTGGCAATGCAAACGCATGCTGGGTAGGAACTGGGGCATTAGTCCCAATACGACCCACTGGCTATACACCACAGTCATCAGACCAATAGTCACATACGGCTCTATAGTATGGTGGCCCAGGACCGACTTGAGCACGACACAGAAAGACCTTGAACAGCTGCAACGACTTGCCTGTGTGGCAATCCCTAGCAGTATGAGAACCGCACCTACTGCGGCCCTACAGGTAATGTTGGGACTGCCACCACTACATGTTATAGTACGAGAGGAGGCAGCCCTAGCGGCTTTTAGGCTCAACACGTCTGGCACTTTACGACCAGACTCCAGAATCAAGCACACACGCATCATGGAAGATGCCGTCAAGCGACAACCCATGATGTTGTCACCCAATGACAAAGCTCTAAAGACACACCATTTCCAGAAACACTATAACATAGTACTAACACAAGAATTGAATGACTACTCAGGTCCCAAAGAGTTGAGAATATACACTGTCGGATCTAAGACAAGCACCGGAACTGGAGTTGGAGTTTACTCCAACGACCTCAACATAAAAATATCCAGGCCGCTAGGAAAGCTCAACACCGTTTATCAGGTGGAATGCGTGGGCATTATCCAGGCAGCCCATGCTCTAGAGGCCAGGAGGGTTACGGATACCCATATTCGTATACTCTCCGACAGTGCATCCGTCCTCCAATCCTTAGAAAAGAATTACATCACCTCGAAACTCCTACAAGAATGCCACAATGCACTAGAACGTGTCACGGCGGCCAACCGCAACACCGTGACACTGCAGTGGATAAAGGGACACAGCGGATCACTAGGAAATGGCTCACAGACAGAGGGGATCTGGTGCTGTGGTTGTTGGACCCGAACCCATAGTACCGCTCCCTTTCACCCAGCTGCGAACGTGGCTACAAGAACACACCCACTTAAATTTTTTTTTTACTGTGGGAATTCCTTATGGATGTCCTCCGCCTTGGGTCGGGGGGAGGGGTCTGTCAGACTCTTACTGACTAAAACCACCCCGGTGTTCCATCTTCCACCTACGCCGGGGATCGCGGGAACGTATGCGACTTCCGTAATCCCCGGCTGGTGCCGGCCCGCCTCTGCGGGCCACATCTCGTAAGCGGGGGGAGTGAGGTGTTTAACTCCCCCCGCGACGTCAGAGGGGCGCACGGGAACACCACGCGCCGCCACCTCGGGTCCGGATGCATGGGGGGCAACGGACATCCAAAGTCCGCCGCCCCTGGACCCAGTTAGGGGGGCAGAAAGAGGGCAGCGTGTACCCTCCTCCGACGCCCGGTGCGCCTGCTGCGGGCCGGGAGAGCACTCGACATCTCCCTCTCCCTTTCCGCAGCCTCCTTCTGCGCGATAACAGTTTCGCAGAAGGAGACCACCGCGTCCTCTCACCGCCGACCATAGAACGGACTACAGCCGGCAGCGAGAGGTCACTGCCTACCACAGAGACTCAGGCACGGCGCGGCTCCTCCCAGGCGGCACACTCTGCCAGCGTGTGCCGTGCCGTGTCCTCCCGACAGTCGCCGCAGTGGTGACACCGAGCGTCCGGCTCCCTGCCTATGCGACACAGGATCCTCCCGAAGCAACCATGCCCCGTGAGGACCTGTGTCGCACGAAACGACAGACAGCCGTGCCTTCTCCCGAGCCACAGGTCGGGCACCATCACCGGACACTGCTCACTGAACAAACACTTCCACACGATAGGTATAACAGACAGTCCTCTATGCAGAGCATGCATGGAGGAGGAGGAAACGGTATCGCATGTGCTCCTTGAGTGCACAGCCGTTACTGAAATACGGAGGCAAACAATAGGGACACCTAATTCACTCACAGACACCCTGAATACACTGAGTAGACTGATCTGCTTCTGGAGGGCGGTTGGCTGGTTGGAATGACGGCCGACATGGCTCACGTACAATGGTCCACAGCAGGACTAAGTGCAGAAACCATACCCGATAGATAGATAGAAGTAAATTTTTACCCGCGACTTCGTACGCGTATGTCCCGTTGTTTACCGTTCCCGTTGGAATTTCCCGTTCCCGTAGAGCTTATAGCCTTCCTCATGAATGTTGCTATCATAAACAAAAATTTTTTTTTTTAGTTTGAGAATGGAAAAGTGCGGATGGCTTGGAAGCAAGCTAACGTGCAGCCCGTGCCCAGGATGGTTAGTCGAGCTGACCCAACAAATTATAGACCCATCTCGATAACTTCCATACTCAGTAAAAGTATGGAACGCGTGCGGAATAGTAAGCTCCTGGCATACGTAGTAGCTAACGATATCCTTAGTGACCGACCATACGGCTTCCGCCGAAATCGGTCCACTGGGGATCTTCTAGTATAATTATGCCATTCACATCTGGAGTGAGGCCATCGAGAAACACGGGGAAGCACTTGCGGTCTTCTTTGACATCTCGAACAGGGTCTGGCACGATAGCCTTATTGGTAAGGTCGTAGAAGGCTGCTTGTCCGCACTGCTGGATATTAATGCCTAGGGTTCGATGCTCTCAGCAACATTGTTCGTGCTGCCGATTAATGATCTGCTAAAAATTCAATCAATTTATTCACGGTTTCTGGAGATAAGTGTCCAACGCACGAGCTGGTGAGTCGCAGATCTGGTCTCTCCGAGAGGTTATGGTTGAGCGCTTGAACTTGTCCTTACAGGCTGTCTCTGAATTGTAGTGTGTAAGACTTATGTGTGTGTATTCTATAATCTTGGCAGTAAAAACGAGAAACCAATAAAGGCACTTGTTTAAATCATCATCCTGGACCAACAACCTTACATGGCGACCCTGCCATTTGAGACGGGTGCCGAGTTCGGTCGCGTAACTTGATTAGTGAACTATGATAAGTGAATTATTTTTCTATAACAGTGATATTTTAATTTGATGACTAAATGTGCCGATCTAATGTAGAAAAAGAGAATGGAGAGAAAAATGGAATGAAGAATGATGTGATGATGGTGTGTGTGTGTGTGTGTGTGTGTGTGTGGTTTGTGTGTGGTGATGTGTTTGTTTTAAGTACCATGCGAGGACATGCACCTGAATACACAAGGCACATCCGAGGACATTTTCAATCCGAGGACCTTTTTGTACGTCCTCGGATTGACCCGACCAATTCATCGTACTCTTCATTCGATTTTGAGCCTTTCTATATACTTAATAAGGGAAACTTGATGTCGACCTCGGTGGACCTCGGTTTGATCGCGGAAATTCATGTTCACATTCCGAACGTGTGTGAGCTCTCATAAATTTTTAACACACTACATTTACACTTCAGTCATATTTTATGTACCTTGTGGGGACTTATGTGTTATTTTTCACACATATGTCCTCGGATGGAAGTTTTTCCACGCAGTGTGTTTAAAAGTCCTCATATTGATAGCTTTTCCGAACATGTGTATTCAGGTCCCCATTTGGATAGATTTCCATGTGTATTGGCTTTTAATTGTTTCAAAATTGTCTGACTTTATAAAATCACTTCGTTCTCGAGTGCTGAAAATCAAATCTAAAATGAATTCTCCCGCTCTGGGCGGAGCTTGAGGGCGACTGCTCACGCACAGGGCGTCTCTTTCGGCGGCTGGGACGTGAGGATTGCCTCTTCCTCACCCATCTCGCTTCCTCTTTCGCTTGCATTTCTGTTATGCAGAAGGAGGTGACTGCTTCCCATGCTCTCTGACTCCGGACCTTGGATTGGACCAGGGCCGAACGCGAGAAGTCACCATTGCCGATCGCCGCTACAAAGACATGTAGTGTCCTCATTACGATCCACACAATGGTGACAATTGGGTGTTGTACCGTGTCCGGTGAGGACCTGCGTCAGATGGAATACGAGGACGTCGTGGCGCCTCTCTAACCACTCCTCAAAGAGTTGACTTTCTCGCCACGATTGTGGCGGGCCCAGCGCTGGGTTGCGATTGCGACAGTCGCTTATTCCATACCACTATGAGATCGCGCCGGAGCTTGCTCCACCGTTCTGTTCAAATCAAATCAAATCAAATCGTTTGTTGCTATCCATAATGTACAAATACAGCTGGCAAATATAAAAAATGGAAACAATTATGAACCTTGTCGGCCACAGCAATTTTTTTAAATAAGTAGAGAGAGGAAGAGCGCTTTCATAACATAGAACAAAAAACTTATTAACTATATTTGTATTATTTTGTATCATAATAAGTTTTTTAAATTACCATTCATTCATATTAATTATTTATTTAATTGTATTAGTTATTTAATATTATAGTTAGGTATGTATTATTATTATTTATTTGTGAATTCACTTAAAGATTTTTCATTATTATTAGTATAGTATAACTATATAATATTAAATGTAATTGTACTGTAATTAGGTACTCAATATAATTATTTACTCACTAAGTAACTGTTATTAATACTAATGTATTAATGGATTTATCCGTTAGATATTCGTCTACTGTGTTATAAGATTTTTTAATTAAGAATTGTTTTAATTTATTTAAAAATATATTGGTTTTATTTTGTTGTTTTATGTCTACTGGTAATTTACTATATATTTTTATTGACATTGAATATGGACTAG
The DNA here is from genome assembly GCA_947386135.1 of Melanchra persicariae. Taxonomy (NCBI): domain Eukaryota; kingdom Metazoa; phylum Arthropoda; class Insecta; order Lepidoptera; family Noctuidae; genus Melanchra; species Melanchra persicariae. Next base: position 1,399,363 of record OX376661.1, on the reverse strand, counting down.
AAGAATGTAATTTAAGGCGGGAGGGAGGCAAATTGATTCTGTTTTCATGGCGCAACGAATACTCAAGGCTTGGGATTGAGCTGCTTCAATGATGTACATGGCCTAATGTTATATACCTTTTTAATTTTTAGAAATTGTCTTTTTTCTTTTTTTTAAGCTCTGTTGTATACTTTTCTCTCATCTCGTTGGTAAATTTTGACATGAATGTTTACTTTATTAAGTATTCTATTTTATTATTTTTGACATGGAATATTTACTTTGTAAAGTAATATATTTTATTTTTATTTTTTTCAATTTATTATGTTTGACATGAATACTTACTTTGTAAAGTATTATTTTTTTATTATTATTATTATTTAACTCATTTTGTGAATATGGGGACCATGTGGGTTATTTTCTTCTTATTTTTCTCTTCTTTGAAATACTTCTTCTTTGAAGTATTTTTAACGAGGTCTGGCAGTTTGAGTACTTAAATGCGGCCTACACAAATGTCCTTTCTTTGGCATGTTCGTCGGTTCGTTGAGCTCCTTTATGGTTCTAAGTTGAGCTACGCGACTACTGACCAAAGCTTGCACTGACTGGACGGGTCCACTCAAATCTGTGTGGTTCTTTCCTCAAAAGACCATTTCAGACACTGATCTGCATGATCCTCATATCGTATTGTGAATGTGGGGACCATGCAGATCGCTATGATAGGGGTTCATTTCATGTTAGTCAACAATGTCTGGCAGTTTGAGATTTTTTTTATGCGGCCTACCCAAATGTCCTTACTTTGGTATTGTTCGTCAAATCGTTGAGCTCCTTAAAGTTCTAAGTTTGAGCTCCATAATAACTGACAAATGCTTGCACTGTCTGGACAGGTCCACTCAAATCTGTGTGGCACTTTCCTCAAAAGGCCACCTCAGACATTAACCTACATGGTTCTCGTATGATTTGACCAGTACAATTTGTATGGACTTCAAAAGAGACTGTGACCTCTGAGTTTGTTTCGGTGTTTCTTCTCAGGGTAGTCAGCTAGGAAACACCGGCCTCATCTAGCTTAAAATGACCAAAAAATATTGACGTGTAAAAGTGTTATGTTTAACCTACTTACAAAATAAATATCATTTATCATTTATCATTTATCATTTATACTTTGTTTGCATGTCTCCCTGAGTGTTATAAGAATCTGGATGTTTACGGACCAGTTTACATAACTATTATTTTAATTAAGTGTGCACGTAAATTTTTTTTATGGTTAAATCTATAGAACTCCCTTTAGCATTTAAGGTTGTAAATTGAAGCAAAGATAACACTGAAAACAAGCAATATTATTTTTTAACTGCCCCCAACCTGGCTGTACAGCTGTAATCAATGACAATCACTAGTACATTTATTCAATCATCATCCTTATGGCTGGTCAGAAACAACAGGGCTCGGTCCTAGAGCTACCGCTGTGGAACATTGAACTGGATATGACTGGGCACTGCACTTCTCGACGGTGTCGATGAGATATGTTACGCTGATGATACCCTGGTGACGGCCCGGGGACAATGACATTGGCAAGCGGTAATACTGGCCACGGCAGGGGTTATGCAGGTCGTCGGAAGAATCCGGCGTTTGGGTCTCGAAGTGGCTTTGCATAAGTCCGAAGCCCTCTGTTTCCCCATTGAAACCTAGGAACAAGCCACCTCGGGATTCACATATCGCAGCTACATAGCATCACCATGACTATGTATTGCTATGAAATATCAACAAAAAGCACACAGAGTTTCAAGACGCTACAAGTAACCGATGAAGAGTTGTCTCACATGGAGACAATTCCACCAGTAGCTACAATAACATCACCATAACAGATGTATTACTATGAAATTTAATGTCAACAAATAGAATACAAAGTTTCAAGACGATACAAGTAACCGTTGAGGAGACAATTCCAGCGAAAGCTTCATAAAATAATCATGATTATAAAATTGTTATATCACACTTACATTTTGAACGTTTGTCAGTTAAAATCAAATAAGGTCCTCTGATGGTACTTAAATCAAGAAATTGACGTGTGTGAATAGAATTGCCTACATGAAGATGATTCAAATATTATTATGGTAAAATTATAAGTGTGTTAAAAAAATTTATTGGAAATTTTCAAAAGGTCCTCGCTTTGTACACCGTCTACTCGGAAAAACGTCCTCGTATTGATCATGAAAAGTCTAGTACTGCGTCCTCACATTGTTCAAGAAATGAGAAAAAGTGTGTTAAATTAGGTCCTCGCATTGGTGTCCCTGGTCAGATGGTTAAGGTCCTCGTTTGGCTCACACACAGGTCCTCGGATGGTACTTCCCAGGCGGGTTTTCGAATGTATTTAGGTCCTCGCACTGTTCATAGGAAGTCATACCAAAAAAAGATTGAGATAGCGCTATACGAATAGGCTCATCAACCTAAATATTGTTTTCTCTTTCTTTCTGTCTTGTTAATAAAGTCGTAAGTCGTCGTTAACATGGTTTTCTAGAAGGTCCTCGGATGGTGACTTACAGCTATAGTCCTCGTATGGATGTCTGTACAAGTAATGGTGTGTGTGTGTGTGGTGTGATGGTGTGTGTGTGTGTGTGTGTGTGTGGTGTGTTTGTTTTAAGTACCATGCGAGGACATGCACCTGAATACACAAGGCACATCCGAGGACATTTTCAATCCGAGGACCTTTTCGTACGTCCTCGGATTGACCCGACCAATTCATCGTTTTCTCCATTCGATTTTGAGCCTTTCTATATACTTAATAAGGGAAACTTGATGTCGACCTCGGTGGACCTCGGTTTGATCGCGGAAATTCATATTCACATTCCGAACGTGTGTGAGCTCTCATAAATTTTTAACACACTACATTTACACTTCAGTCATATTTTAAGTACCTTGCGGGGACTTATGTGTTATTCTTCACACATATGTCCTCGGATGGAAGTTTTTCCACGCAGTGTGTTTAAAAGTCCTCATATTGATAGCTTTTCCGAACATGTGTATTCAGGTCCCCATTTGGATAGATTTCCATGTGTATTGGGCTTTTAATTGTTTCAAAATTGTCTGATTTTATAAAATCACTTATTTCTCGAGTGATCAAAATAAAATCAATCTACAGAGGCCTTGAAACTACGTAACAATGAAATTGGGTAATTTTTCCATTGTAACAGAACTCTCGTCCTGTGATGGTGAAATTAGGGATGACCATTAGCATGGAAGTACATCATATTTACAGTACGAGACAAAAAGCTTTTGAAACTCTAGAACCATACCCATTTTTCATTGGATGTGAAATCATCAAATGACTTCTCCCGCTCTGGGCGGAGCTTGAGGGCGACTGCTGACGCACAGGGCGTCTCCTTCGGCGGCTGGGACGTGAGGATTGCCTCTTCCTCACCCATCTCGCCTCCTCCTTCGCTTGCATTTCTGTTTTGCAGAAGGAGGTGACTGTTTCCTATGGCCCTCTCACTCCGGACCATGGATTGGACCAGGGCCGAACGCGAGAGGTCACCACCGCTGATCGCCGCTACAAGAACAGACCTCCATCGCATGCATTACCGAGTCCTCGAATACGACACGATTGTGGTGGGCCCAGCGCTGGGTTGCGATTGCGACAGTCGCTTATTCCATACAACTATCAGATCGCGTCGGAGCTTGCTCCACCGTTCTGTTATTTTAATTAAGTGTGTACGTTAATTTTTTTATGGTTAAATCTATAGGACTCCCTTTAGCAGTTTAGGTTGTAAATTGGAGCAAAGATAACACTGAAAACAAGCAAAACTTTTTTTAACTGCCCCCAACCTGGCTGTACAGCTGTACAGCCAGGATAATCAATGACAATCACTGTTGCAACACTACTACATTTATTCAACCATCATCCTTATGGCTGGCCAGAAACAACAGGGTTCGGTCCTAGAGCTACCGCTATGGAATATTGAACTGGATATGACTGGGCGCTGCACTTCTTGACGGTGTCGATGAGATATGTTACGCTGATGATACCCTGGTGACGGCCCGGGGGCAATGACATTGGCAAGCGGTAATACTGGCCACGGCAGGGGTTATGCAGGTCGTCGGAAGAATCTGGCGTTTGGGTCTCGAAGAGTGGCTTTGTATAAGTCCGAAACCCTCTGTTTCCCCATGGAAACCTAGGAACAAGCCACCTTGGGATTCACATATAGTGGTCGGTGGCGTTCACATCAGTATCGAGCTGATGACGAAGTACCTTGAACACGTCTTCGATAGCCAATGTGACTTTGAGTCGCACATTCAGCGGCTGGTTCCCAGGTTGATGTGCATTGTAGGTGCTCTTTCGTGGCTTGTACCCAATTTAGCAGGGCCGAACGCTTCCTGCAGGAGACTATGTGGGGATCGTGCGTGCATGAGTCGGAAGCGGATGCTCGTTTGTCACCAATGCGTGGAATGTCCCGAGGACACCGTGCAGCATACGCTGGAGGAACGTTCAGCGAGGACGCTGGGGGTGGTCTGGTAGTCTATCGCTTCCGTCTTCGGGGAATGCCGTCAAAGATAGATTCAAAGAAGACGTCGGAGAGGGAAAGAGAGCATACCTCTCACTCCATCTACACCAGAAAGGCAGCCGTGCGTTGACAGGAGCTCAACGATCTCCGGGCACCATGAGGAAAGGGGCGTCGAACTTTGGGCGGAGACGTTGCCTGACCAGTACGGCCTAAAGAGCCATTGAGCAATATATTACGTGAATGCCTTTTATGGGAGTATATACCATATTAACATACCGAGACTCCTCCGTGCCTTGGAAAGCACGTTAAGCCGTTGGTCCCGGCTGCCATTTGTAGATCTTTGGCAGTCGTTACGTATTGTCAGAAGCCAGAAAATCTGACACCAGTGTTACCAAGAAGTACCGTGTTACTCAGTTAATGGGTTATGGAGGTCTGGTAGGCAGCCGCTCCTCGTAAAATACTGGTATTCAGCTGAATCCGGTTTGACTGGGAGCCGACCCCAATATAGTTGGGAAAAGGCAAGGCAGATGATGATGCCTTTTATGGGAATATGTGCTGCTGCGGTCGTTGAATCAGCCACATTAGGTGATGATGTGCGACGATGATAGTCGGGGGTGCGCTTGAACAATATTGTCTTTCGAGCTCCAGAATTATGGTAGCAGTAGTTCTCCTCTCCGTTTGAGCAGCAGCTACATAACATCACCATGACTATGTATTGCTATGCAATATCAACAAAAAGCACACAGAGTTCCAAGACGCTACAAGTAACCGTTGAAGAGTTGTCTCACATGGAGACAATTCCAGCAGCAGCTACATAACATCAACATAACAGATGTATTACTATGAAATGTAATATCAACAAATAGCACACAAAGTTTCAAGACGTTACTAGTAACCGTTGAGGAGACAACTCCAGCGAAAGCTTCATAAAATCACCATGATTATAATATTGTTATATCACACTTCCATTTTGAACGTTTGTCAGTTAAAATCAAATAAGGTCCTCTGATGGTACTTAAATCAAGAAATTGACGTGTGTGAATAGAATTGCCTACATGAAGATGATTCAAATATTATTATGGTAAAATTATAAGTGTGTTAAAATTATTTTTGTTGGAAATTTTCAAAAGGTCCTCGTTTTGTACACCGTCTACTCGGAAAAACGTCCTCGTACTGATCATGAAAAGTCTAGTACTGCGTCCTCACATTGTACAAGAAATGAGAAAAAGTGTGTTAAATTAGGTCCTCGCATTGGTGTCCCTGGTCAGATGGTTAAGGTCCTCGTTTGGCTCACACACAGGTCCTCGGATGGTACTTCCCAGGCGGGTTTTCGAATGTATTTAGGTCCTCGCACTGTTCATAGGAAGTCATACCAAAAAAATATTGAGATAGCGCTATACGAATAGGCTCATCAACCTAAAAATTGTTTTCTCTTTCTTTCTGTCTTGTTAATAAAGTCGTAAGTCGTCGTTAACATGGTTTTCTAGAAGGTCCTCGGATGGTGACTTACAGCTATAGTCCTCGTATGGATGTCTGTACAAGTAATGGTGTGTGTGTGTGTGTGTGATGTTTGATGGTGTGAATGGAGAATGGGGTGATGCCAATCTGGTCAAGTTCAATGCTGCTAAGACCCAGGCGTCTCTTTTTTCCGCTAAAAGGCCAATTCTACCCAGCTCCATCTTTCCGAGGTGTTACCGTGCCGATAACCAACCAACTTGAGGTCCGGTCCTCTCATAGAGGCAAAGGTGCTGCCTAAAAGTTGAGGATCCGAGTCGAAGCTCCAAAATTTTGAGCATCAACGCGGAGGTACACTTGGGCACGCGCGGTGGTCACGTGGGCACGCGCGGTGGTCACGTGGGCACGCGCGGTGGTCACGTGGGCACGTGCGAGGGACACGTGGGCTCGCGCGGGGTACACTTGGGCACGCGCGGGGTCACGTAGTCACGCGCGGGGTACACTTGTGCACGTGTGGGGAACACGTGGGCACGCGCGAGGGACAGCTACTGCGCTTCCGCTCGCAGCCGGTCTGGACCAGAGACCTCACACAAGTGCAGTGAGTGATATAGTAACTCACCTCGTCCATGAATATCACGGCGTGGTTGCGCGAGGTGTGCCTGCAGGCGCCGCCGTCCAGCCGCACGTCGCAGCCGCTGTCCGTGCCGATCGTCAGAGACGACAGGCGCATCGGTATCGGTCTGCCCAAGCCATCGCCTACTCCGTTCCTGAAAATGAGTTTTGGTGGTTAGATTTGACGTATGAGATGTTAGAACAAGCACAATCGCTCGACGTATACGTCTTCGTTCGAGCGCGGTCTGCTGGGCCACAGACATGCTGGAGTGACGTACCTGTCCGGGCGGGTGATGGCGCACAGCGTGGCCCGCACGGTGGCGTCGCTGAGCGAGTGTCCGGGCGAGCGCGGCGGGCCGGGGGTGGCGGCGGGCGGGGCGGGGGGCGTGCCCCACACGGCGGCGGCGATGCGCGCGCGGTCGGCGCCGCTCAGCAGCTCGGAGGGCAGCGCGCGGCGCAGCAGGCCCAGGCGGGCCAGGCGCGCGCGGTCCACGGAGCGCGACACGCAGGCGCGCGCGGCCACAGACATGCTGGAGCCGCGCCACGAGCCCCACGCCTGCTCACCCGCTAGCACCTGTAATAAAGGGGTGAACTCAAACGTAAGGACTGAAACTGCGTAAGCGGGTGCCCGCGACGGGTGACGCGGAGGACACGTGGGCACGCACGAGGGACACGTGGGCACGCGCGGGGGACACTTGGGCACCCACGGGGGACACGTGGGTACCCGCGGGGTATACGTGGGCACGCGCGGGGGACACGTGGGCACGCGCGGGGGACACTTGGGCACGAGCGAGGGAAACGTGGGCACGCGCGGGGGACACTTAGACACGCGCGAAGGACACGTGGACACGCGCGGGGGACTCATGGACACGCGCGGGGACACGTGGGTTATCGGTAACGGTTGTTAACGTCATCATTTGATGGCTCATTTCCATGGCCGAAGGCTTTACTAGCTCGGCAGACATTATCATTAACATTATCCGTGATGGACATAAGCTATAGAATATTCTCAAAAAAGTTAGGGATTCGTATGAAATCTTCGATAATGTAACCCAAGGTGTGAAAAAATTACCAAAAAAATCCTTCTATCGCGTACGCTGCGGAAACTATTGACAATAGAGCAAAGTAATGTACTACAGTTTTATAGAGGTCATCAATATCTACAAAAAAGTCCGCGATACCATACGTCTAACAGAACTATTATGGATAAGTCACCATGACCACTTTGTGTTCAAATTATTCAAGCAAATACCGGGTAAAAAGAAAAATGGTGATTTTAGTATCATGATATATAATAATCCTTATCCATTTAAATGGTTTGATAATTAAGGTTGATTATGTCCGTGTAAATTACACTTTAAATTATTCAAATCGGACCTTTCGTTCAAAAGTTACGACGGTAATAAACATGCTCGAAGTAAGAAAAATGTCGCGGCTTGAGCAAACTGGGGAGAATCGAATCAATGCTTGGTCCGATGAAGTTGAAACGGCATTTAAATGATTTCGATATAAAAAAAACCGGCCAAGTGCGAGCCGGAAACGCGCACGAAGGGTTCCGTACCATTACCTATTTATAAAAAACGGCAAAAAAATCACGTTTGTTGAATGGGAGCCCCACTTACATATTTATTTTATTCTGGTTTTAGTATTTGTTGTTATAGCGGCAACAGAAATACAACATCTGTAAAAATTTCAACTGTCTAGCTATCACGGTTCATGAGATACAGCCTGGTGACAGACAGACAGACAGACGGACAGACAGACGGACAGTCAGACAGACGGACAGCGGAGTCTTAGTAATTTAATTTAATTTTAATTTAATATTTTATTTCAGGCATCTAGGGCCCATAACATAAAATACATGAACATAAAATAACAATAACTATAAATAAAATAATACATATTACAATACATTTACCAACCCTAAAAATGAGAATAACAAATGTTTGGATTTTTCGAAAATAAACTAAGTACATAGGTACATAGTAAGGGGTCAAGGAAGGGGGATTAAGTTTTTAGGGGAGGACATAATTGCTTGCTTCAATTTACGTTGGAATGCTATGAACAAACTAAAAGTGGGATAATTGAAACAGATATACCTAACAATTTTTGCATAATCAACCCCTGACGGGCTGAACGGCTGCGCTGAACCTGGGCGAGAGACTAGTGAGATTCTGTCAACGGTGGCGTGGCGCAGGCGATTGTCACTACGTCAAAAATGTATAGGATTGTCAGATGCTATCGAAATATCACGTGATAAAATTCCTACATTTTGGCATTTCGACAGTCGCATTCGCTAATTGAATGGCACATTGTCTAGGGCCTCCTGAAACCACAGAATAAGCAGAAATGGCAAGGACATGAATGAAAATCATTGTGCTTAATTTTCCAAAACTAACCTTTAAGAGGGGGTAGAGGGGGCGTTGAAGTTTGAGGAGTACATACTAAATCCGCGCGAACGAAGTCGCGGGTGACGTACTAGTATATACCTATTTCTCTGGCTGTGAGTGTGTGACGGACACACGAGCGATCCTATGAGGGTTCCGGTTTTCTTTTACCCGAACCCTAAAAACCTAGACAGATTGATTCTCTGCCTCCATCCATACCTGCTGCAGCCGCTGCCACGCCAGCAACTTGATGAGCCTCTCATCCAGCTTCTTGAGCTGCTCGTCCACCACCGCCAGCAGCTCCTCCACGTTCCCCTCGGGGCGCAGCTCCAGACGCTCGCTCTTGCCTCGCTTGCTGGGGCTCTTGTCTTCGCACTGCGATACCTTCCGCTTCTTCACTGTGGCCGTGAGGTACTCGAAGTCGGAGTCCGATAGGTCGCTTGAGGAATCTGTGTGGCGGTCCGGCTGTGGAAGACATGGAACTGGTTACTAAGATGTGTTATACAAAATTTATGATAGTTCCTATGTCAACAAGGTTGTCAAGTTCTTGGTATGTTTGGTTGAAAATTGCAAACAGCGTAGAGATCTGGAATAGGAAAGAGGTCTTTCCCACTAATGGGGCATCTAATGGACAACCTATCATAGGTTAACAGTTTGATCCTGCTCAAATTCAAAGTCAAAACGTATATTTTAATTAAGCCAAATTTTAAATATTAATGATGTGTCATCCTCAAATAATACCATCTTTGGTTAACAGTTTGATTCTGCTCAAATTCAAAGTCAAAACGTATATTTTAATTAAGCCAAATTTTAAATATTAATGATGTGTCATCCTCAAATAATACCATCTTTGGTTGATTTTGAATTAATTGGAGCAAATCATTTACGTAAACTACAAAAAGGAATGAATCCCAATATTGAACCTTGAGGAACGCCCATTGTCATTTCCGACCCTAGCGAGTTTACACCGTTTACCTGATCTTTAACCTGTCTATCCATCAAGTATGAACTAAGTAAATCAAGGGATTTTTGCTTAATCACATAGTGCCCAAGTTTCAACAAGTGTCTCATGGTTAACGCAGTCGAACGCCTTCGAGAGGTCGCAGAATATTCCAACGGCGTCTTTGTAAGACGCCGTTGGAATGTTCTCTGTCCAGGCGTTAAAAATGTTGTGAACTCGGCATAGAACTCATTTGGATCGACTATGTTATTAAAACTACGAACACCTGCTCGTAATTTTAATAACATAGACGATCCAAATGAGTTGACGGGTAGTTTTACTAGCCAAAGTATGTTTCTCCAATTTTTTTTCTATAATTGGTCCAAATTTTATTTGATTTTTTTGTAAGGGTATGTAGGTGCAAAACGTTATTGTTTGTCCGCTGTGATCAGATGGCCACTTATTACAAAATTATCTATACCAGTTGCAGTAGAAGCTGCCACACGGATTGGTTCAATAAAAACATTTGCCAAACTAAATGATTTAAAAAGACTCAATAATGATACTATTCGACTCTGTTTCTAATCAGTTGTTAATATTAAAGTCGCCACATGTAATGATTGATTTACTACTAGTACTAACTTTTTTAACACATCTTCCATTACAGTATAAAACAGATAGATAGTATTCAAAAGATGGCCAACTTACTTGTTGCAGAAACATTATTAATGTGTTGGTAGTAACATGTTGCACTCAAATATTGTAGTGAGTTAAGTTAAGTTTTGATGATGCGTCAGTGTCCGCTGCTGCACTGAACACAGCTGAACTATCCAGTACAGTTACCTTGAGACTGGGCTCGGAGCTGATGGCGTGCAGGTCATCGGCAGCGTCTTCCTCGGTGACGCCTCGCAGGGCTTCGTCACAGTGTCCGCTGCTGTACTGCGGACAGGTCAGGTTCATGCAGATCTTGTGCTTCGGCGCGTCTTCATCATCGTCACTGCCGTCGTAGCAGCCGCTGGCTTTCTGCTTGTTGATGACTGTGGAGGCAGAAGTATTATTAAAGGTGATTTATGGTTTTAGTTAAAACTATCTATTTATCTCAGGTATCTGACTGATCTTATTATGTGATGACGTTTCTAATGAAACCGGTTTGGGGCATCGTTTGGAAGGTTTCGAAGTCTGTAACGGACACTGGTAGAATATTTCTTTTTGTTTTATAGACAGGTAGGACTCTTTTTACTGACACTCTCAGTCACTACTGGCTCCTCTCTAGAGCTCAGCTTCCCACTACTGACAAGGCTACGTCTGAACAACTGGTGCACTTGCAAAATTTGTTCTTTAGAGATTATGCAAGTGCTACTGCATCGAAGCTGCGACTGCTGTTAGTCGCTGGAACATGCCAATTACAATTGGACGGCGCACTATCTAAAGGCTGCTCGCTAAACTCGTTAATACTAAGCGCTCTTCTCAATAGTGTCGCGTGTGGACTTGCTTCGTCCGCTCACTCGTTATGAAGTACGCTTGCAGGAGCTTGTCTGAGTTAAGGGGGTCGCCGTCGCTAATGAGTAAGTTGGTCACCGTTCCTGCAGCGCACGTACTCCCGGCGGCTGGGCAGCAGGGGCGGCGGCTGGCGGTAGTGGTGGCGCACCATGGCCGGCACCACCACGCGCCCGAGGTGCGCCACCGGGACTTTGATGCTGGAACAACGGATTAACTGCTGTTAGCTGGAAGATTGTTCCGTATGGTGTCGGACGTAAAAGAATAGCACCATCTCATCACTTCCCATGTGTGTCGTAAGAGGCGACTAAGGGACTCACCAGAGAATGGGCAGCAGCATTCTCTGTAGGTACATTGCTACAGCTACACTGCGATACCCTACCCGCCTGACAAGCGTGGCGATTATGGCAAACCCCCCCATTTGGGGGAGGCCTATGTCCAGCAGTGGACGTCTTCTGGCTGATATGATGATGAGGTGGAAGATTTAGGTGTTTAATTGTGGATAAGGTTGGCTTGTGGAAGGCTGACGTCTAGCAGCGGACGTCGTTCAGCCAAAAAAAATTAGACGTCATCGTCCTAATACAAAGCGATCATCGTACGAATACGCGATCGTCACGTCTGGATTTGGTTTGCGAAGGCGCGCAACGGAACTCTTTTAGGCACTTTACCGCAGTTCAAGTGTACACAGTAACAACTCACCGGAAGGCCGGCCTCGCCTTCCTGGCGCGCCGGATGAAGTCCACCTTGACGGCCTGCTGGTCCACGGGGCCCGAGAACTTCTCCCACAGCGCCACGCGCTCCGTGGCTGACACAGTTCAAGTGTACACAGTAACAACTCACCGGAAGGCCGGCCTCGCCTTCCTGGCGCGCCGGATGAAGTCCACCTTGACGGCCTGCTGGTCCACGGGGCCCGAGAACTTCTCCCACAGCGCCACGCGCTCCGTGGCTGACACAGTTCAAGTGTACACAGTAACAACTCACCGGAAGGCCGGCCTCGCCTTCCTGGCGCGCCGGATGAAGTCCACCTTGACGGCCTGCTGGTCCACGGGGCCCGAGAACTTCTCCCACAGCGCCACGCGCTCCGTGGCTGACACAGTTCAAGTGTACACAGTAACAACTCACCGGAAGGCCGGCCTCGCCTTCCTGGCGCGCCGGATGAAGTCCACCTTGACGGCCTGCTGGTCCACGGGGCCCGAGAACTTCTCCCACAGCGCCACGCGCTCCGTGGCTGACACAGTTCAAGTGTACACAGTAACAACTCACCGGAAGGCCGGCCTCGCCTTCCTGGCGCGCCGGATGAAGTCCACCTTGACGGCCTGCTGGTCCACGGGGCCCGAGAACTTCTCCCACAGCGCCACGCGCTCCGTGGCTGACACAGTTCAAGTGTACACAGTAACAACTCACCGGAAGGCCGGCCTCGCCTTCCTGGCGCGCCGGATGAAGTCCACCTTGACGGCCTGCTGGTCCACGGGGCCCGAGAACTTCTCCCACAGCGCCACGCGCTCCGTGGCTGACACAGTTCAAGTGTACACAGTAACAACTCACCGGAAGGCCGGCCTCGCCTTCCTGGCGCGCCGGATGAAGTCCACCTTGACGGCCTGCTGGTCCACGGGGCCCGAGAACTTCTCCCACAGCGCCACGCGCTCCGTGGCTGACACAGTTCAAGTGTACACAGTAACAACTCACCGGAAGGCCGGCCTCGCCTTCCTGGCGCGCCGGATGAAGTCCACCTTGACGGCCTGCTGGTCCACGGGGCCCGAGAACTTCTCCCACAGCGCCACGCGCTCCGTGGCTGACACAGTTCAAGTGTACACAGTAACAACTCACCGGAAGGCCGGCCTCGCCTTCCTGGCGCGCCGGATGAAGTCCACCTTGACGGCCTGCTGGTCCACGGGGCCCGAGAACTTCTCCCACAGCGCCACGCGCTCCGTGGCTGACACAGTTCAAGTGTACACAGTAACAACTCACCGGAAGGCCGGCCTCGCCTTCCTGGCGCGCCGGATGAAGTCCACCTTGACGGCCTGCTGGTCCACGGGGCCCGAGAACTTCTCCCACAGCGCCACGCGCTCCGTGGCTGACACAGTTCAAGTGTACACAGTAACAACTCACCGGAAGGCCGGCCTCGCCTTCCTGGCGCGCCGGATGAAGTCCACCTTGACGGCCTGCTGGTCCACGGGGCCCGAGAACTTCTCCCACAGCGCCACGCGCTCCGTGGCTGACACAGTTCAAGTGTACACAGTAACAACTCACCGGAAGGCCGGCCTCGCCTTCCTGGCGCGCCGGATGAAGTCCACCTTGACGGCCTGCTGGTCCACGGGGCCCGAGAACTTCTCCCACAGCGCCACGCGCTCCGTGGCTGACACAGTTCAAGTGTACACAGTAACAACTCACCGGAAGGCCGGCCTCGCCTTCCTGGCGCGCCGGATGAAGTCCACCTTGACGGCCTGCTGGTCCACGGGGCCCGAGAACTTCTCCCACAGCGCCACGCGCTCCGTGGCTGACACAGTTCAAGTGTACACAGTAACAACTCACCGGAAGGCCGGCCTCGCCTTCCTGGCGCGCCGGATGAAGTCCACCTTGACGGCCTGCTGGTCCACGGGGCCCGAGAACTTCTCCCACAGCGCCACGCGCTCCGTGGCTGACACAGTTCAAGTGTACACAGTAACAACTCACCGGAAGGCCGGCCTCGCCTTCCTGGCGCGCCGGATGAAGTCCACCTTGACGGCCTGCTGGTCCACGGGGCCCGAGAACTTCTCCCACAGCGCCACGCGCTCCGTGGCTGACACAGTTCAAGTGTACACAGTAACAACTCACCGGAAGGCCGGCCTCGCCTTCCTGGCGCGCCGGATGAAGTCCACCTTGACGGCCTGCTGGTCCACGGGGCCCGAGAACTTCTCCCACAGCGCCACGCGCTCCGTGGCTGACACAGTTCAAGTGTACACAGTAACAACTCACCGGAAGGCCGGCCTCGCCTTCCTGGCGCGCCGGATGAAGTCCACCTTGACGGCCTGCTGGTCCACGGGGCCCGAGAACTTCTCCCACAGCGCCACGCGCTCCGTGGCTGACACAGTTCAAGTGTACACAGTAACAACTCACCGGAAGGCCGGCCTCGCCTTCCTGGCGCGCCGGATGAAGTCCACCTTGACGGCCTGCTGGTCCACGGGGCCCGAGAACTTCTCCCACAGCGCCACGCGCTCCGTGGCTGACACAGTTCAAGTGTACACAGTAACAACTCACCGGAAGGCCGGCCTCGCCTTCCTGGCGCGCCGGATGAAGTCCACCTTGACGGCCTGCTGGTCCACGGGGCCCGAGAACTTCTCCCACAGCGCCACGCGCTCCGTCGCAGATACAGAGTTCACTAGCTTCCAGTCCTGAAGACAGACAAAACAATTCGTTTAAAACTAGCACTTCGCCCGCGACTTTGTCTGCGCAGATTTAGTATAAACGATTTTTCCCCTTTTCACTGACTTTAGAGGGTAAATTTCCACAAATACCTTCTTAGTGCTCACTTACTTCAAAAAAGTAAGCCTTGTGCAAAATTTCATGTTCCTTATCCTAGTAGTTTCGGCTGTGCGTTGATAACTGACTGTTCAGTTTATCAAGGCATCATGTGGTATCCTGGTATAAAAATTGTCTCTTTAAGTAATGTGTTTTGGTGTTTAAGTGTTTAACCTGTTTTCCTAAATATAATAAAATAAAATAACTCATAATTGCCTAAAAGACTATATTACTTCGCCGAGGAAAACGTTTCATGGACGCTTTAATCCACCGCGTTCTATTTTATTTAGGAACCTCAAATCGAAAACTGAAAAAGTGATAGAAGTGTGTGTAAGTTAAAGTATACTGATATCATACTCACAATGTATTGCTCGACATGATTCGGACACATCCAGCGACCAGTCGGCAGGGCGGTCAACGGCGGGTCCAAGCAGTCCTGCAACGCAAACATGAAGAATTTTAATCATGTTTCTTTAAGTTAGTTTACCACCTCTATCGAGTTACGTTCAGATGCCAAACGCTCCCTGGCTTTTGGAATCTGAACGTAACTCAATAGAGGCGACTCGATGGAGACGACAGCACGGCATCCACCCCGTGGATTTGATTCTAGGATTAACAAATCAACTTTAAAGGTAAGGCTTTATTGTAACTTTAACTAACGGGCTCATTGTTGTGTCGTGTCCAAATCAAACGAATTTCCAGGCCATATTAGTTCTGATAGGCTAACACTGCGTCAGGGCTTGCTTGCAGGTGCCCTGGCACACGAAGCAGGACTTGGCCGGCAGCGGCACGCAGCCCCACGCGTCCACACTCACTAACGAACCGTTGCCGCTCTTGCTTTAGTGTTAGTAGTGGTACCTGATGGAACAGCAGAGGACAGTAGTCGCACTGCAGCAGCGGGGCTTGCTTGCAGGTGCCCTGGCACACGAAGCAGGACTTGGCCGGCAGCGGCACGCAGCCCCACGCGTCCACACTCACTAACGAACCGTTGCCGCTCTTGCTTTAGTGTTAGTAGTGGTACCTGATGGAACAGCAGAGGACAGTAGTCGCACTGCAGCAGCGGGGCTTGCTTGCAGGTGCCCTGGCACACGAAGCAGGACTTGGCCGGCAGCGGCACGCAGCCCCACGCGTCCACACTCACTAACGAACCGTTGCCGCTCTTGCTTTAGTGTTAGTAGTGGTACCTGATGGAACAGCAGAGGACAGTAGTCGCACTGCAGCAGCGGGGCTTGCTTGCAGGTGCCCTGGCACACGAAGCAGGACTTGGCCGGCAGCGGCACGCAGCCCCACGCGTCCACACTCACTAACGAACCGTTGCCGCTCTTGCTTTAGTGTTAGTAGTGGTACCTGATGGAACAGCAGAGGACAGTAGTCGCACTGCAGCAGCGGGGCTTGCTTGCAGGTGCCCTGGCACACGAAGCAGGACTTGGCCGGCAGCGGCACGCAGCCCCACGCGTCCACACTCACTAACGAACCGTTGCCGCTCTTGCTTTAGTGTTAGTAGTGGTACCTGATGGAACAGCAGAGGACAGTAGTCGCACTGCAGCAGCGGGGCTTGCTTGCAGGTGCCCTGGCACACGAAGCAGGACTTGGCCGGCAGCGGCACGCAGCCCCACGCGTCCACACTCACTAACGAACCGTTGCCGCTCTTGCTTTAGTGTTAGTAGTGGTACCTGATGGAACAGCAGAGGACAGTAGTCGCACTGCAGCAGCGGGGCTTGCTTGCAGGTGCCCTGGCACACGAAGCAGGACTTGGCCGGCAGCGGCACGCAGCCCCACGCGTCCACACTCACTAACGAACCGTTGCCGCTCTTGCTTTAGTGTTAGTAGTGGTACCTGATGGAACAGCAGAGGACAGTAGTCGCACTGCAGCAGCGGGGCTTGCTTGCAGGTGCCCTGGCACACGAAGCAGGACTTGGCCGGCAGCGGCACGCAGCCCCACGCGTCCACACTCACTAACGAACCGTTGCCGCTCTTGCTTTAGTGTTAGTAGTGGTACCTGATGGAACAGCAGAGGACAGTAGTCGCACTGCAGCAGCGGGGCTTGCTTGCAGGTGCCCTGGCACACGAAGCAGGACTTGGCCGGCAGCGGCACGCAGCCCCACGCGTCCACACTCACTAACGAACCGTTGCCGCTCTTGCTTTAGTGTTAGTAGTGGTACCTGATGGAACAGCAGAGGACAGTAGTCGCACTGCAGCAGCGGGGCTTGCTTGCAGGTGCCCTGGCACACGAAGCAGGACTTGGCCGGCAGCGGCACGCAGCCCCACGCGTCCACACTCACTAACGAACCGTTGCCGCTCTTGCTTTAGTGTTAGTAGTGGTACCTGATGGAACAGCAGAGGACAGTAGTCGCACTGCAGCAGCGGGGCTTGCTTGCAGGTGCCCTGGCACACGAAGCAGGACTTGGCCGGCAGCGGCACGCAGCCCCACGCGTCCACACTCACTAACGAACCGTTGCCGTTCTTGCCGGGATCTATGGACAGAAACGGGACTTTGGAATGGTCTTTTATGTTAATAGATGGTTTCCTTGTTTGACATGAATGAGCAGGGGCACTTGAGGGTTTGTCATGCTCACTCGAATGTCTCGCTGATGGTGGCGCGTGTATCGGATCATTCAGTTCTCTTCAAAATGGTTGAGCTGAATGATCTGAATGCACCAGCTGATGCACGCGTCAATTCGTGGGAGCCATCAGTGGAGACTGGTCATCTCTTAGCTGTCACTGGCTTATTTCAATATTTTATACTTATTTGATACTTAGAATTCTTTTTTTTTTCTCTTTCTTTACATTGTTCTCACATGTAGATGCAACAAAGATAATGTAACCAGGATTATTGTTAATCATAAAATGGTTTAAAAGAGGAGTTCCGTGGAGTTTCTTGCACATTCTTCTCCATAGAGATCTACGCTTTGGAACAAGCAAATACCCTTTTTTCATTTTGTGCGCGGCGTGCGGTGGCGGGCGGCCAAGAATGCAACGGGATGCAACCTGCCATGATCGTGGAAGTGAGGAAGTGTGGACGTACAGGGTCATGCAGACATCTTTTGAAAAAGACCGACTCTATTTGGATCGGCTCCTGACATATAACATTTATACTGCATACAAACTGGTTTGTGTGATCCATGGCGGGCAGCCACGGATATGCCGCGCCGCGAGTGCCCGCGCGGTCTTTTTGCCCTCTGTGTGCGACTGTGCGTCGGTAGTATAGGATTCCCTTTGCACTATCGTTCGCGGTCAAATTGCGGCCCGGCCCGCCCCGCCGTGTGTTTCGCGCCTTAAAAGTCACAAATGTGGACCCACCTGTATGGCTAGAATGGAGGTGACGTCTGAGATTTCTGTAAGATTGAAGATCGCTCCGACCCATAAGCCCAGGAGAATGATAAAATTTATGTTTTTATGTGGCACGGCTAACTACCTTTATCGGTTCCAGGGAAGATGCAAGGTATCCTCATCTCCCGGGGCAGTTCGAACTGCTTGGGGTTCATGATCTTGGCGGCCTTCACAAGGATCTCCATCGGAGTCAGCTCCTTCTCTACCTCTTTGATTTCATCTTCTTCTTCTTCTTTGCTCCTCTTTTTGGCGGAGTTTGCACGGTTGTTGCGCAGGCTGTTGGGCAAATAGATAGTGTGGTAAAAATATGTTGCTATATCCGCTTTAAGGGTGCGTTTCCACTGAGGCGGAGCGGAGCAGAGCGTGCCGCGATTCACCAATCAACCAAGCGGAGTGGAAAAGAGATGTGAATTTCAAACCTTGTGATTGGTGAATCGTGCCACGCTCTGCTCCGCTCCGCCTCAGTGGAAACGCACCCTTAAGCTCCTAGAGACGAGCAACATGCGACAATGCGACGACTGTTTTTTCATAGAAATTGTTCCACAGATAATATAGGTACCCATAGAACAATTCTACGTTTTAGGGAGTTGTTTGGTGTTTTGTAGATATTGGAACTCACTCACTTATTTTGTTCTTGTTGTTGTTCATTGAACGTCATTATGTTAAGCTTTGGGCAAAAAAATGTGTACATTTATTAAATCCATCAAGGAGTATTTGGTACGGTATGTATCTGTCGCAGCCAATTAGCTTAATCAGCCGTTTCATTGGTAGCCTAGCCTTTTTATTTAAATGTGCCGTTTTTTCAGTGACGTGAGTGACATCTTTTGTTCAATATCGTTTAATGACTTGCCCATGTCACTTATGCCGCTGATTAAACGGCACAATTCAATGAAAAAGCTAGACTTAATGAAACGGCGGATTCAGTTAGTTGGCTGCGACATATCTATAAAAACGCACCTGCTGAAAAAACACGCGAGTGTAATGGAAAAGTGGTGGACTTCGTAATTTTAGCCAGAAACATAGCAGGTAGTTTGAAATTATTATGTCATGTATGATTATTATGACAGACGGCCGCTTTTTCTATCTTGAATATTTCGGTGACTGTGTCACACCAATAAAGGCCGTAACACACAAAGTGTGCAGGTAGCTTTTATGCCAGCGACAATTATGTCAAACAGAACTTGTTATTGCAGAATGGCATGGTACTTTTGTGTGTTTTTATAAAAGCTTTGAAGAGTGAAAAATAAAGAGGGAACTCCTCTAAACTACAGTTTACGTCATTATGAAAGTTTGCCAGCAGCACGCCAAGCCATGTGCATCAGAACGTCTGTTTTCAAAACTGCCAACTTTAGGTATTGCAAACTGTGCGTCTAGCTTACCTGGGCAAACCGCTTACTGCATCCTGGCACTAACTATTCTCCTATTACAGCTTGCCAGTATAAGAGAGCTTCAATTACCTAGACTTCTTCTCAGTATCAGACTTGCTGTCAGCCGGGGACTGAGCTCGGCTGCTCCGGGAACTGGCCGGCTTGTTCTCATCGGAGGCCCTGCATTCCTTGCACAGCCATAGCCCTGCCGGGATGTCGTTCTCATCCAGGGGAGGGTCACTGTAAGGCAAATTGATGGATGTCTATTATTTATTTATTTACTTTAATGTACTTCCATAACAAACACAAGAAAAAAGGTTTATGTCTGTCTTACCACACAGGGCAATCTCAAACAACCTTTGGTTGGAAGAACTATATGAAAGAAGTTAGATTAAGGGTGCTCAGTATACAAACATCATAAGTAATAAATTACTCAATGGATGTTGTTACTCAATTGTTTTTAAAATAATATTTTTGACATTTAAGCAGACACATCAAAATGTTTTCTGTGATCTATCCATTCAATTAATCAATCAATCAAAAGTCATTTATTCGAAATATACCTAACAATAGAACATTAACAATTTAAAAAACGACAGTCCCCCAAAATGCCTGTCACCACTTCCTAGTATTTTGGTTAGTAAGAAATGGTGCAGCAACTTATAACCCGAGTTTCCACGTATTGACTGCACGAATCCTCGCTTTATAACATGTTACGTTATGCCCTGTTACACCGGTCAGTACTCAGCTTTAGAATTGCTGTCTCTTTTTGAAAAAAGTTCTAAACTAACTTTTTAGACCTAGTTATCTGACATATGCATATCAAGTTCCATTCAAATTGGTTCATTATTTAAATAGCAGTCCTTATTCTTATATACCTAATGAATCAATTACACAACAGCACGTAGGTATGTTAATTTTTTTTTTAGGTAGGTATTATTATGACAAGTAAACTCTCTTTTATTAACATTTCTACAAATAATTTATTAAAATTGAGAATCTGCTAAATCATAATTAAAAATTTAGTTTTTATTTATAAAAATAAGGGCCTTTTGGGTCTAAGGCTGAATACTTAGTTGACCTGTTGGTCTAAGGGTGTAGAAAAAATTATGTGTATGACAATGTTTTCAAATTAATAACAGAATGTCTAGGTTCGGATATTCAAATTATATTTTATGCAGGATTACCTACCTCAACATAGAATGGTCTAAATATTATTTTTTTTGGAGACATAGACCCATTTGCAGCATAAATCACTAAATAGATAGTACTAAACTAATTTCAAATGATGGAGACCGAATGACATATTATCGTCCCTTAGCAAACAACACTGCTTAAGTCGAATTTGGCTCTTTGTGGATCGAATTGACACATGATAAAGTATTATACAAACCTAAGCCAGAATTCAAAAAGTTGTCATGGTGCCCCAGTACATTGGTTACAATAAATTAATGGGTTTTTTTAGCTGTACAGTTAAATTAGTCAAAATGACCTGAGCGGTGTGGTTTGCTAAGGGACATTATGTCATTTACCAAATGATGTCATTATGTCATTCAGTCCCCATAATTTGAAATTAGTGTAGTGTGTAGTATTATGTGATAGCATCAAATATTGCGTTCATTGATAAAGACTATACTGTTTTGTAAGCCAAGTGTATTTTTTCCATTCCAGTATTTCAATTACGAAGCCATGGCTTTATTGGACTTTCTTTGTAAATAAATTTGTTTTTCTTGGTATTATTATTATTCATAAGTTTTAAGAAATCATGGACTATGTTACACACATTAGTTTAGTCAGTTTCTGTCTTTTACTAGTTGTAAAACTGAAAGCCGATTCTTTGTATATATTATTCCTCCAATTACAACTTGTATTGTGTATTATAATAATTTACAATCATGGTTTTGTCATTTGAGTAGTTATGTGTTTGCTCTTTTATCTGTTTTCATACTTTATACTGTTTCTTATGCAATACATAGATTACTTTCTTTGAATACTTAGTATTCATGCATCCACCAAGTTACTTACTAGCATCCGAGGTGGAAGCTAGCGGGGCAGCGATCACAGCAAATGAGATCGCCGCCTTCCCCACACGCGTCGCAAGAGTCATGGTTGTGACCTTTACCAGGCCTCTTATAGTATGGATGCTGAGGTTTCTTCGGCTTCTGCACGTTCAATTCCTCGTCAGGCGGCTTTATCAGCGCGCGAATGAGCTAAAAGACATCCCAAAACCTTCATAAGTATCCTTTTATCCATACCAAGGCTAGATCATTACAAACTCAGCTAGCTTAAAATGGCGCCAGTTCCAATACCAAGATCTTAGTAGCATTCAAACTTCTAAGAAAACAATTTTAAACAACAAACCGGCATAAGCCCGCCCGAAGTGTCGAGGTCGTAGCCAACGTTAGACATTGTTACACCTCACAGTATCTTCAATTGTTATTTATAATTAACAATAACGACAAAATATGTGTTTGCAAAAGAGTACACTGAAATTGAATGAATTCTCAGTTAAATTGCACTAAAATGGGTTTTAGGGATTCATTTTCATAAAAACTGTTCTGGTTGCAGCAAATATATGAATTTGGAGAGTAAATAAAGAAAAGAAGAGTTATTTTCTAAAGAAATACGATATCCAGAAAGCAAAGAACACCGACGACCGTCTACAAAAATGGCCGAAAGATGATTTTCCATAACGGGTTTATTATACATCTCTAGCATCATGAACTCCCAAATCGACGGACACAACTAGGAGAGAGAAAAAGATAGCGTAAATTTTATGAAAATAATATAACATTAATAATAATGGAACGCAACCAAAGCGTGCGTTTTGACAATTGACACTAGAGGTGAAACTATGTTTTTGAAAAGTGCGGTTTGTTTTGTAAGCTTAGTAAGTTGTTACAAGAAAAATATAGGTAGAAAACTAAACGCATTCAGATATGAAACGAAAATGTTAACACAAGCTGCGCCGCCCGATGAACTTTATACAACCGACAAAAGTGATGAACTTCTATACAAGCTTTCGTCCCATTTTTAACTTCTGAACTTTAATAAAAAATGAACTTTTGTGCAAAAATGTTTTTCTTCTTAAGGTTGAACTAGTCGCGAGCTCGAACTCGCTGGTAAGCGTGGCCAAAAAGCACGCTGTCTCACCGGGCATCGTGCCTGACAGAGACAGTATTAGTGATGAGCATTTAGATGCTAGTCTAAACGCACAATGTCTAGTTTCCACGCTCAAAACACCATTCCGAACGAAAAAAACGTTAGACGATGCACGAAAAGTCTATTGGAAGGTCGAGTGAAAAAATCCTACTAATATTATAAATGTGAATGTTTGTATGTTTGTATGTTTGTGTTTCAATCAGGCAAAAACGGCTGAAGGGATTTGGATGAAATTTGGCACACATGTAGTTCATATCCTGGAATGAGACATATGCTACTTTTTATCCCGGTAAGTGGCATGGATCAATGAAGACTGAAGAGGAAGTGGATATTCAGAGCCGCTGCTGCCTTAGTACTACAGATTTACAAGTACCAGGAGACCAAAAACATCAAGTACCAGGAAACCAGAAACATGTCATAGTATTTTTTGGGCTGGTTAGGATAGGTGTAGGGTAGGTGTAGGGTAGGTGTAGGGTAGGTGTAGGGTAGGTATAGTGTAGGTGTAGCGTAGTTGTAGGGTAGGTGTAGGGTAGGTATACGGTAGGTGTAGGGTAGGTGTAGGGTAGGTGTAGGGTAGGTGTAGGGTAGGTGTAGAGTAGGTATAGGTAGGTGTAGGTAGGTGTAGAGTAGGTGTAGTTACAATACAAATCAAGAAACCTCCCTATTTCCGATTTTCACGCGGGCGAAGCCGCTGGTAGAAGCTAGTCACTATATAAATCCATTACAAATAAAGTTTATTGAACTCTTCTACAAAATTGAGGTTTGTCGGTGCCGACTTTGTTTTTGAGATTTTACTCTTCTTTTATTACTTACTAGCTTCTACCAGCGGCTTCGCCCGCGTGAAAATCGGAAACAGGGAGGTTTCTTGATTTGTATTGTAACTACACCTACTCTACACCTACCTACACCTACCTACACCTACTCTACACCTACCCTACACCTACCCTACACCTACCCTACACCTACCTACACCTACACTACACCTACCCTACACCTACCCTGCACCTACCCTACACCTACCCTACACCTATCCTAACCAGCCCAAAAAAACTATGACATGTTTCTGGTTTCCTGGTACTTGATGTTTTTGGTCTTCTGGTACTTGTAAATCTGTAGTACTAAGGCAGCAGCGGCTCTGAATTTCGACTTCCTCCTCAGTCTTCATTGATCCATGCCACCTACCGGGATAAAAAGTAGCATATGTCTCATTCCAGGATATGAACTACATGTGTGCCAAATTTCATCCAAATCCCTTCAGCCATTTTTGCCTAATTGAAACACAAACATACAAACATTCACATCCTACTAATATTATAAAGGTGAAAGTTTGTATGTTTGTATGTTTGTAAAACAACGAATAACGAATCTTTGTTGGCTTATAACTTTTTAATGGCTTTTCATTTCACTATTCTGTTTCCGTACAGACAAAATTAATAATGAGATAAAACAATATCATGCTTAACTTTGAATGGATAATGTCAAACAGTGGAGTAATACCCCCCCGAAATTTGTATGGACAAAATATCGAAGAGTGTAACCTTAAGAGCGTGTACGCCGTATGTCATTTCATGCAAACTTTCAAGTCCTTATTTTTTTAAAAGAAAGAACCGATTTTAATGAAACTTGGTATGCATACGCTAGTCTATATCCAGGTCTAAATAGTTATCAGAAAACATTTTTGACAAACAGTTCAGGGGATAGTGATTTTTCACTTTCTATGGAAAACTTAAAATCTTATTATTATAATCATAACTATTTAGAGATGGATATCTAGCGTATGCATACAAGTTTCGTTAAAATCGGTTCATTCATTTTGAAGAATAAGGATTTGAAAGTTTGTATGAAAAGCCGTACCGCGTAAACGCTCTTAACCAGTGTTCCATACCCAACGTTTTCATTTTTTCATCTATCAGTAAATTTCACGTCCCATCCAAACTAACTATGTTGAACCTGCAGAAAAGTCATCTGCGGACTACTTTTCAAGGCTCAACTAGAAATTTGTAAACCAACAACGTAACCAGATGAGCCACAGCTGTGTAGGAACTTGGTCAGATAGAGGTACTTCAATGCTTTATTGAGCCTGCACTTCGAGGGTGAGTACTATACGATTGCGGAACTTCGTTCCAAATAATGCAGGGCGGCCCTAGGGCTGCGACCCCTTCAAGCGTCGTTTCGGGTTGGTGGCGAAATCTACCTTTTTCGGCGTCCTTTACACGCTAGAACATCGACATCCGAAACAACAATTATTTTATACTTTGTAGTGTTGTTTATTTGAAGTTCATTCTATTTTTTGTAAAAAAGTTTTATAATTTCAGTCACAAAATTTTCATAAAATCTGTATTTGCATCTTCCCCTACTATGTGAATAAACTAAAATAAATGCCACCAATTGCATCACACTGCTTAAAAAGTGATTTGTTTGGAACTTTTAGTATTTTTTTGCGGGTTTTTTTTGTTTCCTATCTTTATATCAATTGCAGAACGTCACCCTTAAATATAATCTCGCACTTCTGACAAACCCTGTATAATCAAATTCAAAAAATAAAAAAACCAGCCAAGTACGATTTGGACTCGCGTGTTCAGGGAATTTAATTTTTTTGAACATGTTTCTTTAAACCCACAGACGTATATGTTTTCGTGCAATCGTGTGCATAGGTAAAGAATCTATCTGCATTTTTTTCATAATTTTAGGCTCAGTAGTTTAGGAGTAGCTAGGGTTATGGTAATTTTTCATCTAATTTCTTTAGTGATCTGTGATCGAAACCATCGCTGCCGCTCGCTAACTGACGGGTGTATGGACGCCACCACACTTTCAAAAGTCATGAGTGAGACTCAAAAGTGAAAGAGAGAGTCAAAGAAAAGTTCACTCAAAACACATCGGATTTTATGCATTTGCAGATTTGCGTATGCAAATGCATAGAACTCTCTAATTACGGCGTTAATGCACATTTTAGCCTTTTTTCCCAATCGTGCCCATTTCGGTTAGTAGTTAGTAGTAGTCTTGAGGATATGAAGAATATCAATGCTTATATGAACGGCACAGGTGTCAAATGACTTCAGTTGACGTAGAGAGGTCGTTTTCGGCGTACAAATTAATACTGGGTTACAAAACCGACAAGTGACAAACGTTACAATGCTCTCGAAAATATGGAAAAATACTTTCTTAAATATTGTCACAAAAACGATGCATAAATTTAAAGAACGTTTTTTATAATAATCATAAAAATGAAATGGTTTTTTTGATTTTGTATTGTGCGTATTTTTGGCGTATGAAGTGTTTTTAGTTCATATTTTAGCCTTTTTTTTAGTGCATATTTGCATGCATATTTTGGCACTTTTTAGTGCATATAATCCGATGTCTTGTCATGAGTCATGAGTCCATGATCGATGGTTGCATGATGAATATCTACAATTTCGTCAATCAGTTTCATTTTCATACTACCATCAGTCACTGCAATACACGATAGGTTATCCTTCAGTCACAGCCTTGCATAAGCTGCCGTGTAAATTACACTATGAACTAGATGTTAAGCGCCCATTACACGGCGTAATGAGCTCCTAACATCTAGTTAGAAAGAAAAGAAAGAAAGAATAAAATTTATATAGTTCATAAAAGGCAGCTTGCGATATTTCATTTTTGCTTTCATTTTAAAGAATTTAATATTGAATAGACCACCACATATACAACGTGCAACGTGTTCACTATGGGGACAACACGAAAAATAAATCCACTGCTCCATACATTTCTGTGAGCTTAACTAGACAAAATGTACTGAACAGCAGATTTTTTTTTCTCGTTTTCAAGGTTGGTCCCATAGTAAAAGTTCTTCATAATGATAAGTACAATGACCCCTTAAGAGGTACTCCGTTTATTCTGTTACACGTTGCCGGCGGCTCTGCCCGCGTGGATGTTGGTTATCGCGTAAAAAAGTAGCCTATGTCCTTTTCCATATCCCAGGCTATATATATATATCTGCCATTTTCATGATGATCCGTTCAGTGATTCCGTTCAGTCAAAGTCAAAGCATTTTTTTCAATTAAACCATTTACAGGCACGAATTGTCAAGGTAGGTCAGTTAAAGAGGTGAAGCTATTTGCATGTTAGAAAGCGTAGATCTCTTTGGAGAAGAACGTGCAAGAAACTTAATGGACACTCTTTTAAATCAGTTAATTATTACAAAGTTTTGGTTACATTGTTCTTATTGAAATTATTCATATAGGTATGTGAGAACGATGTAGAAAGACGTGCACGAAAAAAGCAAAAAAGGAACAATTCGACGTACTAACAATTAACCGCTCCAGCCCTGACATGTGAAAATTCCCAAGTAAAAAATAAATCTTACGTAATAGTAAATAAACATTAAATTCGCGATAAGTTCGCGGCACACCGGTCCACGGTGTGCCGGCAGTGCTTTGAGCGGAACAAACCGTGGCAGTTGAGAAATTACCAGTCCCAGCTGATGGAGCCAAATGATGAATGAAACACAAACTCCAAAACCATCAGAGAGACTTTTGAGTGAACATGACACTCCCAACAGCCAAGGCACATTCAAGTCACAGTTTACCCAAAAATTATAGTTTAACTTGAAGGTACACAGTACTCACACATGTGCCGCTAATGCATGAAATTATACAATGCAAAATTAGTTGAGTTCGGGATGCATGAAGGAGCCTCCTCGTGTAGCGCAATTTGTTCCATCAGACACTCAACTGAACCGAGCGCTCGGCGCATCCTGGACAGTCTCACCTAACACCTTATAAGACTGGCCAATCCTTCCCTTGCGGTGGTAGGGCTAACACCCGCCTGGTTCGCGACCACCCTCCCACCGGAGTTCGGCGTCAAGCAGCCTGCTGTGTTTCGTCGACGCATGGGAGTACCAGTGCCTCAAGGCATCTTCTGGGCACGCTCGCTTTCATCATGGACCTCATCCATCGCTTTCCATCAGGCGTGATCGAGGTCAAGAGCTAGCCCATTCATAAATAAAAAAAAATAAAATAAAAAAAGTCTATACAATGAATAATCTATGTTCTTACAATATTACAATATTCAGCGGGTCTCACAACTAAAAAAATAAAAATTAATTAATTTGTGCGCCCTAGTGGCTGTGGAGCAGGACCAGCATTGAGCCAAACATTTTTATCTTCAATGTAAACCCCTAACTTATATTATGCTTGCCAGCATAGTGTGCGCTTAACACAAGATTTAAACTTGTAACATTTTAAACAGTACCCCATGAAAGATGTGGCTACTTTAGCAAGTCTGAAACCTGGTTGAACTAATTGGTTCCTATTTCTAGTGACATAGTTATGCCAGTAGTTTCTCGTTACTTTTAATTCGTAATTATTGTCTAAAATCAATATTTACTGGAATAAACGTTGCACTAGCCTTTCTTTTATGTTTTTTTTTTACATTTTAGTCACTAAATATTGATAAATATTAAATCTGCATCTTCCTTATTAAAAATTGTGAACGTCGGTGGGGTTGGAAAAATTTTAGACGGTGGCCTTAAATCTAGTGTCAAATTGTGAAGCTGTATGAGAACTACTGCTAATAAAAACGAATCTAATTTTTGTAGATAAAAAAATCCTTTGCATGGATGCAGTCTTTCCACAGGTCACAAACATGGAGTCGGAACAATAGCCACACACTGTGTTCAGGAAAAAACCGTCTCGGACCGTTTTTATTTTCTTTTTTGAAATCGTTTTTGACATTTGACAAGTACTCTCAAAAAGCTACTAAATTAGTACAATAGTAGTATTTCTTAAAATACTTTTGTTGTCAAAGGCTAAGGAATTTTTCATGTTAAAAACATATTAGGCATACACTACATAAAAATTATGAAAAAATAATTAAGTTATCAAATGTGTTTCGATGTTACCGCTATAAAATGAAATTCTCGGTTCCACTGAATTATTTTAACTATATAACTTTTGATAATACATATATTTTGTTAGCATTGACGTAAAATTCAAATTGCTTTGTAAATAAGTCGTGCCTTTAATTATCAGAGAAATGGGAGGAAATCATGTTACGCATCTGGCAATAACCATCCAACGGAAGTTGCCATTTCCATGACGTCATGGGCGGAGTTTAGTTGAAGATCGAATTCGGATTCGGTTGGCGGGCGCGGCCATCTTGGTGAATTAGTGACCTGGCGATTCGGTTTTAGTTAGTGAAAAATCATTTGTCATCCACAATGTCGGAAAGGGAAGATAATGTGTATAAAGCTAAGTTAGCCGAGCAGGCTGAGCGCTATGACGGTAAGTACATATTTTCGTTGTATCTTCTGTAATAGGATGAAAAATCTATCGTATTTTCGCCGACAGTTGAAAGACGATTTGGTGATAGTTGAGGAAATTTCTAGATCAAAGTAGCCGATAAGCCTTTGTTTCGTCTATTTTCGCGGGGAAACCCGCATAATACATTCAATTATATTGCTTTAACGGCGTACTAACAAATCAATGGCATTCGTTAGGCTTGGTCAGCGATCGATGCGTCATCCGCCGGTGGGATGTCCTTAGGGTTTTTTAAGCTGATAAAACTCATGAAAAACTAAGCAACCAGTGTAGAAACCTTCGATGTAGAGTAATATCTCATTTTTCATTCGTGAAAACTGATGTCATTGGGAGTAACAATCGTAACTTGTAGATTTGCAAGGAAAAAATTGTCTCCCTATTTTCCCATCCAGGGGAAGTAAAATGCGATCGATGTCATTGGATTCGGTCATGCATGTCGTACCTTGGGCAAATCTCTTGATTAGACCTAGCGGAATGTTCTGGGTTTATTAGGCTGCGTAATTTTATGTCGCCTCCGATTTCACCTATTGTTCACGATTTAGTTGCACGGGAATCTTACCTGAGAGCTCTTTACGCTATCGCGTTCATCTTTTTTGAATCGACGTGGTCATTGTAAAGGTTATCAATGGTTTCTTTGAAGCCTTCTCGTTATTTTACACCTTTTACATATTTATCTGAGATGTGCAGTTCAATGACCTTTATTAGAATTATCATTGAAATATACCAATTGCTATCTTATCATGCCTACAACTGAATTCAGGAAGGTTATTTGACCCAATTATTCAATAAAAAAATTAAAAATTCTGAAATATCTACAGTTCACCTTTTTCTTTACTTTTAATTAATCATCAATAATTGAGAGTCATTCATAAATAAATAAATGCTCAATAAGTCAGAAAATGACACATGCTGTCATGATAAAATTGAATAAAATTACTCAATGACTTGCTTGATTTGCATTTTTCTCTGTTCCAGAGTCTCCTGTAGCTTAGATATCTACTTTCATGACATAAAAATGTAACATTATGATGTATAATTACCCTAAAGGTTAACAGACCACACCCTTCTGTCAGGTGGAGTAAAATATATTTTAAAATATCACAAAGCGGCAAGTAAATAAATCAATAAGTCATCAGGCCCACCACTGACACATTATGAACATGAATAATGGACCTATTAAAATGCTGAATTAGTAATAGTGAGCCTACAGGCCACTTATGAAGAGGTTACTCATGCAATGTATTCATGCAAAAGCAAATATTGATTATCTGCCATGCACAGACAAGTCCCTGACTATACCATAAAACAGGGACTGTCTTTTTCTGTAAAATACAGGGCAATCTAACTGGATTTATTAAAGGTTTAGTTTTAAAAATGAAGATGAACTACCGAAGTTGGAAGGTAATTAAAAATGATAATTTTATGCTCTTGGAGAACTGTTATAATAATGAGTGGCTCCCATTCTCAGCACATTTTCATAATGTTGCGAAGCGAGCTTGGGTTTTAATTACCACTTTCTATTAGTCTCGATGGTATGAATTGAGCTTGAAGATTTTAAAACCTCATGGTGGTCTACTGAAATGGATAATATGTGTTTCTTAGATATTTATATCTCATCATCATCTTCCTGTCCTTATCCCATGTTACTTATGGATATATTATATCTAAGTTATTCAAATTATTATTTGTGCCACACTTTACACACTCATGACTTTCATGGTTTTAAGTGAAATATTACAGTTATCTATCCATAATTTTATCTCACAAAGGTTTAAATCTGCCTGTAACTTAGATACTGTGCACTAAAATTGTACATTTTTCAAAGAAATAAACTACCATGTATTTTGATTTTCTTTGACAATCTCATCACCCATTGAGTTACAGTCCTGTCATAGGCCATACAAGGGACCGAAGCCAACTATTATTATTGGATATAATTACTAAAATTTTGTAAAATACCCAATCACACTTGAAATAATTCCTGTGTAGATAAGTGTGGTGATAAACTCATCCTGCAGGTTGTACACCTGCCTCTAAATGTATGCAAACACATTTTATTCAAAGTAGGGGAAGTAGAAATGCAAGGGCAGGCTGTTTTGTTAATTGTAACAAGCCAGTTCCTATGCTACTGTTTGTTCAGAGTCCCTGTGGTATTTGACTAGTGTCAAGTGACTTTTTATCATTATTTCCTGTTCAATTCTCTGTAATCCAGATTGTCGTACAATCGCACATGCAGAGCGCATTTTGCAGATAGTGACACGTGAAGGCCTTCCAAGCTTACGCAAGGCTCAGTCAGACCCAGGTCACCCATTTTTTTTTTCTTTTCGAAAACTCCACCTACTAAATGGAAATGGAACAGTTCCGTGGCGCATTCCATTTATTCAGTGTCAACATTTTTAGCGGACGCATACTAATTGCAATTTTCGCTTAGAGGACGCCATTACGCAAATAGCCGGAAAATGTAACGAATTAAAAGGATACTGTCCTAAATAGGGGTGCCAAATGGACGGGGCGCAGCTGGCGTGGCCAGATTCTTAAGATGGCGTCTGCATGGCCGCAAACATCCCTAAATAATTTCATAACTTGGGACCTCCTTTTTTGTTTTACGATCACTCAGTGCCGCTTGAATAATACAGCAGTGTCCCAAGGTTTTTTGCTTGAATAGGCCTCAACGCAATCTAGGGTGTTATTTCATTTCAGTAACCCTGTTTTATAATTCAAAGTTATTCTGGTAGTGAAAGGAAAACGGGATGTATCAGCTGTGTCGCCGAGTTGAGGAAAACCGCATGGGCCGTGAGGCGACGCTTTAGCACCTGTTACATCGCAGGCCTTGCCGCGATCGCTAAAATCGATTTCAATGGCAACGCTTTGAGCGTTAAAACAGCTTCGGTTTTCTTTAAGGATTTTCTTTATCAGAATAAAAAATGAGCGTTATGCGTACATTTCCGGGATTATGTCTGCATTGCATGCTCTAATGCGCCAGTAATATCGCAGGACGATCGTAAACGTCAAAATTAAAGCACATGGTGAAACATGAGTTTGGCTCGCTACTCCGTCTGTGCGACGCCCATTTCTACTCCCCTACACTAAGCAGAGACTAAGTTCCCATCGATAAAAGAAAACTTTTATCTACGTCGTCCGACATTCCGAGATAGCGCAGAAGTTTGTAAAGAATCGACATTTTAGTATTTAGTCTCAGTGTCGTCGTGCGATCAACTTATTTCTTCCGAATGGCTCGACAGTTTGAAACTTCTAAATGAGGCGTACTTGCGCTAATACTTTATCGATCCCGCTATGACTAACCTTTCGTCGCGAATATTTTTGCAGTATTTTCGATCTACATATAGGATCTATATACTCTCACCTTTCATCCTTTTACTTGTCTCGTAAACTTGAGCATTTTAATATAATGAGAGAAATCCTGATCCACAAGCCTTGACGACATGACATCATTATTATCCTTATTTGTTGGTAAAAAAGATAACGGATTCATTAGAATCGTATCGTTCATGCCTGTTACAAAGAAGCTACCATTGTTACAATCGTCAAGCACGTAATCGTTATTCACCTCTCAAAAATGTTAATAGCTTTCCGGTACCAATCCCTAATTGATTTTACTCAACAGTCAATCTGTTTCAAAAGTTCTATAAACGGAACTTGACTCTTAGTATCTATCTAAGTTTAATTTAATGATCTTATTGAAAACACGTAACATAATGTTAATCCTAAATCCAGAACGTTCCAGCCCGCTTCCAGTACCCACGCCAATCAATACTGACATAATTTCGTTCTATATTCCAGAAATGGTTGAGGCGATGAAGAATGTAGCCTCACGAAACGTATCCGACAATGAACTTACAGTCGAGGAGAGGAACCTGCTCTCCGTCGCCTACAAAAACGTGATAGGTGCCCGCCGCGCCTCGTGGCGGATTATATCCTCCATCGAACAGAAGGAGGAAACTAAGGTAAGACCTCTTTCCAATAGCCTGAAGATTACCGCAGCTCAAAACGTCCCACACCACGAAAATACATTTTAAAATAAATTCTACGCAGTTCCCCTCCCAGTCTTACTGACAGGCCATTTTCCTTTTCCAACACGTGCTCTGATAAGTTTAAAAAGCTTTTAACATAGACCTCAGTCGTTTACGCAACCGTAAAGTAACGATCGTGTATTTGAGCGTATTTACGCGTCAATGTGACCGTCCCTTTATAACGTCTGGAGTCTATCGATTGGTACGAGTGACGCGCGTGTATTACTAGTCTGTGGCTGGGATGGGACGCGACTTAGTTTTTCTAATGAATAGGTACCTATTATTATGACAATCTCTTGTAAATTGGCCTCGTTTCTATGGTATAGAGAGAATTGATTTATCTCTCATTCATAGAACGGATAGAAAAGATATTCTTCTCTTTGTTTTATAAAAGAATGGTGAGCACAATATTGCTACTCAGAAGCGCCCACAGCTCCGTAATAAAGTATTGCTAACTAAATCAATAGCAACCCTGTGAGCTTTCATTAGGTGTTAGTGATTCAGCCTCAACGCGAAGGTCCCGGGTGATTGATGACATTATAGCATCAAGGAGAGCTTTTACGTTCTGCAGCTATAAAATTTCTAACTTACTGTAATACGTTCATGTAGCCTTCCACTTGGGTGCAATCAATAATAGGGATACACGGTGCAGTTGGCTGGTTCCGCACGAGCCGCTAGCTTGATTCGCCGGTTTTTTTTTTGAAGCACGAGCTTCTATTGTGCCCCGCCGACATACTTAGGGGTTTATAGTCTAGCCAGCGGGCTACCGGCGACCCCATTTACCGTAGTGGGCAAGAGCTGGGCGCTGCGCTTAGGGACACGTGTTTGAACAATATTTGAATAGCCCTT
This sequence comes from Melanchra persicariae, assembly GCA_947386135.1. Taxonomy (NCBI): domain Eukaryota; kingdom Metazoa; phylum Arthropoda; class Insecta; order Lepidoptera; family Noctuidae; genus Melanchra; species Melanchra persicariae. The sequence goes on along the minus strand of OX376661.1, from coordinate 1,365,470 downwards.
AGTTATTGTTCCGTTTGTATACTGTGGTATAGTAATTTTAAAGAAATTCATATAGGATACACAAAGGAACATTGCGTAGAGATCGAAGTCTGAGAAAAAAGTTTACATGAATTTTTATTGAGCTACTCGCCTTTTAGATCCAATGCTTTTGCTGGAACACGAAATAAAAGAGCTTTTCCGGAATGGTTATTGAAATATTGGAATCCAATATTTCCGAGAAGATTGGATGCGGCAAAAGTGACCTTAGTTCATTTCACTACGACTCTGAAAGGTGTTCTAGTATTAATTTGATGAATAAAGTCTCACGTGCCAAACTAGTCGTACAGCGGACTATGCAATCTATGCCAACTAGCTATATGTATTGAAATAGCAGATCGTAAAACTAATGTACAGTCACACGCGGCGTTTCTCTGTCATGGCCAACTTTATGGCCACTTTCCACCTACGTTTTCCACCGAAACGGTGAGGACATACGTGTACTTGCATAAATGACTGATTGCTATCGAAGTACCCACTCTTGCTTTTACTACTGCCCTAACGACCGATCGATATGTATGAATGTTTGTATCGATTAAAATTAGCAACCCCTTCTCCCACAGCAAAACAAATATTTGTACAAATTATACTCTTTGTGCCCTTTCACGTGTGTAGGTGTCGCCACGTTCTGAGTGACGTAATTTACGACGTCTTACTCATGCAACATTTAACGGTTCAACGACCAATGATAACTTTCATAGTAACCTTGTTGGAGCTCGACCAAAATCGTCCAGCTCTGCGATAATGAGATAATAGGATAACGGCCTGTCTGGCCACCCTATTGTTGCGGAAAAACTTGGCATTCAATAGCCCAGACTTCGTGTTCCAATTTTTTCTTTATGCGGTCGCCATGTATTGATTTCAAAACCTGAATTCAAGGCAGCATATGAATAGTTAGCAAAAAGGTCAACAGTATGACGTGTTATCTAGGGAAAACAGCGCTATAGTCAGCCCTGTAGGAGTGAGTCATTTTCCTCATTACGCCGTATTTCGGCGTCATCTCAGTTCCGTTTTTTGTCGGTGTCGAAACTCGTATTTTACTTTGATCACGTTTCAGGACTTTCCCATGACTAGCTCAAATAAATGACAGTTCAATCAAAATTGAAATTATCATTTTAATGGTTCTAAATCCAAGGGTCATTAACAGACCAGAATGCAAATTAGTGTTTAGTAATTTTCTTAGTCGGCTAAAATATTGAAGCTTGAAGCTTGTTACTGGTAGGTACTAAAGTTAATTGCAAAAAAAAATCTAAATTACCATTTTTTTGCATGAGTAGAGAGAGGTCAATTACCACGATTTAAACATAATTTAAGTGTCGAACAGAAGTCAGTCAAACAGCAATGACCTCTAAACTAATTGTTGCAATACATTTGTCATTTTACACTGTCAATAGCGGCGCCGAAGGTCAGTTCGAACTGCATACTGTCTCGAACGCGAATCGATGCGGTATAATTATGGTCCTAGACTTTTCAGTCCTAAAGAATGTCGCCATGAAAAGGTTGCCAGAAAGGTCATACCCCCTGTTCATTTACGTATCGATCGAGACTTAAAAAGTTGTGGGAATCTTTATTGAATACCGTCTATGTCATGCTAAATACTTCATTAAACTTTTTATTGCATTGAACCTGTCTGAAAGAAATGTAGCAGCTTTCCACAATGAAGTTTTTTCTTGGTTGAGTAATGAGAAATCTGGACTAGCAAAAAGGCATCCAAACCTGCATCGTTGAGTTTTTTGTTAGACAAAAAAAAACGGTTTCTTTTAGCGAACTAGCAGCTATACCAAATACGACCGAACTGTAAAATCGTAGCGATGTGTAAAACGTCATTTTGTATTCATATCTCTACTATAAACTTTCCATTATTATATTCTGACACGGAATCACGTAACCTGCATACAACTGGGGTACAAAGTGGCATACGTTTGAAAGTCAACGTCATATTAAATCGATTGCTGCCCATTTGTGCCCAACTTACATCATTGAAATGCTAATAACCGCAATAAATTTTCTTTTGGCACAAAACTCTGTAACAATTTGTCATAAAAAAAGCTAATAAATGACAAGGATTGCTATCCGTTGCACTGTGCATTTGTGACTTAATTGCATTAGTTGATCAACTCGAGTACTATAAAGAAACCAGCATTATGTTCGTAGTTTGAAGTTTCGATGCGTTCCTTGAGAGCACCTGCTTCCGAGGCTCCAAGTTCGATCCAATATGTATAACATAATATGTTTCATGGACGCCGCGATTTTTCAAGCTTATTGATAAAATACGTCAAATGCACCGCAGCGTCTTTGAGAAAGATGCATCATTCGCGTCTTAGAAAACTTTCTCTTTGAAACTCGCAAGAACTTAAATGAAATAAAATTGAGTTGCAATTCTAAGTGATTTATTAGAAATCTTTAGTTTTTAGTACGTAGTTGCAACTAATTATGGAGAGTGAAATAATAGATGTGTCTAGAGAAATACACCTAAATGTCTGCAGTAAACTCGTTAGCTTTTACAGTTTAGTTAGACTACAGACAGATTTACCGTAGCATGTCGTAGACTAAGCGTAGCTTTCAGTAACGGTATAGGATTCCGCAAGTGAAATTGGATCATTCGTCAAGGTTTTGTTTTTTGGTTTGTATTAAAATGTACAAAGGTTGCATCAGCCAGTGGTTTCCCAAAATCGCAGCGTGTCAGCGATACTTCGTCTTGTGGGTGTAGGTTGGGTTAACTCGGATAAAAGGATGTATTGTGTAACGAATGGGCGTGGCTCGGCACACGCGACTAAATAACCACTTTTTGTCTTAACGGCGTCAAAAACAACAGGACTCGTTTCAATAATACGCACTAATAAGGAGAGACGATTAAAAGTAATTACGAGTTCGACATATTTTATTAACAAAACATGCGTCATGGCTATCTTCCCTGTAGGACAATGTCGCACTTTACAAAACTGTGTTAGCTCCCATGTGAGATGGACAAGCCTATCAAAAACTAATCACATTAGGCCGAGTACTGATCAAACAAATAGTCTAGTAATAAAATAAAGACTAAACTTCAAAAATAAACTTGCAGGTACATGAACTAGAACAGCAGGTCGAAAAACTAATCAAGTTAATCGAAAACGATATCATTTGACGTGACGTAACACCGTCAAATGTAATCGATTCAGTTTTGCTTTCGGAGTTACACTCGTTCGTGCACTCGCCAATTTAAATCTAAGGACTGAGGCACAAAGGAATAACACAATGAGATGTATATTCATGTTTCTTTAGGAGAATCCACTTGTTAGACATACATAAGTCACGGGCTTATCACTACATACAACTCGAATAAGGAACTGGTTTCGGAAAAAAAACGTAGGCTTCTATCACCTGTAATGAGTTTAAACGGAATGTATGGAAATCACGTTCATAAAACGTGTTACGATTTAAAATGCATACTGCATACGAGATCACTATATCTTGATAATAGTGACGTAGACGTTTATCAGACAAAATCATATCGGATTCGTGAATATGACATTTAACGTATAGTCACGCTAATCCCCCCGCGGGATGTACAGAGATGCCCGCCCGCACGGTTTGAACACGTGAAGCTACAAATGTGATTATTGATTAATTAGCAGGTTCACTCTCATTCGTCATCTCGAGAGACGAAGCCTAGAGCCTAGAGGGATTATAATGATGATGATAGTGTTTTCAACAGTTTCAAGTAGAGATTCGGTACGAGGTGTTATCAATAATTATGAACATGATCAAAAGCCTGTAAAGCAAGATCTGCTAGTATTGATGTCTTCGTCTCATTTTTACAGTATTGTTACAATGTCGCCATGTTTGTTTCAGGGTGCGGAAGATAAACTTAACATGATTAGGGCGTACCGCAGCCAGGTTGAGAAGGAGCTGCGTGACATCTGCTCAGACATCCTCAGTGTCCTGGACAAACACCTCATACCCAGCTCACAAACCGGAGAGTCCAAAGTCTTCTATTACAAAATGAAGGTAAGGAAAACACTGTCTCTTTGTCACCATGACGAAAACTGGTTCTTTTTAACTAAACTTTTGTTGAAATAACCTACTGCACCTCTCAGTTGACGCATATTACACAAATTTTCTCTATTGGTACACAACAATAACAAATTGCTGTGATCTTTCACATGATACCAATTTACTGTCTTCAAATAGCAACTTTACTTACAAAAGGAAAACTGCTATCTACTGCTTAATTAAGCCATTATAACATGGAAACAAATCTCTTTCGATGATAATAACGGGTTAAATAAAACTGATTATAAATAATGGGAATTAATTAACCCCAGCATTTATACGCCATCTTATCATTTAGGCTGGATAGATGTTGCTAATTGCAGAGTATTAAAAGTAAGTGTTTGACTTACTGACCAAGTACCAAGACTTCCTAAAGATAAACTTCCTTACGTCTTTGTACTTATTTGTGTCCCGATGACGTAAATGCGACAATTTTCGTAATAACTTCAAACAATTGAGAATTCAGCAATGACGCACTTAAACTTTAAGTTAATGAAAGGGTTTTTGTGCTGTTTCATCTACGATTTAACGTGAAAATTTCCTGTTTGTGTTGAATGTGTGTAATAATGGACAGGAATTAATTGTTTATTGAAAGGATTACTCATCATCAAATAGCCCAGCAAAACATCATAGCTGCGAATTTAACAAATAAGAGGACACGGTACGATCGCCAAGCGAGATGATCACGGCAATTTGATATTACGATAGCTAGGTCATTGCAGCGCTCTGTGAAGAGGCCTATTACGATGATTGTGATGTGCAATGCATTTGTTAGGTACCTACTGGCTAGTTACTACAGAACGAGATCGACCGTGTTTTAGAATATGTTTGATTTTATTTTCTTGTACCAGTGTGATCCAAGGTGCTGTTTACATAATTGGTGTGCTGACCCACTGTCCCCCCCGCAGGGCGACTACCACCGGTACCTGGCGGAGTTCGCCACCGGCAACGACCGCAAGGAGGCGGCCGAGAACTCGCTGGTCGCGTACAAGGCCGCCTCCGACATCGCCATGACGGAACTGCCGCCCACACACCCCATACGTCTCGGCCTCGCGCTTAACTTCTCAGTAAGTACACTACCGCCTCCGACATCGCCATGACGGAACTGCCGCCCACACACCCCATACGTCTCGGCCTCGCGCTTAACTTCTCAGTAAGTACACTACCGCCTCCGACATCGCCATGACGGAACTGCCGCCCACACACCCCATACGTCTCGGCCTCGCGCTTAACTTCTCAGTAAGTACACTACCGCCTCCGACATCGCCATGACGGAACTGCCGCCCACACACCCCATACGTCTCGGCCTCGCGCTTAACTTCTCAGTAAGTACACTACCGCCTCCGACATCGCCATGACGGAACTGCCGCCCACACACCCCATACGTCTCGGCCTCGCGCTTAACTTCTCAGTAAGTACACTACCGCCTCCGACATCGCCATGACGGAACTGCCGCCCACACACCCCATACGTCTCGGCCTCGCGCTTAACTTCTCAGTAAGTACACTACCGCCTCCGACATCGCCATGACGGAACTGCCGCCCACACACCCCATACGTCTCGGCCTCGCGCTTAACTTCTCAGTAAGTACACTACCGCCTCCGACATCGCCATGACGGAACTGCCGCCCACACACCCCATACGTCTCGGCCTCGCGCTTAACTTCTCAGTAAGTACACTACCGCCTCCGACATCGCCATGACGGAACTGCCGCCCACACACCCCATACGTCTCGGCCTCGCGCTTAACTTCTCAGTAAGTACACTACCGCCTCCGACATCGCCATGACGGAACTGCCGCCCACACACCCCATACGTCTCGGCCTCGCGCTTAACTTCTCAGTAAGTACACTACCGCCTCCGACATCGCCATGACGGAACTGCCGCCCACACACCCCATACGTCTCGGCCTCGCGCTTAACTTCTCAGTAAGTACACTACCGCCTCCGACATCGCCATGACGGAACTGCCGCCCACACACCCCATACGTCTCGGCCTCGCGCTTAACTTCTCAGTAAGTACACTACCGCCTCCGACATCGCCATGACGGAACTGCCGCCCACACACCCCATACGTCTCGGCCTCGCGCTTAACTTCTCAGTAAGTACACTACCGCCTCCGACATCGCCATGACGGAACTGCCGCCCACACACCCCATACGTCTCGGCCTCGCGCTTAACTTCTCAGTAAGTACACTACCGCCTCCGACATCGCCATGACGGAACTGCCGCCCACACACCCCATACGTCTCGGCCTCGCGCTTAACTTCTCAGTAAGTACACTACCGCCTCCGACATCGCCATGACGGAACTGCCGCCCACACACCCCATACGTCTCGGCCTCGCGCTTAACTTCTCAGTAAGTACACTACCGCCTCCGACATCGCCATGACGGAACTGCCGCCCACACACCCCATACGTCTCGGCCTCGCGCTTAACTTCTCAGTAAGTACACTACCGCCTCCGACATCGCCATGACGGAACTGCCGCCCACACACCCCATACGTCTCGGCCTCGCGCTTAACTTCTCAGTAAGTACACTACCGCCTCCGACATCGCCATGACGGAACTGCCGCCCACACACCCCATACGTCTCGGCCTCGCGCTTAACTTCTCAGTAAGTACACTACCGCCTCCGACATCGCCATGACGGAACTGCCGCCCACACACCCCATACGTCTCGGCCTCGCGCTTAACTTCTCAGTAAGTACACTACCGCCTCCGACATCGCCATGACGGAACTGCCGCCCACACACCCCATACGTCTCGGCCTCGCGCTTAACTTCTCAGTAAGTACACTACCGCCTCCGACATCGCCATGACGGAACTGCCGCCCACACACCCCATACGTCTCGGCCTCGCGCTTAACTTCTCAGTAAGTACACTACCGCCTCCGACATCGCCATGACGGAACTGCCGCCCACACACCCCATACGTCTCGGCCTCGCGCTTAACTTCTCAGTAAGTACACTACCGCCTCCGACATCGCCATGACGGAACTGCCGCCCACACACCCCATACGTCTCGGCCTCGCGCTTAACTTCTCAGTAAGTACACTACCGCCTCCGACATCGCCATGACGGAACTGCCGCCCACACACCCCATACGTCTCGGCCTCGCGCTTAACTTCTCAGTAAGTACACTACCGCCTCCGACATCGCCATGACGGAACTGCCGCCCACACACCCCATACGTCTCGGCCTCGCGCTTAACTTCTCAGTAAGTACACTACCGCCTCCGACATCGCCATGACGGAACTGCCGCCCACACACCCCATACGTCTCGGCCTCGCGCTTAACTTCTCAGTAAGTACACTACGACTATCGACCAGGGGCTCGAGTCTGCTATTGCAATCGTGTCTCAATGACCGGTCAGTGATCGAATATTTGACAACTTTGACAGTTTTTGTATGGGAAATGTGTCATAAGTTTGACGTTATACGTCAAAAATCGATCATTGACCGGTCATTGAGACACGATTGCAATAGCAGACTCGACCCCCTGGCACTTCACTGTTACTAGGAATGCTCGGATTGCTAATAACCTGGAGTATTTCACTCAGTTCATTGTTGACTGAAATACCTCGACAACATACATGTTCAGATGTTCAAGGTGACTCTTCTTTGCCCCGACTATGTCTTAAGATCAATAAAGGCAGATTTTATTCAGTTAGTATCTATTATACATTTTACGAAATGATGACGAAATATGTGCACGTAACAGTTGGCACTCAATAAATGTAATCTATATCTTATCAAGTTTCTTAAGAAATAGTGGCCCTCTTGAATAACAAAACATGCACTTAACCATTAGAAAATAGCTGTAACATTGCCGATGATCCTGACCAAGGCAATACATTGTGCGACATTTGTAAGGAGTTCGGCGCATAGCTCTCGAGTGACGCGCTCTTCGTGTGCATAAACATATTTACTGAGTTAATCACGGCGACTCGTCACCGTGATGTCACGCTGTACACAACTTGACAACAGACTAATAAGTGGGGGTACGTGGATAGATTTACGAAGAAATTTATTATTAACACGCAAACTACGTGCTGAAAGTTTGGCTTAGAAGAAATAGGTCATATTTTATACGAACAAGATTACTACTGCATCTAATTGTGCTGAATGTTGACTTATAGAAACTCCGTGGAACTGGTTTTAGGCGTCACAGACTTCCTGCTACGTTAGACACGGTTTTTTATTGATTAAAAAACGAGCTGACCGTGCTTAGTGCTTCTCAATTGAACCCTGGCCTGTAGCCTCGGTTTTTTCAATCCAGGAAGATTAGATCCGAAATCTAAACCGGTATCAGTAGTAAAGTAGACAAACGAAGGGTGATTTTATTCTTCCGACTCCGAAACACCCTGGCTCAACCCGGCTTATCCGCCGTCAGTTTCAGCATAAGAACATTTCACAAGCTGCGTACCTAACCTACATTGATCGGAAAAAATCCATAAAATATTTAGACATGATTGTGTATTCTGGATAGATGAATAAAATTTGCATGTCTGTCGTAAATCTTCCACAATTATTTACCGTTCAGACAATCCCTATTGCCTGAGTTAGAATTGCTCATAAATACGTAATAAAGATGCAACGAGCACGGCTTTATGGGAATATTATGGCCTGTACTTGCTTTGAACACCGGTATTACTAAGATTCATTATATTGATTTGGAGACATGGATCTATTTTACCATCTCTGAGCATTACTTATGCAAGTTCCTAGTAAAATTCTAACCTAAATACGTGCTGCTCCATGTGTACATAAAATATTAAGTTTGTATGCATACATGAATATGTAATTGTAAGAAATAATGAAATATATAAATGTAGAGGACATGCCACGCTGTGCCATCTGTGTTTTATGTCCTGTAATTTATTCGCCATAACAACGTTAGTGCCGCAGTCTGACTAATTTATGCTGTAGTCAGATATTTGACAGTTAACGACTGATTGTTTGCGATCGATTCAACGTTATCTCACGTTTATTAGTAGGAAGCTGTTACGGTAACGTTCAAATATGCAGCTCAATACCGGGCCGTGCAAGGACACAAACGCGCACGCGCTATGTATGCAGACATCTTGCAATGCCAAGTGTCGTTATTAATCTGCCCGCCCTAAGAAATTCAATACAGTCCTCGCGAAGTCCTTCCCAAGGTCTAAGGCTAGGGACGCGTGGACAATTTTAACATTAGTATACTGTATGGTAATGTAATGTAATGCGCGGCTGAATTAATGAGCCTCTGAATACATTGACGACCTTCAAATAATGTATGTATGTATCATACGCGATTTTCTCTGAACTGTGAAACTAAGCTATCAGCTCGCCGCTTTGTGGAGGCTGACGTAATTGAATTGTAATATCGCGAGCTAAAGGATATTGTGACTATTTTAGGATCTGATTGATTAAAACGTTTTTTCCTTTAAATTGAACGTAGTATGATAAAAAGAGGTAATCGCAATAAAAAATATGATGTAAAATAAATAACACAAAAAAATTTAAGACTAAACCGACCATGTTTATATGACAGATCTGTAGCAAGCCCTAAATCAGTTTTATCGTACCCTACGTTCTATTTGCAGAAGTGCGTCATACAGGCGTCGTGCTTCAGCTAAGTTATCGATTCACTCAAAACAGGACCATTCTAATATTACTGGACTGGACGAGTTTAAAATGAACCTCTTCTTATTAAAGAATTTAGTAAACTATTTGATAGCGTCGCTGGTGATATCAATAATCCGTTGGCGCGTCACGCGATAACTTATCTCGTATTTATCTAGCCAACCGCTCGAGTTCAAGGTCGCCGGACATTCCGAATTTTTACGAATTGGAATTTAGTTTTTATTTTGTATGAGAGAGGTACGGTCCGGCAAGAATCAATACGTGATTTTCGATAACGTAACTTGGGAGCAAATCACGATTACACTGTTTCAATAATATCATTATCACATTTATATTTAGATTTTGTCAGTTGTGATATTCGTTGATTTCAAATATAAAAATTATGTCACACCTACTACTTATTACATTAGAAGTTTACAATGTAATTGGTTGTCCAATTGAAAACAGTCTTTAAACTGAAGATAATTAAGATTTGATAAGCCTACACTGTTACAGCATTCATCATTACAGAAAATAATAGTTTAGTATAACAATCCGAGCTACCTGGCAACAGTATCGATCGAATCGTATCATTTAATGAATAATGACACCCCCCACTCCTAAATTGATGAGAAGATCTCTAACGCCCTGTTAAGTTTTGACAAGAGTTAGTCAACATTTGATAGGGCTTCAAGTAAGTTTTGGTGATGTTATGTAAATTGTGTAACAATAGTAATGAGTGACATTCGTCCGTGCGCAGGTATTCTATTACGAAATCCTGAACAGTCCGGACCGCGCGTGTCGGCTCGCCAAGGCCGCGTTCGACGACGCGATCGCCGAGCTCGACACGCTGTCGGAGGAGAGCTACAAGGACTCCACGCTCATCATGCAGCTGCTGCGGGACAACCTCACGCTGTGGACCTCCGACATGCAGGGCGACGGAGAGTCCGGTCAGTAGCAAGTCAGCACCGCTTGCCCTACCCTACCCTACCCTACCCTACCCTCGTCCTGCATCCTCCTGCTCATTATTAATTGTACCAAACTCCTAATTATCCATTCCACCCAATAATTATGTAGCTTTGTTCGTAGATAGTTCACAACTAAAGGTCAATTTTGGATTTTGAACCTCCATGTTTTTTTGGAGTCACCAGAATACCAGCTTTTGCACATAATATAATTCAGTTTCTATCAATACCTATACTCCATTTGAAACCACAGAGTACTACTAACGTTTTACAAATACATAAAATGCGCTTTGAAAAATTGTAAATACGCATGTTCTAGCATGTTGTGTATTTTATTTCGCTTTTCGTTTAATGGCTCGCACTAGATAGAGATCTTATCACACATTAGTTACAAGTTAGTGTAGCGATATCTGATCACAATCTGTGTGTGATGGAAATACGCGAGTTGCTGTCGTCTTGTGTGATAAATTTGTCAACTAGCTTTTTAGCATACTACGCTTAAATGCGAAGCCAGTTTTAACTAGCAACCACGCAAATCAATAGAATGTGCTGTGTTGAAGTGAATCCATTTAACTTTTATCTTTGTCGCATTTCAGGTGAGACGGAACAAAAAGAACAACCGCAGGACGTGGAAGATCAGGACGTGTCGTAATACTTTTTAACATTCTATTTAAATATAATAAAAAAAATAACTATAGTATCACGTAAGACCCAGCCCCCAATGACAACCGGTTGTATGGTAGTCCACACAGCTCGCCCGACGTACCTTGTCAGTCCCAGCCCCGTGTAACGCAACACGCGTATGTATACATGGTAACGTTTCGTTTATGTATCGTGTCAAATTATCTACGAGTTATATACATTCATATGTACTTCTTTTGATATATTTGTTTTCAATTACGAAAAAAAATAATGTTTAAGAAAAACGTACTTTGGTATTGCATTTTAACTGTATGTTGTATGATGTATTTTCATAACTGTTCCGACGGCTCCGTCGCCGTGCTAGCGCGCTGCGCCTGGCTCGCTCACATCACACATCTCACACTTCCGACTTCCGTGCGGCTACTTCTTAACGTGGGAATTGTAAATTTTCTAAGTATTTTATACCGTGTGTAAAATTAATGTATTTAAAAACTCTGTTGATACTTGAAACAAGCACCGTAGCGTCGAGGATGTTTAATGAGATATACAAACAAATATGATAACGATGTAATAGTTGGATACATTAGCGAGTTGCGTATCGTCGCGTATGTCGATCTAGTGTTTACTTTGTAATCGCATCTCCGTGTTGATTCGGTCTGCACAAATAGTAGTTTTATACAAAGGACGTTTAATCTCGTGGCTAGGCTGTCGTCCCGAGCCTCCAGCCGCTACCGAGCGCTACCGAGCGCTACCGAGCGCTCCCGAGCGCTTCCGAGCGCTCCCGAGCGGGCGCGGAGCCGGCCAGCGAGCGAGTCTTCCGCGCCCTCGCTGCATTTGTATACATTTGAATCATTTATTGATATATTTTAAACGATAAACGTAACATTATTAGGGTGGTAATGATGTAGTACTTGCAATATTTAGCTAAGTGATAGCGGCGTCACCCTGTTGGTCTTTGTGTATCTATCTCCTATGTATCGTCATGTATGTATTTATTGCAAACGGATAAGTTGGTGTACCTGTGACTACTGTGTAGTGCACTCGCGAGCGGCACTACACTCGCGCCGCAAGCCGAAGTCTCCGGCTGAGCTTCAATAGATTAAAGACATGTCGATGTACCCGCGCTTCGTTCGTATTACAACATTTGGAGTATTCACATTTGAATTGCTTTAATTACTTACGAGTATTGTGATAGAGATTTTGTATATTTTAATTTATTTTTTTTAATTTCGCAAGTTCTCGAAAATTGCTGTAGCGCTACATCTCTTACGATTTTTACAGGACGAACAGTAGTTCTAAAAGTTGTGCTAGGTTAAGGTAATGCACTTGGGAAATAATTTATTAGATGCGCGTCGCGGACGGCCGCGGTCGCCAGTTCTACTCGAAGACATTCCATCTTCACGATACCTGTTCTCTATATGTGGCCGATGTTCGCTGAGCTCCGTATTGTAGTGTGGCATAGCGGCGTGGAGCAAGTGCGTGCCCCGAGTAAGATATTAGCGTTATTTTATTTGAATTTGTAATATTGCATATATTTTGTTAATTTATCCACAAAAATACTAATGCAATTAGCCTTAGTGTTATGCAATATTGATTTATGTCCTCCAACTACATGGAAATTTATTGTAAATGACAGTGTAAATCTAATAATAAAAATTCAAAAGTCCACATCATGCTTTTACTTATAACCTCCCCCTGTCTCCAGTCATACAGCGTCTTTTCCTCATGAATGAGCTTGCCGAGCTGATGTGACGCTGAGTAGAGCAATCCAGCTAAGTACTCTATGTAGTCTCGATTTAACTATATCACACAAAACGAGGCCATAAATATATCTATACGCCCGCCTAAATCCACCTGGCAAAGCGCCGTGTGGATTTCACACAAAAACACTTAAACATCTAAATACTATTGACTACTTAATTTGGTCAGGTTATACGCGGAGATTTATTATGGAAAAGTATGTAATGAAAGCTTATTTCTCTTAAAAGACAACACTTAGAAGGTATAGTAACCAAAAATTTACATTCCCTAAGTGTTGTCTTTTGTGAGTACTAATTTTATGTGCGTGTGAACTGAGGGACCACACTGGGAATTCGCGAAATGAAAATCCTTGGATTTAGTAGTAGACTTAAAACAATTGTAGAACGAACCTGGGAATTTGTAAACAAATATATGAAAAACTACGAACCATAAAGTGTGGTCCCTCAGTTCTCACAGACGATCAGCCAGATCTCGGAAAGTATCATAAAATAGAAGGTTTTGTGAATACAGACATTTAGTAAAGAATTTGTAAAGACATTTACTAAATAACAGACCACAAAGCATTAAAGATAAAAAAAATATATCGACTGAACTGTGGTCCCTCAGTCCACATAACAAAGATAAATATTTTAGTGAATATTACAGAATAATATTAATAAAACCGCTCTTTTTCTACATAAAGTTTTAGTAAAAGTCTTAAAACATTTTGTAAAAAGAAATGGATCTTAAATATCTAAGCATTTGGAAGATAGCGATGATTAAAACTGGTCCCTCAATCCTCTCCTCCACTGACATATGTGCGTGTGCTAGCTGCTAGACGAGAGGAATTAGGAAAGTCTAGAGTACTTAAATTTTAGTAATGAGTTTCTACTAAATAATAGGTATATAAAATTGTGTATTTCTTACCTCTTAGCTGAGATAATATTAGTTTTTTAATCCTATGAAAATAGATAGAGCGGTGTGACCACACAATAAAACAAAATGTAGACAGTACTATTATACTTTATTTAATATAGCACTTCGGCCGCGATGTCGTCCGCGCAGATTTAGAAGGTACTCCACAAACTTCAACGCCCCCTATAAAAGGTTAGTTTTGGAAAATTAAGCACAACGATTTTCATTAATTACTTAGCCATTTATACTTATTCTATGATTTCAAGAGGCCCTCGACAATGTACCATTTAATTAGCGAAAACGACTGTCGAAATGCCAAAATGTAGGAATTTGGTCACGTGACATTTCGATAGCATCTGTCAATCCTATAAATTTTTGACGTATTGACAATCGCCTACGCGGCGTAGGCGATTGTACGCCACGCCACCGTTGACAGAATCTCACTTGTCTCGAACCCAGGTTCAGCGCAACTGTTCACCCCATTCAACCCTATTTAGATTATGCAAAAATTGTTAGGTACATCTGTTTCAATTATCCCGCTTTTAGTTTGTTCATAGCATTCCGACGTAAATTGAAAAAGAAGCTGAAATTAATCAAGAGAAAACAAATCATAATGTAAAATTATTAAAAAATGGTAACTTGTGTCGTTCGGTATTACTAAATGATAAATATGTCACTCTTAAGAATACTTGTGGTTTCGATTCTGTAATGTACTTTTTGAGTGCAGGATTTAAAGAAAATGAGAATATTCGAGACGTTATGGCCACTTTTGACAAAGATTTAATTCCACAATATATAAAGAACCTCTGCGACATTGAATCTACAGACGATGACATTTATTTAATGAGAGCAAAAATTGCTGCACAATATTTTACCTCATTAAATGAGAAAGCAAACCATATTAGCTATGATTGCCAGTGTAATATCACATTATATATTTGAGCATATTCTTCTAAGATATTTTTTTAGTGCAACTTTCATAAAAAAGTGTTTAAATACATCCTGCCGATCAAACTTAATCAAAAAAGACATTGCGTTTTTACCCTTAATTAAATATAAATGTTATTGAAATATTTGGCATAGGTATTTTAGAAGAGGCAAACATCGATGAAGAAAACAGGAACTGTACCACTTGTGATGACCAATTTAGTTACAATTACGAGCTTTCAAAAATAATATCATTCGATTTGAATGGCACTGATAAAAATTCTCTTACTAATGTTCCTGTTACCATAACAGTAAAGAACAAAACCTACAAAATCATGGGCGCATCTGAATTCATTCCAGAATTAATTCCAGGCGGTCTTGGCCATTACCGATGTCACTGTTTTATGAATTAGCGTTGCTTTTGCTATGATGATCAATATCTCAAACTTATTGAAAGTACTGACCAAAAAATATACTTACATTCATTAAGCTACATCCAAATGTCACTTACTTAAATAAAACTATTATAATAAGTGATTAGTTAATTTTCTTTTTACTAAATACACATAAGCCATGTAATATAGCATTAAATTAACCGTACAACCTTGTTTTAGTTTCGTCTAAATAATGAAATATTAAATAAAGTATAATAGTACTGTCTACATTTTGTTTTATTGTGTGGTCACACCGCTCTATCTATTTTCATAGGATTAAAAAACTAATATTATCTCAGCTAAGAGGTAAGAAATACACAATTTTATATACCTATTATTTAGTAGAAACTCATTACTAAAATTTAAGTACTCTAGACTTTCCTAATTCCTCTCGTCTAGCAGCTAGCACACGCACATATGTCAGTGGAGGAGAGGATTGAGGGACCAGTTTTAATCATCGCTATCTTCCAAATGCTTAGATATTTAAGATCCATTTCTTTTTACAAAATGTTTTAAGACTTTTACTAAAACTTTATGTAGAAAAAGAGCGGTTTTATTAATATTATTCTGTAATATTCACTAAAATATTTATCTTTGTTATGTGGACTGAGGGACCACAGTTCAGTCGATATATTTTTTTTATCTTTAATGCTTTGTGGTCTGTTATTTAGTAAATGTCTTTACAAATTCTTTACTAAATGTCTGTATTCACAAAACCTTCTATTTTATGATACTTTCCGAGATCTGGCTGATCGTCTGTGAGAACTGAGGGACCACACTTTATGGTTCGTAGTTTTTCATATATTTGTTTACAAATTCCCAGGTTCGTTCTACAATTGTTTTAAGTCTACTACTAAATCCAAGGATTTTCATTTCGCGAATTCCCAGTGTGGTCCCTCAGTTCACACGCACATCTAATTTTTGTATATGGGGAGAGATTACAATTTTTAATATGGAAATCTTGAAATGAATATTTAACACTGCCCACCAATGGCATGGTATAACTCTTAAACTACTGGAGCAAATAACTTTGAATTTTGGGTACCAATTCTATCTAGCACGGTACTCATTTTCTATGTAGGTTCGAGAAAAGCGACAATCTCCTGAAACTGAATCGACATTCAGTCTTGGTCCTGCTAAACGACCGGAAAGTTATCATCGTTTTCTCGGTAAAAATGTTAGTTCTGTTTTTTTTACGAAATTTACATGTCCGTAAGGATTGAGGAGCCACATCAGATTTTTAAAATCTGATCTCACCATTATTTAGCAGCAATGTAGCTCATTTTGCAGCACGAATTCTAGATTTAGCAGCAAAATATATCACTACTTATTTTAATGCAAAAGTGGCTCCTCAATCTAAACGTCTGAATTGAGGAGCCACCTGGAACTCGTTAAGTAATAGATGAATATTTATGAAAATTTTGTATCATTTAGTAGCACTTTTGCATATTACCGTCTAAAAATTTAGCTTCTGTAGCGCTAAAATGAAAGAAAATACAATAGTTTTACTATGGCTCCTCAATCTAAACTCTGAGGTGAATTTCTATTTGATGTGAGCGATCAATTAATATATTCGACGTATTGATCATTTAGCAGGTGTTGTGTTTGTTTTTGCAGTATAGGAATAAAATAGTAAAACACAGTAAATTTTGTATATGAACGCATTTTCTTGGCTCCTCAATCTTGACGAATTATATATGTTTGACTGTAGCCACCTGAGATCTCAACGGAATCTAAAGCCAGAGATACTAACATTTAGCAGAAATGTCTGCTAAATATATCTGCACAGTTCAGCAATGTATATATTTTGGATGGAAAAAACAATACTTAACTATTTTCTTGTAAATTCAGTGTGTAGGGTGACCACATTTTGGGGGTACCTACAAATTAATATTTCACTTACGTACCCACAATAATATTTATTTAGTAACAAAACATTCATCAGCGGTGAAGTATCCTCGTTTGTACATGAATATGTTCATATACGAAATAAATAATTAACTTGGATTTCTTATATTATAAAGTTAATCATCATGTTTGTGTCATCATAACTAAATTGTAGGGATATTAATATGTACAATATCGTGCAGTAACTGATAATTAAGTGCAGTTTGATATCCTGTTTTCAATGTAAGTGCATTTGTGCCGACTATTCCATCTGCCTAGCCATTTCCCAACTATATTGGGGTCGGCTCCCAGTCAAACCGGATTCAGCTGAATACTTACCAGTATTTTTCGTGGGGCGGCTGCCTACCAGACCTCAACAATCCATTTACTGGGTAACACGGTACTTCTTGGCAAGACTGGTCTCAGATTTTCTGGCTTCTCAATCCGTAACGACTGCCAAAGATCTACAAATGGCAGCCGAGACCAACGGCTTAACGTGCTTTCCGAGGCACGGAGGAGTCTCGGTATGTTAATATGGTCACCCATCCACAGACCAACCTCGGCAAGCGTTGCTTAACCTTGAAGATTGGTCCGAGCGGCTGTTATAATGTAGCCACCAGCTACCGCCGACTATTGTTATTTTTTTATGTTCGGGTTCGAAGTTTACAAATCAAAATACATACTACGGTCGATTCTTAAAATAGACAAAATTGAAGCACTTTAATGTACACAAAATAAGAACCCAAATTGGCGTGCTTTATTTTGATACTACAGTAAATAGTAGCCACTGTGAATTTGCTTGTAACGTGTCTTACATTTTTGAACACGTAGCCTTGAAGTATTGCGTTAGTGCCATTTTTACAAAAAAATGTACTAATGATTCGTGCCATTTTATCCCAGTATCCAGGCAGATCGCATTTTTGCCTTTAAATTTGAACATAATTTCTGTTTTTGGCATCCAAGGTTTAGAAGATGCAACTTTAATTACTGAAGAAAAAACCGACTGTACGTTTTGTAACAACCAAACTGTGTGTAAATATACTCTATCAAACACAGTTTCATATGAACTGAATGGTTGTGAAAAGTTTAGAGTGAGAGAAATCCCAGAATTTGTAATGTTTTCGAATAAATCATATAAATAAAATTAGTAGGTGCTATAGAATTTATTCCTGCAATTATCGAAACTGGCACAGGCCACTACAAATGTCACTATCTTACACCGAAAGATGAGATGTTCTGTTACGATGATTACGATTCTAAAATTCGTATAAGTAGATACTAATCAGCCAATATTCATTAATTCCATAAATTATAGCGAAATTGATTGCTAAATAACCAATGTGCGTGTGAACTGAGGGACCACACTGGGAATTCGCGAAATGAAAATCCTAGGATTTAGTAGTAGACTTAAAACAACTGTAGAACGAATCTGGGAATTTGTAAGCAAATATATTAAAAACTACGACCCATAATATGTGGTCCCTCAGTTCTCACAGACGATCAGCCAGATCTCTGAAAGTATCATAAAAAAGAAGGTTTTGTGAATACAGATATTTAGTAAAGAATTTGTAAAGATATTTACTAAATAACAGACCAAAAAGAATAAAAGATAAAAAAAATATAACGACTGAACTGTGTGGTCCCTCAGTCCACATAACAAAGATAAATATTTTAGTGAATATTACAGAATAAAATTAATAAAACCGCTCTTTTTCTACAAAAATCTTAGTAAAAGTCGTAAAACATTTTACAAATCGTAGTTAGGTACGATAGATATAATCTGTTATGAAAATATAAATTTAATTAATTGCTTATCCTATCATAATATGGTCACCCTACACACTGAATTTAAAAGAAAATAGTTAAGTATTGTTTTTTCAGAATCCAAAATATATAGGTACATTGCTGAACTGTGCAGATATATTTAGCAGACATTTCTGCTAAATGTTAGTATCTCTGGCTTTAGATTCCGTTGAGATCTCAGGTGGCTACAGTAAAACATATATAATTAGAACGTCAGGATTGAGGAGCCAAAGAAAATGCGTTCATATACAAAATTTACTCTGTTTTACTATTTTATTCCTATACTGCAAAAACAAACACGACACCTGCTAAATGATCAATACGTCGAATATATTAATTAATTGATCGCTCACATCAAATAGAAATTCACCTCTTGAGTTTAGATTGAGGAGCCATATTAAAAGTATTGTATTTTCTTTCATTTTAGCGCTGCAGAAGCTAAATTTTTAGACGGTAATATGCAAAATTGCTACTAAATGATACAAAATTTTCATAAATATTCATCTATTACTTAACGAGTTTCAGGTGGCTCCTCAATTCAGACGTTTAGATTGAGGAGCCACTTTTGCATTAAAATAACTAGTGATATATTTTGCTGTAAATCTAGAATTCGTGCTGCAAAATAAGCTAAATTGCTACTAAATAATGGTGAGATCAGATTTTAAAAATCTGATGTGGCTCCTCAATCCTTACGGACATAAATTAACCACACTAAGGGTACCAATCCTACTAATATTATAAACTAGCTTCTACCAGCTGCGCATTCGCCCGCGTAAATATCGGAAATAGCAAGGTTTCCTGATTTGTATTGTTATTATTTTACTCAGGAAACACCCACCCTACACCTACCTTACACCTACCCTACACCTACGTTACACCTACTTTAAACCTACCCTACACCTACCTTAAACCTACCTTACACCTACCTTACACCTACCTTACACCTACGCTACACTTACCCTACACCTACCCTACCCACATAATTATACCAGCCCAAAAATACTATGACATGTTTCTGGTCTCCTGGTACTTGAAAATCTGAAGTACCAAGGCAGCAGCGGCTCTGAGTTTTCACTTCCTCCTCAGTCTCTATTAATCCAGGCCACTTACCGGGATAAAAAGTAGCCTATTTTTTATTCCGGAATATGAACTACATGTGTGCCAAATTTCATCTAAATCCCTTCAGCCGTTTTTGGCTGATTGTTACACAAACATACAAACTTCCACCTTTATAATATTAGTAGGATGTGAATGTTTGTATGTTTGTGTTTCAATCAGGCAGAAACGGCTGAAGGGATTTGGATGAAATTTGGCACACATGTAGTTCATATCCTGGAATGAGACATATGCTACTTTTTATCCCGGTAAGTGGCATGGATCAATGAAGACTGAGGAGGAAGTGGAAATTCAGAGCCGCTGCTGCCTTAGTACTACAGATTTACAAGTACCAGGAGGCCTACCACAACCTCTTAAAACAATATTATTTTAATATTACTTTGTAATTTCTGTTGTTGCATTTTCAACTCTCGGCGCTGATCCGAGCGTTGAAAATCCAACAGAGCGGAACGCAAAGTAATATTAAAGTAATATTGTTTTAAGAGGTTGTGGTAGGCCCCCTGGAGACCAAAAACATCAAATACCAGGAAACAAGAAACATGTCATAGTATTTTTTGGGCTGGTTAGGATAGGTGTAGGGTAGGTGCAGGGTAGGTGTAGTGTAGGTGTAGTGTAGGTGTAGAGTAGGTGTAGGTAGGTAGGTGTAGAGGTAGGTGTAGTTACAATACAAATCAAGAAACCTCCCTATTTCCGATTTTCACGCGGGCGAAGCCGCTGGTAGAAGCTAGTTATTTTTTATACTTAGCATAGCTGTAGCATGTTCCCTTTTTCTGCGCTCATGATGGTCCTGCTGAAAGGAGCGTGACCACCTTCAAAGTCGATTTTCTCGAAAACTACTGAGGTACCAATATTGTTGTTCTAGTAGGTACCAATCCTACTAAAACTAGCTGTCCCCCGTGGCTTCGCTCCCGTCAACTGGTTACCTAACTACCTATCCTATACCTACCTTATACCAGCCCAAAAATAATATGACATGTTTCTTGTCTCCTGGTACTTGATGTTTCTGGTCTCCTGGTACTTGTGAATCTGAAGTACTAAGGCAGCAGCGGCTCTGAGTTTCCACTTCCTCCTCAGTCTTCATTAATCCATGCCGCTTACCGGGATAAAAAGTAGCCTATTTTTTATTCCTATATAATAACTACATGTGTGCCAAAGTTTATCCAAATCCCTTCAGCCGTTTTTGCCTGGTTGTTACACAAACATACAAACTTTCACCTTTATAATATTAGTAGGATTAACGTTTAATCTTGTGAAGTACAACTTAACGTGCTTATTTTCTGCATTTGAATTCTAAAATAAAAGAAATAACCAAACAAACGATGAGGGCGCCACTGCGCGCTCGGCGCCCTCTTATTCCATAGCTTCGTGAAGGATAATATTGAGGCTGGGTCCGGTATTGAGAGCAGAATATTTCAAATAGGGATGATTCCTGGATAAAAATTAAATGATTCTCACTCAGTTAGATTTGACGACACGGTTGGCGCATTGGTTGAGCAGTTGACTGCTGCGCTGCGTGTCGCGGGTTCGATTCCCGCATGGCCTACAGATAGTTGTCGCGGGTCTGGCTGTTTGTGTAATGTGAGGTTGTATGTTTGTAAACGCACCCACGATTCAGGAAGAAATTCCTAGTGGGGGGGGGGGGGGGGCAACGTTTAAAAGACAAAAATATCGAAAAATATTGGACACATATTTTTTGCTTTATGTACTGTACTGTATCGTTTTCATTTTTTGTTTACGTGAAAAAAGAAAAAATAAGTGTCTAATATATTTTGGAAATCGTATTTGACGGATTAATTAGATTTTTTAGTCATCTGGTATTCTGAAATCAGTTCATCCAGGTCCCGGAAGACTCACTGGCTGCTGATATTCGTAGCCCGCTGACTGGGGCGACCCTGGGTTAAATTGTGTATAAGTTAATAATGAAACAAATACCGGTGTTGAAGTTAAATACATTTATTAGGAAGCAATTAAATAGACATGAGATAACATCATTTCTTACAACTAACGAATATCCTCGTATGGGAGCTACTTTCACTTAATATTGACAACTGTTTCATTCAGTTTTGTCGTACAAAACATTTAAAGCTCACTAGCATAGGTTGGAAAAATTAAGTTTGAACCTTGTAACTATTTCTAACTCCTGGTTTTTTGATCATGTGTAAGAGCTTAGACTCCAGAACTCTGTCAACAAAACGCATTCATGTTAATAAAAGATTTTTACAGAATTAAATTACCGCGCATTAAAAACGTTTATTAAAGGTACTCACCTACTTGTAAAACTCGAATCTCTTCTATAAATACTCCAAACAAACATGCCTGTTATATTTATTTTTTCTTCGATAAACAAAAAATCTGAGTTAAGAATTATTACAAAGTTAAGCTTAATTTTCGGCGTAATTTCCTTGACAATCAGCGCATCTCGGTTAGATAAGTTTTTCAATACAGCCGAACGCAGACACTACGTACTGCACACGTGTAGGTAATGTTAAGGGGGATCACACATGGCCGTCGGCCCAAGGTAGCAGGTATGCATATTGTTGAAAATGAGAAAGGTCGACTTGTGAGCAAGTTTGAGAAACAAGAGTTGTAGGATGCAGGGGCGAGGGAAGCGACCTCAGAATTGAGGAATATCAGCCTTCGTGTGTTTATAAATTGCTATAAAAGGCAGCTTTGAACTGCATACGTGTTATTTTTTTGGGATTATATTTAAAAAAAAGTAAGATTTGGCCCCCTAGGCCTCAGAGCTCGGGCGGATCAAGTCTCTCCAGTACACGTGTCTGTTCGCAGTTTTATTCATAGGTACATACGCTGTCAACGAGGTTGACAGTGGGGATCTTTCCTTATCTAAACATTATGTTGGGTAACCTTTATAGACAATGAATTCATTACGGTCAATTACACAATAATTAAATATAGAATCTGCTATCATCACAAAAAATGCTTCGTAAGTACGTTGTTAAATAGATTGACTTAGCTACTAAATAAAAACGTTTTAGCAGCTAGGTCGTAAGCGTTTCATTCAAATAGGTATTTTTACCTTTTTATCAAAATAAATAAATTGAAAAGAATAAAATCCACCACAACCGTTTTTTTTTGTTTTACAGTATTTTTTATGTCCCATCAAAATTGCGGCTGGGTTTAATTTCCTAGTTTCTCAGACTTTAATGAATAGGTACATCCAAGACTAATAAAGTTAATAAGTAATATTGAACTCGAGGACTGGTGACTCTGCTGTTGAATTTTAAATGATTCGCAGAAAGTCATAAATCTGCAGTAAAATATTGAGCTTTTAAGACGCTAAGAGAGGTGAGACTATAACAGATAATTAGTGTATTAGTTTATCGTGAGGAGCAATTTACTTACAAATATCAAAATTTGTCTAGGTGTTTTTTCATAATATCGTTTTAGTCCAGAATCAAATACGTAGGTAAATCAGTTTTGTTGCATAGTATGTAAACTATAAATAGCAGTGTTTGTCTTAGTTCTTACGTTACCTATGCACTGCTTGGTTACAGTTAAAA
Source organism: Melanchra persicariae (assembly GCA_947386135.1). Taxonomy (NCBI): domain Eukaryota; kingdom Metazoa; phylum Arthropoda; class Insecta; order Lepidoptera; family Noctuidae; genus Melanchra; species Melanchra persicariae. Next base: position 1,341,846 of record OX376661.1, on the reverse strand, counting down.
AACTATGATGACGTTGACCTTTTAGCAAAATATAAGACGAAATTGCAAAAAAAACGTCTGCTGATTTTGACAACGTTTCTATGTGTCCGTTTCGACTGCTCGGCCACTATGTCGTAGAAAAAAAAAACTTGCGCATTTACGCATTTTGTCTTTTTACCGTAACTAAGCAAGATAGAAAATCTCAAATCTACGTGTTAAGGACTTTCTTAACAGCATTAAATAATTCAAGAACTCCAAATACCTAGACTCCCAATCATGTCTACTCAATCATTTTGCTTAGCTGTAGACTAGTGCTATCAGTGGCCCTACCATGACGTGTTAAAGCGTGAGTAGTTCAAGCGAGAAAGAGGGATGGAGCTACATAGGGTATATAGCTCCATCCCTCCTTCTCGCTCGAACTACTGACGCTTTAACACGTCACATATGGTAGGGCCGCTGTAAGCAGTTATACTCTCTCACCTCTTTAAAGCTATATTTTGCTGCAGTCATAAAGCCAGTGAAAACAACGATATTTGAGCAAGATTAACAAAGGTCGATAAAAGTATTAAATTACAAGGTTTCAGTGTTTCACGCCCTAAATAATATTTTCTAATTTCAGCCTAAATTCTAGTAGGTACCTAGTTATTGATGGAAGATTTTCTATGAACCATTGTTTTTATGACTATTTTATATGAACATTTACTTAATTAGACCGACATCGAAAATATCTAGGTATATTATTTTACCTTTTTTCTTGATTTCTTGAACATTTTATTGTTTTATGTTTATATACTTAAGTAGTTAGTTCTTACTGAATATAATGTTTTATAGATACAATTCATTTGGACAATTATAAGTCACACACAGTAAACATTGCACAGAAGTCTTACACTAAATCTAACACATTAATATTAATAAAATTCTAGATCTCATGAACATTCTAAGTCATTCGGGTTTCTTATGCGATTTAGGCCTAATTGATTCACATACACTAACGTAAAATATAGGTACATTTTAAAACACTCATGGGTTAGATGCTAATCTTAATAAAGTTAAATAAATGCCATTCACAAGGTCTATAAAAATATTATATATATATTACTTAGTTGTCAAATAATGTAACTAATATTTAATTATTGCAATTAGATCATCAAATGACGGGACCATAATACTCCGCATATAGGATCTTAACAAAAGAGAAGTTCTGACGCCAGAAACTCTCCGTACACCATAGATCATTTTTCAAGATCCCCATTAGAAAGCTCCATTTTATTTATCAATATTAGCAAAACTTCGTGCTCATTCGAGTGACCCGTTTCCTCGACGTTCGACCGTTTCGGATATGCGAATACGAATATTATATCAAGAAGCAAAATAAGGCACAAATTATAAACTAAATAAAATTGTACTTAAGGCCTGCTTGCACCGCATGATCGCAAATAACAAAATGCTGAAAACAAATTACAGTTTCTGTCAATCGTTTGAAGATGACATTACACGAGACTGAATTATGTTTTTAATACTTTAAGAGCTAACGAAGTTAGCTATTTGTAGGGCAAGTAGGCCTAAGAACTTGAATTCCGAATCATAGATCATTTACATTCATTCCCACTTTATAGACCTACTTAGCGTTATGGGACATAGAGTTTCTGACTTCAAAGCATGATAATGTATCTAAGACTCCGAATTCAAGTTTGGCAGTATTTGTCTGAGGATAGTTGCCTCATTGAGTAGTAAGACTAGGATAAATATAGCACACTAGATACACTTAAAAAACCTATTAAAATCCTAAGCTAATATAGATACTGTTGCACCCCGTTCCCTACAATAAAACCCAAAATAGGTACTATACTTCGATCAAGAATGCACAAGATTAAGGATCAGAAAAAAAATACGTCCCAAGTGTCCACGATTGCACACACACATACATTTTATATTTGACACTATGAATCGTAGAAAACAGCTTAAAAACATCAACAACCTAACTTGATTATAAACCTTAATGCTCGAGCATAAAGTTTAATTACGATTACAATAAACATTTGTCTGTCATCGAATATAAAGTGGCTTCAAATAAAGTAATTTTTAAATAACTACAATCATGTTTATATTAAACCATATGATGACAAATCTGCCTTACAGTATTTTAAAATTCGAAACATATCATGAAATCATAATTCAAAACTATTGCTGCAGCTGCTATTGGAACACACTTATTTGAAATAACACCCAAATTTTTCCGGCCCTTTTTGATGTGCTAATCGGACATTCAGTGATTTCTTGATCGAAGTTACTATATGAAAAACTACTGTCTAATTGCACCCTGACTAACGCGTGGTCATATACAGGTATTTCAAAATTGCGCGGCCATATTTAAGGGATACGTTTTGTGTAGTCTGATGCATTTGGTACTTAAATCAAACCTCTGAATCTAATTGAAAAGTGATTTGTTTGGAACTTTTCAGTATTTTATGCGATCGGGTTTATTCTTTAAAGGCGATATTATTTATTTTTACTATTCGTTTTCTTACTGTAGGTATATCAGCTACAGAACGTCACTTCTACAATATGATGACACACTTCAGAAACACTTGTATAATGAAACGCTACTAAGCGTGTACGTGTATGTACCCTGTGATTTGACCCCATAATAAAACTGTCTGAGGACCTGGAGATTCTGCTGGTTGGTCTCTTTACTTCGCGCTAAAAATAAGGTGGCCATCGCCATTACAAAACGAAATGTGACTTTAACTCTGAACCAGGTTTAATGTATTTCGAACTTTTTCCAATTATACAAGTAAAAAGGCGAAATCATACTTGTTCGATCGACTTCAAATTACTCCTGACGAACCGTTTATTGTATTTCGAACTTTTTCCAATTATACAAGTAAAAAGGCGAAATTATACTTGTTCGATCGACTTCAAATTACTCCTGACGAACCGTTTATTGTATTTCGAACTTTTTCCAATTATACAAGTAAAAAGGCGAAATCATACTTGTTCGATCGACTTCAAATTACTCGTAGTCGCCCGTATTCCTGCGATTCCTATAATTCATTAATTGATTTCACACAAAAAGAATCCATAAGACAATTCGAATACGTGTCAACTTTAAAAAAAAATATGAACACACAAATGATGACCAGTGTAATCACCGCATCGGTTGAAGTACAGAACTGTGAGGTTCTGTATTAGGGTGCTTTTCCATCAGAAATTGGAACGGTGTGTAGTAGTGTGTCTTTCAGCTCTGGCCCTTATCCCTCTCACAGATCTCTCGCTTTTTTGTATGAAAAAATAGCCAGCAAAGCCTGGCTAAATAATCCCATTGGTTTTACCCCTCGCGCACCGCCTTGCTACCTAGCACATCTTTGGTGGAAAAGCACCTTTAAGTCCGGTTAAAGCATACCTAAATGTCTCGATTTTCTCGACGCCTACACTGCAATTTCATTATCATATAAACTATTTTTTTTTTAATATAGAGGTAAAATTGTTCGCTCCATTATATGTTCGTAAAAATAATTTCTGACATTATTATTTCATTATAATAAAAGCCATATTTAATCGATATTCAAATATTAATATTACTATAATTTATTCAAATGGTTTAGGAAGTATCTGAAAGTGAATACCGGGTGGTTAAGCAATAGGAGCACAGTAAACAGTGTGCTGTGTTCTTATTGGCTAACTAGTTAGGGCCAAAGCAATACGACCTTAAGATAAATAGTTCTATTTCGGGAAATACTTAATCACATTACGAAAAATGTTTCTCACGCGGCGGAAGTCGCGGTTTTATACTAGTCTATTAGTAAAATTTATCAAAGTTTTAATCACGATTCACAGTCACCGTTAACGTTTTATTAAATATTTAAGTACGAATAAAAATTTAAACATATTGGAATATAATCTTAGCTTTCATAAAATAGTTTTGTATTTAAAATATTGATGTCATTTCGATCGGCCTAATGACATTAAACAGACAAATAGTTCTTTATTATGCATTTTATTTGATATTTAGAATGGCATATTTAGATCGCTTTAATCTTAAAAATCTTAAAGGTAAGCGAAACGTTTGGTGTATGTGTACCCTATTACATATAACCTCAAATATACTATATGACATTTTTTTTTTCTGCTAGCCTACTTTTGTGTCCCACTGCGCTGGGCAAAGGCCTCCCCTTCTCCTTCCAAACCTCTCTGTCTTGGGTTATCTCTGGCCAAGCTTTCCCCGCAAACATGATGAGATCGTCACACCACCTTCGCCGCGGTCGACCTCGACGACGACGTCCTTCCTCAGGCGTCCATGACATTTATATATGATTTTATTTGAAACACTATGTCTAATCTAGCACACCGCACTGTGCCCGCGTGGTACATCGCAGCTTATTCCCTCTCATAGAGAGGAGGCCGCCGTCCAAGTAGTGAGGGCAATGTAACACTGATTTTTAGTTGATAATATAATCACAAATTAAACTAATACTACAGCTACAATATTAATGTGGTACCTTTGTGTTACACAACCTCTGCTTCAGCTAAATACGCATAACATCTGCCGCACCCCAGAGGGGTAGGCTTCAACTTCATGGTCCTTAACCTACCCTGCTTTATTATCCTATTATACCTATGCATATTCTTCCTATACTAATTAATCTTTGTAATATGTGACATTTCAAGGTATTGAGATTAATGCTATTACAAGGTAAAATATTAGTGTGTACTATAGAAATATATCTTCTTGAATTCTCTACTCTACATAATGATGAAAACCGCATCAAAAATCACTGCATATTTAGAATAACTAAGCTTGCATTCACATGCATTAAGCGACTGTTTCGTACTGTTTAAACATATAGATGCAGCAACTGCTACAAACTTTGACTAAACCGCCGTTGCATACAAAAATATAGACATAGAGGAATGGACTGAGCGTTCCCTATCCGGCTGAGAAGTGAATACAATCAGAAAAGTGTGAGCGAGACAAACCAATCGTAAGGTCATCAGTTGTCTTTTTTTAGCATTCTGATTGGTTACTTCACATGCTTGCCGTGCTATCTTCGTCACTACGAAAACCCCCGACCCTCAGATTAGAGATATATATTGGTCGCGCAGTAGCTTTGTCCCTTTTTTTTTTAATTGATAGCTCTGCGTTTGACCACAATCTCTCCCGATGATAAGCGATGATGTGGACGACGATGCAGCACTCTTGCCTAGAAGCAACCTATTCACTCTCGACAGCTACAACCTGAGGAAGGTTCTAGCTATCAGAGTAGTTGGTATCGCTTAGCCTATTCCTCCACAAACCCAGCTCTTTACAGATCAACATTGTTCAGATTAGATCCTGAATGAGTGGGCAGGTCCTCATGTACCAGCAGGGTCCCTATAGGTACCACTGCGTCGTCCCTCTCTCGAAGCTTCCTCATTTCATTGCGCAGTTTGTCCAGCACAGCATAGTTGGGCTCATTGTGGCGCGCCTGGTCTTGTAGGAGAGTGATCTGCTGTTCCTCCAGCTTCTTTTCTTTGCAGCTCTTGACGGAGCGAGAGCCGTAAAGCCGGAGGAGAGAGCCCCAGGAACGTACGTGGGGGTGTAGAGCCTGAGGGAGCCAAAGATGTTATTATTGGGAGTTCTTGATTATGAAAATGTCATGCCCTGTTTCACCGAAACTTTAAACGTGTTGAAAAATCACTGTATTGATGTTTTCAACGACATTATTTCAAAGGTAAACTGCGAGCTTAAAGGCAGCAGCAGAGTTTACTGTTAAAATTGTCGATATTTTAATAAGTAACGTTCGTAGGACATCTCTTTATTGTGAGAACCGAGACGATGCATCAGGTCGCACGACCATTATGTTCTTTTCGGTCGGTGCTTCATCAGCCAAGTCTACAACAAGTGCGAGAGGTGTTTTCTTCTTGGTTGTAGTTTCCTTGGTCAAGATTGGCAACAAATCGTGGTCCTGTAGCGCGCTAGGTCATAGTATATATGATCGGTGCTATACTGCCAAGATTGTTCAACTATCCCTTCAAACGCTAGGATAGCAGTGAGTAGATTACCTGCAGTATGGCCTGCGAGGCGCGCTGCTTGGCGGTCTTCTTGTTCTTGCTGACGACGGAGGCGGTGTGCTTGCCCACCTTCATCGTCAGCTCGATCTTCTGGTACTCCAGCTTCTTCATCTGCCAACATCATGACAATTAGATTGTAAATGGTGCTTGTAACAGCCATAGTAGCTCCGCTCCGCAGATTTATGGAGGTACATTTTTAAATAATCGAAAACATTTATGGTGCTTGGGTAACTTGCCTAAGGCCAAATTTCCACCTGCAACCAGCTCTCATATAAATTGTGTTTGTTCCCGTTCAGTTACACCATGTTGTGTTACACTCATTGGGAGAAAATATCCCGACAAGTAACACTGTAACCTGTAACTCAATGCCGCGCCGCTATCAGCTTGCAGGTGGAAACGCGGCCTAAGAAACGTTGCTGACTGCTGTCTTAGACAAGTCAATACATGAGACTGCTAAAAGACCCGACCATACATACAGCGTTCTTTGACACCCGCCGTAAACTCAAATCACAAGTGATCTTAATCTTTTTTTAGAAGACCTCACTTTAATAATGGAGCAGGTCTTGAGAGTATAATTATGTACTCGCACACACTCACGACGCACATCACGTCACAGGTAATGAAGGTATAAGGACCCTCACCTCAGTATGTATATGGCGGTCGCCGGCGCCGAAGTTCCTGAGCAGGCAGGTCCTGAGGATGGCGTGCGGTGAGGGCTCGCAGGTGGCGGCGCAGAACTCCGTGATGCGCGGGTCCTCGATGCCCACGTAGTCGAAGAACTGGCAACACAACTGAAACGACTCGTCAAGGTGTGCCAGGGGATGAGATCCGTCCCCGGAGTAATTCTGTAAGCCTTATCACATTTTATTACAGAACACGGATGCGCCGGCAGTGACTAGATACGCTGAAAGTTACAAAATTGAGCCCAAATTCGGCTGTGACAGGTTATTGTCACGAGATGTCAGTTTTACGTCAACGGTGACGCTCAGTGAGACGTTTGGTTTGTATGGCAGGTGTTGACAATATTCCAAGCCTGTCAGGATAAAACATCGTAGGCAACTTACTACATCTACTACTTCACTAAAACTCGCTGTACTCTACTACTACTTGTTACTGTACTTTATGGAGAACGGGGTTTTCCCCTTTTCAAAAAATAATTTATGATATCTTTCTAAAATTATAGAAACTATTTTAATAGATCAATAGCTGCCCCACACTTGGAATTTCTCCTGTGTCGTGTATGTATATAAATAGTTGTATGAATAACTAGTCATAATTTCATAACTTTGGAAAGATATCAATATAAAAAATGTTAATTTTCTTGTACTATGTTTTTCCAGAAAAAGGATTTTTTTCGTGTTTTGCTTCATTTCCGAGCTCCGTCATCTCAATTTCTCATTTTTATTAACATTACCACGGAACGTTATTAGCGGGGAGTGGTACTCACAGTAAAGTCGGGCTCGTTCTGGTCGCCGGAGGGCGCGTGGTGCGGCGCGTGCGCATCCAGCTCGTCCTTCATCTCGGGGATGAGGATGTGGATGGAGTTCCTGGCGGCGGCCGACTTGGCCTGGCGCTTGCTGGAGCCGTGCCCCACGCCGTACTGCATGCCGCCGATGAACACTGTGGCTTGGTACGGCGTGGACGCGTTCTCTGCGTGGTGCCCACAGATATTATGCTTTTATCTACCAATATCTTGGTCTGCATGCCTTTAAACTGGTAAAAGTGAAGCCGAAGAACTATGAACATGCATCATAGAAAAAAGTGCGAGTAATTTATTTTCTAGAAAACAGTATGCTTACACTAAAGGAGTATATTTTTAAATTTTAGTATATTGATATGTGATTAGGATTACTGATTACCCAAAGTAAAATGGTTATGTAGTTCTACGTACATTTATCTAAATGTGTCTATTTTTCGTCCTAAGAGACGTCATAAAAGAACGCTTTAGAATTCCAAAAAAAATGGCGTAAATCAGCTGGATGTACAAAGCACAAGTCCGGTTACTTATGCAATAGTGGGGGGAGGGAGTCCTGCAGATACCTACGTATTTCGACTGATTGACGATGAAGAGAGAGTTTATGAAGAGTTCCGTATGATGTCGGACGTAAAAGAATAGCACCATCCCATCACTTCCCGTGGGTGTCGTAAGAGGTGACTAAGGGACTCACCAGAGAATGGGCAGCAGCATTATCTGTAGGTACATTGCTACAGCTACACTGTGATACCCTACCAGCCTGCCAAACGTGGCGATTTTGACAAACCCCCCCTCCCGCTTTGGTGGATGCTTATGTCCAGCAGTGAACGTCTTTCGGCTAATATGATGACGATGAAGAAGACAAACATCATAAAAACTAGGGGTGGGTAAAATTGAGGCCCAGTTGACCAAAACACTTTTGCGTTTAGCATTAAACGTTTTAAAAGATTATTCCTGCCAGTCGTTTGATGGTGACCAAAATAGAATGTTTAGAAAAGGTTCTATCACTAAATTATTTAGAAATTTGTAGTGCAAGTGGACCTAAGTCTTCAAAGTTTTACTCACCAAGCTGTTTAAACTCGTAAACGGGCTGTTTCTGCAGAGCCCTGCGAACGTACTCGTGGAACACGGAGAGGTAGCTGCGTCCGTTCATGTTCATCACCCAGTCGCGCTTGTTGGTCTTGCCCGCTTCAAAAAATAGACTTTTTAGAATGCCTGTCTATTGTCCGCTTTCTAAAAGCCTGTTCACTAAAAAACTACCATGCAACCAATCTGTAAAACTCCTGCTAGTATATGCGCATCCGGTTTAAAATAGAGACTATCACAAGTACCACACACAGTGTAAAAGACATCAAAAGCAGCATTGTAGTGTAACTGTCTTGCAACAACCAATCGAAATGCTTGCTATTACTTTGACAGCCTGTTAGATAATTTTATGTTGCGAAGTGTTTCGAATCCCGGGCATAACGATCGCAATGGTATACAGGTTTATCCTGTTTGTTGTTGTAACCTTGTATTCCACTTGGTAAGAAGTAGTTACTACCACCTAAAGAAAAGTTGTAACACCAAGGAAATCAAATCATCATCAAGTTTTTACACAAGCAATATTTTCCATATCATCTCTAAACAACTTACCAGCATTCTCATCTCCCGGGGCAGCTGGTTGTGCAGGAATAGTGATCAGTTTGGTGCCCTCAGGTAGTGTGGGGTACTGCAGAGTCTTCCTCGCTTTTGTGTACTTGCGGCGGTCGGCCCAGCGCCTAAGAGTAGGTTAGTATTCGAAACGAGTACTTATAAAAAAGCAGTTCAAAAACTAAAACCCGACTTAAGAAAATTCACTTTGTAAAAAGTATGAAACAAGAACACATTCTCATCTGAAATTTTTTGATGTTCAGATGATAGCTGGTCGTATGCCACTTTGCCCTAAACTTTAGTGCTAAAGTTTGATGTTTCATTACTATACACATACTGTTTTACCGGAATAGGTGGCATACGACTACGGATATCATCTGAACGTCAATAAATTTTAGATGAGAATGTTTTCTTGTTTCATACTTTTGAGAACATGAATTTTCTGTAGTCGGGTTTTAGTTTTTGAATATCTTGTTTATTTAAATTATTTTGGGGTTCAAATTATTATTACAATTTATATATATTTGAAATAATTAAGCCCTTTAGTTTGATACCCAATACGACCATATTAATAAATGAAAAAAAAAAAAATGAATGTACAATTCATTACATCATAACCTAGCCTATAATCAGCGGACAATTTAGGCGCTTCCAATGACATCTCATTTGTCAAATTATGATAAATGGTTTAGAAGCTATGATAAAACAGATGAACATACATACATACATACAAACATACATGCATAGGTACATACATACCGGTCAAAATCATGACCCTCCTTTTTGCTTCGCCGTAGTCGGGTAAAAATAAGGAATATGCATGAAAAAAATATTTGTTATCTACACAGTTAATCTCAAAATATACAAAAATATAATAATAACAGTGAAAATAGAATCAAAATTGATCGAAAAACCAATGCGATATAACTATTTCAAACAAAAATATCTGTCTCTACGCGGAAACGCTGTTTTCTATGGCAGCTGTATAGGCATCATGGACTTTGACGTCAGAGTTGGTATCGGACTTCTTTCTAATTGTAAACTTTGAAGCTTTAGAACTTTACCGCTGATGAAGGTAGTTAAAAAATATTAAAAAATTGTTTACTAGAGCTATAGTTGACTAAAAATAAAAGGCCCGTTTTGACAGCAGGATACTAACAAGAGATTTATTTCATGTCTCTTTCATAGTTACCTACTAGTAAAGTAATGTTGTATCCTGCTGCCAAAAGGGGCCTTTTATGTTTTGACTTAATAAGTATTTCATTTAGCAAATAAATAAATTGCATGCATATTCCCAATTGTTTGTTTATATTTTTGTCTAAAGTAATCTAGGAAAGAATTGACGCCGATATAAACTGTTAGGATGCTACAATATCACCGAGTATTAAAGGCTACTCTTATCTCGAAAAATACACGGTTCCTTCGAGACAGGCCACGGGAACGAAGCCGCGGGAAAAGCAAGGAAGAAAGAACATTATCTCTCATCCGCATTCCAACTTCTGAGCCAGTAAATACTCACTTGAAATGCATGATATTGACAGTCTTGAACTTGAAAAGCCTCTTGCAGTACTCATTAATCTGCTCAGCAGTAAGATGCTGCGTCTTCCAGCTCGTGTTGATGGTCTCGACCCTCGGCGGCGGCATTACTATACCACCGGGCAGCACCACCGGCTGCCGGTTCAGAGGCACGTCCTCATCTCCGTTAGATTGCGTCTCTTCGGTCTTTATGTCCTCACTTGTGCTAACCGTTGATTCTTCTTCAGTAGCAACTCTTTCCGGTCTCTCTCCAACAGTTGATTCTTCGTGACCATTAACTACCGTTTCTACAGCCCTTTTTCCATTAAAGAATGGACAGCTCAGTCCTCTATCACCAGTAACTTCCTGTATGTCTGTAATCTCAAATTTGAACTCTGTGGTGTCACTGCTGTCCTGGCTGTTATCATTGGCCTCAGTCTTCACGTTGGAGTTGATAACCCAGTTGCCCGTTCGGATCTGTTCAGAGATTCTCTTGTCGATCACTTTTTGTTTGTTCTCTTCTTCAAGAGCGCGGCGGTACGCGAAGCATGGTATAGCGCTTATTGGTATTTCGTGGCGCTGCAAATAAATGGTCGTGTTACTAACCGATAAAGAAGCTGACTTTTCTTGATGATTATTTATGGAAACGAGAAGGGATCTAGCGTTGGCATTATACGTCCTTGGAGTGTTCCGGGGTAACACAAACAATCTAGGTTTGTGGTTGCCCGATATGACGAGCTGTCGTAGATGGCTCCATTTGTTCGCACTACTGCGCGGTCGCACCAAGCTAACGGCCAAGGTCCCTCTCTCGCGGACATTGTGCCCACTACACCGGTTGCCGATAAGTTATATGACTGGACTCTCTTGTTAACTGAGCGAGTTCGCAAAAGTTACTTTACCTACACATTTTATGTTAGTTTAATTAGTTGAATTTAGATTGATTGAAATAATCGTATTAAATTGATTAATATTTATTGAATTGTATCTATGAACTGAAATGTATTTGTCGTTGTATTTTTTCTCATGTACACTATCGCATTGGGTTACTGTTATGATAGCTGTATGCCTGTAATAAACAAAATAAAAATCCGAGAGGTCAAGAGCGGGTAAACAAAGATCAGAAAGAGAATTGTGAGTCTAGGCAGCTAAAAGGGTCTGTAGCGAGCTGTAAATGCGGCTACCATTGAAGGTCTTCAACCCTCAGATATTTTAATTTGGTTTCTAAGGGCTACTAAACAGCTAACACATAATAACCCGGGAGTCTTTAAGTCAAGAGTGAATAGGTTATTTCTAAGCAAGCGTGCTCAGTCTTCGACCACATCATCGCTTACCATCAGGTGAGATAGTGGTCAAGCGCGTGCCTATCAATAATAATTAAAAAACAAAACATTAGTTAAACAAACTGTAAGAAGCATTATTCCAGATAATTAACAGTAGGTGGTAGTTTGACAGATGAAACATCATTAAGTATCTAAAAAATTTCGTCCTTCGGCTTCATCTCGACGAACTTACCCTGGTATTCCCCATGCCAAGGAAGTAAGGCTTGGACAGCGTGCAGACCCTGGAGGTGCGGTGCATGTAGATGGGCATGCCGCTGATGTGGCGCACCATGATCCAATCCAGGGGCAGCACCTCGAAGTGGTTCACGCCTTTCTCTGTAGGGGAAGGTAAACTAGACATGTCGCAGCTCCAAAGTCTCGAGCATCGACGCCGAGTTGCTAGCCTGTCGGTTTTCTATCGGTTGCATTTTGGAGAGTGTGCAACGGAATTGCATAGTTTGATTCCGCCTAGCCCGTTCCATCATCGGACCACAAGACGTACGGCGATGCGCCACCGGTACATGGTGGACATCCCACCCACACGCACAAAGCGTTTTGGGAATATATTCATTGTGCGTACCGCTAAGGAGTGGAATTCCCTGCCGGAATCTGTGTTTCCTGATAGCTACAACCTGGGAGTCTTTAAGTCAAGAGTGAATAGGTTGCTTCTAGGCAAGCGTGCTCCATCTTCGACCACATCGTCGCTTACCATCAGGTGAGATAGTGGTCAAGCGCGTGCCTATCAATAATAAAAAAAAAAACATATGTAAAGGCATTTGTGAATAAATATACATGTCGTGGCCATATCGTTAAATGATTCCACTTTATGAAATGTCCGACCACTTCAAGATATTATGGACACCACTAACATAACCTCGACGACACCGCGGGGCTCATTTATTTCATTCATTATAAGGGGGGGGGGGGGGAGGCTTATATCCAAAACTACTGAGCCTAAAATTAAATAAAAAAATGCGGATAATAGTTCTCTACCTATAGATCACAGGAACCCTAGTCTAGTGTTGAAATAACATGTTACAAAAATGAAATTCGTTCGAGAGTTCGAGACCCTTTTATAGACGCCAAGCCTTACCTTCTAGAACGATCTTCTGTCGAGTGATGTAAGCCTTCTCCCTCTGCTTGGGAGCTCCTTTGAAGTCGTCCGGGAGATCCTCGTCCAGCATCTTCTCGATTTCCTCTTCCGGGAGACCTTTGGATACATCTATGAGTTGTACTAGCCCCTCACATAATATTTAAACAAGCGCATCAGCAATATTTGTAAGTCATATTATGGCCTATCACATTAATTGTATTGTTTACAGTGTTTTCAAATTCTAGAGGAAAATTTAGGGTAGGAAAGTCTTCAAGTCTTCTAAATTTGGGATGCAAAAATAAATTGTATAGCTATAGACGATTGAAAAGCAGTGTTTTATTACTTATCTAACAGATTTGTGATATTTTATTAAAAGATAATTACAGAAAAAAAAGAAGAAATACTCCCTGATATTCAACAGGATTGCATGAAAGTTTTTAAAAGTAACAATGATTAATTCATAATAGTTAAAATAATTACTCCCTTCACAATAGTTAAAAAATAGTAATAGTTAATTCATAATAGTTAAAATATTTCATAGTTTTCGAGTATGGATTTTTTACTGCAGTTTTTAGAATTATCGAACTGATCAATTTAAAAAAAATCTAAAAAAGAAAGTAACTACAAGACTGTCGATTTTTTTTATTGCAACTGAGTTTCATGATTTGTACTTTTATGTTTAAAATAATCAGCTTCGTAACTGTGATGAAAGTTATAAAAATGTTGGTCTAAAGAGAAAAAGGAGGAAACGGCCATGAAGCAGCGCTACTGTATCGCTAACAACTTGAACGTCGTGGTGGGCCGCAACCAGAGCGATATCCCGAACATCTTGTTTTTATTAACACGCACAACACCTTAATGGTAGGCCACATTCCTGGTCGACGCGGCAGTCATGAAGGAATCCCAAGAGCTGACCCGGATCGCAGAGAAATGGTGCTGGAAGAAGTCCAGCGAAATCCGTTTACGATTACGAGAAGTATAGCTAGTGCCATTCTTCACAATGAAGGACATCACGCGTTCCACATCCGAAAAGTCCAAGCTTCACCAATTGCGCGATAATTTCTGCCAAACCATGTTACGGCAGGAGCAAGAGGAACCTGAATTTTTCAATAAAGTTTTATGGTCAGATGAGTCACAATTCGAGCGATCTGGAATCTATACTAATAATAATAATATTATAAAGAGGAAAGATTTGTTTGTTTGTTTGTTTGAAATGAATAGGCTCCGAAACTACTGGACCGATTTGAAAAATTCTTTCACCAGTAGAATTGTTCATTATCGATGATGGACATAGGCTATAGAATATTTTAAAAAAAGTTAGGGATCCGTATGAAAACTTCGATAATGTAACCCAAGGTGTGAGAAAAAATCCTTATATCGCGTACGCTGCGGAATCTATTGACAATAGAGCAAAGTGATGTACTACAGTTTTATAAAAGTCATCAATGTCTACAAAAAAGTCCGCGATACCATATGTCTCACTATTATGGTTAAGTCACCATGACCGCTTTTTGTTCAAATTATTCAAGCAAATCCTTGGTGATTTGAAAAAATGGTGATTTCGGTATCATGATATCAATCCTTATCCATTTAAATGGTTTGATAATTAAGGTTGATTATTTCCGTGTAAATTACACTTTAAATTATTCAAATCGGACCTTTCCTTCAAAAGTTACGACGGTAATAAACATGCTCGGAGTAAGAAAAATGTCGCAGCTTGAGCGAACTGGGGAGAATCATATCAATGCTTGGTCCGATGAAGTTGAAAATGATTTCGATAAAACAATAAGAATAACAAATGTTTGGATTTTTCGCAAATAAACTACATACCTACATAATAAGTGGTGAAGCAAGGGTGATTAAGTTTTTAGGGGAGGACATTATTGCTTGCTTTAATTTACGTCGGGATGCTATGAACAAACTAAAAATGGGATTATTGAAAACTCCAGACGGGGTGAACGGGGTCAACAGTTGCGCTGAACCTGAGACCATAGAATAAGTAGAAATGGTTAAGTAATAAATGTAAATTAATGAAAATCGTTGTGCTTAATTTTCCAAAACTAACCTTTATAAGGGGGTATAGGGGGCGTTGAAGTTTGTGGAGTACCTACTAAATCCGCGCGGACGAAGTCGCGGGCGAAGTGCTAGTATTCAATATTCATAATTACCACACGTGGGCGATTGAAAATCCACACGAAGTGAGAGCTTCAACGTTTCAACATCGTTTCAGCGTTAACATGTGGTCTGGTATCTTCAATGGCGAACTAATTGGTCCGTTTGAACTGCATGCTGTCCAGACTTAATGGAGAAACCTACAGAAACTCATTGGATAGTGAACTTCCATTGTTGCTGGAAGATGTGTCTCGAACTTAGACGAACCATAGTGTTACACACGGCGCCCCGTGTCACTACTCAACGCAAGTCCGAAATTACTTAATGTACCAAACCCCAACAGATAGATCGGACGCAGCGGACCAATTAAATGGCCTTCACGCTCATCTGACCTCAACCCCATCGATTTCTTCATTTGCGGGGATTTTCACATATTATCATCTGTGTTTTATTACCAAAACCACTTCTTACTTAAAACTTTTCTTACCCAACCTCTGCTATTTGTTGGTTAGTTTCCTGTATTATTATAATTAATTAACCTTAGGAACGAGAAAATAGCCAAAAAAATATTTTTAATCAGATGGCTAATTTTATGAATTTTCTTTTTTTCGTGATGGCTAATTTGCCTCGCTGTTTTTGAAGGCCTATTAAGTACTACTTTTTTAATGATTATGAAAGCTGTCATCAAATGACCCCTTCCGCTCTGGGTGGAGCGGCAGGGAGTGTCAGACTTTTACTGACTAAAACCCATCCATGATCCTCTTAGTGCCTTTTACGTTTCAGGGCCGCGGTAACTCTTTCGAACAAAATCCGCAACCCTGGCAGGCACTGGCCCTAACGGGCCCCTACTCCTATGCTGACATCTCTTTGAGGCGCGCGTGGAACACAACGCGCCCTCGGCCTGGGCCTGACTTTGATCGGACGGCGAGCCACCCAACACTCGCCGTCCGCAGGCCAACGTCTATGGTGGCCGGGAATCGCCCAGTGACTCCCGACGCCCGGTGCGTCTCCCTATGCCGCGGCGGCTGGAGTGTGAGGCTCCTTCACTATCATTACTGCTTCGCAGGAGGAGACGGCTTCCCATGCCTCCTCGCTCCGGACCATGGATTGAACCAGGGCCGGACGCGAGAGGTCGCCGCCGCCGATCGCCTCGACGAGGACACGGCGGTGCTCCGCCCACCTCCACCGTGTCCTCCGGGCGATCCTCGCAGTGAAAACACCCGGGCGTTTCCTCCCGCCGAATCCGAAACAGGTACCTCCCGAAACAACCGTGTCCGGTGAGTACCTGCGTCAGGCGGACGGTGAGCACGCCGTGGCGCCTCTCCAGCCACTCCTCAAAGAGGGGCACTATCACCGCTATTGTGACGTGCCCAGCACTGGGTTGCTACAGTCGCTGACTCCATACCGCCATGGTATCTTGCCGGAGCTCCGTCCGCCACGCTGCAATTTGCCGCGGCAGCGGAGTTTCGCCCCGGCTTAGCGCCTCCACGCGCCACGCGTAGACGTGCGCGAGGGCTCTCGCCTCCAGATCCCATGGCGGCAATCCGGTAAGGAGGCTGGCCGCCTCGCGGGAGACCGTGCGGTATCCCCGGGCCAGCCGGATGGCCATGACCCTTTGGGACGCGTTCAGTTGTCGGGCTGGACGCTTCTTTAGGTCAGTGCCCACACTGGGGGTCCATAAAGGGCCATGGAACGCACGACCTCTGCATAGAGCCTCCGGCAGGAGGCGTTTGGACCCCCCAGATTGGGCAGAAGCCGCTTGAAGGCAGCCCCGGCCCGCTCCAGTCTGGGAGCCAAACGTCGGAAGTGCTCGACGAAGTTCCACCGGCTATCGAGAACGAGTCCCAGATACTTGATCGTCGACCCGACGCCGATGTGAACCCCTCCTACCGTGATTTGGGACCCCGGTTGGTGGCCTGTTCCGAGGACCATGAAAGCACATGGACCTCAGACTTGTGCAAGGCCACCTCGAGACTCAATTGCCGGATCCTATCCACGACTATCGCAACCCCGCGTGTCATTAGCTCGACCGCCGCCTGGTACGACCCCCCCTGAGCCAAGACGAGCGTGTCGTCACTCGTCAGCGTAGCAGATCACGCTGATGCCGCTAGGGAGGTCAGAGCGCAGCACCCAGTCGTAGCCGATGTCCCACAGATACGGCCCCAGAACCGAGCCCTGTGGAACACCGCACGACAGAATCCACTCTCCCTCGTGACCGGGGTAGGTGACGGCCCTATCTGTCAGATAGGCATCGACCGCGCGACGGAGGTAGGTCGGCATCCCGTGATACCGGAGTGCCTCCCTAATGCAACTCCAGGGCAGGGTGTTGAAGGCATTGGCAATGTCAAGAGACACCGCCAAGACGACCTTGCCCCGGGATACCGCTTCCCCCGTCGTGAGAGCTCTCACGCGCATGACGGCATCCGCCCTTTAGTTTAAAAAAAAAAATCTAGACAAAGATTTTTTTTTAAATTGGTCAGATTGATAATTCTCAAAAAAATCCATAACTCGAAAGTCGTGTCGTCGTATTCGGATACCCCACAATACGAGGGACTTAAATTTTAATTTTGGACGTGTTGATAATGATCAGGTCACCCTGTATGATGGTCACATTATTAATCTCATGTTTTATTTCAGTTTAAGCCTGCTAAATAATTAAAATGATTGTCCCTGAGATAATTAATTTATGATGGAAATCCATCTAAAAATTTATTTATCTCTCTGGTCTTCTGCCAAGACTTCTGCATGGTTGTGTATATGTCGCAGCCAATCAGCCATTTAATTGGTTGCCTAGCCTTTTCATTTAAATTTGCTGATTTTTCAGCGACCAAAGTGACATCTTTTGTTCAATATTGTTTAATAACTTGCCCATGTCACTTATGCCGCTGATTAAATGGCACAGTTCAATGAAAAGGCTACACTTTTAATGAAACGGCGGATTCAGCTAATTAGCTGCGACAAATGTATAGTAACTTATATTTATAGTATGCTTTCATTTCATTATACTTACTGGTGTCCCTAGTTTTCTTGAGATTTTCTGATATAAGAGTAAGACAATACCTTACTGTCCAGTTTGTAAACACTGGTCCATATTTTATTGGTAATTTGGCTCACTCAGTAAACCAAATTGTCACAAACTAGAACAATGGAACACCACAAAGTGAACCAAAATTTAACATACCTTTCCCATTTTTTAACTGTATGAATTAATGGATGTTCCATCGTAACAAGATCAAAAGAATGAACACAATAAGATAGTCATATCATGCAGAAGGAATAAACTGAAAGACAACTACCATCAGAGCTGTCCGATTCTTCCTCGTTGCTGTCTTCATCATTGGATTTCACTTCGTCCAACACTTTGAATTCCTTCAGCCGCTCCAACTCTTCTGGTCTTACGAAGTTACCATAACTATCTTCGCTACCAAACTTATCATATCCATTGTCAATATAATTTTCCACTTCCATGACAGGACTATGTGACATTTCTCCATTCTTCGTAGCAGAACTACATGAGGCATCACCATTATTCACTGCAGAACTACTTGAGGCTTCGCTATTACTTATGGCAGAACTAAATGATGCTCCGCCATTGTTAAGCCTTAGCTTTTTAGCAGCCGGCAACTCCAATTGAGCGTCTTCACTCATGATATTCTGTCTAAAAATATTTTTTAGTTTAAAATTTTTATAAGGTTTAGATGAGTGAAGCCAGGACGTTTTATAAGGTTGCTTGAATGATCTATGACTGACATTATTTTAACATTATTACAGGTTAAGAAACTGAATACTCGGATTATTAGGGTTACCACCACTCATTCTATGAGTCTCCCGGAATTAAGCTCTGAAATTAAAAATATACGGGTAGCTGGAAATAATTTACAATAAAACAATGTTCTCCTAGAATTCCAAGTATAATTTGTGTGTTATTTCAAATTTGCAAGATGTCAGTGATTTGAAGAGCACATAACTTGAAGAGGTATGACATTAGATTGATATTTTTTAAGTGTTGGAAAAGCAGTTGGAGATATGAAGAAAATTGTTTCATTTCAGTATCCATATTGAACGCAGCCTGCAAGCGTATAAGAAATAAACCATTTATTTATATAAATGAAGAATATGCAAACGTATATATATTGTTAGTTTTTTTTTAGCTCCAGGCAAGATACTGGAGGTGATAGCTTTATTACTGATAATTCTCACAAATATGCACCTGCCTTTAATCATATTATCAAGTAATGAATAGATGACTCGCCTAATAAATATATCACTGACTCCTGGCTAAACTCATCACCTACACAGAAAAAGCAAAATGTTAATACATAAATAATTACACCAATAACTACAGTTACTGATACTCAGAATGTGATAGTATCTAACAATTTCAACTAGTTATTACTACAAATACTGTGGAAGACTGTGCCAGCAGACATTGTTACCAAAACAAAAATTGCTTATGTAAATTTATTACCTTTCATGTCACAAAGTATTGATTAAATATTATTCTACTTCTTGAAATGAGCACTACTTTATTATGGGTTGGGTTCATTGAATGGTTAAATACTTAATGGAGTTACATAGATTATTATGCCAAAGAATAATAATTGTATTCATAAGAGTATTTCAGCAATAGTAGTGTCAACAAACACTGGAAGGCTTTTACCTTTGAGGTTATTCACATAAACTAAGCCCAAAAGTTGTTGTAAGATCGTCCACAACTAGCGATGGCATTGAAAATCCAATGTGCAACAACAGTTGGATTCCAACCATCGTTCGATGTAAACTTTCGTTAATCTGTGACCGCGTGTAAGGCGTGCGCTACGACCGAAGATGTGGCAGAGTTGCGGCAGGCTAGGGGCTCTGACAATTTTTATACAGAGTCTAGTCTGTAGCAAAACCGCTTTAAACACCCGCAGGATACCACCTCGGGCAGCGCTGCTAATGTTTTCCTGTGTTCTCTGCAAAGACAACTTAAGACTTCTCACTTGCAAAAGGGTCTTATCCAAAACCACTATAACACTTTCAAGGGTACTGCAAATCCGCCAAATACAAGCCAAGAAATTGAGGCAAGTAATAAAATAGGTCATAGGAATCTGACCGATTTGCAAGTGTGCATTAAATTGTTTTACTTACGTGACCAGTTATGCACTCAAATTTTAAGTAGGTATAAAAATAATTTTGTTCGTGTAATTGGATATTGTGCGTTAACTTAAAAACTAGTATAACAATTAATGATAAAATTATATGCTGTACAGCTAAATATGTATAGAAATATTGAAATTTGAAATAATACAACTAGTTTCTCAATTCCACAGCCATGTTTGACGTTTTGACGTGATTAACTGGATGGATTACGTTCCGTTGGCGCTTGTACGGTTTCTTCACCACTAATGTTACACGCTCATTTTAATAAGAAATTATGCCTAATTCTGTAAAACGTTATAAATAAGTATTCAAAGCATAAAACGCTTTTAAAATGATTCTTCTGAAATAAATTCGGTTGAAACTGAAAGGCGAATCAAAACCAAGCAAAATGGAATGTCAAGTAACGTCGTAAAATGAAACGTAATAAATTCGAACAGTGCTTCCATACTAAAAATCTCTACTAATTTATGTGGTAAATATGAAGGAGTCGGAGTATTTACAAGTTAGGCATGTCTACAAGCTCGCCATAGTGTTAGCTTTTGTAACAAAGTCAACATTGTTTAGGAATATCTACCTAAACAAAGACCTACCAAAATAATTTCTGTAAGTAAATTGGTTGCCAAGACTTAGCTGTTAAAAAGTTATTGAACCGGAATCTTCCTAAGGTTGGTGGACTTGGAGGGTTAAACTTTAACAGTAAAAGCTAGACAAATGTGTTTGGTTAGTCCCCCAAATCCATCATATCCTACGTATTTGAGCCCTATATAGTGTTATCTTAACCGACACTATATGCGTTAAAAAATACGATAAAAAAAATTTAGAAAAGGTAGGTATGTCTCGTCCCGCTTAATTTGGATTGTTTTGGAGGTTGCACTCATGTCGGATCATGTGTGTTTGTTTTACCACTGCGTCGACTGTCGGGAGGACACGGCGCGGCATACGCTGGCAGAGTGTGCCGCTTGGGAGGAGCCGCGCCGTGACCTCGTTTCTGTGGTAGGCAGTGACCTCTCGTTGTCAGCCGTAGTCCGATCTATGGTCGGCGGCGAAGAGTCCTGGGACGCGGTGGTCTCCTTCTGCGAAACAGTCATCGCGCAAAGGGAGAGGGAGATGTCGAGTGCTCTCCCAGCCCGCAGCAGGCGCACCGGGCGTCGGAGGAGGGCATACGCTGCCCTCCTTCTGTCCCCCTAACTGGGTCCAGGGGCGGCGGATTTGGGGACGTCCGTCGCCCCCCCATTCATCCGGACCCGAGGTGGCGGCGCATGGTATTCCCGTGCGCCCCTCTGACGTCGCGGGGGGAGTTAAACACCTCACTCCGCTGTGGCCTGCGGAGGCGGGCCGGCACCAGCCGGTGAATACAGAAGTCGTGTACGTTCCCGCGATCCCCGGCGTAAGTGGAAGATGGAACACCGGGGGTGGTTTTAGTCAGTAAGAGTCTGACAGACCTCTCCGCCCGCCCCAGGGCGGAGGACATCCATGAGGATTTTCTCATTCTTTTTACGGGGTGTGTTTGTCTTCTCCACGATACGACATAGTTTTGGAAGGTAGGTGTGGACACTCAAACAAAAGATAATTCTAATCTAAATAATTATATCGATTACCACGTCCACACGTTTGCGGCAGGCCTCAAAGCGTGTTGACATAATCAGTCTTCAAGATTAAGTTACCAGATGTTGCTGTCTTTCGGTGTAAGATGGCGCCATCTAATTGCGACGTTTATTATTATTATATGACAAATAATAAGAACAATGACAGATAATAAGTCGTATAGTTTACTTCCCAACCCACCAAGGTGACCCTGAAATTGCCATTAGTAAATTAATACTTCTGAAAAACCTGGCAAAATTGATCTGATGGCAGAAATCAAGTCTGATCAATCTAACTAAAAATAGGGTAAAACTTGACGGAAGGTTGAAACACTTGGAGGACTGACGTCATAATTGGAGAGTCCCAAGTCCCGAATCAATCAATAATCGCAGGGAATTAAGGGAGACAGGGGTGAAAGGGTGAAGAGATGCAGAGATAAGGACGCATCTCTCTCGAATTATGCGGCTACGGTGCAATATATGATCACGCCACAGATAATATAATACCAGAAAACCAACCACGCACTCTCATTTGCAATGGCAACCTCCCAATTTATGTATTCTTAGGTACCGTACCTACCCGCATGTTATAGATTGAAATAGCTAATTAGGTAGGAAGGAAACCGCCCTAACTGTTGCGCTACGTGCTGTCTGTCTAGTCAATTCAATTCGTTACCATCAATACCATCGTTCATATCAGTACCTTTTCTATGGATGGAAAATCATCAAATGACCCCTTCCGCTCTGGGCAGAGCGGGAGGGAGTATCAGACTCTTACTGACTAAAACCCATCCATGTTCCTCCTAGTACCCTTTAAATTTACCTACCAAAATGAACCTTAATGCGATTACTTTAAGTGGCATTTATCAAAAATTCTAAAATGTCGCTTACGTTAATTGATACTTCCGTGCTATGTATCTGGGTTGTGAAGGTCAAAAAATAGGTAATCGCTTCATGTAAAATATCAACACACATAATGATACTTAGCTGCGCTTTCTAACGAGTACTAGCTGTCCCCCGCAGCTTCACTCCCGTCAACTGGCTACCTAGTACCTACATTCTGTGGCATTATGATGTCAAAGAAATGAAACACTCATAACACTTCATATACGTATAATTTTGGTAAAAGAAAAAAATACTAAATTTGATGAAAATAAAAAAAAAAGGAAAACTAGTATATAAAAGTACAAAAATAGGTATCGTGTGTTGTCGTGACCCGTTAATCTTAAAAAAACAAAGATCTATCTTACTTTACGATAATCATTACATCTTTTATTAATTTGAGAACGTTAATAAATTTATTAGACCGAATATCGCGGATTTAAAAAATACGGTTGCAACTCGTTTTATTTTAAACCCGATAAGGCCGGTTTCCTAAAGGATTAGAAACTCGTAATGATTTGTTCGCTCACAAGGAAAAAAAGAAACGTTATTACATTAGTTTTAAATGCGTACGAAAAATGTCTTTTCACTCCCGAAGTAGAGAACAACCGACGTCAACCCAAAAATGGTATTTGAAAAAAAGAAAAAAATATATTCGGGTGAATATTTTTAGGTAAACCTCCCCGTCGTCCTCCTGACGACGGCAATGGGGCGCCTCTCCCGTAGTATCCTCTGGGGATATAGCCTTCCCTGCTACTGGCTTCTGGGGTGGCAGCCTGGGAACCTCGCCCGCTTAATCAGCAATTTACAATCACCAGACCATAAAACCGGTAATCCGGCTTCAAGAGTTGTTCACAAGTTGTGCATGGACATATGTACCATGGCTTTAAGCTCAACTGGCTAAATCTATCACCACATAATTTTTATTTATTATTCCTCTGAATAAAACATGATTTCCTGGTCGCTGACATAACACAAGTCAAGAACAAACGTCGACTTTATCCCATGTCAAAAAAATTCGAATCGCATTCAAAAATATCTACTGAACGTGATTTGAAAAAATAATCAAGGAGTTTCGCGTTTCAAACAGAAAAAATAACAAGACATTTAAAACCTCCACCTATTTCTTGGAGTGATTTGAGGAATTATGTAGTGACTACACTGCAGTACCCCCTTTCTAAGAAAAAAAAGGACGCACGTACCATTAAGTAAGAAGAAACGAAAATGAGAAGGACAGGAAAGCAAAAAATTAATGACCAACATATAAAGAACCTGAAGGAAAAAATAATAAAGTAAGAAGCAAAACCTATAAGAATTACCATAAGATAATCCCAAAAGATAAACCGAAAGAAAATCCGAAGAACAACATCGAAGTGCAGCGGATACAGAATAAAAACGAAGACGCGCCTCCATCTAAACGGTATCAGTGCGAGCTCGCAATGTGTTGACGATATTTAAAGAAAAGTGGAATCTAGAAATTAATTAACCTAAGTTAAACTAGCCTAACCTAATTGAACAATCTATCCTAACTTTTCAACACGAAAAAACAGAGATCTTAATATTTACAAGGTCAAAACGTTAGGTTTGACCTTAGACAAATTAACAAACTCGGCCTCAGACACGAGTTAAGTCTAGAATACGACATCAGTCTCAAAACTGTGACTTAAGTCAAAAAAAAAAAAAAATATTCTAAGTCAAAGACTCAAGTCAAAGGCTCAAGTCAAAGGCTTAAGTCAAAGGCTTAAGTCAAGGGCTTAAGTCAAAGGCCTAAGTCAAATGCTCAAGTAAAATGCTCAAGTCAAAAGCTCAAGTTAAAAGCTTAAGTCAAAGACTCAAGTCAGAAGAAAAAATCTTAAGTCAGTAGCTTAAGTGAGAGGAGAGTAGAAATTTATTCTTATTAAAGAATAATAAAAGAAGAACGCGGAGAAGTCCAATAATAGAAAAGAGGGAAGGGAGTAATAATATTCCCGAGAGTGAGTAATTATTTCATATGAAAGTTAAATGATATGAAATCTGAACTGCATCTGTGCCCATCCCATCGGGGAAACGAGGCTTGATACAATTAAATACTGCATTTCATTAAGTATCATAACACCAAATTTCATTGTATAATTAATCTATGTGCATTAACCGATAAGCATTCATCGTAAATAACAATACTCAATTAGATTTTTTTTCAACAAGCATTTATCGATAAAATCACATCACTAGATCAATTAATTTTACCGACCTTACATCTATCGACCATGTCCCATCACTATTAGGATTAATGTCATCAACTGACAACAGTAAACAAAAACAAACATTGTTGCTTGGCAACGAAAAGTTAGCTACTAAATATTGAATTACGATTTACGTAATTACAAATTTTTTTTAGGTTTTTTAATTAAGTGGTTAATTGCATAAAAATGGGATCAAAAGAGAGAGTTAACCATAAAAATAGTCTTCGAAAGGAAATCTTCTAGAGTAATCAAAAGATAAGTGGAAAAAACGCGTCTCGAAGACTTCAGAAAAATCACTTTAGAATATCCTTAATATGATATTTACCGGAGTGAACTGAATCACAGTCCTCTAGTAAATAAGTAGTTTTTGAAATAACTCTAGCGACGCGACACTTAATAAAGCGTGGAGCAAGTTTACCAGAAAAGTAATCAGCCCCAGACGACTTATAGAAATTACGTCGCCACACAGTGTCACCTGTAGTCAGAGTGATAGCTTTTCGATTCGTATTGTAAGCACGCGAGTTACGAATAAACGCTAACGATAGATTATCTGCAACTTTCGCATAAACTTCACTTAGAGAGGACAGATTTGAAGCGTGCCTATCACGACTGTCAGCTAAATTAGTGCTTTGAGTCTGATTATACGCACGGCTTGCTTCCATACAAACTTCTCTACCAAACATAAGGAAATTGGGAGTAAAACCAGTGGCTAAGTTAATACAAGAATTAAGATAGAGTTTAACTTTAGGCAACATCTTAGACCAATTTCTCTGGTTCTCACCAACTAATATACCTAAACATGTAACCACACTTTGGTTATAACGTTCAACAGTATTTGCTTGAGGGGAATAATAAGGAGTATAGATTGAATCAATATGAAATGATCTGAGGAAATTTACAAAATGATTACTACGAAAAACAGTAGCATTGTCACAAAGTATAGCTCGAGGAACTCCGAAATTGAAAAATATTTCTGATTCTAAAGCTTTAACGATAGAACTGGCGTTTACCTTCTTTAGGGGAATAAGCCAAACATACTTAGAGAAAACGTCCACCATGGATAAAATATATTTATACCCATAGTAAGCGATTGATAACGGACCGATCAAATCGATGGAAATTAATTGTAAAGGTAACGTAACGACTTTAGGATATAACATTTGACCCACGAGCTAGGTATTTCTTTGAGGTCTGATGAGTCGTGTCCACGTGCCATCTCAGCTAATAACTCACCTATTGATATTTTAGGAACTGTATATCTCCCAGTTCAGTTCAATGGTACGACCTTTGTCCATGAGTTTTTGGTAGCACGGTGTATGACGTCTTCTGTGATTTTAGGAATTGAATTTTGGAATAAATTTGGTCTAACCTCAGTTTTTAGCAAAGCTTTTAACAAAAATATAAAAGGTAACATGTTTCTTCCGACTGTTAGCCATTGTTCCCCCCTAGTTTCTAGTGTATGTGAAACCCGTTACATACATCCCCGTAATGTTTTATTACCCGAGCAAGAGCTGAGTTTACAGCTGGTCATTGACGAATTCGAAGTCATTTCGTCAGACAAAATCGGTTTAGGAAAAACCACTTGGCTTTCACACAAAATAAACACTACTGGTCAGCCAATTAGGCAAAGGTTTTATCCACTTTCTCCAGTAAAATTAAAAATACTGAATGAGGAAATAGATAAGATGTTGGAGATGGAGGTCATTCGTCCTTCACGCTCACCATGTGGCGAGAGGAGACCGGGGTTCGATTCCCCGCCGGAGAGCCAATTCTGTGGCATTATGATGTCAAAGAAATGAAACACTCATAACACTTCATATACGTATAATTTTGGTAAAAGAAAAAAATACTAAATTTGATGAAAATAAAAAAAAAAGGAAAACTAGTATATAAAAGTACAAAAATAGGTATCGTGTGTTGTCGTGACCCGTTAATCTTAAAAAAACAAAGATCTATCTTACTTTACGATAATCATTACATCTTTTATTAATTTGAGAACGTTAATAAATTTATTAGACCGAATATCGCGGATTTAAAAAATACGGTTGCAACTCGTTTTATTTTAAACCCGATAAGGCCGGTTTCCTAAAGGATTAGAAACTCGTAATGATTTGTTCGCTCACAAGGAAAAAAAGAAACGTTATTACATTAGTTTTAAATGCGTACGAAAAATGTCTTTTCACTCCCGAAGTAGAGAACAACCGACGTCAACCCAAAAATGGTATTTGAAAAAAAGAAAAAAATATATTCGGGTGAATATTTTTAGGTAAACCTCCCCGTCGTCCTCCTGACGACGGCAATGGGGCGCCTCTCCCGTAGTATCCTCTGGGGATATAGCCTTCCCTGCTACTGGCTTCTGGGGTGGCAGCCTGGGAACCTCGCCCGCTTAATCAGCAATTTACAATCACCAGACCATAAAACCGGTAATCCGGCTTCAAGAGTTGTTCACAAGTTGTGCATGGACATATGTACCATGGCTTTAAGCTCAACTGGCTAAATCTATCACCACATAATTTTTATTTATTATTCCTCTGAATAAAACATGATTTCCTGGTCGCTGACATAACACAAGTCAAGAACAAACGTCGACTTTATCCCATGTCAAAAAAATTCGAATCGCATTCAAAAATATCTACTGAACGTGATTTGAAAAAATAATCAAGGAGTTTCGCGTTTCAAACAGAAAAAATAACAAGACATTTAAAACCTCCACCTATTTCTTGGAGTGATTTGAGGAATTATGTAGTGACTACACTGCACTACCTACCCTACCCTACGAAACCCATGGACATTTTGTACGGGAAAATGATTTTTCTTTTATTTATTTTTAACCGACTTCTAAAAAAGGAAGAGGTACTTAATTCGGATGTTAGTATTTTTTTTTATGTTTGTTCGGGCATAACTCCGTCGCTTGCCAACCGATTTGAAAATAGTTATTTATGATATTAGTGCGGTAAGTTGGTTTTTACAAACGAGTAGACGAATGTAAGCACGAGACGAAGTCGAGGGCTTACCATAGTCACGAGTTTGTAAAAACCAAATCCGCACGTGTGTCATACAACGTTTTTCGACACATTTGCGAGAAAACATTACAATAAGTAATGAAACAAACTTTTTGTCTCTAGAAATCAGTCGGAAAGTCGCAACAATCTTTGACGTTTCTAATATGAAAATGGTGCGAATTTGCAAAGGGCGCCACATGCGCGTGGTGAAAATTAGAACCACATACTTTATTTTTTTATTTATCTTCTCTCATTTTCTCTATAATATTAAAATGAGACAAACGTATACAGCAAAAGCGCTTCCAAGGAGGTTCGATCATTCAGCTTATTTATACTCGTGATGTGAAACTCCTTGGTGGAATTCTTATTAATTTTTATGGAAATTAAAAAAAAACCGTAAAGAATACGCACGGCGCTATACAACGGAGTTTGCGGTAAAATATGTACTTAGGTGAGAGTACCTACTTTGCCGCACGCTCCATTGTGTGGTGCATAATTTTTAACTTTCGAACAATGCATACAGGCTTCGTAAATGCATTTTTTGAGCAAATGTGTTGAAATAGTTATTTATGATATTAGTGCGGTAAGTTGGTTTTTACAAACGAGTAGACGAATGTAAGCAGGAGACGAAGTCGAGGGCTTACCATAGTCACGAGTTTGTAAAAACCAAATCCGCACGAGTGTCATACAACGTTTTTCGACACATTTGCGAGAAAACATTACAATAAGTAATGAAACAAACTTTTTGTCTCTAGAAATCAGTCGGAAAGTCGCAACAATCTTTGACGTTTCTAATATGAAAATGGCGCGAATTTGCAAAGGGCGCCACATGCGCGTGGTGAAAATTAGAACCACATACTTTATTTTTTTTATTTATCTTCTCTCATTTTCTCTATAATATTAAAATGAGACAGACGTATACAGCAAAAGCGCTTCCAAGGAGGTTCGATTATTTAGCTTATTTATTCTCGTGATGTGAAACTCCTTGGTGGAATTCTTATTAATTTTTATGGAAATTAAAAAAAAACCGTAAAGAATACGCACGGCGCTATACAACGGAGTTTGCGGTAAAATATGTACTTAGGTGAGAGTACCTACTTTGCCGCACGCTCCATTGTGTGGTGCATAATTTTTAACTTTCGAACAATGCATACAGGCTTCGTAAATGCATTTTTTGAGCAAATGTGTTGAAAAATATTTTTTTGTTGGAAAGGGTATAGTTCCCAAAATTTATCAAAATCAGTTCAGTAGTTTGGTTTTTTAAATTCAAATAGCTGGAAAAATATGTGGAAAAATCATCCATGTATACGAAATTGCGTATTTTTGCTTTCCTGTGGTGTTGTTAGGTGTGGGGTACCACTAAAAAGTGAAAAATAAAAGACTTTTTCGCAAAAAAAAAGAAACCGACTTCCAAGAAACAGTACAAAATTCAAAATAACTTTAATTTCGGAAGTCGTTGTCAAATAACGAAGAAGCAACCAAAAACACCGACTACCGAAATAAAAAGTTATTTTGAATTTTGATAAGTTTTTTCTTCATTTTTGTCGTTTTTAATACTTGTTTACTCTGCTATTCGGGACGGAGACAAATACAACCAATCAAAAACCATGAAAATCGGTCCAGCCGTTCTCGAGTTACAAGTGTTCAAACAAACCCGACTTTGTTTTTGTGAATTTTGAGTAAAGAGATTGTCACACCCTACTTTAATGATACCAAAGTTTGATCGGTTTCAGAGATCAGAGATTGGACTAGAGGCTACACCCACCTACATAGTTGGGAATGTGCTTGGCAGGTGGTATCTTTCCTGTCTGGGAGAAAAATGAAAGCTCAGCAATCCAAAAATAAAATAGCCATATTAATTTGTAAATCACCTTTATTTTTATTATCGATAGAGTGAGTAAAACGTTTAGATCTACAATTTACCAAGTACTACACCATAGGTCCTAATATTTATTATTACCTGTAAGCACAGAGATTTAGACACAAATAAAATACATCGAAATAATATTTTCACTTACAATCTATGAACGTTATCACAGTACTTTGCAGCAGTCGAGACATTTGAAGAAAGCCGCATACATTAGACCCTCATATTTAGAAATGTGACAATCTTATTTTTTAATATTTTCACAGTAAAAGTGGCGTAGCTAACATGGGCGATACCCGGTGCGAATATTATGCTGTCGTTCAAAACGGGTGACACCCTGGGCGGGTTGCCCCCACCCCCCTAGCTATGCCACTGGAAGTGAACAATGAACACAGAGTAATCAGCAAATGGAGGCTATACACGTAGCTCGTTGCCAAATGTAAATTTTAGTTTTCGCTAACTTATACTATTTTAAATTAGAGAGATAGCTTTTGCCTTCAGAGTCGAATTTTATGTCGTGTATCATCATAAAATTAAATATTTGATGATTGCAAAATAACGCTTGTCAATTAGGCCGTTTTTACAGCGCACTCAATTTGCCCACTACTCCATGGTACAGTATTTTTTTGTTGTTTCTATAGACATTTAATAACATAGTTCGACATCAACATTATAGCCACATTTTTATTTTATTAAATAAAAAAACACTACGCTTATATGAAGGCTACACGGTGGATAGAAAACACTCAGTGCTATTGGAGAACACAGATGCGACACAATTAGGAATTAATACATTTAACACAAGTAGGTAATATTATGTTGTCTACATTAAATGACCATTCATGTAGAATTCCCACTGTCCGGGCCGAACTAGTGCTTTAGAGAAAATTTAACCTACTTTGAAATAGTTAAATGTCATATTTGCGTGGCAACCGACCGCATGCGCAAATCCAAATACTATTTCATAGCACTGCCACTCCTGTGAGCCAGAAACAATAGTGGCGGCTACCAGAAAAACGCGAGAGTTAATGAAGCTCGACGAATCCCGAAGAAACGATTCAACTGACTGATTCGAACAGGTTGCCATGCAAATATGACATCGAACCACTTCGCAAACGTTTCATTTTCACTCACACTTTTCAGAATTCGCTCTGGTCCCTTGGCGGAAATCGTACATAAGTTCACCCAAGAGAGATAGCTTACAATATTAATTTCCTGTAAAATAGACATTTAAGAGCAGTCCATAAAGCAGCTCGCTAGATCTTAGGTACTATTGTAAACGAAACGCATTATCAAGGTAAAATATTTACAGTACAAGGAAATTGTTTTATAAGTAGCCAAACGAAAGCAATAACACAAAGTTGCACTCGCCACTGATTTGACAGATATATTACAATAGACAGGGAGAGAGAAGCTTTATTTCTATCTTTTTCTCACACTCAGTCGAAGTATTTCGTGTTCAAAAGTTAATTAAAATGAGATACACTATTGCCTTGTTTGGTTGAAAGGAATCTTCACTGATTGACACAGATAATAAAACAGTTTGAAAGAATGTCATTTTTTTTTATTAGTGACAGTCTCACGTTTGTCCACTATCTCACCAGATGATTAGCTATTCAGGGTGTAACATATTAAACAGGGACCATTGTATTCATCATTGTGAACAACTCCTACTATGGGACATAAACCGAAAACGCGAAAAAAAATGAGTGCCCTATTGGCGATGCAAAGATTCTAACTAGTCCGCTAGAGTCAAAATTGTGAAGCTGTCTAAAAACGACACATTGACAGTTTTCGTAGAGCGTTGCCAACGCGTGGGGAATTCCCCAAACTGCAGGGAATTTTACTCAGATTTTTCGGGGAATTTGATAAATTGGTGTTGGCAACGCTGCTAGTGTCGTTCTTGGGCAACTTCTAAATTTCGCCGCTAGAGGCAAGCGCGTAATCTTTGCATCGCCAATACATTTTTGTGTGCATAACTCGATAAAATATACTGAGCAGATGATTTTTTTTCGCGATTTCAGTAACATGAGGTCTTTTCAGGTTGTACGTATATTCTGTTACACGTTGTAGGAGTTACCTATTGAGTATTGACAGTTAGTGGTGCAGGCCTACCGCCGGCGCCTGCGCGGCTTGGGCGGCGGCGCCACGCTGACCTGCGCGGAGGCCAGCTCGTCCTGCGACGCGCCGCTCTGTTGCGCTAGCTGTCCGCGCGCTTCCACGAAGAACATCACGTCGCGGAGCTGCTCTTTTAGTTCTGTTACCTGTTGGGACGAAGTTTTATAACTATAACATCTACTTGTATTTTTCTGCTTGAACTTAACACAACTACTTTTAATTGAAATATAGAGTTCTAGAGCAAGATTCTAGGTTTGCGAAATTGTTTAAAAAAAATTGAGAACCTCCTTCTTTTTTGGAAGTAGGTTAAGAGTTAGCGTGGCCCTGGAAGGCAAAGGGCATTCATTTGAAGGAACATTGGAGGATTTTAGTCAATGAGAGTCCGACACTCCCACCTGCTCCGCCCAGTAGAGAAGTCATTAGATGATTTCCCAAACAAAAAAAAAAATAGATACATTATTCCGTCTATGCGAGAATGTTTATTGGACCTTTACCATAGTTGTGACAGTGTCACAACTATGGTAAAGGTCCAATAAATAAACCACATTATAAATCCCAAGATGAATAAATCACGATTATTCTGACGGATTTCGGAGAAAAAAAAACCTTTTTATTTACAGAACAAAAATGAAGACAATTTTAAATGTGCGTCATGGCTAGGCCTAATAGGAGCTATTATCCACCATGTTATTTCTACTGCTATATCGATCCCTGATCATCGTAAAATTAAAGTCGTGTGCAGTTTTGATTACGGAAAGAGAATGCCGTTAACTAGTCGTACCTCTTTGACGAAGCTCTCTTCCCGTATCTTGGCCCTGGCTTGCCACTCAGCCTGGCTGTTCGCGAGAGCCGCCGCCAAGCCTCTTTCTTCTGACAGCTCGTTTTGTAGTATTGATATTCTGAAAATCAACGTAACTATAAAAACGTAGAAATTAAAACTATTTTAGAATACTCATGAACATTCTAATTTGATAAGATCAACATCGACAACGACAACAATAGCTGAACTAGCTTTTTCTCGCGTCTTCGATCGAGGCCTTTTCCACAGAAACCTTGCGATATTTTCTTTCTTCTTCATCAATCATTGCTCGTCAAGATTTCTATCAGTGATAGAATATTCTCAAACGGTTCAGTACTTCTAGAGGTTACCTCGAACAACCAAACAATTTTACTTCTTTCGAATACGTTTTAGTACTGACTTGTTAGTAACTTGCTGCAGTTTCCTCTCCAGGGTCTTATTCTCCTTGGTGAGCGCGGTGACCTGTTCGCTGAGCCTGGACGAGCTGGCCTCCGCCTCTGTCGCGCGGAACCGAAGCTTCTCCACCTCGTGTATGTGTTCTGCTTCAATTCTGTGGAAGAAAATGGGGAATAAGATGATAATCTATAGTAACACAAAAGTACGATGATGGTCTCAGATTAAGAAAAGGCAGCTATTGAGATACATATTTTCATTGGGATTCTCATTCTTTATTGGCCTTATATTATGATTGCTAAATCAAATATATAGCCATATTGTTTCTGAAAATAGAAGCCAATAGCAGTCTGCGGCAATTCGCGGCGGTTAGGCGGTTTAAATCACCAACAAGCTTTCAAAGACAAAAATACAGGTGCAACAGTTTAAAGTACCTAAATTCGGACTAGGCCAGACACATCTGCCGCATGTCAAACGATTCATGCGCTAAAGCAACCACTATGTGGCTCGCAGGAAATGTTCGGCGGCATCGCGGCAGAGCCAGGTGAAGATGGCGGGTCGAGCTTGACGCCTATCGACAGGATTGGTCCACACTAGCCCAGAGCCGGGAAGAATGGAAGGTAGAAAGGGGGGCCTTTGCCCTGCAGTGGGACGGAATAGGCTAAAAAATAATAATATAAATAAATTCTGAGTAGCCCTGCTGCATATGACAGTCTTATAATAATAATTTAGGCCTATCGGATGCGATGTCGGATCGAATTTTATTGAATTATCATTTAATCTATGGACTAATAGTATTTATTTATTTATTTATTTAAAAGGTACACCAACGACGTATTCACTAGAAACATTGACATAGTTAAAACAATATAGTCTCTTACAGGCGTACACAGCATTTACGTAAAAAATAGATTTATAGGTAAGTATAAGTTTTAACAAAATAATTCAAAACAAAACATTGGGTAAACAATTGGGTAAAAAAAAAACATTGGGTAAAAACAATAATTTACATAATCAAAATTAGAATAAAAAATTAAAATAAAAAAATTAAAATTAAAATCAAAATCAAAATCAAAATTAAAATCAAAAATTAAAATCAAAATCAAAAATTAAAATCAAAATCAAAAATCAAAAATTAAAATCAAAATCAAAAATTAAAATCAAAATTAAAATCAAAATCAAAATTAAAATCAAGAATTAAAATCTAAAATTAAAATAAAAAAAATTTAAATCAAAATCAAAACAACAATTATTACAAGAAGTAAAAAATTAACAGTAACATTTAAATTAAAAAATTCAAAACGGTAGGACACGATAACGATGCACTCGTTATCGTGTCCTACCGTTTTGAATTTTTTGATATGAGAGACTTTCCAAAATTGTCAATGTGGTGTATTTGCAGTGCCGTATTGAATGAACAATGTCATAGACGAAAATCAAAAAGAGAATCGGTCCCAGGTGAGATCCTTGTGGTACCCCGGAGGTGGAAAAGTAAAACGGTGACTCATAACCCCTCACAACAACTTTCTGTTTCCGCTCAAATAGGTATGAGGCAAACCACATGAGTAGTCGGCCGGATATGCCAAACTGTTCGAGCTTTGTGATAAGTACCTTGTGGTTAACCTTGTCAAAGGCACTGCTGAAATCTGTATAAATGGAGTCAACCTGTATGCGGGAGTCCAGAGATTTGCTAATATCATTAACGTAATGTACCAAATTAGTGGTAGTGGATTTGCGAGCACAGAAACCGTGCTGTTGGGGAGCCAACTGCGCTCTTATGTGCGAAGTTAGTATGGGGCAGACAAGCGCTTCAAACAGCTTCGCAAAGACGGAAAGAAGCGATATGGGACGATAGTTAGAAGAATCGTCGACTTCTCCTTTTTTAAAAATGGGCACAACGTTAGCAACTTTCCATTGCGATGGGAACGTAGATGATTTCATTGACTTATTAAAAATCAACTTAAGCGGAAGAGTCAAGTTAGCTGCACATTTCTTAATAAATAATGGGGGTAAGCCATCAGGTCCCGGACCCTTGCAAGCGTCAAGTTTCCTTAATTCCTTCAACACGTCTCTCTCAGTAAAAGTCATTCCACATAAAGCGGATTGAAAATAATTATGCGAGCTAGTACTAGGAGCATTCGGGCTAACGGATGGTATGAACGTTGAAGAGAAGTGAGCGGCAAATAGTTTGCTTATTTCTTCCCCAGTTGTTGCAATATTCTGTCCTAAGTGCATAGTGGTAGGAATGTCGCTAGACTTCGATTTTTGGGCTTTCACAAAGGACCAGAAGAGTTTTGGGTTTCGTGCGATATTCTTCTCCGAGTTCATTAAGTAGGCATACTTACATAGCAGCCCTTTATCATAATTTTTGCGCGGTCGCCTAGAATTTTATATTCATAATTATCTCTAGGATTTTTATATTTTTTAAAGCGAGATCTAACTTTTTCCTTTTCGTTCAGTAATCTGACAAGAGACCTAGAAAACCAAAATGGAAATTTGCCATTAGGTTTACTTTACTTTGGAGAGAGGAACGCACTCGTTTATTATACGACGAATATGTTCGTACAGCACATGCACCATAGCATCGACCTCAGTCAGTTTAGAAAATTCTTTTATCCAATCTATTTCTCTTAGTTTCAAATTGATCAAGGCATAGTTAGCACGTTTGAAATTAGGTTTTGAGATTCTTTTGTTTTTTAACGGAGCAGGTGAAATATTACTGACAGTGATCTTAATGGGTGGGTGATATACATCTACTTTGGACATTGGATCATTGCACTCGCTAGCACTACCTCCGTAAAAGTTAGAAAAAATTAGGTCTAAGGTTTTATTGTAACAATTTTTAACAGTATTTAGTTGCAACATATTATTTTCCGACAAAAAATCAATCAAAGAGTACCCCAACCTGTTGTCGTAGTTAGTTGGGGTTGTACATGGAGAGTTACCAAGACTATTGTCTATATCCCAACTGATAAAACTGAGATTGAAATCTCCTGCTATAATCGTATCTTCTCCTGTAGATTCCAATAATAAAGATACTCTGTCTAAAAATAAATCCAGTAAGACTTGTTGAACTGGAGGTGGCAGGTAAACAGCGCAGATATTTAAGTTATGGTGCCTTTTTCCTTTGGTAATTTTAAGTCTTACCCAAAGATCCTCGATGTCCGATTCCCATCTTGGCATACGTACGGAATCAATAAGCTTAGATACCGCGATCAAAACTCCTCCACCCCTTTTAGTTCCCTGAGTAGTTGAAGCCCTATCCCTGCGATAGACGTGATACCTGGAGTCGAAAATTTCGCCATCATTTATGTTATCGTCTAGCCACGTTTCTGTTCCAATTATAACGTCATAGTTGCCCAGTTGTGCAGCCAGTTTAATGGACTTAAGTTTCGTTTTCAGGCCTCTGAAATTCTGGTAATAAATTGTGAATTTTTTAAGTACTGGTGCACGGTATTATTGCATAAGTATTGGTTAAACCATCTCAGAGTAAAGCTTCCAAGCTTTTCATATGTTTTGCCTGCTCCCCGTCGGCTTTTCTGACGAGAACTTTGCCATCGCGTACCCACACGTATAAATATCCCTTTTCACGGGCTGTTTTTCTAGCAGCCGCGTGGATTCTCTTATTCAACGGGGACAGGTGTTCGGATACAAAAATTGGCTTCATAGTGCCTCCATAGCCTAGGTGTTGAATACTCAGTATATACTTACACCCTTATTCATAAAACTTTTCCGCCATTACTTAGTTAAAATACTGTTTAAGAGATTCTAAATTCAAATTCTCCATAGAAAATTTTGAATTAAGAGTCTGCTTATCGGTATTTTAGCTAAATAACGTAAATAAAGTTTTTATGAATAAGGCTGTTAATGTATTGATAATAATAATATAATATGAATTTTTGTGCTTAAGTATGAATTATTTGCTGTAGTTAAGCTGTGAGGGTGGACGACCTATGACCAGGAGTACAGGCTGTTCCTACTCACTTGTTCATCCTCTCCTCGTAGAACATACGCTGGCTGTCCAGCTGCTGCGTGAGGATATACGTGAACTCCAGCTGCGCCGAGTCCATCTTCTCCCCGCCACAAGCCGAGTCTTCAGAAGTGAACCCCCCCTCAGCAGCTACTAGTTTACCGTCAGCTTTGTTCTGGACTAAGCGGTGGACGAAGTTGTCACCTGAAAGAGAATAGATGATACAATTATCTGTGGAACCGTTTTTTTCCGATAGGAAACAGAGAGAGAGAGATAGATAAGGAAGCATACATAACTAGAGTGTGTACTCTTCTTAGAGGTCTTTACAAAATCCTCATCTAAGCAAGGACATGACATACTCGTATTGACTGTAGCGATCCAAGTATCATGAACATCTTTGATCAGAAACCAGAAAATGTGATACCAGACTTTCCAAGCTAAAAAAGCTAAATGTGTCGGTTTCTTGTTTCCCAGATTTAGGGATTTAGGTCACCGTCAGATAGGCAGACACTCCATGGAAAATACTTGTATTCAGTTGCATCTAGATTGCCTGTAAGCCGGTCCAGTTATAGTTCGGAAATACTAGGCACACAGATTAAATAGTGTATAATCTAGGTTTATGAAGACTTACCTGCATAATCCCAGACCCGGTTCGATCCCAACTGCAGGGCGTATGTATGATTTGATTGTAAGAAATGTTTAGCCGCATGACCGCCCTCATACCTGGGACATAATCAGATACAATTTTAAAAAACTCCTGAGTAAGACCAGACAAAGGTTTTCATGTGAAATTATTAATTATTGCAAACAATACTGCGTGATTTGTGAACACTGCCCATGAAATGTGATAAAATGAGTAAACTTCGGCTGCCTTATTTAAAATACTTTTCTACAGGGAATTTGAATTTAGAATCTGTTAGATTTTTATATAAATAAGGCTGCATGTTCTAAAAGATTAAAGATATGGAATATCTAGTAAGACCACAGGGTAACATACTAAAAGGAGACACGTTTTCTATCACAAACTAAACCCTAGCAGTTGAATCTTCATTCAGTTGAATTTGGTATTTCACTTGTTGCACTGACCTGCCACACCCCACATTTCCGCAGATGAGACAGATCCATAAGGTCCCAGCTTCCAATCCCTCCAGCAAACCTTCAGCGACACCGCTTATGTTCTCCCGCGTATCGTCACCGTCCTCTTCTGTTTGTGGTACAAAAATAAGACGTTATTGTTTTTTTTTTTTAAAACAAGCTATCATGAATCTTTGATCAGCTTTATTAACAAATTCCTGCAATACCTTAAAATGGCATAACCGAAAACTTGAAAAATATAGGTCCTAAAATAGAGCCTTGTGTTAGCCACATAAAAGAAAGGCTGAAGTGATGCGTTGCTAACGACATACAGCTGTGCTGCTTAGTAACACAACAAAAAGTAAGTAAACAGGCATGATTATCACTCTGTAATTATTCACTTAAAAATCATAATCACATGGTTAATGAAGTCAAATGCTTTCGAAAGATCACAAATAACTGCAGTGGCATTAAAAGGCATATATTCTTAAATATTCACTCTAGGAGATAAAGTTTGTTGTTGTGACTCAACGTTGGCGCTAAACTTGGTTCAATTTGCTGTTATTATTTCAGTCAATTATAGCAATTGATAATCCATCAGCATTTTTTTTTGTGAGGATATGTTTTGCGTTTTGTCTTTGCAAAATAAACAATTTTTGATTCTTCTTCAATCTTTCCTTCTGTATAACATGACTTGTCAACCTAGATTTTGTATCTAGACATAGTGTTTACGTCTTTCTTTTTAATGTGTTTTTTATGTTGCATTTTCTAGTTTTTATTTATTTATTTTCCTTACCTTCGAGTGCAGCCCTCTCGCACTGGAAGCACGTGGCCTGCCCGCGCGGCTCGGGGGTCTGCGCACAGCGGCACACGGGGCAGCGCACGAGGCACTCGGCGTGGAAGAGTTGT
The DNA here is from genome assembly GCA_947386135.1 of Melanchra persicariae. Taxonomy (NCBI): domain Eukaryota; kingdom Metazoa; phylum Arthropoda; class Insecta; order Lepidoptera; family Noctuidae; genus Melanchra; species Melanchra persicariae. The sequence goes on along the minus strand of OX376661.1, from coordinate 1,302,707 downwards.
TCGTCCTTACCTTCGAGTGCAGCCCTCTCGCACTGGAAGCACGTGGCCTGCCCGCGCGGCTCGGGGGTCTGCGCACAGCGGCACACGGGGCAGCGCACGAGGCACTCGGCGTGGAAGAGTTGTTCGTCCTTACCTTCGAGTGCAGCCCTCTCGCACTGGAAGCACGTGGCCTGCCCGCGCGGCTCGGGGGTCTGCGCACAGCGGCACACGGGGCAGCGCACGAGGCACTCGGCGTGGAAGAGTTGTTCGTCCTTACCTTCGAGTGCAGCCCTCTCGCACTGGAAGCACGTGGCCTGCCCGCGCGGCTCGGGGGTCTGCGCACAGCGGCACACGGGGCAGCGCACGAGGCACTCGGCGTGGAAGAGTTGTTCGTCCTTACCTTCGAGTGCAGCCCTCTCGCACTGGAAGCACGTGGCCTGCCCGCGCGGCTCGGGGGTCTGCGCACAGCGGCACACGGGGCAGCGCACGAGGCACTCGGCGTGGAAGAGTTGTTCGTCCTTACCTTCGAGTGCAGCCCTCTCGCACTGGAAGCACGTGGCCTGCCCGCGCGGCTCGGGGGTCTGCGCACAGCGGCACACGGGGCAGCGCACGAGGCACTCGGCGTGGAAGAGTTGTTCGTCCTTACCTTCGAGTGCAGCCCTCTCGCACTGGAAGCACGTGGCCTGCCCGCGCGGCTCGGGGGTCTGCGCACAGCGGCACACGGGGCAGCGCGCGTCACGCCAGCGCACGAGGCACTCGGCGTGGAAGGCGTGCGCGCACTGCACGCTCAACACGCCCGCCACGCTCTCGTCCATGCGCTCTGGGGTTCGACAAGGTTTACAATATAATAAACGACACAAAAGTAAATATATCAGAGACCTATCTCCACTAACAGAAATGACCAATTAGTATGACATTAGAAAGCTTTTGGGGCCTGTTATATAAATCTATTACTAAATATTCCAATAGTTCAGTACAAATGGGCCAGTTTTTACGCAGTGGGAGCCACGAAGACGGGCGTCATCCATGCAAAGATTCTAACTAGCGCTGCTAGTGTCAAGATTGTGAAGCTGTCTAAGGCCCGTATTAATAAACGTTACTCAGCTCGCGAGATCGCACTTGAGATGAATGTTGAGATCCTGATCGTATTAATAAACGTGATTATTGACGTTCTCAAGTTGCGGATTAGGTTTACGTCATTAACCGAGTGATGGACTGATTAATAAACGAAACTCGACCCTTAAGTACGCGACGAGCGCGGGTTCTTGAGATACTATATCGTGAGTGCAGACAGTCCGTGACTTGAGGTGTGATTAGCGTGGCGCGAAACATGGAGTTTGAAAATATTTTAAGTAATATTAATTATTACGATGAAATAGACTACTCTGACGATTTTTTGTGGCCTTTACGTTTTCGTTTACCAAAAGTTTATACAAGGGATGCTTCGAATCCTTTTGATTTACCAAGAGAAAATTAAAAAAAACGATTCAGATTTGTTCAAGAGTCAGTGTTGTACCTATACAGTATCATTGATCAAAAACTCATTTGTAAAATATAATATCATTAATAACAGATGTCTTCCAATTTCCCCGGAAATATCCGTCCTTTTAACTCTAAGGTTTTATGCATCAGCAGTATTTCAGGTTAGACAACGTCAGAGACGCACCATCGTCGGTGTCCTTATTTTCCACTACAGCCTTAATTTTTTTTAAATTTCTATAAAGAACTTTTCCATTATGGAACAACTTAGCAAACGCGAGATCATAGAACACTTTTATTAAATAAAAGTATAAGTTAGTAAAGATTTATTGAAATAAAAGTATTTCAATCAAAAGTTTAACATCTTATGACATAGCAATAACGAAAGAGACAAGTGTCATTCAAAACTTCGGTCAATGTGACGTCATCGTTCACGAGATCAAGCCATCAAGTACAACTAGGTGAGATGCTGATCTTGATTACTGAGATACTGTATTTATATGTCTATTAATAAGCAGTAATCTTGAGATGTTGATGACGTCATAATGGCGTATCAAATGATAACGCACTTGAGTACGTTGTTGAGGGCCGTTTATTAATACGGGCCTAAGAGCGACACTGACAGTTTTCGTACAGCGTTACCAACGAGTGGGGAATTCCCCAAACTGCAGGGAATCTCAAGTTAGGTGACTTAACTTAGATTTAGTAAAATTCTCCGAAAATCTATTGGTGTTGGCAACACTGCAAGTGTCGTTCTTAGGCAACTTCTAAATTCCGCCGCTAGAGGTGCGCGCGTAATCTTTCCATCGCCAATTGTAATTCATGATGATATCAAAAGGCCTTTGCTCTGGGTCCTTAGCATGGATAGATTACGGCAGATATTATTAATGACTGGTTGTTACTGATTGCGGAGAGATATCTTTTGTTGGTGTCCCCATATCACCTGAAACTCAAACTTATTTATTTTTTTATTTATTTATTTTATAATTTATGTACACACAGAAAAACAGTTGCAGAAATAACATAAAAACTAATAGTACAAAGGTACTGCTTATTTCATAAGAAAACTTAGTTGGTTTTTTCAGACTATTTCACATGGAGTTACCTAGACACACGGGGCAGGTGGGCAGCTCAGTGTGCGAAGGCGGCGGAGTGCCGTCTCTCGCCCACTCTACGCGCGACACCCACGCCATGTGGCACAGAGCGTTGGGCTCCAGGCTGCTGTACGGGACCCCGTCAAAGGTTTCGTGGAATTCACGAGCTGCGTTACTTGTGCGGAATCTGAAGCAAGAGGTTTTTATAATATGTGTGAAGAACAAAAGAAAGCAAGCAAACCAAAGACTTTATTATTTTTTGACATTATTTTTATTTCATTTTGAATCTTCATAATACATTTTAACTGTTTGAATGCTTGATTCAAAAGAATTGCAATAGATTTTGTCAAAAGCTTCACCTTTTATAAAATGGACTATCCAGTTATTAGGTATGAAGCCACTTCATTTTATTGTTATTTATGACCACTAGCCACTACTAATCTCACAATTTTACAGTAGACTAATTTAATTAAGGCAAAAACTTACGTAAACAAAGCCATGTAATGATCAGGCGAGCCATCTCTCAGTACCCTCACATGAGCGATGTCTTGCTGACAGGCTGCTGCAAACGCTAACAGGTCTGTAGCTCCGAGCGCCCCTGGTACTGAGAGCAAGCATAGAGTTTTGGCTTCCTCTGCTTCTTTCATTTCACTGAAATCGAAATTAGTGATGAAGTCTATACTTTAAATAATATTACCAGTTGTTACTTTAGCATGAATGTTGACAGGGGAGAATGAAAGAAGAAAATGTGTTGTGCTGATCCCAATTAACATGGGACAAGAGCAGGAAGATGATGAAATTCATGAGTTGTAATGAGTCACTTTAATGTAATTCATACAAATATGTTGCCATCTGAGTTCACTGAAAAAGGCACAATTCTTTAAATAATGAACATTTCAAAAACTTTCAAAAGGCCTTTGTCTCATAGTTGTGTAGTTTTATCATGGCAATTTATAGTCATCAACCATTTTTACAGAGATATGTGGGAAAGGTCAATGACAAGTTCTGTGTTTGGGAATGAATGTATTGTTTTTTTTTCATTAGTAAAATGTTGAGTTATGTAGATTTTGATACAGCTTGAATTTATTTCTTTTAAATTAAGGATGTCAATAAAATGTTGTAGCCATTCTTAAATGACACTGGCACAATAGTCAAAAATGGTACAATTGCCATTAAAAAAATGTTGATGCAAATGAATGAGATTTCCATGCTGTGCACACAATGCTGTAACATTGCAAATAGGATGTTCTCTAGCTTAACCAATTAAAAAACTCACTTCTCCTTATAAAGATGCAGCACTCCTTTAGTGACTTCAACTAGAGGGTTTCCGCAGAAGAAGCTGATGGTGTCATCATCCTCAGAGACACTATTGTCAGGGGGTGATCGTCTGGAACTTGTGGGCAGGATCCCAGTGTCAGTGTTGGGGCCTGTGAGGACACTGGCATATGTCTCCACTGTTATGATCTTTGACTCACGGGCTCCACGGTCTTTTCTCTTCTGTTCTTTAGCGGCTTCTATGAAATATATATTTTGTTTAGAAGCATAGTAAATATGAAGTTGTGCTGAGGTACAAAAAAGAGATAGATAGAAGCAGTGAATAACTAACAATAGATTCTCTTGTTGGCTTAGAACAACTGTCTCACATATTTAGGGTCTACATTTACATGGTTTCACAAAACTTAATTATCATACTAGAAAAGGAAGAATAATATGTAAATAATAACATTTTTCTATGTTATTAATTTATTTTGACTGCATCAAAGATGTCCGTTGTAAACACCATGTCGAGTTTACGTCGATGTTTTCTAGATTCGTTTACATCGATACAGCTGTTGCATTGTTTGCTACGATTTTTGGCAACAGTTTGAGTCAATCAAGTGTTTTGTAAAGAGGTCACTTGAACATTTCTTACCCATTTCTGAAAGATTATCGCCCATTTCAGGCAGATCTTCGTCGATTTCAATACGTAGTACACACAAAGACACGGACATTTACAATCCAATTATTTATTCAAAACAAAAAGGAAGAAACGGCTCCATACAGCCTTTACACATTACTTATTTCTATCAAAATACTCTATCTCTATTGCGAAATTAGCATGTTAATGGAAACAAAGCAATAAACTCAATAATTTTTGGAAGCACAGCACAATCAGATGACTATTGCTTGGACAAATAAAAATAATCAATTTGGTTAATTTCGGAGAAATCAAAGATGAGATAGTACGCGAAAAAACAGATGAGTGAGAGAGAGACGCAATAGCAAATGTGCTAAAGAACATGAACAATTCAGTATTTAGAAAAGCGTAGTGAAAAGCCACCTCTTTTTGACATGACCGAGCAACATGACATTGACATTTTGCCAGCCAATCCATAATAAACAAAACTCATGTTAAAAATAGAAACACTAAAAATACAGAAATGATTGTGTTTTATGCTTTTGATTCATTTATTTTTTCATTTTTTTACGAAGAATCTCGCGTAACAAATTTAATATAAACCTTTGACAGCCAAACGTCAAACAGAAAGTTTTCTGAACGTGTATCCGAATGCAAATTCTGATAAAAAAAAAACATAGAATATAGTTTCCCATTTTCATTGTACATTGCGTATTTAAAAGATAATAAAGACACAATAACTGATACGAAAACCGCAATTTGTATCTCTAGCTTCAAAAGTCGTTCTTATTGGATGGGAAGTTGAAGTAGAAAGAAAAAATATTCAATATGGCTACAGATCATACGACGTGAGCTGTCAGCTGTAATAATTTTTGTTTCTTTGTGTTTATTACGCCTTTAAAAATGTTATGATCATTACGTACTCGCGAATATGGGTGCGAAAGACTCAAAACCATCGTTTATATCTTACGAGGATGCAGTGAAACGAGGTACGACCAGTGCATAAAGTTGATCTAAGTGCGTTGTAGGAATGTGATGAATATCGGTTTATTTTATTTGCAGTGTCTGATAGTGAGTTGAGACGTATACGCGAAGCGTTCAAGAGATGTGCCGGTGCGAACGGGACGGCCTTGAGCTTGGAGGCGTTCGTCCACGAAGTGCTGTGTGATGGAGTGCCCTACGAGGTGGCGGAGTGGCTGTACCAGGCGTGCGGAGGCACCAAGCGAGGCATCGCCTTCCGGGAGCTGCTGTGCGGGATCGTGGTGCTTACCAAGGGCAACATCGAGGAAAAAATTAAGTGAGTAGTGTCCTATGTGCTCATTGTTAGTTGTAAACAATTTATCACGGCAGATATCAGATGATGTATATTATGTGTTGTGTTGTTAGCGCCAAAATCACTCGCTAATTATTGTAGAGCATAGGATTCTGAACTATAAGTTGTGGTGTTTACTTAATTAATTGAGATAACAGGTAGTTGTATTTTTTTATTAATAGCTAAGTAAATAATGGGTTTTGTTTTATGGTGCTTAGTGGCTGCTGTTTTCTGCTACTGTCTGATATGGTTGAGCAAAGATTTAAATACATAGAATGAGTTCTGAGTTTCTAACAGTAATTTTGTGAGATTATTCATCTTTACACTATTGAATTGGTACCTGGTACTGACCGCAGAATATCATTTGTGGTTTAAATTGTTAGTAATATATAATCAATAGATTGTTTACATGGTAGATGTAAAGATATATTTTGTTTCTCAGTCTGTTGAATTAAAATCACAATAATTTGTTGGGGGTTGAGGATTTATTTTACTAAACACCATGAAGTCCAAATAAATAAAGTAGCTTAAACAATGATTTAAAATAGTCTCCTAGTATTATGTAGTTGTAGTACACTACCAACCACAAAAAACATTCACCAGCTCACGCGGGCTTATATGTTAATCCTAATGTATTTAAAGACAAAAGTTGTTTATTTATTGACATTTTAAATAGTCTTTGTAAAATGCTTTGTTCTCAAGCTATTTATTTGTATTCTCTGTATTAAAATTTGTATTCTTCTCCCAAATGTGGGCTCAAATGTGAAATAATGGCATAATTGAAATACCCACTGTTTGATTTTAAAAATAACAATATTTTTCCCGTTCCGGTAGGAATTTCCCGTTTTCGTATAGCCTTCCACATGAGTGTGGCTGTCATAAATACATATACAAAAAGAATTTTCCAAATCGGACTGGCAGTTCCAGAGATTAGCGGTTCAAACAAACAAACAAACAACTCTTCAGCTTTATTGTATTAGTATGGATATGCCATTTTATTTCTAATAAACATCACCTTCATTCAATTACAATAATAACTTTATTATATCTCAAAAGAAGTTCTTATTGACATTGCTATAATAATCACACAAGTACATGTACATGGGTTGGCCCACCAATAAATTAAAACGGAGCCAAAATTAGAACACCAAGGAAAACATAGAACTAAAAAATACATGAAAATTGACAACCAAAACAGTGTTATTATGGAATCAAAAGTGATTTTCCTCAATTTATTGGTGAAGTATTTTAAGATAATGCGGGAGCTATTGTGAGGTATTACCGTTAATCTGTCTCGGACTTCCTGTTAGACCGTTTAATCACATAATTTTGCATATCTTCTGATTACCTATTAGCATGACATCATCAATTTAGCTTGCTTCACATAATTTTCTCTTACTATTGTTATATCATAGTCTTATTATGTGTTGCATTGTTTAGTTGTATTGACTTTCTCATTATGGTATTGTTGATTTGTTTAATTTTGCATGTTTTATATAGTGTTGAATTAAAATATCAACATTATGATAGTTTAAGCAAGTAATAAGATAGTGATTAATTGAACTTGATCATGGCTTTGCAAGGTATTGAATAACAGCTAATGTGTGTGGTCTTTAAACTCAGTAAAGGTGTTGTTTTCATTGGATAATAAATTAGTAAATGGCTTTTTTTTTTGACTATGCTAAGCTATCCTTACTTGAGTAACAAAGAACAAGAACAACAACAAACTCTTTTGTATCGTCCCGCTGCTGGGCAAAGGGCCTCCTCCCCCCATGAGTTTTACCAGTTTTGGTACTGGGCTAGTGTGGACTGTTGGTTATAAAATTTAATTACGTAATTCAATTGTCAGAGTGGTCAGTTGCAATGCCTACTGGCTATGAAAATCATAGAGCTACTTATGAAGAATTTTAAAAGCCTACCCAATCACACCCGGTTTTAAGAGTGATCCCTTCTATATAACCGATCCCGTCACCATGAATCTTTCATATGTTCACCATCCGTAATGCTAATGAGAAAAAAATACTATGTAGGCAGTTAAAGATGCTAACCGACACTTCAATTTTAGGTTCCTCTGGACGCTCTACGTGAACAATCAAGGCGACAATGGCACGTACATATACAAGAGGGATTTTGCGCGGAATCTACACCTAGAGTACACATCCCTCCCCCTTACTGGGTCCCAGAGGAACGCTGAGATCCTCCTCAGCCTCTTTGGACCGGCGGAGAAGGTCACCTTTGACCAGTTCAGGTCCTGGCTGCTGATTCACAAAGATGCGACGGTTCTGTCCAAATGGCTGCTTTCGGAAGTAAATGTGGCCCAGGATCTGGAAACACCGACTTTTTATCAGAGTTTGGCAGGAGTTACGCATTTGGAGGAGAGGGTGAGTGAAAAATGTGCAATACATTTGTAATTGATAAGGTTTTTAATGGTATTATATGTTGGTTTAGTATCAGGTCCTCACTAACACCACTATGCCCACTGGCGCCCGATACTGGTTTCGCCCGTTTCGCTCTTGTCAAGGAACTACATACTAAATTCCCGCTAGGATAGGTAACAGGCAAAGCCGAGTGAAATTTATCGCTGTTCAGGCCTTAATTAATGCAGTAGTGAAGGTTTCATATCAATCAATCGAAACGAACGTCATGAACGAATTCCAAAACAAAGGTTTCTTTGTAACAATAATTTTATACTCCAAGCACCTACCTATCTCTTGATATGGCAATATTATCTATCTCCAAAACAGTGTCAAATCATTACTCATCATAAAAATCTTTTGCTGTCATCATCCGTAGATAACAGGTCGTCCCAAATCGCATGATAGATACCTAGTTGCCAGGATCGTTTCTCGACTCGATTGTTGGCTATCGATAACGCGGAACAATTTGTCGAGTTTATTGATGTCGAGATACGTTCAATCGGATCGCTAGACATCTTGTTGTGACGTCCAATGAACTGGATACATCTTCGGGAACTGGGCAATATTGATAAGATGGAAATTGTTAGGATTAAAATATACCTATGTAGTAGAGATGTATGGAAGAAATAGGCAATGCTGGTTGGACCCCAAATGTATAAGGAAGAAGGTGCGGAGATTATGATGAGGCCTAATCCAACATTAGGTGAAAATTAGTAGAGGATAGACAATTACCTAAGTAGCTAGATATTCAGTTGTGTAAATAATTAGTGTCATTGTCTGGATGTTGCAGAATTTAGCTATCTTTCTCAATACCATTCCTATATGGTTTCCTAGCGCAAATCTCTAGGGTTCTCCTAAAATGTATACTAGTTCCTTACACGGAAAACTCGGTCCGTCAATCTTCGTTAATCCGTAAAGCAAAAACTATTAATAGAAGAACATTTTGCATTTGCAATAAATTGGCTGAAAAAAAAAAGTACAATTGCGTAGGTAGTTTTATCTTATTTTACGCTCTGATTAAGTACTCGTAGTTCAATGAGCACGATTTAATTAATTTAATCGACTGTTGAATTATTTGCACGCATGAAGCGATTCTACTAATGATTACTGTTCCGTATGTCCGACCCCAAATAAATTTATTATATTTACCGGGTGAATAGAAATAAAACTTTGAATGGGATTTTCATGTTATTTAAATACTGCTTGCAGCAAATAAGTTTTTCCCATTTTTAAATCAATATTAGTTTTATGAGAAAGATGATTTTTCAGAAACCAATAATGTGGCATTCAAATGAAAATACCAATCAAAGTTTTGTTTCTATTCACCCCTGCGTTTCTATTCAGTCTGTTTTACGGTAGTCACTGTGTTTTAAGTTTTTTGTAAGCCCTGGGTGGAGGCTTTAAGCAAGTCCGGTTAAGCAGACGAAAACTTCCAAAGTTAAACTGCGGGAGGTCCTCATAAAAAAGAGATTCCCGACGTATCCATCAAACAATGTGAACGAGTCGATTTCGTTTTTTTTTGTCTTATCATATCACACTCAATCACGGAATCTGCCTTCAGATAAATATCCCCAAAAGACAATAGTTTTAACACACCTACGTGTAATGAAGATTCTGACTAACTATGTAACAATAAATGCATTTTGCGCACTTGACACTGAGTCACAATAATCTCAATAAGTGATTGTTTGACTGCACCTGTCCATGCAAATGAGACGTGTTTGCGGTATTTATGTTCAAGTTAATAGCGGAGGATCGGGTAGCGACAGTTTGTGTAATGTATCTGTCGCAATTGCAACCAACTAGCTTAAACAGCCGTTTCATTAAAAGCCTAGCCATTTCATTGAACTGCGCCGTTTAATCAGCGACATAAGTGACATGGGCAATGAAAAATGGGTGCATTTAAATGAGAAGGCTAGGCCACCAATTAAACGGCTGATTAAGCTAATTGGCTGCGACATGTCTACATATTTTAACAATAATTAAGGCTAGACTTATTACCTAGTTGATAGATCTCAAAACATAAATAAATATAGACCCGTCATCTTCAGTCATGACTACTCATGACTTATAAGAATTAGAAATTTTACTCCGAAATTCAATATGAAATAGGGTTTAAAAGGGACTACATACTTCACGTTCGCAGAATACAGTCCAGTTCTCACAGGAACTATCGTATAAATCGTCTACAAAAAGAGGCAATTACATTACCACAATAAGAATTGGCACTCGTAAAAAATCAAATAAATATGCCTTTTTGGACATATTTGACCCTCTGACTTCCGTAATCCCCGTCGCTTGTTCTCAAAAAACCGTTCAAATTCAAATATCGATTTCGCGACAGCTAATGTCACAATGTATGGAATTAAGAAGTGTTTTAGACAGAGAGACATTGAGACTGAGCTTAGAATGCAAAAACGTTCCTCAAAAATACAAGAATTTCCCGTCGGAAATCTAGTGTTTACAATTTCCCTTATACATATAGACGTAGGTTGCTTGAGGAAACTCTCTCTCTTCAATGTCTTTGCAGGGAAACCCCGAGTGCTGTAATATTAGCCTCAGTATCGAAACTAGTCAGATTTAATGCAATCGCACAGATAACTTGCGAGTTGTTACACACTTTCAACTCGCATTATTATGTGTAAACAGTACCCTACTATTGATAATAATATATTATTAATATTATTATACTTGAGTTAATTAAAGTTGTTTTAAATTAGTATTATTCACTTATTGATTGTATTGTAAGTTTTGCGTACAAGGAAGGATGTTATTTTTCAGCGAGCGCAATGGTGCTAGTTGACTTTCTTGCAAAAATTATACTGAATTTTTACCTTAGTGACAAGGAATAAGATACGTTGAAGATTGAATTTTGACAGCTATAAAATCCCAAACTTGGACATACGCACGCTCTTCTCTGGGCACGGTCGCTCCATCATAGACCTCATCTATCGCTTTCCATCAGGCGTGATCGAGAGCAATCCCATTCCTCAATAAAAAAAAAATATAAAAAAAAACACAATTTTTCGCTCAGCCCATTGGGTAAGAGTTTGCGACACCCTCGAAATACATCGTCAACTCTTCATTAATGGCTTTTGTGTAAGAGACACTACAGTTTTGTCAATATCACTAATACTAGTACAGTCAGCTATTGCTATAACTGACTGTACTTTGATAGACCATCATCATTTCAACCGGCCACTGCTGACTTAGTCCACCTCCAACCGTCGCCACATCGACCGCTCCTGGGGGTCTACTCTCTAAGCCCGAAGTCCGTAGTTTCGGCGGCCTTAGTGTCGGGCGTTTTCTACTCCGTATCACCTACGGACTTACGATTAGTACCGAACTAAGAATTAATGACATTGACAGTGGTTCTTAGATTGGGTTCGGGACTTAATCGTACGTCCGTAGGGCGCAGGTGATACGGAATAGAAAATGCCCGACACTATGGCCGATATTACGGACTTCGGGCTTAGAGAGTAGACCTCCTGGGCTTTTCGCGTCCGAGGCCGAGTTTTCTTAGAACGGCTGCCAGTGCAAAATCTGAAAGAGACATTTCTTTTGAAGTTTCAATGTCAAGAAACAATCTCACTTAGACATCTGTTAAAAAGTATTTATTCGCGATAGCAGCCTCCGTACCTGTTATCAAAATATTCGCTGTTTACCGCCCGTGTTTTGACACAGTCTGTCTTATATTTACACCTATCCGTTTGAGGGCGTTATCTTGACTGTAATAGCACATTTGACTTGATATCTTGCATGCAAATATTGTACTTAAATACGTGCACTTTGTTCTCGTATATTCGGATCGCGACGTAGTTGTGAAACCGCAATAGATAGATACATTATTGTTTAAAATGTTTTCCTCAACGAATATATGAGTTATAAAGAGTAGTACAATTGATGTTTTCCCGCGGATTCACTCACGTAGTAAATTCCATAGTGAACGTATCTTTTTCCGGGACAACAGGAAACCTTTTGGTATTCAGCGATGGGCATATATCGCTGGAAGAATAATAAAGGATTCGATTATGTTTTTTTCAAAGCTACACTATCCCTGTTTGTCATCGACTTTTAATCCTGGAAACATGCGCGGTTCCCGACGGGTTGTATAAGATCTACTTTTTGTTATAACTAAATGTATTATAGCTTCTCACATTTCCATATAGTAGCCATCATTATTATGTTACCTTTCATGGTGTGCACAAGCCTCCCCCAGTGGGTGGCCCTATTGATTAGCTCTAGGTCGTTTGAATACAACAGCTGAAACGGTTCCCCACGACCTTGCCAAGGCCGCCACTTAGAAAATGGCCCTAGGCTCGTACCACGCTGTGTTTGGCGTTGCTTGCGACATTTACCTGATAAAATATACAATAATACAACACAGTATTTTGAGAAATACTGATTCTGTTGCCATTATCCCAATTTATTTGTAGTCGGCGCAACATGACATGTCTTCTTTCAAACTTCTCTATTAGTCGTCTCAATTATCGTCATCTTTCCAGACGTTATTATCTTGCACATAGTCTGTCCATCGTTCTTTTGGGCTTCCTTTAGGTACTCGTAAAACATTCATATTCAAAACTCACCTCCCTACATTTTCCTCATTCTTCCTCATCACAATACAGACAGCCAATTTCCTCATTTCCTTACAACTATTTAGTTACCGGTGACACTTCTTCTTTCTTTTTGAACACCACTTTCTGATGATGTAAGCAAAACACTTTTGTAAGCAAAACAAGTCTCTGATCTTGTTCCACATTCACGATCCAGCATGATCCAGTTAATATTAAGAAAGTCAATACAATACAAACTGGACTGTATTTGATCGCTTTCCTAAAGTCAACAGAAAATGATTATCGAACAATTCCATAGAGCTTCATTGTTTACATTGTTGGTAACCACAATTAAAATCGACTGTACAGGAATCGAGTTGAATAATATTTGTCTACATTATCTGTGGCGGTTGCACAAACAATAATAAACTAATTTATGCTTTGTTTGTTTTCATTCAGGTCAAGCGATTATTTGGTTATTGATTACAATCTAAACAAAGCGGTAATTTTGATGGAATTTAAAGTATTTCGTAGTTAATAAATGAACAGATAGTGTAATCCTGATAATCTGTTATTAATGATAATATGTGATAATGATTTGGTAATAAAGGTGCAACATAATTACCTTAAAGGTGTAGATAATGCAAAAAAACTTTATACGATGGTGTCATACACGAGTTTTCTTGCTTGATTTATCATAATCATCATCCACAGCCCGACTTCGCCCAATGCTGGGCATAGGTCTCATTTCATTGGCAAAAGAAATTGAGACCTATGCCCAGCATTGGGCGCCACGCTTCTGTCCCAACCTCATCCAGATTCGACCCGCGGTGTAACAAAGTCTTCTGACCATCGTTAAGGAATGCGGTCTACCTAAATGCCATAATTATGTTCAAGACGATCGGCGAAATCTAGCAGAACAAGATGCTTTTTTTATGGATGGAAAATCATCAAATGACTTCTTCCGCTCTGGGCGGAGCGGAAGGGAGTATCAGACTCTTACTAACTAAAATCCATTCGTATTCCTCTTTATGCCCTTTGCGTTCGCGTTCCATGGCCGCGGTGACTCTTTCTTATTGTTTAATAGCCTAGTTAGCCTCTTAGCTAGCTAGGCTATTAAACAATAAGAAAAAGTTAATACTAATAAAATTATGAAACTTACCTACGCAGTAAAAGGAGCAACTAAAGGAAGTGGCCCATTACCGTGTTAACGGACAATGGGATTTGAACATGTTGCTACTTATGACTCGTACCTTGGACCCGATAGAGTTCATAAAGCAATCAAAGTAATGCTTTACTTTTCTATACGCAGTAAACAACAGTCATTGAAATAATTTGCCTTCCACACAATATGGTGCAATATTTCTTTATGATTTTATACGACAGCTTACCGTTTTTCCTATGGTTAAATCATCCAACAAGTCCAAGGCCTCCGATCTAAGCTTATTTTATCTCCAACAAAGAATACACCATACATGCTATATTTGAGACAAGAACAAAAATCTATGTGCTCCCTCAATTGTAGGAGACCACACATCGTGCAAAAGAAAACAATCTAAAATCAACCAATGGATAATCTTATGATGCTGAATATCACTACTATACATCATGAAGCTGATGCCATGATGATAAGCTTTACAAACAAAATCTTTGCTAAAAACAAATAATTCAAAATCGATTACCAAGACCTTCGAACTCCCACCAAAAGGCATGTCACCATCCTATAAAATACCTTGCTGTAGAGTTTTAAAACAACGCGTGAATCGGGTGGCACACCGTAGTGCCAGAAGCGCTTGACCGGTCAGTTATAAATCGCCGAATTGGCGCCACTGTAATTGCACTCATAACAATCAGTGTGTATTCTTGATCGAAGAATTAAAATCATAAGATTCGTATAAGCGATAATTGCGACACGTGTGTGACCCATTTTGAGCGAACGATTTGTACTATGGTCTCGTTTGTGTCGAGGTTTCAGTTCAACATTCAAGCATTTAGCTTTTAGCGCTTTCAAAGCGAGTTCAACAGCGTATGACGTGAAAGTTAAAGCTTTTTTTTTTCATTTGAAGCTTTTAGCGGCACTGAAAATCTTTTTAAGTGGTTTTTCCTCCGCTACGGATGATGCTGCCTGTTTTTGTATAGCAACTGAAAGTAGTTTTACAGTGCTCTGGGTAGAATTCGATCCAATACGGTTTGTAGTGTAGTCACGTTCAGAAATTCTATTACTAAACTTGTAGGTACAATTTATTTTACGATCTGTAAGGGACTGAACGGGTGCGCCTAATACGATGAAAGGTGTTTGATCTTATTGAATCTTATTGAATGCGAACGGAACCCTTCACGGTATTACTTTCGTAGATTCTTTTGAGTTCGGAATTTAAAATATCTGCTTCCTTGTGGTTGCAAGCACTACTGCTGAGTATATTAACAGTAAGTGTGCTGTAGTACCTTTTTTATGGATGGGAAATCATCAAATGACTTCTCCCGCTCTGGGCAGAGCGGAAGGGAGTGTCAGACTCTTACTGACTAAAACCCATCCGTGCTCCTCCTAGTGCCCTTTGCTTTCCAGGGCCGCGGTAACTCTTTCGAACATAATCCGCAACTCTGGCAGGCTCTGGCCCTAACGGGCCCCTACTGCTATGCTGACATCTCTTTGAGGCGCGCGTGGAACACAACGCGCCGACGACTCGGGCCTGACTTTGATCGGACGGCGAGCCACCCAACACTCGCCGTCCGCAGACCCACGGTGCTGTAGTACCTAGATCCTGGTTTCGATACTCGGGTCGGGCGCAGTTCTATTGGGTGTTTCCACGTGGAATTTTCGAACGGCAGGCCGGAGTCTTTTCTATAATTGCTCTTCTTCGATCGCGACCACATACGACGCGTCTTCAAGCCATGCGGTCTTCTGCAATGTGGACCGCTCTGTACATGCTGCCTCCAACAGCTTTCTTTATGGCGTCGGATCATCTTATAATTGCTCACGTTTGACTATAATCTCATTTGGAAAGCAATGAAATGGTCGACGATGGAGCAAATTCATTTGCTTTATAGACCCCAAGAAACAGCATCTTTCTGGTATGATCAAATTACACGTATTACATATGTCTTAAATAAAACTGGTGAAACGTGGGTTTTATTTAGGTACAACTCCGCCTAAGCCTTGAAATATAATCGTGGTGTTGTGTAAAAATTGTTGTCTATTGGCTAGGAGACCTTTTTGGTGCAGGGCAAGTATACATGTCCAAGTCGGACTATTTAAAACCACAGCTCCGATTTGCCAATGACATTTATCCGTATTTGGACCTCTACTTCCCTTTGCTTAGCTATATTTTGTAATTACAAATTATATGGCCGAGTCGAAATTATAGCTGCAATTACATACAACTTGATTATTTGAATAACATGTTATGCAACTCGGATTGGGACTTAAAATAGAGTGCAAGAATGTAATGGTTTTGATGCTGAATGTATTTTGAAAGTATTTATTAATACTACTGGTGGGCGGTGGCAGGGTGGCTCAGACACACAACGGTCGGTATTCGATCGTAAATTTCTGATGCAGAGGAAACAACTTATCGAAGTGGTGTTTGATTAAAATTAGGTACTTACCCCAATATTTTTTTGTACATTTATGTTCAGGGGCAATGTTAGAAACAAACTCACACTACTCAAGGAGCACAAAGTTTTATCTTATTGTATTAATTTTGGTCATATTCATTGCTTGATCAAAGTAATGCTCGAAACCGTTTGTTCCTTCCGAAGCTACTTATAAATGGCTGCTGAACGAACTTAAAATAAAAAGGGGGCCAATGGTATTTGACAATATTATTTTTGCCATTTTTACAGTTGCATAAATAACGTAGTATGATATCATAACCTGTCAAAAGAGACCTTCAACACCACACTAATATATCAAACTTTTCCCATGACTAAACTGAAAACTTTTAATTCTAAAAACGAAAGAATGTTATCAGTTTGAATGGTATTACCATTATTAGCACTCAAAACCATGGAGTGTGGTTGACTGATAAAAATGTGTGCGCTCTTGAATTCGACACTAGTTTAATTACGTGTTACACAATATAATTGTGATACGCTATCTGACGCGCTTAGCGTTCAGTGTCGGTCTTTCAACCTAGAAACGAAAATTGTCTAATTAGGTACTGCTGCAATGTTAATTTTTATGGCTTTACTTTCATGATATTTCATCTCGAGACAAAGACTCACTGTACGCCATAGTCACAACTGTGCCACCATCAGCGTATTGCTCCAAGTAGGGGTTGGTATAGACTCTCACCCCGAGCCACTGTCTCACATCATCATGCATACATTGCCTTTCATCTGTCTAGCTTTGCATTGTCTCTATGGCAGTTTATTTGGGGTCGGCGCAACTTGTCTTTTTCTTGCATACTTTTTTATTAGTCGCCATCTCAGTAGGCAAACCCTTTTCTCGACATTCTCTCTCATCTTTTACATAGTCCAATTGATAACGGGACGTACCCTACTTCAATGTTGTTTTTTATTTATTTGATCACTCTTGTTTAACTACTATCTACCTCGATGGCAAGCGATGATGTGATCAATGTTGAAGTACGCTTGCCTAAGTATAAGTAACTTATTCACTCTTGGCTTAAAGGCCACCAGTTTGTTGATATCAGCGAACAGACTCCGGCAGGGAATTTCATTATTTAGCTCTACGCACGACGGAAGTATTAACAAAACGTTTAGTGCGTACTTGTCGGATGTCCGCCATGTACCGGTGGCGCATCGCCGTACGTATTGTTGTCCAATGATGGAACTGGATTCTTTATTTCTTGAGGCTCATGCTACAAATGAATGTGTGTCGATATTGGTGTCAAAATAGGGCCACCACACCATCATCGCTCACCATCAGGTGTCACCATTATAGTGGCCAAGAGCATGCCTGTCAATAACACATAAAAAATAGGGTAATGTAAATTAAGTTAGTACTACTAGGTCATCAAAACTTCGCTTTCGTGGGTTTTTTTTACTCGTTAGAAAGCGTCTTATCAATCCTCAAGAAATAATTAGTTTAGAGACAGGTCACATAATAGCAATTTATTCTATTGTTCTTTTCTCCAATCCGTCTCGTACCTTCCTCTTCATCTATACCAACTTTGCTTATTATAACTCATCCAAGGTCGCTCACGAATACAGCTAACCGAGTGAAAAGTATAATTTTCCGTGGCGGGGTGGTACGAATAAGGAAACTTCAGACATCTACAATTTAAGTACGAAACTTATTACATAAACACAAGACTGACTTTTCCTCAACTATTTACATGTCAAAGGAAAACTTACCTCGCTAAATATTGGTATAAGAAGCCCGAGGTAATTTGTTACTCTCGATATTAACCTAGAAAAAACACGGGGTTTTTGTATTCTGCCCGATTGATATGAAATGAAACCTATCCTATACCGAATTTGATAACATTATAAATAAAAAATAAATATGAATATGTATGTTTCCTTATATGGAATTTTCTGGTAGGCAAAAAATAAAATACATGATCACACTCGCTCGTCTAAGCAGGAACGTTGATACAAAACAGTGAGTCCTTTAGTAAATGTTTTAGGTAATCATTACCAGCACCTGTGTTGAGCACCGGGTTGTAGTACCCAATTTTTGGGTACTACTGGCAAGGGTCTCATTCCCTCTTTTAATTTTTCAGGACAGTATTATTCTATTGGTAATCCCAGCATAGAGGAATATGGGAATAAGAGGTTCGCAGGGTTGAATTATTTTGTTCTTAAACAAGTTGAAACAAATTATAAGTATTTACTAATAATAGTTTAAAAACCATTAGACCTTGTAATCTCGAAATAAAGAAGTTGAATTATTTTTGGGATCTAAAAATTGTGTCTTTAAAAACTTGATGGACTGACTGCATCGTTTCTCTCGTATTATCGTTCAAGCTAAGCGATGATTGCTATTTTACCCTTCTAAAGAGATAAACCTTGGTTTTGCCAATCCTGAATCTTTGTGCTAATTGCGAACCCCTTTCCAGGATATCATAGAGCTAGAGAAATGTTTTTGGACGCTCCGCAACGCGGCCCCCACCGGCCAGCTAGACGCAGAGAGCCTATCACCGCTCCTGTCACCGCCACTACCAGCTGCCGCGGTGGCTGGGGCCTTCCTGGCCTTCGATGAGAACAGGGACGGTCATGTGGACTTCAAGGAGCTGTGCTGTGGGCTCAGCGCTGCTTGCAGGGGACCTAGGACTGAGAGGCTGAAGTGTGAGTAGACTTGTGATGCAGTTTAATGGTATTTGTGCCTTCCTAGCCTTTGTTGAAGACATGTGGACTTCAAGGAACGTGTGAGCGTGGAATTCGATGGTGTAGGGTCTGCGATATGTCGCTGCCAATTAGCTTAATCAGCCGCTTAATTGATGGCCTAGCCTTTTTATTGAAATGCGCCGATTTTTCAGCGACCTTAGTGACATCTTTGGTTCAATAACGTTTAGTGACTTGCCCATGTCACTCGTGTCGCTGATTAAACGGCGCAGCTGAATGAAAAGGCTAGGCTTTTAATGAAACGGTTGATAAAGCTAGTTGGCTGCGACGACAGATACATACAATTTGATGGGATTTTGGAACCTCTGCAGGAATCAATTTTGCATCGACTATGTTAATTCTGTTAATACTAAGCTATTAGTCGCTAGTCTCATGGTGGTCTACAAGAAGGTTCATGTTCAGTATAAGTACATATTTTTAGGGATCCGAACGTCCGTATGATAAAGACGGAACCCATATAGGATTACTCGTTCGTCTGTCTGTCTCAGGCATGTTTTAATGTAGGTGCTTATTTTGTTTTTCGCTAGGAATTTCCAGCCTTAACTTGATGTTTGCGACAAACGTACCTACCTATTTATTTTGCAATTATTTGAACATTTGGACCCTTTGAATTTAATTGTTCCATTGTGTTCTCTCGTAACTTTGACGTGCGGTCGATTTGTCCGCATTGCCTTCCCGCTATTGTTAATTGCAGACATCGTGACATACCTAGTACCTACGTAAAAAAAATGGGCTGATTCTTTGAAAACACTTGTGCTTCAAGCGAATTTGGAAAGAGATTGAAAGGTTCAAAGGTTCAGTATACTATTGATGGAACCTTTTTTTTCTTTAAGACTAGTGATTATGGCTTTGTTCTTAAGGCGAGCCTGACTTGAGCGCGTAGGCATCTAACGCTTACCCCAGGCCCCGCAAGGAGTAGCAATACGTAATAAGTTACGATGCGCGGGAGACGCGCGCACCAAGCGCACCGCTCGCTCATGAGTTCACGGACTCGGGTAGGTACTAAGTTCCGTCACAGGATAAAGTAATGCAGTAGATCAACTTGAATTGATTAGTATAAGTTTATTTTGTTTTATTTTTCTATTAAGTATTTTTTAAGGTTATAGATGGATTAAGTACGTATTGTACAAACTTGAATCCAATTACTAATCATTAAAAATCAGTAATAATACTTATTTATTTTAGAGTATATGGTGGATTTAAAATCTGACTGACACGAAAATTATGAATACGAGTACGATACAAAAATACGCGTCGCGCGCTATTTGGCTTTGGTGCGATACCTTCGTAAAAATCAAGTAGTAGGTAGGCACACTTACTTTAGGAAAATTATGTTACAATTCTTGAATATTATAATTCAAGAAAGCTTAGAAGTATAAATGGTTTGGAATTTGCCTAGATGCTATTTAAAAAAAAACAAAAACGTTTTTATATTTTTTAATCAAATAGTTAACATAATAAAAGTTACCAATGCAACTGGCTAAAATTCGTTGAACTGTAGCTGTCTCGGTTTGCATGGACCTAGCTGAGTAGATTGACACGGAATATGGTCCTTGGATTTGCTTGGACCTGGCTGCACAGGCTTATCATTAACATTTTCTTTGTTTTCTTTCAATTTTATGTCTCGTATTGGCATACCGCGATTTTGGCGCGGATCCACAATCTCTGGCAATATACATTTCAAATAAAAATCTATAATTTTTTTCTCCATATGCACCCGCCAAAATTCGTCATCTCTTGAAATATTTTTTTCTACTACTAGTTTTCACCGAACCATATTCCAAAAATGCATTGGTTCCTTTCTGTTACATGAAGTTGACCCTGCACTTGGTAATACCAATTACTTTTTTTGTTTATAACCCTGATATGTTTTATTCTATCGAATTTAAATATATGTATTTTACTTTCTTCAATAGCAGCATTTCCCTTTTCTAAATGCCGTTATTGGACATTTAATTTCAACAATGGTGTCGTTCCCAACTATACCGTCGGGGTAACCCCAATAAATGAGTATTATTTTGGAGACAAGTCACGCCCTTCCGCATGCTCTATTGCCCTGTAACGCAAATTTTGATTTTGATTTGTTGGTAATTAACAAGTAAAATTTTAAAAACTTACAAAATATCCCTGTTCAATAAAGATAACGGAGCTACAGTGCCAAAGACAGATACACAGGCACACAGACGCACGTACACAGAAACATAGATAGCAAACCGTTATAAATAAATAGGATAGAATTGTAATATGGTGTGTGTTTAATTTCTTTATGTATTTTATGGTGTTACAATAATGATAATGAGATACTACTTTATTCAAATCTATACTAAATAATATTATAAAGTGGAAGTGCGCTAAGTGCGCTGTGGTAATAGCTAATTATACGTAAGTACCATGTACAACAAAGATATTGTTTTTCATTCGATCTAAAAAAAAGTCCGCGACGTTACACCTATATCTATCTCTTATAAATATGCCACACTAAGGCATTTTATGTCAAATAATTTATTTAAAAATTAAAGGTGGTTTTTCAGCATTAATATTAGGCAGGCATATTAATCCTTACTAGCGAAAGTTACTTCATCATCAAGATAATTTTATGAAGATAAACTTTGTCTTTTACAGCATGTTATTTGAACTCACCGTTTAGGAGATAATGTAAAATTAAAATAATTCAACAATATTATTAAATCGAACGGGCGGTGCGCGAGACGCGGCCACCAAACGAGAACGCGTCGAGCCTGCGTGACTGCGTGCGACGCGGTGCAAGAAATTCTTTTTTGTATTATGATTATGAATTTATGATAGTTACATTCATGGGGAAGGCTGTACGGCTATACGGGAACGGGAATTCCTACGGGAATGAAGAGTTCCGTTACCTGTCTCCGAAGTTCTTCATCAGATCTTCACCAAATTGAAATGGGATCAGTCCGGGAAGATACACTTCCAAAAAAAAATAGAATCATCAAAATCGATTGACAATTGGCGAAAATATCGCTGAGCAAACATACAACAAAAAAAAAACAGTCGATTTGAGAACCTCTTCTTTTTTGGAAGTCGGTTAATAATATACAATACAATAGTCAATTAAAAACAGTTTAGTGTATGTAATTTATAATTTCTATACATTTTTCCTCTTGCCAATAAACACCGATAAAGTAACGCATTGGATTGGAAAAACTATCCAAACTGACCACATAGTTTTTTGTATGTCTTGTCATAACTTGATACATTGTTAGTAATTAGTAAGAGGATGGACTCTAGGTGTACAGCGCATAAATGAGCTGGTCCGGTAGCCTAAACGTTACCAAAAGTATGTTATTATAATATTTTCATAGGAAATGGTCATACTGTAACACTTTTACACTATGGCACGCGACTCACGAGTGCGCTGCGCGTATTGTTTGGCATAGACGAGACCTACACAAACGTTGCGGACACCATAAATATTATTATTTGTTGTGTTGTGGTGGCTGTGAGTAGGTACCCACCTAGCGTATAACTACACTTATATTTCTTCTCTACATGAACACCACAACATTATTGCACCGATATTCAACTCTCATGTAGGAAATACGAGCTATTATTTTTGCATTTGTTTAGGAGTAAGATAAGTGAAAACGGACATTTCTAATAAATAACAAATATTATAAGACTTATACAAACTCTCCGAAACCATCAAGACTAACGTAGCGGGGTGAACTACCTATTTGACATTTGAAAACAGTAAATCATTGTATCATGTGCGCGCGAGGTGGCTTTATGCACTCTGAAATAGGGTTCAAATTCAATTGTTTTACATACTCGATGCGGTTGGTAAATCTATTCCGCGCGAAAACTAAACCACTAAAGCGCACGTCTTTATGCGTACTGAAATAAGGTTTAAATTAAACTGTTTACACACATGTTTGCGGTGTGGAAATTTATGTTTCGTGTCGGTACTTACCTAGTTAGTAAAGTAAATTATGTATATACCTATATACCTTTTTGTTTATTCAGCCAAAGTTTATAAAAAAAAGTAGTCACCGCTGCAACGAAGAGCCGTGACAACTTTTTTTTCCCCCATTTTTTTAGCTACATCTAATAAAAACTAACTATATTACAACTGTTTGAACACTAAATTGTATACAAGTATTATTATTTAACCACTCGACACGTGAAAATTCCAAAATAAAAAATAAATCTTACGTAAATAAACATAAACATTAAATTCGCGGCACACTGGTGTGCCGGCAGTGCTAGAGCGGTAATCAATTTAGGCTTAGCCAGTAACAGAACTTAGCGGGGGTGGCGGGATCGCAAAAATTTGGCACACGTCCGACCTCCAACACGTTCCGCTCGGGACTAAATGACACGGGGCGCGCTCATGAAACGACAAAATCACTTGATTTTGGAATTAGTGGGATACGTATTTTCATATTTCACATTATGACGGCCGATTTATATCACATTTTTTACGACCTTTATTGTGGTATAAGTTTTATTACTCAAAACCTTATATAACTCAAATGAAATGATAATTACATCTTGATTTTGACTTGTCTTTGCGATTTAATTGGATGCAGTAAAGTGCAAGTAATCGTGTATCGCACGGCCGAAATCGCAAGATCGAAGTGTGAAATATGTAATATATTTTTTTCAAAATTTAAATCCGTGTTGTTTACGAATAAAACACAATTTTACACAATGCAAAACAACGTTTTTCCGGAAAACCTGGCCTTAAGTTAAAGATAGATCTTTCGTGCTTGGATTTTCGAAACGTTATTTTAAATTCAGAGCTGGTAAATGTCTGGTCTTATATTGAAGGACAACCTCTGCATAATAAAACGGCAATAGTTCATAGCCTACGTTTACTTATGATTCTGTGCTTTGTGTCCCAAAGGCAAAAATATAATAAAAATAAAAGGTATAAGGAAACAGATTCCGGCAGGGATATTCTTTTTCCGTTGTCCTGTGCTTGCAAATACTGGTATTCATTACTTATAAAAAATATGGGAATAGTGAATACCGGCTGAAATATCCAATCCTGATTATCTACAGTCTGACTCCGCCCACTGAAAGGCATTATATATCTCTTTCTTTGGCCATACACCATGTTCCTGGGCTTATATCAAGCAAGTTTAATATGCAACGGGAGTAATTTTACCTCAAAGTCAAAGTCAAAACGTTTATTTCAATTAGGCCATCATCGGACCACAAGAGGTACGGCGATGCGCCACCGGTACATGGTGGACATCCCACCCACACGCATAAAGCGTTTTGGGAACACATTCATTGTGCGTACAGCTAAGGAGTGGAATTCCCTGCCGGAGTCTGTGTTTCCTGATAGCTACAACCTGGGAGTCTTTAAGTCAAAAGTGAATAGGTTACTTCTAGGCAAGCGTGCTCCATCTTCGACCACATCGTCGCTTACCATCAGGTGAGATAGTGGTCAAGCGCGTGCCTATCAATAATAAAAAAGGCCATTAAACGGCACTTTTGAACGTCATCCATCATTTACAATAAAATACTTTGTATAAAAATAAAGTGACTACTGCCTGCTCTACTCCTTCAATCAGCATGCCAGCTAAAGACCCAACCTGCATTCAAATTCCTTCGTTCTAACTTTTTTAGTCCATAAAATTAAATATTTCTATCATGCCTTTTAGGCCCTCATTACCATTAGTTACCTTTTTCACGTAACGTGTTAACGAACCTTTTGCCAAAAGCAAATACATAATATCGGTAAGAAACCAGTTTGTTCGTGTTCTTGTGGCTCTTTCCTTATCTCGCGGTATGAAAGTTTGCGAGCGCCCGCGCCGTTTCACGATAAAAAGTAACGTCCAAGTAAATAAAACAATCATATTTTATGTAGAAAACAGCGGCCCTATCATGACGTGTTAAAGCGTGAGTCGTTCGGGCGAGAAGGAGGGATGGAGCTATACACCCTATATAGCTCCATCCCTCGAACGACTCACGCTTTAACACGTCATGGTAGGGCCGCAGGTCGTTTTTGTAATGGAAGATGTATTTTAAGTTACCTCTCTCTCCTTTTTTCCACAAACGTCTTTCTTCTGCTAATGTTGGATCAGTTGCTTTCATTCGTCCCTCCGTCTTTGATTTGACCTCTTACTAAGAGTAAAATACGCGGGGTTTTACATGATGCACGATCTTTTGAATGCAGTAAATGAAAACCCAAACAAACATGTTTTATAAACTGGTAGAAATATTACCTAGACTGCCGCGGATCGTGGAGACTACATGGATGTCTTCAAACTTCTCTCAGTCTATTCCACCCCATCAATGGCATATGACGCCAAGCTATTGACCTATGAACAGTAGTGGATTATGACTATACTAGTAACCCGCTTCGGCTTCGCTCGGGTAGCAGAGCATAGTGTATAAGCTCTCAGTCAGCACGATTTTTTCCGATATCTCCAACAATAAATCGTCATATCTCAGCTAATTTACACAAAAATTTAATGAATTATACACCTAAACCTTTCTCATTTCAACACTTCGTATATTGGTGAAAACTATGAAAATCCATTCGGAAGTTTTTGAGTTACCGCGTTCAGCAGATAGACAGACAGGCCGACGCGGCTGGAGGACCTTGTTTTATAATAATTATGTAGTTGGCAGTAGCCGACATCATTACCTACGCTACTAGCATCACTTACACTACATATTACTTTGTATTGTTTGTGATGGCTGATAGTACTGAGGTCGGCTGGCTATAGTATCGATACAATTCATTCACTTCATCAACCAATCTTTATGAACCAAGATTACTAAATTAGTTATGCAGAAATCATTTAATTCGGACCACAGTCAAAATAAAGAGCCTACCTACTGACATTCATAATTTACCGTATCTTTTGAAGTTCAATGCTAATGACGATAATATTTAATTAACACTTTTAATTGCTATCTCTTGTTTACGCTGTGACGAATTAAAGCCAAGTGTTTGTACTTATCTAAATCTGCCTCACATAACGATTAGTTGACCGGGGTAATGATTTATTCAAATCAATCGATCTGCTTGTGCAGGGATGGCGAACCAACGGCACGCCTCCTGCCAGGGTTGCGGATTTTGTTCGAAAGAGTCACCGCGGCCCTGGAAAGCAAAGGGCACTAAGAGGAGCACGGATGGGTTTTAGTCAGTAAGAGTCTGACACTCCCTCCCGCTCATTTGATGCGGTCATTTGATGATTTCCCATCCATAAAAAAAAGGCGTGCCAGTGATGACACGCAACAAAATAATTCGGGCACACCAAATTATTGATCGATCGACAATTGACTCTAGTTCAGCTTTCATTCTGGATATTCATCTTGGCCATGGCCAAATCATTATTAGTTTTTTACCGACTGCGGCTAAGGAAGGGTTATGATTTTAGCAGTCGGCATCAACTTGACCATTTTTGTATCAGTCTTGATTTCTTTCTGAAATATTTTCTTGTTTCGTACTTTTCAGATCACTTATTTTTTTTGTAGTCGGGTTACAGTTTTTTAAACTTTTTACAAATAATGGCACGGTCACTTATAAAAGTTCGCCTTCTCTGGCCTAGTGCCTTTTCCCAACTATTTTGGGGTCGATACCAGTGTTTTACGTGTAGCGGCTGCTTACCAGACCTCCACAACCCATTAACTGGGTAACACGGTAGTTCTTGTCAAAACTGGAATCAGATTTTTGAACTTCTGACTATCCCTAAGAACGTTCAAAGATCTTCAAATGACAGCCGGGATCAACGACTTATCGTGCTTTCCGAGGCAAGGAGGAGTCTCGGTATGTTATGGTCACCTATGCCCACCTCGCCAAGCGCTGCCTAACCTTGAAGATCGACCTGAACGCTGTTTCTATTTAGCCACGACCCCCTCGGGGTAATGATTTATTCATCTGATGGAAAATCGATAGCAAATTACAGTTTGAGCCATATCAAATATTCATTGGTACAAACGGTTTTCCAGTCACGATATGATGTCACCTGTACCTGTCACATGTTTGTGAACTAGTGTACTTTGTGATAATTTAAGTATATTTTTATACCTTTCATAAACGATGATGTTTTTCTAGACTAAAATGACGAATCGCTTATAGCATAGCGCTAAATATGTTTCTGGTGTTAATTAAACTGTTATCGAACCACACCCACAAATGCAGAAATTCTTGGAAATCAGTCAGGTGTATAGTTTTTGCAATGGAAAAACTTGCATCGCACTAAATTTTGCGCAAAAAACGAACGGTGCAATGGGGGAGAGGGGGTGTAGGAAAATTTGCGAATAACATTATGAAAGTTATGAAGATAAACCCATGAACAATTCTTTAGAAAAATCTGTCTTGTCATATTCTGTGGCTAAGTTATAAACATCTTAAAAGCGGGAAGGAAGGAAACCAAAAAAAAAGTAAATGACGTACTTACTTGTTTCATTTCATGGAGGTTTATACGCAATAGTGACGTAAAACCTAATAAATAAAGTCCTGTTATTGATATGAGGTGTACAATAAAGTAATAATGTAACAAATAAATAAAATTAGCATTATAAATCTTTCCTCCGAGCCTAGCACATATGTTTTGACATATAGTATTTTTTTCGTAATTCAAGTACATCGTATTTTGGTTTTTATAGGACTTATATAACATAACTTGCGAAACGATTATTATATTTATAGTAAAATTTTACGTTAGGTACGTTACTATCCGAAAAAAACATTCGTGCTATTTGTGGTCTTGACTTTTTAACTAATTCATCGCCAGGATTTCAACAAGGAAAATGTAGTAGATAAGGTTTTACTTGCCCAATGAAATTACACACACAAAGAAAATAACCGCGTACCGGAAGACGCAGCGTTGGAAGGCCTCCCACAAGGTGGACCGATGACCTGGTGAGGGTCGCGGGTAACCGATGGATGCGAGACGCACAGGACCGGTTGTTGTGGCGACACTTGGGGGAGGCCTATGTCCAGCAGTGGACGTCTTTCGGCTGATATGATGATGATGATGATGAAAGAAAATAAAAGCATTGAAAGCTCAATGACAGCAATCCTTGGCCTGTGAATAAACCATTCTGAACAAGGCGAATTCCTTTTAATTAGACATACATTTGTCATAATAATTAGCAATTTAATCATGATTGATAGCACATGATGGCAGGTTTCAACAGATGTCTCCAATAGGCCTGTGCCTAAGAGACGGTCAAAGGCCATACATATAATATATGTTTATAAGACTAAATTATTCAAGTATGTGAATGTATTTGGCACATGTGCACATTTCAGACTAGCCTCTGTTTTAATACAACAAACCGGATTCAGCTGAATACCCGTATTTTACGTGGAGCGGCTGCCTACCAGACGTCCACAACCCATTAACGGGTAACACGGTACTTCTTGGCAAGACTAGTCTGATTTTCTGGCTTCTGACAGTCCGTAACGACGGCCAAAGATATAAAAATTACAGCCGGAGGCATGGAGGAATCTCGGTATGTTAAGATGGTCACACATCCACAGATCAACCCCGGCAAGCGTTGCTTAACCTTGAAGATCGACCCGTGCAGCTGTTATTATTTAGCCATGTTTTCCAGTCCTGGTTCTTCTGCATCTGAATCTTGCCTGCTACCCTGCCCAGGTATTTGGTCCCACATGGCTTATGGACACCCAGCCTTCAATCGCAGAAATGTCTACTGTTGACCTTTCGATGGGAAATCATCAAACGATCTCTTCCGCTCTGGGTGGACCGAAAGGGAGTGTCAGACTCTTACTGACTAAAACCCATCAGTGTTCCTCAAATTTCCTTTTGCGTTCCAGAGCCGCGGTGATTCTTTCGAACAAATTCCGCAACCCTGGCAGCTACTTTTGAGCTTGTTCCTGATAAAACACCTGTACTCACGAATAGAACATTCTCATAATCACACTTACTTTTTCGACTTTAAAAACGTACTATAAAAAGAAGCGCTAATTGTATTCAAAGTATCCATTCTAATTCAGCACGGAAGTAAAGTTTAAAACAAGAAGGGTCCTTGACACAGCTGACATAATAAACAAAGAAGAGGTAAAAAGCGTAGTTAACTTTGCAGTTTGCCCCTTGCAGGTCATTAGATCAAGGTGATTTGTATACGTCACTAGGTTTTGCATTCGGTTCTGAGGTTGTAGTATAATAATTATGTGTTTTGCATGCATCTTAATGCTAAATATTGTCCGATTAAAAGTTATAATTTGCATGTTGACGTCTGCAACGGTCTTGTGCTGGGTAAAGTTGACTTGCAGAAAACTATACTGCCTCTTAGGCATAATAGATTCGCTGTGGATAATAAACTCGCTGAAAAGCTTATGAAAATCGTGTATAAGAAGGGTAGTGTATAGTAGTAAATAGCTAGATTCTGCCCTTTCATTGCAAGCCTATCCCCGGTGTTTGAGGTACTTTATCGATCGTTTATCTGTCCGTTAACGATATTTCTCGTAACGCCATTGATTGGTTAGTGGTTAAAGGAGATAAACGACCGATAAAATACCTCAGAAAAAAGGCATTGCACAGATAAAAACTTGGTAATGTCTCAGTTAATTTAGTCTATAATGCTGCTCATTTACATGTGTATTTTTAAGAAATCAGCTCAAATAGTCGCCCGTTTGTTTCTGACTGGTTATCCCTAAAAGAGGAAAATAATCTATTCAATCGATAACTCTTCGTGTATAAACGTAGACCACTGACCGCATAAGTAAAAGTCCCTTACACCACGAGCATACAAATCGACTTCCGATCTCTGACTTCCTCGCAGGATAACTCCGTCAGTCAGTGATAGGTACTACGAAAACAGTTGACGACGCGGGGTTGTCACCGGACTTCCCGGCTGGCCTGGTCATCATTGGCCCAAGCTACACTTCCGTGTTGGCAAAGCCTTCATGGACTTCTTTATCTATTTCTATTGATTACATAATTTTTGTTAGAAATACTAATTACTGAGGCCTGTTTGCAGCAGCCACAGTTATAAACTCCGAATTAGCTGCTAACACGGGCCCATTATGTATAGATTTTTTTTGTTTACCTCGTGTTAGCATCTATAGTTGGAGTTAAGTTTTGGGCGCAATTTGGCCTAAGGAGGTTTTGTTCCAGTTGTGGCTAATCTCTTTGACTTTAATGTGTCTATTTTCTGGTGAAATATTTTAGTTGACAAGGTGCGAGTTTGTCGTAAAATATTAACAGCATTGTTTAATTCAGCTTTATGGCTGGATTGAATCTTCTTGACTCAATTGCCAACGGCATCTCGTTTTTATCCAGGATTATCGTCGCAGAGTAATTTAATTACTTTTTCTCGGCTAGGGGATGGAATCCAATTAAGATCGCCACATGTTTAGTATCTTTGTCTTACTTATTACGGTTCCAATAAGTATTAGATTATTATGATTAAGATTCGGTCAACGATACTCGGTGTCACGGTATTAGGGAAAGAATTTCGGCGTTATTTGACCAGACCCAGAATATTACCGTGGAGTAAATTTAACCCGAATTCGGGGTCGAGTTAATTAAGATTTGTCTCAGATCTTACGTTGATGAGACGTTTCCTTCTTTGTCAAGGTCAGCGCTCAATGTCAGTCTTATCACTGTTTCGGAAAATAACTCTACGTAGTAAGTCTACGACGGCTTTTATTAGACTCCAGGCACCCTGCTTTTAAATACTAAACGGTGCAGCGTTGTGTATGACAGGGAATATTCGAATCGAAGGCGTTTGTCCGACGTATACGTTGTACAAACGTGACGATAACGCAGTGCCTACGCAGAATAAAGTAAACAATAAGCCTAAAAATGATTCCCACATAAATCCTTGCATCAACATTCTCTGCGTCATTACTAGTCTTAAGGGACACGGTACTATTGTGCACACAATTGAAGTGAAATGTCCGGACGATGAAACGAAGGTCACCTCAGCATTGTTCATCTCTCACTCCGCGACTAATTGCGTTTTAAATGAGTCGTTAGCGAAGCACGTGCGACGCGACTGTACCCTCAACCAACAGCTTCAACTAACAAACCAAAACCGATCTTACTGCTACGGGATAAAGGTGCTGTGTAAATGGAAGGTGGTTGGCTCTGTCAAGCCTTCACTTGTTCGTTGTTATGTACTTCCGACTTATTGTCACTTGATTAGTCTTTGTTCGGATCGTGGTGGCAGGTTGATTTATTTAAGTGTTGATTATGTGATTAAGATTTAGTAGTATGGTTGAGTTCTTTGTGAATGAGTTCGCCTTCGCTCGGGGAAAAACTAAAACCAAACCTACAATTTTTTGCCACCGACATTTCTGTCATATGAGACAGCGAACTGCTTGGTATTTCTGTTTGCCTGGTACTTCGGTTTGGGTAGGCTGTCGTTTAAAATATCGAAAGTTGGGTTTATAAAATGGCCTCTTCATCATTCCCTTGTTCTTATCCAAATTTATGTATGGCCAGCGTAACATGTGTGTTCTTACATTATTCTCTACTAGCTTCTACCAGCTGCGGCTTCGCCCGCGTTTAAATCGGAAATAGGGAGGTTTTTTTATTTGTATTGTAACTACACCTACCCTACACCTACCTACACCTACCTAGACCTACCCTACACCTACCCTACACCTACCCTACACCTACCTACACCTACCCTACACCTATCCTACACCTACCCTACACCTACCCTATACCTACCCTACACCTACCCTATACTTACCCTAACCAGCCCAAAAATACTATGACATGTTTCTGGTCTCCTGGTACTTGTGAATCTGAAGTACTAAGGCAGCAGCGGCTCTGAATTTCCACTTCCTCCTCAGTCTCCATTAATCCATGCCACTTACCGGGATAAAAAGTAGCCTATTTTTTATTCCAGGATATGAACTACATGTGTGCCAAATTTCATCCAAATCCCTTCAGCCGTTTTTGCCTGATTGTTACACAAACATACAAACTTTCACCTTTATAATATTAGTAGGATAAGTCATCATCTTAGCCGAGTTTCGCGTTTGAACATAATCTAACGACGATGGCAAGCTTGCCTAGAAGTAACCTATTCACTGTTAACTTAGGTAAATACCCTCAGGTTGTAGGTATCAGGAAACACATACTCCAGCAGAGGATTCCACTCCTTACCTTTATGCACATTAAGGTGCTTTTAGTCCATGCATCTTTTCTTTGGTATTCCTCTTACGAGTATAACCATAAATAAATAGAATAACCCCGTTCTTCGACACTAAATTGAATGTCTCCAAAGAATCGGGACATACGTATTTTGTAGTTCAAGACTTCAACAAAGATGTTATTGAGTTGACGTATCCTACTAATATTATAAATGTGAATGTTTGTATGTTTGTGTTTCAATCAGGCAAAAACGGCTGAAGGGATTTGGATGAAATTTGGCACACATGTAGTTCATATCCTGGAATGAGACATATGCTACTTTTTATCCCGGTAAGTGGCATGGATCAATGAAGACTGAGGAAGAAGTGGAAATTCAGAGCCGCTGCTGCCTTAGTACTACAGATTTACAAGTACCAGGAGACCAAAAACATCAAGTACCAGGAAACAAGAAACATGTCATAGTATTTTTTGGGCTGGTTAGGATAGGTGTAGGGTAGGTGTAGGGTAGGTGTAGGGTAGGTGTAGTGTAGGTGTAGCGTAGGTGTAGGGTAGGTGTAGGGTAGGTGTAGGGTAG
The DNA here is from genome assembly GCA_947386135.1 of Melanchra persicariae. Lineage (NCBI taxonomy): Eukaryota > Metazoa > Arthropoda > Insecta > Lepidoptera > Noctuidae > Melanchra > Melanchra persicariae. Next base: position 1,270,011 of record OX376661.1, on the reverse strand, counting down.
GTGTAGAGTAGGTGTAGGTAGGTGTAGGTAGGTGTAGAGTAGGTGTAGTTACAATACAATTCAAGAAACCTCCCTATTTCCGATTTTCACGCGGGCGAAGCCGCTGGTAGAAGCTAGTTCAGAATAAATTCATTATGAATTCCAGACTGTTATCTGATTTTCATTCATATGACGTCATTTGATAAATCCTTGTCCGAATTCGGTCCAGATTCATGCTACTAGATCATACTCTCATTTATCATGCCATATTTGACCACTGAGACTTTTGGATATATGATTATGCTTGTGGTTCTTATTTCGTTTACAATGAAGAAAAAAACATAATCGGCTAAAAGTGTCGGCCTATTGCTGCAACACAGGGCACCTCTCTGTGAGAGGGATGGGCTGCGATCCACTTCGCGGACCCAGTAACGGTTGGATGACACGTCTTTGAATTTTAGTTTCTAGGGCAAGGACGGCGAATCTTTAGTGGTGATCGTGCCAGTTTTTGCGATCATGCTAATAAATAATTTGTAATCAAGGCGTGCCATCAAAGAGGGACTTAAGACTTGCTTTAAGGGCCAAAAAGAAATGTGTGATGTCAGCTGTTGCAAATTAGATGCTTATAATCTTGTCTATGTACCTTACTTGACATATGGACTTGGATATTTTGACTACTTGAAGCAGAATGCAAGATTTCGCGTGCCCGAATTATTTTGTTGCAGTATTGGCACAGGCTCATATGGTGTCATAGGCTCGCCATCCCTGTTCTAGGACATTCCGGTTCCTTACGATGCCGATGTTTTCCTTTACCGTGTTGAGAGCTGTGGTGTTAAAATAAAGTGACTTGTTCTAGAAACTTCGCCCTCATTGTCGCCACACGTACAAATATGGTACTTAATTGAACTCTTGGCATTTAAGTACACATGACGTGCAGGTGACATAACCTGCAGTTGTCGTTAGCATAAATATTTATTACGTTTGCTGTGCACTACAAAACAATGTGTCATGCAAAGAGGAAGGTGTTCTTACTGTCGTCATTCAATCATTTCGTCAGGGGGTTTCTTGAGTCATTGGGGTCAGTTGGGATCTGTGTACGAAATTTAAATAAAATTTTGATCTTCTGCTTCTTCTTTTCCAGTCGATGGACGATGGACGCCTTCTCAAATTTTGTCCGACAAGAATGTGGCCATTTGGATCGCCCTGTCGTTAGCCAAGTTCAGGGCCTAAACCACCAACTCTTAAAGCAGTATTACTTTAATAGTACTTCCAGTGGGAAAGAGACGGAGCTATACGTCCTGTATAGCTCCGTCTCTTTCCCACTGTAAGTAATACTGCTTTAAGAGTTGGTGGTTAGGCCCCCGGTCCAGAAAGGTGCAGGTGGTTGGAAAAATTCTACTAAAAATTTCAAATTCAGCCAGTATTTGTAGGTTATTGTAAGTCTACCTATACCTAGACATCTCATAGTTTTAGGCTAGGCAGATACTTCAAAATATAAAACGCATCAATCGCCATATCTGAATTGCTTATAGCTACGCGCTGCTAACCGTTGTTCTACTAAAGACCTTCGATGAGTAGGTAGTGTATAAGGCATTGCACCATGTAACCACACTTGATCTGGTCAAAGGCTTCCCCCCAGAACTAGTAGCAGCTGCCTCCAGCCTGTCCTTGTGAGGTGGCGTCTACTTCGTCTCGCCACCTCTCCCTCCGACATTGGCGGCGCGGGCGCCGTCCATTAATTTACAAAATTGTCTTAATAAAGAGAACTTTGCTGCCCTTCTTCTCTATCTAAGTTTAATCTCCATATTATATTATATTTAGTTGTTCTTGAAACTGACCTCGACCTCGGTACCTACATCACTATAGCATAAACCTTCATTGTATTAGCACAAGGACTTTTCAAGAAACAACCAAGAATGTTTAGGTATTTGCAGAGGAAGTTAAATTGCCTATTCTCTTACAAAAATCACACATTAAGCTCCCAACCACAAAAACTGAATATAAAATCTAGTAGCAGATGCCAACTGACAAAATCCCCTCGCTATAAAATTAGATAATTTATTTATGTTAATATAATTCAGCACATGATGATAAGCGCCGCTATCTGGACTGAGCCGGTATTATTGCGAAGCTATCGCATTTAATGTATTCTTCGGACCTTGGTTTTGAATCTGTTGAAAGGTTATTAGAACAGCAATGAGATACTTATATGGACATCTTTGTGATATGTAAGCGTCACGTTACCAACTGGCTCCGTGGTCGAGTGGTTTAGGCGTTTGCTTTGTGACCCGGTGGTCGTGGGTTCGATTCCCATGGGAAGCATACTTTGTAAAGTTGTTTCCAGTTTGGCTAGGACATTGCAGGCTTGTATCACCTGATTATCTGATAAAAAGATGATGCCGTGCTTCGGAAGGCACGTATAAGCCGGTGGTCCCGGCCGCCAAATGGCGGTCGTCAAACCATGTCAGAGGCCCTTGAGGCGGTTTAGAAACTCTGACACTAGGGTGTGTGGGGTCGTTAGACCTTACTACCCACACGAAGAAGAAGAAGCGTCACCTGGTGCGCGTTTATTCTGATTCGAAGTTCTGGGGATGGTCTGTTAGCAGAATGCTAAATATTATTTTGGAAGATGCTATCTCCATCATTATCATTCAGACAAAAGACATCCAATGTTAGGCGTCGTCCTAATTGGCTAACGATCGTACGAGGTAACGATGCGATTTCGTCGCGCGATGAAAACGATCGTGAAAATGATCCTGTGCTCGCGCTTTTTATTTATCAATGGTCCGCGCGATGATTTGCAAGCTGCAATTAGGACACTCTAAAGAAACGTGTGTGTTTAATCTCTTCGTGCGACGGAATCGCATCATTAACTCGTACGATCGTTAGCCAATTAGGACGACGCCTTAGACATAGACAATGACCGGTCCTGTGTTTCGTACATCCAGCGGATACCCTAATGACATGTAGGTCATAGGAAAAGCCCCTTCTTCAGCTTGATTTTCCTGGAACTGGATTTTTAAATTGTAAAAGAAACTTTCCAGTAACGAAACTATTGGCGTGCCCTATGTAAACATGATTATGATTCATAACTGATAAAATATAAGTCTGTGCAGGTGCATTTAATCTGTGGCCAGCTGTGCGGCAGAAGAACAAAGTTGTTTTGGTAATAATTATAAAGCATAGAGCCTTAGCAACACTGTCCCACGGATATGACTGACGAAGACAACGCTCTTCACATCTGGACTTTTGTCTACGTATGACACATTTCTTAAGCCTGCTTTTGTAGAATTCAGTTCAGCCTTATTCTTGAATTCCCATCCCCATGGCGAACTTCCCTGCCGTATTTCATCTCTTATTTAACGCCTTTAGGAATGAATTTTAATTTTCATCGATCATCCCCCAGTGCTCACTTTTGTTAACATGAAGAATACTTGTGCAAATTTCATCAAAAATCAGCGGTTTAAGCTGTGCGTTGTCAGTCAGTGTGCGAATGAATTTGAATTAAAAGTAAATGAAACAAAGAAATATTTTTATAGTAAGTTCTAGTCACACTTATTTTGCACTCCTGTCGTCCTTCAGAGAGTCACTAGGTACATGCATATTTACATGTGCGACTAGCGCCTTATCTCATTACCTATCTGTCGATACTATTTATAGATAAGGAAGTACTGAAATAGGTTTATCTAGACAGATTACAATGAAGAACCGAATTATTGTGATGATGATTCTATCCTATCATGTTTCTTAGGTATCTGTGTCACATTGTTTTGACTTGTTTTCCCGATTCCTTTAAAGTCGAAAGGCACCTTCAGTAAAATCAAATCTGTTTTATGTGAGAAAATATGTAGGTAGACGTCGCAACTTTCAGCCGTTTAATTGGTGACCTAGCCTGTTCATTTAACTGCGCCGATTTTTCAGGTGATTAAACGGCGCAGTTTAATGAAAAGGCTAGGCTTTTAATTCTTCTTCTTCTTCTTCTTCTTCTTTTCGTGTCGATTGGCTAGTATCAAATTTTGTCTGACCAGTATTGAGCTACTTGTACAGCTCTATCATTGGCCTCGTTCAAATTTTGGATGGTGTAGGTGGTTGTGCACGACGGGCAATTAGGCGATGCATGTCCTGTGAAGGGGCGCCACACTGGCACTGGTATTTAATTTTAATGAAACGGTTGATTAAGCTAGTTGGCTGCGACATAGAAACCTCAAATAGAATTAAAGTTTCAAAGAGCTCATTCTTCCAAAAATCTTCCTCCGCTTGTCTTAATGGTACTTGAGGTCAGCGCAAAAAAGTCTCGAAGAATTTAACTAGGTGTACTTACTTATCTAGAAATCATGAACTCATGATAAAGAAACTGGACGTTTCAGTTCGGTTTGTCCTGTGTATGTGTTTTCAGATGGTTTTGGTTTATTTCTTTTCCTGATAAGGACCATGTGTATCTTCTAGTCTTCTTTAAAGTCAGATAAAACATAGCGTACGCTATATCCTTTAGCGTTTACTATAATAACGTGATGAGTCGGGAAAGCCAATGAGCTGTTGATAGTGATTAATTAGTATTGATGGATTGACTCACTTTATCTATGTACCTGTGTAATTTATAAGTACTTAACCACTTAGCTTCTTCACTATGGAAAGCCTTTTAAACTTTATACAGAAAAAAAAACTCACGGCGTTGTTTCATGATTGTGTCTGCTGAATGAATGCTGTATTAAATGATGGTCTTTAAATCCTATTTTAGAATCCACTCTTGTAATCATCCTCATCTTATACTGAACATGAATCTTCGAAGGTGCTATAGTAACCTGCTAGGAACGTCCATATTCAGTAATAATAACTAAGCCCGTCATCATCATCCCTTTCGGTATTGGCGATGCAAAGATTACGCGCGCGCCTTTTGCGGCGAAATTTAGAAGTTGCCTAAGAACGACACTTGCAGTGTTGCCAACATCAATTTATTACATTCCCCGAAAATCTAAGTCAAATTCCCTAACTTGAGATGCCCTGCAGTTTGGGGCATTCCCCACACGTAGGCAACGCTGAGCGAAAACTGTCAAAGTATCGTTCTTAGAGAGCTTTACAATTTAGACACTAGCGGCGCTAGTTAGAATCTTTGCATCGCCAATAAATAAATGATAAATGATATTTATTTTGTAAGTAGGTTGTATAATAGTTTTACACGTCAATCTTTTTGGTCGTTTAAAACTACACTAGCCATCAAAAAAATCGGCCCACATACGTTTTTACCGTACATCACGTTTTTTTAGGCAAAACCAAACAAAATGTTCTAGTACTGAAATGTTTTATTTAACTTGTTTATTTATACCAATTCAAACTTCAATATGTAAATTTTTTGTAGAATTTGTATTTATTCTACAAAATTAACATAATTCGAATAATACGGAACCCCTTCTTGCGCGAGTTCGGCTCGCACTTGTCCGGTTTTTCATTCCCTTGACTGACCGCGACCCATTCGCTTACTTCAAGTCCCTTTATACTAATTCAACACCTCTCTTCCAGTCTGCTTCAAGATCTTCGACTTGGACAGCGATGGAGTCCTCAACAAGAAAGAGCTCATCGATATGGTGGGCATCCTCTGCACGGTCGCCAACGAGAGCCTGAAGAACCAGAGCTCCCGTGCCTCCACACCCTCGGACAGCAACGACTCTGAAGGGTTGGAGAAAGGGTTCGACCCTGAAGTGATCTTGGTGAACTTGAGGGATAAGCTGGTGACTGTGCCGAAGAATGGAAGGAAGCCCGTGTTCCAACTGGGCCCTAATGGCGATAATAAGGAGGAGATTAATGCGCTGAAGGAGGTGAGTACTTATATGATGTTAAAGAGGTTTGGTAAGCTATAAATAGGTTTGAGAGAGACCTGGGACTCACCGACTAAATCCACCCCGATGTTCCATCTCCCACCTACGCCGGGGATTGCGGGAACGTACGCGACTTCCGTAATCCCCGGCTGGTGCCGCCGCCTCAGGTCAGCGGGGGAGTGAGGGCGCACGAGAACACCACGCGCCGCCCCTGGACCCAGTTAGGGGGGGCCGGAAGACGGCAACGTATACCCTCCTCCGACGCTTGCTGCGGGCCGGGAGAGAGGTCGAGATCTCCCTCTCCCTTTCCGCAAATGGCAACTATTTTTATAGACCTAGACTAGTAATAAATCTATTGCGCAAAGATATGGGACTAAGCGCACATAACACAATTGTTATGAAATGTATACTTAGGATAAGGTATTTATCTATAGGTCTTTGTAACCTGAAAATAAACTACACTTAATGCTAACTCGCTCGGTTGGTTGGCTGTTTTCCTGTCTGTTACGATCTAATAATTCTAGTTTTTAGAGTTCCGAACGTCCGTATGTAAAAACGGAACCTTTACAGGATCACCCGTGTGTCTGTCTGTCCGGTCACAGTCAATGTTGCTTAGATTGTAATGGGACAACGCACCGTCCAAGAAATATGTAAGACTTGCTTTAGCCCGCGACTCCGTCCGCGTGGATGTCGGTTATCGCGTAAAAAAGTAACTTATGTCCTTCTCCAGATCCCAGGCTATGTTTCTGCCAAATTTCATGACGATCCGTTCAGCCGATTTGGCGTGAAAGCGTAACAGACAGACAGTTACTTTCGCATTTATAATATTAGTGGGGAAGTAGGAATAGTGAATAACCAAAACCCATGAACCATATATCACCACCACCCGAGCTGGTACACCGATGTCAGCGAATCTTAAAGATCACAGTAAATATTAGTTATGCTGAAAACAATGCCAGTCTGGTAGTAGACTTCACAGAGTTTGCCAGACTTACTCAGCAGCTATACCACAGCCTTTATTCTTCTCACTTTCCAGCAACAGCAACAGCAAGACCAAGAAGAAGAAGAACAACAGCAAGAGAACGAAGGTCTTATAGCCAACGACATGGCGCTGACGCTGGAAGACTTCCTGATCTGGAGCGTGGAGAGCGCAGAGGCGCTGGTGACGCCCTTCCTCGAGCTGGTGTTCGAGGTGTGCCACATCGTGCTGGGGCTGCGGCCGCAGTGCAAGCACCAGGAGAGGGACATCGGTGAGTCACACCATTGTACTATGTAGCCAGAACACTAGGAAGTGGTGACTGGTGGGCGTTTTGGCGACTGACTGACTGATTGTCGACGGGCAACGATCGATGAATGATAGCCGGGACCAACTTAACGTGCTTTCCGAGCCACGGTGGAATTTTGGTATTTATTGCAATGTTGCAGAGCAAATCTCGGTTTTATCCAGTTCTTTTTTCGATAACTTCTGAATACTTATAAGTGTACTTGAAACTTCAAATAGTACTTCTAATCATAATATTATCTACCTAAGTATAGATAGCAAATTAAGTCCAATTTGCGTCATTGCAAGTGAACAGCAGTATAATGTATATATTCTAGAAATTATAACTTTCTCAAAAATATTTCATTCAAGATCCTAATTTGCAAATGGCCGCTAGAACAATAAAACGTAATACAATAATTAAGAGTTACATAACAGAACTATAATTAACTCCATCTTCATTCAAGTGCTTGTAATCACAAATGTGGGCTATAATTAGCTAGTATTGCCGCGTTGTTCTTATATAAATCAAGTTGCAGTAAACATTGAAAGAATTATGCACAAATATGAACTTTATTCTCGAGACTATTAATTTTAGAATGGCAGAAAATTTCAAAAATATTTATAATATGAAACCATGCCATTGTAAAATAAACCTTATTCCACCAGACCAAGGGTCAAAAATCATTTTACATTTAATTAAAATTTATCGTCATACATTACGTAGTCGCTGCTGCAGCTAACAAAATGCTTGTAAACATTGTTATCTATGTACTCGTATACCAGTGTCGCGATACTCTTGACTTGTAGAACAGTTGACGATTGACGGACAAAAAGTATTTTCGAAAGTTGCAATATAAATTCAACTTTATATTGCTAGGTTTAAGGTTCGAAATCCAAAAACTTTCTATCTCATAAAAATCGGTCCTCATCCATTGCGTAGCCGCTACTGGAGCTAACAAAAAACTTGTAAACATTGTTATCTATGTATATCAGTGTCGCGGTCATCTTGACTCACTGATCAGCGGACGATGGACGCTTACTTATCAACCGTTATCGGACATGTCAACAGTAATTTTCATATTATTTAAATATAGTTTTGCGTGAGATTGACATTGTAATATAAATGTTTTCATAGCAAGTTTTTTTTAATGATATTTATTTTGCAAGTAGGTTGTAAATAATACTTTTACACGTCAATCTTTTTGGTCGTTTAACTCTTTTCTTCATAGTGGTCAGTAGAGCTAACCACCTATTTATTCGCTTGTTTTTTGTTTTTTTTTTTTTTTATTGGTGATGGGTTTGCTCTTGACTCTAGTCAATGTCAGATATGACAGAGACAAAGTCTACGATGTTTGTGTTTTACGATATAGCGACCTCTGTTGGTTACAATTTGTATTAATATACACGACATTAACGTGTAACATTTAAACAGCGCCAATTGTCAGTGCTTTGGCGGTCAGAAGGATAACCAAACTGTCAAACGAAAGTTGGTGAAATTTGAATTCGTTGTTTTGCAAGTGTTTTATTTCATTGGTAAGTTATTATTTACAAATATGAATTATTTATATGCTCAAATTGTTGAAATATGATTATTTATTTCTAATAAGTATAAATATTACAAATAAACATAAGTGGTTCTTGACAATGACAACTTATTTGAAGTGGTTAGCAGCGGTAACCACCGTACTGTAAAGGCATAATTTTTCGATAACAAGTAGTATATTCTAGATTGGTTTTATTTTTGCAGACAATGCAAAGAAGAGTTTTATCAAACAGGGATATAGAGAATGCCTTATCGGAATATGTCGGTATACCTTCTGATGATGACAGTTATGTGGGTGGCGATGGTTCAGATATCGAAGATGAGCTTATCGTTGAAGGTCGAAGTACGACAACTGGAGAAATTTTCCTCGGAGAAGACTTCCAAGGTACTGATCTACCTAACTATGAATTTGAATCCGAAGATGACACACCTCTAGCCAGATTATTTTCTTCTCAACCGTTACCTCCATCATCATCACTAACGCCACAACCCGGACCATCTACTGCGCGGGCTGAAATACAGGTTCCAAAATGGAAAAAATCGTACTCAATTTTTACCTCCTGACGAGTATGACCCATCACATACCTAATGACTTGTCATCTCTGGCTGCTCACAGATAACTATCTCCACTTATAATTTTTCAGTTATTCTGGACAAAAGAGCTTGTTCAACTTATCACATTTCAGACTAATTTATATGCTGAACAAAAAGGAGGATCTTACAAGCCTGTCACAGAAGAAGAAATGGAAGTATTCATTGGTCTCAATTTGGTGATGGGAATAAAAAAGAGCCCAAGTTACCGAGATTACTGGTCTTCTTCATCCGACTTACGAGACGAGTACATATCGTCATTCATGCCTTTGACGAGATTTTCTTGGATTCTAGGGAACCTTCATTTGAATGATAACAACTTGATTCCAAGTAGGACAGATCCTAACTATGACAAGCTATACAAAATCAGGCCATTTATTGATAAAATTAGAGACTCATTCATAAAAAACTGCTACCCTACAAAGAATATTGCTATAGATGAGTCAATGATAAAATTCAAAGGAAGAAGTTCTCTCAAGCAGTACATGCCCAAAAAACCAACTAAACGCGGGAACAAGGTTTGGACTAAGTGTGCATCCTCTGGCTATTGCCTTGACTTTGAGATCTATACTGGAAAAGTTGGAGATAAAGTGGAGACAGACTTAGGAGGTAAAGTTGTTAGGAAGTTTTGCAATGGCCTGGAAGGAAAACACCACCGTGTGTATTTTGACAACTATTTCAATAGTTACGCTTTACAAGCAGATTTACGAGAGAAGCAAATTTATGCTTGTGGAACTGTCAATGCTTCTCGTAAACACCTGCCGGAACTAAAAGCAGACAATAAACTGCAACGTGGTGAATCTGATTATCGTATCAGTGATAATGAAATGGTGTCATATATGAAATGGAAGGATAGGCGATGTGTTTATTTGTTGACGAACTTTCATGACCTGTAGATCTGTCAAAAACGTGTAAAACTGTCATCATCATCATCATCATATCAGCCGAAAGACGTCCACTGCTGGACATAGGCCTCCCCCAAGTGTCGCCACAACAACCGGTCCTGTGCGTCTCGCATCCATCGGTTACCCGCGACCCTCACCAGATCATCGGTCCACCTTGTGGGAGGCCTTCCAACGCTGCGTCTTCCGGTACGCGGTCGCCACTCCAAAACTTTTCGGCCCCATCGACCATCTGTTCTGCGAGCAATGTGCCCTGCCCACTGCCACTTCAATTTGGCGATCCTTCGGGCTATGTCGGTAACCTTGGTTCTCTTGCGGATATCATCATTCCTAATTCGATCACGCAAAGAAACTCCGAGCATTGCCCTCTCCATTGCCCTTTGGGTGACTTTAAGCTTTCTGATGAGGCCCATTGTGAGCGACCACGTTTCGAGTCCATAGGTCATCACTGGCAACACGCACTGGTCATAGACTTTCGTCTTGAGACACTGTGGTATGTGAGACGAGAAGATACCGCGCAACTTCCCGAACGCCGCCCATCCGAGTCGGATTCGACGGTTGACTTCCTTCTCGAAGTTAGCCCTACCTAGCTGGATCGTTTGTCCCAGGTAGACGTACTCATCAACAACTTCGAGTGCAGAGCCTCCAATCTTGATAGGAGTGGGTGCTACATGGGTATTTACCATGACCTTGGTTTTGTCCATGTTCATTTTAAGACCCACTCTTTCGGAAGCTCTACTGAGGTCATCGAGCATTGTACTGAGGTCCTCCGTGGTCTCAGCCATGACGACTATATCGTCGGCAAATCGAAGATGAGTGATGTACTCGCCATTGACATTAATGCCTAGCCTTTTCCAGTCCAAAACCTTGAAGACGTCCTCCATTGCGGCCGTGAACAGTTTCGGAGATATTACGTCTCCCTGCCTCACACCCCGCTGCAGGAGGATAGGTTCTGATGTCTGATCCTGAAGTCGGACTGACATGGTGGCGTTTTCATACAAACACTTCAGCACCTCGATGTACCGATAGTCGATCTGGCACCGTTGGAGAGACTGCAGCACAGCCCAAGTCTCGATCGAATCGAAGGCTTTCTCGTAGTCCACAAACGCTAAGCAGAGGGGCAGATTATACTCTTCGGTCTTCTGTATAACCTGCCGCAGCGTGTGTATGTGGTCTACGGTGCTGAAGCCTTTTCGAAATCCGGCTTGTTCGGGAGGCTGGAAGTCGTCAAACCTGCGTGCGAGACGGTTTGTGATGACTCTGGAAAACAGCTTGTAGACATGGCTCAGAAGTGAGATGGGCCTGTAATTCTTAAGTAGGGCATTGTCGCCCTTCTTAAAGAAGAGTACCACCACACCTCTGCTCCAAGCTTGTGGCGTTTTCCCCTCGAGTATGACGGAATCGAACAGTTTCTGAAGGGCCTTAAGGACTGGTTTTCCACCCGCCTTCAGGAGTTCGGCCGTAATTCCGTCCTCACCCGACGCCTTGTTGTTTTTAAGCTGCTTCAGAGCCATCCTAATCTCATACAGGCTGACGTCCGGGATGTCTTCGGTATAATGCCGGGTCAATCTAGCTCTTGGGTCGTTCACTAGATTTGCTGCGGGTTTGGTCATTGACGTGTATAACTGTCCATAGAATGTCTCGATCTCCCTCAGAAGCTCCGATTTGGCGGATATGGTTCTGCCATCGTCGGTCTTCAGTTTTGTGAGCTGGCTCTGCCCAATAGACAAATCTCTTGCAAAGACCTTGGAGCCCTTATTCCGCTCTATCGCGTCTTTAATTTTTTCAGTATTAAAGCGGCGGAGGTCGCTTTTCAAGGACTTGGAGATCCGTCTATTGAGCTGCCGGTATTTGCACGCATCGTCTGAAGACTGCAGAATCATCTCCCGCCTCTCCTTCATGAGCTTGAGAGTCGGATCAGAGAGCCTCTTGGTCTTATCTATACGGCGAGTCTTGAAGAACTTAGACCCGACCGTATGAACAGTTTCCACGAACCCATCGTTGTATTCGTCCACGGAGCTCCCTAGGCACTCGAAACGATTTTGAAGTTCGAGCTTGAAAGCTTTCGGAGTTTTGGATCTGGATCTGTGCTGGACGGAGCGTAGACTTCATCAGTCGAGACCTTTCCAGCTTGATATTTAGATTCAATGTGCCTCTTACCATGCGGTGATCACTTCCGGTTTTCACCGCGTTGATCACAGAGACATCATTGAAAATCTGCTTCTTCGTCGACATGATGAAGTCAATCTCATTTTTAGTTGCACCGTCGGGGCTCTGCCAGGTCCACTTCCTGTGCTCACGTTTTCTGAAGAAGGAGTTCATCATATAAAGGCCCTCCTTCTCCATAAAACTGGCCAGTAGGTGTCCCCGGTGGTTCCGACGTCCATATCCAAATTGCCCCACTCGCAGCTCGTCACCGTCACGTTTGCCCAGTTTCGCGTTGAAGTCCCCCATGACCACGGTGAAATGAGTTTTATGACCATGCATGGCTCTGGATATATCCTCATACATGGTCTCTATTTCGTCGTCGGGGTGTGTTGAGGTTGGGGCGTAAACCTGTACGACCTTCAACGAATATCTTGACGATATTCTGAGTATAAGGTACGCCACCCTGGTCGACACACTCTCGATCTTCACCACATTGGGCACGAGGGACCTGTGGACGAAAAACCCGACACCACCCTGGGACTTCTGGTCACCCTCCCGGAAATAGAACAGGTTGCCGGATTTGAGAATTGTCGTGTCCTCCCCCTCTCTTCGGACTTCAGACAATCCCACAACACTCCATCGCAACCTGCTCAATTCCTCCTCAAGTTCGGTGATCTTCTCGTCGGTCCGGAGTGTTCTAGTGTTTAATGTTGCCAGGTCCAGTCGTCGGTGTTTTTTACGGTAGCCGTATCCACTCCGGGGATTCTTAGCACCCCTTGCATCGTCATAACCTTGACCGCTACCGGAGTCAAGGGTAGACGCGCTGCCGGGCACTAGGGGCCATTTTTTTGTTGTGCTTTTCATTTAGGGGGGTTTGCCCTAATCGCCACGCTTGGCAGGCGGGTTGGCGATCGCAGTATAGCTGTTGCAATGTACCGAAAGAATGCTGCTGCCCATTCTCTGATGAGTCCCTTAGTCGCCTCATACGACACCCACAGGAAGCGATGGGATGGTGCTATTCTTTTGCGCCCCGGCACCATACGGGCGATTGTAAAACGGCGGGTGTAAAACTGTATTCAATAATAATAAAAAAATCTTACTATATTTAGCTATTTTCTTCACAGTGGTCACCCACAGTAACCACCCCATATCTGACCCCCCCATCAACCCACATATGAAAAACCAACAAATCTACTTATAACTAACCCTAAGTAATTAAGAACACACAAAAATATTAGTTTTACTCTGAAAATAAAAATCTGTGCCGCAAAGAGTTAAAACTAGATGAGGACGGTGTTTCGTAGCTGACTACCCTGAGAAGAAACACCGAAACAAACTCAGAGGTCACAGTCTCTTTTGAAGTCCATACAAATTGTACTGGTTAAATTATTCGAGAGCCATGTAGGTTGATGTCTTGTCGTTTGAGGAAAGTACCACAAAGATTTGAGTGAACCTGTCCAGACAGAGCAACTAGTGCAAGCATTATAAAATTAATCTGATAATTTAAATGCTGTATTTATCTTTGTCCCTGACTGAAACTGAAACTAAAGCTGTCGAATAAAATGCAACAAAAAAGGGTCACGTCAACATACTTCGCCAGAAAAAAATATGGAATTTTTCTATTCTTTAATTTTGCAACAAAAATTTGTTCCATTAATTTTGCGTTTCAGAAACTTCAAAGACAGGCGCGCTTAAATAGCTGCTCACAATTAATTTAGCCATTTTTTGCGCTCCAGACAACTTGGCATAAATGTCTTTTGTTATGTCCGTTTCTAAAAGAAAGACATTTTTCAAAAATTTAATGTACTTAAGTAATCTGTGATAAACAAAATCTGCGTCTTTGTACAGGCTTTGCGTCCTTGTAAAGGACAGTCTTATCTCATTTTACTCAAATCGTCGACCGCTTTTAAAATACTTAGTAATAGTAATCGCTACCCTCTGCCCGTGGCTTCACCCGCAAGCCGCGTGATAAGTATTTTCATGGGTTTTATTATAATTTTTTTGCACGGAGCCCTAATCTTTTTCCTAAAATAAAAGTAGTCTAAGTTACACCTTATAACATCAGCTATCTGCTAGAGAAAGTCTCATCAAAATAGGTCGTTCAGTTTCGGAGATTACCCGGAACATACAGAGTGACAACTTTTTCTTTTGTTATAACTAAGTACCTACATAGCGTATATTAAAATAATTTCGTATCCATTTACTTAAAAGCTGTCTTTTGATCTTACGAAGAGACACTTCAATTTTATTTATTTATTTACATCATTATGTTTAAATTCTTTCCAGTTACCAATACAGTACGAATTCACGCGAACAACTTACAAGGTACTCATGTTTTAGTGTTAAATACTCCACACAGTATGTTATTCATGATAACAGCGTATACCAAGTATTAGGTACTATGAAACATAAGTACTATTCACAAGTACATTGTTGATTACGTGTAGTGCAATATGCTACTGATAGTTTTGCATTGATTGTGTTTTGTTTAACTCACGTTCCAGGTGTTTTGTAAACTTTAGTTTACATGAAACATACCATGTATAAGATGTAGGTAAATATGTCGCACATAAAATGTCTTTAAGGTATGTTTTGTAGGAATTACATTATGCCACGTCTTCTCTAGCCCTTTTTTAAGCGGATGGGAAATCATTAAATGACTGACGGAGTCTGACGTCTCCTTCCGCACTCCTACTGACTAAAAGCCAGAGCCTGCCAGGGTATAGGATTTTGTTCGAAAGAGATACCGTGGCCCTGGATCGAAAAGGGCATTAGGAGGAACACGGGTGGGTTTTAGTCAGTAAAACTGACACTCCCTTCCGCTCCGCCCACAGCGGGAGGAGTCATTTGATGATTTCCCATCCTTAAAAAAAACAGACCGTACACGATATATTTTGAGAATATACAAGGAGTATTCCAAAATATATTTTTAAAACAGATAAGCCTGTAATCTGTTTACTTGTCCCTTTGACATTTTTTTATTTTATTTGTGGATGGGAAGTCATCAAATGACTCCTCCCGCTCTGGGTGGAGCGGAAGGGTGTGTCAGTTTTTACTGACTAAAATCCATCCTTGCTCCTCGTAGTGCCCTTTGCTTTCCAAAGCCACGGTAACTCTTTCGAACAAAATCCGCAACCCTGGCAGGCCCTATATTTGACTGGCATTTCGATTTTAAACTTCATTGTAATATTTCCATCCCAAAACAATTTGCATACCAGAACCCCTCATCAACAGATAAAGATAACACATGTTATAGGAACGTAATTAATTACATGAATTGTCGCGATAGATGCGTAAGTAGGTCGCACGCTTGCGACGCACTGACGCGATGGCGTGACGCGTTCGTTTGTTTTCATCTTACTGTCATTGTGTGGTGGATGACATTGCGCTGGTTTTATTGTGATCTAACTGTAATTAACTTTGGGTTAACGTCATCTTTCCTCTGCACATTTAATAGCAACTCGCATGATAATAAATTGCTATAATTATTTTTACTGTTCAAAGCACCATCGTTCTCTTGCCCTTCATCATCACTGCTTAGCACAGGCCTCCATTTTCTTGTGCCAATGCATCTGCAGGAACAATTCCCGTAATTTTACAAATCAATCAAATACAATCTGACAAAATGTTGGGAAATTAAAGGTCTTCTTCTTCTTCGTGTGGGTTGTAAGGTCTAACGACCCCACACACCCTAGTGTCAGAGTTTCTAAACCGCCTCAAAGGCCTCTGACATGGTTTGACGACCGGCGGCCGGGACCACCGGCTTATACGTGCCTTCCGAAGCACGGAAACATCTTTTTATCAGACAATCAGGTGATTCAAGCCTGCAATGTCCTAGCCAAACTGAAAACAACTTTACAAAGTATGCTTCCCGTGGGAATCGAACCCACGACCGGGTCACAAGGCAAACGCCTAAACCACTCGACCACGGAGGCAGTTAAAGGTGTTTTTGGCAGATTGCAACTGAGATGCGAATGTTCCATTTTAAGAACGGGAATCGCCTTTATTATCTCAAGTTATCGTTCCTTTTGTCTTCCCCTACTCCTGTAGTCAGTCATTCACATCCTGCTCAGAAGCTTCGTCATGATAGTTTCCAAATTCCCCCGCGTAACGTGCCAATACTAAAACAATATTTTTCGGTCAGAATGCAAGCAAGAACTAACGATTTTTTAAGCAGTATTTCTTCTTTAAGTTTTAAACTTGAAATTTTTGTCATTTCGGTCAAATATGTATTCAAGTTTAACCTAATTCCATTGCTTCCGAATCTTCATTGTTCTTTATACCAGAAAAATATAGCAATAGATTGAGTTTATTCAGTCGCGAGTCGGTAATCTACGGTGCTCAGACCTCGAGTCGCAAAAGTTCTGCCTTTGGGGTTTGTCAAAGAGTAATAGAGCGAATCATCCTAGGCGTAACAAGAGCTGACAAAATAAGAAACGCCACACTGCGCTCATAAACGGGCATTATGGACGTAGGAGAAAAGGCTGCCAAGCTAAAATGAGATTGGGTGGGTCACGCTGCGTCGCATGCTCAGTGACCGCTGGGCAATAGCTTCCACAAAGTAGCCGCCGAGGTCGACGCAGGAAGAGGTGGCGGGACGACCTAGACGCCTACTGCGAGGGTTGGTCCGAGGTGGCTCGGGACAAAAAGATCTGGAAGCAGTTGAGGGAGGCCTTTGGCCAGCAATGGGACAGAATAGGCTGATAAAAAATAAAAACATAAAGAATCAAAACATAGGCTAGTATTGCTAAATGTCGTATTGCCCAATAACGAACACAAACAGAACACTCGTAACAAATTAAGAGCGCGTAGGCTGTGCAAATATTTGGCCCCGTTATTTTATAGAGCTGATTGATCAGTTAATATTCTCCATTAGGTGGACACATGCTTCGCTCATTTATGAGACGCTAGTGCTACGATTGATATGTAACGAACGCAAAGTAATTTTTTATTTGACAGTATTATTCAAATAATCTATCACCGATTTATCATCATCATATCAGCCGAAAGACGTCCACTGCTGGACATAGAAACACACAACAACAGGTCCTGTGCGTCTCGCATCCATCGGCTACACGTGACTCTCACCAGGACCTCCATCTTGCCGTTTTAAACTAAGCGATCGTTACAATATTGGCGACAATCAACACCCAGCCTTTTTAGCTTGCTTTTGCTCATTTAAATATGTTAACATACTTATAAAGTAAAACAGACCTACATTCCATGAAGGTAATTTATAGAAAAAGTAAGCTAAATAAACTACACCTTGATATACCTAGTTTCCGCGATCAATTAGTCGGTTTTATCAAAAACAAGTACAATTTCCGTCGTATCTACATACTTGCTGGCGCCGGTGAAAGGCGCGGACAATTATTAATCGGTTGATGCACCTCGATATTATATCGATAACTTTACTTTGAAAATGTTTCCTTCTGTAATATGAGTAATGATTTCTTCATTTATGACATCTTTGGAAGTTTATATACAACTTTGGAAAATTTTTCAATTCGAAAAAGAATTACATTGTTACCTAAGGGTAATTTGTAAAGTCAAATAATAATGTGTAATTGTAAGGTAGAATGTAATTTTCCTATGCGAGATGTTGAACAAGTAATCTTAGTCTTATAATTCTTAGTAAAGTTACAATTAACTTGATTTTTTTTTTCAAAAGCGTTGTTTATTTTTTCTGACTTTACAAAGTGGTCTTCTGTCAGACCGGATTAGTCATTCACTTATTCTGACAGAATGATTTTGATAGTTTCTTCGCCTTCAAAAGCGTATATTACTCTTGTTAAATATGAATTTACTGATTTAGCTTATGAAATACAAACACTTGTATAAGATTCCACTGGAGGTTTACTGATACTGTGATATAAACAGGCTTTCGGAAACTATCT
Source organism: Melanchra persicariae (assembly GCA_947386135.1). Classification (NCBI taxonomy): domain Eukaryota; kingdom Metazoa; phylum Arthropoda; class Insecta; order Lepidoptera; family Noctuidae; genus Melanchra; species Melanchra persicariae. The sequence goes on along the minus strand of OX376661.1, from coordinate 1,251,874 downwards.
CCATGATGTTATACCATAGATTTAAACTGGCTGTCCGAAAGTTTGTTATACGCGTTCACCATACAAGAAACAAGTTACTTTTATTGTCTTGCGCACGCGATCACTCCCGAAGTTTACCGACCGCGAGGCGAGTTTCCTTTGGTCTAGACTGGCCATTTACAGGCCAATTTTTGGCGTCATAAAACGTGTGGTCCGCCCTGTTACCATAGAAGTTAATTGGTCTTAACAATATCTTTTCTCTTCCAGTCCTGGGCTGGCTCCGGCGCTCAGTACAGCGCGGTTACTCGGTGGGGCAGTTCTGGTACCTGGTGGCGGCGGAGTGGTGGGGCAACTGGCTCGCCTACACCTCGGGGAACAGTACGGACAACTGCTGCCGCGCGCCGCAGCGGCACATCGACGAGGCCATCGTGTGCGATGAGAGCTTCACTAGTAACTCTACAGGTGGGTGAGAGAGGTGGGGCAGTTCTGGTACCTGGTGGCGGCGGAGTGGTGGGGCAACTGGCTCGCCTACACCTCGGGGAACAGTACGGACAACTGCTGCCGCGCGCCGCAGCGGCACATCGACGAGGCCATCGTGTGCGATGAGAGCTTCACTAGTAACTCTACAGGTGGGTGAGAGAGGTGGGGCAGTTCTGGTACCTGGTGGCGGCGGAGTGGTGGGGCAACTGGCTCGCCTACACCTCGGGGAATAGTACGGACAACTACTGCCGCGTAATGTTGTACACTCATTGTCACCGCAACTACACGTTCAAGCGCGTATCTTGGATACGGGTGGGACAAATATGTCAATCTATTCAGCCCAGGTCTTCAAGAAAGGCCAAAAACGCGTTGTACTCTCTGTTGAGATGAGTACAGTTGAAAGGAAAGTGGTGAATGAAAGTCTTTCGTTTCTCCTTTGCTGAATTTCATCTGCCTTTCAAACATTCCATATAACTCAGCCAACCATAATCAACCATGGCTATTTTTTTTTGTATTTACTTGATTTTTCAGAGCACATTGATCACTTAGATGTTAAAACCAGATAATATCGATGTTTTGTATTATCTAGTAAGTTTTCCGTCTCGATGTCGTAGAATCCATGGGCTCGCTGCTCTGGCGCGCGGAGACGGCGTCGCTGGGCAGCGCGGGCAGCAGCAGCGGCGTCAGCAGCGCGGCGCCGCGCGCGCTGCGCCACCCGGGCCCGGTGGACAACAAGAGGCTACTCGCGCCGAATCTATTGAAGGTAATAACAACAAAAAATTAAAGCTTCTTTGTCGAGCGTATTTTTATTTATTTCCTTTAGGGCGCTTTAGTCCGTGTCGGATCTGCCCTAGAAGTGGTTTAAGCATTAAAAAAAACTAACCTGTCCGTGGCGAATCTGCCCTAGAAGTGGTAAAAGCGTCAAAAAAGACCTAAAAACTTAACCTATCCGTGTCGGAGCTGCCCTAGAAGTGGTTTAAGGGTTAAAAAACCTAACCGTTGTCACTAGACCGCCGACCGGTGTCTCAGTCTGTTCATCTCATTGAACGCATCATTGTTGCAAGGTAGTTTGCCGTTTAATTTCGAACAGTCTAGCTCTTCAATGGGGAGACCTAATGATTTCACCCTACTTAAGGCCACGTATGCTTGACCAGTAGCGAAGAGCTTCGAGTCTAAGTATACAACGGCATGGTCGACAGTACTACCCTGCATTTTGTGTGCTGTGCAAGCCCAACAAAATGTAATTGGCAGCATTCTTTATTCTTCAGTGATGACCAGTGATCGGAGTAGGTAGATTGAAATGGGGTCATTGATCCGAAACGTATATATTAATATGGACATTCCTCCGGAATTGGTGGATTATTAAAAAAAAACCTTCGATTGTTTTTATTATTCAACAGATAAATAATGAATTAATTTAGTTTTGATACCTTCCTTTAAATTTTGAATTGAGTAGGAATAATATCACTACCAACATTAACAATATTTAATTGAATCCGGAAATACCGGAATTACTTTCCGGGAAAATGGCTTATCCATGTTATTCTTTCTGTGTGCATTTATGATACAAGTACCAAAAATCAATCTACCTACTCCGATCACTGGTGATGACTATACTTATGACTATACTTTTCTTGGGTTTATTGAGATGACCACCGTCTTTACCGAATTCTATACGGACGGATGGTATGTCAGTATCATACGTTTGTGCTCTAAAAAAATCTCAGCAAGTCATTTTTGATACCCATATTGTAGGAAAGCATAAAAAACTTGTCCGCCATCTTTAGAAGTCCGCCATATTGAATTTAGAGAGACGTCAATTTCATTTTCTAGTTATTCTCAGCAAGCCCTTTCATTTGATATCCATATTGTAGGAAAGCATAAAAAACTTAATCCGCCATCTTTAGAAGTCCGCCATATTGGATTTAGAGTGACGTCACTTAAATTTTCGAGTTATTCTCAGCAATCCCTTTCATTTGATACCCATATTGTAGGAAAGCATAAAAAACTTAGTCCGCCATTTTTCGATGTCCGCCATATTGGATTTAGAGTGATGTCATTTCATTTTTCGAGTTATTTTCAGCAATCCCTTTTATTTGATTCCCATATTGTAGGAGTGCATTAAAAATAACAAGTTCGCCATCTTGGGTGTTCCGCCATGTTGGATTTAGGTTGACGTCACACAACAACCATGCATTGTCATCCAAACTAAACGTGTATATGTCGCAGCCATCTAGCTGAATCAGCCGTTTAATTGGTTGCCTAGCCTTTTCATTTAAATGTGCCGATTTTTTTGCGACTTTAGTGACATCTTATGTTCAATATCGTTTGATGACTTGCCCATGACACTTATGTCGCTGATTAAACGGCACAGTTCAATGAAAAGGCTAGACTTTTAATGAAACGGCTGATTCAGCTAAAAGCCTGCAATTTCAGCTCAATAGGTTGAATATACCTGCTTCAAAATTGAGTTGTAAGATTCCACCCGAAGAAACAGTTACATACACTGCAAGTTAAATAATGGTTACTATGACACAGGTTGTTTTAATGTTGGCAATGAGCTAACTGTTTCAGAAACTTTTATAGAGGATTTATAGCATGGAAGTAGATAAAAACTTTTTTTATCTACACTCGCAACGTAATGTTCCAAATATGAATTCAAAAACGAATGCATAAATACATACTTTTTTTTCGTGGATAGGTAAAATTTAAAAAAAAAACCTTTACAGTTCAACATTTTCCTTCGATTTTTAAACAACTGCACCATAAAATAACTTTTTAATTTTTATAGCACACTTTTTCTTTTTAATTTTTGGCGCGGGCTCATTGACTTAAGTCAATGAGCCAGCTTTTATCTTTGTCTATGTTTGAGCGCGCTGCGCAGTCATTCGAATACGCAATGAGAATATCCGCCATATTGGAATTAACTATTTTTCCACTTATTTTATTTCAACTGTATGAGTGAAGATAAAATAGTGTATGCAACGGCATATAATTAGGTATTAAAACACTCGTGTGATGCTATTATCACACTCGGCTACGCCTCGTGTGATAAACCCACACTCGTGTTTTAATAACCCTTTTTATATGGTCGTTGCATAAACTACTATAATAAATCTTTGAATTGTTGCCCAAAATTTATGACGGCTCAGTTGTTATTTCCGTTACAGCCGTCATTGCAGCCTTTTATGGCCAAGTGTGCCACTGATGCTACGACCATACTACAGTGATATAATTAGGGTCATAATTGAAACAACACCTAGGTGAAGCCACGATTTTTTGCTATAATTATATGGCACGTGACGGTAGGCAGTAGTTCCGGTGGCGGTCTTTTCATTTAATTATTTATTTATTTATTTAAACTTTATGTACAATAGTGTTTCATGGGCGGACTTAATGCAACAAGGCATTCTCTATCCTCTTTTTCCGCATATCATATCAGACGATTACGGCGGTAATTTTTGCGTGAAGTGGCAGCACTACAGTTGGTTCAATATGCGACATGAGGTCAACGAAATCGCACGATGAACGCACGTGCCGACTGACAGGGCATCATATAAAAGGGTGCTTGAGTTTTTAGAAGCATTCCAATCGGAACCAAGTCTACGGTATACCCGACAGAAGAATCATATTAAAATCCATATCCTAGAACATTGTTATATCTAGGTAAACTGTAGTGTAATCACACCACTCCACGCGATAATTTAGGCAGTAATTGAATGCCATAATTATTGCGGTTAACGGGCAAATGTCGGTAACCTTAGTCCTCTTACGGATATCGTCATTCCTGATTCGATCACGCGAGGAAACTCCGAGCATTGCCCTCTCCATTGCTCTTTGGGTGACTTTAAGCCTTCTGATGAGGCCCGAAGGATCACGAAATTGAAGTTGCAGTGGGCAGGGACATTGCTCGCAGATCAGATGGTCGATGGGGCTGAAAAGTTCTGGAGTGGTGACCGTGTACCGGAAGACGCAGCGTTGAAAGGCCTCACATAAGTTGGACCGATGACCTGGTGAGGGTCGAGGTCAGTGGACGTCTTTCGGCTGATATGATGATGATGATGAACGGGCAAATTACCGCCCGTTTACCACTAGTAAGGTAGTGTGGCCTCAGCATGACAAACTTGTCATCATCTTTCTCCTGCCGTTTTCCCAATGTATTTGATGTCACCTTTTTGCCAGCTGTCTCATCTTTCACACAGTGCATCGTTTCTTCAGTCCATTATCTGCCGTATATTGACGTACTTATACATACAGTTTTGAACTAGTTTCCTCTTCTATTCTAGGTCCGCACACTAACGGGCGAGGGCGGTCATCTCCGCCGCGATGTAACACTAGCACAGCACCGCGACTTCGAGCTCGTGCCCGACGCGCTGTGGAGGGCGCTCGCGCTGTGGTACGGCGGGCCGGATCCCTTGCCGAGACAGGTGAGTGTACGACGTGACGCTAGCACAGCACCGCGACTTCGAGCTCGTGCCCGACGCGCTGTGGAGGGCGCTCGCGCTGTGGTACGGCGGGCCGGATCCCTTGCCGAGACAGGTGAGTGTACGACGTGACGCTAGCACAGCACCGCGACTTCGAGCTCGTGCCCGACGCGCTGTGGAGGGCGCTCGCGCTGTGGTACGGCGGGCCGGATCCCTTGCCGAGACAGGTGAGTGTACGACGTGACGCTAGCACAGCACCGCGACTTCGAGCTCGTGCCCGACGCGCTGTGGAGGGCGCTCGCGCTGTGGTACGGCGGGCCGGATCCCTTGCCGAGACAGGTGAGTGTACGACGTGACGCTAGCACAGCACCGCGACTTCGAGCTCGTGCCCGACGCGCTGTGGAGGGCGCTCGCGCTGTGGTACGGCGGGCCGGATCCCTTGCCGAGACAGGTGAGTGTACGACGTGACGCTAGCACAGCACCGCGACTTCGAGCTCGTGCCCGACGCGCTGTGGAGGGCGCTCGCGCTGTGGTACGGCGGGCCGGATCCCTTGCCGAGACAGGTGAGTGTACGACGTGACGCTAGCACAGCACCGCGACTTCGAGCTCGTGCCCGACGCGCTGTGGAGGGCGCTCGCGCTGTGGTACGGCGGGCCGGATCCCTTGCCGAGACAGGTGAGTGTACGACGTGACGCTAGCACAGCACCGCGACTTCGAGCTCGTGCCCGACGCGCTGTGGAGGGCGCTCGCGCTGTGGTACGGCGGGCCGGATCCCTTGCCGAGACAGGTGAGTGTACGACGTGACGCTAGCACAGCACCGCGACTTCGAGCTCGTGCCCGACGCGCTGTGGAGGGCGCTCGCGCTGTGGTACGGCGGGCCGGATCCCTTGCCGAGACAGGTGAGTGTACGACGTGACGCTAGCACAGCACCGCGACTTCGAGCTCGTGCCCGACGCGCTGTGGAGGGCGCTCGCGCTGTGGTACGGCGGGCCGGATCCCTTGCCGAGACAGGTGAGTGTACGACGTGACGCTAGCACAGCACCGCGACTTCGAGCTCGTGCCCGACGCGCTGTGGAGGGCGCTCGCGCTGTGGTACGGCGGGCCGGATCCCTTGCCGAGACAGGTGAGTGTACGACGTGACGCTAGCACAGCACCGCGACTTCGAGCTCGTGCCCGACGCGCTGTGGAGGGCGCTCGCGCTGTGGTACGGCGGGCCGGATCCCTTGCCGAGACAGGTGAGTGTACGACGTGACGCTAGCACAGCACCGCGACTTCGAGCTCGTGCCCGACGCGCTGTGGAGGGCGCTCGCGCTGTGGTACGGCGGGCCGGATCCCTTGCCGAGACAGGTGAGTGTACGACGTGACGCTAGCACAGCACCGCGACTTCGAGCTCGTGCCCGACGCGCTGTGGAGGGCGCTCGCGCTGTGGTACGGCGGGCCGGATCCCTTGCCGAGACAGGTGAGTGTACGACGTGACGCTAGCACAGCACCGCGACTTCGAGCTCGTGCCCGACGCGCTGTGGAGGGCGCTCGCGCTGTGGTACGGCGGGCCGGATCCCTTGCCGAGACAGGTGAGTGTACGACGTGACGCTAGCACAGCACCGCGACTTCGAGCTCGTGCCCGACGCGCTGTGGAGGGCGCTCGCGCTGTGGTACGGCGGGCCGGATCCCTTGCCGAGACAGGTGAGTGTACGACGTGACGCTAGCACAGCACCGCGACTTCGAGCTCGTGCCCGACGCGCTGTGGAGGGCGCTCGCGCTGTGGTACGGCGGGCCGGATCCCTTGCCGAGACAGGTGAGTGTACGACGTGACGCTAGCACAGCACCGCGACTTCGAGCTCGTGCCCGACGCGCTGTGGAGGGCGCTCGCGCTGTGGTACGGCGGGCCGGATCCCTTGCCGAGACAGGTGAGTGTACGACGTGACGCTAGCACAGCACCGCGACTTCGAGCTCGTGCCCGACGCGCTGTGGAGGGCGCTCGCGCTGTGGTACGGCGGGCCGGATCCCTTGCCGAGACAGGTGAGTGTACGACGTGACGCTAGCACAGCACCGCGACTTCGAGCTCGTGCCCGACGCGCTGTGGAGGGCGCTCGCGCTGTGGTACGGCGGGCCGGATCCCTTGCCGAGACAGGTGAGTGTACGACGTGACGCTAGCACAGCACCGCGACTTCGAGCTCGTGCCCGACGCGCTGTGGAGGGCGCTCGCGCTGTGGTACGGCGGGCCGGATCCCTTGCCGAGACAGGTGAGTGTACGACGTGACGCTAGCACAGCACCGCGACTTCGAGCTCGTGCCCGACGCGCTGTGGAGGGCGCTCGCGCTGTGGTACGGCGGGCCGGATCCCTTGCCGAGACAGGTGAGTGTACGACGTGACGCTAGCACAGCACCGCGACTTCGAGCTCGTGCCCGACGCGCTGTGGAGGGCGCTCGCGCTGTGGTACGGCGGGCCGGATCCCTTGCCGAGACAGGTGAGTGTACGACGTGACGCTAGCACAGCACCGCGACTTCGAGCTCGTGCCCGACGCGCTGTGGAGGGCGCTCGCGCTGTGGTACGGCGGGCCGGATCCCTTGCCGAGACAGGTGAGTGTACGACGTGACGCTAGCACAGCACCGCGACTTCGAGCTCGTGCCCGACGCGCTGTGGAGGGCGCTCGCGCTGTGGTACGGCGGGCCGGATCCCTTGCCGAGACAGGTGAGTGTACGACGTGACGCTAGCACAGCACCGCGACTTCTTCTAAAATACAACGTGTTTGTACCAAGGTTGGGTGCGTTATCTAAACATTGGTCAAACAATCAGAACTATTTTTTTACCTTGATAGGCCCGCATTTGACTACTATCTCGCCTGATGGTAAGCGATGATGTGGTCGAAGATGAAGCACGCTTGCCTAGAAGTATCCTATCGCCGGAATGTAGAAGAATAATCATTCCGAAATCTTAGTATTTAGGCGGTTGTTTTAAATAAATCGCACTTCGCCATTACGACGTCGTCGTGACGTTGGCTGCTATTGGAACACACATTTGTGGTCTTTTTTTTCCGGCCGTTTTAAAGTGCTAATCGGGCATCTTCATCATATTGCTTAAAAGAAAACTCCTTCGTTCAGGCTCAAAATGTCCAATTCTCAAAATGTCCAACGGTGTCAAAATTCCAAAATGTACAATTCTCATAACGTCCAATTCCCAAAATGTTCAGTCTTTGAACCTTACTTCAAAACACTTTAAAGTTGCCTAAAAGGCGTAGAAGGAAGGTGGTTGAAAAAAAAATATCTCGAAGGGGATGGCGCCGTCTCCTTCTAACCTAACCTGTCCGACTCGGGGTGCCCAAAGTCCCGAGCTCGCTTCGCTCGCTCTTGCATCCTAAGTTCTTTTACGGCCGCTTTCTATAATATATCTCAATCGCAATCTTGATCCCGATCCTTGTCTGTAACCAATCAAAGGTGAGGATTGTGTGGTGAAGGACACAAATTCGGCCGTTGATTGGTTACAGACAAGGATCGGGATCAAGATTGGGATTGAGATATATTATAGAAAGCGGCCGTTAGGCAACTTTAAAGTGCTTTGAGGTTAGGTTCAAAGATTGGACATTTTGGGATGCATGAAGGAGCCTCCTCGTGTAGCGCAATTTGTTCCATCAGACACTCAACTGAACGTCTCGCCCGGCGCATCTTGGACAGTCTCACCTAACACCTTATAAGACTGACCAATCCATCCCTAGCGGTGGTAGAGCTAACACCCGCCTGGTTCGCGCCCACCCTCCCCCCTCCCCCCGGCGTCAAGCAGCCTGCTGTGTTTCGTCGACGCGTGGGAGTACCAGTGCCTCAAGGCATGCACTGGGCACGCTCGCTTCATCATGGACCTCATCTATCGCTTTCCGTTATCCGTTATTTCCGTTATCCGTTATTTATCCGTTTGCTTGTTTGTTTTGTTTTAGGTTATCCGCCCCCCAAATTCCGACGTTGAGTTGGAGTTATATCCTCTACATCTGAAGCTGTTACGACATGTTCAGAGCCCGCAAAGTACGTATTACAGATTTTAATCATTTTTTAACCGACTTCAAAAAAAGGAGAAGGTTCTCTTTTCGGTTGTTTTTTCATGTTTGTTACCTTATAACTCCGTCATTTATGAACCGATTTGAAAAATTCTTCTTTTAAGTGAAAGAATATACTTCTCGATTGGTCCGATTACAATTTCATCAAAATCAGTTCAGTAGTTTGGTTTTAAATCCAAATAGCTGGAAAACATGTCAACCAAGTAAACGAAATTGTTTATTTTGCTTTCCTGTGACTTTCCAGTGGTGTTAAGTGGGGGACCACTAAAAAGTGAAAAAAACTTTTTACAAAAAAAATACAACCGACTTATCTGGAATTCGGTTATACCAAATTCCAGATAAGTCGGTTGTATTTTTTTTTAAGTATTTGATGTTACATAGTCAACAGGCAGTCTATTTAAAAAAAAAATACAAAATAGAGCAACGGTAAGAGTAAATACAACTTGCATCATTACATTTTGAAAAAAGAGAAGAGCTGTGGTCGTAGTAATTGAGTAAAAAAAACGGGTTGAGAAAAAAAAAACATGATTAATTCCATAGCGTTAGCAATCAGGTTTGATGTCTGTTAGCATAAAATAAATCTCCTTCATTAGAGCTTGTTGTCCTCAGGAATTGCCCCCCTATCGGGTGGTGGCGGCGGCGCAGGCGCATCTCTGTACAGCAGCGTGCCGCTGTCGCCCGCGCCGCCCGACCGCCAGCTCGCCTACACCGCCGCCTTCTCCAGGCTAGCCACCGTCAAACAGGTGCCAGTACCATTGCTGTCATTTCAACCTTCTAAACTTCATAAAATATCCAAAGATGTGATGTCCGCAATGCAACGCTGGCTTCGGTTCTTAGTCGAGACGAGTGGCTGTCTTTTTCTATACGTTTTCGTTCAAAGACTGACACACAACTCCGATACGCAACGGCATTGTATTAAACGGCGTTACATTTAGTTTATTTCTTTAGAAATCATCACACGTGGGACGAGGTAGTACACCGCTAAACCTTCTACGACCTACTATTTATTTATACCATTTTCTTTTATCACGTCTCCCAGGTATGCGAGTTCCTCTGCGCCGCGTTAGGCCTGGCCCGCGAGGACATGCGCGTGTGGTCGGTGGGCAACACCGCCGTGCTGCTGGACGACGAGCGACCCACCCTGCACGAGCTGGGGCTGGACGAGCGTGCCAGGCTGCTGCTGGAGGTGCGGAACTGTGACCTCACCTGGCCCGAGGAGATAGGGGCGCTCAGGTAAGCTTCGTAACCAGTGATCTGATTGTGGAGGCCGTATGTTCATTAACGGGGTCCTGCGTAGGCCTTTGCTGCTCTGCTTTTGCGTTGAACTGTTGATCTGTGCAGTTTAAATGATCCATTTGCGGTGTCAAATCATCTCTTTGCGAAGACTAGTGCTCCAATTGTGGAGTCCAATGACTCATTTGTGGTTTCGCATGAACCATTTGCGGAGGCCTGTGCACCATTTGTGGAATCCTATAGTGCGATTGCAGACCCTTGTACCGCGCGTCACACAAGACATGATATGTCATACCACTTAAATACTACATCGCTCAAGCAGTTTGCAAAATTAGCATATACCCGAAGACTGTCATCGGGCAGTAGCCCACTTGTCATAGCACTGTTTAGTTGACACCTGATGATGAGGTTCGCCTCATCTTGTTCTTCATACCTATAAACTTCTGTACAATCAGACAACGCAAGTGTTTCTGAGTGGCATAAGGTCAGCTTATCTAGTCGGGGTATATTGCACGTTTGCGAAGTCCCATGATGCGTATGCTGAGTTACGTGATTCATTTTGCAGTCAGATTTCCCGATGTCGGGAGTCTATAGATGCGTTTACGGAGTCCCAGAGGCCCAAAATGCGTTTGTGGAGTCTACAAAGTCTAAAACATAACTTCACGTGCGTCCACATCTCAATGTAACGTACCTACTAATCGGTCAGCTGGTAGCAGCCTAATAACCGCGCCAAAATAACAATGATAGTTATGCTTATCAAAAGGAAAAATGGTACGTTATCCTACTCAGTTCCCCCAAAGATTAAATAAATGTGAATTATTTCACGTTTGTCCAGCTTAAAACAGTGATCATGAAGGTTCGTGAGTTTTTCGTCAGAGAAATAAAAATTAGTTCATTGTGGTAAAGTGTAATTTTCGTTACCTAATGTTGCTTCTTCTGAATTATTTCACTGATTAAAATCGTGAGTGAAATCAATGTTTATGGTTTGTGTGTTGGTTTAGCACGTGTTTTTTCGGAAGTGCTCAAGTAATATATGTTACGACTAAACAATGAATTTGTTTCATTTTATGATTTAAAAAAATTGATGGAAGGGGAAAGCGAAGCGTTAACGCTTTTTACTTCGTGATGAGCCAGTTCAATCTCGTTCTCGCCTGATAGTAAGCTATAGATGACATCAAATATGGAATGAGCGAGTACAGAAAATGCCTCTTTATGAATACAGAAGATTTCTTTGGAGACTGACGGGTTATAGGCGATAGGGAACACAGACGCTCGCTTGTTCTTTTGTAGTTTTAGTTTTCATCAAAATCGGGCTCGCGACTCCTTAGCTTGTTAAATTTTGATATGCGTCATGCTTGGCGCAAATAAAGTCTTTTTCTTTCTTTCTTTCATTATTGGATTTTTGATAAATCGATATTCCTAGCCAGGTATCAAAACAGAAGATTTTGAAAAAAAAAAATCACCTGTATTATTAATTGTTACACCATCCGAAAGTGTCACTAATAAGGATCAAATTCTGGAAAGTAATAACACACGGCATACTAAAGGAAAGCTCTAATTTTGAACAGATGAAAATGAGAGCTTTCCTTTAGTTTGCCCTGTGTCATTCATTACTTCCCAGAATTTGATCCTTATTATCAACACTTTCGGATGCAACCGGTTCGATTCCTGGCTAGGAATACATTTTTTTTTTAAATGTAACGATGCGGTTTTAGTTTTCATCAAAATCGGGTTCGAGACTCGTTTCAGTTTTTTTCGATATTCCTCATAGTTTTGGATTTGGCCATCCACGCACACTTTCAAAATTTAGAAAAAGAAGACATGTTGCGCCGACCCCAAATAAATTGGGAAAACGGCAGTAAAATAAATATAGGTTCAATGTCAGCAGCCCGACCCCACAGCAAAATACCGTATGACATAATGCTGTGAAAGTAACTAAAATAGACCAAACGTGCGGTTTCTACGTCTGTTAACTGTCTTATCTTTCTAACGGCATAACTGACTGAGCTTAGACGTAAGAAATGTTATATGGGGCCATTGTAATTTCTCGTCTAAAGTAATTCCTAGGAAAACCTACTGATTAATGAACTCCAGTTTTTCTCTATTTAATATGATGTTGTAGCGGCGTAAATGGCGCCACAAAAAAACCAACGTAGCAAAAATTACATCGCAACAACCAGACCCGCAACGCCACCTATCTCGAAAGCTGCGAACTAACTTGACAAAATTCTGAATCGCGAAATCAGAGTTAACCGTGCTATAAGAACATGTACAACAGCCCGAACATCAACTGTCGGGCAGTTGCCCATCAGACACAATAACCGTCTGGTTGGACCCTTATCAATGAAGGTATGCCGCGACTTTACACTCTGTTCCGCTACCTCCAAAAATGTCACATTCGCTTCTTTTAACATTTGGTAAAGTAAATCTAATTACATATGGTTTTTTCATTTAGTACCAAGTTGTGTGCCGTAAACTAATTTTTGGACCTGATAGTAATAGAACTATTGATGTCGTCAATATTTTGTGAACGTCGATCTATTTTTAATAATGATTGGTCAAATCCGCAAATAATACCATGTAAACAAAAAAAGGAATGGACCCAATATTGAACCTTGAGGAACGCCCATTATCATTTCCGACCTAGTGAGTTTACACCGTTTACCTGATCTTTAACCTGTCTATCCATCAAGTATGAACTAAGTAAATCAAGGGCTTTATTCCTAATCCCACAGTGTTCAACTTTCAACAAAAACGTCTCATGGTTAACGCAGTAGAACGCCTTCGTGAGGTCGAAGAATATTCCAATGACGTCTTGCGACTTTTTCCAGGTGTTAAAAATGTTCCTTATAATAGTGACAACGGCGACAGTTGTACAACGCCCTTTGGTGAAACCGTTCATGAAACTTGAAAATTTTATTAAAGTGACGTAACATCTGACTTAGCATTAACTTTTCAAACACCTTATTAAACTGGCAGAATTGACACAGGCCTATAATTGTTGGGTTCTTAACGATCACCCGATTTGAACAAATAAACGACTATACTGCCGGCGTTTCATAACTGAGTGTCCCACTCCGACCTGTGTGGGTCTTGAACTGATAGTGAATAATAGTGTAATGGTGCTATATTACGTTGTACAGTATGAGCAGCGGCTCCAGTCGAGCCACGGAGCGGCGCGAGACGCTGGTGGCGCCCAACCTGCCCGGCGCCACCGGCCTGCACAACCTGGGGAACACCTGCTTCATGAATGCCGCCTTGCAGTCCGTGAGTAGCTTGTATAGTATGAGCAGCGGCGCCACCGGCCTGCACAACCTGGGGAACACCTGCTTCATGAATGCCGCCTTGCAGTCCGTGAGTAGCTTGTATAGTATGAGCAGCGGCGCCACCGGCCTGCACAACCTGGGGAACACCTGCTTCATGAATGCCGCCTTGCAGTCCGTGAGTAGCTTGTATAGTATGAGCAGCGGCGCCACCGGCCTGCACAACCTGGGGAACACCTGCTTCATGAATGCCGCCTTGCAGTCCGTGAGTAGCTTGTATAGTATGAGCAGCGGCGCCACCGGCCTGCACAACCTGGGGAACACCTGCTTCATGAATGCCGCCTTGCAGTCCGTGAGTAGCTTGTATAGTATGAGCAGCGGCGCCACCGGCCTGCACAACCTGGGGAACACCTGCTTCATGAATGCCGCCTTGCAGTCCGTGAGTAGCTTGTATAGTATGAGCAGCGGCGCCACCGGCCTGCACAACCTGGGGAACACCTGCTTCATGAATGCCGCCTTGCAGTCCGTGAGTAGCTTGTATAGTATGAGCAGCGGCGCCACCGGCCTGCACAACCTGGGGAACACCTGCTTCATGAATGCCGCCTTGCAGTCCGTGAGTAGCTTGTATAGTATGAGCAGCGGCGCCACCGGCCTGCACAACCTGGGGAACACCTGCTTCATGAATGCCGCCTTGCAGTCCGTGAGTAGCTTGTATAGTATGAGCAGCGGCGCCACCGGCCTGCACAACCTGGGGAACACCTGCTTCATGAATGCCGCCTTGCAGTCCGTGAGTAGCTTGTATAGTATGAGCAGCGGCGCCACCGGCCTGCACAACCTGGGGAACACCTGCTTCATGAATGCCGCCTTGCAGTCCGTGAGTAGCTTGTATAGTATGAGCAGCGGCGCCACCGGCCTGCACAACCTGGGGAACACCTGCTTCATGCATGCCGCCTTGCAGTCCGTGAGTAGCTTGTATAGTATGAGCAGCGGCGCCACCGGCCTGCACAACCTGGGGAACACCTGCTTCATGAATGCCGCCTTGCAGTCCGTGAGTAGCTTGTATAGTATGAGCAGCGGCGCCACCGGCCTGCACAACCTGGGGAACACCTGCTTCATGAATGCCGCCTTGCAGTCCGTGAGTAGCTTGTATAGTATGAGCAGCGGCGCCACCGGCCTGCACAACCTGGGGAACACCTGCTTCATGAATGCCGCCTTGCAGTCCGTGAGTAGCTTGTATAGTATGAGCAGCGGCGCCACCGGCCTGCACAACCTGGGGAACACCTGCTTCATGAATGCCGCCTTGCAGTCCGTGAGTAGCTTGTATAGTATGAGCAGCGGCGCCACCGGCCTGCACAACCTGGGGAACACCTGCTTCATGAATGCCGCCTTGCAGTCCGTGAGTAGCTTGTATAGTATGAGCAGCGGCGCCACCGGCCTGCACAACCTGGGGAACACCTGCTTCATGAATGCCGCCTTGCAGTCCGTGAGTAGCTTGTATAGTATGAGCAGCGGCGCCACCGGCCTGCACAACCTGGGGAACACCTGCTTCATGAATGCCGCCTTGCAGTCCGTGAGTAGCTTGTATAGTATGAGCAGCGGCGCCACCGGCCTGCACAACCTGGGGAACACCTGCTTCATGAATGCCGCCTTGCAGTCCGTGAGTAGCTTGTATAGTATGAGCAGCGGCGCCACCGGCCTGCACAACCTGGGGAACACCTGCTTCATGAATGCCGCCTTGCAGTCCGTGAGTAGCTTGTATAGTATGAGCAGCGGCGCCACCGGCCTGCACAACCTGGGGAACACCTGCTTCATGAATGCCGCCTTGCAGTCCGTGAGTAGCTTGTATAGTATGAGCAGCGGCGCCACCGGCCTGCACAACCTGGGGAACACCTGCTTCATGAATGCCGCCTTGCAGTCCGTGAGTAGCTTGTATAGTATGAGCAGCGGCGCCACCGGCCTGCACAACCTGGGGAACACCTGCTTCATGAATGCCGCCTTGCAGTCCGTGAGTAGCTTGTATAGTATGAGCAGCGGCGCCACCGGCCTGCACAACCTGGGGAGCACCTGCTTCATGAATGCCGCCTTGCAGTCCGTGAGTACTTTCCATAGAGAGAGAGAACCACACTTGTGGTTAAATGGATTGCCAAATACAAGATAAAACATTTTCCACTGAATTTATCTAAAAGAGGAAATAAACCTCAATTCAGTATATTTTTCTATGTTCTAGGTATGGAACACCGGCCCTCTGACGAGGTATTTCAACTCAGGCATGCACCTGTACGAAGTTAACACAACCAACCCGCTCGGAACTAAAGGAGTTTTAGCGTTAAGATATGGAGAACTGTGTAAAGAGGTAACTTAATCACTTTAGCTTTTTGTATGACTTCCAATATTCGCTACCTATTTGTACTGTTTTTTCTAGTTGTATTACGGCGCTATGTATGATCCAATAGAGACCGTGCTTACTAGTTTTTTGAATCTATGGGAAACATAAAAAACAGTGTATGAAAAATTCTGAAAAGAAGATATCTTATTTAAGGATCTGACGACGGCTTCTTTGTCGTCACTGGTGTGGAGTTTTTGTAGTGTTCGTGTGGTCCTTTGGTCCAGTAGTGTAACAGCAGTGTAATTCTGTAGACATGACGAAGTGAAAACATAGGCGAAGTGAGTTGTCAAGCCATACAAAGAAATGGAATGACAGTTTACTTGTCGTTCAGTCCACCTAAGTGTAGACGGTGAGATGTGGACAGAACAGACCGGCTGTACGTGTGGGTGTGGCAGGTGTGGTCGTGCTCGGCGCGCTCGGTGGCGCCGCTGCGCGTGCGCTGGTGCGTGTCGCGCTGGGCGCGCGCGCTGGCGGGCGGCGGGCAGCACGACGCGCAGGAGCTGCTGGCGTGGCTGCTGGACGCGCTGCACGAGGACCTCAACCGCGCACAGCCGCGCCATCAGCCGCCGCTGCCGCACAGCGACGACTCCGACGGACGACCCGACCAGGTCACGAGCTGAACGATACTGCCTAATGGTGGCTCCACACGATTAAGACTTCCAAACAGACTTCCGTATTTTCCTATAGAATTTGGTCTTTGCAAAAAAGCAATGCAGACAAATGTCTGTGTGATAGAATTTTTTATTCAGAGTTCATGGTCTGTGCAGACAAAAACCTGTATCGTGTTGACCCACTGTTACGCTCGTTTTGGTACTGCATCAAACACTGCCCGTGTTTGATGTTTTTATTGTTTATGTGTTTGTATAAAGGTTATATCACGGGGTACCTTCAATGAATCTGTTTATTTTGCTAAAATAAAATAGCTTGTAATGAAAGTTGAATGTCCTTACAAAAAAAAGTATAACCACTGATCGAGATTCTTTCGAAGAGAGAAGTAGGGGCGGCTTCCGCTGATGTCGCCGTCTGCCACCGTGCAGGCGCGCGCCGATTGTTGCTCGTCGCGTCCCAGAGATGGCGTTACTTGTCACGCATTTGAACACGCAGTGAGCTGTGCAATTCACAACTAACAAAAGTCTCTGTCACCTACAGGTGGTAGCAGCAGAAGCCTGGGAACAACACACGGCTCGCAACGCGTCCATTATGACGGAACTATTCTATGGGCAGCTGAAGTCTAAAGTAGTGTGCGACACGTGCGCACGCGAGTCAGTGCGCTTCGACGCCTTCAACATGCTCAGCCTACCGCTACCCATGGAGTCCTATGTGTGCTGCGAGCTCAGGGGTATGTAGGCTACTACTAGAAATGGTATATCAGCCAAAAACTTCCATTGCTCGGCACATAAATCCTTCAAAAAATATCACAATGAACGATCCTGCGCCCTGTGTAACAAAATCTGTTTTCTGGACATCACCAATCTAAGCCCATTGCTGAACACAAGCCTCTCTGCTAATGCTACTGTACCAAAAATATTATGGGACACAATTCCAGTCACTGTCTTGGTGTCCAATGCTGCTTTCGATCGTGCTTACTATTTCAAACATGCTCATTTAAATAAAAAGATCATAACTTCGCGTGACCTTTGAATATTAAGTCTTAGCTAATTTGATGTGGTTGATGTTACAGTGATGCTGCTGGACGGTTCAGTGCCCATCAAATACGGAGTCAGAGTGAACTCGGAAGGAACGTATCTAGATCTCAAGAAGAAGTTGTCAGAACTGTGCGGACTAGCGCCTGAATCGTAAGTACAGTGTACATTTTATTTCTTGATATTCAATACAATTCCGACCCAAATCTAACACCCTCGGTAGCACCGGGAGTAGGGAGGGTATTGATTTGATTACAACCATAAAAATAAAGCGGTTGCACTAGATTTTTTTTTAAAGAAGCCTTTGACATCATCAGTCATCGTTGCGATTAAAGAAATTGAAGAGCATTGGCATAAATGGAACCGCATACAAATCTTCAAGCCTTATTTAAAGTAATCGCTATCAGGTTAAGCTTATATTTGGCTCTATCAGAGTAGCTACAAGCCTTTATCATGCGGTGTGCCTCAGGGTGCCATTTTTGGGCCACTGTTGTTCCTAGTATAAGTAACATACACCAAGCAGGCAAAGGTCATCTTGCTCTTTAAGCAGACGTTATAAATGTTTATTCTATTTTGGAAACGTAATCAATGCAATTATTAAGAGTGCGCAAGATGATTTAAATATCAAACTATTAGTGTCATTCTAACCCTCTGACAAATCACATCTCTAAAACCTCATCTATAAATTTTAAAGAAAAAAAAAAAACCCGGCCTATCCCGAATCCTAATCTTAGTATAAATAGCAAAGTTTTTAAAATAACAATTCAAGAAAAACTATTTGAGTTGATGCTTTTTAAGTGGAATTTATTGGAAAATCAGAACTGGCCATTTCAAATGTTTGACGCTAGAAGGCGTTATGAAGTTGGTCATCTTTTATGATTATTTGATCAAATTTTTGAAGTACTTTTGTTTACTGTAGGAAGTGTGGTAATTTTGTATGAAACGTGATTCTTCGTCTTTGATTACGGACTCATTTTGCCGTGTTATAATGTCCACGTATCTTGTCTTCCACAGAATGTTAATCGTGGAGCTATCAGGCGCGACAATCGGGCGAGTTTTCGATGACAACGCGAAAATCTCCGCCGTCAGTGCGACGGAACTGTACGCGTACGAGGTGCCGCACGACGAGGCCGACACCGACACCAGCGACTGTGACGACTACCCGCACGAAACTAACGGTGAGAGTACTCTCTAGCCTTGTGGCTTGCGGGAGTGTGGCATGCTCTCGTGAGCGTGATGGAACTGTACGCGTACGAGGTGCCGCACGACGAGGCCGACACCGACACCAGCGACTGTGACGACTACCCGCACGAAACTAACGGTGAGAGTACTCTCTAGCCTTGTGGCTTGCGGGAGTGTGGCATGCTCTCGTGAGCGTGATGGAACTGTACGCGTACGAGGTGCCGCACGACGAGGCCGACACCGACACCAGCGACTGTGACGACTACCCGCACGAAACTAACGGTGAGAGTACTCTCTAGCCTTGTGGCTTGCGGGAGTGTGGCATGCTCTCGTGAGCGTGATGGAACTGTACGCGTACGAGGTGCCGCACGACGAGGCCGACACCGACACCAGCGACTGTGACGACTACCCGCACGAAACTAACGGTGAGAGTACTCTCTAGCCTTGTGGCTTGCGGGAGTGTGGCATGCTCTCGTGAGCGTGATGGAACTGTACGCGTACGAGGTGCCGCACGACGAGGCCGACACCGACACCAGCGACTGTGACGACTACCCGCACGAAACTAACGGTGAGAGTACTCTCTAGCCTTGTGGCTTGCGGGAGTGTGGCATGCTCTCGTGAGCGTGATGGAACTGTACGCGTACGAGGTGCCGCACGACGAGGCCGACACCGACACCAGCGACTGTGACGACTACCCGCACGAAACTAACGGTGAGAGTACTCTCTAGCCTTGTGGCTTGCGGGAGTGTGGCATGCTCTCGTGAGCGTGATGGAACTGTACGCGTACGAGGTGCCGCACGACGAGGCCGACACCGACACCAGCGACTGTGACGACTACCCGCACGAAACTAACGGTGAGAGTACTCTCTAGCCTTGTGGCTTGCGGGAGTGTGGCATGCTCTCGTGAGCGTGATGGAACTGTACGCGTACGAGGTGCCGCACGACGAGGCCGACACCGACACCAGCGACTGTGACGACTACCCGCACGAAACTAACGGTGAGAGTACTCTCTAGCCTTGTGGCTTGCGGGAGTGTGGCATGCTCTCGTGAGCGTGATGGAACTGTACGCGTACGAGGTGCCGCACGACGAGGCCGACACCGACACCAGCGACTGTGACGACTACCCGCACGAAACTAACGGTGAGAGTACTCTCTAGCCTTGTGGCTTGCGGGAGTGTGGCATGCTCTCGTGAGCGTGATGGAACTGTACGCGTACGAGGTGCCGCACGACGAGGCCGACACCGAC
Organism: Melanchra persicariae; assembly: GCA_947386135.1. Classification (NCBI taxonomy): domain Eukaryota; kingdom Metazoa; phylum Arthropoda; class Insecta; order Lepidoptera; family Noctuidae; genus Melanchra; species Melanchra persicariae. The sequence goes on along the minus strand of OX376661.1, from coordinate 1,231,993 downwards.
ACCAGCGACTGTGACGACTACCCGCACGAAACTAACGGTGAGAGTACTCTCTAGCCTTGTGGCTTGCGGGAGTGTGGCATGCTCTCGTGAGCGTGATGGAACTGTACGCGTACGAGGTGCCGCACGACGAGGCCGACACCGACACCAGCGACTGTGACGACTACCCGCACGAAACTAACGGTGAGAGTACTCTCTAGCCTTGTGGCTTGCGGGAGTGTGGCATGCTCTCGTGAGCGTGATGGAACTGTACGCGTACGAGGTGCCGCACGACGAGGCCGACACCGACACCAGCGACTGTGACGACTACCCGCACGAAACTAACGGTGAGAGTACTCTCTAGCCTTGTGGCTTGCGGGAGTGTGGCATGCTCTCGTGAGCGTGATGGAACTGTACGCGTACGAGGTGCCGCACGACGAGGCCGACACCGACACCAGCGACTGTGACGACTACCCGCACGAAACTAACGGTGAGAGTACTCTCTAGCCTTGTGGCTTGCGGGAGTGTGGCATGCTCTCGTGAGCGTGATGGAACTGTACGCGTACGAGGTGCCGCACGACGAGGCCGACACCGACACCAGCGACTGTGACGACTACCCGCACGAAACTAACGGTGAGAGTACTCTCTAGCCTTGTGGCTTGCGGGAGTGTGGCATGCTCTCGTGAGCGTGATGGAACTGTACGCGTACGAGGTGCCGCACGACGAGGCCGACACCGACACCAGCGACTGTGACGACTACCCGCACGAAACTAACGGTGAGAGTACTCTCTAGCCTTGTGGCTTGCGGGAGTGTGGCATGCTCTCGTGAGCGTGATGGAACTGTACGCGTACGAGGTGCCGCACGACGAGGCCGACACCGACACCAGCGACTGTGACGACTACCCGCACGAAACTAACGGTGAGAGTACTCTCTAGCCTTGTGGCTTGCGGGAGTGTGGCATGCTCTCGTGAGCGTGATGGAACTGTACGCGTACGAGGTGCCGCACGACGAGGCCGACACCGACACCAGCGACTGTGACGACTACCCGCACGAAACTAACGGTGAGAGTACTCTCTAGCCTTGTGGCTTGCGGGAGTGTGGCATGCTCTCGTGAGCGTGATGGAACTGTACGCGTACGAGGTGCCGCACGACGAGGCCGACACCGACACCAGCGACTGTGACGACTACCCGCACGAAACTAACGGTGAGAGTACTCTCTAGCCTTGTGGCTTGCGGGAGTGTGGCATGCTCTCGTGAGCGTGATGGAACTGTACGCGTACGAGGTGCCGCACGACGAGGCCGACACCGACACCAGCGACTGTGACGACTACCCGCACGAAACTAACGGTGAGAGTACTCTCTAGCCTTGTGGCTTGCGGGAGTGTGGCATGCTCTCGTGAGCGTGATGGAACTGTACGCGTACGAGGTGCCGCACGACGAGGCCGACACCGACACCAGCGACTGTGACGACTACCCGCACGAAACTAACGGTGAGAGTACTCTCTAGCCTTGTGGCTTGCGGGAGTGTGGCATGCTCTCGTGAGCGTGATGGAACTGTACGCGTACGAGGTGCCGCACGACGAGGCCGACACCGACACCAGCGACTGTGACGACTACCCGCACGAAACTAACGGTGAGAGTACTCTCTAGCCTTGTGGCTTGCGGGAGTGTGGCATGCTCTCGTGAGCGTGATGGAACTGTACGCGTACGAGGTGCCGCACGACGAGGCCGACACCGACACCAGCGACTGTGACGACTACCCGCACGAAACTAACGGTGAGAGTACTCTCTAGCCTTGTGGCTTGCGGGAGTGTGGCATGCTCTCGTGAGCGTGATGGAACTGTACGCGTACGAGGTGCCGCACGACGAGGCCGACACCGACACCAGCGACTGTGACGACTACCCGCACGAAACTAACGGTGAGAGTACTCTCTAGCCTTGTGGCTTGCGGGAGTGTGGCATGCTCTCGTGAGCGTGATGGAACTGTACGCGTACGAGGTGCCGCACGACGAGGCCGACACCGACACCAGCGACTGTGACGACTACCCGCACGAAACTAACGGTGAGAGTACTCTCTAGCCTTGTGGCTTGCGGGAGTGTGGCATGCTCTCGTGAGCGTGATGGAACTGTACGCGTACGAGGTGCCGCACGACGAGGCCGACACCGACACCAGCGACTGTGACGACTACCCGCACGAAACTAACGGTGAGAGTACTCTCTAGCCTTGTGGCTTGCGGGAGTGTGGCATGCTCTCGTGAGCGTGATGGAACTGTACGCGTACGAGGTGCCGCACGACGAGGCCGACACCGACACCAGCGACTGTGACGACTACCCGCACGAAACTAACGGTGAGAGTACTCTCTAGCCTTGTGGCTTGCGGGAGTGTGGCATGCTCTCGTGAGCGTGATGGAACTGTACGCGTACGAGGTGCCGCACGACGAGGCCGACACCGACACCAGCGACTGTGACGACTACCCGCACGAAACTAACGGTGAGAGTACTCTCTAGCCTTGTGGCTTGCGGGAGTGTGGCATGCTCTCGTGAGCGTGATGGAACTGTACGCGTACGAGGTGCCGCACGACGAGGCCGACACCGACACCAGCGACTGTGACGACTACCCGCACGAAACTAACGGTGAGAGTACTCTCTAGCCTTGTGGCTTGCGGGAGTGTGGCATGCTCTCGTGAGCGTGATGGAACTATAAGAGTAGAGGAAGCACTACCGCACTGTCTGAGGCTGTATGATTTGTAGTGTAGCTAGCATGCGGGGCCCGCGAGCTGCGTGTGCCGACACTCGCGCGGGCCGCCAGGCACTGATCTTACTCACAGAGTACCTGACTCGGCCGGTTTCACTGTAAAGCTTTTAATTGTAACCTTCGCCACAGTTTAATTCTCAGAGAAGCTGTGTGTTTTGATTTTGATTTTAAATTAAAAAAATGGCACAATGTTTCAAAATTATTCCTAATGTAAAAATCTGACGTTAGAAAAGTAGTTTTTGATAATAGTTTAGCGTCCTTGTAGGTAGTGTGTGCGGAGAAAAATAAAGTTTGTACACTGAGTCAGGATAGATAAGAGTTTATTAACAAGCGACAGTAGATATAGTTCACAGCACAAGAAGAACACTTAACGAAATAGGAAGAAGGAGTAAACAGAAAGTACAGTGTTGAGAACAATAACTTATCACGATAGCGAGTACGTAAGCGGTTAGCACGACTAGCAAGCGTTAGCACAAGCGCGTTAGCGGACCGAGCGCGGGCGACACAGCGATCGCTTACAAGGCAGTGGGACTGGCGGGCGTCGGGCGGCCGGCGCACGTCCTGCGCGGGAGTCGCTTTGGAATGCGAGTCCCCACCTCGCGCGGTAATCAATGGAGCGCTCCGGCGGCCGACCGGTTAATTATCTAATATGAAGCCTGGTTCGTTTGTCTGTCCGTTCAGACTATTAAATTAAGTTATGTATTAGATACAATACTACGGCAACGTTTTACAATAAAAATGATTGAATTTACAATAAAGATTATCACACTTACAATAAATATTATTAATAACATAAGATGTAAAATGGCATGGTATATACCTACATATATAAAAATCTTTGTTTGGGCAACACTCTGCCATAATAGGAATAGTTTGAAGATTTAATTTGATTGTAAGATTATTTGTATCTTTTAAGTATCATTTGTAGCTGTGTCTCCGAATTCAGTTCTATAAATATTTTTCCCCTTTTATCATAACTGCGAGTCGCTTGGACTGTCCTTAATTCTTTATTGTACACCTGACTGACTGACTGTGTATATTTGTTGTGTTTTATATTTATAATATCAGTGCTGCCTAACATATTCGTTAGTTCAACTAACCATTTTAGAGTATTTGATACTCGACTAAAGAGAAATCCTACTTTATTGTTGGCACAGGCTGGTGCTCGGAGTCGCAGCAGCAATGGGCGGAGGTGAGTGTGGGCGGCGGCAATACTTCCTCACTCTGCATGCCAGCACTCTTCTGCTTCAAGGTTAGCTACGCGCACAGCACGGACATGCTCACACACTACACTGACACCAGGTCTTTCTGATGCAGCGTTAAAGAGAATACAGAACAAAAAAGAAATGCAAAACTATCAACAACTGTCCTTATCCCGTGTTACTTGGGGTCGGCGCAACACGTTTTTTTCTTCCATTCTGCCCTGTCAGCCGTCATCTAGCCGCTATCACTGACTATCAACAAATGTGTTTTTGGGAAAATAACTTTAACACCTACACATTAAGACCATAATTTAAAAAAAATCTCGACTCTGTTTAGCGACTGAAGCCCACTTGCGCAAACCTAACGCAGAGTTAGTTGCTAACACGAGATTAAAATTAAAAAAAAATCGCATTCAGTATTAAGAAGTCAGTCAAAATCAACCTTGTTTACTGGTACAAAAAGTCGATATTTGTTGTAATAAATATTACATTGATCCATAACATGTATTCAAGAATGATTTGAATACAGTAAAAAATTCTCTATCATACAGCTCGTGATCGTCCTTTGCGATGTTTGAAAAAGAGGAGCTCGGTGATATTGACATTTGACGTTTGCATCAGAAAGCCGAAAATGAACAGAAACAAAAACTACACTGCCGTAGCAATTCATTAAATTGTCCGTCTTTATATAAAAACGTTTTCATCTGTATTTGGGAAGTATACTTACAAAATAGTTATGTCCCGATCTTCCGACGATAAAATAAAATAAAACATAAAAAGATGTCGAACCGAAAAAAAAAAACTTATTTATTTACTAGGGGTTTTGGGCTACATTCACGGAAAATTGATTTAGAATAATCTGATTATTATATAATTCTGTTGCACAATAATCCTTCTATTTTAGATAAGGTTTCCTTCCTCTCATGTGATGTATGATGAATATTGATGAATCAGAATATATACCTTATTGTAATTTCAATGGAGTTTAAAATAGAGTGAAATAAAAATGAGAAAATAACAAGCAATGCAATGAAAACGCTTTTATGTCCCCGTTCGGTGATGGCATGTAAGTGTAAGTGAAATATTCGACTACCTTACATAACATAACACATAAAGTTGTACATAAGAACATACTGTATAATACCACATTCGCGAACTATGACGTCGTAGTGTAAAGTGCTGACTAACTTAACCGTGTACATATTTGTGGAACTGATTCTTTTGTGTACCAACTCAACTAAAGCTGGAGTATTGCTATCTCTTACTAGCAGATGGAGCGAGAAAAAACAAGAGAACAATAATATAACATAACAACAACTACCGTCTCTTTCTTTCTTCACCAGTATAAGGAATAGTAATAGTCCTACTTGAGTTGGTACCCAAAAGAATGGGGCCGTTGTTCGTATGTTTGTGTTGAGAAAACAGAGTCGTGATGGAGTGTTGACGTGACCAGGTAACAGATGACACTAGATTTTGCACTGTACCGCCATTTTGTTTTCTTTTATCATCCGTTTGTTTTTAGATTTTATTGTTACGTAGAAAGTGATGTTTTACCATAGTTTCCAACAAGTTTCCTGAAGCTAGATGTAGCTTTTTTGCAAAATAATACACTTTGATTATTAAATATTTAATGAAGATCATCTATCGCGTTTCTCATAAATATTTGTTATTTGTATAGTTTTCTAGAAATATCACCTTCGGTTTCTGAAAGAGTAATTAATTCTTATGTTAGATTCTGTGATTGGTTGACAGTAATAACAGCGGCCGATCATATCACTAAATGTTAGTTAAAAAAGTTTAATTTTCTTTCAGAATTCGATTGCCAGTTAGGCACCACACTGGCTAAACGCTATGCGTTTGTAGAATGTATATAAAATATTTGGTAGAGGTCACTTTTGTACAAATTCGCTTCTATTTTGTTTTCCAAATTCTTTATGAATATTTTTTTTTGTTGTTCCTGGCAGTCCCTCTGACAATAAGCCTTTGCTTTTAGTCCAAAGAGCAGATTTTTAAATTTCAGATCAAACAAAGTTCGAAAAACATCTTGAGGTCCAGAATAATTGTCGGTGGTCTTAGAAATGGTTTATCAATTTTGACAAAATGTCCATTGTAATACTGAGTGACGGAAAAAAAAATCTATAGTGATGTTAATTCAAGGCAAAATAGCCTTTACATCAAAGGTGCATATGTAACATTGATAAACTGCTTTTCAGTCACCTACCAAGGTTGGTTCAGGCGTTCCCAAGGCTAAGAAAACCACCCGAAAATCTACATTATAATCGAACAACGGTTTCAGCGATCGAGATCGGAAATTCTTATGTCCCAGAGTCCACCAACCACGTTCTACAACCATGCCGTGTTCACGGATGGAGAGTACCGGAGCAGCACGCTTCCGAAGGATATCGGGAAGAACGGAAGCAGCTCGCCGACGCTCAGCGTGCGGTCGTTGAACCTGAAGCCGTCGAGCCCGCGCCTGCCGAAGGTCAAGTTCGGGTCATCGCCCTCCAACATGTGCAAGATGGGTGACAGCAAGGATGTGCCCGTCGCGGTGGGCAAGATACAGTATTTGGTGGCTGTTCATAGGTAAGTGTTTGTTTTTGCATTTGTAGTTCTTGTGTAAATATTATGTTGAGTTTCAGTGTCTATCATACTGTGTAGAATCCTTTGATCTTTCAAAATATATTTGTGTCAAGCTAATTTTGACCATATTATTTATACGCGTTCAGTTTTTTGTAAAATGGCATTTTAGATGTCTCACGCAGATGATCCCTCCCGAAGATTACCAGCCGCGTGGTGAGTTTGCTTTGGTCTAGACGAGCTAATGACGTTACGATGTCCCTAACACCCTGTATATGTCCCATATACAGGGTGTTAGGGACATCGTAACGCAAACTTCACGAAAAGGCTACACTTAATGCCATTAACCAAATTGTAGAAGTCATTAATCTCGCTAATGATCGGTTTACAGACCACACATGAAAAATGTCTTTTCTGGACGGTATGTTAGACGCTACACACACATGGGTTAGTTAGTGTTTTGCTATAAGGCAGGATGCGTTGACCTTTTGCAACAAAACAGCTGAGCAGATGCCTAATTCTGGTTTTATTTACATTGCTTATTTAGTGAAAGTAGTGGTTTAACAATTTTTTTATAAAAAATCACATTGGGTTGGGTAAGAGTAACGATTATGAACAGTCTAAAGTAAAAAAAACGCCTGAAAAAAATGATGAAAAAGCCGACGAAAAATTCCAACGCGGGGGGGTCCAGAATCATGACCTGGATCCATGGTATTCGTTTGTGCGTCGATGTCCCTTACACGCTGTAGAGGTGTCAGAGAAACGTGCGGTTTGCCCTGTTCTTACATCCAACCTTCGTGGAATGCTGGCATCAAATAGTTTGATGGTATTTTATAAAGGCCATGCAAAAATAGAATATACTAAACCTGGAATGTGTACGAAAACAGCAGTAGGTACGTTTTCTTGCGATTTCAGGTTTGCTCTCATAGATAAAGATATTCACAGTGATGAGTATAATGATCCCTTTTCAAGTTTTGCGCTAATTCTTGACTCTAGTCTAGGTCAGAGGTGACAGAGACAAAGTCGACGATGGAGTGAGTAACTTTGAAGAGATTAGGGTTGAATTCGTTTGGAAATACACACTGAGAGTTCCACTCCTTTGATGTGCGCATTATGTCAAGGCTGTGTTTGAGAGCTGCAATATTAGTACCTAATATTTAATTTTCATAATAAAAATGTTGTTATATATACTAATATGATTGATGATGATTGTTAGTTTCAATTCATTACCTGAGGAATTGGTGGATTGATTGATTGATCAATCAAGTGATCGATTGATGTTACATGTTACTTTACTTTAGTTCATTTTTAAAATTAAATGTTTAGTGAAATTTAATATAAAACAATACGAATTACCAGCTGACAGCGTTGAAGACGAATTTTTTGATGCTACATTTTAGTTTGTTGTAAGTTTCGTGTATTAATAATAATAAAATAATAAGCATCTAGGTAATTTGCAACCATAGAACATTTTACCTAATTTAATTAAGTTTGAGAACTTTATTTCTCAAAAAGAATATAATACAATGTCATGATATAAATTTCTATGCTGGTGGGTTAAATACCTGAAATAAATAATAAAATAATAATAATAATATAATAAAAATTTATTGAAATAATAATAAGTTTACAAAAGTGTACATATGGTTCAGCAGTATAAATATTAATCTAGGCTTATTATAGTATTATAATTATCTGGATAAAAAAACTATGATTTGACAAATATATAAGTTTACAGTTGCATACAAAAATAGGATACTGAAGGTTGTGTAGTGCGTTGCCCGATTTAGGTTTATTTAAACCTGTGTTTCAGGCCATCTCTACGACGCGACGACGGAACAGTCATTTAATTAAACAAAGATAATATTCTGAATATCTAAGCAAACAAAATTTTGCGTTACCTTATTAACTAGGCTTATTAGATATCTTTAAATCTATAACTAAAGTTATTATAAATATTAGGTAATGTAATTATACTATGTCAGCTACTCTATGTCAGCACCTCTAGTAGTTTTTCCGTGTCTGAGTAATTTAGTTTTGCTAAATAATCGAATAACATTATACTACACTGATTATTACTTACATTATATATCTTTAGCAATTTGTTAAATTTATTATATAAGAAAGGTCCTAGAAATAAATAAAATCTTTTAATGAAAGCATGTTTAGTCTGAGGATTTGTGCAGACCAGATCCTTTCTTCTTTTGTCTGAAGGTATTGGTCTAAAATCTAGTTCTGTGTGTTGCAGTAAAACTACACTTAAAACAAATAGTTGTCGAACTGTTAGCACCTTGCATGCCATATAAAGCTGGTGTGTGGGAAATCTGAATGGGCGACAAGTGGCGACTTTTAGAATTGCTCTTTGAGCACGTTCTAGAAGTAGTAAACTTGATTTAGCAGCACCACCCCAGGAAGTTATGCAGTAGGTAATGATAGATTGACACAAAGCCAAGTAAACCTGTTTAATTAATTTAAAGTCGGCTATGTCCCGTAAACTCTTAAAAATGTATATTAATTTTCGTACTCTAGTGCATAATAAATCGATGTGTTTACGGAAGTTTAGGTTTGTGTCAATCGTGACGCCTAGGTATTTGATATGGTCAGCTTTAATTAAAGTGGGACAAGTGCATGCTGTGTCAGCGTACGAGTATGTATTACAATTATTGTGCGCGTGAATGTTTTGATTAGTATGCGTCGCGTTAGTATTTCTCATTTCAAATAGAATAAATTTGGTTTTATCTGAATTTAACGTTAATAGATTGTCATGTAGCCATTTACACACAATATCAAAGCCATTTTGAGCAAGTTCATACACTTCAACTCTTGATTTACCTGAGAATAGTAGAGCTGTGTCATCCGCATATGACATTATTAAACCATTTTGGAGTTGTAAGCGACAAAGGTCATTTATATATATTAAAAATAAGGTGGGCCCCAAAATACTGCCTTGTGGAATTCCATAATCGCTATTTTTAAGTTCAGAGCTCGTGTACTGACCTATTTTTAGAGACTGGTAACGATCGCTAAGATAATCAGATAACAATTTTAACTGTGCTCCTCTTATCCCAATTTTTTCCAGTTTTAGCAATAGTAGAGAACAAGAAATAGTGTCAAATGCCCTGGCAAGGTCTAAAAAGATCCCAATGGTATGCATGCCATTATCAAGGTTTTTACTTATAAAATTTGTCAATTTGTGTACTGCTTGGCTCGTTGACCTTTTAGGCCTAAAACCAAATTGTTGGTCTGAAAGCAATTTGTTAGTTTCAAGATATTTTACTAGTCTATTGTTAATGATTCTTTCCAAAATCTTTGAGAGTCCCGTTAGTACTGAAATAGGTCTATAGTTAGTAACACAAGTTTTGTCTCCAGCTTTGAAAACTGGGGTGACTACGGCTTTTTTAAGCAATTTTGGGAATATTCCTTGGGCTAAACAGATCTGAAAAATGTGAGTTAGTGGAGGGGCAATCAGGTATTTAAGTCTTTTCAGTACAGCATTAGAAATGTCATCCCAACCGACGGCGCAGACGTCTTTTAACCCGTCTATTATACCTATCACTTCATTCACGTCCGTATCTAATAAGACAAAAGAGTTCAGTGTTGTATGAGTCATAGATGGACTTTGAGTAGAGGGATTCCTGTTCCATAAGTTTTTTTCAGCCAGATTTTTTCCAGTGTTAATAAAGAAATGGTTTGCTTTATTTATCGCTGCGGATGGGTTCAGTTCAGTTGATAAAAGGTCGAGTGGAGGTTCAGAGTTTTTAGTTCTAAATGTATTACTTTTAATAAATTTCCAAATAAGCTTGCTGTTTTTTCCTGCCTTCTGTAGTTGTTCTTGGTCATATTGTTTTTTTAGTTTTTTCAACAGATTGTTGCAGAAATTTCTATATCGCTTATAAGTGACTGATAATATTTCATTGTTAGGTTCAAGTTTACATTTTTGATGTAGCTTGTCTCTATGTCTGATACAGCGAACAAGTCCGGGCGTAATCCACGGTTTAATATTATTGTATTTTCTAGGTATTACTTTTGTTAAAGTGTTCTTCTTAATCGCATGTTGTAACAGATCAATGAAACACTGTAATGAAATATTTGGGTCACTAGAATTATTGTAAACGGAGTCGAAATTCATAGCTCGTATGTCATTTTCCAGATTAGTCATGTTGAGTTTAGAATAGCTGCGCATGCAATTTTTTCTAGGTGAAGGTATTTGCAGTGTTAGTAAAACGGCTTGATGGTCGGTAAGTGACGTATTAGTAACCAGTGTTTTGGACGGTGCTTTTGACTTCATAATGATATGGTCGAGGCATGAGCCGCTCTGGTGCGTCGGATAATAATGAGCTGGTAGAAGTCCATGAAATGTGCAGATGTTCAGATAGTTATGTGCATGAGTATCGATGTTTATTATTCATCATCATATCAGCCGAAAGACGTCCACTGCTGGACATAGGCCTCCCCCAAGTGTCGCCACAACCACCGGTCCTGTGCGTCTCGCATCCATCGGTTACCCGCGACCCTCACCAGGTCATCGGTCCACCTTGCGGGAGGCCTTCCAACGCTGCGTCTTCCAGTACGCGGTCGCCACTCCAAAACTTTTCGGCCCCGTCGACCATCTGTTCTGCGTGCAATGTGCCCTGCCCACTGCCACTTCAATTTGGCGATCCTTCGGGCTATGTCGGTAACCTTGGTTCTCTTGCGGATATCATCATTCCTGATTCGATCACGCAAGGAAACTCCGAGCATTGCCCTCTCCATTGCCCTTTGGGTGACTTTAAGCCTTCTGATGAGGCCCATTGTGAGCGACCACGTTTCGAGTCCATAGGTCATCACTGGCAACACGCACTGGTCATAGACTTTCGTCTTGAGACACTGTGGTATGTGAGACGAGAAGATACCGCGCAACTTCCCGAACGCCGCCATCCGAGTCGGATTCGACGGTTGACTTCCTTCTCGAAGTTAGCCCTACCTAGCTGGATCGTTTGTCCCAGGTAGACGTACTCATCAACAATTTCGAGTGCAGAGCCTCCAATCTTGATAGGAGTGGGTGCTACATGGGTATTTACCATGACCTTGGTTTTGTCCATGTTCATTTTAAGACCCACTCTTTCGGAAGCTCTACTGAGGTCATCGAGCATTGTACTGAGGTACTCCGTGGTCTCAGCCATGACGACTATATCGTCGGCAAATCGAAGATGAGTGATGTACTCGCCATTGACATTAATGCCTAGCCTTCTCCAGTCCAAAACCTTGAAGACGTCCTCCATTGCGGCCGTGAACAGTTTCGGAGAAATTACGTCTCCCTGCCTCACACCCCGCTGCAGGAGGATAGGTTCTGATGTCTGATCCTGAAGTCGGACTGACATGGTGGCGTTTTCATACAAACACTTCAGCACCTCGATGTACCGATAGTCGATCTGGCACCGTTGGAGAGACTGCAGCACAGCCCAAGTCTCGATCGAATCGAAGGCTTTCTCGTAGTCCACAAACGCTAAGCAGAGGGGCAGATTATACTCTTCGGTCTTCTGTATAACCTGACGCAGCGTGTGTATGTGGTCTACGGTGCTGAAGCCTTTTCGGAATCCGGCTTGTTCGGGAGGCTGGAAATCGTCAAACCTGCGTGCGAGACGGTTTGTGATGACTCTGGAAAACAGCTTGTAGACATGGCTCAGAAGTGAGATGGGCCTGTAATTCTTAAGTAGGGCATTGTCGCCCTTTTTAAAGAAGAGTACCACCACACCTCTGCTCCAAGCTTGTGGCGTTTTCCCCTCGAGTATGACGGAATAAAACAGTTTCTGAAGGGCCTTAAGGACTTGTTTTCCACCCGCCTTCAGGAGTTCGGCCGTGATTCCGTCCTCACGCGACGCCTTGTTGTTTTTAAGCTGCTTCAGAGCCATCCTAATCTCATACAGGCTGACGTCCGGGATGTCTTCGGTATAATGCCGGGTCAATCTAGCTCTTGGGTTGTTCGCAAGATTTGCTGCGGGTTTGGTCATTGACGTGTATAACTGTCCATAGAATGTCTCGATCTCCCTCAGAAGCTCCGATTTGGCGGATATGGTTCTGCCATCGTCGGTCTTCAGTTTTGAGAGCTGGCTCTGCCCAATAGACAAATCTCTTGCAAAGACCTTGGAGCCCTTATTCCGCTCTATCGCGTCTTTAATCTTTTCAGTATTACAGCGGCGGAGGTCGCTTTTCAAGGACTTGGAGATCCGTCTATTGAGCTGCCGGTATTTGCACGCATCGTCTGAAGACTGCAGAATCATCTCCCGCCTCTCCTTCATGAGCTTGAGAGTCGGATCAGAGAGCCTCTTGGTGTTATCTGTACGGCGAGTCTTGAAGAACTTAGACCCGACCGTATGAACAGTTTCCAGCTTGATTTTTAGATTCAATGTGCCTCTTACCATGCGGTGATCACTTCCGGTTTTCACCGCGTTGTTCACAGAGACATCATTGAATATCTGCTTCTTCGTCGACATGATGAAGTCAATCTCATTTTTAGTTGCACCGTCGGGGCTCTGCCAGGTCCACTTCCTGTGCTCACGTTTTCTGAAGAAGGAGTTCATCATATAGAGGCCCTTCTTCTCCATAAAACTGGCCAGTAAGTGTCCCCGGTGGTTCCGACGTCCAAATTGCCCCACTCGCAGCTCGTCACCGTCACGTTTGCCCAGTTTCGCGTTGAAGTCCCCCATGACCACGGTGAAATGAGTTTTATGACCATGCATGGCTCTGGATATATCCTCATACATGGTCTCTATTTCGTCGTCGGGGTGTGTTGAGGTTGGGGCGTAAACCCGTACGACCTTCAACGAATATCTTGACGATATTCTGAGTATAAGGTACGCCACCCTGGTCGACACACACTCGATCCTCACCACATTGGACACGAGGGACCTGTGGACGAAAAACCCGACACCACCCTGGGACTTCTGGTCACCCTCCCGGAAATAGAACAGGTTGCCGGACTTGAGAATTGTCGTGTCCTCCCCCTCTCTTCGGACTTCAGACAATCCCACAACACTCCATCGCAACCTGCTCAATTCCTCCTCAAGTTCGGTGATCTTCTCGTCGGTCCGGAGTGTTCTCGTGTTTAATGTTGCCAGGTCCAGTCGTCGGTGTTTTTTACGGTAGCCGTATCCACTCCGGGGATTCTTAGCACCCCTTGCATCGTCATAACCTTGACCGCTACCGGAGTCAAGGGTAGACGCGCTGCCGGGCACTAGGGGCCATTTCTTTGTTGTGCTCTTCATTTGGGGGGGTTTGCCCTAATCGCCACGCTTGGCAGGCGGCTTGGCGATCGCAGTATAGCTGTTGCAATGTACCGAAAGAATGCTGCTGCCCATTCTCTGGTGAGTCCCTTAGTCGCCTCATACGACACCCACAGGAAGCGATGGGATGGTGCTATTCTTTTGCGCCCCGGCACCATACGGGCGAATGTTTATTATTATTATGTCTTTATTCATTTTTTCTTACTTACTAAATTACATTGTAACCTATTAAGTGTGTTTTAATACAATAAGGTAAATGATGTGTTCTCCCAAAATGAAAATTAAATTAAAAAATTCCAAATTCGGGCGCCAGGGAGGTTCACACAGTACAACATATAATAAAGGTTGCCGGAAGGAAGTAATCGGAAGAGTCAAACTTTTAATCTGCCGGTGGGAGGCTAAACGAAGAAAATTAAAACAGCTACTTTATCTTTTCTCCATTTAATGGCCCGTAGCTTCTCATATTTTTTTAACCATTGAACTAAAATTATAATATGGGTTAAGTTAACCTAAATGTTAACCTTTGTGTGATATTATTGCATCTTGCACTGAGTTATTAAGTAGGTAATAGAAATAAAAAATCCTACCAGATTGCTGGTTTAAAAAAATAATTAATAAGTCTGAAACCATAAAGCGATGATGGAAGTCGGATGCAGGCCGCAGTGTTCCCAAAAAAAAATAAGTAATTATTTCGGATTTCAAATATCCGAAATAATTACTTATTTTTTATCCAAAACCGAAAGGAAATAAAAGTAATCTGAAGAAAAAAAAACGCCAACAGTGGGCTGTAACAAACAATTAAAACGTTAAGAAAAGTCATTTAAATGCAAACACGTGTAAGCGTGCGTTTGGGCTAAAACTTACCGTTTACTTCAATTAAATAAATTTTGATGAGCATGTCAGCCAATCCTATCATATGCATGCGAGCGAAAACCATCAAAATCTGAAAATTAACAATTCGTCTAATAAGATTCTATCACGAGACGCAGACATTACAATGTCCTGAAGAACTCAAACACCGAAAATTAAGGTCAATCCTTCTTACAAAATCGTTCTCGGTCCGTTTGAAAATCATTGCCTTTTCATATAGGCCAAAATATCCGAGATAAATACGGATTAGAAGAAATATTGGCGATCGATTCAAAATTAATGACCGGCCATTTCTAAATCAAAATCGTAGAGTGCCAATGTCAAAAGTGACAGCCGACAGCTTACATCAAAACTAGATTATTGTTGTTCGGAAATCGACTAAAACCGTAAACCATGTGACGAGGTTAAAAAAACTCGTTACAACATTTTTAAATATTTCTTAAAAAAAACATTAAAAAAAAACATTTCAAAATATTTTAAAAAGCAGTAGTCCGCCGGTGTCGGGAGCAGTGGTTAGGGCTCCAGAGAAAGGAATCTCCTCACTATACGAGCCGTATCGAGGAGTACTGTCTTCTGTATCAGGCCCTTTACCCAACTGCGTAACGCAAGCTTCGACAGGTGGTCGTCGAAGCTTTTGGCCATCAATCCCTTTTTCAGCTTTCACGAAATTCTCGTCATGTGGGATGGTAACATCGATTATCATTATAACAATAGTGCTATCAGTGTTGATAGACCGACCCCAGTACAACGTGACATGGTCATTTTCGAGAACTGGGTCGGGCACATACTTGTAATACGGTACCTCGGAACCCAGTTCTGTAACGGACGGACTGCTGTGACTACATCTAGTGGAGTGATGACAATTTCTTTCATTTGTGCTATAGCTTCACACACGCGTGACATCGCGCATCCAGCCACCCTCGGCATGACAGACGGGCACCGACCAGATGTTTCGCCAGAATGTACTCGTGGCAACGTTATCCGGACGGCACACGTCTGTCACACTCTGTTCAGGTCGCGACCAAGCTCTATACACCCACCTCTTATCGCTCTGGAACATGCGATTCTGCGAGTATCGATCAACCCGCCGTTTATACCGCCGAATACGGTTTGCTCATGCACAAACTTTCTGCTTCAGGAAGTCTATACGCTCTGTGACACGGGACGTGTATTCTCGAGGACTGATTATTAATATTATTATAAAAGATGTTTGGAAACGCTTAGTGCGAATTGGTCGGATTGATTGGTGGAATAGCCACAAGGTAGGGATGGTAACTTGCAGTGCGTCTAGATGTCCGATGGTAGAAGGGGCCGTATCAGTCAATGGTCATGGTTTTAATCCATCTATTGTTTGTCCCCAGAAAGCAGTGTCGCTCAGATGCGTACTTCCTCCCATGGCAACGCAGTCGATCCTCAGTGTTCGGTGTGCCCGTACTAGTTGGCGTACGAGACGCCCTGTCAGGCAGACAACTGTATGCGCGCGTGTGGCAGCAGGTGGCGAGGCTACTGAGTGCTAGGCCGCCGCAACACGACCAGCACAACCATGCCACTGACTGGTGAGTACATGTCATGACAGCAATGTAGGGCTGAGTATAGGGCCTTGAGGGACGCCTTTTAATCTGTAAATGTGGCACAAAGGTCTTCAGGGTCCCATCTATCTTTGAACCAAAATTCTTCAAAAATGTAAATATTGCACGTTATTGTTTCAGTGATGACAGCCTAGGTTACGAGTTCCCATTCCGGGTGCGAGTGGTGCGCGCGGGCGGCGCCTGGTGCGCGCGCTGTGCGTGGCCGGCGCTGTGCAGGGGCTGTGCGCTGCCTTCTGATGACACTCCGCTACTGTTTGATACAAGTAAGTGCCTACTTAAGAACACTGTTACAAATGGATAGTCAACTTATTACTTTTTACACAAAACTAACAAATATACTCATATATATAGCCGGGTACTTGGTAGCATTTTCAATATTAAATTTAAATAGTGTAAAATGTCAATATGTTGTGCTACAAAGTTTAGTGACAGAAAAGAATCGCTGCTAAACCGACTCCACGTAGTCTTGTCTGCCCTACCCCTAGAGTGTAATTTAAGCCCGCGTAGGCGCGGAGGGGCGAGGCGGGCCGCCGGCTGAGGAGCTGCGGTGGTGAGCGTTGAAACCATCTGCGACGATAAGCTCGCGTGGGACCGTCGGAGCCCCGCAGCACCGGAGCCGTGACAGAAACAATGCTTGCTGCATGTTGCATGCGTGCTTGTTTGCACGCTGCATGCTTGCTTGCATGCTACATGCTTGAAGCAAGCATCCTTGTTTGCATGTTTCTTACTGGAACCACTTATCGGAAACATAATACTTCGAACAAATGTTATTTCGATTTCATTTCAGTTGATTATAGGTCAACTGATACAGTGGCAGACGTGACTTCGATGAAGTAAAAAAAGCGAAACGATACCTAATAGTTGAAAAGTTTTAGGTAAAAAATTAAATTCAGTCAAATATTTTTCGAACTTATGATAGGTAACCCCGAAACACGTGACAAATATTTTCATCTAAAGAATCTATAAACAACAATTAAAAATTCTATCATTTAAAGGTAAACCCACAAAGTTACATGCTTTTTATGTTGTCACGACCTCTAGCTTCTGGGCGACTAAATTGTGGCGGGTGGTGTACGGGTTGTGCGAGGGATGCACTGCTGCCGCTGTGACCACGAGAGCTTACTTTAGACGATACGAAACTAACCTAAGGCAATCCATAATTCATTCCACTTATTAAATAAATGTTGTTGTACAGGTAAACGTCGTCGCCGCAGCAAGCGCTCCAGCGTGGCGCCGACGTCGCTTGAAGGCGACGTGCCCAACACCAACTCCCCCATCGCCAAGAACAAGCTCAACCGACACGCCTCCACGCGACTCTCCACTGATATCTCTGTGAGTATCTATCTATCTTTTTAATCAGACTGGAACTTAAGTTTATTTCTGTTTTATTTTCTCGGAATGTTATGTGGTTACTGAAGAAAACATAAAAAAAATTATTGTCGTCACGGGACGCCCGCGATGTGTAATATTCCAATTCATAATCAATTACAAAAGATGGAATAAAAAACCTTAACCATGTCTTTACATTACCGTAACGAGCGCATTTACATTATTTAAACTTTATGTACAATAGTGGTACAGGGGCGGACTTAATGCAACAAGGCATTCTCTACCAGTCAATCATTGGGTTAAAAAGACTACACTGTGGTAGGTGTACTGTACAATTTTTAATGAAAAAGTGTTCTTACTTGTCCCCGAACTATGGATATTCAAAATCGACCGGAACGGACTTTTAGGAACACTGCAAGGAGCTGAAATCCAGCTCGATATGTAGTTACTGATAACGACAGCTTGAGATCTGTTTTCAAGGTATGAAATATCAAAATCAAAATCAAAAGTCATTTATTCAAATTAGGCTGAGAGCCAGCACTTTTTGAACGTCAAATTTTACATAAAGACAGTCCCCCAAAACGCCCACCCGTCACCACTTCCTAGTGTTTTAGCTGGGAAGAAGAAGTGGCGCAACAAACTCCCCAGCAACACATCTGTCTGTTACGTTTTAAGAACTTCAATTAAACAATAGACCAATAAACCAACGAAGAAGATCTCTAATACCTTTGCTAAAAAGCTTTGATTTAAGAATATTGTAGTCAATTCTATCAAAGGCCGTACTGTAATCTGTGTAACTGTAAACGTCGTCCACCTCTGCCTCATTATCCATTCTGTCCGTTAGAAAGTCAATATTGATCTAGTTTTTTTTTATTAATCATGTAAATCGCAAAATGCTGTGCTATTCATCCGAATTATGATTGAATTACATGTAAATAGGCGGCAGCTCTATGTAAAATTCTGGTACAACATAATTAGGAAAAGGCCAAGTAGATGCGTTTAATAATTATTGTTTTTTTATCTGACTAGGGCGACACGGAGTGTGGCGAGATGCGAGCATTAGAACTAGGAGCCCTACTGGCGGGCACGCGCAGAGCCGGCGTCATGCTGGCCATCGACTGGGATCCCACCGCGCTGCATCTGCGCTACCAGTCCACCCGGGAGAAGGTAAGCGTTAGAACTAGGAGCCCTCAGAGCCGGCGTCATGCTGGCCATCGACTGGGATCCCACCGCGCTGCATCTGCGCTACCAGTCCACCCGGGAGAAGGTAAGCGTTAGAACTAGGAGCCCTCAGAGCCGGCGTCATGCTGGCCATCGACTGGGATCCCACCGCGCTGCATCTGCGCTACCAGTCCACCCGGGAGAAGGTAAGCGTTAGAACTAGGAGCCCTCAGAGCCGGCGTCATGCTGGCCATCGACTGGGATCCCACCGCGCTGCATCTGCGCTACCAGTCCACCCGGGAGAAGGTAAGCGTTAGAACTAGGAGCCCTCAGAGCCGGCGTCATGCTGGCCATCGACTGGGATCCCACCGCGCTGCATCTGCGCTACCAGTCCACCCGGGAGAAGGTAAGCGTTAGAACTAGGAGCCCTCAGAGCCGGCGTCATGCTGGCCATCGACTGGGATCCCACCGCGCTGCATCTGCGCTACCAGTCCACCCGGGAGAAGGTAAGCGTTAGAACTAGGAGCCCTCAGAGCCGGCGTCATGCTGGCCATCGACTGGGATCCCACCGCGCTGCATCTGCGCTACCAGTCCACCCGGGAGAAGGTAAGCGTTAGAACTAGGAGCCCTCAGAGCCGGCGTCATGCTGGCCATCGACTGGGATCCCACCGCGCTGCATCTGCGCTACCAGTCCACCCGGGAGAAGGTAAGCGTTAGAACTAGGAGCCCTCAGAGCCGGCGTCATGCTGGCCATCGACTGGGATCCCACCGCGCTGCATCTGCGCTACCAGTCCACCCGGGAGAAGGTAAGCGTTAGAACTAGGAGCCCTCAGAGCCGGCGTCATGCTGGCCATCGACTGGGATCCCACCGCGCTGCATCTGCGCTACCAGTCCACCCGGGAGAAGGTAAGCGTTAGAACTAGGAGCCCTCAGAGCCGGCGTCATGCTGGCCATCGACTGGGATTGTTCCAGTCGTTGATCCAGATGTAACTGAACAGGAGGAGTTCAGTAACATCATCTTCCATGTTACTTGGGGTCGGTGTAACACGTTTTATCCTCCATTCTGTCCTGTCAACCATCACGCTGTCACTGACTCGCCTTTCCTTTCATACCACTCCACACACATTCCATCCACCTTTGCTTTGGCCTCGCTCTCCCTCTCTGTCCACACGAGCACCCGCGCGTGCCGCAGGACTACAGAGGTCACATGTTGCAGGCGTGGGTGGAGCACAGGTCGGTGGGCGCGTGTCGGCAGGAGGCCGCGCGCGCCATCGACCTGGCGAGCTGCCTGCGCGCCTTCACGAGCTGCGAGCGCCTGGAGCAGCGCTACCACTGCGCGCACTGCCGCAGTGCGCAGCCCGCCACTAAGAAGCTACAAATCTGGAGGCTACCGCCCATATTGGTAAGTGTACCACCACTGTACTGCTGGACAAGCTCTCAAGGAGAAGGCTCTTCAAAAATTACCGCACGTCCTACATTCATTCTGCATATTACTCCCCTGTAACAATTTTTTTAGTAATCTTGTAATTTTTTACACTAAGCATGACTTTCGGAAGTATTAAATCTTCCTATACTTAGAATTCATGTTTTTTTAACTTCTTTAAACTGTATGATGTGGGGTAATTTTGTTTGACAGGGTGCATGTGTGCTAAAAACTATTACCTACTAAAATCTTGTTAAACACATGATTGCAAAAAAGATTTGAATTGAACTGAATTGGAACATAAGCATTCTTTATGGATCTCTTCAACTGTTACACTTGCCAACCTGAAGCGAACTCGTGTGGGATGCGGGACGTGACCACTAGCATGGAAGTATTCAAACTGACTTCAATAGTCACATAGCTTTACATTAATCATTACAACAATCGACTCGAGCTAAATATGCTTCTATACAAAACGAGTTCCGAATATATGTGGATGGATGGCGAAGGAAGCCAAAGAAAAGATGACGAAGCAACGATGTGATTACTGTTATAGTAAATACCTAGTGTTATCTAATTCCGAAGTCAAATAATGCTTTTCTTATAACGCCATTAGCAAAAACTCAATCCTAAATGAATCATACACTTATCTCTCACAGATAGTCCACTTAAAACGCTTCCAATACGTGAACAACAAGTGGATCAAGTCCCAGAAGGTGGTGAACTTCCCGTTCCAAGACTTCGACCCCACGGCCTACCTGGCGTCCGTGCCGCAGGAGACCAGTCTGCGCCACACCGAGATCCTCAGCTCCAAGCGGAGGTCGTCGGTCTTCGTGGACGACACTATCTCGGAGTCCGACAGCGACGATGATGAGGACGTGCAGCCCAAGGTGCAGACCAGGCCGAAGGTCGAGAGGAAGCGGAAGGGGTCTGTTGAGGTAACTTTATTTGTTTCTGTCTGTCTTAAGTTTTGGAAAAAGCTATATAATAAAGTTGTCTATTAAAACTTTCTATGTTAGGTGTAAAAAATGAAAATGTTCGAAATTGTGGATGTGTCGCTATCTAGCGACAAAATGGCAGTAAGAGCATTCATCCATTCACCTTAAGAGCGTTTACGCGGTACGGCTTTTCATACAAACTTTCAAATCCTTTTTCTTCGAAATGAATAAACTGATTTTAACGAAACTTGGTATGCATACGCTAGATATCCAGGTCTAAATAGTTATCAGAAAACATTTCTGAAAAAGATTTCGTAGGGAGAGAGAGAGCGATTTTAAGTTTTCTATAGAAAGTGAAAAATCACTATATCCTTCCCCCAGAACACTTTTTCACAAATGTTTTCTGATAACTATTTAGACCTGGATATCTAGCGTATGCATACCATGTTTCATTAAAATCGGTTCATTCATTTTGAAGAATAAGGACTTGAAAGTTTGTATGAAATGTTATACGGCGTACACGCTCTTAAGTAAGCGAAATAGTTACTAGTTTTCCCCACGACGTACCCGGGACCTGGACCACAGACCACAGGAACCTCAGCATTTTACCAGGGTAGACTATTTCACTCGGCGGTAGCTTTCTATCGAAGAAAGGATGGGAGGAATTCATAAATAAAGAAAAACCTGAATTTTATCTCCACACGGTTTTACTTGCTTAGAAGTTTCTACAATTCCTTACATTTGTTTTTACTGGCCCAAAAACAATCATAAGTCACTCGGGAATAGAAATTAACATTTCCTGTGCTGGCCTTTTACGAATGCGCTACTTTTCACAGATTTCACTTTTGCTAGTGCAATTTCTAGACGTAAATCTATACTAATATATACTATACTATTACTATTATAGTAAAGCTGAGGAGTTTGTTTGAACGCGCTAATCTCTGGAACTACCAGTCAGATTTTGAAAATATTTTTTGTATTATAATAAGATAGCCATATTCCTAGGCCATATGCTATACGGGAACGAGAAAAAGCGGGATAGGCGCGTACGAAGTCGCAGGCAAAAGCTAGTTATAAATATTCCGTTTCCCACAGGTCCGAGGGAGACAGAGGCTAGAGTCCACGAGTCTGGTGACGACGCCGGTCACGGACGACAACCTGATCGACTACCATCAGCATCATTTACTGAAGGATCAGGATCCCTTCGACCTGAAGTACAGATTGTATGCTGTTGTGGTGAGTACACACATATTTTTTATTACCGTGTTTTTATTTTACTTCATAAAAATATTTTAAGTCTAACAAAAATATAATTTAAATACTATATACAATTAACAATTATACACTATTAGATTACATTATATTCGATTTGTAGGTTTATATTGCGTCGTAAATGTAGTTGTCAGCGTTATTGTTGAGCATAATGTCCTGTATTCGATGCTCGGGCCGTGTGAGGTGTTATTGGATTTTCCATTATGGAATTTGTCAGATATGGCCCAGAGTGTGAATATGTTAAAATGTGGGTTATTTATTACATTTTTCCATTATCTTTTGTCATACCATAATAATCTTTGTGGGCCAAACGCAAGGAGTAATTCTTGTATGCATACGTCCTGGATTGTCCTTATACCTTCATTGTGACGTCTAGTGTCATGATGGCACACAACTCGCCTCGAATGTGAATATGACGAAAACGAAGTTAATGACGAACAGCACGAAGCGTAAAGTAGACATTGAGGGTGTTGAGGTTGAATATGTCCATGAGTACATATATCTCGGCCAAATAGTCTCATTCCAGGCGAGACAAGATATAGAAGTGGCTCAACGCACCGGAAACGCCTGGAAGAGCTATTGGTCGATGAAACACCTCATGAAAGGACCCCTTCCACTCTGCCTTAAAAGAAAACTCATGGACATGTGCATCCTACCCACCCTCACCTACGGAGCGCAAACGTGGTCATTAACGCAACGTCGCTCTCGGGGTCTGCCAGCGAGCAATGGAACGAAGTATCCTTGGAGTAAGGGTTACTGACCGTATAAGGAACAATATACTTCGTTCCAAAACTCAAATCGCAGATGTAGGCAACACAGCTGCCAAATTGAAGTGGTACTGGGCGGCCATATCTGCCGCATGCCACATGGGACGCCCGGCTGGTTCAAGCCAAGCTCCGGAGCGAGGAGGCATGGGAAGCCGTCACCTCCTTCTGCGAAGCTGTCATGCTATAGTATGTGCCAGATAAACAAAGAATAACGGTCATTGACCCACCTACATTTATTGACACACTTAATATCAAAAACAGAAATAATGACATAAAGCTGTCCTGAATGGACATCTATCGTGATCCTTACTGTTCTAGTAATGAAAAACGATTCATAATTTACTGTCCGGGGGTACATACGAAGACATATTAAGGAAAGGTCAATGACCGTTATTCTTCATTTATCTGGCGCCTACTATAGTGAAGGAGGAGGCGGACTGCGTGAGGGAGAGACAACCCTCACGCAGTCGCGGTCATTTGATGATTTTCCATCCATAAAAAAAAGAGTGCCACATGGGAACGGGGCAAAAGTAACCACGGATTGGGTCCCGAACATCAGGAACCGGCGACGCGGTAGACCCAAAAGTAGATGGCGAAACGAACTGGCCTCCTACCTAAAGGATTGGACTCAGATTACTCAAGCCAGATTGAGGTGGAAAGAAAGAAGGGAGGCCTTTGCCCCGCAGTGGGACACTACGGGCTTATAATAATAACTAGCACTTCGCCCGCGACTTCGTCCCGATCCGCGCGGATTTAGTAAGTACTCCACAAACTTCAACGCCTAAAAAACGCAACCTATAAATGGTTAGTTTTGGAAAATTAAGCACAACGATTTTCATTAAGTATACACCACGCCACAGTTGACAGAATCTCACTTGTCTCTCGCCCAGGTTCAGCGCAACTGTTCACCCCGTACAACCCGTCAGGGTTTGATTATGCAAAAATTGTTAGGTATATCTGTTTCAATTATCCCGCTTTTAGTTTGTTTATAGCATTCCGAATTTCCGACGTAAATTGAAGCAAGCAATTATGTCCTCCCCTAAAATCTTAATCACCCCTGCTTCACTCCTTATTATGTATGTAGTTTATTTTCGAAAAATCCAAACATTTCTTATTCTTATTGTTTTATCGAAAACGGTCATGGTGACTTATCCATAATAGTTAGACATATGGTATTGCGGACTTTTTTGTAGATATTGATGACTTCTATAAAACTGTAGTACATCACTTTGCTCTATTGTCAATAGATTCCGCAGCGTACGCAATATAAGATTTTTTTTTCACACCTTGGGTTGGTTGTGGTGGCACACATTATCGAAGTTTTCATACGGAACTTTTTTGAAAATATTCTATAGCCTATGTCCATCACCGATAATGTACGATTCTACTGGTGACAGAATTTTTCAAATTGGTCCAGTAGTTTCGGAGCCTATTCATTTCAAACAAACAAACAAACAAACAAATCTTTCCTCTTTATAATATTAGTGTAGATATAATCTTCCACTTTATAATATGCCTGTTTACATAGGGTGCGTTTTATGCATGTTTTAAATTTTCTCTCATTCAGTTCGAGAATTTCAAGTGGTATCTACACTAATATTATAAAGAGGAAAGATTTGTTTGTTTCTTCCAATAGAATCCTACATTATCCGTGATGGTCATAGGCTATATAATATTTTCAAAAAAGTTAGGGATCCGTATGAAAACTTCGATAATGTAACCCAAGCTGTGAAAAAATCCTTATATCGCGTACGCTGCGGAATCTATTGACAATAGAGCAAAGTGATGTACTACAGATACAAAAAAGTCCGCGATATCATATGTCGTAACTATTATGGTTAAGTCACCATGACCGCTTTTTGTTCAAATTATTCAAGCAAATCCCTGGTGATATGATAAAATGGTGTTGATATTAATCCTGATCCATTTAAATGGTTTGATAATTAAGGTTGACATAATGTCTGGGGTGCTAAAGTTTTTAGGGGAACACATTATTGCTTGCTTCAATTTACGTCGAAATTATATGAACAAACTAAAAGTGGGATAATTGAAACAGATGTACCTAACAATTTTTGCATAATCAACCCCGGACGGGCTGTACGGGGTGAACAGTTGCGCTGAACCTGGGCGAGAGACAAGTGAGATTCTGTCAACTGTGGCGTGGCGTACGCGATTATCAATACGTCAAAAATGTATGGGATTGACAGATGTTATCGAAATGTCACGTGATCAAATTCCTACATTTTGGCATTTCGACAGTCGCATTCGCTAATTACCTAAATGGCACATTGTCTAGGGCTTCGAATATGTAGAAATGGCTAAGTAAATAATGAAAATCGTTGTGCTTAATTTTCCAAAACTAACCTTTATAAGGGTCTATACCCCCTTATAAAGGTTAGTTTTGGAAAATTAGGGGGCGTTGCAGTTTGTGGAGTACCTACTAATTCCGCGCGGACGAAGTCGCGGGCGAAGTGCTAGTTTTATTATAAAATTTAACACAGTACTCCATAAAAGAAGTGTGTACTTTAGCCAATCTGAATCAGGGTTGATCTAATTTGTTCTTATTTCTTGTATTAAAATGATGCCTGTCACTGATCTTACTAAACAGATGAAGGTTTTTCCGGACATTATGTTTTCGTATATGTATTGACAAGGTACCGTCATGATGCTAATAATAGGTCTTTACCTATGAAATTGCCGTTTTGTATGAAAAAATTTAAACGATTTTTTTTCATGTACTTTTTATTTGTATTAATCGAAGTAATTACCCATGCAATCAATGCATCTTTGCCAACGCAGTGGCAGTTTATTGATGCCCTTCTTAAAGAAATCAGCTGGACGGGAGGCAACAAATTCTTCAAAGGCATTTTGTACTGCCTCTCGGGTATTGAATTTTTTTCCCGCCAAGAAGTTATCCAAATTCTGGAAAAAGTAGTAGTCTGTAGGCGCAAGGTCTGGTGAGTAGGGCGGATGACGGAGAGCTTCCAACCCCAGTTCTTGCAACTTGGAGACCGTCTGCTGTGCAGTATGAGGTCGCGCGTTGTCGTGCAGGAGCAGCGGAGACGAGCGATTGACCAATTCTGGTTGGAGATGTGCCAGCTTCTCCATCATTGTGTTCAGTTCTTCACAGTACACATCTGCAGTAATGCTCACCCCGTTTGGTAAGAAGCTGTGATGAATCACACCGGCGCTAGACCACTAAACAGTGACCATCACTTTTCTAGGGGTAAGTTTTCGTTTAGGGCATTGTTTAGGTGCTGAACCAGGATCCAACCAACTTGCTGAGCGCTTGCGGTTATCAAACAGAATCCATTTTTCATCGCAGGTAACAATGCGGTTCAAAATTCCTTCATTTGTGTGTCTGTTGAGCAGTGCAAGGCACGTCTCGACGCGTACTTCGCGCAGGCGATCATTGAGTTCGTGGGGCACCCATTTGTCAAGCTTTTTTACCTTGCCAATTTGACGCAAATGGACCAATATTGTTTTGACGCTAACGTCGAAAGCTGCTGCTAATGCAGCCGTAGATTGTGTATCATCAGCTTCCACAATCGCCTTTAATTCGTCATTGTCGACCAAAGTCTTCGGACGACCGCGAGGTTCATTTTTCAGGTCGAAATTTCCAGAACGGAAGCGAGCAAACCAATAACAGGTGGTGCGTTGGTTTGTAGTGTTAGCTCCGTAAACGTCGTTGATGTTGCGTGCCGCTTGTGCCGCGTTGCTGCCACGACGGTACTCATATTCCATAATTACTCGAATTTTTAACGTATCCATGATGACGATGATGACGAAAAAGATTGAAATGCGATGAAAATGTAACAATAATCAATAAACAAATGACTACTTTTGGAAAAAAAAAACCATGTTTTTAAAATAAAATTAATTTGAAATTAGAATTCTTAGCCAAACAAAAATTATTTTGATTTGAAATGGCCAGTACTGCAGAACGGCAATCTCATAGGTAAAGACCTAATATCTTTAAACAGTTCCCTTAGGGAATCGCGCCGACCCAGATTATATATGGCTCTGATGGCTCTTTTCTGCAGAATAAATACAGATTCGATATCTGCAGCTCGTCCCCATAATAAGATACCGTAAGACATGATACTATGAAAGTAACTAAAATAGACCAGGCTTGCGGTATCTATATCAGTAAATTGACGGATTTTTGATTGATGTTAAATGAGGACCCCATTGTAGCCTTGAGTCAAGCGTGATCCCCAGGAAAACCGCGTTTTCGACGAATTCAAGTTTCTCTTTGTTTAATACTATGTCGCTATTATTACTTTTAACATTCGGTAAAGCAAATCTAATAAAAAACACTTAGCTTTTTTTCCCATTTAATACTAAATTATTCGCAGTGAACCAATTTTGGACCTGCTGTAGGGCTTTATTTACGTCGTCAAGATTTGTAGAACGTCTATCTATCTTAAAAATTAAGGACGTATTCCTTAATTTTTAAGATCGATAGACGTTCCACAACATCAGCAAATAATACCATTTGTGGTTGATTTTTAAAAGATGGAGTGTATACTAAAAAGAGGAAAGGACCCAATATTGAGCCTTGTGCTACCCCCATTTTGACTGTAAACACCTTGAATTAACACCGTTCATCTGAACGTCCTGCTGTCTGTCATTTAAATAAAACTTCACTAAACTGAGTGCAAGTTAACCTAGACCGTAATGTTCTAGTTTTAGGAGCAAGTGATTTTTAGTAGTAACTTTCGTGATTTACGCAGTCAAATGCCTTTAAGAAGTCACAAAAGATTCCTATGGCATCTTGCGCCTCTTCCCACGCTGTATATATGTGTTTTAATAACGTGACACCAGCATCAGTCGTACAACGACCTTTGGTAAAACCATACTGTACTGTTGATCGTGTAAGATTTTATTGATGTTAAAATGAATGAGCATTTGATTGAGCATTACTTTTTCAAAAACCTTGCTGAAAACCGGCAATACGGTTACAGGTCTATAATTATTGGTGTCTGTGCATTCGCCGGATTTAAAAAGTGGGATAACCTCACTGTATTTCATTATATCCGAAATGACTCCGTGGTCCACACATAAATTAAATACTAAAGCCAAGTATGGTGCTATAGTCTCAATTATGGACGTGCACACTTTGATAGACATTCCCCATAATGTCTTCGGTCAATTTGATTTTAAGTAGCCGGAAAGCTTTTATAACTATCATAGGGTTGATATGTTTGAATTGGAATTCAACCGTACAACCTGGAACGTTTGCTCTTAATAAATTAAATGAGACCTCGGGTAAAGAATTTAATGCTTCAGTCTTTGATGGTATTTCGGAGAAAAAAATTACAAATTCTTGAGCTACTTCTAAATTAGAGCTTATGGCACCATGTGCAGTCTCCAGTAAAAAATCAGTGTTTCGTACTTTATTCTTACTTGTTTCATTATTAATAACTTTCCAAACTCTCTTTATTTTATTATCTGCCGATTTGTGATCTTATTTCTAATATACAGGGCTTTTGCTACCTTGCAATTCCTTTAAATCACGTATTTTATTTTATGCACACAACCTTTAATGTAAAATGCATTGATTTTATTTACGTGTGTGTATTACGAGCTATGAGGAATTGCGTTTATTCTGTTACACATTGTACAAAAAACACGCTAGTGGCGTTCGCGGCACCTGAGTAAAAATTGCCCTGAGCGCCACGTCGGTGTCGCCGGCACTGGAAGTGTTATCATGTTCGTATCTGGTCGCACTGGTTGCCGCTTGCTCGTCCCCCTGGCGGTGCTGTCGCTTGCAGCCCCGCAGTATGTCTGCCGCCGCTCAAGTGAACGCTTATCCACGAAACTATCCGAGTCCACCTGGCGGCGCCCGCATGAGCCCCTAACGGCACTCCGGGCAGCGCACGAGCCCCGCGCAGTCCCACTGTCTCCACCCTGAAGCGGTGCTGCAACGCTGATCGATCCCAACTTATATTTAGTTTTTTCCTTTTCGCTTGTAGTCTCACTCGGGCCAGATGTCGGGCGGCCACTACGTGGCGTACTGCCGCAACCCTTCGGGCGCGTGGCTGTGCTACAACGACAGCTCGTGCCGCGAGCTCAGCGCGGCGCCGCGGCCGCCCATCGACCCGGCCGCCGCCTACCTGCTGTTCTACGAGCGACAGGGGCTCGACTATGAGAGGTAACACTACCGAATCAACATTTTTCATACACTAAATCACCTTTTTCTCATCAGCTGTACCTGCTACGATCCTTCTTACTTCATTTGCTTTATTTAAATTCAAACATACCACGCACGCCAGTTGTGAGTACTATCGGCCAGCCGTTTAACTGAGAACGTGCCTGATATACCTATGTATATAGCTACGTGGTGCGGGAGGGGTGGCCGGCTCAAGCGTCACGTCAGCTCACCCTGAAGCTCCGGTCAGGTACAGTCTGTTGTCAACATTATCTGACCCACCCTAAAAACAAACGAATTTGGACCCTCTACCTGTAACGTTAAGGTTTATTCAATTTGATGATGAGCTTATCAGACAAGTGCTCGTGGACTCGACAGACTTACAGACACGCAAATTTGATCTTTATAACGTTAGCATTAGGTAATATAATTAGTGTAATAGCTTATTTTAATGATTGCGTTCAAGTAATTCTGGCCTCGTGGTCAGTGTATAAGACTGAGAAAAACAAGTTGCGAGATCAAATTCTGCGACGAAGATATTGTTTTGTTTTCAATTTAGAATTTATTCCAAAACTATTTCTTGTAATAATGTAAAGAACTATAGACGGAATATCTTCAAATATAAATTTTCTAAAATGGTAATATTTTCGCATAATTTGTAATAAGTGGGTAGTTGAAAAAAATATTCGTATTCATTATAAAACTGGTATTCAAATGCTACTAAGGGTATGCAGTGACTACGCGCAAACATATTTTGCCTTGCCTTACTAAATAGCAAAAACAACGTCCCTTTACAATTTTTTTATTTTCTATTTTATAGGTAGTTTTTTTATTATCATGTCTCAATGGAGTGATTATTTAAAATACAAAATAATCTATTTGCACGAGGAGAAGGTTGGCTGCTTGTGCTGTGCAAGAATAAACTTTATGAAAGTATACTATATGGTTCAAATTCTTTAGAATATTGCGCCTAGCATTACAACTAAGATCAAATTTCAATGCGGCTTATAAGAGTTGAGTTGGTCTTGTGGTCACTAAGGTAGTGCGTTGTTCATCGTTGTCTACGTTCGAAACCAAGTTTAACCTAAATATAGCTTTTTGCACAGCTGTTTTTATAAATTATTTTATTACACTTTTTTATACATTTCTTTAATAGACGACGTAGGGTATTGTCTTTTTAAACGGGCAGTTTGTATAGAAATAAAACTAAACAAGATGCAAGTTTAAAATGTTTATTATTGGAACGAAGTTCCTTATCGCGCGTTGTGAAAGGGCTAGACGGAAAAAATCCCTACGAAAAGTTGTCACGACACTTTTTGCTATAGTAAGCTATTGTAAGCTGTGCGGCGTCGCATGTTTCTCTGTCTGTCTCTCTCTCTCTTATAGAAAGCAAGATATTTGTTAATAATAAAACAACAACAACAACAACAACAACAACTTTTCATCATGGGTGTCATTTTCATAGTTTTCAGGGTCGCTAATAACGATTACCGGGTCAATATCGAAATCCAAGATGGCGCCCACGAGATTTGACAACTTTTCATCATGGGTGTCATTTTCATGGTTTTCGGGGTCGCTAATAACGATTACCGGGTCAAAATCGAAATCCAAGATGGCGCCCATGAGATTTGGCAACTTTTCATCATGGGTGTCATTTTCATGGTTTTCGGGGTCGCTAATAACGATCACCGGGTCAAAATCGAAATCCAAGATGGCGCCCACGAGTTTTGATAACTTTTCGTCATGGATGTCATTTTAATGGTTTTCGAGGTCGCCGATAGTGAATTTTAATCCTAATGAATCTTGCCTCTTGACCTGAGGTGCACTTCAGTGACTGCTACTGAAACTTTTAGACGAGTTGCTTTTTATTAATAAGAATGTGTAGTGTATAAATTTTATTGGAAAGGAACTTCGTTCCATCCGGGTGTCCCTTAACACCTCTCAAGTTTTTTCATTAAAACACTTAGGTAAGATACAGTAAGTAAATGCTCATATATTTCCAAATTAATTTACATTTTATATTAGTATGCCATGTGGTCATGGCTGAGACCACGGAGGACCTCAGTACAATGCTCGATGACCTCAGTAGAGCTTCCGAAAGAGTGGGTCTTAAAATGAACGTGGACAAAACCAAGGTCATGGTAAATACCCATGTAGCACCCACTCCTATCAAGATTGGAGGCTCTGCACTCGAAGTTGTTGATGAGATAGTAGACGTACTACCTGGGACAAACGATCCAGCTAGGTAGGGCTAACTTCGAGAAGGAGGTCAACCGTCGAATCCGACTCGGCTGGGCGGCGTTCGGGAAGTTGCGCGGTATCTTCTCGTCTCACATACCACAGTGTCTCAAGACGAAAGTCTATGACCAGTGCGTGTTGCCAGTGATGACCTATGGACTCGAAACGTGGTCGCTCAGAATGGGCCTCATCAGAAAGCTTAAAGTCACCCAAAGGGCAATGGAGAGGGCAATGCTCGGAGTTTCCTTGCCTGATCGAATCAGTAATGATGATATCCGCAAGAGAACCAAGGTTACCGACATAGCCCGAAGGATCGCCAAATTGAAGTGGCAGTGGGCAGGGCACATTGCTCGCAGAACAGATGGTCGATGGGGCCGAAAAGTTTTGGAGTGGCGACCGCGTACCGGAAGACGCAGCGTTGTTGTTTTGCGCCGATGTGACGCATATCTTCCTCAAAATCCCTTTTTACTTTTATATATATACCCATTTATTTTTATGGTGTGCGTCATGCTTGGCGTAAATAAACTCTTTTTCTTTCTTTCTTTCTTTCTTCTTCTTTCTTTCGTTGGAAGGCCTCCCACAAGGTGGAGCAATGACCTGGTGAGGGTCGCGGGTAACCGATGGATGCGAGACGCACAGGACCGGTTCTTGTGGCGACACTTGGGGGAGGCCTATGTCCAGCAGTGGACGTCTTTCGGCTGATATGATGATGATGATGATGATTAGTATGCCATAATCAAATCAAACCATTTATAAACTGCTTAAAAGTTTGATATAGAGAAAATGAATTCATCTGTGAAATGCTTTACAGATTTATAGCTGCCTATATGTAGTGAATAAACATGTTATTTAAATAGAAAAAATATATTTATAACAATAACATCACCACATAATCTGCAACATTTTAATGGTTTAACAATCAATCCATTGAGCATTTACTCGTACTTACTTGCATTGAGATTTAAATGATTTTTCATCAGTGAAGATCACAACATTTTCTTCCCAATTAAAATTTAAATATTCCTGGGCAAAATGGACCCTATCTTCTTTTATCGATGAGCAGGTGATAATGCAATTTTGTGTGCCAGTTTATAATTCCTTATCCCAGCAGCGTGTAAATGCTTTCTCACTGTTTCCACTGAAATAGTGTGGTTTATTCCGGTTATACGAATGGGCAAAAATGGATTTTTAACATGGCTTGAAACAATGGCCCGGTGGCGGTCGAATTCGGAACTATACTTGATGGCTTTTGCTCCTGGACGAATCCGCTGAATATTTCCATTGTCTCCATAACGTCTTAGCCATAATTTAGTAATAGTAACCGTTTTTCTGTAAAACAAAAAAAAAAAAACATTTTTGGAACCGTGTATGTAACTTGTAAGGAGTGAATGTAATGGCAAAATAGCCAACTACGCGTTCATTAATCACATTCAATAAAATTAAATAGGTATGAAAAAACACTTACTGCTATATTAAGTCGACGAACAGTCTCTCTAATTCCAACATTCTGCTTACGTAAAAATATGATTTTATGTTTGGTATTATAGTCATTAAGTTGCGACATGGTGCTTTTTTACACCAAATTACTTAAAAATACTTAACGAGATAATTATGTGAAACGATTTACAAATGTGTGTGCGCTGTGCAGTCACTGCTATTAGGCATAGTTTAACTTTTGTCACTTAGATGTATTTATTATCTACCTCATGAAGCAATTAATATATGTTTTACTTCGTATCCAACCATTCTTGGTAAACATAAATTCTGTGAACTTAAAGTTTTTTAATTTACTTACCTGTTTACAAGATAAGTTATTAGGCGTGAATCATATTGGTCGTTCTTTAATAATGCAAGCAATATTGTAGAAATTAAAACAAATTAAAAAAGAAACTGTTGTGTGGACTGTGTTTTCGAGCCCACAGGTTGTTCGTCGCCAATCCAGCATCAAACCGCTAAACCACAAGAACTTGTTGGGAATACGCGAAATTAAAGATTAGGTTGTAATTATGTAGTGTAACTTAAAAGCTTTTCAACTTTAATGTCGACGAGATAATGATTAAAATAGCTTAACAAAATGATATACAATGCCGGTGGCTTCGACAATGTTGGCGAGCACTTGTCTGATAAGCTCATATACATTGAATAAATCTTATTGTTTCAGGCAGAGGGTCCAAATTCGTTTGTTTTTTAGGGTGGGTCAGATAATGTTGACAACAGACTGTACTTAGGCCTCACCTGGCTTTTCTGAAAAATAGCACCAATAAAATCTATGTATGTTAGGCGTTAAAAGAAAAAAAAAATAGACTGGCCAAAATATCACAAATACTGTTCATACTTGCACTATAGCAAATATGTCGCCAACAGTCACTGCAGTCCTTTATAGTGCAGTATGTTCAAAAATGCTCGTCACAGCGGGCCAGAAAAGACATGGAAGCACAAACTTGATAGATTCTGAAATCCCGAAGATATTAGGAAAACTTTTGCCAAATAGTCAGAGCGAATCTACATAAGGGTCTGGCGAAAACAGCTTCAGAAGAATTGAAAATGTTACTTGAAAATATGCATTAATAAATAATAGCCTGTTCATACTGGTCACACTACAGCGCAAAGGCCTTCGTCTCAAAGAGAAACGTTAATTCCTAGATGTACCTAGCCAGTTGTTTTGAGCATAAGAAAGAAAGATATCTGGTTTATTTTGCACAAATAGAACAGTTTCACTGTATGAACTTGATTATTAGAGGAAAATGTTGAAAGATGTTCTTTAGTAATGTGATCGCGCCTAAATGCGCTGTGCAACAGTCTAGACGCCCCCGGAGAGAGAGGGGCGGGCGACATGCCGACACATCAGCGTTAGCGCACACACGTCGGTCTTGCATGTCGCGGTCGCGCGTGTCCACCATTGTAAAGTGCCGTCTCATTTTTGTTATACAATATACATTATTTTCAAGAATTTGAGTCATTATTTAATCTTAATCCTCAACATAATGTTTTGTCTCTTTCCAGGTACCTCCCCGACATAGCGGGCAAAGAACCCATAGTCAGAGACGCTGAAGTCTTAGATCCGGACGAAAACGACCTCAAAAAAATGTGCTCTATCATGTAGTAACATTGTGATAAACTCAGGAGTCTTGCAGAGCAACACAGCTACCCGACTGCGGCGGAGAGGCGAGTTGTGTGTTAGACGGCAACGGCGAGAATCGGGACTCATTGGTGACGCGAGTGTAGAACAATTGCCATTTTATGTATGGATAGTCATTCGTCAATGGTAACATTTTAACTGCAAAAAATAATGGTTTTATTGAAGGCGACTGCCTCATTGGTCTAGTGTTCACTAGCGATTATGAGGTCTTGGATTCGATTCCTAGGTCGGGCAGTGTTATCGAGTTTTTCCATTAGGAATTTCTCAATAACGGTCCAGAGTTTGGGTTCGTGCCTGGGTGATGGGAACAGGCTCGCCCCTATCGAACAACTGGTGACATGTGGGTGTTCTGTAAGGTCTCCTATACCGTACCTTTCGGGGAAAATTGGCGTGGTTTATGTTGTTACCAAACGTTCGGTTGACTGTATCTCGATATACGTCCAGTGTTGATGAGCTTGCATTTAGTTAGAGCATGTGTTTTTAACCCAAAAATTAAGTAAGCGCGCTTGAAAACTTCTTAGTTGCATTGGTTGAGCTTTCGCTCAATGGAATATGTATCTTAAGTAAAGTAGTTAGGGTCTATATTCAATTGTTCGCGTCACCAATTTGTGCTCAGTAAAAATGGGTTTAAATGCAGTTATGAATATTATGGTCCGAAAGATACGGTGTATAGTTTTGCTAATCTAGAATACATTATGATAAAAAAATATTACAATATTAAAATTATGAAATATTATGTGGTCTGTCTCAAAATGTATTACAGACAATACAACCGCGGTGGGACCACAGAAACGCTCAAATTACTATTTATTTAATTATTTTATTTGAGTACAAATTACTCAGAAATCATTAATTTATACATTTTTCATTGATATAATTTATTAATTACAATATTGAAAGGTTGTTTCATATGTACCAAGTATTCTTTATAATTAAAAAAAAATGGCACTAAAATAATGGCAATGAAAAAAGAATTAGCGCTATACGCTATACGACAACAGAGTTAGAAAGAGACCGAATGACACTTAGTGTCGTCTTCAAATAATATTATCTATACATCTTATCTTTAACGGCTATAACCTAATACCAAAACTTCTATACACAAATTAAATTGTATTAATATATTGAAAATAATCGAGAACAAGACATCAATTTCTTTTTGTAGTCATTTATATTAATTATATAATTTTGTTAAATGGAGTATTTGTCATGATATCGAAGGAAAGTTCGTCAGTACAGATTATAGTTTACATGATGCTTCAGTGCCTATAATGTTGCCCACTGCTGGGACACAGGCCTCCTTTCTAAGAGTGGGAGTGAGCTGTGATCCACCTCGCAGGGATAGTACGCATTGGTAGATGTTGTAGATGTTGTTGTGTACATTTTTTAGAATAGGAATGATTCTTGGTTAAAAATATATGATTCTATTTAGTCCGTTAGATTATCGAAAAATATTGGACACGTATTTTTTGCTTTATCAAATAAAAAAAGACGAAGAATTAACGCGTCAAAGATCAGGAGTGGGGGCTTGTGACGTCAAACTTTTTATATCTTTTTTTATTTTTTTACGCGAAAAAATACGAGTCTAAAATATTTGGTCTGTGCGAGACGCACAGGACCGGTTGTTGTGGCGACACTTGCGGGAGGCCTATGTCCAGCAGTGGACGTCTTTCGGCTGATATGATGACGATGATGAAAATGTTTTGGTAATCTATCTATCTGTCGGACTCATTCGATTTTTGTAGTCATTTACCCTATTGTTGGTTCTTGGACGTGGTGGATTCCTCTCGATGGTTTCCTTCACTGTTTTAGAGAGCTGTGGTGATGAAATTAAAATCCTGCCTGGGTTGGAACTACAACTTGCTAAGTTGGGTTATCATCATCACCATATCAGCCGAAAGACGTCCACTGCTGGACATAGGCTCATAGGGGTTTGCCATAATCGCCGTCATCTGCCATAATCGTAATGGGTTGGGTATCGCAGTGTAGCAATGTACAGAGAATGCTGCTGCCCATTCTCTGGTGAGTCCCTTAGTCGCCTTACGATACTCACGGGAAGAGATGGGATGGTGCTGTTCTTTTACGTCCGACACCATACGGAACCATCCTAATGTTGTCGGTAAAATATCACTTTTAGCCCATTGTTACTCCCTACTTCTTTAATTATAATTTATTATGTTTATTTTACCCTGCGCCACTACTTACCAGCGCCAATGTGTCTATGCATGCTCCGTTGCATTTGAGGTTAAAAAATATTTTGGTAGTGAAGTATCTGTATTCATAATCTGTGTCCCCCCGGGGAAGTGTTGCAGTGTTTTGATAGTTATTGCGATTGCGTCGTTGTAAGGCATTCCTATTGTTGGTTTATTTTAAGCGCGAGCAACATTCGGGTCTGTACGTGGTTCGAAGCTTTATAGCTGTTGTGAAGACTTATCGGCATTTGTATATTGTTAGTGACAAAAGTAGAGGAACATTTTGAGTGTACTATGAAAATGAGAAAAGGCTTCAAAATAAATTCTGCCAACTGGCCTCGGTGTGAGTAAAAGGTGGTGTATGGCATTTTGAATGGCCGTGCTTATTTATTAGCA
This sequence comes from Melanchra persicariae, assembly GCA_947386135.1. NCBI lineage: Eukaryota > Metazoa > Arthropoda > Insecta > Lepidoptera > Noctuidae > Melanchra > Melanchra persicariae. Next base: position 1,194,752 of record OX376661.1, on the reverse strand, counting down.
AGTCAATGAGTTAAATTAAATTTTAGACAGACGCAACGACGTCCTAAGTGGTGTCCTAACATCGGTTCTGTAGTCAGAATAGTCGATGGTCTTTTCCTATGTTTTCAAAGGTCTGATCATATCCCTGATCACTAAACCTACTGTCAAATCATTATGTTTGCTGTTGAGATCGTATTAATAGCTTTTGAAAATTGTATATTACTTTTGGAGTTAGAACAGTAACATTATGAATGCCGATAAGTCTTCTTCAATCCTTATAAATTATGTTTTTATTATTAAAATGTTGGCAACGCATCTGTAAATAGAATTCGTTGGTGAGATAATCCAGTGCTGACATTTCATAAACGTATCTAGTGTTTAATTATGTGAGTCAGGGCAAGTGTGATATTGTTTTCTGTTATTAAAATTTATTAGTTTATATTGGTGTCTTTGCCTAATAAGTGTTTATGGGTGTACTGTGGCATGTAATTGGAAATATTATCCCTTATGATCCCTGTAAGAAATTTTCAGCGTCCGCAGTTTTGAAGAGGCATTTATTTAGTCCCTTAAATCTTATGGTCCAACGTTGGTCCATAAGGATCTACTCTGTTTAAATCTAGGGTTTAAATACCTATAGAACGAACTTAGACTTTAATAAGAGCTAAGTACGGTGTGTGCGTATTTCATATTAACAACTGTGATCAAGATCAATTACATACAAATATCAACATTAATTTCATTAGAATAAGGATCATTTTCGTATGGACCATTACTATAATTCACTTGATAATTTTAGCTCTCAGCCTAAGATCATAGGGATGATATTTCCACCGGTTGCTACGGCAACGCGTTGTCGAACCCAAGTTATGTTTGAACCTACTTAGCCGGCGATACGCCAAACAAAGCAAGTGTCGCCCGTTGCGTTACATGGAGACTGAAGTGATGTAATATATATACGTGAACTGCTATATTTTACTCATTGGAATACTTTGTATTTAATTATTAATTATTGTGTAGATAGTCTGCGGTCGTTGTGTTTTGTACCAGATGACAGTGGTTTTGTAAACTGTTTGTTGGAAAATATTTTAACCGATTATTTTCCACCGAGCAGAACTAGAAGTTTGAACGAGATTATCAGCTAGCGTAATTTAAAAACAACACGACATGTTTATTTCTTGTGTGTAGAAAAACGTCACTATTTTTGAGAAACGTAACATCTTATAGGTACTTGACTAAGGAAACACGCTCTTCTTTATAAATATTTAAATAACAGACAGTTATTTCCAAACCTACATTACTAACCCATGTTAGGTTGATACAAAACACAAGAAACGCTATAGTAAAATAATATATTCTTCTAGCGCGGAAACTATTTAGTGTTATATAAACGTGTTATTGGCGTTTTATGTTAACTGCGATTAGTTTTTAACGAAAAACGGTCGATATTACCCTAATCCTTCACATATGCACAAATATTTCAAGTATAAGTGACTATTTGCAAATGAGAATGCATATTTTAGACAACATTTGCAATGGGCTGCGTATCTTTGTCCATATGTGAATGATGTAGAGTAACGCGAGCTTTAGCTTCCAAACAGCTCACTATAATAATCTTTTTTATAATTATTATTATTGTACGGCTTAGGGCACAATGTCGTGATGCTTAATAAATTCTAGTGAGATACGATATATAAGTATTAGACACTTATGATTAAGTAATATATTATTATTATTATAATTGATATTATGAGCCGGTGTGCACGATCCTAGTTAATCTTATTTGTAAACATGTTATTCGAAATAATTTAATGAAACTAGCTTTTATAACGCGACATTATGAGTTAGCGATGTTAGCTACCGTGAGGGTAGTCCAACATTATCATAAGCGGAGGCCTAGTAGTGTGGCCGTCGCTGATTTAGTCGATATTTTTATTTATTCGATCGTGTGCACCTAATTATTTGTTATTTTTGGTGAATTTGTACTAGTGTGGTCACAGTTACTTCTAAATGAAAAGTCTTATGATAAAACGGCGGAGTAGCCATGAAGCCTAGAAACGCATGCCTGTAACTTGTACAAAAGTGTGCAAGTACCTTGCATGCCATTCTGCCATAACAATTTCCGATTAGTGGATTTCACTATGGCATGCAAGTTACAGGCATGTGTACTACGGCCTTAAGAATGTATCTGTGACGACAGTGGCGCCAGTTGACCGTTGCACCTAAGTAGGTGCGCTCGCAGGGAAGTTACATACTGTGTATATTGTTAACGTGTCGAAGCCAACGCGTGTACCGTGCCATCGATCGATTCGCTTTCCACTTCTATACCAAAGCACTCTTCTTTTCTTCTCAAGCTTTACGAACATACAACGATTTCACGCAAACCTGCCGTGTGCGATACGCGACTCTCATGGTTCGCTTGTAGTATCTGCATGGCGAGTTCTAATGGTATTACTGTACCAATAACACGGTTGCGTTGAGTGTAATATCAAATTGTTATCCAATTAAGTATTTTGAATATCCCTGTGCAATAAAGAATTTCTTTTGTATGTATTTTTGTGTTTTTTTTTTGCCTACATTACAGTTCGCTGAAGAAAACTAGTTGCAAATAAGAAAAACACGTTGAAATCGTATAAAATATATTTATTATATAAAATTTGACTTATCTAATAGCTATCATAAATTATACACTTGCTTACAAAAATATTGCACCCAGTGATAGAAAAATATTAATAAAATATCTCATTGGTGCAATTATTTTGTCCTCAAGTGGAGACTTACACCAATTGGACGGAACTAAAATACAAATAAATACTAATTTGTACAACAACGCAATGCGTTCACAAGTAACGCTACAATAGTAATACCTAAGTAGTGCCACGGGATTTTACAGTTTATTTAAAATGTTATCAGAAAATTTATTATTATTTAAAAAAAAGAGGTACTTAAGTAGGTACAATGAATACCAAGTGAAATAAAACTAAGGCCTATATTCCAAAACGTAAACTCCAACTCTATCGAAGCTTGTCATAAATTGTAGTTTTTGCATTTGTTTGCTCACCTCTCGAGTACGAAAACGTCAATTAGACAGCTTTCATTGACATTTTCGTGCTCATGTTGGAGTTCAAGTTGAGTTGGAGCTTACGTTTTGGAATATGGGTACCTAGTAGCCGGTTGATTCTGTAAAAAAGACCGTAAAACTTCGGTGAACTGAGCAAGAACTATAAGCTGTCGTTCTAATAGGTGCTAGGGATTGACGGCTCACTTGAAGCTCTCACTTTACCTAAGATATGACGGTGAGTTCTTGAGATCTTTAATTTTAATAATATATTAGTCCAACAATGTAGATAAAACGGAAACAACATATCAACCATCCTTCATAGGTCAACCAATCCCGTGACACCGTCAAAGACATAAAGCTAAATATTTACACTATGTATAACTAGGGTTCTGTGGCTGTGGCGTGGCACTGACGTCACAGCCACCGCTGCCACGTGGCCTGCTGCGTGGAGTCGCTCGCTTGCAGCACGTTGGAGAGACCGCCGTGAGGGACTGGGTATGGAGCCTGGAAACAACGGAATAACGTACTAATGTTAAAATTTGTTGGTAAATCTTCCATATAAAAAGTTATCAGAACAGTCTCTCGGTATAGCTGCTTCCTAAGCTCCTCGAAATAGCTCTGGGTCATAATCAGATCAAAACCTATGATGCGTAGGTACCTATTTGTTATTATTTTAATATGATTGTAACCTGTTGTAATTGTGGGCAGATTAACGAAGACAACGCCAAAATGCTCGAATATTCGAATATACGTAGGTAAACTGTCAATATATCGAAACAACTTGACCAAATACTACAGGAAATCAATATCGTGCAAGCTATTCTGAATTCTACACATTTGTGATTGAGTTCTTGAATTGAATAATCAATTAAATAATATTCGACGAGATCAAGTAGTGCTGACCGCATAGTGGTCGCCAAATGACCTGTCAATTTGCAGACAGTTGTTTTTTGGCGGAATTCTAGAGGGTCGTGTAGTCATCTGAATAATTCGTAACGGTTCACGGGACAATTTGGTTTTCTGGGTGGCAGCTCTGAATGTGGCAATTTGTGACTACTTACTTGTAAAACCAATTGAATGTCTATAAATTATTCCTATCAGTACAACCGCCTTTCCTAAAACTAGTTTACGGCGGTGTTCTCGTAGTCCACTCACATGCACAGTCCCGAGCCAGCGCTGCTTGATGAAGTCGGCGGCGCGCTCGCCGATCATGATGGCGGGCGCATTCGTGTTGCCCGACGTCACGGCCGGCATCACGCTGGCGTCCGCCACGCGCAGCCGGTCTATGCCTTGCACCTGGATGGATAATAGATGAATATTACAAAGTTTATAGGTATATTTGTCTCGTCTATAACAAAACCACTACCTACTGGTCCTCAGGGTACGAGATTTAATTTGAAACTTTATTAAAACAAGGTTCTTAGCCAGGCGAATAACTTTTGTGAAGCGGAAGCTTTTGCTAATCTGCTCTAAGCGATCCGCTCTACTAACAATGAACCGTGGTAACCTATACCTACATTAAGATTGCTAATCATTCAAGATAGCTTTCAAGTAAAGTAATTTTACGAATTTACTTTGGAATATGTACCTATCTAGATCAGGGGAGAGAACAGATAAGTTCCGAAACTCATCTGTAACCAAGAAGCCATATATCTGGCATATCAATTTTGGTTCGACTTGGAGAATAACTGGCGCACAATCGATTTTGGTTGAACTATAAAATATGTGATAGGTTACACGTAGATATGTATACCTCATGGTATGTCGGGGTCGAAAGCCTAATATGTGTCCTAGGGAAAATACAGGCAAATTATGAGAATAAGTCATAGCTAAATTATGTGAGCATCATGCATGCTCTGGAAGGAAGAGGAAACGGTATCGCACACGACGTGCTCATTGAGTGCGTGCACACTCACAGGTGTTACCAAAATACGGAAGCAAATAATAGGGACACTTATTTCACTCACAGATATCCTGAACATACTGAAAGGACTGATCTGCTTTTGGAGGGAGGTCGGCTGGTTTGAATGACGGCCGCCATGGTTCACGTACAACGTTCCACAGTTGGACTAAGTGCGGAAACCATACCCAATAGATAGATAGATGAGAATAAGTTAGGCAAGTTTACCTGCAGCAAGTTATCAACGACAGCACTATCGTCTCCCCGGGGCCCCATCTTGCAGGAGCCGGCCTGGTGGTTCTCGGGCGCCGTCTGCATCCTCACGGCGCATTCCCAGTAAGCGTCGCAGCCGAACTTGATCTTCTCGCAGCCTTTCACCGGCGTCTTGTCCAGCTTCACGCCGTAGCGCTTCAGGGCTTTGGTCTCTGATAGCTGAAGCGCGAACTTGATGCCTTCGACTAGAGTTTTGACGTCATCTGGGTGGGTCAGGTAGCTGAAATTTTGATGGAAGTTAGTTTTAATAAAGAAAACTAGTAGCTTATTTATATTGTGGTTACGTAATTTACAAACATACATGGTTGATACAGATGTATAGAATTCGAAATGGAATTTTATTTGCAAGTAGTTTAGTTAAAGTTGTCAACAATCACTCTATAGACACTAAGCTAAGGATTGTATAGCCACTGCATGTGGCACGATTGTGATCCGGAACGAGTTAGTCAACGTTAGAGTAAGTAGCTTTTGTAGCCGTGTACTTTTGTATTGTAGTTAGAGTAAGTCCTTTTGAATACTTAGGTAGATACGTATTAAATCTTTAGGTGCTTAGTATTTTACTGGTTTGTGACTCATTTAAATGTAAAAAAACACCAGAATTAAACAACTTAACCGGTACGTATAGAGCAGAAGCACGCTGTATAGTTTTGCCAGTCGAGTCAATAACCACAATATTTATCGCCCGTATCGCATCGAAAGTTAAGTTTAAAATGGCTATCCACTCACTTAGCATAAATCTTGGGGTAAGCAAAGGGATCGCCAGACGCGATCTCCAGCCGGCCCCTGCTCTTGGGGTGCAGCACGGTGGGGATGATCTGGATGGTCCGGGAGCCGTTGTCGAGGCGCTCGCCCACCATACCGGTCTTCGCGCAGTCGGCGAGGAAGCCGCCGAAGAACAGCTGGATGTCGGGGTTGTCTTCCAGGGGGTTCGAGTACTTCGTGTTTATGAAGGCCGTCACTTCGGATATGCCTGGGAAAGTCATTGTTATAAGATATTAGGCAATGCGGTAGGTAGGTATGGATATTTCGTGATTGTAGATTTGTAAGTCTGCATTTAGTTCTTACATCGAGGGCCCGATTGCGCCAAAAACTTTCTTAGAATTAGTTAACACGAGGTAACATACCTACCTACCTAACAACTCCGACACTTTTCGTGTGCAGTAATTTATAGTTTTATTCATTGTTCTGTTATAAAATAATAACTTTTGCCCGCGGCTCCGCCCGCGTGGATGTGTGTGAAGTAGCCTATGTCCTTCTCTATATCCCAGGCTATATATATATATAAATCTGCCTTTCATGATGATCCGTTCAGCCGTTTTAGCGTGAAAGCGTAACAGACAGACAGACAGACAGACAGACAGACGCAGTTACTTTCGTATTTATAATGTAGGGATGTAGTTATATTAGTTTAGGTAATTAATGGACCATGTGGCCTGAAACAAATGATATTATTAATGCTGAGCAGTTAATTTGTCTTTGTGCCGAAGTAGTCAGATCAGCGCAGCTAGCAATTTGGTGATTTCGTTGAGAAGGACAGCAGAATAAGCCTAACTAAAATGTGCAAGTAATTCCTACGTAATAATGTCAAAATTGATAAATGATTAAGTATACTGTAGTTACTCACCAGTCCCAGACATAAGTCCATCTCTGAAGAGCAGGTACTCCATAGCGGTCGCCCAGTTCAGCGGGGTGGTGTTGTTGTCATTAACCTGGAAGATTAAGTCACTATAAAGCAGATGGTTTGCTCTAAAATTCTAAATCAAGGCTAGCATTCCAGTTCAGCGGCCTAGCCTTAGCCTAGAGATAGCCTAGATTAATTTAGAACAGGTTGATGGCAGTTCATATCGAAGGTGGCAATGCGGTTAAGTCTTAGTGAGATAAAAGTCTCATAATGCATGGTCTTCTCTCAAGTCCCAGTCCATCCAGGCACCTTTTGGAAATTTTTGCCACGAGTCCCGCCTTGGCGGGCGGGACTAATGGTACAAAATCTCTAAAATTCTCAGTAGACAATTTTCGCCCTTATGGTCTAAGTGACTTGTAAATTGTTCTATTTAGATTATATTGTTACAAAGTACATACCTGGAAGTTGAGGAAATGCGCCACATGGTTGTGAAGGTTGCGGCCCACGGCGGGCAGGCTGTGCACCAGCTTCACGCCCGCCTTGGCCAGCACCTGCGGGTCGCCCACGCCGCTCAGCTGCAGGATCTGAGGGGATGCTACTGCGCCGGCGCTGTGGATTAGAGGTACGGGGTTTAGTCGGGCTCAACTTGGCGGATCCTACATTCGGGCGGAATCTCCAAGTAAGTATTAATCCGTTTTGTTATGGAAAATTGTGTATTTGTTTGGAACTCGCACAGGACAGACAACACAAACAGAAAAATACAATTAAAGTAACAATATAAAAATGCGAGGCCAAAAGGGCTCCTATCTCAACATATGCTGCGAATAAAAAATAAAATAAAATAATGCAGCGCTGGTAGGTATTCTGGTTCCAGCTGAACCGCTGTGATGCCACTTCCACTTTTTGTTTATAATATAAGTAGATAAACCAGATAAAGTAGTAACCAGGTAAAGTAGTCATTTAGAATTCTTATTGATTCAAAACATCACTCAAATTACTTTGTACTACATGTAGATATACGAGTACCTACTTGTAGACTTTGTAAAAGAAAATCACCTCAAAACGATCTCATTATTGGCAAAAATAACTTCAGTGCCACCGAAGCTGTTCCTGACTTCTACAGCGTAGGCCTGCCGGGTGGTCTGGTTGATGAGGATCCGGGTGACGGTAGCGTTGAGCATCACGTGCAGGTTGGGGCGGTTCTTGGCGGGGCGCAGGAAGGCCCGGGCCACGGACAGCCGGGATCCGTTGCGGTTCGTGGTCTGGGCGATCGAGAAGCCGGTGTGGTGGATGCCGTTGAGGTCGCGCTGTTTGTACCCTGGAATTTGTAGCAGTTTTGTTAGTATGACCGGGATAATAAGGGAAGAAATATTATTTATACTTTTGAGTAAAGCCGAGGAAATAAATGTAAGTATTTGTAAGGGCTCTAGTTTTTAGTGAAATCTTTTAAAACAAATCTTAGATTCAAAGTAAAAGTAAAGTAAGAACAAAACAAAACCCACCTAACTCCTCTCCAGCCTTAACCAAGCTGTAACTCAGCGGCGGATGGTAAGGGAACTGCGCCACCGTCAGCGGGCCGCCTGTCGCGTGGTAGCCCTGGTCCATGTCCTTCAGCTGCTTGTTGTCCTCGGACTTGAGGAAGTACGGCAGCACTTCCTCGTACGACCAGCCCTCGTTGCCGGCCGCCGCCCAGCTGTCGTAGTCCTTGCGGGAGCCGCGGATGTACATCATGCCGTTCATCACTGAGGTGCCGCCGAGGACCTGGAGGTATTAAGGTCTTTATGATGATATTGCTAAAACCAAAACTTGTTTATTTCAATTGGATGTGAATCAGCTTATATGCCTCGCAAAGTGGGGATACCTTAACGGATCAGCAGAAAGGTGTGGGTGTAAAGGTGAGTGGAGGAGGTGAAGCAAACTATGCTCCACCTCCTATCCTGCCTATGTGCCTCAAATCATGCTACTAAGAGTAAACTAACTGGAGTCTGTGTTTTCTGATAACTACAACCTGGGAGTGTTTAAGTCAAGAGTAAATAGGTTACTTCTAGGCAAGCGTGCTCCATCTTCGACCACATCATCGCTTACCATCAGGTCCTACTCGACCACTATCTTGGTCAAGCGCGTGTCTATCAATAAATACTAATAAAAAAAAACTAAAGTGACAAATGTGCTGCCACCAACGATGCACTCAAATCTGAGATACTGTCGTGCTAACGAGACGAAGAGAAGAAGCTCCTTATGTCCAAATTGAAAAGCTTGTTTAGTCCAATAATCTCATTTTTACGCATGGTTGAGCTGCATCGAGCTCAAGCATCTCCAAGATTTAAATGGCCCTGCCAGGACATGAGAAATACCAAAAGACTCGTAGGTTCTTAAATAAAATATTGGAGTTTCAACAGGATTAGACGGTATGTCGTGATACATCGTGATGAAGATGGTCGATCTGGTCAATTCCCCTTCAAGGCATCCTTGAAGAGGGTACGGTAGCTCTTCAACATTTTACGCGATAAATCGTTACAGCTACTCATAGCAGCTAAACCGCCACATACGAACTACAATAATACCTGACGTCATATTAGGGCTAGCGCGTACGGAAGAAATTTTGTCACCGTGACAAAAGTCACCCGTACGCACCTAGCCTAATTGTACATCGTGATATCCAATTTCTCCGAGCGATTTGAACATTATATATAACCCCCCGACAACAACTATCGGGCAGCCCACCAGACACAAAACCCGTCTGGTCAGTGGATCTTCCTTTTACAATGGAGGTTAGCTAGACTTTACCCTGCTCCGCATAGGTACTTCTACACAGCGATAGAACCTGCACAGAGTCGGCTCCAAAAATAAATTTGAAATTAGTTGAATATAAGTCTGTTCTATCAGCTTACCTTCCCTCTAGGCCAGTAGCACTTTCGGTCAGTCTCTCCAAGACAGGCAGCCGGCTCCGACTCGGTCTGGTAGCCCCAGTCTATGCTAGACCCAATAAAGTTCAGGAACATGGACGGCACTTGAGCTCCGGTCGGTTCATCAAAACCTGGAATATAAGCATCATTATAAGCAGCTGTTAAGGTTCAATTTTGAACTGAGTATTATGGAACTAAGCAAAATTTATTTAGTATGAGCTTGAGTGTTGAACAGAGCCAAGTGGTGGACAGTAGCAGCGGTCGCTTTTGTGGGTAAGCCAGTCTAGTTGGATTAGTCCTTAGCTAACACTATACAAACATAGGGTCAGTGGATACAAGCACCATTGCTGAGCGTATAGTTGCTGAAATGTTTGTTTAGCATATTGGGCATAGGTTTGATCCCCAATTCGGGCAGGGTTATTGGGTTCTTCCATAAGAAATCCCCAGTAGTCCGGACCTAGAATTTGTATTATTATGGCCACAAGCTCACTTGTCATCATACATCAGACAAGAAAAAATAAAACTGGACAAAAGGAGTATTTACTATCATGATGATTGTTATGTGAGGTAAAAGTTAAATAGTCTTACCTGCTTCTAAGAGTAACACTCTCCACTCCGGCACTTCAGATAGTCGTGCGGCCACCACGGACCCTGCTGACCCTCCTCCCACCACGATGAAGTCGTACACCGAGTCCATGTGCCGCCGATACTGAGGAGCAAAGAGAAAGATGTTCTTACTTGGAGTTAGGTACATTTTGTAAATCTTTATAGAAATCACAAGCCGGGACCACGGCAGACTACGAAGGAGATGGCGGGACGACTTATATATGTATTCTTTAGGAATTGGCAAGAAGCGGTACATTACCGGGACCGATGGAAGAATGACCCAGCAGTGGGACAGTTCGGGCTGGATATAATATTATTAATAATCTTCCTGCCCTTAATTTATGTTACTATTGAAGTTGGCACAACACTTTTCGTCGAGTCTCCCCTACCACCCGTCAAGCCATCATTGACCTTTTTTCCTTTATATCGTTCCTCACATTTTCCGCCTATCTTTTCTTTACCAAAATACTACCTATTTAATCATTATTAGTCTTTAGAACTAGGTTAACTTCGTTTTGCGTAGCAGAGCCGGAATTCACAATAATCAGCACAATACAACTCTTCATGTGACTCATATTTTTATGTTAATAGATACTGATGATAGATACTATCAACCAAATTATGTCGAAACGGAATACCGGAACCGGGAACCGACAAAGTTATTCAAATCAATGTTAGTAGGTAGGTATGTACCTAAGTAGGTACGATTTAATTGCCAGCATTTTCTTGAAATGGTACTGCCATGCATATCCTTTACGGCATAATTGATTTCGACGTAATAATAGTCTACAGAATGCAATAAAAAGTACTGATTTGCAAAATTGCACTTTTATGGCAAATGACAAAACGATCAGGTATGATCATTGAATTGGAACAAGTACGTTTTACTAAAGTCTAGATTTGATTAACTAAATTGTTTAATATAAAAATAAATTCATCAAAACACATGCTTTAAAGCTTTTATTTTATAAGTTGTTAAAATAGTAAATTTTAGAGTATCTACCTAAGTATTCCTTTTTATTCTATCGTGCCGAAAAGTATCGATTTTCCAGTATGTAAGAATAATAATTTTAGTTACCTAATAATATTCTTTTAATATTTAGTTTTTTCTTAAGTCAATCAATCTGACTTTATTGGGGAATGGGCTAGCTCTCAACCTCGATCGCGCCTGATGGAAAGCGATGGATGAGGTCTATGATGGAGCGAGCGTGCCCAGAAGATGCCTGGTACTCCCACGCGTCGACGAAACACAACAGGTTGCTTGACCAGACTCCGGTGGGAGGGTGGTCGCGAACCAGGCGGGTGTTAGTCCTACCACCGCAAGGGAAGGATTGGCCAATCTTGTAAGGTGTTAGGTGGGACTGTCCAAGATGCGCCGAGCGCTCGGTTCAGTTTAGTGCCTGATAGAACAAATTGCGCTACACGAGGAGGCTCCTTCATGCATCCCTACTGACTATGTTGTGGTCGGCTTTCAGTCTAACCCGACGCAGATGAAATTTTAAAATACTTGTAATTTTACATAATTACTGCCTCCACAACAACTGGGTAATACGATAACCAGTGGCAAGACTGGTGTTTAATTTTGTGACTTTTGATTTTTTCAACTATTTGACAGTAACAACAACGGTTAAGTAATACTGAATCTTAAAATCTTTTCTCCATAACGAAAATCTTTTACATAATTTTTTTCACTTAAGCCGTTGTCATAGCAAAACTCGGTCACTTTCGGACTGAGAAAAGAAAGAGTAGCGCGACGAACGAATGCTTGCAATTTATTGCTAAATATGAAGCATTTTATCGATTTACTCAAAATGAAGCTATTTAAAAATCTAAAACAACAAATTATTTGTTATAAATTTTACCGGCATAAGTAGGCTAGTAATACCGGATATTTTTTCATTGATCAAAGTTAGAGGTAACTTTGACGATCATTTCTATCAAGGATTTTAATTTTCATGTTTTGGAAACAACAGAGTTCTTAGAAATATAGTTAAAATTAACACATTACCTACATTTTTTTCTGCAGTTTGAAACTAAACAGATTTTGCTAAAATTATTTTAGAAAACCAGCAACTTTTCAGTTTTTTCTGATCACAGCACCACTCCTTATCAATCTTATGTCAGTCACAAATTATCATGACTTTATCAACATTTCAGAACCGATTAGTATCACAATTTTTACTGCAAATGCTCGGATTAGGTAACGCAGCGCGATGCCGAAAGTGACCGCAAATCTGATGGGGAAGTGATTTCATTTCGGAGGCGACCTGCGGTTGTAACGACTGCGGTGAGCACAAGATGATTGGCGTTGAAGCAACTGTGAGAAAGGATAATTCAACCATGGAGAGCTAACTAGCAGTTAACTCAAACTTCAAACTACATACTATTTTAAGGGACGATTTTTCAATAGGCAGGAAGCAGCCCGTAACCTTGATTCATGGTTACCAAATATAAGAGACCCTGAAAATGCTCACAACAGAACTCTCATGACTAAATCTTACGACCAATGGCAATGATGTGACGGATTTTACGACCAATAACGATGACGCGGAGTAGGTATGCCCGACGGCATAGACAGTGGCATTTGTTACCAAAAAAAAGCGTTCAGCTTACACAAACAATGGGGCAATTAAAACGATCCATTACTGAGCACCCTGTTCGTCCCTACCTTGTTGGACTAGTGGCCGCACTATTGTTGAGCATAAGCGGAATTTATTTATAAGTTTGATTTGAAAAGTAAGGAAATCTGCATATAAATCGACATTGCTATCTCCTTCCTACAATCTTAACCCGCCTCCGATTACAAACGGGTCAATGACTTAGGCACTAAAATGGTGCTAAATTACCTATTTGATCTTCAGTCAATTCGTCGCGAATTTCCTTCTAGCCTACGTCGTGTTCAGGACTGTGTCGTCAGTGTTTGGCAGTACGATAATTGCGGTGTTATCAAAGAAAAATATTGGTGATTTTAGGGTAAGATTACGTTGTTATTGTTCTGTATGTACGTCAAAGTGAAAAAACCGGAACCCTTATAAGATCATTCGAGTGTCTGTCCGTCGCAGCGAATTTGCTCCGAATCTATTAAACCGATTCAGTTGAAATTTTGGTAAACATATGAACTTTTATGTCCTTAATACCTACGGACGCGAAATCTAAATGAGTAAATAAATTATATTTAGTTTGGGGAACGCACGAAAACGCCTCGACGCACCGAAAACGCCTGGAAGAGCTATTGGTCGATGAAACACCTCATGAAAGGACCCCTTCCACTCTGCCTTAAAAGGAAACTCATGGACATGTGCATCCTACCCACCCTCACCTACGGAGCACAAACGTGGTCATTGACGCAACGTCAAAAGTCCGCTCTCGGGGTCTGCCAGCGAGCAATGGAACGAAGTATCCTCGGAGTAAGGGTTACAGACCGTATAAGGAACAGTATACTTCGTTCCAAAACTCAAATCGCAGATGTAGGCAACACAGCTGCCAAATTGAAGTGGAACTGGGCGGGCCATATCTGCCGCATGCCACATGGGAACTGGGTACAAGTAACCACGGATTGGGTCCCGAACATCAGGAACCGGCGACGCGGTAGACCCAAAAGGAGGTGGCGAGACGAACTGGACTCCTACCTAAAGGATTGGACTCAGATTGCTCAAGACAGATTGAAGTGGAAAGAAAGAAGGGAGGCCTTTGCCCTGCAGTGGGACACTACGGGCTTATAATAAATAATAATAATAATAATAATTGGGGAACAAATTAGAAAATTGAAAAAAAAAAAAATTTCCAACTGTTCCTACTGTGTGACATGTCAAATGTAAATTACACAGAAACTTACACTGGAAGTAATGGTTTAAAAAAATAAAATAAAAAATAGGTGTCATTTGGCCTGATTTTTGTTTACTTGCTTCACTATGTCATCGGAAACCGCGATAAGTTTACTTATTGGCTTGGTATTTATAGGTAATCGGCTCAGCGTATTACGTGAGACTTAAACGTGACTAACGAGGTAAGGGTGTTCATCTACAAAGTATCCTGTCTGCCTAACCCTTAACTGAGGGCCACCACGTATTAAAAATATCAATGATGGGCCACAATTCCATATGACCTCTTGGTTTTATGTCCTTTTTTGAGTTGGTGACTACAAATATAACATACTAGCTTTTGCCCGCGACTTCGTACGCGCATATCCTGTTCTTTCAAGATCCCGTAGAAATATCCCGTTCCCGAATAGGCTATACCTTATTAGCCTTCAGCAGTGGTGGAGCGATTGGCTGCTGCGCTGCGTGTCGCGGGTTTGATTCCCACACGGAACAAATATTTGTATGGCCTACAGATAGTTGTTCCGGGTCTGGCTGTTCGTGTATGTGAGTTTGTATGTTTGTAAACGCACCCACGATACAGGAGAAATTCCTAGACTCAAAAAAAAAAAAAAAAATGAAAATAGAAATGAAACGAACAAGACTGAAGAACAACCGGAACGAAAAGATAATGTTAAAACACATAAGTTTGACCTACCCCCGGAATATGGCATTTTTGTAAAAGTTTAATGGAAAAAGTTCTGGATGTAGCCATTTTTTTGGAGGGGTAATCATCAAATGACTTCCACTCTGGGCGGAGCGGGAGGGAGTGTCAGACTCTTACTGACTAAAACCCATCCGTTTTCCTCCAAATGCCCTTTGCGTCCCTGGGCTGCGGTAACTCTTTCGAACATTTCCGCATCATGTAGGCGTGAATGATGTTTCAAGCTAAAAAATACCAGAATATTATTCTTGAATTGCGATGATGACGACTAAAACATGTTATGAAAATCGATATTTCTTTTGATATATTTGTACTTTCAAAGTTGGGTTTGAGTTGCGTGATATCGGTATTTTTCAAAAACTAATTTGGTCACACTAAATACAACTGAATGCAGCAGATGATGGGCTTGACTCTTGTTCGATTTCAAGAATAAGGAAAACTTCGTATCAATTGATATCGCTATCTCTCTTCAACAATCATAGTCCGCCTCCAATTTATTGTAAACAAATGGGCCGATGACGCAACCACACTGTTGTAAATGTATAATGTAGTGCTATATCATTTTGTATTCAGTCCACAGACGATTAGCACGTGTATTTGTTGTGTGCGAGAATTTCCACCTCCTCCTGCTTAATAATAATATTGGTGTTAGTAAAGAGGTAAGATTCAGTTTTATTTTTTCCTGTTTTAACATTTTTGTGTATTGTCAGGGTCATCGGAAATTGCGATAAGTTCACTTTTTGACTTGATGATGAACATAATCCATTTAAATTTTGTCTACCTCGTTAGTGCCGTGCAAGTTCGATTGCCGAGCGTAGAGTTCAGGGTTCGACCCCCGTGCCTCAGAAAGCACGTTAAGCCGTTGGTCGTGCGACTGATTTCTTCCTGGTCCTGTGGGATTGCCATACTTCGCACTATGAGAGGAAAGGTACAGAGAGTGCACTATTATATTATCTCCTGTTGCTTGTTCTTCATAAAATCATGGCAGGTGTGTGTCAACTCTAACTTAGTGAAATTTTAAAGGATATACTTTGGTAAACACATAGACACACTAGGTATTGCGGTATCTAATACTGACCTAATAATAATTTCACGGGTTACTTTGGTGCTTTGTCTTAAAATTGGCTAATTATAATAATATGTGCAAATTTTACCAATTTTGTGCAAGACGCGGCCGCAGGTAAAACCCGGCCTTGGTAGCGCTCGGTCCCATGCATTTGTACCGCACAAACATAGATAGATATAAAGTGCTACTTAAACTCATTTGAGTCATACTCGCGAGCGATAGGACGTCAAGTCGAGAATTTAAGACAATCATCTCTCTACACACATATTCTTAAAATTGTTTATTGGAAATACGGAATAGAAGAGTACTCGAAAGGTTTAGAGGTGTTTAGTTTGTAATAAATTTATTGACAGATACGGGAATATAGAGATATTCCCGTATCTATCGATAAGACTATCAAACGACTTTTGAAAGTCAAAGTATACAGTGACTTTAACTTTCGAAAGGCGTTTAACAGAGTCAACAATGACATTCTGCTTGAGTTTATCTGAGGATATAAAAAAATGAAATAATATACACACTTTCAAACGCAGATTAAGGCAATCACAACATTTGAAATAACATAAAACAGAACAATATATAACCTTTTATAGCAGAACTTTTTATGTCATAATATTATTTTGCTTATCAACGGATAGCATACACTTCATTTCGCAGAAAATCTTTTGGCATACACTCATTTATCATTATCATACATTCAAAACTAATAATTTTGTAAGCCAGAATCATCGATAGTCATTAAAAGGCAGAACATCATATCGCAGAAAGTTCATTATTATTGGCATACATTTCATGTCAATAATAATTTAAAGATTCATCAATCATATTATTACAGACCTAAAATTGTCTACGCATTTTGTTTAATTCGTTATTTAATTATCTTTCTGCATGTATTATCTTATCACTCAATAAAAGAGTCGATTGTGAACATTATGTGGTTTTTGTTTTCATGTAAGAAGCATGTAAACAAGTATTCACCATGCATGCAGCAAACATGCAACATGCAGCATGCAAACAAGCCAACATCATGCATGCAGCAAGCATGCAACACGCAGCAAGCATGTGGTATGCAAGCATGCAACATGTAGCAGGCATGGTGTCTGTCACAGCTCCGGCGCTGCGGGTCTCCAGCGGTGCCACGCGAGTTTATCGTCGCAGAGGGTTTTAATGGTCACCACCGCAGCTTCGCCTTGCTGGCTGGCTTTGCCGGCCCATCCCAGTGACGGATGTCCATCGCTGGTAACACTATGACGATGTGCGAGTGCACGTCGCGCGGTAGAAACTGATGTAACGGGGTCTAGGAAAAATCAAGCAGTTTATGCTATCACTGCCATTATGTCGGGCTGTGAAAGTGCACAAGGGGACGACATTGTAAAGAGTGGAAGTAGATCTTGGCCCTAAAATGTTTGCCAAGGGCCAAGCTTATGGAACACTTAGTCGCGTGAGGTTGCTAGAACAAATTTTGGCAATAGGCGTTTTAGATCCACGTAAGCTTCTTCACGAGCCACTACTTAATGTACTAAATCGCAGAAATCTTAGTATCAAGTTTGTATCAGTCAAAATATATAAGGCACTTTAGTTTCGCACTAGTTGGTCCAAATATCCTCTTATGACTAAAAGGTCTTTCTATCTAGCCTTTTCCAAGCTATTATCTAGCCTTTTCCAAGCTATAATGGGGTCAGCTCCCAGTCAAACCGGATTGTTATCACTAAAAAATATGAAATAAAAAACAAATAATTAAAAAAATAAAAAACACGCCTGCCTTGTCTAACAATGAACTAAAAATTAAAAAACAAATTGGACCCAAAAGTTTAAAACTGAAAAACAATTTTTTATTGCAGTCGGGGGACTTAAGTACTCGTTTAAAGAAATGTTCCAGAGAATTGTCCCCCGACTGCAATAAAAAAGTTGTTTTTCAGTTTTAAATTTTTGGGTCCAATGCTTGTTTTTAATTTTTTAGTTAATTTTTGTATTGTACCTATTATAATAAAATACGCTTTGGACGTTCTGATTAAATTAAAATAAATTATTAATTTTGACCGTGACGACAAAACCTTATCTACAGCAAAATATTAGTCACATGATATAGCGTGTTTGTGTTGATCGTTTAAGTTTAAAATTAGTTGAGCAGTTGACTATAAAATTAACATACTTAAAAGATTTAACATTGGAATCATTATGAACCTGTTGAAGCACCCGAATAATGATTAAAATTGTGTTTTGTTTTAGGTCATCAATCGTCAACCTTAGTAGAAAAATAAATAACTACCCAATTACACGCGAATGGCGTTAAATGCTATGATGGACATCATTGTATCTTCAGCAGAAGTTGAAAACGAAGAAAACAGAAATGACGATAGCGATGAACTCAAGAAGTTTGTTCCACCTCCAGAAAATAATAAAAACGACTCGAGATGGACTCTGAAGTATCGTGAGCCTGCTCCAGGACTTGTTGAGCTAATAGAACATTCCGGTGTGTATGTCAAGGCTGACAAGCTCGCTAAATGGCAGGAATGGTCAAATGATTGCAAAACATTCGCTGCAAATTTAATAACCGAAATCTTTACTGAGAGTGCTTTGACTTCGAATAAATGGTCTGGATTGGATGAGCATGCAAAAAATATATTGCTGCAGTATGTTGTGCAGTATGGACAGATTCGAGATTGGATGAGAACAGATTATAATCTTTGTATTCTGGAAGGTTTTCGTCAAGCAGAGATGAGATGCGCTCGAAGGAGAAAAAAACCTCTCAATGAAAACGGTTTTCAGAAACGCCAGTTTGTTCTTCCTCCGGAATACGATAAAAATAACTCAAGATGGACACTGAAGCACCGTGAACACGCTTTGGGACTTGTTGAACTAATAGAAGATTCCTGTGTGTATGTTAATGCTGACAAACTAGATAAATGTAGAAGTTTGTCGAATGATAGTGTGACATTGGCTCGAATGTTACTGCCTGAAATTTTCACAAAAAGCGCCTTAAGTGTATGTTCAGTGACTGGTGACTACAGTACTAATATTATAAGACCGGGCTTAGATGAAAATGCGATGACAACATTGCTGAAGTTTGTTGCAGAATATAAAATAAAGAATGGTTGGATAGTTAAAAATGAGAATCGTATTCTTAACAGTATCAGACAAAAACTGGAAGTGTTAAGACGTATTAAAATAATAGAAGAAGACGAGGAAGCAAATGAAAATGAACATCCAAAGAAAAAACGTTCTGAAGAACTCGAGCTTTCAAATCTTCCACCAGAATATGACGCAAATGACTCAAGATGGACACTAAAGTATCGTGAGCCTGCTCCGGGACTTGTTGAACTAATGGAACATTCCGGTGTTTATGTTAATGCTAACAAACTTGCTGAATGCAAGGCATTGTCAAATGACTGTTTATCAATGGCTGGAAGGTTACTAAAAGAAATATTTCATTCAAGTGCATTGAGTACATGTTCAGTGGCAGGAGCTACAGTCAGTAGACTTGACTACGTCGGTACTAATGTTAGACCTAGATTAGATGAACATGGAGTGATAATATTGCTGAAGTTTGTTACAGAGTATGGACTACAGAAGGATTGGAAAGTAACGGATTACCAATGTATTCAGGACAGTATCCAACAAAAACTAAAACTGATAAGTCGTAAAATGTACTCAAGATTTACACTAAAGTATCGTGAGCCTGCTCCGGGACTTATCGAACTAATGGAACATTCCGGTGTATATGTTAATGCTGACAAACTCGCTGAATGCAAGAGATTTGCATATGATTGTCAATCATTAGCTCAAAAGCTACTAACTGAAATCTTTACTACGAAAGCATTGGGTACATGTTCATTATCGAGAACGAATCTCGATATCTACAATTACAGACTATACCCTTCAGGTTATGTACCCGTACAATGGCTTGATCGTGAATTAGATGCACATGCTGAAATAATATTACTGAACTTCGTTGATGAATATGGACTTGAGAAGGGTTGGCCAACATTAGATTTTCAGTATATTAGAATCAGCATTATGAATAAAATGAATGAGGTGAGGAAACAGTATCGTGCTGAAGAGGGAGAAAGCAGTCGTGTTGCTTTCGGTGGGGCATAGGTACCCCACATGAGGCCAATAGGCCACTCTAGAGGTCTGGTGAGGACTGGTGCGGTTTTGGACTTTTCTTGTTTTATGTTTCTTTAGGAAAGTAAATATCTTTCACTTAATAATAGTAGTTATGTATTAAGTCGTAAATCTAACATACATTTTTTTTGTACAAATAAATAAAAATTAAGTGTATGTTTGTTGAGGTAAATAACAGCCTATTACTAAATGGATATGAATGTTTCCAACTTTTTCCAATTACTTTGATCAATTTTGACGGGACTTTCACTGGTTGATAGCTGATTGTAACTATGATCTTCTAAACTAACTAAATAATCTCTTCTAACCTTATATTTGTTTGTTGAATAGTGTCTAAAAAGTATCTCTATTTTAATATAATGGTCTGGATCAGTCTGGACTTACACTTAGAGATTATTTTCATTTTATCTAGAGGCACTCTACGAGCAATCACAAAAATATGTTTTGTGTTTTAAATTTAATCGAAAATTTTTGGTAATGAAACATAATTTAGCTTTTATATGGTTTATTAAATAAATAATCAGAAATCATTTTAGCGAGGGCTATTATTTGTTTTATTACGATATTTTTCCTCGAAGTCTTTTTACAAGTTCTTGTCTTATCTGACGTTATATTATAAAAAGGTTAACATTTAAAGCTTAAGTCATTCCATGAAAACAAGATGGATTGACACCTCACTTCGTGATCACTTCAACATGTTTACAGCCTGTCGATTCTGTCGACATCTCACGGTGTTCACCTAGGCGGAGTGAACGACAATAGAGCTGTCATTCCATCTTATTTATATGGTTTGACAACTCACCCGTCGTGTACCCCGCTAGGTGTTCACTTCGACATGTTTACAGAATCGCATTGCAGAATCGACCGACTGAATCGATTACAAACATTCTTTCACTGATAGACAGTCATACAATCGTTGAGTGTCGTAAGAATTTTTCTCTCTCACCTTTTATTTTGAGAAATAAAAGCTTAAATCTTCTGAACCCGAAATGAGTACCGATGCTTTCTTCAAAAATGATACCTTAGGTCCCCGAGCTGGGCACGCCACTATTGTGGCGATAAGTTCCCTCTTTGTGGAGTGGCTAGAGACCCGCCGCGGCGTCCTTGTCTTCCACCTGACGCAGGTACTCACCGAACACGGTTGTTTCGGGAGCTACCTGTTTCAGATTCGGCGGGAGCGCGCGGCCAGACTGGCCACGCGCTTTCACTGACATTTTCGTCACAGCGTCTGGACGCACCCGCAGCGCTTTGTAAATCAAGTCCCTTACTGACTAAAACCCACCCGTTTTCCTCCAAATGTCCTTTGGGTTCTAGGACCGCGGTAACTCTTTCGAATAATTCCGCATCATTTAGGCGTGGATGATGTTTTAAGCTAAAAAATACCAGGATACTCTTCTTAAATAAAACATGTTAAAAAAATTGGTATTTCTTTTGATATATTTGTCTTTCAAAGTTAAATTTGGGTTGGGTCATCCCGGTATTTTTCAAAAAATTTATCTGGTCACACTGAATACGACTGAATACAGCAGATAGGCTTGACTGTTGTTCGATTTCAAGAGTAAGGAAAACTTCATAATTAATTGATATCGCTATCTCTCTTCGACAATCATAGCCCGCCTCCGATTATTGTAAATAAACGGGCCGATGACGTTGCAATGTATAATTGTAGTGCTATAAATTTTTGTATTCAGTTCACAGACAACTAGCAAGAGTGATTGTAGAGGTCGAGAATTTCCTCCTAGTGATAAACATATATTTCTGTGTTTAAAAATCAGTGATCTCAAAATAGTATTGGTGATTTAAAGGTAAGATTCAGTTTTACGTTTACTTGTTTTAATATTTTTGTGTATTGTCAGGGTCATCGGAAATTGCGATAAGTTCACTTTTTGCCTTGGTGACGAACACAATCCATTTAAAAAGTTTCACTTTCTCGTCGGTGTCGTGGTCGCGTGTTCGACTGCTGAGCGTGGGGTCCTGTCCTGCCCGTGAAAGCATGTAAAGTGGTTGGTCCTGCGCCATAGCTCTTCCCGGTCGTGTCGGATAGTCATTTCGGAGTATGAGAGGAGAGGAACAGAGAATGCACCTGTGTTTGCGCACATACGTGTGCACTATACCATCTCCTGCGAACTTGGTGCTTACTTTTCCTTCATGAAATCATGACGTGTGTATGCATATATATAATTTGGGAAATACGTACTTTTGTTGCGGTGGTAAAGTCTATTTTTGAAAACATGCAATCTAATACTCACCTTATTAGTATTTCATGGGTTACTCTGGCGCTTTGTTTTAAAATTGGCTAGTTATAATATGTATGTGCAAATTTTACAACCAATGCGGCGACGCAAAGACACATCCGCGGGGAAAACCCGGCCATAGATAGCGCTCGGTCCCATCCATTCGTACCGCACTATCTCTGCTGACGGACAATAATATAGATATTAGATAGCTATAAAGTGCTAGTTATACTCATACGACGTCAAACTCGCGAGCGATAGGACGTGAAGTCCGAAGGGAATTTAAGTCAACCATCGATCCTTACACATACTCGTAATTGTTTTTGGAAATACGCAATAAAATTGAAGAATACGCGAAAGGATTGGATGTAAGTTTAGTTTATAATAGTTTTATCGAAAGGTACAGGCCTATGTCCCTTCTACTTTGACGTTCAAAAGGCGTTTTGACAGAGTCAACAATGACGTTCTACTATCAAAGCTTAGTACGTTTATTAAATAAAATTCTTTGCATTCTCAAAATGTTTTTTTTAAGAATTGTTGATAGATGTGCATGGTACATTGTCATGGTCATTTTATCAATAAATGTACCGAAGTAAAAAAAAATCACTGCGGTACATTTATTGAGAAACTGTACCTATCTAAAATTATATTTATAGTTCAGAATCGTACCATGCACATGTATCAACAATTCTTGGGAAAAACATTTTAAGACTACCCATTTGTAAACGCGTCCTTGGGCTCTAGACAAGTGACATTCTGTCAGCGGTAGCGTGGCGAAGTCGATTGTCAATACGTCAAAAATGTATGGGATTGACAGATGCTATCGAAATGTCACGTGATCAAATTCCTACATTTTGGCATTTCGACAGACGCATTCGCTAATCGAATAGCACATTGTCAGACTAGGACTTTACGACTTACGTCCGTATTTATATAGAAAGTGCATTGAGTGTATGTTTAGTGACTGGTGACGACAGTACGGGCTTAGTTGAAAATGCGATGACAACATTGCTGAAGTTTGTTGCGGAATATGAAATGAAAAATGGTTGAATAATTAGAATTACAGATGAGAATCAGTATCAGACAAAAACTGAAAGTATTGAGACGTATTAAAAGAATAGAAGAAAACGAGAAAGAAAATGACAATGAACGTCCGAAGAAAAAGCGTTCTGAGGAACGCGAGCTTTCAATTCTTAAGATGGACACTAAAGTATCGTGAGCCTGCATTGGGACTTCTTGAACTAATGGAACATTCTGGTGTTTAAGTTAATGCTGACAAACTCGCTGAATGCAAGAGATTGTCGAATGACTGCCAAACATTAGCTCGAAAGCTACTAACTGAAATCTTTACTACTAAAACATTGGGTACCTGTTCATTTTCTATAAAAAATTGCGAAATGTACAATTACAGACCTTACCCTGCAGGTTATGTACACGTACAATGGTATGATCGTGAATTAGATACACATGCTGAAATTATATTACTGAACTTCGTTGATGAATATGGACTTGAGAAGGGTTGGCTAATATTAGATTTTCAGTGTATTGGAGTTTTCAGTGTAATGAGGTGAGAAAACAGTATCTTGCTGAAAAGAGGGAAAGTAGATGAGCTTCTTTCGATGGGGCATAGGTACAGGTAGGGAATCACTTCTAACCTCATGTTAGTTTGTTGAATATTGTCTAATAAGTATATATGTTTATTTATTTTATACTTTATTGTACACCTCATTATAAAAACAGGACAAACATTTATAAAAATAAGTGTACAATGGGCGGTCTTATCGCACAAGTCAAGTCAAGTCGCATATGTTTTTAACATTATTGATAGGATTTTTACTACGAAATCATTTGCTTTCATTGTACCTGTATATTAACTAGCTTTTATAATGTTTTATTAAATAAATCATCATCATAATCATGTCAGCCAATTGCCGTCCACTGCTGAAAGTAAGCCTCCCCCAAAGAGCGCCAACCATCCCGGTCTTGAGCAGTATTAGATTAATAATTAATCATAAATAAATTATTCCAGCGTTTTGTTTTTCGCTCTCTCGCCTCCTGATGACCAGGGAGGGCTGTTACAATACAATTGTTTTATTACAATATTTTTCCTCCAACTTTTATTATCAGTAGCTATTTGTCTTATCTGACTTAACATTAAGAATAAAGAGGTTACCAAAATATTCTGTTTATAATGTTTGTAGAAGGTAATCTCGGGGAGTACTGAACCGATTACAATCACTCTTTCACTGATAGTTAGCTACACAATCGCTGCATACTTTTTATTCTGATAATAATTGATTGACACATGCATGGTTGGTGCAGTGGTTGAGCGATTGACTCCTGCCCTGCGTGTCAATGCGGGCGGTTCGATTCCCGCACGGAACAAATATTTGTATGGCCTACAGATAGTTGCTCCGGGTCTTGCTGTTTGTGTATGTGAGTATAATATGTTTGTAAACGCACCTACTATACAGGATGAATTCCTAGTGCAGGGCAAAGTTAAAAAAAAATACATTTCCATTGACGTCAAGCAGCCCAATAAAAGAGTAATTGAAGAAATTCTATTTAGGTAATTAACACCAAACGCACAAAAAAATGGCAATAGTTGTGTTAGATGTAAAACAACTCAGCAAATTCTCAACAATGTGTTATGGCTATAAGTTGCTAACAATATCTTAACTTTGATGCATTAACTGCAAACGAACTAACAACCGGAAAAAGTCAAATAAGTAACAAATCGGAAAAAAACACTAAAATCCACACTCTTTCATTTTTCACAAGCTCTTTCATTTGATCGCACGGTACCTACAGATCGTAAAACCCTTGTTTGAAAATTTCCCCCAAAAGTGACCCCATCCTCAAAATTATATCGCGTCCGTTTTTGGGTCACAAAAAAATCATATGTGTATCAAGTTTCAGCAGGATCGGTTCAGTAGGTTCAGAGAAAATTGCGGGCGGACAGACAGACAGACAGACAGACAACCAGAGATAGACACCCGTGTGGTCCGTTAATACATAAATCATAAAGGCCGATTTACACCTCCAAGTGAAGTCACAGTTGAACGCACAGGTACAGGCACCGTGATAATATTATTTCATTTAATCTCTATGAACGCGTCTACACCTGTCAGTGTCACTCACTGACAAGTGTGGATGCGTCGACCTTAATTATCACGACGCCGGTACTGTGCCGGAACTGTGACTTCACGGACATGTATGAATCGGCCTTAAGGGTTGCATTTTCGGGGACGTTTTTTTTTTAATTTTAATTATTGATGGGCAAGCGCTTGACCACTATCTCACCTGATGGTAAGCGACGATATGGTCGAAGATGGAGCACGTTTGCCCAGAAGTAACCTATTCACTCTTGACTTAAAGACTCCCAGGTTGTAGCTATCAGGAAACACAGACCCCGGCAGGGAATTCCACTCCTTAGCTGTACGCACAATGAATGTATTCCCAAAACGCTTTGTGCGTGCGTGCTTTGGACGTTAAAAAAAAAATCTCTCGTTTTTGTGGTTCCTACAAAAACGAGAGATTTTTTTTTTAACGTCCCCAGATTTTTTTTTGAGGGAAAAAATTAATTTCACGAAAAGGCAATACGTAAATTACTGTGATTGCCTCCGTCAAAATAAAGTGGCTACTTTGATAAAATATTATATTATTATTTCTCACAATCTGTTCCAATTATACAAAGTAGGGAAAACCCAACTTATGTAGATAGCACTCGGTCCATTCCATAACGCACTGAAAAGCAAACGTACCTCCCCCACACAAAGAATCGCGCTGCTTACTTATGAACAATAATATATCGCACATCTGTATCATCATCATATCAGCCGAAAGACGTCCACTGCTGGACATAGGCCTCCCCAAAGTGTAGCCACAGCAACCGGTCCTGTGCGTTTCGCATCCATCGGCTTCCCGCGTCCCTCACCAGGTCATCGATCCATCTTGTGGGAGGCGTCTGACCTTGATATTTGTATACAGTTACATTGTCTCTCATTCAACGCCAATCGTGCGAGTGATAGGACTCGATATCGGGAATTCAAGACCATATTTTCTTAACCGTACCCATATTTTATTTTGACAAACGGAATAATATAGAGGAGAAAACTAGTTGGAGGTAAATAAATTTATTTTATTTTTGTTCACTTCGAGTTCCATCGAAGCAGTCGGGTCACGGATATGTTGTTTCTGATCATGACGTCATTATCTTATCTATAGCACAAGAGATGAACCATTTGTGAATAATGTGTACATATTATGTTGATAATATATATAATAGATAATAATACGTTGAGCTGGTAGCTACGATATGACTTATTTTTACGTACTTAGTATATATTTAAAAGCCTCGGGTGCTTGTTGAAAGCAGACGTGTCGAAAATATTTTGCGAAAATTATTACGATTAATTAAATACTAAACAGTGGAAAGTGATTATTAGTCTCATGAATTTAAGGTCTAGTTAACAAAAAAGTGCACAATAACTTAAAACCTTGTGTTTCCGCGCGACACCACGCATCGGCGAGTGCGCAGCACCGCTCATCCCCGCGAGGAACAAGGACCGCTGCTATTTTTCGTCTCAGTCACGCCCGTACGGAGAACGCTCAAGTAAAGATAATACAATGAACGTGCAAAGGACACCACCTACACCCAATACCAGGGTGATAAGCGAGAGCGGAAGCGCTAGCGGGTCTGTACCAAACTTACCCACCTACTGCGATGACGATTATAGAAATGTTAACACATTTCATTATTATTTCTTATATACGTTAATAACATTAATAAAATAGGGCTGACAGGACACTAAACGTTATACGCAGATGACACTTGCCTCTTTTGTTTCGACAAGTCTGTATAAACCATTCTAACTAATGCTCAAAAGGACCTTCTTCATGAATGGCTCAAATATAACTTGCTAAAAATTAACACAACAAAATGATTCATCATTTATGATTTTCGCAGCAAAAAACAAACCGCTACCTAAACTTACACCACTTACGATCAACTGAGAAATAGTTAAACGATCTACCCCTCTAGACAAAAATCTTTTCTGTAGCGTTAAGAGCGGCCAACCCGTCATAATTTTCATACAAACGCTCGTACGTAATTATGCTGTTGTAACACATATATCTTCAAATTTTTTGAAGTAATAGGTATCTTGTGCACTATATCTAGGTTTCTATGAAAGCAAAAAATAAAAATTTGGAGAAACAAATTCAGAATAAGCCTCCGAAAAACTGCATTTTGCACAAATTTCCCCTGAACTTTGGCCGTTCATAATGTACTCCTAAATTGTAAAAGTAAAAAAAACATCATGATAGAAACCTTGCACATGTAATGAAGATTCTAAATGAATAATATTCATTTTAAAAACTTGTAAGGCTCATTCAAAAACACGTATTTCCTGGAACTAGTTTTATGAAATTTTCGGACACTATTTTCGTTCCATGTTATCGCGTTCTCACTTTCTTGTTAGTCAAACACATTGCGCTGGATGAAACAACAAGCTTTTTAACCAAGCTCGCGTTGACGATAGACGAACCGGGAAGGGCCCTCTTAACGTCAGACGCTCACGACAAAATGTATGGGAATGACATTAGTTGATGACGTTTCTTTTCCACACCTAATGTCATTCCCATACATTTTGTCGTCAGCGTCTGACGTTAACGCTACAGAAAAGTTTTTTGTCTAGGCACCCTAATCACGAAAAGTATCTCGGACTGTGGGTAGATGACAAACTTACTTGGAAGCTACATATAAATCATATCAAAACAAAATTAATTTCACTTTTAGGCACGTTACGAAAGATCACAAAATGTATTCCGAAAAAGATACGTCTAATTATTTACAACTCGCTAGTAAAATCAAACCTAGAATATCTAATTGAACTGTGGGAATCAGCCGCTATACTGTACTGTGGGAATCTAACTTAAACTCGCTCCAAAGAATACAAAAGAAAATTATCAAAGTACTATTTCATTATCACTACCTACATCCAACAAAAAAATTATATGAAAAAACTAATCTACTAAATCTCACACAGCTGTATGTACACATATTACACCTGCATTCTAATAAAAAAAAATCACCAAGAATTCTGTACAAGCAAACATAAAACTACATAAAAAGACACCTACATACAATACAAGAAGTAAAAACAAGTTTCAACTAATGACCACACGTGCACGGACTAACTACGGCAAGAAAACAATATTGGCCGAGGGAGCAAAACTATTAAATTTAATGATTTACCGGAAGATTTAAAGAAGTGTAATAATATAAACCTATTTAAAGCAAGGCTTAAAAAACATATATGTACCCTGTAACATTACCAACACCCTAGAGGCAAATATATTTTTTAGATGTAAGCACTATGTATCTCATTTTAAGTGAACTGTTATTTAAGTTCTTATGAGAATAAAATTCTATAAACCTAAAACAAAGTCGCTTCTCGCCCTACGCAACTAATTTTAATGTCGTTTTCAATATAATTTAGATAGAGAATTTCTCCTGGTTATATGTTTAATAAATATACTATAATGATACTGTACATTATAAAAAGGGTTTTTCAACAAGATCTTTGTTTTCTAAAACAAATAAAACAAAGAATTTTTATTGTATTACGAATAGAAAAGTTTGACAATTATGAATGAAAAATGATATCTGGCAAATGTCCACCACGACCACGCTGACAGATGGAAATAATTGATTCTTTCATTCATAATTGCCAAACTTTGAAACAGTGACTCACGGCTGCGATATTTTCAGTTGAACGACCCGGTCGAACACGCGTTGGTTGGCACATTTTGTACCGAGCCTTTTAACTCATATTTATTTCGACCAAATTCTTAATAGCGGTCTCAGAAGGACGATTATGTTGTCCGAAAATATCACGAATTGTAGCTTAAACAGAACCACCATTTTCATTGTGGATTTTAATTATTTTAATTCGATTTTCGAGCGAAATTGAATTCATTGTAACAATTTTATTGCCAAAGCATCTACTACGAATACGCCAAAAATCTAAATGTCAAAACTGTCATGTTGGTGTTGCCCCAATTGAAAAACAAAGTTCTTGTTGAAAAACCCGTTGTATACAGTAAATTATAATTAAAGTTACAAATAGTGTAGAAAAGTCGGTTACTTCCGGCTTCGTCACATTCCCGATTCGTCAACTTTTGAGAATGTCTCTATTAATTCCCATTTGGTAAACCTTTGGTTTGGCAAGTACAATCAGGAGTAAAAAGAAATACCACTACTCATGTTATACCTACTTACTAGCTTCCGCCCACGGCTTCGCTCGTGTGAAAAGTGTTTTGATTATCACTTTGCAGCTTTCCTGGTCATGTTTAGATCGGTTTTGATTTCGTGGTACCAGAATATTTTTACCCCTGTGATTTCCAATATTTTTTTTAATTTGCTTCTCTCTGCGACGTCTGCGTGAAATTTAGAACTGGCTCCGGAGAGAAATAAGAGAATCCCATTAAAATGTGTAATCCTACTATCATTATAAATGTGAAACTTAAAATAAAATACTTCTTAGCTGTATCCCGCAGTTTTGACATTCAGCAATTTCAGCATTATCGCAGAATGGTACGTCATTTCTTCTTTTTGGCTTAGGCTTTCTTTCTATCTATTTTGTTTTTTGGCTTTTTGCTCGGCTTCTAAGGTATATTCATAGCCTGTAAAATATTTATTCTAGTACCAAAAATATATCTTCATGATTCTGGTATCTTGGTAGTTTGTGAGTCTTTACCGCCCACAATTCCAGGCCCGAAAATACTTCGGTATGTTTCTAGTCTCCTGGTACTTGTAAATCTTGACCATTGACAATTCCAGCCCCGGAAATACTTTGTCCTGTTTCTGGTTTATTTCTTTTTTTGTTTTTGGCGATATTGGTACCGTGGTGGGGTCCCGGACCTTTAGTAGGCGTGAGAGGGGCCGAACCCAACTCACTGAATCCTTAAACTGGAAAAAGGCACCAACCGACGATTATCACTGTGTGCACTATGAAAGTATGCCCGAGGATAGTCACCGGTTGGTGCAGGACTATTATAATTTCAGAATATGGAAACAAAGTAATTTGACTATGGGTTTGCAATGAAAAAAAAAATAATGAAAGGTTTCTATGGGCAACTGGGAAAGCCTATAAAAAAAGAGTCAATAAGGAATTTGGTAACTTTTGTAGCTTACAAAAACTATTTTCTCTCCTATATCTGGCACCATTGGGTAAAAAGGGTGACGAAACGGGAATGGATGTATGAAGATCAAAATCTTGACGAAACGCCACATGTGTTCAGAAGATTTTATAATTTTTCACATGTTGACGAACCGAGAACGTGACGAATCGAGAAGTAAAAAGAAAGAAAAAAAATGAGTTTATTAGCACTCTAAAAAGAGGAACACCTTAAAACTAAACAAAATAAAAAAACAAAACTAAATACCAAAAGGGCCTCAGCTCAGCATTATGCCAGGTGGGAACACAAGGTATAGCACCTGACACTGATTTTCAGCCGAAGTAGCCGAAAAGTCGATGTTTTGCCAAGTTTTCAAAAAGCGATCAAAGCCGGGGCGGGTCTCTAGTTTTGTATAATTAAAGAAGAATTTATATTCTTAGACCTAGAAAACATTAAAAAATGTGTTTTGTTTTAGATCATCAATCGTCAGACACATTAGAAAAAGAAACACGCGAATGGCGTCAAATACTATGATAGACGACATGGGATCTTCTTCTAGGAACGTGGAAGCGGAAGTTGAAAATGAAGATAACGATGAACTAAATAAGTTTGTTCCACCTCCAGAATATGATGAAAACGACTCAAGGTGGACACTAAAGTATCGTGAGCCTGCTCCAGGACTTGTTGAAATAATGGAAAATTCCGGTGTGTATGTTAATTTTGACAAACTCGCTGAATGCCAGAAATGGTCGAATGATTGCAAAACATTCGCTGCAAATTTACTTACCGAAATCTTTACTGAAAGTGCTTTAACTACGTGTTCATGGTCTGGATTGGATAAGCATGCAAAAAATATGTTGCTGCAGTTTGTTGCAGAGTATGGACAGATTCGAGATTGGATGAGAACAGATTATCAATGTATTCTAAAAGGTTTTCGTCAAGTAATGCTAGAGATGAAATGCACTCAAAAGAGAAAAGAAGAGAAGGCCGAAGAGGAACCTCTTAATGAAGACCTTTCTAACAAACGCCCATTTCTACTCCCACCGGAAACAGATCAAAATAACTCAAGATGGACTCTAAAGTACCGTGAATACGCACCGGGACTCGATGAACTAATATACGATTCCTCTGTGTATGTTGAAGGTAACCAACTCACGAAATGCAAGAGATTGGCCAAAGAT
This sequence comes from Melanchra persicariae, assembly GCA_947386135.1. Taxonomy (NCBI): domain Eukaryota; kingdom Metazoa; phylum Arthropoda; class Insecta; order Lepidoptera; family Noctuidae; genus Melanchra; species Melanchra persicariae. The sequence continues at coordinate 1,163,098 of OX376661.1, read as the reverse complement.
AGTGTAACATTGGCTCGAATGTTGCTAACTGAAATTTTCACAATACGTGCATTGAGTATTTGTTCATTGAGTGCTGACCACGGTACAAATATTAGACCTGTATTAGATGAAAATGCAATGACGACATTGCTGAAATTTGTTGCAGAAAATGAAAGAAAGAATAAATGGATTGAAACAGAAAACAAATGTATTATTAGCAGTATCCAACAGAAGCTGGAAGTGTTGAGACGTGTTAAAAGAATAAAGGAACAAGAGGAAGAATATGACGGTGATATTTCTGATTCATTCATTATTTCAAACGAAAATTTTTTATATAGACGCAAGTTTCTAAATCTCCCTCCAGAATACAAAGAAAATGATTCAAGATGGACACTAAAGTATCGTGAGCCTGCTCCGGGACTTGTTGAACTAATGGAACATTCCGAAATATATGTTAATGCTGATAAACTCTCTGAATGTAAGAGATTGTCGAATGACTGTCCAACATTGGCTCGAAAGTTACTAACTGAAGTCTTTACAAAGAATGCATTGGGTGCTTGTTCACTATCCAAAAAGAATCACGAATGTTACAAACCGTACTGTGCTACTTCTGCACGTTTTAAACGAAATATTTCTAAACCTGAATTAGATGCACATGCTGAAATAATATTACTGAACTTCGTTGATGAATATGGACTTGAGATGAGTTGGCCAGTATCGGATTTCTGTTTCATTAGAAAAAGTATGATCAATAAAATGAGTGATATCGAGGATATTTACTCAATGAAAGAGGAGCAGCGTAGACGTGCAGATCACGACAAAAAATATCCGATGTGTTGACTAACAAGTCACTCGAGAGACGTACGGTTACTGGGTGAAGAGCATTCAACCTAATTATTAAGAACTTTGTGTGATGGTGTAACTTCAATCGTATGTATTAATATTTGCATGCTAACAATATGGTAATAAGGTAATATGGTAGAATGTGACCTGTACTAAAAATTACATCTTTTTACCACATTAAAAAATAAACTTACTAATTTAAGAATATTATTCACTTGTAAAAGTTTCTAAAGTGCCTTTAATGGTCTTATTTTTACTAAGTAATCAATATTAATCCACAGCAGAGGGTCTACTCTCTAAGCCCGAAGTCCGTAGTTTCGGCCTTAGTGTCGGGCGTTTTCTACTCCTTATCACCTACGGACTTGCAATTAATCCCGAACCCGAACTAAGAACAACTGTCAAATCGTGTTGTCATTCATTCTTAGTTTGAGTTCGGGACTAATCGTAAGTCCGCGTAGGTGATACGGAGGAGAAAACGCCCGACACTAAGGCCGAAACTATGGAAAATTCGGGCATAGAGAGTAGACCCCCAGCAACAGCCTGAGGTTCGCCCCCATGTCAGGAAACAGTTAATAAGTTTATTTCATCTCGTATCTATATATCATTTGTTAATTTAGGTTAGGTCTTAGGGCTGAAACGCACTAGCGGCTGGCCGTGTCGCGGCGTGCCGTTGCGGTTGGCCGCAGTTTAAACGGTCTACCGCAACGGCACGCCGTATTCCGGCTAACCGTATCGTCTCGGTTCTGTAGCGGTCCGCCGCATTTCGTCGTCAGTGCTTCTAGAAATGTTGGACATGTCACATGATGCACGTAGAAGTTGCTGTCAATCCCCATACAACAGGGCGTTCTTTGATCGCTAAAATTAACTTTTCTGTATCAAAATCCAAGACACGCGCGCCCTGCATACAATGTCTAGAGACTGACTGGCCGGTAGCGGGGAGCGCGGGAAGCGCTTGCGACTAACCGTGCCGAGTGCGTGGAGGGGGTGCGGTGCGCCGCTACATTCAACCGGTGCGGCTCACCGCAGCTCCAAGACAACCGGAGCGGTTGACGGCTGTCCGCAAGTCAGTGCGTTGGTATCAAGCGGTTTCATATAAAAATTGAAGTGCGGCCAACCCCAACGGCTTGCCGCGTCACGGCCAGCCGCTAGTGCGTTTGAGCTCTTAGTTTTTTATGTGGCACTGTGTAACCGCTTAGGTTAATATCCTTGCTAAGCATGTATATACTTAAACATTTAAACATACATAGGTGTGTTGTTTTAGTTTCAATATTGATTTGTTGAATAGGCAGCCCCAATATATTTTTAATAGTTCTTGATTTGATTTCTGTTAATACCTAAGTTATTCCTACTTTATGTAGGATTGTTAAGCTATCTCATTATCATCTTCCTGCCCTTATTCCATGTTACTTGGAGTCGGCTTAACACGTTTTCATCCTCCATTATGGCCTATCACCCGTCATGCTATCACTGACTCCTTTCTCTATCATATCGCTCCTCACACAACCCATCCATCTTTTCTTTGGCCTCCCTCTCCCTCTCCATCCATCTACGTTTATATTCATAACTCTTTTAGTAACGTGCCTTTATTAAGTTCTCTGAAAGAACAAAAATATGTTGCCATTATATGCATGCTAGTATTTTAATCACAATCGTTCAAGAATTTTGAGTTTTGGACAACATTCCTCAGCTTTTAGTGATACCTAAAGTAAAATAGGAATGATTTATTAATTGTGCCTATAATTTGTACATTAACAACATTTTCCTTTTAGACATGTACCTATTTTTTTTGTGGTAAATAAACTAACACAAAGAGGGAAAGTTGTTTATTTAACCTAACCAAACTATCTTTTGGGTCGTATACCAGTTTCAGCCTAACTAGATATAGTCCAATCAACGAGGATATTAGTTGTATGGAGACTTCCGAATAATTGTCCCGCCTATGAAATTTGGCATGTGATGAAATTAGGTGATACAGATAACAGATGTACAATAATCCAACATTTTTTTTTACGAGAAGTTAGGTTATTTTACCTAAACATGAAAATTGCTTATGAGGCTCTGTGAATATTTCCTCAGGCTGAAATACTTTCTGTTTACGTATGTATGTACTAGTTAGAATAAGTATGTAAAGGAATCCAAAATTTTTTCGATTTCGGTGATACCCCAAATTTAACTTTTAACATTTTGCACTATAACTTCCGCCGGAAAATTGCTCTGCCAATTTTTATGTTTTCATATGTCTTTATGTCCCTAAATACATAGCTTTGTTTAGTTATCCAAAAGATTTTCCTTTTTAAACTTGTATTTTTTATTTTTGCTTAATTACGTAATGTGAAAAAATCCTCCGTCTATTTTTATACCTTTATTAATCATATGATTTTATATTAAAACAGATTTGTCAATAATCCAACAAATTTTCCTTTAGGAAGAACATTTTTTTTTCATTTTTACTTTATTACGTCACGTGAATAATTGCTCAGGTTAATTCAATACGTGTATGAGATTATCCATTTATTTTGCTCTATGTCAATCAATTCTGACCTATTGCATTACCTCGTGGGGTGGGGTAGGTAAAACTCTATTACTACCCATCGAGAGAGCGCAAAGAGCGATCCTCAAGGTGTCCACTAGCCGTCCTTTCCTTTTTCCAACTAACCTTCTCTATAAATCCTGTGATGTACTAACAGTCCGACAGTTATTCATAATGAGCACGGTGCTAAAACAACACGCAGCCCTCCCCTATCGCATTGAAGCTACTAAAAAAAGACGGAAAGATATGGTTTGCCCTAATAAACCTACAAAACATGCTTTCACAACAAAATTTCATGTGTAAGGAACACATGAAATTTTGTTGGACCACTGCTCTATAACAGACTTAACGCAACAACAGACATATTTTCCCTAAATTACATTAAGTGCAAGAAAGTTGTCAAGGAAACTCTTCAAAGTATGTCCTATGATGATACAGAGGAGTTATTAATAGTTCTAAAATAAAGATTGTCTTGATTTCTAAGTATTTTAATAATGTATTTAAGAGTATGAGTCTAAGATGTTAGGAAATAAGTATTTTATAATATTATTTACACCTTATATAAGCCTTTTAACTTATTACCTAAGATAAATATACGTAGATCGTTAAGTATTATGCTTCCATCAATTGAAAAATGTAATCTCTTCTCGCCTGAAACACAGGATTACCTAGCTCAGGCACATAACACGTGTGAACTTGACATAGATTTAAGCAGAACTGTATTTATTGTGTACCTTATTATTTTGAATAAACTTTATTATTATTATTATTCTCTTTATTCATTGATTCACATATATTTTACATTTTTAAATATTTCTATAAAAACATTAAAAAAAAACATTTAAAAATATAAAAAATAGTAGTCCGCCGGTGTCGGGAGCGAGGTCCAAGCTACCGGTGGTTAGGGCTTCAGAGAAAGGAACCTCCTCACAATACGAGCCGTATCGAGGAGTACTGCCTTCTGTATCAGGCCCTTTATCCAACTGCGCAACGCCAACTTCGACAGATGGTCGTCGAAGCTTTTGGCCATCAGGCCGTTGGCCGTAACGACCATCGGCACAATGACAGCCGAGTCCACATTCCACATGTCAACAACCTCGTGCGCTAAGTCAAGATACTTGATTTGTTTTTCTTTCTCAGCTTTCACGAGGTTCTCGTCATGTGGAATGGTAACATCGATTATCATTGTGCGGCGCGCTAATCGGTCTATCACCACTATATCGGGCTTATTAGCGACGATAGTCCTATCAGTGATGATAGACCGATCCCAGTACAACGTGACATGGTCATTTTCGAGAACTGGGTCGGGCACATACTTGTAATACGGTACCTCAGAATCAACAAGTTGGTATTTCAAAGCAAGTTGCTGGTGAATAATCCTGGCCACTTGGTTATGTCTGTGCAAGTACTCGCCGTTAGCCAGACGAGAACAACCAGAGATAATATGTCTGATGGACTCACCCGGACGGTGACATGCCCGACACACGTCAACCGTCCCGTCCTTCATAATATGCCTCCGGTAGTTGTTCGTCAAGATAACTTCGTCCATAATTGCACAAACAAAACCTTCAGTTTCTCCGAAGAGATCACCGAAACGTAGCCAGGCTACGGACGCTAGGAAATCTACATCGGACCCATAAAGAGCCCGATAGAAGCGTCCGTGAAGCTCCTTGCTTTTCCATACCTCCTTGCGTTCATCTGTAGTAAGTATCACAGGTTTGCGCCAGTTCTCTTTAGCCATGGATAACGGGGTGAGTCCCTTGTCCACTGCGACCACATCTCGGTGCATACCCACATCGACTTTGAGAAAATATTCTCTGAGACTGCACATCTCGCGGTTGTGGAGAGTCTTAGCATTTAAAAAGCCTCGACCTCCACACTTCCGCGGGATGTACAGTCTCATCACCGACGATCGTGGGTGATGCATCCGGTTTGCAGTCAGCAGTGTACGGACTCTCCTGTCCAGGGCGTCGAGTTCGGTTTGAGTCCATTTGAGTATGCCGAAAGAGTACATTAATACCGGCATGACCCAACCGTTGAAGGCGCGCACCTTATTTCCGCCCGACAAAAGGCTGTTTAAAACCTTTTTCAGGCGGCCAAAGAAGCGCTCCTTCAGCGATTGCTTCATGTCAGCAACATTAATGCACAACGCTTCCGACATACCCAAATACTTGTAGGTTTCGGTCGAGCTGAGGGATCTAACCTGTATGGAATCTGAGAGTTGAATTCCCTCAGATTCCATAATCTCCCCTTTGTTTACATGCATGACTGCACATTTGTCCACACCAAATTCCATCCTGATGGCACTACTGAAGTTTTCAGTTACCTTCAGTAGCTCCATTAGTCGCAAATTGTTGGGGGCAAAGAGTTTCAGATCATCCATGTAAAGGAGGTGAGATATGGCTTGACCTCCTCTTCTCAACCGATAGCCTAGGCCTGAATCCTCCAGCAGTGTGCTAAGAGGATTCAGAGCTAAGCAAAACCAAAGTGGACTCAAACTGTCGCCCTGGAATATTCCCCGTTTAATCCATACAGGCTCATCATTCCCTTGAATCGGTCGACATCCTGGATATCGAAGGACCGTTTTCCATTGCCTCATACATGACTCAAGGAAGGCGCGTAGAGTTGCATCTATTTTGTACAACTCCAGCACCCTCATGAGCCATGTATGTGGCACAGAGTCATAGGCCTTCTTGTAATCTATCCAACATGTCGACAGATCCTTACGGGATCGATGAACCTGTTGGCTTATGGCCATGTCTATGAGGAGTAGCTCCTTAGTGCCGCGGGACCCTTTCCTACATCCATTCTGAGAAGCGGACATAATTGAGTTATTCTCAATGTGATCATTAATTTTCACTCTCAGAATGGATGTAAGAAGTTTATAGACCGTCGACAAACAAGTAATCGGTCTATAATTCTTGGGTTCCGCGGGACTACCTGTCTTATGGAGCAGGTGGGTAACGCCAGTTGTTAGAAACTGTGGTAGCGACCCAGACTCTAAGGATGATTGGAATTGAGATGCCAGAAGCGCGTGTGAGCTGCTATACCATTTTAGCCAGAAGTTATGCAGTCCGTCCGGTCCTGGAGATTTCCAGTTCGGTAACGGACGGACTGCTTTGGCTACATCCAATGGAGTGATGTTGATTAGTTCCATTGGTGGTATAGCTTCACACACGCGCTCGACATCGCGCATCCAACCACCCTCGGCATGACAGACGGGCACCGACCAGATGTTTCGCCAGAATGTACTCGTGGCGAGATCATCCGGACGGCACACGTCTGTCACACTTTGTTCAGGTCGCTCCCAAGCTCTATACACCCACCTCTCATCGCTCTGGAACATACGATTCTGCGAGTATCGGTCAACCCGCCGCTTATACCGCCGAATACGGTTTGCCCATGCACAAACTTTCTGCTTCAGGAAGTCGATGCGCTCTGTGACACGGGAGGTGTATTCTCGAGGGCTGATTCCAGTCCCCGAAAACGCTCGCCTCACAAAGCGCATCACACGTGGCCGGGTATTGCCCTCCCTGAAGCAGTATAGTTTGCCGATGAGTGCCCTAGCCTCATCGATACGCCGCTCGATCCTGCACTGCCAGGCTGGTACAGCAGGTTTTGGTCGTATAGCCTCGTCACAATTTGGAAATTTGACGTTTGCTATACGACATGCTGCAACAGCCCCGCAATACAGGATTGAGTGCGTATCAACGAGGTTCTCGCTGCTTTCGAAGATATTCTGAAGCAGCGAGTCCAAGGCACACACCAGCGCCCTATTCTTTTTGTGCATAGGTAACCGTGGTAATCGGGGCCTAAGTTCGGTTGGAGTTGATCTATACTCGCGAAGCGCATCCTCCAGCGCGCTCCTCAGTCGATCGTTGCACTGGCTACTTACCGTGACAACCCTATCATCTACCCCATCACTATCATTATTGGGCCGCGGTGTGATTGCGCCACTGGCTGGCGCCTGTACCGCGGTCTGTGTCGGGGTCGAGATGATAAAGTTGTTCAGTACCTCTGAGCGCAGCCTATCAAGTGCGGCATCGTCCAACTTGTGACTACGTTGGATGACTCGCACCTGATCCGACAATCGTTGGGCCGAGACGTTGACAGTCGGTTCCAGGTCCTGAAACAGAGACAGCATCCTGACACGGTACGCAGTGAGGTTAGTTCCCCCCTCTGTAGACCCGTAATATGCGCGCATGACGTTTTCGTTCATGGACTGCGTCCATCTCATGCGCTGCACACAACCACCGGTAGCGGGGACCCGGCTCGGGGCCGGTTGGCCCCTAGGTCCCAAGCCCCTCGGTGGCCGGCCTCTCCCCTGCCGACGCACAGGTGTTGGCGACGTCGGCGGAGAGAAATACTCGTCGCTCGAGCTCGACGCGACTGCAGCCGCCGGTGACACTGGTAATCCTATGTCCGGCAGCGGCGAGGCGGAGCTGAGCGACGGGTCCGGGGGTGGTGGGCGTGCACGTTGCGATGCTGCTCTTGTGATCATCATCAAATTTTTATTTCGTTCATCATTTTATTTTGGATTTCTGTTTTTTCAGTTTCTGACGTGACATATTGTGTCATCGGTCCTATATTTTTTCTTCTTTGTCTATACAATATGGACAGTATCAGGTTTTTGTAGGTTTTTGTTGTTTCAAATGGTTTGCTTGGTTCTTGTGGGCTTCTATTATAATAATTGTGCATGTAAAAAGTTAAAAACTAATTTTCTTTGATAAAAAACTGCGAGAACGACAAAAAAAATTGTTTTGACAGTCAGAGTTGCCAGCTATTTATTATTATTATTATTATTATTATTATCCAATAGGCCAATGGAAATTCGACCTAATACAAGTTTTTACAATCTCAATAATATAAATTCAATCTCAACATACCTTTATTAGTCATGAATTCATGATTTTATATTAAAACATATTTATCAATTATCCAACAAATTTTCGGACGGTCAATATTTGTTACGATATTTCACTGTTATAAGCTAGAGCGAAGGGTTGGCCATCACTTGACTGAAAATACTAATGTAGTAATGTAGGGGAGTTTGATGGCTACCGATATTATTACAAATATTTTTCTATAAATATGCACAACGTGTGTACAGTCAACAGCACATCAAGTTACCAAAAAAAGACAAATTTTCTCATTTGATTTTGAACTTAACCTTCAACATTTTAAGAGTGTGTATTCGATTCGCGAGTCGCTGGGAGGGCCCGGCACGACCCTCAAGTCTGCTATTACAATAGTGTCAGAATGGTCTACCATTGATTTCATAATTGTTGATTTTGACAAATTTGATAATCTACCAATATAAAAGCGTCATTATGACTTTCCAATGGTCAACCACTGACCCTCCCATTGAAAGAAAAGTCATGGAATGGTAATCTCGTCCATAATGACAAATGGCTGATAGACGTATGCGGTAATCTGCTAAAATTTTGAGTTCCTTTGATCAGTGACCTACCATTAGAACGTCCTTGTGCAGTCATTGCTTTTTAAAGACATGGAATATTTAGAACCATGATTCTATTACGAGACCATCGACCGACCAATGATCGACCATTATGAATTTAGCAGATTACGAACTTATTGCAAAATGACAATGGGATCGTGTTGGAATGACGAATTTTTGAAAATAGCAGACTTGGGGAAACCAGAATATTTAGCAATACCTTTATTTTCTTAAAATAATTATAATATTAATGTTTATAGTAAAACACTGTTAAAAAAAAATTGTTAAAGTTAACCTATTTTCTATATATTTTTTTAAATACTAATTAGCCATATTTTCGTAATTGAGCTATATAGTGCGCTTTGAGACTACATATTCAGTTGGACAAACGTATAATATAAAATATTTTAGCACATTACAATGGTTGTATTCGTCCTGAAAGATAACTCTGACGTCCATTTTTGTCAAACGCTAACTGTTCTTTTTAAGTGTCAACAAAAATTATATTTTTCATAGTGTAGTAAATTAAAACTTAATCTTTCTAAAACCGTAATATTCTGTGAAATAATCTGCTCACATCATTACGATTTTTATCTTGAAAAATTAAAAAAACATGAAGTTTTCGTCGCGAATCGAATACACGCTCTTAAGGTTTAAAATCATTTGGAGAAAAGACAATGCCAGATCCCGCCCCAGCAATTTTCAAAAAATGTAAATTAATGAAAATCAATTTAATGAATCGTGGGGTCCGAGTGCTCATTACTTGTTTAAAGATCTGTCAAGACGCTTAGTTGACACTTCGCGTGACCCTAGGGCTGGCTTTTACCTCGGACAAAGGATAAGCATTGCCATATAACGTGGCAATGCTGCCAGCCTTTTGGGTACATTACCAGTGGCCTGCGATGCGGAGGAATTTTTCGACGCCATATTTTAGATTATTTTTAGTTTAAGTTTAGTCATTTATTTAAGTGTGTATTTTTATTGTTTTTCGCTACCTACATTTGCTTTTGTCAACTGATCTCAATTCTCGTTCACTTGCTGACTTTGTGCTACTTATAAAATGCTGCATATTTTATGCTTGTAAATTACTTTTTTTTAGTGGGGCAAAGTTATAACAGGCGCACGGACCGATCTTCAAGGATAAGCAACGCTTGCCGAGGTTGGTCTGTGGATGGGTGACCATCTTAACATACCGAGACTCCTCCGTGCCTCGGAAAAGCACGTTAAGCCGTTGGTCCCGGCTGTCATTTGTAGATCTTTGGCAGTCGTTACGGATTGTCAGAAGTCAGAAAAATCTGACACCAGTCTTGCCTAGAAATACCGTGTTACCCAGTTAAATGGGTTGTGGAGGTCTGGTAGGCAGCCGCTCCACGTAAAATTCTGGTATTCAGCTGAATCCGGTTTGACTGGGAGCCGACCCCAATATAGTTGGGAAAAGGCTAGGTAGATGATAGTGGGGCAAAGTTCTATAGTTTCTGTCCTTTGACAGTTTCATATAACCTGATGTGCGGTTGACTGTACAACGGCGTTTAGACATTCGCTTATACCTATTTCTAAAGAATTTTTATTACTTAAATTGTATGGATTTAAAATAAACGGACTTTGTAAACTATGCGGAAAAATGGTCAAAAAGTTAAGGAGATTTCGAGTTAAGAAAAAAAAGTATTGTCCAAAGGTGTACCAGTTAGCTTATAATTTTTTTCAGCATCTGCGTCCACCAATACAATTTGATTAAGCTGTAGAAAACACTAATACACTTAAACATAAAATAACTCTTGGTAAAATCTCCGAAACGTGTGAAATAATAATTAATCTGTCAAGCCAGTTACGATGCAACGAATGCCACACGAAAGTACGTTGGCAATGTAAAAAATGCATTAAAACATTGTGCATCGAAAAAGGATGTTTTGAACAATACTATGCATAAGCCCATTGGCCCTATTTGAGTTGGTATGGTGTTTTTCTAATACAAAAGGAAGGTTTTTTTTCTTCATAAAATGTCTTTCTAGACTGCAATAGATCTACACTTCTACACTAATATTATAAAGAGGAAAGATTTGTTTGTTTGTTTGTTTGTTTGAAATGAATAGGCTCCGAAACTACTGAACCGATTTGAAAAATTCTTTCACCAGTAGAATCCTACAGTATCGGTGATGGACATAGGCTATAGAATATTTTCAAAAAAGTTAGGGATCCGTATGAAAACTTCGATAATGTAAGGTGGTGTGAGCAAAAATCCTAATATCGCGTACACTGCGGAATCTATTGACAATAGAGCAAAGTGATGTACTACAGTTTTATAGAAATCATCAATATCTATAAAAAAGTCCGCGGTACCATGTGTCTAACTATTATAGATAAGTCACCATGACCGCTTTTTGTTCATATTATTCAAGCAAATCCCATGGTGAAATAAAAATGGTGATTTTAGTATTATGATATTAATCCTTATCCATTTAAATGGATTGATAATTAAGGTTGATTATGTCCGTGTAAATTACACTTTAAATTATTCTAATCGGACCTTTCGTTCAAAAGTTACGACGGTAATAAACATGCTCGGAGTAAGAAAAATGTCGCGGCTGGAGCGACCTGGGGAGAATCGTATCAATGCTTGGTCCGATGAAGTTGAAACACCACGGCATTTAAATGTTTTCGATAATACAATAAGAATAACAAATGTTTGGATTTTTCAAAAATAAACAACATACATAATAAGGAGTGAAGCAGGGGTGATTAAGATTTTAGGGGAGGACATAATTGCTTGCTTCAACTTACGTCGGAATGCTATGAACAAACTAAAAGCGGGATAATTGAAACAGATGTACCTAACACTTTTTACATAATCAAACCCTGACGGGTTGTACGGGGTGAACAGTTTCTGAGATTCTGTCAACGGTGGCGTGGCGTATAATTAATGAAAAGTGCTTAATTTTCCAAAACTAACCATTTATAGGGGGCGTTGAAGTTTGTGGAGTACCTACTAAATCCGCGCGGACGATGTCGCGGGCGAAGTGCTAGTACGTAAATAAAGTTTTTTTCCAAAAATTTGCAACTAGGTTTGTATTTGGGTTCAAATGGGTTAATTTGTGCGTATTTGTGATAGAATATTAGATTTAAGAAAATATTCAAAATTTTCAATTAACCGCGCTTTTTCGTAAACCCGAAAACATATCGCTGCGCCTAAATGAGAAAACGTATAAACTCACTGAAAACTGTACCGACTTGAAAAAAAGGAAGAGGTTCTCAATTCGATTGTATTTTTTTTTGTCACTTCAACAAACCCCAGTATAATATTACTTTATTTTTATTACACAGCCAACACACACAACTCGCCGTTACCTTAGACCGTCGTTGCTAGCCGACGGCCGGCAATGATATTATAGAGATTGTAAAAACTTTAGTATTAGGCCGAATTTCCATTGGCTTATTAGAAAATCTATTAAAATACAGCGACTCATAACTTAATACACTCATTGAATTAACCTGAGCAATTATTCACGTGACATAATAAAGCAAAAATGAAAAAAAAATGTTCTTCCTAAAGGAAAAGTTGGATTATTGATAAATCTGTTTTAATATAAAATCATATGACTAATAAAGGTATAAAAATGGACGGAGGATTTTTTCACATTACGTAATTAAGCAAAAATAAAAAATACAAGTTTGAAAAGGAAAATCTTTTGGATAACTAAACAAAGCTATGTATTTAGGGACATAAAGACATATGAAAACATAAAAATTGGCAGAGCAATTTTCCGGCGGAAGTTATAGTGCAAAATGTTAAAAGTTAAATTTGGGGTATCACCGAAATCGAAAAAATGTTGGATTCCTTTACATACTTATTCTAACTAGTACATTCATACGCAAACAGAAAGTATTTCAGCCTGAGGAAATATTCACAGAGCCTCATAAGCAATTTTCATGTTTAGGTAAAATAACCTAACTTCTCGTAAAAAAAAATTTTGGATTATTGTACATCTGTAATCTGTATCACCTAATTTCATCACATGCCAAATTTCATAGGCGGGAGAATTATTCGGATCATATAAACCCCGTTGATTGGACTAATAGCGGGCCTGCGGACGGCGAGCGTTGGGTGGCTCACCGTCCGATAAGAACGCCTCAAAGAGATGTCAGCATAAAGGACGGGGCCCGCTAGCCGGCCAGGGTTGCGGAATTTGTCCGAAAGAGTCACCGAAGCTCTGGAACGCAAAGAGCACTAGGAGGAGTACGGATGGGTTTTAGTCAGTAAGAGTCTGACACTCCCTTCCGCTTCGCCCAGAGCGAAAGGAGTTGTGGCGACCATAACCGCTACCTACGGCACCCGCTTCCGCTTATGACGGTGGGACCTCAGCATAAAGTCACGCCACCAATACGTCACATCGTATGATGTCGAGTCCTTTTGTTTTCGTCGCTGCGTAGCAAGATGGCCGACGAACGTCATTAGGATTATGGACCTTATGTAGTACTAAAATATGATAATGGTTCACTAGTATAAATACCGCGTCCTAGCATTGTTAATAGACTACTCCGCTTTTGCTTTCGCTTGCTTGCGCTTCACGTTCCGAATTATTACTCGCTTACTCATTGCAATATTTGTCCGTAATAAGAAAAGTAATAAACAGTTTAACTGGTGCCTCCTGCTTTAATTTAAATCATCAACACCTGTGAGGTAGTCTACATAAGAAGCGGCCCAAGTCAACCTCACCATACTGGGCCACTTCATTGGTGACCCCGACAGAAGACATGGAAGACAACACGGAGTCGGCAAAGGAGGGCTCAGCAGAAACGTTCAGGGTTGGAGTGCGAGTACCACCATTCAACCCGGACGACCCAACCCTATGGTTTGCCCAGATTGAAGGTCAGTTCGTGTTATCTAATATATTGCGTGATGAGACCAAATATTATTACGTGTTGGCTCAGCTGGAACCTCAGTAATCCTCTGAAGTGCGGGACATAATAGTTACCCCACCAGAAACGGGTAAATACGCCAAGCTGAAGGTGGAACTAATTAAGCGGTTATCGGCATCACACGAGAGGAAAACCAAACAACTTTTGATGCACGAAGAGCTCGGCGACAGAAAGCCGTCGCAGTTCCTAAGGCACCTAGGTACAACACCTGGCTGGACCTAATGTTCCTACTGATTTCATCCGCACAATCTGGGCAGGCTACCAACTAACCTTCAAACCATTCTGGCATCACAGGTCAACATGAGCTTAGAGGACGTAGCGGAGCTGGCGGACCGCATCAATGATATCGTTCCTGCAGCAAACCAGGTAGCGAGTACATCGGCAACATCGGCCGCGGTCACAAGTACAAGCGATAGCGATTTAAAAATGCAAGTAGCAGAATTGACACGGAAGATTGAGGCGATGTCTACAGAGCTATGTAGACGTTCCAGACGCGATTCAAAACGTCAAGACTCCTACAGGAACCGCAGTCGCTCCCGATCACGTTCGCGCCCCCATGACCGCCTCTGCTGGTATCACTATAGTTTTAAAGAACGAGCACGGAAGTGTATTAAGCCTTGTAATTACAAGACGGAAAACAACCAAGGCAGCCGACAATAGCGGTAAACGACTGCCCCAATATTTCGAACCACCTGTTCATCACTGACCGCAACACAAAGATCCAGTTTTTGGTCGACACGGGTTCAGACTTGTATGTGTATCCTAGGTCATCTGTACGGGAATCGCGTCCGAAAACTAATTATTATCTGTTCGCAGCCAATGGAACACCTATAGCTACATATGGCTATATACAGCTGGAGTTGAATATAGGTCTACGACGCGCATTCAATTGGCGTTTCGCTGTGGCTGACGTATCCATGCCTATCATCGGTGTCGACTTTTTAAGTTTTTACAACTTGCTTGTCGACTGCCGCAATCAACGCATCATAGATGGTGTGACATCACTTACCGTTCCAGCTCCTCGTCAACGGTCAGCAGATAGCATTTCATCAGTACGTACGACATGTGCAGCTCCGGATGAAGATCCTTTCCATCGTTTACTGCGGAAGTTTCCTGCGATCACACGACCTGCCGGTAAGCCTAACTCACCCAAGCATAGCACGGTGCATCAAATCAAGACTACGTCCGGACCGCCTGTGTACAGTCGACCTCGCCGCCTAGATCCAGAACGGTTGAAAATAGCAAAGCAAGAATTTGATTCTATGTTGCAGAATGGAACAGCCCGAAGGTCGGAGAGCGCGTGGTCATCACCCCTTCACCTTGTTCGTAAGAAAACTGATGGATGGCGGCCTTGCGGTGACTACCGAGCTCTTAACGCACGCACGGTTCCGGATCGATATCCAATCAGGCATATTCAAGATTTCACACAGCAGCTAACAGGTAGCACTATATTTTCAACAATTGACCTAGTAAAAGCTTATCACCAGATTCCAGTCCTGGAAGAAGACATCCCTAAAACGGCCATGACCACACCATTCGGCTTGTACGAATTTCCATATATGACTTTTGGACTTCGTAACGCCGCACAAACCTTCCAGCGTTTTATTGACGAGGTTCTGCGGGGACTGGACTTCTGCTATTGTTACCTTGATGACATTTTAATATCCAGCAGAAACAGCCAGGAACATGAGGACCACTTGAAGCAACTTTTCGAACGTTTATTAGAATATGGCGTTCTTATGAATATTTCGAAGTGTCATCTAGGTAAATCTCAAGTTACTTTCTTGGGTTATACAGTGTCCGCAGCAGGCGTGCAGCCGTTAGAGACAAAGGTCCAAGCCATTCAAGACTTTCCAGAGCCTAAGACTATTAAGGAGCTAAGAAGATTTCTCGGTATGTTAAACTTTTACCGTCGCTTCATACCAGGTGCAGCTAGCATACAGGCGCCCCTCAACTCCTTATTGGCCGGACCTAAAACAAAAGGAGCAATGCCAATTACATGGACACCGCAATTATTGGACGCATTTAACGAAAGTAAAAAAAGTCTTTCACAGGCTACACTGTTGGTGCATCCAGATTCTAATGCAGAGCTGACGATTCAGACCGACGCATCCGATACGGCAATTGGCGCAGTACTACAGCAACGAAAAGGAAAGGAATGGCAACCACTCGCGTTCTTTTCCAGGAAATTGTCTCCGGCACAAAGGAAATACAGCACATATGATCGTGAACTGATGGCGATCTACGAGGCTATTCGTTACTTCCGGTATATGGTGGAGGCAAAAACATTCAGCATATTGACAGACCACAAGCCGCTAACCTTCGCCTTTTCTACTAACAGGGACAATTCTCCGCCACGCCAGTTTCGATATTTGGATTTTATTAGCCAATTTACAACTGACATCCAGTTCATTTCTGGCAAAGACAACATCGTTGCAGACACCTTATCACGCATTAACGAACTTTCTCTGCCCATAGATTACCAGTCCTTAGCGCTCGCTCAAGACTCTGATAAGGAGCTTAAGAGTCTACTGATGAGCGACTCCTCCCTGAAGCTGGAAAAGAGGAGGTTACCTGAGAGCACCACACAGGTATACTGCGATGTCTCAACTGAAAGTGTGAGGCCGTACCCTCGCACACCGCCGACAGGTATTTAATGCGTTGCATAATTTAAGCCATCCAGGGGTTAAAGCCACCGTGCGTCTCATTACTGATAGATTTGTGTGGCCAGGAATTAGAAGAGACTGTCGACAATGGGCTCAGGAGTGCCAACAATGCCAACGTTGCAAAATATCGAGACACACGTCAGCACCTACAGCAACTTATGCAGCATCTGCCCGTTTTCGACATATTCATTTAGACTTAGTAGGTCCCCTAACTTTATGTTCTGGTAACAGGTACTGTCTCACAATTATCGACCGCTTCACCAGGTGGCCTGAGGCGCTGCCACTACAGGAAATCACCGCCGAGACCTGCGTGACTGCCCTGGTATCCGGGTGGATTGCTCGGTTCGGCTGTCCCGAGCACATCACAACCGACCGCGGGCGACAGTTTGAGTCGCACACCTTCAGGGAAGTCGCCAAGCTGGTGGGTGCTACCCACCACACCACCACTTCTTACCATCCCGCAGCAAACGGTCTCGTTGAAAGGTTACACCGACAATTGAAAGCAGCCATCGCCTGCCACTCCAACTCCAACTGGACTGAGGTTCTCCCGTGGGTGCTGCTAGGTATACGCAGCGCCTGGAAAAGCGATCTACGAACTTCCTCGGCAGAAATTGTCTACGGCGAGCCACTTAGGCTACCTGGGCAATTCTTTGCGACCAACTCAGATGAAATGGTGGAACCGAGCAACCTCGTTAGCAGACTTCGGGCCCACATGAGCAAACTGGCACCACAACCAACATCATGGCATACCAGCTCCATCAAATCATTGTACGTGCCTAAGGACTTGGGCGAGGCGACCCACGTCTTCATCAGCAGGCAGCATACCTGGGGCCATACGAGGTACTACGTCGTGGGCTGAAGACGTTTGACATCGACGTGGCAGGCAAGAGACAGACAGTCACCATAGACCGCCTAAAACCGGCATATATCGCCAGGGAAGAGTCTGCGGTTCCAAAACCGCAGCAAGCACCAGCGGCGGTCAAGAAGACAAAGAGTGGGCGGATAGCTAAATTCCCTGATTACTATCGCCCGTAGTCACGGTCTCGGCGGGGGAGTAGTGTGGCGACCAAAACCGCTACGGCACCCGCTTCCGCTTATGACGGTGGGACCTCAGCATAAAGTCACGCCACCAATACGTCACATCGTATGATGTCGAGTCCTTTTGTTTTCGTCGCTGCGTAGCAAGATGGCCGACGAACGTCATTAGGATTATGGACCTCATGTAGTACTAAAATGTGATAATGGTTGACTAGTATAAATACCGCGTCCTAGCATTGTTAATAGACTACCGCTTTTGCTTTCGCTTGCTTGCGCTTCACGCTCCGAATTATTACTCGCTTACTCATTGCAATATTTGTCCGTAATAAGAAAAGTAATAAACAGTTTAACTGGTGCCTCCTGCTTTAATTTAAATCATCAACACCTGTGAGGTAGTCTACATAAGAAGCGGCCCAAGTCAACCTCACCATACTGGGCCACTTCAGAGTCATTCGATGATTTCCCGTCCATAAAAAAAAAACCTAACTAGATGCCAGAATTCCACATGGAGTGACTGCTCATCTGACTTCCACAACTGGGTAGTACGATAAACCTTGCCAAGGCTGGTCAGCTTTCAGCTTCTGATTATCCGTAACGACTGTCAAGATATATACAAATCACAGCCAGAATCAACGGCGTAACGTGCTCTGGTACGCACCGAGCATACGAGCACAGTATAAAGTAAAACCACAAAAAATATGAATGAGAAGAGAAAAGTATTTTTTTTCTAAAACTTATTAGGAAAAATTTAGTAGGATATTAACTATGTGAAATTTATCTTATAAGTTCTAAAAGTAAAATAAATAATTTAAGTACTTTTCGAATGATAGTGATGAGCGTTTCGAAATTTAAGGAAGTCCTAATTATCATCTATGCTTATGTACCACCACTGCTGTACATACAGTTCAAATATATTAAAACAATCGGCTGATGACGATGATAGCCGTAGTCCGTAGTCGTATGTTAGTACGTAGGTACGTACTAACATATATGCCAAATATAGTGGCTATTTGGTTTTGGATCCATTCTACGCTCAACCACCGAAAGGGCAAGTGTGTGTTCAGGAATAATTTCTTTGTCCAAATATTTCCTGTTGTGATTCATTCACTATTGTTTATTATTTCAGTGGTTCATAAAACAGTTATACCGTAGTACCACCTCCGTAGTGCCGTACCGTAGTTGTTCAGAAAAAAATTGTGATGTAAAGGTAAATAGGCTTTTACTATCTTGAATATTTTTAAATCCTAATCATTTGAGAGTGAATTGTGAGTTTTTTTCTTAAGATTTCACGCCTTAATCGCCGAGCCGAATGAATTAATTGCGTAACCGGGGAGGTGGGGATCGGGGTGGGTTTCGGTATCTTTTACATAAAAAAATCTTTTTACAAAAAAATACAACCGACTTCCAAATAAAAACACTAGTTTCAGTATTCGGGTGATAGAGTATAAAGTAACTTTGATTTTGGAAGTCAGTTTTCTTGGTTGTTTTTTCTTTTTTTTTTTGATACCGGCTTCCAAAATTAACGTTAATTTAACCGACTTCAAAAAAAGGAAGAGGTTCCCAATTCGGTTGTTTTTTTACGTTTGTTACCTCATAACTTCGTAATTTATGAACCGATTAGATTTTTTTTTCTATTATGTGAAAGGATATACTTGGTCTCATTGAAATTTCATAAAAATCTAAATAGCTGGAAAAATATGTCATCTAAGAAAACGAAATGCGTATATTGCTTTCCTGTGAATTTCGTTTACTTGGATGACATAATATTTTCAGCTATTTTGATTTAAAAACCAAACTACTGAACCGAGTTTACTTAAATATCAATGGGACCAATAAAATTGGGAAGTATATCCTTTCATATTAAAGAAGAATTTTTCAAATCGGTTCATAAATGACGGAGTTATGAGGTAACTGCGAGAATGGAGAGCCTCCTCCTTTTTTTGAAGTCGGTTAAAAAGAGAGCCAGACCGCGAACTAAAGCTACGAGTAGTTTGTTATATTTCGTAGTGACTCCTCGCATCGGAAATCCTGATAAGTTCACCATTTAACTAGATGATAATAATATAATGACATCATAAAAACTTAGATTCGAGTTTGACTATTACATACTTACATTAGGTACATTGTTATTTGACTTTTCTAATTCCTTATCGGGGTAGGTGGGAATGGTATCGCGGTTCTAGAATGCACGTTTTAGTCAGTAAGAGTCTGTCACTCCCTCCCGCTCCGCCCAGAGCGGAAAGAGACATTTGATTTCCCGTCTTAAAAAAAAAGTAGGAAAGGTGCTTATTCCTGAAACTAGATACGGGTTTGAAACTAAACGATTACCAATGTGTCAGATTGTCAGCTGAAATTCATAGAATTAAAGGAAGTTGCTGACATACGGTGAAGAAAACAAGTTATATTTCAGAGTTGCTGTTTTCAGAGTTGAAATTGAAAAAAAAGGCTTATATAAAACAAAATTTAACATAGTATGTTTGGAAACATCAAAATGTATGAAAAGTTGGTATGTTACGTGCCCAATGTCTTCCGGACAAACTCTGTATATATAAATTAAATGATTGCATTTTGTTTCAGATCTAATTAACCTGATTAAAAAACGTCGATTATTGCTGAAATGGAGCTACCAGCGTCCTCATCAATTGACACTACAGAACAAGTTCTAAAAGAAAAAACAAACGAAGGACAGGCAGAAGAGAAAGATAAAGTTCAGAAGAAGTTGGACCTACCTCCAGAATACGATGAATATGACTCAAGATGGACACTAAAGTATCGTGATCCTGCTGAGGGACTTGTTGCACTAATGGAAGATTCCGGTGTGTATGTCAACGCCGACAAACTAGCTGAATGCGAGAATTTGTCGAGTGATAGCAATAGATTGGCTCAATTATTATTAACCGAAATCTTCACCACAAGTGCTTTGAGTACTTGTTCATGGTCTGGTACAAAGGCTAACGCTACCGATGTCGATGGTGGACATGCAACACCTGAATTAGACGCACACGCAACAAATATTTTGCTAAAGTTTGTTAAAGAGTATGCCCAGTTACATGGTTGGGGATTAACGGATTGCCATTGTATTGTGAAAGATCTTCGCCAAATAATGCTACAGTTGAGACAGAAAGTAGCGCCACCACATCCAAAATACGACCCAAATGACTCAAGATGGACTCTTAAGTATCGTGAGCCTGCTTCGGGACTTATTGAACTAATGGAAAATTCCGGTGTGTATGTTAATGCTGACAAACTCGAGAAATGCTTGAACTTGTCAAATGACTGTGTAACATTAGCTAGAATGTTACTAAGTGAAATTTTTACTACAAGTGCATTGAGTACATGCTCAGTGAATGATGAAACAAACGAATATGTGAAGCAAAGTGTCACAGACATCAGACCTGTATTAGATGAACATGCGTTGTTAATATTGCTGATATTTGCTGTTGAGTATGGACGGGAGAAGAATTGGAGGATGGTAAGCGATGAGCAAAGATATATTCAAGACAGTATCCGTCAAAAAATGGACGTCATGAGAGGTGTTCAAAGGAAAACAGTAGAGGAGAATGACCGCGATAAAGTTCTAAAGAAGTACTGCTCTCTTGGACTCACGAGTCTCCCTCCAGATTATGACGCGAATGACTCAAGATGGACTCTAAAGTATCGTGAGCCTGCTCCGGGACTTGTTGAACTAATGGAACATTCCAGTGTGTATGTTAATGCTGAAAAACTCGCTGAATGCAAGGAAGTGTCGACGGATTGTGTGGTGTTGGCCAAAAAGTTGCTAACTGAGGTCTTCACCACAAGTGCATTGGGCACATGTTCATTGTCTGTAGAGAACAGCGAATCTTACGACTTATACGGGCTGCAAAGGGCTTTTTGTCCTAAGCCCGAATTAGATGCATATGCCGAAATTATATTACTGAACTATGTTGATGAGTATGGACTGGAGCAGGGTTGGCCAGTATTGGATTTCCGATTGATTAAAAAGGGTATGAATGACACAATGCTTCAGATACAGGAACAGTACGCTTTGAAGCAGAAGGAACGCGACTTACTTGCTTTAGATAAGCTTACAATTACCGAGAAGAATAGCCTGACTTGAAATAATTTTAAATTGTAAAATAGTTTTGGGGTACTCGTTAGCGGATAACGTAGATAGTGATGAGTGATAGTGTATTATTTCAATAATTTTCCTCATATTCATGTTATTTATTTTAGCCTTTAAATTACTATTTATATTACTGGATTAAACGTTCTTATTTTCAATTATCATTTCATTTACATTAACCTCAATCTGATTTGTTTGATTTGACTTCAATAATTTTATTTAAGAGATCAATACCGAAAGGCCTACGATACTCTGGTAATAACGGAGTATGTCTGTCTATCGTCAGAGCATTGTACACTTTAACCATAGGTAGCCAGTTGTTATCGAAATACATGACAACTTTGTCAGCTCGACCAATATTGCGATATTGCGATCTTAAAAGATAATATAAAATTAAAAAATAAACTAAACTAACAACAAAAATTCGTCCTCAACGCTGTCAGCTGGTAATGTGCCCAAGAGACTGGCGGCATTGCCACGTTGAATGGCGATGCTTAGCTTCTGGCCAAAATAAAAGCCGGCACAGGCGACTTGATAGTAAACCCAACCCTTTGGAATTATAATTTTGGAAATATAATCTTTGGAATAAGAATTAAAATATCATAGTACGAATATTTAAACAATTGACAGCTGATGACGTAGGTACCTACTATCATGTGTCTTGTATCGTGCTACTTGGATTCATTCAACGCTCAACCATCGAGAGGGATACAGTGTGTTCAGGAATAATCTCTTATTAAAAATATTTCCTGTTGTGGTTCACTCAATTTGAACTCAACACATTATTTCAGTGGTACAAAGCAGTTTATGTTGTTATCCTCAAGTGATTAAATTATTATTACTACCCGGACTGTCCCACTACTGGGCAAAGGCCTCCCTCCAGTCCTTACAAAAGGAAAAGGCACAACACCGTGAGCATTGGAAGTGATTTAAATGTAAGTAATTTTGGTGACCGCGAGACGCAGCGTTGGAAGGTCTCCCACAAGGTGAACCGATGACCTGGTGAGGGTCGCGGGTAGCCGATGGATACGAGACGCACAGGACCGGTTGTTGTGGCGACACTTGGGAAAGGCCTATGCCCAGCAGTGGACGTCTTTTGGATGATATGATGATGATGAATTATTATATTGAATATCATATATTTACTACATAAATAAGAGAAATTTATTTATTAATGTTATTGTACACCAAATTAAAAATACTTAAAAGAAACCTTTAACTAAAAACATACAACTGGCGGCCTTATCGCATTTTTTTAGGGTCGTCGGACAACGCGATAATTGTGTATCTGGCTTTAAGATAGTGACATCATCCATTATAATAAATAATAGGTACATACTTAACTATGTTTTTTTATAATTCAAATGTGATAGCTGAAATTTATCGGATTCATGAAAAAAGCGTTTACGGAGATCAAGTGTTACCCCTTAAAACACTTATTTATATATAACAGAACTTTTGATATGTAAGACGGTTGTCCAACTTATTTGTTTTTTTAAACAGCAAAATGTAACTCCATTTGGCTTGTTATAATTATGTCCAAGATGTTCATATGTAGTGACCGTTGCTCTGAATACATAGATAAATTAAACGAATTTTGTTTCAGAAATACATACTTACTTGACCAGATAAAAAAAAACAACACGACGTTACCTTATAACAAGATGGACGCAACCCCCTGCTCATCAAAAGTAATTACAGAAGAAGTACCAAAATTGAATGAAGAACAGGCAGAAGAGAAATATAAAGTTCAGAAGAAGTTGGACCTACCTCCAGAATACGATGAATATGACTCAAGATGGACCCTAAAGTAACGATACTTTAGGGTCCATCTTGAGTCCAAGCCGAACCAGCTGAGGGACTTGTTGAACTAATAAAAGATTCCAGAGTGTATGTTATCGCCGATAAACTCGCTGAATGCGAAAAATTGTCAAGCGATAGCAATAGGTTGGCTCAATTATTATTAACCGAAATCTTCACCACAAGTGCCTTGAGTGCATGTTCATGGTCTGGTTTAAACGCTAATGCTGCCGAAAACGACACTAGTGATGCAGCACCTAAATTAGACGCACACGCAACAAATATATTGCTAAAGTTTGTTAAAGAGCGTGCTCAGAGGCATGGTTGGGAATTAACAGATTGCCATTGTATTGTGAAAAATCTTCGCCAAATAATGCTACAGAAGAAGTTGGCCCAAACTCCAAAATACGACGCAAATGACTCAAGATGGACACTAAAGTATCGTGAGCCTGCTCCGGGACTTATTGAACTAATGGAACATTCCTGTGTGTATGTTAATGCTGACAAACTCGCGAAATCCTTGAAGTTGTCGAATGACTGTGTAACATTAGCTAGAATGTTACTAAGTGAATTTTTTACTACAAGTGCATTGAGTACATGCTCAGTGACTGATACAAAAGACGAATATATGAAGCAAAGTGTCACAGACATCAGACCTGTATTAGATGAACATGCATTGTTAACATTACTTATATTTGCCGTCGAATATGGACAGGAGAATAATTGGAGGATGGTAAGGGATGAGCAAAGATATATTCAACTCTTTATCCGTCAAAAACTAGAAGTCCTGAGACGTGTTCAAAGGAAAACAGTAGAGGAGAATGAGCGCGATAAAGTTCTAAAGAAGTACTGCTCTCTTGGACTCACGAGTCTCCCTCCAGATTATGACGCAAATGACTCAAAATGGACTCTAAAGTATCGAGGGCCTGCTCCGGGACTAGTTGAATTATTAGAGCATTCCAGTGTGTATGTTAATGCTGAAAAACTCGCTGAATGCAAGGAAGTGTCGATGGATTGTGTGGTGTTGGCCAAAAAGTTGCTAACTGAGGTCTTCACCACAAGTGCATTGGCCACATGTTCATTGTCTATAAAGAATAGCGAATGTTACGAATATTACGGGCTTTTCGTCCTAAACCTGAATTAGATGCGTATGCCGAAATTATATTACTGAACTATGTTGATGAGTATGGACTGGAGCAGGGTTGGCCAGTATTGGATTTTCGATTAATTAAAAAGGGTATGACTGACGTAATGCATCAGATGGAGTACGCTTTGAAGCATAAGGAACTTGAACTACTTACCCTAGATAAGCCTACGATTACCGAGGAGAATCCTAGTAGCTTGACATGAAATAAATGTTTTATGTAAAACATCTTTTGAATAAGTCCGGTGATAACATAGTTAGTTTAAAAAAACACTTAAAACTTGAATCAGTGGAGACTGTTTAAAGATTTTTATTTCTAACTTTTTATGTATTATTTTTTTTCTATTTACCTTAATACTTATATCAATATTTAAATTAATCATTTATGTAATGTTTGTGTATTCTTTCAATAAATAAATAAAACAGTATTTTGCTTGGCTTTTCCTGTAAACAATCACTGATCAATGCCTACAAATGAGTCATGATCACATATTATATCAAAAATACTACTTTTATTATTGCAATGATTCGCAAATTATAGTGTCTTGAGTAGGTATTTGCAAGACAAAATTTAAATAAAAATTCAACTCGATATTTCTTCTTTATGTTATTTTGGATTTTTTTCTCATTTCCTTTTTTATTAATATTTTATCTGTACCTACTTTACATGCTGCATGGTAAAATAATTATGGTGTACCTAGATTTTTATATACCAATCTTACATATTATGTAGGTTCAACTTCTTTAGAATATTATTTTATACTTACTAAAAAAATCTAGCACAAAGGTACAAATTGAAAAAGTTTGAGAATTAGCATTTTGTAAAGATTCTGAGGAAAAATCTAATTGAGAAGGTGGCAACACTGGCACACTGGCGTTCGCTGTCATTCGCCGATCGTCGGTAACAAAAACTACTATAGGTAGTAGTAGTCGGTAAAACAGGCCCACATTATGTTGTCGGGTAATTTCCGTAACAGTTCGTTCTATGTGGACATCTTACTGACTCATTTCGATCAATTCGGTCCATCGATCGGTCGACGATTCCCAGTCATTCGTTCGTTTAATATAATCTGGAGCCGGCAGAATAAAAACAATTGGGCCACAGAGCCCACAGACCAAAATTGGGCTGATAACGTGACCTTAAACGATCTATCTATGTAGAGCTATTTTCGCGTGTTCATTCAATGTTCAACAAGTGAGTGTGTAAACCAATAAATTCAGTAAATTGGAGCACACTTTCGTCAGGATTTGGTGACTCAAAGGTAAGACTTACTTAATATTGTTTTTTGTGTTCGCTGGGTTTCTTTTCTCTAAGTTTTGAAAAAAATAATAAATAATGCAGTCAAATACTCTACTGTAAAAAAACATTCTCCTTTTTTGAAGTCGTCACAGTCAACTGCAGAAAATCGTACAGTCAACTGCAGAAAATTATAACTATTTGTCTTCTACACCGCTTTGTCATTGTTGAAGGGGTGAATTCTATCTTTCAAGTTAATTTGACCCTAATAACTAACGTGTGTACACACGAACAGTCTTTTACTAACGAGCTAGCTTTAGCCAGCGACTTCGTACGCGCACTTCGAGCCAGCGATAGACCAATTGATCCCCAGTAGTTATATTCTAGCGCTAAATAGGTTATTGTGAATTAATAGACCTGTAAAATTGTTTTCAGATAAACATCGGCTCAGTCGGAAGGTAAGTCTCAACCCCAACGTTAAATCAAATGCTAAGATGGACATCACCGCATCCTCATCACAAAATAACACGACTAATGCCCCAAAATTAAGTGAAGTAAGAAAAAGGTGTCAAGAAGAAGATCATTGTGATGACGATGAATTCCTAGAGAAAAAGCGTCGTCGTGAGAAAAACGCGGCAAATCTACCTCCAGAATATGACGCAAATGACTCAAGATGGACACTAAAGTATCGTGAGCCTGCTCCGGGACTTGTTGAACTAATGGAGCATTCCCGCGTATATGTTAATGCTGATAAACTTGCTGAATACAAGAGGTTGTCAAATTATTGTAAAATACTGGCTGAATTATTACTTACTGAAGTTTTTTCAACAAGTGCTTTGAGTACATGTTCAGTGACAGCTGTAAAAGGCAACCATACAAACGTTCGACCCACATTAGATAAAAATGCAGTGACAACATTACTGAAGTTTCTTGCAGTATATGGTTTAGAGAAGGAATGGAAAGTATGCAGTAACAAATTGATGAGATACATTTTGCGTCAAAGAGTAAGAAAAATAAGAAAGGATAAAAGAGATGAACGTTTAAATAAAAAACGACTTCAGCGACTTCAAGAACGTAAAGATCTTTCTCGAGAATACGATGATAATGATTAGAAAAGGGTTGGACTGTAGTAGATTTCGATAAAATAGAATTCATTTGTTAAGAAAATTAGAGGAAATAAGGGATGATTGCGTATTAGAATGTGATCATAAGCTACAAATGGCTTTTCAGAAGGATCTGGGGCGCTCAGATATCTGTAGTCTAGTGACTTCATTGTGTAAAATCTGACAATAACAATCGACAGTAGGTACCTATTCATTGCGCCATTTAAATTGTCGGGACGAATTTTTCAAATAGTATCAAGATAATTGTAAACAATCTTCGGGATAATTGTTCGGGTTCGCATCTCACTCGCAATCAGTCAAAAATGTAGGGAAATTGAGGCTGTTTTGGCAGATTGTGATTGAGATGCGAATGCACATGTTGTGTAAAAATTTTATAGGTTTAAGAGGGCCCTTCGCGGTTCGCCTATCTTCAACGCGATCTTGGTTGAAAAGCTTGTTGTTTCATCCAGCGCAATGTGTTTGACTAACAAGAAAGCGAGAACGCGATAACATTGAACGAAAATAGTGTTGGAATATTTCATAAAACGAGTTCCAGGAAATACGTGTTTTTGAATGGGCCTTACAAAAATATTATTTATTTATATATATTATTTATTGGGTAAAATAAATATTATTCATTTAGAATCTCCATTACACGTGCAAGGTTTCTATCAAGATTTTATTTACTTTTACAATTTATGAGTACATTATGAACGGCCAAAGTTCAGATGTAATTTGTGCAAAATGCAGATTTTCGGAGGCTTATACTGAATTTGCTTCACCAAATTTTTATTTTTTGCTATCATAGAAACCTAGATATAGTGCACAAGATACCTATAACTTCAAAAAATTCAAAGATAGATGTGTTACAACGGCGTAATCACGTACGAGCGTTTCAAGTATGATAAGTATGACGGGTTGGCCGCTCTTAAAGTTTAAATTTATTAGTTTAAATTGAATCGGGATTGTCAAGGAGGTAATTACGTGTTGTATTTAGATTGTCCGATAAGCAAGACACCTCGATCTTTTATTTTTGCGCATAAGGAATTACTAACATAAATAATGATACTTTAAAAATATGACTAAGAATTGTTAAATGAGAAGATGATGAATGAGAATATATTATGATAAAAATCAATAATAGTAATTGTAAAAAAGTACACCACTAATTGTTCACTCTTTCAACAGATACATAGGTAGTAACCACATAACATATTTTTTGTTTTAAATTGAAATAAGAGTTAACTTAAAGGAAAGAGAAGGGTTGAAGAAAATAAGAACGAATTTGTAACCATACCTAATAAAAATAATATCTTCTAATCTGTTAAAATAAAATAAATTACTTTTTTATTCCTTTTTTTATTTGATAGTAATATTGTTTACTTAATTATAAATTTTAATATTAAGTACAAAATAAATCACTGGTAATCAAAAAAAATATCCACATCGCTATCAATAGGAAATCGGTCGAACACTGGCAGCTATACTGCTTTGAATAGCAATACGATTCTTTGGCCGAACGAAACATACAACCAACTTCGAAACAAAAAACACTACAAAGTTTAAAATAACTCTAATTTCGGAAGACGGTGTTTTAGGTTGTATCTTCATTTTTGCCCGCGACTTCGTACGCGCACTACGAGCCCGCGATAGACCAATTGAGCTATCCCCAGTAATTATATTCTAGCGCTAAATAGGTTATTGTGAACGGCCGTTGAACTAAAAGTCCTGTAAAATTGTTTTCAGATAAACATCGGTTAAGTCGGAAGCCAAGTCCTCCCCAACGTTAAATCAAATGCTAAGATGGACATCACCGCATCCACATCACAAAATAACACGACTAATGCCCCAAAATTAAGTGAAGTAAGAAAAAGGTGTCAAGAAGAAGATCATTCTGTTGATGATGAATATCTAGCGAAAAAACGTCATCATGAGAAAAACGCTGCAAATCTACCTCCAGAATACGACGCAAATGACTCTAGATGGACACTAAAGTATCGTGAACCTGCTCCGGGACTTATTGAACTAATGGAACATTCCTGTGTGTATGTTAATGCTGACAAACTTGCTGAATGCAAGACTTTGTCAAATGACTGTTTGACATTGGCTCGAAGATTACTAAAAGAAATATTTACTTCAAGTGCATTGAGTTCATGTTCAGTGACTAACGCAACAGTCAGTGATCTTGACAAAGACGGTACTAATGTTAGACCTGGATTAGATGAACATGCAATGATAATATTGTTGAAGTTTGTTGCAGAGTATGGACTACAGCAGAATTGGAAAATAACAGATTACGAATGTATTCAGAACAGTATCCGACAAAAAATGGAAGTGATGAAATGTGTGAAAAGGAATGCAAAAGACGAACAAGATGCGCAAGAACCTGTAAAGAAAAACCTTCGTCGGAAACGCATGGTTCTTCCTCCAGAATACGACGCACATGACTCAAGATGGACACTAAAGTATCGTGAGCCTGCTCCGGGACTTGTTGAACTAATGGAAAATTCCGGTGCGTATGTTAATGCTGACAAACTTGCTGAGTACAAGAGGTTGTCAAATAATTGTAAAATACTGGCTGAATTATTACTTACTGAAGTTTTTTCAACAAGTGCATTGCATACATGTTCAGTGACTGCTGTAAAAGTCGAAAATTCCAATCGCAACCATACAAACGTTCGACCCACATTAGATAAAAATGCAGTGACAACATTACTGAAGTTTCTTGAAGTATATGGATTGAAGAAGGAATGGAAAGTAGGCAGTAACAAATTTATGAAAAACATTTTCCGTCAAAGAATAAGACAAATAAGGAGGCATGAAAGAGATGAACGTCTAAAGGAAAAACGACTTCAGCGACTTCAGAAACGTAAAAATCTTCCTCGAGATTCCGATGAAAATGACTCAAGATGGACACTAAAGTATCGTGAGCCTGCTCCGGGACTTGTTGAACTAATGGAACATTCCGGTGTGTATGTTAATGTCGACCAACTTGCTGATTGCAAGAGATTGTCAAATAATTGTAAAACAATGGCGGAGTTGTTACTAATCGAAGTTTTTACTGCAAGTGCATTAAGGACGTGTTCAGTAAGTGCTGTGAAAGCCATAAAAATTAATCGGGACGATGGAAATTTAAGACCTCGATTAGATGAAAATGCTCTGACAACATTGTTGAAGTTTCTTGCAGTGTATGGTTTGGAGATGGATTGGATAGTCAGAGGTAACAAATGGATTAGAGACATATTCTGTCAAATAATGAAAATTATGAGGCGTCCGCAACATAATTTGGCAAGTTATTACTGTACTAAGATACGACCTCCGATTAGCACAGAACTTCCTTTAGGATACGATGAAAATAATTCAAGAGAAACACTTGAGTATCACGAGCCTGCTCCGGGACTTGTTGAACTAATGGAACAATCTGGTGTATATGTTAATGCTGACAGACTCGCTGAATGCAAGAGATTGGCGTATGATTGTAGATCATTGGCTCAAATGTTAATAACCGAAATTTTTACTTCAAAAGCACTGCGTTCCTGTTCACTGTCTGAGAAAAATAGCAGAATTTTTGCTAGTACGCCCGAGTTTCTACGGAATTTGAAACGAACTCATTTGCAAAAGAGACTATCTCTTATACCTGAATTAGACGCTCATGCAGAACTCGTATTATTGAACTTCGTGGATGAGTACGCACTGGAAAAGGGTTGGACTGTAGTAGATTTAGAAAAAAATAGAATTCATTTGTTAAGAAAATTAGACGAAATAAGGGAAGATGACATATTAGAATATGATCATAAGTTACAAATGGCTAAGAAATCTGTAGCTTCATTGTGTAAAATATTACAATAACAATTGACAATATTCATAGCGTCATTTTAAAAACCTCGATCTTTTTGTCGTTTTCCAGCCATTCCTTCTTTTCACGCATAAGGAATTACTAGCATGATACTGAAACTAATAACACAAAAATGACTAAGCCTTGTTGATTGAGATGATGATGAAATTAATGATTACTTTTCAAAAACATTTATAAAAAAAGTACACCACAAATTGTTCACTCTGTAGTGACACAATATTGTATTATGAGCGACGCAGCATTTTAGGTTTACGGACAGGGCCACTCCGCTCTGGGAAGGCAGTCCACATATAGATCGGGTCGCGAATAGTCGTATACAGGTTTATTGTATAGTGTAACTGGTCCGTGAAATAAAGACACAAAGT
Source organism: Melanchra persicariae (assembly GCA_947386135.1). Lineage (NCBI taxonomy): Eukaryota > Metazoa > Arthropoda > Insecta > Lepidoptera > Noctuidae > Melanchra > Melanchra persicariae. The sequence continues at coordinate 1,132,060 of OX376661.1, read as the reverse complement.
TTTACCACATTGTTTTAATTTGCTTACTAAGGTGAAGAACACAAAAACTCTTTCAACAGATACATCTAGGTAGGAATTAACATAATTTTTGAAACGAGAGTTAACTTGAAGGAAACAGAAAGGTTGAAGAAAATAAGAATGAATCTGTAACCACATCCAATAAAAAATCTGTTAAAATAAAGCACGTTAAGCCGTTGGTCCCGGCTGTCATTTGTAGATCTTTGGCAGTCGTTACGGATTGTCAGAACTCAGTAAATCTGACTCCAGTCTTGCCAAGAAGTACCGTGTTACACAGTTAATGGGTAGTGGAGGTCTGGTAGGCAGCCGCTCCACGTAAAATACTGATTTTCAGCTGAATCCGGTTTGACTGGGAGCCGACCATTAGTCATTAGTCATTAGTCATTTATTCATAAACAATAAATTGTATTTGAAATTACATGTTAATAAAAAGAAAAACAAATTAAATAAAGAGAACACAAAAAAATAAATGTTAAGCAACAATACAAAATACAAACAAGCCAACTTACATTTCAACATTGCAAAAAAAAACCCCAATATAGTTGGGAAAAGGCTAGGTAGATGATGATGTTAAAATAAAATAAATTAATTGTTAAGATTTTTGATTTTATGATAATATTGTTTACTTAATTTTGTATTTTAATATTATGTAAAAAATAAATCATTTGGCACCAAAAAATTCACCCACATCGCTGTCAATAGGAAAATTACTGTCTAACACAAAACTGCTTTGAATGGCAATTCTGATTCTTTGGCCGAAAAAAAAACCCAGCCCTCTGGTCATGTGAACAGTTTACAAGTTGTTTACTGATGTCCCGAAAGACTCGATGAGCACTCGGACCCCATGGGCGTAATGTTACTACCCCAAACAGCTCAAATATGTAACTCACAATAAAGTTGTTATATTTGCGCCGTTAAAGATTTTCTACATCTGATTATTTGTTTCGTTATAATGTAATTACTTATAAGTTAATGAATAATAAATAAATGTTTGTCTTATTGATTGTTTACCAGTAATTATAGCCTCTTACTGATATTGAAGACTTGTTTCATTAATCCAACTAAAATAATGTAGGAAGGTTTCAATCGATGTAGGATATTGTGAAATAATATAGGTTCCATAGCCTATAAAGCCTGTCTAATAGAGGTGTATTGAAAATAAAGAAGTTCAGGAAGACGATTGACTGATAATTTTACCATATCCACAAACTGGATACTAAATATTTCACAAAACCTAGGCGAACTTACGAATGAAACCTTTTGAAACGTTGAAAAATAAGCTATAAGTACGCGCATTGATAGTACCGGAGTCTGTGTTTTTGCTGAACCTCCGTCTTTAAGTCACAAGTGAATAGGTTACTTCTAGGGAGGTGCTCCATAGTCGGTAGTCATCGTCATTGCTTTCCATCAGGTGAGATTGTGGTCACAAACCTATCAATGAAAATACAAAAGAGGTAACGGTACTGATAGCTGTCTAGTAATCTTAGGCCTTAACTTTTGTAATCACAGTGTCAAGTAAAAATGTTAATGAAATTACTAACCTTACAAAAGTTGTGTAACCAAATCTTTTTTATGACTAACTAGCTGCACGCCGCAGTTTCACCCACGTAGTTCGCGTTCCCGTGGGAATAGGTGGATAAAATATAGCCTATGTTACTCCCGAATAATGTAGCTTTCCATTGGTGAAAGAATTTTTGAAATCGGCACAGTAGTTTTTGAGTTTATTCATTACAAACATACTTACATACAAATCTTTCCTCTTTATAATATTAGTATAGAAGTATAGATGACTAGTGACTGCAACTTACCTATTGTTCCATAATGGTGACAATAATGATTTTTATAATATAACAATGTTCAACGATAAGTGAAACAACGATGATAGGAAGCAATCGTTACTTCGTGATTTCGTGACGAAACATCTTCTAAAGATGTGGCAAGAAAACTAATTTCCTTTCTTGGGAAAGCTATCGATTGAACGATTTGCAAGTTATTTAATGGTCAAAGTGTTTTGGATACGTGCGAATGTTTTGTTTGTAACCGACTTCAAAAAAAGGAGGTAATCATTTCGACCCGTATGTTTGTATGTAATATTGTCAGAATTACACAGTTTTTGTTTAAATTGGTTTAAATCAGCTTCTAAACATGTGTGCCAAATGTCACAAGTTCAAAAGCAACCTCTTAAAAGTAGTTGGCATATTGAGGTACTCGTACTTTAGATTTTTTAAAGATAAATCTTTTATTTATTCTCCCTATTTAGTTATTCATTACAGTTTTGAAGTTAGTTTAATTTTTTTAATTACTTTTTTGAGACAAGACCGTTGCATTGTTCCCAACTATTTCTACTCCAGAGAGCCAGAATCCACAGTGATGACTACCAGAAAGTCTATCAGGAAACACATCCCAGCAGGCTCTAATCGATTAACTAGCTTCTGCCGGCTTCGCCCGCGTGAGTGATAGAAATTAGCCCAAGGGAACATACTCCCGGGATAAAAAGCCTGTGTGCTATTCCAGACTAAAGTCTATCTCTGTGCGAAATTTAATCCAGATCCGCTCAGCCGTTCTGGCGGGATTGAGCAACAAACATCCATTCATTCATTCATCCATACAGACTTTTTTTATTTAATAGTAGTTAGATAATGAGAAATAATTCTAAAAAACTATTGAATTTTCCCACAAAGGGGTTGTCTTTAGGAAACTATAATTGTACCTACATCTAAACAAATCACAATCCTAGCAGACGAATTAATTAATTTAATTATAATTGGTTATAATCTAAACTGTTTGTTGGTTCGTATATCTTACTAAAGTAAGTAATGATTAATCAAAACACTGACAGAAGCTACACGGAAGAAGTAGGTAACATTTCCGTCGAATAAGCCACGTGAGCGAAGCTTCGTTAAACAGATTTTTTATCTACTTTACAATTTTACTCGCCAGAATTATTAGTATCATGGCGAGAAGCGCTTGTTAATCTATACACATAATAAAACTGTAGAAGAGGTCAATTCTGTACATTGAATATATCGGCGCGAAGGCTTAATCAAGCGTCGAATAAATCAATATGAATGCCGGCGGAAAGGCGTAATCGAGCGTCAGTTTGATTATTCTAACTTCAAATACTGTGTGATTGCTTATTTGAAGTTGGTAAAAGTCACTCAAACGATTATTTAATTAACTTTATTAGTTGATTACTAGAAATTATTAAACTAATTAATTTGTACTTCTAAATTCATTTTATGATTTGTAAAATTAAATCAAGAATTTAAAAACGAACCATAAAGAAAACATGAGTCGATAGATCTGTAACGACTCTAACCGAAGGGTATAAATACGAACGCCCGACCGTTCACAATTCATTCTGTTTAACACACGGGCGTGCGTAGCTATTCGTTTTTGAGTAGGCGCATGCCCGACGAAGCTCCGCTCATTAGGAGCACCACAATGACGGGCCCGTCGTTACGGGCCGAGGGGTGCCCCCGCGGGCAGGGGGCCTAGCCCTGTGACCGCTCGCCACGTCCCCTTGCGGGGACGTAGCGACTGCCAACGAGTTAGAGTCACAATTCATTCTAAGTCGAGCCGTCGGACGGTGCGGAGCTCCGTAATATCGTGAGTCATTCTTTGTTGTTGACGAATATTTACTGTGTGCCATTTGTGTGCTATCCACCAGCGAGAATATAAGTTGATACTGAAAACAAGTATTTCATTTCCGAAATGAGTAACCACCACCAGCACCATGATGATATGGAAATAGTGACGTCAGCATTGCTGACGTCACTGTTTTTAAAAATAACAAGGGGGCCCGTTCCCCGTCAAATATATAAAAAAAAAATACTCCGAGGGTGCTTCATACAAGCAGTAGAAGCCGAAAATATTTTTTTTTTATTTTTTGTCTGTCTGTCTGTCTGTCTGTCTGTCTGTCTGTCTGTCTGTTGTTCGTCTTTCACGCCAAAACCACTGGACGGATTTTGATGAAACTTTTTTTGTTGTATAGCTATTAGTCCTCGCTAACATATAGGCTATAATTAATTTTAAAGATCTGAACACAAGACGTAGAACCTTGGCAGCCCGGCTAATCTATAAGAAATATTAATATACCGCTTTAGGAATAGTTGGTTAACATGATGAGTACTTTCTGTCGACAAAATTTCCTTATTTTTTTATTCCTACCAAACCTAATATTTTCAATTTTCGACGCCATATTTTAGATTACTTTTAGTTTTAGTTGAATATTTTCAAACATTAATAATATGTTATTGCTGTATTTTGCAAGCAGAACCTATTTTCTGTTTGAATATGGATTCTGTTTTGTTCGCATCACGTTAAAAAATACAAAACTAATGTAGATAACATTCACATACAAACTTGATAGGAATTGTGGCAATCCAGAAGAAATCAACTTATTATCTACATGCATAGTATCTATGGGTGATACTCGCAATGCCATCTGTTGAGTGAAACTGTACTTACCATCAGCAGCATGAGCATTACACCAACGATGATATGATCGAAGATGGAGCACGCTTGCCTAGAAGTAACCTACTCACTCTTGATAAGACTCCCATACAGGCTGTAACTATCAGGAAACACGGTCTCAGTCAGGGAATTCCACTCCTTAGCTGTACCCACAATGAATGTGTTTCCAAAACGTTTTGTTCATGTGGGTGTGAGGTCCACCGTGTACCGGTGGCGTACCGCCGTACGTCTTGTGGTCCGATGATGGAACGAGCTTGGCGGAATTAAACTATGCAATTCCGTCGTACACTCCCCAAAATGCAACCGATAGAAAACCGACAGACTAGCAACTCGGCATCATGCTCAAGACTTTGGAGCTTCGACTCGGTGAGCCTTTCACCTCTTGGATTTATTTTCCAGGATCTCCCTCATTCCTCATAATTTCTGTTTATTTTGAAACAAAGAGTTCAATTCCCAGTCAGCTGGTGATTCGTCGTGACCAGCCTAAGGCCAGAAATCATCAGTAGCGGGTTTCTGATATGTTTGTGAAGCAATGAAACGACTAGGTGGCAATCAAGCTGGTTTATTACTGAGGTAATGAACGACGAGTGGCGCGCGCGCGCCGTGCGCCGCGCGCACATATGTATACGTATGCGTACATGCATACATACACCACAGTTTCACACTCCAGAGCTTCAAGGGGAACACTCGCGAAGAGAGGTTCCGAGATGGTAGTGCTGGACCCGTACCCGCTCCTCCTTCTTTCTTTCTTTCTCACAGTTTCGTACATGAATTCGCCAGAGAACAACTGAACTTCATGACAACAAATGGTCACGGGTTACAGATTGCAGTGAAAAATGGCAATGACAAGTCTATAAACGCGACTAACTAAATGACTTCTCAGCTTAAGTAAAAATTACCTCCGTAATAATAGGGATTATTACGGATCATTGCTTCGATGCCGAGGAATCAGTCGGCTATGTCATACTGGCCATGACTTTACGATGTGAAAAAATCATCGGAACGGTGAGGTGCAGGTTTCAAATCAAATCGTTTATTGGAATCCATAATGTAGGTACATATGTATACAGGTGGTAAATATAGGTTTTTGAGTGCTAAGTGATTGAGCTGACTTTAATCTCAGATTATCACTCCCTTGCGGGTTGAATATTATCGGTCGTCTCTACGCTCAACCTGTGAAGCACACTGGTGGCTCAAACATTTGGGCGAACTAGGCTTGCACACTTAGTCAGGACAATCGAGTCTCTACTCTACTCTATCCGTTGTGGGTTTTTTATGGATGGGAAATCATCAAATGACTTCTTCCGCTCTGGGTGGAGCGGAAGAGACTGATAAACTCTTACTGACTAAAACACATCCGTATTCTTCCTTATACCTTTTACGTTCCAGGGCCGCGGTGACTTTTCGAACAAATTCCGCAACCTGGTTGTGTTCGGACAGTGAGCCAACCTACGCTCGCCGTCTGCAGGCCCGCGCTTACGGTGGCTAGGAATTGCCCTGTGACTCCCGACGCCCGGGGCGTCTTTTTCTGTTGCGGCGGCTGAGGGGGTCTACTCTCTAAGCCCGAAGTCCGTAGTTTCGGCCTGAGTGTCGGGCGTTTTCTACTCCCTATCACCTACGGACTTACGATTAGTCCCGAACCCGAACTAGGAATAACTGTCAAATTGTGCTGATATTCATTCTTATATTCTTCTCCGGACCATGGACTGAACCAGGACCGGTAGCGAGAGATCGCCGCGGCCAATCGCCTCGACGATCGCCGAGGACACGGTAATGCTCCGCCCAAGCAGGGCAGACCACCACCGTATACTCCACCATGTCCTCTGCGGAGACTTCTCTTCTGATAGTTTCGGCATGACCATTAATCAAGCTCAGGGACAAACTATTAGTCGTGTTGGTGTGGATCTGCGGAAGTCCTGTATCTCGCACGGTCAGGCTGTATGTCGCTTTGTCGCAAGTAAGCAGCGCGCAAAGCCTGTTTATACTTACTGATGAATATCACATAACAATTAATATTGTTTACGAAGAAATTTTTTAAGTGTTAATGTTCGTTCGTTCTTCGTAATTTTGTAAGTCATGTCATAATCATGATGAGTACCTACATACATTTAGTGAGTTTCTGTATTTAGTATCTTCCTAAATACGAAATGCACGCGCGTACGAAGTCGCGGGCACAGCTAGTATACCAATATGTTTATACAAACCAACCCTAAAACTACCAACAATGCATATACCAATATACATATTTCTCTCAAGGATCAGTCACACCGGCACGAATAATTTGCGGACGAGCCGCGGGCACCGGACACTGACAGATTCTAAGTAGGTACAAACGGCCACACATCCCCAGCACTTGCAAGCCAATAATACTTATTAATGTCGACTTTTAAATTAAAACCAAAGATGTCTTGTCTCGCTCCATTTCTTCTTGCCCCAAGATGACAAGCTGATAAGAATCATGAGCGTCTATCGGTGGATCGCGGGAGAAGCGATGGGTAGATAATGTCGAGCACGTGTCAAACGAAGTGTAGCCAGGCATGTGGCAGCATGTGCCATTCTGATGCCAATCATTTTTTGCTTTCTGCTTTGTGTATATCTCGTGAGAGATGAGAAAGGCATGGGTTTTTGCCTGTAAACAGGAATGGTAACAATAAGAAATGTTTTGAAGATTAATGTTGTCTTTAAGCTAATGACATTAAGTAAAATCTGAACTGAACATGCAAAGTTTTTAGAACGTTTGTTTCAAGGCATAGGTTCCCATGTCAATCAATCTATTCAGGTATCTCTCAAACTTTCATTCGGTGTGTAAGAATTTCTAAATTACATTACTTAAATAATAAACGTTAACTACAGCAGTTTCTAGCAAACTCTTTCAACAAGAAAAGTAATTACAATGGAAATGGAAAAACAATCAACAAACGAGATCGGGTGTGACCCCTCATCGGGTGTCATACGGGGTGGGACGACCACCCCTCGCTAGCTACGCTAGTGATAAAGTGGTGAGTTGATTAAGGCATTTCAGGGGGATTTGAACCTTCTGTTTATGGCCTTGGATTACTATTGAACATCTTAAAGCTATAACAACCCAAACCTTATTGGTGACAGGTGAGGCTGATGTTAGTTAGACGGATATATTGCCAAAGTCAACAAATGTAGCATAGACTTAAGAGCGTGTACGCTGTATGTCATTTCATACAAACTTTCAAGTCCTTATTATTTCAAAATGAATGAACCGATTTTAACGAAACTTGGTATGCATACGCTAGATATCTAGGTCTTAATAGTTATCAGAAAACATTTTTGAAAAAGAGTTCAGGGGGAAGGATATAGTGATTTTTCACTTTCTATAGAAAACTTCAAATCGCTCTCTATCCCTCTGAAAAATTTGGGTAAGGTGTGTTTGTGGCGAATGACGTCAAGGATAACAACGCACAGGGGCGCGGCAGTTTCAGTTTAGCAGTTTGGAAAGTATGTTAGCTGTCCTTGTAATAACTTCGTCACTTCTAATCGGGTTTTTATCGTTAAGAGGCTTTTTTCTGTCCTTTATCTACGGATAAGAAGAATATACATTTTTAAGACATGATAATAGGTCTATACCTATGAAATTGCCGTTTTGTATGAAAAAATTTAAACTAATTTTTTTCATGTATTTTTTGTTTGTATTAATCGAAGTAATCACCCATGCAATCAATGCATCTTTGCCAACGCAGTGGCAGTTTATTGATGCGATGACGGGAGGCAACAAATTCTTCAAAGGCATTTTGTACTGCCTCTCGGGTATTGAATTTTTTTCCCGCCAAGAAGTTATCCAAATTCTGGAAAAAGTAGTAGTCTGTAGGCGCAAGGTCTGGTGAGTAGGGCGGATGACGGAGAGCTTCCAACCCCAGTTCTTGCAACTTGGAGACCGTCTGCTGTGCAGTATGAGGTCGCGCGTTGTCGTGCAGGAGCAGCGGAGACGAGCGATTGACCTATGCTGGTTGGAGATGTGCCAGCTTCTCCATCATTGTGTTCAGTTCTTCACAGTACACATCTGCAGTAATGCTCACCCCGTTTGGTAAGAAGCTGTGATGAATCACACCGGCGCTAGACCACCAAACAGTGACCATCACTTTTCTAAGGGTAAGTTTTCGTTTAGGTGCTGAACCAGGATCCAACCAACTTGCTGAGCACTTGCGGTTATCAAACAGAATCCATTTTTATCGCAGGTAACAATGCGGTTCAAAATTCCTTCATTTGTGTGTCTGTTGAGCAGTGCAAGGCACGTCTCGACGCGTACTTCTCGCTGGCGATCATTGAGTTCGTGGGGCACCCATTTGTCAAGCTTTTTTACCTTGCCAATTTGACGCAAATGGACCAATATTGTTTTGACGCTAACGTCGAAAGCTGCTGCTAATTCAGCCGTAGATTGTGTATCATCAGCTTCCACAATCGCCTTTAATTCGTCATTGTCGACCAAAGTCTTCGAACGACCGCGAGGTTCATTTTTCAGGTCGAAATTTCCAGAACGGAAGCGAGCAAACCAATAACAGGTGGTGCGTTGGTTTGTAGTGTTAGCTCCGTAAACGTCGTTGATGTTGCGTGCCGCTTGTGCCGCGTTGCTGCCACGACGGTACTCATATTCCATAATTACTCGAATTTTTAACGTATCCATGATGACGAAAAAGATTGAAATGCGATGAAAATGTAACACTAATCAATAAACAAATGACTACTTTTGGAAAAAAAAACCATGTTTTTAAAATAAAATTAATTTGAAATTAGAATTCTTAGCCAAACAAAAATTATTTTGATTTGAAATGGCCAGAACTGCAGGACGGCAATTTCATAGGTAAAGACCTAATATCTATCAGATTCAACTGGTATCATCCAGATTCTCTCTTGACCTAATCTAATATTTGAAAGGTAAAATTGTTTATTATTGCTGAAGGTAATCTCTGGATGTTACGATCCGATTCTTTCGCTGATATAAAGCTACCTACACAATTGTTTAGTTTCTGACACGATGCCATTGTAAGCATGGACCTCGGACTCACCCCGCTCCGCCCAGAGCGAAAGGAGTCATTCTCACAAGAAAAGTTAACCGAAAAGTAAATAATTATGTATCGTTTTTCTTTACTAGAACATATAAATGATGTGGTCACGATAGACGTCGGTTCAGGACATCAGCTAAAACTGTCCTTAATCGACTGTCGAATCAGCTGTCTTTATTTCAGTTTTTGAAGTGAAGAATTTCAATAAATGTATAGGTAATGATCGCATTACAAAATTTAGCGCCCACCAAAGTACATGTGGTTGGTCGACTTACCTGTGCCCTTCCACAAGGGTCCTCCAGATCGCACTGGCTCCTGAGAAACACTTCCAGCAGCCCCATGAAGAGCATGAAGGCGCCTCCTCCGCAGGTGGCCGCCAGGGTCGGGCCCGGCTGCGTCATGGGGCAGTCGCACGTTATCGCCATCTGGTGGACAAGAGACGAAGTTTGTGAGTATGAGGGTTGAGAGATGGAAGCGTTTGGTTATGGTCATGGACATAGCTCAACCAACTAGGGTCTCGCGTCCACTAAATTAAAAAAAAGAAAACACTTAAAAATTATTAGGTACAGACGCCAGCATATAACCGAAACTGTCAAATTTCCCAATCAACCTTGAACCTAATGCTTAAGTGATAAAGTTGAAAAACTATTGAAGAAATTTGACAGATTGATGTAGCTGATGAGCTGGCGTCTGTACAATTTGGGGTGACAATACTGAAACGTCTGTAGCATCATTAAATATGAATTAAATAAAAACGTTTTTTTGCTGATAAACCGCTGCTTATCTAAAATCCCTGATTTCTGTTAGTGTTAGCGTTTTTTTTTAATTTCTGTTCCAAATCAAAAAGACAATTTAGATTAAGTATATAAATTATATCAATAGGCAGAAAAGTTGAAATAAACAAAAATTGTGTAAAAACCTCAATGCCTACTTTCTTACTTATTGAACTCCTTAATTATTTCATTTTTTATGTCTGCCTGTGCACGATTGGACAAGTTAATCTTGCTGCGCTTGAGCTTACGATATAACGGCTGTTATCTAAACATAATTTATTAAAAAAACTTTTTTACAAAAAATACAACCGATTTCTAAATAAAAAAAAAACACTACAAACTTACTACAAAGTATAAAAAAAGTTTAATTTAGGAGTCAGAAGGAAACGCAGAAAATTGGCAATAATGACTGATACTCCAAACAAACTTGATATTCAAGAACAAGAAGAAAGAAGGTTACGAGCCAACATATTCTTAACTTCTTTGTCTCTCTCTCTCTCTCATCTGCAGACTGCTAAGGGGACAAAAAAGACAAAGACTTGAGTTATAAAATAAGAAAGAATAATGATCATTCAGACAGCGAAGATTGCTTCTGTTTAGTTTGCATGGAATTCTTTTCAAACAGCAGGGGCTCGAGTCTGCTATTGCAATCGTATCTCAATGACCGGTCATTGACCGAATATTTGACAACTTTGACAGTTTTTGTATGGGAAATGTGTCATAAGTTTGACGTTATACGTCAAAAATCGATCATTGACCGGTCACACTTCACTTCACGTCACGGGACACGATTGCAATAGTAGACTCGACCCCCAGGTCAAATGAAAAATGGGTACGGTGCCTTGAGTGTCAGTTGTGAGCTTATGTAGACTGCACTAATAACGAAATAAGCTGTGTGTGCCATAGTTGTTTGTCTGATTGTGATCTCATTAATCAATAATGTTGTTGTTGTTGTAATGGTTTGATAAAGTTGATTATTTTCGAAGATTTATGTGTTTAAAAATTATGGATGTGTTGTGTGATTGTGATGTGATGTTTGATGTGTGAGAACTATTATATTCCTTCATTTAGCCAATGATGCAATATTCATCCACTCTCCCAGCATGACATACCTACACGTGAGGTCCACCATAGGTCATCATATCAACTACCTTTATTATAATTAACAACGCATTATTACTTGTTAACCTTTAATTAAAAGTTTCGCAACGAACCTCGCTAATCACCCATCGAAAACGGTCAAAGTGCAAGGTCCCACGCAATCTCCTAAAAAGTACTGTCAGGTACGCTCACGCTTACTTATTCAGGCACTATATGTATACAGTATTAGGCCATTACATATTTTAACTCTTCAATTCCCAAGCTATGATTTATAAAATAATAAAAAATGTTCATCACCCACAGCTCGACTTCGCCTGCTGTAACTACTGAGGCCTCTATTTTCTTGTTTATTTTATTTTCGGTTTTCCGCGGATTGTAGAAGGTCTGTTGTATCATGTGTTTTGGTGCAATTACCACTTTGTAGATATTTACTCCAGTACCACCGTACAAAATCGGGTTAGGTCGCTAGTCAAATATTAATATCAAAATAATCGCAGAAACATCCAAACGCCTAGGTAAAAGTTCATAGCAATGTCATTTGTTTGAAGTTTTTTATTCCTATTGCCGCAGACGAAAAGTTCCTGAAACTTTTTTTATACGAAATACTAATATTCAGCTGTTCAGTATTACATATTGCTAGGTACCATATTTATACATTGCTGGGGCAGTCGCCCATACTTACTTCTATTTAAGAGCGTTTACGCCGTACGGCTTTTCATACAAACTTTGAAGTCCTTATTTTTCGAAATGAATGAAATGATTTTATTGAAACTTAGTACGCATGTACGCCATCTAACCAGGCTTAAGAAGTTATTGAGAATATTTTCGAAAAAGAGTAGAGGAGGGAAGAGGAGGAAAGATAGAGTGACTTTTCACTTTCTATAGAAAACTTAAAATCGCTCTCTCTCTCCCTCTGAACTCTTTTCGAAAATGTTCTCAACTAACTTTTTAGTTGGATGGCGATGGCGACCGATTTGACGTACAATACCAAAGTAAGGACATTTGGGTAGGCCGCAAAAATAGCTCATACTATTGATACAATAAGCAGCCCTTTGATAAACATTATACAATACTATCTGTCGGTTCATTGCCCCTAGCTTATAAAGCCAGACATAAATTGATTGACATTGAACCGTCATTCATAATAATACGTAATAACATATGATACGATAACGTCTCTTTGGGGTCGTGCATTTGTAGGTTTGTGTGTCGGGGCTTTATCGTACACGTATACTTATTGTGAGACTTACTTAATTAGTGGTCAAGACAAGACAATTGTGATGTGTGTGCCAGTGTTGTTAATGAGGAAAATTAGCTTATTATATGACTGCCTCAGTCAGTGGTAACGAACGCTCTGTTGAGGTCTTGGGTTTGATTTCTCACTGGCTCTCGCAAGTACCTATATGTCCCTGGGATATATGCCTGATCGATGTTAAAGTCTCGCTTCCTATTACATGACAATCTTATGAGACGAACGATTAGACGCGAACGTTTGTAGAATATTTGCGTGTTCCTCTTTCACGCAAAAAATACTGAACGAATTTTGATGAAACAATATAGCTTATTAATTAAAACAACAGATAGGATAATTAATAAAGGCGAAAATACTAATTACACGCGGGCTAGTCGAAAATACTATAGCTAAACCTCACCTCTTCCTAACTATTCGAGGAACAGGCGTGATGTTATGTTGTATGATATGTGACCGTTTTTTACGACACGTTTCCGGATGACTAACGTTTAGGGTGTAAGGTCATGAAAAAAACATGACGATTGGCAGGGGTGGATTCAGGTTTGTCGTTGAGGGGAAGGGTGGGTTTTAGCAAAATAAGAGTTACCGCGGCCCTGGAACGTAAAAGGCACTAGGAGGAGCATGGATGGGTTTTAGTCAGTAAAAGTCTGACACTCCCTGCCGCTCCACCCAGAGCGGAAGGGGTCGTTTGATGATTTCCCATCCTTAAAAAAAAAGCACATAACATTGTATCTTGCTTTGCGCATAACAAGAGTTTTTTTTTTATGGACGGGAAATCTTATCATCAAATGACTCCTGCCGCTCTGGGTGGAGCGTGAGGGAGTGTCAAACTCTTACTGACTAAAACCCATCCGTGCTCCTCCTAGTGCCTTTTGCTTTCAAAGGCCGCGGTAACTCTTTCGAACAAAATCCGACAAGACTCCTTGAATTACTTTTCGTGTGTTCCTCGATGACTTCGTTAGGTTGTAAACTACCAAAGAAAATTTGGACTTTTGGGAGGGCTTGAGCCTCTTAGCTCCCCCACCTGGATCCGCCAATGGGGATTGGCACAAGAAAAGAAGCCTATGCTCAGCTGTGTAGGCGAAGTCGGGATGTGGATGATGATGATTATGAAAGTATTTTAAATTAAGGAACATTAATAAATGTAGCTTGAAGTTATAATTAAACTAGTAATTAAATAAATCTAAACAAGATTACCGATGAAATATGTGACACATTACATTTAAAGTTACGCGCACATCCGCTGTACGTTAAGTAAATCAGAGTGATTAGTGAAGTACCTAATCAATTAAAGCACATAAATTAGTCAAATGTTATGTATTGCTCAGGATATAGGCGATTTCAATCGTTTTGGAATTGCCGCAAGCTTATTTAGAGAATTACCTACAATATGTGCTTATTTCTTTGACGAGACACCGCGAATTGAAAAGCTGAGAAAAGGATTTATGTTTGAGAAAACTAAATCATAATCGATTCATCTGTTTAGGAGCTGCGATGCCACAGACAGATTCACAGATAAACACGTCAAACTTGTGGGATGTTATAATTTAAACATGTCGGCCAGTTCAAAAACAAAAACCGGTAAGGAGCGAGTCGAACTAGCCCATCGAGGGTTCCGTACCTGTCCTCGGTGGGCGAGTTCCATACTAATAATGTAGATGTGAAAGTAAAGCTGTGGGCAAAACCTGGAACACGATCAGACCATATACTTGGCGTATGGATTTCTAAAAAGACATAAAAATGAGTCATAATCAGTGATTGGAGTAGGAAGAGCTATTTTGGACCAATGACCTCCAATGTATGTATTAATATGGACATAACACCGGGATCCCGGGATATTCAAAGAAAATTATTGGTACCTATGAGTATAATTTGGCAATGTCACTCTGATGCTATGGACGTTTTATCTAAGTTTAGACATTACTCGTCACATACATCATCTACCTCTAAAAATTCCAATGTATCACAGGCATGTCCATACTATGAAAACATGTCGCAAATACTTAAAACTTCGATCACTAGCCATAATTGTTATCATTATCGTCTACTCATTCAATATTTTTCATTTTGTTTTTGTTTTAAGTACCTATTAATACAAAAATCTTCTCACCCGTGAAAGATCTTTCAAGACTTATTTTTATTTAAACCCATCCTCAAAATATCTACGACTACTTATGTAGAATCAATTTAATCGCATTGCAGACAGTTACATTTACATAAAATACTGTAATAGTTGTTATAAAACCGAGTGCACTAGTCCATTATCGGATTAGTCTCGGTCATGCAAACGTACAGTCAGTGTGTAACGGCCTAATAGTTTTACAATATTTCTTCGATAAATTGATCTTACGTAAGACGCAGTGAATGACCCCCTCTAATTGCAAATCATTCAAATATTATGTACAGAGTAATATGAGCTTGATTGAAGGAGATAGAAGAGGAGCTCATGGCTAAAAAGCTAGCTGCTGGGTTGATATTCGAGGTTAAGCAACGCCTGCCGAGGTAAGTCTCTGAATGGGTGACCATCTTAACATTCAGAGACTCATCAGTGCAAGGTGTTGGTCTCGGTCGTCATTTGAACACCTTTGGCGGTCGTTACAGCTAATCAGAAACTCAGGAGTCTGCAATTCTGACACCAGTCTTGTCGAGGAGTATCATGTTACCAGCTAATGGGTTGTGGAGGCCAGCTAGGCAGTCGCTCTGTGTAGTATACTGGTTTACAGCTGCATGCGGTTTCCAGTCTAACCGCATGCAGCTGCAAACCAGTTTTCTGCCAACGCCAACATAGTTTTGGGAAAAAGGCTAATATTGTAACATGGACTACCTCAGGCTCTAGAACAGAGGTTCCCAAACGTTTTTTCTTAGAAGACCGCTTTCAAAAATTACTGGTTTTGGTGGACCCTCTGTTTTTAGGGTTCCGTACTTACCTATAAAGGTAAAAAAGGAACTCTTATAAGATCACTCTCTTGTCCGTCTGTTTGTGTGTCACCAGCCATTTCCTCAGGAACGGGTGGACCTAGCAAGTTGAAATATATACCAAACACTGAGGTCTATAATCCCTATTAAGTGTATAAAAATCAAGGTCCTGAGACAACACGATAAAAAGATATGGGCAAAAGATTTTCGCAAAAACTTGTAAGTACCTACCAAAATTTAACTTAATTTTTTTAATGGGAAGTCATCAAATGACTCCTTCTGCGGAGCGGAAGGGAGTGTCAGACTCTTACTGACTAAAACCCACAGGTGTTCCTCCAAATGCCCTTTGCGTACCAGAGCCGCGGTAAATCTTTCGAACAATTCTGCAACCCTGGCAGGCTCTGCCCCTTGCGGGCCCGTCACTGATGCTGACATCTCTTTAAGGCGTGCCTGGATCGATGGCACGTTGTGTTCCACACACAACGTGCCATCGATCCAGGCCTGTCCTTATCGGAGCGATGGCTGGCTTAGCAGCCATCGCTCCCGCCTACCGTGGCCGGGATCGCCCTTCAACTAAACGCCCGGGCGTCTTCTTCTGCTGCGGCAGCTGGGTCGTGAGGGTTGCCTCTACGTCACGCTCTCATTCGCTTGCATTACTGCTTCGCAGAAGGAGGTGACTGCTTCCCATGCCCTCTCGCCCGGACCATGAAGTTTGTCAATCCCATACATTTTTGACGTTTTGGCAATCACCTTGGCTACGCTACCGCTAACAGAAAGAGCCTCTCGTTAGTCCAGTGGTAGCAATGCGCTACTAGTGATAGCTGGTTCTATTCCCTTGTAAAGAGTAATTTCTCAGTAACATCCTGGAGTATGGTTTGTGCCCTGCTGATGTCTAAAGGCTCTAGCCTTATAACATGGGACTCGAGTGTCGTGGGTCTCCCTGCTAAAGGGGGGTTAAATACCCACCTCTATCAGCCCCTTCGACGAAAACAGGTGTGGAATTTCCCGAAACACGTGAACATCGATCACTCATTCACGGGAGTCACCGCCTGTCACACTCAGAAAGTACTTAACTGTTAACCAAACCGTACTGAGATTCATTAAAAGTTCAAAACACAGCGGTAAGATACTCACTCGGTTAGACATTAACAAATAATTTGTGTGTTTGAGTTTAATCTTAGGGAAATCCTAGTCTTAAGTGTGATGGTAAGCAACTGGTACCTATTTGGGACGTAATTTTCTTATATAGGGCGACTTTTAATTCATAGGCAATTTTTTAAGAGGTGAAAGTATTCATGAATATGAACCACTTTTACGAGGGGATCAACACGGAAAAAAGAGATACTTTGACGACACGGTTAGCGCAGTGGTTGAGCGATTGACTGCTGCGCTGCGTGTCGCGGGTTCGATTCCCGCACGGAACAAATATTTGTATGGCCTGCAGATAGTTGTTCCGGGTCTGGCTGTTTGTGCACCCACGATACAGGATAAATTCCTAGTGTGGGGCAACGTTTAAAAAAAAAAAAAAAATACTCTGTAAATTTACCTATGTAAGTAGGTATGTATATGTCGCAGCCAACTAGCTTAATCAGCCGTTTCATTTAAAGCCTAGTCTTTTCATTGAACTGCGCGGTTTAATCAGCGACTTAAGTGACATGGGGAAGTCTTAACGATATTGAATAAAAGATGTCACTTAGGTTTCTGAAAAATCGGCGCATTTAAATGAAAAGGCTAGGCCACCAATTAAACGGCTGATTAAGCTGCGATATTTATGATATGTTTGCCAAACTCGGTCAAATGTAGGCAATAGCTTACAATCCCACAGTAAGGCTTTTTCTTATTCTTGAGTTCTTTCATCCTCTGGAAGATAGCTATGAATTTAGTCATCGTTAAAACACAAAATATTCAAAACACTTTATTTATTTCTAACACATGTAAAATTTTTGGTACATACATGTAAATATCACTATAATATATATGTATCGCTTTGTAAGACCTATCTAAAAAACAAACTAGACTTTTGATTGCATTCTTATCATGGAATTAAATTAATATAACACTTTCATAATTATTGTGTAGAAATAAAATTATTATAAATCACACTTAAGAGCGTTTACGCCGTACGGCATTTCATACAAACTCGAAAAAAGAGGACTTATTTATTTTTCGAAATGAATGAACCGATTTTAATAAAACTTGGTATGTGTACGCTAGATATCCCGGTTTAAATATTAGAAGAGAAAATTTTCGAAAATGAGTTCAGGGGGAAAGATAGAAAAAAAGAAAACTTAAAATCGCTCTCTCTCTCTCTCCAAACTCGTTTTCGAAAATGTTCTCTAATAGTTATTTATACCGGGATATCTAACGTATGCGTACGCATACCAAGTTTCATTATTTAATTGGTTCATTTATTTCGAAAAAAGGACTTGAAAGTTTGTATGAAATGCCGTAGGGCGTTTTCTTAAGTACAAAATAACAGGGATGTTGGGAAACTTAAGACCAATTCGGTAGTTTATTTGTCATTAGTTGATTAGAAGCACTCTGGTAATACAAACTAATGATTAGTTTTAGTTAGAGTTGGGGTTGTTGAGTTAGGGTGGATTAGGTACAGTCAAGGACATTTTAGTCAGTTGACATCTTAAGGTTGAATTTCTCTTGCATGTGACAAAACGACAAGGCATAAATTTGTGACTTACTTGCTAACTTGTACTGAGATAGTTTCAGTCTTACAAGAGCGTTTACGACGTACGGCATTTCATACAAACGTTTAAGTCCTTATTTTTTTAATGAATACACCAATTTTAATTAAACTAGGCATAAGTAGGAGACATAGGTCTTAAAAGTTACGAGAGATCATTTTTTAAAAATAATGTTATAGCTATATTCGACCGATTTTAAATTTCCTTAAAAACATAATAATTATCTATTTTTAAAAACACATTTCGAAAACGTTCTCTGATATTTTATTAGACATGTGTATCCTGCTTATGCGTAGGAAGTTTCATTAAAATCGGTTCATTCATTCGATAAATTATGAGTTGAAAATTAGTTTGAAATGCCGCATGTGGTAAACGCTCTTGTGTCAATATTTACTAGGGATAATAATAAAATATCTCCTAAATATTTGTAGCTAAATATAACGCAAATAAATAAGTACAGTAAAAAAGTGCTGACTGGCTCATAGTTAGAGGTATAACAAAAATTAAAATATCAAATTGTTCAAAATCTTAACTTAAAAATAACGTGTAAAATGTATGACATCTCTTATTTCCTACATCAGTGAACACAAGCGTATTTTTCCCATCGACAGCTACGTTGACGAATTCATCTGCCTGGCCTTTTCCCAAGAACTATATTGGGGTCGGCTCCCAGTCAAACCGGATTCAGCTGAATACCAGTATTTTACGTGGAGCGGCTGCCTACCAAAAACCTCCAGAACCCACTAACTGGGTAACACGGTACTTCATGGCAAGACTGGAGTCAGATTTTCTGGCTTCTGACAATCCGTAACGACTGCCAAAGATCTACAAATGACAGCCGGGACCAACGGCTTAACGTGCTTTCCGAGGCACGGAGGAGTCTCGGTATGATAATATGGTCACCCATCCACAGACCAACCTTGGCAAGCGTTGCTTAACCTTGAAGATTGGTCCGTGCGGCTGTTATAATTTAGCCACGAGCTCCTCAGATCCTAACTCCAATTATTTACCCAATAAGAGTACATTTTTTTATAACGATCAGTAGTATACCACCGCTACTGTACATAACATTGAAATACTTATTAAAAACAAAAAAAAACTTATTAACTACATACAAATAAATGATGACTCGGTATATAACCAAGATTCATATTCGAATAAATTATCTGACTAAATAAAAAATAAAAGCTTATTTTATTTTAATATTTCATTTAAAAGTGACTTTAAATGATAGTTAAAAACATTTTTTGATAAATAAAACATTCAAAGACCCTATTATAAATATGTATCGCTTCATGTTCTTAAAATATAATAATTCAGTAGGTTTCACATAAAATGAGGTAGGTCCATAAATGCAATAATTTGTGTGTATATTACAAATATATTAAAAACATTAAAACATATTGTAAATATTTGTATTGCTAACAGTTTTAAAATATAATAATTTCAGTAGGTCTTGCAAAAAAAATGAGGTAGGTTCATAAATGCAATAATTTGTATTTAAATAATTATAATAATTTGTAAATATTTGTATCGCTTACAGTTCCAAAAATATAATAATTTCAGTTGGTTTTACAAAAAAATGAGGTAGGTGAGGTAGGTGGGTGAGGTGGGTTAATAAATGCAATAATTTCTAACAAGATCGTGAAAAGTTGGGTTTAAAGATCTGAATTTCCTATAAAAATAAATGTAACTGAACACATTATAACGCTAAAACAAAGCATTAACGTACTCTGATACCTATCTAAGTACTTATTTTATCACCTTCTAGCTCTTTCCCGTGGCTTCGCCTGCGCGGCCTATCCCATGGGTATCGTGTATTTGTTCCGGGATAAATGGAAACCCATGGCACTCAGAATATCTATCAGTTAAAGAAAAATCGTTATCAGATCAATATTTACCTTTTACAAACAAAAATCTCTAAAATATAATATCATATCGAAACAGAAGTAAACTGCTACTTCTTGTAAAATTACTTCTGTTTCGATGTTCTTTTAGATTTAAACAACTTAGATTCATATTTAACTCTGATCTCTTGCATTTTATTGCGAATACTACTAAGAATAGTATAGTTTTCATAAGTCCAGCGCTCCTTTCTTGCATGTTCTGCTACATAATTCATTAAAACTGTCCTTGCATGTTCGTCTAACCCAGGTCTAACGTTGTCTCCATCCTGATGAAAAGCCTTGGCTCTTTCGCCAGTCCAGGAACATGTACCCAATGCACTTCTAGTAAATATTTCGCACAGCAACATGCGAGCCAAACTTTTGCAATCTTTCGACACTCGCATGCATTTTGTCAGTTCTAAAGCTTTGACATACACACGGGAATATTCCATTAGTTCAACAAGTTCTGGAGCTGGCTCACGGTACTTTACTGTCCATTTTGAGTCGTGTTCATCGTATTCCGCAGGTAGAACTATCTTTTTGATTATCTTAGGTCTACTTATTTTCTTTAGTGGTTGATCTTCATCATCATCATCATCCGTATCTTTCTGTTTTGAGTGCATTTCATTTATTTTCCTTTTATTTATTAGTGTTGGTGCTTCCTCTTGTGAAGTCTTCGTTAAAGACGAAATGGAAAAATCGTGTCGGCAAGCAGTGTTACAGTCGTTCATTGCTTTAGTCACGGCATCAGTGACCACTGATGTAATGTACACTGGTAAATTGGTCCGCAGGTATCGTAAAACATACATAACAAATAAATTGTGCTTTGCAAATTTTTCTGGAATCAAGTAATGGTTTTCTTCTGCTGGATTATGATTTACAGTTGGTACGTTCTCTGAACTATTTTCGTTGTTGGAATCATCAATTGTTGTTTCTGGCTTACGCTGGTCTTTCTTGAAAACTTCATGAGGGAGTGACTGACCTTCACTTGTTGTTTCAAATACTTGACTAGCTGGCACCATGACTTCGTCATCAGATTCATCTAGCTCAGTTACTCTGCATCGTTTATTATGAGATTCTTCATCGAGATCCGGCAAAGCATTTCCTATAAGTATTGTGGTGTTTGCAGATTTTTTCTTATTCTTTCGCGTGGATCTGCGTGGGTTTTCCTCAACTGATTGTTGTGTCCTCAGTGTTTTATCTATAACAAAGTTCATAACAAAATATTAAACAAAATATTGACTTTGATCTCTCTGTCATACAACAACGTAATCAGCGTATAATGTTTCATGCCTGAAAACACACATACACATTTGAATGAAAAATTAAATATTTATGACAGTATTTCTAAATATTTACCTTCATTCTGCAACGACGGTATCATTCTTTGGATGTAAAGTATCGCATCATTATAGTCATCTGTAAAAAGTTTCATTGTACGTACATAAATATAACTTATACGAGTTGCAACGAGTATATGTACTTCAGAATTTGATTTTATATCAGTCAAATACTTGTCAGTTCACTATGAGCCATGGAATTCTCCCCTGACGATTTCATAGTCTAGTTATTTTTGGACTCAATCAAATAAACGTCTTTGCTTGAAGATCTATTGAATATAAATATAATAAACTTCGTGACGTTTTGTCTTAAATCTCTCAGCACAAAACTATGAAAAAGTCAATTATGAAGCATAAGTTTTTCCCGCGGCTTCATTCTCATTGCCTTATCCACAGAAACTGTGAACTTTCCGAGGATTATCTCCGAAAGTTCACAGTTTCAGTAACTCAAACGTATAATAGTACAGTTTTCTACCAATGTAACAATGTTCGTGACTGTTGATGCTGTATTCTGTCTTTCTTATCTATGGTCTGTGCACTTCTAGAGATAACCTCGTATGGAAAAACAATTTTATCTCTCTATAATACTCGTAATAGTTTAGATTTTTTCTTACCAGTACTATATTTAATAACAGACAAGTAGGAATTCCATTCATCCGATTTCTTTTTCCTTTTCATTACTCTTTTTTCTGTGTCCAATGGGTTTTCAATAGGGTACGACACCTTTACTTTACGATCGTTAGGTCCTCGCGCATGGACCCATGATCTCGGAACGCAGACATAGTCGGCCACATCTTTGTAAGGGACTTCCGAAAATTGGATCACGCAATATTTAAATTCGTTAGCTTCGCTCATCTGGAAATAGGAAACAAAACAAATGTATAATCGTCTATAAAACTATGTCTCCATCTAGCCTGTATTTTCCCAATGCTGGGCAAAGACCTCCCTCTCCCACACGAATCTGTCATTTGCTATGTCGGGCCTTTCGGTAGGAGTCGAGCTCGTCCCGCCATCCTCGCCTTGGTCTGCCGCGATGTCTTTTGGCATTGAATGGGAGCCATTCGGTGGTTATTTTTGCCCATTTCTCGTCTAACAAGCAGCAGACATGTCTAGCGCAGTCCCACTTTAGCTTATAAAAGTGTGTACATAGTATATATAGTCTAGTAAGCAACAGGCGCCAGGCTAATCAGATAGTAAACATTGGTCGCCATTTCAGTAACTCTTGGGGGAAGCGATAAGTGCGTTACGGTACGTTAGCACTGCCATTCTACATGGTCCAATTATTAAACTAGCTAAACTTCGAAGAAAACGTGATCGATATTTAATAATACCTAATGCAACGAAAAAAAAAAGAAAAATATTTACGTTACGTGATTTTGGGTCACACAAGATCAGTTTTTTATCTTATTAAATAAGTTTGCCGCTTCAGAACATATGTACATTTTAAATGAGTATGATAACCCGCTTGTTGTGGTAACAGCTTATCGGTCCAGTAGTTTCTGAGAAAATCCGCTGTGACCGACAGACAGACACACGAGTGATTCTATAAGAGTTCCATTATTACTTTCAAACGTTCGAAAGCCTAAAAGTATTCTGGAATCTTAAATTACGTGTTTCGATTTTCATTGGTTAAAACACATTAATGTACTCACATAATCACTGTTTTGGAAGAATACTCACTAGTACAACTCAAAACTGGTATTTTTTCAGGAGAGCTGATTTTTTTTTAGAAGTTTCCCAATATATTATTTGTAACTGTTATAACTTTTGACCCATTGCACTTTTCTCGGTGAAAACGAAAAAAATAACAAAGATGAAAACGTGGTTTCGCCTTTAAAGACGCACAATGGTAATACACAAAATGTAAAAGAAAAATATTTTACTTTGATATAATACAGTTTTTTTCTAAAGCAGCGATTATATATATTAATTCATTTTATTAACATACGTTATATTTCCTGAGTTGTTGTTTACTGACATTCAGTAATTAAGTTAATTTGGCTCCAAGATTTTAAAATCTAGTACCTAACTACGTACAACTGACTTCGGGTCGACGCCCGGCCAGCTTCTGTCCCGTACAAACAGAAGCTACACGAAATTAAACGTTAAAATATTTTCCATTAATTGTAGGTACATAATTAATTAATATACATCGTAAAAATAACATCAGAGGGTGTGTCGTATTGGCTTATCACGAAGTCACGAAGTACCTTATCAAGTGACCCCTTGACTAAAAACAAGACAGCAGCGGTATAACTGAGTTTTAATTAGTACAAATAAATCATAAATCAAATTGAACTGTCATAAAATATAAAAAAAAACTGAAGATAACTAAATTCAAATGAAAAATTAATTACACGAATCTTAAAAGAAATTAACTTGCCAAGCCTAGTTAACGGTGGGCCCGTTAGGGCCAGTGCCTACCAGGGTTGCGGATTTGTTCGAAAGAGTTACCGCGGCCCTGGAACGTAAAAGGCACTAAGAGGAGCATGGGTGGGTTTTAGTCAGTAGAAGTCTGACACTCCCTGCCGCTCCACCCAGAGCGGGAGGGGAAAATATCTATGGACGAAAATTGAAATTCCGAATGCTTGTTTGATCGAAAGTTTAAAATCCCGAAGTTTAAAATCCCGAAACTACAACCCAAAGCCTAAAATCTCCTGCCTGTGACTAGATAATTAGACAGTGGTGAAAACATTTCTGCGGGAGATTGTAGTTAGGTTAGGTAAGAACTGTGACCTGTGAACTGTGGTTTAAAAAAAAATAACAACGAAGGGTATTCTAACCTAACTTGTCCGAGTCGGGGTGCCCCAAATACCGAACTCGCTAAATTTTGGCATTAAAGCATGTTAAGCAGAATGCCCACCGTCATAACTGTGTTGTAGTGTCATCAATGAGTAATCGCGGGAACTACGTCGCCGCTCTTAGGGATTTCATCCATCGGTATTTCGTCCATTCGGGATTTCGTCCATTCGGGATTTCGTCCTTTCTGGCATTTGAACATCGGTATTTTGTGTTTCGGTATAACGACTATCGGCATTTTAAACTTTCGGTATTTTGAATTTCGGTGTTTTGGACGTCGGTATTTCAATCATAGGTATTATGAACTTTCGGGATTTTGATACGTACCCGATAAAACGGCACCGTTGAATTGAACAACTAGGCAAATGACTTGGTTCAACATCGTTTAATGAGTTACCTAGCCAAGTAAGGGGGCTTAAGTCACCCCGACACAAAATTTTGGTTCGAATGGGATGATTTTTATTAAAAAAAAATAATAGGGAGTATGAAACAAATATGTATTATCTAAACAGTTTGTCTAGAAATAAACAAAAATATAATACTAACAGCGTTGATAGCATCAAAATTGACCGAAAAACAAACGAGATATAACTATTTTAAACAAATGTATCTGTCCCTCTCGCGATAAAGTCGTTCTCTATGGCAGCTGTATAGGCGTCATGGTATTTGACACTTCTCTTTCTATTGTCATCTTTGAAGCTTTTTATAACTTCATCACTGATGAAGGTAATTTAAAAATGATTTCTAATGTTTACTAGAGCCAATAAATATTTTATTTTATTAATTTGTGCCGCTCAATAAAATAATATCCCATGAAATGTCATTTGACGCGGACGAAGTCGCGGGCAACTTATTATTATAATTAGCCCGAACTGTCCCACTGCTGGGCAAAGGCCTCCCTCCAGTCTTTCCACCGTTCCAGGTTCTGTGCCTCTTCTTCCCAATTCCCAAGGTCTTCCTTGGGAATCCAAGTCGTCCCGCCATCTCCTTCGTCGTCTGCTACGGCCCCGTCTCGCGATTTTAGGGCACAATTTTGTTTTGTGGGCAACTGATACTTTTAAATATATCTACATCATCATATAAATACATTTATAATTATGTATTTTAAACGTTTCCCCCCACTAGGGATTTCCCCTGGTTTGTGGGTGCCTTTACAAACATATAAACTCGCATACGAGTAGGTATACAAGCAGCCAGAACTAGTATCTGTAGGCTATAGGTACAAATATTTGTTCAAAGTAAATCATCGGTTGGCAGATGTTCATATTTCTATGCAAATAACTGCGTACACCGCCTGATATAACACTGCCTGATCCGGGAATCGAACCGGACCTCGTTTGAGAATGTCCTGCCATTAACCGGCCCTGGGTTGAGAATTTCCTACCATTAACTGGTCCTCGGTTGAGAACGTGCTACCATTAATCGAACCTCGGTTGAGAATGTCCTACCATTAACCGGCCCTCGGTTGAGAATGTCCTACCATTAACCGGCCCTCGGTTGAGAATGTCCTACCATTAACAGGACCTCGGTTGAAAATGTCCTTCCATTAACCGGCCCTGGGTTGAGAATATCCTACCATTAACCGGACCTCGGTAGAGAATGTGCTACCATTAACCGGCCCTTGGTTGAGAATATCCTACCATTAACTGGTCCTCGGTTGAGAACGTGCTACCATTAATCGAACCTCGGTTGAGAATGTCCTACCATTAACCGGCCCTCGGTTGAGAATGTCCTACCATTAACGGGCCCTCGGTGGAGAATGTCCTACCATTAACCGGCTCTCGGTTGAGAATGTCCTACCATTAACCGGCTCTCGGTTGAGAATGTCCTACCATTAACCGGCCCTCGGTTGAGAATGTCCTACCATTAACAGGACCTCGGTTGAAAATGTCCTTCCATTAACCGGCCCTCGGTTGAGAATGTCCTCCCATTAACTGGCCCTGGGTTGAGAATATCCTACCATTAACCGGACCTCGGTAGAGAATGTGCTACCATTAACCGGCCCTTGGTTGAGAATGTGCTACCATTAACCGGACCTCGGTTGAGAATGTCCTACCATTAACCGGACCTCGGTTGAGAATGTCCTACAATTAATTGGACCTCGGTTGAGAGTCACGGTATTTCATGCAAACTTACAATTCGTCCTTATTCATTATTTATTTGTATTTATTACATACATATAGCTATAATTACAGTAACCCAATGCGATAGTGTAGAAAAAATAGTAATTACTGTAATAAATACATTTCAGTTCATAGATACAATTCAACTCAATTAACATTAATAATACAATAAATTGATAAATTTAAAACGATGATTTTAATCAATCTAAATTCTAATTAAAATAAAAAAATCAACTAATTACGGTAACATCAAAGTAACTTTTGCGAACTCGCTCAATGAATACGACAGTGCCTACATCTTATGCTTATCGGCAACGATGTTCTTGGAAATTAATAATTAACTAATATTAATAAAACTTTGAAACCCTGACGGCCCGTGACCGATGCGTCATTTCGCGAAAATGGCCGCGACCTCTGTGTGGGCAAGGTATCTAGGTCTGATAAAGAACTTTTTCGAAAAGTAGCTAAGACCTATCAGTAAAAGAGTGAGTAATTTTCAGTTTCTATAGAAAACTTTAAAAAATGGCTGTCACTGTTTTTCCAATTACAAAAAAAAAAAATTGGAAAAACATTGAGTTTTCAGTTTCTATAAAAAACTTTAAAAAATGGCTGTCACTGAAACGGCAGAAACTGAAAACTCACTCTTAGTTTTCAGTTTCTATAGAAAATTTTAAAAAATGGCTCACTGTTTTTCCAATTTTTTTCTTCGAAAGAGTTCTAAACTTCCTTTTAGGCATCTTGCATACAGGGATGTTCCAGAAATACGTGGTCATATTTAAGGGTTTTGTTGTGTATCTGCTTTATGGAAATAGAAATTTATTAAAAAAAAAGAGTTTTTCAGAAAAACCGACCGCATAAAACGACTGAAAAATAAAAAAAAAACCTTTTCCAAGCAGCCTGATGCAGTTGTTGGCGTTTATTTTAGTTCAATGACAGATTTAGATGCTACCGACTGTGTCAAAATGCATGAAAAGTGATATTTTGGAACTGTTTTTCGAGATCGATTATTTGAAAAAAGTCAATATTTTTTTCTTTTTGATATTGTTCTTTAATTTAATATACAACAGCTACGGAACACCACTTTTAAATATGACCTCACACTTCCGGAACATCCTGTATATTATGCGCATCAAATTTCATCAAAATCGGTTCATTTCCTAGAATAAAGCCTTGCGAGTGAGTATCAGTGAAGAGTGAAAGCTCTTATCTCAATTTGTTTACCGTTCCGCGCCTATTTCAATTATCCGTTTCACGAGATCACAACAATTTTTGTCTTACTGGACTTATAGTTGCTACTTATTGTTCAGTGTTCTGTTAAGTCAACTGCCGCCGTGGTAGAGTGGTTTAGGCGTTTGCCCTGTGACCCGGTGGTCGTGGGTTCGATTCTCACGGGAAGCATACTTTGTGAAGATGTTTTCAGTTTGGCTAGGCCATTACAGGCTTGAACCACCTGATTGTCTGATAAAAAGATGATTCTGTGCTTCGGAGCGCACGTATAAGCCGGTGGCCCTTGAGGCGGTTTAGAAACTCTGACACTAGTGGTGTGTGGGGTCGTTAGACCTCACTGCCCACACGAAGAAGAAGAACTTACAGACACCGTTCTGTTAAAAGTCAGACTTTTAAGTAATTGGGAATCAGTTCTGTGGGTTAAAACACTCATGAATATCTGTTAATCGACAAAATGTAGGAGCTGCAACTTAAGGACGCGTTTACAAATGGGTAGTCAACATTTTCTCAATAAATGTACCAAAGTGAAAAAAATCACTTCGGTACATTTATTGAGACACTGTACCTATCTAAAATTATATTTATAGTTCAGAATCGTACCATGCACATCTATCAACAATTCTTGTGAAAAACATTTTAAGAATGCAAAGTATTTTATTTAATAAACATACTTTTGTGTACGTCCTTAAAGCTGCAACTTTAACAGAAACTAGAAAACGAAGTACAGCTATGGGATCTCAATACCAGAATCTATTATGCACGGTCGTATTCAAAACAAGCTTATAAAAAAGTAAAGTGTACCTATTTTTATGGCTCCTATATTCTTTAATAAAATACCTGACCAAATTAAAAGATTATCGTTGAAAAAAATTAAAAAAACGTTTCACAGAATTACTTGTAGACAAATGTAATTTTTGTATTAATTTGCATGCTATATTAAGGAAGAATGTACATGGTTCAAGATAATTTAACAACTCATTTTTATGTACCTACACTCTAAGTAAATAAAGAACTATTCTATTCTATTCTAAAAGAAGTTGATCAATTATTCGCGATTTCTCAGGTGGTACCACCGTAAAAGTTGTTTATGCTAATTAATGATGCAATTGTAACATCACATAATTAATATTGCTGCTGGCTCCTAATCTATTACTAATTCACTGGTCACCTTGAGCGACATTCCAAATCAATCTAAAAACAAAAATAAAAAAAAACAAAACAAAATCAAATAAAAAACTTACCTTGTATTTTTGCTGTTTTCTTCTCGTACAATATTTTTACTAAAGTGATAAAATATTTTTAAAACAATTTGCAATAGTATCTACGACTAATTTAATTCCTGAACACGACCTCTGCTTGAGATTCGGATTGCAAATGATACGTGCTATCGCCACATAGTAGTAGATAAACGGAACAGAGACAAACAACCGCGTGAATCGATTGAACTATTACAAGCGCGCGGGGCATGTGTGCGTGACCACTGGCCGCATGTCGCGTACGCAGTGAGACTGGAAAAACCCAGTTTACGCTGGCACAGCCAGTTGACAATCTCAGGGTCAGTGCGACGCACGTTGTTTGTTTTGTTAGTTGCAAGTTTGAATATTTTAATGTAAAACGTGGTATTTTACAAGCTTTTATTTAACTTCCAATGTATTATGTATGTAACTATGTTTGTTCGGGTGTATTCTTTTAACTCAATTTTGAAGCAGATATATTAAACCGATTGAGCTGAAATTTTGTATAGGTAAACGTTTAGTTTGGTGGAACATTTGGTGTTCCGCCATTGATGGCGAATTTGTTATTTTAAAAGCTTTTTTAACCGACTTCTAAAAAAGGAGGAGGTTCTCAATTCGGATGTTTGTATTTTTTTTTATTATTTTTTTTCTATGTTTGTTCGCGCATAACTCCGTCGCTTGCCAACCGATTTGAAAAATTCTTTTTTTTTTGGAAAGGATATAAAATAATGAAATAAATGGTCCCATTGAAATTTTATCAAAATGGGTTCAGTAGTTTGGTTTTTATTAAATCCAAATAGTTGGAAAAAATGTGGAAAAATCATACAAAATTGCGTATTTTTGCTTTCCTGTGATTTTCCAGTGGTGTTGTTAGGTGTGGGGTACCTACCACTAAAAAGTGAAAAATAAAAAACTTTTTCAAAAAAAAAAGAAACCGACTTCCAAAAAACACTACAAAGTTCAAAATAACTTTAATTTCGGAAGTCGGTGTCAAATAACGATGAAGCAACCAAAAACACCGACTTCCGAAATTAAAGTTATTTTGAACTTTGTAGTGTTTTTTGGAAGCCGGTTTCTTTTTTTTGTGAAAAAGTTTTTATTTAATGCACTCCTGCATTTAAAATTAAAGTGACGTCACTCTAAATCCAATATGGCGGATTTTAAAGATGGTGGACTAAGTTTTTATGCTTTCCTACAATATGGGTATCAAATAAAAGGGCTTGCTGAGAATAACTCGAAAATTAAAGTGACGTCACTCTAAATCCAATAAGGCGGACTAAGTTTTTTATGCTTTCTTACAAAATGGGTCTCAAATGAAAGGGTTTGCTAGGAGTAACTTGAAAAATAAAATGACGTCACTCGGAATCCAATCTGGTGGACTTCTAAAGATGGCGGACTAAGTTTTTTATGCTTTCCTACAATATGGGTTTCAAATGAAAGGACTCGAACATGATGCACTGAATGAGATGAAGAGACTGAGAAACCTGTTCAGCGATAACTAAAACTAAAAAGTAATTAAAGGTAAAAAGTCTTCTTTTTAAATATTCTTGAATTTTCTTGACCGAATATAGCGGATTTAAAAAATACGGTTGCAACACGTTTTATTTAAAACTGGTAGGCCGATTCCTAAAGGATAAGTAAATCGTAATGATTGGTTCGCTCACAAGAAAAAAAAAGGAAACCTTATTACTTAAAGTTTTTAAAGTGTAGGTACGTTAAATGTCTTTACACGCACGAACTGGAGACGACCGACGTCAACCCAAAATGGGTATCGAAAAAGGAATGCAATTCACAGGCGAATATCTTAAAGGAAACCTTTTCGTCGTCCTCCTGGCGACGGCTATAGGGCGTCCCTCCCGCAGTACTCTCTGGGGATATAACCTCCCTGCTACACGCTTCTCGGGTGGCAGCTTCAGAACCTCGCCCACTTATCTGCGATTTACATCGCCAGACCATGAAACCGGTGATCCGGCTTCTATGACAAAGAATGAACTAATTAAAATCCAATTCACAAAAAGTCAACGAAACCTAAATCCCGAAACAAAAATTGCAGACAATTTAAGAGAAACTTACCAAGAGTTAGTAGATATATTGCATGGAAATATGCGCCATGGCTTAAGCTTAACATCTGACTGACTGGACGGGTCCACTCAAATCTGTGTGGTTCTTTCCTCAAAAGACCATTTCAGACACTGATCTGCATGATCCTCATATCGTATTGTGAATGTGGGGACCATGCAGATCGCTATGATAGGGGTTCATTTCATGTTAGTCAACAATGTCTGGCAGTTTGAGATTTTTTTTTATGCGGCCTACCCAAATGTCCTTACTTTGGTATTGTTCGTCAAATCGTTGAGCTCCTTAAAGTTCTAAGTTTGAGCTCCATAATAACTGACAAATGCTTGCACTGTCTGGACAGGTCCACTCAAATCTGTGTGGCACTTTCCTCAAAAGGCCACCTCAGACATTAACCTACATGGTTCTCGTATGATTTGACCAGTACAATTTGTATGGACTTCAAAAGAGACTGTGACCTCTGAGTTTGTTTCGGTGTTTCTTCTCAGGGTAGTCAGCTAGGAAACACCGGCCTCATCTAGCTTAAAATGACCAAAAAATATTGACGTGTAAAAGTGTTATGTTTAACCTACTTACAAAATAAATATCATTTATCATTTTATCATTTAACTGGCTTATTTACTCACAATAATTTTTATCAATTAATGTTCCGAATAAAAATCGTCACCTCCTCTGGCCATTGTCAACACACAAGTCAAAAACAAAAATCCATAATTTTACCATGTCAAAAAATTCGAATGACTTTCAAAAATTATCTAAAATTTTCAAACGCGAAACTCCTTGATGATTTTCTCAGATCACGTCTCAGAAAATCATCAAGGAGTTTCGCGTTTCAAACAGAAAAAATAACAAGACATTTAAAACCTCCACCTATTTCTTGGAGTGATTTGAGGAATTATGTAGTGACCACACTGCACTACTTACCTACTTAAATCTGCGCTAAAAGAATAAAATAAACATTATGATATAAAAGTTTGTCGCGAAGCTTTTATATCGTATGTTTATTTTATTCTTTTAGCGCATTTGAATAAAAGCTTGTTTTGAAAGAAGTTTTTTACTTTTAATTTGTATTATTAACAATGGTTGTTTAAGCATTTTAATGATGGTAACGTACAATTGGGTTTTTCAATTATACCTACTGATAATTTTATCACATTTGTTGAATTTCTCGAGCAAAAGTTTCACGAATATTTCGATCTTGAAATAAATATTGTCATTGTTGGCAACGAATACTTAAACGTATTAAAGATTGTCAATTTGATATGCCATATGAATGTTTTCCGTTAGATTACTTGAAAAAACTTTATGTTAGATTCAGAATTTACCACATCATTAAAAAAAATCAGTTAATTATTAAAAAAACCAAAACTATAAAAAAATATTAGAGTAGGTAAGTAATTTGTAAAGTATTCTAGCATACTGAATAATAAAACTATTTAACAAATGTTTTTTTTTAATTTGTCTTCACCTATTGTGACAACCCTACCAAAATAGGTTACAATTTTGCACGTTCTTAGGAAGCTTTATCTACTCATGTGCTATCGTTGGGCCTTCGTCAGAGCAGGCGATTGATTTTACTTAGACCGTTTCGGTTATGGAACTAACAGCCAAACCATTGACAAACGAACCAGTTCTATAACCGAAACGGTCTAAATAGAATGATATCGTAACCCAGGCCGAGCTTACCAGCAAAAATCAGCGAGCACCTCATCAGGGGCCTGTCGTAACACACTTAGCGTCAATTAAGGCTCGGTCGCGCAATCAGGTAAATTCACCTGCATTGCCTGATATGTATGTGGGTCCTACTGTACTATTCAAATATAATATGTATGAACTCCCACATGTA
This sequence comes from Melanchra persicariae, assembly GCA_947386135.1. Taxonomy (NCBI): domain Eukaryota; kingdom Metazoa; phylum Arthropoda; class Insecta; order Lepidoptera; family Noctuidae; genus Melanchra; species Melanchra persicariae. The sequence goes on along the minus strand of OX376661.1, from coordinate 1,099,263 downwards.
TAAACAAGACTAGCTTTAGCCAACAACTTCGTTCGTGTTAATTGAGATATTCGCAAAAAAGTAGTCTGCAATCGTCTTTAGTTCCTAGTTCTGTACCAAATTTAATGAACAACGGTTCAGCGATTTTGTCGTAAAAAAACAAAATCACTTCCGCATTTATCGCAAAGGAAGGTTATAAGTTTATCATATCAGCATATTATGTATGTTTGTTGGTTCCTGAAATCTCAAGCGCCGGGCGCTCATATCTTTTGAATGGCACTAAAGACGTTATTTTTTTTATTTCGAAAGACCATTTAGTACCTATCTATTTCAATTTAAAGTCGCATTCTTGTTAAAAAAATTAAAACCGGGCAAGTGCGTGTCGGACTTTGCACATTTGGGGTTCCGTACAGAATTTCAGTATATGGGTATTTGTAAATTAATAAATTTTAAGTTCATGTCAAAGGAAAGTTAAAAAATTGTTCGGAACAAAATTTTGTTAAAAATGTTGACTTTGGTGGCTTCTCATTCCTTTGTTATCAAATATTTTTTAAAATAAATAGTACAGTATTTATCTACATAATGAGCTCTAAACAACGATATCCCTTCTGATGGGGTAGGTATTTTTTTTTCGCGCCCCCTTTTCTATGTATTCGCTTGAAAACATTTTAAAATATTTTTTGTGAATTTTTCTATGTAATAATGTAGGAAAAAAAATACTGCCATGTTGGTCAAGGAGGGCTCCTTGATAACAGTATATTTTTAGTTTGTAGACTACACAAAACTATTAAAAAGTAAGTAATTTTTCAAGTATGGTGCATTTGGTGGCATCAAATCTGAGATTGAACTTCAATAAATATGCGTGTTATTGGAGAGACCATGTCGTCCAGCTGTGGACAACTAAAAGCTGATGACGATAATGGTGGACAAAACAAGAGAAAATTTAAGAAAAAAAAAAAATTCCAAACTGTAGGTCGATAGAGCACCTGAAATTGCTTAATTGGTCTCTAAATAAGGGTTAATAAAATCTCTAAAATAATTCTAGTTACAGATAGCCAGTGGCAATGTTTGAATCTACCCAGAGTCACTCCCAAAGCAAAAAGGCGTAGGCTACAGATTTCGCCAACGAAGAAGGTAAATTGAGAGTTCTTTAACTCAATTTTTCTCCAACCCTCTGCCCAGTATAGTTTTTTTTGGGATCAGCGGCCCTACGTGGAGCTATATAGGGTGTATAGCTCCATCCCTCCTTCTCGCTCGAACCACTCACGCTTTAACACGTCATGGTAGGGCCGCAGGTGTTCTAGAACGTCAACATCGCGTCTAGTAAGACCACTAGATTGGTAACCTAGCTTAAATCACCAATCTGCTACTCAGATGAGATGTAACCTGAGCAGGTTACCTGTCAACTCATCTTCATTCTTTTTTGTGGATAGGAAATCATCAAATGACTTCTTCCGCTCTGGGTGGAGCGAAAGGGAGTGTCAGACTCTTACTGACTAAAACCCTTCCGTGTTCCTCCTTATGTCCTTTGCGTTCCATAGGGCCGCGGTGACTCTTTCGAACAAATTCCGCAACCTTCTTCTTTTGTAGATGAACTTCCTTCTTTTTATTTAGTTGTCAAAAACGTTGTAATAGGTTCAATGTTTTCAACGTGAAAAGGTTAGCCTGTCTACGCAAGCGTACCTTATCATCATCATCATCACATCATCATATCAGCCGAAAGACGTCCACTGCTGGATATAGGCCTCCCCCAAGTGTCGCCACAACAACCGGTCCTTAAGCTTACCTTAGTAAAAGTTATTTCCTAGTTTCTATACGTGACCATACATTCAGCACCTCACCACAGTTTTTTTAATATTCATACCATGCATGACGTTTATATGAAAGTAATTGTTACAGGTCATGGTTCCTTTAAGCTTTGTGCCTTTAAATTATATACATACAAAGAAAAGTTGCGAATATTTTTAAAAAACGACAAAAAAATAATTTTAAGCCCGAAGATTATTTTTTTTATTGGGGAATGGGCTGGCTCTTGACCTCGATCACTCCTGATGGAAAGCGATAGATGAGGTTTATGATGGAGCGAGCGGTTCCTGTTCACTCTTGCTTTGAAGGCAGACGGGTTTCATGTAGAAGGGACTATAGAAGGGATACAGACGCTGGCAGAGAGTTCCACACTTTGGCTGTGCGCATAATAAATGTGAAGCACTGAGTACGACTAGTCGGGATATCGACCAAGTGCTGATGGTACCCAGCAGTACGTCTAAGACACACTCTTCGAAGTACAGTCTGTAGAAGACTGACAGGCAAACAAAACTACGCCGATAAGCCAGGCTGTGAGACCACCAGCGTCTCGTCGCCTATCAGCCTTTTTGTTCTGCGTTCCATCGAGTCCAATGCAGCAAGCTGGTAGTTTGCCGAGCCATCCCGATAAGGTGTTGCAATACTCCATACAGGAACGGACTTGTGCTTTGTGCAGACTCAGAAGCTGTCTAGATGTGAAGTATCGTCTAACTCTATTTAGGATGCTAAGCTTCTTGGCTGCAGCTTACTGCTTGCTTTTGACTCGATAGTTGAGCCGAAGTTAAGATTAGACGTCAGCTCCATGCCCAAAAGCTCCTGGCGATCGGTAACAGATACAGACGCAACTCGGAAAGTAGGAGATAACTGAAACGGACTCCTTTTGGCAGTGAAAATGTGGCCTATGTTTTCAGAGCATTGAATTTGACCAGATTGTCGTCGCCCCACTGGGAAACGAGATTTAAGGTTATATTCATTTGGTCTGCCATGGCCTATCTAAGAGTAGCTGTTTCCTCTCTGCTAGCACCGGCACTGGATAGGTATCTTTCTGAGACTGTGCTGTCATCTGCGTACCAGATTGCACCTAGATACATCAGGTCGTTGATGTGCAGCAGAAATAGAGTCGCAGAAAGAAAAGACCCCTGAAGAACACCGGCCATCGATTCGGTATCTATAGCCATAATTATGATCCGATGAGCACTTTGATCTATGACCACTTTGATCGATCACTTACTCAGTAAGTCGTAAATTCAGTTGCAAAAGCCAGCAGAGAAGCTTATTCAATAGACTAGCATGCCAGACCCTGTCAAAGGCCTTTGAGATATCAAGCGACAGAGTAAGGGCTTCGCCGTGTTTGTCAAGGGCCACGCCCCAGCAACATACACAAGAAGATCCCCAGTTGACAGACCGCAACGGAAGCCATACTGGTGATCACTGATGACCTCATTGTCTTCCAGGTATGCAAGCAACTTATTGTTAAGTATGCACCATGTGTTGGCAACAGAAAAACAAAAGCTCATCCAAATTAATACTTTGTACCGAGATAAGTGCCATCTCCAAAAGTGACGTTGGAGTGTGGAGTGACGAGGGAGATAAAGCTAGATAAATGTACATAATGTCATCTTTTATTTCACGCACATACGAATTTTATAATCAGCATAGTATAAAAATAAAATCCCTGGAATTGTTGTTCATTAAATCTGCGACTGTCATGCAAGAGGCACTGTGATCGGGAGCAGCCAATAACTTGATTCAGTCATTTATAATATAGTGACAAAGATTGTGACGATAATAACAAGTGGGAACAAGGTAAGTTTTTATTTTATTTATGACAGGCTCCCGTTGAGTACTATATCTAACCTGGAGATAAGAGACGACATATTGAACAGGGACGTTTGCACTCAAGATTGTAAAAGGTTCAAGGTTAAGCGTATTTTTGTGTGGTTTACACAGATTCTGGCAGGGAGTTAAGAAAATTGTTTCGTATCGATACTAATATTATAAAACTGAAGAGTTTGTTTGTTTTGTTGAACGCGCTAATCTCAGGAACTACTGGTTCGAATTGAAAAAATATTTTACTGTTGGATATCCCATTTATCGAGAAAGGCTATTTAACTTCACGCTACGACCAATAGGAGCGAAGCATTAATGAACAATGTAATGCAGACGAAGTTGCGTGGGTCAGCTGATATTTATTAATGTAATAATGAATACTTCACAGATGGGCACAAAAAACTTGCTCATTGTGTACATTGATCTGGAAAAAGCGTTTGATTGGGTATCTAGGGTTTGTTGTGTTGTGTACTATGGTTGACCTAGAAAATGAGAAATATGAAGCTCTTTCTTTTGTTGAACGCACTTCCTGAATACATTAGAACGGCAACCAGTCAGTCAGTACTTATAATTGTACTTATTTTACTTAAAAAATATTTTTGTCTTTATTTTTTTTATGCACCCCTGCCATGTAGACTTGTAGAGAATGCTTTATACCTTTATTTTGTATGAAGTTTATTATAAATGAATGGTTTTGATTCGTGTTATATTCAATCTAGTACCTACATCCGGTTGACTGCTTACACAGGCTGTTAACAACACCATAAATTTCAGTGTAGCTTTAGGCGTGCACCAAGGAACGGCTGTAAGTCCTTATTTCTTCGTTTTGATATATGAACGGTCAGACGACGCGCGCGCGTCGGACATACATTAAGAGGCATCCTGGCGCATACTGATTGTCAGAGAAATTGGTCTTCTTAGTTAAGGTGGACCCGAGATCCAGTATAGATAAGAGTGTGGCTCAGGTTAAAAAGCCCTTCTCCGATCCCCCTCTTCTGGGGTTCCGTGGAATGAGGGCTGGGCGTCCATGTCACTTAAAAATTATATTATGTTTGTTTTCTGGTGTAGATTGGAGAAAGTTGGCTTGAAAATTAGCAAAATTATTTTCTGTGATTTCAGTTCCGATAGTGTTTTTTTAACAAGAGCATGAAGTTTAAATCTATACTCATGTAATAAAGCTGAAGAGCTTGTTTGATCGCGGTAAACTCTACTATCGCGGTCTCTCTAACTACTTTGAGTCGATTTTGGAAAATTCTTTTTGTCTATGATAGCCACATTCATGAGGAAGGCTATAGGCTATACGGGAATATGGGGGAAAACGGGATATGCGCGTACGAAGACGCGGGGAAAAGCCAGTTAGTAAAATTAAATAAGGATGGAAGAACAAGACATGTTGCCACTTGCGCTGACCCCAAATAAATAAAAGTAAAGGGCAGTGGAATGATGAAATATAATAATGTATCACATTATTACAATTTGTATCATTGTTTATAGTTAAATGCAGAAAAACAGTAGAAACGTAGCCATCTGGATCGGTGTTATCTTAGGTCATCACAATCAACAAATAATATACTAATACTAGTCATATCTATGAGTCGAGACGAAAACTGACCTGTAGTGCGTTGTATAATATTTACGTACTTACGTATAATATTTAGGTATTGTACCATCTAGTTTCTGGGTAGGTCAAATAGGCAATTTTTCCATAAAAATACTGGTTCAGCAGCATCCGATCAGAATGGAAGCCGACCCAATCACAGTTGGGAAAAGGCTGGCAGGTTGATTGCTTGCTTGCCGACCGAAATTTGCTCTTCTCCTTTCTTGCGTTTCGACGGTACTTCTACCAGAGCGTCTTTTTGATGGGAAATGAAAACCAGTGCTCAGGTTACCAATTTTCAACTGGCCTTCAATTATTTTTTATGGATAGGAAATCATCAAATGACTCCGCTCTGGGTGCGGGAGGGACTGTCAGCCTCTTCCTGACTGAAACCCATCTATGTTCCTCTAAAATACCCTTTGCGGTCCAGAGCCGCGGTGACTCTTTCGAACGAATTCCGCAACCCTGGCAATAATTCCCTGCCAGTCTGTGTTTCCTGATACCTACAACCTGGGAGTCTTTAAGTCAAGAGTGAATAGATTACTTTTAGGCAAGCGTGTCCCATCTTCGGCCACATCATCGCTTACCATCAGGTGAGATAGTGGTCAAGCGCGTGCCTATAAATAACAAAAAAATTACAGCTTTTTTTATTTAAGTCCAGTAGGTGGCCACGTTTATTGCGGCATCAGACTGTTCCCTTCGAAATAATCAGGATTTATGTAGATTTAATTTTGTGGCTAGACAGGTCGTGTTGATCTTACCTGAAACAAAGAAGGTGATCATAAGCTTACGAATTCAAAAACATGCCAACTATTTGGTAAAAATAAAAACTCTTTTATTTAAAGGGGTGGGTATTTAAAGGGTTCCAAACTTCTGTAAAAATATTCATGACCCTCCTTTTTGCTTCGCCGTAGTAAAAATGGAACCCTTATAAGATCACTCGTGACTCTGTCTGTCCGCCTGTCACAGCCAGTGTTCTCCGAACTACAGGTTTGATTCTGTTGACATTTGGTATACATTTGAAATTCTTTGACCCAAACACGGACACGATTATGGATATAGTTTACATTGTAGGTTACTACATTTGGGTCACTTTTGGGGAACAAAAAAAGTTAATTTATCAAATGAAAGGGCCTTGTGAGGGTTTAAAATATGCGTAGCTTTTTATAATTTTAAAATAAACGATTTCGAACTAATTGAAGAAATTAGAAGCCATACACTCATCCTTATCTCCGAAAATACAGTAATAAAAATTTTGAAATAAATAAAATGCTGATAATAGATTCCGAGAAAATCTATATGACGGCGCGCAGCTAAATTAAAAGTAAATCCAAGACTTAAGATGAGAGACTGATTGTGTTATTTGCTTGAATAGTAATTATTGTTAAATTCAAAATTAAAATGGTGATTTATTTCAATTGGTCGAATATAAATGGCGATTTATAAAATATGAGCGGGTAACCCCGAATAGGGTAGCAAGTTTGCGTCTACGCCGTGACAGCTGGCATTCTTTTGACAGACAGCGTACGAAGTGCACGCGTGCTAACCTATTGGCTCGTAATCTAGTTTCATCTTGTGTTTGCCCGTATATTTTGTTTACAAATGTAATCGAATGAAACGAGGGACTGTTAAGAATCACAAACGAAACGTGCTATTATTTCAACGTTTCTTCTACAACACGCCCATGATGGATGACTATCACAAAGATCGCTCCGCTGCCCATTCTGATATTCCGTCATATATGAAGTCTATAGTTGTAGAACAACATGTTGCCAAAATGTGATTCGTTCGGAATCATTGCACACGAGTGCAGGTGGACCACCTCCAGAATTTGAAACAGCACACTTGCACTGGGTGTTGGATGAATCGTTCTTGATCGTCAAAGTTCATCATCATTGTATCAGCGGAAAGACGTCAACTATAAGCTATTGGACATAGATCGGGCCAAGAGCCATCGTTTTGTGCGTCTCGCATCCAGCCGACCACCACTTAAGGTCATCGGTTCACCTTGTGGGAAGCCGTGCCAAACGCTTCTTCTGTGGACTTTAGCGACACTTTAGCGTCACTATTTGGCATGCCTTTCGGCGGAAGATAGGATGGACCAAACATTTTTTTTATAAAACATCGTTGTACCCTGTGTTTACAAAATGAATAAATGAATATTAATATGTGGTGGCCACTCCAGCGGCCCTACCATGACGTGTTAAAGCGTGAGTCGTTCGAGCGAGAAGGAGGGACGGAGCTATACACCCTATATAGCTCCATCCCTTCTTCTCGCTCGAACGACTCACGCTTTAACACGTCATGGTAGAGCCGCAGGCCCTCTCGACCATGTGATTTTCAAGCAGTGTCCTGCCGTCTGCTACTTATGTTTGGGGATTCTTCGAACTATATCGGTACCTAACCTTGGTTCTCCTGCAGCAATCTTCATTCCTTTCAAAGTGATTTAAATTTTCTTTTTTATTTCTAGATGAGTGGAATTGATGACTTTAAATATCATGTCATACAGATTTTGGATGAAACATACACTGGTACGCTTGACTATGTCTGTGTTCCGCGGTCTTGGGTCCAACCTAAAGAAGATGAAGATGATCCTGTGGTCAACGTTTGGTATCCCGATGAAGACCAGAAATACATAGAAAGTAGAGTGAGGGAAGGGAAAAAGAAGTCGAGTCAATGGAAATCTTTCTTTTCCATTGTCAAATTCAGCACGGGTAAGAGTTTTTTCATCATTTATTATGGTTTTTTCATGTGGCAAAGTTTTTTCCAGCAATGGAAATCTAGTTTAGGGAGAGAAACAGGAAGTAAATAGGTACTGATTTTCATAATTAAATGATAAAACTACATTATTACTGAATGCCATAGATATTTTATCCCAAAAAAAAAACACGGCCCCGGATAGACCACGGGGGCGAAGTTGCTAGAAAAGTACGAAATATTTATGTTGACTAGTATCGGCTTCTTGTCTTAGCTATCACCAGTTTGTAGTAGATAGGTACAGTCAGAGCGAGAGAGTTTACATTTTTTTCGATTTTATGAAAATATTTATTTTGCTCAATGTATATGTCGCAGCCAACTCGCTTAATCAGCCGTTTCATTAAAAGCCTAGCCTTTTCATTGAACAGCGCCGTTTAATCAGCGACATAAGTGACATGAGCAAGTCGTTATTGAACAAAAGATGTCACTTAGGTCACTAAAAAATCGGCACATTTAAATGAAAAGGCTAGGCCATCAATTAAATGGCTGATTAAGCTAATTGGCTGCGAGTCTGCGACATATAGATTTAGAAAACGAAAGTTTTACTCGATTTTTATCGCTGACTGTACCACAGTTTATTGATAATGACAAAAATATTATTTTAGTACTGAAGCGTCGGATTGTGTGATAATGTTATTTTATTGTGATATTCATTTACAGATAACTATGAAGACGCGAAATTATATATCCTGAAAGAGATAAACCAGGAGAAACAGCTAGGAGGTAATAATGTGAATATTAAATTCTAATATAGACCATAAATGTACAAGTTCGTAGCCGGCGACGTGTCGCGGCAGCAGACGACAAGTCGTCGCGACACTTAACTACTGGTTTCTATGCATTGCTATGAAATTCCTTCCGTAGCTAGCGACACGAAGCTTCGTCTTCTTCGTCTAAGTCGTCCAGCGGCAGACGACACTGTCGTCCGACCGCAGATCAGTAGGTGCCCTTCGCTAATGCTTTTCGTTTTTTTTTTGTATAACAAAAACAAGTCATCATCGTCTTTTTCCTCTTGTAATACTGAACTGGCTGACGTTTGCTGTTGCCGTCTGCAGTCGGGTTCGAAATCATGACTGCAGCGACATGACGCAACGACGCGTGTCGATGCGACATAACGCGACGACATGTCGTTTGCTGCCGCGACACGTCGCCGGCTACGAACTGGCACGTTTATAATTTTCCTACTTTTTCCAGATTCCAATGATAATGATAAAAAAAGTTTCCAAGATGGGATGCACAAATCAGAGAGCACTAATGAAGGTAATTAAATAATCTAAAATCTAATACATTTTTGAATTGTTCATAACGACCCACTCCGGCTTAGCATTTTTTTTTTCCGATTTCCCTTCTTACAAATTTTACTCCAACAATTACAATTGCAATTGATTTTTATTTAAAAGAAGTTAAAAAAATCGTGACTGTACAGCGATTTTCCGATCGTAAATATATAATTGACTAATTCTTCTGATGTTTTTATTTTAGATCAAACAAAGCTATCTGAGAAGGAAGTAGAAAAAAGTACTAAGACAGACAGTGAAGACCTTGTCATGTATATATTAGAGACCATGGGATGGTGCGTATCTTCAAAATCAACAAATGATTTTACAATTGAACAAAAAGCACCGCAGGAACCCGAAAAAGAAGCTTCTAATAAACGGTTCAGAGAGAGTGAGCTAGATGAATCTGATGACGGTGTCGTGGGATTATTTAGTCAAGCATACAAATATAAAGAAAATAATTTGTCACTTACTCATGATGAAGTTTCCGATGACGGTAAACATGAAACGCATTTAGAAAAATCTAACGACGACCACTGTTCAGAGAACAGACAAACTGTTAACCAAGATCCTTCGAAGGGAAACCAGTCCTGGGATCCAGAAATATTTGCAAAGCTCTTACAATCAGCAATGTTCCTCTGTATGTTAATTTCCGAACTGAAAAAAGTTATGGGTAATAAAATGCTCAAACAATTATTACATAAACTCCTGAATACTGATGACGGCCATTGCTCTCAAAACAAATATATCATCGCATCTGCACTAAGGGACATAACAGCAGTAGTTCCAAAATTGAATAAAGCGAAAATAAATGAAGAACAGCCGAAAGCGAAAGATACTGGTTTTGAGCCAATGAAGTATAAAAAAACCCCTGAACTAAAGTTGTTTTTCACTCCAGAATACAATGAAAGTGACTCGAAAGAAGAAAATTTTAATGATAATGATTACAGTGAAAAAGTTATTCCGAGAAAAAGTTGTCCTAAACGATTTAAAAAGGTTACTCAATCTCCAAAATTCATTGCAAATGACTCAGAAGAAGAAAATGATATTCAAGGCGATCGTCTCAAGGGAAAAAGTAGTTGTCCTAAACGATTTAAAAATGGTACTCAATCTCCGAAACACATTGCAAATGACTCAGAAGAAGAAAATGATATTCAAGGCGCTCGTCTCAAGAAAAAAGGTTGTCCTAAACAATTTAAAAAGGTTACTCAATCTCCAAAATTCAATGCAGATGACTCAGAAGAAGAAAATGATATTCAAAGCGATCTTCTCAACAGAAATAGTTGTCCTAAACGATTTAAAAAGGTTACTCAATCTCCAAAATTCATTACAAATGACTCAGAAGAAGAAAATGATATTCAAGGCAATCGTCTCAAGCGAAAAAGTTGTCTTAAACGATTTAAAAAGGTTGCTCAATGTCCAAAATACGTTGCTAATGACTCAGGAGAAGAAAATGATATTCAAGGCGATCGTCTCAGGAGAAAAAGTTGTCTTAAACAATTTAAAAAGGTTACTCAATCTCCAAAATACATTGCAAAAGACTCAGAAGAAGAAAATGATATTCAAGGCGATCGTCTCAAGAGAAAATATTGTCCTAAACGATTTATAAAGGTTACTCAATCTCCAAAATTCATTCCAAATGACTCAGAACAAGAAAATGATATTCAAGGCGATCGTCTCAAGAGAAAAAATTGTCCTAAACGATTTATAAAGGTTACTCAATCTCCAAAATTCATTCCAAATGACTCAGAACAAGAAAATGATATTCAAGGCGATCGTCTCAAGAGAAAATATTGGCCTAAACGATTTATAAAGGTTACTCAATTTCTAAAATTCATTCCAGATGACTCAGAACAAGAAAATGATATTCAAGGCGATCGTCTCAAGAGAAAAAATTGTCCTAAACGATTTAAGAATCTTTTTGGTCCCCAAGTTTTTGTTGCAAATGACTGGGATGAGGAACTTATTGATGATGATGATGTTAATGAAGAACCAGTCAAGGAAAAAATTAATCCCAAACGAGCTAAAAAGGTAATTCTACCTCCGGATTATGATGCAAAAGACTCAAGATGGACACTAAAGTATCGTGAACCCAAAAAAGGACTGGTCGAACTAAAGAAAGATATTGGTGTGTATGTCTCTGCAGATAAATTGTCTCATCACCAGGAATTTTCGAGAGACGGCAGAGAGTTTGCTCGAAAGTTGCTAAGCGAAATCTTTACTAAAAGTGCATTGACAACATGTTCATGGACAGGCACAAAGGCCAGGGCTTACGACCGGGACGGAACAAATATCAGACCTGGATTAGATCTAGAAGCAAGAATGGCACTACTGAGATATGCCAGTGATTATGCTAAAATGAAAAGGTGGCCTAATTGGGAAACCAAAACTATTCTACGCAGTATCCGCAATAAACTACTAAAGATGAGACTTTAAACTTGATTCGAATATTATTATAATTAATCTTAGGTTCATTCTTCATTATGTGTAGTCCAAAACTCCCACCGCTTCTGGGCATAGAATCCTCTTTTATTGTGGCAATACCTACACTCTTATGGCAACCTCACGTAGGTTCTACACGCACTTTTTCTTCCAGTCCTTGGACGCCACACGGTTACTGCCCTGCTCCACCTATCTTTAAATATTAAAAGCCAGAAAACGGGATTTGCTGTTTATTTATGTGTCCAATGTTGTAGGGATGTGATAATGCCAAATTATTGTACCAAAATATTTTTTATCGATAATCTGTCTACATTTAGTGTTATACGGGTGTTATTTGTAAGCGTATGTAGATACTAGGAGAGATTATTTTTGTTTGTTTACCAGTCTAGTAATCTATTTTTGTAATATTTGTAGTCTGTCATTTTGTAGCATTTATTTTATTCTCATACTTAATAGCGTTCGAATTGCAATAATTATCATTACAGCGAGAATAAATTCTAAAAACTTGGCAAAATTTAGGTAAATGATATTTAGATGTTTTCGACTGCGATGTGAATGAGGATGCGAGGATTGCATCTCTGAACTTTTTCTCTACGTTTGTATTTTATGTTAATAAGATTGTTCCTATTGTTTTACTGAGTGCGATTATTCAAACATTTAGACCACTAGTTGTCCGTTTAATTAGTATTATTACAAACAAAAGTATAAACATTGAAGTAAAAAAACCTGTCCGGCCCCGGCGACACACCGGTGTGTCGCGAATTAATCGCGAATTTAATGTTTATTTACCTATTACATAAGATTTATTTTATTTTAGGGAATTTTCACATGTTGGGCCTGAGCGGTTAAGATTTAAGCCAATACTTGTTACAGACCTTGGACAGAACTCCCTTTATACCTATATTTTTTACAGATATTTCTATCATGAACAAGCCAAAGAAATTTTAAATTTAAGTAGATTTTCTACATAGAGAAAGCAAAAAAACATTAAGTGAAGAACCGCTTAAGTGAAAATAAACGTACACGAAGGCCCCCACTTGACTATGGAATGTGTACCTAGCATTGTTATTTTACTGATTAAATTGATATTTTTTATTGGATAGTAATAGATATAATTTGATTTGGGTATAAAGCATAAACATACATTTATGTAGGTATATTTTATTACTATAAATTGTATAGAAACATCGCATAATTATGTGTCATAAATAAATGAAGTACCTATTTATTTATTTGTGTTTCCTTTTTACAGTAGCCCTACTTCACTCATACTAAAGAACAACATGGTCTCAAACTGTTTAAGGTTCACCATCGACTCAAGAATTAATAACAAGCCAATTTGGGAAAATTTCTAAAACGGCCACTATGATATAATTACTATGAGAAATATGCAATATGCATGACAACATATTTGTTATCTACACAGTTTATCTCAAAATATAACAAAAAATATAATACTAACAGTGAATATAGAACAAAAAATGATCAAAAAACCTTAGAAAATGAGATATTTACTATTTTATACAAATATATATCCGTCACTCACGCGAAACGAAAACGCTGTTTTCTATGGCAGCTGTATAGGCATCATGGACTCTGACGTCAGAGTTGGTATCGGACTTCTTTCTAATTGTAAACTTTGAAGCTTTGTAACTTTACCGCTGATGAAGGTAGTTTAAACATTATTTCAAAATTGTTTACTACAGCTAATACCTAAGTATTTCATTTTATCAAATAAAAAAATTGCATGCACATTCCCAATAAATTGTCACATACGCGTTTGATGGTGGGATTAATTGAATGAATATTCACCGGATAATCACATCACTTCGTATCATAAACGCATAGATAATATCATTCCAGAAACCAAGGGTCAACTATAATACAGGAGGAAGCCCTCCGCCACGGCCGTCTCTGCCGCGACCGCCGCCACTGCCGCCGCTTCTTCTGCCGCCATTGCCGGTTCCACTGCGGCTGCTGCTACTGCAATAGCCGCAGTAGAGCCCCTACAAAGGGCTCCGGAGGGGCTGAAATGGAGTGCCAGTAATGGCCCCATTTCACCCCCTCCTGTTGAACGTCAGCCACTGCACCGCCCAGGAACTGATGCTCCTGAGCATGGCGCAGTGACTGATGCCTGTGGACGGCGAGGAATGGGTAGCTCGCCGTCCGATCAGAACAGGCCCGGGTTGACGGCGCGTTGTGTTCTACGCGCGCCAAACCAGCAGCAGTCAGCATGGGTCGGGCCCCGTTAGGGCCAGAGCCTGCCAGGGTTGCGGAATATGTTCGAAAGAGTTACCGCGGCCCTGGAAGGAAAGGCACTAGGAGGACAAAGGGTGGGTTTTAGTCAGTAAAAGTCTGACACTCCCTGCCGCTCCACCCAGAGCGGGTGGAGCGGCAGGCTCAAAAAAAAAAAAAAGGGTCAACTATAATAAATATCATAGTTTATTATAGAGCGTTAAGTACCTTTTTATGTGGTTACTAACCACTTCTGACAGATAAGATAACCCTTATAGGTCGAACGCATTTGTGCGTAATTACGTTTTAGACCTTGCTAATTAACCTTATGGTTTATCAGATGTTGTATTGTGTTAAAAAGATTTGAACAATTGGCACTATGATCCCGGAGTCAGTTAAATTTGATCTATTGGTGGCAGAAATTGGTTTGTATGATTATCATCTATATACTAATATAATAATTAATAAAGCTGAAGAGTTTGTTTGTTTGAAGGCGCTGTTACGTACCGTTCTCTCTAAGGTAAGTATAACCTACTACATTAAATCTTAAGGATTTTTTGGGATAGTTTTTTTTTACTCCACTACGAGTAATTGAGCTTTTATGTGTGATTAGTGAGGATTTGATTTGATTAAGTGATCGGCTTTCCCATCGTTCATTCGCTGAGCAATCCGATTGGTCTACGGATGAGCGCGGTGGCGCCGCACTCCCGCGTGTGTGTTTTAACACTTCTTTACTAGAATAAAAACTAAAGTGCTCCACGCTAAAAAACACTTTCATAAAGAAAAAGGTCCTTCGGTGTATTCGTGTTTACAACCCCCTCAACATACGAACAATAACAATAACTAACGCCTGTGGAAACTGTGTGTAGTGAAGTTTAGCAGGATTCAGGATGACTGACTACGCCGCCCGCCGCCCAGCCCTAGCAGCGCGAGGCAGTGGACGGGAGTTTGCGGTAAGCTTTTTCGAATCCTCATCCTTAACTACTACACAGGCGCTAATTTCTGGAACTGACAGTCAGATTTGGAAAAGGCTATAGACTACACAAGAACGGGAAAAAGAGATATGCGCATGTGAAGTCGCGGCCAAAAGCTATTGTTATACAACGACAACCTCTTAAGGGGTCATTGTTCTCATCATTATGAACAACTTTTACGATGGGACCAAACCCGAAATCGCGAAAAAAAAAATTAGCTGCTCAGTACATTTTGTCGAGTTATGCGCACAGAAAAATGTATGGAGCAGTCGACTTTTATTCGCGATCTCAGTGTTGGTCCCATCGTAAAGCTGTTTATAATGATGAGTATAATGGCCCCTTAGGAGGTATTGTGTTTATTCTGTTACACATTGTATAATATTAGGTTGGGGAAAAAGTCTTTACGCATTATAGTATGTTTGAACTTGTAATAAAATCTCTTTGGCTATACTATTTGTATCTGGCTGGTTTTGGTATCATTGAAAGTTTAAATTTTAAAGAACATAATTCCAAATTCAAATATCTGATTTTCATTTGTTTTTCGAAGAAATTCGATACATTTTAAAATTTTACTACAAAAAAGGTAAAAATGCAACGCAAGCCGCGAAAAAAAATTGCGATGTTTATGGACCTAGTGCAGTGTCTGTGAGAATAGCACAAATTTAGTTTAAGCGTATTCAATTCGGAAGTTTTGATGTCAAAGATGCACGTCGCTCTGGTCGCCCTATTACGGATAAAATTGATGCCATTTTTGAAAAAGTGGAGCAAGATCGGCATATCAGTAGTTAGGACGTAGCTGAAGAACTGGGAATTGACCACAAAACAGTTTTGTCGCATTTGACAAAATCTGGGTACACAAAAAAGCTCGATATTTGGGTACCTCACGAGCTCACTGAAAGAATCCTAATGAACCGTGTACTCATTTGTGATTCTTTATTACGACGTAATGAAACCGAACCATTTTTGAAGAAGCTGATAACTGGTGATGAATAGTGGATCACGTACGACAAGAACGTGCGAAAAAGGTCGTGGTCAAAGGCCGGTCAGGCTTCACAGACTGTAGCGAAACCCGGGTTAACTCGCAACAAGGTGATGCTGTGTGTGTGGTGGGATTGGAAGGGCATTATTCATTATGAGCTGTTACCACCAGCCAGGACCATCGATTCTGAACTCTACTGCGAACAACTGATGAGATTAAAGCAAGAAGTTGAAAGAAAGCGGCCTGAATTAATCAACAGAAGGGGTGTGGTTTTTCATCATGATAACGCTAGACCTCACACATTTTTAGCCACTCAGCAAAAATTAAGAGAGTTTTGGCTGGGAGGTGTTAATGCATCCACCGTATAGTCCTGACCTTGCACCTTCAGATTTCCACCTGTTTCGGTCTCTTCAGAATTCTTTAGGCAGTGTCAGGTTAACATCACGAGAGGACTGCCAAAACCACTTGTCGCGGTATTTTGATCAGAAGTCCCAAAATTTCTATCGCAATGGGATCATGGCCCTACCTACAAGATGGCAAAAAGTTATCGAACAAAATGGTACCTATGTAGGTACCATTTTGTTCGATAACTTTAGTTAAATGTAAATAAACTATATTAAAAAATGTTTTGAATTTTATTAAAAAATGCAAAGAAACTTTTTCCCCAACCTATTATGTTGCAGGGGTTTTGTTATTAATTATTATACAGGATGATCCAGAAGTGTGACGTTCTCAGGGTGGTGTTCTCTAGCTGCTATAAAGTAAAGATAAAATATAAAAATAAAAAAAAAAACCGACCGAAGAAGACGATTAATAAATATGTCACTGGAAAATGGCAAACTGCGTAAGACTATAAAATATCTTGAGAGATTGCAAACTCTAGATAAAATTGTTAACTGAATATTTAGCATAGGAACTTTTTACGAATCAAATTTTGATAGTCTACAATCTCTCGACGTCATTCCGAGAATTGTTTTTATCTAATGAAGTACGTTTATTTCTCAGAATTATCTTCAGAGTTAAAGTTGATTTCAATTACCAAGTTAAGGCAACCTGACTAAATGGGTATTGATGAGTCGAATGAAAATGGAACATAAAAGTTTTCAAGTAATACACATACATACACATAAACAAAAAAAATATTTTATCAGTAAGGGCACCATATTATTATTGACTATTGTAGTCAAGGCAGTAGATTATTTATTAATTAGAACAAATTAAAACTTTATTAGTTGATAAAGCATACATTATGTTTTGATAATGGAATTAATTATTGTTGGCCAGAATTGTTTGCTAATAGAAAAAAAACATTTGATAACAGAAGGAAATGTTTAAATTAAAATGAAATTTCAAGCAAATATTTTAATGGTGATTTAAATAATATACAACTATGAGTCAAGTATAGTCATACATAATAACATAACTCCAAATCACTGTCTGTGTGGTGTGGCATTGCTTGCTATATAAAAATATGGAATAGAAAAGTTATTGAGATGACATCGAGATGGATAAATTGTCAATATCATATATTAAATCAGTACCTACCTAACAAGCTTGTTGCTAAGGAAAATATTTAAGTAAAATCCGAAATATGTCCCAGTTGTTGGAGTGCCCCAAGGCCCCAATTGCCCTTATACCTGCACCATGCTATAATTTTTTTATAATAAATAAAAAGGTTACAAAGACCCATAGATAAATACCTTAACCTAAGTATACATATATCATAACAATTGTGTTAGTAAATAAAAACTTAAAACTATGTTAGTATGCCTGCCGGAGTCTGTGTTTCCGGATAGCTACAACCTGGGAGTCTTTAAGTCAAGAGTGAATAGGTTACTTCTAGGCAAGCGTGCTCCATCTTCGACCACATCGTCGCGCGTCGCTTACCATCAGGTGAGATTAGTGTGGTCAAGCGCGTGCCTATCATTAAAAAAAAAACTTAGTTGCACTAACTCTTTGTGCGTTCGTTGCGATTCACCAATCACATTGATGGATCTGTAAGTGGATTGGTGAATCGCGGCACAGCTCGTCTCCGCTCTGCTCCGCTCCGCCTCAGTGGAACCGCAGCCTTACGGAGACTGCGGCGGACGCGGCGGGCATTGGGAGCGGAGGGCGGGAAGGGGCGTTCGTTTTTAAATCCTAGAGACTAATTTCAACATCTCAAGTGATTGGTGGCGGGTATTGCCGTATGTTAATATTGCCGCGGGCGACGCCGCGGGCCCCTCCGCGTGCATCTAAAGCAAACGCGTGTAAAATCGCTTCTCCGTTAACGCTCTCATATAACGCCATATATGTTTGAATTTAGTGCGGGCCGCGTCGCTAAACGCACCGCTCGATGCCCCACGTCTCCATAAACGAGGCCATAAAGTTGACATTAGGATGCTACCACAGCAGCTGCACTCTCGGCGCGTACTTCAGCCTCTGGCGCACGTACGTATCTTCGTAAAGAAAATCTATATTGCCGATAGTACTATTTAATATTTTATTAGGGTATGTAATTAGGTAATTATCTTGTTCAATAATGACGATAGGATTCAGTTTCATGGCATTTTGCTTGTTATTATAGTGTCAAACACCTCTTTCACCCTGGGGCTCGAGACAAGTGACATTCTGTCAGCGGTAGCGTGGCGAAGGCGGTTGTCAATACGTCAAAAATGTATGGAATTGACAGATGTCATCGAAATGTCACGTGATCAAATTCCTATATTTTGGCATTCCGACAGTCGCATTCGCTAATTGAATGGCACATTGTCTAGGGCCCCAGATCTTAAGGAACGTATCGTATTTGGCTAAAAGGTTACAGGTCAACTGTATAATATGTCTCTGAATAGTTTACCATATTTGGTGATGTACTAAGTATGGTTAATGTTGAGACATGTTGTGTGGTCAGAGAGCCAATTCTACTAATTTTTTAGTTACATTGGCATGTGAGTAGCAATCTGTCAAAAATGTATGAAAATTGAGGTTTTTTTGATTGCTTTGCTTTAAAATTAGTAGAATTGGCCCGCTGGTATGTCTACTTATTTTAAGTTATTGTCAAGGTTCTCGAGTTGCGATTTAAACGCCCTGTCCAACATACTGACGGTTTGACAAGATAATACATTGCTCGCTGGTTTATCTTCTTTCACAATGTCTTTCAAAATTATGTTTTTTTTTGTGTCTTGATTTTCAATAACATCTGTGAAAACCGAAATTATTTCATAATTTTTTCTTATACTCGGTAAGTATTTTTTCAAGTACGCGAACTTTAAGAACCACTCCTGCTCATGAAAATGAACAACTGTCCCCAAGAAAGCTGTCTGTCTGTCTGTGTCAATTCCTAAAAAATATTGAACTTCCCATACAAAATTGTCTTCAACTGATCAAAATTTGTATGGGAGACTCAATTTTTTTTTAAGGAATTGCCTATGGCTTTCTATATATTATATTATATTACTATGGCTTTCTTGGGGAAAGTTGTTCATTTTGCATGGGCAGAAGAGTTTCTTAAAATTTGCGCACTGGAAAGAAAGTTACCCAGTATGTAACGATGTAACCTAATATGAACATGTCGTGAGGAGTATAGGAAGACCAAAGAAATGATGGATTATGAATAGATACGTAGATACGTATCTATTCATAATCCATCATTTCTTTAAAAATGAAAAATAAAATCATTTCTTTTAGGTTTCTTAAAAATGACCACCAGAAATAGATATTTCTGGTGGTAATTTTTAAGAAACCTACATAAATGTTTCTTGAAATGTTGTACTTGAAGTCAAAGTCGACCTTGTAAATAATAAAAACATTATTTTGACTTATTATTTGTTCACAACATGGGTATTTCTGTCTCAAAGCGAGAGATTGTTATCTTTTGTTCTGCAACTTATGCAAATACTTGCTGCAGTGGACAATAAACTAGTTGCTCTGGTTTTTATTTTGTGACTAACGACACCTCAGTTTTGTTGCAAACGGGCAAAGTACACCACATCATAAGTCAACAGTGAACGTACAATGTTTCAAATTTTATTAATGTAGGAAAACTTGTAAAAAGATTCCACTTAATCATATTATTTGTCCCTATGGTGTATGTCAGGCACTTTTGCTAGTAAGTTTGTTGCGCCACTTTTTCTTCCCAGCTAAAACACTTGGAAGTGGTGACGGGGGGAGGGGCGTTTTTGGACTTTTTGTAAACGTTTGAATTAATGGCTTTTGACTTTTACCATTTTCTTCAACTCTTGAAGGCATCTTGTTCTGGGCTGCCTCATTGATCTGCAAACTGCGACTGATGCTGTTCAATTCCTGGATCAGGCAAAGCGTTTTTCCATTAGGAATTTTCAGTAATCAATCAATCAAAAGTCATTTATCAAATCAAATCAAAAGTCATTTATTCAAATTAGGCTGAGAGCCAGCACTTTTTGAACGTCAAATTTTACATAAAGACAGTCCCCCAAAACGCCCACCCGTCACCACTTCCTAGTGTTTTAGCTGGGAAGAAGAAGTGGCGCAACAAACTCCCCAGCAACACATCTGTCTGTTACGTTTTAAGAACTTCAATTTATTAAACAATAGTACGCAAAGTATTTTAAGACACGAACAAAAAATAAATATGTATCCAACAAAAAATTATATGAACTCATATAACCTGTCATAAGCTAACTAATAGAGAAAGAAAGAACATGATAAAATTACATTGATAAAATTACATTGTCTTGCGTTCAACACTGCGACCAACTATTCTTATCGTCTAAATAGTCATTAATAGAATAGTATGCCTTTGAGCAAAGGTTAGATTTAACTTTAGATTTAAATGAGTTAAAAGGCAGGTCAAGAAAAGAAAGTGGAAGTTTATTGTAGAAGCGGATACCGAGCCCCACAAATGAGTCATGGACCTTACGAAGTCGGTGTGAAGGAGCATGTAGCTTGTGCTTGTTTCTGGTATTAAAGTTGTGGATGTCGCTCGTTTTAGTATATAAGTGTATATTTTGCCTAATATATAAAATATTTGCAAAAATGAATTGAGATGCTACCGTGAGAATTCCAATATCTTTAAAAAGTTCTCTTAATGAAACTCTTGACCCTAGCTGATATATTGCTCGCACAGCACGTTTTTGCAAAACAAATATATTTTGTATATCAGCAGCTTTTCCCCACAATAGAATACCATAGGACATAACGCTATGGAAATAACTAAAATAGACTAACCGAGCTGTGTCAACGTCAGTATACTGTCTAACTTTTCTGACGGCGAATGCGGCAGAGCTGAGCCTTCCCGATAAGCTTGATGTAGCACCTTAGAGTTTGGAAGTCGGTGATGTGATACCGGCTTTACGTACCGGATACGGCTTTACGTGTGTCCAAGGCACGGGTGCCTTGGACACACGTTAAGCCGTTCTTACTGCGCCTGATGTCTCCATACGCAATCAAATCTAGACTTTAGCTTAATCTCCATTGTGTAGGTTATCCTCTGCGGTGATTACGCAACATACAAATTAATAGCCTAAAAAGAGAAATGAGGTTTAATGAGTCTAGTGTCTAGAGATCAGATAATACACAAAAGAAAGCTTTTCGTCAAACTAAACCAGCATATCCTGACCAAGGATCTGCCTATCCAGTGACGATCAATTGTTTAAGATGGCAGTCGTCACGTTTAGATTATTATGCGCTTACGCACGAATCACGACTGGCGTCGACGTCGGTGTGTGGTACCATTGTGCCTCTAAAGCCTCGTTTCCACTAGGCAACATTTGACGCGCAACGCGTGACGCCCAACATGTTCAGCAACGTTGCACAACAACGCGCGACGTGGCCAGCAGGCGCGTAACATTGACAGTCTTCCTGCCCTTATCCCATGTTACTTGGGGTCGGCGCAACACGTTTTTTCATCCACTCTGTCCTATCAGCTGTCACACTATCACTAACTCCCTTTTCTTACATATCTTTGGTAACAGTGACAATGTTACTAAATAAAAGTTCCTCGTTGCCGTTCAACATGATGAGCAATATGTTGTGCATGATGACGCGCGTCAAATGTTGCCTAGTGGATACAAGGCTTTAGTTTGGCAAGCTTTACAATGTTTCAGGGACATTCAGGGATTGAGAGAAGGGTTGCCAGATCGGAATCTGGAAAAAAAATCGAAAACGGTTTTTGTCGAGAGAAATTATTATTAAAAATAATAAGTTTATTTTTAAATGAAAAGGCAATGACAAGACTTAATTTTGTTCACAATTAGCTAAATTAACGAGTGCACTAGATTTTTAGATGGCCACGTGTATTTTGCATTGGACTTGAAGGAGTCTACCAAAGAGCCCTTAGCAGCGTATAGCTTTGTGTATAGACATTTATAGTTGTGTATAACTCTGTAGTCTCGAGCAGTAATTTTGACATCCCTGTCTTTTGGAAGATGTTCAAATATTTCTCGAAGGCAACAGTAAACGTTACACAAGGCATCTTGGTCAATATTGTTTGCAATATTAAGTACTTCGTGCAGTACGGACATCCCTTCCAATGTAAGCGAGTCTTTCCTTCTCGGAAAAATCATAGCGTTCTTGCAATTATTGTATGGCTCGTTTTAAAAACGTTTAAATAATATTCTCAATATCGGAAACATTCCTTAATAAGATTCTATTTCTTTGAGATGACTCATTCATTTGTTTTCACACAATTGGAGAGTGCGTGCAATGGCTTGCATTACTGAAAGCATGCGGTAATTTTGAAATATTATTTATTTTCCGAGTAGCTGTTTGTCTTGAGATTTTCAGTTTTGTCGGGAGTTTGAATGTATTAAAAACCGGTCAAGTGCGAGTCAGACTCGCGCACGAAGGGTACCTAGCGTATCTATAAAAACGGCAAAAAAACGTTTGTAGTATGGGAGCCCCACTTAAATATTTATTTAATTCTGTTTTTAGTATTTGTTATAATAGCGGCAACAGGAATACATCATCTGTGGAATTTCAACTGTCTAGCTATCACGGTTCATGAGATACAGCCTGGTGACAGACAGACGGGCAGACAGACGGGCAGACAAACGGAGAGCGGAGTCTTAGTAATAGGGTCCTGTTTTATCCTTTGGGTACGGAACCGTAAAAAGTCGAGAGAATCCAGACGAATCCCGAACATCTGGCAACCCTAATTGAGAGTCATAGGCAAGCCTTGAGTACGTTTGACGTTTCGTTGCAACAGTTCATGGAATAAAAACCATCGTTTGTTTTTAACATCTTAAAACTGTTTATTGTTTGTTTACGTATTTAAAAAAAAAACACCCGGAGTTTTATAACTAATGCCTTACACCGATAATATAACAAACAATTACGTTTGTCTAATTAATTAATTGCCATGTTACATAACTTGTAGTCAGCCATTTGACCGTAGATAGTTTTAGATAAAGTTTTACAAAACAAAATCGTGAACAGACGGATATTGTGACCTGAAAAGAAGTTTATCAGATTATGTTCTACGAAATAATTGTTTTTATATTTTATTCAATTATAGAGACCCTATTCATTATAAGTAAATTGAATAAAAACAATTATTGTTACTGATATCATATCTCATGCTGACCCTAGCATTAGATAATTATTATTATAACTGAGAAAATAGGGATAATTACTGGTAAAAAAAATATATGATTCTATTTAGTGCTTCAGTCAGATTATCGAAAAATATTGGACACGTATTTTTTGTTTTATCAAATCAATAAAAAATGACGAAGATAAAACGCATCAACGATCAGGAGTGGGGGCTTATGACGTCTACATACAAATGACGTCACACGAGATTTCAACGCACTGTATCGTTTTCATTTTTTGTTTACGTGAAATAAGAAAAAATAAGTGTCTAATATTTTTTGGAAATCTATCGGACGGATTAATTAGATTTTTTTAGTCATCTACCCTATTCGGGGAACAACCCAAATTTCTAAAATCACGCAACATTAATTTATTTTTGTAACAAAACTTTTTTTTATTGAGATATAGGCTAGCTCTTGACCTCGATAACGCCTGATGGGAAGCGATGGATGTGGTCTATGATGGAGCGAGCGTGCCCAGAAGATGCCTTGAAGCACTGGTTCTCTCACGCGTTGACGAACCACAGCAGGCTACTTGATGCCGGACTCAGAGGGTGATCGCCAACCAGGCGGGCGTTAGCCTTACCACCGCAAGGGAAGGATTGGCCAGTCTTATAAGGTGTTAGGTGAGACTGTCCAGGATGCGCCGAGCGAGAGGTTCAGTTGAGTGTCTGATGGAACTAATTGCGCTACACGAGGATGCTCCTTCATGCATCATTTCAATCTTAATTTGAAACGCCATGGAAAGAATGGCATTGAAAATAATAACATTTTCATGGCTTTCGGATCGCTGTCAAATACACCAATTTCAGCGTTTCCTGATCGACTCTAACTCGTGTTCCTAAAATACCGGATCACGCTTGACCACTCTATGACGTAAGTGTAATACAATTTTAAACACCTTGAAAAGAGCTCAGTTCTGTGTTTAACAATAGCGCCGCAGGTGTTATCTCACCGAGCCGGTGGGAATCGTGCCGCGGGAATCGAACCCGCTATTATGTGGAGCTTGCGAATTCATAACATATTTTCAACTTTGGATGGCGGCAAAAGTGAAAATATTTAATTTTACGTAAAACTGTACTATCTCTGTTATTTTAATGAAGACGGTGATAATAATTTGTAGATTAGAAGTACGTTGAAGTGTTAATTAGTTTGTTTCCGGTGATTACGTAATTTAAGTTTCCGTCTCACGTTTTGGAAACTTTAAGAATTCTTCTGATTAAACATAGTAAGAGTTGGTTGATTTAGCCAGCCCTGTGAAGAGGTAGTCAGCATTAGTAGCGTTTCCTTTGTTTTTAACCGACTTCCAAAAAAGGAGGAGGTTCTCAATTAGTTTTTTTATTGTATGTTTGTTCAGCGATATTTTCGCCAATTGTCAACATATTTTGATGATTCTTTTTTGTTTGGAAGAGTATCTTCCCGGACTGGTCCCATTTCAATTTGGTGAGATGAACCGTTACCTATCCCCGAAGATCTGATGGAGAACTTCGGAGATAGGTAACGGAACTCTTCATTGAATGATAGCAAACCTGAAATCGCATGTCTGTTTATTGTTTACACCAGTTCATAACATGACATTACGGCGGTACGCTGTGAAGGGGTACGCAGATGTGTACAAGTCAACCATGGTTTTGGGGTTATCTATTCGGGCATAACTTTATTGCTTATGAACCGATCTTGATGATTCTTTTTGCGTTACGTTTAGTTAAAGTTAACCACTAAAAAGTGAAAAAGAAAGAAACTTTTTTACTAAAAAACACAACCAACTTCGAAACAAAAAATACTACAAAGTATAAAATAACTATAATTTTTGTTTTTGGTTGTATCTTCGTTTTTTGACGTCGTCGGTTCGAAGTCGGTTGTATTTTTTTGTAAAAAAGTTTTTTTTTAGGTTAAATTATATTTGTGTGAATATGGTCTCAGGTCCGTTCCATTAATCAGACAACAACATGGACAATGGTATCCTACCGTTACATGATGGACATGCAAACCCTTTTTTTACGGATGGGAAATCATCAAATGACCGCTTCTGCACTGGGTGGAGCGGGAGGGAGTGTCAGACTCTTGCTGACCAAAACCCATCCGTGCTCCTCCTAGTGCCCTTTGCGTTCCAGGGCCGCGGTGACTCTTTCGAACCAATTCCGCATCTACGTACTAAACATTTTGCAAATATTTTCATAGTGCGTACAGCTAAGGAGTGGAATTCCTTGCTGGAGTCTGTGTTACCTGATAGCTACAACCTGAGAGTGTTTAAGAGCGTTTACGCTGTACGGACTTTCATACAAACTTTGAAGTCCTTATTTTTCGAAATGAATGAACCGATTTTATTGAAACTTAGTATACATGTCGTAGGATAATTTGATACTTCGAATCTTCGCGGAAATCCTAGGGGTTTTGCGAAAACGCGGATAATTAGACATAGGCGAAAAATTATCAAATCTTACTGGACAAAGTCAGGATTTTTGCGAAAATACTCGTTATTATAGCAATATTGCGAAACGAAACGCTAGCTGTTATGAAATAAGAACGCTGATTGGTCGGTCAGCGCGTTCAATAAGAGATCGTCTCTGATTGGTTGACGTCTTAAATGTCAATCATTTGTTGCCGCACGTTATTTGTTTACGTTTGTGTCTGAGTTAAATTGCAGAAGTGTTTTGTTTTTTATCGTAAATAGTGTACCTACTTGGACTTAAATTTAGTGATTTTCCTTTCTCACCTATTCTAAACCTTCATAACTCTATGATACAATACTTGAAGTTAATCATCGGCAAACTAGGAACCAATTAGAAGTCAGCCAGCAAAATTGTAGCCATTCAGTGTTGAGCACATCAAATCTTACTATAGTAACGAGTATTTTCGCAAAAATCCTGACTTTGTCCAGTAAGATTTGATAATTTTTCGCCTATGTCTAATTATCCGCGTTTTCGCAAAACCCCTAGGATTTCCGCGAAGATTCGAAGTATCAAATTATCCTACGACATACATAACATATGCCATCCAACCAGGTCTAAAAAGTTAGTTGAGAACATTTGCAATTTTAAGTTTTCTATAGAAAGTGAAAAATCACTCTATCTTTCCTCCTGAACTCTTTTTCGATATTGTATGGCGTATGCATACCAAGTTTCATTAAAATCGTAAAAAAATTGAAAAAAAAGGATTTGAAAGTTTGTATGAAATGCCGTACCGCGTAAACGCTCTTAATTCAAGACTGAAAAGATACTTCCAAGCAAGCAGCGCCATCATCAACTATATCATCGCTGATCATCAGGTGAGACGATGGTCAAACGCGGACCTTTGAATCATCGTCATATATAATAGTAGGGAAAAGGCTAGGCAGATGCCTAGCCTTTTCCCTACTATTATATATACTGTATTACCAGTATTTCACGTAGAGCGGCTACCTACCAGACATCCAAAACCCATTAACTGGGTAACACGGCAGACTTCTTGGCAAGACTAGGTTCGTAACAACTGCCAAAGGCACGGAGGACTTTCGGTATGTAAAGATGGTCACCCATCCACAGACCGACCTCAGCAAGCGTTGCTTACCCTTGAATATCGACCCGTGCTGCTGTTATTATTTAGCCACGAGCTTGAAACGCAAACTTTTTAATAAAAATAAAAATGATAAGATTCTACGAACTAAGAACCTACTGCTTGGTTCGTAGAATCTAATCATTTTTAAAAAGCCGTATTTTTCTAAAGCGTGCCAAAATGATGGCCAGCCGAATGATAACCTTACCTATGTAGTACATCTCAGACCTTCCAATCAAAGTAATCTTCTACCAAGTGCGAAGTTCTATAAGTGGCAACAATTACAAAGATAATGTGGCGCCAACAGACACTCATGGAACTGCGGCTATAGACAATGACTTGCGGTTTTATGGGAGGTACTGTTATGCGTTCCGTATGGTGTCGGACGTAAAAGAACAGCACCATCCCATCACTTCCCGTGAGTATCGTAAGGCGACTAAGGGACTCACCAGAGAATGCGCAGCAGCTCTCTCTGTAGGTACATTGCTACAGCTACACTGTGATCGCCAACCCGCCTGCCAAGCGTGGCGATTATGGCAAACCCCCCCCCTCATCTGGGGGAGGCCTATGTCCAGTAGTGGGCGTCTTTCGGCTGATATGATGACTGTTATGTGGTGTTATGTAGTTTTAATAGAACTGAAGATAGTTATGGCTGATAGTTTGATGACCTTCTGCAACGGGGTTGTGATGTACAGAGTTATGATGGGTAGGTACGGGAAGAATTTTTTGATTGGAAAGTTAGGGATGCATGAAGGAGCCTCCTCGTGTAGCGCAATTTGTTCCATCTGACACTCAACTGAACCGAGCGCTCGGCACATGCTGGACAGTCTCACCTAACACCTTATAAAACTGGCCAATCCTTCCCTTGCGGTGGTAGGGCCCGCCTGGTTCGCGACCACCCTCCCACCGGAGTTCGGCGTCAAGCAGCCTGCTGTGTTTCGTCGACGCGTGGGAGTACCAGTGCCTCAAGGCATCTTCTGGGCACGCTCGCTTCATCATGGACCTCATCTATCGCTTTCCATCAGGCGTGATCGAGGTGGTCAAGAGCTAGCACATTCATAAATAAAAAAATAAAATAAAAAAAAAGAATAGGCTTCCAGAGATCATGATTGTAAAGATTTTTAACCGGTAAAGCTCCGCCGACACACCGGTGTGTCGCCCGAGTCACACTTTTTGAAACTCTATTATTACTAATATAAACCCTGCGTACTCGTATAACGCACTGCCTATTTTATATATGTCGCAGCCAATTAGCTGTGCGCCACTTTTTCTACCCAGCTAAAACACTACGAAGTGGTGACGGGCAGGCGTTTTGGGGGACTGTCATTAAGAAAAAATTTACGTTCAAAAAGTGCTGGCTCTAAGTCTAATTTGGATAAATGACTTTAAAAAATTGCCCGGGGTAGATTGATAGTTGCTTGATAATGCTGTTAATGACTGACAAAATATTGATAAAAGCTAAAAAGAAAAAAAATAAAAATTACTAAAAATGAATCCTTTGCGAAGCCTGAGCTGATTGCTAGTTAAAGACATAATACTAACATAATAATTAAGACGATTGTCAACCATGTTCTATTGGAAAAGGTAAAAAAAATAATTTACACTAATTCAGTATTTTCTTGAAACGATAAGAAAAAATGTTAACACAATTTAAATGTGTTGGTATAAAAAAAAGCTTTATTTCACAGCTGGGAAATGCGTAATCTTTCTTCTTTCTATATCGTGTGGGCAGGTCAAGACAGGGCAAGGTCTAACGACCCCACACACCCTAGTGTCAAAGTTTCTAAGACGCCTCGGTTTTAATTGATGACCGCCATTTGGCGGCCGAGACCACCAGCTTATACGTGCCTTCCGAAGCACGGAATCATCTTTTTGTCAGATAATCAGATGATTCAAGCCTGCAATGTCCTAGCCAAACTGGATACAACTTTACAATAAATGCGTATTTTATTATCAGAACTAACGAAATTATTCAACATAAACATCTTTCAAACTACACGAGTATTTACAAACATATAAAACAATAAACTCTGGCAGCGGATTGTTGCATAAATGATATCATTATAGTAGAAGGCGTTCCACAAGCAATCTGAGGCTATTAATAAATATTACGAACTGAAGTTATTGCTCCGGGCAAGAATGCACCTTTTGTTGATTGAATTTTATGAAATCGTGCTTTGACCTTTTAAGGGAGGGGAGATATTTTTAAATTAAGTTTGCGGTATAGTCCTTTTTTTTTAAAATGGTAGATCGATACGGAGACTTAACCCATGCATAAAAGAAGCACAACTCTGGGAGTCTTTAAGTCAAGAGTACGCCAACGAGCACGAGCAACCTATTTAGGTTACTTCAAGGCAAGCGTGCTCCATCTTCGGCCACATCATCTTAGCATCAAGTTATAATATATGCCTTTATTTTTGGTTCTTATTGGTTCTGGAGTGGTGACTACGTTTCGGAAGACGAAGAGTTAGAAGATCTCTCACAAGGTGGACCAATAACCTGGTGAAGGCCGTGGGAATTCACTGAACGCGCGACGCACAGGCTTATGTCCAGCAGTGGACGTCTTTCGACTGAATTGTTGATGACGATGATAATTTTGGGAGGTGACTTTGCAAACTAATTAAGGCATCGTTGAACCTCAAACTTTAAGCTTCGCTGAGAATTAAGTAGATGTGGATTTAAATAATAATAGTAGTAATTTCAAGTGCAACAACTTTAAAGAGTTTGGGAATCTATAGAATTGCGGAAATTACGTACAATAGTGGTACATGAGCGGACTTAATGCTACAAGGCATTCTCTCCGCCAACCTTTGGGTTAAAAAGACTAAACTAAAAACAAAAATGCTGGAACTATTATGTTATTTATTATCGTAATGATTTAGCAGTGACTGTATTTATTTATTATACACTTTTTTGGGGAATTGGGGATTAAACTAAGAAGCCATTGCTGTGTTTTCAGACAACCAAAAAAGATACAATCTTGAACTTGTTACAATCACTCCAAACAACTTTCGATAACATCATCATCGCCTTATTTAAAATCTCCACAAAACCGTTCGTTCCTTGACATATTCGAAGATGCCTTCCTGCCAGTTCCGAGCCGTTCACTCGCTCTTGAAACTGAGCCTGAACATAGGGCTGCCAGTTCAGTAAAACCGGATAATAGAAACAACCACCCAGTTTAAAAAAAAAAACAATTAAATGAACATGGCAACGTCGCAAACCTCCGAATAATGACAGTAAATACCAAAGCATAAGCTTATAGCTATATAATGCTTTAAGGCGTTATGATCAGCAAAATCTCGGTCACTCTCGGACTGTATAGAAAAGAAAGAAAAGCGTGACGACACAATGCTTGCAATTTCTTGCCAAATATGATGCATTTTATCGATTTACTCAAAACTAAGTAGAGCTATTCAAAATCTAAAACCACAATGTTTTGCAATATGATTCGATTCATTACTTGGTATAAATATTACCGGCATAAGTAGGCTAGTAATACGGTGTTTTTTTTTCTAAGGTCAAAGTTAGAGGGATCTGTGACGATCATTTTCATCGAGGATTTTATTTTTAAACATCTTTCCGAAATAAGTGTTCTTTAAAATATAGATAAAATTAACCTATATTTTTCTGCAGATTGAAACTAAACAGATTTGGCTAAAATTACAAAAAAAAAGCTATTTTTCAGTTTTTTCTCATCACAGCGCCTTAACTGGATTGAGGAAGAACTGGACTGAGTCGAGTGGAGGGAATGACTTAGTTGAATATAGCTTAGTCCAGCTTCATCCGGAGGCCTGACAACCCTAAACTCGCAGAAAGGGACGGCGTCCTAGCCTTTGCTTGTGCGCAAGGACAAGCGTTGTCAACGAATAATATCGTTTAAAGTAATTATAATACTCCAGCAACATTGTTAAAGATCTTAAATGGTTGTTGTTTATAATTGAGATTGGCGTCGTTGACGCTTGAATGGTTGTATGATTAGAGTTGGTTTTTATGACTGCATTAACTTTTCTTATTTACATTTAAACGCGAAAGTTTGTGAAGATTGATGAATTTTTGTTACTTTGTCACGCAAAAACTACTGAACGGATTTTGATACAACTTTACAGTTATGTAGCTTATATATCAGAATAACAAATAGGTTGTAATTTATACACAGGGGTAGCACGAATTCCGTGAGTGAAGAATGGAGTCGATGGAGGCAGCTAGTTATATAATAAAGAGGTAATTGTTTGTTTACTTATGATTGTAAAAGCTAAATATGTGAAAGTAGGTACTGCAGGCGGTACCGATTACGAACATTCTTTCATTGATAGAACACGATCGATGTCATGAGCTTCTTTTTATCCCTAAAAAGTGCCCTGTTCCCGCAATATAGACCATTGAAGTGAAGCCGAGAAAAAACTAATGAATATGAACATACAGTTTAACAATTGTTACTAGAAGTAGCGGTTAAGGCGATTCAGCTATGTAAATCCGTTCATCCTTAATATCCCTACTAATATTATGAATGCGAAAGTAACTCTGTCTGTCTGTTACGCTTCACGCTAAAACGACTGAACGGATCGTCATGAAAATTGGCAGATATATAAAATGGGATGTGGAGAAGAACTTAAGCTACTTTTTTTACGCGATAACCGATATCCCCGCAGGCAGAGTCGCGGGCAAAAGCTAGTTTCACATATTTGTGTTGAACTAGGTTTAAAGCCTGTTTTAGTATCCGCTGTTCCGGTTTAATAAATTCTTGAGCTGGAATCATGTCAGAAACTGCTTGTGTAAATAACCTTGCTTAAAATTATTCAAACTGACGTATGAAACAGACGGACAGACACACTGGTGTCCACATCCTATAGGGGTTCCGTTTTATCATACGAACTTTTGGTACCCTAAAAATTGTTTGCTGGTCTTGTGAACGCAAGCGCTAATGCTGACCATGAGGTCCTGGGTTTCCCGAATCGGGCAAAGTGTTATTGGGGTTTTCCATATGAAGTTTGTCAGCAGAAGCTTGGAGTTAGATTTGTATATTACATTATATTACATTTATTTATTAAAAACGAGTTAAACACACAGCACGAAAGTGAATTAAATGACTTAAGCATTTTATACTAGTAGACTTGGTTGCGGATTTTTTTCGAAAGAGCTACCGCGGCCCTGGAAAGCAAATGGCACTACGAGGAGCGTACTCCATGGGTTTTAGTCAGTAAGAGGCTGACACTCCCTTCCGTTCCACCCAGAGTGGAAATGACCCCCATTTGATGATTTCCCATCCATAAAAAAGGACCTTGCATGGGAATTAGCCATAAGTGACGAAATGCGGGTAATGCGTACTGGTAATATAGTTACACCTCTGCCTTACCTTTGTTAAATAAAGACATAATAATTACTTACTCACATAATTATATAATTATTACTTACTCTAATCAAAAACAGATGAATTATCAAGAACTCTCTAAAAATATTAATGTTTATTCTTACTTCCAATAACTAAACCTTCTCTATTCAAAAGTCAATTCTATTCTATTATAACCCCACAATAGACAATCATTCATTTACGCAACATTCCAAATCAGTCACACAGCATCATCCATCAAACGATTGCTGTAAGCTGTCAAAATGACAGCTGACAGATGTCAGACAATCATCCATGTTGCGCATGGTCAATGTCGGTCGTTGTGTCTCAACGACCACAGGGTAGTGGGTCAAGGTGATTGTCGCAGTGTGCTCGCGGATTAACTGTTTCATGCGTGGATAGGCTGTGGTGAAATTGTGTTTTATAGAATTACGACTGTTAAAGTACTGGTATTTAGCTGAATCCGGTTTGACTGGAAGCCAACTCCAATATAGTTGGGAAAAGCCTAGGCAGATAATGAATTACGACTGTTAAGTAGAAGTTATACCTGCCAGGGTTGCGGATTTTGATCGAAAGAGTTACTGCGGCCTTGGAACGCAAAGAGCAGGAGCACTGATGGGTTTTAGTCAGTAAGAGTCTGAATCTACCTCTCGCTCTACTCAAACGGTAGGGGTCATTTGATGATTTTCCATCTATAAAAAAAAACCGACTTCCAAAAAAAAGCACTACAAAGTACAAAATAACTTTAATTTCGGTAGTCGGTGTTTTTGGTTGCTTCTTCGTTCGTTATTTGACACCGACTTCCGAAATTAAAGTTATTTTGTAGTTTGTAGTGTTTTTTTTGGAAGTCGGTTTTTTTTTGTGTAAAAGTTTTTTATTTTTCACTTTTTAGTGGTATTCCACACCTAAAACACCACTGAAAAGTCACAGGAAAGCAAAAATATGCAATTTCGTATGATTTTTCCTCATATTTTTTCCAGCTATTTGGATTTAAAAACCAAACTGCGGAACCGATTTTGATAAAATTTAAATGGGACCAATCGAGAAGTATATCCTTTCACATGAAACAAGAATTTTTCAAATCGGTTCATAAATGACGGAGATATGAGGTAACAAACACAAAAAAAAAAAAAAAAAAATACAGTCGCATTGAGAACCTCCTCCTTTTTGGGAAGTCGGTTAAAAAGTAGGAGTTAAGTATAAGATTTTTAATAATAATAATAATAATAAACATTTATTTCAGAACCAGTTCCATATTTGTTTGTAACAGTGTAACTTATAAACTAGTGTTAGTAACATTATTATTCTAAGCGTGGGGCACGCCGATCCTGGGAATGTCTACTTGACTGCATGCAGTCGTATCCACCGCCCCAGGATCGGAGAGTCCCACCTATCCGCCATCGTTCGGAGCATGGTGTTGGGGCTGGCGCGAACACGGCGTAGCAGAGATGCACATCTCTTTCGTACGATGGCCGAAAAACTATCAACGGCCGCATCGGCAAACATGCTAGATGCGCTACAAAAACGCGGCAGCCCCATCATCACCCGGAACGTGTTGTTATATTGGGTGCGCAGGCCACCATATGCCCGCTGCGTAAAGTTCACCCACAGGCTGCACGTGTAAAAGGATTGGCAGTAGGCTTTGAAAAGCGTCACCTTAACCTGAGCCGTACAACGTGCAAACCTGTGGGCCAACATCCCACATCGAACAGCCAGCGACCTGCGCTCCCGTTCTATGTCAGTGTTATCCCTTAAGTCATCTGAGACCCAATGACCCAGATATTTAAAGTTGGCAACTCTTTTTAAAGGTCTGCCGCACAGCATAACTGGTGGGATTGAGCTATAGCTTTTACTACCAGCTTATAGCTTATAGCAGCTTTTAGCTTTTTTTTGAGTTTTCCTGTGGGTTTGCTAGGTCATATTTTATACCATGGAAATAGCTATTTTTCTGTGGTCTGCCCCATAAAGGCTGTGCATTTTTCTAGTAGTTTGTGGCACTCAACGAAAATTAATACTTTTCTATCAGAGAAATAAATATTCATGATCATCACTTTTTAAGTTTTACAAAACTATAATCAAGTGATTTGATCTCTTTCTTATATTAGTTTAGATTTAACACTAGAAACAATCACTCAATAAAACAGTTTTTAGGGTTTAAAATTTTAAACAAAAACATTAAAATAACATTCCACCAAACATTTACCAACATCCAGAAGAATTTGGATCTGTTTCACAAAATAAGAAAAACGTAACTTACGAAACTGCGCGAAATTAATTTCGACATTCAATTAGGATGCTTTCTGTACGCAACAATTAAAACAAGTTCATTAAAGCCGGTGGCTTTGTGAATTTTTAATTGGCAATAACGAGATGTGCCTGGAGCTGTAAAGTGGGTATCATATTATGTAGGACACAACTTCACATGATTGTAATTTGGTTCACATGCAAATTATTTTGACATAGAAGATCATGTTTCGCAGAACTGATTGGTTCGTTGACATTTTTGATGATGAAATGAAATACGATTTGCGGAAAATTATATTTCACTATGAAATAATTATAGTGCAAAAACTTGTTGAACTGTACGTAGAGCTTTTTTCAAAGAAGCTAAGCTAAGCTTTTCGAGATTCTGAGAAATTGATCTGTTAAATACTCTTCTGGTAAGTAGTCATGAAGATTCTAAATTGTTTGGCAGAGGTACGAGGGGCGAGAGGGTACTCCGGTCTGCTGGAAAGTTGGAAAAACTCAATGTTACTGCAATTTTATACAACGTATAACAGAATAAACGCAATACCTCTTAAGGGGTCATTGAACTCATCATTATGAATAACTTTTACTATGGGGACCGTTCAAGCAATACTATTCCCAATTATTGATAGCTCCCCGAATAGTAATCTTTCCCAATGCACCGAACTAAGACTGGCAGCAATAATTGCCACCACAGTAAAAGGTCAAATCAATACAGGGATATTTTGATTACTACTATATTTATTGTGGGTAATGTACTCGTAAAAACCTCTCAGAGTGATCTGACATTCTTCCTTTTGACATTAAGTCGATGTATCATTCCCAAGCGTGGGGTAATCTTGTCGTACATAAGTCTCAGAGTAAATATCATGGCCCGGATTACAGTATGTTGCAACGTTTAATAATATACGTCATAGTAATATTATGGTGTTTTTGACTATGTTGCTCATGATAGGGAACATTATACTGTCGTTAGATTTCGTAATAGAACCGTGGGAGGTGGGCTTTAGGATTTTATTTTGGGAACGTTTTTGATGGTGTTAAGTTAGCAGTTTGTTGGCAATTTGAGAGCCTTAGGTATGGTAAGTAGTTTCTTTTGAAAATTATGAAAATTCGTGAACTTTCCTGTTCTTACAGCTGCGGACAAAGTCTCACCTGTCATTGCAAGATACAGTGACTGCAACTGAAGCGGAAGTTCGATCGTGTATGGAGTACTGCTCTCATCTTTGGGACGGATCTGCCAGATACCAGCTTGATGCCCTTGAGTCAATTGAGAAACGAGCCAAGAGGATCATCGGCAATGATAGGCTCGTCGAGTCGAAGCTCCAAAGTCTCGAGCATCGACGCCGAGTTGCTAGCCTGTCGGTTTTCTATCGGTTGCATTTTGGAGAGTGTGCAACGGAATTGCATAGTTTGATTCCGCCTAGCCCGTTCCATCATCGGACCACAAGACGTACGGCGATGCGCCACCGGTACATGGTGGACATCCCATCGACACGCACAAAGTGTTTTGGTAATACATTCATTGTGCGTACAGCTAAGGAGTGGAATTCCCTGCCAGAGTCTGTGTTTCCTGATAGCTACGAGTACAACCTGGGAGTATTTAAGTCAAGAGTGAATAGGTTACTTCTAGGCAAGCGTGCTCCATCTTCGACCACATCGTCGCTTACCATCAGGTGAGATAGTGGACAAGCGCGTGCCTATCAATAATAAAATTAAAAAAATATGACAGCAAGGTAGGACTGTATAAAGATGTTATTTAATTTCTAAGGTCATTAAAACTTTTTAACATATTTTTCTATGATTTTGTATCGTGCCTAAGTTATAAAATAACTCCATCAGAAAATTTCTTATTATGCCGAAAAAAAAAACTTGTACCTAATTAAAGATCTATATCGGCCACATCTAGTTTAAATCGAAAAAAAATATCATATTAAAAGTTTTACTGTAATATAAATATCATTAATCATCATTAATTTATTCAGTCGAATCGTTTTGAAGATGTAAATTGGAATCACGAATGATATTTGACTATCTAGTGAATTAGTGATGTTACCGTAAGTATATCGATACATTTCCAACTCAAGGCCAACCATTCCCATAGAGTTATGTGTAACAGTTAAATACTGAAGTAATTACAGTTTTGCAACGATTTTAAAAGTTTACTTACGTTTATAAATCGCTCTGGTAAATATTTAATATTTCTGGCGAAGTAAAGTAATTACGCCCTAAATTATTTGGCTGGTAAGATAATTGTGCAGATTGTGGTTTATGAAGTAATTTGACTCGAGTTTTATAATTTTTGGAGTGGATTGGAATTAAAAATAACGACAGAAACATTAAAACTTAGATAAATCAGTTTAGTGGCCCTTAAGATTCTTTATAACATCTTAAAAAAACTGCTTATCTATACTAATATTATAGAGAGTAAAGTTTGTGAGTTTGTATGGGGTAATCTCTAGATCTACTGAACCCATTTAGAAAATTCTTTTTGTATATGATAGCCACATTCATGAGTATGGCTATTGGCTATACGGCAACGGGAAATTCCAACGAAAACAGGAAACAACGAGAAATACGCGTACGAAGTCGCGGGTAAAAGCTAGTATGATATAATCATCGTTAGAATTATTATAACATCTATTCACAAAACACTCGACGAAACAAACGAATATCAAATACCCTAAGTGACACTAATACACCATTAAATGGTCTGACCTAATTCTAACAAATTGATCTAACCGCGGCGATTAATGACATCTCTGAAATATCGACAATATCATCGACAATGGCGTTACATCACTAGCTTTCTAGTCGTGTGGATGACAATGATGTTGTCAGTTTATATCGATTGTAAAGTTATTGTTACATGGAACATGGTAACAATAGGAAAGTGGTACAATTATTTGTATTGTGAGAATTATAATAGTTGAGACGTGCTTATGCATTATTATGTTCCTTTTTAATCAATACCAAATTAGTACCTACTGTATCGAAATGTACTTACCAAATGAGACGGCACACCTATCATAACTTTTGCAAATGTCAATATTTAATCCAATTGACTTTGACTTTGTATTAAAAAACCGGCCAAGTGCTTTTCAGACTCGCGCACGAAGGGTTCCGTACCATTATCTATAAAAAAAACGGTAACGTTTCTTGAATGGGAGCACTTAAATATTTATTTTATTCTGTTTTTAGTATTTCTTGTTATATAGCGGCAACAGAAACACATCATCTGTGAAAATTTCAGCTGTCTAGCTATAAATTATTCATCGCATTTCATGAGATACAGCCTGGTGACAGACAGGCGGACAGCGGAGTCTTAGTAAAAAACGTTGACTTTTGAATGTCTTCTCAGTTCGTGATGTTTCAATAAACATCACTGCTCTGCAATCCTTGACCACATCGATATTTCTTAACCTTATAGATCGATTGATCTTCGTTGTACCAAGCCGTTCTAAATTGTAACCCCACACAGTATTAATTGCGTGTTTCGACAAAGTATCGATAACATGATTGATCATTGGGGTTGCAACACTGCTTAGTGTCGTTATGCAGTGACAATGGTGTATGGTGATCTTACCAGCTGTTGTGTTATGGTGAAGACATTAGTTTCGTATGATGTCGGACGTAAAAGAATAGCACCATCCCATCACTTCCCGTGGGTGTCGTAAGAGGAGACTAAGGGACTCACCAGAGAATGGGCAGCAGCATTCTCTGTAGGTACATTGCTACAGCTACACTGCGATCGCCAACCCGCCTGCCAAACGTGGCGATTATGCCAAACCCCTCATTTGGGGGAGGCCTATGTCCAGCAGTGGACGTCTTTCGGTTGATTTGATGATGATGATGATGAAGACATTAGATAGGTACTTATGTTGGACATGTTTTAAGGAAAGCGAGTTTATTATAAGAGGGGTAAATGTTTTAAATTGCAGATAATGACAATAGTGACGGCTGACTTCGGGTGCCAGTAATAAATTGATGAACTCCGTGGATTAACGGTTATTTCAAAAGGTTATGTTATGTTATGAGCATTTCCGACCTAGGCATTCCATGCAAACTTTCAAGTCCTTATTTTTTTAAATGAATTAATCGATTTTAATGTAACTTGGTATGCATAAGCTTGGTTGAAATAGTTAGTAGAGTACTTTTTTGAAAAAGGGTTCAGGGGGAAGAATTTCACTTTCTTTAGAAAACTTAAAATCGCTCTCCCTCTCCCTCTAAAATTTTAACTATTTCGACCTGAATATTCAGAGTTAATGAAACTTGGTATGCATATACCAAGTTTCATTAAAATCGAAAATAATATTGACTTGAAAGTTTGTATGAAATGCTGTAGGATGTAAACGCTGATAAGTGTCAGATGGGCATCATCGAGTCTCCTCGGTATTTCATACGAACTCAGCAGTCCTTATTCTTGGAAAATCGTTTTGAATTAACCTTAAACAACTAACTGAACTAAAGAGTTTCGAGAAATCGAATGATTTTGCATTTTCTCTAAAAACATAGAATTGGGAAGATTACTGGCTAAAATATATGATTCTATTTAGTCCGTCAGTTAGATTATCGAAAATTATTGGGCACGTGTTTTTTGCTTCATCAAATCAATAAAAAATTACGAAGATAAAAGGTCTACCTATGAAATTGCTGTTTTGTATGAAAAAATTTAAACGAATTTTTTTCATGTATTTTTAATTTGTATTAATCGAAGTAATCACCCATGCAATCAATGCATCTTTGCCAACGCAGTGGCAGTTTATTGATGCCCTTCTTAAAGAAATCAGCTGGACGGGAGGCAACAAATTCTTCAAAGGCATTTTGTACTGCCTCTCGGGTATTGAATTTTTTTCCCGCCAAGAAGTTATCCAAATTCTGGAAAAAGTAGTAGTCTGTAGGCGCATGGTCTGGTGAGTAGGGCGGATGACGGAGTGCTTCCATCCCCAGTTCTTGCAACTTGGAGACCGTCTGCTGTGCAGTATGAGGTCGCGCGTTGTCGTGCAGGAGCAGCGGAGACGAGCGATTGACCAATGCTGGTTGGAGATGTGCCAGCTTCTCCATCATTGTGTTCAGTTCTTCATAGTACACATCTGCAGT
The DNA here is from genome assembly GCA_947386135.1 of Melanchra persicariae. NCBI lineage: Eukaryota > Metazoa > Arthropoda > Insecta > Lepidoptera > Noctuidae > Melanchra > Melanchra persicariae. Next base: position 1,059,612 of record OX376661.1, on the reverse strand, counting down.
AATGCTCACCCCGTTTGGTAAGAAGCTGTGATGAATCACAACGGCGCTAGACCACCAAACAGTGACCATCACTTTTCTAGGGGTAAGTTTTCGTTTAGGGCATTGTTTAGGTGCTGAACCAGGATCCAACCAACTTGCTGAGCGCTTGCGGTTATCAAACAGAATCCATTTTTCATCGCAGGTAACAATGCGGTTCAAAATTCCTTCATTTGTGTGTCTGTTGAGCAGTGCAAGGCACGTCTCGACGCGTACTTCGCGCTGGCGATCATTGAGTTCGTGGGGCACCCATTTGTCAAGCTTTTTTACCTTGCCAATTTGACGCAAATGGACCAATATTGTTTTGACGCTAACGTCGAAAGCTGCTGCTAATTCAGCCGTAGATTGTGTATCATCAGCTTCCACAATCGCCTTTAATTCGTCATTGTCGACCAAAGTCTTCGGACGACCGCGAGGTTCATTTTTCAGGTCGAAATTTCCAGAACGGAAGCGAGCAAACCAATAACAGGTGGTGCGTTGGTTTGTAGTGTTAGCTCCGTAAACGTCGTTGATGTTGCGTGCCGCTTGTGCCGCGTTGCTGCCACGACGGTACTCATATTCCATAATTACTCGAATTTTTAACGTATCCATGATGACGAAAAAGATTGAAATGCGATGAAAATGTAACACTAATCAATAAACAAATGACTACTTTTGGAAAAGGAAAACCATGTTTTTAAAATAAAATTAATTTGAAATTAGAATTCTTAGCCAAACAAAAATTATTTTGATTTGAAATGGCCAGTACTGCAGAACGGCAATTTCATAGGTAAAGACCTAATATAACGCATCAAAGATCAGGCAGGAGTGGGGGCTTGTGAAGTCACGTGTAGGTAAAAATTGTACTTACATTGTGACGTCACACGAGCTTTCAACGCACTGTATCGTTTTCATTTTTTCTCTCTAAACTATTTTTAAACTTATTTTACGCATTATTTACTTCTAAGATTGAAAAAAAGCAATTTTCTAACGGTACCCTGTGCTAAAAACAATGTTCATAATTATAATAGTTGTTATTATTATCAATCTCTCTGATCAGAACTGTGACCACGACAAAATGATTCTCTTTGTTGACAATTAAACGCTTTCAGATTAACAACCCACGTAAGGACCAACGATCGCCATTAAATTCTTTTCAAAACATTGATCTTCGAATCGATTCATTAAGATCAATCGAGATTTGCTGGCGTAATCGTAATAAAATGTCGTTGCTTTATTTTGCAGTGACAGCCTTAAAGGCCTGTCGTAATTGATACTATCTTTTTGGCAGGTTGTAGAATGAGCACGAGCCATGATCAGGCTGGATAAGTTGAAACAAATTAAACAAACATCAATTTGTTCAAGAACTCCATTCCGACAATATGGAACGAAGTTGCTCGGATTTCTATTATATTGGTCGATTACAAAGACCATGTATTAAGAGGTGTTGTTTCATCATCATCATATCAACCAAAAGACGTTACGTCCACTGCTGGACATAGGCCTCCCCCAAATGGCTTGTTTGCACGGTTTGCCATAATCGCCACGCTTGGTAGGCGGGTAGGGTATCGCAGTGTAGCTGTAGCAATGTACTGTAGACCACAGAGCTATGGCCTGCGGTCTACTTACCAAATATTATAAATAAAACTCCTGTATTATCTATTTATCAGTATATTGGAGCACCATGGCTCCGAGAGCCGAATAACATCTGACTACCTAAACAAAAACCGTTCTACCGAATTCAAATATTCTAATTCTTACCAGCCACTTCCAAAGGAGATATGAACAGCCAGATGCTGCGCAAAGAGGCTGTTACATGAGCTACCCCATATAACCATTTTTGGTCGCAGATTTGTAAAAGATGTAACAAGTCGCATCAGTTTCGTAACTGATACGACATATTGGGACTGTGTGGGAGTGCACTTTTAATTGTCGTAACCGTTTAGTAACAAAGTGACAGAAAGTAGTTTTAGTAACTTTGTGTTGTAGCTGTGTCGACTTGTTACAGACAAATTTGTGTACACACGTTTTACACACTTTGCGCATTGTATGTAACTAGTGTACAATATTGGTAACAATGTGTACTAACTGAGTGGTAACATGTGTAGTACCGTTACGTCAATGTTCCGGAACACTTATAACACTAACTTGGATAAATGGAAATCACTAGATCCAGTCATTCTCAAACTATTGTCTTATGTTAACTGCCGGTTTACCGTTTAATTAAAATAAAAAATGAGTAAACTACCCAAAATATCACGTAGATTTCGATGGACTTCAACATTTATTTATTATTTAACATTTATTATTTATTCCTGTATTGACAACGTTAGGGGTAATAATAAAATGAAAACATAAGAAGAAACGATTTTTATTTCGAAATCACAAAATCATCACTGACACTTAACGCACTATAATTTTACTAGCATTAGCTAGCTACTTGCCACTAATAATCTACAGATCATTTTAAAGACCTGCATCAATCTAAAAAAGCTACATAATAATAAGTCTACCTAATCAGTTTAATATACATTCATATAAAGTGGTATCAAAAATAGTATACTGAGTAAACCTAAATAGAGCAATAATAACAACAAAATTTTATAATTGTATATCCCGTTCACTGTCGTCTCCATCATCTATCAATCATAAAGATAATTTGTCAACATATTCGTATAGTTAATCACTGTTTGTACTTTTGCAGCACAGTACATTAAGTAAGTTATCAGAACTGATATTCATAATTTTGGTTTCATCTTTTAGATCCAAAATCTTGTTTTTTATTTTCACATCAGAGAGTATAGTGTAGAATATTTTTTTGTGTCTGGCGTATTGTCGTCTGTAAAAGAATAAAGTTAAAGAATATTAATTTCGTTTGAATAAAGAATTTAACTGTCTTCTCTACAAAGTTAGCAAAGCATTGGCTCTCCATACCATACTTTCGTCAAAATCTGACTTGAGTGTTTGTGTCTCTGTTGTGTGCGTGTGCACTTGTGTTACATTACATTATGAGCGTATAGGGGAGTGTGCTGTGTGTTTATGTGTAAAAGTAATTAAAATAAATTATATAAGTACCGATGTCATTTTCTTTTTCATCTAACTGATCCTCTGTTTCAGATTCATATTTTCTTGTCTCATCTTAATCTCATCTCGTCTTAAGAGCTCCAAGTCGCTGTTTTTTGTACGCGGCCAATAAAGGACATTGTCTTTCACCCACGTACTTGGTACAAGGGATATTAATTGAGAAGAGCCTTCTTTAGTTAAAACAATGCAATATGGCATTTTATCTGGCAAACTAAAGTTTGGGAAACTGTGGACAAAAAATCAAAGAGAGACCATTTTAAAAGTTCAGTTACTTTGTGACGACTTTACGTAACATGTCCACACAATGTCGACACATTATCGTAACTTTGTAACTTGTTGTGACGAGAATATTTTTCACTTAACAAAAAACATTTTTTCATTATTTATCGATAATACGGTTTATTACTGCTAAAATAGTTCATTATTAAATATTCAACTTTATTATTGCATTCAAATAGAAGCTTTTGAGAATAGAAAATAAAAATATCATTAAAATTAAAACAATGTGTATTTTCGTCGGAATGGTTAAATTATGATAATAATGTAGCGCGTTGATAAATTTCAACCTTTCCTACGAAATTACACGATGAATTTAATTTCCCATTAGGATTTGAGTACATATTGAAAACCATAATAATCAATAAAAAAAAACTCTTTGTTTACTTACCTAGGTGATAAAATGGCTGTTTCTTATTTTTTTAATAATTCACGTCACATCATAAGTCAATGTCAACGAATGAGCTGTTATGAGCGATTGAATGAATGATTTGTGGGAACTCTGGTTAAAATATGGTAACAGTGTTACGACACAGCGACGTAAATTAGAAACCGAATGTTACTGTGTCGACTCTTCCCCATTTTTAGTTGCAGCGACTACTCTAACACGGAACGGCGACGAGATTATGTGTCGAGAATAAATCAGTGTACACACTAGGTGTGGAAACCGTTACGTCATGTTCCCAAAAATGGTTATATGGGACGCCCCTTCGAATAGAAGAAACGTAGACCATCTCTCGTTATCATCTGTTCAGCCTTTGGAAGAGTCAAGTATGACCTGCCTAACCTAACACAATTTCCCTACCTACAGGGGGAACAGGATGAACAGGGGTGCGTATACTTCTATAGAAGCAGCCAAGGTCATGACCAGCGATTAAAATATTTAGTTAAATAATTAATTAAAATTACTATGCGCCACATGCGCTGATCAATTACGCGGTCATGCCGAAGCCCCGCCGGAGCAAAACCCCCTGAGAAAAGCTCCGGACACATCGCTCAACTCAAATAATTAATGTGACAATTCACATTAATCCTTAAGGGATTTACAGCTATATTTTACATCATCATAACATTAATTTCCTCGGACGCTATTGTGTTTCGAGAAAAAGAAGGTCATAATCAGATAAAATATCTTCCTATCTTTGAACCTACTCCAGCGATTATCATGTATGAATAAAATTCATCAAAGTTTATCTTTACCATCATTAACCATGAACTGTGGGCCACTCAACGTTTGTTGAACCACTGGTGACAACCTGCCACCCTTTGCAAAGGCTATGCCTCGTGAGCAAAGTTGGAAACAAACTTCGTTGTGCACAGAGCTATGGCCTGCGGTCTACTTAGCAAATATTATAAAAGTAACACGAATTATCTATTTATCAGTATATTGGAGCACCATGGCTCCGAGAGTCGAATAACATCTGACTACCTAAACAAAAACCGTTCTACCGAATTCAAATATTCTAATTCTTGCCAACCAATTCCAAAGAAGATATGAACAGCCAGATGCTGCGCAAAGAGGCTGTTACAGAGACAGTGCTACAGAGAAGGCTGCTGCCCATTCTCTGGTGTTTCCCTTAGTCGCCTCTTACGACCCCACGGGAAGTGATGGAATGGTGTTGTTTAGTATAAAATAAATGTTGCTCTTTGAATTGATACCAGCAATATTAGATCTAAGTTCAATAGCCAGAACCTAGCGTTATACTGGCTGGAACTAATTCTAGAGCGGGAATCTACTTACGGACTTGTCTGCGACATAACTAGATACATACTTATATACTATAGATACGTCTAAACTTACATATGAGGACAAACCAAAAGAAAAGGAATGTTAAAAAACTTTTTCACAAAAAAAAACAGTCTTCCGAAAAAAACACTACAAAGTACAAAATAACTTTAATTTCGGTAGTCGGTGTTTGGTTGCTTTTTAGTTATTTGACACCGAAAAAGTTTTTTATTTTCTCTTTTGGTGGTACCTACACCTAACAACACCACTGGCAAGTCACAGGAAAGCAAATATACGCAATTTCGTGGACATGGATGATTTTCCACATATATTTTCCAGCTATTTGGATTTAAAAACCAAACTGCTTAACCGACTTTGATAAAATTTAAATGGAACCAATCAAGAAGTATTTCCTTTCACATAAGATAATAATTTTTCAAATCGGTTCATAAATGACGGAGATATGAGGTAACAAACACAAAAAAAAAACAGTTGAATTGAGAACCTCCTCCTTTTTGGGAAGTCGGTTAAAAATGTATAGTATTTACCTATTGACATTAAAACAAGAACACAATTTTATGGATTTCCGTGTCAACTGCATTTACTAGTACCGGAGGTGTTTTTTTGGCATTGTTCTATTTTTTTTGTTGGTTTTTTTTTTTAAGTTGTAAAAATCTGACTTATTATAGCAAAACCCGGTGGTAAATTCGCCTCTAAATGATTGATGTAGAGCATATTTTTCTATTAACTTTTAAAATTACGTTCTATCGTCACGATCGTTTCTATCATCAAGGACGGAAAATATTTCTGTCTTCCTGCTTCAAGCGTGAGTTTTTGCTGCTCTTAATGCATTGAACATTTCGTATCGAACGTTAGTGCATTATAATATAAATTAACTGTAGTGTCAAGATAACGTTTAAAAAAAAACATGTTTTAAAAGTACTCACTCTGAGAGGCACGAGTTTGAACTTTTTTTTTATGGTAACCTATTCACTCCTGATTCAAATACCGCCAGGTTGTAGCGATCAGGAAATCCTATGAAGTATTTTTTAGCTAATTATGTGAATCTGCAACTATCAGACTCGTCACTTAAGGGTGCCCTAGTCAGTCATTGTTTAATACAAACGTAGTCAGGCGATTACTCTACTGATTGATGGAGTACGTTCAGAGAAAAAGTCACATTTATTTATCTCGGCATTGTCTAGGCCTGTATGGAAGAAAATAGAAAAAAAAATTGATATGCAAGTTATTTGTGTCAAAATTTCAAATTTTAACACAACTTTGGGCGTAAATAAATTACTTATGTAGTACGAAAATGGTAAAATATTAACTATACAGGGATAGATTATATCCTAAATTAAATAGAAAAAAATATTTTAAACAAATACATTCAGTACTTTTTCATAATATCCTGACTACCAAAATTCTTTCAATAAATTTTACGAGCTCATTTTCGTTATAAATCATGTTTTATGATATGGAACTAAATTTGTGTGCGCAGTAGCTTCATTATTACTCATCACAGCGTTTATTAAAATTTCTTCCTTTAAATGAGGATGAGATACCGCGCCCGTCAATGAGTTCAGCCGTTCGACTTGGGCACTCTTAATGTCAAACAATTAATTGCATTGCACAATAATTACTTTTATTGGTAAATATTTATCTGCGACAGAGTTTCTACTCTGTCAGACCAAAATGTGACAGATTGAAATCATTTATTCAGGCGCGATGTTTAAGGTTTTCTGCTTGACATTTCTAAGTATGGTAATTAGTGAATCATGACATAATATATTTAATCAAACAATTTGGCAGATTTTGCAAAAAAAAAACAGCTCACAATCGAATAGGAACGAAGCAGAACCATAGAAAAAAAAGCAACACGAAAACCGTTTTAAATTTAAACAAATTTTAACCACATAACCTTGCAGCGAATCGTGAGTGTTTCTCGTAACCTCACTCAGATTACACCTGAAATGGCAGACGAGTACTAAACGACGGTACTTTCGATAACTATTAGCCTTATGTCAAGGAAAACACCTGGACTGCCGACTACCCAATGATTATTACCATTTTAGTGTCTGTCTGGCTAAAGCTTGTTAGTATTTTGATGAAGTTAAAAATCAATAAACCTGCCCTGCCTTTTTCCAATTATGTTGGCGTCGGGTTCAAATGAATACAAATGATACATGGACCTCCACAACCCAGTAAACTGAACAACACGATTCCCCCCTTAGCAACACTGGTGTGATTGAAATGCTTGTACAAGGCTGCTAAGTCATAAGTACTAACATAACATCAACACACCTAATTCGCAATAAACGTTTTGACTTCGGTTTTCCGGCTTCTGAATCCCATAAGCGACTGTAAACTTGCTTAAGTTGGTAAGAACAAATAAAAGCGTATTGATTAGTTTATTGGAGCGACAAATTTAAATTTTGGATGAGCAGTATATTCTATAGCACGCGCTACTTGAGCCTTTGTCAAGCAGTGAACTACTCTATGTGAAGTTAATTAATTGGTATATTGACGATCAAGTAAAAGGCTAAAAATCATATCCACTTTCTTGAGATCCAGACATAAATCTAGCTCCGCCCAGAACGGAAGAAGTCATTTGATGACTTCTTATCCATAAAAAACGACATAAGTAACTCTAAAATAAGCAAAAAACTGAACACAATTGCTGTGACAGAATTAAATTGTTAGCATGTTTTCACAGAAAGCAAACGTAGTTCAAAATACTGTTGCTATGTGCGAATATAACTCTAACTACAGAATGAACTACCAACAATGCGACACACGGGTAATTAGCTTAATTAGGGAAACCACTGACACTAGGAAATAAAACATTAATTATGAACAAGCCTCTATTACTGAGATAGCTAGAAACGATAGGAATTTAAAGGTAGCATTGGTACACTACTATCTAGAAATCTACATTAGAGATAGCAACTAGAAAGATGAAAGGAAGAATGTAATAAAGAAAAAGAGTTTATTTGCGCCAACCAAAAAAATCGAATAAAAACAAAAGGAATAAACCCTCTGCTCTAATAAAACCTCTATCGACGACACAAAAAAATCAGCAAATGCAAATGGTGGTTTGACAGATCAATTTAAAAAAAAAATATCAAGTGCAAATAAATTCTGATCACGTTCAGGTTTATAGAAACACAAAGAGTCCACAGGTAAAGCCCTTTTGGTACAATACTTTCCACTGAGTTCCCTTAGGACAGTTAACGACATCCACGTGGTTGAAACCGCTGACATGGTTTGTATAGTAATAAAAAATATTTACTACTAACAATGGTTGAAGAATGAAGAATGCACGGTTCTATAAGCTTATCCAGCCAGTCGATCCTCTGAACCATTTGCTATACAAGATTACTTTGAAAATGATATTATCTAGACTATGAAAAAGCACTTCCTTAGTAGATAATTATAACTTGACATCCAAGAACCTTCTTAAGCTTGTGTTATCTACCCTTGACTATCTAGCGCACTGCAACGAGGTGTAAACTACTAGATAATGACTACATATTGTAGTTTCATCATTACTTACATGGTCAAGGTGGACACCACTGTCATTTAAAGTTTACTTGTTATTATATTGGTTGACGGTAAAAGTCACGTCTATTTAATCAAATAATATCAACCAATCAAGTTACTTATTATGAACGACACTGAAGGTTAGAATAAGTCTCAATAATAATTTAGGTCCAATTATGTTTAAATAAAATGCTAACAAAATTAATTTAGTGGCCTATGCGTTTCTCGCTTGCATTACTTGCAAATTATATTATTAAACGAATACTGAGCACTAGCTATTTGTGTGGCTTCGCTTCTCTATTTTACAGATACCGAGGAATTTGTACAGATATTAAAGCCTACGACACTTAAAGGGTAGTGGAGCTTTCTTTAAGTCTATTTTCTAAGCATCTCACCGTAGAAACTTTTATGAAGTGAGTGAATGAACTGTCATTCTATAATGACAGCCCACTTCATGTTCACTTCACTTTACTTTTAACATTGAGATTTTACAGAAGCATGATACAGTACTTCTGGATATTACCATTCATAAACATATATTAACGAACAAACAATAACTTCAAACGTACCTAGTTACCTTTAACATATTTTGTAGGAGTAACTAGAGTGACCTTGACAATCACTAAATGTGTCTTTAAAAAGCGACTCGCTTCAGTAGTTCAGGTACGTGCTATAGCGGTTTGGAGGTAGCGGTACAGAGAGTAAAGTCCCACATACCTCCGTTGAAAGGGAGGATTCTCCGACCAGACGGTTGTTGTGTCTGGTGGGCAACTGCCTGACAGTTGATATTCGGGCTGTTGTATATCTGTTCGAATCGCACGGTAAACTCTGATATCGCGATTCAGGATTTTTGTTGATTCTGCTACGTTGATTTTTTGTGACGGTATTAATGCCGCTACACCGGCACTATCATACGTTTTGCTTCCGTTTGCAGTTACATTATCTCCATCTTAACATTCATAAAACTTTAAAACCAATGTTCCGTGGTTCTTTGTCTCAGCTAGGGTTTATTCCTTTTTCTTATCGCACGTTATTATCAGGATGGTACCAGTTCCAGGAGCAAGTCCTAGTCTCAACGGGATTCCCGTATCCTTTTCTGTTTGTTCGGATTCTGGCAGACCCCTTAGTTCTTCGCCTGTCTAGTTATAAAATGTCTAATCACTGCCTGCGTGATTTCATTACATTTATCATTCGTAGTTTTTTCGCTCTTAAATGTCACTTCATGCAAAAACACACTTCCCGAATCGATTTTAAGAGTATTTCCTCTTCGTAGGTCGTGATAGGTCTCTCGACATTCTCCTTAGATTCGTTTCGTCATATCCCTTCGGCATTCTTTCGACACGTTCGAAGCACGCCAATGCCTTTTATAGCAGAAAAATTGCCGTCCGGAAACATTGAATCGTTGGAGATTTGTTTAGCTATTGATTTTTTTTTTGCGTCACTTTCAAATTCAACGTTATTTATTCTTATCTATGAAGACCTTTTTTTAACAAAATCAGTCTATAAGTCCTTGTGAGGCTCTTTTTCATTTAAGAACTAGCCCTACCCCTGGCCTATCCCATTAGAAAATTTTCCGGGATAAAAAGTTAGCATATGATACTCAGCCATAGACTACTTGACTATTTATTTTATTGGATCAGCACCAGCGATGAAATCAAGCAAACAAACCTCTTTATAGATAACAGGCATTGATCACCACAGTTGCACAATGTATTTGGCTTTTTCGGTGTCTTGCCAGGGCATCACGGTATCGCGTCAATCAAAAATGTAAATGGAGTTAATTTATTCTCTCTTCTCTCTATAGGATGTACCGCTTTTCTTTGACATCCTTTGTCAAGGTACTTGTGATTTCAATCCACTTCACTAGCTTTTAAACCACGTAACAGTAGACAAATCTCGTCTAAGCCATCTCTCTTCTCTCTATAGGATGTACCGCTTTTCTTTGACATCCTTTGTCAAGGTACTTGTGATTTCAATCAACTTCACTAGCTTTTAAACCACGTAACAGTTGACAAATCTCGTCTAAGCCAGTGACCCAACATAATCTCTTAAAACACTTAGTTCTTGAGAAATAAGGACAGATACTAACCGGATTAGTTTTTGTCGCAGGCGCGAGTGTGCGATGTCGCAGCGTTTTTGTCGCTCGTGTGAATGCAGCCTGGCGCAATAATGATTGCCATCGGTATGAGGGAAAGGTTTGGCAATGTGTGCTGAATATTATAGATGCGTAGCTTGCGTGGGAGTGATGGATTTGAGTCGTGAGTGTTAGTGGAGGATGATAGTGATCTACGTGGCTTCATTGCGTAGGATTTGAGATGATCTGTAGATGATAGATAGTGCATAATTACCGATAAGTTCTATACTATGAAAAGGTTGATTTTGGGGTGACCCCAATGTTAAAGATGTTCATATTCATAAGAAGGTTACTTTCACTCATTGCATTAAGGGCCAATTTCACCAATAAAACTGAACGCGATCAGCGAATAAACCACGTTTATGAGCTGTCAGTGTCAGTATTTTTCTATGGAATGTTTACACTGACAGCTCTTGAACGCAGTTTAGATGTACTGATCTCGTTCAGTTTCATTGGTGAAATCCACTCTAAATGTCACTACTGCCCAGCTAAGACTCGGTGCTCGCTAAGTCAACGTTCCATTTTTTCGTGTGTGTCATTGAAGAAAGTTCTCCTGAATTCAATACATGAAGTGTGATTGCGATTACCATTACTACTTATTCTTAGCTACTGAGCATTTGTAAATTTCTTATGTAATATTAAAAAAAAAAAAAATGTGTATTAATTGTCAATTCTTTAAATTTGCGAAAGCTTCCACAAGCTGGATCGATGACCTGGTCGGCAGGCTGGGAACGCGCTGGTTGCGAGACACACATCACTGATCGATGGGGCGACTCTTGGGGGAGGCAGCCAGAGCAGTCCAGTAATGGACATCCTTCTGCTGGAATGATGATGAATCTTCAAATTATTCATTATACCCTTTACCAGGAACTCTATATGGTAGATGTCACGACACCGACACGCACAAAAAGTTTTAGGAACTCCTCATTTATTGTGCGTAGAGCTAAGGCGTGGAATTCCCTGCCAGAGTCTGTGTTACCTGGGAGTCTTTAAGTCAAGAGTGAATAGGTACTTCTAGGCAAGCGTGCTCCATCTTTGACCACATCATCGCAACCATCAGGTGAGATAGTGGTCAAGCGCGTGCCTATCAATATTAATAAAAATAATTAAGATTTTAACAGCCTACCTCAAAGCCACTATCTCTCAAATGACGTCCTAAAAACTGTAGTTTCGTCACAAATTAGAGAACGAACCTACGTATAATTAGTGTTACTTAATCAAAGCTATTCTAATTTACTAAGACAAAGCGTCCCACGGCTGTGAGAATGTTTGTTTAACATTTTAGGACACCCATTGTTGATCGGATCAGTGTTATGATTCTGAAGAATGGCAGTGGCGTGTATAATGGTTAATTAAAGATAATTTGGGTGGTCTAAAAGTATATTTTTTTATCAGATACATTGTGAGTTGACTCCCTGTACTGTGTGGTGTTTGTAGCAAATGAAATGGATGTAACTGAATGAAAACAAACGTGGTTGAATGAGAGGCTGAATATGACGAAGGCAAAGCAAGTTTGTGTGTTTCATTCAAAGTGATTATTTAAATTTTTGTCAGATGGGTGAAAGTACTCGTAAATATAGACTCGAATTCTCTTTAAAGTAGATCAGTAAAGTTAAAGAAAAGATAGTTGATGAAAACATTACATGGTGTGATGCTCGTCTATCGGGCGGCCTTGTCGCTAAAAGTGAATGAGAGAAGAAAGAAAGAAGAGGAAGGGGGGTGAGAGAGTAAGTGAGTGAGTGTGAGTGAATTTAAAAGAGAGAAGGAAAAACAGTACCTACTACAGTTAGTCAAATATAAACGGCAGCTATTCAACATTGCAACAAACTTTTCATGTAATAATGGACCGATGACCTGGTGAGGGTCGCGGGTAACCGATGGATGCGAGACGCATAGGACCGGTTGTTGTGGCGACACTTGGGGGAGGCCTATGTCCAGCAGTGGACGTCTTTCGGCTGATATGATGATGATGATGGATTTCTATTGAGTTCTATGACATTGCGCTCCTAAGTTCTTCCATTCTTTGATCTAAGCTATGTCGTACTTATTTATCCTAGAGTATTATATCTAAGAACTGCTTTAAATAAATTGCTCGGCAATTTCATGTATTTTGAAATAGACAAGTTCCACATACGTCAAGTCAGGTGTCAGTCTATTCCTATTTGTACACTCGCAATGCGTGTAAACGGCATGCGTTACGAGTATTTAGCTCCGAGCGACATGCGTATGCGCCGTACTAGACGCCTACAGCTAATTAAATTAAATGTAGCTGTTTTGTAAGAAAAGTAGTGTATGTATGTGTGAATGCAATATTGTGGTAAAAAAAAACTTAGTCGCACTAGTTTAATGCCACTTAGAACCACCTAGAATCAGCATTGCCACGTTGAATGGCAATGCTGATTCTTTGACCCAAGAAATTCCATAGTCCGGACTTTTTTTTTTGTTCGGCTTGGGCCACTTGAATAGTCATAATCTCTTCCCTGCATTTTCAGCCTTTGGGTAATAGTAAAAAAAACCCAAATTTGCTTAATCATCTGCCTAGCCTTTTATCAACTATATTGGGGTCGGCTTCCAGTCAATACCGCTTCAGCTGAATACCGGTATTTTACGTGGAGCTATCTTAATTTAATTTAGTTACTGACTGAAAAGTGACAACGCACAGCCTTAACCACTGAATCTCCAAGCACGAATGCACAACTTAATTCCATCGACCAGTCAACTTGATTTTATAATAAAACGCCTCAATGATCCACTTTTTATATCAGTAACAAATTCGTTTATCCAAATAGACCAAATAATACAATTTTCTAATGAAAACATTTCAAAACCCATTCAAGAATGTTCTAAATTCTAAAACATCTTCGTTAAAAAAAAACAAATCTTGTAATCCGATCCAATAGTTGTAATTCCACGCTCGAGTAACTGCCATTGTAAAGTGATTAACTTCATTCATCGACATGGAGAATGGACTGAACAAAGTTTCTGTTCGCTCGTACTTGTCTCTTTCACATTTTATATGTCTACAAGTGGTATTTATTTATCCCTTCTTGCAAGCCTGTGACGTGGTCCATTCTTATTAGGGCGTTTGACTGGTATTTTTTTAAGACATACCCGACACTAAGACGTAAAAAAGTTTGTAAAATCTCAAATACTGACGGGGTTAGCATTTTAAAATCTATGAAAATCAGAGACAACAATAATTGCGTGTGACGTCACTCGCAAGTCACACTAAAGTGAACTTCCAGTTTGAACGACGTTTTGCGTGACAAAGACATAGAATAACTTCTAAATCATCAAATAATCTTTTAAATTTTTCTACCGAATTTATTTATTTTACATTTAAATAACATAATTATTTGAAGTACAAGAAAGTTCATTAATGTAGATTTTTGACTGTAGCCAAACAGCTAATTCTAGAAAACTGGCGTTCGTTTTATCTCTCTCACACTTTTTGCTCGAATGACTTCATATCTGATTGGACGCTCAGTCCATGCTTCAAATCAATAAGCATTAGCATCAACCCGCGAGCGGTCACGGTGGTTGCGCCAACCAGAACCACGCAACCAACATAACCGGCGCGAAAGGGTTACGAACAACCGTGGAGTTGTGACCTTACTTTTGTGTTCTAAATGATGATATTTTTTTGTTTTGTAAGGTTCTATGTAGTGTGGGAATCTTGTGACTGAGATGAGTTTTGTCATCATCACCATTTTGAACAATAAAAGTATTTTAGTTTCCTCATTTAAATGACAGGAAAGATTGCGTTTGCTTAGGAATATTATTTCAAACGATTTGGCGATTGAAGAGAAGGAATCTAGGGCCTTTTCCAATTCATGTCTTTCAACAGTTTGATGGTTCGAGGTGGACCCTCCACCTCGAACCATCAAACTGACAATTATGGCTTGTTATTTATTGATATTTATCGAGAATTGCTTCAAACGTGGAGGAAGGTCTTCAAACTGACTTATTGGTTTAGGAATTTTAAAATTCGTAATTATTTAATGATTTCACACTTGTACACAAAAGTATAAGGCAGGTACCTACTTAAAATAAAGGTGCATGATCATTGATTTAAAACCGTATGTCATTAAGAGTTAATATGAAGTGTTAAAATGGGATGTTTTTACATTATTTTATTGCATGTTTCAAGGATTTCATAGGGCCGAAAAGTTCTGGAGTGGCGGCCGCGTACAGGAACACGCAACGTCGTTGGAAGGCCATCTACAAGGTGGACCAATGACCTGGTGAGGGTCGCGGGTAGCCGATGGATGCGAGACGCACAGCATCGGTTGTTGTGGCGACGCTTGCTGGAGGCGTATGTCCAGCAGTGGACGTCTTTCGGCTGATATGATGATGATGTTTCAGAAAGTTTATAAGTGGGGACTCTCGGGAGGTATTTAATTAAATTAACAGTATTATTGTTGACTTCTGCCAACAGTTTCGCCCGCGTGAGACACGAAAACTATCCCGAGGACACATACTCCCAGGATAAAAGGACCCTACGTCCCATTTCAGAGCATATGTCTAACAAACAGACAGACGGACAGACGGTTTCTTTCGTATTTTTATATTAATTATGGATACTTTGGATTCTGAGAAGTTTTATTTGATTTGATTAAAAAACTACAAAGTTCAAAATAACTTTAATTTCGGAAGTCGGTGTTTTCGGTTGCTTCTTCGTTATTTGACACCGACTTCCGAAATTAAAGTTATTTTGAACCTTGTAGTTTTTCTGGAAGTCGGTTTCTTTTTTTTGTGAAAAAGTTTTTATTTTTCACTTTTTAGTGGTACCCCACACCTAACAACACCACTGGAAAGTCACAGGAAAGCAAAAATATGCAATTTCGTATACATGGATGATTTTTCCACATATTTTTTCCAGCTATTTGGATTTAATAACCAAACTACTGAATCGATTTTGATAAAATTTCCAACAAAAGAAGAATTTTTCAAATCGGTTGGCAAGCGACGGAGTTATGCCCGAACAAACATTAAAAAAAAAAAATACAAACATCCGAATTGAGAACCTCCTCCTTTTTTAGAAGTCGGTTAAAAATGCACGAGAGCTACAATTACTGTTCAGTCATAAAATCGTAACGCTTTTGTGGTAAAAGTCTACTTTCAAAACAAAGCTGAATTTCATACTTTCTCGAAATATTTAGATTTAAATTATTCATAACAACAACTTTGTAGATCATGAACTACAAATTGTAGCTATTCGATATCGTTGATATTCAATTCTGGACTTCTGCTTGTGTGAAATTAGAGTTGCAAATGCCGTGGCAACTAGGTGTTATATAGATGGTGTAACATATTATAAAAGCGATATATTGTAGCTGCCGTAATATTTAGATTTATGACATAATTGTGTGGTCATGTGCGTGATTTGATGTGAATAGAACGGATACGGCTTCTCATTTAGTTGGTCGATAGAACCTAATTTCAAAGAAAGCTCATTTATAAACTCTTGAGTTCAAAAGAGCGTTAAGAAAATTTTATCAAGCTACTACTTATGTACCGTCAAACAAGCTATTTGATAAGCAGGCAGCTAACTTACAACTACTTTTAAACAATTTTGTGAGTGTGCTGAGTAGACAATATTCTTGTACACCACACTCGTAAGAATGTCATACGCCTAAAAAAATATATTTTTGTCTGTATACCAAATAGCTTTGTTGTCTGTACCTACTTACTTCGTTACATTATTAAGATGATTTTATATTAGCTTTTTCCCCGACTTTGTTCACGTCACAACCTCACCGGTCGGAACCGCACATTTTTCCGAGATAAAAAGACTATGACATCCAGCGAATGTAGCTTTCTATTAGAGAAATATATTTCGCAATAAGACCAGTTCATCCTTTTTCTATCCTTGGATGAGAGACGCACAGCTGGTCTATTCTGTCAACATCTCTCCGTGTACACTTAAGTGGAGTGAACGACAAGTGAGCTGTCATTCCATCTTGTTTGTATCGTTTGACAGGTCACTTGTCGTTCATTTCTCCTAAGTTTTCACTTCGACATGTTTCAAGAAAAAAATCAGCGTTAGGAATTTGTGCAATGTTTACAGCTAAATTGACTGGCCAATTCTACTGATTAAAAGCTTTTTTTTTAAATTTCGTTCGCAATCGCATCTCATTCGCAATCTGTCAAAAATGAAAGGACATTGAGGCTTTTTGACGATGAGATGCGAATGCTTTGTTTAAAAGTTTGTAGAACTGCCCCCCTGGTAAGAAAACAGCGTGACAGTCCAAGCATTGTTAAGAAAAATAAACAAAAAAGCATCTAAAGCTCAGCCATCTATCATTGAACGAATATAAAGATGTACGATAAAGTTTAATTCATTTTTATTTACGTTTAGTGTAGTATTATTTCCGCTAACAGACAATTTTATTGAAGCAAATGAATGGGTAGAAGATTTTTATGTTTGTGAAAGTATAAAGGGCCGCATTGTTTTGTTAGGTAAGCATTATAATAGTCTAGTGCAGTTTTTGGTACAATCACTTGTTTTGATAGAGATGAATAACAGTAGTTGTTGTTGATTTGGAGTTGTTTGATGTGAACAATAACGAGGAGATATACTTTGAGTACAAATGACAAGTCTATAAATATTATGTAAGATCATTTCAAGAGCCTATCATAATCCATTTAACTGACATTTGACGACACGATTGGCGCAGTGGTTGAGCGATCGACTGCTGCGCTGCGTGTCACGGGTTCGATTCCCGCACGGAACAAATATATTTTATATGGCCTGCAGATAGTTGTTCCGGGTCTGGCTGTTTGTGTATGTGAGTTTATATGTTTGTGAACGCACCCACGACACAGGAGAAATTCCTAGTGTGGGGACAACGTTTTTTTTAAAAAA
This sequence comes from Melanchra persicariae, assembly GCA_947386135.1. NCBI lineage: Eukaryota > Metazoa > Arthropoda > Insecta > Lepidoptera > Noctuidae > Melanchra > Melanchra persicariae. Next base: position 1,041,966 of record OX376661.1, on the reverse strand, counting down.
AGAAAAGAAAAAGGAAAAAAAAGAAAACTATAATTACTTTATAGTTGTCTGATGTAAACAAGATAAATGAGTTAGTTAATCTAAATGAATTTTCTACAAATGCGATAATGGTAATGTGAGATATTAAAAATAGTGTTCATTAAAATGTAGTCATCTGAGGCGTAGAATTTTCAGTTGCCTAGATATTTGTACAGTATGTCGTCACATAGCGTCAAATTCTTATTTATCCAGGCTTAAGAGCGTGTACGCCTTATGTTAATTCATACAAACTTTCAAGTCCTTATTCTTCAAAATGAATGAACCGATTTTAACGAAACTTGGTATGCATACGCTGTATATCCAGGTCTAAATAGTTATCAGAAAACATTTTTGAAAAAGAGTTCAGGGGGAAGAATATAATGATTTTTCATTCACTTCACACACTTTCTATAGAAAACTTAAAATCGCTCTCTCTCTCCCTCTATAATCTTTTTCAAAAATGTTATGTATGTGTCGTAGGATAATTTGATACTTCGAATCTTCGCGGAAATCCTAGGGGTTTTGCGAAAACGCGGATAATTAGACATAGGCGAAAAATTATCAAATCTTACTGGACAAAGTCAGGATTTTTGCGAAAAAAAAAATAACCACGAAGGTGATGGCGGGGTCTATTCGCTCGCTACGCTCGCTCAATTGACCCCGCCATCCCCTTCTAACCTAACCTGTCCGAGTCGGGGTGCCCTAATTGATAATTTTTCGCCTATGTCTAATTATCCGCGTTTTCGCAAAACCCCTAGGATTTCCGCGAAGATTCGAAGTATCAAATTATCCTACGACATATGCATACCAAGTTTCGTTAAAATCGGTTCATTCATTTTGAAGAATAAGGATTTGAAAGTTTGTATGAAAAGCCGTACCGCGTAAACGCTCTTAAACAGTTTTTGAGAATTAAGTATTCAATTAAAATGCTCAGGTAATTCAGAAATCAGGTATTAAAGATATCTACTAACTAAGAAAATCGTAAACTACATATTTCTTGCGGCAAATTTAAAAACACAGACTTTGTACATATAATTTATAGCCTCAGCTCAATGTATTTCTCATCAATAACCTCGAAGAGTTCAGATAGCGCCTCGTTACCCAACTGCGCAGATTTACACACACGATATACATTAATGGCTATATTGTGTCGAGACAATGGACATCGCTCACTTGGTGAGCAATGAAACGGGTAATGTTGCGTTACTGAAAATATGTAAAAAATATTTTGCCAGGCGTTATTAGTTAGGCGTTATTTTGAAACATTTATCGCATTAAATGATTCACAATTTTCGGTTACGTAGGTGCAGTCATTCATGGAATCATGCTCAGGGCTATACCTTGGGCTCTAGACAAGTGACATTCTGTCAGCGGTAGCGTGGCGAAGGCGATTGTCAATACGTCAAAAATGTATTGGATTGACAGATGTTATCGCAGTGTCACAAAATTTGGCATTTCGACAGTCGCATTCGCTAATTGAATGGCACATTGTCTAGGGCCTCTTGTTGCTGTTCTACCAACTCGCACTAAGCGTTTCCAAACGTCTTTTTATAATGCGTACAGCAAAAGAGTGGAACTCTCTACCTGCGTCTGTGTTTCCGAACGCATTCAACCCTGATCTCTTCAAAGTTATCTAGAGAACAGGCTTCTTCTGGGTAAGCTCACTCCATCGTCAACTTTGTCTCTGTCACCTGTGACCTAGACCAGAGTTAAGAGCAAACCCATCTCAAATAAAATAAAACTTATATCTAGGACTCAAAGCCAACAGTTTATACATACATACCTCAGAAACTAACCGTGTTAAAACCGGATTTCTGGCTTAACAGCTAAAACAAACAATAGACGGATCTACCTCATCGAGATGTGAATACAGATAGTGCTGATGGTAAAGATGTGGTGGTATCCTCCTGGTATGAAGGACGGTTGTCGTAAGACACCATCATCAATGGGGCAGCCTTCACAGTGCTCCTCTGTTGCCAGTATGGGTAGAATTAGATGCGGTGTTGATGCAAGAGGTAAATGCGATTATATTCGGAAGTTGCAAATGATTTGGAAAGTAAGAAAAATGTAGTTCTTGTCACCGGGTTATTGCAAACACCGTAAGATTGTAGAACATCTCCAATCATTCTTTAAAATCTATTTACAGATCATTTTGAATACAATACATCCCATACAAATTCGATAGTTTATAATAAGTCCTATTCGATATCTACGTTTCATATCGAGAAGAAAGAGCTTACAGACAAAGTGACATTTTATCACCGATGATTGTTGAAATATTCGAAACGTATCTAAATATATTTTCTTCGTGATTTGTAAATGCTTCTAAGCCTTTAAATAAAATATTATAGAATAAGCTACGATACGGCATCGCGCAAAGCTATTATGGCTAAGTATCCAAGTCCATTTTAGTTACCACGACAATTTTTTATAGAACTCGCTACTAAAGGTCGATACCAAATAAGTTATCATTCTAAGTTGTTCAAGTTTAAATTGGTCAATTATTGCTATACGAACTGTGCCTAAACACTACGCAGACAAGTGAGAAGTTCAAATACGGAAAGTGCCCGAACGATGCGAATTTGCTGGGGGAGTTTGTTGCGCCACTTCTTCCAAGCCAAACCTCTAGGAAGTGGTGACGGGCGTTTTGGAGAACTGTCTTTGTGTAAAACTATGACATTCAAAAAGTGCTGGCTATCAGCAGTTACTGGGAAGAAATGATTCATTAAATCGCTACCCAGTAAATGGATGGTAGAGGTTAGATAAGTTGCTCTTTGTAAAATATTGGGATTCGGTCGCATCCAGCTAGATAAGGAAGGAAGCTACCCATACATGTTGTAGTCAGCTGAATACAACATATTTGGGAAAAGGCTAGGCCGTTGATTGGATGGAGGATGCTAGTCAACATCTCGCTCCTGTTAATGGAGGCATGGAATTTACAAATAGGCCAAGATTGAGTTTGCGTTGATTTTATAATTTTGTTATTTTTGTTTAATTAGTTGATTCACCCTTTCTTTATTAAATCTCTCATAAATTATGTTTTGGCACGTTGCCCATTTAGAAATTACATGGCTTAATTACAAGAAAAGATAAATCTGGTCCTTCTGTCCATAGTTACATAGTATCACAGACCTCAGTACTGGTCCTCCATTGATACAGCTATAGAAAACGAAAGGTTCACCAACGTGCTGCAAGGTCAGTCTCATTGTTTAAGCTCTTCCTAAACGAATTATTTTATTAATATTTTAATGTTCACGTTTATCGCTGTTTACTGGGTAGAAGGTCTGCTTGAGTTCCGTGGTCATGAATGTTACTTTTTAGTATCGTGAGATTGTAGTGGAAAATATTTTTGATTGGGAACTAAGTTAGCTGGCCATTTGATAGTTTTTTGCTTGTAAAAGGCCCGTTTTGACAGCAGGATACAACATTACTTTACTAGTAAGTATGAAAGAGACATGAAATAAATGGGTCTCCCTTGTTTTACCGAAAAGAAATTGCCAAATTATCACTTCCCAAACAAATTTTCGCATAACTTCATTTGCCAAATTATTACTTACCAAACAATCTCTTTACAAATAATTGTTACGAAAACCTATGTTTGGCAAGTGAACGTTTGAACAATAACTTGTTCACCAACTAGTACTTTTACCATTTTTTATCTAGTCAAATATTTCAGTTGGTATAACATATTTTACGCAAAATTAAATAAGCCCAATATTTGGTGTCGTCCATATTTTTCCATATTTTTTTCTATATAATCTAGTCGTTTCTGGCACTCGCCGGCCGCTGCCGCGGCACCGCTCGCTACGCTCGCTCGGCTCGTGCGTAGGTGGTCACAGTTTTAACCTAACCTAACCTAACCATTTTTTTTAAATTAATAACCTACTGTAACTAGTTCCATAAATAACCTATTGTCCATAAATTTTTTGCCTTTATATTTTTTGTCATAACAATTCATTTGACTAAACGTTTATTGTCTAAATATTGTTTGCTGTAATAAATCATTTGATTAAAGACCAAAAACCTTAATGACATTATCCTTGGTAACAATCTGCCAAGTAAACATTTGACCAAATGAAAATGTGCGTACTAAAATTATTCCAAATATTACATTGGTATAAAAAAAGGTTGCTAAAATTTGTTTGGGTAATGAAAATTTGGCAAAATCTTTTCGGCAAAACGGCAGGATCCCGAAATAAATCTCTTCATTGTATCCTGCTGTCAAAACGGGCCTTTTATTTTTTCACAACTATAATGGCAAAACTGTCAAAAACTCTTCTAATTTGCGTATATTTTAAAATTAATTGTCGCTTAGATGATAGTGCGACTTGAATTTGGACGCTTTTTATCCGACTAAGGTGAATGGGAGGGGTTATGTGTTATTTAAATACGAAAACTTGCCTTTTACATGCAAACATGTAGATACTATAAGAATATCAAGTAACTTGAATAGCTTAATATGAATATTAAATTCGGTATTTTCATTGCATTTAGTAATAAAACACACTTATATGTTACCATTACGATACTTCTCGGAAAATGAACTAGAAAAAATATTTTGCTCTGCTCGTTTTGAGAAAAACTTGATAAAGACAAGTTTTCACGCATTTTATGTACTTCCTTCTTACCTTTTACGACACAAGATGCTATTTTTTAATATTGTTACACACGCGACAACGTGGAAAAGCATTCGCTCACATTGAGATAAGTATAAAGTTTTAACATTCCTAAAGGTTCAGTACTTTGTAAGGCCAAATTCAGTGTTTTTATGTTTTGATTAGTAGGATTTGTAAATAAAAAAGGGAGAATAATGTATAATAGATGCATTGTTTAATATTATAATACACACGAGAAAACGTGGTAAGACATTCGCTTACATCGAGATAAGTAAGTATAGAACGTTTAAACATTTCAGAATGTTTGGAAGTACTAAACATTCGAAAGAGAGAGAGAGTGGGATGCATGAAGGAGCCTCCTCGTGTAGCGCAATTTGTTCCATTAGACACTCAACTGAACCGAGCGCTCAGCACATCCTGGACAGTCTCACCTAACACCTTATAAGACTGGCCAATCCTTCCCTTGCGGTGGTAGGATTAACGCCCGCCTGGTTCGCGACCACCCTCTCTCCGGAGTCCGGCGTGAAGCAGCCTGCTGTGTTTCGTCGACGCGTGGACCCACCTACCAGTGCCTCAAGGCATCTTCTTGGTACGCTCGTTTTCATCATGGACCTCATTCTATCGATTCCATCAGGCGTTATCGAGGTCAAGAGCTAGCCCATTCATAAAAAAAAGAGATTCGGGAGAGAGAGATTCTGAGACCAAATTCAGTGTACACTATTGTTTGATAGGATTTGTATAGCCGATAGGAGTACTTAGTAAGATTGTTAACATCATCCTTGAAAATCATAGGGCATTATTTCCCGCACTTACATAATGAAACGTTCTCTTTCGCAATTTGTCAAAACACCTCTTAAGTTCTCATTATTTTGACAGTTTGCGACTGCGAATATTCCTTAAAATTAAGGGAACTGGCCCGCATCGCATCAGTGGCGAGACAAAACTTTATTGCGAAAATGTCGATCGTTTACTCGAGAAGTCGAGACCTGTTAAGGATCATAGTTCAAATGTCAGTTTAGCTGAACTGCTTCTGTAAGTACCATTTACACTAACGAGATGAACGGAGCTTTTCCTGGTTATTTAGGTATTCAATTATGTGATTGTCTTCAATTCGATATTTTGTAAGAAATACAATCATTATGTCTAAAGTATGGTTACGTATTTATTTATTACTCTAACGTATTTACTTATTATTACACTCAAGGAAATAATTAAGAATTCAATAAAACGCGTTCGCAATTTATTGAGTTGATTGAACGCATTAAATAAAAAATCTCAATGGTGAAGGTATAGTGCTATAAATATCTTACGAAAATGCAGTTTCTGTCTTCTCAATAAATGGTAATAAAATTACCCGCATGAGATTGTTTTTTCTGCCGTGAACAATTGCTCCCATTTTTCCTTCAAAGTATAAAAACTTCGCCAAAAGCTCGATATTTTGTATCTTTAGAAAGAACACTCACCGTATCAAACTCGCCAGTAGCTCACACCAGGAAACCACAAACAATTTTATGAAAATAAAAATAATATTACGAAAATAAATTCGTGTTGCAGTTGCAACGATCACTGCACTCCCGTTCAAAATTTACGCGCGTCTGCGTTTCGCGCCGGCCGCGTGTTAACTGCGCTTGCACGAGATGTCAGATGCGTTTGCGGCTGACAACTGGAGATCTTGAAGCTGTTCTAAATTTGAAATACAGTGATATAAGATGGTTTGGCGGTAAAATGGCGAGACTATTAATAGGATGTTTTTTTACCAGTGGCAAGTGGATAGCCCTTTGTATAGTAAATAATTATTCAGTTAAAATTGTCGGTAGTCGTTGGAAAAGTTGCATAGTAAGTTATTGTTGACGTAATAAGTGATTTTGTTTATTTATGTTTACGTCAGCAATAAATTTTAGTTCGAAGTTTTAATTTATCATGTGCCTAGCCTTTTTGAAACTATGTTAGTTTCGCTTCATGTCTAACACAATACAGCGTAAAACAATTAAATGACATGCTAGGTTCCGTATGGTGTCGGACGTGAAAGAATAGCACCATCCCATCACTTCCTGTGGGTGTCGTAAGAGGCGACTAAGGGACTCATCAGAGAATGGGCAGCAGCATTCTCTGTAGGTACATTGCTACAGCTACACTGCGATTGCCAACCCGCCTGCGAAGCATGGCGATTGTGGCAAATACTCTCATTTGGTGGAGGCCTATGTCCAACAGTGGACGTCTATCGGCTGATATGATGATGATGATGATGATGACATGCAACGACTACTAATCTGAGCTCTAAAACCCATGTACTGATAGATGACACCCCTCTGGTGATAGTGTTTGTCAGGCTTACGGACTTCTAACAACTTATGAAACAGGTACCAAGGCCACTACTCATTTTCGATGGGCGAGACCCCGCCTGCCCTTCATTCCTTGAAAAGTTTATGTAATAGAACGAAACATTGGACCACAAGATCGATGGTCCATATTTCTTTTCCAAAAAAATATTTAAAAGACAACTCGGTAAAGAGTTTTAACCGACTTCAAAAAAAAGAGGAGGTTCTAAATTCGGTCCTCATAACTTCGTCATTTATGAACCGATTTGAAAAATTCTTATTTTATTTGAAAGGATATAGTTTCCGAGTGGTCCCATTGAAATTTCAAATCGGTTCAGTAGTTTTATTTTTAAATCCAAATAGCTATTATAGAAAACATACTCAGCTGACCCTCAGCGCCCTCAGGGTACAATATAACAATGGGTTCAGGATGCTGTTGGGTTTGCCCCGTTTCTGCAGTGCGCCTGGATTCCATGCCATTGTCAGGAAGAAGTCTGCCTCACTGCTCTGCAGGTTGCGGGGGAGCTCCAACTCCATCCTGAGCGTCATAGCAAGGAGATACGACTCTCCAATAGTTTGTAGCCTTATAAGGAGATGTATTTCAAAAAATCAATTGATGTCAAAATATTAATATGTATATTATTTTTTATTTTATGATTACTAACATAGTTATAAGATTCTTGTTTACTAACCTATAAATTATGGATGTTACATATCTGAAATAAAGAGTTTTTTTTTTATATTTTTTTTTATATGTCATCCAAGTGAACGAAATTGCGTATTTTGCTTTCCAGTGGTGTAGAAAAGTGGGAGAAAACTAAAAAGTGAAAAATAAAAAACTTTTTACTTACACAAAATAAAATACAACCAAAAACACAGACTTCTGAAATTAAAGCTGTTTTGTACTTTGTACTGTTTTTTTTTTATTTGGAAGGCTGTTGATTTTTATATAGGTTGTCGGTGGATCTTTCCAAAGATCGTAAGGTGTCAAAAAAAAACGTGCCGCTAGAGTAACCATCGCCCATCAAACGACTCCATTCAAGGTAAAGGTTAAGCCACAGAAGTCGATAAAAAACCCTAAGAAAACCTTCAATTTGAAGATCACTTTTTAATCTTACGCAATAAAACGCATAAATAATTTAACGGTACCTATACTTTTTGTCAAACCAGGCTAATTACCTCACCTCGAATTTTCTTCGCTTTGTAGTTTATTCTCGGAGCTATACAAGCCTGTACCGCGGTTTTGCTTCCTACAGAACCCGTAATTTTTTTCGGGGTAAAACAGCGAGAGGAACCCAGCGTTGGTGTAGCTCTGTACTTCCACAAATACTTCCAATTTGAAGGAGAGCTTCTGGTTTATTAACCATTACCTACTCATAGTGCTTCGAGTTCATACGTTACGATAATCTTACTGTTCAATCATTGCTTTTTTTATCCACCATTTTGTATCCACCAATAATGTGTCTATTGAATCCTGACCATCGTCAAAAAAAGTAGTTAAGGTTAAATGGCTTTTTCGTAATTTTCATCGTCGAGCAACCCGCGCTCATTAAATTCTCCACGCTCTGCTAATAAAGTTCAATAATTGAAAAGCTACACTCTAAAAAATCTCGTCGCGTCTATCCAAAGGGGAACTTTTAGACGGGAAGGAGTTCAAAATGTTGCAGTTTAAGCCGTTAAAAGTTTGTTTTACATTTTCACAGGTTTTCCCGAATGATGCAAATCAAGCAAATAGATTATTAACGTATTGCGACTAATGAATATAGCTACCGATCTCCACAATATTATTGAATAATCACAATGATGGTTAAAATTGCATTAGTCAATGCACTTAATAAACTTGTGACTATAGTAGGTATTCAGTCGACCGAAAACGATACATCAGTCATTGTTGCTGATATCACGGATATAATAAACTTTAATACTCATATCAATTCGATTAATGTCATACTTAGTAGATATACCACGATATAGCTCCATAAGGAACCATTTCTCTTTTGTATAATGTTATTTTATGGAGAAGCATTATACCATTCACTTTTAATTTTTAACGACAGTAGGATTTATAGTCAGAAATACTGGGTGTTATGTACTCAGATTTGTTGTTCATGTGTTTTTTTTTCTGGGTAAACTTTTAGAGCGGTTACGCACTGCATCCGATTCGAATCCGTGAAAATACAGAGGAAAAAAAAATCTCGGACCGAATTTGTATAGGTATTGCTTTTCGCACTACATCCGATTTGAATTCGTAAAAATACGGGTCTAGAGTTTAAAAATCTCGGACCGAATTCGGATGTTGCTTACGCATTAATCCGATCTCCGATCCAAATCCAAGCTTTTCAGGTGCCATCTTTGGATATGTCCAATTTGAATCCGAGGTAATGCGAAAACGTTCATACAAACAGTACTACGGGAATTGGAGACTCACGGATACCGCAGAGAAATCGGATGTCGAAAGTCGGATCTAGTGCGTAAACTACTACACAAATAGTTCTATTACTACTTTGGAACGTATTTTCACGGATTCGGATCGGATACTGTGCGTAACCGCTCTTAAACGTATTTTGTTTAAGCATACCTAATCGGCCCACCGTATCAAATTAAATAAACAATTTACAGACACTTTGAATTATTAAGTTCGGTCAGTCAAAAAGATGAAGCTAGTACAATTAGCTTTATCTTCTTGACTATCCTAGCTACGGGTGAAAGCGTTGATCTCTATGGAAAAGAACGTTCAAGAAACTCCACGAACTCTCTTCTAAGAGCGGAACTCACCAATGAAACAGAACGCGATCAGTACATCTACACTGCGTTCAAGAGCTGTCAGCGTCAATATTCCATAGAAAAATAATGACACTGACAGCTCACGTGGTACGCTGATCGCGTTCAGTTGAATTGGTGAAATTCGCCCTTAATCAGAAAAAAGTTATAAAATTATGGTTACATGTTTTTGTTAAATATGTATAACGTTCCCACTGCCACGCGAGCCTACTAAGGGGGGTTGTCACAGGTTTTCGAATTTTGAGATCCTGACTATTGTCACCGTTTTGATAGCACTGCTGATATGATGAAATCAATAACATTATAAATGTTTGTTTGGTTGAAGGCGCTAATCTCAGGAACTACTGGTTCGAATTGAAAAATATTTTAGTGGACAATCTATTTATCACGTTACGACCAATAGGACCGCAGCATGAATAAAAAATGTGACGCAGACAAAGTTGCGCGGGTCAGCTAGTAACGGTATACAATTGAAGTGCTGGCTGGGTCCAAACCAACAAACTGCAATACGTAAGTCAGGGTCGTAATCACTGGGAAAGCACAGCTCTATATCGTCTTAAATGCCAGTCAATGTAATGTCTAAATGAGCATTTGCATGAGTAAATCCACACAAGTGACATTTATACTCATTCTGTGACATTTCTCAGTTGTTAAAGTTGGTTTTACTTGAGCTGTCTATCTCTCGTGACTCAACTACTCAAGGAAGACAAGATAAGCAAAATCAGTCATCATGGCATTTAAAAATATAAGTTGTTTGTGTAACTTTGGTTCTCGTAGAAAGTTCTTCTAAAGCTTATGTATTATGATTTTTTATGATTTTGTTGTTTTCATCTTTACAAAGCTGTATTTTCTGTTTATTGAAAACATAAAAATTAACTACTTGTGTTGTTTAATCAATGCGTTATGTGATATTATGTCAGACTATTGATTGATCTTCATAGACTCTGCTTATGCAATTGCCGATAATTGTAATCATCAGCAATTGCATAAGCTTTTAACTTATCACATCAATAATTATTATTGATGTGATAAGTTTAAAGTTAAGGATATTCTAGGAGCTTACATCATGTTGAAGTAACATTAATAGCAGTGTAATATACAAAATTCTGTACTGAATAACCTTCATTCATTGCTACATGTCACATTTTTTGCTACCTACAAGTTCAAATAAGTTCAAACGGAAAAAGTTTTTAACCACTTCCGACCTCATTTGGGTCATACTGACCCTGCCTTAAATAACTTATTTATAGCTGTTGCTTGTTCTTTGTTGATTCAAAGTAACAGTATTTTCTAAGAATCGTGTAATTTTAAGCATTCGAAGGAAATGATTAAATACCTACGTATGTTGTCAATTAGGTCATACATTACATATGTGTAACTTAAAACATATTGGTTTTACGACCGAGTTTAAGGTTCATAAATTAAGTTTAATTAATTGGAGTTATTGTAACAGTTTACAAGACTTATTTATTGATCCTTTTGAAATTGTATTTTTTTTCTGTTGTATGTCGTAAGAAGCAGCCATTCGGCGTAACTAAGGACCAATTTATTTGTAGTAAGCAGGTTTGATTTTGGATTTAATTAAATAAATAAATAATACTTAGTTAACACTAAAGTGTCAAAAGATGTAGAGTGAAAAAAAACTGTTTAGTGTACTGCTCACTTATTTATTTTATTAAAATGATGTATTTATTGAAACCGTTTGATTCGTCCTTCGATACCGAAGGTTAATTAGAAGACCAGCGTCAGACAGCGTTGCTGAAATAAACCTTTTTGGCGCAGGCTACAAAATGACAATATTCTATTTTGTCTGATGGACTGTCATCAAATGAATGTTTTTTCTTTCTTTCCTAATGGTTATTCATAAAAGATGAATTTAAACTTTTGTCATTGAATCACATACCCAAGAGTTTCAACAATAAGGCCCCCCGCGCACTAGCCAATTGCAGTGGATTGCGTAAGCCTCTCTCAAGCTGTGCAAGAACACCCGGTCTACTGCCTCTGATCCTTCCAATTCCAGACTATACCAGTCAAGGCAGGGCTAAGTGTGAGTTTTTTAACGTACTCGATCGCGTTAACGTAATCGTTCGCTTATGTCAAATTGTATAGAAAAAAACAGGTTGTCCGTGAGTGTCACCAGACGGCGCTTATTCAGTTTCAATACAAATTGTCGTTTACTAAAAACTCACACTAAGGCCACAGGTCATATGTTTCAACTTGCTGGAGGGGACTACGCTAGCAAATGCGCGCCTGATATATTATTATGTCGCGAAAAACGTAATAAGTTGCTGATTTGACTATTTTAGTAGGTACATATGTAGTGGTAAATGCCGTGACGTCAACAGTCAGTTATAATGGCGGCACGTGGACAGTCGTGTTGGAGAGTGCGGACTTTGCCGAGCGCACTTTCGATCGAGACACCACCCAGGATACTCCTCCAGAACGAAACTCTCGGTTTACCTATTTTAGTTGCATTTTATGATCACAATTAATAAAGTAAAGTTATTAGTGAATCCTGCCAGGGTTGCAGATTTTGTTCGAAAGAGTCACTGTGGCCTTTGAAAGCAAAGGGCACTAGGAGGGGCACGGATGGGTTTTAGTCAGTAAAAGTCTGAGACTCACTCCCGCTCCACCTAGAGCGGAAGGAGTCACTTGATGATTTCGCATCCATAAAAAAGGTCAGTAGTACCTAACTGAACTGAATAGGTATTATTATTATTCTACAATCACCCCGGTACCACTGAATCCAAACGATGACGGCGCTGTCGCTGATGCCGTTATACAAAATACAAATGAAAACTTTATACCAACAACCTCAAGCAGACCCCAGTGTGTAACGTATTATGATATCACATTATCACCAGCTGGCACTCCTTAGCACCCATAGTCCAGTTCTGTCCCATAAAGCGGCCCTTTCTATATAATTACTGCTCGGCTGATAAGCTGTGCGCAGGCGCAGGTGTGATTCCACGCAACTTTCCACGTTGCGTCATATGTGAGACCAGTACAGACAGCAGATAAATGATAACGATTGAATTTTTAAGTTAGGTCCACAGAACACATACTTAACTTACGGGCTACCTTTACAGGATGGGCCAGATCTTCACACGGTAGGTATCTGAAGAGATTGATTTTGATTTAAGATTTTGAAGCTGTTCCGGTCGACGCAATCCTGTCAACGCCGGTCGGCTGTCGCTGTGTCTTTCAGCATTATGCTGCGCGATATCGATCTTCAAAGTTGCGGAAATTGGACAACGGACGCACGAAACCGAGGATAATGGTGGAAAATAAAGAAAGCCTGAAAGGCTGAAATGATAATGAACCGCCACTAGTCCAAAAGGTTCATTTGAAAACCAGCGTCAGACAGCATCAGTCTGTCTGACCGATCGCTGAAATGAACCTTTTTAGTGCAGCCGTGGAACACGCACTTAGTTGTTTGGCATTATTACCTAATTTTTGTGTACCGTGTGTGTTTCGTGTATGTGCTAAATAAATATTGTATTCTATCTTTCTATAATTTTGTAGGTATAGACGTTTTGCGAAATTTGTTCGTAAGATTAACCGTGGCACTGGAACGCAAAGGGTATAAGGAGCAACACGGATGGGTTGTAGTCAGTAAGAGTCTGACACTCCCTTCCACTCCGCCTAGAGCGGAAGAAATCATTTGATGATTCCCCATCCATAAAAAAGGTAACTATAGACGTTTTTAGAGTCGAAAGGAGCTATTCAATGTGGCCGTTTATGAAGCTCCAAAAATCTTTGAGCTGATAGATGTCATAATTAGTTTGTCAAGTTCCCAACAACGATGTGGTGGAAGTCCAGAAACATTTTATACCAGGGGTTCTGTATGGTTATCGGGCCCTGTGGGAGGAAGCCTTGCTGCTTGCTGGGGCTTGTAGGATTGGTAAAGAAATATTCTGGCCGGCTTATGCTGAAAACCAGCGCCGTGGATTCGTGCCTTCGTGCATGGTCCTCGGCATATGCTGAGCGTTAGCCGTTTCGCGCGGCAGTGACACATGATTCCGTCGAGGAATTTATTTTTTAGAATAGTTATATAAACACTTGTTTTCTTAGGCTTATGTTTTGTTTTATAAAAAATATGTATGTGCATCATTTTCACGTGAATAATCAGTTTTTTTTTTGTTTTTAATTTTTGGTCTTAGAATTCCATTTGATGAGCTTGACATCCAGTGTTTAGTTACGTTTTAATTTTTATTACATGTATTTCCATTTCGCAACCCTTTACAGGATACATATCTTGAGAATTCAGGAAACTTATATAAAGAAAATCTTTTTTCAACACATTTGCTCAAAAAATGCATTTACGAAGCCTGTATGCATCGTTCGAAAGTTCAAAATTATGCACCACACAATGGAGCGTGCGGCAAAGTAGATACTCTCACTTAAGTACATATTTTACCGCCAACTCCGTTGTATAGCGCCGTGCGTATTCTTTACGGTTTTTTTTTTAATTTCCATAAAAATTAATAAGAATTCCACCAAGGAGTTTCACATCACGAGAATAATATAAGCTGAATGATCGAACCGATTCGAACCTCCTTGGAAGTGCTTTTGCTGTATACGTTTGTCTCGTTTTAATATTAAAGAGAAAATGAGAGAAGATAAATAAAAATAAATGAAAGACTTGGTTCTAATTTTCACCACGCGCATGTGGCGCCCTTTGCAAATTCGCGCCATTTTCATATTAGAAACGTCAAAGATTGTTGCGACTTTCCTACTGATTTCTAAAGACAATTTTTTTTTATTTCATAACTTATTGTACTGTTTTCTCGCAAATGTGTCGAAAAACGTTGTATGACACACGTGCGGATTTGGTTTTTACAAACTCGTAACTATGGTAAGCCCTCGACTTCGTCTCGTGCTTACATTCGTCTACTCGTTTGTAAAAACCAACTTACCGCACTAATATCATAAATAACTATTTCCCCACTGTACCAATTCTAATACAGATAAACGGAATCGTATCGCGTATGTGCATTTGATTAATACACTTGCACTTTTAAAACACAATCCGAGACACTTAAACACACAATTATCAACCTTATTCAGTTGTCACACAGGTTATTATGCCGTTGATCAGATACGCGATAGAAATGGTCCTAGTATGGACGTTGATTTACCTGGTTGTCAGCCGGTTTGGGTTTCTGAGAAATCTATACTAATATTATAAAGAGGAAAGATTTGTATGTGTGTATGTTTGTAATGAATAAACTCAAAAACTACTGTGCCGATTTCAATAATTCTTTCACCAATGGAAAGCTACATTATTAGGGAGTAATATAGGCTATATTTTATCCACGTATTCCCACGGGAAAGGGAACTACGCGGGTGAAACTGCGGCGTGCTGCAACAGATTGTGTCAGAATTAACTGCACATTTTGCCAGACTGCTTTAGCAGAAAACTTAATTATGTTAGGAAACTAGATACTTTCAGACTCTAGGAGAAAAGTAAAGCAGGTAGATTGGCAAAAAGTATTGGGAGCTAGAAAACAAAATTACTGGTGTATACCATACAGTTGCAAAACCAAAAAAACTTTTTCACAAAAAAAAAACAGACAAAAAAAAAACTACTGGGTACAAAATGACCTTAATTTCGGAAGTCGGTGTTTTTGGTTGTTTCTTTGTAATTTTATACTTTTTGTAAATTTGTACTTTGTAGTTTTTTTTTGGAAGTTGGTTTTTTTTTGTAAAAAGTAACGGTACCCCACACCTAACAACACCACTGGAAAGTCACAGGAAAGCAAAATACGCAAATTCGTATATATGGATGACATATTTTTCCACTAATTTTGATTTAAAAACCAAAATGCTCGGTTCAGCATTTTTAACATTTTTTGATATTTCTAATTTTTTTTTTCCTTTCACATAAAACAATAATTTTTCAAATCGGTTCACAAATGACGGAGATATGATGTAACAAACATAAACATAAAAATACAACCGAATTGAGAACCTCCTCCTTTTTTGAAGTCGGTAAATGGGCTGGTAACGTTCGCTGCTGGTCAGGTTTACTGTAGAAAAGAGGAGAATAAAGCTAGCTACGGGCGAAAATATTACACGATATGAACAGCAAACGAGGCTATGGAGGGTCTAGAGGAAGATGCCACGAAAGAGAAGATAACCTTTTTGAACTGGTTATATGTAGCAGTTAAAAAGACTAAACAAAGTTTGAAAAACTTGAAGCACCTACCTATACTGTAAGTAAAAGCTACAGTTCTCGTCAAATAGCTTTGCCGCTCTGAAGTTGTGTCGAGTGGCTGCGTAGTTAGTCAAAATTACGAACACACTGCAACTACGCATGCGTAAGAGACATGGGGGCGGGGCGCGATTTTATGTCTCAGTCTTACGTTTACGTTCGATGCATGCTTGTTTCCCGCTTGCTCCCGTGTACGTGACTGAACCTGCGCGATTTTTGCAAATGGCTAACTTCAGAACGGCAAAGTTATTTGACGAAAACTGTAACTGGGTTGTTATCTATGTAAAATATCGGTATCCCTGCGTCTGATTAGACTGACATTATGTGTAGTTAGGATAAAGCTAGGCAGATAATGAAGTAACTAAATGTTTAATCGGCGTCTTCTTCATCTATACTAATATTAGAAAGAGGTAAAGTTTTCGAGTTTGTGAGGTTGTAGAGGGAAATCTCGGGATCACCTGAACCAATTTTCAAAATCCTACTAATATTATAAAGGTGAAAGTTTGTATGTTTGTGTAACAATCAGGCAAAAACGGCTGAAGGAATTTGGATGAAATTTGGCACACATGTAGTTCATATCCTGGAATAAAAATAGGCTACTTTTTATCCCCGTAAGTGGCATGGATTAATGAAGACTGAGGAGGAAGTGGAAACTCAGAGCCGCTGCTGCCTTAGTACTTCAGATTCACAAGTACCAGGAGACCAGAAACATCAAGTACCTGGAGACCAGAAACATGTCATAGTATTTTTGGGCTGGTATAATTATGTAGGTAGGGTAGGTGAAGGGTAGGTGTAGGGTAGGTGTAGAGTAGGTGGCAGGTAGGTTAGGGTAGGTGTAAGGTAGGTGTAGGGTAGGTGTAGGGTAGGTGTAGGGTAGGTGTAGGGTAGGTGTGGGGTAGGTGTAAGGTAGGTGTAGGGTAGGTGTAAGGTAGGTGTAGGGTAGGTGTAGGGCGGGTGTTTTCTGAGTAAAAAATGTACAATACAAATCAGGAAACCTTGCTATTTCCGATATTTACGCGGGCGAAGCCGCAGCTGGTAGAAGCTAGTTTATTACATATTTATTTTGTATATGATAGCCACGTTCATGAGGAAGGCTATAGACTATACGGGAACGGAAAACGCGGACGAAGTCGCGGGTAAAAGCTAGTCTATACCAATAATTATCTTGACTTTTACCCATTGATCACATACCTATTGATTGATTGATTGAATAACCTCACCGCACTGGATCAAAGACTCTTACATTAAAGCACCGTCACACAAATTGGAGCGATGCGATAATGTTCAATGATGGCCGTGAGTCCGTGACATTAGCGAGTCTTTCACACTGACATTTACTTTTGACAGGGGCACAGACAACATTGTACAGATGATCGACTAAGTAGTTTTTATTTACAAAAAAATAAATCGTCTTAATCATTTGCCACGAGAATGTGAACAACATTTTTGTTCAGGGTTATTCTTCAGGGTATCAATCAAAGGCACGATTATGCAAAAATACGTTCCCAATAAGGAAAAACAAACTGATGAAGTGCACAATGTAGGGTTCCGTAGTTTTCAGTCGAACTTATAATAATTTCGAACCCATTTTTTAATGAGCTGCCCGAAAACCATGAAAATGACACCCAGCAGGTCAGCTTTTTTCCGTGGTAAAGTGGTGGTATAGTGGTAGCAGTCGTAATTGGAAAAGTACTGGTAAAGGCAGAGATATTTTTTTTTTTTTCATATTCTTGCAATATTCTTTCCACATAATACACTAGTACTGTAGTCTCTAAACAATCAAAATAAGAAGAGGCCTACTGAGGGCTAATTCTACTTTTTTTCATAAACAACGTTAGCATTCGCATGTATGTTGCAATCTGTCAAAAATGTATGGAAATGGAGGCTTTTGACAGATTGCGAAGAGATGCGAAAGCGAACGTTCTTTAAAAAACTGACCAAGTGCGAGTCGGACTCACGCACGGAGGGTTCCGTATCATTATCTTTAAAAAACGGAAAAAAAATCACGTTTGTTGTATGAGAGCCCCTCTTAAATATTTATTTTAATCTGTTTTTAGTATTAGTTATTATAACGGCAATAGAAATACATCAATTGTGAAAATTTCAACTGTCTAGCTATCACGGTTCATGCGATACAGACTAGTGATTGACGGACAGACAGATAGACGGACAGACAGACAGACAGACGGACAGCGGAGTCTTAGTAATAGGGTCCCGTATTTACCATTTAGGTACGGAACCCTAAAAAATAGTAGAATTGGCTTTTAGGTCTCAACTGAATTCCCAACAGGATATGACCACGCAATGAATGTAGTTAACGAGTTTATAAACAACGTTGCTGTATCGGCTGTATACGAGATTAGACCATAGAATGGTAACTGTTAGGATCAAGCAAACTGCAAGAACGGTAACGTAGAGCCAGGACTGCTGTTACGACAGCTTCATCATATTTTTGTAAAACATCAGAAGATCTCGTAGATTCGTTTTTCAAGCCTCATTATATGATGCTGTGGTTACATACGATGTGGAGCGATGCGAAGCTGGATAACAGTGACGTTTTACATAATGCTCGCTTCCGTTCTCAGCGGCGTAGGTAGGGGCGTCGTAATACAATGTATGATAGTTAGCTTTGATATCAAACTGTCTTTTGTTTCCTACAACAAACTGCATTGTAGGAAGCATGGGCGCAGGCGCGTGTTATCTTAGAAGCCAGAGAAAACAACCTGAGGGCCAATAAGACATGCGAACTTTGCTTAAAAATTTGTAGAATTTGCACTCTGTACAATCGGAAACAATTTGATCAATAAGTTTGCTGAGCTTGTTTGTTTTTTTAATTCTATAACGGCCAAAAAGACCGGGTTCCTTGGCGGTTCAGTGATGTTAGTTTGATTCAAGCGTCAAGAGACCATTCAGTCTGTAGACAAAGTTACAAAATATCAGCTACAATAATTGATTGTTGAAAAGTTATTCTGCTGAATCCGGTTTGACTGAGAATCCCTGGGGACACTGTTAATAATATATCAATCATTTAATGGCACTTACAACCTAAGAAGCCCATAGATGTCTACCAGTGGTCGTCTTTCGGCTGAACTGATGATGACGTCATCCGGGCAGAAGTCTTGTAACAAATTCAGTATCTCTATACGACATGATCATAACAACTTTAACGCCCGTAGGCAATAAAGTTTCTTTTACTAGATTCATTTCTGTAGCGAGATGATAAAATATTTGACATTGGGTAGGCAATTATCGCCCCGGACGTCGGGAGTCGCAGGGTGATTACCGACCACCGTAGGCGCGGGCCTATGGACGCCGAGCGTTGGGTGGCTCGCCGTCCGATTATAACCAGCCTCGGGTCGACAGCACGTTGTGTTCCACGCGCGCCTTAAAGAGATGTCAGCAGAGGCAGGGCCAGAGCCTGCCAGGGATGCGGATTTTGTTTGAAGAGTCACAGCGGCCCTGGAACGCAAAGGGCACTAGAGGAGAGGAGGAACACGGATGGGTTTTAGTCAGTAAGAGTCTGACACTCGCTCCCGCTCCACCCAGAAGGGAATTTGATGATTTCCCAACTATAAAAAGGGAGGCACTTACAAGGTAAGGACCTCTCGTCAAAATCCTAACTAGACTAGAACTCAGGAAAATCTACTCACAGATCAGAAACGTTATAGAGTTCGGGCCTAGGACCAACTGCTTGATATAAATAAACCTCTCAATAATAAAGTTCTATTACTATAGAAACAGTTCCAGCTCGGCCGGGCGCCTCTCTGACCCTGTTCCCACGGCGCATCACTTTCGGTTTCTACCAGACGTTACATTCACGACCTCTAGTGATGTCCTACAGGTGAATATCGATACTGCGGTACCGAAGTGTGAGCAATTTTTTTGGAGTTAACTTCTTACAATGCTCAATTCTTTATTCAAAATTTTTTCACATTTAGCCCGCGATATGAAAGTTTTATGAGGAGTGAAATCGAGCGTTAACTAAAAGTGAGGCGTTACGTTCCTTTGTATATATTTTCTGACTTTGGCCGTACGAGGAGTTTCTACTATGAAGTGATGTGAAGTGAAGGTGTAGCGAAGTGAAATAAAGTGTACAGAAGTAAAGTGAAGTTGAATGAGTTGTGTTTACAACAATTAGTGAAGTGGAGTAAATTCCTGTCGGTCGTGCGTCGGAGCTGACACACACACCTTTTTTTCCTAATTCTGCCTTTCTCTCAAAAACGGTTGGGTACCGATGAGTTACCTACCTATTATTATTTTTTGGTTTATTGTGCCTAATTAATCGAATTATTTAATTAGAATTTTGAGAATAGTGGTAAATTAAATGATAAACTGATTCTTCATAAAAATTTCGCTTTTTATGACGTCAATCTACTTAATGCTTTTGCATCCTGAGATGCGATTGAAACGTTTATAATCATCATCAATCCTAAATATAAAATTTTTTCGTTAGTGGTGACTGAGAGACTGACAGATAACGCACAGCCGTAACTACTTTTCTTAAAAAGCTGAAATTTGGCATGTAACCTACATGCCTTGGGGAGTATAGGGGAGCACTAAGAGAGGATTTCTCGAAATTCCTACGGGAACTGATAAAACGCGATATGCGCGTACCTACGCAATTGCGGGCAAAAGTAAGTACATAATAATTTTGTAGTATCACGCAGCAGTGGCCCTACCATGACATGTTAAAGCGTGAGTCGTTCGAGCGAGAAGGAGGGATGGAGGGATGGAGATATATATAGGGTGATATACACCCTATATATATAGTTCCATCCCTCTTTCTCGCTCGAGCGACTCATATTTTAACACGTCATGGTGCGGCCCCTGGTCTGATACTGAACGATACAAAATATCAGTAGTAAAAAAACTATAAAGCTTACAAACAATATCGATAAAGTTAGCCACAGCACTAACATCGTGATTCCATTGATAGATCACCGAGTTCACGACTCGACTGTACCTAGACATAGCCAGTATCAGCTACTAATAGGCGGACCAACAATTAATTTAAAACTTAGGACTAATTTATTTGTCTGCTGTTAAGTATTAAACTCAAGTTTTATGTCATCTGCCTAGTCTTTTCCCAACTATATTAGGGTCGGCTTCCAGTCAAACCGGATTCGGCTGAATACCAGTATTTTACGTGGAGCGGCTGCCTACCAGACCTCCACAACCCATTAACTGGGTAACACAGTGCTTTTTGGCAAGACGAGTACGATGTTCTTGCTTTTGGCAATGCGTACGATTGCCAAAGATCTACAAATGACAGCCGGGACCAACGGTTTAACGTGCTTTCCGAGGCACGGAGAAATCTCGGTATGTTAAGATGGTCACCCATCTGCAGACTGACCCTGGCAAGTGTTGCTTAGCCTTGAAGATCGACCCGTGCGGCTGTTATTATTTAACCACGAGCTCGTCATTTTACGTCAATTATAATTATTCTTCAAGCTGACATTTTCCTGCGGCTTACCCAACAAAAGCCGTGCATTTTCTGGTTCTACGTTTTATTCTGAAAATGCACGATCCCTGTCTTCAATGGAAGAATTTTTGCATTTAGATCAATACCTATACTTCCAGAAATAATTAAAAAAACACCTGTTCATTATACTTTTATGTTTAGTTTGATAAATCCTACAAAACTCAAACGCATGGTAAATCTACTGACAATAGACTGAGTTTTAATGGTGAATTATACTAACAGGCACTTTTGTAATAAGAGTACCTACAATACCAATGCAATGGTCAATCTTATTACAAAAATTAAGTAAAAATGATGAAGTATTATTGCTCCAAACCAGTGTTTTTGTATTAGATTTGAGTATCTTAAGTGAGTCAAATTATATGGTTTCGAAGATTGTACGTGGGTACATAATAATATCTATGTATTACATATGTAGTAAAGAACAATTTAATAGGTATAGGTTAGATGTTTATGTAAAAGTAGATAAGTACTTAGGTACCTTTTTATTTCAGGCAAAGAATACATGTCGTAACGATGTTAGTGCCGTAAAAGGAAGCCTAAAATGTATGATAAACAATGATTTATCTATTAATTCTTTAATTGACTTTGACTTGTAGAAATATAATATAAAATTAGTTTCTGCAACGAAAACATTTCGCAAAATAAAAGTGACAATTTTTTAAACTATTTACCTATGTCATTTGTTGAAAGAACAGTCAAACGCATTGGTTGTTTTTTATATAACGTTGCCCATACTAGGAATTTCTCAAACAACAAAAGTCACATACACAAACAGCCAGACTCGGAACAACTATCTGTAGGCCATACAAATATTTGTTCCGGGCGAGAATCGAACCCGCGACACGCAGCGCTGCAGCCAATTGCTCAACCACTGCGCCAACCGTGTCGTCAAATTGTGGTTGACTTGCGTTTAATTTAATTTTATTTAAAACTCGAGTATACACGCATCTACGAGGTCTAGGAATAATGAGTCAAGAGGCTATCCTCTTGACTCATTATTCCTAGACCTCGTAGATGCGTGTATAAATTAGTTAGTAAGTAAGTTAGTAAACTAGTTACTTAGTTTAAAATAAGTTTGCTATCTCTATAGATAGCAAACTTATTTATCGTTGAAATCATCATCATATCAGCCGAAAGATGTCCACAGCTGGACATAGGCCTCCCCCAAGTGTCGCCACAACAACCGGTCCTGTGCGTCTCGCATGCATCATCTACTCGCGACTCTCACCAGGTCATCGGTCCACTTTGTGGGAGGCCTTCCAACGCTGCGTCTTCCGGTGCGCGGTCACCACTCCAGAACTCTTCGGCCCCATCGGACATTTGGCAAGTTTTGGTTGTAGATAAAGTAATATACAGCCACAATTTGCTACAAGTGGCTACATACACCTGCCTGCTCCACGGATTACGGGATTACAGCGACATCTCTGAGTAAGTGAAGAAGTGAAGACAACACATTTGATTAAGATACCCGGAATCGAAACTAGATGGCACCACTTTGTACTCATTCATGTTTCATGACTAGTGATGGCGATATTGTACTTATCTTATTTTATTAGCAAGATTACTGAATTATTGCTTTATCAGTATAATATAGTACCTATAGTATAATTATGAAATCATGTTAAACAGTGGTCGTGGTCGACCGACACACGCATTTAAAGTAAATAAATGTTATTGGGCCTGTTTATTTCTGTTTTCGTATTACTAACTGCACACTAGAGGCCCAATTCTGCGATTTTTTAATAAATTGAACAAAGTTACAAAAGTGCTAAACTATCTGCCTTTTGTAATTAATGACATGCCGAATTATGACGTAACAATGCAAAACAAAGCATATTTTAGGTAGGTACTGTTTCATAATTTCGACTTCTTTAAATAAGTTTCCGTAGTGTAGCGGTTATCACGTGTGCTTCACACGCACAAGGCCCCCGGTTCGATCCCGGGCGGAAACAGTGTCTTTTTGGTATTTTAAAACTTCATTTGTATGTAAAATACTTTGCCTACCACAAAAAACATTAAATAAGTTTTTTTTGTGAAAAAAATACGCCTGGTAACAGTGCGCCGCAATGCGAAGTTGAGGCATGTATTTACTTTTTTGTAGGCGTTAACACCTCGAATGACTGAATAATTTCTTTTTAGTTGTAGGTATGGTACTGATTTTTAGGTGCACTACAATATACTCTTCACAGTCGACCGCTCTAAATGGAAGTGGAATTTAAATCGGATCAGGCAGATTGCTTAAATCTGAATCAACACTTTGGAGGGGTAATTTGATCGATGGAACAATCTTTTTTAGTAAATTAAAACCAATCAATTAAACAAAGTTAGTTATTGCCAGATACTTGGCGTCCACTATCTGAGCAGACCAGGTCCAGGTGGAACCGCATCTCCTTCCTGAGATAATACTCAAGTTACTTCCATTGCGCAAGTTCAATTGCACTTGACTTCGTTTCCAACAAACTTGTAAATATTTGGGACGTCACTATATTTAATTAAGTACCTCTGTATTTATTTTTGTTTCAGAATTAGTTGTCGGCAAAATATGGTGTGTAGTGTAATTTTCTAGTGTTATCATAAAATATTTTATTATACCATTGTATAAATTCAAGTTCTTCAAACGTAACAGACAGATGTGTTGCTGGGGAGTTTGTTGCGCCACTTCTTCTTCCGAGCTGAAACACTAGGAAGTGGTGACGGGTGGGCGACTTGGGGGACTGTCTTCATGCAAATTATGACGTTCAAAAAGAGCTGATTTTCAGCCTAGTTTGAATGAATGACTTTTGAACTATAAAGTATCATGACGTCATCTAAACTGGCACAGTAACAAATCATTCAATAATAAGTATGTTTTATTTATCGTGTACCTACCTAGCGAGTTGTCAATGTCAAAGGTAACAAAAACTTAAGCATTTTATTTAATGACATAACGTCTATTGAATTTTATGTAAATAGCTAGACAAACATAGACAACTACTCATTAGTTCGTTTTTGAGACAGGCTTTTCTGCATCTTAGTTTGTTTTTAGAGCTCCGTAAGTTCAATTGAAAACTCGGAATTTTTAAAGGATTACTGGTGTGTTATTCGATCACAGTCAATTTGCTACGAAACCACTGGTCTGATTAAGTTTTTGGTAAACATATGAAATTTGCTCAAAGACTCTTTGCTCGTGATCTCCAAGTTTATAATATTGTTACATAATTGCCTCTCTTTGTGTTTGGTTGATCTTATCACCACATTTTTTTTACTCTTGCATTCAGCCTTCAGAGCTTTTTTTTTCGAACTTTCTCTTAGATCTGCATCCTACATAAGCTTCTCCGGAATTATTTAATTCTCTTGTCTTGACTTTCACTCTCATTTCGAATTCGTTTTCCAGTCAATTTCTTGGCATTAATACTCATATCCATTGTTGGATTAATACTACAAGATACTGTTCCTCTGGGCTGCTAACAGCAGTTTCAATTTGTTTTGGCTTTTCCTCTGGAACGTCTATGTTATTTCTTTGGCAAGCATCTACATTTATATAATATTCACATCAAATAAATACGGATTGATAAACAATAATTGTAATTTAGGCCAACTGCGATGTCTACTGCCACCTATAGCACAGGGAATCCGATTTAAAGTGACAAAGTTTTGTTGTTTTTATTGTTTGAACCAATAAACGTATTTGTATTGTCTTCCCCAGGTATGACAGAATAGTTAAAGCAACGTCTGGTTAATTTTTTATTTTTTCTATGAATAGATTCTGTTTTATGTCCTGAAGCTATTGGTGTTAATCTAAAACATTTAGTTTCATTACCTGATCATTCTCGATTTTTATAATATACTCGTACTACTGAAGGAGATGCTATGAAATCTACATGATTTAAAATGAATGAAACGTTTGAAATGTTCGACGGCGTTCTTGAAATATTATTAGAAACTTTCACTTAATAACCTGAGTTTACTCCAATACTTGACGAGCTTTGGATGAGCGGTCGTAGATCTGTCAGTCGATCTGGACTTGGCACATATTCGGATACATCTGGAGAAAAGTCTTCATTGATATCTGCATCTTTTTCGTCGCAGTTAGTCCTTTTGCTAGATCCATTAATAAGAACAGGAAAGAGAATTACAATATACCGAACATTAATAATAATCAATGCTAATTCAGTATATTGTTCATATGAATTCACTTATGCTTGCTAATTTGTCTATTTGCAAGAAGTCAAAAGTTAGGTAGTCAGTTTTTTACTGAGGTTAGAGGGGTTACTAAGCTCAGTAAAAGATAAACTGCCTTACCGGCTAAGAAACGAATTAACAAGCAAAAGTTAATATATAGATAAAATATTAATAAAGTAGGTGTTTTATTTATTAACACTTATCTCGGAAACTATACCTACCGATTCGTTATTTTTTCTCAATCATCAGTTTCACTCGGTAGTCGATCTAAAAATCAAAACAAAAAAAGGGTAATTAAATAAAATAGTCATGTGCTATCGAGGACGTTTGCGTAGCTATTAAACATTTTTTATAAAACTAGTATATTTTTTTGATCATCAATAGTTTTCGCAGTGCTCGCGACGTAATTTTTTATTTTTATTTAAGTATTTTTATGGGATTTTTTATGTATTTTTTCCAACCTGTTCAATAATCATCGAATATTTCAGACAATTTACAAAAAACCTTAACGAATTATACCTATAACCTTCTGTTGAATCACTCTATCTATTTATGAAACCCGTCCGTTGCGTGGTTTAAAATATAAGGGTCAGCGCACACGCAGAGCAGAGCAGAGCATTTTCTGAGATTATTGAAAAAAATATATTATGATTATTATCATACTTCGCAAAATTGAATACACGCAAATTTGATGCTCGACCATGCTCGAGTAAGCCGACTGCGTGTTCGAGTATGCATTCTACATTTTGGTCGACCATGCGAGCATTTTGCAGTTCGGTCTGCGCTGACCCTAAAGCGTACAGAGAAGGTGGGAAGAAACTTTGGTTTTTACTATGTAGAGTGTATTCACCTTATCGTATTTAAAAATATTGACAAGTTTGAACTTGCAGCAATCAATAATTAATTAAATATACAATTAATAAACACAATAAAAATAAATAAAATAGCCTATACTGCTGTTTCTTTCTTCCAATTACGAAATGCTTACTTACTAAAAACTAAAATAATTTACTTAATCATAATCCTAATTTTTACTTGCATTTAATTATCGGCAACTGGATTTTTGTGTAGAACAGCTAGTTTGTCGACAGAAAAGCAGTTCTACACAACAAAAAATACAATTAGATCCTAAAAAACTACAGCAAACCTAATTTTTAGCTAAAAAGTTATGATAGATAATGTTTACAAAGGAGGTAAACTCACCATCATTAGTAGATAGGTACATCGATTCAGGTCATCATCTGTGACGGAGGCCATTGGGCATTTTATTTGTGGTGTGCCGTGGTATTAGTACCTAATAGTCTTTAAAACACTGTTAAACTGAATTAACACTCAAAATAAAAAAAAACAACTAGATACACCAAAACGAAAATAATGTATATGTCGCAGCCAACTAGTTGAATCCGCCGTTTCATTAAAAGTCTAGCATTTTCATTGAACTGTGACTTTTTATCAGTTATACGATATTGAACAAAAGCTGTCACTTAGGTCGCTGAAAAATCGGCACATTTAAATGAAAAGGCTAGGCAACCAATTAAGTGGCTGATTAAGCTAATTGGCTGCGACATATACACGCAAGGACGGACAAATAACAAACATTGCCACGTGCCGATTCTCGCACACATTGACGTATTGTGCTATCTCTCTCTAATACAAGCTTGCTGTAATGACAGAAAAGGATGGCAAAATAAATCTTTGCTCAGTCTATAATAGTACTGTTTGCTAAGGACATGTTAGTCGCCGAGCCTAAGCGGATTTTTACGAGAACAAAATGACATTATCGTTTGCAATAAATTATTTCGCAGATTTGTTATCCGAGAACAATATTGCAAAATTTTTTGTCGTATCTTTAATAAAGAAACTGTTTCACTAACTGGCCACTATACTTTTTTTCAAGAAGCCATTTTGTGCTTGAGAAAGTGACGAATAATATTCTATAACTTTTTGAATATTGACTGGAAATTCAAGAAAAAAATTCACGAAAAAAGACTTCAAATCACGGGATAACAATAAAACTATTGTATTATCAATTATCGTTTTATTCTCTGGGGGCGGCTACATGTTTTTTATAAATGATTGGTTTAAGATAATATATAATGGTTGGGGCCAAGACATCCATCATAAAAGGGTTTTATAAAAAAGTATCCTAATCAATTTATATGTTTGACATTAAGTAGGTAATCGGTGCCTATTTTAGTATTGACCGACCTCATCTTCAGAACATAGGGTCAAGCACCTCATGGCGGCAATAACATCGGGTCTACCCTTTATAGCAGAACTTTATACGTCATAATATTATTTTTCATTACAGCGGATAGCATAAACTATTGTACTTATACATTTCGCAGAATTTTTTTTGGCAAACACTCATTTATCATACATTCAAAACTCATAATTTTGTAAGTCAGAATCATCTTTAGGCATAAATTATATATCCATGTTAATTAAAAAGTAGCGAACCATCAGAAGAAAGTTTTTTTTTTTTTTTTGGGGCTTTTGAACACAGTTCACGCCAGGCCATCAGAAGAAAGTTTGCAGTCAGAATTGTGTTTTGCCATATATTTAATATCAACAGTCATTAAAAGACACAACTATCATATCTCAGAAAGTTTACAGTAAGAAGCATGCATACATGAAAACAAGCATGCACCATGCAAGCGAGCATGCAGCATGCAAGCAAGCAACCATCAATTCTACCATCATAAAAGTGTGCCATTGTAAATTCGGTCACATAAACATTTGGTCAAACAAAAGTTATATTAATTATTATTATGCCTTAAATATATTCGTCTAAAGAAGATCATGCCAAATAAATTTTGGAACATCAAGATTCTTCTACACAAAGGGAACCCAATTGCATCATAACTTAAGGTGGAAGCGCCAGGGTAGCCCGCGAAATTCAAATTTTCTTACTTTTTTTGCAATTTGCAGGTCAGTGTCAGGTTGTATCTTAGTCAAAATATGATTCGCGGCCGTAGCAAGTATCTATTTATAGAATTATAATAATTAAAATCATCAATACAACTCCTTCAGTTAGAATTGATGCCAAATGTTATACATTTGGCAACAATTCTACCTGAGAGTTTTTCTTTCTTTCATCATTGCAGGTACTTATCGGGTTTTAGAATCCGGCTGCATCTGGATATACTGGGAGCCGAATCCTACCTAGTTGGGACAAGGCTAGTCATTTGATTGGTTTTACTAATTAAAGAAGATATTTCAATACCTATTCTTTTTCTCTTTATTTTTTTGTAGCTTTTACCAGCGACTTTGTACACATATATTCCGTTGTTTCCCGTTTCCGTTGTAATTTTCCGTTCTCGTATTATATGCGCCAGATAAATGAAGAATAACGGGCATTGACCCACTTACATTTATTAACACAATTATTTCAAAAACATAAATAATGACATAAAGCTGTCCTGAATCGACATCTATCGTGATCCTTTTCTAGTACCTAATGAAAAACGATTCATAATTTTACTGTCCGGGGGTACCTACAAAAAGATATTAAGGAAAGGTCAGTGACCGTTAAAACTTGGTCTATAAAAAAGCTTGGCTGTCTAATACTCAGTATGTAAAAAAAATGCTGGGATTTAAGTACCAAAAATCAACAGGACTGGATTCTGATGGTTGATACGTCCTACTTGCAATGATGCCATTGCAGCCATGAGGTGCTTGACCCTATGTTCCCAAGATGGGGTCGGTCAATATAGGCACCTTCTTAATGTCAATATTATTAAATGAGTTATTAGAAATACTGTTTGTACTTTTTTGTTAAACCATTGTATGAAGATTGTGGTTAACGCAATCATTTTACCCAACTACGGTGAAGCAAAGAGGAAGGTTATGATTTTTGTCTAATAAAATATAAGCGTAGGTTCTCGTGAATGTCTCTGGGGCTACTTTTTACTTCTTAACTACGTACTAGTATCGCTGAGAAATCGGCACTTTTAAATGTAATGGCAACAAATTAAACGGCTGATTAAGCTAGTTGGCTACGACATGTATATTTTAGTAAGTAGTAAAAACTTTATTCTGACCCACATTAGTAGTGTTATTAGGTAGAGGCTTGTTGTTCCTTTAACGAGCTGGTTTGCTATTTCATTTCCGCGAAAAACTTCAAAATACAACATACTGCGTTGATACATATTCTGTGTCAGAGCAAAGTCTTATGTAGATTTTATCTAACGTAGCATTCCGATTCCACGTGTTGGATACTATCTGTATAATCTGGTGCTGTCAAAATGTGATTTGCATGAATTTAAATGTATTTAATTTAATCTTAATTTAGTTCATTAAGCTTCTACAATTCTAGAATGACATGAATGACAGATATTTCCGTGTGTAGTCAGCATGTAGAATCTATTTATAGAAAACTAGATGTTTGCTTGTAACTTGGTCCGATTGATAGCAGATAAATATTTGAAAGATACTTACTTTTTTCCCACAACTGGGCGCACAGGTCTTCAAAGGTCCCAAGGCCTCCTGGTGTACGTTACCCCAACAAGAAAGTGTCTCCTAGAGTTATATGAGTAGAACGTATTATTGGTGCCTTATCTGTTGTAAATGTGCCCCCACATAAAAAATGTGTGCCCCCTGTCGTTTTGGAAAAAAAAGGAAAAAACGATTCTTGCTGGGGTAACGTTTTTCTAGCAGGAAAATTCTAAACGAATGATCGGAGAGAGAAAAATTGTGCATAGCCAGAGAGCTTATATGTGTGCCAAAATGTGCCCCCAAAAATAAAATCTGTGCCCCTTCAGGTTCTCGAGATATTGCATTTCCTGCTGGAGTAACGTTTTGATGAATCGTATATCTCTAAAACCATTGCATGTGCCCCTGTAGAATAAACACACACAAGTAGCTCTTAATGTGTGCCCCTTTGTGCCCCAATTAGATTTAAGAAAATATTTATAGTTTTCAAGTTATCGCGGTTTTATGAAAACCCGAAAAAACATCGCAGCGCCTAAATGAGACAAGGCATAACTTCGCTAAAAACTGTATTCGGTTCTTCTTGACGCTAATAATAACCATACAAAGTTTCAAAACTGTTCATGCATGCGTTTTTGAATAATCATGCTAAAAGTAAAAACGATGGTGTCATAACTTTGACGGCAAAATACAAGGAACTGGCACAATCCCAGATGTGTAGGTGTAAACCAAAATCTTGTGCCTTTAGTCAAAAATATATGGTGAAAATATTGAGCTTCAAATGTTACGCATTAAGTAAATATAAACAAAAAACCAAAATATATAAACAACGTCTGGTTATCCGACCAAATCTGAATGACTACTAAAAAGCGACGGATTCATACATATCGATGACCTTCTTTATTGGACGTATTATACCTAAGCTGTTGTCCGTACAGTCGTGTTCAAAAGTTTTGAGGGCTAATTAAAAAATATATTAAATGCACCTTGTGACTATATGTGTTGTTATGGCTGCCATAGAACATTCTGTAAAAATCAAATCAATTATTTAGTTATTTCGGCTAAAAAGATACAGCCCTGTGACTGTGACATGTTGAGTGTTGACGGATTGTGGTCGAGTCTTAGTTTTGTAGACATGAATTCTTGTCATGAATTATTTTTTTACATAGTAACTAGAAGTTATTAAGGGATTATATGTCATCAACCTAGCACAAGAAGAGAATTAAATACGTATTATACAAAAAAAGTAAACAAATTACTGAATCGCTTTTGACGAAATTTCTATTGGACCAATCGGAAAGTGTGTATATCCTTTCAGATGAAAACAAAACAAACATGATTTAGAACATATTAGTTAAAAAATAAATAAATAGGTAAAGTAATGAAAAAAAAATCCAAGTGCTTGATAAGGTACAAGTATTTTTAAATAAGTCAAAACAATGCCATTAAATACTTACCACCGCAGATCGTGCCATAAAATTCACCACCCCTACAACCACATAATTGTTATAAAATGCTTATACGCCACTTTCAACCAAAAAAAAGTAAACAAACAGTATCAGTGCAACTGCGTGACTCAAAGTAACAGTGTCCTTGGCGTCATAACATAACTGCAACTGTTTACCAATACCAAGTAATAATCCAAACGCACTTCCTAGTCAATAAACACTTTGTACCTGTAGTGTTCTGATGTACACTAGATAATTAAATATACATAATTATATAAATATCGGCTCACTAGTTCATGCACCACGTCTTCACTCCCTGACAGCTGTCATGCGACCAGCCCCCACGTCAGTTAAGCCCGCGTAGTACATAACCGGAGACGACAGTAGATATATATATACAGCCAATGCTAATATATTATAACGATAATTAATTAAGTTATATTTTACTATTTATTTATTGGTTATTCATGTATGCATACACTACATCCCTCCCTTGTCATTTTAAAAAAAATAAAAGATTAGCATAGAAGATTAGAAGACCTATGATATTTTAAATTTCTACTAGTTTGAAAATATTGTTATTAATTTTATTATAGTTATAGTAATTATTACAGGGCGATGGCGACGGCCCCGTCAAATCGATTGCTATATCAATCCAAGGCACCGTGGCCATCTCACGTGTTTTTAACGGATTCGGTGGATTAGCTGCAGACACCAGTGAAGGTACAGCCTTTACGCACATAACAGATATTTTCCGTGACTTTGTCACATTTGGGCCACCAAAGTTGATGTTAAACTAGCTCTCATTTACACTTTGTTAGGGTGGCCTCAATGCGCAGCTTTAAAAACTAAGAACATCTGATCGCAGCTTGGATGGTAAAACAAGCCCCCCTCAACATTATGTCATCGTAGAAACATAATTCATTTTGAAATCAGGTATCTTCTAAGTTTTACAAAATAATTCAATTTCCCGTTACTTATACAAATCCTCTTTAACTTTTTTTTTATCTCATGGTCCAGTTGAGACTATTCAAAAATTTCTTCCAGGCGGTATATTAATGCGTTTAGAATGCTCTACCACCTGTGAATATGGTCTCCAAATATCGTCAATGGATTTGACGCCAATTTGCACTTTGCTACGTTTTACTTTGCCAGGCCTATCCTATATTAGGACTGCAGCCTTAAACCCAATGCTCAATTTAGTTTTCTTCATTTATTAATTCTAAAAATTCTAACAGTTTATTGTCGGTAACCGTAATTAACAAACTTCTTAACATAAAGAAACTTATTAAAATGTTCACTAGCCCACACCTAACGAAAGCGCTTCTTTAGTAGTCTGACAATATCGACGCCCTCACTCAAAGTTCTATTTCCAGGACAAAATCGTTGGTGTCTCGTCCTAAATTTGCACGTGAACTGCTGCACGAAAATTTCCAAACGGTTTTTTTTTCGAAGTAGGTAACCATTTAAGTACCTAGCTACTTAGTTCGGAAATAATAGTCAAATATCCGATTATATCGATAATCCGATTTGCCAACAAAATTTATAAGTTCTAAATCCTCTGTAACCCTGCAGTAGTACGAGTAGTTGGCTCCCAGAATTTTTCACTGCCGACATATACTTTTCTACCCAAAAGATCGCAAGTACCACTAACGTTTTCATAAGAAATGGGTTTCCCATTTTTAACAGCAACTTAATTTTTTGTTTCAAAAAGTCATAATATTAATTACGTCCGTAGGCCGTGAAATGTTTATTTGTATTTTTGTTCTGTTTTGTCAGCTCTATCTACGTCTTTTCGATTTCGTATTTCCCATTTTTATCGGTGAGTATGTTTTGGTTGTTACCAGTCTACTAATACCTTTATATCTATTCAACGTATTCGCAAGTAGGTAACGTCTCGTCACTATTTACAATATGTATATGTAATGCATAGATTTAGTTTGAGCCTCTTTAACATCTCTTACATTTTTGTTCCTTTTAAATCTTTTAGTACTGTCGTCATTGCCACGTTTGTTGAATGTCTCACCACAACAGTTTTCTTTTGTTGGTTGTTTTGTCCTGCACTGTCACACATATCAAACAATATTTATTTCTAGCAGGATATTTCATACCTAGCCGACTAAACTTAGCACCTACTGCCAAAGCCTTGTCTTTTCAATCTAAACTTTGTTGACACTTGAGTATCTGTATTAGGTTCAAAGTAATTTATGTTATCTTTTTAAAATAATTACCTCTGAGTGAATAATCATATGAAAGTACCTATATTAATTACTGGCCGTTATTAGAGCAATCTAAAATAATGAAGATTATGATTTACCGCCCGGTACTAGGGCTTTCAGAGATCAACAAAAGTCGTTTATACTGCCCAGCTCAGGGCTCTCCTAAAATTAATGCAATTTAATGCTGCCCGGACCAGGGCCCTCCATACAATAATATGTGCAATTTAATGCTGCCCGGACCAGGGCCCTCCATACAATAATATTTGCAATTTAATGCTGCCCGGACCAGGGCCCTCCATACAATAATATGTGCAATTTAATGCTGCCCGGACCAGGGCCCTCCATACAATAATTTTCGCAATTTAATGCTGCCCGGACCAGGGCCCTCCATACAATAATATTCGCAATTTAATGCTGCCCGGACCAGGGCCCTCCATACAATAATATTCGCAATTTAATGCTGCCCGGACCAGGGCCCTCCATACAATAATATTCGCAATTTAATGCTGCCCGGACCAGGGCCCTCCATAAAATAATATTCGCAATTTAATGCTGCCCGGACCAGGGCCCTCCATACATAAATAAATATTTTACGTGGCAGAACTGCTATCTGACCTCCACAACCCAGCAACTGGGCAACACGTCACTTGCTGGCAAGACCGGTGACAGACTTCCCGACCTCCGACAATCCGCAACGACTGCCAACAATCCACAAATGAAAACCGAAACCAACCGAGGTGCCTCGGTAAGCCAAGACGGTCACCCATTCACAGACCGACCCCGGCAAGCGCCGTTCAACCCCGAAGATCGATCCGTCATTCGATATTTAGTCATGAGTTCTTCTCTCTCCTCTAAATAATTTAAATGCCAAGTACCTAAATATACCGAATTCCTTAAAAAACAAAGTGTAAAATATTCTAAAAGTACAATGCAAAGTGTATCCTCCAAACGTAAATTTAGTTAAAAATAATCATAATCTTATACCGTACCAAACATTAAAACTCTCAAACAAAATGTAAAAAGAATTCATTGCAACAAAAAGTTTTATTATGATGCTGACATGCTTTTTTTTTAAATCTGTCAAATGTTTCATGCTACTTTTTTTTCTTTTTTTATAATGGACTTTACTTTTTATTTTAGTGAATTTAAAGTAGATAAATTGAATAAGCCCCAAAATAATTCCGGATTTTCCATTTTTGAAAGCATTTGAACTTGGAGTACATAAAATGAATAAACATGATTTCTAAATGGCGGCTAATTTTCCCGCCATTGAATGTTCAATATTATTTTGTTAATTGGATTGATTCTTTTTGGTGTGAAAATATAAAGAAGCATTTGATTGGAAAACACACCCTGCTTTATTACACCTCCTATCTCTAGAATGTACTACTTTTTCTTTTGTCAATTTCGCCAAGCAATGAACATTGTACTTCAATATTTTCCTTGGAAAAATGAAAATTATTGTGTATATTTCAAAGAAAACAACATGTAATATGAAAAACACAATTACATACAGTTAATCCTCGTCGCCAATGTAGTGTTCTGATGTACACTAGATAATTAAATATACATAATTATATAAATATCGGCTCACTAGTTCATGCACCACGTCTTCACTCCCTGACAGCTGTCATGCGACCAGCCCCCACGTCAGTTAAGGCCGCGTAGTACATAACCGGAGACGACAGTAGATATATATATACAGCCAATGCTAATATATTATAACGATAATTAATTAAGTTATATTTTACTATTTATTTATTGGTTATTCATGTATGCATACACTACAGTACCCATTATTCATAATAGAGCGACGTTACACGTAACTGTCTCTGTCACACTAACACCGTACGCGTACTAGCTGTCTCACTTTCTCTAAGCTAGACAAAGCGATTCCTTGCGTGACGACGTCAGCGGACGCCGCGGGGCCAGAGATGTATGTAGCGGTGTGGGGAGGCGAAAAAAGAGAATCTTCTATTAAGGTAAATGCTCCAACCAGCCTGCGAAATTCGAATTTTCCTAAGTTTTTTTGCAATTTGCAGGCCAGTGCTTGGTTGTATGTTGATTAAAATATTATTTGCGGCTGTAAGACATATGTAGATACAAAATTATAATCATCAATATCATCAATACAATGCTCTAAGTTCATAAAGATGTAGGAATGAGTTTTTCTGTTTTTTCTTTTTTCCTACGCCTTTATTTAGTACGAACATATTTAGTGTCAGTTTATTTGTTGTCACGAAACGTCGCTGCAATTTGTACAAAAAAAATACGTGTGAATAACAGTGCATTTCCAAATAAAGAAGCGAGTATTATTTTCATAGCACTAGCCTATTAATACAATTCATGTATGTATCGTCTTTATCTATATATTACAAGTTATTCTGATATTGTGGCTAATTGAGGTTGTTTCTCACGAAAATGCTACACATATGAGTCACATTTCGTCACTCATATGACGTAACACGTAGATGTGACGTGTAAAGTTAAAACATGTTTACACTGCGGCTGAAAATTTTAACAAATTATATACCGGCGGCGTCCGGTGTTATCTCCATACAAAACGTTTCACTAATAAATAAATCTGACATTTACGGAAAATAGATATAAAAGAGATTTAGTGTAATTTTTTAAAATAATAATTTGGAGGTTTCGAATAAATGCTGAATTTGATCATTAAACCTGCATTTTAGCTCCCTGCCGGACCCTGCTCAATTTGAGCAGTAGGACATAGTTACATGTAAACTCTGCTTTACAATAAATGTGACTTACATTAGTATAAAAATACAGGTATGTCACAAAACAGTTTGGTCACGATTTTGAGCATGTTAGTCACATGTACATTTTATTTGAAAATGGCTCTTACATGTGTAAGGTCACAGAAACAGCTATTAAAATATAATCCAATAACAACTTTATTTTATATACTAGATATTACTTTTCTACTTCAGTGTACTCAGGCACAACACGTGTGAACCGGTTAGTGAGTAAAGTAAAGAAGGTCATCGATATGTATGAATCCGTCGCTTTTTAGTAGTCATTCAGATTTGGTCGGATAACCAGCCGTTGTTTACATATTTTGGTTTTTTGTTTATATGCGTAACATTTGAAGCTCAATATTTTCATCATATATTTTTGACTAAAGGCACAAGATTTTGGTTTACACCTACACATCTGGGATTGTGCCAGTTCCTTGTATTTTGCCGTCAAAGTTATGACACCATCGTTTTTACTTTTAGCATGATTATTCAAAAACGCATGCATGAACAGTTTTGAAACTTTGTATGGTTATTATTAGCGTCAAGAAGAACCGAATACAGTTTTCAGCGAAGTTATGCCTTGTCTCATTTAGGCGCTGCGATGTTTTTTCGGGTTTTTATTAAACCGCGATAACTTGAAAACTATAAATATTTTCTTAAATCTAATTGGGGCACAAAGTGGCACACATTAAGAGCTACTCGTGTATGTTTATTCTACAGGGGCACATGCAATGGTTTTAGAGATATACGATTCATCAAAACGTTACTCCAGCAGGAAATGCAATATCTCGAAAACCTGAAGGGGCACAGATTTTATTTTTGGGGGCACATTTTGGCACACATATAAGCTCTCTGGCTATGCACAATTTTTCTCTCTCCGATCATTCGTTTAGAATTTTCCTGCTAGAAAAACGTTACCCCAGCAAGAATCGTTTTTTCCGTTTTTTTCCAAAACGACAGGGGGCACACATTTTTTATGTGGGGGCACATTTACAACAGATAAGGCACCAATAATACGTTCTACTCATATAACTCTAGGAGACACTTTCTTGTTGGGGTAACGTACACGGCCTCCTGGTGTTTCGCGGTTTCGCCTTCTCCGACCAAGCTTTATTATGTAAGCATTTTCCAGGCCTTCCATGACGACGACGACGCCCATTTTCTGGCTCCCACTGCTGGACGACTCTGGTCCTTCTGTCTTTGTACATCCTGCATATGGCCAACCGAAGATAAGGTACTATAGGGATTAAAGGTATCATGTTTTCTAATTCAGGTCATAGAAGAATGACGATGATCTGTCCTACAAAATGATTCTTAGATCGAGAATTAGATTAAATAAAATGGTAATCAATATCTACCTACTATTAATTAGTACAGATAGTTATTGTTAAAATCAAAAACATGATCGTAGTTTTGTTATTAAATATAACTACCTAATTGCAATGCTTAGACAATTTTCCCACAGAAACATATCTAGGTTTCATACGATTGTAAAGTTTAAAAAGTAGCAAACATCAAATAATTCTCAAAATACAAAACCAGTTTCTTTATTTATCTTTTTTCTCTGCATTTCATGCGTTTTTTTGTGTATTTTTGGCTACTTTATATAACTTCTTCAAACGACATGAGAACTGGGTGAAAGTAACCACGGATTGGGTCCGGAACATCAGGAACCGGCGACGCTGTATCCAAAAGGAGATGGCGAGACGAGGACTCAGATTGCTCAAGATACGAGTACCTATATTGAGAAAACACCACCGGCATAGAATAATAATAAGCCGTTATTATTATATTTAATTAACTTATATTCAAGGTAACAAAATATTTAAGCTATAGCAGTTAAATTGTTATTATTATAATTACATATATTCTTAGACGCTGCATGCTCCGGAAATAAGGATTTAATTTTTGACAAAGAAACCAGCACGTGCAAAAACTATAAAAGGCTAGCTCATGCCAAGCGTTTCATCGAATCCGCTGAAAAACACCAAAACCCTTTGATTTCAAAGGCAACCCAGTACACTCCCTCTCGCATTAGTAAGATTCGCCGTCCTCGGCATACACTCGTCGAGTCCGACGACGAGATC
The DNA here is from genome assembly GCA_947386135.1 of Melanchra persicariae. Lineage (NCBI taxonomy): Eukaryota > Metazoa > Arthropoda > Insecta > Lepidoptera > Noctuidae > Melanchra > Melanchra persicariae. Next base: position 1,003,426 of record OX376661.1, on the reverse strand, counting down.
ACAAAGATTCAGGAAAGCTGTAGGGAAACCAGCACCCTTAGAATAAACAGATACAGACCGCGTTCCGTATACCGACCTCGCCGCCGAGGTCCGTCGCGACGACCCATTCAAAACCCTCCCCGACTTTTGCCTAACGAGCCAGCCCGCGTCGCTGAGCCTTTAGCTTTAATAACCCCTAATTAATTAAACGACCCAGCCTGCCATGTTGTCCCTTGCTGTCCCGAACTAACGCCGTTAAGCCGAGGCCGTATTCCACAGGAAATGCCGCATAGCTTGGAGATGCGTCGTGTGAGCAGTGGGGAACGATGAAGAAGAGCAGATACATTTCTGCGACTTCACCCGCGTGACTATCTTTATGTAAAATTTAACATTCAAAAAGTGCTGGATCTCAGCCAATTTGAATAAATGACTTTTGACTTTGACTTTTGCTGTCGAAATGTCAAGTCAATCCCTTACATTTTCGCATTTCGACAATCGCCTTAAAGAAATGAAACTTTGCCAAGAACCTCAGGCCCTTGACAGCAAAGCCAAAGTAAGTAAATCATAGTATGGGAATTGGTAGCACAAACCTTATTTTTGACAAGTCAGCTTCCCATTACAATGAATTAGTAGTTAATGTACCTAAATAATGTTTGGCTCATTAGATGCCATACCTACTATTTATTTTTTAAATTGCTAATAATTAATTTAAAAAAACAAAGCTATCTTGTATTTCAGTGACAATAGACGTTGGACCACTTTATTTTTTGTCGTGGGAAAATTAACTAGTTTATTTTTAGTCTTGCAGCACTGTGCTACTACTGACTGATGTTAGTTCTAATTATAAGAAGGAAAAGGTAGTATTCTTTTCCTTTATTCGTACAAGCGTTTGATGGATTCTATATTGCAAAAACAATTGTAATTAAGAGCTCGAGCCATTCGGGGTTGAAACCTGAACTTTGGGGTTGAGACCGAATGTCCCCCAGTTTTCATTAATATTTTCACTTTGCCTAACTATACTAAATATATTTGACACAAAATAAGAATTCGACATGTTAAATCATAATCATTATTTTTTTTTGTAAATAGTTTAAAACACTTTGCACATCAATCTTTTTAGTCTCTTTAAACAAGCTGAGGCCGGAATAATATTCGATCATAGCAATATTTCACGCGAACAAAGCCAGTAAACTAAACGGTAAGCTTGCTACCGTTAATTCAACCCTTCTCTCTCTCACAGCCGCACAAAGCAGTTTTCCGTTTTCCGACTTTTCTCTTCAACGAATTAATCTTGCTAAAAGCAAGCGATATGCTCGCTTGCACTTTTCATACACAGAAACAGTTTTCCGCAAATATATTCCGTTTCAACATGATGAGAAGTCAAGCGGAGTATTATACCGCTTAGTGCTTACACCCCTAGTTACCTCGAGGCGGAAATATAGAGAGGAGACAGAGATCGGAAAATGTGTCGATGCTTAAGATTTTGTTATTGATACTTTTCAACTTAGGCAGTCTCTACATATCTTTTTATTAAGTTGTGAGCTTTTTATAATAATCGAAATCATACATGTAAAAAGTCACGCCCTTTTTAACCGACATCCAAAAAAGGAGGAGGTTCTCAATTCGACTGACTTTTTTTTTTGTATGTTTATTCAGCGATATTTTCGCCAATTGTCAACCGATTTTGATGATTCTTTTTTGTTTGGAAGAGTATCTTCCCGGACTGGTCCCATTTCAATTTGGTGAAGATCTGATGAAGAACTTTGGAGACAGGTAACGGAACTCTTCAATAAATGATGAAGAATTTCGGATGTCGGTGTTAAATAACGAAGAAGCAACCAAAAACACCGACTTCCGAAATAATAGTTACTTTATACTTTGTAGTGTTTTTTGTTTTGAAGTCGGTTGTTTTTTATTTTAAGAAGTTTTTTTATTCAATGGTACTTTTCCTGTTATGAAAATTCTAATACAATAAATTAACTATGAATTCGAAGTAATCTATACATATAATAAAACAGTAACGAAAGAAAAACTGTACATTGAGAATTTTCGAGAAAAAATAAGTGGCTTTTGTTAGAAAAACGTAACTGATGACAAATAGTGACTTTTTAGAATTTTTGTCTGTTTGTCTGTTTGTATGTGTGTATGGTAGGGCTTCACGACAAAACTACTGGATAAATTGAATTGAAATTCAGCAAAAATGTTCTTTGTAAACCAAGGAAGACTTTAGGCTACATATTATCACGCCGTATGTTATGGGAGGTAAGCAATATTGATTTTAAAAGGTTTTTGTTCATAATTGAATGCACAAAATAATTGATTGCACAAAATGACATGTTAGTTAGTTACAAAACCATTTAGATAATTTTTACACATAAACCTGATAGGAATTGTAGCAATCTAGAAGAAATCAACTTATTATCTATATAATTCAGATACCCGTAATGCCATCTGTTGACTGAAAAAAGTACTAACTATTAAAAGCATGAGAATTACACCAAAATATATTTTTTAGTTACTAATGGTACTTTTAAAACGTCATAAACAGTGATTCTTTTGATACAAAACTTACCGTTATGCATTTGATGAATAACATAAAAAAATTTTTACAAAAAAAAAACCGCCTTCAAAAAAAACAAACAAAAACCGTTCCCACTAAAAAGTTGAAAATAAATATTTGAATTGCTTTAAAGAAACATAATTTAAAAGTAAACTCATTTGACATTAATATTTTGCAAATATTTAAAATTTATTACTTCTTTTTGGAGCCGGTGCCAGCAGCTTTATTGTTGGAACTTGATAAGTATCTAGTTATATTTAATATCCCGTGCCTTTGTTTTTTGATCCACAATGACAAAATTTAAAAACAGATGCATAAAGACAATGCTAAAAATGTCAAAGTACTTACTTAAAAAGTGGCTGGAATTTTTTTATAAGTATATTTTTTTCGTTTAAAAGAAATTATTGTGCATATTGGTTAATTTTTTTCGAATTTAGTCTAGTCCGTATTCGTCTTTTAATTAATATGTGTATGCAATTGGTATCTTGGTAGTTTTATAGTTAAGTTAGAGGTAGTTTTTCTAGGAATTATTGCTTATTCGTATTTCCTTGCTTTGGCTGGCACCGACTCCAAAAAGAAGTAATAAATTTTAAATATTTGCAAAATATTAATGTCAAATGAGTTTACTTTTAAATTATGTTTCTTTAAAGCAATTCAAATATTTATTTTCAACTTTTTAGTGGGAACGGTTTTTGTTTGTTTTTTTTGAAGGCGGTTTTTTTTTTTGTAATTTTTTTTTTTATTTCTCGCCGGTTAGTGTTTTTTTTTATTAAAATGAAGGCAACGAAGTTAATATCGTTCCTACATTGAATATTCTTATGAAAAAGGTACCATGTCGTAAATATTGTACACTGTTTTTTTTTAAACGTTTTATTCCCGTGAAGGGATGATACGCCGCATAAAATACCTACTATCGATGTGTCTATTTTAAATAAAAAAAATGTCCTTTGTTACAAATTCGAATTAGTTCTCGCCTTACGAAAAACCGAAAAACTAGCAGTACTCAGTAGGCATTTTTCTCGTCTTAACACTGCTAGAATTCATTGTTTTATTATGAAGTTCCCATGCCTACCTTCTACCTTCCGGTTCCATCATCAGAACAGTCTGATAGTATAGTTGTTTTATCTCACGAGTGCGGGCGAGCCATAGTTGTGTAGGTAAATGTACGTGCACATTGTCTTAGTGTGCGTAACCTTGAGAGCGACTGACACAAGCTCACGCACACTAAGACAATGTGCACGTACATTTACCTACAGAACTATGGCTCACCCGCACTCGTGAGATAAAAAAACTATACCTTATAGCCAAAGTGCATCTCATGACAATTCTAATAAGCCCAAACACGGCTGGGATACATTGATTAATTACGCAGTTCCGGTGCCTACCATCCAGCTCTATCATCATCAGATCAGTTCGATGATACCATTCTCAACATAACTATTCAGAATCATTTGTTTATTTGCATTGTCATAGTTGCATTGTGATATTTATGCGAGTGTCAAGTTCCGTTGGCCACTGGTTTCTGACCTTCTCCACCAGTTCCACTTCATCAAATGTTACTTTTTGACTGTAGATGCTTAAGTTCTCGATGAAAATACCAAAATAACTATATGGTTGCCTATAATATTTGAGGAGTTCCCTCGATTTCTCATAGATTCCATCATCAGAACTGGATTTTGAAAAAAATGGGACCAATCTGGAAGCATATCAAGCAAGGGGAAAAAAAAAATTTGCAAATCGGTTCATGAACGACGGAGTTCTGAGGTAACAAACATAAAAAAAAAAAAAAAAATACAACCGAATTGAGAACCTCCTCCTTTTTTTGAAGTCGGTTAAAAAAAAGATTTGGTCTGATTGCTCCACTGACGTTATTTTAATTTTTTTTTGAACGGTTAATTCTCTCCACTCAACCTGTAAAGCACCCTGGTTGCTTCTGTACACTTGGACGGAGCTAGGCCGGCAAACTTAGCCAGGACACCTACGCACAACGGAGTCCATATTATACCTACTCTACTCTATCCGTTGCGGGGTTTTTTTTATGGATCGGAAATCATCAAAATGACTTCTTCCGCTCTGGGTAGACTGGAAGGTAGTGTCAGACTCTTACTGACTAAAACCCATCTGTGTTTCTCCTTATGATCTTTGCGTTCCAGGGTCACGGTGACTCTTTCGAACAAATTCCGCAAACCTAGCAGGCTCTGGCCCTAACGGGCCCCGTCTACTTAGCTGACATCTCTTGGAGGCGCGCATGGAACACAACGCTTCGTCGACCCGGACCAGTGGCGCTATATAGGGTGTATAGCTCCATCCCTCCTTCTCGCTCGAACGACTCACGCTTTAACACGTCATGGTAGGGCCGCTGGTTGTTATCGGGCCGCGAGCCACCCAACGGTCGCCGTCCGCAGGCCCGTGCCTACGGTGGCCGAGAATCGCCCTGCGACTCCTAACGCCCGGGACGTCTTCTTCTGTTTCGGCGGCCAAGGCGTGACTTTTGCCTCTCCTTCACGCGGCCCGCCCCTTCCTTTACTAGCATTACTGTTTCGCAAAAAGAGGTGACGGCTTCCCACGCCTCCGCGCTCTGGACCATGGAGTGAACCAGAGCCGGTAGCGAGAGGTCGCCGTCGCTGATCGCCTTGACGAGGACACGGCGGTGCTCCGCCCAAGCAGGGCAGACCTTCACCGTATGCTCCGCCGTGTCCTCTGCGGGGGTTGACTTCTCTTCTGGTTGGTTTTCCCATGGACAACTTTATGTAGCTCTATCGCGTGTTAACAACCTTAGCAAGTTTCATCAACATCGTGTATCATCATCATTATCCACAGTCCAACTTCGCTCAGTGCTGAGCATAGGCCTCTCTTTTTTAAATTTAAATTTGTCATTCAGAAACTGGTCTAATGTGTAATAGCAGTTTTCAAGTAGCAGCTTCTGTAGGGTGTTTCTGAATTTTTGTAATGGCATACATTTAATTGCATCGGGAACTTTATTAAAAACTTGGGGAGCAATACCAAAGAAACTGTTCTTCATCAATGCAGTTTTACATTTAACATGGCATAATGTGTTCATATATTGAGCACGTATGGTAATTTCTTGACTGTGGCCATTTTTTTAAATAAGTGGGGATTATTTTTTACAAACAAAGAAGTTTCCAAGATGTACAAAGCAGGAAAAGTTAAAATATTGTATTTAAAAAAAAAAAGCGGCCCATCCAAGGTGTGTTCCTCTCGATACTTCCGTTTGTTGATTTTCTTTGCCAATTGAACGGATATGGCCAAGATAAACATATCGGTTAATCATCTCCAACAATTCATTTCCAGATTTGAATCGCTGAAGGTGTTTGCCATAACCTTCGTCTTGGTCATATTCATCCCAAGACCCAACTTAAAAGACGCATCTTAAAGATTTTGAAGCATTTTCTGGGGGTCATCGAAGTTCTCAGTGACAACCACAAAGTCATCTGCAAATCTTAAATTAATCTTATCTTAATACCGCTATAGTCCCAATCTATACCCACATTTTTAACGACATCTGGGACTGCTGTGAATAGTTTCGATGAAATGAAAAAGCATTATCATTACAACGTTTCTCACGAAACATTAATTGAACAGAAGAGGTGAAACTCGACGGCGCGTTGTGTTCCACGCGCGTCACAAAAGATGTCAGCATAAAGACGAGGCCCGCTAGGGCCAGTGCCTGCCAGGGTTGCGGAATTTGTTCGAAAGAGTCACCGCGGCCCTGGAACGTAAAGGGCATTGGAACACAGAAGGGTTTTATCAGTAAGAGTCTGACACTCCCTTCCATTCCGCCCAGAGCGAAAGGAGTCATTTGATGTTTTCCCATACATAAAAAAAGAGGCAAGCAATGATAGATATTGACTGTTCGTATTAGATATACGAACACATTGATCTTACCTAGCCACATCATTTTATAATACATACACGCGAACGAAGTCGCGGGCAACAGCTAGTACTATCTAAATAAGAAAGCTTGAAGTCACTCAAAGGGCAATAGAGAGGGCAATGCTCGGAGTTTCCTTGCGTGATTGAATCAGGAATGATGTTATCCGCAAGAGAACCAAGGTTACCGTCATAGCACAAAGGATCGCCAAATTCAAGTGGCATTGGGCAGGGCACATTGCTCGCGGAACAGATGGTCGATGGGGCTGAAAAGTTTTGGAGTGGCGACCGCGTACCGGAAGACGTAGCGTTGGAAGGCCTCCCATAAGGTAGACCGATGACTTGGTAAGGGTCGCGGGTAACCGATGGTTGCGAGACGCTCGATAATACAAAAAACAATATCGTTCGACCGATGCATTCGAAATAAATCTATCTATCTAGCTCATTTTGTCTCACTGCTGGGCAAAGGCTTCCCTTTCCCTTTTCCACACAAATATGATATGTTGGTGTTGGCAACGCTGCAAGTGTCGTTCTTAGGCAGCTTCTCAATTTCACCGCTAGAGGCGCACGCGTAATCTTTGCATCGCCAATACATGAAACACGCACGTATAGTTGTCAAGTTAAATAACATTAAAATTATTACTTTATTTTTCAATTTACTTTTTTTACTCCGCTGGGTGACATGGTTTTAATCATATTATAGAGGCACACGTGTGACTTTATAATGGTCCCATTTTTCCTTTTGAGATAGTCAACAAAGCTATTTGGTATACAGGCCAAAACATTATTTTTTCAACTGCTCTGCCAATATTTATTTCTAACGTGTGCATTATAACTTTTGATAAACTTATAACAATCAAACTGATAAATCAGCTGTCGATACTTTTGATACGAAACGAACCCTAAGCACATCCCTATTCGCCTCGTTCGTAGCGACAATAATTGACTAGACTGTGCAGGTAACGCAGTTCGACCACCACACACTGTTCCATTCGCGAAGAAACCTCAAGCGAGATACCGCGTCTAGATATACTTGCAGATTTATTCTTTATTCAATATATCCGCGGTCCGACCTTAATATACCTAAAAGTTTAATTTTAATTTGAAATTAGTGGTAGTGTTTTTAATTCCTTTTTATTATAAAATTATTCAAGTTTGTTAACCTAGAATTTTTGCGGTTTAACTTAGTATAGAATTTTTTGTGTTTGGGAATTGTTGTGGATTGTTTTTTAATTCGTAAGTACCTAAATATGATAATAGATATAATCTTAGACGTTTTTAGCGATAATTTTAGACGATTTTTTTTACGAATTATGTTGTTGTTTCCAAAAAAATACAGAAACACACACACACACAGCTCTAATTTACAGTCACAAAAAACTTTTTCACAAAAAAACGACTTCCAAAAACAACACTACAAAGTACAAAATAACTTTAATTTCGGTAGTCGGTGTTTTTGGTTGCTTCTTCGATATATTGCGTACTCTGTTTTTTTTTTGTAAAAAAGATTTTTTAATTTTCACTTTTTAGCGGTAACCCCCCACCCACACCTAACAACATCACTGTAAAGTCACAGGAAAGCAATTTCGTATACATGGATGATTTTTTCACATGTTTTTTCCAGCTATTTGGATTTAAAAACCAAACTTATTTTAATTATTTCTATGAATTGTTTCTTTTTTACTCCGGACTCTTTTATCCTGCACGTCTTTTACGTCGTTCTCACATTTATGTATAATTTCAATATGAATGATGTAACTATAATTTTGTAACAAAATATTATTTTTAAAAGAGTATCCGTGGAGTTTCTTGCACGTTCTTCTCCATAGAGATCTACGCTTTGGAACGTGCAAATAGCTTCATCTTTTTAACCGACCGACCTTGACAATTCAAAAGTACCTATATCCTTTTACATAAAACAAGAATTTTTCAAATCGGTTCATAAATGACGGAGATATGAGGTAACAATTACAAAAAAAATAGAATCAAATTGAAAACCCCCTCCTTTTTTTGAAGTCGGATAAAACTTGTTTACACATCAAATAACTAATCTTATTAAACTAAAACTACAAAACATTTTTTTCTCGTCGACCATTACGTAAGTAAAATATTATGAACAGGAAAAATGATCACAATTTTCATAAATTAACCTTGCAGCATCTAACCTTAACTGTTTGCCTAAGAAAACTTATATACAGACAATATCTTTCCGTTTATTTATCTTTTAAACTTATTTAATCCAATTATTATTATTTTATAAATCTTTCATGACCGACTGTAAGCTGCAGGAAAGGCCTCCCACTTTCTTGTCAATATTTCTTTCAAGCGCCTGGACTTTTGGGGAAAAGGGAGTGTGGGATTTTTACCTCACTAAAACCACCCCAGTATCCCCAGTGTTGGGAGATCTCCCACAAGATAGACCGATGACCTGGTGAGGGTCGCTGGTAGCCGATGGGTGAGAGACGCACAGGACTGGTTGTTGTGGCGACACTTAGGGGAGGCCTATGTCCAGCAGTGGACGTCTTACGGCTGATTTGATGATGATGAAAACTACCCCGGGGATCACCACCACAGCACATAGAAGGGGCCCAATAGCTTATTAAACGACCACCCCAAAACCCTCTCTGTGCAACGCCTGTTACCTCCCTGGTGAGACGAGTGAGGGTGTCTGGCCAAGATTTTCATCGCGTGGGTATTGCTTTGTATTATATGTATAAAACAGCTGAATTATTTTTTGATATTTCAGAGTTGGTCTATAGTAAAAGTTTTTTCTAATCATGAGTACTTTATTAGTGTTTTAGAATTATAAAATTTTTTGACACGCAAAAATTAAAAGTAAAAAAAAAGTAAAGTAAATTAAACATTTATTTTAAAAAATTAATTAATTAATTTTATTAATTATTATTAATTTTATTTTAATTTATTTTAAACATTATTTTAAAAGTACTTTATACTGAAATACACTTTGTTTTTTCTTCATTAGTTTATGACATTGAATACCTACGTGTATTTAAATCGAATATTAGGACTATTTTCTGACCTTCACAATCCAGTATTCCCAGTAATACTGGTTCTAAGAGGGTTGAGTTACAACTTACTGACCATTCCTGTTTTTCGAAAGTACTCGTACTTGGAAACAAGTTGACTTGATATAAAAGTGATGGAGGAATATATATTTTCTGTTTATAAAGAATGATAAATAGCTCAACGCGACAAGAATTAATCATGAGGTAGTTAGGTACCTGTGTTTACGCAAACGCAAAAATTTGTTTGTCTGTTTGTTCTCTCTTCAGGTTTTAACGGCTGAACGAATTTGGGTGAAACTTGACACACGGGTGGACTATGTCATGGAATAGAACAAAGGATACTTTTATCCTGGGAGTTGGACCCTTGGGATAATTTCCGACTTTCACGGGGGAGACGTTACCCGTGTGCCGAATTTCATTTAAATCCGTTCAGCCATTTCGTAAAGTGAAGAGGTGACGTGAAGAGTAAATGACAAACAAGCAGACATACTGCGTTACTTTTGCATTTATAGTATTAGTATGGATTTTACTATAATGCATTTTAATATAACCAAGAATTTCAAGATAAATACTATAATGAATGCATCAAAAATTACGCATTTTATTACCGACGGAAACAAATATTTTTTACAACTAAGAGACATAATAAGGCTAATGAAAAATCTAAAGTTAGGTCAATTTTAGGCTAGACAAAACATTCATACTAGGGAGACATCCTTCCACATTGACCATTCGAATCGTCGGTCGGTCTGTTTGTTTTTAATTTTTTGACTTTATTGCTTTGGGATAATTTTCAACTTTCACGCGGGCGAATCTACTGAAAGACGCTGGTGAAGAAATAAAAGAAAACTTTTATTCGAAAACGGCCGTATAACAGCCGTAATCGTAATCACAAAGTAAAAGAGAAAAATAGGAAATTCTATTTTGGTATTTTAATGCAGTGTCAGCCTTTGTGATATAATTACTTTTCTATTTATAGATCACAAGAATCTAGTTTCTTGAACTCTAGACAAAGTATGTAAATATTCTTAAAGTTGGTTATGGATATGTATAAACGTCAGTTTAGAAACTGGCGCTGAGTGACAACTCAGGGTTGAATAGAATAATATAAAATGGAAATTACATTTCTGATTGATGAATATAAATAGAACAACCCGATCAACTCCAAGGCAGCCTAGCACTTGACTGGCTTTTCAATCGCATTAGCACAAGAAGTGCGTTAAAAGAAATTATATTGCATCGAGACTGTACTACAAACTGCATTTCAAAGATCTAATTTAATGTATTTGTCTATGTCTGGAGTTTTGAAAGGATTTGTATTTTTTTTATAATTGATGGGTTCATGTTTGACCACTAATCTCACCACGTGCTGTGGTCAACGATGCAGCACGCCTGCATTGAAGAAACCAGCAGTGCGATGCTGTAAACATGTCAGAGTGAACACTTGGGCGGGGTACGCGATGGCTGAGTTGTCAAACCGTACAAATAAAATGACAGCTCACTTGTCGTTCACTCCGCCTAAGTGTACACCGTGAGATGTCGACAGAATCGACCGGCTGTTCACTCGACCCGGTCAGAGATCGTAGCTATCAGCCGGTCTACCCCGTCTACATCTCACCGTGTTATCCATTTTGTTTTTACGGTTTGACGGTTCACTTCATGTTTACTTCACCCAAGTTGACCCGGTTCAATATTTAATGAATCGCCCTGCAGGAAACAGAATCCGGCAGGAAAAAGTTTTACTGTAGTCTCACCAAAGGACCACCATGACCACTTACCACCATTACCTCTAACAGTTTCCCAACTTGTTTAAATTACTATTTATTTGTTTCTTTTAACTATATGAGCCTAGATTTACATCGTGTGAATAACATCAGGAGACTCCTATCCAGTCTCATCATGGAGGTGCGAGGTAACAGGCGTTGCACAGAGGGTTCTGGGGTGGGCGCTCCAGCCCTGACATGTGAAAATTCCCAAATAAAAAATAAATCTCGCGATAAATTCGCGGGGTTCATTCCGCCTCGAGCGCCCGTTCGAGTCGCACGCATCCCACCTCCACGCAGCTCTCCGCTACGACCGTAGCAGCAGACCCCCGGCGCTACGCCCCCGTAGCGCGCGACACCGCCGACCGCTACGCGCACCAGCTGCGAGACTCCGTGTCGTCACACAGCGTAGGTACGTTAGCTCGCCTACGCGTGCTACGTAGCTCCGCCCACTTCGTAGCAGTGCTACGAGATCTGCTACGCAGTCTCATAGCGTGCTACGAGGTGACTCGTTTCGGTTGCAAGTGAATTTATTCGCTTGCTACCGATAGAGATTTGCCCTTCAGGTAAAATCCACTGTTTGTGGTACTTGGTGGATACCTTACGGTGCCAACTAAGCCAAGTGGTGTGGACCCGACACACCTACCAAGCCCCTTCAGGGCTTGGTAAAGTCGGAAGGGTTTAGGTGCGCGGCCTTGGGGGATCTCCTAGTCGCGCCCTAAATTCTAATCCCGTTTCCTTCCAGGGTGCACCTGGTGACGGCTGGGTGTGTCTACCCCTACGTCACCAGCTTGGTCGAAAGACCCATAGGGCCCCACTGCACATTAAGATCGGCAGTGGGTATACAAGCTTAGGGCTCACCCTAGGCACTCACCTCCCTGACCGAACCCGGCAGGGAGGGTACTCATCCCCGGGAGCTCCCACCCGGGGAGTTAGGTTTAGTGGCCCTTCAGGCCGAAGACAGTTGTGCTGCCGGAGAGTTTGTTTGGGCTTTCTTCTCCCCGGCTAGAGCACTAGGAAACGCTCAAGGGAAGGGCTGTTTTTGGGGAACTGTCTTTAGGGACAGGAGCTTAGCTCCCCCCCCCCCCCCTCTCAGGATGGACGCCTCGAGCGCCATACCTACTCCTTCCCCATCGGTGGCCACCATAATGGTAAATAGTGCCCCGATCCCCGACCACTCTCTCCCCTCTCCCGGCGTAGCAGATGCCCTTATGGCACTGTGCGCCGCCCTTTGTGCTAAGTACAAAGACGACCCCGACGTAGCGTTGTTCAACGCTATCCTCGAACGTATCCAGGGTGAGATGACCACTGTCCCGTCATCTCCACCTAGGGTGTCAACCCCCCCCCCCCTCTATAGTGTTGGCACCTGCAAAACCATTCCCCCCCCCGCCACCACAAAAGTGCCCCCCCCCCCCCCACGACGCTCAGTCGTAGTTCTTCCCCCGCACCCGTTCGGTGCCCCCCTCCCCCCCCCCACCCCTACCCCATCAATGTCTGACATCGCCCAATTCAGCGATGCCTTGGACAGCCAGCTCACTCCCGAGCTGAGCGCCCCCGCCCCCGCCCCCGTCCCCTCCAACACAATGGAGTATGAGTCTGGCTCCGAGTCAGACTCGGATGGACACCACTCCTCGAGCTCCTCGGACAGCTTCATAGTTGTCCAGGGCAAGAGGAAGAAGAGGTCAAATGCTGCCCAGTCAGCACCCAAGGCGAAGAAGCCGACCCAAAAGGCCCCCTCAGGCCAATCTTCCCCTCTCCCCTCCCCAGCCCCCTCTCGCCCCGCTTCACGCGCTGGTACCTCCCAGCAACGAAGCCGCTCCCACAGCCCTATGGCCATTGCCACCCCGGCACCCATCGCCCCCCCTAAGATGAAATCCCCACCCCCATTCTTCGTCCACGAAAAAACCATGTGGACCGAAATCTCTGCGGCGTGCGATGCACGCCACATAAAATTCACTCGTGCCCAGACTGTCAACCTGGGCATAAAAGTAACAGTCCCCACGGCCACTGATTACAGAGGCCTACATAAACTCCTCCGGGAAAGGAACATTCCGTTCCATTCCTACTCTTTCGAGGAGGAAAAACAAGTACGTGTGGTCGTACGTAATGTCCCACACGAAATATCCGTCCAGGATATTCTCAGCGACCTTAAGTCGCAAAAAATTCCGGTGGCTGAGGTCCACCGAATGCACCGTCGTGGGGGTAAACCCTACGACATGATCCTGGTCGTTTGCGACCCAGTTGAGGGGTATCACCCCATTTTCAAACTCAGCCAAGTCTGTAGGCTCTCGGGCATTAAAACCGAGAACCCAAATAGGAGTGGCATAGTTGGGCAGTGTCATCGCTGCCAACTCTACGGCCACACTCAGCGTAATTGCTACGCTAAGCCAAGATGCGTCAAGTGCCTGGGTGACCACGGCACCGCTGACTGCACACGCCCTAAGGACCGATCACAATGTGTCGAGCCTCCCAGCTGCGTGCTGTGTGGTGAGACCGGGCACCCGGCAAATTACCGGGGCTGCCCCAGGGCACCAAAATCTTCTTCTCCCTCACTGGCAAAGCGCGGTAACGTCCGCCAGTTTAGGGAACGCCCCACCCAAGCCACCAACACCCCAATGGCTCAAAGCCATCAGCGCCCCAATCCCTGGAGGGCAGCAAACCACAAGGCCCACTTCCCGGCCTTGAGGACCACTACCCCTCAGGCTTCACAGGCCCCTCAGGCCTCCCCTAACGCCTCACCTTCTAAGGCCATCCCCGCCCTTATGGATGTAGCCATCCCCCCATTCTCCCCGCCAACGGCTTCTCGCGCGGCTCTCGCAAAGACGAGGCCCCCCGCACGCCTATCACCACCCTCCCCTCCCCCACCAAAGGCTACTCCCGCAGCTGTCCCAGCTCCCTTAGTCGAGACAGTCGAAAATGTTGATGAGAATCTGTCTCTCATCACTTTCCTGGCCTTTTATTCTGATAGGGCCCTCGCCTTAAGCGCGGCACTCAAATCCAGCGGAGGCAACCATGCCTCAATCTATAAGAACTTCAGTGATGTAAGTCACTATATTTACAAATTCAACTCCATAGTTAATGGATAAGTCCACTAACCGTAGGCTCAAACCGAAGGCCCTCCGGATAGGGCTCTTCAATGCCAATGGCCTTCTGAGCCAGCGTGACGAAATCGCCACATTCCTCCGCGATCATCAAATTGATGTACTTCTGGTCCAAGAGACCTTTCTCAAGCCCCAACATCGAGACCCTAAAATTGCAAACTACCGTTTAGTTCGCAACGATAGGACCCGATGTCACAGGGGAGGTACCCTTATCTATTATAAAAATTCACTCTACTGCATCCCTGTGGATCCTCCCACTCTTGCACAAGTAGAGGTCTCTGTCTGTCGGCTAGGTATGACAGGCCATCAGCCCATCACGGTCATCTCCTCTTACATCCCTCCTCCTAGCGCCAGCAACACGGCGGCTAACACCTCGGAGATAAAAGATGACCTCATTAAACTTCTCGGTTTGAGTGATTCCGTCATTCTGGCGGGTGACCTCAATGCCAAACACCCCTCGTGGAATAGCCTCACGGCCAACCCCAGGGGGAGAGTCGTTTTCGAACTCTCCGGCCCCCTCAACTTTGATGTCATCGCTCCGATGCATCCCACTCACTACCCTCATGACCCCAACTTTCGTCCTGATGTGCTCGACATTGCCCTCTTAAAGAATGTTAGCCTAAGGCTGCATTCTGTGGAGACAATTGACGAGCTAAACTCGGACCACAGGCCCGTTATTCTGGAACTTGCCCCCAGATCGGGAACCATGGACCCCACTCAACCCCCTCCTTCCCGAGTGATCACTGACTGGAGAAAAGTAAGCGAAAAGCTGAAAATCACCACGTCACCTCACTTGGATAAGATTCCAGATCTCATCGAGTCTGCCGCCGACACGACGGCTGCAGTCGACTCCTTCACGGAACATGTGCGATCCGTCCTGAGCGAATGCTCAAAGGAGGTCCCGGCGATGAGCGATCATCGCTGGAAACTCCCGGACGAGGTGCGTGCTCTGCTGACGGAGAAGAACGCGGCGGTCCGTGCCTACTCTTCCTTTCCCTGCCACAGTAACAAAGTTCACATGCGCTACTTACAGCGTAAAGTAAGTCGCGCCATCGCTGAACTGCGTAACAGTCGCTGGGAAAAGATGCTTGGCGACCTCGAACCCAATCACCAGGCCTTCTGGGAACTCCAGAGGAAGTTACGCGCCTCTGAAGTTACAACTATGCCTCCCCTCACTCGCCCTGACAATACCATCGCATTTGAAGACGATGAGAAAGCTGAATGCCTGGCCGACAGCCTAGAGTCCCAGTGCTCTCCTAGCTCCTACCCGGTAGACCCAGTTCACCTCGCCAAGGTGGACGCTGAGGTCGAACGTAGGACTTCTCTCCCCCCCGTTGAGGACCCCGAAGACCCCCTCCCCCCCATCACTCCAGATGAGGTGAAGGATATAATCGGGAAACTCAAACCCAGGAAAGCCCCTGGGTCAGACGGTATCACCAACAAGGTGTTCCGTTTTTTCCCAGCTTCCCTTATCATGTTGATGACTGCCATTTTCAACGGCGCTCTGTCCAACAACATGTTCCCACAATCGTGGAAAGAGGCGACCGTTATCGGTATTCCAAAACCGGGAAAGCCAAAGTCCTCCCCTAATAGCTATCGCCCCATCAGTCTGCTCAAGGTCTTAGGTAAAATCTATGAGCGCCTTATTTATAAGCGACTCAGGGACTATGCCGAAGCCAAGGGCCTCCTCCCAAATGAACAGTTTGGCTTTCGAGCTAATCACTCATGTGTCCAACAGGTTTACCGTATCGTTGAGCATATCAGCGACCGCACTCAACGCGGTTTAAAAACGGGAGCCGTGTTCTTTGATATAGCGAAAGCTTTCGACAAAGTCTGGCACAATGGCTTAATTTATAAGCTATACAAACTCGGCGTGCCTGACCGTCTCGTGCTCATCATACGAGACTATTTGTCGAATCGCACCTTTCGGTATCGTATCGAAGGTGCGCTTTCCTCCCCCCACCCTATCCGAGCCGGCGTCCCTCAAGGCGGTGTGCTCTCACCCTTATTTTTCACGCTGTTCACAAGCGACATTCCCAGAAATGACAAGACGCAGTTAGCTCTTTTTGCCGATGACACGGCCATCTATTGCTCAGGCAGTAGTGAAACGTCAATAGCCAAAAATCTCCAGAAGGCGGCCATCGACCTAGGCGATTGGTTTAAATTCTGGAGATTTGAAGTTAATCCCGAGAAAAGCCAGGCGGTCTTGTTTTACAAGCAGCGGGCTAGACTCGTTCCCAAACCACCGAGTCCGATCACCATGTTTGGTAAGCAGATCCCGTGGGAAAAGCAAGCCAAATATCTAGGTGTGATACTAGACCACAGACTCACTTTTGCTGAGCACATAAAAACGGTACGTTCGCGCGCCGCTTTTGCTCTAGGTAGACTCCACTCCATGCTGAATGCACGCAGCAAGCTGTCCCTTAAATGTAAACTGCGCATTTACACAACGTGCATTCGCCCGATTATGACTTATGCGTGTGCCACATTCGCACACTCAAAGTCAAAGCAAATCCACAGGATGCAAGTAGTCCAAAACCGATTTCTCCGAAAAGCCACGGGCGCCCCGTGGTTTATTAGGAATGAACGACTTCATGTCGACCTCAAAATCCCGACAATAAAACAATTCATGAAACGTCTTACAAAGCGTTTTATTGAATCAGCTGAGAAACACAGCAACCCTTTGATTTCAAAGGCCTCACAATACACTCCCTCTCGTATTAGCAAGATTCGCCGTCCTCGGCATACACTCGTCGAGTCAGATGACGAGATCACAACGATTCAGGAAAGCTGTAGGGAAACCAGCACTCTTAGAAAAAACAAACACAGACCGCGTTCCGTATTCCGACCTCGCCGCCGAGGTCCGTCGCGACGCCCCATTCAAAACCCTCCCCGACTTTTGCAAACGAGCCAGCCCGCGCCGCTGAGCCCTTAGCTTTAATAACCCCTAAATAATAAAACGACCCAGCCTGATTGTCCCTTGCTGTCCCAAACTGACGCCGCTAAGCCGAGGTCGTATTCCACAGGGAATGCCCTTAGCGAGCGGTCAGTAGTTTAGCTTGTAGCTAGATTTGTTGCCTTGGCTGGGGGCCTTAAATTCTTTTGAGGCCACCACAGGTTAGTCCGGTTGAGCAGTTGCTAGCCCTTGCGTGTTAACTTGCTAGTGGTCATACCGGAAAAAAAAAAAAAAAAAAAAAAAATAAATTCGCGGCACACCAGTGTGCAGTGGCAGTGCTCGAGCGGTAGAAGCTGTTGGGCTCCTTCTATATGCTGTGATGGTTCTACCACCATCACCTCAAACAGTTTCCCAACTTGTTTCAATTACCATATATTTGTTTCTTTTATATGAGTCATACTGGGCGTAAATAAATATTTTTTCTTCCTTCTTTCTTTAAGGTTCTTTGTATTGATCTTACTTCCTCTGCTACCGCCATCCAACCATTGTTCATCGCTGCTGCAAATAGCCTTACGACATTCTACTTAGCATTTGCCTGTCACTCCATTTGTAGTCACCTAGGTAATCCCTCATTAAAAACTTGCGACGATAATCACACGTTTAGCTCATAACATGATTGTAGGTTTGTAAGGTAGTGTTATCAATAATCACACTCTTGACGACATAATGGCTAACTGTGATGCGTTATCAAAGACCTGATAATTTTAGCTTAGAAGACGTAAAGGCAGTGGTTTAGGTGAAGTAGGAACAATGTTTTGTATGGTTGAATCATGGTGAAACATTAAATGCCGTGCGTTTTCTTTGCTTTGTGATTACAGCTGTTTTATGGCCGTTTTCGAATTAAAGTTTTCTTTTATTTCCTCACTAGCGAATTCCAGCTGCATCGACCGCGTGAAAGTTGAAAATTATCCCAAAACAAAATTAATACGTGAAAAGGTAAAAATACAAACAGACCGACCGACAAAGTCACTTTCGCGTTTATTTATTTATTGTTTCGTTTATTATTTTCGAATGGTTAATGTAGAAGGATATCAACCTAGTAATTAATGTTAACGTTAGCCTAAAATTGACCTCACTATAGAGTTTTTATTACGACGTCTCTTAGTTGTAAGGAATATTAAATATTTAAATATTATTAAAAAAAACATATTATATTATTAAAAAATTAAATTATTAAATATTTAATATTATATATGTATACGCTTTATGCATTAAAGTTATCTAAGAATTCTTGATTATATTAAAATGTATCATAATAAAATCCATAATAATACTACAAATGCAAAAGTAACACAATATGTCTGTTTGTCATTTACTCTCCACGTGACCTCTAATGGCTGAAAGAATTTGGATGAAATTTGGTCGAAAAACGTCGGAAATTATCCCAAGGGAAGTTACTCCCAGGATAAAAGTATCCTTTGTTCTATTCCATGACATAGCGAGCCATGACAATGCAGCATGCCTGTGCGCCTACGCCATCAAATATCAAATGACTCCTCCAAATGACTCCTGCACTGGGCGGAGCGGAAGGGAGTGTCAGACTCTTACTGATTAAAACCCATCCGTGCTCCTTGTAGAGCCTTTTGCTTTCCAAGGCCGCAGTAACTCTTTCGAACAAAATCTGCAACCCTGGCAGGGTATGTAACCCCTTGTCATTGAAATGATGCTGCATCAATATGCGCCATATTTTTTTTTTGGGCCCTAACGGGTCCCGTCTTTCATGCTGACATCTCTTTGAGGCGCGCGTGGAACACAACGCGCCGTCGACCTGGACCTGGCTTTGATCGGACGGCGAGCCACCCAACGCTCGCCGTACGCAGACCCGCACCTACGGTGGCCGGGAATCGCCCAGCGATTCCCGACACTCGGGGCGTCTCCTTATGTTACAGCGGCTGGGGCGTGAGGGTTGTTTCTTCCTCACGCGGCTCGCCTTCTCTTTCAGCAGAAGAAGGTGACGGCTTCCCATGCCTCCTTGCTCCGGACCATGGATTGAACCAGGGCCGAACGCGAGAGGTTGCCACCACTGATCGCCTCGACGAGGACACAGCGGTGCTCCACGCAAGCGGGGCAGACCTCCATCGTATGCTTCGTGTCCTCCGGGCGAACCTTACAGTGAAAACACCCAGTGTCAGCCTTTGTGATATAATTACTTTTCTATTTATAGATCACCAGAATCTTGTTTCTTGAGCTCTAGACAAAGTATAAAAATATTCTTATTGTAGGATTGTCATTTAGTGCCGGTATCTGACCTGAGACTTTCGGATGAAGAACGTTAAACCCTTAGAATACCATCCATTCATCCATCTCATTAGGAAAAAGTTGTGTTTGATTAAGAAGTTTCAATAAAATTATGTTTATTGTTTAAGTTGATATTTTTAAATAGATCAGGCCCGTGGTTCCAATTTGACCTGAGAAGAATTAGCGAAACAAACTCATCGGTCTCCTTAAAGTCCATAAAAGTAATTTTCAGTTCAATTTCTTAAATCATCAATCAATATTATAATATGTAATTCTTCCGTTACTGAGTGACTGACAGGCAACGCGATGCCGAAACTACTGGTCGTAGAAAGCTGTTGGCATGTATGTCCCATGGGAACAGTAGGAGAGCACTAAGAGACAATTTCCCAAAATTCCTGTAGAAACGGGAAAAAACGGGATATGCGCGTACGAAGCCGCAGACAAAAGCTACTCGCTGATAAAATGTCACTTGGTATGTAGCCCCTTTTTTATGGATGGTAAATCATCAAATGACTCCTCCCGCTCTGAGTGGAGCGGGAGGGAGTGTCAAACTCTTACTGACTAAAACCCATACGTGCACATCCTCGTAGTGCCCTTTGCTTGCCAGGGCCGCGGTAACTCTTTCGAACAAAATCCACAACCCTGGCAGGGTATGTAGCCCCTTATCATTGAAATGATGCTGCATCAATATGCGCCATATTTTTTACCAAGAGCACTCAATCTGAAAAGTACTTGTAAATTTATTCGTAATTTTAATTCAAATTGTTAGCTCACAAGTGCTTTGGCACACAAATATTTTGTATAAGAAATTGACTTGTTCACGAATTATTATTTACTAAATAATCCAAGTGAATTGAGC
Source organism: Melanchra persicariae (assembly GCA_947386135.1). Lineage (NCBI taxonomy): Eukaryota > Metazoa > Arthropoda > Insecta > Lepidoptera > Noctuidae > Melanchra > Melanchra persicariae. The sequence goes on along the minus strand of OX376661.1, from coordinate 983,053 downwards.
TGGCAAGTTATCAAGTACCCACTTGTAATAGCCGCATTAAAACTTGAGAGTATGTACTTATTACTTCACCTTGACTTGGAAACGGGCATTTATAAAACATTAAAATGTACGCACTTGGGTACGATAGGTACTTGTCGGTATCTTAAAGTTGGATTTTACAGGTTTTCTTAATGTCATCTTAAGTACACAAGTACAGATTTCCTGGATTGTTAAGCACGGCAATTAAGATTGTTGAGGAGACTCAGTCGAATCGTTACGATTATTTACACTAAGCATTGTTTTAATGTGAGGCGAGTTGTTGACGGAAACCTACTAAGCATATATTATGCATTATACATGTAGCAGTTTATATATTGTTTTTCAACCAATCACGTCTCAACGGATTTAGATCAAACATGGAACATTGTCGAAATACACTACTCTTTCTCCCAGCATTTCGATCAAATTTAATAATTTCTGACTTATGAAACTAAAAAATAAAGTCTAGAGACTTTATTTTAAACAGATTTACTCGTGTTTGAATTTACTACTAAACGGGGGGTTTAGTAGTAAATTCAAACACGAGCATATAAATTATTTTGAAACAGTTATTTTTGTAAGCAGTAATGGTTCATTTGTATGTTAGTCCGCTACGATTATAGTTGCAATTGAGTGATATCTTTGTTTAAAACTTGCTTGATAAATGCTGTTATCATTTTGCTTTTCCTTATTATATTAATCAATTGATAAATACAACGCTAGTTGTATATCAATGGACGAATATAATAAAAATAACACCAGTAGCGGCTACTGGTGTTATTTTTATTATTAAACAGTCAGATTTTATTTCATACTTACTACATTTTATGTACTTAGGGATAAGGAAGCTGACCACACACGTCCTGAATTTTATGATTTTTCAGTTTTTGTTCCCTGTATCACCTTAATCGTATTTTACGTACATTTCAAATCTGTACAGCTGTTTTTAAGAGGGCGCCGAGCGCGCAGTGGCGCCCTCATCGTTTGTTTGGGTATTTATTTTATTTTAGAATGAAAATGCAGAAAATAAGCACGTTAAGTTGTGCTCCACAAGATTATACGTTAATGTTATTATAAACGGTAGTTTTAAATTGTTTAGCTTTATTATAATCACTACATCGGATAATTGTGGCCACTATTTTCCGTTATAGTGATCATAATTAAACTCATCATCATCTGCCTAGCGTTTTCCCAACTAAATTGGGGTCGGCTCCCAGTCAAACCGGATTCAGCTGAATACCAGTATTTTACGTGGAGCGGCTGCCTACCAGACCTCCACAACCCATTAACTGGGTAACACGGTACTTCTTGGTAAGACTGGTGTCAGATTTTCTGGCTTCTGACAATCCGTAACGACTGCCAAAGATCTACAAATGACAGCCGGGACCAACTGCTTACCGTGCTTTCCGAGGCACGGAGGAGTCTCGGTATGTTAATATGATCACCCATCCACAGACCAACCTCGGCAAGCGTTGCTTAACACTGAAGATTGGTCCGTGCGGCTGTTATAATTTAGCCACGAGTTCCTCCGATTATAATTAAACTAAACAATTTAAAACTACCGTTCATAACAATATTAACGTATAATCTTGTGGAGCATTTTCATTCTAAAATAAAAGAAATAACCAAACAAACGATGAGGGCGCCACTGCGCGCTCGGCGCCCTAAGCAACGAAAAGCACTTCCTCTTTATTTACATAAAATAAATTTATATATAAAACTTCTTAGTTTTTTAAATAAAGTATGCCTGAAAAAATATTTGCATGTTTAATTAAAGCAGCAAATTAGGCCTACCTGAATTATGTTAATTAATGACAATGTTCTAGATATAAAAAACTACTTGTGAAGACTTGGCCTCGGCCTTTGATAATGTCGTCCTTAAAATGTACATACCTACTTAAAAACCTACAGATATGTGACAAGAGTAATTTGCACATTTTTAGAGATTATATCAGACATTAAGACATACATTAAATAAGATACGCTAACGTGGGAGTTGAATGTGAATCTCTTACGTGTTTATTATATTTTTGAGCGGGGGCCTCCAAGGTTCCATCATCTGTCCTCTTTTATTTTGTAAAGTTTTCAGAATCTGCGCAGATTATTGTAATTTTTATTAATAGCACAACCAGAACTACAGTAATTGCTGTAATTTACAATAAAACAAAAGCAAGCATACAACGCGATTTAACGGAATATCTCACCAAGATAACACGTAATTATTTTTATAACACGGGTTAAGATAATGCAAAATATTTCATTTTAATTGCAATCTTATGCAAAAGACTTTTCTAAGTGATTGGGAAATTGATTATCTCGTGAATCTAGTTTTTAGAATTACTAACAATTAATTTCGCGATCAATAAACTTGTCAGTATATAATTTGTTGTGGAAAAAGGATATGTATACATTTTTTCCTTGTTCTGAGGTAATCGATTACCTACTAATACCTACTGCTTACTTTTGTTAAAATAGGGCTGTTTGTATAAATTCTCATCCAGAGAAATACTAAACAAAGAGATGACAGCATAGTTGACGGGGTCTGGCAGGGCCAGTGCCTTCCAGGGTTGCGGAATTGTACGAAAGAGTTACCAAACAGCACTTATTGTTCCATGTAAAAAGATAGAAACTTACGAAGGTGACATAAATAAGTCCATCCTTTGTGTAGTGTATGTACGAACGCGGTGGCGAGTCAGTCATTCACCAGCCGTAGCCGGGGGCACACGTGTTCTGTATCTTGCATACCCTATATCCACCTGAGTGCTTAAAAGTGTGTTTTATTGGCTCCTGAGACATTACACTTTGTATCATAAATTGGTTACTTACAAATAAATTAAAACTAAACATAGATAAAACAAAGCTTATGACATTTTATCAAAGAACAAGAAAACGTAACTTAAACATAACTTATGCAGATCAAACAATAGCTGAAATAAGCAGTGCTAGATTTTTAGGACTTCACTTGGATACTCAATTAAACTGGAAATGTCATGTAGAAACTGTTTGTAAAAAACTAAACCAGTACTCATATGCGCTCTATAATCTAGCAAAGATAGTAAATGAGTCCGTTGTTTTAGTTTCTTACAAGGCCTATATGTTACATCTGCATTACGCGCGTTTAAGGCCCAAAAATGTGTGTGCGTGCTGTGTTTAAGCTGAAACCAACTGAAAGCTGTGTTCGATTTATACATAGAACTCAATGGCTTGGCACGTGACGATAGGAAGAGGCCAGATGAGACTTTCGGGACATGAGCAAACCACTTGTAGACTGTTCACGTGACCAGAGGGCTGGACTTTTCTTCGGTCAAAGAATCAGCATTGCCTTTCAATGCGGCAATGCTGCCAGTGTTCTGGGCATTTCTCCCATCGACAGCGATGTGGATGAATGAATTTTTTGATGCTCAATGATTTATTTTGTTTTTATACGCGTTTGTTTAACATTTCGCGAATTTATTACTTAGCTGGTTTAGGTTAAATGAAAGGGATTCATGAATAGATTTAAATAAAAGGTGCATGTACAAAAGGGATATAATGCGCGGTAAGTGCAGTGTAAGGGTAAGTTTAATTGTCATTGCGGGAGATTTATTGCTAGGGTGTCAGGAGAGCTTCAGTCTGAGCATAGTCCAGTGCTTATAGCTAGCCTGCCAGGGTGGCGGATTTTGTTCGAAGAGTCACCGCAGCCCTGGAACGCAAAGGACACTAGGAGGAGCACGGGTTTTTGTCAGTGACACTCCCACCTGCTCTACCCAGAGCGGAAGGAGTCATTTGATGATTTCCCATTCATAAACAAAAAGAACAGATAGCTCTTCTATATTTCACAAGCGTGCTTGGTTGGACTCAACGGTCTTAAAATGGTGAATGGTGATAAGTGATCAAATCTTGATTCGGTTATTTTTCAGTACCCCAATGCTTAGCAGGTCACTGGTCACTGGTATGGTTAGCAGGTACATACTCGTATGTATGTCACAAATATTCTGCGTTATTTTTACTTGGTTAATCATTAAATTTTGCAATTTTTCGGCATGGTGACTCAATAAATTAATGCCGCAACTGATTTCCATACAGATAATGTACTTATCAGTATCAGAACATCGATGTATGATAAAATCTATGGTTTTGAATTTTAATGGACATGGAAAAATATTTCAATAAATTGTTGTCATTACCTAGGTATTTTGATGGGGAACAGTCGAATAAACAAATTTAATATAAGTAGACAGGTAATTTTTGTTTTGACCTTCACTGTAAATATTAAAAGATTTGATCAATGACAAAAGGTTTTTAGGTTCTGTGGAATTATTGAGGAAAATATTAAAAAAAAATTACCACTGTCTATATATCTACCCGAACTTGTTATGCATGATTAAGCACCAAGAGTCCTATACACGTATAACCACTTAATAAATTCACGTATTATTATACAACTGCATATATAAAAACTCCCAAAACTTTTTGAAAAACATAATATGACAATCAATGACTTATTTTAAAACAAAATAAACGGAGATAAAATTAATAACACAAAAAACACATCAAACATCTTTGTAGCTGTTTCATTGCACTTCGATTCTAAGGATTCTAATCACATTGACCGAACCCAAAATTACCTAGTTATTTAGCATGTTATTAGTCAGGTCCACAACCTACACACCACAGGCCAATAAAATGTCAAAACCACAGTGCTACAAAAACTTTGAATAAGATATAAAAACTTTTTGAACCTGCTGAAGATTGTATAAACCAGGGCTGAAGCCTTTGAAAATGATAAAAAGTGAAAAAAATAATATTAATAGGATGAAACCCATTGGAAAAGGAAGAAAATATAAAAAAAATGAAAGGAAAAATAAATTACGGGCTATCTTAATAATATTAGGGCGGGAAGTGGATGAGTTTTTAAGGGTAAAAAACTGTTTATCTCGATTTCCGGAAAAACTACAAGTCCTAGGAAAAAAGTTAAACATTGTCATTTAACTTTTTTCCTAGGACTTGTAGTTTTTCCGGAAATCGAGATAAACAGTTTAATAAAAAAGTTAAATGACAATGTTGTAGGTAATAAAAAGGATTATGGATTTGTAATTTTTTTGATTTGATAATCAAAAAAATTACAAATCCATAATCCTTTTTATTTATACTCTAAAAACGTAAGATTCCATGTTACATTGATATGTAACATGGAATCTTACGTTTTTAGAGTTAAACTGATAAAAGAAAGAAGAAATTGATAAAATACATTATCGCCGAATCTAATTGAAAAATAGGGTTTTAATTGTGTAATCAATTTGATATTTAGGTTTAGGTTGACAAGTACCGTTATGATGATGGATCCAGTTATTACAAATAAATCGAAAACCTTTAGGTACCCCATATTTTTTGATGAAGGACAAAGATAATAAAGAAGATTTAAGATTTTTAGAGTCGAAAAACCCAAATAGAGCAACATGATTCCTTAAGGAAAATGTTTCATAGTTGGCTTTACGTGTCATTCTGACCTCAATATCTTTAATAATATTGTACAGAGGTGGAAATGATTTCTTGACGGTAGGATAAAATTTCTGTTCTTTCATTAAATTACGAAAATTCATTCATTTACAAAAAGCTACATAATCCCTGAATACCAGAGGCTATTTCAACCTCCTGGAAAATGCACGATACCTGTAGGTACTATAGAATTCGGTAGAAAAGCTGCTCTGTAAAAAGCTATTTAACAAATAAAATATAGTATCTTCTTCATTGCAGAAAGAAAATGGCGGGTGTAGTGAAGCAGATAACGATAGAGGAAGAGTATAAAAAGAACCCGGACATCTCACCAGAAGAAATCAGGAAGCTGCGCGACTGGCTGAAGACACAACCACATCTGCCTGAGAAACATCTTACAGGTAGGAACATACATTTTTATGTATTATATACTTTATTGAATACCTCTTATTAAGCACAAGAGAAAAATTTATAAAAACAAGTGTACAATGGGCGCATACCTATTGCAAGTGGCATATTTAGAATAGAACACACCAACTCACTAAGGGCATGTACGCACTATGCGGATAGCCGGAATGCGGTCAACCGTCCGGTTAACCGTTGTCAAAAAAATGTATGAAAAATTAGTATTTATGCGCACTGTCATGCGGCTGCCGCTCAACCGTTGCGGTCGTTCGCAGCGCTGCGGCCCGACTGACGGTCATCCGGACGGTTGCTATACCCACTACGCGGTTAGTACCTTTTTCTTTGTTTCTTTTTCTTTATATAGCGCAAGTAAATATAATAAATAGCTGCGACTTCTTTAGCGTCCATCTTCGAAATGGTTCGATGAAACCGCAACGTTATCCTATCCGCACTTTCCGGTTGCGGTTACGGCTAGCCGCCGCCCGGTTAACCGCAGTTGCAACCGCGTCCTGCGGCTAACCGAACGGGCAGCCGCGTTGCGGCAAACCGGTTAGTGCGTACGTACCGTAAGAGTAGCTTACCAGCCGCACCAGCCAGCAGTGAACTGCCGACAGTCGGTCAAAGGGCCACTTTTCATTCCAAGAAAGAAAGAAAGAAAAAAATGTTTATGTGGGACTCACGCAAGACAAATAACTAAACAATATTAAATTGTAAAAAAGCTTTTAAAAACGAACAATATAAAAGACCTGTGCGAAGCGGAACAGGCTGCGATATAAAAAAATAATAATAATGCAGCGCAGCGGCTCTACCATGACGTGTTAAAGCGTGAGTCGTTCGAGCGAGAAGGAGGGATGCCGCTATACACCCTAATAGCTCCATCCCTCCTTCTCGCTCGAACGACTCACGCTTTAACACGTCATGGTAGGGCCGCAGGTTTTCTAAAGAAGGTACAGGCATCAATTCCCATGGATGGCTAATAATAAATCATTGAAACCTTTAGTAAAATAGTCTAGGTTCTTAACGATATTTTCCTTCACCGATGTCAGTGGTACCTTAGATAAGATTACAAGTGATTTATATTATCTGGCCTAACTTAATTCTGAATTAAAGTCGCAGAAGTTAACGTCATGATGAAACTGAGAATCTTATTACCATTGTTTCTTATGTCAGTTATGTTTTTGTAATTAATAAGTACTTGTACGACAATTAATAACATTATACCTAGATATACATTAGTTGTATGCCATTGTACCTGGAGGAACTTTGAACTCTTAAAACATGCGTCTGGCCTAGTTTAGGAGGCATCAGTCGCAAATTTTTGTGTACTTATGTATGTTTTTCTATGTGTACAAATAAACAATAATTATTACTTCTTAATGAACACATTTTATGGTTGATAAAATTGTTTATAATATCCTTACTTACAGTTGCATAATTATTATTTATTTACTTCATGTAAGTTTATTTATAAATAAACTATTGTGTCTTTCTAGACATTCATCACGTTCAGTTCAAACGTGACATTTTATTAACCTTTTACTACTGATAGTAATCGTTCTTGGACCCTCCTATTCCATTGTTTATGATGTACATTTGTTCTTACTGTATAATTTACATAAATGCTTGAAACGTCGTTAAAGGTCTTCAAAGAGTACAGCCGCACCCCAAGCACTTATGTAGGTACATGCCTAGAATTCCTACAAATATTGCATAGCAGATAATTATTATCTACTAAATAACACCTTATTGAGTTATTCAAATCGTGATAAATTTTAAAATATTAATTAGTAAAATATTCCTGTAATATTGCCAGTAAATTAGAACTCATGGCGAGTTCTAATTTACTGGCAATGTTTTTTATAGTCAATAGTTCTAATTTAAACGCTTTTTACAATACAAGTTTTGGCAACAATTGATAAATGGGTACCTAACGAAAAGACAAAAAATCGAGTTACAAGAAAGATGACAACAAAAAAAAATGCAATGCTGATATATGACTCTTCATAGCAGCAATGGTCAATACAGAAGATTGATAGCTTCGTGATTGACAAGCTAAGAATACGTAAGTGCAATTATAAGTTACGCTTGTAGTAATAATTACATTGCATCGATTCTATGGAACCCTTTATGTGCAATGATTGGCTGATCAATCATGATTGATATCTACTTGGAGCAGTTTATTAACGTTTAATGGAATAGAGGCTGAGAATAAGTAGTTACCTTGTGTATTGTTTGAAGTTAAATTAGTTGGACTTAAACAATGTTAATGTCCCTTAGTCTCTGGTGACCTACCTACCACGGGAAGTGATGGAATGGTGCTATTCTTGTACGTCCGACACCATAAAACTTAAGACGAACGCCCACTTTCTGATTTGCTAACGGTCAATTTAATTCTAAACGAGACAAGATAAATTGACGCTATACTTCTTACAAAAAAACGACTTGTGGAAACGTGCACACAGATAGAATAAGACCTGAATTTCCTTCTTTATATCCTTCTATAACGTTTCCATTTCTTGGATACAGGCTTCTGCCCAATGAGAGGGAGCGGGACATAATCCGTTGCGGGGTCAGCGTGGGTTGGTGAATTAGTAGTTGATAAAGCTAAAATGCTTATAAATTATGTTCCAGATATAGACCTGGTGATCGTGTACCACTGCTGTCAGAAGAGCATCGAGGTGTCGAAGCAAGTCCTGGACCTGCACTTCACGCTAAGGACTCTGTTCCAGCCTTTCTTCAAGGATCGAGTGTTTGACAAGAAAGCCGAGTTCGCCTTTACTACAGTGTAAGTTTCAGCTCCTTGTCGGGGTGACTTATTAAATACTTTTAAGTCACCGGAAATTGCAGACTCAGTAAGATTGTAATAAATATTTATTAGATTATAAATTCACGATGTATCTATTATGAAAAAATCGTTTTGTATACAGGCAATAAATTCCATCCATCCAAATTCAATAATTTCCAATAATTTAAAAAGTTTTACAATTTCACGCGATGTTTTATAATCTTACGGCGTTATTAATTTTCCGGATTTTTTTTTGGTAATATACTCGTATACCAGGCGAAAGTAATCATTAAGTAAAATAAAAGTTGTTCACTACATTTTGTCGAGTTATGCAAACATAGTGTACAAAATTTATGGGCCTTTTTTTGACTAAGTGCTGTCAAAAATCTATAAATATACAACATCACGCTACGGTCGATAGGAGCGGGGCATTCATGAAAAATGTGACGCAGACCAAGTTGCGCGGGTCAGCTAGTCTTAAATATGACCCAGCTGAACGCACATCGATAAACAAACCCGATGCTGCAAAGTTGGGATAGAACTAAAATGTGTTACCATACAACTATGCTCTTCCCCTACTATGTTGAGTCATTGCCATTATGAATCCGTTGTGAAAAAGGGATAGCGCTATTTTTCATGTGTAGATCCGTCTGCTTCTCACAACGGAATGATGTTGGCATTAGCACATAACAGTTCCCTGAGGAGCTCTACTTGATTGTTAAATCTATAAGTTCCATTTCTTATTTCCAGATTGTGTGCCCCACTACCCACCCCTACAGTGGAAGGATACCGGGTAGTCTACCTCCGTCTTCTGGACCCAGACCCTCGTAACTTCAATCTGACGGAAGTCGTGAGAGCCTTCATGATGGTCTTCGATTTGTGGCAGTATGAAGAAGGAACTTGGCCAGGGTACGTATAACAGAATGCGTGGCAACTAGAAGCAAGTGGCCAAACCAACATCTGCAATACTAGAAATATCGCAGTTGCGTTGCCATCTCAGAGGTAAAACTTAGACGTGGCATATGGGTATAATTACACCGGCATTCATACCTTTCGGGACACAGTTAGCAATTGCGCTGATTGGCGTCAGAAACTAAACTAGATCAAATGAAGCCAATGTCAAAACTGTATATAAAGTAAAACAAAGGCGCCGTCTGCCTCTGAGGGTTTAGCACGAATGTTTTTGATGAATATTAACTAACTAAGTAGGTACTAAAACTAAATACTCGTTTCGCACATAATGTTTATTCAAATTGGATTCTATAAGTATTCATATTTGTGTATGATAAAAATTGTGTATGTCGCATAAAGTTTAACCAAAATACTATAGGGTTATAGTTTTCAGGGTTTCGCACCCAAAGGGTAAAAACTTATTACTAAGACTCCTCTGTCCGTCTGTCTGTCACCAGGCTATATCTCATGAACCGGATAGCTAGACAGTTGAAATTTTCAGCGATGATGTATTTCGGTTGCCGCACAAAAACAGAATAAAATAAATATTTAAGGGTACTCCCATAAAACAAACGTGACTTTTTTGCCGTTTTAATAGATAATGGTATACGTCATATTCGTGAACGGGCGCCGTTAGCGGAGACTGATGGTCATCTCTCAGCTGCCATGGTTTATTTTAATATTTTTGTTGAATTGTTTTTTTTTTACTCCGGACGCTTTTATCCTGCACGTCGTTTACATCTTTCTCACATATGTATATGTATAATGTCAACATGAACGATGAAATCATAATATTGCAATAATATTATATTTTTAAATGAGTGTCCGTGGAGTTTCTTGTGCGTTCTTCTCCATAGAGATCTACGATTTGGAACGTGCAAAATAGTTTCATCTTTTTGAGCGACCGACCATGAAAATTCAAAAGTGACTGTAAATGGTAATTGAAATAAATGCTTTGACTTTGAACCCTTCGTGCGCGACTCCAACTCGCACTTGGCCGGTTTTTTATATTCTAATCCACTTACATTAACGATACTGTACTCATTGTACTCATCATTATGAACAACTTTTACTATGGGGCCACCACTGAAATCACGAAGCGGGAAAAAATGGGATACACGCGTACGAAGTCGCGGGCAATAGGTAGTCGTTTATAAAACAAGGTCTTTTTCGCGTCACTAGGGCCAGGTCGTCGATCTAAGTAGTTCTGGCCGACAATAGCCGGAAAGAAGTCATTTATTGCTATGAGACAACTAAAAACACGACTAATAATTAATTTGAATTACTGCAATCTTTAACCCGGACCTGCAATGTGTGTAATTTATAAGAGTAACAAGTTTATTGCTCTGGTAACAGCCATGCTTTAACATGAGCACCTATGACTCATAATTGTAAACAGGGTGATTGTTAATAATGTGCGTTCCTTTAAAATGTAACCCATTTCCTCTTCATTTCCAAAGATGGCTATATTTTTTATAAATTGTGTCTAAGGGATTCATTCGTTCAAGAGCTATCCAAAAAGTACATGAATATCTGAATATCCAGAGTGGAACAGATTTCTCACTATTTGCAGTTTTTGGTCGTGAGGCAGAAAAAATCTTAAAATCGTCGATAACTCGAAAATAACACAATGTGGACTTCAAGTTATCGGAGTCAAAATCGTTGCAAATCAGCTCTTGTTTATCCCATTTTAAGGAACGCACTTAATAACTAATCACCCTGTTTATTTAGGAACATTGAAACAAAGTGCGTCATTTGATAGTATTATATAATAGAACACATTTTGATTCGACACAGACACAGTGCAATAGCTACAAATACAAAGTAAAAAGAATACAATATAACAAGAGTAAAAATAGGTATAGTAAAATTACGCTGAGCGTGCTCATACCGAAGGGGTTACGAATCGTTGTCAGCGTTTAAGGCCAGGTTTTCCGGAAAAACGTTGTTTTGCATTGTGTAAAATTGTGTTTTATTCGTAAACAACACGGATTTAAATTTTGAAAAAAATATATTACATATTTCACACTTCGATCTTGCGATTTCGGCCGTGCGATACACGATTACTTGCACTTTACTGCATCCAATTAAATCGCAAAGACAAGTCAAAATCAAGATGTAATTATCATTTCATTTGAGTTATATAAGGTTTTGAGTAATAAAACTTATACCACAATAAAGGTCGTAAAAAATGTGATATAAATCGGCCGTCATAATGTGAAATATGAAAATACGTATCCCACTAATTCCAAAATCAAGTGATTTTGTCGTTTCATGAGCGCGCCCCGTGTCATTTAGTCCCGAGCGGAACGTGTTGGAGGTCGGACGTGTGCCAAATTTTTGCGATCCCGCCACCCCCGCTAAGTTCTGTTACTGGCTAAGCCTAAATTGATTACCGCTCTAGCACTGCCGGCACACCAGTGTGCCGCGAATTTAATGTTTATGTTTATTTACGTAAGATTTATTTTTTATTTTGGAATTTTCACGTGTCGAGTGGTTAAATAATAATACTTGTATACAATTTAGTGTTCAAACAGTTGTAATATAGTTAGTTTTTATTAGATGTAGCTATAATTTTGTAAAAAAAAATGGGGGAAAAAAAAGTTGTCACGGCTCTTCGTTGCAGCGGTGACTACTTTTTTTTATAAACTTTGGCTGAATAAACAAAAAGGTATATAGGTATATACATAATTTACTTTACTAACTAGGTAAGTACCGACACGAAACAGATAAATTTCCACACCGCAAACATGTGTGTAAACAGTTTAATTTAAACCATATTTCAGTACGCATAAAGACGTGCGCTTTAGTGGTTTAGTTTTCGCGCGGAATAGATTTACCAACCGCATCGAGTATGTAAAACAATTGAATTTGAACCCTATTTCAGAGTGCATAAAGCAACCTCGCGCGCACATAATACAATGATTTACTGTTTTCAAATGTCAAATAGGTAGTTCACCCCGCTACGTTAGTCTTGATGGTTTCGGAAAGTTTATATAAGTCTTATAATATATTCAGTGTTAGAAGTATGTCTAACGCAGGAGATAGCCCTTTTGGCCGCAGCCAATTGGTACGACGTAGTCCCCCTCCGACGCCATCGCCGGCTGTCCAAAACCAAACAAGAGAACCTGTGCCGCCAGCAGCCACAGAGAACGACTTCCCAAATGAAATCGTCTCTACGTCGGAGATTCAGAGATGGCTTGGGTCCATCGACACAATTCTGAATGAAATCTGCACGATTGTGGGAGAGGGAAAAATGAATTCCGACCAAAAACTCCGTGTCACCGGTCTTTGTCGAAAAGTCAATCACGGGACATCTCAGATGGCCGTGTTGTACCAATCGCTGAAGCAAAAATCAATCCAAGCGCACACCACTATCCAGCACCTGCAAGTGCAGCAGAATGTTTCGGAATCCCTTTGTCAGTTCAAAGAAGTCATGGAAACGAAAATGAGCCGAAATCAAGCAGATACTAGCTCCTACGCTAACATGGTGAAGAAAGGTACAGATAAATTTATTCGTCCAGAAAATATTAGTTCGGTCGCTATTTATCCCAGCGATAAGACTAAAACCAGTGATGATACCAAGTCGTTGGTTCAAAAAATTATCTCGCCTGAGGAATTGAAGCTCCATGTCCGCGGTGTAAGGAAAATTAGAAACGGAGGCGTTATCATCCGAACGGATAATCAAGACGACATTAATAAATTAAAAAGCTCGCAGAAGCTAGTTTCCTCAGGCCTTAAGGTTGAAGAACCGTCCAAACGTCGCCCAAGGATTGTGGTCATTGGTGTCCCCGTAGCCCTTACGGAAAAAGAGGTTTTCGAATGCATTTACGTCCAAAATTTGAGTGATAAATTACCGAACGTTACTCGTGAGTCCTTCTTAGAAAGTTTGAAGTTGAGCCATAAGTCAGGTAAGAAAGAACGACCTACCTGCAATTACATATTGGAAGTACCTGCAAATATTAGGAAAATCTTGATTGACCAAGGACGAATCTTCATAAATTGGACATCGTGTCCAGTGAGAGATTTCACGATTGTGACCAGGTGTTTTAACTGCCAGCAGTTCGGACATGCAGCCAAATTTTGTAAAGAATCGAGCGCTACCTGCAACCTCTGTGGTGAAACAGGACATTCATTCAAGGAATGTAATAATAAAGGTTCTCCGCCTCAATGTGCGACCTGCAAACGCTTTAAGCGGAAAAATGATCATCCAACAGGTGATGTAAATTGCCCAGCACGTAAATATGCAGAGGACAATTATATTAATTCCATTGACTATGAGGGCGCCTAGGAGCGCCGCCAATTTACTAGTTAATTTAGCACATAGATAGTAGGTTAACTTCTACATATAATATTCTTTGCATGGCTAATCAGCTTATGTGTGATCTCGATCGGTTTTCCGTGTCTGAAACTAAAATCTGTAATGTCGAGGAGTGCAAAAACTTAGTTTTTAAAGGGGACAAAACATTGACCATTCTTACACAAAACATACGCAGTATAACCCGTAATTTTGATGGTTTCCAAGTTTTGTTACAAGATCTTGATATATGCTGCGACATTATCGTTCTGACAGAGTGTTGGTTATCTAAGCAGACGGCCAATTTACCAACTCTCGATGGATTTAATCTTCACAAAAGCGACAGAACGTTCAACCAGAATGATGGTGTCGTCGTTTATATTAAAAATAATTTAAAAGTATTAGTAGAGGAACCTATTTTTCCAGACTGCAATTGCTTAGTAATTAAAATGTTTCCCGATACAGTAATAATGGCTATATATAGGCCACCATCCCTAAGTATTGATGGGTTTTTGAACTCGCTTAACAGTAACTTAAGAAAATTATCCTCGTTTAAAAATATCGTACTGGTAGGAGATATCAACATAAACATTGCCGCCGAAAAAAATGATACTCATTCTCATAATTATCTAAACATTTGCTCTTTTCATGGATTATTACCAGCTCATTATCACCCAACCCACCAGAGCGGCTCTTGTCTGGACCATATCCTTATAAAATTGCGGAGTCCTTCCAAAACCTTAGTTACTAACTCATCACTTACCGATCATCAAGCTGTTTTACTAACATTGCAAATAACTTCACCTCGTAATAACTGCATGCACAGCTATACTAAAATCAATATGACGAGTCTTGAAACTGACTTACGCGGTATTAATTTTGACCCCGTTTACAATTCACGCGATCCAAATATTTCTTTACAATACTTCGTCGATGTGTTGCAATCTACGATAAGGAAAAATACATTTACTAAAGTAATACCTAGGAAATATGGTAATATTAAACCATGGATTACGCCCGGACTTGTCCGCTGCATTAGGCATAGAGATAAACTCCACCAAAAATTAAAAAATACACCGGGTGATAAACAACTATCAATTATTTACAAACGATATAGGAATTTCTGTAATAACCTTTTGAAAAAGCTAAAAAACCAATACGATCAGACTCAACTACAAAAAGCAGGTAAAAACACTAAACTTATATGGAAATTCATAAAAACTAACACTATTAGGTCAAAAAATGCCGAACCAGCACTTGATCTTTTATCGTCTGAGCGGAGCCCTACCGAAGCAGTAAACAAAACTAACAACTTTTTCATTAACGTAGGAAAAAACTTAGCAGAAAAAATCTTATTTTCTAATAGATCTAGTTCTTCCAGTCATAGCCAAACTAAAACATATGCAAAACAAAACTCTTTTGTCTTATTAGATACCGATGTTGATGAGGTAGTAGATATTATAAATGGATTAAAAGAAATTTGTGCCGTAGGATATGACGACATACCTAATAGCATACTAAAAAGATTTAAATACGTCATTGCCCCTCCTTTAACTCATATTTTTCAGTTATGTTTAATCAGAGGAATATTTCCTAAATTGCTTAAAAAAGCCGTAGTCACCCCTGTGTTTAAATCTGGAGACAAAAATTGTGTAAATAATTACAGGCCAATATCAGTTTTAACTGGCCTGTCAAAAATATTGGAAAAAATTATAAATAGTAGATTAGTAAAATACCTTGAAAGTAATAAATTACTCTCTGATCAACAATTTGGTTTTAGGCCTAAAAGATCAACGAGCCAAGCTGTTCACCATCTAACAAATTATATAAGCACAAACCTGGATAACGGTCTGCACACCCTAGGGATCTTTTTAGACCTCGCCAAGGCTTTTGATACAATTTCTTGTACTTTGCTTTTGAACAAGCTGGAGAAGCTGGGAATACGGGGAGCACAATTGCAAATATTATCTGATTACCTAAGTGATCGCCATCAGTCTGTAAAAGTGGGTCAATGCATCAGTTCTGAACTTAAAAATACCTGTTACGGAATCCCACAGGGTAGTATTTTGGGTCCTACCTTGTTTCTTATTTATATAAATGACCTGTGCAATTTGACCCTCGAGAACGGTTTAATTATTTCATATGCTGATGACACAGCTCTACTTTTTACAGCTAAATCAAAAGTCGAGGTCTATGAGGTAGCACAAAATGGTTTCGATACTGTTTCTAATTGGCTTCACGATAATCTCTTAAGTTTAAATACAGATAAAACCAAATACCTATTATTTACAATGAGAAACACCTATCCAACGCTTACTAATCTAAGCATTCAAGCGCATAACAATTGTCACCTTCATTGTGCTGATATCGCATGTACTTGTCCTAGTTTAGCAAAAACTGACCATATAAAATATTTAGGTATCACGATTGACGCAAACCTAAACTTCCGCAAACACATCGATTTATTGTGCAACAGAGTGCGTAAACTAATATATATCTTTAAAAACTTACGTAACATAGCCGACTTTAAATTAATTAAACAGGTTTATTTGGCTTTGTGTCAATCTATTATTACCTACGGTATTACGTCATGGGGTGGAGCCGCTAAATCGATCATGCTGCACTTAGAACGCGCCCAAAGAGCAGTTTTAAAAGTTTCTACTTTTCGCCCCTTTCGATTTCCCACAGACCAACTATACATGGCATGTAAGGTCCTAACAGTACGCCAACTATTTGTTTTGCAGGTAATTTTGCTCCAACATACTAACCTTTATTTTAACCCATTACCATCAGATAGAAGAAGAAAAGATTTGGTATGCACTAACTTTCGAACTAAACATGCTTATGCTCAGCGATTCTACTTATTTTTAGGACCCTACTTGTATAATCAGTTTAACAGAATACTAAAGATCTATAGTCTAAGTTATAATAGGTGTAATTTACTAGTTCAGGAATATTTAGCAAAACAGAATTATGCAGACACGGAAAAACTTCTAGAAATTGTAAAATAAAGCCTCTTTTCTAATGTAATTAACTTTAATTAATTATTAAGTCTCCACTTTATTGGCTACAATATTGTTCGTAAATTTGTTTAAATATAATATCATACTTAATCTAGTTTAAAATAATATTACTCAACATGTTACTTTTAAGTCATTGAAAATATTGTCTTCTTTTCTTTTATTATTTTGCATCCATTTCATTTTGTTTTTCATTTAAATGTTTGATCTAAATAGATGGCCTGAAACACAGGTTTTTTTATTAACCTAGATCAGGCAGGTCTACATTACAGTTAGAACTAAAAACATTCTCAATTGTAATTCATGTAAATCACAATTGTACTAACTTTTTACTTGAATAAATTATTATTATTATATTATTATAATATTTGTTATTTATTAGAAATGTCCGTTTTCACTTATCTTACTCCTAAACAAATGCAAAAATAATAGCTCGTATTTCCTACATGAGAGTTGAATATCGGTGCAATAATGTTGTGGTGTTCATGTAGAGAAGAAGTATAAGTGTAGTTATACGCTAGGTGGGTACCTACTCACAGCCACCACAACACAACAAATAATAATATTTATGGTGTCCGCAACGTTTGTGTAGGTCTCGTCTATGCCAAACAATACGCGCAGCGCACTCGTGAGTCGCGTGCCATAGTGTAAAAGTGTTACAGTATGACCATTTCCTATGAAAATATTATAATAACATACTTTTGGTAACGTTTAGGCTACCGGACCAGCTCATTTATGCGCTGTACACTAGAGTCCATCCTCTTACTAATTACTAACAATGTATCAAGTTATGACAAGACATACAAAAAACTATGTGGTCAGTTTGGATAGTTTTTCCAATCCAATGCGTTACTTTATCGGTGTTTATTGGCAAGAGGAAAAATGTATAGAAATTATAAATTACATACACTAAACTGTTTTTAATTGACTATTGTATTGTATATTATTAACCGACTTCCAAAAAAGAAGAGGTTCTCAAATCGACTGTTTTTTTTTGTTGTATGTTTGCTCAGCGATATTTTCGCCAATTGTCAATCGATTTTGATGATTCTATTTTTTTTGGAAGTGTATCTTCCCGGACTGATCCCATTTCAATTTGGTGAAGATCTGATGAAGAACTTCGGAGACAGGTAACGGAACTCTTCATTCCCGTATGAATTCCCGTTCCCGTATAGCCGTACAGCCTTCCCCATGAATGTAACTATCATAAATTCATAATCATAATACAAAAAAGAATTTCTTGCACCGCGTCGCACGCAGTCACGCAGGCTCGACGCGTTCTCGTTTGGTGGCCGCGTCTCGCGCACCGCCCGTTCGATTTAATAATATTGTTGATTTATTTTAATTTTACATTATCTCCTAAACGGTGAGTTCAAATAACATGCTGTAAAAGACAAAGTTTATCTTCATAAAATTATCTTGATGATGAAGTAACTTTCGCTAGTAAGGATTAATATGCCTGCCTAATATTAATGCTGAAATACCACCTTTAATTTTTAAATAAATTATTTGACATAAAATGCCTTAGTGTGGCATATTTATAAGAGATAGATATAGGTGTGACGTCGCGGACTTTTTTTTAGATCGAATGAAAAACAATATCTTTGTAGTACATGGTACTTACGTATAATTAGCTATTACCACAGCGCACTTAGCGCACTTCCACTTTATAATATTATTTAGTATAGATTTGAATAAAGTAGTATCTCATTATCATTATTGTAACACCATAAAATACATAAAGAAATTAAACACACACCATATTACAATTGTATCCTATTTATTTATAACGGTTTGCTATCTATGTTTCTGTGTACGTGCGTCTGTGTGCCTGTGTATCTGTCTTTGGCACTGTAGCTCCGTTATCTTTATTGAACAGGGATATTTTGTAAGTTTTTAAAATTTTACTTGTTAATTACCAACAAATCAAAATCAAAATTTGCGTTACAGGGCAATAGAGCATGCGGAAGGGCGTGACTTGTCTCCAAAATAATACTCATTTATTGGGGTTACTCCCGACGGTATAGTTGGGAACGACACCATTGTTGAAATTAAATGTCCAATAACGGCATTTAGAAAAGGGAAATGCTGCTATTGAAGAAAGTAAAATACATATATTTAAATTCGATAGAATAAAACATACCAGGGTTATAAACAAAAAAAGTAATTGGTATTACCAAGTGCAGGGTCAACTTCATGTAACAGAAAGGAACCAATGCATTTTTGGAATATGGTTCGGTGAAAACTAGTAGTAGAAAATATTTCAAGAGATGACGAATTTTGGCGGGTGCATATGGAGAAAAAATTTATAGATTTTTATTTGAAATGTATATTGCCAGAGATTGTGGATCCGCGCCAAAATCGCGGTATGCCAATACGAGACATAATATTGAAAGAAAACAAAGAAAATGTTAATGATAAGCCTGTGCAGCCAGGTCCAAGCAAATCCAAGGACCATATTCCGTGTCAATCTACTCAGCTAGGTCCATGCAAACCGAGACAGCTACAGTTCAACGAATTTTAGCCAGTTGCATTGGTAACTTTTATTATGTTAACTATTTGATTAAAAAATATAAAAACGTTTTTGTTTTTTTTTAAATAGCATCTAGGCAAATTCCAAACCATTTATACTTCTAAGCTTTCTTGAATTATAATATTCAAGAATTGTAACATAATTTTCCTAAAGTAAGTGTGCCTACCTACTACTTGATTTTTACGAAGGTATCGCACCAAAGCCAAATAGCGCGCGACGCGTATTTTTGTATCGTACTCGTATTCATAATTTTCGTGTCAGTCAGATTTTAAATCCACCATATACTCTAAAATAAATAAGTATTATTACTGATTTTTAATGATTAGTAATTGGATTCAAGTTTGTACAATACGTACTTAATCCATCTATAACCTTAAAAAATACTTAATAGAAAAATAAAACAAAATAAACTTATACTAATCAATTCAAGTTGATCTACTGCATTACTTTATCCTGTGACGGAACTTAGTACCTACCCGAGTCCGTGAACTCATGAGCGAGCGGTGCGCTTGGTGCGCGCGTCTCCCGCGCATCGTAACTTATTACGTATTGCTACTCCTTGCGGGGCCTGGGGTAAGCGTTAGATGCCTACGCGCTCAAGTCAGGCTCGCCTTAAACACAAAACAAACACAAATACCTATAGCAGGCGCCAGGTAAATTTGCAATAACGGTCAATGACCCCACATACAGTTATTGACTATTTAAAACAGAAATAAATACATAAAGCTGTCCTGAATCGACTTGTATCGTGATCCTTTTCTAATTGTTTTTTTTCTAACAGGTTCGTAATTCTCATCGATATGGACACGGCAACTCTAAGTCATATCACTAGGCTGGACCTCATGGTCGTGAAGAAAGTCTTATATTTCTTACAGGTTAGTACACTTTCAAATCAAATATAGGTACGGAATCCTAAAAACATAGGTACTGTTTAAAGGGACTCCCGAGTTCATCACTGAATACAGGCATCTATATTTTTTATTTTATTGCCTTATTATTATTTATTAATTTATTTATTTTATACTTTATTGTACACCTCATTACAAGAACAGGACAAACATTTATAAAAATAAGTGTACAATGGGCGGTCTTATCGCACAAGGCAATCTCTTACAGACAACCTTTGGATGGACTGAACGAAAGGAGATAGATTTAGGGTTGTCAGTGTACAAACGTTCTAAATAATACTAAATATACATAATAACATAAAATACACAAAAACAATAACAGTTAATATACTAATAAATATCAAATATATAATTGGGAAAGGAGTGAAAAAAAATTAGAGTGAAAAGAAATGCTCTTTCACCATTTTTTTAAATGCTGGTAGCGTTTGAGCACGCCTTACTTCTATGGGTAATTAATGCATTCCATAAACGTGCTGCTTGCATACTAAATGATTTATCAAAGAAGGAAGTAGAATGCATACGAATACTTAATTTTAGATTTTCCGATGATCTCAAGGACCTAGAATGTGTGTCACAGAGGAACTGAAAGCGTTCTTTAAGATAAAATGGAGTAGAAAGATTAAAGAGCACATTATAAAGTAAAGAAAGTATATGGGCATTCCGGCAAAGGCGAATAGGAAGCCATTTGAGCTTAGTACGAAATTCAGAAACGTAGTCATACTTGCGCAAGCCAAATATAAACCTGACCCTTAAATCGGGTTATGGTAAGAGACGATGTGGCCGACGAATGAACTCACGTCTTCTCTTGACATTAAGACTTCCCGCAAACGGGCCACCGACCACAGACATCGGTGGCTGGCGACAAGCTGTTTCATTTTTGTATGGAATCGCCGAACACGTGTAGCGAGTGGCGTCCACCTCGCGACTTAGTGTCCGCGACACGCCACCGGTGGCGGCCACTTATGACGTTCCTCTCGACTTAATGATATACTAGTGGCGGCCACCGGCAACCCTTGTTTCATCATATCAGCCAATTGCCGTCCACTGCTAAACGTAAGCCTCGACCAAAGAGCGCCAACCATCCTGGTGTTGAGCAGTCCGCATTCATCCGGTGCTAGCCACCTTCTTCAAATCATCGATCCATCGTGCCGCAGGGCGTCCCACACTACGTTGCCTATACGCAGTCTCCACTCTAGTACACGTCTGCTTCATCGACCGTCTGCTCGTCTACAGACATGGCCGGCCCACTTCCATTTCAGCATGCTGATTCTTCGCGCAATGTTGGTGCGCGGCTTCCGTTTCAACACCTTCATTTGCGCGGTACCAATGGACTTGGCGCGCGATAGCCTCGGGCTGTGTTCGGTGGCCCATTTGCGCGGATCCTAAGACTTCCAAGTTAAACAATAATCTCCGGCAAGGAATTCCACTAACTTGTACATAGAACGAAAACATTCCCAAAAACAATGAAACTTTTACACCTTCCAGGAATGCATGTTCTGCAAGCTAAGAGGCGTGCACTTCATGAGCGCCCCCTACTTCATGGACCGGCTGCTTATGCTGATCAGACCCTACCTCAAGAAGGCGCTGATGGACCTAGTGCAGACCCACCAGGTTGGGGCCGAGTCGGTGTACAAGCTGATCTCTAAGAAAGCCTTGCCGAAGGAGGCAGGCGGGGAGTACAAGGATCATGTTACTTTAAGAGGTTTGTAGGTGTTCAAGGAATATTTGAGAAAATGAATTATGAAATAGCTCATGCCCGCGACATCGTGTCGGCTTCAAATTTCATGCAAAGTTCCTCTCCCATATCCCCCCCTTAAAGTTGAAAATTCCATAAAATCTTTCTTAGCGAATGCTAATGTTATAAGTAAAATAAACCTGTATTCCAGATTTCAGCTTTCTCTAACTTGGTAGTTTTGGCTGTGCGTGTTAAATAGTCAGTCAGCAGGAATAATGATTTTATGAGTTTTGATGATGGCACAAAGTTACATTATAGAACATTACGGTTCTGTATTTCGATGATGGCTCTCTAGCAGTCTAGTCTAGAATTGTGTTACTTTATTTCGGAGTACAATCGACTTGGCTTTATCTTTTAAGTTGAAAAGGCTTACTATCATGATGGTCCCTATTAAATATAGAGGGCCGCAAGCTCAAAAGCAGCTTCTGCCTATTTGTCTGCATAGGAAACTATGCAGACAAATATTCTCGAAAGGGTGGTAGACATTCCAACGGTCAAATGCTCGGGTTACTTTTGAAAGTGAAACTTGCGTCTCCGATTCTATAAAAACTGGACTACACCAATATCTTTAGATGCTATTTGCAAACATTATTATCTAATTCCCCACTCCCATTTTCCCCAGATGAGCTGCTCAAGCGCATGCAAGCCAACTACGTCTTCGTCCGAGAAGAGAACAAGCGCCGTGTAAATGAGTCCCTCCGACCGGGAGGAAAGCCTTCCCCGGCAGAGAAGGAGTTTGGCCTTCAAGGAAGCTTCAAGAAATTGGAATTAGATTAAAACTTGGTTTAGGGATGGATATAGGAATTAAATATTTTATTTAAATGTTGATGTTTTATTTTTCGATGAGCTGGGTTTTGAGCTGATAACGGATGAGGGAAAGCGATGGATGAGGTGAACGATGTAACGTACGAGCCCAGAAGAGGTCTATTCACTCTTCCTTTGAAGGCAGATCGGAGAGTTAATGTGGAGGAGTTGGATTTTAAATGTAAATGTTTTCCATGGTGTTTTGGATTTAGTAGGCCCGACAGAGGGAATATGTACAGACTATTTGAGTCTATTCATTGGTTGCTATTCTAGTAATACAACGTTTGAAATGAGATTCTTAATGTTGGTTGGTTCTTTCAATCTTTGGGTGATGCAGAGATGTAATGTTATAACAGTTATTTTATTTGCAAATATTATGATCAGTAAAGAATAAAGTCGCAGTATCGCAGCGTTTGGAAGGCCTCCCGCAAGGTGGACCGATGTCCTGGTGAGGGTCGCGGGTAGCCGATGGATGCGAGACGCACAGGACCGGTTGTTGTGGCGACAGCTGGGAGAGATGATGATGGCTGCACGAATGCACCCAGAGATATAAAACAGAATAGTGTAAGAGTAATGTCGACTTGATTATGTTTGTGGTGCAAACATGGGCATATGGCCAGAAATCGCTCAAGACCGAGTGGATCAGAAAGAATATGGGAAGACCTTCCTAACAGTGAGAAAAAAAATTGGGTATTCGGGTGATCGAGGCTAGCACGGGACAAATGGAAGCATGACATGACTTTACAGTCAGCAGCGGCTGGCATGAGACTGTCTACTAATGATGATGATATAAAATGCTTTTGAATTTGGTATAGGACTACAGTACTAAATTATTATTAAAGCACAAAAAAAATACTTTTACGTTCATTCCCTTTATGATGTAAGTACCTACCGCTAAATGGCCGCCATGAATAATCGTGACGTAGAGACATCGAATTAAAAACCCATCGCCATTATTGAAATTTTTGCTTTTGTAAGTTCTATAATTGTGATTATTGTGACACATAGTTCACCGGATGAACATATTATCACTTTTGTGTGTCTAACACATCATTTTAACTATGTTTTTGCATATAGAATTAATTGACAGTGGCAGTGGTCAGTCCTTGGAGTAACGTCAAGGTTTTAAGATGAACTTCGTCGGAATATTGTTGGTTGTCATGGCTATGGCTTTTGCTCTTGTGGTAAGTTATTCTTTAGAACACGGTTTGTCGCTGCAACATTTTTCAAACGATCACGTTTTTTATAATGTGAAGATTATTGGGGGGCGGGCTGTAAATCAGCGTTGACTAGCGTTGTGGCTATGCTACACACTGTTGAGCAGTGCTGCGTTGCTGAGGCCGTTTATTTTGCCACACTGCTATTTAAAAAAAAAACATTTTTTTTTCATAAAATTATGACTGTAGTGCTGGCAATAAATGTTTCTTTCTTTCTTTCTTCTATATTTTAGACCATCATTTCAATACTTTCGAAATTGCATCAACACTCTCAACCGTTTTGATAGATCTCTACAATTTTGTCTCCTGTTTGAAATCAGAAAGATTTTTAAGACAGCTTTGCCAAAGACACCTTTGGCACCCAATAAAAAAAATTGTGAAGCACGAACAAAAACACGACTCAAAAGTTCCGAACAAATGACTTTTCAAGCAGTATGATGCAGTTGGGTCACATCAAATCTTTGATTGAACTAAATTAAATGGCTCCAACTGTAACAAACTGCTAGAAAGTATTTTAGATACCTATATCAGCTAACCAACTTCAACCTTAAATATGACCACACCTTTCTGGAACCGCCTTAATGTAAAATAACGGTGGCTCCATGTGAAATGCCGGTACTCACCTGCATCCTGCATCCGAGAAGACTAGAAGCCGACTCCAACGTGGCTAGTAAGGTTAGGCAGATAATGGTGACGATTAGGAGATGTTAGAAAAGTACAGAGTCTTTACCCTCTGACTTGATCATGGTTGCAATCTAAATTTGGAATATTTCCAGAGTGGGATGTCTGCAGTTGAATCGTCTGCAGGCTGCCACGGAGGCGGCGGAAGACCACCTCGTCCCCCACCCACTGCGGCCACCACCGCAGCACCAGCTACTACCAGTAAGAATACTTTCGATATACTTGGTCGGTCAAATGTGAGAAATACGCTTGAGATGAAACTAAAAAAAAGACATAACGTCAAACAAATCCTAGATCGCGCTGTCAAACTTCTCTACGCGATTTGAACTGATACGACAGCCCGACCACCACCATCAAGCTGCTGCCCACCAGAAAACACTTGTTCCAAATACTTACCTCTGTACAGACCATATGCAGGCTCACACACACCTCATACATGTGATGACAAGACCCAAGTTTACGTAACCAGACAAGTCATGAGCATTAAAATTGGTTTGAAAAATGCAAAGACCTGAATTTTCACCGTAAACAACAACCAAAGGCAGAATGTATGGTGGTGACGCGCTTACATACGTGTCACGCTCTTTGCCAGTCTCTAGCGCTGGAAGACTGTCTAGCGCAACTAATGCGATCCCTAATCTAACCTTAGACGTGTCTGTAATGGGTTGTCGAGGCACTTCGATGTCTCTGATGAGGAATGACGAGGAGATCACAGCCCAAATAATGGATCAAGGCTAGATACACCCTGCCAGATTGAAAGCGGGAATGGTTTTGAGCGTTAGCCGTTTTGCGCGGTAGTGACGCATGATATTTTTAAGATAATATTATTTTTAGAATAGGTCTGTACACCTTATTTTGTTTTTCAGGCATATGCTAAATAGCAATTTTGTGTGTGTGCGTCACTTTCACGTAAATAAACCACTTTTTTTTCTTTCTTTTAAACTATACAAAGGTGAAGATTCTGTTTTAAACAAGTTACGCTGATATCTTAGATCCGACTGTTTCACAATAAATAAAAAATAATTTGTCGTTTATTTATTACAGACGCGACTAGCAGCGGATAAGCCACAACGCTACGGAACACTGCAAGCCTTGAAACATGACGACCAATAGCAAACTATACTGAAATCATGTTATGTACAAGTTATTCACAAATATAAAACTTAATCTCACTTTTTTTTTTATTTTAAAATTATTTCTAATGATAATAAACCAGTCAACACAATCTGCAACGCCGTACAAATCGCAGATGCATTGCTCTCTCAAAGAAATTGCTGAAAAGCCTCAAAAACATTGCTGAAGAAGCCTGTGCGTGCGCGAAATCTATACCGCCACATACGAACTAAACCGACATCTCCTTGATCTACATAATACAGAATCTAACCATGAGACGATGCTATGGAGAATGAGGATATTTCCACCCTATTCCCCATACTGCTAATGCCTGTAAAGGGGACAACAGCAATGCTATTTAGCTTAATAAATAGATAATGTGAGGAATGAAAGTATCATAAGGAGATGGACTATAATTTTGGCATTCAGCTGCGAACTGAACTATTGTTAGACTGGGTGTCAAAATATTGATGTTTCATCATCTACGACACGGTTGGCGCAGTGGTTGAGCGATGGACTGCGCTGCGTGTCGCGGGTTCGATTTCCGCACGGAACAAATATTTGTAAGACCTACAGATAGTTGTTTCGGGTCTGGCTGTTTGTGAATGTGTGTTTATGTTTGTCAACGCACCCACGATACAGGAGTAATTCCTAGAGTGAGGTACTCTTGCCACTCTGGGCGGAGTGGTATTGCCAGACTCTTACTGACTAAAACCCATCCGTGTTCTTTCAATTCAGGGCCACGGTAACTCTTTTGAATAATCCCGCAACTCTGGTTCGGATCCTCAAACAAAGGCTGGCTTAAATGCAAAGTAGGTGATGAGACTAGATAAATACCAAAAGAGTAACGCGTTGCCCAGAACATGGGTTTTGAATGAACAAATAGATCAGACAGTCACTCCATGTAAAATAAGTAATGCATCAGTATAGTTAGACAAGTCATAAACTATTCATAAGTACGTATGGAGGGAAGTGGAAATTATATTTTTTCCTACCTACTCCTTCGCTGTTATTTCTGATTAATTTCGTTGCGGGTTCCAAGACAGTTGAATCGTTTCTCCGGGACTCGTCGAGCTTCGTTGACTCGGCGTTTTTCTGGTGGTCGCCACTGTTGATTCTGGCTTTCATTAGTTGGTTTGGGAATGTGTGGCGGGCTTGTCCCAAAAAAAAAGTACGTTTAAAAGTTTAAAAGCTGCAAACTCCGACATAATTGGGAAAAGGATCTTTGACGGTAGTATTGAGATGTCAGGAGTCAAATACGTTCAAAAAACAACTGGAACAAACGGCTTAAAGTGGCTTCCGAGGCAATGAGCGTGTGATGTAACGGATAGACACTAATCCAAGCTTCGTTCTGGGCAGTCGAAGCTTTACTGATAAATCCGTGCGGATTTAGTTACATGCTGTGTGAGCCGTGGGAGTTCCTTGAATGAGAAGTTCAGCGTACAGAAGATGTCGCGACGCTTGAGGCGAGGAGCAGCAGTACACGTCTTGATGATGCTGATGATCCCCTAAAACAAAAAACTACTACCTACTGGTAACACTGAAACACACACTGTGGAAAACTGAATAACGAAATTGTCGATGAATTGGTTGTTTATTGTTACCACAGTTGAATACATTTACTTTACTTCAATTTATATCGAAACAGAACAATTTTGATTATTATGGTCAATTTTTAGTTCAAATTGTTCGGAATTCAGACTGGCTTTTGACTGTAATTTCATCTGGGTTTTGTTTTACGTTTTGTAGAATCCCTTCCTATGATGGAGTGCGAGGCATAAGAGATGAAAGAATAGAGAGGATGATTAAAAATATCTAAGTAGTCCGTCAGATAGATCTCCAAAAAATAATAGACACGTATATTTTCTTTTTTCACGTTTACAAAAAATGAAAATGACACAGTGCGTTGAAAACTCGTGTGACGTCATATGTAAATACACTTTTTACCCACACGTGACGTCACAAGCCTGATCTGCGTTTTATCTTTGTCTTTATTTATTGAAAATACGTGTATAATATTTTTAGAAACTCTAAATGAATGAAATAAATAGAATCATTATATTTTTTAACCGGGAATCATCCATATTGTGAAAGAGAAAAAGAATGAAACATGAGGATATGAATGATGCGTGACGGAGAATGAAAGAAGAAGTTATGTAAGACAGAATAGAAAACATTTATTTGACACAACACATAAAAAGAAAAATTATATAATATAACAACGATATGCTAAGAATTTGAGGAAGACGCGTTTGCGCAAGTAACATTATTATTCGTTGTTGTTGGTTTTGTCAGTCGATTTACTTTGAGTAGTCCTTCTGAATTTGGCCACTTTGTACTTTGGCATTCAATACCTTAATTTGTGAGCCGGTAGATTATAAAGTTAGTTTTTAACTGTCTCACTGTTAATTTTAATTTAACTTTGTCGGTGTTTAGTTTTATTTTATTTTTTTTGACAATGTTTTGCCGGCAGCTGTCAGTTGTCAGTGTCATTGTCATCACTGTCTGTCAACGTTCTAATGTGGTCGCGTTCCGTTTCATTTTACGTAAGGTTCGATATGAAAATTTTTCTTTTACAATATTGTGTTGCTTTTTATTTCTGTTTTTCTTTTTTTGTATTTAACTTTCTTTAGTGTTTCTTTTCAGTTATATTGTACAATTTCTGCCAATATACCATGCGAGTTGGGGTGGTTTCATATTTTTATATTTTGAAAGAAAACTTATAATTAATTTAAATTTTAGTTGTATTGTTTTATATTTGTATTATTATCTATATTTATTTTTATAATATGAACGATGTAGCTGATCTTAACGACAGCTTTTTCTCGTGCTCTTCTTCCGATAGTTTTGCTAGTGCGGATAGTGACTCTTCCGCTCTGCTTACTTTACATGATAAAATTTCTGCTCTTTTCACTAATAATCTCAAAAATCTGCATATAGCGCACATAAACGCCCAGAGTGCTCCTGGCCATTATTCTGATCTTCTGGCATCCTTTAGCAGTGCTCACCTTGATGCCCTGTTGATATCGGAATCTTTTCTGAAGCCTCCTCTTCTCTCCACTCAATATTCACTCCCTGGCTTCGTCTTGATTCGCAACGATAGAACCGGCAAAGGTGGAGGAGGTGTGGCCATGTATCTACGCGCTGACCTTCCCTATAAGGTAGTCAGCTCATCCCCCTCCATGTATTCTGAGTCGGCTGAATATTTGTTTGTTGAAATTACTGTTCATCACTCTAAAGTCTTGCTTGCAGTGCTTTACAGCCCTAATCTTCGTATTGACTACTTCGACTCTCTTGACTGCACTCTCAGTAATCTTTGCCCCATGTATGAGCACGTTATTATAATGGGCGATTTTAATACCTGCCTGATTAAAAATGACTCTCGCTCACTTAGGCTCCTTTCACTCTTGTCTTCCTTCAATCTTCAAGTCTTGCCTCTTTCTGCAACTCACTATTCTCCTAATTGTACGCCCTCTTTATTAGACCTTATGATTGTTTCCTCTCCCAATAATGTATCTAACCATGGTCAACTTTCTGCTACCTTTTCTTACCACGACCTCATTTATCTTTCGTACCGTATTCGTGTTCCCAAGCGTAAGTCTCAGCTCTTATATCTCCGTAACTACAAAGGCATTAACCTGGAGGCGTTGCAGCGTGATGCCGGTGATCTCGACTGGACCCCTCTGGCTGAGATCGATGACATCGATGGAAAGGTGAAGTGCTTTAACACGACCGTCCTCGCTTTGTATGACCAGCATGCCCCTATCCGACGTGTTAAAGTAAAATATAACCCTGCACCATGGATAACGCTTCAAATAAAAGAGTTTATGGCTCGCAGGGATAAAGCTAAGAGTAGGTACAAGCGCAGACCTTCCGAGGGAAATCTCTCTTATTACAAATCACTACGTAATCGCTGCAGGCGTCTGTGTCAAGATGCTAAGAGACGCTACTTTCATGAACAACTCGATAACCGCAGTTCTTCCGATGTATGGAAATTTCTCAAGTCCGTTGGAATAGGCAAGTCTTCTACCTGCCAGTGTAAGGGTGTGAACCTCAATGATCTTAATAAGCATTTCTCTCACCTTCCCTTTTCCCTTGATCCTTGTGTTAAAGCTGCGACACTTGAGAGTATTTCTAATTTTCCGTTGCCACAATGCTCCCACTTTGAATTTAGCGATGTTACCGAGGATGACGTTAAGAAATCTGTTCTCGCAATTACTTCTTCTGCAGTTGGTAACGATAAGTTATGCTCCAGAATGATTACTCTTATCCTTCCCTCATTACTTCCTGTTCTCACTCACATTTTCAATCACTCTTTTACCTCTTGCTCCTTTCCGTCAGTCTGGAAACAGGCTCACATCATACCTTTACCCAAAACTAACAATCCATCATTACTAACTCACTTCAGACCTATTTCTATTCTTCCTTTTCTGGCTAAAGTTTTTGAGCACTTGGTTCACAGACAACTATCTTTTTTCCTAGCGTCAAACTCGATAATATCCCCTTTTCAATCCGGCTTTCGCGCGGGTCACAGTACTGTTACTGCGCTTTTAAAAGTAACTGATGATATTCGCTGGGCTATGGAGAACAAGTCACTTACTGTCCTTGTTTTGCTTGATTTTAGTAGCGCCTTCAACTCAGTGGATTTCGACATCTTGCTTGGTTTACTTAAATCTATAAATTTCTCTTCTTCGGCTATATCCTGGTTCAACTCATATCTTCGGGGACGCTCTCAGTGTGTTCACCTTGATGAGTCCTTCTCTGACTGGTGTAATCTCACTGAGGGTGTTCCTCAGGGTAGCGTTCTCTCTCCTCTTCTTTTTTCGATTTTCATAAACTTTGTCACCAAAATAATCTCTTCTAGATTCCATCTTTACGCAGATGACTTGCAGCTTTACCGACATTTTACCCTAGCCGAGGCCGATTCTGCTATTGCTGCTATGAATCATGACCTGGTTTGTATCAGCGCTTGGGCTAAGTCATTCGGTTTGCAGATCAACCCAACTAAATCTCAGGCCATGATCATAGGCAGCCGATTCGTTCGGAATGCGGCTGTTGGAGACAACAAAGATGAAAAAGGCGACAAAGATGAGAATCTTTGTCGCCTTTATATCTCGATGGCGTTCGTATTGACTATGCCGAAACTGCCAAAGATCTGGGTGTTATTATTGACTCCAATCTTTCATGGCGTACGCATGTCAACGAGGTCAGTCGGAAGGTTTATTTCTCTTTTCATTCTCTGAAACGCCTCCAGGGTCTCTTGCCGCTGAGAACTAAAATTTCCTTGGCTCAAACAATTATTCAGCCGATTATAGATTATGCCGACGCCTGCTACCTGGATGCTACTGAGGAGCTATTAAACAAGCTTGAGCGTCTGCAAAACCTTTGCATCCGGTTCGTCTTTGGTCTGCGTAAGTATGATCATGTCTCTCATCTTCGCAAGGAGCTCAAGTGGCTCCCGATCCGTTTTCGTAGGAACACTCGGATTCTATGTCTCCTTTTTAATATTTTACACAACCCGTCTTACCCTTCCTACCTACGTGAGCGAATTACTTACGATCGCCCTAGTAACGCACCCTGCAGATCACACCTTAGATCCCTCCTTAAATCCCATCCACACAAAACCAGCTACTATTCCCACTCTTTCTCTGTCCATGCAGTAAGACTGTGGAACTCACTTCCGCCTAGCATTCGAGATTTGAAAACTATTTCTCTTTTTAAAACTCGTCTTAAAGAGCACTACCTTTCCTCTGTACTGTGATATGTATGTATATAATATATTTATTTATTAAACATTTATTTGTATATATTATAGTATATTATAATTACAATGTTTATGTAGGTTTATTTATATTTTAGTTTAAGGCTTCACATACCCTTTTCTCTTGCTCTTTCTTACACACTATTGTCTACATTTCTTCTATATTTCTCCTTTCGCAGGTCTGCTGGAAGAAATTTCTTAAGAAATAAGCAGTACCTTTGTACTATTAGTTTTTATGTTATTTCTGCAACTGTTTTTCTGTGTGTACATAAATTATAAAATAAATAAATAAATAAATAAACGATACAGTAAAATTGTGCTGAGCGTGGCCCATACCGAAAGGGTATGACTGACCAGCCATAAAGTAAAAAATATAGTGGTATTATGTTGCGGAATTTGTTTGAAATAGTCACCGCGGCTCTGGAACGCAAAGGGCATTTGGAGGAACACAGATGGGTTTTAGTCAGAAAGAGTCTGACACTCCTTTCCGCTCCGCCTAGAGCGGAAGAAGTCATTTGATGATTTCCCATAGTTAAAAAAAAACTATATTGTATCAATTCATCATTATTTTTTTTTGAGTATTTTGCTGCTTACTGTGCGCCCTAAAATATGTGTTTTCTGCCTTAAAATTGGGTAGCGAAACAAGAGGGAGTGTAGTGTCAGACGCAAACTGATTTGTTCCAGGGCCGCAGAAAATTTATCGAACAATTCCACAACCCTTGCTATCGAAATTGGGTTGCAGAAAGAAACAGCTGAAGCTTTCCTTATCATTAAGAACTGAAATTGCTATAATATCTGCCATCACCAGACATACCTACACCAAAACTATGCCTCCAATATCTAAACGATTAGCTAAGCTATAATTTTGTCGCATCGGCGCGTACAAATCACAGAATAACACTTAGCGGAAGGTTATATTTAAAATAATTGTTATTATATCGCTCACCGGATACACAATTGTCACAAGTGGTCAACTTCCTAGTTTTCCCCGGTATATATACTAGGAGTACATAGGAGTTCGTCAGTTCGTGATCACAAGCTGAAACATGAAGTTTTTTGGAGTCCTCTTGGCCGTTATGGGGATTGCTTTCGCAGCGGTGGTGAGTAAAACTTCATTTTTTATTTAATCAACAGCTTAGGTCAAAAGTAACATAGTTTGTTGATTGAGAATACTTTCGACTTAATGCCCATGGTCAGTTTTTATCCAGAAACCATCGGGCAGTTGCTCACCAGACACAGCACGTGTCTGGTGGGAGGTTCCTCCAATTTCAAATTTAGGTTTGCGGAATTAAACAACCTGCTCCGCTCACCTCTATAGTACGACTAGGGATCACCTTTTTTTATTAATGGAAAATCATCAAATGACTTCTTCTGCTCTGGGTGGAGCGGAAGGGAGTGTAGGACTCTTACTGACTAAAACCCATGTGTGTTCTTCCTCATGCCCTTTGCGTTCCAGGGCCGCGGTGACTCTTTCGAAGAAACTCCACAACCCTGGCAGGATTTCTAGTTTAGGTGCAGTTCAGTTAATAACACAAATCTTGGACAAAGTCAAGGTGGTAGACCATGTATGAGGGCTGTCGATCTCGTTTCGTAATAGTTTACTAACTTAAGATGTTAATGTGTTCCAGAGCGGGATGAGCGCCGTGCCCAAGGCTGGCTGCAATGGAGGTTACGGAGGTCCACCTCCTCCGCCACCAACCAGTAAGTACCTACTTACCTCCTTTTTTTTTGATGGGAAATCATCAAATGACTTCACCCGCTCTGGGCGCAGCGGGAAGAAGAGTCAGACTCTTAATGACTAAAACCCACACGTGTCTTCAAATGCCCTTTACGTTCCAGGGCCAAGGTAACACTTTCGAACAATTCCGCTGCCTGCTTACAATTTCTATTTCCTCTTTGGCAACAGTTAATCCAGTAACGAACTGACGACTATTCTGCCAGCGTCATGTAGTGACGGTAGCGCTACTTTGCACTTTGTGGTGGATCTACAATCTTAGTGGCTAAAAACCTTTTGTACCTAGTTATTCTTCAAGCATAAGAAGGTGATTTAGGTGATGCGAACTTAGTAGTTTTTTTGTTTTTATGGTGGTCATGTACCTACTGTAAAAATGGCTAAGCAGTAAAATTCTATCGACGAGAACGATTGTCAAAAAGTCCAAATTAAATGGATTAGGATTTAGGCTTGTCATGCGCTATTGAAATGTTACGTGGTGAATCCCAAATACTTTGGTCTTTTGAAAATCATTATCACTGATTAAGGTTTATTTTGTCCACTTTTTTATATTTTGGGTGGGTCAAGTGGTAGCAAGCGCTCAGGGGCTCGAGTCTGCTATTGCAATCGTTTCTCAATGACTGGTCATTGATCGAATATTTGACAACTTTGACAGTTTTTATATGGGAAATGTGTCATAAGTTTGACGTTATACGTCAAAAATCGATCATTGACCGGTCATTGAGACACGATTGCAATAGCAGACTCGACCCCCAGGTCTAAGGTTCGATTACTGGTTCGGGAAAACTGCTATTGTGATTTTCCATCTGGAATTTCTCAGTAGTACCTTGACTTCAGTTAATGACATCGCTATTACATGGGATTTAGGTAAATATAAGTGTCAAAATGTGGTCGTATATAATGAAACAATTCAGTGTCACCCTTTTTTTCTGGCAATAAATATATCATCATAATGCAAATTAACGAACTTTTTATATTTTCAGACGCAACAAGCTAATTCACAACGAGGCAGATACTTCGATGACTTCGGCTAACATTACTCACAAATAAACAGTTGCACCTTCATCAACATCCGCCTTTTATTTTTAGTACCTGGTTGACCGCGCTTTACTCGGCTTTTTTTTTGGAAACACGGATAAAACGATGTTTTCTAAAAATGAAACCTAGCTAGATCGATTTATCGCCCCCGAAACCCTGTGCATACTAAATCTCAAGAAAATCGTTGGAGCCGTTTCCGAGATTCAGATTATATCTCGTTTAAAGGTATTAGATATGATTTCTGAACAAGCTGTTGCCTGTGTCTTCGTCCAAGTGTAATTCGTAACATAGTTTGATGACAGCTATAATGATTACCAAAAACTCAAGAGTGTATTACATTAGCATGCGCTGTTGAAATGTTACGAGGCTGAACCCAAACATTTTGACAATCCTACAACAAAACTGCTAGGTATCATTAGTATCGCCGACAAAGTGTCACTTTGTCAAGAGCAGAGAGGCTCGAGACTAAGCGTTTTTAATACAGCACAAGTAAAGGGTAACATGTGATTTTATGAAGAAGTTGAAGTAACAAAGGTTGGTACGATTATCACTATATTAAGCGCCTCGACGAACCAGACGAAGATTCTGTGCAGAAGCATTCTGCAAAGGTCTCGTTAAAGAAATAGCGGCTTATAGTTTTACTCGCTCAGAGAGTTTTACAAAAGAACAGTTAAGACGCTTCTATATCAACCCCTTTTAAGATCTCAAGAAGGGAAGCAACGAAGAAAACCTTGCGAAAACATCGTGAAAGAACTCTAAATTGACAAAGTCCACCAAAAATGCTTTCTGAAAAAAAAAGTTAAGATCTAAATGGTTTTTGGATTGAACATTTCAGTTTTTTTTTTATCAAATATATTAAATACTGTTCTTTATAAGGACAATTATAATAAATCAATTGAGACACTTTTTTACGGTCCACTATTTAATGAAATTGAACTGTCATACACAATTGTGGGATTGGGGACACGTACATCTTTAACCCAACTGATTTTAGTTTCCATTCAAATATTTATTTATTTAACACTTTAGCACATAAATGTACAGAGGTGGACTTAATGCCATAGGCATTGTCTACCACTCAACTTTTGGGTGATGCAGAGAATAGTGACCACCACAAAAATCAACGTGGCAGAATCTACATCGCAACAATGAGACTCGCAGCGCGATCTATCCCGACAACTGCGAACTAACATCACAAAATCCTGAATCGCGATATCAGGGTTTACCATGTGATTTGAACAGATAAAACAGTCCGAATATCAACAATCGGGCAGTTGCCCACCGGACACAACAACCGTCCGGTCGGAGGATCCTTCCTTTTCAAAGTAGGTATGTGGGACTTTACTCTCTGCACCTTCAAACACTTGCTCTTGGTAGTGCAGTGTGGTCACTACATAATTCCTCAAATCACTCCAAGAAATAGGTGGAGGTTTTAAATGTCTTGTTATTTTTTCTGTTTGAAACGCGAAACTCCTTGATTATTTTTTCAAATCACGTACGGTAGATTTTTTGAAAGTCATTCGATTTTTTTTGACATGAAAAAATTGGATTCTCTTGTTCAGGACTTGTGTTTTGTCAGCGACCCTGAAGAGGTCATGTTTTATTCGGAGGAATAAGAAATAAAAATTATGGTGTGAGTTTTAGCCAGTTGAGCTTAAGCCATGGTACATATGTCCATGCACAACTTATGAACAACTCTTGAAGCCGGATCACCGGTTTTATGGTCTGGTGATTTAAATTGCTGTTAAGCGGGCGAGGTTCCCAGGCTGCCACCCGAGAAGCCAGTAGCAGGGAAGGCTATATCCCCAGAGGATACTGCGGGAGAGGCGCCCCATTGCCGTCGTCAGGAGGACGACGGGGAGGTTTACCTCAAAATATTCACCCGAGTATATTATTCTTTTGTCGATACCCATTTTGGGTTGACGTCGGTTGTCTCCACTTCGTGCGTGAAAAGACATTTATCGTACCCTTTTAAAACTAATGTAATAACGTTTCTTTTTTTTCCTTGTGAGCGAACCAATCATTACGAGTTACTAATCCTTTAGGAAACCGGCCTACCGGGTTTAAAATAAAACGAGTTGCAACCGTATTTTTTTAAATCCGCGATATTCGGTCTAGTAAATTTTATAACCTTCTCAAATTAAAAATGTAATGATTTTCGTATAGTAAGATAGATCTTTGTTTTATAAGATTAACGGTCACGACAACACACAATACCTATTTTTTCTGTACTTTTATATACTAATTTTCCTATTTTTTTTATCATCAAATTTATTATTCAAAATTATACGTATTTGAAGCGTAATGAGTGTTTCATTTCCGTCCTCATTATAACGCTACAGTAGCCATGCTTGCTTGAATATGTCATAATATGTGAGTGAACATTTCAAACACAGAAATAATATTTTTAACCGAACGAGTGCGAGGTCTACCAGCCGGTCGATTCTGTAAACATGTCGAAGGTTGGTCGAAGTTGGTCGAAGGTCGAAGGTCGATTCTGTAAACACGGTGAAGTGATCGCGAGGTGAGCTGTCATTCTA
This sequence comes from Melanchra persicariae, assembly GCA_947386135.1. Classification (NCBI taxonomy): domain Eukaryota; kingdom Metazoa; phylum Arthropoda; class Insecta; order Lepidoptera; family Noctuidae; genus Melanchra; species Melanchra persicariae. Next base: position 946,040 of record OX376661.1, on the reverse strand, counting down.
TCTTGATTACATGGATTGACAGCTCACTTCGTGATCACTTCTCTCAAACCTTCACTTCGACGTGTTTACAGAATCGCACTGCAGTATTTTAGGACAATACAAAATATTGTTCCAAGTCGTGAATATTTCCGTGCGAAAAGAAAAATTGACAGTTCAATTGAACCCAGAGTTAATTTTAACTGATTTTGAATTAGCATCAATCAAGGCTCGTGAAAGTGTCATCCCAAAACCACAATACTTGGTTACTTTGATCAAACCAAACGTATATGGAATCACATTCAAAAGGAAGGATTGCCAAAAACCAAATTGTAACAGTTGCTTTCGAAATGCAACATCTAGGAGCGCTAGGTTATTTAGATCTTTCTGAAATCTGATAAGGCTTTGAAATAATTCTCCAAGAATCAGAAAAGTAACCTAGGTATTGGTTTTTATATTTGATGGTTGTGGAATATACAAACGTGCGTCAATTCGAAGGAAGGGTGAACAGACAATCACGATAAGGAGTTAACCTCCCATGTTTTCTTTTCGAATGTCGCATTAATGAAAATATCGAACTACCCAGAATGGCACCAAAAATCAGTCACTGAATCCGAAAAAAGAAAGAAAAAAACCACATAACTGTGACCGAATCAGTTTTGCTCATCGATTAATGAGCAAAACTGATTTAACTGAATTAAAAATCAGTAAGTATAATAATATCAACACACTAAGAATAATATAATATTAAACATCGAACAAACACTTCAAAATATAATACATCCAGAAGATAAATGAACGTCCATTACGTGTAAAAAAAAATTTACTTGTTGACAAATGTAATTTTTTTTACCGCAATCGTGTTAAAAAACCGACCGGAAAGAACGACTAAAAAGTTCCGATAAAGTCAGTTTTCTTCACTTTCCAAACAAGGCATTTATAGACATTTACAGATTTGATTCCACCAACACCAACTTAAACAGAAAGCTTGAAACGTGACTAAGAGCGGATTTCACCAATGAAACTGAACGCGATCAGTACATCTAAACTGCGTTCAAGAGCTGTCAGCGTCAATATTCCATAGAAAAATAGTGACACTGACAGCTCATAATCGTAGTTTATTCGCTGATCGCGTTCAGTTTCATTGGTGAAATTGGCCCTTAGGAAGAACTTTTCAGTCGGTTTTTGCGGTCAGGTTTTGTGGTACAAGTTAGGTATTTCATTTTCTTCTTTTTTAGTTCTGTCTCCTCGAGCCCTTTATTCGGATACCCCACAAGAATATGTCACTAAAACAAACAGTCAAGATTGGTTTCTAACCAACTTTAAATCGTTATAGATTCTAAATGGTCAATCGAATTAAAAATCGTAAAATAAACTTAAAAATTATTTTGAATTACCTATTCAATTTCCTTGACATGGTTGGTCAACTTTATTTTCTGTATTATTGACAACATTAAATTAGCGTCTGGTGGTTGCCATATTGGTTTTCATTACTATCGTGTCTTTATTGACACTCGCAGTATGACAAATCGATTGACGTAAAAATCATCAAAATCGGCCCACTTAAAAAGTTACATACATATATTAAAGGCTGATAAACACATTACCCACCTTTGCGTCGCGCAGTAAGGATAAAATTTTCAAAGAATGTCAGAGCGTAGGTATATCATTTATATGAAAACACATACGAGCAATCTCAATACTTTACGCCCAAATCACTTGCACGTAGACAGCAAAAACGAGGTTCTCAAGTCGGGGTCGATTTAAAAAAAAAATGTTTCAGATCCACATGAAAGAGCGTAAAAATTACTAAACTCTTTTTAAAGATAGTTAAAGAACATCGTGTGGTTAGTCAGTATGAGTTTGCTAGCACCCTTCGCTCGCCCCAAACAGGAGGACATTCATGAAGAAATCCACAAACAAACAAACAAAAAAGAAGAATAATAGTAAAATTTAATTTGTTTGGAGAGGCTTAAGTCCAGCACTGGTCTTCTTAATGCTGCTGTCGAAAGAACCATTAAACCAAAAATCATCATCTGTCTAGCCTTTTCCCAACTATATTAGGGTCGGCTCCCAGTCAAACCAGATATAGCTGAGTACTAGTATTCAGCTGAATCATCATCATCATCATATCAGCTTAAGACGTCGACTGCTGGACATAGGCCTCCCCCAAGTGTCGCCACAACAATCGGTCCTGTGCGTTTCGCATCCATTGGCTATCCGCGACCCTCACCAGGTCATCAGTCCACCTTGTGGGAAGCCTTCCAACGCTACGTCTTCCGGTACGCGGTCGCCACTCCAGAACTTTTCGGCCCCATCGACCATCTGTTATGCGGGCAATGTACCCTGCCCACTGCCACTTCAATTTGGTGATCCTTCGGGCTATGTCGGTAACCTTGGTTCTCTTGCGGATATTCAGCTGAATACTCGTATAGAATTCAAAATATCTGCCCAATTTTATGTATTCCAATAATTTACCCAAAAGACTTGCGGCATTGCCACGTCGTATGACACTGCTGAATCTCCGACCAAAACACTTAAAAGCCAGTCTATAAATAAACACATAAATACCTCTAACCTATCCCATTGCAATCACAATGTTAATTTTGTCGCATCGTCGCGTACAAATCACTGAATAACACTTACCGGAAGGTTAATAATTGTTATTATATCGCTCGCCGGATGCGTAATTGTCACAAGTGGTCAATTTTCTATGTTGTTGCTCTAGTATATAAACTAAGAGTATACAGAAGTTCGTCAGTACGTGAATACTCGCTGAAACATGAAATTTTTTGGAGCACTCTTGGCCATCATGGCTATTGCTTTTGCTGCGGTGGTAAGTACAATTTATTATATTTATGATTTTGATAAAAAATAAAAAGGTTTTTTATTAAGGATTCTTTTATAAAATCATTTTTTGTTTGGTCTAAAAACACCGTTTGAGATATTTCGAAGTACTATTTGGTAATAACGGTAAAATTCAATCTGCCTTGGCCATCTGGCTTGCCATTGGAATCGACTACCAGTCCGACTGCAAGTGGATATTGTATATGGAGCGACTCCATAACATAGTAACTGAGTAACACGGTACCCCGTGACAAAACTGTTGTCAGCTTGTCTGGCTCTTGACTGTCCGTAAAGACTGACATAGACCTAAAAATGCCAGCTGGGGCCAACGGCTTACCGGGATGCATCTGAATACCAGTATTTCATACGGGAACTATAGATAAAAAAACAGTGTTGGGTCCAGTGTGCTACCTTGTAGTTCTTCTCCACCCGTTTTCAGAGTGTGTAGTGAGGCTTTCACGATAACTGGTTCCTGGACCATTCCATATAGCATCAGACCTCTAATATAATTTAAATATGGTAAAGCCTAGGAAGCAATAATGGCACGGACACGATGCAAGAAGCTTACTAAAGATCCAGGAAGACTCCTTTGCATTGCTAACAAAAATATCCAGAATTGGGATCTCTTTGTGCAAAAACTTTTTCATGAAATTACTTACCCATCTGGCTTTCGTTCTGCTTAGAGGCCTTCACGCCCTGGTAAATTCTATAGAAGTTTATGAAAGTCTGTTTCGAGTGGACGGTTCATTGCAAAAGCTTTTGGAGAATGATTCTAAATTTGTTGGTATCTTTTTGCAGAGCGGCATGAGCACTCTTCCGAAGGCAGCCGGCTGCGATGGTGGACCCCCGCCCGGACCCCCGCCAGACGGCAACCCCCCCGGACCCCCACCAACTAGTGAGTACAACCTAATTCCAAATGAATAAGGTCCAACGCAGCGTTGGAAGGCCTCCCACAAGGTGGACCGATGATCTAGTGAGGGTCGCGGGAAGCCCATGGACCAAGATTGGTTGTTGTGGTGACACTTGGCGGTGGCCTATTTCCAGCAGTGGATATGATGTTGACGAAGGTCCAAATTCCTATAAGTCAATGTGATCTAGCGTTTCATACGAATATGATTGTTAAGTTTACTGGAATAAGGTGTGTGCTTGCTTACCGGTTAAAGCCATTCCTAGAGAGGATCTCGATTGTAACATATATATTTTTTTTTTCAGACTCGACTCGTTAAACGACAACAAGGTAGACACATCGACGGTTTTGGCTAATATTACTCCTAAATAAACAGTTGCACCAGTTATACTTTTTCGTTTTCTTTGTATTTTTATTTCTGACCGTTAGAACGGCTGACCAAAGTCCAAAAATTGTAAATGATGGAAGTTATTATTTTGTATTCTACATAATTCATATTCTAAATAATTTGGTACCATCATCACGCGTTCTGTGAAAACTAAATTACAACATGAACTGAAAATATATAAGTCTTTCTACAGCTACTGTTATTAGAGCATTTTATTTGTGCACACTTGTGCATTACAATGACTCCTGCGCCGATGGCTAGTCCCCGTTGAGATTAGCCTTCATTGTTGAAATCAGTCGGTAGGAAAAGTTAGAGCGTAAAATTTTTAAATGATTAATTTTGTAATTTTTCTAAGTGGTATTACGGACGCTTAATGGTGCTCAAAGGGCGCTCAAGAATTAATTATTCTGTATTCTGTGACGACAAAGTGTGTTGAAAAACTAGCTGCCAAAAACATGAATAAATAGGTACTTACACAAGTCCCAATAGTATGCTCAGCAAATCAGTTAAAACAAGTGGGATTATTGTTTATTACTATTTATTTAGTTTTTTTCGATTGAGATGTTTTAATTATTAAAAACAAATTATAAAAAATACAAAATTTCTTCTTAATACATAAAAGTACTAGAGATAATATCAAATTGGTTTTAATATGGCAATTCAAGAGAGTATTATTAAAATACTTATATTTAATATTTTATATACAATCTTACATATTATTCACAGTTTAAGGTAACTATACAGTTCATTAGTTCTTGTTTTAACAAAATATGGATGATAAGAAAAACTTCTGATGGGACAAAATCGTTATAAATATGTTTACAAAATGAATGGTCATTCGGATGAATGATTAGTTATTGGTACTTTGTTAAGACGATCACATTATCCACCCAGTTTTTATTTAAAAAGGTTAAAATCAAAATCATACAAAAAAGTGTAAACGTTTTAGAAAAATGTACCTACATAAATAATTAAAAATATGTAACAATTTTGTATTAATTTTAGGTAGTATCACTGCAGTCGTAATAATTGCCAAATATGGATAGCAGGGAATCAAATAAAAGCTTCAAGGATCATCATCATAATTTTTCAAATACCTAAGAGTGAAAGCCTTGAAGGCATTTCTGTGGGCAATCATATAGCACATTATTATAAATGCGGATTTTGTCTTCAGCATCTTCACTAAAAGTATAAAATGTTTCAGCATCAGTCAGTCATAATATTTCCGACTAAGTTTAGTTGTCTGCACACCTATCCTTTGTCATTAGTCCCTATAAAGTACATTTAGGGCCTATTTTCAATTACCAGATATCTTCGGTTTGAAGAATGACCGTTTGACATATTTTCTACGCAAAATCTGCCAAACAGGCATTTTTTTTCCTCAGAAATAATCTGGCAATTGAAAAGTCGACCATTAGTCATTAAAGCTCTACCATCTGCTATTCCATATTTGATGATCAACAAGTCTGTGAGGAGTCAAGTTAGTCTACTGGCCGAGTTCCTGTAGGTGCTGCTTCTCCTCCTCTTCCCTCAGGAGCAGCTCTCTCTCAGCAGCGATGCGAGCGTGCTGCTCGGCGATCACTCGGAAAAGTTCGGCATGCTTCGCCCGAGCCTGGGCCACCGCTACTGTCTCGTGGGGCGCGTTGATTACTGAAACTGGGAGACAAAAATATTTAATACTGAATGTTGTACAATTGCTTAACAATTAATTCGTAGGATGGCACTTGAGCTTTGGTGAGAAAGCAAGGCAAATATCTAGCTCGTTCGCAGCATTTTTTTTAGCAACTGTATTATTTTAATATGCCTGTCCGTCTTCAACAACCCAGTTTCTCAGGCTTCTGACTACCTGTAAAGTCTGTCAAAGATCTGACTGACAGCCAATGGCAGCCATCTGCCTGACATGACAACCGGGACCAACAGCTTAAAATGCTTTCCGAGGTACGGAGGAGTCTCAGTATGTTAAGACGATAATGATCAAAAGACCAGTAACTCACGTTCAGGATGAGGGTGTGTGGCGTGCTCCTCAGCGATTTTGGCGTAGAGCTGGTAGTGGCGGTTCTTGGCCTGCGCCACCGACTCGGAGTCGGTGGGGTGCTCCGGTGGCACGTCGCTCAGCACCGGGTGGAAGCCCTGCTTGTCCGCGATGTAGTCCACTGTGCGGACCTTCTGGCTCGGGTCCACGTACGAGAACGAACCTGGAAACATGAGAGAAATAAATTTTAGAAAGCTATTTTAGGGTTGTAAGTCAGATATTTATCAGTGATATAAAATTGACGTCTGGCAGCTTTTGTAGTAAAAAAATGATTCGTAATATACGATTTTTACTAGCTAGGTAAAGGTATAATGGTTTGATATGATTTTTTTTTTATTGAGAAATGGGCTAGCTCTTGACCTCGATCGCGCCTGATGGAAAGTGATGGATGAGGTCTATGATAGAGCGAGCGTGCCCAAAAGACGTCTTAAGGCACTGGTACTCCCACGCGTCGACGAAGCTGCGAAGGAATCATCTTCAGGTGACATAATTTGACTTGATGTTAGTATCAGAGCTGCCTTAAATCCTGTAGGCTCTCTTTCTGAGGTAAACTCTCGTAAATCGATGGGGTTCACGTCAACAGGGCACTATAAGCTGGCTTCCTCTAAGTCGTGCCTAAATGGCATACAGTATTAAAGAGCAAGCTCAACGTGTAACAGAGTTATAAGGCAATAAGTACTTGAAAAGAGGTTATTGTACTTATCATTATGAATAACTTTTACTATGGTTTCAACCTCGCAATCTTGGTCAATTTTCAATGCTTTTCAGGTATGGCGTGTAGTCTGTAACACATTGCATTTTCTCCTCTGTCAAATTTATCCATAGGTTATCTGCAGAAGCTGGTTTTCAGCAATAATACTGCCTATTGTTAGACAGTATTATAGTTTCTGTTGTTATTTGTCTATTCTATTCTTAAACATTGAGAAAATAATTTAACTTTTAAGGTAGAGAACCTGCTTCTACCTAACCCTTTTTTGTGGATGGGAAATCATCAAATGTGTCCTGCCGCTCTGGGTGGAGCGAGAGGGAGTGTCAGACTCTTACTGACTAAAACCCATCCGTGCTTCTAGTAGTGCCTCTTGCTTCCAGGGCCGCGGTAACTCTTTCGAACAGAATCCGCAACCCTGGCAGTCTACCTACCCCTTGGAGACATGTTATGTGAAGGCGTGACGGTAATTAGTAAATTAATTACAGAATTTTACTCGTACTTTGATGCCAAGGTAAGCTCAAGGTGGAAAGCTTCGAACAAACAGTGAAGGGCCGTTCTATTTTGTAGCTGCTGCCAAGACTCGGTAATACTCGTGTCGAGAGTAGGCATAATATTTCTATTCGGTGGTTTTACATGTGCATGATGTAATGAGAATTATGAATTGGCAATTTAGTATTAATTGCAGACATATAAGATCAGAATATTGATTTATTATCAGATATAAATTGTATTGTTCTTTATAATTTAAACTGACAGAATAAAGATACATATAAAAAAATATATATTAATTTATGTGAGCCTTACCTCTGAAAAATCTGATGCAATCAAAAATAATATCTTTCACTAGTTTATAGCTACACAATTTCCGAGTATTAAGATTTTTTATGACAAATCGGGTAAAAACAAGCAAATTACTATGTAATCGGTTGACTTCATAATACTAGAGAATCATCAAATTATGTCAGTAGGAGTATTTTTTATGTCACAATAATAGAAACCCGTTTTTATCGATGGGAAATCAGCGGAGCGGAAGGGAGTGTTAGACTCTTACTGACTAAAACCCATTCGTCCTCCTCCTAGTGCCCTTGGCTTACCAGGGCCGCGGTGACTCTTTCGTACAGAATCCGTCACCCAGGCAGATAATAGATACTCCTACTAACATATTTTTTTCATTAAAACGAGATCACCTCGTTTAAATACATAAATATATACCAAAGAACAAGGTAACCAAGAACTAAGACTAATTCAGTATTCTTCAGAAAAACTAAAATGCTTAAACGACAACGTATTTTCCAGCAAAAACGAGCCTAGAATCAGAAATAAAGCTATAAATACACCTAATTGGTCCCAACAGGTCTTTATCTACGTGCTACGAATTATGCGTTGAGAAAATCTGCTCATAAAACAGAATTTAGTAGATTTCTCTTCCTTATGGGCGTTCCAAGGTATCAGATTCGTAGATCTATGTGGAGCAAGGGAATTTACGCAAATTCCTAGTTATATCGTTGTATTAGAAAGTGTAATTGTTGTGAATGTTACTTCATTTGGTCTTGCAGTTGAAGATATGTATTATCTAGCTAGTGTTGGAATATGCGATGATGGGATTGTACTGATAAACTGTGGTATTCTTCAGAAATGATATAGTAGAGATAAGGACAGTGACGGTATAACTATCACTACTTATGTCAAAAATAACATAGTCCCCTTCCGCGACTGTCTATCTCATCATCATCATCCTCATCTTCATATCAGCCGAATGACGTCCACTGCTGGACATAGGCCTCCCCCAAGTGTCGCCACAACAACCGGTCCTGCGCGTCTCGCATCCATCCGCTACCAGCGAGGCAGCGACCCTCACTAGGTCATCGGTCCACCTTGTGGGAGGCCTTCCAACGCTGCGTCTTCCAGTACGTAGTCGCCACTCCAGAACTTTTCTACCCCATCGACCATCTGATCTGCGTGTAATGTGCCCTGCCCACTGCCACTATAGTTTGTCGATTCTTCGGGCTATAGGTAATGTCTGTCTATCTGTCTGTCGAAATACTGAACGGATTTTCATACAGTTTCACCAACGGATGGGCTGATTCGTAGGGAAGGTTAAGGTGTATAATTCACTATGGTTTTGTGTAAATGGGCTGAAATAAAAAGATGATTGATTGATAGCTTATAAATGGTCACCAGCTACAGACTGCAGGCAGTCAAAAATGGCAATGTCAAGTCTACCTCCGCGACTAACAAATCGACTACTCAGCGTAAGTAGGAATAACCTTAGATTAATAATAAGACAATTACGGGTCATTGCTACCTAAATAAACATCTCTTTAACATAGGCGCTCTCTGCTGCCTTACTTAGAAAAAATGTAAAGGTATGTCCATCGGAGTTTAAGTTTCAACATACAAACCCCCAGGCTATTATAAAAGCTTTTAAAGATCTTAAAATTAAATCAACAGAAGATCTTTGGGGAATCTCTGTAAAAGTTTGTAGATCGGTCATTGAAACTATTGCCCCCTACTAAGCAGTCATATTTAACACTAGTGTAGACCAAGGAGTTTTTCCAGATCTCATGAAACACAGTAAAGTCGTTCCGTTGTTCAAATCGGGTGATTGTCAAGAACCCAACAATTATAGGCCTGTGTCAATTCTGCCAGTTCTCAGCAAGGTGTTTGAAAAGTTAATGCTTAATCAAATGTTACGTCACTTTAATAAAAATTCCATCTTTCATGAACAACAGTACGGTTTCACTAAAGGGCGATGTACAACTGACGCCGGTGTTACCCTAATAAAGAACATTTTTAACGCCTGGGAAGAGTCGCAAGACGCCATTGGAATATTCTGTGACCTCTCGAAAGCGTTCGACTGCGTTAACCATGAGACGCTTTTGTTGAAACTGGAGCACTATGGGATTAGGAATAGAGCCCTTGATTTGATTAGTTCATACTTGATGGACAGACAGGTTAAAGTTCAGGTTAACGGTGTAAACTCACTAGGGTCGGAAATGACAATGGGCGTTCCACAAGGTTCAATATTGGGTCCATTCCTTTTTTTAGTTTACATAAATGATTTGCCCCAACTATTTCAAAATCAACCAAATATGGTATTATTTGCGGATGACACATCTCTAATATTTAAAATAGATCGACGTTCACAAAATCTTGACGACGTCAATAACTCTATTCATCAGGTCCAAAATTGGTTTACGGCAAACAACTTGGTACTAAATGAAAAAAAAACCAAATGTATTAGATTCACTTTACCTAATGTTAAAAGTAGCGAATGTGACATCATATTGAATGGAGAAAAACTGGGCTTCATTAATCAGACGGTTTTCCTAGGAATCACTTTAGACGAGAAATTACAATGGGGGCCCCATATAACATCTCTTACGGGTCGTCTAAGTTCAGCTGCTTATGCTGTTAGAAAGATTAGACAGTTAACAGACGTAGAAACCGCACGTTTGGTCTATTTTAGTTATTTTCACAGCATTATGTCTTACGGTATTTTGCTGTGGGGTCGGGCTGCTGACATTGAATCCATATTTATTTTACAAAAGAGAGCTGTCAGAGCCCTATATAATCTGCGTCGCCGTGATTCTCTAAGGGATTTTTTTAAAGAGATTAATATTATGACAGTCCCTTGCCAATTCATTTATGAAAATATTATGTATGTTCGGAAAAATCGACATCTTTTTAATAAAATTAGTGATCGACATAATTTTAATACTAGAAATAAAGATAAATTAGATCAACCATTTTATAGGTTAGCTAAAGTACACACATCTTTCATGGGGTACTGTGTTAAATGTTACAACAAAATACCTTTTTTTTTTTTTTTTTTTTTTTTGGATGGGAAATCATCAAATGACCCCTCCCGCTCTGGGTTGAGCGGCAGGGAGTGTCAGACTTCTACTGACTAAAACCCACCCATGCTCCTCTTAGTGCCTTTTACGTTCCAGGGCCGCGGTAACTCTTTCGAACAAATCCGCAACCCTGGTAGGCACTGGCCCTAACGGGCCCCTACTCCTATGCTGACATCTCTTTGAGGCGCGCGTGGAACACGACGCGCCGTCGGCTTGGGTCTGGCTTTAATCGGACAGCGAGCCACCCAACGCTCGCCGTCCGCAGACCCGCACCTACGGTGGCCGGGAATCGCCCAGCGACTCCCGACGCCCGGTGCGTCTCCCTATGCCGCGGCGGCTGGGGCGTGAGGGTTGTCTCTCCCTCACGCGGCCCGCCTCCTCCTTCACTAGCATTACTGCTTCGCAGAAGGAGGTGACGGCTTCCCATGCCTCCTCGCTCCGGACCATGGATTGGACCAGGGCCGGACGCGAGAGGTCGCCGCCGCCGATCGCCTCGACGAGGACACGGCGCTGCTCCGCCCATGCGGGGCAGGCCTCCACCGTATGCTCCACCGTGTCCTCCGGGCGATCCTCGCAGTGAAAACACCCGGGCGTTTCCTCCCGCCGAATCCGAAACAGGTACCTACCGAAACAACCATGTCCGGTGAGTACCTGCGTCAGGCGGAAGGTGAGGACGCCGTGGCGCCTCTCCAGCCACTCCTCAAAGAGGGGCACTATCGCCACAATTGTGGCGTGCCCTGCACTGGGTTGCGACAGTCGCTGATTCCATACCGCCATGGTATCTTGCCGGAGCTCCGTCCGCCGCGCAGCAATATGCCGCGGCAGCAGAGTTTCGCCCCGGCGTTGCGCCTCCATGCGCCACGTGTAAACGTGCGCGAGGTCTTTCGCCTCCAGATCCCATGGCGGCAATCCAGCAAGGAGGCTCGCCGCCTCGCGGGAGACCGTGCGGTATCCCCGGACAAGCCGGATGGCCATGACCCTTTGGGACGCGTTCAGCTTTTGGGCTGCACGCTTCCTCAGGTCCAGTGCCCACACTGGGGCCCCATAAAGGGCCATGGATCGCACGATCCCCGCATAGAGCCTCCGGCAGGAGGCGTTTGGACCCCCCAGATTGGGCAGAAGCCGCTTGAAGGCAGCCCCGGCCCGCCCCAGTCTGGGAGCCAAACGTCGGAAGTGCTCGACGAAGTTCCACCGGCTATCGAGAACGAGTCCCAGATACTTGATCGTCGACCCGACGCCGATGTGAACCCCTCCTACCGTGATTTGGGATCCCGGTGGTGGCCTGCTCCGAGGACCATGAAAGCACATGGCCTCGGACTTGTGCAAGGCCACCTCGAGACCCAATTGCCGGATCCTATCCACGACTATCGCAACCCCGCGTGTCATTAGTTCGGCCGCCGCCTGGTACGACCCCCCCTGAGCCAGGACGAGCGTGTCGTCAGCGTAGCATACTACGCTGACGCCGCTAGGGAGGCCGGCGCGCAGCACCCAGTCGTAGCCGATGTCCCACAGGTACGGCCCCACAACCGCTCCCTGTGGAACACCGCACGACATCTCTCGCCGAATCCACTCTCCCTCGTGACCGGGGTAGATGACGGCCCTATCCGTCAGATAGGCCTCGACCGCGCGACGGAGGTAGGTCGGCATCCGGTGATACCGGAGTGCCTCCCTAATGCAACTCCAGGGCATGGTGTTGAAGGCGTTGGCGATGTCAAGAGACACCGCCAAGACGACCTTGCCCCGGGATACCGCTTCCCCCGTCGTGAGAGCTCTCACGCGCATGATGGCATCCACCGTTGAGCGCCCCGTGCGGAAACCGAACTGGTTCTCCGCCAGATCCGGCCCCACCCTCACCAAGTGCGCGACGAGGCGGTTTGCAATGACTCTTTCAAAGAGCTTGCCCACCTCGTCGAGCAGCACGATGGGCCGGTATGCGGACGGAGAGTCCGCAGGGCGCTCCGGCTTCTTAATGAGGACCAGTTTCCCCGTCTTCCAACGAAGTGGAAACTGGCCCCTCTCCAAACATGCGCTGAAGAGCCCCCTCAGTCGAGGCCCGAGAGCCTCCAAGGCCAGGACCCAGGCTTTTCCAGGCAAGCCGTCGGGTCCTGGGGCGGTATTCTTGGCCCTCAGCCGGTTAACCGCCACTCTCAGGTCTACCTCGGTCACTTCCGGGACATCGTCGTCGTCGTCGCCGTCGTCGCTGTGGTCCGCAACAGGCACCGCAGGTGGCGGAGCCATGGGCGGGGGAGTGTGCTCGCCTCGCGAAGGGAACAGAGCGCTCACCACGTCCTCAACGAGCTGGGGCCGGAGACTCTGCGTCAACGGGGGTGCCCAGGTGCGGAGTTTATCCCGCACCATTTTGTAAGGGCGTCCCCATGGGTCCCCGTTCAGAGACTCCAGCATTTCCTTACGGGCCAGATCTTTGGCCCGCAGGATCCCCGCTCGGAGGGCGGTCTTCGCCGCTCTGTATTCCTCGTATAGCTCCGCCTCCCTGGCCTGCGCATCCGGAGGGCGGATGCGAAGCCTGCGTTGCCTGGTGTACTGGCGCCGTGCAGCAACGCACGCCTCGCGTAGCGCTGCCAGCTCTCGCGACCACCAGTACACCTGGCGGCGGGCGCTTCCTGGCCGGACCCGGGGCATTGCCACGTCACATATCTCGGACATGGCCTCCCGGAACCACTCCGCCTCGTCGTTGATGTCGGCAGGCCTGTCTGGTGGTGACACCCAGGCCTGCACTATCGAGGCTTCCAGGAGAAGCTCCCGGTCCAGCTGCTTCAGCGCCCACCGCGGACCACCCGGGGCCTGTCGGACCGACGCGGTCGAGGTCTGGGCGGAGACGTCAAACCGGATATACCGGTGGTCGGAATGGGTCTCCACCTCCTCTAAGACGCGCCAGTCAACGACACGCTGTAACAGAGCAGGGCTGGCGAACGAGATGTCCACCACTGACTCGCCCTGCATCCGCACACACGTGGGGACAGTACCCCGGTTTAGGACGACCAGGCCTGTCTCCAGAGCCCAGTCCTCCACCATCCTACCCCTCGTGTCCGTGTAACGGGAACCCCAAGCCAAATGTTTGGCGTTGAAGTCCCCGAGAACGAGCACGGGGAGGGAACGATACCCGGCGACGACGTCAACCAACTCCGTGAGGGAGATGTGGAATTCGGCGAGGGTTCGGCTCGGGGAGAAGTAGACACCCACCACGACAATCTCCCCGAACCGTGCTGCTACGCAACCCCGTCCACTCTCGAGGGACGGGGTGCCGGCGGCGGCCGACGAAATTAGGGTCACTGAGCCGTCCAGGTCCTCCACCCAGTTCTCCCTGGGCGGGACAAAATACGGCTCAGCGACGACGGCGATATTTATCGACCACTGCGCCATGCTCTGGAGCAACAGGTCCTGAGCAGCGGCGCAGTGGTTGATGTTCGCCTGGAGGAGGCGTAATGGAGCCGTTATTGACATTCCATTACTGCCTCCTCCCGAGCCCCCTGTGAAGACTCGGCTGCGGCCGTCGCGGCTGTCGTAGTGGCAGCGGCGACGGCGGCGGCACCGGCGACGGTGGCGGCAGACGCGGCGACGGTGGCGGCGGCTGCTGCGGCGGAGACGGCGACGGCGGAGGGCTTTCTCCTACCACCGGCGTTGGCGGGTGGGGCGCAGGCCTTGCCCCCAGCCCAGTGGTCGGCCGGCTTGCCAGCTGCCGCACATGCTACGCAGTGCGGCGCGGCGCTACACGAGCCGGCCATGTGACCGGGCTGACCACAGCGGAAGCAGAGCCCGCTGCGGTCCACCTCTGAGGTGCACATAGCTCCCGCGTGGTTGCCCACATGGCAGCGGAAGCACCTCAGAGGTCTGGGTTCTAGCAGTTTTACCTGCGCAGACACCCAGCCAACGAGTAGCCTTCGGCCCTCCGTGATCTTCTTGGCCGCCGTCACGGGGCAGCTCACCACAGTGGTTCGCGTTCCCGTGTGGTCAGGACGTATGGTGCCCGCCTTTACTTGCTCGGCAGAGCACCCCCCCGTCCTGACGACGGCGGCCACCACCTCCTCCGCCGTGACGGAGTCGTCCAGGCCCAATATGCGCATGTCGATACACTTACTGGGCCTGGACACTCGGACTTCGTCCGCGCTCAAGGACGCCCTCAACCTTTCGGCTAGGGCGTCCGCGGTCGGACCGCTGGATGCTCCGGGGATCTCCAGCATCCTGGCCCCGGTCATAGTGACCTTGAGCCGGAGGCCCCCGACGATGCCGAGCTCACCAAGGCTCACCGCCTCCTTGGCCTTGGTGAGCACGTCCCCGTATGTAACGCCCCTCTTGACCGCTTCCGGCTGCAGTGTAATCACTACAGCCGCGGTCTTCGGGGCGCTGAGCTTCGCAGCGATCCTCCTGGCCTTTTGCCGCCGCTTCCTCTCGCGCTTTTTGGCTGCCCTGGCTGCCTTTCCGGCCTTCCTCTTCTCCCCGGCCACTTGCCAACCGGCTTCCTCTTCAGCCGCAGGAGATTTGGAAGACGGGGGCTTTGAAGGCGGTTGCACTGCCGGCGCTGGAGCCTTCGCCGCCCGTGCAGCCGCCCCACCTTTCTTCTTGGCCGGTGCCGATTTCGCCGGTGCCTTTGCAGGAGCTGGCTCAGCTCCTGGGTTGGCCCGGCCGGTCGGCACCGGTGTGGCAGCCACGGCAGCCGCATAAGAAGCCGCCTTCTGGCCTGCCGCCTTCTTACTCGCCGCTAGCGGGGGGCGAAGCACGATGCCCTCCAGGACGGAGAACCGTTCCCGGAAGGCGGCCATCTCCTGCTGCACGAGGTCCAGCACCTGGTTCTCGAGCGGCACGGAATGGCCATCGTCCTTGCGCCCCCCTTGAGGCACCTCTTTGGAGCTGGAGCTGGAGTTGGAGCTGGAGCTGGCTCCCCGGAGCCCGGCTAAGTCTGCCCGGAGCCTCTCATTCTCCTTTTGGAGAAGCTCCAGTGTGGTCGCCAAGCGGGCGACCTCCGCCCGCAGCCCAGACATTTCGTCCGTGGGCGCGGGCGGAGACCCGCGGTGGAAGTAGGCTTCCTCCGCTGCCGCCAGGATGGAGGCTGCGGCCGCGCTGCAGGCCTTGTTCCTACTTGGCAGGATGCGCTTCTTGGCCACATCGCGGAGCGCAGCCTCCACAACCTCGGCAAACCCAGCCGTCACTCCGGGGCGCCCGTCCTCCTTGGCCAGTCCCTCAGCCCGCTCTTCGTCTTCTAGGGAGGCGGGCCTTCTCCCCTTGGTGCCCTCCCGGCCCCTACCCCGCCTGCTGGTGGGGATTTTTCTGGCTGAGGCCAGCTCCTCATTCGAGGACGACCTCTGGTCGTCCTCCTCTCTGGGCCGCTTACGGAAGAACTCATTGTTCTCCGTAGCAGCCCTCACTCCCTCGCGTCTAGAGCTCGCCGAGCTGGCGTCTGATGCGGAGTCGGAATCCGACCCCGCTTCTCCTCGCCGCTCAGGCGAGCCCTTCCTCCAAAATTTGGAGGGAACGTCCGCGGTACGCCCGCCCGACACCTTGTCAGGCGAGTTAAAACGAAAACCGATCATCTCCTCAAAGGAGGGTTGTGCGGATCGGGGGCCTCCTCGGCCCTTGTTGCCAATGGCAATCGGAAGATGGATAACGTTGTTGCCCCCCCCAGAATACGAGGGGCTTGACGCACGAGGCGTGGCGGATTCCCGGACTGCTGTGCAGTCCGAACCGCCCTGGGGTATATCTTCTCTTTCAACGTTATCCATAATTGTCCTTTTTAAGGGTGCGGTCCCTTTCTCCCCTTCTCTCTCAGTGCTTGCTCGCTGCCCTCACAGTCACGTCTGATGATCAGACGCGTACCAGAGAGCAGCGAGCAAGCCAATGAGACGCACACCGTCCGAGGACCCGAACACTGCTCAAGTCTCCGAACGGTGTGCCCCTCTTGTGTCTCTCTTGGTCTGGTCTCTCACTTGGGACCTTCCGGCATGAGTGGCTCTACCGGCAAAGCCCCCAAGATCATTGAGACACGCAAGCCCCACCACGACGACAACGTGGAGACACGGTTGGTGGGGACAACAAAATACCTTGTGACATATTAGAATTAAATGAAAGAAAATTTAAAACGTATGTAAAAAGCACACTTTGTAAACAAGCATATTACAAGTTGGAGGATTACATTCAAGATAAGAATGCTTGGAAACATGCTGGTCCTGCTCCATAGGACAATCAAGGGTGTAGTGTAGGCAAAATCAATTTGGTCAATTTATATATTCACTTTACAGATGTAAAAGAGTTTTTATTTTTCTGTTAACACACTCTGTTTTATTAATGGTTCCAAGATTTGTAAATATGTGAGTACCATGTACTATGATCCTGTAAGTAGTATACTCTAGGTGCATCGACCTCACATATATTAAAATTAATTTTTGTACTCAAAATATTGTAAATCATTGATTTGAAAAGAGTAACTATGGAGTTTCTTGTCCGTTCTTCTCCATAAGAATCTACCCTTTCGAACGGACAGTAGAGTCACTTTGTATTATTTTTAATGTAGATGATGACGTTCAAAAGTGCCGTTTAATGGCCTAATTGAAATAAACGTTTTGACTTTGACTTTGAATCTTCTCTACTTCTGGGCGGAGCTAGGCTGGCTAACCAAGCCAGGACACCCACGTACAACGGACCGAATGGGAGTCTAAATGCGGAAAATGGAGTCCCTACTCTACTCTAGTCGGCTCTCTATAAGTGCGAAGCCCGGGCAGAGTGCTAGTATTTACTAAAATAATCTTCATAATCCAAGTCACTTAAAATTTAGACTACGCTTCTAACGCCACAATACACGACACGAGGCAACTACTGAAACCAAACAATATTTATGTGGATGTAGATACCGTAGATACGAGTACTTAAAGAAGCAGCTAGTTACCAGTACATGCAAACGACAATTATTGTCTTTCAACAAAGAGGTAAACACTGATTGTCTAATATGGGATTGTGATGTACCTACATAGATAAGCTGATATATCTTCCCTTATTGATCACAGTAATTTCTTAAATGTTGTTACGCGTCTACGGCATTTTATAATTCTACACGCTCATTAACATTTCTGTTGTGTTACTCATATTTGATTAGAAGCGCTTATAAAACTGGTTTATGACATTTCAATCGACAAAGGTCAAGCAACAATCAAATTAGTTTGAAAACATTCTTAATTTATGCTAAAAAAAATGGAGGTAAGAAACTGAGACATTTTTTATTAAAATGGAACACGTATTGAATGGCACAATGGCCGTGACAAACGAGCTAAACTTTTCGAAAAATTACTGATTAGAGAAACTACCCGACCCTGACTGAAGGACGTAATCAACCGAATTTTAACAATATTCTCTCAATCATGTCAAAAGGATGTTTCAGACAATTTTACACACAAGTAGTTTTTTTTTCTACACAGCTATTTACAAAATCTAAAATCTTAAGCAAAAGATCATCATCTCATCAGCCTTTTCCCAACATGGTTTAAGGGACTCGATATACAAACACGGATAGGGCGCGCGGCCAGGGCGCTGACAAGATAAAATGTATGGCGTCAAAGGAATGAAATTTACTTAGCGTCGCGGGCGCACGGACAAACTCCATACATTTTTGTCGAAGCGTACTCGCCGCTGGCTCTCGAATCTAACCGAATAGGCATAGCAAGTAACCAGTTCATTATATGAAACGATTGCTAACCAGCCGGTATATTCTAGCAACAATTCACCGTGTGCATCCTTTCCATCTTTTTCCTATACAAGAAGATCACTTCATGTCACTTCACTTCGTTTACACGGTGAGATGTTGACGGAATAGACCGGCTGTAACTATAACCACACAGTTATTTAGTAAGACGATACTCTTCGGGAATGTTCATTTTAATCACACCATGCAAAATGGCAAAACCGAATGAAGTACTATATCAAATGAACCTTCTTTGAGATGCTACAAATAATCACCTTTAACAACACCACTGCCATCGCTGACTTCGGTGTGTGTCCTGTCGGCATGCCCAGGGTACCTTCCAGCAGTGTAGGAGAAGAGGTAGGGCTTCGGTGGCGGCTCGGGCGTCGTGGTGGTCTCCAGGAGATGGGACACGTCGCCGCTGACCAGAGCCAGGGACACTAGGAACAGCGTGGAGCACAGCATCTGGAATAATTTAGAAGACTGGTTTTAAAATTAGATAGAGCATCGACATGGGTAAATAAAGGATGTGTCTTGCCAACTCGCAAGTTTAATGGCTTGCAATTTAGCGGCTTATGGCCAAAATCTCCAAGCACTACTGTCTCTCCTTAAAAAAATTCAAAGGTATTTGACGGGCCATTGTGGCTCCCTAAATATTGTATCCTTCATCTATCTTTTCTGTAGCTTTATGGTGTACATGTGTACATAAAAAGAGTATTATATTTATTCTTATGCCCAACAGTGGTCTGCTGTAGTAGCATTGATCATCACCCGGTGGTGATGAACAATATGAAGCATGACCATGGGAAACAAAACATAATACATGTGTAAAGGACGCTTTTTTAACCGACTTAAAAAAAGAGGTCGTCAATACGGTTGTATTATTTTTTCTTTTATTTATGACTGGTTACCACATAACTTCGTAATTTATGAACCGATTTGAAAATACCTTATTTCATAATGAAAGGATATAATATGTAATCCAAGTAAACGAAATTCCCCACCAACCGTGTCTCCACGTTGCCGTCGTGGTGGGGCTTGCGTGTCTCAGTGATCTTGGGGGCTTTGCCGGTAGAGCCACTCATGCCGGAAGGTCCCAAGTGAGAGACCAGACCAAGAGAGACACAAGAGGGGCACACCGTTCGGAGACTTGAGCAGTGTTCGGGTCCTCGGACGGTGTGCGTCTCATTAGCTTGCTCGCTGCTCTCTGGTACGCGTCTGATCATCAGACGTGACTGTGAGGGCAGCGAGCAAGCAGTGAGAGAGAGGGAGAGAGGAGGGGAGATAGGGACCGCACCCTTTAAAAGGACAATAATGGACAGTACTGCAAGAGATTTTATACCCCAGGGCGGTCCGGACTGCACTGCAGTCCGGGAATCCGCCACGCCTCGTGCGTCAAGCCCCTCGTATTCTGGGGGGGGCAACAGTGCTGTCCACATTCCGCATGCCAAGGGCATCAGTGGCCGAGGAGGCCCCCGATCCAAGCCGTCCTTTGAGGACATGATCGGGTTCGACTTTGGATCGCCCGACAAAGCGTCGGTCGGGCGGAGCGCGTTAAGAGGCGCGTTATATTGGAGGAGGGGCTCGCCTGAGCGTCACCCGGGTGCAGAGTCGGAGTCCGAGTTGGACTCCGACGACCTGGTGACAATAAGCTCGGCGAGCTCTGGACCCGAGGGGCGGGGGCTGCTGCGGAGGACTCCAGGTCCTTCCGCAAGCGGCCCAGAACAGAGGAAGACCGGGGGTCGTCCGGCAGCGAGGAGGTTGCCTCGGCTCGCAAGATCCCCGCCAGCAGGCGGGGCAAGGGCCGAGAGGGAGGCAAGGGGAGATTGCCCGCCTCCAAGGTGGCTGGTCAGCGAGCCGAGGAGCTTGTCGCTGACGGACGACCCCCCGTAGAGGGCGGTCGCAGGGCTCCTGGTTCGGAGTCCTCCGGCGGTGAGCCGGATGACTCCGGATAGGAGCGATTTCGGAGGGCCGGGTTTGCGGAGGTGGTGGAGGCCGCGCTTCGCTCCGCTCTGCCCCCCGAAAACCGCGGCTGTAGTGCTTACACTACAGCCGGACGCGGCGAAGAGGGGCGTGACGTACGCGGACGTGCTCACCAAGGCGAAGGAGGCAGTAAACCTTGGTGAGCTAGGCATCGTGGGGGGCCTTCGGCTCCGGGTCACCATGACTGGGGCCCGGATGCTGGAGATCCCCGGGGCAGCCAGCGGCCCAACCGCGGACGCTCTAGCCGAAAGGCTTAGGGCGTCCCTAAGCGCGGACGATGCCCGAGTGTCCAGGCCCACCAAGCGCATCGACATGCGCATCTTGGGCCTGGACGACTCCGTCACGGAGGCGGAGGTGGTGGCCGCCGTCGTTAGGACGGGGGGGTGCTCAGCAGAGGAGGTGAAGGCGGGCACCCTACGTCCTGACAACACGGGCATGCGCACCATTGTGGTGAGCTGTCCCGTGTCGGCGGCCAAGACCATCTCGGAGGGCCGTAGGTTTTTGGTGGGTTGGGTTTCCGCGCAGGTCAAACTGCTGGAACCCCGAGGTGCTTCCGGTGCCAGGTGGGCCACCATGTAGGAGCTCAATGCACCTCGGAGGTGGACCGCAGCGGTCTTTGTTTCCGCTGCGGTCAGCCCGGTCACAGGGCCGGCTCTTGCGTCGCCGCGCCGCACTGCGTAGTCTGTGCGGCAGCTGGCAAGCCGGCCGACCACTGGGCTGGGGGTAGGGCCTGCGCCCCACCCGCCAAAGCCGGAAATCGGAGAAAGCCCTCCGCCACCGCCGTCTCTGCCGCGACCGCCGCCACCGCCGCCGCTTCCTCCGCCGCCAAAGCCGGTTCCACTGCGGCTGCTGCTACTGCAACAGCCGCAGTGGAGCCCCTACAACGGGCTCCGGAGGGGGCTGAAATGGAGTGCCAGTAATGGCCCCATTTCACCCCCTCCTGTTGAACGTCAGCCACTGCGCCGCCCAGGAACTGATGCTCCTGAGCATGGCGCAGTGACTGATGCCTGTGGACAGCGAGCAATGGGTAGCTTGCCGTCCGATCAGAACAGGCCCGGGTTGACGGCGCGCTGTGTTCTACGCGCGCCAAGCCAGCAGTCGTCAGCATGGGTCGGGGCCCGTTAGGGCCAGAGCCTACCAGGGTTGCGGATTTGTTCGAAAGAGTTACCGCGGCCCTGGGAAGAAAGGCACTAGGAGGACTAAAGGGTGGGTTTTAGTCAGTAAAAGTCTGACACTCCCTGCCGCTCCACCCAGAGCGGGAGGGGTCATTTGATGATTTCCCATCCTCGAAAAAAAAAAAAAAAAAAAAGTAAACGAAATTGCGTATTTTGCTTTCCTGTGACTTTCCAGTAGTGTTTACGAATTAAGTAAAATTTTAAAGTATATTTTTTTTTACAAAAAAGACAACCGACTTCCAAATATATAAAAAATACTACAAAATATAAAATTTTACTTCGAAAGTCGGTGTTTTTGGTCGTTTCTTCTTTTTTGACACAAACTTTTTTTGATAAATATTAAAACTAAGCAAAAATTATGTGAGAACAGAGAAATCGTGAAATGGGTAGGGAGGCAAAGCTTACTGCGTTGTGATCTATGCTTGTTCAGTATTTCCAAAACACTCTGCCACACTAGGACGTTACACCGCCAATGATTACCGGCGATTATGATAAGTGCGCACACTATTGCCTTGAACCCCAGTTCAAGGCTTCACAAAACTTTAATTCTAGGATATCGAAGACCTTGATTATTTTGATCACGTCTGATCAATTTGCTCTAGAATAAAAAACAGAATCGCTTCCCCGAAGAATAGCTAATTTGTCTAGTCTAGATCATTGACTGCATTTTTGTGTTTTTGTAATTGTTTTTTCTCTTCGACTTGTTTTTTTTATTTATTTGATAATCGTTAAATTATTTCGTTGGTTTAGTCACGGTATTCTAAAAATGCATTTAAATAATTTTATAAAATGTGTAAGGTCTTGAAACTAAATAACAAATACCAGTTAATATTTCTGAAATCATTTTGAGTTTCTTTTAATTTTTATAACAATCTTTTAACTCAAGGATAGCCTTAGTAAAACTTGGTAAATCTAAAGAATCTTTATCAATATATCGTTCAATACCTACACGAGGTAAGCTACGTTAGAGGATTCCTGCTTGTCTTAGTTTGAAACCAGTTCCCCTGACCTTTGCAGTGCGTCTGCGCTGCACGCTCAAGAGAGGCGCGAAAAATTAACATTTACGACGTTGTTTGTTAGTTTTGAACTTTACAATTAACCAGTTCGTTAAATCATTAGGTACGTCTGGCACGGGGATTATGATCGTTAAGTTTATGGGCATCTTTCGTTCCGGCATCATAGAATTTAGTTTGTTCAGGAGTAAAAGATGATTTTGAGACAATGCGTTATGAGACCTTGAATTCCAGGTTAATTGCCGGTTATGCCATGTTTTTCATACTCTTTTAGAAACATTGGTGCGTTGATGGTTATAGAGATTTTTTGGAATATTGGCCGACTTGAGAAAGGTTCTGTTCGCCTCAAGTTTTGGCACCAAACCGACTGAAACAGCTAACTGCATTAAGTAACATCTTCTCAGCCTATTGTAACAATACTGTTGGCAAATAATCAAGACTTGCCAATGGATGAATCAGATCTATACGGACAAACTTTAGCAAGATTCAATATGTGTGACGTTACCCTACATAATTTATTTCATTTATTTAATCTTTTTGGACAACAATATAGTTAATTTTTAACCGTCTTCAAAAAAGAGGAGGTTCTCAATTCGGTTGTATTTTTGTATGTTTTTACCTCATAACTCCGTAATTTAACAACCGATTTGAAAATTTACTATATTATATATGTGTGAAAGGATACACCTACTTCCGATTGTTCCCATAAAAAACTTTTTCACAAAAAAAAGAAACCGACTTCCAAAAAAAACTACAAAGTTCAAAATAACTTTAATTTAGAAGTCGGTGTTTTTGGTTGCTTCTTCGTTAGTTGACACCAACTTCCGAAATAAAAAAAAAGTTATTTTGAAATTTGTAGTTTTTTTTGGAAGTCGGTTTCTTTTTTTTTGTGAAAAAGTTTTTATTTTTCACTTTTCAGTGGTACCCCACACCTAACAACACCATTGGAAAGTCACAGGAAAACAAAAATACGCAATTTCGTATACATGGATGATTTTTCCACATATTTTTTCCAGATATTTGGGTTTAAGAACCAAGCTATTGAACCGATTTTGATAAAATTTTGCAAATCGATTGGCAAGCGACGGAGTTATGCGCGAACAAACATAAAAAAAAAATAAAAAATAATAATACAAACATCCGAATTGAGAACCTCCTCCTTTTTTAGAAGTCGGTTAAAAATCATCAAAATCGGTTCAGTAGTTTGGTCGTTAAATCAAATAGCTGGAAAAAATAAACGAAATTGCGTATTTTGCTTTGATAATGTTTTTTTTTTAATTGAAAGTCGGATGTATTTTTTTTGTAAAAAAGTTTTGTTAGTAATAAATTACCTTGTACTCGTACTAACAATAGTATAACAATATATCCAGTGCTAACTACGTCTTCGTATTTGTGCAAAACCATTCTTTAAAGTAAAGTTAACCCTGGACTAGAACCGTTAGCCCAGTGCAAAGTGGAGCAGCGGAGCAGCGCAAGTGGGCCTTACACTCCCACAGTTTGGCAAAAACCCCTTTTCATATGGAGAAGCTACGAACATTAATCAGCACGACAAGTTGAATTTAAACCTTCGTACTAGGTAGAAGTATTGCTGGGTATAGACACCTTGGTGATGAATGTGGTGATACATCACAACATCATCATAAGGAAGCGTTTATAAATAATATTAATGTGCTTGATAACTTCTTTTGTTTTTCAATAGGTAAACGTTAGTTATTTGCGCATTATTTTAATGACTTCTCGATATGGTAATATAATGGAACTGCGGAGTATGTAGTCATCATAAGTTTTAGAGCCCAATAAATCTGATTGATTGTTACTTTGTTAATGACGTCATCAGTGTGTGGTCTGTTGTCATAAACATGTAACTGTTGTTTGTCGAGAAGTAATTGTTTGATTTCATTGTAACTGATGGTAAATATAAATCATCGTTGATGACGATTGTGTAGGATTGTTGCTGACTGCGGAATTTGTTCGAAAGAGTCACCACGGCCCTGGAACGCAAAGGGCAATAGGAGGAACACGGATGGGTCGTAACACGGAATAGTCAGTAAGAGTCCGACGCCCTTCCGCGCCACCCACAGCGGGAGGAGTCATTTGATGATTTGCCATCCTTAAAAAAAAGGTTAGTTACTGAGGAAGCTGTTATTGGTGGTGGAGTGAAGGCCACAAATCAGGAAACGTAAGACAAGACGATCTCGGCAGTGTAGATTATAGATATAGATGAATAAGAGTTGCCGAGAATTGAGATGATTGGTGTGGATTTGTAGAGGCCTATGCTCATCAGTGGCCTCCTGAAGGCTAGTCATCATCATAATCATATCAGCCGAAGGACGTCCACTGCTGGACATTGCTCCCCCATGTGTCGCCAGAACAACAGGTCCTGTGCGTCTCGCAATTATCGGTGAAGGCCAGTAGTGATGATGAATAATGAAAATGTTGAAACTAATTTAGAAAAGATTTCATTTCAATAGATCTAATGGACTAAGAGATGAATAGATTTAAAAGCAGTAGCAAACGTTATCACTGCTACCAAAACAACACGATTGATTGTAGATAACCTTCGATGTCGTGCGCTACGCGTCCAACACTTCGACAACTTCGACAAGTGACCTTAACACGCGGATTTCCTTCATTCTTTCGCGTGCTCCCAAAGAAATGTGGATCGCGTTAGTTTTTCTGTTTTATTGTCCTGCCTTGTTGCCTATAAAGCGTTAATAAGTGCATCAGGTGAATACCGAAGCCAATTAACATACTTGATATGAAAAAAAAACTTGTCAGGTCTTTATTATATTGCATCTTTTGAAAATATTAATCAGCCAAGATTCTTTGGCACCAATAAATCCATTTTTAATTTCAAAAGATCATGGGAGGAGCCAGTAACCATTTGCAAGTATGTAATTAATTGCTAATTTTACTCATTACTTGTTTGCATCAACTGTTCAAGTAGATTCGTGTATTAGTTTATTTATTTTGGTAAATATTATAGTATTGTATTGTATTGTATTGTATGTATAGTTTATTACATATTTATCTTTGCATTAATAAAATATTAGTCGTGTTTCGGTTTTTCCCACATTACACCTACCACTATTATTCCCTGCATCACCCAAAGGTTGACTGGTAGAAAATGCCTAAGGCATTAAGTCCGCCTCTGTACATATGTGTGCGTAAAGTGTAAAATAAATAAATAGATATGACTATCTAAGTACACATCAAATGATTTCCTAACTCTCGAATTCAGTCAATTACTTTTAAAAGAGAGAAGAAGAACCAACAAGTCTCTACAGCAACCCTTTCTAATAATTGCTGAGCCTCAATTTAGCAACACGAAGACCATACCGTCCACAATTGGGCACGAATCGAGATCACTTGGCCGACGGCCTTGACCGGAGCGCTCTCTTTTCATCGAGCTCGATATAAAAATGTTGATATATTTAACAAGTTTTTAATTCGGCGTCTACTGGTCGAAGTGTGATTGGAATTTCGGCAGGTGTCGTAAGAGCCAGTAAGTTGTTATATTTCAGGGGCAGTGTCTACATGTTTTGAGTCATTGTTCTTTGGTAATATGGTTTTCCTTGCTTTGGAGGTCTGTCGGCTGTCTTAGAATATAATAGAAAACATTTGTTCAACACAGACATCACACAACAGCAACAAATACAAAGACAAAGTAAAACAGAAGGATAATATTAAAGAGTAATAATACAGTGGAATTTTGCCGAGCTTGCCCACACCAAAAGAGAAATCCCATCCAAGGGTAACCATCTCCATCCAATATTACTAACTAGCATTTGCCCGCGACTTTGTACGCGCATATCCCCATTTTTCCCTTCCCGCCTTCCTCATGAATGTGGCTATCATATACAAAAAGAATTTTCGAAATCCGACTGGTATTTCCAGAGATAAGCGCGTTCAAAAAAACAAAACAAATTCTTCAGCATTATTAGTATAGATTAATCAAGAACAGTGGCAATGGTGACATTGCTTTCTGAATATGTGATACTGTCAAGTACCCCACTCTTGCTTGAACCATCCTGTTCCCATCTCTTTTTCATACAATGTTGAGTATAGCAACAAGCCATTGCTATGTATGTGTCTAACACGAAGAATTAATAAGTCTACGAGTCTGATACATGTACGTGTCCAAACACGGATGTTGCAACAGAGACAGGAACAATAAATTTATCTTACCAGCCTAGTACCCAGTAAGTAAACTACAGGAAAGACTTAGAAATTATACTTACGAAATTCTGACTATTCGAATATGGTTAAGGAAAAACTGTTTATTATACCACAAGAAACTAAGATGAAAGGATTTTTGATTTAGAAATAGATACTGATTGTATCTGACAATAACTTTCATATCCCATATTGGAGGTGTTAAAATTAGGCCCGAAGCAATCTGTACGAACAATGATACAAGCCTACAAAGTTACGATATTGACAATGATATTATTATCAGACATCTTTACACAATAATAAATCCATTGCGCTATTTTTCTAAGACTATAGGAATTGGTTACCTAAACAACAATACATACGTAACATTATTTCGTTTAGAGTTTTTATACTATGCAATATTTACATCACCAAATCAGCAACTACATCTTCTTTCAATTTATTATTGCTTATTTTAACTTTTCTTTTTCTTTTCATCTCCTTCAGTGATTGGCGCACTGCTGAGCATCGTGATAAAAACTTCTTGATATTTGCCGTCCATTTATGACGATCTTTGGCCAGTTGTACTGTTTAACAGATCTAGGTGTCTAGCTGCACTTGCTCTATCTTCATCAAGAGACGTGAGACCGTCATAAATACGAATAGCATCTTCAAATGGGGCACAAACCATTACGTTTTTTTCTATCAGCACATACATTGCCTTTCTTACTTGTACCGCAATGTACACCTTTCAATGACACCATATCTATCTTTTCACAGGTTGTATGCAACAATAGTATGCTTGTATCCGGAACACAACAGCTGTACGGGCTACGTTGCGTTGCGACAGCCGACCGACATTCGTTTGTTATTGAAACAGCCGGCGATCGATTGGGACCAGCTGATAGGCTGCTCTTGGTGGGAGCTTTTGTAAGACCATCTACGAACGATAGGCAGACGTAACGATGCGTTGTGCCATTGGTGGTTTTTTTTTATGAGTAGCCTCTCGCAGGTCAACCTAGGAGGTTGTCGTCTGCTTAACCAGACTTGCTTGTGGCGGCCATCATCTAAATATTAAAGTTTCCGGCCAGGGCTTATTATAAACTAGGTGAATACACGCTAAGGACACCCCCTGTAGGGTACGGACCTCGGCTTAGGGCATCGCTCGGGGAGGACAACTAGAGACGAGCTGGATCGATCTAGGATTATTATTTAGGGGCGAATTTAAAACTACAGGCTCAGCTGCCATTGGTGATCAGAAAGTACACGTATTTCATTATTTCGAGTAGTCATCCGTCAAGTCATTTTATCAAGACGTATGGTATCGTGAAATCGTGTTACGTCGAAAGAAGCCGGGATAGGGGGACCTAGTTATTAGGTCATGGAAGTCAGATGGCAGATCCATGATGATGGTCGATCCATGTGGATAGCTGCTACTGGTTAGACTAGGAGCCAACTCTTTTGGCTATAATAAGGTAATGCTGGGCAGAAAAACTTTTGTTTTGGTTACCTAAATTAGGAGCGTTTACACCCTACGGCATTTCATACAAAATTTCAAGCCCTTATTTTTCGACGTGAATAAACTGATTTTAATGAAACCTGGTATGCATGCGCTAGATATTCAGTTCTAAATAGTTAGTAGAGAACATTTTAGAAAAAGAGTTCAGGGAGAAAGATACAGTGAGTTTTCACTTTCTATAGAAAACTTAAAATCACTCTCTCTCTCTCTCTCAAAATCTTCTTCGAAAATTTTGTCTACTAACTATTTAGACCTGGATATCTAGCTTATGAAAAGTTTCATTAAAGTCGGTAGGTACATTCATTTCGAAAAATAAGGACTTGAAAGTTTGTACGAAATGCCGTAGGGTGTTAACGCTTTTAAATAGGAAAACATGTTTAAAAATGGAGTGTAAAAAATAAAATTGAAAACGAACATAGAGTACCTAAATTGCAATTCAAAGTACTCCTTAATATCAGGTCACTCTACCAAGTTATTATCCTTTTCTCATCCATCAACTTTAATTCGTTTGATCTTCCGTTGTAGAATTGCAAAAAAGAATGTAATAGGTATGTTGAAATTTGGCATTGAATAAATACAATGTCAAATCACTATGTAACAATTTAACGCCGGAAATCCACAAGAAATCAAAACGTTGAAACCTTCTTCGGAATATTTGGAACGTTGGAAACGAATGGAGTATTACTCCGAGAACTGTACTGATGGTTAATCTCCAGTTCATATTCTCTTAAGGTCACGTTTCAACTTGCAACCAGCTCGCATGCTAGTTTCATTACATTGCGAGCTACCGAGGAATAATGTGATCAATCGCTCGATTGACACCTGTCAACACCTGTGTTACAGGTTGGTTGACATTGTCAGGTTTCAGATTTGAGATTGTCAGGAGTTCCTGACAATTGTGACAATCTTTGGTCAAGAATTCGTGCTGGTTTTAGAATGAGCACCATACCAGTGCAGACGTGATTTCCATGGAGGTCCTTACACGTTTTTCCCCATTGATGTCTACATATGCTTTGAAATTGACAGTAACTCTGAGTACCAATGCTATCTACTTTTAATCCTGAAAGAAGCAGTGTGACTAGCGGTAGATTTTCTCCTAGTTCTTGATAAGTAATTTATGTTTCCAACTGTTACAGTTGGGAAGTCATAACTTACATATTATAGTACTGTAGTCATTACCCGTTACAACCGCCTTTCCTTCGAATAATCCATACATTATACAAAGCATTACTCTAATATTTCGACAGCCGTTTATTGAGTCCGACATAAACGCCATTTTTTAAAGCACTTAATTGGCAGAGTATCGTAACTTCATCGTGTACGTGACTAGCGCACGCGCGTGGGTGCGCTTCATTTATTGACTGAGGGGGATTTAACAGCTCAATAATTATATTTCCTCGTTCTTATGTTGGTAATAGCTTATGTCCGCGATTCTACCTAAAACCCGACGTATGTTTTTTACCTTATTTATCCGATGTTGTATGTTACGAATATTGGATGGATGGAGAGGGAGAGAGAGGACAAAGAAAAGATGAGTAATCTATCCATCTTTTGTTTGTGTGAGGAGCGATATGAAAGAAAAGGGAGTTAGTGATAACGTAGTGGCTGATAGGACAGAATGGAAGAAAAAAACGTGTTGCACAGACCCCAAGTAACATGGGATCGGGGCAGGAAGATGATGATCCGATGTTGCATGTATCTGTGATTTTACTGCTTATTTCTTCTAATGAAAATATGATCAGTGAACAAGTGATTATAATTATGGAGTTCTTCGTATGTGTCAAAGGAGAAACCTTTTGATTTTAGATTCCGATTTACACAGTAAGTATTTAAACAAAAAAATATTTGTAAAGCATAAATACTTTGAAAATGGAACAGCCGGTCAGCTCTAAACACCGTGAACGCTATGGTGACGTTAGCGTGAAGTAAACTGGCACTCCACTTTCAATTCCACCTGTGAATTCACTTAATGTGAAGTGAGCCAGGGACTGACACACTTCATGATTACTTAGCAATGGCTAGTTTACACAGTGCGAGCTACTGACTAGACAGTAGACAGCACTCAGTTACTCGTATGGCTTCTCGTATGCCAGTAGCTCGGCTCACCTTATAAGGTATCTTCACGATGAAAGTAGCTTCCCAGACTCTTGCGAGTCGCAGCACACAAAGATACAGGTTCCACTCGCAACTGCCTGGTTGACACTGGCGAGCTGCTGCCAAACGCGTCCAGACGTTGCGAGTGATGTCCGAGCTGCTGCCATGTGCGAGTTACTGTCGGCGGGCAGGCGAGTGAAAACAAAAAATGTCGAAGTAACTCGGATGCAAGCTTCGATCAAACTCGAACGTGCCAGTAACTCGACTACAGCTACTCGGTAAGCAGACTCGCACTGTGTTAACTAGCCATAACATTACTCAAAGTAGCACTACAATAAGTTATGACGATGGCATTCGTCAAAAATGGTCTTTGTTGTTTGGGTTACCGCGGCCCTGGAACGCAAAGGGCACTACGAGGAGCACGGATGGGTTTTAGTCAGTAAGAGTCTGACACTCCCTCTCACTCCACCCAGAGCGGCAGGAGTCATTTGACGATTTCCCATAAATAAAAAAGTACGTTTCACAAAAATCATTTAGATTATAATTGAGTTCTTCGAACTGCCAAGAGCAGCCTGTCTACCTTATACCTTTACCTACTGTATCTAGTACCTAGGCATTATCAAGGATATTAAAAGGACAATCCGGGGTTAAAGTTTATTAATACATATTTTGTATAGCCGTTTCTAGGAACTCATGGCAGTAAAATGATTTTCCTTATTTAGCTAAATAAGCATAAAGATGCTAACGTGAGGAATTAATGCTAATATGTGGCATTATGTATGAACGCACGTTTATTCATTTTCCAGGATGTTTTTATTGTATGACTATTATGATTAGTGTTAATATCTATTAATTATTTAATAGCGTTGTTATTACTTATAATAAAATTAATAATGTAATAAAAATGTTAAACGCTACTACTGCATTTACATAGATTTTAAATAAACAAGAAAATATGTACTGCTAAAAGAAACTCTATATTTGGTCCGAGTTCAGGTGAAACTTAGTAAACAAGTGGGACTTACCCTGGTATAAGTAATACATACGCCTTCTTGGGATAATTTCTGAATAATGCGCGGGCAATTCCAAAGCCAAAAACATTAAGTATTCTATACTAACATTACATTACAATTTTAAATACAAACATCACAAAATAAATAGACCAAGGTGTTTATTGCAACTATAACTATATATACACACTTAAATAAAAGACTCAACTAAAACTACTCTAAAACATGGCGTCGAAAAATTCCTCCGCATCGCAGGCCACTGGTAATGGACCCAAAAGGCTGGCAGCATTGCCACGTTGTGTGGCAATGCTGCCAGCCTTTCAACCCCAAACGGCTCGAAAATATAACTACCTACAAGGTTATTAAATTTCCGCCGCTTGAGGTTCTCCGCAGCCGCAACGGCAGCGCCAGCGCAGCACGAAGAGCTAGGAAGATGGGATGGCGCAAGAGTATCGACACAAGTAGCGTCCCACACTAATGGCCTACCCATCTTCCATGGAAATAATGACATGCCGTCCGGTCTCTTGCCATCGTCGCGTGCCAGGCCGTTGGGTTCTAATACAGCCGGAACGCCGACGGTGACAAGAGCTCGTCGGATGATGGCGTTAATATTCGCGTGCCGCGCTATGCGACCAGCGCTACGGCTGCATGACAGGCCGTGGTGTCCGAGACTGTTGACAGCTTCGCCACAGTGGCAGCGATGAGGAGAACAACAAGGAGCGCCAAGACGCAGGGAAGCAGCGAGGCGGAAAGTAGTATCATCGAACAAGGTGCCTATGTTCGACGACGGTAGTGCGTGAAGCCAGAGTCCCGACTCCCATTGACCCACAGCCAACAGACGAGCACGCTCAGCAGCAGTACCAGATGTGGCCAAAAGGTTATTCTGAACCTCTCTGCAGAGTGGCTCGTCCCAACGTCTCTGGGATGATGGGTAGTCGGGTGGATTTAGATTCGGGCAAGCGAGTCTCCAGGCATCCATAGCCTCAGTGAAGCAAGGCACATCAAAACTAGTCAGTGAGGAAGTTAGGATATTCCTGACTAATTTCTCAGTGCCATGAACCGAAGATATGAAAGCCGGTAAACTGATACTAGTAATTTTGCACACGCCGAGGCCTCCCATACGGATGGGAAGAGTAGCTTGTGCCCAAGCTCGGTCGTCCATGTCGTAAATGACTTTAAGTCAATAGGTTTCACGTGCTAAAGTTATCATTATTGTATTTATTTGTTACCTATATAAAGTTACTATTATGTTAAATTTTCAATAGGTACTTAAGTAAAAAAAAAAAAAAATAATATATCTCATTCGAGCCATCTTCATGAATTCAGATCTAATAAAAACTTCCGGAATTCCGGACTAGTCAAATACCTAAGTTAATTTATTTAAATGAGCAATATCTATGACTAAAGTTAATATTTCACCTTGCAATACTAATATATGCAAATCTTCTATGACTGTACAAACATCTGTTATTTCATCGCATGTCGAATACTGCACATCCTACTGTTTTGAAGGTGTTGTATTATTTGGGATGTCGGAGGCATCTTTCTTAGTATCGATGTTTTTTAAATATACTGACGATTCTACCTAAAAATATCGATATTTTTTTAACAAGACAGGTGCTGGGGTGCTATGGGTGTTTTCATAAACATTATACTAAATCATGTTCACTAAAATAATAAAAATAATCGAACAAGTGCGAGTCGGATTCGCGCACGAAGGGTTCCGTACCATTATCTATAAAAAACGGCAAAAAAATCACGTTTGTTGTTACATGGGAGCCCCACTTAAATATTTATTTTATTCTGTTTTTAGTGTTTGTTGTTTTAGCGGCAACAGAAATACATCATCTGTGAAAATTTCAACTGTCTGGCTATCACGGTTCATGAGATACAGCCTGGTGACAGAGAGACGGACAGCGGAGTCTTAGTTATTACACGCGCTTTTATCTGTTATGCTGTACGATTTTTTATGTATGTGGCATTCATATTATTAGTATAGATACTTAATATAGTTAAACTGAAGAGTATATTTGTTTGTTTAAGTGCACTAGTCGGTTTTTTTGTATAATAATAGCAGATAAATTGTTTTTGTATATGATAGCCACATTCATGAGGAAGGCTATAGGCTATACGGGAACGGCAAAACGGGATATGCGCGTACGAAGTCGCGGGTAAAAGTTAGTGTTAGTATCGATTTAAAAAATATCGATACCTACATCGATGTTCGTATGACAAGCCTAACGTACATTACACATACAACTTTTTTTATACAACATTTAACATACAACTAAGCCGGTGACAGACAGACACACAGGTGGGCGAGCCCACTTTCTATCAACAGTTATTTATTTTGATTTATTTGGGATTGTAGTAATTAGTTGTGGTTATATTACACTGTGTAGGTGATAGATGTTATTTGTGCGGTAGGTTTCAGTCGCTCTTGTGTGTGGGGAGATGTAGTAGGAATATTCTTGGGAATTTATTTAACTGTAGTAAATTTTAAAGTCGCGACTCATCTGCCTAGCCTTTTCCCAACTATA
The DNA here is from genome assembly GCA_947386135.1 of Melanchra persicariae. NCBI lineage: Eukaryota > Metazoa > Arthropoda > Insecta > Lepidoptera > Noctuidae > Melanchra > Melanchra persicariae. Next base: position 912,151 of record OX376661.1, on the reverse strand, counting down.
TTGGGGTCGGCTCCCAGTCAAACTGGATTCAGCTGAATACCAGTATTTTACGTGGAGCGGCTGCCTACCAGACCTCCACAACCCATTAACTGGGTAACACGGTACTTCTTGGCAAGACTGGTGTCAGATTTTCTGGCTTCTGACAATCCGTAACGACTGCCAAAGATCTACAAATGACAGCCAGGACCAGCGGTTTAACGTGCTTTCCGAGGCACGGAGGAGTATCGGTATGCTAGTACGGTCACCCATCCACATACCAACCTCGGCAAGCGTTGCTTAACCTTGAAGATTGGTTCGTGCGGCTGTTATAATATTATTTAGCCACGAGCGCCTCTTTTAAAGTCGCGAACTCGCGACCATGAGGGCTTAAAAGTATTGTTTTTGTTAATAAGTATTTCGATTTTAATTAAAAAAATATATCTAACGGTCTGAATGTACCTTAAGATTAGCGTGAACTTACAATGCAGTGCAAAAAAATGGACTCACAATAAAACCGTTGTAACACAACTATTGATGCTATCGCGCACCGTCGAGCTGCGTGCCTTAGGGTCTAAAACTTACGATACATAGTACATAAATATTGACAGGTTAATTTACCAATTACATTGCTAGTTACAAGCAATAATAGTTTCAATTTGATGCGGTCGTTAAACTTGTAAGCCGTGGACTGTTAGTACTTGTATAAATGCGTTTTAGACATCTTTATCATTATTTCATTATTCGACAAACATAATATAGTGTGACAGTTTTGCTTTTATATCGGTCGTGAGACAAAATGCTATTTACTAAGGGAGAAATTGTGAAAAAAAGCATATAAAAAAACTAAAATACGAGTAAACTGGAAGGCGGTTACTGCTTCAAACAGCTGTAGCCGCATCTACACATTAGAACTACAAAAAGAAGAATTCTTGAAATCGGTTCATAAATGACGGAGTTATGATCAGGTAACAAACATAAAAAAAATAAAAACGAATTGAGAACCTACTTTTTTTGAAGTCGGTTAAAAATAGACTTGACTTGACATTAATCCTACATTGCGATTTATGGAAGTTCTACATACGTGCGACTTGCACAATTCAACAACTCGACATCGACCGTCGGGCAGTTGCTCACCAGACATAACACACGTCTGGTCGGAGGATCCACCGTCTTTTATTTAATCTTTAACGGAGTTTGCGGGACTTTTCACCCTATTCCGCATACCTCTATACAGAAACCCAGTTTCAATAAAAATAAAAAAAATCCATTTTCAAAATACTATTTAATACAGAAAAAGAAAACTTAGTACTATGTCTGCTTTGACCGTACCGATGTGTACGATGTGTTACCGATACCATTCCGCTAATACCAAGAATGTTAATTCCGTTCCGGCCCGCGTTCGCGGATACGTGCAGTGTAGTGCAAAAAAATCTGCTCACAATAGTTGCAACACGCGTATTAGATGTTATCGTGGCGCTTGCCTCACGCGTTGGGCAACGATCCGCACTGGCGGCCATTTTCGCGCATCATTCGTGTAGGGCTGTTAGAAATATGTACGAAAAGCCTTCGTGGTGACTTCGACGTTCAGAAAAATTGTACCTACAAGGTGTAGGAATATAAAAAGTCTTTACAAAAGACAACGATACAAGAAACTCTGATCCACTAGCAATACTGACGGTTGTAATGTAAACTTATGTAATATGCAAATAGGAAAAATTATTTGCTTATATGTTTTTAAAAAGTAATATATGTGAGTATAGTCCTGATGTGCCTGCAGAAATGTTACATTTTCCCTCAGTGTGATATATAAGTCACAGAAGCGAAGTCGCGGGACACAGCTACTGATCTAATAAGTCAACAAGATAGGAAAACTGTCTGGACTTGGCGGAATCTTTTCGTCTTGATCATCACGTTGTGTTTAGGCCGCGATAATATACGGATTTAAAACAAGGAAGCTAAGCACACCTTTAAACCGTACTTCATATAAAGCTCTTCCCAAACAGATAACACACCTGACAGTGTAAAGAAAATCGTGAGCAATCCCACGTGCTACAATATTAATTCAACATGTGTAATACGCTGATAATGACGCCAGATAGCGCCACCTGTCACGAGCATCACGAACTAAAACGTGGGCAGAAAAAGAAGCGTGTGCCACGATGACTGTAAGCATATAATTAAAGCTTCGATGATGAGATGATGATTGTGGGCTGAGGTCGGGATGATGCAAAAATATTCATGGCGCCGAATTGTTTGCCGGAATGTTTTACAATTATAATTATTGGTGTAGAATGATGAGTAGGTTTTCAAGGATTTTTTGTTACTTATTATAGTTTTGTCGGTTACTGAGACGATAAAAAAACTTTTATATCCAGTAGAGGCACACCAACACACAAATGCAAATTGTCTGAACCTTTTGACGGAAGAAGAAGTCATCGCCGATTTTAGCATTGATATTAAATACCAAGTCATAATAAAACAAGACTAAATAATCACAATCCCAACAAGATTGACACACTTAATTAACTCAAATTTTCCAATTATGAATAAATCATAATTAGTATCAGCAGGATTGATCTAAACTTAATAACAAGGTAAAATCGTTTCAGAAGGTAATCTCTGGAAGTCTTGGCATTTAAAAGTTTCAACTGAGATTACGCCGTGTGAAAGAGACGCAGCCATACAGATCGAATAGCATAATACCTTTTTCACAACGGAAACATGATGGCATTCATCATCATCATATCAGCCGAAAGACGTCCACTGCTGGACATCGGCCTCCCCCAAATGGGGGAAACCCAAAAGGGGGTTTGCCATAACCGCCACGCTTGGCAGGCGGGTTGGCGATCGCAGTGTAACTGTGGCAATGTACCTCCCACGGAAAGTGATGAGATGGTGCTAATCTTTTACGACCGACACCATACGAAACAACACAACATGATGGCATTGGCATCATGTAATGATCCGCAATCGTTTTAACTGATATTAAAGTAGATTATCGCTAATCGCAAATGCGTGGTTTCTGTGGAACAGGCTAGACCAGAGGAGCAAGGAAGCCACGGATATAAGTTACTACTATTAAATCAAAATGAATATCAGGAAACTAATCTTGTTCCCCAAACCAACATCATTTTGGACAGCCCTATCCGAGAATGATCGAGACCGTTCGTTATGCGAGCTAGAACCAATTGCCAGTACTCGGCCATAATGTATCTTTATTTGATTTTACATCAATAAGCTAGTAAGCGATTCCCACGGTTATTTGACTGATGTTTATGATGTATGTTTTTGCTTGCTTCATCGTGTTTCGGGTTTCATTTGTGAGATGACTGTGTTTGTTTATTATTATTGGATCTGTTGTTGAGGATTACGTGTATGACTATCTGAAAATGTTTACTAAAAAACTTGCTGCAACAAAAAAAAAGCTTCTTGAATTTCAGTTAGGCTTTTGGTTTTCTTTTTAAATGTGCGCCTATTTTTATGCAACGACGTGTATGATTCGAGGAAATGAAAAATATTTGAATAAGTATCGTTTTAAATGTTTTCGAACTACTGTTATTTTGTTATTATTGATAGGCTAGCGTTTGATCAGTCTCTCCTGATGGAAAGCAATGATGTGGCCGACGATGGAGCACACTTTCTTAAAATACTTTTCCAAACAAAAAAAAAACCAAATCGGTTGACAATATTGGCGAAAATATCGCTGAACAAATAATAAAAAAAAATCGTTATCGTGGAAGTCAGTTAAAAAGTAAACTATTCACACTTGAAATAAACATCCTCATGTTGTAGCTACAAGGAAACTCAGACCGGCAAGGAATTTAAATGCATAAACATTTGTAAATCTTTTGTCATAATAAAACCAAAATTAATCTTCCACCTAGCCCGAAGCAAAAAGGTGTGATATTGTTCAAATTTAATTTAGCTCCTCTAACATCTTTTATTTTTTTGATAAAAATATGCACCAATATCGTCATCCACATTGTTTATATCCAGATCCACCCATGACGTTGTCATCAAAATATATTTAAGTATAAAGGTGACATTTATTATAATTAATTTAGTGCCATTGGCAATAATGATCTCAGAATTATTATAAGTTCAAATATTCCTCTTCTGAGACCTCATCTATAGAAACTTTGGGTTTTACCTGATATAAAGAAATCAGGTAAAACCCACACTGAGAAAATATGCTTAGATTAAGGTAACTTTTAATCATGAAGAGACAGAACAAATAAAGTAAACTTTCAACAAACTAAAATATAGCATCAAAAAATTCGTCGTCAACGCTGTCAGCTGGTAATGTGTCCAATATTTGTATTTTAAGATGATGATCTAATTCAGTTCTCTTTTTATTATTTACCATTCGTTATTTCATTTGAATTCCAGTTTAGGGAATTCCATAATATGGCTATCACTTAAAATATTCTGGTATTTGCGAACTCGTTTTCATATTTTGTGCTATTTGTGATCAAAGTTTAACCATAACTTTGATCAGAACTTAAGAAAGAATTTAAAAAGCACATCACTATGTACTGCTGTGCCTTAATTCTCGTGCCTCGTAGATTATACGAGTAAAGTAATTTAGATCCGGGTTATACTCACAAAACCCGAGTTCAGAGAATTCAAATACTGAACTTGGTTTCCTCGTATTCATCAAAACTTATTAAGAGGCTAAATAGTATGTAAAGATTAATCTCTTCTCGGTACTGCAGTATTGCTGAGTACTATAGACAACTGTTATCGTAAAAAATGCGTAGTTCCTGTTGGGTTCTTAAAGTAATGTTATTTTAATACGAAAATAACATTTAAAGGAATGTTCTCTTGTCATCAATACCTACTAAAGCCGATGTAGAAATTCTCGCAATTGCAAATTAAATGACGGATGTCAGCAATCAGTCTTACAGAGGACAAATAAATTCAAGAATTTGTTACGCACTAATAAAACTGGTTATTCTAAAGAAAGTTAATACCCACAAGGTTTAACCACCAGACAAGGATATTTCCAATACGACAATCAAAAATCCTGTAGAAATAAGCTGCAGAGAAATCAATAAAACTTTATTCATTAAGAGCACGTGAACATGGAGTTCTTGTTTTTGTGTTTTTGTTGATTCGGCAGAAAACGTCACACACTTCTTCTTCGTCCACAATGTTTAGAAATCTACCATTAGAGGTAGGTATACTCGTATAGGCAAAACTCGATGAAGTATCCTAATCTAATATTATAAATGCGAAAGTGACTTGGTATAACTGATTTTAATGGCTACTTTGACACGTGCAAAGCCACAGGCAATAACTAGTAAAGAACAAACTAAGTCTATTAGAGAGATAATAGTTGAGTGCGACAGTTGTAGTAGTGTATATAGGTATTCTTCCAAAGCGTAGATCTGTATGGAGAACAATGTGCATGAAACTACATTGACACTCATTTGAATCCAGTTGTTACAAAAATTCTGGTAACATTATTCTTGTTGCTGCATATATATGAGTATTAGTTAACCCAGTGGCACCTTCAAGTAAAATAGTAAAGAATGAACGCCAGTTAATAAGACTTGTAATACGAGAAAGGCGACAACCATGTAAACTGGTTACTCGTGCAATGTTTCTACATAATTTAGTTCTGCGGTTGGCAAACTGTTATTGTCTTGTCCGTCTGTATATCCCTCAATCATAAGGAACAATAATTTTGCAAAGATAAGTGTTGGCTGGTCGACTGATTGAATGCAATTGTGAGAAATTGTCGACAATGACAAGGTAACTTTAATTTATATGTAGGTGGTAAGAAGGCCACAAGAGGTGATAATCCAGCTACAAGCTACAAGAAGAGATAGAGGAAGCGGAGGTGACTGAATTTTAAGGATACTTTAATGTAGTTACAAAAGTGATCTAAACTCTAAAAATTTTACCAGTACAGTATAATGTTGATATAGCAGAAAAACAGAGGGATGATGCTACAGAGGGTGGCTCTATTTTAAAACACCTGGATATCATCGAAACAAGACCTGAAGGTGGTGTTTCGAGTGAAATGAATGCAATAGTCGGGATTCCGGATAGTACCACCACTTGTAAGCTAACTTTAACAGACTGACAGTCACCAATCATGAAGCTGATTGCATTTACTTATTATGTGTTTGAAGCTATGGTGTCGCTCTGTGGCTTCCTTATTAAATTCAATTTTTTTATTATCATCATTAGAGATGACTCATATGTATTGATGTTAAGTTGTAAACAAGCTTGATTATAATATGTGTTTAGTGACTAAACGAATATCAAATCCCTTTGCAATTAATACAGTATAGCTTTTAACTTAAAATATTTCAGTGTCGGATCAAATTAGAAATCATCCTTTTCCTACCCTGGTCCCAGGTAAGTGAGCTGTCATTCCAAATGATCCTATCATACAGCTCACTTAACCGAAGTTTTCAAGGCGTTTTTCTACAGAATCGACCGGTTTCTCACAGTACTTCAATTGCTACTTCTCCGTTTCTAATATCATCAGCATCTTCCCAACTCACGTTAGGGTCAGCTTCAATCTTACCAGATGCGGCAAAAAACCGCGTTTTCTAAATGATTTCTGCAAACAGTTTCGTGTGACCGCAACATGTGCTAAGTTTGAGCACCGCTGGTGTCATGTTGCAAGTAACCGGATGCTTTACGTAAACGGTTCAGTTGTGTGAGGCTGACCTTGACTAATGAACGACATTATCGCCTTTTTTCTTCATCAGACGCATTTTTTGTAAATATTGGATTTGTTTGAATTGATTTTACGTTTCATGAGTGAGATTTAGATATATTTCTTCATATTGGTCTAAAACAAGGCAAAGACAAGAGGCAAAACTACCTGCTAATCAAGCCTTCGAAAATTGTGAGTGACGATTGACAGGAGAGAATGGAACACGTGTGAGAATGGAACACGTGTTGCTAACGCTAAGTAACATAGGACATGGGCAGGATGATAATGATGGCATCATTGACCACAACACCACATCATCCCTTTCCATCAGGTGAGATTGTGGCCAAACGCTAGCCTATCCTAACTTCATAACTAAATAAAATAATATAAAAATATTTATTCAATTACATAAAGCTTAACATAGCAGCAATGTGATTTGGAGATTACCTTTTAAGCAAGAAGATACTTGTGTTAGGTGACTCCTAACTAATATCTTAAATGCGAAAGAGTTTGTGACGCCTAAATCGCCGAATTTGATGAACAGAGATAAGTGGGATCTTGGAAAAGGTTACAAGCTACTACTCGTATAACGTGAGGAAAGCTTGGGGAAATACATAGTCAGTTACAAATAAGTTTAAGATTTTTTTTGCATTTTAAAATGAGATGCCTTTTGGGAGGTACTAGCCAAATAGTCCACTTGGTGATGAGCTCAAGCACTTACAGAATCAGCATATTATAGGTAGGTACGATCTATAACACGACAACCTACAAAGGTTATGCCCTTGGATAGGTCGTTAACATTCAGGTAAGTATTGACCTAATGTCACACTACCTGACCTGCGGAATTCACCGGAGCTCAAGAAAACCGGTGTCCTGTATGAGGCAACGTTATTTATAAATTGTATTTAAATTGCCTTTAGAAACGAATACCATTTTGCAATGACTACATTTAATAAGTTATTGCTTTTCATTATTTAATTGCTAATTGGGTTGGTATTTGTTAGATCATGATCAACATCAGTTATAATTAACTACTTAAGTGATTAAACATAGCAGAATTTACACGAACTGCTACAAGTTCTGGGAGGATCACCCCGAACCCGAGTACGAGGAGATTGGGTGAATGGACTACTTTCCCTACTTTCCAGTAGAAACACCGGTGTGATCTGCATTAGGTTCTTGAAGTGTACTCAAAACAATCACTTGGACTTGGATTATACGCAATAGCGTTCAAATAAAAATGTTTTTTTTGTATAATAACTAACACTGGTCCATTTAACGACAACTCTATCGTCAAATTAAGCACAGTCCCTTGAGTGTCGTTATATAGAATTTACACTGTATTTAACTCTCATGTTTCTTAAATTTTGGCAATCCTAACTAAATATTGAAAATTCGACAGCGAGTTCGTTTGTGACATAAGCTTTCAAATTTATATAAACGAACCTATTTTGATGTATAGTACAGAGATAGATAGATGGGACCCCAGGAACGAAATCGATATTAACCCGAGCGACGACGCCGCGGGCAGTACCTGGTTTTCTATGTAATAATACTACTTCATTACGCGCATAAAGGTTGCCAAAGACTCAGCAGTTCTAACTTCTTTTGTAGGAATTATATGAAACCTAGTATTTACCAGGAGAGAAAGAACGAACATTGGATACAAATAAAATATTAGAAGCGTAGAAGCCTAAAGATTTTCATAGAACGATTAAATGAAGTAATAAGAAGCTCTCTTGCGCAAGCCGCAGAACTAGAGTGAGGGAAAGGGTTTCTGATGTGCCAATTTGTAGGCAGTTAGAGACTTATCAACTAAACCTGCTACTAATTGCAATCTTAATAACTTTATTAAATATATACGAGCTTTATCACGTGGCTCCGCTCCCGTGGCCTATCTTTTTCCGGAATATAAAATTACCAAATATCTGTTAATTCCTTACCGGAGATTAACTCCTTCAGACAAACAATTTTATCTCTTGATATAATATTATGTCTATATAGTTGTTGTTTTGTATTGCGGAATGGGCCTGCTCTTGACTTCGATCACGCCTGATGGAAAGCGATAGATGATGTCTATGATGGAGCGTGCGTGCCCAGAAGATGCCTGTTCACTCTTGCTTTGAAGGCAGACGGGTTATATGTGGAAAGGAACACAGACGCTGCTAGAGTTCCACATTTGGCTGTGCGCATAATAAATGTGGAGGAGAAGCGCTGAGTACGACTATTCGGGATATCAACCAAGTGCGGATGGTACCCAGCAGTACGTCTGGTATTCCGGTGGCTACGGCTATTGTATAAGAGAAAGACCTTATAGATCAAGAATTAAATATTGGTTTTATAGCCAACTCCATGACTAACGGCCGCTTTCTATAATATACCTCAATCCCAATCTTGATCCCGATCCTTGTCTGTAACCAATCAAAGGTGAGGATTGTGTGGTGAAGGACACAAACTCGGCCGTTGATTGGTTACAGACAAGGATCGGGATCAAGATTGGGATTGAGATATATTATAGAAAGCGGCCGTATGTCTATGTACCTACTAAAAAACCGTAAAAATGGCAATTGGTAGAAATGGCAATAGTAAAGTAAGTACAAGTAACAACAGATCTAGATTGCGATTAAAAACACAGAAAACAATTTTGATGAGAATGTGAAATAAAGTACCTTGTCTCAACTCAAAAGGCCTAAGGCCAATAATTATGAAAGAAAAAGTGCTAACAGCTGACACCACGTGATTCAGTGATAGTGACCGCAACTTTATTAGACGTTCATACAATCCTTGAAACATTAAGTAACTGAGTGAGGCCGCACAAATGTATGACATTCGGCCAGTGTGCGCAGGAGTGCGAGTCGAACTAATTAATAATTATTTAACAAAACCAAATTTTTGTTTTATTTATTGGTTGTAATTGAAATGATTAGTAGTGGTTTTGGTAACTAGGTTGTTATTTTCAGTTGATGTAATACAAATAAATAGATTGAGATCTTGTTAAGTTTCATAACTTTAATTTTTAGTGTAATGATCACTAACTTAGCGCAAAATGTTAGTGATCATTACACTACAATTTAAATTATTAATATCAAACAAAACTAAAACTAACTTAAAAAAACAATGAAAATAGGGTCAGGAGAACACATGAGGACTTATTTTTTATCAAACGGTTTGGAGCCTCCGGTCAAGTAAAAGAGCTTTGGCATTTTCAAATTTAATTTCTGGTAGTACTGATACTGTCAAATGCTAGTTTTAATTCCAGAAATAAAAAGAAAACTCTGAACAGGGTATTTGTTAAGGCAATGCTAAAAAATATTTTGTTCTACCTATTTTAATTAAACCTGTACCTACCTTTATAGCAACTATTGCTAAACTTGTCAACTAATTAATTTGACATTTATTAAATTGCGTTGCTTCGTACGATCTTACACCAAACAATAATTGCAGTTTTGTTGCAATACATAGTTACACGTTACCTGTTTTATGTAACTACGCTTTGTTGCACATAATAGCATAAAAATATACAGTAGATATCGATTTAGTACTAGCTGTTCCCCGCGGCTTCGCTCCCTTCTACTGGCTACCTACTTGCCCTAGCCTACGAAACCCATGAAAGTTTTGTTCAATTGTTTTTTTCTCTAATATTTTTTTTAGTTAATTTTTCATTCTTTTTAATACTTATTTATTCTGCTATTCGAGGCGCAGACAAATCCAACAAATTAAAAACCATGAAAATCGGTCCAGCAGTTCTGGAGTTATAAGTGTTCGAACAAAACCCACTTTGTTTTATATATTAGATTAATTAAAGAATGAATAATCGACTAGAAGACGAATGTATTAGTAAACAAGTTTTAATTTCATCCATTTTTCTTCCAATGTCGTTTAAATAAGTTTTTTTTTAACAATAAAACTAGTTATTTATTAATGAACGACTAGAAAAACTGCTTTTATTTTAACCCGAAATGGCAACCACAAAATAAAATTTAAATTAGTAAAAATAATAAAACATGAGCCAGTCTGCCTATTAATTTAACACATTCAAACAAGTTAAACCAGAATGCTTCGATTTAAAATAAAACTAAGTTTTTTAATAAAATAATAGCCTAAGTTCTCTATCATAAACGTAATTAAGTTGAATTATGCAAACACAACCTATTGACATTTGACACATGTCAAATTATAAACAACATTTCGAAAATCTAACAACACAACATCGAAAATCGCGAACAACACAAAATGAAACAAAAAAGACAACAAAACAGAATACAGAGAAAGAACCACATAGGAAGTAGAAAAATCAGAAGTATTATTGAATAATATCAAAAATATCACTCACTTTTTTAAAATTTCTGTGACCGAAACCACACAGGTCCGCTCGTGTGAATGCACGATACTGACTGACCGACTGAGCAGTTCCCACCATTCACTTTGAACGAAAGAACGGGTTCTATTCGAGAACTTTGTAGTAACCAAATTAAGAATATAGCTGCGGTGAAGGAATTTATGTTCTATTAGAAGGACATAGAGTGGTTCAGATGTTGAAGTTTAAATTGGTGTTGAGGAGCCTGTACTACAGGTGAAAATCTCGAGCGGCATTTAGTATGATATATGAACGAGTTTCGGGGAAAAGGCAGCTCAGACGAGTGATTTAATTTCAAGATGCTAAGCTTTGGGTTTTCTGCTTACTATTTACACGGCAGGTAGTCGAGAAAAATTCTAAAAAATCATGAAAATTTCGACAACTCGAATCCCCCAAGTTGCATCAAATGGGAGTTCAGCTGAGCATATATCAGGCACTGATGCTAGGTGCTGATATCCTATCCTGCAGACATCGAGCTGAATTTGTGGAAGAAGAGGTACATATGTTTGTATATGAGCACCTATGTGTTGTTTATGTTTGCACTACCACGATAAAATAATTGTAATTATTTTATATGCGTTCGTTTTTTTTGTTTCGCTTTTTCATCAAATAAATGTTTTATCAGTTAATCTGTCTGTCTCTCCCACCTTTTTTTTTTAAAGCTGGGAAATCATTAAGGAGCGTAAGGGAGTGTCAGACTCTTGCTGACTAAAACCAGTGTTCCTCCAAATGCCCTTTGCGTTCCAGGGCCGCGGTGATTCTTTCGAACAAATTCCGCAACCCTGGCAGTATCTCTCCCACCTCAGTGTCATCCGTCCTCAAAGTGACAAACTAGTGACATTGCCACCAAAAGTACCTGTCACCTACGTCACTCTGACGTACTAGCTCGTCGACCTTGTCATCGAGCGCGTTCCATCCAGCCATTATGTGATGTCCGTTGCATCATCAGTAATTACTCCATGTGACTTTGGATGAGCTTCTTTGGAACTTCCTGTAGGTAAAGTTCAGGGTTTCGGTTCTTGATGAACGATTTGGTAAATGGATGGATGTGTGATCTAATCCCTGGTGTTTAGAGGTTTTTAATATTTGTATTGAAGGATTTTTTGTATTGTTTTGTTCTCTGGATTAAGTTACGAAATCCTGCTGACGCCTCAACGGCTGTCCACTGAACAGGTTGGATGGAACACAGATAGCCGTTAACTTATGGTTTAGAACTGAACCGATTCACAGTCTCATGAACCATCGCTGAATGTTTAACTACTGTGTCTGCTGCGCGGACAGTGAACATTTTACGATACTTTTATCCCGATAGTACGTTCTCATGGGATTATTGCTGAAATGAATGTGAGGCCTGATGCAAAAGCACAGGCTTTACAAACAAACAAAACTGTTTATTTTGCAGATATTACAGCTTCCAAGTTTCAGACATTCATTGATACTTACGAGGCCTCCCACAAGATGGACCGATGACCTGGTGAGGGTCGCTGGTAGCCGATGGATACGAGACCCACAGGACCGGTTGTTGTGGCGACACTTGGAGGCCTCTGTCCAGCAGTGGACGTCTTTCGGCTGATATGATGATGATGATGATTGATTCTTACGGAATTTTCTCCTGACAACGGCACGAAAATAAATAAAGTTCCTACAGCAAATATTATTTGGTGGGCAAACAATATACATACTCAGAAATTAGAAGCGAGACCTCTAGCGAAAAGCACGTTTTTTACTGCCTTCGTAATAAACACAATCTTAAGTGAGGTCATTTAGCACTGCTTCCGTTTCATCTAACAGCGGTAGTAATAAGTGTCACTTTGTTCCACAAGATGGCGCTAGTGTTAACACGGTATTTTTCTCACTGAAAACTGATTTACGTCTGTATTGTTTGAGATTGAAACGCATCCACAATAATTACTGTTGCGACCTCATTGAATATTTAATTACTCTAACATTGATTATACAGCGTTTAAGGCTTGTCTTTGGTTGGTCCTGCACGTTTTTTTTTATATTTCGCCCTGATACATAATAGGACTAGGTAATAAGAATCAACATGCAAACTGTTTTTTATCCGACTTCGAAAAAGGAGGAGGTTATCAATTTGGATATTTATATTTTTTTATGTATGTTCGGGTATCCATCACATTGTGAACGGATTGGCAAAATTCTTTTTTTAGTTCAAAAGAGGTTTATTTCAAAATGGTCTTATTTCTCTTGTTAAGATCGGATGGAAAACTTTTGAGAAAGACAATTAAATTTATATGGACTGGTTGCAGTTTTAGGGGGGTTGCACAAAAAAATACAACCAACTTCCACACAAAATCACTATAAAGTACAAAATACTAAATTTTGCAAGTCGGTGTCAAAAAACGAAGAAACCACACCAGTAACACTGACTTCCAAAATTAAAGTTATTTTCTACTTTGTAGTGATTTTTCCTTGGAAGTGGATTGTATTTTTTTAACCCCCGACGAAAAAACGACGTGATGTTATAAGTTTGACGTGTCTGTGTGTGTGTCTGTATGTGGCATCGTAGCTCCCTAACGGAGGAACCGATTTTGATTTTGTTTTTTTTTTGTAAAAGAGATTTTCATTTATGGGTCCCAACTTAATTTTTTTCAGGCTAAAAGAAATCTGCGATTCCGACACTATGATTAAGACTTACTGCTTGAAAATCTTTAAAAAGAAAGAAAATAATTATGTTTATATTTGGCACTCACAGATACATAAATAATAAAATTTTAACTATAGGGATGGTGAAAGGATTATTAATATTATTAACCATGTAAACAATTAATTATTCTTAACAAAAACTGAATGTAAATATTTTTATTGGTATAGTATCAAGGTCTAGGGATGTGCATTCTATTTTTATTTCAACTTCTAAGACTTTATCTATGATCTTGTGTAACTTCTTAAACCGCACGCGCGTTAACGTCGCCGTCGCGTCGCCGGAGTGGTTAAACAAAAACCTACCAATATCTAAGTGGTAGGTACCTACAGAACAAGTTTTTAACAGTTTTGTTTGCGGCTTAGCTTTCCATTGACGTCCGCCGAGTTGGGAGTTAATATTTTTTTTACAGAAAGTTTACATTATTATAAGCACACACTCAAAGTTTCAACATGCGGAAACGCGTACTTTTTGAGAAAAAAAAAATTGAAAATCAATTATTTTTGCAATATTTATGTCAATCCCTACCACAGATTATATAGAATTCTAACCATTTAACGTTTCGTTTTACCTACGGTTAAGGTGTCATACATTCGGTAACATTTTATTTTATATAAATGTATGTAAATAATTATATTTTGTACTCATTTCAATACTTTTCATGTACACATATATTTAATAGTTTATATAACAGTTTATATTTAAATCACAGCATTATTTTCATTACGAGCTATTATAATTAAAATGTGTAGTGTTTACCGGCTTGTGGAACGAAACGTAACGTTTATTTTAACAGTACCTATTATGGCAGATAAAAAATAAAATAGGTTAGGTTCAACTTATGTCAAAGAACCGAATTGATTGACCCCGACTCCACCTGTTACGAGTCTGTCCTACCCCTAGAGTGTTTTTTAGAGCCGGAGGCGCATAGGGAGAGCAGCCTCCGCCTGCTGTAACAAATCGTACCGAAGCTGCGGAGGCGAGGATGAATGCCTGCGATTTGTTACGCAAGGGCGTAGAGGCTGCTCTGCCCGCAGCGCCGGAGACGTTGCGGTCTCAAAATAGATACAGAAATCCCTCTGAATCAGTCCCCCTTTCGTAGAGGAGAACCCCCCAAGGGGTCCCCCTGGTTTTTTACACTTATTATTTATTGAGATAATAAAAAAGTGAGGAAAATGAACCATAAAATGAGAAAAATATATCAGAATTAAAAATTAAAAAAACTCGAAAAGAGGGTGCTCCGCAACTTTTCCTTTTAAGAGGGGGGTAGTACCCCTCCCCCCCTCCGTCCTACAACCCTCAATTCGACGGACGTCAATGAAAAGTCGTACCTTGCTTGCATCTCGGAGATCATGCATTTTGTATCGGGAAATAATTTTATTGCTTATTATTTATCAATATTTTACATTGCATCTCGATTTGAACTGGTGATTTTTGTGGCCTTTTTTATGGATTGGAAATCATCAATGACTCCAGCCACTCTGGGTGGAGCGGGAGGGAGTGTCAGACTCTTAGGCCCGGCGCCCACTGGCGACGCGGCACGGCAAGGGATTTTTGCAATACAGATGATTTTGAATCTAATTTAATACTGTTTAACACTCACATTTCATTGATAAGTCACAGCCTGCTTCGGCATCCTTCGGCACGTTCTGGCATACCGTCGCATCCCGAAATTTGAATGCTAAGCATGATAAAATAAGATCTCAAGTCATTTGCGCTCTCTAAAATCCCTTGCCGTGCCGCGTCGCCAGTGGGCGCCGGGCCTTACTGACTCAAAACCCATCTGTGCTCCTCGTAGTGCCCTTTGCTTTCCAGGGCCGCGGTAACTCTTTCGAAAAAAATCCGCAACCCTGTTAAGATTTTTGTGGCCTTCAAATCCAATCTCAAATTTTAAAATGAAAACAATTAACATGATTTAATTGCACAAAAATAATTCGTAAAATAATGCGCAAAGGCATTATTCGTATAATTATGTCAATTATATGTAAGTAGGTAATGTTATATTAAAAATAAATAATTGGTTTAAATTGATGTACAATAATTTGTCCTAGGATATTAATATTATCTCGATTCCGATCTATGCGTGACGTGGTACAATTACATTATGTAGATACATAGGTAGGTAGTGTAACATAATGTTGTTAATGTTATTTTTATACCGGTTTTGTATACGAATCTGTTTTGTCATAAAAACAATCCGCATTCTTTGATGACAAGTAAATTCATACAGGATTAAATAGAATTTTCAAATTAATTTAGATTTATTCGCATACTTCGGTACTTCAGAACGCGACACTAGCGCCAGATGGTATAATATTGAACGTCATTTGATTGAACTAAAAGTTATTGAAATGATAGTTGACACGCGAGAACTCAATAACTAGGAAATGCGTAACTGACTACCTAGTTGTTGGCCAATTAAAATTTAATAGGTGATTGCAACGCCAACCCAAGATATTTTTTCATACAATATAAATACCTACCTAAATCATTGTTTAGTTCTAGAAAATAAGTTTAGATTGAGTATAGTTTTAAGAACTCAAAATTCCAGGATGCTTATGATAAGAATCGATAAGAAACCCTGTCCTCTCTCTCACTAGAAAAGGCGTCAATCTATCATGATAAGAGATTGTCTAAATGCACAAATGTAAGGGATTGCATTTCAACAATGCGAAGCGTGGAAGGGCCTCTCGCAATGTACACCGATGACCTGGTGAAGAAGAAACCGCTGGATGTGAGACGCGCAGGAGTGGGCGATACTGCGGCCTTAGACTAAAATGATGATGTAAAACCCAGACATAATTTTACTTTTCGACACACATTACCGCAGAACGGAAGTCACCTTTTCTAGAGCCTAAGATCGGTTGTCTTTGTGAAATGTGATATTTTTGAACTTAGATCAATTTCCTAAGGAATAATTGTCAAAAGTTGCGACGACGACTAGTAGTAATAGAAACATTATCATCATATCAGTTAAAAGACGAACACTGCTAGAAATAGGCCTCCCCCAAATACCATAATCGCCACGCTTGGCAGGCGGGTAGGGTACCGCAGTGTAGCTATAGCAATGTAGCTACAGATAATGCTGCTGCCCATTCTCTGGCGAGTCCCTTAGTCACCTCTTACGACACCCACGGAAAGTAATGGGATGGTGTTATTCTTTTACGTCCGACACCATACGGAACACATAGTAGAACACGTAGTAGTAGAAACCTACTTCACACATACCTATACTAGTACGTGTAAAATATACACAAGGCCCTTTAATTACCTTACAAATGGACACATTGAAACAAGACTACATTAATGGGTTTTTTAATGGGGTCATTGTGCCCATATGAATCTGGTTAGGTACCATGGTACATGTCTTTGGTACTGGCCCAACCGGACTAAATGAAACAGGTTAGCCGAAACCAATTTTTTTTAACCGAATTCTGTTTTAAAGATATTGTGGTAGTAGTAGTGGTGTTGATTGAAGCTTGTATTTTTTTTCGTAAAAAATGCGTGTATAGCTTTAAGAGCGTTTACTCGGTACGGCTTTTCATACAAACTTTCAAATCCTTATTATTCAAAATAAATGAACCGATTTTAACGAAACTTGGTATGCATACGCTAGTTATTCAGGTCTAAATAGTTATCAGAAAACATTTTTGAAAAAGATTATAGAGGGAGAGAAAGAGCGATTTTAAGTTTTCTATAGAAAGTGAAAAATCACTATACCCTTCCGGTAAATCGGTTCTGAATGAACCGATTTACCGGAAGCGTATAGTGATTTTTTTGAAGAATAAGGACTTGAAAGTTTGTATGAAATGACATACGGCGTACACGCTCTTAAGCCTTCCTCATGAATGTCATATAAAAAAGATTTTTCCAGAGATTAGCGCGTTCAAACAAACAAATAAACTCTTCAGCTTAATTATGTTAGTATACAGGATGTTCCAGATGTAAAAAAATCGACCAGAAAAACTTCAGAAGAAATGACTTTTCAAGCAGTCTAATGCAGTTGCCACCTACTGCATCAGACTACTTGAAAAGTCATTTCTTCGGAAGTTTTTAGTCGTACTTTTTGGTCGAATGTTTTGAAAAATAAACATATTATTTTTGTTTTTAAATTTTTCCTTAATGAATATCAGCTACCCAACATCACATTTAAATATGACCACACCTTTCTGGAACATAAAGTAGAATCTACAGGCGGTCTACAGTGTAGGTGGGCAATTTTATTTGTACTGATTTTTTTACTGAGGAATTGGCTTGCTCTTGACCTCGATCACGCCTGACGGAAAGCGATGGATGAGGTCTATGATGGAGCGAGCGTGCCCAGAAAATGCCTGTTCACTCTTGCTTTGAAGGCAGATGGGTTATATGTGGAGGGGAACACAGATGCTGGCAGAGAGTTCCACACTTCGGGACAGACTCTTCAATCTTCCTTTTCACTGCAACTCCAGAATTACTACACACACAGAGAATTACTAGTGGCAACCAGGCCAGAAAAGCGGCAAGCAAGCAAGCAAGCAACCATTGTTTTGAAGCTTGACGCGTCCTATATAAACAATGAACTGTCTTTCATCCCGGATCGAAATTAATCTGAAAATCATAGCGAAGTTCGAAAAAACATTGTAATTTCCGAATCCCTTCATAGCAAGCAGGATACAGAACAGATCGAATGTTTGTTTACAGAGAATTGAACATCGAGGCCATAAAAAAAAACAAATGAGCGAAAACCCCGAGATGGCAGCAACGTGCATCAACAGATTTAAATATATGGGTAACGTTATTAAAACACGTCGTTAAATAAATAATACTGCAGATAATAATATTGTCAAGTGTGCAATTATTGTTTTAATTCGTATGGTCAAAAATTAAAAAATAGTTTCGTTTTTCGTCTGTTTTCTTTCTGTCAGCACAATTCAACTCTAAGCAGCTGGAGCTCTTTCTTCAAAATTACGATAGAATACTCTTTATTGTGCACCAGTCCCGCCATCGCCCGTTTACTACCGGAATACGTCTATCGCCCGTTTACTACCGGAATACCAGACCTACTGCTGGGTATCCGCAATTGGTCAATATCCTGACTAATCGTAGGTAATCAGCGCTTCTCCTCCACATTTATTATACACACAGCCAAAGTGTGGAACTCTCTGTCAGCGTCTGTATTCTCTTCCACATATCACCCGTCTGCCTTCAAAGCAAGAGTGAACTGGCATCTTCTGGGCACGGTCGCTCCATCATAGACCTCATCCATCGCTTTCCATCAGGTGTGATCGAGGTCAAGAGCTAGCCAATTCCTTAATAGAAAAAAAAAAACTAGGACAAATAAAATTGCCCATTTATACTATACATATGCTAATTTAATAAAGCTGAAGAGTTTGTTTATTTATTTGAACGCGCTAGTCTCTGGAAAATTATTTTTGTATATGATAGCCAAATCCATGAGGAAGGCTATACGGGAACGGGAAATTCCTGTAGGAACGGGAAACAACGGGACTGGTTCTAGATAAAATAGTCCTACAGAAGTTCTGGAGTTCTGTTATGCCATCTTAAAACCATCTAGATTCAGGTGTGTGACGATAACGGAGCTATACAATTCGCATAGAACTATCTCTTTCTCACAACGGAATCACGACGGCATTTGGACGTCATAGTAAGGGGCTGATCAACTGTTTTAACAGTCTTGCCTGGCTTTTCTGATTCTGTCATGAAAATGAAGTGCCTATTCCATAGTATTGTGATTTCATCAAGATATTCAACCCAATTCTTCAATTTGTATGTATCTTTTTCGATCTCAGATATGATAGCATCCTTTTTTACTGCTGCTGACCGTTATAAAACATGTTTTGGAAGTAGCATATCATATTGTGTTGTAGAATTTCTGTTTTCTGGCCATTTAATGTAGTTGGCGAATAAATGGCGACAGTTGATATGAATATACAGTACCGCTAATAGGGCCTGTCTGGTAAGATTTTAATCAGCAGTATAAAGGTCATCGTACACTAACAACGTTACATTTCACAATCAGCATCAGCAGATTAAAGGATATCATGGGAACAGAGCATATTTCGGAATAAAATTAACCTATGGCAATCAAAAATAGTGTGTCAGTGCAAGGATTTTAGAAACCGGATCACTTCTTCCAGATATTTCCTTTTACAAACAAATAAACAATCAATTTTAAATCTTGATGCTTACTTTTAAATTACCCTTTTATTTTCTTGTTTTAAGCGATATGAAAATATTATGATAGGTACAAAATAGTACTTAAACCGCTTATGGTACCTACTACTCGTGTTTTTTTCCATTTTACCTGAACTTTAAGTGCTTGGTCAGCCATCATGTGCATGTCATGTTATGCCACTCAAATTTAACAAGGTCAATGCTAATACCGTAAATGGTCCAAATTACTGTTTCAAAAATATTTCCGGCACATTATTCGTAATTCTATTTCATAATAATTTTTATATAATTTATCTTGAGGTCTCAGCCCGGTGCAGTGTGACGCATCCTTTAGGCACTGAGCCTATAGAACTCTGTATGGAAATAAATCGCGCAGTAGTGTTGTGACACGGTGAGATGTGGCCGTCCCTATTGTAATCATATTATTTTAATTTTTATAAAACTTATATTTTTATTAAAAAATATATACGCAAGTGTAGTGTTGTGGGTGATTGGAACATATTTTGTAAGTATTGTCATAATTTTTTCGTGATATCGGCGACGGCTTTCGTTGATCTACTTTTTACATGAAAAAGAAAGTTAGGCACGCTACTGTCATTGTCAACTGTTATAATTTTATTATCATGCATTTTGAAGAACTGTCACTTACTTTCCACCGATTTTTCGAAATTTGGACAATACAATAGTCCTATTTTATTTTTATGAAGGTCTTTGAAACCTGTTTTTTTCAATCCATATTTATTTGCCTTTATCTCAGTCCTCACATTATTTCTAGCCATATCCTTTTTAACTATTCCACAAATATAAATTATTTATTGTAAAAACCATTGTCGTTACGGATTGTCAGAAACCAGAAAATCTGACACCAGTCTTGCCAAGAAGTACCGTGTTACCCAGTAATGGGTTGTGGAGGTCTGGTAGGCAGCCGCTCCACGTAAAATACTGATATGCAGCTGAATCCGGTTTGACTGGGAGTCGACCCCAATACAGTTGGGAAAAGGCTAGGCAGATTGTAAAAACCATTAAGTATCCCCTTCTTATAAATGGATTGCTTTTCTTCTATTTAGGCTAAGGAAATCCTCACACTAATTGGTTACAAAAACACAATACTATGATAAGAAACTCAGTTACTCAGCGTCAGAATATACATACTTACTAACTAAAAATCACTCTTCTTAGCCACAAAGAAGTACTAAACTCACCTGTTTACGAAGACATGGTAAAGAGGCGTCGTCTTCAAGTTACACATCACCCTCGATAAGACACAATTTGTTAAAAGATTCAGCACCTATATGATAAACCTCGCCTGCAATAATTTTTACCAAATATTTTAGCATAAGAAGCTTTTCGCTCGTGAAGCAAAAACAAAGATTACAAAATTATTAATAGATTGGTCGTATGGCAGCACGGACAATTTTATAAGACAGTTATTGGTATAGACAACAGTGATCTCATAGTTCGTTAAATAAAAATGAACGTTAAATGCTCTTAGCTTTAGTTTTATTTCATCTTTGTTCTAATATAGTAACATGTTATATATTTCAAGTTTACTGCGCATGTTTGTTAATAGCTTGGAATCTTAAAGTTTCCTACGGGACAGACCTAGCCTGGTGCAGGAAGTGTTTGAAAATTCATAGTAGCTTAATTTTTAAAGAAAAACAATCGTTCTTGTTCAAAACTCCGTAGGTAGATTACCTATCTATTATTTTCTTCTAATAAAATTTCTATATATAAATTTTCGATAATAATTAATAATAATAAATTTTATTCTTATTCTTATAAAATATTTTCACTAGGTACTTTACACGATTCTTATACCCCCCAGCTGAGTCAGTTTCTCTTAAAAATGAACCAACAGTAATCCTAGAACATATTTTCATCCACCACAAAATCCTTGATGTCGATCTTTAAAAGTCATTAAACCCTGGTAAACACGCGCCCTTCCTGTAAAATGGCGCGCCCGTCTCGGTAAATGTTTTTGAAAATATACCGTCCAGAAAAGTAACAAATACGATCAGAGCTTCATTAATTACTTTACAAGCTTACTCGACATTATAATTAAATTAGAAACAGCGATCATGGTTTCAATCGAATAAATGAACACCAGACTACAGCCAGTTTACTTGGAAAAAAGTGATTGACTGTATCAGTACAAAGAAAATATACTTAAATATCTTAATTAAATTATACCTATTACACTTACTACATCTCTTTTCTCTCCGTTCCGTATGGTATCGGACGTGAAAGAATAGCACCATCCCATCACTTCCTGTGGGTGTCGTAAGAGGCGACTAAGGGACTCACCAGAGAATGGGCAGCAGCATTCTCTGTAGGTACATTGCAACAGCTGAACTGCGATACCCTACCCGCCTGCCAAGCGCAGTGGACGTCTTTCGGCTGATATCATGATGATGACATCTCTTCTATGGCGCTCATCACCAAGGTCACCTACATTACTTATTAACATAGTTAACAAAAATAAGAAAATGTTACAGTTTACGAGTTAGACATGTACCTATACGAACGATCAGAACTCAAAATTTATATCGCAAATTGTTGTAACTAAATCGGAAAACCGTTGCCCTGAACAATTAACATGATGCTAGTTACGACTGTCTGTCATGCGAGCGAGGAAATATGCTATGAAAAAAGTAAAAAAACTGTATTATAATGATAATACAGTTTTTTTACTTTTTAAGAGAAATAAATCTTTTATCCTTAAAAAAAAATCCTAAGAAAATATGCCTACTATTTTTTTGAGGTTGCTCAACCTTAATAGTTGGAATAATCATGGTCACTTAGTAGTTGTAGTACCTATGCGGTACGAGTAGGTACTGTTGAACACCCCGCATCCCCGCCTACCGCTGTTAGGCTGGCACCGACATCATAAATATAGTTGGCATATTTACTTTAGATTTTATGCAATCCGGTTTATAGTTTTTGAGACGTGCGCGGACAAACATACATAGACTTATGAAATTTGCCACACATGTTTAGAAGCTGCTATATACTAACGTGTACAAAAACTGTGCAATTCTGACAATATTACATACATACGGGTCGAACTTCCTTTTTTTGGAAGTCGGCTAAAATACATGAGAACGAAGTCAAAAAGCAAAAACAATTAATACAAATGAATTACTGATTCACTTACACTTAATAATATAACTGACATTCACATTTCAAGGTCTATACACCAACATATACATATAATATAACATACACGGCTGGAACGACAGATCAAAAAGTGACAAAACAAAAATAAACAATAGAACTGGTTTTTGTAACTGTTTTCCTGCAATGTTTAA
Source organism: Melanchra persicariae (assembly GCA_947386135.1). Lineage (NCBI taxonomy): Eukaryota > Metazoa > Arthropoda > Insecta > Lepidoptera > Noctuidae > Melanchra > Melanchra persicariae. The sequence goes on along the minus strand of OX376661.1, from coordinate 888,992 downwards.
TATAACAGCGGATTTCACCAATGAAACTGAACGCGATCAGTACATTTACAACGCTTTCAAGAGCTGTCAACGTCAATATTCCATACAAAAATAGTGACACTGACAGCTCATAAACTCGGTTTATATCAGTTTGGCTTGGTGAAAATGGCCCCAAGAGTCATATTGGGAACTTCCAGTTTACTACTAAGAAGTGGGTGACGTTTTTCAGTCCCTCATTCAAAAAAGAGAGTATAGTTTGGTACCACCAACTACCTAGCTGTAACACTTGAATGTGACTGCACATCGCCCTGAAAATAGTAGCTTTCACTGCGCAATTATATCTTTTTAAACTGAAATTCGTTTTTCTCTTCGTTACAAAAAAAAACATAAAAATTCGGAATTCAATTCGAAGTATTGAGAAAAATTAAAATATGGTTCTCTGTTGTCTACACTTATCCGGGCGGTGCCCAGGACATGGCCGGTGTGGTCCGCCACAACGTGGTCCAACGCGCCCGGACACGGACGTATGTGAACGAGTTCATATAAAATTAACGGACTGATATTTTTTGAGCTTCTGACGGACCACGGTCTGTCCAAGTTCCGATGTGTGTGGATTAACCTTTAACTTAAGCTATTTATAATTTTTCAGGGATAAAAGTAGCTTATAACCCCCTGCGATAATGTAGCTATATCAGTCCGAGTTTGTGTCTATACAGTTCATTATGGTCAGATATAACGTCCTCCAAACACATAATTTACATTGTATATGTCGCAGCCAACTAGCTAATCAGCCGTTTCATTAAAAGACTAGCCTTTTCATTTAACTGCGCCGTTTAATCAACGACATTAAGTGACATGGGCAAGTCATTAAACGATATTGAAACTAAAATGTCACAGTCGCTGAAAAATCAGCGCAGTTAAATAAAAACGCAATACTTTTAATGAAACGGCTGATAAGGCTAGTTGACTGCGACATATACATATAATATCAGTTAGATTTAATGACGTAGATTGTCAGGAATTCCATAGCATTTTCTGCTCTCATTATGCCACCGATCTGACTGGCCGGCCATGTAAATAATTGTGCCAGATGCTATTTTATTAAGTTTTCCTGCAGCTTTCAAGAATGCAACTTGACGATACCGAATCTGCATCAATCTATATAAATAAAAATGCAATGCTCTCCGTGTGTAAGTGAATCATTTGAACGAAACTGTTTGCAATGGTCTGAAATATTGGAAAATAAACCTAGAATTGCTTTTTTTAGTGGGAGTTAGAAATTCAATTTTTAAGGTAAGAGTAGGGTCTCTCCTTCTCTCACCTTAAAAATTGAATTTCTATAATTGAATTTCGTTCGCATGAAAAACCTTATTCCTTGATTTAGTAACTTTCAATCATGGCAAAAACCTAAACCTAGGTAAATAATGAATTTTAATCGTTCTTCCAAATTAACCATATTAAATGGCTTAGGGGGTTTCAAAGCCTGTAAAAAGCACATTAAACTTGAAACACATCACGAAAACTCACCTTGATGAATGATAAAATCATGACATTACTGGCTTTTGCCCGCGGCTGCAAACTATTGTACAAATAATTGTATTTACAGATTTTTTTGGATTCCAACAAATCTAAGTACCTATATAAAAAATTAACACTTGGTTAATTAGTTGCCTCGTTAATATTTTGCAACATTTGTCTGCCAACGGCCAAGGTTTTTTCTTTATAAAATTGGATAAATTGCGGTGGCTAAAAAGTAATAAAAACTACGCAACCAGTTCCTTTTCAATGAAAACAACTTATCTACAGGGTGTTCCAGAAAGGTGTGGTCATATATTTAAGGGTGATGTTGGGTAGCCGATATACCTACATTAAGGAAAAAATATCAAAACATAAAAAATATATAAATGTTTTTCAAAAAATTCGACCAGTCGAAAAAAATAGCTAAAAAGTTACAAAGAAATTAATTTTCAAGCTGTCTGTTACAGCTGGTGGCATTTACTTTGGTTCAATGACAGATATGATGTCACCAACTGCATCAGACTGCTTGAAAAGTCATCTCTTTGGAAGTTTTTAGTCGTTTTTCCTTGTCGAATTTTTTGGGAAAATTCGTTTTTTATGTTTTGAGATTTTTTTCATATTGTTTATCAGCTACCCAACATAACCCTTAAATAAGACCACACCTTTCTGGAACATCCTGTATATCATACACACGTACCGGATAATCTCATTATGGGAAAAAAATCACAAGCTTTACTTCGCTTAGTATGTTTATACATAAGGCACTAGACAAAGCTCCATTATTTTCATTATTTAGCGAATGCGATTGTCGAAATGCCAAAAAAATATAAGAAGCCCTAGACAATGTGCCAATCGACGACGACACGGTTGGCGTAGTGGTTGAGCGATTGACTGCTGCGCTGCGTGTCGCGGGTTCGATTCGCGCACGGAACAAATATTTGTATGGCCTACAGATAGTTGTTCCGGGTCTGGCTGTTCGTGTACGTGAATTTATATGTTTGTAAATGCACCCACGATACAGGAGAAATTCCTAGTGTGAGGCAGTTTCTTAAAAAAAAAAAAAATCGATTAGCGAATGCGACTGTCCAAATGCCAAAATGTAGGAATTTGACCACGTGACGACATGTCAATAGCATCTGTCAATCCCATACATTTTTGATGTATTGACTTCTGTATTGATTGCCTTCGCCACGCTACCGTTGACAGATTTTTACTTGTCTCGAACCCAAGGTAGGTATTAATCACGTGAGATTTCAAAAGTGTTTGACAATTTGTGACGTTATGACAATCGCTTTTACCAGATGACAGGATGTCTCTGGTTTAAATCGTATAATATACTTAAATAAGACAGAAACAGATTAAAAAAAAAATATTGCAGACTAGACAAGACCCATAAAAAACACATCATCAAAAATAATAAATAAGGTTAAAAGAAATGAATTAAGTTAAAAAACAAAAAAAAAATAGGTTAAAATAAATGCGGTAATTTCTAAAATTTCAGATCTAAATATGAGTATTATTTCACTGATAAAAGCAACTATATTGCTAAAACTAAAAACTATTTTAACTAAAAATTATTACAAGTAAATATTTTTTATTAATAAATGTGATAAATCGACTATCAATGGGTTTTGAATGTTAGTCTAATACTTTTAATATAGTATTCTTCACTGATAGAAGCCATTGTACCGCTCGCTCGTGCTGTAGGCTTTAAAATGCATGGTAGAGGTTACAAGTAACATCGCGGCAAAAAAGTAGGGTTAGGTATACAAAGAGATCATTGATGCCTTAGGACATTATAGGCAACTTCATTATTTCGATGTTAATTGCAATCTAGATAGGAATAGTGTCGATATTCATCATAACATGGAATCATTAAAACTACGAGTACAATATCATCTGTTTAGAAGCCGTGAAGGCTAGTTGACATAGATACTGTAGGTCCTATATCTATGTCAACTATAATCTATAATGTCTATCTATAATCTGCTTTGACAAAGTTTGTTTGTTCGCTAAAATTCCAAAGACATGCGTAGACCCACTGATAAAATATGCAATAAAACGCATAATTAGATATTATGTAAGTAAGTGAGTCTTTAAGAATTTTTAATTTGATTCTCTGTGAGCACAAAAATGGTTGTCTGTGGTATGGAATCTGGGGAGAGTCCGTGAGCAAGTATGGGCTTTCATCATCTGCCTAGCCTTTTCCCAACTATATTGGGTTCGGCTCCCAGTCAAACTGGATTTCAGCTGAATACCAGTATTTTTCCGTGGATCGGCTGCTTACCAGGCCTCCGCAACACATTAATTGGGACAAGACTGGTGTCCGATTTTCACAGGCACGGAGGAATTTCGGTATATTAAGCTGGTCACCCATCCATAGATCGACCTCGGCAAGCGTTGCTTAACCTTGAAGATCGATCCGTGCGGTTGTTATTATTTAGCCTGCCAAACCAATCTGCCCAAATAGTCAATAGCCATAAGTAATCTGGGTGTCATTGAATAAAAATGAGAACAATACTTCTAGGGCAGCATGCACTGTCGGCCACATCATCACTTTCCATGATGAGAAATAGTGGTCAGACGCAGTTGGCAGTGTTATCCATGAAGTAAAAAAAACAAAAGTCATTTATTCAAATTAGTCTGAGAGCCAGCACTTTTTGAACGTCATTGTTTTGCATAAAGGTAGTCCCAAATAGGCCGCCCGTCACCACTTCCTAGTATTTTAACTTTCCTGCAAAATATCTGACCGTTAAGCTGAAACCTGGAAGAACTAGTATTTACACAATAGTGTGCAAATTAATCAAAAAATAGAAACTGACTTCCAAAAATCACTACAAAGTTCAAAATAACTTTAATTTCGGAAGTCGATGTTTTTGGTTGCTTCTTTGTTATTTGACACCGACTTCCGAAATTAGTTATTTTGAACTTTGTAGTGTTTTTTGGAAGTCGGTTTCTTTTTTTTGTGAAAAACACCCCCACACCTAACAACACCACTGAAAAGTCACAGGAAAGCAAAACTACTCAATTTCGTATACATGGATGATTTTTTCACATATTTTTTCCAGCTATTTGGATTTAATAACCAAACTGCTCAACCGATTTTGATAAAATTTCAAAATTTCAAGTATACCCTTTCCAACAAATCGGTTGGCAAGCGACGGAGTTATGCCCGAAAAGACATAAAAAAAAAAAATACAAATATCCGAATTGAGAACCTCCTCCTCCTCTAACGATAACCATTCTAACTTAGGTTATAGTTGAATGATTTTAGCGATTTACTAATTCAATTAAATAAATCTATTCCAGAACAATGTCAGGTCCTGTGCAGCCGTTTCCCTTAGCCGAGGAATACAAGAAGAAGACAAAGATCACCCCAGAAGACATCAAGAAGTTCAGAGACTGGGTCGACACGCAGCCACATCTACCGTCAGAACATATTACTGGTGGGTCCCACTATATCTTTTCCTTGTGCTTTTCTTTGACTAGGTCCACCTTTGCAGACTGTCACCTATCTGTAGTTTTTACACGATTCATTTCACGTAATTTTTTTTTGAGTCTGTGTATATGTGCAAGCAACTTTTTATCTACATAATGAAGCCTTATAAAACATCTCATCATCATCATCATCATATCAGCCGAAAGACGTCCACTGCTGGACATAGGCCTCCCCCAAGTGTCGCTACAACAACCGGTCCTGTGCGTCTCGCATCCATCGGCCACCAGCGAAACTCACCAGGTCAGCGGTCCACTATGTGGGAGGGAGGCCTCCCAACACTGCGTCTTCCAGTACGCGGTCGCCACTCCAGAACTCTTCGGCCCCATCGACCATCTGTTCTGCGAGCAATGTGCCCTGCCCACTGCCACTTCAGTTTGACAGCGTTAACATCTGAACCTCAGGAAATCCGCTAATTGGGTTTTGTTTGAATGGTCAAAATAAATATATTGTAAGTCTCCAGTAAACAAAGGAACAAAACTGTTTTATCAACTTATGAGAAACGAATGATTCACAATTACACAAAATTAACATTCATCGTTATGATTGTTCGATTACTCGAAATTGGGATGTTACAATAGCGAATATCAAGGTTCACATTGCTGCGCGGTAGGTTTTACTCATTATCACGGTCATTTTAGGGTTCTCCAAGCTAAAAAACAAGCATGACAATAATTGCATTCAAAGTTCAAAAAACAACAATATTTTGCAACAACACATTTAAAAAATCTTTATTGTCATACCGATACTTGTCCAGTTTTTTCATAATTTCATAGCTAATTTATTTAATTACGTGTAGAGTGAATCAAAGAAGGCTGTAGTTACACCGTGCTTCCTCAATTACGGAAATTATGTCGCTTTGTAGTAATCACACCATATTATCAGCGGTTAGACGTAAACTAATGTAACCGGTAACACCAATTTGTTTGTAACATCATAACAATGATAATTTCACGTCTTTATACTCTTCAGACCTTTTTTTTTTTGGATGGGAAGTTTTCAAATAACTCCTCCCGCTCTGGGCGGAGCGGAAGGGAGTGTCAGACTCTTACTGACTAAAACTCATCCGTGCTCCTCCTAGTGCCCTTTGCTTACCAGGGCCGCGGTAACTCTTTCGAACAAAATCTGCAACCCTGGCAGATATCAAACATAAACTCCAGCTCAACTCCAACTCTTTCGGAGCTTGTCATAAATTGAAGTTTTCGTTCTCAAGAGATAAGTTTTAACTGAGCAAGTGCGTTTACGCATTTGCTTGCTTATCTCTCGAGTACGAAAACGTCAATTATACAAGCTTTCATTGACGTTTTCGTATACCTATACTCATGTTGGAGTTCGAGTATATACTCGTACGTTTTGGAATATGGACCCAAGTCTTGAAATATTGCGGGAGGGGCAATGAGAAGACTTGGCATTTTTTTTCAACTGCCCAATTAAGTAAATCGGCTTTGTCATAAAAAAAAACTGTAAATACCGACATAAAACAAGCTGAAATGATGAAGGACCGTTGACCGTTGAAGGCGTGACGTGGACACCCACTACTTGGTGATAGACCGAGGACCCAAAGGTGTCAGTGTGACTAATAGAGAATGCATTGTTGCTTTAAGACCGCCTATGTACTACTAATGTATAATTATAATTACTTAATTAAAAAAAAATGATCGGTGTCAAAAGCTCGTCACCTTAACGATTCACACTTACACAACCATTCCTAAACAGGGAAAAATAACAATTGAATGTAAGCTACTTCTCAATATGGATCGCATGTATGCTCCGTAGATAAACGACAATTAGTTGGAACGAGATGATGGGCTGATGGCTGGGTGATTAGTCAGATTATAATGGATGCTGTGACGTCAGAACAAGGCTTTGTAGAAATAGTTAGAGGGGGAATCGAAGCGTGTAACCTATGATAATAGTGACCTTTGACCGGCGCGCGGCGCTGTGACGGTTGATTAAAATAACGTTATATTTAGTTAGTGGATAAACGGTCGTCTAATACTAGGAAACGCTCACGTCGTCATTACCTTCTAAGGGTTATTTTTTTATTCTTTGGGGTAGGGCGAGGTAGATTTATAGAATATACGAGTACTTTACCGCACCAAAAAATGGTAAACTTATCTACTACAACTTTTTGACATTAGCAACTCATATAACTAAGTTTGTGTATAAAAGTTGTACAGTGGCGGCTCATCGCTAATAGCAATATCTACTAGCTAACCTTTAGATGGACTAAAGGAACTTAAAATAAAAAGGGGGGACATGTAAACAAGGGAATGGGATCAACTATGAAATATGACAATAAAATCAACTATTCGTCAAAATGTAAGGAATGGCTGATATAGTGTTATGTACCCAAAGGGTTAAAACGGGACCCAATTACAAAAACTCCGCTGTCCGTCTGTCTGTCTGTCTGTCAACAGGCTATATCTCATGAACCGTGATAGCTGGACTGTTGAAATATTTCTGTTGCCGCTATAACAAAAATTATAAAAACAGAATACTTGATGTTTTTTGCCGTTTTTTATTGATAACGGTACGGAACCCTTCGTTTGCAAGTCCGACTCGCACTTGGCCGGTTTTTTATTACCCTGTGGCAATTAAATCATGTTAATGCCGATATCTTTTCTTTCTTTCTTTTTAAAAAACGTTGCCCCACACTATGATGAGAATAAAGTCCACAAAAGATCCCTTCACTTTCCCCTCATTCCTTTTATAAAGAATATAAGCATTTACAAAAAAGGTTCGTAGTCAAAGATGATCTCATATACTCGTAGTTACATGATTTATTTGCTTAGGAAGCATGATTAGCACTAATTTAACAAATAATTTAATTAACAGTTATGCAATTGCAACCTTGAAATGTTACCAGGCATAAGAAAAATAATTATATAGCAACAGCATGCAGCACTATTAAAATAAAATTTAAAGGTTATCTTTTTAAAACGTTGTTTTTTTGTGTACTTGGACCTAGTGCTTGATTTCCGTAAAATTATAACAGACCAGCCTGACAAACTGAAGAACGGAATTGCGAGTTTTTAGGAATTTTTTGATTTTGGTTTTAGTCTATGTAATGACATAGACTGTTAGCAACTGGGCACTTCAAACTTCTAGCTTTTGCCCGCGGCTCTGCCCGCGTGTATTTCGGTTATCGCGTAAAAAAATGGCCTGTGTCCTTCTCCATATTATTATCCCAGGCCAAATTTCATGAAGATTCGTTCAACCGTTTTAGCGTGAAAACGTAAACAAACATGGCAGACAGACAGAGTTACTTTCGCATTAATAATATTTAGTAGGGATTTCAAAAACTAAAATAAATTGTAGAGAAAATATATCAGTTGATAAAATAGAAGAACTTAGAAAAATAAAGATCTGTAGGTCGTTAATCAATTAATTATGATCCCAATAAAAGCCTTCAATGAAGGCATCCGAAAACCAAAGGCGACGACAACACTTCAAAGATAGAAATTCATCTATTTAAAAAATTCGGACAAGTGAGACACGCCCACGTAGGGTTCCGATCGAGTCTTACCAACGGAAGTTTATAAACTAATAATATGAAAGTACTCTTATTACTCAGACAAAAATATAGCAGTTAAGATTGGAGGACAAACTTAACTTTGTTGGTGAAAAAATGTTCAACCATTACATTACGTCAGGGTCAATTATTTAACCGAAAATAAGTTTGTAACCGGAAAAAATGAATTATCATATGATAAAACTTTTTCTGTACTTGTAATGTAAGATCTATCTTTTTGCCAAATTTCATGACTTTAGGTCAACGGGAAGTACCCTATACGTTTTGATACCCTTGCGAGCGTCGAAACATGCGCCATAAACGGCCTTATCTTAGATTGCGTTGTTATAGAAGTTTGATTTTTCACTGCTCCAAGAGGTAGCAGACCTGAGTATTTGATTTTAATTTCAGTTTGAATGCTACACGCGTTCCTAAGAAAAAGGCACTCACTCACTCACTCACTCGATCACTTTCTTGTGTGATCTAAGGGTTCTGTTTTTGCCAAGATACGGAACCCTAAAAATTATAGAAAACTACATATTTTTAGGAAAACAAAGAGTGGTTTTTTAATCAAGACCAGAGTTTTCCTCAATTTCTTAGTAAAATTTCCAAATCTGGACGTTCGATAAAGCCGTCTATTGTCACACCCTACTATTTTTTAAGCTCCTAATAGTTGATTGGTTGATAAATGGTTTAAACTAAAGAATATTTTTATTATATTCTACCACTGATGCCAGCGCTGATCCAAAGTGTATTTCAGCAACGTCTTCAATTATTTGTGTCCGTATTCCAGACCTTGACCTGATCCTCACCTACCACTGCTGCCACCGCAGCTCAGAGGTGTCCAAGCAGGTGCTGGACCTCCACTACACTCTCAAAACCCTCTTCAGCAACTTCTTTAAGGACAGGATCGTGAACGACAAGATATTGAGGACTTTGAGTTATTAGTGAGTATATTTTAGCCTTATGTTATTTCTTTAAAGACGGCAATAAACCTACTCATTTACATAAGGGTCAAAAAGATGAAATAGGTAAATTAATAGGCCCTATTGTCATGTGCTGCCGGAAGCAATGATTACCAAAACCATGTTTCACGATGTTATTATTTAAAGCTTATTAAAGACATGGGTCCATATTCCAAAACGTAAACTCCAACTCAACTCCAACTCCAACATGAGCACGAAAATGTCAATGAAAGCTTGTCTAATTGACGTTTTCGTACTCGAGAGGTGAGCAAACAAATGCAAAAACTTCAATATAATTATGACAAGCTCCGATGGAGTTCGAGTTCAAGTTGGAGTTTACGTTTTAGAATATTGCGCAAAAGCAACATTAGATGGGTCGTTCGATTTTGACTGTGTTCGTATGTCTGAAGGATGTTCGAAGTTCGATGCTTTTAACATACTATATGTACTTCTTTTTCTATATTTCCAGTGTACTAACGCCACTAGAAGTACGAGCATACGACGACTCCGCCATCCTGTTTTGCAGACTACTTGACAACGATCCAAAGAACTTCGTCTTTGCTGATGCCGTCAGGTAATTCTTGAGTGTGCATCTTCCTCGTACTTATTTCTACATAATAACACTCACACGGGTCGATCTTCAAGGTTAAGCAAAGTCTGCTGAGGTCAGTTCATGGATGGGTGACCATTTTAAAATACATAGATCCTCCTAACTTCTGCAGGCACGTTAAGCTGTTGGTATCTTTCCCAGTCGTTATGGGTAGTCAGAAGTCAAGAAATCTGACACCAGTTGCTGGGTTGGGAAAGTCAGATAGGTAGTTTCTCCATGTAAAAATTCTGGTACTCAGCTGGTAAGATTGGAAGCCGACCATAACATGCAGTTAAAGTCAAAGTCAAAAGTCATTTACTTATTCAAATTAGGTTTGAATGTTTGGTCACTTTTTGAATGTCAAAGTTCTACAAAAGACAGTCCCACAAAAACGCCCACCCGTCATCCGGCATCCGGAATCTCACTGGGACACTAGGACACCCGGTCGCGCTACCAACCAAAATGTATGAAGTTGTAAAGGGTACCTCACCTGGTATCTGTTGCCTGCAACCGAATCACCCGCTGGTAAACGCACTGCATACATTTTGTTGGTGGCGCGACCGGTGGCCGCTACCATGGTGTCTTAGTGAGATAGGGCCCTTATGTTACGTTGTAAATTACTTAGGACTCAGTCGATGGCCACGTTTATCGCAGCATCAGTGGCACCTGTACCTACTTTTGCTAAAAACCTAAACTAACGAACAAGACCTCTTCGTCGAAACGTTAAGTAATAAATTCTTTCAATGTTCCAGGGCATGTCTGATGCTGGTGGATCTCTGGCAGTACGAGGAGGGCACGTGGCCGGGGTTCATGATCCTCATTGACCTGGACACCTGCACATTGTCACACATTGCGAAGCTCGACCTCCAGTCTGTACAGCAGTTCCTATATTTCCTACAGGTAATATTGCTAGACCATGATAAAGAGCCTATGATTCCTTGTAGATTTGTGGAATATAAGCGCTACTCTCGTCGCAAGGACCGTTTCAAAAGCAGAAGCAATTTTATTTGTGCTGTTTTACCATCTGTTTAGAATTTATAAAACCGATATTGCCATAGAGCAATGTTGTATAGACAGCTAAAGTTTGTAATACAAACAACAGGACAAAATGTACACTTCAAAATTTTTATTCGTTTTATCATTTTTTTCATTTCAGGAAGCCATGTTGCTAAAAATCAAAAGTCTGCACTTCCTGAACGCACCATCATTCATGGACAAGCTGATGATGATACTGCGGCCGTTCTTGAAGAAGGAACTTCTGGACATGCTGAGCATCCACCAGGTCGGCGCCAAGACCTTGGAGAAGTACATGCCGATGGAGGGACTGCCGAAGGGCGCTGGCGGGCAGTACAAGAGTTTCGTGCAGTGCAAAGGTGAATGCTTTTACATAAGATATTTATTTTGTTATCTTTGTTGAAGAAACGATAGATGGATTATATGACTAAAAAGGTATTGAGTTATAGGGGTACGGAAAATAGAGATGACTAGAAGAAATATTCTGTACTGCCCCTTATTAATTAGGATCGGAGACCTAACTTTGATTTATCAAAGATGATAGTATATTTTAAAATATTTTTACTATCGGACGGGTCTGCTCTCTTCAAGTAATCTGTCCTCACAATGTGTACTGTATCTTTGGAGACAATGATGTTGGTGTTATTTCAGTCCAGTTGAAAATTCATTGCAGCGTTTAAGTCTTGTTATACTTGAACTGTGCATTGCTAGAATTCTCATACGTCATTTTAATACACTTCATCGCTTTATAGTAATTACTAGCTTCTGCCAGTGACTTCACCCGCGTGAATATCAATATCCCAAGGGAACATTCTTACGGGATAAAAAGCGCTTACGTGCTGTGTTATTCCAGATTTCTATTTATAATCTTCTTCTTAGTTCTATTTAATTTCTTTTATATATCTCTTGGTCAACATGATTTATCCATCTATCTAAACTTTAGCATGTTTGATAGTAGGAAGAAGTAAGTGCAAGTTTCTGCCATTCTTTTACATTTTTTATACCAAAATCATTATTTTTCTGCAGATTACTTGGTAGCAAAAATAAAGAGTTCAAAGGACTTCTTCGAGGAAGAGAACAAGAAACGCGTGGTGGAAGCAAAGAGACCTGGCAAGCCGAAGACCATCTCCGATATCTTCGGGGGAGTGGAGGGGTCCTTCAAGAAACTGGATATAGATTGACGAAGATTAAAAATGTTTTGTTTGTTGGGTTAATTAAATATGTTAAATGTTCTGGAGGTATTTTTTGTTTCCTTATTTCTTTTTAGTCCTACTTAATGTGATCACAAAGAGTAAACGATGGTTTATGGCTCGGTTGATGGCAATAAGTTTGCTTCCTATAAAATGACACTCGTAACTGATGAAATGAGAGTGTACCATGAAAGCACCTCTGACTTTTATCTTCTGGGAATACAAGTGTAGTTACATAGTCAAAGTCAAAGTCAAAGCATTTATTTCAATTAAACCATTTACAGGCACTTTTGAATTGTCAAGGTCGGTCAGTCAAAGAGGTGAAGCTATTTGCACGTTCCAAAGCGTAGATCTCTATGGAAAGGACGTGCAAGAAACTCCATGGACACTCTTTTAAATCAATTAATTATTACAAAGTTGTGGTTACATTGTTCTTGTGGAAATTATTCATAGGTATGTGAGAACGATGAAGAAAGACGTGCACGACAACAGCAAAAAAGGAACAATTCAAAGTACTATCAATTAAAACCAACCGTGGCATTTGAGAGATGACCAGTCCCAGCTGACGGAGCCAAATGATGAATGAAACACAGACTCCACCATCAGAGAGACTTTTGAGTGAGCATGACACTCCCAACAGCCAGGGCACATTCAAGTATAAAGAGGTTTGTTATCTATATTTTCTCACCTTATCTTATTCAATCAATTCAACACAGTAATTTAACTTTGCTCAGATAATATCAGTAGGCTCACACATCGACAAGATCTGCAAACAAATAGATTTCTCATGTATGGTATGCCAGAGGCATTTCTGTGGCATAGAATAGAATAGAAATTAATTTGCACAGAAAGCAGGTAGTAGGTGATCTGTCATGACTTGTCTTGGCATGATATAGGTACAGTTCTCGTCAAATAACTTTGCCCCTCTGAAGTTGTGTTGAGTGGCTGCGTAGTAGTCAAAATTACGAACACACTGCAACTGCGCATGCGTAAGAGACATGGGGGCGGGGCACGATTTTATGTCTTAGTCGCTCGTTTACGTTCGATGCATTCTTGCGTCCCGCTTGCTCCCGTGTACGTGACTGCACCTGCGCGATCTTTGCAAATGGCTAACTTCAGAGGGGCAAAGTTATTTGACGAGAACTGTACCAATAGCCCTTTTTGTTTTGGGTTGTCACAAAATGCCTTGACCACGTTAACTGTCATGCGTTTTACAAACTATAATGTTAGGGTCGACTTAAAATACTGGTATTCAGCTGAATCCGGTTTGACTGGAAACCGACCTCAGTATAGTTGGGAAAATGGCTAGGCAGATGATGATGTTGGGGTCAACTTCCAATCAGCTAGTAGTAGCTCAATTCCATTATTTTATATGGAGCGACTGCCTATCAGCTCACAATGGGCCTCATCAGAAGGCTTAAAGTCACCCAAAGGAAATGGAGAGGGCAATGCTCGGAGTGTCCTTGCGTGATCGAGTGAAGAAATGATGACATCCGCAAGAGAACCAAAGTTACCGAAATAGCCCGAAGGATCGCCAAACTCAAGTGGCAGTGGGCAGGGCACATTGCTCGCAGTACATGATGAATGGGGTCGAAAAGTTCTGGAGTGGCGACTGCGCACCGGAAGGTGAGGGTGACCTGAGGTGAGGGTTGCGTGTAGCCGATGGAAGCGAGACGCACAGGACCGGTTGTTGTGGCGACACTTAGAGGAGGCCTAAGTCCAGCAGTGGAAGTCTTTCGGCTGATATGATGATGATGATGACTGCCTATTTGATTGTCCTCCACAACTCGTAACCTGGGGGTCGAGTCTGCTATTGCAATCGTGTCTCAATGACCGGTCAATGATCGATTTTTGACGTATAACGTCAAACTTATGACACATTTCCCATACAAAAACTGTCAAAGTTGTCAAATATTCGATCTTTGACCGGTCATTGAGACACGATTGCAATAGCAGACTCGAGCCTCTGTGCCCTGGGTGCCTGTTGCCGTTGGACGGTAGATACAATTAGATTGGTGTTGTTCTCCAATATTAATATGCAAGACGGACGATTTTGAGACGCTAGTTTCCAGTTCTTTTCTGCGACCTTCATAAATTAACTCCTCTATTGTGTTTGTGCAAGTCTTCTGTCTTATAAGAGGCAGTTCAGAACTCAAAACATTTATTTAATTACCAAGCTCTGCTGACTGTGATAGCAAAAAGAGAATCTCAAAACCACGAATCCGCAACAATCTTGCAAAAAACCCGTAATCCTTGCCATTCACTTCAAATGATTGTAAAAGATTATAAAATCTTTTATTATTTTGCTAAAAATAAAATTAATTGCACTGGTTTTAGACAAACATTGTCGCTTTTAAAAATCTCGTTCGGTCAGGTTATGTCATTTGAATTGCAAATGACAACATAGACCCAAGATTCTGAAACAATTTTTGAATTAGTAAAAATTAGAAATTTTTTCGTGTAGTATTTTTGTTTAGCTATTGAAGTAATTATTTTTGGATTTCAACCACAGATACTTAATATATTTTTAAATAAAATAGGCAATCGTAAGACGTATCAAGGTATTAATAATAAATTTGGTGACTATATTTCTTGTCACCAAAATTTATATTTGTCATCAAGTAAGTTAAGTTATAGTTAAGTTGTATCACCTTATAAATAGATCTATCGCCACGAAGTATTTTCGTTATCAGATATAATAAAAAGTGTCGCCAGGTATGAATTACCAAATTAATGTCAATATGTATGTAAAATAAGAGATGGATTATCAATAAAATCGTAGTTCATTCCTTGGATAAAACTTTGTTCTCAAAATAATGGGTTTATTCCTTTAGCTTCGTACTCAGAAAGGTATATCTGTCACCAAATCTCTCACCAAATATTCGAACATAGGGCACAGGGAGCTTAGGGCACCCCGACT
The DNA here is from genome assembly GCA_947386135.1 of Melanchra persicariae. Lineage (NCBI taxonomy): Eukaryota > Metazoa > Arthropoda > Insecta > Lepidoptera > Noctuidae > Melanchra > Melanchra persicariae. Next base: position 873,807 of record OX376661.1, on the reverse strand, counting down.
CGGACAGGTTAGGTTAGAAGGGGATGGCGGGGTAAAGTGAGCGAGCGAAGCGAGCGAATAGACCCCGCCATCACCTTCGTGGTTATTTTTTTTAATCCACCCAGAAATATGGTTTACTTCCCGTTTTATAATAAATCCCAACCTATTTATTTGATACTTGATGATATATCCCGAGGATTACATGTGATTTAGTATGGAATTGCTTTTTTAAATTATTTGGCAACTACATTTTGGTGACAGATCTACTATTTTGAGGACAAACCCTATTATTTAAGAAATTCTAAACTAATAAAATTGGCGATAGTTTAAATCATACCCTTAATAATTTACATAGCAATGCCTAAATAGTACTTACATGATAATTTTATAATCAGGCGCGTCGTTGAATCACCGAGATTATGCGATGCTTGCCGAAGTCCATGGGTGTGGCTTTATTATTGTTATCAAAATTAGTTATTCTCAAACGTAGCCTTGTGCTGCAGTAGTAATCCATGGAATGACAGCTCACCACGTGATCACTTCACCCAAGCTTTCACTTCGACATGTTTACAGAATCATCCGGCAGATGGCCTAATATACAGCCACGGACTTATCTGTCACTAGTATTATTTATCGTTTACTGTACATTAAAATTTATTTATTTATTAACCTGTTTATTTAACACCTCACAAAACTGATTTACATTCGTACACTCCAGCGTACGGTTCAGTTGAAAACCAGCGTCAGGCAACTCTTTGTTGTCAGCTGGCATTTTTTCAAATTTAGTATTCTTCTATATGCAACATAGTGTCTGTGTGGACTAAATAAACAAGTTTTCGTAATTTTTTCTTTCTTTCTTTCTTTCTATCCTTTTTGTTTTTTTTTTTGGATGGGAAATCATCAAATGACTTCTTCCACTTTGGGTGGAACGGAAGGGAGTGTCAGACTCTTACTGACTAAAACCCATCTGTGTTCCTCTTCATGCTTTTTGCGGCCGCGGTGACTCTTTCGAACAAATTCCGCAACCCTGGCAGGCTCTGGCCATCTACTTTGCTGACATCTCTTTAAGGCGCGCGTAGAACACAACGGTCCGTCGACCCGGGCCTGGTTGTGATCGGACAGCGAGCCACCCAATGCTCGCCTCTTCCTTCACTAGCATTACTGCTTCGCAGAAGGAGGTGGCGGCTTCCCATGCCTCCTCGCTTCGGACCATGGAATGAACCATGGCTGGTAGCGAGAGGTCGAAGTCGCAAGTGATCTTTCCAAAGGATATTGATACATTGCATTTATTGAATACAGTATAAGCCCGTAACGTTCCAACTACTAAGACTTGGGTCTCAGAGAAGCCATAGCAGAGAAATCTGTAATAAAACCAAAATAAAAATAGAATAATAAAAAAGAAAAATAGTCTAGAAGTTGTACCACAATTAAAAGGTCAGTAGACTGCTTAAAAACTATGAAAAATTGCCGAATCATAACTGCTTAGTATAATCAATATAACAAAAACTAACGGTAGGTCAACTGCTTGTCATGCTGAGTTGCAACGTTTTTTATCTAGGATTCTGGACACGTTTTTTAAAGTCTAGCACTAAAAGGCTACAAATATGTTTCCTAATTCCTCGGCGTAAAAACTAATTAGTACCCTGAACGTAGCTAAAAACGACCTTGATAATGACAACATAATTAGTCTTGGTGCTGGACAAAGTCTTATCAATAGTCACAATATTTATTCCTTCTTTGAAACGCCACAACAAATTCTTAGTCTCCTGTCTAACTAACTGATTGAGTCCCACAAAACGTGGTTGACTCATGATTTCTTCTCGACTTGTCAGCTGCTTTAGCGGTTCCATTTGTCACTTCATTTAAGAGTAACTTCATCATATTTTTTTCCTCCATTCTGTTCTGGCAACCATCATGCTATCACCCTCTTCTTTCATATCACTCCTCACGCATCTTTTCTTTGGCTTCCCTCTTCCTCTCCATCCTTACACATTTTTATTTAACAATCAATCAAAACTTATCCGAGTCATTTTATGATTTATTTAATTTTCAATCTTCAATATCATCACTTAATAAATTTAATTTATTAAGTGATGATATTGAAGTCTTGGGGCAAACTCCGGATAATCATTTAAACTAGTTCATAAGACAACAGAAGATACCAGTAACAGAATAGTTATGCCTTCCAACAACAAAGTATCTTCTTGCTCTCCAGTAACTATATGTCAAAAAGGGGGTCAGCAGCATGCCTTGAAATTATTTCATCAAAATATTCAAGGTGTCTCTTCCAAAATATTAGAAATTGAAATGTTTTTAGAAAAAACAATGATTGACATTGTATGTTTTAGTGAACATTGGTTGAAGGATTACCAGATGCTAATTAGTTATGAAAATTATAGTGTGGGCAGTTGTTTTAACCGCAAATCTATGTTGCGTGGTGGTTCCCTCATCTTAGTAAAAAAGTGCTTAAAATTTAAGCAACGTAATGACATTGTCAACTTGTCAGTGGAACATTGCATTGAACTGTTCTGTGTTGAGCTGGATAAGCATGTTATAGTGTGCGTGTACAGACCCCCAAACCCTCAAAACTTTACTTTATTTGAATCAACAATGGAAGATATCCTTGCGAAACTTGCAGCAGGTAATAAATCCGCGATTATTTGTGGAGATTTTAATATTAATATTTTAGAAATTAATTCAAATAGCAGTAGATTTTTAAGCCTTTTTAAATCGTTCAATTTGTCTAATGTTTTTACAGAACCTACTAGGATAACAACTACTTCTTCAACCTGTACTGATAATGTATTCTGCGATTGTGATTATTTAGATAAAGCCGTAGTTAATTACCTTCCATCGGATCACAGCGGTCAATTGGTAACATTTAAGTTTAAAGCAGCCTTGCAAAAAATTCAAATACAATATAGGCCAATAACAACAGGCAAACTAGTTAGATTCAATGGTTCCTTACAAAATAAGTTAAATCTTTTGGGCCATAATATTGAGGATGCGAATAAATTTTATGATAATTTCTTTTCTGTAGTTCTAAAAGAATTCAACACAACTTTTGAAAAGAAGTCTAAAAATACTTTCCCTAAGTATATATTTAGTGACTGGGCGACTAAAGGTATTAGGATAAGTAGGGAAAGACTATATGAGTTATATGGCCTTAAGCCTTTCATTAATACGGAATCCTTCAATAAATATGTAAACAAATATTCTAAAGTTTTCAGAAATACCTGCAAGGTAGCAAAAGCTCTGTACATTAGCAACAAGATCAAATCGGCAGATAACAAAATAAAGACAGTTTGGAAAGTTATTAATAATGAAACATGTAAGAATAAAGTACGAAACACTGATTTTTTACTAGAGACTGCACATGGTGCCATAAGCTCTAATCTAGAAGTAGCTCAAGAATTTGTAAATTTTTTCTCCGAAATACCATCAAAAACTACTGAACCTTTAAATTCTTCACCAGAGGTCTCATTTAGTTTATTAAGAGCAAACGTTCCAGGTTGTACGGTTGAATTCCAATTCCAACATATCAACCCTATGACAGTTATAAAAGCTTTCCGGCAAATTAAAATCAAATTGACCGAAGACATATGGGGAATGTCTATCAAAGTGTGCACGTCCATAATTGAGACCGTAGCACCATACTTGGCATTAATATTTAATTTATGTGTGGACCAAGGAGTCTTTCCGGATATAATGAAATACAGTAAAGTTATACCACTTTTTAAGTCCGGCGACAGCACAGACACCAATAATTATAGACCTGTATCCGTATTGCCGGTTTTCAGCAAAGTGTTTGAAAAAGTAATGCTCAATCAAATGCTCATTCATTTTAACATCAATAAAATCTTACACGATCAACAGTATGGTTTTACCAAAGGTCGTTGTACGACTGATGCTGGTGTCACGTTATTAAAACACATATATACAGCGTGGGAAGAGGCGCAAGATGCCATAGGAATCTTTTGTGACCTCTCCAAGGCATTTGACTGTGTAAATCACGAAACCTTGCTCCTAAAACTAGAACATTACGGTCTAGGTAAACTTGCACTCAGCTTAGTGAAGTCTTATTTAAATGACAGACAGCAGCAAGTTCAAATAAACGGTGTTAATTCAAGGGGTTTAAAAGTCAAAATGGGGGTACCACAAGGCTCAATATTGGGTCCTTTCCTCTTTTTATTATATATTAATGATCTACTCCATCTTTTAAAAAATCAACCACAAATGGTATTATTTGCTGATGATACGTCCTTAATTTTTAAGATAGATAGACGTTCTACAAATCTTGACGATGTAAATAAAGCCCTACAGCAGGTCCAAAATTGGTTCACTGCTAATAATTTAGTATTAAATGGGAAAAAAACTAAGTGTATTAGATTTGCTTTACCGAATGTCAAAAGTAATAATTGCGATATTGTATTGAACAAAGAGAAACTTGAATTCGTCGAAAACGCGGTTTTCCTGGGGATCACGCTTGACTCAAGGCTACAATGGGGTCCTCATTTAACATCTCTTGCGGGACGGCTAAGTTCAGCAGCATATGCTGTCAGAAAAATCCGTCAATTTACTGATATAGATACCGCGAGGCTGGTCTATTTTAGTTACTTTCATAGTATCATGTCTTACGGTATCTTATTATGGGGACGTGCTGCAGACATCGAATCTATATTTATTCTGCAGAAAAGAGCCATCAGAGCCATATATAATCTGGGTCGGCGCGATTCCCTAAGGGAACTGTTTGAAGATATTAACATCATGACGGTACCTTGTCAATACATATACGAAAATATAATGTATGTTCGGAAAAATCTCCATCTTTTTAGTAAGATTAGTGACAGGCATAATTTTAATACTAGAAATAAGAACAAATTAGATCAACCCCGATTCAGATTGGCTAAAGTACACACTTCTTTTATGGGGTACTGTGTTAAATTTTATAATAAAATACCATATGATATTCTCGGACTGAATGAGAGAAAATTTAAAACATGCATTAAACGCACACTATGTAGACAGGCATATTATAAACTGGAAGATTATATCCTTGATAAAAATGCTTGGCTAAATGCCGGTCCTGCTCCACAGCCTCAGTCGCTTGGTTCCACTAGTTAGGATTTTATATATGGAGGAGATGCTCACCCTTTTTTATTTTACTTTTTACGTTTAATAATAATAATATTCCACATTTCTATAATGTTTGGAATACACTTTTACTTTTCTGTTCTTACCAATTGATATTTATAGTTTTATATAAAGTAGAAGCATTTTTTTATTTTGGAATCCTGTAAATGTGAGGACCATGAAGCCTTTATGTTAATAGATGGTTTCCTTGTTTGACATGAATGAGCAGGGGCAGTTGAGGGTTTGTCATGCTCACTCGAATGTCTCGCTGATGGTGGCGCGTGTATCGGATCATTCGGTTCCCTTCAAAATGGTTGAGCTGAATGGTGCTGATGCACGCGTCATGTTCGTGAACGGGCGCCATCAGTGGAGACTGGTCATCTCTTAGCTGTCGCTGGCTTATTTCAATAGTTTATTTGATACTTAGAATTCTTTTTTTTTTCTCTTCCTTTACATTGTTCTCACATATAGAAGCAACAAAGATACTGTAACCAGGATTATTGTAAATCATAAAATGGTTTAAAAGAGTGTCCGTGGAGTTTCTTGCGCATTCTTCTCCATAGAGATCTACGCTTTGGAACGTGCAAATAGCTTCATGTTTTTGACTGACTGACTCTGACAATTCAAAAGTACCTGTAAATGGTTTATTTGAAATAAATGCTTTGACTTTGACTATTTATAGGCTCTAACTTACCTCAAGTTTACCTCGTAACAGAAAAACACAGCATAATTATTATTGGCACCAGTTCTCATCAGTCATCATTCGTTTTCTTCACGATACCGAGAAGCAACGACTTTTTACCAATAGGTATTAACGATTAAATTTCTATCCAATATTGGGCATGTCACGGTTATTAAGTCATATTTAAGAAAAAATAGCTCGCGGATGTTTAGAATGTGCTATCAGTGGCACAAACTTTAGACTTGACGCACTATGTTAACAAAACGCCGCGGGAATGTTAAATAACCTCAATAATAATATCAATGTTTTGTTTTAAAATTAATGTTTATTCTAGTTTGTACCTACATTGTGTGTATCTGTGTGTGCCAAATAAACTAATTTTCTTTCTTTCTTTACAAATTTTTAAGCAACGGCCACATTCGCATCTCAGTCGCTAGTCGCAATCTGTGAAAAAAGCCTCAATTTCCATACATTTTTGACTGATATGTGAATGTGAACTTTGCTTAAACATTAGTACCATTGGCACTCTTGTCGTACTCAACTCCTTGCCAACTACCCGAGCTTTCCAGTGCATACGTTCCAATGGAGAAGAAAATAAATTGGAAGTTAGAGTTCGATCAACGCGTTGATGTCTTTTTCAAGCCTAAATAACTAGAACCTTTGTTTTGTTTGGCACATGAAAAACAACCTTACCAAATTGTTGGGAATAATCACTCAATTAGACAGATATGACTTAGGTAGCCAAACTTATGTGACCCAGAAAGCAGTCATAGTTAAAATGGGTTTGCCTTTGCCGGATGTCGAACGGTTCATGGGCTAAATCCAAAATATGGTTCGAGAGAAAATGCGATATCGTGGCAGGTCTAGGCGAAGATGTCGGACCGAGCTTGAAGCCTTTCGGCAGAGTTGGTCCGCAGTTGCTCAAAGACGACCCAAGGGCTAGATTTAACCTTCGACACTAAGCATTGATGACCTGGTGAGGGTCGCTGGTAGCCAATGGATGCGAGACGCATAGGACCAGTTGTTGTGGCGACACTAAGGGGAGGCCTATGATCAGCAGTGGACGTCTTTCGGCTATGATGATGATGATGATGACTAAGCATTGCCATACAATGATGCAATACCGTCAGTTCTAGGACTCACTTCCAGTCGACAGCATGCCAAATTTTTGACGGCATGTTTTAAGGTTTACTTAATTATGAGTTATTATTTTAAGTTTACTACAGAGTTGGTTAAGTATTTGAAATATAATATATACCTACAAACAAATGAAAGAAATTCTGTAACATTTTTTTTCTCCGAATTAATATACAACAGTTTAACCGCCACAGTTTATTTACCCAGTGCGAAGCCAACCAAAGTATTTTATAGCGGTACTTATCTCTTGGAGCAACCAATCGTATTCAGAAGTGTATGTTAGTCCGTGTTGACAGGACGTGTGAAGTGACCTTACGTAAATTCTTGGATTTCGTTACAGTATCTACATAAACAATCAACACATACATCGTTTAATGTGAGTTTTTAAATGTGTTTGTTATTTTTGATTATTAAAAGAAGTATTTAGATATTATGTACTAGTGACCCGCCCCAGCTTCACACGTTTGCAAATAATTTACACAAACTACGCGTGTCTTTTTCTGACTGTGGAAACCATATCAGAATGAGAGGACCTAGCACGCATGTTTTTGACGTATGAGGGCCAATTCCACAAATTTTTAAGGTACATTATTGACAGATTGCAACTGAAATGCGGATGCGAACGTTGCTTAAGAAATAGTAGAATTAGCCTCTGATAACGTAACGTAAAATTTTACTAAGTATTATAATACTAGTTTCGCACAAACCTAGTATTCATTTGAATTGGATTTTTGGTTGGATAAATTGATCTCATATTTTTGTATGATACAATACATAACGTGTATGTCGCATAAATTTGAACCAAAATACTATGGGGTTGTAGTTTTTTTATATTCTAAATTCACTTATGTTATTATTTGACTTTAATTTGGTGGTTTCAGAAACCTTTGTAGTAATTTCATTATCAAACATGGTCGTGTTTTGTTTTTTAACATTAAGCCGGTACACAGCGATGGCCTTGGGCTGGACTTACAGTCTTTGGTACCCAGTAATTTGATGGCGTGACCTCTAAATAGATTTATTTTTATGTACTTTTTTTTTTTTTTTTTATTTTTTTATTTTTCCAACATAATACACTACATAATAATGAAGACATATACCACTAGTCTAAAACCTTTAAAGGTTTATGTGACACAGTGGAGGAAGCAAACTCGATCACAGGTTATGTTACTTAAAATATATAATATAATAGGCATAAGTTATTAAAACTTATACCAATGTGATATTAATATTAATATTATACCTGTTTTATTCGTTATTTTTGAGACGGTAAATTACGAATTAGGTATATACCTTACAAATAAATCACGATCATCATGATTTTGTGAGGTGTATAATTATAATTATATCCTAAATGTACCTACCTGCTTTTTGTTTGTTTGTTTATATATCTCTTAAAGAAAATCTTTGAAAGTACTGAATTAGGTAGGTACTGTTCTGATAACGAATATTCCTAAACTGATAGAGAGCTGCACTATCGCCTTAGACAACATTTGTCTCTGAAATTGTCAGGAGAAACTGCGATTTTTTATATTTTTATGAGTGGCCTCTCGCAGGTCAACCTAGGAGGTTGTCGTCTGCTTAACCGGACTTGCCTGTAGCGGCCTTTGTAGATATTAAAGCCTCCAGCCAGGGCTTATTTTCGCTTTTAGCGATAAGGCCGCCCATTGTGTCACCCTATGTAATGTTTTCTTCATATATATTTTCTGTAACTTATATGGTGTACATAATAAAGAGTATTCTATTCTATTCTATTCTTATTACAAACTTACAAACTAAGCGACTACACGCTAAGGGCACCCCCTGTCCGCTGCGGTAAGCCCGGTCACAGGGCCGGCTCCTGCGACGCCGCGCCGCACTGCGTAGTCTGTGCGGCAGCTGGCAAGCCGGCCGACCACTGGGCTGGGGGTAGGGCCTGCGCCCCACCCGCCAAAGCCGGAAGCAGGAGGAAGCCCTCCGCCACCGCCGTCTCTGCCGCGACCGCCGCCACTGCCGCCGCTTCTTCTGCCGCCATTGCCGGTTCCACTGCGGCTGCTGCTACTGTAACAGCCGCAGTAGAGCCCCTACAAAGGGCTCCGGCTGAAATGGAGTGCCAATAATGGCCCCATTTCACCCCCTCCTGTTGAACGTCAGCCACTGCGCCGCCCAGGAACTGATGCTCCTGAGCATGGCGCAGTGACTGATGCCTGTGGACGGCGAGCAATGGGTAGTTCGCCGTCCAATCAGAATAGGCCCGGGTTGACGGCGCGCTGTGTTCTACGCGCGCCAAACCAGCAGCAGTCAGCATGGGTCGGGGCCCGTTAGGGCCAGAGCCTGCCAGGGTTGTTGCGGAATATGTTCAAAAGAGTTACCGCGGCCCTGGAAAGAAAGGCACTAGGAGGACTAAGGGAAGTCAGTAAAAGTCTGACACTCCCTGCCGCTCCACCCAGAGCGGGAGGGGTCATTTGATGATTTCCCATCCTCAAAAAAAAAAAAAGGGCACCCCCTGTGAGGTACGGTCCTCGCCTCGGCTTGGGGCGTCGCTGGGGGACGATAGCTAGGGACGGGCTGCTTCGAACTAGGATTATTATTTAGGGGCGAATTTAAGACTGAAACTGCGGAAAGAACTAGTTCTTTCTATAATTATATACGACCGCGCAATTAACATAAGTATCTAACAATTAGAACATCTATATTATGTTTTATGACAGTTAATCACATGTTTTATACAAGTTCACTTATAGGGGAAGAAATAATTACATATGGTATGACGTTATATTTATTTACATAATATGTGTTTACCATATCATGGTCTCGTGATGGGCTATAAACTATACAATCAGTTTTAATATCGATAGTAGGTAGATTATTAAATACTTTCGTGTTTTTTAAACGGACAGTACAGATTTTTTTCTTAATGTCCCTCGGCAATCATCGCATTTCCGAAGTGTTAGACTTATTGTGTGGGTATAATTAATTTGAATTCAGAACAAAGTAGGTACTTTATTGTCATAAAGTTCACACGGACATCAAAACAAAACAACGATAAAGTACTAAGTTCTGAATTCAAATTATTATAATATATAAGTACGATAAATCTAATAATTGATGGAAATGCGATGATTGTCGAGGGACATTAAGAAAATAGTTGTACTATACATGACTATACCTACCTGCTTGATAACTTTAGCTTTAAGTATTTGACTGTCCATGTCGGTCAAATTAAATTAGTTTGAGGAAGTTTTCATATGATGTCGATATCAAACAAAAAAAAAAGATAAACTAGGTACTTAATAATTTCAAGTTTCTACATCACCAGAGGCCGTTGGCCGTTGAATTTTGAACTAATTCGTCTACATTTGCAGATAGTTCTGCTAGAACTAGTAAAGTCCATTGACTCGACCATTAAAATTCAAGTCCTCCAGTCATTGGCCTCAGTTCGCATTCGGGATCCAGTTTTGGATACCCAAGGTCATCAACATGTTTTGTGAGATAACCTGGTGCCTACCCACCGCCAGATAGCACCAACCGCTGCGAAATAGTAAATTCTTGAAATTCTTGACGGATTTATTTTAAGGAAAACACTGCGCAAACTTCTACTAGAGTAGAAGCATGCAAGTTTGCGCAGTGTTTTCTTTTAAATAGTATAAAACAAAGTGCCCGAAACTGTCAAATTTTCCCAATCAACCTTGAACCTAAAGCCTAAGCGATAAAGTTAATAATTCACTAAAGCAATTTGACAGATTGTATAACAATCTGTCAAATTGCTTGATGTGCTGTCTGTACCTATAATGTGATCAATCACTCGGTGCCCCGCAATGTATTTAAACTTGCATGCAAGCTTATTGCAAGTGGGAACGTAGCCTTAGGGCCAATTTCACCATTGAAACTGAACGCGATCAGCGAATAAACCACGTTTATGAGCTGTCGCTGAGTGCTGAGCCGCTGAGTGTCATTAGTTTTCTATGGAATATTTAGGTACACTGATGGCTCTTGAACGCAGTTTAGATGTACTGATCGCGTTCAGTTTCATTGGTGAAATCCGCTCTTAGACTGATTGTAAGATGTAGCAATGTTATTGACAAAAGGGTAGCGTAGCTCTGTGGCAGTTGACCATAGACAGTGAAAGCGAAGGTACTTGAAAAACCTCAAGAATCTCAAAAAATATAATTTATGTTTCCAGAACAATGGCAATAAAAGGGATATCACTAGAAGATGAGTACAAGAAGAACACAGGCACGAGCCCAGACGACATCAAGAAACTACGACAATGGCTCAGCACACAGCCGCATTTACCTGGAGAATACATGACAGGTATGGTATCATCCCTTATGTCATTTATTTTGTTACTCGTAGATCTTTGAAGTCGTGGCCAAATAATAACAGCCACACCGGTCGATCTTCAAGGTTAAGCAACGCTTGCCGGGGACGGTTTGTGGATGGTTGAACATCTTAAAATACCTACCTATAGATTCTTCCGTACCTCGGAAAGCACGTTAAGCCGTGGGTCCGGCTGTCATTTGTAGATCTTTAGCAGTCGTTACGGATTGGACTCCAGTCTTGCCAAGAACTACCCACCCAGTTAATGGGTTGTGGAGCTCTGGTAGTCAGCCGCTCCACGTAAAATACTGGTATTCAGCTGAATACGGTTTGACTGGAAGCCGACCCCAATACAGTTGAAAAAAGGCTATCAGATTATGACTCGTAATAGATCCTTGGCAGTCGTTTCTAGTAGTCAGCAGGGCAAAAGTTTTCCCTGACCACCAGACTTCCTTATCGAAGGGTGTCGCGTTTCCTAGTAAATTAGCTGTTGATGCCGAAGGGCAATAGTTCCATGTAAAATTTTGGCTGCATCTGGAACTCTGGATAGACTGGAATTCGACCATACTTTTTTGGGTAAAGACAAGCCAAATGACGATAATCAGGTTTGATTGGAAAAATCAAAATCGACTCCTTTCATATTTTTTCCGTCTATTTCTTAGTTTGTCATTAGACCAGCCTTCTTAAAAACTCTACCTTGTTTATATGGTAATTGTGATCATATGCAAGTTTTATCAATTAAACCTGATTTGAATAAATCAATATTAATTTAAATACTCGATAAGCATGACCAAAGACCTATTCATAGAAAAAACTCGGAAAATAAATCATACTTCGTGCAAAAAGACAAATATTCTGCAAAAAAGATCGCGATTAATCCTGCCAGATCGTTAATTGTCTATGTCTACCATTTTCGGTTTCAAGGCTGTATTGTTTGTAACTATCAAATACATTTCGTCAATAAGAACGATTCATGTATTTTCGGCATAAAAAAATCCCGTGTTTTTGTTACCAGCGATTTGTCAGTCTTGCGTTGCATTTGTGTATTACTAGCTTTTGACCGCGACTCCGCCCGTGTAGATGTCGGTTATCGCGTAAAACAGTAGCTCCATATCCCAGGCTATTTTTAACCGACTTCCCAAAAAGGAGGAGGTTCTCAATTCGACTGTATTTTTTTTTTTTTTTTGTGTTTGTTACCTCATATCTCCGTCATTTATGAACCGATTTGAAAAATTTTTGAGATATACTTGTCGATTGGTCCCATTAAAATTTTATCAAAATCGGTTCAGCAGTTTGGTTTTTAAAGTCAAAAGTCAAAGTCAAAGTCAAAGCATTTATTTCAAATAAACCATTTACAGGTACTTTTGAATTGTCAGAGTCAGTCAGTCAAAAACATGAAGCTATTTGCACGTTCCAAAGCGTAGATCTCTATGGAGAAGAACGTGCAAGAAACTCCACGGACACTCTTTTAAACCATTTTATGATTTACAATAATCCTGGTTACATTATCTTTGTTGCTTCTATATGTGAGAACAATGTAAAGGAAGAGAAAAGAATTCTAAGTATCAAATAAACTATTGAAATAAGCCAGCGACAGCTAAGAGATGACCAGTCTCCACTGATGGCGCCCGTTCACAAACATGACGCGTGCATCAGCACCATTCAGCTCAACCATTTTGAAGGGAACCGAATGATCCGATACACGCGCCACCATCAGCGAGACATTCGAGTGAGCATGACAAACCCTCAACTGCCCCTGCTCATTCATGTCAAACAAGGAAACCATCTATTAACATAAAAAGGCTCCATGGTCCTCACATTTACAGGATTCCAAAATAAAAAATGCTTCTACTTTATATAAAACTTTAAATATCAATTGGTAAGAACAGAAAAGTAAAAGTGTATTCCAAACATTATAGAAATGTGGAATATTATTATTATTGAACGTAAAAAGTTAAATAAAAAAGGGTGAGCATCTCCTCCACATATAAAATCCTAACTAGTGGAATCAAGCGGCTGAGGCTGTGGAGCAGGACCGGCATTTAGCCAAGCATTTTTATCAAGGATATAATCTTCCAGTTTATAATATGCCTGTCTACATAGTGTGCGTTTAATGCATGTTTTAAATTTTCTCTCATTCAGTCCGAGAATATCATATGGTATTTTATTATAAAATTTAACACAGTACCCCATAAAAGAAGTGTGTACTTTAGCCAATCTGAATCGGGGTTGATCTAATTTTTTCTTATTTCTAGTATTAAAATTATGCCTGTCACTAATCTTACTAAAAAGATGGAGATTTTTCCGAACATACATTATATTTTCGTATATGTATTGACAAGGTACCGTCATGATGTTAATATCTTTAAACAGTTCCCTTAGGGAATCGCGCCGACCCAGATTATATATGGCTCTGATGGCTCTTTTCTGCAGAATAAATATAGATTCGATGTCTGCAGCACGTCCCCATAATAAGATACCGTAAGACATGATACTATGAAAGTAACTAAAATAGACCAGCCTCGCGGTATCTATATCAGTAAATTGACGGATTTTTCTGACAGCATATGCTGCTGAACTTAGCCGTCCCGCAAGAGATGTTAAATGAGGACCCCATTGTAGCCTTGAGTCAAGCGTGATCCCTAGGAAAACCGCGTTTTCGACGAATTCAAGTTTCTCTTTGTTCAATACAATATCGCAATTATTACTTTTGACATTCGGTAAAGCAAATCTAATACACTTAGTTTTTTTCCCATTTAATACTAAATTATTAGCAGTGAACCAATTTTGGACCTGCTGTAGGGCTTTATTTACATCGTCAAGATTTGTAGAACGTCTATCTATCTTAAAAATTAAGGACGTATCATCAGCAAATAATACCATTTGTGGTTGATTTTTTAAAAGATGGAGTAGATCATTAATATATACTAAAAAGAGGAAAGGACCCAATATTGAGCCTTGTGGTACCCCCATTTTGACTTTTAAACCCCTTGAATTAACACCGTTTATTTGAACTTGCTGCTGTCTGTCATTTAAATAAGACTTCACTAAGCTGAGTGCAAGTTTACCTAGACCGTAATGTTCTAGTTTTAGGAGCAAGGTTTCGTGATTTACACAGTCAAATGCCTTGGAGAGGTCACAAAAGATTCCTATGGCATCTTGCGCCTCTTCCCACGCTGTATATATGTGTTTTAATAACGTGACACCAGCATCAGTCGTACAACGACCTTTGGTTAAACCATACTGTTGATCGTGTAAGATTTTATTGATGTTAAAATGAATGAGCATTTGATTGAGCATTACTTTTTCAAACACTTTGCTGAAAACCGGCAATACGGATACAGGTCTATAATTATTGGTGTCTGTGCTGTCGCCGGACTTAAAAAGTGGTATAACTTTACTGTATTTCATTATATCCGGAAAGACTCCTTGGTCCAAGTTAAAAGAGTCCTAAATCCAAGTTGCTGCAAAAATATGACGAAAAATCATTCGAAATTGCATATTTTTGCTTTCCTGTGACTTTTCAGTGGTGTTTTAGGTGCGGGGTACCACTAAAAAGTGAAAAATAAACTAACTAGTACTTTTTCACAAAAAAAAAACCGACTTCCAAAAAAAACACTACAAAGTACAAAATAACTTTAATTTCGGAAGTCGGTGTTTTTGGTTGCTTCTTCGTCATTTGACACCGACTTCCGAAATTAAAGTTATTTTGTACTTTGTAGTGTTTTTTTTGGAAGTCGGTTTTTTTTTTGTGAAAAAGTTTTTTTATCTGTCAAATTTCATGATGATCCGTTTAAACGCGAAAGCGTAACAGACACAGACAGAGTTACTTTCGCATTTACAATATAGTAGGGAAGTAGTGTTGTAATTAGGATTTATATGTTACAGGTGTCATAAGACAAAAAATAAAATAGAATATAATTATTGTCACAATATTATAATTATGCAAGACAGTTTTGCGACGTCCATCTCATACTTAAGGTCTTGCTTACTGTCCAAAACGCGGAGAATTTATCCTGATCAAACGCAAGTTTAGCTCATGCACTCTAGCAGGTATCGCAATCTTTACATGAACTTGAAAGAAGTTGCTGAGCCAGGTTACCATACCGGTTTGATATCCTATGAGAATTGGTAACACAAACAGTTTTAAGGGTTCCGTACCCAAAGGGTAAAACGGGACCCTATTACTAAGGCTCCACTGTCCGTCCGTCCGTCTGTCACCAGGCTGTATCTCATAAACCGTGATGGCTAGACAGTTGAAATTTTCACAGATGATGTAATTTAATTGCCGCTGTAAAAAACAGAATAAAATAAATATTTAAGTGGGGCTCCCATACAACAAACGTGATTTTTTTGCCGATTTTTTACAGATAATGGTACGGAACCCTTCATGCGCAAGTCCGACTCGCACTTGGCCGGATTTTTTGTGACAAACATTAGCCCCAGATTCTGGTACGAATATAAGAAACTAGCACTTCGCCCGCGACTTCGTCCGCGTGGGGATAGTAGGTACTCCACAAACTGCAACGCCCCTATACATATCCCCTTATAAAGGTTAGTTTTGGAAAATTAAGCACAACGATTCTCATTATTGGTTCAGCGCAACTGTTCACCCCATTCAGCCCGTCAGGGGTTGATTATGCAAAAATTGTTAGGTACATGATCTGTTTCAATTATCCCACCTTTAGTTTGTTCATAGAATTCCGACGTAAATTGAAGTAAGCTATAATTTCCTCCCCTAAAAACTTATTCACCCCTGCTTCACCCCTTATTATGTATGTACCTAGTTGATTTTCGAAAAATCCAAAACATTTGTTATTCTTATTGTTTTATCGAAAACATTTAAATGCCGTGGTGTTTCAACTTCATCGGACCAAGCATTGATACGATTCTCCCAAGTTCGCTCAAGCCGCGACATTTTTCTTACTCCGAGCATGTTTATTACCGTCGTAACTTTTGAACGAAAGGTCCGATTTGAATGATTTAAAGTGTAATTCACACGGAAATAATCAACCTTAATTATCAAACCATTTAAATGGATAAGGATTAATATCATGGTACTATAATCACCATTTTTTATTTCACCATGGGATTTGCTTAACTAATATTAACAAAATGCGGTCATGGTGACTTATCCATAATAGTTAGACATATGGTATCGCGGACTTTTTTGTAGATATTGATGACCTCTATAAAACTGTAGTACATCACTTTGCTCTATTGTCAATAGATTCCGCAGCGTACGCGATATAAGGATTTTTTCTCACACCTTGGGTTACATTATCGAAGTTTTCATACGGATCCCTAACTTTTTTGAAAATATTCTATAGCCTATGTCCATCTCTGATAATGTAGGATTCTACTGGTGAAAGAATTTTTCAAATCAGTCCAGTAGTTTCGGAGCCTATTCATTTCAAACAAACAAACAAACAAACAAACAAATCTTTCCTCTTTATAATAATAGTGTAGATGATCAAATCAAATACGTTTATTTGTGTACACAGGTGAAAAAGGTGGAACAATTCAAAGTCAAGTTAAAGTCAAAGCAATTATTTCAATTAAACCATTTACAGGCACTTTTGAATTGTCAAGGTCGGTCAGTCAAAGAGGTGAAGCTATTTGCACGTTCCAAAGCGTAGATCTCTATGGAGAAGAACGTACAAGAAACTCCATGATGGACACTCTTTTGAATCAACTAATTAGTACAAAGTTGTGGTTACATTGTTCTTGTTGAAATTATTCATAGATATGTGAGAACGATGTAAAAAAACGTGCACGACAAAAGCAAAAAAGGAACAATTCAAAATACTAACAATTAAAACAAACCGTGGTAGTTGAGAGATGTCCCAGCCCAGTCCCAGCTGACGGAGCCAAATGATGAATGAAACACAAACTGCACCATCAGAGAGACTTTTCAGTGAGCATGACACTCCCAAGAGCCAGGGCACATTAATACAAGGTTAATGGGTCTCTGTGTTCTGCCACAGTAGGTGTCATACAAACATTATTATAAGATTTGAGTAGGTCAAGGATGTTACCCCTTATTTTTTTTTTTTTTTTATGTATATATAAATAATAATAATAAATAATAATAATTCAATATCCTTTCGATTAAATAATAGACAGCAATATCCACAGAAACATTTTTCCGAAAGCCTTTCTGTTCTGTCGTGAATAAGATATTTATTTCAAAATAATTGTAAATAGCCTTATAAATAAATTTCTCGATAATTTTGGAAAAGACAGATATTAGTGCCACAGGTCTGTAGCAGTTTAAATTATCCTTTTCGCCCTTTTTGAAAAGAGGCTTAACAATGGATATTTTTAACAAGCTTTTATACATTCCATTTTCAATACAAAGGTTAATAATGTGTCTGAGTATGGGAGAAATTATTTTGGAAACTGATTTTATAACACTGTTATTTATTCCATCATCACCTGTGCTTTGGGTATTTTTAAGTGACTTAATAATTTCATAGATATCAGGTGGTGTGGCAGGTGGCATGAATATTGAGTTGGGATGACTAAAAGTAAGAGTTGTTTTATTAATGTTTTTTCTTGCGATCGGTTGTACTAAATCAATATTAAAATCATTAAAAACATGAGCTATTTCTTGAGGCTGGGTTATGATTGTGTAATTGTTGATCAAGCGCCAGATCTCTTCGATTGCCGTCCCATCGGACTATGAGAGTGATGGAAGAGGGAGTGCATCTGTGCTCGCACACACTTGTGCACTATAATATCTCCCGCACCGATGCCGCGATGGCTATTCTCGTAGAGAGTGGCCGCCAATCCGCCATGGTCGAAATCAGTCAGGATGACTATTATCATGTAAGAAAAGAACCAGGGTGTACAACATTACGAACGTCATAAAAGTAGGAAACAGTTGGAAAAACCAACAGAGCACAATTAACCATACAACCGATACTTACCGTCATCTCAATAAAGATTTAACTACACTTATTAGAAGACACCAATTAGCTGCACAACGGGGAAGTGGCGTATGTAGCTAATAACTAATTATAGATGCTGTGACGACAACCTTGATCTATGCAAAACTAGTTTCTTTTTTCATTCAAAACTAAGTAACTTAGTTTTTGGTTAAGTACATACAGCCAAACAAGAGCTAGTGGCTAAATAATAATAGCCGCAAGGATAGAACTTGCAGGTTAAGCAACGCTTGCCAGAGTTGGTCTGTGGATGGGTGACCGTCTTAACATACCAAGACTTCTCCGTGCCTCGGAAAGCATGTCAAGCCGTTGACCCTGGCTGTCATTTGTGGATTTGGCATTCTTTGGCAGTCGTTAAGGATTGTCAGAAGCCAGAAAAATGTGACACCAGTCAAGAAGTGCCGTGTAACCCGAATACTGAGTTGTGGAGGACAGACAGGCACGCTCCGCGTAAAATACTAGTATTCAGCTGGATCCAGTTTGACTGGAAGCCAACCCCAATAAAGTTGGGAAAAAGGCTAGGCAGGTGATATTGATGATACCAAATCGGTATGTTTAACGTTACTGCTCTTTATTACCTGTATCGAGGAATTTTAGATAACTTTTGCAAACAAATAAAAGTGGCTCATAGATCTCTGAGATTTTGTTATTTTTTTACTGTTCCATTGGTATTATTTATTTTGTGTTTTTTTTTTACCCGACTGCGCCGGAAGGAGAGTTATGTATTTTATGTCTAATGAATTGCAATGTGTGTAAATTACATGAAATGACCTTGAGACATGAAAGAGATTTTATTAGACTGCAAGAAACTTTCCGAATTAAATTCATTTTTTGAAGCAATTTCGTATTTCCTCAATTACTATCACGGGTATAATATTATTGCATGTTGAATTGGACGCACACAGACCAACTGGTCGATTCTGTAGACATGTCGAAGTGAAGACTTGGGTGAAGTGGTCACGAAGTGAGCTATCATTCCATCTTGGTTTCATGGATTTACAGCCCACTTCGTGATCACTTCACCCAAGCTTTCGACATGTTTACAGCCGGTCGATTCTGTCGACATCTCACGGTGTTCACCTAGGCGGAGTGAACGACAATAGAGCTGTCACTCCATCTTATTTGTATGGTTTGACAACTCACTCGTTGTGCGCCCCGCCCGGGTGTTCACTTCGACATGTTTACAGAATCGCACTGCAGACTTATTTGTTTACTCAGCACATGCACCTTTAGATACCTACCTACAATGTGACACAATTTTTTTCCAACTCTCTCTAATTTTGTTTATTTTTTATTATATGCGTCATGCTTGGCGCAAGTAAACTACTTTTATTTCTTCGTTAAAAACCTACCAAGTTCTACGATTAAAGATTCAAAGCATTTGTTTGAAATATACCTTTTACAGGCACATGAATTGTCAGTCAAAAACATGACTGTATTTGCACGCTCCAAAGTATCTCTATATGGAGAAGAACGTACAAGAATCTCCACGGACACTCTTTTAAACAATGTTATATATTACAAAAATCCTGGTTTCACTGTCCTTGTTACGTCTATGTGTGGACAATGCAGTAAAGAAAAAGAACTACCTATTTAAAACAATTCAAAATCCAAGAAAAGGTTATTACCAACAAAGTGCTAGCTAACTTGGTAATACGTAGGTACCTAGTTTGCTGCCTGCATACTAATTTACTTTGCTGACAGTATCCAAGTCAAGTTTAATGTTAAATAGGGACCGATTAAGTCTTGTTTATTTATTAAAATGTCATTAAGTATTATAAAATAGCATTCTGATATATACAATGTATATTCCACATAGTTTAGTAGGTATTACTTATATAAGAGAATTATAATAAACTAGCTGTGCCCGCGACTTCGTTCGCGCGTGCATTTCGTATTTAGGAAGATATTAAGTACACAAACTCACTAAATGTATGTAGGTACTCATACATGACTTACAAAATTACGAAGAACGAACGAATATTAACACTTAAAAAATTTCTTCGTAAACAATATTACTTGTTATGTGATATTCATCAGTACGTATAAACAGGCTTTGCGCGCTGCTTACATGCGACAAAGCGACATACAGCCTGACCGTGCGAGATACAGGACTTCCGCAGATCCACACCAACACGAATAATAGTTTGTCCCTGAGCTTGATTAATGGTCATGCCGAAACTATCAGAAGATAAGTCTCCGCAGAGGACATGGTGGAGTATAATGAATGACTGCACGATTTGACAGTTATTCCTAGTTCGAGACTAATCGTAAGTCCGTAGGTGATGCGGAGTAGAAGACGCCCAACACTAAGGCCGAAACTACAGACTTCGGGCTTAAAAGAGTAGACCCCCTCAGCCGCCGCAACAGGAAAAGACAACCCGGGCGTTGCGTTTGGAGTCGCAGGGCAATTCCCAGCCACCCTAAGCGCGGGCCCGCAGATGGCGAGCGTAGGTTGGCTCACTGTCCGAACACTACCAGGCCCGGGTCGACGAAGTGTCGTAGCCAGTGTTGCGGAATGTGTTCGAAAAGTCACCACGGCCCTGGAACGTAAAAGGCATAAGGAGGAATACGGATGTGTTTTAGTCAGTAAGAGTTTGACACTCTCTTCCGCTCCACCCAGAGCAGAAGAAGTCATTTGATGGTTTTCCCATCCATAAAAAAAACCCACAACGGATAGAGTAGAGTAGAGACTCCGTTGTCCTGGCTAAGTTTGCAAGCCTAGCTCCACCCAAATGTACAAAAGCCACCAGTGTGCTTTACAGGTTGAGCGGAGAGACGACCAATAATACTCAAGCCGCAAGGGAGTGATAATCTGAGATTAAAGTCAGCTCAATCACTTAGCACTCACAAACCTATATTTACCACCTGTATATGTACATTATGGATTGCAATAAACGATTTGATTTGAAACCTCCACCTCACCGTTCCGAGGATTTTTTCACGTCGGAAAGTCATGGCCAGGATGACATAGCTCACTGATTCCTCGGCATCGAAACAACCTCCGCAAATTGGGCTGTCTGTGATGCATAAGTTAAAAAAATTTAAGGGCAATGATCCGTAATAATAATCCCTATTATTACGGAGGTAATTTTTACTTAAGCTGAGAAGTCATTTAGTTAGTCACGTTTATAGACTTGTCATTGCCATTTTTCACTGCAATCTGTAACCCGTGACCATTTGTTGTCATGAAGTTCAGTTGTTCTCTGGCAAATTCATGCACGAAACTGTGAGAAAGAAAGAAAGAAGGAGGAGCGGGTACGGGTCCAGCACTACCATCTCGAAACCTATCTTCGCGAGTTCTTCTGTGGCGTCATTGCCTAGGGATCCACAGTTCCCCTTGAAGCTCTGGAGTGTGAAACCCGCTACTGGTAATTTCTGGCCCTAGGCTGGTCACGACGAATCACCAGCTGACTGGGAATTGAACAGTTTTGTTTCAAAATAAACAGAAAATAATTAGGAATGAGGGAGATCCTGGGAAAGAAATCCAAGAGGTGAAAGGCTCACCGAGTCGAAGCTCCAAAGTCTTGAGCATCGAAGCCGAGTTTTTGGCCTGTCGGTTGGCATTTTGGTGAGTGTGCGACGGAATTGCATAGTTTAATTCCGCCAAGTTCGTTCCATCATCGGACCACAAGACGTACGGCGGTACGCCACCGGTACACGGTGGACCTCACACCCACATGAACAAAACGTTTTGGAAACACATGGCGTGGAATTCCCTGACTGAGTCCGTGTTTCCTGATTGTTACAGCCTGGGAGTCTTATCAAGAGTGAGTAGGTTACTTATAGGCAAGCGTGCTCCATCTTCGATCACATCATCGTTTGCCATCAGGTGAGATAGTGGTCAAACGCGTTCCTATCAAAAGTAAAAAAAATTAAAACAAAGTCAGTGGAGCAGTTTTTTTTTTGCATCAAATGCGTAACGCCTGGCAAGTATCAAAAGAATCTATATCTAAAAAATACTTTTTGGTGTAATTCTTGTGCTGTTGATGGTAAGTACAGTTTCGCTCAACAGATGGCATTGCAAGTAGCATTAAAGATACTTACCCCTACTTACTATGCATGTAGATAATAAGTTGATTTCTTCTAGATTGCCACAATCCTATCAGGTTTTAAGAATGTTATCTACATTAGTTTTGTATTTTTTAACGTGATGCCAACAAAACAGAATTCCTATAAACAGAAAATAGGTTCTGCTTGTCTTGCTAAAAAGATATACAAAATACAGCAATAACATATTATTAATATTTGAAAATATTAGGTTTGATAGGAATAAAAAATAAGGAAATAAATAAAATAAAAATAATACAAAAATAATTTCAACTTGCGGGATTCGAACCCACACCTAGTCTTTCGAGAGGCAGGCTTTAAACGAACGGACTATAAGATCTGTTGACAGTTGATTAAAATAGCCGATAGCTTAGCTCCCTGAAAGGGTTCCACATCAGGTGCTCTAGACCTTCATTTTTTTTATGTCGACAGACAGTACTCATCTTGTTGACCAACTATTCCTAAAGCGGTATGTTAATATCTCTTATAGATTAGCCGGGCTGCTAAGGTTCCACGTCTTGTGTTCAGATCTTCAAAATAAATTATAGCCTATATGTTAGCGAGGACTGATAGCTATACAACAAAAAAAGTTTCATCAAAATCCGTCCAGTGGTTTTGGCGTGAAAGACGAACAACAGACAGACAGACAGACAGACAGACAGACAGACAGACAAAAAATTAAAAAAAAATATTTTCGGCTTCTACTGCTTGTATGAAGCACCCTCGGAGTATTTTTTTTTTTATATATTCAATGTACAGAATTGACCTCTTCTACAGTTTTATTATATGTATAGATTAGTGGCACATGGGTGAAACTTCTTGATTTCTTGAGCGGTATCGAGATCTCTTTGGGTTTTTTTTTCTGTAGTAATTAGTTTTACAAAAAATAATAACAAAGGAAATATTTTAGTAGCCAAGTTTCATTGGTAAGTATCTAGATAAAACTGATTGAAGTATTATGTTTTTTTTTAATAGCTATTTGATTGCGATTTAATACGCAGTCAACGAATGTTAGTTTTTGCGTCATTAGGTACTTAATAACAGAAGATCTGTCAATCAAATAAATCTTTCAACCATGAAATAATTTACTTCCTGTCTGCGATTCGGGTTGCTGAATTGTTCGAAAGAGTTACCCACAACGCAAAGAAACGCAAAGGGCATTTGGAGAAACATGGGCAAGAGACTGACACTCCCTTAAATTCCGCCCAGAGCGCGAGGAGTCATTTGATGATATCCAAACAAAATAAAATTGGACAAGGCACATTGCTCACAGAACAGAAAGTCAATGGGATCGAAATTTTCTACAGTGGCGGCCCCGTACAGCCGGTCGATTCTGTCGACATCTCACGGTGTTCACCTAGGCGGAGTGAACGACAATAGAGCTGTCATTCCATCTTATTTGTATGGTTTGACAACTCACCCGTCGTGCGCCCCGCCCGGGTGTTCACTTCGACATGTTTACAGAATCGCACTGCTGGAAGACACAGCGTTGGAAAGTCTCCCTCAAGGTGGACCGATCACCTGGTGAAGGCCGCGGGGATCCACTGAATGAGACTACAGCACCAATCGATGTGGTGGCACTTGGAGAAGCCTATGTCCAGCAGACGAAAACGTAATTATTATACCATACATGCTAAATGGACGTAAATCTTACTATAATATACTTAGATAGATATAATAGGTACAGTTTTGCCCACTTCTGGGTCGATGGCGTAATTAAGCAACATTAAATTATTTCTGCAAATAGCCGGACACAGATGAAACGTTCCGACTTAGAATAGTAGTATTGCATGTTGTACCTAAGTAAGTAGGTACAACATACAATACATATTGCGCACATCAATCTTTCAATTGTTCCATAATTGGCACGAAACAATAAAATTATCGGGGACTCCAGTTAATAAACATAGGTTAACAATACAATGTTGCCAGTAGGCAGGTAGCCTGTACTTTATATTTTTTTATATTATATTCTATCAGCTCTAAAGATTGGCAAAAAGTCCGAAATGCATGGACTTGACACGCGCTAGCGGAATGTTTATAATACTGTTAGTTACTTTTGTGGTTTGTTTGAATCGTTTGCATTATTTGAAAATGTGAAATTAAGTCGACGATAACGAATGTAGAAAAGTCAAACAGCCAACAGCAGCAGTTGTATAGAATTCCTACCGATACAGTAAGATTTTTTTACAACTGCTGCTGCTGTCTCATCTGCCTAGCTTTTTCTCAACTATATTGGGGTGGGCTCCCTGTCAAACTGGATTCAGCTAGGTACCAGAAGTACTGATGCCATAGGTATCTTCTGCGACCTGTCGAAGGCGTTTGATTGTGTAAGCTATGAAACATTACTCCTGAAACTGAAGCATTACGGACTAGGCAAAACAGCCTTGAACTTAGTAAAATCGTATTTGAACGATAGACAGCAGTTAGTTCATAAAAACGGCAACAATTCAACAGGATTAAACGTTAAAATGGGGGTACCTCAGGGCTCAATTTTGGGTCCTTTTTTGTATCTAGTTTATATAAATGATTTGCCCTATATTTTACAAAATAAAAAGACATGTTAACAATATTGACGATATAAATAAAGCCCTAATGCAGGTACATGATTGGTTCACTGCTAATAATTTAGTATTAAATGGAAAAAAAACGAAGTGCATTCGATTTACTTTACCAAATGTCAAAAGTAGTGATTGTGACATAGTATTGATCAGGGAGAAACTGGAATTCGTCGATGAAACAGTCTTCCTGGGGATTACGCTTGACTCAAGGCTACAATGGGGTCCTCATTTGACATCTCTTGCAGGAAGGCTAAGTTCGGCAGCATATGCTGTTAGGAAAATCCGCCAATTTACAGATGTTGAAACCGCGAGACTAGTCTATTTTAGTTACTTTCATAGTATAATGTCTTACGGTATCTTACTATGGGGACGGGCTGCTGACATTGAGTCTATTTTCATTCTGCAGAAAAGAGCCATCAGAGCCATTTACAATCTCCGCCGGCGCGATTCTCTAAGGGAACTGTTTAAAGAAATTAACATCATGACAGTGCCTTGTCAATATATCTATGAAAATATCATGTACGTTGGAAAGAATCTGCATCTTTTTAGTAAACGAGGTGACAGACATAACTATGTCACTAGAAATAGGAACCAACTAGTTCAACCAGGTTTCAGACTTGCTAAAGTAGCAACATCTTTCATGGGGTACTGTTTAAAATGTTATAACAAAATACCTCCCCGTATATTAGAATTAAATGAGACAAAATTTAAATCTTGTGTTAAACGCACACTATGCAGGCAAGCATTTTATAAGTTAGGGGAGTATATTGAAGATAAAAATGCTTGGCTTAATGCTGGTCCTGCTCCACAACGCCACTAGGCAGCCACTAGGGGGCTCAAAGTAATCTGTTAGCATTTGGTAATATTGTTGGACCGGCTGAAGATTGTAAGAATGCTATATTTTCATTGTATAGACTCAACTTATTTAGTGTTGTATAATTTCATGCACATGTGTGAGTACTGTGTACCTTTGAACTATAATGATCATTTTGGCCAGGTCCTTGACTTGGAATGTACCCTGGCGATTGGGGATGTCATGCTCACTCAAAAGTCTGGCTGATGGTGGCGCATGCGTTGGATCATTTGGCTCCCTTAAAAATGGTGGAGCCGAATGGTGCTAGCGTATGCGTCATGTTCGTGAACGGGCGCCGTCAGCTGAGACTCATCTCTCGGCTGCCATGGTTTATTTTAATTGTTGCTTTTTTACTCCGGACTCTTTTATCCTGCACGTCTTTTACATCGTTCTCACATATATGTATAATTTCAATATGAATGATGTAACCATAATTTTTGTAACAAAACATTATTTTTAAAAGAGTGTCCGTGGAGTTTCTTGTACGTTCTTCTCCATAGAGATCTACGATTTGGAACGTGCAAATAGCTTCATCTTTTTGACCGACCGACCTTGACAATTCAAGTACCTAGTCAAAGCATTTATTTCAATTAGACCATTTACAGGTAGTAAATGGTCTAATTGAAATAAATGCTTTGACTTTGACTGTGTTAAGGTACCTACCCAGTTAATGGGTTGTGGAGGACAACCATACTGGGTTACACAGTACATCTTAGCAAGACTGGTGTCAGATTTTCTGGCATGTGACAATCCACAACGACTGCCAAAGATCTTCAAATGACAGCCGGGAGGTCACCCATCTACAGAATGACCTCGGCAAGAATTTACCATAAGTAATTATGATCAATTTAAATACTGATAAGCAGATTCTAAATTTCATTTGTGACCGGTCAGTAAAATGTATCGAAACCGGGGATAAGACTAACTAAGACTTTATGCGAGGAAACTCCTAAAAATCTAGTCTGCGTACTCTGCCTCACGGCCGTGGCGGCCAGTGAGGTAAAGTAGAATGAATTCGACCACATCATCGCTTACCATCAGGTGAGATAGTGGTCAAGCGCGTGCCTATCAATAATAAAAAAAAAAACTTCTTTACTTCTACAAATAACTATGCAAGTCACATTGCACAACGTCAGTTTTCACAATAGCAGATTGATAAGTCATCTAATGATACAGTAATTACGTACCCGCGATCTATTATTATTAATTACAGATTCATGTTGACTTTGAGAAAAAAATGGAACGTCCTCCATGCATTAGTAAATCAACATCACACACAATAGTGTTTTAAACGAGCATTCGTGAGACTTATCATTAGTAGTTGACATTCTGGTATAGACAATGATCACTGCTAAATGCTTCCGCAACAGCTCAGTGGTTGTTAGAATGACTGTTTAAAAACGCCCGATTCCATTACCTGCGGGCTACCATGAGTAGTTCGAGCGAGAAGGAGGGATGGAGCTATATAGGGTGTATAGCTCCATCCCTCCTTCTCGCTCGAACTACTCACGCTTTAACACGACATGGTAGGGCCGCTGAGTGTCAATTTTCTACTATTTTATAAGCAACGTTTACATTCTTATTTCAATCGCTGTCAAAAATGTATGAAAATTAAGGCTTTTTAATGAGAACCTTGTTTAAGAGTTAACAGAATTGGCTCTCAGGATGGAGCTTTTTTAATGCATTATTGAGGCATTCGCATTCACATAGCAGTCGTAAACTGTCATGAACCCTACATTTTCTAAAGTTTCTGACATGTTGATTGTTTGACAACGACATTGCAACTTGAATTTGAACGCTTTTTAAGTACCTACCTACCTACGAGAATTTTATTGACCTTCTGTTATAACATTGTTGTCTCGCAATGGGTGTTTATTCACAAACAATGACACACTAACAATGAACTAGGTAGGTACTAACATAATCATTTATTTGTTTTTTTTTGTGCTAAACAAATAGGTATATTTTCTTTATTTCTGTTTTTGCCGTGGCGTAATATCTTTCTTTGAAACATTTATCGGATTTATAAATATAACATTCAGATGAAACATAAAGCAACCATTCCTCCCCAACTTATCTCTGAAACATATTTTTTCAAAAGCTCAGTGAAAAAAATACAGAAAATTATTCAATACTTATACTTAGGTTACGGAAAACCTAGTAACTATAGGTTAGTAAATATGGTTTAAAAATAAGATGTTGAAAAAACATGGCTAGTTTAATAACGATGATATTAAAATGTGATACCTTATATTCTACTAATTTCATTTTTATTTATCTTGTTAATATTATTTTATTGAAGGTAGGTACTTACTTACATAATGATTACTTTGACGTTGTTTGTACCTTCCTACTTTAACATTGACATTCGTAGTTTTAATTTTATTTCCCAATTATTTCACTTTATTCCAATTAATTTTGTATCATTATGCCATGCATGTGCCGTTAATGCATGAAATTATACAATGCTAAATAAATTGAGTCTATACTCGTACAATGAAAAATATTGCATTCTTACAATCTTTAGCCGATCCAACAATATTTCCAAATGCAAACAGATTACTTTGGGCGCCCTAGTGGCTGTGGAGCAGGACCAGCGTTGAGCCAAGCATTTTTATCTTCATAATACTCCCCTAACTTATATTATGCTTGCCTGCATAGTGTGCGTTTAATACAAGATTATTTTTTGTCTCATTCAGTTCTAATAAATGCGGAGGTATTTTATTATAACATTTTAACAGTACCTACCCCATGAAAGATGAGGCTACTTTAGCCAGTCTGAAACCTGGTTGAACTAATTGGTCCCTATTTCGAGCACCATAATTATGTCTGTCGCCTCTTTTACTAAAAATATTTAAATTATTTCTAAGACATGATGTTTTCGTAAAAGTATTGACAAGGTACCATCATGATGTTAATATTCTTAAACACTTCCCTTAGAGAATCGCGCCGGCCGAGTTTTTATATGGCTTTAATGGCTCTTTTCTGCAGAATAAAAATAGACTCGATGTCTGTAGCCCGTCCCCATAGTAAAATACGGTAAGACATGATACTGTGAAAGTAAAGTAACTAAAATAGACCAGTCTTGCAGTATCAACCTCCGTAAATTGGCGGATTTTCCTAACAGCATATGCTGCCGTCTTGCAAGAGATGTTAAATGAGGACCCCATTGTAGCCTTTAGTCAAGCGTAATCCCCAGGAAAACTGTTTTATCGCCGAATTCTAGTTTTTCCCCGTTCAACACTACAGCACAATCACTGCTTTTGACATTTGGTAAGGCAAATCTAATGCATTTCGTTTTCTTTTCATTTAGAACCAAATTAATGGCAGTAAACCAATTTTGGAACTTGCATTAGGGCGTTATTTACGACGTCAAGATTATTGGTCTGTCTATTTATCTTAAAAATTAAAGAGGTATCGTCGGCAAACAACACCACAAAAATATAAAAAAGGACCTAAAATTGAGCCCTGGCGTACCCCCATTTTCACGTTTAATTCCAACGATTTAACACCGTTTACTTGAACTAACTGCTGTCTATCATTTAAATAAGATTTAACAAGTCTTAGAGCTGTTTTTCCCAGCCCGTAATGCCCAAGTTTCAGGAGTAATGTTTCGTGATTTACACAATCAATCAATCAATCAAGATGTGCTCCCACGCATTAAAGATGTGCTTCAATAAGTTAACACCACCGTCAGTCGTACAGCGTCCTCTGGTGAAACCATACTGTATATCATGCAAGATGTTATTGGTAATGTTAAAATGATAAAGCATCTGATTAAGCATCACTTTTTCAAATACCTTGCTGAACACTGGCAACTCGGATACTGGTCTATAATTGCTGTGTCTTTACTGTCCCCGGATTTGAAAAGTGGTATCACCTTACTGAACTTCATTAGGTCCGAAAAGACACCTTGATCCACACACAAGTAAGGCGCTATAGACTCAATAATTGAGGTACAAACTTTGATAGACAATCTCCGTAAATCCTCGGTCAATTTAACCTTGATCTGTTTGAAAGCTTTCATTAGGTAGGTACCGTTATGGGGTTTATATGCTTGAAATTAAATTCAGTCGGGCAGGCTGAAAAGTTCACCTGTAATAAATCAAAAGCAGGCAAAGGTGAAGTAGTTTTAATTGGGATACTGGTAAAGAAATTATGATGATAGTCTAAAGTTAGATCATCTCTTATTGTATTTATAGTAAGCAGGTGGTTTTTAGACTATGGTCTACTATTTTTTTCCGAAATAACTTGTTTGTGTTTGATCAGAATTCAGAATTCGAGACGCAAGTTTTTGTATCAAGTTTTTTTCTGTTCGAGACCTTTAAATTGCATTAAAATTACATTATTAATAAAATGGACAGCGAATAATATTATAATATTTTTGACATAACATGTTATAATAATACTTAATTGTCTATAAACATTTGCAGTAGGTACCTAAGAGTAAGCTCCCTTAGCTTAGCCAGCGTGAATGTCGGAAAATATCGCAACGGAGTTTACAGTTTCCGGAATAAAAAGAAGCCCACGTGGTATTCCAGTCAATGATCTAGGTACTTTTGTGCAAAATCTACATCCGTTCAGCCAATCTGGCGTGATTCAGTAACAAACATCCAGTCATCCTCTGGCATTAAAATAATCGCAGCTGTTCTATAGCTTCTGTCTCACCCTTTGGAAATGACGCATCAACGCTTGTACCATTTCATCCAGCCGTTTCTGGGTCTTCTACTGATCGCAGAAAATACTATTCTGTCACATTCCTAACCATCCTACCTGTGGTTTTTCGAGACACCGGGGCTCGGATGTTTTCTGCGAGTTACCTACCTACATAAATCTTTATCTAAAGTACCTTGCCAGCAAAGTAACAACCAATTAAAGCTTATATGTAAGCAAATATATACTTACCTACTAAAATAATATGCTTCATGTTTTATGCTTCACCTACCTTATAGTTTAGTAAGATGTAGGTACCTACTTACTTAGTATTGTAGATTAGTATGCTAGTCAGGCAGTTACATTGTCTTACTGAGCCAATTGAGGGTATCGACCTCTGACTTATTGAACACAAATTTTGCAATCGACAGTCACCAAAGGCAAGCCTAGGTTCGATGAGAGCCTGCCAGTTGCGGAATTTGTTCGAAAGAGTCACCGCGGCCCTGGGACGCAAAGGGCATGAGAAGGAATACGGATGGGTTTTAGTTAGTAGGTATGAATCTGACACTCCCTTCCGCTCCACCCAGAGCGGATGAAGTCATTTGATGATTTTCCGTCCATAGAAAAAGGTTCGATGAGAAATACCTACCTATGTGCCTAGGTCTAAAAATATCTACGAAAAACAGTTTAGAGCTTAAAATCAATAAACTTACAATTCGCATTAGGTATAAGTAGGTCACAAGACAACCCAAAAGACCGAGATAGATTTCTTGTGTAGTCTACAACCTAAAGAAGTCATTGAAGAATTTACAAAAACTAATCCAAGCAGGCTTGTTATGCGTTAAGCTAAATAAAATGATTACTTTGCCTTAGAAAAGATAGAGGATATCCAGTTGACGTCGCTGTCCATACAATGGCCTAGGTAATAAAGACCCCAAACTCCTTCCAACTTTCAGACCTGGACCTAATCCTCATCTACCACTGCTGCGACCACAGCGCCGAGGTGTCGAAGCAAGTGCTGGACCTCCACTACACACTCAGGACACTCTTCACCAACTTCTTCAAAGACCGGGCTGTGGATAGCAAGACGGAACAGAATCTGCACCATGTGTAAGTACCCCAGATCACACCTACACTACACAATACACTGTAGTCGCGATTATGTTTCTGAACATGCTATTTTAAAAATAAACCCCGTTCTTCATGTTTCCCTTTGTGTTTTTGGAAAGACTTTGAAATCCACACTAAGTTCTGTTTGAGTTCCATTTTTAAGACTCTTTTTAACCGACTTCAAAAAAAGGAGGAGGTTCTCAATTCGGTTGTATTTTGTTTTTTTTTTTATTTTTTATTTTTTTTATTTTTATGTTTGTTACCTCAGAACTCCGTCGTTCATGGACCGATTTGCAAAATTTTTTTTTCCCCTTGCTTGATATGCTTCCAGATTGGTCCCATTTTTTTCAAAATCCAGTTCTGATGATGGAATCTATGAGAAATCGAGGGAACTCCTCAAATATTGTAGGCAACCATATAGTTATTTTGGTATTTTCATCGAGAACTTAAGCATCTACAGTCAAAAAGTAACATTTGATGAAGTGGAACTGGTGGAGAAGATCAGAAACCAGTGGCCAACGGAACTTGACACTCGCATAAATATCACAATGCAACTATGACAATGCAAATAAACAAATGATTCTGAATAGTTATGTTGAGAATGGTATCATCGAACTGATCTGATGATGATGGAGCTGGATGGTAGGCACCGGAACTGCGTAATTAATCACTGTATCCCAGCCGTGTTTGGGCTTATTAGAATTGTCATGAGATGCACTTTGGCTATAAGGTATAGTTTTTTTATCTCACGAGTGCGGGCGAGCCATAGTTGCGTAGGTAAATGTACGTGCACATTGTCTTAGTGTGCGTGAGCTTGTGTCAGTCGCTCTCAAGGTTACGCACACTAAGACAATGTGCACGTACATTTACCTACACAACTATGGCTCGCCCGCACTCGTGAGATAAAACAACTATACTATCAGACTGTTCTGATGATGGAACCGGAAGGTAGAAGGTAGGCATGGGAACTTCATAATAAAACAATGAATTCTAGCAGTGTTAAGGTTAGAAAAATGCCTACTGAGTACTGCTAGTTTTTCGGTTTTTCGTAAGGCGAGAACTAATTCGAATTTGTAAAAAAGGACATTTTTTTTATTTGAAATAGACACATCGATAGTAGGTATTTTTTGCGGCGTATCATCCCTTCACGGGAATAAAACGTTTAAAAAAAAACAGTGTACAATATTTACGACATGGTACCTTTTTCATAAGAATATTCAATGTAGGAACGATATTAACTCCGTTGCCTTCATTTTAATAAAAAAAAACACTAACCGGCGAGAAATAAAAAAAAATTTTACAAAAAAAAACCGCCTTCAAAAAAAACAAACAAAAACCGTTCCCACTAAAAAGTTGAAAATAAATATTTGAATTGCTTTAAAGAAACATAATTTAAAAGTAAACTTATTTGACATTAATATTTTGCAAATATTTAAAATTTATTAGGCTTCTTTTTGGAGTCGGTGCCAGCCAAAGCAAGGAAATACGAATAGGCAATAATTCCTAGAAAAACTACCTCTAACTTAACTATAAAACTACCAAGATACCAATTGCATACACATATTAATTAAAAGACGAATACGGACTAGACTAAATTCGAAAAAATTTAACCAATATGCACAATAATTTCTTTTAAACGAAAAAAATATACTTATAAAAAAATTCCAGCCACTTTTTAAGTAAGTACTTTGACATTTTTAGCATTGTCTTTATGCATCTGTTTTTAAATTTTGTCATTGTGGATCAAAAAACAAAGGCACGGGATATTAAATAACTAGATACTTATCAAGTTCCAACAATAAAGCTGCTGGCACCGGCTCCAAAAAGAAGTAATAAATTTTAAATATTTGCAAAATATTAATGTCAAATAAATTTACTTTTAAATTATGTTTCTTTAAAGCAATTAAAATATTTATTTTCAACTTTTTAGTGGGAACGGTTTTTGTTTGTTTTTTTTGAAGGCGGTTTTTTTTTTGTAAATTTTTTTTTGTGAGTGCCTGTTTATGAATTTGCAATCAACTTCATCTAGACTAATGAAATTATTACTTACAAAGTTTATGTGCGTTCAAGTGGAAATAATAGTAGGTAGACGTATTAATAATAGAATACCTATTGGAAACAATAATTTGAATAGAACTTTATACATTGCATTTCAAGATAGACTCAGCAGTGCGATTCTGTAAACATGTCGAAGTGAACACTTGGGCGGGGTGCACGACAGGCGAGTTGTCAAACCATAGATACAAATAAGATGAAATGACAGCTCACTTGTCGTTCACTTCGCCTACGTGTACACCGTGAGATATCGACAGAATCGACCGGCTAGACTTTTTTGGGACGGTACTTTCCGATGACGCTTATGTAAGTTGATTTCCAAATAGATTTGACATATAAAGGAACTTAGCAATTTATTGCAACCTTATGCCAGCTACTGTTTTTCTTGGGCCTAGGTTTAAAGCTAGTACCTAGGTATAAATATAAACTTCACTTGCCTGGCTCCCCTCAGTATTCCTTAGGTAAGCACCTACCTAATTTTTAAACCAAGATGACATTTTCAATATTTTTGTCTGTTTCAGCTTACTCCAGCCACTACCGACTCGGTCAAGGAATGGAGATGCGGTGTTCTACTGTCGTCTGCTGGACTACGAGCCAAAGAACTTCGAGTTTGCTAAGTCACTTAGGTAAGTAAATATGAAACGATTATTTTTGCGTTTGCTGCAAATGTCAAGTTTGGGAGCCGGTTGCCCAACGGATGTTTGACTAAGTACCTATACCACGCATAGTCGTAGCAAGTAGGTACAGAACTTCCTTTTATTTACGTGTGGATTTCCTTATGGATGACCTCCGGATGTCGAAGGGGTCTGTCAGACTCCTACTGACTAAAACCACACGGTGTTCCTCCTCATCACTTTAACTGGGGTGCGGGGTCACCACATAT
Source organism: Melanchra persicariae (assembly GCA_947386135.1). Taxonomy (NCBI): domain Eukaryota; kingdom Metazoa; phylum Arthropoda; class Insecta; order Lepidoptera; family Noctuidae; genus Melanchra; species Melanchra persicariae. The sequence continues at coordinate 839,462 of OX376661.1, read as the reverse complement.
ATAGATAGACATAGATAACGCAAGTATCACGATCTGTATGAAAACCAAGCGTGCCATTTTTTGACTACCTACTATGACGTCAACACAAGCATTAAGTGATGAGAAAATCAAAACGATTCAAAGACGCCGCCACGTGTAGCACCTAACTGACCCAACCAATTAACTGACACCTAGATAACTGACGTCCGACTAGCGTAGGTACACCGATGCAAATTGAGCGCGAAAGTGGCGGCTTATGATTTTTTATCGTAAGCTGGGCACCGAAACGGGCACGCTTAGTTGCTCTTGCGTTATCTATGTCTATCTATATCCGTGGGGTTCACGTTTGTAGCGGCATTAATACCGCCACAAAAAACAACGTAGCAGAATCAACAAATGAGACTCGCAGCGCCATCTATCTCGACAGCTGCGAACTAACTTGACAAAATCCTAAATCGCGATATCACAGTGTGTACCATGCGACCAGAACATGTACAACAGACCGCATCATCCCGCATCAACTGTCGGGCAGTTACCCACCAGACAACAACTGTCCGGTCGGAGGATCCTCCCTTTTAAAAGGAGGTACCTATGCGGGACTTCACTCTCTGTATCGCTACCTCCAAACGTTCGCATTCTCCACAAGCACCCCGACACCAACTCGGGCATGCGTTCTTGGACAACTGACTTCTCCTAGTCCGTCACCCTCAGGCCACTAAACGGGGGACGGAAGAGCGCATTGTCAGCCCTCCCTCGATGCTCAGCCTTCGGGCTCGGACTGGCAAAGTGGAGGATATCTCCCTCTCCCTTTCCGCATGTACATACGCGAGCTTCTAGTGGATTAGAACGGCACCTTTGGCTTTATTACTTAAAAGCGGGTTTTCCTATAACGCTGATAGGTCAATACGTATGAGTTATAGGTAGCGTTTTTGAGTCGCGCCGACCGCTCAACGCTGACCGCCGTCAGCGCTGAACTATACGCGGCCATACATAATTGACCTATCAGCGCTGACCATCAGCGTGGTGCGGTCAGCGTAACAGGAAAACCCGCCTAAGAGTCCAACATGTTGAAACATCATCTGTCAAACTATTTAATTAGGTAGGTACCTACTTAACCAACATTGTTGGAGTCTGTTTCCAGCTGAATAACAGTATTTTACAGAACGAGGACTGCTTATTTAACCTCCACAGCTCCACAACAGTTACCTGGTCACATGACACACCTTTATCACAATGGATGACAATAGGGCTTCCGGCTACCAACGACTGTACCTAATATTAAAAAAAAAACATCTTAGACCTTCAGGTGCCCACTTATATGACAGAAACAAACTTGTGTTCCCCAGGTCAGTGTTGATGATCCTCGACCTGTGGCAGTTCGAAGAGGGTACCTGGCCAGGCTTCGTGCTGATCTTCGACCTCGAGGGCCTCAAGCTGGGGCATCTCACCAAACTGGATGTGCAGACTATCCAGCAGTTCTTGTACTATTTACAGGTTAAATCTGTTTTCTATTGGCATTGGTGAAATTTTGATTTATACCTAAAACCTTTCAGATAATGATGACAGGCAAGTAAAGGTAAGTTACAGTCCTTGAAAAAGCAATTTTCAAGGACTGTAACTTATTTATTGCATAACAATAAAAACAAAATGACTGCCTAATCAGACTCAAGACAACCAAGCTCATTCACAGAAATCATTTTCGCTGCCAAACCTCGTCAAACTAAAAATGAACCTTAGATACTATGCACACGGCGTATTTTTACCGCTCACGGCACTATAGATGACCAAAAAATTTGTACCAAATACGCCATATACTTGAAGTGCAAGATTACGTTTAAAGCGCGTTAGGGCGCGGCACACGTGCGCGCGTTAAAAAAACGCCGTGTGCATAGGCTCTAACAAACTAGTAATCATCACAACTATCTTTATATTTTTAACATTCTCTACTTTGTTTTTCAGGAAGCCATGTTAGTCAAAGTAAAAGGCCTGCACTTCCTAAACGCGCCATCTTTCATGGACAGACTCATGATGATGATCAAGCCGTTCATGAAGAAGGAACTCCTCGAAGTGCTGATCATCCATCAGATCGGAGCCAAGACCCTGGAGAAGCATGTACCGATGGTGGGCCTGCCCAAGGAAGCCGGGGGAGAGTTCAAGACCTTTGACCAATGCAGAGGTTAGTAATCTTGTGGACTTGAAGCTTCAATTTATTTTCAGTCAGTATTACCCGTATTACCGATAAAAAAAACTCCTCATTTCCAAATGTTTTTATTTGCACTTGATCAAATTTCAACTTTATAACACTAGCAATAAAGTTGATTACAGAATTAATAAAATTAAATAAATAAATTAAGTAGGTACTTACTAGTTAGTAGACACGTTTTTGCTATCATAATAATGGAGTGTTGTTTTTCCAAAAACCCATTTTTGTTGATATGCAGTTAGAAAACAAATTGTGAAGAATTTTATTTAAGTAGGTACTCAAAACCAAGACCCATTTTTGTCAAAACGGCTTGTTATTTTTATCTTATCACATCATGAGCACCCTGAAACTCATTTGATGGGGATGCTAGACGAGCATTGAAATATTGCTATTCTGTAAAATGACAGTAAAACTTCTGCAATCAAGGTGAAATGGCAGTTCACTTGTAAGCTCACTCCACCCAAAGAGTCCACCTAATTTCCGAAGTGTGATGTCCAGACTAGTGTATTACGACAGTCAGATAACAATATTATGTGAGAAAATTAAATCTTTGTTATTTCCAGATGACATGCTGGCCAGACTACGAGCGAACAAAGACTTCTTCGTACAAGAGAACAAGAAACGGGTGGTAGAAGCGAAGCGGCCAGGAAAACCCAAGACCATCTCCGACATATTTGGCAGTGTGGAGGGGTCCTTCAAGAAACTCGATATTGATTAGTAGATAAGACCTATTTTATTTTAAAGTGTTGATCACATTTGAATTAGCGCCATCTGTTGAGTAGTTATGTAACTAGGTCTATTGGTGCTATTATTTTTGTGGAAATATTTTTGTACAGTGCCCATTTTATCAGAATTAATAAAATAATATTATTACACATCCTGCAAACGTTTTTTAGGGTTCATACCCAAAGAGTAAAAACGGCACCGTATTACTATGACTTCGCTGCCCGTCTATCTGTCACCAGGCCTGCATCTCATTAATTGTGATAGCTAGACAGATGTATTTCTGTTGCCGCTATAAAAACAAATACTAAAAACAGAATAAAATAAAAAAAAATTAGTGGGGCTCCCTACAACAAACGTGATTTTTTTGCAGTTTTTAATAGATGGTACCAGGCGGAACCCACGTGCGCAAGTCCGACTCGCACTTGGCCGGTATTATATTCTGTTTAACTGATGGCAGCAAGACCAAGTACAGTCAAAAACTACGACCATCGACAGAAAAAGGAACTTACATTAAATTATTGACTCAAGTTTTATCTTATCAGAAGCAGGTTAAAAACCTTATTTCCTTCCTCAATTTTTTTGGTAAAAGTAGGGTAATTATGGAACAAAAAATAAAATTCTATGAACGTTTATTAGCAATATATTTCATAGAAACATAAATGCTGACATTTTACGCTTACACCATAGAAAATGGAATAACGACCAGCGCCGCGCAAACTGAAAAAATGAAAAAGAAACAAAATTATTATCTATGGATGCAATGAAAAGTTTATTTTGGTTGTTTATGGTACGCATCAGTTATGGTAAGTAGCATCAAAGGCTTTCAGTCGAAAGATGGTGTTATTTGAAATCATCATGAAAACTAAATAAATATCAAAAGAACTAGTTTCTATTTCATAGCAATAAATCAATTACATCAATTCAACTATCTTGGAACTCAATTAGCATTCATTTTGTGCTTTTGACAGTAAAAATAAACACTGCCAGCATAGAAACACACGTTGACATTCTAAAGTACCTATTGTATCTGGTAGATGCCCTTTGGCTCTCTCGCCTCATAATTAATTGGGATTCAAGTCTATCATACAGGTGGAACCAATTGGTTCCAGTAAACTTTAATTCTTTTTTTTTTATTTATTTTCATTAAATTAGTACCCACACACAATAGAGGTTAAAACAACTGGGGCCATGGTGGTTGTTATCCGCCTCTGCCTATCCCTTCAGGGTACAACATGCATGTTTTGTTATGTCATAATAAATTTTCCAAGCCAACTAGTGTTTATGGTCAAATTATTTTAGTGTTCATCAACCCACAACTGGCCACAAGGTGGGTTATGGATCATTCCCTCTCATAGAAAGGAACCGAGTCCTAGTTGAGGCAATATGATAGGCTAATAACACTTAGTACTACTCAAATATTTAAATAACTATCATCCACAGTAAAAATAATTTAACACTAATAAATACCTCTACAAATAAAAATTACAAATAATATCTCACCTGCGAATTGCATTTAGTCAAACAGACCGAAGCCCATGTCCTCATCTTCTGATTCAGACTCTTCCTTCTTGGTCTCCTTCTCTTCTGCAATGGAGAAGGTAAGAGTTAGCGGAGTAGAGATGATAGGGGGTGGTTGTAGTGTGAGGGAGATCTCAGTAAAGGTAGTTATCAGCAAAGGCTTTCAGTCGAAAGATGGTGTAGTTTGAAATCATCATGATAAGATAGAAATGTAGTATTCAAATCCTATACACTAACATAGATACAGTTCTCGTCAAATAACTTTGCCCCTCTGAAGTTGGCTATGAGTGGTCGTGATCTGCGTAGTAGTCAAAATTACGAACAAACGGCAACGGCGCATGCGCAAGAGACATGGGGGCGGGGCGCGATTTTATGTAAATAAATAAATATCTTGGGACAACTCACACACGGCCATCTGATCCCAAGCTAAGCAGAGCTTGTGTTATGGTAACCAGACAACTGATATACATACTTATATAATTTATAAATACATACATATTATAGATAAATTACACCCAGACACAGAACAAACAATTACGCTCATCACACAAAGTTTGTCCTGGGTGGGAATCGAACCCACGACCTCCGGCTTTGCAGTAAGGGTCACTAACCACTAGACCAACAGGCCTGTCGTCATGTCTCAGTGTTACATTTACGTTCGATGCATGCTTGCGTTCCGCTTCCTCCCGGCTACGTGACTGCACCAAGCGGTCTTTGCATATGGCTACCTTCAGAGGGGCAAAGTTATTTGACAAGAACTGTACATAGATTTTCTTTATGAATGAATCTGGTGTTTCAAGCAGATGCATTATGTAACACTGATTAGCTTGTAAAAAAAACTTCCTCCAAACCAAAAAGTTATATTAAAACTGTGTGTGTGAATTTCCTATTAGGTCAATACTAATATTAATGTTATACATGGTTTACTATAAGTAAACATTATTTGACGAGGGGTGCTTTTATGGATCTTTTGTTTACTTTTTGGTCGGTTAGGTATAGGTAGGTACATAGTTGAGTAATTACACAATATTTATAAATAAAAATCCTATTTAGTTATCTTTCAGTCGTGACTGTCAGTCAGGACATGGGGCACCCCTTCTTTCCAAACCCTTGAGCCCCGCGAAGCGGGGCTCCGACTTGCTAGTATTGACCTAATAGGTACTTTCAAAGTTGGGATTTTAAACTTTGATCTTCTGAACTGTTGACTTACTAAGCTGTTGAGATTCTGAAGTGTTGAGATTTTGAATCGTTGGTCTTACGGTGTTGATGTTTTAACTGTTGATATTATGACTGTTGATCTTGCGTATGTATCCCCCCTAGGATAGAAGTTTATTCTATAATAAACTTCTATCCTAGGGTGTCTGGCTACAGACGTGACTACCTATGTATTGTAGCAGTGGAACATACCTTTCTTCTCTTCAGCGGCAGCAGCAGCGGGCGCGGCTCCACCAGCAGCAGCCGGTGCGGCACCTCCAGCTGGCATGGACGACAGCTTCTCGCGGCCTGGTGGTCAAGGACAAGTTTAATATAGATTGAAAGTTACAGGGTGCTGTCTAAACCGATCTTATTAGTTCTCGAGATAAAGAATACTAAGATAAGAAATACTCAGTAAATCTTGCTGCTGTCAAATTTCATACTATAGCAATATGAAAATAAGTACTCGTACACGGGTTTTAGAATAACTTCTCAATAATATTAGCCTTTTGCTAATATTATTGAGAAGTTATTCTAAAACCCGTCATAAAATAATTATAGGGCAATCCATCACCACTGACAAACAAAAATGTAATGTTAGTCTGATCTGAATATACTTAGCTACTTTGATAGCATTAGAAAACATAACAGTTAAGGTTTCACAGCATGAACTATCAAAGTGTCCAAGGTCTACCATTCAATTAACAAATTGCAAAATCTTCAATGCATTTGAAAACAATAAATAGCCAAGCAATGCTTACCCTGCTCAATCAGCTCCTCAACGCTCTTGCCATTGAGCTCGGAGATGACCTTTTTCAGCTTCTCTCCGTCAGCCTCAATACCAACAGAGCTGAGGATCTTCTCCACGTCCGCTGCTGCCGGGGACGCCTTGCCTCCGAGCACAGCCAGTAAATACGCGGCCACGTAACGCATGCTGGAAATTGTGGAATAGAAAATGAACAGGTGTTTCCAAACATAGATTGTGATGCTTAAATTCGTTGTTTATAACCGGCTATTAATACTAAGCCTATGGTGGTGTATAGTGACGATAGATAGGAATTATCTAATTGAAGTTTCGGTAGGAATAGCAAGCATGACTTCTTATAGGCACTTACATAAAGAATCGTGTATGGGTTGTTTACCTAGTAGTGAGTGCATTTTAGTTTTCTGCCAAGTTGGAAGATTAGCTTGGCAATGAATAATATACGTCTGCACGTGCAATCATAATTATATGACCAGTTCTAATGAACATAACTTCACCAAAAGAGGTTGTTTCGAGGTTATAAAAAAACAAAGTGAAGTTGCTAAGTAATTTTAGTAGTTTACGATCAAATTAATGTCTACCATGTGTAAATAATCATTAATAACCTATAGGATACACATATGCTTGATTAGTACCTAGTAAATTACACAATTATTACAAAAACATAGTAACAACACACATGGTTCTGAATTTAGTCAAATATATAAATAATAGATGTAAAGATACCTGGGACTATGAAAATACCTGGGACTGGTCGTGAAAGATACATTATTTGTACGAATAATCCAAGATTAACGGTAAATAACTTAGCAAACACAGGAAGTATTGCCGCCTTGTGCAAGTCTGGCGCGCACTACCAAAATCCAACTTTATCTCACAATATACACTACCATCGTGCAATAAACGATTTACCACGCATTCTCTGTACACTAACCATTATATTCACTTAAATATTTTGGAATTTTCACTTACTTTTAAGTCGTTTGACACGAAACGTGTGATGCCGAAAAATAAACGTTCGTCTTGAACAAAATGTCAAGAGGAAAGAGGGCGGGGGAGCGTCAACGTCTTATTACGTCTGACAGTTCATCCATGAACGTCACTAGAGCTGGCAACACAAAAACGAACTAATAGATTTCATTCGACTCGACTACTGAAATTAATTAAATCGTTATTGAAAACTGGGGTTACAATTATTTACACTGAACTAAAGAAATAAATAATTTGATGATAAACTGAGAAGTATCATGTCGGTACCTATCTCAGAACATTAATTGGTCGAATTGAAAACTTTCTCTTTTTGTACCTTACCTTACCTCTTACTAGAGATGTTATCTTTATAAGTAACACTGCCGCTGGTGATAGCTTTCGTATTTTTATTTTACATGATCGTATTTTATCATTGTAGTATATTTTATATCTGCAGCTGGAAGTTTTCACCGCAGATGACGCTTCCCACTGTCAGTTGGTCAACCCCAAGTTGGTAGATGGCGCTGTGTGTCACGTTTCATTATTAAAATATGACATGTGTTATGTTTCTCAAAGATTTTATTACATGAAAGGGTTTATTTACTGTGTAAATAAATAATCACTATTAAAGTACATTTTTGTCTACCCACTCGGGAAATGGGCACAGACGAGAGTTTAAATAATTGTTTATAAGCATTCGCAAATCGGTTGATAACAGGTTAAACAAGTGTTCATTAATAGTAATTTACTAATAATTTATTCAAATAAAAACGTTTACAAAAAGACAAGTGTACCTACATTTAGTAAACAATAATAACATTTTCCATACAATTAAGTGTAGTTCGTTAAGTATTATTATCATAGGCGCAAGTATATACTTATTGGTGGATCGGAATTGCAATGCTAATAAAATGGTCGACCCACCCGATCTAGGTTAATTTATTTGACCTATGTTTCTGGCCATCACTTTACAATCCAATTACTTTGGGACGGTAAAATTTAAATTTAAAATAAACCTTAACTGTGAGAAAAAGCTTATTTAATTGTACCTACCTGTACCTTACAAAAGTAAAGTTGGGATGAGTCACAACGCCGCGGAGCCCCTGCAGTGATACCACATGCATTTACACATACAGGCAGGCGTATGCTATAATTTTTTGAGTAGGCGACGATGTTCTGCATAATTATTATTTTTTGCAACCCAATAACGTAACTTTATTTACAGGTCCAGGTATAGCTATCGCGGGCAGGAGGTCTTGTCTCGTAACCAAATATTGGGCGAGCTCAGTTGCTGCCCAACGTTCGTGGAGCTATTATCTCATGGTAAACGGATTTACAGTAAGTTGAATAATGAATTGATATTTTATTTTGGAAAGTAGGTACCTAAGTATTTTATTTAGATGTTGTCAATCAATATACTTACATGTATTTATGTATAAAACTCTTCCGTTAGGGTGCTCCCACAATGCTATTAAAATATTTACAAAATTTAGTAAACATTTTCTAAACCAACATTTGATCATTAAGTTCGCCACTTTTGCTTTTACGTTACATCACGTAACTTTACGTTTGTAAAAGTAACGTAAAATAAAGTTGTAAATAAAACACAAAGGATTAGTGTTAGAAAATGTTTGTAAACATTTTTAACAGCAGTGTGGGAGCACCATTACTGAGTGACTGACTGACAGACAACGCCCAGCCAAAACTGCTGGTTGTAGAAAGCTGAAATTTGGCATATGTGGGGATATGAGTGTACGAAGTCACGGGCAATTGCTAGTCGTATGTATTTATTCGTAATGATTTGTAATAAACTATATTAGATAATGTACCTAATGTTATCCAAAAATGTTTATTTGTGTGGATCACACTGCCTTATTGTATGTTTCTGTCGTGGCCATTACTGGATGTGGTCGAGGTTAATAGGTAAGATTTGAGAATACTTAGGGCACCCTGACTCAGATAGGTAGGTAAGGTTCGAATGGGGTGACAGAAGCTAGAGTGAGGTTCATTCATGTTAAACCTAACATAAACCCTGCTGACAGATATAAGAGCTCGTCGTCGAAGTTAAGATTGAAGTTGCCATTTCATGAAGTGGCCAGACATTTCATAAAATGGCTGGCAACATCAGGAAATGGCCAATTCTATGTTACGACTGTCGTTAGCTTAATCAGCTGTTTAATTGGTGGCCTAGCCTTTTCATTTAAATGCTCCGATTTTTCAGCGGCCTAAGTGACATCTTTTGTTCAATTTCGTTTGATGACTTGCCCATGTCACTTAGGTCGCTGATTAAACGGTGCAGTTCAATGAAAAGGCTAGGTTTTTAATGAAACGGCTGATTAAGGTCAGTGGATGGGTGACCAAGACCATATGTACCTCCGTGCCTCGGAAAGCACATAAGCAGTTGGTTCCGGCCGTTATTTGTAGATCTTTGGTTGTCATCTATCATAATTATTTATTTGGTAGTCGTTGCGGATTGTCTGAAGCCAGAAAATCTGGCACAAGTCTTGCACTGAAATATCGTGTCACCCAGTTACTGGGTTGTGAAGGTCGCATAGGCAGTCGCTCCACGTAAAATACAGGTTTTCAGCTGGATCCGGTTTGACAGGAAGCCGACACCAACATAGTAGTAAAAAGGCTGGACAGATGTCTGTAGCAGTGCTTGTGATAATTAGACATAGACAACTGACAGACTATAACTCAGCCAGTCGATTCTGTCGACATCTCACGGTGTTCACCTAGGCGGAGTGAACGACAATAGAGCTGTCATTTCATCTTATTTGTATGGTTTGACAACTCACCAGTCGTGCGCCCCGCCCAGGTGTTCACTTCGACATGTTTACAGAATCGCACTGCAGGCTTTTCCATAAGGGTGCGCTTCCACCAGAGATGTGATCTCTGGTCGAAGCGCACTCTTATGGAAAAAGTAACCATGATGTGACCCATTTTGCGTCGCGAACTTTTCTATATTATTATTTTCTAAATTGGATGTGTGCCTAAATGATTGGATAAATTCTATAACTGACCTCACGAGCCCAACACTAGAAGCGTTGCAGAAATCAATCACTCACTGCACGACATAAACTGTCTGGCATAATGACCTTTTCCTGTTAAAATCAACAATAGTAACAGACAGTCTCCTAATTTTAGTCTCATTAGACTTGCGTCACTTCTCTGGAGTGATGGGTATGATCAGAAATTAAGTGATGTATTGTCTAGACAGAAAGTTGATTATAAACAACATTGAACAGATCATACAAACATGCCGAAGACATCCCGTCTTGGTATTTTTTTTCAGGAAGAGTCTTTGATACTATAGTGTTTTACTAGGTATTGTATGGTAGTGCATAAAGTTTATATAACAATATAAATATCTCCATGTCTCATTCATCCTGGCACTAATTTCTATTCCAGACCCACTTTTGATAATCAGTTAAAAATTATCTGGAATATCAATCTACAGTTTACCTACCAAAACTAAGTCAAAACGGAATTACACTGCTGAGTGCTGTCCTACTCGTAAATCAAAAACGCATTAACACAGTCTTCTAGCTTCGCTCGACCATTTTGCCTACAGTCTTCATAACGAGCAAACATTAAACGAAATACAGATAGCACTGGTATAAACTTAACAACAAAACAAACTAAATGCAGAATTAGCAATGACACATTCCTAAAACCTATTTGTTTTACACTTTGAAATAGAATTTCCACAATTTTCTCCATCATATGTGTTATTTCCTACGGAACTGAGTAATGACTGTATTCAACCGCGGATAGCGAAACTTTTATCAACACGACATATTGCGTTAATCATAACAATATCCAAGAGAACCTGTTTCAGGAAATAGACGAACATTCATTTAGATGCAATCGATGATTAACTAGTGAAATTGTAATTGTGTTTGAATAATACAGTGAGTGAATAGGCTTAGTTGCCATGGCTTATATACTCGTATATTTCACATATCTTTATTGTTTTCGTAGTATAATGTTCACTCAATTCACTACAATTCGATTGGATTTTGGTATGGAAGCTCAAACTCTATTGCTAACTTCAACGGCACGTTAGTTAATGATATACATGTATCGGATGTGTCATTTAAAAATATTTTATGTGTGCTTTATTTAATATTACAATTGTTGCTGATAAAGCAGAGAGTAGGTACTAAAGTACAATTATTAACATAGATGGAGCATTGAAGTTAACTTTGTGTGACATCTCGGGCGGTAAACTCGAGAATAATGCGTGGCCTAATTTTACCGGGCTTCAATAAATAATAATAGAGGTAAACCACCAGCCATCTGACCTACCGGACTTCCTTTATTTGTTATTTTACGAGTTTTAATAGAAAAGAGCGGGAAACGTATTATTAAATTCAAACCAAACAATTAACTATAACAGATCACTGACGACAGGTATCAACTGGCCTTCTCCTAGCAATGTTTGTACTGTCTCAGCTCGTCAAACTGCATCTGACACTTTTTACCCGACTGCGTCAGAAGGAGGCGTATGAATGTTTGTTTGTAATGTCCATTTCTTTGGCACTTCCTACAGCCCAAATGGCTGGACGGATATTGACATATAAGATGTACTTGAATTCGTCAGAATTGTGGTAGTGACACAGGCTATATAAATTTACAAAATGGCGCCCGCAAATGAAAAAAAAATGTAACTCAATAAAATGGAGGAAATGCTAAAAACGACTAAAAAGTTATAAGTCGCTTTTCAAGCAGTCTGATGCAGTACAATCAGAGATCAGGGGCCTAACCACCAACTCTTAATTAAAGCAGTATTACTTCAATATTACTTCCAGTGGTTTAGGCCCTGAAGCCACAAACTGCGTCAGACCGCTTGAAAAGCGACTTGTTTGGAACATTTTTTGACAGTCATTTTTTTTTGTGTTTCCGATGGCTAAAATCTGAAGTAGAAGACTCTCTCTCAAAATGTTTCTAGAAGTCGTGAAGTCTCCGGTGAATATATAATCTAGTCCTACTCAGGTGTACATCATCAGCTAGTAAGATATTCCATAGGACCTCTTGTTTTAGGGACATCTTACTTACTATTTTTCTCTGAAATTCTAATTTTTGTTAGACTTTGGACTGGACATTAATTTTATGACAAAAGTGTAAGACTCAATTATAATATTTTTCAAGCTACGAAACCATAAAAAGAACAATCACACGATCTAGCCTGACCACCACATGCGCAACGATACCTCGTAGATCATCACTATGACATCAGCAAATCTATCACATTTCGTATGTTGTGAGCTCAGTCCATATCGCCACGCTCTCCCGACCGTAAAGCCGAGTATTCCCGAAATACACCGGACGGCGCGCAGCGCGGCGTACAATAAAAACTAAAACTGATACGCAACGACCGCCGTCGCACGCGCACCTAATATTAGACCAGACAGGCCAAAGATTAGGTTAGGACGTGAGTGAGTTTTGTGCCTAGAAACGATTTTGATTTTAGTAGTCAAGCAACCACTGCTGCTTGAACAGAAAATTTCGCGTTACTTTCTGCATCCAAAAGGATTGTTCACGGGCTGCGTAGCCTCAACTTCAGTTATAACTTACATAACTTCTGTTTAATAGGTTTACCTAGGGCCTACCCAAGTAATATCATATCTAGTCAACCATAATAATTGTGAAGCCTAATATTTACTAGACAGTTGTGTAAACATTGCAGTGCATTTAAAATTAATTTTAAGGCGCTGTGAGCAGCAAAAGCTGAAAAATTGCTGATTTCCTAACTTTTTAGCCAAATCTGATTAGTTTCATCAATATTTCCAAGAACCCTGTTGTTTCCGTTACATGTTTAAAAATAAAATCCTCGATAGAAATGATCGTCAAAGTTACCTCTAACTTTGACCTTTGAAAAAAAAATCCCGTATTTCTAGCCTAATTGTGCCGGTAAAATTTATAACGAATAATGAATCGAATGTTAATGCAAAACATTGTTGTTTTAGATTATTAATATCTTAACTTAGTTTTGAGTAAATCAATAAAATGCTTCACATTTGGCAATAAATTGCAAGCATTGTGTCGTCGCGCATCTTTTTCTTTTCTATACAGTCCGAGAGTGACCGAGTTTTTGCTATGACAGCGCCTTAATCTAATCATACCATATTGTGCAAACCATCCTACTAATATTATAAATGTGAATGTTTGTATGTTTGTATGTTTGTATGTTTGTGTTTCAATCAGGCAAAAACGGCTGAAGGGATTTGGATGAAATTTGGCACACATGTAGTTCATATCCTGGAATGAGACATATGCTACTTTTTATCCCGGTAAGTGGCATGGATCAATGAAGACTGAGGAGGAAGTGGAAATTCAGAGCTGCTGCTTCCTTAGTACTACAGATTTACAAGTACCAGGAGACCAAAAACATCAAGTACCAGGAAACCAGAAACATGTCATAGTATTTTTCGGACTGGTTAGGATAGGTGTAGGGTAGGTGTAGGGTAGGTGCAGGGTAGGTGTAGGGTAGGTGCAGGGTAGGTGTAGGGTAGGTGTAGTGTAGGTGTAGCGTAGTTGTAGGGTAGGTGTAGGGTAGGTATAGGGTAGGTATAGGGTAGGTGTAGGGTAGGTGTAGGGTAGGTGTAGGGTAGGTGTAGTGTAGGTGTAGCGTAGTTGTAGGGTAGGTGTAGGGTAGGTGTAGAGTAGGTGTAGGTAGGTGTAGGTAGGTGTAGAGTAGGTGTAGTTACAATACAAATCAAGAAACCTCCCTATTTCCGATTTTCACGCGGGCGAAGCCGCTGGTAGAAGCTAGTTTTATATAAAGACACAGCAGATGAAGCTTAGAAAGTCTTATAGACCGATAAACATACTTGTAAATGTTGATATTGATAGCCCTGCATGTAAAAGTAAGACGTCAAAAATCTGTCAAATCCATGACATATTGTTGGTTCTGTATTTCGCTACGAGCATTGTGGTGGTTTCAGTCTTTAATAATAGTTAGGTCCAGTCTCTTTCATTATCTTTGTCGGAGTATAAACCAACCCCGATACAGCCGGTTTATTGGTTAGTTGGCGCGTGAGCCACATATCAATAGAACATTCCTACCGTTTTACCTGTTACTGGCACGAATCGTACACACAAACCGTAAATATTATTTGAGAAATTAAAATTCCCATAAATATTAACAGTGCGACTATAAATTTTAAAACAGTGTAAATAAAATGGCATTTATTCGAGGGAACAGGATTTTAATCGATTATATACGTAATATTGTAGAATGATAAAGTGTGTTGCGAAATCGACTAAATTTTAGTGGTGTGCAAAAAATAAACAAAGTTTTAAAATTGGAACGTTATAGGCTTTAAAAAATAATATTTAGTTTGTGATGGAAACTTGCATGGTGAATTGGAAAATAAATGTGAATAAAATAACAATAAAGCTACGAAAATAGGTGAGTTTGTTTTTTATTGAGCAGGTATTAATTCTTTAGTCAGACGCGTTCATTCACTTCTTTCCGGCAGCTGAGGCAGAAGGTAATCAAATATTTAACTTTTGTCACAATTTCGTTACCATTATTTAACCTTTTTTCAGTACCTACTTACATTTTAAACAGAATTTTACTTACCTACAAACTGTATTTATGTTGATACAATTTTTTTGCATGGAACCCGAATCCTTTTACTAAACTAAAAGTAGCTTAAATACTCCGTATAAAATCTGCTATCTGCCAGTGAATCCCGTCAAAATCGATCCAGCCGTTTCGGAGATTAGTCGAAAGTTCAGAACACAGACAGACTGAGAGAGGATTTTTTTTTGTTTTAAGTATCTTATACATATACTTTCATATGCATTTAGTAAAAAGCTGTTATTTTGATATTACAAACAATCACTATAATTTTATTTATTTGTATGGATAATAATATCTAGTTAGATAGGTACCTACTGAAATAATAATATATGATCAGTCGTATGATAATCGCCAAATCTGGAAGCTTTCGTATTTCACACTCGTAAAATTATAATAATAATATAATAATAATAATAATAATATCGACTTAATTAGAAACGAATGGGTCAATTATAACTGAAATTAAATAATGAAATCGAAACATCTGTTGAGCATTTTTCATACCTAGTCTAAAAAACAACCATTTTTTCCGTTGAATAACAAACAGTTCTTGAATACCTAGATCATAATTCATATTTCATTTGGTGAAAATTTTTTTGCTTATTGATCTCCCGAGACTTAAATATGTACCTATATTTTTATTAAAGCTAAAAGGGCGTAGATAAAATAAAAAACATTGTATTTTTTTGTTTGATTTGTAGCCGCGAGTTTTGCACGCGGCCATTTATTCGTTCTGTTTTTTTTTCATAAATTGTACAAAACCCCGATAAATTAAAATGCACGATCAACTTTTTAGTTTGAAAATAATATGAGAAATGTTAACAAGATTTTTCATAATTTATTCAATGCGCCTACACGTCCAAAGTTTCGCTAAAGTATCAATGTGTCAAATAAATCATAACTGATAATGTCAAAATGGCGGATGTATGGCAATATCCGCGCGCGCTTTGCAAAAGCAAGATGCTTGTCACCAAGTTTTTATATTATATTTTATTCGAGTGTTTTACGATAAGTGAGGTTAGTTGTATTATGTATTTTTGTTAATTAAGTAGGTAAAATGTTTTAATTTGTTAAAATGTGGTTTTGGTTTGGTGGTCTATTTCATTTTCTCATTGAACTGAACAAAGATTAGGGAAAAGTATAAACAATAGTAGGCAAACCTACATTTCTTCTGTATAATGTTAAAGTCCACTAATCTAGACTCCAGGCTAATACTTGGAAAACCTAGATGGAAACTTCCAGCCAGTAAAACTTAGCCCGATCCGGGAATTAAATCTTGGATGCTTAGCAGGAGCGCTGTTTTATGGATGGGAAATCATCGAAGCTCTGGGCGGAGCGGGAGGGAGTGTCAGACTCTTACTGACTAAAACCCATCCGTGCTCGTCCTAGTGCCCTTTGCAGCTTTCCAGGACCGCAGTAACTCTTTAGAACATAATACGCAACTCTGGTAGTCTCTGGCCCTAACGGGTCCCGTCTACTATGCTGACATCTCTTTGAGGCGCGCGTGGCAACGCGCCGTCGATTCGGGCCTGGTTTTGATCGGACGGCGAGCCACCCAACGCTCGCCGTCCGCAGACCCGCGCAGTAGGTGGCCGGGAATCGTCCTGCGACTCCCGACGCCCGGTGCGTCTCCCTATGTTGCGGTGGCTGGGGCGTGATGCCTCCTCGCTCCGGACTATGGATTGAACCAGGGCTGCGCCTCGACGAGGACACGGCGGTGCTCCTCCCAAGCAGGGCAGACCTCCACCGTACGCTTCACTTGGGCGTTCCTCACAGTGAAAACACCCGGGCTTTTCCTCTCGCCGAATCTGAAACAGCTACCTTCCGAAACAACCGTGTGAGTACCTGCGTCAGGCGGAAGCGGAAGGTGAGGACGCCGTGGCGCCTCTCCAGTAGCAGGAGCGCTTGTGAGTACTTGTGACCGGGCTGACACTAACATTTTTTTTGTACCTACATACAGGGTGTTCCAGAAGTACGTGGTCATATATAAGGGTGGTAACGTGTTCTGTAGCTGCTATAGAGTAAATACACAATAACAAAATAACAACAATATTGACTAATTTCGAAAAACGTCTATTACACTAAAAAAAAATACTTTTCTAGCAGTCTGTTGCAGTCGATCTATGATTAAAGTAAAATAAACACCACTAACTGCATCAGACAGCTTTATAGTAGGTTTCTGCGGTCGGGTTTTTTTAAAACAATCAATATTTTTTTGTTCTTTCCTACTTATATAAGGTAAACACCACCCGTAAATTGACCACGATTTTCTGGAACACCCTATACAATATTTTCTTTACTCGTAGATAACAGGAAAGCCTATCAAAAGCATATCAA
This sequence comes from Melanchra persicariae, assembly GCA_947386135.1. Taxonomy (NCBI): domain Eukaryota; kingdom Metazoa; phylum Arthropoda; class Insecta; order Lepidoptera; family Noctuidae; genus Melanchra; species Melanchra persicariae. The sequence continues at coordinate 822,179 of OX376661.1, read as the reverse complement.
AAGTCAAGATTTATAAGTAATTTGTTAAAAAATTAGACTCGTTCGGAACACTATACACGCCACAGTCCGATTGTCACTGGCCGGTATTATTTTATTATGTTAGACCAATGAGCCATTAAATTAAAAGTAACCAAATCTTTCATTCCGTCTATGATTATTTTTATAGATGTAAGCTTTGGCGCTAAAATGAATTCTCTATTTAAATGACGTGACATTGACAACGTTACAGATAGTCTACATGGTGACAGGCGAGTAGTACCTACTGTAGCGTTATAATGAGGAAAGAAATGAAATACTCATTACGCTTCGTATACGTATAATTTTGTAAATGAAAAAAACTAAATTTGATTATAAAAAAATAGGAATTTTAGTATATAAAAGTACAGAAAAAATAGGAATTGTGTGTTGTCGTAACCGTTAATCTTATAAAAAAAGATCTATTTTACTGTACGAAAATCATTACATTTTTAATTTGAGATGGTAATAACATTTTTTTGACCGAATAAAGCGGATTTAAAAAATACGGTTGCAACACGTTTTATTTAAACCCGGTAGGCCGATTTCTAAAGGATAAGTAACTCGTAATGATTGGTTCGCTCACCAGGAAAAAAAAGGAAACCTTATTACATAAAGTTTTAAAAGCGTACGATAAATGTCTTTTCACGCACGAACTGGAGACAACCGACGTCAACCCAAAATGGGTATTGAAAAAAGAATATTATACTCGGGCGAATATTTTAAAGGAAACTTTCTCGTCGTCCTCCTGACGACGGCTATAGGGCGTCTCTCCTGCAGTATCCTCTGGGGATATAACCTTCCCTGCTACTCGCTTCTCGGGTGGCAGCCTGGGAACCTCGCCCGCTTATTAGCGATTTATATCGCCAGACCATGAAATCGGTAACTCGGTTTCTTGCTCAAACCGAAACTGCTTACGAACTCCAAAACATTCGACACTCCACGGTGCATCACAACACGAAAAAATAACCTGCAGCACGTTACATGTGCCTATCGATTTATTTATCACTTCTTATCTACAACACATAGATTTTGATGTGCACACGCGATTATTTCAAACTCCAGAATTTTTACCATTTTTATTTTCGTCATCGATTCATCTCTCTCACATTCCAAAAGTCTCTCCTCTGTCATTTTTTAAAAAATCACCAAGGAGATTTGCGTCTCAAACAGAAAAATAAAAAAAACATTTAAAACCTCCACCTATTTTTTGGAGTGCTTTGAGGAATTATGTAGTGACCACACTGCACTACCTACTGGAAATTAATAGCCACGCCATTAAAATAAGATTTATCTATAGTCTTATTTTAATTACTAGTTTGTAACCTGCAGTGCGATTCTGTAAACATGTCAAAGTGAAGGCATGGGTGAAGTGATTACGAAGTGAGCTGTCAATTCATGTTATCAAGATGTAATGACAGCTCACATCGTGATCACTTCACCCAAGCCTTCACTTGGTTAGTTACATCGGTAAGTGCTTTAAAGTAGTAATCAAGGTACGAATTTCGAGTAGTACCTTCTAAGACTAATTAAAACAAGTCTTGTATCTTAGACGTTGAAGCGACTTAGCGGCTGTTTAGGATTTGATCCTAGGTTGAACGTTGTTCCATTGAGGCGAATGACTAGATACAGATTACAATAATATGATATTTTACAAAAAATAATTACCTATATGCTAATGATCAACAGGAACTGCTCTCAATGTTTAATCAATGTATCAATGTTTTCTCAATGTTTTATCTCAATGTTATGTAATATGAAATGATTAAATGTGTCTGTGATATTCAGGATAGCTTACTATCAGGGAAAAAACTGTCGTAATCAAACGGTTATGTTCAGAGATCATGTTTTTCTTCCAAAAAATACGTTTCACAAATAAAACAACACTAGGTATACTTTTGCACTATGTAGGTTGTATTTTTTGTTAAAAGTTTTTTTATTTTATTTAACGCTTTTAGTTACTTTAACATTTTTCATAAAAGGAAAATACGCAATTTCGTTAAGAGGGCGCCGACCAAACGTCGACCGCGCAGTGGCGCCCTCATCGTTTGTTTGGTTATTTCTTTTATTTTATAATGAAAATGCAGAAAATATGCAATTTAAGTTGTGCTCCACAAGATTATACGTTAATATTATTATAAACGGTAGTTTTAAATTGTTCAGTTTTATTATAATCACTAAAACGGATAATAATGGCCACTATTTTTTGTATATTCATTCTAAAATTTTCTGCATTTTCATTCTAAAATAAAAGAAATAACCAAACAAACGATGAGGGCGCCACTGCGCGGTCGACGTTTGGTCGGCGCCCTCTTAACTTGAATGACATATTTTGAACCTGCTCCTTTTTTTAACAACAAAAAAAACGACAGTTACTACTTCTACCGGAGTCTGGCAGCCATTTTCTAATGGGTGAAGCTGCACAACACGCAACACGCAAATCACTTTCCTCAATCAATCAACTCCAACACGAAATACTTAGTTCAACACCTGGAACCAAGTTTCAACAAAACATATTCGTTTCAACAGGAAAGCCCACTATTCCATTACATACCAATCAGAAATCTCATAAAATTACCTCACAATTCCCTCTTTCGCTATTCAGAAGGTGTTGGTAAGTGGGGCGGCCATTTATTGCCAAAAACCCGTAGGTAATGGGTCGGGGATAAATCCTTGGTTTCGCTACGTATATGTTTTATTACCGTGCAACGAAGGCATACGTCATTGTTACTATGGATACATTTGGGTGCGGCGGCAGTGGAAGCGGGGAGCAATTTTCTTACAAAGCTCTAGCTAGCTTTGTAGCGCGTTTGGTAAAATAGGTATATAAAATAAATAACGTAATGTTTTATGAGGGTATTTTACTGAAAAAAAAAACGAATTAGTTCATCAGATAGATTTCCAAAATATTGACACGCACTTTTAATTTTTTTACGTTGTTAAACAAAAAATGAAAACAATTAAATGAGTTGAAAACACGTGTCACGTCACGTCGCTGGTAAAAATTGTACCATCGTAGTAGACAAATAAATTTTTTTCAGTAAAATACCGTCCCGTACTGGACTGTCAGCAATTACCTAATTGTTTTACCGTTGCTAAAAACTGGGCCTGAGAAAATGTAACTAAAAGAAAATCCTGAAGCTAATTGTCATAGAAAAAAAATTAAATGATTTAAACGTAGATAAACATCATAAAAACCTACAACGAACCTACGTATACATTTTACTTCAATATTTCATAAAATTCAAACTAAATCAGACATTACCTAAATGCATTTTAAACTTAAATTAGGTAGACAAAATTAATTAAAATAAAACTTTAAATTTCATGAGTCTCGCTTAGTAAATTGTAAAGTTATTATTTACTACGATTCTAAAAAATATTTTATCTATGACTGAAAATGCTGGAACCTGAAGAATTTTCTCAAAGTTGGTCCAAAGAGGTTGAACATTGAAGAAGTCAATTGTCACTGAAACGCCGGTGAAAAGATTGTTCGCGGAAAAGCTTTGCAGGTAAAAAGGTTCACTTTGAAAACTAAATTGGCACCTTGTAGAGTCTTCAGAACGGAATATATTCCAGGTAGAAGTTATTTTACCTATCTAGCGTTTAGGATTCTGTACTTCAAAAGGAACCCTTAGATCACTTCGTTGTCCGTCTTTTTGACTGTCAGAATAGTATCAAGTTGAAGTGTAAATATCAAATACGTAGGTTTACGGTGTTGAGCTGTTTAATCAAGCATCTTAGTCAACGCAATATAAAAATATGGCCATTTATGCGGCGACATATTTTGGATTTATGAAACTCCCAAATAAATTAAATACAAGATTCTTGAATAAAGGATTGACATAAGTAGAAACATAAATATTGAAAGATATATACCTTTTTTATGGAAGGGAAGTCATCAAATGACTCCATCCACTCTGGGCGAAACAGAAGGGAGTGTCAGACTCTTACTAACTAATACCGTCCGTGTTCCTTCTAATGCCAATTGCGTTCCAGGGCCGCGGGGACTCTTTCGAACAAATTCCGCAACAAGAGGAAGACCTAGAATACTCTTTTTATGTTGCTGCACCGTATATGTTACCTAAAGGAAAAGCTACTAGTTATCTTATTAATCTTGCTTCCAAAACTGACTAAAAAGAAAATCAAGAATACCTAATGTAATGAGTGTAACCAAATATCATTGAACACGACTTTCCATTTTGTCTTACAGATTGAAAAATGACATGACAGACAATCATTTTAAAAAGATCTTAGCTCAAGAAAATCATGTATTATTGATCGCGCATTTCGTGGGCTGACGTCACAATCGTATGAAACGCTAACGTGCGTGGGCGCAAGTGACGTTTACATCAAAGCTCAATGATTTAATTTTATAATACGTACGTTTTAACCAAGCTTCGACGTGTCTATTACAATCCTCGGCATTGTCCGAGCGAATGCTTTGGGCGAACTTAAGGGTGATTGAGGTTATCGATATTATTTTAATCGTGTGTCTGCAGTTATTTGACTTCTATAGTACGTATTTTAATAAAAAAAATTCGAGGTGTAGGTAAATCAAATTTTGGAAAAAAAATAACTATGTATCAAATATTACATTGTTAAAAGCAATATTTTTTCTAGAGCCTTTCAAATAAAATGCATCTTTGATGGGATTGAAATTATGATGACGGAATTTACATTAACTGATTGCTGGCAATACTTTTAGGCACATTTTGTGAGATCACAATCCTCAAAGAATAACCGTTAAGATCCTCTCAACCGCTATGGATTAAGTTTTCAATAATATAAATGATCAAACAATATTCGTTAGAAAACACACTGTTTAAACAACAGAAGTGTTAATTAACTTTACCTTAGAACACCTGCGGGTGTGTACTCAGCCATCCCCCACACTTAAACTCAAATACCTCAGGAAGTGGGGAACCCAATTAAAACATTTGCCAGAACACATTCTCACTCATTAAACTGACCGGTAACTTTTACTCAGCGGACCAAAGAGTATTAATACATAGCCATAAACCTACACATTCCCTAAAGGGGAATTAGTGGGATACGCCGCACCAATGTTGCTCTAACTTCAATAGTTTCAAAGCCGCTGAACTTATACATATATGTGAACGCAATTAAACAGTTCTACCTTGCCAGCTAGTTCGTGATACAGTTTCAACGTTAAACCAGCCAATATAATATGTGCACGAAGTTAGAGAGGCTCACTAGCTACAGATGTCTTTGTCTACGGAACGTGAAAGTACATTGTAAAATTTTTGACATTGACAGCTCAAACTTTTGATTTATTATCTGTGGACAATAGCCGCAGTTGTCATTTTGATTGACAAGGCAAGGCAAAGTCGTTACGAAGGAGGTCTCATTAAAAAGTTTCATTAATTATTCTTTCAGGGCTACTTTTGTAATTAAAGGCAGCTGGCTGAAAATATTTCTGGGTTCTGAAATATTTTTGGACGCTATTTTAAATGTAAATTGTTTTATTTTTCGCAAGCTCGTAGCTTTTGTTTTTTTCTTGGAAATGGAAATCGGATGACTATACTCGGAATTATAATTCTATTCCACATTTGACATTAGCTACTGTCATTTTGTAAAATAATGATACCACATATAATAGTGTAGTGATGAACACAAAGAATCGATAAATAATCGCGATTTATGTTTATGTAATCATAATATTGGTGTGCCAATTAAAGACTAAATTATTGATTTTTATTTAAATAAATACATAATTATTCATTATAATTATTTATTAATTAGTAACCGCTGCTTTATTTAATAAAAAGTTAATATTTTTGTTTTTTATATTAAAAACAAAACTTATAATAAAAGAGAACTCATAACTAAATTATCCGTTCAGAAATATTTAATTTCCTGATATACCTACTTAGTTTCTATTAAAGTAGTAGTTGTTTAAATATACTACTATAAACGAGAGGAATCGATCCGGAAATATTCAATTTCCGTATCGAATAATTTCGCAACGTCACTATTTAGTACTTGTCATAACGTTGCAACACTGAAATTGTCAAATCTGGAATCGAATTAAAATTCCGAGTATAGTTACAGTGCGTCATGTAGCTTTTCATACCCAAATAAGTGAAGTTACTTTGACAACTTGAAAATAATTAATTTTAACTTTTCAAAGTAACTCGACTTATTCTTGGAGCGTTTTTGAGAGTAAGTTGGTTTTACAGAAAGGCCACTAAGTAATCAAATCACTCAGAATAAAAAACAAAACGAATTGTTCTGTATTCTGAAGGTTAACGAAGGAACATTGGATGGCGTTGGAGGTTTTTGAAGTAATATTATTACCCTACAGCTTAACCACTCTGCTCGACCAGATTTTGACAAGTGACACACTAGCTGAGTCGACGGGGTTTCGCGTATTACGTCATTAATTTCAGAAATTTCGTCAACTTTCAGCAATCGAATTTATTATGAAAAATTTGTTTCCGTAGTTAAATAACTACGGAAACAAATTTTTCATAATAAATTCGATAGATATTTCTCACAAAGATATTGTATGAAATCATACAATATCTTTGTGAGAAATATCTTAAAATATAAGTTATGATTATTCAAATTGCGCTAGTCTACTTAAAAATGTGTCTTAGATACGAATTACTAAAACTTTCAAAAAGGTAGTCAACTTAGATTCGCTGAAAATATATACTTAAACAACCTTCTCGCTAGCTGAAAAACTGCAAAAGGGCAAAATCAAGACATAATCATGCTATTTGCGTTCTGCATTTTGTCAGTTTTCTTAGATTAGTTTATTAAAAATACGATCAAATATTGACAAAAAAAAATTATGTTGCAATTTTCGTGACCCTGGATTTCGAGGCTAAAAAACATAAAAATATATTTTTTTTAAATTTTGAACGACTCGATCAAATGAAATGAGTGATTATAATAAAACGATTCTTAGAAATTAGAAAAATACGTTTAAGGTATAAAATACAATAAGCACTTATGATAACTTTTAATTGTGTGCTTCGTTAAGTTAATTTAAATAGTTTTCGGATATCAAGAAATAAATCCAACCAACAAAAAAACTCAAACAACAAATTCATCAGACCCGCGCGGATTTCGCGCCCAATTGTCTTTATTATTCAAAATTTAAATTCAGAATGCGGTCGTGATTCAAATTTGTTTTTTTTTAATCTTTACATTGAGTAAAATAATTATGGTATGGTTACCTAGTCATTGGATCGGGTTGATTTAATAAAAAAATATTAAAATCGAAATGCAACAGATAATTTTAGAAGTTTTTCTACCCTGCCCCAAAAAGAGGGTGAGAATGTTTTTTGACAATATGTCGAAGGTTCGTCTTTTTGTGAGAGGTAGTCATGTCTGCCTAGCCTTTTCCCAACTATGTTGGGATCAGCTTCTGGTATACCCGGATGCAGCTGAATACCATTTTTTTACATAGTGTGACTGCAGCGTGCTTTCTGGAGCACGGTAGAAACTCAATATGTAATTGATGGTCACCCATCCACGGACTGACCTCGGCAAACGAAGCTTAACTTCGTAATTCAATTTTTGCGGCTGTTTTTATTTACATTATACAATAGTATCAAATAACCCCTTTTTTGAAGTCGGTTAAAAAGTATCAAAAAACGCATCTACTCACACATAGCTACAGCTACATACCGGCTATGTAAGGGAACATGCAATATTTTCAATAAGCTTTAATTTTGAAGAATTTCATGTGAAATAGACCAACAAAGTAAAAAATTAAAACGCTTCAATTTATTGTGAAAATTGTGGTTTTAAACTGACAGTTTAAATTTTAGCGCGAAAATGGTCATAAACTGTCATAACTAGTCTGTCGACTTTTTGGTGTCGTTTTTTTTTATGAATGGGCTAGCTCTTGACCTCGATCACGTCTGATGGAAAGCGATAGATGAGGTCCATGATGAAGCGAGCGTGCCCAGAAGATGCCTTGAGGCACTGGTACACCCACGCTCGACGAAACACAGCAGGCTGCTTGACGCCGAACTCCGGTGGAAGGGTGGTCACGAACCAGGCGGGTGTTAGCCCTACCACCGCTAGGAAAGGATTGGCCAGTCTTATAAGGTGTTAGGTGGTGTGACGTATTAATAAAGTACAAGCGGCGCATGCACGTCACGGCATTGCTTGCCCAACCGCCGGCCGGTGCGGACGTGTATGCGCTCCTTGGTGAAACGAGTGTTTGGCTTTGATTTACGAACCCAGCAGACCAAACGAGGACACCACAGTGGCGACGAGCCTCAAGTAAGTGGTAAATTATGCTGCTATATGAAAAAGGAGAAATATGAACTCACGTGCACGAAAAAAAAAAAAAAAAAAAAAAACAAAAAAATGAAACACTAATAACAACCTCACGGTTTTATGGTGCTATCGATTCAGTGGTATATGTATCTATCTGTCCAAGTACTATTAAAACAAATGACTAGACATTACAAATAACAAATAGTGTTATTTTTCTGATCGATCAATGATAGGTTATTATTATCACTGTCATGAAAAAAAGCAATTAATACTTTTCTAAAAATAATTTCTATCATAATTATTGTTATATTCTTGACTATAGCCGTGGATATTTCTAAAATAAGTTAAAATTAAAATTTTAATATAAGTACCTACTCGGTGGTAACAGTCTTCTTATATCTTGTGACGATAATTTCGACGTAGGTACCTATTAGTAGAAATTGTAATAAGAAATACCGTGTAAGTCCACGTTAATGTAATTTATCCAGTGACATTATTTATTTAAATACCTACGTAGGTAATAAGAATTTTCAGTGCAAAATTATGATTCCTCACTATTCATCGCGTTCTCTTAAGTTAAATGATGTTTTAAGGTTGAGGTACCTAAAGCAAATGTCGTTAGTAATATTAAAGCAGATAAGTCAAATGCATGCAATCAATCAGCGCAATAGGTACATGTACTACTCATTGATATAGGTAGGTAATACAATATGCTATCATAACAAATGTACCAAAGTGTATTAGTGTATGTTGCCAAGGTGCAATAAGGTGCCAAGGAGCACAAAGTAGTATTTTTCCAAGGTGAATCAAGGTGCCAAGGAGCATTAAGGTGTAATTTTGCCAAGGGCATATATATCCATAAAAAATGCAAATTACATGGATCAATTGATTGATTCCTTTGTCGTTTTGAAGTTTTAGCAACATTAAATATCACTAAACCTAATGTAATAAATGTCACCGGCATAACCCATATCTACTTCGCGTAATAAAGATTTATATCACTCCAGTGGCGTAGCGTAGTAGGGGTGAGGGGCGACCCGCCCCGGGCGGCCCCTTCAAAACCTAAACAAGGGGGCGGCTGACACCATGCTAAGCCACTGTAATACTCATTCTAATATTGTCCATTTACGCCGCATCTAGCTAAAAAAAATAAAAAAGTAAAGTAACAATAAAATTCAATTCAGGGAAATAATAATGTGTAAATTAGACATATATTGTAGTTTATTCATTATTCAGTCATCGTGGTAAAATATATCTAGGAATTATCTAGGATTTTGCAGTGTGAGAACATGGTATACACATTTCAGATAGTAATTTTGGAAAAAAAAAAAAAAAAAAAATGTTCGAGTGAACAGGCTCCTTCTGGGTAAGCTTGCTCCATCGTAGACTTTGTCTTTGTCATATCTGACATTGACTAGAGTCAAGAGCAAACCCATCACAAATACAAAAAAAAAAAGATTGGGTTACAGATTGCTAATAACAATATTATGAGGAAATTTAGGACCAGTTATCTGTATTTTACTGAAAGCATAAATAAAATACGAAACACCTTATCCAATGGCGCCAAGGGTGCAATACAAAGGCAAATCAATGGCTCCAAGGGTGCAATACAAAGGCAAATTGACATTGTTTCAGGTCGCTCAAAATGTCCAATTTACCACCGGCAGAACCCTTGCAATGCGAAGGTTGTTCCAAGAAAGAAAGAAAATGAGTTTATTTGGCACACACATATAAAACTCATAGTTTTATCTTAGTCTACTTATACATTGACATAATGTCGAGTAGCGTATTTACAGCCCATTAAAAATATATCATACCTACCCACATTTAAAAAAAAAAAAAAATGTTTTTACTTGTTACCCACATTTACAATTATTTACGTTTTTTAACAATTCAATTGGGTTTGGACAAGGTATGAAAGATGTATTATTTTCATGGTTACTTTTATTATATTATTAACGATAATTACATCACAATATTGAAATTAAAATCAAAATCAAAAGTCATTTATTCAAATTAGGCTGAGAGCCAGCACTTTTTGAACGTCAAATTTTACATACATAAAGACAGTACCCCAAAACGCCCACCCGTCACCACTTCCTAGTGTTTTAGCTGGGAAAAAGAAGTGGCGCAACAAACTCCCCAGCAACACATCTGTCTGTCACGTTTTAAGAACTTGAATTAAACAATAGTTCGCAAAGTATTTTAAGACACAGGAACAAAAATAAATATGTATCCAACAACATGGAAATCATAAACTTAAATAGTATTAACAACATGTTAGCTAGCACACTCCATTATACGAGTACCATTAAAAAAACGGGCAATGGTAAGATTTAGCGATTAGGTACTTGTCTAATAGCATACTAGCACAATTTATATTGAGAGAATCATAATTTTATTAAAGGTTTACCTAAAGGAGCAAGGAGCTCGTGGCTAAATTATAACAGCCGCACGGGCCAATCTTCAAGGTAAAGCAACGCTTGTCGAGGTTGGTCTGTGGATCTTAACATACCGAGACTACTCCGTGCCTCGGAAAGCACGTTAAGCCATTGGGCCCGGCTGTCATTTGTAGACCTTTGGCAGTTACGTTACGAATTGTTGGAGGCCGGAAGGTCTGACACCGGTCTTGCCATGAAGTACCGTATTACCTAGCCAGTTAATGAGTTGTGGAGGTCTGGTGGGCAGCCGCTCCACGTAGAATCCTGGTATTCGGCTGAATCCGGTTTGGCTGGGAGTCGACCCCGATGTAGTTGGGAATAGGAGTGTAACGAACATATTGGTACTAGTTAAGAGATTAGTAATATTCCATGGATTCACGTGTCAGTAATCCGACGAACTAATATATGCTAATATTTAATATTCACATAATCCACAGATTACTAACATGTACAATAATCTTTATCATAATCTGGGATTCCATTCACTTGACACGGATCGGTGGGATTAGACTCACTCAATCATTCTGACATTCGTGAAGTGATACGTATTAATAAGTATTAGTTAAATATTACTGTTATAAATGTTAGTTAAAATATTATAATATTTCTAGACTAATATAGTGTTATTGGCCAATACTGATAAATATCGGTATTAACCCATCTTTAGTTGGGAAAGGGCTAAACCAGTGATGACTTAAAAAGCCACGCAAAGGGTAAATAACTCACAGAGGGCCACGCAAAGAGTAAATAACTCACAAAGGGCCACGCAAAGAGTAAATAACTCACAAAAGGCCACGCAAAGAGTAAATAACTCACAAAGGGCCACGCAAAGAGTAAATAACACACAAACGGCCACGCAAAGAGTAAATAACTCACAAAGGGCCATGCAAAGAGTAAATAACTCACATAGGGCCACACAAAGAGTAAATAACACACAAAGGGCCACGCAAAGAGTAAATAACACACAAAGGGCCACGTAAAGAGCACTTGCATCTTTATATTAGGGCTACGCAGTTGTGTGTTTCTGTTATTGATTTTCAGTAAAAAGCCACGCAAAAGTAAGAGTCAATCTTATTAAAACCCAAAATGACTCATGCGTCATCCACACTTCCAAACTTCCTGATTGCGAAGATGATCAGACATAATTATCGACACTCGCAGGGAGAAATGGAAGAGGGCTCTTGAATTTAACATATTGCCTGTCATCATCGACAATCCTGCTAAGAAACGAGCTACTCTCTACTACGTTGGGGGAATAGCACTACAAACAAGAAGTTTACTATAATCTTCCGGGTAGATTATAGTCAACGTTCATGCTGAAGAAGGGGAAGGTGTCGATGTCTATGCATTAGCTGTAAAGAAATGAGACAGTTCCTTAAGTTCGAAACAAAGTCGGATTAACGAAATTTATATTTTCTAACAGAAAAAGAAAACAGGAGGAAGTAGAAACATTTTAACGATTTTATTAAGCTTGAGAAATCATGCCGGAAAAGGTCAATTTCATAAAAAAGAGGAGTATATTATCGACCAAAACACTGAAAAGCGTCAAATGTAAAGTCGAATGTAGAATCGAATGTAAAGTCTAATGTAAAATCACGTACAATTTTACACGTAGAGTCAGAGGTTTTTATTTTCCTTGTTCAAATTAGTGTGATTTCGATGACTATTATTGGTGCTTAGACTTGGTAATCATGAATACCAGCTAATCACGGATCAAACCTAAAACATTTGTTTCAATGAAACCATTTACAGCCACGTCGGTCTGTCAAAGGTTTACCGACTGAACGACATTAGAGTGACATGAAATAGCTCTGTAACATGAAAAGTTTTTAGACAATTACCGTAGAGATTAACGATAGCAAATCGTAACAAGACGCAATAGGTGCAATATATTGCGTAAAAAGCGGCATCTGTAGAAATTGCGAGACCGTTATTATTGATGTTTAGTGATGTAGATTCTAAAGTCGATTAGATGAGGTCCGTGAGATTTCAATAGAGAGTTTTAAGCGCTGTGTGGTATAAGGTAAAGCTCAATTAGATTGCACAGTGAAACTGGATTAATTAAAATCCTAAATTCAAAGGTTCATTTAAGAATTATCAAGGAGATGGACCTGGGTATACCCCGAATAAGGGCGCTTGACTCTAAGCGAATGTATAAATACCTCCATGATCGTGTGAGAAAGACCCCCGATCACTGCCTCGAGACTTAGATGACATAGTTGAGGACAGTGATAATGAAACCAAGTCTGATGGCCTGTTTACTAAACTCTTGACCGCACCTCATGAATAGTCCACCAAGTACACAGCGCTTAATATGTTGTTGCACAATATCGTGCTAGATATTTTCAAATTGTTGTTGCGATTCTGGTCTGTGTTGGTGCACAGATTATAACGGAATTTTCATGAGTGAGTATGCATTTCAGAAATTTATTTTGTTAGATCGGATATCTTTCCGTTGAGTAATGTTATGCGGGGAGCGCTGTGCACAAAGCCCTCATGACTGGATATTGTACCACACCCGAGGATGGGTGCTAGTCACGGATGGCAGTGTCGTGGAATCATGGCGCTACGGTATAAATGACTACGCCATTGGCTGCTGCATAGAACAACCAAGGGTGTAGTGTAGACAAAATCAAACTGGTCAATTTATGTATTAACTTTATAGATGTACTCTTTCTTTTTTTGAGTTTTTATTTTTCTATTAACTCACACACTGTTTTATTAATGGATCCAATATTTGTAAATATGTGAGTACCATGTACTTATTAAGAAAATGAAAAAGTTTACCTCTGCTGGTAATACTTTGATTTCTATAAGCAGTATACTCTAGGTGCATCAACCTCACATATATCAAAGTTAATGTGTGTATTCAAAATATTGTAAAACATTTATTTGAAAAGAGTAACTATGGAGTTTCTTGTCCGTTCTTCTCCATAAGAATCTACCTTTGCGAACGGACAGTAGAGTCACCTTATTTTGTTTACATAGTATTTGGATGTAAATGATGACGTTCAAAAGAGCCGTTTGATGGCCTTATTGAAATGAACGTTTTGACTTAGACTTTTATAAAACACAGTTTGGAAAGCAAGTGAAGGAAAAAGGGAAAAGTATGGTATATACCTGGAAATAGGGGAAAAATTATTATCAAACAGATGATTCAGAGGATAAAAGTGATTCGATAGAAGCAAAAGAATAGATAAATAACTCTGTTAAATTGTATAATAAGTATTCAGTGGAAGATAAATTTTACCTTGTTGGAAATTATAGAATGTGGAGAATTAATTAACTATTTGATAATTAAGTGTAATTAAAATAATTAATCAGTTATTGTATTTCTTTGTTTAAATTCTTATGTAAAGGAAGAGGTGTGACGTATTAATAAAGTACAAGCGGCGCATGCACGTCACGGCATTGCTTGCCCAACCGCCGGCCGGTGCGGACGTGTATGCGCTCCTTGGTGAAACGAGTGTTTGGCTTTGATTTACGAACCCAGCAGCAAACGAGGACACCACAGGTGGGACTGACCAGGATGCGCCGCGCGCTCGGTTCAGTTGAGTGTCTGATGGAACAAATTGCGCTACACGAGGAGGCCCCTTCATGCATCCCAAAACAATGAAGGAGAATGTCGAATTTGAACTTAGTAACCTAAATAATCCATTTTTTATAATTTTGGTATGGTATGAAAAAGATAGTTGTAAAAGTTCAATTTGAAATAAATATTTTTATCTGTAATTTGAATCACCCAAAATTTAGTTATTTAATACTTCCATACGGCGATGGTATGCATGGAAATATTAAATACCTACTATGTCTTAGGGGCACGCGGCCCTAGAACGCAAAGGGCATAAGGAGAAACACGGATGGGTTTTAGTCACCCAGAGCGGGAGAAGTCATTTGATGATTTAACATCCATAAAAAAGTGTACGGATAAAAAATTCTTAATAGTAGGTAGGTATATATGGCGATATTAAATTTTTATAAAGGGCCCTGTAGGTATACGTTGCCCGAGAGCGAGCCGACCAACAGGATAGGCCAACGAGTATTATAACCGCACACTTAACATTTAAACTTTGTTTGACATCGGCACGCTAAAGTGTGCAGTACACGTTGGCCGAGCCTGTTGGCCGAGAAGGCGATATTAGGTCACACTCAAATTTACTCAAAATAAAACGAAACGAATGAAACGTTACATCATTAAAAAACTTTTATACTGGGCATTCTGTAGGAACCTGCCGAAAGTATAAAACATCAATAATTTTTCTGAATAAAAATATTTCTGAATTTATACGACCACATTCTGAATTTAAATTTTGAATAACATGGAAATTAATTTATTTGGTAGGTTTTATCCCTTGATGTCAAAAAACCTACTTCTAACCTTTAAATAAATTACACAATAAAGCAGTATTAATTATTATCATCAGTGCTCATTCTATTTTATGCCAACGTACCTATTTTTTCTAATTTCTAAGAATCGGTTTATGAAAATCACTCATTTCAATTATTCGAGTACATCGAAATTAAAAAAAAAATCGTTTTGCAGAATCGTTTGGCTACACCCCAACAATAAAAAAAAAACAATACGGTGGATGATTTTGAACAGTTCATCACGTTTTACACTTTGATTTTATTTATGAAAATTAGTAAACTTGCAGGTTAAATATGAAAGAATTATTGGCGCTAACATTTGACCTATATATCCAATTGATTTAATTAATGCCCATACATAAGATTTTTTAAGTAGCTTTATCAATAACAACATTATTAATTAGGATGCCGTATGACGTAACTCTTAGTACCTAAAGGTACTACTGCTCAGTAGTAGTACGGCGGAGGTCCGACTGTCAAGTACCTTTAGGTACTACTACCGAACTATATGGTTAAAGGGCTATGGCAGCTCCCATTTCCATGGGTATCGTAAGAAACATTCAATAGGTAAATTATCTTTAATTTTCAGCCTGCAACGAGCAAAGATGAAAAGAGCAAAGAAAAACCTCATTTCTCCGTTTCAAAAGAAAGTATTTCTCCTCTTTTCTTTTAATAGTCTAGCCTTGGCCTTGCAAAAGTATTACCTAGCTGATAATTTAGTTATTCACACACTAGCTAAGCTATACAATTCTGCGTTCCATCAAATTCAAAGCATTTATTACAAAACCCAGGAGTTGGTTAGTCAGAAAGATGAAGCTAATCGCGTATTCGAAAGCGTGGATCTCCATGATAGATGCCCCAAGCGTAGATCACATTATTTTATGAACATTACCTACTTTATTTGTATCTCTATATTTACAGAGTAAGGATCCATCCAAACAATTCTAAAATCGCAGATTAAATCAATAAGAAATAGGTAATGAAGCAAACACCGAACGATTACAAAGTTCCAGTCAAGATTGTAGAACATTACGACTCCACGGCTTGGCATAACAATATAAAATGAACGATAAAGTAATAATTAGCGTGTCTGCTACTAAATTGTTAATAACAAAGTATAGAACTATTCGACACGGGCAATTTAGCGAGAGATGATTGTTCCAAGAATATGTTTCGTTATACGAAATACATTATTGTAAATGCCTCACATTATTGCTGGTAATTGGCTGTATGCTCGTTGAATATTAATAGATTTTTATAGACAGGCAGTTGGGTTTTTGAAACAGGCAGATATTTGCAGTGATAAATATCCTTCATAATTATTGACTCCTTTTTTGATCAATTTTTTTGGTTTATAAACAGGGTAAATTTTTAAAGTGTGCGGATGGCCAAATCCGAAACTATGCGAAATGCCGAAAAACATTGAATGGAGTCTCGATTCCGATTTTGATGAAAACTAAAACTGCATTATTCGATATTTGAAAAATTGGTTTTCCTAGCCAGGAATCGAAAACTTCCCAGAATTTGATCCTTATTAGCGACGCTTTCGGATGGTGTAATAATATATGGTGTTTTTTCTTCAAAATCAACCGGTCCGATTCCCGGGTAGGAATAGCGATTTTTCCAAAATCGAATGATGCAATTTTAGTTCCATTACTTTAAAAATGCACCCTGTTATTAACCGATATTATTCGACGCAACTTCGTACGCGCATATCCCGTGGATGGGGCTATCATGGGCTACCATATTCAATAAGAATTTTCAAAATTCGACTATACTATTAAGGTTAGCGCGTAACAAACAAACAAAAAAATAACAAAACATTTGAATTTGAACCACAGCGTAGTAATTTCATTTTGTAGTTCCAAATGAAATGATTACCTACTCTTTAAAGGAACAGCTAGAATGTTTAAAATTAAAGCAGAACCTACTGAAGAATAATGAGTGTGTTGTCTACCAAATTAATTAATTTAATTTTCCTTTTATCCCTAATTAGCACCTTAATAACAAACCAACTCAAGTTCTGTCACATTATGACAAGATTTACAAATGACAGAACTTCTAAACCATTTACAACACAAAATGGCTTCTTATTCCAAATTCCAAGAAACATCTTAAAGTATTCCATCAGCAAGAAACATTTTGTGGGAAAACTCGTAATTATGCGAATTTATGAGCAATATAAAGTTAAATCGTAATGTTCATGTGACACCAGTTGCGTACTAATGATAGATACGTTTAACTATATTTTGAGACGCGTTCAGAAAATGGTCTTCTGAGGGCCCTTTTTGGTCCTTCAGGGAGAAAAGCGAGATTGTATCATTTCAGACACAAATTGTTAAGAGACATAAAATTTTTATGAGTGTTCATAAAATACGTGGTGGCTGAGATAAATGAATTGAGTTCATGGGGACGTGTTTAAATTAAGAACATCATTACTTGCTGCTTTTGTGTTGCTTATGGCTTTTTTTTAACTGATTTAACTTGCGGTTTGTCTTTGCCTAGCCTCATTTCTCGCCAGAAGTGTCCTGGGTCGTCGAGACAGTCAATTTTTCTGTCTTCAGGTAGTTTTTTACGACGGCCGTCCAGGTTTCAGACGGTCTTCGATGCTTTTTCGGACTGGTGACAATGTTCAAGACTTATCTCGGCAAGTGTTCTTCGGGTATTGTCTTTTCATTTTTATTCGTGTTGTCTAAGGTCCTATTCTCGTTCAAAATTGATGGAAAGAGTTAGATAGAAGCTACGATGGAACAAACGAGCCCAGATGATACCTGTTCACTCTTGCGTAAAAGTGTGACTGTTTATAAGGTGAGAGGCAATACAGATCCTGGCATAGATTATCTTAAACCAGAATGACAAAAACCTTTCACAAAACAGTGCGATTCTGTGATAAAATAAGAACAAATTTAGAAAACGTGCCTTCAATTAACCCGTGTTTGAGTTCCAATACGTTGCTGACTAAAGCTCTAGGTATATTCAAAACTGAAGGAATTTCAAAATATTCAAGCAATAACGAAAACATGGAAATAGAACCACAGTATAGTAACGAGCAGCGTTCCAATACTCTGCGTGGTTGTGCAAAACGATTTTTTTTACTCTGTGCCGAGAATACGCCGGCAAAATTGGTGCCTAATGGTTTTCAGGTTACCTGATATTTTATTTCTCTTTTAAACTGAAACATTTTTCGCAGGTTCGCACTTTTGGATAGATTTTACGCTTTATGGAGAATATTCTGTCATGGCGCAATTTGGGATAGCTGATAGCAATTAATAATGGAACATACTTTATTTTCTGTCTACCGTGTTACAAGGCATAGGTACTGTTTGGCAAAGGCTTAACAGGCTATATGCCTGTTAAGCCTTTGTCAAATGAAAAACCCTAAATTATGAACCAAAATTTCTCTTGATACACAGGAGAAATGAAACTAAGCCACTTCATTTCATCATCATCACAAGCCAGTCTTTAGTCTTTAGGATAAATAATTTAGAATTCGTGTTTTAATAAGCCATCTTAAATCTACGTTATTACCTCCTGTACCTCTCGGGCGATAGCTAGAACGATTGTAGACCTTAATAAATAAGGATTAGCACGCAATATCCTCGCAATTTTTTACCGCAATCTTATCTTGGAATAGGCTGATAATTTTGGTCACGGTTCCTTGTAGAGTCTGCGTATAGAAGATAAAACGTCCACGGTTTTGAAAAAAATAAATGATTACGAAATAACACGAGAAATCGATTTTCTCAGAAGAAAGAACTGTATTCTGAGAAAATCGTTTTTTTTTCCGAATATTTCCATATGATATGGATCGGATACGAGTGAGTACACAAACGCCCTTAGTCACCACCATCATCAATCATTATTATCATTATCATTATCATCATCATCCACAGCTCGACTTCGCCCACTGCTGACCATAGGCCTCACTTTTCTTGTGCCAACGCTCTTAGTGTTAAATCTGAAATCATAAAACATTAAGATTAAAAAAACATTTCATCTCAGTACCTACATTTTTATGTCTAATAGTATTTTTAGGTCCGTAAAATAAAGCGTAGTAGGTAACCTTTAAATTATATTTTCTAGAAAGTTCAGTCTGTAGGGAGGGATTATAATTTTATTGAAAGCACTAATAAAATCTGTCTAACTTTCTAGATTTTTTTTTAAACGACTCACCCTGAGGCTTTTAATAAAAATGAATTGATCATTATTGTATTCTCAGCAAAAAATGAAGTAGGTAGGTATCGTCAAAAATTGTTTGTGGTAAATGGTTGTTACATATTTTGTGCTTGGTATCGTAATAAACTTAGAAGGTAGTTATTTTCCACTTAAAATGTTTTAAGTAAAATTCAGTAGAGCGGCGGGTAATAAAAATGTAGTGAAAAATATCGAGTCTGAAGAACAAAGTACAGTTTTATGGACACAGCCTTTCTTTTAGCGCTTCGTGTCAAAATTGTCTCTAGATTTCCGGGATTTTTTAAATTCCAGAACTTCAAACCAAGCTATGTGCCAACCTTGACTACGATGTTTCTCTTAGACAACGGATAAACTCATCTATCATCTTCCGGAAAAAGAATCAGAGCTAATGCAAACATTTTCGCGTAAATATCCGCACATTACAAAACATCTTTATTCTTAAACCACGATTTAATTCTCAGTTTGCAAACATCTTAATTCTAAGTTTCCTGTCGAGGCTGGTGTCCGAACATAATAAAGTTTTAAGACTGACGTGCATCACGACCACATAAGATAATGTTTCAACCATTTTACAGTCCATTACGCGTTTTCTTCATCTATACATACACTTCTGGACACATCTATTGGCCCACCTTAGAGTTTAGGTTTCGATGGCCCCTACCGAAATATGATTGCTAGATTGAACAAAAACTGTTGATGCAGTTTTAAACCTGATACATTTTACCATCTTTTTCGATCGTATTGTTTTAAATTTGAATTCAGAATACCATACGACATGGAGCTACGCCTAACAAGTCGGATATGCGCCTTGTTAAAGGCAATTGATTTTTGAATAAAAAACATGTTTTATCAAATAAAGGTTTAATTTAATAACGCGTGTTGCCTCCATGGGCATCTACCACAGCTCTCATACGATTAGGCATAGAGTTTATCAACCGCTCTATGAAATTTTGAGGGATCATCTCCCATTCCTCTTCTATGGCAGTTTTCAACTCCTGCATCGTCTGGGCAACTGGCTGACGAGCCCTAACACGTCTTTTTAGCTCGTTCCACATGTGCTCAATGGGGTTCATGTCTGGGCTTCTGGCTGGCCAGTCCATAACTGTGATGTTAACATCCCGAAGATATTCCCTGACGATGCCGGCCGCATGGGCTCTTGCATTATCATGCATAAAAAGGAAATTTGGGCCCACATAGTCCGCGTATGGTATCACGTGAGGTTCTAAGCACTCACGAATGTACCTTTCAGCATTTAATGTTGGCAGCCGTGGTCCTGTAACAACCTCAAGTTGAGTTTTGCCGCTCGCGGATATTCCGCCCCAGACAGTCCATGAGCCACCGCCATAAGCAACCCTCTCTTCAAAGCAGCATTGTGCGAAACGCTCTCCCTTACGTCGGTAGACCTTCTTCCTTCCATCATTGCCATGTAACACAATTTTAGACTCATCAGAAAAGAGTACACGGCTCCAATCTTGCTGTGTCCAATTTAAATGACTGCGTGCGAAATGAAGGCGCGCTGTTCGGTGGGCTCGCGTTAGTTTGGGCCCATTAGCTGGCTTGTGTGGTACCATATCGCGTTCTTTTAACCTTCTCCGAACAGTTCGAGCGCTCACAGATACTCCGTGGAAGTCGCGAAGTTGGTTTTGTATCTCAATGGAGGTAAGGTGACGATTTCTCAAGCTGGTCGTCACGATGAATCGATCCTGCCTTTTAGTTGTGACCCGAGATCGTGGCCTTTCTTGGCGACGAACAAAGCCGCCAGTCTCTAGGTACCTCCGATAAACATTTCGGACCGCAGATCGACTTAAATTAAGTTGAGCACTCACGTTTCTTTGGCTGTGTCCGGCCTGAATAAGTGCCACAGCTTGGGCGGTGACTTTAGGTGAAGTATCCATAGATTATTGATAGAACCTCACCTTAATGTTAAGAATAAGTAATGTTTGTTGCAAAACTAAAGATATCAATCACTTTTTCAAGAATTAAATCCAAGTAAACCAATAAAACCAAGTTTTCTTAGTATTCGATTGTTTGATATCAACAAACAGGCTCCAAATTGTCTTTTGTTTCTTTGAATTCTGTGTTCGAAATTCAAAAAAAGACTATTGTATGAAATTGTGAATGTGCCAGGTTCAAAACTGCATAAAAACTTTATGCTCGACCTAATATAAAATTTTAGCTAGGACCAAACGAAACTGAAAATACAAGGTGGGCCAATAGATGTGTCCAGAAGTGTATAATAAAACAGTAACGAAAGAAAAACTGTACATTGAGAATTTTCGAGAAAAAATAAGTGGCTTTTGTTAGAAAAACGTAACTGATGACAAAAAGTGACTTTTTAGAATTTTTGTCTGTTTGTCTGTTTGTATGTGTTTGGTACGGCTTCACGCCAAAACTACTGGATAGATTGAATTGAAATTCAGCAAAAATGTTCTTTGAAAACCAAGGAATACTTTAGGCTACATATTATCACGCCGTATGTTATGGGAGGTAAGCAATATTGATTTTAAAAGGTTTTTGTTCGTCATTGAATGCACAAAATAATTGAATGCACAAAATGACATGTTAGTTGCAAAACCATTTAGATAATTTTTACACATAAACCTGATAGGAATTGTAGCAATCTAGAAGAAATCAACTTATTATCTACATAATTCAGATACCCGTAATGCCATCTGTTGACCGAAAAAAGTACTAACTATCAAAAGCATGAGAATTACACCAAAATATATTTTTTAGTTACTAATGGTACTTTTAAAACGTCATAAACAGTCTTTTGATACAAAACTTACCGTTATGCATTTGATGCATAACATAAAAAAAGATTTGGCCTGATTGCTCCACTGACGTTATTTTAATTTTTTTTTTTGAACGGTTTATTCTCTCCACTCAACCTGTGAAGCACCCTGGTTGCTTCTGTACACTTGGACGGAGCTAGGCCGGCAAACTTAGCCAGGACACCTACGCACAACGGAGTCCAGACTCTACTCTATGCGTTGCGGGGTTTTTTTTATGGATGGGAAATCATCAAAATGACTTCTTTCGCTCTGGGTAGACTGGAAGAGAGTGTCAGACTCTTACTGACTAAAATCCATCTGTGTTTCTCCTTATGATCTTTGCGTTCCAGGGTCACGGTGACTCTTTCGAACAAATTCCGCAACCCTAGCAGGCTCTGGCCCTAACAGGCCCCGTCTACTTAGCTGACATCTCTTGGAGGCGCGCATGGAACACAACGCTTCGTCGACCCGGACCAGTGGCGCTATATAGGGTGTATAGCTCCATCCCTCCATCTCGCTCGAACGACTCACGCTTTAACACGTCATGGTAGGGCCGCTGCTGGTTGTTATCGGGCCGCGAGCCACCCAACGCTCGCCGTCCGCAGGCCCGTGCCTACGGTGGCCGAGAATCGCCCTGCGACTCCTAATGCCCGGGGCGTCTTCTTCTGTGTCAGCGGCTAAGGCGTGACGTTTGCCTCTCCTTCACGCGGTCCGCCCCTTCCTTTACTAGCATTACTGTTTTGCAAAAGGAGGTGACGGCGTCCCACGCCTCCGCGCTCTGGACCATGGAGTGAACCAGAGCCGGTAGCGAGAGGTCGCCGTCGCTGATCGCCTCGACGAGGACACGGCGGTACTCCGCCCAAACAGGGCAGACCTTCACCGTATGCTCCGCCGTGTCCTCTGCGGGGGTTGACTTCTCTTTTGGTTGGTTATCCCAGGACAATTTTATGTAGCTCTATCGCGTGTTAACAAACTTAGCAAGTTTCATCAACATCGTGTACCATCATCATTATCCACAGTCCAACTTCGCTCACTGCTGAGCATAGGCCTCTCTTTTCGTGTGCCAATCCCCACGTTCCTGTGCCAGCCTCATCCAGGTTCTACCCACGATGGCAACAATATCGTCCGCCCATCTCGCCGCCGGTCGACCAATACTTTTTCTTCCAGTCCTCGGACGCCACTCAGTCACTGCCTTACTCCACCTATCATCACCGCGCCTTGTCAAGTGTCCTGCCCAGCTCCACTTTAGTTCTACAATTCGTTTTCCGATGTTGAAAACCTTCGTACGTCTTCGGATCTCGACGACGTATCTCTACCAAGCATGGAACGCTCCATGGCTCTCTGTGCAACTATAAGTCTGTAAACAGCCTCCTGCGTGAGCGTCCATGTAAGTAAGTAAGTCATGGTGGGAAAAGCACACTGGTTATAAAGGCGGGAATTCAGACATTGCGGAATTTTGGCAGTCTTCAGAATGTCGTCATTTTGATAAAAGCGGCCCATCCAAGGTGTGTTCCTCTAGATACCTCCGTTTGTTGATTTTCTTTGCCAATTGTAAGGATAAGGCCAAGATAAACATATCGGTTAATCATCTCCAACAATTCATTTCCAGATTTGAATCGCTGAAGGTGTTTGCCATAACCTTCGTCATATTCATCCCAAGACCCAACTTAAAAAAAGCATCTTAAAGATTTTGAAGCATTTTCTGGGGGTCATCGAAGTTCTCAGTGAAAACCACAAAGTCAAGGCAAATCTTAAGTGAGACAGTTGGGCAGAAAATATCGCTATAGTCCCAATCTATACCCACATTTTTAACGACATCTTCTAGGACTGCTGTGAATAGTTTCGATGAAATGAAAGAAGCATTATCATTACAACGTTTCTCACTAAAAATTATTTGAACAGAAGAGGTGATACTCGACGGCGCGTTGTGTTCCACGCGCGTCACAAAAAGATGTCAGCATAAAGACGAGGCCCGCTAGGGCCAGTGCCTGCCAGGGTTGCGGAATTTGTTCGAAAGATTCACCGTGGCCCTGGAACGCAAAGGGCATTGGGACACAGATAGGTTTTAGTCAGTAAGAGTCTGACACTCCCTTCCATTCCGCCCAGAGCGAAAGGAGTCATTTGATGTTTTCCCATACATAAAAAAGAGGCAAGCAATGATAGATATTGACTGTTCGTATTACATAGACGAACACATTGATCTTACCTAGCCACATAATTTTACAATACATAGGTACACGCGAACGAAGTCGCGGGCAACAGCTAGTTCATAATAATTCTTCAACAAAAATAATAATTGTTATTGGGCCGGACATGTTTGTCGTATATCAGATGAGCTGTGAGCTAAAAGAACCACTAAGTGGGTCCCTTACAAGGCTAGGCGACATCGCGGCAGACCAAGGCGAAGGTGGAGAGACGAACTCGACTCTTACCGGAAGGACTGACCCGCAATGGCAGAGGACACTCGTGTGTGGAAAAGGGAGAGAGAGGGCTTTTCCCAGCAGTGGGACACAACGGTCTAGATTAGATTGTCATTGATCATCATTTGCAAGCCTTTTTCCAACCATGTTGTGGTAGGCTTCCAGTTTATCCGGATACAGCTTTTTAATTCTCCGTTGGATTCGCGGTCACAAGCACGACTGCCAAGCGTGGAGTCCTGGGTTCGATTACCAGGTCGGGCAAAAAGATTTACTAGGTCATTCCATTACGATTTTTTCTGACAGCCCAGAGTTTGGAAGTAATTGATGGTGTTACACCCCGTGCCTCGTAAACCACGTTAAGCCGATGGTCATACACCAAATTCTCTCTCCGGTCGTGTCGGGTTGCCGTCCCATCGGTATATGAGAGTGACGGAAGAGGGAAAGCACCTGTGTGTGCGCACACACTCGCCTGCACTGTAATATGTCCCGCGCCGATGACTAGTCTCCGTTGAGATAGGCCGTCGAGGCCGAAATCGGTCAGGCGAACTGTATTCGACCTCTACAAAGCTGTGACTGGGTGGTAAGTGGGTTACAGATACCCCTTGACAATAAATTCTCAGACTTTCAGGCTTCTGACTCCCGTAACGACTGCGTCAATGAGCTTTGTATGACTTCCAGGAGCAATCCCTTTTTTAACAAACTTTCCGATGATCAGATTTATCTCGGTATGCAATGCATGGTCACCCAGTCTCGTACTGACTTAGACAAGCGCTCTACTTGAATATCGACCCCTCTTATAATTTAGCATACAGTCCCCCTCCATCACATCGCTATCTATTTTTTTCACGTCGTTCCTCAGTACCGGTTTTTCGTCTGAATTTCACCTGCATTGTGTACGCCAATAATTCTTGTGCTCAGTTTATTATTACCCGTGGTTATGTCCGCCACATCCGTCACAGATATTAGCTGCTCGTATAATGTAAACACTAGCAGGATATAGGTACAGACAGACGAGCAGATGGTCCGACAATGTGGATACACGTAGATGATGCATTGTTGCTAAGAGAGTTCTTGACGTGGATTTTATACAGGAAATTGTCTGGCGAAAAGGCGAGTGTAGCGGAGAGTCTGCGTTTGTTTTTGAAATAGAAAATTATATGATGTTTCTTATAAGATTTTGTAATGTGAACTAATATATTATAAAGGGGTCTGATCTATGTACGAAAGTAAACAGGCACGATACTTGTGATGGTGGTTGGACCGATTTTGGCGAGACTTTCCCTTGCAGATAGCTTACGTTATACGAAATAACTTATCTACTTTAATTTTTTTTAAAGAAATAGGATTCCGTGCAAAAAATAAACCCCACAAAATCGTGAACTGACGCGGGTGAAGTCGCAGGCAATAGCTAGTCCATAATGAATAAATAAGCTGCATAATATTTTACTGACATCAAATATCATTAAAAATAGAAATTCTACCTGTACCTCGCTAAATATAGCTTTTCTATACAAGCCATGATAAATTCTAGACATATTTCTTCTTTTAATCCCAGGTTAGATGAAAGAGATCAATGAAAGCATTTGCAGATCATTTATCATAGCAATGTGATATTTATCATTTTAAATATTGTTACTGTAGATTTTAAGTTTCAAAATAAAACTTATGAAATAAATTGAATAAGTTTGTTTATATTTCATATCATACAAATATTGGTACTTAAATGTTAAATATTATGAATATGTCGTCGAAAAATTGCAAACTACGCTGTAAGATTTTAAAATATCGCGTGAAATTGTAAACTAGTATTTCTTAATAGTACTTACTAGAAACTAATGAAAAAACAAAACGATTTTTTCACAATACATCGAGAAATTATAATCTAATACAGATGTATTTACAATCGTACAGGGTTTGAAATTTCCCGGTAACAAATACTAAGAAAAAATAGTATCAGAAGTACATTAATAAAATATAATGTAACTCGTAACGTAAATGCGAAAGTTAAACTCTGTCGGTCGAATACCTAACTTGATATAAGACAAGTACCTCATTCAACTTAAGACTTAAAAGTTACAATAACCTCGTCACATCTAAATGGCTGAACGAATTAGGATGAAATTTGATACACGGATAGATCATACCATGGAATTGGAATTTTCATCACGGAAGTTTATAAGTTATCCTTTGGGATCATTTTCAACATTCACAGCTAGCGGCTAGCTCGCCTCCCCTCATTACGTCGTATTCCTCATTGCTGAGGGTCGTGAGTTACAATGTCTCTCCACCAGTTCCTGTCCTCGGCATCATGGAGCGGCTAGCTAGTACCTACCGTATAAATACCGGTCCATGTCATGAAAGTGGGTTTTAAAATGACATAGCACCTATTTATTGAACTTACTCATTAATTTAACATTTAAAGTTAGGCGGGTTTTCAATTTAAGAAAATAATTATTTGTTTAAAGACAAACATTTTTAAATGTAAAAATTGATTGTCGCTGTAAGAATATTGTGTCAAAATCCCTGACAACATTGTCATAATAAATGATGAGAAAAAAAAAACAGATGAAAAGTTCAATTGGTAGAAAATGCCTAAGGCATTAAATCCGCCTTTGTATACAGAATTTTTACTGTATAATTATTTCGGTTGTAATTCTGTACACTAAGAAGACCCTTTTTGCATGCACGCTTTTTAGGGCTCCGTACCCAAAGGATAAAACGGGACCCTATTACTAAGACTCCGCTGTCCGGCCGTCCGTCCGACCGTTAGTCTGTCACCAGGCCGTATCTCATGAACCGTGACAGCTAGACAGTTGAAATTTTCATAGATGATGTATTTCTGTTGCCGCTATAACAACAAATACAATTTACTCAACACAGAACAAAAAAAAAACAAACGTGATTTTTTTGCCGTTTTTATAGAAAATGGTACGGAACCCCCCGTGCGCGAGTCCGACTCGCACTTGGCTGGTTTTTATTTATATTAGCCTGTTCTGTCCCACTGCTGGACAAAGGCCTCCCCGAATTCTTCCAGGAATTCTTTTCCCGCGCCACCTCGTACCAGCCCTCACGGTACGCGTCTAGGTACCCTAACCACTTCTTTCTAGGCCGAACTCGGCGGCGCCCATTTTTGTGTGTTTGGAAGTTTTGCCCAACGTGACCTGCCAAGCCCATTTGAGCCTGACTTCTTACCCACGCTAATAATTCCGGCTTTGGAACGCAGCATGGTTTTATGTTGTCGAACTCTGTCCTGTCGCTTTACACATGCATGCAATCACAATAAATTTTGGCCCTCCTCCCTCCCCTCTCCGTTATCACGCTACATCTCGTCGACATCTATAATAATACCCCTACAACATACCAAATCACTTTATATGATAATCACTACACAGCAAATGAAATAAATTCAAATACGCCTGTTTTACATCTTCACAATGTAGCTACTATTCGTAAAAGTCGACAGCAGTACAATAATGGAACTGTAAAGATTGATAAATTTACTGTTAACAAGATTTACGGTACACATAAAACAGTTTTTAGAAAGTGCATCATTGATTTTAGACATAGACCAGACGAAGTTAAGCAAACAAGGCGTTAGAATATATTACCCGACTAGCCTTTAATAGTTTAACAACTCAAAATTTGTAATTGGCTTGGAAACAGCTTCATGGTTTTATGTCTTGCACCTAAGAGTATTTACCAGGTGCGATTGAGATGTGTTTAATTGTAGCTATTCATTAAATCAGAATTAGAGTTAAGTGTTAAATAAACGTCTGGGATTAGTACCGAGTTTATTTCTTGAGAAAAGAAAATAGCGCGCTCTTTGTCTTACTTTTTTCTCTTTCCTTGTACTAATTTATTTGGGCTCGACGCAATATGTCTTGTTATTCTTCCAAACTTCTGTAACATCGACATCTCAGTTATCTTTCCCCTAGTTCATTCACCGTTCATTCATAACTATCATTTATATCATTTCCCTTACGTCATTTGGAATGAAACAACGAATTTTGCCACATTTTGTATCATAGTAACTAACTTTAAATTCGAGTTCATATGATCGACAGTTATCTGTTTTATTTTTCCAAAGAATAAACAAAAAATCTGATCCAACGTGGTCCCCAAAAGACCAACACGGGAAAACCTGATGGAATTGCTCGCGCAGATTGACTTTTTGAACCGGACAACATTTCCGAATCAAAACTGGCTGTCAGGACACTATCTGTCACTATAGCGTCCGTGCTTAGTGTTCCAAAGTGTCAATAAAATAGACATTCCACGTTATTATCTTGCGTGTGTTTTATATGTTGTTTTTGATTCTGTCCCAACTCTGATCTGTCATCGTTAATTCGTCTTGTCGCAACTGTTCAATGTTATGAAAATATGAAACAGGGATACTCGCACGAACCTGGTGAAGTATAGTGATGTTAGTATAAAGTATATGTTATGGAAATACTATATTAATCATCGAACTAATATTGTGAATGCAGAGGCGGAATATGTCGCTTGAAAAGGGTTGGGAGTTGTGCTATCGATATCGAATGTTTATTTTTGTTGTGTGTTCAACGGACTGAATATCGTTTCTGTTGAAATAAATGTCGGATAGTTTAGTTATGTGATGACCTATGGACTCGAAACGTGGTCGCTCACAATGGGTCTCATCAGAAGGCTTAAATTCACCCAAAGGGAGGGGAGAGGGCAATGCTCGGAGTTTCCTTGCGTGATCGAATCAGGAATGATGATATCCGCAAGATAACCTGACCTGGTGAGGGTCGCGGGTAACCGATGGATGCGAGACGCACAGGACCGGTTGTTGTGGCGACACTTGGGGAGGCCTATGTCCAGCAGTGGACGTCTTTCGGCTAATATGATGATGATGATGAGTTTAGTTAATTATTATGATTAGCATTTGCTTTTGAAAACTAGATATAATTTGTGTGTTCTATGATCATAAAACGAAATACACACAACATCCTTGATTGTTCCAAAACCGAGTTAATTTACGTTCATAAGCCGGATTTTACTGACATTTTGTTACACACTATGTGGTTTGCGGTGACCAGACCACGGAGTTAACTTTGGACCTTTCTCCAAAGTTAGATTGCAGTTCACATGCGAAAGCTTAATGGCTGTTTAGCGTTATTTTGATGTTTGTAAATTAATCAGGCTTCGATGGCGAAACGCATGGAATTTAGCCCTCGTACCTATAGACAAAGAAGGGGTAGTCCCCTTCTTTGTCTATAGGTACGTGGGCTAAATGGTGGTGAAGTAATGGTCACCACAGTGCGTTCCCATGAGATAATTGACTGTTAGATAATGCCTATGGCATTAAGTTCGCCTCTGTATATTTATGTGTAAAAGTGTTAAATAAATAAATTTACGATCTTCACTTGGGCTAAGACATTTGCAAAAGCTAGAAT
Source organism: Melanchra persicariae (assembly GCA_947386135.1). Classification (NCBI taxonomy): domain Eukaryota; kingdom Metazoa; phylum Arthropoda; class Insecta; order Lepidoptera; family Noctuidae; genus Melanchra; species Melanchra persicariae. The sequence goes on along the minus strand of OX376661.1, from coordinate 792,288 downwards.
ATATTAAACTAATTATGTGTTTGAAGCCATATTTTACTAGTATAGCATTCTACTATTCGACGAAAACAAGCTCTTCTACTAGCCACATAATGTTTTGTTAAACTCAATGTCAAATAAATTCCAAATTCATCTCGTTGATTCAACAATCTGCGGAATTTGTTCGAAAGAGTCACTGCGACCCTGGAACGCAAAGGGCATTTGGAGGAACACGGATGAGTTTTAGTCAGTAAGAGTCTGACACTCTCTTCCGCTCTAACCAGAGCGGAAGGAGTCATTTGATGATTTTCTATCCTTAAAAAAAAAGATTGTTGTACAAAGTTTGCATTTTGTGACCTGTTTGCCAACTTAATACGTATAATAGCGTTTACATAGTCTTTTGTCATTAGATCAAGAGAACAGAAGCCGCATGTACCTGTTGTATCCCTATTTTTTGTCTGTCCTTATTATTTTGTAACTCGACATGAAAGTCTGTTCTCTGTTTCATAAATAACTGTCATTCTATATTCGCGTCTTTGGCATAACAGAAACCAACGTAGCAATTGTTTAGGTATTATATTTAATACCAGCTTCAGCCAGTGGCTTTGCCAGCGTGAAACTCGATGTTCTCCCAAGGGATATACGCATGGAATAATGGTCTACCTGTATGTCAAGTTTTTTTTTTCATCCAAAGTCTAAGCTGAGCTATGGCCGTTTCACGCGAATGTGACGCATATCTTCCCAACTTGAATAACTTAAAATTTTTTTTTGGTGTGCGTCATGCTTGGCGCAAATTAACTCTTTGTCTTTCTTTTCTTTCTTACAGCCTTTAAGACGTGAAGAGATATAAAAAACAGACAGGCATACAGAGTTCCTTTCGCATTTTTTTTGTGGATAGGAAATCATCAAATGACTTCTTCCGCTCTGGGTGATGCGGAAGGGAATGTCAGACTCTTGCTGACTAAAACCCATTCGTGTTCCTCATTATGCCCTTTGCGTTCCAGGGCCGCGGAGACTCTTTCAAACAAATTCCGCAACCCTGGGTCTGAAGTCTCGACATAATTAACGATCGCATAACAACCGAATGCAGTCGTTAAGTCCTAAGGCCGCCCGTACACAGTCACTCTTGAACGCGATCCACGATCAAAATCAATGATCTGATCTGTGGATCGCGTTCAAGATTGACAGTGTACGGGTGGCTTTAGGAGTTATCGACCGTATTTAGTTGGTAGGCGATCGGTAACTAAGTCATTACCAGCCCTGACAGGTACTTTCACATTTACAATGTTAATAATAAATGTAGATGACAGCTAGACGAGTAAACTAGCGAATGACACAATCGACGATTGAAAGAGCACGATGCTTAGGAGTAACCTATACTCTTAGCTTATAGACCTCCGATTATAACTATCTATAATACCTATATACACAGAAAATAAAGACTCCGGCAGGGAATTAATAATAATACTAAATTGTTTTTTGCGACAATATGGGAATGAACACATGTGGTTTACTAGCAATTTATCATCCGAGTCACACAAGGTAACTGGCCGGAGTAAAATAGTACCGGCATTTTTCACAATAGCTTTTTAAATTGTAAAAGTGTGGTCAAACTGAATTGTGTCGCAGTCATTGTGGACTCGCGGTTTGATGTTCATCCCGGTCATTCATCTTTAAACAAGTTATTTATTTTGCGATAAAAAAATGTAATAAGTGAACGCTGCCCACTCGTTGCTGGAACAAATTAAGACTGGTTAGGGCTCTAAAACTAATATTTAAATTGTACATTCACGTATTATATAGTAGTCATCTAAACCAATGTAATGAAGAGGTAAATATTTTTACTTGTGTTTGTTTGTGTTTTGTGTATGTTTGTTTGTGTTTAGTGTATGTTTGTTTGTGTTTTGTTTGTTGTTTGTTTGTTTTTTTTACTAAAGTAAGAAAGGTCAACAAACAAGAGTCAGGCACGTTTTAGAGACAGAAAGTCAAAGGCTTTATGTCGGCATGTAATTAGTACGAGTACTTACCCCGTAACATTTGGGCTATGTGTTATTTTGATGTATATGCTTTATTACTTCAAAATTTCATTAAAACCCCTTCATTAGTTTATGCATCAAAGAGTAACAAACATTCATCAAACATTTTGAATATATGTACAGTTCTCGTCAAATAACTTTGCCCCTCTGAAGTTGGCTACGAGTGGCTGCGTAGTAGTCAAAATACGAACGAACTGCAACTGCGCATACGCAAGAGACAGGGGCGGGGATTATGGCGCCGCGATTTTATGTCTCAGTCGCTCGTTTACGTTCGATCCATGCTTGCGTCTCGCTTGCTCCCGTCTACGTGACTGCACCTGCGCGATCTTTGCAAATGACTAACTTCAGAGGGGCAAAGTTATTTGACGAGAACGGTATCATCTCTTCTTACTTGACTATGTTCGTGCAAATTTTCAGTTCGTTCACAAATACTACACAAGAATTTATGCTTTAACAAGCCAATACAAAAGTATCGATAACTAATCGATATCGGTGATATCATCCAATCCCTAGCCCGGATCGTGGTTTCTCATTTACCCGTAGTTTGTGTTCGCATACCGTATTGACTCGGTATTAAGGTGAGAACTAAATACGTAATCCTAAATAGGTAGAACGTACCATTAGCGTCAGGATATTTATTTAAGTATAATATGTTTTGGTAACATATTCAGTGAATGTGACATGTACGGTTTTGATATCAGTTGCAGTATTGAATTTATGTTGTGTTTGTCTATTCCTATTTATGCTTAGAACCGTTTTCAGATGACTAAATACGCACTGATATAATTTAAGCTCGTCTAATTATACTATGGTTTACCGGTGAACAGTTTCCGTGTTTATCTGGATTTAACATTTAGGTCGGAGTTTAACTTTCATATAAATCAACCATTTTAGTAACTTACTTCAAAGGGTTGCAAGATATTTTAACCATTTAGGTAGTTGGATCGCTACATTGAAGTGGCAGTGGTCAGGGCACATTGCTCCCAGAACAGATGGTCGATGGGGCCGAAAGTTCTGAAGTGGGACCGCGTACCGGAAGACGCAGCGTTAGAAGGCCTCTCATTAGGTGGACCGATGAGAGTCACGGGTAGCTGATGAATGTGAGACGCACAGGACTGGTTGATGTGGCGACACTTGGGGGAGGCCTATGTCCAGCAGTGGACGTCTTTTGGCTGAGATGATGATGATGATGATGATGAGGTAGTTGGATAGTGAGACTTTTGGTTCTTAAGGTATGGAAACGCCAATTAAATCCATATCTAAATATAATATGCCTCTCTTTATAAGCATCCCTTTATTAAATTTTAGACACATAAGTATAAAATAAATCATGTGCTAGCTGTGTGCAGCTTAGCTTCTGCCAACTACTTCGCAAGCATTAAAGTCGAAAATTGCCCGGAATTAACTGTCCTATACCAAGACATGGTTTACCCGCGTGCTACATTCCATCAAAATCTGTTCAGCTATCAAGACATGATGAGGTGATAAACCGACAGACAGATTTACGGAGTAACTTTCGCATTTACCTATAATATTAATATGGATTCAACTAAGAGTGATTTATAGCAAATACAGCTGATACAGTACATCATTCGGAGATTAGGGCGGAAACAAATGTCAGCTAGCTGCATGAAAATATATGAATGAGTGCAAAACTGACATATTTATATATCCTTTTATAATAACTGTGTGATTTGTGACCGAGCGGCCATTTTGATTTGTGTGCTTCCTGTCAAAATGTTGCGTTTGTCGTTTTGTTTCAATAGTGAGCTGATTTTTATGAGTATGAGTGAGATTTGGGAGGAAGATAAATTAGTTTTGCTTTTAAAATCTAAAATTATATTCCATGTTAAGCTGGTTGATCAAGAACTTTGAAACATAAGAATGCCTTAACGTGTTTTTTTTTATATTTGAGATGGGTTTGCTCTTGACTCTAGTCTAGGTCAGACATTATTTTCAAGTGACAATGTATTAAAAAAGGATGCTATGGAATTTGAACCTTGCTTTTATGACATAGAGTGCGTTGTTCCATAGTGTGAAATTGAATCGAATGCCTAATTCAAATCCTCTATGAATGTAACCTCTCTAAGAAAATAAAAACATTTGAAAATCGCTGGATTAAAAAAAATACAAATAGTTAAAATTTGCCACTTTTTATGTAAAGGCACGGTTCCTGTGGGGCAAATGAGGCTTCGCTTCGAAGCGAAGCGTCAGGAAAAAAAACTATTTTTCCATGAAAAATAAAATGCATTCTCCTTAGAAATTATTGTAGATACATTCGGTTATTAAATGATCAATTTAAAAAAAAAACTTAACGAGTTTCAATTTTATTCCAGTAATTCTAACAGCCGATTTCACGAATAGTATATTTCTAACAAAAATCTACTTCTATTCCAGACCCTCAAATGTCCTAAAACCGAGCCAATGAGCTGCGACACACACAGCGCCGAGACGGCGTGTTGTCGCGATGCGCGGTGAAACATGCCCCGGCGCAGGCGCAGGCTCGCGTCCCGCCTCCGGGACTACGTGCGCGGGCTGCTGGCCTTCCTCTTCAGCAATGTGGGCGTCATCGTGCTGGTCGTCGCTTATACTATTGCAGGTAGGATGTCTAAAATGAAAGAAAGAAAAGAAAGAAAGAAAAAGAGTTTATTTACGCCAAGCATGACGCACACCATAAAAATAAATGAGTATATATATAAAAGTAAAAAGGGATTTTGAGGAAGATATGCGTCACATCGGCGCAAAACGGCCATCGCTCAGCATAATGCTGGAACTCGTGTGCGAGACAGAGCCACAGCGCTGGTTTTCAGCGACAGCCGGCTCAGACTGAGAGACGTCGGCCGGAGCAGCCTAAAGGTAGTTGAATAAAAAAATAAATAAGAAAAAATAATATATATATATATATATATAGATATGGACCAATCTAACTCTCTCTCAGTCTCAGTCTCAGTCTCAGTTCTCAGTCGTCTCTCTCTATCTGGTCTAGGGCCAATTGCTATATGGTTTGATTTAAACAGGCTAAAATAAGACCATGTGTCCGCGTACTGGAAGAAGCATGAGACGTCTGGGGGCAAGATGGGCAGTCATCATTGTTGCCGTCGCGGGTAGCAACTGTTTGAACTGGCACAAGAACGTGGGGAGTGGCACAAAAACGCGAGCCCTAAGCTCAGAAGTGGGTGAAGCCAGGTTGGTAGGATAATAATGATAATTCGTGTCAAACTTCAAATAAAAATTTAAACTCGAACTTAAATTCATACTTTTGAATTTAAGTTCGAGTTTAAATTTTTATTTTAATACCAAAAAACCTGGCGGTTATTTAACCGCCAGGTTTTTTGGTATTTTGTTCACAAAATCAGTAGGCCCCGCTGAAAACCGAAAATTTAAGTAGTAACAATGCGGTTACAGCTATTTTCGTGGTACGTATACCTACGTTATTCGCCACAGAATTGAATCTTTTATAATGTAACTAGCATGCTAGCAGCTCCAAACTGGCATGCAAGTAACTAAAAACCGTCATGTTTTATCTTAAAACTAGTACCTAAAGTAGTATCTTAATACTTTATACGTTTCATAAAGAAAACAAACCCGTGTCCAAAAAAAATTAAAGTCGAAACGTCAAAGCTCACTTCTAAAATTTTTAAAATAAGAAACAACACACTAAACCAGCTGAAGGTATCTCATAACTAACAAACCATTAAGACATTCTCCGTTCTTTTTATTATTCGCAGAAACACGACTTTACCAAACCCCCAAACCTGTTAAACCCTTTGTCTGTAAAAATGAAAAATTCCAGCCATTTTCACATAGAAAACCAACTCGTTTGTAACTACAAAATTCCAATTTTTCGCCGAATCCTTGCGTGCCAAACATTTGTTTACAGCTGGGTCGTCTATATCGAGTTACATGCATTAGACAGGGCTAATTTTTGTACTTAAATAGCGTTAAAAACCGGCGACAATCAATATCAAAAACACATCTAATTTCCCTACATTTTTATTACGACTGAGATGCGGAAACGGACGTTGATTAAAATTAGTAGAATTGGCCCACGGTCAAAATGTAGGAACATACTCATAAGAGGTGTTTCTGACTATTTGCCGCTGCGATGCAAATACAAACGCTCGAGCTCCTTAAAAATACTCTCTCTGATTAGAATATAATATTTTCTGAATTAAGAACGCTATTCCCGGACCTTATATACCAGCGTCAGTTTTAATTACAGGTTGAGCCTTCAAATGAGGCCGCGTTTGATTCATCGCGGAGCTAATTAATGCCTGTAATATGATTGGTTACGCTGGGCTGGCTCTTTGATTCTTTGTAGATCCCTTCATCGGAGGGTGGTTTGTGCCGCAAATAACTTTTGAAAAGGGGTAATGAATTAAAGTAGCTGTCCGCAGAAACATTGTCTGTGCGTCTTCTATCTCCATGACATTCTATTCTGTCTATTTATAGCTGTTTTTGGTAACATTATTTATATTCTTTTAACCGTAGTTTTTGTTCGTCAATAACTTAAAACATTCGAAGGATAACAGTATTTACCTAGAAGATCAGCTGTTGGCAGACAAAAACCAAACATAATAATGTCGTTTTAATCAATACACATACAAATAACTGTTTTGTCTGTTAATCGTTCGAAACCGTATTTAATAAACTCCCGAAGTCTGTTCTTCTCAGTTTTTCCTGTAATCACATTACATAGACTCTTTAAGATCTTAAACGATAGCTTGCGTCACCAGTCCCGATCCTAGTGAACGTGCAATCAAAGCCGTAATGTCGCCGTCAAAGCACCTATAGTTCTATAGGAGGGACGTCAAAGCCAGTAATCAGTTTCAAGCGCCTCAGGTATACAGACAGAGGACTGCAATCACTCCGAAGGCTATGTATTTATACCTATGTCATTTTACAATGGCTTAGGAGTAACTGTTTCTTTTTTATTTGTTTTTGCGTAAACGACTCGAAAGACCAAAATATAAGGGCGCTGTCGTCGCTACAGGAGTTTGTAAATCATGTGTTTGTTAAATGTTGGTGGAATTAAATTAAAAAGTATGCTTTCATTGAGTATTATTGCAGTTAATAGTAACATTATTGTCATCGTAGACTCGCTCATGCCCATGCGAAGTTTACGGGGGATACACCACCAACCAAGCGTGGCGATTATGGGAAACCCCCGATTTTGGGAAGGCCTACGTCCAGCAGTGGACGTCTTTTGCATGATATGATGATGATGATGATAACGTACCTACGTTACATAGATGGATAGACATACAAAAAATTGATCTACATAAATTGCTGCAAGAACGAAATAGTAGTTTATGCAACGACCATATAAAAAGGGTTATTAAAACACGAGTGTGGGTTTATCACGCGAGGCGTAGCCGAGTGTGATAATAGCATCACACGAGTGTTTTAATACCTAATTATATGCCGTTGCATACACTATTTTATCTTCACTCATACAGTTGAAATAAAATAAGTGGAAAAATAGTTAATTCCAATATGGCGGATATTCTCATTGCGTATTCGAATGACTGCGCAGCGCGCTCAAACATAGACAAAGATAAAAACTGGCTCATTGACTTAAGTCAATGAGCCCGCGCCAAAAATTAAAAAGAAAAAGTGTGCTTTAAAAATTAAAAAGTTATTTTATGATGCAGTTGTTTAAAAATCGAAGGAAAATGTTGAACTGTAATGGTTTTTTTTTTTAAATTTTACCTATCCACGAAAAAAAAGTATGTATTTATGCATTCGGTTTTGAACTCATATTTGGAACATTACGTTGTGAGTGTAGATAAACATTTTGAAGAGAATCTAGCAGTATACAATTGGAATCATAATGAGACTAGTTATTTCGATTATTTGTATCCCGAAACACGATAAAGTTTCCCAGCATATCATTAGAAATCAATGCTGAACAACCCCAATGTAGTTAACAAACCTATTTTGCCATTTAGGCCATCTAATTCCGATTCAAAACTCGATAAATATTATATGGAAACCGCAACAAAGGCATTGAACGGAATCAAAACCGCAGGAGTTGTTAGAAAGTGTTTGCAAATCGATAATTCAGTGGTGAACTGGCGTCCTTTTTGGTACACCACAAACGTTTGTTCGGCGTCTGTTGCCAAATGCTATAAAACATGATGGATTGAGGGTGTTTTGTTATGCTTTGTAAGCAATAGGCATATTTCTGATGTTGTTATGGCAATGTGGTACGATTTTATGACATGTTTTTTTATTAAGGGGCGATTTTAGAGCGCTGTATCAGGATTGTTTTAGGACGTTTTAGAATCACATACGAATTCATAACGTGTTATCTTTGACCTCAAATCTTTCCTAATTGTATTTTATAAATGTGTAAATAACTCTGTCTGTAACATTTCCACGTCTTAACGGCTTAAGGGATACTGATGAACCTTAGATCACGGGTAGTGTGTGGCCCGGAATACGATTTAGGGTAGGTACTTGGAATGCCAGTAGTATTTTCTCTTGGGATAGTTTTCAACTTTCACGCGAACAAAGCTGCTGAAAGAAGCTTGTTAAAAATAATTGGTTTGTACTACAAAAAAAAATTAATGATTTATGAAAATACCGGGCGAATAAAATTTAATGTGCAACTATTAATGGGATATTTTATTACTAAACCGAGCGGCATTAAATATTAGTTTTACGGAAAAGTTACTTAATTGGCGATAATTCTGTATTACTAAAAATAAACGTAATGATCTGCTTAAAGTGGGAAATATTGAATTTAAGCTTGCATTTATTTCAAGTATCCAAATAAAATACTAATAGCGGACGAAAAATATACTGAATGGGCGACTAAAAAAAGTTTACGAGTTCGGGGCTTGGGGCACCCCGACTCGGACAGGTTAGGTTAGGGGTCTTTAAGACCCCGCTATCCCCTTCGTGTTTATTTTTTTTAAACCACCAAGAAAAAAAAGAATTTCACTCGTTTAAATGCAAATTTATTTTTTTATAAATTATCCAACATTTCAAAGTTTAACTAATTCTGATTATTATCGTCAAGGATTAAGGTATTACGTAGGCCAAAGTAAGAGGTCTTACTAATTACTTAGACGGTGCATTTACTGACTCAGACCGCGAACACCGCCCCAAATTTAGTGGAAGCCCTCCAAAAGCCAAACTTGCTTAACTGGTGAGAACAGGAAGCTACCTACTAAAGTTGTACCGTACTTAGTCCGAAATATTAGAACAAGGTCATAACTTTGAAAATCCGCAGTCAAATGACCACAACACAATATCAATAATTACTGTCATTCCACAAAACCTTATCGCTCTTCCCTTCCAAATCAAAGGGTATTGATTGTGCCACAATAATGGAATTATGCTTGTCGCTCCACGTCATTAGATGGCTTGAAAGCCTGAACTTTACACTTCACTGAGCACTTTTAACTTTACAGCATCTCTGCTGGGTATTTCCTTTGTCATTTTGATGAAGAATGAGGGGTAGGGCCTTGCGTTATCGCGTTAGGCCGTTGCACACGATCAGGGAATATTGGAGATAGATTGATGCAAATGAAATTCCGAGTTTCATTGTGCAATCAATAATAAGAGAAATATTTTTGTTGGTTGATTTTGTAGCTGTCGTTGATTTGAATATATTGTTGGTAAAGGATGTATTCACTTCTTTTGACCATGTCATATCATATTTCCTGTTTAGATAATTCTAGGGAATCTCAGGTTCGGCTGAAAGTTAGCGTCAGGCACTAGCTGCCTGGAAATTAGGCTGAACTTGACTAGGCGCAGCCGCGAGGCACACTCTTTTTAACGCTAAAAAAACGGAAAGCTTTTGTGGTTGTATTTTTTATACCTTTCTTCCTTTTCTCATCGACTGATTGAATTCGGATGAAAAATGACACACAGGTTGATTGAAATGACCATGACCTGGGTTAAGATATACTTTAAATTTCGGTGGAATGTTCCTTTGTGTTAATTTAAACGCGTCACGAAAATATAGAAGGCAAGTAAGACGTTGATCTCAAAATAACGTTTAAAGTTTAATTCTAGATATTAAATTAGTTTGCCCTCACCGCAGTAATGGATCCTTTGTGCAAGAGATACTATTGATTAGTGTAAATACTGGCTAGATATTTAATCATAACCTCTATTTACCTTGCTTCAAAAGGCTTTCAACTGAAAGGAGGTTCTATGCGCCTGCGGATATCCTTTGAATAGATACCTACTTAATTATGCCCGGAATGTAGACAAAGATGTCTGGAATCTGTAAACCGAAGGGGATTTCTGGAAATCTTTGCAAATGTTGTTTCGTTATTTTTTTATAGTTATGCGAAGGAGTAGATAATTTCGTTATTGAGAAAGGTTAACATGGTGAATTTAACATTTCTATTTAACCGACTTAAAAAAAAAGAGGCGGTTCTCAATTCGAATATTTTTTTTTTTGTATTTATGTTCAGCGATATTTTCGCCAATTGTCAACCGATGTTTATGATTTTTTTTTGTTTGGAAGAGTATCCTCCCGGACTGGTCCCATTTTAATTTGGTGAAGATCTGATGAAGAACTTCGGAGATAGGTAACGAAATTCTTCAATAAATGATAGCAAACCTCCGGTATTGCTGAAATCGTATGTCTGTTTATTGTTTACACCAGTTTATAACATGACATCACGCCGGTACGCTGCGTTAGGGGTACGCAGATGTGTACAAGTCAACTATGGTTTTGGGGTTATCTATTCGGGCATAACTGTATTGTTTAGGAATCGATCTTGATGATTCTTTTTGCGTTGGGTTTAGTTAAATCTAACCACCACTAAAAAGTGAAAAATATTTTTTTTTTTTTAACAAAAAAATACAACCGACTTCGAAACAAAAACAATAAAAAGTATAAAATAACTATGATTTCGGTAGTCGGTGTCAAAAACGAAGGAACAACCAAAAACACCGACTTCTAAAATTTTTATAAAAAGTTTTTTTTCTATTAACTTGTACTTATCAAAGTTAGAATTACCCAGTCACTGGGTTGTGGAGATAAGCAATCGTTCCAAGTAAAATCCTGTCACTCAGCTGGACCAGTTATTCGATCAACAAGAACATATAAATACAACATTCAATTTCAATCAATTCATAAAGTAATTCTTCCTCAACAGTCTGCCCGCCACCTAACCAAAGACTTCAAAGAGAAACTCCTCAAAATTAAACTCGTGTTTTTCTTGACGACATTATGATGCTCCGTAATTTATGTTCGGGCGTCGTCCTCGGTAAATTAAAAGGAATCTGTCTTCGTGGCTCATTCCAGTGATAAATTAATAATAAGGCAATGTTTGGCATGAGATAAAAGTGATATAGTATCTTGAGCACAAAAAATGAAGACGTAATCTATTAAAAAGACATCATTATTTTTGGTATGACAGTCTTTTCATGTCTATTTGATGGAATGATCATAAAAGTGTTTTGAAATTTGCTTTTGATGAACTGATTTCGTAACGTTGGGAATGTAAGGTCAACTAGGGCAAAAAATACTAATTATACTACGTAAATACTAACCAAACGACAAGGGCTAGAATTAACATTTATACGTATATATTACACTAGTGCACAAAAACTATCCGGCTCGAAGGACCAACATTACGAACGGGCTATAAAATATTACTCTCTTTTCACAGGTTCATTCATGTTCCAAGCGATAGAAGGAGGGAGCGAGAGGAAGATAGACAATCAAATGAAGAGGGAACGGGAGAACCTTTCCGAGTATCTGTGGCAGAACGTCACTCTTGCCCTGAACCTCTTCAATGAAACGGCGCTGAAGGAGAAGTGCGTATTATATTAATTATTATCTACATGTAAAACGTCTACGATTCTGAAGAATACCAATGCTACATCTAGCTTAAAATGACCAAAAATATTGACGTGTAAAAGTGTTAAGTTTAACCTACTTACAAAATAAATATCATATATAGCATGCCTTAACTAATTAAGCTTTTAATCTCGAGGTGCAAAGATTTAATTTCATAAAGTGCAACAGATCCTTACTTTGAAAGCTGACAGCATGACGCTATCATGTTTCGGAGATTTCTTGTGACAATCTGTTGATACATGAAACAAATTCATACATTATGTACCTTTTTTATTTAAATTATTGATAGTCTCGTGTTTGACCACAATCACACCTTTTGGAAAGCGATGAGGTAGTTAAAGTTAGTTAAGACATAGCCCGAAGGATCGTCAAACTAAAGTGGCAGTGGGCAGCGCACATTGCTCGCAGAACAGATGGTCGATGGAGCCTAAAAGTTCTGCGAGAGGCCTAAGAGCTCAGCCTCCCACAAGATGGACCGATGACCTGGTGAGAGTCGCTGGTAGCCCATGGATGCGAGGCGCACTGGACCGGTTGATGTGGCGACACTTGGGGGAGGCCTATATCCAGCAGTGGACGTCTTTCGGCTAATATGATGATATTGATGATGTTGATGACGAGTTAAAGCTTGCGCACTAGGAAAAAAATACCCAGTATACTCGTATATCTATGATATCAAAGTTTTGTGTAAATTATAGGTAATTGAAGCTTACTAAAGACTTGATTCATTGTTCCCACTCAGGATCGGCATGGAACTGCACAACTACCAGAGTAAGATAGTGAAGGCCGTGCACAAGGGCTGGGACGGCGGCAGGTCCTCGCCGCAATGGAGCTTCTCCTCAGGCTTCCTGTACTCCCTCACTGTCATCACTACTATAGGTAAGGATTCAGGAAGATCATAAGCACTTGCCTGTAGGGCAGAAACCAATTTTCTGTGGAAGTTTACATGGTAATGTACACCATATTTTTTTTAGTTTTATCATTCTCTTGTTTTAGAAGTTACAGGGGGGAGGACACACATTTTACCGCTTTGGAAGTGTCTCTCGCGCAAACTTACAGTTTAGAAAAAAAATATATTAGAAACCTCAATATCATTTTTTAAAGACCTATTCATAGATACACGTATGGGCTTGATGAAAAAAAAAAAATATGTTTCAGTTGTAAGTATGGGGAACCCCCAAAATGTATCTATTGTTTTTTTTTCTATTTTTGTATGAATATCTTAATGTGGTTCACAGAATACATCTACTTACCAAGTTTCAACAGTATATCTTATAGTTTCGGAAAAAAGTGGCTGTGACATACGGAAGGACAGACAGACAGACATGACGAATCTATAAGGTTTCCGTTTTTTTCCATTTGGCTAGGGAACCCTAAAAATAGACCGACGACGATTTGTGTTTCTTCCTTATTGTATGTGTCGTTCCCCAAGTAATAAGAAAGAAGGAATGGAAGATTATGACCGAATGCTCTGTCCGCCAGGTTACGGGCACCTATCTCCGAAGACTGACTGGGGCAAGGTGGTGACCATCCTGTACGCGCTGCTGGGCATGCCGCTGTTCCTGCTCTACCTAACCAATGTTGGTAAGATTTGCATCTGATTCTTTGATTCCTTTTTCTTCTTAGTAGTGAGGAACGCCTTAATACCTAACTCAATATTATAAATACGAAAGAGAGTTTGTGACGCTTTCACGAATAAAATGGCCGAACAGATATTGATGAATTTTGGTACGAACTCTGGAGACGGTTAAAGGCAACTAGACGCGAGTGAAGCTGCAGGCAAAGCTAATAATACTATGAATTTAAACTCAGCTCATCACAGTTTACGGCTGGATATTATATAAATAATGAATTTCATACCGACAGACGTCATTCTGTAAAAATGTGCTTTATACGTTTTTCTGTGCGACATTTCCAATTGTTCTCTTCATATGAACCTTCCTCACGCATCACCGAATACATGAAAAAAATAGCTGTATTGGACCAGCCCTTCTCGAGTTTTGCGCTAAGCAACACATTTAGCGATTCATTTTTAATTACATAGATTAAAAAGTAGATTGTTTCGCCCTCTGTTTTAAAGTTTTCGGCTTTATTATTCACTTTTAATTCTGAAAATCATGAATTTACAACTTGCTTTCTTGTACGAAAACAAATAGTGAATGCTTTAAAAGATACTAAGATTATATTTTCTAAATTAAAAATTCTCAAGTGCCTCATCCAAAACGCTGGCGTATGCCATTATAATTAATCATTGACGTGGATTAATTTAAAGGCAATCGAGGGCCCTTATTATAAAATGTATAATTGCCCAAATGGATTTCTGCTAAGTAAGACAGCTCATTAAGATAAAAAGTGAGAATGATTAGCAAATCTCGATTGGATGTGGGCAAAAATCTTTGCCTTATCGTTATTCTTAGGATAATATCTGTTTGAGTCAAATGTTTCACTTTAATTAACATTATTTCTGTAGTAAATAAATGTCTGCTACTTAAATAAAATGCCAAATCTTTACAAACGCAATTTTAAATTCATCTATTTGATTAAAATTTGCTGGAAATAAGTAATATTTGAACGTCAAACTAAAGAGTACACAGCTTTCAAATAAACCTACTATTCACCTCATCACTGATACTGAGTGACTGAGTGACTGACAGATAACGCACAGCCGCAACTACTGGTCGGAAAAAGCTGAAGTTAGGCATGTAGGTTCCTTGGGGACTGCGGGATTTGTTCGAAAGAGTCACCGCGGCCCTGGAACGCAAAGGGGAATAGGAGGAACACGGATGGGTTTTAGTCAGTAACAGTCTGTCATTTGATGATTTCCCATCATTAATAAAAAGGTTCCTTGGAGAGTTTAGGGGAGCACTAAGTAATAAAAAAATCCTAAAATTCTTTCGGGAACGGTAAAAACGGGATATGCGTGTACGAAGTCGCTGGCAAAAGCTAGGGTGCTGGAAAGTACGCGGCAACACTCCTTCATTTGTTTTAGTAGTATAATCTTGTAAAGATATGAAAATAAAGTAACAGAGACCTTTCCTCAATTTGATACTTTAAAGAAACGAAATGTGTTTTTGTAGGAGTAATAGAAAGTACATCCAGGGCGGGAAGTCTCGGATCACATTATTGATTTTGATCGCGTTCGAGATTGACTGTGTATCGGCTTATCGACCGAATTCGGTCGGTAGGCGATCGGTAACTATGTCGAAACTTCCCGTCCACCCTACCCGTCGCAAAGTTTCATGCAATCCATTCAGCCGTTAAGACGCGGAGAGGTGACAGACAGACTGACAGAGTAACTTTCGGATTTATAATATTACAGCATGGATTATAAAAATTATGGTTGGTGTTTATTTTGGCCTAAACATAAAACATTGGTGAGTTCTGTTAACTATTAAAGCGAAAGGAAGTCGAAATTTTAATAAACACATCCAACTAATTGACTTGTTAATAAACAACTGAGCTTATAAATTTTATTTCCTACATATTTAGACATTCTATGTTTTAGTGGTATCAACAGCTCTTTCATTTGGTTTGAATTTTTTTACTCAGTTTAGCGAATCCGAAGAAAGAGTAAACAAGATCGAGGCGATATCGGTTCTACGCAGAATTTCCGGAATAAATCAAATATTGTTATACGAAATCAAATTGAGTTAGAATTTAATAAAGCGTTTTCTTTTCACATTGAAATCTTTGTATGCCTTCCGTCTGGAGGAGATAAAAGTTTTCGAGTTCGTCTATCTTATCAACTTTGTTATTACTGAAATCGATTTAACAAAAAGATTTCGGTAATCCTAGACGTCTGGCGATCACGTTGTATTGACATCGAGACACGCATTCGCGGTCGCAAGCGGGACTGCCGAGCGTTTCGACGGGGAGAGCGGGTTCGATTCCTAGGTCGGTCAAAAAGTGTTATTGGGTTTTTCCATTAGGAATTTCTCTGTGACAGCCCGGAGTTTGGTTCCTCGGTTAGTGCCTCGGAAAGCACTGTAAGCCGTTGGTCCTGCGCCAGATCTCTTTCTGGTCGTGTCGGGTTGCCGTCCCATCGGAGTATGAGAGTGATGGAAGAGGAAGTGCACCTGTGTGTGCGCACACGCCTGCGTCTCCGTTCAGATTGATCGCCATAGCCGATATCGGTCAGGAAGGCTATATCTATTTTTAAGTAAGTCCAATCAGTCTCACTCCTTGGACTAAACGCTGTTCTCCTTCTATATTTCGCCAGCCATACCTAATAATATTTTTTACGAAAGTATGTTAGAAAGTATGTTGAATAATGTCGTTACATACACGTGGGCGATAATAATTGCAATCCCCCAGCTCCATTACCATCACCATTTCACCTCGGCTGCAATGACAAAGTTTGCCCACATGCACCAAAATGTGCTATAAATTCTCGCTATTTCGTAAAAAATGCGTTGAGGGATTTTATAATCATGCATACTAAACCGCTGTACCTAACTAGGCATGTGTGGAAGACGTGGTTCTCCTCATCATTGTAATTATTTTCTTTAATCTATACTAATATTATAAAGAGGTAAAATTTGTAAGTTTGTATGTAGGGGGTAATCTCTGGAACTAATGATCCAATTCTAAAATTTTTTTCACTGGTAGAAAGCTACATTTCCTGAGTGCTATAGGCTATAAATTATTTTTATAACATGTATATTAACCGAGCTATCACAACTTTTGTCTAGCAAGTCTGAAAGAAATACCTCAATAAAATAGAATTATTTGCATGCATGTATATGTAGGGTAGGTGTAGGGTAGGTAGGTAGGTAGCCAGTTGACGGGAGCGAAGCCGCGGTAGATAGCTAGTTTTAATAATAAAATAAATAACGCATAATATATTATTTGTCTACGAAACAAAATTTTCTCTATAACGTAATTATTCAAACTTAATTAAATTGAAAACCTGAGAATCGTGGAACTTGATTTGCTTAGTTTGTTAAAACAATTAATTGTTTTATTTTTCTGGTGAACCACTTGGGAATTAGCTCGACGTTTGTTCTCACAAAACAATTAGATTGGATAAGTAACCTAATTAAATTTAAGGATTTCAATCTAGAAAACAAGAGAGAGATACTTGAAGATAATTGGAATTTTAGTTTTATAGCCTAGGTACCTAGATTCGTCTATATAAACAAAAACCTTTTTAGGTCATCGTTCATTTGAAAAAGGGTTTTATTTTTCTAAGCAAGATCGTTATAGGTTGAAGTCCCCACTTCAACCTAGCCTAGATTTATTAAAACCAATTTTCTTTTCCAGCGAAACTGAAATGAAATGAAAATTGTGTGATTTTATTCCGGCACGTGCTCGTTCTTGCTTGACCAATATCTCGCCCGATGGATATTTGACTTGCCTAAAAAACATAAACTTAGAATTCTTTTATAGAGATTTGTCCTTTTTTAACCGACTTAAAAAAAAGGAGGAAGTTCTAAATTCGATTGTATTTTTTTATGTTTGTTACCTCATACCTTAACCGATCATCGTTTAAACCGATTTAAAAAAATCTTGTTTTATATGTGAAAGGGTATACTGGTACTTTCCGATTGGTCCCATAGAAATGTTATAAAAAATTGTTCTGTGGTTTAGTTTATAAATCAAAATTTCTGAAAAATATATTATCCATGTATACGAAATTGCGTATTTTGCTTTCCTGTGACTTTCCAGTGGGTTTGTTGGGTGAGGGGTACCACTAAAAAGTGAAAAAAAAAAAAAAAACAGACTTAAAAATAGCACTACAAAGTACAAAATAACTTTAGTTTCGGAAGTCGGTGTTATTCGTTGTTTCTTCATAATTTAAAACCTTTTTTTTTTCACTTTTTAGTGCTACCCCACACCTAACAACACCGAGTACCTACTAATAATAAAAGGGATTTAACTCAAAGATAAGTTTTCTACCGGCAAATCTTTCAGTGATAAAGAGAGATCACATACAAGGGTACAATCACTCATCTGCCAGCCTTTTCCCACCTATATTGGGGTCGGCTTCCAATCAAACCGGATTCAGCTCAATACCAGTATCTACGTGAAGCGGCTGCCTACCAGACCTCGAAAACCCATTAATTAGGTAACACGACTAGCAAGACTGGTGTCAGATTTTCTGGCTTCTGACAATCCGTAATGACTGCCAAAGATCTACAAATGACAGCCGGGACTAACGGCTTAACGTGCTCTCCGAGGCCCGGAAAAATCTCAAACCCATCTACAGACCGACCTCGGCAAGCGTTGCTTAACCTTGAAGCTAGACCCGTGCGGCTATTATTATTTAGCCACGGGCTCATTACGCGTGCGTGTCAAAACTTAAGGACCAAATAACAGGACCTGATATTTTTGTCATTATTATTTCTAACTTTTCTCTTTATTAATGTCACGTCTACGTACCTGATGTTCTTTGTTGGTGATTGTATTTTTTACTAAATTATTTCTTACTAACTGCCACCCGCGGCTCCGCCCGCGAGAATCTCGAAAAAGATCCCAAGGAACATAATCCCCGGATAAAAAGTATAATATGTGTTATTCCAGACTATAATAAACTACCTCTGTGCCAAATTTCATCAAGATCCGTTCAGCCATCCATCTAAACATCCATCACAGATTGCCAGGCCCGCGTTTGACCACAATATCACCTGATACTAAGCGATCATGTGGCCGACGCCCCCAGGTTGTAGTTATCAAGTAACACAGACTCCGGCAGGGACTTCCACTCCTTCCACGCACTACTAATCAATGTATTTCCGTTAATTCTAACAAAGTGCTTCAATTCCAGGTGAGCTTTTGGCGCGTTGGTTCAAGTGTATCTACGCACTAGTCTGCCTGTGCAGAGGATGTCCAGGGTTCACCAGGAGAAGAGCCGCCAGGTTACGGCTGCAGGTGTGTATATTTTCATATTATACAAATAGTCAAAACCTAGCCTATGAAATCTTAAAATCTAGCATTAGATTTAATAATACTTGGAAACAAAATAATATGACGATGAAGAAAAATAACGCAAGTAGATCAACATTTTTTTATTATTATTGAGAGGGCTAGGCGTTTGACCACTATCTCATCAAGCTAGGTGATAGTGGAGCACGCTTGCCTAGAACCCATTCACTCTTGACTTAATGACCGTCAGGCTGCAGCTATCAGGAAAACAGACCAAGCAGGAATGCACTCCTTAGCTGTGCGCACAATAAAAGTTTTCCCAAAACATTTTATTAATACAAACAACTTTCGCCAATCCCAAAATTAGTTTTAGTAAACCAGCACTAGTCAATGCTGGCGCTGACATTGTATCCATAGAATCTCTCCACAAAGGCACAGTACATGAAAACGTTTTATAAATACTAAGTAGATACTTTACCGTCATCAATACTGGTCAGACAAAATTTGATATGAGTCAGTCGACACATAAAGAAGAAGAAGAGCGCCATCGAAAATGAACTTGAGTCTATAGATTCACGAGCAAAACATTCATCTGAACACCAAATGAACTGACCCTCAGATCTCCAGCACACTCGCAAAACAAACACTAATGACACCCCATCAATTGGCACCCAGTTCCATACCGGACGGACAGAATCACTCGCACGCAGCCGAGATATTTACTACGTACGAGTATTATGGTGAACCCACACGATACAGACTTCTCTATAGAATTTTGTCTGTGCAACAAAGCAATGCAGACAAATGTCGATGTGGTAGAAAATTCGGAGTATGTGTATTCATCAATTGATAAATAAATGAAAAATGTTTACTTTCTGAAGACTGCAAAGTCTGGAGTAATGAAAAGTCTACACAAACATTATATCGACATGTTTGCGTAAACAAATATTCAGACTTCATAGTTTGTACAGATATCTGCACATATAAATGTCTCTATCGTGTGGACACACCTTTAGAGCGAATGTTTGACTACACTACGACGACGGATAGAATCGAACCGAGCCCGAAAGTGCTGACCGACGTATAGACTAATGTAAATGTTTATTAACGGATCTACTGAAGGCAATTTATGTAGTATTGTAGTAGATATGCATTTGTGCATGTGAGTACTATGCTCAGGAAAAGCTGTTTGTTTTTGGATTGTCTTTATGGTTTCCACTTACAATTAGCTCATCCTCGTCTGTGGGTGTAGATGGATCATAAATTTCCTTACGGCTGTTAGCTTTCCATGTCTACTCCTGATTCATGGTTCATA
The DNA here is from genome assembly GCA_947386135.1 of Melanchra persicariae. Taxonomy (NCBI): domain Eukaryota; kingdom Metazoa; phylum Arthropoda; class Insecta; order Lepidoptera; family Noctuidae; genus Melanchra; species Melanchra persicariae. Next base: position 772,268 of record OX376661.1, on the reverse strand, counting down.
GACACATCAGATACGTCACCGATATGTCACAGATTATGAGGCGCTGTCGTGACGTGACTGGCTGTCGTGTGAGGCTCATACAACTAAACTATATTTTTTTTAATGTGACTTTTTGTGACTTCACAATCACGCCACATATGAAGTAGAAGTGTATCTACACTTTATTCGATTTGATTTTGTATCGTCTTATAAATTCATCATATAAATTCATTCATCATTCCTTTTCTCAAGATTTGGTACCAAATATCCAAGTATTTTAAAAACTAGTCGTAAATGTGTCTGCGTGGAAACTAACACCTCACTTCTTTTAATTGTTTATTTTTGATTCACTAACATCATTGATTTTTTTTCCAGTATGATTTAAGTGAAGCAGAGAGCATAGAGCGACCTCAGGCGTGGAGAGGTCGGTACCCTGAGTCTGACGTCACTCCAGAGTTCGTGGTACCACCAGTGGAGAGGTATCCTCCACCTCGAAGCTATCCTAGGTAAGCACCTTGTTGCGGAATTGTTCAAAAGAGTGATCGCGGCCCTAGAACGCATGCAAAATGCATTTAAAGGAACACGAGGAGTTTCACTTCCTTCTTCAGTTTTTCAGGAGTTCAGACTCTTACTGACTAACAACTAATCGGGTTTTAATCAATAAGATTCTGAAACTCCCTCCCGCTCCGCTCAGAGCAGGAGAAGTCATTTGATGATCTTCCATCCAAAACAAGGTAGTTTTTGTTTTTATGAAACAGTTATATTTTAAATCTTTATTGTGAGCATCTTCTGATAGTCCAAGTTCTTGATTGGATCATTATTTATTTTCCACTTTTTGCAGTTTCGATTTAAATTAGGTTTTTTGGTAGCATTAACTTTATCGGCCAAATATTTGTTGCCACTAAGAACTTTGCAGTTTAACTTTAGAGTTTTAGCTGCTGAAAGAAAGATAAAAACATATTTGACGACAGTCCGGGTACACAACCAAACAAAATACTGAAGGTTTTTACTCTGTCATCAACAACAATTGTCATAGTTCTGTTATAGGAAAGCGTATGGATCAACTTTGATGAAATCATTCTACTGAAGTTCTACCCGACTTCATGACTTTTTGTAGTAAGATCTATTAGTGTACTGTTGCCAAACAATCCAGAAAACGACGTCAACCAATGAATGCACATTAAATAGCTTCACAATCTGGCATAAGGCCTGATCCAGCAAATGCGTTTTATCTGCAATATTAATGTACTACTACACGTCACGTCGATATGGACAGCCATGTTTATTTAGCGGTTATTTAAAGCCGTCACTGATCATCCGCGGCTGAAGACATGCGATTTGTGCCAATGCTATTTGGACGATTAGTTGTGCTACTGTCTATCATGCTGGTACTGCGTGGTTCTAGGTAGAAAATAGACTCATTATTTGCACAATTATTTGTAGTTATTTTAAAAGCAGTCTTATATTAATATCCACCCATACGTACAAAACGTTGTGGGAATACTGTCATTGTGCATATAGAAAATTAGTGAAATTATAGGTAGGGTCTGTTTCCTGCTAATTTCAACCTAAGAGTCTTTAAGTCGGGAGTGATTAGGTTAATTTTAGGCAAGCTTGCGTCACATCGTCAATTTTTATCACGTGAGATTGTGGTCAAATACAAGCCTCTCCACAATTAACAAAGCTAATTGAAAAATGGGGCTCATGCCAGCAATATAAATTTACAAGCGTATACGCTGGTATATCACCCGTTTACAGGCATTCCATGATGGGTTTATGGTGCAGCTGCTTACATTGCTATCATATAGCTACATGAGTTGCTTATATTATATGTAATATTAACCCCATCGTCTTATTTTTTTTTACATTGATTACGTGGTGGGTCGCGTGCCCCTTTGAACCTTAGGTCATACCTAGAGTGAGGGGCCAGACAAAGAGAGATACTATCCGCGAGGCAGTTTTGTGGCGAACTGGTTGTGCAGTAGCGACCCCACGGACCTGATCTCCCGGAAGAAGGCTTGTTCCTTAGCTCCAGCTTTCATTTATTGGCTGGCCGGATGGACTGGGCTGGACATGTCTGCCATGCATGCCCTTCGAGCGGTGGGCCCACAAAACACAAAATTGGTGCCCTGAAATCGCGAGACAGAATTTGCAAGAAGAAACAGAACTGGGAACGGTAGATAGAATGGAGGGAGGCTTTTGCCCAGCAGTGGGACAGTTTGGGCTAGATATTAAAATATAATAAGAGGGGAAAATGGTAGGGGGAACTTCGTATGAAAGTCTTTGGATTTTGATATGGCGGCTTCACTAGGTACTAAATAAAATGAGTTTTTAATGGCAAATAGAAATATTTGAAAAGAGTTTTACAATCTAATAAGATTCGCCACAAAAACAAATGAAACTCAATGAACCAGGGTTTCATTTGTTTTCAAAGTAAGAGAACAACGTTATGTACTACAGCTTTACAAGTTTACAACTACTAATTGTACAGTGTGATTTGACTCGGAATCTAGAACGGGATTGCGTCGAGATTCAGAAATCTGCATGCTCATTACAAACGGAATTCCTGACTCGCTAACTATGTTATTTCTTGCAGTTTGGCAGCACTCAAAACTATGCGAAGTTAGATTAGTAGTCAAGTTCTGATAAGAGTTGTATTTGTTCTGCGTAAGACTTCGGGAATCTAACTGAAGTTTGTAGTAGCTAATGCTGGGTGGATTAATGCATTTAGCGTTCTGCTCAACAATTGCGGAACTCATTCGGTCATAGTGTGCAACGAAAAATGTTGGAGTTCCTAAATAATATACATAGAAACAGCTTCTATAATTATTTAAGAACTCCAACATTTTTCTTAGCCAGTTGGACAGTGATTCTTTATCAGGACCAATTTTATACGAGGTGTAACAGAAATAACGCAAAACTGGAAAATTTGTGCTCATCATTGGCTCCACCGGCCTCGACTAGTATTTATTTATTGACGTGTAAAAATGTTGTTTGCAAAATAAATATCATTTAAGTATATGTAATAATTATAAATAAACAACTTTATGAATGGGACCGAAAAATAAAACTGGCTGTTTGATATATTTTCTATAAAATCTCTCAGCTAGGCTCATATTACCATCATTTTTATCCCTCAGGTAAATTTTGTAGCGGCATTAATGCCTAAATGCACAACAAAATCCAGAATTGCGATATCAGAGTTTACCGTGCGATTTGAACAGATACAACAGCCCGAATATCAACTATCGGGCAGTTGCCCACCGGATACCACAACCGTCCGGTCGGAGGATCCTCCCTTTTCAACGGAGGTATGCGGGACCTTACACTCTGTACCGCTACCTCCAAAAGTTGTCTGACATGAAATATCAGCCCAAGATTAAATAGACTCTCCATCTCAAATTCCATACTAATGGCATTTCTGAGTTTCTTAAACTTTAGAACAATTCCAGGAATCACCATCAATGGTTCAATTACTCCGGAAACCTAATATCCTGTGTGTTGCTAGTTGCAATTAACATAATTAATTCCTGTGTGCGTCAAAATCGACTAATGGCAATAATGGATCTACAACTGATTAGGTATATTGTACGAGTGCTGGATCTTGTTTGACTAAGCACAAATTAACTCCTTTGATGTAAATTGATAGATCAGCAATATGGGTGATATGCTCGTGGTTAAAATATAACACCGCACTGGTCGATCTTCAAGGTCAGCAACGCTTGTCGAGGTCGGTCTGTGGATGGGCACCATCTTAACATACCGAGACTCCTCCGTCCTTCGGAAAGCCCGCGAAATGTCATTTGGAGATCTTTGGCAGTCGTTACAAATTATCAGAAGCCAGAAAATCTGACACCAGTTTTGCCAAGAAGTACTATGTTACCCAGTCAATAGGTTGTGGAAGTCTGGTAGGCAGCCGCTCCACGTAAAATACTGGTATTCAGCTGAATCCGGTTTGACTGGGAGCCGATCCTAATATAGGTAGTTGGGAAAAGGCTAAGCAGATGATGGGCGATATTCTAGAGTGTTTAATAATCTGGTGAAAAATAAACGTAAAAAAATTGCCTAGTTTTGCCTCGACTACATAATTATGTCGAGTCGGGTTAGCTGAGTACATTATTTTACATGTAACGACTGCCTCTGATGTTCTGTTCTGGATTCTGACTACCGATCGAAACGACTGTCAGATATAATCTGGAGGTCTAATGTGGAAGTCTCGAAGAACTCGAAATAGAGGAAAGTCTTAATAGACCAAAAACGGCTAACCGTTATCCAGTACAAATCAACTTGGCATCAAAATTAATACAATTAATTTAAAGATCGTTATGCTGGCTGATTATTTCATGTGGCCATGGCCAAATCCGAAACTATTATGAATAGCGAAAAACACTTAAAGGATTACATGAATACAATCAGATAACTTCGCATTAATTTTTAAGGAAGAATGTTGAGGACATTCATTAGCAGACAGGAACATCCGAACATACTACTTACTCATGTGCTCACAGCCTTTTCAAAGAAATTTCGAAACGGCTGGTCGACACTTCCCGTGACCCAAGAGCTGGCTTCTACTTTGGGCAGAGACTAAGCATTGCCATTCAACGTGGCAATGCTGCCAGTCTCTTGGGCACATTACCAGCTGACAGCGTTAATTTTTTGATGCTATATTTTATGTGTTGTAAGTTTCGTGTATTTTATTAATTTAATATCAACTATATTTTTTGTGGAACAAGGTACAAATTTGCGTAATAAGTATGCACAATGAAATGCCCTACTTACTTTTGTACATATTTTCTTGACATAAATAATTATGTCGGGCATTTACAACAAACAGATTTCTCTTGGTGTGAAACCACACACCATTAATGTTCGTGTTTAAACAGACAAATTCGTGTACAAGGAGCCCGAGGCGTTTTTCTTTAAGAATTTCTTTAAAGGTTTAATTACATAGACGACTTTAATTAATTATATTCTGTCTAATAAACTTGTACAGCTGTGTGGAAGACACTTAATTTTACGAGTTTTACGACGGCTCTCATTTTAATAATGTCTGAATGGAGACGAAAGAGATTTTGTTGTTATACATAGTTACTCGGTTAGTTACATTTAAAATTAATGTTGTCGTGGTTTAATTAAAGTTCTCTGAGAGATTGCGATCAAACTCTTTCTCTATTTAGTTTAATCTCTTCATGGGTAGATGCGATATCTATGTCGCAGCCAATAAGCTTGATTAACCATTTAATTGGTGGCCTAGCCTTTTCATTTAAATGCATTTTTTTGAGCGACAAAAGTGGCATCTTTGGTTCAATATCGTTTAATGACTTGCCAATGTCACTTATGTCGCTGATTAAACGCCTCAGTTCAATGAAAAGGCTAGGCTTTTGCTGCGACATCTACATAGCCAATGTAGTTATTGAGATAGACTGACGGAATTTAATTTAACGTCAAAATTTTAACCGTGCATGTGTTTTCTGAACTAACTTTGACTGCGCCTAATTGATCAGAAAATATCGAGAATGGAACCTTCTCACGCTGAGTTTGTATCGGTGTTTTTTAACAGTGTAGGTAATCAGATAGGATACAACGGCCGCATGTAGATTAATATGACAAAAAATAATAATATAGTTAGTAGTATACCCACTGTATTTATTATCACTTATCTGTCAACGTTGATGGGCTTCCATCGAATAAAACCCCATGAAGACATGGACATGAATCATCATGCTCTTGCTAACGTTTCAGATTAAATTAACCTCTTCCTATAAAATGTATTCCCACAATGACCAGGAGACCAGAATACATGAGAAGCATATCGATGCCGCAGCCCTCCCCGCGCCCGCCCCGCGCGGCCCCGCGGCGCGGCTCGGCGCCGGGGCACCGCGCGGACAGCATGGCTTCCAGCGACTTCAGCTACGTCACCTTCGACGCTCAGACTATCACTGTGCCGATTAGTGTCTGTGTCACTATCTTAGTTGGGTAAGTTACTTGTAAGCTATTCGTAGTTCATCTATGTATTCTTCATTTCAAAAGTACCTATGGTACCAGATAAACGTGCAATAACGGTCATTGACCCACATATGTACCTACATATATTTATTGACTTTCTTAATGTCAAAAACAGAAATAAAGACATTAGCTGTCCTGAATCGACTTCTATAGTGATCCTTTATGTTCTCTAGTAATGAAAAACGTTTCATAATTCATTGTTCATCCACGAAGGGATGTTCATCATCATCATATCAGCCGAAAGACGTCCACTGCTGGACATAGGCCTCCCGCAAATTGGCGGGGCCCGCGGCCTGCGTACCGCAGTGTAGCTGTAGCAATGTACAGAGAATGTTGCTTCCCATTCTCTGGTGAGTCCCTCAGTCGGCTCTTACGACACCCATTGGAAGTGATGGTGCTACTCTTTTACGTCCGACACCATACGGAACAACGAAGGGATTTAGGGAAATGTAGGTGAAATGTACTTTATTGCAAGTTTATCTAGCGCCTACCATAGCCTAGGAGAGGTCGAAGTCAAAGTGCCATTCTAATATTGAATGCGAATTTCGAAATGCCAAAATATAAATGATTGATGACGTGACATTTCCACAGCGTTTGTCTATTCCATATATTTTTAACGTTTTCACTATCGCCTGCGCCGCGCTACCTTTAGTAAAATGTCACTTGTCTAGAGCCTCAGATAAGTACTAGATCCCTTCAACTTTAACGTCAATATGTATTGAAACTGGATAAGTGCCGTATGATGACAGTGATTGAAAACCTATTTTATTCTATACAAATTGACATAAGTGAACTTTAAAAAAAAGAAGGAAACGTTGCCCCACACTATGAATTTCTCCCGTATCGTGGGTGCGCTTACAACCACATAAACCTTGTACATACACAAGCAGCCAGACCCGTAACCACTATTTTTGTTAATCGTCAACATCATCATCATATCAGCCGAAAGACGACCACTGCTGGACATAGGCCTCCCCGCGCGTATCGCCACGCGCGGGGAGGCCTATGCGTCTCGCATCTATTGGCTACCAGCGACAATCACCAGGTCATCGGTCCGTCTTGTGGGAGGCCTTCCAACGGTGTGTCTTCCGGTATGCGGTCGCCACTATTTGTTACCATACAAATATTTGTTCCATGCGGGAATCGAACCTGCGACACGCAGCGCTGCGTCAACCATGCCGTCAGTCAGAACGTGAACGAGTATCATTAATTAAAACTCCACACTAAGGCACCGAGCTCTATAAACGCGAACGCAGAGCCAACTCATAACCATACGATGTGGTGAAAGAGTAACAAACCTCCATTCATCCGACCTTACAATTTTTCGCGTTTGTTAGAGTAGGATGAAACATTCATGTTGTAACAGTGACTTTTCCACTTCACTTAGAAACAACTTACTTCAGTTAGAAATAATTTGATGTGTTAGCACTACAACACTATTGCGGATTTTGTTCGAAAGAGTCACCACGGCCCGGAACGCAAAGGGCGCTAGGAGGAGCATGGATAGATTTTAGTCAGTAAGAGTCTGACACTCCCTCCCACTCCACCTAGAGCACTACAATACTAATATGTGTTAATCCATGTATTACGGGAACGTTTAAAAAAAATAAACAAAAAACAGACGTGTGGCACTCGGAGACTGCCGCGGTAAAGCTATTGCAATAGCTTAATAATTATGCAAGCAAAACCGCGGGAAAGTAGCAATGCTTATAAATAGGGCACCAACCTCAAAAGAGGTCACATTGCATTTGACAGCTCAAAAATGCCACTCGCAACTTATAAAGATAATTTCAAAAAAACAAAACTTTCAAATTAAGAACACAGATCGTCATAGAAACAAAAAGTATCACCGCTGTGCCGGTCGGAGTGGGGGGTGTTAGGTTATTTTCGTTACGGAATTTCTGGATTCGGTCTCCACGCTCAAGGCCCGCGATAGAAGCTATGCAATAGCTTAAAAATACAAGCTATATTGAATGAAAGCCTGGCCTTCAATGATTTAGTTACTTAAAGCTATTGATTAGTAATATCATTGTAAAAACTTCATATTTCGTAAATAAATCAAAACGTAATTTGTAAGTTTGATTGCTTTTAAATTGAATACCTTGATATTTATTTTGAGAAAGGTATAAAATCTCTGTCAGATATCAAATAACGATTGTAAGTATTTCTATTTCAAGAATTTATTTGGAAAATGTTCTGATGGGTAAGCTTTATTGCGCTGAGATTAAGTTCCAAATAGATTTTGTTATTTTCCCTTAAGCGACGTTTGAGATTTCATAAATACAATTAAATTGGCTATTCTGGCTCCACTGTGACAGTTGATAAGCCTTATTAAAACGTTTTGGTATTTAGTAGAGTATAAATCTCTAGGAATTAGTTTTATTTGAGGCTTGAAGCGTATGAACTACCATTTATTGCTAAAATATTGTTGCTATTCGAGAAATCGAAATAGGTAGGTACGGAAAAATAAAATTGCTCGCAGAACAGATGGTCGATGAGACCGAAAAGTTCTGGAGTGGCGACCGCGTACCGGAAGACGCAGCGTTGGAAGGTTTCCCACAAGATGGACCGATGACCTGTGGAGGGTCTCTGGTAGCCGATGGATACGAGACGCACAGGACCGATTGTTGTGGCGACGCGCGCAGAAAAGACAATGTCCAGCAGTGGACGTCTTTTGGGTGATATTATGATGATGATAATGATGGTAAGCTACAAAAAATTTGTTCCAGGTACATAATGTTTGGCTCAATGATCTTCGGCATGTGGGAGAGGTGGGATCAGCTCGACGGAGCCTACTTCTGCTTCATATCACTTAGCAGGTATGTTATAAAGCTAAACTTGACTGTTGCGTTTTTTTATTGATCGGCATTCGGCTCGTGTAAGTAAGTAAGCAAGCAAAAGAGACTGTAACCTCTTAGTTTGTTTCGTTTTTTTTCTCAGGGTCTCAGCTACAAAAGATGCATCATCTAGTTGAAATATAACCAAAAGTGATTGACGTGTTAAGCGGTTATTTTCAACCTGCTAACAAAATAAATATCATTAATCACCACAATCTTGCCTGGTAAGCGCTGTTGTGGTCAACGACAGAGAGCACTTGCCTAGAGGTAACCTACTTCACTCTAGACGTAACGGTTGTTAGCTATTAGGAAACATATAGACTCCGGCAAGGAATTCTACTCCTTGTCACTGCAATTTTAGTTTTTGATAATTTTAGAAATGCTGGCTGCCTGTCAGTATTTTCCTTAACCGTTTAATGAGCAACTTGTTGAGATTTTTTCTCCAAAATTAATTGATTCGTCTGTACATTTCCAGCATCGGTTTCGGCGACTTCGTGCCGGGTGAGCGCGTGTACACTCCTCGCATAGAGACGTCGTTCATCGTGTGCTCCATGTACCTCATGCTGGGCATGGCGCTCGTCGCCATGTGCTTCAACCTCATGCAGGTCTGTGAAAACTGGTGCTTTTAGTGTTATAATATTAATACCAGCCTGCTATCTCTCATCGGGTTAAGGCCTCATCTCATACAAAGAAGACAAGAGCGCTGATCACCACCCTTGCTCAAGGCGGGTGATTAATGCTCAAGATTTAATTGAACTAAAAACTGGTTTGTCGAGAACGAATATCTATAGGAAAAACAGCAATCACTTAAATAGTAAAGATAGGGCCCTCTTACCGTCTCCTTTTACGCGTTCACCATACAAGAAGTATAATGAGTCGCCCACACGACTGCCCCCGAAGATTCCCGACCGCGCGGCCGCGTGGCGAGTTCGTGTCAGTCTCGACGGGCCAATTATTTCGCCTTCACCAAAAATTATAGTACCTACCTATTGAAATTATTTTTGGTCGTATTTGGCATCGTAATCACTTTTAGCGTCATAGGTGTAGCATGTTTCCATCTAAGATGCTTTTATTGATGTTGAATTATTTATCTTCTCTTAGATAAGCAGTAGTTTATTTACTTAAAGGATCCTTTTTTTTGGTCCTGTGATCCGCAAAACACATCTCGTCAACATACAACTCAGTCTTTCGCTGTCATCATCATCTGCCTTGCCTTTTCCCTACTACATTGGGGTCACCAGCTGCCTACCAGACCTCCAAAACCCATAAACTCGGTAACACGGTACTTCCTGGCAACACTGGTGTTAGATTTTTTGGTTTCTGACAATCCGTAACGACTGCCAAAGATTTCCAAATAACAGCCGGTTCCAACGGCTTAACGTACTTTCCGAGGCACGGAGGAGTCTCGTTATGTTAAGATCGGTCACCCATTCACATACCAACTTCGGCGAGCATTCCTTAAGTTTGAAGATCGACCGGTGCGGCTGTTGTATTTTAGTCAAGAGCACCTGTCAACTGCAGGAAATTCTCCCAAATTGCACCACAATACTCAGCTGCTCGTCTTCCGCATCTAGACTGTCTTTCCTCATCATATTAATCATATTAATTTAATTAGACTTCCACAAAACCCAGCACACGACTGTCATCTGAATGAAATCCTAAACACACAATATTATATTAATTTCCCCTACTTCTACATTCAAGAGATAATTTCCTCACAGTTGTCGCAACAAATGTCAGAAATTCACTGAAAATCTAGGAAGAGTAGAATTTAGTTGCAGTGTATTGGAGTCATGTCGGATTTGTCGAAAATGTTTAGCTTCCCGAATAGCGTCAATAACTTGCAGCGTGACACATGTATCATTCAATTTATTTCTTTTTGATTGAAATTGGAATCCGTCGAGTTTTGTTTTTTTTTCTGACACGGATGTGGAATTAACTTTTCGTATTGATGGTGAAGTAGTGTTGGGGTGCAACAGAGATGTACCTATCCTGAATTTAAAAAAATATATGTTTAGTCGTTCAGTCATCATCTTCCTGCCCTTATCCCACATAAATTGGGGTCGGCGCAACTCGCTTTTTTCTCCCAATCGGTCCTATCAGCCGTCACACTATCACTAACTCCCTTTTCTTTCATATCGCTCCTCACACAATCCATCCATATTTTCTTTGGCCTCCCTCTTCCTCTCTATCCATCCACATTTATATTCATAACCCTTATACATGCGTTTCATCCCTCCTCTTCTCATGACCATACCAGGACAAGCGGTTACCTTTCAACTTTTCTGTCTATGTTTGGTCGTTCAGTGGGCATATAAAAAAATTGTTTATAGAATCAAATCAATAAAAAATGCATAGATAAATCGCATCAAAGCTTAGAAGTGGGGCTTGTTATGTCACTTTTAGGTAAAAAGTTAAACGCCATGTAGACGTAACGTCACGCGAAATTTCAATGTACTAAAGAATTAACAGACAGATAGAGTGACTTTTCACATTCTATAGCAAGCTTAAAACTCGCTTTCTCTGTTTATATTCTATTTTGAAAAAAGTACTCTACTAGATTTTTAGATGTAAGGTACCATTAGAAGCAAACGCTTTAAATTATAAGTACCTACTGCTGCTCGCCGCCCCCCCCGCGCTACAACTCGACAGTCCCCGCACCAGATGTACGTCACATTCACAAGATGTACTGGAGGTACATTAAAATGAACTAAATAATGGTGTTGGTTTCAGGAGCAAGTGATGCATTACTTCGCGGGACTCAAGCGCGCCGTCAAGCGACTCGGGCGCTGCAAGAGATGACACCCTGTATATATGTACATAGACTAGTATACGATAAATATGTTATAATATTATGTTACACTTAATAAAGACTTATTGCTATGTTAATAAGGACATTGTTTAATTATTTGTGCTAAACTGAAAATATGAATGTATTATAAAAACCGTCACTGTACTGCTACTGCAGTATCCTGAACCGGAAACCCTGTTACATTTTTCAAATTGCAGAGAACAACATTGCACTTTCTAACAACAGACAATTAAATTAACTCAAAGCATCCCTTGAAAATCTCTCAACAAAATGAAACAGCCAACACAATACAAAACCGAGATTCGTCCAGAAAACTCTCACACCGGAACACAAAGGTGCATTTTAAGAAAAACCCTGCAATTCTTGCTCCTACCAGCACTTACTAACATTAGGTACTTAAGAATGCATTCGTTCTTCTCAGCTCTCCTTGCCAGGATTCAGTGGGACGTGAGACCGCTTGAATGGTCGCCTTTGTGCTAGTTTTTTCTCGACGTATGAAAGCGTGCGGGATGTGAGGGAAGGCAGTTTATTTTTAAGAGTGCTTGCTGAGTTATTAATGTTTTTAATATGTGTTGACATTTTTAATTATTATGATGTGAATGGTTGGTGTTTAAGAGCTTTACGTGTTGAAGTAATACATTTGCTTGGTATTGTTTACTTTGGCTCTTGCGTTAGGTTTGAACACGATACAACATAAAAAATCTCAGATTTATATGGTCTTGACGATTTCTAAAATCTTCATTGGGCTCACAAACATTGGACTGATTAATAATCAGTAAAAAAAGCATAAAAAAAGACGAAAGAAGTCCCCGAAACGCCCTTGACACGATAAGATAATCTTCCCAATTCGCTACGAAGTGGTTCCTAGTGAATTGGGAAGGATATCAAATCGTGTATTGTACGTAGTGTACCTACTCGAATGAGAAAAACAAACATGGATAAAATAACCAACTTTTCCACTATCACAGAAAGAATAACTTATCAAAGTATTATCCGCTACAGCAACTACCAAAGCAATATTATTTTAACTACACTACTCAAAAACTTCAATTTAAAATAGTTTAACCAAGCCCGAAAAACTTCTATTTACACAATAATCTACTCAACTGAAAGTCAACAGCTTCAAAGCGACATGTAACTTAACTACACAAGTTAAAATTAACTGACGAAATTCTACGACAGCATAATGTCGCACTCGTGTATTCGCGTATTCGTACGTAATAGGTATATACTCGTAGTATTAATACGAGAACGGAACCGTTAGTACGTTAGTATGGTATAGTGCAAAGTTTATGTTCCACGCTTTTTGCTAGCGTGAGGTGCACTTGAATGCATTAGTTCGTTCGGGGCTGTTAAAACAGCGGAGGTTAGTTGTAAAGCGAGGCAGTTTATCAAGCGGAAACGATTTCTAAGACTTTTGAGCTGAGACTTTATTACGTGATTAAACTTTTACCTACTAAGCAGTCCAAATTACTTCATCATAATGTCAGCCAAAAGACGTCCACTGCTGGACATTGATATCCCCCAAGTGATACCATATCTGGCGGTCTTGTGGGTCATCTAGCGAACTCCCGCAGGCTTCACCAGGTTATCGGTCCACCTTGTAGGAAACCTTCTATTGGTTGGTCTTCCGGTACGCGGTCGCCACTCTAGAACCTTAAAAATTATGGAAAAATTTAGACAGAGCTTCAGTTAATAAACTCTGTTACAAAAGGACAGTTTAGGAAGTGTTATTTTTGTCCGTAATTTATAGACATATGCAACGTGTAATCTGTTACACGTTGTATGTCTATATAAAATAAAAACGCAATACCTTCTTTCTAATAAGGGGTCATTTTACTCATCATTATGAACAACTTTCACTATGGGACCAACACTGAAATCGAGAAAAAAAATCAACTGCTCCAAACATTTTTGTGCGCATAACTCGACAAAATGTACTGAACAGCTGATTTTTTTCGGGGTTGGTCCCATAGTAAAAGTAGTTCATAATGTTAAGTCCAATGACCCCTTAAGAGATATTGCGTTTATTCTGTTACACGTTGTACAGAGTATATGATGACAATAAATTCTAACTAACATTATTTCATTTTGAGTGACCTCGAACCGTGTACCGGAAGACGCAGCGTTGGAAGGCCTCCCACAAGGTGGACCGATGACCTGGTGAGGGTCGCGGGTAACCGATGGATGCGAGACGCACAGGACCGGTTGTTGTGGCGACACTTGGGGGAGGCCAGTGGACGCGGTCTTTCGGCTGATATGATGATGATGATGATGATGATGACCTCGACATATTTAACCTTCATTTAACATTTAAAAAACCTTTTGACCCTTACACATATAACTCAGTACTTCGGTCGGTTTTTACAACTATTTTATTTGCCATCCTATTTATGTCCACATAAACCAAAACCTTCGTGTCCACCCTAACGACGACGAGTATAAGAATACGTTTTATATTTAAAACTAGCGACCCATCCTGGCTTTGGTCGGTGCAATAGCGACTTTTTTCATCTTTATCTTAGTAAAATATTATTTACTTAGTTACTTAAAAAAGTTATAAATTCTCGAAATATTAGTGAAAATAATATAACCTAACTAATATTATAAATGCGAAAGTGACTTTGTTTGTTTCGCTTTTACGTCTCAATCATCTGCCTAGCCTTTTCTAAACTATATTGGGGTCGGCTCCCAGTCAAATCGGATTCAGCTGAATACCAGTATTTTACGTGGAGCGGCTGCCTACCAGACCTCCACAACTCATTTAACTGGGTAACACTTTTACGTTTAAATCTGAACTGATTTTAATAGGTGGGACCTTGGAGAGGGTTACAGGGCGTGTTACGGTTACAACATCACACACACAAAAATAGCAAAACCAAAAAAATAACACGTTTTTTTTCAAAAAATAAAAAAATACCAAAATTCCCGAAGAAATGACTTTTGAAGCCTTTTGTTACAGTTCTGGCTTTTACTTTAGTTCAATCACAAATGTGACGTCACCAATTGCATCAGACTGCTTGAAAAATCATTTCTTCGGAACTTTTTAGCCGTTGCTTGTGGTCGATTTTTTTTATTTTTATTCCTTAATGTATATCAGCTACCCAACATCACCCTTAAATATGACCACGCACTTCTAGAGCACCCTGTGTAGGCAACAAGCGAGAATCTATATATTATGAACGCTAAATGAAGCCGCGTGCAGAAGTTCCCCAACCAAAAAGGCTGGGTCCAAGTTTACGTAAATTGCATATAATTTGACTAAAAGCCGGCTGCGACACAATTTGGAAAATGACAAGTTTAGAAGAACAACGTGGTTACACAGACAGACACATCAAAGCCGCTTTTTATACATGGATTATAGATATAAACACTATCATGAAATGTTTTAACTCGCCGGTTTTACGGCCCGTCTACATGAGGGTGTGCTATAAACTTGGGCGCTCAGTAGAACTGCTAGCACAAATTAAAGAGGTTAGCGAAGGAACTTGGCGATTACTCTGCCGCACTGCCATACGTTTTGGTCGGTTAAAAACTTTCACCATTATGAGAATGGCTGGCTATTTGTTTTATTGCCAGTATTTTTTCGAGTTTGGCAGTATTTTCTCGAAATACCGATGTTTCTGCAGACGTTTAGTGTCTTGAAAGACCAAATTTAGTTTCCTGGGGTTGTTAGTCATGATGCGGTGGTGTGGGTTTGTTTATCTAGTTTTAAAAATAACTAAGATGCATTAATTATTGTCTGAAGTTTAAGGCGACAAAAAAAATATATATTAGGAACCATGACCAGGTATTTAGCTGCCATTCTATTCAAATGCTGTAATCAAAACATTCCTGCTCTTGATTCTAAAAATATTTTATCTGCGTGGTTTTCATTGTCATGAAATAATTTCAATATTGTGTCACCTATTTCTTACACATACACAGCAGTGCGATTCTGTAAACATGTAAACACTTGGGCGGGGTGCACGGTGAGTTGTCAAACTATACAAATGAGATGACAACTCACTTGTCTTTCACTCCGCCTAGTTGTACACCGTGAGATGTCGACAGAATCGACCGGCTGGGCCAAAATAGTAATGTGATGAACCGTCCACATCATATGAAGAGAAGAAGACTCCAGAAACAAGTGTGAAAGATGAGAAAACAAACTATCAGGATTTATACCTGGTGTGCAGCACCTAATGGGTTTCCTCCATCATTTCAAAGTGGTCATAACTTTAAAGAACTTGTTTAAAATACTTTAAAACCGTACGGTCGGAAGTACTAACTCCTTGGTATAAAAATTACGGACTTGCTTCGACACTTGAGATGAGTTTAAGTAGTTTTTAAATAATGCTGAGATAGTTCCCGTTCGCATACTGCTCAGTAGTTACCTCGCTTAGGAACTTCGCACATTCAACACTGCGTGTCAGAAGACGTGTGATTGAGTCCCAATTTACAAATTATAAGAATAGCATGATTATAAAATGTATGAATAATGATTATTAATATAATATAATGTATACTGTATAATTATTGTAATTGGATTATGTATTACATATTTATTTAACTTTTTATTTGGAACCATTTAAATTGCAAAACAACTGTCAAATTGTGTTGTCATTAATTCTTAATTCGGGTTCGGGACTAATCGTAAGTCCGTAGGTGATACGGAGTAGAAAACGCGCGACACTAAGGCCGAAACTACGGACTTCGGGCTTACAGAGTAAATCCCCTGAAACCTAAAGGGCATGAAGAGACGACACTCCCTTCCACTCTGCCCAGAGCGGAAGAAGTCATTTGATGATTTCCCATACTTAAAAAAAAAACACCACAAAATATAAAATATCACTGACTTCTGAAATTAAAGTTATTTAGTGGTACCCCACAAGTAACAACACCACTGAAAAGTCACAGAAAAGCAAAATACGCAATTTCGTTTACTTGGATGACATATTTTTCCCACCTATTTTGATTAAAGACCGAAATACTAAACTGATTTTGATGAAATTTCAATTGGACCAATCGAAAAGTATATCCTTTCGCATTAAGGAAAATTTTTTCAAATCGGTTCATTCATCATGATGGAGTTATGATTATGAGGTAAACGTAAAAATTAAAATTTAAACATAAAATACAATTGAAATTAAAATACAAGGAATAATAGTCAAAAGCACACAAGGACCATTAATTAACAGAGACCCATCATACTAAGGTGCCTTTACACTTTACTAAAAGGTTAACAATCAATCTTTCGGTACGGTTATAGTGTATAAATAGAGGTGCTTAGTTTATTGTGTGGTACCTTTAGTGCCACTTTAGTGAATGTTTATGGTACTGTCGGTGCCGGGCACTTATTTTACGAGTAGGAACGATTTCGTTGATGGAGCGTAGTTTAGGGCAATTGTGTTTATTCGGGTTATTGATAGTGCTGAAATTAATGATGAATGTGATAAATGGTGTTTATACTGTAAATTGTTAGAAGTAACACAACATCGGGTTTTTTATTTTATGTTTTTTTTATATTTTCCTTTCAGATTTTTTCGGAGCCCTGCTGACAATGCAATGCTAATGATATTTTAAAAAGTGTAGTGCCTGGCAGTTTTATTTGATTTAGTTTGCACTAAATATCAAGTGCCAGGCATTTTTAATGCTATGTTTTGCAGCGATATGAAGATACAGCTTGCAAATTTATCACATTTAGCTTATGTCGCAGCCAACTAGCTTAATCAGTTAGCCTTTTTATTGTACTGCGCCGTTTAATCAGCGACATAAGTGACATGGGCAAATTATCAAAAGATGTCACTTAGGTCGCTGAAAAATCAGCGCATCGAAATAAAAAGGCTAGGCTTTTAATAAAACGGCTGATTAAGCTAGTTGACTACGACACATGTACAAATAAATAATTATAATGTACCTACTATAGTAAAGTTTCTTTAAACCAAAGGTTGACTGGCAGAGAATGCCTTGTTGCATTAAGTCCGCCAGTGTGCTACTACTAGACATAAAGTTTAAATAAATAAGTGCAAAAGAACAGAAATAGCATTTCTGATATAACCCTAGAACATCAATTTTTGAGATTAACCTCACGTACAAAATCTTGAACCATATAAATGCCACAGAAAAACCAACACCTTCAACTTTATTCATATCACTGGTAAACATACATTTTTCAGACCGCCGCAGATACGCACAACGTTCTTTATTGTTAAAAACGTACCCTCTTTTACGAGCACAATCGGGTAAATGGCACATAACGGAGCGGACACGGTCATATAAAATGTATCACTCATACGGACTTGGGACATGTTGTGTGTGTTGGTGAGTGTGTTGTGTCCAATGCTGCGATTGTTTTGATTGTTGTTTCAAAGTTCTTTGATGTGTCGTGGTCTCGTGGAGTTTGGAAGCAGTGGATTTGGGTAATGGACCTTCACAAGTTATTTTTATTCCTGATTAGCTTTAGCTCGCAACTTCGGCCGTGTTTATAAAGATTTTCGGAAAAAAGTATAACCGTATATATGTATAGTCCTTCTGACCGATTTCGACCATGGCGGTCAATCTCAACGAAGATAGCCAGGATATACAAACACAGATGCAATCCCTCTTCTATCACTCTCGAGAGATCTGGTGCAGGGCCAACGCCTTTCCGAGGTACGGGGGTGTCATACCATCAACTACCAAACTCCGGACTGTCATAGAGGAATTCCTATTGGAAAAACCCAATAACACTTTTTCCCCGACCTGGGAATAGAACCCAGGACTCCACGCTCGGCAGTCGCACTTGAGATCGCGAGCATAATCGTATAACTCATATCCATTTCAATGGTTTCATCTATCTCTCTACCGAATTTCATCGAAATCGGTTCAGCTATTTAGGCCTGAAAGAGAGACAAACAAACTCTTTCACTCCATACCGCTGTGATGCGTACCATATACAGTATGTTGTAACTAATGGGATGATCTTATGCTACATTCAAAATGCACAGTAGGAACCATTGCACCAGTACTATAATAAGACATGGCATTATAATGACTCGAAAGTATTTCTAACTAGCCTGGTAACAGAATCCATAGGTACTTTATGAGCTGAGAGATGAACACTTTAAGGTACCATTTTTTTTGGATGGTAAATCATCAATTAATGACTTCTTTCGCTCTGGGCGGAGCGGAAGGGAGTGTCAGACTCTTACTGACTAAAATCCATACTCATGCCCTTTGCGTTCCAGAGCCGCGGTGACTCTTTCGAACAAATTCCGCAACCCTGCCCCCTGGTACCTACAACTAATCCACAAACACAGTAATCTAAGGATAGTGCTATGCATAGAGTTTCCAGTTTTCATGACAGATTGAGTCAGGAATCTGGAATGAACTGATCCGACGGACAACCAGATCAATTAAGCCCTCAGAATAAGTAAGCAGAAGGAAATTGGCTAACTTGGTTGATGACCGTTGGCCAACGACGATGAATAAATTCGCATAACAATCAATGGATATTGTCCAACTACCAATGTTGGTTCCAACAGTCTTAAATAACGCGGGGATTAGGGTCGAGCCACACCTTACCGCGGGCCCGGCGTAAGGATAACTGACTGCGACATATTTCTTTCTTCATTTCCATAGCGAGTGACACTTTGAAGCAAAATGGCGCTGGAAGGGTTTTCTTGTACGGTTATAGTGTCAACTTGTCATTTTGTGCGGAAGCGGAGATGTCGGGGTTCGTGTATTTTTTTTTGTTTTGTTTCTTGTTGAATTTTTGGGAGACTGCGTTACGATGAAGGTATTTTATCATAAAACCTGAGTTTTCTCTGACTCGACGGTGTAACGATCTCTTGTAGACAGATGTGTTTTGTACCGAAAACTATGTTTGTTTTTACCCGACTACCCCAGACGGAGGGTAATGTTTATTGAGAGTATTTATGCATAACTTTCTATGGCAAGCTCTGTAATTTAAACGGCTGGAAAAATTAAACAAATGAAGAATCATAATGTGGGCCGTAAACGTTCAAGTAATTTGATCAAACAGGCTTAAGGTAAATTGGCTGTAGGAAAATTTGTTCAGAAATGAGTCGTCAAATGGCATGAAGAAATGCGAAATTTCGTATTTCTATTTGATAAATTAATAGTTTAAACCAGCCTGTTTGATCAAATTACTTGAAAGTTTATGGCCCGCATTAGATTAGTTTCTAGCGACAGGCTGCATGATTAAAAAAACATCAAATCAGTGATTTAACTAAAATAAATGCCACCAACTGCATCAGACATCATTAAATTCCAGCGGCCATTAAAGTTGAGATTAACTAAATATTCCTGCGGATCCCATGGTATTCGAATGAATACTGTGACCACATTCTAAGATTTTATGAACAAACAAAACGCACAGAAAAATGGAGTATTCCGTTATAGCTACTCACCAGTTTATCTCATTTGGTGCTAACTGAGCGTGATCACGACAGTTCACGACTGAATAGATTACTGCCATCAAGATTGTGCCTCTCAGACAGAAAATCCTATTACAGGATTATGATTAGCTGTAATCTTATTGTAAGGTGGTCTATAAGGCTTTCTTTTTCAGGCACATAGTAATAAATCACATCAAAAGAGACTAGCTTGGCTTTCGTTTTACCTACCTGATCATATTGAAATTGATTTCTATAGATATTAGGTAAAAGTTTGAATTAGGAATGATGATATCCGCAAGAGAACCAAGGTTACTGTCATAGTCTGAAGATCGCCAAACTGAAGTGGCAGTGGGCAGGGCACATTACTCGCAGAACAGATGGTCGATGGGGCCGAAGAGTTCTGGAGTGGCGACCGCGTACCGATGGATGCGAGAAGTACAGGATCGGCTGTTGTGGCGACACTTGGGGGAGGCCTATGTCCAGCAGTGGACGTCTTTCGGCTGATATAATAATGCTTGGAAATTTGAACATTATTTTGACAACCTTCTTCGAGATAAATCGAAATTGCTGTACTGGCCAAATACATGCGAGCAGCGGCCAGCAAAAGTTGTATGAAAATCCGTACCTGTCGTGGTTTAGCGGCCAAATAAATAACATGATAAACTCATAATAATATCTGTCGTGTAATTTAAAAATTAATTGGTCTTGCCCATTTAAAACTATACATTACTAGGTTTACGGAGGCTTTACCTGCTTGAAAGCCGAGAATGGACTATCAGTTTCGCACACTATACCTTAAACCGAAAATATTAGGTTTTTTTTGAGGAGGTTCCACCCAAGAAACGTGACTTTTTATAATTCTTATGTGAAAATTCTGGGTTCGGCTGATTACGTTACTATTTCCTTATTCAGATCATGGCCTTACCATGCTCAAAACATCGACCAAGCCGTTGCATACATCCAGTCTTTCACATTCATAACATTAGCAGTAAGATAAAACCCTTTCCCTCTCCTCAAATAAATAACAAAACAGTAACTGAACTAACACAAATAGACAGCAAACGTCAGCTACTTTCCTCCGCCATTCTTCCGAATACTCTGAAAAAACTTGGTTCTTAGACAGTAATATATTCGTATCGGCTTCGACAGTGCGACGTAGCCTGCTTCCTATGTGGTAGAGGATTTATGTTTTCCGCTCGATGGAGTGTGGCTGCGGCCTTAGGAGCAGCGATCAGATTAGCGGGGAAGTGTAGGGTGCAATGGAAGATGGTTGTGTATTGATTTTTGTGCATGATGTACCTACATTACCACATTTGCAACCTGGTATATGAGTCAGCTATGAGTAAATTCACTTATACTTTATATGAAAAAAATCAAAGATCAAACGTTTTGATGGAGCAAATCAATTTTTATTTAAGTCATTTGCGATATGTTTGACTAATTAACTGTTATAAAATGTTTACCGGTCATTTCATGGCCACACGAGTAGTGTTAGGGAATATTGGGACTGTCATATTCTATTATTTTATCAGCGGAATGCGTTTCCTTTACGTAATTGATAAACTGTATTCAAAAATGTGGCTATCTCTGTTGTTACGGTTCCAAAAGTTCGTATGAAATAATGGAACCTTTATATTGAATCTACTGGACCCGTTCTGTAGAATCTACTGGACCCATTCTGTTGAATCCACTGGACCCATTCTGTTGAATCTACTGGACCCATTCTGTTGAATCTAATGGGCCCATTCTGTTGAATCTACTGGACCCATTCTGTTGAATCTACTGGACCCAATCTGTTGAATCTACTGAACCCATTTTGTTGAATCTACTGGACCCATTCTGTTGAATCTACTGGACCCATTCTGTTGAATCCACTGGACCCATTCTGTTGAATCTACTGGACCCATTCTGTTGAATCTACTGGACCCATTCTGTTGAATCTATTGGCCCCATTTTGTTGAATCTACTGGACCCATTCTGTTGAATCTACTGAACCCATACTGTTGAATCTACTGGAACCATTGTGATGAAATTTGGTACGGATTTTTCATATAAGCATAGATAAGAACCATACACAGTCAGGGAAAAGTACGTAACGTCCGTATTTTTTAACTAATTTCCAAAAGTGAATCCATCATGACTTTTGTCCAACAAATAAGAAAATAAAAATAAAAAGAAGGTTTAAAACTGCCGTGTAAATGTAACTTGTAACGGAACCCTTCGTGCGCGAGTTCGACTCGCACTTGGCCGTTTTTTTTTAAATAAAGTTCATTTAATTACCGTCTCGATGAGCTAAGCGAACGGTAAATAATTGAGCGATGTCCCCCACCGGGACAGCACATAGCTATTAGCGGGCTTAAAGAAAAATACGACTCAGACAGAATACCTAGACTCACCTGCTTAGACGAGAATTGAAATATATATCGTATTTACAAGATTTACTAGGGAGATTGGGAGATTTACCTACCCCGGGTTCCTAGTAGATTATTGAATTGGATCTGTTGTCGGAATCTCAGGTAAAGGCAAAAACAAAATTAAAATATAAGAAGTACTTATATTTTAATTTTGTTTTGGTTGGGAAATCATAAGAGGGCCTAGACAAAGTGGCATGACTGATCCATGTCCTGTATCATGATACAGGACATGGATCAGTCTATGATGATATCCGCAAGAGAACCAAGCTAACCGACGAAGCCCGAAGGATCGCCAAACTGTAGTGGCAGTGAGCAGGCCACATTGCTCGCAGAACAAAAGTTGTTGGAAAGCCTTCCACAAGATGGACTGATGACCTGGTGAGGGTAACAACGGGTAGCAGATGGATGCAAGACACACAAGACCGGTTGTTGTGGCGACAGGCGCGAGGCGTTTTTCGGCTGATTCATATGGGGCATTCAGTTGAATACTATAAATCGCAACAAATGCAGAGTCTATTATCTTTTAGATCAACTTCACTCTGTAATTGTACGTCAGGGATACGATAGTTCAAAATAATTAAGGTCAATCTTGTACCACGTGATGTTTCAACAAACACAGGGTCTGTTTGAAAACAGACCCTTGTGTTTAGAGCAATGAACCCTAATTAAATAGTTGTGATTCGTTCGTATTTTATTTGGCAAAATTTTAAATGTTTTAGGCGAAAGTAGAGTTTGACTTTTATACTTACTCAAGTCCAAATTCCTAATTCAGAAAACGGTTGTCATACACACGGCTGTCATCGCTGATAGAGTTGCACTATGTGTATCTAGGCTATGTCTAGGTATTCATAGGCACTCGTAGAATTGTGGGGTGATAAATGAGAATATTGTCTGACCTTTCTAGTACATTCAAATAAATTGTAAAAACTCCGAGATGAACAAAAACTATAAAACTCAAAACTGGTCGTAATTTTGATTTCGAACTAGCAGCAAACAACAAAAACAAACTTGGAAGAATATAAAACGTACTTTTAAAATGTTAAAATTAAAATATATTCCATATTTTATTTTATTTCAAAGCTGTTAAAATTAAAATGAACATTCAGTTGCATTTTAAACCCGAGACCGCCACAGACATTACTTGAACAAAAATAAAATAAAAATGATGACAATTATTATTGCTTCTCGATTTTCACTCAATTTACTCCAAGCCCTGTTTTAAGTACACGTGACTTAAAACAGGGCTGTCAGTTTTGAGTTATGGCATTTACTCTGAGTGACGGCTGCCATTCTTGAAATTATTATAACTAATAGTAAATTATAAAGCAGCTTGATGGTTTGACAACCTAAACTTAAAATATCAAGAATTGCTTTAAACTGACGCCTTGAAGAAATAAAGACTTCGTCTTTTCGATTACTTTAATTTTAGAAACTTGCGTATATTGATGAAACTTATGAAAGTTTATTTCGTTCTTATCCACAATTCACACATAAGTCTGCTGCTGCTGGGCATAGGCCTCCCCCAAGAACCGCTACATCGATCAGTCATATACGTACATTAAAAAATCTAATAATTTCGAAGTCAATTGTTTAGTACACAAACGAGAAATGTAACCTTTCCTACGGCAAAAATCTCAGATATTTTAATTTTAGATTGTTATAAAAAGCTAGGAGGACACTTTCTTACAAAAAACGGTACCCTAATCAAAGATTTTAAGTGTTACCACTGTAGTCATACAACCAGCTCTGATTTTAATTTATAGACTACATCGCAAAAATTGTAACACATTAATAAAGAAACAATCATTTAACGTTTCTTTGTAACCGTATTACGATTTTAACTCGTGCAGAAAAACAAACGTGTAAACCATAATTCAAATTATTTTCGTGTTGGCCGATTATAAAAGGTTTAAAACAGACACTGCCAAATAAAAACCCTTATCAAGCTTAATGAAATAAAATAAATATGTACAAAAAACATATGACATACAACCCTAAACAAAGTGTTTCAGCCAAGAATAAATTTTAATAAAAGAATTCCAATAAAAAAGGCTCAAGTTGGACTCGCATAACGTTTGGGCGTGAATGTACTCATTATAACACTCTTGTGCGTAATGTTCGTGTATGCGAGACATTTAATTTTGTGCGTGTCTGTACTCTTTGTCTTTAATTCTGTCTGCCATTGTACTCGCTGTTTTTTATTCTTTCGGTAAATTATTTCGTATCGCTGACGTGCAAATATTGGGCGAAGAGTAAAGCTGTTCTGAAATAAAATGAAAGCTGCAATTGGTGAGTATTTCTCGTAATCAGTTTATTGGTATCCTTTGTCGATTGGTAATTATACATTTATACGCAGAATGACGCAGCCGAAATTATCTTTAACTGGAATGACTCGTGGTCAGCCATGTTTTATCACGACTAAAGGTATTGGTTTCCAGTCTGGTTAATGCATCCAGTTGGATGCAGCGAAATGCCATTATTGCTATTAATAATAAGACATCTCTATTTTATTAAATTTGAAATTTCTATAAAATTATGTATTAAATATGTAATTTATTTTTTATGTTTTATCATCGATCCGAAGAATGGTCAATGTTATGAACGCCATTTATGTCACTTGCATAAGACCAATAAGTATTTTTTATAATATTATTAGAATTATTTTTATCAGTTTTTTTCTGCATGGAGCAATTGACATTTAATAATAATAATAATAACTTTATTTCCAAGCAAGCAATAAATATCTTAAATACTAGGATACAAGCAGTTTGAGATACAGCTTATGAACAAGCACAATTCAGTGAACATCTGTGTCTGAACTAGATAACTAAATATCTGTATTTCAGACAGCAGCGCTCTTCCCTTAAATGTTAACAATTCACTGTACACAAGACAAATCACTAAAGCAAAAGCAGAAATTTATAAAGAGTAGGAAGACCTCCCTGTGATTGTGAGATTGAGTGATGGTGTGTGTATGTGTGTAGGAGGGTGAGTTAACGAGGTACATTAAGTAATTGTTCAGTTTCATCATAATTAAGTTTATGTAAGTATTCAAATAGTTTCCTCTTGAGCTCTCTAATATTTAAACTACGTACATCGATTGATTGGCTGATTTTGGTATATAAATATGGACCCAAGAAAGGAAAATATCTGTTCGCGAATCGGTGTTTAAATTTTGGTCTATTGGGGAAGGTTATGTCTCTACGGCGCTTTGAAGTTATGGCGATTGTATCAGAAATAAAGCTTGAGTGTTGCTTCAGAACAGGTGAGCAGGATGAAAAGTTGACGTACTGAGAGGACTTCACAGGATTGATAAAGGAGGTGGGTAGGGAACATGTAGGGACGAAAGGTGCTGACTTTAAGAACAGCTCGTTGAGCTATTTCAAGCGATTTAATAGTCGTTTTGGGTGCACCGCCCCATACAGTAATGCAGTATCCTACTATAGACTGTCCAAGTGCCAGGTAGATCTGTTTAACTAATTTAGGAATTGCCACATTCCTTAAATTTTTAAAAACGTAGATCAGTTTTCTCAGCCTCGCAGTAATTAAATTAATATGAGATCGGAAAGAAAGATTTTTGTCTAAAATGATACCAAGATATTTGACTTCATTGGTAGGAATGAGTGAAGGACAATGGCACACATCGACATTGCAGCAATCATGGGCAAACAAAGAATGCGAGGGAGTTGACGAGGAGGTACTTCTGATAGAGAAAGGTATGAACGTGGTTTTATCTGCGTTTAAAGTTAACAGATTGCATTTAAACCAGTGACACACAGTGTTAAAGCCCATCTGCGCTATTTTATAAACTTCTTCCCAGCTGTCAGCTGAGAACAAGAGTGCAGTGTCGTCAGCATAAGAAATGATTTTTCCACCCTCTAGACGAAGATCACAAAGGTCGTTTAAATAAGCTAGGAAGAGGGTTGGTCCCAATATACTGCCTTGCGGCACACCATAAGTTATAGGTAGGTCACCACTAGTAATATCATCAATTTTAGTGCATTGACAGCGATTAGAGAGATAATCCTCAATTAATTTTAGCTGATTACCCCGGATTCCCAGCCTATCCAGCTTATTAAGTAATAGTGGTATTGAAACAGTATCAAACGCCTTCGCCAGATCAACAAAAATACCTATTGTTTTTTTGCCAGCATCAACATTTCTTACCACATGATCAACAAGCTCGTGGACCGCATCACACGTTGATTTACCGGTTCTAAAACCAAATTGGTTATTAGACAGCAAGCCATTAGCTTCTAAGTATTTTGTAATTCTACTGTTGATGATGCGTTCCAAGAGCTTGGAGATCGAAGGCAGGATAGAGATCGGCCTGTAGTTTGAAATTTGCTTTTTATCGCCAGTTTTATATATAGGTAGGATCACTGACTTCTTAAGGACCGTAGGAAACGTGCCCTCGTGTAAGCATAGGTTAAAAATGTGAACTAACACTGGGACCAAAACGTGCCTATTTTCCTTTAAGAGGTGGTTAGGGATGGAGTCCCATCCTACTGAACAGACACTTTTAAGTTCCAGAATCAAGCGGTCCACTTCGGCCTCATCAGTGTCCAACAGAACAAGAGACTGTAAAGACATGCTCGATTGCATTGAGAGATCATTAACGTGTGATGGATTCTCACAGGCTATAGTCCTCTCAGCCAAAGTCTTGCCAACCGAAACGAAGAACTCATTAGCATTTTCCACAGATTTTTTTGGAAAAGCTCTGTTTATTAATACCGTAGCCGTATTTTTTATTTTAGATGTGTTTGTGATGTTTTTAACTGCGTCCCAAAGTTTTTTATTGCTATTACCAGCTGCCTTTAAAAGATTAGTTTCGTACGCTGATTTGAGTTTTTTAATTAGCTTACTGCAAAAGTTTCTGTATCTTGTGTATGTGAGTTTAAGAGTTTCATTGTCAGGAGACTGTCTAACTTTTTTATGGAGATTATCCCGGTGTTTCATACAACGCAACAGGCCAGAGGTCACCCACGGCTTGATAATTCGGTTTCTCCTTGACAACTTTACAGTGACAGAGTTATTGGATATGACAAGTTGAAGAGTTGTGACAACGTAATCCATTGAGTCATTAGCAGAGTTTGTACTATAAACTGGGTCCCAGTTAATATTAGCTAGTTCCGTGGAGAGTTTTTCTTTATCAATTTTATTGAACGAACTGTAGGCGAAATTTCTATTTTGCTTATATTTAAGACTCAGCAGGACCGCCTGGTGATCCGTAATGGTAGTTTTTAGCACTATGGTAATGGCTGGGTGTTTAGTTTTTAACATCACGTGATCAAGGCATGTCCTCCCCAGTCTCGTGGGGAGAGTATGGGCTGGTAGAAGGCCATGGAAAGAACAGAGATTTAAGTACCCGCTTTGTGCCACCGAGATTTGATCAGGGCATATATTTATGTTAATATCGCCAACTATAGATATATTTTTGAAGGGAGATAAATCCTGTAAAATATTATTGAGAGATTGCAGAAAATTGTCGATATTTTTGTATGACGGAGATCTATATACGGCAAGAATAGCTGTTTCCATGCCAATTTTTATAATCAAACAGTTCGACTCCTGGCAATCGGGTTCCTCCACAATAACATTGAGGTTGGATTTAATGAAGACGGTTACTCCATCATTTTGGGTGATTAACTTCTTAGTTGAATAAGATCTGTACCCGTCCAGGTTTGGAACAAAAGGACAACAAGATAACCAGCATTCTGTCAGGACAACAATGTCACACTCAAATTTAAGCCTATTCAACATAGTAAGTAGATTACAAAAATTAGCGGAAATGCTACGTATGTTTTGTGTAATAACAGTGAGACTTTCTGCTGGGTGTTTTATGGTTTTATGGCAGTCATCAACATCACATGTCAAGGATTCAGAGACAGATAGCTTATCAATTTCTAAGGAAACGTCGTCCATTAAGTAGTTGATGTATAGAGCATATGATCATATTGGATAAAACAAATATTTATTTTTTTATGTACGAGGGCTATATTATTGTGCGTGTCACTATCTTCCCTATTTTTTGCAATATCTAGACAAAACATGTTGCCATGAACGAAACGCTTTACAAGGATAATTTCTCGTCCAGACTTCATAAAAACAAGTATTATATAACGTGAGAAAGTATTTGGACTTCTGATAACCGTGGACTAACTGCATCAAGTGCTTGCTGAGGCTATTTAGTGAATGGTCACCTATCTCCGGGCCGACCTCGGCTAGCGTTGCTTAACCTTGAAGATCGACTCGTGCGGCTTTCACTATCAAGCCAAAAGCCCTCATCGACTGTGTTCAGTTCACCATAAAACGTAGTTTCACATGTTAAACGTTTACTCAAGTAAATGCTTTGAACACAGTAACTGATATTTAATTTCCCGGATCGAGTCTTTCAGGGCGCGATAAGCGTGTAATATATCTCATTTCTGGGCCGCGGACCTAATTTAATAAATGTCGGGCGCGATTCGATTACCGAAGATATATTCAGGCTCCGATTGTGAGGGATTGAATTAACTAGCTGTTGGAAGGTAGATGAGAAAAGTGATATTTTTCTAGAAATTAAATCTTCATCTCTTGATACCTAATACTCGTAGAATTTATTTATTATGTCAACGCCTGGCCAGGCTTGCGTAATTTATTCGAAATACTCACCGAGGGCCTGGAACGGAAAGGGCATTTGGAGGAACATGCACGGACGGGTTTTAGTCAGTAAGAGTCTGACACTCCCTCCCGCTCCTCCCAGAGTAGAAGAAGTCATTTGATGATTTCCTTTCCATAAAAAAGGCCCTATGAAATCATGATTTTAAACCGACACACTTTTTATTTGAAGAACTGACAAGATTTGAATCTGCCTAGCTGTTCCTCAAGTATGTTCGGTTCGGCTTCCAGTCTAATAGCAGCTTTTTTTAAAAAAACAAAAAACGTTGCCCACACTAGGAATTCATCCTGTATTGTGGGTGTGTTTACAAACATATGTAAACTCACATACACAAACAGCCAGACCAGACAACTATCTGTAGGCTATACAAATATTTGTTCCGTGCGAGAATCGAACCCGCGACACACAGTGCAGCAGGTAATCGCTCAACCACTGCGCTAACCGTGGCATCAATAATTAATGTGTTTGTTTTTAATTTGTATTTTACATGGAATCTACTGATCTCTACGACCCAAGGCGTAACACGATACCCTTGGCAAGACTGGTGTCTGACTTTCTGGCTTCTACCCGTAACGACTGTATCAATACCATCACCTGTCACCCATCGACAGAATTACTTCAGCAAGTGATCATTAACCTTGAAAATAGACCCGCGCAGCTTGAAATGTTATTTTGCTCCCAAGCTAATAGCACGGTACAAAACTACCATCTTTTTCGAAGATCTGTAATATTTAAATACAGATAAATCCTTACTTTGTTTGATGGCGTACTTTGAGCACGTTACTGTTCATAACCCTGAACAGAGAAGTACTTACAAGTCCAACGACGCAAAAAACAGTTCAATATCGCGATATTGCGCATTATATTCTCCGAATCCAATAAGACTCGCAATATATTCATGAAAGCGTCTATTGACTGTTCCGCTGCGATTATTTCTAAAAGATTATTGTATTTGCATGCAGCAAATACGAAGGCTTTACTTTGAGGAACTTATTGTCGAGGCAAAAGGCCGTCTGACCGGGGCACGGACTTGGACGTGAAGCTCCCAGTACATAGGATAGAGGCCTTGGTATATCCATACTTAATATTATATTATAAATTCGAAAGTGACTTTGTCTTTATGTTTCGGTACTCGCCACGTCTTAACGGCTGCACGGATTTGAATGAAACTTGGCACACGGGTAGACCATGTTCTGAAGTAGGATATTGCTTTTTCATTTTTCATCCCGGGAGTATATTCCCTTGGGATAGTTTTCGAATTATGCGCGCGTGAATTCGCTGGCTTGCGCTGGCAACAGAAATAAGCATCTAGCTTTTCTCTTCCTAATCGCTATTACTGCTGAGAATCGTGACTCCGTTTCAAATTATCAACGGCTTTTCTCCATCTGTTACGATCAACAGCCTGGTGGAGTGCAGCGCTGATCGGTATCTCCAGTTGCTCCGATATTTGATCCGACCACCGTTTGGGGCAAAATAGAGGATAAAAGACCAAGAGGTCTTTTACCCTCTATTTTGCCAGTCACCATGAGTTTTTCCATATTACTGGTTCCTCTGCGAGCAATGTGACCGAAGTATCTCACGACACGCTGCAGGCACGTTGAGGACAGCTGTTGCGTTTTTTCCATTCGCAGTTCCTTTAGGATCGAGACATTTGTGTGGTGGGCTGTCCATAATATTCTTAATAGGCTGGTAGATGATAGTTTAAATATAATATAAAAGGGACATTCTTAAATTCTTCTTTGTAGCGTGTCGATGGCAAGAACAGTTTTTAAATATGTTTGGCCCAGTATTCAGACACCGTCACACAATTCACAGACACAACCATTAGGTATTTTTCTCAATTAGTAACTAACATAAATACATACCTACGGAAAACATGAAAGTACTTTTATCATATTCTGAATTACCAAATATTGCGTTTGACTTCACAGAACTTAATATTTCTCCATATTTCATCAGCAGCCGATGAGAACCCTCCCTTACAGTAACAGCTTGCAGGCATCCCTTTGACCTGAGCACAATAAAACGCCGGCCATTGCAACTATTTCTTACTTACCCTATTTCCAAGGAAAACGCAGTTAGTTCCCAGAAACCTAAGAAATGTTTCTTTGATTGTTATAAATACTCTATTACTTTGAAAGAATTAAATTTCTTCCATAAAGTGAGTACCTAGTACGGTTTAGTTACAAGTTTCAGAATTTTTATTGTATTTGATTACTGACTCTTTTGTTGTTTTCATTTAATAACTAACCAGCTTTGCCAAGGGGAATCGTGTTACCAAGTTTTCGGGTCTGGCAGTCGCTCCATGCTAAATATTGACACCCTGACCCTACTGCATCCGGTTGGACTGTTAACGCCGACCCCTACCATTTTTTCTTGTTTCAAGGATGGGAAATCATCAAAATGTCTCCTTACACTCAGGGTGGAACTGAAGGGATTGTTAGCCACTTTTTTAAGGATGGAAAATCATCAAATGTTTCCTTCCGCTCAGGGAGGAGCTGAAGGGATCGTCGGAAACTTACTGACTAAAACCCGTCTGTGTTCCTTCTAATGCCCTTAGTTTACGTTCCAGGGCCGCGGTTACTATTTCGAAAAAATTCCGCAACACCCCATACCCCTACCATAGTTGGGAAAAAACTTGTCACATTACCGTACAAAATTCCTCCATTTTACAGCTTAAAAAATCTAATTAGTCCATCATGTTTTTTTTTCACGTGAACATTAATGAAAACGGTGTGGTGCGCTGAAAACACGCGTGACGGTATATGATGGTACAATTTAACCAGCAACGTAACACAATTAGCATTTTAGCAATTAGATTTTTTCAGTGACATACCCTATTTTAAATGACTAAACAAAGAATTTTCTGCTAAGATATTTTCTCAAAGAAGCACCTGCGTCTAAACTTGACCTATTTCCAGTCTTAGACTACAAGAAGTAGTTATCAAGTGCCTCTAACTTAGTAAGTGCTTAGTTGAGCTTAGGAACTAACTTGTTGTAATTAAGTCTATGATACTCGATACCTACTCCTGGAGGAGGTCGGAGGGAGAGGGCGGAGCACAGTAGAAGCGAAGCTGAAAACATTGTGGAAGCTATAATACAGGTGGAGCTATAATGCACGTTAGAGGTAACACAAAGCTAGTTGAAGGTCAAAATTTACCTCTGACGAGCGGTTAACTGTACCTTTAAGAATTAGCATTATGTTCGAAATGCGGTTGGTTAAGATCATCATCATCATCATATCAGTCAAAAGACGTCCACTGCTGGACGAAGACCTCCCTCAAGTATCGCCATAACAACCGGTCCTGTGCGTCTCGCATCCATCGACTCCCTGCAACCCTCACCAGGCCATCGGTCTACCTAGTAGGAGTCCAACGCTGCGTCTTCCGGTACGCCACTCCAGAACTTTTCGTCTCCATTGACCTATCTTTTCATCAAATAATTAGAAGTTTTGTCTGTAACATAGGTATAAAGAAATGAAAAGTGTGAATGTAAGTAAAAGATGATAACTTTAGCTCGAGGACAAGTAAGGTTGAAAGCCATGCTGCACCAACTACAAATATATTGGGATAAAAGTAGAAGGAAGACTGGGATGCTACATAGCCTTGTTCAAAATAAAATCAACTCAAAATTCAAGTTGAATTTGAATGACGAAACACGCAAAGTCAAGTTGGTCGTCGAATAGCTAACCTTGAGACAGCTAGACTAGAGCACTGCCTCAGCGATCCCCAAACCAAATATTCTCAGCGGAATACAAACACACAATTTTCAATAGCATTTAACTTAAACACAACGTTAACAGTTGAGAGTGATATGATAGCCGTCGTCAAATGAAGTGGGTAGTCGTAATTGTGGCCAAACACAACACTGTCGTGATTATCGAGCTCTCACAAGTACTCCCCCAGTGTAGTTGAGTTATTTAAGAGTCAGGGTACAGTGACAGGCAGTAACGGATTGCTTTCAATTAAAAAAAAATATGGAAATTGAGGCATTGGTGACAGATAGCGAATGAGATGCGAATGCGTAAGTTGCTTAAAAATGAGTAGAATTTGGCACTCAGGACGGTGATAGTTTCTCCTGACCAAATTTTGTAAATAGGTTAAAATATTTTTTTACACATTAAATGTTTTGGTTAGTTTAAACAAGGAGAGGCCAGTATTTAATTTCCTAGATTACCCTGAGAAGAAACACTGAAACAAACTCAGAAGTCAAAGTCTCAAACCTCAGCGGTATTTAGTTATCGAAGCGAAAGACAATCATGGTAGTGTACATCACCAGTATGTGCACAAACACAGTTGCATGCTCTCTTTCCTTACTCTCATTGTCATAAGGGACGGCAATTCGACACGACCGGGGAGAGATCAGACGCAGGACCTTTCCGAAGCACGGGTAGGTATATGACACCGTCAACTACCGAACTCTGGGAATACTGAGAAGTTCCTAATGAAAAAACTCAATTACACTTTCCAGGGAATTGAACTAGAGTCAGCCTCGTGTTGTAATAAGACTATGTACCCGCCCCCGTCTCCGCTCCCGCTTTCTCCTATGTTTTATAAAACAACGACAATCGTATAAACCGCTACAAACACATATTGTTCGCTTGGCAAACTCGCAAATATCACAATTGACAACATTAATTAAGTGGGAAGTAATGATTACTCGCTGGTTTGCGGCTGACAGATAAATGGGTACCTACTGTTCCGCGGGATGTGACTTGGTAACTTATGTTTATGTGGATATGAAATTAATTAGAAGTGTTAAATAATCTGATGTTAATTGTTACCTCAATCGGCCTATAATTTCCCCACGACTGGGACACAGACCTCTTATCTCTGAGAGCGAGTTGAACATAATCCAAAACGCGGGCTCATTTGGTGGACGTCATAACGAGCTTACTCGTCTGCCAGGGTTGCGGAATTTGTTCGAAAGAGTCACCGTGGCCCTGGAACGCAAAGTGCATAAGGAGGAACACGGATTGATTTTAGTCAGTAAGAGTCTGATGCTCTCTTCCACTCCACCCAGAGCAGAAGAAGTCATTTTTGATGATTTCCCTTTCCATCATAAAAATAATAATAAAAAAATGAGCTGACTCCTACCATTTCCCGACGATGCTTCCCTTTACCTAATCCAGTAGTAATTCATACCTTTCTGAAAAGAAATTTTATTTGGTGGAACTTTTTAAGGGTGGGAAATTTTTATGGTGACATAAATTGATGAAGATCATCACATCACATCATCGTATCAGCCGAAAGACGTCCACTGTTAGACATAGGCCTTCCCCAAGTGTCGCCACAACAACCAGTCCTGTGCGTCTCGTATCTACCAGCTACCAGCGACCCTCACCAGGTCATCGGTCCACCTTGTGGGAGGCCTTTCTGCGCTGCGTTGATGAAGATACAAAAATCGTTTTTGTTAGTGAAAAGGAACTATAAATAATGGTCATAACTAGTCAAATCAAAGTTATTCCAATGAGTTGCTTATAATTACATCAGCAAACTACTTAACCTAGCTTCTAAATATCTTGTAGTTTGTAGTACAGCAGAGGCTCAAAGCTGTAACATAATACCTATGCCCGGAGAAGTTAGATACCCAATAATGATTTGATTAGTACCTACATTAATAGATTCATTGTTCAATTACCTACAATTTCTTTATATATTATTGATGGCAGGAAATAATCATAATACTTTGGAAGTATGTATTTAGATAGGTACATCAGCTCTCTCTTGGTTTACTTTGGCCACTTATTATTTCAGAATAAAATTACCAAAAAAATTAGACACACGATTAAGTTTTGTTAAATACTTGCTTTTCAAATTGAAGTACTTTGAAATTGACAGAATAACCGACATCGATTTTGTTTGCATTTAATAAAAAAACTCTTTTACAAAAAAAAATACTACACACTACTACCAAATAAAAAAACACTATACAAAGTACAAAATAGCTTTAATTTCGAAAGTCGGTGTTTTTGGTTGTTTCTTTGTAATTTAACACCGACTTCCGTAATTTTTAGTTTTATATTTGGATTTAAAACCAAACTCTTGAACTGATTTATATGAAATTTCAATAGGACCAATCGGGAAGTATATCCTTTCACATAAAATAAAAATCGTTTTATACATGACGGAGTTATGAGGTCCTCGGGGACCTCATCATTTTTTGAAGTCGGTTAAAAATAGAATAGTATTAAGTCTAAGGGTGCGTTTCAACCAGAGATGTACGAGGATGCGTAGCGAGAGATGTGTTTCTTACTAACCAATAGAATTGCTTCATTCACCTAGCCTTTCAACTAGCAACTTCTATTATTCTCCGATTATCTTAGAGACCGTCAACAAAGTGTTAAAATAGGGCAGTACTCAAGTTCTGAGATGGAAAATAGTGGTTTCGGAATACCACAAGGTAGTATTCTGGGACCTACATTATTTTTAATTTACATTAATGACCTATGTAGTTTAGTCCTTCGCAATGGGCTAATATTATCTTATGCGGATGACACGGCCTTGTTGTTTTCTGCTGAGTCTCAAAGTGTAGCATATGAACATGCCCAAAACGGTTTTAATATTGTGTCTAATTGGTTACATCAAAATCTTCTAACACTAAATATAGATAAAACTAAATACATTTTATTTTCAATGAGGAACATTAACTTACCGCTTACTAACCTTAATATATTTGCACACAATTGCAAGCATGCTGACATTGCTTGTGCGTGCCCTAGATTAGTTAAAGCTGACCACATAAAATACCTTGGTGTTACGATTGACACAAATCTAAATTTCCGTAAACATATTGAGCTACTGTGCACAAGAGTGCGTAAATTAATATATATTTTTAAGAACCTACGTCACATAGCCGACTATAAGTTAATTAAACAGGTTTATTTGGCTCTGTGTCAATCTGTGCTTACCTACTGTATTACCTCATGGGGTGGTGCTGCAAAGACTATTTTACTTCCTTTGGAACGTGCTCAAAGAGCAATTCTAAAGGTTGCAACCTTCCGACCTTTCAGATTTCCCACACACGACTTGTACACAGTATGCAAAATACTAACAGTACGTCAACTCTTTATATTGCACATCATACTTTATCAGCACTCTGAGCTTCCTTATGACCCAGCATTTTCAACCAGGAGGAGGAAAGATTTGGTTTGCGTTAAACCACAAACAAGACACGCATTTGCTCATAGATTTTACGTATTTTTAGGACCTTTTTTGTACAACAAGCTAAACAAATTGTTAGATATATATAGCGTAAATTACGTTAAATGTGGTACATTAATATCAGAGTATCTATTAAAACTCAATTACACAGACACAGAGAAACTATTGGAAGTTCTAGTATGATTGTAAGGTTTAGTTCGTAAGTTGTTATTCTTAATTCTGTATACATGCCCCCTTAATGATTAGTCTTGTTAAGTGATGACCTGAAACACAGGTTTTATAAACCTAGCTCAGGAAAGTCGCTAATTATACATAGTTGGCTTAAAATAAATTTTCCATAAGACGTAATATGTTGATAATTTAGTTAAACACATAGTTATTTGTTGGTTACTAGCATAGTTATGTATTTAAGATTTACTTGTGGCTATTAATATGTAACTATATTGTGTGTGAAACATTTAATAAAGATTTATTTATTTATTTATTATTTACTTTAGCGAGGCAAGGTAAACGAGGTGATTCTATTGGTTCACACAAACACATTCCTCGCTACGCATTCTCGCACATCTCTGGTGGAAACGCACCCTAAAGGTCGTAACTATAAAAACTCCTTTTATGAAGTTTAAAAATAGCTTCAAAAGTTTAAACCAGATTAATTTAGAAAATGTTGAAGAAACAACTTACATTCTAGGTGTAGAGCCTCATTCATCTAACTTCAGAACTTTTAAGCAAACTAATTTTCACATTTTCTTCGAAAAACTTGTCTACGATAATATTTCAAAGCTGTCATGCTCTTAATTGCTTGTCAACGATACATAAAACGACACGAAGTGTCTATTACGTCCAAATAACGCGGTGACCTTGTGAAGGCGACAGGCGTGTTGTCGCCAAGATTAGAACGTCGTTACAAAGTCACTTTGCGGTCTCACGAGGCGGTAAAGTTTCTAGACGACGCTGAATGTTGAAAAATATGTTTTTAAATGTGAAAATATGCCTTGTATTAAGTTTTTAATTTAGGTAGAGATGTGAAATGTTTTTTCGTAAGTTTTGACGTAGCGAAACAACGGTTTCGGTACTTATTAATTTCAGTGGCTGCCCAAAAGTTTTAGGTTTCTTCATTCACGTGTTATTTTTAAAGGGCTTGGTACCGGTTTCGTTATTTTACTAATGGCCTAAAAGCCGTGAAATGGAGCTAGGCGGGCAACGTGACAAGGCACGGTGATGATAGGTGGAGTAAGACAGTGACCGAGTGGCGTCCGAGGACTGGAAGAAAAAGTGTTGGTCGGCCGGCGGCGAGATGGGCGGACGACATTGTTGCTCTCGCGGGTAGAACCTGGATGAGGCTGGCACAGGAACGTGGGGATGGGCATAAGAAAAGAGAGGCCTATGCTCAGCAGTGAGCGAAGTCGGGCTGTGGATGATGATGATGATGAATGGCCTTAAAGTTAGGTACAAGAAATATAATTAAATTTTCTTTTTTGTCTATTACACCCTACAACTTCTTGGAAATCAATTCTTCCAGTCCTCAATCATTTCGATAGTCTCTTTAACAGGTTTTCCTGTTGGCATCACTTGTAACTCGCCCCGGTTTTGCTTAGATAATTTAATCAAAGTGATTGAGGTATTATTATGAGGACAATCGACTGGATTGTGAAGATGGCCGCGCCAATACTGTTATTTCGATTATGAACAAGGTACCTGTACCTATTCTAAACATATAAGTCAGTAAAATAATAGCTAAATATACTGAATTAACATAGCAATTCAACTTTGTACCATTAACGGCCAACTTCACCAAATGTAGACAGGTACTCCAATCCACAAAATAAACTAACACGCGCTTAACCAAATTTGTACAAAACGATTTTCAAATCAAAATTAGTTATGATCTATAATTTCCCTATTAACACCGCACTTGAAACGTCTAAAAGCTACAATCAAAGCGTCAATAACAATAGTAGCCCCAGTATCAATGAACACAAACATAACATTAAACAATAAGCCCACGAGTGAGTAGAGCCAGTGTTTACTGTTGTTTCAATACACGCTGCACGCTGGTACCGAACACATAAATTAGGAGAGCGTGAATATGTATGAGCGGCTTTCTGATAGCTCTCGTGGCAAGCAGTGATGGTAGAGGGGTGTATTGATGTGGGTGAATGACAGCAATGAGTTGTGGGATCAAGGTGAAGGTTTTCTTTGTAATAGGTGCCTTCTAACCAAAACTAATTCAATAAAACCGGCCAAGTGCGACTCCGACTCGCGCACGAAGGGTTTCGTACCATAATCTATAAAAACGGCAAAAAAGTCACGTTTGCTGTATGGGAGCCC
The DNA here is from genome assembly GCA_947386135.1 of Melanchra persicariae. Lineage (NCBI taxonomy): Eukaryota > Metazoa > Arthropoda > Insecta > Lepidoptera > Noctuidae > Melanchra > Melanchra persicariae. The sequence goes on along the minus strand of OX376661.1, from coordinate 733,684 downwards.
CACTCAAATATTTATTTTATTCTGTTTTTAGTATTTGTTGTTAAAGCGGACTACAGAAATGCATAATTTGTGAAAATATCAACTGTCTTGCTATCACGGTTCATGAGATACAGCCTGGTGACAGACAGACGGAGAGCGGAGTCTTAGTAATAGGGTCCCGTTTCTACCCTTTGTGTACGAAACCATTAAAAAGTATAGAAATCAAACTTTTAAATAATGGATTACACTTAGCGATATACATGATTTCTAGTAGAGAGAGCAGGCTACAGATAAACAAGCGCCACGAGAAGCGAAGAAAGTAACTATTAATATTTGAAAACTTAAATTTTCTTATTTATAAACATACATTATTTATGTACTTATAAGCTAAGCCGTTGGTCCCGGCTGTCATTTGGAGATCATTGGCAATCCTTACGGATTTTCAGAAGCCCGAAAATCTGACACCAGTCTTGCCAAGAAGTACCATGTTACCCAGTTAATGGGTTGTGGAGGTCTGGTAGGCAGCCGCTCCACGTAAAATATTGGTATTCAGCTGAATCCGGTTTGACTGGGAGCCGACCCCAGTATAGTTAGGAAAAGGCTAGGCAGATGATGATATATGAAAGAAAATTAAAAACAGATAGGAGAGGTACTGCTTATTTCAAATGAAATGTTCTTCGAGCAGACCTGCGACAGAAGATTACGATGATAAACGTAGATACAGTATGGGTGGAAAAGGAAACTTAAAATAGACTCCAATACTAACGTAATTAAAACACATTCAGATTATTATTTCGTTTATTCACTTTTCAAACATGTATGTATATTTCTGATAGCACTGATAACAAAACAACATTTTACTGTTCAATAACAATATTGCGTAGTGACTTAGGCTATTTTGATTCCGGGAAAAATTAAAAGGTAACACTGGAATACGCTACTTGAGGCGCGGTTAAAAGTTATTTCTAAGTCCAACAGTTAATTATTTCCTGCTTTGATTGCACTCGGTAAAAGATAACAAGGAAATTAAACGTACCGATTCCTGAAAATGAACACATTATTATATGATTACCGTGTACCTAGTATTATCTTTTAATTTCCTTGCGTAAAATAAAACATTCCCTACACAGAAATAATTGAAATAACCATGTTTGAAATAACACAGTTTATTTATTTAAATACATTTCAATTATACACTGAAATTAATTTTTCAAACTTTTGGATTAGAGGAACCGTAACTCTTTATCTCGCATTTTAAATTCAATTAGCATTTTCAATCTAAATCTTTTAATTAAATTCTGAAAAAAAAAGAACATTATGTTGTGGAAAATGTTAGAAAAATAATTTAAGCAAAAAAGAAGTATTTTGATTGTTTTCAGTACAAATGAATTTCTTAAAGGTCACCAAATCGTGGGTAATTGTCAAAGAGAACCTTTTTATGTATTTTTTCAATCTGTCCTCGGGCTGTGACTTTTATGTTCATGTAAAATTGATTTCCGAAGTATTGTTGTTCCTTATTTTATTTGTAGTCAATGTCAACTTTGTTAATGAGGGTCAAAGTTCAACAAAGATGGGGTATGTAAGTTTTTTTGAATAATGAGTCTCGTGCGTTCTGACGTTCAATCAATCTGCCTGCCTTTTCCCAGTCGTGTTGTGTTGTTGACTTCCAGACTAACCGCATGCAGCTGAGAACCAGTATTTTACATGAAGCGGCTCTCTATCTCACCTCCATACCAACAAGGGATACCGTGCTACCCAATAACATATTGATGTTATTGGGTAGCACGGTATCCCTTGTAACTGGGTAGCACGGTATCCCTTGTAACTAGGTAGCACGGTAGCACGGTATCCCTTGTAACTGGGTAGCACGGTATCCCTTGTAACTGGGTGGCACGGTATCCCTTGTAACTGGGTAGTACGGTATCCCTTGGCCCTTTTGATTATCCATAATCCATAACGGTGGTGATAGTAACTTTTATCAAAGCGTATTGTACATAGATATGTGCAATACATTTTGATTAAAGTCTTTTTTTTTAGGCACGCGCTTGACCACTATCTCACCTATTGGTAAGCGTTGATGTGGTTGAAGATGGAGCACGCTTGCCTAGAAGTAACCCATTCACTCTTGACTTAGCTTACCTTACCTTACCAATTTTTTATCAGAAATGTTTTTTTTCAGTAGCTGTCCTGAGTTGGGGTGCATGCCCGGTTGATGGCAATAGACTCGCCCCCTATGCCATTGAACCTTAACGAAACTGACGAAATGTGGGCGGTACAGTCACCCGAAAAGGTTTTCGGGTTTCCCATCTCTTGGTGCCTATTGACCTAGCTCTGTGCTGTCTCCTACGTGATAAGGAGTGAAGTGGTTATGTTTTATTCTTACCCTTCCGCTGTTCTTTCCTGAATAATTTCGTTCTGGGACCAAAGACTGTTGAATAGTTTCTACCAGGACTTGTTCGTCATTGACTCGGCGTTTTTCTGGTGGTCGCTACTGTTGATTTTGTCTCTCAGGTATTGCAGTGGTTGAGAATAATGTGACGGGCTCAAAAACAAAATAACTCAGGGTACTAAAGAAAATATTTACAATTTTTTTTGGGACACTAATGAGCTTTGCAATTCTTATTCCACACAGAACACAAATACTCAGAACAAAATATATTTTCAGTTTTTCTCTTATTATTATGTAAATAAGAATACAAATAAAATATCTGAATAAATATGTTTCTAAAATAAGATGCCCATTATTTTCGACTACAAATGATCTGGATTTTAATGTTAAACCCATTGTCTGCAGTTCGGTCACATTATTTTTCTGAACTACAGGGCTATTATATAGTACTGACATTTTCTTTAACTTTTAGATTCTAGATTAAGAATACCTAGGTACTTATTAGATGATGATCTAGACTAGACACTATTATTCAGATAGAATAACTTAAGATATACTGTTTATTAAAAGATATCGTAACTTTTTAATTCTAACTGAGACAGAAAAGGTATAAGTTATTGCCCAAGAGGTTGGATTATGAAATTAATTTTCGATCAATCAATTTATGTCTTAAAGAAAACAATATGCTTGAAGTACGTAAGAATTTTCTAAAGATATCAAAGGATTCGTAGTGAGTCTAAGATCATTTTATATGACCTGTTCATGTTGCAAATACTTTTAGTACAGTTATGTCTGTTGTTATTAACATAAATATACATATTATTATTCAGGTAAAATGCCTACTATTCCCTACTAATATTTTATATGCGAAAGTTACTCTTGTCTGTCTGTTACGGTTTCACACTAAAACGGCTGTACGAATTGTCATGAAATTTGACTGATATATAGCCTAGGATATGAAGAAAGATATAGAATAGACTACTTTTACGCGATGACCGACATCTCAAATCAGAAGCTAGTTAACAATGTAAGTTAGTTTTTACAAGATTTTATTTTTAACTTGCACTGTTCGTATGTTTGTAAGTTGTACATCAAAATTTGCAAAAAAAAAAACGAGCATTACAATGCGAAATACTCAATATTGTAATAATTTCAAAATGGCCGCCATTCCAAAATGGCCAATTACATATTTTTTTCTCAATCTCTTCAAGCGAGAGGGCTTGAAGAGTAGAAAACAATAAAGCTAATAACATTATACTAAATTCAATTTGTCCTCTACATAAAATATTATTTAAAAAAAGTATGTATTTCATGTGATTTCAGGTTTTGTTTTAGATTCCATTTTCAGGTCTCCGTTGGGTGTTCCATATGGGTTTACAGTGGTTGAAGACAGTAGACTTGTCCTTATCACATTGTGACATAATCATAACTGGCGAAGTAGTGGTTTGTGTCTTGCTTACAAGTAAATTGATTCAACGTTTAATTTATGAAAGGCTGAGACATTGATGATTACTTTACTAAATATACGTCATTGGCCGTTGAACTATAACAATACCTACTTAACCAGATTTCATCGCGAACCCCTTTCAATAATAAAAAACATTATCAACTGCCCATACCCAGTACATTCTGAACGTTTTCAACAAACGCGCGATACATCAGTATCACTTAAATGAAACCATCGCTCTTTGCCCATCAGAACGGATCGCTTCTTTCAATCGCTCGGGCACATACGCCTCGTAGTCCGTAACTATACAGGGGGTTAAACTTGTGGTGATATTTTAAAAACCATTTTTGCCAACGTCGATCATCATCATCATATCAGCCGATAGACGTCCACTGTTGGACATAGGCTTCCCCAATAGGCGGGGGGGTTTGCAATAATCGCCACGCTCGGCAGGCGGGTTGGCGATCGCAGTGTAACTGTAGCAATGTACTTACAGAGAATGCTGCTGCCCATTCTTTGGTGAGTCCCTTAGTCGCTTCTTTCGACACCCACGGGAAGTGATAGGATGGTACTATTCTTTTACTTCCGACACCATACGGAAACTACGTAGATGAACAACGTTTATTAAAAAAAATATGTATGGTATTTGCATACAAAGATATCGTCAGATGATCAAAATTAGTATGAGACGAACAATTTTTATTTTGGAATTGACTTCGGCAAAAGTAGTTTTATAATATGATTACACCGTTCCGTCACGCTCTGTAAACGCCTTGTTGTTAATAAGCAAGGCAAAATATTCCATGAATGACTTTAAAAAAATGACTAGTATAATGACGTAAATATTGTTTAAAAATTACTACATTTATTAAGGGTTTCAGTAAATGTGTTTTTTTTTTTTATTAGAGATGGGTTTGCTCTTGACTCTAGTTAATGTCAGAGATGACAGAGACAAAGTCTACGATGGAGCGAGCTTACCCAGTTATTATTAATGCTCATGCATTACATAATTATTTATTCATAGCCAATGATCATTGTCAACAGTCATCTGTTGACAATGACCATTGGCTATGAATAAATAATTGTGTGACAATATTAATGTTTAATTTGAGTTAGTAATTGTGTTGTTGAGAGCCATCGCTCCAACAGGAGGTTCGACCTCTAGTTTAACCAGAAAACCAATTCTACTAATTTTCAAGCAACGTGCGCATTCGCATCTCAGTCGAAATCTGTCAAAAAAAGAAAGAAAGAAAGAAAGAAAGCATTTATTTGCTCATAATGTAGGTATACATATAATATGTTAATTTTGTGGAAAGTCCCAATACATGTTACCTCACGGCATGCAAAATTGTTCAACATAGGTTCACGGAAAACACAAAGAAAAAAAAAAACAATCCATTAAATGATAAAAATTAACAAATAGTAAAATTATTATTAAACGCAAAAAACACCCATCATTTTTAACGCAAAATTAATCATCTTTCATTCCAAATAATACTGTCAATAATACAAGGTGTCAATAATATAGAGATGTCAATAATAATTCAATGTCACTAAAAACAATGTCAATAATAATTTAATATCAGGAATAACAATGTCGATGATAATATTGATAATACAAAATGTCAAAAATAAAAATGTCTATAGTAATAATACAATCATTATTAAAGCAAAAACCTTCGGAATTACAAATTATTATGTCAACATTACTTTAAAAAACATTTTTTCTAAAAGTTTTGTCCTCTAAAAAATCTTTGATTGTGTAGTGTGTAAAAAAGCCTCAATTTCCATAGATTTTTGAGCAGATTGCGCATTCGACTGTCAGTCATGCATATGCGAACGTTGCTTAAAAATTAGTAGAATTAGCACTCTAATGTAGCATATATGAATATCAGCATAGTTGAGAAAAGGCTAGGTAGCATGATTGATAAGATTGTGAATGACTATAAATATTGTACACTTAATATCGTGCAGCGATTCTTTATGAAGGTAATCATTATACTCGTAAGAAATGTCTTTTCACCTGAGACAAACAAAAAACAGATAGGTACTTTCTTACATATTTTTTTTTCATGAAAACTATTATTAGTCCGTGAAAGATTGCCAACTAATGAAAGTCACCCTGTATACGAGGTAGATAGTAGGTTTATATAAGTAGTCGTATAAAAAGTAGCCGCGATTGAACTACCACTTGAGGTGGGCAGTTGGCCTGGCCAGGAGGTGAGAATGTAAGTCTGCTCATTTGATATGGCAAAATACCTTTTGTCTTGAAATTTTGTTTTTTTATTCTAGTTCTTAATTTTACCCCATAAAAACTTAAATTTATTAATAACAGTGATTAAAAACGTTCATGTACAAATGCGAACTTAATTAACTCAAAATTGAGTAGAGTGATAGATCGAGATCATCAATCCTCCTTCCTCCCTCCTCCTCGGTCCTCCTTTTCTGTGTCACTTCACAGATATTAATACGGGGTCGTATTAGTATCCGTGAAGTGACACAGAAAAGGAGGTAAGTGACGCGTGCGCATAAGGAGGCCTATATACTGGGTAATTTTTTTTCCAGTGCGCAAACTTTAAGAACCACTTCTGTCCATGTAAATGAACAACTTTCCCCAAGAAAGCCATAGTCAATTCCTAAAAAAAAAATTGAGTCTCCCATACAAATTGTGGTCAGTTGATGACAATTTTGTATGGGAAGTTCAATTTTTTTTTTAAATTTTCCTAGTAAAATATAATCTTGGTGTTATCTGACACCCTTTCTGCACGCATGGACATGACATGTCATGAAAGAAAGGGACGAGAAAATGTTTGTTTTGTTTTATACAGTCATTTGAAGATGAGTATTACCTCTATTCATAATCAGCCTATAATGCCCTCACTGCTGGGACAATGGCTCTTCTCCGTGAGTGAAGGAGTGGGCTGTAATCCACTACGCGGGCCCAATGCTGCATACGGATCAATATTTTGTACAGGACAATTTAGATGCCTTGTTTGTGAAATTATTGATACTGCTGCCGACATTTTCAATTCGTAGAATTTTAACAATTTTTTTTTCTCATTTACTAATTTTAATTAAGAACATTTATGATTTCTTTGTTTAAATAAATGTATTGATGAATTTTAAATGGAATGTCCACATAATCGTACATCCTTTGCCCCCGTGCGGCGAGCAACGACACTGATCGATGTTCCACCGCAATCTCTTCACTGATGGATCGCGCCGAATTCACGCTACGCCCGCTACGAGGCTACGGGCTACGGCGTAGCAGTGCTACGCGCTACGGACCATGGGGCTATAGGCAATTTGCTGACGTATCGATGATTTAGTTGGCCCATCAATTTGAATAGGCCCTGATTTACGGCAGTGAATGGTATAATTTAAGGTCTTGTTAATAAACCGCTTGAGTTAGACGATTTAGAGTCGGTTTATTAGTTTTTGAGATGCTGATTGAGATTTATATATGTAAGTGACTTTCTACCTAAAGACCATAATTATGAGGTTTACTTACATATGTAGTGCAATAAAGTCAAGTAGTACATCTCTGTCTCTCTCAAAATTATAGCCAAAGGCTTAGCTGCGACTGATATATTTCATGTTGATTTACGAGGCAACCAGAGCAGTTAAGATAAAACTTAAAGCAGTACATAGAAATTCTGAAATGGTAAATGTAACCACACCTGATGCTAAGCGATGATGGTTGAAGGTGCAGCACGCTGGCCTAGAAGTAACTAACTTTTGCTGATAGACCGGTTGTAGGTGTCAGGAAACAGATACTCTGGCAGGAGTTCCAGTGCTAAACTCAACTGTGGTGGTCAATTTTCAATCACATCATAGCTTTGCATGAGATTATCGTCAAACTACTGCCTATCAATTATAAAAACGGTATTTTGACTCATCTCGTCTTGTAACAGCAGTATACTAAAAAACATCCTTATAAAGATCGTTCCGACACAAAATAAAGTGGTACTACAATATCTTCAAATAAAAATTCTGAAACAATAAAATAATATCGTCTGTCAACAGGATTCTCGTTACTCAGCTTATATGAGTATTTTAATAAACATCAAAAATTTCCTTCTGTGTCAGAGATGGTGAACCAATGGCATGTACCAAAAAATGTAAAAACAGCATTTTGAAAGTAAAAAAAACGTTTTAAAAATATTAGAGCTTCTTACGATCTTATTTTTTTTAGCAAGATCTATGGTTATATGTTTCATGTACAGTGAAATGTTTGTAACAATTGTCGATCTCGGTTACACAACGTGTATCAGAATAAACGCAATACATCTAAAGGGGTCATTGTACTCATCGTTATGAATAACTTTCACTGTGGGACCAATACTGAAATCGCGAATGCCCGATACATTTTTGTGCGCATAACTCGACAAAATGTACTGAACATTTTAATGTTACATTCATTTGATCCAAACAATTTCCTATGAACTGCACTTAAAAGTCAAATTTCTTCAAAAATTTCCACTAGCAGCTAAGCCAACGGTTGTGGACCCCTGCTCCATATATTAGGAGATCCCTGGGAGACAGGAGCCGGGCTGCGAGCGCGAGTCAATACGCCGTACATTTGACTTGCATCTGTCGACGTTATGCAATCCTAGCGAGTCTACAGGGCTACTCACACTCGTACCAGGCAACATTTTCCACTTAATATACTTGAATTTACTATGGAAGGCCTTAGAAGGACATAGACCGATCTTAATAGAAAGATTGCCAATTCATTTATGAAAATATTATGTATGTTCGGAAAAATCGACATCTTTTTAATAAAATTAGTGATCGACATAATTTTAATACTAGAAATAAAGATAAATTAGATCAACCATTTTATAGGTTAGCTAAAGTACACACATCTTTCATGGGGTACTGTGTTAAATGTTACAACAAAATACCTTGTGACATATTAGAATTAAATGAAAGAAAATTTAAAACGTATGTAAAAAGCACACTTTGTAAACAAGCATATTACAAGTTGGAGGATTACATTCAAGATAAGAATGCTTGGAAACATGCTGGTCCTGCTCCATAGGACAATCAAGGGTGTAGTGTAGGCAAAATCAAATTGGTCAATTTATATATTCACTTTACACATGTAAAAGAGTTTTTATTTTTCTGTTAACACACTCTGTTTTATTAATGGTTCCAAGATTTGTAAATATGTGAGTACCATGTACTATGATCCTATAAGTAGTATACTCTAGGTGCATCGACCTCACATATATTAAAATTAATTTTTGTACTCAAAATATTGTAAATCATTGATTTGAAAAGAGTAACTATGGAGTTTCTTGTCCGTTCTTCTCCGTCCGAATCTACCCTTTCGAACGGACAGTAGAGTCACTTTGTATTATTTTTAATGTAAATGATGACGTTCAAAAGTGCCGTTTAATGGCCTAATTGAAATAAACGTTTTGACTTTGACTTTGACTTTGATAAACGTAAATGAAGCTAGAGATTCTGTAAGGATTATAGCACGTGTTGATCTGCAGTGCGATTCTGTAAACATGTCGAATTGAATACTTGGGCGGGGTGCAAGACAGGTGAGTTGTCAAACCATACAAATAAGATGGAATGATAGGTCAGTTGTCGTTCACTCCGCCTAGGTGAACACCGTGAGATGTCGACAGAATCGACCGGCTGAAATTTCTGCTCACCCTTGTAGGAAAAATCATTTTACACATGATTTTTTGAATGAACACTAGTTCATTCATATTATGTTTTGCTTGTAATGCAAAATGTCAAACACAAAATATTAATTTATTTAATTTAGCTTTACACTTTGGCTTTAGCAAACAATTACGTGGTATAGTTGTTTCGTTTTATAGTGGTGATAGCGGTCATTGCCCTTTCTCTAATATCTCTGTTTAGAAATCCCAACAGTAAACATATTTTTAGTAATTAATTAGTCTATATACTAAAATCAACACGTTTAATTACAAATAGATACTACAAATTACATAGAACACGTCCGTCGCTCATAGAGAGGGTGGTGAACTGTCGGGTCGCAGGCGCACACCGCAGCCTGCTCTTCCCTGCATGACGTCACGAGGCTGCCTGTACGGCGCATAATTCTAACAGTATTGATTTTCATTAAATTAAATTGTTGAAGATCACTCTCGACCGAATTTCAGACACGGTGACCAATATCAATGTGCCACGCAGTCAGTTCTGTTACTTTACTGATACTGTCGTATGGGACAGCAATCCGTCACGACTGGAAAGAGATCAGGGGCCTAACCACCAACTCTTAAAGCAGTATTACTTCAATATTACTTCCAGTGGGAAAGAGACTGAGCTATACGTCCTATACCCCACCAACCGTGTCTCCACGTTGCCGTCGTGGTGGGGCTTGCGTGTCTCAGTGATCTTGGGGGCTTTGCCGGTAGAGCCACTCATGCCGGAAGGTCCCAAGTGAGAGACCAGACCAAGAGAGACACAAGAGGGGCACACCGTTCGGAGACTTGAGCAGTGTTCGGGTCCTCGGACGGTGTGCGTCTCATTGGCTTGCTCGCTGCTCTCTGGTACGCGTCTGATCATCAGACGTGACTGTGAGGGCAGCGAGCAAGCATTGAGAGAGAAGAGGAGAAAGGGACCGCACCCTCAAAAAGGAAAATATGAACAAGAGCAACGAAAGAGAATTACCCCAGGGCGGTACGGACTGCACAGCAGGAAGAGAATCCGCCACGCTTGCGTCAAGCCCCACGTATTCTGGGGGGGGCAACGTTGTCTTTTGTTCGCCGCTTGCCATTGGCAACAAGGGCCGAGGAGGCCCCCGATCCATACTATCCGAGGAGGACCTGATCGGTTTTAGTTTTGACTCGCCCGACAGAGTGTCGGTCGGGCGGAGCACGGGCGAAGGTGCGCTGTATTGGGAGGAGGGCTCGCTTGAGCGTCGCGCGGGTGTAGAGTCGGAGTCTGAGTTGGACTCCGACGACCTAGCGACCGTTAGCTCGGCGAGCTCTGTACCCGAGGGAGCGGGGGCTGCTTCGGAGGACTCCAGGTCCTTCCGCAAGCGGCCCAGACCAGAGCAAGACCAGGGGTCGTCCTGCAGCGACGAGGTTGCCTCGGCTCGCAAGATCCCCACCAGCAGGCGGGGTAAGGGCCGAGAGGGAGGCAAGAGCAGAGCTCCTGCCCCCAAGGAGACTGGCCGGCGAGCCGGGGAGCTCGCCGATGCTGGACGACCCCCCGGAGAGGGCGGCCGCAGGGCTCCTGGTTCGGAGTCCTCCGGCGGTGAGCCGGATGACTCCGGACAGGAGCTTCGGAAGGCCGGGTTTGCGGAGGTAGTGGAGGCCGCGCTTCGCGATGTGGCCCTGAAGAGGAAACTCTCCTCTAAAAACAGGGCCATAAGAGAAGCGCTGACCTCCATCCTGGCGGCAGCGGAGGCTAACCGAGGTGGGCCTCCGGTGGACGAGATGTCCAACCTGCGGGCGGAGGTCGCCCGCTTGGCTGCCGCCACGGAGCGCCTCCAGAGGGAGAATACGGGGCTCCGAGCAGACCTGGCCAGGCTACAGGGAGCCGGCCCACAGGGGGCGCCTAAAAGGGGGCGCAGGGAGAACAGCCACCCCGTGCCGCAGGAGGGCCAGGTGCTGGACCTGGTGCGGCAGGAGATGGCTGCCTTCCAGGCGCGGTTTTCCGTCCTGGAGGGCATCGTCTTGCGCCCCCCGTTAGCGGCGAGTGGGAAGGCTCCAGCCCAAAAAAAGGCGGCGTCGTACGCGGCCGCCGTGGCTGCCACACCGGGGTCGTCCGGCCAGGACAAAGGGTCCGGGCCGGCACCCGCGAAGCCGGTGTCGGGAAAACCGGACCCGGCCCCGGGAAGGAAGAGGAAGGGTGGGGCGGCTGCGCGGACGGCGAAGGCTCCTGCGCCAGCCGTGCAGCAGCTCCCCCCGGCTTCCTCGCCTTCTGAACCTCCCCCGGCTCAAGCCGAATGGCAAGTGGCCGGGGAGAAGAAGAAGGCGGGAAAGGCAGCCAGGGCGGCAAAGAGGCGGGAGAGAAGGCGGCGGCAGCGAGCGCGAGGCGTCGCGGCTGCGCTCCGCACCCCGAAGACCGCGGCTGTAGTTTTAACACTGCAGCCGGACGCGGTGAAGAGGGGCGTGACGTATGCCAACACGCTCACCAAGGCCAAGGAGGCCATCAACCTCGGTGAGCTTGGCATCGTCGGGGGTCTCCGGCTCAGGGTCACCATGACCGGGGCCAGGATGCTCGAGATCCCTGGAGCAGGCAGCGGTCCGGCCGCGGACGCTCTAGCCGCAAGGCTTAGGGCGTCCTTGGGCGCGGATGACGTCCGAGTGTCCAGGCCCACGAAGTGCATAGATATGCGCATCTTGGGCCTGGACGACTCCGTCACGGAGGAGGAGGTGTTGGCCGCCGTCGTCAGGACGGGGGGGTGCTCTGCAGAGGAGGTGAAGGCGGGCACCATCCGTCCTGACAACACGGGCATGCGAACCGTAGTGGTGAGCTGCCCCGTGTCGGCGGCCAAGAAAGTCTCGGAGGGCCGAAGGCTTTTGGTGGGCTGGGTCTCCGCGCAGGTAAAACTGCTGGAGCCCAGACCTCTGAGGTGCTTCCGTTGCCAAGTTGGCAACCACGTGGGAGCACGCTGCACCTCGGAGGTGGACCGCAGTGACCACTGCTTCCGCTGTGGTCAGCCCGGTCACAGGGCCGGCTCGTGCGACGCCGCGCCGCACTGCTTCGCATGTGCGGCAGCTGGCAAGCCGGCCGATCACTGGGCTGGGGGCAAAGCCTGCGGTCCACCCGCCAGGGCCGGGTCGAGGAGAAAACCCTCCTCCACCGCCGCCGCCGCCGCCGTCGCTTCCGCCGCAGCCGCCGCCACCGCCACCGTCGCCGCCGCTGCAACTGCTCGGGAGGGGGCTAGAATGGAGTGCCAGTAATGGCCCCATCTCGCCCCCTCCAGACGTACGTTAGTCGCTGCGCCTCTCAGGTACTGACACTCCTGGGCAAGGCGCAGTGACTGACGCCTGCGGACAGCGAGCAATGGGTAGCTCGCTGTCCGATCAGGTCAGGCCAGAGTCGACGGCGCGTTTCACTCCAAACGCGCCGTCAGCAACGAGCAGTCAGCAACGGAGACGGGGCCCGCCAGGGCCAGAGCCTGCCAGGGTTGCGGAATTGTTCGAAAGAGTTACCGCGGCCCTGGGAAGAAAGGCACTAGGAGGACTAAGGGTGGGTTTTAGTCAGTAAAAGTCTGACACTCCCTGCCGCTCCACCCAGAGCGGGAGGGGTCATTTGATGATTTCCCATCCTATAAAAAAAAAAAAAAAAAAAAAAAAAAAAAAAAAAAAAAAAAAAAAAATACGTCCTATATAGCTCCGTCTCTAGGTTTAGGCCCAGGTACGGGGCAAATAGCCTTACGTTACGTGTTTTTCAAGACACTAGAAGAGCTTCACTAGCGTGCAAGCTCCGGGTTGTTTTTGAGAAATTCCTTATCATCATCATCATCATCATCATCATCATCATCATATCAGCCGAAAGAACATAAGCCTATCCAAAAGATTTGGTTTACCATAATCACCACGCTTGGCAGGTGGGTTGGCGATCGCTGTGTAGCTGTAGCTGTGTACCTGCAGAGAATGCTGCTGCCCATTCTCTGGTGAGTCCCTTTCTTACGACACCCACAGGAAGCGATGGGATGGTGCTATTCTTTTACGTGAAATACCATACGGAACAAAAAAAAAACAAAATTGTTGACAAAACGGAAATTCCTTTTGGAAAACCATAATAATAAATTTTTGCCCGACCTGGGAATCGATCGATCCTCGGACCCTTAGACCCGCAGAGCAATGACCACTTTTGACATGCTACAACGCATCAGCTACAATCTAATAGCACATAATGTTATATGCACTGTAATAATAAATTCCAGTCAACTACAGGATCGTTCATCGCAATTAATTTAAATTATTATCAATGTTATCGCAATGACTCTAATATGCAAATTATGTTTCACAGTCAGCCAGTTAAATTAAACCGATTGGAACTGAAATGGTGATAGTTAATCTGAAATAGGTTCTATTGTGTTTCGATGCAAATAGTATCAACCACTGTCAAAATAGTATTCGTAAACTGAAATGCTAAATTGAATATACACAAATTATAAATCAAATATGGTTATTTGTGTACTCAGTCGTAAATGCCCGTGGATAAATAACTGCCGCAACAGTCGATCTTTGAGGTTAAGCAACGCTTGCCGGGGTCTGTTCGAGGATGGGTAACTCTCCATGAAATACTGAGACTCCTCTATTCATCGGCGATCATATTTAGCCGTTAGTCACGGCAATCATTTGAACATCTTTGGGACTCTTTATTTTTATTATTTCAGGCAACTAAGGCCCATTTATACCACAATAAGTATAAAAACAATAACTATAAACAAAAACATATTACAACAAACTTAAAAACTCGAACGAAGTGACGGCGTTGTGTCGCGTAGTCGGCCGTGGAAACAATACAACACACCTTTCGTCCAAAACTTTTTCTTGAGGAAAGTCACCAAATGATGAGTCGGAACGCGCATTACGAACGACTTGAAATTGGTGTTATGGCGCGTCTCCAACTTCTCTACCCTCAAGGTCTTCACCCGTATGTACTCTACGATGTCCTCTGTCTTCGTTGGGTGGTGCAAACGGGACAGCTGCGTCGTCGGTACTGCAGGACGTACCAGCATGTTAGATTCTACTGGCTGCGATAAGTAGGCTTCCCCTTCTTTCTCTCCTCCTATTTATGGGTAGCCATAAGCCAGAAACTCAGACACCATGGTGGTTACGATGCTGCACGATGCTCTTTGGGAAGACTGCAGTCTTCCCAAAGAGCATCGTGCAGCATCGTAACCCTTCGAGAAATACAAGCAACCGTAGTAGACATAATGTTTTCTTACCCTCCCCCGCTGTTATGATATTTTCTGATTAATTTCGTTGCGGAATCCAAAACAGGACTCGTTTCTAAGGGACATGTCAGTGTACTCTGTATTTTTCGGTGACAACAGGCATGATGTTATGTTGAGTGACTTTTTACCAAATTCTAACTTTTATTTCACATATTTAAAAGTCCTTTTAGCTTCTTCTACCGATTTTGTGCCCTGGCTGGAGGCTTTAATTTATAAACCCGCCACAGGTAAGTCCGTTTAAGCAGAAGACCACCTCATAGGCTGACCTGCGGGAGGTTACTGTTATAAAAAAACTTCTTCCGAATTCATTCGTAGAAATGTGGGTCACCCCTAACATTCCTAATCCGGGAAGCGAGCCCCGAAATGCAATAGGTTTACCGTTTGTGCGACGACTCGCGATATGATCCAATGCGGACGAACCCGCTGTTCTTAGACTACGTTTATTAAACGAGCAGTGTTGCCGAGATTACTCTTGCATGACTACTGCACCGTGTAACGAGCTAGAATGAATTTTGATCACGGTGTCTCAACAGATATCAGCCAAGTACAGAAATAAGGAAATAATGAATATATTTATGTACACAACGTGTAACAGAATAAACGAAATACCTCTTCTTCTGTCAAATCGTGTTGTCATTCATTCTTAGTCGGGTTTGGGACTAATCGTAAGTCTTTAGGTGATACGGAGTAGAAAACGCCCGACACTAAGGCCGAAACTACCCCCTGAAACCGGGTGTAGGATTGCGTTATATTGCGTTATATTTTAACATACAAAACTAATAATTGTAATATCTAAAACAAATGAACCCCAGTTCAAAATTGCCTGAGTAAATAATAAAACAATCGAGTAAATTATATATTTTATTTTAAATTGTACTTTACATAATTGTATTATGTATTTGGCATCGTACACAACAGAAGCATATATTATTATTTATAATTATAATTTTAACATGATTCGTAGAATTTGAGTAACATTTGAACAGTATTAAAGATTTCTCACTTAATTAATAAATTATTTGAGCATGGTTTGGCAACAAGGTTGATGATTATTAAAATATTTTACTCGTAAAGATTTATGAGATGAATGAGAATTATTTAGGGATCGAGTTATTGAAAATTTATTAAATTAGTTTTTAAATATTACATTCTTCGTATTATAATAATAATTTTAATCTAAAGCATTCAAGAGGAAAAGCTGTGAGATTGATGTGTATTATATTAAAACTATTCCAAGAATTTCAGTAATTAATAAAAAATATAAGAATAATGCTATTCAAATAATTTAAGCTAAGCAATTTTGTGACAAATATTGTCAGATCAAAGTACTGAATCGTGTATTTGGTGACAATTAGTCAACGAGTTTTATCATTAGACTTATTTATAAAAAAAAAACTATTTTTTTTGCCAGTTTGTAGGTATGCAATACCATGAAACCTAAACGCTCATTGTTCTATTCACTATGGAAAAAAATGAAGAATTTACAGAATTAAAAAGACTGTTTATGTGCCATTACGAGAACATTCAATTTACAAATCTAAATCAAAGCCTTAATTTCCTGGAACATACTTAAAAGTACTAGCACCCTCCTGAGCTAAGTGCGTCAGCACTCTTAGTTAAACCTGTTAAGAGCACTTAAGTGCTTCGTCTCCCTTTGTGTAAGTTCTTATCGCACAGTCCAAAGCCTTCATCCTATTTGACAATATACTGTTACGTTCTCAAGAGTTTCGAACTTTGTCACCGTGACCCCAAAGTTTTGACGTCTCAAATGTCAAGTGAATTAAATGGTTTGTTTAGGAAATTTAACTGTGCTTATTAAATCGTTGGGCTTTTTTACGCTAATGATCTTATGTATGGAACTAGTAGAAATTGGATCGTTCTTTTTACTATTGACATTTTCGTTTGACCACAATCTCACCTGATGTAAAGCGAAGATGTGGTCAACAATGGAGCACGCTTGCTGACAAGTAACCTATTCACTCTTGACTTAAAGGCCTCTGGGTTGTAACTTTCAAGAAACTCAGGCTCTGGAAAGAAATTCCACTCCTTAGTTGTACGAAAAATGAAAGTATTCCCAAATCGATTTGCGTATGGGCCCCACCCATACGCAAATCGATTTGGGAATACATTCATTTACCACCAAGTACCGATAAAATCGTGTTGTGAAAATTCTGCTTATGACCAAACTACGATGTTTTTAAGCAAATGAATAAATATCATCCATAGCGCGTAATAAACCTGAAATATTGAATGTTCGAAAAATTACAATATAAATCAATCAATATTATATCAATGATTTAAAATCAATTTAACTTATTTTGAATTTAGATTACTATGATTGAATGGTATTAATTGATAATGAATTATAGTTAAATAGTGTTACAGACATTTTATCATTTAAGATGAGTATGTGGATATTTTTTGTATTAATTAAGATATGATGAAGTTAAAATCTTATCGATGAGGAATGTTTGTTGTGCTTTTAGATCTGATACTCCTTGTAGTTCCAGTTCCAGGTCTTGTTGACGCTGTTGTACTCGTTGTTGGGGCTCATCTGCAGTTTAATTGTGTGGTCGGGCTGCAAGAGATAAACATTACATTACATAATATAAAGCCTGTATTCTGTGAAGGTTGTGACAAGATTGTTAATCGCACCGCAAGTCGTTATGGCCGATGTAATTTTGTAGTTTGATAAATATGAAACGCATCAAAATCTAGGCGAAGGGCCAGTTATATCATTTCGGTATGGTACACTTTCCTTAGACGTGTCCAATATTACTTTGTTATTTTAACTAACAGTCTTAATTTATATATTTTGTTAGAAAATTAACCTGTTTCCTTCAAATTGCTTCGACGTGTAAGAATGTTTGTTGTGGATTATAAACATCTTATTAAAGGAACTTATTAAAATAATTTTCAACTGAACGTACCTACGTAATACTACCTAATAATACACGCTTTGTTCTACTTCGCAACAAGTTTCAATAATCCAGTTCCGATATTGTTTCTTCCATTATGCTGCTCAAAACATTTTATAACAAACAAGTTGTGACGTCAGGAAGAACATCTTTATAATATAACAAGTTTTGAAATTGACAGTCAATATGTCTATTGTGTCCTCGTATTTTAGAACACAGTTACTTTAGATAGTAGGATAGTATTACTGTAGTTAATGTATTTTTAATCAAGGGTGCGAGGGTGTGTGGTATTATTTTATAATTTTCAGTGGTTTCACAACCCTAATTAGTTTTATCTCTGAAATAAATCAAATAAAAATCAAACTTTAATCATTGAATAAAATACTAGAAGGTTAGTAAAATACCAGAAGGTTTAACACTAGCCAAATTTAATAGAACATTCTACTTCTCTCCACATGTTTTCCAATTCTCATTCCACCAAAAATATGAAGCCATTATTTCCAACATCATGTTACATATAGC
This sequence comes from Melanchra persicariae, assembly GCA_947386135.1. NCBI lineage: Eukaryota > Metazoa > Arthropoda > Insecta > Lepidoptera > Noctuidae > Melanchra > Melanchra persicariae. The sequence goes on along the minus strand of OX376661.1, from coordinate 715,520 downwards.
CATCACCGTCCAAACACAGTTTGGCACGACTCGACAAAAACGTGCGACTCCATAAACCAAACTCGAATGACGTATCGTCCTGCTGCACGCCAGCACGGCACAGACGTGACGTATCGCAGTGCAGCACAGCAGCACGCTGTAACACCACATAAATCTGCACCCCACTCAAGTTTGCCCTGATTGTCCCAGCTGCCGTGTTTATCAATGTCGACTCTGTTTTTTAAAGGGATATTTTTGGGGTTGGTTTGTGATTTTTTCCTCAAGTTTTTGTTTCTATTTTTGCATTGTTTTTGAATACAAGTTTCGGCGAATTATGCCCAAGTTAGGTTTAAAGTTAGCTTTGCTTTATAAACAAGCTTTTCCAATCTTGAGGAAACCGCGCGTTTTTTGGGATTTAAAGTAGCCTAAGGTATCGTCTAGCTTTCTATCTCAGTATTTATTACAGTTAGAGGCAAGTGAGCATACTTAGTCATAGCAGCCGAGGTGGAATAGCACGCCCATTATGGATTCAAAAGACTGCAATGATAAAAGCACACGTACGTCAAATCAAATATCGTTTTTCAACACATTAAAAAAATCGCAAACATTTTTTTAATGCTTGTGAGAAAAGGATTTATGGCTCGCTCGTGTATGAAAATAATTATCGTACTTGGATCTGAACTACCACAGAAATACAAACAAATCATTATATCCCTTTGTAATATTTTCTGGGATTTATAGTTATTTATGATATAAGTGCGGTAAGTTGGTTCTTACAAACGAGTAGACGAATGTAAGCACGAGACCAAGGCGAGGGCTTACCATAGTCACGAGTTTGTAAAAACCAATTCCGCACGTGTGTCATACAACGTTTTTCGACACATTTTCGAGAAAACAGTAGGTACCTACAATAAGTAATGAATCAAACTTTTTGTCTTTAGAAACATGCGCGTGGTTAAAATTAGAACCACATCTTTCATTTATTTTTATTTATCTTCTCTCATTTTCTCTTTAATATTAAAATGAGACAAACGTATACAGCAAAAGCGCTTCCAAGGAGGTTCGATCATTCAGCTTAATAAATAAGCTGAATGATCGAACCTCCTTGGAAGCGATGTCTCGTGATGTGAAACTCCTTGGTGGAATTCTTATTAATTTTTATGAAAATAAAAAAAAAACCGTAAAGAATACGCACGGCGCTATACAACGGAGTATGTGGTAAAATATGTACTTAGGTGAGAGTACCTACTTTACCGCACGTTCCATTGTGTGGTGCATAATTTTTAACTTTCGAATAATGCATACAGGCTTCGTAAATGCAGTTTTTGAGTAAATGTGTTGAAAAAGAACATTTACAGTACAAGGTTTTACTAAATGCCAGTTTTAATTGAGATTTTATGCCCTGTGCTTTCAAAAGAATGCAATCATCCTTTATTTATTGTCATGATTCAACTATCAACCTGCCTAGCCTTTTCCCAACTTTATTGAGGTCGGCTCCTAGTTAAACTGGGTTCAGTTGAATACCAGTATTTTACGTAGAGCGGATGCCTACGGTAGGCAGCCCAACCAGACCTCCACAAATCGGTCAGTAGGCGATCGGTGACTATGTCGAGCCTTTCCACCCTGGTGCTTACCATAGCAGTGATATTGAATAATCGTTAGTAAGTTAGTAAAGAGCATTAGTATTAGTCGATAGTGCTTTAAAGTTGTGTCATTAAAGCGACGCCTGCCCGACATTATCCCTCCCCGTTTTACAAACGTTTTCAACAGGGTGGCAGCGCTTCATGACATGGTAGGATATTCTCTGGATTTTCTTTTACACAAGACATGGTTACGGTCTTTCCAACTGTCTTGTAAGATGGTTGAGAACATATTTTTTGATATAGGTACTTACTTTTTGTCTTAATTAGTTGATCTTGTATTGACAAAAGAACAGGGGGATTATGGAACTAAAACTGCAATAGGATTTTTTCATCAAAATTTTGTTGGTAACTATTGCTAAATCTTACAGTAACGTATTTATTGTTAAGAAAGACCCTGTAGTTAAATAAATCAAAAACACCCAAATTGTCTATCGATCCTTGTTTAACTTTCAGGGTTCATTTGAATAAAAATAAGGGTAAGAGAACATACGATGATGATTATTTCCTTTAGCTTCAAATGTAATTTTTATTGTATTGAAATCGTTCTGTGGCTCTCATCAAGTGACATTCTGTCAGCGTTAGTGTGGCGAAACCGATTGTCAAATGTATGGGATTGAAAAACGCTGTCGAAATGTCTCATGAACAGGTCACCCTACTCACTCGGCTAATGCCGCAAGCTTCTTACCACTACTTCTTTCAGTAAATTTGAAATTTAAACTCCGACGACCATTAGTAGTACGCAGAGATTATTTTAAATTGCCTCTCAGCCAGATTGACTTTAAGTTTTCAAACACTTACTGCCATTATTTTTAAGGCTATTACTGTGTATAATGGAATAATAATATTTTGTTTCGTTAATGGTTTGGTATTTGACTTATTATCTGGTTGTGAAAAAAAAGGTTTTCAGTGAATATTAAAGCGCTCTAAAAAGAGACACGGTCGGAATTAAAATTTGTTTAAAAAGTCCATTAACGAATTTGGGAGCCGAATTATTCTAGTGAAATGGCTGTAATTTGGGTTTATTTTTGTAATATTTAGCTGGGATTTTAAAATCTACACAACACCGACACAACACTGGACAATTTTATTACGGAAAAGATTTACTTGGACTGATGTAGAATGTTTGGCAAACGTCTCACTAATAGGCAGGCCGACTCACGATCAATAAAGGTGGTAAAACTTCACAGATGGAATTAAATTGGGGTCGGCTCCCAGTCAAACCGGATTCAGCTGAATACCAGTATTTTACACGGTGCGGCTACCTACCAGACCTCCACAACCCATTACATGGGTAACACGCTACTTCTTGGCAAGACTGATGTCAAATTTTCTGACTTCTGACAATACGTAACGACTGCCAAAGATTTCCAAATGACAGCCGGGACCAACGGCTTAACGTGCTTTCCGAGGTACGGAGGAGTCTCGGTATGTTAAGATAGTTATCCATCCACAGACCAACCTCAGCAAGCGTTGCTTAACCTTGAAGATCGGCCTGTGCGGCTGTCATAATTTAGCCACGAGCTACACGCAAATGGATCATATTCTGGTAAATAATCAGCCTTCTCCAAAGCCAACCCCTAAATAGGGGTAAACTACTCAAAACAAAATAGGGCCCACCCTAAGTTTATTACGAATTTTGTCTGAGAATAACTCAAAAGGATTAACGAAGTGAAGCCTAATGCTTCACTTCGTTAAATTATTGTATAGTTATTAGTTCTTATCAATGTTTTGAGCGACAAATTTTAGCGTTGGCTTCAAGTGGGTGAGCAGAAAAAGTGAAGTGCTTGAAATATAGCGGTATGGTATGGAAACTCGTCCATCCTTGCAGATTTCTACAGCGAACTGCTCAGCCTGTCAATTCCCCTCGGGTTAATGAAAGTTCCCTCGCACAGGAACCCGCTCAAGAACAGTAGAAACAGACCTGATTCACCCCTGTCATGGATAGATAGAAAGAAAATATTGTAGGTACACAAAAACGAGTGGCCATAAATAAGTAGTTCGCGAAAATTTCAAACTTTACCAACCACCAGTCTCACCTGAGGCATAGACACAAACCCCGGAGGCATCCTGTCCTGCTCCACACGCGGTAGGGTCGGCTGGGGCCCCGCGGGCTCCAGATTGAGCGGCTCGTACTCGTCGGAGACCCCGCTGTCGGGCGAGTCAGGCTGCGGCAGGCTGTTCACGTACCCCTTGGGGCCCGCGCGTGACTTGTGCACGCAGTAGTCGCCCGTGAATGGGTTCTGGTACGCTACTACTGTTCTGGAATGGGAGGATGGTGAAATGAGTAATTGGCATAGCAGTTTTGTAAGAAAAATAAAATAAAATAGTTGGACATAATAGCTGTACTGTTTATCTTTGTGATGAGTAGGTACCTAAAATTATGACTTGCCTGTAAGTAGGACACTAAAAATAAGCAAATCGGGACTGAACTTAGGTATTACATCTCCATGATGACTTTGATACTGAAAATTAAAATTCTATTCAAACTTATTTGAAAAGCATGTAGCTTCTCAATAGAGTTATTTCACTAACTTGCAAAGGCTGTGTTTCTATAAAGTTTTTGCGGAGCTAGACGAAATCAAATTTGGATTCATACAAACTTGATTTCGTCTAGCTTTGTATGAATCCAAACCTGATTTCGTCTAGCTCCGCAAAAAGTTTCTATACAGAATCTTGTTCAAAAGGAAGGCTACTCGTATCGAAAATGTTTTTGAGAATTACCCCGTCAATCGCGGCGATTATGGCAAAACCAGTAAAAACACATCATCATCATCATCATCATCATCATATCAGCCGAAAGTCTTCCACTGCTGGGCATAGGCCTCTCCCAGATGGGGGGTTTGCCACAATCGCTGCGCTTGGTAGGCGGATTGGCAATCACAGTGTAGCTGTAGCAAAGTACCTTCAGAGAATGCAGCTGCCCATTCTCTGGTGAGTCAGAAACCTACGGGAAGTGATGGGAGTAAAAACACGCATTATTTAATTACCTGAGTTCCTCAGTAGATTCACCTTCTTTCTTGTGCGAGAACACAACTTTAGTAGGTCTCAGCAATATCGCGATCTGAAACCAACAAGCGAATATCAACTTCTTAATATTTTGATATCCCAATACAACTTGAGTAATTAATTCTCCGAGACAAAGGAAAGCCAACAATTCGCGGAGATTTAGATTGATTTCTAATTAAATTACGAAAATAATTACAACTTGTAATTTTGTAATTTGTTTTGTAATATGAAACTGGTGAATGGATTGGCAAATAAACGGTTAATTTCTCATTTTGTTGTTTCGGTAATAGAAGAACTTGTATTGGAGGTGTTAAGTGTAATTTTTCTGTAAAAAGTTTTCTGTAAAAGTGGTTGGAGTTGCTGCATGCTCTTATTATCATTGTGAAAATAACTGTGTCGGTCTATCAGTCAGTATGTTACCTGATCATCATCATCATATCAGCCTGCAGACGTCTACTGCTGGACATAGGCCTCCCCACGCGTGTCGCCACAACAACCGATCCTGTCCTCGCATCCATCGTATGTTATACCGGGTATTTTTTCAGATGAAAAATCCCAATAACAGATTGATCGAGTCGGGGAACGAGTCTTGGTCCGTATGCTCAGTAGAAGCGTTTGTAACCACTAGACCATTAAGGCACATTTATTTTCTAAAAGAAAAGTCTGTAACTGTACGAGTCTCTTGAGACCGCTACAACGAACAGTCACGACATATTGATAGGTAATTTAATTGATTGATTCGAAGTCCCTCGATTCACTGGCATGATTGATGTTATTTCATTTGTAATTGATTCAATAAAAATACTAAGTGATAATAATATGGCTCGTTCTGAAATTGGTATGATATTACGGTCGCATTTATTTATGGCTAATTATTTTTGAAGCGAATAACAACTTATTAGGCGACTAACTAATTGGTTACAAAAAATAATGACTTGGCGGCTAATATTAACAGTGGGATGTCATACGTATATGTGTTTTAATTGGTGTAAGGGACTTGGGGCACCCCGACTCGGACAGGTTAGGTTAGAAGGGAATGGCGGGGTCAATTGAGCGAGCGAAGCGAGCGAACAGACCCCGCCATCCCCTTCGTGGTTATTTTTTTTAAACCACCCAAAAATATTTATTTATTTATACTAGAATCACTGCCAATTTAAATTTAAACAGAGCTCACAACTCTATATAAAGCTGCTACTTTATACTTAAAATGCTACTTCACTGTAGCTGCCAACCTATTATTTTTGCTACCCATCTTAATTATTTTTAAAACCCTATAACAGGTTAGTTTGTCGCCGCGTTAAATACATGCCTTTATTTATACGTCGAAGTTAATCAAGTTTATGGCAAATAGACGTTTTTCCTTTCCATCACGCTCTTCCACTTGCATACTCCAGGACTTAAATTTTCCGAATAACAGACCTGTCCAGGTAATGACATGCGACATATTGGTAAAATAAAATTTGAATAGTAGTCTATCCATACGAAAAGGAGACTAAGAACACCTAATTCCTTCAGGCCTAGAATTTTCTTATATAATCCAGCTTAATAACGTCCACTGCTGGACATAAGCCTCTCCTAAAAGTGGCCAAATCGACTGATCCTGTGCGATCCTGTAGCAGCCTTTATCAGGTCATTGGTCCATCTTGTGGGAGGCCTACCAACGCTGTGTCTTACGGTACGCGGTCGCCACTTCAGAACTTTTCGGCCTCTGGTAAATAGAGTTACTTCTGTAAAATTCTTTTACGTCAGAGAGTTCACTCAAAATAATCCGTAATTTATATAAAAATATACAACCCAAAAATAGGACTGAAGTCCGTAACAAACAAAATGAGAAATATGCAAATATTCTGTTTATCATTGAAATATCCGAAAAGTCGGGATGGACATAATATTTGATATTTTTCCGATTCGGTCTGGGCTTATGGGGAGCTCAGTGGTTTCGGTGGGGCTGAGCCAATGGTCGCGGTTTATACTGTATTTTGCGCAGTAAATTATTACTATGAGGTTGTATTCAGTGGTGAGGGGATTTCAGTAAAATTGCACTTTTAATACGAGTAATTGACTTAAGTTTTAAAGTGAAATATTTAAGTTGATACATACATGTTCTAGAATGATCTGATTGTAAGGATCAGATCGTACACATAAACGCGAAGCTTTTTTTTTATTTGTGAATGGGCTAGAGCTCTTGACCTCGATCACGCCTGATGGAAAGCGATAGATGAGGTCCATGATGAAAGCGAGCGTGCCCAGAAGATGCCTTGAGGCACTGGTACTCCCACGCGTCGACGAAACACAGCAGGCTGCTTGACGCCGAACTCCGGTGGGAGGGTGGTCGCGAACCAGGCGGGTTTTAGCCCTACCACCGCAAGGGAGGGATTGGCCAGTCTTATAAGGTATTACGTGAGGCTGTCCAGGATGCGCCGAGCGCTCGGTTCAGTTGAGTGTCTGATGGAACAAATTGCGCCACACGAGGAGGCTCCTTCATGCATCCCGAAGTGTTGTGAGGATGGATAAATGGGTGTTTGTCAATCTTTCACGCCAAAACCACAGAATGGATTTCGATGAAACTTTACAGTAATATAGCATATACATCAGTTTAGCACATAGGCAATTCTTCATGATATTCAGGGAAGTAAAATAAATAAAAATATAAATAAAGTATGATAGTATGGAAATCACGGATGTTACCCGGAAAGCTCCTTGTCTTAAGTGGGATTGGGCGGACATGTTTATCGAATGTCTGATGAGCTCTGGGCTAAAAGAACCACTAAGTGGATCCCTTACAAGGCTGGGCAACATCGCGGTAGACCAAGGCGAAGGTGGAGAGACGAACTCGACTCTTACCGGAAGGACTGGCCCACATTGGCAGAGGACAGATGTGTGTGGAAAAGGGAGAGGGAGGCCTTTTCCCAGCAGTGGGACATAACAAGCTAAATTAGGTTAGATTAGATTAGTACTACGGGTAAGTGTATTCTAACTGGAGCGAATATTGTAGGTTGTATTTCAACAATTAGATAATAATATGTTTTTTATTTTAGATGTAATTTTGAAAATGGCAAAGAACTCACAAATATCGAGTTAAGAGTGCTCAACTTACCTCTCCATTTTGTCGCATTCTGTTGACTCGGTAGACACAGTAGCCGCACATGAATATTGAAAGGCATAACTGTAACAAAAACAAATTCCCTTAGTTAATTTGTTCGGTCCGCTAAAGCTTTTTTAATAATGTCCAGGTTGCTAAAACCGGGTCGCGGAATGCGAAAAGGCCACTCATTGGATGTGTTTTAGATTCTCGTATATTATGGTGTACAAATAATTAATAAAAAGGCCGATTTTTTTGATCTGTGTTTAACTTAACCAATGGTTAAAAATTCATTAAAATGCGTTTTTCGATCAATTGTTAGTTATTTACTAACTTATAGTTGTGAACTAAGAGTTAGGCTTGACCATTGCTCAAATAAAAATATTTGAGCATTAGTCAAGCCTAATATTGATTGAAAAACCCTCATTAACGGAATTTTGGGGCCCTTAAGTATTTTAAAACCAATATTAAAAAAACGCCTTAAAAACATGTTTGTAAACAAAGTCTCAAAAGAAAATTGACACGATAAACATAAAATAAACAGTTTAAAGCATACTTTACACTGCTTTCTTAGTACGTGCATTCGCCGTCAGGTGTACGGATTTTCTTTCGTACCGATCTCGTGAATGGCGCATTTAAATAAACTAGCAAACAGGTGTCGCAAACGACAACGCTTTATAAACGAAAAACAATGCGAATTTGATCTCAGTTGAATTTAATGGCAACATTGGGAATCAGCTGGTTCTACAACGTTGAAGCAGTAATGATCTTGCATACGCAAGAGTAATTTTTAGGTTTGGAATGAAGAGGTAGCTCAGTAGTAACGAGTTGTAGGTCGTTAGTTTGAACCAAAATTTTGTGTAACCTGCACTATTGCTCACAAAACTTTATGGAAAAACATACGAGTGGAAACATGCATGTCCTTTAACTTCAAATTGATTACTTTGTCATCCCTTAAGCTATACTGGGCCTAGGTGGTGACTATGGGCTCCCATAGACTCTCTCAGAGGAAGTCTGAGGTTCTACACAAAGTGCCAATCTATCAACGTATGCGATTATACAAAATGCCAAATTATAAAGGATCGATCAGGTGACATTTCGACATCGCTTGTCAATGCTTTACATTTTTGACAGTGTCCTTCGCCATGCTACCGCGGACAGAATGTCACTTGTTGAAAGCCTCTAGTCCCATCTGTGGAGTGTTTGAAGTGCTACAATAGCTACAACTGTTTCTAATTATATAGATCAACTAAGCAGTCATACCACACCAATATTACCCACTAAACTCCTTAAACTTTCTCGCCTATATGGCTAAGTTCCCAAAGGCCATTTAGACATTCATATAGGTAATTTAAATACCTAAAACTATACTAGCTTACGACCACTAACTCCATGTTTTCTCATTAGTCGAACCCTTACTATACTGTCTAACTAAACCCATGTAAACTCGACTTAAACTTTTGGAACTTGTAAGAACTTTATCCCAGTAGTTTCTAGTTCTAATGCTAGAGCTTAGAGGAACTGGTCAAGCGCACGGGGACTTACGGATTTTAGTTTTAAAGTTGGCTTTCAAAATTCTTCGCCATTTTTGTGAGATATAATGCTAGCTTTCAAATAATGATCTGATACCAATTGACTGTTTCTGTGCTAGTAAGAAGTCTAGTTATATGAAGCACACTCAAGGCCCTATATGTTCCAGGGTTGCGGATTTGTTCAAAAGAGTTACCGCGGCCCTGGAACGTAAAAGGCACTAAGAGGAGCATGGGTGGGTTTTAGTCAGTAGAAGTCTGACACTCCCTGCCGCTCAACCCAGAGCGGGAGGGGTCATTTGATGATTTCCCATCCAAAAAGGCCCTATATGTTAGATACCCTCAGTTCAAGGGTGTAGATTCTATGGATCTTACTACTAACACCACTGCTGCACAAATATAATGTGTTAACACAATCAATGCATTTGAAAATACACTATACAAAATAGGTTACATTACTTGTTTACGTACTAGTTTATTCCTTCTTTTTTTTAAAGCACATTGCACATTGATAAAATTGACTCCTGCCTCAACCTGGACCTGACGCTCTTACATGAAGAAGAAGTTTAACACCACTGAACATAGCATGTCATAAATAATGGCACAGCGCACTTAATATTCCAGAAATTCACTTGTGTCTTGGTTTATTTATATGACACCACGTAAAATGGTGTAGTTATGATTTGTAGTAAACATAAAACAGCAGCCAGGACAAGAATTACGTCAGAACCAACTCACCAGTATAATTAACAGCAAAATATCAATGTAAATAATGATCATTCTTCACTGTATCACTTTGCACCTTATAAATAATCACCTGAACATTATTTTAAACAAAAAAGAAACTATTCTGCTAAACAAAACACTGTCTGACTTGGAATATTCTTCTCTGAGAGTCTTTGAACACCATTGGTTGCTGAAAATGTTCTTGTCATTTTCCTTGTCGATGATTGGTTGGAATGTTTTTTGGCTCTGTGCTCATTGGTCGGTTATCGACGTGAATCTGGGGATGCCAATGGGGTTGCTCTATAAACAAGGGAAGATTCGTCTGCACTGAGTTTGATACGGAGCGGTTGAAAACGCTGGAGGGTTTAATGCCTACTATGTGGTGTGCGTCTCTGAGGACTGCTGGAGTAGAAGTATGTCTGTTTAAATTTCTAAGTGCAAAATTGTCTTTTTCAGGTTTTCAGAACATAAATATACTTAAAAAGGCAATTATCATCATCTGCCCAGTATTTTCACAACTACACCACTATTTCTTAATTATTACAAAAAATGGGGCTCTGTCCCGTACCCGTTTCTGATCATATTTGTGTAGTCAAAAGTAAAAAAAACGAAATCTCAAAATTATCCGTTTTTCCATTTCGGTCGCCATTCATATGGCCCGGCAATGAACAGCCTGTACAATATTTTCATAAATTTGAAAATATTGTATGTGATTTTGAGATATAAACAAACGAAAAGTCATCGAGTAACGCAACCCCTTGGTAAGAAGGGTTGCCAGATTTTCGGGTTTTTACTACCCGTACTGTCAAGATCCGCTAATGACAGCCCAAACCAACGGGTGAGCGGACTTTCCAAGGCACAGATGAATCTAGTTGTCAAGTTTATGTCTTTATAAGTCAATACCTTTTTTATTTATACCAGCTAATGTCCTAGTTTCAAGATGTTTAGATCAATCTCCAATATACTTTACTCCAATCTCACCTCTACTGTAACTAGTAAAGTATATACACCATTTTCTACCTCCCATCCCATCTGCACCCCTATCCTACTCTATGGCACGGCAGTGAGTACTGGCGCCAGCACTGTCGCGACGTCTGCCGCCGTAGCCGACCTACTTACGTACTCGCCTGCTTACTGACCTCTGCTTACACCCCTGATGGGGTAGCGCAAGGATAGGGCATGGAGATAATAGTGAGAGTGCAATGGTCTTGAAGGGTTTAAAGGACATGTTGAGAAAACGTTCTTCATTTTCACTGAATGGCGACTTCAAAGAGATTATGTTCCAGGAAAGTCTGTCCTTTTTTTTTGAGTTCTAAGAAATTAAGTGAAAGTTAAGTTGGGTTTTAAAGTAAGTGGTGTAATAAGGTTATCATTAGATATGCCTTGTACTTTCACACTAACATGCTCTTTTAGCCATCATCCTTTCAGCCTTAATCGTCCTATAGGCCTCTCCATAGATTTATATATATTTCTATGGGCCTCATTGACCGGTTCTGTGCTTCTCGCAGTCTGCGCACTCCTGTGGTCCTCACCATCGACCAGGTTCATCCATCCATTTGGTCCACTTTGTGGGACGCCTCTCATACCTATCTTATCCCTACTTCCCTACTAATATTATAAATGTGAAAATAATTTTGTCTGTTTGTTACGCTTTGACGCTAAAACAGCCGAACAGATCGTCATGAAATTTGGCAGATACATAGCTTGGGATATGGAGAAGGACATAGGCTAGGTACTTTTTTACGCGATGACTGACATCCACGTGGGCGGAGCCGCGGCCAAAAGCTGGTAGGAATCTAAAACAGAAAAAGCATGAAAACACCACAAGAAGACCAGCGTACAAACTACGCAGAAAGTACAAACATTCTAAACTTTTACTATACCTAATAGTACTCCAATCTCATAAAAAGCTATTCTCGAACCGAAAACATTTTAGAAACCCGCAGCCTTCGAAAACAGCCATAACACATGTCAACCCCTTAAAATTTATCCTCGGAGGAAAAACTTTCGGGGCGAATTTCCCTTACCTTGGAAGTATGGCGATTGGGTCGAAAGTGTTAACTAAAACAAAACATTGTCGTCTTAAATGGCAGGTGGGAGGAAAGCAATCGGGACCTTTGCCAGTGAAAATGTTGGGGGCAGAAGTTTAGCCAAAAATTTGACTTGTTTTATGCGCAAGAGTCAGTAGACAGGTGTAGTTGTATGCACTATGTAATCCTGTGCTAAAAATCATGTAATTGATATCTGTATTAGAGCTGGATCTTTCCAAAAATTATGTTTGAAAAATAAGCCTTTAAATCAAAATCAAAAATATTTATTTCAAAAAGACCATTTATACGTTTGATTTTGTCAAGGTCATCATATTAGCCGAAAACGTCCACTGCTGGCTGGACATGGGCCTCCCCCAAATGGGAGATGCCGTAATCGCCACGCTTGGCAGACGGGTTGGCGACCGCAGTGTAGCTGTAGCAATGTACCTACAGAGAATGCTGCTGCCCAATCTCTGGTGAGTCCCTTAGTCTTACGACAACCACGGGAAGTGATGGGATGGTGCTATTCTTTATATCCGACACCATACGGAACAAGCATGATGAGCAGCAAAACACACCTACCGCTCCCATTGCCAGTGCAGCAGAGTTGCGAATTCAAAGTGAGTAAACATTATTATTTGCCGTGTCAAGCCTGTCACATGGAGTTTGCATTGTTTTCTGTGGAGAATGATTAGGAAGAAAAAATATTATTGCTTTCGCGATACACAGCGTTACTGCATAAATTTAACTTGGTACATTTCAAACGGGTTTTCTCCGTCATTCGATTTAATACTGATACGGGGTCTGCGTCTCAGAAATGACTTTAAGTCGTGGCTTCAAACGTGGATACTGGCTGTTATTTGCAGATCTTTGATAGTTACGAGTAGTCAAAAGCTCGATAACCTGAAATCCATTTATTTTAGGAGTAATCTCTGGTTTTACCCAGTCTAGGGAAACTTTTAGAGCTTTTTGAATATTTCAACATAATTAATACCGTCCCATTGCAGGGCAAAAGCCTTCACGAACTCCTTTCAAATATTTTTGTACCGACCCATCTCAAACCAACCGTTGCAATTATAGGCGTCTAGTTTGTCTCGCCACCTCTTCCTAAAGGATTTGACAAAATATGTTCCAAGCTTTCCAAACGTTGAGGTAAGTGAGTCTTCTGTCCCTTACTTCGCACTAGCAGGACAAACATTGTCCCAAATTTCCGATAACTTTAAGTTGATACGCGCTACCTGAGCTAAGGTACGAGCTTGTTCAGGCCCGTGTACTCTTCAACTTGCTCCATAATAGAACAGCCGTGTATAGGCGTCATATTTATTGTTTGATACTACTTCTGAAGATGCATGAATTATGTAGTTGTTCAGGTTGATTTGCCAAAGTTTGTGGTATGAAATGTGGTCAAGCATGATGGGTGAGGTACATAATTAAGTAATTTTCAACTATAAGGGTCATTGGCTCAACCTGTGGGAGGACTTCCAACGCTGCAATGGTGCATAGTCGCTACTTTAAGACCTTTGAACCCTGTCGACGATCTGTTCAGCTGATAAAAAAAATAATAGGCCCGAAAAATTTTGTGTTTATCGGCCCATATTCCAAAACATAAACACCAACACAACTCGAACTCCAACTTCAACATGAGCACAAAAATGTCAGTGAAATCTTGTCTAATTGAGATGAGCAAGACAATACGTCAACTCGCTTGTTCAGCTAGAACTCACCTTTTGAACACGAAAACTTCAATTTATGACTAGCTCCGACGGGGGTGGAGTTCGAGTTGAGTTGGAGTTTACGTATTGGAATATGGGCCTTCAGTCTCCTAGTTTTCGTATGGATTGATAAACTAGTAAAATTTTAACTGACCAGTGTGTCACCACTTAAAGAGATCAAGTTCAAGTCAACAAACAGACCAAGTATCCAGGAAAAAAGGTGAGAGATGTTTTTTGAGGAGCCTCCACAGCCACACTGGCACAGATCCTGGAAAGGGTTTAAAATCTCATCCTACTACTTACTATTATAAAGGATAGTTCGTTATCTTTCCTGAAAAACTACTAAAAAAGATTGTGATAATGATTCGAACAAGAAAGAAAGGAAACAAAAAAATATAAAATAGAAATAGCGTGCTGATTCTTTTTCATACGATCCCACTGAATTTTCCTCATCTCTGCTTATCCTCCAACAGGAAAACCGTGATGGATATGTTTTCATAATTAAAAGCCAACCTCAGGTGTTGGTTTTATAACATTGTTAATTTTCCTCTGCCTCAAACGACGGTTAAATTAGACTTCATTAATAAACCGCTAAAAATAACGGGTACTTTTGGTTTGTTTACTCGCAAAATTTTAAGTGGTTTTTGTAAAAGAGGGTCAAGCGAAAAGAATTGCAATAGAAAACGAGGGTGGCTTTTTGTGATCGTGATTATACTAGGTAGGTCTAATTATAGTACAAGGCTTCTATGTTTCAACGCTTAAACAAATGGTGAAAGAGTTATCGCTAAATGAATGCCACCGTGTCTGAGCTATTTCTTGCTTCTTCTTGTAGATGGGCATCGAATACTTAAATACCTAGCTCAATAATCTTACCTAAGAGAATACACTATTCCACTAGCAAACAATAAAGAACAATTTGAAACTTCAAACTATTCATCGACAAGATTTGAAGTCGATAACAAACACAAAACTATCGCTCTAAGCTCAGAATTAAGTTAAAATTACCTAACAATTACAGAACAAAACACAAACAGCACTCGAATAGAACCTAGATGCGTGTTTACGAAAGCTCCTTCAGCGCTTTAGATAAAAACAACAATCTACAAGATCTTCTATTTTAAAAAAAATCTTTCACTGATAGAAAGCATAACTATCGTCGACCACGTCGGCCACGATAGTGAAGTCGCGAGAAATAGCTAGTTATGACATAAATGCAACTATACAAAATATAAATGTAACTATACAAACAGAACACACAGAACATGCGTCGGCAATACTGATATCGTTTAATAGACTGTTTGCCTGAAAGGTTTTTCAGCACAACATCTATACGGCCGTGCCAGCGTTAACATGAAGAAGCATTTGACAGCCCGTTTACGTACAAAAATGAAGCCTTTCCTTCTTTGTCTAAGCCCAATGTCTTGCTTTAGTTCCAACTTCGGGCCTAACCACCAACTCTTAAAGCAGTCTTACTTCAATATTACTTCAAGTGGGAAAGAGACGGAGCTATACAGAACGTATAGCTCCATCTCTTTCCCACTGGAAGTAATGTTAAAGTAATACAGCTATAAGAGTTGGTGGTTTAGGCCCAGGGTCTTGGTAGATGCTGCTGAGTTTCTACATCTCTTTGGCAAGACTGGTTGACAGAGCTCATTCTTGAGATAAATGAGTAGAAAGAGCTGGCTTTACAATTTGTCTGCAAAGTCTCCTTTAGTTCAAACCCGTACAGTTTCCGGGATAAAGTGACATTCGTAAACACGCCACCTAGACCGAATCCAAATTAGATTTTAATCTATTTTATTGTCCTACTTCGCGTTTGTGCCGCTAAGTTTTAATTGATCATTGGAATTAATGGCGTAATAAGCCTAGAGGTAAGATTTATGGGTACCTCTAGTACCGGTATAATGTTTAGTACATTTAGGTACCGGTAGGTCTGGGGCTAAGTGTGGGTATGTATGATACGTTGGGACTTAGGTCTCGTGATTTGTTGCGTCTTGTGAGCTCGTTGTTAATAGTGGGAAGATTAATGTAGGTATGATGAATGGGTTCAAGGGAAAGGGGACCTAATTGCTTGGGCCAGTATGTATTGGGGTGTGTAGCCTATGTTTAACCGCTCCGGCCCCGGCGACACACCGGTGTGTCGCGAATTAATCGCGAATTTAATGTTTATTTACCTAATACATAAGATTTATATTTTTTTGGGAATTTTCACATGTCGGGGCCGCAGCGGTCCAGTTTATAACTCAGAATCGGATGTGGGAAGGTAATGTAATACATAGGTATTAGGATAATAGACAGGTTATGATCGTTACATTTCTCGAGATATAGTATTGATTATAGTACTTGGTACTAGTATAGATAAAAATAAATTAATAATCAGTCATAGGTATTGTGGTAAAAATCTCATGTAGTCTATAGAGTCGTACATACCAGACCTGCCTGCCTTTCCCAAACGGTCAGCTTGCAGTCAGACCGGATGCAGCAGAGTACCAGTATTTAATATGGAGCGACACCTCATCTGACCTCCACAACCCAGTAACTGGGTGATACGATACCTTTTGACAAAACTGCTGTCAGATTTCTTGGCTTCTGACTACCCGTTACGACTGTAAAAGATGTTGTTTTTATTTAATAATGGGGCCGGGCTAGCTCTTGACCTCGATCACGCCTGATGGAAAGCGATGGGTGAGGTCTATGATGGAGCGAGCGTGCCCAGAAGATGCCTTGAAGCACTGGTACTCCCACGCTTCGACGAAACACAGCAGGCTGCTTGACGCCGGACCCCGGTGGGAGGGTGGTCGCGAACCAGGCGGGTGTTAGCCCTACCACCGCAAGGGAAGGATTGGCCAGTCTTATAAGGTGAGAATGTCCAGTATGTGCCGACTGCTCGGTTCAGTTGAGCTCTTGATGGAACAAATGGCGCTACAAGGAGGCTCCTTCATGCATTCCAAAAGGTATCTAAAAATGTTGGGTGAATGTCGAGCGTTGGGTGACTTGCTGTCCGATCACACGTCGACGGCGCGTTGTGTTCCACGCGTGCCTCAAAGAGATGTCAGCAAATTAGACAAGGCCCGTTGGGGCCAGAGCCTGCCGAGGTTGTAGAATTTATTCGAAAGAGTCATCGCCGCGGCTCTGGAACGCAAAGGGCATGAGGAGGAATTCGGACGGGTTTTAGTCAGTAAGAGTCTGACACTCCCTTCCACTCCACTCAGAGCGGAAGGAGTGGTTTAATAATTTCCAATCCTTAAAAAAAAGCTGTAATTACGAACAGTATTACTTAATCAGGAAAAAGTATCTTTTTTAGTAAACAAAATGTTGAACAAAAAGGGTTCAATTTCAGGATAAATTAAGCGGGATATGAAATAATTGAGGGTGGCATTTCCTGGGATTAATTAAAGGTTATTTTTAATTGCTATCTTAATTGAGACAAGGTAGAGTTACTGATTTTGTTAAAGATATTCTATCAGTTGTTTTTTTAAAGTGCCTTTAGAAGGGACTTTTATTAAACTTCTACGTGGCTGAAAAAAAACGTTTACTTTGTAAAATGGTTCCTATAATTAATAATAATAGTTTATTTGAAAACCTTAAATGTACAAACAAATTTGAGATTGGAGCCTCCTTTTAAGCAAAAGATGCCTGTATTAGGAGACTCCGCTCTTTCAAAAACAAGAAGTGTAAACTATACAATACGAG
Source organism: Melanchra persicariae (assembly GCA_947386135.1). NCBI lineage: Eukaryota > Metazoa > Arthropoda > Insecta > Lepidoptera > Noctuidae > Melanchra > Melanchra persicariae. The sequence continues at coordinate 698,120 of OX376661.1, read as the reverse complement.
TATATAATCAAAAAACAAGGTGATTTGAGTGAGTGAGGGTGGGTGTGAGTAATGAGTGTGATGGTGTGTGTGTGTGTGTGAGAGGGTGTGTGCGTTTGGGTTGAGTATAGTGTTAGTGTGTCTGTTGTAGAAGTGATTCAGTCTCACTATAGGTTAGCTTTCCTATCCATTCCGTTAGTATTTTTTTGCATTCGTAACAATTCTTAGGGTAGATGTAAATGTGTTTATTAATAGCATTATAAAGCTGAGCAGATCGTTTACAAAGTTGAATACTAGCAAATAGTGTTTTTGTTTGTGGTGTTTTTAATATAATGTCTTTTCTTCTTCTAGCCAATATTCTGGGATCATAGGTTAGTGCTTTATGAATTGTGAGGACAACTTGAGTAATGTAAAGCTTCCGGACCGTTAAAAGGTTACTGATTTGGTAAAGTTTTTCAGTACAATATCTCCGTTTTTTAAAATACATGCACTTGATGAGAGCCCGCTGTGCTCGCTCTAATTCTAAAAATTTTGTTTTTGAAGCTCCCCCCCAAATAGGGATGCAGTATAGCAATACGGATTGTGCAAGAGCTAAATATATTATATTTAGGAAGTTTTTGTTCCCGCCTGAAGGAGTACATACATTTTTGGGTATTATATGTCTGTGTCCTGAAAATCCAGCTTAGTTTTCTGATTCTGTTAGCAACTTGATCAATGTGGGGATGCCAAGATAATCTCTGGTCGACGATAATACCCAGATATTTGATATGAGGTACCCTGTTTATAGTTGAGCAGCTGCAGTGTGAGTAACTTCCAGCATCGCATAGGTGAACTTTAAGTTTAAAGTCTATACCGGGTTGTGTACGATTGCACACACTGAAACATATGTAGTTAGTTTTAGATATGTTCAGTGTGAGCAAATTTCGTCCCAGCCATCCAGCAATCTCAGATAATCCCAATTCTGCACTAAGCTGAACGTCTCGCCAAGAGTTACCCGTGAACACTACTGCAGTGTCGTCAGCATACGAAAATATTTTTGCGTTTGCAATACGCATGTTACAGAGTTCGTTCACATAAATAAGGAACAAAGTGGGCCCCAATACGCTCCCTTGGGGGACTCCGTAAGACACTGCCGTGTCTCCACTAATATACTGACCAACTCTAACCCTTTGTTTTCTATTGCTGAGATAATCTTTGAGAAGATTTAACGGCAGCCCACGAACTCCAATAGCTTCTAGCTTATTTGCTAAAAGTGGGACAGAGACGGTGTCGAAGGCCTTTTTTAAATCTAGGAAAGCAGTTACACACTTCTTGCCGCTATCAAGTTGTTCGGTAATTAGCGCACTAAGCGCCGCAACTGCATTCTCAGTAGACATACCTTGCCGAAAGCCAAATTGAGAGTCCGATAATATATCAAAATCTTTTAGGTATTTAAGTAACCTGATGTTAATAAGTTTTTCGATTATTTTGGAAATTGCAGGTAGGACAGATATAGGCCTATAGTTGCCGACATCGTCTCTGTCTCCAGACTAATATACTGGCGTAATAATAGCCTGTTTTAATGCAGCTGGAAAGATTCCTTGATTAAAACAAAGGTTGGCGAGATGAGTAATAATGGGAACAACATCCTTACGTATGTACTTCAAAAAATTAGTTGAAACGTTGTCCCATCCAGGTGCACTGCCGGTCTTAAGACTCACGAGGATAAGGTTAACTTCACTTATATCCGTGTCCAGCAGTACAAATGAGTTAGGTTGATGCGTTGGAGAGAGATGACGGTCCTGTTTATTACGTCTCACACGTGGTTGGATTTGTAGTGCAAGGTTTTTACCAATATTGGCAAAATAATTATTTATATAGTTAACCGATTCTAATGGGGATGATTTAATATTTAATAATTCTGTGTTGTCACTTTTACATTTATTAGAGTAGGTAATAGTTTTTATATTCTTCCAAAGTAATTTATTATTATTAGTTGATTTTGTTATTAGTTCTCTTTCGTATTTTCTTTTTACTTTTTTTATTAAGTTATTGCAAAAGTTCCTGTATCTTATAAACGTTATTTTTAATATTTCATTGTAAGGTTCTTTTTTGCAATTTTTTTGCAATTTGTTGCGGTTCCTGATACATCTTAAAATGCCTGGGGTAATCCATGGCTTGATAATGCGCTTACTATTTGGAATTTTTACAAGGGTAGTATTTTTATTAATCGATTCTGATAGTTTATATATAAGAAGGTTTGTCAGGGATTCTGGATCGTTGCAAAAAAGTAAATCAGCCAATTTATTTTCAAGTAGATACTCATATGCTTTCTCAAAGTCAATTGAGGATTTAGTTTTGTTCACAATTGGGGAATCTTTTATTTTTGAAAGGGACAGAAAGGTGGTAAAGTGATCTGTAATGCTTGTTTGCAAAATGGCAATGAAGGCGGATATCTTATGTTTGTTTAACTTTAGCATAAAATGGTCCAAACAGTTTTCATTTCTAGTAGGCAATGTGTGACCAGGCAGTATACCATACCGGGATAGTGTATTGAGGTAATTAAGTCTGTTTTTTTGGTCGTGAGTCGATTCAGTATCCTTTTGTTTAATATTTATATTTATATCACCCGCTATAATTATATTTCTCTGGGGGTTTATAGTATCGAGATGGGTACTTAGAGAATTAATAAAACTCTCCGAGTTCGCGTTAGCTGGCGATCGATAGATGCACAAAACAGTGTTATTGAATATTTCAAGTTGAAGGCAAGACGCATGCGTTAGTTTAATTTCCGTAACTTTAGATTTTAAATTATTTTTTATGTATACCACAACACCGTCATTCTGGTTTTGGTGGTGTGTGGTAACGTCGGAGGAATAATTATATAGATGTGGTATAGGTTTTTCAGAGCTCAATCTGCATTCCGTTAAAATAATGACATCAGTTTCAAAATTAAAAGTCGATAGAGTAATTATAAAGTTGTCAAAGTTGCACGAAATGCTTCTTATGTTCTGAGAAATGACAGTAAAATCAGTTCTTTTTATATTCGTCAGCCTTGTGAAATCCATGCAATCACATTCAATACTACGCGCAATTTGAAGATCATCAATATCATCAATATCTTCTAGGGTTTGTAGTTGGTAGTTTGAGATTTGATAATGTTTGACTGGTAGTTTGAGTACTTTACGGAGCCTACCCAAATGTCTTTTCTATAGTGTTGTTTGTCGAGTCGTTGGCCTCCTAGATCTAAGTTGACCTAGTAGACGATTACTGGAAATTGTTTGCACTGTCTGGACAGATCCACTCAAATATGTGTTTTGCTTTCCTTGAAAAGACCACCCAAAACAACGAAATAGTAATTAAGTGGTCGTACATGGTTTCCATAATTATGATTTGATCATTACATTAATCGTAGGTATAGAGTTAGAAACTTGATTTCTGAGGTGTGCTTTCTCAGAGTGGTCCGCTAGGCAACACACCTCTGCTTTAGTAGACGAGGCCGGTGTGTTGCCTGGCGGAATTTTTATTTTCAATCTAAAGATTGAATAGAAAAATTCACGAGTAAATGTATTAATTTCAACCAATATTTAAAAAAAAAAAAACGTTGCCCTACACTACGAATTTCTCCTGTATCGTGGGTGCGTTTACAAACATACAAATACACATACACAAACATCAAGACCCGGAAGAACTATCTCTAGGCCATACATATATTTGCTCCGTGCGGGAATCGAACCCGCGACACGCAGCGCAGCAGCCGATCGCTCAACCACTGCGCCAACCGTGTCGTCAATTTATTTGATCAGTTGGCGAAAATAGTTACGGTGATTAAAAATGTAAAAAAAATCGGAAATCAAAGTCCCTACGATAATTCAATCTTCATAGCTTTTCAGTGATAACCATCTTACTTTACTGCCTTTGACTTTACTGTTCCGTTGAAATTGGAAAAAAAACTCTCCTGTTATTTTAACGTTTTTTTCCACTTTCATCAATTGTCCCAAGATGTAATTTATTCTATTTCTACCTTAAACTTAACAGGATTAATTTCCAGTCCCAGCCTAAAAATAATACTTTTTATCTTTATTTACAAATATAAAGTGTTTATCCCCTCGCAGCCCCTTAACAGTTGGACCCGTAGAAACCCGATCAGGGCACTAACTACGGCCCCCGGGACCTGGCAACACGATATTATTTGAAAAGTAATCCTTTTGAAAACAGCGGGAAAACCGGTACCGGGATATTTACAGAGGTATACTTCTTTTTTTGGTTACTTTTGTAAAGGAGGTTTTATTTGATGACGTTTTAGAGGTTGTTGACCGTCGGGTAGTAGGAATTATTAAATACTAGGTTCTGTCAGCGGCTTCGCCTGCGTGAATGTTGAAAATTATACCAAAGGACATGGGATACTTATCATCCCGATAGTATTACCGGGATGATAAGAATTATCATTTTCATAAATTAGTATGGATGTGTATATCTTTGGCAGTCGTTAAGGATTGTCAGAAGCTAGAAAATCTGACGCCAGTCTTGCCAAGAAGTACCGTGTTACCCAGTTTATGGGTTGTGGAGTTCTGATAGGCAGCCGTTCCACGTAAAACATGGTATTCAGCTGAATCCGGGTTGACCGGGAGCGGACCCCGATATATCTAGTTGGGAAAAGGCTAGGCAGATGTGTATAGATTTATTTTGATATACGTAATGTTGGTTTGGGATTTTTTTTTCAATTCTCCAAGACATTTGAGCTTTGTATAATGACGATTTGATTAAGATGACTTTTTAAAACCAGTTTAATAATATAAAAAAAGAAAACTAAAATACCAATAAGCCTTTGCTGATACCGATCGCAAAGAAATATCAAATATTTTTAGAAAAAGATTAAATTGTACTGGTCAGGAAAAATAAGTTCCAGAAGAAAAAAAAAGATAAGTTAGTAATCTTTCTTTTTTATACGAAAACTGGAAGAATAAAACTTATATCGCCATAAAAGTCGTTCATTTTAAGAAAATAAATCCTCGATAGGCGGAACATTTTTACGATAACCGATGATAACGCAAATGGAAACTTTTACATTCCCAGCACAATGTTGCCAACTCAAATAAACATCCAACTTTTAAAATTACATTTTATCTGTCGTGCACTCAGTCGGCCAACTTTTACGACAGAATCTCCCGAAAAAAAGGCAAAATGTTTCACGTCGAAGTAAAGTTATACCCTTAATTATTTCCTCATTTCGGCACATCGGGGAAATTCGCGTAAAATTCCCGTTGAAGAACAATTTTCTTCAAATATTCTTTTATAAGTTTATTTAATAAGCGTACTTTTTGAGATTGAGTAATTGAAATGTACGGAGAAAGTTTAATTTGAATCATTGTGCTTTAAAATTGAAAGGACACTTCGACTGTTCTTTGAAGTTCAGCAATGAGGCTGTGTGCAATAGGATGCCATAAATAGTCTAAATATGATTCCGTCGAAGTTGAGTTTTAGCTAAGACAGAAATAACATATAATCATTCATCACGTAATCTAATTTATAATGCCAGTAAGTAGGATTGCAATGATTTTGCATTCGTCTTGTACGTTTGTGTGCGTTATGTATAAAATAGACCTTCCGAAAATCGCATACAGGGTTATTTTTAAAACACTAACAAACTTTCAGCGTGTGAAAAAACTCATGATTAGGAACAAACTTTACTACGGGACCAACCCTGAAATATCAAAAAAATATGTCGGCAGTTTCATACATTTTCATCGGGTGAATATTGAATTTTGTATGAAACAGCTGATTCCAATCAAGCCTCAACAGTTGAACGGCACTGCTTTCTCTTGGACTAATTTTCGAATTTCACGTGGACAAAGCCGTTGATAAAACTTAGTGCAATTGGTAAAATGTTATAATAACAATATCACACGACGGGTTCCGTAACATAAATTGAAAAAATCACGTTTCTGATAGTCTTCTTTATTTTATTTTAATTGTTTGTATTTACAGCGGTAATACAATTAACAATTACACACTTACTCTGCTAAGACTTCAACACCAACTGCCTATTGCGGTTCACGAGATACAGTCTTCTTACAGATAGATAGACGAAAATCGGAGACTTAATAATAGGGTTCCACTAGTTAGCAAACCTTTTTTGAGGACACGGTTGGCGCAGTGGTTGAGCGATTGACTGCTGCGCTGCATGTCGCGGGTTCGATTCCCGCACGGAACAAATATTTGTATGGCCTACAGATAGTTGTTCCGGGTCCAGTTGTTTGTGCATGTCAGTTTGTATGTTTGTAAACGCACCCACGATACAGGAGAAATACCTAGTGTAGGGCAACGTTTTTTAAAAAAGAAAAGAAAAAACCCAAAAAACTGACTTCAATATTAAAACAAGGCTGTAAAACTCTAACATCAATAAAATTGACTTGTTAAAGCGTGTTCTTAAAGAGGGCTAAGAAAATTGATTGCCTACTGAGCAAGATTTATAGGCACAAGGATATTAGCAAATTATGATGGATGAGTGGAAGGGACTTACTTACGAGGGGCTCATGTGTCGGTTATACGAGATTGATATGTTGCGGGCTGACCTTGAAATTAATGTTGTATTATGATATCATCAGTATTCATTTTGGTGTAGGGGCGCGTGTATTCATATGTTTGTGTGTGGGAAAATATTGCAGTATTATGAAAAATCTAAGTAGATGGTGTTGTGTAGTGTTTCTGCTAAACCTGTGGATAAACCAGCTGCGTCACAACCTAAGCAGCAGAAAGGGGAGAGCAGAACCATCGCTGTGAAACCCTTCCGAGGAATCCGATACGGCACTGTCCAGCGAAGCAATGTGTGGTGAGGATGGCTACATCAAAGTTCAGAAGAAGAAGCCTACTTATGGCTATCAATGCGTTGCTGGACTGTCAGCACGTCCAGCGATATCTACTACGTTGCTGCATTTGTCCCGACTGTATCACTCCACGAAGGTTGAGGAGATCGTGGAGTACATGAGGGTTAAGACCAATTGGACCTTTAGGGTCGAAAAGTTGGAGCCGCGTCACAACATCAACTTCAAGTCGTTTGTGGTGCGGGTACCGACACAATATCTCGGCAGACTCGAAACTCGATATTTAACATGGAACCTATCTGACCTCTGCAAGCCAGTTGATAATAATAATAATAATAATAATAACACAACCAAGAATAATCTGTGGCTCGCCTGTCAACGAACTGACACAAATTTTTTCTCGTCCAATTTTAACTATTTTTATTTCACAATTTATCCATATTTATCCCTAACTACAATAGAAAATGCAAATACCAAAGAAGAAAAAAAAAACAAACAGATCTGTGACACAAACAGTGGTCGAACAATGAAATATACCGACGAACAATAAAAATGTTGACAAGAGCCGCAGCTCGACGAGCACGCCCACCACCTCCGGCCTCGTCGCTCAGCTCCGCCTCGCCGCCGCCGGAACCCAGCCCCACCGTGAGTGCTGTGACACCGGCCGTGGCAGTCGCGTCGAGCTCGAGCGACGAGTACTTCTCGCCGCCCACGACGCCACCACCTGCACGTCGACGGAGAGTACGCCGGCCGCCGGACGGCTTAGGACCTCGAGGCCCACCGGCCTCTGATAGGGTCCCAGCTCCCGGCGGAAGTGTGCAGCGCATGCGATGGACACAATCCATCAACGAAAACGTCATGCGCGCATACTATGGGGCTACAGAGGGGGGAAACAACCTGACTGCGCACCGTGGTCGGATGCTCTCTCTGTTTCAGGTACTTGAACCAGCGGTCAACGTTTCGGCGCAACGACTGTCGGATCAGGTGCGCGTCATCCAGCGTAACCGTATGTTGGATGACAGTGTGCTTGATCGCCTCCGAACTGAAATGTGTGGCCATGTCATTACTCCTCCGTCGCAGACTGTGGCACCACCACAGTCAGCCCAAATACTCAGCAACGCTGACGAGGACAGTAATGACAGGGTTACAAACGTAAGTACCCAGTGCAATGACGAATTGAGGAGTGCTTTGGAGTGTGCTATTCGAGAATATCGCTACACGCCACCTGAACTTAGACCACGCTTACCTCGTTTGCCCATGCATAACAAAAACAGGGCGCTGGTGGCAGCTCTGGATTCGCAGTTGTCAAATTATTTTGATGACTGCGAAGACCTCACTGATGCACACTCGATAATGTACTGCGCGGCTGTAGCGGCATGTCGTGTAGCTCACGTCAAAATAACCAAGGACAGAGTTACACGACCAAAACCAGCCGTACCGGCCTGGCAGTGCAGGATCGAGCGTCGTATCGGTGGGGCCAGAGCGTTAATCGGCAAACTGACCTGCTTCAGGGAGGGCAACACTCGCCCTAGAGTGATGCGTTTTGTGAGACGGGCGTTTTCGGGGACTGATATCAGTCCCCAAGACTATATGTCCTGTGTCACAGAGCGCATCGACTTCCTGAAGCAGAAGGTGTATGCATGGGCAAACCGTATTCGTAGGTATAGGCGGCGAGTGGAGCGATACACCTTGAATCGCACATTCCGAAGTGATGAAAGGTGGGTATACAGGGCTTGGGAGCGACCGGAACAAGGTGTGACTGACACGCGCCTGCCAGAAGATGACGCCATGTTCTCATTCTGGCGCAGCATCTGGTCGGTGCCTGTCAGTCACACCGAAGGAGATTGGATTCGAGAGGTCGAACGAGCATGCGACCCAATACCAGAAATGGGGGCAATCACAATTGGCCCCCAAGATGTAGCCCGTGCAGTCCGTCCGTTGCCTAACTGGAAATCTCCAGGGCCGGACGGACTGCACAACTTTTGGGTTAAGTGGTTACTTGGGTCGCATGTTCGTTTGGCGTCTCTGTTCCAAACTGCCTTGGAGTCCGGCTCGCTGCCCGAATTCCTTACCACAGGAGTTACCCACCTGCTCCATAAATCTGGTAGCACCGCGGAACCCAAAAACTATAGACCGATAACGTGTTTACCGACGGTCTATAAGGTTCTTACATCCATTTTGAGAGCTAAAATTAATAATCACATTAGCAGCAATAACATCATGTCTGCCTCTCAAAATGGATGTAGGAATGGGTCCCGCGGTGCTAAGGAGCTACTCCTCATTGATACGGCCATTAGCCAACAGGTTCGGCGTTCCCGAAAGGATCTGTCGACATGTTGGATAGACTATAAGAAGGCCTATGACTCGGTGCCTCATACATGGCTCATGAGGGTGCTAGAATTGTATAAAATTGATGCAACGCTACGCACCTTCCTGACGTCATGTATGGGGCAATGGAGGACAGTCCTTCGCTATCCAGGATGTCGAAATATCCAGAGGAATAGCGAACCGGTAAGGATCGAGCGGGGTATTTTTCAGGGCGATAGTTTGAGTCCGCTTTGGTTTTGCCTAGCCTTGAATCCTCTCAGCACATTGCTGGAGAATTCAGGACTAGGCTATCGGTTGAAGAGAGGAGGCCAGGTTATATCTCACCTCCTTTACATGGATGATCTGAAACTCTTTGCCCCCAATAATCTGCAACTGATGGAGCTACTGAAGGTAACTGAAACTTTCAGTAGTGCCATCAGGATGGAGTTTGGTGTGGACAAATGTGCGGTCATGCATGTAAAGCGTGGAGAGATTATGGAATCCGTGGGATGTCAACTCTCGGATTCCATAAACCTGAGATCCCTCTCTCCAACCGAAACTTACAAGTATTTGGGTATGTCGGAAGCGTTAGGCATCAGTGTTACTGACATGAAGCATTCGTTGAAGGAGCGCTTCTTTGGCCGCCTGAAGAAGGTTTTCAACAGCCTTCTGTCGGGCGGAAACAAGGTGCGCGCTTTCAACGGATGGGTCATGCCGGTATTGATGTACTCTTTCGGCGTACTCAAATGGACTCAAACGGAACTTGACGCCCTGGATAGGCGGGTTCGTACACTGCTAACTGCACATCGAATGCATCACCCACGGTCGTCGGTAATGAGACTGTATATCCCGCGAAAATGTGGAGGTCGAGGCTTTTTAAGTGCTAAGACTATCCACAATCGCGAGATATGCAGTCTCAGGGAATATTTCCTTGCTGTCGACGTGGGTATGCATCGAGATGTAGTGGCGGTGGACAAGGGACTCACCCCGCTCTCCTTGGCAAATGAGAACTGGCGCAAACCTGCAGTGCTTGACACCAACGATCGCAGGGCGGTATGGCAGAGTAAGGAACTTCACGGACGCTTTTTCCGGGCCCTACACGGGCCCGACGTGGATCAATTAGCGTCCGTAGCCTGGCTACGGTTTGGTGACCTCTTTGGGGAAACCGAAGGTTTTGTCTGTGCAATTATGGACGAAGTTATCATGACGAAAAACTACCGGAGATTTATTGTGAAGGACGGCACGGTTGACATATGTCGGGCATGTCACCGTCCGGGAGAATCAATTCGCCACATTATCTCTGGTTGTTCTCGTCTTGCTAATGGAGAATACTTGCATAGACACAACCTTGTAGCCAGGATTATCCATCAGCAACTTGCTCTGAAATACTCTCTTGTAGAATCGGAGGTTCCGTACTACAGGTATGTGCCCGACCCAGTTCTCGATAATGGCAGCATCACATTGTACTGGGATCGGTCCATCATCACTGACAGGACTATTATTGCAAATAAGCCTGATATAGTGGTGGTGGACCGAATCGAGAGGCGTGCAATGATTGTAGATATCACCGTTCCGCATGACGAGAACCTCGTGAAAGCCGAGAAAGATAAACAAATCAAATATCTTGACTTGGCTCGCGAGGTTGTCGACATGTGGGATGTGAATTCGGCAATCATTGTACCGATAGTCGTGTCAGCCAACGGCTTAATAGCCACGAGCCTCGACCAACATCTTAGGAGGCTCTCGTTAGGCAGCTGGATCAAGGGCTTGATTCAGAGAGCAGTACTTCTGGACACGGCTCGCATCGTTAGGAGGTTCCTCTCTCTGGAGCCCTGACCGCCGGTAGCTTGGACCCTGTTCCCGATACCGGTGGGCTACTATTTTTTACATTTTTAAATAATTTGATATCTTTGTATTTTAATATTTAAAAATGTATTTTATATGTATGTGACTTAAATAAAGAAAATAATAATAATAATAATATCTTGGGACAACTCACACACGGCCATCTGATGCCAAGCTAAGCAGAGCTTGTGTTATGGTAACATGATATCATTTCTATCTGGTTATCCGTGACTACTACAACTATACAAAATGTATGATTAGCAGCCGTAGCCCACCGATGTACGGAACATCGTACGCGCTTTATTTTACGTAATATTCGTAGTTACCATCTTAACGATTCCAATCCCGACATGTGAAAATTCCCAAATAAAAAATTAATCTTATGTAATTGGTAAATAAACACTAAATTCGCGATTAATTTGGCGCACACCGGTGTGTTGCCGGTGCTTGAGCACCTATTAGGGTGACCTTACGAAGTTTAAATAAGTTACTTAACAGTGATTCATCTTAACTAAAAGCATCATGCAATCTAGTAATTATTAGAGAGACGCATGAATAACTTTTTGCACCGCTCAAAACCCACAAAAACTCATTGTATCATTAGAACCCAAAAGAAAGAAAGAAAGAAAATTAGTTTATTTGGCACACACAGATACACACAATGTAGGTACAGACAAGAATAACATTAATTTTAAAACAAAACATTGTGTGCCCCGCGGCTGCGCCAAATAGGTCCAGTTCAGCAAAATGCCAGAAAGATAAAACCAAAAACAGCAATCCTTTAAGCATGATCACACAATACGAAAACCTTTCCCTAACTCATCTGACCACGCATTGTACCCTTTTGGGACAGCTTTATAAAAACGATACATCTACCGCAAATAATTACTAAACATATTATGTACCTTGTATGAGGTACCCGGAAACTGGGGTGTCCCGAAAACGGGTGTAAATATACGCGTATATAATGTTGGACATAGAATACTTCCCTAAGGGATGAACAGTGGATCATAGAAAGAAGGTATTGCTGGTAGGTTTTGGTTGCTGCAATATGATCATATTATACATACATACGAAATTAATTATTCAGTGTTTTAATCATGATCAGTAGGTATTCACAGTCTATGAAATTGGCTATGTAGAAAATTTCTTGCCATGGTTTTCATTTTCGATTTAAGATCTTAGGTTCTAGACAAAAGTGTCTACATTCTATCGACAACAGTGATTGTCGAAATGCCAAAATGTAAGGATTCGTTCGTGACATTTCGGAAGCGCATTTCAATTCGATGCATTTTGTCAAGGCTGTTTGACAATAATTATCGCTACAAGCAAACATGTCATTTTGTCAATGTTTATTTCTTTGTACTTGATAATAAAAATTAAAGACTGAAGATACTGGTATTCAGCAGAATCCGGTTTGACTAGGAGCCGACCGACATAAAGTTGGAAAAAGGCTAGGCAGATGATGAATAAAAATGAAAGACCTGACTGAAGTTTACAATAGATTAACAAACATGAACGATGAGATAATTCACAACCATAAGCAACGATGTGTGCGATGTGGCACAAGAATACTCCAAACAAACTGAGATAAAAGTCAGGGCCAGGAGAAAGAAAGTTAAAAGCCTATAGATATTTATACCTACGTACAATACTTACATAGCATTTTCTAAAAATCGAAAAACACGCTCTTATTTTTCTAAATTCATGATGACTAGTGTAGACCCTTCGGGGCTATCAACTATGTAATCGGAAAATGTGGCGCGAAATTAAATACACCGGCTTGTTTAGTGAATTAGGTTCCGTGGATCTTGTTCAGTGAGTTAGGTCCAAGGTCCAATGTCCCTGAAGGGTATACGAAGGCCAAGCTCAAGGCGAGATGCTGATGTTATGAAATACCGTATTACGAGCGAATTATGAAGAATTAGGTGACGGATGATATTAGTTTTTGGTAGCTGCTGGGTCCTAAAGTCCCTAAGTAGACTTAGGATCTGTTGAAGGTCGCATGACTGAGGAAAGAACAGAGCTAGGAACTGTGGTGATGCTTGGAGAACGTCACTTGGCTCAGGTTCAAGACTTTGCTCAGGAAGGGGCAAATATTTGGAAGGTAAGTTTGTGTCTAATTTACTCATCTATGTTGAAGCCCTAGGTAGAGCAATTTTTCCCGTTGTACCTTCCAGTATTCGCGCCTGGTTTGGCTGAATGATCATGAAATGAAATAATTCTCAATTATCATATTATAAATGCATAGAAACTGGCACACTATCCTAATTAGACCTAGGATAGTTATCAATACAAATATTATAAGTAAAATCACTAGCATAAAGGACAGCTTCCATAATTGGCTATCAGTAAAGATGTCATAAGTCAGAGGAGATAATATCAAAGAGTTGTCCCTCTTCCCTCTGTGACGTAACAGATGTAACGTCTTGTTATGAGACGGACGTGACGTAGTTAATATGGCGAACAACATGGCGCTAGTATGATTAGCTAGATGGCTATAAATAACAAATATAATTATTTGAGAATATTGTTTTACTTGTTAGAATAAAAATGTATTGCTCTTTGTTTTCTTAAGATTATCTAGAATAAGACTATCAACATGTCAGTTCGTGACTTAATAATTACAGCCGCATGGGTTGAACTTTAAGGTAAAGCAGTGTTTGCCGAGGTTGGTTCGAGGATGGGTGACCATCCATTCCATATCGAATTTCTTCCATGCCTCGAAAAGTACGTAAAGCCGTTGGTCTCGGCTGACATTTTAAGATTTTTACCAGTCGTTACACATAGTCAGGCTCCAGAAAAGTCTGGTATTTTGTGACTCTGTAATTACTGCGGTTGCGGAGGTCATCATAAGCAGTATTTCCATGTAAAATACTGGTACTCAGCTACGTCCGGTTAGAAAGGAAGACGACACCGGTTTTTCCTGTAAGAAACACTACATCCACACACGCATACATCGGTATAGTAATTTAGCTGCCCTGAAAGGTCTGACAACTTTTTCTCATAGAAAAACCTATGAATCACTTTTTTTGTCAACCATAAGAAAAACCTCTCGTTTAACATATTCCTGTGCAATTTCTTCAGAGCTACATAAATACATGGCACTTAACTTAATTGAGCACTGTACATAAGTCACCCTGTTCCTTTCTATTATCATAATTTCCGCTGCGTGGATGGTGAGAATTCTGTTTTCACTGTAGAAGAACTATTACGAATGAATCACTAATCTAAGTCACTAGTTCTTTTTTCTTTAGAGAATTTAGAAGATACTAATTTATTATTTTGACATCATCAAATCGTCATTGAAAGAGAAATGAGTAATGGGCAAAAGGATCCACCGAATTGGTCCCATTAGATGCCAGATGTAATCGCGGTAGACCAAAACTTAGAGTGAACAGGCTCCTTCTGGGTAAGCTCGCTCCATCGTAGACTTTGTCCCTGTCATCTCTGACATTGACTAGAGTCAAGAGCAAACCCATCACTAATAAAAAAAAATAAAAAAAAATCGAAGATGGTGGGACGAGCTCGACTCCTACTAAAAAGACTGGCCCAAACTAGCAAACACAGACAGACAGACAGAGTTGTGTGGAAAAGGGAGATGGAGGTCTTTGCCCAGCTGTGGAACAAAATAGGCTAGATAGAAAGATAGATAGGAATCGTTGTCAATTTGAAGTATATTCTATTTATCTATGGTAATTCCAACGACCTTTATCTAGAAGAATCTTTAATTCTTTCGTCATAATCGCCATGTATGGTACACCGATTGGTGATTCCACGTAGTTATGATGAAACGGTAGAAAGAATAAATCAGTTACCGTTCTCATTGAACAAGACAAAATATGACTATTCTTATGAGAATGAGCATTTCAACCAGTTCAAACCGAACATTGCTAAGTAAAAACACGTAGGTGGACAGTGAAAGAAACATAAACCTCCCTCAATTCAACACCTTCGATCAACATAAGTAAACGGAGTTCCCAGCTGAGCTTACATTCAGGGTTCCGCGAGATAAAGTGGCCGAAATAAAAATCTTTCGCAGTTGTCAAATGAGGGTAGTTTGTCAGCCGGCAGAAACACGGTTCCGTATATATCATTACGGGGACAACGAATTGGGAATATTATTAAAAGTCCCGACTAACAGGGACTACAATTTGTTACTTATTTTTGGAAGCCTTTTTGTTGAGTTTTCGTGTTTTTTTTTATTAAAAACTGCTAGGTTTTTTATTGTTCTGTAGGTTTTGAGTGATTTAAGGTTTTTTGCGTTTAATAAATTATCTTGAACTGAACAATTGTGTAGGAATTTAAATGAAAGAAAATACAGAGTTCAAAAATATGAAATATTTTAAAATATTCTAGAATGACTATCTAAATTTTTTTTTCTTCTTTTGATGAAATCTTTTTTATATTCAGTTTGTTTAAATATCAAGATCTCGTCAAAAAATTGTGGATGAAAAACACTATCTGTACCAACTGAATAAATATCAAAAACAGCGTCCATTTCTTTTAACCTCACTCAGTTTGTCGTGATCCTCAGTTGATGGCCCCACTCACATGTTTTAAAATCAGCGAGATGTGCATGGCGGTGAAAGAGCCTGATAAAAGGGCTCTGGGACCGTTAACATGTGACCACAGTCCGATGAGCCATCATATCTGCTACTAGGATTGGAGAAATATGGAATAGAAATTGGAAAATGTATTTGTATGTATAA
Source organism: Melanchra persicariae (assembly GCA_947386135.1). Classification (NCBI taxonomy): domain Eukaryota; kingdom Metazoa; phylum Arthropoda; class Insecta; order Lepidoptera; family Noctuidae; genus Melanchra; species Melanchra persicariae. The sequence goes on along the minus strand of OX376661.1, from coordinate 682,474 downwards.
ATAAAATTGTAACTCAAGGTATGTATAATGTTATGAGTTTGGGCAGAAGTTTTTTGTAGTCACTTATTGTGTAGATTAGAAATATGAAAGTATAGGTAATTTGAATCAATCACGCCTCAACGGCTGAATGAATTAAGATGAAATATGGCACACAGTTTAGTGAATCCATTTGCTAAATTAGAATAGAAGATAATTTTAACTTTGGTAGTAGGTACAGTCATCATCATCATCATCATATCAGCTGAAAGACGTCCACTGCTGGACATAGGCCTCCTCCAAGCGTCGCCACAACAACCGGTCCTGTGCGTCTCGCATCCATCGGCTACCCGCGACCCTCACCAGGTCATCGGTCCACCTTGTGGGAGGCCTTCCAACACTGCGTCTTCCGGTACGTGGTCAACACTGCAGAACTTTTTGGTAGTACAGTACCGTGGAATAATTTCACCGCTAGCAGACGTTTCTATCTAAAAAAATATGTGTCCGTTTACCAAACATGGCGACATTGTAAACACCATTTATTTCCTTTAAAAAGAAAATGATTACAGCGTCATTTCGCTGCCGGTATAATCAAATCTGCAATTTAAAGGTCCTATGGTGCGTAACAGAGGTTCCTAAGGGAGTAATAATTTACCGCTTGTGGCGTTTTTAGGGCACGTTACAATAATGTGCTCAGCCCGCAACCGAAAACGACGTAAAAAAGATGAAACCTTCTGATCTTTTCCTTTAGATTTGATATAAATCTCCGGATGATTCTTTGCGCGACTTATCTTGTAAACGGATTTGAAATATTGCTTGTCTCTTATGCTATTTTTGGTCGTGGTTTTATTTGTGTTAGTAACACTATATTTATGTTATAGTTCCATATCATCATCATCTGCCTAGCCTTTTTCCAACTATATTGGGGTCGGCTTCTAGTCGAACGGAGTTTTACATGGAGCGGCTGCCTACCAGACCTCCTCCACAACCAATAACTGGGTAACACCGTAGTTCTTTGTAAGACTGGAGTCAGATTTACTGGCCTCTGACAATCTGTAACGACTTTTAAAGATCTACAAATGACAGCCGGGACCAATGGCATAACGTGGTTTCCGAGGCACGGAGGAGGCTCGGTATGTTAAGATGATTATTTATAGTTTCTTGTATCGCATCATATTTTAGGCGATCATTAAAATCCAGCACCTTACTGTGAAATGTGAATCCGCCCATAATACAGCATCACATATGCTGAATGGGAGCTGTAGTCAAAGAGTTTGTGCTGCGGAGCATGACATCAGCTATTTTGTCTGGTTTCTGATCTTTCCTTTTTCTTTACTATGTTACATCGTAAATGTTAATCTTAATATTTGCATTTACTAAATTTTAGTTTAAGTTATTTATTATTGCATGTAATATAATTCGGATGTAGCTATGTCAGTTCTTTGCTAATAAATACATTTGTTTGTTTTTTTATGTTATTAATCGTTTTATTCTTGTCCGGCTTTAACTAGTCTAAGTGGACATATTATTATCGAAGCGAAAGTGCTGCAATCAGTGCTGTGGCCTGTGCTCACATATTGACTGTTTGGGCATTTATTATATTTAGGGACATCACATCACGTTAAGCCGTAGGTCCCGGCTATCATTTGTAGATCTTTCGCAGTCGTTACGGATCGTCAGAAGCCAGAAAATTCGGGAAGAAGCTAGGCAGATGGTAATGACTCAGCGATAAACCTGCCTTTTCACAACGAATAGTGGGGGAGATTTCCACGTAACCGTTTGCAGCTAAGTACCAGTGGTTTACGTGGACCGACTGCCTACCTGATCTCCACAACCCAGTAACTGGGTAACCCATGGCAAGTCTGCTGGCAATTCTGGCTTCTGACTATCTATATATGTAACGGCTGTCTAAGAACTACAAATGCCAGCCGGGACCAACGGTTTGACGTGGTTTCTGAAGCATAGAGAAGTTTCTATCTGTAACAATATGATCAACCATCCAAGGATCGACTTCGGCAAGTGTTGCTTAACCTCGAACATCGAACCGTGTAACCGATAGATAGTAATAAAAAGACTTTCGGCTTGTCGTGAAAAGAGACGTAAAGTTTAAAAATGCAGCGCCTATTAAGTAAATGAACTTGGAACATATACGCACTGACATCACCATAAATATAAAAGCCCGTTAACTGACACAACGTTAGTTATAAAAACATGCAGTCACACAGTAGTCACTCGATAATGATGTGCAGAAATTCCACTCGCAAAAACACACGAATAAGAATTTCATACAGTCATATCATTTTATAAAAACATCTACAGGAACTATGTGTATCCCCGGGACTAAAAGAAACCTGAGGGACAGTGAAAATGTAGTTTTCTGTCAGTGAAGGTTTTTTACAAAATGCAAAAGGTTTGGTCACAGCGGAAAAAAGTTAGAGATAGGATTTTGGCTCAGTAGTTCGGTGAGGTAAAAAACTAATTAGATTGTGAAATTAATATTCTGAAAAAAACTTATTATATTCGAGAATACTCCAACCATTATACCTTTGTGAAAGCTACCGTCACATACCGTCAATCAAGAAAAATTGTTGAAAGAATTGGGACGAAAAATCTTTAAAACTCCTCGGTGTAGAGCTTTCCCTAGTCGTGCCATCGTTTGAAGAACGTTTTCAGTCAGGTATTATTCATACACATTTTCAAGTACTTAATCTTAATTAAGTTAGTTGAGAACTTATTTGAAAAGAGTTTATAGAGGCAGAGAGCTCTCTGTCTCTGCAATTTTATTTTTTCTTAATTCTTTATTGTACACCATAACAACTTGTAAATTTTACATTGAACAAAGTTCATGTACGAAGGCGAGCTTAACTCAAAGTTGAGTTTTCTCCCAGCAAACCTCTGAGTGATGGAGAGAGATCACAATAGAGGGTAGGATTATATAGAAAGTGAAAAATCTCTGCCACGCTTAGCTCTTTTTCGAAAAAGGTCTCAACTAAATTTTTAAATCTAGTACCTTGCGTACGCGTATTAAATTTAATTAAAATCGGTTCACTCATTCTCAAGGTTGTGGGCTTGAAAGTTTATTTGAAATACTTTGAGGAGTTACGTTCTATAATTCTGTTTTTTTTTTTACTGTGGACCTTCTGTTCTTACCTGTGATGTACCATCAACCTCTTTTTGCTGGCTCACCGCCAAGCTGTAACCGAATGAGGCTCGCACGAGACACCCTGCACATATCATGGCACTAATAAAACTAGTCATCATAATAAAATATTGCTAATAGTATTACCGCAATAACTGAAATATGGGAATATCGTAATTGCTGTTATTTAGAATCTTATTAATAGAAAGGGTTTATGTGTTGAAAAACTTTCGTGGTTTTGTAGATTGTGAATATTGGTTATCATTAGCACAAGCAGGCTGTTTGTACTGCTGGGACACATAACTCCTCTCTGCAGTGGTTAGGAAGTGGGCTTCATGAAATCCAATTCACGAGCCCAATGCGGGTTGGTTGAAGTCGCATGTTTTCGATTTGCTGGTTCTAGGACATGAATCGTTTTGAGAATTACAAAAATATTGTGACTGTCTGGGCTTGCAGTTCGGACTCAGTTTACCTCTGAGTCACCTCTGCTCTTCAAAATAATAACTCTTTCACACCTCTCCATCATCTAGCCTTTTCCAAACTATATTGGGGTCGGCTCCTAGAAAAACCGAATTAAGCTGAATACCAGTATTTTTACGTGGAGCGGCTGCCTACCAGACCTCCACAACCCATTAACTGGGTAACGTATGTTACTTCTTGGCAAGACTGGTGTCAGACTTTCTGGCTTCTGACAATCTGTAACGACTGCCAAATATCTCCAAATGGTAGCCGGGACCTACGACTTAACGTGCTTTCCGAAGCACGGCGGAATCTGGGTATGTTAAAATGGTCACCTATCCACAGACCCAAATCGGCAAGCATTGCTTAACCATGAAGATCGACCCATGCGGCTGTTATATTTTAACCACAAGCTCCTCTTCTTTCAACCTCTCCAAATTACGTTATTATAGTAAGTTTGCTTATCTTATCGCTTCAGTCGTGCACACTTGCCAGAGTGGTCGTGGCTTATGATGATGTCTGACTGTCACATAATTTATCCTCTGCGAGTGCGGCAGCCCTCGCAATGCGTTTCCAACGGCTTCTGTTGTAAAGCATTGCACAATGGTGCATTTTGCGGTGCTTTCAAGTTTACTGTAGACAAATGTAATCTCAGGGGGAGTTCCCTCCTTACCCTGTCCTCACCTAACAATTGGGTTTTCCGTACAGATTTTTAATCTGTTCCCATAAAAACAATATCAACATCAAATTGAAAAGTAGATTTATAAATAGAACATCAATATCCTTAAACCAAATCCATACGCACTTGAGAAGAAGCCGGAAAAAATAATAACCCGCCATCGAAAACGAGGAAAAAAAAGAAAAAATAAACGTAGGCTGACGCAATCGACTTTGTCGTATGTCAAATAAGTGGCTAAAACGAATCAAAGTTCGCGGATTGATGAGATGAACCGAATAACACAGTAATGAGGTTTTATAACTTTCTTCGCGTAGCTAAGGTGCTTATATAAATTTATTATTATCTTCTCCTAACAAAAACATCTCCTATACACATCTGCATAGAGTCGCATTTCCGTAATCCATGGAAGAAAGCTTTGAAAGATTAGTTTGCAGGCTTTTATATCTTTGTAAAATATTCTGGGGCAGCAGAAAATTGCATGAATCTGTTGATGCCAAAACATAAAAATATAATGTCTGCAATAAACGCAGATTTAAGTGGTCCTTTGTTTTGATGACCTAAGTAGTAATGGTTCCGTACTGATTTTTGTGGAATAACTGCCGATATTGGTAAACTTGTATTGTTATTGGTGGTGTTTATTTGGATTAATGTTGCTAGTTTTTCTGTTTTATCTATGTGCCTTTTCCAAAAGAGAATATGCATGAAAAAATATTTGTTACACCATGTCTACACCATTTACCTCAAAATATACAAAGACATAATAGTGAAAACAGAATCAGAATTGAAAATAACTATTTAAAACAAACATATCTGTCTCTCTCGCGAAAACATTGTTTTGTATGGCAGCTGTTTAGGCATCATGGACTTTGACGTCAGAATCCATTTCGGACTACTCTTTCTAAATGTCAACTTTTATGTCCGGATCGGAGTCGGCTACAGTCTAACCAGAGGCAGCTTATTACCAGTATTAAACATGAAGTGGGTTCTGCAGGTCACATGAGTCTATAATATGGCCTCCAGAACCCAGTAATGTGTATATTACCCTTTGCCTGGACTGGTGTCAGATTTTCTGGCCCGTATTAACCGTTTCATGTGTTCAATATTGATTATTCTATAATATGGCCTCCAGAACCCAGTATTGTGTACATTACCCTTTGCCTGGACTGGTGTCAGATTTTCTGGCCCGTATTAACCGTATTATGTTTTCAATATTGATTATTGAGTAACTAAAAAAGTTAAAAAAGCTTTCCCATTAAAGTTTTAAAGCGTTCCGGAATTGCCCTCTTGACTTTGTATTTTCGTTTTTGACATTCACATTTAACTCTTCCGAACAAAGAAAGACATGAAACTCAGTCAACAATACAACGTGTAACAGAATAACCGCAATACCTGCTCGTCATTATGAACAACTTTTACTATGGCACCAACACAGAAATAGCGAAAAGAAAATCGACTGCCCCATACATTTATGTTCGCATAACTCGACAAAATGTACTGAACAGCTGTTTTTTTTTTGCGATTTCTGTGTTGGTGCTGTAGTAAGAGTTGTTCATAATGATGAGTACAATGACCTCTTAACAGGTATTGCGTTTATTCTGTAACACGTTGTATTGTTAACTAAGTTTAGTTTGCTCTCACAGTAAAAGTTGTTTATAATGATGAGCTCAAATACCCTTAAGAGGTATTACGTTTATTCTGTTATACGTTGTAAAATATTGGCAAAGAGATCTCTGAATAAACATTTTAAAAAATCTGTCGAATTGAAATCCTATTTTTTTAAATCTGTCAAAAACACATTGTGATTACCTTTATAGCATAAATTTCTCTAACAACTATTTCGGGCGATAGAACTGGGTCTAATCCCTGTATATTTAGCCCACATACAAGACTGCCTGTATCGCACCCGCCATTACAGACACAAATCACATACACTCACATCCTCTCATGAATATTAATGGTTTTAAAGTCTATTAGCCTAAACTAGTGCCGGATTTGTAGCCAACTATAATATTTACACGTGTGGCGTATTTATGCATAGTTTGTTGTTTAGAATGGCCCAGCTGTGTCGGTGGGAGGTACTTTAAGATCTGCTGGGGTTTAGGGTAAGGACGAAATTTAATTTTTGGAATAGCAATGTTTTACCCGGCTGCGTCAAAAAGAGGGTAATGTTTTTCGAGCGTATGTGTGTTTGTATGTATGTCCATTTCTCTGGCACGCCCTACAGCCCAAACGGCTGGATGAATTTTGACATATGAGGTGTCGTTGAATTCGTGCTATTTACCCGACCCCTAAAACTAACGAGGTAAAAAGACGACTAAAAAGGTATGAACAAGTCGTTTTTCAAGCAGTCTGATGCAGTTCAGTCACAGATCTGAGGCCACAAACTGCATCTGACTGCTTGAAAAGCGACTTGTTTGGAACTTTTTAGTCCTTTTTAGCGGTTGGGTTTTTGACAGTCATTTTTTTTCTGCTGACAACAAATTCTCAACATAAAACAAAAGTTCCCCGTTCTGTGTTTGTCTGTAAGCCACTTATAGACGGAGAGATTCATGATGAATGTATGTTGAAGATGTAAAAATTGAAAAGGCTCGCGTTTCACCACTATCTCACTTGATGCCAATGGCGTACTCGATGATGGAAGACGCTTGACTAGAAGTATTCTATTAATTGTTGAGGACACCAGTAAGGAATTAGACTCCTTAGTGGTACTAGCTTGTAGCTGAGACGTCCACCATATACCGGTGGAGCATTGCCGTACGTCCGACGGTGGAACGAGCTTGCGAAATTAAATTGTGCAATTTCGACGCAAACTCCCCGATATATAAGCGATAGAAAACCCCCGATAGAAGTCCTTAACGTAGCAACGTATTTCAAAACGCAAAAATCCAGCGTCCATTCCGAGGGAAACCGCAGGGAAAACCTGTTGTATCAATAAATTAGCGTGAAACGTATCGCCGGAGCGCGGGCCGAACAAAGCGACGGAATAACTCAGCGACGACGGCTGAAATGTGAAAAATTTAAATATTTTACAAAGAAAACTAGCGTTTTACGGTTTTTTTTCGCGAAATGGGTTACTTTTGTTCCTATTGTAGTTGTTATTTATAGCGAGAAAGATGCGACGGAATGCTAACGTTACTCATTGTGGACGAAAGTAGTTTAGTCAAGGCGGGGAGAGAAGAATGGTTTATTGAGGTTTTGTTTAAAATATACACAACAATATTAAAAAAGTAAATACGTTTGTCCGTCTGTTTTGACTTCTCAAGTCTGTGCAATCAACTTTGATGAAAAATTTATGACAGTGAACACGTTTTCATTGAGATTGTGCTCTCTCAAAGTAGTGAAATATTAGGACAATTTATTTGAAAACTGTGACGTAGCTTTGTCGCACGAGTTAAAATTACATTACTAACACTACTCCAGGAAACCAAGATTAGTTCTCCTTTCCTAGAAATCTAGAAGCTCAAAGCAAAAAGCCACCATTTTGAACGCTGTGGTAAGCTCACGTCAATTGGTAGTCAAACGGGACCAGTTTAATTGTCCACTTGTACAGTAGTCCTTGATCTGGCCTAGCGTAGATAGGAATTTCAGTAGATTGCCAGATACTTATGGATTTTGTTTCCACTGAAATGAGACCTACCTGTACCTAAAAACTTCGGAATTATCGGTCGTGTGGATCCTTTTATAACATGTGTTTATCGTATCGAGATTAATTCGCTCCATCTTCACATTGTTGTTCCTAATTTTCTTGGCAAATACAAATTGCTCAGGGGAAGTCAGTCGCAAACCTAGTGTTGGCATTACCACAAGTCTTTATTTATTGTTATGAGATATTTATCTGCTGTAATACATGTTGTTTGCTTTATGTTCCCTTTTTTATTTGGTATTTTCGTATTTTCAAAGATAAGAAAACTCGAGTCAACAAATATAAAAGCTGTGTAAGTAGCTAGCTGTCAGTCTTAAGTCTACAACTAGTAGTAAAGTCTTAAGATCGTTTAGTTCTATATCTCAAGTCCTCACGTTATTTCAAACAAACTGGCAAGTCCTCAATCTTTTTTAAAATATTTAAAACGGTTCTTTTTGTTTCTCTAAATTCTTTTTCGAAATAGTTCTCAGCTAACTTTTTGAGACCTAGGTATTTTACGTGTGTGTTTTATTTGAATTAAATTCTGTTCATTTATTTTCAAGGATTTGCCAGTTTTTAGGAAATACCTTGAAACCTGGAAGTACCTTGAGTAAACGCTCTTAATCATTCCGCATAACTCAGTGTTTTTTAACCTTTTAGTCATACTTATAAGGGACCATTTGACAATTTTTTTGTTGTCACATGGACCCCCAACTTTTCGGAGGTACCTTTATTATTATACTTATAGAATAGCTTCGCGGACTACTTCAGGTGCTGCCAGGGATCACCAGTGGCCTAACCTTTTCTCAACTATGTTGGAACCAGCCTCCAGTCTAACTTAATGCAGCTGCGTCTGGTATGACTGGAGATATATTCAGATGAGTATCAGTATCTACTTTATATGGATTAATTTCTTATCTGGCCTTCAGAACCCAGTACGATCAATATTCTTAGTAAGTCATAATTTTACGCTATACAAAGTGAAACATTCACAGAGATCTTGAAGACCATCTCCCAAAAACTTCTCCAAGTAATTCAATCACAGAACTTCGGATAGTCTACGGTTATCAATGTGGTTGATGTTTAGAGTTAAAGCCCTTAAAGTACAACTACTGTAATACAGCTCTGCTAACATTTTCCAGCGGCGTTGCTTGCATTCCACGAGAAACTGGGAAGGAGCAAGTTTCTTTCAAAACCGATCAGACATTTAGGCGTGATTGGTTAAAAAATCTTTAAACTCACATATTTAAGGTTCCATCCCCGAAGAGTAACCACCGAAATCCTATTACTAAGCCTCCGTTGTTCGACCGTCTTTCTGTCTGTCAGCTAGCTGTATCTCATAAACCTTTTTAAGTAGACAGTTGAATTTTTTTTTCAGTTGAAGAAACGTGTTTTTTTTGGTTTATATCGCCTGGATGTCTTCCTTACGAATTGAAAGGAAGAGGCGCAACACCGTGAGCAGTGAAAGGAATGGAGGGAGGTCTTTGCTCAGCAGTGGGGCAGTACGGGCTAGCAATAAATAAATAAATAAAATGGTAAGGACCCTTGTATGCGAGTCTGACTTGCACTTGGCCAGTAAATCAATTAACTAGACTTTCTTCACGCTTCGCTCCCGGAAGCAAAAGAACCATGCATTTTTACCGCGATAAAATGTACCTTATGTAACTCAGCAAAAGTTTAGCTTTCCATTAGCATAATAATCAACCAGATCAGAGATCCAGAGATAACCTCCAACAAACAAACAAGCAATTTTACTACTATATAGCATTAGTTTAGATAACTACAACTCTGTAGTACTACAAACTTTGGTCAAAACGTTAAGGTCAAGAGATAGTCTGTTTGAGAGGGTCAATTGACCCGTTATGACCCGCTATGGGGTGCGGTCAGATATGGCAGCTATGGGTTAAATGATTCTGGGGTCTGTTTATGGGCTGTCTGAGTTATAGTTTGCGGGTAACTGTGATTGAGGCTGACCGTATGTTGGCCGAGGAATGGACTACCCTTTCTGAACTCTGCTGTGACTAGAAAGGCAAGTATGGAGTGTTGATAGGAAGGCACGTGTTTTTCAATTTGCTTATTACAACAAACGACGGAGACGGAATGGGTTTTTTTTGTGAAAAAAATCCGTGGTGTTTTTTATTTTTAACCGACTTCCTAAAACGGAGGAGGTTCTCAATTCAATTGTATTTTTTTTTTTGTGTTTGTTACCTCATATCTCCGTCATTTATGAACCGATTTGAAAAATTATTGTTTTATGTGAATGGATATACTTCTCGATTGGTCTCATTTAAATTTTATCAAAATCGGTTTAGCAATTTGGTTTTTAAATCCAAATAGTTGGAAAAAATATGTGGAAAAATCATCCATGTATACGAAATCGCGTATTTTTCCTGTGACTTTCCAGTGGTGTTGTTAGGTGTGGGGCACCACTAAAAACTGATAAAATTTCAATGGGACCAATCGAGAAGTAATATCCTTTCACATAAAACATCATTTTTTCAGATCGGTTCATAAATGTCGGAGATATGAGGTAATAAACACAAAAAAAAATCGAATTGAGAACCTCCTCCATTTTTTGAAGTCGGTTAAAACATGAAAGCAATCGATCGCATATTCTTTAATTTTTTTATTTCAACAGTTTTCATTGGTGTGTTGACGTTGGTTATTTTCATTTTCTTGTTTATTTTATTCTTCTCCTTCGTGTTGATGACACGACAGTTGGTCAGATTTGGGTGGCCCAAAGCGTTGCCACCTCCACAGCATCGTTGGTAGCCGCACACAGGTCACTCAGGCTGCATGTCTTGGGGCACAGAGGGCAAGATAGCAGGTGGAGCATGGTCTGTGACTCCGCTCCACATCCACACCCTGCAGTTGATGTGTCACGGTAGCCCCACTTAGCGAGGTTCAAATTTCAACCTTCCTACTTGCGTTCTGAGGCGGTTCAGGGACTTCCAAGTGGACCAAGGAAGGTTTGACCCTGCGGGAAGATGTTCGGTTGGGCGTAAGTAGTTCATGGGTGGGGGAGAAGTATCCTGCCACAGCTTGCACCGGGCGTCAGCAGGGTTACCTGACAGCGAGATTGCCGATTTGAGGAAGTTGTGTCTCCTACTCAGTCTTTGAGTTGGTAGTTGTGCACCAAATAATGGGTGTCTAGTGTCACACTCTTGTTTGCGTTTTTCAACTGCACTAGCTACTTCTCTTCTGATTTGTGGAGGTGCTATCCCGACTGTGGGGTATTGTAAGCTGACCGGGGTCGGCTTGAGGCAGCCGGTGATGGTGCGACATGTCTCGTTCAGAGCAACATCCACTTCCTTGGCGTGGGCGGAACGGTACCACACTGGGCACGCATATTCGCCTGCAGAGAAGCAGAGTGCTAGACCGGAAGTTCGAAAAACGTGAGATAGAGCCCCCCAGGTAGGCAGGCCAGGCCAGGTAGCAGGCAGGTGGTAGAAGTTAGGCGCCTGAGTAAATTGTTGCGGAAACCAATTTTTTTCTTCGTTTTTAGACAGTGGTACTTACTTACTGTCAAGGGTAACACCCAAGTAGGGTTACTGCAGTGTTCAATAGTAACTCCTTGCCAATTGATTTTCAGAGTGCGTCTAGCTGAATGGTTACGGAGATGGAAGGCGCATGCCTGCGTTTTATTTGGGTTCGGTCTGAGAGCGTTTCTTATTTAGTACTTTCCAAGAACATCTAGGCCTGCTTCTAGGATTTTTTTGGCGTCTTCAAAATTATTTGTTTGGGTGGCCAGGGCGAGGTCATCGGCGTAAAGGAATCTCTCGCAATGTTCAATAATAGGTTGGTCGTTAGTGTAGATGTTAAAAAGAATTGGCGCCAAAACACTTCCCTGGGGATGACCATTTTTTTGTAATCTCCATCTGCTTTGTACGGAATTTAAAAGTACTTAGTAACGTCTATTGCGCAGCATCTCACCCAGTATTCGTATGAAGCTCTGGTCGTCAATCATGCCAGACAGCTTCGCTAATAATCTCTTGACGTTAACAGTGTCCTACGCCGCTGATAAATCGACAAGAACGGCGCCAGTGATCTTTTGAGCCTCGTAACCATCCTCAATATATTGTGACAGTCGAAGAATTTGCCCAAAGCACGACTTGCCGAGTCTGAAGCCCGCCTGCTCGGGGATTAGATTAGGGTCGATTACGTCCTGGAGGCGATTCGCAAAAGTCGCTCAAATAATTTGTACGTATGGCACAGGAAAGATATAGGGCGATAGTTGGGGATGTCAGGCAGTTTTCCTGGTTTTAGTAATGCCGTAACTTGAGCTTTTCTCCATAGTTTAGGGGTCTTCGAGCTTTCAAGGCAAACATTAAAAAAGGTAAGTAACCACGATACACTAATAGGGCTTAGGTTTTTAAGTTGTTCGACGGTTATGTCGTCTAGACCAGCCACTTTCCCATTTTTCAGCGCCTTGATAGCCGGTATTATGTCTGACAATGCTTGCTGATATCAGTTGAGGACGTTAGCATCTTGGAGAGTTTTGGTAATTTTGGCAATTTATTGGGAGCTTTACCATTTAGTAAAAGTTGATGAGCTACCTGATTAGCCGTAACTTTACCCGAGTTAGTTGGTTCAGGAGGATCGCCAGTCAGTTTTCTTATTATAGCCATGCTTTTTTGCTGTTTTTTGTCATATCGATGTTTTCCACTGTTTTAAGCCACTGTTGTCTGTGGTTTTCACTGACCCTAGAAAGTAGCTCCTCTCCAGCTGTGATAGTTTCCTCAGAGAAGGCATCATTTGCATACAGGAATTCGTAGGCGTCTAGCAATCTTGATGAGTCTGAGTCTAAACCAGGAACGTACATGGAGCGGCAGCCTCTCGGTATATGTCGGCGTGATACAGATCATACCGTTTTCACAAATCGGTCGTAGTTTTCAGGTTCTGGTTCAAGCTTATTTAGCTCTTCGTTCAAGTCTTGGGAAAATCTTCTCCAGTTGGCCTTGGAAAAATTAAACCGACGTCTGAAAGGAACCGCTGTTGATTTTATTTATGCTGCTCCAGCCAACGTCTCTCAACGCCGGCTGACGCTGAAAACTAGCGCTGTGGCTCTGTCTCGCACATGAGTGCCAGCATTATGCTGGGCGATGGCTGTTTTGCGCGATTGTGACGCTTATCTTCCTAACTTGCATTATCCCGATTACATTTAATTTATTTTTTTGGGAGCCGATTTTTCATATTTTTACGAATTTATAGCGTTGATTTTTCAAAACTAGTAATGAAGCAATGGATCTGGAATTCATTTCAATTGTGAAAGAATATTTGATCCTGGCTGCTCTGTAAAAAAGGGAAAATGATGAATATTTAAAGATGGGTCGGGTAAAGTGTTAATGGGCTTTTCATTTCGAAATTTCTCAATAGCAGCTCTTAATCATACGTAATTTGTACCCAGTTGAATATTACCTAAGCTAAACGGGTTGACTTACACGTAATAGTAAAATGTGTACTTACACCGCAACTAAACCTTTCGGAGGGTGTTATGTGTTACGTATATGATGAAAACCTAACTACAAAAATACTTCATTCGTACCCACTCTATTCCTAATCAACATATCACCTTCCTTCCTTTCTTGATTTCAGAGCAAATTTCGTTCTCGACAGTGATTTAAAAGGCGTTCGATCAAAATCGAAATTCACAGGAATTTTCTATAAAAACTGCTATTTTTTGAGCCATTTGGAATAATACAGCAATCAATGGGAGAGCTGGCTTCTACATTCGTCGACGCGGAAGGGTCAAAAATTTCGATTGCAAAATTGTCGACTTTTGCTCAAGTTTGAAGTTGAACGGAGCGGTTTCACCTGGTGTAAGTTAGGGAACGTAGCGTTTTTGAAGAATTATTGAAAAAATGTTCATGTTCATGTTCTGTAGGTACATTGCAACAGCTACACTGCGATCGCCAATCCGCCTGCCAAGCGTGGCGATAATGGCAACCCCCCTCCCATTTGGAGGAGGCCTATCTGTCCAGCAGTGGACGTCTTCCGGCTGATATGATGATGATGATGATTGAAAAAATATATGATTAGCATAAGGAAAGCACCGAGGCTTACCACCAATTGGCAATCGTTTACAATTATTTCTGCATTTGATGGTACCCACGAGTGCACCTAAAAATGATAGACCTGTAACAAAGTAATGGCAGGTTATCAAGCGGAACTTCTCAGTTCTTTCATTTATTGTGTGTGTACCAATTTATAAAGTAAAACGTATCATAAAGTAAAACGTCTCATGTATCGTTATGTTGATAATAGTAAATATTTAATCTGATGAAAAAGTCAATTAATTTACGATTTTCCAGAGTTCTGGTTCTCTGGATTATTTTCAATACACTATTAATAAATGGAATAGTTTGCTAAACAGTTCAAAGTTTTTTTGTAGATAAGTCCGTAGCCACACTAAAGTATTTACCTAAAAAAAACCTGTTGTCTAATACTTCCTGACTAACAGACATCCATTACTTCTGTCTATTTGACTCCTAAGCTTAGTAGTTTCATTTATTTCACTGTAGAAGGCTAATTTATTATGTCTTTAACTCAGTGAGTGGTAATTGATTGCGAACAAATGTCTGGAACACGTTTGTCTTAGAGATCTTATCTCGAACCTGGGGCTTTGGAAGAAGATAAATTTTATCGGCGAAAGCAGTTGTCAAATTGCCAAAGTGTTTAGATTTGACCTGGAAATGACATATCAGTAGCGTATGTTATTCTCATAAACTTTTGACTTTATATAATAGCTCAGCGGCTTTAGGCAAAGTGTCAAAGTGGCTTTGAAAGGGATTGGTCACGTGACATTTCGATGTTGATAGAATGTCATTTGGAACCCTATGTTCTCTTGGATTCCCATGTTTGCTGTCAGTAGGCAACAGGCCGACATAAAGCGAGGTCGCATTATAAGAGCAGCGATGCCTTGGAACCTGCGTTTCATTGACGTAGCTTCGCGAAAAAAAAAACCACTTTTCCCGCTCTCGCCACCGCTTTCTTTATAGCATAGGCTTTATTCTACAAAATGGAACGTTTTCAGCAAATAATCGTCATGTATCCTAGCTAGTCATCTTATCTAAGCGGTTTTTGTTTGAAACAATTGAATCGGGGAGGCTCAGACAGTTCTAGACGGTATTTGGTTTACCAGAAATCACGAGTTCACGACTCTACTTACATTCAATTGTTTTATTTAGGTTTTGGTCCAAATAATGGACGATGAAGTAGAAAACTTTCATAATAGAAAAGACTCTGATGATTTGTGATGCCTTGTAAAGTGCTGAGCCTTCATATAACAGCGTAGCGTAGTGTTCATTGGTTGTTTGGGGCAATATAAGTAAATTAGTCAACCAGGGAAATCCGTCGGGTGTAACAAGTTTTATGGAAACTTATTTCTGTACTAGAGGTTTATTTTCAGTCCCAATTGTTTTAAAGAAATCTAGGATTATAATGAGTAGTTTCATCAAGTGTGTGTATTTAAATCAAGTTATTATAAAATATTACGGTCCAGAATATTGTGAAGTCAGAATGAGAAAGAAAGACAGACGAAACAAAGAAAAAATGTTTATTTACAAGTCACACAAGAAACACACAACGGAACAGAACAGAATAGAATTCAAAACTGACACTATAAAAAGACCTGTAGAAGGCCAAAAAGGCTCTTATCTCGTTACTTTTTCGTTAAATAATGGTGAGAAGAAAGGAGTTTTTTAAGAAAGTCGTGCAGAATGAAACCAACTAAGGATTTATAATTTTTCAAACATGTTCTTAATTTTCCAAAAAGCTCATCGCTTATGCCTCGTACGGCACCCAATCGAGTAATGTTCAGACGCGGCCCACTGACTCACAAAACGGATATTTTGTTTGAGGCAACTCTTTGTGGACTAAACATTGAGAATTTTGTTGACGGCGAGCTTCCGATATTTTCACTTTAGCTGTCTTTAATGGCGGCTAAGTTATCGGCTTTTGAATTTGACGATTCGATGTGTTTAGTGAATTGAGTTTGTGGAAGTTTTTTATTATTATTTCTAGGTTCTCGTCACAATCGCACCAGATGAAAAGCGATGATGTGGTTGAAGAAGGAGCAGGCTTGTCTAGAAGTAACCTATTCACTCTTGGCTTAAAGATTTCTAGGTAGTAGGTATCAGGAAACACAGACTCCGGCAAGGAATTCCACTCCTTAGCTGTACGCAGAATGAAAGTATTCGCAAAAAGTTTTGTGCGTTTGGGTGGGGCCACCATGTAAATGAGTAATAAATATGTTTATTGCATCAACTGAAATTCTTATTCTATTTACAATAAGGAGCGTCCTTTCAAGCAAATAGTTTTATGTTTTATGTTTGGTAAATGAAAATTAATCACGAGGTTATTTTTGTAAATTACTCTTTAGTAACGTAGTGCCGATATTGATAAATTGAGCATTTTTGTTTTTAACGTTTTACGTTCAACAATGAAAATATATTGGGTGGCGAAATGAAACAGCAACCAATGCATGAAAGTAAACAAAAGCATTTTATTTTGTAAAATTGGAATGTGAGAAGCACCAACGATTTTACAAAAATAACTTTCACATTGGAAATCATATTTAAACCTTTACCGTAGCAAACAATGTCCGTAAATATTTGAAAACAAAAAAAACGCAACACCAATATTTTTTTGTAACATTATTCGAATATATTTCGTAAACATTCCAACCATATACACAAAAAAAACTTATGCGTACTTTGAGCACGGAATAGGGTCACCCCGCAAATAAAATTGAAGTTTTATAACAAAGTAAAATAAGAATATCGGAGAGAAAGGTTTTGTATATTCACCCCTATGTATCTAGTGTGATATTTAGCTGGGGCGGAAGGGACGACGACTACTAAATAATCGAGGGCTGCCAGGAACTGCGGACAGCCCTGACCGGACAATGCCGCGGTAGGGTTGTACCGCAGTTTTAGGGTTGCCAGACTATAAGATAAGTTGGACGTGTCCAGTAACTCGGTACGTAATGGTCTTTGGCGTTTAGGCTTGATTGGGATTCGACGATTTGTGTGGTCCGAGCTGTCTCGAGAATTGTTTCTGATTTGTTTTTCTCGATTCGGTTCTTATTCTATCAACATTCTCTTTGTTTTATGTATGAAGAAAGTAAGGTTGGAAGTAAAAGTTCAAAAGAGCAGTAGATTAATCAGTCTGGTAGGAAATAATTTTTATTTTACCTTTATTTATAAACCAATTTCAACAAGGTACTTAAAAGCAATATCTCAAAAAGCGCTGTCAGAATATCATCGTAATTTTACAAGATTTTTCCATAAACAATTATTTTCATTCTCTTCGTTTTTAAGCTTTGCGAAACGTAAAGAGTAAACACATAACATCTGACAGCTGTCAAATGAAACTGAATTATTAATATGGCCTTATGATTCGTTAACAAATTGCTTTAAATATACCTTTTGATAATTTTCTTTACTTACTTTGTTTAAAGGTCGGAAATAAATCTGCCTGGTTCCCAACAGTCTTTTATATGGAGCGGTTCTCTACCTGACCCAGTCACTGGGTAACACGATACTCCTGGACAAGACTGTGTCAGGCTTCTGACTACCAGTAACAACCGTCAAACATCTACAATGGCAGCCTTTTTTTTAAGATAGGAAATGATCAAACGACACCTTCTGCTCTATGCGGAGCGGGAGTGTCAGGCTCTTACTGATTAAAACCCATCCGTGCTCCTCCAAATGCCCTTTGCGTTCTAGGGCCGCGGTGACTCTTTCGAACGAATTCCGCTACCCTAGCAGCCAACGGGCCCCGTCTACAATGGCAACGAGACCTACAGTTTAACGTACTTACCGGGGCATAGAGGAATCTCGGTATTTCAAGACAGTCACCCAACGGCAAGCGTTGCTTAACTTTGATGTTCGATCAGTGCAACTGTTATTGTTTAGCCAAGTGCGCTTGTTGTATGTGTTAGTGCTAAGTGTTATTAAGTTTTTGAGAAGTTGGTGGTGTGACACCCCTGTGCCTCGGAAAGCACGTTTCGCCGTCCTGCGCCAGATCTCTCTCCGATCGTGTCGGTTGCTGTGCCTGAGGAATATGAGAGTGATGGACGAGGGAGTGCACCTGTGTGTGCGCACACACGCCTGCACTATAATATGTCCCGCGCCGATGACTAGTCTCCGTTGAGATTTTCCGCCATGGGCAAAATCGGTCAGGAGGATTTTAATTATATCATATAGCCAACAGCTCTAAAGGTTTTAAACAGGTTTAGGTTTATAACCTAATAAAAAAACACCTATCAAGTTTAATATTACTGTTTCTTTGAACATTCCCATCACTATGTTTCACCGTGATTCAATATTACAAACAGATCCTTTTCGAAGTGGTTTTCCCTGGAAGCAGTTGCGGTAGCTTTGAATATGGGTCGACGTTTCGTGGAAATCAGTCGAGTCTTTAGATAGAAATATAGGATAGTGACAAGCTTCCTACCTACCTATAAAACGAGTACCTGTTCTATTAATGTATAACAGTGGAAAACCGGAGGACTTAATGTTACCTGGCATTCTGTGAATGGTCAGCAAAGGCATTTTCTCAAAGAGTAGAATCCAAATATTGGCCAAGTGCGTGTCGGGCCAGGCGTAGTGTAGGGTTCCGTAGTTGCATGTCATACCCTCAATATTTTAAACGATCTATCCAACGGCCTACACCATGAGATAGACGATTAAAAAAAAAATTACCACTTTGTCGGCGAGATTAATATGTATACCATACAAAATTCCAACTTAGTGCTAATTTTCTCTGAGCTAAACCGCGAACGGGCAGACGGACGGACATGGCAAAAAACGGTGAAATAAATACACAGTCAGTGACAAGTATTCATGTTATGTCAAGTAGTAGTAACCATACTTTGCTAATAAGCAATCATTATGCCTAGCTTTCTCCGATTATGTTCGGCTCTGGCTCCAGTCTGACTGGCTGCAGCTGACCACCAGAATCTTACATGTAGAGAATGTCTTTCTTACCTCCACAATACGATGACTTGGCATAACTGGTGTCAGATTTCTTAGCTTCTGACTATTCATAATAACTCAAAAATCTACAAATGAGAGCCAGAACCAACGGCTTACAGCGGTTACGCACTGAATCAGACATGAATTCGAGAATTGTCGGTCCGAAGTAGCCGTAGTACTACTTCTAGGAGGCGCAACGCACTAGATCTGAACTCCGTCCGTCTGAATTCAGTCAGAATAAAACTCTGAACTCAAATTCAGATTCGGTCGGATATGAGGCACGGAAGAGTCACCCGTCCGCGTACTGTCCTCGGCAAGCATTGCTTAACCTTCTAAATCGGCCCGTGCGGCTGTTCTCATTTAGTCAGCATTTCCCCAGTACTATTATAATATTCACAATATGCCAACCGACAATCTACATGTAGCATAAAACCACTCTAGAAACATTTCCCGCATAACTTTGTTCACTTTATTCCGACTACCCGCAATTTGCAAGACAAATTACACAAAGGCTATCTCACTGAGAGTCAGGTGAACTTTGGCTTTAAAAAAAATAACTGTTGTCCCGACTGTGGTCTACTATATAGAAAAATAACGCGGCCATGTTTTTTTTTGTGGTCAGACCACAAAGTATAAATCAGACCTCATTAATATTTAGTCCGTGTTTTGCAAACCTAATAACACTTTATGTTTTCAGTTCACGACTTGTTCTAACTGACATGATGTTTCGAATTTGATATCTTTTTATAATTATCCTTGTTCGAGATGTTGTGCATTTGTTGGTGGAATGTGTCCACAAGTTTTCAGGTTGAATGAGATTTATTTAAGTTTATTTCACGAAACATTGTCTATGCCATTGTCTGATGCTACTAGGTTTAGCTAGGATATTTTCGTTTTCGTATTTCTTTATTAAGGTACGGTGGAAATGCCATACTGTACCACTAACTCATACAACGTGTAACAGAATAAACGCAATATCTGAAAAGGAGTTGTTATTGTTGCAATAGACTCGTTAAAAATCGACTGCCCCATACATTTTTGTGCGCATACAAAATGTACTAAACAGCTATTTTTTTCGGGGTTGTTTCCACAGTAAAATTGTTCATAATGACGTGTAGAATGACTCCTTTTCATTGCGTTTATTCTGTTACCCGTTGCTAAAAACATGTTTGACAACTTTCGTATTTAGGACGTTCGACGTTTGATTACTTAGGCTAATCAAGCTCAATCGAATTTGTTAGAGAAACACCCTTATCGAAACTTGGTACCATGATTCTGTTGCAAAACCGGGAAGGTGTTGATACGTCTTGCGTAGCCTCGCCTTTTCCACGCTTACTAAACATCGGCATTAAAACGTCACAATACACCTGACCAATGACTATCTTTTATATCAAGTTGTGTTAGTAAGTGTTAAAATAAAGATGTACCTTGCTATAAGTAATGGGTACACACGATCCACAGTCCAGAACAAGCCCATCAATATTGACAGGTTATTATGGTCTGAAGGAATAAAGATTTTAGTAAGCTCTCATCCCAAGGTTCTTCAAAGGTGTCGTTGGCAACGCAGAGGTCACTTTAGCTGCAGGTATTGAAGTACAGAGGGTAAGATAGGAGGTGGAGCATGTTACGACACAGTTCTGCTTTTAGAGTGTTCATCCACATAACGGGTGTGTTCAACAGTTACCACCAAAGTTGGGACACGCTGTACATAAAATGACAGCGTTGGCAGATAATTGACGCGGAACTTTACTGTTAGTTAAAAGCCAAGTTAGAGCTGTGCTAGAACAACTTGTTTGGCGAAATATGGGAATATACTGACAGGGTTACCATGTCGTGAGAGAAGTTCTGAGTATTAATGTTGGCTTCTTCATTCCATAGCAGGGGAAAATCATATAGTTAGAATGCGTGAAAGATGGTGATTATAAATAATACTTAATGCTCCCAACCCGACCAAATTTCGGTGACGTTAGCCAATCTCAACGGAGATTAACCAAATACGCAGGAGATCGCTCATTTGCTACAAGGTCGATATAATTATTTCAAAATCGATGATTTATTTAGTTAATAATTGGTACAGTTGCGTTGAAAAAAATGCGCTCCGTTTACTGTCAAAACGTCAATTCTGTATGCTCTATAGTAAGAGAGAGAGAGCAGGTATTCACAGAAAAATGACAATGAAAAATTTTTTCAACACAACAGACTATAATTAAATAAAAATCATCAATTTTTAAATAATGTCGACCTTGCAGCAAATGAGCATTATTATAGTGGTAATTACGGCCGACAGGGACATGCAGAATGATACAATGGTTGAACTCATCGTTCAGAGTACGTAAGCCACTTTCTGTAAAATTGAGAAGAATAAAATTATTTTTTGTAGCTAAAATTGCACGTGTAGTGGTGAATCCTCGTTATGGCTACAGACTGAATAAAGTAGGCATAAATTTACAAATATTGGTAGAGAACCAAAACTTCAAGACTTTTAAAAGCTCACACTTTGCTTGTCATGTTGACTGAAGATTTCAGTTTTATAAATTATTTACAGAAAAGTTTCATATAAATGAAATGAATATGCGATATCATTAACTCGCTGAAATCCCATTCATGTGAAACATTTGCAATAAAATCAACTTGTTACAATTTTCCCCGATTTATTACCCAAGTGTAAAAGAACATGATTTAAACAAATAAAACATTTCAAGCGAATTAATTTGCTGTAATGAAGTGGTGCACGGTCACTCGCAGGCATAATTACTTGCAGGCGCTTCCAATAACTGGCATGATGTTCGAATAACTCGAATAATTTGGTGTCACTTCATTGCCTGGCTTGTTACCGGAACGCGTGCCGTAATGAGATCAAAGGCTTTTTTTTATCTCTTGTTTTTGTGGCGTTACTGTTAATTTGGATTTAAATATTTTTTGTTTAACAATAAGATTAAATATCCATTTCTTTTATTTTATGCTTTTATTTCACTAGCAATCAGCCTCATCACTATTAATGGCCTTTCATTTTGACAGTTCGGCAGCATTTATTGCGTTGTCGTCTAGACAAATTTTCCATATTATGATAGAAAATGTAGTACTCAAACTGTTATGTTTGAGGTCATACAAGTGGCAATTAATCAAATTGTAATTAAACAAATTCACTGACTGTACATACCTACTAGCAAATAGAAAATACTAAAAAATGGCGTTCATTAATGTAGAAAAAAGAAAAAAAGGCTGTTGGACTATACTGGGACCAGGCGGGTCACGTCAGTCGCATGCACGGTGGGCAACACTCATCCAGAGTCAGTGACTGAGTATGGACGGCGCCGCCAAGGCCGGCCTGGGCAGAGGTGGCGAGACTACTATTGCAAGAGTTGGTTCGAGGTGGCTCGGGAAAGAATACCAAGAAAGTATAAATAATAAGTATAAATTTGTGGAGCCTTTGCCCAGCAGTGAAACAGGAATGGCTGATTAAAAAACTGTGTTCAACAAGCTATTTAAGTTCTGATCAATAGCAACCCGTTAGATTGTGGGTTAGACTTCCAGTTTTAACATACAATCATTCACTAACCTTTTTTTAACCGAGTTTAAAAAAAAGAGGAGGTTCTCAATTCAGTTATATTTTTTTTTGTATGTTTGTTATCACATAACTGCGTCATTTATGAACCGATTTGAAAAATTCTTCTTTTATATGAGAGTACATAATTTCCGATTGGTCCCATTGAAATTTTATCAAAATCAGTTCAGCAATTTGGTTTTTAAATCCAAATTAGCGGGAAAAATATGTCATCCAAGCAAACGAAATTGCGTATTTTTCTTGTGCACGAAATTCGTGCTCCTATCAACATAGATATCAGAGTACCAGTAAAACCAGACATCCTCAATCATACCCAATTGGTCTTCGCAATTAAATTCCATTAAAAAGTCAGTACCTACCTGAGGGCGAAATCAAATCAATCAAAGTGCGAGCGAGCGCGCGGTGTAATGAGAACTTTGAACTAACGACCGATGTGAACGGGGCTTAATTAATGGATCCTGTGTTAAGTTGCTGATAATGATGGATGGGTGTGCGGTGACAGGTCAGGGGATGATGGAGATTATATAAGATGTGACGTCATACGAGTACATGGTATTCAAACTATAGATGCGTTACCCGCACTCTCAGGCAGGTGATGTTGTGCATGACGCGTCCTTGTGTATTACGTCATGGAGTATATGACAGTAAGTCAAGCACGCAAGATACTTGGTGGATACGTAATATGGGTGCCGCAGCCAATTAGCTTAATCAGCCGTTTAATTGGTTGCCTAGACTTTTCATTTAAATGTGCCGATTTTTTAGCGACTTAAGTGACATCTTTTGTTCAATATCGTTTAATGACTTGCCCATGACACTTATGTCGCTGATTAAACGGCATAGTTCAATGAAAAGGCTAGACTTTTAATGAAACGGCTGATTCAGCTAGATGGCTGCGACATGGATAAAACATTTATTCGATGCACCATCGAAGCACCATCAAATTTTGAAAAATCTTAGCTCTTATGAGCTAAGATTTTTGAGACAAAACCAAATCAAAACGAAAATATCAAAATAATTACAGTAATATACAGGGTTATTTGTAAAACACCAGCAACCTTTCAGGGGGTGAAAGTACTCATCATTATGAACGGAGCGGAGAGGAAGGGAGCGTCAGACTCTTACTGACTTAAACCCATCCGTGTTCTTTCTAATGACTGCGCTTTGCGTTCCAGGGCTGCGGTGACTCTTTCGAACAAATTCTTCAACACGTTGGATCCCTGCGCTGGCGTATGGACGTCGAGCTGAATTTGCGAAAAAGTGTTATATTTGTGTGTTAATGTTATGTGAGGAGTGAATGTCGTAAGTAAACCTGATCTTTCTTATATTATAAATCCGAAAGTTTCGATGGACGGATGTTTGTTAGTCTATCACGCCAGATCTGATAATCGGATCAAGATGAAATTTTGCAAAGAAATAGATTAGAGTCTGGAATAGCACATAGGATACTTTTTATTCCGAGAGTAGAGAGAGTAGAGAGTTTTTATTGCTCCTTTGGGATATTTCCGACATTCACGCGGGTGAAGCATACGGCAGAAGCTTGTTGCATTTTATGGAGGTACCTTCTCCCGAGGTGGATGGTAAAATGCTGGCTGGCTGCCTATGTCTATTCCGACTAACTAACAACTTTTAAACATCTCCATTTTTTACTACAATGTTGAACTAAAAAGAAACTGTAAAACATTTCTGTCCAGCCTTTTCCACCCAAATCTTCAGAGTATTCAGCAGTTATAAATCTCAGGCTAATTTAAAATTCGCTCGCAGAATTACTTTGAAACTTGCCTAAAATAATTATAATTTAGTACTAAATACTAAAATATCTTTACTTAAAGGTCCAAAGGGTTTTTAACTAACTTGGAAATCTCGGAAGCTGGGAGAATTAAACTGGAGTTTAGTTTACAAATGCCATTAATGCGAGAGCACTTTGGATTTGGATGAACGCTTTGAATTTGATAAATGAAAGGCTTTGAGGACCGGAGATTAATACCAATGAGCCTCTTAAATTATTATGTTTGTCTGAATTAACGGCGTCTGAAGTTTCAGTGTCAATGAATAGTGGAGTGTTACAATGGTCACGTTTATTAGAGGCATTGTGCGAAGGTTGTTATTGAACGATGCGATTGTCTATGTCAGAGGGATAAAGCTGCACTCTTTATAAAAGCTTTCATAATTGTAAACTTTTTAATTTTTACTGATGGGTTTTTTTATTTTATTTATTTTCTTTATTTGGGTAACCTACAGTGATACTTAAAATGTATTACAGATTATTCGTATTACAATTTTAATATGGCGAATAATAGGTTTCCCTGTGTAACTAGGATTTAATATACGAACGGACTAATAGAATATAATTAAATGACAATACCGATTATTATCTAAAGTGAAGTTAATTATTAAATTTGGAAAAAGTGATACAAACAAGAAAGAGAGATTGAAAGATTGGCTGTCATTTGCCTTCGTTTATAGTTTCTATTATTTGTTTCTTGAATAATGCTTTATTAAAGTTAAATATATCAACTTGAGAGAAGTCTGCGCTGTAAATTCGAGCAATGCGTGTCGGGTTCGCATTTCATTTCAATCTCAGGTGATGGTAAGGAACCGAAACGTGGTCGCTCACAACGGGCCTCGTCAGAAGGGTTAAAGTCACCCAAAGGGCAATAGAGAGGGCAATACTCGGAGTGTCCTTGCGTGGTCGAATCAGGAATGATGGTATCCGCAAGAAAACCAAGGTTACCGACATAGCCCGAAGTATAGCCAAACTGAAGTGGCAGTGGGCAGGGCACATTGCTCGCAGAACAGATGGTCGATGGGGCCGAAAAGTTCTGGAGTGGCGACCGCGTACCGGAAGCAGTTACCGCGCAGCGTTGGAAGGCCTCCCACAAGGTGGACCTGGTGAGGGTCGCGGGTAGCCGATGGATGCGAGATGCACAGAACCCGTTTGTGGCGACACTAGGGGGAGGCTTATTTCCAGTAGTGGACCTCTTTCGGCTGAGGACGATGATGATGATGATGATGATAATGTGAAGAGGAAACAGACACAAATATTTAATTTCGTGTTTCTAATTATTTCAATTAGTAAGTATGGATATAGAAAGATAAATGTTATAAAGTGATAACTCTCTGTTATTATGTAAGCAGACACAATAGAATTTAAATCATTTCCGAATTCTACGCAATAACACGTGGTAACTACAATTATCACGGTTATTCCACAATATCAAGATAAATGAAAGGGATTAAGATATCGACTAATAACTGATTCGATAATATTCACACAGTGAGTCAGTGGTCTTCCGTGATGGAGACGAAGCACTTGTTAATTTTGTGCGTGGCTGTGCTAGGCCTGGTGGAGGCAGGGAAGCATGACGCCTACTCCAGGTTTGTCTATACTCTTTTCATTTTAACTAACAAAGTATTGCAGTGTATGTTGTGGTTATGTACTTATAGTTATGTGTTTTGTTACGCACATACTTGCTGCTATGATGACTAGACTACTCTCCTTCTCAAAAACATTAATGATTTTATGACCGGACAGATTACTACTGTATGAATGAGGGAACTGAAATTTAAAAAAATAAAACATTTCTTTCACAGACATTCAGTCTACAACGTCCAAGTCCGTAACAAGCCGGATCAAAAGCTGCTGCATGACCTAGAGCACCAGCTTGACCTGGACATCTGGCAGAATGGAGTGGCGGGCCTGAGGGACGCCCAGGTCATGGTCAGCCCGGCGATGAAGGGGCATTTCCTGCAGGCCTTGGATGTGAACGGAATAGGCTACTCTCTGCATTTGAACGATGTTGCTGAGTAAGTTTTTTTTTGGCTTTCCATATAAGTAGGTCTTCAAGGTTTCATTTCGATCTGTTATTTTGATTAGTTACTTTTTGTCGAGTTATGCAAAACATAAAAGTATGGGCAGTTGTTTTTTCGCAATATCAGATTTAGTCCTAAGGTGTCAGTTGCTCAAACAATGAATTAAATGACTTCTTTTTTTCTGTTGTAAAAACTTAATGTTGTCCAAATCATCAAGCTATGTTTCTTTTGGATGATTTATTAGAAACTCTGCAAGATACAACAGAACATTTAAAAATTTCTGCTTTTTGTAATCTACTTCTGTCAATGGATCAATTATTACTTTTACTAAGTTTTTGTCAAGCAAGACATTTGGTTCTTTACGAAATACATGTCGCAGCCAATTAGCTTAATCAGCCGTTTAATTCGTAGCCTAGCCTTTTCATTTAAATGTGCCGATCTTTCAGCGACCTAAGTGCCATCTTTTGTTCAATGACTTGCCCATGTCACTTATGTCGCTGATTAAACAGCACAATTTAATGAAAAGGCTAGACTTTTAATGAAATTGCGGATTCAGCTAGTTGGCTGCGACATACATATTCACAAAAACTAGAAAACGAGCAAGAGAAACTAAAGTTTTCATTTGTATGTACATAAATCACGATTCACCATTTTTTTTCTGCAGAGCCTTTGAGTTGCACGACCGTCAGATGACCACCTGGAGGTCTACCAGGCACAACAGAATGATATTCCAGGACTATCCACGATATGCTGAAGTAAGTTTTGTTCCCTTTTTGTACGTTTTATCTAGTTTTGGTTAAGTTGAGCCAGAAAGAAGAAGATAGGAAATTAAGCTGATTGGTTAGAGGAGATAAATTTAAGGTTTGCTCTTGACTTTGTCACTCTCAGTCTAGGTCAGAGGTGACAGAGACAAAGTCAACGATAGAGTGAGCTAACCTAGAAGAAGCCTGTTCACTCTAACTTTGAAGAGATTAGGGTTGAATGCGTTCGAAACACAGACGCAGGTAGAGACTTACACTCTTTTGCTGTGCACATTATAAAAAGACGTTTGGAAACGCTTTGTGTGAATAGGTGGAATAGCAACAAGTTAGGGATGGTAACTTGCATTGCGTCTAGATATCCGATGGTAGAAGGGGACCGGTGGGATGAGGTCGTGGAGTCTGTCAGTAGCTAAACACATCATGGCGTTCGTAAAGCTCTAACAGCCATAATGATTGGAAAAAGTCCAAAATACTTGGAATTGACCAGGAACCTGCATTTTGGATTTTTTAATACTCATTGCTCAAAGAACGGCACTTTGTCCAGCCCCAATACTCGCAGTGCATTCAATTCTTTTCGTAAGGGTTAATTTTACCAAAGGCCCTAGACAATGTGCCATTCAATTAGCGAATGCGACTGTCAAAATACCAAAATGTAGAAATTTGATCACGTGACATTTCGATAACATCTGTCAATCCCATACATTTTTGACGTATTGACAAACGCCTCCGCTAAGCTACCGTTGAAAGAATGTCACTTGTCTAGAGCCCACACCGTGTATTTTTAAATGACAGTTTTCTCATGCTGTCGAAAAAATGTCAGTAAAAACACCGGGGCTCTAGACAAGTGACATTCTGTCAGTGGTAGCGGTAGCGGTAGCGGTGTGTTGTTTTTGTGGCAATTAAATACTTTTTCTTTCTTCTTTTTTTTTTTTACTTATCAGTAGAACTGGCACTCTGACATTGGTATGGCTTTCTTGTTTAATAATTATTGATAGGCGTTGCTCACAATCACTCATGATAGAAAGCAATGATGTGTTCGACGATGGAGCACGCTAGCCTAATGAATGACAACAAGATTTGACAGTTGTTCTTAGTTCGGGTTTGGGACTAATCGTAAGTCCGTAGGTGATTCGGAGTAGAAAATGCCCGACACTAAGGCCGAAACTACGGGCTTCGGGCTTAGAGAGTAGACCCCCTGTTCACTGTAGACTATTCCCCAAGTTGCTATCAGGAAACACATAAACAACAATTAAACTAATCAACCAAATTGCCCCCAGTAGTAGCCTAATTTTAATTAAACTTGATTAGTTCCTATGTTATTTCCAGGAACATGTTCATAATTTGTGTGATAAATCATAAACTAAATTCACTAATACATCGCTAATCCGATATTTGCGTGAGTTAACCCCAAACGGAATAAATACTGGCAACATTATCTATTCATGTGTTAGTTAAAAGCTTTGCGGGATATTCTGAACTCATTTGTTATACGTTTCCGATTCCGCACACGTAATTTAATACATTATGAATGGGTTTCTATTATTTTGTTCTAGACTCGTTGTGAACGTCAGAATCGCCGGTCAACAGTCATATTTAGCTTTGAAATTGTGCCTAAAAATTACTTATCAATTGCTTATATTTGGTTACCATAATCAGAGAATTGCTTATTTCATCTGTTAAAAGAATTAAAACATTTAAGATTGACCGACCATTCTGATATCAGAATGGCTGGTCAATCACTGTAGAGTAGTAACTATAAGGAATTACTGAAATTTTCATAAGCCAAAGATTGCTTATTAATTGCTTATTTTACAATTTATAAGCCTAGACCCTTTTATCCTTTCTTTTAGCTAGCCAAGAATTTAAAAGCCCCTGCGCCTGTTAAATTTATAAAAGCAAAGTGACGTATGTCGAAAATTGCATTTATATTTCAAAAGGGATTATTATTTATTACTCGTTTCTTTATTTTCTGTAATAAAGACTTTTTGGTGCGTTGTTTCTACACTTGCGTGCAAAAAAATCGACCCACCCCGCACGCTTTCGTTCATAACACGATGAATAAAAATCTAAAATTAATTAACAAATACTTTTCACACTGTTTGTTAAATGTCAGTCTAAGATTACAATCATAGTTTGTTCATAGCATTCCGACGTAAATTGAAGCAAACAATAATGTCCTCCTGTTCGATACTCGTCAACTGCCCGAGGGAATTTGTTTAAATAAAACAATTTGTTCCAAGCAAGTACCAAAAAATATATTGATATGAAATCCTTATACCCTATGCGCGGAGAATCTTAACACCGCGATTCAGCGAGACACCCAATTTGTACAACGCCATCTATCGCGCTAGCAGGGAAGCTCGCGATCGAACATCCCGCCCACCATGGACAGAATGTCCAGAACTTTTTCAAACATGACAAAATAATTATATGACCGCCCACCGTGAAACAAAACACAAGATTCGGTGGGAAGTAAAAACACTAGTGGACTGTATATAAAAACTAAACCTCGAAAACATATAACATCTTATGTTTAAACTTAAATTGTAACTTAACCAATAATTAATTAATCCTTAACATACTACTTTATGAAGTGATTGGAAGCACGATTAACTTAGACACAGGTCTTTTGATCGTAGAACCTTTACAACGCAATGAAACCACTCTTGTGATATTGTCCGAGCCAGTATGCTTTTCAGTAATGAGTCCGTAGAGCCACCTTGCAGGTGGAAGATCATCTTCCATTACCAACACTACGTCACCCAAGTTTGGTTCTACGGTTTGATGCGCCCATTTGTGCCTTTGATGGAATTGAACCAGATACTCACGCGACCACCTGCGCCAGAAGTCCTGAACCATGCGTTGAGTTAACTGCCATCTTCTCAAGGTGTTAATATTTGAGTTTTCAAAATTGATTTCGGGCACGAGAAGCAAAGGCTCACCTACCAAAAAATGACCCGGTGTTAATGGACCTGGATCTTCTGCGTTGGTGCTTATGGTGGAAATAGGCCTGGAGTTTAGACAGGCTTCTATTTGGGCAAGCATTGTCGTCATTTCCTCAAAAGTGAGTGTGCTTGTACCAATTACTCTTTTAAGATGGTGCTTGGTCGACTTCACTCCAGCCTCCCAAAGCCCTCCAAAATTTGGGGAGTGAGGTGGAATAAAGCTCCAAGTTGTTCCGTTGGTTGCCAACCAATCGGCAATATCAGGTGCAATACCGGACCTTTCGTGGTTGAGCAACGCCTTCAACTCCTTGTTAGCTCCTACAAAGGTAGTGCCGTTATCACTCCACATTTCACCACAATGGCCTCTCCTCGCTGTGAAGCGCTTGAAGGCTGCTAAAAAGGCTTGCGATGTCATGTCGCTGACGACCTCTAAATGTATGGCCCGAGTAGCCATACACACAAACAAACATATGTAGCCTTTGGTGGAGTGATACCCGCGGCCCTTTGTAGGCCGGATACTAATTGGACCTGCATAGTCCACACCACTTCTAAAGAAAGGTCGGCTTGCATTGACCCTAGCAGAGGGCAATGACCCCATTAAAGGATGTATCGACCGAGCGGAATGACGAATGCAAATAACACATTTGCGTACATAGTGCCTAACAATACTCTTTGCGTGTATTATCCAATATTTGGATCGCAAATAGTTAAGAACTAACTGAGGCCCGCCATGCAACGTCCTCTCATGAGCGTCAGCTATCAGGAGGTGGGTTAAATGCGACTTACGAGGAAGAATTATAGGATGCTTTGAGTCTTCATGAAGGTTGGCCCTGTGTAACCTACCGCCAACTCTCAAAATCTGATCCTGATCCAGGTAAGGATTGAGCGAGGTGAGTACCCCCTTTTTATTTGTTTCTCCTTTTGACATTATACTATCAATCTCCGACCCAAAATGTTCCCCTTGACATAATTTAATGCAAGTAAATAACGCCCCTTGAATTTCAGAATGGGTGAGAAAATTATCAAATTTTGTGTTATAATTTTTATTTTTAAATTTTAAGAACCTTTTGCAATAGGCTATTACTCTGGTAACTTTTCTAAGATATGAATATTTTGATATTATAGAATCCTTACTTATTTCTTTTACTACTGTGTTGCATGCTACTAATGATTTTCTCTCCTCTAGGTTAGTTTCTTTAATTTCCTTTTTGTTGTAATTAATTTCTTTATTTTTCAGCCAACTAGGTCCCTGTGTCCACAACTCTAGGTCAGCGCACTCGGAAGGATTCACGCCGCGCGATGCGCTATCTGCGGGATTATCACTAGACCGGACGTGCGACCAGTGACTATTGTCCATAACGGTAAGTATTTCAGACACTCTGTTGCCGACGAAGGTCTGCCAGCGGCTGGGGTGGCTGCTCAACCAGGCGAGCACCACTGTCGAGTCAGTCCAGGCATGTATTTTTTCCTTACAGATACCCAAGGTGTCGGAAATTTCACGCAGAAGTTTTGTAAGCAGCAAGGCGCCACATAACTCCAAACGAGGTATGGATACCTGCTTGACAGGGGCCACCTTGGTCTTAGCTGCAACCAGACTAACATGAACGTGACCATTGGCATCAATACACCGCACATAGACAACAGCTGCGTAAGCGACATTAGAGGCGTCAGAAAATCCGTGTAACTCTAGTAGGACGTCAAGTTGACTCGTGTGAATCCATCGTGGCAGACTAAAGTCCCTAAGATGCTTAAGGTTGTTTCTATAACTAAGCCATTCCTTTAACAGGTGATCTGGAATTTCATCGTCCCATTCGGATCCTGCTAACCACAGGCGTTGAATAAACACCTTGGCTGTTACTATCACCGGCGCAAGCCAGCCAAGAGGATCAAATAAACGAGCGATGTCAGATGTCACTTTTCGCTTGGTTATGGGGGTTTCGAGTGGAGGAAGTTGGACATTATATCTAAACTCATCTGAATTTTTATCATAAGTTAACCCTAAAATCTTCGTGAGTGTATCTGTTTTCAGTTCTAATTTATCTTGCTTAACAGTATCTTCGTTTATTTTGTTTAACAACTCGTCACTGTTGCTGGACCACTTTTGAAGTTTGAAGCCCCCACGACCCAATAATTCATTTAGTTGGTGATAAATTTGTTCACCTTCAGCGACCGATTGACAACCCGTCAACAGGTCGTCGACGTAAAACGATGTAAGGACTCGTTCTGCCACTAGAGGAAAATCATTTCCTTCGTCACGAGCTAGTTGCTGTAAAGACCGGACCGCTAGGTATGGTGCAGAGGATGTTCCAAAGGTAACACGCAACAACCGAATATGCTTCAATTCAGCTTCTGGCTTGTCACGCCACAAAATGCGCTGATAATTAGCATCTTCATCTGCAACCTTGACCTGACGGTACATTTTAACGATGTCTGCGACCAAACTTATGGGATGACAGCGCCACCTCATAATAGTTTGACGCAAATCAGGTTGTAGGGTTGGGCCAACCATTAATTCTTTATTTAATGATACTCCGTTGTGGCCTGAACATGAAGCGTCAAAGACGACCCTAACCTTAGTGGTGCTTTTATCTTCACGCACCACCGCGTGATGTGGTAGATAGAACGCATCATTACCTAATTCTATCTGAGGGACGACTTCAGCATGTCCCAGTTCAATGTATTCATTAACGACTGCACTATACTGTGACCTAAATTCCGGTTCCTTCGATAATCTATTCTCTAGATTGATAAAGCGCCTACGGGCAATGACCTCTGACCCCCCAAACGTGCAACTGGGCGAATCTGTTTTGAATGGTAGTTTTACAACATACCTCCCGGTCGCGTCGCGTTTGGTGGTCTTAGAGTAGAACTCCTCACATTTCTGTTCTTCTTCAGTCAAGATTACACTACGAACTGAGGGCTCTGACTCCAACTCCCAAAACTTACGCAAAAGGTCATTGACATCCGCTGACTGTACTACAGTATGATAACATACTGACCTAGAGACTGCCGACGATGGGATCTCACCAGACAAGATCCAGCCCAATTTAGTCTTTTGGGCGACTGGAGATCCTGGCGGACCCTTGACTAAACCATCCATTAAAACTTCTCCGACCACACGCGTACTCAACAGTAAATCAATTTTCCCTGGTGTATCAAAGGTCGGATCAGCTAATTTTAAGGACGAGAACGACGCCGATATCTGAACGATCTTCTTCTCAGGAAGATGAGATGTGAGTCTATTCAATACATAAGCATCGACATAAAGAATAAAGGTGGGATCTAGACGTGACTGCAATTTAAATCTAACTATCCATTTAGAGGGCATTGAGTTTCCCTCGTCATCGCCTAGTCGATATATGTCGGTGTGAGCAGGTGTTTTCTTCAGTCCGAGCAACTGTACTGCAGCCTCTGTTATGAAAGAGACTTGAGAGCCCTGGTCCATCAGAGCTCTTAAAACAAAAGCAGTACCAGTTCTCGACTCAACATTGACCAAGGCTGTGGCTAACAGGCCGTGGTTGTGAACATCCGCAAAACAACAAGTGGGTTTAGTCTCGCTTTGACTGGAAGAGGTAGCTGCATTAGCAGCCACCACCTTCGTTTCTGCTGAACCATCAACAATTTCAGCAGAATTGGCAGTTGATTTTGGGTGAAGTAGTGTGTGGTGCTTCTTCTTACATAAGTGACATTTGGTGTGCTGACGACAAGAATAGACGGAATGGTTTGTTCCTAGACAGTTGTAACAAAGCTTACTGACTCGTGCAAACTCACGACGTTCGTCACAATTTTTCTTAGCAAACGTTTTACAGTGACACAATTTATGATCTCCAGTACATAATATACAACTTTGAGAAGCGACATGAAAAGATTTGGCATTATTATCACGAGTACTACTCTGTTTGTTTACTTTAGGATCTAAATACTCTAAGGCTCTAAACCTAGACTCCATAAAAGTTTTGAACTCATCAAACGTAGGTAACTCATCGTTAGGACTAATTCTTAATTCCCACAATTTACGGGACTCGGTATCTAGCTTTTCGGAGCCTAAGTATACAACAATTGCATCCCAGGAGCTGACATCAATTCCTAGACTGCGTAAACCATGCAAACAATCAACAGTCGTGTCTAGCAGTGTTTTAACGTTTGTGGATGATTCCTTAGTAATCGACGGTTGATGGACAAGCCGTTTGAGCATACAGTTAGCTAAAAACCTTTTATTATCAAATCGCTTGTTTAGAATTGACCAACACTCATCATAATTAGACGCAGTCACAGGAATATGCCGAAGCAATTGTTCCGCGTCGCCTGAGAGATGACTCTTTAAATAATGGAGTTTTTGAACGTCGTCCAGTGCATTATTGTTATGAATCAGTGACTTAAATAAATCGCGGAACGTTACCCATTCAGAATAGAGTCCCGAGAACGTAGGCAAACTAATTTGTGGCAATTTCACATTTGTATTATTTTGATTAGAATGTTTAATACTACTGGGATGAGCACTATTGCACGGACTAGTTAGAAGTAAGTGCTCTTTTAATTCAGACTTATAGGTTATGTACAAATCTTCAGTTACATCATATGTTTCTGCCATAAAATAAACATTCTTTTTTAATTCTTCGTCGGTTGCTTTTTCTATGATGCACCTATGTGTCTCAACAAATTGTTTCCACTGTACCTCTAAAGATTCTAATCTTGTTTCAATATAAGTTTGTGTAAGACGATCCTTAGGTGATTTTTTAAAGTTAATTCTACCTTTTTCTATTATTATTTTATTATTTAATTGCAATTTATTTAAGGATTCCATTGTGTACAAGAAATCTACTGAGTTTTCTAATTAATAAAATCAATTCACTATCTTAATGCAACCGAAGAAAAATTACAAGACAATGGACAAAACCAATAAACTTTTACAAGTGTTTATCGAGCATGGAATTTCCGTCAAAACACTTTATCGGTAAGTAATTAAATACTAAGTCCAAAACTACTACTAAATCTTAAAAGTCTCGATCACTTGAAATTGCACTAAGTTGATCTTCAAAATTCACTGAGAAATTTACAAGTCTACAAAAATAACACTGGTATTGTAACTCACAGTTTTGTCTGCCAAACCTCTCCAAACACGTCCCTGCTGCGAGTGCCTTGTCACACTCGTCACTCTTGATACCGCTGCAAGTGTGTCGTCACTGTTTGTGACGCCACTCTTGATGTCGTTGCTGTCTCTGCCGATGTCACTGCTGCCTCAATACTGGTGGCGCCCTCTGGCGGAGATGGCCGCAAACCTCGTTGCTGCTCTGCTGTACACCGCTGGCCGCTGCTCACCCACACACCGGGGATTTTACAGGCACTTCAGGGCGATCCACCGCTGGTTTCTATGCCACACCACACGACACAAAACTGTCACTTCACTTGCCGACGCGATTTCACTTTCGCGATCCGGTTCGATAGGACCAAAATGTTCGATACTCGTCAACTGCCCGAGGGAATTTGTTTAAATAAAACAATTTGTTCCAAGCAAGTACCAAAAAATATATTGATATGAAATCCTTATACCCTATGCGCGGAGAATCTTAACACCGCGATTCAGCGAGACACCCAATTTGTACAACGCCATCTATCGCGCTAGCAGGGAAGCTCGCGATCGAACACCTCCCCTAAAAACTTTATCACCCCTCCTTCACCCCTTAACTATGTATGTACCTATGTACAGTCTGTTGTCAACATTATCTGACCCACCCTAAAAACAAACGAATTTGGACCCTCTTCCTGTAACAATAAGGTTTATTCAATTTATGTGAGCTTATCAGACAAGTGCTCGCCAACATTGTCGGAGCCACCGGCATTGTATGTCATTTTGTTAAGCTATTTTAATCATTATCTCGTCGACATTAAGTTGAAAAGCTTTTAAGTCACACTACATAATTACAACGCAATCTTTAATTTCGCGTAGTCTCAACAAGTTCTTGTGGCTTAGCGGTTTGATGCTGGAATTGGCGACTAACAACCTGTGGGTTCGAAACACAGTTCACATATCAGTTTTGTCTTCATTTTTATAATATTGCTTGCATTATTAAAGAACGACCAATATGATTTACGCCTAAGAACTTATCTTGTAAACAGGTGGGTAAATTAAAACAACTTAAGTTCACAGAATTTATGTTTACCAAGAATGGTTAGATACGAAGTAAAACATATAATTTGCTTCGTGAGGTAGATAATATACATCTAAGTGACAAAAGTTACACTATGCCTAATAGCAGTGACTGCGCACACACATTTGTAAATCGTTTTACATCACTCGTTAAGGCCAGGTTATCTGGAAAAACGTTGTTTTGCATTGTGTAAAATTGTGTTTTATTCGTAAACAACACGGATTTAAATTTTGAAAAAAATATATTACATATTTCACACTTCGATCTAGCTATTTCGGCCGTGCGATACACGATTACTTGCACTTTACTGCATCCAATTAAATCGCAAAGACAAGTCAAAATCAAGATGTAATTATCATTTCATTTGAGTTATATAAGGTTTTGAGTAATAAAACTTATACCACAATAAAGGTCGTAAAAAATGTGATATAAATCGGCCGTCATAATGTGAAATATGAAAATACGTATCCCACTAATTCCAAAATCAAGTGATTTTGTCTTTTCATGCGCGCGCCCCGTGTCATTTAGTCCCGAGCAAAGACTACAATAGTATACTGGCTATAGACAGGCAACTCTACCTTATTTTTTGATACTAGGAAGTGGTCGAACTCAGCGCCATCTAGTTTTTAGTTAAGAGAACTAATTTATATAAGTAAATGTATAGGTTGGTAGGTGTATAGCTGTTGTCTGATCCTTTATGATATTAGGTAGAGAGATGAGTGTATCCGCTATATACTACAAACATACGTACTACATAAAGGAAAAAAAAACACATAATTGAATATTAAACCATTTTATTTAGAAAAACATCATACATTTTACTATAAAATTTTATGTTTGCCTTTTTCGTCCCTTATGATTAAGGTAGTGCCTTTTCTTTCATTGAATCGTTAGTATTCCAAAAGGTTATTTGGCCAGTGAGAACATTATTGATATCTTTGCACCAGTTGTTTACAACAACATCACACACAACACAACACAACACGATAGTACGTACGAATTGTAACGCGGCTCAACAACATGGAGAAACGAAAGCTCAACTCAACCTGCAAATGCACTAGCGAAACAAAAAAAACTCTATTGCAAAAGGAAAATAAATGCGCACGAGTAGTTACACTCTCACGCAGCCATTTGCAATTCAAGTGTGGCCATTCAAAAACAAACTTTTGCACGTTTAAATACCAAAATATAACTTCTCCACTATTAAAGCTCATAATAAAAACCTAATTATGTACTAATTCATATATTCTATTATTTTTATATAAGAAGATCATGAAATTATATTATTTTTCTTGATTAATGTTATAAAGTAACTCCCAGAAAAAAAAAAAAAATTTAACCGTAGCAACACCGCAATTTGTTTCCGTTAACTAAAAACTAGATGGCGCTGTTTTCAATAAAAAAATGGAATTTTAATTTTGTTCCAAGTTGCCATAGCATGGTCCCGAGCGGAACGTGTTGGAGGTCGGACGTGTGCCAATTTTTGCGATCCCGCCACCCCCGCTAAGTTCTGTTACTGGCTAAGCCTAAATTGATTACCGCTCGAGCACTGCCGGCACACCGGTGTGCCGCGAATTTAATGTTTATGTTTATTTACGTAAGATTTACTTTTTATTTTGGAATTTTCACGTGTCGAGCGGTTAAATATTAATACTTGTGTACAATTTAGTGTTCAAACAGTTGTAATATAGTTAGTTTTTATTAGATGTAGCTATAATTTTGTAAAAAAAATGGGGGAAAAAAAAGTTAACGGCTCTTCGTTGCAGCGGTGACTACTTTTTTTTTAAACTTTGGCTGAATAAACAAAAAGGTATATAGGTATATACATAATTTACTTTACTAACTAGGTAAGTACCGACACGGAACAGATAAATTTACACACCGCGAACATGTGTGTAAACAGTTTAATTTAAACCTTATTTCAATACGCATAAAGACGTGCGCTTTAGTGGTTTAGTTTTCGCGCGGAATAGATTTACCAACCGCATCGAGTATGTAAAACAATTGAATTTGAACCCTATTTCAGAGTGCATAAAGCCACCTCGCGCGCACATGATACAATGATTTACTGTTTTCAAATGTCAAATAGGTAGTTCACCCCGCTACGTTAGTCTTGATGGTTTCGGAGAGTTTGTATAAGTCTTATAATATTTGTTATTTATTAGAAATGTCCGTTTTCACTTATCTTACTCCTAAACAAATGCCAAAATAATAGCTCGTATTTCCTACATGAGAGTTGAATATCGGTGCAATAATGTTTTGGTGTTCATGTAGAGACGAAATATAAGTGTAGTTATACGCTAGGTGGGTACCTACTCACAGCCACCACAACACAACATATAATAATATTTATGGTGTCTGCAACGTTTGTGTAGGTCTCGTCTATGCTAACCAATACGCGCAGCGCACTCGTGAGTCGCGTGCCATAGTGTGAAAGTGTTACAGTATGACCATTTCCTATGAAAATATTATAATAACATACTTTTGGTAACGGCTAGGCTACGGACCAGCTCATTTATGCGCTGTACACTAGAGTCCATCCTCTTACTAATTACTAACAATGTATCAAGTTATGACAAGACATACAAAAAACTATGTGGTCAGTTTGGATAGTTTTTCCAATCCAATGCGTAACTTTATCGGTGTTTATTGGCAAGAGGAAAAATGTATAGAAATTATAAATTACATACACTAAACTGTTTTTAATTGACTATTGTATTGTATATTATTAACCGACTTCCAAAAAGAAGAGGTTCTCAATTCGACTGTTTTTTGTTGTTGTATGTTTGCTCAGCGATATTTTTGACAATGGTCAACCGATTTTAATGATTCTATTTTTTTTGGAAGTGTATCTTTCCGGACTCATTCCATTTCAATTTGGTGAAGATCTGATGAAGAACTTCGGAGATAGGTAACGGAACTCTTCATTCCTGTAGGAATTCCCGTTCCCGTATAGCCGTACAGCCTTCCCCATGAATGTAACTATCATAAATTCATAATCATAATACAAAAAAGAATTTCTCGCACCGCGTCGCACGCAGTCACGCACGCTCGACGCGTTCTCGTTTGGTGGCCGCGTCTCGCGCACCGCCCGTTCGATTTAATAATATTGTCTGTCAACTCACCGTTTAGGAGATAATTCTCCTAAACGGTGAGTTCAAATAACATGCTGTAAAAGACAAAGTTTATCTTCATAAAATTATCTTGATGATGAAGTAACTTTCGCTAGTAAGGATTAATATGCCTGCCTAATATTAATGCTGAAAAACCACCTTTAATTTTTAAATAAATTATTTGAGATAAAATGCCTTAGTGTGGCTTATTTATAAGAGATAGATATAGGTGTAACGTCACGGACTTTTTTTTAGATCGAATGAAAAACAATATCTTTGTAGTACATGGTACTTACGTATAATTAGCTATTACCACAGCGCACTTAGCGCACTTCCACTTTATAATATTATTTAGTATAGATTTGAATAAAATAGTATCTCATTATCATTATTGTAATACCATAAAAATACATAAAGAAATTAAACACACACCCCCACATAAGTACATACCTACGTAATAATTACAATTCTATCCTATTTATCTATAACGGTTTGCGATAGCAAACCGTTATAACACACACACAGACGCACATACACAGAAACATAGATATATGTTTCTGTGTATGTGCGTCTGTGTGCCTGTGTATCTGTCTTTGGCACTGTAGCTCCGTTATCTTTATTGAACAGGGATATTTTGTAAGTTTTTAAAATTTTACTTGTTAATTACCAACAAATCAAAATCAAAATTTGCGTGCAAATAGCTTCATGTTTTTGACTGACTGACTCTGACAATTCAAAACACACATTGTTGAAATTAAATGTCCAATAACGGCATTTAGAAAAGGGAAATGCTGCTATTGAAGAAAATAAAATACATATATTTAAATTCGATAGAATAAAACATACCAGGGTTATAAACAAAAAAAGTAATTGGTATTACCAAGTGCAGGGTCAACTTCACGTAACAGAAAGGAACCAAGGCATTTTTGAAATATAGTCCGGTGAAAACTAGTAGTAGAAAATATTTCAAGAGATGACGAATTTTGGCGGAGGCATATGGAGAAAAAAATCATAGATTTTTATTTGAAATGTATATTGCCAGAGATTGTGGATCCGCGCCAAAATCGCGGTATGCCAATACGAGACATAACATTAAAAGAAAAGAAAGAAACTGTTAATGATAAGCCTGTGCAGCCAGGTCCAAGCAAATCCAAGGACCACATTCCGTGTCAATCTACTCAGCTAGGTCCATGCAAACCGAGACAGCTACAGTTCAACGAATTTTAGCCAGTTGCATTGGTAACTTTTATTATGTTAACTATTTGATTAAAAAATATAAAAACGTTTTTGTTTTTTTTTAATAGCATCTAGGCAAATTCCAAACCATTTATACTTCTAAGCTTTCTTGAATTATAATATTCAAGAATTGTAACATAATTTTCCTAAAGTAAGTGTGCCTACCTACTACTTGATTTTTACGAAGGTATCGCACCAAAGCCAAAAACCGCGCGACGCGTAGTTTTGTATCGTACTCATATTCATAATTTTCGTGTCAGTCAGATTTTAAATTCACCATAATACTCTAAAATAAATAAGTATTCTTACTGATTTTTAATGATTAGTAATTGGATTCAAGTTTGTACAATACGTACTTAATCCATCTATAACCTTAAAAAATACTAAATAGAAAAATAAAATAAAATAAACTTATACTAATCAATTCAAGTTGATCTACTGCATTACTTTATCCTGTGACGGAACTTAGTACCTACCCGAGTCCGTGAACTCATGAGCGAGCGGTGCGCTTGGCGCGCGCGTCTCCCGCGCATCGTAACTTATTACGTTTTGCTACTCCTTGCGGGGCCTGGGGTAAGCGTTAGATGCCTACGCGCTCAAGTTAGGCTCGCCTTAAGTATTTTTAAGCAATTTGGTGTAAAGAAGCATCATGTCGCAACTTAATGACTATACCAAACATAAAATCATATTTTTACATGAGCAGAATGTTGGAATTAGAGATTGGTCGTCGACTTAAAATAGCAGTAAGTGTTTTTTTTTTAACTATTTTATTTTATTGATTGTGATTAATAAACGCGTAGTTGGCTATTTTGTCATTACATTCACTCCTTACAAGTTACATACACGGTTCCAAAAATGTTTTTACAGAAATACGGTTAGACTATGGCTAAGACTTTATGGAGACAATGGAAATATTCAGCGGATTCGTCCAGGAGCAAATCCATCAAGTATAGTCCCGAATTCGACCGCCACCGGGCCATTGTTTCAAACCATGTTGAACATCCATTTTTGCCCATTCGTGAAACCGGAATAAACCACAATAATTAATAAGGTCAATGAAAAACAGGATGGAAGCAGCAATAAGAGCACGTGGGGGAAACACAAGCTACTGAACAAAGTTTTCCTTAGAAATTTGATGTTTTTTTTACTTTTACTTTCAAAATTATTCATTAAAAAATTGAGCTATTCTAAGCGTTTTTGATTTTCAGTCTGTAAAATCAATAAACCAAAATCTGTTACAGTAAAAACTAGTCTATTGTAATCTTAGACTGACATTTAACAAACAGTGTGAAAAGTATTTGTTAATTAATTTTAGATTTTTATTTATCGTGTTATGAACGAAAGCGCTTTCGTTCATAACACGATATTATTTATCGTGTTATGAACGAAAGCGCTTTCGTTCTAAAATTAATTATTGTTGTGAAAGTAAAAGTAAAAAAAAAACATCAAATTTCTAAGGAAAACTTTGTTCAGTAGCTTGTGTTTCCCCCACGTGCTCTTATTGCTGCTTCCATCCTGTTTTTCATTGACCTTATTAATTATTGTGGTTTATTCCGGTTACACGAATGGGGAAAAATGGATGTTCAACATGGCTTGAAACAATGGCCCGGTGGCGGTAACCCAACTGTAGTTTTAAAGTTACGTTTATTCAACATTATACTGTCGTCATCATCTGCCTAGCATTTTCCCGACTATATTGGGGTCGGTTCCCAGTCAAACCCGATTCAGCTGAATACCATTATTTCACGGTACTTGGCAAGACTGGTGTCAGATTTTCTGGCTTTTGACAATCCGTAACGACTGCCAAAGATCTCCAATTGACAGCCGAGACCAACGGTTTAGCGTCTCGATATGTTAAAATGATCCACCATCACCCATCCACAGACCAAACTCGGCAAGCGTTGTTTAAATTAAAGCGACCAGGGGCTCGAGTCTGCTATTGCAATCGTGTCTCAATGACCGGTCAGTGATCGAATATTTGACAACTTTGTCAGTTTTTGTATGGGAAATGTGTCATAAGTTCGACGTTATACGTCAAAAATCGATCATTGACCGGTCATTGAGACACGATTGCAATAGCAGAATCGACCCCCAGGGGCTCGAGTCTGCTATTGCAATCGTGTCTCAATGACCGGTCAGTGATCGAATATTTGACAACTTTGACAGTTTTTGTATGGGAAATGTGTCATAAGTTCGACGTTATACGTCAAAAATCGATCATTGACCGGTCATTGAGACACGATTGCAATAGCAGACTCGACCCCCTGTGCGTCTGTTACATTTAGCCACGACCTCCTAAAAAAAAACACAATAACAAACAAACAATAAACATTATACAGTTCACAGTCATTAAATATGA
Source organism: Melanchra persicariae (assembly GCA_947386135.1). NCBI lineage: Eukaryota > Metazoa > Arthropoda > Insecta > Lepidoptera > Noctuidae > Melanchra > Melanchra persicariae. Next base: position 639,682 of record OX376661.1, on the reverse strand, counting down.
TTAACGTACATGTAATGGGCGAGCTCAGATCGATCGAAACTGACCTTTTTGAAATCATACTAAAAATATTGTTGATCCACAGATCAATGCTTACTTGGAGAGGGTAGCTCGCGAGTATCCTAACTTGGTGACTCTGGTGGAAGCCGGAAAGAGTTACGAAGGACGCGACATCAAGTATTTGAAGGTTTGTGACAAGTTTTCTTATTTAGAAAAGAATAGAATACTCTTTAGACCAGATAACGGAGATCACAGGACTCACGGTGACCACTGCCCTAAGAAGAACCGAAGAGGGAGTGGCATGGAAGCAGCTCATGACTTCGTCACAGCATTGCAAGACGGGCACGACCTTCAGAAATGAAGACAACGAATAAGAAGAGAGAGAAGAGAGAAAACTCTTTAATATGTACACTATAATAAGTTACAGAAAAGATAGTTCAAGAAAACTTTAGATGGGGTGATACAATGGGCGGCCCTATCGCTAAAAGCGATCTTTTCAAGACAACCATAAACTAAGTTGGTAGAGAATGCATAAGAGTTTTAATAGGCCTTTTAATAGCAATAGTACCCGAGTCAAAACCAGACTTAATAAGCTGCCTTTGTACTGTGTAATTAATAATATGACTAATAATAACTTTATCACAAGAGATTATCAGATTTTTTTAAATAACAACTTCTCGTAGGCCGTTTAGCCTGATTTGATATAAAAATAATGATGTAAAAGATTGGTAAAATTAAATTATGGATTGATAAAATAATGTCTTCTATGTCACTTTCTATAGCAAAAATGACGCCAACGATACACTAAAAACCTATGAGAACTTTGTTTGCTTTCTCCCAGATTTCAACCACCAACTTCGAAGACAAGAGCAAGCCAGTATACTTTCTAACCACAATGATTCACGCGCGCGAGTGGGTGACCACTCCGGTGGCACTGTACTCCATCTACCGGCTGGTGGAGAACCTCAGGACCGAGGATAGGGATGTGCTCAACGACGTGGACTGGATCATCATGCCACTGGTCAACCCTGATGGATATGAATTCACGCATACGGATGTGAGTATTTAGGAGCATAAATGTTTCGTTAAGCCGTTGGTTCCCCCCACCAACCGTGTCTCCACGTTGCCGTCGTGGTGGGGCTTGCGTGTCTCCGTGATCTTGGGGGCTTTGCTGGTAGAGCCACTCATGCCGGAAGGTCCCAAGTGAGAGACCAGACCAAGAGAGACACAAGAGGGGCACACCGTTCGGAGACTTGAGCAGTGTTCGGGTCCTCGGACGGTGTGCGTCTCATTGGCTTGCTCGCTGCTCTCTGGTACGCGTCTGATCATCAGACGTGACTGTGAGGGCAGCGAGCAAGCAGTGAGAGAGAGGGAGAGAGGAGGGGAGATAGGGACCGCACCCTTTAAAAGGACAATAATGGACAGTACTGCAAGAGATTCTGTACCCCAGGGCGGTCCGGACTGCACAGCAGTCCGGGAATCCGCCTCGCCTCGTGCGTCAAGCCCCTCGTATTCTGGGGGGGGCAACAGTGCTGTCCACATTCCGCATGCCAAGGGCATCAGTGGCCGAGGAGGCCCCCGATCCAAGCCGTCCTTTGAGGACATGATCGGGTTCGACTTTGGATCGCCCGACAAAGCGTCGGTCGGGCGGAGCGCGTTGAGAGGCGCGTTATATTGGAGGAGGGGCTCGCCTGAGCGTCACCCGGGTGCAGAGTCGGAGTCCGAGTTGGACTCCGACGACCTGGTGACAATAAGCTCGGCGAGCTCTGGACCCAAGGGAGCGGGGGCTGCTGCGGAGGACTCCAGGTCCTTCCGCAAGCGGCCCAGAACAGAGGAAGACCGGGGGTCGTCCGGCAGCGAGGAGGTTGCCTCGGCTCGCAAGATCCCCACCAGCAGGCGGGGCAAGGGCCGAGAGGGAGGCAAGGGGAAATTGCCCGCCTCCAAGGTGGCTGGTCAGCGAGCCGAGGAGCTCGTCGCTGACGGACGACCCCCCGTAGAGGGCGGTCGCAGGGCTCCTGGTTCGGAGTCCTCCGGTGGTGAGCCGGATGACTCCCGACAGGAGCGAGTTCGGAGGGCCGGGTTTGCGGAGGTGGTGGAGGCCGCGCTTCGCTATGTGGCCTTGAAGAGGAAGTTGTCCTCCAAGAACAAGGCCATAAGCGAGGCGATGGCCTCCATTCTGGCGGCAGCGGAGGCTAACAAAGGTGGGCCTCCGCCGGATGGGGTGTCCGAGCTGCGGGCGGAGGTCGCCCGCTTGGCTGCCGCCACGGAGCGTCTCCGAAAGGAGAACGAGGGGCTCCGCGCAGACCTGGCCAGGCTACGGGGAGCCGGCCCACAGGGGGCGCCGCAAGGGGGGCGCAGGAAGGACAGCCAGCCCGTGCCGCAGGAGAGCCAGGTGCTGGACCTCGTGCGGCAGGAGATGGCAGCCTTCCAGGCGCGGTTCTCCGTCCTGGAGGGCATTGTCCTGCGCCCTCCGTTAGCGGCGAGTGGGAAGGCTCCCCAAGGCCAGAAAAAGGCGTCATATGCGGCCGCCGTGGCTGCCACACCGGGGTCGTCCGGCCAGGACAAAGGGCTGCTGCTACTGCAACAGCCGCAGTAGAGCCCCTACAACGGGCTCCGGAGGGGGCTGAAATGGAGTGCCAGTAATGGCCCAATTTCACCCCCTCCTGTTGAACGTCAGCCACTGCGCCGCCCAGGAACTTATGCTCCTGAGCATGGCGCAGTGACTGATGCCTGTGGACGGCGAGCAATGGGTAGCTCGCCGTCCGATCAGAACAGGCCCGGGTTGACGGCGCGCTGTGTTCTACGCGCGCCAAGCCAGCAGTCGTCAGCATGGGTCGGGGCCCGTTAAGGCCAGAGCCTACCAGGGTTGCGGATTTGTTCGAAAGAGTTACCGCGGCCCTGGGAAGAAAGGCACTAGGAGGACTAAAGGGTGGGTTTTAGTCAGTAAGAGTCTGACACTCCCTGCCGCTCCGCCCAGGGCGGGAGGGGTCATTTGATGATTTCCCATCCTCGAAAAAAAAAAAAAAAAAAAAAAGCCGTTGGTTCCAGATGTGTTTTTTTTTGTTTTTGATAAGCGCGCGATTGAAAACAATCTCACCCGATGGAAAGCGATGATGTCTAGAAGTAACCTGACTCCAAGACCCCCAGGTTGTAGGTATCGGGAAATACAGACGGCGGGAGTGAACTCCTGAGCTGCATTTGACTGTTATTCCTCCTCCTTTTTGTGTCGTTTGTCTTCAATGCTGAGGATTGTGACCTGGATTGAATAATTTTCTCGTGGATGCCATGTTGTCTCATCATTTTGACTTTAGAAACCAGGGTGTTACTACACCAATCAATTTATCGTCGATCGATGCCATCGATCGACGTTGATCGGTTGAGGTGGTAATTTTGTCTGATAGAAGAAAGAAGTAAAAACTATCGATGCACGTCGACTAATCCATTCTATCATCGATCGACGATTAATCGATTGGTGTAATAGAAACTACCTATCGACATCGACAAATTCATTCTACTATCAATTGATGGCATCACCTGGATGTATGGGTAACACCCAAAAGCCCAAAAAATGTCCGACCATCTTGTCAGGGTCGTATTACTCGGTAACTGGGTGGTCGTGGAGGTCGGATAGGTAGCCGCTTCGTGACGAGTATTGGTAAGTGGTTGCATCTGGTTTTATGAAAGCCAACCGTTTTTTTTTTATAAACATGGCATTACTGATGCTTATTATTGAAGTTTTGACTGCTCCGCTGGAATTTATCATAGGACCCACCCATTAATGGTACTAGTCCTAAGTACTATTATTTTTTCTAGCTTCGTCTTTGGCGTAAAACAAGATCCGTTCACGCAGGCAACGCGAACTGCCTCGGCGTAGACGGCAACAGGAACTTCGGCAAGGACTGGGCCACCATCGGGATCGACATGAACCCCTGCTCCGACATCTACCCAGGACCCCACGCCTTCTCCGAGCAGGAGACCAGGAACATGAGGGATATCATGCTGGAGTACTTGGACAGGATGCAACTGTTCATGGACGTCCACAGCTTCGGGAAATACGTGACCTTCGGTTATGGTGATGAGAGTCTGCCCCCGAATGCCGCCCAGCTGCACCAGGTTGGATCAGCCATGGGGTCAGTGATCGATGTGAGGAAGCTGCCCCAAGCTGGGTTCTACCTGGTTGGGAATAGTGCTACCTTGATGTATAATACGTCTGGATGTGCTCAAGATTATGGTCAGGTGAGTTGGTTCGGTGCTTTATGTAATTTGCTAAGAAATTTTAAATCTGTTTTTCCCTTAAAATTGATTAGAACTTAAATATTATTTTAAAATATCTTATTATCTATAGCAGACACTTTTAATCCATTCTTAATCATTAGATTAGTTACAATAGTCAAGTGTAGAGATTTCAATGTAATGATAAACGCTCGTTTTTGTTATTATCTATACTTATTGCAGCCAACTAGCTTAATCAGCCTTTTGACAATCTCAATGAACGCGTCTACACCTGTCAGTGAGAGAACTATTTTGTCACTGAAACTGACAGGTGTGGTCACGTTCATAGAGATTGTATGAAAGAATAATTATCACGGTGCCGATAATGTGCCGAACTGTAACTTCACTGATAATCGGTCTTAAATGGTGTAGTCTAGTCCCATCCTATTAGTCCCATGTTATTAGTACAAGGTTCTTCTACTAATATCACTTTCCATTCCAGTTCATAGGCATTCCATTTTCCTATACCCTGGAGCTGCCGAGCTACGGGTACGACTTCAGAGTGCCTCCTACATATGTGGACCAGATCAACGAGGAGACCTGGCACGGCATCGTCATGAGTGCCAGACTCTCCAGGTCTTTCTACAGGGCTAGGTACAATGCCGCTAACAGACCGTAGGAGCGTGGATGCATGTTTTGGAGAAGTGTTGACTAAGATCAAGTTTTTCTTGTTGTGAGCGAGACTCCCGGGAGTCTTGCGATGATTTGAAAATTATTATGTAAGATTTTTTGTTCATTTCTTTTGTTCAATAAAATTTGTATTTTTTACTATTATTTTGTTTTTTTTTTCAACAGTAAAATCAGAGGCCCTTGAGTCGGTTTAGAAACTCTGACATTAGGGTGTGTGGGGTTGTTAGACCTTACTACTCACACGAAGAAGAAGAGATCAGCTGAATCCGGTTTGACTGGGAGCCGACCCCAATATAGTTCAGAAAAGGCTAGGCAGATGATGTGTTAAATAATTCAGAATGTGCTTTGAACACACGGCTAAAAAATATTATTTTTTCAATGTAGGAGTTCATTCAATTCGTTATAAGATAATTTTTCTAGATTAATACTAATTTGGTTTTAATATTTGGAATTGGAATTATGAGTACCAACAAGCCTAATAAAGCCAATGATTTGATTATCTCTGATAGATATTAAAAGAAGGTTAACAACAATATTTCATCAACGTCAGAATAAATGACATAATAGATTATATTGATATCTGATCAAAAGCAAAGAAGTCGCATCAATCATGTTAGTGAATCGAGGGACTTGAAATGAATCAATTAAATTACTTTTCAATATGACGAGACAGTTGCTTGTTGCGGTCTCTAGAGATTTGTTCAGTTGCAGAATTATATTTTTAACCGACTTCAAAAATGGAGGAGGTTTTCAATTCGACGGTTTTTTTTTGTATGTTTGTTTGGCGATATTTTCGCCAATTGTCAACCGATTTTGATGATTCTTTTTTATTTATTAAACAGATAAACTAGACACATATTAAACAGGCAACAAGAAGTAATAGAAAAGTAGGTACAAGGTGATCCTTATTTAAATAGAAATCTCTTCTAGCAAACCTGCGAAAGGAGAGTTAAAAATAAGAGATGTATTTGGGAAAATAAACATGTTTGAATATAAAAAAAAATCACTCTGAAACAAAATATTTTTTTTTTAATATACGGTCACAAATACATAGGTACGTATTCGTAAAATAAATATCACAATAATACTTACATACCTGAGTTTGATTAGCAGAAATTCCCACTGTTTTGACCCGACTGCATCAGAAGGAGGGTAATGTTTTTCGAGCGTATGTATGTATGTATTTATGTATGTATATAGGTATGCATGTTTGTATGTATGTCCATTTCTTTCGCACGCCCTACAGGCCAAACGGCTGGACGGATTTTGGCATAATAATAGGAGGTGTCGTTGAATTCGTCAGAATTGTGGTAGAGACAAAGACTATATAAATTTTCAAAATGGCAAAAAAAGGGGGGTTGGTTTGTTTTTTTTTTCTTACCTTAATTTGTTTAAAACCTATCAAGTGGGGTATCAAAATAAAGGGCACGAGCAGACGATTCTAAAAATGTACCTAATTCCTTAAATTGCTTGCTTTCTTTCTTCTAAAATATTTCACATGTCTTTAAAAGAGGACAGGGCCCGCTAGGGCCCGTGCCAGAATTTGTTCGAAAGAGTCACGGCGGCCCTGGAACGCAAAGGGCTATAGGAGGAACACGGATGGGTTTTAGTCAGTAAGAGTCTGACACTCCCTTCCGCTCCACCCAGAGCGATAGAAGTCATTTGAGGATTTCCCATCCTTAAAAAAAACGTAGGTACCTATTTCCCACAGACGAAGTTGTGTCCAAGGAGTGTCACAATCATAAATGATTATATCTATAAATGCTACTAATGCCTACCGAAGATTTACAGGCTGATTACAAAGTAACTGAATGAAAAACAATTTGTTAAGGTGATGAGCGTTGTTAACAATTAATATCTTAATCCGTTAATACCAAAGTGGCTAAAACACCAATAGTATGATACTAGCAGAAGACAAAAATAGGTACCTACAGTCTTGATGAGGATTGAGGAACCACTAAAGTCTTTCTGTCAATGAAAATTAAAGTTATGGATCAGAATTTAAGTTTTATTATGTTTGAATTGAATTCTTCCTCTTTTATTCGTAAAGGCCGCGTAATTTATCTTTTTTAAAAACAATGGTTTTCAGAAATCTTTCAGCGCAATTGTGGCAAAACTAAGCGAAAATGGTGGGACGAGCATATCGCCAATCGACAGGATTGGTCTACATGTGCCCAAAGCCGGGAGGCATAACAGAAAGAAAGGAAGGGAGGCCTTTACCCTGCAGTGGGATAGAACAGGCACGAAAATAATCTCCTCCTCATCCTTCTGTTGTATTTAAGGTCGGCGCAACATGTTTAATTGCATACAAATGATCTCTATCTTTTGGCAACTTGGTCATACACTATTCACGCATAATACAAATCATTGGGCATGATATACACTCAAACTACTCATGGACCATTTTATATGTAGGTATCTAAAAACTATTTATGTATTACTGAAAATAGCGACGGCCATCATAGACACCACCTGTCATTGTACATAATTACTAAAAACAAAGGGATTACTAAAATAACTGTTCCACAGATAAAAAAACGCAAGGTGAGCGCATGCTTCTGTTATGAATGACGTATAAGCGCGACGTTGCCGCTCCGTGCTTGACATGCCTCGCAACGTTTTCCTGCTGTGGACACAGTGTGACACGGTGTCATCATGTTTAGTGCAAATCTGGCTTTGCTTAATAGAGAATTGCCACTATGATTGACAAAGACAAAAATATGAACATCAAATATTTTATTACAGTGAAATGCTTATCTCAAAAATGCAACGCACGTAGTGAAGGACGGAAATACCAATGCTCTGTATCTTTTCCTCGCAAGTAACTCGTATAAGTCCATCTCTTTTTCGAGCGTCAAGGAATGCGCACAGTCTGTCGTTTCCATTATCTATGTTTGTATTCGACACACCTGTGCACAGTGTGTTTGTGTGTCAGACTTTAGTCAGTCAGTTCTTAGTGAGTGAACAGTCGCGTGCGCACCAAATGTTTACGTTTTTTATTTAGTTTTGCTGTGTTTTGACAAGTAATAGCTCAAAATGTTTATGTCATACGAAGTGTTTGCTACTTTCGGGATATCCGCAGTAAGTAAATTGTTTTATTTTGTGATTTTCGTGGTTATATTTGCTTCCTTACATTCGTAAGGTTGTTATTGGTTCTGAATAATAATGATGTTCGATTTGATATCTTGATCACGTTGTCTTGTCTCAATGAGTTTTTTTGGTACTGACGATTTTACTGAACATTGTTTTGTATGTCGCAGTTAAGTTTAATATGGAAAACTTTGGTTACATGAAAAAAGTGGGCGTTTCTCGTAAAATTGTTATGTTATAATGAGGAATGAAATTGTTCATTAACGTTATCGAAAATGAAAATCCTTGCAGGCGATAAATATAAATATCGGTGATGAAGTGTTGTTAATGGATATTATTTAGTTATAGTTGTATGTAGGTATATGAATATTGGTTGGGTAGGGTAAAGATTAAGAAAAAGGCACCTAAAGAAGAATTTAATTTAGACACAACCATAATTGGTAGTAGATAGTATTTTCCAAAAAGAACCCAAAGTCAAAGTCAATCTTTTACGTTAAATTCTACTTTAGATTTTTTTTAGGGTTCCGTACTCAAAGGGTAAAAACGGGACTCTATTACTAATACTCTGCTGTCCGTCTGTCTGTCACCAGGCTGTATCTCATGAACCGTGATAGAGCGCTAGACAGTTGAAATTTTCACAGATGATGTATTTCTGTATCCGCTTTAACAACAAATAGTTTCTAAAAACAGAATAAAATTCATATTTAAGTGGGGCTCCCCTCCCATACAACAAAAGTGATTTTTTTGCCGTTTTTTTTTATAGACAGAACCCTTCGTGCGCGAGTCCGACTCGCACTTGGCCGGTTTTTTATGAGTGATAGGCTTGGGTTTGATCACTACATCACCTGTTAGTAGCTCAGCGGTGATGTGGTCTTCGATCTAGTACGTTTACCTAAACCTATTACTCTTAACTTCAAGATAGCAATAATCCGGGGCAACACAGACACCGGCAGGGTATTCCTTATTTAGCTAAACGCATAGTGAAAGAATTACCAAAACATTATGTGCATATTATGTGTGGAATATCCACCTTGTACCGGTGGCGTCTTGTGGCGTCTGATGATGGAACGGACTAGGCGGAACTAAATTGTGCAATTCCAACGCACACTCGTTTAGAATGACATCGTCAGGGCGTCAATATTCAAAACAGGTGTTAGTTGATATTTAAATGTATTCCTTATTACCTTCATACCTAAGAAAAATATTGCGTTAATAATTATTATTGTTATATTATTATATCTAGCCTGAACTGTCCCACTGCTGGGCAAAGACCTCCCTCCATTCTTTCCATCGTTCCCGGTTGTGTGCCTCTTCTTGCCAATTCCCAAGGAAGACATCCAAGTCATCCCGCCATCTCCTTCGTGGTCTGCTCGGCCCTGTCTCGCGATTTCAGGGCAACAATTTTGTATTTTATGAGTCCACCGCTCAATGTTCATACGGCAGACATGTCCAGCCAATAAAATATCAAAGTTTAAACACGTAGGTATATGTTACTTAGATTGTTTATCCATTCATTCAACGTTTACATCCACATTTGCAAGTTATGAGCAATCAATTATTACAATTGGCGAAGGTTGTGCCTCGTTAGTACGATACATTTGATGCAAGTGAGCTTTGTCATTGCAGCCGAAGCGGAATAGATGCCCGAGCCGAAAGCAGGGCCGTTATGGAGCCATGAGAATACAATGACGAATACCAACCTATATCATACAACGATTTTTAACACAATTACTCAAAAATTTCATAACAATATTATTTAGTTACCAATTGAACATGAGAAATGGCAGATTTTTGTTTCGTGCTCAGCGCTCAATTTTCCTGGGGACTGATGGGCGGCCAGTAAGCAACCAGCCTGATAACCTATAAATACGATTAATTGAATAGGCTGCGAAATAAATTCATCAGATGATCATGTTGATGCTTTAAAATTAAATACAACGTTGGCTTGTGACAGATGGTCAGACACGATTGAGCCCATAACAGTTCCGTTATTCATTCAGTCATATGGAACCCTAAACTCATGCAGTCCTAATCGAATACATAACAAGCATATTGCGTGCTGTTCTAATCAGCAAACCAAAAGCTAAAGTATACCTACCAAAAATCAAAAATAGTTAAGTAAAAAAAGCTAAAAAATCTCACCTCTCAATTCCAGATCCTGTCATTCACACTGTCAGTAACACTGTTACTGATCCTGGCAGCCAAGCGGGGGCTACTCCGCGTGGGAGCTGGCGCCAAGCCCGCCAAGTTCAACCCTCTCCTGCTGCCTAGCGCGCCAATCACCGCCAAGATCGTAGAGATGACGCCACTGAAGGACCCTCGAGCTATTTAGAGGGAAAAAAAGATATGTGGAAAGAGACGTTTGGGAGGATCCTGTAAAAATAATAGCAATATTTGTAACATTGTTTCAGAAATGTCAAAAACTTGTCAAAATGTAAAAAACGAAGAGGCAACTGCCATGCGAATGCGAAGGCTCTTTAAAAATACGAGTATTGTATCAGGTACATTTCATTGGGTTTGAAACTCAACAGTTATTTAAATTTTCCGTCCTGAGCATGGTCACATGTCACAAAGCATTCCAAAAATTATAGTCTTATGTTAAATCTATCACATTTCATTTTGTGGGAGTGAAGAAATTATTTAATTGTTTGTTTCCTTCTCATTATATTATTACTAGTCGAATCCTTTTCTTTTGTAAAGTTCTTACAAAGAACGAAATTATGTCATTGTATTATTGAGGGTTTTCTGTAATGTCGTGCACCAGGTGGCAGCACTGAGATGCAATGTCCCAGCACCTGTCAAATGTTTTGTTACACAAGTTATGTGGTCGTAAGCCACGTTTTTAACGTGGAAAATCTAATGGCCCTTTTTTAAGGATGGAAAATCAATAAATACCTCTTTCCACTCTAGGCGGAGTGGCAGGGAGTGTCAGACTCTTCCTGACTAAAACTCACCCGTGTTTCTCCAATTTCCCTTTGCGTTCCAGGGCCTCGGTAACTCTTCTTATCCCGCAACCCAGTGGTGCCACCTGGCGGTGTGAATTTATCAGAAAACCCTGATTAATTAGTATTTTATTCTAATGAAGAATCTCTTTAAACATGTTTGTATAACAGTAATCATTCAAGTATCCAGGATATCCGGTGTTCATTAATTAGGTTAATTTCCGACTTCATCCAATTTTGTGGTTTATGTGGTAAACAAACATGATATTTGAAAATTACTGATTACCTACCTACGTTAGTTTAAAATATTTTCCCTACCATTTAGAAAACACAAATCTATGTATTGTTTATAAAAACACTACGGTTTTACTTCTTTGTAAAATATTATTCAAGAATCAAATACCGATAAATTTTCTCAATCTCATATTCACCACCAGTATTTAAACTAAGTTAATTACCAATAACGTGAATTAATTAAATAATATTAAGTACTTACCGTAAAGCGGAATAACTTCATTACTAAATTAACATTATAAATTAGCTCGTAAGTGCCATAATATTATAATTACAAGGAGTATTATCTAACTTGGCTCTATTTTCACCGATCATTCAGAATTAAAACTATTAAATATGTACGTTTTTTAAAACCTCCAAAATCCAATGTCATATACTAATGTTACTGGCAGTGCGACACATTTGTTAAAAAATTGGATACATAATTGTCAAATAATTGTCTCTTCAAAGTTAGAGTGAACAGGCTCCTTCTGGGTAAGCTCGCTCCATTGTAGACTTTATCTCTGTCATCTCTGACATAGACTAAAGTCAAGAGCAAACCCATAAAAAAACATGGGGAAATGTATGATTGAAACTAACAAAACTGATACGAACGGATTGTTATCTATCAGTTTTATTAAATAAGCCTCATCTTTGCCTGTCATTCAATGTAATTTTGTCGTTCCGAAATAAATAATGAACTTAATAATAATCTGCGTTCGCTCCTGATGCTTTTAGCAGAGCAATACGTCGTTGATATGAGACAATAAACGAATTATATGATAAAGTCATTAACACCTTCCAGAGCCGGAGACGCCTTCTTTATGAATTAACTTATGGGGGCTAGAAAGAGTGATCTTCAAAAATTACAAAATGTATGAGACTTGAGAGCCCAAGAAAAATGTATGATATTATATTAACCAAATGAATTTCAGTTATAAGAATTTAAGTCTGGTCTATCAATTAGCTTTGTGTTTTAATAATCATAGTATTAATAATAATTTGTATGTATATAAAGAGATGTTTAATTAAACCTGTAAAGTTAATAAATTCTTTGTTTTTTTTTCATTTCACCGCGCTGTATCTTATGAACCGTGATAGCTGGACAGTTGAAATTTGATTTTTTTGCCGTTTTTACATAGATAATGGTACGGAACCCTTCGTGCGCGAGTCCGACTCGCACTTGGCCGGTTTTTTTAATACATTTTACTTATTACAGTGGTAAGACCTACACATTATTACTAAGTCATTTCCTCCAGTCCACTCAACTTCAATTGATAGTTAGATATAGCTTGTTATTTATTAACCGACTTAAAAAAAGAGGTTATCAATTCCACTCATAAGTGTGTAATTTTTTACAGTAAAAATAACAAAAAATACTATTTTTATTTCACCCTTTTCAGAAATTAATAAAATTACAGTTTTTATGTCGACCGACTTCATAACTGAAAAGGGAGAAATAAAAGTAAAAGTCTTTTTTTAGTTTGAAGCCGGTTTTTGACTTTAACGTCCTCAACTGGCTCCTTAAAAATGGTCGAGCCGAATGGTGCTAGCGTATGCGTCATGTTCGTGAACGGGCGCCGTCAGCTGAGACTGGTCATCTCTTGGCTGCCATCCATGGTTTATTTTAATTATTTTTTTGAACTGTTTCTTTTTACTCCGGACTCTTTTATCCTGCACGTCTTTTACTTTGTTCTCACATATGTATTATTTTAATATGAATGATGTAACCATAATTTTGTAACAAAATATTATTTTTTAAAAAAGAGTCCGTGGAGTTTCTTGCACGTTCTTCTCCATAGAGATCTACGCCTTGGAACGTGCAAATAGCTTCATCTTTTTGACCGACCGACCTTGACAATTCAAAAGTGCCTGTAAATGGTCTAATTGAAATAAATGCTGTGACTTTGACTTTGACTTTGACTCGAGAGATTTTTTTACTTGTGTTGACAAGTCTGTTGATCGAAGAAAGTTTCCTTCAAATGATTCAGAATATGGGTGTTACTTTAGCAGTTGTTTCGGTAACTTTCTCTCTCTTCTCCAATTTAATTAATCACGTAGCATTCAAATGATTTTGTTACTTATAGCATAATTTTATTATTAATAACAATTATTATAAATGAAGGTAAAGTATAGTAATTATCGCAAAAGATGTTATTTCTGGATGCAGTTAAGGCATCAAATATTATAGCGATACGCTTCAAATGGAGAAAATTTAATTGAGTGGAAAGTGAAATGGTAATGGGTTGCCGGAAAAGGGTTAAAATTAAACCAAATGTGTGATATAAATAATTTTCAGACGACCATATTTTTATGACTATCTTTATTGCTTTTCAGAAAATGTGTGTCATTTACACACACGTCAGCATTTTATGTTTCACATTTTTGTGGGCTTTATATTATGCCTTTTTACCCTTCCACGGAGAAGCCAAAAAGGTTATGATTTTTAAAGTTATTTTTTCACGATTTGACGCTTTGAAAACTGAACATAAATAAAACAGGTTTCTAGTATTCTCCCACGTAATACCACCTTCAGAAGAGACAAATGACAATGACCTATCTACGAGTAATTCTAGATGAGCCCGCGCCGGGGCACCGCGCGCCGCGCTCAGCTCACGACTAAGTACGCCACTTTAGCTCCGTGTGACTAATGCGAGGAAACTTTCCCTTTGTTTTCTAAAGGGTAATGTCACGGCCGCCATATATTAACAGAAGATGATAAAAACTTTTTATGTGCGTCCCTCGGCACCGGGATCTCACGGAGTTACGGCACTCGGGCATGTTACACCCATATTTCATTTTTGAGGTCGAAATCGTCTGAACTTTTCTTTCTGGGCACATGTGCGACCGCGGCTGTATTTTTGTTTTCAAAACTTTTTATGAAGCCTAAATAGGGACCTGAATTTAAATTGGTTCAAGGAAAATCTGTAAATGTTAAATATTGTTTTGTTGGAACGTTAGAAACACGTTTTGGTCTCGTTTTTCCGTTCTAAATAAAGAGTGCTGAAAATTTAATTGAAACACAATTTAACATTGTTCGGAAAACTAGTAAAAGCTTTTGTCACGTCAAATGGAAGCAGTTTTTATTAAAACTAGAAAATTAAAATGAGAAAAGAATCGTGAGAGCAGTTATTGACTAAATTAAATTAAAGGCGTTAATAGATTTGTGCGCACTCACTTGGGACGTCGGCGCCATCGTCGGTACAAATTAAGGGTCGAACGTTTTCTCGGGATGTCTCTCCGTCCTCGATGTTTCAACCCAATTTCCTTCAAAAGCGAGGCGATGGAATTCGATTGAGCGACGTTTTCCGCTGGCTGGCAGCCGGCTTGATTTTATTACGGCCTCCGATGCTCAGCTCAAGCTCTTTAGTGGCTTTTTAAAAATATTCACGATTGGAGGGAAATGAGGTCCACGAGGCTTGAGAAGTAGTTGGAATTGGTTTATGTTAGAGGTTGTTTAGATCCGTCCCTCGGGAGGGCGGCAATCTTCTAGGGTCGAGGGGAAAGTAAGCAATTGCGTCGTAGTGGAAGATTTATCTAGTTATACTAACTGGTGGCGCTTTAGGGAAGCGAAGGTTTTCAATAAAGTTGATTTGTTTACTTTATTCGTGGTTAAATATATTATAATAAAATACTGGTAATCAGCTGAATCCGGTTTGACTGGGAACTGACCCCAATATGGTTGGGAAAAGGCTAGGCAGATGATGATGATTAAATATTATCAACCGTTTGGACGGTATGCGGTACAAAGAGTGAAGTCCCGCATACCTCCGTTGGTTTTTGTGTCCGGTGGGCAACTGCCCCATAGTCGATATTCGGAATGTTGTATAATTATGTTGTAGGTATGGATTTCGATCAGTTAGTTCGTAGCTGGTGGAGTAAATGGCATTGCGGTACTTTTTGTTGCGATGTAGATTTTGCTACTTTGGTTTTTTCTGGCGGTACTGATGCCACTACAACCGGATCAATCTTCAAGGTAAAGCAACACTTGCCGAGGTTGGTTCATGGATGGGTGACTATATTACCATGGGTGGCCATCTCGGAAAGAGGCAAGAAAATTCAGATAGGCAGTCGCGCCATGTAAAATACTTGTAGGTACTTACCTAGCTGCATCCGATGAGCCTGGAAGTCGACATTAAGTGGTCGAGAAAAGGCTGGGCAGATTGGGTTTTTGTTGTAATAAGTACCTACCTTATTTCATAAATTAAGACCAAATAGACTCCTGCAAAAAAAATCTAGTGATCCTGAATCCTTCTGATTTTTAATAACAGCAAGTTACGATAACCAGTTTTGTTTGCCAAGCATTGAGGTTCAGGCGTTTTTCCTCCAGTTTATCAAGTACTTCTTATCTCTTTTTACCCTGCATAAATCACTACTCGGTAAATTGTTGCAAATCACCCCATAAGTTGCCTATTCAAAATCCAAGTAAAATTCTGTCCTTCAAAAAAAATGCCACCTATAAAAAAGAAAATAAATTCCCCTCTATCACCGATCACTAAATTTTCTGCTACATAAACAAACATCACTTAAACAATAGGGTTTACCAAAAAACTAAGCTCACACACAAAGTGTCAGTACGCCCAATATCATAACTAACTTGATATAGTAAACAAGTCTGGCCCGACCACGGAATAAGGCCATGCACGTGATACAAGCTGTGCCCGGGGGTTTCACCCGCCCGCGCACTTACTTCGTTTTTGTTTATGGTGGGTCCAAATGATATAGGACATCCATAGACTTGTGTTAATGTCGGTGTAACATAATTTTTATCCAGAGTTCAAAGTCTGTAAAGACAAATTGTGAAATGGGCTGATTTTTTATAATTATGTTAGAATTAAAAAAATATATATAATTTTTTTAAACCATAATATATCTAAACTTTTTATTTTTCTCTGTTTTTATTATTAGGGACTTTTATACAAGTGTACATACCAGTCCCAGTGGACCTTATAATAACATTATGTAAAACGTAACAACACAAACTTAATTAGACTATGAACAGCTCTAGAGCCAGGTGACGACAAAATATGATGGAACATGCTAACATCATACATATTTATATCAAGCTCTTTAAGTAAATCCTCACTAGCAGACTGAAATCTGACACACTCCGTCAATAAATGTATCACATCCTCCAGTGTGCCACACACATCACAATTAGGTGACTCAATTTTTTTTCATCAAAAATCCAAAATTATTGAGCGGCATGTGTCCAGATCTCATTCTTTGAGCTGTAACAATCATTTTTCTGCTAAGCCTAGTATAACAAAACCACGATACATGAGGAGGCTCCGAAACTATTGACCTATACCAAATTCCTTTTTCTCTTGATCTTTTATTAAAATATTCATTCCAAACTTCATGACATCTATTTGTATACCTAGGTAATATTTCTATATAATTAGTTCAAATGTTTTTTTCCCTGCCCCCATCAATACCCAACTTTGCTAAACGGTCAGCCTCCTCATTACCCTTTATACCTATATCTGAAAGAACCCATTGCAATTTCAGATATATATCTCGTTTAGATAGGTTTTGTATTTTAGAAAGAATTTCATAAGCTATCGGTGCACCTCTGTAACCAGAGGCGCATCGAGCTATATGTTGCAGTGCACTTTTGCTATCTATACAAATTAATATCTTCCCATTATTTTCAATGGATATAATATAAGTGAGCGCTTCTGAAATTGCAAAAAGCTCCAAAGACATAACTGACACATAATTATTTATTTTAAAGCAAGTATTGGTATCATCCAAATTCATGGGATCATTATAAACAGCGCCATTACCATTAGCGCTCTTAGATCCATCAGTATTGTATTGTTACAATTAAGGCCTAGAATAGAAGTCCCCGTCACCTTTTCAGATCGGTTACGGGTAGTTAGAAGTCAGATAATAATCTGACACCAGCCTTGCCAAGGGGTATTGTGTTACTGAGTTGTGGAGGATAGACAGGTTTACAATTCACGTACAATATTGATACAAGATTTAGCTGCATCCGGTTAGACTGGAAGCTGACTCCGACACAGTTGGAAAAAAAAATTATTGTACCTTTCTAACCAACCCCAAATTTAGAAACCTGTCTGCCAACGAGAATTCACAGATGGAAAAACCCAATAACACTTTAATCGAACCATCTGAGGTAACATTTGCTGGTCGCAATTATTAGTAGCTTTAGTTTCACATTGATCATATTCTGAAAGCTGTTTCAGGCTTCAGGTAGTCAGGAGTTCAATACCCGAAACTTTGGCAATCTGACTGAATTCATATGAATAGGGGCTCTCAAATAAATGATTGGGTTGGAATTAAATTTGAATTTGGATGTAAAAGTATGATTACAATCCTTTGATATTAAAGTGTAGATGGATTTGATTGTAACCCATCCCCTGTATAATTAGGAGCTATTTAAGTATAGTTGGCGATGTGGTCCAAGCTATCTTTTAGGTAAGAATATAGTTATCCTCAAAGTAAAAAAAATACTGTAATTATGCGATACTTGCTTCTGCAAACCGCGTGTAAGTTTTTTTAATTTTTTTTTTATTAAGGTATGGGCTTACTCTTGACCTCGATCACGCCTGATGGAAAGCGATGGATGAGGTCTATGATGGAGCGAGCGTGCCCAGAAAATGCCTTAAGGCACTGGTACTCCCACGGCACGACGAAACACAGCAGGCTGCTTGACGCCGGACTCCGGTGGGGGGTGGTCGCGAACCAGGCGGGCACTAGCCCTACCACCGCAAGAGAAGGATTCGCCAGTCTTATAAGGTGTTAGGTGAGTCTGTCCAGGATGCGCCGAGCGCTCGGTTCACTTCAGTGGCTGATGGAACAAATTGCGCTACACGAGGAGGCTCCTTCATGCATCCCATATGTAAGTAAGTCGAAAATTATCTCAATAGGATGTCCTATTTAATTTTTCAGGAGACGTTTTATGGAAAGTAAAACCTTGTTTTACATACAGTTTTTAAAAATGTAACACTCACCACAGCTTTGTACTGAGATTTATAATTATAAAATTAACCAAAAGTTTTGGTTTTGAATTTTTTTTGTGCGGTGATATTGAAATTATTAACTTTAATAACAAATTAATTTGTCTTTGAAGTTTCGATAGGTAGACACTTTGATTAATTGTATGAGGTTTTAACTCTGGAGTTAAGTATTCTTTATTATTATTTTCAAGTGTTGAAGAGATGTGCTGTCAAAGTTTCTTTTAATAGTTCCTAACTAAACGTTTTCGTAAGTGAAACTTTTTATATAATTAATTAGATGAACTGTAACTGATCTGTAAATAATCAAGTGAATCTTAATGAAGCTCTAAAACTAGCCACAAAAATACTACGCGTGCTAGTTAACTTGACACCTGACTCGACACATTTCGAATGATGTTTTAATGTAAATATGAGCAATTCGAATTCGATGAAAACAATATAAACGCGTTAGCATCACTGTTACCGTTGCGTTGATATTATTGTTCAATTTAAATTTAAACGTTAATACGTCATTCAAGCCGGGTGTCAAGAGCTCGCACAAGTAGTTTCTTCTAAACATAAATAATATTATTACGAGAGTTTTATATTCACAATACCCCACATTAATTTCAAAAAGAGTTAGGCAGAGTTGTACCTACATCTGTGTACAACACCACATCATCAACATCTGTGTAGGTAATCTAGGTACAACTATGTACGATCATATTTATTTCTATAAATATTATGTCCATAGATTTTGACCGCGACTTCGCACGCGCATATCCCGCTTTTTTTTATCCGCATTCCCGTTCTTGTAGGAACTACGGGAAATCCTCTCTTAGTGCTACCGTAGACTCCCCAAGGAACCTACGTGCCAATATCAGCTTTCTAAGACCAGTAATTTTGATTGTGCATTGTCTGTCAGTCACTCGGTCAGTAACGGAAGAATTTTAATCATACATTGTCCACTCAAATCTTTGAGGTGCTTTCCTCAAAATAGCACCTCAGACAATAACATAGGTACACCTACATGGTTCTCGTATAATTTGACCCGTACAATTGTCATCATCTGCCTAGACTTTAAAAGAGACGGTGACCTCTGAGTTTGTTTTGGTGTTTCTTCTTGGGTAGGGTAGTCAGTTAGCAAACACCGGCCTCATCTATTCGTAGTATCAGTTAAAGTGTTATGTTTAACCTATTTACAAAATAAATATCATTTTGTTTTATTTTAATACCTATCTATTTCAAACACCAAGAACGTCAATTTCTAGGCACCTACTAAACAAAAATAAACCATGAATAAACCTTCTTTCAACTGAGGAACCTAAATAAAGGCACTGACAATCGAACTCCTTGTCTCGTATTGATGTCTCCGAACAATTTACCGGCATCCATCGAGATCCATCCAACCCTCCACCGCTAACGGTCACTCTCCACCGACCGATGAAATCGAATTAGTTGGAGACGAATCGGACCCCATTGTTTTGTGCCAATACACTTACTGTTTATTCAGTGGGGTCTGTGGGGTCGCGAACACCCCCGGTATTGACGGCTTAGGGTTGACTTGTTCTTGTTTAGTTTTAAAGCAACTTCTGAATGGGGGTTATCTACAAGTTTGTATGGTTGTTTTGTTCAGTTAATTCGGTTTTCGTGGAAAGGCTTTTGTATGAGTTTTATTTTTATCGTTGGTGGTGGAATCTTTGGAAGGTTACGCAAGATGTTGTCTTTGTTTTGGCGGTCTAAGGAGGATGTTAATGTTTTAAGATGTGTTTCATGATTGTTGTTAGATTTAATTGGCAAATAATGCAAAGTAAGATTTTTTCCGTTACTGGTTTGTAAACACTGTAGAAAACATTATTCTTTAATTAAACCAGAGAAATATCTTAAAATTTGCATAACGACAGTTGCTCAACAAAATTAAAAAAAAAACAAAAACAGACTGTCAGCCGCATAGCAAAAAACGTTCCATAATTAAAGTTTCAACAAGCGTAGATTTCCTGATAAGAAAACACATTCTGTGAAACAAAAAAAAAGAGGAAAAATTCATTGTAGTCCACTTTTATAAACGGGTCATCTTTGCCGAAAAGGACAATGCATACAACAATTTTCTTTAAATTTTCTTTTCTAAGCCCGATGGCATTTATAAAAGGAGTGCCCATATAATTATGAAGAAGGTATAAAAAGAGCATCGTGTTAAATAAAGTTCAGAAGGCTTACTCTTCGCAAGTTTAATGATTACTTATGAGCCAGGGCTCATAAGTAAAGGCATAGTGGACCAGAACTGCATGATATTCCCATCAACCACAATTTATGAAAGCTAGGATTCTGAAAATATCCGGACAGACAGACATACAGGACGAGAGATAAGGTTTTTTTGTCCAATTCCCTTCAAATAATTTAAGACACAATATAGACATTACATAATAATATTCTCTTCCAAACTATCCATGAGACTGATGTTTTTTTACGGTTTGAATTCATTTATTTCTAAAGATTACAAATCACTTGTACAGAAATAAATACTTAATTTATCCAGATTTAGGTAAACATTTTTGCTGTCCAGGAGTATCGAGAGGTTTAGTGTTAATATTACGAAAATTTAAAATACTTAAAAAAAAAAATTTTTTTTTTAAAAAAATTAAATGAAGAGGGTAATTTCCAAGAACTCCGTATTGACTACCGCCGTGCGACGCGTTAACGCGGTCGACGTGCGGTGTCTCGTTATCTTGTTTTTGTGTTTGAAATATAAGGACTCGTACACACTAGAGGCAAATAAATTATATAAGTTAATTAATTATTTTTTATGACCTTTTAAGATGTGACATTTGAGTAGTTTTTTAAATAGTGATAGCGATTGTGTGGTTTTTATGTCTTTTGGTAGTGAGTTATAAAGTTTTGCTCCCTCGTGAAGTATTGTTTTTTTCCCATAGTTAGTTCTAGTTTTAGGTATGTGTAAGTCTTGTGCGCGCCTCAGAATACGTTTTTGTACTTGTATGTTTTTTGTGAATGTGATTTGTGTGTGTAAGTCTTTGGATAGAATTTTGCGAATTAAAATACATGTGTTATATAAATATATATGAGAAATGTTGAATAGCTTGGTTTCTTTGTAAATTTTGTGTGTGGGGGTCAGATAGTGATAGTGAAATAGAACTTTTGTAATTTTGTTCTGCGCTCTTTGTAGCTTTTCAAGGTTGGTTTTAGCTGCTGAACCCCACAGTTCTATAAGATATTCAATGTGTGGTTTCACCAATGAGTTATAAATAGTGCGGCGGACTTTAAGAGGGAAGCATCTCACAATTCGACGTATTGCACCCGTTAGGCTTAAAATTTTAGAACAGGTTTTCTCTATATGTGGTTTCCATGTTAGTTGGTTATCCAGAATAAGTCCAAGATATTTCTCTTTATTAACTTTATTTAAATTGACTCCATTAATACTAAGAGGTTTGTGATCTGAGATTTTTTTGTTTTTAGCTGCAAATATTATATAGTTGGTTTTGGATGTGTTGATAGTTAACAGGTTATTTAGAAACCATCTTTCCAAGATGATGAGATCCTCTTGTGCGTCCTGTATTATTGAGTCAATTGAGTGACCAAAATAAAAAAGACAAGTGTCATCAGCATATAAAGACACATGCCCCTTTAGGCCTATCTTGTCTATATTATTAATGTAGATTAGGAACAAAAGGGGACCACAAATTGATCCCTGGGGCACGCCGCAATTAATTAACTTAGGTGCGCTAACATTGTCACCAATTTTAACGACCTGTCGGCGTTCATGTAGATACGACTCAAAAATTTTGAAAGCGTTTCCAGTTACACCGATCGAGGCAAGTTTATTCATTAACAAGCTATGGCTAACAGTATCAAACGCCTTTTTTAGGTCAATGAAGATCCCTAAAGCAATGAGTTTCTTGTCTATGTTAGTTTTAATAGTTGTGATTAAATCTGTTGCTGCTGAAAGAGTATTGGACTTAGATCGAAAACCATACTGTCGTTGAGAAAGGTAGTTAAATGAATTTAAATATAGACTAAGCCGATTGTGCAATAGCTTTTCAAAAACTTTAGACAGCACAGGCAACACTGAAATAGGTCTATAATTTCCCGGGGACAATTTGGAGCCAGCTTTAAAAATAGGGGTAACTTTGGCGTATTTTAATGTGTCAGGAAAGTGACCTTCGCTCAAACATTTGTTGATGCATTGAGTTAGACTTGCTAATATGATATTTTTTATACATTTGAGTGATTTGGCACTGATACCGTCTATGCCTGTGCTGGTGTTTACATTTAGGTCATCAATTATTTTCCTTATTTCGTCTGCCGTTGCTGGTGCTATCTGAGAAAGTGTAGGTGCATTTATGGTTTTGTTTAGCGTGATAGTGTAAGTTTGGTTATTATGATATTTAGCAGGTATCTGATTAGCTAGAAGTGTACCTATACCGGCGAAATAGTTGTTGAAACACTCACATATTTCCTTTTCATCAGTAATCAGCCCTGTAGGTGATTGTAATTTAGAGGGAGCAACACTTTTCTTTGGTTTATTATTAGACAAGCTATTTATCAATTGCCACATCTTAAGGGGCTTACCCTCACATTCTTTAAAAGATTTATGATAATATTTGCTTTTTGTCGCTTGAATATTCTCAAAAACTCTGTTTCTCTCTTTTTTAAATGCTTCTTCTGATTCTATGTTATTTGGATTATCCCTGTAATTTTTCCACAATTCATTTCTTTTATCTATTTGACTAATTATGTCCTTATTTATCCAATCTGTCCTCGGAGGGTTTAGTATTTTAGTTTTAATTGTTTTGTTTCTGTTGATTGCTGTCTGGATTGCTTCTTCTAACTTGGTATATTCCTCGCCGATTTTATCGTAGTCTAAGTCCTCGACAGTTTTATATAAGTTTGTGTATGATATAGCTTGAAATTTCACTTTTCTAATAGGCTTGGGCTTGTATCTGTCGACTTCTAAGAAGATCTGCTTGTGATCAGACATGGCAGATTCTATAATAGCTAGGTGTATTTTATGATCTTTGAGGCTAGTGCATACATGATCCAATATACTCTTGGAGGTTGAAGTTTCCCTAGTGCAGTATTTAGCATCAATTTTGTTTAATATGGTGTAACCCTGTTCTACGAGTGTATCTGTATATTCAGTGGTAGATCGGTTCGGCACAAGCAGGTTGTAGTTAAAATCTCCAAATATGATTGTTCGTTTCCGTTTTTGAAGTTCATCCGAAAAGGTCTCGAGAAACTTTTTCGAATTGGTTCTTTCTGGTTTATATATGGCACCAACGTCGAGAGAAAATTTTTCTAGATGCACCCATATAAAGTGGTTGTCATCTTCGCATTTGTCACTTATAAACTCATGTTTTATATTTTTGTGGACAAATATTGAGACTCCGCCTCCTCTTGACTGTGTTCTGAAGTTATAGTAATGTTTGTAGTTGGGTAATCGTAAGCTTTTAGCTTCTGTTTCGTTTTTAATCCATGTTTCTACTAGTACAACTATATGAATGTGTTTAGTTGTTGACAGTATACAGTTAAGTTCATCTATTTTACCAGGTTTTACCAGGCTACGGATATTTGCATATAAAAATCTTAATGATGTTCGACTTGTGCCTAGGTTATTGTAGCTGCTAGTGATTTCGTATGTTATTTTGTCTTTTCCAGTATTTGGTTGTACTTGCGTTGTTCCATTTGGTTTTTTGAAGTCTTGTGTATTATTTTAGGTGTATTATTAACGTATTTTATTGAGAGATCTTTCTCGCCATTTTGTGTTCGGTGTTGTAGTTCTTCTGTTAGTTTTCTCATGAAGTTTTGTTGGTATGGGGTTTGATCCGAGTATATTTTAACAGTTTCATTCTTGTAGATTAATTTATTACGGAGTATCGCTTTCACACTGTCTTGAGAAGGTAAATAGACCTTAATATGACGAGTTTTTTCTGGTTTAAAATAGCCAAGGCGATGAATTCTAACAGGCTCAGGGCACTCAGGAAAAATAGTTTTTATAATTTTGTTGACCTCTCCACTGTCAGAAGCAGCTCGTTCCTCTTTGCTGTCGTTTTTAGCTTCAGGTAAACCCACTATAATTATATTTTTGCTTCTGAGTTCTCTTTCATGCAGCTCAGAAACGACATCTTCACAGGTGAGGCACTCAAGTTCTAGATCTGCCGGTGGGGCTGTTTTTAGGTTTCTCAAGTCAATTTCAATGTTATCAACTTTTGTATTAGTTGCAGCGCTCGCAAGTTTCAGATCTACTATATCAGATTTTATCTGGTTTTGTTCTGACACAAGTTCTCTCGTGATGGACTGGAGGCTTTTCATTTCATCCTTAATAACTGATACATCGTCTGATATTTTGTTGAGAATTGCCTTTTGAGTCTCAACAAAACCATTCAGAGTGTTCATTATTTCTTTTCGGAAATCGGCGAAATCCGCCTTTAGATCTTCCTGTTCCGGTTGTTTCCTCTTCCGAAAAGTAACCTGTGGCATTCCAGATTCTTCATTATTAAGCTTGGAAAGATCCGGTTGGGATCCTCCACGGGTGTGTGGTTCGGTTGGTGATCGCATAATACTCATCGTGGATCAGCAAATTTCTTTGTAAATATAAAAAAAAAAAAATATAAATTCAACCAGTGTGTAGGCGCCCTTACAATTCTACGTACTTGGGTGACGTAGTCGGCTGGGTCAACTATGCTATCAGTTAAACGGTGTCCATACAGAGCAGGATGAATTATTGGAGACCGTCTCTTTCACACCGCAGGTATGAGGGGCGGGTGGGCTCGCTTCTGGCTTGCGCCGGCGTCTTGAGTCACTGCGCTCGTTGACGTAGCACACACACGTTGGGTTAGGAAAAATGTAATTTTACTCGTTGACTTTGAGCTTAAAATCACATTGACAGTAATTTTACAAAGTTTAGAATAATTTAGTAAAAAACGTTAACACGTCCACTCGCGACCGGTCTCTGGACGAAAAAAAAGTTTTCAGTTGGTTATTTTAATTTTTGTTTTACTTTGATATGGCTTTGTAGCCATAATAACATTTTACGAGCTATTGTGAAAGTACCTCAGTCTGTTTTTGATACCTTTTCTCCCCTTCACGTCTGAACCGATATTATGGCATTTGGCAAACGGGTAGACTTATGTCCTGTATTAGAACAAGGAAACTCTTTATTCCGAGATTGTGTTCCTTTGGAATGATTACTGACTTTCCCGCCGGCGAAACCTCAATCAAAAAATTAAATTCTATAAAAAAATCGTAAAATATCGACATCATGAATGTCAAACCCATGTTCAATAATAGAATAATGCCAATAAATACTGATAGATCTTCTGTCTCCTCTTGCACAATGGTCTAAGGATCTCAGCGGCCAGCGAGGGCAGTTTCGAGGAGAATGTCTGGCAAAGGTAAGAGCTCACGGGGACCGATTATAATAACGGATAGCTTAATTAACTCGGCGTCCTCGTCGGTTATTTAAAAGAAAAGGAAAGTAAACGAGCGGCTCGGAGGGGCGTTTAAATTAAATGATGTATTTTTTATTTACAACAAGAAATCTACCTGCATAGGCCTTTTCCCAACTATTTTAATATATATGTCAGATTTGTGCTTCTAGGCGCAGACCCCACACGTGTGTTATGCTTCGCTTCGCAAGAAAATGTGATAAATTATGTGATTGTGACCACTGCAACCCACGGACACGCTACGCATCAATTGACGTTCATTGGTACATGAGTGGTTTGTCCAAATATGGCGCTTACATAGCTCAACGCTGTCAACCTGCCATGCACACTATACACGAATAATTACCCATGATTATGTACAACTGTATCGCAGTGCGCCGCGGTGGGCTACACTACAGTTGCAAAGGTTTTCGAATCCTTAGTTTGTCCTTACATTCAGGCACATTTCAAATTGTATTTGAGCTTTTCTCAGCATGGTTTCGTAGGGTCTAGGTCTACTTGCACTAATCTGGCGACTATCACAGAAATGCTATCGGATGCCATTGACTGCGGCAAGCAGATTGACGTGATTTACACAGACTTTAGCAAAGCCTTTGACCGCGTGCCTCACCATATACTTCTATCGAAGTTATCTGCGTATGGAATCACCGGTACACTTTACGACTGGCTTAGGTCTTATCTCGAAAATCGTTCCTTCTTTGTCGCAGTTAATGGTTTCCAATCGGGAACCTACAAAACATCATCAGGGGTCCCCCAAGGCTCACATGTTGGACCAGTTCTATTTATTATGTTTGTTAATGATATCCCGCACTGCCTAAGATTCTCAGAATGTTTTATGTATGCAGACGATCTTAAATTCTCACGGATAATCGAATCTGAAAACGATTGTACATTACTTCAGAGGGATGTGGACTCGTTGGTTAAATGGTGTAATGATAATGAAATGAGCTTAAATATAAAAAAGTGCTACCACGTGAAATACACTCGAAAAAAGAAAGCAACTGCTAGTGTATATCGCGTGGGCCCTAACGTTATCCAAGAGGTGGATCAAACAAGGGACTTGGGAGTTGTTTTCGACAGCGCCTTGACATTTGTACCTAATGTCGAGGGTGTCATCAAAAAGGCTTCTAGAATGCTAGGTTTTGTCATAAGGAATGTTGCTGGATTTAAGCGTAATCGGACGAAGATCTTATTGTACAA
The DNA here is from genome assembly GCA_947386135.1 of Melanchra persicariae. NCBI lineage: Eukaryota > Metazoa > Arthropoda > Insecta > Lepidoptera > Noctuidae > Melanchra > Melanchra persicariae. The sequence goes on along the minus strand of OX376661.1, from coordinate 612,853 downwards.
CTGCATCGTTCGTAGTATCTTAGAATACTGCAGTACGATTTGGAGACCTCATTACTCTACGCACATTCTTCGACTGGAGCGAATACAAAAGAGATTCCTCTGGCATCTAGCCTATGCTAGCGGAAATGCTAAAAGGATACGATCCTATGAATCCCGACTATCTTATTTTAAGATGGTCTCACTTGAGAAACGTAGAACAATCATTGACTCTTCCTTTGTTTATAAGCTACTCCGGTGCAAAATTGATTGTCCTCTACTACTATCAAAGTTTCAGTTTCTTGCTCCTGCCAGAATCCCTCGTGCTCCTATAACTCCTTTACACCCTCCACTCCGCAGAACTATACTGGGTGCAAACTCTGTCGTTCCTCGTCTTTGTAAATTATTAAATAACAGCAGTGATCTTATTGACGTGCATTTTGACTCATATGCCAAGTTTCATAGAACAACTATATCAATTGTTTTATTTTAATTTAATTTTGATTTGTTTTTGCTTGTTTTTACTTTTACTTTTACTTTTATTTTAATTTTAACTTAAATTTTAATGTTGATTGTAATTTTGATTTTAATATTAATTGTGATTATAATTTGACTTTTGATTCGGATTTTAATTAATTAATTTTGATTTTAATATTGATTGTGATATTGATTTTACTTTTCATTTAGATTTTAATATTGATTGTGATTTTAATCGACTTATGATTTGGATCTTAATTAATTTTGATTTTGATATTAATTGTGATTTCAATTTGACTTTTAATTTCGATTTTAATTTTTGATTGTAATTTTAATTCCAATTTCGCTATTATGTACAGTTTCGATGTGTTTCTGTTTGCTTTTCGTACTGTAAATCTCATCACGTAATGCTTTTATACCTATTAATTTTAATTTTAGTTAAGTACTCTAATATTAACGTTTAATAATAGTTCAGTGCTTGTGGCACATCTTATTTGTTTATGGGGCATGCGGTGCTAACCTGTAATTAATTGTTACACTAACCTTGGATATTATGTACTTACTTTAAATGTTATCAGTGTAAACAATTGTTGGTTGGCCAATAAAGGAAAAATAAAATAAAAAAATAAAAATACATAGTTATGTGTGTGTAGTGTGTGCTGCAGTGGAAACGTATTCACCCACGTTGTCAAAGAAATGATGCCGCGTGCCCGTGCACAGCATGCGCCGCGGTGGGTTTGCGGCTTCTCTTCTAACTGGAATCAGCTGAGTACTAGTATTTTACATAGAGCGAGTGCGTGTGACCTGCGGCTGTTAATTTAACCACGACCTCCTTCACAGTCGTTACGGATTATAAAAAGCCAGAAAATCTGACAACAGTCTCGCCAAGAAGTGCCGTGTTACCCAGTTAATGGGTTGCGGAGGTCTGGTAGGCAGCTGCTCCACGTAAAATACCTACTGATATTCCGCTGAATCCGGTTTGACTGGGAGCCGACCCCAATATACTTGGGAAAAAGCTTGGCAGATGATGATGACTACCGTTACGACTGTCAAAGATGGACGAAAAGCTTATCGTACTTTCCTAGACAAGGAGGTCATCTCAGTTTATTAAGATGATCCACTGACCGACCTCGGGAAGCGTTGCTTTACCTTAAAAGATCAACCTAAGTGTTTGTATTGACTCAAACTCAAAGCTTTTATTTAAAGTAAACCATGTTTTGAATTGACGAAGTCGGTCACTCAAAAACATAAAGCTAGTTGCCCGTTCCAAAGCGTAGATCTCTATGGAGAAAAACGTGCAAGAAACTCCACGGACACTCTTTTAAATCAGTAAACAGTTACAAATTCTAGAGTCTCTACGTATCCCCAATGTGATTAGATGCATCACTGTAGCTTCAGCAAGACTTCAGCGTTTCTCCCGCCCGTCTGTTTGTCCCAAGATTTTAACAAAACCGTTAAGGACGGCCACTCAACGGCCATTGCTCCCATTTCCCCCCGACTTCACTCAACCTGAATAATAATCTAGATTCAAGAATATCATGAAAAATCAACTCGCTAACGTGTCCCTAAAAGAATGACAAGATATTTTTATAAAAGAGACTACTTTTTGCTCGACGTAGCCAATTTGGTTTTTACGTAGTAATTTTCGTACCAGTTTTTGTTAAGAAAGCTAATGGAAATATACATTACGTTTTTGATGAACTTTTTACAAGGGTTTAATAAGTATTGTTAATGATGTTATTCATCTTTTTATGGATGGGAAATCATCAAATGACTCCTTCTGCTTTGGGTGACGCGGAAGGGAGTGTCAGACTCTTTTTGACTAAAACTCATACGTGTTCCTCCAAATGCGCTTTGCGTTCCAGGGCCGCGATGTCTCTTTCGAACAAATCCTGCAATCAATGATGTTATCTATGGGTGAATTTTGAACTTGTTATAAATTTCAAGTTGCTTGAAAAAGGTTTCAAAATAAGTATTCTCAGCTAAAACACTCCACTGCTGGAAAACATATGCATCCCCAAGTGCCGCCGCATAGATGTATCCTATGCTTATGCATCAGAGTAGAAAAACCAAGTACATACTTAATCATTTTACTTCAAAATGCGGTACAACGACATATCCTCGTGAAACCAAAAACCATAACAATACAAGATACTTCCATTTACACCGAATTGCGAAAACTCGATTAAAATAGCATATAACAGTTGTTCGTTTAATAAATTAAAACATAAATCATACACAAAGCTGCACACGTCCAGTCGCTGTGAGCAAAATATGTTTCACAACATTCAGATGAGCGTATTTATTTATCGAGATAAACGTTGTAAAGTAATTAATTAATCATAATTATTAATCCATACTTCCCTACTAATATTATGAATGCGAAAGTAACTCTGTCTGTCTGTTACGCTTTTACGCTAAAACGGCTGAACGAATTGTCATGAAACTTGGCAGATATGAAGAAGGACATGGGCTACTTTTTACGCGATAACCGACACCCACGCGGACAGAGCCACGGGCAAAAGCTAGTATTATATGAAATTTGTAATAAGGGGCAAACTAAGTGGCAATGGGCAGGGCAATATTGCTCGCAAGAATGATAGTCGGTGAGGTCGAAAGGTTCAGGAATGGCTCCCACAAGCTGGACCGATGACTCGGTGAAGGCCGCAGGAAACCGTTGGACGCAAGACGCAGGTCGATGTGGCGATCCTTAGGGGAGGCGTATGTTTAGCAGTTGACGGCTGGAATGACATAGCTTCATCTGCTTAGACTGAAAGCCGTTCCTGGTAAGTCAGCATAGTTGGGGGAAGGTTCCGCAGATGATGACTCATTTTATTTCGGTAAGTCTAGTCAGCGAAATTCTTCAGATTTTTTATTACTTTATTGTTTGGATTTAAACCCGCCTCGTCACATAATTTGTACAAAAAAAGATGTTTTTATTAGCTCAAAAAGACGGTTTAATCGCCGTTACTGTCAATATCATTTTTCATCATAACCAAACAACAATACTTCCTTTTAAAAAGAACCTCTAACAGAATCCTTCGCTTCATAATAAGCCCCCGCAGCCCGCACCTCGCTCCCCTCGGGGGTCGTTACATGACAATAGGAGCTCTGACGTCATTAGCAAGATGGCGCCGAATTAACTTGTTCAACATTCAGCGGCAGATTACCGTAATTGGCGTTACATTCGTCCTAATATTTCATTATACTTGCTTGTATTGAGTTTGATGGAGGAAGAGTGAATGGAGTTTGTCTTTTTAAGAATGTGCTCTGGAATGGCCTTTGGGAGTGTAAACGTGTAAAATGCAAAAAAAACATAAGTGAAAATGTTTTTAAGACAAGCTTTTAGTTAACTAAAAAGCTGAAGCTTATCCATTAGCGGTGTTAGCTGGACATCCACGCCTGGATGGAAAATTATTTTTCAGGTGAACGAACCAACATTCAAAATTTCAACGGTGTCTAAGAGGAACTTGTTCTAATTCAACTTCCAAGATTTGACCTGAAATGTTTGTTTAGAGCATTTGTAGAAGAGATCGAGTTTTACAAGTAGGTCAGTAAATTAAACATTTTTAATCCGTGGAACTATCCTATTTTATTAAGGAATCATATTTTTTTTATGTTTTACTTCAAGCTAAAAATTGAGTGCGTTCTTTTCATAAAATTACCTATTTATTTAAGTATTTTAATGCGCTAACTAACAAAATTAAACATTATTCTTAACGCAAGTTGTTCATATTAGTTTTTTTGCGATAGCGATTCAGGCAAAAATGTATCTGATTTAAATTGGGTTTACTTTTAATTTATAGGCCATGTCACACTTAAAAAAGTGTCTGATTCTGATTCAATCAAAGCTCCGCGGTCGTCCATTTACTCTTACTCTTAAATCTTATCCTCGCTAAACGCCTTGTAAATACATTAAAGCCTCTTACACTAAAAGCCAAGGAAATAAACCACTAAACCCAAACACTATTCCACTTCTAAGACGATTATCAAATAAGCTAGTCATCTCACATTACATCTAATATGTATGACTGGCGCGTAATGTCACGGAATATCAAATATCAACTAATACACTTACGTCAAGTGTCAAATGTCATTACTGAACATTGTTGCGCGTGTTATGTCCCCTTTGTGGGCCGCGTTAAATATTTACGGTAAATAGGGATTGGCTTCCAGTTATAGGTGTCTGAAGTGATTGACTGGTTGTTCGAGGCTTTCTTTGGATTTATGAGTTACAGGAAATGTGGACCTTATAGAAATATATCTATAAAATACATAAAACTGAAACAAAACTGGCTATGGTAGGCGCCAGATAAACGTACGTATTTTATTAACTTTTTTAATTATGAGAAACAGAAATAAAGGCATATTAATAGCTGTCCTGAATCGACTTCTATCGTGATTTCTAGTAATGAAAAACCATTCATGATCTATTGTTCGGGTATTTACGAAGAGATATTAGGGAAAGGTCAATGAACTTTATAGCAAGTTTATCTTGCGATATCAACCAAGCGATTTTTTTCTATATTGACATAATGAACGAAGAAAGAGTTTACGTTGACGACCCAAAAAAGAACTGGTTGATGTGGCGAGGTTGATGTGGGCTGCTTTTCTGCAAAAATAAAATGTTTTTCTTTTCTGCAAAGATACAAGTTTGGCATCAACAAGCCATGCTAGTTTTCACCAAAACTTACCCAGAAAATCACTTTCGACAAGTTGAATCTTCAATTATCAAGTCTCCAAGTTGGTAGCTCCTCTGATTTATAAGATGTTCGTGTAAATTGTGCCACTGTCAGTGTTACAAGTTTGCTCATCGAATATAAATATTTCTTCTGGGCCACTGAGCGTTCGTTAACTCGACAATTATATAAATTGATATCACTGTGATGAACAAATTGCTCGACGTCTGCCTTCTTTGAGTGATCGCAGAGCGTTACATTAAATTCGTTTGTTTTTTTCTGCTTAGGAAAAAGAAAGTAGGAAATAAAACAGTTATTTTTGTACAAAAATAAAACATATTTTAAGTTTCATTTTCTGCCTTTTAACACACTGTGTCAACTTTTCTCATCCCACTTTTCTGTCGCAGGTCTGCTGGAAGAAATTTCTTTTGAAATAAGCAGTACCTTTGTGCTCTTTTATCTGTATGGAATTATATATATGACGGGGAACGGGCCCCCTTGTTATTTTTAAAAACAGTGACGTCAGCAATGCTGACGTCACTATTTCCATATCATCATGGTGCTGGTGGTGGTTACTCATTTCGGAAATGAAATACTTGTTTTCAGTATCAACTTATATTCTCGCTGGTGGATAGCACACAATGGCACACAGTAAATATTCGTCAACAACAAATAATGACTCACGATATTACGGAGCTCCGCACTGTCCGACGGCTCGACTTAGAATGACTTGTGAACTTTTTTTTTTATTTTTTTTTTTTTAGGTATGACCACTAGCAAGTTAACACACTTGGGATATCAACTGCTTTGAACGGTCGGGCGTTCGTATTTATACCCTTCGGTTAGAGTCGTTACAAATCTATCGACTCATGTTTTCTTTATGGTTCGTTTTTAAATAAAATGAATTTAGAAGTACAAATTTATTAGTTTAATAATTTCTAGTAATCAACTAATAAAGTTACTTAAATAATCGTTTGAGTGACTTTTACCAACTTCAAATAAGCAATCACACAGTATTTGAACTAAGAATAATCAAACTGACGCTCGATTACGCCTTTCCGCCGGCATTCATATTGATTTATTCGAAGCTTGATTAAGCCTTCGTGCCGATATATAAATAAATAAATAATTAACAACAAACTTTTGCGTAGTTCAGAACCCCTTCGTTTGGCGTTTTTATTTACTTCGCGTGACCCAAGGGCTGGCTTTTACTTCGGACAGAGGAAAAGCATTGCCATACAACGTGGCAATGCGGCCAGTCTTTTGAGCTCACTTCACTTCTTTGACAGCGATGCGGTTGAATTTTTTGACGCCATATTTTAGTTAGGAGTTTTAATTTTTTATTTTATTTTAAGTGTATATGCAGCAGGTGAGGTTGTGGTCAAACTATACATGAATATTACAATGAGGACAATTTTTTTTTATGATCTTCAATGTCATTAGGCTTCATCAAAGCTGATTTCTTCCATCGTAATAAGTGGCTTTCCATATTGTGTGCCTCACACCATGGGACAAGGCGAGTATACGTTTACACGATCTGTCTTAGTTAATTTTATTAAGGTACTAATACAGGCTATACTAATAATAATATCATACATATATACATTTTGTTTTTAGGCCTATGCTTAACAATATTGTGTATGTGCGTCACTTTCACTTAAATAAACAGTTTTCTTTCTTTCTTTTCTTTTATTTCTTACATATGTGTGTATGTATTGCTGTATGTGCGAAAGGAAGCTTTTCCCATGAATTTGCTTTCAGAACCTGTAAGATTCTCACGTGCTTACCTGTGGTACGATATACAGGATATTCCAGAAAGGTGTGGTTATATTTAAGGGTGGTGTTGGGTAGCTGACATACATTATGGATAAAATTTCAAAACATAAAAAATTAAATAAGTAGGTACTTTTCAAAAAATTCGACCAGAAAAAGACTAACAACTTCTGAAAAAATGACTTTCCAAGCAGTCTAATGCAGTTGGTGACATCAAATCTGTGATTGAACTAAAGTAAATGCCAGCAACTGTAACAAACAGCTTGAAAAATTATTTCTTCGTTACTTTTTTGTCGTTTCTCATCGTCGAATTTTTTGAAAAAAAACAGAACTATTTTTTTATGTTTTGACATCCTTTCCTATCCCTAAATATGACCACACCTTTTTGGAACATCCTGTATAAAAATGATGGAGTGGAAATATTTATGACATTGCTTATCATTCAAGACTACCTAAACCAATAGAAAAGCAGGAAATGAACAAGAAAACAAGCCTCGGTACCTTCCACCCACGCCGTGGGGACACGACACGACGCTGAAGGACTCCTTCGCCCACACGGTAAATAAAAGTCAATAATGGTACCTGATAATAGTATAATTTTACTCAAATATAAAAAGAGACAAATATTGAGCAATTTCTACTTGGTTTATTGTTCAAGATTGTGACGTATTTTTCGAAGGCCTCCCTTCCTCCAATTCCTGGAAGTTATGATTCTGGAATTACAATTTTTTGCGATGAGCTTTCAGTTTTAAGTAGGTACAGTTGGGGTGAAAAATTATTTTATTTACATATACATTTGCAACTGTTTTATTAAATACTTTAGTAACTATAAACACTAAAAACCTTAAAATATGTCGTTTAAAAATCATCCGCATCGTACAGTTTATTCTAAATTAAAATTTTTCAGTCAACCTGCTAATTTTTAGTATTTTTTTCAGTATATTTATGTTGAGGTTTTCTTTCAGCAAGTCAAATTATTAAAGTTATATCATTTAAGTTGGTGTGTTCATGTTTGCCAAAATAGTCATCGAAAAAACTTTTCACAAAACCGCAATTTCATATTTTTTTCAAAAACATCTCACCGTGCAATAGCAGTTGAAAATAAACAAGTCAAACGTCAATGAATCAGTAATAACGAAATTGCAATCTATCGTGTAATAGGATTTCTTGAAGCTTCTATAAAGAAGCTTTTATAATAACAAGTGTGACTCAGGCGGTTTCTAGTCGACTGTAAAAATATCTCAGTAAAGTTGTGTGAGTACCAAAAAAACTGTACTGGATTAAGTAAATATTTTTGTACTCAGTTTTCACGTACTCGGATATTTAGTAAGTATATTAGGCTGATGTCCGCAACTCCACGTCCAAGCGCGTATTTTACGTAGATACTCATATAGGGAGGAAAGTTGGTTATTCGCTCCACCCCACCATTTGGCCAGAAACGCTCTGGTGTTCACGGACGATCTCACAGCAGATCCCTGGGTTATCAAAGTACTTTAGACCTACTAGGTAAGCCCTTTATGAACGGTTCATGGGCTAAATCGACCACGAAATGGGTTCCAAAACAAGTTCTGCGACATCGTGGCAGACCCAGGCCGAGATGATGGGTCGAAGTTTTAAGTTACGCGGCTTTTGCCTTGTAGTGGGGCAGAACACACAAATAAATAAACTCTTACAGTGACTTTCGGAAAATTTAGAAACTTATAAAAATCAAATCCTAAAGCTGTATGAGACATCCTTAGCCCAAATCTTAATATAAAACCCTTTTTATGACTCGTTCAATAACTCCCTCCAAACTTCGTAATAGGATATTTGACGAACACATGTCGTGTCTCGATCCGCGGTACACACGGATCTGTGTCGCGCCTCTCGTGTCAAGTCACGTCAATGGACACGAGTACTTTATATTAAATCTCCGCCATTCTTCACGGAGGCTTATTGATATTGGATTGAGGAGATTGGAAGCCTCTCGTCAGGCTTATTGTTTTATCTATGAATTTATTATGGTAAATTATAAAACGATCGAATAAAAAAATAACTTGGCGACTGATGATGAGATACTGTTTTAATAACTTGAGCGGTATGAATTTGAATAAGCGAAAAATTAGCTAAACTAACGACGAATATTGATTAATAATAAAATCAAGAACGAGCTTACAAAAAGTGGGTTGTAATTAATCCATTTCAGATATTAAAATTCTAATCGTGCGGCTAAATTACTAAGTGAGCGACTAGAAATACAGAGAGGGCAACTTCAATATTGAGATAGAGATGATTTTTCCAATTGAGGTTTTAACATTTTGGTGTTTTATTTGGTGCGAAAGAGCGAGTGATACCAGCTCGGGATTTGGGGCACCCCGACTCGGACAGGTTAGGTTAGAAGGAGATGGTGGGGTCAAGTGAGCGAGCGAAGCGAGCGAACAGACCCCGCCATCCCCTTCGTGGTTATTTTTTTTTAAACCACCCAGAAATATCATTTGCCAAATATTTAAAAAAATGCAGGACGTAACGTTGACACAAACAAATATTAGGTCGCTCAAATATTATAAAGCTTCTCATCTAGTAATGTTTGTAAGTTGCTGTTCTGTTGATTTCTCGTCACTCGCAGTCAGTCGCTCACTTAGTAATACTATAACGTAAATTAATTATTTTTGTCACTTAAAACTTTAATTTACAGTCACTCGTTTAAATACTACCCATTTATTATTTTGTCCATTTGGTAAGTGTTTAGTAATATATTTATAAGATAGTCTGTCGTAATCTTGTTGAGTCATGGATAACAGCAGTCGTTTTATTAGTTGAATAAAGAAAGTAATAATTGAAGTTGAAATAAAATTTATACGAGAGATATGAAGTGATTTCGTGATAGGATTGGTCAAATCTTTTCTTGATTAACACAATATGCATTAAGCCATGCACATATAAATGCGAAAAAAAAATAATGCTGTGGCATTAAGTCCGCCTCTGTACAGTTATGTGCTAAATTGTTAAATAAATAAATATGCCTTTTAAGTACCTACATAGAACTCTCGTTTTCAAGAAATCTGTAAACTAAAATAAAAAATACATCAACAAAACCTAGAACTTGAACAAAACATTTTCGTTTCAATAACAAGTTCTCCAAGCGAGACGACGAGAAAAAAACATCTCAACATTTATCGGGACGACAGAATTGAAATCGAGAACCATTCTTAAAAAAAAACAACAACGTTCCTTTAAAGAAAAATATTCAAAGCTTCTCAGAGTATCGAATAATAACAATCCAGTCGATACTCTCTCTTCAGTGCGGCTGAAAGGAACTCCAGATTGCATTGATAGGCGCCATGTTGGCAAACGACTGTCTATATAAAAATCGTAACTTCTCTACGAAGACGTAAAAAGCTTTTATATGACACGATAGACGATCTAACGACCACTTAAATACTACAAAAGGCGGGTTGGGACACGTAATGCAGCCCAATTTTTAGTAACTCAGTTATAGGTACAGGCTGTTAAAAAGGGTGGGTTTTTTGGGATCGTTTTAATCTAAGAGTTTACAATAATTGTCCACCATTAATAATGGTAAAAGGATCTAGGTTTATTATAGTCTTTCCTGACAAACACGGATTTCTGAAAGAATTTGAGTATGAGTATTCATCCACCTCTACTCCTGTAAATCTGTCATAACTCTAAGTATTTCATTCAGAAACACTCCTGTAGAGTTTCTGAATCACCATAACATTGTACGAAAAATAAATATCTTCGTAGATAACATTATATACACACGCTATAAACACAAATATACTCGTACACCCCTCACCCATATCCCACACGCACTTTAAACTCTGATACACTTCATACAAATTTAAAATTTTACAATTACTTATTATTATTCTTTTTTTTTATTAATTTTTGCTCTTCCCACAAATTGGTTATATCCGTGAAATAGATTGTCTAAGTGTTTTATTAATGTTTGATGATTATTGCCTGCCTGTAGTGGGGAGTCCCTGGTGTCCTGAAATACAAGTCACGGCTTAGTTTAGGCGCCAGTCTCCCACAAACTAGCATTATCATAATTATAGTTTTTATCCATTTTTAAGTTTTAGTCAATACTTAAGTGTTTTTTTGTGGAAGAAAAAATAAACATATTATTTATTATTATATTTTCTAGGCACAAAATCCTTCGATTTGTTAAAAATATTCATGAAAAATCATTTAAATAACCACTACATAAACAAAAACCCTTTTTCCCCATCCTGTATACAAATCTGTCAGTGCCAGAAAAATTGGAAGTGTCGATCAGTCAGTTATCTTTCTGCGTGAGTTGTTGGACGGGGAACAACTGGTTAAAAATGGACTTTACCCACGGCGGTACGTGGAATAGAATAGAATAATTATTTATTTGCATAGAAAGTAGGTACAAAAAATGCAGATGTTTTTTTAGTTTTATAGAGGAAATCAAACCTGTAAAATCAAATAAAAAATGTCAACGATTTAAAAGTCGCCTTGTATGACTTAGAGCATCCTTAAAACAAGTCAATAGTTTTATCCCACGGCATTATTATTGCACAATAAGACAATCAGTCGGATTGATGTGCGTATCAGTCTCACTCCGCCCTAATTACTCAAAATATCACCTCACGTACGTGCTAACGCGCCAAGTGTAATGAGCCCCAAATTCCGTGCCACGCGTCTTGTTACGTCACCAGAGTCGATCCATTATTTATTGTAATTTCACCCTCTGTATAAACTGACAACGATTTTTTGTTCACCAAAATGAAGCTCAAAAAGCTGTAAATGCACGGATTGCGTATAACTCTAATAAAAGAATGCAGTTTTAATCACATCATGGCGAGCGGTACAATATAAAGGGCGATTGTTCGAATAATAAATGTCAGAAATATTCAGACCACACACAGTGGAATATTTACGTTGTATATTTCCACGTATCAACTTATTGCACAAACAAAATTACACGAATTATTTATTTACTTTATCGACTAAATACTTTTGTCGTTATATATTATATGTAACATTTTATTTCATGTAAAAAAATTGTTTGTTGTTTTTTGTTCATAGTGTACTCCTGTTTGTACAAAACAATATTTGTATGCCCAGCAACGCAACAGCACATAGTGAGACACTGCATTGTTAAAACACCATCAATGTTCAACATTTTACCTATGTGTGACAAACAAATATATTTTGTTTTTTGAAAAGGCGGTACCCAAATGAACCTAACAAGTCAAATTTATTGAATTATAAGGATAAGACCGGTATATATACCGTTATATAATGGATGAGCTGACTATAATAAGTTTCTAGAACTTTATTGCACAGAGAGGCAAGAGCAAGCCGAGCGAGCAAAGCGAACGAGCAGGCAGCGGTAGCCTTATCAGCGCTAACGTAGGTACATAAATTCTGGCGTGTTCAACTTCAAATAATAACGGTCCTCCTGACTGATTTCGGCCACGGCAGCTAATCTCAACGGATACAAGACACGCGCGGGAGATTTTATCCGCTGTGTGTTATCGTCCGATGACACGGAGAGGTCACACCACTAACTTCCATACCTACTCCGAGCCGTTCTAGGAAAATTACTAATGGAAAAATCCAAGAACACTTTCTGCTAAACCCGGGAATCGAACGCAGGTCTCCACACTCGGCAGTAGCGCTTCCGACCGCGAGACCAACGGCGCAGCTAAGTACCAAAAGCTTCAAAATAAGAAGTTACTATAGCAGAAACTTCAAGAAGTTCTCCTTTGTATGCAAAAACTAGAGAATTCTGGTTAACCCTTTCAAAAAGACGCAACGTGTATATTCCCAAATAGAAACGGAAACCTTCACAGTCCGTATCGCGGCGCGTAAAATCCAAATTGGGTCATATCGTCCACACAGCTCTATGGCCCATAGGATAAAACGAGCCGTGTCAAAGTACGGGGGATATCTGTCACAGGCTCAAGACAAATGGCCTCTCGGGGGAAAAACTGCATACTATACTATTCGTAGTTCGGTCTCCTTGCTTTTGTGATGTGAGGAATAGGAAGGCTTTTACTGAATAGTAATGTTTTCGTCTGGCCCTGTTTATTTTGCGTGGAACTTTTCATCTGTACATAAATATTAAGGTCGTTTTGTTATGGCACGGAAAAAATATACAGACCAAGAAGTCGATGATGAAATGTTGTCTATTAATCTAATTGACCTGTTATGTCCCGCAGCTGGGGAAAGGCCTTTCTCTACCAATTTTTTCCTCCCTCATTGCAGGAAGAAAAGTCTGAAACAAATAAAATACAAAGTACACACGCCAATTTACAAAAGATTGTTGCAAGTTCGAGGTAACAGTCAGAAGAAACATTCCATTTTCAATAATAAAATTTGTCTTTGAAAAAACTTATTTTTTCGTCTTGAACCGAATCATAATGGATCCAAGGAAATGGCTCCAAAGGCAATCGCTTTTTGTAAGGTAACATAGTCTAGTACTATGCCTATTTCGATCATATCAAAAGCATTTACCTAGTTACCCACGAAGTATATAAGTTTTCAGTTTCCTTTCTATTGTAAGTGTCAGCGTTGATGCGTACAAAAAGCGTTCTGTTTGAGAAGCCTTTCTACGTCCTCTGACGTCAGTCCTCGTCTGGCGTCACGTCAGACGTCAAAATGCCAACTCTAATATTTTTTAAGTAATATTCGCATTCGCATGTCGGTCGCTGTTATATGTCTGGAAATTCAGGCTTTTTTGACAGACTACGAATGAGATGCAAATGCGATTGTTGCTTAAAAAATAGTAGAGAACCCTCAGGTAGCAATGTATTGAGCAGTATTTAGTAACGAATGAATGCTTTAAACACAAATGTCATTGTCGTTTACCTGGAGCCCAATAAATTCTGACCAACACTTGTACAAATCGAGCACTGAGATGTTACCCTTCGGTCTGGGTTGGTATGCGATAAGTAAACATACGTTAATTTACTGGACACCTATATCGTACTTATTTATCTCGCGATTATGACAACGCTATAATTATCTACATATATTGGGCTAACTTCTGTATGAAGATGGTTTTACGTGCTTTCTGAGGCACGGGGGTATTACGCCACTAACTTCTAAATTCCGGACAGTAAATGGGAAATTCCTATCGGAAATACTTGATCCGTCCTAGGAATCGAATCCGGGACAACCTACTCGGCAGTTGAGCTTGCAACTACGAGATCAACGGGACAGCTTTCAATTAAGTTAAAAACATCTACATTATGTTGATAATATTCCTTATTATATTCTCTTTGACCCAGACTGACTTGATAAACTCGTCGTATATGCTACGATAAATTTTCATTTTGTTGTGCAAGCTCATTTTTCTCGGAACAAGCAATATTGCTCGATAGCAATAGATAGTACGAGTACAATACAGCACAAAACAGCAGTGCATAACAATGAGGGTTTCAAGTAAAGTAAACTTTATCTCCGCAATAAACTTCTGGACACGGATGTGTAAAGGTGTGTCCATACGTAGACACAAGTTTTATTTTGGCACTGTTGGCACAAGGTTTTGGCACAAGATGCACAAAGTATCATCCATAACTTAGGTGCAATGAAACGTTGCACCTAAGTTACGTGGTTTGCACAGTTTAAATAAGCCCTGCCTGTTTCATGGTGGACATGTAAGCACAAAACTTTCTAGGATTGTTTTCATTGTGCGTACAGCTCAGCAGTAAAATTCCCTGCCAAAGTCTGTGTTTATGATAGCTACAGCCTGGGGGACTTTAAGTCAAGATGGAGTAGGTTACTTTTAGGTAAGCAAGCTCCATCGTCAGATGAGATAGAGGTCAAAGAAGAGCCTACTAAAATTTAGATAGTACTCAGCAAGTCGCGCAATAGGTATGTCTAGTATGATTGTATTTCAATGAGGACGAGTCAGGGACCAGCCTAGATACTATATTACTGAAAGGTCAAACAAAATAGTTCTAGCGATTGAGCAAAGCATTTATCCAGTGTAGAGAAAACATTAGCAAATCTACTGTTTTGTCAGTAGATTTATAACGGTGATGTCGACAATAATGGTCATAAAAGATTACCTCGTAGTGATTCCCCTGGAAAAATGGTTGCACAAAATAATTGCAATTTTATAATATGGCATGTCTGATCCCAGCCTTTCTTTGAATTCCGTATTCTTAGTTCTGGCGACGGCGCCGGTACAGGCGGTACAATACGACATGTTCCTGTGTTTATGCATACTGTAGGTACCTATTGAACTAGTGAAGCTGTCACAGACTACAGGCTACAAACTACCGGCAAATAGGGGGCGGGACTTCTTTCACGTCGTACGTAGTTTTACTGGGTTTCTAGGAATGTATTTAAAATATACATAATATTATGTAGAATGTTTGTAAGTGATTAAGTTGTATCTGCAATAATAGTTGTAAGTGATGAATAAATAAATCTTTTGGTTATGTATGAGTCTTTCGTTGCCATGAATATTAATTTTATAATTACTTATCGTTGTAATAGATTACATTAATGAGTGCAAAACGCTGTAGGGTTCCGCAAGCCTACATAACAAAGTCAAGTCAAGTCAAACGCGTATAACACCTAAAATTTGACAATTATTTTTCAGGAATAACCAGAATTTGCCCCAACAAATGTATTATTATATCATGCATAAATAAAGTTCCAAAATATTTCGTATCATGAGTAAATTACCTCATGATTTCCCGCTGGACCGACCGAGGCAATTGAGTGATGATACCATAGTAATGAACAATGACATTGACCAGTATGGGCCCGCCAATTATTACGCGTAAATATCATAATAACCACGAGCCTGTAGGATAACCAGCGACGAGATGACGTATTTGTGTTATAGATACGTTCCAAAGGAATAAAGAAATAATACATTTTCAGGATTTAAGGCGAAGTTCTTCATTATAGCCAAGAAATGATTAATGATGCTGATGCGAATCAAATTATTTTTTCAACACACTTCCGAAGAAACAATAATTAATTATATTTCAAAATATTGGCGGCCAATAGCTTTAAGGTTTGGGTGCACGTGGGTTTTTGGCTATTAATAAATTCTCCGCCATCCATACGACATTACTTTACAAGAATACAAATGCAATTATCACATTTTCCGACGTTACTGCTAATCAAATTGGCATCGTCGTCATAATGACAAAGTTGCTGACATTTTAGCTTTGTGATAGGGATGGCAAAGCAACTACAATGCTTCTGATTATGACAGTTGTTCATAGGCGTTTGTGACCACTTACCATTTAGTAGGTCGAAAATTTTATATAATTGTGTTTGTAGAGTTTGGTAATTGTTCTGCATAATAATTTGAATGGATAGGCTCATCCACTTCACAACAACATGATCTAATATGTTTCCAGTTCTGTTCATCTCTACTTGCAAAAAAGTACACTTAGTTATCACGAAATTGGATTATGAAATAATTTTGATCTGTTTTTACAAATGATGCACGATTACACGTGTTCCTATTCCGTCTCGTAATTGAAAACTTGTAACAAAACAAATCTCATTCGTTCAATTTAAAAAACGCCCAGATTTATCTTATCGTCTAGTCATTAGAGGAGTTAAGAGGAAATGAAGCGGTGTCCGCTCTCCAGCGGATTACCAGCCGCCAGCTCTCTGCCAAGCCCATTGTGCGCGCGTTAGACAACCGGAGTTATTGCTGAGATACTCCTCAATAGGTGCCGTCATATTTTAAGAAGAAGCTGGTGAAATGTTTCAAGGACTTTTGTTTTACGTCTTTTAAATTGTGGGCGTTTGTTTTATCTACTGCGCCTATACAAAAACTTTTGTATATTCGAGTTATCTCTTGAAGCATTTGGCAGCAATAGATACCATTTTATGGTGTATGATTGAAAAGGTCCAGCAGTGGACTGTTGTAGCACTACATGCTGTGGAATTCAGGTAACTTAGCAACGCATTTTGCTGCGCTATGACCCTTTTGAGTTCTCAGTGATTGTTACCCCTATACTTATTAGGTCCATTTGATCGAATCAGAATTATCTGTTATCTCCGCTTATAGTGTATTCATTAATTAGATTATTTTGAAAATTTTGAACAATTATTTTCAGCCACAACACACTTTTATTCTCTGCATTTCATGATACCTTACTAAGTATACATTCTGTCAGCGTGATTAGTACATAATTCTTATAGTGAAAATGTAAAGGGGTGGGATCCTGGTGTCCTGAAACACAGGCCTCGAGCCTAGCTTAGGCACCAGTCTCCCACAGTATATACTTACCTTAATTATGTATCTTTATTGAATAAGACCAATGTAAAATTATGTATGTATATTGTGGTGAGAAAATAAAGTAAAGTTGTTGTTGTATTTCAATCTCACTGGTTTCACCACTATCTAGTAAGCGGCGAGTTTCACAGTGAGTTTGTGACATAATAGAGCCATAGCACAGTGGAAGTTTGTCGCGTGGCTGTTCACTACACCGGCACCGGCGAGCCACGAGCGACGAGCCACGAGCCACGGGACAATGTGTGTCCGCGCTAAATGCGCTGCTCAAGTGTATTACAATGAGTCTCATACTACGAGTTTGGGGGAATTCTACTACTTTTAATTTTGTGTGAGAGTTTTTTTGGTGGTTTTAAAGGGAACTACAAGAATTGATTAAAGAGTTTTGTAAAAGTGTTTTTTAGTTTTACTTTTGGCATATTATTATGTGTATTGTTTCTTAAAGAGGCAATGACTGACTGAAAATCATGACCGATGATGATAGAATATCAAACTTCTGGCTAAATTAGAGATTATAAAAATGACATTAACACTAGTTCGACTTTTATAAGACTGGAAATACAGGCCCAGATAAGGCCCAGTTTCATAAACAAGACCTTTAAACTTTGATTTTATTATTATTTTATTCCTATTCTTTTTTTTTTTTATTCCGATGATCCTTGCAAATTAACCTTGTGTTAGCAACTAACTTTGGTTGGCGCAAGTGGACCTAAGAATGTCAAAGTAATTACATTGAAATAAATCTTATGTCTACTCGTGAATAAGCCGTTCTGCCTAGCCTTGGGCAGGGCAGGGTTGGCTTCCAGTCAATTCGGATTCAGCTGAATACCAGTATTTTACGTGGAACGGCTGCCTACCAGACCTCCACAATCTATAAACTGAGTAACACGAACTTCTTGGCAAGACTGGAGTCAGGTTTTCTGGCCTCTGACAATCCTTAACAACTGCCAAAGGTCTACAAATAGCAGCCAGGACTAACGGCTTAACGTGCATTCCGAGGCCCGGAGGAATGTTAAGATGGTTACCCATCCACAAACCGACCTCGGCAAGCGTAGCTTAACCTTGAAGATCGACCCGAGCGTGCGGCTGTTATTATTTAACCTCGGGCTCCTAGAAAACCCCTTAGTAACATCCGAAAATAAGAAAATATTTGAGTCTACCCAACCTACTTGTTTCGTTTTTAGGAAATCTTATCGGCAAATATACGAAAACATTTTCTTATATTTTCGCTCAGCAATATTTCTAATCTACAATCTATCCATGATTTACAAGCTTAGAAAACCATATCAAAATATTAGAAGTAAATACTAAGGTACCAGGCGCGCAGAAAGTAATTGGAGGTGAATGATTTTCGAGATGTTGTGAGAGATAGCGCGTGCTTACAGCGCTTGACCGTTCATGCGCTGTAAGCACGCGCTTTGTCGGATATTGCGTGTGGTGCAAAAAGCGCTTAAGTAATGTTGTAGGTAATTGAAAAAGCATGACACATTACAATTAAAACTGTTTATCATGAATGATGATGACGTTATCTCTTTAGTAACATTTAATTATTTACATGACTTTCATTAAAAGTCTTGATATTATTTTTAACGTTCTTCATAATATATTATTAACTTTGTTGTTAGTACTTTAACACACCACCCATGCGCACAAAACGATTTGGGAATAATTTCATTGTGCATGCACTCGAACAGCTAAGGAGTGAAATTCCCTGACGGAGTCAGTGTTTCCTGATAGCTACAACCTGGGAGTCTTTAAGTGAAAAGTGACTAGGTTACCTGTAGGCAAGCGTGCTCCATCAATAATAAAAGACAGAATAAGTAGGCACATTTGTATATGCATAACGGAGTTTCAGAATGGGCAGCGGAGCGGTCTTTGTGATAGTCATCCATCATGGGCGTGTTATAGAATAATCTTTGAAATAAATAGTGTTCATTATTTATTTCATATTGTGATTCATAACAGTCACTCGTTTTATTCGATTACATTTGTAAACAAAATATACGGTAAAACACAAGATGAAACTAGATTACGAGCCAATAGGTTAGCACGCGTGAACTTCGTACGCTGTCTGTCAAAAAAATGCCAGCTGTCACGGCGTAGACGCAAACTTGCTACCCTATTCGGGGTTACCCGCTCATATTTTATAAATCACCATATATTTTCGACCAATTGAAATAAATCACCTTTTTAATTTTGAATTTAACAATAATTACTGTTCAACAAAATAACACAATCAGTCTCTCATCATAAATCTTTGCAAATTAACTTTTAATTTATCTGCGCGCCGTCATGCATATATTTTGCAGTTACATGCTATTCCCTAATAGCTGCAAACTGAACTCCCATGAAAAACAAATTATTTTCCAGCGCGACCCCCGAAGTACTTAAAGTACCTACTTTACATTATCTCCAGCCGTCTCCTCCACAATCTTATGCTCTTCATCATATAACGTTAGAACGCGTCCCTCGACGCCGTTCGGCAAACTCCGCCAGTGATCGGCTGTTTTCGGGACCATGTAACGTTTACATATTTACGTCAACTCTTACACTTATCTGCTTGCCTGGTACCTATAACATAAAGAAAGTAAGAAAAATATGGGGTTCGTTGGTAGTTCGTAGTGTTGTTTCATGTCTCTTTTGGGTGTGTTTATGACGAAAAATGGGCCATCTCTTACGAAACTGCGAGGCACCCATGGGTATTGTAAAAGTCTACTAAGTTATTATGACAAGGGGAGGTGGCGTCTTCCTGGGTAAAAATACTTCAGAGACTTTAAAATTTAATGAAAGTTCAGTGATAACGTTCAAATAGAGGGTAAAAGACCAAAAGGCCGAAGCCCCAAACGGTGATTGGATCAAATGTCGTAGCTGGAGATACCGATCAGCGCTGCACTCCACCCGGCTGCTGATCATAATGATGGAAAAAAGCCGTTGACAGTCTGAAATGGAGTCACGACGGAGTCTCAGCAGTGAGAGCGATTAAGAAGAGAGGAATGAGAGGATTAAATGTTTAGTGATCACTCTAAACATTTAATCAAAGATAAACAAACCTAACCAAACTTCAATAATCATACAGACAAGTTTGGGGAAACAAACGTTACAGAATAAGTAAAAAAAAGTGCAACATTTAGCCTTAAAGTGAGTTTGGTAGATGAGATATCGATTAACAAACGAGAAACATTAAATTCACTAGTTATTTATCAGTGAATTTAATGTGTGCCTAAAACCAACACTACACATCTATTTGAAACAGCCGTATAACTCCTAAAGTCCTAATGTGTTGCAAATTGATTTAAGCCCCATTAGCTGGAGCTAGCCGCCGTTAACGAACGTTTATGAGCGATAAAAACGTAATTAAATAATATTATTATGACCGTTCAAATGCTATGAATTGTGTCCTGGGATATAATAGGCTATCAAATGATTTTGGGGTTTTAGGAACCCGAATAATAGGAGATCCGAAGATAATTATCGGAAAAAGGGAGCCCTCAATATTTCATTTCAAAAATTCATCCCTTTTCAGAGTTACAAAAATCTATGACGATTTTTCTGGAAAAGTGTGAATTTGATATAGTATGGATGAAATTACAATTGGTTAGGGATTGGCCAGATCCAAGTGGCAAGAGAACTAGAGGACGTCTTAAGGAACGCTGGGTAGACGAAATAAAAAAAATGCTGGAGATGACAGGAAAAAGAAAGCAAAGACAAGGACAAGGAAACTGTTGGAGGAGGCCACCAGCCTTAACTGTATAACTGTGTAGTATAGGTAAAAAAAATTGTAAATTAACTTTTAATAATTAATGTTAAGAAAATAAAGGCTTATTAATATAATGGATGAACTCATGACACGTGACCAGAGAGCTGGCCTTTTTTTTTTTTTATTTGTGATGGGTTTGCTCTTGACTCTAGTAAATGTCAGATATGACAGAGACAAAGTCCACGATGGAGCGAGCTTCCCAGAAGGAGCCTGTTCACTCTAACTTTGAAGAGATTAGGGCTGTAAGCTTTTGGAAACACAGATGCAGGCAGAGAGTTCCACTCCTTTGCTGTGCGCATTATAAAAGACGTTTGGAAACGCTTAGTGCGAATTGGTGGAATAGCTACAAGGTAGGGATGGTAAGATCCAGTGCGTCTGGATGTCCGATGGTAGAAGGGGGTCGGTGGGATGAGGTCGTGGAGTTCTTGGGCACACTCACCGAAGTACAATCTGTAGAAGACCGATAAGCAGGCAACCTTACGGCGATGAGCCAAGCTATGTAGCTTGGCATCCACCAGTTTTGTGTCACCGATGAGCCTCTTAGCTCTGCGTTCCACCGAGTCAAGCGCGGCAAGCTGATCCATCCCAAAGATGGCTAGAATACTTCTCCATTTTCTTTGGCCAACGAATTAGCATTGCCATTAAACGTGGCAATGCGGCCAGTGTTCTGGGCACTGTTCCCATTGACAGCGATGTGGACGAATTTTTCAATGCCCTATGAGTTCTTCGCCTCCCCTTTTTACTCCGCTTGTATATTTTCTACTAGTTTGTATTCAGTATTTATAAGTTTTATGTATTTCTAAATATGTGTAACAGAATAAATACACGTTTTGATTAATAAAATGACGTGGCTTGTACATAAGTTTTTACAATTTCTAATCCAAATTAAACCACATTATAATAGTTCAAAGTTTTCCGTTGAACAAAATTAAAGACCCAATAGTTGACAAAGGGCTTAATGATGACGTTCTATAACATTCTTAGCAACAGAATTCCATAACACCCTCTCTTTCTATTTATTCTATCGTTCTTTATCTAACCGCTATAGCTATTCCATTTTAAAAACAAAACGTTGTGTCAGTGGTCCAACGCTCATTTTCATCACCATATTTGTCAATCCCTCAGCCATTTTCCACTCAGCCGCCACTCTTTGACACTTTTATGTAGAACTATTCAAGTATTATTATTCCCAGCAACAGTTCCTCGTTGATACTCCCTCCGTGAAGCCTCCTCGGAAAAGCGGTAACTATCTGGAGCATACTTTAAAATCTCCGAGGCTCATATTTATTTCATAACGCTTCAGTTATGAGCCGGGATGAATAACTAACTGATAAGCTTAACTGATACTTATAAACTGTGGAAGTTTGTGTAATTTTGTTTTGTTTTGTTAAGTGGTGGGGATAAGAGAATTTTTAAACTTATGAGTGCTTTTGTCGTTCGATGCCAACCATACATGAAGTCTGCCTGACCTTTTGCCTGATGTTTTGGCATCTTCGGCTTCTAGTCTAATCGGCTATCTGACCACCACAACCCAGTTACTGGATAAACCAACAGGTCAACCATAGAATCAGAGTTTACTTTCTAGGAAGTTAAATATCAGTAGGTAATCTACAAATTTTTTTTTATTGAGGAATGGGCTAAAACTTGACCTCGAACACGCCTGATGGAAATCGATGGATAAGATATATGATGGAACGAGCATGCCCAGAAGATGCCTTGAGGCACTGGTACTTCCACGCGTCGACGAAACAGCAGGCTGCTTGACTCCGGACTCCGGTGGGAGGGTGGTCGCGAACCAGGCGGTTGTTAGCCCTACCACCGCAAGGGAAGAATTGGCCAGTCTTATAAGGTGTTAGGTGAGACTGTCCAGGATCCGCCGAGCGCTCGGTTCATTTGAGTGTCTGAGGGAATAAACTGCGCTACACGAGGAGGCTCCTTCCTTATGCATCTCAAAACCACTAATGTTTACTGATTTAAACACTAACATTTACAATTTATCAACAACGAACACTGACTTGCATGCGTACACTCAACGTAAGGTTCAGTGGAAAACCAGCGTCAGGGAGCTTTTAACTGTCTGGAATTTTGTGGAAGTGGACTTATTGAGCGCAGCCATGCGCCAAACGTGCCAAAATTATTATTAATTAATAACAGTGTGTGCCTACACATTGTTATTAATTAGTAATAAGTTTTCTTAAATGTGTTATGGTGTTATGTTGTTATGTGCCCAATGTTTTCTTGCTTCATTTTGTAATTTTAGCTCGGCAGCAAAATTATAGCAATTGAATTTCTGTTCAAAGATGGTGGAACGTTCTCATTCAAATTCTTCAAAATATTTTGAAAAAGAGACCCTTTAAAACAAAAGTTCCGTCCCTCACGAACACGAACCCGGGTCTAAGCCAATGCTAAGCAAACAAGACATTCTGACAGCCAATTAATCGTGTCTGGCTAATCCCACGTTATCTCAGAACACGCTTATTTTGCTCCCTTACGAAATAAACATGGCTTTTTACTGTACTTGAAAATTTCGCAACGAATAATAAAGTGTAAAACCGTTTTTGGAGAATGATGATGACTTGTGAGATTTTTCTCAGAGGTTGTTGTAGTGTGAATACTAATGATTTGATCCTGGCTTTAAAGTAACATCACTATTATTGAAATTTTAGTTTGAATTGATTCAATATTACTAAAATACTATATTTAACCATTGTTTTGTAATTTCCGTTTTCCAAATAAGTTTCTTACTCTTAAAAGATATTTCATTCTATGCAGTTAAAATAAAACACAAAAGGAAAACTCCTAACTAAAAGGCGTCAAAAAATTCATCCGCATCGCTGCCGACTGGAAGTGAGCCCAAAAGACTGGCGGCATTGCCACGTTGTATGGCAATGCTTATCCTCTGTCCGAAGTAAAAGGCAGCCCTTGGGTCACGCGAAGTGTCAACTAAGCGTTTACAAAGTTCTTTAAATAACGCATGAGCACTCGGACCCCACGGTCCAAGAGTTTCAACCCCAAACGGCTCGAAAATATAATTGCCAACTAGGTTATTGTATTTCCGCCGTTTGAGGTTCTCAGCAGACGCAGCGGCAGCACCAGCACAGCACGACGAGCTAGGAAGATGGGATGGCGCAAGAGTATCGACACAAGTAGCGTCCCACACTAAAGGCCTACCCATCTTCCATGGAAATAAAGACATACCGTCCGGTCGCTTGCCATCGCCGCGTGGCAGGCCACTGGGTTCTAGTACGGCTGGAACGCCGACGGTGACAAGAGCGCGTCGGATAATGTCGTTGATGTTAGCGTGCCGCGCTATGCGACCAGCACTTCGCCTGCATGATAGGCCGTGGTGCCCGAGACTGTTGACAGCTTCGCCGCAGTGGCAGTGTTGAGGGGGAACAACAGGATGCGCCTAAGCGAAGGGAAGCAGCGAGGCGGAAAGTCGTATCGTCTATTTTACCTAAATAATTTAATTAGTCCGGCAGATAGTATTGTTACGCGCCAGAATTAATGTCGGATTCATAACGATAAAAGTTACTACTAGCGCCGTCTAGTATCGAGTAGCAGAACTAGTAGAGTCAAGATCCTTCTAGACATTTCGATGCTAGCACATTCTAGAGTTTTCGATATCTGGTTAGTCGGGACCGGTATGTACTCGAACTTTCTAGATGTTTCTATACTAGAAGGTTCTGGAATTATCTGCCGACCTATATAAGGCCCCCATAGCCTGCGACCGGGTCAGTATTGAATCTGCGATATAAGCGATAACTTCGAGAGCGAACTTCGACTGCGAATTAAAGTGATCAGTTGTGCAATTGTGATTTATAATTAGTGAGTTTAAAGTTGTAATTAGTGTAGATTAATTAAAGTGTAATTTTGGTTATTTCATCGGCTGTTTTTATTGTCACCAACCCTAAACTCGTAACAATTGGTGTCAGAAGAGTGGATATTTAAACTATGCCGATTCTACCGAAGGACGACACGGAGGGTATTCGTACCCGAAGTCAACGCCAGCAAGAGACGGACTCTACTAAAGATACGTGAACGGTTTTACTGGGTCCACTGTCGTGACGATGTCGAGGACTGGTGTCGCAAATGTACAACTTGTGCGACTATAAAAGGACCACAGACTCGTAGTAGAGGTGCATTGAAGTTGTACAATGTTGGTGCACCATGGGAAAGGATAGCCCTAGACGTTGCGGGACCGTTTCCGGAAAGTGAAAGTGGTAACAAGTATTTCATGATTGTAATGGATTACTTCACTGAGTGGCCGGAAGTCTTCGCCATTCCAAATCAAGAAGCTTCAACAGTTGCAGATAAACTAGTTCATGAAGTCTTCTGTCGTTTTGGAGTACCCTTGGAGATTCACAGCGACCAAGGAAGGAATTTTGAGTCCCAAATATTCCAGGAAACTTGTCGAGTTATGGGTACTCATAAAACGAGAACAACTTCTTACCACCAACAATCGGATGGAATGGTGGAACGATTTAATCAGACTTTGGAGAGATACCTGGTAAAAGTGGTGGAGAACCGGCAACGGGATTGGGACAAGCATATACAACCGTTTTTGTTGTCATACCGAAGTGCTGTTCACGAAAGCACATCAGTGACAGCAGCTTTCGCAAACTTTGGTAGAGAATTACGGCTGCCTGCAGACCTGATTACCGGAATACCACCTGATGCCCCACGAAGTATAACCGATTATGCGAATGACTTGCGGAACAAAATGAATGACATCTATGAGCACGTCAGACAATCGGGTCAGCAAATGTCTGAAAAGATGAAAACCCGTTATGACCGCAAAATGAACAATTAAGGATTCGACGAAGGTTCACTAGTGTGGTTGCACAATCCAGTTCGCAGTAAAGGGAAATCTCCTAAGCTTCAAGCTAAATGGGACGGGCCGTACCAAATTGTGACGAAAATCAATTACGTAACCTACCGCATACAAAAAGGTACAAGAAGTGCTCCTAAGATCGTCCATGTGGATCGACTGGCGCGTTATTATGGGGCCGATAATGCTCGGGACTAGCATGTCTTAGGCCCTCCTAAGACATGCTAGTCCCGTCACTTTGACTTTGATTAATTCTGGCGCGTAACACTGCCCCCTGGCAGTGTTACGCGCCAGAATTAATCAAAGTCAAAGTCAAAGTCAAAGTCAAAGTCAAAGTCAAAGTCAAAGTCAAAGTCAAAGTCAAAGCATTTATTTCAAATAACCATTTACAGGTACTTTTGAATTGTCAGAGTCAGTCAGTCAAAAACATGAAGCTATTTGCACGTTCCAAAGCGTAGATCTCTATGGAGAAGAACGTGCAAGAAACTCCACGGACACTCTTTTAAACCATTTTATGATTTACAATAATCCTGGTTACAATATCTTTGTTGCTTCTATATGTGAGAACAATGTAAAGGAAGAGAAGAAAAAAAGAATTGTAAGTATCAAATAAACTATTGAAATAAGCCAGCGACAGCTAAGAGATGACCAGTCTCCACTGATGGCGCCCGTTCACGAACATGACGCGTGTATAAGCAGATAAAGGGTATATTATTTACCTATTATTTATATACATGAATTATTTAAATATGTCATTTAGCTTATTCTTAGAAAATAATATATACTTATATACTTAACATATATAACATAATATATTTAATATGACATATTTATAGAATATATATAATATAACAATTATATAATATATATAATAATACATAACATAATTATATAATATATACAATATACAATATATTCTATAAGATTGTGAATAATACAAGTTTTATTTATACCATTAATTTATTCTTGGCAGTAATATATAAAACACCCTATCAGTTAACATATATATTCACATTTACATACACAATAATAAAAACATAGTAATATTAAACCAGTATACTTATCTATAATTTGTTCAACCTCTAGCACAGAGAGACGTCTGTTCTCCACGACTGACAGCCAACAAGTGTCCTTGCTCAGGCGAAACAACGTCTTTTATACAGAAATCCCTACTACTCAGTTACAAACGGATGGACTATTTTAAATGAAGATTTATTTTAATAACGGCTATTAAAATCATAGTTTAGCTTAAAAATACATGATATTGCTTATAATGACAAATTTATTTTAAATTGACAATAATTGAGTATGTTTACAATATAAATAAATTCATAAAATAACGGTTTATGAACAAACTTTAAATATAGAATCAGATTAACACAAATCGAAGAAACACATTTTAAATAAAAAACAAATAATAATTGAGTATGTCCGGAATCAATAGACCACTAAATAATAATATTCTAACACGGCCATACTGACATGTACTTCGTTCTCGAAGTACAAGCTATATATTATCATAATACAATTAAGTAATATATTTATACAATATTCGTTACATAATCATCTTTCATAATCATATCTTACTGTATGTGGCCAAACACCCGCCATCAGTGACGCTCAATCACCTGCAGTCAGTGAATGCCGGACAACAGTCAAGAAAAAGCTCATTGTACAATAATCCATTCATTCTTACACATTATCATCATAATTATAATATTCACAATTGTATTCCATAATAATCTCTTTCATTGATCTTTTAATACACATTTTTCTCTTTTTTTTTTTACAATCATCGTGTTTATAATAAAATTAAAACTACATCCTTCATACAAGATTATCTTCTGCACTTGAGTTTTCTTCAGCCCAATTACCAGGCCATAGACGAAGTTTTTCTTTGGCAACTGTGATATTTCTCAAATTTCCAACACCCCTTAATGAAAACCTGTCATTTTCTAATATACTGATTATTTCATAGGGTCCCTTAAATTTTGCCTTTAATTTGTCATGTCGTCTATGGTCCTGATTTACATAAACAGTATCGCCTATGTTATATTCTATACTATCTCTACGAGTTTGATCAAAACGTTCTTTAGATTTGTTAGCCACATTTATAAGGCGCTGCCGTGCCAACTGCCTATCAGAAGTTACGTCTATAATTTCGTTTTCATTATGATCTATTACTTCGTCTAATCGAGCTTGTATACAAGGAACATTAGAAGTTCTGCCCACAAGCAGCCGCATAGGTGAAAATCCAGTCGACTTTTGAATTGTAGTATTAAGAGACAGTTGGACTTTCCACAAAACGCTCGGCCAGTCTGACACGTCAGTACAAGAGGTACTAATCATATTTGTAATTGTGGACACGTATCGTTCTACTTGGCCGTTTCCACGTGGGGTACCGGTAGCTATCATGTGATGTCTAACCTTCCAGTTATCAAATAGCTCTTGTATTTGTCTTGAACAAAAATTTGTTCCACGATCAGTAATAATTAACGATGGTGTACCAAAATCAGTGAGAGAATTACGCAAAATATCGACCAGTTCTTGGGCACCCATTGTTTTTAGTGGCTTTAAAATACAGAATTTTGTAAAACCGTCGATTATAATAAGCAAATGTTTATAACCATCAGGAGATTGTGGAAATGGTCCTGTACAGTCTAAATGGACTGTATGGAAAGGTATAGGTATCTTTTCAATAGGATGTAGCATTCCTTGCTTTGGTCCATGATGAGCTTTCTTTTCTACACAAATTAGACAATGAGCAATATACTTTTTTATGAATTTATATATTCCAGGAAACCAAAAGTATTCCAGTATTTTTTGATAAGTTTTATCTAAACCCACATGGCAATTCTCATCATGAAACAAATGAAGAATACTGAGCCTACTTCCTTTTGGAATATATAATTTAGGCGCAGCTGTTGGGTCAGTTTTGTAATGAAGTAAATTGTTTCGAACCATGTACTGGTTAAAATCTAAATCTCCAGCTCTAACTTTTTCTATCAGTACTCGAGTTTCCGGATCCCTGTCCTGAGCAGTTTCTAACCAGGATCGCGGTGGCGGTAAATTTATTAGATTAATAGATATATTATCGGTTTTGAGAGGGACTGATACCCTAGACAAGGCATGAGATGTGTTATTAAAATTACGGTCTACTTCAGGATTTCGACTAAGATAATCAACATGATTAACGAACTTGCCCTTTCTATATACAACCTCAAAAGAAAAATCTTGCATATAGGTCCACCATCGTGCGACTCGAGGTGATAGATCCTTTTTATTAACTGTAGATTTTATGGCATTACAATCAGTAATAACCTTAAAATGTATTCCCAATAGGTAGACGCGAAAATGTTTTAATGCATTGAATATTGAAAGGGTCTCCAATTCGTAAGAATGGTATCGGGACTCGCAGGGACTCGTTTTTTTACTGAAATATGCCACTACCTTATTTAGACCACTATGTTTTTGTAACAGTATGGCACCGTATCCTATCGCACTAGCATCAGTGTGTAATTCTGTTTCAAAGTTCGGATTGAAAATGGATAATAAAGGTTCTTTTGTTAAACAGTTCAAAATATAATAACGAGCTTGCTCTTGTTCCGATCCCCATTCCCACTTTTGGTCATTTTTGACGAGTTTAGTAATACAAGAAGCCCTAGTAGAAAATTCTGGTATAAATCGTCTAAAATAGCTTGCAAGCCCCATAAATTGTCTAACTTGCTTGACGTTCGCCGGGACTGGGGAATTGACTAAAGCAGATACTTTTTTTTGGCTAGGTTTTACACCTTCATGTGAAATAGTACGGCCTAAGTATTCAATGCTAGTTTCAAAAAACTTACATTTACTCAAATTAATGGAAAACCCTGCATCACTTAAAGCTTTGAGTGTTTGATCAAAATAATCAAGGCCTTCTGGGATAGTGCCAAATGGTATTAAAAGGTCATCTATGTACACTAGAATAAACTTAAGATGTTGTACTGCCTTCGTTATAGCCCTTTGAAAAACTGAAGGTCCATTGCATATGCCAAATGGCATTTTTAAAAATTCAAAATGGCCATCGGGTGTAACGAAAGCAGTATACTTTACGGATTCAGGTGATACAGAAATTTGGTAGAAACCGTTTTTCATGTCAATTGAAATGTAGTATTTTGCTTGTCCTAATCGGTCTATCTGGTCATCGATGAGAGGGAGAGGATATCGTTCCTTTTCAATGTTTTGATTTAGTGCTCTGTAGTCTACACAAAGTCTGTCACTGCCATCTTTCTTTTTTACCAAGAGAACTGGACTAGCGAATTCAGATTCACTTTCTTGTATGATTTTCTTTTGTATCAAATCGCCAATTATTTGTTTCACCCTCTCCCTTTCAATCGGTGCCAAACGATAGGGGCGATAATTAATTATTTTATTGGTTTTCAAACGTATATTAAGTTGTCCCGTTTTTACTGTGCTTATGTAAGTGTCAGTTGGTATGACGGTAGGATAATTTTGCAAAATGTTGATTACATGGTTTTGCAAACATCTATCTAAGTGACTGAGAGACTCCATGAATTTTTTAAAGTCAATAAACGGTTCAGCTTGAGACTGGAGTGACGCAATCGTTAACTTAAGCCCATCATTTTTTATTTTTACTAATTCGGTGCCTACAGAATCTAATACGATAGCTACATCAGGATATTTATATACTACATTACGTCCAATAATACAATCGTAACGGAAATCCGAGTCTTTTGCCACATATAATTCTATTTCTTTGCATAAGTCCCTAAAATGGACTGGTACTAATATTTTAGCAAAAACATGGAGCTTCCCGTTACCAATACCATCTAAATATAATGAACATGGAAAGAAGTTACATCCAAGGCGCCCGGCTACAGATTCTTTTATTATACTACAGTCTGCGCCGGTATCTAACAGACAGTCAATTTCGACGCCATTAACATTTATTTTAGTGAATTTGTTTGCTAGTCATTTAGCTTCTGAAATATTTATAGTTTTATCTTGTTCGCGATGTTGAAAACGGTGAAAGCATCTATCAGATGAATGACCCATTTTGTTACAAACTGTACAGGGTATACGATGAAAACATTTTTCAAATGTGTGACCCTCTTTCTTACAGAAAGAACAAACATCCTTAATAGTTTTGATGGTCTGCAAATTTTTATATTGACTACTCGATTCTTTATCAGTAGAGTGAACTGCATTTTTCAAACAACGAGCCATTAAATGTCCACTTTTACCACATGTGTAACACGTTTTATCATCTCTAGGTTTTAACTCGTTATTCGACTTAAATCGTTTCGCATTATTAGCAGTGGTCTGATTAGAGTTTATAGCCACCTCCGAGGATCTTTTTTTAGCGACCTTTTCATATGTGGAAAATAAGGAGATCAATTCGGGAATGGTACAGACAGAACTATTTAAGCTAGCCATCCTAACGTTAACTTCGGTTATTCCTCCGCATACAAGCTCAATCAGTTGTGGTTGCGTAAATGCTACTTTAGTACTGCGTAATAATCTAACCTTTTCCCTAGCAAATTCGCAGTAGGTGTCAGCAGAGTCAGAAGTATACAGCACAGCTTTTGACAACTTTTCAGAGAGGTTCTTCTTTTCTGGGTATAAATCTACCAGATCTTTGCGGAAAGTTTCCCAAGAACGTTCGAACTCTGGTTCCCAGGTTTCGAACCATGCTAATGCAGAACCCCGAAGGGCCTTACCTGCTTTAGCGGCTTGTTGAATACTGCTCCACTTAAATTCAGCACCAAGTTTCTCGATACTTCTGCACCAAGTCTCTGCTCCGTTGTCATTTTTGTCAGGATCGAAAAGCGGTAGTGCGATGTCATCATGGCGCTGATTCGCTGTTACTGCATCGCGAATGGCTTTCACCATACTTTCCAATAACTGAGACGGCTCCATAATCTAAAATAAAAATAAACAAATATATTTCTTGGGCAAGAGGTTTTTATTCATCCCACTTCTGATATAAGCAGATAAAGGGTATATTATTTACCTATTATTTATATACATGAATTATTTAAATATGTCATTTAGCTTATTCTTAGAAAATAATATATACTTATATACTTAACATATATAACATAATATATTTAATATGACATATTTATAGAATATATATAATATAACAATTATATAATATATATAATAATACATAACATAATTATATAATATATACAATATACAATATATTCTATAAGATTGTGAATAATACAAGTTTTATTTATACCATTAATTTATTCTTGGCAGTAATATATAAAACACCCTATCAGTTAACATATATATTCACATTTACATACACAATAATAAAAACATAGTAATATTAAACCAGTATACTTATCTATAATTTGTTCAACCTCTAGCACAGAGAGACGTCTGTTCTCCACGACTGACAGCCAACAAGTGTCCTTGCTCAGGCGAAACAACGTCTTTTATACAGAAATCCCTACTACTCAGTTACAAACGGATGGACTATTTTAAATGAAGATTTATTTTAATAACGGCTATTAAAATCATAGTTTAGCTTAAAAATACATGATATTGCTTATAATGACAAATTTATTTTAAATTGACAATAATTGAGTATGTTTACAATATAAATAAATTCATAAAATAACGGTTTATGAACAAACTTTAAATATAGAATCAGATTAACACAAATCGAAGAAACACATTTTAAATAAAAAACAAATAATAATTGAGTATGTCCGGAATCAATAGACCACTAAATAATAATATTCTAACACGTGCATCAGCACCATTCAGCTCAACCATTTTGAAGGGAACCGAATGATCCGATACACGCGCCACCATCAGCGAGACATTCGAAAGAGCATGACAAACCCTCAACTGCCCCTGCTCATTCATGTCAAACAAGGAAACCATCTATTAACATAAAAAGGCTCCATGGTCCTCACATTTACAGGATTCCAAAATAAAAAAAATGCTTCTACTTTATATAAATAATAATAATGTCGGATTCATAACGTTAAAAGTTACTACTAGCGCCATCTAGTATCGGGTAGCAGAACTAGTAGAGTCAAGATCCTTCTAGACATTTCGATGCTAGAACATTCTAGAGTTTTCAATATCTGGTTAGTCGGGACCGGTTTTTACCTAAGTTTAAAA
Source organism: Melanchra persicariae (assembly GCA_947386135.1). NCBI lineage: Eukaryota > Metazoa > Arthropoda > Insecta > Lepidoptera > Noctuidae > Melanchra > Melanchra persicariae. The sequence goes on along the minus strand of OX376661.1, from coordinate 579,965 downwards.
TGTCAACATGCGCACTTTATTTTACTATGCATGCAAGAGCGAGCGAAGCGAGCTCGGGACTTGGGGCACCCCGACTCGGACAGGTTAGGTTAGAAGGGCGGGGTCTTTCAGACCCTTCGTGGTTATCAGAAATAGGAGCCCCGCAAAGCGGGTTCCGTCGACTAAGCCCGAATAAAAAATGCATTATTTAATTCTAGTATAATACTCTGTACTTCGATATAGGTCTTTCACTGTGTGTCACTTTTGTAGATAATTATTATTAGTCGGGAAATGCTAGAGGATTGATTGATTTTTATACAACTTTGTTTAAATTGCGTTATGCTTTCATGTTATACACGTCAGCAGAACGCAAATTGAATAGCATCTCCGTCATGTAAGACCAAGGCGTATATGTATTGTCACACCACACAGAAGCCAGTTAAGGCTTTCTCCACACGACTATACAAGGGATGTTTTCACGCCTCCACGGCCACCATGTGTTGCTTTGATCCTCACTCAAAGGATGCCTTCGCCCCCACCAACCGTGTCTCCACGTTGCCGTCGTGGTGGGGCTTGCGTGTCTCAATGATCTTGGGGGCTTTGCCGGTAGAGCCACTCATGCCGGAAGGTCCCAAGTGAGAGACCAGACCAAGAGAGACACAAGAGGGGCACACCGTTCGGAGACTTGAGCAGTGTTCGGGTCCTCGGACGGTGTGCGTCTCATTGGCTTGCTCGCTGCTCTCTGGTACGCGTCTGATCATCAGACGTGACTGTGAGGGCAGCGAGCAAGCACTGAGAGAGAGGGGGAGAGGAGGGGAGATAGGGACCGCACCCTCAAAAAGGAAACAATGAATAGAGACACTGCAAGAGATGATATACCCCAGGGCGGTCCGGACTGCATAGCAGCCCGGGAATCCGCCACGCCTCGTGCGTCAAGCCCCTCGTATTCTGGGGGGGGCAACAGTGCTCTCTATTTTCCGTTTGCCAAGGGCAACAGTGGCCGAGGAGGCCCCCGATCCGAATTATCCTTTCAGGACCTGATCGGGTTTGATGTCAGCTCGCCCGACGAAGAGTCGGCCGGGCAGAGCGCGGGCGAAGGCGCGCTGCACTGGGAGGAGGGCTCGCTTGAGCGTCGCACGGGTGTAGAGTCGGAGTCCGAGTTGGACTCCGACGACCTGGCGACCGTTAGCTCGGCGAGCCCTGTACCCGAGGGGGCGGGGGCTGCTGCGGAGGACTCCAGGTCCTTCCGCAAGCGGCCCAGATCAGAGGAGGACCGGGGGTCGTCCGGCAGCGAGGAGGTAGCCTCGGCTCGAAAGATCCCCACCAGCAGGCGGGGCAAGGGCCGAGAGGGAGGCAAGGGGAGACTGCCCGCCTCCAAGGTGGCTGGTCAGCGAGCCGGGGAGCTCGTCGCTGACGGACGACCCCCCGTAGAGGGCGGTCGCAGGGCTCCTGGTTCGGAGTCCTCCGGCGGTGGGCCGGATGACTCCGGACAGGAGCGTGTTCGGAGGGCCGGGTTTGCGGAGGTTGTAGAGGCCGCGCTTCGCGATGTGGCCTTGAAGAGGAAGTTGTCCTCCAAGAACAAGGCCATAAGCGAGGCGATGGCCTCCATTCTGGCGGCAGCGGAGGGTAACCCAGGGGGGCCTCCGCGGGACGAGATGTCCAAGCTGCGGGCGGAGGTCGCCCGCTTGGCTGCCGCCACGGAGCGCCTCCAGAGGGAGAATGCGGGGCTCCGAGCAGACCTGGCCAGGCTCCAGGGAGCCGGCCCACAGGGGGCGCCTAAAGGGGGAAGCAGGGAGAACAGCCAGCCCGTGCCGCAGGAGGGCCAGGTGCTGGACCTGGTGCGGCAGGAGATGGCTGCCTTCCAGGCGCGGTTTTCCGTCCTGGAGGGCATCGTCCTGCGCCCCCCGTTAGCGACGAGTGGGAAGGCTCCAGGCCGGAAGGCGGCGTCGTACGCGGCCGCCGTGGCTGCCACACCGGGGTCGTCCGGCCAGGACAAAGGGTCCGGGCCGGCACCCGCGAAGCCGGTGTCGGGAAAACCGGACCCGGCCCCGGGAAGGAAGAGGAAGGGTGGGGTTGCTGCGCGGACGGCGAAGGCTCCTGCGCCGTCTGAGCAGCAGCTCCCCCCGGCTTCCTCGCCTTCAGCTCCTCCCCCGGCTCAAGCCGAATGGCAAGTTGCCGGGGAGAAGAAGAAGGCGGGAAAGGCAGCCAGGGCGGCAAAGAGGCGGGAAAGAAGGCGGCGGCAGCGAGCGCGAGGCGTCGCGGCTGCGCTCCGCGCCCCGAAGACCGCGGCTGTAGTCTTAACGCTGCAGCCGGACGCGGTGAAGAGGGGCGTGACGTATGCCAATACGCTCACCAAGGCCAAGGAGGCCATCAACCTTGGTGAGCTTGGCATCGTCGGGGGTCTCCGGCTCAGGGTCACCATGACCGGGGCCAGGATGCTCGAGATCCCTGGAGCAGGCAGCGGTCCGGCCGCGGACGCTCTAGCCGAAAGGCTTAGGGCGTCCTTGGGCGCGGATGACGTCCGAGTGTCCAGGCCCACGAAGTGCATAGATATGCGCATCTTGGGCCTGGACGACTCCGTCACGGAGGAGGAGGTGTTGGCCGCCGTCGTCAGGACGGGGGGGTGCTCTGCAGAGGAGGTGAAGGCGGGCACCATCCGTCCTGACAACACGGGCATGCGAACCGTAGTGGTGAGCTGCCCCGTGTCGGCGGCCAAGAAAGTCTCGGAGGGCCGAAGGCTTTTGGTGGGCTGGGTCTCCGCGCAGGTAAAACTGCTGGAGCCCAGACCTCTGAGGTGCTTCCGTTGCCAAGTTGGCAACCACGTGGGAGTACGCTGCACCTCGGAGGTGGACCGCAGTGACCACTGCTTCCGCTGTGGTCAGCCCGGTCACAGGGCCGGCTCGTGCGACGCCGCGCCGCACTGCTTCGCATGTGCGGCAGCTGGCAAGCCGGCCGATCACTGGGCTGGGGGCAAAGCCTGCGGTCCACCCGCCAGGGCCGGGTCGAGGAGAAAACCCTCCTCCACCGCCGCCGCCGCCGCCGTCGCTTCCGCCGCAGCCGCCGCCACCGTCGCCGCCGCTGCCACTGCTCGGGAGGGGGCCGAAATGGAGTGCCAGTAATGGCCCCATTTCGCCTCCTCCAGACGAACGTCAGTCGCTGCGCCTCTCAGGAACTGACGCTCCTGGGCAAGGCGCAGTGACTGACGCCTGCGGACAGCGAGCAATGGGTAGCTCGCTGTCCGATCAGGTCAGGCCAGAGTCGACGGCGCGTTCACTCCAAACGCGCCGTCAGCAACGAGCAGTCGGCAACGGAGACGGGGCCCGCCAGGGCCAGAGCCTGCCAGGGTTGCGGAATTGTTCGAAAGAGTTACCGCGGCCCTGGGAAGAAAGGCACTAGGAGGACTAAGGGTGGGTTTTAGTCAGTAAAAGTCTGACACTCCCTGCCGCTCCACCCAGAGCGGGAGGGGTCATTTGATGATTTCCCATCCTATAAAAAAAAAAAAAAAAAAAAAAAAAAAAAAAGGATGCCTTCGCCCTGAATACTGCCATTCGGCTTTGTGCCCAAGCTAGACTTGGGCACAAAGCCGAATGGACACCCTGATACAAATACACTGCGGTAGGCATACCTACACTTCTATCTATAGTAGGTGATATTTAATTAATTGATGATCGTTCAGAAGTCACAGAACTCAACTCATGAATATGAACTTTTAACGTGTGTACCCGAATTTAAAAGTAAAACTTTTACAATGAGACCAACGCTGGAATAAAAAAAACGATCTCTGTTTCCGTCATTTTGTCGAGTAATAGCAGATATCAAACACATGTTTTTTTAGGGTACCTTACCCAAGCACAACCAACGAAACTCTATTACTAAGCCTTCGCTCTCTGTCCGTCTGTCTGTCAGCGGGCTGAATCCCATGAATCGCAATAGGCAGACGAGAGTCACCGCGGCGTTGGAAACCAAAAGGCATTATTGAAGGAACACGAGTGGGTTTCAAAACACTGTCAATAAATTAAAAGTCACCCTCTGTGTGATACACTTAACTATGTACTATATTTTCCAAAGAGAATTCGAAATTGTGTAAAATCAGTTCTGCTTCTACGGCGGAGCTTTGATCGTGGTTAAAACAAAGGAATGCCTTTCATTCCTCGTGCTTTAGACAGTTTGCTATAACTTCGCTCTAAGGATTGTAGTGTTGTCACGAATCTATTGCTCAAAGGGTTTGGAATGTCTTCTCCAAGCTAGTAGGTCGTATAGTATAGAATCCATTGTTCAAATTTCAGTACTTATTGGTATAAGAGGACACATCCTCTGAAATATTGCAAAAATATATAGTTTTTTTAAAACAGTACCCTTAGTGTTTCTCCTTAGGAAACGACCTATTGGACCGTGCACTACCATCTGACGTTTAATAAGTGCGCATGTACCCCTATGTGAAACGAAATATATTGCTTTCATTATTTAAATTTTGAATAAGTGTAAGTGCTCCTAAACACAAAAGTATTGGCTTTAAAAGCACTCGCTCACTACACATTTATAAAATAGCATATTTAAATGACTTTGTTTTTTATAACACCCTATAGTTCCAAACGTGTTCTAAACAGTGACAGATTTTCTGATAGTTTTTTTCCTAAAATCTAAAACGCTCGTGAGTGCACTTCGGCCTCTCCACCTAGGTCAGCCGCTGGCCTAAAAAAGTGTCATTTAGCGAGCTTAAGAATTTAAGCCCCGAATTTAAAATTCATAGACTAGCTGACGACCTGGTGGTCACTGAAATTACAAAACAGATTTTACTGTATAAAGCAGAACTAGCTCAAACTTATAAACTAAACTTTGATTTAAGTTATGATTACTGACTCCAATAGACAATTATTTGTTAATGAATTATACCGGTTGTTAAATCTTAGTAGTCTGTCTACTGATTTACTAATGATAGGTGATGTAAATATAAACTTAAAAATAAAAAATAATAACATCTGCTCTGAATATTTAAATAAAATGAGTGAACTAGGCTTACATTGTGGGATTAACCAATTTACTAGGGTTGAAAAAACTAAAAACAACAAAAAACAGGTTATCATTACTCGGTCATGCATTGATCATGTGTTCCTGCGACGAGTATGCGGAAGCGACGCACACACCGCCGTTATAAACACTGCGCCAGCTGATCCTACATAATAGGCTGCGCATGTGTGATACCGGCCCATGAGTTGACCGTCACTCCGTGTACTATCACTCGTCTAGATAACAAGCGTGTGAGTGATAGGCTTGTGAGCGTCGACTGGACACCTGCACTCGATTATCAATGTCCTGAACACATACTAGATTTTATTTTAGATAAATTTAAGCAAATTTATAAGGAATGTAAAATAAGCATTAGTAAGAATAATATATATAAACTTAAAAAATGTGCATGGGTTAATAATAAAGTAAAATTTATGTGCAAAAAAAGGAATAAACTTTATAAAATTTGGAAAAGTGAACCTACTAACTTAACAAATAGAATTTTATACAATAAATATCGAAATAAAACAAATAAATATATAAATTACGTTAAAAATAAATACTATAAGACCGAAATTAGTAAAAACTTCCGGAATTCTAAAAAAATATGGAGTATTATTAATTCATTATGTGGGAACATTACGAAGTCAATAGAGGAAGTCGTTTTCAAGGCTTTTAATCGTCAGGAAAAAGACTTAGCCAACACATTTGCAGATGAATTCCAGCAAAATGTCGATAATATAACAAAACCTTGCAGCAACACCATACTAGACCCGCTGACGTACTGTAGTGACTGTGGCATGTCGCTACGAATTAACAAAATTACAAATGAAAAAATTTACAAAATTATAAATAACCTAAATATAAATAAAAGTCCTGGCTATGACGAAATACGAGTTTCCGCCTTAAAATATGTTTCACAAAAAAATTCTCCAGTCATTACACACCTTATTAACACTAGTTTAAAAACCTGCACTTACCCTGACATATTAAAAATAGGTACTTTTCGTCCTATCCATAAAAAAGGATCCTTAAAAGACTACAATAATTATAGGCCTATCACAATTTTGTCAAGCATTGACAAAATAGTTGAGCGTTGCATTGGTGATAAAATAAACCATTTTATAAGTGAGAACAAAATAATAAACCATAAGCAATTTGGCTTTCAGAGAGACCGAAGCGCCGCTCAACTTTTGTGTCAATTTAGCAACGAAGTCAATACATATCTAAATGAAAAAAAACATATTTTAATAATTTTTATTGATTTTAGTAAAGCCTTCGACACACTTAAATATAATACACTTTTTCAAAAATTAGAATGCAACGGTATTAGAGGTCCTCTTCTTCAGTGGTTTATGAGCTACGATAGCAACAGATATACAACTGTGAAGCTGGGAAACTCGTATAGTGAATGAAATTAACAACTTAAGGCACGGCACAGGGGTCAATAGTTGGGCCTACAGAATACCTACTCTACGTCAACGATATGTGCAATACTATAGGGGTAGGCTCTGTATACCAGTTTGCCGATGACACCTGCATCGTGGTAGCTGATAAAGATATTAAAAAGGTCTTCTTCAAACTAACTTTGACTTATTATGTAAATGGTCGCACGATGTTGGTCTCGTCATAAATGCTGATAAAACCAAAGCAATGCATATACATTCTTCACATAATAAAGCCACTTCCACTCCCTCCATCAAGGCGCATAACTATGACTGCCTTCACGCAGTATGTACCGGTATCTGTAGCTGTATATCATTGGAGTTCGTCAAAGAACACAAATACATTGGTCTTATAATCGACTACAAATTTAATTGGGTCCCCCACATTAACTACCTATGTGATAGACTAAGATCTATCCTGGGTCGAATAATCGTACTTAAACATAAAATGCCATATAAAACCTTAAGACTACTATACCTAGCCCTGGCTGACTCCATAATTAGTTATGGACTCAGTAGCTACGGTAGAACTTATAAAACTAACTTAGATAAAATTTACAAACTACAGCAACGAATTCTCAAAAATATTGTACCCCTTAAAATTAAAACAAAATACCAAAATAATTATTCTGAACTATTTCATTATTGCAACATATTGCCCATACAAAACATGACCAAACTTTCAATATTAAAAGATGAATATAGCAATATAAATAAATTAATTAAGAAAACACGTCATCCTAAATTAAGAACTTTATCTACACTCACAACGTAATGTTCCAAATATGAGTTCAAAAACGAATGCATAAATGCATACTTTTTTTTCGTGGATAGGTAAAATTTAAAAAAAAAACCATTACAGTTCAACATTTTCCTTCGATTTTTAAACAACTGCATCATAAAATAACTTTTTAATTTTTATAGCACACTTTTTCTTTTTAATTTTTGGCGCGGGCTCATTGGCTTAAGTCAATGAGCCAGCTTTTATCTTTGTCTATGTTTGAGCGCGCTGCGCAACATTCGAATACGCAATGAGAATATCCGCCATATTGGAATTAACTATTTTGTCAATTATTTTATTTCAACTGTATGAGTGAAGATAAAATAGTGTATGCAACGGCATATAATTAGGTATTAAAACACTCGTGTGATGCTATTATCACACTCGGCTACGCCTCGTGTGATAAACCCACACTCGTGTTTTAATAACCCTTTTTATATGGTCGTTGCATAAACTACTATTACCAAACATGAAAACTTTTACATTGCCTAAATACAACAATACATACGGTATGAGAACATACACCTACATACTACCAAAAATAATAAACCAACTACCTGCGGACATACAAAATAAATACCTCTGCAACCCTAAAAAAGCAAAAAGTGAATTAAAAAAGCATTTTTTGCAAATTAAACATTATGAGTATATACTTTAGTTTGATATACTTACTACCATCTTCATTTGTGCTAATGTGCAAAATTTGCATTTGCATTTGGATTTGTAGTTAAATTTTTTTTTTTTTTTAACTCTAATGTAAAACTTAAAAATTTCTCACCTGTTTTTTAGTAGAAATTGTATTGGAAATAATTATTCCGAACTCACTAACCATACATAAGCCATCTAAGGCTTCTGTGGTTTTTAGCACATAAGTATATTGTAAATCAGTGATAGATATTTTGAACATTAATAATAAAAAATAAAAAAAATTAACGTTTGCCTAGCCATACAATTTTTTACATTTATTATTTTGTTACGAGCTCGTGGCTTAAAACTAACAACAACACTGGTCTATCTACAAGGTTCATCAACGCTTGCCGAAGTCGGCCCGTGGATGGGTGACCGGATGGTCAACCATCCACGGGCCGACTGTGTGGATACACATAATGTCTCTTTGTCTCAGAAAGGTTGTCATTTTAAGATCCTACCGATAACTAGGAGCCAGAAAATCTAAGGGTGTTACTATACCAATCGATTGAGCGTCAATCGATGTCATCTATCGACATCGATCGATGTTGATTGATTGGTGTGGTAGCTTTGGCTGATCGACGGATACCGGGTGATAAAAAATTGATTGACCGCCGATCAATGCGATTGATCGACGTTGGTCGATTGGTGTGGTAGCTTAGACTGATCGAAGAAAGAACTAGAAAGTCTCGATCGACTATGACTAATTCATTCTACCATCGATCGATGGCATAAATTGACGATCGATCGACTCGTGTAGTAGAAACTATTGATCGACGTCGATTCATTTGTTAAAAGGCATAAACTATTTTAACTTACAGACCGACAATTCAACCTTATTTATCTGTATCGACATTAATGCACAGGCCGACGGTTCACGGTCTACCGAAGGCCGGCGCTGAGGCCGCATGAATAATACACCGATTCACATTCGCTAATTCAATGATGTATCGAACGCTCCGAGAATCACATCGGAGGTCAGACAATGTCAGAGGTTGGAGTGTCGTGGGAGGGGGGTGGGGGTACTAGTTGCATTACGTTTGCTATTGAAGTAAAGGCAATTATGGCAATGTCAGTCGTGACTTGACATGTTCTGACGACGGTAAGAAAAAAAGGGGTACATCTGAGAAAAAAATAAAACGGAGAAAATGTTGAAATCTAAAATGTTTAATTGTTTTTCTCGACCAAACTAGACTTTTCTATGGTTTTAACAATTAAAAGTTTTTATAAAAATTACATTAACTAATTTATTTATTCGTGTCAAAATGCTAAGACTTTGTGATGTTTTATCTTCTCTTTAAATATTTACTCATTGTCAAAAACTTTTTAACCATTACTTAATTAAAATATTGTTTTAGAGATTCTAAATTCAAATTCTTCATATAAAATTTTGAATAAAGAATCTGCTTATCAGTATTTTAGTCATGATATGGTTACAACGTTTTATGAATACGTATGTTAGTATAATAGTAAGCTTCCCGCGTTCGGCATCCCTGCTGACTTTTGCAACTGGATTTCCGACTTCCTCAGTGAGCGATCGATCAGAGTGGTCATAGATGGCTACTCATCGGATCGTATGGCCATTGATGCCTCAGGGGTCTGTTTTTCTGTGACTCTATTTCTGCTGCACATCAAAGACATGCTGCAACTAGGTGCAATCGGGTACGCAGATGACAGCACAGTCTCAGAAAGATGCCTGTCCGGTGCAGGTGCCAGCAGAGAAGAAACAGCTACTCTTAGAGAGGCCACGGTAGAGCGAATGAATTTGACCTTAAATCTCGATTCCCAGTGGGGCGACGATAATCTGGTCAATTTCAATGCTCTGAAATCACAGACGTGTCTTTTCACTGTCAAAAGAGTCCGTTTCAGTTATATCCTACTTTGTGCGTCTGTACCTGTTACCGATCGCCTGGAGCTTTTCAGCATGGAGCTGACGTCTAATATCAACTTCGGCTCAACCATCGAGTCAAAAGCACTACTCACACCTACTGCAGCCAAGAAACTAAATAGAGTTAGGCGATACTTCACATCTGGACAGCTTCTGAGTCTGTACAAAGCACAGTCCGTTCCTGTATGGAGTATTGCAGCCACTTATGGGATGGCTTAGCAAAATACCAGCTTGCTGCATTGGATTCGGTGGAAACCAGGGGGGAAAAAGGGCTTATTGGCGACGAGACGCTGGTGGCTAAGCTTCACAGCCTGGCTTATCGGCGTAGTGTTGCTTGCCTGTCGGTCTTCTACAGACTGTACTTCGGAGAGTGTGCGCTGGAACTCCACGATCTGATCCTACTATCACCCTTTTATCACCGGAATACCAGACGTACTGCTGAGTACAATCCGTACTTGGTCAATGTCCCACTAGTCGTACTCAGCATTTTTCCACCACATTTATTATGCGCACAGCCAAAGTGTGGAACTCTGTGCCAGCGTCTGTGTTCCCTTCCACATATAACCCGCCTGCCTTCAATGCAAGAGTGAACAGGCGTCTTCTGGCAAGCTCGATCCATCATAGACGTCATCTATCGCGTTCTATGTCGATCGATGTCAAAAGCAAGCTCATTCCTCAATAAAAAAAATTAAAAAAGTATACAGGGTGATTTTTTAAAGTTTGCATGTATGGCCAAATCCGAAACTATATGGAATATCGAAAGGAGGAAAGGACACGGAAAGGAGTCTCCAACGCGATTTTGATGGAAACTAAAACTGCATCATTGCATTTTTTTTTCACGGTATTCCTAGCTAGGAATCGACACGTTGATTTAAAAAAAAACACCAGTGTTATTATACCATCTGAAAGAAGTAATAGTACATGGCAAACTAAAGGAAAGCGCCAATTCTTGATAATTTACAGTTTTCGTTTTCAACAAAATCGGGTTCGAGATTCCTTTCAGTGTTTTTCTAGATTGATTTCTTAAAGTTTATCATTGGGCCATCCACGCACACTTTAAAAATTCAGACTTTATACTGACAGAGAATTATTAGTAATATTATGCTTATGCGTATATTTCATCTCGTTCGTAAACTTTCGTTTAAAAGTATATCCCTCCTTCTAGCGCAGTCGGGTAACTAAAAAGTCAGCAAGTCAAGCAGCACTCAATATTTCCTAAAATAGAAGATACGCCCCTTTTCCTTTAGGCAACATATTCGTAATGTGCGAGATATTTGAATTTTCTGTGAATGTAGTAATGAAATTATTGAAGGTGTTAACGTACATCATAGCTATTTAAATATAAGAAAAATGGATGTCTTTGTACTAAGGTTAGGGAAGGGTAAACAGGTCACATGTTATTTTCTTCTAATGGCAAGAGTTTTCATGTTATTTTTCAGGGAGATATAAAATTGTAAAGTAGAACAATAATTGATTTTAATTTGACAAGTAACATGAATGATACGGAGATTGTATAATAAGTACAAACGAATAAATAATATTGGGTCAAAAGGATTAAATTTTATATAAATCAAAAATATAAAACTATATAATTATGTTCACGCCATTTTTGTGTTTATTCCATTTTATTAAATCTACTTCATTTTATGATTGCTTGTAACTGTGTCAGTGGCGTGGCCTCACAGAATGCCAGCGATGCATTATTTTTTATTTAAATATCGCTGCACAATGACATTAGACACAGACAATGAGAAATTTTAACTTTTTGCTTGTTTTATATTTTTTAATAACTTCTTTTATTTTATTAATTTCCCTGTGTTCGAGTCCCAAATAAATATTTTTTTCCTAACTATGTAAATGCTCGCTCATCTTAAACAATGATCCTGTAAATTATTCAAAATTCGCAGGAGATTTTCAACACAAACCCTTGTTACGAACCCCTTTATCGTACAAACACTTAGCCATAACATGTAGGATCAAGGATTATGATAATATTGTGTTACTTACCTCTTCGACAGTCTCGTAAAACTTCTCGAAGTGAGAACATTCACGGCGATAGTTTGCCGAATAAAATAGCGTTGTTTTATTACTGTTTTACTCACTATAAATCTTTTGGCGAGATTTTATGAGCACTCTCAATCGCCAATATACTTCACTTCGGAAAAAACCTTCATGGTCGTTGAAAGTGTCATAAAATTACTTGTTCACTATAAAAGAGTTGTTTTTAAAATAGGTTTTATAGATATTATCTCTCATTTTATGTTACAACTTGTACCTCGCGGTTTGTATCCTTCGTCAAATAAGACAATACTAAGTAGAAACCCACACAATGCTTAATTAAATTAATTTAAAATTACCTTTTACATGCGAAGACATTTTCATTAGAAACCTTCCTAAACGAAGTCCTCCCATTAGCATATCTAAGCATAATTCGTCCTCCTTATGCTCATTCTTACAAAGCAAGCAGGCTTCCACCAACAATGATTAATGAAGACGAACGACTTTGAAGTCGCAAAGACAAAGTAGCAAAGACAACTCAACAAAGAACACAAAAGACCCACAAAATATTAATGTTGGTAAACGCTGCGGAGCGTAAAAATGACGCGCGTATAACAGCATCATTTGGGTAAATGCGTCACGGCGTCATACCGTCACGGCAACAGTGCGTCATGACGGTAACTTGCGGCTGTAATGATCAATTAATTTGCGTCGAGTCGCTGCGTCGGCTAATGTGGTGATATCTTGTGCTGATTGTGGGAATTAAGGGCTGAGGATTAGTCGGTGAGCTACGTTTATGTTATAATAGGGCTAATGTAAGAAGTTAATGGTGTTTCCAAAGTTAGTACTTGTCCATGTAGTTTCAAATAAATCAACACTTAAACGAAATGTTGTTCAGTGTTGATGAATCGTTATGAAAATATAGACCTTGCTAGCCTATGTGCTATTTCAGACCATACCTTACCTGACCATATCTTTGTGCCAAATTTCATCCAAATCGGTTCAGCCGTTCCAGCGTGATTGAGTCACAAACATCCATCCTTCCATCCATCTAAAACAGCAGAAAGATAAGATTCATATCCCAGACACACTGAAAAAAAGCAACGGGTTGACGGTCACATGTCCTGACGCGAGTTTAACATGTTTTACCCATTAAGTGCACAACGCCGCTAAAGAAGTTTTAACTTCAAAAATCAAAATATACATAAATAACAAGATATATACTTGTTTACTCATAAAATGAAGAATTGATTACAATTTAAGCCTAAGCTATATCATTTTACCAACATCATTTTCTCTAACGTTAAATATTTTTAGCACTAACCACGCATAATATTGAGCTACAAGAAAATGTGTGTAAACCACATCATCTGTCATCACTAACAAGGTATTTCAGCCAACATTATACCGTTAAACATCGCGGTATTAACTAAGTCAATGTTTCTCAAACTATTGGGGGCATGACGCAACGCTTTTCTTTCAGAGTTACGATTGTAACAAGACTTATACTATGTGAGGGTAGATTTATATGTGTCACTAGACTAAACAGTCCATAGATGAGCCTTGTTATAGTCGAGTTTCGTTTGTGTCATTTGTGTCATTTTCGGATCATTCGATGTCACTGTCAAGTTGTCAAATCATTCGATTCTGAATTGAATTGTGAGTTTAACAAGTTGCCGCCATGAGGCAGTCTTGAACGAGGCACCGGAGTGATAAGTTTAAGGTTAGTAAAATAGTGTTAACATGTACTGAAATTGTGTCTAGAGATTGATAATAAATGTTGTTATTGCGTTGATTTATCTATCGTTTAATTCTATGATTCCCTTCTGAGGTAAAGTTACATCTCAGAAGTGGGATACGCGAGACATTTTGTTTTGTGGTGAACCACCCCACGAGCTCGACCGCCGATAAAAGAACCATATTCGTTTAAAAACTGAAAATCAACGCAATTACAAGAAGAAAAATAAGAATGTGTGTGGTTTAAGATAATATGATAACGTTGTGAGTACTGATTTGGCCGATAGAAGCGGATGCGTTTAACGGGTTCTCTCAAAAGAAACCGTTGAACGTATTTTTGATGGATATGCATTTATACTAATAAATAGAGATTTAATTGAAATATTAGTTTGAAACAGTAGTTGAGTATGATTACCGTCAAGTAATGATAAAATTCTTATAAAATCATCAAATGCTTTCGTGATGAAAACAGATTTAAAAAAAAAAACACGTGGCTAATTATTTTCTTTTTCCGTAATTTATCAATTTTGTTGAGGTACCTATTTTACAGTAGAAATACAAGTTCTAAAGAGCACTACATTGAACACAATATCTAGAAATAAATCAAGAAACCCAAAATACGTGACCATTTTCGTGATGCAAACAGATTAAAAAAAAAAAAAAAAAAACAAATTATAAATCATTTTGAAATACCTACCTTAGAATTTAATTCAGTGACTGCTTTGCAAGACTTTTTTTTACATAGTACATTAATAAAATGTCGTAAGTTTCAGGAAAATGAGCGAAAAAGAACTCAATTCTGACTATCGACGCACCAGCAACCATTCTTGCAACTATGAAAGGCGAGACCTAGAGGGAAGCGAGAGGCGCGGTCGTAGCCGCAGTCGTAGTGGCCGTGCTGATGGCCCACAACGACCACAAGGAACTCGAGGGCGCAGTCCAGCTCGTGATCGGCGGCACAGCAGCACAACCCATCGTCAGCTAAGAAGCCGAAGCACAAGCAGCACGCGAACGCTGTTCGAGCAGGAACGTGAGCTGTCCAGGGAGAGGGAAAAATTGAGAACCCTCGAAAACCAGGTACGGAAAGAACGGGAAAGATTAACGGAACGGAACAGATCACGTAGGCGTTTAGAGACGCTTGAGCCTGGCCCGAGCCATCGTGTGCAGCCAAACGCTGGCGATAAAAATTCACATCACCGTTCCTTAATCACTCCCGCGAAACGCATGACCAGTGATGAACCACATGAAACACATGACAACAAGAAAACTAAATTTATGACTACGGATCTGTTTGAGGACTTTTTCTTAAAACTTTTAAATTCTAAGGCAGGGGATCGTGGATCGTTTCCGAGTTCAACTTTGAATAACGTTATTCCAGACTTCGACCCCATGTCGAAAGAACAAACCATTAATATCTGGCTCGATAAAGTGGATGAATGTTCCGAGATTTATAACTGGAACGATAAGCAAACGGTTCACTATGCCCTGCCTAAACTCACTGGACTGGCTAAGACATGGTTCCAGGGTCTACCCTCTATCAAGCATACATGGCTTGAATGGAAATCGATGCTTAAGGAATCATTTCCTGCAACGGAGAATTATGCGGAACTTTTGACAGATATGCTTAACAGACGGGTACGCTCTGGAGAATCTTATGAACTCTATTATTTTGGGAAAATTAATTTACTGAACAGATGTAAAATATTTGGAAAGCAAGCAGTGGATTGTTTACTTTATGGGGTCGAAGACAGGGGAGTTCGTGTGGGTGCCCAAGCAGCAAAATTCGATAAACCAGAAGATGTACTCGAATTCTTCAAAACCATTAAATTTCATAATAGGAATCAGTCGGATTTTAACAAAGATTTTAATAAGGATAAGCGCCCTACCTCTACATCCGTAAGCAATAACTCGGCAAAGAATACGGATAATAATACAGTTTCAAATAAAAATAGTGGTGTACGAGGGTCAATTAAGTGCTTTAACTGTCAGAGTATTGGTCATCCTAGTTTCAAGTGTCCTAAACCAATAATCAAGTGCAATAACTGTAGTTTTATGGGGCACGACAGTTCCCACTGTCCTAGGTTAAAGGATCAAAAGAATACTTCAAAGGATAAAGAGGTCCTCGAAGTTTCTTACACTGAAAATAGTAACGACAAGTACAAGGTAATGATAAAGATCAATGGAATTGCTACAGTGTGCCAGTTAGATTTAGGTAGTGAGGCAACATTAATTCGTAAAAATAATGCCTCACGATTAGGATTGAATTGGGAAAGCGTTGATGGCCCATATTTAAGAGGGTTAGGGAACGTACCATACTTACCATTAGGGCGTACTTTAGTGAATATAGATGTGCAGGGTATCTCTGAAAGGGATGTCGAAGTGCTTATTGTAGATGACCACTTAATTAATTATGACGTTTTGCTTGGACATAGCTTTACTGAACGACCTACACTTAAAATAATTAAAACTCCAACAGATCTAATATTTGAGCGGGTAGAACAAGACATTAATTCTAAATTACATCTTTGTACAACTTGTGATGTTACAGTGGACATCGGTGAGATGGTATCTGTCCCTGTAAGGTCAAATGTTGCTTATACCGGAAATATCTATGTAGGCGGGTCGGTAAGAGGCTGTGCGGGTCGTGAGTACTATCTGTTACCGGGAGAATATGTTATCCATAATTCCGAATGTCATTTGTTAGTTCAAAACGTTGGTTCAAACCCAGTATGCTTCAAAGAGAACACTCTCATTACACGCGCTCAGCTTGTAGGATCGAGTAATTTAGGCTTACATGTTTTAAGTGTCGCAAATGATTTGAATAATCACGTCTCTGTCACTCCTAATTGTGGAAGTCAGCTGTCGGAAAATCAAAACCGTCAATGCGTCAAATTGCTTGACAGATATAAGGACTGTTTCTCTACCGGTATGCATGACTTGGGCTTCACCAATGTTACGGAAATGGAAATTCACCTCAAGGATTCTACCCCTGTCGTTTATAGGCCGTACCGGTTACCTTACTCTGAGCGTAAACTAGTTCAAGACATGGTCACTGATATGATCGAACATGGTATCGTGCGAGAGTCTAACTCTCCATACGCCAGTCCAATTGTCCTGGTTAAAAAGAAATCAGGCGAAAAGCGTCTCTGCGTTGATTATCGCGCCCTCAACAGTCGCACCAAAAGGGATCACTATCCCCTGCCGAGAATTGACGACCTGTTAGATCAGCTCTCAGGTCATTCCGTGTTCACGTCACTTGATTTGGCCTCAGGCTATCATCAGATTGCTATAGCTGAGCAATCGAAGGAGAAAACTGCATTTGTCACACCCGACGGACAATATGAGTATAATCGTATGCCCTTCGGGTTGGCAAATGCTCCTGCAGTTTTCCAGAGAGCGATCCACAAGATCCTGAGTAAGACCAAAGTCGGATATATAGTTATATATATGGATGACATTCTGATACCGTCGAGAAATTTCGAGGAAGGACTGACACGCCTCGAAGAAGTGCTAGCCCTCCTACGTGAGGCGGGACTAACTCTTAAAATGGAAAAATGCCACTTCTTCCGAGAACGCATTGATTTTCTAGGATTCGAAATAGATAAAGACGGTATCAGACCTGGGATCCAAAAGATTGAAGCGGTATCCAGGTTCCCTGCTCCCCAAAATCAACATGAGGTTAGGAGGTTCCTTGGACTCGCAAGTTTCTTTAGAAGGTTTGTGAAAGGATTTGCAATAATTGCTAGGCCCTTGACAAACCTTTTGAAAAAGGACACGCCTTGGAGCTGGGGAAAAGTACAAATGGAATCCTTCGACTCCATTAAAAAGCACCTAACCGAAAGGCCTGTCCTGGCCTTGTACAGTCCCAATGCCGAAACCCAATTACACACCGACGCGAGCAAATTCGGGGTTGCAGGCATCTTATTACAAAGAAAAGATTCCGATCCCTGGCGACCAATAGCATACTTTAGTCGCCAAACGTCAGCCGATGAAATGAAGTTGCACTCGTTCGAGCTAGAGACGCTTGCAGTCGTTTGTGCTCTGAATAAATTCCGCACATATCTCATCGGCATGAAGTTCACTATCGTAACCGATTGCAACGCGTTACGCGCTACTTTCACGAAAAGAGATCTCATACCCCGCATATCGAGATGGTGGATTCAATTTTTAGAATTCGACTGCGATATCGAATATCGTCCTGGTGAAAGAATGTCACACGTTGACGCACTCAGTAGGGGTCCAGTGTCAGTACCATCGGAAGACATTCACATTCTAGACATTATGTCAATTAGTGCGGAGGACTGGATTTCTACGGTTCAGTCTTCTGACGAAGAACTCAGACGTATTAAAGATGTTCTAGAAGACCCAGAAACCTCTAAGATAGCAGGTATCCATAAGGAATACACAATCAAAAACGGGCGAGTCTTTAGAACCTTAGGCGAGGGTGTTACTAGGTGGGTAGTCCCGAAAGGCGTGCGTTGGCAACTCCTGAAATCCAACCACGATGATGTAGGGCATTTCGGCTTCGAGAAAACCTTGGACCGAATAAAATCACTCTTCTGGTTCCCGAAAATGCGAAAGTTCGTGAAAAAATATGTAGCAGCATGCCTTGAGTGTGCTCACCACAAACTGCCTTCGGGAAGCAAAGAGGGATTGCTTCACCCGATTCCCAAAATAGAGATACCGTTCCACACTTTACATGCGGACCATCTGGGTCCGTTTCCACGGAGTAAGCGAGGATACACATACATACTCGTGATAGTCGATGCCTTTACCAAGTATGTTAGCATTTCACCGGTTCGAAGTACAAAAACCAAAGAGAGTATAAAGGTATTGAAGACTCTTTTTAGTTATTTTGGGTCTCCCTCGCGGCTCATAACGGACAGAGGCACGAGTTTTACTAGCAAAAAGTTTAGGACGTTCGTGCAATCGATCGGTGCAAAGCACATCCTCAATTCTGTTGCAACACCGAGAGCAAATGGACAAGTCGAACGGTATAACCGGACGATTCTTGCATCCCTTGGGTCCATGGCTCACGGTAAAACAAAGAGTTCTTGGGACGAACTTCTGCCAGACATTCAGCTAGGGCTTAACACTACAGTTCATGACGTAACAAGAAAAACACCTACTGAGCTATTGTTAGGTAGGACGGTAACGAACCCAAGCCAAGGCATATTAAATAACGTAACTGATGACATAGGACAGAGTAGTAATCAAACTTTGGAAGAAATTAGGTCTGAAGCGAGTGAACGAATCAAAAGAAATCAGGAGACAAATAAGAATCGGTATGACAAACACAGGAAAAAAGCCACAAATTATAAGGAGGGCGATCTGGTTAGGATAGCGAGGGCGGTAGTATCGGCGCCGGGCCAATCTAAAAAGTTAGAAGTGAAGTGTCAGGGTCCATACAGAATAAAGAAAGTTCTACCTAACGATCGATTCCTCGTTGTAGACACTCCTTTGACTAGAAAAGGCGCCAAGTACGAATCAATTGTTGCTATTGACAAAATTTATCCGTGGTTGAGTTTTAACGCCCCTGCTTGCTCATCCAGCGATGAAAGTGATGATGAGAGTGAGACCAAATAAAATGAATTATTATATTTAATGTGATTTTTTTAAATTATTTGATTTATAATTTAATATTATATGAACATGCTCCCTAACTTATGATTTAGAATAATTGCGATGTACTAGCTAGATTGAATCTGGCATATGAACTTGCCAGTCCTTAAAAAAAAAATGTTAAGTGAGGGTGCTTTGAGTCGGGCAGGATTGGCGTTGGGATTCGCCGCCCAGGAGTGGCTCAAAGTACCACTGCCGATGACGGAGTAACGGTGAAGGAAGTAGCCTTACTTTGCTCGGCAATAGATATGATTATGGACTATGTGAAAATGTTGTAAATGTCTGGTATATGAACTTACCAGTTCCTTAGAAATAAGTGTGGGTACTTTGAGTCGGGCAGGATTGGCGTTGGGATTCGCCGCCCAGGAGTGGCTCAAGTATCGCTGCCGAAGACGGAGTGATGGCGAAGGAAGTAGCCTAACTTCGCTCGGCAATAGATAGTAGAATAATTGAGAATGTTTTGAACTGGGCAGGATTGGCGTAGGAACTCGCCGCCCATGAGTGGTTCAAGACATTGCGGCTGAAGCGGTATGATAGCGAAGGAAGTAGCCCTCACATCGCTCAAGCTATAAAATAAGTGAAAATATCCAAAAGTGTATTTTTATTTTATTTTAGTTGTCTAAAGTGATTACGTCGTAAGAATCGATAACAAAACTGATTCAATATATTATTTTGTTAAAATAATTCTCAACCTATATGTACAAATTATTTTTGTAAGTATTTATGCAATTGGATTGAACATTATTGTTTGATAAATAGAATGTACAAACTCATTAAAACTATTACACACCGCTTATGCAGTAATAAGAAACGAAGGGACTCGTTCTTGAAGGATGGCCGACTGTAACAAGACTTATACTATGTGAGGGTAGATTTATATGTGTCACTAGACTAAACAGTCCATAGATGAGCCTTGTTATAGTCGAGTTTCGTTTGTGTCATTTGTGTCATTTTCGGATCATTCGATGTCACTGTCAAGTTGTCAAATCATTCGATTCTGAATTGAATTGTGAGTTTAACAAGTTGCCGCCATGAGGCAGTCTTGAACGAGGCACCGGAGTGATAAGTTTAAGGTTAGTAAAATAGTGTTAACATGTACTGAAATTGTGTCTAGAGATTGATAATAAATGTTGTTATTGCGTTGATTTATCTATCGTTTAATTCTATGATTCCCTTCTGAGGTAAAGTTACACGATGAGTTTTGCCAACGTCATCATCATACATTGTAATAAAGGGGTAAGCAAATGTGGGTACGTAAACCACACAGCTTGTTTGTTTTTGTATTATCTGCTTTTAGCGATATTTCTTGTCAGGAGTTGGTACTTAAAAATATTTTTTTTCATTTATTCAACAACCAAGTTCAGTCTGTGCTGCTACCGAGATTTACCAATTCGTGTCTAATGGTTGACTGAATTGATAAACTTGGCCTCCATGATTATAAATTGAAAATCAAGGTCAAAAATTACATTGAATGATATTTGTTTCAAAAATGCGGATTTCACCAATGAAACTGAACGCGATCAGTACATCTAAACTACGTTCAAGAGCTGTCAGCGTCAATATTCCATAGAAGAATAGTGACACTGACAGCTCATAAACGTGGTTTATACGCTGATCGCGATCAGTTTGGCTTGGTGAAAATGGCCCTTAAAATAACACTTTTATCCGTATTTTGTTTTGAAAATCGTTAAAAAAAATGCAGTAAATAAGCCTCAGGAAGAAGAGTCTGGGCTTTCGTGTTCACAAAAAAAATAGCTGGAACCCAGATTTGACGCTCAGTATTCAGCGACTTTCAAAGTAAACACTTAACCACCAACTTTCAAAAACAAAATCCCGCTCTAAAACTTACACAATAGAACCCAGAACAAAGTTTGAGTTCCTCAGTCCTAAGTAATATGTTGTGTTCGAGCTAATCAATTCAGTCGCTATAAGACACTCGATCATCCGCCGATATTGTCGGTCCGAGGTCAAAGTTAAAGGTCAAGGTCACGGGTAATTAGGGATCTTGTATGGATGGAGTTTTATTATGTTAGGGAATTTATGTGGATTAGTTTGTTTTTGTTGAATTTTGTGTCAGTAAAATTAATATGGAGCGGGATTTAAGTTTTATTTTATACAATAGATTTATGGAACATTGATGGTATAATGAAGTATGTTATATAACTTGGCTTGTAATATTATTTTTCCTTATCGAAAAATGTATAAATATACTGTTGTATAAATTCAGGTTCTTCAAACTAAACAGACATAATTGTCGTATCTGGGGAGTTTGTTGCGGCATTTTTTCTTCCAAGCTAAAACACTAGGAAGTGCTAACGATCATTTATAATATCCAATGTGGAAATGCTACCAGTGATTTGGACACTATTCCCATTGACAGTGATGCGGAACATTTTTAGATGCCCAATGAGTTCTGCCCCTTTCCCTTTTCTAGTGCTCAGTTGAACTTCCGAAAGTTCTAAAAACTGATGTTTGCTGTTTAAACTGACTGTTATATAAACAGCAAATAAAACGATCTAAATATTTGCATTCGCAAGCGTATGCGCGAGAAGTAACACGGACTACCCGCTTGCAATAACTAACTCGAGATTAACTATGTTTTTATTCGCTTCCCAAGCAGTGGAGAAATTGATTTCAATGAAATTACTGAACGGAACTTTATGTTCTGCATTTAACACACGATCAGTATACTCCACTGCGTGTAATAATATGCAGTAGCAACTTTCAGTACGGGTTTGTTTAACATTTTCAGCTGAATTTCACCAACGTTTTTACAAAAAAATACAACCAATTTCCAATTTAAAAAAACACTACAAAATAACTTTGATTTTGGAAGTGTATTTTGTTGTTTCTTCGTATTTGACACCGACTTCCAAAATTAAAGTAGACAATAAAAAAGAAAAAAACTGAAATGAGAACCTCTTCCTTTTTTCGAAGTCGGTTAAAACATTTTAGGAATGGAACTTATAATCCTTAGTCAAGCCAGGTAAAAGGCGTAGGAGTAATATCCTTTTTCGACGTTTCAGAATAGCTGTGAAACTTTTGTGCTAAATTGTTAGGCAAATACCTTCTGGAGAACTAGAAATAACTCGGTAAATATTTGAATATTCAATCCCGGTTTGAGGTTTACGTACTTTCAAAAAAGGAAGGGGTTTTTTGTCAAATAATCTGGTTTTGAATATTTTCATGATGACTACACTTATGGTATTGTAGTCAGTAACGTTGGTCTAACACTAAACTGTGTCCTCTACAGGTGTAGTGCTAAGTGACAATGTACCGCCATTGGCACGAGTAAGAGTACAATGAATTGTGAAGTAACTGTGCAATGCGGGAACATTCAGTCTTACGAATATTACTAATAATAGTTCGGTCTTCTTGTTTCGTATGGTGTCGGACGTAAAAGAGTAGCACCATCCCATCACTTCCTGAGGGTGTTATAAAAAGTGACTGAGGGACTCACCAGAAAATGGGCAGCAGCATTCTCTGTAGGTATAATGATTTTTTTTTTTTTTTTTATAGGATGGGAAATCATCAAATGACCCCTCCCGCTCTGGGTGGAGCGGCAGGGAGTGTCAGACTTTTACTGACTAAAACCCACCCTTTAGTCCTCCTAGTGCCTTTCTTCCCAGGGCCGCGGTAACTCTTTCGAACATATTCCGCAACCCTGGCAGGCTCTGGCCCTGGCGGGCCCCGTCTCCGTTGCTGACTGCTCTTTCCGGCGCGTTTGGAGTGAAACGCGCCGTCGACTCTGGCCTGACCTGATCGGACAGCGAGCTACCCATTGCTTGCTGTCCGCAGGCGTCAGTCACTGCGCCTTGCTCAGGAGCGTCAGTTCCTGAGAGGCGCAGCGACTAACGTTCGTCTGGAGGAAGCGAAATGGGGCCATTACTGGCACTCCATTTCGGCCCCCTCCCGAGCAGTGGCAGCGGCGGCGGCGGCGGCGGTGGAGGAGGGTTTTCTCCTCGACCCGGCCCTGGCGGGTGGACTGCAGGCTTTGCCCCCAGCCCAGTGATCGGCCGGCTTGCCAGCTGCCGCACATGCGAAGCAGTGCGGCGCGGCGTCGCACGAGCCGGCCCTGTGACCGGGCTGACCACAGCGGAAGCAGTGGTCACTGCGGTCCACCTCCGAGGTGCAGAGTGCTCCGATGTGGTTGCCAACCTGGCAACGGAAGCACCTCAGAGGTCTGGGCTCCAGCAGTTTCACCTGCGCGGAGACCCAGCCCACCAAGAGCCTTCGGCCCTCCGAAACTTTCTTGGCCGCCAACACGGGGCAGCTCACCACTACGGTTCGCATGCCCGTGTTGTCAGGACGGATGGTGCCCACCTTCACCTTCTCTGTAGAGCACCCCCCCGTCCTGACGACGGCGGCTGTAGGTATAATGCTACAGATACACTGAGATCGCCAAGCCGCTTGCCAAGCGTGGCGATTATGGCAAACCAAGGGGGGTTTGCCATAATCGCCACGCTTGGCGAAGGCCTATGTCCAGCAGCGGACGTCTTTCGGCTGATATGATGATGACGATTTTTTTTTTTTTTTAGTCTTCTCTGAAAATACCACAATAAATCTCTATTTGTCTTTCTAACCTATCAAGCATCAACCAATGGAGACCAACCTCGCAAGCTTTAATCAAAGGATATTTTTTCACCAAAAACTACTTGTTAATTAAAATCTTTCTCCCAAGCTCACAAAGCGATAGCTACATGAGTGCTGGATAAATTAATAAGTTGGTAGGTAAAAGTTGTCTGAATGAAATCGGCGGCCTCCCACGGCGGGCGGCAGCGTGGCACTAAGTGTTAACAGTGACAAGTGCCGGCGGCCGCAGGAGCAAGTTTGGAGTGCTCCACACTCGTAACTGAAACTAATGCGCTGTGATAGTGTTACAGTTAGCGAGTGTCGCAATTTCATGTCGTTGTTGGCTTATTAATTTAACTACGCTTCATCGTGTAGTAGGAGAAAAATTAAGTGCTTCGAATTGAACTGTATGTAGTTTCTGAAAAAAAAACACCTTTCTCTCAGAAACCGGGTCAGGCTCCCACACAAAGGGTTCCGTTTAATTGTGATTTAATTTCATGTTCTGATTGATTGAATTCTTGTTGATAAATTGAAACTTGCAGTTGAAATAAAGGTCCCATATATCGATGAGCACAAATTACAAATAAAAGTTAACAGTTGGAGAATTGACAGTGATCAAGTAAAGTTCTAGAGCCTGGAATTTTGCCCTGTTGTTGGCAACAGGTTTGCCCAATGGCATTGAAACGTATCTGGCGGAATGTGTGTGGTTTTACGTCTCTGCCTAACACTTCGGGTGCCACCACCTGTGCTACAGTCACTTTAGGAAGAGGAACGTATGTTAGGTGTATAGCTCTTCGCCTTTCCCCTTATGAAAAACTCTTGAATTTATGTATCTACCGTTGCAGAGAACTTTCAACAGGAGCTCAAAAACCGCGCTACGATATGACGTAGCTCGTAGCAGCATCCGTAGCGGTTTCGTAGCAGAAAACGCTACGCGCAGTAAATAATGCACGTTTAAACAAGAACGCTCTAACTGCTGGTGCAAGCAAATGCAAGAAATTGTAATTTATAGCCACGAGGTACCTACATACATATATGTGTGAATAAGTTCTGAGATAGGTTCCTGTCATTTAAGGACTGTTTTTGAATGTCCGGGCACGTGTCTACCTAGCATTTCCTAATTTTGTTGAGATCTGCTTCCACTCTTACCAGACCAACTACCTATCAGCGGCCCTACCATGACGTGTTAAAGCGTGAGTAGTTCGAGCGAGAAGGAGGGATGGAGCTATACACCCTATATAGCTCCATCCCTCCTTCTCGCTCGAACTACTCACGCTTTAACAGTTCATGGTAGGGCCGCTGAGCTCCTCAACAAGTAAATGTGTATAACGATACATTCGGTAAGATTAACGTCAGATTTTTGGGCTAGCCGTAACGGCTGTCAAATATTTATAAATGAATGTCAAGGCACGTGTATTTTTAATAAAATCAATTCATTTTTATGTAAAATCGGACATAAGCCTACATAAACCATCGCATTTGCCATGCTAAGTCACTCGGTCAATTTATTCCGACGCTCCCCGAATTATACCAAAAATTCGTAACAAACTCATGCAAAGCGGGTATTACAGACCTTTTTATGTACTTTCTTGTTGCTTGTCATTCATTTACATACTAATCCGGGAATGGGAGACATTATGTCAGCTGTTTCCATGCCAAAGAGTTTCGTATTTATTTTTTGCTTTGAATATCTTGAGGAACTGATACAGACAGGCTGCTTAGAAGAATCACTCAAAATTTTGTAAACTTTTTTGTTTAAATTGTTAAAGAGTCGCTAAAACAACAACAGCTGAGTTAGTATAGCTTAACTTACCAAACTTAGCTTGAGTCTCCATCTGCAACCAGAGCTAAGGCTTGCGTTTGACCGCTGTCTCAACTGATGGCAAGTGATGTTATCGACGATGGTACCTACATGTTTTCCAAGAAGTAAGTAACGTTAATTCCTTCTACGATTTACCTGGGGAAGGGCTAATTAATGGCAACCTTGTGCAGCTCCGGATGGTGTCGGACGTAAAAGAATAGCACTTCCCGTGGGTGTCGTAAGAGGCGACTAAGAGACTCACCAGAGAATGGACAGCAGCATTTTCTGTAGGTACATTGCTACAGCTACACTACGATACCCAACCCGCCTGCCAAGCGTGGCGATTATGGTAACATTTAGGAGAGGCCTATGTCTAGCAGTGGACGTCTTTCAGCTGATATGATGATGATGATGATGATTGTGCAGCTCCTCTCCTCTCTTCTGAACACGGTTTCCGCGATACATATAGGCATTAATTAAAATTATTTATTACTAGCTTCTACCAGCTGCGGCTTCGCCCGCGTTAATATCGGAAATAGCAAGGTTTCCTGATTTGTATTGTAAATTTTTTACTCAGGAAACACCCACCCTACACCTACACCTACCTTACACCTAACCTACACCTACCATACACCTACCCTACACCTACCCTACACCTACCCTACACCTACCTCACACCTACCCTACACCTACCTTACACCTACCCTACACCTACCCTACACCTACCTTACACCTACCTTACACCTACCTTACACCTACCCTACACCTACTTTACACCTACCCTACACCTTCCCTACACCTGCCCTACACCTACTCTACCTACATAATTACCAGCCCAAAAATACTATGACATGCTTCTGGTCTCCTGGTACTTGATGTTTCTGGTCTCCTGGTACTTGAAAATCTGAAGTACTAAGGCAGCAGCGGCTCTGAGTTTCCACTTCCTCCTCAGTCTCCATTAATCTAGGCCACTTACCGGGATAAAAAGTAGCATATTTTTTATTCCAGGTTATGAACTACATGTGTGCCAAATTTCATCCAAATCCCTTCAGCCGTTTTTGCCTGATTGTTACACAAACATACAAACTTTCACCTTTATAATGTTAGTAGGATTTAGGTTCATATGGCCGATTGATGTTCCATCGGACTATCAAGAGATAGGAGAGTACACCAGTGTATGTGGTCACACACACTCCGCCGCCAAGACCGACTGTCTGAAGGAATAACGTGCGATACAGCCTACCACTGCGACGTCCACCAATCATACCCACATTACTGCGGCCATCCCTCACGCAGCGTGCTGGCATGACGTCACAGACGCTCGTGTCGATGTCACAGCGTGATGAATTAGCGCGCTTATTACCAGGCTTGCATGATTTACGAGCGCCTGCAGTGGTCAGCGACCGCGCTAATATGCGTGCGATGCGTCCGATGTGATGCTTTAACTGAAATTTGAGGAAGAGTTGATGGCAGGTTGACGTTTGGTAGTTATGGAAATAAATAATTTTTGATTTTGAAAAAAAATTTAGGGGACTTATAGCCTGGAGTCTGAATTTCTGCTGGGTAAAAGCAATAGGTACCAGTATGCGAAAAACAGCGGTGGAGGTACTCCTCCACCGCTGTTACTGTTCATGTCATGAGTCCTGGGGTGAACCTGTGACACGTAAGGCATGCAATTTACTTTTTATGTTCATGAACACTGAAAGGGTGATGAAATCACAAAGAAAACCGTGAACGAAACCATCGTGAAGAAACCGGCTTGATAGCTGCAGACCCACATGCCAGGGTTGCTGAATTTGTTCGAAAAAGTCACCGTGGCCCTGGAACGCAAAGGCCATTAGGAGGAACACGCCACGGTTTTAGTTAGTAAGAGTCTGACACTCCCTCCAGAGCGGAAGGAGTCATTTGATGATTTCCCATCCTTAAAAAACACACACTGCAGTGTGATGCGTGGTGGAGTTTGGCTGACTACCTCTCACAAATAGGTTTGTGTCCTAGCAGTGGAGATATTAAAGCCTGTTTATGCTTATGCCTAATAGTATGAAAGGTAGCAGGCGGATCATGTATGTATAAAGTCTCTGTATTTATTATCATGGAAACACAGGTGCGATGTGATCTGTAACTAGTTCAAAACAAAGTCGCTGTCTGCCTCCGTTTGTTTCTCCGCTTACTTTTTCTAAACCACAAAAAGGATTTTATTAAGGTCTTCACTGATAGAAAGAATGATAAACGGGAAAGGTTTGTGATATTTTACACCCATGTGAGTCAGGGGTGGGTCGCTGGTATATTAATAATTGATTGATAATAAACTAAAAACAGCTTAAAAACTGTCATTATCATTCTAAAACACTGTCATAAATCTCGACGGACCTTGGTTTTAAAATCGAAAATATTCATATTCCACAAACAGTTGTTTGAGCTTTGAATAAAACATTTATAAAAATAAAAATAAATCTGTTTGTTGTTTTTGCGATAGGTACACAGAAAGTATAATAAAATTATTGTTATGTTAACACCTATAATAAACAACAAAGGTTTGTTACAACGTGGGACGAATCTTTAATTGTTTAATAAAATAACTGGTAAATAAAATGTACTTTTACGGTAAAAACAATGCCAAATACACATTTCTACGTTATGTTTTGGAGTTTTATAGCTAAATAGGTATTTATTTTACACAAAACTCACCTCTATGTTGTTTTCGGTTATGTCGCGAGTTCGATTCCCGCACGGAACAAATATTTGTATGGCCTATACATAGTTATTCCGGGTCTGGCTGTGAGTGTATGTGACTATAAATGTTTGTAAATGCACCCACGATACATGAAAATTTCCTAATGTGGGACAAAGTTAAAAAAAAAGAACATTGAAGAGCAGTCATACACTCACAAACACTAACAAGGCAAGGTTCGCTTTACTATGATTCATTTATAGATATGCACTTATATGCATAAGCAAAGTGGCATTCTATAAGTGAAAACGATCGGTAGATCGCTAATTTTCAAGATTGGCAAGCGCTACCGGAATGTCATGTGGTCAATGTGTGTGCGGCATAAAAGTCAAAATGTCATATGGTCAATGTGTGAGTGGCATAAAAGTCAAAATGTCATGTGGTCAATGTGTGTGTGGCATTAAAGTCAAAATGTCATATGGTCAATGTGTGTGCGGCATAAAAGTCAAAATGTCATATGGTCAATGTGTGAGTGGCATAAAAGTCAAAATGTCATGTGGTCAATGTGTGTGTGGCATAAAGGTCAAAATGTCAAGTGGTCAATGTGTGTGTGGCATAAAAGTCAAAATGTCATTATAATCAATGTGTGTGTGGCATAAAAGTCAAAATGTCATGTGGTAAATGTCTGTGTGTGGCATAAAAGTCAAAATGTCATGTGGTCTATGTCTGTGTGTGGCATAAAAGTCAAAATGTCATGTGGTCTATGTCTGTGTGTGGCATAAAAGTCAAAATGTCATGTGGTCAATGTGTGTGTGGCATTAAAGTCAAAATGTCATATGGTCAATGTGTGTGTGGTGGCATAAAAGTCAAAATGTCATGTGGTCAATGTGTGTGTGGAAGCATAAAAGTCAAAATGTCATGTGGTCAAGGTCTAAAAGTCAAAATTTTACGGCAAAATATAAGCTTTGTCTAGAGCCACAGTTTTTTAAAAACGCAAACAATGTGAACAGAACAAGATCAGAATGTCCCAGTACAATTTATTTGATGTAAAACAGAAGTCGCACGAAGCAAGACGTCCCTGAATATTTTAAGTGCAATATGTCTGCAATATTCATAAGGTATGCAAGGCGGTGCAAACATTTGCGCTGAGCTCGGTTTTACTGTTGAGACCTTGTTGTTGTTGCACCTGGTTTTATAGTAGTGGATCATTATTATTTTGAAAGGACTTTCAGTAGTCTGTGAAGGACAATGTTGTTTTTTAGACTAAAATATAAGCTATATTTGCCTAGCCTTTTCTCAACTATATTGGGGTCAGCTTCCAGTCAAACCGAAATCAGTTGAATACCAGTATTTTAATAGAAGTAAACATGGTGGCAAAACCGGCATTTCTTGAAACTAAAATTCAAAGACTAGTTACATACATCCACTAACCCAGACTAAGGCCGCCTTTCTACCTGAAAGCAACTTGTATTAAAGTTTGATTACATAGCAGGGCACGGTTGAGTTCTTGATCACAGTATATTTGATTAGCCCGCAATGTAATGCAACTTACATGTAACCTGGCTGCAAGGTGCAACGTCCCCTTGGCCCGCATGGTGCATTACGGCGCACTCTCACGCACGGCGTTAAGTTTATCATTCTTAAATGCTATCATCTACAATGACTAAAAGAAGATATAATGATCCAAATTTAAAAGAATATGCTTAGATGGCTTAGTCACAAGAGAGAATGAAAGCGACTAACAAAGGTTATTTACAAGGCAGACCTGAGTGGAAACGCAGGGAGAGGACGAGTATACAATGTGACATTTTATCAGCGACTAAATCAACTTCATCTTTCGTGTTATAAATATTTTAATTGAAATAAACTATTTGAGTTAGTTACACTTTTTTAGATCATTTGATAAAGGTTGTCGAATATCAACAATGATGATTGTCATGCGGTACCGAAAAGTTGAGTGGTCAATTCTAAACATTTTGGCATTTCTATTTCCACAATGGCAATTGCCTATAGATTCTCACTTTGTTAAAAGCCCTAAGAGTAACTTTAGTGTCTATATATTTTGTGAATAGTAACCCCAGGGCGTTAGCTGTCCACACTGGCATTGTTTGAAGACTGCTGATCAAACAGAGAGAGCACACAGCACACTGGACACTGTGCCAACACGATTGGTCCAGCAGCTTTCAACAACACATCTCGTGTTTTAGTCTACTACTCTTGTACTCATTGTTATGAACAACTTTTGCTATGAGACCAACAATGAAAACGCAAAAAAAATATTTAGCTGATAAGGGGGGCATGGGCATTTGTTTTATTTCGCAGGTTCCATTGTAAAAGTTGTTCATAATTATTATGAGTACAATGACTCCTCAGTTTTGGCGTTTATTATGTTACGCGTTGTATATGTAAGTAGTTGGAAAAACACCTGCTAGTGATTGATAAGCCAGTGTTTTTCTGGTAAACGTATGATGTATTTAAGCTAACCAGAAAAAACTGCATTACACGACATCATGTGTTTTAAGCGAAACA
Source organism: Melanchra persicariae (assembly GCA_947386135.1). Lineage (NCBI taxonomy): Eukaryota > Metazoa > Arthropoda > Insecta > Lepidoptera > Noctuidae > Melanchra > Melanchra persicariae. The sequence continues at coordinate 549,248 of OX376661.1, read as the reverse complement.
TTGTCGGAAAACCCCCACGAGTGAAAGATAAGCCAGTGTTTTCTGGCGAACGTATGATGTTGAATTACCAGAAAAAACTGGTTTCCTATCAGTTTTGGTTTATCATTAATTTCAGTGGAGAATTTACGAAAACAAACAGTCGGTGATTAGATTGATTTGTTAGCTTTTGTTGCCTGGCCTCATTACTTAGGTATTTAATTCTTATCGGAACTGCAATACCGCTTAAGATTATTGACTCAAATGGGCTCTACTTGTTGTGCCTAGTCGAGTGCAATTAGGTTTTCTATCTGTTATTTTCTTAGCTTTATCATAAAAATAAGCTGCCAGGCTGCCAGTGTAATTTACTTATTGGTTGTTAAGAATATCACTACATTTTTGTAAAATGTAGGTACAATGTGGTTCTATAAATAGTAGAGTAAAAAAAATGTATTTTTTTTCAAAAAAATCTCGTGTCAAATAATAACTTTTATGTACCTACCTATTCATATTTTTAATTCCCTCGTGAATGCGGTTTTTTCAAAAGAAATATGTGATTATGAAAATTACATGTAAAATCCAACCGCTAAAACCGATTAAAAAGTTCCAAATAAGTTACATTTCATGCAGTTGTTGGCGCATTGGCAACACCCTCCTTCAACGGCAGCTGGCTAAAAAATAAAAATTAAGTAAGGTGAAGATTGCAGCCCTTGCATCGTTGCTCAACATACAAGGGCGATCCAATATGAACAAAGGATAATCGGAAACCAATCTAAGCACCAACACCACGCCATTGTCTCCAATATAAATAACCTTGGTGAGGTTATTTTTATCACATACAAAGTACCCAACACTAAACAACTCACACGTAGACATAATGCACCTCAGATATGGTTGATATATTACATTCATTCCTCCACATTTCCCCCAGGTGGCGCTTACGACAATTTATAAGCCACCTACTGACGCCAGTGAGTTTCTACTGAGTGGAAATTGCATTATAGATTTTGATCTATTGTTCTACTAAAATGATGCTGGTGGATGGCTAATTTCCTGTCGTTGTGTAAGCAGTCTTAAATAAAATACGCATGTTGACAAAAAATAAGTTACAATACATCTTGTTACTTAAACCCTTCGACACAGCGGCTTGATTATAGCTTAGGTTGTCTATGTTTTATCTTCTCCGTTTGATCCATCTAACAAATAAAAAACCTTGAAAAAACGTGATATTAATCTAGGCTGTGGCATTCGCATCTGCAGCTTATGAGGTCAAGGCCATGGTCAACGACGTAGCGTCGTAAGGCCTTCCATAAGGTGAACTGTTGGCTGTGGGAGTACGCTGCATACGAGAAGACCTGTGTTCAGCAGTGGATGATGATTATGATGATGCTTTATATGTTATATTAATCATGTCTATTACCAATGTATAATGTGCAAACTGAACCCAATTCAAAACGGAAACCACAGACCAATCATCCTCTCACAAATCCACCAAACTTTCTAAAAACCATTTCCAAAACATCGTTTACCGTGCCTTTGATCCGCAGAGCACCGATCGCTTGTCGCGTCGCGCGTCGGTCGCACGATGTCCTGCGACGCAACGCGACATGAATATTTCATACGACAAGTCGCTGCCATACTTCGCGAGCACCTGCGACAGCACGACGTGTTGTGTCGCGTGTATGACAGCCCTGAATTTTAACAAGCTTATTTCTTTTTTTTATTTCAAAATGTTGTGGTAACGTGTGATGGATTTTTGAGTGTTTTTCACTGTTTGCAATTTAAATATTTGAGTAGGCCTGATTTAATGGCTACTTTGTTATTACATTATCTTTTTTATGGGTCGTAAGGTTAAACATAATTTTGTGAATTCGTTTTTTTACACTTTTATATTAGCTGCTTTTTGCGAATTTTCCCTAAAAGCACTTTCAGTCGTTGTGTTAGGTACGACCTCGCTGGTGGACAGTGCCGCAGACGAGAGACGTTTACTATGGAGGCACAAGCCCTCCACACTTCATCACCCCGGCAGAACATCTACCACCTGGACGCGAACTGCAGTGGCCAATCTGGAAATCTCTTAGCCGACTGCGGATCCAGGTTGGCCGCTGTAAAAATAATCTGGCCATTGTTCAACCATCCCAAACGTAGTTCCAGTGTGGAGCCCCTTCACAGGATATGAATCATCTTCTTAATTGCCCGTCGTGCACAACCACCTGTACCATCCTAGATTTGAACGAGGCCAATGATAGAGGTGTACCTGACAAGTTGCTCAATACTGGTCAGACAACATTTGATATGAGTCAATCGACACGGAAAGAAGATCGTTGTGTTCACAAATTACTGAAAAAAACCACGCTACTGTTTCAATCGCGAGCCGTTTCTGGATAGCATTTTTTATGATTTTTATGATTAGTACATACCTGCGTTTTATAGGTCATCTTTGGCACTGTTTGCTATAGTTCGGTATTTGGTTTTCAATCATGATTTTAGATAGATAATAATCATTTTGGTTAGGTAATTTGTTTTTCCCGGCCTATCTAATTGACTATGCAAATACTCTGTCACAGTTAATTACAACAAATAGGCTGATTTATCTCAACAAAATACGTACTAAATTCCACACCAGACATCGCAATAGTTTTCTGCGACACTTCTCGAAGATTTCCTATTCGTTAGTGTGTGCGTCACGTGCCGCGCGACAAACGCGACAAACGCGACAAACGCGACAAACACGACAGACGCGCGACACACGCGACGCGACGTTTGCGTTTCTCATATTGTGTCGTTTGTTTTGTGTCGTCACGTACCACGCTCGGCGGCGCGCTTGTATGTGGACGGAACGTTTTGCACAGAAACGGAAGAATGTTTTGATAGAGAAATGTGAACGAATGAATTTTTAGTGGTGTTGTCTTTTGATTCTGAAGATATTTCTAATATTATTTTGTAAACAACGAATACTTTTTTAGGAATAATTATTTTTTTAGGCTCCTTTCCCATCACTTTAAGGCTCGCCATGAAGTGTTTCATGTCGCACTCATGCGGAAAAGTGCGGTGGCTATATAGGTATTCAAATTATTGTATTCATAATATCAGGCTAATGCTGTGAAGCCCCAAGAATATGGAGCAAGCCGGATGACAGAAGTTCCACACATTTTCTCAAAATCTTACTTCTATTATCAACGCGAAAGTTTGGATGGTAGAACGGCTAAACGGATCTCGGTGAAATTTGGCACAGAGATAGATTAGTCTGAAATAGCACGGCTACATTTTATTCTAAGAGTTTGTTCCCTTTGCATAATTTAAGGCCAAAATTCACGTGGGCGAAGCCGCTGGCAGACGTTATTAGATTAATCACCCATTTTATTTCAAAATTATATCTCATCAATATTGTAGAAAATATCTACTTACTGAATAACTGTAAGAAGAATGTACTTACTCACTCTAATCTATACCCATCCGTCTCTATGAACCCCATAATCCTACGAACACCTGCTTCTAAATCCAAAAATAATTCCGCAGTACTAAATCGGTTGGCCGGAACCGGAAATGGTCGGTAATGAAATATGGCGGCCGCATAGGGTCGGCTATGGAACATAAAATGTATATCGGATAGAATACCTTAGATATTATGGAGAGGATCCCACATCCCTTCGGATAAGTGAGGCCATCGCAGGTAGAGTGGCACTGGTAGAAAATATTTATAATGCAAGGGTTTGGTTGCCAAGATGTTTGTTATTCAATCAAGCCGAAATGTCTGAATGGATTTGGAAACATATATAAAAAAGAAAATGTTTGTTTTTAAGAGAATCTCGCAAGCGCCTGTAAGTCGGGTCTTTTATAGATTTCTGATATATATTTTCTTGTAGACGTTATAAATCTTTAGACAGTAGGTATAGTTGTCAAAAAATAAGAGGCCCATTTTGACAGCAGGATACAACATTACATTACTAGTAAGTGTGAAAGAGACATGAAATAAATCTCTTTATTGTATCCTGCTGTCAAAACGGGCCTTTTATTTTTTGACAACAGTAATGATGGCGAACCTTTATTTGTGGCTAATAAAACAATCACCTTACACAAAGAGAAACCGGGTCACACACTGTGTATTAGTTCCGTAGTTTTCTGCCTGAAAAAATTATGACAGAAAAATAAATAAATTCGAGCTCATCATTATGAGTGACTCCGAGTTCTTGAGTGGAGACCGCGAATCGGCAAACGTAAAGCCCTCAGGCTAGGGGGAGCGAAGATCTTCGCAGGGTGGCTGGTAGCAGCTGGATGAGAGTTGAATGGCGTGCACTAGAAGAGGCTTCTCCAGCAGTGGACTACTATAGGTATAGGCATAGGTATGATGATGATGATGACTTACTTCACTCACAAACAACACTAAACATTGTCACAAACATTGCTGTAGCACCATAACATCATCATTTCGTCATTCCTTACGCCATTGCTGGCTTAGGCACATAATTCTAATGTCAAATTTTAATGTAGTCTTTGTCACTCTTTGTTCGTCTTTGGCTCGGGAAGCATCAGAGTGTTGCCACACAATGTAATATGGTAATAATGTATTGTAAAAAAATGTTCTTCACTAAAAATTGAACGAATGATATTTTAATTTAGGATGTGTTATAATTCTTTTTTTTTAGTTTTTTATTTATATTTTATCGTACATTATTTGTGTGCGTCGTGCCCTGCACGGGTGGGCCGATACAGTGTCTTTTTGTGTCCACGGTGGTCTCAGTAGGTACCAGTTTTGTGAATTGTTCTCTGCCTCGGAACAGTGAGCAATTGTCGTTATTTTTGTTTATTGTTCTGAGGCAGCGACACTCCGGCTTCCGCTGAAAACCAGCGCCATGGATTCGTGTCTTCGTGCACGGGCCTCGGCATTATGCTGAGCGTTAGCCGTTTTGCGCGGTGGTAACGCATTATTGTTTTCTGAATAAGTTTACACCTGCTTTTGTTTTGTTTTTAGGCTTATGCTTAACAATTTTGTGTATGTGCGTCACTTTCACGTAAATAAACAGTTTTTCTTTCTTTCTTTCTTGCTTATTGACTGACCGTCACTACTTCGTATAATTCGATATTATGGCAAAAAGGTTGCTATAATTCAAAACCTATAACCAAATAAAACGTCAAGCGAGACATCACAAGCATTCGCATAATTGTGTTGTTCACTCTCGGAGACCTTAGAGGGACCATTAGAGGCTTACAAGATTACCGTCAACTGCTCTCAACGATAACTTCGTTTCATTTGATAGCGCCAAACGATTACCCTTGACAAAACGGTGGCTTTATTCAATTTACTGGTATTATGGTAGGGTTAATTGTTTGAAGGGCTCGGAAGTTTTTGGCTGAGGTTAAGCTGCGCTGGCTGTCTTGGATGGGTTACCATTTCTTTTATCATCTATAAATTTGATTGTGATCCGTAAAAACCAGAGCAGTGTATTTTTTAAATCTCTGCTGTTATTATTTGTTTTATTTTATTGCGGGAGCCAAGATGGTTGAATCGCTCGAATCGTTTGAATCGTAGTACGCTGCGCTCATGCTGGGCCTATGCCTACTTTTTTTAAGGATGGAAAATCATCAAATGACTTTTTTCGAGAGTGTCAGACACTTACTGACTAAAACCCATCCGTGTTCCTCCTTATGTCGGCCAGCATTTTATGTCACGCTGGTATTTTATATATGGAACGACTGCCTGTCCGCCAAAGCCGGTTCCACTGCGGCTGCTGCTACTGCAACAGCCGCAGTAGAGCCCCTACAACGGGCTCCGGAGGGGGCTGAAATGGAGTGCCAGTAATGGCCCCATTTCACCCCCTCCTGTTGAACGTCAGCCACTGCGCCGCCCAGGAACTGATGCTCCTGAGCATGGCGCAGTGACTGATGCCTGTGGACGGCGAGCAATGGGTAGCTCGCCGTCCGATCAGAACAGGCCCGGGTTGACGGCGCGCTGTGTTCTACGCGCGCCAAGCCAGCAGTCGTCAGCATGGGTCGGGGCCCGTTAAGGCCAGAGCCTACCAGGGTTGCGGATTTGTTCGAAAGAGTTACCGTGGCCCTGGAACGTAAAGGCACTAAGAGGAGCATGGAAAAAAAAAAAAAAAAAAAAAAAAAAAAAAAAAAAAAAAAAACCTACTCAACCCAGTAACTGGGTAACATACTCGTAATACCGAGTCCGATTCAATTGATTTAAAATTGATCACACAGGACTAAAATATACAAGGCAAACATGTACGAAACGTTTTTTCTTAAAAAAAAAACTATAAAATATAAAATAACTTTAATTTTAGAATTCGGCTGTATTTTTTTATAAAAAAGTTTTTTTATTTTTCACTTTTTAGTGGTACCTATCCCACATCCTAAAAACACCATTGGAAAGTCACAGGAAAGCAAAATGCCTACGCAATTTCGTTTACATGGACGACAATTATTTTCCAGCTACCTATTTGATTTAAAAACCAAATTACTGAACCAATTTCGATTAAAGTTTTATGGAACCTATCGGAAAGTATATCCTTTCACATAAGAGAAGAATTTTTCAAATTGGTTTATTAATGACGGAGTTCTGAGGTAACAAACATAAAAAATACAAACAAATTGAGAACCTCCTCCTTTTTTAAACGCGGTTAAAAAGAGTTCAGTCCCAGACAAGAATTTACCTACAGAACCAATGTTAAAAGATTCCTCCATACTGACCCAGTTTTAATAAAATGCGGTAGAAATATAGCAGGAATATCAGAAAGTGTGTTCGTCACAGTCTCCACGGAGCACCGTTTGACGATGAAACTTGTCATGGGGGCTTTGGGGCGGACCCCAATACACGACGTTTTTTACCCCCAACGAGCTGCCAGCCCCAAGGGAATGAACACGGGAAGACATGCATGGGACTGTGAGTAGGGAAAAATGTTTTAAATAATAAATATTACATTCATGCAGATATGAGTATGGCATAAGGAGCTACATGACATGTGGAATGAGATGTTTGTTATAGAAAGAAATAATTCTACTTTCTCTTTGCCGTGTCTGAATGGATTAGGATGATACTTGGAACACTAGATACTTTTTATTGAAGGATCCCCAAACTGAAGTGGCAGTGGATAGGGCTCATTGCTCGCAGAACAGATGGTCGATGGGGCCGAAATGTTCTGTTGTGGCGACTTCGTACCGGAAGACGCTTGAAAGGCCTCCCATTAGGTGGACCGATGACCTGGTGAGGGTCGCAGGTAGCCGATGGATGCGAGACGCACAGGACTGGTTGTCGTGGCGACGATATGATAATGATGATGATACTTTTTATGCAGGGAGTTATAGGCCGTTGGGATAAGTTCCGTCGAGTACGTGAGCGAAGCCGCTGGCAGAGACTAATAGTTCGTATAAGTCAATTCAATTTGAAGTCATTTTTCTCTCTTTATACTTGGTTGCCTTAAAATTAACAGTTTGGGACAAAATATTCCACCATTGTAAGAGACTGCTGCCTGAAGTAGGTTTTTGGGAAAAACCTGTGGGTACAGGTTACTAGTAAAGTCTGTCTGGATGTTTTCAATTCAATTTAGACTCAACAGCTGAACGGAATGGGAGCAATGGACAATGCTCTAGTTGTGACATGAAAAAAAAATAATGTGATGTTATAGTTTTAATGGTTCATCACACTTTTATTAGAATTAAACACACAGAATGTCCATGTTCCTAAGTTTCCGTTAAAATATGGGTGACCTTGACAAGGGCGAAGACACTGCCCCAATCTATCAAAAAATATTTCTAATTTAGACCAAAAATACAAACAAGATAAGAACGAAACATTTTTCAAAATCAGATTCAGTGAATAAACATTTACACAAATATTTTCATTCTGCTAAACCAGATTCGAGTAAAAAGCTATGTTCTTATCTAGATGTCTGTCTCACAAGAATGATTTACATAAATATCTGATGTACAAGACATATTTATGTAAATACCGTATAAATATGCCTAGTCTGCTCACAGATTTCGTCTCTTTTGTAGAGAGACAAAGTAGGTAAATAAATGCGGATGGAAGGTAAAACGGACGAAACTGGTTGTTTTGCCTCAAAATGATGTAAATTTTCCGTAAACCTTTTCTTACATCTAAAGGAAGTACCAAAACAATCATGATTCTACGTGAAAAAAGGATAGTGCTATTTGAACCGTATAGCTCCGTCTCTCTCACACCGGAATCTTGACGGTAAAACCACCAGTCGTGATAGTACGGCTGCTGGACACTGCTTGAGTACCAAACTATTCATCTCCATAGCTGCCAACAGGTAATGTGGCAAAAAGGCTGGCTATGTTACCGCCGCTTTGGTTGGTTATGTCAGATTTGAATGAAGAAAAGATCAAGTTAAGTTCCTTTAAAACTGAATGTCAAAGTAGCTTTTTTCATCGATTGGTTATTCATTTTGATCTAAAGTTGGGCTCTTGTGTGGAGTAAAAGTATTTTAAAACCTTAGACTTCTTGTGGATTATCGTATGATCTATAAGAATAGAACTAAGTATATTTTGCCTGCGATGCGGAGGAATTTTTCGACGCCATGTTTTAGATTAGTTTTAGTTAAGTCTTTTTTTAAGTGTGTGTATATAGTTATACTTGCAATAAACTTTTTCCTTAAATAAAATAAAAAAAATTAGTATATTTTTAGTATTTATAGTTTTAATTATTCTGTATTTGTTTATTACTTTTAGTAAAATTAACTTTAAGCGTCCGTGTTTGGATCATACAGTTCAAGAACTAAATTGGTTCCGTTGTAAATTGACTGTGACTGATATTCGCACAGACACACAAGTGATCCTAAGAGTTCCATTTTTTCATTCGGTCGTTCGAAATTCTAAAATCGCTTATTAATAATCCTATAGGATGGTTTTCAAGGGATAAAATACTTAAAGACATGTAGATAAGATAATACCAGATATGAGATGTACAAATAAATGTTCCGCCCAACTGAGTGATGGCGCTGACGCTCTCGTCCTAGCGCGAGTAGCGGCTGCACGCCAACATTGAGTTGAGGCGTAACTTACTGAATACTTGGTTAATTTACGTAAAACCCAACACCCTAAACTAGTGATCTTAGTGAACACAACATTGATACAGAATCAAACATTCAAGCTTGATAACATTTCTTAATTGCACCTACAAACGGATAAATATCCAAATTACCAATTCACAATATTACGCCTGCATCTGTGAAAACAGTAATATAATTAGGTTATTTTCATTAAGCGGCAAGCTTACACATTTGCCCGTTAATTACGGCACCAAATTGCCAATGAATTTAAAATGGATCCCTTCAATACGGAATGAGGCGTAAGGGCGCACGCTCGGTTTAATTATGATATCATTATTATATTCTACGGTACCCTTTTGTAGGACGAGAATCAGGGAGAGGTGTTATATAACTAGGTTAGATACCCACTTACTACTACCACTACTACGACTCTGTAAAGTTTTGACCTAGTTTGACGAAAAATACGAGGAAGAGAAAGGATTTATTTCAAAAGGAAAGACAGTGAATGCAAAACCTCAAAAGATATCTGAAAAATAATGAAAATCAGACCAGGTGCGAGTTGGACTCGCGAACTAAAACAAAATAGAGGGCTTCCTACTTTGTGAAGGTTCCTACTGGTTACCAACGACAGTTTAAAAGATAAAGCCCTGTGATAAACAGACGGACTTGTAGACAGACATCGCACAGTCGCAGCGTAGGTATAACTGGGTCACGTCTTTAGCCTTTAGTTACGGTACTTTACAAAAATATAGCTAATTGTCCAACCTATGATGTTACACAAATCTACTGTAAGAGACTTGGCAGATCCTAATCAAAATACCCGCTCCAAATAAATAGATATGAATCATACTCTTCCGAAGATCATCACAATCCGGAATAAAGAGTATGTTTCTGTCTGGAGTCAAATCCGAGCACCAAAGTGAATTATGTAGTCTGTGAGTTATTGACTTTGTTAATAATATTTAACACCCAAAGAAATCATCCCAAGGGACTTATACTTCTACGGAACAAAAATTATACTAGGTATGTCCGGAATATGGTCTATCCGTGTGCTTAGTTTCATCCGGTTGAAGTGGCTCTGGTTATACTGCGATGCTTACATACTGTGTTTAACTTGTCCATTACTATCAAACGTCGACTTCCACATTCAAAATAAGGAAATTGGAATTGGGAATTGTTTCTTGAGACGCTATCAGAAGTAAGCAATATTGAGGCATTGGCAAGGCAAGTACGCAAGTCTTACCTCTGTCAAAACTATAACTAGGATTCAGCTGTCACTCGGCAGATCACACAATGCTAAATCAAACGTCGCGTCTTGCATTCCTTGTGTGTTGATGCCATCAAACTGAAACAGAATATTTTAGAACTAAAACTAGTAGTTATTTTAGTACTTTTCCTTTTTGACAGTAAAAAGTATACGGGCAACTGTAGCAGGTTGTATATGACCAGCAAAGCGGTCATACCTTATGATAAAGCCCGAAAAACAAGAATGATAATGTACACAGTTGATGCTACTGTAAAACCTAATATAATTATAACATAAACAGCTTTAACATACCCCGACGACTTACCACAAAGCCACCACTTTCACCAGTAAACTACCCGAGAGCACACTCTATACATCGATTCAGTAATTGTGGAACAAGGCCACTAGTCCACACAGCATCCGTAGCGTTCTTAACCCAAATGCAACTCTTGCTCCCCAGGGCAGGCTTTCAATGTTGAACCAAAGCGTGTTATTTGGAAGCCAACAAACATCACTATCAGTGCTCGAATTTCTCCCGGGAATCGAACCCGCCACTTTGTAAGCTGCACCGCTGCAGCCGAATCTTGGGTATTGCTGTTACATTGCAATCTGGGAACCTTCAAGCTCTCGCTTCGAACCTGAAATCAACCTTTCTTGTTTTTGCTCAAAGTTGAATTTGAATTGCAGTTTCATACGTGAAGTTTTGAATGGATTTTGACAAGGGAAAGTCGCAATTAGTGAGGACTCAAATTCAATGGCTTGCATGAAGAACGTTTCAGAATTACGTTGGTTTAAGTATATGCATATTTGGCACACCCCCGAAGCCTGCACCCTTGCATTTGTGTAGAATGTGGCACACGGATTAATTATGCGGGACTCGTCTCAGCTATAAAGACACGATGAACTATGGGTTAACTAAGTTACCCTCATTTTGGTTTAATGCTGCAAAATCTTGCGTTTACTTTGTACATGTTGGTAACATGTTTAAGACTCTAGTAACTGACTATGAGGTAATCTATTGCTATTGGAATATTTTCTATAAAAGGAGTTCACATTTGGGATCAGATCAAGAGTATATTTCACTTCAAACTTGTATGAAGACTGCAAACTATGAAAAATTACTTCCGCTGTGCGAGTTAAGCTAAACGTACCGGACGTAACGATTTTTATAAACCTCGAGTGGGACAAACGGGTTTTAAAGTTTCAACAAATGCGCGAGCAACAATAGTCTTGTATAAAACCTTTCGAGAAGTAAAAACTTAAGAACAAGTATACTTGTTACGGGCATCGAGACAATCCTATAACAAAGCTGGGCAATAAAAGCAATCGGAGCGCAAGTTGGAGCAACTTGTAACGATACGCTTGTAGAAGAGTGTGGAGCAGAAGTGTTGTTAGAGCGATTGGAGGGATGGATCGAGCTGTGTTGGTTGGGTATGATATTGCAGATGCAATGTGTAAAAGCGATGGTTTTGACTAATATACATATATTTGGAAATCAATGCGGCTTTACTGGAAGTTTAAAACTTATCTGAATGTGCTCTAAGCAATAATCATTTCTTAAATCTCTATTTGTTTGTAGGGTTTAATCGGATTACAACAATTCCTTTGATAACAGAAAAATGCCTAATGTTGAGTGTCAAGGGCCACTTTTTATCGCCGAAATATGTTTAGTGTCTTTGTAAAGCTATATAGTTTATTATAATAGCAGGTTTTTACACCATTTTGTTCTCATGGGCCCAGAATATTTGCTTTTCAAGGACTTTCCAATTCTTTGACATCTAACTGCTTATGATGGATCCTTTTGTTTTTTTTTCTAATTGGACTTTGCCCTTCTGCTTATCATGCGTCTCTTTATTGATATTAGACATTTTGTATCTTCCCCAGTGACATAAATCGAAAAGCTAAGTCACGTTAAAGAGATTACCTTCCCGTATACTGAGATCAATATAAATAACATTCCCCGTATTGAAAACACGGTGGAAGCTGTGGAGTGTTCTCAGAACACAGATCTGAAGTGTGATAACAACTGTAGGCGTGAGATGTGTCGAGGGCTCTTGTGAACTGCTTCGCACCCTAGTACAGGCTATCGGGAATATGGCTTTGAATATATTGATACCTACATATGTTCCTGGGAGGGTTTTTGGGCACTTCTATGGATCTGCTCTTTATTCAAATGATGTTGGAGGAGATAAAAGGCCCGAAGGTTAACGGACACTTCAAAGTTCAGGTTCATGCACCTTATGTCGGTTTTTATCCATATATCAGAAGTTGTATATCGCAATCGCCAGTATGTGGAAGAAAATGGAATATTTTCTTAAGCAAAAGTAGTTCAATTTCGGTAACGAATGGATTTCGGTCAGTATACAGATTAGCCAATTATACAGGAGATATTGTAGAGCGCGAACACAGCTGCACTCTCTGTTCCCTTACTTTCACAGTCCGACTCGACCGCGGAGAGATCAGGTGCAAGACCAACGACATTATGTGCTCTCCGAGGTACCGGGGTGTCACACCAATAACTTCCAACCTATAACTCCCCAACATATTTCAGTGGCAGGCCGAGCCACAGAAATTCGTAATTGGAAAACTCAGTATCACTTTTTTCCTGACCAGGAAATTGAACGATGTTATTAGAAGGTGACACGAATATTGTTTATCCTTTGTTCCCGACCCTGGAATAATCGCATTATATTGTATTGTATAAAGACATTCTTTACTAACAACATAATAATAAGGAAATGGCATCACGAAACATTGTAACGTCTTTCGAAGTGTTTTTATTAATAATTTAGTTGCGATCCGGCTCGATATTAATATTAACTTCAATATTTGATGAGGCGTTCGAACGAATAGCTTCTCTTGTCGAGTGAAAATATGAACAAGTACCTTCATAAATAACTGTTTGGAAAATTATGTCTTTATTTTGCGTCTTGACAGAAATTTGTTTTAAATTTAATTTCTAATCCTCCGTGGGAAAATATTCTTCAGAACTTCCCGTGGGGATTTCAAATTGTTTTTGGTCTATAGTTACTGATGAAAAATAATGAAAGACGCTTTAAATAATTCCAATAAATGTGATTTATGATGAAAAAAGATTGCATAGAGCGGAGATGATGTGTGAGTGAACGTTGAATGATGAAGTGAATGCATGTGTGGAGTAACGAGAATGGATCAATTAAGAAATGAGATCATTAGAGGTAGTTTAAAAGTGACGCCAATGATGGAATAGTTGAAAGGGAACCGCTTGCCTTGGTATTATCATGTGAAGTGGAGGGATCAAACGCATGTAACTAAAAGAGTTATGAATATTATAAGTGGATGGATGGAAAGGGAGCGGGAGGCCAAAGAAAATATGGATGGATTGTGTGAGGAGTGATATGAAAAAAAAGGGAGTTAGTGATAGCGTGACGTCTGACAGGACAGAATGGAAGAAAAAAATCGTGTTGCGCCGACCCCAACTAACATAGGATAAGGGCGATGATTTTGTAAATACATAGATTAAATATAACATAGTAAACATTTTTCTTTCTTTCATTCATAACACTAAACGTCAATCCTTTTTTGTAATTCTAAAACTGGACGAGGCCGCTGTCTCCTAGCCGAGACCCTGAGAAGAAACACCTAAATAAACGCAGAGGTCAAAGTATATTTTAAAGTCCATACAATCGAACTGGTCATATTCAGCCTTAGTTAAAAAAAGGTATGTTTAGCAAATCAGTTACAAAACTCTCACAAAAAACGTTTATCTGTTGGTAAATAGGTGCCAAACATTTAGAATACGACTGTCATCATCATCTGCCTAGCCTTTTCCCAACTATATTGGGGTCGGCTCCCAGTCAAACCTGATTAACCACTCAGGCCCAACATGTGAAAATTCCCTAATATAAAGTAAATCTTATGTATATGTAAATAAACATTAAATTCGCGATTAATTCGCGACACACCGGTGTGTCGCCGGGGCCGGACAGGTAGCTGAATACCAGTATTTTACGTGGAGCGGCTACCTACCAGACCTCCACAACCCATTAACGACTGCCAAAGGTCTAATTGACTGACTATTGGGTTTTTTAATTTAAACGTGTTAGTTGGAAACACGCGGTGAAGAAAACACAGGTGAAAACTATAGGATGTGATGAACCAATCCATATTGGAGTAAAAGTAACAAGTTTTCATACTTATTCCATCATTGCCTTAATGTTATCGTCAATTTGTATGAAATCATTTCCTTTGGGTATTGTCAACGGTCGATGCATATTCAGTTACCGCGATCGATTTACATTAAAAACGCGCTATGTCACCGTGTTTAATTAATTTAAACTTGACACCTTTTACAAACTCGTTCTGTTAAATACATTGAGCTTACATACACATCTGCTTTTCCAGAGGTTTTCATCAGTATTAATAAATCTTACTAAAGACTTGTGCCATTTGCGACTACAATGTTACTGAAAAACAGATATAGGTAAACCCTTTCTGGGGCTCTAGACAAGTGACATTCTGTCAACGGTAGCGTGGCGAAGGCGATTGTCAATACGTCAAAAATGTATGGGATTGACAGATGCTATCGAAATGTCACGTGATCATTTCCCTACATTTTGGCATTTCGACAGTCGCATTCGCTAATTGAATGGCACATTGTCTAGGGCCTCTGGACAAAATGAAAATCTAGTCTAAGATAGAATAACGTAGTTACAACAACATTAGCCGAGACACAGTACTCATAGAAACCAACACCGCTTTGTCAAGAGCGAAGCCAAGTAAAACATTGTAGTAAAACACTGATCTTTGAATATGATATCGTATGATACTACTAAAAATCTGTTCATAGTCAATCGACTCAAAGTCAAAGTCAAAGTCAAAGCATTTATTTCAATTAGACCATTTACAGGCACTTTTGAATTGTCATGGTCGGTCGGTCAAAAAGATGAAGCTATTTGCACGTTCCAAAGCGTAGATCTCTATGGAGAAGAACGTGCAAGAAACTCCACGGACACTCTTTTAAAAATGATATTTTATTACAAAATTATGGTTACATCATTCATATTGAAATTATACATATATGTGAGAACGATGTAAAAGACGTGCAGGATAAAAGAGTCCGGAGTAAAAAAAGAAACAATTCAAAGAAATAATTAAAATAAACCATGGCAGCCGAGAGATGACCAGTCTCAGCTGACGGCGCCCGTTCAGGAACATGACGCATACGCTAGCACCATTCGGCTCAACCATTTTTTAGGGAGCCAAATGATCCAACGCATGCGCCACCATCAGCCAGACTTTTGAGTCAGCATGACATCCCCAATCGCCAGGGTACATTCAAGTCAAAGACCTACCCAAAATGATCATTATAGTTTAAAGCTACACAGTACCTACTCACACACATGTCTATGAAATTATACAATGTTAAATAAGTTGAGTCTATACAATGAAAAAGATTTGCATTCTTACAATCTTTAGCCGGTCCAACAATATTACGAAATGCTAACAGATTACTTTGAGCCCTTAGTGGCTACCTAGTGGCGTTGTGGAGCAGGACCAGCATCCTGGACTGATCGCAAATAAGAAAAAAAACCTTATCTATGAAGTTCTCTACTTAATCATAATTATCATAATACATAGCACCCTAAACACAAGTTAAATCTTACACTGGGTGCCAGAGCCCATCGAAAACCCTACTTTCCCTAGTTGTAACTCAGTATAGTGCTTAGATAAGTGTTAATTGTACAACAGATGTGAATTTAATAAAATACTTTTTACTTTTACTATAGTTACTTCGAAAACAAAGCCTGAACCTACCCTAATCTCAAAAGAGACTGTCTTTTAATACCTAGATCAGTTAACAGATCTCAGTCGAGCTCGACGCCTTTCGGACGAGCGGCGTAATCCAACGGTGGGCAAAGTTGCGCGACTAATGAGCAAACTTACCCTTTGACAGCTAGACAGTCCTGTGTTACACCAGCTTTTGTTTCTAGCTTGGAGCAGTCTTTAAGATTTAAGTGCTGTTTTTTATGAGGTAGATAGATGACTATGAGAATATTATAATTAGTCCGTCAGATAGATTTCCTAAAAATGTTGGACATGTATTTTTCTTTTTTTACGTAAGCAAAAAATAATAGTGCGTTGAACCTCGTGTGACGTCGCATTTTAGTACACTTTTACGTAAACGTGACGTCACAAATTGTATTATTGGTTTAATGAAACAAAATGTACGGGACCAATATTTTTAGATAATCTAACTGAGATGCTCTAAATTAAATCAAATTTTTTTACTCAGGAATCATCCCTATTATTGAGCAAAACGCTTACCGAGGTTGGTCTGCGGGTGATCATCCAAAACATTGGAGGACATAGTCTACTCATGTGCCAAGTTACACCAAATTCGTTCAGCTGTTAAGACGTCATGAGGTGAAAAACAAACAGACACAGTTATGTACGTTTATAATAATATTAAGTTTGAGTTCATTATATCAAGTTACCTATGGATGTTGCTAAAGAAACTTTTAACTAGTACCTACTTTTATAAAATACTCGTACATTTCATGTTTGATTTCTGAAAATTTCAATGAACAGAACTAAAGTCAAGATGTAAAAGTATTAGCAAATTAATTTCCTTGGAGCTGAAAATGATGCGGAAAATCTCTCAATTAAAAGTTCAAGGGAATTCATTAAACAAATTAACAAGTTCGCAGCTTGTCAAGTTTGTTTTCTGTTCACTTGTTGTCACCCAAAATGAGTTTATTTTTTGAAGAAATGTTTTTCCTTAACAAAATTACAATACCGACTATTCAGAATATAAAACGATGTTTTCAGCGAAATTCCGTCTGTACCTATGTAATGGTTAGATATTGGGGTAACAGTCGACATGCATAATATTGTTACAGTTTGCGACTGACATGCGAATGCGCACGTTATCTAAAAATTAGTAAAAAGCTCATGATTGTGTTGCTGGAGAGTGATAGCTGGTGTTTCAGGGGAGTATCTTTATGGAAACGTAGACGTTCAAAAATTGTTGGCTCTTAGCCTAATTTGAATAAATGATATTTGATTGAATCCTGGACGTGGTCGACCCATGTGCCATACAGGCCTGCCCAGCTCCATTTCAGTTCCGTAATACGTTTTCCGATGTCGGAAACCTTCGTACGTCTTTTTTCTGCTTCTACAGACAAGGTTACTTTCGCATTTATAATATGATATGGATCCTTTACTGATCTTAAATTTCTTGTTTATCTCAAACGTTTAGCAGTTTATATTCTAAACCCTTAAACCCTAGATCAAGTGGATCCGTTCGCCGAGAAACAAATCAACTAAGTTTGATTAAACTCCAGATCACGAATGTGGATGATTTATAGCAATGCATAAAACTAGAAGCTGAACTGCTGCGATGTTTGAAATTTATTAAAGTTTTTGTGACTCAAGAACTTACATTAAGAGTTGATAATTCACGTGCCCAGAAACTAATTCATTCTTATTTGTATCCTACTTTGCCACGTTCTAATATAATAATTATTTCTAAATGTAAATGTGAAAGTCTGTATGTTTTAGTTTGTTAATCAAAAAATCAAAAGTCATTTATTCAAATTAGGCTGAGAGCCAGCACTTTTTGAACGTCAAATTTTACATAAAAACAGTCCCCCAAAACGCCCACCCGCCACCACTTCCTAGTGTTTTAGCCGGGAAGAATAAGTGGCGCAACAAACTCCCCAGCAACACATCTGTCTGTTACGTTTTAAAAACTTCAATTAAACAATAGTACGCAAAGTATTTAAAGACACGAACAAAAAAAATAAATATGTATCCAACAACATGGAAATCATAAAATTAAATATTATTTACAACATGTTAATCGATCACTAGTCAACGGCTGAAAGGATTTGAATGCTTGGAACACGGAAGACTGTGAGCTGGATTAGGAACAAGGATGATTATGATGATTAGGATGGCTATGATCCCGGTAACATTTGACTTTCATCAGCACAAGGTTGTTTCTATTTGTTTTAATTGGCACGCTCGCGTTTTTCCACAATCACCCCTGATGGAAAGCGATGATATGCTCGATGATGGAAAACGTTTGTCTAGAAGCTACCTGTTTACTCCAGGAAACACAGACTCTGACAGGGAACTCCACTCCTTAGCTATATTCACGATAAAAGTACTCCCAAAACGTTTTGTCCGTACGGGTGGGATGTGCACAATGTAGGCACAACCGGTAGCGCCCGTACGTCTTCAAGTCAGATGGTGGAGCAAAAAAAATGCTGTTTACTAGCGCACAGAAATTATTTAAGTCAAAATAAAATGTATATTATCAAGTAGCAAGGTAACAAAAACAAATAGTTTGGTATCAGTTAATCACCAACCGAGTAATCAAAGATCTGAAGTAATTAATTAATGTCACTAAATATGAATGTGTAACCAGTTTCAACTGCTTTTGTCAAGATATTCAATGATATTATCATATTTTCTTTGGACTTGCCTACACAATTTTTAATAAGATTTAGGATTTCGTATATTACTTTCTTTTCATTAAAATTATGAAATATCAGGTACCTAAGTAAATAGTATCTACGGGTTTGACTTGGACATTATTATTTGGTCGGGTATGTGTAAAAAAACGATGGAGGGACTTAGTGAAAGATGATATGGCTAGAAACGGGCTGGTGATTGAGATGGCGACTTGTGGAGAAATATTGAAGGAGAGAGCAAGCCCCCAAATAAAGTCAGGTATAGGCAAGAGGCAGCGCACCAGAAGACGCAGCGTTAGAAGGCTTCCCACAAGGTGAACCGATAACCTGGTTAAAGGTGGATACAAGATACACAGGACCAAGAGATGTGGTGACAGTTAGGGGGGGTTAACATCATAACTGAACGTAGGCTACGTTCAGTTATGATGGAAGGCAGGAGAATGACGATGCAAGAATTAGCAATGTTCTCTGACGTTATCAAAATATCCTTCAATCACCAAACTTTTCCAACTGCTATGTCTTATCACCACTGTCGCAATGCGAAACGAAAACAAAACAATTGATAAACAACAAACAATTTTCTACACAGAAAACAACAAACACCACGTCACTAATAACTTGCCATCATCTGTGTTTATTTGAGGTTGACGCAACATGTTTTTTTCTTCCAAATTTCTCTAATAGTTAGTAGCAGTAGTCGATCCTTTTCTAGCCATTTCATCTTTCACTCAGTTCATCTGTCTGTCTGTCAAAAGGTTGTTTCTCATGAACCGTAAAAGGTAGACAGTGTATTTCTATGGCCACTAAAACAAAAAATGCCTACACTTAAATGTTTGCAAAATGTATACATATGCACAATACATTTTTGTGTTCCCTTGTAATTACTAGTTTTGGGATTGTTATAGAAAATAATACAGCACCATTAATGCCCCATAGCACAAAGTGCGCACATGCCTACATTTATCCGTCTCATGGATGGGTCCTACATGAAAGGATTCATAGAGCAACTAAGAGCCCTTATTACCAATTGTTTTTTGACCTTCAAGTAGAATTGAACAAGTGCTAATGTTATTATTATAAAGGAGCGTTTAAACGCGCAAAGATAATTGATCAATTATAAGCAATACTGATCGATCGACACACTAGTAATTTGTACACGGAATATAATGAAGCAATGAGAAACAATATTGCCGAAACATTATGGATGATTCCTGGTAAAAATATGTAATTCTATTTAGTTCGTCAGTTGATTATCGAAAAATATTGGATAGTTGAATAGTTTTTATTTTTTGCTTTATTCAATCAATAAAAAAGACGAAGATAAAACGCATCATAGACATAGATCAGGAGTGGGGGTTGTAACGTCATGTGTATGTAAAAAGTGTACTTACAAGTGACGTCACACGAGTTTCAACGCACTGTATTGTTTGAATTTTTTGTTTACGTGAAAAAAGAAAAAACACGTGTCTAATATTTTTTGGAAATCTATCTGACGGACTAATTAGATTTTTTAATGATCTACCCTACTGCCGCATTTTACTGAAGTTGCTGCACGTTGCTCCACTAATTTTTACAAATTGATCCCAATAATTTATCAAAATATTGCCCGTGCGCACCGGACAAAGTTGTATGGTTATGAGGTCACACAATTTATTCCGCACATTGGGTATTGAGAATATTTCTATACTAAGCATCTCCCGTATGGTCTAGTGGCTAGGATACCTGACCTGGCTTTCACCCAGGAGGCTCGGGTTCGATTCCCGGTACGAGAAATCTTTTTGGTTTATTGTTGATTGTCTCTTCACTTATTTGTTCATAACACGCAGTTTTACGTACTTCTGGACACCACGTAAGTAATCACATGATTGTGTTTTTAACTTTAGGCAAAAATATCATAAAACCGGCCGAGTGCGAGTCAGATTCGCACGCAAAGGATTCCAAACCAATATTGTTGTTACATGTATTTTTTTATTTTATAAAGTTTTCCAGTAATCTTTAAGCAAAGATTTATTTTCTGTAGTTTTTCATTCTTTTAGAATCAGTAGTTTCGGAAGTAAGGGAGGGATGGTAACTTTTTTTTTCAAAAACAGTTTTTTTTGTAAATGAAAAAATTGTTCGAAATTCTTACCATTTCAACATTCAACCACCTTTCTTTTGATATGTCACACGGCCAACTTGCTGAGGTCGGTCTATGGGCGACGACCTATGACTTACCGAGTCTCTTCTGTGAGTCCGTGCAAAGATTGAAAAGCAAGTTAAAGCGCTGTGAACAGCAACAATTGAAAAATTTCTGATTTTATAATGTAATTTTAGCCAAATCTGTTTAGTTTCAGTAGAAAAATATTATACGTTAATTTTAACTATATTTCAAAGAGCACTGTTGTTTCGAATCTTAATGCAAAACATTGTTGTTTTAGGTTTTTAATAGCTCAACTTAGTTTTGAGTAAAACGACAAAATGCTTCATATTTGGCCATAAATTGCAAGCATTGTGTCGGCG
The DNA here is from genome assembly GCA_947386135.1 of Melanchra persicariae. Lineage (NCBI taxonomy): Eukaryota > Metazoa > Arthropoda > Insecta > Lepidoptera > Noctuidae > Melanchra > Melanchra persicariae. The sequence continues at coordinate 528,054 of OX376661.1, read as the reverse complement.
CGCTTCTCTTTCTGTTCTATACAGCCCGAGAGAGACCGTTTTTTTACTGATCACGGCGCCTTAAACCGTTGGTCCCGCTGTCATGTAGATCTTTGATAGTCATCAGATGGTCAGAAGTCAAAAAATATTGGCGCCAATGTTGCCAAGGGGAACAGGTAACAGGTAACTGGTTGTGGAAGTCAGATGGGCAGTCGCTCTATGTAAAGTAACTGGTACTTACCTGCATCCGGTTAGACTGGAAGCCGAACCCAATATACTTGTAATATACTTGTGTACTTATGTTCACAAATAAAGATTGATTTGATTTGATTTGATTTGATTTGATATTTGGGAAAAGGCTAGGCAGACTGGAAGAAAACGGAAGGCTTGTCCGACTCGCACTTGGCTGTTTTTTTACATTCTATTACTCTGATAGCATTACAAATTCAGGCTCACAACTTGGTTCATTACTCTACATCACAATCATACTCATGCAACCAAAACAGAGAGAGACTACAATCGAAAACAAAACAGTGAACTAGCACAAACTAAACGGATCCAGAAAACGATGAACAAAACGTCTCGAGAGCCTCTCAAACCAATACCATTGTCCCGGAGCTATTATCTAGAAAAGTGCATGTTCGTGTATAGTCGGGCATGTCCGTGCATTGTCGTGCCTTTTGTGTTGTTATTCGAGCACTCATTAGCCTGTGGATGCCTGTGCTTGAATGTCCGCCATTATGCTCGAGTGTGCTCGACTCAAGCATTATCCGGACATTTTGCGATCAGATGGCTCACTTTGTCCTTTGTGGTTACTAATTATACGATTATGTTTTTGAGTTTTAGTGTTCCTTTTAACTGAATGTTTATTATGTTCATTGCTTTATTAATTGTGCCACTGCAGGACACATGCTTTAATCACCACGTTTGCTCAAGATCAGTCGGTGATTTCTGACTTAGAGTTAATGTAGGTCCAGATTTCCTTACGGTGGTTTTCTCCTAAATGTCAAGAAAAGTCTTTAGTTATCGCCAGCAAAGTGCTTTGCAGTTTTTTTTTAACGCATGGGACTAAATAAATAAAACATGTATTTCAAGAACTACTTCACACTTGAAATATTTTCTAGATTTTTTTCATAGCAAAATGTATAGAAACAAATAATTAATTTGTATCTGTTTAGTATTTAGACCATAAGGACGCAGTCATAGAATAGAACCCTTTACTAATAGTTACATCAATGATAACAACTTATAAGCTACTAGGTAGTACCCATAACATTAATGTAAGTAGCCGGGCATTGGAAAATAACTACACAATACGGCAATAACATCGAGAAGTAATCTCTTAATGTGCCGGTTGATCTCGCTAGCCCACGGGCATACGGTCCGGGACGGCTCGACCCGGCTTAGACCGGCCTGGCTGCGGTATTACTTGCTACTAAACAATATTATAGTACCATTATAGTACCTTTTATAGGCACATTGCTCGCAGTGCAGATAGTCGATGAGGTTGGAAGGTTCTGGAGCGGCCTCCCACGTGGTGGACCGATGCAGATGTTCTACTATAGGCCGCGAAAATCCGCTGGAGCGAGACGCACTAGACTGGTTGTTGTGGCAACACTTCGGGGAAGCCTATGCGCAGCAGTCGACGTCTTTCGGTTGAAATGATGATAAAATGTCCTGTTTTGCTTGTAGTAATATAAATTATACAGGAGAAGGTATGAATGAAGGTTGTTTGTTACACACGTTTGCAGGAACCTAACATGTAAGACTCCTCTGTGTACAGTGACGGTTGACTTTGCTCCGGATGCAGACCAAGACCTACTAAGTTTGTTTCGATTAGCTCACATAGCTGAGGTAACCGCAAACCGACTCGACACTTGATCGACATGGGTGGCGCTAATGTTGCCGATATGTTTCCTGTGGCAACATATAAATTACAACTGCTTTTTTTTGGATGATAAATCATCAGACTATTTTTCCAGCTTTGGTCGGAGCGGCAGGGAGTGTTAGACTCTTACGAGAGCTCTAAAGGAAGTAAGGGTTGCAACGGGATTTTGTCATGATGTACGTGTACATACCCATAACGAGTGGTTTGATGATCCAGAATTGTATACCTAACTATCTCGAATTCTGCATTCAAATATGGAAAGGGTTAATTACTGGGATGGCGACAAATAAGCGATCATGTTGCGTCCAACTGAATAAAAATGATTGGGAATTGACCAAGTGAATTTATGATCGTCAATATTTTTAATTTAGTTGTTATACTTCCTGGCGACACACCAAAATTATTCTAAAAGAGAATTGAAATAACACAGTTCAAGAAACAAAAATATCGACAAAAATATAATATTAAACTAAAACATTTCGTTTCGCATTACAAGCAATGCCCAATAGCATCGTTCAGCTAAACATTACAGAATATCACAACGGAGCGCCGGAGCAATAACGATCAATGCCGGGTGTTCGCGCTATCTCAGCTATCTAAGCTATCTTACACATTACGACACGACTACGGCACGGGTACGAGGCCGTGCCGTAAATATACGTATTAGTCCGTTTATTGGAAACAAGCAATGACGTCGCTTTACAGAGATTTAGAATTCCCAGTGGAACTGTATCGATAGTTAATGACGCGATTATTATAGTGTGGGGAAGAATGGGAACATGTCGTGAGGAAAGTTCTGACTGTGCACGAAAATATAGAGAACATTATAGAATTTAAAAGTGTGTCTATGGAAATGTTTGCACGTAATTCGCCAAAGAGCGGCTTCTTACCTTTGAAACGTGTAACTAGCTTCATGATTATGAGTGACCGGACTTGACTGTTTAGAAGTACCTGTAAATGGTTTATCCATATGCTGTATACTAATATAATAGAAGGGAAACTGACTGATTGACATGTAGATGAGCACCAAGAAGGGATTATTGGAAATTCATCGAGGTGAAAAGGAAACAAATTGTTTCTACTTTTGCGCAGACGATGTCTCGGGCGAAGTGCTAGTTTGAAAGAAATGCAAACCTCACGGCCCAGCGTAGGGATCCTCGCTTGACGATTCTCGGCCACCGTAGGCGCGGGCCTGCGGACGGCGAGCATTGGCTGGCTCGTTGTCCGGTAAGAACCACGCCCTGGGGGTCGAGTCTACTATTGCAATCGTGTCTCAATGATCGATTTTTGACGTATAATGTCAAACTTATGACACATTTCCCATACAAAAACTGTCAAAGTTGTCAAATATTCGATCACTGACCGGTCATTGAGACACTATTGCAATAGCAGACTCGAGCCCCTGGTCGACGGCGCGTTGTGTTCCACGCGCGCCTAAAAGAGATGTCAGCATAATGCATGCGTGCATCAGCACGCATGTGTGCGTGTCCTACGCTAGAGGCTGTCGACCAGCACACCTACCTCGGCCTCATAATAGACAAGCATTTCAATTGGGGACCACACATTGAGAGTTTAAGTAACAAACTTAGGTCTATTAACGCCAAGTTGGCTATCCTCAAATACAAACTTCCCTTCCACACGTTACGCATGCTGTATCTCGCTCTGGCGGATTCAGTCATAAGCTATGGGCTTACTAGTTACGGACGTTCTTACAAAACCTATGTAGAAAAAATATATAGACTACAACTGAGTATGCTTAAAACTATTGTGCCAAAAAGGATTAAACTTAAATATAAAGATAACGAGTTCGGATTATTTAAATACTGCAAAATTATGTCAGTCTTTGATAAATTCAGGTCGGCAATTATCTTAGACAAGTTTATTTATATTAATTCATTAACTTTAAACAGTAGACCAAAACGGTTACGTGATCTTAGTTACCTGCCAACATATAAACTACCTACAACTGTAAATGTGTATGGTATGAGAACGTGGGAATATATATTACCTGATACTTTAAATAAAATACCTAAAAATGTGCAGTCTAACATTGTCGCTAGCTCCTACACAAAATGTAAATTGATGTTGAGGAAACATTATATTGAAGGTCACCTTTAATGTAATGTTTTTTCAATATTAATATTAATATCACATTGGTATAAGTTTTAATAACTTATACCTATTATATATATTTTAAGTAACATAGCCTGTGATCGAGTTTGCTTCCTCCACTGTGTCACATAAACCTTTAAAGGTTTTAGACTAGTGGTATATGTCTTCATTATTATGTAGTGTAAATTATGTTGGAAAAAAAAAAAAAAAAAAAAATAGCTTGCTTTAGGGCCAGTGTCTTGAAAGAGTCACCGTGGCCCTCAGACAGAGCGGAAGAAGTCAGTTGATGATTACCCATCCTTTAAAGAAAAAGGTTGAAAGAAATGTTTAGAATTTGAGTTTGTTGAGAGAGACTAAAATGATCGACGGGCTGTGTACATTTATGGCTGAAACGACGTCGTGTACTGAGATGATGACGAATAGAAATGTATGGAAGACGAAGACTGATGTTGCGCCGACCTCAAATAAATTGGGGTAGGTAAGGGCATAATTTTGGTTAATGACGAAACGTATGACCTACTAGTAATAGTGTCAAATAATGTTAATCAAAATGAGGAAACGGCTTGTTCAACTCGTGACACTGTTGATAGCACACATTACTATTTCAATTAAAAATGTAAAATTTGCTTTGTTTATCTTATTTCATCCTTCAATATTACGAATGTTTTCCATATTTTCATTAATGACGCCTCAAAAGCTAAACGGGTTTCATGAAATTTGGCGCACATGAGGACCATGCCTGGACAAAATGTTGATTAGGACATATGAAAATACCTAACCACATCGATTGGACCCATTGTATGCTACCTTGTAAATTCCGACATTCATGCGGGCGAATCTACTGCCACAGATTATCTTCTTACTATGTTTAAAGCACACGATAATTATATTATATATAATAGAAAAGCAAGCCTGCAAATATTTCCACAACAGCGTAAGAAAAACTGCAACAGATACATTCATATTTATAGACGGCACAAATAACTGCAGTGTGGCCTAGTTCCCGTTCCTGTCAGTTTGGAAGAGGCCTTAATTTAGCCTTAAAAGCGGCCAAAGCTTTCTGTTTGTGCTTGTTTTGTCGCGAAAATAGAAGACCTTTGTGCTAAGCTGTCTTTGTGGAACAACTCACGAAGTATTATAAATGTAGGATTTTTATTCAACGGTTTTTGAACTGGAGTTGAATTATTTGGATATTTCTTATTTATGGCAAAACAAAGTTCCCAGTGATTTGTTCATGTTTCAAGGTAAAAAAGAATGCGGGCAATTATGTATCAGGGTTTTTCTATTTGCAATAAATAGTATAACGAAGTAATTGGCTATTCTTTTGAAACAGGTAATATTATACTCTGGAATCAACGCGCTGCCTGGTTCCAATTAATATTTTACTGCATGATAGCAAGTTGCAATATCGTTAACGTGTTGGTTGCTGGTTATTCTGTAAATATGCCGTTCTGTTAGTTCTTCTAGGATAAACAATGGGAGCGAACGTGCGTGAAACAGCTTGTCTGCTAACAACAAAATACTGCAAATATCAACTTTGCCGATGCCAATATCATCCATTTGATGAGATAAACATTTTAATTTTTATCGTTTGCTCGAGCTTCGGGTTTCCCCATATACACTGTGTTAAGATAAAATGAGAGTAGGTACAGTCAATAGGCATCTGAAGGTTAAGCGATGACCTGGTGTAGGCCACGGGAATCCGTTCATTGCGAGATCAACAGTATGGTTTTACCAAAGGTCGTTGTACGACTGATGCTGGTGTCACGTTATTAAAACACATATATACAGCGTGGGAAGAGGCGCAAGATGCCATAGGAATCTTTTGTGACCTCTCCAAGGCATTTGACTGTGTAAATCACGAAACCTTGCTCCTAAAACTAGAACATTACGGTCTAGGTAAACTTGCACTCAGCTTAGTGAAGTCTTATTTAAATGACAGACAGCAGCAAGTTCAAATAAACGGTGTTAATTCAAGGGGTTTAAAAATGGGGGTACCACAAGGCTCAATATTGGGTCCTTTCCTCTTTTTAGTATATATTAATGATCTACTCCATCTTTTAAAAAATCAACCACAAATGGTATTATTTGCTGATGATACGTCCTTAATTTTTAAGATAGATAGACGTTCTACATATCTTGACGATGTAAATAAAGCCCTACAGCAGGTCCAAAATTGGTTCACTGCTAATAATTTAGTATTAAATGGGAAAAAAACTAAGTGTATTAGATTTGCTTTACAGAATGTCAAAAGTAATAATTGCGATATTGTTTTGAACAAAGAGAAACTTGAATTCGTCGAAAACGCGATTTTCCTGGGGATCACGCTTGACTCAAAGCTATAATGGGGTCCTCATTTAACATCTCTTGCGGGACGGCTAAGTTCAGCAGCATATGCTGTTAGAAAAATCCGTCAATTTACTGATATAGATACCGCGAGGCTGGTCTATTTTAGTTACTTTCATAGTATCATGTCTTACGGTATCTTATTATGGGGACGTGCTGCAGACATCGAATCTATATTTATTCTGCAGAAAAGAGCCATCAGAGCCATATATAATCTGGGTCGGCGCGATTCCCTAAGGGAACTGTTTAAAGATATTAACATCATGACGGTACCTTGTCAATACATATACGAAAATATAATGTATGTTCGGAAAAATCTCCATCTTTTTAGTAAGACTAGTGACAGGCATAATTTTAATACTTACTAGAAATAAGAACAAATTAGATCAACCCCGATTCAGATTGGCTAAAGTACACACTTCTTTTATGGGGCACTGTGTTAAATTTTATGATAAAATACCATTTGATATTCTCGGACTGAATGAGAGAAAATTTAAAACATGCATTAAACGCAAACTATGTAGACAGGCATATTATAAACTGGAAAATTATATCCTTGATAAAAATGCTTGGCTAAATGCCGGTCCTGCTCCACAGCCTCAGCCGCTTGGTTCCACTAGTTAGGATTTTACATATGGAGGAGATGCTCACCCTTTTTTATTTTACTTTTTACGTTTAATAATAATAATATTCCACATTTCTATAATGTTTGGAATACACTTTTACTTTTCTGTTCTTACCAATTGATATTTATAGTTTTACATAAAGTAGAAGCATTTTTTATTTTGGAATCCTGTAAATGTGAGGACCATGGAGCCTTTTATGTTAATAGATGGTTTCCTTGTTTGACATGAATGAGCAGGGGCAGTTGAGGGTTTGTCATGCTTACTCGAATGTCTCGCTGATGGTGGCGCGTGTATCGGATCATTCGGTTCCCTTCAAAATGGTTGAGCTGAATGGTGCTGATGCACGCGTCATGTTCGTGAACGGGCGCCATCAGTGGAGACTGGTCATCTCTTAGCTGTCGCTGGCTTATTTCAATAGTTTATTTGATACTTAGAATTCTTTTTTTTTCTCTTCCTTTACATTGTTCTCACATATAAAAGCAACAAAGATAATGTAACCAGGATTATTGTAAATCATAAAATGGTTTAAAAGAGTGTCCGTGGAGTTTCTTGCACGTTCTTCTCCATAGAGATCTACGCTTTGGAACGTGCAAATAGCTTCATTTTTTTGACTGACTGACTCTGACAATTAAAAAGTACCTGTAAATGGTTTATTTGAAATAAATGCTTTGACTTTGACTTTGACTTTGACTCACAAAAACGGTTGTTGTGGCTGGCAAGACTTGGGGACGCCTATGTCCAGTGATGGACGTCTTTCAGTTTATGTGATAACGGTCACCAGTCGGAAATTGAACGTTGTCCTTCTTAGAAATACTGCAATTAGAAATATAATTTGGGACACCTCCGTGCAGTAGTAACCACGTAATGCCGTTAATTTATCGCTTCGTCTCTCCCCGGTCGTGTCGGATTGCAATCCCGTCGGACTATGAGAGTGAAAGGACAGGTAATACACCTGTGTATGCCACTTGTGCACTATAATATCTCCTGCGAACGTGACTAATCTCCGTTGAGATTGGATTATTTGAGATTACTTGGTACCTATGTTGGTTACTCAATTTCATAGCAGCAATACTAATTTCATCATATTTTTATCGTGATTATAAGCCGTTGTTATGCCCACACTGCTAAAATCCACATCGATCCAATCCGAGACCCGGGTGAAACCGGATTTTATCGTTTTACAGCAACCCGAAAATAGTTCGTTATCAAAACTGTTGTCTTAAGTCTAATCCCCTGACATCTATTTATGGTGGAAAATTTGTGTAACGTTGATCGATAAGAAATGTGATTGGTGATAGTACGAGTATTCGCAATATTTAACACCAAGATTTTACTAGTCACTATGCGGGAAGATTTAGAGATAGTTATTGTATAGCATTGTTCTTTGCCGAATAGTGATTATAAATGTGGCAATTTAAACACGTTTCAAAAACTGTAGATCCTTTTTAATTAAATCTAGCAACAAATGAAAAATGGGCGCCCAAAACTTCCTCTTTATTCAAATTAGACTGAGAGGCAGCCTTCTTTGGGTCCGTCTTATATACAGACACTCCCCCAAAACGCTCGCCCAGCACCACTTCCTGGTGAAAACACCAGGAAGTGGTGCTGGGCGAGCGTGGGGAGCGAGCTCCGCCACTTCATCTTCCCTCCTAAAATGCAGGGAAGAAGAAGTAGCGGAGCTAGCTCCCCAGAAACACATCTTCGACTGGTAATCTGGCCAAGTCGCGGTATTGCCATGTGTTGTGTTGTCTGGTCAAAGCCAGCCCTTTGTTGTCTGAATTAAGCCTTCTATGGAACTTGTGCATCACCATGTATTATATTTGTATCGTAATATTCCGAAATGCGCCCGTGCCCCGTCCTTTCTGTATGTTTTCCAAAAATCATTGCGTAAATTATTTTCGTATTACATGATTCGGCAAAGCGAACGAGCCAATGCTCTTATCTGTAGGAAGGATTGTTATCAGCTGACTACTACATACTATAAGCACGAGTATAGTGATAACCCAACCTGTGGCTCAAAGAAAGAAGGTAGTATCTGCCAATTTTAACAAAATTCATGATCAAATGAGGAAATGGTTTTTTTTTTATTTTTCTTCTTCATTCTTTTGTCGTGTTACTCTAGCCAATATGGACGTTATTGGCATATTTCAAGAGAAGTACTGACACAATTTTATTTTGATGATTTCAAATGTCGATATTTCACGGCGTTAACTCATCGCTACTAACAATTATAATTATATAAAGCACCTGTCTACTTCCCAACACACTATGTAGATATAAAAGCTGGGAAAAAAGATTAACAATGTTCTACTTACATAATTGTCATCTAAATTGACATAAAAATATATGTCTGCTTCTGGCATATTAAAAAAAAAAAAAAAAAAAAAAAAAAAAATAATAATAATAAAAAAAATAATAATCTGTGGACCGACTGTCAAGTGTCACTGTCGCAAAAATTCTCATCCCGTGTTTTTATTTTTATTTATATAAAAATCAAGTTTAAAATGTCCAGTTTACATAATAAATCAAGGAAAAAAAACAAACATGAAACGGCTCAATAGAAAATGCAACAAACAACTTTAAACAACAATATTCAATGCTGACATGCTGACAAGAAGCCGGACACGAGCACAAAACGCACAACCAATATCTTCGGGTTCGTCGCTCAGCTCCGCCTCGCAGCCACCGAGACCTCCTCCAGCCGTCAATCCCGAGAGTCCGGTTGCTGCAGTTGCGTCGAGCTCGAGCGACGAATACTTCTCGCCGCCCACGTCGCCACCACCTGCACGTCGACGGAGAGGACGCCGGCCGCCGGACGGCTTAGGACCTCGAGGCCCACCGGCCTCTGATAGGGTCCCAGCTCCCGGCGGAAGTGTGCAGCGCATGCGATGGACGCGAACCATCAATGAAAACGTCATGCGCTCATACTATGGGGCTACAGAGGGGGGAACTAACCTGACTGCGCACCGTGGTCGGATGCTCTCTCTGTTTCAGGTACTTGAACCAGCTGTCAACGTTTCGGCCCAAAGACTATCGGATCAGGTGCGCGTCATCCAGCGTAACCGTATGTTGGATGACAGTGTGCTTGATCGCCTCCGAACTGAAATGTGTAGCCATGTCATTACTCCTCCGTCGCAGACTGTGGCACCACCACAGTCAACCCAAATATCCGGGCACGCTGACGAGGATTGTAATGACAGGGTTACAAACGTAAGTACCCAGTGCAATGACGAATTGAGGAGTGCTTTGGAGTGTGCTATTGGGGAATATCGCTACATGCCGCCTGAACTTAGACCACGCTTACCTCGTTTGCCCATGCATAACAAAAACAGGGCGCTGGTGGCAGCTCTGGATTCGCAGTTGTCAAATTATTTTGATAACTGCGAAGACCTCACTGATGCACACTCGATGTTGTACTGCGCGGCTGCTGCGGCATGTCGTGTAGCTCACGTCAAAATAACTAATGACAGAGTTACACGACCAAAACCAGCCGTACCGGCCTGGCAGTGCAGGATCGAGCGTCGCATCGGTGGGGCCAGAGCGTTAATCGGCAAACTGATCTGCTTCAGGGAGGGCAACACTCGCCCTAGAGTGATGCGCTTTGTGAGACGGGCGTTTTCGGGGACTGATATCAGCCCCCAAGACTATATGTCCTGTGTCACAGAGCGCATCGACTTCCTGAAGCAGAAGGTGTATGCATGGGCAAACCGTATTCGTAGGTATAGGCGGCGAGTGGAGCGATACACCCAGAATCGCACATTCCGAAGTAATGAAAGGTGGGTATATAGGGCTTGGGAGCGACCGGAACAAGGTGTGACTGACACGCGCCTGCCGGATGATGAAACCATGTATTCATTTTGGCGCAACATCTGGTCAGTGCCTGTCGGTCATACCGAAGGAGATTGGATGCGAGAGGTCGAACGAGCATGCGACCCAATACCAGAAATGGGGGCAATTACAATCAGCCCCCAAGATGTAGCCCGTGCAGTCCGTCCGCTGCCTAACTGGAAGTCTCCAGGGCCGGACGGACTGCACAACTTTTGGATTAAGTGGTTACAAAGGTCGCATGCTTGTTTGGCATCTCGGTTCCAAACTGCCTTGGAGTCTGGCTCGCTGCCCGAATTCCTTTTGACAGGAGATACCCACCTGCTCCATAAATCTGGCAGCACCGCGGAACCCAAAAACTATAGACCGATAACATGTTTGCCAACGGTCTATAAAGTTCTTACATCCATTTTGAGAGCTAAAATTAATAATCACATAAGCAGCAATAACATCATGTCTGCCTCTCAAAATGGGTGTAGGAATGGGTCCCGCGGTGCTAAGGAGCTACTCCTCATTGATACGGCCATTAGCCAACAGGTTCGACGTTCCCGAAAGGATCTGTCGACATGTTGGATAGACTATAAGAAGGCCTATGACTCGGTGCCTCATACATGGCTCATGAGGGTGCTAGAATTGTATAAAATTGATGCAACGCTACGCACCTTCCTGACGTCATGTATGGGGCAATGGAGGACAGTCCTTCGCTATCCAGGATGTCGAAATATCCAGAGGAATAGCGAACCGGTAAGGATCGAGCGGGGTATATTTCAGGGCGATAGTTTGAGTCCGCTTTGGTTTTGCCTAGCCTTGAATCCTCTTAGCACACTGCTGGAGAATTCAGGACTAGGCTATCGGTTGAAGAGAGGTGGTCAGGTTATATCTCACCTCCTTTACATGGATGATCTGAAACTCTTTGCCCCCAATAATCTGCAACTGATGGAGCTACTGAAGGTAACTGAAACTTTCAGTAGTGCCATCAGGATGGAGTTTGGTGTGGACAAATGTGCGGTCATGCATGTAAAGCGTGGAGAGATTATGGAATCCGTGGGATGTCAACTCTCGGATTTCATAAACCTGAGATCCCTCTCTCCAACCGAAACTTACAAGTATTTGGGTATGTCGGAAGCGTTAGGCATCAGTGTTACTGACATGAAGCATTCGTTGAAGGAGCGCTTCTTTGGTCGCCTGAAGAAGGTCTTTAACAGCCTTCTATCGGGCGGAAACAAGGTGCGCGCTTTCAACGGATGGGTCATGCCGGTATTGATGTACTCTTTCGGCGTACTCAAATGGACTCAAACGGAACTTGACGCCCTGGATAGAAAGGTCCGTACACTGCTAACTGCACATCGAATGCATCACCCACGGTCGTCGGTAATGAGACTGTATATCCCGCGAAAGTGTGGAGGTCGAGGCTTTTTAAATGCTAAGACTCTCCACAATCGCGAGATATGCAGTCTCAGGGAATATTTCCTAGCTGTCGACGTGGGTATGCATCGAGATGTAGTGGCGGTGGACAAGGGACTCACCCCGCTCTCCTTGGCAAATGAGAACTGGCGCAAACCTGCGGTGCTTGACACTAACGATCGCAGGGCGGTATGGCAGAGCAAGGAACTTCACGGACGCTTTTTCCGGGCCCTGCACGGGCCCGATGTGGATCAGTTAGCGTCCGTAGCCTGGCTACGTTTTGGTGACCTCTTTGGGGAAACCGAAGGTTTTGTCTGTGCAATTATGGACGAAGTTATCATGACGAAAAACTACCGGAGATTTATTGTGAAGGACGGCACGGTTGACATATGTCGGGCATGTCACCGTCCGGGAGAATCAATTCGCCACATTATCTCTGGTTGTTCTCGTCTTGCTAACGGAGAGTACTTGCATAGACACAACCTTGTAGCCAGGATTATCCATCAGCAACTTGCTCTGAAATACTGTCTGGTGGAATCGGAGGTGCCGTACTACAGGTATGTGCCCGACCCAGTTCTCGATAATGGCAGTATCACACTGTACTGGGATCGGTCCATCATCACTGACAGGACTATTCTTGCAAATAAGCCTGATATAGTGGTGGTGGACCGAATCGAGAGGCGCGCAATGATTGTAGATATAACCGTCCCGCATGACGAGAACCTCGTGAAAGCCGAGAAAGATAAACAAATAAAATATCTTGACTTGGCTCGCGAGGTTGTCGACATGTGGGATGTGAATTCGGCAATCATTGTACCGATAGTCGTGTCAGCCAACGGCTTAATAGCCATGAGCCTCGACCAACACCTCAGGAGGCTCTCGTTAGGCAGCTGGATCAAGGGCTTGATTCAGAAAGCAGTACTTCTGGACACGGCTCGGATTGTTAGGAGGTTCCTCTCGCTGGAGCCCTGACCGCCGGTAGCTTGGACCCTGTTCCCGATACCGGTGGGCTACTATTTTTTATATTTTTAAATATTTTTATAACTTTGTATTTTAATATTTAAAAATGTATTTTATATGTATATCAATGAATAAAGAGAATAAAAAAAAAAAAAAAAAAAAAAATAAAAAAAAAAAAAAAAAAAATAATAAATAAAAAATAATAATAATAATAATAATAAATATTATAAGGTTGACTGGTATGGAATGCCTATGGCATTAAGTCCGCCTCTGTAGATTTTTGTGCTTAAAGTGTCAAATAAAAATAAGTCATAATTAAAGTATGCGAAATGGTTAACATTATTTAAAATGTCACTTCTTGTTTATATTTGAACTTAATATTATGCTAAAATTTAAAAATAATAATTTATAAGATTTAGGAATTTTGAAAAAAAAGAACCCTCGACTTTATAAAATATGTCAATACTAGCTTCTACCAGCTGCGGCTTCGCCCGCGTAAATATCGGAAATAGCAAGGTTTCCTGATTTGTATTGTTATTTTTTTACTCAGGAAACACCCACCCTACACCTACCCTACACCTACCTTACACCTACCCTACACCTACGTTACACCTACCCTACACCTACCCTACATCTACCTTACACCTACCTTACACCTACCTTACACCTACCCTACACCTACTTTACACCTACCCTACACTTACCCTACACCTACCCTACCTACATAATTATACCAGCCCAAAAATACTATGACATGTTTCTGGTCTCCTGGTACTTGATGTTTCTTACCCTACCTACATAATTATACCAGCCCAAAAATACTATGACATGTTTCTGGTCTCCTGGTACTTGAAAATCTGAAGTACCAAGGCAGCAGCGGCTCTGAGTTTCCACTTCCTCCTCAGTCTCCATTAATCCAGGCCACTTACCGGGATAAAAAGTAGCCTATTTTTAATTCCGGAATATGAACTACATGTGTGCCAAATGTCATCCAAATCCCTTCAGCCGTTTTTGCCTGATTGTTACACAAACATACAAACATACAAACATACAAACATACAAACATACAAACATACAAACATACAAACATACAAACATACAAACATACAAACATACAAACATACAAACATACAAACATACAAACTTTCACCTTTATAATATTAGTAGGATTAAGTATATTCTATTAAATTTTTTGTTCATGTTAAGCTGAGCTAATGTTCAACATTAGCTTTTAGAAATTAGAACATGCTTTTTTAATTTAAAAATTTAAAAAGCATATTTTAATTTAATAAAATACACACTGAATATTAAAAAACATATCTATGGGTTTGACATTTTGCTACTCTTCCTTTTGCTCAATCTTAAACATTTTGGCATTTAAACCATAATTATCTATCCCGATCGAACATCATTGAGCTCAGAACCCAATTTTGCAAAAAAAGGCAGATGCGCCTCTTTTTCTTCGGACGGGCCGGCCGGTAGGTGACCTTGCCGACTGGTTAAGTCGCGAATGATGACGCTAGTCAGACTGGCCGAGCCCTCGGCGGTGAGGCATGACGCCCATATGCGGTCACTTCGCAACGGCGCGCGTGACTCCCACTCTGGCGAAATTTTACGAATCTGCATTACGAACCTCCTCTGTTATCAAAGATAACAACATGATACCCACAACAACAAAAAATGATAACATCAGAGATATATTTTTAGTATTGTAAGTAGTATAAAAGTGATGATAAATAATAGCTTGTATTAGCGGTGAGCTCCAGTCGTTCGTTAAGGCTCTAGTGTGCCCAGACGCAGGATCAAACTCTTATTGAAACAAGTTGTATAAAGAGAACTGTCGAGGTAAGTGAACATCTTCTTTATTTTATGTGACCCTGGTATTATGAAGTAGGTAAAATAAATTTCAGTGTTAGTAACTTTCATCAAAATTTCTTAGGTTTCTATGGCCTACTTACACCAAAAATGATGTATGGATTTAGGTATATTATGTTCGTTTATTTTTTTGTTTTATTATTCTGCAGTTACTTTTTTTTTGGTTGGCCAATGATCAATGTTGTGTGAATTTTGGGACACCAAATATATCTGTTACTAGCTTTCGCCAGTTCGTACGGCGCATATTCCGTTTTTTCCCCTTTTCCGTAAAAAATACAGAAAATCGTCTTAGTTCTTCACTGCACTCCCCAAGGACATGCCAAATTTCAGCTTTAGAATAGAATATTGACGCTGACAGCTCTTGAATGCAGTTTAGATGTACTGATCGCGATCAGTTTCATTGGTGAAATCCGCTCTAAGTAAGGAACGTTCACATTTGCATCTCAATCGCAATCGAAATTGAGGATTTTTTTAAATTGGCCCTCGGTATTTTCGGCTGTGCGTTGTCTATCAGTCACTCATCTGTAACAGAAGAATTGTATTATATTGATTTGTTTGAAGAGGGATAGAATGATGTGTAGAGTTATTTAGTGATTTGTGGTGCAAGTGGGCCTTTAGTTCAATTTGTATTGAATTAGATTCTTATTGTGTAAGTGCCACAAGCCCATTCTCTTTAAGATTATTTTAATCAAGGGCCATCAATTCAAATAGATAAACGCTTTAGTGTTTTTATTTTAGTTTGATTTTTAAATGACCTTTGTAATAAAAACGCCCTGAGGTGGCAATGGCATTCGAGCTTAGTTTTGTATAACTAATATAGGTACAGTTTGTTGTTCCAAATTTTGTTTTTATATCTAGGTAATTCTATATTCAAACATTGATAAGCTATGTCTAACGTTAGTAGAGTTTCCTGGCAACTACGAGTACTACCATTTCACCTGTCATTTCTCGGAGTAGACAACTCCTGAGTTATTCATAGCTCGAAATCTATATTTTAACCACTCTCTGTTTTTTTTTAAAGTCAAGTTATATATCTGCCAAGATCGGTTGCTCGGCAATCTTTTATCTGATATCGTAAACAACCTTTTCCGATGGTACTCTGACTGATAATTTTCATTTCTTAGCAAATCCCCTATCAAATGTTTGCTTGTCAAAATCGATAAAATGGTATCCTAAATATCTATTCTTATCAATGTTTTATTATCTAATAGCGACCCGCCCTATGTTTTTTTTTCTAATATCATAAATTTATGTAACTTAAAATAATCTAATCAATAAAACAATAATATTTGCTCTATTTTCAAAAGCTATAATGCTCAAATGACATAGCGTTTCCTTAATCCAACAACATTTTACATTATTTTCATTTAATATAACGTTCACTTTTATAACAACGTATGTTATAAATTATAACAACACTTTTCCTAACATTTCATCTAACCGCTCAGAACAAAGAGCGACCGCGTTAGCTCGAGAACTTAGGGCACCCCGACATGGTTAGGTGAGGTTCGAATGGAATAGCGGGAGCTAGAGTGAGCGAGCAAAGCGAGCGAACTTAGCTCCCATTAATGTTAGGTTCCTTTAAACCCAGCAGGCAGAAGTAAGAGCTCCGCGTAGCAGGGTTCGTCTACTTTTCTTGCGATCAAGACCTTATATTAAGGTGAATTTACATTCGATTAAATTATATAAAGTGATCATTCGGTCAAATATATCTTATAAAATGTTAACATTTTTAATAATTATTTTAAGTGTATTTTATAACTACTGAAGCTTATATGAAATTAAATTATATCTCTTGGAAGTATAGCATAAGTTGCTATAACAATAGATAATTATAACGAATGAAAGTTGTATGAAACGAAATTATAACATTCGTTGTTATATAAAACTATTACACCAGCAAAAATCAATGACTATAACTTTTAAAATTTAGGGAAATTAGAAGTGTTTCAAGAGTTTACTAAAGTTAAATTGTCTCTAATTGTTAAACCTGAGGGTTTAAAATTCGGCACCGAACGATCATTTAATTTTCAACTTAATCTCTGTCTGTCTTTGAAAATAAAAGCCAGAACGTTTTGAAAAACTTACCTAAATCCTTAACATGCCACATGTGACTTCATCACCAATGGTCTGCTGAAATAACTTTACGTAAATAACAAACAATTGGGTAACTACGGATCAAAACACTCGCGTTAAGACGCCATGGTCTTCTATAGAAGGCGCCAGATAAATGAAGAATTACGATCACTGACCCACCTAATTGACACACTTATTTTCAAAAACAGAAGTAATAACATAACGCTGTCCTGAATCGACATCTATCGAGATTCTTACAGTTCTTGTAATGAAAACCGATTCATAATTTTATTCCGGGTGTACCTATGTACCTACGATGATTAAGGAAAGGTTAATGTACTTTATTCCACATTTATCTGGCGCCTACCATAGTAGTCATAGATTTCTAAAATATTTGGTTTGAATTTTAATCAGTAAAAAAGTGCTATCAGATTTTATCAGTAAAAAACTGCTATCTGATTTTCAGTAGCCCGATGCAATGTTCTCTTATGTCAGTGACATAGTATTGCGCTCGTGTGCATTTTAACTAAAATGCAGTGTCATGGAGGAAGACAGCGAACGAGATAATTTTACTTTTAGGCACTGTAGTGTTTATTATATGATTGAAATCAGCGTGAGCGAAATTTTCCCAGTTTATTGTACAAAAGTAGATATAAATTTTATATAAAAATAAACCGATAATCCAAATAGATTATACTTATAAGGGTTCCGTGTTAATAGACGTTCAGGGGCCTAACCACCAACTCTTAAAGCAGTATTACTTCAATATTACTTCCAGTGGGAAAGAGACGGAGCTATACAGAACGTATAGCTCCGTCTCTTTCCCACTGAATACTGAATACTGATTTAAGAGTTGGTGGTTTAGGCCCTGAACCTTAAAAATCATGAATGTTCTCAAAAATCCAAACATCAGTTTACCCTATTTTACTGACTGTAGCATCTGTTTTTATCACTTCATGTGCAAGTACAATAACTATCAGTATATCAATTAATGTCATGGTCAAGTATACACCCGTATGTTGAATCACTTCTAATATCAGTACTAGGGGTGTATACTTGACCAAGAGTCCCATAGTATGTACGGCGCTCACGGTCGTGACGTTTTTATTTCCGTGTGATTAAACAAAGACTCAATGCTAGTCACTTCATTTGTTAATGGATTTTTGACATCTTGTTAGTTTGTTTAGTGCCGTGTGAGTTCGTGTCGTGTCGCAAGTCGCTATCATGATAGATAAGATTTTTGTTTTGTTTTATAAGTCAATTAACAACCACATGTAGCACAGTGTTGTATTTTGTTAATATGTCTGGTGTCTGAAACTCCTCATCCAGGCACGTTTATACTGTAAAAATAAAGTGTTACATGACCGGTTATATTGGCTAGTGAGAAGTGACCACCTTGTGTTAAATTATGTAATTGTAAGTTAACTTCAATTTATTATTCTGATACTCTCCTAATCTCTGTGAGGCATGTACTAGGAGCGCATAACATTTTTGCTACACAATTACATAACACGGCTCCTATAGCTGTCGCAAAGGATCCTGTTCCACCTCTGAAATTTCCGCGTTCTTGTGACATGTACTAGGAGCGCATATCACAGATGCTAGTCCTACGCACAGCTTGGCGCTACAGCTGATATGGAATGAATAGTTTCTGTCGGCCCATTCTGTCAAAATCTGTGAACATAGGTGGAGTGAGCGTGAAGTTAACTATAATTATTTTATCCTGCCGGTCGATTCTGTCGACATCTCACGGTGTACACCTAGGCGGAGTGAACGACAAGTGAGCTGTCATTCCATCTTATTTGTATGGTTTGACAACTCACCGGTCGTGCACCCCACCGGGTGTTCGCTTCGACATGTTTACAGAAATCGCACTGCTTGTTGTATAAATTGACAGAAAACTTTACCTAAACTCACACGAAGACAGAATGGCACTGCCTGTTTTACCTCCAAAATCACCATAACAATGTTCTTGTGACATGTACCAGGGTTGCATAACGCAAAAAAAGTCAATATTTCACAAAGATTCTTTACAAAGAACCTAATATAACATGTAAAACGTCCAAGTTCTGTGCGTCGAACAAATAAAATAGTTCCCAGAGGAAAATTTTTGTCTTATCAAAAAATATAGTGCCTTCGGGGCGTAATATTTCCACCCCCGATGTATATTATGTGCACGAATATGTTAGGAATGTCTTAGTAAAAGCATTAGGTATCGCAGGCCTCACGAATAGATATTTTGATGTAATATTTAGATAATTTATGTCTCTATTCAATTTAGAAGATATTATTTTAAGGTATCTTCTATTATTTGAAGATGAAATACCTAGCTAGATTTATTTGCGGTAGGTTTTCGGGTTTGTTGTTTTTTGTAGTATTTTTTTGTTAATGTAGAAACTATATAATTTAGGAATGGAGCATTCCTTAAGTGATTGATCAAGGACCCTTAAAAATACTAAAGAATGAAAAAATCTTGTAGATTTTTTCAGTGTTTTTAAGGATTTGATTCTTGTTGTCATTTGTAGATCTCTGATTGTCGTTGGTCGTAAGTGGCTCACATACTAAAGTTGAGAGATAAGAAGCTAGCACGTGCATGCTTATCTTTCCTCTTAAGTCAAAATACCGCTCGCACCTCGACGCTTTTGTAAATGAACAACGCCCCTTAGAAACCAGGAAATCTTACACTACCTTGCCAAATGATTGTTACCCAGTTACTGGGTTATGTAGGTCAGATAAACAGTCGCTCCATGTAAAATACTGGTATTCAGCTGCATGTGGTTAGATCGGAAGACGACCTCGACACTGCTGCTGCTAAGAAAAGGCTAGGTAGTTTTTTTTTTGGTGTTAACATTTCAATATCTTTCTGCAGATGTCTCACACAGTAGTAAGAGGAAAGCCAACTGCAGCTCAACTGTACCTGGATGGGGTCCTCGACGCCATCCTGATCGAGCAGGGGGTCAAGCCAGACCCCACTACGAGGGGAACTGTTATCTTTTCGCAGATCCTGCTCCACTGCCTGAAGGAAAGACCTAACGATGAGTTTATGGTAAGTTTCTTAATGGTTTCCGTTTTAATGGTAGATTATTCAGCAAGGGGGTAAATCAGTGTCTTATTTCAAGGATGTTAAATTTTATCCCAATCGTAATGAAGGAACGACGCCTGAGTGCAGCTAAGGAGATCAGAGTTAACAACGCGCCCAAGACGATGACTCCTTTTTCTCACAGGAGAATACAAATTGTTTTATACGCTCTACAAGATAGGTAAAAGTGATGTACTTACTGATGTAATATTCGTTCTTTGGATTTTTTTCTTCCATATCTTTTGTTGAGTTTTTTACGTAGGTAATTCAAATCACATTGTGTTGGCCAGCGGCTTGTAATAAATAAATATTGCCCGACTAATCCTAAGGCTAGTGGCTAGAGAGACGCCGCGGTGTCCTCACCTTCCGCCTGACACAGATACCTACTCATCGGACACAGTTGTTTCGGGAAGTACCTGTTTTCGATTCGGCGGAAGGACACGCCCGGTTGTCACCATTGTGTGGATTGGCCGGAGGATACGGTTAAGCATCGGTGGAGGTCTGCCCTGCTTGGGCGGAGCACCGCCGTGTTCTCGTAGAGGCAATCGGCGGTGGTAAGCTCTAGCATCTGGCTCTGGTTCAATCCATGGTCCGAAGCGAGGGGGCATGGGAAGCAGTCACCTCTTTCTGTGAAACAATCCTGCATGCGAAGGAGGAGGCGGTACGCTTGAGGGAGAAGCAAACTTGATGGGGTAACTATGTCAGGCGTAATTTTGACGGGGCCCGTTAGAGCCAGAGTTGCGAAATTTGTTCGAAAAAGTGACCGCTGCATTTGGAGGAACATGGGTGGGTTTAAGTCAGTAAGAGTTTGACACTCTCCCGCTCAGCCCAGAGTGGAAGGAGTCATTTAATTATTTCCAACCCAAAAAAAAGGTACTAAGGTTATAAACCACTAACCCAACCTAAAACGTTTTGAAGAAGCTAGACTCTTTGTGCCCCTAAAATAATAATTTAATCAAATGTTTGCACAATAGTATCAAATCTCAAGATAAAACTATCAACGTAGTAAGAATTATCTTGTTGTTTGTTATTACGAAGTACTGTAGTGACTTAGCAGATAAGTCGGCGACCAATGACATAATAGGAGTGACTGTGCAATAAAATAATCATAATTAACAATTAATAACAACTCAACTGCATTTTATTACGTAGGTACTAGAAAGATAGCGTATCTGACGATCCATTGACTAATATTATGACAATTGTGCAATATTGTAATCGTATCTGTCTTTCGAATCACGACAATTTACGATTACCTACGATTGTCAAACGTCAACATCCTATAGAAATCTTTGTTGTGAGATTATTATTTGTAAAATCATTTCAGTGATAAAGTCTCTTCTATAGATGTTGCAGTGGAGTTAATAGCAGCCATTAAATTTAAACCGAACCCACATATTGAAATTAAATGAAAAGGCATAAGGTCAAAGAGATTTAAAGATACAAAGTATAAATTTAATGTCTTTGCATAAGGTCTTCTTGAATCGACCTTGACCGTGATACTCAATAATTTTTACTTTCGAAAATTATAGACGAGGTTCCTAAGGCCTAGACAATGCGATATTCTATCATCGATCGATGACGATTGTCAAAAAAAAATTGTCACATTTTAGCAAAATGTCACATTGTCGATGATGAAATATCTTGACCCCAAGACAAAAATTTTAAAAAGGTTAAATAAACATTTTAAAAAGGCTCTTTCTCTCTCAAAAGGCCAAAAGTCATTTAATGTTTGACCATATTTGACTCTTTGCTAAAACGACCTTTATTACAGCAAAATCGATTACATTCAAAACTAGTCTAAAAATAAAACCATCCGTTCAGATTAGTGTCATAGCCCCGTGACGTCATCGCTCCAGTCAGATAGCGTTACGAATCGCCCGGAGCGCGGTTATTGAGCAATTTCATCTGTTTGCGGCGCGATGGAAATGACGCTCAAACAAAAAGAGGATCGTCACGGCTTGTGGCCAGGTTTTATTACTCTTTTAATTGACCTGTAATATAAAAATGTTGATTGGAACTGAACTAGATCAACTTGTTTGCGTCGTTAAACATACACTTTGTGCTATGACTGATAGAAAATCGATAGGCAAGCAAAGGGATGATTAGACTATTTGACGTCGTCGAGGCTCAGCTTTCTCAGAGGCTCTAGAAAAGTGACATTATGTTAGTGGTAGCGATGCGAAGGCGATTGGCAAAACCTTAAAAATGTATGGGATCGACAAACGAAGACTCGTTTTTAAATCGACTCAGGCGCATCAAGCTGGTATATTGTCAGGTCCATCCCAGAGATGAGAGTAGTACTCCGTACATCCGCCCTTGGTAAAGGTTGAGCAGCTGTTCCGGTTGGAAGAACAGTCTCAACTTTGCTTAGATTCCAACTTTTTGGCACCCACTTTAGTCTTTAGTCGAGGAATGGGCCATATCTTTTGTTAGGTGACAGAAGAAAACATAGGTCCTTATAAAAGGGCTTGTTTTACTTAAAACTATCGCTGTTTTAAGTAAAACAAGCCCTTTTATAAGGACCTCTCCAAGTCTCCAACTCTCATAGTACCGCTAAACAAAACTAACAAAATCTTCCATTATCCAGACCAATGGCGCGACCGGTGAAGTCATATCCAATGAACAGCATCTAAAGCATGCCATCTCTATCGCACGTGCGCTCACAGCCCAGGGGGCAAAAGGGAAGCACGGTATGGTGCTGATGAGGAACCACCAAGACACGGCTGCTGTTTACTTCGCTTCCATCTTCTCTGGAATGATATCGTTCATGATGGATCCTAGCACTACCGCCTGTAAGTACAAAACTTCTACCAACTATCTTTTGCGACCGGTTTCACCTTCGTAAAAGTCAGATAGCACAGACACTTACGACCAGCCAAATGTTACTTAAGTTCGAATCCAGGCTATGATCTGCGCGTTTCCTAACAGCTCTTTTCTTTGAAAGCTGGCTTTGGTATTTTTCTACAAAGTTGTGGCGCAGAATGAAATTGGTGTAAAAGCGTCGAGGCCGCTATACAAACAAAAAATGTATCGTATTATATATGAATCCTAAAGTTTCGAATAACCGGGATATTTGATATTACGAGAATTTCAATTATAAAATATCTTGGCAACGGGGCATTGAAATGGACTATAAATTGAGTTATTTTTGTTCGTTCTAGTGTTTTCTTAAATTCTTGGACATATAATTAATAACATCAATTTTAAATGAAGAGAAGGCCAAAAATTATTATCCGAAATGTTTTAAAGATTACGAAAAGAGGAATTAATAGAAACATCATCCTGATGTCTAAAACATAACATGTAGAACACCAATTCACAATCACAGTAATAATAAATTCCTTTCACAGATGAACTGACCCATTTCCTGAAGCTGATTGAGCCAAGTTTCATCTTTTACGACGAAGAGTTCCACGAGGTTCTCCAAGAGGCCCAGAAGGGCTACCCAGAGCTGAAGACTTTAAAAGTGGTGACTGGAGACTTGAAGAAGTTCACCGAAGGGTTCAACGATGAGGTCGATGGTTTTCAGTGAGTCTTATTGGTTTTAATATTTGCAAATTAATCATAGACTTTCTGCTTCGCTAGTGTAGTGGTTGGTCGAGGTCTTGGAACCAATTCCTTGCAAAGAATTACCAATAACGTAACAGTGCAGAGTCTAAATATGTGCCTGGTTCGTGACCATATTGACATGGTAACATAATTATTACATCCACTAACCCATACTGCACGCGTCCATCACAAGACAATCTCTCTCACAACCTAACGCTAATCATCATGTATTATCCTCCAGGGTTGCTCCCGCGGATATTGATGACCCCATCATGATGCTCCCGACCAGTGGCTCAACCGGAATACCCAAAGCCGCTATCCTGACTCATCGGGGCATGGTGACCCAGGTCACAACGCCGTGGTGAGTTCCCGTGTGGCAGTTAAAAAATAACTATTTTATGACTGGTTACCGCTAACTGGCTGACCCCAATGTAGTTGGGAAAAGGTTAGGCAGACGATAGGTACTAAAATATGTTTTATTTGGTAAGGGAGAAGTGAGTATTCAAATAACAATATTATCAACAGGACTTACCACACGCAGTTCCCTACCCCAACGGAACGAACCCTGGTGATCACCACCATCCAGTGGGTGACGTTCACGATGTTCGTGACCACGAGCGTGACGCACCACATCCCCATCGTCATGACGCCCAAAATGATCACCCCCGAACACGTCATCGAGATGATGGAGAAGTATCGGGTAAGGAAAACCTTTGTTTGTTTCTCTTTAGAGGGGAAGATAGGAAAAAAGTTAGGTGGGTGGGTTATACTATGATGTCACAAAAGATTTGTCCTAGAGTGTAGCCTAAAATGAGCAATAAAACATGACGAAGAAATTTTAAACTTTTTCACGAGTATCGATACTGATGACATTTTCAATAGCAACGTTTTAGAATGTCTAGTTGCCATTTTAGCATCCCAAGAGAAAGGCTGAGTAAAAATTTAATGGTATCAACGCTTATACCTTTCTGATTTTGTTTTATTAATAATGCCCTAGTTTAATTAAAATGTCTAGCAGGAGTCCAACAGGACACTTACTTACTGGTTGACCGCATGACCTTTAGGATAAAAAACATACCAGTAAGAAAACCAAATGTTAATGGCTCTTCTCAACCAGCCTTGTGCTAATTAATTCCTTGTTTAATACACTGTTTATTATTCTTAAAAGGTCTGTGAAGTTCCTAAAAGAAGCAATTTGTAATTCGCTAAACTTTTAAAGTAGAATTTGCTTAAAACGTGACGAGTCCTAATGTTAAGGAAAATTAGGGTTTCACGTAAAGATAATCATTAGAACTCGTTTGAAAGTACTTCGGTTTATACTAATTACTGCTTTTAGTAATAATGTACCGTCAGCATCAAAACTTAGTGATAATTGAACGAAGTTGTAAATTAAAACTTGGTAATGACGTAATGATTTTAGAAGCGTGTTAGCGTTTTCAAAATTATGTATGTGTGACATTTACCACTAATAAATATTCTTCTGAATCACTCACAAAGATGATTTTGACAAAAATCAAACTTGATTATTTTACCTGTACCACGACCAAGTATTGTACCTAATTAGTCTGACTATTATTACCAGTGATCGGAGTAGGTAGATTGATTTGGGGTCGATGCACTGGCACGTATATATTAATATGGATATGCCTCCGGGAGTCTGGGATTTTGTAATAACTAAGATTTTTTAGGAATTTCAAATATTGTAATGTGTAGGATGAAGAGTATATGAATAAGAAATGTTTAACCCTTTTGCTGTTTTTTTTAATAGAATATGTGATCGGCCTTCTATAATTAAAAAAAGAATATGGCATGGCTAAACTTGAGTAAAAACGTAGCAAACGTAAAGCAAGACTCTACTAATAATAGTTAAAAGAAGAAATAACTACTAAATTAGTCATATGTAAGTTTCGAATGGACGCACAATAGTAAGATTCACTTTAGTACTTACTTGATAAATAAGAAAAAAACAATTTTAAACGTTTAACTATCGCATTCCATAAAATTCAAATGTAGTAGTTTAAAAATCTTTACATTCACAATATTTGATTCAATCCCGTAAGTACCAAAATGAAATCCCGGAAAAAAGGCTTATCCATGTTATGATTTCCATGACTATTCATGATGCAAGTACGTAAAATCAATCTACCTACTCCGATCACTGATTATTACAGAATTACCAATGACCTTATAAGTAAATAATTGCAACTAATTGTGTGAAAACATGCGATCATTATTAATTCATCATGCAATACTAAAGAGTGTATAATTAATTAGCAACTATAACTGGGGCAAAGAGGCCTAACTAGACAGTGACATTTTAAGAAAGGGCCAATTCTAGAGTCCATCCAACAAAAGAAGTCCCACGGAAATAAATGGAACTAACAACATTTGTTAGAGGATAGCGTACAGTCGCATAGAAACTAGCGCCGCAGTTGCGGAACTTCTTTCGTGGGACGGACTCTACTCATATTTAAGCAACATTCGCATCGCTTTCGCAATGTGTCAAAAATTTACGGATATAGGTTTGACAGAAGACTGAGATGCGAATGCGTTGATTAAAAATTTGTAGAATAGGCCCAGCGAGATAACACTTCTCCAAAATAACATGTCTGTGTGAATGACACGCGCTACCGAAATGTCACGTCATCGCTTTTTTTATTATTGATAGGCACGCGCTTCACCACCATTATCTACTACCACTCGTACTGTGTAGTTTATCCGTCTTATAGCCAAGTTCTCAACATAATGAATATAACCCACTAATGGCTGATATTTATAAAAGATACTCATCTCCACCTGGTGTCTGGCTAGGCGAGCGGCTGGCATTGCTGGCAAACCTCTTTTATTGCGGGCCCATTGAAATATGGCTCGAAATGAGCTTGAAGAATGCCAAATGTTTAAGAGTCTTTACTTGCAGATTACTAAATATAGTTTGTTGATTGGAAATTGTGTTTGTAGGGTTACATTATATCGTAAAGACATATAGCATTATGAATTTCAATGGAGTATTGAGTATTGTGATATGAGAAAGGCTTGTGGCTGAATAAAAGCAGCCGCACCACCGGTTAATCGAAGGTCAAGATACGTTGTCGAGGACAGTCTGTTGATGGGTGATCGTCCGTTGCTTATCTAGCCTCGGAAAGCTGGTTAAGCTGTTGGTCCCGACTGTTATAAACATAATTATGTAGATGTTTGTCACCCAATCAGAAGTATTATCGTATCACCTAAGTCTTATTAGAAAATCATTATCATTGATATGTGCGCTAGTGTTGTTTTTCCTAATTTACAAAATATATATAAACACCCACACATGAAATCGATCCGTAGTACAGAACCAACATCAAATAACAACATTTTTTATTACAGCCAACCTGGGCCTACCTGGCTCCTTCATTCGCTGTGTCCCTGGTAGCTCAGGTGAGGCCTGACCAGATGAGCTCCATTCAAACCATGTTCCTGCTTGGATCACCAGCCACTCCAGAACTGATGAGTACTCTACTAGTAAGTATATAGTTGTTGTTGTTGAGTTATTTAGGGTAAATTTTATTTTAATATTGTTAGTTCTCATGACTTTAAACAAAATTTGTCAAAAGAGCTGTTCAATGCATTAATGTTTGCAATTCTTGAAGAAATGTAGGGAACCGCTGTTTTTTTCATGTCAGATTTGGTACAATAGTAAAAGTTGATCATATTCATGGGTATTTTCCCTCGTGAAGTATGGCCTACAAATTTAAAGTGATAGAATATTCTCTGATAAGAAAAAAGATGAACATTGAAGAAAGCTCAGAAACCAATATTATAAATGGTCCATTTAATGACATGTTTTGATCGTATCACTAGCAATTTATTATGATTCGTTACATGAAAAGAGCTGTGGGGTTTACTAACAATGTAATGTAGTTCTAATTTATAAGAATAAATTCAACAAACAGCAGCAATTGAGTAAGTCATGCAACATTCGTTTGTAATGTCAATTTGTATCGAAGTCAGACCGTTCAGATTAATTAACTGAAAAAGCAATTTAGTGGTAATGGAACAGTAAAATTATTTATACGACCATAAAAACAGTTTGCGGCCAATAGGCTATCAATTAAGATCCACATTTAGATAGATTCCCAATTGGCTTTCTTGGCAAAGTTTTGTCTTCTAAAGACCTACTATAGTTAGAATGCATTGTTTGTCATTGGTTACTTCTAATGTTTAAGTATGCTGAACTCTTTCAAGAAAAGTTTAAGATATCAATAATTTTTAAACAACGTTGTCAATATTCATGATATTATAAACGATATCAGTCTATAAAAAAGTCGTTGGCAAGTTTAGCACGGTTCATAAGTCAATAATATTTTGTTCCAACGGATGCGTCCACATGATTCCCGGAAAGAATCAATGAAGGTTATATTCAAGATTCCGATCGCCAATCCCGGTCAAGTGAAAAATATCACATCTAAATCCGCCAAGTCGTTTATGCGTGCTTGATGGACAAACATCACTTGATGACATACCTACATAGTTTTATAGTAGACGCGTGGGAGTACCAGTGCCTCAGGGCATCTTCTGGGCACGCTCGCTTTCATCATGGACCTCATCTATCGCTTTCCATCGGGCGTGATCGAGGTCAAGAGCTAGCCCATTCATAAATAAATAATAAAATAAATAAATTTAATGTAGCACCTATCACATAGATAAATAAAACAAACTGAATGTTTATGAAAACTCACGTAAATGAAAATTCTTAGAAATGCCTTATTCCTTTATGAGAAAAACACTGCCTCCTCTTCCTCCTTTGTTAGAACTGCCTATCTAGCTTTCTTTGGTTGTTTTAATGCCCAGTAGCTGATATTAACAAAAGGTTTACTAAAAAAGTGTGTTGTGTTTTTAGAAAAAACTGCCAAAGAACGTTCACCTTTGCGACGGATTTGGCACAACGGAGACGCACGGATTGGTTGCCATCCCTGACAGAGAGGCACCGCTCAAGAGTAACGGGAGGCTGCTTAACTTTGTGGATTACAAGGTATTTATCCAAGCGCTAGCTTCTGTTCATCTATTCAATATTGTAAAGCAAAGTATCTACTGCCGCTACAAAAAGTAACCAAACTCCGAATCCACGGATCTGATCATTGATTTTGATCGTGGATCGCGTACGAAAAGGCTGCCCGTACACAGTCAATCTTTAATTGACTGTGTACGGGCAGCCTTTTGGCCCTTTATCGACCGAATTCGGTCGGTAGGCGATCGGTAACTATGTCGAGACTTCCCGCCCAGGTCATGTTGGGTAGACCACGACGTAGATGTCAAGTTTCACTATTTAGTGTCAAGGGGTAGCCGATGGATGCGGACGCACAGGACCTGTTTTTTTGGTGACACTTGGGAGAGGCTTATATCCAGCGGACGTCTTTCGGCTGATATGATGATGATGATGATGTTTACATCTCAACTTGCCATGCCAAACGTGACGTCATTCATTTTTCTTTAATTACAACACTTATCATAATGTCTTGTGTTGCCGTCTAGAAACTAGTCTCATACAAATGATGGAATGGTGTTGGGTTGTGTTGTGTTCACACAAGAAATCATTCGTAGCAATGTAAATCTGTGAACATTGGCAGATCGTCTTTTTCAGGGACTAGCTATATGTTGACGTGACTGTCTCTAGAGACTACATAATATTATCAAAACTCCAAAAAATATAATATTGAATTTCGTCTTCGGCGTATTTCGGCTAATTATAATGGATGGGCCATTTACTAAGGACTTATTATAAAGTAATTTATACCTTGCCCCGACCGAAATAAAAGCTAAATTAAATTTACATAAAAAAAGGCTCTGGGAACGGAATATTGAATAAAATAATTTCACTTTTTATTCTCGATAAAGTCTGGTTACTAAATTGACAACCAGTAAGCCTATCTACTTATTATCTAATTTTTCATTCTTATCGTCCAATTTATCATTCTTTACAAGTCTCGCCATATTTATCTCAACGAGATCTTAATGCTATTTTATTTCAATTTTTATTCCAAATATTGACATCATTTTGGATCTTTATCATTAATTATTACTGGCTAAAGAATTCCTATCCAATAGTGAGTTGGGTCCATTAACAGGGCCTATACAGAAAATATCAAAGTGTCTCTAGACATCATCTAGAGTTTCTTGCGGTTGTAAAACTTAATGTTCGTTTCCAGATCGTTGACGACCAGGACCAGGAGCTGGTGGGTCCTAATCAAACCGGAGAGCTGTGGATTAAGAGCAGCTGTACTATTAAGGTAACATTTTAAATACTTACTGATTAAATGAAGGCTGGCTGGTTTGATAAGGTTTTAAAAATGGGTCACCTTTATTTTTGAAAATGACTAAAAGGCTCGGTCAATGGATACGTACTAATAAAGGATAAGATAATTATCTGTTTGCATAAGAAAATGATATCACTAAGTCATCCACAATTTAAAACCAGCCAAATAAGACACTGTCTAATAACCGTACTGAATTATCCAGTGCCTACCAGAAAAGTAAACACGACTGTGCCAAGGAATAAAAAAAAGGCCTAGACATATTACATTCTCTAAGCAATAACAATCGTCAAAACTCCAAAATGTATGAGATTGACATCCGTCACCGAACTGTCACGTGGTCAACGCATAACATTGGGCATTTCGTTAATCGCTATAGAAAGTAATTGTGTCTAGAACCTAAGGTTATCCTCAATTCCTCTCATTGCAGGGCTACCTCAAGAACCCCGCGTCTTGGGACGAGTCCTTCACCCCTGACGGCTGGTACATGACTGGAGACGTGTTCCATGTAGACGAGAACCTCAGGATCTCCTTCGCAGTCAGGAAGAAGTTCAGCTTCAAGTTTAGGGGAGCTCAGGTAAGGACCAATAAGTTTTTTTATGTAGCCCTTTAGTCCGCGGTTTCGTCTATTTTGATATTAACTTTTTTTAACCTTAAGCAATCACGTTTCTTAAGTAATCGTTCCTGCTCTAAAATAGCCGTACGTTACAGTTACAGTCGAACATTAAAAATTCCATCACTGGAACACATGAAAATATCCCGAGGATTTTTACAGGTATTCGCGTCTCCGAAACGTCACAACTGGCAAAATATTTCAAAGGGATTGAACTGTCTTACGAGAGGTCTATTTCCATCGCATAAAGGAAACGTCAGAAGTACCTCGTAGCCCGTCTCCTTTGTGAATTCCAGCCTACACGTCAGACTTGCCATAACCCTTACCTGGCCCAACCTAGATATTTTAGTATTCCCTTTCCATGAAAAGAGAAAATATAGGGCGTCAAGATTACCTAATACGTAGTAGAATGTTCGCACGAATAATTATATTATGTTAAGTAGGACGACCCTCGTTACTCCATGACGGTTTATTACCATATTTTGTTAATTTCAAAAGAACTCCGAACACAAAATGAGGACTTCAAATATAGATTAAAGTCGTAACTACTGTCCCGACTGGATTATTGTGGGAGCGTGTACCGGAGAATATTACAATGTCGGGATCTAATTTGGTATAATTTTGTAGGGAGATGTTCTACTTTTCTGTTCGAACTTAATTATCCTGTAGTTAGTTTACAACGAATTTTTAAGCATTAAAAGTAATGTTGCTTCAATTTTGTAGACGATGATGTTTGCGTGTAATTTCTGTCTCATTAATAGATACTTTAGAAGCACTTTCATCTGGAAGGTCTTGGTGATAGTTTAATATTAAGTAGGCACTGATTTTCGTTCGCCCTTTTGAGCTTTCTATTTCTCATTAATATTTATCGTAAAATCGCTTTATACTATATTTATGGCAAACCACTTAAAATTGATTTTTAATTTGATGCTAAAAATTAAATTTTCTTCACATAGGTAGCGCCTGAAGAAGTGGAGCGAGTGATTGGCTCGGTACCAGGGGTGCATGAGAGCGTAGTATGTTTGTCTGACAATGGACCGGTAGCAGCGGTGCTGTTGGAGCCTGAGGCTAACGTCACCAGGGAGCAGATCAAGAAGGCTGTTGATGGTGAGTCACTTTTATTGGTACTTATTATAACTTGTATAAGTACCAGGACTGCATCAGAGTGGAGTAAGTTCGTTCGTAGTCTTTATTCACGTATATGAAGAGAATCAATGTGTGTACATTGTGTACTTACACGTCTCTCCCTTTGAGAATACAGACGAATTTTATAAGGAATCAGTAATAATTATACCGATGTTTACTAATACACGTGCTTGCAAAAGAACAAGGCTTATTAAGACACACAATAAATAAAGCTGGTAACTGTAGCTAAAAGAAATGGCGCGGCACGGCGGCGCTCAGAAAACATCCCGCATGGAACATTGCCTTCATTAGGAGATAAGACGATTTGAAGATATTGCCACAATCATGCGGGCGGATTAATGTTAATCACAGTGATTAAGGTTAAAGACGCTGTTACAGAGTTTTATATAAAAATAGGTCGTTAATTAATAAATTGGAAAATAGATCAGCTTTTGAACAGACAGTTCATTAATTTAACCAGTGGGCCCAAAAAGGTGACGTTCTCTAAATAAAAACGACTGTTTAAATTTTCAATTTTTTATGTTTGTTATAATTATGGAATCGAAATGACATGACAATTATCAACTTTTTAATTAATAATGGGTTTTCACTTTTTGTGGTACCCAAACGAACGACTTTATTTTATGAAATTAATGTACCCTAAAATAAATATAGTTTGATCCAAAAGAGTACAAATAATAATATCAAACATCTGCTACACACAAGTTGTTGCAACATACTTGCCAATTTCTGAACTTCAGTGTTATTGAAAATGGTGGAATAAAATGCGGAACAGGAATTGCTTGCTCAAAACTAAAGCCAAAGGAACAATTGAAAGCAGATTTAAGTTTATTTTACAACTCGAAAACAAAAGAAGCCAATTTTGGGTTACTTATTAGAACTACAAAGTATTTGGTTTGATTTCCGGATTGAGTAAAATGTTCCTGGGTGTTTTCATCTCAAATTTCTCAGTAAGAGACACAGGTCTCCTACCCGATGAGTACAGCCGGTCGATTCTGTCGACAACTCACGGTGTTCACCTAGGCGGAGTGAACGACAACTGCAGTGCGATTCTGTAAACATGTCGAAGTGAACGCTTGGGCGGGCTGCACGACGGGTGAGTTGTCAAACCATACAAATAAGATGGAATGACAGCTCAATTGTCGTTCACTCCGCCTAGGTGATGTCAACAGAATCGACCGGCTGAGCTGTAATTCCATCTTATTTGTATGGTTTGACAACTCACCCGTCGTGCACCCCCCCAAGTGTTCACGTCGACATGTGTACAGAATCGCAGTGCAGGCTCATCGGGTAATATAGGCGTGATGTCATGATAAATACTGAAAAGAGTGCAAACATAATAGACAGTGAGCTCGCAAACATTTCAGATTTAACTTCCAAAATCACGGGAAACAGTAACTTTAATCCCAGATAAGACTAGGTAGCTCAAATTCTCAAAAGATTCCCACTTCCAATTCTCAAAAAAAGCAAAGCTTCATCTAAAATATTCAGAAGCGTCTCTCAAACAGACAGACTTCACACATCCTTAGACATGTTCAACCGTCAGCTTTTCATAAGCCAAACCTCTTCTATTGCGGTTTATGTCTTGAAAACACCTTCTCTGCCAAGAATTTCTGCGACACCTTCAAAAACCAACCTTATATCTTCTTCGTTAAAGTTTTTATTTCTTTTTGCTGTTTTATCTATCGATACGGTTTGCATGTCAGATGATTAATCAAAAACTTACTCTGTTACTTTATCCTAAGGTTGAACTTTCGTTGTCTTATTTCAGCGGCTCTGAGCGATCACAAGCGGTTGCACGGAGGCCTCGCGTTTGTGACGTCACTCCCTCACACGCACTCCGGCAAGCTGAAGAGGAATGAGTGCAGTCAATTGATTTCCGACCTCCTTAAGAGAGGAGAGTGCTATTAGTCGCTGTGATTTTAACGTAATAAAAAGTATTTTGTTTTTAAGTATTCTTGGTGTTTGATTTTTTTGGTCAATAGTGTTAAGTGACTGCAGGCAGTTGTGGGGACACTACATACAGTGTTAATTAATTATTAGCGATATTTTTTTTTTTTTTCAAATTGTTAGGTAAAAGTTCTTAAAGACACGAATGAGAATGCGATGATCACGCGACAGAGCTTTTTCTTGGAAATTGTTATTTTAACTATCTGTAGAGCTATTTTAGTATTTTTTTATGAAAACGCATCATTACATCGCTGTCGATCAGAATCATAGTCAATTTGCCCTGCACTGTATTCGGAATAGAAGAAAATAAAACGACCCCTAAAGAGAATAAAAGTCATTCTTCCCATCAAAAAACACGATCTCTAAATTGTGTTAAAGATGCTTCTACTATAGACTTTGCAAACGGTGTTGTTTTCCTTTGTACACCAACCGAAACTTTCAAAGAAATTTGGCTCAAGCCTGCCATCCTAATATCTACAGCGTTCTTTCTACATTGAGATGACGTGAATACATTCATACTTAGCGTGTTGTTAAGAGAAGGAATTTATTTGATAAAGCTTGGGGCTAAAGTTCTAAATGCAGTAAGATAATTGATTGCAAAGTTCAGCAGTGCTAGTCTATAAAGAGTTCACCGTAAGTAAACTGTCAATCAATATCTGTCCGTGGATTGACAGTTCACTCCAGGCTCACTTCACCTTAGTTGTCACGGTGATATTTTAACAAAAAATAGATTGGGTTTTATCACATTTTTAAATCTGCATAAAATCTTCTGTAACCGGTCTATTATAACGTGTCATAGGTATCTACTGAGTCGTTCAGTCTTCATGCGAGTCCGTTGTCCTTACTCTAACAAATTGTTTCGACACAAACACAAGACCTTCAGTGTTTACATTACAAATACAATGGACACTCGAACACCTGGCAACCCCCACACGGCAACAACGTCTAAAATAATATCTACAAAGTTATCTGGAAAACAAATCTTGACGTCAGACCTTTACGGCTAAATCTCCTAGCATATTTTAAGAACATTAAATTCAGCTTCACGAAATGATAATTTCCATCTTTTTGGAGCTTAAAGAGCTTATTTCTTTCAATGTAAATTGACACATTTCCCGTCTCACACAAACTCCTACTTCACTGAATAGGAAAACGTTTAGTACTCGCATATTTCTCCTTTAGCACAAGACTATAATCTTGGAGATATTCAGAGAACGCTCAAAGAGATCGTTCTCGATTTCTGTTCACGTATTTCTTTAGTCGGTTGTATGGCAACACAGAAAATTACTTGCATGTTCGGAGCAATCACGCGCGCTAATAAATTTATACGTCTTTTGAAGAGGCGGGACCTTTTACTACCACATTTACCCTATCTCACCCCGTACACTGCAATCTTATAAAATTATGAACGCATCGTGTTACTGCGTAACCATTGCTTTTGATGTTCTGCTGCCAGACATGCCAAACGAGTAAAAAGCGCCATGTATATCACACAAAGAGATGTATAGGGTGTTGTTTAAAGAAAAGGATGCGTGCACATGGGGTAGTGAGGTGCAGTAATAATGGCCTATGTGCTTGCCACTTTAATTAAGGAGGCGGCGGCGGTTGCTCTACCTAATTAGTGTAGGGACACAAAGGTGACTTCCGAAAAGTTATCGCATAATCCCATTATGGAATTTGGTGAAAATTATATATTTATAACGAGAGGACGGTGGAGCAATTGCAGGTTCATTAAAATGTGGGAGGATTGTGTGTGATAATGAGGGCTGGAGGCAATAGTTAATTGTTAATATATGTGCCTGTGAACCGCTGTAGTTGGCTTACTGTACTCATAGGGAAGTTTGTTTGATGACACAGTGGCGGATGTGTTCTTTTATTCAATGAGTACTTAATTTCATTGTACGTTGTAACTACATTTTGTTTTTTTTATGACTTAATATCAGTCAGACCTTGAGGTAATAAGTAATAACCAGGGCGAGAAGTCTTGAGTTCTTGACATAGTTACTGATCTTTTTTTTGTGGATGGGATTTCATCAAATGACTACATCCGTTCTGGGCGGATTGGAAGGGAGTGTCAGACTCTTACTGACCAAAACTCATCCTTGTTCCTCCTTATGCTTTTTGCGTTCCAGAGCCGCAGTGATTCTTTCGAACAAATTCCTATACCCTGACAGACTCTGGCCCCAACGGGGCCCCGTCTGCTTTGCTGACATCTCTTTGAGGCGCGCGTGACCGAGTTCAGTCGTTAAGTCTTAAAGCTAACCGGATACTGTCAATTTTGAACGCGATCCACAGATCAGATCATTGATTTTGATCGTGGATCGCTTAACGACTTAACGACTGAACTCGGTCATTTTGCGATCGTTAACTATGTCGAGACATCCCGCCCTGGTATCGATCGTCTACCGACTGAATTCGGTCGATAAGCCCTAAGGCTGCCCGTACACAGTCAATCTCGATAGCGATCCACGGATCAGATAATTGATTTTATCGTGATACGCACACCTGAAAGGTGATTAGTTCTAATCATAATGTTAAGGACATGGTCTACCTGTGTGCTCGTGTTTCATCTAAATTCAAACAGCCGTTATGACGTAAAGATGTTACAAACAGAAAGACGGTCGGAAATAGTTAGTCTCTCACTAATTGTATTGGGATCCACATGGATAGTAAAGTTTTGATGTTTTTATTAAAAGACAAAGAAAATTAATTCATTTATCATAATAGAAACTAATGTTTCAAACAGGAAATAAGTTCCGTATTCTAAAACTTTTATTTCGCGTGATATATGACGTTTAAAAAAGCTATCTACTGCAAGAGCGCGTTAACGAACTAATACTAATTAGAAAGTATACGAATGTATTTGGTCTACCAGCTATTAACATCTTCACTTCTTCTATTTTATGCAGTTTTCGAGACAAAAGCTGCTGGGGTTTTAAATTATAAAGAGAACACGGGGCGGGGGAAACCACTTTGTAAATTGCAACTTTTCAACGTGATGAAAATTTTGGTTGAAGATCCTACCCAAAGGCGAGTACTTGGAATTGCCTAAGTTCAGCAGTTGGCGTGGGTGTTTCTTTAGCGGGAATCCATTAGACGGTGGCTTGTTAGCCCGTGGGCATGCCTGCGGGCCAGGTCCGACCTCGCTACTAGTCGCCACTACAGAGGAGTAATTCCCGTATTTTTAAGGCGCGTTCGCTTTCGCATTGCAGCCGCGCTGTCGCAAAACACTACTAATTTATCTAAATTTGACAAATTTTGACATTAATTGTCGCCAAGATGAAATTGCGATTTGAATGTGATCGCATTGGCATCTTGCGAGCATAATGCGAATGCTAAATATACCTAAAAATACGAGATTGCCCCTCAGGTCTGTCCTAAGTCTATCTAGCATGACTGTTGCTGACAGGCTTACCTACAGAAGCGAGGTCTGACAGACATGGCCTACAGGTCAACGGACAAGCCCGTCTAATGAATTTCCCGCATAAACTTCGTCACACCCAAGGTAGTCGGCCCCATAGACTATTATATTATTTGGTCGGCCTTTGGAAAACTTCTCCCAACAAAAGCCATAGTTCCCACGACCGTCGTCAAATTCGATCAAAATTACCCATGAACAATTAATATATCGGTAGCAAAATAAACAAATGCTGCGGTCAAACTTATGACGTCAGAGCCGTCAGGTAGCCGCCCGGTTGTCGGCCAGGGCGATGCATAATTAAGGTAAATACACCAACTTGCTAATTCACAAGTTGTTTGTTCCACCATAGTTGGAGGCTGCCCTAAAGTAAAGGTGTTTGCTCACTAAATTGATATTGTCTTTAAGTTTTGATTAGGTTTTCGTGATGGAGATTTCCTTTGAAGGGGTCAGGAGTTTACAAAGTGCTGTTGGATTGTATTTATGTTAAGGGTGTGGGGATGGCGGGCCTTTGTAGTGAGCCAAACGGAATAAGATGAAAGCGATATGGTTTGATTTAATAGTAATCTTATTGAAATCGTTAAGTTTCACAGTATTACTATCAGCGTGATACCTATTGGCTCTGACTCACTCGTTGCCAATGATCGGATAGTGATTAGGTAAATTAATCGTTCTCCCATATACGGATCGCTATTTGTTGAATGCAATCGAACGTGATAAAACGTTAAAACAAATAATTGACATTAAAATGACAACAGAACGTGATTGTTCGAACCAGTTCGAATTCGAATCTCGTAATTTGAATTCGCCGCGCGACCGTTACACGCGATTCAATATGGGCGCCGATCACAACTAATCCGCTCACATAAAATTCTGTTTGATAGCAGCAGCAATTTGCGTCGGTCTAAAACTAACGTTTAAAGAGTTGCAAAAAATGTCAAAATGCAAATTGCAACGTATCGGGAATTTGGGATGTTTGCCTCATTTGAATATTTTGAGTGAAGTGCGGCGGCAAATGGTGAACGCCAATGAGCGCTTTTAATTTTATTTATTTTATAACTGCGGTTAAGCGAAATTCTTTGATAGACCACAGCTTGTTGGACGATGTTTCAGTAAAATTGAACAGTACCTATTATTATTTCGGGTATTTAGTCTGAACGGCCCAAAGCGAATGGACCGCGGGCCATTCGACCATTTAACCATTTAATTGTAATTTTTTGATTTGTTTCTTTAAAATAAGACTGATTTTTATTTAAAATTATTTAATAACCAAATTTAACTTTTGTTAACATTTTATATTATTGTTGATTGTTTTTCTAAGGAAGATAATACAAATCTAAGAAAAAAATCAAACTTTTATTTCAACTTTTTAACTATTGCACCCGAATGTACTTGATGTAGTTTATGACACTGAATTTGTTTATCAATTTTTATCACCGGTCCTTTGGAACGTAGACGATTTTTGTTTACGGTCGAATGGCCCGAGGGCCATTCGGTTTGGGCCGTTCAGACTAAATAACCATTATTTCTACCATTTTATTAGAAAATTGAAATATGTTTCATAACTGTGTTTTGTTATTTCCATGTGCCTACTGTATTCTTTCTTTTTAAACCATTTACCCAGCTATAGCAATCACTTTTTTTAATTAACCTGTTTAACCTAAGAAAAGAAAACTAATTGACAATAAAAAAAATCGAAATCCTTAATTTCAAATGTGGTCTATTTGATATAAAGGATTTTGTATTATTGTTTGTTGATTTACAGGCACTTTTGAACTGTGAAGGTCTGTCAGTCAAATAGATAAATAATAATAATAAACCATTTCTTTTCGCGTTTAAAGTACCCATAGATAAATACCTTAATAAGTATACAGTTAATAACAATTGTTCCGCCGCGCTCGCAACAGGAGCAGCAAGTTGTTCTGCAGCGAACACACTCACCGAGTTCATCTCCAGCGCGGCAGTTGTACCATGTAGCACCGACAAGGATAGTCAAAGCCTTCCGTAATTGTATGTACGAGCGTAGCCAGGCTCCAGCATTTACCAAGACTGCCAGTCTATTAACTTACGGCCGCTTTCTATAATATATCTCAATCCCAATCTTGATCCCGATCCTTGTCTGTAACCAATCAAAGGTGAGGATTGTGTGGTGAAGGACACAAACTCGGCCGTTGATTGGTTACAGACAAGGATCGGGATCAAGATTGGGATTGAGTTATTATATTATAGAAAGCGGCCGTTAGCCAACACGCGCTGTATCCGTAGCGTTATACTCGAACACAGGCACGACGGAAATGCAGACGCGGCCTCCTGCGTCCTATATATTGGAAATTCTTGTCGTAATAGTGTCTCGGACATAATATAGACAGGGAATCTGTAAATTACTGATTGAAAGTCGATACAAATAATTATTACGATGTTTGCTTATAAATGTGCAAATTATATTCAGGCCATTTTGTACTTCGCTTGAGCTTGGAATTTAACATTGAAACAAACTGGTGTATTTATAGCATTTCATTATTTTTTAAAAACAAGTTATGAATGTGTTCTTTTGGGTTTTGTTTTCTCTGTTATGTTTTTTACCCATAAAAATACATTCATATTCTATCATCCAATCCTAAAAAATCACTACTTACAAAAAGAGAATGACTTTCCAGAGACAAATAAGGTGAAAATAAATTCTCCGACAATATTTTTTCAAACATTCAAACAATCGTTCCAAACAAACTTTTCCCAAAAAAAAAACTGAAATCCCATTCCAGCTGAATAAAATCTCCAGAAAAAAGCGTCTTTTTCAACCTCAAAACGTTCTTTCCCGCAACATTCTTTCACAAATTACTTTGTGAACCCTTTCTTGTTTGAATTTATGACCTCCCAGTTGACGAGTTTCAAACTGTTTTAAAGTGAATCGAATTACGGCTGGCTCGTTCAAAGCCGCGCTGTGCGCCGCATACTAAACAACTAGACAACATTGTTAGATACACTTCTGTCTTTATCTCTTTATATTTCTATACAAGAATAAAACTGTTTTGTGTTAAAGTCTCATAAAGTCACACTTCTTAGGCCTATTCTGTGAATAGAGATCAATTTCATTTCAAGTAGCTACTTCTTAGTTAAAAATCTATAAAAACGCAAGCAGAGGGTTAAACTAGTTCCAAATAATATGTTAATTACTGCAGCTTAAATAACTACATGCATTGTTTCTAAGAAGAAAGTAATTTCCGAAGCTGTCACTAATAATTCTGAAGATAAGATGAACTTTCAGTGCTAGTAAAACTCATTAAAGTAGCGCTCCTAAGAAGTGTGCTCATTAAGGAGGTGTTGGGAAAGTACTGCCTCTATACTTATATTGCTGTTTTAAAAGTAAGGATCCTTAGATATTCCTGGGACCAGTTGGCAACAGTTGGCTCATTGTCAACCAATAAAAAGACAAGTTTTACTAAAGGTCCATACAAGCAATTTCCTAGCGTAAAAAAACGTTTAAGAAATCGCGTATAAAGGTCGTAAGGGGATCCCTAACGTAAACTCGAGGATTATATTTTTATTTGACTCCTTGTGGCCTTTGTGCGCCTGGTAGCTAAGGTAAACATAACGTCATTACTGAAGGTAGTTTCTTTGAGATATTTACAGCGCTCGTCTTCGTGTAGAATGTTTTGACAAGAATTTGTTATTGGGCACAAGATTTCCTTGAGAAAACTGTCGAGTCGAGTCGGTTAGTAATTTTTCTTTCACTTTAATATGTATGTATGATAGCCTGTCATAGGTACATACATACATTGATACACAACTCATTTTGACTTCACAATTACGCCATGCCAAATTGGAAAATGTATGCCGCCCCGATCTGAAATTCTGAAAGTTATATTATTATGTAGGTTTTAACAATCAAAATGTTTGACATAAAACAAGTATTTTTCTTATTTGTGAACTGTGAACTACATTCACAGTTCACAAATAAGTTACAGTTTCAGTAACATACAGGAAACGCCATTCGTATTAATTTGAAAATGAAAATTTATGCAAATCAAAATAATTAATTATTCCGTTTCAATGCAATGGAGAAGTGGATCCTGCGGTCACATACCACAATCCTAACTGAACAAACTCTATGCCATAGAGTACGTACCATAGAGTCTATGGTAACCTACCTTTATTATTTATGTTGATGGTTAATAAGCCCGTATTTCCTGATTGCCTTCAGGCAACTTGGGGAAATTAACAAGCAGTGTTTTCACCAATCATTTTGCCAACAGTAGTTGTGTCATGTTATGGATCTTAGTTCTAAAATTCAACGTAGTAGTAGGTACATAGTAGAGTGGCGCATAAAATTACTCAATACTCAATAGTTTTATTGCATTCCACGTGTGGTATTCTTAGGTGGTAAACTTATAGTGACTTAAATCATATGGACCCTGTCGGGCACAGCAAATAAGTGATTTAGGAGAGAGGAAGCATATGTTAGTTATTGTGTGTGTTAAATTGTGCTTACCAATAGCTAAAGTGTACGGGCCGGTTTTTAATATGAGTTTGGAGACTTTGGAGTGAACAATGTGACAAACCTTACTTCAATGACAAAGTTTGACAGATTTTCAGGTTAAAGTAAAGTTTGACAAATCCTCAACATCAAAATTCTTAATGCAGAAATCGGAAGGTATTCTTATTAAATGTTTTTGCAAGCGTATCACAGTCGATAACATTATCACCATCGTGCAAAACAATGGTGATACACAGCCCTATTAAATGAGTTCGGGAATCAGTTGAATAAAAGTAAAGATTACTTGTAGTACTTTTTGCATAATTACGTAGTGTGTTCGTGTCAGACCAGACACGAAACACTTTCCATTAAAGCTAAACAAACAGAAACACGTCGTGATGGCGCTGAATAGTTTCGCTTCAATTAGCGCCGCACACCCTTGTCAATGTGGCCGCATCCTAATATAACTCCCGTGATGCCCCTTGATTAATGCGCGACGTTGTAATGCTAGGAGACCATGGACAGAAGGACCATGAATACTGTCTTAGGCGGTAGACTGAAATGTTTTTATAACCATAGATTTCAAAAGTAAAGATAGTGCCGTCCGAATATTTGCTTAAACTCGATCACTATACAAGAAACACGGCATTTTTAATGTATCGCCCACACGATTGCTACCGATGGTTGCCGACCGGCAGCGTGGCAGTTGTACCCTTCGGTCTCTAGACAGACCAACTTGTGACGTAAGAAAAGTGCGGTCCGCCCCGTTCTTACTTTATACGTAAGTCTATGTAAAGACTCTCAAAATATCAATGAATATTTAAGGAAGTAAAAAAGTTTCCTTATAGACAATATTACAAAAGCTCGGGAATCCCAGAGGGCCAATTCTCTTAATTTAAAAACAACGTCCTCATTCGCATGTCAGTCGCAAACTGTCAAAAAAGCTCTTTTTGGCAGTTTCCGATTGAGATGCGAATGCGATAGTTGCTTGAAAATTAGCAGAATTGGCACTTAGATCATAAACGGAGGGAGGTGCTATTCAAACACTTTCGTTACATTTCGGGTCATTTTTACTATTTATAGGCACGCATTTTACCAATATCTCACCTGATGGTAAGCGATGATGTGGTCGAAGATGGAGCACGCTTGCCTAGAAGTAACCCATTCACCCATGACTTAAACACTCCCAGGTTGTAGCTATCAGGAAACACAGACTATCAGGGAATTCCACTCCTTAGCTGTACGCACAATGAATGTGTTCCCAAAACATTTTGTGCCTGTGGATGGGATGTCCATCATGTAGGTACCGGTGGCATTTACTGTAAAATCTTAATGCCAATAAACTTTAATGACGAAGAATCAGTCTGACGTGAGTGGAAGTACTGTGCCTACCTACTATGTGCTGTAAAGGGCTAATAATAACAGGCTTAATCGCGTAATATCGCTTTATGTAAGGGATTGAGATGGGTCCTTGTATCCGAGGTGTCTGCAGGTAGGTAGGTAAATAGGGTCGCGCTGTTACCAAGCGTTAATAGCGTAGTACTGGACGCTAATTCATTGTAAGTACGGTCTGCAGGCGCACGAGTCATGAAGTATCTTTATAATGTTAGAATACATTATCAAAATGACTTGATTTGACGAACAAACTTTTTAGATAGATTCTAATAAAATCAAAAATAGTTAATAAATCGAGGAACAATGCTTAATTAAAAAAAAACCAGGCTCGGCGAATGACATGTTTC
Organism: Melanchra persicariae; assembly: GCA_947386135.1. Lineage (NCBI taxonomy): Eukaryota > Metazoa > Arthropoda > Insecta > Lepidoptera > Noctuidae > Melanchra > Melanchra persicariae. The sequence goes on along the minus strand of OX376661.1, from coordinate 484,699 downwards.
CCAGATTTATCAGTAGAAATGAGTGCCTAATGAAATGGTGACGTTATCAAAAAAAACGGTGGCTAAATGGAAGAATTTAGCAACCGAATTTTTACGCGAAATTCACTTTTTATCGTTGTGAATTCAAAGGTTATTCGCATGTTTTAGTGAAATCTCCTAAGTGTAATTTTAGTTGTAACAGCATTATTATTTTTCTAAATTAATAAATAGGTATAGTAACTAATTTTTAACGTATCAAGCAACTAAACGTTTTCATCGTAATTTGTTGACTTTGTCAGTTAGGTGTTATTGGCACTTCGCCGTCGCGTTCGTAACGTTTTTAGCAGTGGTTATTTTAAATGATACCGTATGAAACTAAATAAATTCACAAAACGTTTAAATGAGGTTTTACTTATGTCTGTTATGAACTATCGCAGACAGAAAGTTCTATAGTAGCGAGATTCGATGAACACGGTCCACGAGATTATTTTTTAATTTTTGAACTAGTCCGCCACATTATTTCCCAGCACTGTGCAGTGACCACCAGAAAAACGCCGAGTTAATGAAGCTCGACGAGTCCTGGAAAACAATTTCACTGTCTTGGATCCCGTACAGAACTCATTAGAAAAGAACAGCGGAGGAGTAACAAAACACATGGTACTAGCATGCCTGGGCAAGTTCATCTAGTGACTTCTGCGTATACAACGATGTATATTTTTCCACAAGTATTTTTATTACGGCCTCCAATTCAGCGAAGTAACAGGTACTTCAGTCGTCTGAAACCCACATACCCCATACATAAGTAATGTATTTTCATTCAAATATGAATAACATTTCAGAAATCCTACTCTTGAATACAATATTTGATACGAAAAGTTCAATAAGCTATCGACTACGAAATAAAATAAACAATGTCACAGCTGATTGAGTCAGGTTCGTAAATAGCTGAGACATTCAATATTTTCCTTTTACTTCACAAACATTTGGAGTACCAATAAGAATAAATTACATTTTGTAAGAAAGGTAAAAATAAATGTTAAGGAAGATTGATTGACAGCCCGCCAGTTACACGTCATCTTTTCTAACGCACACATAGAACGGCGCCTTCCTATTGGCTCACACCTACACAAATCTATAGCCATCACACGATTAAAAGTAGCCAGGGTTGCCACTCCTGCAAAACTTCCCCAAGTCTGCGTAACTAGTTAGAAATGTTTCCAATTTCTATTATTAGTTAGCCGGGGAGTTCCTAGTGTAATATTGTAATGAGTTTGCTATTGCCGCCCGTTACAGAAGTTAGTTTTCACGTCATGATTTACATTTAGAAATTACAATTGAATTTGCTCCGTAGTGGAGTTTTAGTGTTGTGTGAAATCATAGCGTTTACCTATTTGTTGATGAAACAGTTTGAAACTAACATGTTTTGATTATGTTCTAAGTTTGAACATACATGAATAATACATTCTGTATTGAAGAGGTAGGTACATATTATGTTGCCGGAAAGAGAAGATGATATAGAGTCCATATTGTCTCTCCAGCAACGTAATGTACATTTTATGGTCGAGAACTTCATACAAAAAAAATTACCACAGAGTAGTTTGTTTGTGACTTCTTAGGGCCATTTTCACCAAGCCAAACTGATCGCGATCAGCGTATAAACCACGTTTATGAGCTGTCAGTGTCATTTTTTTTCTATGGAATATTGACTCTGACAGCTCTTGAACGCAGTTTAGATGTACTGATCGCGTTCAGTTTCATTGGTGAAATCTGCTCTTAGTGTATCGTAAACGAAGAAAGCATAAGACAATCACGCAATCAGCAAGTAAGGGCAAAGAAGAGTATCATAGACTCCTCCCTAACATATTGGCAGTGTGGTGTCCCTATAATATCTGCTCCATCGCCTTTCCTGCCCGTCATGCCTAACTATTTGCAGCTTCTAGGATCTGGAAGGAGCCAAAGTAAAGACCGAGTTGTTTAGATAGCCACAGATACTGGTCGCAAAAAAGCATATATTTAAACAGCTCAACGAACACCGTTCCTCTATAACGAGTCATCTACCTAGCCTTTTTTACCAACTTTATAGGGGTCGGCTCCCAGTCAAACTGGTTTCAGCTGAATACCAGTATTTTACGTGGAGCGGCAGCCTGCCAGACCTCCACAACTCATTAAATGGGTAACACGGTACTTCTTGGCAAGACTGGTGTCAGATTTTCTGGCATCTAACAATCCGTAACGACTGCCAAAGATCTCCAAATGACAGCCGGGACCAACGGCTTAACGTGCTTTCCGAGGCACGGAGGAGTCTCGGTATGTTAATATGGTCACCCATCCACAGACCAACCTAGGCAAGTGCTGCTCAACCTAGAAGCGGTCTGTGCGGCTGTTATAATTTAGCCACGAGCTCCTCTATTACGAGTACCTTTGCATAATAATATGCATTTATACTCATTTCTCGTATAATTCCGAAAGTAAAAGTTTATAATTGTGAAAGTCTGAACTATCTAGGAACAGGTTTTATCCCCAAACAGCCATAATGTCGATAGTTGAAGCAATTAGCGGTAGCGGGGAGCGTCGGGTTCAATCCGGTCGGCGGTGGTGGCGGCTGCACGGAGCGATGTGACAATTAGTTGAGATTCGTGGTACACGGGAGGGTGTCGTGAGAGGACACGCTGTGGTTAAAATATGTGAGACCAGTGATTCTCTGTTAGCGGTAGCGTGGCGAAGGGGATTGTCGAAACGTCAAAAATGTATGGGATTGGCTTCTGATACCGAAATGTCATTAATTACAAATGTCATTAATTCAACTGAGTAAGTGAGTGCTGCATGGAACCAGGAACTATGGTAGAAAAAACCCAGGCCAGGCAGGGGTAGGTAGGCCATCTCAGCAGTCCTGAACTGATGAAGATCCCTGTAGTTAGAAAGTGATAAAGTATCCTGAAACAGGATTAGCAAAGGAATATTAACACTGCATTCATGAAGTGTTTAATACCTGATCATAAAGACTACCATTAAATCCAAATTAAAAGCATAAAAGAGCAGTTTAATTAAACCTTTGCAAACTTTAATCGTATCAAAAATGACACAATGTTAAAAGGATCTTCTTTATAACTATGTAACGAATACTTAAGACGTTATTCGTTGAAAGTTATTTGTTAATATAACACAGTAAACGAGTTATGAGGAAACTTTAAGTAGATTGTTTTAAGATTGTTAAGAAACTTCGACGTACGTATTTTGAAGATGAATAGGACTTTATTAGAGTGCCCCAAAAGTTTATACGTCAGATCGAGTGTTAGATGAAACTCTTGCAGATTTTTAAAATTTTATCCAGTAAGTTTTTGTACTTTTAAACATTACACCTCAACCCAGCCTCCTAGGTGATCTCGCCGCCGCTTTCAGGGCCGTTCACGGTGACGAGCCCATGCAACCAATAATAATTGTTGAAAACCACTATCGTAAAGAAGTAGTTTTTTATTATTTTATAGGAGGTCTTTGGCCATCTACGTGTTGGCAATTTCTCATATTCGTTATTCTCCTTCTCTCTTTTCCACCGGAACCATGATGCTTTTAAGACGAAGGTTTTAGTAACCCTAAAAGAAACGATCCAATGTCAAGAGTTACTATTCACTGATCATTAAAATCCAGTTACCAAAAGATTCCCATGTTTCGGATCTGTTAGGTAGACCAAGAGAGTGAACCCCCGTGGGTTAACAAAGTTAGTGGCAGATACGATCAAAGTCATTGTGCCATATTAACGACCACGGACCATGTTATATACTTCCACGTTATTACCGGTGACTAATAGACCTCTTTGCATAGTAACACGAGGCTCAGGGTCATAAAAGATAACTAAGGGATTAATTACATCAGGAAGATGGGTTCCAGTGTCCTACTGCTGGCATAAACAGTTTACGATCACTAAACCGTCCGTCAAGTGTTAATTGTTAGTCATTAGGAGGTCCATGCTCGGAGGTTTAAAGACTTACGTAGGTTCAGGTGTATGCTTGTGCTTGTTTAATTCAAACTCAGAATGTGTTGCAGTAAACCATAAGGCCCTTGGGATTGATTCTTCTTCTTTTGAGTCGACGGACAACTCTTTATATTGTTTAGGCCCAGTAGGTGGCTACGTTAATTTCAGCATCGGTAGCATTCATTAAATTCTCCAAAATACAGGTGAATGGGCACTGGGGGCATTCCAACATGTGGCTGGCACTCCAACATGGGTTTGATAAAGTTAATGCGGTTGAGTTGAGCCATTATTTAATGCTATAAGCACACAAATATATACAAAGGCGGCCTCAATACCTTGGACATTTTCTACCAGTCAACCTTTGGCAATAGGAGGCTTCTTGCATGCAGCGAACTATTGCAGGACCGGTCGATAGAGCATAACTCGGGGGCCCAGCCGTGAGAAACATACACTGTTGGACTATCATGAATAAGAAGCAATAATAATATCGGTCCCTTCTGTAGACGTCATTATTTCATTAAATCGAGTATTTAACGACTCCTTTGTACACAGTTATTCCAAGCGAACTTGAGGGGTATTTTTGTATACGACCCTGCCTATTCTTCAGTTTCCAAAAGCGCAAGCAATACACTGCGTTTTAATACCGTGCAGAACCCCGTGTGTTTCCAACAGATGTAAACTCAAAGTAGTAGAAAGTGGATCGGTTTCCAAGCGGTCGGTCCTGTGAGACCTATGATGTTGGACTCGTTGTGTACTGCACTGTACTCGTGCGCATGTGCAGCAACTATATTGCTTTGATTTTCGATTCCTACTTATTGTTCCACTCTGGGATTTCCTCCTGTAGATCCTGGTAAATTATTTATTAGTGATAGAGATTCTAGATTGTGCTAACGAATAGTTTGTACTGATTGTAGGGTTAGGTAAGGAATGCATGAAGAAGGCTCCTTCAGTGTAGCGTAATTTGTTCCATCAGACACTCATCTGAATCGAGCGCTCGGCGCATCCTGGACAGTCTCACCTAACACCTAAAGACTGGCCAATCCTTCCCTTGCGGTAGTAGCGCCTGCTTCGCGCCCACCCTCCTCCCACCGGAGTCAAGCAGCCTGCTGTGTTTCATCGCGTGGGAGTACCAGTGCTTCAAGGCATCTTCTGGGCACGCTCGATTCATCATAGACCTCATCCATAGCTTTCCATCAGGCGTGATCGAGGTTAAGAGCTAGTCCATTCCGCAATAAAAAAGACTGTACAACCACCATCTAGTTTTGGTTGTAACTAATATAAAATAGACCTTTTGAATTTCTCTACTACTCTATGGGCTATAGAATAATAGGTCATTGTTCGATAATAATAGCTAGAAGATTTGTAATGAGGTGGGCTATTCAACGGCTAATTAAACACTGTTGCCAAGTTTGAAATTCTAATTGAATCTTACTAATATTATAAACACGAAAGTTTGGATGTTTGTTTGTTACTCAATCATGCTTAAGCGGCTTGATGAATCTGGATGGAACAGAGATAGGTATAGTCTGGAGTAGCACAAATGTTACTTTTGATCTCGAGGAGAGGGTTGCGGATTTTGTTCGAAAGAGTCACCGCGGCCCTGGAACGCAAAGGGCACTAGGAAGAGCACGGATGGGTTTTAGTCAGTAAGAGTCTGACACTCCCTTCCGCTCCACCCAGAGCGGGAGGAGTCATTTGATGATTTCACACCAAAAAAAGTCATACCTCCACAATCCAACTCCAATCAAACATTGCAACTAATCTTATTATTTCTCGACTTCAAAACAATCAGCACAAAATCTCGCGCGCACGTCTACATTATTAGTGTCACTATGAAGACTGATTATCCCCCTCCCCGCGCCCGTGTGGCGGACTGGCAGTACTGTGGCACTGTAGGTACTGTAGTGTACCGGCAGCAAAGTGGATCGCTCGCTGAGCCGGCCCGTAATGGAGTGGCTCACTGTCTCGACCACCGAGTGCAATGTGCCATCATCTAGCGCCATTGTCTTTAAGAATGGAAGAATTTTCATTGTTGGAAATGTCACTATAAATCAAGATTTTTAGCCTGAATTCTGCTTTATTTGATTTAATTAATTTTATATTTGTTTCGTATAGTGTCGGACTTAAAAGAATAGCACCATCCCATCCTTCCCGTGGGTGTCATAAGACCAACCCCCCCCCCCTTTTAGGGGAGACCCATAGGTCATACATATCCAGCAATTAATTTTATTTTGTATTTGTACTGTGTCAAGGATATAACCCAATAACTCAATAACTAATCTATTTGTTGAATCTCATGAATAATATTTGTCACTAGCCTTTGCCCGCGGTTTCCATAGGCTTTTGCAAAAAAGAATCAGCCTGTAATCGTCTCCAGGATTTCATCTATCTCTGTACCAAAATCGGTGTATTTAATTTAGGCGAGAAATTGTAACAAAAGAACAGCCACTTTTGTACACTCTACATTTTGAACTACGAACTTTATTTTCATATTTCGATCGAACAGGTACTCGCACAACAGCTCGTGGCTGAAAAATAACAGCCGCACGGATCCATCTTAAAGGTTAAGCAACGCTTGCCGCTGTCTGTGGATGGGTGACTATCTTAACACACCAAGACTCCTCCGTGCCTCGGAAAGCATGTTAAGCCGTTGGTCCCGGCTGTCATTTGTAGATCTTTGGCAGTCGTTACGGATTGTCAGAAGCCCGAAAATCTGAAGCCAACTCTAATATAGTCGGGAAAAGGCTAGGCAGAGGACTTACTCTCACACATTCAAAATATCAAACTGTTAATTTACATTTGGTCTACGATAAACAGAATAACCATTTGTTAATCCATTTCAGAAGAGCATATAAATCTTATTTACTGAACTTATTTGCACAAATTGAAGTGGTCGAGAGATGAATTGCTTATTAAGCCGTCTTCGCCACGATGGGGTACGATCGACCCCCGCCCATTGAATGGGGTACAGAATTACCCCGCACCAAAGGCTGATTGATCGGGTCCCGTGAGTGATGGCGGCTGGCGCTGTGGATAGTGTCTTCTTTATGAGCTGGTGTAATTAAGTGTTTTGTGATTAATTTGAGAGGTAAGGGTTACTTTTGGTGATTGTTAGTAATGATAGCTGGTGTTTTAATTGACGGACTATTGGAGTAAATGCGTTTGCGTTTATCATCTCCAGATATTAGAATTAAATGAAACAAAATTTAAATCTTGTGTTAAGCGCACACTATGCAGGCAAGCATATTATAAGTTAGGGGATTACATTGAAGATAAAAATGCTTGTCTCAATGCTGGTCCTGCTCCACAGCCACTAGGGCGCACAAATTAATTATTTTATTTTTTTATTTTTGGCAGTTGTGAGACCCGCTGAATATTGTAAGAACAGAGATTTTTCATTGTATAGACTCAACTAATTTTGCAATGTATAATTTCATGCATTAACGGCACATGTGTGAGTACTGTGTACCTTCAAGTTAAACTATCATTTTTGAGTAAGACTGTGACTTGAATGTGCCCTGGCTGTTGGGAGTGTCATGCTCACTCAAAAGTCTCTCTGATGGTGGAGTTTGTGTTTCATTCATCATTTGGCTCCGTCAGCTGGGACTGGTCATCTCTCAACTGTCACGGTTTGTTTTAATTGTTAGTAGGTACTTCGAATTGTTCCTTTTTTGCTTTTGTCGTGCACGTCTTTCTACATCTTTCTCACATACCTACTCGTATATGAATAATTTAAACAAGAAAAATGTAACCACAACTTTTTAATAATTAAATGATTTAAAAGAGTGTCCATGGAGTTTCTTGCACGTTCTTCTCCATAGAGATCTACGCTTTGGGACGTGCAAATAGCTTCAACTCTTTGACTGACCGACCTTGAAATTCCTTTCTTGAAATAGACTTTGACTTTGACATCATCATATCAGCCGAAAGACGTCCACTGCTCACCTATATGTGAACCTTGTGTAAAACAATTGATATTAAAGAAAATATAGGCACTAGATTCATTAAAATAATAATTCTCCTTCATAAACTTCTCACCACAATTCTACAAGACCGACATCTATTACTCCACAAACACACAAACTCAGATGTTGTCGAATCAAACTGTCCCTAATAATCGTCGTGTCACCGCGATCGAAGCCAACCAGGATTTATTATTATTTGCGCAACCATTTGTTATACAAAATGACATTAGGATAATTCTTAGGGCCGAGGAAAAACAAAACGGGGTAGCGATCCATCGCGGGCAAGTGCAGAAGGGAAGCTTCGACCACAATGCTTGTACCTGTCTGCTTAGCTTTTTCCCAAGTAGGTGTGGATCGACTTCCAGTTTAGCTGGATGCAGCCCAGTACCAATATTTTACATGGGAGCGGCTGCTTACCTGATCTTCGCAACTCAGTAATAGATTTTCTGGCTTTTGACTGTGAAACTAACTACTGACAAAATTGTTCAAATGTCAGCAGGAACTTACGGCTTTTGGAGCACGGAGGAGTCTCGGTACTAATGAAATGGATGATCATTCATCCACGGATTGACCTCGGCAAGTTTTGCTTAACCTCAAACCGTGTACCTGTTATTATTTAATGACCACTAGCTCTGCACTCCTTAGACGTGATCTAATAACAATAAACCAAAAATACCTCCATTCACCAGAAAAAGTTCGCTTCCAGCTTTTCATCGTTTTGATTACAAAACATATTATTATCTGTAAGGTATTTGTACGATTACGATTATATGAATAAACCAGTCAGCTATCCATCTCCGTGTTTGATTGACGTAACATTATCAATATTCAAAACTAACCATCCCATAGATATAAGTTTCGTACTTAGCTAATAAGCACACCGCAAGTAACCATTTTATAATCAACTCTCGATCTTTTTTTACTCTTCTATGTTAAAAACAGTGGGTACCTACGATGACAAACCCAATGTTCTTCTCCTAGAACATTCAACTACGAAAGTAATGCTATCAGCCGCGCTGTCAACCTCACTGACTTGTTAATCTTCACAACACGACACGAGCTATCCGCGTAGACAATAAGCTCGGACTGACATGAATGTCAACAGGTTTTAACTCACGGTATCTGATGAAAATGGTTTGCTGAAATAACAAAAGCCAGTTTTGTTTTTCGGTTTAAGGGCTATCCGAAAATACTCTATAAGATTCTCGTTCTTACGAAGGTTTAAATTCCAGTCGCAATTTCATCTGGCAACATTCAAAATAAAAGTTTTGACAACTTAGATTTTTTTTTTAAATCAACAGGCTCACCTTTCAACAATGTCTCACCAGATGGTAAGCGACGATGTGGTCGATGATGAAGCACGACCGTTTGCCTAGAAGTAACTTATTCACAGGCTCACAGGTTGTAACTATCAGGAACACAGACTCCGGCAGGGAATCCCACTCTTTAGCTGTACGCACAATGATGAAAGTATTCCCACAAAATCATCTGCCTAGCCTTTTCCCAACTATATTGGGGACGGCTCCCAGTCAAACTGGATTCAGCTGAATACCAGTATTTTACGTGGAGCGGCTGCCTACCAGACCTCCACAACCCATTAACTGGGTAACACGGTACTTCTTGGCAAGACTGGTGTCAGATTTTCTGACTACTGACAATCCGTAACGACTGCCAAAGATCTACAAGTGACAGCCGGGACCAACGGCTTAACGTGCTTTCCGAGGCAAGGAGTAGTCTCGGTATGTTAATATGGTCACCCATCCGCAGACCAACCTAGGAACGCGTTGCTTAACCTTGAAGATTGGTCCGTGCGGCTGTTATAATTTAGCCACGAGCTCCTTTAAGTATTCCCACAACGTTTTGTGCAAATGTCCTTTATAAACATGAAGATTTAACGATTTTGTTACACGATTTTTGATTGATCAATCAATCTATGATTTTTAAAAATCTTTTATGATTTTAAAAAATCTAGCACCTGTAAAAGTATCACTATAACTAACACAAATAGAAAACCTAACGACGAAACACAAACCTAAAGTACCAGGTCAGCAAAAATGCTGGTGCAGTTACTTTGACCATAGCAAAGTTGGCAAACAAACCATTTTAAATGATACTCAAATTATAAGGCTAACGATTAAAAAAAACTAGAATTGCCCTTCTGATGTTGCAAGCGCCAAAACAGACCTTCCCTTCTTTCCGTGATTGTATGCTAATTATTGGCCGGCCAGTCGCGAGGTTGGCACGCCCGACAGCTTGAACAAGGAAACTGACGGCTTGGGCTGGCCGGCTCGGCTCGAGCGAATTGAATAAATAATTCATGAGCGGCTAAGATTCTCGCGCAGGGTTGCCATAATGTCTCAGGATTTAACTTCTTTATTTGAAAAGCTTTTGCACCCCAGACGTTTTGAAATGAGATTTAAAGTTGGAAGTTGAAATGTAGAAAACAATTTGCTGCGATAACCATAGCCTGGCGTGTCCGTGGTGTTATCTTATCTCATTATTTTATGAATAGATACATACGAGTGCCTCCGCCATACGGGCAAAAACTGTAGCAGTAGCGTCAGTTTTGTATATTTTTAACTGAGATAGAACAACTTTAAGGGTTGGATGAGATGAGATGGAACAACTGTCCCAAGATATTTATTTTAGTATGTTTTAAACAAGATACCGCTATTTGGGAAAGTCCATTTGAAACGTATTTTTTAAGCTATACCATACCATAAAAATAAGCTTTTCGATTTTTTTTAACCGTCTATCGCATACAAAAAACAGTACTACAACCTATACTAAACAATCACATTAAAAAAAAGCTTTTCGGCAGTAAATAAATGCCAACCCATTGTAACAGTGAGATAGTTACAAAAGCTTTCAAAGTTAAAAACATAAACCTTAATTGACTGTATAGAACAAATCTCACAAAGACAAAGCTACAAATAAATAGTTTGTTAGATCGGCAGAGTATTAGGTGACTGCTTGTCTAAAGGATTTGAGCCTAATCCTCCGCCGGGATTAGGAGAATGTGGAACATCAGCGAATGTGTGAGGAACAAATATATCGTTCTGTTGAGCAGATTGAGGGAATCGCGGGAAAGGATTGCTAACTTAGCAACACTTTGTAACATCGGGATTTGTACAACTTGGAGGAGTAATTTCGGAGAGGAAATTAACTTCCTTCTAAGTTATTTGTTTGCAGATAATGAAGGGATTTCTATTGCTTCGTTGGGTGATGTGATGGAGATAACTGTTAGATTCAAAGTTCAAAAACTTTTACTTAAGATTTTCTCAAAATTCTATACAAGTTAGAGCAAATCTGTTTAGGTAAGGTACTCAATTATAAGAATGTAGTACAAAATGTCAGCAATATCAACAGACATTTCCGTAACATTGGAGTTCTACATACCAAAGTGGCTATATTTACTGTTTGGTCATATTATTCTTCCGTACCTACTTATTTCTTGGCTCAACATGGATTACTCATTCACATTCCTCATTGCAATAGGAAACATGCGATGTTTTCATTATTGCTTTCATTTTAAAGAATTCCATCTAGAATAGACCACCACATAAACAAAAAATGCAAACGTTTTAATTTATTACCAAAATTGCGGTTTGAAACTGATAGTTTAAATTTCCGCGCCGAAACGGACGATAACGTCACTCCTGTCTATCATTGGTCAAGAACTGTCCTGAATCAAAGTCATAGTACAAGATCCCAGTGCTTCCAGACCTTACCTATTTTCTCAGTCACAAAATGTGTGGGATAGAATAGTGTTAGTATGTAGGTACTTTGAACACACGCATATCTGTATTAGGAAGTACGACTGACATAATCGCTCTAACAGAAACTTTTCTCACAAGTTCTGTCTACAACTCTGAGCTGTTCCCGCCGGGTTATACCGTGCTACGTCAAGATCGAGAAGGTGACGTCGGCTGGGGGGGCGTTCTTCTGGCCGTGCGCGACTACTACGACGTCCGACGTATCACCGACATAGACGGACTTCAGCCCAGTACCGAAATATTATTCGCTGTTATTAAACGTAAGGCAATAAAAATATTGTGCTGTTTAGCTCACCTACCACCTAGTTACAACGATAGACAATATTTAGAAGTACTACAAATTATTGAAAATGCAACTTGTTAGTTTTCTGACTTTGATTTCCTGTTGTTAGGCGATTTTAACCTCCATTCTATGAGTAAAACTGTCCAAGATCAATTTGAATGTTTTCTAGACTTCGGTAGACTGAAGCAACATAGCAATGTAATAAATTATTTTGGAGGCCAATTAGATCTTGTCATAAGCGGAGTGAGTGAGGAGCGTGTGAGTGTGACAGACAACATCGAGGCACTGGTCCCACCTGACCGGTATCACCCACCGCTTGACGTGTGCTTGGCATGGCCGCCTGTGCGCGCGGTCACCGCTGTACTGCCACCTAGAGATGGGTCTAAAATTAATAAGCTGCTAAATTAACACTGCTAAATTTTTTTAGTGTCAACACCTGTTAAATAAGTTCTGAGATAGCTGTTAAATTTAGCAGTCACAACAAAATAATATCTGGTATCAGCCTTGAGCCTTCGTCTGTGATTGGCTGTTTGTTTTGATAATATGGCGATACAAGAAAAAAAAATAAAACAAAGAAACAAGAAAAAAAAACAAAAGACTATTATATAAAAATTACGAATACTAAAAAAAAACATGAAGAAAAAAAGAAATCGTTGTAAATAAATTGATTCTCATTATAAATACGCCAACAGAAAAAGTTGACAGTCCTAAGCCTGTGAAAAGTATGAAGGAAATGAGAATTAATTAGGTGATAAAAATCTGTCTGTGACTAAATTTAACAGTTGCTAAAAATAAGCCTGTGAAAAGTATGAAGGAAATGAGAATTAATGACGTATAAACACACTCTTTATACGTCTGTGACCAAAATTTAACAGTTGCTGAAAATAACTGCTAATTTTAACTGTTAATTATTTTTAGCATTAGCATTTAGCAGTGTTATTTTTTTTTAACGTTTAAGCCCATCTCTACTGCCACCGCAGCCGCCGCCGCCGCCGCCGCCGCCGCTATCGCCGCCTCGCACCCCGGGCCCCGCAACGCTCACCTTCGACACCCATCCCGATTGGAACTATCGTAAGGCTGACTTGTGTTCACTATACGCCGACATAGCTAACATTGAATGGAGTGACGTCACCAGCGCTCGCGACGTAAATAGCGCTGTAGAAATCTTGTATACAAAACTGTTCACTGTTATCAATAGTTCCGTCCCTATTAAAACACGTAAAAGAAGCTCGAATCGCTACATATATCCCACCTGGTTCACATCGGAAATCATACGTAATATAAAAAAAAAACATTACAACCACAAAAAATTCAAACAGTCAGGCAAACCAGTTAACAAAGAGTTATTTAAATATTATCGCGATTTAGTAAAAGCACAAATCGAAGAATCATATGATAATTATATTAAGTCTATACAGAATAAAATTCGTAAAGAACCGTCCGAATTTTGGACATTTATTAAGAACCAACGATGCGATAAACAGCCCAACTACAAATACTCATATAACGGTAAGACAGTATCAGGACAAACCGCTTCAGATGCTTTCGCAGACTACTTCGCGTCGGTATTCCTTCAAGACATTCCTACCTTAGACCCAGATAGTACTAACCCTGATACGGGCCTGGGCCATGACTCATTCCGTGTTACAGTAGATCTCATAACCCCCTCAGACTTCAGGCGTACCCTAAAACAAATAAAACCTTTTTCTTCATCAGGTCCTGACGATATCCCACCATTCATTGTAAAAGACTGCGCTTCTGCGTTAAAAGCACCACTTCTCCATATATATAACTTGTCAATAACAACCAGTACTTACCCGACCCGCTGGAAGTCTTCTAGGGTCACGCCGGTACCAAAAAGTTCACTTAAACACAAAATGGAAGAGTATAGGCCTATCGCTGTCCCTTCTGTGTTCGGAAAAATATTCGAAACCCTATTGGCCGGCCACATAAGCTCACAAATTAAAACGCGCCTAGATGACGCTCAACATGGATTCAGAGTTGGCCGATCTACCGCCACTAATCATATTAACTTTGTAAATTATGCACATTCCGAACTCGACAAGGGGCGGCAGGTAGATACGGCCTATTTTGACATACGGAAAGCCTTCGATAGGGTCGATAACGACGTGCTTCTAAGCAAACTTTCAGCGATAGGTTTTACTCCGAAAGCGCTTCAACTCCTTGCTAGTTACTTAGGTGACCGTAAGCAATACGTTCAACTCGCCGGGTACAAATCTCAGTCCTACTACACTAGATCTGGCATAAGCCAAGGAAGTACCCTGGGGCCTATCCTCTTCCTTATAATGATCAATGATCTACCCCAGGTTATCAGAAGTGCAAAATGTCTGATGTTCGCCGACGACCTTAAATTATACATGGGCGTGGGGTCGGTTTGCGACTGCGAAGCTCTCCAAAACGACATAACCAACGTTATCGAGTGGAGCGTCAGAAACCGGCTAGAATTCAACGAAAAAAAATGCCGAGTTATGACTTACACAAGGAGTAGGACCCCCATTAAACACAGCTATCGTTTGCTGGACACTGCTCTGGCAAGAGTTAATGAGATGCGTGATCTGGGTGTGACATTTGACCCTCGCCTCAATTTCAGGGACCATATCGCGTCAATAACGAAAACTGCCAATAGAACACTCGGTTTTATTATGCGTCAAACCTACAAATTCCAGGATTGCAGACCGGCAATCATGCTATACAACGCGTATGTTCGCAGCCGGTTAGAATATAATGCTCTCATTTGGGATCCGTACGAGGCTAAATACAAAGTTATGATTGAAAAAATACACAAAAAATTCTGCAGATACATTTATAAGAAGAAGTACGGGTACTACCCATTTCTATATCCCTCGCTCTTTGTAACAGCTATGCTTGGACTCGACACCCTAGAGCTGAGAAGGAACTTGCAGACAATAATTCACTTTTACCATTTACTCACTAATAAAATTGACAATCCCTCAGCTCTGGTAGGTATAGGCCTAAATATCCCTATGGGAGCCATGCGGGGTGTGGGGGAGCTTGGTCTACGTCGACGGCGGCCCCTGCTGGCTTTGGCTGGTGTCCGCACCCGTACAGCAAAAAATGCAACCACGCGACGTGCTCTTACGCTCCTCAACTCAATCGCACTAACTCAAAATGTAGACCTGTTCACTGACAAACTGAACAAAATAATATCTGCGGCTAATATCTACCTCTCACACTGTTCTACAAGTACGTAAGTTATAATAACAATGTAATTACTCCATTTGTTTTAGGGTTGGACAAGTAACGGTCATCGCCCCTTTGTTATTTCGATGTAAAAATAATTATAATAAACTTCGTTATATAGGTATTAACCATTTGCATTGAAATGTACTTAAATCTAAAAACAATAATAAAACATAATAAAAAATTGTAACCATGATATACAATAACTGTCCTTATTTCGCCGTTATTTTCTGAGACCGGAACAAATGGAGTTAAGATTACGATTAAGGTTAAGGCTACGATTAAGGTTAAGATTAAGATTAAAATAAATTAAGATTAAAACTAATCCAAACTCAATAAAAGTTAGTAGGTATATTACAGTATCCAACAGCAATAATAAATAGTTATCACTTAACTAACAAAAAAATTTAACTTTAGGCACGCGTAGGTATATTTAGTATATAGATAACTAGTTTGTAGACGTCTTGGGCTGACCTGTTAAGTCTACAAATGTTTTTTTTAATAAATAAATAAATAAATCTGTTTGCTTGGACCGACGTGACGCCGACTGCTAATTTACAAGACGTATGTTTCCAAAATGTTGTTGAATAATTTGTATTATTCTAATGCCTAATTAGTCATTACAATAGTTTCTAAGATCTGATCGCCATCATCACCTCCAATGAGACCAATAGGCAATAGGGTCTCAGCGGAGGTGGCGATGGCGGGAGGGTCTCACAAGGCTGAAATTTGGGCTTAGATTATTTACTAGGTATAAATAAAGTCTGCCAGGATTTGGGAGAATGCAATACCTTCTTTTTTGTGGATGGGAAATCATTAAATGATCCCCGCGCTGGGTGGAGCGGGCTTAGTGGAATAAAAACGTTGCACTGGCTCTTCTTTTATGTTTTATTTTTTTTAAATTGAATAATTATTTTATCTGCATCCTTAGGAGCGTTTACGCGGTACGGCTTTTCATACAAACTTTCAAACCCTTATTTTTCGAAATTAATGAACCGATTTTAATAAAACTTGGTATGCATATGCTACATATCTAGGTCTAAATAGTTAGAGAAAATTTTCAAAAAAGAGTTCAGGGGGAAAGATAAGTATAGTGAATTTTCACTTTCTATAGAAAACTTAAATCGCTCTCTCTAAAATACTCTACTAAAATCTTTTTCGAAAATGTTTTCTGAAATCTTTTAAAACCTGGATATCTAGCGTCTGCATATCAAGTTTCATTAAAATCAGTTTATTCATTTAAAAAAATAACGATTTGAAAGTTTGTATGAAAAGCCGTACCGCGTATACGCTCTTAATTGCAGTGGCTAGCAAATTATAAACAAGATAAATCTTGACTATAGGAGTTGACCTTTGCTAAAACGACTTATTTTTCTGTTCGTAATGATTTCAATTAACTTTATAAATACGCTGGCGTGTTCCTCTGCCCACGTAACATTTGCGTCTGCTTGAGATTCATTTCCTGACCGAGTCGTCTCGGGCAATCCATCTTCGTTTACATTATATTTGTATTTTTTTAGGCTTACAGAGGGCTTAGGCTTTAAAACATAGGCTTCTGAGGTAATTAAAGACTCAAGAGATGAATAGCAAGCTGTATAAGAATTTTAATCTTGACGGAAAAAGTATTTCAAAATGATAACTAACTTTTAAGAGTATTCTACCAGAGCAGCAGAGAGAATGATTTAGTTGAAATGACTTCCGTACACACAAATAAGACATACATAGAATGAGTGGCTGCAACGGCGCCAGCGAGACAAAAGCACAAACAAAAATAGCTCATAAGCTTTTAGGAGGTAAGTAGGTACAGGCTTTTTCTCTTATTACATACTACACAAAAAGGTAAAAGAATTACCAGTGTGTAATGTAATGTAACCAACCAAGAACATTCAAAGTGAATTACGGAAATAACAAAACTAACCACTTTGTTAATTAATTAACAAACCCAAAAAAACTCATCACAATGAAAGCTTCTGAATGAGAACTACACAGACATGATGCTTAACCTACCAGGAAAACATAAGTGAACTAGAGTAGCACCGAAGAAAACCCACCACGTTTTCCAATTTTGAAATTACAGCAACTATTCCGGTCTAAATAACTAAGCAAACTTGATGAGAGGCTTGCGTTGTGCAGCAGTCGAGTACCAGGGTGGCAGCACTGCGACAGAGCAGCGAGAACAGATGCGGTTGTGTAATGAGTGGCTTCCTACGCTTATTACTTGCTGTACAGAATGGCAGGGAAATTAAGGTCGCTGCGTCTCACACCGCAGTCAAATTATTACAGTGGCTTCCTTGTTTGTTCCGAAGAAAAAACATAATGAAAAAATAAGAATGACTTTAGAATTCGTGTCGTTGTTGCCAAAAGCGATGTTAAATTAAATCTGATTGAATGAAAAACTAACTTGTCTACGGACACGTTAAAGTTTTCTAAATGTGTTTAATCCAAAATTAGAGACATTAGTGAAAATAAAAGTAGGGCTATGATGAGAATTCAGCGAATATCGAAGGGGTCCATATTGGCTCACCTAAAGTTCTTTACCCGAAATTGTTCTTCCTAATGATTTGTAATCCGAATGATCACTCTTCGTTTATTGCTACTGACATTATGAAATTGAATACTTCGGAATTATGAACATTAGAGACAGAGTAGTTAGGAATTGTGATTGTTGGGATGAAAAATGTTAGGAAGAACATTTTCGGATTTCCAATTACCGGAGTCGAAAATTTAGGTGAACTTTGCCGCACCCATATCGAAGAGCCAGATCAGTATTGCGATTCTGTAAAGCGTATCGTTTGAGCTTAGGGTCAATTCTACTCATTATTAAGCACCGTTGGCATTCGCATCTCAGTCACAAAAATTTGTAGAATTGACCCTCTTAGGTGAAGTGAACATATTAAGTGAGCTGTCATCATACAAACCAGATGGAATGACAGTTCATTTTATGCTCACTCCACCTGAGTGTACATGGTGAAATGTTGACAGAATAGACCGGCAATACAGTTTCATGTTACACTGCGGTGTGTATGTCGGTCAATGTATGTTCGTTGATAATTGGTCTCGTTAATTTTAATTTTTAAAGACCCTGTGCAAATGGCTTTGTAGTCGAGTTTAAATGGTCTTTTTCACAAAAGAACGTATAAATAATGATTGCTTAATTTTCAAACAGTCTACTTAAAGCGAGAACAAAACTCTTAATTACTTTGTTAGTACATCGTCTGAAATGATGAAGCTTCATTTTGTTTCATTAAGTACCAAGTTGTCAGTAGTCTTCCCGTAACGATACAGTCATTGTTATTCGTACTAAAAACAAGACTATGGCTTTCTTGACTTATATACTCTGGATTTGTAGCTATCAGGAAACAGACTCCAGCAGGGAATTCCACTTACTTGCTTTTCAAATTCGAATGAAGATACCATTATAGTTAGTGCTAAATAAATAAGTTGATTCAGATAGAAGTAAAGTAGTAAAGCAATCGCTCGTCAAAGTATCAGATAGTTTAGTAGAAAAGTGTCGTAGTTGTACAAGCCCTTAGAGATCTACGTTTATCTAACCTATTTGCTAGTTAAGGACTGGTTTCATTGACAAGGACTGGAATATTCTTCTCGTTATCACAGCTAACTTAGGTCAAAGATAATAATAATATATACGACGTGTCAGGCGGGTTTTTCAGGGAATTTCTTGATGTCAATGTAGACTATTGAAATAAAACTACTTCATCATCATTTTTTAGACAAAATCTATTGCTGGATATTTTTTTAATGTACCTAATAAAAATAATGACATTGTGCAGGTTAAAATGAAATATTTGCACACCATATGTAATGGTAGAATGTAAAAGGGCCATTATAGTTTTGAAGATCATACATTGCAAATAAATAGATTTGATTTGGACATAGCTGCTGCTGGTGGTTGACACTCAACATAATTATGGTACTTTGAGCCGGATCATATGTTGAGTTCAGACATTCCAGTTCGATTTTCGCTGAGAACAGTTGTGTTGCATGCGATCGCGCGCGTACCACAGTGTTAGTGCTTACGCATCAAAACAACGCCGTCAAGACGGCTGCCTCGCAATGACCTAGTTATTGCGTAATGCTGACGGCTGACGGCAAATATTATTGTTAAGGCCAAGTTAATACTGGCTTAAAAATTACAATGGAATCGAAAAAGGATACACCGGGTAATACCAAAGTGGACTTAAAAACGGAGACGGAACATCTGTTGTACAAATATTATTGTGAAGAGAAAAATGAGCGTCTAAAGCTCCAAAAGAACATAGATGACCTAAAAAGTCAAATAGAAAACCTCCAGCAACAGCTGAAACTTCAAGCGGAAAACGCAGCCAAATCAGCAACAACCGCCACCGAGACCACTTCGCCACCCATTGAATATACAACAGACGAGGAAGAACTCGCTCGAGAAACAGGGTGGATACGGCAAAAGAGCAGGAAGAAAAGAAAATTGAACACTTCTCCTGCCCAACCCACCCAACTCACTCAAAACGAACACGGAAGAGACGTCAATAGAGGTATTGAAAAAGTGCTTAAAACTTCTCTGCCACCACCTATTGTTGTAGATGGTATCCAGGATTATCAAAAGTTCTTTGATTTTCTATGTGAAAGACAATCAGCTGACACGTTCACCATCAAAATGATGAATGGAGATACCGTAAAGGTAAATGCTAAAAACGAAGAATCGTATAGAGCAATCTCAAAAGCCCTTTCCGATAACAACTGTCTTTGGCACTCCTATGAGAACAAGCAAGAAAGGCCAATAAGAGTTATGGCAAAAAAATTGCATTTTACGTGCATTCCAGAAAGAGTAGTCGAAGACTTGCGCAGCAAAGGCTACAAAATTTTAGAAGCAGTCAACAAATTGAGCTGGAAAACTAAAGAGCCACTCAATATGTTCATGTTGTCTTTCTCAAATGATGAGGAAACCAACAAAATCTTCAATATTAAACATATTTTAGGATGTAATGTGGAAATACAACCGGTAAAATCAACAAAACTGGTACCACAATGCAAAAGATGCCAGGCGTACGGCCATACTCAAAAGTACTGCTCTAAAGAACCGAGGTGCGTAAAATGCACAGGTAAACATCTCACCAAGGATTGCAGAAAACCGCAAGAAGAGAAGCCAAAATGCGTCCACTGCGGAGCCCCACATCCGGCTAACTATAGGGGATGTATTGTAGCTAAAGAAATACAGCAGATAAGACTCAAAAAAACTAAAGGAGGAAATTTGAATCCTCAACAAAGTGCACCTGCCCGAAGAGATGACGCTAGCAAGTCCAAACCAAGCCAAAACGTGATGCAAACCACAACTAAAAACGTTTCATACGCTCAAGTAACTTCATCAGGCCTAGCGAAAGCCCCCTTGACAGATATGAACAGCAACAAAAAGTTGGATGAAATCTTAAAGTTAATGTCATCATTCGACGAGAGATTAAAAAAAATCGAAAATAGCAACATAAATGCTACCTCTAAAACCCAAAAATGAATACTACACTTAAACTTATGGCGTGGAACTCAAATGGGTTACAAAAACATCAGAATGAGTTGCAAGTTGTACTAGAAATTGAAAAAATTGATGTTTGCCTTATATCAGAAACACACTTCACAAAACAATGTCACATTAAATTCAAAGGATACAAAGTATTCCATGCGCTACACCCAGACAATACTGCAAGAGGCGGAAGTGCTGTTATTGTTAAAGATAACTTGCAACACTATGAAATGTTAAAATGCGAAGAGAAAGACATCCAAGCAGTGGCAATTTGTCTTCAAACCAAAAAATACCCCTTAACCGTGTGTGCCATCTACTGTCCACCACGGTACATAATAAAAAAAGATCGCTATTCGTCTTTTCTAGCCCGCCTTGGTAATAGATTTATCTTAGGAGGTGACTTCAATGCTAAAAATACGTATTGGGGTTCCAGACTAACTACTACTAAAGGCAAAGAACTACTGAGTGCCATAAAAGAGCTAAAATGTGACGTGATATCAACTGGAAAGCCCACTTATTGGCCAACAGATCCAAATAAAATCCCAGACTTAATAGATTTTTTCGTAACCAAAGACCTATCACATAGCTATATAAAAACGGAACAAAGCTATGACTTGAACTCGGATCACTCTGCAATTTACTTAAAAATTAGCGAGAGTATTCTGTATAAAGAAAATAGTCTCACTCTTGTTAATAAGTTTACGGACTGGGAGAGCTTTAAGGCCAGATTGAATGATCAAATAGACCTTAAAGTTCCATTAAAAACCCCAGAACATCTAAACATCGAAGTTGAGAAGTTTATTATTCACATCCAACAAGCAGCGTGGGAAAATACACCTGACTTCAACAAAAGAACGAAGGGAAACATCTTCCCTTTCAGAATCAAGCAGCTGATTATGGAAAAAAGAAGGCAAAGAAAAATGTGGCATCAATCTAGGTGTCCTAATGACAAAAGAGTACTAAACAAACTTACTAAAAAACTAAGAAGACTAATCCAGGACTACAAAGACGACTCAACCAAAACCTACCTGCAGAAACTAAGTAACGACCAAAGGACTAACTACTCCCTTTGGAAGGCTACTAAGCATCTAAAGAGGCCGATAGCCCAAATCCCTCCCATCAAGTGTGAAAACGGGCTATGGGCACGAACAAATGAGCAAAAAGCTATGAGGTTTGCAGAGCACCTAGAAAACATCTTTCAACCTAACGAGGGGGAAACCAATGAAGACCACACTCTGGTTAATATAGTGATGCCAGATCAAATAGATGCCATAAAACTAGTAACACCGAGAGAAGTTGCACGAGAAATAAAGCAGAAAATAAGCACAAGGAAAGCTCCAGGTTACGATTTAATAACAGGGGAAATCCTTCATAACTTACCAAGAAAGGGTCTGGTTAAGTTAACAACCCTTATTAATGCCGCATTGAGGCTTAAATATGTACCAGAGTTATGGAAAGTTGCTGAAGTAATAATGATAGCAAAGCCTGGGAAACCGGCTCACGAAACAACATCATACAGACCGATTTCCCTGCTACCAATAATGTCAAAGCTGTTTGAAAAGCTACTACTCAAACGCCTTAAACCTATCATTGATAACAGGAACCTTATACCTGAGCACCAGTTTGGTTTTCGAGAAAAACACTCTACAATCGATCAAGTGCACAGAATCACAAACGTAATAGAAAACGCGTTGGAAAACAAGCAAGTTTGTTCTACTGTTTTTCTAGACGTAGCCCAAGCATTTGATAAAGTTTGGCATGAAGGCCTTATTCTTAAACTAAAGAGGCTGCTACCGAAACCGTTTGCAGACATATTGGAAACTTACATTTCAAACAGAGTCTTTAGAATAAGACAAGAAGACACTTATTCAGAATTTAAACCAATAAAAGCTGGCGTACCGCAAGGAAGTGTGTTAGGTCCGGTCCTGTACCTACTATACACTTGCGATATACCCGAACTCGAAAACAATACCATTGGAACCTTTGCTGATGATACAGCCATAATGGCCGTTGGAAACAGCCACGAAGAAGCAGTAGAAAAGGTTCAAATGGCTGTTTATCAAGTTTATGACTGGACCAAAAAATGGAGGATTAAATTAAACGAATCCAAATCCGTACACATAGATTTTACCAACAAAAAGCAACAGTATTTTCCAGTTTATATTAATAACAACCAAATACCTTATGAGAATACAGCCAAGTATCTCGGTATGACCCTTGATGCAAAGCTACGCTGGAAAACTCACGTGAAGAAGAAAAAAGATGAACTCGACCTACGGTTCAAAAGAATGTATTGGCTGCTTGGAAGAAACTCCGTGCTGTCCGTGCAGAACAAACTGTTACTATACAGACAAGTCCTGATGCCAGTTTGGACTAATGGTATTCAGCTGTGGGGCTGCACCAAACAGACAAATGCATTAATCATTCAACGATTTCAGAATAAAGTACTGCGGGAAATTGTAAATGCACCCTGGTACGTACGAAATGATGACCTCCATCGGGACCTAAATGTTGAGTTCATCGATAAAGTGATACAAAAATCTGCAGAAGCTCACGACAAGAGACTTCATCAGCATGTGAACGTCGAGGCGATCCAGCTTCTCGATCACACGGACATAGTTAGAAGACTAAAAAGAACAAAACCGTTCGAGTTAGTGTTTAGTGCTAGTGTTAGTGATTAGTGAAATGTAGCACAAGTGTTACCAAAAAACACAAGAAAAAGTGTATTCGCCTTAATAGAGACAATAAGAAAAGTGCCAATGGACACATTCTTAGTACGTAAAGACAATATTTTTAACAGTTTAAGTTATAATTAAATTACTTATTAGTCTATATACAAGGCTAGATTGTAATAAGATTAGGGTCCATCATTATGATGAACACTAGGATAAGGGAAAAAAAAAAAAAAAAAAAAAATATGTTGAGTGTCAAGCTTCAGGTGTACTACTAGTGGTCTTGGCTAATAAATAAAACTCTATTCTTGTACAGTGTCGTAGATAACAAGATGCCACCTTAACTGTGTAGGCTCAGTAATTGAGTTGAACTAGGGCTCGCCCAGTAATTGTGATAACCGTTTTGGTTAGCGGTCAGTCTACTATAATCGCTGTAATAACCGCGCCTAGGTGCGGGCAGCTTCATGTTAAGGAAAGACATACACGTGTCGACCTTTTTAATGATTCGACGTTGAGGTGCAAAACGCAATGCAACGTAACTAATACCTACTTATAAGAAATACGAAACTGACTTCATTTGTCTTAAATCGATGAACAGAGTTTTGATGATTTTTGTTGATCCAGAGATCGACTAGACCCTGGAGACGATTGTTTAATTGCGAAAAAAAAAGCAAGTAATATCAGCCATAGCGAATGTAGTTCTCCAAAATTACCCAAAAATATTAAGTATACAAAATTAAGAAGTCGGTAGTGTAACCGAAGATTTCAGATGTCGTTCCATAATTATTGTTTAATCACATCTGAACTGTGAGCCGGAACAGTGATCGCTCATCAACAAAACTAGCCGACTAATCGCCTTATCCACAGCGAGCCTTACAAAGGAAATTAGTTTAATGAACGCTCTAGGGGTTAACGATGGTAAACACGCATTTAGTATAACATATAAACGTTCAACATATAACGTACAACATAATATAACGTAGAACGTAGTGTTGTACCTGCGTAATGGCGCCGTCAACTGATACGATAGTGATGTGCTCTAATGTCACTGTTTGCGGGCTTGTTTAGTGATGTGCTTCAGTCAAATAGAGGGGTTATAAAGGGGTTGGTTACATTGTTATGTCGTTTAATTAATTATTTAAAATGTAATATCTCAACGATGATTGTTAGTTGGATATGAAGAAACAAGGAAACTTAGAAATGATAAAGGATTCGCTTCTTTTGCAAAGTTTTATTTCTATATATGACGTTTCATCAGCTTCCCATAATCTAATGAATAAATGAGTTGAAAAACTTCGTTTAATACACATTTTCTTATCGAAAGCATAAAAAACTTTTGTCGTTCTGATTTCCACTCAATGTCAACTTAAACACCAGACATAACACAACATAATGTAACCAGACCTGATTATCACACGCTCCTACAATTACTGCACTTAGGGTCGCCAGTGGTCAGGCTAACCGCGTTACCGTGGCGACCACGAGTCAAAGAGTAATCGAGTTACCGGCCGCGGAAGCCGGCCCGACGTCCGTCCGGCACCCGTCCGGCACCTGTCCGGCGCCCGTCCGGCCCGGACACAGGAAATTCATTTATTTAAAATAATACTGCATTTTTAATGCACACATTTTAAAAGCGTTATTCAAATTTTTGTAACGGAGTGAACTTTATTTCGCTGAATCAATATTGAATAAATTGAAAAATGAATGAATAGGTATTGAAAATGAATATCGTGGAAAGTGTTGACTACCCACAAAAATAATTGGAAAGCGTTTTTAATATTACGTAGTTTAGGAATGGATGTTCGCAGATGCCCAGACTGACAGCTTCGCTGCGATCAGGCGCAAGCGTGCAGCGTCTTTGTTGTATAGGGTGCGTGCCAGACGTGCCAGTACCAAAAGTCATCTGAGTGTCATAGCCAACAAACTGGATTGTTCTTTAATCTGGTACCTGAATCAGCTAGGTACATGTTTCTTTAAATACTGTGAATGTCTACTAACATAGTTCTTAAGTTAAACTATTATCACTGTATTTTGTTTGTTTTTGTATTGTAACATAGTTATATAAGTAGTAATTTGTACTAACTTTATATGAATATGGAATGGAATTATTTCTTAAGTACTATAATTAAGTATTTTATTTTTTTATTTAATCAATGATTTTAATGAAACATGAACATCTTCTGAATATTAACAGTTGCATGGGATGATCTTCAAGGTAAAGCAACGCTTGCCGAGGTTGATCTGTGGATGGATGAGCATCTTAACACACCGAGACTCCTCCGGGCCTTAAGCAGCTGGAAAGCACGTTAAACCGTTGGTCCCGACTGTCATTTGTACATATTTGGCAGTTGTTACGGATTGTCAGAAGCCAGAAAATCTGACACCAGTCTTTCCAAGAAGTACCGTGTTACCCAGTTAATGGGTTGTGGAGGACTGGATGCTGACCCCAATATAGTTGGGAAAAGGCTGGGTAGGTGAAACATTTTACTGTGGAATTCAATTATTTATATTTTCTGAATATTTTTTTTTTCTGAAGTTTATATCAACACTGAATATCGCCAGCAGATGCGACCGAGTGAAAATATGAAATTAACCCCTGAAACAAAAACTTCTGTATTTTGTCTTGATCCCGGCCCTAGTCTGCCTTTGTTCCGAATTTCATTGAAATCTATTTATTTATTTATTTTATTATTTATTTATTTTTTTTATTTATTTATTCAGCCGTTGATGCGATGATTGAAGAACAAACGTCTAAAACACACAGACTTCCATAACAACATTACTAGTAGTATACTCGTACGAACAATACTTGTCTCTATAAATTCAAGCTCCTATCCATTTCATCATTCTTCTTTGCTAGAAAATTGTATCTGTAACCTGATAATTGGAGTCGTGATGTATTGTATCGCTACAGTACGATCTGTCTAGCTCCCTGGCACGACTAGGATATTTCCCGGCGCTGCTCGGTTATTTACTACCAATACTAGTAGTTACACAGACAGTGATGTAGCACATATTTTTATTAACTTTTTGGGCTCATTTGTTACAGTGATACATGGTTACTGCGCTAACTGCAATTGTTTACAGATGTATTGTTGGGGGTTCAATTGTTCAATGAGTTCTAGCTAGCCAGACTTTTTTCATTATTCTTTTAAATCAGCGGATTATTACAGTTGGCTCTGGTACATTTAACAACAAGTTTGGTAGCCGCCTTGTACCTGTAGGTTGCATGAAGTTTTGATAAATAAATAAATTTAATGGATTTCAGGAAAAACTGTGTCTTTATTTGAATTCAGAATTCGAGATGCATGTTTTATAAAATTTTGTAATAACAAACTCTATGTCATATTTTCAGTACCTTTAAACACAAATGGCCATTTCACAGACTATCTACTCAACACCCACAACTCTAAAATCAATTCTTGAGGTGGCCATGGATTGAAATTATGTCGAATTATAAATGCCGAATCATAAAAACCTCGAAAGACTACCAAAAATAGATCAGTTTTCTGACTAAGATACAAATTGACGACACGGTTGGCGCAGTGATTGAGTGATTGGCTGCTGCGCTGCATGTCGCGGGTTCGATTCCCGCACGGATCAAATATTTGTATGGCCTACAGATAGTTGTTCCGGGTCTGGCTGTTTGTGTATGTGAGATTGTATGTTTGAAAACGCACCCACGATACAGGAGAAATTCCTAGTGTGAGGCAATATTTAAAAAAAAAAAATACGACAACCTCAGATTACATGTCCGGTTGATGACAATAGGCTGTCTCCTACCTCACATTAGACTAAAGTATAAAACTGGTTAAATATGGAAAGAAGAAGAAAAACTGTGTTGTGTGTGAGTGTGTAGTTGTGTACCTCTACCTCATCATATCAGCCGAAAGACGTCCACTGCTGGACATAGGCCTCCCCCAAGTGTCGCCACAACAACCGGTCCTGTGCGTCTCGCATCCATCGGTTACCCGCGACCCTCACCAGGTCATCGGTCCACCTTGTGGGAGGCCTTCCAACGCTGCGTCTTCCGGTACGCGGTCGCCACTCCAAAACTTTTCGGCCCCATCGACCATCTGTTCTGCGAGCAATGTGCCCTGCCCACTGCTACCTCTACCTAGTCCCTCGAGAAACAGACGTGAAGTTATAAGTCATAAGCAAAAACAACATCCAGCCCCGTGCGTGAAGAAGTACGAACAAAAGGTGCACAAAATCTGCCTCACAAAAACATAGTAATTTATGGTGGCAAACTGTACCAAAATTCAGCGGCAGTTTCGAAATTAGCATACATGTAAATTGGAATATGTGAAAGTTTACCCAGGTGGTGGTGGTGGTAGGTATTTACGTACGAATGACTACGATTTGATTAAAAGTGATTTAGTAACAATATCGGTCGAGGTTCAAAGAGCGGAGAAGAATTGCTATTCAAACATTTATTCTAGGGATCTAACGAATGCTACCCAAGTTGACAAAAAATGTTTTGTATTTTATATTAAAAGATAATGTAAACTTACCACGAGTACCTACTGTAGCGAAATAAAATGGTTTCACCACAATATTACGTATTGTACTTAATTATATAAAAATGCCCAAAATTAAACAAACAAAACTACAAATATATAAACGGTAAAAAGAAAAAAAAATGTTGGAGGAAGCTGTCGTCGTATAAAAAAACATGGAGGCATTACGAGGCACAAAAACTAGAACGTTTGAATATTATTTGTTCAATATTTTTGTTAAGAAAAATAAACGCAGGTCTAGAGCAGGTATTGTTCGTCAAATCGTTGAGCTCCTTAAAGTTCTAAGTTTGAGCTCCACAATAACTGACAAATACTTGCACTGTCTGGACAGGTCCACTCAAATCTGTGTGGCACTTTCCTCAAAAGGCCACCTCAGACATTAACCTACATGGTTCTCGTATGATTTGACCAGTACAATTTGTATGGACTTCAAAAGAGACTGTGACCTCTGAGTTTGTTTCGGTGTTTCTTCTCAGGGTAGTCAGCTAGGAAACACCGGCCTCATCTAGCTTAAAATGACCAAAAAATATTGACGTGTAAAAGTGTTATGTTTAACCTACTTACAAAATAAATATCATTTATCATTTATCATTAGAACACGGTTGCATCACGTTTCGTATTTACGCCAGAAGGTATTTTTAAAACAATATTTATATAAGCTTATTAATAATCTAATATCTAGGCACCACATACTTGTCATATAATAACGGCCTGGTATGTTTGTGTGCTCAGTCAACATCACTTTTATTTCATTGGCGATTATTTTGTAGCCGGGGGGAGCTCGTCTCCCAGACTGAGCTTGTTTTGGATCTAATGTTACATTTTCTTTGCCTAAATATATTGGTATTTTTGTACAAATGTCTATTGTTTACTCATTACTTTAATATGTAGCTGCAGGTCACGTTATTGTATAGTGACCTTTAAGTAATAAAGTAACATAACTTCACGACTGAATCCCCCGAAGGGATATGCTAATTGGATGGAAAATATGGATGGAACATCTCTATGTACCACCCATATTTTGTCAATTTTGTTTAGGTACCATGTTATAGAATATAAGGCCAGCCAATTGCCATTGAATAAATAATATTGTTTAATTACCAGAATTAGTGCTCTATTATCTACTAATTAAAATTGTGTCAATCTATTACACGAAAACTGCTTTTCAAGATACAGAATTGTCCCAGTTTAAAGAACAGGGATTTTAATAATTAGATATGTTCATACCTCACCATTAGTTTAGTAACAACACTGATGTAACCTTTTTGTTTTACTTCTATCGCTCTGGGTGGAGCGGAAGGTAGCGTCAGACTCATACTGACTGAAATCCATCCGTGTTCCTCCTATAGCCCTTTGCGTTCCAGGGCCGCGGTAACTCTTCCGAACAAATTCCGTAACCCTGGCAGTTCTGCAACCCTGGCAGACTGATTGTAACCTTGGCTAATCTTTTTGCCCAATAAATTCTTCTAGACGAACCAGGCAAAAACACAAGTAGGTACGTACAGTTCATTATTGTCATCCAAACATCGATTTTGTTAACTAACGCAATCGACCCCTTGAAGCAAAAAGTTTAGTTTCTTTTAGTTTTTAAATTCAAGTTTATTTTTTGTTCGTACCTACATTGTCTGTTTCTGTGTGTGCCATATAAACTGATTTTCTTTCTTTCTTTATATCCCAGGCCACATTGATCCGGCCATTATACAGGATTATTTACATTGAATTGAACATGAGTCTTTTAAGTGGGGTTTTGAATTTCAAACAATTCGTACTGCGCTAGAACTAACTCGGTATGTCTTTTAGATAAATCTTCACGTCTTAAAGCCTTAACAGATTGGGATGAAACTTAGCAGGAGGGGAGACCAATTCTTAGAATAGGACCTAAGATAACTAGTATAAATGAAATTTCCTATCTGTAAGAACATTACTAAATGAGTCCAGATTCTACTTCTTGTACTTATATTAAAATGTAAAAGTCTGTATGTTAATGCCTCAACAGCTAAATGGATTTGGAATAAACTAGACTGGAAATAAAGAGTAAGAAGAGGAGATCGTCTCAATTCTGGTAGTACGTTCCTGTGGGATTATCTAACATATTTGCGGGCAAATACGGTGGCAAAAGTTACGAAAAAATAAGTCCGACTTAAACACGCAAACTGGAAGAAGAAGTATTGGTCGGCCGGCGGCGAGATGGGCGGAAGACATTTTTGTTTTGTGGGTAGAACCTGGATGAGGCTGGCACAGGAACGTGGGGATAGGCATAAGAAAAGAGAGACCTAAGCTATGCTCAACAGTGGGCGAAGTCGGGCTGTGGATGATGAAGAAACACGAAAACATCACAGATATGTAAGTGCAATGTTTAAATGAAAATTATTTAAATAGTTCTCAGTAATTTTACACATGAACAAAAGAGAATTTTCGCTAATTTCAATAAAAACGGGCGAAGTTTGCAAACACCGTAAAACAAAGATTATGCTAACTAGGGTCGGCCCCAACTAGCGCAAGTTCGCACAACTTATAGTTTATTCAGCTTCTTGTTATTTCAAGTTACGCCAAAAATAACTACGTTGAGGGGAATACGGGTTGAATTCAAATCCAAGAAAAACATACATGAAAACAGATTTTTTCTAGTCTAAAAAATGCAATCAACACATAGCGTTTCAGAAAAGCGCGTTCATAGGTAAGGGTGACGTTTTTTATTTGATAATTATACAATCAAGAAACGATGGCACAATACACAAAATACTTTTATCAGATACAGAACTTTACCCGTTATAATTTAGCTCGTGGCTAAATAACAGCCGCTTCAAGGTTAAGCAGCGCTTGCCGAGGTTGGTCTGTGGATGGGTGACCATCTTAACATAGGTACCGAGACTCCTACGTGCCTCAGAAAGCACGTTAAGCCGTTGGTCCCGGCAGTCATTTAGAAATATTTGGCAATCTTTACGGATTGTCAAAAGCCAAAAAATCTGACATCAGTCCTGCCAAGAAGTACCGTGTTACCCAATTAATGGGTTGTGGAGGTCTGGCAGGCAGCCGCTCCACGTAAAATACTGGTATTCAGCTGAATCCAGTTTGACTGGGAGCCGTTCCAAATATAGTTGGGAAAAGTCTAGGTAGATGATGACTACTGAAACACCCTGATATGTAAACGCAAATATACAACAAGTTTTTGTTTACCATTCGTCCATTACTACTATTATTATTCAATCGTCATCAAGGGCCAATTCCACCAATTGTTATACAACGTTCGCATTCACTTGTAAACCGTCAAAAAGCCTTAATTTTCATACATTTTTTGACAGTTTGCGAGTTGAGATGCCAATGCGAACGTTGCTCGAAAATCCAGAATTGGTAGTCAGTTGTTTTAATTTCAACTCTGTAAGAAGTTCACTAACATTGCAAATGAATATTTTTCTATGTCCGGTAATCAATCATTCGTTCACTGACATTTCGCATTTTGTTCAGAACACAAAAAATACCTAGAACATTTTTAATCCAATGCAATACTTTCACATGAATGTCGTCAGCGAGCTTTTGGAAACGTGTGGCTCTGGGACACGTAATTAACTTCACGGCTATTTTCACGGTAATTGTGAAAACGTTAACTTGCCGAATGTTGGCTACGTGCCCGAATACCAGGAAACGGCACTGCCAACCGAACGATGTGTTTTGGATCCCTTTACATCGAAAACTTTAATTCAATAATCACCCATGGATGTGGGGCTGCCAATTCTGCTGGAAATCTCATGTTTAAACTAATAAAGGTTTAACTGACTAAAATAACAAGAACCAACCTTTAAGTTCGTATAATTTTAAGGGTATTTTGAGTTCCACCAAGCTTTACTATTTATCAAATGGTTTGTTTAGTTTCATAGACTGTTTAAGATACTGCGTGCCTATATTTCATTATACAGGTAAGCCGCAGTTTCACCATACGCTGAAAGAACACCTATTTATAACTAAGACCAGGGATGGCTTTGAATGAACATCAAGCCAGATAAACTTGCAATAAAGTACTTTTCCTAATATCCCTTCATAGATACCCGAACAATAAATATATGTTTAGATATTTTTTGTACCAGAGAATGTAAACAATTACGATAGAAGTCGATTCAAGACAGCTTTGTCTTTATTCCTATTTGTTATGTTGCGAAGGTCAATAAATGTATGTGGGTCAATGACCGTTATTGCACATTTATGTGATGTATACCGTACCATAACACTTTAAAAATGTACCTCGTTCTAAGTCTGTGAAGAAACATACGCCCTCTGTCTTTGCTCGTGATACTTCACAAGATTTCAATCATGTAACCGAAGTCGAGTGTGTTTCATTAGTATTCTCAAGGTTAGAACACCTCTCAAGCACAATGAGGGCCCTCCCGTCACTCCCGTCACTCCGCTAACGACGTCCTATTGTTCTAGACACATTGCCGTGCCCGCAACGATATCCCTCTGTCACTCACGCAATAACCAACCTTATGACAACGTTATAAGGGACATAAAGAACTAAATTATGACTCCAGACGCATCGCTATACAGGCACACATAATCTTTTAAGTAACCACGCAATTTTCAACCTTATATACATTACATAAGGATCATAAAAGAGGAAATGACAGTTGCAATTATCTCACTAACGTATTATGTCACCACCTTCACGCAATTTTCAACTTTACTTGTGAGACTTAAAGGTCACTTTTAAAAGTGTGAATGAAGGCAGCAATTATAAAATGTAGCGTTTTACGGGTAGTGTTGCCAGTACGTGATCTCCATTCAGGAACTATTTGAAGGAAACGATGAGTGCAGAGAAAATATTTATTTACGTAATTTAATTAAGGTTTGTTTGTGGTTTTATATTGTCTTTTGAGATAAAATTGGTGATTACTGGAATTACCGAATTACACAATAATTGGTACCATGATTGTTTCAATTCAGTAGAGTACAAGTTACTGTTGAATGATATAATTATGTACGTACTTAACTGATTTGACTTCAGCTTTTTATTTTCAGTGACAGTCAATTTCAAAAACT
Organism: Melanchra persicariae; assembly: GCA_947386135.1. Classification (NCBI taxonomy): domain Eukaryota; kingdom Metazoa; phylum Arthropoda; class Insecta; order Lepidoptera; family Noctuidae; genus Melanchra; species Melanchra persicariae. The sequence continues at coordinate 451,772 of OX376661.1, read as the reverse complement.
TGGGCTTCAGAAAATGTGTCATTTATTATCAGTGTTAGCGATGGGCGATAAATTCAAAATGTGTGAGATTGATTTGCACTACCGAAATGTCACGTGCTCAATCCCAAAAGTTCTGGTATTTCAATAATCAATAACGCTATCAGTATTTCAATTATATCAAGAGGTTCTTATTAAAAAACAAAATCTTTTCAAAAACATAAAAATGTTTTTATTTTAATTTTTAGTGGTAGGTACCTCACAATTATATTGACATTATTCCCCTAATGAGTGGTTGCGTAATTGCGTTATTTCCCGTTAAGCAGTTACTTTGTGTGCCTTCGTAGTCCAAGTACGGACCAGCTTTAGTTGAATATCTACTTTGCTTGGGGATTGACATACCAACACCTAACAATTTGTCACTTTACTAGATCTTATTGAGTTTAAGCTGATGAGGTTACTAGTTTATTTATCTGTGAAGTTCAATGCTAATTCAATATATTTAACTAAACCCAACGCAAAAAGAATCATCAAGACTAGTTCGTAAACAATAAAGTTAGAGCTAAAATCTTGGTTGACTTGTACACATCTGCGTACCCCTTCACAGCATACCGGCGTAATGTTATGTTATGAACTGGTGTAAACAATAAACAAAATGTGATTTCAGTGATCCCAGAAGATTTTCTATCATTTATTGAAGAGTTCCGTTGTCTCTCTGTGAAGTTCTTCAACAGATCTTCACTAAGTTTGGCTTTTGATATTTGAAATGGGTCCAGTCCGGAAAAATATCCTTCCAAAAAAAAAAATAATCATCCAAATCGGTTGACCATTAACGAAAATATCGCAGACAAAATACAAAAATAAAACAGTTGAAATGAGGACCTTCTCCTTTTATTGAAGTCGGTTAAAAAGTGAAGCTTGAGAGATTTTTTTAATAGAAGAAGTGATCCATCCCTTTAATACGAATGCAAGTGTTCGTTTTACAAATAAAGTCTGAAGTTTTTGCTTAATAGTTTTAAGCAAAAACTGGATGGATCACTTCTTCTATTAAAAAAATCTCTCAAGCTTCACTTTTTTTCACTAGAAACCTACCTAAATGTTCACTTACAAAGAGAACAGTTCAACCTTAGCCCGTAGACCGGCTTTGTCACTAGTTTTAAAAAAGAACCTAACCCTCTAAAATGGCCGTTACATTCCACCCAGAAAAGCTGCTACATCGCTCACTGCGATACACTGCTCAATCCGAATCAATCCACTCAGCCATTAAAACGCTTTCCAACTACACTGTGTTGCTAAAAAACTGGGGGGGGGGGGGGTTAGAAAACAAGTGGTACTTAGAGCGGGAAGCGTGTCGACTCAGAGTGACACAGTGGCAGCGTGCCAGCGACACGGAGTTGCCTAATTGATGCCACGGGCTCTCGGCTTTTAGCGAACTACGTGTAATTGGTTTCTGCCGGTGACACTGCGATAAAAGGCAAGGTCTCGTCACCAGTAGCAGGTGGCCGACACTTTTGATCTGCGGAAATAGAATAGGATTGTGACCGAGTTTTTGTCACCTGAATGTTACAGTCTTTTGTTTTATTTGGCTGTGTCTTTCTTTCTTCAACGGCATGATTATAGAAATTTGCCATTAATAAGGTACATTTGAATTCAGATTTTTTGTAATTCGTCGATAACGCGGTTTTCTTGGTCATCACGCTTGACTCAATGCTACAATGGGGTCCTCATTTAACATCTCTTGCGGGACGGTTAAGTTCAGCAGCATATGCTGTCAGAAAAATTCGTCAATTGACTGATATAGATACCGCGAACCTGGTCTATTTCAGTTACTTTCATAGTATCATGTCTTATGGTATTTTATTGTAGGGACGAGCTGCGGACATCGAATCTATATATTCTGCAGAAAAGAGCCATCAGAGCCATATATTATTATGTATAATCTGGGTCGGCGCGATTCATGAAATAGCTTCATGTTTTTGACTGAAGGACAGCTCGAATCTCTAAAAATTTTTTTTTAGAGATTCGAGCTGTCCTGTTTTTTTTTAAACTTTGCCCCACACTAGGCCCACAGACCACCTGAATTCACAGTGATGCAAATACTTTTAAAAGGCAAAAGAAGAGATGGTGATAGAAATGCAGCAGCAGTTTTTAAAAATCGATCTAAGGCATGACGCCATGTAATTAAAAATAGTAAAAAAACAGATTGCACTTTGCATTTTTTTTTCTATCGAGAAAATTTCTGTGCATTTTGTATTCCTTTAGAATTTATGTAGATCATAAAGTCAAAAAACATAAACCAAAGTATCAAACCCCTATTACTTACAGGTACTTTACAAGCTAAAATAATTCTGAAAACCGCCTCTTTAGTCGCTTATCACCTTAATTTAACATAGGTACCCAATTGAATCCGTTGTCAATAATTACTTTTTCGTCGACCAATCAGAACAGCTTAAAATGAATATTTGATTGACATTTATCGAAGCTATTTTTGGTTTTCAGGTTGTGAATACGTGCCCACAAATATTTTATTGCTATTTTACTAAGGAAATTCACCAGTTGGTCTCGGGTTTTGCTTGACATCGACCGAATTTTACGGTAGCTGAAAACGTACTATTATTCAAAGTTGAACAATGAAAAAGTTTTGGTTAGATATTTCTGACATTAATCCTACTAATATTATAAATGTTAAAGTCGGGATGTTTGGGTGTTTGTACAATTGTCACACTCCACAGCTGCACGGTTTTCGGCATATATTCCAAACGTTAACTCCAACTCATCTCGAAGTCCGACTCCCACATGAGCATGAAAACGTCAATGAAAGCTTGTTTAACTGACGTTTTTGTATGCTCAGCTGAAACTCATCTCTCGAGCGAGAGAAAAATTCAATTTATGACAAGCTCCGATGGTTTGGAGTTGAAAGTTCGAATTGAGTTGGAGTTTACGTTTTGGAATATGAACCTTAGACTTAACTTGAAACGCGGGTAGCTCATGACATAATTTAGGACTGGAAATACTTTTAATTACCGGGTTTTAGCTTTAGCACACATAGGTAAATTTCGACCATCTCGAGGGTGAAGCCACAGGCAGAAGCTAGTGGTATACATTTTACTACTTTTTTGTACTTTCTAAATTATTGTTTGTAGCCGTCTTGTAGGATTCAGGACAAAGACAGAGGTATGATCAAAGAACACAATAAATAGTTGTCGCCAGAACAATGACAGAAATATGAGGCGACGAGTTTTATTACCTGTCCTGTCTACACAGCTAGCTGTTATCGTGAGAGAGGCGAGAGGCGTCTGGCTGGATGTCTTGAATACTATAAATTGTGTTGAAGCATAATTTGTTGTACCTACTATTACTGTTATAGCCGCATTATTCTTAATTCGTCTTGGTCCCGAGACGTACGAAATAACTTCTTCTTCTTTATCGTGTGGGCAGTAAGGTCTATCGAACCCACACACCCTAGTGTCAGCCTTTTTTAAACCGCCTCAAAGGCCTCTGAAATGGTTTGACGACCGCCATTTGGCGGCCGGGACCACCGGCTTATACGTGTCTTCCGAAGCACGGAATCATCTTTTTATCAGACAATCAGGTGATTCAAGCCTGCAATGTCGTAGCCAAACTGGGAACACTTTTACAAAGTATCTATGCTTCCCGTGGGAATCGAACCCACGACCACAAGGCAAACGCCTAAACCACTCGACCACGCAGGCATTACATTACGAAGTAACTGTAATGATGAGAATGAACTTGAAATAAATATTGACAGACCATTTCATTAAATGTAGTTGGTTGTTGACTGCCGTCTTGGTCTAGTCACGAATGATCAGCGTGAGTTCCTAGGTTCGAATCTCTAGTGAGAAAGCAATGAGTTATTATTTTTTCTAGTTGCAGGCCGAAGTCTAGAGTAATATCCGGTTGAAGGCAATAAGTTCGCTCTCAATTACACAGGACTTAAAAACAAGTGGCATAACTGTTACGATACAGTACCACGCCACGACTAAGAGCGTTAATAAACATTTTCGAAAAAAGCTCTAGTGAGTGTTTTCTACACAGGGTGTTCCAGAAAAGTGTGGTTATATTACAGGGGTATGTTTTGTGTCTGCTATAAAGACCCGAACCCAGTTTGATGCAGTTGGTGGCATAGAATTTGTGATTGAACTAGTATATAAATGCCAACAACTGCGTCAGACCGTTCCAAAAGTGTTTTTTTAAACTTCTCAGTTGTTTTAAGAGATCAAGTTAAAAAAAAATAAAGTAGGATATATTGTCTTTAGTGTACAGCAGATACAGAAAACCACGCACTTCTGGAACATCTTGTAGAATGAGAAAAGTCACTCTCTTTCTTTTTAAACTTTTTCTCTAAAAAGTCTTAATCTCTTTTTAAGACCGAGGTATCGTGCACGTGCATGTCAGCATATGCGTATGAAGTTAGAATAAATCAGTTCATTTATTTTTCAAAACTAATTTGAATAAGCACTTGGATGTCTGTACCTATATAAGTACTCTTCACGGTACTTATAGTACCGTGAAGAGTAAAAGGTGTGACGTTATTTTACTTTTACTATCGTAAGCTAACTCCATTATAATACCTGAAAGATTTATTTTCTTGAGCACCGAAACTTGCCTTTTCTGACACCACTTATTACAACCTGGCAAGACGGAAAACTAATTTAAAGTAAAGCTTAGTCCACAAAGTTACTGTAGACACCGATCATTTTCGATCACTGACTGAACATAATACTGGCAAGCAACTTGAATGTAATTAGTTTGTATAATAGGTCTTTACCTATGAAATTGCCGTTTTGTATGAAAAAATTTAAACGAATTTTTTTCATGTATTTTTTATTTGTATTAATCGAAGTAATCACCCATGCAATCAATGCATCTTTGCCAACGCAGTGGCAGTTTATTGATGCCCTTCTTAAAGAAATCAGCTGGACGGGAGGTAACAAATTCTTCAAAGGCATTTTGTACTGCCTCTCGGGTATTGAATTTTTTTCCCGCCAAGAAGTTATCCAAATTCTGGAAAAAGTAGTAGTCTGTAGGCGCAAGGTCTGGTGAGTAGGCGGATGACGGAGAGCTTCCAACCCCAGTTCTTGCAACTTGGAGACCGTCTGCTGTGCAGTATGAGGTCGCGCGTTGTCGTGCAGGAGCAGCGGAGACGAGCGATTGACCAATGCTAGTTGGAGATGTGCCAGCTTCTCCATCATTGTGTTCAGTTCTTCACAGTACACATCTGCAGTAATGCTCACCCCGTTAGGTAAGAAGCTGTGATGAATCACACCGGCGCTAGACCACCAAACAGTGACCATCACTTTTCTAGGGGTAAGTTTTCGTTTAGGGCATTGTTTAGGTGCTGAACCAGGATCCAACCAACTTGCTGAGCGCTTGCGGTTATCAAACAGAATCCATTTTTCATCGCAGGTAACAATGCGGTTCAAAATTCCTTCATTTGTGTGTCTGTTGAGCAGTGCAAGGCACGTCTCGACGCGTCCTTCGCGCTTGCGATCATTGAGTTCGTGGGGCACCCATTTGTCAAGCTTTGTTACCTTGCCAATTTGACGCAAATGGATCAATATTGTTTTGACGCTAACGTTGAAAGATGCTGCTAATTCAGCCATAGATTGTGTATCATCAGCTTCCACAATCGCCTTTAATTCGTCATTGTCGACCAAAGTCTTCTGACGACCGCGAGGTTAATTTTTCAAACCAATAACAGGTGGTGCGTTGGTTTGTAGCTCCGTAAACGTCGTTGATGTTGCGTGCCGCTTGTGCCGCGTTGCTGCCACGACGGTACTCATTAATCTCTCATAATTACTCGAATTTTTAACGTATCCATGATGACGAAAAAGATTGAAATGCGATGAAAATGTAACACTAATCAATAAACAAATGACTACTTTTGGAAAAAAAAACCATGTTTTTAAAATAAAATTAATTTGAAATTAGAATTCTTAGCCAAACAAAAATTATTTTGATTTGAAATGGCCAGTACCGCAGAACGGCAATTTCATAGGTAAAGACCTAAATTCAACTGTAGATTTAATTACACAAATTGTCAAACCATACAAATAAGATGGGATGACAGCTCTATTTTCGTTCACTACGCCTAGGTGTACACCGAGAGATGTCGACAGAATCGACCGGCTGATTCGCATCCGTACAATTACTGTTAGATTCAGCTGAAAACCAGTTCAACAAAATGAGACACATACAATAATTACCTGAGTAACTATTGTATATGTCTCATTTTGTTGAACTGGACCAATTCGGCGCAGTCACGAGGAACACAAAGTTATTTTTTTATTATTAAGCTTTCATATATTTTGTATCTACATTGTGTGCTGTCTGCCAAATAAACACGTTTACTTGTTCACTAATAAACACCATGTGTTCCAAGAATTTACTCGGAATACCGTCCAATATGTACTTACATGAGGTTGTAGTCTATGTACTAAAACCTCATGTGGCACTTGCAGTACATAGAGGGTCTGTGAGTGTTCTCTTACGAAAGGTTTGACTAATTGGCTTCACGGCAGCTGCACAAATTGCCAGAACACCTTCCTTAACACTTGGTGAGCCGGTTTGAGCGCACATTTGGCAGCTTGACTGTACCACCGAGTAAAAAATCAGAATATCCATTATTCGTTTATGTTTCCCACAATTTAAAGAACATTGGTTGGAGCAGGTTGTTAACTTCGGATAGGCAGTCCAATATAAATGTACTAATAGGGGAAAGGATAAAACAGGTAAAATGACATCGTGTAATGTTGTTTCAATTCTCAGTGAAATCTCCTTTGCTTTGGGAGATATATTTTTCTAGTAACTGTGGTTAGTTACCAGCTTTAATAAACATACTAATCGGTATTATAAATAGATATGAGACAGGAACAGAAGAAAAAGTACAGAGGTGATTTTTGTCTCTAAAGAAATCTTTTTCAGCATACCTGCAATTTTGTATTCGTAAGTTATTTAAGATCCCTACCCTGAGACTTATCTGAAAACTTTTGCATCAGCAATTTGTGTGGAGTGGATATTCTGTTTCTCTTCGGTACAGTGTCCCCACACTTGGTGTTGGTTGAAGTAGGTACCTCTTGAGTTATATTGTGGCTAATATTTATTGTGGTTTTTGTTGCCTCAGGGAATAAGATGATATTTGTACTTTTGTTTTTGTAACGGATTTGACTTGGGCAAATAAAATCCTGAAGCATAATATTCTCTTGAAACTACAGGGAAAAATAAGTATGGGGTTACATTTTCGTCGTGGATAAGCTATCTGTCGACAAGTCTTTAGCAACATAAAAATCAGCATGAATACTATAGACCTCTAAACAAATCCAAAACTTACTACACCTTATTCCTTCCACATGGCAAGTTTAACACTTTCAAATTCAGAAACTAAAACTTAAACAAATCACTAACCAAACGCAAACTCGCAAACTTTATAAAAAGCCTGTGGCAGGCAACACAGCATGTTACAAGTTCACAAGAAACTCGTCGCGAACTGCGATACATTATAAACCGCTTAGAAGCTGACCGAGACGGGCGATAGCCACACGATGCTAATACAAAGGAACCTTTCAAGACAGTTTTGAAACAAAAGAAGTTCCTAAGATCCATCCCTATAGGATCGAAATTGAATGAAGAGGGCCGATGCAAAGATATCCATTGAATCCATGGTGAATAACCGCGTGGCTATCTGCTTAAAAGAAAGCAAAAGATTGTTGTTGATTGTTGTTGTTTTGATGTTTTACGTAATTCTATTTAAATTTGCGTAATTCTTTAAACTACATATTAGCGTCATCCTCTACATACTTTTATCTTAAAGCTCTCACTGGCGCGGACCGTAGCCATACCGAGTTACACCTGGATGAGATTCGCAATGGCCAGGGACGCATGAACTAAAAGAAGAAGGCTAACTCAGCAGCGGATGGAAAAGGTTACGAATGATGACTGTGAAGAAAGATTAGACGGAAAATTAGAAATAATTTCTTAGAAAGCCAAAGAAAGACTGAAATTGCACTTCCAGACTGAGTTCAGATACGGTGATTATCGCAAGGGGAATAGAGAACTTTGAATTAAGCGTTTTTGTTTTATTTTATTGAAAGAATACTTTCACTCTGTTCTCTGAAAGTGTGAACTAAAGGTTCTTAAGCGAGGGTTTCGTAAAAAGTACTTGTTCGTTCACCGACACCACCATCATGAGGCTTACGAGTTCTTGGAGTTGTTCTAGTTGCAAATATATTTAAGTAAACGGTAAGCTTGTTTACTTGAAAGGTAGAAGAAAATCGTCGTCGAGATACCGAGGTATCTCAAGGTCTCTGACTCCTTAAGACTTGAGAGTGAAGTTTTGGTTGACCACAGGTCTTAGAAAGGACATTGCTCAGCGCCCATACATTGTTCGCCCTGGAACCAAGAGCATCGGAAAATTATGTGTTGTGTTGTTGATCATTGATAAACTCCTGTAAGATCTTATTTTTGTAGCGGACTAGCTGCAGAACAGATATATTTAAGAAAAAGTCTCAGATTTTGAGGTTATAATCGAACCATAACCACGAATATTACGTTTAGTTTTTCATAGCTCAGAGTGATTTTTAAGAAACAAAAACAACAGCCGTGTGTGTAAATGCAACTTTTAATTCTCATATCTATTTAGCATTACGTTTTGTATTTGTGTTAAAATAGAATCAACAGTGAGAGCACAGGTGAGTGACTGACAGTGACAGCTGACCATTTCCTGGCGTCTAAAATAGGGATGGGACGTAAATAATCGTTTAGTTAGTAGTAAACCATACACTTTTCTAAACGATATTGTATAACACCGAATAACGATCGTAATGAAATATATCGGTTTGTTCACTCGAGCATTATTGTAACTACCTATTTAAAATCGAGTACGACCTGATTCATAAAGTATACTTATTAGGTTTTTTAAATGAAAGTATTCAGGAAATAATAATAAATGGAATAGTAATTGTATGTGTATATTGTAGCTTCTATTTGCACTTTATTCTAAATAAATAAAATTGAGATTCAGATTATAAAAAATGAAACATTCATTCGCAAGTCATTTAAAATTCAATCGATCGATTATTACAATGGATTGGACATCCCTAATCTTTTTCGATACGACATCGACATGACGTTTGTCAAAGATGGCGGATGTTTTCGCGTTAAATACTTCATAATGTTCATTTTACCAAACTAGCTGTTTGGTAAACACCAAACCAAACAGCTAGTCCGTGCTACAAAAGTATTTGCAAAAAATATGATAAAACAGGCAATGAATTATCGTGCATATCCGATACTTCAGTTGCACAGGGCGATTCTGGACATTGTCCTTTATATTTGAAATGATTTTTTTTTTATTTTCTTATATATTTATTCAAACTGTATGCGCAGAAGTGGTATGTACATAGGCGTGCTTAACGCAACCAGGCATTTACTAGAAGCTCGCCTTTGAAATGGGATTTTATTTTGTAGTATGTTGTCGCCTATTTAATACTATGAAAATAAATTAAAGTTAATGCTTCAGTTTAGGTTATAAATGCTTAGAAAATAGATGTGTAAATACGGTTACGTTGACTAAGTTAAATAATACAAAGAGTTCGGATGTCCATTTCTAACCACTACAGAAGACTTTAAAATCTGACAATATCCTCACTATTATAAAACATTCAAGTAATAATATTGCAATATCAGCCACCACGCTGTGGTTGGCCGCAGCTCTCATTAACATAATACGACTGTTGATCACCGCGTGCTGACCAAGTGCGACGATATTTGATACCACACGCGCGACCCGGCTCCACTCACACCGAACTATAACATACACTGGCCCGCAGTGCTCGCATGAACAATGCTTATTGAGGTTCTAGATACAATGCGCAATTTGTAGCAGAAATAATACACCTAGCGAATAAAATGCAGTTGAAAAGTGTTTATGACGAATAATTCAATGCCTACAGTGCAGTGGAAATGGTAGAAGATGGACAAATAGATGGTTATTTAAAGCTCCGTAAATAATAACAAAACCACTAGGTCATTCAAGTAAAAAGACGTCCACTGCTTGGCAGAGACAGGTCAATGTGGCTTCGGAACGCTTGGGATCACCCAAGCATCCCGAAGCCACATCGACCTGTCTTTAGTGTGTCTGTCCTATGTTTCTCGCATGCAACGGGCTCCCACGGCTCTTAATACTTTTCCTGGCTTTAGAAATATTTTGTACCTACATGATAACCATCTGACTCAACTTACGCATCCTTGTGATACATCCCGGTGTGTAGTGCTGCGCTAATCCAATTACTGACTGCATCAGCTACGCATGCATATCGTGGGAGTACTGTTATGTATTGAGAATGTATTTATATGACGCTTTATGCACAAAACATTTTGGGAATATTTTCATTGTGTGTACAGCTAAGGAGTGGGAATTCCTTGCAGGAGTCTGTGTCCTGATAGCTTTTTTTTATTATTGATAAGCACGCGCTTGACCACTATCTCACCTGATGGTAAGCGATGATGTGGCCGAAGATGGAGCACGCTTCCTTAGAAGTAATTAAGCTATTCACTCTTAACTTAACTACAACCTGGGAGTCTTGAAGTACAGAATGGTTAGTTTACTTCTAGACAAGTGTGATCTATTGTCGACCACATCATCGCTTACCATCAGGTGAGATGTAGTGAAACGCGAAGATATCAATTTTAACAAAAGCAGAAATCCGTGATTAGTATCAGACGTTCAAACATGCACAATGTAATTATAAACATGGGTACAAAGTATGGTTTCCAACAATGCACTCAATTTGTCGATTGTGAAGTTAGTTTCAACATTCACATTTGAAATGAATTTTTTTTTCACGCCATATCTATGCAAAACCAAAAGCCGTGAATGAAACGAAATAATACCATTTCAAACAAAACATAACAATACACATTCAAATAACATAATAACAGTTATTCGTTTAAAAATTAAAACATAAATCATACGACAGCCGCTGTGAGCAAATGTTTCACAACATTCAGCTGAGCGGATTTATCTACGGACTTATCCGCGCTGTGAGTTACTATATTATGGATTACAGGAATCAGTGAGTGGTTAATTTTCAAACGAGTTGTAGCGGCTACTGATAAACATAAGCCTAGATAAACTTAATATAGTAAAGTCACAATTACCGCTTTTTGTTGAAATTATTCAATCTTAACCCGGGTGGAATGGAATAGTGGTGATTAGTCCTTATCCATTTATTTTTTTTAAATTTAAGGTTTATTATGTACATGTTGCATGCAATTCACACTTTAAATTATTCAAATCGCTCCTTTTGATAAGTAATTAACATATTTACATTTTTGAAAACTAAACAAAAAATTGAATAATAGTTTTAAATTTAAACTTTAATTTATATTTTTTATTTAAATCATTACCTATAACAAAGCTATTGGATTAATTCTAAGAAGTCTTCCCTAGAAGATCAAAATTTCAAATAATAATATATTGGTAATAGGGAAGGACATTACGTTACTGCTTGCTTCAAGAAACTTATAAACTGTAACAATCTAGAAGTGGAATGATTCAAACGGATCTAACGATTTTTTCATAATCAACCCCCAACAGGGTAATGAGGGCAACAGTTTCGCTGATCCTGTGTCCTCAGCAGCTGAAATGGTTGGCTAAATAAAATCATTCTGATTTATTTTTAAAAACTATTCATTATAGGGTACCTCTACCTACTAAATCCACGCGGACGAAAGCGCGGGCGAATTCTAGGGTAGCGGAGGAACTGCGGTAGGATCAGCGGTAGTCGCAGCTGTTGTTGCAGCAGTAGTTGCAGCGGTTGTTGCAGCGGTGGTTGCAGCAGTAGTTGCAGCGGTTGTTGCAGCAGTAGTTGCAGCGGTTGTTGCAGCGGTGGTTGCAGCAGTAGTTGCAGCGGTTGTTGCAGCAGTGGTTGCAGCAGTAGTTGCAGCGGTTGTTGCAGCGGTGGTTGCAGCAGTAGTTGCAGCGGTGGGAGCCACGGTAGTAGCAGCATTGTATCGTACCCTGTAGAAGGAGCGCGCAATTCGCGCTGATATTGCGATGCCCTGCCACGTCTCCTCGTTGATCTGGTCCACGTACTGTGGAGACACCAGGAAGCCGTTCCCGTAGCCTGGCAGCTCCAGGGTGTACGAGAAAGGCACGCCTACCAACTGTGGACAAGGTGGTTTAATGAATACAAATTATTGATATAAGACAAATCCCGTACTGTTAGTAGGATAACCTAGTACTGCTAACCTTCCCTAATTATCCTTAAATGAACATGACAGAAGAAATAAAAACATGGCCAAGTGCAAGTATGAATCCCGTACAAAAGTTTACAAACTTGTCATAATTTTTAATGTTAATTTAAAATCATTAACCTCGTATAGGTTTTCTTTTAATAACCTGTAATAAATAATAAGTTAAGAACTACTTTATCCTACCCTATAAAGTTGATTCAAAGTCAACAATCGAAATCAAACGATGTCAGGCAACCCAGGAATCTGATAAGTAACAAACACGCATCAGCTCAATCCCCAAACACCGAACATCCTCATCACGTTGATCCACCGCGCCATTGCCCCGGCCGCGCGGCACGCTTCACGCACGCGTTCCCCCGCCGCACCATTGAGCGTCACGGTACGTTGCTCTAAGCATCTGCTTTCGAACTGTTTCCCTTTGTTTTTCCTTTATCTATCAGCTAGTTTTATTGGCAGGTCTGTTAATTAATCTTACAGAACGTTTTCGGGATCTTGTGTTACAATGACTCGTATTTCCTACAATCATTTATGCCCGAGCAACACGAGGCTAGTTTTCGAAGCTAGGATAACAAGCAAGTACCTGTAACATCCTGGCTTAGTATGTGCATTGGTAAAATGAGGATAGTTCTTTTGACATGACGTCTGAGAACGGGAAAAACAAGCCTCGTGTATCCCGGACATTATAAATTAAATATCCCTTATTTTCGTTAGAAGCAACCACTATTTTGTAGGCACGCTTTTTCTAGGGCAAAACAAATCATAGGATGATAGTAAAGACGACCTCGCGAACATGTGCAGGAGGCATTATTATATCCATCACAGCCACACCACACCACGTCATGTTGAATACGTGATCAGAATATGGATCCACAATAAATTGTCGTTAATCGAAGTCCATCATAATGAACATCGTTATCAAAAACACAATAAATTCTGACAGATAAGATTACTTCAGTGGCGCTCGCTCGATTGCACCAGACGTACAGACAAATGAGCGAGTATTTATCAAATACTGAATCGTTATTGTTTGCGATATTGTTGGAGGATTATTACAAGATTAAAAATACATAACGTGCATCTGTAAAAGATTTTTATTTGAGCCTAGATTGCTTTAAAATTAAGGGATTAAAATACAATAAAACTTGGATTAATTGCACGCAAATTGAAACATAACGGTTTTTTTCTGTATTTATCTGTTAAATACTCTGATGAGGAGCTCGTGGCTAAATTATAACAGCCGCACAGGCCGCTTAAAGGTTAAGCAACGCTTGCCGAGGTTGGTCTGTGGATGGATGACCATGTTAACATACCGAGACACCTCCGAGCCTCGGAAAGCACGTTAAGCCGTTGGTCCCTGCTGTCATTTGGAGATCTTTGGCAGTCGTTACGGATTGTCAGAAGCACAAAAATCTGACACCAGTCTTGCCAAAAAGTACCGTATTACCCAGTTAATGTGTTGTGGAGGTCTGGAAGGCAGCCACTCCACGTAAAATACTGGAATTCAGCTGAATCCGGTTTGACTGGTAGCCGACCCCAATATAGTTGCGAAAACCTGTCAAATACTCTGTGAGTAGACTTACCTGACCATAGTCCTGAGCACTTCCTGAACTAACGTACAAGATAGTCGCACTGTTTCCTACACGGTAGAAGCCAGCTTGAGGTAGCTTCTGCGCATCCATGACAGCCCCCATGGCGGAGCCGAGGTGGAACAGTTGAGCAGCATTCGGTGGCAGGCTTCTGTCCCCGTAACCAAACAGCACCCAGTTCCCGTGGCTGTGTATGTCCATGTATATCTGGATCCTGTCCAAGTACTGCACCAGTATATCCCTGACGTATCCGGTCTCTGGCTCAGAGAAGGGGTGGGTTCCTGGATAGGTATCTACACAAGGATCATCAGACACTCCTAAGGTATTGAAGTTGGCATCGAAGTTCCTGTTGCCGTCGACTCCGAAGCAGGTTGCATGGACTGCTAGGTTAACCGATCTTGTTTTACGCCAGAGACGCAACTGAAAAATAAATTAATTGACACAGATTAGCAAATTATTCACAAGATGGAATTCGTTGTCATAATGAAGGTAACGATAATTCGTTGAATGCTAAACTCACTGGAATGACGTGACATGAAAGTGGCCACTTACTGGACGCAAACTGATTTAGGGGTAATTTTTAAACAGTTTATTCGCAGTAGATGCACTCGATTGATTCAAAAAGAAGAACAGGAATGATCGCTGTGGTGTTGCTTGGACCCAAGTATAAGTAGTAGTAGTAGTTTAGGACTGCTTTGGCTGAAATAACCTTTAAATGTCACTATTGCTAACAAGTATATTCAAGTAGCACCGTGTTACCAATTAACTGGGTTGAGGAGGTCATATAGGCAGTCGGTTGAAGCTAAAACACTGGTATTCAGACGCGGGAGAAACCTTGGTAGGTAATTGATGATGTTTACGATTATGGTTTTTAAACTCACATCGGTATGCGAGAACTCGTAGCCGTCGGGGTTGACAAGCGGCATGACGATCCAGTCCACGTCACTGAGCAGGTCGCGGTCCTCGTTGCGCAGGTTCTCCACCAGTCGGTGCACGGAGTACAGCGCCACCGGAGTGGTGACCCACTCGCGCGCGTGGATCATCGCGTTCATGAAGTAGATCGGCTTAGTGGGGTCGGCAAAGTTCGTCGTTGATATCTAGTGAAGAAAAACGTTATGGTTAGAAACAGCTCAGACTTTCTAAACCTGCTTATGCTTTGGACAAGTAACATTCTGTCAGCGGTATAGTAGCGTTGCGAAGGCAATTGTCAAAACGTCAAAAATGTGTGGGTTCGACAAACGCTGTCGGAATTCCTAGTGTGGGGCAACGTTTCTTTTAAAAAGAAATGTTAAGTACTTGATCAATACCTTATCCATATTTTGGTATTTCGACAATCGCATTCGCTGATAGAATGGCATTTTGTATGTAGGCTCTGCTAACCCAACGTAACTAGACGTAAAGTAGATAGCTGGGTTGAGAATGATGGTGTCACTCCATGAAATATCATAAAATCAAAATAAGTTAAACAAACAACATAAATGCAAGTAGCTTAGTTACTTTAAATTTATCGCTTTCCATCAGGCGTGATCAAGGTCAAGAGCTAGCCCATTCATAAAAAAATGAAAATGAAATTTAAACGGGGATACATCTGCAATGATTTAAATTATATTTTGAAGTGACTTTAAATGTTACATAACACTGGCAATCAGACCATTTAAATGATGCTGACCTTTAGGTACTTGATATCTCGACCTTCAAAACTCTTTCCAGCGTTGACCACGGTCACCAAGTCCGGGTACTGAGCAGCTATTCTCTCCATGTACGCATCGATCTAATAGAGGAAAATAAACATAATATAATGAAAATTATAATTTTGGAAGGCATAATAACAGAATACTGAATACAGGGAACAAACACAAATATCAAAACACTACAGCATTTGTATATCTTTAAAAATAAATCGACTGACCCATACATATGTGCAGAACTCGACATTTTTTTAGCGATTGCGTTGTTGGTCCCGTAGTAAAAGTTCTTTATGATGATGAGTACAATGACCCCACATCCCATTTCAGGGATTGCGATTATTCTGTTAGACGTGTTATACATGTAATTTTTTTTACAATTATGCGCTATATAATTATGCTGATTGGGATTCAGTTTGTTCAAACCCTCTCGAACCTAATATTGGAATACATGTGACTTATAATAAATTTCACTGTTATTGAATTTAGTTCTGGAGTATTTAAATTGGAACACCAAAAAACTGTGACCCACTGGCCTCAAACTTTACAGACGAGTAAATTGAATATCGATTTCATTACAAACACACATACATGAATTTGTTATTCAAGATAATTTGAATACATCGCCATCAACTCAGGTATCGATTTTAGTGATTATGAAAACATGTGGTATTGAAAACTTGACTGACGTAGAGTTGGTTGTGCCACATTTAGATAATAGGGATGATTCCTGATTTTAAAAAATGTTTATATTTCATCTGTGAGTTAGATTTTCAAAAAATATTGGACACGTATTTTTAGCTTAATCAAATTAATCAAAATTCAGGAGTGTTGGCTTGTGATGACGTCACTTTTAGGTAAAAAGGTACTGAAGTGTGACGTTACACGAGTTCAATGCACTGTATCGTCTTTATTTTTTGTTTCCGTGAAAAACGAAAAAACATTGTTTGGAAATCAATCTGACAGACTAATTACATTTTTTGGTCATCTATTATATGGAATTCTAAATTCAAAAAATGACTACTACTAGTTTGATTATACGGCTTCGTTCCTTTGTTGTGTCTTTTTATTCCGTATTCGTTCAGTTTTACGACATAAAATAAAAGGTAGGGTATGGAGACTCAGCGGTAGTTTAGCTTTCTATCAGTGAAACAATTTTCATGATCGTAACAGTAAAAACCTAAAACTCGAACCTGTTTTCCAGTGACAAACCAAACAATTTTATCGCGTTTATTATACTGTAAGTAAAGATTACTGCTCATTTATACACGTTATTTTACTACTTACAATGCTACTTTTTCGGTTCTTATCAGTTGATCTTTATCAGGTATTAAAAATAATTTGGCGAAAGTACTAAATTCACTAACGCCTGTTTGACATTCGCATGACCCAATATCTTTTTTTTTAAGGATGGGAAATCATCAAATGACTTCTTCCGCTCTGTGCGGCACGTAAGGGAGTGTCAGACCCTATGTGTGGTGTTTACCATTGTTAGGTCATAAATCATGTTAAAGCCGTTAGTCTTCTGGCGTCTACAGTACACTTCGACGGGAAGTGACGTGTTTTTTTTGTTTTACGTCTTAATGTACTTATCATTAATTATTATTTAATTAAAATACATCTCAAGATGTCTTACTTCTGCGTATCTAAGGTAATCCTGGAACAGCAGCCTATTTCTTCTAGTTCTCTTCCACGTTGCTATTTCTTCTTCGTTTTTCTCGATGGCTCTGTAATATAATTTAATTGATTAGATCACTGTGTTATGAACTTTGTATAGCTCATTATCTACACTTCTGCAAAGAAAAAGTAATATTTATAAGTATCGCAAATAATATCTTTGACAAAAAAATTTCTGTCCTCATTACTATTTCCATTATTTTATTCGTAACTAACAATTTATAAAATTGGCAGTAGTGTTGATGAGATGGTGTTGACTCACACACTTCATTACTTCCTTTTCCACCTAACTATATCATTTTGAAGTTAATTATTTAATAGCAAAGCAGATTTTGACAGTAACCAGTTTTGTAAATAACATTTTTGGAAACAATAATATTTGTAAGTCATTATTATTATTGATCTTACTTAAATAAAGTTTGAATTGGCTAGATGTAAGTACCGTAAAACCTGAAAAAAATTTAGCAATGTAGAAAGGTTTTTTTTTAACTTATACCCAACACTGATTCACAAGAAATTTGTTGAATCTCAAATGTAGATCCCAAACTCACTTGGCGACGTTCTCAGTGTGCACATAGTGCTGTATGCCCTGGTCGTCCAGCACGCTCAGCAGCGCCGGCCTGTGCTGCGGCGCCACCATCAGCAGCGCCTCTCGCTCCTGCGGCGCGCCGAATTGCCACACGTCCAGGTCCAACTGGACCTCCAGCCGCTGCAGCAGCTCCATGTCCGAAGAGTTGCGGGGATACACCCCGTGGACAGTGTAGCTGGAAGATGGAACGGATTCAATCAATCAATCAGCCTTCTCCTAACTTTACAGGGTTATTTCGGAGACAGAGCGCATTTTCTTCCATTCAATTAGTTTTCCTATCGTTATTAGAACACATTTCACGAATGTATATTTTTTTCGAGAATTTGTATCACTATTTTTTCACTTAAAAGCTCACTGTAGTGACTGATTTCATTTCTTTGGTTTTTTTTTTGTTCAATCATGGTAAAACAAATAAAAAAAAAAATGTTCTTAATGATTTTGCTAGACGTATAATTTGCGCACTGCCGCCGAAGTAGGTACTCCCGCATAAAGGGTATGCTTCCAGTTTAATAGTGACATATAGATACAAACAAACACAAGAAGGGGTGACACAATGTAACTGACTTATGAAGGTCAAAAGGGCAGTATTTTTGACCCACTTCAGTATCATACTTGCTAAGAAGATAAATCTTTTTTCATACATTTGAATTCACCGTAATCTCAATAGCCATCTATTTTCTAGCGATAAGACTGCGATTTTTTTTAATCTATCCAAATGTTGTTTGTAAAAAGCCGCTTTTTAGCGATAAGATCGCCTGACACACCCTACTATTTTTTAAGCTGATATGTAAATTGTTATGCTGTACAATAAATAATATTTATAGTCTATTCACATAATTCATTAATAGAGTATCTGGGGTTTGCATTAATACACAAAATTTTCCTCAGTCCTCCTCATCACATACCCATGACTATTGATTTTCATCGATTTCCACCGATGAAAACCGCACCCTAAAATTTTTTTGTTGCTAACAGCTGTCTGTCTACACTTATACGAGTAATTAAACAGGTATGTAAACAAGATAAGGTGGAAGAGACTTCCTTAATAATCACTCATCCATACCTGGAGTAGGCGTCATGTTTCCCTGCGTGCACCAGGCTCACCACAGCCACACACAGCACCAGCAACTGTCTCGTCTCCATCGCTGATACGACTGTCCTACTTATAAACCGGTATGAAACAACTTACTCCGGTTCTTTTTCTTATCTTAGTTTCGTTAACGCATTCGTTATAATCTAGATTATATTACTAATATTAATCGATAGAAAAGATAGTGTCAGTTTTATTATTTGATAAACGCTGATTAAATTTCTCGTTCATGTTAACGTAAGGAGCTATTTATCAAGTTTATAAAACTATGAGAAGCGCTAAAAAAATCGTCAATAGCGGTGATAGACCCACCTACATTTTCTGAGATAACTTCATTAAAAAAAACGAAAAAAATACATAAAACTGTCCTGATCCACATCTATTGTGATCTTTTATATTTTTTAATAATGAAAAACCATTCATAATTTATTTTTGGGTAGGTACGTAAAGATATAACGGAAAGGTCAATCTACTTTAATCTGTTCCGCCTACCATAATACTTTTCATTCTGTATCTAGTATTGTTTTTTGTTTTTGGGACGCATGAAGGAGCCTCCTCGTGTAGCGCAATTTGTTCCATCAGACACTTAACTGAATCGAGCGCTCGGCGCATCCTGGACAATCTCACCTAAATCGTATAAGACTGGCCAATCCCTCCCTTGCAGTGGTAGGGCTAACGCCCGCTTGGTTCGCGACCACCCTCCTACCGGAGTCCGGCGTCAAGCAGCCTGCTGTGTTTCGTCGACGCATACGCTAGTACCAGTGCCTCAAGGTACCACCTGGGCACGCTCGCTCCATCATAGACCTCATCCATCACTTTCTATCGGGCGTGATCGAGGTCAAGAGCTAGCCCATTTCTCAAAAAAAAAATTAGAGCCGCTTGCACAAAGCAGAGGTAACTTTTTAGTCCAAGTTAGTTGTTAACACGAGATTATATAAAAATATTTCATACATGACGGCTCCTGGTTAGCTACTAAGTCGTAATTCAAAAATAACTCTGGTTGTGCAAGTGGGGCTAAACTTAAAATTACTGACAGACAACTCAGAGCCTAAAGGACTTGATATACCAAGCGCTCCGGGCGCACCTACGAAAATGTATGGCGTCTGGCCGCGCGCCCGTATTTCGTTCCTTTGACGCCATACATTTTATTTTGTCAGCACCCTGGGCCACGCGCCCTGTACGCTTAAACATAATATATATAATAGGTTGGGGAAAAAGTTTCTTCGCATTTTTTAAGAAAATACAATTTTTTTTTTAATAAAGTTTATTTACATTTAACTTAAGTATGTAGGTACCATTTTGTTCGATAATTTTTTGCCATTTTGTAGGTAGGGACATGATCCCATTGCGATAGAAATTTTGGGACTTCTGATCAAAATACCGCGACAAGTGGTTTTGGCAGTCCTCTCGTGATGTTAACCTGACACTGCCTAAAGAATTCTGAAGAGACTGAAACAGGTGGAAATCTGAAGGTGCAAGGTCAGGACTAAACGGCGGATGCATTAACACCTCCCAGCCATACTCTCTTAATTTTTGCTGAGTGGCTAAAGATGTGTGAGGTCTAGCGTTATCATGATGAAAAACCACACCCCTTCTGTTGATTAATTCCGGCCGCTTTCTCTCAACTTCTTGCTTTAATCTCATCAGTTGTTCGCAGTAGAGTTCAGAATCGATGGTCCTGTCTGGTGGTAACAGCCCATAATGAATAATGCCCTTCCAATCCCACCACACACACAGCATCACCTTGTTGCGAGTTAACCCGGGTTTCGCCACAGTCTGTGAAGCCTGACCGGCCTTTGACCACGACCTTTTTCGCACGTTCTTGTCGTACGTGATCCACTTTTCATCACCAGTTATCAGCTTCTTCAAAAATGGTCCGGTTTCATTACGTCGTAATAAAGAATCACAAATGAGTACACGGTTCATTAGGTTTCTTTCAGTGAGCTCGTGAGGTACCCAAATATCGAGCTTTTTAAGTACCCAGTTTTTTTCAAATGCGCCAACACTGTTTTGTGTTCAATTCCCAGTTCTTCAGCTACGTCGTAACTACTGAGATCTTGCTCCACTTTTTGAAAAATGGCATCCATTTTATCCGTAATAGGGCGACTAGAGCCACGTGCATCAAAGTTTCCGGATTGAAAACGCTTAAACTAAATTTGTGCTACTCTCACAGACACTGCACTAGGTCTATAAACATCGCAAATTTTTTTCGTGGCTTTGTTGCATTTTTACCTTTTTTGTAAAATTTTAAAATGAATTGAATTTCTTCATTAGATTCACTCATCTTGACAGTACGAAAAACAAATGAAAATCACACATTTTCCTAATTTGAATTTGGAATTATGTTCTTTAAAATTTAAACTTTCAATGATACCAAAACCAGCCAGATACAACTAGTATAGCCAAAGAGATTTTATTACAAGTACATACATACTATAATGCGAAAAGACTTTATCCCCAACCTAATATTTCATAAATTCCCTTTTTAAAGGAAGTGGAAAGGTGTTTAAGTTCGCAGAGGAAAGGACGAAGTCGCGGTTGACATGATAGTTATACTTTCAAATACATGCATTTGTATACGTTTTAAGTTTCCTCTTTAGTAACCAAATAATTTTATTTTGCCTTGTTGCCAACCAAAAAGTACAAACCAATTTCCTATGAATGGCATTTTTCGTTGGCGGTTGATTTTATTTTTATTTGTCTGCTTATATCGGCTTACCAAACATTCCTGCGGCTCTTGATGTTTTGTTACCAAACATAATTGTGTTTTAAATGTCAAAGAGAATATGTATGTGGGGGCCCTGTGGGCGGAACTGTGAAACAAATAAAATTTGTAAACGCGTTTTAAGAGCACAAGCAATGTTTGGTCATCACAATTGAGTACCATCCATTACAGAAACAGTGGGAAAGTGAGAAATTCTAAGTAATATAATTATTTTTGTCATCATCATCATCATCATATCAGCCGAAAGACGTCCACTGCTGGACATAGGCCTCCCCCAAGCGTCGCCACAACAACCGGTCCTGTGCGTCTCGCATCCATCGGTTACCCGCGACCCTCACCAGGTCATCGGTCCACCTTGTGGGAGGCCTTCCAACGCTGCGTCTTCCGGTACGCGGTCGCCACTCCAAAACTTTTCGGCCCCATCGACCATCAAAATTAAAAATTAAAAAATTGAAATTGAATTATTTTTGTAAATTATTTATATTTAATTATATTGTTGAAACAGTTTCGATAAGTAAAAAGACCAGCAGAAAAAATACTAGACAAATCAATTGAATTTATTTTATTCAAATAGTCGTTATGCAAGTACATCAAACGATTTCCATACAAGAAAGTCACAGAGGTAATTTTTCAATCGTTCCGTGCTACGTCATAGCAGTGCTACGCGGCTACGTGCTACGACGAGCTACGACGTGCTACGACGCGCTACGTGTCACGGTGGGAATCTTTGCGAGTCTCTCAAAGAGTAAAATGGCGCCGCAATGCATGATATATTCAAGTTATGTTAAGTTATTTATCGCGTGAGGAGGAAATACTAATGTTGTCGTAGTAACGTCGCGTGTACATTGTGACCACTGGTTGGAAGATTTCGTTTGCGAGTCTGACTCACACTACGATATTTTTTTAAATATTTATTTTTTATTATGATTGTTTTGTGAATGGGCTCTAACTGTAAGTGGTAGTTACAGTTGATAATTTGTTAAGTTAATGACGAGCGATTTGAAGTTTTTACAGTCTTCAAACGAGATATTATTACAAATATAAAGCAAGTGCTATTACCAGTCTGCATACGTAAGACATGGATCATACAGTTTAATGAAGATTGACCACTTCCAGGTCAAATTATACGTAGTGACAAGGAATTATTGTGGAAGAAAATAACAGTCTACGAGAATATCATTCGTTCAGGACACGACGTCTTCAATACAAAAGGCATTGAATACAAACGACAGAAACAAGGAGGAACAAACAAAATACAATCAAGTATTCCCCCTTCCCACCACGTGAGGAACTTAACTGTCTGAATAATAAGGCAAGGTAACATCGATCATCATTAATCCCGTAAAGGAAACGCCTCAATTCAGATACCGTAGTGTTGAGCTGCTGGTAGACTTGAGCATTCACTTGTTACGAGCATTCTAGCGAATGTCCTTTTGTTTAAAATGAACAGAAGCGTTTTAGTGAGCATTCTAGCGAACGTATTTGATTCGCGCCAGGACAAGCTTTTTGCCGAGCCGAGCAATTTTGTTTAATATCTTCATGAAGAATACATTATTTGACGAGCATTTACTAGATCGTTCGCTTGAATGATCGTGAAATTGTTCGTAGTGATGTTTGATTCTGTGCTCGGCTCTGTTCGTTGTTCAGTTCGACAAATTTAAAAACGGCGAATGCTCGATGTTCTTTTACAAATGAATTCTCAAGTCTGTCGGCACCTTTATACGATCGGAAGCATTTCGGTTACACGCGGAAGTGAACATTTGCATAACTCTCTGAAAGCAAGCTATC
Source organism: Melanchra persicariae (assembly GCA_947386135.1). NCBI lineage: Eukaryota > Metazoa > Arthropoda > Insecta > Lepidoptera > Noctuidae > Melanchra > Melanchra persicariae. The sequence continues at coordinate 428,380 of OX376661.1, read as the reverse complement.
GTAAATCGTTGGGAGGCGGAGCTCAGTGGTGAGACTTATGCGACTGAGTGGGCTGTCGTCCATTTGTTTTTATAGTCGTTCTAAGAGTTATATAAGTATCAATTAGTCTTATTTGTACGTTGATTAGGAAATCTTCGATTCGCAGTAATTTGGCGCAGTTTTCAGAACAGTTAATCTGGAATATTCCGACTTATTTTATTTATTACACAAACGCGGACTTCATTTGCATTCTCTAATAAGGTCCACTTATATAAACCAAAGTTACTTTTAAAACCACTTGTTAGCAACTAACTCTCAGTTAAAAGATACCTCAGGTTTGGCGCTAGCGGGCCTTTTTTTTGAAGGATGGGAAGTCATCAAATGACTCCTTCCGCTCTGGGCGCGGAACCAGTTGTCAGTGTCAGAATATTACTGTCTAAAACCCATCCATCGTGTTCCTCCTAATGCCCTTTGTGATCCAGAGTCACAGTGACTCTTTCAAAAAAATTCCTTAACCCTGGTAAGCACTGGTCCTAGCGGGCCTCGTCTACTATGCTGACATAATTATAGGCGCGCGTGGAACACACCACGCCGTTGACCAGAGCATGGTTGTGACCGGACGGCGGGCCTGCGGTGGTGGCCGGGAATCGCCCTTCTGTTGCGCCAGCTGGGGCGTGAGGTTTGCCTCTCCCTCACACGGCCTGCCTCCTTCTTTGCTAGCATTACTGCTTCGAAGAAGGAGGTGACTGCTGCCCAATCCCTCTCGCTTCGGAACGAAATGACATGGTAGGTACGAACAAAACAAAAACAAGAAATTGTTTGAGACTTGTCTGGCATTTTAGATACATTATCTTGAACAGAAATATAATTTAGAAAATCTTAAAGAGAGCTAATTTTGCCAAAGTACTTACCGGATTTGGTTTTTTTACGTATTGTGAACAGGTTTCCTTATTCTGAAGTGTCTTTAGTTCACAGAATGTCCTGGCCTGTCATGGCGCAAGAAAATAAATATGAAACTCACATTTTCAGATACATACAACAATACTTTAATTATAATTTAACTTTTAATTAAAAATTTGCATTTAGATTTCAAATCAGTTGCATTCGTTTACTGGCTTAGCCAACTTGATTGCATTTCTTTTTCTAGATTTAATTATATCGTGGAAACTAATCAGAAAAATATAATTAAATAAGCTTTGCATTTAATAATAATAATAATAATCTTTATTGAATCAAGCGTTAGTACAATACATTATTATACACGTTTTATATCACTAGGCCTAGATACAAAAAAAAGAACAATATATCACTGGCCCCCACACTAGGATACCCTGTGTCGTGAGGTCCAGTTCCTTCCGTTTTAGATAAAGATTAATACAAATAAAAAAAAATAGTGCATTTATTGTGTACCTATATTCATTGTTTATGTATATTTTTCTGTGTAAGTATATATTTTGTAGCTAAACATATATATAAATAAAATAAAAGTTGTTTCTAAATTTAATGAAAAAAATATGAAAATGAAATAGAAGACGAATGTGGGTGTTTGTGTGTGTGATGGTATGTGTGTGAGTGGTTGTGTGATGGTGTGGGTGTGGGTGTGATGGTGTGTGAGTGTGAGGTATGGTACGTGTATGGCTGTGTTTGTTGGTGTGCGCGTGATGTTAAATAGCAATGTTTAAGAGCTTCTCGATATGGGCATAGTCTTTGGGTATAAGCCATTTCTCGATGGTGGTTTTAAGTCGGAATAATGTCAGGTTCACTATAGTTTTATTAGTTTTAAATAATTTACTGCACAGAAAGGGTCCCATAAAAGCGAAGGATTGACGAGCAAAAGCAGAACGAGCTCTCGGTGTGTCCCACTTAATAGTTCTGGAAGAGATTCGCGCTGTGGTCTTCGCAAGTTTGTGAAAGCGGAGCAGTACCGAGGTAATATAAAGCTGTCTCACGCTAAGAAGGTTATATTCTGCGTACAGTGCATTAGTACGATAACGCCAGGGTTTTCTAAACGCAATTTTTAAAATTGCTCGCTGAGCGCGTTCGAGCTTAAGAATATATGTTTTTTTCGACGCTCCCCAAGCAATGACACAATAACCTAAGATAGATTGGCAGAGGCAGAAATATACGGCTCGAATAAGTCGTGGATCAGCTACAGACCGAATTTTTTTAAATATGTGAGCTAGTTTCCTTAAACGTTTTGTAAGTGCATCGATTTGTGATCTCCACGAGAGGTGTTCGTCGATCATTACGCCTAAGTATTTTATGCACGAAACTTGTTCGATAGACGAGCATTGGCATTGCAAGGAAGTTAGATGCTTGGCATACTCACATGTGTGCAGTTTAACGTCAAGAGCGTGCTTTGGAGCAGACCTTTTGGATACACTTAAGGCTATGAGTTTTGTTTTGCCTGCGTTGAGAGTCAGTAAATTGTTTTTCAGCCAGCAGGCAGTACTTCTAAGGCCCTCCTGAGCCACATCAACAACCTCTATCCATGTCTTAGCATGAAAAATGATAGCAGTATCATCTGCAAAAGTAAATATATTAGCTTGTGGCAGTTTAAGTGAACAGAGATCGTTAATGTAGGTCAAAAAGAGAGTGGGACCCAAAATACTGCCTTGAGGCACGCCGTAAGCAATATCTGCATAACTGCTAGTGTGTTCTCCTATTCGCACTCGCTGTTTCCGTTCTTTTAAGTAAGATTGAAACCATTGTAACGCTAGACCTCTAACTCCCAGCAGTTCTAGTTTTTTTAGTAGTATTGGTCGCGAAACAGTATCAAATGCCTTCGCCAGGTCCAGGAAGACACCAACACATTTTTGTCCGTCATTAATTTTATCAGTTACAAAATCAACAAGACCTGTGACAGCGTCTTCCGTGGACCGGGCTGAGCGAAAACCATACTGGTTAGGAGCCAAAAGGCTATTCACTTCTAGATATTTAAGTAGTCTTACATTGACTACCTTTTCAATCACTTTAGACACCGTACTTAGTAGTGAAATAGGCCTGTAGTTAGCCGGTTCCAGTGGATCTCCTGCCTTGAAAATAGGTATTACTTCTGCAATCTTAAGGCTATTCGGAACTATACCCGATGACATACTAAGATTACAGATATGAGTTAGGGGCGTCGCAATCACATGTTTGTTAAGCTTTAATATGTCATTGCTGATGTTATCGTGTCCCGTAGCTTGACTGGATTTTAGCGTACCTATGAGCTTGATAACTTCAATTTCATCCGTTGGTTGGAAAAACAGTGAATGGGCTGATTGATTTGAAGCATAAGTAAGACTTATATTGTTGCCTAATTCAGTTTCCGTTATTTCCAAATCATCCAAAATTGTCTTAGCCAAACGCTCACCAACAGTACTGAAATAATTATTTATTGCATTTAGAGATTCAGTGGCATCGGTTTTTAATTTTATTAATTGATCATTTTTATTTTCACATTTATTTAGATTACAGATAAGTTTTATAGAGCTCCATGTTTTTTTTAAGTTATTTTTATTTTCCGCTAGGAGGTTGTGTTCATATTTGTTTTTTTGTTCGTGTAATAACACGCTCCCAATTTGAAGACTTCAAGTTGGGAGCAGTAAGATAAGAGCTTTACTGAAGTTTGCGATGAGTATTGCTAGTTAGGAATAACTCATTGATTAATATTTGATACCTAATGCTTAAAACGGCACACAACTCCAACTCAACTTACCAGAACATGCAAACAACGGAATTGCAAAAGTCTTCGAAATGTCTTGCAAAGCAGAACAATGTACAAATTAACAATATAAGCGTTAAAACGGACCTAACACGTACGGAATGTGTTTGCGGGATCCCGGGCTCCCGGGTTCGCGCGGGATTCAAATGGGATTGTGCAAAACTAAGCAATTTTAAGTTCCAAATGCTGACCTGCGGGATTTCGCAGTTGCGATTCGCAATTACGGAACTGGCAGCATCGAAAGTCGTTCAGAGGAATGTGTGGACGCGTTGTTTTGGTTTTAATGTTGCTGACTCAGGGTAGATTTCACCAATGAAACTGAACGCAATCATTACATCTAAACGGCGTTCAAGAGCTGACAATGTCAATTTTCCATAGAAAAATAATGACTCTGACAGCTCATAAACGTGGTTTATACGCTGATCGCGTTCAGTTTCATTGGTGAAATTCGCCCTCAGATTCAGAACGTGAATCTCAAAAAGTGAATCGACAATCTCACTTTTTTAATAAGTTGGGACGAGAGATGGACATAAATGCCTAAAAGTGAAGTCAAGAGAAAACTCACTGTTAAAAAAAAATTACTCATTTACAATAGCAAAGAAATCTGTACGAAATTAATTTATTTGGATCTCCAAAAAATGGTACACAGTTATATAAATCAGCGACATAAGTCGTTCAATTAAGTGTGCTCCAACAGTTATAGGAGACCATACATATACCTAAGTGACCAACAAAGTTAGATAACTGGGTATAAGCCTTCAAACTCTCTAATTGGCTAAAGCCTCATCAGACACTATTCACAAATAACATAACGTAAAGCTCGTTACACATCAAAGCGCGTCTTTACCCGGCGAACACAAATCCAAGTCACCGCAGCGTCCCCGCAGTGTGTCCTCGCCGTTTGAACTACGACAACCTTTGTACAGTGTACGTGTGTTCGTGAGCTTCAGACAACCGACAATCTGTCCCCGCACGACTTAATTAAAGTCCAAAAACGATTCAGTGTTTTGCGTATAAGTACCTAAGTACTGTGATACTTAGTCAGCTGGGTTAGTTGCGAGTGTGTCGTACGATGTGAGCTAGAGTGGATGCGGTATTAATATTACAGGCGTTGCTTTTGAATTAAATTTAGTTTTTCGTAGTTTTAGGGCCAAATTAGGAGGAGCTCGTAGCTAAATTATAACAGCCGCACGGGCCGATCTCCAAGGTTAAGCAACGCTTGCCGAGGTTGGTCTGTGAATGACCGTCTTAACATACTGAGGCTCCTCCGTGCCTGTGAAAACACGCTAAGCCGTTGGTCCTGGCTGTTATTTGGAGATCTTTGGCAGTCGTTACGAATTAAAATAGAATAGAATAGAATACTCTTTATTATGTACATCATATAAGTAACAGAAAAGATAGATGAAGAAAACATTACATAGGGAGAATTGTTCTGATAAAATCTGACACCAGTTTTGCCAAGAAGTGCCGTGTTACCCAGTTAATGGGTTGTGGAGGTCTGGTAGGCAGCCGCTCCACGTAAAATACTGGTATTGAGCTGAATCCGGTTTGAGTGGGAGCCGACCCCAATATAGTTGGGAAAAGGCTAGGCAGATGATGTAGTTTTATGGACAATTAGAAGAAAACAACTTATGTATGTACCTGCAAAACACAAGTACCTGTTAAATTGTTCATATGTGGCATCGTGTGCGTATGGAGCGTCATGTCATGAGATTAAGTAACCTTCAGGGGAGCTTTACAATTATTTTTTTAAACAGCTGCAATCATAAACTGCAAGTTCCACTTAATATGAAGTACGTAAGTCTTGACTACTGCTTGAAACTGCAAAAGAAAAAGCTTTTAAGAATATTTTATTTTAAGCACCATAGATTACCAAATTAATTTAGCGCTCTACTTATTTTTCTAACACATCATTCTTTATCTGTTATCCTTATACAATTGACAGAAATAGCAGAATGATTAACTTATTTATTGATATAGTCCTGAATTAATTTACTTAAATTATAATTTAGTGATGTGCGGAGTTCTGCTAGTGCGACTTAGTATTTACTAGCTTCTACCAGCGCGGCAGCGGCTGCGACCCCGTGAAGTCAGAAATCATTCCAAGGTGTCATACCTGTTGCAGATTTTGTTCGGAAGAGTCACCTCGGCCTTGGAAAGCAAAGGGCACTAGGAGGAGCACGGATGGGTTTTAGTCAGTAAGAGTCTGACACAAGAGAGAGCGGCAGGAGTCATTTGATGTTTTCCCATCCATAAAAAAATGGTCATACCTAGTGACATATTCACGGGAAAAGTATGTTGTGTATTAATCCAGGTTAAAACAATATACTCGTATGTGACAAATTCCTGTCAACATTACAGTAGTTTACGGCGTGAAAGAGTAATTTTAACGAACATCCATTCATCCATTCTCAAACATTCACATTTATAATATTAAGTAGGAGACGGGAGATTTCCTTAAATAAGAGCACATAAGTGTGTTATAAGAGCTTTAGATGTCAAAACTAAAACGACAGGCCAGTTTATAATGTCTCCGTCACATCGCAAATCCTTCTCATGTGTAACGAAGGGCTAATCACAGAGTCCAAAAACATGTGAATGTTAAGTTGTTCAACTTAGTTGAGAGTGTCAGGGATTACGTCGTGACACTTTAATTACGTGTTTAGGGTTTGGCAGAAGGAAGAAAAGGCTCTTGTGGTATTCTGACAGGCTGATGTAATCGCTGAACAAATGACTGGTAAAACTGGGTCATGTTTTTGTAAGTTTTCTTGCCTTTAGTGTCAAATTGATTGTAGCTGCTCCCCGCAGCCGTGGTTTCATGAGGCTTTTTTGTCATGCAAAGCATAATTAAAAAACTTTCTCGGCCCGCTCTCGCTCCTGTAACCTCTCCCTTATATCGTAAATCCGCTTGTTCACTGCGCGACAAAGGCGGCCGACCCGCCCGACCCTGTGATTCCTCCCAAACGACCCAAAAAAACGGTTAAAAGCTTTTGTCTTAGAACTGGCGAATTAAATTAGTATTTTTTGACGGGCTCAAATAGGACATTTTGTCGAAAATACGGAATTAAACCCTTCATTCAACAACCATCTTTACTGCTTTAAAATAAGGTTCGATTTTGAGTGGGGGTGAGGAGATGGACCTCAAAAATCACAATGTGGAATAATATTTGTTTAAGGATACTTGAAGCTCAATCAGAATATCTGATTCCGACATTAAAAGGTCTTGGCTTATTTTATAAAGGATTCGCTTCTCGGCTGGGAGGACTTTTGTTCGCTGTAGACTTGGGATTGGACTTTATATTAAAGTGAAATTAGGTATACAACCTCTGTTATCAATTCGCTGTATCTACCCGAGAACATTATCGAACAGCTTATTTATAAGTTCAAAGATGAACGGATCTCAATCTCACTCAGAGAAAGTTGAGCACTCATTCGTATGAATAGTAGGCTAAAGTTATTTTATTTTTACTGAGCTGACCTAAGAGATTGAAAAATACAAATATTTAAATCTCTAATATGCACTTTTGAATTGTCGAGGTCGGTCAGTCAAAGAGATGAAGCTAGTTACACGTTTCAAGGTGTAGATCTCTATGTAGAAGAACATGCAGGAAACTCGATGTACACTCTTTTTAACCGACTTCTAAAAAAAGGAGAAGGTTCCCAATTCAGATTTTTTTTAACCTCTCATGTCATGTATTACGAAAATGTTGGTTGTTGCCAATGACGTATATGGACGCGTCATGCACCAACAACAAAGCTCTAAAAAACTATACTAATCGGTAGCCAGCCAATCTATTCCGTCAACGTCTCACCGTGTACACTCAGGTGGAGTGAGCATGAAGTGATCTGTCATTTCATCTTGTTTGTATGGAGTGACAGCTCAGTTAACATGTTCACTTCACTTAAGCTAACACGGTGAGATGTTCACAGAATCGCACTGCAGATAGCTATGTGTTAGCGCGAGGGGTGTAGGTTCGCGGCAGTTGCCTTTATTTTGTTTGCCATTTTGGAGCGCCGCTAACGCTTAATTTTATGTATCATTGGTGTTTGCTGCTATGTATAAGACAAATGTAAATAAAATACAACAAATAATTCAACCTCAATACGCGATAGTCTTCCGTGAAACATGTTACTTATTCATGGAATCCTCTTCTATAAAAACAAAACTTACCACTAAAAAAGTTTTAGTTATTTTTAGTACTTTTCGAAAAGAGGATTCATTTATAATGAAACTTTGAAAGAATCACCTGAGTTACTTACAACCGTGAACGTCAAAACATACGAGCCGCACCGCGTTGTGGGGAGGTTCAATATTTTTGTCAAATCGGCCACAATAAAGTTGAACTCTCTGTTTTCTTACTACTTCGTGTTCAGCATCGGACTCGTAAATAACACACTCGTCATCGCACTAAAAATATTATTTGGAAAACTTTTTCGGACGTAAAGTGGGGGCAGAGACAGAAGGTTCACTTCACAATGAGAATGATGTTCCTATCGATGTTTTGAACTTTTTTGCTGACATGTGTCCATAGCACAAGAAACCTTAACAAATAGTTAAAATGGTAACAGACGACCAATGTTGTACTAAAAATCGTTTACATTCAAGTTGTAATATCATCTCGGCGACAATCAATGACAAAAACTTCTCAAAATGGAGGGAAATCAGAGATATATTGGATTATAATATGGAAGTTCCTTAAGATACGGAAATTATTCTGCCGGCTATGTATTTGGTACATAAAATTAACAGCAATTATTTTTTAACTGATTTGATTTGTCATTTTTTGCAATAATGTGTGCGTGAAAGTAGTGAACCTTCTGCATTTATCTTCTCTGTGATCGTTCGAAACTTGCTACTAAAGATAAGAATTTATTGTCTAAAACATTGTACAGCGGGATAAGTACTTAATCCTTCGGGGGTCGTCTGTGAAATGGGAGCATATCAATAAAAATATTGTAGTTTCGGATGAAACTTACTTTGGGCATTATTTCGCTCTTGTTTGTTTAGATTATTCTCTCGTTCCGCTTCTGTCGAGCTAAACCCTAGAGTAATGGGCTAAATTACGGAAATAAAAATATCTTTCTTTATGTTTTTCTTCTCTTACTTTCAAGTTGAGTACAACATTTGAGTGTTACTTGGTACTTACTTTTAGGTCTTCTTGTACTTTTTGAGTCGATGGATAATTCTTTAGATTGCTTGATCCCAATAGGTGGGTACGTTATTTGCAACATTGGGGGTGTTCATTAAATCCTTGACGACTTGGGGCACTCCATCCTGTGGCTCATGTTCTTTTTGGTATAAAGCCTTTGTCTAGCAATCAAGAAAACGAATTTAGGAAAATGGGTAATGTACTTACCTACAATATGTTTGCATTTTGGGATGCATGAAGGAGCCTCCCCGTGTAGCGTGTGTAGTTTGTTCCATCAGGCACTCAACTGAACCGAGCGCTCGGCGCCTCCTGGCGTCCTGGACAGTCTCACTTAATACCTTATGAGACTGGCCAATCCCTCCCTTGCGGTGGTAGGGCTAACACCCGCCTGGTTCGCGACCACCCTCCCACCGGAGTCAAGCAGCCAGCTGTGTTTCGTCGACGCGTGGGAAAACCAGTGCCTCAAGGCACACTCGCTCCATCATAGACATCATCTATCGCTTTCCATCAGGCGTGATCGAGGTTAAGAGCAAGCTCATTCCTCAATTAAAATATTATCAGTTATGATCGTCTACTACCAGAGCTCTCTTTCTCATTTTATTTAAACCTCAGCTACTCTTAACATCTAAAGGTAATTCCAATTAAAGCAGGTTCCACAAAGTTTGGAATGGTACCTACTTCCAAATATAAAACAATAAAGTTAACAGCTTGGAAACTGAACTGAACCACTTAGAATTTAAATAACACTAGTTTTCAATAGCAACAGCTAATGTCCTTTATTTATTTTATTTTAGACCCGAAAACCTTTAGGTAGGTATATAGTTTTCCAGTTAGTGGGGTACCTACTCGTTTATTGTATTCAAAAAAACATAGACCTACATCGAATAAAACTACTCTGCTTGCGAATTGTTCTAGAACTATTTTGCAGCCGTCGAACATTTTTATTTCTGTTTTAATGTGGCAACCAAACTCAATACTCCTGTATCTAGCTGTAGCTGATACACGAGTCCTGGGTTCGTTTTATTTAATAGTGATTGGATAGTTTTTTATGAGGCAAACGTTTATAAGTTTTATTTGTCTATATTTCTTTATTATTCTATTTACTTTTTTTATTATCTATGTATATATCCTAGGTTTATCTCAGGAATATATCACTAGAATATCATTGGATATATCTTTATTTTATTTTTGCACGTTAGGTCTCTGTTTTGGGAATTGCACGTAGCAATAATTTAGCTCGTTTTCCACACAAATCATCAACATCTTTTCAAAAGAAATGTTCACTACAAAACTAATCCTTCGACATCAACAGCTCAATACTCCTTCAATATCAGCCGCCATTAAGGCAGCCGTATAACCCGCATATATCCACAAGTCACGGTCCCTCCATCACGGCGCCCGATACAGCGGCAATACAAATTAGCCGGGTAATAAGACGCCCGCCATTGCGAGATATTGGACATTTTTGCTAGCCCACTGAGCAGGCAGGCTGGTTACACGCGATATTAACTTTTGAAAAAAATGTGGAAGATTCTGTAATATTATGTCGCAGTTTATTCACTTGATTAGGTTTGAGTTTGCAATCCTAACTTATATTAATAATATTATAAATGCAAAAGTTAGTCTGTTCATAGAAACAATTTTGATGAAGTTTGGTACAGAGATAGATGGGACCCTGGAGGCGGATATAAGCTACATTAACGCGAGTCGAAGTCGCAGGCCAAGCTAGAATGTAGGTACATACATACCAAACAGTTATGCAAACAATGTGATTGGAAAAGATTTTATATTTTTAAATCAACTACGTTTATTTGTGTACACACAACACACAGAGACCAATGGGTCTCTGTATTAAAATAGAACAGAACTTTTAATGATGACGGCACATTAGAAAACAACTCAATTCAATTTTTTTTTTTGTTATTAGTTCGCACTTCAATTATATTTAGACCAGATAATGTAATTTGAGTCTAGTTAATAATATTCCATTAAATTGCAACTAGAGTTTAGATTGCTTTAATATTGGTACTTTAATTGTGACGACACGGTTGGTGCAGTGGTTGAGCGATTGACTGCTGCTCTGCGTGTCGTGAGTTCGATTCCCGCACGGAACTAATATTTGTATGGCCTACAGATAAATGTTCCAGGTCTGGCTGTTTGTTTATGTGAGTTTGTATGTTTGTAAACGCACCCACGATACAGGAGAAATTCTTAGGGGCAACGTATAAAAGCAAAAATAGATTTAGTCAAAGAATTTCACATCAGTTTTTAATTCAGTACTATTATAATATCTGTAACGTAAATAAATATAAAAAGTCATGTCATCATCATCATCATCATCATATCAGCCGAAAGACGTCCACTGCTGGACATAGGCCTCCCCCAAGTGTCGCCACAACAACCGGTCCTGTGCGTCTCGCATCCTTCGGCTACCCGCGCCATTAGATTATTAATAATTTTACACGGAGTTTCAGCTGTCTATTCCAAACCAATGAATTGAGATATTATTTCGATACCTGCAAATATGGACCTAAATTATTATTTATGTCAATGCTTGCGAAACTAAAGATTTTTCACCAACTGCTGACAGTCAACTAAATTTGATCATCGGCATTTCGCCCAAAAAGGGACTTAGTTCAAAAAATAATTTTAATAATTTCATCCTTTTCCCTGAAGGGACGAAAGTTTAGGATTATTTCAGGAATTCCCTGAGCAGGTGAGCGTTGGACATTGGCCAAATGAATTTTTGTCATTTCGCGCGTTCAGCTTCGTTTCCGGCAACGCTATTAGGAAAATGTTCGCTACGTGTATTTCTCTATTTGCATATCTGATTTATGTTCTTTTATCGAGCTACTGGGAAAATTGTAGCTCTTTTCTGATGTCGCAGCGAGTAGGAATTTATAGCACCCCAGTTAATTTTAATATGTAGTCGTAATGACGTGTATTATGAAGTTTTCGTCCACGTTACTAACGTAACATTAACGTAACGTAACATTTTTCTTCTTAGTTTTAGTTGTACTTTAGCGCACCAAAAGACAAACACACAAACTTATATGTTGTACATAATAAAGAGTATTCTATTCTAATAAATAAAGTGTCATAGAGAACAACCTGTTTCGTTTAGAATAACTTTCCGTACAGTATTTAGTAACGTATCATCAAAATATCAAATGTCTTCAAAATATTATAAGATCGAGGACTCAAACCCGACCGCAGGTAAACAAGCGGACACGTAAAATAGAATTTAAATTGACCGAAATAACTGTTCAAAGTTTTCCTTCTTTTGCGAACAAATTCCTTAAGGAAAAGGAAAATCTTGGATTTAAAAAGTTCAGACATGTTTTAGGATGTCGACTTACAGTCGTAAAAGTGGGGAAAGCCGGATGATTATTACTTACAAGTTTATGTTCAGCAAGTCTCCAGCAAATAAAACGAATGTTAACCATGTAGATAATGGAATCCACAAAATTAAAAGTTCGATCTTAAGGTAACACAAGATGGAATATATTGTGTTGATATGGCTTTGCATTAGGGTTGCTGATATTTCCATTTAAACTATTACAACAGACAATTGCATATAATATATATGTTACGGCTAATAGCCGAAGTGCGGCTACTCCTAGTTGTAGCCGGCTACAACTAGGTGCAACCCGGCTACAACTAGTTTTAACCTAACCTCAAAACACTTTAAAGTTGCTATTTCTGTGTGGTTTAAAAAAAAATAACCACGAAGGGGATGGCGGGGTCAGTGTTTGCTCGCTTTACTCGCTCACTAGACCTCGCCATCCCGGGGTGCCGAGTCGGGTTGCCCAATGACCGGCTACCTGTAGCCGGCTAAAACTAGATGTAGCCGCACTTCGGCTATAAGCCGTAACATATACATATACATGCTATGGTGCAGCCATTTCCTGAAAATATTGCCTGTGACTAAAATACAGCAACATTTCCAATTCACATTGTAGGATTAGCACAAACATTCAAAATAATCAGTGCGTACGAACAAGCCACAGGCTAAAGTAAATTACCTAATAGCAAAGCCACATTCTGCCATCACGACTATAAATGTTAGCAACATCAAAGTGCCCGCACTAATGCAACTGTCAAACACAAACGATTCATAGTCTTATGCACTAGTGCACTATAATGACAGCCAACAAATCCACTAGGGCTGTAATAACCGGAGATGGGTCGTGTGTGCCAGCCTAACGGTGGTGACGACATCTATCGGCGGCGGCGGCGAGAGTAATTTACGTTCAGTGTAATGGAGCACCAAATTAAGTTCTACTAGGTAAGGGAGGGTGTAAGTAGTTTGATACTACGGGTAGTTTAAGACCTAGGTCTTGTGCTAATCTAAGTTATTTTATTTATAGAGAAATGTTTGATTTTTACCTAACATTAGATTTTTCTAGGGTTTTCTATTTTAATTAATTTTATTGAAATGCAATGTGTAGTCGACTGTATGTCGACGCATGGCTGCACTTGGTCCTTGTGTTTGACTTGCATAGTGCGGAGTTTCAATAGAATAATGAATGAGCCAACATAATTATTTAACTCGTGGAAAACGACTTAATAATAAGTTGCTGATTTGACTATTATAGTACTGAGGTAGTGGTAAACGCCATGACGTCACAGTCAGTTGTAATGGCGGCACGTGGACAGTCGTGTTGGAGAGTGGGGACTTTGCCGAGCGCACTTTGGTTCGAGACACCAATCAGGACACTCCTCCAGAACGAAACTCTCGGTTTACCTATTTTATGTTCACAATTAATAAAATAAGGTATACTGCATTGAATATTGGTATTCTAAAATGAACCCAATACCACCGAACCCAAACGATGACGGCGCTATCAATTTCAATCCGTGGAACTATCTTATTTTATTAATGAATGTTATTTTTTGTTTATTTTTGTACTTCAAGCTAAAAATTGAGTTATTTCTTTTCATAAAATTACTTAATTAAATGTCTTAATCCGCTAACCAACAAAATCGAACATTATTGTCGGCGCAATTTATTACTATAAGTTTTTTGCGATTCAGGCAAAAACTTAAGCAAATTAAAGTGTTTTTTTTTTATTTTATAGGCCGTCTGATTAAAAAAGTTAACACATCTGATATAATAAATTAATTACTAATTTTTAACGACTTTCCTAAGGGCGAAAATATTTAATTCTGACAAACAGAAAAGAATAATTTTACCGATTCTTGACATACTTATTGTAAAAAAAAATTACAGATAACTTGCTTTTCCTAGCTTTTATTGGAATAAACGCGTTTTTGTGTTTTTCAGAATGACCCGGTTATGGAAATGTTTAATTTTTAGGGTTCCGTACCCAAAGCGTAAAACGGGACCTTATTACTAAGACTCCGCTATCCGTCCGTCCGTCTGTCACCAGGCTGTATCTCATGAACCGTGATAGTTAGACCGTTGTAATTTTCACAGATGATGAATTTTAACAACACATACTAAAAACTTAGTATAATAAATATGTAATTTATAATATTTTTTGCTTGTTTTTTTCGATATTGATAACGGCAACGGAAATATTAGCAAAATATTCAGATAGATATTCAATTAAAAATTAAATTAAAATAAAACAAATATTTAAGGGGGCTCCCATACAACAAGCGTTTTTTTTTGCCGTTTTTATATATGGACAGAATGGTACGGAACCCTTTGTGCGCGAGTCCGACTCGCACTTGGCAGGTTTATTTTTATATTATTACAAGAGCTAAGATCAAATTGACACACTATTCAAGAAATAAAACAGAGTTAAGAATTTTTGCAAGGTTCAAAACTAATTTGACTGGCTTTTTGCCTTTTTGATTAATCAGTCTAAGCAAAAACAAATAAAAGCATCATCATAACATAATATTAATATTGGAAGAACTCGAAATTCATATTATACCTACATTTACCTTTGAAGCAATCAATTTCGTGGAAATTAAATAAACTCCACATTTGCTTCCCCTGTGATTACACTGCGCGATACAGAGGTATAAACAAAACACGATCAGTAGCGGAACTCAGTTGAGTTTATTGCAATGACTACTGATTGCGGAGCGCTCTCAGTGAACCACACAGAAGACAGGGTACAGAAGGGGCACTAGGCAAAGTTTGGTATGACACGCTCTACTGAAAAGTTACGTAGTCACAATACCCAATCGTTTTAGAATTTTTGAGAATCGTTATGGCAGATAGAATTTAATTTTATCCTGAGGCTAAAGGACGCTACACTAAGGTACTTAAAATACAAAGCGGCCAGTGTGGCCAGGGCGCTGACAAGATAAAATGTATGGCGTCAAAGGAACGAAATATACTTAGCGTCGCGGGTGCGCGGCCAGACGCCATACATTTTCGTCACAGGCAGCGCCCTGACTGCGCGCCCGCCGCGTGCCCTTAGTGCTTTGTATTTGTATATCAACTCCCTAAATGACATTATATCGTCGTTAGCGATTGTTAAAAATGACAAATCTTTGGGATTTTCAGGTCATCAGGTGGCATTGCGGTCCTAGAGCTTGTCAATCGTATTAATTTAAGACTTTTAAACAATCGTTTTCGCTGAAAAAATATGTCAACAGGAATGACTCTTTTTTTTCTTCTGAACAAGCGAAAACAGGCGCACGCTCACATAACTCCGGTTCCGAGTGCGCTTGAACTCTTTGTGTGTAAATGTGTGCGTGCTGTCGCTCGTTGTATAAAGCTGGTATTCTGTAGCTTTCTACTTTGTGGTCGCGTTCAATGTGCCTCCATGTGGCAAATTGAGTTGTTTCAATAAGTAACGGGTAGTGCCGGCCGGCAGCTCTTGTTTGTTGTTCGATTCGCCGTTTCAAGTGATAAATACATTTTGGCGATGATATTAATGATATAAGTGTGGATCGGCTGTGACCTTTTGACCACTAGTATGACTTAAAGCCTGCACTTAATTACTGTTATATGTTGTATGACCTACAACTTAGAGTTCTAATGCTACAAGCTCATGGGGTCAATTGTTTTACTAAGAAAACGAATTGTGTTTACTTAAGTATAAATAGAAGCTGCTAAGGACTCTTCAATGTAGACTTCACTTTAACATACAGAAAAAGCACTAAAAAATAAACCCCGAAACTAAACATCAAAATAATGCAAAACATTAAACCCAGCATTGGGAAAACAATTATCGTGGCACAATTTAAAGCGGTCAGCGGTGGCGGCAATAAGCAATAAATATGTCGGCCATGTTGATTTGCGCGCATTTAATTATTAGACGCAGTTGATCACCAGCGGTCACTCCCTGCCACTACTTAGTGACGAGCAGGTCACAATGTGCCACTAGTTGTGATGAGCAGAGAAATCGTTTAGTGGCATTTGGTGAAAATATTGAGTGAATGCGGGTATCTTTTAATTTATAGAATCGTACTGCGTTTTTTTTGCTACTAAAAGATATTGCTGTAGGTAATTTTTAGTGCCATAAAGTGGCAAACAAGCTGGCGGTCCATCTGATAACTAGTATAAGCTGTCATGAACGTTATTGCAGATGCCGCTTATGGACTATATTTTTTTGTGCATCGCTTATAATGAAACCTGTTTTAAAACTTATATTTCCTGTACCTACAAGCAAGAAAGAAGCCTGCTGGAATAAAAAGAGGTTCAAAAATGATTTTTACCGTATTTTTTTATCAAGGACAACAAAACAAGTCGTTTGACTGCACACAAAAATATGTGCCTTATCGTTTATGTATTTTGGGTATTTTGTGAAGGAAGAAAAGACAATGTTGATTCAACTGCCGCTGATAAGCCAGCAGCCTTGGAGCACTGCCCACAGTACCCAAGGAGCCCGGAAAGGGAAAATGACGGTACAAAAAATAAACGCTTCACAATATTATTATTTGTAGCTTCGGACGCTCTACGATAACATCTTTCTTAGGTGCTGTACGCATAAATATTTCACAGACAATATCTCGATTCCGATACAAATACATATTTCAATTGAAAGATACGATCTCTTTGTAAGAACCATTTACAAAAATGTGACAAAAATTGTTAATAGAAACACAAAACGTCGTTATGCAATTTCAGTGAATAAAATCTCTGAAGCAAAACCGCACGTAAACAAAACAGAGCAACTCGACCGCCTTTTATGTAACTGCAGTAAATGCAATAACTAGTTCTGAACTACCGCAGCTTGTCAACAAACGATTTCCGCGCGGACGACTCACAAGTTGGCACTAAACAGATTCGCCAGCGTCCAACATTTTGTCCAACATTTATCTCAATTTATATTAGGACTGCGTTGACAAATATCTCGCGCCCATCCCTGGTCATATCTTACGACAAACTTTTAAATTGCGCTCCTAACACTTGAGAACATTCGCTATCTCCCTCAGACCAGCGTTAAGGACTATCCTACCTGCTCTATCGCAGATCGTGTCCGAAGCTAAAGGAATTGACCTAATTTAAAAAGTTGGTCGTACAGTACGAGATACGGATTTCATCGTATAATTGAATCATCGTTTTATTTCAATGTTTGCGAGCGACGTTTCAATTTAAAGTTAACGGCCATATATTGACACAACAGACGACATAAAACAAAATGGAAAATATAATTTAAATGGAGTTTCATTTGTGTCTCGAAATGGCAGCGAGCGAAGTTCTCGTTTATTCATTACCTGTGCTTGTATTGATACACAGCGACGAAACACTCCGCTTGTATTGTTTTATCAATGTGCCGCTGTCAATGAGGTGGGGTTTTATTTTGTTCGATATTCAACTCGTTAAATTAGTATCGACAACTCTGTGACTTGAATGACTCGTGCCTTTAAGCTTTATTTATTTTTACCATTTCGATAGTAGTGAATGTGGCTGTGGCTGATTCACTGTCATGCTGGCGATCAATTATTTATTCGGGGGTTACTTTGAGGGAACTTAAAAAAAACATTTAAAAAAATCGGGTGAGAAATGATGGAGAGTTGACGTACACAACAAATAATAATACTGTCGAACGGGAAACTTCTAAGCTATTCAGTGGATACTGGATACAGGGCAAAGTACTTCTGAAAGCCAGGAACCCGAGAGATAGTCACAACAGGGGCATTCTGATGTTACTGTCTATCTCACGGCCTTTCTTGTGGAGCTAGGGTGGATCGAGTACTTGTTCCACCCGTGCGCAAAATCCGAGTTTGGACGTAGAGTTGCGAACCACAGCTCGACAAAATACACAGTGAACTCTCGAACTCGAGTCTGATGATACATACAACTGCTTCTATTATCGGTTAAGGATTAAAAGGAGGGTAACGCAAGACCATTAAAAAGTATTTCATTAAAAATTCCTCTGTCCTTAGATTACCATGTGATATTGCTTCCCATAATTGCAGTCGCCACTAATAAAAATTTATTTCTGGGAAGTTATGGTGTAATAATAGAGTAGGCATGTGTTTTTTATTTCAAATCAACGAGTTTGAATCCTGGCAAGTAGTATATATTTTTCAAAAATCCAACACAAACTGCAAGTTTGTGTTTTTATAAAAATTGAGCCCGAGACGCTTTTCCGCATAGTTTCGAATTTGTATCCAGGCCCATTTGAAAAATTCACCCTGTCCTTTCATTCCATCTTTCTAATATTTTTTTTATAAACTTCAGGAAGCGAAAGAGTAGGAATATTTGTAAAGTTGGTAGAACTAGAGCCGGGAGCGCAAGTGGGTTAGAGATTGCATTCCTAATAGATATTGAAGCTTGCGTCTCTTATCTCGAGGAGAACGAATATTTATGAAAGTTTTTAAAAGAACCTTTCGAAATTAATGTTATATTTCCTGCAAATTCAATGTGAAAGAAAATGCTTGAAGAAAAGTCGGTGTTTTGATAACCTTGGACTTTTGATGTGAAGCTAGAGAAAAGCAATTTCTTTTATTATTATTCATCGTAGTTGAGTGTTAAGTTGACAAGCAGTCGACAAACAATCTCGAAGATAGGGATGACACCAAGACACCAAGGGACCTTAGACCTTCACGATAAACTTTACAACTTGATTTTGGCATCAGAAATTCATTCATGCTCAAGTGCAGTAGAACTACTACGGAGGCTTCCGGCGACTGGGACCGCAATTAACTAGGACCGCGGTCCCAGTCGCCGGATACATAAAAAATAAATATTTTTCTTCCGGCGACTGGGACCACTCATAGATAACTTAAAAAAATCTATAATTCAAGCCAAAATCGGTATAGTCAAACGAAAAAAAATCAAAATTATTTATATGAATATCATTGACTCGTTCTAGACATGAATTTATCCTATGCGCTTAGTAATAGATTAAGCTAGCCCGTTTTTACATAATTCACACATGCAGGTAAAACACACACACAGGGCATAGCATTGTATAATTATTAATTCTGATTCTTAATTTTTTAAAAATTGTTGATTATTATAAGCACGATTTATGTTATTTTTTGATTATTATTATTAGCATGATTTATGCGTATGTTTTTATTACGAAAGTTTTAAATAACAGAACTGTAGTCAAAGGCTGTTTTTTATATCAATAAACGATGTTTTTAAATCAAAAAGGATTTTTCTTCAATTATTAAATCTAAAAATTTTTTGTTTGACTGTACATTTTTTGATTTCAGTTATCATTTATGAGTTGTCCCAGTCGCCGGAAGAAAAATATTTATTTTTTACGGATCCGGCGACTGGGACCGCGGTCTTAGTTAATTGCGGTCCCAGTTGCGGTCCCATTGCGGTCTCCTTCTACGATGCAACGTGCAAATAGCTTCATCTTTTTGACCGACCGACCTTGACAATTCAAAATTGAAATAAATGCTTTGACTTTGACGTGCGCAGGAAGGGTTGGTCACTAGTATCTTACCAATTTAATATTGTTATAAACATAAAAGTCTATATTTTGTTTGAGATTCTATAAAACAATCAAGCTTCAACAGCTGAACTTACGTACATTTGAGCAGAAGACCTATCCCTACTAATATTATAAATGCGAAAGTAACTCTGTCTCTCTGTCTGTTACGCTTTCATCCAAAAATGGCTGAACGGATCGTCATGAAATTCGTCAGATATGTAGCTTGGGAATGAAGAAGGACATATTATGCTACTTTTTTACGCGATAACCGACATCCTCGCGGGTGGAGCCGCTGGAAAACGCTAGTATCAATATACATATACAAAATTCTTCCGTTACTGAGTGACTGACTGACAGACAACGCGTAGCCGAAACTACCGGTAACAGAAAGCTAAAATTTGACATGTGGGTTTCTTGAACAGTGTTAGGGAGCACTAAGAATTTCCCGAAACTCTTACGGGAACAGGAAAACACAAAATATACGCGTACGAAGTCGCGGACAAAAGCTAATTATACCATAACATATACCTTTTATCTCTATAGCACGTTTGTAGACGCTGCTAAAACCTAGTAGCAAATGAACAAAGGGCCATCAGTTTTCTACAAACCTCGTTGCCAGCTCACTGGTCTGCATCCAGTCGAGGGTACGGAAGTCGCGGACGAGGAACAAAGGGAGCCAGAGGTCATTATTCGTAAGGTACATTATGATGTACTTATTGTTCATGTTCGGCTAGTTTCATGCCGCGCTAATGTGTTCCAGTTGATGCGACTCTTCATTTTAATTAAGGCCAAATGGACAAACTGATGTTAGACATATCATATAGATAGATAGATAGGTAGGTAGATACTACTTACTCAGAGTAGGTGTGTTGATATTGGGATTTATGTTTGTTCAAAGAACAGGATTGAGCGTCTCTATCCTAACTTACATTTTATGTTTTCTGTCAGTTTTCGTCTTTCAATGTTTATTTTTAAACCACTTTCCACCCCTATCATTTTTGACGTGTTATGTTATTCTCGTTCTATTCTTATAAGTTTATAAAGAACACCTTATTATGTCCAATCTGAACAATTCAAACATTACATTCAGTCCCCTAATATGATAATAAAATAATATTAAACTATTTATGAGGTTACAAAGACCCATAGATAAATACCAGACCTTGACCTAAGTATTCATATAATAACAATTGTGTTAGTAAATAAAAACTTAAACTATGTTAGTATCATTCAGTTGCACTAGCGTATTCGTACCAACATACCATCATGATTTCGTTGTGAAATCAAAATAGTGCAATGCGACTTGTATAGCCGTCCCACACACATACCTCAACTTCAATACTTTCTTATAATATTCCTCCTTCAAACCGTATTCCCCTGAAAACCACATACGTTCTTGTAAAGTGCGACCTCTGAGTGGAGTAAGTGCGGGTGTCACGCCTCATTATCTCCAAGAAGTAATAACTGCGACTAATTAACAGCTCACACGAGACGCTAGCGTCACGCTCCCACATAATTATAAGCTACTACAACTCAGAAATTGCTCTTAGCTAATTTAGAGCAGAATTGAAATAAGTTATTATATGCATAAATTCCTGTCGTTACATTACATTAAGTTCTGAATATTTACTGAAGAGATGATCAATCACAAGAAAGGTTGGCTTTGAAACGTGTGAACGATAAAAACATACGCACCAAAAAAGGCTTTTTGAATTATGCAAGTTCAGCAGCACTAGGCACGGAGGAGTCTGGGCATGTAAGTAGTTGATGGCTATCCTCGGGAACTGACCTCGGGAAGCGCTGCTTAACCTTGAAGATCAAACGACGAGCTCTGCTAATGTATCGACATCAATGAATTAATGGAAATAAAAAAAAATGTTTTCTTAACTTCTGGCAGCTGGTATTATAGTTACTGGAACTTTCAGGAAATCATTAACATAACCAGTTATATAGGCATGCGTTTGACGACTATCTCACCTGATGGCAAGCGATGATGTGGTCGAAGATGGAGCACGCTTGCCTAGAAGTAACCTGGGGGCCTACCACAACCTCTTAAAACAATATTATTTTAATATTACTTTGTAATTTCTGTTGTTGCATTTTCAACTCTCGGCGCTGATCCGAGAGTTGAAAATGCAACAACAGAAATTACAAAGTAATATTAAAATAATATTGTTTTAAGAGGTTGTGGTAGGCCCCCTTTTCACTCTTGATTTAAAGACTCCCGGGTTGTAGCTATCAGGAAACACAGACTCTGCCAGGAAATACAACTCCTTAGCTGAACGCACAATGAATGTGTTCCCAAAACGTTTCGTGCGTGTGGTTGGGATGTCCACCATGTACCGGTGGCGCGTCGCCGTACGTCTTGTGGTCCGATGATGGAACGGGCATGGCGGAATTTAACAATGCGATTCCGTCGGACACTCTCCAAAATGCAACCGATAGAAAACCGTCAGGCTAGCAACACGGCGTCGATGCTCAATATAACCTAAATAGTATTCATAAAATTCCACCGAAACGACTGCTGTCTACGCCACATTTTCCACGAATCCTAACGCTAACTAAACCAGGCATCGCCCCACTCCGCTCTACTGCATACTGACTGGCAGTAGCGTCAGTAAAAGTTGGAACAATGGCGTCCGTACCAATAACAATCCCTGAGCGATGTTCAAAAGTTAATAACGTTAAAAATATCCGAATCAAGCTCGGTCGGAATGAAACTCGCCCGGGCGCTTCAATATCGACGATAGTTTATGTTGCCGACTGTACGCCTGACACACTGGTAGAAAGGATCATAGAATTGTTAGAAACTAGTCAAGGTGTTTTAGTCCTCTTGACTAAAACACCTTGACGCCCAATCTTATCGGATACATAGCTATCAGTGCGGGAGGAAGACCAGAGAAACATCAAGCGGCCAATTCAAGTGCTTTCCGAGGCACGTGATGCCCTGGTGCCTTGGTTACTTTCAGCATCAACTTTTAAACTTCGGGCTGCCATTGAGATATTTCTAATAGAAAAAATCCAATAACTCTGCCCGATTTTGGTCCTTCAAAAGTCGTAGCACGAAAGCCTATGTTCAAATTGTAAGTAAATACGATCACACTTGAATTTATAAACGGTATTTATTTTAATACATCGCCACGAACTTTAGTTTTGTGTTTTTAGGGTTCCGTACGCAAAGGATTAAAACGGGCCCCAATTACTAAGCCTCCGCTGTCTGTCCGTCTGTCTATCACCAGGCTGTATCTCATGAACCGCTAGACAGTTGATCACAGATGATGTATTTTTGTTGCCGCTATAACAACAAATACTAAAAACAGAATAAAATAAATATTTAAATAGGGCTCTCATACAATAAACGTGATTTTTTTGCTGTTTTTAGGGTTCTGTACCCGAAGGGTAACCAACGGAACCCTATTACTAAGCCTCCGTTGTCCGTCCGTCCGTCAGTCAGCAAGCTGTATCTCAAGAACCGTAATCGTTGAAATTTTCAAAGAGTGTGTATTTCTATTGCCGCTTTAACAACAAATGTTTAAAAAATAAATTAATTAAAAATTAAAGGGGCTCCCCTACAAGAAACGTGTAAAACATCGTACAAAGGCGGACTTAATGCATTATGCATTTTGTTTTTTCAATTAACTTGAATTCTAAATTTTAAAATAGGAGGAACCAATGACCACGCTTTGTGATGTTAAAATCATACCTCTTTGGTCACTTTTAGGTTTTTCTAAAAAAATAAAACAGTGATCATGCTCGTACTAATTATGAAATTATCAATCGCAATGAGTGGATCGTGCGCGCTATCAGAGTTATCAATCAGATTATGATAAGTAGGTTTAAGTGTATTTAGTCGTATTAACATGCATAATGCCACTAATCATGATGAAAACTGACACTATTTTCTCACCTATTGAACCATGTTATAATTATTTAAGTTCATTAGATTGTTATGTACTTAACTTATGTTAATAAACAATGTATCACATTAATAAACAACGTAATTGAAAGTATTTTGCAACAATAAACCATTCTGGTCCAGTTATTTTAGTTTTATCGAAAATTGAAGCTAACTCTCACTGTAGTTCTATCATTTAATGTATCGTCCTGATCAGGCAATGTCATTCGACAACAACTCAATAATTGTTGATTTGTAAACATTTTGACGCTACGGAAAGAATAGTCGTAACTTCACTTTATTTCTGAAAATTTGGTTATACCCAAAAAACATTTACCCAAATAGTTATACAACCAATCGGCTAACTTACATAATATAAACAGAATAAAATATATTTTCACGGAAATACGTTGCGTAACATGCTCGCGAACTTTTCTCTCCATTATTTCTGTGTCCCGCAACTAGTTCGCGAGCATGTATCACGGCGCACGTACGAAACGAAGACTTAGCTGAATTGTTTCAAGGAGCGAAACTTAAACAACGCCCTCGGTAATACCGAGCGAGATTCTCTTACCTCAGATATCTGAGGAATGCGCGAAAGATTTATTTATATTACGGAGGTGTTTCTACCGTTTGTTTCTGTCTGTAATGGATGGGACTTGGTTTTGACAAAATATTGTTCGGTCCTAAATTGCGATGACGCTTGTTATTTGTTTCACAGTTTAGAGTCATATCGCCCCACAGATATCCTCTTTAACATTTCAAACACAATTATTATTTTTGGTAAATTTTATATCAAGAGTCGCTGGAATGTTTTGTAAGCCGATATAAGGTCTTTTTAGCTTCAGGAAAACCGAATTCATAAAACTTTAAACATACGATACCCTAACACAAACATTCCAGTCACTAATCGGTGTTAATCAAACAATAATAATGTCTTTATCAATCCATCGATTAATTACTAATCTACATAATCTGACAATGACAAAAGTATTGAAAAAAAAGATAGGTAAAAAAACTAGGACACGAATTTATTTGCATATTGGGTTCCAAAGTAGGAAGGTCGTGTCAACGATGGAGACGAGACAGTTGCTGGTGCTGTGTGTCGCTGTGGTGAGCCTGGTGCACGCAGGGAAACATGACGCCTACTCCAGGTATGACTTATTTTTCAACTAATTTAAACAACATCTATTTGCAGATCTTCGTTTTTATTTGTTTTTTGAGCAGTGGTGGCACAGTGGTGAAGGTCAAGACTTATATTCGTGTTAGAATTTTTAATATTTATTCTTTATGTAAATTTCAATAAAGCCATCAACACGCGCTCAAGAGAGAAAAAAAAAAAAAAAGAAAAAAAAAATAAAAAAAAATAAAGGAAATAGAATATAATACAGTAGATAATTTTTATAAGTTTGTACAAATATCCAAAGCTAAGGAGGAGCGGTGTCTCCTAACACAGGCGTCATCACGCTTAACAGGAGGCTCCAATCATAAACTAATTTATATTTATTGGTACAGAAATAAATTATTTTGTATTTTTTTTTGTATTTTTTTTTTGTATATTCGTAGGTTCAAACCTAGGCAGACATTTAACCTCGTGACATTTATCATCATAATTACTATCAAGACGTGAAGGAAACCGGCATGTCCTAGAAAGGAAAACTCGAAGACAGTCAACTCGCATCGACCCGCGTTGTGGATCATACGCAGAGAACAACTTGGCTGATGTTAATAGTTTGAGTGCTCGACACATTGACTTGCTTATCATTTTCGTGCACTTTAAATCAGGCTTATGGAATATCTAGACCTCTTGAAGGAATTTCGAAACCTTGCGCCTGGTACCTGGGACAGGCGTGTTGTGATTTTATGTTAATTTATTTCCTTTTTTAATGTACCTAATTAATTACTTCGATTTTCGCAAATCACAGAAGCGCTCCCATTTTGCTTCATTGTTAGAAGTAGAACACATACTAACAGAGACCTTTCCCTCTTCCAGCTACACAGTACACGCAGTATTACCGCGGAACTCCTCAGACGTAGCACTCCTGCAGCAGCTGGTGGAACAGCTGGAGCTGGACGTTTGGCAGTATGGTGTGCCACACGATCGGGAGGCACTGCTCATGGTGGCTCCCCAGCACAGGCACGCGCTGCTGAGCACGCTGGACGACCAGGGCATACAGCACTATGTGCACAAGGACAATGTCGCCAAGTGAGTTTGGGATCTATTTTGGAAGCCCAATAATGGGCTGAAAACCTCCTCCTTTTTTGAAGTTGGTTAAAAACGGCAGAACACCCGCTAGTCATCCCTTTTTAGCGTTTTACCTGGGAAGAAGAAGCAGCGCAGCAAACGCAAGCCGTCGTGTTAAGTTAGTAGAACTAAAATGTATACAATAGTATGTATTAGTTGCTGACTAGATAGGTCCCACGGGTAAAAAATTTTATTAAATAAGTACTAAGTGAATAAAAGGATTGAAACACACATTTAAATATTTTCAGTTCTATATATGAAACGAAACAAAAATTGCATACAAAAAATGTTGTTCAATAAAATATTTCATTCAAAAAATCTAAAACGAAACCGCCATAAATCATAAAAATGTCAGCACTATTTCATCCACACTGCTGACAATTACCTATACGAATCGTTAGCAATGAATGAAATATAAAAATAGTGCTTCAAATATTAATAATTTTTATAATGAAAATGTTGTGTTATCACTGATAGAGTGAACACTCTATCAGTGATAACAAAGCAAATATAAATTAAGGAATTTTTATCTTCTCGATTGGAGCGACCTTATTATAATTCTCTTTTACAGAGCTCTCGAGAAACACGATGAAGAAATATCCATGTGGAGGAGCACTAGAGGCCAGAGGATGATATTCCAGGATTACTGGCGATATGCTGAGGTAACTCTAGCACTTGTCTATATTAGCATTATGATGACGTTTTGATACTAGCGAATAGGGACTCGGAAAGTGAGACTTTGACGTATAAAATAATTGTAATACGCACATGTAGGAGCATACGATACATTACAAAGAAAAAGAGACAGAAATAAAAGAAGATTTTTTTTTGAACTTTACTTATTGGCCTGAAAACTTAGGTTATGATTCAGATACAGACTTAGAACTGATAATTAGCCTGATCGTAGTATATGATAGTTTATTAAAGGAGTAATGACTCCCTTTTTCTTAAAATAATATACTCCTCTCATCAATCCCTCTCTTGATGTTTACCTGTATTAAAAACAATTGGTCGTTCAGAATATTGTAGCTCCTTAAAATAACACACCGCTAGTGTAAACACGTACAGTTAAATACAAATAATCAGTTTAAAATGAGAGCTGTGAAATATTAGCTGAATCCCCAAATGATGCATCAACGTAGTCAGGCGTAATCCGATGTTTGTGTGATTGAACACAAAACGCAATATATTCAACTAGTTCACAATAATGAGAGCTAGAAGCTTTGAGCAGATACATTTCATGATTGATATTTTTTTCTTAACAGTATTAGTGGCTGATTTATTTTATTAACCAGATTTTTCTTCAACTTTCCTCGCGTTAAAGCAGCCTGTTTCAGGTCCAGGTCAGATCCTGTTTCCAGGTTCCATTGTCGTACCGAATTTCATCAAATTATGTTCGTCGATTTTGGTGCGAAACCGTAACAAACTTACTTTCGCGTTTAAAGTATTTGTTAGAAAAGGCTCGCTTTTGACTGCAATATCACCAGATGGAAAGCAGTGGTGTGCTTGGTGATGGAGCACGCTTGCTTAGAATTCGACGGGGCCCGCTCTACTATGCCGACATCTCTTTGAGGCGCGCGTGGAACACAATGCGCGTCGGCCTGGGCCTGGTTTTGATCTGACGGCGAGCCACCCAACGCTCGACTCGCACCTACGGTGGCCTAGAATCGCCCTGCGACTCCCGACGCCCGGGGCGCCCCCGCGGCTGGGGCGTGAGGGTTGTCGCCTCGACGAGAACACGGCGGTGCTCCGTCCAAGCAGGGCAGACCTCCACCGTATCCTCGGGAAAACAATAAGGCTTTGATATTATCTTCAGTTTTAGCCTTGCCCTGCTTACCCGGTGTTCCGTCCATCCAAAATGTTTCTTGATCACAGAAATATATGATAATTGTCTTCTTTCAGATCGATGCGTACATGGAGAGAATAGCTGCTCAGTACCCGGACTTGGTGACCGTGGTCAACGCTGGAAAGAGTTTTGAAGGTCGAGATATCAAGTACCTAAAGGTTCGTATGATTTAAATCTTTTGACCTGCAGTATAATGTTCAAATTCAATTAGTTAAGTACTTAGTCAGAATAAAGCCACTTCAAATAACTCAGATCATGTTTTAACCGAAGTTTTTTTTTCATTGAAGTTAATGAATTAATAGCTTCTCGTGTATATCAAACGTAAAATTAATAAAAAGGGTTTTTTTTCTAAAAATAACGTAAAAAACCGGCCAAGTGCGAGTCGAACTCGCGCACGGAGGGTTCCGTACCATTATCTATGAAAAAAAATCACGTTTGTCGTGTGGGAGCCGCACTTAAATATTTATTTTATTCTGTTTTTAGTATTTGTTGTTATAACGGCAACAGAAATACATCATCTGTGAAAATTATATTTCAGTTGATTGAATGAAAGGTAAATTGCGGTTTACGATTTATGACGTATTAAAAAAAAACTACTTACTAGATCTCGTTGAAACCAATTTTCGGTGGAAGTTTACATGACAATGTACATCATATATTTTTTAGTTTTATCATTCTTTTATTTTAAAAGTTACAGGGGGGGTGACATATTTTACCACTTTGGAAGTATCTCTCGCGCAAACAGTTCAGTTTAGAAAAAAATGATGTTAGAAATCTCAATGTCATTTTTAAAGACCTATCAATAGATACCCCACACGTATGGGTTTGATGAAAAAAAATTTTTGAGTTTCAGGTTCTAAGTATGAAGCCCCAAAATTTATTGTTTTTTTTTTCTATTTTTGTGTGAAAATCTTAATTCGGTTCACAGAATACATCTACTTACCAACTTTCAACAGTATAGTTCTTATAGTTTCGGAAAAAAGTGGCTGTGACATACGGACGGACAGACAGACAGACAGACAGACCTGACGAATCTATAAGGGTTCCATTTTTTGCGATTTGGCTACGGAACCCTAAAAATGACGTCGAGAAATTCCTCCGCATCAATTCAATATTATAAACGCAAAATAATGTTGTCATACTATGTTATAAAATAACACTAAAATGAATAGCTCATTAATTGAAGCAAATAGGTAAAACTGCTTACTATTGTTATGCTTCAAATATTTACGGTATTACTCACACGGGGCACAGGCGTGCCCCAAAACCACTAAAACTTCTGCAAAACCTAAACGAGCTGCTCATGCGGTGCTGAGTGTAGCTCAAGAATACTAGCTATACCTATTGAAGGCAGCCAGACTCTAACAGCGGATTTCACCAGTGAAACTGAACGCGATCAGTACATCTAAACTGCGTTCAAGAGCTGTCAGTGTAAATATTCCATAGAAAGATAATGACACTGACAGCTCATAAACTTGGTTTATTCGCTGATCGCGTTCAATTTCATTGGTGAAATTGGCCCTAAGTCTATTATAATATGAAAATAATAAGCAATAATCTGAGGCTGGGGCACGCCTGTGCTCCACGCGTAGAATGGAGTGTTTAAGAAAATCTGTGCGTGGCGTATGAACTCCTTGCTTTGAAAATGATTCATATTTTAGCTCTCTTTAAACTAGTAGTTATTATTAGTACACTGTCTTTTTGCAGAAAGTGTTCAATATGAGCTTCGTGGTTGACTTTCTTATTTTCAACTACGTTTCTTCACTAGATATCAACAACGAACTTTGCCGACCCCAGTAAGCCGATCTACTTCATGAACGCGATGATCCACGCGCGCGAGTGGGTCACCACTCCGGTGGCGCTGTACTCCGTGCACCGACTGGTGGAGAACCTGCGCAACGAGGACCGCGACCTGCTCAGCGACGTGGACTGGATCGTCATGCCGCTCGTCAACCCCGACGGCTACGAGTTCTCGCATATCGATGTGAGTCAACGCCTGAAGATTCTTCCGCTTTGAAACGTCCTATTTTCAAAACGTTCTATGAGCAGAACGATCTATACAAAACGTCCAAAAACAAATTAGTGAGAAAAATACAGCCATACCACACATCAATATTGGATTTTTAAAAGAAGTAAATACTGACTATTTTACTGTTCATTTATTTAACAGGGAATCATTGAGCCTTCATTTACAAGTTCACACTTGTCATCTCAATGGTAACTGTTATGCATTCCACGAATTTTTGCAAATGACATGAAAAACTTTCATCATGTCATCATTGTCTACCTATCCTTCCTATGCATCTAAATAGGTTCGTAATATTAATAAATCAACGTATTCATTCCAGAGCCGTCTCTGGCGTAAGACGAGATCGGTTAACCTAGCAGTCCATGAAACCTGCTTCGGAGTCGACGGCAACAGGAACTTCGACGTCCAGTTCAGTACGACTGGAGTCTCGAGCAACCCCTGTGCTCTCAACTATCCTGGAACCCATGCTTTCTCGGAGCCTGAGACTCAGTATATAAGAGATATCCTCCGTGACCCGCAGTATGTGGACAGGATTCAGCTTTATATGGACATCCACAGTCACGGGAACTACGTGCTGTTCGCTTATGGGGATGGCAGTCTGCCACCGAATGCCGCACAGCTGCACCATGTGGCTGCGGCCATGGGGGCTGCCATGGATGCGCTGAAGCTGCCTCAAGCTGGCTTCTATCGAATAGGGAACAGTGCTACCGTACTTTACGGTACCTCAGGAAGTGCCCAGGATTATGGCCAGGTAAATCTCCTTTCACATACCTACGTAAATAAATAGAATGCTCGTTATAATATTACCACATGTGTAAGTAACAACGTACAAATGTAAAAGTAAGTTTATGAGATAGAATAATGGGTGGTCTCATCGCTATATCTTTCAAAGATTTTCTTTGCAGGGAGACTCGCAAATAATAAATCAGACTTTGATTTCATTTTGATCCCTTACTCCACATCCAGACTCAATGAAAAATCTTTTACAGATGCATGTTATGTATTTTTAATCTTGTAATAATCCTCCAACAATATCGCAAACAATAACGATTCAGTATTTGATAAATACTCGCTCATTTGTCTGTACGTCTGGTGCAATCGAGCGAGCGCCACTGAACTAATCTTATCTGTCAGAATTTATTGTGTTTTTGATAACGATGTTTATTATGATGGACTTCGATTAAATTAACGGCAATTCATTGTGGATCGGTGCGTTTTCAACATTTTTTTCACTTGTTATGGTGAAACTGTGATGTAGGTATGTGTAGTCTCATTTATATTATTCTCATGGTTGTTTTGAAAATGACCGCCACATGATCGCTAAGTATGAAAGATAAATTACATTTAATTTTGTTTGTTGAAAAATATTTATTTTTCATGGTGTCATTTAATCTACTTTATTGGTTTGTTATAATACGCAATGATAATACAATTGATTCTTCTCTTCTTGATTTTGAAACCATACACATAACAGCTGTATATATCATAGCCGGTCAGTGGTCATCGTCATTTCAGCCGGAAGACCTCCCCCAAACATCGTCAAATCGAAAGGTATATTTCTTTCATCCAATGGCTTCCTACGCCTTCACCAAGACATCGGTCCACCTCGTGTGAGGTCTTCCAACGTGGGACAGTTACAAATTTGGATATTGTATTTAATTATTTTTCCTTGCCTACAGGTTGCTGGTGTCCCATTCTCATTCACCCTGGAGCTGCCGGGCTACGGGTACGGCTTCCTGGTGCCGCCCCACTTCCAGGACCAGATCAACGAGGAGACGTGGCAGGGCATCGCGGTGTCGGCCAGACTCGCGCGCTCTTACTATAGAGTGCGGTACAACGCTGCCACTACCGCTGCTCCTGCGCAACCTTAGATCACACAAAAGCTTAAGATGATTATTGCTACTTTTAATTATCACTTGGAAAACTTATTTGAACGCCTTACTATTGCAGTGGTACAGGTTGGAATTTAATTAGTGCGCTTTCATTTAGGCATTCATTTCAGTGTGATTAAGTGTACAAAAATTAAGTGAAGTGTATAAATGAGCTCGACTTTTTGCTTAACAAACTTTTTTTCTTCTTTAATTTTTCCTGAACCTTTATGGATATCGGAATACATTTTGAAAAGCCTAAACATCATTATTCTTTTTAAGCTGCTTAAAATGAAGCATTTAACTTATCATAATGTTACTTAAAAAATACAAAGCAAAGTGTTGATATTCAGATAAATCTTAGACGTACCGTCGACAAATCAAACCCACTGAACGCCTTATTGGAGCACCACCAACGGAAGCTATTTAACAAACGACCCGATGAGCAAAGTTTTTCTTCTGTTGCCGACGGTACGGTATTGAGCCGAGATGAATCCTTATTGCTTGTCGGATGCATTTTCACATTGAAATTATGTACTAGTTTACACTAATAGGTAATCTATTAGTGTAAACTAACATTTGATCATTTAAACGCCACTCAATTCGTTTAGTAGCATAGTTCCCTGTATAATTTATCAAAAGATTGATCACAACAGAGTTTTTATGACATTTGCAATTCAAAAAAAAAAAATCTATTCCAATGGTCTAACTCTAAGAGGCGCAGACAATGCTAGATATTGACTGTTCCTATTTATTATCCTAGCGATTTGATCTAGTGTAATCATTTTATTTGACGACATACACGCGAACGAAGTCGCGGGCAACAGCTAGTGTAGTTTGTTCGATTTGTAGTTCAAGTTTAATTTAATAAAAATCCATTACTTTTTGTGTGAACAGCGGCTAGGTATATAAGTATACTTTATTCACGCTAAAGGTAACAGCTTCCATTATTATTAAAATAAAGCGGCTGAACAAAAGCGGTGTTGATACAAAGCGCGCGCCCGCAGCGCTGCAGCGATGACGTCACGCGGTGCAAGCACTGTCATTTAACGCTTACCCTCCCGTTGAACCACGACCCACGCTGTTTTATTATACGCAGTACCTACTAGTCAGTGCTTTTGTTTTTTTATTTTCTGGATTGACTAACAGACTGACGGTTTTTCTGATCGCTAGAGGTTACGTTGGTACTATCGATGGATTTGCAGTGCGGTATGAACTATTGCAACACTAATTAAACTATTTACAGCAGTTGAATCTGCCTAACCTTTTCCCAACTATATTAGAGTCGACTTTCAGTCTACCCGAATTCAGCTGAGTACCAAAAGATACATGGAGCGACCATGCCTATCTGACCTCCACAACCCTGACACAACACAGTACTCCTCGGCAAGACTGCTGTCAGGTTTTCCGGCTCCTAACTATCCGTAATGATGACTGCCAAATATCTGCAAACGACAGCTGGAACGTTGTAATAGCTTAACGTGCTCTCCGAGGCACGGAGGAGTCTGGATATGTCATTGATGGTCACCCATCCACGGACTAAACTCAGCAAGCATCACCTAACCTCTAAAATCGCCCCGTGCGGCTGATATATTTATCCTCAAGCACCTCGACTCTCAAATCAAATAAAAGCTGAGAAATTCTCAGTTTGTAAGTTATCTCCGCACATTATCGCCATTCCGGACCTACCAGCAGCGCATTACCATTCAGCGCTTGCAGCGACCATCCGCCATCCGCTATAATACGAGGAACATTTTTGCATGATCTAATCTCTACGCGGCGCAGCGCTGCAGCGCAGCCGTCCCGTAAGACAAACGGTGCGGCGCGAGACCTGCATTATTCATACAAATCTGATCGCGTGGTGGGTGCGCTCATATTTGTAGGATCGCCCTCCGAACTGAGAACTACCTGCGGGTAAGAAATCGTGGAGGCGCCTCGCAGGTGTTCCACATCAGGGAAGGATTTATTTTATTGATTAATATTGTTAGTTTTAGTAGGCAGTCAGTAGCCGTGGAGTTTCTTCTCCATAGAGCGCTATAACACTTTGGAACGTGCGCGGCCATTTTAAATTTTAACATTACATAATGATTCGGAACTGAGTTTGTTTGTTACGCTTTCACGCCTAAAGTAGTGATTTTCCAAACTTGAGGTACTTCTGAAACACGTTTCTTCACGCTGCGATTATTGGAACGATATTCGCGTGCACCGCAGAATAGTAGAGTACTACACATTTCAGCTATCGAAATCGGAAGGCAAGTTCTCGTACCTGACGGCCCATCCTAACATTTGTTAAGCAACTTTCGCATTAGCATCTCAGTCTCAATCCGTTAACACTGTATGGAAATTAAAAGTTAACGAATGCAAACGTTGCTGAAAAATATCTAGAATTGGCTCTCTGAAAATCGTTCGAATTCAAGTCGTAATAACATCTCAGTAACAATCAATGTCAAAAAGTTATCAGTGTAGAGAAACTATTGTGTTTTTTACACTTTGCGCCTGCGAAGCGAATGCGAACACCCAACAACATATCAACAACAACATATCAGTCGGGCTAATTTTCGAATTATAAAGATAATTCGAAAATTAGCCCGACTGATATGTTTCCTAAGCGACAGTAACTTGGACTTGATTAAAGTGGACTTGTTACAAGATTTGGTAAAGCAGTAAATTCGTACCAAAATATTGCAGCGTTTGCTTGTCTGCCATGCGTGCTACCTGCGAGACTATTGCGTTAGTTCAGTTCGGTGATGATCGGCGCCCCCGACTGCCCCCGACCGCTCTCGAGTGATTTAGCGCCAGTCAGTGCGCGCTGCACTAATAGCCTCGGGGCTGCGGAGTCAGACGGTGGGCAGCCACCATGATCGGACGCGGTCGTTCGAGCGATAAAAAGCGTAGAGACGGTTATAACATGATATGTAATCGCCAGAAAATTTGTAAAAAAACAACTTAATAAAACCGGTCAAATTCGATTCAGACTCGCATAGGAAAGGTTCCGTAGGAGACCGTTTTTTATGCGAAATTTTAAAATTCTAGAATGCAGCATTGCGAACTCTTGGTGCGCGAGTCCAACTCGCACTTGAACGGTTTTATTACTAGACTTTTTTTTATAAATCTTCACAATAGTTTTTGCATTTTAACATTTTATTATACTACTATTTGTACACAAAGTTTGATGCTTTAATATTTGTCCATTTGTATTTCATAATAAAAACAACGATAATGTGAACAACGCCGAAAACACGATAAGTTTTTCGTTTTATAGTTGTCATCGTAGCAATAATAGAAATCTGGGTAAACTTTAACTGTCAGCCTAAAACGGTTTATGAGACACAGCTCGCTGTAAGACGGACAGACGAAGGCTAAGGGTTCCGTTGGTTACCCTTCGGGTACGGAATCCTAATAAGCTACAGTACTGCCAATGACAACAGAAGGACTTATAAAGAAATACGACATTTAAATTGCCACAGAGGTTTTGTAACATTTATTTTATAAAACATGTTCTTTTAAGCTCAGGGAGTTACAAGGGGTATCGTTTACAGATGTGATTGATGCGCGATCTTTTCTTATTAAATCTACATCTTCTTATCTTTGCGGATGTTGAAAGAGATGAATTCATTTGATACGCAGAGGGGTTCACCTGTCACCTACCTTTATA
This sequence comes from Melanchra persicariae, assembly GCA_947386135.1. Taxonomy (NCBI): domain Eukaryota; kingdom Metazoa; phylum Arthropoda; class Insecta; order Lepidoptera; family Noctuidae; genus Melanchra; species Melanchra persicariae. The sequence goes on along the minus strand of OX376661.1, from coordinate 393,181 downwards.
TAATACAGCGGTCACCAACCTACCTCCAAGCAATCTGGATTACGTCATAATTCTCCAAGATGGCGTCCTCGGCGGCTTATGTTTATCAATAGCCGCTCCACCTCGCTTGAAAGTAAACCACTCACTGATTCCTGTAATCCAGTAACTCACAGTGGATAAGTCCGCAGATAAATCCGCTCATCTGAATGTTACGAAACATATTTTGCTCACAGCGAGTGGACGTGTGCCGCTTTGTGTATGATTTATGTTTTAATTTATTTAACGAACAACTGTTATTATGTTATTTTAATCGTATTTTGTTTTGTTTGAAATGGGTTATCTCGTTTTGTTCACGGCTGTTGCTTTTACGAATTCACGTTGGTTTTAAAAGGTTTGATTTTATTTTTAACGTGAAATAAAAGAGATTTTGAAATATTTTTGCACATATTGAGTGAATTGGTATCTATACCTATATAATAATACCATACAACAATTCACTTTATGTGGATTTTTTTTGGAGACTGAAACTTGAACACTGAAATCGTGAAAAAAAATCGTCTGCACATTTATGTGCTCGTTTATAACTCGACGAAATGTACTAAACAGGTGATTTTTTTTCGTGATTTCTGTGTTGGTCCCGTAGTAACAGTCGTTCGTCATTACGAGTGAGTACAATAACCCCTCTTCAAGTATTGCGTTTATTCTGTTGCACGTTGTATAAACATGTTCTCGACACATCGCAGTACTTGCACTATGCGAGAGTAGCTGATGCAGACAGTAATGGGATTGGCGGCGCACTGCACAATAATGCGTAACGAACGATGTGTTGATGTTTTATTAATGTTGTTATGTTTAGACTGGGATCAAAATCAAGAAAATGCCCTAGCGTGTTGTCTCATTAACTGTTCATTGAAAACATGTTTTTTTTGTTATTTATTTATAAGCGCTGGAACTTAAATAGCACAATGAATTGACAACAGGACAGGATGCAGGAAAAAAACGTGTTGCGTCGACCCCAAGTAACTGGGATAAGGGCGAGAAGATTTGTGGTCAAATTTATCAAAATCTTCGTTCGTCAAGAATTGTTTTTCATGAACAGTTCTTAATAAAGTCATAATAAGAACCTTATTATACGTAAATGGTTTACACATAATATGTCGGTCGGTGTGAGTGGCGCCGGAGCGCGCGTGTAGTATCAAATATCGCAGCATGCGGTCAGCGAGCTCTCGGTCATCAACACTCGTATTATCTTAATGCGAGCTGCGGCCAACCACAGCATGATTGCTGTTATTGCTTTACTGGGCCTAAACCACCAACTCTTAAAGCAGTATTACTTTAATATTACTTCCAGTGGGAAAGAGATGGAGCTATACGTCCTGTACAGCTCCGTCTCTTTCCCACTGCAAGTTAGAGTTGGTGGTTAGGACCGAACTCGTAAATAAGATGTTTCAATGCATTTGAACTTCGAATACACAGTGAGTTTTACCACTTATGTTGGCCTGTTGGGGTAAGCGTCCAGTCTAACCAGATGCAGCTGAGCAACTCCACAACACAGTAGTGCCCAGTACCATTATTATCAGAAATATTATCATTAGGTACTATAGATTATTACGTAGATTGTTATTACTTCTGACGGACTGCCATACAACGTGATTAAAGTAATTTACTTCAATAATATTGACCAATTTAATATCCAGCGTTCCAGAATACACATGCTACGTCGTAGCCGCGTAGCACTGCTACGGCGTAGCATGGATTGATTGAAAAATTACTTTCATGACGTTCTGCATGGAAATCGTTCGATGTTAGCGTAACAACTCATCATCTGCCTAGAATTTTCCCAACTATATGGAGCGTCGGCTTCCAGTCAAACCGGATTCAGGAATACCAGTATTTTACGTAGTGCGACATCCTCCCGACCTCCGCAATCCAGTAACTGATTGACACGGTACTTCTTAGCAATACTGGTGTCAGATTTTCTGGCTGCTGGCACTCCGTAACGACCGTCCGAGCTGTTAACGTACTTTCCGTGGCATGAAGGAGTCTCGATATATTACGATGGTCACCCATCCACAGACCGGCCTTGTTAAGCTTTGCTTAACCTTGGAGATCGGCCCGTGCGGATGATATTATTAGCATAACAAATAATTGAATGAAGTTGGTAAATATTAGAATTTTTCATTTAAGTGATTGGCATGGCGTTTCTCAAATCTTGTAGGTGGGTTAGGGTTCCGTATCCAAATGTCAAAAAATGGAACATCTATACTCGCAATGTTATTCTGTTCATTCGTTCATCTGAATGGTTGCTTATGTTACAACCGATTAATTTATTATATTCTCGTTTGCGTACTTTAATACATTTAATCGGCAACATAACATTTTTAAAAACAGCATTTCATCAAAAATTACTCAATATCTCATTAACTATTATTTGACTGTAAAACATAGGTATACTGCAGTAATTATATAACTGAGTTAGGAAGTTTACACTGGCGTTCAATATTATTCCCTAGTCCGGCACTGCATTCCTCGCTCGGTATGATTACACTGGCGAGTAGTGGCGAGGTCAGACCTTGTTACTATAATATTATCAGCGTCTGTTATCAGATGCAGCAGATAAGCAGCCAGCATCTTATTAGCAGGATGTGTGTGGACTTCAACTGCAGGGAGTTTAAATTAAATGTTGTAGCTCGGAGGAAAATGGGAAATATAAGTTGTAAGGACATACGTTAGTTACTTATGGTTGACGCCAAATAAATTTGCTATAACGGCCATTGACCCACCTACATTTCTTTTTTGAGAGAGTTTGATTGTTGATGATACTTTATTCCGAACTCAGAAATCAAGACATCAAGCTGTTCTGAATCGACATTTATCGTGCTCCTTTGCATTTCCTAGTAATGAAAAACGATTTTTTTTCCGGGTACCTACGAAGAGACATAAAGGAAAGAGCAATGACCATTATTACAAATTTATCTGGTGTCCACCACAGGTAATAACATTTTTGTAGAGGCTAGAGCGCCATGACACTTTCAATTCAGGAAAATGACAACATTCTGGAAACTCGCCAATGTTTCATGTCAAAAAACTTTGCCAAGACTTGAATTAGTTAGCTAGTTGTAAATATTCCAAAATGGACGCTGATTTTTATCAGTTTTGTAAAGTTATACCTAACTTTAAAAAAATCTATGAATTTGTTTTGGATAGATACATAAAATGTACTCTATTATAGGTATACCAAAAATGGTTGCAAAACTCTTTTACACAAACTTAATTCTATGGGTACAATGGGCCTTAAATAACTTAAAATGAGAAGGGGGTTGCCTGCGGTGTGCTGCTACTAAATCAAATAATGATTTTAATAATTAAATTAGATATAATATAAATGTAACTATAAAATACAATACATACACTTTAAATAAAAACATGAATATGAATTATCTGAGTATGACAATATTTTATTCGCTGATAAGCTACATAATTTTTGATTATCTATTCTGACTAGCTGATCGGAGAGATCAGTCAACCATAATAACGCTAGTAGTAGTTTCCTAATATAACACAAGACTAGATTAAAAAAAAAAATCTATAAACTTCAAGAAAACAAAACAAAAAGTGATTAAAACCGGACCATTTTAATGTTCTTCAATAACTAGGAGGATAATAACCAGTCCAGTGGCGATCTAGTCCGTTTGACCCGCACCTCCGATAAGCCGCGTAATCCTCCGGAGGACAACGGAGGATTCTTTGTACGCGAGTGCTCGAGAACGGGGAGAGCGGGGAGAGTGCGCAGGTGTAGACATGACTTATCTTGCTTAGTTAAGTGGGTACTTTTAACGTTATTTTTTTGCAAAAGCTGAAAAAATGTTTTTTTATGTTGATTCGACGTTTATGTGGAAAGTTTAAAATCGGTCGAATTTAGCTTTAACACCATTTTTTGAAAATGTTCTCTCCCGCTGCGGCCCCGACATGTGAAAATTCCCAAAAAAAAGTAAATCTTATGTAATAGGTAAATAAACATTAAATTCGCGATTAATTCGCGACACACCGGTGTGTCGCCGGGGCCGGAACGGTTAAACATTGATGACAAAGAAATCGTCTAATAACAGATATTTTTTTTTGGGTTATAAAAAAAACAGCATTTATTTTTAGTTAACATAAACTTGCCTGCATGGTGTGCGTTTAATAGAAGATTTAAATTTTGTATAATTTAGTTAGGAGGTATTTTATTGTAGCATTTTAACCTGTACCCCATGAAAGGTGTGGCTACTTTAGCAAGTCTGAAACCTGGTTGAACTAATTGGTTCCTGTTTCCAGTGACTTAGATATGCCGGTCGCCTCGTTTATATTCTTAAACAGTTCTTTAAGAGAATTGCACCGGCTTAGATTGCCTATGGCTCATATGGCTCGTTTTCGCAGTTTAAAAATCACCCGATGTCTGCAGCCCGTCCCCATGGTAATACCGTACGATAATCCTTTAGTTGATTTTTGTTCGCAATTTCAGGTTTACCCCCATCCCATCATTAGTTGTTACAATGACCCGTTTTCAGGCTTTTGTTTATTCCTGTTTAAGTACACTACTTTATCGGGTAGGCTTTCACTTTGTTCCGCAAAAGAAGTAAAATGAAATAATACAATTATTTTTAGTACAAATGAAATTCTCAGTCGGTTCCTGGGCGGCAACACAATAACTTAACGCACGAGTACCTGCTGGTACACAAACAAATGCTTGTAAAACTCGGCACCAAAACACGCCAGTTTTTAGCTTCCCTCAAATATTCAGCATAAAAAGATTCCTATCTTTTATTTCGACGTCTTTTCCTCATTGTATGTTTTTAAAAGATCGCATCACTTGCTGTTCCCGCGGATTTCGTTTTAATTGGAATGTTTCGCTTTTTCGCGTATTTTTGGGAAGAACTCGAGATGTTGAGTTACACGATGAAAATAAAATCCACTTATGAATGACAACCAGAAAAACAAGGTAATTTGGTTGTGTTAATTTCAAGTGACATTTTAAAAAGGAAAGAAGAATGTTTTTTTAACTGAAGTAATTTAAATTACGATCAAAAACAGAACGTATTTGTTTAAGCGGAAAAATACAAACACAAATTATTCTTTCACTTGGGAAAGGTTATGCCAAACCTTTTCCTGTTACGCAGTTTTAAAAGAATCTATTTATGTATTTTGTGAGTTAAATTTAAAATGCAAATTGGAATATTACTTCCATTTAATGAAGTTTAGTGTTTCTGACAGTCGTTATTGCAGTCAGAATGTCACTTTGTCAGGGGATTTTAAGATACGCAGTACTATTATGTTTATTGATAGAGCTTAGACGAGAATGCCACCAAAATATAATATCTTACAGACTTTAGGTACCTACATATACTAGCTATGCCTGCGGATTTGTTCCGACGATCTTGGTAATCTGTATCTACAAGTTAACAGAGAAGTGAATACGCTCGCGAACGTGTCATTTAAAAAAAAACAGACAATTTAAGAAACAAACTGAGACTTAAGAGTGCCCTAGTCGAACGGCTGAAGTCATTGACGGGCGCGGTTAAATGCATGATATTTCATCAAAAATCATATAAAGGAAGAAATAACCGCTGTGATGAGTAATATTGAAGCTAGTGCACACAAATTTACAGTTCCATATCATATAAGTTGATTTATAACGAAAATGAGCTCGTAAAATTTATTGAAAGACATTTTGGTTGTCTGGATATTATGAAAAAAGTACTGAATGTATCTGTTTCAATTTTTTATTTTTATTTAATTTAGAAAATAATCTATGCCTGTATGGTTAATATTTTGCCATTTTCGAATTATATAAGTTATTTATTTACGCCCAAAGTTGTGTTATTTGGAAGTTTCGAAACAAACAATTTGTACATCAATATTTTTTTCTATTTTCTTCCATACAGTCCTAGACAATGCCGAGATAAATAAATGTGACTTTTTCTCTGAACGTACTCCGTCAATCAGTAGAGTAATCGCCAGACTACGTTTGTATGAAACAATGACTGACTAGGGCACCCTTAATATACATAACTAACAGACTTTAGGTACGATAAAGAATAGTCTGCTTCGGAAAAACGTCGAACGTCGGCAGCGTCGAATTCCATCGCTAATGGAATAGCACGACACTCGACTCAGACGACACGAGGCAATTCAAATACCTACATAAAAGACAGTACACGGAATGTCACTGCATAATATCACGCCTGCATATAAATGGGATCGGCAGAGGTTACACATGGCTCGCGACATGGGTGTGATGATTTAGTAAAATGACGCAATACAGTTGATAGCGCAACGGTGGCCCCGCGCTTATGTCAAGCAACGCGCACTGGGCTTTTTTTTATATTTGGGAAATCATCTAATGACTTCTTCTGCTCTGGGTGGAGCGGAAGGGAGTGTCAGACTCTTACTGACTAAAACCCATCCGTGTTCCTTCCATTGCTCTTGTGTTCCAGGGCCGCGGTAACTCTTTCGAACATATTCCGCGACCCTGGCAGGCTCTGGCCCTGGCGGGCCCCGTCTCCGTTGCTGACTGCTCTTTCCAGTGCGCGTAATAGAATAAAGCTTATAAGTGGATTGATTCTTTTTCTAAGTAAAATCCAGCTTCAGTTGCAGACGAACTTGCATAAACATATTTTATTATAAAGCACATGCTTTACGAATTTCGTATTATAAATAAGTGATTTCCGTCTCAGTGGCTCGAATCTAAACAATACGGGGTTTTGTTTGATGTCAGTATTGATTTAATTACTACACTGAAAAGGTACCGTAACACCGAACCGGTATTATTATGTCACAGTCAGTGAGCTGATCAATGTATACGTGATCAAATTAGTTAATGACGTCATGATGCCGTCGCAAGGATAGCCAATTATTAGATTATACCAGTAACTAATATGCCTTTTGCGTCATGTGTGCCGCCGCGTGTGTAATTGGATTAAGAGGGCTCATGAATTATGATTTTCTATACTCCGACTGCACTTTATGATTTATTTTCTTTCTCCTTCTATCTATTTATGTACCAAAAAAGCGATTTAGATTAAGCGTAAGAAACAATTATACAAAGTCACTTTCGCATTTTTAATATTACTTAGGATTAAACACAAAGAAATTAAATACAATTTTCATTAAGATAGCTTATTCATGAACAAGGCGAGTCTAACACAGAAATGGGTTTCTGGAAACACAAGATGTACGAGTAGATCTACCTATGTCTCCATATTTTTTTTTTCCATCCTTTTAATTTGTCATTATGCATTTGGGTTTATCGTAGTTTTACTAACTTTTTTTATATGATTCAATTGTTAATCTTTGGTTGAAAGACACATGCATCCCATCCTCTACCAATTTTGGTTTTCATTAAAAGGTACTAGACAATCGATTGTTTACACAAGTTATTTATTGAACTTTCCAGCTCACTTCATTGATCTCCAGCGCATGCTAATCTCTCCCTAATGGACGGCGGGTACAACACAGGGTGTAGCAGGCAGTAGGTGCTCAACAAATCGCTAATGTTCGAGATTGATAGCCGCCAGCTCGCGGGGCGCGCATTGTAATGAAGGATGAGGCCTGACGTTAGGGTATGGAATAGACAAGCTATGGATGGATTACCACGAAATATTGAAGTTACATACCAGTAGATATTGCTGATTCATAGTAGCTAGTGTAACTGATATTAATTCCTCTAAAAGTAATCCCTTTTAAACAGCAGGGTTAAAAAAAGAAAAATAATTTCAATTAATAGTAGGTGACTCGGAACCCCAAAAGTGTGACGACTAGTTTTGTCAAGGGGTATCGTGTTGCCAAATGACTGTTTCGGGGAGTTCTGATTGGTCGATTTATGTAAAGCAGGTCCTGGTTGTCAGTTGCAACTGCAACTGCTTAACCGATTGGCTTCCAGTCTAACCAACTGCTTCGATTGGAAGCCAATCCAAATTACATTGATTGATTTTACAGAATAACGAAATCTCTGAAACCCGCGATATAATTAACACAATGTTATTTTTAAAGTCTCATTTACTTTCCGTCTAAAGCCAAAACCATTTTGCGATCTTTCTAGAAACAAAACAAGTAGTTATTTCATTTTACTACTGCCACGAGACGTTAAAGTTTACTACTAAAAAAAACCCAGTATGTTGTGTTTATTCACTGGTTTATTAGGCCAGTCTATCAGTATAACTTGTCTAATTAATACTCTATGGTTGTAAGTGATATGACGTCATTATCTACTTAGAGGAAGTTGCGAGGCTGACGAGGGATGACTTGATGATGTGTAACTATCTAATTGTGTGAGTTTCCTCACCTTACAAGTTTGTGGGTTATAAATAGTTCATTGTGTTTAACTGTGAGGTAGTTGGTTTATTTTGCCGCGTTTGTGGATTATGAACTCAGATTATTATCTAAAGCCGAGGTAATTTTCATGATTTTAAACAAAATTTTAATTATTTATTTAAACTCTGTACAATAGTGGTACATGGGCAGACTTAATGCAACAAGGCATTCTTTACCAGTACACCTTTGATTAAAAAGACTACACTATGGTAAGTGTACAACAAATAAATAAGATAACAGTTTGTTTTTAATTGGTACACTCAGCGCTGTTTTACTGTATTATTCTTTTTTTCTCTGTTGAATTGTGTACGAGTATGTGTCTAATAAATGGTTTTCATTCTATTATTTTACCGTTTTCAGTTTAGTAGTTCACATTCACAGTATCTTGACAGCTTGTCTGTCTTCAAAACGACACGTGTCTGTTTGATTTTAGGACAAGAAAAAACAACCTCAAGAAGACAAAATATTTCCTCAACCCCAAACGACAAACGTCAAATAAAAACACATTATCAAAAAGGAAATAATTCAGGTTCCACACAAAAGTAGCACACCGGTCCAAGTTCCCATACCCTTATTACATAATACGTTGTTTTTGTATCGTTAAAGCGAATATACCCAAGATTTGTTCCTATAAGCCGATTGTTTTTACTTCTTAACATGTTATTGTTACCCCTGCCCTTACCCTAATTTAAATATTGGAAACATCACCCAGACTTGTACTATGATAATGTAGAAAAAAACACATTATAGCATACTTCAAATCCATTGCGTATTGTTTTAGGGATGTTGAAAAGTTTGGAGAAGAAACACGCAATGGATGTCTACATTTCCAAACTGTTTTGTGTCAGAATGTTTGAGACATGTTTGTTTCCGAACATCAAAGTACTCCAACATTGTTTCGATATTTCGTGTAAATGGAAAAGTTTTACAAAGAGGTCAGCACTGTTCAACAAGTTCGTCAAAAGGATGCTCAACCTTGGGCTGGTTTTAACATAACTTGTAATTGACTACAGGAAATCAAAAGTCGATATTTTGATGTCAGCCTGTCTTTGGGGCAAACTTTGCACTTCAATTGACTTTTGTGTCTGTAATATTTAACTGGTTTGGCAAGGAGCTCGTGGTTTAATAATATCAGCTACACGAGACGATTTTCTTGGAAAGCACGTTAAGCTGTTGCTCCACAGCAGGGAGCTTTGACAGATTTGTAGATGTTTGACAGGAATTACGGAGAGTCAGAAGCCAAAAATCGACACCAGTCTTGCCAAGCGGTATCGCGTTATCTAGCTACTGGACTGTGGAGGTCAGCAGGCAGGCACTCTATGTCTAATATTAATACTCACTTGCATTTGGTTAGACTGGAAACCGACCCCAATATTGTTGCGAAAAGTCAACGCAAAGTGCGCAAATTAAATATTTTACTGGCTTCGAACTGCAAATGAAACAATAAAGCAGCTTTGCTGACGTAGAACACCTAAGTAATTCTCGTTTACCACAAAGGTCGGATTTTATCTAGATAGACTTACAGTAAGTACCTACTGACCCGGTTAGTACCTGGAGTACATGTGTGAGAGGTAAGCTTTATCCGTTGTATGCGCACAAGTATGTGTGTTAGAATAAGTTTCCATTGTTTGCAAATCGGCTTTTGTATTGTCTAAATGTATTTCGTATTGTTTAAGGCCTCTCTAATATAAGATAATCTTAAATGACTTTGTGTTTACTTATGTTTCTGTTCCATATTGAAATAATCTTTACAGATACTTTATACAAAATGTTGGATAAAATATAAAACTTATTATTTATGCTGATTCATTTTCTCAAGATGTGCGCATTCTTTCAGGATAAATGTCACCAAAGACCCTATGTAATATAATGTAATAGGATCAGTACTTCCACTGATTTTCTCTTACAACCATTTTTTAAAATTTGACCACTTTTTTATTAGTTTAGTTAATTATTTTTTGATTCTATAGTAAGAGGACTTTAAAATGCATTGTAAAGACGAAAGTCGCGCATTGTTAACTAGCATCAGTAGATTGTACAGTTGAAGTTGCTACAACGTCGGAACTTTCAATTGAGATCGCTTCAATTTGAAGTTCCAACCTTGCAGAGTTAAAACGAGAGCGTCCTTACTTAAATAAATTGAGTTTTCGCAACATCTACGATAAAACCTAGTTTACTTATATCCTTGAACCAAACTAGGGATCAAAGGTATTTTGTGGTTCCAGAGACAAAAATAGACATCCGTGACATCCCTATAATTTTATCGCTCTCAAGTAACTAAGTCTTTCTAAGACGTAGGTAAGTGAGTCGCTACCGTTTATATCCTAAAGCTAAGGTCGCCGTAAACTAGCTCTGGTAATAGACAGGACGGTCCTATTTATAGTCTGAGAGCTTAGTGTGTCTTGAACACGGACTATTAATACCTAAGCCACGTGGCCAGTGAATGTCATCAAGATAGGTCTATCGTGAATGAAGTCGTATCCACGTGTCGGGGCTTACAGAAAGATAACCGATATAGGTATAGAGCCTTTCTGATAGTGACGGTTAGTCAATAGATGACACGATTCAGAGATATCATTAGGAACAGCTGGGTCATCTCTTGTGATAGGGAGATTGTCTTTCAGCCGTAACTAATTCGGTGAAAATTATTTATTTAATTCCATATAATGCTTTTGATGTAATAATGTTTCTGCTCTTTTATCTGCATACGGTGGAGGAGCTCATCGAGATTCAGGTTCGAGGTCTCTCCGTGGATCGGAAAGCACGTTACGTCGATAGGCCCGGTTGTCATCAGAATATTTTTGACAGTCACTATCGGATAGTCAGAAGTCGGAAAATGTGACACCAGTCTTTCTAAGGGGTGTGTTCCTCAATTACTGGTCTGTGGAGGTCAGGTAGGTACCTAGTCGCTTCATATAAAATACTGGTAGGTATTTATCTGCACAAGGTTTAACGACGAGGCTAGGCGACATCGCGGTAGACCAAGGTGAAGGTGGAGAGACGAACTCGACTCTTACTGGAAAGACTGGCCCGCAATGACAGAGGACAGATGTGTGTGAGAAAGGGAGAGAGAGGTCTTTGCCTACCAGTGGGACATAACAGGCTCCATTAGATAAAAAGCTTAAACCACAACCTTTTTGTCCAAAGGCTCGATAAATGATGACGAGCGACATCTCAAACTATGGCAGTCTTGAACACGTCCTTGCACTCTCCGGTTAGAAATTAAAGCTCAGTGTCCCCAAAACTAAATCCTCAACATTTTTCCATTCCCCAGAAATAAGGACAAACCGACAATCGATAAATAACAGCGTCCAGATATAAATCAACAAATTGTATCAGTAATTGGTGCGCATAGCTGGCGCGGCTAAGACCGGTGTTAATTGCGCGCCCGACAGATGGCGTTGATTGACGAGGGTGCGGGCTCCAGAAGACCCCACCCTGGGGTCTCCGAGATACAGGATAGATTCGATGTGACTACAATGAAATTCGTTGATGATTTGGTAAAGATTTTAATGGGATTCATTTTGTTATCCGGTAATTAAGTACTGCGGCTGTGAAACATGATATTTCGTTGTTATGATTAACCATCATTAAAAGATATCCTTGTAAATGCATTAAGGATGTCTGATATACGCAAGTGAAAATAGCGACAGAATTTGTTGGATAATTATATCGTGAAGACATAGACAAGTTGCCTTTTTCCAAGAAAAAAAGAGCAAAGTTTAGTATTCATAATAGTTTAAACAACAAAATCCGTAGCTACTTACTCGTCTTATTTCTTCAAACACTAAAAACAACAATAACAGCACTTAAAACAACGCTTAAAATTAAGGTCAAACTTAACAACCCTATCTTTCTTAAAACAGTTTATAAATCGGTGTTAAAAGCTTTAGCCGAGGTTATAAAATTCTCTGTTCATAAATATTAGCATTTAGACCTTTTGTGCCCAGAGCTGAATGCTAATGTGGCCGCAATCCGATAATAACAGGGTGTTAACTTCAAAATAATGAAAAGAACGATGAATATGAAACGTTTGGAGAATATTAATATTTAATATCAGCTAAGGTTACCTGGCAACATGGTTTCTTTTCTTACAGAATAATAATAATAATGCCCCGACCGAATTTCGACCACGGTTACCAAACTCAACGGAGATTAGCCAAGTACGCAACAGAAACAGTGCACGTGTGTGTGAACAAACACAAGTACGTAGCAGAAATAGTGCACGTGTGTGTGCACAAACACAAGTACGCAGCAGATATAGTGCACGTGTGTGTGCACAAACACAAGTACGCAGAAGATATAGTGCACGTGTGTGTGCACAAACACCGCTACACTCTCTGTTTTGCTACACTTTCTGTTTCTGTACCCTCACAATAGGATGAGATGGCATCCGATTCGTACGTGCTACCTACGAGTAAGTACTGATGGTCCGATTTTCTGGTTTCTGACTGTCATACGACGGGCAAATTAAGCTTTCTCGGGGAACGAAGTTTTCCATCATCACAAATATTATACCATTTTAGTAATCGCTAGTACCTAACTACGTATACCACATTTCTGAAATAACTTTAAAACTACAGTAGATAAATAAATTCGTTTTCACTTCAAGTATTGAACTCGCATGAGAAGCGAGCCAGTAAACATTCACGCAAGTAACGCAACAACTTCTTACGAAACTCCGTCCCCGCTGAACCACACCGCACGCTCGCAGTTTGTCTCACAGTTGCATGCACTTGGAAAAATACAAAGTTCAGGCAAAGAAGGCAACTCAACTCGTACGGAATTCCGCGGCCACTGGCTAAAGAATACGGAGCTCGGCATCCGAAACTTGTCGGAATAAAACCGACGTCAGGCGGGGTCGGTTCAGTTAGGGTGTTCGCAGACATACTTCTTGGGACGCCATAAGTGCTTGTATCGCGTTTTGGCGATTTTGCGTTCAGCCACGATATTAAAATTACAAATATCAGCGATTGATTTGATGCTACATTGCCTCTGGGCACCTACTGTCTGTAGCTCTTGAGTCGCACAGTTGAATCTTTTCTCCGGAACTCGTAGAGCTTCACTGCCTCGGCACTTTTCCGATATTGCAATTGCAGTAGTAAAATATAGTGACTTTGTCCATTGGCAAAAGTAGATTTTATTGAGAAGAACGTACAAGAAACTCTATTTTTACTCTTTTGAAGTAAAAATGGTAGGTAGGTTTATGTAGCTACAATATTTTACTTTTATAAGTCAGACCCTGTAACGAGTTTCCTAAATGCAACTAAATCACTGATCACCATGAATGCTAAAATAAGGTACTCGGGTAGTGCTCAGTCGCTGTGCCAAGTTCCCGAAAGCTACTAAATTGCTAATCGCCGAAGCTAAAAGCAGCGTGTCTGCTCACACCCTTAAAGTTTGTTGTGTCGGCGCGCATTATACAGGCGTGGACAGAGGCTCTAAATTAAATAAGTTTGTTCATAAATATTTATCAGAAGAGGACGCGTTTATGCAGAGGTGAGGAACTAATAAAATAGTTGTTGTCACCGAAGGGACGCTTAGGGAACTGTAATTTGTTACAAAGCGGAAGATAAACAGAACAACACTGCGGGTTGGAAGCAAACAGACCGGTACGGTATAAATACGGGAAAAATACCGGGAAACTACTGCCGCAGCGTGGGAGTGATTACACAGATTAGTTAGTAGGCCATTCATTTTCTAGCGATTGTTTAAAATTGAACTCCACAGGATATTCTCAAAGGGTCAGTTTGCACTGTTAGTAATAATACCTACTTTAGGTAAGTATTCGTATTTCAACTTTTAAAAAGGAACCTTTAAGGTTTACAAATTATTAGATATTATGTTGTTATGAGGTATATAAAGTTTCCACAACAATATTGCGTAAACGATAAACACAAAAAGGAAGGTACAACGGAGATGAAATCTCTCGGCGAAATATAAGGAATTTACTTGTCGGTTGCTCGCAGGAAAGTCGCCGTAATCCGAAACAATCTCATTGTAATATCCGGCCGATGTGGGCCAGGTAAATTACTTACAGATGCAATATAAACAGACTTACCAACATACATACAACTGTATACCTCAAAAGGTTACGGTAAAGTTACGGTGATAAGTTTTGCTACCACACTGTTCCGTAATAGGACTCCCGTAAATTGTGTTGTGATAAATATCATGGTGTGTTTGAGGTACTACAGGTATTCTTAAATACCTGTGTCACCGCTAGTTCCAATAAATCGTGATACGTGTAAGGTATGACAGGCTTAGCAATTTCTAATTTTTTATTGCCTTAAATTCACTCCATTTTTTTTATTTGCTTGCAGTGGCACCTTTCTTCTTCCAAACTTCTCTGTCTTCTGCAATCTCAGGGCATGTTAAAAAGCAATATCCATAAACGCTTCACAACTTTTTCCCCCGTTGTTTTCACCTATTGCATTTCAGCACAAATAGAATAGCCGCAGTCAGCAATCCTGCTTGCTTGACAGACGGACGGTGATCGCAGTTTATTGTTATGGCTGCGTTAGCTGGCTGGACTCCCTTTACGATGTCCCAGGGCAGGGGGAACCTTTTTACAGCCGAGAAACACGCCGTTTTGTTTTATTACAGAATTGATAGGCAATTTGTTACGACGTAGATAAATAAAAACGGTTTTAAACAAACTGAAATTAATATTGGTAAAGTATATTTGCGAATGCCACACCGTCTGAGCGTAAGGTTCTTAACAGGGAGGTCAAGAAGCTGATTAGACGTGACACACGGAGCGCAAATACCCGAGTCATCGAGCAAGCCATAGCGCGGACCAAAGGCTCGAAGGTATTTGCCAAACCCCATACCTCCCGTTGTCACCTGACGAAACTCAGAACGTCACAGGGCACCACCGTCACCTCGAAGCCAGAGATACTCGCTGAAGTCGAAAAATTCTACGGAGACTTGTATGCTCAAAAGACATGCCCACCTCAGGCCCACCACGGCACGGATGATCCACGTGCCAGGCTTACACGCCATCTCGCAGACGAGCATCCCGACATTGACATGGGTGAGATTAGAATAGCTCTCGGACAGTTTCATAACAACAAAGCTCCGGGGGATGACGGGATAACCACAGAGCTGCTCAAGGCAGGAGGAACACCTGTCCTGAGAGAGCTTGTAAAGCTCTTCAATTCCGTCATTCACACAGGCGTAACACCGGAGGCATGGCGTGGGAGTGTGGTGGTATTATTTTTCAAAAAGGGCGATAACACGCTCCTTAAGAACTACCGCCCCATTTCTCTCCTGAGCCATGTCTACAAGCTGTTTTCGAGGGTTAGCTCGAATCGTCTCGCCCAAAAGTTCGATGACTTCCAGCCGCCGGAGCAGGCCGCATTTCGAAAAGGCCACAGCACCGTGAACCATATTCACACCCTTAGGCAAATAATCCAGAATCGAAATAAACAGAGCACAAAACCAATCCAGCTGCGTCGAGGTGTTAGACAGGGAGACGTCATCTCTCCGAAACTGTTTACGAACGCGTTGGAGGACGTTTTCAAGACGCTTGATTGGAAAGGACGAGGCATAAATATCAACGGTCAGTCCATCTCGCACCTCCGGT
Source organism: Melanchra persicariae (assembly GCA_947386135.1). NCBI lineage: Eukaryota > Metazoa > Arthropoda > Insecta > Lepidoptera > Noctuidae > Melanchra > Melanchra persicariae. The sequence continues at coordinate 377,262 of OX376661.1, read as the reverse complement.
TTGCGGATGACATTGTCATCATGGCAGAATCTCTGCAAGAGCTGGAAGTGATGCTGAACGGTCTGAGCGATTCTTCAAGGTTGGGTTTTTTCTTTGGTTTTGTCCAGATTCATCCCGAGACCCACCCGGGTCTCGGGATGAATCTGGACAAAACCAAAGTCATGTACAATGGTCATGTCAACCCGAGACCTGTAATCGTAAATGGCGCTACCCTCGAGGTTGTGCAAGAATACATATATCTAGGCCAAATTATTCAACTGGGGCGGCACAACTTTGAGAAGGAAGCGACCAGAAGAATTCGTTTGGGCTGGGCGGCATTCGGGAATCTACGTGATATCTTTGAATCGTCGATCCCACAATCCCTTAAGACCAGGGTTTATAACCAGTGCGTCCTATCCGTAATGACTTACGGAGCCGAAACGTGGACACTCACCATAGGTCTGGTCCACAAATTCAAGGTTGCTCAGCGTGCAATGGAGAGAGCAATGCTCGGGGTTTCTCTGGTGGATAGAATTCGCAACGAAGTCATTCGCCAGAGAACTAAAGTCACCGATATTGCGCGAAGAATCAGCATGCTGAAATGGAAGTGGGCCGGCCATGTCTGTAGACGGACAGACGGTCGATGGAGCAGACATGTGCTGGAGTGGAGACCGCGTATGGGCAAACGTAGTGTGGGACGCCCTGCGGCACGATGGATCGATGATTTGAAGAAGGTGGCTGGCAGCGGTTGGATGCGGACTGCTCAAGACCGGGATGGTTGGCGCTCTTTGGGGGAGGCTTACGTCCAGCAGTGGACGGCAATTGGCTGACATGATGAAGTATATTTATAAAACACAAATGTTAAAACTACTGTACAGTTTGACTGCCGACAAACTGTACAGCAGTTTGGCAGAAGACATGTGTGAAGACTAAAATGAAAATGCTATTGAATAAAATTAATATGAGATAAGATAGCAAATCAGGTGAAGTAATAAAATATGGTTTCCAAATACTTACTACCGAAATAGTTTCGTCATGTTTTAGCAACAATCTGTTTCCAAATATTTTTTGTGTTATTATTCTTCTTCTTCTCAGTCGGTACGCTCTTGCCAGAGCGGTCGTGGTCGTCATGTAGTGTTACAGGCAGAGGTGATCTTTTTCACAATTTCTCGCCATTTTTCCCTGTTAGCAGTCATCTTGGCACACTCATGCAATGGGCCGCCCACAGAAGACTTGATTTGGTCGGTCCATGGGTGATTTACCGCTGATAGGCGCTGTTTGATGCCCAATTTTCCGAGTATGGATGCATTTGTGCGGATCTCCGTCCATGATACTCCGAGCTTCTTTTCTGTCTCTGGTAGCATCCACGTCTCCGCGGCGTACAGGAATAATGTTATTATTACTATATGCTTAATTGCACACCGAGACTAACATTAAAAAATAAAACTACAAACTAAACACATAATATAGGATAAGGTCGCCCATTGTAAATAATATACATATGTACAATGGGTGGCCTTATTCCATATTATTCCGCGATCTCTCCCAGGCTTGTGTTGTGTCAATAAACAAAATAGGATAGTGAAGTAACAAACTAGATCAAATCGAGGGTAGGTAATTGATTTCGATCCCTTTTCTACCCTTCACTCCTCTCTGTCACGTTTTCCAGGGTTCCTTTATTTAGGATAGCATCTATCACCTGAGTCCATTTTTTCAGGAGTCTGAAATGTAAATATCTCCGTTCCGTGAAGTTTTTGCTTCTTATAAGTGGCTTAACTAAAAGCCAACGTTTTTTGTATCGTTTGCGTGTTTCTTGTTTTATTTATTCTGAAGGATAGACATTTTGCATTCGTTGCCTTGTCACTGGATTGACACAACTCAAATTTTGATTCAGTTAGGATCGTAGTAGGTTCCTATAGTTTGTGCCAATTCTTATGAGAAAAACTAATGAATGGAGTACATACTGAGTATTCTCTGTGCCTCTGAGAGCAGGTTAAGCTATCATTTGTAGATCCTTGACAGCCGTTACGCATTGTCAGAAGTCAGAAAATTTTACACGTATTGCTAAGAGATATCATGTTAACCAGTAGCTGTGTGTTATAGAGGTCAGAATAGAATAGATTACTGTACTCTTTATTATATTCACCTTAATTAAAAGTTACAGAAAATATAGATGAAGAAGACATTATATAGAGTGACACAATAGGCGGCATTATTGCTGAAAACGATCTCTCTGTATAATACTAGTATTCAGCTTCATCAGGTTTTACTGGAAGCCACCCCAATATATTTGGGAGAACGACACTGAATAAAAGCAACTGGAAACTATCTATAGTACTTCAATTGTTCAAAGTCGATTAGTAGGTACCTACCTAATTCACACACATGCCCAACTTACGCACATCAACAAAATCCCACACGACGATCTTCCTCGCCGAAGGTTCTCCCCATGTCTTCGATTTAAAGCCGTTCGTCTTGCACGTCTGCCGGAAACCGGCCGGCGCCTGATTGTGCGGCGCCGGATGCGACCCGGAACGCACGGGACGGCGGCAGGAGGAGCATGCTGATGAGACTGATTGGCTGATCGATGATACCGTATTGGTTTCTTTAAAAAGAAAGAAATAATACAATTTATTTAGGACATACATGAAACATGCACGGTCCCTACATAGAAATATGGCAAAACTAGTGTATGTCTCACGGCTGCTCACTAAGTAACTCCTTTGTTAAAATCGCTGGGCCATTTGCCTTCAGCAAGTATGAGTGACGCGTGGTAGGTTTAATTTCTGGATGGATTAGAAGAGTCATTGGCTGAAGATTGAAATAGTTAGCCAACATTCTACTGCGGGAATAGGCATAGGCCTATGCCCACAGTAGAATGTTGGCTAACTATACCAATGTTGGTAATATACCAGATATTGGGATAGCCCAATATCTGGTAGATTATTTCTTCATACATACACGTGTACACACGAACATACGTATGTTGCTTGAATTGTGATCTACTAATTGACTGCTTGAATTTTAATCTACAGATTATTGACAATATTTAGAGTAAGTGATGTACTTTAGGAAATCTTAAACTGGAAACTAAACGCGAGATGAATTTAATTCACACACAACGAGATGTTTAATGTTGATCACACTGTCTAACCGCCATTTTTATTTTGCAAGCCGATTGTGTTTTGTCGTCACCCTTGGTACCTACAATTATAATACTTGCCCATATTATTCGGTAATTCCAATACATGATGTCTACAAATACGTATCTACCCGATACAAGCGAAACGAACCAAATACTCCGCAAAACTCCATCGCAAACTCAAAACTAAACTTCCCCATTTTAAAACAAGAAAATCTCATTTTTATACCATTGGAAAGGAAACGCCAGGTAAATAAGGTAAAGTTGAAACCGCAGTATAAACAGCAGAGCAAATCCGGGCCGAGAACTTTACGGATTATCAAGAAAATCCCTTTTCAGAAGAATAGGAATGAAAATGTCCGATGCTTGTCATTCTGAGGACGTAAGTCAAGCAAGATGATGGAGGGGGGGGGGTGAGAATGGTGCCCGGGTAATCGGATTTCCTACTTAGCTTAGCCATTATGGTGAGTTTTTTGAGTGGCTTTTGAGGGAGAATTGCGGTCAGATGACTGTAGAGGTCGTGGCTGTATGGTGGTCCGTTACTAAGGTTTTGCATAGAACAGCAGATCTTAAAGTTTATATTTTAAAATAACATACAATTTTGTAAATTACCTACTTAATTGTCATATTTTTTATAGTTTTGTCGCTGATTTATGATTTGGTACAATGCTCCAGTATGCCAGCTTAACTGTCCCTCGACCGACCACATGTCTGTATTGTATATGAAGGTAACTATGCCCTTATTTAAGAGACGGAGGTTATTTAAAGTAAATCGTAGGATGGTCTAAATCTGCTTCTTTACATTTATATTCCAAACTTTCAAAAATATTAAAATTATACAGGTGGCACAATGGCACTACGTGCCACAACCGCACAAATTCCTTATAATCGACACCCTATTGTTCCCCATCTAAGAAGTGCCTTAGTTTAAACCCGTAGCTCCCCCCTTCCCCCACTACACCGCACTATAACCGTATCAACCCGCTGACGTTGCTCACTGGCCCGCTCGGCGCCCGTGACACTGACATAAAGATGCGTTTACATTTTTGATATTTCAAAAGATGATGCTTCGTGACTACCATGCCACATCGTTGTAGCATTATCGCGTCGGACCTGTCTAGGAGAATCTTAACTTGGACGGAGAGCTTAACATGGGACTGTCCATGGGTCGTGAGATCTCAAGATGAATCACTTTTTTATAATGCGTTTCCGTCATGGCCACAGCGTCTGGTCCGTTGAGTATCACTAATATTAACGCCGCTTTAAGCACAGGCAGTCACGGAATATTGTTCGTTGAGCGGTTTCAAATGTAAACGCCGCCTAAGTCACTAGGAAGGTATAAGAAGTAGAAACTATAACAAGTTTAGTGTTCGTCACCCTACATCGGCCACATCTAGCCTTTCCGCTCCGGTACACAGTAACGAGCGAACTGCTCACGATCTATGGACGCCTGGTACCTTACGTGTTTACACCTAACACGCTGGAACTATACGGATAAAAGAAAAGCCACAATTTTGTTGCCAGTGAGCGTCAGACAAAGCCAAATCTTAAAAGCAAAAGGATGAGGGATGAGTTTGTTATTAGTATTCCCCCGCGGCTTTCTGAGTTGATTCTACTCCATTCAATTGACCGGGTTTTAAAAAGTAAAACATCACTTCAAGAAGAAGGTAATATTCCAATTCTAACTTCTAGTGATAAAATAAACGCAGAGTGTATTTTAATTTATTGTACTCCAAACATTATTTATCAACAGACTAGTTTCTGCCCGCTACTTCGTCTGCGTGGGCTCCAGAAAGCAGATTTTTTAAACTAATAATTGAACAGCAGATTTTTTTACCTTGGAAACCTACTTATAGGTGGTACCTATTTTTGTTTGAGATAAAAGCCTAAATCAGTGCTTCGCTACTCTTTTGTCTATAAAAGTACCTACTAAGGTATGCACGACGCAAATGCGTCCATTTCTCGAAGACATCGCATTATATGGAGCGAGAGCGATGAGAGCGGAGCGAGCGGTGAGAGCAGTGTTGTGTCGCTCTAAAAGCAAACGATAAGTACTTGCATCAGCCGGCGTTTATTTTCACGGGCCCGTAAACTGGCTACCGGGATGTTTTTCTTACATTATTTTATTTTATACACTTCGTTGGTGAAACAATCGCCTGAAGTTTTTGGAGAATTGCAGCTTTGTAGCTAACTTAGGCAGCCATTATCATCGAATCATTTACTTGACTAGTTAAGGGTACGGGTAACATTACAATTCAATTCAAAGGCATAAGTAAAACTTAGCAACGCGCTAAGAGATTGGGTTTCTTTTGGGATAAGAGTGTGCTCAATGGGGTTTCATCATTGGCAAAAACGGCAAACTGCTGTACTAACCTTCGCGTGTTATGTTCCCCTTTAGGGGATGTCTCTCAGTAAATAAATGAATCAAATAGGTACCTATCAGGTACAAGGTAGGTGTTATAAAAACAATGTGGGTGTCTCTGTGTTCTGCCACTGTCTTCTACCTTAAATAATCACAATTTCTTGTCCCATCTTTTCTCCTCCGACCAATACTCAAACGTTCCAATACATCGAAGAATAATACAGCAGCTCGTCTGTCCATAATATCAGCTAAAACATACAAGTAAGTAGCTCATATTAACTCCCTGGGAGCGATGAGACGCCTGGGATAACTAGGTGGCGCGAACTTTAAATCCGCCGTATTATAGTGTTACCTACGGCTCTACGGCCGCCGGCCGGCCGGCTGAGTTGGACGTTCGACTAGGGAGCATCCCGGGGGACTTTAACTTGTGAGAACTTTAGTTTCAGGTGGTTCATTTTTATATGGACTGTATATGTTGGTCCAATCCATATAAAAATTAACCACCTGTTTTGTCGCAAAGCTGCATTGTTTCAACTATAGTCGAGTCAATCTAGACTTAAATTGAATGTGTTATCAAGTTGGATCGCAGAGGATGATAAATATACCAATGTGTAGGGAAAAATCCCCTGATAATTCATATAAAAATGTTTAAGCTGCACGTGGATCGGAAAAAATATTATTAATTTAAAACTAATGTGAAAAATTTTAAACCCGTTTTTGTTACCTATATTCCGCAATTTTTGGGAGAAAAAATTATATCAGGTTGTAGATTTAATAATTTCCTTTGATACAGAGTTAGGAATGCATGCAAAATAATGCACCGTAATTAATGCTGCTCAGCCCCTTTGTCAAGCCGTTGCAAAAGCTACTGAACATAATGTGAAGCGTTTGTAGTAAGCATGATCTTAAATATAATGTTAAGAAATCGGAAATAATGGTATTTAGATACGATAACAGTCCGACCAACATCTGATATCATCATCATCATCTCAGCCGAGAGACGTCCACTGGACATGGGCCTCCCCCAGTTGCGGGGGGGTTTCCATAATCGCCACGCTTGGCAGGCGGGTAGGCGATCACAGTATACAGCAGTAGCAATGTACCTACAGAGAAAACTGCTGCCCATTCTCTGGTGAGTCCCTTAGTCGCCTCTTACGACACCCACGGGAAGTGATGGGATGGTGCTATTCTTTTTCGTCCGACAACATACGGAACACCTGACCACCCCATTTATTTAACACAGCTTCACAAACTCATTATTTATACTTTTCGTTCTGAATAACTCGTACCTCAAATTCGTATTTTAAAAACGCCGTTTCCAATATTTGTGTTCGCTCTCAGTCTTAGTATTTCAGTAGCCCTATCAGTATTTTTGACTCCCTCCTATTTAAAATTAGCCGAAAAGTATTTGAAGTGAGTGCACTGAGTTGAAGTGTTTTTTAAAACCGTAATAACCCAAAGGCAAAGGTAAGTAGTTCCCTGCCAGGGTTGAGGAATTGTTCGAAAGAGTCACCACGGCCCTGGAAAGCAAAGGGCTTGAGGAGGAACATGGATGGGTTTTAGTCAGTGAGAGTCTGACACTCCTCCTAGCTCCACACAGAGCGGAACTTCTTCCGCTGGAGCGGGATACTTACTTTTCACAACTGACTCAAAAATGCTTTAATAACAAAAATATTCTAATTTACATCGAGACAGCCATCATTCATCAACAATTGCACCGAGCCAGCGTTAAACTCTTTAGTCAAAAGTATAATAATTCAGTGAGATAATTGCATACACATTTCAAAAGTGCTTAATGCACAAAACGATTTTAATCTAGCGCTTAGCGAGCGTTGCATTTCAAATAATATTTTAAATCTAATATTTTGAGGACGGAACCGGGGTGGGAACAGAGCCAAATATTCAGGCATTTTATAACACTGTGGGAAATTTAGACTGCAAGACAAATGGTCTAGGTAACACTTTTCTTTAACTGTTTTTTGTTAAAGCCCAATTTGATTTATGCAATCCTAACAATTAATAGGAAACCATTTTTCTATGCATTATATCAGTGCTGTTGCCATTTCATACGATTACGAAATATGCGAAGCTAAAAGCACGCGTGTCGAATACACCGCATCGTGGCATAAAAGCAGAGTGCTATCAAAGCAAGTTTTTCAGAAAGTGTGGACTTTGACTTTCAATTTGGCAATGATTTCGTCAAAGAGTCAACCTGCATAAAATGATCAGTGTAAGTACAACTGTAATGTAACATCCCACTGACACTAACACACAGCTCAGCTTGGTTAGCACAACTAAACGAAACTTCCCCTGTACGTAACACCGCACTCCGCCAGTTCACCACAAAAGGGCGGCACTCGGCTAAATATTATACCAGTGCATACATCACACACATACATACATACATAAGTCAACAAAACACATTGCCAGCACTGAGCGGGGTCACTAAACAACCAGGTGCAGAAGGTTCATAAGAATGGCTCGCTGCTGGCACAGTTGGCTACTTTCTGTGGGTAATGGACCGAGAAGATAAAAAGTATGGTAGTACCTAAGTATCTATACTGTGTGTTCGCGGAGCGTTGCGGTTTATAGCTAACTTAACTTATGAGTTTTGTTAGACTATCTAATTGTATCTTGTATTTGTGAAATCTGACACCAGCTTTGGCAAGGTGTATCGTGCCACCCAGTTTCTGGGTTGTGGAGATCACATAAGCAGTCCGACCATTTAAAATAGACTGCTACTCAGCGGAAGGCTAGGCAAACTAATTGACTATATTTCTAGTGCACCTACGACTTTGTTTACTCATGTCCTTATCATTTTGTTTCTGAATATTACTTTTTTTAAAGCCCATGCATTGACATCGTAATTTTTTGATACTAGTGTTGTTATATTTTGTATCAGTTCATTCTCCTGTGTGCTTGATAGCTTAATGCTTGCAACACGTTTTAATCCAAATTGTTCCATAGAGGCGTCTTCGCATCGTTATCGCAGTATCGGGTCGCGTCCGCCTGCGGCAGCTTTGTTTAATTGTAAATTACAATGGGCCTTCTGTCCACTACACTTGACAGGGCTTTGCTATTTGCTCAGCTTCAATTACAACTCAATGAATGTTAAATAGCTGCTCTTTTCGCAAGCCCCTCTGCCCCCCCCCCCCCCCGGCCCTCGCTCTCTGCGTTTAACTATTTTCGTTTAGAATGTAAAACTGCGCGATTGTTCTACATTCTATCCCCGTGTACTATAAAATAAGCTCATGTTCGTTCAAAGATATTCACAGTATGGAATGAGGAAAATGCTGCGTATTTACTAACTTTATGGCAAATAATAACGTAGGCTTTTATTGAACAACGCTTCGCCTACAAGCTAGAGGAACCAGAAAAAGAGGAGTCACCGACAGTGAATGAAAAACAATCACTTTGATATATTTTACTTTAAGTATAATAGTATACAGTTTATTGGTACATCGGAATCCACGTAATAAGCGCTGTGCAAAAGTTTCGGCACTCAAAAGCATAGCCAGAATAGTCACGGGCTTTTAGGTAATTTGTGAACGGCGACACCTGGTTTATTCAGAAAGTTGTGACAATGCATCTAGCAATGGCCGCCGGTATTTTGCTCTGATAAAGAAACAACACTTATGGAATAAGAAGATGATGAAGCATCCCCTATCCAAACTGACGAACCGAATGCATGCGAAGCTAAATAGCTACAGTCCCATTTCCAGGATACACGAGGACAGATGAGCCAGGGACGTCACATAGTGGGAACACGGTCGTCGTAACCGAGGCAGCCTAAGCGCTGATGTGGCCTAACCTCTGTGGCAATTTGGGCATTCTTGACAGATGGGCCGAAGAAAGCAGGACATAAATTAGTTAGCTGGAATAATATAGTATAGGGCTTTTGCCCAGCAGTGGAACATAAAAGTGATCTGAGATAATAGGATACCTACTTAATACAAAAAAAACGTTTAACAAAAAAATACAACTGACTTCCAAAAACCAATTATTTAAAAAAAAGTTTTTTTTTAAATGTTCTCTCTGCTCCAAGTGTTCACTTCGACATGTTTACAGAATCGCACTGCTGTAAACATGTCGAAGTGAACACCCGGGCGTGGCGCACGACGGGTGAGTTGTCAAACCATACAAATAAGATGGAATGACAGCTCTATTGTCGTTCACTCCGACTAGGTGAACACCGTGAGATGTCGACAGAATCGACCGGCTGTACTCGCTGAATAGTAAGGCAGAGGTGTACCATTAACACGCTTACTTTTCACCAATTGTTCAGCACATAAATCCCAAATAATCCTACTAATATTATAAAGGTGAATGTTTGTATGTTTGTATGTTTGTGTTTCAATCAGGCAAAAACGGCTGAAGGGATTTGGATGAAATTTGGCACACATGTAGTTCATATCCTGGAATGAGACATAATATGTCTCATTCCAGGATATGAACTACATGTGTTATGCTACTTTTTATCCCGGTAAGTGGCATATATCAATGAAGACTGAGGAGGAAGTGGAAATTCAGAGCCGCTGCTGCCTTAGTACTACAGATTTACAAGTACCAGGAGACCAAAAACATCAAGTACCAGGAAACAAGAAACATGTCATAGTATTTTTTGGGCTGGTTAGGATAGGTGTAGGGTAGGTGTAGGGTAGGTGTAGGGTAGGTGTAGGGTAGGTGTAGGGTAGGTGTAGGGTAGGTGTAGGGTAAGTGTAGGGTAGGTGTAGGGTAGGTGTAGGGTAGGTGTAGGGTAGGTGTAGGGTAGGTGTAGGGTAGGTGTAGGGTAGGTGTAGGGTAGGTGTAGGGTAGGTGTAGGGTAGGTGTAGGGTAGGTGTAGGGTAGGTGTAGGGTAGGTGTAGGGTAGGTGTAGGGTAGGTGTAGGTAGGCGTAGAGTAGGTGTAGTTACAATACAAATCAAGAAACCTCCCTATTTCCGATTTTCACGCGGGCGAAGCCGCTGGTAGAAGCTAGTATATAATAAACCTAACAACACTGTCCGATCCGACAGTTGAACCTTAGCCCTCAAGGTCAGCAGTAGCGTTCCTCACCACTACTTGGATTCACATTTTTGCCCAATGATAATAGTTTGTCTCCTAAAAAGAAAATGCAGTGATATACCTATGGTATAAATATGTTTGGCAACTATAAAATTATTGACCCGAGAACACAAGATAATATTGTGTCACGAAAGGTTTGCTTTCACAATAAGCTCTCTCTACCCATTTATCAAACCCGATTCACACACACAAACACAAACAAACTATCACTCACATAAGATTTGAAGGGGTAAGAGAAAGGATTCTATCTCAACCTTCATTTGTTTTTCAGTAAAAAAAAACTATGTCCCTGTGAGAGTGAATAATGAATGAATGAATGAAGAGAAGATTGTTGTGTCTATTTACAGTTCTTAACATGGTGCATTCTGCTCACCGGGATGGTTGGTTCTAGGGGAAGCTTTCGATTAGCAGTGGACGGCAATTGGCTTATATAATGAACATAGATATAGAGAATCGACTGAGCGATACTCCCACAAAGAACACTCTGCACTCCCACAAAGAGATGATGTGAATTTGCATGCGGGTAATACCTTTCTTTTCTGAAGGACATAGTAACACATCAATCAATCTGCCTAGCCTTTTTCTAAGTATGTTGTGGCCAGCCCGAGGGCAGCTGAGTGCTAGTACTCAGCTGCCCTCCTAATTACATGGAGCGACTGTCTATCTGACCTCCACAACCTGACTGGGTAGCACGCAGCAACTGGTAAGACTATATACATCTACAGGTTTTTTTTACTTCGGACTAACGATTGTCAATAGTCTACAAATGACAGTTGGGATCAACGGTTCATCGTTCTTTCCGAGGGGTGGAAGAACCTTCAAGTCAACCATTGACGGACCGACCTCTGCAAGCATTGCTTAACCTTGAAGATCAAACCTCGCAGCTGTTATTATTTAGCCACGAGCTCCTTAATGCTTACGTACTATACTCTATAAAAAAAACTGTCTACACGATAGCCTTATCTCTCTCACACATTTCTGCCCAAATTCACTTCATACCACGAAAGACAACGCTCACTCCATTCTCTGCCTCAGATTCTTAACAAAGGTTACTATTTCAGGCTAGAAAAGAGTTTCACGTGTAAAGGAAGCTTGATTGATGACGTCACGGAGATGTATGGAGTGTCACGCTGCCGGCTATAGGCGCTGTGTAACGTACATATATATCGCGGGGGACAGGTTCGGGAGTACTCGCGCGTGTCTGTGATTACTGGAGTGGGGTCAGGGTTAGTGAGTGTTTGACCTCGGGATCGATTAGCCTGAAGTTAGCCGATAAGTTGTGTCTTTATTTATGTAGCGGCAACGAGGATATTATAAGAAGAAGATAAATAGGAGAATAAGACGTCATTGTACTTATCATAAAGGTTAAGGCTGCCATTTCTAAGAAGGTATATACCTTCTTAGAAATGGCAGCCTTAACCTTTTACATTTAAAACAATTGCGTAATTTTATAAGGCCTTGCGCGCACTGCCTTGCGGTGGAACGCGTTGCGTTTTTTCTACCGTGCGGTAGAATAAACGCATTCACGGGGCCGCGCACTGCGGTGAAACAAACGCACGTTTTTAACCGACTTCAAAAAAGGAGGTTCTCATTTCGGGCGTGTTTTTTTGTGTTTGTTACCTCATATCTCCGTCATAATATATGATCCGATTTAAAAAAATATTGTTTGATGTGAAAGGATATCCTACTTTTCGATTAATACAATTGAAATTTTATCAAAATCCGTTCAGCTGTTTGGTTTTTAAATCCAAATAGTTTGAAAAATATGTGGAAAAATCATCCATTTATACTAAATTGCCTAACGATAGCGAAGACAAAGAGATGCCATGTATTTGTAGGCGATGAAGCCTTCGCTCTCTTTGAGCATATTATACGGCCTTATCCACTGCGAAATTTATCAGAAACACAAAAAGTTTTCAATTATAGACTCACACGAGCAATATGAAATGTCGTGGAATGTACATTTGGGATTCTGACCAATAAATGGCGAATATTACCTACACCGAGCCCTAGACGTGAAAATCAGTTTTTGTGAACGAATTAGATATAAAAGCCTGCTGCGTATTGCATAATTACGTACGCAAACACGATGGGATCAGATTTCGTTATAAACTTTATGGGACTCAGTTAAGGAGCCTGCGAGCTACATCTACGCGATCTAGCATGAACAACATTCAAAATAGGGATTATTTTGCCAACTATTTTAATTCAGCAAGAGGTTCAGTTGCATGGCAGTATGATAAAATTTAAATAGGTTGTGGTTAAATGTAATCGGTGTTTGTGTTCATACTCCTCCGAAACGGCTCGATCGATTTATATTATATTTTAACCGACTTCATAAAAAGAAGGAGGTTCTTTTTATGTGTATTTGATAGGTATGAGAATAGGTCGTAAAGTTTAGTATATAATCATGTTATTTCACACCGCTAAGAACACACATACAGGCGAAGCCGAAGGGCAGCAGCTTGTAGTTTAAATAAAGGTTACCTAACAAAAGGTAAAAAAAAAACATAGATTCGTCTCTAAAATTACTTTATACATACCTATCTCAAATCTGAGTAAAACAAAAAAAAACAGCTAAGTACAAATAAACTGATACACACTAATACACATAATTATTTTGTTTAGGTACTTTAAGTTAGGTTAACCTTGATTATATCTACACTAACTGTCGCCCGCGGCTTCGCCCGCATGTATGCTAGCGCGGTATGAAATATGTACTTATACTTTACCACAGTAATATGTCGAAACGCTGCAAACCAACCATCTCATCGCTACCTACAGCAATCAAAATCTCTATCTACCTACTACAAAATCTTACTAGGTAGGTACTTACCTACCATTTTTATTAGTCTCATAGGTAATCATTTCACAATGATATTTCGTCTAATTCAATAATATATGTAAGTAGCTGAGTACACAAGTAAGTAGATCATAGCCTATCCTAGGAAACTACCTAAGTACTTATTAGTTCTTTTTTAACCCGAGCGGGTACTTAGGTAGGTAGTTTACTCGTGTCACTTTTTTCACCCGTTCTGCTTATTTATTTATTAATCCAAGTATTTCACTCGGTGAAAAAAGCGAAATACCTACCTATTAAAAAAAACCCATTACGTAGGTACTATTAGGTATTTAAAAACTTTCGGAGTTTAGAGGCAATCTAAAATGTTATTCCGGGTGCGTTATTGAAGAATTCAAGCAAACAAAAAAAGCACATTATCTATAATTTCTCTTTGTCATATTAAGTAAGAACTTGTAGGTAAGTACTTATTTCAATAACATAATCACAAGTCGCACGCTTACTGCTTACAAAATCATCACACCGTTCGTTCGCCACTGCGGCGCATTCGAACTGGTTGTGTCCTGAGTTCACCCTGAACTCGAGGTGCGTTCAGTTCGCGTCAAATAACTGTGCCCCTCTGAGGTTGGCTACGAGTGGCTGCGTAGTAGTCAGTATACTATTGTAGTCTTTGGTAGTAGTCAAAATTACGAACAAACTACAACTGTGCATGCGTGTGGTGGGGATTATGGCGGCGCGATTTTATGTCTCAGTCGCTCGTTTACGTTTGATGCATGCTTGCGTCCCACTTGCTCCCGTCTACGTGATTGCACCTGCGCGATCTTTGCAAATGGCTAACTTCAGAGGGGCACAGTTATTTGACGCGGACTGTAGGTATGACTCGCGTTCCGACCGTTTGTATGAAGATAGAATAGGTACCTACTGTAGATATTTTTACCGTGACTTTACGAACTATTCTCATACCTACCAAACACACATCATTTCATAAAAATCGGACGAGCCGTTTCGAAATAGTAGGTACGAACACAAACACCGTAACACAAGATTTTTATATTTTAGATTATAGCTCGAATACCTATTGTTATTATAAAAGATTTTAACCTAAGAAATTAAAAACGAATTGTTAAACATACTCATGGTTTTCTTTCTGATAAAGTTAAGTCGCTCCAATTATAAATAACAATATCATAAACTTCCTCCCATATCCTTGTCTTGAATACTCTGTCCGAATATTCAGGTACATGTTTCTTCCATATTGCTGGTCTGACTCCGATTGCATTAATTGAAAGTTCAATGTCAATATTTGCACCGGTGAAACACCAGGTAACGACATAGGTATCTGTGCCACGTACCAACAGCAACTGCACAACCTATTTGGTCTGTGTGTTGTTGAGCGATCGGCTGCTGCGCTGCGTGTCGCGGGTTCGATTCCCGCACGGAACAAATATTTGTATGGCCTACAGATAGTTGTTCCGGGTGTGGCTGTTTGTGTATGTCACTTTGTATGTTTGTAAACGCACCCACGATACAGGAGAAATCCCTAGTGTGGGGCAACGTTTTATAAAAAAAAAAAAAAAAACTGAGTGTGTCTCAGTGCCAATGTTGCCAACTGCTACCTTTAGTCAGTAGTAAGACAGTTTGCGCCAACTGCTACCTTTAGTCAGTAGCTAGACAGTTTGTAAAAAATTGCTAAATAGCCAAATTTTTTGACCCAAAAAAGTTGCTAAAAGTAGCTGATCGCTATTTAGTACTTACTACATAGTAGAAAGGGAGGTAACAATATGTGGTCAAATTATAATCACGTTTTGCATAATAATATACCTATTAAGTCAAACACAGCAGTAAAAAAATCAGTAGGTACTTACAATTATTTTTAAGATAAACGTAGCAGGTAATTAAAATTAATCTAATAATAACAGGCATTGTTAATCAATTAATGTAACTGAAGAGGGAGATGTCGATGGCTGAGGTTCATTATTGATCTTTGAGTTGGAGTATTTTCCTACAATAGGTAGGTACCCATTTTCTTAAGTATTTATTTTGGCAAAACGCAATTAAGTATAGCAACATTCATCCCTTTTCAAAAACATTCAATGTCATTTAAAAAGTTTCTGGAAATGTAGCTAAAAAATTTAGCTACAAGTTTTATTAAATAGTAGCGCCTGACACCGAGAAATAGCCAGATCTAGCTATGAAGTAGGCATCACTGCGTTTATTTCACCGCAGTGCGCGGCGCTTCATAGATCTCTATAGGATACAAAAATATTTGCGGTAGATTCACCGCAAATTTGCAGCGAGAGGACAACGGTGACTCCACCGCATGCCTTTTTTTCACCGCAGTGCGCGCACTTCTATGACACTCCATACTTCACAGATTGTGCGTTTAAAAAACGCAAGGCAGTGCGCGCTAGGCCTAAGTCGAGGAGACAAATTTTTCAAACATGTACGAAATCGAGTTCTCAAAATCGTTCTTTCTGTAAATGAAAGCAATTTCAGAATATTTTCTGTGAAAATGCGTTGATGTATCTTTGTCGGATTATCGCGTCGCATATCTGTCGGTGAGAGCCTTAAATTACTAGTTGTATTTATAATTGAGAGTTTTATGCAAGTAATGTGCTGGCTTATTTACTTTAACTGGAACATAATCAATAGTAATTATTAGGGATTTGATATACAACGCGGGCAGGGTGTGCGGACAGGGCGCTGACAAGATATAATGTATGGCGTCAAAGAGGCGAAATATATTTTAGCGTCGCGGGCGCGCGGACCGACGCCATACATTTTCGTAGAGGCGCGCAGCCGTGCGTTCGACGTGCTTTGCATATCATGTCCCTAAATCTCTTAATACCAATAGGCTAACACTTTTAGATTTGCAAGCATCATAATCATTTTGGCTTCACACGATCACAATTTCCTAAACACCAAACTAAGCCTAACAAACAAAAGCCATAATACCGTCCGTAATTAATTAACAATAATGACCATAAAGAAAGCGATAACGATTATGAACCCTGTATGGTAGCTCCCCGCCCGAGTACATTAGTTGCGCAACTATGAACTCTCCGCCGTCCGCGTAACGACTGTGGACATTCAACTTGTTATTGGAGCGAACGAACTAACCCTACGGACAACGCACTTTTCTTTTGTGTCTTTATGGCCGAGGAGTTTATCACATTATTAGTATTGTTGAGATACTTTCTTTGATATTTATGGAATTAAATGTTTTGATTTTGTTGGGACCTCGGAAATAATTGGTCCGTTTTAAATCCTCATTCTCATTAACGACATGGTTGGCGCAGTGGTTGAGCGATCTTCTGCTGCGTTGCGTGTCGCGGGTTCGATTCCCGCACGGAACAAATATTTGTATGGCCTACAGGAAGTTGTTCCGGGTCTGGCTGTTTGTGTATGTGACTTTGTATGTTTGTAAATGCACCCATGATACAGGAGAAATTCCTAGTGTGGGGCAAAGTTTAAAAAAAAAAAAACCTTTGTTTTGTGCATCTGTCACTCAAAATCTTCCTATGTTTGGGCTTACTAGCTTTTCAAGGATGAGCTTTCTAGGTGATTATTTTTTGTCATCGGGGGAAAACTTCAAAAGGCGTGTGGACTTTTGGGGGTAAAGACCAGGCAATGTGGGATTTTACCTCACTTAAACCAAGTCGGTGATCGCCTCCCCTTGCACAACACCTCTTAAGGCACATCCCTGGGAAGACTATAGGGTGAGCACTTTACCAAATCTTAATTTTACCCCCTCCTCTCTGTGTGATTCGATACGCGCTTGAGGCCTTGACTAAACAAATTCAAGTTCGTAAAGACGTTAACGATTCAGGGTTGTTAAAAAGCAGATTTTCAGCTGAGTTTTACGTGTTCGAATAAAACGTGTGATAAACCGCGTCACTGTGAGCCAATCAATCGACGCACGCGGCTCCTGCCGGCTCCGCCAGGCAACGACAAACATTTGCATTTCAAACAGACTTGTTTGCGAACACAATCTTTTATCGATACTACAAACATTTTTTATACGCGACAAAGAAAATCACTCACATAAACAATCCGTATTTTTCCCCATAAAACGTTTTACGTTCGCAATTGAGAGCGAGCCGTTGTTCCGTATGCTGACGTCACTCCGCAATCGATCGACTGAAAAGTTTGGCGTGATTTATAGCCGTGACGTCATCGCACACGCGCCTCCTGCCGCCTCCTGCTAGCTCCTGCCCGCCTGGTACCTCCTCCAGCGCGTACGGCGGACGAAATTAAAATTTTTGCATGACTCCGCAAAAGCTACCCGCTCCACGGAAAATTACGACTTGAAGCTTAGAACGAACGATCGCGCGAAATATATGGACTCCAATCGGTTTGTAATGACTTCCACGGAACTCCCTAAACCCCTGCGGTCATCGCTTTTCGCCTTATTTATTTTTTCAAAGGTTTTTCCCCAATTTTATTTTCATTTACAAGCGTACATGGGCGTCTGCGGGATCGGATTACACCGGATTCAATAGGGAATTGTTGTGCGGCTATCAAAACATTACACGATTTTTCAGCAATATAAAATCTAGCTGAACTGTTTTTTTCGCCTAAATAGTGCCAATAGATAAACAAAACATACATAGGCGTTGCACGTAAAGCCTTTCAAATCGAAACTAGAAAAAATAAACCGTCAATATCACTTACAGTTAGGATCGGACAGTTTACTAAACCCTTCGGTATTCGTCCAACGTATCCACAATTACTTAGTGGATATGTAATCGAATGAAAACTGTATTGCGGGGTATTCTATTTCATTTAACGATACGAGAATAAGGTAGGCTCGATAAACAGGGTTATGCGACTGAGTACGGATAAGAAGAGCTTAAGAAGACACTTTTCTAACGTTTATCAAAACAATAACAGCACAATGGTTTATATTTCCCAAAACATTAATTATTGCTCAAATATTTGACAAAAACACAAAGATATACATATCCAGTGTGTTTGCGAGTCGTATAAATACAGAATAAGCTGTCTTTGTGCTCGGAAAACTTCGCAAATAAAGAACAAACCGTTGTTTAGCGACAAAAAGAGACATAACATAAAACACGATCAAAAAGCTTGTCACAAAAAACAGGTCATGTGCACACTGCGCCAAATTATCCGGTTCAGCATAACACCGGACCAAGCGAGCGATTATGTAAATATGCCTTATTTCGCGCCGTTTGTTGTGGCCGACATTTGCGTTTTAGGAAGCCAATGTTCAATGCTGACACCTAATAGGTGTTATATTGACTAATATTTTTGTATGGCTTTCGTATTGATTCAAAAAAACGATGAACTAAGCTATATATATCGTTTTAAACAAAAACCGGTCTCTGCCCGGTTTCGTAGGTCAAATGAACTTTTTTCTTTCTTTTTCAAAAACAGCATGCTGAGTAAAATTGTATTAAAGTTGCTTGAGACAATGTGACATTCTATCAGCAATAGCGAATGCCAAAGTGGATGTACCTCCATTTTGTACTATGTTCAAAATCAACTGTGTAAAAGTTGCTTGTCTCCAAACGTCTTAATCTCAAACCACCAAGCTGGCTGGCAGGCTCTACATCCCTATTCATACTCCCTGGTAAATCGTCACGTAGGCCGTAGAATCGTGAGTGCGGTCACGATCCGGGCCAATTCTATCAGCGCGCGTGACACTCTCGGCGCGTCGACTAACCAGCGCCTCGGAATACGGACACTTACGTATATGACAAATTAGAATTTGCCGGAGAGAATGGGTCGTGGCTGAATTGAGGAGCGAGTCGATTGGGGAAAAGATAGTCTCAGAATACGGACACTTATGTCAAACAGATTATAATTTGCGAATGAGTATGGAATTAGTAGGTTCTTGGCTCTATTGTTACTGAAAGTACAGCAGTGCGATTCTGTGAACATCTCACCGTGTGAGCAAGCTTAGGTGAAGTGAACATCAAGTGAGCTGTCACTCCATACAAACAAGATAGAATGACAGTTCACTTCATGCTCACTCCACCTGAGTGTACACGGTGAGATGTTGACAGAATAGACCGGCTGGTTATTTTGTTTCCTGTCCCTTTCTTACTATTATTATGTGCCAACGTCATCATGATTCCGTCCTGAAGGATTAGTTATTCGTTATTCGTTGTGAATACCTCCGTCTCTCTCTTAAAGCTGAATCTGGAAGATGTTTGTCTACATTTGTGTTACTTGGGCCTCTTACAAAAATATAGTATACTGTGAGCTTACTAAATACCTACTATAGCTAGTATACCTATAAAAGCATAATATGCCTTACTCTCAAAGGCTAAGGCGTTATGTTACATTTCTCATACCTGTTTATACGAAGTATCTAATATAGGTACCTTAAGATACAATCAAATGAAGTGGACCTAACATAGATAGGTATTAAACTACTGGCTTTATGTATGGTAACAACAGTTTAAACCAAGTCGATATCAGTACCATTACCACTACACAAGAAGACATCAATCTTAACCCGTCAAGACTAACTTGCCACTAGGTAGAATAATAGTAATCCGCTTACCTCTGCCGCCATGTTCTCCGCTCCTCACAGGACGGCTATAACTCTCGCCGGCCGATAGTTGCGAGTTCCGACTTGTTAAGCCATTAGCTCAAACTGCCAGGAGCCCAGGACCGCTCTACCACCGCGCAGACATGCTCGTAGGTACTATGCTCCGCTCCGATCGCTCAGCTTGATATTAAAGGTATAGTTCGCTCGATAGATTACGTTTGAATAAATTGGGTTTCTTCGTCAATCTGTGATTGGAATCAACGAATTTTCGCACTCATCACATCCTCATGGCAAGATTTCTGCTTTTAGTTGTATTTATTTCATGAAATATAATTGCGGGAATTGACGAATGAAACTACGATTCTAAGTGACCACTGATTTCCCGCCCACCACACTGGGCATATCATCTTTCGCAGTCGCATTGGTTGCCATCTCGGACAAATGGGCCTTAGGCCTGACCATGGCCTGACCTTGAGTCGTCAAAGGTTTTTAATTTATTTTAGAGGTAAAACGAAAAATATCTCAAAGTCATCACGAGTAACGCTACCAACAATTACATAGCGAAAGTTTCTACTTTTCAGAAGTCATGTGTACGGTTAAACTATCACCAGCTGTCCATGTATCATAATTATTATTTCTCAGCAACTTGTGATACACCATTTCAACATCCCATCCGCCGTACATAACATTATCATATTGATGGTCTGCGAGCTATTTCAGTCCGGAACTAAATCCGTAATTTCCTCCGATTAAACATTTCATTAAGTGCTGCCACAGCGACGCGGCTCTAAAGGGCGCTACACACTGTCAGTATTATTATTGTAGTCTTTGTTTAAAGCGGGCCAGCCCAAACGGTGAGCCAGCACTTGATAAACGACAAGGCGAATCAATTACTAAATAATGTTGTATTTTATTCAGTTAGTGCCGATCGGGCAGTCTATTCAAGAATAACACGGTGTTTTCGTCCCATATTCTTAAACATACTATGCCGAAGTTACGCGACCGAAGTTTGACGGCTGATTTTACGTTCCGACGTAAATTCGGCTGATATGATACACCATAAGTGCCGATCTTACGCGGCATAATTCAGTTGCGCAACTTTGTGTGTTTTTTCTGAATCAAACATGGTGTAGGTACCTATGTTTTAATGACACAACAAACCACTTGCGTCGTGCGCAGACAGAGGCGAAATAAACAAAACGGGCGGACAGTCGGACACGCGGGGCGCGGGCATGCCTGCCTCCCGCAGCTCCTCGCCCCGGATCTTCGTCGGCAATCGAACCGAAACCCAACTTCGGTCGCGTATAATGTGTGCTCTACAGAATAAGGTGTCCCCGAATTGCCGCTGAACTTATGCACGACCGAAGTTCGGCTATACGCTATAACGCAACGTAATTTCAGTATAATGTGTCGTCAGTAATTCAAATAGCATTGCAGGCGTAATCATGCCGAACTTCGGTCGCGTACGTTCGGCATAGTATGTTAGACACTTACGTATATTCGATTTTGCGTCCCGGCTGTGCCGATTAATGACGGCCCACCGACGTGTGTAGCGCCCCTTACTGAGTGTGAACCCTTGCACACTGCACTACCTAACTTCTACATATTAGGAATCGCTGGCTGTAATACCAGTACCAGTAAATGGATATGAAATCAAGAAAAAAGCATGAAGCGTTTCATTTACTTCGTTTTCTAAACAAGGTCTTTGTAAGTTATCCAAGAAAGGGTTTTCTTTAATAAAAACCTTATTCCTTTTGTTTATAAAGGGTTCGCAATTAGTCGTTTAGTTATTGTAGCACTTTGGAATGGAGCCTAGATTTAGTAGAAACCTTTGTGTAATGGAGCTCGGTTTGTTTATTTAACAAAATATCAATTAGATAGGAGATAAGGGAAGATTTATTTAAGTGGGCTATAAAGTAATATGACTAAGCAGTGAAATAATAGACAAAAATACTTTAACTGACCCAGCTAGTAGTAAAAACAACAGCTGTAACATTAGCTATTCATCAGAAATGTTACTTGTAAAATGGGTTCGAAGATGTGCAACATTGCATTGTGTTGATGAAGTGTGCGGAATGAGGCTCTGAGACTCATTTCATTTGGTTCTACTAATATCTAAGTACGATGCCGATCTTGTAGAGTGTAATGATATCCTGGCTTGTCCTTCATCGGGTCAGGCTTGAATACTAAAGAGGTGTAAAGTGGTATATTGTTTTTAAGTAAGTTTAAATTGTCAGTAGTTTTAGTTACTAACGTAGAAGTTAACGCCCGCGATGAAACTCTTAAAATTAAAATAAGCCTTAACATAATAACATAAGTCACTTATTTCAGCTTTAACCCACTGTTATTCGCAAATGAGCCTAAATTATGTCCAGCAATGTACAGAAAGTTTTCTTTTCACTTTGTTGAGTGATCGTAGTATTGTTTCATTTAAAAAACAAACAAAAAAAGTTAGGACCACATATTCCTCAGTAAAGCATGTCAATGATATTATCAGTAGGGTGAGAGTTTCCTGCGTTCTCAATATACACATCAAGCGATCCACACAAAGTATTTTCATTCCGCAGCCCATAAAATTGTGCCAACCAATCAGAAGCAATTAAGCGAACAAAATAATAAGTTGAGCGTTAGTTCCCGCCATTTATTATTGTTCTCGGCCGCTCCTACAATACTGCGACAACTTCGCCCATTAAACAAGCAGGCCTGACTGATTAAAGTGCGCTTCTGAACTGACATTCGACAGGGCTAGCTGATGTCAATTAATTATTTTTAAGCCGTGAATACAAAATACAATTCTGTGCTTGAGATTTTCAGTGCAAAACCAAACAAGATCATCAAAATACACACTACATACATTCATATCCCACCAAATAGGTACATAAATGTGAAAGAATGTCAAGTTCTCGATAACGGCTTCGGTTACAAAAGAAGATCTAACTTTAAACCAACTTCTTTTGAAATAAGTACTTGAATCATGGTTCCTGCCATGCACAAGCTTCTTCAGTTGGTTTAATCAAACCCACCACCAACTTAAATCTTTGCTTTTAGTTCAATTTAGTCAAATCTGTTTCATCATCATCATTATCAGCGGAAAGACGTCCACTGCTGGACATAGGCCTCCCCACGCGTGTCGCCGGGGAAGCCTATGTTCGGTCCTGTGCGTCTCACATACATCGGCTCGGCTGTTGCGAGCCCGCGACCCTCACCAGGTCATCGGCCCATCCTGTAGGAGGCCGTCCAACGCAGCGTCTTCGGTACGCGGTACAAGTCTGTTGCAACTTGCCAAATTACACTATTGAAGCATGACAGACAATTTTTCTTTTCTTTAACTTAGAAGACAATTTTAAAAAAACAAGTTAAAAACCATTAAATATATGTATTTAAAACTAAAGTTCCTACCCCTGCCTTCGATTAATAAGTGAATGTTGAGCAAATCAATCACCGCGAGCGTCCGCGCGACAAGCTCGCGTCGCGGCGCGTCGCGGGGAGCGGGCGCGGGGAGCGTGCGCGGTGGAGCGTGACCGACTGACTCGCAGCTAATAGATATCAATTTATTACTCCTTTCCTTCTGACAAATTGACGGGATTTTTTAACCGGTGGTGGTTTGATGGAGATCAATGAATGCAAAGTTTGACGTATTTATTTTTTGTTTGTATAGCCGCTGGTAAACCACCGTTTATCAGCGGCTGTCATTGTTAATTCATGGTAATAAATCCTAGTGTGGATTTATTACCATAAATTATATATAATATTATGAACACGAAAGTAATTTTGTCTGTCTGACTGTTGTTACCTCATATCGGATTTGTATTACACATTAAACGTTTCATCCCCGGAATATTATTCTCTTCGGATTATTTTAGAATTTTGCGCGGGCGAAGTCGCTGGCAGAACTTAGTTAAAATGTGTTTTAGTAAATCAAAATTAACTGCGTAGTAATGTTTTCCTAAAATGACGATAAGATTACGCCGCGCCTACTCTTACACCCATTGCAGAAATTAACGCAGAATGGAGATTTTTTTAAAATTTGCCCTACACTAGGAATTTCTCCTGAATCGTGGGTGCGTTTACAAACATAATATAAACTTACGTTCACAAACAACCAGACCCGAAACGAATATCTATAGTCCATACAAATATTTGATCCGAGCGGGAATCGAACCCACGACACGCAGCGCAGCAGTCGTTCGCTCAACCACTGCTCCAACCGTGTCGTCTATTAATTAATTGATAGAATTTATAGTTGTAGAATATTAATAAGCTAAATATTAATCGTGTTTCAGGCAATACTCGTAATATGACAAGAACAACAAACATATCTCAATTTAGTTTTGGATTTTTGGACCACATTTTTACGAAACAAAACTGCCAAACTGTAGTATAGAAAATATACCAATTTTTTAAGTATCAATAAGTCAGTAGGTGTAATGTTGACTGAAATTATACAGAACTCCGAAGCAGTCTGCATAATTTAAAACAGTCCGCACTAATTATATCTTCCTGGAATAGAGACGTGGAGTCATACGCTGTAACTATTTCATTCTGTTAGGAATTTCCCAGTTGCAGACCAGTTTTGATTCGGATCATCAGTGACCGTTTGTTGACCTACGTAGGAATTAAAAAATTAATTAGGTACTTACGAACTTTGGGAATAATTCACCTATTCGTCAACTATAGATGTTAGCTTTGAAAGTTTAACACAAAAAAATCCATAACACACTCTCCGAATGCTCATGGCTCGCTAACTCGCCTACACTAGTTTTTGTGCGTGACTCCGCCCGGCTTTGTCTCGCTAGTCCAACTTTGCAACATTCCTCACATATTGGACAATCAGGCCGCAGTTGTGGAACTTCCACAAAAGGCTGCGTCAAAGTAAATACGCGTATTGTTGGATTCTGTTTGTACATAATATTTTTGAAAGCGACGCGTGGGTTCGTGCGTCTTAATGGACCGACGCCGACGACCTGACAAAGGCTGGCTGCGGAAGGGAGAAATGGGTTTTGTGGTTCTAATTTTAAAAGGCCTACGTCCTACTAGATGTAAATTCCGATAGGCCGGGTTGATCGATATTTCTTGATTATCGTTTTTCAGTCCCGTGGCTTATCCAACAGGAACTGTTTAGCAATAGTGTAGCATTTCATCGGTGAAAAAAATTCTGGAATCTGATTAAAACTTCCAAAGAAATAAATAAACAAATTTAAATATCAAATGCACAACATAGTTATAAAAATACTTGTATGTCTATAATTTTACCAGTTGTAACTTTTATGCGATACTGCAGCTTTGCGGCAAAAATAAATCCGGGGTAACCCCATTTCGTTTGTAGAACTGTTTCACAAAAAGCTTCACTACTAAACGTATAAATATAAAATGTCCGATACCGGCTATTGGCTCGAATCAAAGAGAAGCCGAAGCACGCCAATCCTTTGTCTTATCGCCGCCGTCGAGATTTATTCGAAAGTAGCGGTAAGTACAGTCCGCACCGCGCACCGCGCTCCGGTGCTCGGGGAAACGTTCGCATCGTGCTATCTTTGAATCCATTCTTATGTTATTTGAGCAAAACTCAAATTGTACGATATATTTGAGCAAAATATTGTAGATAAAATAAACACAAATTCTTGTCCACATTTTTCAGTTTTACGAGACCCAAAATATAAACTGCCTAGATATATTTTTAATTTATTTGAGTGAGCTTTAAAAATACATCGTATAAATATCCTAGTTTGTCCAAATAAACCGTGTTTTAACAGTTTTATGAACAGAGGTACTTCAAAATATGTTGGAAATAAAACGTGATAGCTTCATAAACCTGCACATTAGCATGCGAGCCCCAGTCGCACGGTACTGCACGCCGGCAGGGCAGCACTCCCACATATCGTCCTAGCCGCGCCAGATAGCGCTCACGCCTGGCCGCGAGCCAGCATCCGCACATCAACGTTCGAATTCAGTGCCGATAACCGGTTCCTCTACCCCGCGTTAGGAGAAGACGGCTGGTACACATTATAGAAGCAGAAGCAGAAGGCAACTCGATCTACAATATTCAGAAACTGGGTCATGGTGAAAGTCTCGGACTCTCGGAGATGCAATGTGACTAATAGTTCGCATGAGTTTAATTATACTTATGCGAATAAAAATAGCGACTATAAATCCATATTAACTAACAGTGTTGTTACCTAGTATGGATTTATTTATTCCCTGAAAACAGACTCTCACTATTATTTTGTATGAGACAGAATTTGAACTTCAAATCAAAACGGATATTATGTTGAACTTTTGCCCTTATTTTTCTCCAGTGGCACTTTGCACAAGACGCTTTGAAATATCAGAATATCTTCTCACATTACGAGTTCAAATAAATCCAAAGTTAAAGCTCAGTTAAACTTTATCGCCGGGAATCAATTGTTTCTTCGGAATTTACTTTATTTCATGTCGCAGCAGACGTCGAAGAACTCTCTTCTTTATTCTTCAGTTTGACGTTTAATATTAAATTATTTGCGTGTCTAGAGAAAATAAAAGAGCTGTATTTGTAGGTACTTACCTTCATACATATTTCTTGCAAATACAACTAAACTTGAATTTATACTTGAAAACCAATTCAATTTTGTTTTTGCTACAGAACCAAAAAAACATTGCTTCCTTTTATTTGAGAAGATTATGGGCAGACAAGGAGAAAACTACCTAGTCGGCTGGACTTTAAACTGGAAGATTATATCCTTGAAAACTGGAAGATTATATCCTTGATAAAAATGCTTGGCTAAATGCCGGGTGCTCTACAGCCTCAGCCGCTTGGTTTTTATGCGATATTTTTTACTATGCATGAATGTTAGATATTTTTGCATGATTACTTATATAAAGACTGCAATGTTGTGTAGTAAATAACATTTGCCTAATCTTCACCTTATTGCTGCCTAACAATACGATACGTCTTGGTCGTGTTTTTCATCAAATCGCAATATTTTTAGGTGTCCCGTTAGGATAATAATAAATGTTCTGCTTTTAGTGTTTAAAGTACACTACAATACGCCCCGTTCAATCTGTTAAATTTGAAGGTCAATTAACGCTTTCCATTTATTGCCTAGAAAAAGTTCTTCCCAAACTTCCACTTGTGTATCATAATTATTATCATATATGCATAGCTTTTGGTGCACTCTCATTAAAACTAGTGTTTTTTAGCTCTACAGATAAATTTGATGAAGTCGCATGAAGAAACATGGGATTCTTAAAACGATACTGATCACCAGCCACAGTAACAGCAGCACTAGCCAAATGAGGAGGCTTTAAAGAGGAATAATGAAATCACTCCACTTAATTAGTCAGTCAAAGTGGATTAAGAAATCTATGTGGATCAGTAAAGGATGCTCTTCCTTCCAACAGGTTTTTATTTTGATCACCGAAATGGGACACAAAACAGGAAAACTTTTTTTAATTTTATTGTTTTACAATAGGCCTATGAATTTTCTGGTTAAATTACTGAAATTATTTCAGTAGGTAGTCCTAGCCTTAAAACAGCTATCCAAAACAAAATCGCGACTCTTTAACTAAAATAAAGACACCAAAAAACTGCAAAATTTGGCCATAAATTCCGATCTGGCCATCCTACATGACATGCAAGCTGCTCGCATGCCATACTTTTATGCGAGTAACAAGCCTTAAACCTTATGTACCTAATAACTCAATTTTATTGCCCCCCGCGACAAACAGCGACAACGACATTCCCGACAGACATGATTCATCCGGCGACAATATAAACACGCAACTTGTCCCGCGCGTGACGTGAGTGTCTCATTGCTCACTAAAACTAACAGCTACATACTATAATATGTTTATTGCGTAGTGCGTCCACTAGTAGACTATGCCTCGGAGTTCTTCCGAAATCTTATTACTTATAGTTTGTGATTGTGATGTATTGCGACAACGTTACTTAGGTACTGAGAAAATATTTTATGAGTAAAGTTTTAGATTTGCTGCTGTTACATATAATCGTTTATTGGCTGATGAACAGAGAAATTCTAAAAAAACTAAGACATAACTTGGTCTTAAATCAAATGTATGACGAAAGAGAAGTTTTTTTGTAATCTCGATAGGTACCATAAATTATAATAATAATGATATCCATACGTACCTATCCTTTTTATGTACAAAAAAACACTACAAAGTACAAAATAACTTTAATTTCGGAAGTCGGTGTTTTTGGTGGTTTTTTCGTAAATTAACACCGACTTCCGAAATTAAAGTTATTTAGTAGTTTTTGTTTCCTTGGTTGTCAAATTTTTTCCAGCTCTTGGGATTGTAAACTAAACCACTAAACCGATTTTGATGAAATTTCAATGGGACTAATCGGAAAGTATATTATCCTTAACATAAAAGATTTTTTCATTAATGACGGAGTTATGAGGTAACAAAATACTTTACTTACTTTACTACTTACTTACTTTATTACTTTACTTTTACTTTTTTTTTATTATGTTATTGTTGCTGTTGTGTAGTGTCTGTGTCGAATAAATGTTTTCTATTCTATTCTATTCTATTCTATAAAAAAAATACAAGCGAATTGAGAAACTCCTTTTTTTTAAGTCAAGGGATACTCACTGACTGGTAGGAATATCAACGCACAGCCAAAAAAAAAATACTGGAACTAGGAAGATAACATTAGCACAATGCTTCCTTTAATGATGTGGGTGAGTAGGTACTAAGAAGAATTTTTTGTTAATTCATCAAAGGGGGAAAATCGTTTGTACTAAATCTGTGCTGACAAAGTCGCGCTAGTCAATGATATTTTATTATTAAATCTTTCACTGGTTCAACACACAGACGTCTCATAGCATACGCACTTGTGTCCAACTTCGCAGACTGGTAGCTAAACGCTTCAAAGCGATACAGCTGCATTGTGTGCTAATTGCGATAATTAGTAGTCAGCTAGTTGCAGCCCGAGTACATCGACTTTGTAGTTGTTTTCAAAGTTCTACTTTATATAATAATAGTTCAATA
Organism: Melanchra persicariae; assembly: GCA_947386135.1. Classification (NCBI taxonomy): domain Eukaryota; kingdom Metazoa; phylum Arthropoda; class Insecta; order Lepidoptera; family Noctuidae; genus Melanchra; species Melanchra persicariae. The sequence continues at coordinate 348,405 of OX376661.1, read as the reverse complement.
TGGTAATTGTAAATTCAGGTCTACAGAAACTAAGTTATTTTTAACCGATTTAAAAAAAAGCAGGAGGTTCTCAATTCGATAGCTTTTTTTTTGTTTATTCAGCGATATTTTCGTCAATTTGTCAACCGATTTGGATGATTATTTTTTGTTTTGAAGTGTATTTTTTTGTCCGGAAAAATAGTTACATATATTTAATTTGCATTAGATTTTGAACTTCATAATCTAGTAAACTCCTCAAATTAAAATCAGATAGGATATTGTTATGTTTATGTCAATCCCAAAGCAAAAATTAACTATGAGCTGGTTTAGACTTGAACTGCGAAGGTACACATAGTAACTCCTTATCGGGAAAAAGCGCAACCACTCATTATGGGAATAATGTTAATTTAGTTGTGGGATACCCCACAAGTAACGATCTTTGGCTTCACTGTATAACGAAGAAATAATGTTAATTCTTTTTTTAGGGTTCCGTACCCAAAGGGTAAAAACGGGACCATATTACTAAGACTCCGCGGTCCGTCTGCCCATCTGTCTGCTAGTTTGTCTGTCTGTCTGTCGGTCACTAGGCTGTATCTCATGAACCGTGATAGGTAGACAAATACTAAACAAACAACAAACGTGATGCTTTTTTATAGATAATGGTACGGAATTCTTCGTGCGCGAGTCCGACTCGCACTTGCCCGGTTTTTTCTTCATTGTGTAATCTGGAGGTATTGCTAACTTTGAACTTCGAGGAATCATACAAGATTGTGAGTAGTTTTCCTCACTGTAAAGAGCAAACGCCCACACATTACGTCAATCAATACAATGAAACTTTTTTGGGAAATAAATTCGTGTAGGTGGACGTCGATAGAAACGGGCTTTCTTCTGAATCTGAAGGGGCTATTTTGGTCTACAATCAGATTGAACGGGAATTATTAAGGTTTCTCTTAAAGTCTTAGATATTATTACCTTAAATGGAACTACCCGCGAGTTAGTACGGCCATGTGCGAGTCGAACTTGCGAAAATAAACTGCCCCTCGCAAATAAATAAATCGTCTGTTTATGACGAAGAATGCTAATGAAGGATTAGAATGCCAGGCCAACGGGGCCCTATTACTAACTAAGCCTGACTGTCCGTCCGTCCGTCCGTCCGCCTGTGTGTCAGCGGGCTGTATCTCAAGAACCGTATTAGGCAGACAGTTGAAATTTTCAGTGAATATTTCTATTGCCACTATAGCTACAAATAACAAAAATTAATTAAAAGTTAAAGGGGCACCACACAGGTAAGTAAGCTTATCAACCAATTTGTTTTGTTGTCAGTTAACTTTGGAAAATTGACTTTAAAAGAAAAGAAAGAAAAATATTTATTTGTACCTCGCACAAGACCACCTAATTCCTAAAAATTATCGTATGTGCGCTGTGATCAACAATAGCTTCCACCGAAGGGCTTCATCACATGGTCCGTACCATGTGGTAAGGTACACATAACATCTAATGAAACCACCAGTTTCCACGAAATTTACATTATTGTCGAAATAGCCTCGTTTTGAACGTTATTTCTATGTAGATACGACAATAACAGCTCTGTTTTGTGTTTAGATTCCAGTTTGTTTTCATAAATGTAAATAAAACGAGTCATTTTACACGAGTATGTCCTCTCGGCCGCCGGCGCCGCTCACATTGAAAACTCATTTTAATATCATACACAATGACAATGACATTATTGTCTTGTGTTTAAAAATATATTTTTTTTGTTGTATCCTTCGAAAATGATTTTAAATGGGTAAGAATGAAGAATAAATTGTATTGTTTTCTATTTAGAGTATTTATTCGGGTACTGCAAACTGTTATTAGATTCTTTTGTTACCAAATTCTTGGCAACGACCCGTCGTTTGTAAAACAGTGGCCGGTAAATAATAATGAGCTCGCCCGCTGTTACAAAATGTTACAGTTTAATAGTTAATATTAGTTGTTGAAGTATATCAGTACAGCTGGTAAAGCCCAAGGTTTTCATTATTCAAGTTTCTCATTCGAAAAATATTTTGGCAGTCAACTTTATCTTTCAATGTTGATTTTGTATAAGAGTTTGTGAATGAAAATAGATCAAGTATAGATCGACTACTATTCAAATATAAATTAAAATAATATTATCCAGTATTCATGAGAAATACTATCGAAAAAGGCTTTGTGATTTCTAAGAAAGCGAGATAAGTCAAAGTTATATTTTTTCTTACTGTTGCTCTTGAAATAGGACCTAAGACAACTCGATGTGCCGTCAGCTCTACGTGTTTTCTTAGAGTTACGAACATTCCTCTCCCCGTCAGCCGGGTGGCACATTATCGCACATTCTATCTGTTTCCATAATTCATACAAAAACATTCGAGCGCTCAAACGGGCTGCCCAACCTTTATCTATCACATTACCGATAAAATGCTCCATTTGAATTTCGAGGAAAAACCACAGTGAAGGCAGAAACAGTGATTCAACTTTGAATGAATGGCCAATTAGTACCGGACCACAAGGAGTTATTTTTTTAGCTTTAGGGGTCAGTCCGTTCACGTAATGCCTGTATATAATGAAACGCATATTAATTTGTTCCCTATGATCTCTGAATTACAGCAATTATAGTTATATTGTTTAACCTTTTTAGCGTGATAAAATAACTCCACGTGTTCAAAAGTTCATACCAGAAGGCCAATTCTATTAACGGGTCATGCGAAAAACATGATATCAGAATGCGATGCGATTTTATGACACTGGGAAATGGGATTTTGCCAACTTAACAAATTGAGAAACTCCTCCATTTGTGAAGTCGTTTAAAGAGAGAAGTCATAAATCTACTGAAGTGAAAATATAATATGTTATAAACTCGTTATTTTCTGGTGAGATTATTCTGTAAAGATGTAGGTATTGCATCATCAAAAGAAGAAAGAGCATTTCTCGAAGTAGTACTGTTAGCCATCACAGCACCTTTCAGCGTCTGTATTCAGTATTACCCATGAGCTACATTTCGTATTCTGAAATAATAAATGTGGGTATTCAGGACAAATACATACTCTCGAAACGGCATCAACTGTGTTTGTCCTTGATAAAAGTGAAAATCATAAGAACTGATTGCGCCACTATGATGCAGGCGATCTTTCGTCCTGCACCTATCTAAACTGGGCTCGTTCGCTGATCGCAACACTACACAACAGCGGTTTCATCGATACCCTGACTGGCCGGAGCTTTACAGTGGATTTACAGACTTATGTTGGACCAACTGTTCGGTACTGAAGGATTCATCGTTAAAAATAATTTGCTACATATCTAGTTTTTGCATATAAATGTTTCAATAAATAAATTTTTGAATTAAAACATTCACTTATTTTAAAGTTTTTCTTTCCTTTTTGCACTGCAGGAAAAGCTAAGCTAAGTTGCCGCTGAGCTTCTACAGAAAGATAGCGGCTATTACGATTTACATCATGTCGCAAGATAATGTGCTATTGGTACTATAAAAACCGGTAACACAATAAAACTCCTCGGAATCGAATGTAGAAACCTCACACATGCACGCAACTCGTTGCTATTCTCTCTCTATCTGCTTTTAACGCTAACATTTATATCTTCTTCCTACTTTAAGTGTGGCAGAGTAAAAAACATTCATCAGTCCAGCCATCCATCCTTCTGAATTTTTACGATTATAATCAAATTGAAGTAGGTAGGTGATGGGTTTGCTCTTGACTCTAGTCAATGTCAGATATGACAGGGACAAAGTCTACGATGGAGCGAGCTTACCCAGAAGGAGCCTGTTCACTCTAACTTTGAAGAGATTAGGGCTGTAAGTTAGTATAATAAAACACTGAGTTAGAGCATTTGTAAACATTTGGTTTTCATTTGCTCTTAATGTCTTGCTTATGCTTTCCATCAGATGCTCTTATGATGCAGAAATAAACTTGAATCTTATCCATACCCGAGCAACTCCTAATAAGTATCTGAAAGGCAGAAATACATTTATTATTATCATAATAATTGAATCATCAAGCAAATTCTAACTCTATTTCATCTCGCATACAATTTATATAAAGTTCTCAGTCCCACCCTTTTCCCGGGACTCTTGTGTCACAGGAAAGTTAGCATGGATTTTGACCACACAAGGGTGGTTGAAAAATGGTGATGAAGAGGATGCTTAGGATATATCTACATCTGTTTTTTTTTAAATACAATGAGCACTTAGGCTTGTTTCACACGTACTACAACCACACCACAACACGTGGGCGCTAATTGTATTGCAATATATTTATATTCATGATTTAATTTCTATAAAACTTTGCTAAGGCACTTGGCTGAAAGTCACACATATCCAACAAACTGTCATTGAAGCTGAAATACGATTTCGGCTGGAAGTGAGGCCGTGGCTTCCCGACGTGAACAAATTCTCGGAACAGATCCACTCCTGTGAGTTCGCTCCGCAAAACCTGTGCAGCACCGTTGGCTACTGTGCATTTGGGTGGAGTTGGGCTGGCTAATGTAGCCACTTTCGCATTTATATAATTTGTAACAGAATAAACGCAATACCTCTTAAGGGGTCATTGTACTCATCAATATGAACAACTTACACTATGGTATCAACACTGAAATCGCGAAAAAAAATCCGGCCAATTGCAGACGGACAGACAGACGGACAGACCGACGGACAGACAGACGGACAGACAGATGGACAGACAGACGGACAGACAGACGGACAGGCAGACGGACAGACAGACGGACAGACAGAAGGACTGCAGATATTTTTTCGCGATTTCGGTGTTGGTCCCATTAGTCCAGTCATATTACGCCGAAAATAAGGGAAACTTAGCATTATTTCTTAACTCTGATTTTTTGCCGTTAACGTATAAGTATAGTATAGGCAGAGAAAAAGAAGTATGTGAAAATGTATGCCGCGAAAAGCAAAGATGTTCGCTTTTTTTAGTAAAACATTTAATTTCATTACTAACTCGATGGGAACAAATATAATATTAACTGGCTGTATTTGGAGCATTTATAGAAGAGATCGAGTTTTATAAGTAGGTCAGTAATTTGAATCCGTAACAAACCTACTTTTATTAAAGAATAAAAAAAAAATATTTTGCACTTCCAGCTAAAAAATTACTTCTTTCTTTTCATAAAATTACTTAATTAAATATTTTAATTAGCCAACCAACAAAATTGGACATTATTGTTAGCGCAAGTTATTAATACCAGTTTTTATTTTTAATCCGTATTTATAACGACTTTCCTTATGGCGAAAATGTTTAATTTTGACAAAATAAATAATTTTACCGATTTTCTACACATTGTAAAAAAAAAATATAGATAACTTGCTTTTCTTAACTTTTATTGAAATTAACGCGTTTTTGTTTTTTCAGAATGACCCAGTTATGGAAAATGTTTATTTTTTTATATTTTTAGAAACTATGATCAAATACACTATTCAAGAAAAAAATCAGTCTTTGCAAGGTTCAAGGCTAGTTTGACTGGCCTACATAGTAAACATTTTTCATAAGGAAGAGTACGATGACCCTATATATGAGGTAATACTGCGTTTATTGTTACACGATGTAGGTATATTATGTGCTTATGAATTCTATGTTACGTAGTAATTCTGATTATTAGCTCCAGTCATTTTTCCGCTTTTGAGTAGCAATACCTATAACAGACGAACATCTTAAATTGCTTTGTAACATTTTTCTTGCTCGTGTTTTATAATTATTGGTGTTTTATAATTATTTTGGAGAGTGTGCAACGGAATTACATAGTTTGATTCCGCCTAGCCCGTTCCATCATCGGACCACAAGACGTACGGCGATCCCCACCAACCGTGTCTCCACGTTGCCGTCGTGGTGGGGCTTGCGTGTCTCAATGATCTTGGGGGCTTTGCCGGTAGAGCCACTCATGCCGGAAGGTCCCAAGTGAGAGACCAGACCAAGAGAGACACAAGAGGGGCACACCGTTCGGAGACTTGAGCAGTGTTCGGGTCCTCGGACGGTGTGCGTCTCATTGGCTTGCTCGCTGCTCTCTGGTACGCGTCTGATCATCAGACGTGACTGTGAGGGCAGCGAGCAAGCAGTGAGAGAGAGGGAGAAAGGAGGGGAGAAAGGGACCGCACCCTCAAAAAGGAAACTATGGATAAAGGCACTGAAAGAGAAGTTGTACCCAAGGGCGGTCCGGACTGCATAGCAGAAAGGGAATCCGCCACGCTTTACGCGTCAAGCCCCTCGTATTCCCCACCAACCGTGTCTCCACGTTGTCGTCGTGGTGGGGCTTGCGTGTCTCAATGATCTTGGGGGCTTTGCCGGTAGAGCCACTCATGCCGGAAGGTCCCAAGTGAGAGACCAGACCAAGAGAGACACAAGAGGGGCACACCGTTCGGAGACTTGAGCAGTGTTCGGGTCCTCGGACGGTGTGCGTCTCATTGGCTTGCTCGCTGCTCTCTGGTACGCGTCTGATCACCAGACGTGACTGTGAGGGCAGCGAGCAAGCACTGAGAGAGAGGGGGAGAGGAGAGGAGATAGGGACCGCACCCTCAAAAAGGAAATCATGGACAGGCCTGCTAAAAAGATATTACCCCAGGGCGGTTCGGACTGCACAGCAGTCCGGGAATCCGCCACGCCTAGTGCGTCAAGCCCCTCGTATTCTGGGGGGGGCAACAGGGCTGTCCGCACTCCGCTTGCCAAGGGCAACAGTGGCCGAGGAGGCCCCCGATTCGAAACGTCCTTTGAGGAACTAATCGGGTTCAATTTTGGCTCACCCGACAAAGTGTCGGTCGGGCAGAGCGCGGGAAGTGGCGCTCTATATTGGGAGGAGGGCTCGCTTGAGTGTCGCACGGGTGAAGAGTCGGAGTCCGAGTTGGACTCCGACGACCTAGCGACCTTAAGCTCGGCGAGCTCTGAACCCGTGAGAGCGGGAGCTGCTGCGGAGGACCCTAGGTCCTTCCGCAAGCGGCCCAGAACGGAGGGGGACCGGGGGTCGTCTGGCAGCGAGGAGGTTGCCTCGGCTCGCAAGATCCCCACCAGTAGGCGGGGTAAGGGCCGAGAGGGAGGCAAGGGGAGATTGCCCGCCTCCAAGGTGGCTGGCCAGCGAGCCGAGGGGCTCGTCGCTGACGGACGACCCCCCGGAGAGGGCGGTCGCAGGGCTCCTGGTTCGGAGTCCTCCGGCGGTGAGCCGGATGACTCCGGACAGGAGCGTGTTCGGAGGGCCGGGTTTGCGGAGGTTGTAGAGGCCGCGCTTCGCGATGTGGCCTTGAAGAGGAAGTTGTCCTCCAAGAACAAGGCCATAAGCGAGGCGATGGCCTCCATTCTGGCAGCAGCGGAGGGTAACCCAGGGGGGCCTCCGCGGGACGAGATGTCCAAGCTGCGGGCGGAGGTCGCCCGCTTGGCTGCCGCCACGGAGCGCCTCCAGAGGGAGAATGCGGGGCTCCGAGCAGACCTGGCCAGGCTCCAAGGAGCCGGCCCTCAGGGGGCGCCTGAAGGGGGGCGCAGGGAGAACAGCCGGCCCGTGCCGCAGGAGGGCCAGGTGCTGGACCTGGTGCGGCAGGAGATGGCTGCCTTCCAGGCGCGGTTTTCCGTCCTGGAGGGCATCGTCCTGCGCCCCCCGTTAGCGGCGAGTGGGAAGGCTCCAGGCCGGAAGGCGGCGTCGTACGCGGCCGCCGTGGCTGCCACACCGGGGTCGTCCGGCCAGGACAAAGGGTCCGGGCCGGCACCCGTGAAGCCGGTGCCGGGAAAACCGGACCCGGCCCCGGGAAGGAAGAGGAAGGGTGGGGTTGCTGCGCGGACGGCGAAGGCTCCTGCGCCGTCTGAGCAGCAGCTCCCCCCGGCTTCCTCGCCTTCAGCTCCTCCCCCGGCTCAAGCCGAATGGCAAGTTGCCGGGGAGAAGAAGAAGGCGGGAAAGGCAGCCAGGGCGGCCAAGAGGCGGGAGAGGAAGCGGCGGCAGAAGGCGCGAAGCGTCGCGGCTGCGCTCCGCCCCCCGAAAACCGCGGCTGTAGTGCTAACACTACAGCCGGACGCGGCGAAGCGGGGCGTGACGTACGCGGACGTGCTCACCAAGGCGAAGGAGACGGTGAACCTTGGTGAGCTAGGCATCGTAGGGGGCCTTCGGCTCCGGGTCACCATGACTGGGGCCCGGATGCTGGAGATCTCCGGGGCAGCCAGCGGCCCAACCGCGGACGCTCTAGCCGAAAGGCTTAGGGCGTCCCTAAGCGCGGACGATGCCCGAGTGTCCAGGCCCACCAAGCGCATCGACATGCGCATCTTGGGCCTGGACGACTCCGTCACGGAGGCGGAGGTGGTGGCCGCCGTCGTTAGGACGGGGGGGTGCTCAGCAGAGGAGGTGAAGGCGGGCACCCTACGTCCTGACAACACGGGCATGCGCACCATTGTGGTGAGCTGCCCCGTGTCGGCGGCCAAAACCATATCGGAGGGCCGAAGGTTTTTGGTGGGTTGGGTTTCCGCGCAGGTCAAACTGCTGGAACCCCGACCTCTGAGGTGCTTCCGGTGCCAAGTGGGCCACCATGTGGGAGCTCAATGCACCTCGGAGGTGGACCGCAGCGGTCTTTGTTTCCGCTGCGGTCAGCCCGGTCACAGGGCCGGCTCTTGCGTCGCCGCGCCGCACTGCGTGGTCTGTGCGGCAGCTGGCAAGCCGGCCGACCACTGGGCTGGGGGTAGGGCCTGCGCCCCACCCGCCAAAGCCGGAAATCGGAGAAAGCCCTCCGCCACCGCCGTCTCCGCCGCGACCGCCGCCACCGCCGCCGCTTCCTCTGCCGCCAAAGCCGGTCCCACTGCGGCTGCTGCTACTGCAACAGCCGCAGTAGAGCCCCTACAACGGGCTCCGGAGGGGGCTGAAATGGAGTGCCAGTAATGGCCCCATTTCACCCCCTCCTGTTGAACGTCAGCCACTGCGCCGCCCAGGAACTGATGCTCCTGAGCATGGCGCAGTGACTGATGCCTGTGGACGGCGAGCAATGGGTAGCTCGCCGTCCGATCAGAACAGGCCCGGGTTGACGGCGCGCTGTGTTCTACGCGCGCCAAGCCAGCAGTCGTCAGCATGGGTTGGGGCCCGTTAAGGCCAGAGCCTACCAGGGTTGCGGATTTGTTCGAAAGAGTTACCGCGGCCCTGGGAAGAAAGGCACTAGGAGGACTAAAGGGTGGGTTTTAGTCAGTAAAAGTCTGACACTCCCTGCCGCTCCACCCAGAGCGGGAGGGGTCATTTGATGATTTCCCATCCTAGAAAAAAAAAAAAAAAAAAAAAAAAAAAAAAAAAAAGCCCCTCGTATTCTGGGGGGGGCAACAGTGCTCTTTATTCTCCGCTTGCCAAGTGCAACAGTGGCCGAGGAGGCTCCCGATCCAAGCCGTCCTTTCAGGACTTGATCGGGTTTAGTTTTAGTTCGCTTAACAAAGCGTCGGTCGGACGGAGCGCGGGCAGAGGCTCGCTTGAGCGTCGCGCGGGTGCAGAGTCAGAGTCCGAGTTAGACTCCGACGACCTGGTGACTGTAAGCTCGGCGAGCTCTGGACCCGAGAGGGCAGGGACTGCAGCGGAGGACTCTAGGTCCTTCCGCAAGCGGCCTAGACCGGAGGACGACCGGGGGTCGTCCTGCAGCGAGGAGGTAGCCTCGGCCCGAAAAATCCCCACCAGTAGACGGGGTAAGGGCCGAGAGGGAGGCAAGGGGAGATTGCCCGCCTCCAAGGTGGCTGGCCAGCGAGCCGAGGAGCTCGTCGCTGACGGACGACCCCCCGGAGAGGGCGGTCGCGGGGCTCCTGGTTCGGAGCCCTCCGGCGGTGAGCCGGATGACCGGAGGGCCGGGTTTGCGGAGGTGGTGGAGGCCGCGCTTCGCGATGTGGCCTTGAAGAGGAAGCTTTCCTCAAAGAACAAGGCCATAAGCGAGGCGATGGCCTCCATTCTGGCGGACCAAGTGTCAACAAAGTGTGGACAAAGTGTCCGGGCCGGCACCCGCGAAGCCGGTGTCGGGAAAACCGGACCCGGCCCCGGGAAAGAAGAGGAAGGGTGGGGTGGCTGCACGGACGGCGAAGGCCCCTGCGCCAGCCGTGCAGCAGCTCCCCCCGGCTTCCTCGCCTTCTGAACCTCCCCCGGCTCAAGCCGAATGGCAAGTGGGCGGGGAGAAGAAGAGGGCGGGAAAGGCAGCCAGGGCGGCAAAGAGGCGGGAGAGAAGGCGGCGGCAGAGAGCGCGAGGCGTCGCGGCTGCGCTCCGCGCCCCGAAGACCGCGGCTGTAGTGATAACGCTGCAGCCGGACGCGGTGAAGAGGGGCGTGACGTATGCCAACACGCTCACCAAAGCCAAGGAGGCCATCAACCTCGGTGAGCTTGGCATCGTCGGGGGTCTCCGGCTCAGGGTCACCATGACCGGGGCCAGGATGCTCGAGATCCCTGGAGCAGACAGCGGTCCGGCCGCGGACACTCTAGCCGAAAGGCTTAGGGCGTCCTTGGGCGCGGATTACGTCCGAGTGTCCAGGCCCACGAAGTGCATAGACATGCGCATTTTGGGCCTGGACGACTCCGTCACGGAGGGGGAGGTGTTGGCCGCCGTCGTCAGGACGGGGGGGTGCTCTACAGAGGAGGTGAAGGTGGGCACCATCCGTCCTGACAACACGGGCATGCGAACCGTAGTGGTGAGCTGCCCCGTGTCGGCGGCCAAGAAAGTTTCGGAGGGCCGAAGGCTCTTGGTGGGCTGGGTCTCTGCGCAGGTGAAACTGCTGGAGCCCAGACCTCTGAGGTGCTTCCGTTGCCAGGTTGGCAACCACGTCGGAGCACTTTGCACCTCGGAGGTGGACCGCAGTGACCACTGCTTCCGCTGTGGTCAGCCCGGTCACAGGGCCGGCTCGTGCGACGCCGCGCCGCACTGCTTCGCATGTGCGGCAGCTGGCAAGCCGGCCGATCACTGGGCTGGGGGCAAAGCCTGCGGTCCACCCGCCAGGGCCGGGTCGAGGAGAAAACCCTCCTCCACCGCCGCCGCCGCCGCCGTCGCTTCCGCCGCAGCCGCCGCCACCGTCGCCGCCGCTGCCACTGCTCGGGAGGGGGCCGAAATGGAGTGCCAGTAATGGCCCCATTTCGCCTCCTCCAGACGAACGTTAGTCGCTGCGCCTCTCAGGAACTGACGCTCCTGAGCAAGGCGCAGTGACTGACGCCTGCGGACAGCGAGCAATGGGTAGCTCGCTGTCCGATCAGGTCAGGCCAGAGTCGACGGCGCGTTTCACTCCGAACGCGCCGGAAAGAGCAGTCAGCAACGGAGACGGGGCCCGCCAGGGCCAGAGCCTGCCAGGGTTGCGGAATATGTTCGAAAGAGTTACCGCGGCCCTGGGAAGAAAGGCACTAGGAGGACTAAAGGGTGGGTTTTAGTCAGTAAAAGTCTGACACTCCCTGCCGCTCCACCCAGAGCGGGAGGGGTCATTTGATGATTTCCCATCCTATAAAAAAAAAAAAAAAAAAAAACATACATAGTGGACATCCCACCCACACGCACAAAGCGTTTTGGGAATACATTCATTGTGCGTACAGCTAAGGAGTGGAATTCCCTGCCAGGGTCTGTGTTTCCTGATAGCTACAACCTGGGAGTCTTTAAGTCAAGAGTAAATAGGTTACTTCTAGGCAAACGTGCTCCATCTTCGACCACATCGTCGCTTACCATCAGGTGAGATAGTGGTCAAGCACTTGCCTATCAATAATTTAAAAAAAAAAAAAAAAAAATATTAAGACGAAAGACATCAGTTACAGTCATCGGCACGAATCTTGAGCGCTGACCTTCACCTGCGAAGAAGTAAATTACTGGGTCTTTAGTGGTATGAGGTGTAAATGGAAAGTAACGTACTAAAATCACTTGAAGGTATTCAAGCATATTAGCGCGTGACTTACAGAATTTTCTAACCAAGAAAATATATTGAAAGTATCTGTAATACAGTAAAGTATTGAATGTTCCGACGCAAAGCCGATCAAACAGACCGATACATAGCTAAAAGGACGAATAAACACCAACAGCTGAGTCAAAAGAAAGAGTTTAGCTGATGTGAAAATATGCTCGGAGTTTGCAAACATCTAAATATCCTAAAGCTTCTCAGACGTCTTCAAAGATACCGACATATCTGTGTATGTATGTAGATGTGCGTATGTGTGTCTGTTTGTAAGTGACTGCGGACATTTGTGTGTGTGTGTGTGCGATCTTGTTAGAAACGTGGAGCTTTTCTTTTGTAATAAAAGATGAAAGACGTAAATATCGCGCAGTTAATGCCAACTGATGTGCGTGCTTACGGCGCCTTTGTTAGCAGATCAACTTTCATCTCGGTTACATTTCTGTAAACATCCAGAGACGTACGCAATCAAATATTAATTATGAATGTGCTTGAAAGAATAATTCGTTTATCTTTATTTTCTTTTATTTCAGTGGAAACCAATCAAAATATATTTTTTTCTGAAACAATTTCATAATGTTCATTGTTCATATTTAAGAGGATAAAAATGTTTAGTAGATCAATCCAGGTGATTGAGAAGTGATAAATTATTTATGTCAGACTTGAGATAGCTTTTAATCCCGCAAATATCACAAGACTTAGAACTAAAACCGTTGACGGAGTGACGTGACGTTCATGTACGAGACTTTTCCTACGAAGAAAAAACTCTGTGTAAATAAAAAATAGCGCGAATTCTAAGAAAATAAATTCTATTCAGTGGCTTTAAATGGCGAGAACTCTCCGCGAAGTCGGCAAATACGAGAACATTTATATTTAGAGGATGTCGCAGGCATTTATTCATAGTTTTGAAAGGAAAAGTGTTGTTTCTTTCTACGCGTCATCTACGAGTAGTATTTTATAAGCTTAGTCAGTTGTATTTTTTACCAACTTTAAGAAAGTGATTTTTCTAAGAAAGTAAAATATTTTACTTTAAGGCATCCTAGTATGGCAACCCCGAAAGTTTCAATTCGAATAATATGGCTTAGGTAACCTATTGGTCTTGCATAATTACTAGATTTAATATGTCTGCTAACTTTGTATTTTAGTTAAACGTTCATAAACATTAATGTCGTGTTCCGCCCCGGGCGCGTAGTATTTCGTAGCCGCGCTACGCCACTACGAAACTGCTACGGTATTCACAGTCCAATGATACACGGAGGTTTGTTGTTTAAATAAAACGTACGTTTGTTTGAATAAATGCTGTTTAGTTGGAGATCATTTCATGAATAGTGCACCACAAGTTTTAGAATGTGCATTTCAATAGATCTGATATTCCCAATTTTATACACTCCTTGCAAAGAAACGGTTGCCTAAGGAAATTGACGGTCCAAGGCGGATATCAGTCAATTCAATTTAACTTAATTGTTTGACATAGACTACGTAAACTCATAATCATGTAGATTAATAGCCTTGAAGTGAATTCTGGCACTTTGTCTCATAAAACTTAGATAAATTCAGTAAAATCGATGTACCCGTCGAAACAATAAGAAGTAGTCAGCAATACAAACAAGAAGGTTTACGGAACGAGTGTGCCCTCCCCTTGTCAAAATCACAGCTTGCATCCTGCTGGGCATGCTTTCCACGATATTTTTAATAACGTCTTGTGGAATACGTTCCCAGTCTTCTGCAATTACTGTTTTTAGCTCCCTGATGTTCCGTGGAGCAGATTGCATTGAAAAAACTCAAAGCATTAATTTCAATTAAACCCTTTACAGTTACTTTATTTGAGTTAAGGCCAGGACTTCGAGCATATCGCATAATATATGGCATATCTAAACACGGATCTTCTGGCATATACTCTTCCACGTCGCCAGAACGGTGAGCGCTAGCATTGTCGTCCATAAAAATGAAATCTTCTCCAAGAACAGTTAATGCGGGTTGTGCATGTGGAATTAGGACTTCCGTTATGTACTGAGGTGCATTTAATGTTCTATTTTTTTTTTCAAAACTGACTCCGTACTCTTCGTCGAATTAATTGGTGACAAAACATAACGGAGCCTCCGCCATAAGGAATGATTTCTTCAACACACACATCTGCATAGCGTTCCCCTGGTTTTTGCAGCACTCGCCGGCGTTGATCCTCACCATATAAAGAGATTCATCAGAAAACAATACTTTGTTGCAGTCATCCAGAGACAATGATGCACAATTTCGAGCAACCTGAAGTCGAGCAACTCGGTGCCCACGGAGTAATTCAGGGCCCCGGGCCAGGCGGTAACTGTTAATATCGGCAGCCAAGAGCCTCCTACAGACCGCCCACAAAATAACATCTACTCTTCTAAGAAGTGAGAAGAGTATTGTTATTTTGTGGACGGTCTGTAGGAGTGCAAGACTCTTCTTTCGATCCCGTTACGCCTGACTTACCAAAAACGTTCTGTTTATCGCTTTCTTCCTGAACCTGGTCTTCTTTTGACTGAACTGGTCTCTTGATACCGTTCCCAAGTCCTCTGGGCAGTTGAACGCCTCATACTTAACTGCTGAGATACCTAAGTTTACTAACAACTTTCTTCAAGTAGCGCTATAAAATTAAAAAGTGGTATTGAATGTAAAAAGAACAATGAAAATTATTAATTAATGTAAATTATCTAAAACATTTTATAGTAATAAGCAAGCAAACAATTTCAACAATTCGCGCCATTCATGAAGCAATTTTACAGTGATCATTAGTTTAGTTTTTAAGAGCCATTTAAGCTCGTATTCTGAAGGAAGAATTAGAATTAGATTTATTTTGCTAGTGACAATGAGGCCGTTGTGTGACGATGCTCGACGTCATCACGTCATTTCGCGCCAACTGGGTCAAGTTCCCGCCACCGGAGCCAGCTGCCAGCATCCGCGAGGGACAGATCTCGATACACACTCTGAGATGAACTGAATATGTGCCAAAGAACGATCGGTGAATGTTATTAGCCTTTTGAGTTATTCTAATTAGCTCAATTTATTATGAACTGCTGAAACGTTTGATGATTAGTCATCAAACGTTAATAAAGTTCTGAGATAAGAAATTCTTTAGATAATAAATCGAGTTTGTGTCTAAGTAACAGCAGCCTCACGCGTCGACCTCCGAGGTTAAGCGACGCCTGTGAAGGAAGGTCCGCGGAAGAGTGACCATCTTGCCATACCGAGAACACGCCGTGCCTCGGTAGGTAAGCACTGCGGGTATCGGCTGACATTGTTAAGTCATTCACAGTCGTTACTAATTTTCAGAAGCTAGAAAAAAAATAGCTTAGCTCAAGAGCTATTGTCGGTGTTACCCATTTACTAGATTGTGAAAAATACTAGTATTCAGCTGCATGTAGTTATACTGGAAGCCGACCCCGACATGGTTGGGCTAGGTAGAGTGTTTGCGGAGAAGGCACGGCTCCCTGTCGTTTCGAGCGACACAGGTCCTCAAGGGGCATGGCTGCTTCGGGAGATTCCTGTGTCGCATAGGCAGGGAGCCGGACGCTCGGTGTCACCACTGCGTCGACTGTCGGGAGGACACGGCGCGGCATACGCTGGCAGAGTGTGCCGCTTGGGAGGAGCCGCGCCGTGCCCTCGTCTCTGTGGTAGGCAGTGACCTCTCGCTGCCGGCTGTAGTACGTTCTATGGTCGGCGGTGAGGAGTCCTGGGACGCGGTGGTCTCCTTCTGCGAAACTGTCATCGCGCAGAAGGAGGCTGCGGAAAGGGAGAGGGAGATGTCGAGTGCTCTCCCGGCCCGCAGCAGGCGCACCGGGCGTCGGAGGAGGGCGTACGCTGCCCTCCTTCTGCCCCCCTAACTGGGTCCGGGGCGGCGGACTTTGGGATGTCCGTTGCCTCCCATTCATCCGGACCCGAGGTGGCGGCGCGTGGTGTTCCCGTGCGCCCCTCTGACGTCGCGGGGGGAGTTAAACACCTCACTCCCCCCGCGTACGAGATGTGGCCCGCAGAGGCGGGCCACCAGCCGGGGATTACGGAAGTCGCATATGTTCCCGCGATCCCCGGCGTAGGTGGAAGATGGAACACCGGGGTGGTTTTAGTCAGTAAGAGTCTGACAGACCCCTCCGCCCGCCCCAGGGCGGAGGACATCCATGAGGATTTCCCCCCGTAAAAAAAAAAAAAAAAAAGGTAGAGTGTTTGCAGGAAAGTTTTTGGCCAAATAAAATTACCGAAAAATTGAAGCAAGATAAAGATGAAGAACAAGCTAAAAGGTTTCCTATTTAACTTTTTTGTGACCGTCAACTGACTTATAACGAATTGCTAAATAAACTTTCTTAACCAGCTTTATGTTTTTTGTTAACACTAAACTTTGATGATCGTACTAGTTCCGTATATTACTATTTGGGAAAGCTGGGTTCTGACCGGTGTTACGGGGCGTATTGTAACATGTTACAAAACGAGCATTCGTGCAGTCAGTACGTGACAACCACGAACACGCGCATGTTACAAGAATTTTAGGACACGGCGTATCGTAACATGCTTGCTGCGAATGGTACATTACGGCTCGGATCACCGGTCCGTAGGCTTACGAGGACATTGATTATCCTGGCAATCAACGATTTGTACACAAAACTTTATTTGACAGTAATTCTAGCCTGGTTTTGAAGATCATGTGACCCAAAAAAAAAATTCAGTATGTTAATGTCTAGGGGTCTTTTAGTTAAGAGTGAATAGGTTACTTATAGGCAAGTAATCTATCGTTAACCAAATTAACGGTGAGATAGTGGTTAAAATCAAGCCTATCAGCAATATTTTCAAAAGGTTAAAGGTTTAACAGTTATTTCTGTACTAAGCTCAACTCTTGACAAAGCCTAGTACTTTCTACAAGTATAGGTAGTAAAAGTTGTTTGCGAGCGTCGGGTCGTCTGTCGGCGGTCGTCGGGCCCGCCCGTCTCGTGTCGGCGGGAGACTGCTGCGTCGCGGCTAACAAGCAGCTGGCGTCCTGTGCGGCCATACATGTCCACCAGATATTTACTGATGGTTCCGAGTATTTGCATTTGAGACTGAGTTAAGAGAAAGCTGACGTGTGCTATTAGAAAGTTGGGGGAAGTTGCAATGGAGTTAGCTATGCAACAATAATTTTGTGAGCTGAAGTCAAACCAAATAGTTTTCCTGCATTTTTGTGCTACTGTTTTTAACTGTTTTCAGGCATTTTAACAACTTCGTGGACCAAGGTTCCGCCGATAGCGGACACACGGATAGAGTAGCCGATAATTCTAAGCTGCAACCGAAATTATATAAGGTTCCCAGTTTTCAAGAAAATCAACTCAAAATACATTGTTCGAAAGCTTTGTATGCTTAGCCTTTGACTCATAGTTTGCGAATCACAGTATTAGGTTACAATGTTGTCCCACATATCTGTTCTGGGCAAGGTTCCAAGTTCGGTTAGTCTGACAGCCTAGCTATAAGAAAACATTTTCTCAGCTTGTTGTCTAAACTAGAAGCTTAGAAGCGATGGAAACTGGACAGACGTTCTTTTTGAAAGCATTCAATAGGAAGTAAGAAACAAAAACAAAAACATTGGATTGAATTGCATACGTGGTTGGTGCTCATTGGCTACCTCACCAGGTGCTACCTCACCGGGTGCTACCTCACCGGGTGCTACCTCACCGGGTGCTACCTCACCGGGTGCTACCTCACCGGGTGCTACCTCACCGGGTGCTACCGAAGATCTGATGGTTTATGTTGGTGAAAGGTCTCACGTGTCTTACTTATCCAAATTCCGTGTCCTAAGCTCCATTTGACCCGAGGTCCCAACGAATGAGCCAGGTTTACAACCATATCATCAACAAAACTCAAACCCCAGCATACTCGTATTCTAGTGGAACAATTACTGGGGAAAACTGTTGACCCACATTGTAGAGCTGGGCGGATTCACTTTCAGCATTCAGACTGAACTTCCAAGATTTATGTTTATTTGATCAGAGCAATAAAGCGGAATAAAGTAAACAAGTTCCAATGTTAGTGACTTGTTCCTACGTTGTTCAATGTTCACCAAGGACAAATTCACAATAGCAATGTCCGAACAGATGGAACGAAGCCATGTCTATACACTAAACTTTATGCGGGATCCGATCTGATCGAAATATTTTATATTTACAGCTCCACGGGATTTATTTCACGTGAGCTGAGCGAGCGAGCGGAGCGGGAGAAGCGGTCGGAGCGGTAAACAATGTACGAACACGTGTAACTGTGACGAACTCGTCGCCAAAGAATATCTATTGAATAAGAAACGTATTGTACAAAACTACATATTGAATATAGTTTTCTGTTATTCAATCCTGTTTGTGTGGAGGATCCATCACGCTCGGAACACTTCCTTTTCTTATTTCTATCAATGTGGTTCGACAGTACGTGATTTTTGTTTCAGGGTTTCTTATCTGGTCTTCGTTTTATAAATTCACAAAACGTTTTGTCGTCGGCAGGGTTGAGTTATTTTATTAAGCAACATGTTAGTACTTGAGTATAAGTATAGCATTGAAAACATCTTTGTTTAATCCTTCGGGGAATAAAGGTTTGAAGTTATGTTGAGTTTTCTTAAAATTCATTTGATCACTTTCATAATCATAATAATCATTATATTAATCATAATCATTTATTTGCTAATATGGGTAATTACATAAAGTCGTTAAAAATATAGCACAGTCCAACCATATTACACCTTGAGGTATGCAAATCACATGCTCTATTATAAAATTACTTGCAAAATAATTTATATCTAAAAACACAATTAAAATAACAATGAAACTCAATAGACAAAACCCAAAAGCACACATAATCTCACAACCTACCTACAATAAACAGTAAATAATCTCAATATTTGCCTCCCATTGCCCTTGAATTCCACCATTAGGCCGGATGGCATGCAAACAACAACGCTTACTTTTCCTGTCGCTCAACAAGCTGCGAGCTGTTTTAATGTGTGTCTGTTACTTCGCGACCCGCTGACTGAATGAGCACTTATATTGGTGGCACAGAGGAAGCAATGAAGAGCGGAAAACCAATGTTAACGAAAATGCATTCAGAATTCTTCAATAGAAGGTGCTTAAATTTATTATTTTAAGGTGAGATCAGCCGATCTGGTTATTTAGTTTTTCTTGATATTAAGTGGTCACAAATTTAAAAGGACAGACACAGAGTATCGAAATCAAAATAGATAGAATTTATTCTCCACATCTTACATGAAACACGCATGATAGGTACCTACATATGTAGAAATAACAAATAATGGTATGCCAAAAACTAGTGTGCGTCCCCCGGCTGCACTGAGGGACTGGATGTACACAGTGGACCGTCGACCGGGACAAAGGACAGATTTTTAATCTTAGCGGTATCCCACAATATTGATAGCGGCACATTCGTGTCTTCACCAATGGTAGAAAGAAGGATGTAGTGTAGTAAAATATTTTGAGCTTGTTGAACTTCATTTACCAACTACTCTGTGGCATTATCAGTCTATTATAGGGCAGAGATTTAGAAGGGAATGGAGCAATAAACATTCTCGTCTCTCAAGGGTGCGGGAGAGGAGGGGGTTGAGGTAGAGGGCAGGGGAGGGTCACGGTCATAGTTAATTGTTTAAACAATCTTTATGGAGCCATCGGCGGATCTCCCGCGAGCGTTCATTACGGATCCCGGCGGATCCCCTGCGGATCCGCGGCGGACAAAGATTCGGTCATTATAAATATTGCGGAGAATAATTAGTGGTCGGTCTCGACGGGCGGAAATTAAGAGTAATTTGTTAAACAAGCCGCGTTATTGCTGCTCTAGTCAAAGGAATGTCGACTCTGAGGGTTTGGGCTCGGTTTGCGGGTCGGACCAGCGGTTTTTGGATTATATTCATTCGAAATTTTTAATAATAATGTAGCTATCAGAGGCCTAGAATCTTCGTCATCTTCCGGTTCACAGTTCGTTGTCATGAAATAAATAAGTAGATATTATATTCAAGCGAATTTAGTGACACAAAACTGATATCAACACTTCAGGCATCCTTTCTCATCTTCTATTTCTGGATGACAAGCGTTCAATATATTATAATCAGTAACCTGTAACTGAAACGTGTCAATAAAATATGAGCTTCAGTAATACAATCACATAATAATGAATGCCAGCGGATGACGCAAAAGATTCGCAAATTATAAATGTTTCGTGGAATAATGAGTAGCGGTCTTCACCGGAGGAAATTAAATGTAACATGAAAACACGGGCGAGGCCGCGGTATTAATTATGTTATTAAGTGTTGCTCGTTGATGGGGTATCACTCGGTTCTTATGAGATCGCCTGACGTCATGCGATGCTTTGTTTATTAGTCTGGTCAAGTAAGATTGTCTGCTCACGCTATTTAGGACCGGATTAATACACTGATTTAATTTGCGTGTTTACGTAAATATAACTGCTATTGTGACAGCTCTATGTACGTAAATTAAATTATAATATTCTATAATTTAAAAAAAAGCCTAATAGATATTTTATCTTTTTATAGTGACACCAAATGCAGTACAAAACATGAATTTGCTTTGAACCGGTGAAAGTTCCTTTGACGCGCTCTGCGTGCATTTTTGAAAAAGTCCGCATAGCCATATTTTTGGATCTTAAAGTATATTTGGTTCAAAATTGTCAGTCGTTCGGTTCCAGTCTCATTACTGGAAGCTTAGACACGTTATATACATCAGTAAAAGACGTGTATATGTTAGCTTTTTCAAACGTACTTACGTGGCAAGGGAATTGTGCGCCATCAATTTGGGGTGACGCGAGAATTTTCTCGACGAATCGAATAACGTGTGAAAGGGCCGTAATGTTAATTGTTCAAAATATTATAATGCTTGATTGGTTACACTTAATATTATTTCAATTTAACCGCATTTATGTGAAGTAACCTTTGTGGTAACATTGAATGAAACAATAATAATAAACAGTCGATCAGCAACACTGATATTTAATTACCTCCCCTTTGTGATCGACACGTTTTGTGCTGTTATTATTAAGTTCAATTAATTAGGATGTCGAAAATCGTGCTAATTACCACTTATCCAAAATTCATATTAATATTTAGTGTAACAAACAGTTTATAATGTTAGGCAATAATTAAAATAACAGCTTTTATAAAAGATTATAAGTTTTATAATCTGTGTCTACTAACTAATGACATTCCAAGTTTTCATTCATGAGGGTAGAACTCGCTGCTAGCGTCTGTGGTAATATACCACAGACCACCTATACCCGTACATCGTCTGTCTTCAAAGCAGAAGTGGACAGGCATCGTCCGGACTCGCTCGATCTATCGTAGACCTCATCCATCGCTTTCCATCAGGCGAGATCGGGGCTCTGAGCTGGCTCGTCGTGTCGAGCCTCGCACAATAATTAACACAACAATAATTCATATTTCGCAAATGGATCCTTGGATGGAAGAATGGTTTTTGCATACCCCCAATATTTTTAAACGACCTATCCAACGACACCCGACATCATGGGATAAACGAGAAAAAAATCATCGCTCCTTTACGTGCAGAGACCTACACCTAAGACCTTTTTTTAAGATTTAAGTTTATTACTTTGTCGGTGTCATTAATAAGTACCTATACCAATACCAAATTCCAACTTTCAAGTGCTAAGTGTCTCTGGGCTAAACCGCGGACAGACAGACAGACAGACGAACATGGCGAAACTATAAGGGTTCCTTTTTGACTACGGAACCCTGAAACCCTAAACTAAAAAAGGTAGCTCTTTTATAGTCTAAATTTCATATATGTGAATGAGTCCCAAATAATTAGAAACCACATAAAAATGCACATAAAGATGTAAATTGTAATAAAATCTTTTTTACAAAGGAATACAACCGACTTTCAAATAAAAGCCACTACATAGTATACAAACGCATGTACTCTCCGTACCATCGTGGGTAAAAATAATTTTAGTTTCGGAAGTCGGTGTCAAAAAACAATGAATACACCAAAAACACTAATATTTATACTTTATAATGGTATTTTATTTGGAAGTCGTTTGTATTTTTTATAAAAAGATACATTTAAGTATGTATTTTACGCTTTTTAGTACTTTATCATTTTTCGAAATTCGTAAACATCACTGCAAAGTCACAGGAAAGGAATACGGAATTTAATTTACTTGGATGACATAATTATATTTCAATACAGCCGAATTGAGTACCTCCTCTTTTTTTTTAAGTCGGTTATAAATAATGTTTGTGTTCACATTTGTGATATATGCGCAAGTTTGGATTGAGGCGTAAGAAAATGAGATCGTTTCTTGTGAACAACATCATTAGTTTACCGGTTCTACCTTTCTCACGCTAGCACAATGTTTGTATAATATGTAAGATGAAGAACCCATATAACACGGACTTTTTCTTTGTCATACTAAATACGTACTAGTTTTTTCCCGCGGTTTAGCTCCCTATATGTTGTAGTCAGGCAAAGTGTAGCTTTCTAATAATTTAAAAATTACCGTAATTCGATATTCTGCATTCTCACGTCCAAAGATAAGCAACAAATAATTTTTCGCTTCATAATATTATATTACGCCAGATCCTTTGGTTTTTCTGGTAGATTCTCTAAGTCTAACGTTGTTTATTTCTCAAGTTCTAAAACGTATTGCGTTAAACATCTCATTAACATTCTCGAACGAAAAGTCCCAAGTTGTCATCATCTAAACTTTGCTGCTGAATTTTTGATTAAGAATTATAAGCTTGTTGATTCTGAATTGTTTGTGATTTAACAAAACAATTAATAATTAGAAAGTCATCATCTTTTGCAAATTATATTATGGTTTATACATCGTTACTGCTTGAAAAATAATTTGAAAGTTAGTAAAGTTCATGACCTTACAGGGCTTTAGATATCTTTGTTTATAAAATTTAATAAAATTCTACTCTTTTTAACATTATTTTTCATTCTTTTAGAGCTATCTCTACTACTCACCCGCACTTAATAAATCTTGGATTCGATCTGGCTGATACCTAGTAGGTACTAGAAACGTGAAAAGATCATTCCTCGGATAACTTAACTTCATCAAACTTCTGCACTCCCGGTACATTGCGAGAGAGTTCCTGCGGGTACGTCTGAGAACTCACTCATCAGCGCTTACCAGAAATTACCATTGAGTAGGAATTAGACGAGAACCCAATAAAATATCCTATTACAAAATTTAAAATTATGAACATCAGATAAATATAAAAATATATCCACAAAACCTGGTAAGGATCGTAAAATCGCGTTTAATAAAAAAAGAGTCCCTAACAAATCAAGGTAGTTATCTAAATTGATCCCAGAAAAAGTTATTGTAGAAAACGAAGACAGTAAAGTGATTCGCCTACTCCTTCACCTTTATATTTATTATCAAGATATAAAAGTCCAAACTATTCCCACGCATTTTTCTTCGCCTTGTAACGTAGGCGTTATTTATTATATCTAGTAGTAGTAGTCTTAATACCCCGAGGCGTCTTGATTTCCTCTACTCTTCACAACACGGGTGCTCGGTACATCAGTTATCGGCAAAGCGTTCCAACTCGTCTATCGGCACAACTTGGAACCCAATCGGTGCATATAATGGCTTCGTCTAAGTTCGGTATTGTTCGGAACTATTCGATTGCATATCAGCCGCTACAAGTGGAAGCGCGGCGAGAATTATTGAGTACCCGCGTGCATAGTACCAATGTACACCGATGTACAGAGTGCCAGGCTGCGATGTGCAGCGATGTGCTGCGATGTTCTCGAATATATTACTGTATAGTTTATGAGGCTCACGACACGAGTGTGCCGAGTTTCTCTTTGAGAGGGAAGAGAAATACAAGGTGAGTATTATTGGTGCGCCAAAGTGCATGAAAGTTTGCTCACTTTACAGGGTATAGAGAAGCAAAACGCCTTCAATTATTTTTATTTTCGCCGATGCAGTGTGTAAGAAAGAGCGCTTTCTTAAGGGCGTGACGTGATCAATCTTAACGACGCTGTGTTAGCTTCCCTCCCCACATTGTCTTCATTCCGTTCGATTCTCTCGTAACTCATTCCAATATAATCTCCCGTATACTTTGTCCTCAATTCGTCATCGGTTGATATGGTTGTCATTGTGACGTATTGTCTATCGGCGCTATGTCCCCGGGGGCCGCTCTGGGCCGCTCTGCTGCGAGCAGACTCGGGACTGCCAATTTGTCT
The DNA here is from genome assembly GCA_947386135.1 of Melanchra persicariae. NCBI lineage: Eukaryota > Metazoa > Arthropoda > Insecta > Lepidoptera > Noctuidae > Melanchra > Melanchra persicariae. Next base: position 324,335 of record OX376661.1, on the reverse strand, counting down.
TATCTTTTATATTTTTTTATATTTTTACTGTTTAGCTATAAATAGAAGTTGGTTAGCTCCAGGCTATGTCAGATGGTCGCCACTAGACTGTCTGTCAACAAATGGATAATGTTTTGTTTTTCGATTACCAAAACTGATTGCTTTTTTTCTTGTACAAGTTTGAAAGTATGTGAATAGGTAGGTATCCTATATACTATAATGTCACATACACAAACATCGAGAACCGGAACGACTATCTACATTGGCTATACAAACATCAGTTCCGAGCGGAAATCGAATCCGCGACCTCAAGTTTCCCTAAAAAAAAATAAGAAACTATTCTTGCCAATCCAAAAATAAAACGCCGATACAGTAACTGGTATTATTTATTCAAAGCCTCGCTATACGATTACTAGCCTCGGGGAAAGAATCCCAACAAAAAGAAGTACAGCAATGAAAGCGAATAAAACTCGGAACTCGTGAAGTTTAGCGAGCGCAAGCTTCAGGCGCGCTTCACGTACAACATACCAGCACACAGTGTATGTGTGTCGCAGCTGAAGACGCGCTGTATTTGTGCGACACTTAATATACACCCTACAAGAGGCGGTGAGTGTCGCCGGAAAAATATAGAGGAAGTACTGCGCGGGGCAGGAAGACACAGAAGGGCAACTATTAATATACTCTCAACAGTAGGTAATAACTTGCATTTAATAAAACGTTGAGTAGTTGCATCAAAAATTACTGTAACAGTGGGTGATTAATGACCATCCGTCTTACTAGCTCAGCAAGGATGTGATAACAATAATAATTGTATTTGAAACCATTTCTTTTAAATCTTTCAGTCACCTAATCTTTATCCATAAGTAATTCATAAACAATGGTTATGTAATGAAATGGAGCGCCTGGTAGTGGGATTGTTGATTACTTGACATTATTTCATTTTATTACTGAATTGACTTTCCGCTTATATTATTGTCTGTATCTTCAAATCAAATCAAGCGTATGAAATGGCGGTAACACGTCTTTCAGCAAGACTGACTGTACATCCAGTAAACCTTCTGCACGTCACGTTCACGTGCATGTGGTATTTGTCAGTGGGTATGTAGTGGTGAAATATGAGCAGTGTCCCGCGCGCGACCTCGCCCGAGGACAGCTGCGCGCCCGCCGGTGAGCGGGACTTATGAGCGGATTGAGACTTGTCACTAAACCAGGGTCTTACTAAATTATGTGATTATGGTATAATGCTTGAAATTCAGCTACAACTATTGTAATACGTTGGTGCCAGCCGTGACAGCCGTAAGGGTTGATGTTCAAGGTTAAGCAATGCCTGCCGCTGTCGGTCCGTAGATTATATACTGAGACTCCTCCGTGCTTCGGTGCGCACGTGAACCAGTTGCTCCCGGCTGTTATTTGTAGATCTTTGGCAGTCGTTACGGGTAGTCGGAAGCCAGAAAATCTGACTGCAGGCTAGCCGAGGGGCATCGTGGTACCTATCGTTACCCAGTTACTGGCAGTGACCGGAGGCACTCGCTCCTCATACAATACTGGTACTCCACTGCATCCAGTTTTACTGGAGAGAAGGCTGAGCAGATTGAGGAGAAATGTGATATTTTATCATAAATACAATTAGCAGCAAATTGTTCACCTGCTTCGTATCGTTGGTTTAGTTATCCCTGTACCCCCTACATCCACTGAAGTCACGAAAAAAGGTTACAAATTGTTTAAGTAACTAGCATTAATCTTCCTTGAAAAAAATATACATTCTTGAATAAGTATTTAACAAACGTAAAGAAAAATATTTCGGTTCTTTTAGATTCGCGCAGAAGGGGTATTCTAATTCCCGACATAAGTATAATAAAGTTGGGTTAAATCCGTTTCGCGAGGAAAGCCGGCTGATCTCCGTGGTTCAGGGCAAAGTAAACACAATTCTATCCGAACTTGGACGGAACCCTCGCAAGGTCGCAAGGTCAGAAATAACAGTAGTATAAGATTTGCCTGTAAGGGCAAATCTTATACTACTGTGTGTTACTTTAATTTGACCTTTAGATATGCCTATATCTAAAGGTCAAATTGATAAAAAAGCTATAGTGTTTTTATGGTTCCGAACGTCTGTATGAAAAAACGGAAGCGTCACGACCAAAATTTCATTATTTTAAAAGCTAGTGCATTTCCTGTAATCTATACCGTCAATAATGTAGGCTCAATAGTTTAGGACATAAGGTTAAGAGAATCGTAAATTTTTATCTATATATGATCCGGTATTCAGTTCTTGATATGTTTGTAGTTTCGGTACATCGTATTGCCTAATATGTGGTTTCTGTACCAAACTCATACTTGTAAAAGAATCTGTGGTACCGAAAAAAAAGGCCCTCCTCAGCTAACGATGAACCATCGCCGATACAACCCGCAACATGAACTAACGATACCTCGATACTTCAGTTTCAATCGCTCCTATTGACTTAGTTGTGGAATATCGAATATTAGTCGGATCGGCAGAACATCGAGAGCGGCCGGTAGCGAGTCGAATACGAGAGGCATAGAGCGAAAAACGCCTCGGTGGACGATGCCAGGGGAGCAAGCTTATGAACCAAGCGTGTATCCGGTACTCCAAGTATAGAACCTGACTGAAGGAAACTGGAGTGAGGTTTTTGCCCCGATGCGAGACAGAATGGGCTGCTGTTAACAATCAATCCGCCGAACCTTTTCCTAACTATACTTTTGTCGTGTTTTAGTCACACCGGACGCAGTTAATATCAGTGTTTTATATACAGCAACTGCGACCGAGCCCTCCGATCCCCTTGATCTGACCTCCACCACCCGGTAGTTGGGTAACACAATATGACAGCTGGGAATAATGACTTAACATGCTTTTCGAGCCACATGGGACTCTCGGTATGTAATCAAGAGTCACCCATCCTCGGTCCGACCGCGGCATTGATTAACCTTAAAAAAAGGCCTGTGTGGTTGTTGCTGTTCAACAACAAACTCCCCTATGGACTGCTGTTATAATAATAATAATAATAATTGTTACGGCCAATGGCCTGATGGCCAAAAGCTTCGACGACCATCTGTCGAAGTTGGCGTAGCGCAGTTGGATAAAGAGCCTGATACAGAAGGCAGTACTCCTCGATACGGCTCGTATTGTGAGGAGGTTCCTTTCTCTGAAGCCCTAACCACCGGTAGCTTGGACCTCGCTCCCGACACCGGCGGACTACTATTTTTTATATTTTTAAATGTTTTTTATTGTTTTATAGAAATATTTTAAAATGTAAAATATATGTGAATCAATGAATAAAGAGAATAATAATAATAAATAGAAGCCGATTGCTTAAAAGGCGCTCCATAACGTTCAAGGCAACTTTGACGCCTCATATTGTATTAGTATTGCCGATGTCGCCTGTGTCGCCGCGCTGTCGGTTCCGCGCTCTGAAGCCGGGGTTCCGAGCGCAATGCAGCGCAATATGAATGGTTATTGGAGATGCCGGCCGCGCCGCCGGACTTCACTAGTCCATACGAGCGAGGTGGACGCTGATAGATGACCGACATACCCTCGCAAGTTCTCAAGACTGCGATGTCTGTCTTATGCGGGTTTCACGCGATAAATGTGAGTTGAATAAGTGCGGAACTATGTATATTTTATGGTCATGCTTAGAACTGATAAACTGTTTCTCAAGAAAAAGTATATCATTTCACAACGATACCTACTAGGAAAGTTATACAAAATCAGGTGAAACTTACATGTTGAGATTTAGATAAACACGACCGTGGCGCGGATACGCTTATTCAAAACAGGACAAAATTTTGAAGTAGTTACCGAGAAAGGTTCAGCGTTCAAAGTCTGCGCAGACAAAAGTCGGTATCGTTTGGACGCACTATCACAGATCTGGGAAGGTTGTAGTAAACTGATAGTTGTGATGTTTTTACCACAAACTGCGACATGTCTTCATTCCTAGTCAGTTTTATAAAGTGCATTATTGAAGCTTCTACAAATGTAAGCAAACTGTTTAAATCAAAATTAATGTATTTCACAGACAGAGCAACAGCATCAGCAAAGTTATTAATCGAACGCAATTCCTTCAGGGGGTCGAGTCTGCTATTGCAATCGTGTCTCAATGACCGGTCAATCTTTTTGTAGCTGATAAGTATCTCCGAGCAATTGCAGTCCATCTAATATGAAGTGGCAGTGCCAGCGCCTGGCACGAGTGGCTGGCGTGGCGGGCGTGCCAACTGTCTGGCAGCGTCGTCAACTAATGCCATTAGTCCTCTACGTTCTCTATGGCAAAGTTTCCCGCGCCCCGCTTCTTGTGAGGCTAAGGAATTCAATTTTAGTCGCAACGGTTTTTGTTCGTAGGTACAAATTGTGAGCTGATCCTGGGGAGTGTCTCCAAGTGATGTCTTTAGGAGGTCGGACAATGTTCCGTTACACAAGTTATTACTTTATCTGCCTGTTAATTAAATTAACTGAGAAAATAATAAGAATTAATTATGTAGAAGCAAACATCCAGATTCTAGAGTACAATTAATGGTATAGTGACACCCGTGTCCCGACTTAATAAAAGTACAGGAAAAAGAATACTTTTCCTGAAGTTTCGTTAAGTCTGACAGGTGAGCAGTTGAACAAAATAAGACCACTTAGCTGCAGAACCACAGTAAATGTATTTCTTCAAATTACATTATGTTCAATACATTCTTCAAACAAACTTCAGAACAACAGCAGCGGGAACATTTTACGTTACCTACCTTGTTATCTCATTGTGAAAAACTGCAGCGAGACCTACTGCAATACAACTCGCAACCTTCTGAATAAACTTGCTCAGACCTCTGCAGTTCTCATTCTAAGTTTCACTAGTTTTAGCTCCGCGGTCCGTGGCTTCATCAAACTCCAGCGGGAGTTCAATGCAAGATACGTGTCCGTAATTTAGTGTGAAATTGTGTTCCACATGTATCCATTGCGGGCTGGCGGGCCACTCGGCGACGCGGCACCGGCCCGCGCGCTCCAATCTAATTGTCGCTGCAGCGTGCGAACTGCACGGTGTGTGCCGAGCTATGTGACCTCACTCACGTGTCGCGACTGTACCCCAGACCCCAGTCATGCGACGTATTTTATTACCGCACGCGTTACATTGCGCGTCATGTCGACAGTTGTACGTAATGATGAGAGTTCACCGAGTAATAGTCATCGCGCTTAGTGCTGATGTGCGGAAAATGTATTCAAATAGAAATGTTGCACAAACGCGATTGTTTGCAAGCCACACTAGAATTAAAATAATAATGGAGTTAGTTTGCGAGTGTCCGCTCGTGTGATCAGCGAATTGGTCAAACATCAGGAACAAGCGTTTGGTTTGCGTGGCTAGTTGTGCATAGTTAAGTGAAACGGATCGCTTTTGGCAACAAAATACGCTTTTTACATAGCTTTATCAATTCTCAGGTTCTTTTTTTCACTTTAACGGGCACGAGTCCAAGAACATTAACAATTTCGCTTGAAATTACGAACATAACAATTTAGTTGAAGAAACTTTTCTTTTGTAAAGTTTACAGGAATGAAGATTTATTAATTTTAACAAGAAAATCGTTGAAGATATCAAGTTAATGATCATTTATATTCGTTAAAAAATATTGTTTTTTAAAAGCGGAAAGAATGTTTGAGAGTGATAAATTATTTGATGTGTCGTGCAGTTAAAATATCGCTCTTAATTTGAATATCCAACGGGACATCTGACATCGTTCAGATAATAAAATTATCGATTAAATGTGACGCGACCAATACATTTAATTAATCGTTGCCCGCCGGTGGCCCGCGTCACCCGCGTCACTCGCGTCACCCGCGCTGTCAGACTCCTGTCAGATCGTCACGTTTGTATTTATGGCGTGACGTGTCGCGTCGGGCGACGCAGTGACAATGCAGTTCACAGCGGTGCACGTTATGACAGCAATTAAAATAATCATGTGACAATGGGAATGCATTCATATTATTTATTTTTTTTTGCTTGTAAGTCTTTATTTTAGGTAACCAATAAATGTACATAACTAACTTAACTATTTATATCTACTAAACCTAACTATATACAAACTAGACTAAAATTGCAAAATTATGTACAAACGTGTAAAAAACAAAATAAATCATTGGGCATCAAAAAATTCATATTATTTAAAAGTTATTGGAACTGAAATGAATGTTTATGGGTATTGCATGTAATTGTTTCATTGGGTTACATCTATACCGTATTTGACTCGACAGATAAAAAAACACTTCAAAGTACAAAATAACTTTAATTTCGGAAGCCGGTGTTTCTGGTTGCTTCGGTGAGTACATCACATAAAAAACCGACGTTTTTTATGTGATGTATTTTTTATTTTTCACTTTTAGTGGTACCCTACACCTCACAACACCACTGGAAAGTCACAGGAAAGCAAAAATACGAAATTATATTTTTTCCAGCTATTTGGATTTAGAAACCAAACTACTGAACCGATTTTGATATAATTTAAATGGGTAATCCCATTAAAATTATATCAAAATCAGTTCAGTCTACCGAGGAGTATATCATGTAGATTTTTTCAAATCGGTTCATTAATGACGGAGATATGAGGTAAAACAGTTTTTTTTTAAGTCGGTTAAAAAATTAAATGAAAGGCTCAAACCAGAGTAATATTTTAACTCCGATTTAGTGGAACCCGGGGCCACTAAGTATGGAATTATTGTTATTTACTTCAATACCTTGTGCAGCATAACTCGTTTCACAGAAACTAAAACAATAGTCTCGCCGCACAGGTACCGCGAACTTGTGACACACAGAGAGATAGTGCGGCTGTGTTCACATAACACTGTGACACACGTACAGATAGTGCGCCACATAAAAGTCGGCACGTACAGTCGCGGCCAGTAGTGCTGCGCGCGACAGTTATAGCGAGCGTCTTTGTGCGACTTATATCTGTCAAGTTACACCGCGCGCGTTTGAACCAGCCTTGTTTGTCGAGCTTCGTTCGAGCTTGTTCGTGATAACATGTTATTGGAGTTTGTGTCGGTTTTATACGAGACAGTTTGATAGGAATCTGACCTCATTTTTGTAAGAGACGGTTTGGTTTTGCAAATACCAGCATTTTATAATCGTCAATTTTTTTTTAAAGCGGACGTACGTTTTATAAAAACAAAATTACTCAAGGCTTTCATAAAGCTCAATAAGATAATCTTCAAAATAACACTAAGCGACATTAAAGCACTCAGTCCCAATCCTTATTCCACGAATCATAAAAATCTTTTCACTTATTTTGTTAAATACAAAAGCTACGAACGCTTGAAATGTTTTTAATATTGTAAGAAGTCCTTTTTTTTCTTTACGACATTAAAAACATTTCAAAGATATTCTTATTTCGCGCGCTTAATTACACAAATAAGTTCAAAAACACGCGCCGAACCTAAAATATATCTCAAATGCTTCAGAGCTTCACACAGATAAGAACATTTCCGTCCTTTCAAAGTAACGTTATAAACAAAAGTACTCAGAAACATATTCTTGTCGTAATCCTCTCGAGTTGTCGCGAGTAGCGTGAACTTGTCGCAGATAAAGCGCCAATTTTAATTAAGTGCGACGTGCGTTAGTCACTTGTGTGCGCGACTGTTTGCGAGGCTTGTTTGTTTTCAATGAGCGAGATTTGTATCGCGGAGCCGAATGTTTGTTTTGTGCGAGACTGTACTTGGAGATGTGGTGTGTGAGGTGGCGATGAGTCAATAACGCGGTTGGTGAAATAAATGTCGTAATTTAAGATCAATTTCAGAGAACTTATTTATTTGTCATAGTCATAAACATTCACAACATGGGTACTGGTATTGTGTGCGATGTTAAGAGTGAGAAATCATTTATTCGATACCTCCACACGCTCCTGTGGAAAAGTGACTTAATAATCAGACAGACGGACGGACAAAGTGATTTTTTAAGAGGACCGTTTTTTTCTTTTTCGTGATTGACCACAAACGTGACTACAGGTATGTTAGGTCATAAAAACACATTACACCGCAAACGTATTTTTACCGATGTTTGTGTTTCTTTTCTAAGTAAACTTTATGAATGTCACTGTAACAGACAGAAAGTACACGTTTGTTATTGCATGATTACTTAATTATAATAGACTTCCATTATGTATTCCTTACATAGTTGGGCTAGCTTTCCAAACACAATTCTGCTCGCATCAGCACTACAAATAAACACATTTTGCTCTCTGTCAACTTACTAGATAGCACACAATACAATATCTGTAGCGTTCCTTGAAACTTTCGCGTAAACAGCGGCGTATAAATTAAAAGGCGACGACGTACTCCTGCGGAACAGCAACTAATCATAACTCGCAGCGCTGCATCGCTGCAACAATGCGGGGCGAGCTGAGCTCAGCGCGTTTGTTGCGGACGCGACCGCGCTGCAGCGCTGCTGGAAGAGCTCACGCATGCTTGGTTAGAGAGGCATCGTTGTCATTGGTAAACATTATCCTAGCTTATGGGTCCATCCTCAAAAATAGGAGTCTTTAGAAGATGGACGGCTCCGCCGAGGTCAGCCCAGGGAGAGGTGGCGAGACGACCTAGACGCCTCCTGCCAGGGCTGGTTCGAGGTGGTGAGGGACAATAATATTTGGAAGAAGTTGAGGAAGGCCTTTGCCCAGCATAGAAAAGCTGAAAAATGAGTTTATTAAATCGTGACTTTCACATAAAACTACTGAACGGGTTTTAATGATACTTTACAATAACTTATCTTTGCATGAGAATTATTTTTTATTCATTAGCTAAGATAATGTCTAGAGGTAGGAAGTACTAATACCACGTGGATATACCCGGGGGCGGGTATAGCTACTGGTTTTAACTTTCTTAAATCTCTGAGTTTTACAATTACGTGTGTCCTAACCAATGCAACATAATATATGATAAAAATGTTTGCCTCCTTTCGATAATAAAATGTGATGGTTTTTCTTAGAACAAGCGTGATCATTTCTTTCCGTATCCTATTTTTGCATGTTTACGAGAAAGTTTTCGACAAAGACCCCATCAATATACCCTTAATCCATCCATCTCAGTGGCTTCCCATGGATAATAGACGACTTCCTGTATCTGCCCGCTTTGGTGTCGCCCACACTACTATAGGACGTACGAGTATTTTTATTTAAAAATAGTTGGAATTATTCGTAGAGGACGTTTTTCTTGTTTAAAAATAACTGCAGTCGAATCATCTCATCTGTCTAGCCTTTTTTGATCGGCTTCCAGTCAAACCGGATTCAGCTGAATAGCAGTATTTAACTTGAAACGTTTCACTGTGAGTACTAACGCACAAAATGAAGTGAACAAACAGAAGCAAACTCCAATACAATGTGTGCCTGCATCTGACGTATATCTCCCGTGTCCAGTACTGCAGTGTAACAGTGCGCGCGAGCCCCAAGTAGCCAGTACTAGAAGCAAACATGTTCGGTGTTTGAATAAATCCGCATCGGCGCAAGTTCGCTAGTTAGCGAGACTCACTCGCGCCTTCCCGCTCTAGTAATAGCCCCTGGTGCGACTTCCCAACTGGGTACGTACTTAAAATCTGCCTAGTTGCATATAGTTGGCATGTTGTGAGTCGATGGAGCTGTACAAGGCGCATGCAAAAATATAGAACCCGCTGAAATAGAAAAAAAATCGGTCAGACTTACAGTACTGAAATAAAAACAAGTTTTGTGGTTTCATTCTTTGAATCCTGAAGAGTCGCACCGAGCTCCATATCTTCGATGTGACATTACTTAGTCCCAACTATTATTTACGAGCGAGTTGTTTGGGATGACGCTGCTCTCGGCAACATCTTGACAGATTTTGGCGAGCGAACCAACAAACAATAATATTTTTAATAATAAATTCTGCAGAGAATGAAATGATTAACTGAAAGTTCACCAGCTTGTTGTTAAAGGAATTGCGCAGCCTTCGGAGTTATTTTTCCGTTTTTCATTTTGAAATGGGAAAAACTGCACAGAATGCAGAAGCAAACTCGGTAAATGGAAACTTTTTAATCGAGGAACTCCTTCTTTTTATAAACAAGGATAAATCCTGAGACAGAGATATTTTGAAAAAACAACGAAATTTACAAAAAAAAAATCAACCAAATACTGTTCTTAAGCTATCAGAGTACTCGACCATGATCAAATTTAATAGAAAAATAATTTTAAAGAAAACTTCTGCCAAACAGACAAAATACAGGATTAATATGCAATGCATTAAATAGATAAATAATAATAAACAAATAATACCGCGACTGTATTTTTAATAACATTTGTGTTTCTTTTAAGTAAACTTTATGAATAACATTTTAATATAAGAAAACAGTGTTGTGCAATCTCCTTGAGACGTTCGTTTTGTTTATTTGTTTATATTTCATGTTTATTCGCGAGCAGACACAAACAAACGTCCTTCTGCACGACGATTGCATTTTAAAATTGTGTCTCCATCCTGTACAACAACTGTCGAGACCACCCTGTAGCTGATAGTGTTTTAAAGCGAATGAGCAGAAGAAATATTATAGTTTGTATTGTTTTACTTTACTATTTTTAAAAATAGCTGGTTTCATCGTTAATGACTTAAAGAGAAATGTAAACTACCTAATAATATAGCCATCACTATTGTAGTTTCCTCGTTTGTCAATTTATTTGCTTTCGGCACAACATGTATTTTTCATGCTGCTTTATTCTCAGTGGTCACCCCCATCCGACACGTTTGATCCGTGGTTTCATCCTTCACGAAGAGGTACTAAATGAAGAGGTCTTTGATAGTTTGTGGGAAGCAATCTCAAGCAGTAGCTACTGATTTGGTCATGGAAATTTCGTCACTGTTTTCTTACTTATAATTCATCGATTTTCTTACCCTGTAAAAATACTCAGTACCCGAGGGTTGGTACACGTGAGTGAAGCTTCGGGAAAAAATGCTACATTAGACCAAGGAAACCAAAATAATGCCTGATTCATTATTCCACTCAGGTACGAACATGGTTAAAACTCAATATATTTTTAGGGGTCATTCTGTGAACGCAATTTTGTTGGAAATAATCCCAAAGACAGCTGTGTCCGGACGTGGCCAACTGGCCGATGTGTCGCATCGAATACAAACCGAAGCTTAGGGGATGTCTATTAGACGTAGCGTCTAGGCTTGCTCACAGTAAATCGATCTAACAATATATCGATATATTTTCACAAAATTAAGGATTACATCGATATTTTTGGTCAAGTATCAATTTTATTTAAGATACAATTTGTTTTTTTGTTTGACTGTTGTTTAATTTCCATTTTCCACTACATTATATTTCGTCTCCTGAACGTATCTAAAAATAAAGGTTCACTTTTAGACACATAGTATATTAAGGAAATACTTTTAAACAAGACGTATTGCATATTATATTATAGATAGTTTATGACCGATTATTATAGATACTGACTATAAATACTGATTACTAATTTTATTAGCCCATCCCTAGTAGTGTCTCGTAGCACGTAGTTCGTAGCACCGTAGCACCGTAGCGCGTAGCGGACACGTAGCGGCGTAGCTGCGGCTGACAGCGTAGCGCTACGCACAATAAGCGGTTAGGTTATTTACTGCATATTGTATGAGCACTCCGCTTCCTCCCGTATTCGGAGGCTGTGCGACAGTTCCGCATCATCCTTTCGTAAGGTTTGCTTCCTTTTCCTTGTTCCGAACTATCTTTGGAACATTGATTGAAACTTTTAATAATTATTATAGAAAACACGAGTACGATCCTTTTCTTTTCGAGTTGGTGGTTAACTGATATTTTATTAATTTTAGTCCAAACGAAGCTAGCAACTACAATAAAATACCAGTGAATAAACAAAGAAAATTCCATCTTTTACATACATTAATGATTAAAGTATGAAACATTATGTACTTAATAAATAGAGAACATTTCAATTTATTTTAGTTTTAAGGTCACGTTGAATATTCAAAATTGTATGAAAATTATCCAAACCCTAACCTCGGTTGTAATCAAACACTTTTAATTTAACTTCGAAGCAAACAATTAGACGCAAAACTAAGTTAGGAACATTTAACAGGCAATGGCTCAAGTTTCAGTTAAAATTATACAATAAATGTTTGTAGTAGCTGTGTGCTCGTATCTGCACGACACGCCAATCTGTGCACCGCAGTCACCGCAGACTTCCCTGCTCACTGCAGACTGCAGACTGCAGAGTGTAGCTCCACCAGCACAGCATGTCCCTCCACCATGTTGTACAGCACTATACAACAGTGGTACAACCGCGACCACAAGCACTAATAATACTCGGTATTTACTCCCACATGCTCCTTCAATGTGGACACAACGTTAATTAGCACTCTTTGTTCCGAACCAACTTTATAATTTAATTTACAACGCGAGTGTAAAATTTAAACGAAATTTTTCATTGTTTTATTTGATTTTGACGTAATAAAGTTTGGTGAACCCTCCGTCGACCGGCAGCCGGCAGTCCACAACGTGTGAAGTGATCGTGTCTCCACACATCATCACAACGTCTGAAGTGATCGTGTCTCCACACATCATCACGGCGGCTGCGACTTCTGATACACGACCATTATTCACCGTACTGCAGTTTGTGGGATCTCGTTAATTACCTACGTAGCGCTGATGAATGTTTAATTGAAAAGTATGGCCTTTGTTCCGCCGCCAGCTCGACTCACGACGGACCGCTGAATTATTAAACTGTCACAATTTAATGAGATTAAGAAGTAACTCGCCGGCTTTAGTAACAAAACTCTTGCTTTTCAAACAGTTTCTCGTTCCTAAAGACTTCGTTTGAAGCGAGCGGCGACGGCTCGTGCACTTTCATCAGTTACTCGTAGTTACAATGAGATGACTTGAGGAAATACTTCGACTATTGGCCGCAGTTTATCTACTGGTTACTCGCTTTAACTAAGTCGGTAAATATCGAAGCTTGTTTGATCTCCACATACGGACGAACGCTGAGTAATCAGAGGCTGCGGTTCCCAAAATATAATTGTAAAAGTGAGGCTGCGGGATGAGGCGAACGGAAACTTTGTATGGGACCAATCTGGCTGCGAGGCCACATTAACGAGGCTAACTCAAATAAAAACTGGCTCCGACCGGAATATTCCAGTTATTACCGCTTTTTACCAGTTCCGAAACCGGGCCGCGCGAATATTAGCCTGACTGATGATTGTGCGCTTTGCACTTAACATTATTTTTGCTGAGTTTTGATTGAATAACACTACGATGCCCGAAAGCATAATAATATATCATGTTTATAAGTGACGGTAATTATTACGGCCCTAGTATCATAAAAGCCGCCATTACCATCAGTTATCGGAAAAATCTTAGTCCCTCGCCATATCTGGTTTTTATTACTAAATTGTTCATTACATTCGCCGAGCTAGGGGTTTCTAACTAGGACGCCAGAAGAATGAGGCGATTCTTTGTAAATACTATCAAAATATTATTTCCTCTTTGTTATGTTAAGAGCACAAACACTCGTATTATCTGGCAGTTCATGTATCTCGTACAGACTAGATGTATGAGCCTGTTTGGACGCTGGAGATAATCTTCCTATTTTATTTGGACAATCGTTTTCCGATAAAAGAATATTTTCTCAGACAGTGCGTGATGTACGGCGCTATAGATATGCTTTTACCCCAAACAATGTAACATGAATTTATCGGAACAATACATATTCTTGTTCAAAATGTGAAATCGAAATACATACTAAAAGTGGTACTTCGAAATATATATATGTCGGAGACGGTTATCAAAGACAACTATGGGTAGTTGTCAAATCTTATTAAATACTAGCACTTCGCCCGCGACTTCGTCCGCGCGGATTTAGTAGGTACTCCATAAACTTCGACGTCCCCTATATTCCCTTATAAAGGTTAGTTTTGGAAAATTAAGCACAACTATATTCACTACTTACTTAGCCATTTCTACTTATTCTATGGTCTCAGGAGGCCCTAGAGAATGTGCCATTTAATTAGCGAATGCGACTGTTGAAATGCAGGAATTTGATCACGTGACATTTCGATCTGTCAATCCCATACATTTTTGACATATTGACAATCGTCTACGCCACGCCACAGTGGACAGAATCTCTATAGTCTCGAGCCCAGGTTCAGCGCAACTGTTCACCCCGTTCACCCCGTCAGGGGTTGATTATGCAAAAATTGTTAGGTACATCTGTTTCAATTATCCCACTTTTAGTTTGTTCATAGAATTCCGACGTAAATTGAAGCAAGCAATAATGTCCACCCCTAAAAACTTAATCACCCCTGTTCCACCCCTTATTATGTATGTACCTAGTTTATTTTCGAAAAATCCAAACATTTGTTATTCTTATTGTTTTATCGAAATCATTTTCAACTTCATTGGACCAAGCATTGATACGATTCTCCCCAGTTCGCTCAAGCCGCGATTTTTCTTACTCCGAGCATGTTTATTACCGTCGTAACTTTTGAAGGAAAGGTCCGATTTGAACAATTTAAAGTGTGATTTACACGACCATAATCAACCTTAATTATCAAACCGTTTAAATGGATAAGGATTAATATCATGACACCGAAATCACCATTTTTTCATATCACCAAGGATTTGCTTGAATAATTTGAACAAAAAGCGGTCATGGTGACTTATCCATAATAGTTAGACATATGGTATCGCGGACTTTTTTGTAGACATTGATGACTTCTACAGAACTGTAGTACATCACTTTGCATAGGGAGACGCACCGGGCGTCGGGAGTCGCTGGGCGATTCCCGGCCACCGTAGGCGCGGGTCTGCGGACGGCGAGTATTGGGTGGCTCGCTGTCTGATTAAAGCCAGACCCAAGCCGACGGCGCGTTGTGTTCCACGCGCGCCTCAAAGAGATGTCAGCATAGGAGTAGGGGCCCGTTAGGGCCAGTGCCTACAAGGGTTGCGGATTTTGTTCGAAAGAGTTACCGCAGCCCTGGAACGAAAAAAGGCACTAGGAGGAGCATGGGTGGGTTTTAGTCAGTAGAAGTCTGACACTCCCTACCGCTCCACCCAGAGCGGGAGGGGTCATTTGATGATTTCCCATCCTAAAAAAATAAAAACAGTACATCACTTTGCTCTATTGTCAATAGATTCCACAACGTACGCGATATAAGGATTTGTTTAACACCTTGGGTTACAATATCGAAGTTTTCATACGGATCCCTAACTTTTTTTA
Source organism: Melanchra persicariae (assembly GCA_947386135.1). NCBI lineage: Eukaryota > Metazoa > Arthropoda > Insecta > Lepidoptera > Noctuidae > Melanchra > Melanchra persicariae. Next base: position 309,152 of record OX376661.1, on the reverse strand, counting down.
AAATAATCTATAGCCTATGTCCATCATTGATAATGTAGAATTCGATTGGTGAAAGAATTTTTCAAATCGGTCCAGTAGTTTCGGAGCCAATTTGTTTCAAACAAACAAACAAATCTTTCCTCTTTATAATATTATATTTTATATTATTTTATATTATAAATATATTATTATATTATTATTATTATATTATATTATATAGTATTAGTATAGAAGTATAGATATAGACAACTGTGGGTAGTTGTCAAAATGTGTTATATTATGCAAGCTGAATTGCTTTGTTTGTGTTATTTAATTTAAGTTATTTTAATATCAATTTACTGTCTGATAAATCATAACATAATTTATTGAGTACTCGTAGTATACTAGAATTGAGTTTGGGAAACTTATTTCAATAATAGTAATCGTTTACGCTAAAATACAAATGATGACATGTTATTTTGATTTAAAACGATTTACTTTGTTAAACCACTGTTGTTTATTGACGATAATTATTATTTTACTATTTGATTAATTTGCAATGCAAGTCTTATTAAATTATGCTAATTTTAGTGATTCGTGTCAAGTAAACACCTGACGCACTTCCGTGCGGCAATGGACAGAGTTGTTGTGGAGGGAGAACATGGTATTATAAAAGAGCGTGCACTCTGTGTGCGAGTACACTTTACTTTAGTCTTATCTTGTATTCGACTCATTATAGAGCTCCTGCTCCCGACAAAACTGTCGGTTTACCTGGTACAGCACTGCTGTATATTTACATATGTAGCTGTATTGGCTTGCTGATACACTTTGTACTTGGGTGGCTTAGGCCTCTGTACGAACTGTGACCTTGAAGGTCTGTTCGAGTGACTGTATTTTTATAACTTATTGTTTATATTGAGTTTTTTAAAGTGTAATTAGACTCTGTTATTGATATAGTGTCTTGTTTATCCCAATAAAATGGGGACGCCAATATCCTGACACTATACCTTACCCACCGCTCGGAGGGAAACTCATCCAATGTTCCTACATATATTATACATATATACCACTAAACATTTTTTCTCAGTCGATGTAACTTATCGCTAATCGGTCATGCGCAATGAGTGGCGACATTTAGTTCAATATAAATAATTTGGCCACACTTGACTGCTCCCGACGATAAATCATATTTTTATTGGATTAATGTTTCAATATTCCAATGTTGTGTCACCGGCGATACGACATACAATATCATCAATATAGGGCGAGTGACGCCGGGCTATTCGCTTGTCATGTCGATCTTGACGAAGAGCGATCGTGAGCGATGACCGGTGGGCGTAGACCCCAGTCCGCGCAGATGTGCAGCACGTAGCAGAACTACACGATACAAACTCAAATAACACACAGCTCTTCACAAACTGGTTAATATCCGAGTGACTTTTTGGACGGGCTGCACTTAAATATTGATCACAATAACTTCTATGTAGTGTTATGTAGTGTTATCGCCGGCAAATGTTTATATGGAACGTATTTTAGCTGTTATGAGAACGATAGAGCACACGCGCGATAGTCCGCAGTCAATGTGAACAATAGAGCAAACTTTTTTTCTTTTGTTTATTCTGTTCCAGAGATAATAAAATTTATAGCGAGAATAAAGGGAGGGCAAATTATACCAAGTTTTAAAAGATAAAAGACATCAGGGTCCAGCTCAGCTTGTTTCGGCCAATCTCGTTAATTGCTACAACAGAACAGACGTACAAAGAGATTTCTGTAATTTTTTCTTTGTTCAATATTTAGGAAACGGATTTGTACAATTATGTTTCAACTTCAGTAGATACACAGTATCTAGAAGTACGAGTATGCGTGATGAATAACCTTGCAAGTCCTCAGCCAACCTGACATGAATTTTAATTATTTCCTACAACACAGAATCAAGATTAAATGTAAACTCAATAAAAAATGAGAAGTTTCCGCCGCCTTTCAGACGAGGTTTTTTTTCTGTTTTCGCAGAGTGGGAATTTTAATATTTCAGCGGTCCGGCCGTCGGGAGCAAATATTTTTCTTTTATCGCCGCCTGTAATGAGCGCAGATAAGCGCTGAGCGGGTGATAACCGCGCGCTGTTTGCGAGCCGCCCAGCGCTGCGACCCGCGCGGCTGGCTGGTGGACGCCTCAATGTCAGGCTTGGTACACAACCACGACAAAATGTTTTTCCAAATAAAAAGAAAAAAAAAAATACACATTCTCTATCTCACTCATATTATAAATGTGAAAGTTCGATAGATAGATGGATGTCTGTTACTCAATCATGTCAGAATAGCTGAACGGATCTGGATTAAAGGCATAGAGACACATTTAATGCCGGGAGTGTGTTCCCTTGGAAAAAAATCCGACAGCAAAGCCACGGCCAGAAGCTAGTTAGTTTTTAAATATTTTTCGCTTTTCCTACAAAAGGAATATGAAGTGAATTTAACTTCAAAACACAAGGTACAATCGCGGTGAGCAGTAATTATGTCGGAGACGAAAGCGAGTCGTCGCGACTCGCTCACGTTCATGTGCGCCTAGTCATTACGGCCAGACTGACGAACACACATTAAACAATTACAACATTAATAAAAGCAAATTATTTTTGTGTGCGGTTGTACTAATTGCGAGGACGGCGCTAAGAAGTAAGGAGCCAGTCAAATAATTGTCTTTGGAATGTGGATACGAATAAGCTCGAATTGAGAAAACTTACAAACGCCGCGGCCAGGAAGCCATTCAAATGTAAAAGAAGGAAAACATTTAATAATTTCGTGGCCGTTTTCATTTGCTTGAGTTAATTTGGTTTTGCGGACGAAACAGGTACTTACACGTAATTCTTATTTTACGATTACTGCTGAAAAAAGGTAGGATCCTGTTTATGGCAAATTACCTGATCCGATGTCCATGGGAGCACAGTACCCTTAAATTGGCTATCACTGGTTTGTAACACGCATGGACGATAAAAATGTACCTAACATTGCAATTAAAGTAAATGTAATGTTACATTTTTATCGTCCATGTGAATGTGCCCTAGCTGTTGGGAATATCGTGCTCACTCAAAAGTCTCTCTGATGGTAGAGTTTGTGTTTTATTCATCATTTGGCTCCGTCAGCTGGGACTGGTCATCTCTCAACTGCCACGGTTTGTTTTAATTGTTGATACTTTGAATTTTTCCTTTTTTGCTTTTGTCGTGCACGTCTTTTTACATCGTTCTCACATACCTATATGAATAATTTCAACAAGAACAATGTAACCACAACTTTGAAACAATTAATTTGATTTAAAAGAGTGTCCATGGAGTTTCTTGCACGTTCTTCTCCATAGAGATCTACGCTTTGGAACGTACAAATAGCTTATTTTTGACCGACTGACCTTGACAATTCAAAAGTGCCTGTAAATGGTCTAATTGAAATAAAAGCTTTGAGTTTGAGTATTAATAAAATGGGTATTGGACATGAAATTATGAAAATAACCACTTCACTTATTTATATAAACTTTCTAAACATACAATTAGTTTATATACTGATTGAAAGCTATTCTTAATTCAAATTTGAGTAGCAGAAACTTAAACGCTGCTTAGCAGAGAACGCCCCGGGGTCCAGACACTCTCAACTTAAAATAAATTTGGGGTGCGCTAGTCAGTATTAATTTTAAAGTAGCCATACGGTTAGATATTTTTATAAATAAGACTGCGACATATTTGTTACGACCCATACAGTGTTCACAAGCCGAGTCAAAGGTAATTATGGTGAAACAGAAGAAGGAATGGAACAACAGCAACCTAATTCCCCGAGCTTCAGGGCTCATTCCACGTACTGTATTGTAACACGCTGTCGCGGCGTTCGTCGCGAGCCGGCGCGGAGTCTGACGCAGTCTTTATGTTATTGTATCAGTTTGTCGTGGACTCGTGGCCAGTGTGAGGTATGTCTCATGTTTGGAGATTAGTGTGTTGGCTGTAACTATTCTTTTTATCTGTCTAGTTGAATCAGCCATTAGCAAATGGAATTATCCTTAGTAATATTACAAATGCAAAAGTGAGAGTGTTTGTTTGTTACCCTTAAACACTTAAATCGCTAAACCAATGTTGAAGAATTTTCACAGCATATTTATGTTTCACAGGAGACGATTACAGGCTATTTTTATTGCAAAACTCTATATTAACGCGAGCGAAGATTCGGGTAAATGCTTGTAATATTATAAAAGTAAAAGGATGCACTTCCAGACGTTCGGTAATTAATACACCTTATCGTCAGGAAATAGCTTGATAGAGCATGACCTGGATTTGACCCAGGATACTAAATATCCTGGTAGTGATATCCCTTGAGATAAAAAAACTAGAAAAACCTTACCGATGGACCAAAAACAATAAAGTTGGCCCAATTAACTCGTATTAGTAAAATCTCAGTAATTGCTAGGGTTGTGCGAATAGCGTGATTGGCGGTGTCGCTCCCGTTTAATTACGACTGTCCCGTTTTTTTCGCCAAACTCGTAAAAGGTAAGTTACGTATTATGTTCAAAGACAGCGAATGTTATAAGAACATAGTTCTAGTAGTATAGTTTTGTAGCCTATAGCGATGACCCGATCAAAGAATATCCATAATGTATAAGTGTATAATTTTCTGATAATGAACAAAATCCTTACCCCATCGTGGATTACAGCCGATGCGTGTAATGCTTTATCCATGATAAGGGTAACAAAGTAAATGTTCACAACGGTTTAGCATCCCTCCCATCGCACTCAGATCGAACGTTTTAATACCAACCTCCATCAAAGTTAATCCCGCTCTAGCCGTCAAACTACATTGTGCTCGACATCAAACGAATTCACATAAAAATACGTGAACATTTACACAACGCGTCTAATCCTCCCGGTCCGTCTGCCAAACGCCTATAAGCTGTTATGACAATGATGCTCACTAGCTCACTAACGGAACTGGCCAGGGGACTTGCAACCTTGTTTCTATAGCAGTAAGATTGGTCACGTTGTGTGTTGCGTTGTGTTTGGTTCCGGCTAGGGATGGGATTAGCTGGGATTACTTGGACGACAGTGCACGCTGCATTGCATTCGATATTGAATGAGTCGAATAGAATGAGTTTAATATACGACTCGCATACGAGTTTGTTTTGTGCCAGTATGTATGGCGTAAAAATCAAAAATTGAGTTTTGTTAAACGCTGTGTTCAAGTGGTGTTTTGTCATAGATAAACGAATAATTGATTAATTCCTCGAAAATTTGGCTCACTTTTGCATATTTCGCTCCGAAATTACACATGGAATTTGTTAAATGATGGTTAACTGCTAATGTTTGGAGTAAAAGTGAGTGAGGATATTGGACGAACTAAAACCCTACGCTTTCAGAAAAAGGAATCAACAAACTTACAGAAAAACAGCAACTTTATTCGAGACAGGCTCGCGGGCCTCTTTACCGCTTCACTTCGCATCGTCGAAGAATGCAGTCACAATAAAATCTGTACGAATTTGAATAGTCACATCGCGCTGTACACTGTGATATAGGGGCCCACAGCGGGTTGCCTGTGGGTCCCAAAGGGCTCTCCGGGGCCCACAAAAGGTTCGTCGACGCGGCACACAGCGCGGCTCGTGGCTCCATTTTCACGCATTCAATACGCCTTCTGTCATTGTCGCCCCAAATCCGACGACAACGGGGATTAGGCGATAATGCCCCGCCGCGTGTGACGCGACAACCATCGCTCGCTACACACGCCAAATTACCCGGCTTTGTGCAAGCAGCTATCAATGGACAACGTTCATGCGATGTGGTCGCGATAGCTCATCGATGAGTCAGCGTTCGTGCGACTTTGTGGTGGAATTAATTAAACGGTTGTATGGTTAGTTAGATAGTATTCTTGCACTAATGGTGAAGTGTGTAATGCCGCGCGGAGTAAACAGGTTCTTTGTGTTCACTGAATAGAAGGTATAGCTTCTTGTTTTGGAGAATACTCTCTACGTAGGTACATTCGTAGAAAAAGGATTACTTTCTGAATCCAAATAACTGCACTGTGGTACCTACGCTGTGTGAGGAACAAACCCGAAGTACATTAATGTAGGATTAAATAACTATAGCTGCATATTAAGTGTATTGTAGAATATCCAAGTTCGAGACATCGAACTCATTTCCTTGAAATAACGTCTAAAACAAGGAAGTGAACCCAATAGCAGCTGTAATGTATCGCGCATTACTGTACAGTGAGAGTAGCTAGCGACGAACAACGTAGAGGAAATGTAATTAGAACGTTCTGTAAATGTAATTAGCTGTACATCGCGAACGTTGAATCTCAAGTAGTTCAAAAAATATCTGAAAATAGTTATTTATGATATTAGTGCGGTAAGTTGGTTTTTACAAACGAGTAGACGAATGTAAGCACGAGACGAAGTCGAGGGCTTACCATAGTTACGAGTTTGTAAAAACCAAATCCGCACGTGTGTCATACAACGTTTTTCGACACATTTGCGAGAAAACAGTACAATAAGTTATGAAATAAAAAAAAATTGTCTTTAGAAATCAGTAGGAAAGTCGCAACAATCTTTGACGTTTCTAATATGAAAATGGCGCGAATTTGCAAAGGGCGCCACATGCGCGTGGTGAAAATTAGAACCACATACTTTATTTTTTTTATTTATCTTCTCTCATTTTCTCTATAATATTAAAATGAGACAAACGTATACAGCAAAAGCGCTTCCAAGGAGGTTCGATCATTCAGCTTATTTATTCTCGTGATGTGAAACTCCTTGGTGGATTTCTTATTATTTTTTATGGAAATTAAAAAAAAACCGTAAAGAATACGCACGGCGCTATACAACGGAGTTGGCGGTAAAATATGTACTTAAGTGAGAGTACCTACTTTGCCGCACGCTCCATTGTGTGGTGCATAATTTTTAACTTTCGAACGATGCATACAGGCTTCGTAAATGCATTTTTTGAACAAATGTGTTGAAAATACCTTTATATATTTTGACACACACAATTTAAAAAAAAAAGTTTAATTATGGTACCGGTGCGGGACCGAACTGTCAAACGTCAATATCCTAGAAAATACCTTGCTGTAGTAATAATAGAATTTTAAAACGCGTGAATCGGGTGGCACATCTGCGACGGTGTGCCAGAGGAGCTAGACCGCAGAGTAATGAAATATATTGTTGTTTCAAAATATTTTCTGCCACTTCTCCCGAGGCCTGTCACACAGGTACTGTTTGCGTTCCAGAATAAAAACAAAAACGATATATATGCAAACCTAATAAAACGTTAAAGGCACTTTTGAGTTTATCGATAAGTCGGTCAGTCAGAAAGAAGCACGTAGATAAATAATGTTGCTTTTACTACCAAACAAAACAAGAAAGTGCCGAAGGCTTTAAGCTACAAACTACATAGTTTACAATGTTTACATGTTCAACTTCAGCGTACTTATAATATTCTGAGGTGTCGCGTAAACTTGCAGCCACTTGTACTACACCGACTTCATTTTGATGAGCCATGTAGTTTTCTTACTGGTCTTACTTGTTTAATTAGGAAATTAAAGTTTTATGTTTGAATACAGTTTTGTCAGGGTAATAAAAATATAACTGTTATTATAACTTAAATTAAAAAATACACAAAACTTACAACAAACTAAAATATAGCATCAAAAAATTCGTCCTCAACGCTGTCAGCTGGTAATATACCCAAGAGAAAGGCGGCATTGCCACGTTGAATGGCAATGCTTAGTCTCTGCCCAAAGTAAAAGCCAGCTCTTGGGTCACGGGAAGTGTCAACCAAAATATAACTGTTATTTAAATAAAAATTAAACTGCTCAAATAAGTGAGAGCTCTAGTGGTCAGTCAATAAAGTCAAATCTGAAAAACACCCTGATGCCTACCCTGATGTCGATAGGAAGCCACTGGTGTGTAGGTACACACCAGTGGCGTCCTATCAACATCGGGGTAGGCACAGCTGTACATGCCTTATGTTGCTACAATGTTACCGGGAGGAGGCCTAACGTAAAATGTAAAATAAAAAAGCTTTAAAGATCTGAGGGAAAATATGACGATTATTATAGATGGATCTATGGTATCGGAGTTTCCTCATATACCATGGTTTTGTAACACTAGGGTAAGCAGACGGCAACAACGTATGATGTGGGTACATTCCATCTACACCTAGTTCGGTGGCTGCCTTCAAATTTTTTAAGTTCGTTGAGTTACGATTTAGTTATAATACGATGGGACTGGCATAAAAGTCCCTTGATACACCACACATGTGAGAGTTTTGTTGAGCCGGCTGATGGAGCACCATGTACCTACTCGTATGTATACTATTCACGTGTATATGTCGTGTAAGTACTGCAGTGCTAATTGGCGAGCCGAGACTGCGCTCATTAGTAACTAATAGCTCCTTCACGGCCTGACCGTCTGGCGGCCGGCCATGTGACCGGGTGTGTATGCTCCATTATTATTATAAGTCAACGTACAACATACTTGTTTGTATAGAGAACATAGGCGACCTGAACCTGTACTTTCATATTTTGCCAGTTATTGAGTTTTTTATTCCAAGAATATAAGGATAAACGAAGCAAAGGTAAGGGTGTTCAGCTTTCACCTTCAAAGGCTAACGGTAGAATGATCTCAACGCAAGGCGAGAGCTCACCAAGGAGAGCCACCATCCAAATTCAATACTTTTACGCTAATGGCATTTTCACGTAATGATAGGCTGCAGGTATTAGCCATATTAGAGCACACGCTCGTAACCCACAGCCAATAGAAATCAGTCACCGTTGCCGAAATCAACGTGGGATAGATATAAATATAATGTTTGTTTTGTTCTCGAAGCTATGTCAGAAGTCCTATTGTTTGGGTAAAAGCTCGTTTATTCAGAGGGTTCCTAGAATCTGCTCTTTCTGACGTCAACATTACAAGTGACAGCTTCCAAATAAGATTCCCTTTCCTCGTGCTTTAGTTGGAAATATAAAAGAGAGTTCTCATACTCGAAGGAATATAAACCAGTGACTTTAAAACAATGTTAAGAAAATTCCGTTTGAATAAACTTTGCAGGTATAATAGAATCTAGAAGATAGTGTCGACTTTAAAAATGATAGCATAAATTCATAATTCAAGCGCAGAGATGGAGATGTTTAAATCCTCTAGAACTGGAGATTTCTTAGTTTCGAGATAATGCTGTAATTGTCTTGCTTTCTCATAAAAACGCTTGATAGCACTGTTACAGCTCTGACTCAGTTAAAGTATTTTTTTTATTTAAATTCTTCATTTCCCTCATAATTCTCTGCGATAATCTTGGAGATATACTTGGGACATACAAATCAATAAATGTATGTATATGTCACAGTCAATTAGCTTAATCAGCTGTTTAATTGGTTGCCTAGCCTTTTCATTTAAATGTGTTTGTGACATCTTTTGTTCAATGTCGTTTAATGACTTGCCCATTATCACTTATGTCGTTGATTAAACGGCGCAGTTTTATGAAAAGGCTAGACTTTTAATGAAACGGCAGATTTAGATAGTTGGCTGCGACATATATATTGTGTTTATATGATAGTGAATAAATTAGACACACTACGTTAATTTATAGATAATTATGACGTAATAGTGTACAAATAAAACACTAATACGAGTGAGGTACCCAATAACCATCAAGTTTTTGTTGAACACGAACACTTGAAACTGAAAAATAAAATAGTTATCAAGTAAAATTAATTGTGATCAAATTGAAACACGATGAAGATGTTCATTGGAGCATAACACTCCTAGAACGTAATCAAATTAGTCGTAATATTCACTTCGAACAAATTATTCGGCAACAGGTTTCATAATTCGAGGCACGAGCACCTTAATTAGTTTCAAAATACAAATGTAATAAACATCGAGGCCGTGGAGAATGTTCTACATTCCAGCACGAGTGTGTTAGAGCACTATATCTACTAAGATTAAAATTTAAATAAAAGTGAATCCGTTCAAACCATCAGTAGACATAAAAGTCCAGTCTATTTTATGAGCTGCATTAGGACAGCTACACGCGAAGATTGGGTGCTTTATGACAAGAGCGAGGCATGCATTCGTTTTATTCTTCGCGTGTGCGGTGCCTGTCAGAATTTACACTTTAAAATCCCTCTCGGTAAAACTGTTCCACGTCGCGCTAAGGTGCTCGTATACTGATACGTAATATTATGATGAGAACGTTCTCGGGAGATTGGAACACTTATTGCACTTTGCTCCTTTACACCGCTCAAGGGTTGCTGTTCATTAACTCTATGTTCTTGAGTGCAGGTTGAAGACGTGATGTGATGTCGACCACGTACTATTTATCTTGTCAGATTAGATACAGAGTTTTTGCATTTTCGGCCAAGAGATCGACTTAACAACGTAAAGTACTTTCTTTAAGTTGACAACGAAAATAGAACAAAGCTTGTCACCCATCCCACGCAGTATAGAAAATCATCGAATGGAAAAAATATGTTTTCTAAAATTCTTAAGAACTGTCACTTGTCATTTAGACAGCCGATTGTCTGGAATAGCTTTTGTTTTAAAGCTCTTCTCCAAAAATCGTCTTCATGCCACGAAAATATCATTGAATCAAACTGACATATCTACATATATGTCTAAGCAATTATTTTTGGTTTTTACCGTGTATGTTATTAAAATTTTCCACTGTAATTAAACTTTCTTCTTACTTATAACTTGATCTGAGTGCCGATTCTAATTTTTTTAGGCAACGTTAGCATTCGCATCTCTGTCGCAATCTGTCAAAAAAGCTTCAATTTCCATATCATGTCATATCGTGTCATTACCATTGTCACTGTGTCGGAGACGCATAGTTCTGTGGCTGTTGCTTTGTCCCCCGCCTCATGCCGTACCGTACCGCGCCACTCCGGGCCCAGGTGTCTGCCCTGGGGGACCCCGGCACGCGCCGCAGTGAGATTGCACTTTTTAAGGTTTTAATTAAACCCCTTTTTTTTTTTTTTTTTTTTTTTTTCTAGGATGGGAAATCATCAAATGACCCCTCCCGCTCTGGGTGGAGCGGCAGGGAGTGTCAGACTTTTACTGACTAAAACCCACCCTTTAGTCCTCCTAGTGCCTTTCTTCCCAGGGCCGCGGTAACTCTTTCGAACAAATCCGCAACCCTGGTAGGCTCTGGCCCTAACGGGCCCCGACCCATGCTGACGTCCGCTGGCTCGGCGCGCGTAGAACACAGCGCGCCGTCAACCCGGGCCTGTTCTGATCGGACGGCGAGCTACCCATTGCTCGCCGTCCACAGGCATCAGTCACTGCGCCATGCTCAGGAGCATCAGTTCCTGGGCGGCGCAGTGGCTGACGTTCAACAGGAGGGGGTGAAATGGGGCCATTACTGGCACTCCATTTCAGCCCCCTCCGGAGCCCTTTGTAGGGGCTCTACTGCGGCTGCTGCAGTAGCAGCAGCCGCAGTGGAACCGGCAATGGCGGTAGAAGAAGCGGCGGCAGCGGCGGCGGTCGCGGCAGAGACGGCGGTGGCGGAGGGCTTCCTCCTGTTTCCGGCTTTGGTGGGTGGGGCGCAGGCCCTACCCCCAGCCCAGTGGTCGGCCGGCTTGCCAGCTGCCGCACAGACTACGCAGTGCGGCGCGGCGACGCAAGAGCCGGCCCTGTGACCGGGCTGACCGCAGCGGAAACAAAGACCGCTGCGGTCCACCTCCGAGGTGCATTGTGCTCCCACATGGTGGCCCACTTGGCACCGGAAGCACCTCAGAGGTCGGGGTTCCAGCAGTTTGACCTGCGCGGAAACCCAACCCACCAAAAACCTTCGGCCCTCCGTGATGGTTTTGGCCGCCGACACGGGGCAGCTCACCACAATGGTGCGCGTGCCCGTGTTGTCAGGACGTAGGGTGCCCGCCTTCACCTCCTCTGCTGAGCACCCCCCCGTCCTAACGACGGCGGCCACCACCTCCGCCTCCGTGACGGAGTCGTCCAGGCCCAAGATGCGCATGTCGATGCGCTTGGTGGGCCTGGACACTCGGGCATCGTCCGCGCTTAGGGACGCCCTGAGCCTTTCGGCTAGAGCGTCCGCGGTTGGGCCGCTGGCTGCCCCGGGGATCTCCAGCATCCGGGCCCCAGTCATGGTGACCCGGAGCCGAAGGCCCCCCACGATGCCTAGCTCACCAAGGTTTATCGCCTCCTTCGCCTTGGTGAGCACGTCCGCGTACGTCACGCCCCTCTTCGCCGCGTCCGGCTGCAGTGTAACCACTACAGCCGCGGTTTTCGGGGGGCGCAGCGCAGCCGCGACGCTTCGCGCCTTCTGCCGCCGCTTCCTCTCCCGCCTCTTGGCCGCCCTGGCTGCCTTTCCCGCCTTCCTCTTCTCCCCGGCCACTTGCCATTCGGCTTGAGCCGGGGGAGGAGCTGAAGGCGAGGAAGCCGGGGGGAGCTGCTGCTCAGACGGCACAGGAGCCTTCGCCGTCCGCGCAGCAACCCCACCCTTCCTCTTCCTTCCCGGGGCCGGGTCCGGTTTTCCCGGCACCGGCTTCGCGGGTGCCGGCCCGGACCCTTTGTCCTGGCCGGACGACCCCGGTGTGGCAACCACGGCGGCCGCGTACGACGCCGCCTTCCGGCCTGGAGCCTTCCCACTCGCCGCTAACGGGGGGCGCAGAACGATGCCCTCCAGGACGGAAAACCGCGCCTGGAAGGCTGCCATCTCCTGCCGCACGAGGTCCAGCACCTGGCTCTCCTGCGGCACGGGCTGGCTGTCCTTCTTGCGCCCCCCTTGCGGCGCCCCTTGTGGGCCGGCTCCCCGGAGCCTGGCCAGGTCTGCGCGGAGCCCCTCGTTCTCCTTTCGGAGACGCTCCGTGGCGGCAGCCAAGCGGGCGACCTCCGCCCGCAGCTCGGACATCTCGTCCGGCGGAGGCCCACCTTTGGTAACCTCCGCTGCCGCCAGAATGGAGGCCATCGCCTCGCTTATGGCCTTGTTCTTAGAGGAAAGCTTCCTCTTCAAGGCCACATCGCGAAGCGCGGCCTCCACCACCTCCGCAAACCCGGCCCTCCGAACCCGCTCCTGTCCGGAGTCATCCGGCTCACCGCCGGAGGACTCCGAACCAGGAGCCCCGCGGCCGCCATCTCCGGGGGGTCCGCCAGCATTGGCTCTCTGGCCAGCCTCCTTGGAGGCAGGGACTCTGCCCTTGCCTCCGTCTCGGCCCTTACCCCGCCTACTGGTGGGGATCTTTCGGGCCGAGACCACCTCCTCGCTGCAGGACGACCCCCGGTCGTCCTCCGGTCTGGGCCGCTTCCGGAAGGACCTGGGGTCCTCTGCTGCAGTCCCTGCCCCCTCGGGTCCCGAGCCCGCCGAGCTGAAGGTCGCCAGGTCGTCAGAGTCCAACTCGGACTCCGACTCTACACCCACGCGACGCTCAAGCGAGCCCTCCTCCCAGAACAGCGCGCCTCTGCCCGCGCTATGCCCGGCCGACTCTTCGTCGGGTGGGCTAAAATTATACCCGATCAGTTCCTGAAAGGACGGTTTGGATCGGGGGCCTCCTCGGCCACTGTTGCACTTGGCAAGCGGAGAGTGGATAACACTGTTGCCCCCCCCAGAATACGAGGGGCTTGACGCGCAAGGCGTGGCGGATTCCCGGACTGCTGTGCAGTCCGAACCGCCCTGGGGTATGTATTCTCTTTCAGTGCTATCCATTTTTTCCTTTTAAAGGGTGCGGTCCCTGTCTCCCCTCCTCTCTCCCTCTCTCACTGCTTGCTCGCTGCCCTCACAGTCACGTCTGATGATCAGACGCGTACCAGAGAGCAGCGAGCAAGCCAATGAGACGCACACCGTCCGAGGACCCGAACACTGCTCAAGTCTCCGAACGGTGTGCCCCTCTTGTGTCTCTCTTGGTCTGGTCTCTCACTTGGGACCTTCCGGCATGAGTGGCTCTACCGGCAAAGCCCCCAAGATCACTGAGACACGCAAGCCCCACCACGACGGCAACGTGGAGACACGGTTGGTGGGGTAATTAAACCCCTGACTGTTGTTTCGGGTGCACCTTTTTAATTTGTTTCCGGGGCTCATGGTTGAGTCCAAAAGTACACTACACACACACACACCATTAGTAAAAGTGCTTTTTAATATCAAAGACATGTTTTTGGTAATCCACAGGCCTTTCAAAGCTTTTGTATTTTCTAGTGACGCAACGTTAATACAGATAAAAGAGAGCTATGTCTGTGTGTATAGATGAAACAATTAGTATCACACGTTTCTGTATCTAACAGAATACATTCAATGAAATCACAAACATCTGTATTTCTGCGTTGCTTTCTGAGCAAGAATCTACATAGTGCTGTCACAGTTGTGATTCCAGCAATAAAAATATCTATTTTAGAGAATACACCGTGCTACTTACACAGCTCATAACCAGCGGAATACGAAAGTTATTCGCTCATTTAAATCAACGGAGCGATTCATACATTTTTCAGAGGGCTATTACGAAAGCATGAAAGCGCATCCGTATTTTAAATTCTCACTAAATGTGCGAGTTACATCAAGAGTGTACCAAATAGAGCATGGCGAGGTTCACTCATCGCCTTTTGAAGTGCTAATTTGCGTCGGGATGGGAGACCGGTACCGGCCGCGGGAGCCGGACCGACCAGGGCCGACTCGCGTGGATTCTCTTTGCTGGTAAATCGAGCTGAAAAACATAGTGGCCACTGCAACTTGACGGCGCCGGCCGCAGGCGTGCCCGGGTGTGCGGGCTGAGCGGGGAGGGAGGAGGGGCATGTAGCCAGCTAACGTTTAATATGGTGATGTGGTCTTTGATTATTGATAAACCGCCGACCGAAATACTGATTGAGCTTTTCTGTTGAGTGACAAGTGGTAACAGTCAGACAGACAGTTACTGTGTTGCAGAAGTACAACAAGTAAACAGTTGATGCAAAATATACTCCGAGCATTTATTTTAACTCGTTTGCTTAATTTTTTCCGCATTAATATTACTTTTTCCGATCATTAAAAATGCTATCTGCAAAGCTAATAAAAACCTTCGTTCAATTTAAACTTTACACTTCAAAGGCAGAAAATATTCCGCTTTTATACAGAAACACAGATGTAATATTTTTGTAAACATGGTGTGACTTATCATAAACTTGTATCGCACGGCGGCGACTCAAAGAGGCTCTATTGCGAAGTTTGATTAGCTCCCGCCCGGCACGCGCTCGTGGGGCGGCGCCGGCGCCGGCGTGGGGCGGCCGGCCTATATGATCAAGCTATTTGCCAACAGCCGGTCAGACAGTATGCAAATCGAGGTGATCAGGCTTCCACGACATTTAGCTGCACAAGAGTCGGCAGGTTTCAGAAAATTTACTTCGCTCAGTAGCTCTTAATGTAACCAGTGTTCATGGAGCGGTTTTGACGAAACTATTTACTTGAAACAGTAGTCCACAAATTAGTCTTGTAACTGCTAAATAAAATATGTATTACAGTAAGTCTAAATATTTGTTACTGAATACAAACTGAATTACGAAAAAAATAATTGGCCATGTACTCACTCAAACTTTCACTAGTTTTTTTATAAATAAAAATATTTTAAACTTTATTGTAACAAAACAACCGGAGTTCATGAAGGCAAACTGTTGTGTAACTAATGTCCACACTCTGACGCTCACAGAAGCCACTATTGACATACAAACAATGAAACACATAAACTCACATACGTATCACGTAGAAACAGTAATTAAACTAATAATATCTCTGGAAGTTCATCTCGAGTTATAACGAGCCGCCTGTGAGCTACATCTCTAATGCCCGGGACACACGAGCCTTGGGTTTTTAGCTAGTTCGTCGAGTAGTTATAATTTCTAAAAATAGGTATTTGTCTAAGTTTTTTGAATACAGACAAATAAATGGACTCTTTCTGAAATATAAGATTTTCATTTTTTTGTATCCTACAAACAAAACATAGGTATGTATTTCTACAAGAGACATGTGATTAGCTATTTTAATATTATCATTGATAGGTTTGCTCTAGAACAGTATTTCACCGGGTATTTCAAATGGTTAAAGTGATTTTGTGGTCAACAACACTTGCCTAGAAATTACTTCCAAATCACTGTTGACTTTAAGCACGCCTAAATTGTACCTGTCAGGAAACAGACTGCGTCGTTTCTTACACGTTCTTTTCTATAGAAATCTACACTTTGGAATGTGTAACCAGCTTTATCTTTAGACTGATCGAACAACAAATAAAAATACTTGATTTGAATTGACAACTTGTAGAACTAGCCTCGTGTGACCCGGGCGTTAGAGCGAGGAGGCACGAGTTGTCTTTCTAACACACTCGCATCATTGCAGAGCAAACTATTTACGTGATGGAGTTATCAAACACGCAGCAGATGGATGCTTTCATAAATGCGAAAGTTTAACATGTCACTTAATGTTGAGACACGTATGCGTGCACTTGTGTATGATTGTTAAAACTTCTTGCGTCTGTTTCTGGCAGGAAATGCGTATAAAATAATATGAAGAGAGTGCCTTGTGATTCTTAGTAATTACACAAAGTAGTCTATAATGGTTTTAAATTATTTATTTTTATAATAGTTACTAAAAACAGTAACTATTGTCTAAAAGAATGGATCGATAATTAGGTTGTCTTTAAAAGATCGCAAAAAACAAAACAATGAACCGGTTTCTTTTGTGACATAATTATAACGTTAAATAAAAGAACAGGCTTCTTTACAATACTCTACTTCATAAATAAGGATCCAATAAGTAACATCACCGCACCGAGTCGTTACCAGCGCCATTACACGTCGCCAGCGACGCCTAACACGCGAACCATCTCAAATGACCGCGAGCGCCGCAACACGCGCATGCGCACCGACAGATGAACTGCTTTCCGCCTGTTACGCACACTACTCAGTACTCATCTTGGTACAGGATGTAAAATGTTGCCTCTATTGGGAAATAAAAATGCTGCGACAGTTCATAAGTTACTTGCATTATTTATGCGTATCATCATTCATTGAGAAAGTAATTTATTGTAATAAAATTGATTTTAAATTCCATAGAATATGTTTACAAAAGATAGCTATTCTCTGGAAGGTCTGATAGGATTTCGAAAATTACCATTTTTTTTTCAAAGCGACATCATCGTTGAATGGCGTAGACACAGGCATTCATATTGTTTATCTCCGAAAAATGAACGATTGCTCTGGGAAAAGTCACTAGAGTTAAATTACGGGAAAAGTTAGAACCCAATAACATATCTTTTACAATTTGCCGCTAATTGTAATAACCTATAGTTCACCATATTAACATCTTGAAGATAAGGCTATTATCAGCTCACTTAGCGACCGTATCACTAAGCCCACTATCTCGCCAGAACATGAAATGGGGACCAGCCCCCCATCCATCATGGTGTAATCCTTTAGTCCCCCAACAACATCCGCCCCGTAATGGGGTACTGTGCCCCAAGTATTACGGGTCATTTACAAAGATATTACATTGCTGTGTACTTGTAACAAATTAATATTTCTGTACTCAGTTGTAAGTTCAGAATTATGGTATTTGTTAATTGCCAGAGGGTTATCAGCCTTAACAATTAAAACCTTTTAAAAGTACATAACAGCAAAATCTGCTTGATTATAATATTTCACGAAAACATATGAATTTCAAATTCGAATGTAAATTAAGAAACTACTAAAAGCAGCGTTGCGAGCGTCTACGAGAGTGCTACGCAGGTGCTACGCCGTAGCGTACGAAGCGTAGCACTACGTTTTACGTGGAGCGGAGACTCGTTATTAATAACGAGAACGTGAGGTTTACTAGTTCCACTTCTAACTTTTTGTGAACTATTCAATTTTGGAGGAAGTTTAATTTCGTGTTTTGTTAGCGTTCCATATTTGGTGACAAACATTATCACGTGTCGGAATTCCAGTACTAAAGAGTCAAATAATATTACTATTGGGAAATTAAGTTTGTTATTGACATTTCCACAACTAAATCGCTAAACCCATTCTGTTTAATTTTTATTTATGTGCATTCATAGGCACATAACTCGACAAAATGTACAGCACAGCTGATTTTTATTTCACGATTTCGGGTTTGGTCCCATAGTAAAAGTTGTTCAGTCGCGTACGTTGGCGTGCGCATGCATTTATTCTGTCACACGTTTTATTATTAACAGACTTTAAACAATGCAGCCTTGCATTTGAATTGATTTATTATCTGAAGTACATAACAACGAGTTCGAGTGATTTACGCGGCTCTTGTCATAAATTACGCGCGGCGTGTTAACCAGCGCCCGCTAATTATAACTCAAAATTCACTGTTAACTTGTCGCCGTAATACGTGGCTGTAACGCCTGTGTGGGCTGCGAACTGGCTGTTATTTAAGCAGAGGTCGAACACATGGAACTCTCAGGAAGCCTCAATGTCCCTACATTTTTGACAGAATGCGACTGATATGTGAATGCGATCGTTTCTTCAAAATAAGTAGAACAGGCGCTCTGAATACTTGTCCTAAAAACGTTTAAGTCGCAATTTTATCTTAGCATAAATCAATGTCAAAATATAATAAAATTGAACGTTATTTAGGGCCAATTGCACTGATGTAACAAACGCGATTATCGAATAAACCACGTTTATAAGCTGTTAGTGTCACTATTTTTTTAAGGAATATTGACGCTGACGGCTCTTGAACGCAGTTTAGATGTACTGATCGCGTTCAGTTTCAGCGGTGAAATCCGCTCTTAGACATTTAGCGACTGAGGTACAAATGCGAACGTTGCTTAACATTAGTACGATGGCCCTCTACCTCGACCTTACCAGTGTCCATGATGAACAATATTAACTGAAAAATCAATCAGTATCGGTCTGCAGATCACTTTTGTCGTGATTTACTATGTACTTGTAGAGTTACGTAAAAGTAGGACACAATAACAATCAGTCTTCACTTATCAGGTAAAGTACAGCATTCATAATATCTCGATACATAATTCACATTAAACTATATTCAGTGCCGCTCGCCGCTCGCCCCACTTACATAAACAGGTTTCAATAAAAACAGAGTGCATTCAATAACTTAACACAATATTTCTACATTGCATCGTCAACACTGAAATACTGGAACGCACTCCCTCATTGACTTCCGAATATATTGTCACGGGCATAACTGTTTTATTTAAATAACCACCAATAAAGGTGTGCGCTTTTCGGTACAAATAGTGAACAATACAGAACGGCAACGGCACGGCAACGGCACGGCAACGGCACGGCAACGGCACGGCAACGGCACGGCAACGGTACGGCAACGGCACGGCAACGGCACGGCAACGGCACGGCAACGGCACGGCAACGGCACGGCAACGGCACGGCAACGGCACGGCAACGGCACGGCAACGACACGGCAACGGCACGGCAACGGCACGGCAACGGCACGGCAACGGCACGGCAACATGGCACGGTGACGGTACAGCTATGGCGCGGCAACTCTTAACAGTAATGACTCTCATAAAGCCGCGCGGCTTAAATGAAACGAGTATTGTTTACGCTCGCAGAGTCGCGGATTGAAACGTGATTTTTATATGACTGTTTTGTAAGTCAGATTGCGTCGTAAAATGCGGATAATTTTATGTAGGAGCGCGAGCGGCACAAATGTTGCGTTTTGTATAAATTAATACGTAATGGTAAATTGGTGCAGATGACAAATGGGCATTTGGAAAAATAGTCAATAATGTAAATTATTTTCGCGGAATTTTTTTACAACAGTAAAATTGTATATTCTGTATAAAGGACAATACGGACGCCAAGACGATGACCAACACATTTCCCGTGATTCTTCGGGACTAAACACATTTGTTTTCTTAATAGCAGTTAAATAAATCTGAACTGAATACTTCCCGAGTTCGCAGTGAGCAGTAACTGTCAGTGGGTCACTGCGGGGGGTCTGGTTTAATGGTTTAACGGCGGCTTCATTAACACAGGTAATAAACAGCGCTGACAACGCTCGCGCTTTCAAGACCTCCGGTTAAATCCGAGTTAAAATAAATGTTTGTAAATGGTGCATAAGTTCTCAGTTTACTTTGTGTTGAGGTATGAGTAAACTATCTGTGGACGGTGAGGACGAACTATGTTGAGAAAACATAAAATGTGAATAATATAGTGTTGAAAATAGACTAAACTCTGGAAATTAACTCATTGAGCCAATTTGCTGTTTTGTTTTTTGTGTTATGAAACAAAACAGAAAATTGCATTCCCCCATTTTGTCAATTTCAGGAATTTGATTTTGTACTCTGCATCCCAAAAAAAAAATGATTATGATCCCAAAACAACATTCATTTAAAATAATAATAATCCAGTACCCCGGTGTTATTAAGAAATTGCTTTCATTGGAAATTCGCTAATAGTAGACAGCTTTATTGGGGTATCTGAACCCATTGTTAATTCTATTGAAAGCTCTATTTAAGGTAGTTGCACAGTGGTGCGTGATGGTATATGTGTGTTTGGTTGGCCGGTGTCGATGCGCGTCGTGTTTACGTGAATAATGGCGCCGTGTACACACCGCCTTATTTGCACTCTGTGTTCACACCGTGTGAGCTGTAATTACGGGTCGAACCCCGGCAACGTCGCGCGGCGCGGCTAGTTCATCGTGTACACTCCGGTGTGTTTAGAGATTCATGGTATTTCGGAAGTCAACCAACACATGTGGCGTTAATCCTGTTAACCCTCTCACAGCAACACAAGGCAGCGAGGAAATTGCAGTTCACTTCAGCTGCAATCACTACCGGAACCTTTATGGTAACGAACACCAGAACCGATAATTATTGAATGTGCTGCTGCGCTTACACCCCGTATGTTACATCTACTCTCATAAACGGTGTGTGCAAACGCTTATTCGTCTGACGACACGCACAAAGAAGGCGGCCGTTGCTGTGTATGAACCACTGCGGCACGCCGAAGTCAGCAAAAGAGCCAACGACTGTACAACGACCCCTTTGTTCATTGATTTCACTTTGATTCCGATTCCAGTGATGCTACGAATACCATCACTGGAATCGGAACCATAAACCACTAATAACTCCATTGGACAAATAAAATGTTGTTATTAGTGTACCTAAGAACGCTATAGTTGAAACATCTCAAAATGGTACCGCAATAGACCGTCCTACACTCTCCCAACGTAGTCACATCCGTACCTTATCACTTGCTCACGCCGCATACTGGCACCGTGTAGACACAGTCTTAATAGCGCGGCGTTCATTCAAAGCGCGTACCAACATGTTGGGCGCCGGGGAACTCGCAGAGACAGCGTTGTGGAGGTCCCTCGTCATGTACGCAGGGAGCACGAGTTATAATACAACGACACATGGGATGTTATGATGCCTTACTACAGCATGGAACATCAACATTTTTGTTCAGTCAAATTGGCCCATGTATCTACACTACCCAAACGATGCATAAGCATAAAGCATACCTCATCCAGCGCTGAGACACAGACGATCTGCCTAGTTTTTCCCAACCATGTTGGGGTCGGTAGCTCAGTACCAGTACCTATTTAACATGGAGCGTCTGCCTATATTTATTTTTTTATCGTTTGTTTCAGACAACTAAGGCCCATAAAACACAATACATATATAACTATGAAAGCAATAACTAGTACCATAAGACGGGGTAACTTTGACTTTAGAGGTAACTTTGACACGTTCTTTTTTTTAACTACCTACTCTACTTTCTTGACTACTTTTTGTTTCTGCATCTCTCACCCATGCGGACTTGCCCCTAACACGTGTAAACCGAATTTTGGGGCTTTATTATAATAAGCCCCAAACACTGTCAAAGTTATCCTTAAAGTCAAATTAACCCCGTATTACCGGTACATATTTTATACACAAAAAACTTAAAAACTACTGCACATGAAGTCAGTGACGGCGTCATGTTACGCTGCGAGATGTCGCGTAGCTGGTTGTGTGTAGCTGGTATATGACCATCACAACCCATTAACTGGGTAAAATACGCCCCGGGCAAGACTGATGTCAAAATTTCTGGCTTCCAACTATTCGTATCCACTGCTCGGATACACAACCCTTATGTTAAGAACAAGAATTAAAAAATGTAATGTACAATATACACCTACATTTATCAATTTTAAAACTAGATACCACTAATAAATAAAACTTATAGATACTGAAAAAAAATAGTAGAAAATATAAAAGCGGAGTAAAAAGGGGAGAGGAGCTCACAGGGCATTGAAAATTTCGTCCACATCGCTGTCAACGGGAAAATTGCCCAGAACACTGGCCGCATTGCCACGTTGAATGGCAATGCTGATTCGTTGGTCAAAGAAAAGGCCATGTACACCTTGATACACACGTGATTGCTAAGTCTTTCGAGTTTACTTGTGGTTTCCACAGGGTCCGACTTTTTGTATAGAAGAAGTAAGTTATATAATAATGTGCTAAGTATCAGAACTAAATCCTGGAGGTTCTCGGAATAACGACGTGAACTTACTTCAAATAAATTCATTCTTAATTCATCCGCATCCACGAATATTATTTAGCCGCCATTCATTATGTACCTACAGTTAGTACAAAATAATAATTCAATATGCGAAGAATCTGCCTAAGGCATGGGTGTTTTATACCTGTAATAAATGTGCGCAATTCGTAAAAGAGCATACACTTTAGGACAGCTAACCATTGATGTTGATCAAACATTTCGCAAATCCATACTAATATTATAACTGCAAATTTATTACGTTTTAACGATTGAACAGATTTGTATAAAACTTTGCACCTGGGTAGAGCATGTTCTGGAATACGACAAAGATACGAGTCCCCTTGGGATCATTTTCGACATTCCCGCGGACGACGCCACTGGCAGGAGCTAGTTGAACATAAAACTCACATATTATTGTAAACGTTATTAATAATGGGCGCCATTCCTAATAACTTTGTCACCGTGTCAGAGAGACATTCAAAGAGACGGCAGACGTTTTCTATCTTCAACAATATTACTTGTACAATCGGTGTCAATGTCTCCGGCCTGCGACACGCTTGATAAGAAATAACTTGTCTCAATACATACGGACATACATCTCAGTACACACCTACATAAATACATACATTGGTAAATATTTCCATATTGTGCGTGTTTTCTGTGGAATTAGCTCGGCGCCGTGCCAGCGCTGCAGACTCGTAGCTATGCGACCTTGCACGGGTGTGACGTCAGCTCTTAGGCATTTTTGCCGATATATTGCTTAAAATACTGACGAACAGCAAAGGCCTATACATACGTATTCATACATTTATAACTAGAACAAAATATCTTACAGTTTCATCACATATGATTTCTACCGATCTGTACCGGCGTGATGGACAACAGCCCAAAGTGAGAAGCGACATTTATTAGACTGATTATGTGTGTGTATCAGATTTTTCCACTCTTAAACTATTGTATACTCACACATAGTGATTTCCAACTGAAATTCCAGCTTTCTTACAATTATTGCATCAGATCAACTGAATACGGCGTCGTATTTAATTATCCGTCGTATAATCTGACTGTTCCGTGTAGGTTCATCCCGTTTGAGAATTAATGACGAGTTCGCCTCAGGTGCGGGAATTACACACAACAAGCTAATTACCGGGACACTGCACGGCGAGGTGGACAGAAGTCCCACTACCAACAACACTGACGTGCGAAACTTAGTCCAGCAATTATCAGACAGAGTTAAGTGTAAGTTACAATTTTACTCGTTACATGTTTTTTTGACTAACTAAATGTAAAAATTCTGTAGGTACCAAACATCTAAACATTTTCGGAGATCTCGGATTGTTCATGCAATTAGTACCTACGTTAACTTTGTATTATAAAACAAATTGCAGATCAAACAAATTACACGGATAAAATAAAAATAAATTACAAATCGAGAGAAACTGAAACGTTTGAAAGTGTGTGGAATCAGGATCGTGATTATCAAGTGGTGCCAAAATATAATTCTTGAAGCTGACTAACACAATCGAGTTAAGTAATATTAACGACTATATATTGGACCTTCTGCAGCTAAGCCGCCGTTTGGCCAAGTGAGCAGTATCCGCGACGCGAGCAGGAGCAGTGGGTCGCGCTCGTACGAGTACGTTCGGGACTCATTAGTCGAGTGATTAGTGATTAGTTCCACGACTTGGCTGCTCACAGTGCGCACTTGCTCAGTGTGAAGCTATCGGCTGAAGATACGTCGCGGTTTTGAAGACGTGGAGACGTCGTGATGGATCGCTTATAAGATTTACCGATTTGCGAGAACATTGATTGATGGTTTTTAAGTCGGGAATGTTTTTTACAGTTCCCTAAAAGAAATATTCATTCTTTTGCCTCTAAAACTTTCATCAGAAAATAACCAGAAGCAATTTTACAGTGTTTTCCTGCACAGCTTACAGCTTTTTCACGTATAGAGCTTATTAAAGCATGCCCGAAAAGCAAGCTTGAAGTTTAACTTTTCTCGAAACTTCCTAAAAATGTTATTAAATGTCGTTCAAACACGATGCATCCAGGAAGCGTGCTCCAGTAGCTACCGTCTCGTGTATTATATAAGCCAATCAAGTAGTTTGTGCAAAAACAAAGAATGTTCGTATAAAGTTCCCGGCGCTAAGTTTTAATGATCCGCTAGGAGTGCCCTGTTCGCGATCACTGCGTTAATTAGCTACCTCCTTCACTTTGAGCGCGCCTGGTACCGCAGCGCTTACCTGGCTCATCGACTGCAAGGATATTACAATTACAATGTTTAAATAGTTTATTCGATGTGGTTTGCAGATAAAAGCTAATCTTTTACTAAACCCGCTAAACTTGTGTACAATTTTACACACACTTACACCAACTTTTTACCCGACTGCGTCAGAAGGAGGGTAATGTTTTTCGAGCGTAGGTATGTATGTATGGTTGTTTGTATGTCCATTTCTTTGGCACACCCTACAACCCAAACAGCTGGACGGATTTAATTTGGAGCGATTGTCTATCAGACCTCGACAACCCAGTAGGTATAATCGAGAAGGCTAATACAGAATTTATGAATATTTTGTGATTAAAATGTAATAGTGTAAAAAAGGGCCATTGCAACGTTTTTATTTCAGTTAGGTAATATTGACATTTAACATTAATTACGAATTAAAATAACGTGAAACAGTACGCACAACAATCACCGTCTAGTGACGTCACTGCTGTTATGATTACGAAAAGACGAACATCTTTGAGTCATGATAGTCCATGACCACTGACAGACAAGAGTCGTCCGTTTTTGCGAAAAAATTTAAACTGTAAAAAGTTAGTTTAGTTTAGTTTTTAAAACCGCAAATTTGGCAATACATTAAAGTGTTTTTTTTCTTTTATTATTTATGTACGGTCAATTTTACATGAAATGCAATAATAAATCTACACTAATATTATAAAGAGGAAAGATTTGTTTGTTTGTTTGTTTGTTTGTTTGAAATGAATAGGCTCCGAAACTACTGGACCGATTTGAAAAATTCTTTCACCAGTAGAATCCTACATTATCGGTGATGGTCATAGGCTATAGAATATTTTCAAAAAGTTAGGGATCCGTATGAAAACTTTGATAATGTGACCCAAGGTGTGAGAAAAAATTCTTATATCGCGTACGTTGCGGAATCTATTGACAATAGAGCAAAGTGATGTACTACAGTTTTATAGAGGTCATCAATATCTACAAAAAAGTCCGCGATACCATATGTCTAACTATTATGGATAAGTCACCATGACCGCTTTTTGTTAATATTAGTCAAGCAAATCCCATGGTGAAATAAAAAATGGTGATTATAGTACCATGATATTAATCCTTATCCATTTAAATGGTTTGATAATTAAAGTTGATTATGTCCGTGTAAATTACACTTTAAATCATTCAAATCGGACCTTTCGTTCAAAAGTTACGACGGTAATAAACATGCTCGGAGTAAGAAAAATGTCGCGGCTTGAGCGAACTGGGGAGAATCGTATCAATGCATGGGGGTATAGGGGGCGTTGAAGTTTGTGGAGTACCTACTAAATCCACGCGGACGAAGTCGCGGGCGAAGTGCTAGTATATAATAATAATGAAAACAGGATGAAAATATTGCATGTTCCGCGGGTAACACGATACCCTTTGACAAGCCTGGTCGCCTGACCAAGTAGTAGCATACGAGTACGCCAATAATGTTTTACACTCATATGTCACAAGTAATACCAACCTAAGTGAAGAAGGTATCCGACAGGCCGAGCGGCCCACGCGCGGTTCTTACACGCGAGTACGCGACCCTTCTTCTGCCCACCCTGCACCCACGTGAACCCACCCATGTTACAAATGATTACCCTAATAAGATGAGAACATAATACCCGCGCCAGGGGTGAATGAAAATACAAACCTGTTTGAAATATGAAGAGCTTACCTCGCAATGCACAAGTTTTCTCTTATAAATGAGGTCTTCAATGAAGGCCCGACTTTGAACGAACATGTTTGTTTAGTAAACTTGATATTGATTGTAATTCACAAACATGCCGAATATGCAAACATTTTTTTAATTTACCAATGAATGCTAAGATCTATTTCACACGTAGCGTTTATTATTCGGTCAGTCAAAAATAAGCCGTTTTTAATAAAACATTTAATAGGAAAAGATAACTAAATGTATCTGCTCTTAGTTCGTAACTCAATTATTTCCTTGTAGGCAGTACTTAGACACATGCATGTCTGTTGGGGCAAATGCACGTGTATTGTCGTGCAGACTGCACGTCGTCGCACGCCACAGGAATAAGCCACTGATTGCTTGTTGCGATCACTGCACAGACTCGCCCTCGCCGGCTCGACTGCACGCTGAATATTAACTGACTTCTACCACCGACCGAATACATTACGAACTAGTACGATATTGTGCGTGTTGTCACGTGTGTAGTCTGGTGGGTTACATTTTCAGGTTAAGTAAATGTTAGGGTACTTGCCCTACACTTCTATGTAACCCTTACTTTACCTACAGTATAGGCGTGAATTTATAGTATATCTTACTTACCATTAAATGTGAAAGATTGGATGTATGTTTGTTATTCAATGTTACCCGAACGGCTGAACGGATCTGGACAACTTTTGGCACAGCGACAGATTATAGTCTGTAATAGCTTAAAGGCATACTTATCCTAGAAGTATGTTCCTTTGGGATAACTTCCGACATTCACGCAGGCCAAGCCACTGACAGAAGCTAGTAGTGATATAATGAAAATGAAAAGTTTTCTCTACAGGAGACCGTCCCTTCTAAACAAGCCGTAATGTTTTTGCGAAAAGATCGTTGACACACGTACGACCCTCACAATGGACGCTGAGCAAACAGTACTTAGCTATAAACCAGCTTTATTTGTTCGTAAGTTGTGCTTTATTCAGAGTCGTTGACTCCTCGGCCTTGCTTGACTTCAGCCGATAACTCGCTGTCAAAGTCACGTCGCGGCGTCACAGTACAGGGGGATGAAGAAATCCTACTGAGTACAAAGGTATTGTGACGCAGTGACGAAGGACATTACCCTTTCCTTAAATATTTCATGCTTACAATGCGAATAAGACTAGACGGGCAACTGAACTGAACTAACTGTGATGGTCCGAGATTGTTCTCTACATTTATTAGTCGAATGTTCCACCCACCGCCACGCCACCGCCACGGTTAGTGGATTTGAGATGTGTTTTCCAACTGTTATAACTAGTGGTAATGGCTACATACATATAATTTTTCTTGAGCTTACAAAGGGTATGATCGCTTATATGTGTGCCAGTTTTTCAGTTTGGCATTCAATTGTCTGCTAAATGTGAGGATATAGATGCCATATTAAACTGTTGTACAGGCTGCAATAAAAATACAGCTTATTATTTCGATAAGATTAACTTCACAAATAGTATTTATCAATTGATAAATAATAATAAGTCTAATTAGACCAGGCACTTTTGAGCGTCAACATTTACATCTACCATACAGTGTCGTTGGTTATAAGTTCAACGATTCCGTCAGTTCCTCTTGCATATGCGTAGGACAAGTACGTTGTGCGGTTTGTGCTCCTTACAGCTCTTCTGTATATATTGTGATACCAACAGTACCGCGCCCTTCACCCCCTCCGTCTCCCTGCCTGCCCGCGCCCTTGTGCCAAGTATTTGCATAAAGATATTAGCCCATGTACCGCGTGCATGCGCCTGACAGTCGAGAACGTCTCGCCCGCGCCTACTGCCGGAAAAAAGTTTATTTATCAAGCAGTATTACCTACTTATACGCTGATAATAACTTAAAGGCTTTCGTGAAAGATACTCAAATCAAGTATCTTGAGTTGGCTCGCGAGTTTGTCGACTGTGCGTACCGATTGTAGGTACCGATAGTCGTGTCAGATAATGGCTACGAGTCTCGACCAACACCTTAGGAGGCTCTCGTTAGGCAGTTAGATCAAGGGCTTGATTCAGAAAGCAGCAGGTACTTCACAAGTACCTGCTGCTTTAGAGGAAGCTCCTAACATTACGAGCCATGTCCACTCACGGCTCGTAATGTTCGGAGGTTCCTCTCTCTGGAACCCTGACCGCCGGTAGCTTGAACCCTGTTTCCGATACAGGTAGGCTACTATTTTGAATATTTTGAAACGTTTTTTTGACCTATTTTTAAGAAAATTTAAAAATGTAACCAATTTGTAAATAAAGAAGAATAAATGGATTTAAAGGCTCAAACAAAAAAAAAACTTACAAAGATCCGATTCCAAGTAAACCGAACGTTGGCCAAATCTGTAATATTCTTGTCCTACGCTGATTTGATGGACAGTTTGTTAGCGAAAACTTTAGAAAACAGATACTTTACTAAACTTCAAGAAGGTATATTTTGTTAACAAGCCAAATGGCCGCTATGCCTATAAACAATATTGAAGTAAAGTTTTAAATAAATTGGAGCAGATTGTTATGTTCAAAGTGAAGGTTTCAAGTTTCCGGGTGTTTGCTGGCACGTTGCCTCGGGCTCTTGTTATTATTACCTTACCTGCGAATAGTTCGCATTTGACATAAATATTACCTTACAAAGCCCGGGGCTTTAAAAGTACGTAGATAAACGATAAAAATATTTGGCCTCCAGAACCTAATTACACTAAAGTTGTACCTAGATACGAAATAGGAAGAATAAGAATAAATACCTGCTGAGCTCATACTTCACATTCTGCTTCATTATGTTTTCCTCATCAACAGATCCCTCGATTTAAACTTACCTGACCAAAACCATCCCAGATTTTCTGCTAGATAGAGTCAGCGGTATATTTTTGTGACAAGCGATATTTCCGTCCCCGCCGAGCGCCGAGCGTCGGGCGCCGAGCGTCGGGCACGACACGGTGTCGAATCGATGTCGCTAATAAGGTTCACGTACTCCTCGGATTGAATTACGTTATAACTAGAACGTACGCGCCGCGCACGCACGTCACGCTGTAAAATAATATCGCTCTAATGTTATAACGTAAAACAAGAGTAACTCGATCACGGAAACCTCTCCGATACGGATAACGGAATTAACTGCTTCCGCATGTACCTAATGCCTGCTACCTCTATTACAACGAGTAGCAGAATGATCACAACATCTGAAAAGGGTAATTGTACTCAAAAACATGAACAACTTTTACCGTGACCGACACTGAAATCGGGAAAAAAAATCGACAGCCCCGTACTTTGATGTGCGCATAACTCGACAAAATGTACTGAAAAACTTTTTTCGCAATTCCAGGGTTGGTCCCTTTAATAAAGTCTGTTGTTCATTAAGTGATGAGTACAATGACCCCGAGTCAGGTATTGTGTTTATTCTGTTACACGTATATGTCACCGGATTGTTGACACACAAATACAAATACACAGTAATTCAATAATAATTCGTAGTGTAACCTCTCAATGTGACACCGATATACGAGTATTGTTAAGATACGACTTTGGACGGGATTTATGTTATTTGAAATAATCTGTTGAAAACATAACGAGTGTATAATTTAATAAAGATTTATTACAATCGGTGCTTGCAACCATCTTGTGACTTAATTATACTACACACACGATGAACGGTGACAAGTGTAAGTACTCTTTTGTTGTCTTAGGCCATCCTCACACGAGCTCTCGTATCGTATGTTATGTGAAGTGTGAAGTGTTCTCCCGTGTGCAGGAGGCGGAGAGACGATCCGGAAATAGTTTGCCTTATAGGTGGATATTGTGAAGACAGCTAAGGAATGGAATTTGCAACCGGTTTATTAATTAACGAATTCCATTGACCACCCTGAAAGCGAAAGGGTATGTTCCACCGAATATTTTATGCAAGAAGTACAATTCATTCCTGTTACTTTTAAAGTAAATCCTGTATAGTGCATATTGTCACCTAGATGATAAGAAAGAAAGATAAAAAGAAGAAGAAAAATGAAACTGAAATGAATAATAGTAGTTTATGCAACGACCATATAAAAAGGGTTATTAAAACACGAGTGTGGGTTTATCACACGAGGCGTAGCCGAGTGTGATAATAGCATCACACGAGTGTTTTAATACCTAATTATATGCCGTTGCATACACTATTTTATCTTCACTCATACAGTTGAAATAAAATAAGTGGAAAAATAGTTAATTCCAATATGGCGGATATTCTCATTGCGTATTCGAATGACTGCGCAGCGCGCTCAAACATAGACAAAGATAAAAAGCTGGCTCATTGACTTAAGTCAATCAGCCCGCGCCAAAATTAAAAAGAAATTGTGTCTGGTGGGCAACTGCCCAAGAGTTGATATTCGGGCTTTGCATATGTTCAAATCGCACGGTAAACTCTGATATCGCGATTTAGGATTTTGTCAATTAGTTCGCAGCTGTCGAGATAGATGGCGCTGCGAGTCTCATTTGTTGTGATGTTGATTCTGCTACGTTGATTTTTGTGGCGGCATGAATGCCGCTACAGTGTGCTTTAAAAATTAAAAAGTTATTTTATGATGCAGTTGTTTAAAAATCGAAGGAAAATGTTGAACTGTAATGGTTTTTTTACCTATCCACGAAAAAAAAGTATGTATTTATGCATTCGTTTTTGAACTCATATTTGGAACATTACGTTGTGAGTGTAGATAAAGATATTTTCCCACGATCGACTGGTTCAAACTAAACAATCATTTGCTGTACTAATCGTATTTGCAGCACTATCAAAACAGATCTTTGTCCGTCTGCATAAGGTGCGTATCGAGTCAACAGAACGCCTTTGAGCTAACTGCGTGTAAAATAACGCCGTACGAACGGGTGCCGGCGGGGGTGAGGTACGTTGTGTGCGGGGGGGGGGGGGTAAAGTAAGGAATAAGGGAATAAAAGGCACTAAGTTATTGCAAATGGCTCGATAGCGCGACTCGTTCCTATCGATTCTCGCTCGCTACTCGATTTACTCGGATTATAAGTCGATTAGCTAAAGATATGTCTCGGTTGAACAAGTATGGTGGTAGTTAGCTTTCACGCCAGAGTTAGCGCGAGTATCTATAGTTTGTGTGTCGCCCTTCACTTGTCTACAACGTACTAAAATCTGTTCTTCAATTCTGTGCTACAGACAATACTTTTTATCATTAAATAGAAAACATTGCAGCAGACTGTAAAAAAATATTTACTAAGTGGATGTTGTAGTTAAAATGTCTGAAGGTTTATGCGGTCAGTCACATTGATCTAGATCAAGAACGTTTGTATTAGACAGGGTTTGAACTGCTGCGCATAAATAGTAAACTGAGGGGAACCGTGCTTATGCCACGAGCGTCATATTGAATCCCGAGCGTAATGAAGGGTTCCAAATGCAGTGCGGGGTCTAAAGGCCTTGACATCTTTATCCCTGAGAATAGTCCACTTTCATGGTCAGCCGACAACAGCGGGGTGTAGCCCCCAGCGCCAGCCCAGCGCCGGGAAATAATCACTTACTCTGGGTTAGGTTTGCATGACATACTTATAGGCGTTTATAATTAGGCGTTTTAGAGCAGGTGGTGAGAAAAGATGATTAATTAAAGAGACCATGCGAAGAATTGACCAACGTTAAAAGTGTTCTAGATGTCTTTGCCGCGTGCTGCATACCATTTTGAACTATTCATTCAGAAAAGTGTTCCCCGGAAATCTGATATTGTGCCCCGAGGAGTGTCGCGCGACAGACCGACAGACGCGCGACGCATTGACGACATGGCGACAAGTCCAATGACACGGAAATAAAAATATAAATCAGCGTTGTTCTTATTTCATTCAAAAATACGACCAGCCTGGCTTGAGCTCTCAACAGCGAGTAATACCCCCGCGAGACTCCAACATTATCCGTAATAAAGGGGGAGGGGTGTGTAATTAACTGGTGCTAAGAGTATCAGAATTCGAACGCTCGAGCGATGGATTGCGGGCGGATAATCGATGTTTCGCAAATATTCGATACTGAGACCTCTGCGAACAATACTTAATTGATTTCACGTGGATATTGAATCGCTTCAAGTTGTAATTTCATTAGTGATCAATTCTTCAAGTGTCTGTCAAGAACGGCTCAAAGACTGGTGCCTGGATTATACGACGCTGGTTTTAGGGTTCCGTAGTCTACAAGGAACCCTTAAGATTCTCCCTGTCTTTCTGTCTGTCTGTCCGCGGTTTAGCCCAGACACACTTAGCACTTGAAAGTAGGATTTTGGTACGGCCGACAAAAATAAAATCTTTAAAAAAAAATTACACGTCGTAAAGTGGCAATGATTTTTTTTATCGTCTATCTCATGGTGTGTCATTGGATAAGTCATTTAAAAATATTGAGGGAGTGCGAAAACCATTATTCCATACAAGGCTCCGTTTGCGAAATATTAATCTTTAAAGTGCTATTTTTCATTAGACTCAAGTATGTATGTGTGTCCACTCTGCCAGCTAAACGGTTATTTTTGGAAACGTAAAAGAAATCATGGTAGCATCAGAGCTTAGCAAAATAAATGCTTTGCTTTAATTAAAATACAAATTATAATATATTCTCTCGCATGTATTTGAAATGTAAAATACAAAATACTAGTTACAAAATGCAGTCAGGGGGCTAATTCACATAATTTTATGACGCGCCGATGAAGTTGTAGTGCAGTTGCAGTTAAGTTCAAGTTTGAGTGCTAAACGGTATTCTTGTAATCTTTAACTGCGCGTAAGCTGCGCATGTACTACACGTCAACTGCACGACAGCCAAACTTACCTACGGTGTGGCCTCATGAGAGAAAAAATATTACTCACTAAATAATCGAACAGAATCGATTACATTTCAATGAATATAACGTTATTGTAATATTAAAATATTAATTGAAACTTAAAAGCTGTCATTTTGAGACGTCAAACGAATAGTAGAATACCGATCATGGTGCCATCCGAATCGCGCACTGATGACGCGCAACAGTAGAATACCGTTTTGCGCTCGCGTGTCTGACAGCGGTAGAGAATACGAAAAGCGTTGTTTTGATCGAAACTTAACTGCAACTGCACTGCAACAGCACTTCTTTTGGTACGTGAATTAGCCTACAGGTGTCATTAACCTTTTTGCTTTCGAAAGCTATCGAGAGCTGTTTTCTGCTGAAAGCACACATTAATAAGTTAACTAAATGTATTTTGATGCCATAGTATTTGAAATACTAACTACAAAATACCTCAGCGTCAAGTATTTGAATTACCAATTAAAAATTATATTTTTGAGAAGTAATTGAAATATACAAGAGCAAACCCATCTCTAATAATAAAAAATATACATACTAAACACGTATTTGTATTTCAATGAAAAGTAATTTAAATACTGCCCAACCCTGAGTAGCATTATAATATAACGAATTTAAAAGGAAAACTATCACAACTGATTCGGCTTTACAAGTTAACTAGTCGATCGACTTATAAAATGTAACTGATTAGGTGAAGTTTCGTAGTAACGCCATAGAAAATGACTTAAAACTAAGTGTACCTATATTTTGTACCATTGTAACGTCATAGTCAAAATTACCATCATAGTTTAATTATGGTTAAAAATAAATCTTTATTATTATTATTAATTAATTATTGGCTATTTTTGGTCATGACTTACGAGACGCAAGCAAATAATGTCCTAGTTTATTATCCTGGGTTTGCATTAACAAAAATGCGGATGGGTTTACAATTCCTATACCTACCTATACAATTCCCAACGCTAGTGTGACTCAGGCCTTAGTAAGTACCTACCTGGTGCCTACCATTTCCCAGCTTCTGCAGAAACTTCTTCAAGTAAATACTTATAAAACAAATTAGTTTTACCTTGATTCTTCCGATTTCATCTAGAAACATTCGACAGAAGATGGATTTTCCAACTACGGAAAAATCCTTTGGAGAAAATATTCTGAGAATAGGTAGATGTAGTGTGTAAGTTGCAGGTACCTAATAATAAACAGAAGCTTGTAAATAATCTCCGACACAAACAATTCCAATAAAATGTTGAAGCAGAAGAGAGTGAGTGTGAAGTTGTTCAAGTTAAATGCTGCAGATGTAAATAGGCGTGTTTCATACTTAATAGCTGGGAGTTTCTGTCGGGGATGTTCGCGCCCGGGTGGACTCCAGCGATATTACACGATTAAAATCTTTCGTACTGTACCTGCTGTCTATCATGGTAGACACTAGATAAATGTGCAATATCGGTCATTGACCCACATAATATATTTATTTATTTATTTAATTTATTTATTTTTATTTTTTCGTTTTCGGTATTTTATATTACAACAAGCTTTTCGTTAACGGGTTCAAAGACTTGTGTCGTTGGGGACTTAATATATGTTAGCAAAGTTTTACTTTATGTCAATCTACTTTATAGAAACTTTTTTACAAAAAAATACAACCGACTTACCGAAAGTACGAAATAATTTTAATTTCAGAAGTCAGGGTTAAATTACGAAATTGAAATTATTTCTTAATTTGTAGTGTTATTTGGAAGTCGGTTGTATTTTTTTGTTAAAAGTTTTTTGTTTTCTAATGTTAGCCACTAGCTGGTTCATAATTTATTGTTTGGTTAAGTAGATACCCGAACAATAAATTACGAACAGTTGAACGGAAAGGTTCACGATAGAAGTTGATTCAGGACAGCTTTGTCTTTGTTTCTGTTTTTGATATTAAGAAAGTCAATAAATGTTTGTGGGTCAATGACCGTTATTGCACATTTATCTGGCGCCTACCATAATGTTTTGTAGCTAGTGATTTACCTATGATATTGTTCTCAAAAACTTCAATGTAAGCTAGTGTAGCAGGCCCACGATCTGCCAGGGTTGCGTGATTTGTTCGAAAGAGTCAGCGCGGTCCTGGAACGCAAAGGACATTAGGAGGGGAACACGGATGTGTTCAGTAAGAGTCTGACACCTTCTGCTCTGGCAAGAGTGGAAGGTGTCCTTTGATGATTTCCCATTCCTTATAAAAAAAGGCTCACGTACCTTCGTTTAGAATGTTTTATTTTTAATTTAATTTGTACAATAAAGACACTTTGAATCATGTAATTACCTACGCATGTTGTCTTAAAACTTAGAAACAGTCCCTCACTCCACACGCACATGTTTGGCTTGTTCATACAGACGCGTAGCAATGTGTCCGCGATATCTCACAAGAGGCGGCGGGAGGGGGAGGGAGGCGCCGCCTGATGTGTCGCCGACGAGCCATAACTCGAGAGCTAATCAGAGGTACAAGCAACCGACCCACCAGCAACCAGCCACCAGCCACGAGCAGGGAGCGTTGAGCCACGAGCCACGCTGAATCAACACAATAATATGTCGCAGTGTCTTCCGAGATCACAGCGCTGATGAGAAGCAGAAGGTCCACTCTGAACAGTGTGGGCTATGGCTAAATAAAGATATTTTAATAACTCATCCTTCTTTTTCTTAACCTTCATAAGCTCACCTTACACATAATGGCTTACTACTCAAACCGACCGAGGATTGTCTCATAGACAGGAAAGACAAACTGAAATTCCATCATCGATTCCAATAATCAGTCGTTGTCGCCCCTAGGTCCGAGTCTTCTGTCCATTTGTATCAGTGTTTGTCGCCTGTCTCGTGCATACCGCGCTAGCAGCGCCGCCGCACCGCCCAGCTCCGGCGGTGCTACTACAGTTATTACGCCAGGGCCGCCCGCCACCAGGCGGTGACCCGCCGGGCTCCTCGGCACGTACGGTGCCAGCCTTAATTAAATCCGCCTCAAATGTTCGATTGCATCCACATTGCTCCAACTGATTCAACTGAACGTTCTAAAGCGACGAACAAAACTCATCGATTTATCAACTCCTGTTGTTATCCGATGCATGCCGTGATTTTAATTAAACTAAAATATTTCAGATGTAGGTACGTAAATAAAATAACTAATAAAAGCAATTGTGTAACCAAAGTGATTTAATTTTATTACTGAGTGTTTCCAACAAACAATAACTGTTTTATTACTTTTCCACGTTCAACTCATAAAATGTAAGAGTTGACTCAAGGTCTCGGATAAAGCCGGAAGATCGTTTAAAACTGTTATCTGTTTACACACGGAATATTCATTAGATTGAAATGGGAGGAATACCAAATATTGTTAATTAATGTAAATTAACTATCTATAATTTTCATTGTTGTTTACGACAAAATCAGTTTTAATTTATTAGTTTTTTGTAAAACACGAGGAGTGTTGTTAGTGTTAGTGTGTTTTACAAAAAACTAATTAGAATGAATTGTCATCCAAACACAATAAATTCATTTCATAGCTGAAAAGCGTGCGGATGACAATCAAATAAGTTTTGTTTTGTTAAAATGGGCACCTACTTCGTTATATCATGATGCTTGGCTTTGTCCACCTAATTATAAAGTGAATTAATGTGAGCATATAGTTTGGTAACAATTATTCAGTTTAGTTAGTGAATACCTTGTATTGTTGTCTTTTTCAATTAAAATTAGTACCTTTTTGTATATTTTCAATAAAAACACAACTACTGGAAATCATGATATTGCTGATTATCTAATATTCAAAGCAGATTGACATGCAGCTGTGAGCATGTGATCGTCTGTCACTTATCCCTATTTAATAACAAGGGCCGGCCAAAATACAATATCTTTATAAAATCAACAAGAACGCAACTCACGTGCCAGTCGATTGTAGATCGGGAAACACCAGAACGCAACCTTGGGACAACTATTAGGAAATTGCACAAAAAACTACAATAAAAACTATTCGACGCAAGTGTGAAGACGACCGACACTCGGAATAGTTGAGACTCTGGAAACAGATTGGTGAAGGGCAGTTGATTCTAGAGCACAGTGCTAGATAGCTTAGGACCACGACAGGGTGCACACTTTATCGTCTAGGCTAGTGATAACTAAGTGAGGAGACTTGGTTAATGCCGTAAGAGCCAGTGCGTGTACTCTCAAAAGTTACTTATTTATAAAATGTAGATAAACTCGTGCAAATGATGAGTAATCCCGCTAGCCGACGACGATGTTTACAGCCAGCAGTTGCAGCGGGTCA
This sequence comes from Melanchra persicariae, assembly GCA_947386135.1. NCBI lineage: Eukaryota > Metazoa > Arthropoda > Insecta > Lepidoptera > Noctuidae > Melanchra > Melanchra persicariae. The sequence continues at coordinate 271,713 of OX376661.1, read as the reverse complement.
ATATCGTAACTAATCGTAATTTGGCGAGCGAGCCTTTTGTAAAGAAAAAACTTTTCAATTTGGTATATTTTTTCAAAGGCAAATAAAATATCGATCGCCAACTCGCCTGCCAAGCGTCATCATAACAATACATGAAAAAAACTGAAAAAAATTACCTTTCAGGGACTTTTGACTCGTGCCACACTAAGGTATCTTAACAATGATTGTGATAGCTTTAAAGAAATTTGTCACTTAGAGGTAGGCAGGTCCAACAGTTTTCACAAGCTTCTCTTTAATTACGTTACTTAATTTAATTTTACTTCAATCAGGAAGCGATTATTTCTACGACTCAATACTAATAAACACTATAAAGTACGCAGATAGCTCCGTACTGAACATAATATTTCTCCCTCTCGCAACAGTTACTGCGCACAATGGATGACCCGTCTCTAACTACTGCGATATTGTATTGTTTGAACTCATTACTCATCCTCCCTTCTTTTTGTTTTCTCTAAAACATTACCTTCGTTCTTTATAACTCGACGCTTCTAAATCTAAATAAATTAGATTGATGACTTAACATAAAGAGAGTTTTCATAAATGGATACAGATTTTTGCTCCCTTCAGATTTTAATTTTGAATTTTTTTATTTATTTATACAGTCAGTTTATACGAGTATAATCAGTTTTAAATCGTTCTTCTATGATGATAAATTAACAAGCTTCGATTGCATCCAATGCATTATGGTTACCTATCATAAATGCGAAAAACATTTGACAGAATTTCATTTCACCTAAAACTTTTCAACTATTAGCGATTCATATTTTTTACTTCATCGAAGTCACATCTGCCGCTGTATCAGTTGACCTATTATGAGTTCGATTTATTTCGCTACTCTGACGTTTCATCTGGTCAAAAAACTTTTTACCGAAGTTACACTTAGCCGAAATAACATTTGTTCGAAGTACATTTGACTGACACTAAACATTCAAATTAATTATTTCAATGTAATGGGACATAATAAAACAGTTGATTATGAACAAACGTGGTTTAAGTGGTTCTAGTAAGAATAATGCAAACAAGGATTTCATATTGACATTAATTCTGGACTAATCATTCGTACTAAATGTTTGCATGCCTAATTTAAGGTAGATTGTATTATATAAGGATCTTTAACTACTTAAAACATCTGAATTTTTGTACCTACTTTCTATGCAAATAAATAATTATTCTATTCTATTCTAAGGATGCTTGCTTCAAGCATGCAACATACAAGCAGGCATGCAGCGTGCAAGCAGGCATGCAGGCATACAGCATGCAAGCAAGCAAGCACGCAGCATGCAAGCAGGCATGCACCATGCAAGCAAGCATGCAGCGTGCAAACAAGCTTGCAGGCATGCAATGTTGCATGCCTGCAAGCTTGTTTCGGTCACGGCACCGGCGATGCGGGGTTTGGGCGGCCCCACGCGAGCTTATCGTCGCAGATGATTTTAATGCTTACCACCTAAGCTTCGGCTTGCTGACCGGCTTCGCGCGCCAGCCTCCACCACCTGCTCCTCAGCTCGCGCCCCCCCCCCCCCCCTTCGCGCCACTCGCCACCAGTCGCTGGCCATGTGAGAGCGATGCATTGTGCTCGGACAGAACTTGCTGGCCAGTCGGTGATCAGAATAGATGAGCCTGCAGGCCGGTTACTTGAAAAGAAATGTACGATAACTTGTACACTAAAGCCTACAATCCTAGCTGTATATTTTGTTGTTAAATGTGTTACTTATGACTTAAAATTTTGAAAATATCAAAAGTTAGAATATCGACGTTGTAATAGACAGAAATGCAGTTTGATTTATTAACCTTATCTGAATTTTCTTCACATAAATTCTCTATTCTTTTTTGCAGAATGAAATAACGGCGCCAATGGATTGTTCACAAAAAATATCGAAAACTGGAAAAGGTTAATCCGGAAGGCGGACTTCGGCAACATCCGGGGTTATTCACACCAGTGCGGCTTATTAATATATCTCCATTGAATTGTGTTCGTGAATAACGAATGAAAAGCATGAAGGTAAATAACTCGGTACCTAGTAGGTTAAGGTAATGTGAACCTACGTACCGTGAACACTCTAACGTCAAAAACACACATGTCGTTCCAAAATGTAGCTCAGCAATCGTATGATTCTGATGCCTTTCTACCAGCCAGCGCGACCACTCAACAAATAAGTTAGCCTCGCCCACCTACAAATAAAGTCTGTGTAAACACACACGAAGGAATGTGAAGGGTCTCCGCCGGCGAGCCCGCGGCGCCGCTCCACACTCGGCAGGTGTTCAGCCGTGAGCACCCGGTGTTACTCCGACAGTTACCTAGCGCTACTTTCAATTGTGTTTAACCAACAAAAGACCATCGAAAATGTAAAGGCCCGACAACCGATGTGACATTCAAGCGCCCAGGGAGTTCGGGAATTCAAGAACGGAGCAAAAATCTAACGAAAAAAGGAGGAGAATTTCATCTCTTTATAAAATTTATAAATAACACTTTAAAATTCTATCGTTCAATTCTGTCTTAGCTCACTTTCGTCCAATTTGTTGATAATGAGGGGATTAGATTATTTTTCTTTCTCGTGTAAAATATAAATTACTTAGCTGTGGGGCTTTGTCCTGAATATAATTCCACGTTGATGTCATCGGCCTCTCGGCCCACTTCCCAAAGCTATAAACAGCCAGTAAGTAACATTTTGATTAATTGAATTTCGTTTGGAGCGTCAGGCGTTTTGCTACAAGGCGTCCTGAAGGGAGGCTGCACGGAGGGTTGGACGCTAAGCCTCTGTATTGTACCTCTCAGTTGAGAGTAAATGCGATTATCGCAGTCAATTAGTCGCGCACAAAGGGTCAAACGCGCTTTATTTTAGACTTATCCAATTATAACGACCGCCATTTAGAAATTCTAGTTATAATTATAATCGGTTCTGTCAACTGTGATTACAATCGATTGTTCTTTGAAACGATATCCCGAATGAATGATATCGTGCAGTCTGAGCCGCTTGATTACCGCGAGCTGGAACAGTGCACAGTTGCTCAGTTACGCCTCATCTACATTTGATTGTTCTCGGATTTATATTCTCTCACTTACAACCACAATAAAGACGTCTTAGAAGCTAGAATGTATTGTATCACCGAGATAAGCTGAGCTGTGGGCGCAGACTACGGAACTAATGCTTCTATAAATATTGTTTACTTGAAAGAGATTATTTTGAGAATAAACGTCTGAAGTTTTGTGTAAGAATCTTTTAGGTATTTATAGAACTTGAAACCTTATTCGATAAGTAATTACAATATTAGCAACTAGTATAATATTGTAAGTCCGGCTCAAAAAGTTCTCGTGACATAGGTACTCAATTACGAGTATATCACACTCATGATGCAACTTCCTTAAACTGCACGGAGCACAATACGCCTGTGACACGACCATATTGCTACGACGCCATCCAATGCTGGTGTCGTTGCTAGCTAGAAGGACTGCCAGCTTCGAACACATCAATGTGTCAGGTTTGCGGATCTTCGGAAATAAACGCAAGTAATGATTTAACTATGAGGTAATATTAAAAGTACTCCCAAGTCAGATGATAAAAGTTGGTATAGTAAAGAGCAGCATCTGTCACTGCCCTCTGACCTGAGCCCCCGATGTGGCATCGCGCGCTCAGCTCAGAGCGCCAGTTCTACTCATTTTTAAGCAACGTTCGCATGCGCATTTTGTTCGCAATCTGTCAAAAAGCCTCGATTCCCATACATTACATACTGGGCTAAAGATTTAAATCATAAGATTCGTCCTAACCGTACGAAAAAAGTTCTAAGAAGAAGATTAAATGAAGGATGCGAGACGGACTCGCGCACGGAGGGTTCCGTACCATTATCTATAAAAAAAACGGCAAAAAAATCACGTTTGTTGTATGGGAGCCCCACTTAAATATTTATTTTACTCTGTTTTTAGTATTTGTTGTTATAATGGCAACAGAAATACATTATCTGTGAAAATTATATTTGAGTTGATTGAATGAAAGGTAAATTGCGGTTTACGATTTGACGTATTAAAAAAAACTACTTACTAGATCTCGTTCAAACTAATTTTCGGTGGAAGTTTACATGGTAATGTACATCATGTATTTTTTTTAGTTTTATCATTCTCTTATTTTAGATGTTACAGGGGGGAGGACACACATTTTACCGCTTTGGAAGTGTCTCTCGCGCAAACAATTCAGTTTAGAAAAAATTATATTAGAAACCTCAATATCATTTTTGAAGACCTATCCATAGTTACCCCACACGTATGGGATTGATGAAAAAAAAATTGAGTTTCAGTTCTAAGTATGGGGAACCCCCACAATTTATTTTATTTTTTTTCTATTTTTTTTGGCTGTGACATACGGACGGACAGACAGAATGACGAATCTATAAGGGTTCCGTTTTTTGTCATTTGGCTAGGGAACCCTAAAAAGTGAGGCTCACACTATATTACACATGTCATGCAATTTGCAATGCATGCCAAGTGACAACATGGTGTATGTCACAGTATGAAAACAAAGTAGAAACGAGACTTTATGTTCACGTGGTGGGGAGACAGACAGATTAAATAAACTTTATTGGACACCATGGACGAGTGTTCGCTCCGCATCAATGGACAGACACAGTCCGCAACTCCGCTGATGTTGATGCGGAGCGGGTGCGGACTTTGTCTGTCCATTAATGCCGAGCTAGTGCGGACTGTATCTGTACATTGATGCCGAGCTAGTGAGGACTGTGTCTGTCCATTGATGCGGAACGAGTGCGGACTTTGTCTGTCCATTGATGCGGAGCGAGGCAGCTGAGCTGAGCAGCGGAGTAATGCGGAGCGGAGTTGCGGACTGTGTCTGTCCATTGATGCGGACCGAGGTAGCTGAACTGAGCAGCGGAGTAATGCGGAGCGAAGTTGCGGTCTGTGTCTGTCCATTGATGCGGAGTGAGTGCGGAATGTGTCTGTCTATTGATGCGGAGCTAGTGCGGACTGTGTCTGTCCATTGATGTGGAGCTAGTACGGACTGTGTCTGTCCATTGATGCGGAGCTAGTGCGGACTGTGTCTATCCATTGATGCGGAGCGAGTGCGGACTGTGTCTGTCCATTGATGCCGAGCAAGTATGGACTGTGTCTGTCCATTGATGCGGAGCGAGTGCGGACTGTGTCTGTACATTGATGCGGAGCTAGTGCAGACTGTGTCTGTCCATTGATGCGGAGCGAGTGCGAACTGTGTCTGTACATTGATGCGGAGCGAGTGCGGACTGTGTCTGTACATTGATGCGGAGCGAGTGCGGACTGGGTCTGTACATTGATGCGGAACGAGTGCGGACTGTGTCTGTACATTGATGCCGAGCTAGTGCGGACTGTGTCTGTACATTGATGCCGAGCTAGTGAGGACTGTGTCTGTCCATTGATGCGGAACGAGTGCGGACTGTGTCTGTACATTGATGCGGAGCTAGTGCGGACTGTGTCTGTCCATTGATGCGGAGCGAGTGCGGACTGTGTCTGTACATTGATGCGGAGCTAGTGCGGACTGTGTCTGTCCATTAATGCCGAACGAGTGCGGACTGTGTCTGTCCATTGATGCGGAGCGAGGCAGCTGAGCTGAGCAGCGGATTAATGCGGACCGGAGTTGCGGACTGTGTCTCTCCATTGATGCGGAGCGAGAATGGACTGTGTCCGCCAATTGATGCGGAGCGAGGCAGCTGAGCTGAGCTGAGCAGCGGAGTAACGCGGAGCGGAGTTGTCGCAACTCCTCTCCGTATTACTCGGCTGCTCAGCTCAGCTGCCTCGCTCCGCGTGTATGGACGTAGCCTTAGTCTAAAGGCTCTGGTCACTCGCGTTGTTTTTTCGTGTTCGAGCGTACCCTACGCTTTGTTCGGAGTTCACCTTTTGACCTTTACAGGTAGGTAATTTAATGGTACAAGTGTATGGGTACGCGGCACAGATTGCTCCTCAAGAATCGTTTTGTGTACATTTAAGTACTCGAGGACGTCTTTTTAGCTTCCTAATGATGTACCGCTTATAGCCTCGTCAAGAAGTTCGCATAAAGTGTGTTTGTACGTCTTTATCTGTGACCTCAATTATAATCTTGTACCGGAAATAATTAGGTACCTCATGAGAGACCGTACTTGTAGGGGTCATCTTAAATTATGCCTTTTAGAAATTTTCCTTTCGTATCACGGACACGATGCAGAACAATATTAAAAATTTGCGTGGGTAGGTATCGTTGCTGTGACAGTAATTGAGTGAATTTTGTTAACAACTGCTATGCTTGCTACGCCGTAGCAGTCAGCCTACGCCGTAGCACACAGACTACGCCGCCGAGCCGTATGTTTTTTTTTTGAGGTGGGTTTGAGTCTTGTAGTAGTGAAACAAATTCGACGATGGAGTGAGCTTACCCAGAACAAGCCTGTTCACTCTTTTTATTTATTTTTTTTTATTTTATTATTGATAGGCACGCGCTTGACCACTATCTCACCTGATGGTAAGCGACGATGTGGTCGAAGATGGAGCACGCTTGCCTAGAAGTAACCTATTCACTCTTGACTTAAAGACTCCCAGGTTGTAGCTATCAGGAAACACAGACTCCGGCAGGGAATTCCACTCTAACTTTGAAGATATCAGGGTTGAATGCTTTCAGAAATACGCAGGTAGAGAGTTGCACTCTTTTGCTGTGCGCATTATAAAACACACTTAGAATCGCTTTGTGTGAATTGGTGGATTAGCAACAAGGTAGGAATAGTAACTTGCAGTGGGTCTAGATGTCCTAGTCCTGTCCTAGATGGTAGTAGGGGGCTGGTGGGATGAGTTCGTGGCATTCTTGGGCACACTCACCGAAGTACAATCAGGAGAAAACCGACAAGCTGGACGGCAACCTCGCGGCGATGAGCCAAACTGTATCGACATTAGGTATTAGACTTATCCGAAGCGTGCATTTAATTGAGTACAAATTCTTTTAGGTTTCAAAATTATATAATGTACTGATATTGTTCTAAAATCTGACTTAATTTCAAACACAAACATTCCACAGTTTTGATAATAATTTGACTGATTGATTTAATTCTGAACTCCTCTATAGTGCTCTTTGATAAAAGTTAAACTTCAAACTCAGGGTTGGCCGGCGGGCTATGAGCGGAGTTAGTCTCGAACTAATCCGCAGTTAGAAACACTACAAGAGATACAGCCTTTGTCCAGACCGACTACAGCAACTTGCTACACAAAGTCAATTGGTTCGTGGAACTTCCTACTGCCATGCCTATAGGCACAGGGCTGATGAAATAGTAGGTTTGATCTACGTCATTCAAAAGTAAATTCCTGAATCTACCGTTACAATAAAATATTATTATTCTCTTTTTGTATTAATAACTAGCTGTCCCCCGCGGCTTCGCTCCCGTCAACTGGCTACCTACCTACCTACCCTACACCTACCCTACACCTACCCTACACCTACCCTACACCTACCCTACACCTACCCTACACCTACCCTACACCTACCCTACACCTACCCTACACCTACCCTACACCTACCCTACACCTACCCTACACCTACCCTACACCTACCCTACACCTACCCTACACCTACCCTACACCTACCCTACACCTACCCTACACCTACCCTACACCTACCCTAAGGATTCTTAAATTTTCTAATTTTTTTTTTTTTTTTTTTTTTTTCATAAGAACCTTCTCCTGACAATAACAAACACAACAAAAAAAGAATTATCGAAATCGGTTCAGCCGTTCACACGTGATGCCGTGACAACGCGAAACGGGTTTCATTTTTATATATATAGATAAAAAAGTGTTTCGTCCATGTTACCAAGGCGACTTATTAAGAATCAAGAGAGCCAATTAATCGACAGCTGCTGTAAACAGATTAGAACTACGAAAGTAACTATTCGTGACATGAGCACAAAATAAATACGAGCAGACGAGACGCAGCTGTGGCGACACTGACGGACATACGAGTTTGACTGAAACACAACATATTGATTCTGCGTCATACTCAAAATAATATAAACTTACAATAACATCTTTTCATAAACCACTTCTAACTTTACATAAACAAAACACCGACTGGTTCTCTATATTGGTTTATAATTTAATGCAAACATCGAAACGAAATAAACAGTATCTACATCGTTAGGTGATTATAGTATAAATTAGGAATATGCTTGCTTTGTCTTAATTTCTCAGAATGGAAGGCCTACCTATTTCGTGATTAAATCACACAATCTAAACACAACTCGATTCAATGTGTGTGATTAACAATATCGAATGCGATTAAATAGCGAATAGCGCCGCATCACATGAATCATTATGTATTCATAGCAATACTGTGTAGGCAATTTACTTATTTAAATGACGCAACACCTTCCGGCACTCATCTAGACATGATCGTTAATGACGCGACACCTTCCGGCACTCATCTAGACATGATCGTTAATGACGCGACACCTTCCGGCACTCATCTAGACATGATCGTTAATGACGCGACACCTTCCGGCACTCATCTAGAGATGATCGTAAATGACGCGACACCTTCCGGCACTCATCTAGACATGATCGTTAATGACGCGACACCTTCCGGCACTCATCTAGAGATGATCGTAAATGACGCAACACCTTCCGGCACTCATCTAGACATGATCGTTAATGACGCGACACCTTCCGGCACTCATCTAGAGATGATCGTAAATGACGCGACACCTTCCGGCACTCATCTAGAGATGATCGTAAATGACGCGACACCTTCCCGGCACTCATCTAGAGATGATCGTAAATGACGCGACACCTTCCCAGCACTCATCTAGAGATGATCGTAAATGACGTGACACCTTCCGGCACTCATCTAGAGATGATCGTAAATGACGCGACACCTTCCCGGCACTCATCTAGAGATGATCGTAAATGACGCGACACCTTCCGGCACTCATCTAGAGATGATCGTAAATGACGCGACACCTTCCGGCACTCATCTAGAGATGATCGTAAATGACGCGACACCTTCCGGCACTCATCTAGAGATGATCGTAAATGACGCGACACCTTCCCGGTACTCATCTAGAGATGATCGTAAATGACGCGACACCTTCCCGGCACTCATCTAGAGATGATCGTAAATGACGTGACACCTTCCGGCACTCATCTAGAGATGATCGTAAATGACGCGACACCTTCCCGGCACTGATCTAGAGATGATCGTAAATGACGCGACACCTTCCGGCACTCATCTAGAGATGATCGTAAATGACGCGACACCTTCCGGCACTCATCTAGAGATGATCGTAAATGACGCGACACCTTCCGGCACTCATCTAGAGATGATCGTAAATGACGCGACACCTTCCGGCACTCATCTAGAGATGATCGTAAATGACGCGACACCTTCCGGCACTCATCTAGAGGTGATCGTAAATGACGCGACACCTTCCCGGCACTCATCTAGAGATGATCGTAAGTCCTGGCGGCGACGGCAATGGCGACGAACTTGTCATCAGCATATTATTACGAACGTGGTTACAACTCTGTAAAGGTCACGCTGCTTTTAAAATTTCAATTCTTATTTAAATCGTCTTATGAGATAATTCTCGAACTTGTTCTAAACATTTTTTAAATGTCTTGCTGATTGATTATTTATGAGGTGCTTGTTTATACAATATTCTCAAGCAATTGCCGATGTTTCAAGTAAACCAAATTGGCCAAGCAACCGTGTTGGTCAAGCAACTGTGTTGGTTATACACAGATGGCCGAAAGCCAGGCTGTGACAAACTATCAACGTTCGAATAATTTGTACGTTTAGAAAAGTAATGGTAGCCGTTCACTTCGATTTTATTAAGGGTCCGATAAGCCTAGGAACCCCTTAAGACTTGTTCTGAGAGACCGCGTATATAACGAACCGTACATTTTAATAATAGTTAGTACGACAGTAAAGTTAATAGTGTACCAACACACCGCCGTCTCTGTACACGACAGATATTTTTTATTATTCGATATACTCGTACGTCTCGCTCGTTAGGTTTACAGCCGGCGCGGAGGTTCCGCAAGGTCGCCGCTGCCGACTCGACGCTGCTACCTACGGATGCTCGTAACCTAACTGAGTACGTATTGTAGTCTACAACAACATTTCTTCGTTTTATTACTATTGTTACTGTTGTTAGATGATGTAGTTTAGATGTAGTTTAGGACGAGTGGCAACTGGACGAGAAATCATTCTCGTACTCGACACATGACATGTGTAACAACAACTGTAATATTTCAATAGGTTCGAGTCTTGTATTTTTTTGTTTATGTCCAGACGTTTAATATAAAATACCGTGCATATTCGAATCCGTTTTGCCAAATATTCCGCAAGTAAATAATCTAGTGTTTAACAATCGTTTTTACGACAAGTAACCCGTGACGTTTGCGGCAATTAAACAAAGACTAATAATTAACCCGTTTTGTTTGTAGTATCATTAATTTATCTACCTTTATTTATTTATTATCTGTACTAAGTGACATTAACAGCCGTATTCATAAAAACTTTATACCCATTCCATTACTTAGCTAAAATACTGAATGCAGATTCTTTATTCATTTCCTATGGAGAATTTGAATTTAGACTCTCTGAAACATTATTTTAACTAAGGAATGGTTAGTACAATTAAATGTAATAGTTAGCTTTTTTTTGTCAATATTATATACTTTTTTACGCGGGTAGGCGCGCGCGACTGTCCCGCGATCGAATCCGCTGCGTGATTAAATTAAGTAAAAAATAGTAAAAGCGACATTTCATTATATTTTTTTAGCTATTTTTGTACAAATAGTTACGATCTAGAAGTGAAAGTGTTATCTCGAAAAATAAACATTTAAATCCATCATAAAAGCAAGGAAAAATAACTTTCAATTGTCAAGGGCAAAATCAAAATAACAAGAATGACATTATAGAAAATCGAGTGCAGTGACAGTAGTATAATATCCAAAACAATTTGTGAAGTGCGCGGAACAAGTTGTTGTAAACTATCATTACTAGACATTATGTTAATGAGTGCAAAAACTAAATCAAAAGTGGTTTGTTGTGTTTACTAATTATCGCAATACCCACACCGGCCGGTGACCTTCAACTTATTAGCCCAGTGAATGTACATTTAGTTTACTAATCATTAATTTTGACAATATTGGTGTAGTGCTTGTGGCGCATGTTCATTGAGAGCGCTTGCTACGGCAGTAGTCGTGAGTTCAAACCTCGGCATCGTCGCCACAATACTTTTTGTGTTTTCTCATATCTCTCTGACCGTGTTCGAGACCCAATATTGGAAGCTGACTATTTGTCTTGTCCTTGTCGCATACACATATTTTGTATTCTTTTTTTTTTGGAACTTATTTAAAAGTCACAATGCTTCGCACTCCTCCAAAAGATGGCGTAGCCGAAAATTTACCACATGTCCAATCAGAGCCAAACATACCAGCGGTCCTTGCAAGTTCACCTAGCACATCTTACATAAGCGTAAGATATAAGCGCCCGCGCACTGAATGCTCTCCTGATTCAGACTCCCACTCAAACTCTCATGAGTCCACGACGAATGAACTACTTGATTCTATTCGTCAAGAAATACGTTCAGTTTTATCTTCCGAGATCTCAGCAACCATTAAAACCTGCATTACTAATGAACTACGGGAGATCAAAGAAATGTTTCGTGGTTTGGAGCACTCCGTCAATTTCATGAGCGCTGATTATGACCGTATGAAAATCGAGCTCGACGAATGCAAAAGCGACAACAAAAGTCTTCGCAAAGATAATGAGCTTCTCAAGACTACGGTTTCTGAATTATCGCTGCAAGTTAACCTTATAGAACAAAATTTACGCCAACAAAATTCAGAGATCAACGGTATACCAGAAAACAAGGCCGAAAACCTAGTAAAGACTATTGTGCAATTGGGGAACGTAGTATCTAGCACGATTAAGGAGGATGACATCTTATCTGCAGTACGCGTGAGAAAACTAGATCCAGAAAGTAGGAACCCAAGAGCGGTTGTCGTCAAGTTACGGAGCACATTGTCGAGAGATACAGTCCTTACATCTGTCTTACAGTTTAACAAGGCCCATCCAAAAGAAAAACTGAAAACTCAACATCTGGGCTATGGAGGCGCTATGAAGCCAATTTTTGTATCCGAACACCTGTCCCCGTTGAATAAGAGAATCCCAGAGGTTAATCACAAGGTACTTATCACAAAGCTCGAACAGTTTGGCATATCCGGCCAACTACTCATGTGGTTTGCCTCATACCTATTTGAGCGGAAACAGAAAGTGGTTGTGAGGGGTTATGAGTCACCGTTTTACTTTTCCACCTCCGGGGTACCACAAGGATCTCACCTGGGACCGATTCTCTTTTTGATTTTCGTCAATGACATTGTTCATTCAATACGCCACTGCAAATATTCCATGTTTGCAGATGATTTGAAAATTTACAGGGAAATTAAAACAGACTGTGACATTCTTCTTCTTCAAAGACTTAGATGCGGTAAATGAATGGTGCCAACTTAATATGATGACACTCAATGCAAGTAAATGCTATCACATGACTTTTACGCGAAACAAACATGTACGATTATCGTCATATACGTTGGATGGAATTCCTCTGCAAAAAGTTGATACCATCCGTGACTTGGGTGTCCAACTTGACAGCAAGTTAACGTTCATCAACCACATTGACGCGATTGTGGCCAAAGCGTCAAAAATTTCGGGTTTTGTGAGGAGAACTTGTTCGGAGTTTCGGTCCACATCGACACTAAAAGTGCTTTACTACACACTTGTCAGAAGCATACTCGACTATGCTTCTCCAGTTTGGAATCCTACATACCGTGTCCATATTAACAGGATAGAGCGTATACAGAAGGCCTTCTAGAAGGACTAGAACATTACGGTCTAGGTAAACTTGCACTCAGCTTAGTGAAGTCTTATTTAAATGACAGACAGCAGCAAGTTCAAATAAACGGTGTTAATTCAAGGGGTTTAAAAGTCAAAATGGGGGTACCACAAGGCTCAATATTGGGTCCTTTCCTCTTTTTAGTGTATATTAATGATTTACTCCATCTTTTAAAAAATCAACCACAAATGGTATTATTTGCTGATGATACGTCCTTAATTTTTAAGATAGATAGACGTTCTACAAATCTTGACGATGTAAATAAAGCCCTACAGCAGGTCCAAAATTGGTTCACTGCTAATAATTTAGTATTAAATGGGAAAAAAACTAAGTGTATTAGATTTGCTTTACCGAATGTCAAAAGTAATAATTGCGATATTGTATTGAACAAAGAGAAACTTGAATTCGTCGAAAACGCGGTTTTCCTGGGGATCACGCTTGACTCAAGGCTACAATGGGGTCCTCATTTAACATCTCTTGCGGGACGGCTAAGTTCAGCAGCATATGCTGTCAGAAAAATCCGTCAATTTACTGATATAGATACCGCGAGGCTGGTCTATTTTAGTTACTTTCATAGTATCATGTCTTACGGTATCTTATTATGGGGACGTGCTGCAGACATCGAATCTATATTTATTCTGCAGAAAAGAGCCATCAGAGCCATATATAATCTGGGTCGGTGCGATTCCCTAAGGGAACTGTTTAAAGATATTAACATCATGACGGTACCTTGTCAATACATATACAAAAATATAATGTATGTTCGGAAAAATCTCCATCTTTTTAGTAAGATTAGTGACAGGCATAATTTTAATACTAGAAATAAGAACAAATTAGATCAACCCCGATTCAGATTGGCTAAAGTACACACTTCTTTTATGGGGTACTGTGTTAAATTTTATAATAAAATACCATATGATATTCTCGGACTGAATGAGAGAAAATTTAAAACATGCATTAAACGCACACTATGTAGACAGGCATATTATAAACTGGAAGATTATATCCTTGATAAAAATGCTTGGCTAAATGCCGGTCCTGCTCCACAGCCTCAGCCGCTTGGTTCCACTAGTTAGGATTTTATATATGGAGGAGATGCTCACCCTTTTTTATTTTACTTTTTACGTTTAATAATAATAATATTCCACATTTCTATAATGTTTGGAATACACTTTTACTTTTCTGTTCTTACCAATTGATATTTATAGTTTTATATAAAGTAGAAGCATTTTTTATTTTGGAATCCTGTAAATGTGAGGACCATGGAGCCTTTTTATGTTAATAGATGGTTTCCTTGTTTGACATGAATGAGCAGGGGCAGTTGAGGGTTTGTCATGCTCACTCGAATGTCTCGCTGATGGTGGCGCGTGTATCGGATCATTCGGTTCCCTTCAAAATGGTTGAGCTGAATGGTGCTGATGCACGCGTCATGTTCGTGAACGGGCGCCATCGGTGGAGACTGGTCATCTCTTAGCTGTCGCTGGCTTATTTCAATAGTTTATTTGATACTTAGAATTCTTTTTTTTTTCTCTTCCTTTACATTGTTCTCACATATAGAAGCAACAAAGATAATGTAACCTGGATTATTGTAAATCATAAAATGGTTTAAAAGAGTGTCCGTGGAGTTTCTTGCACGTTCTTCTCCATAGAGATCTACGCTTTGGAACGTGTAAATAGCTTCATGTTTTTGACTGACTGACTCTGACAATTCAAAAGTACCTGTAAATGGTTTATTTGAAATAAATGCTTTGACTTTGACTTTGACTCTTCACCAGGTACTTACGCTTTAGATGCCCTAGTTGCCCTCACGATGCTAATTATTCCCAGAGGCTCAATCACTTCAACATGTTATCACTTGAACAACGTAGAAGCACTTCTGATCAGCTCTTGTTTTACAAAATCATCCATAATCTGGCGGATGTACCTGAGTTATTATCAGAAATCAATATAACTGTACCTAGGCGTACAGTAGCTAGATCTTTACGCAAAATAAATACCTTCGCACCGTCCTCATCAAGAACTAACCTCGGTCTCAATGCCCCCTTGAATCGATTAATGGCTAATTATAATACAATAGATATCTGTAACAATATCGATATTTTTACAGACACATTTTCCCAATTTCGCAGAAAACTTATAATAGTTAACGAATCATAAGTTCATAACAATTTATTACTTACTTTTTTTTTAGTCTAATTTATTGGTTTTTTTTCACTCATGCCTACCACATTGACAATTTTGGAATGTCCCTCATTGCACTCGTTATCGTGTCCTACCATTTTGAATTTTTGAATTTAAATGTTACTGTTAATTTTTATATTAATGTTTTACTTCTTGTAATAATTGTTATTTTGATTTAAATTTTTTATTTTAATTTTAGTTTTTAATTCTTGATTTTAATTTTTGACTTTGATTTTAATTTTTGATTTTAATTTTTGATTTTAATTTTTGATTTCAATTTTTGATCTTAATTTTTGATTATTCTAATTTTGATTATGTAAATTATTGTTTTTACCCAATGTTTTTTTTACCCAATTGTTTACCCAATGTTTTGTTCTTTGTTTTGAATTATTTTGTAAAAACTTATACTTACCTATAAATCTATTTAGTACGTAAATGCTGTGTACGCCTGTAAGAGACAAATTCACCATACCTCAATGTATATATGTTTTAACTATGTCAATGTTTCTAGTGAATACGTCGTTGGTGTACCTTTTAAATAAATAAATAAATAAATAATAATTTAACAAAGAAGCTTCTCATTGTTTCCGAGCAGAATAAATAGAGCCCAATAGCAATTGATCTGAAATTAAATGTAGTTTGCCTCTTTGTCGTGCTATAGACTGGAGCTTCACTTGTCTGGTGGAATCACAAATAAAAGGCGACTAGTTCTGTAACTGCAGCGGAACGAAGGGGAGGGGGTGAGGTAGTAAGGTGTCGCTTTGAGACTGATAGTGGATGACAAACGACGCAAGTGCAGTCGTTTGAGGCGCGCGACAAATTGCAGCTCACAGGGAGATTTAACTTTTACATCATTGCAACTTACGTTATTCCTACGTGCCTCCATCAGGTTATTTTGATGTAAGTGGTTATACCAGACTGGGGAGCAAAGACTGCTTCTTGTAAAGAGAAGGAAACATGTCAGGTAACTGAGAACCTACAGTGTAGCAGAAATAACGCAAACCTGTAAAGGAGTCATTGTACACGTAGGTACTGCACTGAACTGAACTGAACAATTTGCAATGTTTGCACAATTGGTCAAACTGTACTGAACAGCTAACTCTGTTTTCATGATTTCTGGTTTGGCCCCATAGTAAAAGTACTTCATAATGATGAATACAAGCCCCTTGGCAGTTTTTGGGTATATCGGTAACACCTCCAAAGTGTTACAGATATACCAAAGGGTTCGGATTCGCTAACAAACTTCATTTGAACTGTCTTAGAAAGCACTGACGTGAAGGTTACATAGCACATGCAGCTTAACTGTTTATTTGTAAAAGTTACAGGTTCTCGCTTTAATCTTCTCATCACTATCGATCGCAGCATTGTTCCTAGAAGGGAATATGATCGCGGATCAAGATGTTAAGAATACTTTGTTTCAGAACATGACTATGTTGTCATCCCCAGGCCTTACCGAGAATTAAGTTGACACGATACTTATTAAGTTTAACGAACTCGGTGGAAAAGATTATCTTGTTTCACCTTAAATTCTTTGCTCCATGTTGTTGTTGATTTTCGTTTGACTTCGCACTGGAGGAGGCCAGTATAAAATTTGTTTTTGTTAAAGGGTTTTATTATTTTAGTTAAAAACATGAGATTCAAAGCGCTATAACGAAAACTTAAGTAATGGTTACAGAATTTTGTTTACTGCTGAAATAAAGATGACTGATTTTTAATAAGAGGAGAGCACTGGCACCTGTTATACAGTATATAACTAGTTCAGGATCCAGGAGTTTCATGTGATAAGATACGTCAATATTATTACTGTCCCGGTGGAGGGACCAGCATTTCTTCTTGCTGCTTGGTTCGCTTTACAAACCGCGAGTTGATTTTGCATCCGTCGGACACAAGGCAGCCCCCCCCCACCCCCTCCCCCCGGCCACTCCGTCGGTGCTGCAGACGTGGCAAAGCCACTGCCGTCCTAGAATTAGGGACTCCTACACTGATAACAGAAGTTTCGGTCTTAAAGGCCGTGATACACACGTTCGTAACTTGCACGAAAGTCTGCAAGTATGTTGCATGTCCTAATGACATCCAGCATTCAGAGCTTGTTTGTGGCAATTGTAGTGCAAGTTACTGGCATGTGTATTATGACCTTAAGGGTAAACCGGCTCATGACGTGCGTCATTACTCTGTCCGAACACCAATCAATACCTATAGGCAGTCACAGATACTTTAACCGTTATTATCTGATATTGAAATTGCTTAATTCGTGTCCCACTGCGGTGCAAAGGTCTCCACTGTCCTTTTCTCCAATCTTTTCTTTCTCTTTTTTTTCTATCCTGAGCAGTCTCTGGAATCAGAATTTGTTATGAGTAAATCTTCTGTTTTAACTGCACAAACGTCAGTAGGCTTTATTCAGTAAACGTTTAGTTATTGCGCTCGCAAAGGGTTCAACAAAAACTAGATTCGCTGGTAATTTCCTACCGTCATGTGTCGGATCGTTTTTACTCACCGATGGGTTGTACCTACGCTACGTCAACCTGCTCTCTCACTCGCTTCTGGTTGCTTTTTGCTAACATTATTAAGGCTTTTTGTCCCGACCACTATTTGGTGGCCGTTGTGACCAACCGCCTAGCCGGATAACGTTATCTGAACGAAGTCATTTTCCTCCGCAGGACTCTTGAGGATTAAAATGACAAAAAAAAAAAAAAAAATTGAAATAATAATAAAAAGTGTACACATATGGTTCAGTAGTATACATATTAATCTAGGCCTATAATAGTATTATAATAATCTGGATAAAAACTATGGTATGGCAAATGTATAAGATTACAGTTGCATATAAAAATAGAATAGTGTAGTGCGTTGCCCGATTTAGGTTTATTTAAACCTGTGTTTCAGGCCATCACTACGACGACGGTAGTTTTGAAATAGAACCTTGAATTAAATTAACATAATATATTTTAAATATCTAAGCAGAAACAATACTTTGCAAAACCTTATTAACTAGGCATAAAGGATATATTTATATCTAAAACTAAAATTATTATAAATATATGTAGTATAATATAGTTGTTAAGAAAAGAAGGTGGTCACAAAAAGTAATAACGTCTAGGAAATGCTATTAATATGTCCTCGAGAGGTTTTAAGAAACTGTGTGCTCTTTTCAAAGTCACGATTGGATTTATATGATGTGGTTTTCCCTACTTTATAACTTCAAAATCAATCAAACTGCCAGTCGGCTTCCAGTCGCGCCGCATGCAACTTAATACTTACCAATATCTTACACGGAGCACCTGCCCATCTGACCTCCACAACCCAGTAATTGGGAGTCAGTTTTTCTGGCTGTTGACTACACTCAACGACTGTCAAAGATCTACAAATGACAGCCGGAGCAACAGCACAACGTGCTTTCTGAGGTTCGGAGTAGTCTCGGTACATAAGGAACAGTCACTCTTCCGCGGAGCGAGCTCAGCAAGTTACATAGCCTTGAAGATCGACCGGTGTGACTGTTATTATTTAACTACGAGCTCCTCGTGCTCCTATTTGACAAGGTTATTTACTAAATTTATAATAGATACTTTAAATGTGAAGCAGCATAACCTCTCCACTCACTGGTTCGTTCGACATCAACATGTTGACGACACGTGTCGCACGCAGACGACTCACAAACATCATATAACGAGCTTATCAGATAACAGTAGTTGCTATGGCAACGACCCTGTCTATACGTGTGACATAATTATAGAAAAATATAAGCCGAGTTCGAGATCCCAGCTGAATGTGTCTCTTGTAGACGTCTCTATTCAATAAGCAATATGGGTGGTAAGGTGTTTCTTCAAATCGGCATAGGTTAGTGAGACACTTTTTAAAGAAAATTATTGTAAAGAAAACTGAAATTAGATTTGATTTTTTTTCTTATTTTCTTGTAGATTTTCTCAGTAAGACTGAGAAAATTAACTGTGGCAAAAATCAGTGTTTAACGCAAACTCAGAACATAAAAAAGAAAGTATTTTTTATGTTCTGAGTTTGCGTTTTACTAAAAAATACAACCAACTTCTAATTTAAAAAAAATACAAAGCATACAATAATTTTAATTTCGGAAGTCGGTGTTTATTGTCGCTTCTTCGTTTTTTGACACCGACTTCCGAAATTAAAATTATTTTGAACTTTTTAGTGGTAAACCCAACGCAAAAAGAATCTTCAAGATCGTTTACTAAACAATATAGTTATGCTCGAATATATAATCCCAAAACCATGGTTGGCATGCATGTCACTACAAATCTACGAACCCCTTCACAGCGTACCGGCGCGGCGTGATGTTATGTTATGATGATTTATTAAAATTATGTAAACAACTAGCTTCTACCAGCTGCGGCTTCGCCCGCGTGAATATCGGAAACAGCAAGGTTTCCTGATTTGTATTGTAAATTTTTTACTCAGGAAACACCCACCTTACACCTACCCTACACCTGCCACACACCTACCCTATACCTGCCACACACCTACCCTATACCTACTTTACACCTACCCTACACCTACCCTACACCTACCCTACACCTACCCTACACCTACCTTACACCTACCTTACACCTACCTTACACCTACCCTACATCTACCTTACACCTACCCTACACCTACCCTACCTACATAATTATACCAGCCCAAAAATACTATGACGTGTTTCTGGTCTCCTGGTACTTGATGTTTCTGGTCTCCTGGTACTTGTGAATCTGAAGTACTAAGGCAGCAGCGGCTCTGAGTTTCCACTTCCTCCTCAGTCTCCATTAATCCATGCCACTTACCGGGATAAAAAGTAGCCTATTTTTTATTCCAGGATATGAACTACATGTGTGCCAAATTTCATCCAAATCCCTTCAGCCGTTTTTGCCTGATTGTTACACAAACATACAAACATACAAACATCCAAACATACAAACATACAAACATACAAACATACAAACATACAAACATACAAACATACAAACTTTCACCTTTATAATATTAGTAGGATAAACAGACTGCGATTTTAGCAATCCCGGGAGATTTGCTATAATTTATTGAAGAGTTCCGTTATCTACCGCTGCAGTTCTTCATCAGTTCTTCACCAAATTGGAATAATCAGCCCGGGAAACCTCCCCCTTTTTAAATATTTTAACACGTTTGATTTCTTCAAAGAATCAGTAATCGCACCAAAAACATTTCATGTAAAATGTTGCCAAGACGACCACATAAGGTTTACCTTGTGAAAAAGATATCAGATTTCATGTAGAGCCAAGCTTCTTATCTTTTTCACAGGGCAAACCTTATGTGGTCGTCTTGGCAACATTTTACATGATTTTTTTTTTGGGGGGATTTCAGTTCTTTTTGTAAGTTGCTAGGCAGTCTTTCAAACTTCCACCCCCCCCCCCCCATTTTAGGGGTTGGGGGGCGAAAGATATAAGTTTATCTGGGGGCACGGTAGTGTTTTTTGTATACTGAACTTTGTTTACATACCAAATTTCTGCTTTCTAGCACTTCAGGAAGTACCCTAACATTTTGATGTCTCATACAAACTTCCACCCCACATTTTAGAGGATGGGGGGCGAAAGTTATAAGTTTATGAATTTTTTGTTGGTTGTATACTAAACTTAGATTACATACCAAAATTCAGCTTTCTAGCACTTCAGGAAGTAGCCAAACATTTTGATGATCATCAGTGTGTCGGTGATGAAATCGATGTATTTTAGATATCAATAAAATCTAAAGTATTAGAGCTATTCAATTGAGACTTAGTATGTTTAAGAACTATCTCATCATCATCATCATATCAGCTGAAAGACGTCCACTGCTGGACATAGGCCTCCCCCAAGTGTCGCCACAACAACCGGTCCTGTGCGTCTCGCATCCATCGGCTACCCGCGACCCTCACCAGGTCATCGGTCCACCTTGTGGGAGGCCTTCCAACGCTGCGTCTTCCGGTACGCGGTCGCCACTCCAAAACTTTTCGGCCCCATCGACCATCTGTTCTGCGAGCAATGTGCCCTGCCCACTGCCACTTCAATTTGGCGATCCTTCGAACTATCTGGTACATCGGAAACCAACTCTATGAGGGTTCAAAAAACGACGCAACACTTCGAGAAATGGTAGGCAGTGCCCTTGCGCTTTCGCTTGGCTCGTCTTGGCGGGGGCAATACCGTGCCCCCAGATATCGCTTCTCTCAATACAGCGACCCGAGAACCTTCTTTAAAATAAATGCCTTCGTTTCACTTCACAGAAAAAACATTCAACATTTTTCTATCAGACCGTTCAATAATCAATGCAGTACAAACTAGTTAAGATTCAATGTTCCCGACGTCGCACGTCGGCAGCGGCGAGTGGAAGTTCGCTCGGTCGAGAGTGGCCGCCGCGCCCGACTCGCCCCGAGTCTGAGTCGGGATCGAGTGCCGGTGACAAAGCAATTGAACAATCATATCGAGTCGTTGTTTATTCGATTGGAGGCCGTCAGCCGGTGGCGAACCGTTGCGGATCCGCTGCGGACCCAGTGCGGATGCCATTGTGTTTAACCACTGCACAAGTGATCACGGCACACGGCGCGGCGTGCGGCGCTACCATACGTAATTGTGTGTTGAGATAGCGGATTCAATGTGTTTTCTATTTGACGGAAATTAGGAAACAGATTGCTATCGTCAGGGTTCTGATACTCATGCCGTTGTCCACGGTCGATACTCTAATGGAAGCTATATAAAAACGTTAAGATTTCTTATCTCGTGTATCCTACACTGGCGCATCGCTTCGTTACTATTGACAGGCCTGTTGGTCTAGTGGTTAGTGACCCTGACTGCAAAGCCGGAGGTCGTGGGTTCGCTTCCCACCCAGGACAAACTTTGTGTGATGAGCATAATTGTTTGTTCTGTGTCTGGGTGTAATTTATCTATAATATGTATGTATTTATAAATTATATAAGTATGTATATCAGTTGTCTGGTTACCATAACACAAGCTCTGCTTAGCTTGGGATCAGATGGCCGTGTGTGAGTTGTCCCAAGATATTTATTATTATTATTGTCCTAGTGACACTGTGTTACAGCACTATTTCCAAGTAACTTCACCCTAATAATTATTGCGATCTTAAGTTAATCAAATAGGCTCACTAATTGTCTAATTCTCATATAATTAAGTCTAACTGTTATCATGTATCTACCTAATTAATTAAAAAAGTAACTCGTTTCCCTCGATACATCACTTACTAAAACTATAACAAACTCATTATTTAATATTTTACTTAATTATGATTCGTGCGGCATTGCGAAACTTTCATTATAAACTTAATCATTATAAGTTACAACGAATTTTACTAACAATGAAAAGTTACTTCATTCTTCACAAACTGCGCTAGAGGCCCGAGGGAGATTACATGTTCGTTTGAAGACTACCAATATTTAGACATAACAACTTTTTTTTGAAGATGAGGTAAGTAAACTCTGTAGTTCATATATTGTTCCACTGTTTTAGGTACTTGTCTGGTAATCTGCCTGGTAGTCATAGTTTCCTGCCAATTTGAAAGCAGTGAATAATGAATGATTTATGTTGATTACTCAAGTTAGTAGGAACCAAACTCATAAATTATGAACCTAGAAAAATCATGAAATATAATAAAACAATTGTCTTTAAATTTGTTTCAGACCACGGAGGCGAAATAACGAGCTGTAATCAATCACTACGAAACAATAAGAACAAAAAATATTTCATAATTTATGTTTGTACCGAGTCCATTAGGATTCGCATACATTACGTTTTTCTATCATAAATTATAGTAAAGGCGCGCGATAAGCTAGGCCACTCGGAGAGAGTTCTAGCTCATCTTGGCGTTTTGGGCAAAAGGAAATTATCTGCGCGGAATATTCATGTGAGATCCGAAACGACGCGCTTTAAAAACTGCTCCGCGGTCATATTTTAAAACGTCGCCGGCTTAGGTAGAGGACACGTTGACCCGGGGTGACGTTTTTCTTAAATTACTCTAATTTTTCACTTCATGAAAAATTCCATTCTTCGTTTCTCCTGTTCGTCCTGTGCGTCTCGCATGGAGCGGATTCCCACGGCTTTCCGTAAGGTCATAAGTCCTCCTTGTGGGAGGCCTTCCATGGCAAAAAAAAAGAATCCATCAGATTCCATTTACCTTACCTCTAGGTAAGGTCACGTTTATCGCTCATAATGCCAGTTCTCTCAGTCAGACTGTTCCCGAGATCGTCACCTCATTAACGCTTGCACAGGCGTTTCCACTTATACAGGCGATGCAACTCCAATTTAATACATTTTCAATTTAGCAAATAGCATGTAGTGAACAAGCGTGCGCGCCAAGTGTGGTTCCGACGTTGTTGCTGTGTATCAGTTCGGTTCAATGTGACGCCTCACTAATACTCTCCCACTTGCAATTCTTTACATACATTCAGTCAGTTTATATTTCAGTTTTGTGTCAAATCAAACAGTTTGTTCGGGGCCTTTAATTGCGTTTCAATTTCTAGTGAATACTTTTAGAATTCAATATCAAATGCAAATCCCAGTGGGTACGTCATTGGCTGCTCGGTTGACAAATATTTGTAACTGGAGACAAATAGAAAGAAAGTATGTATTTTTATGATAGTTTACAATGACGAGGAACGTTTAGTTTGTCTCTTTTAATCAGCTATTAGAACAATTTATGATTGTTTATTTGATTAGACTTACCCGGTTTAAAACCGCAGTCGGCTTTCGCTGCCGCTCCCTCCTATGACCATAGTCTTAGCTCGCTAAGCTACGAAAGACGCTATTAAGTCGATCATTATTTGCGGGAGTTATAACCTGAGCGCGGCCACTTCCGCGCCGGCTCTGGCTGACCCTGTCTACTCAGTGTTCCTTTTTTCCTCTTCTAGAATCCCACGTTTACTTTTCGTTGCATAACGTCCAGTTCGTTTAGTTTTAACATAATTATTTACTTGATTTAAAACCACTAATAAACACATACCCACACAGGGTTTACCATCAATCATAATTTTATTATGATGATTAAAAATGTTAATAATGTAATTTATGTCATGTCACCGCTAGAGTGCGTGTCGTAACCGTCAGTAATGTCCATCAGGTTTGTGTGCACCTGCTCACGAACTAGCGCATACCCGTGTGTTATCGTTTACATCCACTCCGGAATTAATGTTAATTGACTCAATTTGCGAGTAACTAATACACCATCTACACCATCTAGTGCCGTTGACTATCTGTGACATCAAAATGATACAACCGCTCTGGTCTGATTGAGTATATGAAGGTGGTCGGTTGTTGAAAAAGTGGGTCTAAATCCGGCTTAGGGTTGGTGTTCATCATGAGTTCCATCTATTCCTTTGTGTATCACTTTGATGAAAGCCTCATATACAACATGTAACAGAATGAACCCAATACCTTTTACGAGCGTTTACGCGGTGCGGCATTTCAGACAAACTTTCAAGTCCTTTTAAATTTTAATGAAACTTGGTTTGGAAAAAGAATTTGGGGGAAAGATAGTTTTTCATTTTCTATAGAAAACTGAAAATCGCTCTCTCGCTCGCTCTAAACTTGTCTTCGAAAATGTTCTCTACTCACTATTTAGACCTGGATATCTAACGTATGCGTACCAAGTTTGAAGTACCAACACTGAAACCCCATACATTTATGTGCGCATACCTCGACAAAATGTACGTATTGGTCAGCTGTTTTTTTTCGGGATTGTTTCTATACGTAGTAAAAGTTGTTTATAATGAGAGTGCAATGACCCCTTAAGAGGTACCTATTGCGTTTATTCTATTACACGTTGTATGTGACATGACTGTATAACTGTACGGTAGTACCAATATCACTTTTATAGCTTTTTTAGATGCAGAACCAACTGACTTTCTAGATGTTACGATTGTTGGGGACCTTATGGCGGCAATGTGGTGGAACCAGTTTTAGGTGCTTCGGTAGTGTTTCCTTTCCAAAATGTAATATAATTATGTTATTAACTATCTTTTGTAATTTATATTTAATTATTTTTGATACTGTGCACATTATTTCGTGTGCCTGAAACCCAATTGTAATCGTGTGGATAGTTCGTTAAACTCTCCTGTGGCCTTAGTGCAAGTTTTAAACGTTCTCGATCGCGTTAGCGTAAACGCCAATTTGTATTGAAATTGAATAAGCGCCGTCTGGTGACACTCACGGACAACCTGGCTTTTTTCAATACAATTTGACATATGCGAACGTCTACGTTAACGCGATCGAGTACGTTTAAAAAACTCACAGTAAGCCCTCTGATTTGAGGGGGCTGAAATGGAGTGCCAATAATGGCCCCATTTTGCCCCCTCCTGTTGAACGTCAGCCACTGCGTCGCTCAGGAACTGACGCTCCTGAGCATGGCGCAGTGACTGATGCCTGTGGACGGCGAGTAATGGGTAGCTCGCCGTCCGATCAGAACAGGCCCAAGTCGATGGCGCGCTGTGTTTCACGCGCGCCGAAACAGCAGCCTTCAGCACAAGATGGGGCCCGTTAGGGCCAGAGCCTGTCAGGGTCGCGGATTTTGTTCGAAAGAGTTACCGCGGCCCTGGAAAGAAAGGCACTAGGAGGACTATGGGTGGGTTTTAGTGAATTAAAGTCTGACACTCCCTGCCGCTCCACCCAGAGCGGGAGGGGTCATTTGATGATTTCCCATCCTCAAAAAAAAAAGCCCTCTGATTTCAAATTTTACCTAATAATTGTTTTTTTTTTGTATTTAGATTAATTTATACCTTTTATATTTAATTTGGTTTACCTATAAAATTATAGGTTGTTATTTAAGGCAGTGAAGCTTTTTTTAATTCGCTACACTATGTTTTGTGTTTAAAGGTATCCAGGTATCCCTGCGGTTACCTGCCACTCCACGCACTGCACTACATTTGTGAAGTAGGTACGGCTGTTGTAAAGTGAGTAAAGCGCGGCACTCACTGCTCTCCGCGAGCTGCTTGCTGCTCGGCCGCACTTTTTGTTCGCACGAGACACTTCATTACCTCGCCCCGCGCCCCGCGCCCGGCACCTCGCTCCCTGCGTCCCGCGCACGACGCTAGCGAATTAGAAAACTTTTCAACTCGCTAACGTCATTAAATAGAGCACACGAATAAAAGTCCCCTCACATGATACTTCCGACAGCTAACTACTACTAGGTAATCATATAAGAGTCAAAGTAACAAAGTATCCACTCATAAGCCCTGGCTGGAGGCTTTCATATAAATTATATTTAGGCCGCCACAGGCAAGTCCGGTTAAGCAGTCGAAAACCTCCTACGTTGACCTGCAAGAGGACACTCATACAAAAAAAAGTACCAACTCGTTCGACGACGTTGGTCAAAAAGTAACACAATCCGTAGGTAAGACGAAAATCTTAAAATCCTTTTAGTGTTCGCTGCAGTCGAAGGAACAGAGGAAACGTTTCGGTGAGCACATTTCATATCTCGAAGTAATTCTATTTAGTGCAGTGCGCCTGCGAGGTAATAAAAAGCAACGCCGGGTGAACTCCCGCATCAGAGGAGATCGCGCTTTGTGTCGTTTGATGCGCAAACAGAATGAGATTAAACTGCTAAATTCAAAGCAGTGATTTAACCAGACGGTACAAAAGAGCCACGTCACTGACGCCACTGCCGCCGCTGACCGACCAACTGAATATTACATTTTCAAACCTTAGTAATTCCCGCAGCTCGTGGTGCACGCTTGTGGTAGGGGTAGGACGGGGGTAATGAGATACTCCTCTACTATTGATGCGTTTTTGTTTCGTACCATTTCCTTCAAAACTTCAGACAGAATTTTGCTGCATGAAAATAAATCCGATAGAAAAGCGAAGTAAAAAGAAGTCGGACAGCCCCGTCCGGCCGCGTCCGGCAACGGGTCGCCTTACACGACGCGGTCTAGACGTCTCTCAAAATGCAAAGATAAGAGGAAATTCAGAAACTCTCAAATTCGATGACTCACTGTTTAAATTCAGAGTCAATAGTTGTACCTAGTTCAAGTTTCAGTTGTTCAGTAGGCAATCGTTAATGCTGCTTATAACTTGTGGAGTAGTGAACTAAGGATCGCGAATAACGCAGAAGTGATAAACGTTAGTCATAAATGGGCTCGTTCGCAAATTATCAAACAAATTAATTTAGCGCCGCCTTGAATGGCTCTGCTTTGTGAGGTACATGAAAGCCTCCTGTACAGTGATATTGCTCGATATAAATCTTGCGCGCGGCGCTGTCGCCTCCTAGTTATTAATTCACGTGACTACCTATCACCTCAATGGACCGTTCTGTAATCAAAGTGAGCGGACATCTGCCGACTTATCTGTGAGATGGCGTCATCGTCTCGCAGCGGCAGAGATCGTACTGAGCCCTCTAAATAACCAATACCCTTTCAGCTGCCACCACAGAGCTACTAGCCAGGACTTAAGCAGACAAACAAGATTGATAGAAAATACGTTACTTACATTTTCCTAGCGGTGACATTTCGTTTATCTTTTTTGATTGATGAGAAAACTAAGTTGGGTATTAACCTTATAATTTTGACTAGAACTACAAACTGCAGGAGACAGATACCTGTCCCACGCCGATGCGACGCCGCGGCGACGTGGGCTCTCCTAGCTAAGACATGATGGTGCACAATCTGGAGAGCGCCGTGTATCCAGCGCTCGGATATTTTCTCAAATTCATGTACTACCCCCCTCCCCCGCATACGCCCGCACCCCGCTAACCTCCCCTTGCAAACTCCTAACGAAGCTTGTTGCGGAAAAACAGTAATTCGTATTTTGTGTGTATTGTGCCGCGAACAATTTAAGAGAATTTTCAGTTTAAGGATTTGGTAATGAAATAATGTTAGAGTTAAGTAGTTCAATTAATAATGATTCATAAACCGATGTTGTATAATAATTATTATCAACATCGCTTGAAAAATTATTTAAATCATTTTGCGAATTCTCTTTAAGATATCTCCGTCTGTCACGACCCTTTTTCTCAAGAGATATCATGTTGCGATGATTGTCAACGCAAGACAAAAATACAGCTACATATGCATCTTTTTTGCGACACATTTTTATAATCGCAAGTAAATTAAAACCTACTAGTTCGTACGAGGAGGTGCGGAGGTGCGCGAGTTACACTTGTCCGGATTATTTTTGCTAATTTCTCCAAGTTCTGAATGGATCTGATTTCAATTTCAAGAACGAATTCTGCAATAAATCGACCAGTGTTCGGTAGTTTTATTAAACAGAAAATACTCTCAATGAAGGCGACAAATTTTATATCGTTTTACAATAAAATTATGAGAAGATTTTCAACACTAGCAACATTTGAAGTGGCTCGTTAAACAAACGGGCAAGAATTAATTAATTACAACAGTGTTTCTTTGTGCGCAGTGCTCGCCGCTGCACGCTGTAACAAGTCGCTGCACACCGCGGGTGTCGGGGCCGGCGCGCAGCCACAATATAAATATGGACAGTAGGGAAACTGCCTACAAACGCTTGAAACGGCACACTCACACAAACATGCACACCGACGAGACTCCTAAGGTGACTTCGCGGGACTCGCAGTAGCAAGTGCCGCGTCAAGACGAGTAGTCACGTTTAACTTTTTATTTTTGAAAATGCCAGGAAAGTATTGCGTAGTATACGGCTGTTTGAACTCGGCTTCATCAAAACCGGAGCTTATCGTATTTTAAACTTCCTGCTGATATTGAAAGGTAAGAATGATTTCTAGTTATTGTTATTTAATCGTTATCGAATTACGTAAAAGTCTGTGTGATCGATCATAATGAATTCGTGAACTTACTTCTAAATCATGAATGCGGCGGTTTTGAGGGTATTTTTGGGTTCAGTTGAAAACCAGCGTCAGGCAGCGCCTAGTTGTCTGGCATTTTGCTGAACTGGACCTTTTTGGCGCAGCCGCGGGGCACACAATGTTACTTCATTTTTAAAATTCAAGTTTATTTTTTGTTTGTACCAACATTGTGTGTATCTGTGTGTGCCAAATAAACTAATTTTCTTTCTTTCTTTCTTTCTGTTTAAAGCTGATAGTGCAATAGTGATAGTGGTAACAAAAAGTACATCCAAGATGGCGACTGCAATAGGTATTCTATATCAATATTTTCGTCATGGGTGTCGTTTTCATGGTTTTCGAGGGTGTTGAAGCCGATAGTGCTGTCAAAATGTAAATCCAAGATGGCGGATACAATAGGTATAAATTTTTTCGTCATGGGTGTCATTTTCATGGTTTTCGAGGGTGTTGAAGCCGATAGTGCTGTCAAAATGTGAATCCAAGATGGCGGCTGCAATTGGTATAAAGTTTTTCGTCATGGGTGTCGTTTTCATGGTTTTCGAGGGTGTTGAAGCCGATAGTGCTGTCAAAACGTGAATCCAAGATGGCGGCTACAAAAGGTACCTATCAATTTTTTCGTCATGAGTGTGTGTATTTTTTTATGTAATGGGTTTTTTAATTACTAGATATCACACGCATTTTCGGATTGAAACGCGGTACGGTTCGTAGCCGCTCATGAGCCCAGCCCGCGCGCCACCTGCGCTGCGGCGTCTACCGCGCGCCCACTCCGACGAGCGCCCGAAACCTTTTCGTCCAACCGCGGCTCGCGTACGCTCCCGCTAAAACTTGTAAAAGGTTCCGCCGTAATGACAAAGTTTAAGATCTTTAGTTCTACAAGTTGTTGTGTGTTAATATTAAATTGATTTCCGTGTTTAAACTATCGTCTTTTGCTGAGGTTAACCGACGCCATGAGATTACCTATTTAAATTATGTTTGTAAGCTATTTATTCAATTCGATTGATTGATCACTACAGAACAAAAATGTAAAAAAAAATATATCAAAAACATTAAAAGTGACAACCCTATTGCTTCAATGGAGCGTAGGTAATTATGTTTTCAACTAGGCTTAGTTTCCCTACTGTCCATATTTATACTGTGGCGCGGCGCTGCTTCAGGAATCCCATTGGTTATTCGTTATTAAAATAGCTCCCAAAATATCTGCAGTCCTGCAGGTACTCACGCCGTATATAGTTATGAGCTTATTACTCGGATAACTTTATTATTGCGTTTTTCGGTTACTGCTATGAACAATTCGTTTGCTAAGGGAAATTCAATATTCGTTGTCTAAGATAAAGCTTAATCTCTCGCCATGTGCATACCGAAAATTTATAATCTAAACAAATAAATAAAAATGAAGTGTTTGTAATGCCAAAATAACATTTCTTACATATGAAAGTTTTTACGATACTTACCTAAAACACTTTTATTTTATTTTTCTGTCAGTCTGTCTGTTTGTTTGTTCCGGCTAATCTACAAATGGCTGGACCGATTTTGACGGGAGTTTCACTAGCAGATAGCTGATATTATAAGAAGTAACTTGGGTTAGTTTTATTGTAGATAAAGGATGGTAAATAATTTTTGAGGCGAATAACAACTTATTAGGCGACTAACTAATTGGTTACAAAAAATAATGACTTGGCGGCTAATATTAACAGTGCGATGTCATACGTATATGTGTTTTAATTGGTGTAAGAGCGAGCGAAGCGAGCTCGGGACTTGGGGCACCCCGACTCGGACAGGTTTGGTTAGAAGGGAATGGCGCAGACCCCGCCATCTCCTTCGTGGATATTTTTTTTAAACCACCCAAAAATATTTATTTATTTATACTAGAATCACTGCCAATTTAAATTTAAACAGAGCTCACAACACTATAAAAAATTGCTACTTTATACTTAAAATGCTACTTCACTGTAGCTGCCAACCTATTATTTTTACTACCCATCTTAATTATTTTTAAAACCCTATAACAGGTTAGTTTGTCGCCGCGTTAAATACATGCCATAAAGGATTAGGTTTCCGAAAAAAAAATTAAACCCTTGATTTTTTTATCAGACGCGGGCGAAGTCGCGAGCAACAGCTTGATATCTGTCGCAGCCAACGCTTAATCATCCGTTTAGGAAATAATAATATGTGGGCTAAACTTTTCATTTAACTGCGTCGATTTTCCAGCGACCTAAGAGACATCTTTCCTTCAATATCGTTAAATGACTTGCCCATGTCACTTAGGTCGCTGATTAAACGGCACAGTACAATGAAAAGGCTAGGCTTTTAATGGAACGGCTGATTAAGCTAGTTGGCTGCGACATATCCATAATCACTAGGTATCTCTCACTCGGGTCACAATAACATTCTCAACATTTCCAATACGTGTGGTTACAATATCTGTTGACAAGAGATCGTAATCTTTAATCCCCAATTCAGTGGGCGTGTGTCGTGTTCGTTGATTAACATTCGGCAGATGGCGGCGCGTCACACTTGTGACGACGGTATGCCGCGGTCCCACGCCAGCGACGTTCGCGGTGCGATACAAACGCGACACATTTAGAAGAGCAGAAACATTGATAAAACCGATTATTAGAAAAATAATTTACACTTCATTAGGCTTTTCTGGTAACGTAGTAACAATCGCCTCTTACCAAACCTCTTCATGATTTGTAATTATGTGTATGTCAACCCCGCACATAACATCAGCAGCTTAAGCTGTTCTTATCTGCCTGTTTTTGATATAACTTTAAAGTAACGAATGTTATGTTCAGTATAGTGACGCATGGCTCTGCCGCGTCCGTCTCTGTCACGAGACTCAGGCACAGAGCGGCGCTGTCTGCAGCCATAACTTTGTTATTATTTGGCTTTCATATCGAAATTTGTTTGTCCGCTCGAGTCGTTCCTTCGCTACCTGACGCTGCTGAGACGGTAGCAAGTACCGGCGACGCTAGAAACTTTGCATATTCATTCCAAGAAACTATTTACTGTAGCGAATACATACTCCTTGGAGACCAGACGGCGGATTCTACTCATTTATAAACAACGTTTGCATTCGCATGTCAATCGCAAAATGTCAAATTAATTTTCATCCATTTTTGACAGTTTGCGATTGAGATGCGAATGCGAACGTTGCCTATAAATGAGTAGAATATTGGCAATCAGATTTTACTGAAAATATTTTAACTTGAATACTTATAATATCATTATTATCAACGATACTTCTTAATTATTGCTGAGACACTAACGTGACTTAGAGCTCGGAGTGACATTTATTTCAAAAAGGTATTTTTTTGAAATAACCGTTACTGTGTGCGAAATGTAACTTTTAGGTACAATTCATGTTCGGAAAAATGATTTCCCTATAAAATATGAAAACTTGCAAACTTTAGTGTCAAAGGTGAAGTGTATAATGTCCTGTAAATAACCTTAAAGTACTTAATAAATTTTCAACCGAAACACCTAGTGTTGCTTGGCGGAACAAGTTCCCATACTTATTGGATTAAAACACTTCGGGCGCGAACTCCACGAGAAGTAGTAAACTAGTGATGCATATTGTATTGAGTGGCACCTTCGGCGTGTATCGTGTGCTGAACATCACACGAGCTCTACTCCGGAGTAGCACTCGTGTGATGTTCAGCACGAGCAGCAGTTACGAGCACGTTGACGCACTTTGATGGCGCGGCGCGCGAGTTTGTTGCACATACCATCAGTTTGATGAACCCGGCGTTTGACTATGGGATGTAGTATACGGGGTTATTTTTAATGGCCGGCCAAATTTTCACTGGGTGTTCTACCCATGAATATGAACAACTTTCACTATGGGACCGACTCTGAAATCACGAAAAAAAAATCTGCTGTTTCATACATTTTAGTCGAGTAGGTATTGAACTTTTGTATGAAACAGCTAATTTTTTTTCGTGATTTCAGAGTTGGTCCCATAGTGATGTGATAATTATTACATCTTGAGCTACGAGTATATATTATTACATCCCGCGATTGCTATTCACACTGTAAGATATATATTTTGGAACAGTTCTGCTTCACGGTTAGTCGCCCATAAACAAGGATATTTCCTAACACTTTATAAAAAAAATGTTCCATAATTGAATGCGTAGGTGGATTGCGTACCTACTTCAAATACCTTTATTTAAAATCTATGGAAGGTAACATAAAAACAAATACACGAGTGTTTTAATACCTAATTATATGCCGTTGCATACACTATTTTATCTTCACTCGTACAGTTGAAATAAAATAAGTGGAAAAATAAAAAAGAAAAAGTGTGCTATAAAAATTAAAAAGTTATTTTATGATGCAGTTGTTTAAATAATAATAATAATAATAATAACTTTATTTCGAGCGAAGACTCATATAGGGTTAGTAACATAGGCCTTAAAAACTAAGTGTTAGTAAACAACACGATATGGTGACATATGCAACTGACAGCAGCGAACCACATATGGACAATCCACTCTGTCAGCAATCAAAAAAAAAAAAAAAAATCGAAGAAATCGATCGATCGTTCGACGTATCGATCGTTTAAAAATCGAAGGAAAATGTTGGACTGTAATGGTTTTTTTTTTTAATTTTACCTATCCACGAAAAAAAGGTACGTGTTTATGCATTCGTTTTTGAACTCATTTTTGGACTCATTTTTGGGATGTTATATATGTATACCATAAAGGAGATGTGACTTGGTGCTGCGTAAGCGAGCGTGCGGGACCCACCGTCGTCCATGCCATGGCCACCACTAACGCGCTCAGGATGATGGAGTGATTGCTGGTATAATATTTGTGGCATTTCTAAGCGCAGCATTCTTTTATTGGACGTACTTGTTCCTATTGGTTATGTTACCGATGTGTCTCGGGGCTACCGACTCCTGCAACTAGCCCCCCTCGCCTCCCCACCTCACCCGAGGGCACCCGCACCGCGCACAACAATCACGATCGCTCTCTTCTGCTTCTTGTATATTTTTTGGTTTGCAACTTTTTCCAAAGGCGCCTCTGTACGTCTGCACTGAGCGCTGCGTCTCTTGTACGAAGTGTTGGATGTTCGCTCTGGCCTGGCGCGCCGCCAACTATCGCCGATTGCCGATTGGATAAGTAAGCAGTACAAAGGTAAATATTGATCTCGTGAAGCCAGAAGTCCTTTGAGAAATTCATTAGTGCTTTGTTTATGAAAGTGTAAAGTTTACGATGGTTTACAATTTCAGTTCAGTTTGTTTTGTCAAAGAGAACACAAGAAAGAAAACAAGTTCAACAGTTTGATTAATGGGCGCTGTTCACGGCGCACCGGGGCAGGTAGCTCGTCTGCAGAACAAATGGCGAGCAGTGAAGGCAGGGGCACCATGTCGCAGTACCGCTCACACCTGCGACCGCGGACAGTGAGCACTCGTGGCACGCGCTCGCTGTGACCCCTCAGGGAGCGCCACCGACTAACGGGCAAACTTGTATAAACGACAAAAACTTCATAAAAGTAAGTCGTGAAGCACTATTAATTAATTAGAGAACGTTTATAGCTGCGTTATTTATAAGCAAAAACTTGGCAACAGCGCGCATCGGCCGGAAGCACTTTCCTAATTATTTTAAATAGACGCCCCTAGCTGTGGAGGAGCGGGCCACGATTTGAACGAAACATCAACTAATATTACTGTGAGGGTAGTATTTATAAAGTAGCTAGAATTAATTTAACAAAAACCACATCTAAAATGGTTAGTAAAAGTAAAAAAATAATGAGAAAGGTGAAAGGGACTGTTCCGGCTTAAAAGATTCACGTGGAGTGTCTGTGTGCGCGTGACGCGTGACGCGGGCCCCATCGGGCACGCTGCAGACACGCGCAGAAGCACCACTGCACACGTGTCACGACAATAGGCACGACGCGTACTAACACTATGCTTGCGATTAACCCTTAACCTAAGGCAAAAAAAGAAAACTAATTGTAAAATGATATGGGACTGTTTCATACCATCCATGTGCATGGTGTACCGAATGAGTGCTCAAACTGTTACGATTTCCCAATGCTAAGGAAAACCGTTAATAATCAACTATTAATGATTACTTAGACTTCTCATAAATCCTACAATGCATCGTCATCATTTTGTACAGGCTGCACTGCCCAAGCGCTCCCATGGCGCATCAGTCTAGACCCGATCGCCGAATCTGTACCATGTCCGTTACTATTTCGTTGTGTCTGCCAGTTCCAAATCCATTCCATTCCAGTTCGGCGCGCGCGCTTGTATCGCCCGCACGTCTTATCTGTGATCCCCACCTATTTACTTCGCATCGCCACTAGTGATGGGAATACGTTCGATAAAAAGTTGTCGATATGGATCGTTTTCTGACACGCTCCAACTCTGTTGGAAAGCGCCCTCTCGAAGGCCCCATTAAAACCAGTGAATGGAAAATTCCCAAAAGAACTGCGCGTCAAGCCGAACAAAGCCTACCGGAGCCTATCAAGATTAAAAACAGTTTCAGCAATTTGCCTGGCTACCAATCATCAGCTGCTGACTCTAGTGCAAAATTTCTTAATGCTGTCACAAAAAAGGCAACGCGTATTCCACCTATCGTCTTGGACATAGAACCCACTTGGACGCACGAGTTCATCAGAACAACAATCTCGTCTTACTCGAAAAACTTTCACCTGCAGTACAGACGTAATAATCGAGTAGCTGTCATCTGCCACACATCGGAAAGTCATCAAGCCATCAAAGATGGTCTGCGTACTAAAGACGTAGCCTTTCACACTTACTCGCGAAAAGATGAGAAGTTGTTCAAAGCAGTAATCTTCGGTCTTCCTAACTACGTTGAGGATGTGCTTCCAGCTGAAATTGCCTCGCTTGGTTTTGAGAATGTTATTGTACGTAAAATGAAAGTACCTGCAGAAAAATCATCGTACTGCCCTCCTTTTCTGGTTCAATTACCACCTGGTGCTGATTTCGCCAAATTTCGACAGATCAGACTGCTTTGTAATACAGTAGTACAAATACGAAAATACCGAAGTAACAATCGTTATGGGACTCAGTGTTACAGATGCCAAGGATTCGGCCATTCTTCCACCAACTGCAACTTAGCACCTCGCTGTGTAAAATGTACGGACCCCCACCAGACTGAGGAATGCCCCAAAAAGACCCGAGACGAACCAGCCAAGTGTTGTAACTGTGGTGGAAATCACCCTGCCAATTTTCGCCAATGTAAAGAGCGAGAAAAGTACCTGAAAATTATGCGGGAACGACAAGATCAACTCAAAGCCGCCAGGACTATGAAGCCCTCACTGAAAACAAACTTCGTCGACGAGCGACCCTGGAACTTCGTTGCTGCTTCCAACACACAAAAAACCACCGTTACAGATAGCACTCAAGATCCGGCAACAGCTGATATGCTAGCCATATTGATGACGATAAAAACCATTAAAAGCCAATTTTTAGGTTGTACTAATATGATGGATAAAGTCATTCTTATCTTAACCCATCTTGGTCAATATGTGTAGCGCACAATATGTTCGAATTCTATATTGGAATGCCGATGGCATTCGGTCTAAACTTACGGAGCTGCTGGATCTGGTAAGCGAGCTTTCTATTGACATCATAGCGTTGTCAGAGACTAGAATATCGCCCAATATCAAATTACACACTCCGGGCTTCACCTGTTATCGGTGCGATAAGAGACCTGACGGACTCGGTCAGGGAGTTGCCATCCTAGTTAAGTCGGACATTGAACATTCCTCTCTAAATCTACCTATCACTCAAAACCTTGAATGTGTTGGAATACAAGTTGCTATTTCAAATCAGTTAATTGCTTTTGTCTCGGCTTATCAATCGCCCAACCTAGCCCTTCTACATACAGACCTAGACAAAATCGTTTATGTTAATTCCAAAACTATAATAATGGGTGATCTGAACACCAAACACCCATACTGGCACTGCTATCGATCAAACATCCATGGCGAGGTACTTTTCGATCACATGTTGAGCAACGAATATGACATCCTTGCTCCTTTAGTCCCACTCTAGTCCACTATCATAGTACACACACACCATCCACACCCGACATCATCCTAGCTAACTCTGTCTATCACCTCTCAGAGCCTCAGGTAATCACCCGCCTTTCTTCCAACCACCTACCTGTTTACTTCTCAGTAAGTGGTAATGTCAACAGACAAACGCGCATCATCTTTAATTATAGAAAAGCACACTGGACAGAGTATCGATCTCACTTGAATGAGTCTATAACTTTGAATCAATCTACTTTTAACTCTGCCCCGGAAATTGACCTTGCTATTGAACACTTAACACAATCTATCATAAACGCAAGGGATAAAGCCGTTCCTAAATTATGCAGTGATGGTGGTTACAAACTCCCACGACGAATCAGGTCCCAAATCAAAACCAAAAATCGAGTTCGAAAATTGGCCTTGGATGAGTACGATCCAAACAAACGACGTCAGCTATTCTCTCAAGTCAATTACATGCAGAAATGTATCAAAGCTAAGATCCAAACCCTAAATGACCATATCTGGAACATTAAATTAGCTTCAGTTACGAATCCTAATTCGGACTTATGGAGAGTAGTCAAATCATTGAACCATCAACCTATCCCAATTCCCCCTCTAAAATTGTCAAGTAATACCACCACCTCCTCAGTAGTTGAACAATGTGAGACACTAGCGAATACCTTCCTTGACAATATGAACCTAACCAAACACTGGGTCAGTGATCCTAGTATTGAAGAGGCAGTCAAAGAATCGATAAAGATGCTGGACTGTTACGAGGCGAGTGACTACCCATCTCTTGTTAGGCCGCATGAAATCCAAAAACTCTTACGAAAACTAAAATCAAACAAAGCGCCTGGTTTTGACGGTTTGGGAAATGGCCTACTGAAAAATCTTCCTCAGAAAGCTATTGTCTATCTGGCCAAAGTGTTTAATGGTTGTTTACGTATTGCATACTTCCCTAGTAAATTAAAACATGCTAAAATCATAGCTATTAAAAAACCTGGGAAAGATCAGTCGATCCCCTCTAGCTATCGACCAATTAGTTTATTGCCAAGCTTAGGGAAACTGCTAGAAGCCATTATTCTGTCCCGCCTCACTAAAGCAACTGCACACAAGTTGATCCCAGAACAGTTTGGTTTTCGAAGCTCACACTCTACCACACAACAGCTAGCTAGAGTAGCTGAACACGTAGCCCACGGGTTAAACAGCGGCCTTACCACAGGCATGATTTTACTAGATATAGAAAAAGCCTTTGATTCTGTTTGGCACGATGGCCTATTATATAAATTAATTAAATTTGAAGTACCTCTCTGTCTAGTGAAACTCATCCAGAACTACTTACGTGATCGATCGTTCTCCGTTTATATAGGCAAAAACCATTCTGCTCCTAAGACCATCCCAGCCGGTGTGCCTCAGGGCTCACTCGTGGGCCCATACGTCTTCATTCTTTACCTGAATGACGTACCTAAACAGGCTCATACACAACTTGCCATCTACGCTGACGATACGGCAACATTCACGTCACACAAAGATGTGGATGTAGTTACTGGAAGGCTACAATATTCTTTAGAACTACTCAGTAAATATTTTAAAACTTGGAAACTTAAACTAAACTCAACAAAAACCGAAGGCATTCTGTTTACCAGAAAACGCGCAATTCCCACCAGAGTTGTAAAAATTGATAATTTCCACATTAAATGGAGTGTTTCGGTGAAATATTTAGGTGTAATATTAGACAAAACGCTAAACTGGAATAAGAACACTGAACATATTATAAGCAAAGGTGCAAAAGCCCTAAATTCATTAAAACCAGTTTTAAATCGCAAATCTGCTCTTAGCCCCCCAACCAAATTGCTCATTTATTCTACACTTGTTAGACCTTGCCTAACTTACGCAGCACCTGTCTGGTGTAGTCTATCTGAAACAAAATATAGTAAACTCCAAACTATCCAAAATAAAGCCTTAAAACTATCGTACAACACACCATTTCGCACCAACCTTAAAAAACTACACAACCGTTTAAAATACCCATTCTTAAAAGATTTCATTTTTAAAATTTCGCGTAAATTTTATTTACACAAAAACCCAGCACACCGTAACATTTTAATTTCATCAATTGGTAAAAGTCGACTTAGTACATTGCCGTACGCCCGCACGTACAATCGATACCGACTGCCCCATCACTATTTCCTCCGTGACGTATCGTGACGACAGCTCGCTTACTGGACGACGCCGCTCGTTCGGCCGGAGAATGTGTGATCTTTTTGCGAACTACCCGCTACTAACTTCTAACATTTTATTAATAATTATTAACGGATTGTAATAAAAGCGTAAACTTTGTAACCTAATCATTTTTAAATCTATGTGGGTCCATACTAAGACTTGCACATAACCCCTATTTTAACAGAAAGTATCTATTACTAAAGTTAGGTAGGTAAAACAATGTACAAAAATAGTAAATAACAATATGTTTTAATGTTTGTAAAGGCGATAGCCTGTGTAACAGCTTAAATCCTGATTTGTGTACAAATAGAATAAGATCGTTTGTAAACTGTATTTTAACCATGTAACTAATAAAGACCTTGAAAAATCAATCAATCAATCAGTTCCAAATAAGTTAGCCTAAATTGTATCAAGGTTAAACCCCAAATTAAACTTTATTATTTTAGTGTAATTAAAAGTGTTTTTTTTTAACCTTATTTTCGGGGTCCCATATAACAAAACGAAACAACATCAAATTAAGCAACTCGTTCGAGGACAGCTCAAGCACTGGTATGAGAAGCCTGCCCCAGCTCTAGACGGTAGAGTAACATTGAAACAAAGTACTGGGTGAATGATACAATTATAATGAAAGCATTTGTTAAAATGGTAGTAAATTGACCATGTGGTGTAAGATTTTCTGTATTTTGCTACGTAGTAACGGCTAATTAGTTCGGCGCTCGCCCCGGAGTCTCGGACTACACGCACGGGACAGTGGCGCGGGACGCGGGGTGACGTGACGGGCGCACTGGCCGCCCGAGATAGGCGCCACAAGTCACTTGCGTTGCGTCACTTTCACAGGTGACGTGATTTATACCTACGAGTACCTCGGTCACGTCATACCTATGAGTATAATTATTAGTGAGTCCTGACTTTAATTTGAAAAGTTCAAATCCTTACATTTTGCCGCTAGCCAGATTTTTTCTCAGAACATTATTGTAACAAGAAAAGTGATTTAAACTTTTGCTGCGTAAATGTTGTGCACCTACGGTGCCTCTATGAATACGCTTATTCACATCTAATATCAAATATGACCTAGTCTGGTAATGCGCCGCAAAATATTATGAGTGGATAGCGAGGAGCTCGCATTCTTTAGTTCCGCTGCAACAAACACAGCAACAAACAGTTGCAGTTAGATCTACGTTTATTTAGTTAGTTGCTCGTGCCGTGTGTTCAGCTGACACTCTGGCAGTCCACAAACACGGCGTGTTTGCGCGCTCGTCGCTGATCGCTCTCGCTAACGACATCACCGCTCATTAGCCCATGTAACCGATGTTATCGTATCAGCGTGTTATGATTGGCCCATTTACATAACCTGCCGATCAAAGTGTTGCGCAGCTGAAACATGGGCCAATCACTACGTGCACTGCTCAGCTAAATACATGCAGAAGGATCACCCTTCGCGATGTTTTTAACCGCTCGGGCATTGCGCGCGCGACACTACAGAACCAGGTCAAGCCCCGCTGAACCCGCCGTGGCTGCCACACCGGGGTCGTCCGGCCAGGACAAAGGGTCCGGGCCGGCACCCGCGAAGCCGGTGTCGGGAAAACCGGACCCGGCCCCGGGAAGGAAGAGGAAGGGTGGGGCGGCTGCGCGGACGGCGAAGGCTCCTGCGCCAGCCGTGCAGCAGCTCCCCCCGGCTTCCTCGCCTTCTGAACCTCCCCCGGCTCAAGCCGAATGGCAAGTGGCCGGGGAGAAGAAGAAGGCGGGTAAGGCAGCCAGGGCGGCAAAGAGGCGGGAGAGAAGGCGGCGGCAGCGAGCGCGAGGCGTCGCGGCTGCGCTCCGCGCCCCGAAGACCACGGCTGTAGTTTTAACGCTGCAGCCGGACGCGGTCAAGAGGGGCGTGACGTATGCCAATACGCTCACCAAGGCCAAGGAGGCCATCAACCTCAGTGAGCTTGGCATCGTCGGGGGTCTCCGGCTCAGGGTCACCATGACCGGGGCCAGGATGCTCGAGATCCCTGGAGCAGGCAGCGGTCCGGCCGCGGACGCTCTAGCCGAAAGGCTTAGGGCGTCCCTGGGCGCGGATGACGTCCGAGTGTCCAGGCCCACGAAGTGCATAGATATGCGCATCTTGGGCCTGGACGACTCCGTCACGGAGGAGGAGGTGTTGGCCGCCGTCGTCAGGACGGGGGGGTGCTCTGCAGAGGAGGTGAAGGCGGGCACCATCCGTCCTGACAACACGGGCATGCGAACCGTAGTGGTGAGCTGCCCCGTGTCGGCGGCCAAGAAAATCTCAGAGGGCCGAAGGCTCTTGGTGGGCTGGGTCTCCGCGCAGGTGAAACTGCTGGAGCCCAGACCTCTGAGGTGCTTCCGTTGCCAAGTTGGCAACCATGTCGGAGCACTCTGCACCTCGGAGGTGGACCGCAGTGACCACTGCTTCCGCTGTGGTCAGCCCGGTCACAGGGCCGGCTCGTGTGACGCCGCGCCGCACTGCTTCGCATGTGCGGCAGCTAGCAAGCCGGCCGATCACTGGGCTGGGGGCAAAGCCTGCGGTCCACCCGCCAGGGCCGGGACGAGGAAGAAACCCTCCTCCACCGCCGCCGCCGCCGCCGCCGCCGTCGCTTCCGCCGCAGCCGCCGCCACCGTCGCCGCCGCTGCAACTGCTCGGGAGGGGGCGAGAATGGAGTGCCAGTAATGGCCCCATTTCGCCTCCTCCAGACGTACGTCCTCCTCCAGTCGCTGCGCCTCTCAGGAACTGACGCTCCTGGGCAAGGCGCAGTGACTGACGCCTGCGGACAGCGAGCAATGGGTAGCTCGCTGTCCGATCAGGTCAGGCCAGAGTCGACGGCGCGTTCACTCCAAACGCGCCGTCAGCAACGAGCAGTCAGCAACGGAGACGGGGCCCGCCAGGGCCAGAGCCTGCCAGGGTTGCGGAATTGTTCGAAAGAGTTACCGCGGCCCTGGGATGAAAGGCACTAGGAGGACTAAGGGTGGGTTTTAGTCAGTAAAAGTCTGACACTCCCTGCCGCTCCACCCAGAGCGGGAGGGGTCATTTGATGATTTCCCATCCTATAAAAAAAAAAAAAAAAAAAAAGCCCCGCTGAACCGATTTTGAAAATCATTTTTGTATATGATGGCCACATTCATGAGGAAGGCTATACGGGAAACAACGGGATATACGCGTACGAAGTCGCGGGTAAAAGCTAGTAGGTTATAATCTTCTTCGTAGCGTTTTGATGACAATAATGTTACACTCATCTCCATAGTTAAATGGTTTGTTTGGCTCAACATTCGGCTTCGGTAACCCTGTTTACATGAATGTTCTGCGTGAACATGCCTGTGCAGAACGCTGTGACTCACAGCCGCTCCATGCTGGGAGTCGGGACAGTGCCGTCAACACGCGACTAATCACCAACGTAATCTGGCTCGGCGACGTCATCACGCGTGTAGTCACTACTCAGCCGTACTACGTGCCATTGTACGGCCTCAGCCATACACTATGTGGATGTTAATCCTCGCACTATTGAGATTGATGGAGCAAATGTATAAGGAATTGTTGGCTTGTTATGTACAAATATTAGGTACTCTATTCAGCAAATGTGATTTTGAGAACCGTTTGGGAGAAGATAGTATAAATAGTGCATAAAAAAGCCTTTTTTTTTTTCAAAACATAACATTTTCAACGAAGTCCAAGCTATTCCCATTTGAGCAGCAATCAATATTTAAGCTTGGTGCTCAATCGGGAATGCAATAAATACGCATTTTATTCCTTTTTGAGCAACTTAAGTATAATAGGCACCATAGGTATCTATTATCAGTTTTTGAATGACTGATGGTGTCTGCACCAGGTCTGCATGTATTTCAGACATAATTGCTTACCATTTTTAACCACTTATCAATAGAGAAAACAGTCCTGTCATGAAATATTCTGCAATATTCTGTTACTAGCAGGATTGTAGCGCCGGCCTAATCATTACAAATTAATTAAACTTGAAATGAATGATTGCGCAATGGGCATTTAACAGCTAGTCAGACAGCAACACAGGCGCATACAATGTCACACAAGTGATTAGCGCGCGTTTAACCGTTGAACGGCGGCCGCGCGACTAGCTTCACCCGCGCGGCTAACGTTACTCGCGCGCTCAGACCAACAAAAAAAGGTAGACAGCGCACCGCGAACATCAAAAGTGAAGCCACAAAACCGTGCTCCTTCAAATAAATACACAAGCTCACGCACACACCTACACTAAAACCATGCTCATAAGCTCTTAGTACGTCACGAGTCGTCGTCTAGAAAACATTAAATAGAAAAATATAATTACACCTTCCCTGTGCAGTAAAAATTTGTAAAAACAATAGCAAAACACATAAAAAGTCACATGGAATCACTTTTCACTTGTAAGTACTTGAAATAACATCGTTTTTATTATAAATTGACTATAGTTAGGTACTTGGAACAAAAACGTCAACAAACGAAAGCAGTGACATTAAGTGAGAGGGTTGCCATAATATGATTTAAAGTTTCCCCATTCGATAAACTTCGAGTTATATTTCTATTTTCTTTTTTTTTAATGTACTAAATATTTTTGATTTGATGTTTTTCAACACTTTTGCGAGTAAACAGTACAATAGGTTATGAAAAAAGCTTTTTGTTTTTAGATAACAGTCGGAAAGTCGCAACAATCTTTGACGTTTCTAATATGAAAATAGCTCGAAATTGCAAACGGAACTACATCTTTCTGTTTAAGTAAACTTAGCTTAGTAAGGCAAGCCAATTAATGTAAAAGGATACGATGGGGCTGACATGTCTTTGATAAAAGCCCCCAAACAAAGATAGATTAAAAAAAAAAAAAAACTACATATTTCGTCTAATTTTCTCTTTAGTATTTCTACTAAAGAGAAAATGAGACGAAAGATGCTTTTTTTTGTTCATGATAAATAATAAATAATATTTATTTTGTAAGTAGGTTAAACATAACACTTACCCGTCAATGTTCGTTATGTTTTATCTTGATATTACCTACTTTTTCTTAAGTCAGTGATTTTGTTATGGTGGTCTTTTTGAATTTAATAAAGTTGATTGAAATTATAATTACCTATTTTATTTCAAAACAATTTACATAATTACTCATACCTACGAAGATGTTATGACTTACGCTTCGGCAACCTTTTATAACTTATAGTTGAATGTACTTACATAATGTA
The DNA here is from genome assembly GCA_947386135.1 of Melanchra persicariae. Classification (NCBI taxonomy): domain Eukaryota; kingdom Metazoa; phylum Arthropoda; class Insecta; order Lepidoptera; family Noctuidae; genus Melanchra; species Melanchra persicariae. Next base: position 227,400 of record OX376661.1, on the reverse strand, counting down.
GGTATCAGTGATGTAAAAATTTTTTTCTTTTAAAAAAATTAAGTTACAATACCATACTCAACAATATCTTAGTTGTGCTGACTTGCACAATATTAGCTAACCCATAAAATATTATTTCCCAAGTCATAGGGGAAAAAAATAAAAAATGGCAACCCTTCGAGACACACATAGATAAAAAGATGGCTTCACTTTTGATGTTCGCAGTGCGCCGTCTACCTTTTTTTGTTGGTCTGAGCTCGCGCGGTTAACGTCGACCGAAGCGGTAATGGTCGCGGCTCTCGTTTACATTTACATAATGACAGGTACGCTGCATGCCACGAGGAGGCACAAGTTGCATTCTCCTATCGACAGAGCTGTTCACCCAATTGTGGCAATGTTATCTTAATTAAGACTGTCTGTCTCAAGAGTTGAAAAGACCAAACGGGCATGAGTTGTTGGGTTCGGATTCCGAGTTGGTTAGCTGACACAGGGCCAGGGGTCCCCGTTAACTTTTGACATCCTCCATACTATAAGTTGGTACAAGTTTTCATTTGCTCCTACTTGTCAAAGATATCTTATATTTATTTTCAGTGATATTTATTCGCATGTGGTGGTCTCCCCCGCGAGTCACGACACATGCTTGTCTGATGATGATTTATCTCTTCTTGCGTATTTCTGAACATAATGCGAGACGGGAATGCTTTTACTGAACATTTCCCTGACTCGGAGTGAATGTGTCGTGTGTTGTGCGTAACGTACATAAATCTCTTGCGTCGCGCGTCGCGTCGCGACGTCACGCGGCGCAGATAACTTATACAAATAGTTCTGTATAAATAAGTTCGTCGCACGGCGCGCGGCGCGCTGCTCCATCGAACACCAGTCGATCCCGAGGTCGAAGGTTTGTAACATACGGAGCCTTCAAAATATCCTGCAGAATTAAGTTTTGTAAAACGTCGACTCCGTCACATAACTAAAGGTGTTTTTTTCTAACTAGCTGTTTGATTTATAAGAGTTTGAACTGTCTGAAAATGGATGACTGATAGCTCAGAACCGAGTGCTTTCAGAATCTTCCACAAACGTGGCAATTCAGTGACCACGTTTGTGGGAGCTTCAGCGAAACTAAAAAACCAAAATTTTCATGTCCAAGGAAATCAATTAAAGAATCATGGTAACATTTTATTCTCTCTTGTAAATTATACTGTTCACTAGATCTAACAGTATAATTTGCTGGCGTGTATGAGTTGCTGGTCTTGAAGTCTTCTAACTGTTAGAGAAAGGGTTTCATCTTCCGAAAAACGCGTCAATTTGCACACATTCACAACATTACACACGTCGACGAAGTTTCACAAACACGCGCCTTTCACGCCGGTAAATTAGTTTTGAAAGCCAAATCCGAGTTAGACACTGATAAAATAACGCGTCCAAAAAATTCTCAATCCCGTGACATACAGACACGTGACGTCATTACTCTGCTCACACACTCCGCTCATTTCTCTGCTTTATTTATTGTGACGTTGAAGAGTTGGCAGGCTCGGAGCGTGTGATGTCATAACAGCCACGTCACAGCGACTCGTCACGGCATCAGTCCGTGTCAGTGCGCGAACTTACTTACTTAGAGAGTTATGAGTATCTGCCTCATATGTGTCACTAGTCACTGCTAAGGAATACATTAGATGTACGTCACACGCTGGCTGATGCTGGCTGACGCTGGCGGTACGAACGTTTCGAACCACTCTCTAGTGAAGGGACATACATGAGTGTGTTACATTGAGCACAGGAATGTGCGGGGGTTGGGGGTCGGGGGTCGGAACACAGTTCATGAAATTGCGGACCTGGGCCTAAACCACCAACTCTTAAAGCAGTATTACTTTAATATTACTTCCAGTTAGAGACCGAGCTATACGTCCTGTATAGCTCCGTCTCTTTCCCACTGGAAGTAATATTGAAGTAATACTGCTTTAAGAGTTGGTGGTTAGGCCCCTGGAATGAAGATGAAAATGGATAAACCTAGAATCACTGTGTTGTTGTTTGACGTGATGAATTTGTGAACTGGATTATAGCAACTGAGAATTCAAGAAGGTCAGTAATATTGCCAAAAAATATGATTCAGCTTAGAAAGTAATACACTTTTGATTTTAGCATTTTAGACAAAATAACCCAACTTCTTAAGGCCAGGTTATCCGGAAAAACGTTGTTTTGCATTGTGTAAAATTGTGTTTTATTCGTAAACAACACGGATTTAATTGAACCGAAGCGTGAAATATATTACATATTTCACACTTCGATCTAGATATTTCGGCCGTGCGATACACGATTACTTGCACTTTACTGCATCCAATTAAATCGCAAAGACAAGTCAAAATCAAGATGTAATTATCATTTCTTTTGAGTTATATAAGGTATTGAGTAATAAAACTTACACCACAATAAAGGTCGTAAAAAATGTGATATAAATCGGCCGTCATAATGTGAAATATGAAAATACGTATCCCACTAATTCCAAAATCAAGTGATTTTGTCTTTTCATGAGCGCGCCCCGTGTCATTTAGTCCCGAGCGGAACGTGTTGGAGGTCGGACGTGTGCCAATTTTTGCGATCCCGCCACCCCCGCTAAGTTCTGTTACTGGCTAAGCCTAAATTGATTACCGCTCTAGCACTACCGGCACACCGGTGTGCCGCGAAATTAATGTTTATGTTTATTTACGTAAGATTTATTTTTAATTTTGGAATTTTCACGTGTCGAGCGGTTAAATAATAATACTTGTATACAATTTAGTGTTCAAACAGTTGTAATATAGTTAGTTTTTATTAGATGTAGCTATAATTTTGTAAAAAAGTTGAGAAGTGTGTGTAAACAGTTTAATTTAAACCTTATTTCAATACGCATAAAGACGTGCGCTTTAGTGGTTTAGTTTTCGCGCGTAATAGATTTACCAACCGTATCAAGTATGTAAAACAATTGAATTTGAACCCTATTTCAGAGTGCATAAAGCCACCTCGCGCGCACATGATACAATGATTTACTGTTTTCAAATGTCAAATAGGTAATTCACCCCGCCACGTTAGTCTTGATGGTTTCGGAGAGTTTGTATAAGTCTTATAATATTTGTTATTTATTAGATATGTCCGTATTCACTTATCTTACTCCTAAAAAAATGCAAAAATAATAGCTCGTATTTCCTACATGAGAGTTGAATATCCGTGCAATAATGTTTTGGTGTTCATGTAGAGAAGAAATATAAGTGTAGTTATACGCTAGGTGGGTACCTACTCACAGCCACCACAACACAACAAATAATAATATTTATGGTGTCTGCAACGTTTGTGTAGGTCTCGTCTATGCCAACCAATACGCGCAGCGCACTCGTGAGTCGCGTGCCATAGTGTAACGGCATACAGTATGACCATTTCCTATGAAAATATTATAATAACATACTTTTGGTAACGTTTAGGCTACCGGACCAGCTCATTTATGCGCTGTACACTAGAGTCCATCCTCTTACTAATTACTAACAATGTATCAAGTTATGACAAGACATACAAAAAACTATGTGGTCAGTTTGGATAGTTTTTCCAATTCAATGCGTAACTTTATCGGTGTTTATTGGCAAGAGGAAAAATGTATAGAAATTATAAATTACATACACTAAATTGTTTTTAATTGAATATTGTATTGTATATTATTAACCGACTTCCAAAAAAGAAGAGGTTCTCAAATCGACTGTTTTTTTTTGTTGTATGTTTGCTCAGCGATATTTTCGCCAATTATCAACCGATTTTGATGATTCTATTTTTTTTGGAAGTGTATCTTCCCGGACTGATCCCATTTCAATTTGGTGAAGATCTGATGAAGAACTTCGGAGATAGGTAACGGAACTCTTCATTCCCGTAGGAATTCCCGTTCCCGTATAGCCGTACAGCCTTCCCCATGAATGTAACTATCATCAATTCATAATCATAATACAAAAAAGAATTTCTCGCACCGCGTCGCACGCAGTCACGCAGGCTCGACGCGTTCTCATTTGGCGGCCGCGTCTCGCGCACCGCCCGTTCGATTTAATAATATTGTTGAATTATTTTAATTTTACATTATCTCCTAAATGGTGAGTTCAAATAACATGCTGTAAAAGACAAAGTTTATCTTCATAAAATTATCTTGATGATGAAATAACTTTCGCTAGTAAGGATTAATATGCCTGCCTAATATTAATGCTGAAAAACCACCTTTAATTTTAAATAAATTATTTGACGTAAAATGCCTTAGTGTGGCTTATTTATAAGAGATAGATATAGGTGTAACGTCGCGGACTTTTTTTTAGATCGAATGAAAAACAATATCTTTGTAGTACATGGTACTTACGTATAATTAGCTATTACCACAGCGCACTTAGCGCACTTCCACTTTATAATATTATTTAGTATAGATTTGAATAAAGTAGTATCTCATTATCATTATTGTAACACCATAAAAATACATAAAGAAATTAAACACACACCATATTACAATTCTATCCTATTTATTTATAACGGTTTGCTATCTATGTTTCTGTGTATGTGCGTCTGTGTGCCTGTGTATCTGTCTTTGGCACTGTAGCTCCGTTATCTTTATTGAACAGGGATATTTTGTAAGTTTTTAAAATTTTAATAATACTAATTTATTGGGGTTACCCCCGACGGTATAGTTGGGAACGACACCATTGTTGAAATTAAATGTCCAATAACGGCATTTAGAAAAGGGAAATGCTGCTATTGAAGAAAATAAAATACATATATTTAAATTCGATAGAATAAAACATACCAGGGTTATAAACAAAAAAAGTAATTGGTATTACCAAGTGCAGGGTCAACTTCACGTAACAGAAAGGAACCAATACATTTTTGGAATATAGTCCGGTGAAAACTAGTAGTAGAAATTATTTCAAGAGATGACGAATTTTGGCGGGTGCATATGGAGAAAAAATTATAGATTTTTATTTGAAATGTATATTGCCAGAGATTGTGGATCCGCGCCAAAATCGCGGTATGCCAATACGAGACATAATATTGAAAGAAAACAAAGAAAATGTTAATGATAAGCCTGTGCAGCCAGGTCCAAGCAAATCCAAGGACTATATTCCGTGTCAATCTACTCAGCTAGGTCCATGCAAACCGAGACAGCTACAGTTCAACGAATTTTAGCCAGTTGCACTAGTAACTTTTATTATGTTAACTATTTGATTAAAAAATATAAAAACGTTTTTGTTTTTTTTAATAGCATCTAGGCAAATTCCAAACCATTTATACTTCTAAGCTTTCTTGAATTATAATATTCAAGAATTGTAACATAATATTCCTAAAGTAAGTGTGCCTACCTACAACCTGATTTTTACAAAGGTATCGCACCAAAGCCAAATAGCGCGCGACGCGTAGTTTTGTATCGTACTCGTATTCATAATTTTCGTGTCAGTCAGATTTTAAATCCACCATATACTCTAAAATAAATAAGTATTCTTACTGATTTTTAATGATTAGTAATTGGATTCAAGTTTCTACAATACGTACTTAATCCATCTATAACCTTAAAAAATACTTAATAGAAAAATAAAACAAAATAAACTTATACTAATCAATTCAAGTTGATCTACTGCATTACTTTATCCTGTGACGGAACTTAGTACCTACCCGAGTCCGTGAACTCATGAGCGAGGAGCGGTGCGTTTGGTGCGCGCGTCTCCCGCGCATCGTAACTTATTAAGTATTGCTACTCCTTGCGGGGCCTGGGGTAAGCGTTAGATACCTACGCGCTCAAGTTAGGCTCGCCTTAAGCACGGTCGCAAAACTGAAAAATGCAAAAATCTGTTCTCTGAAAATACCCAGCGGTTTGTGAGCGCTTAGTGGCGGCCGCTCGCAGCATACGGGCGCTGGGGACAGAGACCCTCACACACAGAGAACTGCAGAAATCTCACTCCCTCGCACACTGTCAAACTCAGACCCAGCTGTACCCCCCCCTATAGTAAGTAACGGAAAACAAGATTCTAACGGTCAACCAACCAGTCAACACTTGTGAGTCCCGCAAGTTAAATTTACAAGTAGATCATTGTTTTAGGTTATCTACCTACTACAAGTTAGATGCTGTTGTAATTGTATAATGAGACAGAAAGGCCACTAAATTTTAAACCAGTTTCAAACAAGAAGGTTATAGTTTCTTTACAGGTGAGGTGGTATTTCTGTACATATTTCTTTGGTTGTGTCCCGGCCTGCATGTAAACAGAGCAGCACAAAAATTGAATGCGGTCGCTTTTATTGAACCAGCGAGCCGCCACTGTGTAGCTCGATAGTGCTCCAGCAGCAATAGTACACCGCCATACAATATACAACCAGTGTGATTGTGTGTTTGTATTGCTCTTACTGAATCAATCGATTGCAACGTTTTGAAGGGATTTTAACAGAAAGTGGCATGGTTAATCAAAAACTGACATGTAAAAACGGGATTTTTAATTGACGCGGTCAATTTGGTCTGTGGGAATAAGCTGAGTGTACCTACGTCGATACGACGATGTTTTAGTTATTATCTCGGCATGTCGATTGCCCATTCTAAAGATCAGCCAAAGATTGAAAGCCAGTATAAATGTAGTGTCAGACTCAGTAATGAACGCTGACGTAGCATCAGTGGCGGCGCAGGCGGCGGTGAAGCGGTGTGAGTACGACGGGGGCATCTAAATCACCGAATCACCGAGCGGCGCAAGCGTCGGCCCGCCCGGCCGCCCGCTGGCGCCGCCCGGACACTGCTGACCGCTGCTAATCCGCCACGGCCCGGAGTCTGGCTCGTTCGATTGTTTATTCATTCGCTACTGCAACTGTAACACTACTCGCACTCTCCGCCAAGTAGGTATACAGCGCTCAGCAGATATTCTCCATGAACGACATGACATACGACAGTGCTAGAAGGACAACTAATATTTTCTAAATATTATTTGAATCACTTTTGTGTGAACCAACTCAATCAAGACATGAACAAACACACAACTATAAATAACAAACCGAAAGAGAGATGATGTAACATCACCTGGACACCATCATCAGGACTGACTGGTTGGTCCTTTAGACGCAAGTTTTTTGTTTTGGCTTTTCAACAAGAACTTTTCAGTTTCAGGCCGGAGTCTGGTTTTTCACTATGTACAACTTAAACATAACTGGCGATATGTGTTTATTCAATAAAACTAAGCCTAACCCTCGATCACGGGCGTTAGGTTCTGTTTCTGGCAGCTCACACCGCTGCCCGCACGTTGTCGCAAGTGGTCCTACTGCGCCCTCTGCCTTGTGTCCCCGGAGCCTGACCACAGTGCTAAGTAACCACGTAGTCTGTCCCTAATAAAATAAAACTTGTAAAGTACTACAAACATCGTTTTATTGTAGTCGACGCGGACGCGGGCGGATCCGCGGCGCTTACATTATGTACCACTGTAAGCTCTTTACGCTTAGCGGAGAGAAATGTTTCAAACAACACTAATGTAACATTCGTTTTAAAAGATTTCAAACAAAAAAGAAGACAGAGATTGTAAAGAGCACAGTTCCACGTTTTATTGTAGTAATAGTACTGTAACGTATTATATAACCGAAATATGAGAAAGACTGACTAGTCTTACCAAGGGGTAGGTGTCGTGTTCCTCAGGTACTGAGTTGTAGGGACGAGGCAGGCAGTTGCTGTGTACAACATACTGGGTACTCTGCCGCGATTGGTTAGACTGGAAGCCTCAGTGCTGTTGGAAATAGCCAAAGCAGATAATGCTGAGTAGATATTCAGTAATTCGAAAGCCGGATCCACACGCTTGCCAATCCTCAACAAACCGACGTAATTATAGCCGACACTAGCTTGATATCCGTCATGCTTGCTGATGGTTATGTTTGAAACCCTAAATATAGTCAAACCTTTGCGGCAAATGCCAATCGTGTAGTTTAGGCATAATAACATAAGTTATTCATAGAAGCACCTAATTAGCTACACACATATGGAGTCAGGCGTCCGGCTCGCGCGACACACGTGTGGAGCCAGGCGTCCGGCTCGCGCAACACACGTGTGGAGCCAGGCGTCCGGCTCGCGCGACACACGTGTGGAGCCAGGCGTCCGGCTCGCGCGACACACGTGTGGAGCCAGGCGTCCGGCTCGCGCGACACACGTGTGGAGCCAGGCGTCCGGCTCGCGCGACACACATGTGGAGCCAGGCGTCCGGCTCGCGCGACACACGTGTGGAGCCAAGCGTCCGGCTCGCGCGACACTCGTGGCACCGGGTCGCTCGCCGCGCGCCGCGTCATGCTGCTTTATGAAATTCAGGGATTTATGAAGTTGTGAAGGTAAACAAGTAAGATGGCGCGCATTACATAAATTACACGCGCGTGATTCATTGCTCGCCGCTTGCCAACAATGGACTATTAATTACCCACATTGCCAGCAAGCTAAGCGACTAAATCATTTTATATCATATCGCAAGTCTCCCGCTGTTTGCGAGGTGTTTCCAAAGCTATTTTCTTAGGAGCTGTTTCAACACAATTTAAATGTGGCATGTGTATATATTATGTAATAGTATTCAATGATATTGATGACTGAGGGAGGCTCAACACCCACAAGGTTACGCTTGCCGAAGTTGATCTGTGGATCGGGGACCATCCGTTACATATACCATGACCACTATGTCTCGGAACGTACGATAAGCCATAGTCCTGGCTGTCACATACACATACCACTGGTATTCAGCTATATTTAGCACGCTTTTCCCATCATAGACCTCATCTATCGCTTATCATCAGGCGTGATTGAGGTCAAACGCAAGCCCATTCCTCAATAAAAAAAATAAATAAAAACGAACCCCGCGCCGCTCCTCTGTCAATAGCTCGGCAGGACATTTTTCAATGTCTAGCTAGTGCGACGAAATCTTTAAGTCACTTAAGTGACAAATATGATTTTAAATTCGTTTGAATCTTAATATCTGTCGAATCACTCAAAAAATATCTGCATAATATTTGAATACAGGGAATAAATCAAACTTGCAAGATTAAAATAGAACGCAATCTTATTTTTGGTGACTTCTGTCTGATCTTAATGATCTCTTACGTCATAGCCGCGGCCGGGCGCGCGGTCCGGCACGGGGATGGGGAGACGTAACGTGGTTGCTCTTGTTGTTTCCCGAGTCGCAGAGTTCTTCGTCTTACCTGACATACCCGTGTCAATTGGGTAAGTAACCCTCACCGCGACTAAAACGAAAAACAAGATAACATTAAAAAAAAACAAAAGGGTGTTAGGTTCCATTGTGAGATTGTGACCCTTTGCTGAGATTAAAAACATAAATGCGTTATTATGGACACGCTAAAAGCTTCGGCGAGACGCCGGAATTAGATTGTATAGAGCTGAACCAGCCCCCCTTCTCCCCCTCTCGCCCCGCCACATCGCGCGCACCCCTGCTACCGCCCGCACTCTTTGCAGCCGTGGTACACCGCTGGAGACTTGTTCTTTTCGATGTGATACACATTAAAATATTTTTAACTACGAGACAAACAGTCACAAACTATTTCTGTGCATTCACTATGAAATGACAAAATTTCAGCTGAGCTTTATAGTAATTATGCATGTTTGTGTGATTGATAACAGATCCCCTATCAACTGCCAGTAATGTAATATATCCGCTGCATAATCAACACGAAGCCTGCTTCTCATGCAAACCGATTTACAGATTCGCTGCTGAATATTAAGATAAGCAATCGCCATTACAATATGAACATCGAGGCGACTTTATCTCTCTTTATCTGTATTATGGATCAATATTAATCAGCTGCAACATCAGTATTGCAATTATATCAATGATTCAGTGCAGGAGGGACAAAGGGCGAGTCAACGAGATGTATGAGATACGTAATTACCGTGCCTTTAATTATTCACCTTATGTGCATACTGCACAAAAAAAAAAATTTCAGATTTTCTTGTCTGTCTTCTAACGCTAATTTCCGAAAATAATGTACAGAATTACTTGAAGATTGTACAGTTACATTATTAGTTCTGAGCAACATTTAGTCTTTGTTTCATTTAAATTGGTGGCCAGGAAAAATAGTTATGGGCATTTAGGCAAAGATAATTTTACGACATTATTTAAATTGTAACCTATAGTGATGGGAACGCAATTTTAAGAATTTGTAACAACAGAAATGAGCCCAATTGGTAGGTGACTGGACTTTCACATAGTGGAGCGTAAGTTCGAACCCCGCCGAGTGTAGGTGATTTGTAAGTTATGTTTTTCTTTTGTGTTTGTGTCTGTTTGGATTACCAAAAATACGTATCATCAATGTATAGGTAATGCATTCGCAATATTAATATTCAAGTTTTCAAATACTTAGAGTGCCAATATTAATAAGGTTATGACTATAAGTTTTTCTTCAGTAGCAGCTCTGCGGTCACTTTCTGTGTATTAAGTACACAGAAAGTGACCCTTTAACCGCAAAAAAAACACAAAACGACAATATTTAAAATACTTATACATTAAATCAATATTTTATTTGTAACATTCATAATTATGTGGTTAACAATATTGTTACGCGCCAGAATTAATGTCGAGTATACAGGGTTATTGGTAATTCGACGTATATCCGTCAAGGGCTGATAAGGGGGCCAAAATGCAACAAATTGAAACCCCCATATGTATGGCCGAAATTCAATAGTTTTCGAGATATTTGAATTTTAAGGGTTTTTCGAAATTTACCCAAAATTTGACATTTAATTCCAAATAAAAGAACCCACATACCCATTCAAGGGTACCATTAAAAATGATGTTGTATCTGGCACTTCAATTAAGCTATGGGCATCATTAAAACTACTTAATTTAACAAAATAATTAAAATAATGACCGAAGTAAGAATAATATCTTACCAATATTTTCATTTTACGCTTCAAAAATGTTGTCTCGTCAAAAAAAAATCTATGACATTAATCGTACAAATAACTAAAACAACTTGCCTATTCTGTAGGCTTTCCAAAAAGGTATAAAAGTCAATTTTAAAATACATAATTCGTGGCATGGCATGTGTTTGAACCGGCGCGGGGAGAGAAATCATCTGTGTTCTTAGTTTATCATCCTCGCTAAAACAACCGATTTTACTGGCGAAATTCTTCCTGATGGGGCGAGGTGTGCGGGCGGGGGAGTACACGGCGTTTGCTGCGCTCGCGTCGCCTTCCTTAGTACAGTTCGCGTCAAATAACTATGCCCCTCTGAAGTTAGCCATTTGCAAAGATCGCGTAGGTACAGTCACGTAGACGGGAGCAAGCGGGACGCAAGCATGCATCGAACGTAAACGAGCGACTGAGACATAAAATCGCGCCGTCATAATCCCCGCCCCGCGCATGCGCAGTTGCAGTTTGTTCATAATTTTGACTACTACGCAGCCACTCGTAGCCAACTTCAGAGGGGCACAGTTATTTGACACGAACTGTAAAAAACGAACAAACTGCAACTGCACATGCGCGGGCCGGGATTATGACGGCGCGATTTTATGTCTCAGTCGCTCGTTTACGTTCGATGCATGCTTGCGTCCCGCTTGCTCCCATCTACGTGACTGCACCTATGCGATCTTTGCTAATGGCTAACTTCAGAGGGGCATAATTATTTGATGCGAACTGTACTAAGGAAGGCGACGCGAGCGCAGCAAACGCCGTGTACTCCCCCGCCCGCACACCTCGCCCCATCAGGAAGAATTTCGCCAGTAAAATCGGTTGTTTTAGCGAGGATGATAAACTAAGAACACAGATGATTTCTCTCCCCGCGCCGGTTCAAACACATGCCATGCCACGAATTATGTATTTTAAAATTGACTTTTATACCTTTTTGGAAAGCCTACAGAATAGGCAAGTTGTTTTAGTTATTTGTACGATTAATGTCCTAGATTTTTTTTTGACGAGACAACATTTTTGAAGCGTAAAATGAAAATATTGGTAAGATGTTATTCTTACTTCGGTCATTATTTTAATTATTTTGTTAAATTCAGTAGTTTTAATGATGCCCATAGCTTAATTAAAGTGCCAGCTACAACATCATTTTTAATGGTACCCTTGAATGGGTATGTAGGTTTTTTTATTTGGAATTAAATGTCAAATTTTGGGTAAATTTCGAAAAACCCTTAAAATTCAAATATCTCGAAAACTATTGAATTTCGGCCATACATATGGGGGGTTCAATTTGTTGCATTTTGGCCCCCTTATCAGCCCCTGACGGATATACGTCGAATTACCAGTAACCCTGTATAACGATAAAAGTTACTACTAGCGCTGTCTAGTATCGAGTAGCAGAACTAGTAGAGTCAAGATCCTTCTAGACTTTTCGATGCTAGAACATTCTAGAGTTTTCGATATCTCGTTAGTCGGGACCGGTATGTACTCGAACTTTCTAGATCTCGAAGCTGAGGCTGACTGGTACCAGTGCAGCAGTGTAAGGAAAATTACAAGTGTCGCGGAGCTGCTTGATTGCTTCGCTGACATAATTTATTACTTGATTTTGATTTCTACGAGGATTGGTTTCACCCTTCCTTTATTCGGAATTTCGTTGTTGTACCGTAATACTTTAAACCCATGAAGTAACTGAACAACAATATAATTCCACGGTTAGCTCAAGGAAACTTACAACAGAATAATATTATTTATAACTTTTACCATTCGTGTATGTATATAATTAGACAGGACGAGAAGTAGTTAATTTAGAGAGTCGACCGTTACAGGCAAGATAATTACCTTAGGCTGATAAAAATTCCGAGTGTCGACTACTACTAATTACGTCCGTGACGACTCCGTCACGGAGGAGGAGGTGTTGGCCGCCATCGTCAGGGACGGGGGGGTGCTCTGCAGAGGAGGTGAAGGCGGGCACCATCCGTCCTGACAACACGGGCATGCGAACCGTTGTGGTGAGCTGCCCCGTGTCGGCGGCCAAGAAAATTTCGGAGGGCCGAAGGCTCTTGGTGGGCTGGGTTTCCGCGCAGGTCAAACTGCTGGAGCCCAGACCTCTGAGGTGCTTTCGTTGCCAAGTTGGCAACCACGTCGGAGCACTCTGCACCTCGGAGGTGGACCGCAGTGACCACTGCTTCCGCTGTGATCAGCCCGGTCATAGGGCCGGCTCGTGCGCCGCACTGCTTCGCATATGTGGCAGCTGGCAAGCTGGCCGATCACTGGGCTGGGGGCAAAGCCTGCGTTCCACCCGCCAGGACCGGGGCAAGGAGAAAACCCTCCTCCACCGCCGCAGCCGCCACCACCGTCGCCGCCGCTGCTCGGGAGGGGGCTGAAATGGAGTGCCAGTAACGGCCCCATTTTGCCTCCTCCAGACGAACGTTAGTCACTGCGCTGAGCAGGCAGCAACGGAGACGGGGCCCGCCAGGGCCAGAGCCTGCCAGGGTTGCGGAATATGTTTGTACAATATCGGTACAAAGTGCCTTGGAGCCCGTGATACTCGAATAAAACGCAGTACCTCAGAGCGAGACAAATTTATTATTTTAAACCCGAGCCCTATATACTTTGCCGTGTAACGAAACCATACCGCGATCTAACTCGATCGCAACGCCATCTATCGAGTTAGCAGGTAGGTTTTTAACGAAATATTGACAATGTTTGTGGGATAGCGTTGGAATCGATCACACCTGTTATTATTATTATTCTTACATTGAACATACCGCCCACCAAAAGGAATATGTTCCTTTTAGTACCGCCCACCATGAACAAACTCAGCAACTACTAGAATAATGGACTGTATGATAATTACAAATGTTAATACTGGATAGTGGACGGCTTCGCTACATATGATTGCAGTACAGGTGACAGATATGGTTCCGATCAAAACATGGCAAATACAACTACTTAAATTTATCTACTGGACAGGGTAGAATAAAAACATACAAGTAAAAACATTTTCACAGCATTAATGAGTTCGTTTGAACTCCATCAAAACACAAATCAATAAGTCTAATGATACACAAAATATGGCACGGTATTTAAAACAAGCAAAACATACTCAAACAAACAAATCTTAACACAAATAACTGCTTACAGTTTAAACAACATGTGACTTATTCAGTAACAGGAAGGAAACACAATTTTGAAGTTGGACGTTTAATGGTAGTGCCCTTACAACGAATAGTGACAACGCGTTTCAAGCCATCTTTGCCCGGATGCAGCTGTATAATTCTACCATATAGCCATTTAGCTGGAGGTAAGTTATCTTCTTTTATTAATACTACATCACCTATTTTACAATCAGGGTTACGAACATTCCATTTGTGTCTTTGGAAGAAATGTGTTAAATATTCCTGTTTCCATCTACGCCAGAAGTGCTGCACCATACGTTGTACCAATTGCCATCTGCGTAGAGTACTAACTGTGGTATGCTCATAATTGTAGTCGGGTGCCACTACCAATGGATGACCCACTAAAAAATGGCCAGGAGTCAAAGGTACAGGATCCTCTGGATCGCTACTGCCCTGAGACAAGGGCCTTGAATTTAGGCATGCCTCAATTTGAGAAAGAACTGTGGTCAGCTCTTCGAACGTCAAAGTAGAGTCACTTACGACGCGCTTCAGGTGGTGTTTTACACCCTTTACTCCTGCTTCCCACAATCTATCAAAATTTGGAGCGTGGGGAGGAATAAAGTGCCATTCGGTTTGAGAGTTTGCAAGAGCAGCTGCGATGTCTTTAAACATTGAACTCTCCTGTTTGAAAAGTATCTGTAACTCCTTGGCAGCGCCCACAAAATTGGTGCCATTGTCGCTCCAGATATGACGACATTGACCACGCCTGGAAACGAACCGTTTGAACGCGGCCAGGAAACCTTCAGTTGTCAAGTCAGAAACCGCCTCAATGTGTACTGCGCGCGTGGCCATACTCACAAATAAGCAGATGTATCCCTTGTACGATCACTGTCCACAACCCTTAGAGATCCTCATATTTATAGGGCACGCATAATCGACCCCGGAGTTAAGAAAGGGTTTACTTGGGGTCACTCTGCAAGCTGGAAGCTCTCCCATCAACTGTTGTTTTGTGGTCGCAGCATATCGAATACAGGAAACACAACGACGTATATGAGCTCGTACCATATTTTTTACCCGACTGATCCAGTACTTGGTGCGTATAAAATTGAGTACCAGTTGCTGTCCTCCATGAAAAGTCTTTTCATGAGCGTCGGCTACAATTAACTTGGCCAAACTTGAATCATGAGGAATTACAATTGGGTGCTTTGTATCATCAAGTAGTTGGGAGTAGCGCAGTCTTCCCCCAACGCGCAATATCTCACATCTATCAATAAACATATTTAATTTATATAATGAACTCGTTTTGTCTAATGGAACCTTATTTTTCAGAGCTATAAATTCTGCATAAAACCATTGCTTTTGGCTTTGCCTGATGCATACATCTAAGGCTTCACTAATTTCTGAAGCTGACAGGGATGCTGTGACCTTAATGTTTGCTTTACGAGCTCTTGTTGAATGTAAAAACCTTTTACAGTACGCAACAACTCTTACTAAACGTGTAAGTGATGAATACCTAGATCCCCAAATGGTTTCAAACTCAGACACGAGGTTGGCAGTGTGAACCTTAACAAGTTTCTTCTCCTCATTAGTGCGTATTGCGCTAGGTCTAGTATATTCTATTTGATCATTTCTTAACCAACCTGGTCCTCGTTTCCATAGATCATCATTTAGCAGTACAGCTGAAGAAACTCCACAAGAAGCGATATCCGCTGGATTGTCTTTGGATTTAACATAAGCCCATTGGGTATTGTCTAGTAAACTAAGGATCTCTGAAGTGCGATTTGCCACGTAAGTTTTCCAACGACTTGGATGATCATTTAACCAGGCCAAAACAAC
Source organism: Melanchra persicariae (assembly GCA_947386135.1). Taxonomy (NCBI): domain Eukaryota; kingdom Metazoa; phylum Arthropoda; class Insecta; order Lepidoptera; family Noctuidae; genus Melanchra; species Melanchra persicariae. Next base: position 211,563 of record OX376661.1, on the reverse strand, counting down.
AGATGAATCGGTCCAAGCATGGATATAAACCCTAGGAATGTTCATTACTTCAGCTACTTCGATCAATAGGTTTGCTACTAAAACAGAACCACACAATTCCAGCCGTGGGATGGATATCTGTTTAATCGGAGCTACCTTTGTTTTCGCAGTTATGAGGTTTGAGTGTATTTGCGCAGTAGCATCAATAATGCGACAATACACCACAGCCGCATAAGCTATATTTGACGCATCGCTAAACCCATGTAGCTCTATCGTAATGTCCTATTCCCTTCTGCCTATCCATCTGGGAATGTGAAAATCCACCAGCTTTTCTAATTCTGATCTGTAATATTTCCACTCTTGTGAGAGATCTGGTGGCAGTTCGTCATCCCAGCCTATACCACTAATCCATAGCTTTTGTATGAAGACCTTCGAGGTTATAATGCACGGCGCTATCCACCCTAACGGATCATAAAGCCATGATATTTCTGATATAACCTTTCTTTTTGTTTCAGTTGCAGCAGGAGGTGACATCTTCACAGAGTAATCAAATTCGTCAGAGTTCCGGTTCCAGGTAAGTCCCAAAATCTTTGTTACCTTATCAGTTTTAATTTCTAAATCTCTACCAGAATTTTCCTTAGATTTTTCCAGTAAACACATTCTATTGTTTGTCCATTTTTGCAATTTAAATCCTCCTTTCTCTAATAAACTGTTCATTTCACTATAAATTCTCTCTACTTCTGTTTCAGATTGACAGCCAGTCATCAGATCATCCATGAAAAAATCGGACTTCACCCTTTCAGCAGCCAATGGATACATATTACCTTCATCGCATGCAACTTGATGCAATGACTTGACCGCCAAGTAAGGGGCGCATGACGTGCCAAAGGTGACAGTCAGAAGTCGGAAGTCCTCTATCTCTTTGTTAGGATCCATTCTCCAGAGAATTCTTTGGAAATCCGTATCCGACCGCGCAACCTTGATTTGGCGGTACATTTTTACTATATCGGCTGCCAGACAGATCGGATGCTGTCGCCATCTCATGACAATATGTCTCAAATCTGCTTGAAGAGTGGGTCCTACCATTAAGGTGTCATTTAAAGAAACCCCGTTTGTTCCCTTACATGACGCGTCATAAACCACTCTTACCTTAGTGGTCAGTTTATCTGGTCTAACCACTGCGTGATGGGGCAAATAAACCGCATCACCTTTATTTCTTTCAGACTCGTCGATGATTTTCTCCAAATGGCCCAGCAATAAATACTCGTTTAACACCTCAGTATACTGTTGTTTTAATTGATGATCCCTAGCCAACTTCGTTTCTAAACCTAGCAATTTTTTTGCAGCTATATTTTTAGAATGACCGTACTTACAAGGTGGATCTTCTAAACGAAAAGGTAATTTTACGACATAACGCCCATCTTCATCTCTTTTCGTCGTATTTGCGTAAAACTCCTCGCAAGCCTGTTCTTCAGGCGTAAGAAGCTTTTTCGTTAAAGCAGGTTCAGAATCTAGTTCCCATAAACGTTTTAACATTTCGTTCTCTTCAATTTGAGTATACATTGCGATCACAGTATTATGGGAATTCAGAGACCTGTCCTCTTCATTAACATGGCCTGACACAATCCATCCTAAATACGTGTCTTGTGCAACCGGAGAGCCCGCGGGGCTCTTTATCAGGCCTTCCTTTAAAATACGGCAGTATGTTTCGGCTCCTAACAAAATGCCAATTTTATTAGGGCAATTGAACTTTGGGTCGGCTAGACGTATACTGTGAATTTCTGGCCAATTTTCGAGTTCAAAGTTTGTATCTGGCATAACTGAGGTCAGTGAGCTTAATACATGCGCAGTTACCTTTAAAGTGAAAGAGGGATCATGCAACGATTGTATATTAATATGAACCGCATGTCTAGAGACGATATCGCCATGACCACCTCCTATTTTCCTACCTCGGTTTTTATTAACCTAGATCGGGCGGGTCGCTACCTAACATTGCAATTCCGAACCACCATTACTTGCACCTATACTATTAATATTTTTAGTTTATTTTTAGGCACTATAATTGTATGGAAAATATTATTACTGTTGACTTAATATTTTTTGTGAACGTTTATATTTGAATAAATTATTATTATTATTATTTCCTTTATTCTTTTGTACAATACATATAAATTACATTTTTAAATATTAAAATACAAAGTTATAAAAATATTTGAAAATATAAAAAATAGTAGCCCACCGGTATCGGGAACAGGGTCCAAGCTACCGGCGGTCAGGGCTCCAGCGAGAGGAACCTCCTAACAATCCGAGCCGTGTCCAGAAGTACTGCTTTCTGAATCAAGCCCCTGATCCAGCTGCCTAACGAGAGCCTCCTGAGGTGTTGGTCGAGGCTCGTGGCTATTAAGCCGTTGGCTGACACGACTATCGGTACAATGATTGCCGAATTCACATCCCACATGTCGACAACCTCGCGAGCCAAGTCAAGATATTTTATTTGTTTATCTTTCTCGGCTTTCACGAGGTTCTCGTCATGCGGGACGGTTATATCTACAATCATTGCACGCCTCTCGATTCGGTCCACCACCACTATATCAGGCTTATTTGCAAGAATAGTCCTGTCAGTGATGATGGACCGATCCCAGTACAGTGTGATACTGCCATTATCGAGAACTGGGTCGGGCACATACCTGTAGTACGGCACCTCCGATTCCACAAGACAGTATTTCAGAGCAAGTTGCTGATGGATAATCCTGGCTACAAGGTTGTGTCTATGCAAGTACTCTCCGTTAGCAAGACGAGAACAACCAGAGATAATGTGGCGAATTGATTCTCCCGGACGGTGACATGCCCGACATATGTCAACCGTACCGTCCTTCACAATAAATCTCCGGTAGTTTTTCGTCATGATAACTTCGTCCATAATTGCACAGACAAAACCTTCGGTTTCCCCAAAGAGGTCACCAAAACGTAGCCAGGCTACGGACGCTAACTGATCCACATCGGGCCCGTGTAGGGCCCGGAAAAAGCGTCCGTGAAGTTCCTTGCTCTGCCATACCGCCCTGCGATCGTTAGTGTCAAGCACCGCAGGTTTGCGCCAGTTCTCATTTGCCAAGGAGTCCCTTGTCCACCGCCACTACATCTCGATGCATACCCACGTCGACAGCTAGGAAATATTCCCTGAGACTGCATATCTCGCGATTGTGGAGAGTCTTAGCATTTAAAAAGCCTCGACCTCCACACTTTCGCGGGATATACAGTCTCATTACCGACGACCGTGGGTGATGCATTCGATGTGCAGTCAGCAGTGTACGGACCCTTCTATCCAGGGCGTCAAGTTCCGTTTGAGTCCATTTGAGTACGCCGAAAGAGTACATCAATACCGGCATGACCCATCCGTTGAAAGCGCGCACCTTGTTTCCGCCCGATAGAAGGCTGTTGAAGACCTTCTTCAGGCGACCAAAGAAGCGCTCCTTCAACGAATGCTTCATGTCAGTAACACTGATGCCTAACGCTTCCGACATACCCAAATACTTGTAAGTTTCGGTTGGAGAGAGGGATCTCAGGTTTATGGAATCCGAGAGTTGACATCCCACGGATTCCATAATCTCTCCACGCTTTACATGCATGACCGCACATTTGTCCACACCAAACTCCATCCTGATGGCACTACTGAAAGTTTCAGTTACCTTCAGTAGCTCCATCAGTTGCAGATTATTGGGGGCAAAGAGTTTCAGATCATCCATGTAAAGGAGGTGAGATATAACCTGACCACCTCTCTTCAACCGATAGCCTAGTCCTGAATTCTCCAGCAATGTGCTGAGAGGATTCAAGGCTAGGCAAAACCAAAGCGGACTCAAACTATCGCCCTGAAAAATACCCCGCTCGATCCTTACCGGTTCGCTATTCCTTTGGATATTTCGACATCCTGGATAGCGAAGGACTGTCCTCCATTGCCCCATACACGACGTCAGGAAGGTGCGTAGCGTTGCATCAATTTTATACAATTCTAGCACCCTCATGAGCCATGTATGAGGCACCGAGTCATAGGCCTTCTTATAGTCTATCCAACATGTCGACAGATCCTTTCGGGAACGCCGAACCTGTTGGCTAATGGCCGTATCAATGAGGAGTAGCTCCTTAGTACCGCGGGACCCATTCCTACACCCATTTTGAGAGGCAGACATGATGTTATTGCTGCTAATGTGATTATTAATTTTAGCTCTCAAAATGGATGTAAGAACTTTATAGACCGTTGGCAAACATGTTATCGGTCTATAGTTTTTGGGTTCCGCGGTGCTACCAGATTTATGGAGCAGGTGGGTATCTCCTGTCAAAAGGAATTCGGGCAGCGAGCCAGACTCCAAGGCAGTTTGGAACCGAGATGCCAAACAAGCATGCGACCTTTGTAACCACTTAATCCAAAAGTTGTGAAGTCCGTCCGGCCCTGGAGACTTCCAGTTAGGCAGCGGACGGACTGCACGGGCTACATCTTGGGGGCTGATTGTAATTGCCCCCATTTCTGGTATTGGGTCGCATGCTCGTTCGACCTCTCGCATCCAATCTCCTTCGGTGTGACCGACAGGCACTGACCAGATGTTGCGCCAAAATGAATACATGGTTTCATCATCCGGCAGGCGCGTGTCAGTCACACCTTGTTCCGGTCGCTCCCAAGCCCTATATACCCACCTTTCATTACTTCGGAATGTGCGATTCTGGGTGTATCGCTCCACTCGCCGCCTATACCTACGAATACGGTTTGCCCATGCATACACCTTCTGCTTCAGGAAGTCGATGCGCTCTGTGACACAGGACATATAGTCTTGGGGGCTGATATCAGTCCCCGAAAACGCCCGTCTCACAAAGCGCATCACTCTAGGGCGAGTGTTGCCCTCCCTGAAGCAGATCAGTTTGCCGATTAACGCTCTGGCCCCACCGATGCGACGCTCGATCCTGCACTGCCAGGCCGGTACGGCTGGTTTTGGTCGTGTAACTCTGTCATTAGTTATTTTGACGTGAGCTACACGACATGCCGCAGCAGCCGCGCAGTACAACATCGAGTGTGCATCAGTGAGATCTTCGCAGTTATCAAAATAATTTGACAACTGCGAATCCAGAGCTGCCACCAGCGCCCTGTTTTTGTTATGCATGGGCAAACGAGGTAAGCGTGGTCTAAGTTCAGGCGGCATGTAGCGATATTCCCCAATAGCACACTCCAAAGCACTCCTCAATTCGTCATTGCACTGGGTACTTACGTTTGTAACCCTGTCATTACCATCCTCGTCAGCGTGCCCGGATATTTGGGTTGACTGTGGTGGTGCCACAGTCTGCGACGGAGGAGTAATGACATGGCTACACATTTCAGTTCGGAGGCGATCAAGCACACTGTCATCCAACATACGGTTACGCTGGATGACGCGCACCTGATCCGATAGTCTTTGGGCCGAAACGTTGACAGCTGGTTCAAGTACCTGAAACAGAGAGAGCATCCGACCACGGTGCGCAGTCAGGTTAGTTCCCCCCTCTGTAGCCCCATAGTATGAGCGCATGACGTTTTCATTGATGGTTCGCGTCCATCGCATGCGCTGCACACTCCCGCCGGGAGCTGGGACCCTATCAGAGACCGGTGGGCCTCGAGGTCCTAAGCCGTCCGGCGGCCGGCGTCCTCTCCGTCGACGTGCAGGTGGTGGCGACGTGGGCGGCGAGAAGTACTCGTCACTCGAGCTCGACGCAACTGCCGCGGCCGGTGTCACAGCACTCACGGTGGGGCTGGGTTCCGGCGGCGGCGAGGCGGAGCTGAGCGGCGAGGCCGAAGGTGGTGGGTGTGTGGCCAGGTAACGTGCCCGGCTTCTTGTCAACATATCTTGGTAGTCAAAGTTTCTCCGCCATATTATCTTCAAGCATGTTCGGTTCTATTGTTTCTTTATTGATTTTTTTTTAACAGTTTTTGGGTTCAAGTACATTTTGATTTCGTTGGTTATTATTATTAATTATTATTATTATTACTATACCTGCAATAGTAGTCTTCGAAACTACTCTCTTTAAACGAAGCAATTGCGCTGCTGCCTCAGTTATAAAAGATGCTTGTGATCCTTGATCCAACAAGGCTCTCAAAATTTGAAAGGACCCATTTTGTGATTCGGCCTTTACTAGAGCCGTGGCTAACAAGACTTGACCCTGTGCTTGTCCATTCACAAAATGAGTTGCTATATTTGCACTGACATCATGTACTGGCTCTGAAGTACTTTCATGTGGGGTTGAAGGCACCGTTGGCGTAGCAGCCCCACTGGCTCCACTAGGGTTCTTTGGATGCAACAACGTATGATGCTTCCGCTGACATATACGGCATTTTGAAAGCACACGGCAAATTTTGGAAGTGTGATTACTCCCCAAACAAATAAAACAGACACCCAAAGATTTTGAAATGGTACGACGTTCGTCAATATCTAGTTGAGAAAACTTCTTACAATTTGTGAGCTTGTGACTCTCAGAACAATGTGGGCATGAACCATTAATAGCACCATGCATTACTTTAGCGCGAGATGTAGAATTAATATCGCCCTTTGGTTTATGTTTAGGTTCAACGCATTCTAGAGCTCGAAAACGCGTCTCAAAAAACTCGCAAAACTGTTTAAAGGAGGGTAGATCGTCGGATGATTTACTAACATGCAGTTCCCACTGCTTCCTAGATTCTACGTCCAACTTCAAGCTTACAACATACACGACAATAACGTCCCACGAACCAACATCAATCCCAATATTTGCAAGTTCGTGCAAACAATCACTTGTAACGTCAAGCAAATCTTTAAGTGCCTTCGATGATTCAGTTCCAATATTACGTTGGCCAAATAGACGGTTTAGTATACATGTTGACATAAATTTCTTATTATTGAACCTATGTTCTAACATTTCCCAACATTTTTTATAGTTAACATCAGTTATGGGTACATGTCTTATAAGTTGCTCTGCTTCACCTGACAGCTGAGTTTTTAAATAGTGGAGACGTTGTACGTCATCAAGTTTTTTATTATTATGAACTAATGATATGAATAAATCTCGAAACGACGACCACTCTGTATATTTTCCACTAAAAGTAGGTAAAACTATTTTTGGCAATCTTACTACACTGTCAGATGAACCATCACAAACTTCTTCTTGGGACTTATTAAGTTTTAGTTGAGACAGAGCATTTTTTAATTCAACCTTATATGTTAAATATGTTTCATAAACCTTTTCATAAATATCTTCCTGAAAATATTCATACAATTCTTCACCCTCACATTCGCCTACTATTCCTTCGTATTTTGCAGAAAAATTCCTGAATTGGGTCTCTAACATTTCTAGACGTGTATCCACATAATAGTAATTTATCCGATCTTTCGCAGATTTTTTGAAGTTTATCAAGCCCTTCTCAATCTGCCCTTTGTTTGACATCCTTCAACTTTCTCAATTCCTTTTCCATGTTGTATTTCAAACAGTTTTTTTTCTAAGTGTCAACAAGTGTGAATTTTCTAAGTCCAATGAAGCGTATTTTTTCTAAGTCCCGACAAGGGCGAAATTTTCTAAGTCCCAACAAGAGCGAAATTTTCTAAGTCCAGTGAAGAGTAATTTTTCTAAGTGCCGTGAAGATCAAATTTTCTAAGTGTTTTGACACTTATAAATCGCTTCAAATTCTGGCATGGATTCGACGTTTGGTCGTTTTTATCGAAACTATTCTAAGTCCCTGACCGCACACTGTATTTTACTAAGTTCAAGCAATGACTAAGTTTCCTTAACCTTGCACTATTTTAATTAACACTTAAATTGTACTCACAGTTTTTGTTCGCTTTATGCACTTCACTACTCACGTGATCCAGTGTCCAGTCTAGTTTCAAGTTTAATATTTATCCAAGTATTTTCGGCACAATAATCCGCAGATCCAGCGGAGTTGCGTCGACATCATGGTCATATGGAGACATGGTCCCTAACAGTCCTTGGACTGTATAATATGAGATAGATATGGTCCACCACAACCCAGGACTCTTCGCACAACAAGTACATCTGTAACACACAGTCAACGTATCTGATCGAATCAGTGGTCGCAGATAGAGAATAGGTATAAATTCAAGAATTAATACAAATACAAATAGGTACTACAATGAGACTTATTACTGACGCTGTGGATTTCAACTCTATTGACAGCCCCACCACTTCCTAGTGTTTGAGCTGGAGAGAAGAAGTGGCGCAACAAACTCCCCAGCAACACTTACGATTTTAGACAACAAACACCATATCACCCTAGGATAAATTGGAATTATGAAAGACTCACGAGTCGGACCAACAAACACACACACATATTTTAAGTACTTGATCAATCTAAACTAGACTATAGTCCGACCGTAATTAACTTAATGAACTCCCAAGAGTTACAACGGCACTTAGCACATTGGCCCAAGCCTTCTAACTTAACTAACTGGTCAATGTCAACCAAGTCCTACCGCGGTCTCAAAACCGTCCGACCTCTTCCGTAGACTTTTTCAATCCTCATGGATGTCCTCCGCCCTGGGGTGGGCGGATGGGTCTGTCAGACTCTTACTGACTAAAACCACCCCGGTGTTCCATCTTCCACCTACGCCGGAAATCGCGAAACTGAAACTGAAACTTCCGTAATCCCCGGCTGGTGCCGGCCCGCCTCTGCGGGCCACATCTCGTAAGCGGGGAGAGTGAGGTGTTTAACTCCCCCCGCGACGTCAGAGGGGCGCACGGGAACACCACGCGCCGCCACCTCGGGTCCGGATGAATGGGGGGCAACGGACATACCCAAGTCCGCCGCCCCTGGACCCAGTTAGAGGGGCAGAAGGAGGGCAGCGTATCCTCCGACGCCCGGTGCGCCTGCTGCGGCCCGGGAGAGCACTCGAAATCTCTCTCTACCTTTCCGCAGCCTCCGTAGACCTAAGCTAAGTATCCTTTTGTCTCCTCGCAACCGGTCTCCAGAAACCCTAAAAAATATCACGCTGCTCCAGAGTTCTCACACTTTCGCAGAAAGATTTTATTGGTGTTTTTGTATAATTTCTTAATTGTTTTAAAGGCCCGTTTGGGTCTGCTTCAAGCCTCAGATATGGCTTCTAGATGTTGCACAAGTGTTGTGAGTGCCACTAACAATCAGGTATTTTACTCGTTTCTTTATCATTTTGTTGAAATATTACTTTGACTTGACGACTGGCCCTTGTCTTTCATCCAGACATTTTTAATGACAAGGGATTTTCTGAGTAGTCTGACACCATGTGCAGCATTTCGAAATAAATATAATATTGTTATTAAATAGTTATTAGTGACAAAGAGTCACAAAGACATTACTATAGAGATGCTATAACTTTGAAAGTAGATTTACTACGGTAACAATAGGCACCTGCACCACGATTTTACAAGGTGTAACAGAATAAACGCAACACTTCAAAGGTCATCATCATTCATCATCAATCATTATGAATAACTTTTACTATGGGACCAACACTGAAATCGAGAAATGAATCGACTGCCCTGTGTGCGCATAACTTGACAAAATGTAGGTAGGTACTAAACAGCAAATTTTTTTCGCGACATTTTATGGATTCTGTTGTAAATGATGAAAAAATAAAGTTTCACACAAGAGCTGACCAAGAATAGGTACTTGAGGAACTCTTTGAGTCAGGTTCCAGAAGGTTTCATAGGTCACACTAGTTATCGCGCTAAGTAAGGCAGTTAAGATAACTATGTAATCAACGCAACATAAAAAAAAACAACGCAACGCAACGCCTGCGAGCGTCCGGTGTAAGTTGGAACAAAAAGAATATTAAGAGTGTTATTCGGCTGGATGGAATCACATAATAGCGGTAATTAATGTTCATATGAGCACGAAGATATTTATCTGTTACACTAAGGCCTTGCGCGCACTGCCTTGCGGTGGAGCGCGGTGCGTTTTTTCTACCGTGCGGTAGAATAAACGCATTCACGGGGCCGCGCACTGCGGTGAAAAAAACGCACGTTTTTAACCGACTTCAAAAAAGGAGGAGGTTCTTATTTCGGACGTGTTTTTTTTGGGTTTGTTACCTCATATCTCCGCCATAATATATATGAACTGATTTTAAAAAATATTGTTTTATGTGAAAGGATATCCTACTTTTCGATAAATGCAATTGAAATTTTATCAAAACCAGTTCAGCAGTTTGGTTTTAAATCCAAATAGTTGGAAAAATATGTGAAATAATTGTCCATTTATACGAAATTGCGTATTCTGCTTTCACTTATAGATGTGTTAATACCGATATTTTTCAGTATTAGTTCATATAATCATATTAAAAAAATACTACCGAGATACAGTTCTCGTCAAATAACTTTGCCCCTCTGAAGTTAGACATTCGCAAAGATCGCGCAGGTGCAGTCACGTAGACGGAAGCAAGCGGGAAGCAAGCATGCATCGAACGTAAACGAGCGACTGAGACATAAAATCGCGCCGCCATAATCCCGGCCCCGTGCATGCGCAGTTGCAGTTTGTTCGTAATTTTGACTACTACGCAGCCACTCGTAGCCAACTGCAGAGGGGCAAAGTTATTTGATGAGAACTGTATATGAGTGTGTCTCAGTGCCAATGTTGCCAACTGCTACCTTAAGTCAGTAGCTAGATAGTTTGCAAAAAATTGCTGGATAGCCAAATTTTTTGACCCAAAAAACTGGCTAAAAGTAGCTGATCGCTACTTAGTACTTACTACATAGCAGAAAGGGAGGTAACAATATGTGGTCAAATTATAATCACGTTTACAGGAGTAAAAAAATCAGTACTCATAATTATTTTTAAGATAAACGTAGTAGGTAATTAAAATAAATCTAATAATAACAATGCCGTTAATCAATTAATGTAACTGAAGAGGAAGATGTCGATGGCTGAGGTTCATTATCGATCTTTGAGTTGGAGTATTTCTCTACAGTAGGTAGGTACCCATTTTATTAAGTATTTATTTAGGAAAAACGCAATTAAGTATAGCAACATTTTTCACTTTTTAAAAGCATTCAATGTAATTTAAATAGTTTCTAGAAATTTTAGCTAAAAAATTTAGCCACAAGTCTTATTAAATAGTAGCGCCTGAACCGAAAAATAGCCAGATCTAACTATGAAGTAGGCATCACTGCGTTTTGTTCACCGCAGTGCGCGGCGCTTCATAGATCTCTATGCGATACAAAAATATTTCCGGTAGATTCACCGCAAATTTGCAGCGAGAGGACAACGGTGACTCTACCGCATGCGTTTTTTCACCGCAGTGCGCGCACTTCTATGACACTCCAAACTTCATAGATTGTGCGTTTAAAAAACGCAAGGCAGTGCGCGCTAGGTCTAACAACGGTGATGTTCCGCCTACAGGCGTGCGGGATAAGATTACACTGGCTGTAGCGTGGCGGCTTCACAACGAAGTTTAGTCGACTTATTTGGGCGCGTTACTGCAGCGTCCGAGTATAAGTAGTTCCTTATCTGTCTGTTCTTTTGTTTAGTCGACTTGTTTGGGCGCGTTACTACAGCGTCCGAGTATAAGTAGCTCCTTATCTGTCTGTTCTTTTGTTCGTACTACAGCGTCCGAGTATAAGTAGCTCCTTATCTGTCTGTTCTTTTGTTCGTTACTACAGCGTCCGAGTATAAGTAGCTCCTTATCTGTCTGTTCTTTTGTTCGTTACTACAGCGTCCGAGTATAAGTAGCTCCTTATCTATCTGTTCTTTTGTTCGTTACTACAGCGTCCGTGTATAAGTAGATCCTCATCTGTCTGTTCTTTTGTTCGTTACTACAGCGTCCGAGTATAAGTAGCTCCTTATCTGTCTGTTCTTTTGTTCGTTACTACAGCGTCCGAGTATAAGTAGCTCCTTATCTGTCTGTTCTTTTGTTCGTTACTACAGCGTCCGAGTACAAGTAGCTCCTTATCTGTCTGTTCTTTTGTTCGTTACTACAGCGTCCGAGTATAAGTAGCTCCTTATCTGTCTGTTCTTTTGTTCGTTACTACAGCGTCCGAGTATAAGTAGATCCTTATCTGTCTGTTCTTTTGTTCGTTACTACAGCCTCCGAGTATAAGTAGCTCCTTATCTGTCTGTTCTTTTGTTCGTTACTACAGCGTCCGAGTATAAGTAGTTCCTTATCTGTCTGTTCTTTTGTTCGTTACTACAGCGTCCGAGTATAAGTAGCTCCTTATCTGTCTGTTCTTTTGTTCGTTACTACAGCGTCCGAGTATAAGTAGCTCCTTATCTGTCTGTTCTTTTGTTCGTTACTACAGCGTCCGAGTATAAGTAGCTCCTTATCTGTCTGTTCTTTTGTTCGTTACTACAGCCTCCGAGTATAAGTAGCTCCTTATCTGTCTGTTCTTTTGTTCGTTACTACAGCGTCCGAGTATAAGTAGTTCCTTATCTGTCTGTTCTTTTGTTCGTTACTACAGCGTCCGAGTATAAGTAGCTCCTTATCTGTCTGTTCTTTTGTTCGTTACTACAGCGTCCGAGTATAAGTAGTTCCTTATCTGTCTGTTCTTTTGTTCGTTACTACAGCGTCCGAGTATAAGTAGCTCCTTATCTGTCTGTTCTTTTGTTCGTTACTACAGCGTCCGAGTATAAGTAGCTCCTTATCTGTCTGTTCTTTTGTTCGTTACTACAGCCTCCGAGTATAAGTAGCTCCTTATCTGTCTGTTCTTTTGTTCGTTACTACAGCGTCCGAGTATAAGTAGTTCCTTATCTGTCTGTTCTTTTGTTCGTTCGCTTTCGCGGCTAAATCACTGAACCGATTTTGATGAATTTTGGTACAGAGATAGATGGGACCCTGGAGATAGTTAGAAGCTACTTTAACTCGAGTGAAACCGTGTATAATAGTTTCTAGACGGGCTGTTTATGTCCTGCGGCTATACATGGCAAAAGTTTCACGGCAGTGGATGTAAGAATAACAACGAGCTGATGGAAAATGTATCTGCGAATATTTATGATCACTAGCGCTAAACATCAATTACGTCTATACCTAATTATGTCTGACTCTATGGTCAGACGTGCGCGAATTTCAATGTTCTTTGATTTGAAAAGTGAAATAATATATATTTAGCCGGTATTTTTCAGTTTCATAATTATTATAACTGAGTAATGATGTGCACGCATTGTTTATCTTTTCAGCTGCTGTCTCATTACCCACAGGAAGTCGCGGAGCCCAAGCCTCTTACGCCGCGCACGCCTCTCACGCCCGCACGCCGCGTACTCACGCCGGAGGGACGTGTTGCCGTCGATAAGCATCATTACACTGTAATCTTTCAGCGAACTTAAAGCAAGCACAAAAGAGTATTGTTTAATAACGTGCTGCGTCACTAGCGGGGGCTCGGGGGCTCGGGGGCTCGGGGGCTCGGGGGCTCGGGGGCTTCTATTCTGAGCCCCCGTGACTCGCCACTATCGTATATTAAACCATTTTCTTTTAAAGAAAATTAATTGATTTTTTCATAATGCGTCGAGGGACATTTTTCATTCTGCCTAGAGCCCGCAGTGGCCGGCGTTTGACGGCCGCCGAAATAATCAAAATTTGTATTCAAAGGGCCTCTCAATGACTCTTTTTCTTTTGTTATATTTTGCCAAACTGCTCACAATAGACGCCTTGATTTGATATCGCTGACGAGATTTTGATTTTAAGATTAATACATACATCCTTCTACCTGTGTTTTATCATTTTCATTAACACACTACCTACATTAGTGGATATACACACAAAAGATCTGCTTAGAACAATTTATTACAAATAGAACACGTTTCATAATAAAAAGTGCATGGTGAGTATGGTGACAGACATGCGCCTGCGTGAAGTGCGTACTGACCGTACTGACACAGTGACAACTTGCCTAGTGCAACGTATCGCAAGCGGATTTATTTGTTATTGATCATTTGGTTTGTTTACTCAACAGTTACTCACTGTACGTGCGTAGTTTCTCATTTTGTAAATGAATTATTCTGAAAATCTAGAAACTAACCGCATTAATCAGTAAGTATTTAAATATTTGTACTGTAGGTGGCTGGGCGTGTCTGAATAGGTAGGTAGAAGAAGAGATGAAGAAAAGTCCGAAGTACACAAGAAGAAGAAAGAAAGTTTATTGCACAGACACAGGTTACAGTTCACACACAAGAGTTCCATCAAGAAGAGTAAGAAGGAGTAGTAGAAATATAGCATAGATAGATTTACGAGATAAAGCCAAAATACAGTCGGTATTAAGCGCGGCAAAGCTATGTTCTTTATATAGAAACGGTTTTGTTTTTAATTTTAAGCAATTACATCATTTATATTTAATTTTAATGTTTTGTGTTTAAGACATATTAGAGTAGGTCACTACATCACCCCCTTCCAAAGACCGTCAAGGGCGATAATAGTCGGGAAATTTAACGCGACGTCCCGACCGCGTCGTTTTGATAACGCCATCGTCAGGTGAAGGCAAGTTTCGGTTATCCGCGTTGGGTGTGTAGTGATGAGCGTTAGTGTTAAGTGGTGACTGTGGTGTGTGGTGGTGCATGTTAGTGGTATGTGGTGAGTATGATATGTTGTCAGGGTCACGCAGTATGAAGGCCGGCTTAATGCGGTCTATCGATACGGTAACCTGTTTACCGTTTACCATTATTCTGTACACCTTGTCACCTCTTTCGATGACCTTATGTGGACCGGAATATGCATATATATGTTTCAGACCACCACCGGCAGTGCAGTCCCTAAGGAACACGTGAGTTGATGAGGGTAAATCCTTGTAAATAAAAATTTTGAACTTGCTGTTGTGCCTGGCTGCTGGTGATGGTTGCAGATTCCGGATAATACTCCGAAGCCTTGACAGGTAGGCGGTCATGTCGACGGTTTCGTCAGTCTGAGGGTCAAAAAATTCGCCTGGGAGACGCATTGGCTGGCCGTAAACTAATTCGGCGGCTGAAGCCTGAGCGTCTTCTTTGTAAGCGCTGCGAACACCTAACAGGACTAGTGGAAGAGATTCCACCCAACTGTCATTTGCGTGGCAGGTGATTGCAGCCTTTAGTTGACGGTGGAATCTCTCCACCAGTCCGTTACAGGCAGGATGGTACGCAGTTGTTCTGCGATGTTGGAACCCAGCAATGGCAGACAGGCATTTGAAGAGTGCTGATTCGAACTGCCTACCTCTATCGGTTACGATATCCGATGGGCAGCCGAAACGAGCGATCCAACCACTCAGTAGGGCCTTTGCCACTGTTTCTGCAGTTATGTCTGCTAACGGTATTGCCTCAGGCCATCGCGTAAAGCGATCGACGGCTGTGAGACAATAGCGGAAACCCTGGCACAGCGGCAAAGGTCCCACGAGGTCAATATGAATGAATGCAAACCTCGATTGCGGTAATTTGAAAGCTCCTAATGGAGCAAAGACGTGCCGTGTGGTCTTCGAGCGCTGGCAAGCCAGGCAAGAACGAACCCACTCTCGACAGTCTTTTCAAATGCCAGGCCACACATATCGGTCAGCAACCAATCTTGCTGATGCCTTCGTGCCTGGGTGACTCAAAGAGTGCAGGCTAAAGAAAATTGTCCTGCGCAACTCCTTGGGCACAAAGGGTCTAGGCGTAGGGGTGCTGACATCGCAGTATAGCTGAGTCTGCGATCCTGGTACGCTAATTTGTTTCAGGCGTAACGAGTTATCCTCGGTGAGCAGTTGCTTCAGCTCCTGGTCTTCTAATTGTGCTGCAGCGATTCTTTCAGCGGGCACAGGTTGAGTAATCTCCTCAATGTGCGAGAGGGTATCCGCCACGACGTTATTCTTCCCAGATATATGCCTGATGTCCGTTGTAAATTGGGCTATGAGATCCAGGTGACGGGACCGTCGTGGTGAACAATTCTCTTTACGAGTGTGGAAGGCGAATGTGAGAGGCTTGTGGTCTGTGTAAATCACAAAGTCACGAGCCTCCAGCATGTACCAAAAATACTTCACACTCTCGTAAATAGCGAGCAGCTCGCGGTCGTAAGGTGAGTATTTAACCTGCGCCGAACTGAGCTTTCGCGAAAAGAAGGCACGGGGCTCCCAAGCCCCCGCATGTAGTTGCGGCAATACCGCGCCCATTGCTTTGTCAGACGCATCCGTGACCAACGCCAACTTAGCGTTGCAATCGGGATGAGCCAACATTGCTGCTTGACAAAGGCTATTCTTGCAGTTCTGGAATGCCTCGTACTCCTCGGATGTAAAATTAACTGGGTGTGAACCCTTAACCGATCCAGTTAGTAGGGCGTTCAGGGATGCTTGGAAACTAGCTGCACCTGGAATAAACCTTCTGTAGAAGTTCAGCATCCCAAGGAATCTGCGAAGCTCTCTCAAGGTTTTAGGCGCTGGGAAGTTCTGCACGGCTTCGACCTTGGAAGGCAATGGTCTTGTTCCCTTGGCTAAGATGTGGTAGCCCAAAAAGTGTACCTCAGGCACTCCAAAGGTGCACTTAGAACTGTTGATGACCATACCATAATCTCTAAGCCTGGAAAAAAGCTGGCGCAGGTGGTGCTCGTGGGTCTTCTGGTCTTTCGAAAAGACCAAGAAGTCATCCAAGTAAGCATACGTGAAGTCCAGACCCCTGAGCATTTCATCCACGACGACGACGTTTCCGTCTGTCCGGCATTTCGAAGACCGAAGGTCATGTAGGAGAATTCGAAAAGACCGAACGGTGTTGTGATCGCAGTCTTCGGGATGTCGTCTGGATCACAGAACAGATAAAGAAGGTTAGAAAGGAAATAGTTCCTGATTTGTATCAGAACGCGCGTCGCCGTTGTCTCCCACTCTTTAACTTCACTACATGCAAGAGACCAATGCCTAAGCGGATTACGCACACAAATAAACAACACGCACTTAGATCGTAAATTTGCTATTGGTTGTCACACTAATGCAATCACTGCGTTTGACGTACGTCATGCACGCATAAAAGCACGCTAGGGTGGGCGACTACCCCACCAACCGTGTCTCCACGTTGCCGTCGTGGTGGGGCTTGCGTGTCTCAGTGATCTTGGGGGCTTTGCCGGTAGAGCCACTCATGCCGGAAGGTCCCAAGTGAGAGACCAGACCAAGAGAGACACAAGAGGGGCACACCGTTCGGAGACTTGAGCAGTGTTCGGGTCCTCGGACGGTGTGCGTCTCATTGGCTTGCTCGCTGCTCTCTGGTACGCGTCTGATCATCAGACGTGACTGTGAGGGCAGCGAGCAAGCACTGAGAGAGAGGGGGAGAGGAGGGGAGATAGGGACCGCACCCTCAAAAAGGAAATTATGGACAGGCCTGCTAAACAGAAACTACCCCAGGGCGGTACGGACTGCACAGCGGTCCGAGAATCCGCCACGCCTCGTGCGTCAAGCCCCTCGTATTCTGGGGGGGCAACAGGGCTGTCCACCAACCGATTGCCGATGGCAACAAGGGCCGAGGAGGCCCCCGATCCGGAACATCCTTCGCGGAATTGATCGGTTTCGATTTTAGCTCGCCCGACAAAGTGTCGGCCGGGCGGAGCGCGGGTAGAAGAGCGCTACATTGGGAGAAGGGCTCGCCTGAGCGTCGCGCGGGTGCAGAGTCGGAGTCCGAGTTGGACTCCGACGACCTGGTGACAGTGAGCTCGGCGAGCTCTGAACCCGAGGGGGCAGGGACTGCAGCGGAGGACTCGAGGTCCTTCCGCAAGCGGCCTAGGCCGGAAGACGACCGGGGGTCGTCTTGCAGCGAAGAGGTTGCCTCGGCCCGGAAGATCCCCACCAGCAGGCGGGGTAAGGGCCGAGAGGGAGGCAAGGGCAGAGTCCTTGCCTCCAAGGATGCTGGACGACCCCCCGAAGATGGCGTTCGTGGGGCTCAAGGCTTGGAGTCCTCCGGCGGCGAGCCGGATGACCGGAGGGCCGGGTTTGCGGAGGTGGTGGAGGCCGCGCTTCGCGATGTGGCCTTGAAGAGGAAACTTTCCTCTAAAAACAAGGCCATAAGCGAGGCGATGGCCTCCATTCTGGCGGCAGCGGAGGTTACCAAAGGTGGGCCTCCGCCGGACGAGATGTCCGAGCTGCGGGCGGAGGTCGCCCGCTTGGCTGCCGCCACGGAGCGTCTCCGAAAGGAGAACGAGCATACCTGGCCAGGCTCCGGGGAGCCGGCCCACAGGGGGCGCCGCAAGGGGGGCGCAAGAAGGACGGCCAGCCCGTGCCGCAGGAGAGCCAGGTGCTGGACCTCGTGCGGCGGGAGATGGCTGCATTCCAGGCGCAGTTCTCCGTCCTGGAGGGCATCGTCCTGCGCCCCCCGTTAGCGGCGAGTGGGAAGGCCCCCCCCAGGCCAGAAAAAGGCGTCGTATGCGGCCGCCGTGGCTGCCACACCGGGGTCGTCCGGCCAGGGCAAAGGGTCCGGGCCGGCACCCGCGAAGCCGGTGCCGGGAATACCGGACCCGGCCCCGGGAAGGAAGAGGAAGGGTGGGGTTGCTGCGCGGACGGCGAAGGCTCCTGCGCCGTCTGAGCAGCAGCTCCCCCCAGCTTCCTCGCCTTCAGCTCCTCCCCCGGCTCAAGCCGAATGGCAAGTGGCCGGGGAGAAGAGGAAGGCGGGAAAGGCAGCCAGGGCGGCCAAGAGGCGGGAGAGGAAGCGGCGGCAGAAGGCGCGAAGCGTCGCGGCTGCGCTGCGCCCCCCGAAAACTGCGGCTGTAGTTCTGACGCTGCAGCCGGACGCGGCGAAGAGGGGCGTGACGTACGCGGACGTGCTCACCAAGGCGAAGGAGGCAGTGAACCTTGGTGAGCTGGGCATCGTGGGGGGCCTTCGGCTCCGGGTCACCATGACTGGGGCCCGGATGCTGGAGATCCCCGGGGCAGCCAGCGGCCCAACCGCGGACGCTCTAGCCGAAAGGCTCAGGGCGTCCCTAAGCGCGGACGATGCCCGAGTGTCCAGGCCCACCAAGCGCATCGACATGCGCATCTTGGGCCTGGACGACTCCGTCACGGAGGCGGAGGTGGTGGCCGCCGTCGTTAGGACGGGGGGGTGCTCAGCAGAGGAGGTGAAGGCGGGCACCCTACGTCCTGACAACACGGGCATGCGCACCATTGTGGTGAGCTGTCCCGTGTCGGCGGCCAAGACCATCTCGGAGCGCCGTAGGTTTTTGGTGGGTTGGGTTTCCGCGCAGGTCAAACTGCTGGAACCCCGACCTCTGAGGTGCTTCCGGTGCCAGGTGGGCCACCATGTAGGAGCACAATGCACCTCGGAGGTGGACCGCAGCGGTCTATGTTTCCGCTGCGGTCAGCCCGGTCACAGGGCCGGCTCCTGCGACGCCGCGCCGCACTGCGCAGTCTGTGCGGCAGCTGGCAAGCCGGCCGACCACTGGGCTGGGGGTAGGGCCTGCGCTCCACCCGCCAAAGCCGGAAATCGGAGAAAGCCCTCCGCCACCGCCGTCTCTGCCGCGACCGCCGCCACCGCCGCCGCTTCCTCCGCCGCCAAAGCCGGTTCCACTGCGGCTGCTGCTACTGCAACAGCCGCAGTGGAGCCCCTACAACGGGCTCCGGAGGGGGCTGAAATGGAGTGCCAGTAATGGCCCCATTTCACCCCCTCCTGTTGAACGTCAGCCACTGCGCCGCCCAGGAACTGATGCTCCTGAGCATGGCGCAGTGACTGATGCCTGTGGACGGCGAGCAATGGGTAGCTCGCCGTCCGATCAGAACAGGCCTGGGTTGACGGCGCGCTGTGTTCTACGCGCGCCAAGCCAGCAGTCGTCAGCATGGGTCGGGGCCCGTTAAGGCCAGAGCCTACCAGGGTTGCGGATTTGTTCGAAAGAGTTACCGTGGCCCTGGAACGTAAAGGCACTAAGAGGAGCATGGGTGGGTTTTAGTCAGTAGAAGTCTGACACTCCCTGCCGCTCCACCCAGAGCGGGAGGGGTCATTTGATGATTTCCCATCCAATAAAAAAAAAAAAAAAAAAAAAAAAAAGGGTGGGCGACTAAAAGGTCGATAGTTGATATCGATAAAATTAATGTAATCTTGCTTTTTATTTTGCACATTGTTGACTATATATACAATCTCCGCCGACGTGATTCTCTAAGGGAACTGTTTAAGGATATTAACATCATGACGGTACCCTGTCAATATATATATGAAAACATTATGTACGTTAGAAAGAATCTCCATCTTTTTAGTAGACGAGGCGACAGACATAATTATATTACTAGAAATAGGGATCAACTAGTTCAACCAAGTTTCAGACTAGCTAAAGTAGCCTCATCTTTCATGGGGTACTGTTTAAAATGTTATAATAACATTCCTCCTAATATATTTTTTTTTTTTTTTTTTTTTTTTTTTTTTTATAGGATGGGAAATCATCAAATGACCCCTCCCGCTCTGGGTGGAGCGGCAGGGAGTGTCAGACTTTTACTGACTAAAACCCACCCTTAGTCCTCCTAGTGCCTTTCTTCCCAGGGCCGCGGTAACTCTTTCGAACAATTCCGCAACCCTGGCAGGCTCTGGCCCTGGCGGGCCCCGTCTCCGTTGCTGACTGCTCGTTGCTGACGGCGCGTTTGGAGTGAACGCGCCGTCGACTCTGGCCTGACCTGATCGGACAGCGAGCTACCCATTGCTCGCTGTCCGCAGGCGTCAGTCACTGCGCCTTACCCAGGAGCGTCAGTTCCTGAGAGGCGCAGCGACTGACGTTCGTCTGGAGGAGGCGAAATGGGGCCATTACTGGCACTCCATTTCGGCCCCCTCCCGAGCAGTGGCAGCGGCGGCGACGGTGGCGGCGGCTGCGGCGGAAGCGACGGCGGCGGCGGCGGCGGTGGAGGAGGGTTTTCTCCTCGACCCGGCCCTGGCGGGTGGACCGCAGGCTTTGCCCCCAGCCCAGTGATCGGCCGGCTTGCCAGCTGCCGCACATGCGAAGCAGTGCGGCGCGGCGTCGCACGAGCCGGCCCTGTGACCGGGCTGACCACAGCGGAAGCAGTGGTCACTGCGGTCCACCTCCGAGGTGCAGCGTACTCCCACGTGGTTGCCAACTTGGCAACGGAAGCACCTCAGAGGTCTGGGCTCCAGCAGTTTTACCTGCGCGGAGACCCAGCCCACCAAAAGCCTTCGGCCCTCCGAGACTTTCTTGGCCGCCGACACGGGGCAGCTCACCACTACGGTTCGCATGCCCGTGTTGTCAGGACGGATGGTGCCCGCCTTCACCTCCTCTGCAGAGCACCCCCCCGTCCTGACGACGGCGGCCAACACCTCCTCCTCCGTGACGGAGTCGTCCAGGCCCAAGATGCGCATATCTATGCACTTCGTGGGCCTGGACACTCGGACGTCATCCGCGCCCAAGGACGCCCTAAGCCTTTCGGCTAGAGCGTCCGCGGCCGGACCGCTGCCTGCTCCAGGGATCTCGAGCATCCTGGCCCCGGTCATGGTGACCCTGAGCCGGAGACCCCCGACGATGCCAAGCTCACCGAGGTTGATGGCCTCCTTGGCCTTGGTGAGCGTATTGGCATACGTCACGCCCCTCTTTACCGCGTCCGGCTGCAGCGTTAAGACTACAGCCGCGGTCTTCGGGGCGCGGAGCGCAGCCGCGACGCCTCGCGCTCGCTGCCGCCGCCTTCTTTCCCGCCTCTTTGCCGCCCTGGCTGCCTTTCCCGCCTTCTTCTTCTCCCCGGCAACTTGCCATTCGGCTTGAGCCGGGGGAGGAGCTGAAGGCGAGGAAGCCGGGGGGAGCTGCTGCTCAGACGGCGCAGGAGCCTTCGCCGTCCGCGCAGCAACCCCACCCTTTCTCTTCCTTCCCGGGGCCGGGTCCGGTTTTCCCGACACCGGCTTCGCGGGTGCCGGCCCGGACCCTTTGTCCTGGCCGGACGACCCCGGTGTGGCAGCCACGGCGGCCGCGTACGACGCCGCCTTCCGGCCTGGAGCCTTCCCACTCGCCGCTAACGGGGGGCGCAGGACGATGCCCTCCAGGACGGAAAACCGCGCCTGGAAGGCAGCCATCTCCTGCCGCACCAGGTCCAGCACCTGGCTCTCCTGCGGCACGGGCTGGCCGTCCTTCTTGCGCCCCCCCTGCGGCGCCCCCTGTGGGCCGGCTCCCCGGAGCCTGGCCAGGTCTGCGCGGAGCCCCTCGTTCTCCTTTCGGAGACGCTCCGTGGCGGCAGCTAAGCGGGCGACCTCCGCCCGCAGCTCGGACATCTCGTCCGGCGGAGGCCCACCCCTGGTAACCTCCGCTGCCGCCAGAATGGAGGCCATCGCCTCGCTTATGGCCTTGTTCTTAGAGGAAAGCTTCCTCTTCAAGGCCACATCGCGAAGCGCGGCCTCCACCACCTCCGCAAACCCGGCCCTCCGGTCATCCGGCTCGCCGCCGGAGGACTCCGAGCCATGAGCCCCACGACCGCCATCTTCAGGGGGTCGTCCAGCATCCTTGGAGGCAAGGACTCTGCCCTTGCCTCCCTCTCGGCCCTTACCCCGCCTGCTGGTGGAGATCTTACGGGCCGAGGCCACCTCTTCGCTACAAGACGACCCCCGGTCGTCTTCCGGCCTAGGCCGCTTGCGGAAGGACCTCGAGTCCTCCGCTGCAGTCCCTGCCCCCTCGGGTTCAGAGCTCGCCGAGCTAACTGTCACCAGGTCGTCGGAGTCCAACTCGGACTCCGACTCTGCACCCGGGTGACGCTCAGGCGAGCCCCTCCTCCAATATAGCGCGCCTCTTGCCGCGCTCCGCCCGACCGACACTCTGTCGGGCGAGCCAAAACTAAAACCGATCGGGTCCTCCTCGGATGGTTCGGATCGGGGGCCTCCTCGGCCCTTGTTGCCATCGGCAAACGGTTGGTGGACAGCCCTGTTGCCCCCCCCAGAATACGAGGGGCTTGACGCACGAGGCGTGGCGGATTCTCGGACCGCTGTGCAGTCCGTACCGCCCTGGGGTAGTTTCTGTTTAGCAGAACTGTCCATTGTTGTCCTTTTAAAGGGTGCGGTCCCTATCTCCCCTCCTCTCTCCCTCTCTCTCACTGCCTGCTCGCTGCCCTCACAGTCACGTCTGATGATCAGACGCGTACCAGAGAGCAGCGAGCAAGCCAATGAGACGCACACCGTCCGAGGACCCGAACACTGCTCAAGTCTCCGAACGGTGTGCCCCTCTTGTGTCTCTCTTGGTCTGGTCTCTCACTTGGGACCTTCCGGCATGAGTGGCTCTACCGGCAAAGCCCCCAAGATCACTGAGACACGCAAGCCCCACCACGACGGCAACGTGGAGACACGGTTGGTGGGGCTCCTAATATATTAGAACTGAATGAAACAAAATTTAAATCTTGTATCAAACGCACACTATGCAAGAAAGCATATTATAAGTTGGGGGATTATATTGAAGATAATAATGCTTGGCTCAATGCCGGTCCAGCTCCACAGTTGCCAAACTAATCTTTTGGCATTTATAAATATTGTTGGACCCGTTGAAGACTGTAAAACATTATATTTTCATTGTATAGACTCAATGTAATTAGCATTGTATAAATTCTTTAATTAACGGCACATGTGTGAGTACTGTGAACCTTATACTACTTTTATTTATTTTTTAATTGACTTGACTGCTCTGGCGGTTGGGAGTGTCATGCTCACTCAAAAGTCTGCCTGATGGTGGCGCATGTGTTGGGTCATTTGGCTCCCTTAAATATGGTTGAGCCGAATGGTGCTAGCGCGTGCGTCATGTTCGTGAACGGACGCCGTCAGTTTGGACTGGTCATCTCTTGGCTGCCACGGTTTAATTATTTTTTTATTAATTGTTGTTGATTTTTATTTTTTTACTCCGGATACTTTAACGTGCATTTCTTTTTACATCGTTCTCACATATATGTTTGTTTAATTTCAACAGGAATGATGTAACCATAAAATTGTAAAAAAAAATAATTTAAAAGAGTGTCCGTGGAGTTTCTTGCACGTTCTTCTCCATAGAGATCTACGCTTTGGAACGTGCAAATAGCTTCATCTTTTTGACTGACCGACCTTGACAATTCAAAAGTGCCTGTGAATGGTTTATTTGAAATAAATAATTTGAATTTGAATTTGAATTTGTAATGCATGTTGTGAACTTGTATTCATGCGAATATAGAAACAAATAAATAAAAGTGGATCAAATAAAAAATACATAACTGAATTTTAAAACCAATTTTATTACTTATTAACATTAGGATTTAAAATGGAATGTTTACCATGTTTACCAACAAAATCAGTTTACTTACTGAACAACACATAACGATATATTTATGCGGATAAGCGCCTGATTTTAAGTTTTTTTCCCTGACTTTGTTGTTATGTAATTATCATCATCGAAATGTTGCGAACAAATTGTGCTACATTTAGTGGGGATCCAATCAATTCTACCAATTGTCTCAATCCACAGTTTTCTTATAGGTGGATCTGTTGGAAACCTAAAACGTATTAAATCATTATGTCAGTTTCAATTGAAAAAATATTTTTTATATACATACAACTTAAATACAAAAAAAAATACAAAAACCTCACTCAAAATCTATGTTACTAATTGGTCGTAATAAATAATATTATTTTAGTTATAAAGTGTACTATTGATAATAATCAACTTTATCATAGTAATAATCGACATTGTTTACAAATTGGTACAGCACTATCGATGCCCAGATTTCCTGGAAATTAATCCTCGGGACCATAGATTATACACTTAATACTGATCTCGGGACTCTCGCGGTGAACGTAATACATTGCGCGATCGCTCAAGTAGTGCAAAATGGTACCCATCTATTGCAAGCAATACATAACTATTCGTCTGCTTGCGATTATATCATTTTTGTCTACAAACTTCATAATGCTAATGTTATAATTACAAATATCACAAGTATTTCAATGTTTTTGGACTTACCGGTGGAAAGAAATCCCTCCTCGTGCTACACTACACACCTGGCTTCTTTTCCGACACGTTATAATAGCGCAAGACGGCATAATTTAATATTTTTGCGGAGCTTACGTACGCTGTCAAAACAAGAGCGTGATTGCTGGCCGGTAAAGTAAACTTCGGTTGATATTGAGCATTTACTCATAACCGCGGCGCGCGTGCCCCGCCCACAAGGCCCTTCTAACCTTCTTTACTGTTCTGTGGTCTGGATGAACAGGAATCTGGTTGTAGGCTTTCACTAAGTCAATCTGGGAAAATACGGTACATCCAGACAGGCTGTGAGCGAAGTCCTGGATGTGCCGGATGGGGTACTGGTCAGGAATGGTTCGAGCATTCAACATCCTGTAATCGCCACAGGGGCGCCAACCATCGTCTTTTTTAGGTGCTAGGTGTAGAGGCGACGACCACGGTGACTCTGATAAGCGACAGGTGCCACACTGCAACATTGCCTCGAATTCCCCCTTGGCGATTTTTAATTTATCTGGGGCCAATCTGCGCGGTGAACACGATACTGGTGGCCCTGGTGTAGTGCGGATGTGATGTACTGTATTGTGTTTCGGAGTGCGGTGTATACCATGTGGGCATGTGATGTCAGGAAATTCCTGTAGTATGTGAATGTATGCGGAATCACCAAGACTTACTTTCACCGAAGAGACGACATCAGAACGACGGACGGTGACGCCGGGGTTGTATGATTGTCGATGAGGCGTTGGTTCCTGCAATCAACAACCAAATTATAAAAAAGATAAAAAATCCACGCCTATTATCGCCTTTGTTACATCAGCAACGATAAATCGCCAAGCGAAGTCGCGGCGCAACCCTAGGTTTAGAGTTATATTTATGAACCCATACGTGTTAATCGATGTCCCGTTTGCCGCACATAACTGGTAATTTGTTTTTTCTAGTCGTCTTGTTAGTGCCGATCGAGGGTACACGCAGAGGTCGCTGCCGGTGTCGACCAAAAATTGCACCTTCGACCTTTGATCGGTGACGAATAAGCGACCAGCACTCGGACAATCATCGGTCGCCATCACTGATTGCCCCGCACATTTCCCGATGTAGGGTAGTCGCACGGCTTCACGCACTTTCTAGCCCGGTCCCCAAAATTCTGATGATACTAGCACTGGGGGAACCTTCTGTAGCTGGACTGTGACCTGCTGGAGTTGGACCGATGGCGCGTACGACTACGGGATCGTCCTCGGTGACGAGACAATCGCTCCACTTTCTCCGCCAGCTTACCCATGTGCTTGGTCAGGGCGGCGATCTCGGAGTTCACGCTGTTGCCCAGAGTGTTCGACGATGCAGCTGTAGTGATGGCAGATGTTGATGCCACCTGGGTGCCGACGACGTCGTGGATCCGGTCCGCCAGCTCAGCCAGCTCGCCTAGGTCCGGCTTGGACTGGGAAGCTATGATCGCCTGGGTACTTGCGGGTAGGCGGCTCGTCCATATGGTCCTCAGGAACTCCTCCGGTACACCTGGACCAGCCAGGTTGAGGAGGTGACGGTAAAACTGGGAAGGCTTTCGGTCGCCCAGCTCTTCATGCATGAGAAGTTGCTTGATCTTCTTCTCACGCGTTGCCGAAAGCCGCTTTATGAGCTCACTTTTAAATTTTTCATACTTGCTAGTGGTTGGAGGGTGGTCGATAATGTCTTCGACCTCGGAAGCATAGTGCGTTTCCAAGTTGCCGGTTACGAAGTGGAACTTGGTGTCATCCGACTTGATATTTGCCAGGATGAATTGCGCTTCCATCTGGTTAAACCATAATCCCGGCTTCTCCGGGTAGAACGGCGGTACTCGCACACCAACACGAAAACTTTCCGCTGCCGACTCGCCGACATCATGATGACTGCGCGCTTTGTTCTCGTCCATCATCGTGCTCTTGAACGGGGTCACCAATGTAGGTGGCTGGGCGTGTGTGAATAGGTAGGTAGAAGAAGAGATGAAGAAAAGTCCGAAGTACACAAGAAGAAGAAAGAAAGTTTATTGCACAGATACAGGTTACAGTTCACACACAAGAGTTCCACCAAGAAGAGTAAGAAGGAGTAGTAGAAATATAGCATAGATAGATTTACGAGATAAAGCCAAAATACAGTCGGTATTAAGCGCGGCAAAGCTATGTTCTTTATACAGGGTTACTGGTAATTCGACGTATATCCGTCAGGGGCTGATAAGGGGGCCAAAATGCAACAAATTGGACCCCCCATATGTATGGCCGAAATTCAATAGTTTTCGAGATATTTGAATTTTAAGGGTTTTTCGAAATGTACCCAAAATTTGACATTTAATTCCAAATAAAAAAACCTACATACCCATTCAAGGGTACCATTAAAAATGATGTTGTAGCTAGCACTTCAATTAAGCTATGGGCATCATTAAAACTACTTAATTTAACAAAATAATTAAAATAATGACCGAAGTAAGAATAATATCTTATCAATATTTTCATTTTACGCTTCAAAAATGTTGTCTCGTCAAAAAAAAATCTATGACATTAATCGTACAAATAACTAAAACAACTTGCCTATTCTGTAGGCTTTCCAAAAAGGTATAAAAGTCAATTTTAAAATACATAATTCGTGGCATGGCATGTGTTTAAACCGGCGCGGGGAGAGAAATCATCTGTGTTCTTAGTTTATCATCCTCGCTAAAACAACCGATTTTACTGGCGAAATTCTTCCTGATGGGGCGAGGTGTGCGGGCGGGGGAGTACACGGCGTTTGCTGCGCTCGCGTCGCCTTCCTTAGTACAGTTCGCGTCAAATAACTATGCCCCTCTGAAGTTAGCCATTTGCAAAGATCGCGTAGGTGCAGTCACGTAGACGGGAGCAAGCGGGACGCAAGCATGCATCGAACGTAAACGAGCGACTGAGACATAAAATCGCGCCGTCAGAATCCCCGCCCGCGCATGAGCAGTTGCAGTTTGTTCGTTTTTTACAGTTCGTGTCAAATAACTGTGCCCCTCTGAAGTTGGCTACGAGTGGCTGCGTAGTAGTCAAAATTATGAACAAACTGCAACTGCGCATGCGCGGGGCGGGGATTATGACGGCGCGATTTTATGTCTCAGTCGCTCGTTTATGTTCGATGCATGCTTGCGTCCCGCTTGCTCCCGTCTACGTGACTGCACCTACGCGATCTTTGCAAATGGCTAACTTCAGAGGGGCATAGTTATTTGACGCGAACTGTACTAAGGAAGGCGACGCGAGCGCAGCAAACGTCGTGTACTCCCCCGCCCGCACACCTCGCCCCATCAGGTAGAATTTCGCCAGTAAAATCGGTTGTTTTAGCGAGGATGATAAACTAAGAACACAGATGATTTCTCTCCCCGCGCCGGTTCAAACACATGCCATGCCACGAATTATGTATTTTAAAATTGACTTTTATACCTTTTTGGAAAGCCTACAAAACAGGCAAGTTGTTTTAGTTATTTGTACGATTAATGTCATAGAATTTTTTTTGACGAGACAACATTTTTGAAGCGTAAAATGAAAATATTGGTAAGATATTATTCTTACTTCGGTCATTATTTTAATTATTTTGTTAAATTAAGTAGTTTTAATGATGCCCATAGCTTAATTGAAGTGCCAGATACAACATCATTTTTAATGGTACCCTTGAATGGGTATGTGGGTTCTATTATTTGGAATTAAATGTCAAATTTTGGGTAAATTTCGAAAAACCCTTAAAATTCAAATATCTCGAAAACTATTGAATTTCGGCCATACATATGGGGGGTTCAATTTGTTGCATTTTGGCCCCCTTATCAGCCCTTGACGGATATACGTCGAATTACCAGTAACCCTGTATAGCAACGGTCACGATCAGGTTCTGAGCAGGCGTGGTCCACACATCGACCAAACCTGCGCGAGCGCAATGCAGCGATAGTGCCGACCCGCTCGCGTAACCGGTTTGCGTGACGTAGCCGGCCGACCGGCCGACGGAACAATAGACGCGTCATAGCTACGCCGGTTAGCTGATAAGAAATTATCTACTAATTCAAAATATTAGTTTGTATGTTGATGTTAGTTACAAATTATTTTTATTTTGATTTTTGATTTTATATAATACCAGTTGTTAAGTTACTTTGTAAATATGTATGTCGGAGACGGATATCAAATAAAACTATGGGTAGTTGTCAAATCTTATTAAATACAACTGTGGGTAGTTGTTAAAATGTGCAATTTGAATTGTTTTGTTTGTGTTATTTAATTTAAGTGATTTTAATATCAATTACTGTCTGATAAATCATAACATAATTTATTGAGTACTTGTAGTACACTAGAATTGAGTTTTGGAAACTTATTTCAATAATAGTAATCGTTGGTCTTCTAAAATACAAATGGTGACATGTTATTTTGATTTAAAACGATTTACTTTGTTAAACCACTGTTATTTATTTACGATAATTATTATTGTACAATTTGATTAATTTGCAATGCAAGTCTTATTAGATTATGCTAATTTTAGTGATTCGTATCAAGTAAACACGTGACGCACATCCGTGCGGCATTGGACAGAGTTGTTGTGGAGGGAGAATATGATATTATAAAAGAGCGTGCACTCTGTGTGCCAGTACACTAGAGATGGGCTTAAACGTTAAAAAAAAATAACACTGCTAAATGCTAATGCTAAAAATAATTAACAGTTAAAATTAGCAGTTATTTTCAGCAACTGTTAAATTTTGGTCACAGACGTATAAAGAGTGAGTTTATACGTCATTAATTCTCATTTCCTTCATACTTTTCACAGGCTTATTTTTAGCAACTGTTAAATTTAGTCACAGACAGATTTTTATCACCTAATTAATTCTCATTTCCTTCATACTTTTCACAGGCTTAGGACTGTCAACTTTTTCTGTTGGCGTATTTATAATGAGAATCAATTTATTTACAACGATTTCTTTTTTTTTTCATGTTTTTTTTTAGTATTCGTAATTTTTATATAATAGTCTTTTGTTTTTTTTTTCTTGTTTCTTTGTTTTATTTTTTTTTCTTGTATCGCCATATTATCAAAACAAACAGCCAATCACAGACGAAGGCTCAAGGCTGATACCAGATATTATTTTGTTGTGACTGCTAAATTTAACAGCTATCTCAGAACTTATTTAACAGGTGTTGACACTAAAAAAATTTAGCAGTGTTAATTTAGCAGCTTATTAATTTTAGACCCATCTCTACAGTACACTTTAGTCTTATCTTGGATTCGACTCACTATAGAGCTCCTGCTCTCGACAAAACTGTCGGTTTACCTGGTACAGCACTGCTTTATATTTACATAGCTGTATTGGCTTGCTGCTACACTTTGTACTTGGGTGGCTTAGGCCTCTGTACGAACTGTGACCTTAAAGGTCTGTTCGAGTGACTGTATTTCTATTACTTGTTGTTTTTATTGCGTGTGTGTGTTTTTAAAGTGTAATTTGACTCTGTCATTGATATACTGTCTTGTTTATCCCAACAAAATGGGGACGCCAATATCCTGACACTATACCTTACCCACCGCTCGGAGGAAAACTCATCCATTGTTCCTACATCATAAGCGGGATGCAACTCAAATGGCCCACATCGACATACGTGAAGGTATGGCGCTGAAGAGCTTCGCGCTTACATGCAAGAAGCATTCCATAGTCCAATTCCTATTCGTCGAGTTTTCTTCGGCTACCTACATCAACCTGACATATGAAAAAACCAGTCTGGAACGGAGGCGAGCAACCTCGCAACAGCTGGTCAGGTCAAGGAGTAGCATATGGATATGTGTGTGAATCTTCACGACAATCTGGTGAGCTATTTTCATTTTGTAATAACTGTGAGGTGTTCGCTATTAACTTTTTTTATTTTGTTAACGGGTGAACATTTCTATGCTGTGGAGACTGACCTGTATAAGGTTACGGTCTCGTAATTGGCCATTAATTATCGATGTTTAATAATTGAGTAGTCGCTATATGGCTGTTATTTTAATGTTGACTATCGCTTATCGCTATAGCTTTAGCGTAGGGGTAAGGCGTATTTATCGTCCATACAAAAATAATAGGCTGCTATTTAAAAATAGATTTTTGGAACTGTTATTTTTGTGTTACAACAGTAACAAATCTCTAGTGTTGCTGGTTACGATATTTTAAATAATGCTGATGAATCGATATTATTTAGCCGTTACTGGTCGAGTTATAGCCAGTTAGGTGCGTATTTACGCGAGCACGTTTTTATACTTGGTATTTACTTGTAAATACCGACGAAGTATTTTAATAATCTCGCTCCATCGACACTCGATGCGATTCTGCTCCTTATTTGTATGACTATAAGGATCAATTTTCAATGCAGAAACAAAAAGAGTTTATTTGTGCCAAGCATGGATATTATTATTGTTTTTTTGTGTTATACTTGATGAATATGAATATCTTCAGTATGATACAATGATTGGACTACTTCTGTCATAGAATAATACAGTCGACAAGAGTCGAATGTCAAATCTACCTACAATTTTACACGTTGCAAAATTTTTTAGTATTTTCTTTGATTCTGTGGCAACTAAGCTAACCTAAAACCATTATTCCCACCACAACTTTGATTGGACTTGTACTCTCGTAGTGTGTCTCAGTTTCAGATATTGTATCACGGTGGATGAAGCCAGCAGGAGGCTAACAGTTTGCATGCTGCTATGACTGATAATCAGCTGCAACTTCTGAGCAGTTCTGAGCGTGACAGACCGAAGATAATCTGAGTAGTTCTGAGCGTGACAGACCGAAGATCATCTGAGCGTGACTGACCGAAGTTTGGCAAGCATCATATCAATATCTGTTGGTTAAGAGCGTTCAATTGGCTCATAATGGTAAAATTAATAATGTTACTAAATCTAGTCCTTTAGAATTATTTATTGGTCGAGGTGCCACACCTCTAGATTTGTTTTGAATGGTGATCGATTTTTGTTATAATCATATGCCCATGATCGTGTACGAAAAATGCCTGAATGATTAGTCACTGTTAATGATGAGGTCAATGTTGACACTGATGATGGTTTTTCTGCTGCTGACATACAATACTTGAATAATCGGATGTCTATGTTGACTCCTGGATTTGGATGTTGATCTTGACGCTTATGCGGGTTGTCTATGTTGACGCCTATGCGGGTTGTCTATTTGACTCCAAATTACCTGTCGAATCCCATGGTGTGATTTCGGCTGGGAGACTATGTCTCTACTTTTGTTGAGCTTTGTATTGTCAGTAACAGTATGCTGATTTTGAATGATATGGTTATTTTGAATTATTGCAATTGATTGCTGTGGAAATATTTTTATTTGACTAATTCAGGATTTTTCATATCAACATACACGTATTGTTAAGGCTGTTTTTTTGTCAGAAATGTCGATCGATGTTCACTTAGAAATACTTATGGTGTGATTTCGGCTTGGAGACTGTGTCTCTACTTTTGTTGAGCTATATATTGTCAGTGACAGTGTTGTTATTTTGAATGATTGCAATTGAATTGCTGTGAGAATAATCTTCATTGTAATCTTAATTGACTAATTCAGGATTTTTCATATCGAAATACACCTTGTGTAAACGCTGTTGTTTGGCAGAAAGGCCGATCGATAGTCACATGTCTCTACTTTTGTTGAGCAAAAGTACGGTATGGTTCAAAAGTACCTGTAAATGGTTTATTTGAAATAAATGCTTTGAATTTGACTTTGTATTGTAAGTAACAGTACGGTTATTTTGAATGATTCCAATTGAATTGCTGTGAGAATAATTTAACTGACTAATTCACTCATTTTGGCTGGGACACTATGTCTCTGCTTCTGTTGAGTTATGTATTGTAACTTTGTAAGTAACAGTATGCTTATTTTGAATGATAACAATTGCTGTAAGAATATTTTCTTGTGTTAAGGCTGATATTTGTCAGAAAGGCCGATCGTTATTAACCTAGAAAGTTACATTTTGTTTGAGGACACGAGGTCGTGTAAAACGTCAGTTCTGGCCGTGTCGGAGACGGATATCAAATAAAACTATGGGTAGTTGTCAAATCTTATTAAATACAACTGTGGGTAGTTGTTAAAATGTGCAATTTGAATTGTTTTGTTTGTGTTATTTAATTTAAGTGATTTTAATATCAATTACTGTCTGATAAATCATAACATAATTTATTGAGTACTTGTAGTACACTAGAATTGAGTTTTGGAAACTTATTTCAATAATAGTAATCGTTGGTCTTCTAAAATACAAATGGTGACATGTTATTTTGATTTAAAACGATTTACTTTGTTAAACCACTGTTATTTATTTACGATAATTATTATTGTACAATTTGATTAATTTGCAATGCAAGTCTTATTAGATTATGCTAATTTTAGTGATTCGTATCAAGTAAACACGTGACGCACATCCGTGCGGCATTGGACAGAGTTGTTGTGGAGGGAGAACATGATATTATAAAAGAGCGTGCACTCTGTGTGCCAGTACACTTTTTAGTCTTATCTTGGATTCGACTCACTATAGAGCTCCTGCTCCCGACAAAACTGTCGGTTTACCTGGTACAGCACTGCTGTATATTTACATAGCTGTATTGGCTTGCTGCTACACTTTGTACTTGGGTGGCTTAGGCCTCTGTACGAACTGTGACCTTAAAGGTCTGTTCGAGTGACTGTATTTCTATTACTTGTTGTTTTTATTGTGTGTGTGTGTTTTTAAAGTGTAATTAGACTCTGTCATTGATATACTGTCTTGTTTATCCCAACAAAATGGGGACGCCAATATCCTGACACTATACCTTACCCACCGCTCGGAGGAAAACTCATCCATTCAGCTCCTACATGTATATAAATTATATTTGTTTTTAATTTTAAGCAATTACATCATTTATATTTAATTTTAATGTTTTGTGTTTAAGACATATTAGAGTAGGTCACTACAGTACCTATTAATACGTAAGTTACTACATCTCGTGGGATTTCCAGTAAAGTGTGCTGAGCCAACTGTCACGTTCGAGATAAGTTGGGATTTGTTTGTTTGTTTAAAACACCTCGAAGCTCGCGGGTCTCTGCGGGTCTCTGCGGGTCTCTGCGGGTCTCTGCGGGTCACTGCGGGTCACTGCGGGTCACTGCGGGTCACTGCGGGTCACTACGGGTCACCCTTGAGACTCGTACCGATGTGTGAGAACCACATGTGGAATGTTACAATATCTGTCATCCACAATCATCTCGCTTCGCTGAATTAAACTGTTTCATCAGTAGAGGGGAGAGGTAGTAACAGGATAATAATAATAATAATAATAATAATAATAATAATAATTTATTCAAGTAAAAAGTTAGTACAATTGTGATTTACATGAATTACAATTGAGAATGTTTTTAGTTCTAACTGTAATGTAGACCTGCCTGATCTAGGTTAATAAAAAAACCTGTGTTTCAGGCCATCTATTTAGATCAATCATTTAAATGAAAAACAAAATGAAATGGATGCAAAATAATAAAAGAAAAGAAGACAATATTTTCAATGACTTAAAAGTAACATGTTGAGTAACATTATTTTAAACTAGATTAAGTATGATATTATATTTAAACAAATTTACGAATAATATTGTAGCCAATAAAGTGGAGACTTAATAATTAATTAAAGTTAATTACATTAGAAAAGAGGCTTTATTTTACAATTTCTAGAAGTTTTTCCGTGTCTGCATAATTCTGTTTTGCTAAATATTCCTGAACTAGTAAATTACACCTATTATAACTTAGACTATAGATCTTTAGTATTCTGTTAAACTGATTATACAAGTAGGGTCCTAAAAATAAGTAGAATCGCTGAGCATAAGCATGTTTAGTTCGAAAGTTAGTGCATACCAAATCTTTTCTTCTTCTATCTGATGGTAATGGGTTAAAATAAAGGTTAGTATGTTGGAGCAAAATTACCTGCAAAACAAATAGTTGGCGTACTGTAAGGACCTTACATGCCATGTATAGTTGGTCTGTGGGAAATCGAAAGGGGCGAAAAGTAGAAACTTTTAAAACTGCTCTTTGGGCGCGTTCTAAGTGCAGCATGATCGATTTAGCGGCGCCACCCCATGACGTAATACCGTAGGTAATAATAGATTGACACAAAGCCAAATAAACCTGTTTAATTAATTTAAAGTCGGCTATGTTACGTAAGTTTTTAAAGATATATATTAGTTTACGCACTCTGTTGCACAATAAATCGATGTGTTTGCGGAAGTTTAGGTTTGCGTCAATCGTGATACCTAAATATTTTATATGGTCAGTTTTTGCTAAACTAGGACAAGTACATGCGATATCAGCACAATGAAGGTGACAATTGTTATGCGCTTGAATGCTTAGATTAGTAAGCGTTGGATAGGTGTTTCTCATTGTAAATAATAAGTATTTGGTTTTATCTGTATTTAAACTTAAGAGATTATCGTGAAGCCAATTAGAAACAGTATCGAAACCATTTTGTGCGTGCAAGGAGTGAGTAGTAACAGCTTAATAACTTGGTGGGTTTCGAATATTATTTCGAATATATTTAATTATAATTTACATTTTTCACCTTATATCGGGGCCTATGACGTCAGCATAACCAGTGAGTACTATTCACACGTCAGTTTGTGAATCCCTCCTCTCCCTGCTGAATGATGTTCAAACTTTTCCGACCACCTTCTGAAGCTTCCCGAGTTTTTACTTCAACCCTATATCAAGACGCGTCCCCGTCCACAGATTGTCCGAAGTATGTCATGTGAAGCTTGGAACTACCCTCAGGGGCTTCGCAGATAGCGGCACGTTCCCACGTGCTAGCTGTGACAAGATTGCGTGACACTTGTAACACTACCAGCGGCCGCGACGTGACGTGTTCAATACGAACGTGAAAGTTAGTCTCTCAAGCAAGTTGTATATATTAGTTTTTCAGTTCAGCGTAGCAGTGCCGTACCGGCGCGGTGACAGTTTGAAGCGAGTCATGGCTCATAGATGTAATTAATGTGAGTGCGGCCCACACTCGACGTGACGAAGCCAACATGTTGGAGTGACCCGGCAGGCTATCAACACGGCGTGCGTGCTCTCACACTCGACGTGACGAAGCCAACATGTTGGAGTGACCCGGCAGGCTGTCAACACGGCGTGCGTGCGCTAACTAGTTCAGCGCGGCGTTACGTGATCCCCCCCCCGCGGTCTGTACCTCGCTTAATTACAGCGCAAGCTTGATGAACCCGCCCTGCGGTCCACGACCACAGCTCCACCCAGCCCTATTTTTTCAGGTTTATTCCAACTTTCAACACTTATTTGTTTGGGCGTTGGAAACGAGGCGCTCTCGAAACTTTGTCCCCCCTCTCACTCAGTTTGAGCCAGCTCTATTTTCTCTCTACATACCACTAAAGGCTGTATATTTTAAGGCACTATGTCCATAATGTTCGCGGGTACAATTTAATGTAAGTAACTTCAAAATAAGAGTGATGCCAGCACTGTGTGGGCGTTGTGTTTCGATTCACTTTAAAAATACTTTTAAAACTACGAGATAAAAACAGTGCAAATTACTTTTGAGCGTTCTTTGTTATCTACGAACTATTTTAGGATTGAAGAAAACATTTTGTTAATTTTGAAAACAGGTGACTGATCAAAGGACATGCCTTGTGTTCCCCGTTCACGTACAATACAACGACACTGACTGACTCGCTGCCCTGCCCGACTGTGTGCCGACAACTTGGAAGAGTAGTAACGAGTAGCATCGCCAACACGCCCCCCCCCCCCGCGTAATTAGCGATCCCCGCCAACCCCTTCACGTACCCTCAACGAACCGACTAGGTAGTGTAGTAGTCACACCTCTGCGAGACGTGCAGCATTCCAAACTGTCGGCTTGTTTGGATACGGACACTAACAAGTCATAGAAATATTTTGTCTGTGCTGTATTAGGTACTCGCGAAGGGATGACATGCTGTAACAATAAACATACCTTAAAGAAATCTCTAGATCAATGTCTTCTTCTTTTGAATGGGAAATCATCAAATGACTTCTCCCGCTCTGGGCAAGAGGGAGTGTCAAACTATTACTGACTGAATAAACCCTCCTGTGTTCCTACGCCCTTTGCGTTCCAGGGCCGCGGTGACTCGTTCGAACAATTCCGCAACCCTGGCAGGTAGATCAATTTCTGGAGCCAAATGTGGAACCCCTTGTATAATTGGCTCATAATTTCTCGTCGGATTTTTACAAAAACAAAATCCTGTAAAAGATGTAGCCGTCAGCAGCAAACGTCTTCACGTCCGCCTTGAACTTTTCAGCTTGTTAATGTTTTCAGTACGCTTTTTTGAACTTCTCCCATAACATTTTCCTCCTACACATTGGCTATTTTTCAGATGGAGGTTCATGTCATCAGTTTTTGAAGTATCGCAATGAAGAGGACGCAAATATGCATAAGTTGTGTCCGCGACACTTGCGACGATCATTATGTTACTGCCATGACCAATTTGACAGTGTAATACGCATGAGCTGTGAGGAATTCAGATAAGGTGGATTTGCGCTATTTACCTAACATTGAATAAAACCAAACAATGCCGTGTATCGTGCATAGCTATTAAACACAACGCTGACAATGTGGGCACTCGATATGTGGAGCCGCGCGTCAAAACTGATCGAGTTTAGCGACAACCGACATAACCGTGCAGCGATCTGTGTTTCAATTTCATGGCTGGTCTGCTGCCACCCCCCCCCCCCCTGTGCCCCGGCGCACACACCCCCTACCCCGCGCGGGGCACTCAGCACACGCCGCATGTTTGCAGTGGTTTTGTAAAAAAATGTTTTTTTACAATAATGTATCCGCACACGACAGTGTCCGTCTGTCCGTATCCGCATCAGATAGAATTTTATATTAAGACGTGTGTTTCATAACCATCATTCGTAGTGTTATTTTATTCTTAATGTCCACCGGAAATCGAATGAGTAAGCGGCTTTCCAGTATTCCTTTTTCAAACTGGAGGCTCGAACCAATAGCAGAGCCTAAAACAACGCTCATATACGTTTCGTCCAATCACGGACCTTCATTTCAAGCCGCAATCTCAGCGCCATCAACAATGGCGTGAGTGTAAGATCCTGCGCAGCGTACTCTCCACGTGTGATCAGACTAAAACTAAATAAGTATAAGGGATTTTTGTTGAATCTGCGTGTGTTAATATGTTTTATGGAACTTTAAGTGACCTGTAAAGCCTAATAAACATTACCTACAGTTTGCTGGACGAGACGTACGTGAATCAAGGTAGAGCTTTCCTTCTGGTTGACGAAGTCTTGAGCGTTGCAGCCCATTTAATTCGACGGTGATAAGTACCACTATGGTGGCTGCCCCCAAATGTGCAGGTGACGCCTTCCTGACACAACGTGTTTTGTATTAGTATGTTTTTTATTTTAATTATGTAGCCTACGTGGGGTCACTGTGCTTTACGTGTCCTTACCTACTAGCACGCAGACTTAAGTAGCGGCTATCAGCTGATTAACAGAATCTGCTGTTTTTCTAAGTCAACTCCTTTTATCTCCGTGTTATTAGTATACGCCCCTTACGTGGTTACGTCAGTAACGTAACAGATATTTGAGCGCCGCTGGTTAAGACATCGCTGGCTCATGAAGAATGAAAAAAGAAATACGTATAGCAACAGATATAGCTGCGTCATAATGTTCGTCGTGTGTCATCTCATTTTACGCTTTCATTTGTTGGCTCCGGAAATGAGCTGCCTATTGTATGTGTTCGGAAATGTCAGATAACTTGACCATTACTTCCCGAATTCCCGATATTGAAAAATTATGCTCACATTACAGGTGCTATCATTGATACACATCAGATAAAGTGAAAGTCCGCAGGTCTTCAGAGTGTCTAAGATCTCTGATACCTAGAGGTATGTTTGTAATAATCGCACGTTATCCGAATTAACTCGTTTGTGGACTAACTTAACGTTACATCCTTCATGCTCAATTTCTTCGAACAGGAAGATAGAGTATTGTTAGGTACGACTCCGGCGCGGATGTCGATGGCTTTGGCTGCTTTGAATCAAATGGAGAGCGCCATTGTTCGTTTTGCGTCTCACCGGCGACCGCAACCTCACCATCTGCCCCACTGCCAGAGGCGCAGCTCGGCGGAGGCGGCGGCGGGCCGGCCTGCACGGAGCGGGGGCGGGCGCTATTTCTCTTTAATATTATCGTTAACCGGCTTTCTCAATTTGTAGTACAAAAAGTCCCTCTTTGGAGCTGTCACTAAAGGAACCGATCTACTTTATACGCTACCTTCGGCCGAACTGCTTCAACCCACATCATATTATATCTACTACTTATCTTTAATAGTAGATTAAAGCACCTCGCAATCCTCAATTATTATGCACGCGACTATGAATCTTATCCCGGCGTCATAAAAGTGAAAGAGGCGTAAGGAGCGCACCTGACAGCAGTTCGTCATCCTGTCATCGCGTCTAATTAAGTTAACCCGGTGTCGTCCGGCGTGCTCGTCGCTCGTCGCTCGTCGCTCGTCTGCACTCGGACGCGTCGCCGCGTGCTCTATCTCGCTCGCAGTGAGCACGAGCCGCCTCGTCGTGTCGACTGCCTGGCTCAAGAAAGTACGACACACACGGACAAGAGGTTTTGGACAATGTCCTTTACTATTTGCAGTGACTCCTCAATGGATTCCTTTACGACCAGATTGGGATGTGTGTAAGCATATCGCAAATCTGCCCATATCGGCGGCACGCCCCGCTGTTCCAAACTAAATTAACTAAAAAATCGGGATCAGAATGTTCGCGAGCTCAGCGCCTTTTAATAAATGAGCCTCCGTCGCTGATAGCAGCCGAACTGTGCCAAGCTGAGCCGAACTGCTCCGAAACTGCTCGTAACCACCGGCGAGCACTTTGATGAGCACCTTAACATAGTCGCAAAATCATTCATAATTTCATTGGTAGGAAGTGTAACATTTACAATTTCATCTACACTCACAACGTAATGTCCCAAATATGAATTCAAAAACAATTGTATAAACACACACATACATCACACAATTACACATCATATAACACACATACATCACACATCATATAATTTCTTTTTTTTATATTAGACTGAATGTCAATCCGTCTTTTACTTATTGACTTATTCTACTCAACGATGATTAAAAATTATTGGTTTATCACTTGTGGTTCGAGTCACAGTTCTATCGCTTAATTCTACCATTGCCCGTTTTTTTAATGGTACTCGTATAATGGA
The DNA here is from genome assembly GCA_947386135.1 of Melanchra persicariae. Lineage (NCBI taxonomy): Eukaryota > Metazoa > Arthropoda > Insecta > Lepidoptera > Noctuidae > Melanchra > Melanchra persicariae. Next base: position 171,546 of record OX376661.1, on the reverse strand, counting down.
GTGTGCTAGCTAACATATTGTAAATAATATTTAATTTTATGATTTCCATGTTGCTGGATACATATTTATTTTTTGTTCCTGTGTCTTAAAATACTTTGAGTAGTATTGTTTAATAGAAGTTCTTAAAACGTAACAGAGTGAATTTCAACAGGTCCTATAAAATCTTCATTTCCGTGTATTTTTTTATCTTAAGGTTTTTTTTTAAAAAAAAACGCTTTTATTAAAGTTTTTGAAAATGTATTGTATTCTTGCTTAATGTCTAGCAGATAACTTAAAAAACGAATGAGATATACAGGATTAAAATTCCGTGCCACGGCAATGAAACATGCGTGCACGGCAATGAAACAAGCGTCCACGGCAATGAAAAAACTGTGCCATGGGAATGAAAGAATCAATCCATGGAAATGAAAAAATATTATATCTCTCCGAGAAGGATAGGCAAACCCAGACAAATTGTGTATGGGAGTAAGATTTGGATAGATATTACAAAAGGAAGAATGGGAGTATGTATATGAATAAAGGCTGTAGTATTAAAATCTCTAAGTAGTGTTGCGAGTGTAATTCAACAGTCTTTCTGTACTTATTGTACCTACTCTCATTCTTCTTTTGTAATATTTCCTTGCCCAAATTTTACTCCCATACAAGTGTTGGAATCAAGACCTTATCCTCCTACAATATTGCGAAGTCATTGCACTTCGAGGAACATCTACTCCTGGAGCCTTCTTTTTAAGATATCGTTCTCTTTCTTTTCTTAGAAACTCCTCTCTTAATACAGGGTCGCTTCTTAATTTTTGACGTCGCTTTTCTTCCGCCAATCTTTTCCTCTCCTTTCTCTCCTCTTTAGATAATTTTGGTTTAGGCATCTTGGCATCCTAAAAATAAACAATCCATGATTAAAACCAGACTGTAGTATGTGGGGGTGCGTGCGTGCATCATTTTGGTAGGTTACCATGAAAAAATCTTTTTGTAGTTGACTGTACAGTAAAAACTCATCAAGTCTATCCTTAAATGTTTTATCGCATTGCAGAGAGAGTTAACTTGACAAGTCCTGTAATGTCAGTAATCGGTATTACCTGTACAACAGATAAAAGGTAATAAAGATATTTTCTTTGCCTAATTATACCATGGCGATGAAAACACAAGTCACGGAAATGAAATACCTGGCCACGGCAATGAAAATAAATTGTTTTACAAGGCATGGCAATGAAATTTTTTTTATTGCCGTGTCTTTTTTTCATTGCCACAGCAAATTTCGCCCACAAAAACCACGGCTATGAAAGCACGGCGATGAAAATCAGGGCAAAAAATATAAATAACAAAAAATCTATTAACTAATTGAAAAAATAAACACTTCACAAATAAACATAAAAGAAATGGCGTTCTATCGAATGCTTACTCAAGAAGACAAACTTGATTCAAAATGAGGTTATACCTATACACGGCGATGAAAGAAAAAATGTCCAGTAACATAAAAATTGAATAACTTACATTATGGCTCGAAAACGCAGGCACGTGTGTACGTCCTTCCACGTCGAGCACTTAGGCAGCACTAATAAGAAACGTTTAGCGCACCGCGGGGGGGACGCAAGTCATTAGGTAAAACAATATCCTTGAACATGATTAGGACACGGCGATGAACGGTAGTTCTGGGACAAATGAATTTTTATTAACCATTTGTTGTATTGTTTAAATATTTGAATAAATGTATTCCGTAACAATACTTTCAATATTCATGTATCAAATAAAACAAGGTTTTAATATAAATAACCAATAGATTTTTATCAATGAGGAATAATACACAACAAGGTGACGTGTGGACAAACACGGCAATGAAATATTTCGAGGTTTAATTAATTATTTTGGAGTATCCATTAATCCTATTAATAACATATTTAGTGCTACACGTAGATTTCTATTTCACCTAACCGGAAAAAAATGTTAGAACATTATAACTTTGTTTTTTAGTACCAATTTCATTGATGCCACGCAATTTTTGGTCCCGGGAAATTCACTCAACAGACAGATGTGTTGCTGGGGAGCTGGGGAGTTTGTTGCGCCACTTCTTCATCCCAGATAAAACACTAGGAAGTGGTGACGGGTGGGCGTTTTGGGGGACTGTCTTTATGTAAAATTTGACGTTCAAAAAGGCTCTCAGCCTAATTTGAATAAATGACTTTTGATTTTGAGACTTTTTTTTCATGGATTGGTAAAAAAAAAAACCATTGCAGTGTACATTTTCCTTCGATTTTCAAACATCATCATCTGCCTAGTCTTTTTTTCCCAACTTTATTGGGGTCGGCTTCCAGTTAAACCGGATTCAGCTGAATACCAGTATTTTACGTGGAACGGCTGCCTACCAGACCTCCACAACCCATTAGATGGGTAACACGGTACTTCTTGGCAAGACACTTCTGACAATTCGTAACGACTCGGATTTTCAAACAACTGAAATCCATCCCCGCCCACATGTCTCTTGCGCATGCGCAGTTGCAGTTTGTTCGTAATTTTGACTACTACGCAGCCACTCGTAGCCAACTTCAGAGGGGCAAAGTTATTTGACGAGAACTGTACTTAAACGATAAACAAAGAGGTTTTTCAAATGAGATTAAAGCTGCGTATTTTTTAACGCAAGGGGCTAACGCATTTCTGATGGCTTTATTTGAGGACATATCATTAGGGTCACCACCTCTCTGTACCCCGAGCGTCGAGTCTTCTCGCTAATGAGTTGTCATTGTGGCTGCTCGAGCCGATCGCTTCACTCGTGGATGTAGTGAGCTACATTAATCTATTGCTGTTACTTATACATAATACCAGCAGCTGTAATGGCTCACCAGAAATAGCCCTCATAATAATGTAGCTTGTTGTGGGTAGGTTCACGTGTGCACAAAATAAAGACCAGAGGGACAATTCTACTAATGTTTAGGTAACGTGCGCATTCGCCTGTCAGTCGCTATCTGTCAAAAAATCCTCAGTTTCTCCAAACATTTTGACAGATTGCGACTGACAGGCGAATGCGCACGTTGCTTAGAAATGATCGCGTCAGGGATGTATAAACTATATTACTGTAAATCTTCAAAATCCGTTCCGTAGTTTTTGCATGAAAGAGTAACAAACATCCATGCATCCATCCTCACAAAACGCATTTATAATATTAGGAGGATGTCAGTTAACATCCCAGTGTGATAGTCACATATCAATCTTGCTTCTTAACTAGAACATTACGGTCTAGGTAAACTTGCACTCAGTTTAGTGAAGTCTTACTTAAATGATAGACAGCAGCAAGTTCAAATAAACGGTGTTAATTCAAGGGGTTTAAAAGTCAAAATGGAGGTTCCACAAGACTCAATATTGGATTCTTTCCTCTTTTTAGTATATTGATGTTCTCCATCTTTTTAAAAAAATCAACCACAAATGGTGTTATTTGCGGACGATACGTTCTTAATTTTTAAGATTAATAGACGTTCTACAAAATCTTGACGACGTAAATAACGCCCTACAGCAGGTCCAAAATTGGTTCACTGCTAATAATTTAGTAATGAGAAAAAAACTAAGTGTACCTATTAGATTTGCTTTACCGAATATCAAAAGTAATAATTGCGACATAGTATTGAACGAGCAGAAACTTTAATTCGGCGAAAATGCGTTTTCCTGGGGATCACGCTTGACTCAAGGCTACAATGAGGTCCTCATTTAACATCTCTTGCGGGACGGAACCTTGTCAATAAATTTACGAAAACATTATGTATGTTCGGAAAAATATTCATCTTTTTAGTAAGATTAGTGACAGGTACAATTGAAAATGTTCGTGTCTTAAAATACTTTGCGTACTATTGTTTAATAAATTGAAGTTCTTAAAACGTAACAGACAGATGTGTTGCTGGGGAGTTTGTTGCGCCATTTCTTCTTCCCAGCTAAAACACTAGGAAGTGGTGACGGGTGGGCGTTTTGGGGGACTGTCTTTATGTAAAATTTGACGTTCAAAAAGTGCTGGCTCTCAGCCTAATTTGAATAAATGACTTTTGATTTTGATTTTTGATTTTTGAATTTTAATACTAGAAATAGGAACAAATTAGATCCACCCCGATTCAGTTTGGCTAAAGTACACACTTATTTTATGGGGTACTGTGTTAAATTTTATAATAAAACTAGCATTTCGCCCGCGACTTCGTCCGCGTGGATTTAGTAGGTACTCCACAAACTTCAACGCCCTCTAAACCCCCTTATAAAGGTTAGCTTTGGAAACGTGACATTTCGATAGCATCTGTCAATGCTATACAATTTTGACGTGTTGACAATCGCGTACGCCACGCCACCGTTGACAGAATCTCCCTTGTCTCGAGCCCTGGGGGTCGATTCTGCTATTGCAATCGTGTCTCAATGACCGGTCAATGATCGATTTTTGACGTATAACGTCAAACTTTTGACACATTTCCCATACAAAAACTGTCAACGTTGTCAAATATTCGATCACTGACCGGTCATTGAGACACGATTGCAATAGCAGAATCGAGCCCCAGGTCATCAGGCAGGTTCAGCGCAATTGTTCACCCCGTTCAACCCGTCAGGGCTTGATTATGCAAAAATTGTTAGGTACATCTGTTTCAATTATCCCGCTTTTAGTTTGTTCATTCCGACGTAAATTGAAGCAAGCAAATATGTCCTCCCCTAAAATCTTAATCACCCCTGCTTCACTCCTTATTATGTATCTAGTTTATTTTCGAAAAATCCATGTTATTCTTATTGTTTTATCGAAAACATTTAAATGCCGTGGTGTTTCAACTTCATCGGACCAAGCAATGATACAATTCTCCCCTGTTCGTTCAAGCCGCGACATTTTTCTTACTCCGAACATGTTTATTACCGTCGTAACTTTTGAAAGAAAGGTGCGATTTGAATAGTTTAAAGTGTAATTTACACGGACATAATCAACCTTAATTATCAAAACATTTAAGTGGATAAGGATTAATATCATGATACTAAAATCACCATTTTTTATTTCACCATGGGATTTGCTTGAATAATATGAACAAAAAGCGGTCATGGTGACTTATCCATAATAGTTAGACATATGGTATTCGGGACTTTTTTGTAGATATTGATGACTTCTATAAAACTGTAGTACATCACTTTACTCTATTGTCAATAGATTCCGCAGCGTACGCGATATAAGGATTTCTTCGCACACCTAGGGTTACATTATCGAAGTTTTCATACGGATCCCTAACTTTTTGAAAATGTTCTATAGCCTATGTCCATCACCGATAATGTAGGATTCTAATGGTGAAAGAATTTTTCAAATCGGTCCAGTAGTATCGGAGCCTATTCATTTCAAACAAATAAATCTTTCCTCTTTATAATATTAGTGTAGATGTCGCAGTAAGATAGATAAAGCCGTAATATAGTTATATCACTAGGGATATAATTATATACCGTAACATAGTTATACGAAAGCGATTCTTCACTATCTCACTAGGAATATAGTTATACCGTCGAAGTTTAGTGATATACTTATATTACTAGATTAAGTTCAGTGTTATAAATATATTAGGGTTTGTCTCAAAAAAGTCATACGAGTATTGTATCATATTGTCATTATATTGTAGTATATTAAAGCTTTTTTGAAAAATTGAAATATTTCAAAAGTGTGCTACTTTTTTGAGACAGACCCATTACTTGATTAAACTTAGTGAAATAAAAATCTACCATATATAATTAAATAAAACAAAATTTTATTGGTTTTATCTTTATTAATAAATCAACTTTATGTATCCTGCAGTTAGTTAGAATACTTTGTGACATTAACACGTATTAAAGTAATTATAATTAAAACGATATTTTTTTTAATAATAAAACATTCAAAATCTTTTAAAGCCAAACAGTTTTGAGATATCTTTATTTCTTATCAACAAGTTGAGATCTCGGTTTCTTTAAAAGTATTAGGTCTTTACCGATGAAATTGCCGTTCTGCAGTACTGGCCATTTCAAATCAAAATAATTTTTGTTTGGCTAAGAATTCTAATTTAAAATTAATTTTATTTTAAAAACATGTTTTTTTTTTTTCCAAAAGTAGTCATTGTTTATTGATTAGTGTTACATTTTCATCGCATTTCAATCTTTTTCGTCATCATGGATACGATAAAAATTCGAGTTATTATGGAATATGAGTACCGTCGTGGCAGCAACGCGGCACAAGCGGCACGCAACATCAACGACGTTTACGGAGCTAACACTACAAACCAAGGCACCACCTGTTATTGGTTTGCTCGCTTCCGTTCTGGAAATTTCGACCTGAAAAATGAACCTCGCGGTCGTCCGAAGCCTTTGGTCGACAATGACGAATTAAAGGCGATTGTGGAAGCTGATGATACACAATCTACGGCTGAATTAGCAGCAGCTTTCGACGTTAGCGTCAAAACAATATTGGTCCATTTGCGTCAAATTGGCAAGGTAAAAAAACTTGACAAATGGGTGCCCCACGAACTCAATGATCGCCAGCGCGAAGTACGCGTCGAGACGTGCCTTGCACTGCTCAACAGACACACAAATGAAGGAATTTTGAACCGCATTGTTACCTGCGATGAAAAATGGATTCTGTTTGATAACCGTAAGCGCTCAGCAAGTTGGTTGGATCCTGGTTCAGCACTTAAACAATGCCCTAAACGAAAACTTACCCCTAGAAAAGTGATGGTCACTGTTTGGTGGTCTAGCGCCGGTGTGATTCATCACAGCTTCTTACCAAACGGGGTGAGCATTACTGCAGCTGTGTACTGTGAAGAACTGAACACAATGATGGAGAAGCTGGCACATCTCCAACCAGCATTGGTCAATCGCTCGTCTCCGCTGCTCCTGCACGACAACGCGCGACCTCATACTGCACAGCAGACGGTCTCCAAGTTGGAAGAACTGGGGTTGGAAGCTCTCCGTCATCCGCCCTACTCACCAGACCTTGCGCCTACAGACTACTACTTTTTCCAGAATTTGGATAACTTCTTGGCGGGAAAAAAATTCAATACCCGAGAGGCAGTACAAAATGACTTTAAAGAATTTGTTGCCTCCCGTCCGGCTGATTTCTTTAAGAAGGGCATCAATAAACTGCCACTGCGTTGGCAAAGATGCATTGATTGCATTACTTCGATTAATACAAATAAAAAATACATGAAAAAAAATCGTTTAAATTTTTTCATACAAAACGGCAATTTCATAGGTAAAGACCTATTATTTTTTATTTTTTGTTCAGACAAGAAGAGGAATCATGACATCTAGAATTACATAGCACTGAATGCTTCTTACAGCTATTTCACTAAACTTAATCTAGTAATATAAGTATATCACTAAACTTGGACCGTTTTATAACTATATTCCTAGTGAGATAGTAAAGAATCGCTTTCGTATAACTATGTTACGGTATATAATTATATCCCTAGGGATATAACTATATTACGGCTTCATCTATCTTACTGCGACATAGATACCAATTGAAATTCTCGAACTGAATGAGGAAAAATTTAAAACATGCATAAAACGCACACTATGTAAACAAGCATTTGAACTGTTCATAAAAGGCAAGTGCGCGCAGGCTAGCTCTTTGCTGTGGGTTCCTGTCGATCTAACACTGGTCTATGTTCACCAATTCGACGAACGACGGCAACTTACAATAGAGAGTTCGAACATATTGATGTCTTCACATGCTCAATAAATAAGTTTCGTAGATTACTGTACGAGACACTTCTTGACTAATATTGATGCATAATCTAATTGTTTATATTATTATTTCTGTTTTGTATTCTATTTCTAAACTGGCGTAACTGTCATGCATGTACAGCTTACCCCCTAGCGACTTAAAATTTTAATATCAATGGTAACCTGTGAACAGCGCTGTGGGCTACATTATTAATTAAGTTATTGTTATTCCTGTTTGTAATATTATATAATGTAGCTGTTTGTTGTTCCTTTTCAATAAAATTTAAAATAAAAATAAAATAAAAGCATAATTATAAACTTGAAGATTATATCCTTGATACAAATGCTTGGCTAAATGCTGGTCCTGCTCCACAGTCTCAGCCGCTGCTTCCTCTAGTTAGGTTTTTATATTTGGAAGAGATGCTCACCCTTCTAATAATAATAATATTACACATTTCTTATGTAATGTTAGGAATAAACTTTTATTTTCTGTCCTTGCAAATTAATATTCATAGTTTTATAGAAGCATTTTTTATTTTCATATTCTGTAAATGTGAGTATCATGGAGCCTTTTATGTTAACAGATGGTTTCCTTGTTTGACATGAATGAGCAGGAGCAGTTGAGGGTGTGTCATGCTCACTCGAATGTCTCGCTGATGGTGGCGCGTGAATCGGATCATTCAGTTCCCTTCAAAATGGTTGAGCTGAATGGTGCTGATGCACGCGTCATGTTCGTGAACGGGCGCTTTCGGTGGAGACTGGTGATCTCTTAGCTTATTTCAATCCTTAATACTTATTTGTTACTTAGATTTTCTTTTTCTTTAAGTACATTGTTCTCACATGTCGAAGCAACAAGGATAATTTAACCAGGATTTTTGTAAATCATAAAATGGTTTAAAGAGTGTCCGTGGAGTTTCTTACACGTTCTTTTCCATAGAGATCTACGTTTTGGAACGTGCAAATATGAAGCTTCATGTTTTTGACTGACTGACTCTGACAATTCCCCTGGCCTCCCCCAAAAGGGGGGTTTACCATAATCGCCACGCTTGGCAGGCGGGTTGGCGATCGCAGTGTAGCTATTGCAACGTACAGAGAGAACGCTGCAGAAATTGTTTATTTAAAAAATATGCTTTGACTTTGACTTTATCAGACGTTGACTTGTTGAAAGATGCAGCTACTCGGCTCAAGTCATAATGTATGTACAGCCACACGGCGCTGTTCGTCTACAACACGGCGGTACTGTCCACGTGTACATACCGCGACATAACATAATGTATGTATCAGCCACACGGCGCTGTTCGTCTACAACACGGCGGTACCGTCCACACGTGTACATACCGCGACATAACATAATGTATGTACAGCCACACGGCGCTGTTCGTCTACAACACGGCGGTACTGTCCACACGTGTACATACCGCGACATAACATAATGTATGTACAGCCACACGGCGCTGTTCGTCTACAACACGGCGGTACTGTCCACGTGTACATACCGCGACATAACATCTGGTGACGTCACTTGCGCGGAACATGCGGGACTCGATCATTTACTGTTATGTTGTTACTGTAGTGGACGACACTCCAGCTGTAAGAGGAGCTAGACGAAATTAGAGATGTCTTACACAATAGTAGTGTTGTAGCACTGCACTGACTGATGATACGCGCGGAACACATTGTCGACCACTTCACTAGGTATTGTATGCGTAATTAGACACATTTGCAAAACTGATTTCAAGCTTCCTTGTACTAACGCTAATATTAAACTTTGTGACTATTGAGCAGGTACAGTGTAAAGTGATACTAGAAGTCATTTTCATCAGCCCAACATAGTAATTGTTCCAAAATTTAAAAGCGCCACTACAGCTTAAGGGATATTTTGTACAATATTATGTGAATCCAGTACTAGCACGTCAAATCCTAGTTAATAATAATAATAATCTTTATTTCAAAACAATTTACATTATTGTGTCACTATGTGGTAGACAGTTGTTAACAATCGTTTTATAAATTGTAAGTCTCAGTTATTAGAATCTCTGGCACCCAAGCTAAGATCAAACTTGTGTTATGGGTGCCAGGGCTCTCTCATATTATCACTAAGTAAGGTAGGATTACAATTTGGAGGTACATAGTGCCTTCAAGATCATCAGCAACAAAAAGAAGGGATAGTTTTTTTGTTTTTAAATAAAGATAGAGATATTAAAATGTATGACAATAAGATAAATCTAAATCTAAAGCCTCTTCCTTCCTTTCCTTCGTGTGTATGTGTGTATGAGGGTAAGGGTGTGTAGGTGCGTGAGTGTGTTATGTGATGGTGTGTATATGTGTATGTGCCTCAGTAGCACTATAGGGGATATGAAAATTGTGTAGGTATGTGAGGGTGTTAGTGAAGGGTGTGTGTGTATATGTGTGCAATGATGTTGGTAAGTAAGTGCATGTTTTTATTTGATAAAATGTTCTAGCTCCTCATATGTAAGACTCGAAATCCATTTGCTGACTATATGCTTACATTTAAATTTACATAGTTTATAAATGTTGCATTCTTTGTTTACTTTATTGTAGATGCGGCTTCCAAAGACTCGATAATGTCGTCGAGCCATTTTAGTCCTATGCCTTTCTGATGGACAGACATCCGTGTATCTACGTTTTTCCCGGAACTGGTTAGGGTTATATTGCAGCGTTACATGTTTGCGCAGTATGGTGTTGAGCACAAAAAGCTGTCTAACAGTCATGACTCGGCAGTCTTTGTATAGTTGTGTAGTATTATACCTAAAGTGTTTGTAAGTCATGACCTTGAGTACAGCTCTTTGCGCTCTTTCTAGTTGTAGCACGTTACTTTTAGGAGCACCACCCCAAACGGTTATACCAAAGGCTAGTATTGACTGACATAGTGAGAAATATACCATTCGTATAGTATCGAAGTCAGCACAATGTCGCAGGTGTTTAAAAATTGCTATCATCTTTCTCACTCTGCCGGACAGCATCTTAATTTGAGTGTTCCATGAAATAAGGCTATCTATCATAATACTAAGATATCTGACATTGGTAGTTCTAACCAATGGTGAGCAGGTGCATTGCTCCAATTGTCTATCGCAAACATGAGCTCGGATGACAAAAGACTCATCTGGTTGTGAGGATGATTTCATTGAAAAGGTGACGTAGTTTGATTTTCCAACATTTAGTGTTAGAATATTAGCAGACAGCCAGGCCATAACAGTATGTAGCGCTGATTCTGCTCGTTCTTGAACTTGCTGCCAGTCTTGCCCATGTACGAGAAGAGCTGTATCATCTGCGTATGTATATATGTTACAATATGGAAGGAGTAGATTACATAAGCTATTTACGTAAATCAAAAATAGTGTAGGTCCCAGAATCGAGCCTTGGGGAACCCCAAAGGACAGAGAGTGTTCGTCACTTCCGTGAGAACTGATCTTTGTACATTGAGTACGCTCAGAAAGATAACTCGTAAGTAACGCCAACGCAGAACCCCGCACTCCTATCCTCTCTAGCTTATTGATTAAGGTGGGAACAGAGACAGTGTCAAAAGCTTTAGACAGGCCTAAGAAGATACCAACACATTTGGAGCCTTCATCAAGTATCCTAACGGCATTGTCAACCAAGGCACCAACAGCATCTTCGCAGGATTTGCTTCTGCGGAAACCGTATTGGTTGCCTGATAGAATATTGTGTGCTTCCAAGAAGTTCATTAGCCGATTGTTAATTATCTTTTCAATAATTTTTGACAAAGCCGGTAGGACCGAAATAGGTCTGTAGTTATCGACACTGCCTCTGTCTCCACTCTTATGAACAGGGGTCACGATTGCTTTTTTTAAGACTCTTGGGAAAACGCCTTTACTGAAACATAGGTCGCAAATGTGTGTTATAAGTGGAACCAGGACTTGTTTGTTCATTTTTATCATCTTAGCTGTAATTCCATCCCATCCCGCAGCAGAATCACTTCGAAGACCCATGATTATTCTTTCCACTTCAGTGTGATCCGGCGTGAGAAGAACGAAAGAGTTTAGTTGAGAGCTGTCCTGTAGATGTGGGGAACAATTTGTTATCTTAGTCTGTCTAGCCGCAAGGTTACTGCCAACATTAGCAAAGAAGTCATTAACTTTATTTATAGAAGACTTGTAGTCCAGTCCAGAACTAGTTAGTAGTTCTGTTGGAGGAGATTTAGAACTTTGTCTATTCACAATATTATTAATTACTTTCTATGTTTGTTTGGGGTTATTTTTAGTCATATTTAGTTCATTTTTTTCATAGTTTCTTTTCAATCGATTTAGTAATTTATTACAAAAGTTGCGATATCGAAAGTTGGTTATTTTTAAGACACAGTTATCAGGTGACGTTTTGTGTTTTCTGTGCAGCTTATCCCTATTTCTTATACATCTCAGCAGTTGTAAAGTTTGAAGTTCATTCAGGTCTTGAAACTTAAGTTGGAGTTTATGTTAGGAGGCAGGTAGCAATGAGCTCGTTGTGCTGAGCGCTACCCATACCGCTTGCTATTTGATGACGTACTACATTTTCAAGATAACTGTTGTACTTACTGCTTCTATTGAATCCAGGTTATTTTCACTGTGACTATCCCACCCATAAGACTTTTTGAAAGAATGGCTCCTACCGCGCTTCCAGATATTACATCCCGAAAACAAACAAACGATGTGGTCCTTATATAATATTTGCAATGAAGCTGCGGGGGTTTCCACATCCACAGGCAAGTCAGAATGCTTCTGACGCAGTGGTGGAAGGCTATCCGCAAGGAGGGCTGATGGCCAGAGCCGCGGGAGTCCGCTCGATGCGTGACGCACTGGACGGCCGCGCGGCCGGTGTGGCGAGTGTGGCGACTCTTGGTGGAGGCCCACCCATGTGAAACAGGGGACGTTTTTGACGATGAAATAATTAGATCTTTAACTAAAACAATGAAGATCAAGCTCACATCGTTTGAAAATTGCAGTAACTGTGGTTCTCATGGTTGTCGCTAACATCAAACTCGCAGCAAACGAACAGAGTTATTTTTTTTATTTATTACTGGGCTAGCTCTTGACCTCGATCACGCCTGATGGAAAGCGATAGATGAGGTCCATGATGAAAGCGAGCGTGCCCAGAAGATGCCTTGAGGCACTGCGAACTCCGGTGGGAGGGTGGTCGCGAACCAGGCGGGCGTTAGCCCTACCACCGCAAGGGAAGGATTGGCCAGTCTTATAAGGTGTTAGGTGCGACTGTCCAGGATGCGCCGAGCGCTCGGTTCAGTTGAGTGTCTGATGGAACAAATTGCGCTACACGAGGAGGCTCCTTCATGCATCCCAAAAAAGTTATAACATCAGCTACGTGTTTGACTTTCATATAACGTCGCAGATCTAGCCAAATATTACTTCCAAGATTAATGTTGTCCACCGAGGTGCATTCTTGGAAACTAAGAGTTGTCTGAATATGAAAGCACTCTGAGACCCAGGCGGGCTGATTTCGGAACGCCCCGATAATATTGTTTGTAGCGCTGTTCCGTTTGTGTTTGTGGCGACGACCGACAGAAGTACGTCTTAATCATAATTATAGCTACAGTCACTGCTTTGTGCTTTGCGATACTTACTTACATATACTTATATTATTCATACAAACTTTTTTACCATTACTTATGTACATCCACCCTTAACAGACGTCACGTAAGGCCACAATACTGTCAAGGGTGTGACGGTACATGAAAATATATGACAAGTTGAAGGAACCTACGAAAACCTACAAGCCTAACAGTCCCTACGACCCTAAGCCCTATAAGCCCTACAGCCCTAACCTACCATGTACCTAGTATGTGATATATAAATAAGTTCAGGATGTCTGCACCATGCGACCTAAGGCTACAGACGGCTAGTGGCCAGGAATTCCAGGTTCGGGAAGGGTACACTCACTGCCAGTCCCGCAGACTCACGAAACTGATCAGAGATGGCTATAGGTGCCTTGGCCACAGTGAGGGGTAATGAGACAAGAATATAAAATTCAAATCTGATTTATTTACAAAATGTTCTGCTTATACATATAGGTACTACTTTTTCTTAACACATAATGTTATACAAATTCTGTGTCCTATGCGTGTAAGATGCAACCAAATCACTATTTTAAGTGCTGAGTCAATGACCAAAGGTAACATTGAACAACTTAGTTTCTAATTTCAAATTCTCGATAGAAAATTTGGAATAAAGTATCCGCATATCAGTATTTTAGTAATTTAATGGTTATAAAGTTTTATGAATTTTGTAACATATAATACCTATTACATTTTGCAAATACATACTAATATTATAAATTCGAAAGTAACTCTGTCTGTTACCTACTACGAATTTGGATCAAAATTGGCTAACTTTACATAGATTATGATCTGGATTTGGACTTACGATACAGTTGGTTATAAACAACACTCTTACAATACGTCAGCTTGCGGCGAGCTAACAAGATGAGGCTGGTGATCCCTTGCTGACCACCCTGAGACGAAATACCGGAACATACATGGAGCTCAAAATCTTTCGCGGGAATCATCACACAGATATGTGGAGTGGACCTGTTCAAACAGTGCCAAAATAAAATTGTCAGTTATCATGTAGCTCAGCTTAGAACTATAAGGGTTCTTCCACACCCTTTCTAATCCATTGAGGCATTTCTCCCCCCTAGGGAGCTAGGCAGTGGGGGGAAGGAGTTTACAGCGCCTCATAGTCATTAATGGTAATTTCTCATTTATTGAGTAGTCGTCGCTGGTCGCGCAGTTCGAGGTGCGAGCGACTCGCAGCCGGCCGGCGACGACTAATTCATTACAGGTGAACATTGTACACACAAGCTACTATTACTACTCGAACTGAACTCACTGCTGTGGTAATAAATAAAACCATAAAGATAACGTAGACATTTCCTGCGCTATAAACTGTGCGCAATAACTTCCCGAAGTGAGAGCTTCGCACAACAATACGGACCTCGACTTCACAAACAAAAAATACATTTAAAAGAAGCCAATGAAAATCTTAATAACTCGAGTAAGTCTTCAGGCATTGTTAGTTTTTGTGTTGCGACGCATTGTGGGCACCGCTCAGCACTACTTCGCTCCGCTCCGCTCGCGTTTTGTACAACAATGCTCGCTAATACCAAGGACTTCTAAAAGGTTTTCCTGTAATTATTAAGTAGGTACCACTATTATTTGTATTTGTTTTATTGCAGGCTCAGTATTTTTGGAGACAAATTGAGATAAGACCTTTGCATTGTCAATTTTCATCTATGTTCTTGAATAAATTCAAAATACGCCTATAGGAACCTACAAAGCCCTTTCATTTGATATGGCACACGGCTCAGTTTGAATAACTTTAATTTTAATTTTCTTACATATCGCTTAAAACTGAATATATACTGATTTATTAACGTTACGCGTCCGAATTATAAAAGTTCATATGTGTACCTAATTTCAACTGAATCGGTTCAATAGATTCCGAGCATATTGGATGTGACTGACGGATAGACAGACACACGAGTGATCCTAGGCTCCCGTTCTTTCATACGCCAAAAACATAATCGCCTTGCATTCCCCAGTCTGCTAGAGAGCATTCTTGTATACACTATGCGAGTAGCGGCGCAAGTGGTGCGTGACTGCAGTCGCGATAGTGACCTCGAGCGACTCGACACGCGCGACACGCGATACGACACACGACACGCGAACGCGAGTAGCGGCGCAAGTCACAATATAAATATGGACAGTAGGGAAACTGCCTACAAACGCTCGAAACGGCACACTCACACAAACATGCACACCGACGAGACTCCTAAGGTAACTTCGCGGGACTCGCAGTAGCGAGAGCCCAGTCAAGACGAGTGGTCACGTTCAACTTTATCTCCGCGATCGTTTTGAAAATGCCAGGAAAGTATTGCGTAGGATACGGCTGTTTGAACTCGGCTTCATCAAAACCGGAGCTATCGTATTTTAAACTTCCTGCTGATATTGAAAGGTAAGAATGATTTCTAGTTATTGTTATTTAATCGTTATCGAATTACATATAAGTCCGTGTGATCGATCATAATGAATTCGTGAACTTACTTGTAAATCATGAATGCGGCGGTTTTGAGGGTATTTAAAGCTGATAGTGCAATAGTGATAGTGGTAACAATAAGTACATCGAAGATGGCGACTGCAATAGGTATTCTATATCAATATTTTCGCCATGGGTGTCGTTTTCATGTTTTTCGAGGGTGTTGAAGCCGATAGTGCTGTCAAAACGTGAATCCAAGATGGCGGCTGCAATTGGTATCAATTTTTTCGTCATGGGTGTCGTTTTCATGGTTTTCGAGGGTGTTGAAGCCGATAGTGCTGTCAAAATGTGAATCCAAGATGGCGGCTGCAATTGGTATCAATTTTTTAGTCATGGGTGTCGTTTTCATGGTTTTCGAGGGTGTTGAAGCCGATAGTGCTGTCAAAACGTGAATCCAAGATGGCGGCTGCAAAAGGTTACAAGTTTTTCGTCATGGGTGTGTGTATTTTTATGTACTTAATGGGTTTTTTAATTACTAGATATCACACGCATTTTCGGATTGAAACACGGTACGGTTCGTAGCCGCTCATGAGCTCAGCCCGCGCGCCACCTGCGCTGCGTGCGGCGTCTACCGCGCGCCCACTCCGACGAGCGCCCGACGAGCGCGTGGTTCGCGCCCGCGCGAACCACGCCACCGCCACTGTCCACCGTATATTATATTGTAGTCTGTGGTGCGAACTGTGACGCGACACGACACAGGATTTTGTTCTAAATTCGAGTTAATAATGGCGAGTTTGAACAGAGCTCAGCGACGATGACGTCAGCAGGCTTGCGAACATTAACGCCTTAACTCGGGGCGCGGCTGCATCAAAGGTCATTCGTGCGCGACTGGTTAATACCTAACGTAAACGTATTTCGAGTGAATAGATTAGCAGAGCAGCGGCGACGGCGACGCGGCGGGCGACGAGCGACTCGGATTGCGCCCGGCGCTCGTTAAACCAACAAAATGGGGCGGTTAATGCGAATTTGAATAGTCCCCGTTTGTATTTAGACGTTATCCGGGAATCAATTAGGTAATGTTTTAATTGAATGGGTTCATTAAACGCCGGCCGCGGCCACATGACGCACACTATTTATAGCTGCGCTAAGCAACTTTCTTCTTGTTTTCGAGCCGACGACTACCAAGCTACTTTTTAGGTATCTTGTGCCAGTAGGCAGCAGCGCAACCTAACATGGCAGAGAAACCTCTCGCCAGCGGCGTGCGACTTTCTCAAATATACCTTTTATACCTATCACTGTGTTTTCGCGAGTCGCGTCTGAGATTCTGAGGGCAACACAACAATCACATTCCACAGTCGTCTGAGGTTGAGAGCAAGTGGACAACTAGCTATGAACATTTGCTTCAATATTTCTAGATGCCCGCTGTTCGGACTAGCTCAGAAACATGACAGTCACAGTATCATTACAGTCGCAGGTCAGACGTACCGCCACAGTACCGTCACAGTACCGCCCTGGCGACCAACTCACCAGTCATGCAATCTAGTTAACTGATAGTACACACAATGTGCGCCTGTTCCCGACGTCGACCACCTGACTCTTATCACACCTACATACTTACATAGACCTATACTATGTGAATTCATGGACAATCATTACAAATAATGGTGCCTTACTTGGTATCCATTTCCATGAAAAAAAAGCTTTTAATCGAGAAGTTGTGTTTTCTGAAGTAAATTATAAAACAGCGTGTGAGCGTCTGACAACATTTTTAGCTGTCAGTGGGTGGTTGTGCATACCCGCAACAGACACGCTTAGCGCGCGGCGACACTTAGATTAACAAACTTCAGCTTTTACTGTGGAAACGTTTGGCCGCGGAGGCTCTTTGATATCAAGCCCCCTCCCGCCGCCTCACCTCACGGCCGCCCTCGCCCCACGCCACCGAAACCAGCACACAGTGGCAAAAAGACAAGCTCGGAAAATCCTTTAGCGCGCACAATAGACGCGGCGTGACCTGGAAACGCCTCAAAAGATGTGCCGCTTTGAAGGAATGAAGACGTCTTGTATAATGCACCGGGCGGCCGGGGCGGAGCAGCGGGGGGGGGGGAGTATCACGCAACTCTTCACCGCTTTTGGATATTTTCACCTTTTCCTTGAGCGGCGCGGATTCAATTATTTTTCCATTAAGCTCCCCGGTGCGGTGCGGCCGAGGGCGAGAACACAGGGGGTTTCAAGCAATGTAAAGTTGCCAGACATTCATCTCGCTTCTTAAGAAATTAAGTAGGTAAAAGATGTGGACAGTACCATCTGTGGGCGGTCGTGGTGGTGTATGTATTCCCAGCGGAAAAAGGTCGATTTTCTTAATTTCAGTTATGCAGATATTTAGTGTATGACGTCGTGTAAATGTGTATGGTAAGTACGAATTTGTGCATCCAACCATTGGGGAGTTATTCAACAAAAACTGTTTCCGCTGGAACTACGTCATCCCAGCGGCACTTTTTTTTCCTATGGACGTACAAGAAAAAAAATACATGCAATAATTAGTGTGTGATGAGAGGTAAATGTGTATGTTTAAATGAAATTTGTGTGTCTTAAAACTTCGAAGATATTCAAGTTTCCGCTGCGCTGACGTTTGGCTATTTGATGGAAATCATATAAATCGGTTTAGTGCAGAGTTGATTTTTATTACGCACGTTTCTATGAATTTGTGTATGTTTGTGAAAACAGATTTTGAAAAAAGCATACCGTTTAGGAGATATACACGTAAAGGTGAAATATGGTTATTAGGTCCAAGTACTTAAAATAGGAACTTTAGAGCCTAACTTTTAACGTTTATTTGTATCTTGTAAGGGTCTACAACGTCTTGCCAAGTTTCATTTATGTGCGCTTAGTAATTAATGAGCAATGGCATAATTTACTACGAATGGGCCGTCATTCGAAATGTGTCGAGCGGTGGCAAGTTAACGCGTATGGGTAGTAGTTACAAACAAAGACTACAATAAAATACTAATGTGCACCCAAGGACAACGTGCGTATGCGCTGTTTATTTTGCCGCAACGTAATATTATGTACCTATTGGACTCGGTTATTGACATAGTGTAAGTGACTGTGACATACTTATTGAGCCAGTAGTGAGAATGATTAAAAGATAAACAAGGTAAGTACTTCCTAATAAAATACCTCATGAAAATGTTATGTGTTGGAAGGTAGGTTCAAGTGACACTCGTTGTTACTTACATCTCGACGACGCCGAAAGCCTAAAAGTTGTCTATATCTGCTATGTATAGATTCCAGTGCATACCTACAGTGTTTATGACAGCCATGTAAATACTTATAGTTATTTGATGAAAGTGGGTTCAGCTGTTCAAAAGTTGCAGTCTCTTATTCGAACTTGTTTCGAATAATAATATGTGTAGGTAGGTACCTTTTATTTTCTAGGTAGGTACTTTGAAGTGTGAGACGAGAATTTCGTTTGTTCTTGTTTGCATTTATTCAAACCACAATTAATAGGTACAATCCCGCAATAATATTACGTAGGTACCTACTTATTTTTAACCTGTCAGGCATTGCAAGCGCGAAACACAGAACAACAGTCAAGTCCCCGCCCGCATTTTTATATAATACAAGCTGTTGCCCGCGACTTCGTACGCGCATATCCCGTATTTTCCCGTTGGAATTCCCGTTCCCGTAGGTATTCACGTTCCCGTAAGAATATGCGCTAGAACGTAGGTAAGTAGGTCGGTACTGCACTACACTATAAACCTACCTTCAAATTGAGTCAATTACTTAGTACTGATCTGTGATTGTAAGACATACTTATTTGTTGCTGTAAAAGCTCTAACGAGAAGACCAACTTCCGAAAATTTACTAGTAGGTACTTAATACCTAAGATTTACCTATACATAAGTATTTGAGCTTTTACAGTAGGCAACGTATTTCTTATTTATAAAAGACTGATTCTTTATATCAATGTGTGGTGGCGTTGTTAGCGGCACAATAAATCTAACAATAATTTGATTTTATTTGATGTTATTATTACTTTGTTAATAATGTTTTTTAATTTTAATAGTCAGTAACTAATAAATAATTTTTCACACCACCTGATCGAAAACGTCAAATTATATGTCATGTCAACCTAACCTAAAGTGAGTCATTCTTGGCCGGTGGCACTGTCGGGCAATAATATTGTACTGGATTTCATTATAACCCGCTGGTCAATAATGTGATTTAAATTTGGAACCTCATCTATCTGCTCAATTGGCGGTATATTAGGTACTTACAACGCCTTCTGTCTCTGTCTCTCTCTTTCTGTTCCAGAAAGAGGAAAGATATTCTCGATACTTTTACTACTTAGGGATGATATTCTCGAATTTCTACAAAATCATAAGGATTGACCAGGGTCCAGGATTGAAGATAATATTATAAGAATAATTGGTTATGTACGGATTATTGTATTAAAGGATAAGAATAACACTTAAAACCCATTTATAGTCGATTTATTAATTTAAAAACTATTTTCTCGAGCATCTCCTATGACGTTCTAAATTCAAATTGCATACAGCCGCGTCCGAACCCATCAGCTGATATAAAGCTCTGTATAAAGCTTTGAGTACACATAAATTGTATTAGGTTGCTAACATTAGGCCTGCACATATTTACTTACCCACAGAGAAGTAAAAAAAAAACGAAAATCGAGTTGGTCGTGGCCGCTATGTGGTAGATATACCGAGTGGAACGCAAAAAAGGCGCGGATATTGCAAATCCGTATGGTATTAAACTAACTTTTTTTAAGTAGGTATACAGTATAGTTCTAAATACATATCTCTACTTAGTGTTTGTAAATTTGAAAAAAATTGTTTTTCGTATTATGGCTTCTTATTTTCTCACAGGAGGTGTGAAAAGTAGAGTATCCTTCTCGGGGATAAAGGTGTCTTTGCCTAGGGCTAGCTTGAATCCCTCGCTGCATTCAGGATTCTTGTATTAACTCCCTCGCTTCGCTCGTGAGTTAAACTCTAAACTCCTGAATCCTTCATTGCGTTCGAGATTCAATATGACGCCCGTGACACAAGACACTGCTTTATCCCCTGGGTGCATAATCTACTATTAAGAGTATAAAGTTAATGCAGTTGTTTCATTTTCTGCGCAACGATTGTGTACGCGCCTGTACGAACCTATTAAACACGATAACGATTCTATACTGGAAATTCTAGAACGTTAGCTCTATGTACTGCACGGCCGCTTTTTTGTAGCCATTCAAACTTGGTCGGTTTATCCATGTAATTCGGTTGTTTTGGTATTTTTATTATATCTCTTTAATAATTGAGCGTAATGAGCTGAAATTTTACATATGAATAGTTGAATTAATACACTAAATAGTGGAATATGTTTTATTTTGCTTTTCCATTAAAAAGTCCTACAATCGGATGTCATAAAATATAGTGGCCCATTCGTAGTAAATTATGCCATTGCTCATTAATTACTAAGCGCACATAAATGAAACTTGGCAAGACGTTGTAGACCCTTACAAGATACAAATAAACGTTAAAAGTTAGGCTCTAAAGTTCCTATTTTAAGTACTAAGACCTAATAACCATATTTCACTTTTACGTGTATATCTCCTAAACGGTATGCTTTTTTCAAAATCTGTTTTCACAAACATTATACACAAATTCATAGCAACGTGCGTAAAAAAAATCAACTCTGCACTAAACCGATTTATATGATTTCCATCAAATAGCCAAACGTCAGCGCAGCGGAAACTTGAATATCTTCGAAGTTTTAAGACACACAAATTTCATTTAAACATACACATTTACCTCTCATCACACACTAATTATTGCATGTATTTTTTTTCTTGTACGTCCATAGGAAAAAAAAGTGCCGCTGGGATGACGTAGTTCCAGCGGAAACAGTTTTTGTTGAATAACTCCCCAATGGTTAATATGACGTCGAAAAATTCCTCCGCATCGCTGGCCACTGGTAAATGTGCCCAAAAAGCTGACAGCATTGCCACGTTTTATGGCAATGATAAACCTCTGTCCAAGGTAAAAGCCAGCCCTTTGTCAGGTTGGCCGAGTGGGTCACGCAAAGTGTCAACTCAAGTGACCCCACGACCCGAGAGTTTCAACCCCAAACGGCTCGAAAATATAACTACCGACAAAGTCATTGTGTTTCCGCCGCTTGAGGTTCTCCGCAGCCGCAGCCGCAGCCGCAGTGGCAGCGGCAGCGGCAGCACTAGCACAGCTGGAAGAGCTAGGAACATGGGATGGCGAAAGAGTATCGACACAAGTAGCGTCCCACGCATCTTAAATGAAATAACGACATGCCGTCCGGTCTCTTGGTTCTTCTCTATCGTTACATCTACAATAATATTATCCTCCTCATGGTACATATTTTTCCTGTAATATCGCAAAGATGAACATTTATTACACAAATAGCATGAGAAAGCTTCACAAAGATTGCTTTCAAAATAAATCAAGCGGCGCGACACATTCACAGGTATGAAAGCCTATGAAAGTGATTCAGAGCGCCCTTTCTTACGTCGCGGTCGTGGTATGTACTCGTACCGCGCCGGGAACCAGCTAGCGTTCATTTTATCGACGATATTCTTCACACTAACTCGTGCACACATGCTGCAGTACCTACTGACGAGCACAAACTTGTTGTACACTGCCTGCGAGATCACGAATAGCTAACACTAAGTATCGAGCTCCCCACGAGAGGAGGCCTCTAAATACTCGGCGTGATTCTATTAGACGAGCACTTGAATGAACAAATAGTTTGCTTTATTAACAAGGCGTATAGTATCGGAACGAGCGCGGCGTCCAGTGTGAACGCCACTCAGTCCCCATGTTGTCATTAATTAACACACAAACATGGATCTTATGTCACGGTCTCACGGTTCTATTTCCAACGAGAAAAATGCTGACGAGTCTGCCAAGATGCTACTTTGTCTCGAGAAATAAATTTACATTGTGAGCTTGATGTGAGACGAGGCTGGCGAGGGGAGGCGAGCGAGTGTGCAAGAGCACAACAGCATTACGTGTTAATCTGCATCTCATGAACTGCACTCCGCCGCGTCCACGCCCCGCGCACGCCTCGCCACTCGCGAGCCGGCCCGCCCCGCTCGTGGCGAGCGCTTCACGCGACAGTTCGAGTGCTCGCTAATCTTTACAACGGCCTAGCGAGGGGATATCACTGTGTTTGTAGACGGGAACTGGCTGAGGATGCTGGCAAGGATAACAGAAGGCGACGTTTGAACCAGCACATGATATGTTACCACCATCAAATAAATACAATGCCAATGTCCAAATTATACAGAGTGATTGGTAATTAAGTGCCTTCCTTGAAATAGGTTATACTAGAGCTGATTTGCAACGATTATGACCCCGAAAACTTGGGGTCCCTTTTGGGTGGTTTTCGAGTTATCGATGCTTTTAATTTTCTGTCTCACGACCAAAATTTGAAAAATGGTGAGAAATCTGTTACACTCTGTATAGTGTGGTATTATTCTTTAATACCTTATTTAAAACACTTACGTGTAGCATTTAGCTTATATTTTTACCCGACTACGGCGAAGCAAAAAGGAAGGTTATGAATTTGACCGATATGTATGCCTCATAACTTGTAAACCATTTATCATAATTTGACAAATGAGGTGTCATTGGAAGCGTCTACATTGTCCGCTGGGTATAGGCTGGGTAATGTTGCAATGAATAGTATGTGGCACCCTCTAGGGCGCATTAAGACACGAATATATATATTTTTTTAATAATTATTATGATCGTGTTGAAACAAAAGGGCTTAATTAGCACATTTCAAATAAATACATGTTATTGATAAGTGTCGAAATTTGAACCACAAAATAATCCTTTCCAACTTTCATTGAGCAGAAAATACAAAATTTTTATGATGTCTCGGAAAGACTTTTCAAAATTAACATGCATTCGGCTTTTACATTTATTCGATACTTTTATAGAATAGAATAGAATACTCTTTATTATGTACACCACATAAGTTACAGAAAATATAGATGAAGAAAACATAACATAGGGTGACACAATGGGCGGCCTTATCGCTAAAAGCGATCTTTTAAAGACAACCTTTGGATAGATTTTGAAGAGAGAAGGAAAGACAGTACTGTAGGTAGTCTTAGGTGTAATATATACAATAAATATATAAATAAATATATATACAATAACAATTATGAAGTAAACAGCAGAGAAACCAAGTAAAGACGATTAAAGAGAGAGGTAGTGGTTTTTAACCATAGTTTTAAAAGTAGACAAAGATTGAGCACGCCGTACGGACACGGGCAAGGCATTCCATAACCGCACCGCTCGAATGGTAAAAGAATTATCGTAGAAGCTGGTGAAATGCATCGGCATCTCTAGTCTCAAGTTTTCCGATGACCTAAGATATCTATTTGTGTCATGAAGGAACTTGAAACGTTCTTTAAGATACGAGGGGGTTGTAGGATTGAACAGAATACTGTAGAGTAGAGATAAAATATGAGAATCCCGGCGAAGTCGTATCGGAAGCCACTTGAGCTTTGTACGAAAATCGGAAATGTGATCATATTTGCGCAGGCCAAATATGAATCTTATGCAAAGGTTTTGAAGACGCTCAAGTTTATCTTGTTGTGCCTGAGTGAGATCGAGATAACTGACATCAGCATAGTCAAGGATAGGAAGCAGAATTGACTGTGCAAGCGCAATTTTAGTGGCAGTGGGAAGAAAGTTGCGCAGTCGTCTAAGGGACCTGGCAGATGCAAACATTTTACGGCTTACGTCCTGGAGCTGTGGACCCCACGAAAGGTGTTTGTCGATCCAAACCCCAAGTTCTTAATCTTCTCACTTATGGAAATAGCAGTTCCGTTAAATTGAACCTGGGGAAGCTGAGACCAATTTACTTTTGAAATCATCCTTGAGCTGCCAACAACAATGACCTGGGTCTTCGACGGATTTACCTGAAGCCCATTGGCCTCACTCCACTCACAAATTGTAGCTAAATCCTTGTTTACTACAATAATTGCATCAGCTAAGTCTATAAAGGTAGCTTGTTTATAGATTTGCAATTCGTCTGCATAAAGGTGGTAGGAAGAGAGAAGCTTTTTTGGAAATAGCGTTTATAAATATTGCGAAGAGTAAAGGAGATAAAACGCCACCCTGAGGTACACCGGCAGTTGTATAGCACCAAGAAGGGTTAGATTGTTCTATGCATATACGTTGCCGACGGCCATACAGGTAACTACGAAACCCGTCAATCGCCGTTGGAGATATGTTAAGCGAGCGAAGTACGCCAAGTAGGATATCGAAATCGACGGTATTAAATGCATTACTGAAATCTAGTAAACAAAGAACCGTCAGATTTCCTCGATCCATGCCCAGCCGTATTTCATCGGTAACGTTAACTGAGGCTGTAGCGGTGCTATGACCAGGACGAAATCCGGATTGAAAAGGATTCAGCAGACTATTCTTACTAAGAAAAGCACTAAGCTGATTGTGGACAAGGCGTTCGAGGACTTTGGAGAGGAACGGCAAAATAGAAATAGGACGGTATTCGGAAAAGGAAGTAGGATTTGCTTTTTTGGGTAAGGGAGTGATTTTGGCCTCTTTCCAAGTTAATGGAAAGACCCCATGGGATATTGAGTAGTTTAGGATATAGCATAGGATAGGAAGGATTTCGTCAAGGACAGGGGGTATCATTTTTCGACTGACACAATCACTACCCACGGCGTTAGAAGTGATTGAATTGAATTTTATGAAAACATTCACATCTTTTGGAAAAAGTAGACCAAATTATTAGAAACACACTTTCTTCCATTCTAAATGTGGCCTTCGACTACCGAGCATGGAAGCAAGCCACACTTCCCATTCGCAGGGGTGGCCTCGGCGTCCACAAAATGTCAAGTATAAGTTTACCGGCCTTCCTCTCCTCGGTCCACAGTACTGATACATTAACCAGGAATATTTTATCATCCTCACTTTTTGATTTTGAGGTACCGTGTTTGACCGCTGCGTTGAACGCTTGGGAAATGGCTTGTCCCAACACGGATTTGCCCGACAACCTGTCCTCCCAGAGACGGTGGGATGTGCCGCTCTGCACTATTTTACGGAATAACTTGATTCATTTTGTGTTGAGCGCGCGCGTCTGCTGGCTGCGGGGGAATGCGAGTCGGGTTTATGGCTTCAAGCACTCCCGTCATCCACCATAGGTACTATGATGGATGACGCATCGTTTCGGCTCGCTATCTGTCTTCGCTTAGGTGCACTTTGTGTTGCTCCGCATCGGTGTCACTGCGGAGTAGATGTCGACAGCCTCGGGCACCATGGCCTTTCCTGCTGCAAGAGCTTTGGTCGCATAGCACGGCACGCCAGCACCAATAATATTATTCGTCAGGCACTTGTCACCGCGTACCTGTGGTATTAGAACCAAGTGGCTTGGTACGTAACGATGGGAAGAGACCAGATGGTATGACGTTGGTGCCGTGGAAGGTGGGTAGGCCGCTGGTGTGGGACGCAACATGTGTCGACACCCTTGCACCATCACATGTTCCAAGTACGGCGGGCTGTGCCGGCGCTGCCGCTGCGGCTGGCACCTTATTGGTAATTACAGTTTTGAGCCGTGTGGGGTCGAAACGCTTGGGTCATGGGGTCCGAGTGCACGACTCCTTTTCAAGGATATATCTCGCCGACTGATCGACACTTTGTGTGACCAGAAGGCTGGTTCAATAATTATAACCCGACAACAGAAAATTCACATTCTAACGAATCAAATGTTTGATGTTTCATTACTATTAACATACTATTTTACCTGAATAGTTAGCATACGACCACGGCTATCATCTGAAAATAATAAGAATAAATATTTAATACATTAAAATATGTATAGATCACGTGTATCAGTTGTTTATTTAATGGAACAGAAGTACCTCTATAATGAATTGTTTGTAGATAAATTTATTTTTTATTTATTTAAATAAATAAAATTTGAGGGCGATTGGGCTCATCGATATTGGCATGTCAATGAAACCACTATCGAAATAGATTTTAAATTTCATTGAGAAAAAGGAAAGAAACAATTTTGGTGAATGAACCATTTTCAGAGAGCTCAATAGTTTTGATTTGTCGAATTTTGGAGTAGTACCTGCCCAGTGGCCATCCCTGGCTACTAGTCGTGCATACTAAGTATGTATGTATCGATTAATGTAAGAAATGCGAGTTACTTTAGGTATGTGTAGAGTTATCGAATGCGAGTCACAGTGCTTTCAGATTGAAATATAAATGTTTTTACTCGAATCCTGCCCGTACCACGTGATGTCTTTCAGCCACAAATGTAAGCGGGGACTTGCAACATACACATCCCCTTTTTTTAAGAATGGGAAATCATCAAATGACCCCTTCCGCTCTGAGTGGAGCGGGAGGGAGTGTCAGACTCATACTGACTAAAACCAATCCATGCTCCTTCTAGTGCCTTTTACGTTCCAGGGCCGCGGTAACTCTTATCCCCTCGAGTTTACTTGAGGCTTTGTCAAACGTTTCATATTAAACCAATTATTAATTATTTCTAATAATTTCAGTTCGTGTTTGCTTCTCACAGCCTCAACAGATATTTATAAGATACTAGCTGTTGCCCGCGACTTCGTTCGCGTGTATGTATTGTAAAATAATGTGGCTAGGTAAGATCAATGTGATCGTATATCTAATACGAACAGTCAATATCTATAATTGCTTGCCTCCTTTTTAAAGGCTTTTATTTATGAATGGGAAAACATCAAATGACTCCTTTCGCTCTGGGCGGAATGGAAGGGAGTGTCAGACTCTTACTGACTAAAACCCATCTGTATTCCTCCTAATGCCCTTCGCGTTCCAGGGCCGCGGTGACTATTTCGAACAAATTCCGCAACCCTGGCAGGCGCTGGCCCTAACGGGCCTCGTCTTTATGCTGACACCTTTTTGTGACGCGCGTATATAAATAAATAATTTTTCGTGAGAAACGTTGTAATGATAATGCTTCTTTCATTTCATCGAAACTATTCACAGCAGTCTTAGAAGATGTCGTTAAAAATGTGGGTATAGATTGGGACTATAGCGGTATTAACGTTAATTTTCTGCCCAACTGTCTCACTTAAGATTTGCAGATGACTTTGTGGTTTTCACTGAGAACTTCGATGACCCCCAGAAAATGCTTCAAAATCTTTAAGATGTTTCTTTTCAGTTAGGTCTTGGAATGAATACGACCAAGACGAAGGTTATGGCAAACACCTTCAGGGATTCAAATCTGGAAATTAATTGTTGGAGATGATTAACCGATATGTTTATCTTGGCCATATCCTTTCAATCGGCAAAGAAAATCAACAAACGGAGGTATCGAGAGGAACACACCTTGGATGAGCCGCTATTATCAAAATGGACGACATTCTAAAGCCTGCCAAAATTTCGCAATGGCTGAATTCCCGCCTTTATAACCAGTGTGCTTTTCCCACCATGACTTACTTACTTACATGGACGCTCACGCAGGAGGCTGTGTACAGACTGATAGTTGCACAGAGAGCCATGGAGCGTTCCATGCTTGGTAGAGGTAAGTCGTCGAGATCCGAAGACGTACGAAGGTTTTCAACATCGGAAAACGAATTGTAGAACTAAAGTGGAGCTGGGCAGGACACTTGGCAAGGCGCGGTGATGATAGGTGGAATAAGGCAGTGACTGAGTGGCGTCCGAGGACTGGAAGAAAAAGTGAAGATGAAACTTGCTAAGGTTGTTAACACGCGATAGAGCTACATAAAGTTGTCCATGGTAAAACCAACCAGAAGAGAAGTCAACCACCGCAGAGGACACGGCGGAGCATACGGTGAAGGTCTGCCTTGCTTGGGCGAGGACACGGCGGTGCTCCACCGCCGTGTCCTCGTCGAGGCGCTAGCGACGGCGACCTCTCGCTACCGGCTTTGGTTCACTCCATGGTCCAGTGCGCAGAGCCGTGGGAAGCCGTCACCTCCTTTTGCGAAACAGTAATGCTAGTAAAGGAAGGGGCGGGCCACGTGAGGGAGAGGCAAACGTCACGGCTTAGACGCCGAAACAGAAGAAAACGCCCCGGGCGTCAGGAGTCGCAGGGCGATTTTCGGCCACCGTAGGCACGGGCCTGCGGACGGCGAGCGTTGGGTGGCTCGCGGCCCGATAACAACCTACCATGGCCCTACCATGACGTGTTAAAGCGTGAGTTGTTCGAGCGAGAAGGAGGGATGGAGCTATACACCCTATATAGCGCCACTCGTCCGGGTCGACGAAGCGTTGTGTTCCATGCGCGCCTCCAAGAGATGTCAGCTAAGTAGACGGAGCCCGTTATGGCCAGAGCCTGCTAGGGTTGCGGAATTTGTTCGAAAGAGTCACCGTGACCTTGGAACGCAAAGATCATACGGAGAAACACAGATGGGTTTTAGTCAGTAAGAGTCTGACACTCCCTTCCAGTCTACCCAGAGCGGAAGAAGTCATTATGATGATTTCCCAGCCATAAAAAAAAAACCCCGCAACTGATAGAGTTGTGCGTAGGTGTCCTGGCTAAGTTTGCCGGCCTAGCTCCGTCCAAATGTACAGAAGCAACCAGGGTGCTTTACAGGTTGAGTGAAGAGACTTAACAAAACCCCGCAACTGATAGAGTTGTGCGTAGGTGTCCTGGCTAAGTTTGCCGGCCTAGCTCCGTCCAAATGTACAGAAGCAACCAGGGTGCTTTACAGGTTGAGTGAAGAGACTTAACCGTTCAAAAAAAAATTCAGTGGAGCAATCAGACCAAATCTTTTTTTTATGTTATGCATCAAATGCATAACGGTAAGTTTTGTATTAAAAGAATCACTGTTTATGACGTTTTAAAAGTACCATTAGTATTTTAAAAATATATTTTGGTGTAATTCTCATGATGATTTGATAGTTAGTACTTTTTCGGTCAACAGATGGCATTACGGGTATCTGAATTATGTAGATAATAAGTTGATTTCTTCTAGATTGCTCCAATTCCTATCAGGTTTATGTGTAAAAATTATCTAAATGGTTTTGTAACTAACTAACATATTGTCATTTTGTGCATTCAATTACGAACAAAAACCTTTTAAAATCAATATTGCTTATCTCCCATAACATACGGCGTGATAATATGTAGCCTAAAGCCTTCCTTGGTTTACAAAGAACAATTTTGCTGCATTTCAATTCAATCTACCCAGAATTTTTGGCGTGAAGCCGTACCATACACATACAAACAGACAAACAGACAAAAATTATAAAAAGTCACTTTTTTGTCATCAGTTACGTTTTTCTAAGAAAAGCCACTTATTTTTTCTCGAAAATTCTCAATGTACAGTATTGTACAGTTTTTCTTTCGTTACTGTTTTATTATATGTATGTATAGATTTTTATATTAAAATAATCTGGTTAAAACCATGTTTGTGGTTATGGTGCTACGCGGCTACGGCGCTAAGTGGTTATGGTGCTATGCGGCTACGGAGCTACGCGGCTATTGCGCTACGCGGCTATGGCGCTACGCGGCTTTGGCGCTACGTGGCTATGGCGCTATGCGGCTACGGCGCCACGTGGCTATGGCGCCACGCGGCTACGGTGCTACACGGCTACGACGCTACGCGGCTACGGTGCTGTGCGGCTATGGCGCTATGCAGCTGCATAGCGCCATAGCCCCGCACAGCGCCGTAGCCTACGGCACTACGTGGTTTCGGCGCCACACCGCTACGGCGTTACGCGGATGTGTTGCTACGCGACTACGGCAGCCAATCGTTTCGAGTTGGATTTTCGCTTGCCTGTTAATACTACCATTTGATTCAGCAAAAGGAAACTGTTGGATGGTCTGAACCAAAGATATAGATAGACATAGATAACACAAGAGCAACTACTTCGCGTGCCGGTTTCGGTGCCCAGTTAACGATCAAAAATCGTAAGTCGCCACTTTTGCGCTCAAATTGCATCGGTGTACGCTACTCGGACGTCAGTTAGTTGTCAGTTATGTGGTTATAGTCCAATCAACGAGGATATTAGTTGTATGGAGACATCCGAATAATTCTCCCGCCTATGAAATTTGGCATGTGGTGAAATTAGGTGATACAGATTACAGATGTACAATAATCCAACATTTTTTTTTACGAGAAGTTAGGTTATTTTACCTAAACATGAAAATTGCTTATGAGGCTCTGTGAATATTTCCTCAGGCTGAAATACTTTCTGTTTACGTATGAATGTACTAGTTAGAATAAGTATGTACAGGAATCCAACATTTTTTCGACTTCGGTGATACCCCAAATTTAACTTTTAACATTTTGCACTATAACTTCCGCCGGAAAATTGCTCTGCCAATTTTTATGTTTTCATATGTCTTTATGTCCCTAAATACATAGGTTTGTTGAGTTATCCAAAAGATTTTCCTTTTTAAACTTGTATTTTTTATTTTTGCTTAATTACGTAATGTGAAAAAATCCTCCGTCCATTTTTATACCTTTATTAGTCATATGATTTTATATTAAAACAGATTTATCAATAATCCAACAAATTTTCCTTTAGGAAGAACATTTTTTTTTCATTTTTACTTTATTAAGTCACGTGAATAATTGCTCAGGTTAATTCAATGAGTGTACTAAGTTATGAGTCGCTGTATTTTAATAGATTTTCTAATAAGCCAATGGAAATTCGGCCTAATACTAAAGTTTTTACAATCTCAATAACTGCATTGCCGGCCGTCGGCTAGCAACTACGGTCTAAGGTAACGGCGAGTTGTGTGTGTTGGCTGTGTAATAAAAAAAAAGTAATGTTATACTGGGGTTTGTTGAAGTGACAAAAAAAAATACAATCGAATTGAGAACCTCTTCCTTTTTTCAAGTCGGTACAATTTTCAGTGAGCTTACACGTTTTCTCATTTAGGCGCAGCGATATGTTTTCGGGTTTACGAAAAAGCGCGGTTAATTGAAAATTTTGAATATTTTCTTAAATCTAATATTCTATCACAAATACGCACAAATTTACCCATTTGAACCCAAATACAAACCTAGCAGCAAAATTCTGGAAAAAACTTTATCAACGTATCTATTGCAGTCTAGAAAGACATTTTATAAAGAAAAAAAACCTTCCTTTTGTATTAGAAAAACACCATACTCAAATAGGGCCAATGGGCTTATGCATAGTATTGTTCAAAACATCCTTTTTCGATGCACAATGTTTTAATGCATTTTTTACATTGCCAACGTGCTTTCGTGTGGCATTCGTTGCATCGTAGCTGGCTTGACAGATTCTGGGGGTAAATTCCACTCATTTGGTAGCGCCAGATGTGCGCTGACCCTTTTTTTTTTTTTTTTTTTTTTTTTTTCTAGGATGGGAAATCATCAAATGACCCCTCCCGCTCTGGGTGGAGCGGCAGGGAGTGTCAGACTTTTACTGACTAAAACCCACCCTTTAGTCCTCCTAGTGCCTTTCTTCCCAGGGCCGCGGTAACTCTTTCGAACAAATCCGCAACCCTGGTAGGCTCTGGCCCTAACGGGCCCCGACCCATGCTGACGACTGCTGGCTTGGCGCGCGTAGAACACAGCGCGCCGTCAACCCGGGCCTGTTCTGATCGGACGGCGAGCTACCCATTGCTCGCCGTCCACAGGCATCAGCCACTGCGCCATGCTCAGGAGCATCAGTTCCTGGGCGGCGCAGTGGCTGACGTTCAGCAGGAGGGGGTGAAATGGGGCCATTACTGGCACTCCATTTCAGCCCCCTCCGGAGCCCGTTGTAGGGGCTCTACTGCGGCTGCTGCAGTAGCAGCAGCCGCAGTGGAACCGGCTTTGGCGGCGGAGGAAGCGGCGGCGGCGGCGGCGGCGGTCGCGGCAGAGACGGCGGTGGCGGAGGGCTTTCTCCGATTTACGGCTTTGGCGGGTGGGGCGCAGGCCCTACCCCCAGCCCAGTGGTCGGCCGGCTTGCCAGCTGCCGCACAGACTACGCAGTGCGGCGCGGCGACGCAAGAGCCGGCCCTGTGACCGGGCTGACCGCAGCGGAAACAAAGACCGCTGCGGTCCACCTCCGAGGTGCATTGAGCTCCTACATGGTGGCCCACCTGGCACCGGAAGCACCTCAGAGGTCGGGGTTCCAGCAGTTTGACCTGCGCGGAAACCCAACCCACCAAAAACCTACGGCCCTCCGAGATGGTCTTGGCCGCCGACACGGGACAGCTCACCACAATAGTGCGCATGCCCGTGTTGTCAGGACGGATGGTGCCCGCCTTCACCTCCTCTGCAGAGCACCCCCCCGTCCCGGCGACGGCGGCCAACACCTCCTCCTCCGTGACGGAGTCGTCCAGGCCCAAGATGCGCATATCTATGCACTTCGTGGGCCTGGACACTCGGACGTCATCCGCGCCCAAGGACGCCCTAAGCCTTTCGGCTAGAGCGTCCGCGGCCGGACCGCTGCCTGCTCCAGGGATCTCGAGCATCCTGGCCCCGGTCATGGTGACCCTGAGCCGGAGACCCCCGACGATGCCAAGCTCACCGAGGTTGATGGCCTCCTTGGCCTTGGTGAGCGTATTGGCATACGTCACGCCCCTCTTCACCGCGTCCGGCTGCAGCGTTAAGACTACAGCCGCGGTCTTCGGGGCGCGGAGCGCAGCCGCGACGCCTCGCGCTCGCTGCCGCCGCCTTCTTTCCCGCCTCTTTGCCGCCCTGGCTGCCTTTCCCGCCTTCTTCTTCTCCCCAGCAACTTGCCATTCGGCTTGAGCCGGGGGAGGCGGTCAATGGTCTCGTAATAGAATCATGGTTCTAAATATTCAATGTCTTTGAAAAGCAAGACTGCACAAGGACGTTCTAATGGTAGGTCACTGATCAAAGGAACTGTCAAAATTTTAGCAGATTACCGCATACGTCTGTCAGTCATTTGTTATTATGTACGAGATTACCATTCTTTGACATTTCTTTCAATGGGAGGGTCAGTGGTTGACCATTGGAAAGTCATAATGACGCTTTTATATTATTAGATTATCAAACTTGTCAAAATCAACAATTATGAAATCAATGGTAGACCATTCTGACACTATTGTAATAGCAGACTTGAGGGTCGTGCCGGGCCCTCCCAGCGACTCGCGAATCGAATACACACTCTTAAAATGTTGAAGGTTAAGTTCAAAATCAATTGAGAAAATTTGTCAGTTTTTGGTAACTTGATGTGCTGTTGACTGTACACACGTTGTGCATATTTATAGAAAAATATTTGTAATAATATCGGTAGCCATCAAACTCCCCTACATTACTACATTACTATTTTCAGTCAAGTGATGGCCAACCCTTCGCTCTAGCTTATAACAGTGAAATATCGTAACAAATATTCACCGTCCGAAAATTTGTTGGATAATTGGTAAATATGTTTTAATATAAAATCATGACTAATAAAGGTATGTTGCGATTGAATTTATATTATTGAGATTGTAAAAACTTTTGTATTAGGCCGAATTTCCATTGGCCTATTGGATAATCTCATACACGTATTGAATTAACCTGAGCAATTATTCGCGTGACGTAATAAAGTAAAAATGAAAAAAAACTGTACTTCCTAAAGGAAAATTTGTTGGATTATTGATAAATCTGTTGTAGTATAAAATCATATGACTAATAAAGGTATGAAAATGGACGGAGGATTTTTTCACATCACGTAATTAAGAAAAAATAAAAAACATAAGTTTAAAAAGGAAAATCTGTTGGATAACTGAACAAAGCTATGTATTTAGGGACATAAAGACATATGAAAACATAAAAATTGGCAGAGCAATTTTTCAGTAGAAGTTATAGTGCAAAATGTTAAAAGTTAAATTTGGGGTATCACCGAAATGGAAAAAATGTTGGATTCCTTTACATACTTATTCTAACTAGTACATACATACGTAAACAGAAAGTATTTCAGCCTGAGGAAATATTCACAGAGCCTCATGAGCAATTTTCATGTTTAGGTGAAAATACGTAACTTCTCGTAAAAAAAAATGTTGGATTATTGTACATCTGTAATCTGTATCACCTAATTTCATCATATGCCAAATTTCATAGGCGGGAGAATTATTCGGACCACATAAGCCCCGTTGATTGGACTATTAGGTCAGTTAGGTGCTACACGTGGCGGCGTCTTTGAATCGTTTTGATTTTCCCATCACCTAATAGTGCTTGTGTTGACGTCAGAGTATGTAGTCAAAATATGGCACGCTTGGTTTTTATACAGATCGTGATACTTGCGGGTGATGTGATCTGTGGTCCAACACTTAAAGCTGAAAAGTCACGGGACAGTAAAACATCTCATCTTTTAAAAAAGTTGTTGTAGTAGCAGGCGAGCGTCGCGCCGCAGCATCACGGTATCAAGGTGCCACACTATTTAGTTTACGAGTGAAACAAGTGTTTATTGTTCTTTATTTATGGCTGAATTTATTTATTTTAATGAAGCTGTCCACAATGTGGTGGCATTGTGTAATTTCGATGTGATTTCAAAGAACTGACAAAAATGAACTTGTCCTCTGGCATGAAATTACAACGCGGCGGCTTACTTAGGAGATTGCTAACGGAGTAGTGAGTAGCACACCCTTAGGGATTGATTTAATAGGTTTCGATGAAACAAAGAAACAGCTGGTAATGCAAAATTTCATATTTTATTATATAACAAACCATGTCCAAACCAACAAGTCTATAGCTAGGTGTCGCGCGTGTTGCATGTGTCACATGAAGACGTCGTCGGCGAGCAGCTTGGGCGCGGGCGCGGCGCGGTCGTCCTCGAACGTCACCATCTTGTCGCGCGCCTTGCCCCCCGCACCCCCGCCCGCACCCCCGCCCGCACCGCACAGCTCGCCCGCGCCACTCAGGTTGAACGCGCTGAGGCTGCGCGGCACGAAGTACTCGACGCAACGCTCGGCGTGGCCGGCGGAGCGGCGCGCCGGCGTGTTGCGCGCGAAGCTGTCGTCGCCATAGTGCGACGACTTGCGCCGCGGCAGGCTGTTGAACTTCGTCGGATTCAAAGAGTCTATTTTAAACGTCACTTGCTGGCGCTTCTCGCAGCCAGCGAACGCCACAGACGGCCCTGAGTCGGCCGTCTCGCGGTGTCAGGACACCACGGACATGGAGATCTTGTCGTCGCACACGGCGTCCGCGCTGTGCACGGCACGCGACTTGCTGGCACCCGCACACAGTGACGTGGCGCCGCGCACCAGCGCGCCTAGGTCCTCCTGGATGAGGTTGAAGCACATGGCGATCACCACAATGCCCACGAGGATGTAGATGCAGCACACTCCCACCGCAACGTCCTCCGCCTTGGCGGAGATAGTGCTGGCGTACAGCCCGGGCCGCAGGTCGCCAAACCCGATGGTGGCGAGGCTCGCGAACGAGAAGTAACACCCGTCCACTAAGTTCCATCTCTCAGTCGTATGAAACACGAATGTCCCTAACGCTATGTACAGTACGATGAGTAGTAAACTAAGTATAATTGGCACTCGCGTGTGGTCCCGACACGTCCAATGATAGCCGCCACTAAAACTGTCCAGGTTCAAGGCAGCCTGGAAGGGAGTCCGTCTCTGCGCGTCGTACTTGTCGTCACGCGCGCAGGCGGCGGGACGGCGCAGGCGCAGGCGTGCGCGCGGGCGCAGGCGCGCGTACAGGCCGCGCACGCCACGCGCCAGCGCCTCGCCCAGTGTGCTCAGGTACAGCATGATGATAGGGATGCCCACGCAGGCGTACGCCACCGCCACCAGCCGGCCCGCGCACGACTTCGGCGTCACGTTGCCATGCCCTGCCACACAAACATACGGTTAACCATTCACTATACCAATATTTTCAAGTCAAAACTCTACTTGGTAATCAACTAGCTGGTCGATAAGATAAACAACCATTTAGCCCTTGATTAAAAAAAATATATTTAACCGGTCACTTTGAAATATGATTATTTCGGTTTCATTTTAAATTCAACTAAACTTTATTTAATTCTGTGTCGATGAGAATTCAAGATTCTTACGAAGGTACATTAGATTTTCCTCAAACATGTTTGGAAAGAGCATTATTTTAACAACCTTCTTCGAGATAAATCGAAATTACTGTACTGACCAAATACATGCGAGCAGCGGCTTTATGGAAATCCATATCTGTCATGTAATTTAAAAATGGAATATCTTTCAATCCGAAAATATGGCAACCAAGGAGGTAATTTATCAAAGGTTTTATTTAGATTTCGAGCTGGCTTGAAAATATAAAGCTTTTTATTGAAAAAAAAACAAATGAACACTTTAACGCGGAAAAACGTGTGAATGTGTACACACTTTCGTCCATCAATGCCTCTTTTGCTGGCCGCTGCAGTAATGTACTATTTACATATACATTGTGAGGCAGAATATTTATCTCTTCGAATTTTTCTTTTTTTTTATTATAATTGATAGTGTTACGTACATAACGATAAAAGTTACTATTAGCGCCATCTAGTATCGAGTAGCAGTAACAGTAGAGTCAAGATCCTTCTATATTTTTCTATGCTAGAACATTCTAGAGTTTTCGATATCTGGTTGGTCCGTACCGGTATGTACTCGATACTTTCTAGATGTTTCTATAGTAGAAGGTTCTGGAATTATCTACCGACCTATATAAGGCCCGCATAGCCTGCGACCGAGGCAGTATTGAATTTGCAATACAAGCGACAACTTCGAGAGCGATCTTCAACTACGAGTTGTGTTTTATAATTAATTAAAGTGTCATTTTGGTTGTTTTATCGGCAGTTTTTATTGTCACGAACCCTAAGCTCGTAACAATAGGTACGCCCTTGACCATTATCTCACCTGACAGTTACTTGATATAAACACGGGCCACCAGTGTGACCACAGATCCTGGCTTTTCAAGTGTACATTTTTGTCCACTCAAACTAATACAGTTAACATTTAAGTACCAAATTTTAAATTCCAATCAATAATAATGTGCTACTGACCGAGCTATTATACACTTGCACTGCGGATCTATTGATATCAAACTTCTCAATTTTGTTTAAAGAAAAAAGAAGTCAAAAGAAAGAAGAAAGAAAAACTGTTTATTTACGTGAAAGTGACGCACATACACAAAATTGTTAAGCATAAGGCTGCGTTTCCACCAGAGATGTGTGAGGATGCGTAGCGAGGGATATGTTTGTTATGAACCAATAGAATCGCTTCATTTACCTAGTCTATAGATTCTATTGGTTCATAACAAACATATCCCTCGCTACGCATCCTCGTACATCTCTGGTGGAAACGCAGCCTTAGCCTGAAAAACAAAACAAAATCAGGTGAAAATTTCCCAATGAGTGTGCACGTACTCTCTTTAAGTAAGTCGAAGAAGTGTAGAAAACGCCCATAACTAAGACCGAAACCACGGACTTCGAGTTTAGAGAGTAGACCCCCTGGAAAGCAAAGGGCACTAGGAGGAGCACGGATGGGTTTTAGTCAGTAAGAGTCTGGACATTCCCTCCCACTCCACCCAGAGCGAAAGGGGTCATTTGATGATTTCCCATCCATAAAAAAAACATGAACTGTGTGCAGGAACCTATAAAAGAACGAAATTTAACTACTACGATGACTGCCATGAATTGGCGAAGACCATCCGCCGAATTACTAAGAGTTAATCTAATGTATATAATACACTTATTACTAGGACTGTAAATCAATGATAGGATCACAAAGTACGATTTAAGAATATTCCAGATTAATGGTCGTAAATCGTACTTTTTTAAAATTTTAAAAGTATTTTATAATACTAACAAAACATTTTGCAAACAAAAATCAATTAAAAAATTATGTTTTTATAAATTTCCAAAATATTAGAGGTTTTCCATAAGGGGTACGAATTAGGCAAGTTTAGAAGTAATATCTCACCGATGGTAGTGATGAGCGTGAGCGCGTACAGAAAGCTGGTGGAGAAGGTCCAGCGGTAGTCACGCTCGTACTCCGGCGCGCCCCCGCCACCGCCCGCGCCCGCGCTCCCACCCCCGCCCGCGCCCCCACGCATGCTTGACACCAGCACCCGCTGAAACTCCAGCAGTTCCTTTGCCGCCAATTTCGTCCAGTTCTCCTTGTACAGAATGTTCAGGTCTTCTGTGATCGACCACAGCCGCTCCACAGTCTTCGACCTCAAGTCGTTGCTGACTCCCTGCGTCTGGCTGAGGTTTGGTTTGGACGCAGCGACGGCTGTCTCTTCTGCGGTGACGTTGCCTTCAAGCGCAAGGAACAGGAAGCCTCCCAGCAAGTTGTAGGTGAGCACCAAGAAGCATATCGCGAGACAGGTGAGGGGCGAGGCGCGGCGCTTGTGCGCGCAGTGGCAACAGAACAATCGCGCGTCGTTAGCGCGCCGGCTTGCGAAGCAGCAGCGCGCCTCGTCGTGCGCGGCGTGCGCGTGCACGGCGAGCGAGTGCGCGGGGCGCGGGGGGGCGTCCGAGTAGGCGCGCTTGGCCAGCTCGCGGCTGCCTTCCTCTAGCATGGTGCTCTATCGCATGGCGCGCTTCACCGCACCTTGTACTTTTTGTGGTGGCGGATCTTCTTGGCGAACATCTCAACTCGTCTCACGTGCGACTCGCGTCCGATGCTGACTCCTGCAACAAACGCACTCGGTACAGTGGCTGACAATACGCGAAGGATTCTGCAAGATTTTACTAGACATGACTAAGAAGTTGTACTATTAATTTATGAAAGCGTCCTTTGCACTTGATAATACCTAATTTAGTAAGTCAGGTTACTTTTGTAATGAAACGACATGGAACTCTTACAGATTCGCCAAGTCCGTCTTCCATACAGGAGGGTGATTTTATTTACTCTTAAATAAAGATCGTCGTATCGTGTATTCCCCTGTGCAAAATAACCAAAATGAACCAAGGTTACCGACATAGCCCGAAGGATCGCCAAATTGAAGTGGCAGTGGGCAGGGCACATTGCTGGCAGAACAGAAGGTCGATGGGTCCGAAAAGTTTTGGAGTGGCGCCCGCGTACCGGAAGACGCAGCGTTGGAAGGCCTCCCACAAGGTGGACCGATGACCTGGTGAGGGTCGCGGGTAGCCGAAGGATGCGAGACGCACAGGACCGGTTGTTGTGGCGACACTTGGGGGAGGCCTATGTCCAGCAGTGGACGTTTTTCGGCTGATATGATGATGATGATCCCATACAATTTTGACGCCTTCGCCACGCTATCGCTGACAGAATCTCACTTGTCTCGAGCCCAGGTTCAGCGCAACCCGTTCACCGTTAGGGGTTGATTATGCAAAAATTGTTCATCTAAAAGTGGGATAATTGTATACCACTTTTAGTTTGTTCATGGCATTCCGACGTAAATTGAAGCAAGCAATAATGGCCTCCCCTAAAAACTTTATTATTATTATTATTATTAATTTATTTAATTCAGACAACATTACAGTCCATTTTGTTAGTAGAATACCTTATAGCTAGTGTTAGTAGTACGCAATTAGGGTATAGAAAAATAAAAAAAAACAAACAATAAAGATATTCGAAGCATGATGTGCAGAGAACGGTACGGCCAGGAACAAGCTATATGACCATTCTCCCCACATAATGCCTCAGAATAGGGGAGTAAGGACTCTCAACGACAGTTTTCAGGATGCTATTGTCATTGACCCGTGTTCTGTGCATCATCCCTCCTTCAAAGTCAAAGTCAAATTCAAAGTCAAAGCATTTATTTCAATTAGACCATTTACAGGTACTTTTGAATTGTCAAGGTCGGTCGGTCAAAAAGATGAAGCTATTTGCACGTTCCAAAGCGTAGATCTCTATGGAGAAGAACGTGCAAGAAACTCCACGGACACTCTTTTAAAAAATAATATTTTGTTACAAAATTATGGTTACATCATTCATATTGAATGAATACATATTATGTGAGAACAATGTTAAAGACGTGCAGGATAAAAGAGCCCGGAGTAAGAAGAAACAGTTCAAAGAAATGATTAAAATAAACCATGGCAGCCGAGAGATGAGCAGTCTCAGCTGACGGCGCCCGTTCACGAACATGACGCATACGCTAGCACCATTCGGCTCAACCATTTTTAAGGGAGCCAAATGATACAACGCATGCGCCACCATCAGACAGACTTTTGAGTGAGCATGACATTCCCAATCCCCAGGGTACATTCAAGTCAAAGATCTACCCAAAATGATCATTATAGTTTACATTTAAGATACATAGTACTCACACATGTGCCGTTAATGCATGAAATTATACAATCTATACATATAATAAAACAGTAGAAAGTTTGTGTCTGTACATCAAACAAATTTACCAAAAATGGGTTGGGGACGATGAAAAAGGAACATACTGCACAAAAATAGTAGTTTATGCAACGACCATATAAAAGGGGTTATTAAAACACGAGTGCGGGTTTATCACACGAGGCATAGCCGAGTGTGATAATAGCATCACACGAGTGTTTTAATACCTAATTATATGCCGTTGCATACACTATTTTATCTTCACTCATACATACTGACGATGTTAATAGTGCCATCGCAACTGTAGTTAACTGGTTTAATATTAATAATCTTCTGCTTAATGAAAAAAAAACCAAATGCATAAAGTTCACGTTACCACATGTTCGACAAGTGAACACTAGTGTGTCAATAAAGGGGGAAGAGTTGAAACCCGAAGATACCACTGTGTTCTTAGGCATAACTTTGGATGCGAAGCTACAGTGGGGCCCCCATATGGATAAACTGTCAAAAAAACTTAGCTCTGCAGCATACGGCGTTAGAAAAATTCGTGGTTTAACTGATTTAGAGACAGCCCGTTTAGTATACTTTAGTTACTTTCATAGTGTGATGTCATACGGCATTCTGTTGTGGGGAAATGCCGCCGATATTCAGACAGTATTTGTATTACAAAAAAGGGTTGTTCGTGCAATTTATAAATTAAGTCCTAAACACTCCCTCAGAGACAAATTTAAAGAGATTAATATAATGACTGTGCCATCTCAGTATATTTATGAGAATCTTTTGTATGCACATAAAAATACTAATCTATTTAAAAGATATAGTGATATCCATAACGTAAATACTAGGAACAAACACAATTTTGTCATTCCTAAAACCAGGCTCAAAAAAATAGGTGGTTCATTTAGATGCCAATGTATACGTTTTTATAATAAACTCCCTAGCCATATTCAAGACCTTAGTATTAATAAGTTCAAATTATTTATAAAACGTAAGCTATGCCAGAAAGCTTTTTACACAATTAAAGACTATCTTGAAGACAAAAAGGCTTGGGATTGAGCTGCTTCAATGATGTACATGGCCTAATGTTACATACCTTTTTAATTTTTAGAAATTGTCTTTTTTCTTTTCTTTAAGCTCTGTTGTGTACTTTTCTTTCATCTCGTTGGTAAATTTTGACATGAATGTTTACTTTATTAATATTCTATTTTATTATTTTTGACATGTAATATTTACTTTGTAAAGTAATATATTTTATTTTTATTTTTTTCAATTTATTATGTTTGACATGAATACTTACTTTGTAAAGTATTATATTTTTTTTTATTATTATTATTTAACTCATTTTGTGAATATGGGGACCATGTGGGTTATTTTCATCTTATTTTTCTCTTCTTTGAAATACTTCTTCTTCTTTGAAGTATTTTTAACGAGGTCTGGCAGTTTGAGTACTTAAATGCGGCCTACACAAATGCCCTTTCTTTGGCATGTTCGTCGGTTCGTTGAGCTCCTTTATGGTTCTAATTTGAGCTACTCGACTACTGACCAAAGCTTGCACTGACTGGACGGGTCTACTCAAATCTGTGTGGTTCTTTCCTCAAAAGACCATTTCAGACACTGATCTGCATGATCCTCATATCGTATTGTGAATGTGGGGAACATGCAGATCGCTATGATAGGGGTTCATTTCATGTTAGTCAACAAGGTCTGGCAGTTTGAGATTTTTTTTTGCGGCCTACCCAAATGTCCTTACTTTGGTATTGTTCGTCAAATCGTTGAGCTCCTTAAAGTTCTAAGTTTGAGCTCCATAATAACTGACAAATGCTTGCACTGTCTGGACAGGTCCACTCAAATCTGTGTGGCACTTTCCTCAAAAGGCCACCTCAGACATTAACCTACATGGTTCTCGTATGATTTGACCAGTACAATTTGTATGGACTTCAAAAGAGACTGTGACCTTTGAGTTTGTTTCGGTGTTTCTTCTCAGGGTAGTCAGCTAGGAAACACCGGCCTCATCTAACTTAAATTGACCAAAAAATATTGACGTGTAAAAGTGTTATGTTTAACCTACTTACAAAATAAATATCATATATCATTTATCATTTATCACAGTTGAAATAAAATAAGTGGAAAAATATTTTATTCAAATATGGCGGATATTCTCATTGCGTATTCGAATGACAACACAGCGCGCGCATCCATAGACAATGATAAAAGCTGGCTAATTGACATAAGTCAATGAGCCCGCGCCAAAAATTAAAAAGAAAAAGTGTGCTTTAAAAATTAAAAAGTTATTTTATGATGCAGTTGTTTAAAAATCGAAGGAAAATGTTGAACAGTAATGGTTTTTTTTTTAATTTTACCTATTCACGAAAAAAAAGTACGTGTTTATGCATTCGTTTTTGAACACATATTTGGAACATTACGTTGTGAGTGTAGATAATAGTAGTTTATGCAACGACCATATAAAAAGGGTTATTAAAACACGAGTGTTTTAATACCTAATTATATGCCGTTGCATACACTATTTTATCTTCACTCATACAGTTGAAATAAAATAAGTGGAAAAATAGTTTATTCCAATATGGCGGATATTCTCATTGCGTATTCGAATGACTGCGCAGCGCACTCATCCATAGACAAAGATAAAAAAGCTGGCTCGAGCCCGCGCCAAAAATTAAAAAGAAAAAGTGTGCTATAAAAATTAAAAAGTTATTTTATGATGCAGTTGTTTAAAAATCGAAGGAAAATGTTGAACTGTAATGGTTTTTTTTTTTAAATTTTACCTATCCACGAAAAAAAAGTATGTATTTATGCATTCGTTTTTGAACTCATAT
Organism: Melanchra persicariae; assembly: GCA_947386135.1. Lineage (NCBI taxonomy): Eukaryota > Metazoa > Arthropoda > Insecta > Lepidoptera > Noctuidae > Melanchra > Melanchra persicariae. Next base: position 127,826 of record OX376661.1, on the reverse strand, counting down.
TTGGAACATTACGTCGGAGTGTAGATAAAAGATCTTTCAGATTTTCTTGTCTGTGTCACTGTTATTTTATACGTTGATCGCGATCAGTTTGGCTTGGTGAAAATGGCCCTAAGTGATGCGTGCGTTCGAACCCCGCCGTATGCAGGTGTTTTTGTAGGTTTTGATTTTCTTGTGTTTTTGTTTATGTTCAGATTTCCAAACAATCTTATAACATACGTGACATCAATGTTCAGGTAATACATTCGCAATATGAATATTCAATTTTTCAAATACCTACAGTGCCAATATTAATGAGGTTATGACTTTAAGTTTTTTTTTGCCTGTAGCATCTCAGCGGCCACTTTCTATGTAAGCCTTTAATCATGAAGAGATGCCAAACGACACTTTAAATTAATATTTTTATTTGTAACATTCATAATTATGTGAACACTAGACAAGTAGAAATTATTTGTAACAATATATTCTTCAGTACCTAATAGTTGGTCCAATATAAGTCTGTAAATCCACTGTAAATCTTCAGCCATCTTCAGGTTATCGATGAAACAGTGGGCCTAGTAGATAGGTGCAGTACGAAAGATCGCTTGAAACATAGCAAATTCTTGGTTGTGTGAACGCGGTATCTGGCTCCAAGGAACGATCGATATTTTACTTTATTTTATTTGTTGACTTACGGCCGCTTTCTATAATATATCTCAATCCCAATCTTGATCCCGATCCTTGTCTGTAACCAATCAAAGGTGAGGATTGTGTGGTGAAGGACACAAACTCGGCCGTTGATTGGTTACAGACATTATCGGGATCAAGATTGGGATTGAGATATATTATTACGACGACACGGTTGGCGCAGTGGTTAAGCGATCGGCTGCTGCGCTGCGTGTCGCGGGTTCGATTCCCGCACGGAACAAATATTTGTATGGCCTACAGATAGTTGTTCCGGGTCTGGCTGTTTGTGTATGTGACTTTGTCTGTTTGTAACGCACCCACGATACAGGAGAAAATCCTAGTGTGGGGCAACGTTTTAAAAAAAAAAAAAAACGATGGCGCCCACGAGATTTGACAACTTTTCATCATGGTTGTCATTTTCATGGTTTTCGGGGTCGCCAATAACGATTACCGGGTCAAAATCGAAATTCACGATGGCGCCCATGAGATTTGACAACTTTTCATCATGGGTGTCATTTTCATGGTTTTCGGGGTCGCTAATAACGATTAGGTACCGGGTCAAAATCGAAATCCAAGATGGCGCCCACGAGATTTGACAACTTTTCATCATGGGTGTCATTTTCATGGTTTTCGGGGTCGCCAATAACGATCAGAGGGTCAAAATCGAAATCCAAGATGGCGCCCATGAGATTTGACAACTTTTCATCATGGGTGTCATTTTCATGGTTTTACGAAGTTCCTTATCGCGCGTTGCGAAAGGGGGCTAGACGGAAGAAATTAAGACCAAAAGTTGTAACGACACTTTTTGCTATAGTTGTAAGCCGTGCGTATAACTTAAAAAAAAAAAGATTACAATTCCTTCACTAATTAATCGAAAGGAACCTTGTTACATCCGGTAGTCCCTTGACACCTCTCAAGTTTTTTTTTTATTTTAGCTGTATTATTTATAAAAATAGAGTGTTGCGTACAAAGAATGTAATTTTAAACTGAAAGAAAGGAAAAGTAACTGAAAAAACGGTAAAAAAACATGAAAATTTTTCTCAGAAAAATTCCAGTGTAATATGATTCGAAATAAGGAACTTAATGCACCCCATCCGCCTGCGGAGGGCTGTCTCTTACACCCTGTATATAACAAAACAGAACGTCACACGACTGGTGCTAGTCTTCAAACTAATTAATCAAATTGATTCTTAGGGCCAATTTCACCAAAGTAACTGAACGCGATCAGCGAATAAACCACGTTTATGAGCTTTCAGTGTTATTATTTTCCTATGGAATATTTACACTGACAGCTCTTGAACGCAGTTTAGATGTACTGATCGCGTTCAGTGGTGAAATCCGCTCTTGTGTTCATTAGAACCGGTAACATATATCGAAACAATTGTAAGTTTTTAACCGACTTCAAATCAAGGAGGAGATTCTCAATTAGGTTGCTTTTTTTATTTTTTTATGTTTGGTACCTCATAACTCGGACATTTATGAACCAATTTGATTTTTTTTTATGTGAAAGGAAATACTTCTCGAGATTCATCTGAATCGGTTTAGTAGTTTCGATTTCTAAATCCAAATAGCTAGAAGAAAATTTCATCATTTCAGTAGTGTCGTTTGGTGTGAGGAATTTTTTTTTTTTTTTTTTTTTTTATTCTAAATTTTTAAAGGAGGCTTTTATCCACAATGGCATGTCAGCCTCATCATAACATAAACTTGTTCTAAACTACACCTACCAATACATTATACATTATTAATTTCTAAACAAATCAGTAAGTAGGTTTGCTATCTCAGGTGAAGGTTGCGCTAAAGCTTTTACATATGGGCCAATATCATATTCGTTTACTATTATTTTGCTCAACAGTGTCTCTCTTTCCTTCTTAGTCTTAGTACACTCCATAAGTAGATGGTGAACATCCTCAACCGTTCCGCATGTTTCACAATTGGGAGAATTCACTTTCTTCATCAAATAACCAAACTTGCGGGATGGGTAGTGACCAGAGCGTAATCTATGAAGCAGAACAATATGATATCTACTCATTTCCTTGATAGCAAACCACGGTGTTCGAGGAGGCTGATATTGTATTGTTCTATACCAGATACCCTTTTCCCTACTTCGTTCGTCAAAATACTCCTTAAACATATTATAACAAATTGTTTTGCAATTACACAATTGTTCTAAATAATTAGGTATTATACAGTATTCTTGACCTTGAGTAACCGCTAATTTTGCTAGTCTATCAGCCTCTTCATTACCTCTCAAACCTACATGAGATGGAACCCATTGCAATCTCAGCACTATGCCACTGTTCGTAAGATCTATAACCTTACGTAATATGGAATAAGCTATCGAAATACCTCTGAAGCCAGAGGCACAACGAGCTAAATGCTGTAAACCACTCTTACTATCTGTGAAAATCACAAAGTAACGATCTGCCGAGTTATAAGCAGAGTTAATGGCTTCATAAATTGCAATGAGTTCCATCGTCATAATAGTCACATTAGTGTTTACTTTGTACATAGCTGAATAGTTTCTATCAAAGTCATAAAATGCTGCTCCCAAACCATCCTTACACTTTGAACCATCAGTGAAATATTTATTATAATGTAGGTATTTATCGTGAATTTCTTTAACAATTTCAAATTTGAGAGAAGCAAAATTTAAAGATTTTTTAGGACCTGTTACACTTTCCAAATTACATTTAATTAATTCATCTATTTTAATACTGGTTACCCAAATATCTAATGAAAACATTTCTAAGGGATCAGAAGAATGTACACGCAAGGATTCACATTTATCGAGTACCGATACAAGTAATGGTTTCTTTTTTTTTTGCCAATAGCTCATCTGCACCAGATCATTTAGCTGTGTAAGAAGACGCATAATTATACTGTTTGACCAGGACATACTTTTCAGGCAGTATTTATATGACAGAAATAATCTTCTAATATGCAAAGGAGGTAAGCACAACTCGCTTTCCATTACATGAATGGGACTGCTTTTGATAAATCCTCCGATTATTCTCGCAGCCTGATTCTGTACTTTATCCAGTTTATATAGATGAACATTGGCACTATTCCCGAACAAAAAAGATCCATAATCCAATCTACTTCTGATTACCGATATGTATAATGTACGTAAATACTTTGGATGCATTCCCCATTTAGAACCCGCTAATACTTTTAAAAGTTTCATAAATTTCAAGACCTTCTCAGCTACTTCATTAACATGTTTACCCCACAATAAGGATCGATCAAGCCACATACCCAAATATTTAAAATTTTCAACTACACCAACAGTATGTTCATTGATTTTAAGATTTATTTTATTCCTTTTTCGGCCTCTGGTAAAAATACATATTTTAGATTTATTAGGGGAAAGTTCTAGACCCACTTCATCCAGCTTAACTATCATGTCGTCAAGTGCCAACTGTAAAGTGATTTCACAAAAATGTATGTCTCTGTGCTTCAAATGTATTACAAAATCATCGGCATATTGCAATATAGACACGTCTTCTATCTCACGACAAATTTTATACGTGGTTAAATTGAAAAGTAACGGGGAAAGTGGGTCCCCCTGAGCCAAACCCCTATTTGTCCATCTACTTATAACTGTCTCTCCAGAATATATTTTCATCATTAAGCATCTCGAACTTAAAAACTTCCAAATATATTGACAAATATAAGAGCCAACATTCAATTTATCTAACGTAGCCACGACACTCTCAACTAAAACATTGTTGTATGCATTATCTATGTCCAGGAAGCAAGCTACAGTAGGAACGTTATTTGAAAGTCCTATTTGGATATCAGTGACGAGTCTCGCGAGACAGTCTAAGCAGGATTGCCCCCTCCTAAAGCCAGACGTACTAGCAGATAAAAACTTATTTCTCTCTGTATACCACTCCAATCTCTTCACTAACATTGTGTGAAATATCTTGCACACGCATGAGATTAGAGAAATCGGCCTAAGCTTTGGTTCTAAATCAGCACTGCTGGTAGCTTTTGGAATGGGAACAATGCTTATTTCCCTCCATTGACGTGGAATATATCCAGATGTAAAAATCCTGTTATAAATGTTTAATAAATATAGTTTGCCAACCGAAGGTAGATTACAAATCATGGAGTAAGTTATCCCATCCTTGCCCGGAGCAGTATCTTTTTTCTTAAAACAATGTTTCATTTCTTGCATACTAAACGGTGATTCCAATAAACTATTACGCGATGTAAAAGTTGGTTGTTTGTTTATTACCGAGTCTGGCGCTAAAGAACATAACAAATCTTTTTGTTTAGTTTCTGATGGAAACGATTTTGACTGTTTATAGCCTTTGAACCAACGCATTTTACGCCACATTTCAGACACCGAAGTAGTCTCACTAATACTGCTGCAAAATGATTTCCAATTACTTGATCTAGCTTTGTTTACCAACGTGTGTGCCTCTACGGTTCTATCCTCTAAAGTTTTTAGATTATTAGGTGTAGGGTTACGTCGGAATGCACCCAAAGCCAGTCTCCGTTTAGCTACTGCTCTGGACAAAGATGGGTGCCAATACTCCTTAGGTTTAAAATTCGCTGTCGGATTGGTACAAATCTTGGTCTCAGGAATATTTTTACTGGCGGACTGATTAATGTGGTCCTCAAAATAGTCATATAAGACTTGAATATCCTCAAAAATATGAATATCGGAAAATGGTTGACGAAGATTATCTCTATACGCTTTCCAGTCAGCTTTTTTATAATTACGTTTCTTTATATACTGTCTTGATTCTAAATAGTTTAGTGTTATTTTAATAATAAGGTGATCACTCCCCAGGTTTTCATTGAATACTTTCCAATCACAATTTACCGATATATCAGACGATGCGAACGTAATATCAGGTGAAGTCCTCTTAACTAATCCGTTTACCAATTTTACTCTAGTAGCATCGCCATTGTTTAAAGAAATCCAACCATTTTCCAATGAAGATTCTAGCAGTTGATTTCCTCTTTGATCTATTTTGTACGACCAATTAGTATGGTGTCCATTAAAATCCCCTGCAATCAAAGTATTGCTAAGCTCTAAATTAAACAGACTATCCCAGTCCGCAGCACGCGTGACTACAGAAGAAGGGCAGTAAATTGAAATTATATTTTTTAAACTTATGCAATTAAGAATTTTGATGTGAATAACTTCTATGCCTGGATTTGATAGATGAATAGGACTTATTTGCGAATGCAATGATTTATGGATTATAATAGCAACTCCTCCATAAGAATCCGGTCTATCTTGTCTAAATATATTGTACCCACTCAAATTAAAGTTAACACTTGGATCAAGCCATGTTTCACTCAAAATAGAAATGTGAATTTTTTCCTGATTTAAAAATGCTTCAAAAGTACCTAATTTGGGCCTTAAACTTTGTGAGTTCCACTGACATATATTTAGCGAGGTCACTTTTTGTGTACTATTCATTATATTTAAATAAATAACTGTGTAAAACTTCTCTGTCCATAAAACTACCAAGTAAAAATAATTTAATTTCCTCACATATAACTTTCAACATCGATACCATTTTACCCATTAGATCCTTCTCTTCAGAAAATACAATTTCCATAATACTTTGCCAAATTTTCTTCCATTGAAATTTTCTCTCTTTCGCACTTCTTTTTTCCTCTTCTTGGTTTGGGTAACTTCTAGGCTTTCTGTAGATACCGACATATTATTGTCATCCTGCAAATTGTTGTTATTCTTCTTTTTAGAGTTATATGATCCTTTTTTTCGGCTCTTTTCGCTTTTTTTACTTGTTGCTGTTACATAATGTTCTTCTTGATTTTCTTCTAAAATATCGGGTTCATCATCCTTTTCTGCCTGTTCACCAGTAAACTTTTCATTACAATTAATATTTGTGGGACTATTCACATCCGCATTTATAAATCCTTGTTCCTTTTTTGAGGACTCATTCTCTACTTCAAGTGAAACTTGCTTGGTATTTTCCCTTTTTTCTTGAATATACATCTCCAACGCATTTTTGTAAGTAGTATTTCTTAAACTCATTAGAATACGAATCCTTTTCTCTTTTATAAAAAATGGACATGTTTTATTAATAGCCATATGTGGGCCTTTGCAATTTAAGCATGTAAATGTTTCTGTCTCACAATTAATGTGATTTTTTCCACATTTAGGGCAAAGATTTTTATTAATTGGGCAAAACTTTTTATGATGTTCAAACCTCCAACATCCTGAGCACTGGGTTACAGGAAAAACATATTTCTCAACCCTAAATCTACATCCATATGCATATACATACTCTGGTACAATCTGAGCTTTGAAACCTAACCTCACAGTCTCGCTATCAATCCATTTACCTTCTTCATTCATCCGTTTTAGTCTTCTGACAGACACAATTTCACACGAGGTACTGAATGTGTCTATCATTTCTTTATCTGTCATTTCTAACTCAACCCCTTTGATTAATCCGTATGATAGATCAACCTCATTAGTAAATTGCGCTCTAATGTCTAGATCCTTGTTTTTAGGAAAATTTAATAATTTTTCAGCTTGTTTTTTATCATCAAACTGTACGAATACCTTATAAGGGCTTTTATATTTTATTCTAATGATATTTTGTATGTTCCCGCTTCTTAACCACTTAGCCAAGGCCATCTGTTTCGGTAAACCTTGTAATGAAGTCAAACATATTTCAAACGACTCATTTGTTACGTCATCATTCTCGGCAACCGCATCATTATTATGTTCATAACGTTAACTTAATTGGACTATGTGAGTACTCAAATTTTCGTTTGATTTACTTCGAAAAAGTTTCTTTGGTCTCCTCCTGCTAACAGTAATAAAACCTTCTTCACTACTATCTTCACTTTTTTCCCTCAATCTCTTCTCCGTTAGTCTTGCATCAATTTGTTGGTCAACATCCACTGTACCCGTCATCGTCAACATCTCTTGCCCACACTCATTTATATTCTCAGTGTCGCTGTTATCGGTCAACGCTGCTTCATCCATACTACCTCCCTCCATTCTCACTATTAGCGGGTAAATTAAAGTTTTTTTTGTAATTTGTAGTTGTTTTTTTATTTGGAAGTCGGTTGTATTTTTTTCTTTTTTGTAAAAGAGTCTTTTAAGAACACAAGATCACCCGAGCTAACTCAACTCTTTTTGTCTTAGAAGCTCCGCTGTCACAGGGCTTCGCCACCTGTTCGTGGGTGTTATAATAATAAATGGCCCATCTTAGCGTTACTGTAGCTTATTAAGCTTAGGAAATGTAAAACGCGCGCCTGGTGATAAAGATTGTAATAAATTTTCATTCTTCAAAATCATTCTTCCGCGGAGAATCTTAACACCGCAATTCTTAAAATGAGATCAAATGCATAACGCACATCACATCTATGGAAAATGGAGTTGAACTGTCAAAACATTAGTTTGGATTTCTTTTTTATTGTATTGATAAATAGGAATAATATATTTTTTATAAACTAATAATCTAATCTAATATATCTAATAATCATTTTTTTAAGACATTATAAGTTTCACTTAAAACAAAAAAAAAGTGTTTTGATGTTATTTATTGATCAGTTTGTTGTGGCGAAACTTGGGGGAGGCCTATGTCCAGTAGTGAACGTCTTTCGGCTAATATGATGATGATGAAACAAACAAAATTATTATTTAGACTTCTTACTCTACTATCTTACTACTATTTATTTATTTACTTTCTTTAGCTTACAGACTAATAATATAACAAACTTAAATCATAATAATAACATCATGCTTCTGTAGGGTCATTTGCTAATTACAAAGCATTCACATGTATATCCGCTCCGGCCCCGGCGACACACCGGTGTGTCGCGAATTAATCGCGAATTTAATGTTTATTTACCTATTACATAAGATTTACTTTTTTTAGGGAATTTTCACATGTCGGGGCCGCAGCGGTTAAATCAAAGTATTTATTATAGTATACTAACCTAAACAGAACTGCCTGTGATGGGAGACAAATATATTATACTTACCAAAAAAAGATAAATTAACCAGAATAAAAACAGGATTCCACGCGGACGAAGTCGCGGGTAGCAGCTAGTTCTTTAATAAAAAATAAAAAAAACTTGAATGCCTTGTAACTTTCAGTAATAGACTGGTCTCTGTCTAGTCGTAACACCAATTGTTGGAATTGTGCTAATGCCTGCGACTTTGAAGAACCTAATTGTCTCTCGAATTCCTGTTTCATGGGTATTCTAACCCCATATCTTTTTCTTTTTTTTTCCTTTTTTAGCTTCTCTACTTCTGCGACAAACGTTATATCATTCCCTACTGCAGTCAACATGTGTGTGTGTCACACGTTGGACTCCCCCAAATTCCCATATACCTGTACTTTGGGATTTAGTGCTGCAATCTTTACCAAAAATGGATTTGGGGACTTAAAAAAAGACTTTTTTGTCTGTCTGTCCACGCTAATCTTCAAATATACTGTACAGATTTACTTGAGGTTTTTACACTTATCTGTGAGTTATTTTTGAGCAACATTAAGGGCCATTTTCACAAAGCCAAACTGATCGCAATCAGCGTATAAACCACGTTTATGAGCTGTCAGTGTCACTATTTTTCTATGGAAATTGACACTGACAGCTCTTGAACGTAGTTTAGATGTACTGATCGTGTCAGTTTTACATGGTGTCCAAATAGCCGCTATACTCACCAATTATATTAAAAAATGGAACAGTATTTGTTTCAAATTATATGCGAAATAGTTTAAACATTATCAACAAAATTTAAGCCAAACTCTTAACGTTCTCAACTGTTGTGTGTGTTAAGTTATTTAGTTACATGTTATAATTACTAAGTTTATGCCTATTTTTTTGGGTTTAAAGCTATAAACTTAAGCGAAGTTTGATTTTAACGTAGTTTGTCAGGTTACACGGCCTGCGCTTGGGTACCAGCCATAATAATCTTTGGTACCAGCCTACCCGGCGTCTAGTCGATTCCAAGAAATAATTATCATGCGCGGGACAGTATTCAGTCACTATACTAAACATTTATTTAGTAAACCCGAGCGCACGTACGAATGGAGTTTATTGTATAATTATTTTTTTACGCACGCAGTTTTACGTTACGCAGTGACCAACGAAATTAGTATTATACGTTTGATATGAAATCTTAGTAATCAAAGAAGTATTCCTACTAAGTAAATAGACTGTATTAAGTGAACCAGTTAAAATGTTTTTAGATTTAGTTTAACAGTCTTTCACCTAAACTAATAATTATGTTTGATGGATTTAATTCACTTCTTTAGTTTGATGTGTACCTACGGTTTGTAGATATATTGCATTTCAGATTCTTAATCTCATATCACGTTATATTGTTTTAGATACTCGGGATATTCATTTACGAAGAGAAAGGTCCACTTTGATATTATTTAGCTGGTACTCTTTTTATAATGGAAGACTCTACCCGATTTCGTTTAAAAATTATTTATGAATCCCTACAATCAAACATAAGCTCTGCTCAGTGTGCCCTAACGGAATTATTATCAGATGAAGATCCGAAATATAAAGAATTAGAATTAATTGGTGCTAAACTAAAAGGTTTAAATGAGATGTTTGTTTCGGAAATTCACAATTATTGTAAATTAATAAAAGAAATCAACATTGAGGAAATTAGTCAGTATACGTCCACACAGATTCAGGCTGAAGAGTTAATAGCAGAAATAGATGTAAATATTAAGTAGAATAATCGAAACTGCTCACTTTTTACAAAGGATTACAACAATGTTAACACAGTTAGTAAGTTATCAAAAATGGAATTAAGCAAGTTTGATGGTGATGTTCTAAAGTGGTACCAATTTTGGGATCAGTTTTCATCTAAAGTTGATAAGAGAAATATTAATGATGTCGATAAATTGTTGTACCTTCAATCGGTTCTTGAAGGTGTCGCAAAACAGGCAATTGATGGGTTGGACACAACAGACAAAAACTATCGTATTGCTATCGATACATTAAAGGAACGGTATGGCAAACCTAGCGTAATTATTGATCTCCACCGACCGTGTCTCCACGTTGCCGTCGTGGTGGGGCTTGCGTGTCTCAGTGATCTTGGGGGCTTTGCCGGTAGAGCCACTCATGCCGGAAGGTCCCAAGTGAGAGACCATAGAGAGAGACACAAGAGGGGCACACCGTTCGGAGACTTGAGCAGTGTTCGGGTCCTCGGACGGTGTGCGTCTCATTGGCTTGCTCGCTGCTCTCTGGTACGCGTCTGATCATCAGACGTGACTGTGAGGGCAGCGAGCAAGCATTGAGAGAGAAGGGGAGAAAGGGATCGCACCCTTAAAAAGGAAAAACATGGATAACATTGAAAGAGAAGGTATACCCCAGGGCGGTCCGGACTGCACAGCAGTTCGGGAATCCGCCACGCCTCGTGCGTCAAGCCCCTCGTATTCTTGGGGGGGCAACAATGTTATCCACCATCCAATTGCCACTGGCAACAAGGGCCGAGGAGGCCCCCGAGCCGAACTATCCTTCGAGGACCTGATCGGTTTTAGTTTTGGCTCACCCGACAGAGTGTCGGTCGGGCGGAGCGCGGGTAGAGGCGCGCTATTTTGGAGGGAGGGCTTGCCTGAGCGTCACGCGGGTGCAGAGTCGGAGTCCGAGTTGGACTCCGACGACCTAGTGACCGTTAGCTCGGCAAGCTCTGGACCCGAGGGGGCGGGGGCTGCTGCGGAGGACTCCAGGTCCTTCCGCAAGCGGCCCAGATCGGAGGACGACCGGGGGTCGTCCTGCGACGAGGAGATGGCCTCGGCCCGTAAAATCCCCACCAGCAGGCGGGGTAAGGGCCGAGAGGGAGGCAAGGGCAGAGTTCCTGCCTCCAAGGAGGCTGGCCAGCGAGCCGATGCTGGACGACCCCCTGGAGATGGCGATCGTGGGGCTCCAGGCTCCGAGTGCGAGAAGGAGCGGGTATGGAGGACCGGGTTTGCGGAGGTGGTGGAGGCCGCGATACGCGATGTGGCCTTGAAGAGGAAACTTTCCTCTAAAAACAAGGCCATAAGCGCGGCGCTGGCCTCCATCCTGGCGGCAGCAGAGGCTAACCGAGGTGAGTTCCTGGAGGGCATCGTCCTGCGCCCCCCGCTAGCGAGTGCGGCGGCGAGTGGGAAGGCCCCCCCAGGCCGGAAAAAGGCGGCGTCGTATGCGGCCGCCGTGGCTGCCACACCGGGGTCGTCCGGCCAGGAGAAAGGGTCCGGGCCTGCACCCGCGAAGCCGGTGCCGGGAAAACCGGACCCGGCCCCGGGAAGGAAGAGGAATGGTGGGGTGGCTGCACGGACGGCGAAGGCTCCTGCGCCAGCCGTGCAGCAGCCCCCCCCGGCTTCCTCGCCTTCTGAACCTCCCCCGGCTCAAGCCGAATGGCAAGTGGCCGGGGAGAAGAAGAAGGCGGGAAAGGCAGCCAGGGCGGCAGAGGCGGGAGAGAAGGCGGCGGCAGAGAGCGCGAGGCGTCGCGGCTGCGCTCCGCGCCCCGAAGACCGCGGCTGTGGTGGTAACGCTGCAGCCGGACGCGGTGAAGAGGGGCGTGGCGTATGCCAATATGCTCACCAAGGCGAAGGAGGCCGTCAACCTCGGTGAGCTTGGCATCGTCGGGGGTCTCCGGCTCAGGGTCACCATGACTGGGGCCAGGATGCTGGAGATATCTGGAGCAGATAGCGGTCCGGCCGCGACCGCTCTAGCCGAAAGGCTTAGGGCGTCCTTGAGCGTGGATGACGTCCGAGTGTCCAGGCCCACGAAGTGCATAGACATGCGCATCTTGGGCCTGGACGACTCCGTCACGGAGGAGGAGGTGTTGGCCGCCGTCGTCGGGACGGGGGGGTGCTCTGCAGAGGAGGTGAAGGCGGGCACCATCCGTCCTGACAACACGTGTCGGCGGCCAAGAAAATTTCGGAGGGCCGAAGGCTCTTGGTGGGCTGGGTCTCTGCGCAGGTGAAACTGCTGGAGCCCAGACCTCTGAGGTGCTTCCGTTGCCAAGTTGGCAACCACGTCGGAGCACTCTACACCTCGGAGGTGAACCGCAGTGACCACTGCTTCCGCTGTGGTCAGCCCGGTCACAGGGCCGGCTCGTGCAACGCCGCGCCGCACTGCTTCGCATGTGCGGCAGCTGGCAAGCCGGCCGATCACTGGGCTGGGGGCAAAGCCTGCGGTCCACCCGCCAGGGCCGGGACGAGGAGAAAACCCTCCTCCACCGCCGTCCGATCAGGTCAGGCTAGAGTCGACGGCGCGTTTCCCTCCAAACGCGCCGGAAAGAGCAGCCAGCAACGGAGACGGGGCCCGCCAGGGCCAGAGCCTGCCAGGGTTGCGGAATATGTTCGAAAGAGTTACCGCGGCCCTGGAAAGAAAGGCACTAGGAGGACTAAGGGTGGGTTTTAGTCACTAAAAGTCTGACACTCCCTGCCGCTCCACCCAGAGCGGGAGGTGTCATTTGATGATTTCCAATCCTCAACAAAAAAAAAAAGCGTAATTATTGATGCTCATAATGTAGCACTTTATGGAATTCAATCAGCGGAATCTAGTCAGCTCAAAGATTGCATGCCTGCAATCGTTCTAAATGAAATTGAGAGACATCTAAGAGTATTGAGTTCCTTAGGTGAAGATGTAAATCACAATCATCTTAGAGTAATGATTTTAGAAAAGTTCCCCGAGGACCTCATTTATGAATTAAGGATGAAGATAACTAACGAAGATGAATCTATTGATAACATTAGAAAGTTCTTGGAGTATATAATTTCAGCTTGGGAAACATCAAATAGATTAAAGAAAACTGCAGAAGATACTAAACCTAAGAATACAACAATTATCGATGACAAACAGGCTTCTGATAATATTACAATAGGATCATTACATGTTAGATCGGAAGAAACTAGTGATAATAAAAGGCGTAGATTTAAATCAGACTTTAGAAAGGAAAAATCTAGCTATGAAAGTAGACAATATAATAAATATAAAATGCCCTCTCAGAAGAGAACAAATGATAGTGATAGGTCCGATGAGCCATCTAAAAGAAATCACTTAAATGTATATTCTGTAAGCAGGACCATTTCAATGATGAATGTAATGTGCACAAAACCTTACAAGAAAGGAAGGCTCAATTAGGAAACCGTTGTTATAAATTGTTTCGGTGAAAGCCATAGGGCGGACAATTGCCGAGTTAAGCGGAAATGTCGACACTGTAATAAGATCGGCAATCATTATCGAGCATTATGTCCGACTAAGATAACATAGCCTGTGAAATCCGTACCAACTGATACCATACATACTTATAATGTATAATAATACTTCGCTATTGCAGACAACCCTAGTAATTGTAGGCCAGCGCACATATTATATCGGAAGATTAATATTTTTGTCAATATATACATTTCGAAACAAATAACCATATCTTACTATAAGTCCAGTATATTAAAAGTACAGTTTCGTTTAGTTTACTGGAACAGGATTTACTCGTCTTATTCATGCAAAGGTAATAAGTACTCGTAAGTCAAAACTGCAGACAATCAAAATTTAAACGAATGTCTATTAAAGTGGTCCACTTATGTTGGAGAGTCTTACATATTGCTAATTAAGTCTTGGGAACACCTTATAGGAATAGTTGCAGAGGTTAAGAAAGCTTTCTTACAGTTAGGTCTACAAGATTTAAACAGGGATGTAACACGATCTCTCTGGTTCAAAGACATAAACCGTACAGTTCACCCAGATAATGTGGTTGCACTTACGTTTTGTGTCGTGTCCCATTGGGTATCATATTAAGTTCATTCCTACTGAATGCTACGATCATAATCTGCCTAGCCTTTTTCCCAACTTTATTGGGGTCGGCTCCCAGTCAAACCGGTTTCAGCTGAATACCAGTATTTGCTACGATCAGATAATTGTCACTTAAATACATCGAACAACATATTTCTGAAACAAATTACGGATGTAGACAATATTTTAACTGGCGCACAGACAATTTCAGAAGCAAATGAACTGTACCGTGCTCCTTAAGAATCATTTAATTGCTTGTCCATTACATTGCGTGAATGGAATTCAAATTCAAAGGAACTTGTTTCTTCCATACCAGATAAGTTAGAGCAGAAGGCTGTGAACACATAAAAGTTCTCGGTTTAATATGGAACGTAAATAAAGATCAGTTATATTTGAAATCTAACTTCAATACAGAATCAAGCTCAGTTGTGTCAAAAAGAGACGTGTTAAAGCCAAAGGTCATTGCTTCAATTTATAATCCGTGTGGTCTCGAAGTTCCGGTAGTTCTTCCGACAAAACTATTCTTTCAAAAATTATGGAAAGAAAAAGAAAAAGGGGATGTCAAATTGAGTGGTCTACTTTATGGGATGGCAAAAAATAGCATCAAATTTTGTACGTCTAAAGAATTTCCACATTGATCGTTATTTTGCGGAAGATTTAAATAAAGCTAAATCGCGAAGCAAATTGAATATGTACTACATTTTTTACGAATTTGTCTATGCATGCTTATGCAACAGTAATTTATTTAAGCGGTACTTTGCGCACTAATAATATTGTCAGCTTTGTCATTGGCAAGTTTAGATTAGTGCCGTTAAAGGACCAAAATGACAAATTAGATATCAAGATTAGAATTGCTGGGAGTACTTATCGGTAGACTTATGTGGACTTATATTTTTTGTAACAATTTTTTTACGAATTTAATACTAAAAAATAAACAAACCATAGCACTTTTTTTTGTGGACTGATAGTCAAACAGGTAAGCTGGCTCAAATTAGTGGCAAAAAGTTCATCATAATATAGATACTGAAATTGCAATTGCCGGGGAGGGTCTTTCGAATTCAATACCTTTAGATAATAATAGACCAAATCTAGACATTCCAGAATCGATGATAGTAGAAGATTCAAACAAAAAAGAGAGTAAAATATGAAAAATTCAGGCTAAACATTTTCCTAGAGATGTTGAGGGTATTACAACCAGCCTATCGAAATCACTGAAATTATATAAAGACGAAAAGGACTTATGAGGTGTAATGGTAGATTCAGATACTTAATTAGATTTATTACTTTGTCACATATTTAATCAATACGAGCCTAGATACTACTTCTACGGACAAAATTATAAACGAACTGCATCAGAAAAAAGTGTCCATAGTGTATAAAATACGGAGGTAGTCCATTTAAATTGCCACCCATGCCTCATCTACCAACAGAAAAAGTCAGCCTTAGTCTTCCGTACGCCTTTACGGGCCTTAATTATTTCGGTCCACTGCTTGTGGATGAGGGTATTAATAAAAAACGCTGGGTATGCCTTTTACATGCCTAACAATTAGATCTATACATTTAGAGGTCCAGCAGAAGAATGTTTTAGTAGCCATTAAGAGATTCGTCGCTCTAAGAGGTTTATCTCAATTATTCGTGTCAGACAATGCTATGCAATTTAAGCTTAGGTACAGCAGAGGTGCAGAGTATTGCATTCAGAATCACCAGCGGTGGAAATTAATCCCAGAGTTGGCTTCATGGTTCGGAGGAATTTATGAACGACTTGTAGATTTAGTCAAACATAGTATGAAAAGAACTTTAGACAAACATCTCATAAACCATAACCATATGCACAATATTCAAGGAACTCGAAACTGTAATTTATACAAGGCTACTGACGACTGCAGGCGCGGAGTAAGAGCATAACATTGACTCCTTCAGATTTCCTACGCGTAGGCGGAACTTTGACAACTACAGATCGAGACTTCTTAGAGTCAGCCACAGTAACCAAGACGAATCTGATTGACGGATGGAAATGTGGTCAAGTCATCATATCAGAATTCGCCAAAATGTTCACAAATCAATACTTGACTAGCCTCCGTGAATGAAGCGACAAACACAAACAACCTGGAGTCGTTGTTAATCGGCCCCAAAGTTAGCAGAGACAGTTCAAATTTAGTCGGCTATAGTAATAGGGCACATTGGAAAGTTGGCAAAATAGCAGAGTTGATTTATGGATCGGGTGGGCAGATTAGAGTAGCCAAAGTTTAATTATCATCAGGAGAAACACTGACCTGTTCAGTAAGCCATCTGTTCCCATTGGAGATTGACGATCAAAGTACAGAATCGTCCCCTGAGGAGTATGGTTCGCCAGTCGGAATCAGTCCAGCTGAAGATTTTCAGAGGGAACAATCAGTACAAGGCGACCATCCAGTCAGTTTTAACCAAGAGTCTCGAAGTACTCAAGAAAATGAACCAGTTAACAATGACGCACCCATAGTTCAGTCAATATCAAACACCAGGAGAATACAATCAGGGCATCAGCAGCCAAGGCAAAAGAGAGAGTTTAATAGTGGACATCCCAGTTGATGAGCAGATTGTTTCAATAATCAGTGTTGATTTGAAACTTAGGGATAAATAATCAGTTGGAATCAATTGTATCTTTCCCTCGGGCGGGAGTGTCGCGAATGCGAAGTAATTATAGTATAGGCCTATAGGTTGGTACAGATAACTAGTTGAGAGGTGGCGTGATGGCGGGAGAGAGAGAGAGGGGGCAGTGCGAGCGCAGATGGACAGCGCGCGTGCGCTCCCGGACTCACTTGGGCCTGCGGGTCGGAGCTGGTGGGAGCTAGCAGTATATTGGTGAGCGAACCTGTTTAATCTCAGTGCACGTGTCTTCAGGTGGACGAGATTCATTTAATATTGATTTCCAATGTTGTCGATGTGTGTGTATTGTTTTAACAGCGATCAGATTCAGAAATGAGACTATATCAGACCAGCATTAAGATGCGAGGCTCGGGGTGGCTCTAAGGTTGGCCACTTTCGGGGAACAGCCCCCGATATCATTGCGATGATGAGTCAGAAACGGCTGTTCAGTGAGAAAGCCACATTAGGGGAACAGACCCCGATATCATTGCGATGATAAGTCAGAAAGGCTGTTCTGTGAGAAAGCCACATTAGGGGAACAGACCCCGATATCATCGCGATGATAATTCAGTAACAGTTATTCAGAGAAAGTCAATGTACCTACCTACATGATTACAGCGGTCGTTAGATCTTAATCATATCGTACTCAGGCTTATTCTAGAGACATAGGTATTTTAGATTCAGATATTCGTCACTAAAAGGTAATTGGCGACAAAGGTGCTTAGACCGAGCGATTGATTGATTAGTGAGAAACAGTTAGTGGAGCGTGAGTTCGAACCCCGCATTGTATTAACTTTATAGATGTTAAAGATTTTTTTTTCTGTTAACTCATACAGTTTTATTAATGGTTCCAATATCTGTAAATATGTGAGTACTATGTACCTACTTATTAAGAAAGTGGAAAAGTGTACCTCTGCTGGTAATACTTTGATCCTATATATGTATTTACACACCTTACTCTAGGTGTGTAAATATTTAATACATTTATTTGAAAAGAGTAACTATGGAGTTTCTTGTCCGTTCTTCTCCATAAGAACCTACCCTTGCGAACGGACAGTAGAGTCACTTTATGTTATTTTAAATGTAAATGATGACGTTCGAAAGTGCCGTTTAATGGGCTAATTGAAATAAACGTTTTGACTTTGACTTTGACTGTGGTGTGGAGTACCACTTAAACTCCGCCAAGTGCGAGTCGCTACGGATCTATAAAAAACGGCAAAAAATCACTGTTGTATGGGAGCCCTCCTTAAATATTTGTTTTATTTTAATTTAATTATTAATTTTTAAAGTGAATATATAACTAAATATTCTGTGAATATTTCAAGCGTCTACCTGTTGCCGTTATCACTATCGAGCAAAAACGAGCAAAAAACCACGTTTGTTTTATATGAGGCTAATATGAGCCCCCTAAATATTTGTTTAATTCTGTTTTTTAGTATTTGTTTTTATAGCGGCAACAGAAATACATCATCTGCGAAAATTTCAACTGTGTAACTATCACGGTTCATGAGATACAGTTTGGTGACAGACGGACGGACGGACAGCGAAATCTTAGTAATAGGGTCCCGTTTTAACCCTTTGGGTACAGAACCCTAAAAAGTGAAAAAAAACCGGCCAAGTGCGAGTTGAACTCGCGCACGTAGGGTTCCGTACCAGTATATAAAAACGGCAAAAAATCAAGTTTGTTGTATGGGAACCCCACTTATATATTTATTTTATTCTGTTTTTAGTATTTTTTGTTAACAACAGATATACATCATCTGTGAAAATTTCAACTGTCTAGCTACCACGGTTCATGAGATATAACAGCCTGGTGACAGACGGACAGACGGACGGACAAGCGGAGTCTTAGTAATAGGGTCCCGTTTTACCCTTTTGAGTTTTACCCTTTTACTCGTTTTACCCTTTAACCCAAAAAAAACCGACTTCAAAAAAAACCAACAAAGTACAAAATAACTTTAATTTCGGAAGTTTTTGGTTGTTTCTTCGTAATTCAACAACGACTTCCGAAGTTATATTGTACTTTGTAGTGTTTTTTGTCGGTTTTTTTTTGTAAAAAGTTTTAGATTTTTCAGTTTTTCAGTTTGTCGCACGAAACAAGAATTTTCAAATTCTTGTTCCTCCTCCTATTTTTGAAGTTGGTTAAAAATAAAAAACTTTTTACAAAATAATACTTACAACTGACCACCAAATAAAAAAAAAATACTACAAAACAACTTTAATAATTTCGAAAGTCGGTGTAAAATTACGAAAAAAACCAACCAAAAAGACCGATTTTCGAAATTGATGTTATCTTTTAGTGTTTTTTTTTATTTGCAATTCGGTTGTAAGTAGGTAGATACTTAAAAAGATTTTTTGAAATCGATTAAAAATTGGTAACGGCAAGCATCACAATCAAGAAGATGGTTGTGTTATTTCTGTTGTGCCCCGTTGCTCCACCTACAGCATGAATTCATTCCTTCTGTGTACGGGGTTTCCACCGAGCTCGGAAATTATGACTTGGCTATACCTACCAGCGAACTATTTTGGCTCCTCGCAACGACCAAGCAGCAACCATCAATACGCATTTATAAAATTGACAAATATTTCTAGGAAAAATAGAGAATATTTTCCATGAACTCGGTCATGGAACACGATACACATTTCAAATCAAATATGACGGGTTGGTAACGGTAGCCAGTCATTTAACGACACAAAACTGGTGCAACAGAACTCAATCGAAACGCATCACGCTGTACCTGAAGCTATCGAAACACCTACTCTCGATGTCTCCAATTACATAAATGTTGCGCCGGCCGGCCGCGCCTCGGCGACGCGACGTGACTGCTGCCACACTGGGCCACACAACTAATTACTGACTCTAACAACCACAAACACTTCCTCCGAACACGATCAAATTATCGAGTCTTCTCCTGAAAGTATTTACCACCTGCATTCGACATTGTACCTGTCTGTAATTGGTGCTTTTAGTTACAACAATAATACTGAATACCTACTCAACGCTCTACCACCGCGCCGCTACCAATGTTACCGGGAATGATAATGGAATAATCATTAGCTACCCGACACGACTCACGAGCCTTCGTACATTTCAGTTTGTTCTTCTTACACAGGAGTGGGACAGAGTGTGGCGTAGAGACTCACATGCGAGTGTCTCGGATGCCGGCGTGCGACACCTCGCACTGTGCTGCCTCTCGGCGCCGGCCGCTAGCCGACAGTCCTCGCCGTCATCCTCACTGATCACTGTCACTCACTGCACTGACCCTCACGCTCACTGGCACACTCGCGATGCAGCACGCTCACTCCGCCGCGCACCGACCCGCAGTTTCGACACTTTATAAAAGTTACGTTGAAGAAAGTTGAGTTTCGTACGATCGCGTGTGTAGCTGTGCGCCGACGAGCTGGCGACGTGCATGCGGCGCGGCGGCGCGAGCTCACTGCCGGCAAAGCGCGCCGCCTCCACCCGCCGGCCGGCTCGTCGTGCGCGCGCACCGCCACCAGCACAGGGCGAGAGCGCTCACCGCGAGCACACTGGTTCGAGCTTGTGTCAGCCAAACTATTACTTTTCTTCCATAACTCTGGAAGAGACAGTCTGTGGTACATGTGCATTTTTTTCACAGGCATAACGTCGCAAACCACTTTTGTAGTGACGATTTATTTAGGTACCTACCTATGTACCTATTTATTTACTAGCTGCTACCCGCGACTTCGTCCGTGTGAAATCCTGTTTTTATTCTGGTGAATTTATCTTTTTTTGGTATAATATCTTTTTCTCCCATCACAGGCAATTTATTGTGCCGTTCAATTCCTTCGACATCTTACGGTATACCCTTAGGCGGCGTGAACGACAATAGAGCTGTCATTCATAATAATATATATATATATTTTCACACCACCTGATCGAAAACGTCAAATTATATGTCACGCCAACCTAACCTAAAGTGAGTCATTTTTGGCCGGTGGCCGGGCAATAATATTGTACTGGATTTCATTATAACCCGCTGGTCAATAATGTGATTTAAATTTGGATCCTCATCTGTCTGCTCAATTGGCGGTATATTAGGTACTTACAACGCCTTCTGTCTCTGTCTCTCTCTTTCTGTTCCAGAAAGAGGATAGATATTCTCAATACTCTTACTACTTAGGGATGATATTCTCGAATGTGTACAAAATCATAAGGATTGACCAGGGTCCAGGATTGAAGACAATATTATAAGAATAATTGGTTATGTACGGATTATTGTATAAAAGGATAAGAATAACACTTAAAACCCATTTATAGTCGATTGTTAATTTAAAAACTATTTTCTCGAGCATCTCCTATGACGTTTTAAATTCAAATTGCATACAGCCAAGCGTCCGAACCCATTCTACCAGCTGTTAGAAAGCTCTGTATAAAGCTTTGTGTACACATTAATTGTATTAGGTTGATAACAATGGGCCTGCACATATTTACTTACCCACAGAAAAGTAAAAAAAAAAACGAAAATCGATTTGGTCGTGGCCGCTATGTGGTAGGTATACCGAGTGGAACGCAAAAAAAAAAAAAATTTACAAAAAAAAAACCGCCTTCAAAAAAAACAAACAAAAACCGTTCCCACTAAAAAGTTGAAAATAAATATTTGAATTGCTTTAAAGAAACATAATTTAAAAGTAAACTTATTTGACACTAGCACTTCGCCCGCGACTTCGTCCGCGTGGGGATAGTAGGTACTCCACAAACTGCAACGCCCCTATACATATCCCCTTATAAAGGTTAGTTTTGGAAAATTAAGCACAACGATTCTCATTATTGGTTCAGCGCAACTGTTCACCCCGTTCAGCCCGTCAGAGGTTGATTATGCAAAAATTGTTAGGTACATGATCTGTTGCAATTATCCCACTTTTAGTTTATTCATAGAATTCCGACGTAAATTGAAGCAAGCTATAATTTCCTCCCCTAAAAACTTATTCACCCCTGCTTCACCCCTTATTATGTATGTACCTAGTTGATTTTCGAAAAATCCAAACATTTGATATTCTTATTGTTTTATCGAAAACATTTAAATGCCGTGGTGTTTCAACGTCATCGGACCAAGCATTGATACGATTCTCCCCAGTTCGCTCAAGCCGCGACATTTTTCTTACTCCGAGCATGTTTATTACCGTCGTAACTTTTGAACGAAAGGTCCGATTTGAATGATTTAAAGTGTAATTTACACGGACATAATCAACCTTAATTATCAAACCATTTAAATGGATAAGGATTAATATCATGGTACTATAATCACCATTTTTTATTTCACCATGGGATTTGCTTGATTAATATTAATAAAAAGCGGTCATGGTGACTTATCCATAATAGTTAGACATATAGTATCGCGGACTTTTTTGTAGATATTGATGACCTCTATAAAACTGTAGTACATCACTTTGCTCTATTGTCAATAGATTCCGCAGCGTACGCGATATAAGGATTTTTTCTCACACCTTGGGTCACATTATCGAAGTTTTCATACGGATCCCTAACTTTTTTGAAAATATTCTATAGCCTATGTCCATCTCTGATAATGTAGGATTCTACTGGTGAAAGAATTTTTCAAATCGGTCCAGTAGTTTCGGAGCCTATTCATTTCAAACAAACAAACAAACAAACAAACAAACAAACAAACAAACAAACAAATCTTTCCTCTTTATAATATTATTATTAGTGTAGATTAATATTTTGCAAATATTTAAAATTTATTACTTCTTTTTGGAGCCGGTGCCAGCAGCTTTATTGTTGGAACTTGATAAGTATCTAGTTATATTTAATATCCCGTGCCATTGTTTTTTGATCCACAATGACAAAATTTAAAAACAGATGCATAAAGACAATGCTAAAAATGTCAAAGTACTTACTTAAAAAGTGGCTGGAATTTTTTTATAAGTATATTTTTTTCGTTTAAAAGAAATTATTGTGCATATTGGTTAATTTTTTTCGAATTTAGTCTAGTCCGTATTCGTCTTTTAATTAATATGTGTATGCAATTGGTATCTTGGTAGTTTTATAGTTAAGTTAGAGGTAGTTTTTCTAGGAATTATTGCCTATTCGTATTTCCTTGCTTTGGCTGGCACCGACTCCAAAAAGAAGTAATAAATTTATTATAAGTAATATATTTGCAAAATATTAATGTCAAATAAGTTTACTTTTAAATTGTTTCTTTAAAGCAATTCAAATATTTATTTTCAACTTTTTAGTGGGAATGGTTTTTGTTTGTTTTTTTTAAGGCGGTTTTTTTTGTAATTTTTTTTTTTATTTCTCGCCGGTTAGTGTTTTTTTTATTAAAATGAAGGCAACAAAGTTAATAATCGTTCCTACATTGAATATTCTTATGAAAAAGGTACCATGTCGTAAATATTGTACACTGTTTTTTTTTAAACGTTTTATTCCCGTGAAGGGATGATACGCCGCATAAAATACCTACTATCAATGTGTCTATTTCAAATAAAAAAAATGTCCTTTGTTACAAATTCGAATTAGTTCTCGCCTTACGAAAAACCGAAAAACTAGCAGTACTCAGTAGGCATTTTTCTCACCTTAACACTGCTAGAATTCATTGTTTTATTATGAAGTTCCCATGCCTACCTTCTACCTTCCGGTTCCATCATCAGAACAGTCTGATAGTACCTTATAGCCAAAGTGCATCTCATGACAATTCTAATAAGCCCAAACACGGCTGGGATACATTGATTAATTACGCAGTTCCGGTGCCTACCATCCAGCTCCATCACCATCAGATCAGTTCGATGATACCATTCTCAACATGTAAAATGAAAAAAAAAATGAAAAAAAGTTTTATTGGAATCGACAAGTTTTTTTACATCAGTGGTGATTGAAGCCTCCTTGTAAGCGTATGAAGCCTGTATTAGGAGACTCCGCTCTTCCATACATTATTAGTATTTATAAAATACTTGTTTGCTTCTACAAAAATCCTTTTTTTAATACAAAAATATAAAACTTTAAACTATAATGGTTACATTTAAAGGTTAAGCAAAGTGTGGATGCATGATTGGAATTGTGTGTGCATGGGTAAGTGTATGAATTGTGTATGTGGATGTGTGAGGGATGTGTGAGGGATGTGTAAGGGATGTGTAAGGGGTGTGTGAGAATGGAGTGAGTAGATGGGATTAAGCATAAGTCTAATAATATATTTAAAGCAATAGGGCCTCCGTGTCTTCATAACTAAGTGATTTCAGCCATTCGGTTAATATCTTTTTGCATTCATGCCGTTTCTTATTGTGAATGTATATTTCTCTATTACATCTGTTGTAAAGCTGAGCAGAGCGCTTTTTGTACTGCATGCTGGCAAATTTAGTTTTAGTTTGGGGTACTTCTGCTATTAAGTCTTTTCTTCTTTTTAAATTTAGTTTGGGGTCATAAGGAAGGGATTTGTGTTTTTTAATTATAGTTTTAATAATATATAGTTTTCTTACAGAGAGTAAGTCGCTAGTTTGGTAAAGACTTAGTGTTGGGAATCGTCTGTTTTTGAAATACATTAATTTTATAAGAGAACGTTGTCCCCGCTCAAAGTCAATAAACTTAGTTTTGGCTGCTCCTCCCCAAATGGGGATGCAGTACGTCAGGACAGATTGCACCAAAGCTATGTATATTTCGTTAAGGAGGAGTCTGGACGTTGAATTGATGGGTACATTCCTTGGAGCAACATGCCTTAACGTTTTGAAAATCCAGCTCAATTTCCTTATTCTTGTATTTACCTGTTCAAGGTGGGGTACCAGGACAGTTTTTGGTCGACTATAACACCTAGATATTTAGTTTGCGATACCTTTTCTAGTGTTGGGCACGTACAGTTATTAGAACGGTAACAGGCATGTATTCTTAGGTTTAGATCATTTCCAGGCTGGGAGCGATTGGATATACTGAAGCAGATATAATTTGTTTTAGCGGTGTTAAAAGTCAACAGATTGTCATTTAGCCAATTAGCTACCTGGGCCATACCAGACTCAGCACTCAGGGCAGCATCATGCCAGGTCTTCCCAGTAACAACCAGTAACATAACTATTCAGAATCATTTGTTTATTTGCATTGTGATATTTATGCGAGTGTCAAGTTCCGTTGGCCACTGTTTTCTGATCTTCTCCACCAGTTCCACTTCATCAAATGTTACTTTTTGACTGTAGATGCTTAAGTTCTCCATGAAAATACCAAAATAACTATATGGTTGCCTATAATATTTGAGGAGTTCCCTCGATTTCTCATAGATTCCATCATCAGAACTGGATTTTGAAAAAAATGGGACCAATCTGGAAGCATATCAAGCAAGGGGAAAAAAAAATTTTGCAAATCGGTTCATGAACGACGGAGTTCTGAGGTAACAAACATAAAAAAAATAAAAGAAATACAATCGAATTGAGACCCTCCTCCTTTTTTGAAGTCGGTTAAAAAGCCGCGGATATTGCAAATCCGTATGGTATTAAACTAACCTTTTTTAAGAAGGTATACAGTATAGTTCTAAATACATATCTCTACTAAGTGTTTGTAAATTTAAAATACTTTGTTTTTCGTATTATGGCTTCTTATTTTCTCACAGGAGGTGTGAAAAGAAGAGTATCCTCCTCGGGGATAAAGGTGTCTTTGCCTAGGGCTAGCTTGAATCCCTCGCTGCATTCAGGAATCTTGTATTAACTCCCTCGCTTCGCTCGTGAGTTAAACTCTAAACTCCCGAATCCTTCATTGCGTTCGAGATACAATATGACGCCCGTGACACAAGACACTGCTTTATCCCCTGGGTGCATAATCTACTATTAACCGCTCAAGCACCGGCAACACACCGGTGTGCACCGAATTAATCGCGAATTTAGTGTTTACTAGCTGCTACCCGCAACTTCGTCCGCGTGGAATCCTGTTTTGATTCTGGTTAATTTATGTTGTTTTGGTCTAAACCTCCCTTCCTTTCTTCCACTGTTCTCTGTCCTATGCAACATCTGGCCAATCCATTCGGTAGGAGTCTAATTCATCACGCCATCTCCTCCTGGGCCTACCGCGTCGTGGTTCCTGTTTGGAACCCAATCAGTGGCCACTTTTGCCCAGTTCTGTTGCGACATGCGGCAGATGTGGCCAGCCCAGTTCCATTTTAGATTGGCGGCTGAGTTGCCTACGTCTGCGATTTGTGTTTTGGAACGAAGTATACTGTTTCTGAAGCGGTCTTTGATTTTGACTCCAAATACTTCGTTCCATTGCTCGCTGGCAGACCTCGAGTGCGGGACTTTTGACAGATTGTTAACGACCACGTTTGCGCTCCGTAGGTGAGGGTTGGGAGGACGCACATATCCACGAGTTTCTTTTTGAAAGTGGAAGTAAGATAGTGGAAGAAAGAAAGTCTAAGTTGTAAGTTTGTTTCATCATCATCATATTAGCCGAAAGACGTTCACTACTGGACATAGGCCTCCCCCAAGTGTCGCCACAACAAAAAAAGATTAATAAACTACATCAAAACACTTTTTTTTTTGTTTTAGTGGAACTTTTAATGACTTAAAAAAGTGATTATTTAATTTCTTGAAAAAAAAATAATTAAAAAAAATATATTATTCCTATTTATCAATACAACAACAAAAAAAACCAAAACTAATATTTTGACAGTTCAACTCCATTATCCATAGATGTGATGTGCGTTGTGCATTTGATCTCATTTTAAGAATTGCGGTGTTAAGATTCTCCGCGGAAGAATGGTTTTGAAAAATGACAATTACAATTTCTATCATCAGGTGCGTTTTAGATTTCCTAAGCTTAATAAGCTTAGGTAACTGTAAGATGGGCCATTTATTATTATGACAAAAAGAGTTGAGTTAGCTCGGGTGATCTTGTGTCTTAAAAAACTCTTTTACAAAAAAAAATACAACCGACTTCCAAATAAAAAAACAACTACAAAGTACAAAAAAACTTTAATTTTGGAAGTCGGAGTTGAATTACGAAGAAACAACCAAAAACACCGACTATTTTTAATTTTATCTACACAGTTATTTTTTTTAATAAAAGAGTTTTTTATTTATCACTTTTAGTGGTACCTCATACCAAACAACACCACAGGAAAGCAAAATACGAAATTTCGTTTACTGGGATCACATTTTCTTCTAGCTATTTGGATTTAGAAATCAAACGGTACTAAACCGATTCAGATGAATCTCGAGAAGTATAATTATCATTTCACATAAAAAAAAATGGTTTTCAGTTATAGCCAGATTTTCGCGGGGGATTTTTTTTGTCTATGATGTTAGGCGTACCTACCTATGGTCCTTTTTTCTGGGTGAATTCAGGCAGATACTTCCAGTACCCCGAGGACCGAAAACCGATGAATGCAATAATAATATCCCCACAACTTTTGATAAGATTTTTTCAATTATTGCAGCGGCTTGATCGTTCCTTGGAGCCAGTATATCGCGTTCACACAACCAAGAATTTTCTTAATCTGTTATACCTACTCGACAGTTCTCCGAATATTGGACTTAAAAGTTCGTGGTCTGAAGAGAATATCGGGAAGAGTCACCTGACCCTTTTTTGAATTAACGTTCAATAATAAATTTAATTTATACGACTTCAAAAACAATTAAATATTTAATCGAAAATATACCTCAACAATTGGAACGCACACATGAACTCAACGCGCAGGCGCGTACAAGAAGGTGATGAATGAAGATGCCAAAAAGAAACGTCATAATATTACTACAGTCAAAATCTAATGAAGAAAAAATTTTCGTAGTGGTATTAGTTATAGCTATCACAGCACCTTTCAGCGTCAATATTACTCATGAGCTGCTGCATTTTGTATTCTGGAATAGAACCTTAATTTCCAGGATATATTGTGAATAACATTAAAAATTATAAGAACCGATTGTGCTGCTATGTTTAAAGCGATCTTTCGTACTGCACCTATCTACTGGGCCCACTATTTCATCGATAACCTGAAGATGGCTGAAGATGGCTGAAGTTTTACAGTGGATTTTTAGACTTATATTGGACCAACTATTAGGTCCTGAAGAATATATATATATATATTTAGTTCACATAATTATGAATGTTACAAATAAAACTATTAATTTAAAGTATGTCGTTTGGCATCTCTTCATGATTAAAGGCTTACATAGAAAGTGGCCGCTGAGATGCTACAGACAAAAAAAAACTTATAGCCACAACCTTATTAATATTGGCACTGTAGGTATTTGAAAACTTGAATATTAATATTGTTAATATATTACCTACACATTGATGTTACATATGTTATAAGATTGTTTGGAAATCTAAACATAAACAAAAACACAAAAGAAAATCAAAACTTACAAAAACACCTGCATACGGCGGGGTTCGAACTCCCGCATCACTAAGTGAAAGTCCGGTCATTAATCGCCTTGGCTGATGACACTTGTTTAATAGTAGATTATGCACCCAGGGGATAAAGCAGTGTCTTATGTCACGGGCGTCATATTGAATCTCGAACGCAATGAAGGATCCGGGAGTTAACTCCCGAGCGTAGCGAGGGAGTTAATACAAGAATCCTGAATGCAGCGAGGGATTCAAGCTAGCCCAAGGCAAAGACACCTTTATCCCTGAGGAGGATACTCTACTTTTCACACCTCCTGTGAGAAAATAAGAAGCCATAAAACGAAAAACAATAGTAGTTTATGCAACGACCATATAAAAAGGGTTATTAAAACACGAGTGTGGGTTTATCACACGAGGCGTAGCCGAGTGTGATAATAGCATCACACGAGTGTTTTAATACCTAATTATATGCCGTTGCATACACTATTTTATCTTCACTCATACAGTTGAAATAAAATAAGTGGAAAAATAGTTAATTCCAATATGGTGGATATTCTCATTGCGTATTCGAATGACTGCGCAGCGCGCTCAAACATAGACAAAGATTAAAGCTGGCTCATTGACTTAAGTCAATGAGCCCGCGCCAAAAATTAAAAAGAAAAAGTGTGCTATAAAAATTAAAAAGTTATTTTATGATGCAGTTGTTTAAAAATCGAAGGAAAATGTTGAACTGTAATGGTTTTTTTTTTTAATTTTACCTATCCACGAAAAAAAAGTATGCATTCGTTTTTGAACTCATATTTGGAACATTACGTTGTGAGTGTAGATAAAGTATTTTAAATTTACAAACACTAAGTAGAGATATGTATTCAGAACTATACTGTATGTATACCGATTTAAAAAAAGTTAGTTTAATACCATACGGATTTGCAATATCCGCGGCTTTTTTGCGTTCCACTCGGTATACCTACCACATAGCGGCCACGACCAACTCGATTTTCGTTTTTTTTTTACTTCTCTGTGGGTAAGTAAATATGTGCAGGCCCATTGTTAGCAACCTAATACAATTTATGTGTACACAAAGCTTTATACAGAGCTTTACATCAGCTGGTAGAATGGGTTCGGACGCTTGGCTGTATGCAATTTGAATTTAGAACGTCATAGGAGAGGCTCGAGAAAATAGTTTTAAATTAATAAATCGACTATAAATGGGTTTTAAGTGTTTTTCTTATCCTTTTATACAATAATCCGTACATAACCAATTATTGTTATAATATTGTCTTCAATCCTGGTTCATCCTTATGATTCTGTAGAAATTCGAGAATATCATCCCTAAGTAGTAAGAGTATTGAGAATATCTTTCCTCTTTCTGGAACAGAAAGAGAGAGACAGAGACAGAAGGCGTTGTAAGTACCTAATATACCGCCAATTGAGCAGACAGATGAGGTTCCAATCACATTATGGACCTGCGGGTTATAATGAAATCCAGTACAATATTATTGCCTGGCTGTGCCACCGGCCAAAAATGACTCACTTTAGGTTAGGTTGGCATGACATATAATTTGACGTTTTCGATCAGGTGGTGTGAAAACAGTCTAAAAGCGTTCTTATCAGTTCAGAGGTTACCAATGGCTACGATATAAATCATGCCGTAAAATTGATATTTAAAATGCCCATAACTTTTTTTCCTGGCCACCAATTTAATTGAAACAAAGACTAAATGTTGCTCAGAGCTAACCTACATGTAACTGTATAGTCTCCAAGTAAATCTGTACAGTATTTTCGGAGATTAGTGTTAACAGACAGACAGACAGACAGACAAGAAAATCTGAAAAATCTTTTTTTGTGCAGTATGTTCCTTTTTTATCGTCCCCAACTCATTTTTGGTAAAATTGTTTAATGTACAGACACAAACTTTCTACTGTTTTATTATATGTATAGATATGTCGCAGAATCAACACAGATGCACAATTATTGGAATCGTTATTGATTATTGTTAATTTAGAATAATGCCATCTATCATCGTTTGTCGGAAACGTCAAGCAGTGTGCTTGGGTGAGGTCGATACAGAGCTTGGCAAGTCTTGTTGACAGCTGTCAGTTGTCATTGTTTGACATTGAACGCATTTGACTTGGGAGACCACTTTTTGGTAAAACACGAGCGCGAACGGTCGTTCTGCCAGCCTGTATCGAACTTACCGCGTTTCCATCGGTTTGATAATTTGAGATTTTGTTATTTTGTTATTGGAAGTGAATAAGTAGCCGGTTGTAATCAGTGTTGAGACTATTATTTCGTGCCTCCACCATGTCGAACTTGGACTCTGACAACGATGTACCCTTTCTGGTTGAACTACCCTCGTCATATAGATATACATAGATTATAGATTTATGTATAGATAAAACTTTTGCATAAATAAAAACCAGGAATTACGAATCAGTGCCAACATGCTCTTGCAATGTTGAGTTGATAAGAATTTAGATGAATGGCGGTCAAGGCTCCGGCTGATGATGTGAGCAGCGCGGAGCAGGCGGTGCCTCGCGAAGACCGCTGGCAGGTGGCGCTGTGTGGCGGAGCAAGTAAACCGTGTCACGCTTGTGTGCCGAGTGTGCTATGTATGCGGTGTGTGCTGTGCGCTGGGTCACTGTGCTGTGCGGCCACGGTGACACACATCGCGTCTAAACACACGCTGAATTAGTAAACAGCGTGAGTGTCGCGGGATGCGGGTCAACGCCGCGCGCCGCTGGCCCGGGGAGCGCGATGTGGTACTACGAATACATGCAACTACACCGTGTACCTACCCCAAACCGACTGTAAAATTCTCTCAACACGCTGCACTGCCATTTATACATATGTGTTATGCTCATTTTTACAACCTTTCGTCCGCGGAAAACCAAACACATTGCACTCAAAACGAGAAAGTTTAGATTAAGAATTTGGAATGAATTAAGAACACATGTTAAAAAGGGTGTACTATGCCAAATCGAATACCAAATAATCGAATATCAATTGATCGACCACTATATGTCGAACATCTAAATACTCGAACGTTCTTAATATCGAATGGTTAATAAATCGAACATTCAAAATATCGTACACTCAATACATCGAGTGTTCAAAATATCGAATGATTGTTTGATCGAGCGTTCAAGGCATCGCATATTCATTCTATCGAAATATCAATACACTGAATACTTTTTATATAGAATACAAGAAAAACACAAAATTTACTAATAAATCACATTTTAATCTTTAATTATTATCTTTTACAGGTACATTTTAATATTTTGTGTGAATTGCAATTGCACGGAGATGTTGTTTTT
Organism: Melanchra persicariae; assembly: GCA_947386135.1. Lineage (NCBI taxonomy): Eukaryota > Metazoa > Arthropoda > Insecta > Lepidoptera > Noctuidae > Melanchra > Melanchra persicariae. The sequence goes on along the minus strand of OX376661.1, from coordinate 96,173 downwards.
ATTCGATTTTAAACACCTTTATAAAATGATTACCTCTTTTTTTGAAGAGTATTATGATTATATTGAAAATTAATCATAGATAAATTAAATGTATAATATAATTTTATTACAATACATAAACTTTCGTTAAAAACAAGTATATTTCTGAACGAACAACTAAGTAAGTCATATTTATTTCAGGCTACCCTCATACATTGTAATATTGTTTTCACCTCATAAATAAAACTATGTTCATCTGCAGAAAGCATTGTGACTAAGTAGTGCATTACAAGTGAATTTTGTGAAAAATGTCTGTAGGGTCTTATTATAAGCCAGAATTGTCCCAAAAACGCAAGTCGGTCTTAGTTTTGGATGGCTATGTAATGGCAATAAACAAAAATATTAATAACAAGTTCTACTGGCATTGTTCCTACAAATATAAATACCATTGTAATAGTACTGCAACAACAAAATTGCACGGAAGTGAGGAGCATTTGTTGGAAAGCTATACAACGCAGCATAATCACGCACCAGATCCTGGTAAGGTAGATGAACTACGTTTTAGGAATTCCCTAAAAAGTGATGCTACCAGCTCGCTTGATAGACCGAGTCAAATTATTCAGCGAAATGAGGCCAACATTTCAAAATCAAGTTCGTGTGCTCTGCCAAACAAAAAAGCAGCATCGCAAATTATACGTCGAGCAAGAAGAAAAGAAATGCCAAAGGAACCGATTACTTTGGATGATATAAACATCCCCGATAGATTGCAGAAAGTTGATGGTGAAAGATTTTTAGGGCGTCAGGTTAAGTTTGAAGAAAACTGTGTTATGTTATTTGCAACGAAATCGAATTTAATACTATTAAATAAATCACAACTTTGGGTGATGGATGGTACCTTCGCAACATGTCCTATACTTTTCAAACAAATATATAGTATACATGGTTTGGTGGACACGGGTACAGATCGTTATTACGTACCTTTAGTATATGCGTTTCTAACGAATAAGACGCTAAATTGTTACTTGTATTTTTTTCAAGCACTAAAGGCATATGCTCTAGAATATGATATCCAATTGAACCCACGAGTAATAATGACGGATTTCGAGATGGCGGTCATTAATAGTGTAAAAGAAGAATTTCCTGATGCGCAACACAAATGCTGTCTATTCCACTTAGGTCAAAATGTATGGCGTCAAATTCAACAAAATGGTTTGCAAAGTAAATATGGCCAAGATGCTGAGTTTGCTGTCAAGTTAAGACACATTATCGCACTTGCTTATTTACACCAAGATGAGATACCAGATGCTTTCGATAAATTGAGAGAAGAAGTGTTACCCGACGAGGCAAGTGATATCACCAACTGGTTTGGAAAATATTATGTTTGGGGAAATATTAATTCTCGTGAGACGGGAAATAATAAATTACTTATAGCACGCTCAGCACCGATGTTTCCACCTTCACTGTGGTCTGTATTTCAAAATAATACACTGGGTTTGCCTAGGACTCAAAATAACATTGAAGGATGGCACAGAAGATGGAACACGTTGCTTGATAAGCACAAAAGGGGTCTTTATGCTACCATAGAATTTTTAGTTAAGGAGCAAGCTATAACAAATAGGACAATTGAAAAGGCAAACGCGGGATTGGAAAGACCTACTCCACAAAAAAGAGGCAAAAGAGATGACAATGCGATTGAAAAAATATTAAACAGTAAAAACAACATGGATTTATTAGAGTTCCTCCGTGCAATCGCAATTCACACAAAATATTAAAATGTACCTGTAAAAGATAATAATTAAAGATTAAAATGTGATTTATTAGTAAATTTTGTGTTTTTCTTGTATTCTATATAAAAAGTATTCAGTGTATTGATATTTCGATAGAATGAATATGCGATGCCTTGAACGCTCGATCAAACAATCATTCGATATTTTGAACACTCGATGTATTGAGTGTACGATATTTTGAATGTTCGATTTATTAACCATTCGATATTAAGAACGTTCGAGTATTTAGATGTTCGACTTATAGTGGTCGATCAATTGATATTCGATTATTTGGTATTCGATTTGGCATAGTACACCCGTTAAAAAAGCGTATTTTGTACTATTTATTTTTTACTATTTTTTTTTCTAAAAAAGATGGAGGTTCTCAATTCGGATGTTTGTATTTTTTTTGTTTGTTCGCGCATAACTCCGTCGCTTGCCAACCGATTTGAAAAATCGTTTTTTTGTTGGAAATACTTGCCAAATGGTCTCATGGAAGGTTTATCAAAATCGGTTATGTGGTTTGGTTTTTAAATCCAAATAGCTGGAAAAAATATATGAAATAGTCATCAAGTGAAAAATCACCGCACAACGCTTATGACCTGGTCTGCTGCCATCATCTCCAGACGTATGTACTAATTATTTTACCACCACAACCGACATATAGTAGTCAGCAGAAGCATGAGATATCAGACACTAAAATTTCCCCTCTTGCTAGGACACAGGCCACACAGGCCTCTTCAGCAGAGGAATACAAGCCTCCTTTGTGTGACATACTGGAACAAAAGAAACACTGGCTTCCTCTGTGTGACCTGCTGGACATAAGACACACAATCTTCCTCTGTGTAACCTACTGGGACACAAGACACTCAGTCCTCCTCTATGTGACCTGCTGGGGCACAAGACACACAGGCCTCCTCAGTGTGACCTGCTGGGACACTGGTCACACAGATAAATTGTGTAAATTGCATAAATTGTATAAATTGTATAAATTGCATAAATTGTATAAATTGTATAAATTGTAAAAATTGGATAAATTGGATAAATTGGATAAATTGTATAAATTGGATATATTGGATAAATTGGGTAAATTGGATAAATTGGGTAAATTGGATAAATTGGATAAATTGTATGAATTGGATAAATTGGAGAAATTGTATAAATTGTATAAATATTGGATAAATTGGACAAATTGTATTAATTGGATAAATTGGATAAATTGGATAAATTGGATAAATTGGATAAATTGGATAAATTGGATAAATTGTATGAATTGGATAAATTGGATGAATTGGATAAATTGGATAAATCGGACGAATTGGATATATTGGATAAATTGGATAAATTGTATTAATTGTATGAAGTGTGTAAATAGTATAAATTGTATAAATTGTAGAAATTGGATAAATTGGATAAATAAGATAAATTGGATAAATTGGATGAATCGGATAAAAAGGATAAATTGGATAAATTGGACAAATTAAATAAATTGGATAAATTTGATAAATTGGATAAATTGGATGAATTGGATAAATTGGATAAATTGGATAAATTGGATAAATTGGATAAATTGGATAAATTGGATAAATTGGATAAATTGTGTAAATTGTATGAATTGGATAAATTGGACAAATTTTATAAATTGTGTAAATTGTATAAATATTGGATAAATTGGATAAATTTGACAAATTTGACAAATTGTGGAAACTGTATTAATATTGGATAAATTAGATATATAGGATAAATTGGATAATTTGTATAAGTTGGATTTTAGGATAAATTGAATAAATTGAATAAATTTGTCGTAGAATGATGGCGCTACTGTGGGACTACGGACAGCGCCATCTAACAAATTGTTTCGAAACCTTATAATCACGTGATCGGAAACGCAAGCGCGCCTACCGCTTGGACACGATCGTCGGTAGAGGGGACAGCGAGTACGGGTGGGGCTAGAGGTGGTCGCTCTAGCGCTCAGGCAGTCTCGGCTGAATGCCCAACCACGCACGTTGTCTGTTTCCTGTCTAAACTGTTGGTCTGAATAAAGTTATTTTAATTTAAATTATCGTTCGTTCGAGTACCGCAACAGTGTCCACATCCAAAACTATATTGGATTGTGAAGAAGTCCCGGAGCTTCGCGTCTCGGCCACCCATGACGCGACATCAGAAGTTGGGATATACCTCAAATGGCTCACTTGGAAATTCGTGACAGTGAAGTGATAGTGAAAACCGATTGCACTTTATTTTTAAAATGCAAAAAACTGGTGCGCTTACCCCCAGACGCTAAAAACTCGATGTGTGTTGTGAAGTGTTGTGTAATTCGATCCGATAAACCTAAGTTCGACGCGCAATGATAGTGCGTCACCGCGGTGGTATGTTTTCTCGAGGATAAGTGTTGTTCAGTGCAGCTTATTTTCGACCTTAAGGTGCTGAAAACCTTCGTGCCAACATGCCTGTCGTAGATCACCTATCTGGGTTTAACGCGGGACCAAATAAAAGAATATTCCATGGTCAAACTCCTATTTGTCAAGTTTTATGCGACTACCCTCATTAACCTGAACAATGAAAAATGAGTCCAGAACGGAGGCGAGCAGCTTCATAACAGCTGGCCAGGTCAAGGAGAAGTGCGTGAATGTGTGTAAGGTTCTTTAGGTCAGCCTGGTGAGTCATTTTCAGTTTGTATTTACTGTGGAGCAGGGGTGCTCGTTAGTTATCGATTTTCTACTTTGTTTTTGAGTGAAAATTTAAGAGCTACGCTCTCATGGATTACCTATGTTGGATAATTATTTTTCGCTTTATTGCTCTATGCTAAAGTGAGGTTGTAATTTTCATGTTGACCATCGCTTTACTGTAAACAGTATAGTAGTAGTTTAGGCGCTATAGCTTTGGTGTTGCTGGTTAAGCAATGGCGTTTTAAAATCATGCTAACTAAGCGGTAATATTCTGCTATCGCAGGTTGAGTAATGAAGTGCAGTGCCAGTTCAGAGCTGTTGCTGTTTGGACAGTAAAAATTAAGATAATTGCAAAAGCAATATTTTGATTTATCATCACCAACCATAGTGCGTGACTTTGCCCACTGGTGGGCATAGTCCTCTTTCTTGTGTCAATGTTCTGATTAGTTTTAGATTTTGATTGACTTTGATAATGTGGTTACTACGCTAACCTGTAACCATTATTTCCACCACAGCTTTGATTGGACTTGTACTCTCGCAGTGTTTCTCAGTTTCAGATATCGTATATTGGTGGATGAAGCCAGCTGGAGGCTAGCGGTTCGCATGCTGCTGTAACTGCTGAGCAGCTGCAACTGCTGAGCAGCTGCAACTCTTGAGTAGTTCTAAGCGTGGCAGGCCGAAGGTCGGCAAGCAGTTTTCAGGCTGCAATAGCCGAGCATCTTGTCAACATCTGTGTGGACAAGAGCGTTCGAGGCCGACTGGAATATCGAGTGAGTCACTTCCGTTTTATTTTGATTGTGGCTTTAAAGTGGTTCATATATCAGTTCAGTGGATGGATTGGTAGTGCTAGGTAATTTTTACATACTCGGTACAAAGCAAGTATTTGAAGAATTTCCCTTTGGCGGTAATAGTTTCAACATTTTATTCAGTGCGAAAAGGTCATGTTCCGACAACAGTTAGTGGTTTTAATGTCATTGTTTATACCTTTACGAGTACAGAAAATTCTGAGCTGTTACGATTTCTAAATCGATTTTTCTGTTTTGAATACTAGGTATTTGAGTTAATATTATGATGAGATGAGATTATTTTAAAATAAGATTGATGGATTCACACCGTATAGTGCAGCAATGACCCTGATGTTCATAGATTAACGTGCGGTAATTCGTGAACGGGGTTAATTAAAATGTGTTTTTGGACGCAAGCTCTTATTCCTCGTTTCGCACGCACCGACGTTCAAAGCTTACCGGTCGATATGTTTTGAAGATGCCCAAGGCCAAGTACCTGGGAATCGAGTGGTAGTCTTGGATGGCATGGACGGGAGAGTTTGAATCAGGATATCGTTGTGGTAGCTCTAGGTAGAGTAGGTAGTGCAGGCGAGAGAGTTGAGTCTGCATTCCCGTGGGGAAGTGCGAGTGTAGTAATTATTGCTGATCTATGAGAAAGCTGTGACTGTGAATAAGATACCTGGTCATTGGTTTTCTTTCTATCCAAATTGATGTGAGTTTGACGACCTTTACTGGTGCTTAGACCAGGTAATCTCGAATACTAGTGAATTGCAAATCAAACTCAAAGTTCATATTTCAAGTAAACCATTTGCAGTTACTTTTGAACCGTCAAAAGGCTGATTGAATGACCGACTAGTCGGAAAAGTGAAATCATGGAATAGCGTTGTGTGTTTAAAAGTTTGTAGGCACAATATACCGTAGCGATTAACGATAGCAAATCGTGGCAAGATGCAAGAGGTGAAGTACAGTTTGCTTTTAATTTGGGGATTTGCGAGACCGTTATTATTCATGTTTAGTGACGTAGATGCTAAAGTCGGTTAAAGAGAGAGACCGTTAGATTTAGGGCTTCAAACGATGTGCGGAATATGATAAAGCTCAATTTTATTGTTTAGAAGCTACAACGAAGTTTTCCGTGAACGATTTCGTGTTATTAACAAACTAAGAGTGAAACCAGTAAAAGGCTAAATTCAAAGGTCCATTCAAGGATTATCGAAGGGTTACCTTTTCTATCGAAAGGTTGATGGATACCGACTAAAGGCGCTTGACACTCCCCCGATCACCAGATTCCTTGAGAATTAGATGTCATAGGTTGATGGCAGTGGTAGTGAAACCGAATCTGATTAAGAATGGCTTGTATACTCATACTCGAAACTTTTGACCGCACCTCAGGAAGTGTAACCTGTAGGCGATGGGTCTGACCGCACCTCAGGTGGAGTAACCTGTAGGCGATGGGTCTAGAAGTGTTGACTGCACCTCATGTAGAGTAACATGTAGGCGATGGGTCTGACCGCACCTCAGGTGGAGTAACCTGTAGGCGATGGGTCTTTTAGTGCTGACCGCACCTCATGAGTAACATGTGGCGATGGGTCTACAAGAAATCGTTGGTGCGATTCTTGTCTGTGTTGGTGCACAGAGCCCCTCATGTGTTGTAGCATATGTGGAGGCAGATATGTGAAGAATCGTTGGTGCGATTCTGGTCTGTGTTGGTGCACAGACTAAAAAGAAAGTTTAATGAGTTGAGTATACATTGCTTACGGATTATGGTAAAGTAACAGAATTGTTAGAATTACCGTGTTGTAGTTGACCGGACCTTTTCCAATGAATGAATTTGGTGCCTAGAATATTGTTGAATCTTAGTAAAGCAAATCGTAACGTCTGGTTTTCAATCAACCAATTTTTTTATTGCTGTACCAGTTATTTTTGCTGTGTTAATTTGCCCTTTCTCGTGAAGCGATGGGCTTAGTTGGAATCGTTGGTGCGATTTCTGTTTGTGCTGGTGCGTGCAGTGCTTAATGTGTTGTAGCACATATTGTAGCTACATAGTTGGAATCGTTGGTGCGATTCTGGTCTGTGTTGGTGCACAGATTGTAGTGGGAGTTTCATGAGTTGACTGCATTTTCTTATGAAATTAAATTTGTCAGATCGGACATTTTTCCATTGAGTAAAGTAGTGCGGGGAGCATTGTGCACGAAACCCTCACACAGTATGAGAGTTAGGACAGATGATTGTGGTACCTAGTGAATCAGCCCTTCTATTTTGGGCAGGATATGGCCGAGCTAGAGAGAGAGATACTCTCTGAGCATATTTTGTCCACAAGTACTACACCCGAGGACGGGTGCTAGTCAGTGATGGCCGTGTCGTAGAATGATGGCGCTACTGTGGGACTACGGACAGCGCCATCTAACAAATTGTTTCGAAACCTTATAATCACGTGATCGGAAACGCAAGCGCGCCTACCGCTTGGACACGATCGTCGGTAGAGGGGACAGCGAGTACGGGTGGGGCTAGAGGTGGTCGCTCTAGCGCTCAGGCAGTCTCGGCTGAATGCCCAACCACGCACGTTGTCTGTTTCCTGTCTAAACTGTTGGTCTGAATAAAGTTATTTTAATTTAAATTATCGTTCGTTCGAGTACCGCAACAGTGTCCACATCCAAAACTATATTGGATTGTGAAGAAGTCCCGGAGCTTCGCGTCTCGGCCACCCATGACGCGACAAATTGAATAAATTGGATAAATTGGATAAATTGAATAAATTGAATAAATTTAATAAATTTAATAAAATGAATAATTTGGATAAATTGGATAAATTGAATAAATCGAATAAATTGAATAAATTGAATAAATTGAATAAATTGACAGTCTCACCTAACACCGAACACCAAAGGAACACTGGCTTCCTCTGTGTGATATGCTGGACATAAGACACACAATCTTCCTCTGTGTTACCTACTGGGACACAAGACACTCAGTCCTCCTCTTTGTGACCTGCTGGGGCACAAGACACACAGGCCTCCTCAGTGTGACCTGCTGGGACAAGGTCACACAGATAAATTTTATAAATTGCATAAAAAATTGTATAAATTGTTTAAATTGTATAAATTGCATAAATTGTATAAATTGGATAAATTGGATAATTTGGATAAATTGGATAAATTGGACAAATTGTGTAAATTGTATAAATATTGGATAAATTGGATAAATTGGACAAATTGGATAAATTGGATAAATCGGAAAAATTGGATGCATTGAATATATTGAAGTAATTGGATTATTTGTTTAAAAAGTAAAAATTGTTTACATAGGATAAATTGAAGAAATTGGATAATTTGGATAAATTGGATAAATTGGATAAATTGGATAAATTGGGTAAATTGGATAAATTGGATACATTGGATAAATTGGATAAATCTCACAAACTGGATGTATTGGATAAATTTGATAAATTGTATTAATTGTATGAAGTGTATAAATAGTATAAATAGTATAAATAGTATAAATAGTATAAATAGTATAAATAGTATAAATAGTATAAATAGTATAAATAGTATAAATTGTGTAAATTGTATAAATTGGTAACATAGGATAAATTGGATAAATTGAATAAATTGGATAAATTGGGTAAATCGGATAAATCGGAAAAATCGAATGCATCGAATATATTGGACAAATTGGATTAATTGTTTAAAAAGTAAAAATTGTATAAATGATAAATGATAAATGATAAATGATAAATGATAAATGATAAATGATAAATGATAAATGATATTTATTTTGTAAGTAGGTTAAACATAACACTTTTACACGTCAATATTTTTTGGTCATTTTAAACTAGATGAGGCCGGTGTTTCCTAGCTGACTACCCTGAGAAGAAACACCGAAACAAACTCAAAGGTCACAGTCTCTTTTGAAGTCCATACAAATTGTACTGGTCAAATCATACGAGAACCATGTAGGTTAATGTCTGAGGTGGCCTTTTGAGGAAAGTGCCACACAGATTTGAGTGGACCTGTCCAGACAGTGCAAGCATTTGTCAGTTATTGTGGAGCTCAAACTTAGAACTTTAAGGAGCTCAACGATTTGACGAACAATACCAAAGTAAGGACATTTGGGTAGGCCGCATAAAAAAAATCTCAAACTGCCAGACATTTTTGACTAACATGAAATGGATCCCTATCATAGCGATCTGCATGGTCCCCAAATTTACAATACGATATGAGGATCATGCAGATCAGTGTCTGAAATGGTCTTTTGAGCAAAGAACCACACAGATTTGAGTGGACCCGTCCAGTCAGTGCAAGCTTTGGTCAGTAGTCAAGTAGCTCAACTTAGAACCAAAAAGGAGCTCAACGAACCGACGAACATGCCAAAGAAAGGACATTTGGGTAGGCCGCAAAAGTACTCAAACTGCCAGACCTCGTTAAAAATACTTCAAAGAAGAAGAAGTATTCTAAAGAAGCAAAAAATAAGAAGAAAATAACCCACATAGTCCCCATATTCACAAAACGAGTTAAATAATAAAAAATAAAATATAATACTTTACAAAGTAAGTATTCATGTCAAACATAGTAAATTGAAAAAAAAATAATAATAAAAATAAAATACATTACTTTACAAAGTAAATATTCCATGTCAAAAATAATAAAAATAGAATACTTAATAAAGTAAACATTCATGTCAAAATTTACAAACGAGATGAACGACAAGTGCTTAAAAAAATGACAATGTCTAAAAATTAAAAAGGTATAATAGATAAATGTAATATTAGGCCATGTACATCATTGAAGCAGCTCAATCCCAAGCCTTTTTGTCTTCAAGATAGTCTTTATTTGTGTAAAAAGCTTTCTGGCATAGCTTACGTTTTATAAATAATTTGAACTTATTAATACTAAGGTCTTGAATATGGCTAGGGAGTTTATTATAAAAACGTATACATTGGCATCTAAATGAACCACCTATTTTCTTGAGCCTGGTTTTAGGAATGACAAAATTGTGTTTGTTCCTAGTATTTACGTTATGGATATCACTGTATCTTTTAAATAGATTAATATTTTTATGTGCATACAAAAGATTTTCATAAATATACTGAGAGGGCACAGTCATAATATTAATCTCTTTAAATTTGTCTCTGAGGGAGTATTTGGGACTTAATTTATAAATTGCACGAACAGCCCTTTTTTGTAAAACAAATACTGTTTGAATATCGGCGGCATTTCCCCACAACAGAATGCCGTATGACATCACACTATGAAAGTAACTAAAGTATACTAAACGGGCTGTCTCTAAATCAGTTAAGCCACGAATTTTTCTAACGGCGTATGCTGCAGAGCTAAGTTTTTTCGACAGTTTATCTATATGGGGGCCCCACTGTAGCTTCGCATCCAAAGTTATGCCTAAGAACACAGTGGTATCTTCGGGTTTCACCTCTTCCCCCTTTATTGACACACTAGTGTTCACTTGTCTAACATGTGGTAACGTGAACTTTATGCATTTAGTTTTTTTCTCATTTAGCAGAAGATTATTAATATTAAACCAGTTAACTACAGTTGCGATGGCACTATTAACATCGTCAGTAACCAGCTGCTGACGCTTGAGTTTAAATAAAAGTGAAGTGTCGTCTGCAAACAACACTATATCATGCTTATCCTTTATGAGGTACGGCAAGTCATTAATATAAATTAGAAATAAAAAAGGACCTAAAATTGAGCCTTGGGGGACCCCCATCTTGACTACAGACCCGGGAGATCTTGTACCGTTCACATCGACTCTCTGAATCCTATCACTCAAGTAAGAAGTAAGAAGATCCAGCGAGGCGTCCCGGATTCCGTAATAGTGGAGCTTCCTGATTAATGTCTCATGAAGAACACAATCGAACGCCTTGGACAAATCGCAAAAAATGCCCAAAGCATCGCATTTGTCCTCCCATGCATTATAAATATGTCCTAAAAGTTCAACACCAGCATCGGTTGTTGAACGACCCCTTGTAAAACCAAACTGTTTATTATGTAGTAGTTTATGTTTATTAAAATACCTTTGCATTTGATTTAGAATAACTTTTTCAAAAATTTTACTAAAAGTAGGTAGCACTGATATAGGTCTATAATTAGTAGGGTCTGATGTGCTACCCGATTTAAATAATGGTATTATTTTACTATATTTCATTAGATCAGGAAACTCACCACGGTCAATACATTTATTAAAAATAACAGCCAAGATAGGTGCTACGATGTGTATAATAGACTTAACAAGGTCAACAGAATTACCCCATAAATCTGCCGTCTTTTTAAAATTCAAGGAATTAAAAGTTTTTATTACATCATTGCAAGTGACATGTTGAAATTTAAATCCAGCATCACAAACTGGGACGTTTTCTTTAAGTAAGATTTCTGCAGCAGTGGGTGATGAATTTAGAGACTTAGTTGTCGATACGGGAATCTCTGCAAAGAAATTTTCAAAAGCCGCGGCGACTTGGGAATCTAATTTAATTACACTGTCATTAATAGCAAGGCTATAATCATTAGTTCGGTTGCAAGATTTTCCCGTTTCGCTATTAATAATATTCCAAGTCATTTTAATCACATTGTTACTATTTTTAATTTTTGAACTCAAGTACCGAGACTTGGCGATATAACAAACTTGTTTATATAATTTAGAATAGTTTTTAACATATAAATTAAACTCTACTGTATTAATATAAGTCCGCTCCTCGTACAACTCGTAAAGACGTTCTCTACTCTTATAAATACCAATGGTGGCCCAGTCACTAAAAGAAGTGCTATTATTAACAGAAATAGTCTTAGGAATAAATGTAGTATCAAATTGTGTGCAATACATTCTGAAAAAATTATTGTAATGTTGATTAGGGTCATCATTGGTTAACAAAGATGGCATTTTGTTTAAAAGTCTCCAGACGATATTTAGATTTTGGGTTAACAGTGATATCTTTCTTTGGCTTTATTTTGTTTACATTTGGTATAGTAATTAATTGCCCACAATGATCAGAATCCATTAAATTAATAATTTTTTTGTGGGAAGGTACAATATTTGTAAAAATGTTATCTAAGCATGTGGCACTAGAAGGAGTTATTCTAGTAGGTTCCATAAATAGGTATGCAAGATTGTATGACTGAAACAGACTTACTATTTTAGTAGTTAATCCAGAATTTTCTAACAAATTAACGTTAAAGTCACCACAAATAATAATAGACTTGCTTGAATTACAAATTTTGTGCAAAACTTCATCCATTATTTTTTCAAAACAATCATACAATCCAGAAGGTGGTCTGTACACACTTAATATAATAAACTGCTCCAATTCAATACAGGCTATTTCAATTATCCGCTCAACAGAGAGGCTCACTATGTCTTTGCGGTCCTTAAATTTGAGGTGATTATTTATTAAAATTAATGAGCCACCATGTATAGCATTTTCTCTGCTGAACGAACTACCAACCTGGTGATTGCTATAATTAAACATAAACTGATGGCTTTTAAGCCAATGTTCTGTTAAACAGAGAATATCAATGTTGTTATATTTAAGAAATAGTTCTACCTCTAAATCCTTGTTCATAAATCCTTGAATATTTTGATGCACCAGGTTAATAGTATTTAATGATTTTACAACATTATTTGAAAAATTTAAACCGTTTGAAACATTAGTGCCAGAGATTACCTCTGTTGTCTTAATTTCTAATTTAAATTATCATTAATGTCAATGTTTGGTGCCAAATTATTGGCAAAATTGTTAGACATGTCAAGGCATTGCTCAATAGGAGCAACTTGTTTAGCCAAGTTCTTGGCTGTTATACAAAAATAATATGATAGCGATATAGCTATCTGTCTTCTATAATAATTAGCAAGATAGTACCTGCCTACATGATATCTATCTTTTGTTAAAACAAAATGATTACCAATATAATTGTTTACATCTATTAATTGAAATACATTGCTATTGTAAGTAAGATTATGCAATGTCTTATTAATATTAAATCTAAGGTAGTTTTCTTCCTGTGGCAAACTTTTGCTATATGGAAATGTAAACAAAACAATTTTTCTTAAATTAAGGTGGCATAAAGACCTATGATATTGGAGTAATTCTCCTTTGTTTACATTTGCTCTATTACCAACAAATATTAACAAAGTTGTATCCTGGTGAAAGTTGTAATTAATAATTTTCTTCATAATTTCAAATAGAGAACAACCAGGCATACAATAGTTGATAATAGAGTGTCCCGGATATTCATATTTCAACACGTGGCCTAGATCTTTTCCAATCTCATCGCAAAATATAACTATTTTATTACTATTTTCAATAGGTTTACATTGTTGTATGGAACTAATTGCAGGAGTTGCAAAATCAACACAAGGCAGCGGTATGGTGTTATCGCATGTTGTCAGTGAATGGTCCGGTGTCTGTGCATTTGTTGGTTGACAATGCTCACAGTTGGTTGTTTGTGAGCTTACCAGCTCATTCATAGCCAACACGTATTCCCTCATAAGGTTTTCAGAGGTATTATATTTGCTAGTCATAGAACTAAGTTTTTCCTGTAAATGTTCTATTTGAGATTGCAAGTCCTCTGTGTCAATTTCATACTTCCTAGTACTTTGTTCCAAGTTAAAAGAATACAAATCTAATTGTTTCAGTAAGTTTAACCTTTCTCTATTTAGTTTCACATTTTTGATGAAAAACTTTTGCTTTCTAACCATTTTTTGAGTTTTAAGTATGTACTTTTTAATTTTGATATATTTTTTTAGTTTATTTTTACTAGTTACTACCCTCACTTTTTCAATTGATTCAGAATCATCATCACTAGTCAAATCTATTGTGTATGAGGGGTTTATTAGAGGAACCATGGATGGGGCAATAGGCACCAACTCGTTAAATAAACTTTGGTTCAGGGAGGCTGTGATGTTAAGGTTTGCTGTCTCAAGTTGTGATATTTGACTCTGAGCCTCTTGTAGCTGTTGTTGCAATATATACTTGTGATTAAGAGCTTGTTCATACTCAGAACTACACTGACTGAACCCGTCCACAACAAGTTGGAGCCCATCCCGGGCTTCAATGGCTTCAGTGTATTGAGTGTATAACTGAGCCATCTCATTTTTTAACTGCCTATTCTTTTCATGGGCTTCCAAGAGCACCTTTTCATTGTCATCTATTTCCTTAATCAGTTGATCACAGCTCTCCTTGGACGCCTTTAATTCGCTCAAAGCCAGATTGAGCTTGGACTCTTCCTGGCGAGCATAAGCGCTTCGTGTCAAAGGCATGATTGAAAGGATAATTAGGATAGTGAAAAGAAATGGATAGAAAGGCAGATTGTGGAAAATAGTACTTAAACGACAATAATAATTAAGAAGTGGTAAACTAAAGCGATTAGGAACGTAAGAAGTTCTGTCATCAACCAAATAAGGTTATGTTTACCTACGTTTTAAGATCAGACATGAATTATGTAGCCGTAAAGAAATGTGGTAGGCAGTAAATTAATAAATCGTAAACAATATAATAGCAAGTAAAATTTAAGTAATGTACCTGTTAACAAGATGACAATGGAAAATTAATTCGAGCCGGTAAACTCTAAACTGTCACCGATTCACTTTAAACTTTTACACCTATATTTAAACTTTAACACATGAAACTAACACTTAATTCACATTAATATCCTATTTACTTGATGAGTAATCGGAAATAAGCCATAAAAACAACGAAATTAAAATATTTAAATTTAAATTACACGGGAGAAATTCAAAACAGCTGTTAGCTGTAGTGTTGCCACAGGAAAAAAAAAAAAAAAAAAAAAAAAATTATACATAAGATAAATTGGACAAATTGTATAAATTGTGTAAATTGTATAAATATTGGATAAATTGGATACATAGGATAAATTGGATAATTTGTATAAGTTGGATTTTAGGATAAATTGAATAAATTGGATAAATTGGATAAATTGAATAAATTGAATAAATTGGATAAATTGGATAAATTGAATAAATTGAATAAATTGGATAAATTGGATAAAGGACAATGGGTGATTTTATATGTTCTTCGTCCCCACCCTCCAACAGTCAAGGAATGCGTGTCAATATATTTACAAGGATCCAAAAAAAGTCAAAATACCCGTTTTAGTTGCAAAATCGATAGGGCTTATTTTATAACTAAAATTTCTTTTTTGGGAAAAAAGATCTATTTTTAATAAAAATCATATTCCTTGTAAATAAAAGCATATTTTATACAAAATAAGAATAATTCTATTCAAAAAAACTTTCTTCATAAACTGTCAAATCACGTAATGACATTAAAAACTTAATGTTATTGTACCTATAACTTGTTAGTATTGCAATTACATATATATGTTACGGCTAACAGCCGAAGTGCGGCTACACCTTTTTTTTTAGCTGTCTACAATTAGGTGCAACCCGGCTACAACTAGTTCTAACCTAACCTCAAAACACTTTAAAGTTCCTATTTGTGTGGTTTAAAAAAAAATAACCACAAAGGGGATGGCGAGGTCTGTGTTCGCTCGCTTCGCTCGCTAGACCCCGCCATTCCCTTCTAACCTAACCTGTCCGAGTCGGGGTGCCCAATGACCGGCTACTTGTAGCCGACTAAAACTAGGTGAAGCCGCACTTCGGCTATTAGCCGTAACATATATATGAAGTTATCTATTAAAATATTATCAAGCATTTCTGCTGGTGCATTGAAATCAATGTGAGGCCCTAACCCCATATACTATACAACGGATATTATGTCGAAAACGAAGCTATTTTTCATCTTCCTAATCGCATGCTTCAATCTCAAGTGGAAGTACAAAATTGATGATAAAGATTTGCAGACGGTTTTCTCGAAAAAGAAATGTCATAAAGCTTCTGAGGAAATCATTGCAGTCAAGCACGACAAAAGTATCGTCACCATTGCATACAACTGCCATGGATTGGATCCTATCATAAAAGTGGAACGAGTTGGATTTGTGGATAAGAAACAGGCAAAAATTCAAGTTCCAGCCATTATCAAGATTATTCATTATTCATTATCCATTATTCATTATTCATCATTCATTATTCATCATTCATTATTCATTATCCATTATTCATTATTCATTATTCATTATTCATTATTCATTATTCATTATTCATTATTCATTATTCATTATTCATTATTCATTATTCATTATTCATTATTCATTATTCATTATTCATTATTCATTATTCATTATTCATTATTCATTATTCATTATTCATTATTCATTATTCATTATTCATTATTCATTATTCATTATTCATTATTCATTATTCATTATTCATTATTCATTATTCATTATTCATTATTCATTATTCATTATTCATTATTCCTTATTCATTATTCATTATTCATACAGTTTCGGACATTTTCTGGTAAATTGGATAAATTGAATAAATTGGATAAATTGTATGAATTGGATAAATTGGACAAATTTTATAAATTGTGTAAATTGTATAAATATTGGATAAATTGGATAAATTGGATAAATTTGACAAGTTTTATAAATTGTGTAAACTGTATTAATATTGGATAAATTAGATATATAGGATAAATTGGATAATTTGTATAAGTTGGATAAATTGAATAAATTGGATAAATTGGATAAATTGAATAAATTGAATAAATAAAATAAAATGAATAAATTCTTTTTTTTTTTTTTTTTTTTTTGGGACCATTAACGTTTATTGCAACTATAACTATATACACACACTTAAAAAAAGACTCAACTAAAACTAATCTAAAACATGGCGTCGAAAAATTCCTCCGCATCGCAGGCCACTGGTAATGTACCCAAAAGGCTGGCAGCATTGCCACGTTGTATGGCAATGCTTATCCTTTGTCCGAGGTAAAAGCCAGCCCTAGGGTCACGCGAAGTGTCAACTAAGCGTCTTGACAGATCTTTAAACAAGTAATGAGCACTCGGACCCCACGACCCGAGAGTTTCAACCCCAAACGGCTCGAAAATATAACTACCTACAAGGTTATTATATTTCCGCCGCTTGAGGTTCTCCGCAGCCGCAGCGGCAGCGCCAGCGCAGCACGAAGAGCTAGGAAGATGGGATGGCGCAAGAGTATCGACACAAGTAGCGTCCCACACTAATGGCCTACCCATCTTCCATGGAAATAATGACATGCCGTCCGGTCTCTTGCCATCGTCGCGTGCCAGGCCAAATGAATAAATTGGATAAATTGGATAAATTGAATAAATTTACTTAATCTTAACTTATGACTATATTACAGCTACAGATATTTTTCAAAACATGTCTTATATTTATAATAACAGTTTCTTATTTCTACATTATTTTATTTTTACACAGATTTTTACAGGAAGAACACACTTACACTTGACGTATTCTAAGCTTGTTTCTATTTACACATCTTTATTTGTTTCCTATTATAACTTAACAATTTTCCAGCTTTAATTATTATGCTAGCCTTTAATATAATATACTATATTAAGTCAGCATATTTACTTATGCGGTTTTGTTTCGATCTATTACTTTCTGTGCGATGTATTTACAATAATCTAAGAATACTTCTCTATCTTTACTTTTTATTATGTTCCTTAAGTTGTCTGGTGTTATCTTTGTGTCCAATACATGCTCGGCTTTAAAGCGGTGTCTTTCAAATTGAGGGCAGTCGAATATTATGTGCGGGACCGATTCATTTGCATCTGGGTCACAGATGCACGATGGACTCTCCTTCAGCTTGAAACGGTACAAGTACTCGGAGAATCCACCGTGCCCCGTCATTATTTGCGTAGTAATGCTGCTAGTTCGCATCTTCTTAATAACTCCGTAAGCTACTCGAACATCTGGGAAGAATAATTTCGTAACAGATGCTGTGTTACCGGCTTCGTACCTACTGTTCCACTCATCAAGCGTCGCCATACGTATGCTTCGCTTGATGAATGAGACCGGATATTGGTCGTAATCAGGTTTTCTTTTGGAGTTCTCAGCGGCCTCCTTTGCTAACTGGTCGGCTCTTTCATTCCCCTGTAGACCTACGTGAGCTTTTATCCAGAACAAGTTTACTTCCTTGTTCTGGCGGGACGCGGATCTTATGTTATCCCTAGCTTCTACAGCAAGAGGGTGTCGCGAGCCGGGATTTGCTATTGATTGAAGAGCCGCCATTGAGTCGCTGAAAACTCCAGAAGAAGATGCCTTAAGCTTTATAATTTCCGCAGTCGCTCTTGCTATTGCTAGGAGTTCAGCCTGGTAAACCGTGCAGTAATTGGATAGAGCGAGTTTGAGGGCTCTGGTCTCGGCCTCCCCATTCCATATGGACAATGAGGCGCCGACCCCTCCTCCAATCTTGCTCCCGTCCGTAAAGATGCGGACGTCGAATTTGCAGTTGTCGAGCTGCTCTTGGTTCACCAGGCTGTCGAACTGCAAAACGTCACGTGTCACGGGATGGGGATCCTCTATTGCGGCGGTCATTCGCTCGACCTCCCTGTCACCCAGCAACGCCTGGGGCACTCCTCTCCTGGCTTCATAGAGTGATGCGACCTCACGGACCCGCATGTCAAGGGGGAGCAGTCCAGACAACACCAGTGCTGAATTAAGGGAGACCGTGCGATATGCCTTGCATATCTTCTGAGCAATTCCACGTTGGACGGTCCCGAGTTGCTTTATTATGCCCAACTTTTTTGCGGCCGGTGCCCAGACGCTAGCAGCGTAAAGTATTATGGGCTCTATGGTCGCCACATACATCAACCGTATCACTTCTGGGTGTAACCCCCAACTGACCTTTGCGGCTCTACACAGCTGCTTGTAGATCGCGATTGCTTTCCTACAAACGAGTGAGACGTGGGTGTTGAAGGTCAATTTTTCGTCGATGGTTACACCCAGAAGCTTCATTTCTTTTGACATGCCAATGTCGATCCCCCCCATGCTCAGGCGTGGTGTGTCGTATTTCAACTTTCTGGTTATCACCATGGCAGTTGTCTTGTGCGGTGCAAATTTTAGTTTGTTCTCGACACCCCACGCCAGAACATGATTGAGAGCGGCATTGGCACATTCCTCAACCTCTTGTGCAGTGTCTCCGTCAAATACCAAGACGACATCATCCGCGAACGCCTGAATATATGTTCCCCTATTTTCTGCTGCTTTTAGGAGGGGGTCAAGCACCAAATTCCAGAGGGTTGGGCCCCCTATTGAACCCTGGACACAGCCTTTGTTTGTGCTTTTGCCATATACCTCCCCACCGTACCTGATTGAGACTTTGCGGTCTCTGAGATAACTGTCTATGACCCGCCTAAGATTAATCGGACACTTTTCCTCCGCCAGACGGACCCTTATCACTGGCCACCAAGCACTGTCAAATGCTCCCTCTATGTCCAAGGATACAATCGTAACAATTCTTTTTTGTTGCAGTTTCTTTTGTACGTGCTGCATGAGATCATAGAAAGAGTCCTCAGTGCTCTTCTGTGGCATGAATCCGTACTGGCGGGTACTCATCCTTGGTAGAAGGTGGAACCTTAGACGGGCCACCAGCATCTTCTCGAAGATTTTTCCCATTATAGGCAACAGTCCGATCGGCCTATATGATTTAGGAGTGGAGTAGTTGTCTTTTCCGGGCTTCCTGAGTATCACGACTGTTGCCTCCTTCCAGGCTGTGGGGAAGCAATGGCGTTCGAGGCACTTATTTAGGAGCCTTAAAATTAATTCCGGATCATTACCCAAGGCATGATAACAAATGTCGGCGGTAAAGCCGTCTGAACCCGGTGCCTTCCTGGGATTGAAAGATTCCATTGAATTCTTCAACTCTGCCATCGTAAACGGTGGGTCGCAAGGATCATTTTGTTCACCAGAGTTTACGGTTTCGGCTTTAATTCGAATGGATCGGTGATGAGCGTTGTCACATTCTGGGAGGTCTTCCGGGTAAAATGTTTCCGCCAAGAATTTCACGGAACCCTTCGCATTCAGCACATCTCCATTTCTTTCCAGTGGAAGGTCCTCCTCCCTACGCTGCGTCCTACCTATCACCCTGTAGATTCCCTCCCAAACCCCCTCCCTGTCCTGTTTCCCACAGAATTCCTTCCAGCTCTCGGTCTGAGCTTTGGCCGCTTCTGACTCATACTCTTCTTTCTGTTTCAGGTACTCTTCAACGACCTTCGACCTCCGGATTGGGGCGGCACAGCGGATCCTGCGCTTCATGGTAGCAACGGCCCTCTTCATCTCATCGAGTCTCTCGGACCACCACGGCAAGGTAAAATCCTCTTTTACTTTTTTAATTGGTATGGTTTGCTTACATGCTTCGTCTATTGCTTTATTGAGGTTATTAACGATTGTGTCAATTTGCTGTGTATTTTTGATTTTGTCAATTTCCGCTGCTGTAAATTTAAATTCTATTTTCAATTGGCTAAATTTCTCATGAAATTTTTGCCAATTGGCTTTTTTGGTGTTGAATTTTCTAGTGGTTCTTTCAATTTTGATGCCTTTCGATTTTTGCAAGAGGATCTTAAACGTAATGCCGTTGTGATCCGAGCTCGTGAGTCCTTCGTCCACCTTCCAGTCGTCTATCATGTCCAAGATGTCATTGGAGCAGGCGGTAATGTCCACGTGACTACTGTACCGCTTTCCTCCTCGGATAGTGTCGAAGGTCGGAATTTCCCCTCTGTTCAGTATGTTCAGGTTTAGCTCGCCGAGAGTTCCTACGACCTCTTCCCCCCTAAGGTCCGCCATCGGGCTGCCCCACCATATGCTTTTGGCATTGGCATCACCTCCAACGATCAGTTTTTTGGAACCGACTACGCGCTCTATTTGTTTTAGGTGTTCTAAATAGTGCTCAATAGGCTGGTCTGGCTCGAAGTAAAAGGATACAAGAGTGATCTCCCAGGCACCAGTCTGGATTCCCACCACAGAGATGTTATTTGTGGTGAGTTTTGGGTACTGTTTGACTGTGAGGTTACTATTAAATATAGCTATTGCCGCTTTAACAGTCCCATTTCCTATGCTAGTGTTCTGGAAGATCCTGACGCCCCTGTGACTCCTCATTACTTTTGCTCCGGCCACGTACGGTTCCTGGAGAAGAGCTACCGATATTCCGCGCTTTGTAGCCTCTGTAAGAAGCTCGTTGGTCGCTAGCTTCTTTCGTTGGAGGTTTGCCTGTACCACTCCGTAGGGAGTGTTTTCGATTGAGGTGCCCTTAGCAGTATGCAACGGTCGATCTGGCTATATTGTCCCATTTCTGTCGTACTGGACAATCGTGGCTAAAGGCATTATGTTGCATATCGTGTTCTGTTTTTGCTTTCGTACAGTTACGGCAAGCGGGTGGTGAGTCTGAAAGCCAGTCTGGACACTCTGATCTCATGTGAGGACCACCGCAGTGGCTACACAGGTCTGCAGGCTCTTTACAGAACCGCTTACCGTGACCAAAGCCCAGGCAGCGAGTGCATTGGACCAACGGGGTCTGATCTTCGACCCTTATGCGCTGGAGATCTATGTGAACGGTCCCTATTTCCACCGCTCGTCGCCAGATGGTAGGCGAGACGCTGATAATAACATGGCCGGTATGAGGGTTCCGTGTCCTTCTCCTGTACCTCACTTCCACCCTGTTTTCCCCGGTTTCGAGGCCGTCAAAGACACCCTGGTTCTGATTCCTTAACGCCTTTAGGATGTCTTCGTCAGTATTTACTACTAAGACATTCCTTAGGATCAGAAGCGGGTCCTTGTTTCTGACTTCCTCGACGGTAAGGTCAACTCCTTCTTTTTGAAGTCGCTCTTTTATTCTGGCCCTTTCTTCTTCGGATTTTAAGCCTATTATCACTTTCCTGTCCTTGGCTTTCCTCACCTTTTCCACCTTAATCCACCCATCCTTTGCATTCACTGCTTGCCGAACTCTGCTTAGTACCTCGTCACCTGTCGCTGTTTCATCCTTGGATGTGACTACAACCGAATGCAAAGTACTGCGCTCTGGCAGTGACCTTGCACCCTGAGTTGCAGCCACACTTGCGTAGGTGTTACCCATCTCAAGAAACTTCCTTTGGTGGTCTAAAGCGTCCTTCAACTCCTCTATCTTCCTATTATTTTCTGTTAAGAGCTTTGTTTGCAGTTCCATTTTTTCAAATATCTTAACGGTATCGGTACTCTCGATGGAAATTTTTGCGACTGGTTCAGGTTCTGTCAACACGGAGCCCCTCCCGGTCATGTTTTGCTTAGCCAGTTTTAGCTCCGATTCGACTTCTTTCACTATTTGGTATAGCCGTTCCGTGGCTTCAGTGATAGCGGTTTTGATCTCCGTCTTTGTGTTCCTGGAGCTGTTCAGGTGAAGTTTAGCCTTAGTTAAGCAGGCTTTGGCCTCAGCAGTTCGGTCCGCGTATTTTGGTTTTGGCGGTGAGACCGTGTCAACAGACTTTCTTATTTTTGTCACGGCCTGGCTCTCCTGCGTCGAGGCGAGCTTAGATTTTATTCGCGCAGGGCCAGCCTGCGACGTCGGTTCGGTTGTAGAGGGGTCGGAGCTGCCACTAGTGGCTTCCCAGTCTCCTATGCTACGTCTAACGTTTGTAGGGGCAACTGCCCCAGTCTTAGACGGTGATTTTTCACTGTCGGCTGCCTTTAGCGGTGTTCTAAAACCGAACATGTTGGAGAATATGCGTCAAATAACACTAAAACGTCAATAGGGACGAGTAAATAAAATGTATATAATTAACAATAAAAATAAAATTGTCACACAATTATGCGAAACAAAACCGCACAAGTCCTTAAAACTATAATCATTTCTACAAAAAAAAAATTTGTAAAAACCGTCTCTACTTGGGCTCTACCCCAAGTTTCCAGATTCTGAGCAACTTTCAGGGGCTTTATATAGGCCTAGGTATCAATTTTTGCTGTCAAAACCTATTTTCAGCTGTCCTTCGAAAGTGGCTCTATGTAGAGTCGGTCCCATGCAATCACTGGATAGAGCTCGCCGAGCCCGATCCAACAAACCCAAACACGGCTGCCCTAGCCCAAAGGGTTCCCGAGAAAACCCGATCCAAAGTTTTGGTTGCCGGGGAAAAATGGCAACCAGAATTCGGTTACAGGTGGTTTTCTCCGGAACCGTTTGTCCGAATACCACCGTGCTCGGGCTCTTCTGGATGGGCTCGCCAAGACCAATCCAGTGGTGCAGGTTTCAGGCCTGAAAAACTCTGGCGTCCGAAAGCCCCTGAAAAGTAGCTTGTCGGGTTGGGAGGGGCAAGCCGACACTCCCAAAGAAAACCCGAACGCTCTACGAACTCCGGTTCGGGAGTTACCCGAGTTCGAAAAATGGTTTGACAGTTCGAGAACTGTCAAAGTCAATTTTCAAACCGGTGCAACTTACCTTCCAACGGTCGCAGAACGGTCGAGTTTGGGCTTATTCGGCTTGTCTCGTCCCGCTCCGACGCGCAAGGTGGTTTTCAGGCGCCTGAAAATTTTCAGCGCCAAAACGCTCGAAACCAAGTGGATCGGACAGAGTTTGTCTCCCCAAACACCACCTCGCAAACGGCAACTCTCTACGACTACCAGATCCGGAGCTATGGTGGACCAAACTTTTCCAAGATGGCCGCCGAGCTGTCAAAAGCCAAATTAAACTGGCTATAACTCCGCAACCGTTTGTCACAGAGAACTGCGGTTTCGTATGCAGTGCTTGGATCGACTTTTTCTAACCGACCAAGGTGGTTTCAGGGCCAAAAATTTTCAGGTCCTGAAAACACCTGAAAGTAAACAAAAACTATTCCCGCTTGAATTTATCCGAGACCTATAGAAACCCGGAGTCTCTACGACCAATAGCTTCGGAGATAATTGGGGTTTTGTCCGGCAACCAGAAAAACCAAGATGGCTTCCAGAAGCTAATTCCGTCGTTTCCGAAGCTACTGGGGGCAAGTTTGGGCTTAATCTAGACACAAAACACTTCCTGGAGATGATCCTAGGGTCAAATTGAATAAATATCTATTTATTTAGATTTTATGCCAAAAAATAGGTAAAATTTTAATAACTTTATAACTGTGCTAAATAAAAATTTGGAAAAAATTGTATAATTTGTATTAAATATAGGGCTTTCTAATAAGATAATAAAATTTTAATTTTTTAACAAACTGTCACATAAAAATTTGGAAAATTTGAAAATTTTGAAAAATCTTTAATATTTCGGAAAATAATAATAGGAAAAATCTTAACTTAATGTAGGGTTCTTCTCCTGGTAAGCGCGCAGCAGGATCAGCGATAAAAAAGTAGGGTCCTGCCTGAAGAATTTTCAGTAGAGCGGGTCAAAGTTCCAATCTTCTAATTGAATTTTCTTTTTTCCCCGTTGAGGTAAAAATCTGGTCAGAGTGTTGTTTATCTCGCCTCAATGGGGTCCGTCTCCTGCCAAAAGATGAGGTCTCCGTAGTATCAGAATCGTCAACCGCGTGGTCCAATTTGAGGTTATGTTGCTTGGTTTTCCGTGGTTTTCTCAGCGTTGCGTAGGTGGAATTTCGCACCAGTGGTGTCAAAAGAAGCGCCTCTGCGCCCCCAAAACTGCTGCGTCGGAAAAACAGCAAGGCAGCGAGAAACTCCAAAGTTATAGAGCTCCGTAACTTGCAAAACTGCTAAGTTTTTTGGTTTTTCCAAGTTAACTTTTCACTGGCACTTTTCCGGAAACAGCTGCTGTCACTAAACTATGCGCTGCACAAATACGCAACTTTTGAGGTATCGCACGACTCTCTATCACGAAAAAATACCGGTCAAACGAATTTTTAAATGCGGAGCAGCTCCAAAAACGATCCGATCGCCACGAGATGGGGGGAACTGGGTTAGGTTAGGTTAGGTTAGGTTAGGTTAGGTTTTTTTTTTTTTTTTTTTTTTTTTTTCTTCTACCTCCAAACTGATCGGAGTCTATGCTTGTCTGCTTACACTTTCATACCAGTTCTCGCATTTATGCCTCTCGTACTTTCATTCCTCATACTTGGTCTTTCTATCATTCATCCTCATTTGGTCCTTTATGGGTGGGATTCCCAACTATCGCCTACTTTCTGGCTAATTGTTTTAATTTATTTATTTTATTCTGGGTGTTACAAGAAAACAGGGAGACAGTTTTTTATTTACACTACCTTAGCTTATGTCTAATTTACATTTTGATATTAACTATAACTTAACTAGTTTCTTACTACTATACTTATTTTATACACGGAGATCGGGGTGTAGTTTTTATTGCTTATCTTACGTTAACATTTATCCTTAACAAGCATATAAATACTTTCACACAGATAATTGTAATTGTTTTCTATTGTACCTTAAACTATTTTACAGCTTTTAATTGCTATGCTAGCCTCTAATATACTACATTATATTATGACAGCATATCTGCTTATGCGGTTTTATTTCGATCTATAACTTTTCTCACAATAAATCTACAATACTGTAAGAATATTTCAGCATTTTTACTTTTAATTACAAACTTTGCATTGTCCGGTGTTATTTTCGTACCTATTGCGTTCTCGACGTTATAAAGGTGTTTTGAGAACTGTGGGCAGTAAAACAGTATGTGCGGGACCGTTTCACTTGTGTCCGGGTCACAAATGCACGATGGACTCTCCTTGCACTTGAATCGGTTCAAGTACTCAGAGAATCCACCGTGCCCTGTCATTATTTGTGTGTTAAGTCCATTTGTTCCTATTTTGCGAATAACACTATAAGCCGTCCGCACATCCGGGAAGAATATTTTTGTAACGGATGCAGTATCACTATCACCGTATCTACCATTCCACTCGTCAAGCGTCGCCATTCGTATGCTTCGCTTGACGAATGATATCGGACACCGATCGTAGTCAGGTCTTCTTTTGGAGTTCCCAGCGGCCTCTTTTGCTAACTGGTCGGCTCTTTCGTTTCCCAGGAGCCCCACATGAGCTTTGATCCAAAACAAGTTTACTACCTTGTTTTGGTGGGATGCAGACCTTATATTATCCCTAGCTTCTACAGCCAGAGGGTGGAGTGAACCGGGATTTGTGATTGTTTGAAGAGCCGCCATTGAGTCACTGAAAACTCCGAAAGAAGACGCATTCAGTTTGGTTATCTCGCTAGTAGCCTTTGTTAGTGCTAGGAGTTCAGCCTGGTAAACCGTGCAATATTTTGATAGTGCAAGTTTGAGGGCTCTGGTCTCGGCGTCACCGTTCCATATGGACAGTGAGGCGCCGACCCCTCCTCCGATCTTGCTCCCATCTGTAAAAATGCGAATGTCAAAATTGCTGTTGTTGTTTAGTTGCTCTTGGTTTACCAGGCTGTCGAACTTCAAGATGTCGCGTTCCGCAGGATGAGGAGCCTCGATTGCAGCGGTCATACGCTCGACCTCCCTGTCCCCCAGTGAGGTCTGGGGCACTCCCCTCTTGGCTTCGTATAACGATGCCGCCTCACCAACTCGGAGGTCAAGGGGGAGCATTCCAGACAGCACCAGTGCTGAGTTCAGGGAGATCGTGCGATATGCCTTGCACATCTTCTGGGCGATTCCCCGCTGGACGGTCCCCAGTTGCTTTACAATGCCCAACTTTTTGGCAGCCGGTGCCCAGACGCTTGCTGCGTAGAGTATAATGGGCTCCACCGCCGCCACATAAATGACCCGTATAACCTCTGGGTGTAGCCCCCAACTGACCTTTGCGGCTCTACACAGCTGCTTGTAGATCGCGATTGCCTTCCTACAAACAAGTGAGACGTGGGTGTTGAAGGTCAGTTTTTCGTCGAAGGTTACACCCAGAAGCTTTATTTCTTTCGACATGTCAATGCCGATCCCCCCCATGCTCAAGCGTGGTGTATCGTATTTCAATTTTCTGGTTATTACCATTGCAGTTGTTTTATGCGGAGCGAATTTGAGTTTATTCTCGACACCCCACGCCAGTACATGATTGAGAGCGGCATTGGCACATTCCTCCACCTCTTGTGCGGTCTCCCCGTCAAAAACCAAGACGACGTCATCCGCAAACGCCTGAATATAGGTTCCCCTATTCTCCGCTGCTTTTAAGAGGGGGTCTAACACCAAATTCCACAAGATTGGGCCCCCTATTGAGCCCTGGACACAGCCCTTATTTGTGCTCTTGCAAAAAACCTCCCCACCGTACCTAATCGAGACTTTACGGTCTATGAGATAGCTGTCCATGACCCGCCTAAGATTTATCGGACACTTTTCCTCCGCCAGACGGACCCTTATCGCTGGCCACCAAGCACTGTCAAATGCTCCCTCTATGTCCAAAGATACAATCGTTACTAATCTTTTTTGCGCTAGTTTTTTGCGAACATGTTGCATGAGGACACAGAGGGAGTCCTCGGTGCTCCTCTGCGGCACGAATCCGTACTGACGGGTACTCATCCTAGGTAAAAGATGGAACTTAAGGCGGGCCACCAGCATCTTTTCGAAAATTTTTCCCAATATGGGCAACAGTCCAATCGGCCTATATGATTTGGGAGTAGAGTAGTTCTCTTTTCCAGGCTTTTTAAGGATTACGACTGTTGCCTCTTTCCAAGCCGTGGGGAAGTGATGATGTTCTAGACACTTATTTAAAAACTTTAAGAAAATCTCCGGGTCATTATCGATGGCATGACAGCAAATGTCGGCGGTGAAACCGTCAAAACCCGGTGCCTTCTTCGGATTGCAAGACTCTTTCGAATTTTTTAGTTCCGCCATCGTAAACGGTGGGTCGCAAAAATCATTTTGTTCTCCAGAGTTTACGTTATCGGCCTTAGCTCGGATGGATCGGTGATGAGCGTTGTCACATTCCGAGAGGTCTTCCGGATAGAATGTTTCCGCCAGCAACCTGACGGAATCCTTCGCATCTAGCACAGCCCCATCCCTTTCCAGTGGCAGGTCCTCGTCCCTACGCTGCGTCCTACCCATCACCCTGTATATTCCCTCCCATACTCCCTCCCTATCCTGTTTCCCACAGAATTCCTTCCAACTCTCGGTCTGAGCTTTGGCCGCTTCTAACTCATACTGTTCTTTCTGTTTCAGGTACTCATCTATGACCTTCGACTTCCGGATTGGGGCGGCACAGCGGATCCGACGTTTCATGGTGGTGACAGTCTTCCTCATATCAACGAGTCTCTCGGACATCCACGGCAAGGTAAGTACCTCTTTAGCTTTTCTAGTTGGCATTGTTTGCGTGCATGCTTGGTCTATTGCTTCTGTGAGGTTGTCTGTTGCTGTGTCTATTTGCTCTATGTTTCTAATGTTGTCTATTTCTGCTGCTGTGAATTTAAACTCTATTTTCAATTGGCCAAATTTCTCATGAAATTTGGACCAATTGGCCTTTTTGGTATTATATTTCCTTGTGGTTCGCTCTACTTTGATGCCTTTAGATTTCTGTAAAAGGATTTTGAACGTGATGCCGTTATGATCCGAGCTCGTCAGTCCTTCGTCAACCCTCCAGTCGTCAATCAAGTCCAACATGTCATTGGAGCAGGCGGTAATGTCCACATGACTGCTGTACCGCTTACCTCCTCGGATAGTGTCGAAGGTCGGAATTTCCCCTCTGTTCAATATGTTTAGATTTAGCTCACCGAGAGTTCCTGCCATCTCTTCCCCCCTAAGGTCAGCCGTCGGGCTCCCCCACCATATGCTCTTGGCGTTTGCGTCCCCCCCAACGATCAGCTTTTTGGAACCTACTACGAGCTCAATCCGCTTAAGGTGCTCCAAATAGCGATCTATGGGCTGGTCTGGCTCAAAGTAATAGGAGACAAGCGTGATCTCCCAGGCACTGGTCCGGATTCCCACCACTACGATGTTATTAGTGGTGAGTTTCGGGTATTGTATGACTATGAAGTCGCTGTTGAAGACAGCTATTGCTGCTTTGACAACCCCTTCTCCTGTGCCAGTGTTCTGGAAAACCCTAACGCCCCTGTGACTCCTCATTACCTTCTCTCCGCCCACGTACGGTTCCTGAAGAAGTGCCATCGCCATTCCACGCTCCGTTGCTTCCATAAGAAGCTCATTGGTTGCTAACTTCTTGCGTTGGAGGTTCGCTTGTACTACTCCATAGGGGGTATTTACTTTTGACATGCCCTTAGCAATAAGCAACAGAAGATCTGGCTATGTCATCCCACTTTTTCCTAACTGGACAGTCATGACTAAACGCATTGTGTTGCGTACCATGCTCTATTTTCGCCCTTGTGCAATTTCGGCAAGCGGGCGGTGAGCCCGAAAGCCAATCCGGACACTCTGATCTCATGTGGGGTTAGGTTAGGTTAGGTTAGGTTAGGTTTTAGGTTGGGGAGGGTCTGTATGTATGCTTTTGCGGTTGCACAACGACATGCTTAGCTTTGCTTTGCTTGGTAGTATAGATACAGGCCTACCTTGCCGTCTCCTTCAGAGGCGGGAAGGTGGCGAGGTCTTGAGGGGGAGCGCAACGGTCGTGTAGATCCTCAAGGCAAGTCCGGTGGTTATTCCTTCTCGTGGTTGCCACCCCGTTATTGGTCTAATTCCTTATGAAATAGACGTAACTGAAACCACCGGGCGGAGTAGGGGAAGCCGGTCACCTGCGCTGGGACCTGCTCGGTCGAGCGCCGTAAGCGAGGATGAAGGTGTCCTGGGGGGTTGAGCCGATCGGCACTGGCGGTAATGTGTCCGTGAGGCAACACGCCCCCTTTGGTCTGGAATTCTCGCGAAACGGTTGCCCTGCCGGGGGTAGGGGAGTGGCCACAGTGTCCCGACAGAGGCCGGGCCACTGTGGCCATTTCCCTGTGAGGGTTGATTGGAACCCAAAGGCCCTTTTCAGGGCCAACCAAAAGGCCCTTCTCAGGGCCAACCCAAAGGCCCTTCTCAGGGCCAATCCAAAGGCTCTTCTCAGGGCCAACCCAAAGGCCCTTCTCAGGGCCATCCCAAAGGCCCTCCTCAGGGCCAACCCAAAGGCCCTTCTCAGGGCCAACCCAAAAGCTCTTGCGAAGGAGCAGCGGGCGCGTGCAGCTCGGCTACGGTTTGTCCCGCGTGCTGTACGCGGACCACTCTCTGGCCGAGCTGCAGCGGATTGCGGAGGAGATCGCGGAGGTCGCCTATAAGCGAGGATGAAGGAGTACTGGGGGGTTGAGCCGAACGGCACTGGCGGTAATGTGTCCGTGAGGCAACACGCCCCCTTTGGTCTGGATTTCACGCGAAGCGGTGGCCCTGCCTTCTTGGTGGGGGTGGGGAAGTGGCCACGGTGTCCCGACAGAGGGCCACTGTGGCCATTTCCCTATAAGGGTTGATTGGTTCCCTTGCGGTGGCTGTGCCAACAACCCCGCGGGACGCCTCTGGGCGTTCTTGAAACCCAAAGGCCCTTCTCAGGGCCAACCCAAAGGCCCTTCTCAAGGCCAATCCAAGGGCCCTTCTCAGGGCCAACCCAAAGGCCCTTCTCAGGGCCCAACCCAAAGGCCCTTCTCAGGGCCAACTCAAAGGCCCTTCTCAGGGCCAACCCAAAAGCTCATGCGAAGGAGCAGCGGGTGCGTGCAGCTCGGCTACGGTGCGTTCCGCATGCTGTACGCGGACCACTCTCTGGCCGAGCTGCAGCAGATTGCGGAGGAGGACGAGGAGGAGATCGCGGAGGTCGCCTCTAAGTCCTCAAACCTTAAGGGTACCTTCCAAAAGGCCCTTAAGTGTCGGGCCGCGAGCATGCGCGGTATCGTTATGGAGCTGGTCCAGCGCAAGGCGACTGACGAAACGCGGCAACTGCAGGCGACAGTCAATCGGCTGCAGTTGGAGGTCAGCCAGCTTCATACGAAGCTAGCTGAAGCCCCGGCTCGGCCACATCAGACCGAACCAAGACCAGCGGCAGAGGCCCCCGCCTCCAACCTTGAGGATGTCATCCGCAAGGTGGTTATGGAGGAGAGGGCCTTCACGCGAGCCTGCTTAGCAGGAATAGAGGACCGGCTCTTGCCGGAGCAACGCCTCCGACCGCCGCTTGCCGCGGACAAGAGGCAAAGCGAGCCGGGGCCGTCCTCGCAAGGGGAGGACGCCCTTCTCCCTTCCACTACTCCGTCCAACCAGCAGGGTTGGACCGAAGTGGTCGGGAAGGGGAAGGGCAGAGGAAAGAAGACGGCGACAGCCGCCCCTGCTGTCGAAGCCACCACGGCCACCACGACTCCCAGCCAGTCGCAGACGACCGGGAAGGGAAGGAGGAGGGGCAAGGGCAGAAAGGCGGCAACGGCCGTCCCTGTCGCCCCCGTCACCACGCCTCCCAACCAGTCGCAGGCGACCGGCACAGGGAAGAGAAAGGGGAAATTGGTTCCCCCGAAGTCCGCGGCCGTCGTCGTGACGCTCACCGCGGAAAGAGGGGAGACGTACGCGTCAATATTGGTGCGGGCGCGTGCTAACGCCGATCCCACCCAACTCGGGATCGGCAAAGTCTCCTGCCGCAGGACCCAAGCCGGGGCTCGAATTTTCGAGTTCCCTGGCGCCGAGGGAAACGCAAACGCTGACCTCTTTGCAGCCAAGCTGCAGGAGGTCATTGCGGACGCGGCCAAGGTGGCCCGACCTGTCAAGTCGGCGACCATCGAGGTGACCGATCTTGACGACTCGGTCACCAAGGAGGAGGTGGTGGCGGCGGTCGCAGCTATTGGGGGCTGCAGCGTCACAGCGGTGCAGGGCCGGGACATCAGGCCCGGCCGCGGCGGCATGGGAACTATCCGTCTCGAGTGCCCGGTCGCCGCCGCCAAAGTCGTCCTTGGAAAGGGTCGGCTCTTGGTCGGGTTCAGCTCGGGTGCAGTCCGAGCACTTGAAGACCAGCCCCTGCGCTGCTTCAGGTGCTGCGGCATAGGGCACACCCGAGCCCTGTGCCCTTCAGCGGTCGACAGATCTCTGACCTGCTACCGCTGTGGCAAGGAGGGCCACAAAGCCACCTCCTGCACGGCCGCCACGCCGCACTGCGCAGTGTGCGCCGCCAGTGGCTGCCCGGCAGGCCACGTGACGAGGGGGAGGATGTGCAATCCTCCCCCTAAGAGGGGCAAAGCGCAGGCGCCGATCGCGCCTGCTGCTAGCACCGTCGTTCCCGAGGCAGGAACGGCGGTGGCGGCGGAGGAGGAGGGTGCGATGTCGATTGATGGATAGGGTCGATCATCGCATCCTCCAGGCGAACACCAACCACTGCCGAACAGCCCAGGATCTGCTGATGCAGACCATGGCTGAGTGGTTGGTGGACTTGGCGGTGGTCGCCGAGCCCTACTCGGTCCCTGGCAATTGGCTGGGCGATCGGGACGGCCTGGTGGCAATGGTGACGCGGTCTTCCACAGACTTCCCTCCCCTCTCGCTTTTAGAGAGAGGACCGGGATACGTGGCCACCGCGTGGGGAGGTGTGGCCCTGGTAGGGGTCTATTTCTCCCCAAACCGCCCTCTCTCGGACTTTGAGGATTTCCTCGAAGTCCTCACTGCAGTCGTAGGGAGGGCGGCGCCGCGCCAGGTCGTGGTGTTGGGCGACCTGAACGCCAAGTCGGTGGCCTGGGGCAACCCGGCTGGCTCCTGCAACGTCCGGGGACGCGCCGTCGAGTTCTGGGCGGCGTCGTGCGGTGTGTCCCTCCTCAACAGGGGGGCGGTCCACACGTGTGTGCGGCAGCAGGGAGGGTCGGTGGTGGACGTCTCGTTTGCCACCCCCGTGCTGGCCGCACGCGTCGTGAACTGGCGGGTGGAGACGGTGGAGACCTTGTCGGACCACCGATATGTGCGGTTCGACATCTCCACCCAGGGCCCCCGGGGGGAGATGGCCCGCTCTAGCAGGTCTCCCTTCCCACGGTGGGCTCTCACTCGCCTGGACCGGGAGGCAGCCAAGGAGGCGGCCTTCCTCCAGGACTGGCTGTCGCCCCCCCCTGTTGAGGACGTCCCGGACGTTGACGCCGCAGCGGTCCGGCTCAAGAGATCCCTGACCGAGGTGTGCAACTCCAGCATGCCTCGGTCCCGTCGCCCGCCTCCCCGTCGCGCCGTCTATTGGTGGTCGGAGGAACTAGCGGGGCTCCGGGCCACCTGTGTGGCGGCTAGGAGGGCCTACACGCGGAGCCGACGGCGCAGCGTCCGTTGCCAAGCGGACGAGGACCGCCTCTACGCCTCTTACAGAGAGGCTCAGACCGTCCTCAAGTCGGCTATGGGCGCTGCCAAGGACTCGGCGAGGGACGAGATGCTGGAGGGTCTCGACAGGGATCCATATGGGAGACCATACAGGGCGGCGCGGAACCAACTGCGGCCCCATGGTCCCCCACTGACGGAGACCCTCGAGCTGGCGTTGCTGGATGTTGTGGTCCGGTCCCTGTTTCCGCGCAGGACCGACTTCACCCCACCAACGATGGACCCCCCGCAGGAGGTGGCTTCACCGCCGGAGGAGGAGGTACCCCCGGTGACGGCGGATGAGTTTTACGCGGGGGTTCTCAGCCTCCGCGCCAAGAAGACGGCCCCTGGGCCGGACGGCGTCCCCGCACGGGTGGTGGCCATAGCCGCCGCTCAAATGGAGGACAGATTTCGGGAACTCTTCAGCGCGTGCCTTACGGCTGGGAGGTTCCCGAAACTGTGGAAGGAGGGGCAGCTATGCCTCCTCCGAAAGGAGGGACGCCCGGCGGATTCCCCCTCGGCATACCGGCCCATCGTTCTGCTCGATGAGGTCGGTAAATTGTTCGAGGGGATCATTGCTTCCCGGCTGAATAGCCACCTGCGGAGGGTAGGGCCGGACCTGTCGGACGCCCAGTTCGGTTTTCGACAAGGGCGTTCGACCATCGACGCGCTGGCCCTACTCAAGGGACAGGTGAAGGGGGCGGTCGAGGCGGGGGACGGAGTGCTGGCGGTGTCATTCGACATAGCCAACGCCTTCAACTCCGTGCCCCACTCGACCATACTGGAGGCACTCCGATATCACGGAGTGCCCCAATACTTGCGGAGACTCCTGGCCAGCTACTTGGAGGATCGAGAGGTCCTCCTTGTCGACAAACTGGCCAGGTTGCGGCGATATGGCGCGGAGTCTGGTGTTCCGCAGGGGTCAGTCTTAGGACCCCCCCTGTGGAACATCGGCTTCGACTGGCTGCTGCGGGGAGCCCTCCTCCAGGGCACGAGTGTCATCTGCTACGCGGATGACACTCTCCTCACTGCCCGGGGGAGGAACTTCGGGGAGGCGGCCTGTCTGGCATCGGCCGGCGGGTCATTAGTGGCGGGGAGGATCCGCCGCCTGGGGTTAAAGGTGGCGCTGAATAAGACCGAGGCCGTGTTCTTTCACGGGCCTCGGCAGCGCTGCCCTCCTGACGCCCACATTGTCGTGGAGGGCGCCAGGGTAGGCGTCCAGACCCAGATCAAATATCTGGGTCTAGTGCTGGACAGCAGGTGGCGCTTCGGCCCACATTTCAGCGGGCTGTCGACGCGCCTGCTGAGGGCTGCGGACGCCCTCTCCTGGCTCCTCCCGAACCTGGGAGGGCCCAGTGCGCGATGCCGGCGCCTTTATGCCGGCATCCTGAGGAGCATAGCCCTGTACGGGGCCCCCATCTGGGCGGACTCCCTCCATAGGAGGGAGAATGCGACGGCGATGCGCCGGCCCCAAAGGGCCATTGCACTGCGGGTGGCGAGGGCTTACCGCTCGGTGGGCTTTTCGGCGGCGTGCGCTCTGGCTGGCACCCCTCCTTGGGAGCTGGAGGCGTGGGTGCTCGCCAGAGTGTACGAATGGACGGCGCGGCGGAAAGCCCTCGGGGAGCGCCCCGTCGCGGAAGAGCGGGAGGCCGTGCGGCGAGAGGCGAGGGACGCCATCATCGTCCATTGGACGCAGGACCTCGCCTCCGCCACTTTCGGCCGCCGAACCCTGGACGCGCTCGGCCCAGTCCTGCGGGACTGGCTCGAGCGGCCCCACGGTTTCCTCTCATTCCGTCTGGTGCAGGTGCTGTCAGGCCACGGCTGTTTCGGCACGCGCCTGCACCGGATCGGGAGGGAGGAGACTCCGGCGTGCCACGACTGCGGCGCGGCGGAGGACACGGCACAGCACACGTTCGAAGTGTGCCCGGCTTGGTCTGAACCGCGCCGCATTCTGACTGCGGAGATCGGACAGGACCTCTCACTTCCCAGCGTGGTCAACTCTATGCTGGAGAGTGAGGGGTCCTGGGCAGCGGTTGCCTCCTTTTGCGAGGACGTCATCTCGCAAAAGGAGGCGGCGGAGCGCGCGCGTGAGGACGACCCTCTCGCTGCGCCGCTCCGAAGACGGAGAAGAGGTCGGAGAAGACGCCGTCTTCTCCCTCCTCATGGTGGTGATAGGCGGGCGACAGGCGCGGGGGCGCCTCCGCCCGCATTGCACTCTACACCACCTCCGCCGGTCATTCCCGGCCCTCCCCCCTCACGGGGAGGGCGTGTAGGGCCCGTGTAGGCGGGCGAACGTCGGAGAGGGACTGGACGCAAAGGCTATGCCGATCTCCCAGTCCCCCTCCACTCAGACGATGCGGGAATGCCGCTGGGTTGTTTTAGTGGGTATACCGGGTCAGCCCGGGGAGTCCCACATACCCCTCCCATTCCCCCAATGGGAGGGTATGCGTAATGCATTTTTTCCCAGCGCAAACAAAAAAAAAAAAAAAAAAAAAAAAAAAAAAAAAAAAAAAAAAAAAAGGTTAGGTTAGGTTGGGGGACCCCCCACAGAGCTTGCGTCCACGTCGCGTCCCCTGGAAACGACCCAGTTCTGTCACCGTAACGGAGTGGCAGACTGGGGTTCGGCCAAAGTGCTCTGTGCTTTCGTAGTTCACATATTCATCTTGCCTTTTTAACTACGATCCTGCGGTGGCTATGCCTGCACCCCCGCGGGACGCCCTCGGGCGCTTTTTAAAACCCAAAGGCCCTTCTCAGGGCCAAACAAAAGGCCCTTCTCAGGGCCAACCCAAAGGCCCTTCTCAGGGCCAACCCAAAGGCCCTTCTCAGGGCCAACCAAAAGGCCCTTCTCAGGGCCAACCAAAAGGCCCTTTTCAGGGCCACTCTGACGCTTCGGCGTCAGAGGCTAGCCGCGCGCCGTCTGCGGCTAGCTTCTCTGAAGGTGCAGTCGAGTTTTTGGACTCTGACGACCAGTCCGTCACGAGTGTCTCGGATGCGGGCGACTCCCGGTCGCGGAAGCGGGCCTTCCGTAAGGATGGGTCAGAGGGCTCTTCGGGCTCATCCAGGCGGTCGAAAGCCAAAAGACCAACAATAGCTGCAGACACCCACGAGGTGGGTCTTGCGGACGCCCAACGTCAGCTCGACCTGGCTCGGCGGGAGCTGCACCAGCAGGAGCTGGAGGAGCGGGTCGTCGCGAAGGAGCAACGGGCGCGTGCTGCTCGGGCCAAGTCCGGGTACGGTGCGTCCCGCGTTCTGTACGCGGACCACTCCTTGGCCGAGCTGCAGCGGATGGCGGAGGAGGACGAGGAGGAGATCGCGGAGGTCGCCTCCAAGTCCTCCAACCTCAAGGGCACATTTCAGAAAGCCCTTAAGTGCCGGGCCGCGAGCATGCGCGGTATCGTTATGGAGCTGGTCCAGCGCAAGGCGACTGACGAAACGCGGCAACTGCAGGCGACAGTCAATCGGCTGCAGTTGGAGGTCAGCCAGCTTCATACGAAGCTAGCTGAAGCCCCGGCTCGGCCACATCAGACCGAACCAAGACCAGCGGCAGAGGCCCCCGCCTCCAACCTTGAGGATGTCATCCGCAAGGTGGTTATGGAGGAGAGGGCCTTCACGCGAGCCTGCTTAGCAGGAATAGAGGACCGGCTCTTGCCGGAGCAACGCCTCCGACCGACGCTTGCCGCGGACAAGAGGCAAAGCGAGCCGGGGCCGTCCTCGCAAGGGGAGGACGCCCTTCTCCCTTCCACTACTCCGTCCAACCAGCAGGGTTGGACCGAAGTGGTCGGGAAGGGGAAGGGCAGAGGAAAGAAGACGGCGACAGCCGCCCCTGCTGTCGAAGCCACCACGGCCACCACGACTCCCAGCCAGTCGCAGACGACCGGGAAGGGAAGGAGGAGGGGCAAGGGCAGAAAGGCGGCAACGGCCGTCCCTGTCGCCCCCGTCACCACGCCTCCCAACCAGTCGCAGGCGACCGGAACAGGGAAGAGAAAGGGGAAATTGGTTCCCCCGAAGTCCGCGGCCGTCGTCGTGACGCTCACCGCGGAGGCCGCGGAAAGAGGGGAGACGTACGCGTCAATATTGGTGCGGGCGCGTGCTAACGCCGATCCCACCCAACTCGGGATCGGCAAAGTCTCCTGCCGCAGGACCCAAGCCGGGGCTCGAATTTTCGAGTTCCCTGGCGCCGAGGGAAACGCAAACGCTGACCTCTTTGCAGCCAAGCTGCAGGAGGTCATTGCGGACGCGGCCAAGGTGGCCCGACCTGTCAAGTCGGCGACCATCGAGGTGACCGATCTTGACGACTCGGTCACCAAGGAGGAGGTGGTGGCGGCGGTCGCAGCTATTGGGGGCTGCAGCGTCACAGCGGTGCAGGGCTGGGACATCAGGCCCGGCCGCGGCGGCATGGGAACTATCCGTCTCGAGTGCCCGGTCGCCGCCGCCAAAGTCGTCCTTGGAAAGGGACGGCTCTTGGTCGGGTTCAGCTCGGGTGCAGTCCGAGCACTTGAAGACCAGCCCCTGCACTGCTTCAGGTGCTGCGGCATAGGGCACACCCGAGCCCTGTGCACTTCAGCGGTCGACAGATCTCTGACCTGCTACCGCTGTGGCAAGGAGGGCCACAAAGCCGCCTCCTGCACGGCCGCCACGCCGCACTGCGCAGTGTGCGCTGCCAGTGGCTGCCCGGCAGGCCACGTGACGAGGGGGAAGATGTGCAATCCTCCCCCTAAGAGGGGCAAAGCGCAGGCGCCGATCGCGCCTGCTGCTAGCACCGTCGTTCCCGAGGCAGGAACGGCGGTGGCGGCGGAGGAGGAGGGTGCGATGTCGATTGATGGATAGGGTCGATCATCGCATCCTCCAGGCGAACACCAACCACTGCAGAACAGCCCAGGATCTGCTGATGCAGACCATGGCTGAGTGGTTGGTGGACTTGGCGGTGGTCGCCGAGCCCTACTCGGTCCCTGGCAATTGGCTGGGCGATCGGGACGGCCTGGTGGCAATGGTGACGCGGTCTTCCACAGACTCCCCTCTCCTCTCGCTTTTAGAGAGAGGATCGGGATACGTGGCCACCGCGTGGGGAGGTGTGGCCCTGGTAGGGGTCTATTTCTCCCCAAACCGCCCTCTCTCGGACTTTGAGGATTTCCTCGAAGTCCTCACTGCAGTCGTAGGGAGGGCGGCGCCGCGCCAGGTCGTGGTGTTGGGCGACCTGAACGCCAAGTCGGTGGCCTGGGGCAACCCGGCTGCCTCCTGCAACGTCCGGGGACGCGCCGTCGAGTTCTGGGTGGCGTCGTGCGGTGTGTCCCTCCTCAACAGGGGGGCGGTCCACACGTGTGTGCGGCAGCAGGGAGGGTCGGTGGTGGACGTCTCGTTTGCCACCCCCGTGCTGGCCGCACGCATCGTGAACTGGCGGGTGGAGACGGTGGAGACCTTGTCGGACCACCGATATGTGCGGTTCGACATCTCCACCCAGGGCCCTCGGGGGGAGATGACCCGCTCTAGCAGGTCTCCCTTCCCACGGTGGGCTCTCACTCGCCTGGACCGGGAGGCAGCCAAGGAGGCGGCCTTCCTCCAGGACTGGCTGTCTCCCCCCCCTGTCGAGGACGTCCCGGACGTTGACGCCGCAGCGGTCCGGCTCAAGAGGTCCTTGACCGAGGTGCGCAACTCCAGCATGCCTCGGTCCCGTCGCCCGCCTCCCCGTCGCGCCGTCTATTGGTGGTCGGAGGAACTGGCGGGGCTCCGGGCCACCTGCGTGGCGGTTAGGAGGGCCTACACGCGGAGCCGACGGCGCAGCGTCCGTAGCCAAGCAGACGAGGACCGCCTCCACGCCTCTTACAGAGAGGCTCAGATGGTTCTCAAGTCGGCTATGGGCGCTGCCAAGGACTCGGCGAGGGCCGAGATGCTGGAGGGTCTCGACAGGGATCCATATGGGAGACCATACAGGGCGGCGCGGAACCAACTGCGGCCCCATGGTCCCCCACTGACGGAGACCCTCGAGCCGGCGTTGCTGGATGGGGTGGTCCGGTCCCTGTTTCCGCGCAGGACCGACTTCACCCCACCAACGATGGACCCCCCGCAGGAGGCGGCTTCACCGCCGGAGGAGGAGGTACCCCCGGTGACGGCGGACGCCAAGAAGACGGCCCCTGGGCCGGACGGCGTCCCCGCACGGGTGGTGGCCATAGCTGCCGCTCAAATGGAGGACAGATTTCGGGAACTCTTCAGCGCGTGCCTTACGGCTGGGAGGTTCCCGAAACTGTGGAAGGAGGGGCGGCTATGCCTCCTCCGGAAAGAGGGACGCCCGGCGGATTCCCCTTCGGTATACCGGCCCATCGTTCTGCTCGATGAGGTCGGTAAAATGTTCGAGGGGATCATTGCCTCCCGGCTGAATGGCCACCTGCGGAGGGTAGGGCCGGACCTGTCGGACGCCCAGTTCGGTTTTCGACAAGGGCGTTCGACCATCGACGCGCTGGCTCTACTCAAGGGCCAGGTGAAGGGGGCGGTTGAGGCAGGGGACGGAGTGCTGGCGGTGTCATTCGACATAGCCAACGCCTTCAACTCCGTGCCCCACTCGACCATACTGGAGGCACTCCGATATCACGGAGTGCCCCTATACCTGCGGAGCCTCCTGGCCAGCTACCTGGAGGACCGAGAGGTCCTCCTTGTCGACAAACTGGCCAGGTTGCGCAGATACAGCGCGGAGTCTGGTGTTCCGCAGGGGTCAGTCTTAGGACCCCCCCTTTGGAACATCGGCTTTGACTGGCTGCTGCGGGGAGCCCTCCTCCAGGGCACGAGTGTCATCTGCTACGCGGATGACACTCTGCTCACTGCCCGGGGGAGGAACTTCGGGGAGGCGGCCTGTCTGGCATCGGCCGGCGGGTCATTGGTGGCGGGGAGGATCCGCCGCCTGGGGTTGAAGGTGGCGCTGAATAAGACCGAGGCCGTGTTCTTTCACGGGCCTCGGCAGCGCTGCCCTCCTGACGCCCACATTATCGTGGAGGGCGCCAGGGTAGGCGTCCAGACTCAGATCAAATATCTGGGTCTAGTGCTGGACAGCAGGTGGCGCTTCGGCCCGCATTTCAGCGGGCAGTCGACGCGCCTGCTGAGGGCTGCGGACGCCCTCTCCTTGCTCCTCCCGAACTTGGGAGGGCCCAGTGCGCGATGCCGGCGCCTATATGCCGGCATCCTGAGGAGCATGGCCCTGTATGGGGCCCCCATCTGGGCAGACTCCCTCCATAGGAGGGAGAATGCGACGGCGATGCGACGGCCCCAAAGGGCCATTGCACTGCGGGTGGCGAGGGCTTACCGCTCGGTGGGCTTTTCGGCGGCGTGCGCTCTGGCTGGCACCCCTCCTTGGGAGCTGGAGGCGTGGGTGCTCGCCAGAGTGTACGAATGGACGGCGCGGCGAAAAGCCCTCGGGGAGCGCCCCGTCGCGGAAGAGCGGGAGGCCGTGCGGCGGGAGGTGAGGGACGCCATCATCGTCCATTGGACGCAGGACCTCGCTTCCGCCACCTTTGGCCGCCGAACCCTGGACGCGCTCGGCCCAGTCCTGCGGGACTGGCTCGAGCGGCCCCACGGTTTCCTCTCATTCCGTCTGGTGCAGGTGCTGTCAGGCCACGGCTGTTTCGGCACGCACCTGCACCGGATCGGGAGGGAGGAGACTCCGGCGTGCCACGACTGCGGCGCGGCGGAGGACACGGCACAGCACACGCTCGAGGTGTGCCCGGCTTGGTCTGAGCCGCGCCGTAGTCTGACTGCGGAGATCGGACAGGACCTCTCACTTCCCAGCGTGGTCAACTCTATGCTGGAGAGTGAGGGGTCCTGGGCAGCGGTGTCCTCTTTTTGCGAGGACGTCATCTCGCAAAAGGAGGCGGCGGAGCGCGCGCGTGAGGATGACCCTCTCGCAGCGCCGCTCCGAAGGCGGAGAAGAGGTCGGAGAAGACGCCGTCTTCTCCCTCCTCATGGTGGTGATAGGCGGGCGACAGGCGCGGGGGCGCCTCCGCCCGCATTGCACTCTACACCACCTCCGCCGGTCATTCCCAGCCCTCCCCCCTCACGGGGAGGGCGTGCAGGGCCCGCCGTGTAGGCGGGCGTACGTCGGAGAGGGACTGGACGTAAAGGCTATGCCGATCTCCCAGTCCCCCTCCACTCAGACGATGCGGGAATGCCGCTGGGTTGTTTTAGTGGGTATACCGGGCCTTGGCCCGGGGAGTCCCACATACCCCTCCCATTCCCCCAATGGGAGGGTATGCGTAATGCATTTTTTCCCAGCGCAAACAAAAAAAAAAAAAAAAAAAAAAAGGTTAGGTTAGGTTTCAGCGGGCTGTCGACGCGCCTGCTGAGGGCTGCGGACGCCCTCTCCTGGCTCCTCCCGAACCTGGGAGGGCCCAGTGCGCGATGCCGGCGCCTGTATGACGGCATCTTGCGAAGCATGGCCTTGTACGGGGCCCCCATCTGGGCAGACTCCCTGCATAGGAGGGAGAACGCGACGGCGATGCGCCGGCCCCAAAGGGCCATTGCACTGCGGGTGGCGAGGGCCTACCGCTCGGTGGGCTTTTCGGCGGCGTGCGCTCTGGCTGGCACCCCTCCCTGGGAGTTGGAGGCATGGGTGCTCGCCAGAGTGTACGAATGGACGGCGCGGCGGAAAGCCCTCGGGGAGCGCCCCGTCGCGGAAGAGCGGGAGGCCGTGCGGCGGGAGGCAAGGGACGCCATCATCGTCCATTGGACGCAGGACCTCGCCTCCGCCACTTTTGGCCGCCGAACCCTGGACGCGCTCGGCCCAGTCCTGCGGGACTGGCTCGAGCGGCCCCACGGTTTCCTCTCATTCCGTCTGGTGCAGGTGCTGTCAGGCCACGGCTGTTTCGGCACGCACCTGCACCGGATCGGGAGGGAGGAGACTCCGGCGTGCCACGACTGCGGCGCGGCGGAGGACACGGCACAGCACACGCTCGAGGTGTGCCCGGCGTGGTCTGAGCCGCGCCGTAGTCTGACTGCGGAGATCGGACAGGACCTCTCACTTCCCAGCGTGGTCAACTCTATGCTGGAGAGTGAGGGGTCCTGGGCAGCGGTCGCCTCCTTTTGCGAGGACGTTATCTCGCAAAAGGAGGCGGCGGAGCGCGCGCGTGAGGACGACCCTCTCGCAGCGCCGCTCCGAAGGCGGAGAAGAGGTCGGAGAAGACGCCGTCTTCTCCCTCCTCATGGTGGTGATAGGCGGGCGACAGGCGCGGGGGCGCCTCCGCCCGCATTGCACTCTACACCACCTCCGCCGGTCATTCCCGGCCCTCGCCCCTCACAGGGTGGGCGCGTAGGGCCCGCCGTGTAGGCGGGCGTACGTCGGAGAGGGACTGGACGTAAAGGCTATGCCGATCTCCCAGTCCCCCTCCACTCAGACGATGCGGGAATGCCGCTGGGTTGTTTTAGTGGGTATACCGGGCCTTGGCCCGGGGAGTCCCACATACCCCTCCCATTCCCCCAATGGGAGGGTATGCGTAATGCATTTTTTCCCAGCGCAAACAAAAAAAAAAAAAAAAAAAAAAAAAAAAAAAAAAAAAAAAAAAAAAAAAAAAGGTTAGGTTAGGTTAGGTTAGGTTAGGTTAGGTTAGGTTAGGTTAGGTTAGGTTAGGTTAGGTTAGGTTAGGTTAGGTTAGGTTCAGCAGGTGGCGCTTCGGCCCACATTTCAGCGGGCTGTCGACGCGCCTGCTGAGGGCTGCGGACGCCCTCTCCTGGCTCCTCCCGAACCTGGGAGGGCCCAGTGCGCGATGCCGGCGCCTTTATGCCGGCATCCTGAGGAGCATGGCCCTGTACGGGGCCCCCATCTGGGCGGACTCCCTCCATAGGAGGGAGAATGCGACGGCGATGCGCCGGCCCCAAAGGGCCATTGCACTGCGGGTGGCGAGGGCTTACCGCTCGGTGGGCTTTTCGGCGGCGTGCGCTCTGGCTGGCACCCCTCCTTGGGAGCTGGAGGTGTGGGTGCTCGCCAGAGTGTACGAATGGACGGCGCGGCGGAAAGCCCTCGGGGAGCGCCCCGTCGCGGAAGAGCGGGAGGCCGTGCGGCGAGAGGCGAGGGACGCCATCATCGTCCATTGGACGCAGGACCTCGCCTCCGCCACTTTCGGCCGCCGAACTCTGGACGCGCTCGGCCCAGTCCTGCGGGACTGGCTCGAGCGGCCCCACGGTTTCCTCTCATTCCGTCTGGTGCAGGTGCTGTCAGGCCACGGCTGTTTCGGCACGCACCTGCACCGGATCGGGAGGGAGGAGACTCCGGCGTGCCACGACTGCGGCGCGGCGGAGGACACGGCACAACACACGCTCGAAGTGTGCCCGGCTTGGTCTGAGCCGCGCCGCATTCTGACTGCGGAAATCGGACAGGACCTCTCACTTCCCAGCGTGGTCAACTCTATGCTGGAGAGTGAGGGGTCCTGGGCAGCGGTTGCCTCCTTTTGCGAGGACGTCATCTCGCAAAAGGAGGCGGCGGAGCGCGCGCGTGAGGACGACCCTCTCGCTGCGCCGCTCCGAAGACGGAGAAGAGGTCGGAGAAGACGCCGTCTTCTCCCTCCTCATGGTGGTGATAGGCGGGCGACAGGCGCGGGGGCGCCTCCGCCCGCATTGCACTCTACACCACCTCCGCCGGTCATTCCCGGCCCTCGCCCCTCACGGGGAGGGCGTGTAGGGCCCGTGTAGGCGGGCGAACGTCGGAGAGGGACTGGACGCAAAGGCTATGCCGATCTCCCAGTCCCCCTCCACTCAGACGATGCGGGAATGCCGCTGGGTTGTTTTAGTGGGTATACCGGGTCTAGGCCCGGGGAGTCCCACATACCCCTCCCATTCCCCCAATGGGAGGGTATGCGTAATGCATTTTTTCCCAGAGCAAACAAAAAAAAAAAAAAAAAAAAAAAAAGGTT
The DNA here is from genome assembly GCA_947386135.1 of Melanchra persicariae. Lineage (NCBI taxonomy): Eukaryota > Metazoa > Arthropoda > Insecta > Lepidoptera > Noctuidae > Melanchra > Melanchra persicariae. Next base: position 52,094 of record OX376661.1, on the reverse strand, counting down.
AGGTTAGGTTAGGTTAGGTTAGGTTAGGTTAGGTTAGGTTAGGTTAGGTTGGGGGACCCCCCACAGAGCTTGCGTCCACGTCGCGTCCCCTGGAAACGACCCAGTTCTGTCACCGTAACGGAGTGGCAGACTGGGGTTCGGCCAAAGTGCTCTGTGCTTCGTAGTTATCTTTTTATCCTTGCCTTGTTTTAACTGCGATCTTGCGGTGGCTATGCCTTCAACCCCGCGGGACGCCTTCGGGCGTTTTTTAAAACCCAAAGGCCCTTCTCAGGGCCAACCAAAAGGCCCTTCTCAGGGCCAAACAAAAGGCCCTTCTCAGGGCCAAGCCAAAGGCCCTTCTCAGGGCCAACCAAAAGGCCCTTCTCAGGGCCAACCAAAAGGCCCTTCTCAGGGCCAACCAAAAGGCCCTTCTCAGGGCCAACCCAAAGGCCCTTTTCAGGGCCACTCCGAAGCCTCGGAGTCAGAGGCTAGCCGCGCGCCGTCTGCGGCTAGCTTCTTTGAAGGAGTAGACCAGTTTCTGGACTCCGATGACGAGTCCGTCATCAGCGTCGATTCACGGTCGCGGAAGCGGGCCTTCCGTAAGGAGGGGTCCGAGGGCTCCTCGGGCTCAGGCAGGCAGTCGAAGGCCAAAAAGCCGACGATAGCCGCGGACACCCACGACTTTGGTCTTGCGGACGCCCAACGCCAGCTCGACCTGGCTCGGCGGGAGCTGCACCAGCAGGAGCTGGAGGAGCGGGTCGTCGCGAAGGAGCAACGAGCGCGTGCTGCTCGGGCCAAGTCCGGGTACGGCGCGTCCCGCGTTCTGTACGCAGACCATTCCCTGGTCGAACTGGAGCGAATGGCGGAGGAGGACGAGGAGGAGATCGTGGAGGTCGCCTCAAAGTCCTCAAATCTGAAAGGGACTTTTCAGAAGGCCCTAAAATGTCGGGCCGCGAGCATGCGCGGCATCGTGTCGGAGCTGGTCAAGCGGAAGACGACCGACGAAACGCAGCAACTGCAGGCGACAGTCGATCGCCTGCAGTTGGAGGTCAGCCAGCTTCATCAGAAGCTGGCCGATGTCACGGCTCGGCCAATTCGGGCCGAACCGACACCTGCGGCAGAAGCCCCCGCCTCCAACCTTGAGGACGTCATCCGCAAGGTGGTTTTGGAAGAGAGGGCCTTCACCAGAGCCTGCTTGGCAGGAATTGAGGACCGGCTCTTGCCGGAGAAGCGCCTCCGACCGCCGCTTGCCGCGGACGAGAGGCGAGGCGAGCCGGGTCCGTCCTCGCAAGGGGAGGACGCCCTTCTCCCTTCGGCTACTCCGTCCGACCAGCAGGGTTGGACCGAAGTGGTCCGGAAGGGGAAGGGCAAGGGGAAGAAGACGGTGACGGCCGTCCCTGCCGTCACCGCCACCACGCAGCCCAGCCAGTCGCAGGCGACTGGGAAGGGAAAGAGGAGGGGCAGGGGCAGAAAGGCGGCAACGGCCGCCCCTGCCGTCCCTGCCATCACGCCGTCCAGCCAGTCGCAGGCGACCGGCAGGGAGCAGAGGAAGGGGAAACTGGTTCCCCCAAAAACCGCGGCCGTCGTGGTGACGCTCACTGCGGAGGCCGCGGAGCGAGGGGAGACCTATATGTCGATCTTGATGCGGGCGCGTGCGAAAGCCGATCCCACCCAACTGGGGATCGGCAAAGTCTCTTGCCGGAGGACCCAAGCCGGGGCTCGTATTTTTGAGTTCCCAGGAGCGGAGGGCAGCGCCAACGCTGACCTCTTTGCAGCCAAGCTGCAAGAGGTCATCGCGGACGCTGCCAAGGTGGCCCGACCAGTCAAGTCGGCGGCCATCGAGGTGACCGACCTCGACGATTCGGTCACCAAGGAGGAGGTGGTGGCGGCGGTCGCAGCCATTGGGGGCTGCGGCGTCACGGCGGTGCAAGGCCGGGACATCAGACCTGGCCGCGGCGGCATGGGCACTATCAGGCTCGAGTGCCCAGTCGCCGCTGCCAAAGCCGTCCTTGAAAAGGGACGGCTCCTTGTCGGGTTCAGCTCGGGTGCAGTCCGAGCACTGGCCGACCAGCCCCTGCGCTGCTACAGGTGCTGCGGCATCGGGCACACCCGAGCCCTGTGCCCGTCAGCGGTCGACCGGTCTCTGAGCTGCTACCGCTGCGGCAAGGAAGGCCACAAAGCTGCCTCCTGCACGGCCGCCACGCCGCACTGCACAGTTTGTGCTGCAAGCGGCTGCCCGGCAGGCCACGTGACGAGGGGGAGGATGTGCAATCCTCCCCCCAAGAGGGGCAAAGCGCAGGCGCCTATCATGCCTGCTGCTAGCACCGCGCGTTCCGAGGCAGGAACGGCGGTGGCAGCGGAGGAGGGGGATGCGATGTCGACTTAATTAGGTTGACCATCGCATCCTCCCAATAGTGTCGCAGTCTTCCGCGGACTCCCCTCCCCTCTCGCTTTCGAGAGGGGACCGGGATACGTGGCCGCCGCGGCAGCATTCGCCTCCTTTTGCGAGGACGTCATCTCGCAAAAGGGGGCGACGGAGCGCGCGCGTGAGGACGACCCTCTCGCTGCGTCGCTCCGAAGGCGGAGAAGAGGTCGGAGAAGAAGCCGTCTTCTCCCTCCCCATGGTGGTGTAGGCGGGCGACAGGCGCGGGGGCGCCTCCGCCCGCACTGCACTCTACACCACCCTCGCCGGTCATTCCCGGCCCTCCCCCTTCACGGGGAGGGCATTAAAAAAATGAAGGGCCCGCCGTGTAGGCGGGCGAACGTCGGAGAGGGACTGGACGTAAAGGCTACGCCGATCTCCCAGTCCCCCTCCACTCAGACGATGCGGGAATGCCGCTGGGTTGTTTTAGTGGGTATACCGGGCCTTGGCCCGGGGAGTCCCACATACCCCTCCTATTCCCCCAATGGGAGGGTATGCGTAATGCATTTTTTCCCAGCGCAAACAAAAAAAAACAAAAAAAAAAAGGTTAGGTTAGGTTAGGTTAGGTTAGGTTAGGTTTTTTTTTTTTTTTTTTTTTTTTTTTTTTTTTATGGCAGGAGTGGGAAATCCCCACGGACACCTGAACTGCTGTAAGACAGTCCAGGTAGTGTCGGACTCGAACCGACTAAAACCCACTCCTGCTCTGCTAGTGTCCTCTGACATGTGTCATCAGAGCTCTTGTTGAGACATGTTTCTTTTTAATGTGCTTTTGACAGTGACTCTACAATTTCCAAATGTATGTTTAATGACTAATATTTTATTAATTTTTTTTTTTTTTTTTTTTTTTTCTGTATTTTATGACTGATTTTACTTGCAACGTTTTTAATTTTATTTCTTTATTTTATGGTGATTACTTTTAAATATTCTCATAATATTTAAAAAGTATATCGTTTTCTTTTTGCTTTTATTGATTATTTTTAACGACTTGAGGACTGCCAGGAACAATTGTGGGCTGTGGGTGACAACCGCTCTACATATTTTTGCTGTAAGTCCGTCAATTCCCGGAGCTTTGCTAGGATTATAACTATATGCGGACCACTTTAGTTCCTCCGTTGTGAATAGAGGATCGAATGTCTCACCATTCTCGCTTTTGTTCACTCTATTCACCAACTCCTTTAACCTGCTGTGGTCCGCATTCTTATCCTGTGTCTTATCCTCAGGATAAAACGTCTTCCGCTTCCGTCTCTTGACCTCCTTCATTCGTATCAACCCCAACTTTTCGGTCCACCAAGGCAATCCTGTATTAATACTCAGTATGGTCTCTCCGCATGCTTTTTCAATCGACTCTGTGTATTTTTCTGTTGTATTGTCCAGATCTTCTGTCGCCTGTATTCTGTCTATTTCTATTTTGTTTAAGTTATTTTGTTCCCAAATTTCTTTGTGTTTCCCGTAGTATTGTACCCATCCCGCAAACGCCCATTTCTTTTGGCCTGCTTCCAAACTCAGCTCAGCCGTGGCCAGTATACATTTTAAGAGGTTTGCCTGTATGACGCGATACTGGGGATGTCTGCCATTGCCCATTTCCGCGCCACCGCCAGGGACCACCTTAGCAGTACGCCACCGACAGCCGCGCCAGTCCATCCCACTTGACGCGGACTGGGCACTCGCTGTCGAAGGCGTTGTGCTCGGTCTTGCTCATCCTGGCGGAGACGCAGTTATGGCACTTTGGTGGTTCCGCAGCCATCCTTGTGGGGCAGTCTACCCTCATGTGAGGGTCCCCACAGTGCGTACAGAGGTCTGCGATTTCCGTACACATCTTTCGGCTGTGGCCGAAGCGCAAGCAGCGAGTGCACTGTATCAGCGGCGATTGATCTTGCACACGCACCCGCTGCAAGTCGATGTGCACTCGACCCGCGTGCGTCAGTCTCTGCCACAGAGCAGGCGATACCTGCAGGATGACGTGGCACATATGGGGATTCCTCGTCCTGCGACGGTACTTCACCCTTAGCCTCAGGTCATCCGCAGGCACGTCCCCAATCAGATTGCCGTTTTGGCGCTTTAAAGCCTCCAGCAGCTCCTCGTCCGTGTGGCACGAGAGGACGTCCTTGGCGATGATGAGACGATCCTTATTCTTCACCTCTTCCACCATCAAATTCCCGGCCTTTTTGATCCTCTCGGCCACGCTGTTCAGCTCCTCTCTGGTCCTGAAACCAACTACCACCTTCTGGTCTCTCACTTTTCGCACTCTCTCCACCCTGGTGCCCTCATTCCTGGCGTCTACCACCGTCCTTAGTTTTTCAAGAACCTCTTCCCCGGTGTCCTTGTCGTCGACCGACGACACAATCACCGAGTGAAGAGGCTCCTGGAAGCGCTGCTTCGGAGTAGCGGCCTTTTCCGCGAAAGAGGGCCCTTGGCCTGCGACAAAGCGAGGCGACTCTCTCAGTTGCTCCGACAGAGCCCGCGTATGCTGTTGGCATTCCTCCAGCGCCTTGTTGTGCTGCTGGAGGTTCCCCATGAGCTGTTTCACGAGATCTGTCGGAACATCTGCGTTTGGCGTCGGATCCTTTGGACGATCTTCCGTCTCGGTACCTGTTCCCCTCTCAGCCTCTGCCTCTTTCACCAGCTGGTAGAGCCTCTCCACCGCTTTGGTGATCTCATCCTTGATCTCTTTCTTAAGGTTTCGAGAGCTCACCAGCTGGATTTTTGCCTTAGAGAGGCAGGCTTTCGCCTCTGAGGTTCTGCTAAGGTACCGAGTGGGTTGCGAGATGGGCGGCGAGCTGTCCACGGTCTGCTGCTGATCCTTAGATTTCGCCTCTTGCGAGAGCGCAATCTTGGACTTGATTTTGGGGGGAGAGGTCATAGGGGCCTTTTTTGGAGGGGTTGGCGTCTTGAGAGGGTGTGCTACCTTGAACCGGTCAGCCTCCCACTCCCCAATACTACGCCTCACTGATGAACCCGCCTGTTCCGTGTGAGACCTCCCCTTATCCAAAATCTCTTCCCCTGTCTTAGTCTTTTTAGCGACTGGTGTCCTGATCCCGAACATATCTACGAGTAAGGGGAACTTGAACCTGTCAGAGGACACTAAAAACTGAATCCCTGTAAAGGGGGGATCAATAAATTGTGAATTAGTAAAAAATAAAAATGACTAAAAATATAGTCGCGTCAGTACTTTACGTTTTTTGCTCCCCTGCCCCTTAATATGAATATATACGTACCGAAAAATGATATATAGTATTTGTGGGGGCAAAAATAGTTTTCAGGGAGCAAAAGAGAAAATAAAAATAAAAATATTTCGTCAAAAGTTTCTTCTGCCTTCCCTATATAGAACAGGGCGGGTGGGTGGGCAGATTTATTTGAATTTTTTGCAGATTCCCTGGAGCTAGACGCGCGTGCGAGGTGTCAGGAGAAGCGTCTCGGCGCGGGCCAGGTAACTGGGACGTTTTCAGGAATAAGGGATGAAGAAAATTTTTGAGGGTGGTCAAAAAACCACTTTTTTCGGGCAAAAAACGTGTTTTCAGCGACCGGGAAGGGTGTCAGTTCGCGCACAGCGCCGGGAACCCGAGGTTAGTATGGCGAAAACACGATTCCGCAAACAGAATGAAAATCGAATGAAGGGTTCCGTAGTTAGAACCAGGTTAGTATGTTGAATTTAGTAAAAAAGGGGTTGGTGCCAAAATTAAAACCACCCTTGCAGATATGTCAAAAATATTGTGTCAATAAGTTAGGGGACGCCTATTAAAGTTTTCCGGAACAGAAAACCGCTTCAAAAACGCAGTCCAGACGCCCAAGAAATTACGATTTTCGTTTTGAATGTTCTCGCTAAGGTGGATTCTGGGGTAAGTACCTATGTATGGAAATTAATTAATTTTGAATTTTTTGCAGATTCCCTGGAGCTAGACGCGCGTGCGAGGTGTCAGGAGAAGCGTCTCGGCGCGGGCCAGGTAACTGGGACGTTTTCAGGAATAAGGGATGAAGAAAATTTTTGAGGGTGGTCAAAAAACCACTTTTTTCGGGCAAAAAACGTGTTTTCAGCGACCGGGAAGGGTGTCAGTTCGCGCACAGCGCCGGGAACCCGAGGTTAGTATGGCGAAAACACGATTCCGCAAACAGAATGAAAATCGAATGAAGGGTTCCGTAGTTAGAACCAGGTTAGTATGTTGAATTTAGTAAAAAAGGGGTTGGTGCCAAAATTAAAACCACCCTTGCAGATATGTCAAAAATATTGTGTCAATAAGTTAGGGGACGCCTATTAAAGTTTTCCGGAACAGAAAACCGCTTCAAAAACGCAGTCCAGACGCCCAAGAAATTACGATTTTCGTTTTGAATGTTCTCGCTAAGGTGGATTCTGGGGTAAGTACCTATGTATGGAAATTAATTAATTTTGAATTTTTTGCAGATTCCCTGGAGCTAGACGCGCGTGCGAGGTGTCAGGAGAAGCGTCTCGGCGCGGGCCAGGTAACTGGGACGTTTTCAGGAATAAGGGATGAAGAAAATTTTTGAGGGTGGTCAAAAAACCACTTTTTTCGGGCAAAAAACGTGTTTTCAGCGACCGGGAAGGGTGTCAGTTCGCGCACAGCGCCGGGAACCCGAGGTTAGTATGGCGAAAACACGATTCCGCAAACAGAATGAAAATCGAATGAAGGGTTCCGTAGTTAGAACCAGGTTAGTATGTTGAATTTAGTAAAAAAGGGGTTGGTGCCAAAATTAAAACCACCCTTGCAGATATGTCAAAAATATTGTGTCAATAAGTTAGGGGACGCCTATTAAAGTTTTCCGGAACAGAAAACCGCTTCAAAAACGCAGTCCAGACGCCCAAGAAATTACGATTTTCGTTTTGAATGTTCTCGCTAAGGTGGATTCTGGGGTAAGTACCTATGTATGGAAATTAATTAATTTTGAATTTTTTGCAGATTCCCTGGAGCTAGACGCGCGTGCGAGGTGTCAGGAGAAGCGTCTCGGCGCGGGCCAGGTAACTGGGACGTTTTCAGGAATAAGGGATGAAGAAAATTTTTGAGGGTGGTCAAAAAACCACTTTTTTCGGGCAAAAAACGTGTTTTCAGCGACCGGGAAGGGTGTCAGTTCGCGCACAGCGCCGGGAACCCGAGGTTAGTATGGCGAAAACACGATTCCGCAAACAGAATGAAAATCGAATGAAGGGTTCCGTAGTTAGAACCAGGTTAGTATGTTGAATTTAGTAAAAAAGGGGTTGGTGCCAAAATTAAAACCACCCTTGCAGATATGTCAAAAATATTGTGTCAATAAGTTAGGGGACGCCTATTAAAGTTTTCCGGAACAGAAAACCGCTTCAAAAACGCAGTCCAGACGCCCAAGAAATTACGATTTTCGTTTTGAATGTTCTCGCTAAGGTGGATTCTGGGGTAAGTACCTATGTATGGAAATTAATTAATTTTGAATTTTTTGCAGATTCCCTGGAGCTAGACGCGCGTGCGAGGTGTCAGGAGAAGCGTCTCGGCGCGGGCCAGGTAACTGGGACGTTTTCAGGAATAAGGGATGAAGAAAATTTTTGAGGGTGGTCAAAAAACCACTTTTTTCGGGCAAAAAACGTGTTTTCAGCGACCGGGAAGGGTGTCAGTTCGCGCACAGCGCCGGGAACCCGAGGTTAGTATGGCGAAAACACGATTCCGCAAACAGAATGAAAATCGAATGAAGGGTTCCGTAGTTAGAACCAGGTTAGTATGTTGAATTTAGTAAAAAAGGGGTTGGTGCCAAAATTAAAACCACCCTTGCAGATATGTCAAAAATATTGTGTCAATAAGTTAGGGGACGCCTATTAAAGTTTTCCGGAACAGAAAACCGCTTCAAAAACGCAGTCCAGACGCCCAAGAAATTACGATTTTCGTTTTGAATGTTCTCGCTAAGGTGGATTCTGGGGTAAGTACCTATGTATGGAAATTAATTAATTTTGAATTTTTTGCAGATTCCCTGGAGCTAGACGCGCGTGCGAGGTGTCAGGAGAAGCGTCTCGGCGCGGGCCAGGTAACTGGGACGTTTTCAGGAATAAGGGATGAAGAAAATTTTTGAGGGTGGTCAAAAAACCACTTTTTTCGGGCAAAAAACGTGTTTTCAGCGACCGGGAAGGGTGTCAGTTCGCGCACAGCGCCGGGAACCCGAGGTTAGTATGGCGAAAACACGATTCCGCAAACAGAATGAAAATCGAATGAAGGGTTCCGTAGTTAGAACCAGGTTAGTATGTTGAATTTAGTAAAAAAGGGGTTGGTGCCAAAATTAAAACCACCCTTGCAGATATGTCAAAAATATTGTGTCAATAAGTTAGGGGACGCCTATTAAAGTTTTCCGGAACAGAAAACCGCTTCAAAAACGCAGTCCAGACGCCCAAGAAATTACGATTTTCGTTTTGAATGTTCTCGCTAAGGTGGATTCTGGGGTAAGTACCTATGTATGGAAATTAATTAATTTTGAATTTTTTGCAGATTCCCTGGAGCTAGACGCGCGTGCGAGGTGTCAGGAGAAGCGTCTCGGCGCGGGCCAGGTAACTGGGACGTTTTCAGGAATAAGGGATGAAGAAAATTTTTGAGGGTGGTCAAAAAACCACTTTTTTCGGGCAAAAAACGTGTTTTCAGCGACCGGGAAGGGTGTCAGTTCGCGCACAGCGCCGGGAACCCGAGGTTAGTATGGCGAAAACACGATTCCGCAAACAGAATGAAAATCGAATGAAGGGTTCCGTAGTTAGAACCAGGTTAGTATGTTGAATTTAGTAAAAAAGGGGTTGGTGCCAAAATTAAAACCACCCTTGCAGATATGTCAAAAATATTGTGTCAATAAGTTAGGGGACGCCTATTAAAGTTTTCCGGAACAGAAAACCGCTTCAAAAACGCAGTCCAGACGCCCAAGAAATTACGATTTTCGTTTTGAATGTTCTCGCTAAGGTGGATTCTGGGGTAAGTACCTATGTATGGAAATTAATTAATTTTGAATTTTTTGCAGATTCCCTGGAGCTAGACGCGCGTGCGAGGTGTCAGGAGAAGCGTCTCGGCGCGGGCCAGGTAACTGGGACGTTTTCAGGAATAAGGGATGAAGAAAATTTTTGAGGGTGGTCAAAAAACCACTTTTTTCGGGCAAAAAACGTGTTTTCAGCGACCGGGAAGGGTGTCAGTTCGCGCACAGCGCCGGGAACCCGAGGTTAGTATGGCGAAAACACGATTCCGCAAACAGAATGAAAATCGAATGAAGGGTTCCGTAGTTAGAACCAGGTTAGTATGTTGAATTTAGTAAAAAAGGGGTTGGTGCCAAAATTAAAACCACCCTTGCAGATATGTCAAAAATATTGTGTCAATAAGTTAGGGGACGCCTATTAAAGTTTTCCGGAACAGAAAACCGCTTCAAAAACGCAGTCCAGACGCCCAAGAAATTACGATTTTCGTTTTGAATGTTCTCGCTAAGGTGGATTCTGGGGTAAGTACCTATGTATGGAAATTAATTAATTTTGAATTTTTTGCAGATTCCCTGGAGCTAGACGCGCGTGCGAGGTGTCAGGAGAAGCGTCTCGGCGCGGGCCAGGTAACTGGGACGTTTTCAGGAATAAGGGATGAAGAAAATTTTTGAGGGTGGTCAAAAAACCACTTTTTTCGGGCAAAAAACGTGTTTTCAGCGACCGGGAAGGGTGTCAGTTCGCGCACAGCGCCGGGAACCCGAGGTTAGTATGGCGAAAACACGATTCCGCAAACAGAATGAAAATCGAATGAAGGGTTCCGTAGTTAGAACCAGGTTAGTATGTTGAATTTAGTAAAAAAGGGGTTGGTGCCAAAATTAAAACCACCCTTGCAGATATGTCAAAAATATTGTGTCAATAAGTTAGGGGACGCCTATTAAAGTTTTCCGGAACAGAAAACCGCTTCAAAAACGCAGTCCAGACGCCCAAGAAATTACGATTTTCGTTTTGAATGTTCTCGCTAAGGTGGATTCTGGGGTAAGTACCTATGTATGGAAATTAATTAATTTTGAATTTTTTGCAGATTCCCTGGAGCTAGACGCGCGTGCGAGGTGTCAGGAGAAGCGTCTCGGCGCGGGCCAGGTAACTGGGACGTTTTCAGGAATAAGGGATGAAGAAAATTTTTGAGGGTGGTCAAAAAACCACTTTTTTCGGGCAAAAAACGTGTTTTCAGCGACCGGGAAGGGTGTCAGTTCGCGCACAGCGCCGGGAACCCGAGGTTAGTATGGCGAAAACACGATTCCGCAAACAGAATGAAAATCGAATGAAGGGTTCCGTAGTTAGAACCAGGTTAGTATGTTGAATTTAGTAAAAAAGGGGTTGGTGCCAAAATTAAAACCACCCTTGCAGATATGTCAAAAATATTGTGTCAATAAGTTAGGGGACGCCTATTAAAGTTTTCCGGAACAGAAAACCGCTTCAAAAACGCAGTCCAGACGCCCAAGAAATTACGATTTTCGTTTTGAATGTTCTCGCTAAGGTGGATTCTGGGGTAAGTACCTATGTATGGAAATTAATTAATTTTGAATTTTTTGCAGATTCCCTGGAGCTAGACGCGCGTGCGAGGTGTCAGGAGAAGCGTCTCGGCGCGGGCCAGGTAACTGGGACGTTTTCAGGAATAAGGGATGAAGAAAATTTTTGAGGGTGGTCAAAAAACCACTTTTTTCGGGCAAAAAACGTGTTTTCAGCGACCGGGAAGGGTGTCAGTTCGCGCACAGCGCCGGGAACCCGAGGTTAGTATGGCGAAAACACGATTCCGCAAACAGAATGAAAATCGAATGAAGGGTTCCGTAGTTAGAACCAGGTTAGTATGTTGAATTTAGTAAAAAAGGGGTTGGTGCCAAAATTAAAACCACCCTTGCAGATATGTCAAAAATATTGTGTCAATAAGTTAGGGGACGCCTATTAAAGTTTTCCGGAACAGAAAACCGCTTCAAAAACGCAGTCCAGACGCCCAAGAAATTACGATTTTCGTTTTGAATGTTCTCGCTAAGGTGGATTCTGGGGTAAGTACCTATGTATGGAAATTAATTAATTTTGAATTTTTTGCAGATTCCCTGGAGCTAGACGCGCGTGCGAGGTGTCAGGAGAAGCGTCTCGGCGCGGGCCAGGTAACTGGGACGTTTTCAGGAATAAGGGATGAAGAAAATTTTTGAGGGTGGTCAAAAAACCACTTTTTTCGGGCAAAAAACGTGTTTTCAGCGACCGGGAAGGGTGTCAGTTCGCGCACAGCGCCGGGAACCCGAGGTTAGTATGGCGAAAACACGATTCCGCAAACAGAATGAAAATCGAATGAAGGGTTCCGTAGTTAGAACCAGGTTAGTATGTTGAATTTAGTAAAAAAGGGGTTGGTGCCAAAATTAAAACCACCCTTGCAGATATGTCAAAAATATTGTGTCAATAAGTTAGGGGACGCCTATTAAAGTTTTCCGGAACAGAAAACCGCTTCAAAAACGCAGTCCAGACGCCCAAGAAATTACGATTTTCGTTTTGAATGTTCTCGCTAAGGTGGATTCTGGGGTAAGTACCTATGTATGGAAATTAATTAATTTTGAATTTTTTGCAGATTCCCTGGAGCTAGACGCGCGTGCGAGGTGTCAGGAGAAGCGTCTCGGCGCGGGCCAGGTAACTGGGACGTTTTCAGGAATAAGGGATGAAGAAAATTTTTGAGGGTGGTCAAAAAACCACTTTTTTCGGGCAAAAAACGTGTTTTCAGCGACCGG